>BSYR01000026.1:30000000-40000000 GCA_030270665.1 Hibiscus trionum | reverse complement strand
TGGAACTATTTCCAACGGCTATAAATGGTACTATTCCCAACGGCTATAAATGGTACTATTCCAACGGCTATAAACGGCTATATTCCCAACGGCTATAAACGGCAATATTCCCAACGGCTATAAACGGCTACAAACTCATTTGGGACTATAAATTGAAGGCTGGAACACTTGACGGTAGTGGAGTGAATTGGGAAATCCTTAGTGGTGTGCTAAGGTAGTGGATGTAGACTCGGTTGAGTAGTCGAACCACTCTAAAATCATCGTGCAAATTGTCTACCTTTCTTTCGGTTTTAGCCAATTCAACCACCAAACATTTACAAACCTCCTTGACGGTTTCGGTGATCGATTCGAGCGTGCAAAAAACCCAACAAATACTTTATGAAGTTTTTATTATGTGTTTAAATGACATCCCGACATGATATTTTAAACAGAAGTTGGTGTTACAATTTAATAAGTGTTTAAAAAATGTTTTTATGTGTATTTTTACTATGGGTCGCTCTTGTGACCCTAATGTGACTTCCTAGGATCCGTTGTAACGCATAGGCGGGTCTAGGGGGTTACATTTAGTGGTATCAGAGCTTAGAGTTGCGTCAGTCTGGGTAGATCGGCAGATCGTCTGTCATAGGGTGTCTGGTCTGTGCATGCCTCTAGATCATAACCGTAATCCTCAGTGCTGAGACTCCGATGTCAAATTCTTTCCTATATTAAGTGTATCCAACCATTTTGTTCATAATAGCTCGATATGTATTGGCAAGGAAGGTCGGTAATGTTAGTCTATGATTTGGATTAACATGATGAATTTGATTCTGGATAAAGAACTTGAGATGGTTAATGCATATGAAGTTGAAGGTCTGATTCAAATTGAGAATAAATATTTGATTAAGTGAGGTAACCGATGTAAGATTTCATGAAAGCCTATTTGGTGATGATGGTTATATTTGAAAATTTTTTGGTGGGAATTTGATAAAAGTATTATAAATTTAAAAGAAAGGTGTCCGAGAGCGTGGCAAAAGTGTAAGTTTTGTGATGACTCTATTATGCATGAAAGGAAGTAGTTGCCTGAGTATTACATCAAGGGTAAGCAATATTCGTTCAAAACCTCGGTTATGTTCGATCAAGCTTGAAGAAAGACCTTTTGTTTGAAAGTGCGGCGTGGTATACCGTTAAATATAACCCCTGTGTCAAATTTGATGTTATATCCCGATTCTGAAAGGTCTTACAGGAGGCCTTGGGCACACGTCTGGATATCAATACTTTTTTTTTCATAGATTGATGGTCAATCTGAGAGGGTGATTCAGACCCCTGAGGATATGCTACGAGGTTGTGTGATCAACTTTTGCGGTGGTTGGGAGTATTTCTTGCCCATAGCCGAGTTTACGTATAACAACAGTTACCAGGCTAGCGTCCGTATGGCACCATATGAAGCTCTGTATGGCCGTAAATGTCGTACTCCTATATTTGGGGCAAAGTTATATGATGGGAAGATTTTGGGCCCTGAGTTAGTCCGAGAGACCAAGGAGACTGTCAGAATGATTCATGATCATCTCAAAGAGGCTTTTGACAGACATAAGTCTTATGCTCACCGAAGAAGGATAGACATTGAGTTCGAGATCGGTGATCAGGTCCTCTTGAAGGTATCTCCATAGAAGGAAGTTTTGAGATTTGGGCGCAAAGGCAAGTTGAGTCCATGATTTATCGGGTCATACCGTTTCCGTAAGAGAGTTGGACCTGTCGCTTATCAGCTTGAGTTGCTTCCCCATCTTAGCCGTAATCAAGATATATCGCATATGACCATGTTGAGCCAATATTACCCGGATCTGAGTCAAGTTATTCATGTTCAAGATGTGGAGCTGAGGCCATACCTGTTTTACGAGGATGAACATGTTCAAGTTCTGGATAGAGATGAAAGGGTTCTTATGAACAGTCGCGTTCCCATGGTTAAGGTACAGTAGAATAATCGTGGTCCAGAAGAGGCTACACGTGAGACATTTAAGTCAATGAAAGAGCAGTTTTCGCATTTGTTCAACTCAGGTAAATTTCGAGGCCGAAATTTCTTTTTAGAGGGGGAGAGTTGTAACACCCTTAAAAAAAAAAAAAGAGAAAGTGAGGGTTGTGGGAATCGAACCCACAACCTCAAGGGGTTTAAACCAATGCCCAGCCAATTGAGCTATTGAAGCTCTTGGTTATAAGCTACCATTTCTAAATTTTATTTCGATCTTAAAAATAATAAAATAATAAAATAATTAAAATATCCTACCTACCCTATCGAATATGATTTAATTGGGATCAATTTCTCCCAAAGGTTCCAGAAAACACCCCCCACTCGTCAATTTCCTCTCACCCCTAACCAAACCGGCCATCGTCGATCTGCCTCACCGCTCTGTCGTGCGAGACACCGCCACCACAGGCGTGTGCGCTGGCCAGCTCCGAGCCCAGCGCCGTCAACCACGCGCGACGTCTGCCGGCCGTTGCGGTAGGAAACGGATCTGGAATCTTGAAGGGCCCGACCGGCACCATTTTCCCCATTTCCGGCCGTTCCCGACGTCGGCTTGCCTCACCGTGGGCACAGTCGAGCTCCTCGCGTCCCGATCTACAAACCCCATGTGAGTCACCTCATCTTTGCCGCCGTTTTGCTCCTCGTCGGAGTAGCGCAACTTTCCGGCAATATCGAAGCTTTAAGGTAAAAATTCGTTGATATATGGCTTTGTTTTCATGTTTAATCGTGTGAGTTAATTTACGTGTCTAAAAATCTAAGTTTTTCTGGAAGAAACGACGCGAAAGGAGTTTTCCGGCAAAGTTTCAGCGACCGTCCGACGACCTTCGAAATCTTTAAAGGTAAGAACCGGTCCGTGTAGACCGAACCGGTCTGAACCGGTCTAAACCGGTCAACTTGGTTGACCCGTTGGCCGACCCGACCCGGTGAGTCAACTCGTCCGAGTCAACTTAGTGAGTCAAACTGGTTAACCAGTGACGTCAGCATGACGTCAGCGTTGACTTTGACTGCTGACGTCAGCATTGACGTTGACCGTTGACCTGCCCGTTGACCGTTGACTTTGACCAAAAAGTCAAAATTCTAGAAAAGTCCTTTTTATGTTTTTCGACGTCCTGAGTCCGTTTTTGAAGCCCGTTTCGCAAAATTCTAACCCGAAAGCCTCTGAATTTGACTTTGAACCCAAGATGCATAAGTTAAATATCTAGTTTAAGACCGATGTAAATGAGGACTGATTAAGGGTATTGTTCTTTTGAAGGTTCCCACGTATCTCCATATCCGAAATGTTATGGGACATCAAATTCGGGTTCGAGTGCAATCGAATGAGGCATCATAGATCGACTGTTGCAGCTCGAAGTTAAGGTAATACACTACTACCTCTTGTATGCTGAATGAGCATGTTGCTATTTGTTAATGCATGCATAAAAATGATGATAAGTACTGTTAATTCTGCTCAAGTCAAACCGAATATGGAAACGAGTATGATATTCTAGATAAGATTGCAATGCTCGAATAAGAAGATCAATAAATCAGAAGGATCTGGAGTTCAATAAGTAATTAATAAGACAATTAATCTTCAAATCCGACTATTAGTGTCAAATGATAAAATGTGAAAAGTACTTAGATATGAAATTACGAAAACGCCCCCAGGGTATGAGAATGACTAAAATACCATTGAAGTTAGAAGCGATCTAGAAATCTACGCTAAATATGGTAAAACAACATGATTCATCTGAAAACCTCGAACTACTTGGAAAGCTATGGTAAGGTGTTAGGTCTCATTGGTTTTGGAATGAATCTTCGACTATAGATTCAGAGGAATTTACTCATACTCACAAATTGAGCAAGTGACTCAAAATTCGGAATTTTATTGAAATGACTAAACGTACTGGAAATAATGAAATGGTTAAACTAATCGAAATGATCTTATTGAGCAAAAAGGGCTGAAGTATCCTCGGACACCGGGGTTTGCAAATCAACCAGATCAATGGATAAACCTTTGAGTTCTGAAATAAATGAAGTGATTGGAGGTGTCGTAATTTCTTGGATGGTTGGAACACCCACGAGTACTTAAATGATTGAAATGCTATAAATGGTTCAATTAACAGAAATGATGGATATCCCGAGCTCTAGAATGAATGAAATATCCCCTTTTGACTGGAATAAGTAAGTCGCCCTTGATAAATTCTAGAAATGCCAATAAAGTTGAAAATGACTTAAATGCCCTTATGGGTTGAAGCATGACCCATGTACTTCAATCACTTTTGATATTAATATAAAGATAGAAGTTTTTCCGCACAGAGTATTAGTTCGACTACTCTGTGGCAAGTCTTCTGGTGAATATGAAAGCAACTGTTCCGATATACGATACGGCCTAATACATTACAAGGGTTGGTTAGTAATGCAAAGTTGGAAATATGTTAGTTCGAATGGTTTTGGAGGCTCGATAAAATTCTGGAAATTTTAAATATTGTGAATCATAATTTCCTCATGATTGGGCTAAGTTACAAAATCACCCTTGATATTTAAATGACCAAAATGCCCTCATTGGCCAAAGTAATCAAAATAACCCCGAATGTATCTGATATAGTGAAAAGTCTTGACATAGAAATCTCTGAATGCCTGGTTGGATACCTGATGAACAAATAGAATTTCTGAGCTACCGTTTACGCCTTGTTGGTATAAATTACCAAAATGCCCGTGTATGATAAAATGACCATAATGCCCCTGGTAGGCTTAAATGGCTACATCACTCATGATATGCCTAAACTCTCAAGATCTTGATGTATCATCTCCTGACTATCTGGTTTGAACCGTTAGTACAAACCCCTCTTTTAATAGGGGCCTTGTTTCAAAGATCCGTTCAATTGTCAAAAGTTTAATGTGTTCTCTTCTGTAAATGTCAAGTATCTCCAAGGAATAAATTGTTCCACCTAGTGTGTTCCATGTGTGCCACACGACTGTTTTGCATATTGTTTTACATGTTATAATACCGATCATGTGCACTTGATTGACATATTTGAACTCACATGACATGTTTTATAATTAAGCATGACCGTACTATATTTCTGATATATGCTTATGCACCTGATATGACAAACATGCTATATGGATAATGAGTTGCTAAAAATACAGTTAATGATTAATGAACTATTGATGATCTGATTCACTGGGGTACTTGGGACATGGTATGAAGTTGTAGTCGGCTCAGCCCTGATCCAGCTGGTAAGTCCGCCCGTATTCGGATCCTAAGCTTCGGCTAGGTCCGCCCGTTTTCGGATCCTAGGCTTCGGCCAGGTCCGCCCATTTTCGGTTCCTATGCTTCGGCAAGGGCCGCCCGTATTCTAAGGTATATCCTTAGGATGGTACCCATGCCCAATGGGCTCGGGTTAATGCCTGTACATGATACCGCACTAGGGAAACTATATACTGGAGTATGGTTGGAGGGTAAATAAGGAATAAAAAATGAACTTCACGGTTATTTGGAGTAAATGTATTTTAAATTAAAAAAAGGTTTACTGCATTGTTACATTTTATGCATTTATGTTGCACTGTTGGAACACACTAGACACTAAACTTTCTGTTTCTACCTACGTATGTTGTCAGCCTCTATAATTCTCGTCTAGTTCACGTTGTTTGAATAAGGAACAAATATCGTTAATCCCGAGTATGATGCAAACTCGAAATAATAGAACGGAAATGAGGACTGTTACTATATGAAACATTATGAAAATGTTATGCCTACCTTATATTTGCATGAGCTTATAGCATATTTTGGTAGCTCTGTATTACTGAGCTTTTCCAAGCTCACGTTGTTTTTACCATCGCAGGTTAAAGGAATATATCATGGCATAACGTTTGACATTAGTGTTCGGAGTTCTCTCGGCGTTGCTTTTGGAGTACGGTATTGTATAGTTAGTGGGCATGTATGTCATGTACTGTTTTATGACAGTGTATGTAAAATACTTTATGAAGTTTTTATTATGTGTTTAAATGACATCCCGACATGATATTTTAAACAGAAGTTGGTGTTACAATTTAATAAGTGTTTAAAAAATATGTTTTTATGTGTATTTTTACTATGGGTCGCTCTTGTGACCCTAATGTGACTTCCTAGGATCCGTTGTAACGTATAGGCGGGTTTAGGGGGTTACATCCTTAGTAATAAAAATCAGAAAAGATGAAAATTGTTAGAAAATAAATAAAAAATATTAAAAAAAATTTATTTGTATCGGTTGTTTAATTTGATAACAAATTAAAATTTTAACACTCAAAAGAGATTAAAATAAAATTTAAGGCCTAATATGCTGTAAAAAAGATAATATGAATATGAACACCAAACTTAAACAATTTTTACAAGAGTAATATTTTCTATACACAAACTGTAACCCCCTAAACTTGACCAGGAAGAATTGGGTCTAATATAAGGAGTCAACTCAAAGCTTGTCCCTCACACAAATAACCTGATTCAAAACTTAAATTCCAAAATAGATAATAATAGTATCGCATATTACATACTGATAAAATATTCCTGAAAATATAAAATATTCAAAATGTGCATGCATAATAAAACATATTAACCCAAAATAAAACACCCAGAATCTGAAATTATATACAATCCAATAAAACATTTAATATAAATAAGTCCAAGTCTCGTACTGATAATAATAAATAAACAAAGCTGGAAAACGAGGTCCTCCAAGTTCCGTAGCCTAGACCTGAGTATCTGAAAGTATAAACTAAGGGGGAGTCAGCGAAAACGCTCAGTGTGTCTCTACAGTGCAAACAAAACTAACAGAGTCATTATAACAACATAGACAACCAAACATTATCATAATACAGTTTTTCCATCATGAATCAATTCAAACATATAAGCAAGTATGAATGAATATGCAACACAATATGACATGCACCCAAACTACATCACCATCCGAAGAGTAAGGTTCCCCAGAACCACTCTCTACCTCATCACCATCCGAAGTGGAATCCAGCCCGTATGGTGAAACCACTGATCCGAAGTAGACATCATCCCGATGAATGAAGCTACTGAACTTCCCCGTACAGAATCCCAACCAAAATGAGATGATATAAAATCTGAGCACTGAATCTGAATGTATTATTTATCAACAGAAACGCATAATCATATAATACGATAAACAATAATCCGAATCTGAATGTATAAACAAATATCGCATAACATTACAAAATGTTGAACAAATCAAACATCACAGATCAATAGAATATAATCATCACACATCATCAGACCACATCATGTGTACATTTCAGCAAATCATCACATTTACATACAGAGCACTGTAAGCAAACTACACAGAAGAGAACACACCTCAAGTAGCTAACACTCAACATCGACGGTGACGTCTCCCACGCTCAGCTCTATCTCTAGTTCGGTCAGAGTCAGCTCCTATAACAATTAAATACACTATCAAGATATTACTATTATGCCAAGACATTGATAATATAAATATCGAATGTATATTAATAATTAAACTCACGACGGATCCCGATGGCTGAGCAACAGGAGGTCGTCCAGGTGGAGGAGGAGTAAGGATCTCAGTATCCGAGTCAATGTCGTCTGCAAATACGAATAATACCAATTAATTTTTCCGATATTCAAATCTTTAAATACAAGTATAAATGAATAAAAGCGGTCAAAACGATCTTTCGGGTTCGAATTTGGGAAAAGGGGCAACGAAATCAGAATCAAGATGTCGAAAAACATGAAATAGCCCATTTTCTGAAAAAGTCAACGGTCAACGCTGACGTCAGTCGACTCTTTATAAGACAGACTGGTTCGGTTCTGTCAACCCGGTCCAGTCTTCTAGAACAGTTCAACATAAAATCCCTAATTCGAAAATTAGGGCACAACATCCCCCCGATTCCTCACCGCCGGTGACCTCTCACGTAAAATTCCGACGAGTTTCTGAGACTCACATACACACACAACTTACACGAGGGATAGGAACAATTGAGACACAACCAATTTGCAAAAAAAAAAAACAAGACGACGGCGGCGTGAGGGATTTCTGAAGCAACCGAAAGGCTTACCGATGAGTTTTGGGCAAAGGGCGGCCGAATAGAGTTAGTTGACGAGTGGGTTATGGTCGGACAATAAAGGGAAGATGAACGGTGGTGCCGGACCGTCGAACGGAAGGTGTTTGACCCTTGGCCGGACGGAAAACGGAGAAAGGGGGATTCTTTTCTTTTGCTCGCACAAGTCGTTGAAGGAGAGGGAAGAGAACGGCCAAAACGACAGAAAATGGTTGAAAGGTTCTATTTATACCCTAAGAAAAGGGTTAATTATAGAGCGTGCCATTATACTTTCTAGGGTTTATGAAACGACACTTAAGTTTTGCAATCGTTACAATGTGATCACTGAAATTTAATTAAGTTTTCAATTGAAATTCCCAATTATTAGGGTTTTTAATTTAGGGCAGAATTGGGGTGTTACATCTCTCTCACCGTTAAAAAGAAATTTCGGCCTTGAAATTTACCTGGAGAAAAAAGATGCGGATACTGAGCTCGGATGACAGTCTTGGGCTCCCACGTAGCCTCCTCATGACTACGACTACGCCACAGAACTTTGACCATCTTAATGGTCTTCCTTCTGAGAACCTTTTTATCCTGAGCAAGAATCTCAATAGGCTCCTCCTCAAAACGCAAATCAGGATGAATCTCAATATCCTCAACAGGCATGACATGTGACGGATCAGGATGATAACGTCTCAACACTGAAATATGGAAAACATCGTGAATACGCTGAAGCTCTGGTGGTAGCACTAGCTGATAGGCAACTGGTCCATCTCGACGAATAATCCGATAAGGGCTAATGTAACGAGGACTCAGCTTGCACTTTTGACCAAACCGAAGTACCTTCCTCCAAGGAGATACTTTCAAGAAAACCTCATCACCCACCTCAAACTCAAGATCACGACGTCTCAAATCAACATAAGACTTCTGTCTGTCAAAAGCAGCCTTAAGCTGACCCCGAATCAATCTGACAGTCTGCTCAGCCTCGTGCACAATCTTCGGTCCCAACAATCTGTGCTCATTCAACCCAGTCCAACTAATAGGTGAACGACACCTACGCCCATACAGAGCCTCATACGGTGCCATCTTGACACTGGCCTGATAACAGTTATTATAAGAAAACTCTGCAAGCGGCAAGAAATCCTCCCATCTGCCTCTGAAATCAAGAATACAACCTCTCAACATATACTCAAGAATCTGGATCACACGCTCAGACTGACAATCTATTTGCAGATGATAAGATGTGCTGAATTTCAACCGAGTACCCAAAGCAGAATGAAGAGACCCCTAGAATCATGCAGTGAACCTCGGATCTCTGTTGGAAATAATAGATAACGGTACCCCGTGAAGTCGAACGATCTAAAAAATATAAAGCCTGGCTAACTTACTCAAAGAATAGTTAACTCAGACAGGAATGAAACGTGTGGACTTCGTCAGATGATCAACAATAACCCAGATGGAATCCTTCTTCGACGGAGTCAAAGGAAGTCCACTAACAAAGTCCATAGTCACGCGCTCCCACTTCCACTAAGGAATCTCAATATGTTGTAGTAACCCAAACGGACGTTGATGCTCTGCTTTGACTTTCTGACAAGTTAGGCACCTCGATACAAATCTGACGACGTCCCACTTGAGACCTTTCCACCAGTATCTTTCACGAAGATTCTTATACATCTTGTCAGCACAAGGATGCATAGAATAAGGACTGTCATGGGCCTCACGCAGAATAACCTGTTTTAACCCAGATTTCCTCGGAATACAATACCGGCCACAAAAACATTATACTCCATCGTGATCAATAGAGAAATCTAGAGATGTACCCTCACGCACCTCTCTGATACAATGCATCAAAAACGGATCACTAGGCTGCTCAGCTCGAATATCAGAAATCAATGTAGGAATAACCCGAAGTTCTGCCATCAGACTGCCATCGTCGTACAAACTCATCCGAGCAAACAAAGCTCTTAGATTTGAAATGGCGTTACGACTCAATGCATCAGCAACGACATTAGCTTTACCTGGATGATACTCAATCTCACAATCATAATCCTTGAGAAGCTCTAACCAGCGACGCTGTCTCAGATTAAGCTCTTTCTGAGTGAGGAGGTATTTCAGACTCTTATGGTATGTATAGATATAACGCTTCTCCCCGTAGAGATAGTGTCTCCAGATCTTAAGTGCAAAGATAACAACAACAAGCTCTAAATCATGGGTAGGATAGTTACACTCATGATGTTTTAACTATCGAGACGCATAAGCCACTACCTTCTCGTCCTACATCAAAACACACCCCAATCCGGTGTACGAAGCATCACTAAAAACTGTATAAGCCTTACCTGGCTCAGGTTGAATCAAAACTAGTGCTTCAGTCAACACAAACTTAAGCTTCTCGAAACTAGACTGCTGAGACTCAGTCCAAATGAAGGGAACATCCTTCCTCAGAAGCTTAGTCAACGGAGCTGCAATAGAAGAGAAACCCTCAACGAATCTCCGATAATAACCAGCTAAATCCAAGAAGCTTAAAACCTCAGAAACATTCTTGGGCTGCTTCCAACTCATAATAGCCTCAACCTTCATCGGATCAACTTGAATACCCTGAGCAGAAACTATATGACCCAGAAATATAAGCTCAGAAAAGCCAGAACTCACACTTACTGAATTTGGCATATAGTTGTTTCTCTCGCATAATCTGTAATACAATTCGAAGATGTTCCTCATGCTATTCCTCAGATCTAGAATATACCAATATATCATCAATAAATACCACAAAAAATTGGTCAAGATAGGGTTGAAACACCCTATTCATCATATCCATAAAAGTGGCAGGAGCGTTAGTCAACCCAAAAGGCATCACAAGGATCTCATAATGGCCATATTGTGTCCAGAAAGCTATTTTAAACACATCAGAGTCCTTAACCTTGAGTTGGTAATAACTAGATCTCAGGTCTATCTTAGAGAATACCGTAGCTCCCCGGAACTGGTCAAATAGATCATCAATATGAAAAAGAGGATATTTGTTCTTGATCGCCAGCTTGTTCAGCTTCTGATAATCTATACAGAGTCGAAGTGTCCCATCCTTCTTCTTAACAAACAGAACAAGAGCTCCCAAAGGAGAAACACAGGGTCGAATGAAACCTCGATCCAACAGTTCTTGCAACTGAATCTTCAACTCTTTAAATTCCTTCGGTGCCATCCGATAAGGTTCCATAGACAGAAGAGCTGTAACCAGATAAACCTCGATGCCAAACTCAACCTCATCCCGTTTCGGCGGTACCCCAGGTAATTCTTCCGGGAATACGTCTAGAAAGTCTTTCACAACTCGAATCTTATCTAATTCGGAATCAGACTGTCTCGGATCAAGGATATTGGCAAGATAAGTGATAGACCCTTTCCTAATCATTTTCTCAGCTTTGAGAGGTGAGACGATGTTACATAGGAACCCTCTGCGCTCACCAATCAGAATCACCTCACGATCATCAGGAGTTCTCAGTGTAGCCCTTTTCTTTTCACAGTCTAAAGTATCATGATGTGCAGACAACCAATCCATACCCAAAATAAGATCGAACTCTCCAAAGGGTAACTCCATCAAATCAGTTGAAAAGATCTCCCCTTGAATCTCGAGAGGACAATTCATGTATACTTTAGTAACCTCAACTGGATTACCCACCGGACTGTGTACAGTAACAACACTAACGGTATCCTCAACAGAAATCTCAAGACCCCCAGACACAGAACTTGCAACATATGAATGAGTCAAACCATTATCTAGCAGAGCAAAAGCTGAGGGAGGTGAAATCGGACAATCTCTGAAACAATGCTCGAATGGACCAAATCTGAAACAAGTTCCAATCTGCCTCCTACACTCGCCCGAATGCCACTTATTGTAAAAAGGACATTGTGGCACCCCTCGAGTACTAGTCGAACCACCAGCACTGACAGTCGGAATAGAAGAAGTCATTGGTCTAGCTCTCGAATAACTCTGATAGTATGTCTCATCTCTGGCCCTCTTCCTAGACTGATTTCCCTGACTATGCTGAACTGGCACTGACACTGATCTCTTCTTTCTATCAGATCCATGGAACTCAAGCTGTCTCAACTCGTCCTCATTACGCTCAGTTGTCCTATCTCGTCAAGTTATATCATTGTATTCCTGGTCCATATGTAAAGCAACACTGGTCTTTATCGGAGGACACAATCCCTTCAGAAATCAATCACACTTGTCTTTTTCTGTGGTCACTAACCCTGGGACGTACTGAATCAATCTCATAAACTCGATCTCATAGTCATTAACAATCATGTCGTTCTGTCTCGGATTCATGAAATCATCTCTGCACTTAGCTATATAATCAGCTCCGACATATTGATCACAGAAATCCTGTCTGAAATTATCCCAAGTAACAATACTAGCTGGAGTAACAAGCTCCTCAGCCTCCCACCGATAGTGGGCTTCACCTTGCAGTAGTGAAACGGCAGCCCTGAGTTTCCGGTCGGTAGGATAATCCATCTCAACAAATAATCGCTGAAGCTTCTTCAGCTAGTACTCTGCATCTGCTGGGTCTATACCGGTCTTTCCATCGAACATAGTCATCTTGGCAGCAAGAAACTCTGTGGATATGGGTCTCCGAACACTCTCAGACTGACGAAGGTATCTCAATAACTCTCTCTAAATAGTTACAACATATGTGCCCACTGTCTCACTATCCCCTGAATCACGATGACCACTACCCTGAGCAGGCTGAACATGCGGGTCTCCTCCATCGGTCTGCTGAGCTCCAGTCTACTGAGCTCCTGTCTGCTGAGCTCCTGTCTGATCCACATGTTATTCCTCCTCATTCGCACCCTGGACCTCATCTTGATTTTGTATCGAACCCTCTAGAGGTGGAACGCCACTATCCGCAGTCACGGTACGACCTCGTCCTCGGCCACGGCCTCGGCCACGACCTCGACCGGCCGCTACTCTAGAACTTCGCCGAGGTGACATAGTAGTATATCTACAAAAGACAGAATCCTAAGATTAGATTCGGTACTTGGAGACCTTATTCAGAATATGTATAAATATATTCATAATAGATCATAAATTTATCTGAAATTCCCGTTTACCCCGAAAACATTTGAGAATGCATGCAAAAATTTATTTTCGATTTCAAATTGATTTAAATCACTCAGGCCGAGTGTTGAACCTGGCTCTAATACCGCTAAATGTAACCCCCTAAACCCGACCCGGAAGAACTGAGGCGAATATAAGGAGTTAGCTCAAAGATTCTCCCTCATACAAGTAACTTGTTTCAAAACTTAAATTCCAAAATAGATAATAATAATAATATTGCATATTACATACTGATAAAATATTCATGAAAATATTAAATATTCAAAATGTGCATGCATGATAAAACAGAATAACCCCAAATAAAACATCCAGATTCTGAAATTATATACAATCTGATAAAACATATAACATATAAAAGTCCAAGTCTCATACTGATAATAATAAATAAATAAAGCTGGAAAATGAGGTCCTCCAAGTACCGTAGCCTAGACCTGAGTATTTGAAAGTAGAAACTAAGGGGGAGTCAGCAAAAACCCGCAGTGTGTCTCTACAATGCAAATAGAACTAACAGAGTCATTATAACAACAGAGACAACCAAACATTATTAGAATATAGTTTTTCCATCATGAATCAATTCAAACACATAAGCAAGTATGAATGAATATGCAACACAATATGACATGCACCCAAACTACATCACCATCCGAAGAGTAAGGTTCCCCAGAACCACTCTCTATCTCATCACCATCCGAAGTGGAATCCAGCCCGTAGGGCAAAACCATTGATCTGAAGTAAACATCATCCTGAAGGATGAAGCTATTGAACTTCCCCGTACAGAATCCCAACCAAAATGAGATGACATAAAATCCGAGCCCTGAATATAAATGCATTATTTATCAACATAAAATGCATAATCATATAATCTGATATACAATAATCCGAATCTGAATGTATAATCAAATATTGCATAACATTACAGAATGTTGAACAAGTCAAACATCACAGATCAATAGAATATAATCATCACACATCATCAGACCACATCATGTATACATTCCAGCAAATCATCACATTTACATACAAATCACTGTAAGCAAACTACACAGAAGAGAACACACCTCAAGTAGCTAACACTCAACATCGACGGTGACGTCTCCCACGCTCAGCTCTATCTCTAGGTCGGTCAGAGTCAGCTCCTATAACAATTAAATACACCATCAAGATATTACTACTATGCCAAGACACTGATAATATAAATATCGTGTAACGCCCCGGTTTTGGGCTTAGAAGTTTTGGGCGTTGACCGGTTTGGTCAAAGTCCTGTTCGAATCTTAAGTGGTAAAATTAGGAAAGCCTAGTTCGGGTTGCATTAAAAATATGGAAAAATGTTCTAAAATCATCTTTTAATATAATTAGATGAACTGTGAAATCAATTTTGGAAAATGAGTTTTGGAAGCATGACATTTTGGATAGTGACCAAAATGTAATTTTCGCAAGTTTGGTGGCTGTTTTATAAAGAGTTGAAACTTTGAATCTTTAAGGAGCTATTAATCCAAAAGTGATTTCTCCAGATTTTTCCAAGATATTTTAAGTCTAAATTCTGATTTTAAAGGTTATTAAAATTGGAGGGAAGCCATTTTGGCTATTTTAGATTTTATAACCAACTTTTCCAATTTTCTTTCTCTCATTTTCTCTCCAACCAAACATTACCTTTTCCAGAGAATTTGATCTGATTTCTTCACCTAAATTCCTCCTTTCAACTCTCAATTGATAGCAAATCATTGTGTCTTCAAAATCTCTTCCATTGCTACAAGTTTCATCAAGGTTTTTCATTCCAAAAAGTGGAGAAACACAAGTTTGGAGGTAAGAACGCCCTTCTCCTCTAAACTATCAGTTCTTTACTGAAATTCCCAAGTTCTCAACTCTTAATTGATGTTTAATTAAAGGTTTTAAAGTGTTGAAATGAATCTTGGCTTATTATGCAAGATTTTGATGATTTTTGATGATTTTCGTTAGATCTGAGTAATCTGTGATTTAAGAGATGTTTTTGATGTTAAATGATCTCTAAATTGATAAGGAAATGAGTTTTGATCAATGCAATCCCGGATAGGTTGAGTTTCCTAAGTTTAGCTTGTGTTTTAAGGTAGTTTTTGAGGTGATCTTGTGGATCTGTTGTTGCTGGAGGTATAAGGATGTTAGTAGGTTGTTTTTAGATGTTGTTTGGTGTTGATGGATGTGAGGTTTTGCTGGTTTATGGCTGGGCTTTGTTTAGAAGTAGTTTGGATGCAATTTCGGTGGTGTTTGGTGGCCGAAATTGGTGTTTGAATGAGAGCAGCGAGTTTGAGTGCTTTCATTGAAGCTTTTGATGCTTGATGATGCATTAAACCTCTGCTTTAATGTGTTTGATCAGGGGAGGCATCTTTGGATCCAAGAGTTGTTGATTCGGAGGCTTGAATTCGTGCTTCGGCAAGTGGCGAAGTGGAATCGGTGAGTGAAAATGGGTTTTCGGCTTTGAAACCAATGTCTTGGGAGCTTAGTTTAAGTCTAAACAACTTTGCTAAGCTCGAGCGTAAGTTTTCGGAATTTCCCTCTAGTGGTGGCCATGACTTTGTTGTAATGCGAAATGATAATTTGCATGTTTTACATACTGTTTTGAAAGCATGTTTTAGCATGGTTTTTGCTGTTGATATAAGCCATATGATGAAGGTAACTCTAGGTAGGAGTTCCTTGCTTTTGTACATTGAAATGATGTGGTTTAATGCTTTTAAATGCATGATGAATATGGCTTGGTTTGATGCTTTAAAACAGTGATGTAAGTGATGAAAATGATGTATATTGGCAAGTGATGTTTTTAAAATGTTAAGGTCACTAAGGTGGTTAAAAGTCCTTGAGTGAGCCTTGTTACTTATGAACATCAAGGTGGTTAAAAGTCCTTGGATGGTTCATGTTGCGGACACTAAGGTGGTTAAAAGTCCTTAGGTGATCCTTTCTATGGTGTTTAAAAGTCCATAGGCCAAGGTGTTTAAAAGTCCTTGGGATCAAGGTGTTTAAAAGTCCTTGATGTGATTCATTCATGGTGTTTAAAAGTCCATGGCCAAGGTGTTTAAAAGTCCTTGGGATCAAGGTGTTTAAAAGTCCTTGATGAGATACTTTCTATGGTGTTTAAAACTCCATAGGCCAAGGTGTTTGAAAGTCCTTGGGGCCAAGGTGTTTAAAAGTCCTTGGGAAAGTTGTTGAACTTGTTTTAATAAATGGAATGTTTCACTTGAGCCAATATGACATGTTAAGAATATTGAGAAGCATGAGATGCTTGTTTTAATGTTTATGTTGATGCATGAGATTGCTTGTTAAGAATGCTTTTGAGCATGTGAAAAGGTTGATTTAAAGCATGTTTTGTAAATGTTTTGAATTGCATTATTGAATGGTTTTTAAGAGCTTTCCTCACTAAGCTTTTGCTTACGCTCTCTTCGTTTTCTGAATTCAATAATGCAGAGCATTAGTGTACCTTGAGGGCAGCAAGAAAGGGCAAGCAATCAAGTTCAAGTGAAGCTCAATGTATGAGGTTTTATAAGTACATTTTAGCTTTTGTATGATTTGGCAATGGGGGACCAATGTGTATGTTTTGGGAGGTGTTGGAGACTCCCTAAGTATGTTTAATGTTGATGTGTTTGTTGGTCTTTGGTTTGGAACCTTATATGCTTGCTTTGTAAGTTTTGTGTTTGAATGCCTAGCTTGTGTAGGAAGCATGCCTATAGAATTGGGGCTTTTTGCATATGATGATGATTGGATGAATTGTTGATGCTAATATGTTGTTTATATGTTGAATTGCATGTTGGCAAAGTTTGGTAGTGTTCGGAGCATGTTTGGATGTGTAATTGCATGTTTAAAGTGATGTTTTGAAGCAATCTGGGCATGGTGTTTCGGAACAGCACCTACCGTTTCGGAACGGGTGCCTTAAATGAGCCCAGGCGTCCGGAACGGGAGGGGCCGTTCCGAAACGGTTTAGCCTCTGCCAGACCCCCGTTTCGAAACGGGCTAAGCCTGTTTCGGAACGGCCCCGCGTTTCGGAACGGGCTGTCCCCCGTTTCGGAACGGTTGACCGTTGGGGGCTGACATTGGCAGTTATGTGTTTTGAAAAGTTTGCGTTTTGGTCCTGAAACTTGTTTGTGCAATTGTATGAGTTTGGGAAGTCCTTTTTAGCTGAAATTTCACAGGGAAGCATGAAACCTGATTAATTTTAAGTTGGTAACTTCAATTTGGATTAAGTCCTTTAATTTATCAGAATTTACAATTTGGTCCCTAAAGTTGTAAATTGTTCAATTGAGTCCCTGTTTGATCTCTGATGGTTGTGATTTTTTGGTATGATGTTTGTGGAATCACCATTAGGCTTAATGTGCATCTAGACAAGTTTAAAAAGAAAAAAAAAGGGTCGTTAATCAAGGTTGACTTTCAGGTTGACTTTGGTTTTCCCCGTGTGACTTTCTTAATTCGGGTCAACCGTCTAGGCCGGGTTAAGGGGGTTACATTTGGTGGTATCAGAGCTGAGTTCTCGAGTAATTGGGAATGTTTGTATGCATGATTGAAGCATGTTTGCCTTGTATGCTTGTTGTTTGAAAGCATGTTCAGTGGCTTGAGGTGTTGATGTAATTGAGTTGTATGTTGTGATGTTGCATACTGAGGGTACCCATTGCCAAACAAAAGCTAAAGGAAAGATGTTGTTTTGAAATGAAATTGAGCTTGAATACTTGAATTGCTTACCTTGCTGGGCCTGATTTTGTTTTATTTGTGTTGTGATTGCATGGTAAAAGTATGGCACCACGTAGAGAGTTAAGAGGTAATGCGAGAGCTACGGCTCCTAATGAGAATGAGAATGAAGAACACGCTGGTAATGTTGTGTTACCCCCTCCTCCGCCTGGTGGTGGTGCTGGAGGTGCGAGAGCTGAAGCTGCAGCTGGTGCTGGAGCTGCTGGACCAGAGGTTGGTCAGGGGCAAGCTATGCCTGATATGTCTGCTTTGGTACAAGCTATTGCGGGTGCTTTTCGAGCAGCAGTAGCTGGAGCTCAGGGAGCTGGGCATCAGGGAGATGCTGGAGTCAGATTGCCTTTGGAGCGTCTGCGCAGTCTTGGAGGGACTGAGTTTAGAGGTTTATCAGCTGAGAGTTCTGAGGCTTGGCTGGAAAGTACCAAGCGTATCTTGGGTCAGATGAGTTGCACGGATGTGCAAAAGCTGGGCTGTGTTGTGTCCTTGCTGCAGGACGATGCTTATACATGGTGGACGACTACCATTTCTGGTATGGCTGAAGCTGATGTTACCTGGACATTCTTTCAGAATGTGTTTAAAAGGAGATATCTGGGAGTGAGATATCTGGACGAGAAAAAGCGGGAATTCATGTCTCTTACCCAAGGGAGCATGAGTGTAGCTGAGTACGAGGTACAGTTTGTACGGCTCAGTCAGTATGCACCGGAGCTGATACCTGATGAGAGGGCTAGGTGCGAGAGGTTTCGTTACGGTCTTGTGACGGATGTTAAGATGTATTTGTTGGCCACCGAGTATGTTGATTTTGATGTGTTGGTGGGCCGAGCTAAGGATGTTGAGATGAACCTGAGTTTGTCTGCTAAGGGTGCTGGCAAGCGAGCTGCTGAGTATAGTTCCGGAGGTGGACGGAACAAGAGGGGACGAGATCAGAAGTATCAGTCCTCAGCCAGGAGAGGTGGTGGTGTGCCTGCTAGAGGAGGCAATGCTAGAGCTGACCCTAGTGCTTGTTGGATCTGTGGTTCCCGTGGTCACTTGAAGCGTGATTGTCCTCGTGCTGAGAGAGTGGCACAAGCTCCTGTTGTGACAGCTGTTAATGCTGGTGGAAATGGGTGCTGGAATTGTGGTTCTGCGGACCACATCAGACGAGATTGTCCGAGGTTGGCTGGTGAGCAGGTGCGTGCTCCTGTTGTTGCTGCACCGCAGAGAGGTCGTGGGCGCGGCCGTGGTAATTTCCAGAGAAGAGAGGAAGGTGGCCGAGGGGTAGCTCATGTTGTAGCTATTCAGCCTGAAGGTGGAGGCCAAGCGAGGGTGTATGCTCAGAGAGAGGGCAGGAATGATGCAGATGTGATTGCAGGTACCTTTACTTTGCAGTCATTGTCATTGCTTTCTTTGATTGATTCTGGATCTACGCATTCATATATTCTTCGTGAGCATGCTGAATTGCTTGGTTTGCCTGTTGAGTCTTTGGATGTTGGTGTTCGGGTCACTAGTTCTTTTGGTGAGACTGTTGTGACTCGGAAGTTGTATAGAAGGTGTCCTTTGGTTGTTCAAGAGCATGTCTTTCATGTTGATCTTATGGAGTTGCCCTTCTATGGTTTTGATGTGATCCTTGGTATGGATTGGCTTGCTGAGCATCGTGCTGTTGTGGATTGTGAGAATAAGCGTGTTTCGCTTAAGCTTGCGGATGATTATGAAGTTGTGGTGGTTGGTGAGAATGTGAAGTTTCTTGCCAATGTTGTATCTTCTTTGGAGGCGAGCAGGATGCTGAGGCAAGGTTGTGAAGCTTATCTAGCTTTTGTGATGAATCCTAGCTCTAAGGAGTTGAGGGTGCAAGATATCAGGGTTGTAAAGGAGTTTCCTGGTGTTTTTCCTGAGGAGTTGCCTGGTTTACCTCCTAACCGCGAGGTGGAGTTTGGAATTGAGCTGTATGAGAATACAACTCCTGTGTCCATTACTCCATATAGAATGGCACCTAAGGAGCTGAAGGAGCTGAAGACGCAGTTGCAAGAGTTGCTTGATCGTGGTTTCATCCGGCCAAGTGTGTCACCTTGGGGAGCACCGGTCTTGTTCGTGAAGAAGAAGGATGGCACTATGAGGATGTGCATTGATTACCGTCAGCTGAACAAGTTGACTATCAAGAATCGGTATCCTTTGCCGAGGATTGATGATCTCTTTGATCAATTTCGGGGAGCTGCTGTGTTCTCTAAGATTGACTTGAGGTCAGGGTATTATCAGTTGAAGGTGAAAGATGGGGATGTGCCTAAGACAGCTTTCAGGACAAGGTATGGGCATTATGAGTTCCTTGTGATGCCGTTTGGGTTGACAAATGCTCCTGCTGCTTTCATGGACATGATGAATCGTGTGTTTCATGAATACCTGGACAAGTTTGTTGTGGTGTTCATTGATGATATCCTTGTGTACTCGCGTACTGAGGAAGAGCATGAAGAGCATTTGAGGATTGTTTTGCAAGCTTTGTTGGAGAATCAGCTTTATGCTAAGTTGAGCAAGTGTGAGTTCTGGTTAAGAGAGGTGGTTTTCCTTGGGCATGTTGTCTCAGCTGAGGGGATTCGTGTTGATCCTCAGAAGATTGAGGCGGTGATGAGCTGGAAGGTTCCTAAGTCTGTTCATGAGGTCCGTAGTTTCCTCGGTTTGGCGGGATACTACCGGAGGTTTGTGGATGGTTTTTCCAAGATTGCTGCTCCTTTGACGAAGCTGTTGCAGAAGGATGTTAAGTATGAGTGGACAGAAGCGAGACAGCAGGCTTTTGAGAAGCTGAAGGCGGTTTTGACGCAAGCTCCTATCTTGATTCAGCCTGAATCAGGGAAAGAGTTTGTGGTTTACAGTGATGCATCCTATGTTGGTTTGGGGTGTGTGCTGATGCAGGAGGGTAAGGTGGTGGCTTATGCATCGCGGCAGTTGAAAGTGCATGAGCGCAATTACCCTACGCACGATATTGAGCTGGCTGCAGTGGTTTGTGCTCTGAAGATCTGGAGGCATTATCTGTATGGTGAGAAGTGTACTGTGTACACGGATCACAAGAGTTTGAGGTATCTGATGTCTCAGAAGGAGTTGAATCTTAGACAGCGGCGTTGGTTGGAGTTTCTCAAGGATTATGATCTGACGATTGAGTATCATCCTGGAAAAGCTAATGTGGTTGCTGATGCCTTGAGTAGGAAGGTGGCTGTTGAGCTGAGAGCCATGTTTGCTAGCTTGAGCATATCGCGTGATGGTGGTCTTGTGGCTGAGTTACAAGTGAAGCCATCTTTGGTTCAGATGATCAAGGATAAGCAGTTGTTGGATGATTCCTTGGTGTCTCATGTTCAGGATATCGCGGAGGGTAGACCTTCGGATTTCTGTTTCAATGATGATGGTGTGCTGTGTTTTGGTAGTCGGATAGTTGTGCCCAATGATGCTGAGTTGAGGCGTGCTATTCTGACTGAAGGTCATAGTAGTCCTTTTGCTATGCACCCTGGTAGTACTAAGATGTATCGTGATCTTCGTGATGAGTACTATTGGGTTGGTTTGAAGAAGGATGTTGCGGAGTTCGTGAGCAAGTGTTTGGTGTGTTAGCGAGTCAAGGCTGAGCATCAGTTTCCTTCAGGGTTGTTGCAACCGTTGAAAATCCCTGAGTGTAAGTGGGAGAGGGTTACCATGGATTTTGTATCTGGTTTACCTTTGTCTCCTTCGAAGAAGAATTCGGTTTGGGTGATTGTGGATCGCCTGACGAAGTGTGCACATTTCTTGCCTGTGCATACTACGTTCTCTTTGGATAAGCTGACAGAGTTGTACATTGCTGAGGTTGTGCGGCTGCATGGTGTGCCTAAGTCGATTGTGTCGGATAGGGATCCGAGGTTCACATCGCGGTTTTGGCAGTGTTTGCATCAAGCTCTGGGTACAAGGTTGCATTTCAGTACATCCTATCATCCTCAGTCGGATGGTCAGTCTGAGCGAGTTATCCAGGTTTTGGAGGATATGTTGAGATGCTGCGTGATTGAGTTCCAAGGTTCTTGGGAGAAGCATCTGCCTTTGGTTGAGTTTGCTTATAACAATAGTTATCAGGCGAGCATACAGATGGCACCTTATGAGGCTCTGTATGGGAGGAAGTGTAGGACCCCTCTTTGTTGGGCTGAAACTGGTCAAAAGTTGGTTTCGATGCCTGCTTTGTTGAAAGGGACCACAGAGAAGGTGAAGCTCATTTGTGAGCGGTTAAAGGCTGCTTCTGATCGGCAGAAGTCTTACGCGGATTTGAAGCGTAAGGAGATAGAATATGCGGTGGGTGACCGAGTGTTCTTGAAGGTTTCGCCTTGGAAGAAGGTGATGCGGTTTGGTCGGAAGGGCAAGTTGAGCCCTAGATACATTGGACCATATGAGGTGGTTGAGCGTGTGGGTCCTGTTGCGTATCGGTTGAGGTTACCTCAGGAGTTGGAGAAGATTCATGATGTGTTCCATGTTTCTATGCTTCGGAAGTATAGATCTGATCCTTCGCATGTGATGCCTGTGGAGGAAGTGGTTTTGAATCCGGATTTGACCTATGATGAGGAACCGGTGAAGGTTCTGGATTCGGATAGCAAGGTTCTTCGTGGCAAGACCATTGAGTTGGTGAAGGTGCTGTGGAAGCATCGCGGTGTTGAGGAAGCCACGTGGGAGCGGAAGGAAGACATGCTGAAGCAGTTCCCTTATCTCTTTCCTTCAGGTAAATTTCGAGGACGAAATTTCTTAAGGGGGGGAGAGTTGTAACGCCCCGGTTTTGGGCTTAGAAGTTTTGGGCGTTGACCGGTTTGGTCAAAGTCCTGTTCGAATCTTAAGTGGTAAAATTAGGAAAGCCTAGTTCGGGTTGCATTAAAAATATGGAAAAATGTTCTAAAATCATCTTTTAATATAATTAGATGAACTGTGAAATCAATTTTGGAAAATGAGTTTTGGAAGCATGACATTTTGGATAGTGACCAAAATGTAATTTTCGCAAGTTTGGTGGCTGTTTTATAAAGAGTTGAAACTTTGAATCTTTAAGGAGCTATTAATCCAAAAGTGATTTCTCCAGATTTTTCCAAGATATTTTAAGTCTAAATTCTGATTTTAAAGGTTATTAAAATTGGAGGGAAGCCATTTTGGCTATTTTAGATTTTATAACCAACTTTTCCAATTTTCTTTCTCTCATTTTCTCTCCAACCAAACATTACCTTTTCCAGAGAATTTGATCTGATTTCTTCACCTAAATTCCTCCTTTCAACTCTCAATTGATAGCAAATCATTGTGTCTTCAAAATCTCTTCCATTGCTACAAGTTTCATCAAGGTTTTTCATTCCAAAAAGTGGAGAAACACAAGTTTGGAGGTAAGAACGCCCTTCTCCTCTAAACTATCAGTTCTTTACTGAAATTCCCAAGTTCTCAACTCTTAATTGATGTTTAATTAAAGGTTTTAAAGTGTTGAAATGAATCTTGGCTTATTATGCAAGATTTTGATGATTTTTGATGATTTTCGTTAGATCTGAGTAATCTGTGATTTAAGAGATGTTTTTGATGTTAAATGATCTCTAAATTGATAAGGAAATGAGTTTTGATCAATGCAATCCCGGATAGGTTGAGTTTCCTAAGTTTAGCTTGTGTTTTAAGGTAGTTTTTGAGGTGATCTTGTGGATCTGTTGTTGCTGGAGGTATAAGGATGTTAGTAGGTTGTTTTTAGATGTTGTTTGGTGTTGATGGATGTGAGGTTTTGCTGGTTTATGGCTGGGCTTTGTTTAGAAGTGGTTTGGATGCAATTTCGGTGGTGTTTGGTGGCCGAAATTGGTGTTTGAATGAGAGCAGCGAGTTTGAGTGCTTTCATTGAAGCTTTTGATGCTTGATGATGCATTAAACCTCTGCTTTAATGTGTTTGATCAGGGGAGGCATCTTTGGATCCAAGAGTTGTTGATCCGGAGGCTTGAATTCGTGCTTCGGCAAGTGGCGAAGTGGAATCGGTGAGTGAAAATGGGTTTTCGGCTTTGAAACCAATGTATTGGGAGCTTAGTTTAAGTCTAAACAACTTTGCTAAGCTCGAGCGTAAGTTTTCGGAATTTCCCTCTAGTGGTGGCCATGACTTTGTTGTAATGCGAAATGATAATTTGCATGTTTTACATACTGTTTTGAAAGCATGTTTTAGCATGGTTTTTGCTGTTGATATAAGC
Organism: Hibiscus trionum; assembly: GCA_030270665.1. NCBI lineage: Eukaryota > Viridiplantae > Streptophyta > Magnoliopsida > Malvales > Malvaceae > Hibiscus > Hibiscus trionum. The sequence continues at coordinate 39,975,996 of BSYR01000026.1, read as the reverse complement.
CATATGATGAAGGTAACTCTAGGTAGGAGTTCCTTGCTTTTGTACATTGAAATGATGTGGTTTAATGCTTTTAAATGCATGATGAATATGGCTTGGTTTGATGCTTTAAAACAGTGATGTAAGTGATGAAAATGATGTATATTGGCAAGTGATGTTTTTAAAATGTTAAGGTCACTAAGGTGGTTAAAAGTCCTTGAGTGAGCCTTGTTACTTATGAACATCAAGGTGGTTAAAAGTCCTTGGATGGTTCATGTTGCGGACACTAAGGTGGTTAAAAGTCCTTAGGTGATCCTTTCTATGGTGTTTAAAAGTCCATAGGCCAAGGTGTTTAAAAGTCCTTGGGATCAAGGTGTTTAAAAGTCCTTGATGTGATTCATTCATGGTGTTTAAAAGTCCATGGCCAAGGTGTTTAAAAGTCCTTGGGATCAAGGTGTTTAAAAGTCCTTGATGAGATACTTTCTATGGTGTTTAAAAGTCCATAGGCCAAGGTGTTTGAAAGTCCTTGGGGCCAAGGTGTTTAAAAGTCCTTGGGAAAGTTGTTGAACTTGTTTTAATAAATGGAATGTTTCACTTGAGCCAATATGACATGTTAAGAATATTGAGAAGCATGAGATGCTTGTTTTAATGTTTATGTTGATGCATGAGATTGCTTGTTAAGAATGCTTTTGAGCATGTGAAAAGGTTGATTTAAAGCATGTTTTGTAAATGTTTTGAATTGCATTATTAAATGGTTTTTAAGAGCTTTCCTCACTAAGCTTTTGCTTACGCTCTCTTCGTTTTCTGAATTCAATAATGCAGAGCATTAGTGTACCTTGAGGGCAGCAAGAAAGGGCAAGCAATCAAGTTCAAGTGAAGCTCAATGTATGAGGTTTTATAAGTACATTTTAGCTTTTGTATGATTTGGCAATGGGGGACCAATGTGTATGTTTTGGGAGGTGTTGGAGACTCCCTAAGTATGTTTAATGTTGATGTGTTTGTTGGTCTTTGGTTTGGAACCTTATATGCTTGCTTTGTAAGTTTGGTGTTTGAATGCCTAGCTTGTGTAGGAAGCATGCCTATAGAATTGGGGCTTTTTGCATATGATGATGATTGGATGAATTGTTGATGCTAATATGTTGTTTATATGTTGAATTGCATGTTGGCAAAGTTTGGTAGTGTTCGGAGCATGTTTGGATGTGTAATTGCATGTTTAAAGTGATGTTTTGAAGCAATCTGGGCAGGGTGTTTCGGAACAGCACCTACCGTTTCGGAACGGGTGCCTTAAATGAGCCCAGGCGTCCGGAACGGGAGGGGCCGTTCCGGAACGGTTTAGCCTCTGCCAGACCCCCGTTTCGAAACGGGCTAAGCCTGTTTCGGAACGGCCCCGCGTTTCGGAACGGGCTGTCCCCCGTTTCGGAACGGTTGACCGTTGGGGGCTGACATTGGCAGTTATGTGTTTTGAAAAGTTTGCGTTTTGGTCCTGAAACTTGTTTGTGCAATTGTATGAGTTTGGGAAGTCCTTTTTAGCTGAAATTTCACAGGGAAGCATGAAACCTGATTAATTTCAAGTTGGTAACTTCAATTTGGATTAAGTCCTTTAATTTATTAGAATTTACAATTTGGTCCCTAAAGTTGTAAATTGTTCAATTGAGTCCCTGTTTGATCTCTGATGGTTGTGATCTTTTGGTATGATGTTTGTGGAATCACCATTAGGCTTAATGTGCATCTAGACAAGTTTAAAAAGAAAAAAAAAGGGTCGTTAATCAAGGTTGACTTTCGGGTTGACTTTGGTTTTCCCCGTGTGACTTTCTTAATTCGGGTCAACCGTCTAGGCCGGGTTAAGGGGGTTACATATCGAATGTATATTAATAATTAAACTCATGAGCGGATCCCGATGTCTGAGCAACAGGAAGTCGTCCAGGTGGAGGAAGAGGAAGGATCTCAGTATCCGAGTCAATGTCGTCTGCAAATACGAATAATACCAATTAATTTTTCCGATATTCAAATCTTTAAATACAAGTATAAATGAATAAAAGCGGTCAAAACGGTCTTTTGGGTTCGAATTTGGAAAAACGGGAAACGGAATCGGAATCAGGACGTCAAAAAACATAAAATAGCCTTTTTCTGAAAAAGTCAACGGTCAATGCTGACGTCATCCGACTATTTATAAGATAGACCGGTTCGGTTCTGTCAACCCGGTTCAGTATTCTGGACCGATTCAACATAAAATCCCTAATTCGAAAATTAGGGCACAACATCCCCCCCGATTCCTCACCGCCAGTGACCTCTCACGTCAAAATCCGACGAATTTCCGAGACCCACATACACACACAACTTACACGAGGGAAAGGAACAATAGAGACCCAACCAATTTGCAAAAAAAAAATAAGACGACGGCAGCGTGAGGGATTTCCGAAGCAACCGAAAAGCTTACCGATGAGTTTCGGGCAAAGGGCGGCCGACGAGGGTTAGTTGAAGAGTGGGTTATTGTCGGACAACAAAGGGAAGATGAACGGTGCTGCCGGACCGTCGAACGAACGATGTCTGACCCTTGGCCGGACGGAAAATAGAGAAAGGGGGTTTCTTTTCTTTTGCTCGCACAAGACGTTGAAGGAGAGGGAAGAGAACGGCCAAAACCAAAGAAAATGGTTGAAAGGTTCTATTTATACCCTAAGAAAAGGGTTAATTACAGAGCGTGCCATTATACTTTCTAGGGTTTATGAAACGACACTTAAGTTTTGCAATCGTTACAATTTTATTAGTGAAATTCCGAAAATTCCCAATTTAATCACTAAAATTTAATTAAGTTTTCAATTGAAATTCCCAATTATTAGGGTTTTTAATTTAGGGCAAAATTGGGGTGTTACACAAACAATGTGAAAGACTTACACAACTTTCCATATTTAAATAATGAAATTTTAATCTCTATATGTAAACTATAAAACTATAAATCTTAAATTTTAAATTCTAAACCCATAATTCATAACTTCTAAAATTAATAATTTATATAAAATAAATTTTATTCCATTTGTGTATTAAAATATATTTTTTTATAAATAGGAGCATTATAGGAAAGTGTGTTCAAAGAATTAGATACGAATTTGGATCCAAAAAGGATTCCAATCGTTAAATTCGTTAAAACTAAAAACTTTTGAGGTTGGCTTTTCATGTGATCTTCCTTTTATTCAAATCTTCCTTTTTGTTTTTTTCATTTATCACTTCGGGATGCACGAATTCTCTTTAAGTTGTATTTTTTATGCATAACGTTAGAAAATGTTCCTAATATTTGACTGAAAAATTATTTTAATTTTTTAAGTACATTAATCTTTAATATTTTATCTTAAGTTAAAATAGTTAATCTTTGAATAAAAATTGTTAGTTAATTAACGACAAATTACTTAACATGGTGTGGGAAATATCCATGGCAATGCACACTGACATAACAATGAAAAATAAACAAAGGTCCTGACTTGACATAATGACACACAAGTAAAACTAAAATTATATAAAATACAATTTAATTTTTTTCTGATGATGTGTTATTCTGTTAGTCATATCAAGTTGTTTATCGTTAGTTGATTACAGTTTTCATTCACGAAATGACCATTTTGACTCAAAATAAAACATTGAGTGTTAAAATGTTTTCATTCACAGAATGGCATTTTTTATAATCATATTTGATCGGTTTGTCGATAAATTAATTTGAAGCAAATATTACAATAATTTATTAAGGTGGCGATACTTCTAATTTAATTTGTTTTACTTGTAACATAATAATTTGAATTCTATACATTATTTAAATTATCTAATATCTTCTTCCGCTAAAATAATTAATAGTTAGTCTTTTAAGTTATACATAAAAAAATTATTATATGTTCGAATTATTTTGAGTCTAACCAAAATTAATTGGTTTAGTTGCTAAGGATACTCATTCTGGTCCATCTTGTATAGGTTCGAATCTCGGAATGAGAATATAATATCTCTCTATTTTAACAATAAAATTGATTAAATTGTAATACCCTAATTCAATTTACAATGTATAACATAAAAGTATAACATAGCTGCTTATCTATATCCTTTTTGCCGTTCCTAACTGACCAATCGAATCAATGTAATAAAAAGCGAGAAGCTTGTTGATAATTAAAAAGAATATTTATTTGGACCATTAGAAATTGGACCATCAATTCATCTAGTAAAATAATACGTTCGGTTATTTTAAAATAGAATAAAAAAATTAGATTCTAATGTTATAAATTATATAAATTTAAAAATTGTTTTGTGATAAATTTTTATAATATTTAATTTAAATTAACAGGTCAAAAGATTTAAAATGATGACATTAAAAAAAAGAAAACTCTTATTTACATATAGCTTTTAATCGTTAAAGAACTAAATTCGAACAAAAATAGTATAACTGGTTTGAATTTGAATCATGGTTCAACCCGTTTCATGAGTAAGCAAAAACTTGTTATTAGGGACGGAGTAAATAATTAAGATAAATAGAGACAATGTACAATTAACCATTAAAAAGGGGATATCGTTCAAATGAATTGAAAAATAAGAGGTCAAATAAGTAAATATCCCTTAAATTTTTTTAGTAAAAATCCATATGACTCTGTCATTGTTTATCATACAATCCATGGGACGGAGGGATCAAGGGCATAAGTCTCTATTATGAAACTTAGATATCCGAAAAATTTTGATCTAATAATAATTTGACCCTTGTTTAAAATTTAAAGTTATTTAGTTATAAATAAACACTGACAAAATTAAAGAAGGGTAGATTCGTCCCCCCAATAGTTTTATTCTAATAGCAATTTAGGTTCATGTAAAACTTTAAAAGCCCTTATAATTTTAAAATTTAGTAATTCGACCCTCTCAACGTTCGATCTTGAAATCGATTTCACATTCAATTTGATTCTTAAACTTCTTTGTCCGATTCAATAATACTTAAACTCAACTTTTAGATAAAAACTAGTACAAAAATGCGATGTTTTGTTCAAATCATAAGTCAAATTTAAATGATAATTTAAATCGAAGAGTCAAGTTAAGGAAAAATTAAGGTACCAAAATATACATTAACCCAAATAAAAAGTTTGGGTCAATTTAAAAAGTCTTAAGGAATCAAGCCTTTGTTTTTTTATTCTGAGATTGAAATCAAACTTTAACCAAAGAACTAAACATCTATTTCCATTAATTTCAATTGTCGTTTGGATTATTCTACTTTCCAGAATTTTATTACTATATTACACAATCATAGTATTCTTCTATAAATCGACTTTCAAAACTACGAGACAACGTCGTACTCTGTTTCTGACAAGAAAGCTGCTGCAAAAGCTGAAGTTGGCAGTTAAGCATGTGGTCGAGGTTGACACAGAGAATGGAAGTAAAGAATTTAAGCCTCTACTAACTAGGGATGTGCATGACACGGAGATTCGACCGATCAAATTTTATGAGTCGGGATTTAAAAAAATAGATTTAGGTTGGGTCAGGTCGGGTTTAAATTTAGAGTTAAAATATTTAATTTGACCCAACATGAGATAATTATGTAATTCACACATATATTTTGGGATAAAATTACGAGTCAGGTTTTTTCGCGTCGAGTCAACTCGAGTTTTGCTCACCCCTACTTATGGGCAAATAAAAACTTTTCATGCAATCCTAATCATGCCCAAATATAAATATATGATTATGAAATGATTAAAATACTGAAATTTCATACACAACATGAACATAATATAAATATAATATGCAAGTTAATAAGTATGCAAATATATCAAATTTGATTATTAACGTATTTAAATTTATATAAATATAAAACATATTAAATATGTTTACGACATAAATATAGGAATCTAAACTGAATATAAGCAACATGAATTCATCTCAATCCTAAAAGTTAAAATCCGATCAAATGGTATCCATATGAACAAACTTTGAATATTCTAGCAAAACAAAAGGTTGGTAATATCTATATATACCTATACATGCAACCCATTCTATGTAAACTATCAAACCCTAATTTGAACTTTTAAATGGCTAATTTCAATATTTTCTTGATGCTTTCCTTGCATGTTTTGTTTTTGGTTTCGAGTTTTGCAACTCATTCACTTCATTCGTTTTCAGTTCCTGATCAAGCCTTTGAAGATGAAATAAAAGTACGTCCGTCATTTTACAAATTCGACTCTTTTCGTCGTGGATATTCACCTCAATTGACAACAGTAGCGTCTGGTATATCTGCAACTGTTATGAAATCGACCAAAAGACAAGAAATACGTGAGACCGATCATGAATCCATGCAATTAAAAGGAGGTGGAAAACGTACATTGATAGATGAAGGCAAGAAAGCCATTAAAGCTAGCATGAAAAGGAATGTCGAAAATCCTTTGGAGTCAAAGAGAAAAAGTCCAGGTGGTCCTGATCCTATACACCACTGATGATCTCACATCTTATAACAACAGTTGATCACAATAGAAAAAAACGTAGTTTGTATTAGATGAATGTATGCTGAACTTTATTAGTACTACGTATTAGACATTGAACAATATATACATGTATACGTATGTATCTGATATGAATGAAACTTTTTATATAACATATTTCGTAAATTTTAGTTATAATATTCCATCTTACACCGTTTGCACCAAAATTCCCTCTCTTTAAATTTCATACTCTCTTTTAGAAATAAAATTTTGAAATTCGATTTAATAAAATTTAAGGACAGACACATAATTTTATGTCAATGGTGTAAATTTTGTATGAAATCCTCAACATTTACACTTGCAAACTTATTACTCGCTAATCGAAATAAGTTGGGGAACAAATTCTTCAAGGTATCCTTAGTAATAAAAATCAGAAAAGATGAAAATTGATAGAAAATAAATAAAAAATATTAAAAAATATTATTTGTATCGGTTGTTTAATTTGATAACAAATTAAAAACTTAAAACTAAAAAGAGATTAAAATAAAATTTAAGGCCTAATATGACATAAAAAGAGATTAAAAGAATTAGATACGAATTTGGATCCAAAAAGGATTCCAATCGTTAAATTCATTAAAACTAAAAACTTTTAAGGTTGGCTTTTGATGTGATCTTCCTTTTATACAAATCTTCCTTTTTTATTTTTTTCATTTATCACTTCGGGATGCACAAATTCTCTTTAGGTTGTATTTTTTATGCATAAAGTTAGAAAATGTTCTTAATATTTGACTGAAAAATTATTTTAATTTTTTAAGTGCATTAAGCTTTAATATTTTATCTTATGTTAAAATAGTTAGTTAATCAACGACAAATTACTTGACATGGTGTGGGAAATCTCCATGACAATGCACACTGACATAATAGTGACAAATAAACAAATGTGTTGACTTGACATAATGACACACAAGTAAAACTAAAATTATATAAAATACAATTTTTTTTCTGATGGTGTGTTATTCTGTTATTCATATCAAGTTGTTTATCGTTAGTTGATTACAGTTTTCATTCACAAAATGACCATTTTGACTCAAAATAAAACATTGAGTGTTAAAATGTTTTCATTCACGGAATGACATTTTTTATAATCATATTTGATCGGTTTGTCGATAAATTAATTTGAAGCAAATATTATAAAATTTTATTATGGAGGCGATACTTCTAATTTAATTTGTTTTACTCGTAACATAAGAATTTGAATTCTATACATTATATAAATTATATAATATCTTTTTCCGCTAAAATAATTAATACTTGTCTTTTAAGTTATACATAAATAAATTTATTATATGTTCGAATTATTTTGAGTCTAACCAAAATTAATTGGTTTAGTTGCTAAGGATACACATTCTGCTCCATCTTGTATAGGTTCAAATCTTGGAATGAGAATATAATATCTCTCTATTTAAACAAAAAAATTGATTAAATTTTAATATCCTAATTCAATTTACAATGTATAACATAAAAGTATAACATAGCTGCTTATTTATATCCTTTTTGCCCTTCCTTTTTTTTATCGACAAAAATATGTATATTAATGGGAAAATATACAACTCGAGTCACACATGCGCCTCATTAAAAACCTCCCTAAGCCTAACCGAGGACAAGAGTAGGGCACATGGACTAAAAGGAAATAAACAACAACGGAACACAACGCCCCTCACAAAGGAAACAATCATACAGAGGCCTGAAATAAAGATGCCCGCGTCACCCCTTCCTTTGCTAGCACATCCGCTAACCCATTCGCCTCACGGAAAATGTGGTTGAAGCATACGGAGCCCAAAGTGAGGCATGCTTGATCGATCAAACCAAAAATCTCCCACAAAAGCCAAGGTCGTCGTTCCAAATGCAACACCCAACCAAGAGCAATTTTGGAATCTGACTCCACCACGAGGGGACGAAATGCCCATTTAGAAGCTGCAAAGAAATTCAACGCAAAAGCGATTGCCCGCAACTCTGCTACATTGGAATCAAGGGAACCAAGTGGACCCGAGAAGAGAGCTAGAATTCGACCCTGTGCATCACGCAAAACACCCCAAAAACCTGCAGGCCCTAGCTTACCACGTGCAGAACCATCAACCGAAAATTTCAGTGTGTCCCCAATTGGAGGCTCCCAACTCACCTCCACACGACATGGCTTAGAAACTACAAACTCACTGAACGAGCTCGGGCAATCCCACCATAAAGACTCACTGACGGACAACCCCTCTTTTAACGACTTCACCCAGTAAAATGAGCGCAATTTAACCAAGAAGCAAATCTCCGAAGCCGGTAGAAGTTTACCGTTAAAAACACATTCATTTCGCGCAAGCCATAGGGACCACATCAATGCTGCAATGCTCGACACCCACAGAAGCCTTAAAGTGCCCGTGAAAGAACAATGAAATCCCGGGATGAAAAAATCAGAAAAAGTCCTCGGCATCGGCAAAGACACCCCCCACCAACGCCTAAACCAATCCCAAATTCCTTGGGCAAACGAGCATAGGAAAAACAAGTGATCAATCTCCTCTTCCCTCTCACGACACCAAGCACACAAACCTTGCTGCTCATCCAACACGATGCCACGAAGCTTCTATAAATCAAAGGTTGGTAAATTGCGCAGCCATGTGAACCACAAAAACGCCAGAACCTTTGGAGGTACGAGGACTTTCCACGCAAAACACTCACCGAAGTCGCTCCCTCTCACCTTGTCCAACATAAGCAGACGTGATGGAGCCTTTACTGAAAAGGTCCAACGCGTATCAGGTGTCCAGACTAACATATTAACTGCACCATGTAGTAACCTCACAGGTCCAAAGAGCAAGATGAGCTCCTGAAGTTGTCGAAGCTCAAACGAACGCAAGCCTCAATGAAAGAAACTCTCCCAGCGGTCATGCTGAAAGCTACCCCCATCGAAAAGGTCAGCGACCAAAGCCAAATGATTCACCACTATCGAAAATAACTGTGGGAATATATTCTTCAATGGTTTATCAACACACCACGCATCAAACCAAAATAAAACTCGCGAACCATCACCAACCTTCCAAACAAAACTAGTCTCACCCATGAACTTTTGAACACTATCCGAGCTCACAGTTTTGACAATCTGTTTCCAAATATCTGACATCGAACCCCTGTAGGCAGAGTTAAATCGCCACCACTGGGCTGCCTCGCCATATTTTGCCACGATGATGGCCCTCCACAAAGACGATTCATCCCTAGCATATCGCCAAGACCATTTCGCCAATAATGCTTTATTTCAAACCTCCAAATCCGCAACCCCCAACCCACCAAGATGACGTGGCTGACAAACCATACTCCAGCTTACTCGACATATTTTCCGTTGTAAACTCACCCCACCCCACAGAAAAGAACGCCTCAATTTATCTATTGCTATGATAACACCCTTCGGCATCCGAAACAAACCCATATAATAAAATGGAAGTGATGAAAGAACAGAGTTTACCAGTGTGACGCGAGTAGCAAAAGATAAAGATGTTCGTTTCCAACCAGCGAGCTTTCATCGAACCGAGGCTATAACGGGTTCCCATACAACAATGTTGCGAGGATTCACCCCCAACGGCAGCCCCAAAAAAACAAAAGGCAATTCACCTTTTCGACAACACAAGACAGCCGCCATTGAATCAAACAGCCCCTCATCCATGCCAATAGTATAAATGGAGGACTTGTTGAAGTTAATTTTCAAACCAGAACAAACTTGGAAGCAACACAGTAACCTGCGGATAGTCTTAGCGCTCTCAACGGAGGCTTCAAAGAATAGAATGGTGTCGTCAGCAAATTGAAGATGCGATAGCGACACCCCCAGTGTAACCCCCTAGACCCACCTATGCGTTACGACGGATCCTAGGAAGCCACATTAGGGTCACAGGAGCGACCCACGGTAAAAATACATTAAAACATTTTCTCTGAAAAATATATATTAAATTATGACGGTAACTTTTGTTGAAAATATTCTTTCATGAAATCATTTAAACACATAACAGAGTTTCAGAAAACATTTTACAGACACTATCATGAAACAATAATGATATGCATGCCCACTAACTATGTCGGTACCGTACTCCAAAGGCAACACCGAGAGAACTCCCAACACTGATGTCAAACGTTATACCATGATATATTCCTTTAACCTGCGATGGTAAAAACAACGTGAGCTTGGAAAAGCTCAGTAATACAAAACTACCAAGAGATGCTATAAGCTCATGCAGATATATGGTAGGCATAACATTTTCATGATGCTCCATGCAATAACGGTCTTCATTTCTTCTTCGATATTTCAAGGTAACGTTATACTTGAGGTTAACGGTACTTGTTCTTTATTCAATCATCGAGAATTGGACGGGAATTATAGGCTATTAATGTACGGAGGTGGAATTAGAGAGCTCGGTTCCTAGTGTGTTCCAATAGTGTCAGTAAAACATGTACAACAAAAGTATAATATACATTTCCAGTTCAAAAACATAAAGTTCAAGTAACGATACGGTACGATTAAATCTTTTATCTACCCTCCAACCACACTCCATGAGGCAGTTCCCCAAAACTGCGTCAAAGGCGTTAACTAGTGCCCATTGGGCATAGGTGCCATCCTAAGGGATTACCTTACGAACGATACGGTACGGTATGGTAGGTATTACCCTAGCCGAAGCATAGGAACCTATAACGGTAAAGGAATTACCAGCTGGATCAGGGCTGAACCTACGGTCACTTCATATTCTATCCCAAGTACCCCAGTAACAATCTATGTAACGGTTCGGTTAATCAATAGCTGTATTTTTAGTAATACATTATCCATATAGCATGTTGGTCATATCAGGTGCATATGCATATATATAAAAAAATACAGTACGGTCATGTTAAATTATAAAACATGTCATGTTCATGTGAGTTCAAGTATTCTATCATGTGCTCATAATCGATATTATAACATGTAAATCAGTATGCAAAAATAGTCGTGTAGTACACATGGAACACACTAGGTGGAATAGTTTATTTCCTTGGAGATACTTGACATTTACGGAAGAGAACATATTAACTTTTGACAATTGAACGGATCTTTGAAACAAGGCCCCTATTAAAAGAGGGGTTTGTACTAACGATTCAAACCAGATAGTCAGGAGATGATACATCAAGATCTTGAGAGTTTAGGCATATCATGAGTGATTTAGCCATTTAAGCCTACCAGGGGCATTATGGTCACTTTAACATGCACGGCATTTTGGTAATTTATACCAACATGGCGTAAATAGTGGCTCAGAAACTCCATTTTGCTCATTCAGTTTCCAACCAGGCATTTAGGGATTTCTACGTCAAGATCTCTCATGATATCAGATACATTCAGGGTTATTTTGATTACTTGGGCCAACGAGGGCATTTTAGTCATTTAACTATTAGGGGTGATTTGTAATTTAGCCCAATAATGATTAAATGACGATTTGCAATATTTAAGATTCCCAGAAGTTTATCGGGCCTCCAAAACCATTCGAACTAACATTTTCCAACCTTGCAGTACTAATCAACGCTTTTGATGCATCCAACTGTATCGTATATATGAACGACTGCTTTCATATTTCACCACAAGATTTTCCACGGAGTAGTCAATCTTATATTCTGTGCGGAGAAACTTTCAACCTTACATTAATATCAGGAGTGATTAACGTACGTAAGTCATGCTTTAACCTTTGAGGGCATTTCGGTCATTTTCAGCTTTATCGGCATTTCCAGAATTTTATCAAGACAATTCACTTATTCCAGTCAATGGAGGTATTTCAGTTATTTCGAGAATTTCGGTACTTCCAACCACTTTATTCATTACAGAACTTAAGGGTTTATCTATCCTTCTAGTTAATTTGTAAACCTTGGTGTCCGAGGATACGTCAGCCCTTTTTAGCCAATGCGATCATTCCAATTAATTTAACCGTAACAGTATTTCCAATACTTTTAGTCATTATGATCAATTCAGTATTTTGAGCCACTTGCTTAATTTGGGGGGGGGGGTATGTATAGATTCCCCTGATTCTATAGTCGGAGATTCATTCCAAATCCAATAAGACCTAACACCTTACAATCACGAAGGTTTAAATCCTGTTACCATGGCTTTCCAAATAGTTCGAGGTTTTCAAATGAACCAGGTTGTTTTACCATATCTAGCGTAGATTTCTAGATCACTTCCAATTTCAAGGGTATTTAAGTCATTCTCATACCTTGAGGGCATTTTCGTAACTTCATGTCTAGGTATCATTCACATTTAAACATTTCGCACTAATGCTCGGAAATGGAGATTAGATGCCTCATTAATTACTTAATGAACTTCAGATACTTCAAATTTATTAGCTTCCTCGTTCGAACATTTCGGTCTTATCTAAATTATCATACTCAATTTCATATTTAGCTTGACTTAAGTAGGGCTAACAGTACTCCTTATCAGTTTCATGCATGCATTAACAAATACCAACATGTTCTCAAAGCATACAAGAGGTAGTAGTGTATTACCTTTATTACTTGCTATATCGGTCAACTATGATACTCCATTCGGTCACTCTCGAACCCGAATGCGACATCCTCAACATCCCGAATACAAGGAACTTTGAATACCTTCAATAAAAATATTCCACTTTCAGTATTTAAACACCTTACTCATAAATGATTATTAAAATACATAAGTGGACTCGGGTTCAAGGTCTAATTTGGAGGCTTTCGGGTTAGAATTTCACGAAACGGGCTTCAAAATCGGACTCAGGACGTCGAAAAACATAAAATAGGACTTTTCGGAAAATTTGACTTTTTGGTCAAAGTCAACGGTCAACGGGCAGGTCAACGGTCAACGGGCAGGTCAACGGTCAATGTCAACGCTGATGTCAGCAGTCAAAGTCAACGCTGACGTCACTGGTTAACCGGGTTGACTCACTGGGTTGACTCGGGCGAGTTGACTCACTAAGTTGACTCGGACGAGTTGACTCCCCGGGTCGGGTCGGTCAACGGGTCGGGTCGGGTCGGTCAACGGGTCGGTTCGGTTATTGGGTTTGGACCAGTTTGGGTTGGACCGGTTCAGGTGGCTCGGTTCATAGCTAGACCGGGTCTGAGCCGGCAGGTCAACGGCCACCGTCCAGGGCGGCCGGAAATCGCCCCGGACGGCGCGTGGGGCCCACGCGCGGCCTAAAATGGCCGGAAAATGGCCCAAAATGTATGGTTTCAAATCAATTCATCCCATTAACATATCTATTACACAGAAATCGATTAAAACTTACCCAACTTACCCATTTCGGGGTTAAACGGCGCAAGAACAACGAGGCTCCGATGAGGGCCTTGCCGGCATCGAACGAACAGTCGGATAAGGGGGTTTTGCTCCCCTCCACACGGTGAGCACGCCTAGGCCATCGACGCGCCACGCCGTTGACTGAGGTGGCCGGAAAACGAATGAAAAAGAGACGATGATGGGGTAAAAGAACGAAACTTTCAAACCGTTGCCCACGGCAAACGGTTGCTCCGATGGGCGAGTGGCCGACGGGGTTTGGTCCGGGGTGAGGTGACGAATACGGTGGCGCGGGCGGTGGTGTCCACGACGGTGCGGTGACGTAGATCGGAGTAAAAATAGGATGGTGACGGTTGGGGAATATGAAAGGTCAAAAGGAGAGGAAGGAGATAAAAAATAAAATAATCTCGACATTTTTGGGATGCTGATATTCACATGTATGGTTTGGCTCAGACTTTTAAATTTTTGGGTCAGACTATAAGAAATAATTTATTAATAAACTGGGATAAAGCTTAACTAGTATCAACCTTAGTCTAAACGGTTTAGAGTTAAACTTTCTATGCCAAGGGTCATGGGTTCAAACCCCTTGGATGTCATTTTATATATTTTTTTTCATTTTTATTTTAGGGGTGTTACACCCAGAGCCAACGAAACCCCACGGATGAGCCCCGACTCTTCCACTTGAACGAACATCCTATGTAGTGCTTCCGCCACAATAACGAACAACAAAGGCGACAGCGGGCAACCTGTGGATGGTATTCTTTATTGTGCTGATACACTCAGTAATCAGACGACGCCAAGAATCACAGAACCCCATCGACCATAAAATGTGCTCTAAAAATTCCCATCGAACGCAGTCGTAAGCTTTCGCGAAGTCAAATTTCAGGATACATCTGCCCAACGAACTCTGTCGCATGGAATATATTGTCTCATTTGCCAATAGAATACCATCTACAATTTCACGCCCACGCACAAAAGCCGATTGGTGATCACTAATTAGTCCTCCCAACACCGATTGCAGCCTTCTAGCCAGAATTTTGGCAAGAATCTTATATATCGAATTAAGCAAGCCTATTGGTCGAAAATCACTCAAGGTGACTGGTGAATCAACATTAGGAAAAAGCTCAAGGAATGTGTTGTTCGCACCCACAGGTAACTTGTCGGATGCAAAAAAATCATCTAAAAACCGCCCAACATCATCACAAACTACCTCCCAACACTTCTTAAAAAATTCCATATTGTAGTCGTCCGGCCCCGGTGACTTCGAGCCCACACACCCACGAACAACCGCCCACGCCTCATCGAGAATGAAAGGCGCCACTAACCCCCTATTTTCGGTTTCACTCACCCTATTAAAATTCCTCTCAAAGCTCCAAACACAAGACCTTTCATCCGCGGCAACCAACCAATAGAATCAGTGTAATAAAAAACAAGAAGCTTGTTGATAATTAAAAAGAATATTTATTTGGATCATTAGAAATTGGACCATCAATTCATCTAGTAAAATGATTCGTTCGGTTATTTTAAAATAGAATAAAAAAATAGATTCTAATGTTATAATTTATATAAATTTAAAAAATGTTTGTGATAATTTTTTTTAATATTTAATTTAAATTAACCGGTCAAAAGATTTAAAACGATGACATTAACCAAAAGAAAAACTCTTATTTACATATAGCTTTTATCGTTCAAGAACTCAATTCTAACAAAAATAGTATAACTAGTTTGAATTTGAATCATGGTTCAACCCGTTTCATGAGTAAGCAAAAACTTATTATTAGGGACGGAGTAAATAATTAAGATAAATATAGACAATGTACAATTAACCATTAAAAAAGGGGATATAGTTCAAATGAATTGAAAAATAAGAGGTCAAATAAGTAAATATCCCTTATATTTTTTAAGTAAAAATCCATATGACTTCGTCATTGTTTATCATGCAGTCCATGGGACGGAGGGATCAAGGGCATAAGTGTCTTTTATGAAACTTAAATATCCGATAAATTTTGATTTAATAATAAATTGACCCTTGTTTAAAATTTAAAGTTATTTAGTTATAAATAAACACTGACAAAATTAAAGAAGGGTAGATTCGTGTCCCCAATAGTTTTATTCTAATAGCAATTTAGGTTCATGTAAAACTTTAAAAGCCCTTATAATTTTAAAATTTAGTAATTCGACCCTCTCAACGTTCGACTTTGAAATCGATTTCACATTCAATTTGATTCTTAAACTTCTAATTTCAATGTTTTCTTCATGCTTTCATTGTATGTTTTGTTTTTGGATTCGAGTTTTGCAAGTCGTTCACTTCATTCGTTTTCGGTTCCTGATCAAGAATTTGAAGATGAAATGCAAGTACATGCGTCATTTTACGAATTTGACTCTTTTCGTTGTCGATATTCACTGCAATTGACAACAGTAGCGGCTGGTATATCTGCAACTGTTATGAAATCGACCAAAAGACAAGAAATACGTGAGACCGATCATGAATCCATGCAATTAAAAGGAGGTGGAAAACATACATTGATAGATGAAGTCAAGAAAGCCATTAAAGCTAGCATGAAAGGGAATGTCGAAAATCCTTTGGAGTCAAAGAGAAAAAGTCCAGGTGGTCCTAATCCTCTACATCAATGATGATCTCACATCTTATAACAACAATTGATGACAATAGAAAAAAATGTAGTTTGTATTAGATGAATGCATGCTGGACTTTATTAGTACTATGTATTAGACGTTGAACAATATATACATGTATACGTATGTATCTGATATGAATGAAACTTTTTATATAACATATTTCCTAAATTTTAGTTATAATATTCCATATTACACCGTTTGCACCAAAATTCCCTCTCTTTAAATTTCATACTCTCTCTTTTAGAAAGAAAATTTTGAAATTTGATTTAATAAAATTTAAGGACATACACATATTTTTATTTCAATGGTGTAAATTTTGTATGAAATCCTCAACATTTACACTTGCAAGCTTATTACTCGCTAATCGAAATAATTTGGGGAACACATTCTTCAACGCATCCTTAGTAATAAAAATCAGAAAAGATGAAAATTGTTAGAAAATAAATAAAAAATATTAAAAAATATTATTTGTATCGGTTGTTTAATTTGATAACAAATTAAAAATTTAAAACTCAAAATAGATTAAAATAAAATTTAAGGCCTAATATGATGTAAAAAAGATAATATGAATATGAACACCAAACTTAAACAATTTTTACAAGAGTAATATTTTTTACACACAAACTGTAACCCCCGAAACCCGACCCAGAAGAATTTGGTCGAATATAAGGAGTCAACTCAAAGCTTGTCCCTCACACAAGTAACCTGATTCAAAACTTAAATTCCAAAATAGATAATAATAGTATCACATATGACATACTGATAAAATATTCCTGAAAATATAAAATATTCAAAATGTGCATGCATAATAAAACATAATAACCCCAAATAAAACACCCAGAATCTGAAATTATATACAATCCAATAAAACATTTAATATAAATAAGTCCAAGTCTCATACTGATAATAATAAATAAATAAAGATGGAAAACGAGGTCCTCCAAGTACCGTTGCCTAGACCTGAGTATCTGAAAGTAGAAACTAAGGGGGAGTCAGCGAAAACGCTCAATGTGTCTCTACAGTGCAAACAAAACTAACAGAGTCATTATAACAACAGAGACAACCAAACATTATCATAATACAGTTTTTCCATAATGAATCAATTCAAACACATAAGCAAGTATGAATGAATATGCAACACAATATGACATGCACCCAAACTACATCACCATCCGAAGAGTAAGGTTCCCTAGAACCACTCTCTACCTCATCACCATCCGAAGTGGAATCCAGCCCGTAGGGTGAAACCACTGATCCGAAGTAGACATCATCCCGACAAATGAAGCTACTGAACTTCCCCGTACAGAATCCCAACCAAAATGAGATGACATAAAATCCGAGCATTGAATCTGAATGCATTATTTATCAACAGAAACGCATAATCTTATAATACGATATACAATAATCTGAATCTGAATGTATAAACAAATATTGCATAACATTACAAAATGTTGAACATGTCAAACATCACAGATCAATAGAATATAATCATCACACATCATCATACCACATCAGCAAATCATCACATTTACATACAGAGCACTGTAAGCAAACTACACAGAAGAGAACACACCTCAAGTAGCTAACACTCAACATTGACGGTGACGTCTCCCACGCTCAGCTCTATCTCTAGTTCGATCAGAGTCAGCTCCTATAACAATTAAATACACCATCAAGATATTACTACTATGCCAAGACATTGATAATATAAATATTGAATATATATTAATAATTAAACTCACGACGGATCTCGATGGCTGAGCAACAGGAGGTCGTCCAGGTGGAGCAGGAGTAAGGATCTCAGTATCCGAGTCAATGTCGTCTACAAATACGAATAATACCAAATAATTTTTCCGATATTTAAATCTTTAAATACAAGTATAAGTGAATAAAAACGGTAAAAACGGTCTTCCGGGTTTGAATTTAGGAAAACGGGCAACAGAATCGGAATCAGGATGTCGAAAAACATGAAATAGCCCTTTTTGAAAAGTCAACGGTCAACGCTGACGTCAGCCGACTCTTTAGAAGACAGACCGGTTCGGTTCTGTCAACCTGGTCCAGTATTCTGGGCCGGTTTAGACCGGTTCAACATAAAATCCCTAATTCGAAAATTAGGGCACAACATCCCCCTGATTCCTCACCGCCGGTGACCTCTTGCGTCAAATTCCGACGAGTTTCTGAGACTCACATACACACACAACTTACACGAGGGAAAGGAACAATTGAAACCCAACCAATTTGCAAAAAAAAACAAGACGACAGGGGCGTGAGGGATTTCCGAAGCAACCGAAAAGCTTACCGATGAGTTTCGGGCAAAGGGCGGACGAAGAGGGTTAGTTGACGAGAGGGTTATGGTCGAACAATAAAGGGAAGATGAACGGTGGTGCCAGACCGTCGAACGGAAGGTGTTTGACTCTTGGTCAGATGGAAAATGGAGAAAGGGGGTTTCTTTTCTTTTGTTCGCACAAGACGTTGAAGGGGAGGGAAGAGAACGGCCAAAACCAGAGAAAATGGTTGAAAGGTTCTATTTATACCCTAAGAAAAGGGTTAATTACACATCGTGCCATTATACTTTCTATGATTTATGAAACGACACTTAAGTTTTGCAATCGTTACAATGTGATCCCTGAAATTCTTAAAATTCCCAATTTAATCATTGAAATTTAATTAAGTTTTCAATTGAAATTCCCAATTATTAGGTTTTTTAATTTAGGGCAAAATTGGGGTGTTACAATTCTCTCACGGTTAAAAAGAAATTTCGGCCTCGAAATTTACCTGGAACAAAAATATGCGGATACTGAGCTCAGATGACAGTCTTGGGCTCCCACGTAGCCTCATCATGACTACGACTACGCCAGAGAACTTTGACCATCTTAATGGTCTTCCTTCTGAGAACCTTTTTATCCTGAGCAAGAATCTCAATAGGCTCCTCCTCAAAACGCAAATCAGGACGAACCTCAATATCCTTAACATGCATGACATGTGACGGATCAGGATGATAACGTCTCAACACTGAAATATGGAAACCATCGTGAATACGCTGAAGCTCTGGTGGTAGCTCTAGCTGATAGGCAACTGGTCCATCTCGACGAATAATCCGATAAGGGCTAATGTAACGAGGACTCAGCTTGCCCTTTCGACCAAACCGAAGTACCTTCCTCCAAGGAGATACTTTCAAGAAAACCTCATCACCCACCTCAAACTCAAGATCACGACGTCTCAAATCAGCATAAGACTTTTGTCTGTCAAAAGCAGCCTTAAGCCGATCCCGAATCAATCTGACAGTCTGCTCAGCCTCGTGCACAATCTTCAGTCCCAACAATTTGTGCTCATTCAACCCAGTCCAACCAATAGGTGAACGACACCTACGCCTATACAGAGCCTCATACAGTGCCATCTTGATACTGGCCTGATAACTGTTATTATAAGAAAACTCTGCAAGCGGCAAGAAATCCTCCCAACTGCCTCTGAAATCAAGAATACAACCTCTCAACATATCCTCAAGAATCTGGATCACACGCTCAGACTGACCATCTGTTTGCAGATGATAAGATGTACTGAATTTCAACCGAGTACCCAAAGCAGAATGAAGAGACCCCCCAGAATCATGCAGTGAACCTCGGATCTCTGTCGGAAATAATAGATAACGATACCCTGTGAAGTCGAACGATCTAAAAAATATAAAGTCGGGCTAACTTACTCAAAGAATAGTTAACTCGGACAGGAATGAAATGTGTGGACTTCGTCAGACGATCAACAATAACCCAGATGGAATCCTTCTTCGACGGAGTCAAAGGAAGTCCACTAACAAAGTCCATAGTCACGCGCTCCCACTTCCACTGAGGAATCTCAATATGTTGTAGTAACCCAGACGGACGTTGATGCTCTGCTTTGACTTTCTGACAAGTCAGGCACCTCGATACAAATCCGACGATGTCCCACTTGAGACCTTTCAACCAGTACCTTTCACGAAGATTCTTATACATCTTGTCACCACAAGGATGCATAGAATAAGGACTGTCATGGGCCTCACGGAGAATAACCTGTTTTAACCCAGATTTCCTCGGAATACAATACCGGCCACAGAAACATTATACTTCATCCTGATCAATAGAAAAATCTAGTGATATACCCTCACGCACCTCTCTGATACAATGCATCAAAAACCAATCACTAGGCTGCTCATATCCAATATCAGAAATCAATGTAGGAATAACCCGAAGTTCTGCCATCAGACTGCCATCGTCGTACAAACTCATCCGAGCAAACAAAGCTCTCAGAACTGAAATGGCGTTACAACTCAATGCATCAACAATGACATTAGCTTTACCTGGATGATACTCAATCTCACAATCATAATCCTTGAGAAGCTCTAACCAGCGACGCTGTCTCAGATTAAGCTCTTTCTGAGTGAGGAGGTATTTCAGACTCTTATGGTCTGTATAGATATAACGCTTCTCCCCGTAGAGATAGTGTCTCCAGATCTTAAGTGCAAAGATAACAAAAACAAGCTCTAGATCATGGGTAGGATAGTTACACTCATGTTGTTTTAACTATCGAGTCGCATAAGCCACTACCTTCGCGTCCTACATCAAAACACACCCCAATCCGGTGTACGAAGCATCACTAAAAACTGTATAAGCCTTACTTGGCTCAGGCTGAATCAAAACTAGTGCTTCAGTCAACACAAACTTAAGCTTCTCGAAACTAGACTGCTGAGCCTCAGTCCAAACGAAGGGAACATCCTTCCTCAGAAGCTTAGTCAACGGAGCTGCAATAGAAGAGAAACCTTCAACGAATCTCCGATAATAACCAGCTAAATCCAAGAAGCTTCGAACCTCAGAAACATTCTTGGGCTGCTTCCAACTCATAATAGCCTAAACCTTCATCGGATCAACTTGAATACCCTGAGCAGAAACTATATGACCCAGAAACATAACCTCAGAAAGCCAGAACTCACACTTACTGAATTTGGCATATAGTTGTTTCTCTGGCAGAATCTGTAATACAATCCGAAGATGTTCCTCATGCTCTTCCTCAGATCTAGAATATACCAATAGATCATCAATAAATACCACAACAAACTGGTCAAGATAGGGTTGAAACAACCTATTCATCATATCCATAAAACCGGTAGGAGCGTTAGTCAACCCAAAAGGCATCACATGGAACTCATAATGGCCATATCGTGTCCGGAAAGCTATTTTGAACACATCAGAATCCTTAACCTTTTTTTATCAGCTCAGAATCCTTAACCTTGAGTTGGGAAAAACCATATCTCAGGTCTATCTTAGAGAATATCGTAACTCCCCGGAACTGGTCAAACAGATCATCAATACGGGGAAGAGGATATTTGTTCTTGACCGTCAGCTTGTTCAGCTTCCGATAATCTATACAGAGTCGAAGTGTCCCATCCTTCTTCTTAACAAACAGAACAAGAGCTCCCCAAAGAGAAACACTGGGTCGAATGAAACCTCGATCCAACAATTCTTGCAACTGAATCTTCAACTATTTAATTTCCTTCGGTGCCATCCGATAAGGTTCCATAGACACAAGAGCTGTACCTAGATAAACCTCGATGCCAAACTCAACCCTATCCCGTTTCGGCGGTACCCCAGGTAATTCTTCCGGGAAAACGTCTGGAAAGTCTTTCACAACTCGAATCTTATCTAATTCTATATCAGACTGTCTCGGATCAAGGATATTGGCAAGATAAGCGATAGACCCTTTCCTGATCATTTTCTCAGCTTTGAGAGCTGAGACGATGTTACATAGGAACCCTCTACGCTCACCAATCAGAATCACCTCACGATCATCAATAGTACTCTGTGTAGCCCTTTTCTTTTCACAGTCAAAAGTAACATGATGTGCAGACAACCAATCCATACCCAGAATAAGATCGAACTCTCCAAAGGGTAACTCCATCAAATCAGTTGAAAAGATCTCCCTTTGAATCTCGAGAGGACAATTCCTGTATACTTTAGTAACCTCAACTAGATTACCCATCGGACTGTGTATAGTAACAGCACTAACGGTATCCTCAACAGAAATCTCAAGACCCCTAGACACAGAACCTGCAACATATGAATAAGTCAAACCATTATCTAGCAGAGCAAAATATGGAATAGAATGGATAAAGAATGTACCGGCAATAACATTTGGTTCATCACGATCCTCGTGCCTCCTAGTAGAATGAACTAACCCCGGCTGTCTGGCCCCCGATCCTGCTGATCCTCCACTCGGAGCTAGTCTACCTCTACTAGCAGAGCCTGAAGTAACAGATCTGACCTGACCTCTTCCCATGGCGGGAGTCTGTACTGATGTCTGAGACTAATTAGTAGTAAAAGCTGGGGGAGGTGAAATCAGACAATCTCTGAAACGATTCTCGAATGAACCAAATCTGAAACAAGCTCCAGTCTGCCTCCTACACTCGCCTGAATGCCACTTCTTGCAAAAAGGACACTATGGCACCCCTCGAGTACTACTCGAACCACCAGCACTGATAGTCGGAATATAAGAAGTCACTAGTCTAGCTCTCGAATAACTCTGATAGTATGTCTCATCTCTGGCCCTCCTCCTAGACTGATTTCCCTGACTATGCTGAACTGGCACTGACACTGGTCTCTTCATTATATCAGATCCATGGAACTCAATCTGTCTAAACTCGTCCTCATTACGCTCCGCTGTCCTAGCTCGTCAAGTTATATCATTGTATTCCTGGTCCATATGTAAAGCAACACTGGCCTTTATCGTAGGACGCAATCCCTTCAGAAACCAATCACACTTGTGTTTTTCTGTGGTCACTAACCCTGGGACGTACTGAATCAATCTCATAAACTCGATCTCATAGTCATTAACAATCATGTCTTTCTGTCTCAGATTCATGAAATCATCTATGCACTTAGCTATATAATCAGCTCCGACATATCGATCATGGAAAGCCTGTCTGAAATTATCCGAAGTAACAGTACTAGCTGGAGTAACAAGCTCCTCAGCCTCCCACCAATTCTGGGCTTCACCTTGCAGTAGTGAAACGACAGCCCTGAGTTTCCGGTCGGTAGGATAATCTATCTCAACAAATAATCGCTGAAGCTTCTTCAGCCAGTACTCTGCATCTACTGGGTCTGTACCCGTCTTTCCATCGAACATAGTCATCTCTGCAGCAAGAAACTCTGTGGATATGGGTCTCTGGACACTCTCACACTGATGAAGGTATCTCAGTAACTCTCTCTGAATAGTTACAACATATGTGCCCACTGTCTCACTATCCCCTGAATCACGATGACCACTACCCTGAACAGGCTTAACATGTGGGTCTCCTCCACCGGTCTGCTGAGCTCCAGTCTACTAAGCTCCTGTTTGCTGAGCTCCTGTCTGATCCACATGTTGTTCCTCCTCATTCGTACCCTGGACCTCATCTTGATTTTGTATCGAACCCTCTAGAGGTGGAACGTCACTATCCGTAGTCACGGTACGACCTCGTCCTCGGCCACGACCTCGACCGGCTGCTACTCTAGAACTTCTCCGAGGTGACATAGTAGTATATCTACAAAAGAAAGAATCCTAAGATTAGATTTGGTACTTGGAGACCTTATTCAGAATATGTATAAATATATTCATAATAGATCATAAATTTATCTGAAATTCCCGTTTTACCCCGAAAACATTTGAGAATGCATGCAAAAATTTATTTTCGATTTCAAATTGATTTAAATCACTTAGGCCGAGTGTTGAACCTGGCTCTGATACCACTAAATGTAACCCCCTAAACTCGACCCGGAAGAACAGGGTCGAATATAAGGAGTCAACTCAAATCTTCTCCCTCACACAAGTTTAGGAGTGTTGGCTGAAGATTTCAATGCATGATGATGCATTAATCCTCTGCTTTTATGTGTCTAAAACAGGGGAGACATCTTCAGACACTTTTGGAGTTGATCCGGAAGCTTAATTGGCGTTTCGGCGAGCAAGCGAAAAGAAATTGGTGAGTGCGATTGGGTTAGAAGTCCATGAGGACAAAAATACAAGGTTTGGGGATTTAGGAGAGGTTTGAAACACCTTCCTAAATCTGGAAGTAAGTATGGTTTGAATTGCTCTCTTTAAAGTGGTGTTTACCCCTAAAATGGTTTTACATGCTCATGGTTTGAGATTGATAAATTACTACTGTTTTTTTGCATGATTCATGGCTTGATATTATGCTTGTAGAGATGTCATGAGATGGCATGTTGCATTGAAGAGATTTGAGATTTTTGTTTGAAGCAAAGTATGATTCATGTTCTGAAATGTGATGAGAAAACCTTTGAGTAATATTGCATGAAAAACAGTAGGTGTGGTGATGTTTTAACACATTATATTGGCATAGATGTTGAGAAACTTACTGGATATAATTGATCGATCAATAGGTTGAGAGTGCACTATAAACTAAAAATCTGTACGTGCTCTTTGGTTAAGCCAAAGGCAGATATTCTGACGATGGGCATTCCATCGGGTAGGACTTGGTGAAATACCCAAGCTTTGTGGCGATGAGAGATTCCGCCATGTAAGTACGGTGATGAGAGATTCCACCGAAAGCCATGTTGCTAGACAAGTGAGTACGGTGATGCGAGATTCCACCGGAAGAGTCTAGTGTAGAAATGTGTATATCCGAGTATTAATGAGATGCTAAATGCCAATATAAATGATGAAATGGTTTTTGTTACACATGTACCTTTGATGAAATGATTTATGCTATGAGTTATACATATGAGATTTGTTTTAGAAATGCTTTGATGATACAAGCATGTGTATGGCCTTGCCATGAGTTTCGAATTGGTAAATGCATGAGATAGAATTGAGGTACATGTAGTTTCAATGAGAAGTTGCTTTGAAAGGTTTTCAAGCATGTGTTAAAATGAGCATGTGGTTCAAAAGCTTTTGTGTAAAGATTTTCAAAGTGTGCATTATTGTGTTGGTTTCCTTTAGAGCATGCCTCACTAAGCATCTGTGCTTACGCTCTCTCTTTACCAATAATGCAGATAATTGAGGTGTTTTCAGGCATCAAGGAAGCTAAGTTCATCCAAGGAAGTCCAAGCTCATGTATGGTGAAGTTTTCATACACTTTAGTTTTGATAGATTGGCAATGGGAAACCAAGAATTGTATTTGGGAGATGTGTTAAACTCCCTAGGGTTGTAGCATGTTTGCTTTGGCTGGTTTGAATTGTAAATGGCCTTAATAGCTTGTTTTGAGGTTGGATTGCCTATTTGTGATTTGATATTAGGAAGCATGTCTCTAGACTAGTGAGATTTCATGTTTGATGATATGAATGTGTTTAAGAGTTCTAGATATGTACCTTATATGTTTGCTGATTTGTTGGTATGATTAGAGAGTCTTTGGGATGTGTTTGAATGAGTTTATGAAGGAAAAACCAGCAATTGCTGCAGTTTCTGGGCAAACCGTATCGAAATACCCTCTAGTGTTTCGAAACGGGGGCCTGTAATGGCCTTCGTGTTTCGAAACGTTGGAGGCTGTTTCGAAACGATTTGGCTACTGGAATGCCATGTTTCGGAACTGGTCTCCAAACACACCCGCATACCGAAACGGTCAACGCCGTTTCGATCCAGCGTTTCGATACGACAGGTGGCTGTTTCGAAACTGGTGACCGTTGGACACAGATTTGAATTGCTCTGATGTTTGCATGTTTTACACTTTAGTCCTAAATGTTGGGATTGCAATTGCTTGATCTTGAGATGTCCAATTAAGATGAAATTTGGCAGAGAAGCATGTAACATGACTAATTTCATAATGGTAAACTTAAAATCAATGAAGACCTTCTAATTTAAAAAAATTACATTTTGGTCCCTAAACCCGTGTAAAGTGCAATTGAGTCCCTATATGATATCTGTTTGATGTGCCTTTCTCAATCGTATCTCGTGAGTACTCACTTAGGGTTAACATGTATCTAGACAAGATTAAAAAGGAAAAATAAAGGGTTGTTAATCAAGGTTGACTTTCGAGTTGACTTTGGTTTTCCCCGTGTAATCTTCGTAGTTTGGGTCAATCGTCTAGACCGGGCCAAGGGGGTTACATTGTGTTTCAGAGACAAAGTTGTAGTACCTGAAGATGTTGAGTTGAGACGTCTGATTCTGAGCGAAGCACATTCGAGTCCTTTTTCTATGCATCCGAGTAGTACTAAGATGTACCGTGATTTGAAGAATGATTATTTCTGGGTTGGTTTGAAGAAGGATGTAGCCGTTGTATGGTTTGTCAAAGAGTGAAGGCAGAACATCAGGTTCCTTCAGGTTTGTTACAACCTTTGAAGATTCCGGAATGGAAATGGGAGAGGATCACTATAGACTTTGTGTCGGAGTTACCGTTGTCTCCTTCAAAGAAGAATTTTGTTTGGGTGATAGTTGATAGGTTCACTAAGTGTGCTCACTTCTTAGCAGTGAACACTACATATTCTTTAGACAAGTTGGCGAATTTGTACATTCGTGAGATTGTGAGACTTCATGGAGTTCCGAAGTCTACTGTATCAGACAGAGATCTGAGATTCACTTCGAGGTTCTGGAGTTGTTTGCATAGTGCCCTAGGTACCCGTTTGCATTTCAGTACTTCTTATCATCCGCAGTCAGATGGACAGTCAGAGCGAGTGATACAGATATTAGAGGATATGCTTCGTTGTTGTGTGATTGACTTCCAGGGTTCTTGGGAGAAGCACTTGCCCTTTAGTTGAGTTTGCTTACAACAACAGTTACCAGGCTAGTATACAAATGGCTTCTTATGAGGCTTTGTATGGTAGACGATGTAGGACTCCGATCTGTTGGGCTGAAACGGGTCAGAGATTGTACCTATGCCGGATTTGCTTAAGGGGACTACCGACAAAGTGAAGTTGATTTGCGACCGTTTGAAAGCAGCTTCCGATCGTTTGAAATCTTATGCAGATTTGAAGAGAAAAGAGATTGAGTTCTCAGTGGGTGAGAAAGTGTTTCTGAAAGTATCTCCATGGAAAAAGGTAATGCGATTTGGCCGGAAAGGCAAGTTGAGTCTGAGGTTTATTGGTCCGTATGAGATACTTGAGCGGATTGGGCCTGTAGCTTACCGTTTGAGATTGTCTTTTGAGTTAGAGAAGATCCATGATGTGTTTCATGTGTCGATGCTTAGGAGATATAGATCAGATCCATCTCATGTTATGCCTGTTGAGGAGATAGAGTGGAATCCAAATTTGTCTTATAATGAAGAACTTGTTGAGATACTTGCTTCTGATAGCAAGGTGTTGCGTGGCAAGACCATAGAGTTGGTCAAGGTGTTGTGGAGACATAGAGGTGTGGAAGAGGCCACGTGGGAGAGGAAAGCTGATATGCTTGAGTAGTTTCCGTACTTGTTTCCGTCAGGTAATTTCGGGGATGAAATTCCTTAAGTGGGGGAGAGTTGTAACACCCGGGTTTGGGGGTCGGGTGAAAATAATATTAAAATAATATTTTGGGTTTCGGTTTTATAATTAAAATAATAAAATATTTTATGGGATTTCTTTGATAAATTAAAGCAAAAACAAAAGAAGAAGACATGTGCTCATCTTCTTCCTCACTCTCATTTCAAACTCAACGACCAAAAGAGCTCTCTTCTCCATTTACTATTCCATTACATCCTTTGCTCCTTGTTGGTGATTTTCCAAAAGGTAATTGCATTTTTGACTTGGCCTTATCTTCCTCTTCATTTTGATACCATTAGTTTTCATTAAAACCATGTATTTTACATTTTGGGTTTTCAAAGAATTTGTCAAAGATTGAAGCTTTATGAATTTCTAACAACGCTTTTGATTATTTATTGTTCGATAAGTTGTTTACAACCCATAAGGTCCAACATATGTGAATTTTAAAGAGTTTCACAATGATTCTCGGATTTGGGTTTTAGAAGGGTTTTTGAAGGGTATAAAGGTTGGTTTTGGGGTTGTTTGATGTTGGAAATTAAGGGTTGTTGTTAGTGTAATAGTTAGGGGTTGTTTTGGAAGCATTTAAGTGTGTTAAAAAGGTTGAAATCATGAGTTTTGGACTGGGTTTCATGGCTGCTCGGGTTTGAAGTTTTGGGGTTGTTCTTAGCTTGAAACTCTTGTGTTTTATGCTTGATTAGTGTTCTGGGTTTGCTACATTGATGTGTGATCTGATTTGAGGTTGTTTTGATTGTGTTGAGTTGATTAGAAGCAAGAAATTGTGTTGGTGAAACATCAGGAATAAATCTGGAATCGTTGGAAGCTTGATCGGCTAGTGTGTTGAGCTTGGAATAGTCGGTGAGTGGTTAAATGTTTTTAAATGGTTTTCGAGTATTGGTTCAAGCATGTGGACTAGGTTGGGCTTGGTAGACCCACCTAGAGTTGGGATTAGAGTGGTAGCCTAATCCCAAACTTTAGTTAGAGACTTTGGTTGAACTCTAATTGTTGTCTATGCCTCATGTTTAATTGTGTTTATGGTGGATATGTATATTTTGTTATACATGTATATTGTGGCATGGTTTTGATGCATTGTGATATGCATGTGGATTGTGCATGATGGTGATCATGGTGAGTACGTGCTAAGCACGGAAGTTGTTATGAAATGATGTTGTGAATTGTGGTTAGTATTGACACTAGTATGCTTGGGTACAATGATCGATCATTAGGATGTTTAGTGTGCACACGTGTGTCAAATGCGCACGTGGTCTTGGTGATGGTAGTCATCAAGATGGAGTACGGGTTCGCCCGAAAAACCTTCTTATATATATGTTAGTCGGTGATGAGTGTAATCCCATCGACGGGGCGTGAGGACGAGTGGAATCCCCTCCGCCTGAACGGTTATGAGTGTAATCCAACCGTAAGGTAATGGTTGTTGTTGGATGTGAGTTCCAACGGTTATCCGCGTATTCGAGTCATGGCTAGGTGCCAATATGATTTGAGATGTGTTGCGAATATGGATTAATATATGTGTTTACATATGATGTGTATATGGACTTGTTGAGCATGGCATAATATTGAATATATGTTCATGCATCATGTGAATTTTGGCTCATGTGGATCGAAGGTAAGAACATGCATTTTACCTTGGTTGTGCTCGTGCTTGGACACTGCATTGTCGAGGTTTGTTTTAATGAGCTTACCCTCACTAAGCTTTATGCTTACACTCTCTTTTGTTCGACAATGCAGATCCGTAGTTCATGGGTTGCTAGTGCAAGAAGGGGGCCTCCAAGTGTGCTTTGTGGTGCTATCTTAGCTTTCAAGTATGGACATTTAAGTTTTAAGGTTTAATAGTCAAGCAATGGGATGTGTATTTCTTGCTTTGAGCTTTTGAAGTATGTTGGTGTTGGTTTGTTTAGGAGCACGTTTAGAATCCTTTATGATGTTGTTGGCCTTGTGCCTTTATGGATGCCTAAGTGTATGTTTGTTGATGCATGAATCTTAAATGTTATGTATGAAGCATGTGTTGAATGATGTTGATTCCTTCAATGTATGGCTTCTTTATGTTTGGTGTGTTAAACATGCTTGTAGATGTTTGGTTTGCCTTAGAGTTGTTGTATGTGTGTTGTGGGAGGTTTTAGTGGAGTTTTGGGACAACCTTGTGCCATAAACCAGCTAAAACCAATCTGCAGATAGAGGGCGCTTCGAAACGGTTGGTCCCGTCTCGGTACGGTCCCTTTGTTTTTGGCCAGGCATTTCGGTGAGCTAGGGGCCGTTTCGATACGATTTTGCTACTGGAAATCTAAGAATTTGACGATAAAATGAAGTATCGAAACGAGCTTTAGTGTTTCGGAATGACCTTCGTATCGTTGACCACGAGAAGTTGACCGTTGAGGGTGTTTCGATACGGGCCACCCCTGTTTCAAAACGGTCTCCTCAGTTTGACTTTGGCCAGTTCACCTAGTCAAAGCGTATCGAAACACCCTATGGGCGTTCCGATACGACCTGCTGTTTAAGTTTAAAATGGGCTGTTTTAATTGGACGGTTTGGTTGTTTACCTCATTGTTTCTTCTGATGTTGCTTTTCTCACATAGGACTTAATATTACATCTAGGCAAGATAATATAAACGAAAAAGTTTTCTCGGGTTGTTAACCGAAGTGGAGCCTTAACAGGTTTCGCCTCGGTTATCCCCGTGTAGCCCGCTAGGACTGGTCAAGCGTCCGGACCGGGACTAGGGGGTTACAGGCAAACGGGCATAGAAAAAATCCTCTTCCCTCTCACAACACCAAGCACACAAACCTTGCTGCTCATCCAACACGATGCCACGAAGCTTCAAAAAATCAAAGGTTGGTAAACGGCGCAGCCATGTGAACCACAAAAACGCCTGAACCTTCGGAGGTACGAGGACTTTCCACGCAAAACACTCATCGAAATCACTCCCTCGCACCTTGTCCAACATAAGCAGACGTGATAGAGCCTTTACTGAAAAGGTCCCGTTCATATCAGGTGTCCAAACTAACATATCAACTGCACCATGTCGTAACCTCACAGGTCCCAAGAGCGAGATGAGCTCCCGAAGTTGTCGAAGCTCAAACGAACGCAAGCCTCGATGAAAGAAAATCTCCCAGCGGTCATGCTGAAATCTACCCCCATCGGAAAGGTCAGCGACCAAAGCCAAACGATTAACCACTATCGAAAATAACCGTGGGAATATATCCTTCAATGGATTCTCAACACACCATGCATCATACCAAAATAAAACTCACGAACAATCACCAACCTTCCAAACAAAACTAGTCTCACCCATGAACTTTTGAACACTATCCGAGCTCACAGTTTTGACAATCTGCTTCCAAATAACTGACATGGAACCCCTGTAGGCAGAGTTAAATCGCAACCACTGGGCTGCATCGCCATATTTTGCCACGATAATGGCCCTCCACAAAGACGATTCATCCCTAGCATACTGTCAAGACCATTTTGCCAATAACGCTCTATTTCCAACATCCAAATCCGCAACCCCAAACCCACCAAGATGACGTGGCTGACAAACCATACTTCAGCTTACTCGTCACATTTTCCGTAGTAAACTCACCCCACTCCACAGAAAAGCACGCCTCACTTTATCTATTGATGCGATAACACCCTTCGGCACCCAAAACCAACCCATATAATAAACTGGAAGTGACGAATGAACGGAGTTTACCAGTGTGACGCGAGCAGCAAAAGATAAAGATGTTCGTTTCCAACCAGCGAGCTTTCGTCGAACCGAGGTTATAACTGGTTCCCATACAACAATGTTGTGAGGATTCACCCCAACGGCAGCCCCAAATAAACAAAAGGCAATTCAACTTTTCGACAACACAAGACAGCCGCAATTGAATCAAACAGCCCCTCATCCACGCCAATAGTATAAAGAGAGGACTTATTGAAGTTAATTTTGAAACCAGAACACACTTGAAAGCAACACAGTAACCTGCGGATAGTCGTAGCGCTCTCAACGGAGGCTTCAAAGAATAGAATGGTGTCGTCAGTAAATTAAAGATGGGATAGCGACACCCCCGGAGCCAACGAAACCCCGTGGATGAGCCCCAACTCTTCCGCTTGAACGAACATCCTATGCAGTGCTTCCGCCACAAT
Organism: Hibiscus trionum; assembly: GCA_030270665.1. Lineage (NCBI taxonomy): Eukaryota > Viridiplantae > Streptophyta > Magnoliopsida > Malvales > Malvaceae > Hibiscus > Hibiscus trionum. The sequence goes on along the minus strand of BSYR01000026.1, from coordinate 39,944,112 downwards.
AACGAACAACAAAGGCGACAACGGGCAGCCTTGCCGCAGACCACGCCCCATTCAAAATTCTTTAGTGGCGCTACTGTTTAACAAAACTGACAACCTGACTGTGCTGATACACTCAGTAATCCAACGACACCAAGAATCACTGAACCCCATCGACCATTAAATGTGCTCTAAAAATTCCCATCGAACGTAGTCGTAAGCTTTCGCGAAGTCCAATTTCTGGATACATCTGCCCAACGAACTCTGTCGCATGGAATGTATTGTCTCATTTGCCAATAGAATACCATCCACAATTTGACGCCCACACACAAAAGCCGATTGGTGATCACTAATTAGTCCTCCCAACACCGACTGCAGCCTTCTAGCCAGAATTTTGGCAAGAATCTTATATATCGAATTAAGCAAGTTGATTGGTCGAAAATCACTCAAGGTGACCTGTGAATCAACCTTAGGCAAAAGCACAAGGAATGTATTGTTCGCACCCACAGGTAACTTATCGGATGCAAAATAATCATCTAAAAACCGCCCAACATAATCACAAACTACCTCCCAACACTTCTTAAAAAATTCCATACTGTAGCCATCCGACCCCGGTGACTTCGAACACTCACACCCACGAACAACCGCCCACGTCTCATCGAGGGTGAAAGGCGCCAATAATCACCTATTTTCAGCTTCACTCACCCTATTAAAATTCCCCTCAAAGCTCCAAACACAAGACCTTTCATCCACGTCAACCGACCAATCGAATCAGTGTAATAAAAAACGAGAAGCTTGTTGATAATTAAAAAGAATATTTATTTGGATCATTAGAAATTGGACCATCAATTCATCTAGTAAAATGATTCGTTCGGCTATTTTAAAATAGAATAAAAAAATTAGATTCTAATGTTATAAATTACATAAATTTAAAAATTATTTCGTGATAAATTTTTATAATATTTAATTTAAATTAACTGGTCAAAAGATTTAAAACGATGACATTAACCAAAAGAAAAACTCTTATTTACATATAGCTTTTAATCGTTCAAGAACTCAATTCGAAAAAAAATAGTATAACTGATTTGAATTTGAATCATTGTTCAACCAGTTTCATGAGTAAGCAAAAAACTTGTTATTAGGGACGGAGTAAATAATTAAGATAAATAGAGACAATGTACAATTAACCATTAAAAAAGGGATATAGTTCAAATGAATTGAAAAATAAGAAGTCAAATAAGTAAATATCCCATATATTTTTTTAGTAAAAATCCATATGACTCTGTCATTGTTTATCATACAATCCATGGGACGGAGGGATCAAGGGCATAAGTCTCTTACAAAACTTAAATATCCGATAAATTTTTATTTAATAATAATTTGACACTTGTTTAAAATTTAAAGTTATTTAGTTATAAATAAACACTGACAAAATTAAAGAAGGGTAGATTCATGTCCCAAATAGTTTTATTCTAATAGAAATTTAAGTTCATGTAAAACTTAAAAAGGGGCTTTATAAGTTTTATAAGGGCTTTATAAGGGCTGTAAAACTTAAAAAGCCCTTATAATTTTAAAATTTAGTCATTTTTCAAGTCCATATTACTCAGTTCTCTCTCTTTGGCCACTATCAAATTAGCATAGTACCGCAACACCAATCAGCAACGCGATTAACTGCCTTTGGTTTGCACTTGGAGACTACGAAACCTTGTGTATTAACGCTTGCATTCATCTTTTAAATGAGACGTGAAAATGGATTGGATTTGATGTGTGCACACTATGTGTTTGTGAATATTTCTAAAAAAAACTGTGTGCACAATTGAAGTTTCAAGTATGAATTAGAGGCATGCACGCAACCTTAATAGTGAGGAAAATGAGCTTGGGAAATCATAGAGCGTTTTCATGGAATTCGACTTTATGAATAGGGATACATTTTGGAGAAGAAAACGTGATAACATTGATTCAAGGACGAACAAGGAGATCCAGAAACAGTGGGATGATCATGATCATACGAACAATTCCAAAAGGAATCCAATGAGGCGGCGTAACAAGGATGAGGGCGGTGATGATCAGATCACATTGAAAGAGCAATCTAGAGTGGAAGAGAAACACAAATGCTTGGATGGGGTTGTTAATACCGATAAATGGGAAATTTTATATAATTGCGCTTTGGGTTTTTTCCCTTAACCCAGCCAAATAGCGGATCTTGCAAATGAGATTACAAAGGCGAAATTGACAGGTTTTACGTTGATGCGAGTTGCGGGCTCTCTTGTATTATTCATGTTTGAAGATAAAGAATCAAGGAAGAGAAATTTGGAGAGTAGGCGTCTAGAAAATGGTTTGAAAATTTAATTGAATGGTCGCCTACATCCTTTTTACCGAATCAAAGGGTATGGCTTTCAGTAAGTGGAATTCCTATTCATGGATGGTCTGAAGAAACATTTCAAAATATTGCAGCGATTTGGAGCGAACTCGTACGGATTGACATTGAGACTTTGGCGCCTTTGACGTTTGAACGATGTCGATTTCAGATCGAAACTGACTGGATTTCACACATAGATGAAGTAATGCACTTGCGCATTAACGATAACGTCTTCACAATTCGCGTTACAGAAATTGAGGAAGCGATTGGCCCTAAGTGTGATTGTAGTTCTGAGGCGACGAGCTGCTCGGAAGATACATTGAGTACTGAGGATTTGAACATGGATATGTCCAGCCCTGTTAAGGTGTCTATAAGTGGGAGGTCAGCAAATGATACAGTGGTACCCGATTCTTTCTCTTATTCAGCTCTGGGATCGAGCCAAATTGATCGTATGCAGAATGAGATCAAGAGGGAGGATTGGCGTGTCATGAGCATGAAAAGTTGGATGGCGGATGAAGATGTAAGCTTTGTCCATCGTGAAAGGGAAAGTCAGCAAATTCTGGATGTTTTGCCGAGTGATGCTGTGATGGATGTTTTTCCAAACAATGTGGGAGTACCGTGTGATGAACTAGTTGCCGAAGAACTAGTAGTTGATGAATTGAGCCCACGTGTTGATGGGTCAAGGATAGAAATTCCTAGGGCTAATAAGGCTCAAACAATTGAATACAATGGAGAGTTTAGAAGGTTACGACAGGTTTCAGAAATCGAACTAAGTTTTTTATCGCCTGGTGAGCGAGGTGAGGCTAAAGCGAAGCTGGTAAAAAAGGGCAGAGGTCGTCCGAAGAAAAACCAAAAACCATCAGAGGTAATTGCTAATGGCTCTTTGTCAGATTAGGACTTCTATAACTGAAAACGGATTATTTTAAGAGAAGCGGAGGAAACATTGAAATTGGGTAAACTGATTGGGGTGAAAATAATTGGAAACTAACTAGAAATTGTAAAGGATATAGTGCGTATGATTGAAGTGCAAGAACGATAATAATTGAAAAGAGCGTTGAGTTTGTGGTCGTGGAATGTGAGTGGGATTGGTTCAGCGTTGAAGCGTAATTCGGTTCAACACTTTTTGATCGCAAAGAAATTCAACGCAAAAGCGATTGCCCGCAACTCTCCTACATTGGAATCAAGGGAACAAAGTGGACCCGAGAAGAGAGCTAGAATTTCAGTGTGTCCCCAATTGGAGGCTCCCAACTCACCCCTACACGACATGGCTTAGAAACTACAAACTCACTGAATGAGCTCGGGCAATCCCACCATAAAGACTCACTGACGGACAACCCCTCTTTTAACGACTTCACCCAGTAAAATGAGCGCAATTTAACCAAGAAGCAAATCTCTGAAGCCGGTAGAAGTTTACTGTTAAAAACACATTCATTCCGCGCAAGCCATAGGGACCACAGCAATGCTGCAATGCTCGACACCCACAGAAGTCTTAAAGTGCTCGTGAAAGAACAATGAAATCCCAGGACGAAAAAATCAGAAAAAGTCCTCGGCATCGGCAAAGACACCCCCCACCAACGCCTAAACCAATCCCAAATTCCTTGGGCAAACGAGCATAGGAAAAACAAGTGATCAATCTCCTCCTCCCTCTCACGACACCAAGCACACAAACCTTACTGCTCATCCAACACGATGCCACGAAGCTTCTAAAAATCAAAGGTTGGTAAACAGCGCAGCCATGTGAACCACAAAAACGCCTGAAGCTTCAGAGGTACGAGGACTTTCCACGCAAAACACACACCATGCCGTAAACTCACAGGTCCAAAGAGCGAGATGAGCTCCCGAAGTTGTCGAAGCTCAAACGAACGCAAGCCTCGACGAAAGAAACTCTCCCAGCGGTCATGCTGAACGCTACCCCCATCGAAAAGGTCAGCGACAAAAGCCAAACGATTCACCACTATCGAAAATAACTGTGGGAATATATCCTTCAATGGTTTCTCAACACACCATGCATCAAACCAAAATAAAACTCGCGAACTATCACCAACCTTCCAAACAAAACTAGTCTTACCCATGAACTTTTGCACACTATCCAAGATTACAGTTTTGACAATCTGTTTCCAAATATCTGACATTAAACCCCTGTAGGCAGAGTTAAATCGCCACCACTGGGCTGCCTCGCCATATTTTGCCTCGATGATGGCCCTCCACAAAGACGATTCATCCATAGCATACCGCTAAGAACATTTTTCCAATAAAGCTTTATTTCGAACCTCCAAATCCGCAACCCCCAACCCACCAAGATGACGTGGCCGACAAACCATACTCCAGCTTACTCGACATATTTTCCGTTGTAAACTCACCCCACCCCACAGAAAAGCACGCCTCACTTTATATATTGCTGCGATAACACCCTTCGCCACCCGAAACAAACCCATATAATAAACTGGAAGTGACGAAAGAACAGAGTTTACCAGTGTGACGTGAGAAACAAAAGATAAAGATGTCCGTTTCCAACCAGCTAGCTTTCGTCGAACCGAGGCTATAACTGGTTCCCATACAGCAATGTTGCGAGGATTCACCCCCAACGGCAGCCCCAAATAAACAAAAGGCAATTCACCTTTCCGACAACACAAGACAACCGCCATTGAATCAAACAACCCCTCATCCATGCCAATAGTATAAAGAGAGGACTTGTTGAAGTTAATTTTCAAACCAGAACAAACTTGGAAGCAACACAGTAACCTGCGGATAGTCGTAGCGCTCTCAACGGAGGCTTCAAAGAATAGAATGGTGTCATTTGCCAATAGAATACCATCCACAATTTCACGCCCACGCACAAAAGTCGATTGGTGATCACTAATTAGTCCTCCCAACACCGACTGCAGCCTTCTAGCCAGAATTTTGGCAAGAATCTTATATATCGAATTAAGCAAGTTGATTGATCAAAAATCACTCAAGGTGACCGGTGAATCAACCTAGGCAAAAGCACAAGGAATGTGTTGTTCGCACCGACAGGTAACTTGTCGGATGCAAAAAATTCATCTAAAAACCGCCCAACATCATCAGAAACTACCTCCCAACACTTCTTAAAAAATTCCATATTGTAGCCGTCCGGCTTCGGTGACTTCGAGCCTTCACACCCACGAACAACCGCCCACGCCTCATCGAGAGTGAAAGGCGCCACTAACCCCTTATTTTCAGCTTCACTCACCCTATTAAAATTCCCCTCAAAGCTCCAAACACAAGACCTTTCATCTACGGCAACCAACCAATAGAATCAATGTAATAAAAAATAGAAGCTTGTTGATAATTAAAAAGAATATTTATTTGGATCATTAGAAATTGGACCATCAATTCATCTAGTAAAATGATTCGTTCGGTTATTTTAAAATAGAATAAAAAAATAGATTCTAATGTTATAAATTATATAAATTTAAAAAATGTTTCGTGATAAATTTTTATAATATTTAATTTAAATTAACCGGTCAAAAGTTTTAAAACGATGACATTAACCAAAAGAAAAACTCTTATTTACATATAGCTTTTATCGTTCAAGAACTCAATTCTAACAAAAATAGTATAACTGGTTTGAATTTAAATCATGGTTCAACCCGTTTCACGAGTAAGCAAAAACTTATTATTAGGGACGAAGAAAATAATTAAGATAAATAAAGACATTGTACAATTAACCATTAAAAACGGGGGATATAGTTCAAATGAATTGAAAATAAGAGGTCAAATAAGTAAATATCCCTTATATTTTTTAAGTTGTATTTTTTATGCATAACGTTAGAAAATGTTCTTAATATTTGACTGAAAAATTATTTTAATTTTTTAAGTACATTAATCTTTAATATTTTATCTTAAGTTAAAATAGTTAATCTTTGAATAAAAATTGTTAGTTTGTTAACGACAAATTACTTGACATGGTGTGGGAAATCTCCATGGCAATGCACACTGACATAACAATGACAAATAAACAAAGGTCCTGACTTGACATAATGACACACAAGTAAAACTAAAATTATATAAAATACAATTTAATTTTTTTCTCATGATGTGTTATTCTGTCAGTCATATCAAGTTGTTTGTCGTTAGTTGATTACAGTTTTCATTCACGAAATGACCATTTTGACTCAAAATAAAACATTGAGTGTTAAAATGTTTTCATTCACGAAATGGCATTTTTTATAATCATATTTGATCGGTTTGTCTATAAATTAATTTGAAGCAAATACTATAATAATTTATTAAGGAGGGAATACTTCTAATTTAATTTGTTTTACTCGTAACATAAGAATTTGAATTCTATACATTATTTAAATTATCTAATATCTTCTTCCGCTAAAATAATTAATAGTTAGTCGTTTAAGTTATACATAAATAAATTTATTATATGTTCGAATTATTTTGAGTCTAACCAAAATTAATTGGTTTAGTTGCTAAGGATACTCATTCTGCTCCATCCTGTATAGGTTCGAATCTCGGAATAAGAATATAATATCTCTCTATTTAAACAAAAAATTTGATTAAATTGTAATACCCTAATTCAATTTACAATGTATAACATAGCTGCTTATCTATATCCTTTTTGCCGTTCCTAACCGACCAATCGAATCAGTGTAATAAAAAGCGAGAAGCTTGTTGATAATTAAAAAGAATATTTATTTGGACCATTAGAAATTGGACCATCAATTCATCTAGTAAAATAATTCGTTCGGTTATTTTAAAATAGAATAAAAAATTAGATTCTAATGTTATATATTATATAAATTTAAAAATTGTTTTGTGATAAATTTTTATAATATTTAATTTAAATTAACCGGTCAAAAGATTTAAAATGATGACATTAACAAAAAGAAAACTCTTATATACATATAGCTTTTAATCTTTAAAGAACTCAATTCGAACAAAAATAGTATAACTGGTTTGAATTTGAATCATGGTTCAACCCGTTTCATGAGTAAGCAAAAAGTTGTTATTAGGGACGGAGTAAATAATTAAGATAAATAGAGACAATGTACAATTAACCATTAATAAGGGGATATCGTTCAAATGAATTGAAAAATAAGAGGTCAAATAAGTAAATATCCCTTATATTTTTTTAGTAAAAATCCATATGACTCTGTCATTGTTTATCATACAATCCATGGGACGGAGGGATCAAGGGCATAAGTCTCTATTATGAAACTTAAATATCCGATAAATTTTGATTTAATAATAATTTGACCCTTGTTTAAAATTTAAAGTTATTTAGTTATAAATAAACACTAACAAAATTAAAGAAGGGTAGATTCGTCCCCCCAATAGTTTTATTCTAATAGCAATTTAGGTTCATGTAAAACTATAAAAGCCTTTATAATTTTAAAATTTAGTAATTCGACCTTCTCAACGTTCGATCTTGAAATCGATTTCACATTCAATTTGATTCTTAAACTTCTTTGTCCGATTCAATAATACTTAAACTCAACTTTTAGATAAAAACAAGTACAAAAATGCGATGTTTTGTTCAAATCATAAGTCAAATTTAAATGATAATTTAAATCGAAGAGTCAAGTTAAGACAAAATTAAGGTACCAAAATATATATTAACCCAAATAAAAAGTTTGGGTCAATTTAAAAAGTCTTAAGGAATCAAGCTTTGTTTTTTTATTCTGAGATTGAAATCAAACTTTAGACGCGGCATAAACTATAACCAAAGAACTAAACATCTATTTCCATTAATTTCAATTGTCGTTTGGATTATTCTACTTGCAAGAATTTAATTACTATATTACACAATCATAGTATTCTTCTATAAATCGACTTTCAAAACTACGAGACGACGTCGTACTCTGTTTCCGACATGAAAGCTGCTGCAAAAGCTGAAGTTGGCGAGTTAAGCATGTGGTCGAGGACTATGTCATTGTCGTTTTAAGTTCTTTTGACGAATCCGCCTTTGATTCTTGGCCTTGATTCGGCGTAGGCCTTCCGGGAAGCGCATCGAATTGTTTTCTTGAATTATCGGTTCTTCCTCTTCTCTTTATACCTTAAAACTCGAGCCTTGCGGTCGGTTCTGTCGACTTGGGAAGCTTGGTTGGTGGTCGGAGTTGACGAGATGGGTACGTTTGGATCGGCCATGCTTGGAACTATTCCTACTTCAAGTGACGAATATGAAACCTGAAAGTTGTATATAATTTGGTTAAATTGGGATTTTAGTACCTCTGTTATGATTACTTTTGAAATTAATCCTATACTTTAATTTGTATCAGTACATTTCAAAGAGAATGGAAGTAAAGAATTTAAGCCTCTACTGACTAGGGATGGGCATGACACGGAGATTCGACTGATCCAATTTTAAGAGTCGGGATTAAAATAAATAGATTTAGGTTGGGTCTGGTTTAAATTTAGAGTAAAAATATTTAAATTGACCCAACATGAGATAATTATGCAATTCACTCATATATTTAGGGATAAAATTACGAGTCAGGTTTTTTCGCATCGAGTCAACTCGAGTTTTGCTCACCCCTACTTATGGGCAAGAAAAACTTTTCATGCAATCCTAATCATCCCAAACATAAATATATGATTATGAAATGATTAAAATACTAAAATTTCATACACAACATGAACAAAATATAAATATAATATGAAAGTGGCGGTAGAGTTAAGGGTTGTGTTTGCTAGCTTGAGTATCTCGCGAGATGGAGGTCTTGTGGCTGAATTGCAAGTGAAACCATCTCTCGTTCAGTTAATAAAGGATAAGCAGATGTTGGACGATTCCTTGGTGCCACATGTTCAGGATATTGCTGAGGGTAGATCATCGAATTTCTGTTTTAATGATGATGGAGTTTTATGTTTCGGAGGACAGGTAGTAGTGTCGAATGATGTAGAGTTGAGGCGTACTATTCTGACCGAAGCTCATTGTAGTCCTTTTGCTATGCACCCTGGTAGTACAAAGATGTATCGTGATCTGAAGGATAAGTACTATTGGGTGGGCTTGAAGAAAGATGTTGCGGAATATGTGAGTAACTGTATGGTTTGTCAGCGGGTTAAAGTTGAGCATCAGTTTCCTTCAGGGTTGTTGCAACCGTTGAGGATTCCTGAATGGAAGTGGGAAAGAGTCACCATGGACTTTGTGTCCGGTTTACCTTTGTCGCCATCGAAGAAGAATTCAGTGTGGTGATTGTGGATCGCCTTACAAAGTGTGGGCTGTAACCCCCTTAACCCGGCCTAGACGGTTGACCCGAATTAAGAAGTTTACACGGGGAAAACCAAAGTCAACCCGAAAGTCAACCTTGATTAACGACCCTTTTTTTCTTTTTAATCTTGTCTAAATGCACATTAACCCTAGATTTGTTCACAAGATAATCATACTCAAAGATCAAAACAATCAGAGAACATTCAGGGACTCAATTGAACAAATTACAACTTTAGGGACCAAAATGTAAATTCTGAAAATTATAAGGACATAACCCAATTAGAAGTTACCAACTTGAAATTAATCATCTTTCATGCTTCTCTGCCAAATTTCAGCTCAAACGGACATTCCAAACTCATTCAATTGCAATAACAAATTTCGGGACCAAAACGCAAGCATTTCAAAACATATAACCGTCAATTTCAGAGCCCAACGGTCGAGTGTTCCGAAACAGGGAGGACCTGTTCCGAAACGCGGGACCGTTCCGAAACTGGTTCCGAAACGAGGCTTGGCAGTGGCATTTCCGTTCCGGAACGGTTCCTCCCGTTTCGGAACGCCTAGACCATTTCAGGCCCCTGTTCCGAAACGGTAGCACCCGTTCCGATACGGCCTGCCCAGATTTGCAGATTTTTGCTGAATTAACACATATTTGACCCATCAAACATGCTCCAAATGCCACCAAAATATACCAGCAAGTCCTTCAACAATCAAGGAACATAATTGCTTCAATCATACTCAAACATGGCATCAATTAAGCAAATCCCCAATTCTATAGGCAAGCTTCCTATTTCATAAACCATTCAAGCATCAAAATACCAAATCAACCACATAAAGGCCATTTACATGTTCCAACAAAATTAACAACATAAAACCAACTTAAGGAGTCCAAAACATCTCCTAAAACATCAACATAGGTTCCCCATTGCCAAATGCCAAAAGCTAATAGTGTTTAAGAAACCTTCACCATACATGAGCTTAGTTCACCACTTGGATTCTTCACCTCCTTGCTGCCATCAATGCACTTTAATGCTCTGCATTATTGGTTTAAGAAAAGAGAGAGAGAGCGTAAGCGAAAAGCTTAGTGAGGAATGCTCATTTAAAACCACACAATAATGCATTTTTGAAACACCTTTAAAAAAACCTTAAATCATACCTCATTTGCACATGCACTAAAGCATTTAAAACAAGCAATTCATGCTTCAAGTTCATAACATGTCACATTGGCAACAAGTGATACATTCAACATAAGATCCACACATGGACTTTTAAACACCATTGTGATCTTATAATTTCCAAGGACCACACATGGACTTTTAAACATCATTGTGTCCTTAACAAGAATCATCCATGGACTTTTAAACACCATGACAAGGACCACACAAGGACTTTTAAACACCTTTGTGTCCTTAACAAGAATCACCCAAGGACGTTTAAACACCTTGGTGTTCTTAAATAACAAGGCTTACACAAGGAATTTTAACCACCTTTGTAACCTCAACCAAGAACCAACCATGGACTTTTAAACACCATGTTGTTCTTAAAATACACAAGATTCACACAAGGACTTTTAACCACCTTTGTGATCTTAACCAAGAACCAACCATGGACTTTTAACCACCATGTTGTTCTTAAATAAACAAGGCTCACACAAGGACTTTTAAACACCTTTGTGACCTTAACCATCACTTGCCAATATGCATCATTAACAATGATATTCCACTGTTTTTAAGCATGTAACAAAGCCATAAACATCATGCATCCTTAGGCATCAAACCACATTTAAACAATGTTCAAAAACAAGGATCTCTTACCTTGAGCATTCTTCAACACATGGCTTATAATCTCAGCAAATAAACATGCTAAATATGCTTCCAAAACAGGATTTAAAACATGCAAACAAACCACATTGCACACAACCAATCCATGGTTCATCATCAAGAGAGTTTTTCCGAAAACTTACTCTTGAGCTTAGCTAAGTTGCTTAGACTTAAACTAAGCTCCCAAACCTTCAAAACATTGGTTTCAAAGCTGAAAACCAAAATCCACTCACCGATTCCGTTTCGCCACTTGCCGAAACACCAATCAAGCTTCCGGATCTCCACCACTAGGATCCAAAGATGACTCCCCTGTTTTAAACACATCAAAACAGTAGATTAATGCATCATCATGCATTAATATCTACAATGAAAGCACCTAAACTCGCTGCCCTCATCCACACTCCATTTTCGGCTACCAAACACAACCGAAAACACAACCAAACAACTCCACAACACCACCCAGCCAAGATTCATCAACTCTAAACATCTTTAAACATTAATTAACATCCAAAATGGATCTCAACACATCCTTATACCTCCAGCCATAACAGATCATCAAGATCACTCCACAAACCATCACTATTACAAGTAAAACTTAGGAAATTCAACCTATCCGGGATTGCATTGATTAACTCTCAATTTCTCATCAATTAAACATTCATTTAACATCAAATTGACACCTCAAAACACTGCCCAATCAGATTATACGAAATTTCATCAAAATCAAACAAATCTTGCATTTTAAACCCAAAATCAAGAATACAATTGTAAAACCTTTAATTAAACACAAATCAAGGATTGAGAACTTGGGAATTTCAGTAAAGAACTGAGAATTTAGAGGAGAAGGACGTTCATACCTCTAAACTTGAGTTTCTCCCTTTTTAGAATCAAAATTCTTGAAGATCCAAGTAGCAAATGCTGAGGTTTTGTTGAAGAGATGATTAGAGATCAAAAGAGAATTAAAATCTCATGTTTGGATGTCAAAAATCAGAGGAAAAAGCTCTGGAGAAATGTGTTTGGTTTGAGAGAAAAGATGAGAGAAAATGAAAATAGAATTTTAGGAAAAGTTAGTTGGAAAATGCCAAAATATCTTCCCTCTCTTTTTCTTTTATTCAAAAACCATTTATTAAACCTTTAATATTTAGGAAAAATCTGGAGAAACTGCTATTGGGTAAATAGCTCCTTAAAGATTCAAAGTTTCAATCCTTTTTAAAACAGTCTCACAGTTTTCGAAAATTACATTTTGGTCACTAACCCAAAATGTCACACTTCCAAACCTCATTTAGTAAAATTGATTTCACTTTTCTCTAATACATAATAAAAGAGGATTTTAAGACATTTTTCCATATTTTTAATGCAACCCGAACTAGGCTTTCCTAAATTCACCCTTTTATATTCGAACCGCAACCCGACCGGTCCGGTCCAAACCCAAAACTTCTAAGCCCAAAATTGGGGTGTTACATGGGCATTTCTTACTTGTGCATACCACGTATACCTTGGATAACCTTGCAGAGTTGTACATTGCTGAAATTGTGCGTCTGCATGGGGTACCAAAATCTATAATGTCGGATAGAGATCTTAGGTTCACATCGCGATTTTGGGAGTGTTTGCATCAAGCTTTGGGTACGCGGCTGAACTTTAGTACTTCTTATCATCCACACTCGGATGGACAGTCTGAGCGTGTTATCCAAGTGCTTGAGGATATGTTGAGGTGCTGTGTGATTGAGTTTCAAGGCTCTTTGGAGAAGCATTTGCCTTTGGTGGAGTTTGCTTATAATAATAGCTACCAGGCAAGTATTCAAATGGCACCTTATGAAGCCTTGTATGGGAGGAAGTGCAGAACTCCTCTTTGCTGGGCTGAAACAGGTCAGAAATTGGTCTCGATGCCGGCTTTGTTGAAAGGAACCACCGAGAAGGTGGAGCTCATTTGTGAGCGGTTAAAGGCAGCTTTTGATTGATAGAAGTCTTACGCGGATTTGAAGCGTAAGGAGATTGAGTTTGTGGTGGGTGACCGTGTGTTCTTGAAGGTTTCACCTTGGAAGAAGGTGATGAGGTTTGACCGGAAGGGTAAGTTGAGCCCTAGGTATATTGGACCATACAAGGTGATAGAACGTGCGGGTCCTGTTGCGTATAAGCTGAGGCTACTGCAAGAGTTAGAGAAGATACATGATGAGTTTCATGTCTCCATGCTTCGGAGGTATAGATCGGATCCTTCGCATGTTATGCATGTTGAAGAAGTTGAGTTGAATCCAGATTTGACCTATGATGAGGAGCCGGTTGAGATTCTGGATTCGGACAGCAAATTTCTTCGTGGTAAGACCATTGAATTGGTTAAGGTGTTGTGGAAGCATCGTGGTGTTGAGGAAGCCACGTGGGAAAGAAGAGATGATATGAAGAAGTAGTTTCCTTACCTTTTTCCTCCAGGTAAATTTCGAGGACGAAATTTCTTAAGAGGTGGAGAGTTGTAACACCCCAATTTTGGGCTTAGAAGTTTAGGGTCTGAACCGGACCGGTCTGAGAAACATTTCGAATATAGAAGGGAGTTTTAGGGAACACCTAGTTTGAGATGCTTTAAAAATATAGAAAAATATCTAAAAATCCTCATTTAATATATATAAGTGAATGGTGAAATCAATTTTACAAAATATGGTTTGGAAATACTACATTTCGATGTAGTGACCAAATGGCAGTTTTTACAAAGTTTAGTAGTGACTGTTTTGTAAAGGATTGAAACTTTGAATCTTTAAGGAGATAATTTACAAAAAATGTTTTCATCAGATTTTTCCTTAATTTGGGTGATTTAATTAATGATTTAATTAAATAAAATAAAGGTGATAAACTACCTTTGACTTTCATAACCACTTTTCTCTAATTTTATCTCATTTCATTTTCTCTCAAAATCCTATCAACTAAACACTTTTTCTCCAGAAAAATTCACTTTGATTTTCACTTCATTTGATGAGATTTCCATCACTCATTGATTCCTAATCAACCTTTCATCAAATCTATTTGTTTTCTACATTGAATTTTCATGGAAACTTGCCCAAATCAAGGAGAAATCATCTTTAAGAGGTAAGATTGTTCTTCTCCTCTAAATACTCAGTTCTTTACTGAAATTCTCAAGTTGTCAACCCTTTATTAAAGGTTTATGAATGGTTTTAATATTGGAAACAAGATTTTGGCTTAAAAGTCAAGATTTTTGAAGAGATCTTGAAGATTTTCGTGGTAATTGATTGGGCTCTGTTTTGAGATAGTTTTCTAATGTATTTTGGATGTTAAATGATGTTAGGAATGATGTTTTATCAATCCAATCTCGAATAGGTTGTTTTTCCTAAGTTTTTGCTTGTGAAAATGGTGGGTTTTGAGGTGATATTGGTGTTCTGTTAAAGCTGGGGGTGTAAGGACGAGTTTAGGATTGTTTTTGATGTTAATTAATGTTTAGAAATGTTTAGAAGGGATGGATCTTGGCTGGGTTATGTTTTGGAAGAGTTTGGAGGTGATTTCGGTTGTGTTTGATAGCCGAAATGTTGGGTTTAGGTAGAGCAACGAGTTTAGGAGTGTTGGCTGAAGATTTCAATGCATGATGATGCATTAATCCTCTGCTTTTATGTGTCTAAAACAGGGGAGACATCTTTGGACACTTTTGGAGTTGATCCGGAAGCTTAATTGGCGTTTCGGCGAGCAAGCGAAAAGAAATTGGTGAGTGCGATTGGGTTAGAAGTCCACGAGGACAAAAATACAAGGTTTGGGGATTTAGGAGAGGTTTGAAACACCTTCCTAAATCCGGAAGTAAGTATGGTTTGAATTGCTCTCTTTAAAGTGGTGTTTGCCCCTAAAATGCTTCTACGTACTCATGGTTTGAGATTGATAAATTCCTACTGTTTTTGTGCATGATTCATGGCTTGAGATTATGCTTGTAGAGATGTCATGAGATGGCATGTTGCATTGAAGTGATTTGAGCTTTTTGTTTGAAGCAAAGTATGATTCATGTTCTGAAATGTGATGAGAAAACCTTTGAGTAATATTGCATGAAAAACAGTAGGTGTGGTGATGTTTTAACACATTATATTGTCATAGATGTTGAGAAACTTACCGGATATAATTGATCGATCAATAGGATGAGAGTGCACAATAAACTAAAAATTCATACGTGCTCTTTGGTTAAGCCAAAGGAAGATATTCCGACGATGGGCATTCCATCGGGTAGGACTTGGTGAAATACCCAAGCTTTGTGGCGATGAGAGATTCCGCCATGTGAGTACGGTGATGAGAGATTCCACTGGAAGCCATGTTGCTAGACAAGTGAGTACGGTGATGCGAGATTCCACCGGAAGAGTCTAGTATAGAAATGTGTCCGCATATCCGAGTATTAATGAGATGCTAAATGCCAATATAAATGATGAAATGGTTTTTGTTACACATGTACCTTTGATGAAATGATTTATGCTATGAGTTTTGCATATGAGATTTGTTTTAGAAATGCTTTGATGATACAAGAATGTGTATGGCCTTGCCATGAGTTTTGCATTGGTAAATGCATGAGATAGATTTGAGGTACATGTAGTTTCAATGAGAAGTTTCTTTGAAAGGTTTCCAAGCATGTGTTAAAATGAGCATGCAGTTCAAAAGCTTTTGTGTAAAGATTTTCAAAGTGTGCAATATTGTGTTGGTTTCCTTTAGAGCATGCCTCATTAAGCATTTGTTCTTACGCTCTCTCTTTACCATTAATGCAGATAATTGAGGTGTTTTCGGGCATCAAGGAAGCTAATTTCATCCAAGGAAGTCCAAGCCCATGTATAGTGAAGTTTTCATACACTTTAGTTTTGATAGATTGGCAATGGGAAATCAAGAATTGTATTTGGGAGATGTGTTAAACTCCCTAGGGTTGTGGCATGTTTGCTTTGGTTGGTTTGAATTGTAAATCGCCTTAATTGCTTGTTTTGAGGTTGGATTACCTATTTGTGATTTGATATTAGGAAGCATGCCTCTAGACTAGTGAGATTTCATGTTTGATGCTATGAATGTGTTTAAGAGTTCTAGATATGTACCTTATATGTTTGCTGATTTGTTGGTATGAATAGAGAGTCTTTGGGATGTGTTTGAATGAGTTTATGAAGAAAAAACCAGCAATTGCTGCAGTTTCTGGGCAAACCGTATCGAAACACCCTATAGTGTTTCGAAACGGGGGCCTGTAATGGCCTTCATGTTTAGAAAAGTTGGAGGCTGTTTCGGAACGATTTGGCTACTGAAATGCCATGTTTCGGAATTGGTCTCGAAACACACCCGCGTACCGAAATGGTCAACGCCGTTTCGATCCAGCGTTTTGATACGGCAGGTGGGTGTTTCGAAACGGGTGACCGTTGGACACATATTTGAATTGCTCTGATGTTTGCATGTTTTACACTTTAGTCCTAAATATTGGGATTTCAATTGCTTGAGCTTGAGATGTCCAATTAAGATGAAATTTGGTAGAGAAGCATGTAACACGACTAATTTCATGATGGTAAACTTAAAATCAATGAAGACCTTCTAATTTACAAAAATTACATTTTGGTCCCTAAACCCGTGTAAAGTGCAATTGAGTCCCTATATGATATCAGTTTGCTGTGCCATTCTCAATCATATATCGTGAGTACTCACTTAGGGTTAACATGTATCTAGACAAGATTAAAAAGGAAAAAAACGGGTCGTGAATCAAGGTTGACTTTCGGGTTGACTTTGGTTTTCCCTGTGTAATCTTCGTAGTTCGGGTCAATCGTCTAGGCCGGGCTAAGGGGGGTACATTGTGTTTCGGAGATAAAGTTGTAGTACCTGAAGATGTTGAGTTGAGACGTCTGATTCTGAGCGAAGCACATTCGAGTCCTTTTTCTATGCATCCGGGTAGTAGTAAGATGTGCCGTGATTTGAAGAATGATTATTTCTGGGTTGGTTTTGTAACACCCCGGTTTTGGGCTCAGAAGTTTTGGGCGTTGACCGGTTCGGTCAAAGTGCTGATCGAATATATAAAGGTGAAATTAGGAAAGCCTAGTTCGGGTTGCATTAAAAATATGGAAAAATGTTCTAAAATCATCTTTTAATATATAAAAGTGAACTGTGAAATCAATTTTGCAAAATGAGGTTTGGAAGAGTGACATTTTGGGTTAGTGACCAAAATGTAATTTTTGAAAACTGCGTGACTGTTTTAAAAAGGATTGAAACTTTGAATCTTTAAGGAGCTATTTACCCAATGGGAGTTTCTCCAGATTTTCTAGAATATTAAATGATTTAATTAAATGTTTTTAAACTAAAGAAAAGTGGAGGGAAGATATTTTTCCTAATTCTAACTAACTTTTCTCTCAAATCTTCTATTTTCCTTTTCTCTCATTTTCTCTCAAACCAAACATTTTCTCCAGAGCTTTTTCCTCTGATTTTGTCACTTAAATATACCTTTTCAATTACTTATTGATTGCTAATCATCTCTACAACAAAACCTCACCATTTGCTAATTGGATTTTCAAGCTTTTTGGTTCCAAAAAGGGAGAAACTCAAGTTTGGAGGTAAGAACGTCCTTCTCCTCTGAACTTCAAGTTCTTTACTGAAATTCTCAAGTTCTCAATCCTTGATTTGTGATTTATTAAAGGTTTTGCAATTGTAATCTTGATTTTGGCTTTAAAATGCAAGATTTGCTTGATTTTGGTGAAATTTTCGTATGATCTGTTTGGGCAGTGTGTTGAGGTGTTAAATTGATGTTAATTGAATGTTAAATTGATGAATAATTGAGGTTTAATCAATACAATCCCGAATAGGTTGAATTTCCTAAGTTTTGCTTGAGTTTTTGGTTGTTTTTGGAGTGATCTTGGTGATCTGTTGTACCTGGAGGTATAAGGACGTGTTTGTGATCATTTTGGATGTTAATTGATGTTTAAAAATGGTTAGAAGTGGTGGATCTTGGCTGGGCTAAGTTTTGGGAGTGTTTGGAGGTGATTTCGGTTGTGTTTGGTAGCCGAATTGTGGTTTTTGCTATGAGCAGCGAGTTTAGTTGTGTTGCTGGTGTTTTTAGTGCATTATGATGCATTAATCCTCTGATGATATGTGTTTGAAACAGGGGAGATTGATCCGTGAGCATTAGAGGTGGTGTGGAAGGTTTCGGATGCTTGGAAGGCTTGTTGGCTAGCCTTGTTTTGTGTATCGGTGAGTGAAGTTGGGTTTTCGGCTTTTAAAACCAAGGTTTGAAGGTTTTGGGAGCTTAGTTTAAGTCTAAACAACTTTGCTAAGCTCAAGAGTAAGTAAATGGATTTTCGCTCTTGGTTTGTGATGTGCATTGGCTTGTTAAACAATTTGTGATTGATGGTTGCTATGCATATGATTTGCATGTTTTAATTACTGTTTTGAAAGCATATTTTGGCATGGTTTAATGCTGGTTTTGAAAGCCATATGTGATGGATGCTCAAGGTAAGAGATCCTTGGTTTTGTACATTGGAATTGTGGTTATGATGCATAGTGTTGCATGTTGTTAAATGGCTTTGTATGATGCTTTAAAACAGTGGAATATTGTTGTTAATGATGCACATTGGTGAGTGATGTTTAAGGTTACAAAGGTGGTTGAAAGTCCTTGTGTAAGCCTTGTTTATTTAAGAACAACATGGTGTTTGAAAGTCCATGGTTGGTTCTTGGCTAAAGTTCATGATGATTTTGCATTATGGTTATGCATGTGAATTAAAGGTTAATGTGGTAAGATGGTTATATTGGCTAGTGATGTAAGTGGTTCTTGGTTTGTTGATCGGATATAGTTAGCCGGCTATAGGATTGGGTGCACCGTGAATAAAGTCGCCTTGGAGGTGGAGTGGTTAAGAGTGAACCGGTAAACTCCCTTCAAGTATCCTAACGAGATGGTTAAGGTCATAATGGAGGTTGAATGCCCATTCGAGGACCTTGGTTAAGCAAAGGTTATATGGTGGTTAAAAGTCCATATATGGGAACCTTGTGCTTGTTAAGATCACAATGGTGGTGTAAAGTCCATGTGTGGATCTTGTGTTGGGTGTCCCGGATCTCGTTAGTGATGTTATACAACTACCAATCGGTGATGCAAAGGTTGTATGGTGTTTAAAAGTCCATACATGGGAACCTTGTGCATGTTAAGGTTGTATGGTGTTTAAAAGTCCATACATGGGAACCTTGTGAATGTTAAGGTTGTATGGTGTTTAAAAGTCCATACATGGGAACCTTGTGAATGTTAAGGTTGTATGGTGGTTAAAAGTCCATACATGGGAACCTTGGAAATGGTAAGGTCAAATGGTGTTTAAAAGTCCATTTGGGAGACCTTGGATTGGTAGTGTGTATGAAGCGTGGGGACAACGCTTGTGATCCGCGTATCCGATCGGGTGTTGAGTTGAAAAGTGGATTTGGTTATCACTTGGAGGCCAATATGATGTTCTTGAATATAATGAAGCATGAGATGCTTGAAATGATGCATGGTTGCATGAAAAGTGTAAAATGTATTATGAATGCATGTTTAGTTGTTAGTTTGATCAAGTGTTGATTATCTATTGAGAATGTTGCATGTGTGCATGAAATCTCTTTAGTGCATTGGAGTCTTGCTAAGACTTGTTGTAAAGGCATGAGATGCAAATGAGAATGATGTGGTAATATGTTGCATGGCTTATTGCATGTGTTGATTGATTGAGTAAATGGTTTAAAAAGGGTTTCTTAATTTGAAACGACATTCAAGTATGTGAATGGTATGATGTGAAGTGGAAGTGTTTTCCAAGGTTTGATTTTAGCTTTGCATATGGTGTTTATGCATGGAATGGCTAATTTGATGGTTTTGCATGTTATGTTTTGAAAAGGTTTACTTAGCTTTCTAAGCTAAGGGTTGATTTTCATGTTTGTGCAATGCATGATTTTAAAGCGTGTTGTTGAAAAAGGGTTTTCAAACATGGCTTTGGTTTATTGAAACGAGTTGCTTTTCAAAGTGGTTTTATGACTCGCTGCATTGATGGTGTTTTGGTTTTGAGCATTCCTCACTAAGCATTACGTGCTTACGCTCCTTTTTGTCCATCAATGCAGATCTTTGAAGTTGGACAGCGAGAAGCAAGGGATTCAAGGAGTACTCCAAGTGAGATGTATGTCTCGGTTAATAGCTATAGTTAATAAAGGCAATGGGGGAAAGAATCTCTTATGTTGATGTTTAATGGGATTGTATATGTTGGACATGTATGATTTATGTTTTTGAATCATGTGGATTAATGTTGCAACGTTTGAATCCTCTTATGCTTATGTTGGCATGTTATGCTTTTTGTCTTAAGGCATGTTTGAGCCTTGAATGAGTTTAATGTGTTGTTGCACCTAGGGGTGGTTATGTATCTAGTTTTTGATGCATATATGTCTCTTGTATGTTATATGACTTGCTGGTGTGTTTTGGTTGCATTCGGATCATGTTTGGTGGGTCAATGTTGTGTTTAACCAGCAAGGTTGCTGCAATCTGGGCAGGTCGTTTCGGAACGATCGCTACCGTTTCGGAACAGGGGCCTGTTATGGACAGGGCGTTTCGAAACGGGAGGAACCGTTCCGAAACGGATATGCTACTGCCAGTCCCCGTTTCGGTACCAGTTGCGGAACGGCCCCGCGTTTCGAAACAGGGTGAACGTGTTTCGGAACACATGACCGTTGGGGGCTGACATTGGCGGTTATATGTTTCGAAATATTTGCGTTTTGGTCCTAAAACATGTTTATGCAATTGGATGAGTTTGAGATGTCCATTTGAGCTGAAATTTTGCAGTGAAGCATGAAACCTGACTAATTTCATATTGGTAACTTTTAATTGGGTGAAGTCCCTGTAATTTTCAGAATTTACAGTTTGGTCCCTAAAGTTGTGTTTTGTGCGATTGGGTCCCTGAATGATCTCTGATGGTTGTGATCTTTGAGTATGATGTTTGTGTGAACACATATAAGGTTAATGAGCATCTAGACAAGATTAAAAAGAAAAAAAAAGGGTCGTTAATCAAGGTTGACTTTCGGGTTGACTTTGGTTTTCCCCGTGTGATCTTTTTAATTCGGGTCGAACGTCTAGGCCGGGTTAAGGGGGTTACAGGTTTGAAGAAGGATGTAGCCGAGTATGTGAGCCGTTGTATGGTTTGTCAGAGAGTGAAGGCAGAACATCAGGTTCCTTCAGGTTTGTTACAGCCTTTGAAGATTCCGGAATGGAAATGGGAGAGGATCACTATGGACTTTGTGTCGGGGTTACCGTTGTCTCCTTCGAAGAAGAATTTTGTTTGGGTGATAGTTGATAGGTTCACTAAGTGTGCTCACTTCTTAACAGTGAACACTACAGATTCTTTAGACAAGTTGGCGAATTTGTACATTCGCAAGATTGTGAGACTGCATGGAGTTCCGAAGTCTATTGTATCAGATAGAGATCCGAGATTCACTTCGAGGTTCTGGAGTTGTTTGCATAGGCCCTAGGTAGCCGTTTGCATTTCAGTACTTCTTATCATCCGTAGTCAGATGGACAGTCAGAGCGAGTGATACAGATATTAGAGGGTATGCTTCGTTGTTGTGTGATTGACTTCCAGGGTTCTTGGGAGAAGCACTTGCCCTTTAGTTGAGTTTGCTTACAACAACAGTTACCAGGCTAGTATACAAATGGCTTCTTATGAGGCTTTGTATGGTAGACGATGTAGGACTCCGATATGTTGGGCTGAAACGGGTCAGAGATTGTTACCTATGACGGATTTGCTTAAGGGGACTACCGACAAAGTGAAGTTGATTTGCGACCGTTTGAAAGCAGCTTCCGATCGTTTGAAATCTTATGCAGATTTGAAGAGAATAGAGATTGAGTTCTCAGTGGGTGAGAAAGTGTTTCTGAAAGTATCTCAGTGGAAGAAGGTAATGCGATTTGGCCGGAAAGGCAAGTTGAGTCCGAGGTTTATTGGTCCGTATGAGATACTTGAGCGGATTGGGCCTGTAGCTTACCGTTTGAGTTTGCCTTCTGAGTTAGAGAAGATCCATGATGTGTTTCATGTGTCGATGCTTAGGAGATATAGATCAGATCCATCTCATGTTATGCATGTTGAGGAGATAGAGTTGAATCCATATTTGTCTTATAATGAAGAACCTGTTGATATACTTGCTTCTGATAGCAAGGTGTTGCGTGGCAAGACCATAGAGTTGGTCAAGGTGTTGTGGAGACATAGAGGTGTGGAAGAGGCCACGTGGGAGAGGAAAGCTGATATGCTTGAGCAGTTTCTGTACTTGTTTCCGTCAGGTAATTTCGGGGACGAAATTCCTTAAGTGGGGGAGAGTTGTAACACTCGGGTTTGGGGGTCGGGTGAAAATAATATTAAAATAATATTTCGGCATTCAGTTTTATAATTAAAATAATAAAATATTTTATGGGCTTCGTGTTTGCAAAATAATTAAAGTCTATGTTGGGCCTATCTTCTAAGTCCAAATTCCATGGACTTTAGGAGATGAGAGTTTTTAGCCATTTGATTAATGGCATAATGGTAAATAGAATTTCTTTGATAAATTAAAGCAAAAACAAAAGAAGAAGACATGTGCTCATCTTCTTCCTCACTCTCATTTCAAACTCAACGACCAAAAGAGCTCTCTTCTTCATTTTTACTATTCCATTACATCCTTTGCTCCTTGTTGGTGATTTTCCAAAAGGTAATTGCATTTTTGACTTGGCCTTATCTTCCTCTTCATTTTGATACCATTAGTTTTCATTAAAACCATGTATTTTATATTTTGGGTTTTCAAAGAATTTGTCAAAGATTGGAGCTTTATGAATTTCTAACAATGCTTTTGATTATTTATTGTTAGATAAGTTGTTTACAACCCATAAGGTCCAACATATGTGAATTTTAAAGAGTTTTACAATGATTCTCGAATTTGGGTTTTAGAAGGGTTTTTGAAGGGTTTAAAGGTTGGTTTTGGGGTTGTTTGATGTTGGAAATTAAGGGCTGTTGTTAGTGTAATAGTTAGGGGTTGTTTTGGAAGCATTTAAGTGTGTTAAAAAGGTTGAAATCATGAGTTTTGGACTGAGTTTCATGGCTGCTCGGGTTTGAAGTTTTGGGGTTGTTCTTAGCTTGAAACTCTGTGTTTTATGCTTGATTAGTGTTCCGGGTTTGCTACATTGATGTGTGATCTGATTTGAGGTCGTTTTGATTGTGTTGAGTTGATTAGAAGCAAGAAATTGTGTTGGTGAAGCATTGGGAACAAATCTGGAATCGTTGGAAGCTTTATCGGCTAGTGTGTTGAGCTTGGAATAGTCGGTGAGTGGTTAAATGTTTTTAAATGGTTTTCAAGTATTGGTTCAAGCATGTGGACTAGGTCGAGCTTGGTAGACCCACCTAGAGTTGGGATTAGAGTGGTAGCCTAATCCCAAGCTTTAGTTAGAGACTTTGGTTGAACTCTAATTGTTGTCCATCCCTCATGTTCAATTGTGTTTATGGTGGATATGTATATTGTGTTATACATGTATGTTGAGGCATAGTTTTGATGCATTGTGATATGCATGTTGATTGTGCATGATGGTGATCATGGTGAGTACGTGCTAAGCACGGAAGTTGTTATGAAATGATGTTGTGAATTGTGTTTAGTATTGTCACTAGTATGCTTGGGTACAATGATCGATCATTAGGATGTTTAGTGTGCACACGTGAGTCAAATGCGTGCGTGGTCTTGGTGATGGTAGTCATCAAGATGGAGTACGGGTTCGCCCCGAAAACCTTCTTATATATATGTTAGTCGGTGATGAGTGTAATCCCATCGACGGGGCGTGAGGACGAGTGGAATCCCCTCCGCCTGAACGGTTATGAGTGTAATCCAACCGTAAGGTAATGGTTGTTGTTGGATGTGAGTTCCAACGGTTATCCGCGTATACGAGTCATAGCTAGGTGCCAATATGATTTGAGATGTGTTGCGAATATGGATTAATATATGTGTTTACATATGATGTGTATATGGACTTGTTGAGCATGACATAATATTGAATATATGTTCATGCATCACGTGTATTTTGGCTCATGTGGATCGAAAGTAAGAACATGCATTTTACCTTGGTTGTGCTCGTGCTTGGACCCTGTATTGTCGAGGTTTGTTTTAATGAGCTTAACCTCACTAAGCTTTATGCTTACGCTCTCTTTTGTTCGACAAGGCAGATCCGTAGTTCGTGGGTTGCTAGTGCAAGAAGGGGGCCTCCAAGTGTGCTTTGTGGTGCTATCTTAGCTTTCAAGTATGGACATTTAAGTTTTAAGGTGTAATAGCCAAGCAATGGAATATGTATTTCTTGCTTTGAGCTTTTGAAGTATGTTGGTGTTGGTTTGTTTAGGAGCACGTTTAGACTCCTTTATGATATTGTTGGCCTTGTGCCTTTATGGATGCCTAAGTGTATGTTTGTTGAAGCATGAATCTAAAATGTTATGTATGAAGCATCTGTTGAATGATGTTGATTCCTTTAATGTATGGCTTCTTTATGTTTGGTGTGTTAAGCATGCTTGTAGATGTTTGGTTTGCCTTAGAGTTGTTGTATGTGTGTTGTGGGAGGTTTTAGTGGAGTTTTGGGACAACCTTGTGCCATAAACCAGCTAAAACCAATCTGCAGACAGAGGGCGTTTCGAAACGGTTGGTCCCGTGTCGGTACGGTCCCTTTGTTTTTGGCCAGGCGTTTCGGTACGCTATGGGCCGTTTCGATACGATTTTGCTACTAGAAAGCTGAGAATTAGACGATAAAATGAAGTATCGAAATAGGCTTTAGTGTTTCGGAACGGCCTTCGTATTGTTGACCACGAGAAGTTGACCGTTGAGGGTGTTTCGATACGGGCCACCCCTGTTTCGAAACGGTCTCCTTGGTTTGACTTTGGCCAGTTGACCTAGTTTGGCGCCTTTGACGTTTGAACGATGTCGATTTCAGATCGAAACCGACTGGATTTTACACATAGATGCAGTAATGGACTTGCGCATTAACGATAACGTCTTCACAATTCGCGTTACAGAAATTGAGGAAGCAATTGGCCCTAAGTGTTATTGTAGTTGTGAGGCGGCGAAGTGCTCGGAAGATACATTGAGTACTGAGGATTTGAACATGGATATGTCCAGCCCTGTTAAGGTGTCTATAAGTGGGAGGTCAGCAAATGATACAGTGGTACCCGATTCTTTCTCTTATTCAGCTCTGGGATCGAGCCAAATTGATCGTATGTGGAATGAGAACAAGAGGGAGGATTGGCGTGTCATGAGCATGAAAAGTTGGATGGCGGATGAAGATGTAATCTTTGTCCATTGTGAAAGGGAAAGTCAGCGAATTCTGGATGTTTTGCCGAGTGATGCTGTGATGGATGTTTTTCCAAACCATGTTGGAGTACCGTGTAATGAACTAGTTGCCGAAGAACTAGTAGCTGATGAATTCAGCCCACGTGTTGATGGGTCAAGGATAGAAATTCTTAGGGCTAATAAGGCTCAAACAATTGAATACAATGGAGAGTTTAGAAGGTTACGACATGTTTCAGAAATCGAACTGAGTTATTTATCGCCTGGTGAGCGAGGTGAGGCTAAAGCGAAGCTGGTAAAAAAGGGCAGAGTTCGTCCGAAGAAAAACCAAAAACCATCAGAGTTAATTGCTAATGGCTCTTTGTCAGATTCATACTTCTATAACCAAAAACGGATTATTTTAAGAGAAGCGGAGGAAACATTGAAATTGGGTAAACTAATTGCGGTGAAAACAATTGGAAACGAACAAGAAATTGTAAAGGATATCGTGCGTATGATTGAAGCGCAAGAATGACAATAATTGAAAAGAGCGTTGAGTTTATGGTCGTGGAATGTGAGTGGGATTGGTTCAGCGTTGAAGCGTAATTCGATTCAACACTTTTTGAGACAACAAAGGTGTGCGATGGTCATTTTTTATGTGACTAAATTAAAGACATCAAGTGATGGTATGGTGAATAAGATATGGTTTACGAATGATTTTGTTTATGTGTTTACGCCTTCTTCGGATGTTTTTGACATTCGAGAGAGGAGACAGATTTGCTCGGTTCTTGGATGTTTGTTTTTGTGGTATAGTAGGAGTATACATACCGTGTGTGGGAGGGAATCAAGCGAGTTTGTTAGGCGATATGTGCTGTGGTAACCTACAACAAGGTATGGTGGAATTATTCATTGGTCGTGGTGCGTGATTTCCTTTGTGTCGATAGAGTGGCGTGGTGTGGTTTGTTAAAAGTGTGAGGATCGTTTAGTATAGAAACACACAACATCGGACCATTTTTTGTTGGTGCTTGACGACATCTTTTGGCCTGGAAATCGCATATGAGGGGGATTATTTTTGAGCTTATGTATTCATGTTTTTATCGAGAAGCGAATTGCTTGGATGCTTTTTGGCGAGGGGTGGTGTTGATCGAACATCTTGGTTTTGCATACTAGCGTTAATGTTTTGTGTTTTAGTTTCTTACGTTAATTTTTTCGTGTTTGTTCGGTTGTTTTTAGCGTTTGTTCTTTATCTCATACTTCTCAGTACTCTTTTCCTCCATTTAGGTGTAGGGAGGTACCAAAATTAAGGTCATGCTGAAAGCTACCCCCATCGAAAAGGTCAGCGACCAAAGCCAAACGATTCACCACTATCGAAAATAACTGTGGGAATATATCCTTTAATGGTTTCTCAACACACCACACATCAAACCAAAATAAAACTCCCGAACCATCACCAACCTTCCAAACAAAACTAGTCTCACCCATGAACTTTTGCACACTATCCGAGCTCACAGTTTTGACAATCTGTTTCCAAATATCTGACATCGAACCCCTGTAGGCAGAGTTAAATCGCCACCCCTGGGCTGCCTCGCCATATTTTGCCACGATGATGGCCCTCCACAAAGACGATTCATCCCTAGCATACCGCCAAGACCATTTTGCCAATAATGCTTTATTTCGAACCTCCAAATCCACAACCCCCAACCCACCAAGATGACGTGGCCGATAAACCATACTCCAGCTTACTCGACATATTTTCCGATGTAAACTCACCCCACCCCACAGAAAAGCACGCCGCACTTTATCTGTTGCTGCGATAACACCCTTCGGCACCCGAAACAAACCCATATAATAAACTAGAAGTGACGAAAGAACAGAATTTACCAGTGTGACGCAAGCAGCAAAAGATAAAGATGTCTGTTTCCAACCAGCGAGCTTTCGTCGAACCGAGGCTATAACTGGTTCCCATATAGCAATGTTGCGAGGATTCACCCCAACGGCAGCCCCAAATAAACAAAAGGCAATTCACCTTTCCGACAACACAAGACAACCGCCATTGAATCAAACAGCCCCTCATCCATGCCAATAGTATAAAGAGAGGACTTGTTGAAGTTAATTTTCAAACCAGAACAAACTTGGAAGCAACACAGTAACCTGTAGATAGTCGTAGCGCTCTCAACGGAGGCTTCAAAGAATAGAATGGTGTCGTCAGCAAATTGAAGATGCGATAGCGACACCCCCAGAGCCAACGAAACCCTACGGATGAGCCCCAACTCCTCCGCTTGAAAGAACATCCTATGTAGTTGTTCTGCCACAATAACGAACAACAAAGGCGACAGCGGGCAGCCTTGCCGCAGACAACGCCCCATTCCAAATTCTTTATTGGCGCTACCGTTTAACAAAACTGACAACCTGACTGTGTTGATACACTCAGTAATCAGACGACGCCAAGAATCACTGAACCCCATCGACCATAAAATGTGCTCTAAAAATTCCCATCGAACGCAGTCATAAGCTTTCGCGAAGTCAAATTTCAGGATACATCTGCCCAACAAACTCTGTCGCATGGAATGTATTGTCTCATTTGCCAATAGAATACAATCCACAATTTCACGCCCACGCACAAAAGTCGATTGGTGATCACTAATTAGTCCTTCCAACACCGACTGCAGCCTTCCTGCCAGAATTTTGGCAAGAATCTTATATATCGAATTAAGCAAGGTCATTGGTCGAAAATCACTCAAGGTGACCGGTGAATTAACCTTAGGCAAAAGCACAAGGAATGTGTTGTTCGTACCCACAGGTAACTTGTCGGATGCAAAAAATTCATCTAAAAACCGCCCAACATCATCACAAACCTACCTCCCAACACTTCTTAAAAAATTCCATATTGTAGCAGTCCGGCCCCGGTGACTTCGAGCCATCACACCCACGAACAACCGCCCATGCCTCATCGAGGGTGAAAGGCGCCACTAACCCCCTATTTTCAGCTTCACTCACCCTATTAAAATTCCCCTCAAAGCTCCAAACACAAGACCTTTCATCCGCGGCAACCAACCAATAGAATCAGTGTAATAAAAAACGAGAAGCTTGTTGATAATTAAAAAGAATATTTATTTGGATCATTAGAAATTGGACCATCAATTCATCTAGTAGAATGATTCGCTCGGTTATTTTAAAATAGAATAAAAAAATAGATTCTAATGTTATAAATTATATAAATTTAAAAAATGTTTCGTGATAAATTTTTATAATATTTAATTTAAATTAACCGGTCAAAAGATTTAAAATGATGACATTAACCAAAAGAAAAACTCTTATTTACATATAGCTTTTATCGTTCAAGAACTCAATTCTAACAAAAATAGTATAACTGGTTTGAATTTGAATCATGGTTCAACTCGTTTCAAGAGTAAGCAAAAACTTATGATTAGGGACGGAGTAAATAATTAAGATAAATAAAGACAATGTACAATTAACCATTAAAAAAGCGGATATAGTTCAAATGAATTGAAAAATAAGAGGTCAAATAAGTAAATACCCCTTATATTTTTTAAGTAAAAATCCATATGACTCCGTCATTGTTTATCATACAGTCCATGGGACGGAGGGATCAAGGGCATAAGTCTCTATTATGAAACTTAAATATCCGATAAATTTTGATTTAATAATAAATTGACCCTTGTTTAAAATTTAAAGTTATTTAGTTATAAATAAACACTGACAAAATTAAAGAAGGGTAGATTCATGTCCCCAATAGTTTTATTCTAATAGCAATTTAGGTTCATGTAAAACTTTAAAAGCCCTTATAATTTTAAAATTTAGTAATTCGACCCTCTCAACGTTCGATCTTGAAATCGATTTCACATTCAATTTGATTCTTAAACTTCTAATTTCAATGTTTTCTTCATGCTTTCATTGCATGTTTTGTTTTTAGTTTCGAGTTTTGCAAGTCGTTCACTTCATTCCTTTCGGCTCCTGATCAAGAATTTGAAGATGAAATTAAAGTACGTCCGTCATTTTACGAATTTGACTCTTTTCATCGTCGATATTCACTGCAATTGACAACAGTAGCGGCCGGTATATCTGCAACTGTTATGAAATCGACCAAAAGACAAGAAATACGTGAGACCGATCACTAATCCATGCAATTAAAAGGAGGTGGAAAACGTACATTGATAGATGAACTCAAGAAAGCCATTAAAGCTAGCATGAAAAGGAATGTCGAAAATCCTTTGGAGTCAAAGAGAAAAAGTCCAGGTGGTCCTGATCCTCTACATCACTGATGATCTCACATCTTATAACAACAGTTGATCACAATAGAAAAAGACGTAGTATGTATTAGATAAATGTAATGTGAACTTTATTAGTACTATGTATTAGACGTTGAACAATATATCCATGTATACGTATGTATCTGATATGAATGAAACTTTTTATATAACATATTTCATAAATTTTAGTTATAATATTCCATATTACACCGTTTGCACCAAAATTCCCTCTCTTTAAATTTCATACTCTCTCTTTTAGAAAGTAAATTTTGAAATTCGATTTAATAAAATTTAAGGACAAACACATAATTTTATTTCAATGGTGTAAATTTTGTATGAAATCCTCAACATTTACACTTGCAAGCTTATTACTCGCTAATCGAAATAATTTGGGGAACACATTCTTCAAGGCATCCTTAGTAATAAAAATCAGAAAAGATGAAAATTGTTAGAAAATAAATAAAAAATATTAAAAAAAATATTTTTTGTATCGGTTGTTTAATTTGATAACAAATTAAAAATTTAAAACTCAAAAGAGATTAAAATAAAATTTAAGGCCTAATATGATGTAAAAAAGATAATATGAATATGAACACCAAACTTAAACAATTTTTACAAGAGTAATATTTTCTATACACAAACTGTAACCCCCTAAACCCGACCTGGAAGAATTGGGTCGAATATAAAGAGTCAACTCAAAGCTTGTCCCTCACACAAGTAACCTGATTCAAAACTTAAATTCCAAAATAGATAATAATAGTATCGCATATTACATACTGATAAAATATTCCTGAAAATATAAAATATTCAAAATGTGCATGCATAATAAAACATAATACCCCCAAATAAAACACCCACAATCTGAAATTATATACAATCCAATAAAACATTTAATATAAATAAGTCCAAGTCTCATACTGATAATAATAAATAAATAAAGCTGGAAAACGAGGTCCTCCAAGTACCGTAGCCTAGACCTGAGTATCTGAAAGTAGAAACTAAGGGGGAGTCAGCGAAAACGCTCAGTGTGTCTCTACAGTGCAAACAAAACTAACAGAGTCATTATAACAACAGAGACAACCAAACATTATCATAATACAGTTTTTCCATCATGAATCAATTCAAACACATAAGCAAGTATGAATGAATATGCAACACAATATGACATGCACCCAAACTACATCACCATCCGAAGAGTAAGGTTCCCCAGAACCACTCTCTACCTCATGACGATCCGAAGTGGAATCCAGCCCGTAGGGTGAAACCACTGATCCGAAGTACACATCATCCCGACGAATGAAGCTACTGAACTTCCCCGTACAGAATCCCAACCAAAATGAGATGACATAAAATCCAAGCACCGAATCTGAATGCATTATTTATCAACAGAAACACAAAATCATATAATACGATATACAATAATCTGAATCTGAATGTATAAACAAATATTGCATAACATTACAGAATGTTGAACAAGTCATTCTTAGTAATAAAAATCAGAAAAGATGAAAATTGTTAGAAAAAAATAAAAAATATTATTTGTATTGGTTGTTTAATTTGATAACAAATTTAAAATTTAAAACTCAAAAGAGATTAAAATAAAATTTAAGGCCTAATATGATGTAAAAATATAATATGAATAAGAACACCAAACTTAAACAATTTTTACAAGAGTAATATTTTCTATACACAAATTGTAACCCCCTAAACCCGACCCGGAAGAATTGGGTCGAATATAAGGAGTCAACTCAAAGCTTGTCCCTCACACAAGTAACCTGATTCAAAACTTAAATTCCAAAATAGATAATATTAGTATCGCATATTACATACTAATAAAATATTCCTGAAAATATAAAATATTCAAAATGTGCATGCATAATAAAACATAATAACCCCAAATAAAACACCCAGAATCTGAAATTATATACAATCCAATAAAACATTTAATATAAATAAGTTCAAGTCTCATACTGATAATAATAATAAAAAAAGCTGGAAAATGAGGTCCTCCAAGTACCGTTGCCTAGACCTGAGTATCTGAAAGTAGAAACTAAGGGGGAATCAGCGAAAACGCTCAGTGTGTCTCTACAGTGCAAACAAAACTAACAAAGTCATTATAACAACAGAGACAACCAAACATTATCATAATACAGTTTTTCCATCGTGAATCAATTCAAACACATAAGCAAGTATGAATGAATATGCAACACAATATGACATGCACCCAAACTACATCACCATCCGAAGAGTAAGGTTCCCCAGAACCACTCTCTAACTCATCACCATCCGAAGTGGAATCCAGCCCGTAGGGTGAAACCACTGATCCGATGTAGACATCATCCCGACGAATGAAGCTACTGAACTTCCCCGTACAGAATCCCAACCAAAATGAGATGACATAAAATCCGAGCTATGAATCTAAATGCATTATTTATCAACTGAAATGCATAATCATATAATCCGATATACAATAATCTGAATCTGAATGTATAATCAAATATTGCATAACATTACAGAATGTTGAACAAGTCAAACATAACAGATCAATAGAATATAATCATCACACATCACCAGACCACATCATGTATACATTTCAGCAAATCATCACATTTACATACATAGCACTGTAAGAAAACTACACAGAAGAGAACACACCTCAACTTTCTAACACTCAACATCGATGGTGACGTCTCCCACGCTCAGCTCTATCTCTAGTTCGGTCAGAGTCAGCTCCTATAACAATTAAATACACCATCAATATATTACTACTATGCCAAGACATTGATAATATAAATATCGAATATATATTAATAATTAAACTCATGACAGATCCCGATGACTGAGCAACAGGAGGTCGTCCAGGTGGAGGAGGAGTAAGGATCTCAGTATCCGAGTCAATGTCGTCTGCAAATACAAATAATACCAATTAATTTTTCCGATATTCAAATCTTTAAATACAAGTATAAATGAATAAAAGCGGTAAAAACGGTCTTTCGGGTTCGAATTTGGGAAAACGGGCAACAGAATCAGAATCAGGATGTCGAAAAACATGAAATAGCCCTTTTCTGAAAAAGTCAACGGTCAACGCTGACGTCAGACGACTCTTTATATGACAGACTGGTTCGGTTCTGTCAACCCGGTCCAGTCTTCTGGACCGGTTCAACATAAAATCCCTAATTCGAAAATTAGGGCACAACATCCCCCCGATTCCTCACCGCCGGTGACCTCTCGTGTCAAATTCCGACGAGTTTCTGAGACTCACATACACACACAACTTACACGAGGGAAAGGAACAATTGAGACCCAACCAATTTGCAAAAAAAAAAACAAGACGACAGCGGCGTGAGGGATTTCCGAAGCAGCCGAAAAGCTTACCGATGAGTTTCGGGCAAAGGGCGGCCGAAGAGGGTTAGTTGACGAGTGGGTTATGGTCGGAAAATAAAGGGAAGATGAACGGTGGTGTCGGACGGTCGAACGGAAGGTGTTTGACCCTTGGCCGGATGGAAAACGGAGAAAGGGGGTTTCTTTTCTTTTGCTCGCACAAGACGTTGAAGGAGAGGGAAGAGAACGACCAAAACTAGAGAAAATGATTGAAAGGTTCTATTTATACCCTAAGAAAAGGGTTAATTACAGAGCGTGCCATTATACTTTCTAGGGTTTATGAAACGACACTTAAGTTTTGCAATCGTTACAATGTGATCACTGAAATTCTTAAAATTCCCAATTTAATCATTGAAATTTAATTAAGTTTTCAATTGAAATTCCCAATTATTAGGGTTTTTAATTTAGGGCAAAATTGGGGATACTGAGAAAAAAGAAATTTTGGCCTCGAAATTTACCTAGAGCAAAAAGAATCGGATACTGAGCTCGGATAACAGTCTTGGGCTCTCACGTAGCCTCATCATGACTACGACTACGCCACAGAACTTTGACCATCTTAATGGTCTTCCTTGTGATAACCTTTTTATCTTGAGCAAGAATCTCAATAGGCTCCTCCTCAAAACGTAAATCAAGACGAACCTCAATATCCTCAACAGGCATGACATGTGACGGATCAGGATGATAACGTCTCAACACTGAAATATGGAAAACATCGTGAATATGCTGAAGCTCTGGTGGTAGCTCTAGCTGATAGGCAACTGGTCCATCTCGACGAATAATCCGATAAGGGCTAATGTAACGAGGACTCAGCTTGTCCTTTCGACCAAACCGAAGTACCTTCCTCCAAGGAGATACTTTCAAGAAAACCTCATCACCCACCTCAAACTCAAGATCACGACGTCTCAAATCAGCATAAGACTTCTGTCTGTCAAAAGCAGCCTTAAGTCGATCCTGAATCAATCTGACAGTCTGCTCAGCCTCGTGCACACTCTTCGGTCCCAACAATCTGTGCTTATTCAACCCAGTCCAACCAATAGGTGAATGACACCTACGCCCATACAGAGCCTTATACGGTGCCATCTTGATACTAGCATGATAACTGTTATTATAAGAAAACTCTGCAAGCGGCAAGAAATCCTCACAACTGCCTCTGAAATCAAGAATACAACCTCTCAACATATCCTCAAGCATATGGATCACACGCTCAGACTGACCATCTGTTTCCAGATGATAAGATGTACTGAATTTCAACCAAGTACCCAAAGCAGAATGAAGAGACCCCTAGAATCATGCAGTGAACCTCGGATCTCTGTCGGAAATAATAGATAACGGTACCCCGTGAAGTTGAACGATCTAAAAAATATAAAGCCGGGCTAACTTACTCAAAGAATAGTTAACTTAGACAGGAATGAAATGTGTGGACTTCGTCAGACGATCAACAATAACCCAGATGGAATCCTTCTTCGACGGAGTCAAAGGAAGTCCACTAACAAAGTCCATAGTCACGCGCTCCCACTTCCACTGAGGAATCTCAATATGTTGTAGTAACCCAGACGGACGTTGATGCTCTGCTTTTGACTTTCTGACAAGTCAGGCACCTCGATACAAATCCAACGACGTCCCACTTGAGACCTTTCCACCTGTACCTTTCACGAATATTCTTATACATCTTGTCACCACAAGGATGCATAGAATAAGGAATGTCATGGGCCTCACGGAGAATAACCTATTTTAACCCAAATTTCCTCGGAATATAATATCGGCCACAGAAACATTATACTCCATCCTGATCAATAGATAAATCTAGAGATGTACCCTCGCGCACCTCTCTGATACAATGCATCAAAAATGGATCACTAGGCTGCTCAGCTCGAATATCAAAAATCAATGTAGGAATAACCCGAAGTTCTGCCATCATACTGCCATCGTCGTACAAACTCATCCGAGAAAACAAAGCTCTCAGATCTGAAATGGTGTTACGACTCAATGCATTAGCAACGACATTAGCTTTACCTGGATGATGCTAAATCTCACAATCATAATCCTTGAGAAGCTCTAACCAGCGACGCTGTCTCAGATTAAGCTCTTTCTGAGTGAGGAGGTATTTCATTCTCTTATGGTCTGTATAGATATAATGCTTCTCCCCGTAGAGATAGTGTCTCCAGATCTTAAGTGCAAAGATAACAACAACAAGCTCTAGATCATGGGTAGGATAGTTACACTCATGCTGTTTTAACTATCGAGACGCATAAGCCACTACCTTCCTGTCCTACATCAAAACACACCTCAATCCGTTGTACGAAGCATCACTAAAAACTATATAAGCCTTACTTGGTTCAGGCTAAATCAAAACTAGTGCTTCAGTCAACACAAACTTAAGCTTCTCGAAACTAGACTGCTGAGCCTCAGTCCAAACGAAGGGAACATCCTTCCTCAGAAGCTTAGTCAACGGAGCTGCAATAGAAGAGAAACCCTCAACGAATCTCCGATAATAACCAGCTAAATCCAAGAAGCTTCGAACCTTATAAACATTCTTGGGCTTCTTCCAACTCATAATAGCCTCAACCTTCATCGGATCAACTTGAATACCCAGAGCAAAAACTATATGACCCAGAAACATAACCTCAGAAAGCCAGAACTCACACTTACTGAATTTGGCATATAGTTGTTTCTCTTGCAGAATCTGTAATACAGTCTGAATATGTTCCTCATGCTCTTCCTCAGATCTAGAATATACCAATATATCATCAATAAATACCACAACAAACTGGTCAAGATAGGGTTGAAACACCCTATTCATCATATCCATAAAAGCGGCATGAGCGTTAGTCAACCCAAAAGGCATCACAAGGAACTCATAATGGCCATATCGTGTCCGGAAAGCTATTTTGAACACATCAAAATCCTTAACCTTGTGTTGGTAATAACCAAATCTCAGGTCTATCTTAGAGAATACCGTAGCTCACTGGAACTGGTCAAACAGATCATCAATACGGGGAAGAGGATATTTGTTCTTGATCGTCAGCTTATTCAGCTTCCGATAATCAATACAGAATCGAAGTGTCCCATCCTTCTTCTTAACAAACAAAACAAGAGCTCCTCAAGGAGAAACACTGGGTCGAATGAAACCTCGATCCAATAGTTCTTGCAACTGAATCTTCAACTCTTTAAATTCCTTCGGTGCCATCCAATAAGGTTCCATAGACACAAGAGTTGTACCCAGATAAACCTCGATGCCAAACTCAACCTCATCCCGTTTCGGCGGTACCCCAAGTAATTCTTCCGGGAAAACATCTAGAAAGTCTTTTACAACTCGAATCTTATCTAATTCATAATTAGACTGTCTCGGATCAAGGATATTGGCAAGATAAGCGATAGACCCTTTCCTCATCATTTTCTCAGCTTTGAGAGCTGAGACGATGTTACATAGGAACCCTCTGCACTCACCAATCAGAATCACCTCACGATCATCAGGAGTTCTAGTTGTAGCCCTTTTCTTTTCACAGTCTAAAGTAACATGATGTGCAGACAACCAATTCATACCCAGAATAAGATCGAACTCTCCAAAGGGTAACTCCATCAAATTAGTTGAAAATATCTCCCCTTGAATCTCGAGAGGACAATTCCTGTATACTTTAGTAACCTCAACTGGATTACCCACCGGACTGTGTACAGTAACAGCACTAACGGTATCCTCAACAGAAATCTCAAGACCCCCAGACACAGAACTTGCAACATATGAATGAGTCAAACCATTATCTAGAAGAGCAAAATATGGAATAGAATGGATAGAGAATGTACCGGCAATAACATTTGGTTCATCACAGTCCTCGTGCCTCCTAGCAGAATAAACTAACCCCGACTGTCTGGCCCCCGATCCTGCTGATCCTTCACTCGGAGCTGGTCTACCTCTACTAGCAGAGCCTGAAGTAACAAATCTGACCTGACCTCTTCCCCTGGCGGGAGTCTGTACTGATGTCTGAGACTGATTAGTAGTAAAAGCTGAGGGAGGTGAAATCGGAAAATCTCTGAAACGATGCTCGGATGAACCAAATCTGAAACAAGCTCCAGTCTGCCTCCTACACTCGCCCGAATGCCACTTCTTGAAAAAAGGACACTATGGCACCCCTCGAGTACTAGTCGAACCACCAGCACTGACAGACGGAATACAAGAAGTCACTGGTCTAGCTCTCGAATAACTCTGAGTATGTCTCATCTCTGGCCCTCTTCCTAGACTGATTTCCCTGACTATGCTGAACTGGCACCGACACTGGTCTCTTCATTCTATCAGATCCATGGAACTCAAGCTATCTCAACTCGTCCTCATTACGCTCAGCTGTCATAGCTCGTCAAGTTATATCATTGTATTCCTAGTCCATATGTAAAGAACAACTGGCCTTTATTGTAGGACGCAATCCCTTCAGAAACCAATCACACTTGTCTTTTTCTATGGTCACTAACCCTGGGACATACTGAATCAATCTCATAAACTCGATCTTATAGTCATTAACAATCTTGTCATTCTGTCTCAGATTCATGAAATCATCTCTGCACTTAGCTATATAATCAGCTCCAACATATCGATCACGGAAAGCCTGTCTGAAATTATCCCAAGTAACAGTACTAGCTGGAGTAACAAGCTCCTCAGCCTCCCATAAATTATGGGCTTCACCTTCAGTAGTGAAACGGTAGCCCCGAGTTTCCGGTCGGTATGATAATCCATCTCAACAAATAATCGCTGAAGCTTCTTCAGCCAGTACTCTGCATCTGCTGGGTCTGTACCCGTCTTTCCATCGAACATAGTCATCTCGGCAGCAAGAAACTCTGTGGATATGGGTCTCCGAACACTCTCATACTGACGAAGTATCTCAATAACTGTCTCTGAATAGTTACAACATATGTTCCCACTGTCTCACTATCCCCTGAATCACGATGACCACTACTCTGGGCAGGCTAAACATGTGGGTCTCCTCCACCGGTCTGCTGAGCTCCAGTCTACTGAGCTCCTGTCTGCTGAGCTCCTGTCTGATCCACATGTTGTTCCTCCTCATTCGCACCCTCGATCTCATCTTGATTTTGTATCGAACCCTCTAGAGGTGGAACGTCACTATCTGCGGTCACGGTACAACCTCGTCCTCGGCCACGGCCTCGACCGGCCGCTACTCTAGAACTTCTCCGAGGTGACACAATAGTATATCTACAAAAGACAGAATCCTAAGATTAGATTCGGTACTTGGAGACCTTATTCAGAATACGTATAAATATATTCATAATAGATCATAAATTTATCTGAAATTCCTGTTTTACCCCGAAAACATTTGAGAATGCACGTAAAAATTTATTTTCGATTTCAAATTGATTTAAATCACTCAGGACGAGTGTTGAACCTGGCTCTGATACCACTAAATGTAACCCCCTAAACCCAACCCGGAAAAACTGGGTCGAATATAAGGAGTCAACTCAAAGCTTCTCCCTCACACAAGTAACCTGATTCAAAACTTAAATTCCAAAATAGATAATAATAATATCGCATATTACATACTGATAAAATATTCCTGAAAATATTAAATATTCAAAATGTGCATGCATAATAAAACAGAATAACCCCAAATAAAACATCCAGAATCTGAAATTATATACAATCTGATAAAACATATAATATATAAAAGTCCAAGTCTCATACTGATAATAATAAATAAATAAAGCTGGAAAATGAGGTCCTCCAAGTACCGTAGCCTAGACCTGAGTATCTGAAAGTAGAAACTAAGGCTGAGTCAGCAAAAACGCTCAGTGTGTCTCTACAATGCAAATAGAACTAACAGAGTCATTATAACAACAGAGACAACCAAACATTATTAGAATACAGTTTTTCCATCATGAATCAATTCAAACACATAAGCAAGTATGAATGAATATGCAACACAATATGATATGCACCCAAACTACATCACCATCCGAAGAGTAAGGTTCCCCATAACCACTCTCTATCTCATCACCATCCGAAGTGGAATCCAGCCCATAGGGAAAACCACTGATCTGAAGTAAACATCATCCTGAAGGATGAAGCTACTGAACTTCTCCGTACAGAATCCCAACCCAAATGAGATGACATAAAATCCGAGCTCTGAATCTAAATGCATTATTTATCAACAGAAATGCATAATCATATAATCCGATATACAATAATCCGAATCTGAATGTATAATCAAATATTGCATAACATTACAGAATGTTGAACAAGTCAAACATCACAGATCAATAGAATATAATCATCACACATCATCAGACCACATCATGTATACATTTCAGCAAATCATCACATTTACATACAGATCACTGTAAGCAAACTACACAGAAGAGAACACACCTCAAGTAGCTAACACTCAACGTCGATGGTGACGTCTCCCACGCTCAGCTCTATCTCTAGGTCGGTCAGAGTCAGCTCCTATAACAATTAAATACACCATCAAGATATTACTACTATGCCAAGACACTAATAATATAAATATCGAATGTATATTAATAATTAAACTCATGAGCGGATCCCGATGTCTGAGCAACAGGAAGTCGTCCAGGTGGAGGAAGAGGAAGGCTCTCAGTATCCGAGTCAATGTCGTCTGCAAATACGAATAATACCAATTAATTTTTTCGATATACAAATCTTTAAATACAAGTATAAATGAATAAAACCGGTCAAAACGGTCTTTCGGGTTCGAATTTGGAAAAATGGGCAACGGAATCAGAATCAGGACGTCGAAAAACATAAAATAGCCCTTTTCTGAAAAAGTCAACGGTCAATGCTCACGTCAGCCGACTATTTATAAGATAGACCGGTTTGGTTCTATCAACCCGGTTCAGTTTTCTGGACCGGTTCAGACCGGTTCAACATAAAATCCCTAATTCGAAAATTAGGGCACAACATCCCCCCCAATTCCTCACCGCCAGTGACCTCTCACGTCAAAATCCGACGAATTTCTGAGACCCACATACACACACAACTTACACGAGGGAAAGGAACAATTGAGACCCAACCAATTTGCAAAAAAAAAACAAGACGACGGCAGCGTGAGGGATTTCCGAAGCAACCGAAAAGCTTACCGATGAGTTTCGGGCAAAGGGCGGCCGACGAGGGTTAGTTGACGAGTGGGTTATGGTCGGACAACAAAGGGAAGATGAACGGTGGTGCCGGACCGTCGAACGAACGATGTTTGACCCTTGGCCGAACGGAAAACAAAGAAAGGGGGTTTCTTTTCTTTTGCTCGCACAAGACGTTGAAGGAGAGGGAAGAGAACAGCCAAAACCAGAGAAAATGGTTGAAAGGTTCTATTTATACCCTAAGAAAAGGGTTAATTACAGAGCGTGCCGTTATACTTTCTAGGGTTTATGAAACGACACTTAAGTTTTGCAATCGTTACAATTTTATCAGTGAAATTCCGAAAATTCCCAATTTAATCACTAAAATTTAATTAAGTTTTCAATTGAAATTCCCAATTATTAGGGTTTTTAATTTAGGGCAAAATTGGGGTGTTACACAAACAGTGTGAAAGATTTACACAACTTTCCATATTTAAATAATAAAATTTTAATCTCTATATGTAAACTATAAAACTATAAATCTTAAATTTTAAATTCAAAACCCACAATTCATAACTTCTAAAATTAATAAATTTATATAAATTAAATTTT
This sequence comes from Hibiscus trionum, assembly GCA_030270665.1. Taxonomy (NCBI): domain Eukaryota; kingdom Viridiplantae; phylum Streptophyta; class Magnoliopsida; order Malvales; family Malvaceae; genus Hibiscus; species Hibiscus trionum. The sequence continues at coordinate 39,903,216 of BSYR01000026.1, read as the reverse complement.
ATTCCATTTGTGTATTAAAATATATTTTTTTTATAAATAGGAGCATTATAGGAAAGTGTGTTCAAAGAATTAGATACGAATTTGGATCCAAAAAGGATTCCAATCGTTAAATTCGTTAAAACTAAAAACTTTTGAGGTTGGCTTTTCATGTGATCTTCCTTTTATCCAAATCTTCCTTTTTATTTTTTTTATTTATCACTTCGGGATGCACAAATTCTCTTTAAGTTGTATTTTTATGCATAACGTTAGAAAATGTTCTTAATATTTGACTGAAAAATTATTTTAATTTTTTAAGTACATTAATCTTTAATATTTTATCTTAAGTTAAAATAGTTAATCTTTGAATAAAAATTGTTAGTTAGTTAACGACAAATTACTTGACATGGTGTGGGAAATCTCCATGGCAATGCACACTGACATAACAATGACAAATAAACAAAGGTCCTGACTTGACATAATGACACACAAGTAAAACTAAAATTATATAAAATACAATTTAATTTTTTTCTGATGATGTGTTATTCTGTCAGTCATATCAAGTTGTTTATCGTTAGTTGATTACAGTTTTCATTCACGAAATGACCATTTTGACTCAAAATAAAACGTTGAGTGTTAAAATGTTTTCATTCACGGAATGGCATTTTTTATAATCATATTTGATCGGTTTGTCGATAAATTAATTTGAAGCAAATATTATATTAATTTATTAAGGAGGCGATACTTCTAATTTAATTTGTTTTACTTGTAACATAAGAATTTGAATTCTATACATTATTTAAATTATCTAATATCTTCTTCCGCTAAAATAATTAATAGTTAGTCTTTTAAGTTATACATCAATAAATTTATTATATGTTCGAATTATTTTGAGTCTAACCAAAATTAATTGGTTTAGTTGCTAAGGATACTCATTCTGCTCCATCTTGTATAGGTTCGAATCTCGGAATGAGAATATAATATCTCTCTATTTAAACAAAAAATTTGATTAAATTGTAATACCCTAATTCAATTAACAATGTATAACATAAAAGTATAACATAGCTGCTTATCTATATCCTTTTTGCCGTTCCTAACTGACCAATCGAATCAGTGTAATAAAAAGCGAGAAGCTAGTTGATAATTAAAAAGAATATTTATTTGGACCATTAGAAATTGGACCATCAATTCATCTAGTAAAATAATTCGTTCGGTTATTTTAAAATAGAATAAAAAATTAGATTCTAATGTTATAAATTATATAAATTTAAAAATTGTTTTGTGATAAATTTTTATAATAATTAATTTAAATTAACCGGTCAAAAGATTTAAAATGATGACATTAACAAAAAGAAAACTCTTATTTACATATAGCTTTTAATCGTTAAAGAACTCAATTCGAACAAAAATAGTATAACTGGTTTGAATTTGAATCATGGTTCAACCCGTTTCATGAGTAAGCAAAAACATGTTATCAGGGACGGAGTAAATAATTAAGATAAATAGAGACAATGTACAATTAACCATTAATAAGGGGATATCGTTCAAATGAATTGAAAAATAAGAGGTCAAATAACTAAATATCCCTTATATTTTTTTAGTAAAAATCCATATGACTCCGCCATTGTTTATCATACAATCCATGGGACGGAGGGATCAAGGGCATAAGTCTCTATTATGAAACTTAAATATCCGATAAATTTTGATTTAATAATAATTTGACCCTTGTTTAAAATTTAAAGTTATTTAGTTATAAATAAACACTAACAAAATTAAAGAAGGGTAGATTCATCCCCCCAATAGTTTTATTCTAATAGCAATTTAGGTTCATGTAAAACTTTAAAAGCCCTTATAATTTTAAAATTTAGTAATTCGACCCTCTCAACGTTCGATCTTGAAATCGATTTCACATTCAATTTGATTCTTAAACTTCTTTGTCCGATTCAATCATACTTAAACTCAACTTTTAGATAAAAACAAGTACAAAAACGCGATGTTTTGTTCAAATCATAAGTCAAATTTAAATGATAATTTAAATCGAAGAGTCAAGTTAAGACAAAATTAAGGTACCAAAATATATATTAACCCAAATAAAAAGTTTGGGTCAGTTTAAAAAGTCTTAAGGAATCAAGCCTTTGTTTTTTTATTCCGAGATTGAAATCAAACTTTAGACGCGACATAAACTATAACCAAAGAACTAAACATCTATTTCCATTAATTTCAATTGCCGTTTGGATTATTCTACTTGCCAGAATTTAATTACTATATTACACAATCATAGTATTCTTCTATAAATCGACTTTCAAAACTACGAGATGAAGTCGTACTCTGTTTCCGACATGAAAGCTGCTGCAAAAGCTGAAGTTGGCGAGTTAAGCATGTGGTCGAGGACTATGTCGTTATCGTTTTCAGTTCTTTTGACGAATCGGCCTTTGATTCTTGGCCTTGATTCGGCGTAGGCCTTCCGGGAAGCTCGCGGTTGGTTCTTCCTCTTCTCTTTGTACCTTAAAACTCGAGCCTCGCGGTCGGTTCTGTCGACTTGGGAAGCTTGGTTGGTGGTCGGAGTTGACGAGATGGGTACGTTTGGATCGGCCATGGTTGGAACTATTCCCACTTCAAGTGACGAATATGAAACCTGAAAGTTGTATATAATTTGGTCAAATTGGGATTTTAGTACCTCTGTTATCATTACTTTTGAAATTAATCCTATACTTTAATTTGTATCAGTACATTACAAAGAGAATGGAAGTAAAGAATTTAAGCCTCTACTAACTAGGGATGGGCATGACACGGAGATTCGACCGGTCCAATTTTAAGAGTCGGGCTTAAAATAAATAGATTTAGGTTGGGTCTGGGTTAAATTTAGAGTAAAAATATTTAATTTGTCCCAACATGAGATAATTATGTAATTCACTCATATATTTAGGGATAAAATTACGAGTCAGGTTTTTCGCGTAGAATCAACTCGAGTTTTGCTCACCCCTACTTATGGGCAAGTAAAAACTTTTCTTGCAATCCTAATCATGCCCAAACATAAATATATGATTATGAAATGATTAAAATACTAAAATTCCATACACAACATGAACAAAATATAAATATAATATGAAAGTGGCGGTAGAGTTAAGGGATGTGTTTGCTAGCTTGAGTATCTCGCGAGATGGAGGTCTTGTGGCTGAATTGCAAGTGAAACCATCTCTGGTTCAGTTAATAAAGGATAAGCAGTTGTTGGACGATTCCTTGGTGCCACATGTTCAGGATATTGCTGAGGGTAGATCATCGGAATTATGTTTTAATGATGATGGAGTTTTATGTTTCGGAGGACGGGTAGTAGTGCCGAATGATGTAGAGTTGAGGCGTACTATTCAGACTGAAGCTCATTGTAGTCCTTTTGCTATGCACCCTGGTAGTACAAAGATGTATCATGATCTGAAGGATGAGTACTATTGGGTGGGGTTGAAGAAAGATGTAGCGGAATATGTGAGTAAGTGTATGGTTTGTCATCGTGTTAAAGTTGAGCATCACTTTCCTTCAGGGTTGTTGCAACTGTTGAGGATTCCTGATTGGAAGTGGGAAAGAGTCACCATGGACTTTGTGTCTGGTTTACCTTTTTCGCCGTTGAAGAAGAATTCAGTGTGGGTGATTGTGGATCGCCTTACAGAGTGTGCACATTTCTTACCTGTGCATACCACGTATACCTTGGATAAGCTTGCAGAGTTGTACATTGCTGAAATTGTGCGTCTGCATGGGGTACCAAAATCTATAGTGTCGGATAGAGATTCTGTAACGCCCCGGTTTTGGGCTCATAAGTTTTGGGCGTTGACCGGTTCGGTCAAAGTGCTGATCGAATATATAAAGGTGAAATTAGGAAAGCCTAGTTCGGGTTGCATTAAAAATATGGAAAAATGTTCTAAAATCATCTTTTAATATAAAAAAGTGAACTGTGAAATCAATTTTGGAAAATGAGGTTCGGAAGGGTGACATTTTGGCTAGTGACCAAAATGTAATTTTTGAAAGTTGCGTGACTGTTTTATAAAGGGTTGAAACTTTGAATCTTTAAGGAGCTATTTACCCAAAGGGGAGTTTCTCCAGATTTTCTAGAATATTAAATGATTTAATTAAATGTTTTTAAACTAAAGAAAAGTGGAGGGAAGTTATTTTCCTAATTCTAACTAACTTTTCTCTCAAATCTTCTATTTTCCTTTTCTCTCTTTTTCTCTCAAACCAAACACTTTCTCTCCAGATATTTACTTCTGATTTTGTCACTCAAATCTTCCTTTTCAATTCTCTTTGGATTCCTAATCATCTCTACAACAAAACCTCACCATTTGCAAGTTGTTTCATCAAGCTTTTTGGTTCCAAAAAGGGAGAAACTCAAGTTTGGAGGTAATAACGTCCTTCTCCTCTAAACTCTCAGTTCTTTACTAAAATTCCTAAGTTCTCAATCCTAGATTTGTGATTTGTTAAAGGCTTTTCAATTGAAATCTTGATTTTGGCTTAAAATGCAAGATTTGCTTGATTTTGGTGAAATTTTCGTGTGATCTGTTTGGGCAGTGTTTTGAAGTGTCAAATTGATGTTAAATGAATGCTAAATTGATTAGAAGTTGAGGTTTAATTAATGCAATCCCGGATAGGTTGAATTTCCTAAGTTTTGCTTGAGTTTTTGGTTGTTTTTGGAGTGATCTTGGTGATCTGTTATACCTGGAGGTATAAGGACGTGTTTGTGATCATTTTGGATGTTATTTGATGTTTAAAAATGGTTAGAAGTGATGGATCTTGGCTGGGTAAAGTTTTGGAAGTGTTTGGAGGTGGTTTCGGTTGTGTTTGGTAGCCGAATTGTTGGTTTTGTGATGAGCAGCGAGTTGTGTTGTGTTGCTGGTGTTTTTAATGCATAATGATGCATTAATCCTCTGTTGTTGTGTGCTTGAAACAGGGGAGATCGATCCGTGAGCATTAGAGGTGTTGAGGAAGGTTTCGGATGCTTGGAAGGCTTGTTGGCTAGCCTTGTTTTGTGTAACGGTGAGTGAAGTTGGGTTTTCAGCTTTTAAACCAAGGTTTGGAGATTTTGGGAGCTTAGTTTAAGTCTAAACAACTTTGCTAAGCTCAAGAGTAAGTATATGGATTTTCGCTCTTGGTTTGTGTTGTGAATTGGCTTTAAAAGCAATTGTGTTTGGTGGTTGCAATGCATGTGATTTGCATGGTTTATATTCTGTTTTGAAAGCATATTTTAAGCATGGTTTAATGCTGGTTTTGAAAGCCTTATGTGAAGGATGCTCAAGGTAAGAGATCCTTAGTTTTATACATTGAAAATGTGGTTTTGATGCATGGTGTTGCATGTTGTTCAATGGCTTTGTGTAATGCTTTAAAACAGTGGATTGATGATGGTAAATGATGGTTTTTGCATTATGATTATGCATGTGAATCATTGGACTAATGTGGTAAGTTGGTTATATTGGCAAGTGATGTAAATGGTTCTTGGTTTCTTTGATCGGATATAGTTAGCCGGCTATAGGATTGGGTGCACCGTGAATAAAGTCGCCTTGGAGGTGGAGTGGTTAAGAGTGAACCGGTAAACTCCCTTCAAGTATCCTAACGAGATGGTTAAGGTCATAATGGAGGTTGAATGCCCATTCGAGGACCTTGGTTAAGCAAAGGTTATATGGTGGTTAAAAGTCCATATATGGGAACCTTGTGCTTGTTAAGATCACAATGGTGGTGTAAAGTCCATGTGTGGATCTTGTGTTGGGTGTCCCGGATCTCGTTAGTGATGTTATACAACTACCAATCGGTGATGCTAAGGTTGTATGGTGTTTAAAAGTCCATACATGGGAACCTTGTACATGTTAAGGTTATATGGTGTTTAAAAGTCCATATATGGGAACCTTGTGTAAGCTAAGGTTGTATGGTGTTTAAAAGTCCATACATGGGAACCTTAGGAAAGTTAAGGTTGTATGGTGTTTAAAAGTCCATACATGGGAACCTTAGGAAAGTTAATGTTGTATGGTGTTTAAAAGTCCATACATGGGAACCTTGTGAATGTTGAGGTCAAATGGTGTCTAAAAGTCCATTTGGGGACCTTGGATTGGTAGTGTGTATGAAGCGTGGGGACAACGCTTGTGATCCGCGTATCCGATTGGATGTTGAGTTGAAAAGTGGATGTGGTTGATCACTTGGGAGCCAATATAATGTTCTTGATTATGATTAAGCATGAGATGCTTGAAAAGATGCATGGTTGCATGAAAAGTGTTTAATGCTTGTGAATGCATGTTTACTTGTTAAGTTGAACAAGTGTTGATTATCATTTGGTAAATGATGCATGTGTGCATGAAATCTCTTTAATGCATTGGAGTCTTGTTAAGACTTGTTTTAAAAGGCATGTGATGATGATGTTGTGGTTCATAAGTTGCCTTTGTTTAATGCATGTGTTGGATTGATTGAGTAAATGGTTTTAAAGGGTTTCTTGCTTGGAATGATTTTCAAGTATAAGAAAGGTATGTTATGAAATGGAAGTGTTTTCCAAGGTATGAATTTAACTTTGCATATGGTGTTTATGCATGGAATGGTTAAATGGATGATTTTGCAAATTATGCTTTGAAAATGTTTTCTTAGCTTGCTAAGCTAAGGGTTGGTTTTCATGTTTGAGCAATGCATGGTTTAAGTATGTTGTTGAAAAGGGGTTTTCAAACTTTGCTTGGTAAACAAATCGAGTTGCTTTTCAAAGAGGTTTTATGACTTGCTGCATTGATGGTGTTTTGGTTTTGAGCATTCCTCACTAAGCATTATGTGCTTACGCTCCTTTTTTTCCATCAATGCAGATTCTTGAAGTTTGGACAGCGAGAAGCAAGGGATTCAAGGAGGACTCCATTTGAGATGTATGTCTCGGTGAATAGCTATAGATAATAAAGGCATTGGGGTAGAATCTCTTGGGTTAATGTTTATGTGTTCGTATATGTTCGGACAATGATGGTTATATGTTGTTGTTAATGTTGTTGGATCATGTTTTGGCTTATATGAGATGGATTTGGAGATTTTGTGTTTAAATGGTTGCTTGTGTAGGAAGCATGCCTATAGAATTGGGGCTTTACGTATATGATGATAATATGTTGAATTGTTGATGCAAGTATGTCTCTTATATGTTGAATTGCATTATGGTAAAGTTTGGTGGCTTTTGGAGTATGTTCGGATGGTTAATTGCGTGTTTAAGCATGTCTTTTTCTACATTATGTGCAGGGCGTTTCGGAACAGGGACTACCGTTTCGGAACGGATGCCCTGAATCAGCCCAGGCGTCCGAAACGGTAGACACCGTTTCGAAACGGAAAGCATTCTGCCAGCCACCTGTTTCGGTACGCGTTGCGAAACGGCCCCGCGTTTCGAAACGGGCTCTGCCTGTTTCGGACCACGTGACCGTTGGGGGCTGACAGTGGCAGTTAAATGTTTTGGAATGTTTGCATTTTGGTCCTGAAACTTGTTTGTGCAATTGTATGGGTTTGGGATGTCCGTTTAAGCTGAAATTTGGCAGAGAAGCATGAAACTTGATTAATTTTAAGTTGGTAACTTAAAATCTGGTTAAGTCCTTAAAGTTTTTAGAATTTACAGTTTGGTCCCTAAAGTTGTTAATTGTTCAATTGGGTCCCTGTTTGATCTCTGATGTTTATGATCTTCGAGCATGTTGTTGTGAGATCACATCTAAGGTTAATGTGCATTTAGACAAGATTAAAAAGAAAAAAAAAGGTCGTTAATCAAAGTTGACTTTCGGGTTGACTTTGGTTTTCCCCGTGTGACTTTCTTAATTCGGGTCAACCGTCTGGGCCGGGTTAAGGGGGTTACATTTGGTGGTATCAGAGCTAAGTTGCGAGTGCTTGGGGAAAACGGTAAATTGTTGTGATGTGTGTTGATGTTTACCTTGTGGTGTGGATGAAAGTTGGTTGAATGTTGGTTGAAACACGTGTTTCTGAGTAAGTTGTTGATATTTGCAAGCATGCTTTGTGTTTAAGAATCTTGGTTGAGCTTACGTGGATATATGCTGATGTTGTGAGTTGGTTTAATGCATGATGAAAGTGAAATGAGTATGTTATGTGGATAGTATGCTGTTGCAAGTGGATGTTGTTTGATGAAAGCATGATCGAAGTATGTTGTTTGATATGCTTAATGTTGTGATATCCATGTTCGTGTTGACTGTTATGTCATGTAATAGAGGGGGGATTCAGGATACCCATTGCCTTATTATTATAGCTATTGTGTTATTTTGGAGTTGGAGTTTGAATCCTTGCTTAAAGCTGGTCTAACTAGTTTGTTTGTTTTGTTGTGATTGTTTGTTGTTGTTAGTAGTATGGCGAAGTCGTTGATAGAATGGCAGTTGGGTGAGATGGTTGCTGCCTTAGGGTAGGTTGTTAAGGCTTGGAATTCACCCTTCTGTAGAGGTGTTTCATCTCAGTCTTCTGTGCCTGGAGTTGAGGTGGTAAGGCAGGAGGAAGAAGCTGGTTCTGTGATGAAGAGTTCATCACCTGTTGCTCAAGAGGTGTTGGGAACATCTCAGGCTGTAGCAAGGGTAAAGTCAGTGGATGTGCTGGCTGTATGATGTGTGGGTTTGCCGAGGCAGCGTTTGTTGGATTTGGGTGCTGTGGAGTATCATGGTTCTTCACCTGAGACATTTGAGGCTTGGTTGGCCAGTGTGATTCTGATTCTGGATCAGGAAGGTTGTGATTATGCTTGTAAGCTGGGAAGTGTTGTCTCTTTGATGTTGGAGGATGCATGTGTCTGGTGGACATCTGTGGCGGTGGCGTCACATATCCATGATATTGACTGGGATTTCTTTGTATCTGCCTTTTATGAAAGGTATCTTGGAGAGAAGTTTCCAAGGGTTAAGCAATGTGAAGGTAGTGCTGTTGTGGAGCAAGTGTTGCTTGAGCAAGGAGTGGAAGCTCAGCCACCGGTATGTGACCGTTGTGAAAGGCGTCATGTTGGAGGTTGTTGGGGCGCGGGTGCTTGCTGGAACTGTAGTTCTAAAGTGCATGTTAAGCGCGATTGTCCTCTTGGGGTGAAGTTAGCTTTGGTAATAGCCAAAGGGTCTCTGAAAGGTCGTGGGCACGGCCGAAGCAAGGTTCAGAGGTGGCAGAAAGAGCAGAAGGTTGTGAAGAGTTTGGGAAATGAGAAGTGCTGGAAATGTGGGTCTGCTGGACATATGAGACGTGATTGTTTGATGTTGGTTCGGAATAGCCAGGGTTCTTTACCGCAGGGAGATGGTGATGACCTTAAAGTGTTAGCTGGTGCTGCAGCGGTGCGGCAGGAGGATGGTTCCGCGAGGAAGAGAGCTCGTCTGATGAAGCTTCAGGGTGGTGATGTGTTTTCAGGTAATTTTGTTAAGTAATCTTTGCTCTAGTTACCTTAGTTGGGTTTCTGTTGGTTTTCCTTGCGTGGTAAGTTCAGTCTTGTTGCCAGCATGTTGAGGTAATAGTTGTAGTTTTGGAAACATCTTTGGTGTGAAGAAGGTTTTAGTGAGTTTTGTGGTTAATGGTTGTTGGTATGATGGTATGATGGAGTTATATAAGTTAGAAGTGAGGAAGGAGATTGTTCTTAGACGGATTCTGAGGATGTTATTGGAGGGTGTGAACTGGCATTCATGCACAGTTAAAACCATTGTTATATGCTATATTATATATGTGTTGGTCCATGCATACATGTGGCATGACATTAGAGGTTTTGCATACATGTACATCAGGCATTGATAAGGCATGTTGGTGATCATGCATACGATGTTCACACTCGCTAATAACTAATCGAATCTGTTAGTATGGTGGTTGGGTTAGGTTGGGTGATGGGTTCTTTAGAGGTTGTTTTGGTGTTGGGTGAGAGTTAGAAGTAATGGAGTATATTAAGCTAGTTGCTAGTAATAGTGAGAGTGGTATAGCCTGTTGGTAGAAGGATAGTGTTTGATGCTTAAAGAGTTTAGTGGTTTGGTGGTGAGGAGTACCGGTTGAGGTTAGAATCGGTCAAGTGGTTTGAATAGCTAAGTGGAAGGGGTAGTTCCTTGGTGCTAAGTGATGTTGCAGTTTAGTGGTTGTGTTCCCAAGTGCTGAGGTAGCTTAGCATTTAAGTTGTTGTGGAAGGGTTGGTTCGTAAGTGTTGATTCTTAGCAACCTTTTGAGGAGTTGAGGAGTTGTTATGTATGTTAGGATAAGCGATGTTCTGGTAAGGCAAGTATTGTGGTCAAAGCTTGCGGTGGATAGGCAATGAAAGGTCAAAGGCCATTGTTGGTTGGTTGGATTCTTGTGAGTAGTGGTTGGCTGGTTGTGGGTATGTGAATTTCTTTTGTAGTCAGCTGGTGGTGTGTGATACGGTTGGCGGAGTTGAGTTGGGGTTGTGATGTAAATTTTGGATGGTGGGTGAGTAGTCCTGGTGAGTCGTTATGGTAATGTTAGTGGCAGATGTGAAGGATTATCAGCATTCGTTGAGGAGTTTGGGTAAACGGTTGTTGCTTAAGGATTTTTGCTTGTTGGGAAATCCTTGGAAGAGGTTTGGGGGTTTGCAAGAGTTTTAGAAGCAGAGAAGTTTGCAAAGTGGCTGAATTGGATTGGTTAGTGTCGCTGTGTAAACAAGTCTTGGGAGTTGTGTGTTACGGTGATGTGTGCTGTAAAAGTTGAAGTTCTTCAGGTTGATGTTGGGGCTGTGTACAGTTCGGATATGTGAAAGGTTAAGTTATGGCTATTTTTGTGTGTTCTGGATTTTATGAACAGTATGTGGTGGTGTTGAGTTGGTGGAGTTTTTTTTGTGTGGAATGTGTTCAGTGGTGGTTGGGGCTTTTGTGTTGCCGTGTGTGTTGCTTTGGGAAGGTTGTGGTTCTCTTTTCGCCAGTTGAAATTTCGAGGACGAAATTTCCTAAGGGGGGAAGAGTTGTAACGCCCCGGTTTTGGGCTCAGAAGTTTTGGGCGTTGACCGGTTCGGTCAAAGTGCTGATCGAATATATAAAGGTGAAATTAGGAAAGCCTAGTTCGGGTTGCATTAAAAATATGGAAAAATGTTCTAAAATCATCTTTTAATATATAAAAGTGAACTGTGAAATCAATTTTGGAAAATGAGGTTCGGAAGGGTGACATTTTGGCTAGTGACCAAAATGTAATTTTTGAAAGTTGCGTGACTGTTTTATAAAGGGTTGAAACTTTGAATCTTTAAGGAGCTATTTACCCAAAGGGGAGTTTCTCCAGATTTTCTAGAATATTAAATGATTTAATTAAATGTTTTTAAACTAAAGAAAAGTGGAGGGAAGATATTTTCCTAATTATAACCAACTTTTCTCTCAAATCTTCTATTTTCCTTTTCTCTCTTTTTCTCTCAAACCAAACACTTTCTCTCCAGAGATTTACTTCTGATTTTGTCACTCAAATATTCCTTTTCAATTCTCTTTGGATTCCTAATCATCTCTACAACAAAACCTCACCATTTGCAAGTTGTTTCATCAAGCTTTTTGGTTCCAAAAAGGGAGAAACTCAAGTTTGGAGGTAAGAACGTCCTTCTCCTCTAAACTCTCAGTTCTTTACTGAAATTCCTAAGTTCTCAATCCTAGATTTGTGATTTGTTAAAGGCTTTTCAATTGAAATCTTGATTTTGGCTTAAAATGCAAGATTTGCTTGATTTTGGTGAAATTTTCGTGTGATCTGTTTGGGCAGTGTTTTGAAGTGTCAAATTGATGTTAAATGAATGCTAAATTGATTAGAAGTTGAGGTTTAATTAATGCAATCCCGGATAGGTTGAATTTCCTAAGTTTTGCTTGAGTTTTTGGTTGTTTTTGGAGTGATCTTGGTGATCTGTTATACCTGGAGATATAAGGACGTGTTTGTGATCATTTTGGATGTTATTTGATGTTTAAAAATGGTTAGAAGTGATGGATCTTGGCTGGGTAAAGTTTTGGAAGTGTTTGGAGGTGGTTTCGGTTGTGTTTGGTAGTCGAATTGTTGGTTTTGTGATGAGCAGCGAGTTGTGTTGTGTTGCTGGTGTTTTTAATGCATAATGATGCATTAATCCTCTGTTGTTGTGTGCTTGAATCAGGGGAGATCGATCCGTGAGCATTAGAGGTGTTGAGGAAGGTTTCGGATGCTTGGAAGGCTTGTTGGCTAGCCTTGTTTTGTGTAACGGTGAGTGAAGTTGGGTTTTCAGCTTTTAAACCAAGGTTTGGAGATTTTGGGAGCTTAGTTTAAGTCTAAACAACTTTGCTAAGCTCAAGAGTAAGTATATGGATTTTCGCTCTTGGTTTGTGTTGTGAATTGGCTTTAAAAGCAATTGTGTTTGGTGGTTGCAATGCATGTGATTTGCATGGTTTATATTTTGTTTTGAAAGCATATTTTAAGCATGGTTTAATGCTGGTTTTGAAAGCCTTATGTGAAGGATGCTCAAGGTAAGAGATCCTTAGTTTTATACATTGAAAATGTGGTTTTGATGCATGGTGTTGCATGTTGTTCAATGGCTTTGTGTAATGCTTTAAAACAGTGGATTGATGATGGTAAATGATGGTTTTTGCATTATGATTATGCATGTGAATCATTGGACTAATGTGGTAAGTTGGTTATATTGGCAAGTGATGTAAATGGTTCTTGGTTTCTTTGATCGGGTATAGTTAGCCGGCTATAGGATTGGGTGCATCGTGAATAAAGTCGCCTTGGAGGTGGAGTGGTTAAGAGTGAACCGGTAAACTCCCTTCAAGTATCCTAACGAGATGGTTAAGGTCATAATGGAGGTTGAATGCCCATTCGAGGACCTTGGTTAAGCAAAGGTTATATGGTGGTTAAAAGTCCATATATGGGAACCTTGTGCTTGTTAAGATCACAATGGTGGTGTAAAGTCCATGTGTGGATCTTGTGTTGGGTGTCCCGGATCTCGTTAGTGATGTTATACAACTACCAATCGGTGATGCTAAGGTTGTATGGTGTTTAAAAGTCCATACATGGGAACCTTGTGCATGTTAAGGTTATATGGTGTTTAAAAGTCCATATATGGGAACCTTGTGTAAGCTAAGGTTGTATGGTGTTTAAAAGTCCATACATGGGAACCTTAGGAAAGTTAAGGTTGTATGGTGTTTAAAAGTCCATACATGGGAACCTTAGGAAAGTTAAGGTTGTATGGTGTTTGAAAGTCCATACATGGGAACCTTGTGAATGTTGTGGTCAAATGGTGTCTAAAAGTCCATTTGGGGACCTTGGATTGGTAGTGTGTATGAAGCGTGGGGACAACGCTTGTGATCCGCGTATCCGATTGGATGTTGAGTTGAAAAGTGGATGTGGTTGATCACTTGGGAGCCAATATAATGTTCTTGATTATGATTAAGCATGAGATGCTTGAAAAGATGCATGGTTGCATGAAAAGTGTTTAATGCTTGTGAATGCATGTTTACTTGTTAAGTTGAACAAGTGTTGATTATCATTTGGTAAATGATGCATGTGTGCATGAAATCTCTTTAATGCATTGGAGTCTTGTTAAGACTTGTTTTAAAAGGCATGTGATGATGATGTTGTGGTTCATAAGTTGCCTTTGTTTAATGCATGTGTTGGATTGATTGAGTAAATGGTTTTAAAGGGTTTCTTGCTTGGAATGATTTTCAAGTATAAGAAAGGTATGTTATGAAATGGAAGTGTTTTCCAAGGTATGAATTTAACTTTGCATATGGTGTTTATGCATGGAATGGTTAAATGGATGATTTTGCAAATTATGCTTTGAAAAGGTTTTCTTAGCTTGCTAAGCTAAGGGTTGGTTTTCATGTTTGAGCAATGCATGGTTTAAGTATGTTGTTGAAAAGGGGTTTTCAAACTTTGCTTGGTAAACAAATCGAGTTGCTTTTCAAAGAGGTTTTATGACTCGATGCATTGATGGTGTTTTGGTTTTGAGCATTCCTCACTAAGCATTATGTGCTTACGCTCCTTTTTGTCCATCAATGCAGATTCTTGAAGTTTGGACAGCGAGAAGCAAGGGATTCAAGGAGGACTCCATTTGAGATGTATGTCTCGGTGAATAGCTATAGATAATAAAGGCATTGGGGTAGAATCTCTTGGGTTAATGTTTATGTGTTCGTATATGTTCGGACAAGGATGGTTATATGTTGTTGTTAATGTTGTTGGATCATGTTTTGGCTTATATGAGATGGATTTGGAGATTTTGTGTTTAAATGGTTGCTTGTGTAGGAAGCATGCCTATAGAATTGGGGCTTTACGTATATGATGATAATATGTTGAATTGTTGATGCAAGTATGTCTCTTATATGTTGAATTGCATTATGGTAAAGTTTGGTGGCTTTTGGAGTATGTTCGGATGGTTAATTGTGTGTTTAAGCATGTCTTTTTCTGCATTATGTGCAGGGCGTTTCGGAACAGGGACTACCGTTTCGGAACGGATGCCCTGAATCAGCCCAGGCGTCCGAAACGGTAGACACCATTTCGAAACAGAAAGCATTTTGCCAGCCACCTGTTTCGGTACGCGTTGCGGAACGGCCCCGCGTTTCGAAACGGGCTCTGCCTGTTTCGGAACACGTGACCGTTGGGGGCTGACAGTGGCAGTTAAATGTTTTGGAATGTTTGCATTTTGGTCCTGAAACTTGTTTGTGCAATTGTATGGGTTTGGGATGTCCGTTTAAGCTGAAATTTGGCAGAGAAGCATGAAACTTGATTAATTTTAAGTTGGTAACTTAAAATCTGGTTAAGTCCTTAAAGTTTTTAGAATTTACAGTTTGGTCCCTAAAGTTGTTAATTGTTCAATTGGGTCCCTGTTTGATCTCTGATGTTTATGATCTTCGAGCATGTTGTTGTGAGATCACATCTAAGGTTAACGTGCATTTAGACAAGATTAAAAAGAAAAAAAAGGGTCGTTAATCAAAGTTGACTTTCGGGTTGACTTTGGTTTTCCCCGTGTGACTTTCTTAATTCGGGTCAACCGTCTGGGCCGGGTTAAGGGGGTTACAGATTCGAGGTTCACATCGCGATTTTGGGAGTGCTTGCATCAAGCTTTGGGTACGCGGCTGAACTTTAGTACTTCTTATCATCCACAGTCGGATGGAGAGTCTGAGCGTGTTATCCAAGTGCTTGAGGATATGTTGAGGTGCTGTGTGATTGAGTTTCAAGGCTCTTGGGAGAAGCATTTGCCTTTGGTGGAGTTTGCTTATAATAATAGCTACCAGGCAAGTATTCAAATGGCACCTTATGAAGCCTTGTATGGGAGGAAGTGCAGAACTCCTCTTTGCTGGGCTGAAAGAGGTCAGAAATTGGTCTCGATGCCGACTTTGTTGAAAGGAACCACCGAGAAGGTGAAGCTCATTTGTGAGCGGTTAAAGGATGCTTCTGCTCGACAGAAGTCTTACGCAGATTTGAAGCGTAAGGAGATTGAGTTTGCGGTGGGTGACAATGTGTTCTTGAAGGTTTCACCTTGGAAGAAGGTGATGAGGTTTGACTGAAAGGGTAAGTTGAGCCCTAGGTTATTGGACCATACGAGGTGATAGAACGTGTGGGTCCTGTTGCGTATAAGCTGAGGCTACCGCAAGAGTTAGAGAAGATACATGATGAGTTTCATGTCTCCATGCTTCGGAGGTATAGATCGGATCCTTCGCATGTTATGCATGTTGAGGAAGTTGAGTTGAATCCAGATTTGACCTATGATGAGGAGCCGGTTGAGATTCTGGATTCGGACAGCAAAGTTCTTCGTGGTAAGACCATTGAATTGGTTAAGGTGTTGTGGAAGCATCATGGTGTTGAGGAAGCCACGTGGGAAAGAAGAGATGATATGAAGAAGTAGTTTCCTTACCTTTTTCCTCCAGGTAAATTTCGAGGACGAAATTTCTTAAGAGGGGGAGAGTTGTAACACCCCAATTTTTGGCTTAGAAGTTTAGGGTCTGAACCGGACCGGTCTGAGAAATGGTTCGAATTTAAAAGGGAGTTTTAGGGAACACCTAGTTCGATATGCTTTAAAAATATAGAAAAATATCTAAAAATCCTCATTTAATATTTATAAGTGAATGGTGAAATCAATTTTATAAAATATGGCTTTGAAATACTACATTTCGATGTAGTGACCAAATCGTAGTTTTTACAAAGTTTAGTAGTGACTGTTTTGTAAAGGATTGAAACTTTGAATCTTTAAGGATCTAATTTACCAAAAATGTTTTCATCAGATTTTTCCTTAATTTGGGTGATTTAATTAATGATTTAATTAAATAAAATAAAGGTGATAAACTACATTTGACTTTCATAACCACTTTTCTCTAATTTTCTCTCATTTCATTTTCTCTCAAAATCCAATCAACCAAACACTTTTTCTCCAGCAAAATTCACTTTGATTTTCACTTCATTTGATGAGATTTCCATCACTCATTGATTCCTAATCAATCTTTCATCAAATCTATTTGTTTTCTACATTGAATTTTCATGGAAACTTGCCCAAATCAAGGAGAAATCATCTTTTAGAGGTAAGATTGTTCTTCTCCTCTAAATACTCAGTTCTTTACTGAAATCCCCAAGTTGTCAACCCTTTATTAAAGGTTTATGAATGATTTTAATGTTGGAAACAAGATTTTGACTTAAAACTTAAGATTTTGGAAGAGATCTTGAAGATTTTCGTGGTAATTGATTGGGCTCTGTTTTGAAATGGTTTTCTAATGTATATTGGATGTTAAATGATGTTAGGAATGAGGTTTTATCAATCCAATCCCGAATAGGTTGTTTTTCCTAAGTTTTTGCTTGTGAAAATGGTGGGTTTTGGGGTGATATTGGTGCTCTATTAAAGATGGGGTGCAAGGACGAGTTTAGGATTGTTTTTGATGTTAATTAATGTTTAGAAATGTTTAGAAGTGATGGATCTTGGCTGGGTTATGTTTTGGAAGAGTTTGGAGGTGATTTCGGTTGTGTTTGATAGCCGAAATGTTGGGTTTAGGTAGAGCAGCGAGTTTAGGAGTGTTGTCTGAAGATTTCAATGCATGATGATGCATTAATTCTCTGCTTTTATGTGTCTAAAATAGGGGAGACATCTTCGGACACTTTTAGAGTTGATCCGGAAGCTTAATTGGTATTTCGGCGAGCAAGCGAAAAGAAATTGGTGAGTGCGATTGGGTTAGAAGTCCATGAGGACAAAAATAAAAGGTTTGGGGATTTAGGAGAGGTTTGAAACACCTTCCTAAATCCGGAAGTAAGTATGGTTTGAATTGCTCTCTTTAAAGTGGTGTTTTCCCCTAAAATGCTTTTACATGCTCATGGTTTGAGATTGATAAATTCTTACTGTTTTTGTGCATTATTCATGGCTTGAGATTATGCTTGTAGAGATGTCATGAGATGGCATGTTGCATTGAAGAGATTTGAGCTTTTTGTTTGAAGCAAAGTATGATTCATGTTCTGAAATGTGATGAGAAAACCTTTGAGTAATATTGCATGAAAAACAGTAGGTGTGGTGATGTTTTAACACATTATATTGGCATAGATGTTGAGAAATTTACCGGATATAATTGATCGATCAATAGGATGAGAGTGCACTATAAACTAAAAATTCGTACGTGCTCTTTGGTTAAGCCAGAAGGAGATATTCCGACGATGGGCATTCCATCAGGTAGGACTTGGTGAAATACCCAAGCTTTGTGGCGATGAGAGATTCCGCCATGTGAGTACGGTGATGAGAGATTCCACCGGAAGCCATGTTCCTAGACAAGTGAGTATGGTGATGCGAGATTCCACCGGAAGAGTCTAGTGTAGAAATGTGTCCGCATATCCGAGTATTAATGAGATGCTAAATGCCAATATAAATGATGAAATTGTTTTTGTTACACATGTACCTTTGATGAAATGATTTATGCTATGTGTTTTGGATATGAGATTTGTTTTAGAAATGCTTTGATGATACAAGCATGTGTATGGCATTGCCATGAGTTTTTCATTGGTAAATGCATGAGATAGAATTGAGGTACATGTAGTTTCAATGAGAAGTTGCTTTGAAAGGTTTTCAAGCATGTGGTTCAAAAGCTTTTGTGTAAAGATTTTCAAAGTATGCATTATTATGTTGATTTCCTTTAGAGCATGCCTCACTAAGCATTTGTGCTTACGCTCTCTCTTTACCAATAATGCAGATAATTGAGGTGTTTTCGGGCATCAAAGAAGCTAAGTTCATCCAAGGAAGTCCAAGCTCATGTATGGTGAAGTTTTCATACACTTTAAATGGGAAACAAAGAATTGTATTTGGGAGATGTGTTAAACTCCCTAGGGTTGTGGTATGTTTGCTTTGGCTGGTTTGAATTGTAAATGGCCTTAATTGCTTGTTTTGAGGTTGGATTCCCTATTTGTGATTTGATATTAGGAAGCATGCCTCTAGACTAGTGAGATTTCATGTTTGATGCTATGAATGTGTTTAAGAGTTCTAGATATGTACCTTATATGTTTGCCGATTTGTTGGTATGATTAGAGAGTCTTCGGGATGTGTTTGAATGAGTTTATGAAGGAAAAACCAGCAATTGCTGCAATTTCTGGGCAAACCGTATCGAAACACCCTCTAGTGTTTCGAAACGGGGGCCTGTAATGGCCTTCGTGTTTCGAAATGTTGGAGGTTGTTTCGAAACGATTTGGCTACTGGAATGCCATGTTTCGGAACTGGTCTCGAAACACACCCACGTACTGAAACGGTCAACGTCGTTTCGATCCAGCGTTTCGATACGTCAGGTGGGTGTTTCGAAACAGGTGACCGTTGGACACAGATTTGAATTGCTCTGATGTTTGCATGTTTTACACTTTAGTCCTAAATGTTGGGATTGCAATTGCTTGAGCTTGAGATGTCCAATTAAGATGAAATTTGGCAGAGAAGCGTGTAACATGACTAATTTCATAATGGTAAACTTAAAATCAATGAAGACCTTCTAATTTACAGAAATTATATTTTGGTCCCTAAACCCGTGTAAAGTGCAATTGAGTCCCTATATGATATCCGTTTGTTGTGCCTTTCTCAATCGTATCTCGTGAGTACTCACTTAGGGTTAACATGTATCTAGACAAGATTAAAAAGGAAAAAAAAGGGTCGTGAATCAAGGTTGACTTTGGTTTTCCCCGTGTAATCTTCGTAGTTCGGGTCCATCGTCTAGGCCGGGCTAAGGGGGTTACATTGTGTTTCAGAGATAAAGTTGTAGTGCCTGAAGATGTTGAGTTGAGACGTCTGATTCTGAGCGAAGCGCATTCGAGTCTTTTTTCTATGCATCCGGGTAGTACTAAGATGTACAGTGATTTGAAGAATGATTATTTCTAGGTTGGTTTGAAGAAGGATGTAGCCGAGTATGTGAGCCGTTGTATGGTTTGTCAGAGAGTGAAGGTAGAACATCAGGTTCCTTTAGGTTTGTTACAGCCTTTGAAGATTCCAGAATGGAAATGGGAGAGGATCACTATGGACTTTGTGTCGGGGTTACCGTTGTCTCCTTCGAAGAAGAATTTTGTTTGGGTGATAGTTGATAGGTTCACTAAGTGTGCTCACTTCTTAGCAGTGAACACTACAGATTCTTTAAACAAGTTGGCGAATTTGTAAATTCGCAAGATTGTGAGACTTCATGGAGTTCCGAAGTCTATTGAATCAGACAGAGATCCGAGATTCACTTCGAGGTTCTGGAGTTGTTTGCATAGTGCCCTAGGCATCCGTTTGCATTTCAGTACTTCTTATCATCCGCAGTCAGATGGACAGTCAGAGCTAGTGATACAGATATTAGAGGATATGCTTCGTTGTTGTGTGATTGACTTCCAGGGTTCTTGGGAGAAGCACTTGCCCTTTAGTTGAGTTTGCTTACAACAACAGTTACCAGGCTAGTATACAAATGGCTTCTTATGAGGCTTTGTATGGTAGACGATGTAAGACTCCGATCTGTTGGGCTGAAACGGGTCAGCGATTGTTACCTATGTCGGATTTGCTTAAGGGGACTACTGACAAAGTGTAGTTGATTTGCGACCGTTTGAAAGCAGCTTCTGATCGTTTGAAATCTTATGCAGATTTGAAGAGAAAAGAGATTGAGTTCTCAGTGGGTGAGAAAGTGTTTCTGAAAGTATCTCCGTGGAAGAAGGTAATGCGATTTGGCCGGAAAGGCAAGTTGAGTCCGAGGTTTATTGGTTCGTATGAGATACTTGAGCGGATTGGGCTTGTAGCTTACCGTTTGAGATTGCCTTCTGAGTTAGAGAAGATCCATGATGTGTTTCATGTGTCGATGCTTAGGAGATATAGATCATATCCATCTCATGTTATGCCTGTTGAGGAGATAGAGTTGAATCCAAATTTGTCTTTTAATGAAGAACCTGTTGAGATACTTGCTTCTGATAGCAAGGTGTTGCGTGGCAAGACCATAGAGTTGGTCAAGGTGTTGTGGAGACATAAAAGTGTGGAAGAGGCCACGTGGAAGAGGAAAGCTGATATGCTTGAGTAGTTTCCGTACTTGTTTCCGTCAAGTAATTTCGGGAACGAAATTCCTTAAGTGGGGGAGAGTTGTAACACCCGGGTTTGGGGGTCGGGTGAAAATAATATTAAAATAATATTTTAGGTTTCAGTTTTATAATTAAAATAATAAAATATTTTATGGGCTTCGTGTTTGCAAAATAATTAAAGTCTATGTTGGGCCTATCTTCTAAGTCCAAATTCCATGGACTTTAGGAGATGGGAGTTTTTACCCATTTCATTAATGGCATAATGGTAAATAGGATTTCTTTGATAAATTAAAGCAAAAACAAAAGAAGAAGACATGTGCTCATCTTCTTCCTCACTCTCATTTCAAACTCAACGACCAAAAGAGCTCTCTTCTCCATTTTTACTATTCCATTACATCCTTTGCTCCTTGTTGGTGATTTTCCAAAAGGTAATTGCATTTTTGACTTGGCCTTATCTTCCTCTTCATTTTGATACCATTAGTTTTCATTAAAACCATGTATTTTATATTTTGGGTTTTCAAAGAATTTGTCAAAGATTGAAGCTTTATGAATTTCTAACAAAGCTTTTGATTGTTTATTGTTAGATAAGTTGTTTACAACCTATAAGGTCCAACATATGTGAATTTTAAAGAGTTTTACAATGATTCTCGGATTTGGGTTTTAGAAGGGTTTAAAGGTTGGTTTTGGGGTTGTTTGATGTCGGAAATTAAGGGTTGTTGTTAGTGTAATAGTTAGGGGTTGTTTTGGAAGCATTTAAGTGTGTTAAAAAGGTTGAAATCATGAGTTTTGGAATGGGATTCATGGCTGCTCTGTTTTGAAGTTTTGGAGTTGTTCATAGCTTGAAACTCTTGTGTTTTATGCTTGATTAGTGTTCCAGGTTTGCTACATTGATGTGTGATCTGATTTGAGGTTGTTTTGATTGTGTTGAGTTGATTAGAAGCAAGAAATTGTGTTGGTGAAGCATCGGGAACAAATCTGGAATCGTTGGAAGCTTGATCGGCTAGTGTGTTGAGCTTGGAATAGTCGGTGAGTGGTTAAATGTTTTTAAATGGTTTTGGAGTATTGGTTCAAACATGTGGACTAGGTCGGGCTTGGTAGACACACCTAGAGTTGGGATTAGAGTGGTAGCCTAATCCCAAGCTTTAGTTAGAGACTTTGGTTGAACTCTAATTGTTGTCTATGCCTCATGTTTAATTGTGTTTATGGTGGATATGTATATTGTGTTATACATGTATGTTGAGGCATGGTTTTGATGCATTGTGATATGCATGTGGATTGTGCATGATGGTGATCATGGTGAGTACGTGCTAAGCACGGAAGTTGTTATGAAATGATGTTGTGAATTGTGTTTAATATTGGAACTAGTATGCTTGGGTACAATGATCGATCATTAGGATGTTTAGTGTGCATACGTGAGTCAAATGCGCGTGTGGTCTTGGTGATGGTAGTCATCAAGATGGAGTACGGGTTCGCCTGGAAAACCTTCTTATATATATGTTAGTCGGTGATGAGTGTAATCCCATCGACGGGGCATGAGGACGAGTGGAATCCCCTCCGCCTGAACGGTTATGAGTGTAATCCCACCGTAAGGTAATGGTTGTTGTTGGATGTGAGTTCCAATGGTTATCCGCGTATTCGAGTCATAGCTAGGTGCCAATATGATTTGAGATGTGTTGCGAATATGGATTAATATATGTGTTTACATATGATGTGTATATGGACTTGTTGAGCATGGCATAATATTGAATATATGTTTATGCATCATGTGTATTTTGGCTCATGTGTATCGAAGGTAAGAACATGCATTTTACCTTGGTTGTGCTCGTGCTTGGACCCTGCATTGTCGAGGTTTGTTTTAATGAGCTTACCCTCACTAAGCTTTATGCTTACGCTCTCTTTTGTTCGACAATGCAGATCCATAGTTCGTGGGTTGCTAGTGCAAGAAGGGGGCCTCCAAGTGTGCTTTGTGGTGCTATCTTAGCTTTCAAGTATGGACATTTAAGTTTAAAGGTGTAATAGTCAAGCAATGGGATATGTATTTCTTGCTTTGAGCTTTTGAAGTATGTTGATGTTGGTTTGTTTAGAAGCACGTTTAGAATCCTTTATGATGTTGTTGGCCTTGTGCCTTTATGGATGCCTAAGTGTATGTTTGTTGAAGCATGAATCTTAAATGTTATGTATGAAGCATGTGTTGAATGATGTTGATTCCTTTAATGTATGGCTTCTTTATGTTTGGTGTGTTAAGCATGCTTGTAGATGTTTGGTTTGCCTTAGAGTTGTTGTATGTGTGTTATGGGAGGTTTTAGTGGAGTTTTGGGACAACCTTGTGCCATAAACCAGCTAAAACCAATCTGCAGACAGAGGGCGTTTCGAAATGGTTGGTCCCGTCTCAGTATGTTCCCTTTGTTTTTGGCCAGGCGTTTCAGTACGCTAGGGGCCGTTTCGATACGATTTTGCTACTGGAAATCTGAGAATTTGACAATAAAATGAAGTATCGAAACGGGCTTTAGTGTTTCGGAACGGCCTTCGTATCGTTGACCACGAGAAGTTGACCGTTGAGGGTGTTTCGATACGGGCCACCCCTGTTTCGAAACGGTCTCCTCGGTTTGACTTTGGCCAGTTGACCTAGTCAAGGCGTATCGAAACACCCTATGGGCGTTCCGATACGGCCTGCTGTTTAAGTTTAAAATTGGCTGTTTTAATTGGACGGTTTAGTTGTTTACCTCATTGTTTCTTCCGCTGTTGCTTTTCTCACATAGGACTTAATATTACATCTAGGTAAGATAATAAAAATGAAAAAAATTTCTCGGGTTGTTAACCAAAGTGGAGCCTTAACGGGTTTCGCCTCGGTTATCCTCGTGTAGCCCGCTCGGACCGGTCAAGCGTCCGGACCGGGACAAGGGGGTTACAGGCAAACGTGCATAGAAAAAATCCTCCTCCCTCTCACGACACCAAGCACACAAACCTTGCTGCTCATCCAACACGATGCCACGAAGCTTCAAAAAATCAAAGGTTGGTAAACGGCGCAGCCATGTGAACCACAAAAACGCCTGAACCTTCGGAGGTACGAGGACTTTCCACGCAACACTCATCGAAATCGCTCCCTCTCACCTTGTCCAACATAAGCAGACGTGATAGAGCCTTTACTAAAAAGGTCCCGTGCGTATCAGGTGTCCAGACTAACATATCAACTGCACCATGCCGTAACCTCACAGGTCCCAAGAGCAAGATGAGCTCCTGAAGTTGTCGAAGCTAAAACGAACGCAAGCCTCGATGAAAGAAACTCTCCCAGCGGTCATGTTGATAGCTACCCCCATCGGAAAGGTCAGCGACCAAAGCCAAACGATTCACCACTATCGAAAATAACCATGGGAATATATCCTTCAATGGTTTCTCAACACACAACACATCATACCAAAATAAAACTCACGAACAATCACCAACCTTCCAAACAAAACTAGACTCACCCATGAACTTCTGCACACTATCCGAGCTCACAGTTTTGACAATCTGCTTCCAAATAACTGACATCGAACCCCTGTAGGCAGAGTTAAATCGCCACCACTGGGCTGCTTCGCCATATTTTGCCACGATGATGGCCCTCCACAAAGACGATTCATCCCTAGCATACTGCCAAGACCATTTTGCCAATAACGCTCTATTTCGAACCTCCAAATCCGCAACCCCCAACCCAACAAGATGACGTGGCCGACAAACCATACTCCAGCTTACTCGACACATTTTCCGTTGTAAACTCACCCCACTTCACAGAAAAGCACACCTTACTTTATCTATTGATGCGATAACACACTTCGGCACCTGAAACAAACCCATATAATAAACTAGAAGTGACAAATGAACAAAGTTTACCAGTGTGACGCGAGCAACAAAAGATAAAGATGTTCGTTTCCAACCAGCAAGCTTTCGTCGAACCGAGGCTATAACTGGTTCCCATACAACAATGTTGTGAGGATTCACCCCCAACGGCAGCCCCAAATAAACAAAAGGCAATTCAACTTTCTGACAACACAAGACAGCCGCCATTGAATCAAACAGCCCCTCATCCACGCCAATATTATAAAAAGAGGACTTATTGAAGTTAATTTTCAAACCAGAACAAACTTGAAAGCAACACAGTAACCTGCGCATAGTCGTAGCACTCTCAACGGAGGCTTCAAAGAATAGAATGGTGTCGTCAGTAAATTGAAGATGCGATAGCGACACCCCCGGAGCCAACGAAACCCCATGGATGAGCCCCAACTCTTCCGGCTTGAACGAACATCCTATGCAGTGCTTCCGCCACAATAACGAACAACAAACGCGACAACGGGCAGCCTTGCCGCAGACCACGCCCCATTCCAAATTCTTTAGTGGCGCTACTGTTTAACAAAACTGACAATCTGACTGTGCTGATACACTCAGTAATCCAACGACGCCAAGAATCACTGAACCCCTTCGACCATAAAATGTGCTCTAAAAATTCCCATCGAGCGTAGTTGTAAGCTTTCGCGAAGTCCAATTTCAGGATACATCTGCCCAACGAACTCTGTCGCATGGAATGTATTGTCTCATTTGCCTATAGAATACCATCCACAATTTGACTCCCACGCGCAAAAGCCGATTGGTGCTCACTAATTAGTCCTCCCAACACCGACTGCAGCCTTCTAGCCAGAATTTTGGCAAGAATCTTATATATCGAATTAAGCAAGTTGATTGGTCGAAAATCACTCAAGGTGACCTGTGAATCAACCTTAGGCAAAAGCACAAGGAATGTATTGTTCGCACCCACAGGTAACTTGTCGGATGCAAAATAATCATCTAAAAACCGCCCAACATCATCACAAACTACCTCCCAACACTTCTTAAAAAATTCCATACTGTAGCCGTCCGGCCCCGGTGACTCCGAACACTCACATACACGAACAACCGCCCATGCCTCATCGAGAGTGAAAGGCGGCACTAATCCCCTATTTTCAACTTCACTCACCCTATTAAAATTCCCCTCAAAGCTCCAAACACAAGACCTTTCATCCGCGGCAACCAACCAATCGAATCAGTGTAATAAAAAACGAGAAGCTTGTTGATAATTAAAAAGAATATTTATTTGGATCATTAGAAAGTGGACCATCAATTCATCTAGTAAAATGATTCGTTCCGTTATTTTAAAATAGAATAAAAAATTAGATTCTAATGTTATAAATTATATAAATTTAAAAATTGTTTCGTGATAAATTTTTATAATATTTAATTTAAATTAACCGGTCAAAAGATTTAAAACGATGACATTAACCAAAAGAAAAACTCTTATTTACATATAGCTTTTAATCGTTCAAGAACTCAATTTGAACAAAAATAGTATAACCGATTTGAATTTGAATCATGGTTCAACCAGTTTCATGAGTAAGCAAAAACTTGTTATTAGGGACGGAGTAAATAATTAAGATAAATAGAGACAATGTACAATTAACCATTAAAAAAGGGATATAGTTCAAATGAATTGAAAAATAAGAGGTCAAATAAGTAAATATCCCTTATATTTTTTTAGTAAAAATCCTTATGACTCTGTCATTGTTTATTATACAATCCATGGGACGGAGGGATCAAGGGCATAAGTCTCTATTATGAAACTTAAATATCCAATAAATTTTTATTTAATAATAATTTGACCCTTGTTTAAAATTTAAAGTTATTTAGTTATAAATAAACACTGACAAAATTAAAGAAGTGTAGATTCGTGTCCCCAATAGTTTTATTCTAATAGCAATTTAAGTTCATGTAAAACTTAAAAAAGGGATGTTTAAGTTTTATAAGGGCTGTAAAACTTAAAAAGCCCTTATAATTTTAAAATTTAGTCCTTTTTCAAGTCCATATTACTCAGTTCTCTCTCTTTGGCCGCTATCTAATTAGCATAGTACCGCAACTCCAATCAGCAACGCGATTCACTGCCTCTGGTTTGCACTTGGAGACTACGAAACCTTGTGTATTTACGCTTGCAATCATCTTTTAAATGAGAAGTGAAAATGGATTGGATTTGATGTGTGCACACCATGTGTTTGTGAATACTTCTGAATAAAACTGTGTGCACAATTGAAGTTTCAAGTAAGAATTAGAGGCGTGCACGCAACCTTAATAGTGAGGAAAATGAGCTTGGGAAATCAGATTCAAAGAGTTTGGACGGTTTTTGTATCAAACTTACCGGGGCAACTACACTGGCAAGGCGTTTGGAAAGATTTCGACAGACATGGAGTAGTTGTGGATGTGTTTGTACCAAAAAAGAGAGCGAGAGATGGAACCGGATTCAGATTTGTACGTTTGGGGTCAAAGGAGGATGCAGATCGAATCATAGAGCGTTTTCATGGATTTCGGCTTTATGGATACAAATTAAAGGTGATGATGGCACAAAGGGAAACTGAGGATACATTTTGGAGAAGAAAACATGACAACATTGATTCAAGGACGAACAAGGAGATCCAGAAATAGTGGGATGATCATGATCATACGAACAATTCCAAAAGGAATCCAGTGAGGCGGCGTAACAAGGATGAGGACGGTGATGATCAGATCACATTGAAAGAGCAATCTAGAGTGGAAGAGAAACACAAATGCATGGATGGGGTTGTTAATACCGATAAATGGGAAATTTTATAGAATTGCGCTTTGGGTTTTTGTCGTCAACCCAGCCAAATAGCGGATCTTGAAAATGAGATTCCAAAGGCGAAATTGACAGGTTTTACGTTGATGCGAGTTGCGGGCTCTCTTGTATTATTCATGTTTGAAGATAAAGAATCAAGGAAGAGAAATTTGGAGACTGGGCGTCTAGAAAATGGTTTGAAAATTTAATTGAATGGTTGCCTACATCCTTTTTACCGAATCAAAGGGTATGGCTTTCAGTAAGTGGAATTCCTATTCATGGATGGTCTAAAGAAACATTTCAAACTATTGAAGCGATTTGGGGCGAACTCGTACGGATTGACATTGAGACTTTGGCGCCTTTGACGTTTGAACGATGTCGATTTCAGATCGAAACCGACTGGATTTCAGACATAGATGAAGTAATGGACTTGCGCTTTAACGATAACGTCTTCACAATTTGCGTTACAGAAATTGAGGAAGCGATTGGCCCTAAGTGTGATTGTAGTTGTGAGGCGGCGAACTGCTCGGAAGATACATTGAGTACTGAGGATTTGAACATGGATATGTCCAGCCCTGTTAAGGTGTCTATAAGTGGGAGGTCAGCAAATGATACAGTGGTACCCGATTCTTTCTCTTATTCGGCTCGGGGATCGAGCCAAATTGATCGTATGTGGAATGAGAACAAGAGGGAGGATTGGCGTGTCATGAGCACGGAAAGTTGGATGGCGGATGAAGATGTAAGCTTTGTCCATTGTGAACGGGAAAGTCAGCGAATTCTGGATGTTTTGCCGAGTGATGTTGTGATGGATGTTTTTCCAAACAATGTGGGAGTACCATGTGATGAACTAGTTGCCGAAGAACTAGTAGCTGATGAATTGAGCCCACGTGTTGATGGGTCAAGGATAGAAATTCCTAGGGCTAATAAGGCTCAAACAATTGAATACAATGGAGAGTTTAGAAGGTTACGACAGGTTTCAGAAATCGAACTGAGTTTTTTATCGCCTGGTGAGTGAGGTGAGGCTAAAGTGAAGCTGGTAAAAAAGGGCAGAGGTCGTCCGAAGAAAAACCAAAAACCATCAGAGGTAATTGCTAATGGCTCTTTGTCAGATTCGGACTTCTATAACCGAAAACGGATTATTTTAAGAGAAGCGGAGGAAACATTGAAATTGGGTAAACTGATTGGGGTGAAAACAATTGGAAACGAACAAGAAATTGTAAAGGATATCGTGCGTATGATTGAAGTGCAAGAACGACAATAATTGAAAAGAGCGTTGAGTTTGTGGTCGTGGAATGTGAGTGGGATTGGTTCAGCGTTGAAGCGTAATTCGGTTCAACACTTTTTGAGACAACAAAGGTGTGCGATGGACATTTTTTATGTGACTAAATTAAAGACATCAAGTGATGGTATGGTGAATAAGATATGGTTTACGAATGATTTTGTTTATGTGTTTATGCCTTCTTCGGATGTTTTTGACATTCGAGAGAGGAGACGGATTTGCTCGGTTGTTGGATGTCTGTTTTTGTGGTATAGTAGGAGTATACATGCCGTGTGTGGGAGGGGATCAAGCGAGTTTGTTAGGCGATATGTGTTGTGATAATCTACAACGAGGTATGGTGGAATTATTCATTGGCTGTGGTGCATGATTTCCTTTGTGTCGATAGAGTGGCGTGGTGTGGTTTGTTAAAAGTGTGAGGATCGATTAGTATGGAAACACACTACATCGAACCATTTTTTTGTTGGTGCTTGACGACATCTTTTGGCCTGGAAATTGCATCTGAGGGGGATTATTGTTGAGCTTATGTATTCATGTTTTTATCGAGAAGCGAATTGCTTGGATGACTTTTTGGCGAGGGGTGGTGTTGATCAAACATCTTGGTTTTGCATACTAGCGTGAATGTTTTGTGTTTTGGTTTCTTGCGTTAGTTTTTTCAGTTGTTTTTAGCGTTTGTTCTTTATCTCATACTCCTCGGTACTCTTTTCCTCCATTTAGGTGTAGGGAGGTTTTTAATGAGGCCATGGAGTGTGATGACACTGTATGATACTTATTAATAAAATCATACTCTTTTGCCGATAAAAAAAATTTAAAATTTAGTAATTCGACCCTCTCAACGTTCGATCGTGAAATCAATTTCATATTCAATTTGATTCTTAAACTTCTTTGTCCGATTCAATAATACTTAAACTCAACTTTTAGATAAAAAACAAGTACAAAAACGCGATGTTTTGTTCAATTCAGAAGTCAAATTTAAATGATAATTTAAATCGAACAGTCAAGTTAAGACAAAATTAAGGTACCAAAATATATATTAACCCAAATAAAAAGTTTGGGTCAATTTAAAAAGTCTTAAGGAATCAAGCCTTTGTTTTTTTATTCCGAGATTGAAATCAAACTTTAGACGCGACATAAACTATAACCAAAGAACTAAACATATATTTCCATTAATTTCAATTGCCGTTTGGATTATTCTACTTGCCAGAATTTTATTACTATATTACACAATCATAGTATTCTTCTATAAATCGACTTTCAAAACTACGAGACAACGTCGTACTCTGTTTCCGACATGAAAGCTACTGCAAAAGCTGAAGTTGGCGAGTTAAGCATGTGGTCGAGGACTATATCGTTGTCGGTTTTAGTTCTTTTGACGAATCGGCCTTTGATTCTTGGCCTTGATTCGGTGTAGGCCTTCCAGGAAGCGTATCATATTGTTTTCTCAAATTTTCGGTTCCTCCTATTCTCTTTGTAGCTTAAAACTCGAGCCTCGCGGTCGGTTCTGCCGACTTGGGAAGCTTGGTTGGTGGTCGGAGTTGACGAGATGGGTACGTTTGGATCAGCCATGGTTGGAACTATTCCCACTTCAAGTGACGAATATGAAACCTGAAAGTTGTATATAATTTGGTCAAATTGTGATTTTAATACCTCTGTTATGATTACTTTTGAAATTTAATCCTATACTTTAATTTGTATCAGTACATTTCAAAGAGAATGGAAGTAAAGAATTTAAGCCTCTACTAACTAGGGATGTGCATGACACGAAGATTCGACCGATCAAATTTTATGAGTCGGGATTTAAAAAAATAGATTTAGGTTGGGTCGGGCCGGGTTTAAATTTAGAGTAAAAATATTTAATTTGACCCAACATGAGATAATTATGTAAATCACACATATATTTTGGGATAAAATTACGAGTAAGGTTTTTTCGCGTCGAGTCAACTCGAGTTTTGCTCACCCCTACTTATGGGCAAGTAAAAACTTTTCATGCAATCCTAATCATGCCCAAATATAAATATATGATTATGAAATGATTAAAATACTGAAATTTCATACACAACATGAACATAATATAAATATAATATGCAAGTTAATAAGTATGCAAATATATCAAATTTGATTATTAACGTATTTAAATTTATATAAATATAAAACATATTAAATATGATTATGACATAAATATAGGAATCTAAACAGAATATAAGCAACAAGAATTCATCTCAATCCTAAAAGTTAAAATCAAATCAAATGGTATCCATATGAACAAACTTTGAATATTCTGGCAAAACAAAAGGTTGGTAATATCAATATATACCTATACATGCAACCCATTCTATGCAAACTATCAAACCCTAATTTGAACTTTCAAATGGCTAATTTCAATGTTTTCTTGATGCTTTCCTTGCATGTTTTGTTTTTTGTTTCGAGTTTTGCAACTCATTCACTTCATTCGTTTTCGGTTCCTGATCAAGCATTTGAAGATGAAATAAAAGTACGTCCGTTATTTTACGAATTCGACTCTGTTCATCGTCGATATTCACCTCAATTGACAACAGTAGCATCTGGTATATCTGCAACTGTTACGAAATCGACCAAAAGACAAGAAATACGTGAGACCGATCATGAATCCATGCAATTAAAAGGAGGTGGAAAACGTACATTGATAGATGAAGGCAAGAAAGCCATTAAAGCTAGCATGAAAAGGAATGTCGAAAATCCTTTGGAGTCAAAGAGAAAAAGTCCAGGTGGTCCTGATCCTATACATCATTGATGATCTCACATCTTATAACAACAGTTGATCACAATAGAAAAAAAACGTAGTTTGTATTAGATGAATGTATGTTGAACTTTATTAGTACTACGTATTAGACATTGAACAATATATACATGTATATGTATGTATCTGATATGAATGAAACTTTTTATATAACATATTTCCTAAATTTTAGTTATAATATTCCATCTTACACCGTTTGCACCAAAATTCCCTCTCTTTAAATTTCATACTCTCTTTTAGAAATAAAATTTTGAAATTCGATTTAATAAAATTTAAGGACAGACACATAATTTAATGTCAATGGTGTAAATTTTGTTTGAAATCCTCAACATTTACACTTGCAAGCTTATTACTCGCTAATCGAAATAATTTGGGGAACAAATTCTTCAAGGTATCCTTAGTAATAAAAATCAGAAAAGATGAAAATTGTTAGAAAATAAATAAAAAATATTAAAAAATATTATTTGTATCGGTTGTTTAATTTGATAACAAATTAAAAACTTAAAACTGAAAAGAGATTAAAATAAAATTTAAGGCCTAATATGACGTAAAAAGATAATATGAATATGAACACCAAACTTAAACAATTTTTACAAGAGTAATATTTTTTATACACAAACAGTGTGAAAGATTTACACAACTTTTCATATTTAAATAATGAAATTTTAATCTCTATATGTAAACTATAAAACTATAAATCTTAAATTTTAAATTCTAAACCCACAATTCATAACTTCTAAAATTAATAAATTTATATAAATTAAATTTTATTCCATTTGTGTATTAAAATATTTTTTTTATAAATTGGAGCATTATAGGAAAGTGTGTTCAAAGAATTAGATACGAATTTGGATCCAAAAAGGATTCCAATCGTTAAATTCGTTAAAACTAAAAACTTTTAAGGTTGGCTTTTGATGTGATCTTCCTTTTATCCAAATCTTCCTATTTATTTTTTTCATTTATCACTTCGGGATGCACAAATTCTCTTTTTTATGCATAAAGTTAGAAAATATTCTTAATATTTGACTGAAAAATTATTTTAATTTTTTTAAGTACATTAAGCTTTAATATTTTATCTTAAGTTAAAATAGTTAGTTAATTAACGACAAATTACTTGACATGGTGTGGGAAATCTCCATGACAATGCACACTGACATAACAGTGACAAATAAACAAAGGTGCTGACTTGACATAATGACACACAAGTAAAACTAAAATTATATAAAATACAATTTAATTTTTTTCTGAAGATGTGTTATTCTGTCAGTCATATCAAGTTGTTTATCGTTAGTTGATTCCAGTTTTCATTCACAAAATGACCATTTTGACTAAAAATAAAACATTGAGTGTTAAAATGTTTTCATTCACGGAATGGCATTTTTTATAATCATATTTGATCGGTTTGTCGATAAATTAATTTGAAGCAAATATTATAAAAATTTATTATGGAGGCGATACTTCTAATTTAATTTATTTTACTCGTAACATAAGAATTTGAATTCTATACATTATATAAATTATCTAATATCTTTTTCCGCTAAAATAATTAATAGTTGTCTTTTAAGTTATACATAAATAAATTTATTATATGTTCGAATTATTTTGAGTCTAACCAAAATTAATTGGTTTAGTTGCTAATGATACACATTCTGCTCCATCTTGTATAGGTTTGAATCTCGGAATGAGAATATAATATCTCTCTATTTAAACAAAAAAAAATTGATTAATTTTTAATACCCTAATTCATTTTACAATGTATAACATAAAAGTATAACATAGCTGCTTATTTATATCCTTTTTGTCGTTCCTTTTTTTATCGGCAAAAATTTGTATATTAATGGGAAAATATACAACTCGAGTCACACGTGCGCCTCATTAAAAACCTCCCAAAGCCTAACCGAGGAAAAGAGTACGACACATGGACTAAAAGGAAATAAACAACAACGGAACACAACGCCCCTCACAACGGAAACAATCATACAGAGGCCTGAAATAAAGATGCCTGCATCACCCCTTCCTTTGCTAGTACATCCGCTAACCCATTCGCCTCACGGAAAATGTGGTTAAAGCATACGGACCCCAAAGTGAGGCATGCTTGATCGATCAAACCAAAAATCTCCCACAAAAGCCAAGGTCGTCGTTCCAAATGCAACACCCAACCAAGAGCAATTTTGGAATTCGACTCCACCACTAGGGGACGAGATGCCCATTTAGAAGCTGCAAAGAAATTCAACGCAAAAGCGATTGCCCGCAACTCTGCTACATTGGAATCAAGGGAACCAAGTGGACCCGAGAAGAGAGCTAGAATTTGACCCTGTGCATCACGCAAAACACCCCCAAAACCTGCAGGCCCAGGCTTACCACGAGCAGAACCATCAACCGAAAATTTCAGTGTGTCCCCATTTGGAGTCTCCCAACTCACCCCCACACAACATGGCTTAGAAACTACAAACTCACTGAACGAGCTCGGGCAATCCCACCATAAAGACTCACTGACGAACAACCCCTCTTTTAACGACTTCACCCAGTAAAATGAGCGCAATTTAACCAAGAAGCAAATCTCCGAAGCCGGTAGAAGTTTACCGTTAGAAACACATTCATTCCGTGCAAGCCATAGGGACCACAGCAATGCTGCAATGCTCGACACCCACAGAAGCCTTAAAGTGCCCGTGAAAGAACAATGAAATCCCGGGATGAAAAAATCAGAAAAAGTCCTCGGCATCGGCAAAGACACCCCCACCAACGCCTAAACCAATCCCAAATTCCTTGGGCAAACGAGCATAGGAAAAACAAGTGATCAATCTCCTCCTCCCTCTCACGACACCGAGCACACAAACCTTGCTGCTCATACAACACGATGCCACGAAGCTTCTAAAAATCAAAGGTTGGTAAACAGCGCAGCCATGTGAACCACAAAAACGCCTGAACATTCAGAGGTACGAGGACTTTCCACGCAAAACACTCACCGAAATCGCTCCCTCTCACCTTGTCCAACATAAGAAGACGTGATAGAGCCTTTACTGAAAAGGTCCCGCGCGTATCAGGTGTCCAGACTAACATAT
Organism: Hibiscus trionum; assembly: GCA_030270665.1. Taxonomy (NCBI): domain Eukaryota; kingdom Viridiplantae; phylum Streptophyta; class Magnoliopsida; order Malvales; family Malvaceae; genus Hibiscus; species Hibiscus trionum. Next base: position 39,869,098 of record BSYR01000026.1, on the reverse strand, counting down.
CAACTGCACCATGTTGTAACCTCACAGGTCCAAAGAGCGAGATGAGCTCCCGAAGTTGTCGAAGCTCAAACGAACGCAAGCCTCGACGAAAGAAACTCTCCTAGCGGTCATGCTGAAAGCTACTCCTATCGAAAAGGTCAGCGACCAATGCCAAACGATTCACCACTATCGAAAATAACTGTGGGAATATATCCTTCAATGGTTTCTCAACACACCACGCATCAAACCAAAATAAAACTTGTGAACCATCACCAACCTTCCAAACAAAACTAGTCTCACCCATGAACTTTTGCACACTATCCGAGCTCACAGTTTTGACAATCTGTTTCCAAATATCTGACATCGAACCCCTGTAGGCAAAGTTAAATCGCCACCACTGGGCCGCCTCGCCATATTTTGCCACGATGATGGCCCTCCACAAAGACGATTCATCCCTAGCATACCGCCAAGACCATTTTGCCAATAATGCTTTATTTCGAACCTCCAAATCCGCAACCCCCAACCCACCAAGATGATGTGGCCGACAAACCATACTCCAGCTTACTCGACATATTTTCCGTTGTAAACTCACCCTACCCAACAGAAAAGCACGCCTCACTTTATCTATTGTTGCGATAACACCCTTCGGCACCCGAAACAAACCCATATAATAAATTGGAAGTGACGAAAGAACAGAGTTTACCAGTGTGACGCGAGCAGCAAAAGATAAAGATGTCTGTTTCCAACCAGCGAGCTTTCGTCGAACCGAGGCTATAACTGGTTCGCATACAGCAATGTTGCGAAAATTCAACCCCAACGGCAGCCCCAAATAAACAAAAGCCAATTCACCTTTCCGACAACACAAGACAGTCGCCATTGAATCAAACAGCCCCTCATCCATGCCAATAGTATAAAGAGAGGAGTTGTTCAAGTTAATTTTCAAACCAGAACAAACTTGGAAGCAACACAGTAACCTGCGGATAGTCGTAGCGCTCTCAACGGAGGTTTCAAAGAATAGAATGGTGTCGTCAGCAAATTGAAAATGCGATAGCGACACCCCCAGAGCCAACGAAACCCCACGGATGAGTCCCAACTCCTCCGCTTGAACGAACATCCTATGTAGTGCTTCTGCCACAATAACGAACAGCAAAGGCGACAGCGTGCAGCCTTGCCGCAGACAACACCCCATTCCAAATTCTTTATTGGCGCTACCGTTTAACAAAACTGACAACCTGACTGTGCTGATACACTCAGTAATCAGACGACGCCAAGAATCACTGAACCCCATCGACTATAAAATGTGCTATAAAAATTCCCATCGAACGCAATCGTAAGCTTTCATGAAGTCAAATTTCAGGATACATCTGACCAACAAACTTTGTCGCATGGAATGTATTGTCTCATTTGCCAATAGAATACCATCCACAATTTCACGCCCACGCACAAAAGCCGATTGGTGATCACTAATTAGTCCTCCCAACACCGACTGCAGCCTTCTAGCCAGAATTTTGGCAAGAATCTTATATATCGAATTAAGCAAGTTGATTGGTCGAAAATCACTCAAGGTGATCGGTGAATCAACCTTAGGCAAAAGCACAAGGAATGTGTTGTTTGCACCCACAGGTAACTTGTCGGATGCAAAAAAATCATCTAAAAACCGCCCAACATCATCACAAACTAACTCCCAACACTTCTTAAAAAATTCCATATTGTAGCCGTCCGGCCCCGGTGACTTCGAGCCCTCACACCCACGAACAACCGCCCACGCCTCATCGAGAGTTAAAGGCGCCACTAACGCCCTATTTTCAGCTTCACTCACCCTATTAAAATTCCCCTCAAAGCTCCAAACACAAGACCTTTCATCCGTGGCAACCGACCAACCGAATCAGTGTAATAAAAAACGAGAAGCTTGTTGATAATTAAAAAGAATATTTATTTGGATCATTAGAAATTGGACCATCAATCCATCTAGTAAAATGATTTGTTCAGTTATTTTTAAATAGAATAAAAACAGATTCTAATGTTATAAATTATAAAAATTTAAAAATGTTTCGTGATAAATTTTTATAATATTTAATTTAAATTAACCGGTCAAAAGATTTAAAACGATGACATTAACCAAAAGAAAAACTCTTATTTACATATAGCTTTTATCGTTCAAGAACTCAATTCTAACAAAAATAGTATAACTGGTTTGAATTTGAATCATGGTTCAACCCGTTTCATGAGTAAGCAAAAACTTATTATTAGGGACGGAGTAAATAATTAAGATAAATAAAGACAATGTACAATTAACCATTAAAAAAGGGGATATAGTTCAAACGAATTGAAAAATAAGCGGTCAAATAAGTAAATATCCCTTATATTTTTTAAGTAAAAATCCATATGACTCTGTCATTGTTTATCATACAGTCCATGGGACGGAGGGATCAAGGGCATAAGTCTCTATTATGAAACTTAAATATCCGATAAATTTTGATTTAATAATAAATTGACCCTTGTTTAAAATTTAAAGTTATTTAGTTATAAATAAACACTGAAAAAATTAAAGAAGGGTAGATTCATGTCCCCAATAGTTTTATTCTAATAGCAATTTAGGTTCATGTAAAACTTTAAAAGCCCTTATAATTTTAAAATTTAGTAATTCGATCCTCTCAACGTTCGATCTTGAAATCGATTTCACATTCAATTTGATTCTTAAACTTCTAATTTTGAATGTTTTCTTCATGCTTTCATTGCATGTTTTGTTTTTGGTTTCGAGTTTTGCAAGTCGTTCACTTCATTCGTTTTCGGCTCCTGATCAAGAATTTGAAGATGAAATGAAAGTACGTCCGTCATTTTACGAATTTGACTCTTTTCGTCGTCGATATTCACTGCAATTGACAACAGTAGCGGCTGGTATATCTACAATTGTTATGAAATCGACCAAAAGACAAGAAATATGTGAGACCGATCATGAATCCATGCAATTAAAAGGAGGTGGAAAACGTACATTGATAGATGAAGTCAAGAAAGCCATTAAAGCTAGCATGAAAGGGAATGTCGAAAATCCTTTGGAGTCAAAGAGAAAATGTCCAGGTGGTCCTGATCCTCTACATCACTGATGATCTCACATCTTATAACAACAGTTGATGACAATAGAAAAAAACGTAGTTTGTATTAGATGAATGTATGATGAAATTTATTAGTACTATGTATTAGACGTTGAACAATATATACATGTATACGTATGTATCTGATATGAATGAAACTTTTTATATAACATATTTCCTAAATTTTAGTTATAATATTCCATATTACACCGTTTGCACCAAAATTCCCTCTCTTTAAATTTCATACTCTCTCTTTTAGATAGAAAATTTTGAAATTCGATTTAATAAAATTTAAGGACAGACACATAATTTTATTTCAATGGTGTAAATTTTGTATGAAATCCTCAACATTTACACTTGCAAGCTTATTACTCGCTAATCGAAATAATTTGGGGAACACATTCTTCAAGGTATCCTTAGTAATAAAAATCAGAAAAGATCAAAATTGTTAGAAAATAAATAAAAAATATTAAAAAAATATTATTTGTATCGGTTGTTTAATTTGATAACAAATTAAAAATTTAAAACTCAAAAGAGATTAAAATAAAATTTAAGGCCTAATATGATGTAAAAAAGATAATATGAATATGAACACCAAACTTAAACAATTTTTACAAGAGTAATATTTTCTATACACAAACTGTAACCCCCTAAACCCGACCTAGAAGAATTAGGTCGAATATAAGGAGTCAACTCAAAGCTTGTCCCTCACACAAGTAACCTGATTCAAAACTTAAATTCCAAAATAGATAATAATAGTATCGCATATTACATTTTTTTATCATCAATTGTATGAATATTATTCAAGAATAAAATATCATACAGCGCGACGTAACCATCACGCCTCGTTAAAAACCTCCCTAATCCTAATGGAGGAAAAGAGTACGTAATGGCCCATCAAAAATACAAAAACGCCTATATACAAGCTAGGAATAAAGAACACCTATCCACTCCCTCCTTAGCTAACACATCGGCAAATCCATTCGCCTCCTGCGGTACGTACTGAAAATGTATCTCCGAAATGACTTGACACGCTTGATCAAATGTCACAAACGACTCCCACAACCTCCACGGACGTTTCGCCGAACATGTCACCCAACTCAGTGCTACTTGGGAATCAGATTCAATCACCACACACTGATCACGCCTAGCTCCTTCCACCACCAACCTTACTGCCAGCTCAATAGCTCTCACCTCCGCCACATTGGAGTCCAAACACCCGACTGGACCGGAAAAAATCCCCACTATGCGACTGTCCGCATCGCGCAAAACACCCCCAATGCCCGCTGGTCCGGGCTTACCCCTCGCCGATCCATGCACATTGAACTTCAACGTTCCCGCAATAGGTGGTTGCCACGCCAAACCAGCACGCACCTTCCTTGGCCGTGGACTAACTACACATGTAGATGGGCACGACCACCAAACTGATTCAGACATAACTTCACTCGCTGCATCAACCTTTATCCAATAAAAAGAGCGAAGTTTGACTAGAAAATACACTTCCGCCAATGTCGAACGCTTGCCCCTAAAGATGAATTTGTTTCGGGTAAGCCAAAAAGACCATAACATTGCACTCACACTAGCCACCCACCATTTTAATTGACAGCCATAAAAAGAACTATGAAAATTCATCACGAAAAATTCTGTGAAACTCACCGGTAATGGTAACGCAATTCCCCACCAACCGCGTAACCAATCCTAAATCTGTTGGACACACGGGCAGTCATAAAATAAATGATCAATCGACTCCTCCACCCTTACCACCACGGACATAGGCCTTGTCCCTCCGATAAAGGCACCCCTCTAACGCGCAAAAAATCCACTGTCGGCAAACGTTTCAACCAAATGAACCATAAGAAAGCTTGCACCTTGGGTGGAACAAGTACCTTCCATGCGAAACAGCCCCCAAAATCTCCATCCCCCACCCTATCCAATAAAAGCGCCTTAGACATAGCTTGAACCGAAAACTCCCCATGTTCGTCCGGTATCCAAATCAGCGTATTGATACACTCTTCCCTTATGCGAACCCCACTCACTGACTCACACAATGTACGCAACTGCTCATGTTCGAACATCCACAATCGCCTCCTGAAAAATCCCTCCCATTGTTCATGATCGAAATGACTATCCACTGCATAATCCTGTACCCAAGCCAATTTGTTCAACACCAAAGCGAGCAAGCGTGGAAAAACCTCCTTTAAAGGCTGTTGTGTAGCCCATAAATCAAACCAAAACAGACCAAGCTGCCCATTACCGATTTTCCAGTGAAAATCCCCCCCACGTGTGATTCTACACTCGGACAGCAAGCATTTGCCACGATTTGACGCCATTCAATAGACATGGCAGATAGATTTTCCGTATTGAACCTCCACCATTGAATATTTTCACCGTATTTGGCCGTAATTAAACGACGCCAAAGCGAGTCCCAATCACGTGCATATCGCCATACCCATTTGGACAGCAGCGCCATATTCTTCACTCTAAGGTCCGCCACCCCCAAGCCCCCTAGATATCGTGGTCGACACACCGTTTCCCATCCCACCCTGCTCATCCGTCTCTCGAGGCTAACACCTCCCCAAAGAAAAGCTCTACGTATTCTATCCAACTTCTCAATTACACCCTTAGGCACTACAAATATGCCCAAGTAAAAGATAGGTAATGATGAAAGGACCGAGTTAACAAGTGTCACCCTAGCTGCAAACGACAAAGAACTGCGCTTCCATCCTGCTAACTTGCGTCTGAAGTTAGCGATAACCGGATCTCATACTGATATATGTCTTGGATCAGCCCCCAACGAAAAACCAAGATATACAAACGGTAGCTCCCCCAATCTGCATCCCAACACTCTAGCCACTGATGCACTCAGCTCCTCCTCCACTCCAATCGCATATAATGAACTTTTTTGTAAAATTAATTTGTAACCCAGAACACACCTGAAAACAGTGCAATATCCTCTTTAAATTACGAGCATACTCAATGCTAGCATCAACAAATAATATCGTATCATCGGCAAACTGGAGGTGTGTCAACCGTATGTTCGAAACCACCTCCACTCCCCGAATCAGCCCTCCCGCGTCCGCTCTGATCAACATCAAATGTAATGCTTCCGCTACTATCACAAATAGCAACGGTGACAAGGGACAACCTTGTCTCAAACCACGGCCCATCCTAAACTCTTTTGTCGCGCTCCCATTCAGTAATACAAACAACCGAGCAGAACTGATGCACTCCTGTATCCATTGTCGCCACACTGCACAAAACCCCATCCGCACTAGCACTGAATCTAAAAGAGCCCAGCTCACACAGTCATATGCCTTTGCGAAATCTAACTTTAGAATAAAACCACTAGCCCCACTTTGGCGAAGGGAATGTATTGCCTCCGTCGCTAACAACACTCCATCTACTAGCTGACGTCCTTTAATGAAAGCCGACTGAGTGTCGCTAATCAGGGAATTCAGCACTGCTTGCAACCGGTTCGCCAAGCACTTGGCCAATAATTTGTACATCGAATTAACCAAACCAATTGGCCTATACTCACCTAGCACTTGTGGTGCCGCGACCTTAGGTAATAGCACAATAAACGTGCAATTCGATCCCTTTGGCAATGTCCCTCGCTCATTGAATTGAGTAAAAAAATTCATTACATCATCCTTCACCACCTCCCACCTCTTCTTGTAAAATTCAAGTGTAAAACCATCCGGACCCAGTGCCTTTGATCCGTCACAATCCCATAAAATGCGTTTAATTTCCCCAACCGTAAAAGGTGCTACCAACACTGAACTTGCATCTGCTTGCACACGTCAAAATTGTCCATCAAACTCCCATCTACCCACCCGATTATCACAAGAAAAATAGGCAGTGAACGCCTTGACTACAAAGACGCGTAATGTCGTCGGCGATGTAGTCCATTTCCCGTCAAAAAGGCTGTGTTCCGATCACCTAACCTCAACCAAGTTGCCCGAGATTTTTGATGCCACATTGCCTCTTTATTACGCATCGCTCGCCATAGTGCTTGCATCCATTGTCGACGCTCACTCTCCACCTCCCCATCCCCCTCTTTCTCAATCAGCTCCTCATCCGCCTTGTCAATTTTCTGTTGCATTTTCTCAATGATCAAATTAACATCTCCAAATGTATCTTTATTCCACCGTTTCAAGAACAATTTCAAAGGCCGCAACTTTACCACAATGTTTTCCTTTCCCAATCCTACACTAGTTAATCGACACCATTACCTTGCCATGTCCAACACATTTGCTTTCCCCTCTAACCAGCAATTGAAAAATCGAAACGGCCTCGGTCCCCAATCGCAATCATCACACGCTAACACCAACGGCGTGTGATCGAATACCCCCCTCGACAATGCTACCTGTTGTGCACTACTGAATGCATCTAACTAGTTTGCTGAAATCAAAAACCGATCTATACGGCTACATCTATTACCAGGGCCAAACCATGTAAACCGTTTACCTGTCAATGGCAAATCCATCAAACCTGCATTGTTGACGAAATTTGTGAAAGCTTCCATTTCAGCCTCTCTATCCGATACCCCAATCCTATCCGAAACTTTCAGAATGGCATTGAAGTCTCCTGCAACACACCATGGTCCCTGAAATGTGCACAAACTAGCCAACAATTTTTCCCATAACACATTTTGACCAGTTACATCGCAAGGTGGATAAATCGCTACTATACCACAGACCAATTCTTCGACACACCATTTTACTTGAATTAAAACATAATAGCGATCAATCTGAATTGATTCCAAAATAAATTTAGTACCTTCCCATATGACCATTATGCCGCCAGAGGCCCCAACCGATGGTGAGTACGCCATTTCGAAGTTATCCGAGTACCACAAATTTGCTCCCAGCAACGACGGAACCTCTTCCAATTTTGCCTCCTGTAAGAACACCATGTCACAGTGATTCTTCCTAATTACCTCACGAACATAACGCCTTTTCGTGCTCCCGCCCAAACCCCTTACGTTCCATGTTAACAACTTCATGAGTCAAAAACCACGACACTCCCCGGTAATAACCCGCGATATATCTTTGATTATGTCATCTTCCCGCCCAGTTGATTTCACCCCAATCAAAGCCCCTAATCTCACTGTCGCTTCCGCCTCACTTGTAATATTCTGCTGCTCGATTGGAACCTCGCAAGAGTCGCGTCCCTTCTTATGTAAGTCCACTATGGTACCCTTTTTCCCCGACCCTAGACCAAGTCTGTTTTGTGAATTACCCGGAATTCCAGTAACCTCACCTCCCACCACACGTCGAACCTTGCAAAAAGAATTCCCCACGCGTAGCAACTCGGTTTGTCCCAATCCCTGCACTGCTGTACCTGCTTGTGAAATTGAGTTTTCTAGCGTGATTGCTTTTGAATTAACGCTAGCAACACATGCTGCTGTCCCCACGTTATCCTCTAAGTTTGAACTCGAATTCACTAATCCAGCTATAGCGGGACTCTCCACCAGAGTCCTACTGTGACTCTCCTTCCCTCCCTCCACGCTATCGGAACTGATCGGTAGAATCAGTTGTTGCGCCGGCACCACCGTATTCTTTTCTGTCTCAGGCCCCGCGGTTACTCTCATGCCATATCCATCTTAATTTGGTTCTCAGCCGCTGCATTCCCCCCAATCGGATCAGTACACTCTTATGTTTCCTTGTATTCCTCCGCCCTTCTACATTGCACGTTCTTTTGAAGACTATCACTGCTTCCCTCCTGCGGAATTTCCGTTTGTGAATGGTTGCCCTCATAGCAGCCACATTCGATCATTGGACCTTGCCCATCTGTCTCAAATACCCGGACCAAATATTCCGCAGCCGCCAATTTGACAGTGATACTCTCCTCAATGCGATACACCATTGTCATTTCTACCAGCATACGTCCGCAATCGAAAGATGTAGGGGTTTTCGTATCGTCTTCCATACATATCAATGACCCCCATAAGCTTGCTATATTCGTGAACGTTTTCTTGTGCCATAAGTGAATCGGCAGACCCACCACGGATAACCATACTCGACGGGATTCTGTTGTAATTGACGGTGACCACTCTACCACTTTTGTGAAACATTCCTTGATGCAATCCATTTTCATCACTTGTTCACGGATTTTCGCCGACGTGCACATTAGCAGAATCATGGACCCCGAGAGCCTCAAGATCGAAAAACCATCTTTCTTCTCCACCTCCAATCGTTCCGCTAACGTTTTCAAATTCCATGGCCTAGTGCACCATCCAATCGCACACCATTGGAGGATCGCCCATTTATCCTCATCTAACACACCCTCAATTACCCGTCGTTTTACTCCGCTCTCATAGACCCCCCTGCATCAACGACTTCTCTGTTGTTTAATCCGACACCATCCCCTTCATCGGTTGTTGTACTTCCTTTCTCTTCAATGCATTCTTTAGATCGTTAATGCCCTTCCATGCCAAAGCCACTCGCATCCTTGTGCCATATATCCATTTTCCATGAATCCGTTCGATCGCCCTATCCGCATCCAACTTCGATGTCATTCGAACGAATCCAAATCTTGTCCCATCTCTAGCCCTCTTCTTGGGTATGAACGCATCTCTAACAATCCCATGACGATCAAATATTTGCCATAAACCCTTCCAGTGAATCGTCTCTGAGATTCCTCCTACGTATAAGGTCCATACCCGTTGCGAATCCTGTTTATCGGCGACGGCTGCTTATTGTTTTGACTGACTCTGTTCGCCATAGCCTTGTTCCCGATTTAGGCGTCTCCAAATACTCCCCTCCATTTCTTTGATTTGATTTTATCGCATATTACATACTGACATAATATTCCTGAAAATATAAAATATTCAAAATGTGCATGCATAATAAAACATAATAACCCCAAATAAAACACCTAGAATCTGAAATTATATACAATCCAATAAAAGATTTAATATAAATAAGTCCATGTCTCATATTGATAATAATAAATAAATAAAGCTGGAAAACGAGGTCCTCCAAGTACCGTAGCCTAGACCCGAGTATATGAAAGTAGAAACTAAGGGGGAGTCAGCGAAAATGCTCAGTGTGTCTCTACAATGCAAACAAAACTAACAGAGTCATTATAACAACAGAGACAACCAAACATTATCATAATACAGTTTTTCCATCATGAATCAATTCAAACACATAAGCAAGTATGAATGAATATGCAACACAATATGACATGCACCCAAACTACATCACCATCCAAAGAGTAAGGTTCCCCAGAACCACTCTCTACCTCATCACCATCCGAAGTGGAATCCAGCCCGTAGGGTGAAACCACTGATCCGAAGTAGACATCATCCCGACGAATGAAGCTACTGAACTTCCCCGTACAGAATCCCAACCAAAATGAGATGACATAAAATCCGAGCACTGAATCTGAATGCATTATTTATCAACAGAAACGCATAATCATATAATACGATATACAATAATCCGAATCTGAATGTATAAACAAATATTGCCTAACATTACAGAATGTTGAACAAGTCATCCTTAGTAATAAAAATTTGGGGAACTCATTCTTTAAGGCATCCTTAGTAATAAAAATCAGAAAAGATGAAAATTGTTAGAAAATAAGTAATAAATATTAAAAAAATATTATTTGTATCGGTTGTTTAATTTGATAACAAATTAAAAATTTGAAACTCAAAAGAGATTAAAATAAAATTTAAGGCCTAATATGATTTAAAAAAGATAATATGAATATGAACACCAAACTTAAACAATTTTTACAAGAGTAATATTTTCTATACACAAACTGTAACCCCCTAAACCCGACCCGGAAGAATTGGGTCGAATATAAGGAGTCAACTCAAAGCTTGTCCCACACACAAGTAACCTGATTCAAAACTTAAATTCCAAAATAGATAATAATAGTATCGCATATTACATACTGATAAAATATTCTTGAAAATATAAAATATTCAAAATGTGCATGCATAATAAAACATAATAACACCAAATAAAACACCCAGAATCTAAAATTATATACAATCCAATAAAACATTTAATATAAATAAGTCCAAGTCTCATACTGATAATAATAAATAAATAAAGCTAGAAAACGAGGTCCTCCAAGTACCGTAGCCTAAACCTGAGTATCTGAAAATAGAAACTAAGGGGGAGTCAGCGAAACGCTCAGTGTGTCTCTACAGTGCAAACAAAACTAACATAGTCATTATAACAACAGAGACAACCAAACATTATCATCATACAGTTTTTCCATCATGAATCAATTCAAACACATAAGCAAGTATGAATGAATATGCAACACAATATGACATGCACCCAAACTACATCACCATTCGAAGAGTAAGGTTCCCCAGAACCACTCTCTACCTCATCACCATCCGAAGTGGAATCCAGCCCGTAGGGTGAAAGCACTGATTTGAAGTAGACATCATCCCGACGAATGAAGCTACTGAACTTCCCCGTACAGAATCCCAACCAAAATGAGATGACATAAAATCCGAGCACTGAATCTGAATGCATTATTTATCAACAGAAACGCATAATCATATAATACGATATACAATAATCTGAATCTGAATGTATAATCAAATATTGCATAACATTACATAATTTTGAACAAGTCAAACATCACAGATCAATAGAATATAATCATCACACAACATCAGACCACATCATGTATACATTTAAGCAAATCATCACATTTACATACAGAGCACTATAACCAAACTACACAGAAGAGAACACACCTCAAGTAGCTAACACTCAACATCGACGGTGACGTCTCTCACGCTCAGCTATATCTCTAGTTCGGTCAGAGTCAGCTCCTATACCAATTAAATACACCATCAAGATATTACTACTATGCCAAGACATTGATAATATAAATATCGAATGTATATTAATAATTAAACTCACGACGGATCCCGATGGCTGAGCAACAGGAGGTCGTCCAGGTGGAGGAGGAGTAAGGATCTCAGTATCCGAGTCAATGTCGTCTGCAAATACGAATAATACCAATTAATTTTTCCGATATTCAAATCTTTAAATACAAGTATAAATGAATAAAAGCGGTCAAAACGGTCTTTCGGGTTCGAATTTGGGAAAACGGGCAACGAAATCGGAATCAGGATGTCGAAAAACATGAAATAGCCATTTTTTGAAAAAGTCAACGGTCACGCTGACGTCAGCCGACTCTTTATAAGACAGACCGGTTCGGTTCTGTCAACCCGGTCCAGTCTTCTGGACCGGTTCAACATATAATCCCTAATTCGAAAATTAGGGCACAACATCCCCCCGATTCCTCACCGTCGGTGACCTCTCGCGTCAAATTCCGACGAGTTTCTGAGACTCACATACACACACAACTTACACAAGGGAAAGGAACAATTGAGATTCAACCAATTTGCAAAAAAACAAGACGACAGTGGCGTGAGGGATTTCTGAAGTAACCGAAAAGCTTACCGATGTGTTTCGGGCAAAGGGCGACCGAAGAGGGTTAGTTGACGAGTGGGTTATGGTCGGACAATAATGGGAAGATGAACGGTGGTGCCGGACCGTCGAACGGAAGGTGTTTGACCCTTGGCCGGACGAAAAACGGAGAAATGGGGTTTCTTTTCTTTTGGTCGCACAAGACGTTGAAGGAGAGGGAAGAGAACGGCCAAAACCAGAGAAAATGGTTGAAAGGTTCTATTTATACCCTAAGAAAAGGGTTAATTACAGAGCGTGCCATTATACTTTCTAGGGTTTATGAAACGGCACTTAAGTTTTGCAATCGTTACAATGTGATCACTGAAATTCTTAAAATCCCCAATTTAATCACTGAAATTTAATTAAGTTTTCAATTGAAATTCCCAATTATTAGGGTTTTTAATTTAGGGCAAAATTGGGGTGTTACAACCCTCTCACCGTTAATAAGAAATTTTGGCCTCGAAATTTACCTGGAGCAAAAAGATGCGGATACTGAGCTCGGATGACAATCTTGGGCTCCCACGTAGCCTCATCATGACTACGACTACGCCACAGAACTTTGACCATCTTAATGGTCTTCCTTCTGAGAACCTTTTTATCCTGAGCAAGAATCTCAATAGGCTCCTCGTCAAAACGCAAATCAGGACGAACCTCAATATCCTCAAGAGGCATGACATGTGACGGATCAAGATGATAACGTCTCAACACTGAAATATGGAAAACATCGTGAATACGCTGAAGCTCTGGTGGTAGCTCTAGCTGATAGGCAACTGGTCCATCTCGACGAATAATCCGATAAGGGCTAATGTAACGAGGACTCGGCTTGCCCTTTCGACCAAACCGGAGTACCTTCCTCCAAGGAGATACTTTCAAGAAAACCTCATCACCCACCTCAAACTCAAGATCACGACGTCTCAAATCAGCATAAGACTTATGTCTGTCAAAAACAGCCTTAAGTCGATCCCGAATCAATCTGACAGTCTACTCAGCCTCGTGCACAATCTTCGGTCCCAACAATCTGTGCTCATTCAACCCAGTCCAACCAATAGGTGAACGACACCTACGCCCATACAGAGCCTCATACGGTGCCATCTTGATACTGGCCTGATAACTGTTATTATAAGAAAACTCTGCAAGCGGCAAGAAATCCTCCCAACTGCCTCTGAAATCAAGAATACAACCTCTCAACATATCCTCAAGAATCTGGATCACACGCTCAGACTGACCATCTGTTTGCAGATGATAAGATGTACTGAATTTCAATCGAGTACCCAAAGCAGAATGAAGAGACCCCTAGAATCATGCAGTGAACCTCGGATCTCTGTCGGAAATAATAGATAACGGTACCCCGTGAAGTCGAACGATCTAAAAAATATAAAGCCGGGCTAACTTACTCAAAGAATAGTTAACTCAGACAGGAATGAAATGTGTGGACTTCGTCAGACAATCAACAATAACACAGATGGCACCGTATGATAAATAGAGAAATCTAGAGATGTACCCTCACGCACCTCTCTGATACAATGCATCAAAAACGGATCATTAGGCTGCTCAGCTCGAATATCAGAAATCAATGTAGGAATAACCCGAAGTTCTGCCATCAGACTGTCATCGTCGTACAAACTCATCCGAGCAAACAAATCTCTCAGATCTGAAATGGTGTTACGACTCAATGCATCTGCAACGACATTAGCTTTACCTGGATGATACTCAATCTCACAATCATAATCCTTGAGAAGCTCTAACCAGCGACACTGTCTCAGATTAAGCTCTTTCTGAGTGAGGAGGTATTTCAGACTCTTATGGTCTGTATAGATATAACGCTTCTCCCCGTAGAGATAGTGTCTCCATATCTTAAGTGCAAAGATAACAACAACAAGCTCTAGATCTTGGGTAGGATAGTTACACTCATGTTGTTTTAACTATCGAGACGCATAAGCCACTACCTTCCCGTCCTAAATCAAAACACACCCCAATCCGGTGTACGAAGCATCACTAAAAATTGTATAAGCCTTATCTGGCTCAGGCTGAATCAAAACTAGTGCTTCAGTCAACACAAACTTAAGCTTCTCAAAACTAGACCGATGAGCCTCAGTCCAAACGAAGGGAACATCCTTCCTCAGATGCTTAGTCAACGGAGCTGCAATAGAAGAGAAATCCTCAACGAATCTCCGATAATAAGCAGCTAAATCCAAGAAGCTTCAAACCTCATAAACATTCTTGGGCTGCTTCCAACTCATATAGCCTCAGCCTTCATCGGATCAACTTGAATACCCTGAGCAGAAACTATATGACCCAGAAACATAACCTCAGAAAGCCAGAACTCACACTTACTGACTTTGGCATATAGTTGTTTCTCTCGCAGAATCTGTAATACAATCCAAAGATGTTCCTCATGCTCTTCCTTAGATCTAGAATATACCAATATATCATCAATAAATACCACAACAAACTGGTCAAGATAGGGTTGAAACACCCTATTCATCATATCCATAAAAGCGGAAGGAGCGTTAGTCAACCCAAAAGGCATCACAAGGAACTCATAATGGCCATATCATGTCTGGAAAGCTATTTTGAACACATCAGAATCCTTAACCTTGAGTTGGTAATAACCAGATCTCAGGTCTATCTTATAGAATACCGTAGCTCCCCGGAACTGGTCAAACAGATCATCAATGCGGAGAAGAGGATATTTGTTCTTGATTGTCAGCTTGTTCAGCTTCCGATAATCTATACAGAGTCGAAGTGTCCCATCCTTCTTCTTAACAAACAGAACAAGAGCTCCCCAAGGAGAAACACTGGGTCGAATGAAACCTTGATCCAACATTTCTTGCAACTGAATCTTCAACTCTTTAAATTCCTTCGGTGCCATCCGATAAGGTTCCATAGACACAAGAGCTGTACCCAGATAAACCTCGATGCCAAACTCAACCTCATCCCGTTTCGGTGGTACCACAGGTAATTCATCCGGGAAAATGTCTAGAAAGTCTTGCACAACTCGAATCTTATCTAATTCGGAATCAGACTATCTCGGATCAAGGATATTGGCAAGATAAGCGATAGACCCTTTCCTGATTATTTTCTCAGCTTTGAGAGCTGAAACGATGTTAAATAGGAACCCTCTGCGCTCACCAATCAGAACCACCTCACGATCATCAGGAGTTCTCAGTGTAGCCCTTTTCTTTTCACAGTCTAAAGTACCATGATGTGCAGACAACCAATCCATACCCAGAATAAGATCGAACTCTCCAAAGGGTAACTTCATCAAATCAGTTGAAAAGATCTCCCCTTGAATCTCGAGAGGACAATTTCTGTATACTTTAGTAACCTCAACTGGATTACCCACCGGACTGTGTACAGTAACAACACTACCGGTATCCTCAACAGAAATCTCAAGACCCCCAGACACAGAACTTGCAACATATGAATGAGTCAAACCATTATCTAGCAGAGCAAAATATTGAATAGAATGGATAGAGAATGTACCGGCAATAACATTTGGTTCATCACAGTCCTCGTGCCTCCTAGTAGAATAAACTAACCCCAGCTATCTGGCCCCCGATCCTGCTGATCCTCCACTCAGAGCTGGTCTACCTCTACTTACAGAGCCTGAAGTAACAGATCTGACCTGACCTCTTCCCCAGGCGGGAGTCTGTACTGATGTCTGAGACTGATTAGTAGTAAAAGCTGAGGGAGGTGAAATCGGACAATCTCTGAAACGATGCTCGAATGAACCAAATCTGAAACAAGCTCCAGTCTGCCTCCTACACTCGCCCGAATGCCACTTCTTGGAAAAAGGACACTGTGGCACCCCTCGAGTACTAGTCGAACCACCAGCACTGACAGTCGGAATAGAAGAAGTCACTGGTCTAGCTCTTGAATAACTCTGATAGTATGTCTCATCTCTGGCCCTCTTCCTAGACTGATTTCCCTGACTATGCTGAACTGGCACTGACACGGTCTCTTCATTCTATCAGATCCATGGAACTCAAGCTGTCTCAACTCGTCCTCATTACGCTCAGCTGTCCTAGCTCGTCAAGTTATATCATTGTATTCCCGGTCCATATGTAAAACAACAATGGCCTTTATCGTAGGATGCAATCCCTTCAGAAACCAATCAAACTTGTCTTTTTCTGTGGTCACTAACCCTGGGACGTACTAAATCAATCTCGTAAACTCGATCTCATAGTCATTAACAATCATGTCGTTATGTCTCAGATTCATGAAATCATCTCTGCACTTAGCTATATAATCAGCTCCGATATATCGATCACGGAAAGTTTGTCTGAAATTATCCCAAGTAACAGTACTAGCTGGAGTAACAAACTCCTCAGCCTCCCACCAATTCTGGGCTTCACCTTGCAGTAGTGAAACGGCAACCCTGAGTTTCCAGTCGGTAGGATAATCCATCTCAACAAATAATCGCTGAAGCTTCTTCATCCAGTACTCTGCATCTGCTGGGTCTGTACCCATCTTTCCATCGAACATAGTCATCTCGGCAGCAAGAAACTCTGTGGATATGGGTCTCCAAACACTCTCAGACTGACGAAGGTATCTCAATAACTCTCTCGGAATAGTTACAACATATGTGCCCACTGTCTCACTATCCCATGAATCACGATGACCACTACCCTGAGGAGGCTGAACATGTGGGTCTCCTCCACCGGTCTGCTGAGCTCCAGTCTACTGAGCTCCTGTCTGCTGAGCTCCTGTCTGATCCACATTTTGTTCCTCCTCATTCTCACCCTGGACCTCATCTTGATTTTGTATCGAACTCTTTAGAGGTGGAACGTCACTATCCGTAGTCACAGTACGACCTCGTCCTCGTTCACGACCTCGACCGGCCGCTACTCTAGAACTTCTCCGAGGTGACATAGTAGTATACCTACAAAAGACAGAATCCTAAGATTAGATTCGGTACTTGGAGACCTTATTCAGAATATGTATAAATATATTCATAATAGATCATAAATTTATCTGAAATTCTCGTTTTACCCCGAAAACATTTGAGAATGCATGCAAAAATTTATTTTCGATTTCAAATTGATTTAAATCACTCAGGCTGAGTGATGAACCTGGCTCTAATACCACTAAATGTAACCCCCTAAACCCGACCCGAAAGAACTGGGTCGAATATAAGGAGTCAACTAAAAGCTTCTCCCTCACACAAGTAACCTGATTCAAAACTTAAATTCCAAAATAGATAATAATAATATCGCATATTACATACTGATAAAATATTCTTGAAAATATTAAATATTCAAAATGTGCATGCATGATAAAACATAATAACCCCAAATAAAACATCCAGAATATGAAATTATATACAATCTGATAAAACATATAATATATAAAAGTCCAAGTCTCATACTGATAATAATAAATAAATAAAGCTGGAAAAGAGGTCCTCCAAGTACCGTAGCCTAGACCTGAGTATCTGAAAGTAGAAACTAAGGGGGAGTCAGCAAAAACGCTCAGTGTGTCTCTACAATGCAAATAGAACTAACAGAGTCATTATAACAACAGTGACAACCAAACATTATTAGAATACAGTTTTTCCATCATGAATCAATTCAAACACATAAGCAAGTATGAATGAATATGCAACACAATATGACATGCACCCAAACTACATCAACATCCGAAGAGTAAGGTTCCCCAGAACCACTCTCTATCTCATCACCATCCGAAGTGGAATCCAGCCTGTAGGGCAAAACCACTGATCTCAAGTAAACATCATCCTGAAGGATGAAGCTACTAAACTTCCCCGTACAGAATCCCAACCAAAATGAGATGACATAAAATCTGACCTCTCAATCTAAATGCATTATTTATGAACAAAAATGCATAATCATATAATCTGATATACAATAAATTTAATCTGAATGTATAATCAAATATTGCATAACATTACAGAATGTTGAACAAGTCAAACATCACAGATCAATAGAATATAATCATCACACATCATCAGACCACATCATGTATACATTTCAGCAAATCATCACATTTACATACAGAGCACTGTAAGCAAACTACACAGAAGAGAACACACCTCAAGTAGCTAACACTCAACGTCGACGGTGACATGTCCCACGCTCAGCTCTATCTCTAGGTCGGTAGGAGTCAGCTCCAATAACAATTAAATACACCATCAAGATATTACTACTATGCCAAGACACTGATAATATAAATATCGAATGTATATTAATAATTAAACTCATGAGCGGATCCCGATGTCTGAGCAACAGGAAGTCGTCCAGGTGAAGGAAGAGGAAGGATCTCAGTATCCGAGTCAATGTCGTCTGCAAATACGAATAATATCAGTTAATTTTTCCGATATTCAAATCTTTAAATATAAGTATAAATGAATAAAAGCGGTCAAAACGGTCTTTCGGGTTCGACTTTGGAAAAACGGGCAACGGAATCGGAATCAGGACGTCGAAAAACATAAAATAGCCTTTTTCTGAAAAAGTCAACGATCAACGCTGACGTCAGCCGACTATTTATAAGATAGACCGGTTCAGTTCTGTCAACCCGGTTCAGTTTCCTGGACCGGTTCAGACCGGTTCAACATAAAATCCCTAATTCGAAAATTAGGGCACAACATCCCCCCCGATTCCTCACCGCCAGTGACCACTCACGTCAAAATCCGACGAATTTCCGAGACCCACATACACACACAACTTACACGAGGGAAAGGAACAATTGAGACCCAACCAATTTGCAAAAAAAAAAAACAAGATGACGGCAGCGTGAGGGATTTACGAAGCAACCGAAAAGCTTACCGATGTGTTTCGGGCAAAGGGCGGCCGACGAGGGTTAGTTGACGAGTGGGTTATGGTCGGACAACAAAGGGAAGATGAACGGTGCTGCCGAACCGTCGAACGAACGGTGTTTGACCCTTGGTCGGACGGAAAACAGAGAAAGGGGGTTTCTTTTCTTTTGCTCGCACAAGACGTTGAAGGAGAGGGAAGAGAACGGCCAAAACCAAAGAAAATGGATGAAAGGTTCTATTTATACCCTAAGAAAAGGGTTAATTATAGAGCGTGCCATTATACTTTCTAGGGTTTATGAAACGACACTTAAGTTTTGCAATCGTTACAATTTTATCAGTGAAATTCCGAAAATTCCCAATTTAATCACTAAAATTTAATAAAGTTTTCAATTGAAATTCCCAATTATTAGGGTTTTTAATTTAGGGCAAAATTGGGGTGTTACACAAACAGTGTGAAAGATTTACACAACTTTCCATATTTAAATAATGAAATTTTAATCTCTATATGTAAACTATAAAACTATAAATCTTAAATTTTAAATTCTAAACCCACATTTCATAACTTCTAAAATTAATAATTTATATAAATTAAATTTTATTCCATTTGTGTATTAAAATATATTTTTTTATAAATAGGAGCATTATAGGAAAGTGTGTTCAAAGAATTAGATACGAATTTGGTTCCAAAAAGGATTCCAATCGTTAAATTCGTTAAAACTAAAAACTTTTGAGGTTGGCTTTTAATGTGATCTTCCTTTTATCCAAATCTTCCATTTTATTTTTTTCATTTATCACTTAAAGATGCACAAATTCTCTTTAAGTTGTATTTTTTATGCATAACGTTAGAAAAAGTTCTTAATATTTGACTGAAAAATTATTTTAATTTTTTAAGTACATTAATCTTTAATATTTTATCTTAAGTTAAAATAGTTAATCTTTGAATAAAAATTGTTAGTTAATTAACGACAAATTACTTGACATGGTGTGGGAAATCTCCATGGCAATGCACACTGACATAACAATGACAAATAAACAAAGGTCCTGACTTGACATAATGACACACAAGTAAAACTAAAATTATATAAAAATACAATTTAATTTTTTTTTCTGATGATGTGTTATTCTTTTAGTCATATCAAGTTGTTTATCGTTAGTTGATTACAGTTTTCATTCACGAAATGACCATTTTGACTCAAAATAAAACGTTGAGTGTTCAAATGTTTTCATTCACGGAATGGCATTTTTTATAATCATATTTGATCGGTTTGTCGATAAATTAATTTGAAGCAAATATTATAATAATTTATTAAGGAGGTGATACTTCTAATTTAATTTGTTTTACTCGTAACATAAGAAATTGAATTCTATACATTATTTAAATTATCTAATATCTTCTTTCGCTAAAATAATTAATAGTTAGTCTTTTAAGTTATACATAAATAAATTTATTATATGTTCGAATTATTTTGAGTCTAACCAAAATTAATTGGTTTAGTTGCTAAGGATACTCATTCTGGTCCATCTTGTATAGGTTCGAATCTCGGAATGAGAATACAATATCTCTCTATTTAAACAAAAAATTTGATTAAATTGTAATACCCTAATTCAATTTACAATGTATAACATGAAAGTATAACATAGCTGCTTATCTATATCCTTTTTGCCGTTCCTAACCGACCAATCGAATCAGTGTAATAAAAAGCGAGAAGCTTGTTGAATTAAAAAGAATATTTATTTGGACCATTAGAAATTGGACCATCAATTCATCTAGTAAAATAATTCGTTCGGTTCACTACAAGAAATTTCTATTGTTGTGACAAATTTAATTTTGACAAAATTATTTTTCTCACTATTAGTGGCTTTATTGTGACAAAATAAATATTTGTCATTTTAAATAAGAAAAACATATACAATTGTGACAAAAACTAAAATTGTCGTAATATTTTGTCACAATTAGCAAACTCGTGTAACATATCGTGACAAAATATATTTTGTTACCATTTTTTTATCACAAATGTTTCCCTCCATTTTGTGGCGACAAAAAATAGTTATATGGTGACAAGTTTTGTAACTTTAAGTTTTAATAAATGTCACAACAAATAAATAATAATAATGAAAGCTTTTTGTGACAAATTATGTTTGTAGTTATATATTTTAATTATAGTGAAAAAATTATAGTCACAAATGTTTCCCTCCATTTTTTTGCACAAAAAAGTCATATAATGACAAATTTTGTAACTATAAGTTATAATTATTGTTACAGAAAAGATTGTCACAACAAATACAAATAATAATGAGATTCAGTTTTTTGTGGCAAATTGTGTTTGTAGTTATATATTTTAATTATAGTGACAAAAAGTATAGTCACAAATGTTTCACTCCATTTTCTGGGGCAAAAAAGTCATATAGTGACAAGTTTTGTAACTATTAGTTATAATTATTGTTACAGAAATTTTTTTGTTACAAAATATAATGAGATTCGAGTTTTTTGCGACAAATTGTGTTTGTAGTTGTATGTTTTAATTATAGAGAAAAAATATATAGACAAAAATGTTTCTCTCCATTTTTTAGCACAAAAAAATATATATAGTAATGAGTTTTGCAACTATAATTTACAATTATTGTTACAAAAAAATCATCACAACAAATAATGAGATTCAAGCTTTTGTGGCAAATAATTAGAACTTAAATGAATTAAATCTAATCTTTAAATATAAAATCGGGACCTAAATGAAATGACGACTAAATGCAGGGAGCCTAAATGATAATTTTCCCTAAACTGAAAATCATGCGCGGGCACTTCCGCTCTCTCCAACGGGTGCCATTTAACATTTTCATTAAAAGTCATTTAGTATTTATTTGGGTAATCTTCATTGGTGGTCCTTTTGTTTAGAGAGTGTTTTATTTTGATCACTAAATTTAAAAAAATATTGTTATGGTCACTTATGTTTTTGACGTTTATTGTTTTGGTCATCCAACCGTTAGCCTCGGTTAACCCCCATTGATACGATGACATAATACGTTAATAAAAAGGTTAATTTTAAATTTATCCTTCAAAATTTTAAAATATTATTTTACACAGCCTTCACAAGAAAACTCAATTTCTCTAAAACATTTTTTAACCCAAACTCTAACCCCTAAGGGTGCTTATCGAGTGAATCGATCGCGAGTTGAGTAGTGCTCGACTCGTGGTCGTTAAAAATCTCGTTGCTCAATTTGAATCGTTGCTCGTTAAGCTTGATAAAATTTTGCTTGACTCGTGCTCGTTAAAAAATCTCGTTGCTCAACTCGACTCGTTGCTCATTAAGCTCGCCAATTTTTACCTTGTTTTTTTAATATAGGTAAATTCTAGTAATACTAATATAACTTAATAAAAAAATCCAAATTTAGGGGAAAAACGTGAGGACATTGGAGATAAATAAACGAACCTATCATGACCAAGTTGAAGATGAAGTCGATATTCGAGTGTGAGACTCTTTTTATTTTCTCAAAAATATTCAATGACCAACAAAGGAGAGAAGGCTGGCGAGTTTTCTTGGTTTTAACGTTGAATCATATTTTTTTTTATATAAGAACTGAATACTTTTCTCTTTTTCTACTTTTATACATAAAGTAATTATAAAAGAAAAAGAAAAGGCTTTAATATAAAGAAGAAAGAAAGACTAATTATTACAACTTAATTTCTTATTAATACAATTAACTTTTTGAATTTTCGAAAAATCCAAGACGTTTTAAAAATGTGAAATCAAATATTTTATAAGTAAATTAAGTAGCATGTCACGAACTTTTCTAGAGTTTTCAATTAACAAGCCAACAAGCTACTCGCAAACTTATAAATCGAGCATTGACAGTTTTGACCGAATCGAGCTCGATCTATTTTTGAGTTGCTTAACTTAATTAACACCATTACTAACCTCCTTCTCTATAAGTAAAATGCTTATTCTTATTTACTTAATATTATTATTAGAGTAATTATGAATTTTATATGGTTTGTTTTGACTACAAAACAAACATAAAAGATAAATGGATCATAAGAAAATCAAAATAATTTATTACTTATGAATATAAATAATAATAAAATACAAATAAATTAAAGAAGATTAAATGTAAATTATAAAAAGGGAAAAGAAAAGAAAAATACATCCCTGGAGAAAAGAAAAAACAAAGAACTCTTTATGAAAATGAAAAGATTGAATCCCTAAACAAAGAATTAGAGGGGAGTCAGGAAATCGAGATGAAGGAGCTCCTCCGTAAAACGAAAGTGGTGATAAGGCATCTGCGCCGTCAGTTACCCAGTTATTTTTCATTTCTCAAATCGACGAATGTTTTTATGACTATTACAATTGGTTCTCTTTCTGTCTCGGCAAGTCCAGGTTAGGGTTTCAAACTTGTAATTCCCCTAACCTCTAGTACCCCTTTAATTTGCTTTATTTCATTTGTTTTCAGAATTTTTTGCATTGTGTTTTGCAATTTAGTTCCTAGGGTATCAAATGGACTTGTATTGTGTTTTGTAATTTTTTGCATTGTGTTGTGTAAATTCGTAATTACTCTAATAATAATATTCAGTAAACGACAATGTTATTTTTTGCATTGTGTTTTGGCGGAGATTTGGACAAATCCTTTGGTGTCATTCACTTTAGCTCTCTTCATCGGGTCTTCTTGAGTGACCTATTTTTGTTCTTTAATTATCTATTTGATACATATAATTGAGTCATGTTTGTCTTTGGTTATCAACTGTTGCAGGTAAAACCGATGCTACAGAATATTTTCTTTAACTTTAAAGCTGGATTTATACCTTCTTCAAGTTGTTGCTAAGAAGGTAAAACAACACTCCCTACATATCTTTTACAAGGAATACTTCAGATCTTACTCTTGTCTTTTGCTTGTTGATGTTAGAAATCTAGTTGGAATGAAAATATAATTGAGGGGGTAATATTTGGTCTCAAATTGGTAGATTTAAAAACCCTCACTGCTATCATAGATTTTGTCATCCGATTTAGATGATGGCATGTTTGTCGAACAAAAGTAGATTTGCATCTTGGTCCAAGTTGTTCGTAGCTGGTCATTTTGCTAGATTTATTCCATGGGTTAACTTTGTTATTTCTTGTGTTTGTTTCATTGCTATTGGGTTGAGTTTTTTCTTTGGCTCCCCTATGTTGTTTTGCTCTATATTTGTTCTCTTTGTTTTGGCATTAGTTTCATGGAATGAAATTCAGTTTATGTTCAAAAAAGAAAATCCTCATTGCTATTTGTGGTTTCTATGGCATTTTTTAGTATAAGGTTATGTCGATAATAATAAATTCATAGTATGTGTTGTGTTTGTGTGTTTTTGGGTAATGGATTAGTTTCTGCTTTGTTATCTCCGCATGTGATACTCTTCTTTAAGTTTTAACCTTTATGTCTATTACACCTTTGGTATTGTGTTTATGCTTGCAGCTTGTTGATACTATTGATTTGTTTGTTGAGAGGTACAAAGAGAGAGAGATCTGTTGTTGTTAAAAAATTTCTCTTAATACATAATATTAATTAGTTTTTAAACACATAAAAATCACTTAATTGATGGGATTGGTTGTTAAGCTATAAGGTCAAGAAACTAACAACTGACATTATAAGGCACATGTGAAATTGAATGAATTTCATTCATTCAACACTGTTTGATCGTTCTCTTACTATAATAATGTTCGTGCAGTTTCTTGAGATATGTTGTACATCTGTTTGGGACTACCTAAGCTGAAAGTATCTATTGCTAATATCAGACCTAACGTTTTCTTACCTCTAAGTCACTAATCTATTAAATTAATGTTTTTTTCCCTTCCAAATTGTGAGACTAGATATTGATTTTTTTCTTCAACAGAAGCCTTTCTTGTTATAGATTGCATCTTTTTTGGTTAATTGTATACTTAAGAAGTTAACACCAATTTATTAAAAGATTGGTTGGAGCAGTATGACCAAGTTTATGATGTTCTTTACTTGTTTTGTTATATGCATGGGTACTGAGTCCGAACAAAGTAACACTTTTGCAATCGGATAACTTAGGTCCACAAATTCAGTTATTTATATACTTTTGGCCTAAAGTTTAATTATTCCGAGTACTTATGATAAATACGTTGAAACTACTATTTGAATCTTTGAATATCTATACCTTTTTGTTCTTCTTAATTGTACTAATCTTTTTTCTCGTATCTCAGATTTGTCGAATGTGTCTTCCTCTGTCCGAAGGGACCTCAATTTCATCGATCATACTAGTGAGTTGGGGTGGAAACTGTAGACAAAACAAAATCGTGAGGATCCGATGGTATATGTGTGAAGATAAAAAACCCATCAAAGCATTTAGTGGGTGTGGGTGTAAGGACTACAAATTATGGCAAATTTATTTAGTCATAATATCAATTTATAACAAATATTAATTTCTCAATATAAAAATTATGACAATTAATATTTTTTCACAACAACAAATTATAAACAAAGTAACTTAGTTACAAAAAAATTATAATAAATATTACTATAATTAAACTACTGTGAAGAAATCTTTTTTTCCCAATTCACAATTATGAGAAAATAAATAAATAAATTTGTCACAAAATAAATGTATAATTGTTTTTACAAAAAATATTGAGAAAAAAAACCTTTTTTTATTATTTTTGTCATAAAAATGATTTTTTCAATGTTAAAATTTAAGCTAATTGTGACAAAAATGTAATTTTTGTGATGGAATAAATATTTTATTTTAATAAATATTTTGCCCTAGTACACATTTACTAACAAATATTTTGTTTTAATATATATTTTTGTCATGAAAACATTTTTGGTTCGCTGCTAAAATTTAAATTAATTGTGACAAAAATTAGTTTGTGTGATGAAATAAATATTTTATTCTTACAAATATTTTGTCTCTGGAAGTTACATTTACTGACGAAATAGAAGCAGTGGGAAATTTATTTTTGTTGCAATATGTATTTTAGTCACAATTTTTTTTATATTTGATGTTAAGAAACAAGTTAGTGGTGACAAAACATACTTCTCGTGATGAAATAATTTGTTTATTGTGAAAAATATTTTGTCAAGATAAGTTAGCTATAGTAACGAAATTTCGTTGTTACGATAAATAAAATAAATGGTAACAAATAAAATTCCGTCACAATATACTTTACATGACGAACTTGTTCTAACAAACATGGTAACAAACAAAATTTCTCAAAATAAATATATGATGACAAATTTAGTACTTTTAGTGATAAATAATTTTGTTGCAATATTATAAATTTCTTGTAGTGGTTACGTTAAAATAGAATAAAAATTAGATTCTAATGTTATAAATTATATAAATTTAAAAATTGTTTTGCGATAAATTTTTATAAGATTTAATTTAAATTAACCGGTCAAAAGATTTAAAATGATGACATTAACAAAAAGGAAACTCTTATTTACATATAGCTTTTAATCGTTAAAGAACTCAATTAGAACAAAAATAGTATAACTGGTTTGAATTTGAATCATGGTTCAACCCATTTCATGAGTAAGCAAAAACTTGTTATTAGGGACGAAGTAAATAATTAAGATAAATAGAGACAATGTACAATTAACCATTAAAAAGGGGATATCGTTCAAATGAATTAAAAAATAAGAGGTCAAATAAGTAAATATCCCTTATATTTTTTTAGTAAAAATCCATATGACTCTGTCATTGTTTATCATACAATCCATGGGACGGAGGGATCAAGGGCATAAGTCTCTATTATGAAACTTAAATATCCGATAAATTTTGATTTAATAATAATTTGACCCTTGTTTAAAATTTAAAGTTATTTAGTTATAAATAAACACTGACAAAATTAAAGAAGGGTAGATTCGTCCCCCCAATAGTTTTGTTCTAATAGCAATTTAGTTTCATGTAAAACTTTAAAAGCCCTTATAATTTTAAAATTTAGTAATTCGACCCTCTCAACCTTCGATCTTGAAATCGATTTCACATTCAATTTGATTCTTAAACTTCTTTGTCCGATTAAATAATACTTAAACTCAACTTTTAGATAAAAACAAGTACAAAAACGCGATGTTTTGTTCAAATCATAAGTCAAATTTAAATGATAATTTAAATCGAATAGTCAAGTTAAGACAAAATTAAGGTACCAAAATATATATTAACCCAAATAAAAAGGTTGGGTCAATTTAAAAAGTCTTAAGGAATCAAGCCTTGTTTTTTTTATTCCGAGATTGAAATCAAACTTTAGACGCGACATAAACTATAACCAAAGAACTAAACATCTATTTCCATTAAATTGCCGTTTGGATTATTCTACTTGCCAGAATTTAATTACTATATTACACAATCATAGTATTCTTCTATAAATCGACTTTCAAAACTACGAGACGACGTCGTACTCTGTTTCCGACATGAAAGCTTCTGCAAAAGCTGAAGTTGGCGAGTTAAGCATGTGGTCGAGGACTATGTCGTTGTCGTTTTCAGTTCTTTTGACGAATCAGCCTTTGATTCTTGGCCTTGATTTGGCCTAGGCCTTCCGGGAAGCACATCGGATTGTTTTCTCGAATTATCGGTTCTTCCTCTTCTCTTTGTACCTTAAAACTCGAGCCTCGCGGTCAGTTCTGTCGACTTGGGAAGCTTGGTTGGTGGTCAGAGTTGACGAGATGGGTACGTTTGGATCGGCCATGGTTGGAACTATTCCCACTTCAAGTGACGAATATGAAACCTGAAAGTTGTATATAATTTGGTCAAATTGGGATTTTAGTACCTCTGTTATGATTACTTTTGAAATTAATCCTATACTTTAATTTGGTCAAAGAGAATGGAAGTAAAGAATTTAAGCCTCTACTAACTAGGGATGGGCATGACACGGAGATTCGACCGATCCAATTTTAAGAGTCGGGATTAAAATAAATAGATTTAGGTTGGGTCTGGTTTAAATTTAGAGCAAAAATATTTAATTTGACCCAACATGAGATAATTATGTAATTCACTTATATATTTAGGGATAAAATTACGAGTCAGGTTTTTTCGCGTCGAGTCAACTCGAGTTTTGCTCACCCCTACTTATGGGCAAGTAAAAACTTTTCATGCAATCCTAATCATGCCCAAACATAAATATATGATTATGAAATGATTAAAATACTAAAATTTCATACACAACATGAACTAAATATAAATGTAATATGAAAGTGGTGGTAGAGTTAAGGGCTGTGTTTGCTAGCTTGAGTATCTCGTGAGATGGAGGTCTTGTGGCTGAATTGCAAGTGAAACCATCTCTGGTTCAGTTAATAAAGGATAAGCAGTTGTTGGACGATTCCTTGGTGCCACATGTTCAGGATATTGCTGAGGGTAGATCATCGGATTTCTGTTTTAATGATGATGGAGTTTTATGTTTCGGAGGACGGGTAGTAGTGCCGAATGATGTAGAGTTGAGGCGTACTATTCTGACCGAAGCTCATTGTAGTCCTTTTGCTATGCACCCTGGTAGTACAAAGATGTATCGTGATCTGAAGGATGAGTACTATTGGGTGGGGTTGGAGAAAGATGTTGCGGTATATGTGAGTAAGTGTATGGTTTGTCAGCGGGTTAAAGATGAGCATCAGTTTCCTTCAGGGTTGTTGCAACCGTTGAGGATTCCTGAATGGAAGTGGGAAAGAGTCACCATTTACTTTGTGTCCGGTTTACCTTTGTCGCCATCGAAGAAGAATTCAGTGTGGGTGATTGTGGATCGCCTTACAAAGTGTGCGCATTTCTTACCTGTGCATACCACGTATACCTTGGATAAGCTTGCAGAGTTGTACATTGCTGAAATTGTGCGTCTGCATGGGGTACTAAAATCTATAGTGTCGGATCGAGATCCGAGGTTCACATCGCGATTTTGGGAGTGTTTGCATCAAGCTTTGGGTACGCGGCTGAACTTTAGTACTTCTTATCATCCACAGTCGGATGGACAGTCTGAGCGTTTTATCCAAGTGCTTGAGGATATGTTGAGGTGCTGTGTGATTGAGTTTCAAGGCTCTTGGGAGAAGCATTTGCCTTTGGTGGAGTTTGCTTATAATAATAGCTACCAGGCAAGTATTCAAATGACATCTTATGAAGCCTTGTATGGGAGGAAGTGTAGAACTCCTCTTTGCTAGGCTGAAACAGGTCAGAAATTGGTCTCGATGCCGGCTGTGTTGAAAGGAACCACCGAGAAGGTGAAGCTCATTTGTGAGCGGTTAAAGGCAGCTTCTGATCGACATAAGTCTTACACGGATTTGAAGCGTAAGAAGATTGAGTTTGCGGTGGGTGACCGTGTGTTCTTGAAGGTTTCACCTTGGAAGAAGGTGATGAGGTTTGACCGGAAGGGTAAGTTGAGCCCTAGGTATATTGGACCATACGAGGTGATAGAACGTGTGGGTCCTGTTACTTATAAGCTGAGGCTACCGCAAGAGTTAGAGAAGATACATGATGAGTTTCATGTCTCCATGCTTCGGAGGTATAGATCGGATCCTTCGCACGTTATGCATGTTGAGGAAGTTGAGTTGAATCCAGATTTGACCTATGATGAGGAGCCAATTGAGATTCTGGATTCGGACAGAAAAGTTCTTCGTGGTAAGACCATTGAATTGGTTAAAGTGTTGTGGAAGCATCGTGGTGTTGAGGAAGCCACGTGGGAAAGAAGAGATGATATGAAGAAACAGTTTCCTTACCTTTTTCCTCTAGGTAAATTTCGAGGACGAAATTTCGATCCAGCGTTTCAATACGGCAGGTGGGTGTTTCGAAACGGGTGACCGTTGGACACAAATTTGAATTGCTCTGATGTTTGCATGTTTTACACTTTAGTCCTAAATGTTGGGATTGCAATTGCTTGAGCTTGAGATGTCCAATTAAGATGAAATTTGGCAGAGAAGCATGTAACATGACTAATTTCATAATGGTAAACTTAAAATCAATGAAGACCTTCTAATTTACAGAAATTACATTTTGGTCCCTAAACCCATGTAAAGTGCAATTGAGTCCCTATATGATATCCGTTTGCCGTGCCTTTCTCAATCGTATCTCGTGAGTACTCACTTAGGGTTAACATGTATCTAGACAAGATTAAAAAGGAAAAAAAGGGTCGTGAATCAAGGTTGACTTTCGGGTTGACTTTGGTTTTCCCCGTGTAATCTTCGTAGTTCGGGTCAATCGTCTATGCCGGGCTAAGGGGGTTACATTGTGTTTTAGAGATAAAGTTGTAGTACCTGAAGATTTTGAGTTAAGACGTCTGATTCTGAGCGAAGCACATTCGAGTCCTTTTTCTATGCATCCGGGTAGTACTAAGATGTACCGTGATTTGAAGAATGATTATTTCTGGGTTGGTTTGAAGAAGGATGTAGCCGAGTATGTGAGCCGTTGTATGGTTTGTCAGTGAGTGAAGGCAGAACATCGGGTTCCTTCAGGTTTGTTACAGCCTTTGAAGATTCCGGAATGGAAATGGGAGAGGATCACTATGGACTTTGTGTCGGGGTTACCGTTGTCTCCTTCGAAGAAGAATTTTGTTTGGGTGATAGTTGATAGGTTCACTAAGTGTGCTCACTTCTTAGCAGTGAACACTACATATTCTTTAGACAAGTTGGCGAATTTGTACATTCGCAAGATTGTGAGACTTCATGGAGTTCCGAAGTCTATTGTATCAGATAGAGATCCGAGATTCACTTCGAGGTTATGGAGTTGTTTGCATAGTGCCCTAGGTAGCCGTTTGCATTTCAGTACTTCTTATCATCCGCAGTCAGATGGACAGTCAGAGTGAGTGATACAGATATTAGAGGATATGCTTCGTTGTTGTGTGATTGACTTCCAGGGTTCTTGGGAGAAGCACTTGCCCTTTAGTTGAGTTTGCTTACAACAACAGTTACCAGGCTAGTATACAAATGGATTCTTATGAGGCTTTGTATGGTAGATGATGTAGGACTCTGATCTGTTGGGCTGAAACGGGTCAGAGATTGTTACCTATGCCGGATTTGCTTAAGGGGACTACCGACAAAGTGAAGTTGATTTGCGACCGTTTGAAAGCAGCTTCCGATCATTTGAAATCTTATGCAGATTTGAAGAGAAAAGAGATTGAGTTCTCAGTGGGTGAGAAAGTGTTTCTGAAAGTATCTCCGTGGAAGAAGGTAATGCGATTTGGCCGGAAAGGCAAGTTGAGTCTGAGGTTTATTGGTCCGTATGAGATACTTCAGCGGATTGGGCCTGTAGCTTGCCGTTTGAGATTGCCTTCTGAGTTAGAGAAGATCCATGATGTGTTTCATGTGTCGATGCGTAGGAGATATAGATCAGATACATCTCATGTTATGCCTGTTGAGGAGATAGAGTTGAATCCGAATTTGTCTTATAATGAAGAACCTGTTGAGATACTTGCTTCTGATAGCAAGGTATTGCGTGGCAAGACCATAGAGTTTGTCAAGGTGTTGTGGAGACATAGGGGTGTGGAAGAGGCCACGTGGGAGAGGAAAGCTGATATGCTTGAGCAGTTTCCGTACTTGTTTCCGTCAGGTAATTTCGGGGACGAAATTCCTTAAGTGGAGGAGAGTTGTAACACCAGGGTTTGGGGGTTGGGTGAAAATAATATTAAAATAATATTTCAGGTTTCGGTTTTATAAATAAAATAATAAAATATTTTATGGGCTTCGTGTTTGCAAAATAATTAAAGTCTATGTTGGGCCTATATTCTAAGTCCAAATTCCATGGACTTTAGGAGATGGGAGTTTTTAGCCATTTCATTAATGGCATAATGGTAAATAGGATTTCTTTGATAAATTAAAGCAAAAACAAAAGAAGAAGACATGTGCTCATCTTCTTCCTCACTCTCATTTCAAACTCAACGACCAAAAGAGCTCTCTTCTCCATTTTTACTATTCCATTACATCCTTTGCTCCTTGTTGGTGATTTTCCAAAAGGTAATTGCATTTTTGACTTGGCCTTATCTTCCTCTTCATTTTGATACCATTAGTTTTCATTAAAACCATGTATTTTATATTTTAGGTTTTCAAAGAATTTGTACAAGATTGAAGCTTTATGAATTTCTAACAAAGCTTTTGATTATTTATTGTTAGATAAGTTGTTTACAACCCATAAGGTCCAACATATGTGAATTTTAAAGAGTTTTTCAATGATTCTCGGATTTGGGTTTTTGAAGGGTTTAAAGGTTGGTTTTGAGGTTGTTTGATGTTGGAAATTAAGGGTTGTTGTTAGTGTAATAGTTAGGGGTTGTTTTGGAAGCATTTAAGTGTGTTAAAAAGGTTGAAATCATGAGTTTTGGACTAGGTTTCATGGCTGCTCGGGTTTGAAGTTTTGGGGTTGTTCTTAGCTTAAAACTCTTGTGTTTTATGCTTGATTAGTGTTCCGGGTTTGCTACATTGATGTGTGATCTGATTTGAGGTTGTTTTGATTGTGTTGAGTTGATTAGAAGCAAGAAATTGTGTTGGTGAAGCATCGGGAACAAATCTGGAATCGTTGGAAGCTTGATCGGCTAGTGTGTTGAGCTTGGAATAGTCGGTGAGTGGTTAAATGTTTTTAAATGGTTTTCGAGTATTGGTTCAAGCATGTGGACTAGGTCGGGCTTGGTAGACTCACCAAGAGTTGGGATTAGAGTGGTAGCCTAATCTCAAGCTTTAGTTAGAGACTTTGGTTGAACTCTAATTGTTGTCTATGCCTCATGTTTAATTGTGTTTATGGTGGATATGTATATTGTGTTATACATGTATGTTGAGGCATGGTTTTGATGCATTGTGATATGCATGTGGTTTGTGCATGATGGTGATCATGGTGTGTACGTGCTAAGAACGGAAGTTGTTATGAAATGATGTTGTGAATTGTGTTTAGTATTCGCCCTAGTATGCTTGGGTACAATGATCGATCATTAGGAATTTTAGTGTGCACACGTGAGTCAAATGCGTAAGTGGTCTTGGTGATGGTAGTCATCAAAATGGAGTACGGGTTCGCCTGGAAAACCTTCATATATATATGTTAGTCGGTGATGAGTGTAATCCCATCGACGGGGCGTGAGTACGAGTGGAATCCCCTCTGCCTGAATGGTTATGAGTGTAATCCCACCGTAAGGTAATGGTTATTGTTGGATGTGAGTTCCAACGGTTATCCGCGTATTCGAGTCATAGCTAGGTGCCAATATGATTTGAGATGTGTTGCGAATATGGATTAATATATGTGTTTACAGATGATGTGTATATGGACTTGTTGAGCATGGCATAATATTGAATATATGTTCATGCATCATGTGTATTTTGGCTCATGTGGATCGAAGGTAAGAACATGCATTTTACCTTGGTTGTGCTCGTGCTTGGACCCTGCATTGTCGAGGTTTGTTTTAATGAGCTTACCCTCAATAAGCTTTATGCTTACGCTCTCTTTTGTTCGACAATGCAGATCCGTAGTTCGTGGGTTGCTAGTGCAAGAAGGGGGCCTCCAAGTGTGCTTTGTGGTGCTATCTTAGCTTTCAAGTATGGACATTTAAGTTTTAAGGTGTAATAGTCAAGCAATGGGATATGTATTTCTTGCTTTGAGCTTTTGAAGTATGTTGGTGTTGGTTTGTTTAGGAGCACGTTTAGACTCCTTTATGATGTTGTTGGCCTTGTGCCTTTATGGATGTCTAATTGTATGTTTGTTGAAGCATGAATCTTAAATGTTATGTATGAAGCATGTGTTGAATGATGTTGATTCCTTTAATGTATGGCTTCTTTACGTTTGGTGTGTTAAGCATGCTTGTAGATGTTTGGTTTGCCTTATAGTTGTTGTATGTGTGTTGTGGGAGGTTTTAGTGGAGTTTTGGGACAGCCTTGTGCCATAAACCAGCTAAAACCAATCTGTAGACAGAGGGCGTTTCGAAACGGTTGGTCCCGTCTCGGTACGGTCCCTTTGTTTTTGGCCAGGCGTTTCGGTACGCTAGGGCCCGTTTCGATACGATTTTGCTACTGGAAATCTGAGAATTTAACGATAAAATGAAGTATCGAAACGGGCTTTAGTGTTTCGGAACGACCTTCGTATCGTTGACCACGAGAAGTTGACCGTTGAGGGTGTTTCGATACAGGCCACCCCTGTTTCGAAACGGTCTCCTCGGTTTGACTTTGGCCAGTTGACCTAGTCAAGGCGTATCGAAACACCCTATGGGCGTTCCGATACGACCTGCTGTTTAAGTTTAAAATGGGTTGTTTTAATTGGACGGTTTGGTTGTTTACCTCATTGTTTTTTCCGCTGTTGCTTTTCTCACATAGGACTTAATATTACATCTAGGCAAGATAATATAAATGAAAAAGTTTTCTCGGGTTGTTAACCGAAGTGGAGCCTTAACGGGTTTCGCCTCGGTTATCCCCGTGTAGCCCGCTCGAAATGGTCAAGCGTCCGGACCGGGACGAGGGTGTTATAGGCAAACAGGCATAGAAAAAATCCTCCTCCCTCTCACGACACCAAGCACACAAACCTTGCTGCTCATCCAACACGATGCCACGAAGCTTAAAAAAAAAATCAAAGGTTGGTAAACGGCGCAGCAATGTGAACCATAAAAACGCCTGAACCTTCGGAGGTATGAGGATTTTCCACGCAAAACACTCAACGAAACCGCTCCCTCTCACCTTGTCCAACATAAGCAGACGTGATAGAGGCTTTACTGAAAAGGTCTCGTGCGTATCAGGTGTCCAGACTAACATATCAACTGCACCATGTCGTAACCTCACAGGTCCCAAGAGCGAGATGAGCTCCCAAAGTTGTCGAAGCTCAAACGAACGCAAGCCTCGATGAAAGAAACTCTCCCAGCGGTCATGCTGAAAGCTACCCCCATCAGAAAGGTCAGCGACCAAAGCCAAACGATTCACCACTATCGAAAATAACCGTGGGAATATATCCTTCAATGGTTTCTCAACACACCACGCGTCATACCAAAATAAAACTCACGAACAATCATCAACCTTCCAAACAAAACTAGTCTCACCCATGAACTTTTGCACACTATCCGAGCTCACAATTTTGACAATCTGCTTCCAAATAACTGACATCGAACCCCTGTAGGCAGAGTTAAATCGCCACCACTGGGCTGCATCGCCATATTTTGCCACGATGATGGCCCTCCAAAAAGACGATTCATCCCTAGCATACTGCCAAGACCATTTTGCCAAAAACGCTCTATTTCCAACCTCCAAATTCGCAACCCCCAACCTACCAAGATGACGTGGCCGACAAACCATACCCCAGCTTACTCGACACATTTTCCATTGTAAACTCACCCCACTCCACAGAAGCACACCTCACTTTATCTATTGATTCGTTAACACCCTTCGCCACCCGAAACAAACCAATATAATAAACTGGAAGTGACGAATGAACAGAGTTTACCAGTGTGACGCGAGCAGCAAAAGATAAAGATGTTAGTTTCCAACCAGTGAGCTTTCATCGAACCGAGGCTATAAATGGTTCCCATACGAAAATGTTGTGAGGATTCACCCCCAACGGCAGCCCCAAATAAACAAAAGGCAATTCAACTTTCCGACAACACAAGACAGCCACCATTGAATCAAACATCCCCTCATCCACGCCAATAGTATAAAGAGAGGACTTATTGAAGTTAATTTTAAAACCAGAACAAACTTGAAAGCATCACAGTAACCTGCGGATAGTCGTAGCGCTCTCAACGGAGGCTTCAAAGAATAGAATGGTGTCGTCAGTAAATTGAAGATGCGATAGCGACACCCCCGGAGCCAAAGAAACCCCATGGATGAGCTCTTCCGCTTGAACGAACATCCTATGCAGTGCTTCCGCCACAATAACGAACAACAAAGGCGACAACGGGCAGCCTTGCCGCAGACCACGCCCCATTCCAAATTCTTTAGTGGCGCTACTGTTTAACAAAATTGACAACCTGACTGTGCTGATACATTCAGTAATCCAACGACGCCAAGAATCACTGAACCCCATCGACCATAAAATGTGCTCTAAAAATTCCCATCGAACGTAGTCGTAAGCTTTCGCGAAGTCAAATTTCAGGATACATCTACCCAACAAACTCTGTCGCATGGAATGTATTGTCTCATTTGCCAATAGAATACCATCCACAATTTGACGCCCACGCACAAAAGCCGATTGGTGATCACTAATTAGTCCTCCCAACACCGACTGCAGCCTTCTAGCCAGATTTGGCAAGAATCTTATATATCGAATTAAGCAAGTTGATTGGTCGAAAATCACTCAAGGTGACCTGTGAATCAACCTTAGGCAAAAGCACAAGGAATGTATTGTTCGCACCCACAAGTAACTTGTCGGATGCAAAATAATCATCTAAAAACCGCCCAACATCATCATAAACTACCTCCCAACACTTCTTAAAAAATTCCATATTGTAGCCGTCCGGCCCCGGTGACTTCGAACACTCACACCCACGAACAACCGCCCACGCCTCATCGAGAGTGAAAGGCGCCACTAATCCCCTATTTTCAGCTTCACTCACCCTATTAAAATTCCCCTCAAAGCTCCAAACACAAGACCTTTCATCCGCGGCAACCGACCAATCGAATCAGTGTAATAAAAAACGAGAAGCTTGTTGACAATTAAAAAGAATATTTATTTGGATCATTAGAAATTGGACCATCAATTCATCTAGTAAAATGATTCGTTCGGTTAGTTTAAAATAGAATCAAAAAATTAGATTCTAATGTTATAAATTATATAAATTTAAAAATTGTTTCGTGATAAATTTTTATAATATTTAATTTAAATTAACCGGTCAAAAGATTTAAAACGATGACATTAACCAAAAGAAAAACTCTTATTTACATATAACTTTTAATCATTCAAGAACTCAATTCGAACAAAAATAGTATAACTGGTTTGAATTTGAATCATGGTTCAACCAGTTTCATGAGTAAGCAAAAACTTGTTATTAGGGACGGAGTAAATAATTAAGATACATAGAGACAGTGTACAATTAACCATTAAAAAAGGGATATAGTTCAAATGAATTGAAAAATAAGAGGTCAAATAAGTAAATATCCCTTATATTTTTTTAGTAAAAATCCATATGACTCTGTCATTGTTTACCATACAATCCATGGGACGGAGGGATCAAGGGCATAAGTCTCTATTATGAAACTTAAATATCCGATAAATTTTTATTTAATAATAATTTGACCCTTGTTTAAAATTTAAAGTTATTTAGTTATAAATAAACACTGACAAAATTAAAGAAGGGTAGATTCGTGTCCCTAATAGTTTTATTCTAATAGCAATTTAAGTTCATGTAAAACTTAAAAATGGGCTTTTTAAGTTTTATAAGGGCTTTATAAGGGCTGTAAAACTTAAAAAGCCCTTATAATTTTAAAATTTAGTCCTTTTTCAAGTCCATATTACTCAGTTCTATCTCTTTGGCCGCTATCAAATTAGCATAGTACCGCAACACCAATCAGCAACGCGATTCACTGCCTCTGGTTTGCACTTGGAGACTACGAAACCTTGTGTATTAACACTTGCACTCATCTTTTAAATGAGAAGTGAAAATGGATTGGATTTGATGTGTGCACACCATGTGTTTGTGAATATTTTTGAATAAAACTGTGTGCACAATTGAAGTTTCAAATAAGAATTAGAGGCGTGCACGCAACCTTAATAGTGAGGAAAATGAGCTTGGGAAATCAGATTCAAAGAGTTTGGACGGTTTTTGTATAAAACTTACCGGGGAACCTACACTGGCAAGGCGTTTGGAAAGTTTTCGACAGACATGGAGTGGTTGTTGATGTGTTTGTACCAAGAAAGAGAGCGAGAGATGGAATCGGATTCAGATTTGTATGTTTGGGGTCAAATGAGGATGCAGATCGAATCATAGAGCGTTTTCATGGATTTCGGCTTTATGGATACAAATTAAAGGTAATGATGGCGCAAAGGGAGACTAGGGATACATTTTGGAGAAGAAAACGTGATAACATTGATTCAAGGACGAACAAGGAGATCCAGAAACAGTGGGATGATCATGATCATACGAACAATTCCAAAAGGAATCCAATGAGGCGGCGTAACAAGGATGAGGATGGTGATGATCATATCATATTGAAAGAGCAATCTAGAGTGGAAGAGAAACGCAAATGCGTGGATGGGGTTGTTAATACCGATAAATGGGAAATTTTATTGAATTGCGCTTTGGGTTTTTGTCGTCAACCCAGCCAAATAGCGGATCTTGCAAATGAGATTACAAAGGCGAAATTGACAGGTTTTACGTTGATGCGAGTTACGGGCTCTCTTGTATTATTCATGTTTGAAGATAAAGAATCAAGGAAGAGAAATTTGGAGACTAGGCGTCTAGAAAATGGTTTGAAAATCTAATTGAATGGTCGCCTACATCCTTTTTACCGAATCAAAGGGTATGGCTTTCAGTAAGTGGAATTCCTATTCATGGATGGTCTGAAGAAACATTTCAAAATATTGCAGCGATTTGGGGCGAACTCGTATGGATTGACATTGAGAGTTTGGCGCCTTTGACGTTTGAACGATGTCGATTTCAGATTGAAACCGACTGGATTTCACACATAGATGAAGTGATGGACTTGCGCATTAATGATAACGTCTTCACAATTCGCGTTACAGAAATTGAGGAAGCGATTGGCCCTAAGTGTGATTGTAGTTGTGAGGCGAGGAACTGCTCGGAAGATACATTGAGTACTGAGGATTTGAACATGGATATGTCCAGCCCTGTTAAGGTGTCTATAAGTGGGAGGTCAACAAATGATACAGTGGTACCCAATTCTTTCTCTTATTCGGATCTGGGATCGAGCCAAATTGATCGTATGTGGAATGAGAACAAGAGGGAGGATTGGCGTGTCATGAG
The DNA here is from genome assembly GCA_030270665.1 of Hibiscus trionum. Taxonomy (NCBI): domain Eukaryota; kingdom Viridiplantae; phylum Streptophyta; class Magnoliopsida; order Malvales; family Malvaceae; genus Hibiscus; species Hibiscus trionum. Next base: position 39,829,968 of record BSYR01000026.1, on the reverse strand, counting down.
CACGGAAAGTTGGATGGCGGATGAAGATGTAAGCTTTGTCCATCGTGAAAGGGAAAGTCAGCGAATTCTGGATGTTTTGCCGAGTGATGCTGTGATGGATGTTTTTCCAAACAATGTGGGAGTACCGTGTGATGAACTAGTTGCCGAAGAACTAGTAGCTGATGAATTGAGCCCGCGTGTTGATGGGTCAAGGATAGAAATTCCTAGGGCTAATAAGGCTCAAACAATTGAATACAATGGAGAGTTTAGAAGCTTACGACAGGTTTCAGAAATCGAACTGAGTTTTTTATCGCCTGGTGAGCGAGGTGAGGCTAAAGCGAAGCTAGTAAAAAAAGGCAGAGGTCGTCTGAAGAAAAACCAAAAACCATCAGAGGTAATTGCTAATGGCTCTTTGTCAGATTCAGACTTCTATAACCGAAAACGGATTAGTTTAAGAGAAGCGGGGGAAACATTGAAATTGGTTAAACTGATTGGGATGAAAACAATTGGAAACGAACAAGAAATTGTAAAGGATATCGTGCGTATGATTGAAGCGCAAGAACGACAATAATTGAAAAGAGCGTTGAGTTCGTGGTCGTGGAATGTGAGTGGGATTGGTTCAGCGTTGAAGCGTAATTCGGTTCAACACTTTTTGAGACAACAAAGGTGTGCGATGGTCATTTTTTATGTGACTAAATTAAAGACATCAAGTGATGGTATGGCTAATAAGATATGGTTTACGAATGATTTTGTTTATGTGTTTACGCCTTCTTCGGATGTTTTTGACATTCGAGAGAGGAGACGGATTTGCTCGGTTCTTGGATGTCTGTTTTTGTGGTATAGTAGGAGTATACATACCGTGTGTGGGAGGGGATCAAGCGAGTTTGCTAGGCGATATGTGTTGTGGTAATCTACAACGAGTTATGGCGAAATTATTCATTGTGTCACGTCCCAATTTTTTCGACCCGATCAAGCTACGCATCAAGGGGCAAAGGGGTCTGATTCCACCAAACACCTCTTCAAAACCGAAGCACCAGACCACACCAAGGCACTGGGCTCTCCAATGGGACGGAGCAACACATCGAGGGAACGAGTGTGTGCTCACCAAGGGACGACATCCGAGGGGCGTAGCACGGGGAAGACCGAGAGGGCCACACCTCGTGCGTACATTCCACCACACCGACGAGAAGCATCCGCAACCCATGAGGCTGGGTGTGCGGACCAAAGGGCCTAAGAGCCCGCACCAAGGGTGCACACCGAGGGGCCTAGGGGCAGGCACCGAGGGTGCACACCAGGGGGCCTACGGGCCGGCGCCACAGGTGCACACCAAGGGGCCTACGGGCCGGCACCACGGGTGCACACCGAAGGGCCTAAGGGATGGCACCACGGGTGCACACCGTGGGGGCCTAGGGCCGCACCATCAGGGCCGATGCACACGCACACAAGGGTGCCGACATCCGCCCGCGCCGAGAAGCCGAGAGGACCGAGTCCGACGCACCCTAGGGTCCCGATCACGCCGCACCCTAGGGCCGATCACGCCGCACCCTAGGGCCGATCACACCGCACCCTAGGGTCCCGACGACAGTGCACACGGAGGGGCTGGAGAGGGCCGGCCAGACGCACCTAGGGTCCGCCCACGGGGCCTTGGGCCTCGTCTCCACACAAGCAAGGCCTTCCTAGAGGTTAGGGACCACGAATCCTTTTGGGACAAGGATTCCATCTCCTTGAGGGAGTAGTACACTAGATTATCCTAGTTAGAATAGGATTAGGACTAGATGGGCTATTTAAGGAAGCTTACCCCCACCTCATTATTCATCTTTTTCTTTCTTTCAGTTGTTCTCTGGCCTTGAGCCATATTTTTGTTAAGTTCAATAAAAGGTGCCGGGCATTCGCCCGGCTTATTCCCACATCACTTTTCTTTGGCCGTCACACATTGTGTTAAAACGTCTTCCGCGCGGATCCAGGCTCTCTTGCCTAGATCGTCAGGCTTAACTTAGGCTCCACGCACGCGCCAAGGTGCCTAAGGTCGCACGTCCGACGGGTCAGAATTCTAGGGACGTGACAAGTGGTATCAGAGCAAAGGAGTTTGCTCGGGATGGCCAAGAAAGACGAAGCCGGGACAACATCACAGGGCACGGAGGCCCAAGTAACCGACAAGAAAAGGGCCGCTTCAAAAGATCGGTTAACAGCACTTGAGGACAAGACAGAACGACTCGAGACCAGGGCAAAGGAGTCGGTTGAGTCCCTCGACGCTGTCAACGATCGCTTGAAAAAATTAGAAACCGAAGTCGGCCCCCTCAGAGATAAGGTCGCAGAAGAGGTGGGAAAACTTCTCGACGAAGCATACGAGAGATTAAACCGACAAGACATCTCCCTTCAAATTGCAATGGAGGCAACAAGGGGAGAGTTGTTAGGAGAAATCAAAAAACTCAATGCTGAATTATCCCTCTATAAGAATGCCGTGCTAACCGGCATGGTGGACCAAACAGTGGGAACGAAACCCAGGATCGACGTGCCGAAACCGAAGGAGTTCAAAGGAGCAAGGGATGCTCAAGAAGTGGACAACTTCGTTTGGAACTTGGAGAATTACTTCCGACTCTCCGGCATCGACGACGAGGAAACCAAGGTAAACACTGCTTCCGTTTACTTAGTTGATTCGGCTCTTCTATGGTGGCGTCATAAGTGTTACCAATCCAAAGGAGAGGTGATCCCCATCAAAACATGGAAATAATTTCAATTCAAATTCAAAGAGCACTTTTACCCAAAGAACGCTCAAGAAGAAGCTCGGGAGAAGCTTCATCGACTGAAGCACGACAGCTCAATTCGGGAGTACGTCAACAAGTTCACCGAACTCAGGCTCCAAATTCACAACATGAGTGAAGCCGACGCTCTCTTTATCTTTAAAAGTGGGCTACAACGTTGGGCAAAAATGGAGTTACATCGAATGGGAATCCAGGATCTTTCAAAAGCATTGGACGCAGCCGACTCCCTTGTAGAATTTGAACACAAGAAGTCAGACAAGCCAAAGCAAAGGTCGAAGTACGAAGAAGATCGGGATGAACAGCCCAAGGGTAAACCCAAGAAACCATCAAATGGAGATTTCAAACTCCGTAAGCCGTGGGTAAAGAACAACAACAACTTTAGTTGTTACAATTGCGGAGGCAATCATATGAAAAAAGATTGTCCCGAACTCGAGAAAGCGGCAGCCATCCAAGGAGATGATAGCGAAGACGAACTCGAACTCACCAAGATAAATGCCATTATCAGTTCCATGGAGACTATGAAGGGTTCCAAAGAGAAAGGACTGATGTTCGTGGATATCACCTTGGCAGGCCAAGAATTGAACGTGCTGATAGACACAGGTGCCTCAGAATTATTTGTGTCAGAACATACCGCCGAGAGACTTGGCCTTCGGATTGAGAAGGCAAAAGGGTTTACTAAAACAGTAAACTGTCCATTGACTCCTATCACCGGGATAGCAAAAGGAGTCAAACTCAACATCGACGACTGGTCGGGCAAAGAAACCATCAAAGTAATTCTCCTTGAGGACTTTGATGTAGTAATCGGCATTGATTTCCTTGACCGAATCAGGGCATTCCCCGTTCCGTTCTGCAATTGCTTGTACATACTTGACCCTAAGCGCCCATGCGCGGTGAAGACAAAGCGACAACCCAAAGTTAGGGCCAAGATGGTGTCAACCACTCAGTTCCACAAAGAGGGACATAAGAAAATGCCAACGCCTCGAAAAACAAGGGCACATAAGAAGTCGACCATGTCTAAGGGAGTGCCAACAGAAACGGGACAAGTTTTCCCCGAACAACCAAGGGTCTTCCCACCAAAGCGGGAGGTTGAGCACAAGATCGAACTTGTGCAAACGACGAGGCCACCCACCCGAGCCCGTTTACATAGGCGAACCAAGAAGCAAGCAAACAAAAAGCGCAGGGACAGGAAATTCCAAATTGGAGACATCCAAGCTGAAAGGGTCGTACAACGATTGGGACAACAGCCGAGGCACGAATACTTTGTCCAATGGAAGGGACTTTCCGATAGTAAAGGGAGTTGGGAACCAGCCAAGGTTGTATATCAGCTCAAAAGACAAGTAAGTCGAGGCCATCTTAAACAAGCGACGAGGACGTCGCTAACTCCAGTGGGGGAGAATGTCACGTCCCAATTTTTTCGACCCGATCAAGCTACGCATCAAGGGGCAAAGGGGTCTGATTCCACCAAACACCTCTTCAAAACCGAAGCACCAGACCACACCAAGGCACTGGGCTCTCCAATGGGACGGAGCAACACATCGAGGGAACGAGTGTGTGCTCACCAAGGGACGACAACCGAGAGGCGTAGCACGGGGAAGACCGAGAGGGCCACACCTCGTGCGTACATTCCACCACACCGACGAGAAGCATCCGCAACCCATGAGGCTGGGTGTGCGGACCAAAGGGCCTAAGAGCCCGCACCAAGGGTGCACACCGAGGGGCCTAGGGGCAGGCACCGAGGGTGCACACCAGGGGGCCTACGGGCCGGTGCCACAGGTGCACACCAAGGGGCCTACGGGCCGGCACCACGGGTGCACACCGAGGGGCCTAAGGGCTGGCACCACGGGTGCACACCGTGGGGGCCTAGGGCCGCACCATCAGGGCCGATGCACACGCACACAAGGGTGCCGACATCCGCCCGCGCCGAGAAGCCGAGAGGACCGAGTCCGACGCACCCTAGGGTCCCGATCACGCCGCACCCTAGGGCCGATCACGCCGCACCCTAGGGCCGATCACGCCGCACCCTAGGGTCCCGACGACATTGCACACGGAGGGGCTGGAGAGGGCCGGCCAGACGCACCCTAGGGTCCGCCCACGGGGCCTTGGGCCTCGTCTCCACACAAGCAAGGCCTTCCTAGAGGTTAGGGATCACGAATCCTTTTGGGACAAGGATTCCATCTCCTTGAGGGAGTAGTACACTAGATAATCCTAGTTAGAATAGGATTAGGACTAGAGGGGCTATTTAAGGAAGCTTACCCCCACCTCATTATTCATCTTTTTCTTTCTTTCAGTTGTTCTCTGGCCTTGAGCCATATTTTCGTTAAGTTCAATAAAAGGTGCCGGGCATTCGCCCGGCTTATTCCCACATCACTTTTCTTTGGCCGTCACACATTGTGTTAAAACGTCTTCCGCGCGGATCCATGCTCTCTTGCCTAGATCGTCAGGCTTAACTTAGGCTCCACGCACGCGCCAAGGTGCCTAAGGCCGCACGTCCGACGGGTTAGAATTCTAGGGACGTGACAATTGGCTGTGGTGCGTGATTTCCTTTGTGTCGATAGAGTGGTGTGGTGTGGTTTGTTAAAAGTGTGAGGATCGATAAGTATGGAAACACACAACATCAGACCATTTTTTTGTCGGTGCTTGACGACATCTTTTGGCCTGGAAATTGCATCTGAGGGGGATTATTGTTGAGCTTATGTATTCATGTTTTTATCGAGAAGCGAATTGCTTGGATGACTTTTTGGCGAGGGGTGGTGTTGATCGAACATCTTGGTTTTGCATACTAGTGTGAATGTTTTGTGTTTTGGTTTCTTGCGTTAGTTTTTTCGTGTTTGTTCGGTTGTTTTTAGCGTTTGTTCTTTATCTTATACTCCTCGATACTCTTTTCCTCCATTTAGGTGTATGGAGGTTTTTAATGAGACCATGGAGTGTGATGACACTGTATGATACTTATTAATAAAATCATACTCTTTTGCCGATCAATTTTTTTTTTAAAAATTTAGTAATTCAACCCTCTCAACGATCGATCTTGAAATCAACGTTCGATCTAATTGATGAAGCCGAGTGGTGGAATTGTCCGTGGAAGGGGTGGAGCAGATTCGGGTGAAAAGACCATGCGTGAGATATGTTTGGAGTCCTCCTCGGCTAGGTAGTGTGAAGTTTAATGTTGATGGTTCGGCTAGAGGGAAACCGGGACCGGCGAGATGCGGAGGTATACTACGTGATGAGGGGGGGGGGGAGGGTTTTGGCTTTGTTCTCGGGTCCGCTGGGCGTGATGGACTCTAACGAGGCTGAGGTCCATGCTATTTTAATGGCAGTGGAATTTTTTAGGGGTTCTAAGTGGGATCCGTTACCTTGTATTATTGAATCCGATTCGCTTGTTGCGACTTCATGGATGGGACGTGGGGAGGCACGCCCATGACGCTTATATGCCCTATTTAATCGGATTGACGATGCATGCTTGGGGGGGGGGGGGAACTTTGTGTTCCACCATGTGGTGAGGGAGGTGAATGGGGTGGCCGATATTCTAGCAAAGGGGGGGGGGGTGGAACGTAAGGTGTGGTTGTGGGTGGGAATTTAAGGAGAGGTACGGCTGGTGCTACGTGGTTTGGAGGCTGGGTATGGGAGGAATGGGGCCGTATGGTGGGATGTGTGTGGGATGGGTGATGCCTACTATAGGTATCTGGACGAGGGGGGGACACAAGCATGCAGGATGCGGAGAGGAGGCGTGTGTGAGGTAAAGTTGGGCCGACATGGGAGCCGGCTCCGAGGGCTACCTTGTGCGGTGTAGGGACATTTGGGGTTCATTTTATCTTTTGGAGTTGTATCGCCTATCTGTCCCGGGTACTCTTTTTCTCCAACTAGGATTAGGGAGGTTTTTAATGAGGCCTGGAGCGGATATTTTGTATGATTTTTTTGATTAATAAAGATCATACATTTGAGCAAAAAAAAATTTGATTCATAAACTTCTTTGTCCGATTCAATAATACTTAAACTCAACTTCTAGATAAAAACAAGTACAAAACGCGATGTTTTGTTCAAATTAGAAGTCAAATTTAAATGATAATTTAAATCGAACAGTCAAGTTAAGACAAAATTAAGGTACCAAAATATATATTAACATAAAGAAAAAGTTTGGGTCAATTTAAAAAGCCTTAAGGAATCAAGCCTTTGTTTTTTTATTCCGAGATTGAAATCAAACTTTAGACGCGACATAAACTATAACCAAAGAACTAAACATCTTTTTACATTAATTTCAATTGCCGTTTGGATTATTCTACTTGCCAAAATTTTATTACTATATTACACAATCATAGTATTCTTCTATAAATCGACTTTCAAAACTACGAGACAACGTCGTACTCTGTTTCCGACATGAAAGCTGCTGCAAAAGCTGAAGTTGGCGAGTTAAGCATGTGGTCGAGGACTATGTCGTTGTCGGTTTTAGTTCTTTTGACGAATCGGCCTTTGATTCTTGGCCTTGATTCGTTGTAGGCCTTCCGGGAAGCGTATCGGATTGTTTTCTAAAATTTTCGGTTCCTCCTATTCTCTTTGTTCCTTAAAACTCGAGCCTCGCGGTCGGTTCTGTCGACTTGGGAAGCTTGGTTGGTGGTCGGAGTTGATGAGATGGGTACGTTTGGATCGGCCATGGTTGGAACTATTCCCACTTCAAGTGACGAATATGAAACCTGAAAGTTGTATATAATTTGGTCAAATTGTGATTTTAATACCTCTGTTATGATTACTTTTGAAATTTAATCCTATACTTTAATTTGTATCTGTACATTTCAAAGAGAATGGAAGTAAAGAATTTAAGCCTCTACTAACTAGGGATGTGCATGACACGGAGATTCGACCGATCAAATTTTATGAGTCGGGATTTAAAAAAAAATAGATTTAGGTTGGGTCGGGTCGGGTTTAAATTTAGAGTAAAAATACTTAATTTGACCCAACATGAGATAATTGTGTAATTCACACATATATTTTGGGATAAAATTATGAGTCAGGTTTTTTCGCGTCGAGTCAACTCGAGTTTTGCTCACCCCTACTTATGGCCAAGTAAAAACTTTTCATGCAATCCTAATCATGCCCAAATATAAATATATGATTATGAAATGATTAAAATACTGAAATTTCATACACAACATGAACATAATATAAATATAATATGCAAGTTAATAAGTATGCAAATATATCAAATTTGATTATTAACGTATTTAAATTTATATAAATATAAAACATATTAAATATGTTTATGACATAAATATAGGAATCTAAACTGAATATAAGCAACAAGAATTCATCTCAATCCTAAAAGTTAAAATCCAATCAAATGGTATCCATATGAACAAACTTTGAATATTCTGGCAAAACAAAAGGTTGGTAATATCTATATATACCTATACATGCAACCCATTCTATGCAAACTATCAAACCCTAATTTGAACTTTCAAATGGCTAATTTCAATGTTTTCTTGATGCTTTCCTTGCATGTTTTGTTTTTGGTTTCGAGTTTTGCAACTCATTCACTTCATTCGTTTTTGGTTCCTGATCTAGCATTTGAAGATGAAATAAAAGTACGTCCGTCATTTTACGAATTCGACTCTTTTCGTCGTCGATATTCACCTCAATTGACAACAGTAGCGTCTGGTATATCTGCAACTGTTACGAAATCGACCAAAAGACAACAAATACGTGAGACCGATCATGAATCCATGCAATTAAAAGGAGGTGGAAAACGTACATTGATAGATGAAGGCAAGAAAGCCATTAAAGCTAGCATGAAAAGGAATGTCGAAAATCCTTTGGAGTCAAAGAGAAAAAGTCCAGGTGGTCCTGATCCTATACATCACTGATGATCTCACATCTTATAACAATAGTTGATCACAATAGAAAAAAACGTAGTTTGTATTAGATGAATGTATCCTGAACTTTATTAGTACTACGTATTAGACATTGAACAATATATACATGTATACGTATGTATCTGATATGAATGAAACTTTTTATATAACATATTTCCTAAATTTTAGTTATAATATTCCATCTTACACCGTTTGCACCAAAATTCCCTCTCTTTAAATTTCATACTCTCTTTTAGAAATAAAATTTTGAAATTCGATTTAATAAAATTTAAGGACAGACACATAATTTTATGTCAATGGTGTAAATTTTGTATGAAATCCTCAACATTTACACTTGCAAGCTTATTACTCGCTAATCGAAATAATTTGGGGAACAAATTCTTCAAGGTATCCTTAGTAATAAAAATCAGAAAAGATGAAAATTGTTAGAAAATAAATAAAAAATATTATTTGTATCGGTTGTTTAATTTGATAACAAATTAAAAACTTAAAACTTAAAAGACATTAAAATAAAATTTAAGGCCTAATATGACGTAAAAAAGATAATATGAATATGAACACCAAACTTAAATAATTTTTACAAGAGTAATATTTTTTATACACAAACAATGTGAAAGATTTACACAACTTTTCATATTTAAATAATGAAATTTTAATCTCTATATGTAAACTATAAAACTATAAATCTTAAATTTTAAATTCTAAACCCACAATTCATAGCTTCTAAAATTAATAAATTTATATAAATTAAATTTTATTCCATTTGTGTATTAAAATATTTTTTTATAAATTGGAGCATTATAGGAAAGTGTGTTCAAAGAATTAGATACGAATTTGGATCCAAAAAGGATTCCAATCGTTAAATTCGTTAAAACTAAAAACTTTTAAGGTTGGCTTTTGATGTGATCTTCCTTTTATCCAAATCTTCCTTTTTATTTTTTTCATTTATCACTCCGGGATGCACAAATTCTCTTTAGGTTGTATTTTTTATGCATAAAGTTAGAAAATGTTCTTAATATTTGACTAAAAAATTATTTTAATTTTTTTAAGTACATTAAGCTTTAATATTTTATCTTAAGTTAAAATAGTTAGTTAATTAACGACAAATTACTTGACATGGTGTGGGAAATATCCATGACAATGCACACTGACATAACAGTGACAAATAAACAAAGGTGCTGACTTGACATAATGACACACAAGTAAAACTAAAATTATATAAAATACAATTAATTTTTTTTCTGATGATGTGTTATTCTGTCAGTCATATCAAGTTGTTTATCGTTAGTTGATTACAATTTTCATTCACAAAATGACCATTTTGACTCAAAATAAAACATTGAGTGTTAAAATGTTTTCATTCACGGAATGACATTTTTTATAATCATATTTGATCGTTTTGTCGATAAATTTATTTGAAGCAAATATTATAAAAATTTATTATGGAGGCGATATTTCTAATTTAATTTGTTTTACTCGTAACATAAGAATTTGAATTCTATACATTATATAAATTATCTAATATCTTTTTCCGCTAAAACAATTAATAGTTGTCTTTTAAGTTATACATAAATAAATTTATTATATGTTCGAATTATTTTGAGTCTAACCAAAATTTTTTTTATCAACAACTGTATGAGTTTATTAAGAGTAAAAAACATACAGCTCGACGCAGCCCTTACGCCTCGTTAAAAACCTCCCTAAGCCTAATGGAGGAAAAGAGTACGTAAGTGCTCGTCTTGAAAAGAAAAGCCTAAATACAAGCTAAGAAAAAAGAACTGCTATCCACTCCCTCCTTGGCGAGAACATCGGCAAAACCATTTGCTTCCCTCGGTGTGTATTGAAAATGAATCTCCGATATGGTTTGGCACGCTTGATCAATCGAAGCAAATGAGTCCCATAATCTCCACGGACGTTTTGCCAAACCCGTTACCCAACTCAATGCAACTTGGGAATCAGATTCAATCACCACGCACCTCTCGCGCCACACCCCTTCCGCCACCCTTACACACCACAGACACAGCCCTTGTCCTTCCGCCAAAGGAACTCCCCTTATACGCAAAAAATCAGCAGTTGGTAACCTTTTCAACCAAATGAACCATAGGAAAGCTTGTACCTTTGGTGGAACGAGAACTTTCCAAGCGAAACAACCTCCGAAATCATCATCTCCCACCCTCTCTAATAGCAGCGCCTTAGTCATAGCTTGTACTGAAAATTCCCCATGTTCATCCGGAGTCCCAAACAACGTATCCATACAATCAATTCTCAAGCGAACACCACGCACCATGTCACACAGCGAACGCAATTGTTCCTGTTCGAAACTCCATAGATGCCGCCAGAAAAAGCCAACCCAATTAGCATGATTGAAATGACCATCCGTTGTATAATCCTGTACCCAAGCTAATTTATTCAACGCCAAGGCAAATAAGCGTGGAAACACCTCCTTTAACGGCTGTTGCATCGCCCAAACATCAAACCAAAATAAAACAATCTGTCCACTGCCGATTTTCCACTGAAATTTACCTCCCCCACATGTGAATCAACAACCGGACAGCAAGCATTTGCTACTATTTGACGCCAAACCACCGACATAGAAGATAAATTTTCCGTGTTAAATCTCCACCATTGAACATTATCCCCATATTTGGCCGTTATTAGACGACGCCAAAGCGAATCGCGGTCACACGCATATCGCCAAACCCATTTAGACAGCAGCGCCATATTCTTCACTCTCAAGTCTGCCACCCCCAAACCCCCTAGATGTCGTGGTCGACAAACAATGTCCCATCCTACCCTACTCATTCGTCTCTCTAGATTGACACCACCCCAAAGAAACGCTCTGCGTATCTTATCCAGTTTCTCAATTACCCCTTTAGGCACAACAAATAAGCCTAAGTAGAAAATAGGGAGTGACGAAAGTACCGAGTTGACAAGAGTCACCCTAGCAGCAAAAGATAGAGAAGTGCGCTTCCATCCTGCTAGCTTGCGTCTGAAGCTTGCTACAATCGGATCCCACACTGAAAGACGCCTCGAATCAGCTCCCAACAGAAATCCTAGATAGACAAAAGGTAATTCCCCCAGCCTACAACCCAGAATAGAAGCTACCGATGCACTCAACTCCTCTGCCACACCGATCGCATATAAAGAGCTCTTTGCAAAATTTATTTGTAACCCGGAGCATAACTGAAAACAGTGCAGTATCCGCTTAACATTACGTGCATATTCGACATTAGCATCAATAAACAGTATCGTATCATCGGCAAACTGGAGGTGAGTAAGCCGAATGTTTGAAACCACCTCCACCCCTCTAATCAGCCCTCTCGTTTCCACGTTGATCAACATCAAATGCAAAGCTTCCGCGACTATCACAAACAGTAACGGTGACAAGGGACAACCTTGTCGCAATCCACGACCCATCCTGAATTCGTTCGTCGCACTTCCATTCAGTAGAACAGATAAGCGTGCTGAACTGATACAAACCTGTATCCAATGACGCCATGTTGCGCAGAAGCCCATCTTTGCGAGTACAGAATCCAAAAACGACCAGCTCACGCAATCATACGCTTTGGCGAAATCTAGCTTTAAAATGAAGCCCCCCACTCCATTACCTCGAAGAGAATGTATTACCTCCGTAGCTAACAAGACACCATCTACCAATTGACGGCCTTTAATGAAAGCCGACTGAGTGTCACTAATCAAAGAATTCAGTACTGATTGTAACCGAGTCGCGAGGCACTTGGCTAGTAGTTTGTACATTGAATTTACCAATCCAATCGGTCGATATTCACCTAGCACTCGCGGTGTCGCCACCTTAGGCAAAAGCACAATAAATGTGCAGTTCGCACCCTTTGGCAATGTTCCTCGCTCATGAAAATGAGTGAAGAAATTCAGCATGTCATCTTTCACCACCTCCCAACTTTTCTTGTAGAATTCGAGTGTAAAGCCATCCGGACCCGGAGCTTTTGAGCCATCACAATTCCACAAAGTTCGCTTTATTTCATCAATTGTAAAAGGTGCTGTCAACATAATGCTTGCCTCTGCTTGTATTCGACGGAATTGACCATCAAACTCCCACATTCCACTTCGATCATCACTAGCAAAATGAGCAGAAAGTGCCTTGACTACAAAGGCACGTAATGAGGCTGGTGCTGTAACCCATCTCCCGTTAATCAACAACCCAGGTATAAAGTTCCTAACGGTCCGTAGCTTCGCCGTTCTATGAAAAAATGCTGTGTTCCGATCGCCTAACCTCAACCAAGTTGCCCGAGATTTTTGGCGCCACATTGCTTCTTTTTTACTCATCGCTTTCCACAGTGCTTGCATCCATTGTCGCCGTTCACATTCTATCCCATTATTACTCTCGTCCGTTATCAACAAGTCATCCGCCTTTTCTATATGCTGCTGTAACTTCTCAATTTTAAAGTTCACGTCACCAAATATGTCTTTGTTCCAACGTTTCAAGAACGACTTCAAATGCCTCAGCTTCACCATGATATTATCTTTTCCCAAACCAACTGTAGTCAAACGACACCACTCCCTAGCTAAGTCCAGCACATTAGATTTTCCCTCTAACCAGCAATTGAAGAAGCGAAAAGGTCTTGGACCCCAATCACAATCGTCACAAGCCAATATCAACGGTGTGTGATCAGATACTCCTCTCGACAAAGCCACTTGTTGTATGCTATTAAAATTATCAAACCATGTTGCTGAAATTAAAAACCTGTCTATCCGGCTGCATCTATTACAAGGACCAAACCATGTAAACCGTTTACCAGACATCGGTAAATCCATCAAGCCGGCATTGTTGACGAAATTCGCAAAATTTTCCATTTCAGCCTCTCTATCCGATACCCCAATCCTGTCCGAATTTTTCAGTATAGCGTTGAAATCTCCTGCCAGGCACCAAGGCCCCTGAAACGTGCACATACTAGCCAACAACTTGTCCCATAAAACAGATTGACTAGTTACTTCACAAGGTGCATATATCGCTACTATACCGCATACTAGTTCTTCAACATTCCATTTTCCCAATAGCAAAATATAGTGGCGATCAACATGAAATGACTCTAAAATAAATCTCGTACCTTCCCATATGGCCAATATACCTCCGGATGCACCAACCGAAGGTGAGAACGCCAATTCGAAATTATCCGAGTACCATAAATTAGCTCCCAACAATGCATGAATCTCCTCCAACTTAGTCTCCTGTAAATATACCATGTCGCAATGATTTTTCCGAATGACCTCGCGAACATATCGCCTTTTCGCGCTCCCGCCCAAACCCCTTACGTTCCACGTTAGTAATTTCATGAGTCAAAAACCCCGACACTCCCCGGCGATAACCCTCGAAATGTCGTTAATGATGTCTTCTTCCCTTCCGATCGATTTCACTCCAATCAACGCTCCCAATTTCACTGTTTCTGCCACTTCGTTTGTAATTTGTTGCTGCCCAACGGGAAGCTCACAATTCTCATGCCCCTGCTTAATCGCGTCCACCGTTGAGGTCTTCTTCCCCGACCCACGACCACGGCTAGATAGAGAGTTGCCTGAAATTCCAGTAACCTCGCCTCCTACCACCCGTCGAACTTTGCAATAGGAATTCCCCACACGAATCACTTCTGTTTTACCCAATCCCTGTGCTGCTGTGTTGTTTTCATAAGTGATAATTTTGGAATTTGCACTGTCACCCACTACCGCAACCTCCCTGTTTTCCTTAGAGTTTGAATCCGAATTCACCAGTCCAGCTATAGCAGGACTCTCCGTTAGAGTCCTATTATGAATCATCCTCTCACTCTCCAAACTGTCGGAGCTGATCGGTGTGATCAGCTGTTGCGCCGGCAATGTTTCTGCCGTTGCAATAACCGGCGTATGCTCCATGTTCAACTCACCTTGATGTTCTGTTGTATCCATCCCCCCAATCGGATTTGGTTTGTCCACCACTACCGTGTTTTCCTCCACCCCTCTAATCTGAACCTTCGACGGACGGCTAGTGCTGCTTCCTTCATTGAGCTGTTTCGAGTGTGATACGTTACCCTCGTAACAGCCGCATTCGATCGTAGGACCTTGTCCATCGGATTCAAACACCCTCACCATATACTCCGCGGCTGCTAATTTCACGTTGATGGTTTCCTCAATGAGTTCCATCATTGTCGTTTCCACCAGAATACGACCGCAATCAAAGGATGAGGGGGTTTCCGTATCGTCATCCATGCATATGAAGGATCCCCATAAGCTTGCTATGTTCGCAAATGTCTTCTTGTGCCACAAGTGGATCGGTAACCCCACCACGGACAACCAAACTCGACGAGAGTCAGTTGAAATTGATGGCGTCCATTCAATCACCTTGGAGAAACAATCTCTGATGCAGTCCATCTTTATTACTTCCTCGCGGATTTTCGCCGATGTGCACATTAACAGGATCATTGACCCCGATAGTCTCATGATCGAGAACCCCTCCTTCTTCTCCACTTCCAATCGCTCCGCAAGAGTTTTCAAATTCCAAGGCTTAATACTCCATCCGATCGCACACCATTGAAGAATTGCCCATTTATCCTCGTCTAATACCCCTTCAATCGCCCGTCGATTTGATCCACTTTCGCAATCCCCTTGAGTCGATGATTTCACTGTTTTTGAGCCTGATGTCTTACCATTCATCGGCTGCTGAGACTCCTTCTTTTTCAAAGTGTTCGTCAAATTGTTTATGCCCTTCCACGCCAACGCCACTCGTAACCTAGCACCATAAATCCACTTTCCGTGCAGCCGTTCAATCGCTCTATCCGCATCCTCCTTTGATGCCATTCGAACAAAGCCAAAACGTGCCCCGTCTCTAGCCCTCTTTCTTGGTATGAAAGCATCTCGCACAACCCCATGGCGATCAAAGACTTGCCATAAACCCTTCTAGTGCAATGTCTCTGATATTCCTCCCACATATATGGTCCAAACCTGTTGTGATTTGTCGATGGCCGGTTGTGGGTTGGACGGAAATTGATCACCGCTGCCCTGTTCCTTGTTTAGCCGTCGCCAAATACTCCCGTCCGTCATTCTCGAGGGGTGAGAGAGATGATTTGACTTTTAATATGAACGTGTAGAGTTCATGTAATTGGATAATGACTTGGCGAGTCTAACCAAAATTAATTGGTTTAGTTGCTAAGGATACACATTCTACTCCATCTTGTATAGGTTCGAATCTCGGAATGAGAATATAATATCTCTCTATTTAAACAAAAAATTGATTAAATTTTAATACCCTAATTCAATTTACAATGTATAACATAAAGTATAACATAGCTGCTTATTTATATCCTTTTTGTCGTTCCTTTTTTTTATCGGCAAAAATCTGTATATTAATAGGAAAATATACAACTCGAGTCACACGTGCGCCTCATTAAAAACATCCCTAAGCCTAACCGAGGAAAAGAGTACGACACATGGACTAAAAGGAAATAAACAACAACGGAACACAACGCCCCTCACAAAGGAAACAATCATACAGAGGCCTGAAATAAAGAACCCGCGTCACCCCTTCCTTTGCTAGCACATCCGCTAACCCATTCGCCTCACGGAAAATGTGGTTAAAGCATACGGACCCCAAAATGAGGCATGCTTGATCGATCAAACAAAAAATCTCCCACAAAAGCCAAGGTCGTCGTTCCAAATGCAACACCCAATTAAGCCAAAAATGAAATGTTGTGAGCTAAAGTGCTTCAAGAAAAAAACATGAGGCGGCGGCAGGGGGAGGGCTTCGCACATGATCGACGGCAGGGGGTGGGTTCAACGCAGGATCGACAACAATCGAGTAGGGTGTGGACACTGTTTGTCTTGAATTTGCCAGTCCAGTTGCATTGGAAGGGAGTATGGCAAGTCTTTGATAGACATGGTGTTGTGGTCGATGTGTTCATACCGCAAAAAAAAGCCAAAAATGGACTTCGATTTGGATTTGTGCGAATGGGATCCAAGGCAGACACGGATCGTGTTATAGAGAGACTAGACGGCTTTCGTTTATATGGTGAATGGATCAGCGTGAGATATGCTCAGCGAGAGGTACGAACAAATTATTGGAAGAAGAAAAATGTGAGTAGTAAAGGGGGGGAGTCGACGGCAGAACAGAATAGTACACGAGTACGGGAGGAGGGATCGAAGGTGCAAGTGGAAACGAAAGAAAGATCAATTGAAGGAGTGATTGATGCGGAAAAAATCGAGATATTGAAGACATGTGCGGTGGGATTTTGTCGAAAACCCTACAATTTGAGAGAATTGGCGGTGGAATTTAAAAATGCAAACTTAGAGGGATTCTCGATCATGAGGGCAGCAGGCTCCATGGTATTGCTAATGTTCCAGGATGAAGAAACAAGAAGGCAAATAATAGAGGCGAAACGCTTGGATAATTGGATGGAAAATGTGATGGAGTGGACGCCGGACTTGGGCATGCCAAATAGACGAGTATGGGTGTCGGCAAGTGGGATTCCGATTCAGGCCTGGTCCGAAGGTACATGTCGCAATATTGCGGATTTATGGGGAACGTTCATTCAAATGAACACGGAATCTGTGGCGCCATCATCCTTTGAAAGATGTCGCTTTTTAATTGAAACGGATTGGCTTGAGAATATTGATGAAATGTTGACCTTACAAGTAGGAGCCAATTCATTCCGCATCCGTGTTGTTGAGATGGAGGAATCGGTAGGGGTGAAGTGTGAATGTTGTTGTGGGCTTAGGGAGGAAAAAGACGAAACTGGAACAGTGGCAAAGGAGGAGGAATTAGTCTCATCGGATGATGAATCTTCGGTGGGTACAACGATACAATCGGTGGATACAATCGTGCCGGATTCGGTATCCAAGATGGTGAGTCGTGAGCAAGAAGTGGAAACAATATTAAAGGAGGTCAGTTGGAAGGCGGATGAGGAGCTTAGTATAGTATCACGGCCGGTGGATGATAGGGAAGGGATTAATGAATTACATTATGAAAAGGTAATTCAAGATAATGATATGGTAAGTGATTTGGATAAACAATTGGAGGTGGTTCAATTGGAGGAGGAGTCTAACGAGATAAACATGACTACACGGGTGGAAAGGCAACGGGAAGGGAAGGCTGAAATCGTGGAAACTAATGGGGAATTCAAACGAGTGAGAAAGCTATCGGAAATTATCATGAGTGATGGCTCCCAAGTGGTGAAGCAAAGCATTGAGCAGAAATCGATAAAGAGGGGAAGGGGACGTCCGAGAAAACAAGCACATCGCGATACGGAAATTGTCAACGGTTCACTTTCGGATACTGATTTTGAAAATCGGAAGAGGGCAATTCTGAAAGAGGCACAAGAGACGTTGAATTTAGGGAAATTTGTAGGTGCGGAGGTAGTGGGTAATGAAGATGAAGTTATTATGGATATCGCGAGAATGATCGATTCGAGGGAGGGACAACAATAGCAATTCACAATGCGATTGTTGTCGTGGAACGTGAGGGGTTTGGGAGGGGCAGCAAAGAAGCGAGCGGTGTACAATCTTGTGCGACAACAACGGTGTGAGGTGCTGGTCTTACAGGAGACAAAGCTCGAAGAGGTAACGGGTCAGTTGGTGGGGCGTTTGTGGTATTCGGATGAGTATGAGTATGTGTTCTCGCCATCGTCGGGGCGTTCTGGTGGTCTCATGGCAGTGTGGGATGTTCATAAATTCAAAGCGACAACAGTAAAATGGGGCGAGAGATTTGTGAAATTAATTGGTACATGGGTGTTAGAGAATTGGCAATGTGGAATTTTAGGTGTGTATGCCCCTTGTGCTGTGAACGAACATGAGGTTTTGTGGCGGTTGTTATCGACGGAGATGGCAGATTGTGGAGTATCGTGGTGTGTGTGTGGGGACTTCAACATGATCGTTGATCCAAGTGAGCGAAGGGGGGGTGAAGTTTTGACTCGAGGTATGACTTCCTTTACGGATTTTATTACAAACAATGCTCTGATTGATATGCCTATGCTCGATAAATGCTTCACTTGGTATGGTCCGGGCACGAGATGTAGTAGGCTTGATCGTTTTTTATTGGCTTCGACATGGTTTGAAATTTTTTCTGATTTGAGGGTGCTTTCACCATGTTTATCGAGAAGCCAATAAGTTCGCGGATGCGTTGGCAAAGAGTGGTGTCGATCGTACGAGTTGGTTCCAACGAGTGGGTTGATTGTACTTGGGGGTGAGTTTTCTTGTTTCGTGTTGATGCCTTGTGTTTTAACATTACCCAAGTACTCTTTTCCTCTATAGGCTTAGAGAGGTTTTTAATGAGGCTTGGGGAATGTTGGCTATGTATGAACTCTTATTCAATAAATCATACATGTTGCCGAGCAAAAAAAAAAATTGAGTGTATTTTTCGTGGAAGGGGTTTAATTGATTTTTATGAAAATTTTTGTGGCTTATATTCCCCTAAAGCTAATAAATGATATATATACACCCAATCATATATACATTTCATATATGCTCACATGATTTTAAAATAAATTTGCTATGTCAGTTTTGATTTCTATTATTACTAATATTAATACCTCGAGGTGGGGAATAAAAAATTAGGGGTATTGGACCACGACAATCATTCTCAATGGCCAAATATCAATAGCTCAAAAGCTCACCAAACGATACAACTAATGTTAACCACAACGAAAATGATAACATATAACAATACATAATAAATTATGTATTACATAATTTTATTAATAATTGATTAAACACGATTATAATATATAAAAATTTACCAAGCTCTAGGACGTACATGACTCAAGAAAGAAACAGCTACGAGAATTCCACACAAATGCAAGAAAATGCATAACGTATTTAATTTTAAAAATCTTATTTTTGTATAATGTATATAATTTTATTTTGATTCTTAAATTAATCGATTAGAAGGTTTAGATTGTAAATCTCCCAAAAAACATCTATTTTTTTCAAACACAATCATAATACGATATATACCATATCATATATAAAAATAAAAAAAATGAATTTCTTACAAATAAATAGCTAAAATACTTATTTGAACATATTTATAATTTAATTATAATTTTGCATCTATTTTCCTTCGAAACAGATTAAAATCAATGGTAATTTTCCATATTCCTCCGTATGTTTTGATACAGATTTGATAAATTAACAAGAGTGGGAAACAACATAAGTATGGATGGTCATGGGTTCGGACGGGCTGAGCTTTTAGTTGATCTGCACTTGACCTGAAAATGGAAGGACTTCACCTAAACTCAATCTAATTTGACTAGATATTAGGAGATCTTTGTTCTTGACTGGAATTTTGAGATAAAAATCCCCCCACCCTTACTAAACTTAAAAAAAAACCTTATTTCTATTAGGCTTACATGTTATGTGTGTTTTAGAATTTTATTTACTAAATCTTGGGCTTACATGTATTTAGACAACATTTTATTTATGTTTGAATATGAATTTCTACAAAATATTTCGTTTTATTTTTGTAACAAATGTGACATTCTATATTTGTTCGTAAAGTCTAGGTCGGATGTTGTGTGTTATAAGGAAGATCGATTGAGTGTGCGTATGGTCAGAGGAAGTGGAGTTGAAGAACCACGTTATCATATATTAAAAATTTCTAATAAACACTTTTCAAATCTTATTTGAATATGAAAGCATTTGATCTATAACATACATGAATGAATTAAATCTGCCTCATTTGGTAAGTAATATAATGTTTAAACATGTATATATATATATATATATATATATATATATATATATATATACATAAATACAGAATTTATCACGTGAAATATAATTTTGCACTATAATATAATTACAATCATACTTTTTACAATGAATTTTAAAATATGCTTTATTATCTTTCATGCTCCTAACTATGTAAATTCTACTCACATTTAATTGCTCCGTAAGAATTATTTGTCAATATCTAAAATAAGCTTCATTACCATTCTTGGTTATAGGCACTTCAAATCTTACTATAACTGCTATCTCTCATTCACTATATATAGATATGATTATAGATAATATATACTCACCAAAGTTGTTTTTAAAATTATCATTTTTTTAAAAGTTAAAATGAAGAGTTTCATTTCCTTTGTTCTTCTCATTGTCCTTATTGCAAGTTTTGGTGAATTTCTATCATATCTTTTAAAGAAGTTTTGTTTCAATTGTTTTGATGAATATCTATTCTTTTTGAAGATTTAACTCAAGTATAAATATTATCGTTTCATAATTTTCAGGAACTGAACCAACAATGGTGGAGGCTGACAGTTGTACGACTTCAACACCGATGAATTGCACACCAAGAACATGTGACAAGCTTTGCACTTCTAACCATGGAGAGAAAGCTGTTGGGAGATGTATTACTACTTCTGTGTGTGACTGTACATATCCATGTCCAACACTGTTCTAATTTACTTTAATTTCATTTGCTTTTGGAGAAGATGAATGTTCTTTTTCCGTTGAGGGATAAGATAATTGAATAAAAGATAAATGTATCATTAGGATATATATATATATATATATATATTTCTCTATTAAATTTTATTATTAAAATTGCTCAATTTGATTTTTTTTCTTCAAATTTAGATAAATATTTCTTATTAAAAATATAACTTTCACAAATTGTTTTAAAACCAAAAGTTTATTATGTCAGTTAAGTCTCTCTAATATGTCAACAATCATGTACATGCATACTTCAATATCAATGTCGTCAACGATAAAAATAACATAATAAACTGGAAAGAATATTTTCCTAGTCAAAAGGCTTAATTGATGTAATTTTCATCTTTGATGACTCAATTGAGTGTGTTTTTCGTGGAAGGGGTTTAATTGATTTTTATGAAAATTTTTGTGGCTTATATTCCCCTAAAGCTATTAAATGATATATATACACCCAATCATATATACATTTCATATATGCTCACATGATTTTAAAATAAACTTGCTATGTCAGTTTTGATTTCTATTATTACTAATATTAATACCTCGAGGTGGGGAATACAAAATTAGGGGTATTGGACCACGACAATCATTCTCAATGGCCAAATATCAATAGCTCAAAAGCTCACCAAACGACACAACTAATGTTAACCACAACGAAAATGATAACATATGACAATACATAATAAATTATGTATTACTTAATTTTATTAATAATTGATTAAACACGATTATAAGATATAAAAATTTACCAAGCTCTAGGACGTACATGACTCAAGAAAGAAACAGCTACGAGAATTCCACACAAATGCAAGAAAATTCATAACATATTTAATTTTAAAAATCTTATTTTTGTATAATGTATATAATTTTATTTTGATTCTTAAATTAATCGATTAGAAGGTTTAGATTGTAAATCTCCCTAAAAAACATTTATTTTTTTCAAAAACAATCATAATACGATATATACCATATCATCTACAAAAATAAAAAAAATGAATTTCTTACAAATAAATAGCTAAAATACTTATTTGAACATTTTTATAATTTAATTATAATTTTGCATCTATTTTCCTTCAAAACAGAATTTAAAATCAATGGTAATTTTCCATATTCCTCCGTATGTTTTGATACAGATTTGATAAATTAACAAGAGTGGGAAACAACATAACTAGGGATGGTCATGGCTTCGGACGGGCTGAGCTTTTAGTTGATCTGCACTTGACCTGAAAATGGAAGGACTTCACCTAAACTCAATCTAATTTGACTAGATATTAGGAGATCTTTGTTCTTGACTGGAATTTTGAGATAAAAATCCCCCCACCACTACTAAACTTAAAAAAAAACCTTATTTCTATTAGGCTTACATGTTATGTGTGTTTTAGGATTTTATTTACTAAATCTTGGGCTTACATGTATTTAGACAACATTTTATTTATGTTTGAATATGAATTTCTACAAAATATTTCGTTTTATTTTTGTAACAAATGTGACATTCTATATTCGTTCGTAAAGTCTAGGTCGAATGTTGTGTGTTATAAGGAAGATCGATTGAGTGTGCGTATGGTCAGAGGAAGTGGAGTTGAAGAACCACGTTATCATATATGCAACATACATGCAAACACGACTCTAGATGCAATTTAAGACTTCCCTAGCCACATACAAACATACATGCAACATCCAACATCAATGGAACAGCATACGAGTCATTCAAGACAAACAAGGAACATACATTCAAGGATTCAAGCATTTACTCAAAAGGAGACATACTTAGCACATAAAGTTTCATGCCTTGAACATCCACACATAAGGCATTCATGGTAAGCAACTTAAACATGTTTACAATCCAAACATGGCATCAACAAGCCACATCAATTTCAACATATTAAGGAGTCTAAACATGCTCCTAAACAACCAACAACATACATCAAAAGAACAAATCCCATTGCTTGACTATTACACGATCATAACTTAAAAGTCCATACCTGATAAACTCAAAAGTCAAACTAGCACACTTGGAGGCCCTCCTCTTGCACTAGCAACCCACGAACTACGGATCTGCATTGTCGAACAAAAGAGAGCGTAAGCATAAAGCTTGGTGAGGGTAAGCTCATAAAACAAACTTCGACAATGCAGGGTCCAAGCACGAACAACAATCAAGGTATAATTTATGATCTTACCTTCGATCCACATGAGCCAAAATACACATGATGCATGAACATATATTCACATTATGCCATGCTCAACAAGTCACAAGCTCAACCCATGTAAATACATATATCAATCCATATTGGCACCTAGCTATGACTTGAATACGCGGATAAACTTTGGAACTCACATCCAACAACAACCATTACCTTACGGTGGGATTACACTCATCACCGTTCACGCAGAGGGGATTCCACTCATCCTCACGCCCCGTCGATGGGATTACACTCATCACCGACTAACATATGTATAAGCAGGTTTTCCGGGCAAACCCGTACTCCATCTTGATGACTACCATCACCAAGACCACGCGCGCATTTGACTCACGTGTGCACACTAAACATCCTAATGATCGATCATTTGTACTCAAGCATACTAGTGCCAATACTAAACACTTTTCACAACATCATTTCATATCAACTTCTGTGCTTAGCACGTACTCACCATGATCACCATCATGCACAATCCACATGCGTCTCACAATGCATCAAAACCATGCCACACCATACATGTATAACACATTATACATAGCCACCATAAACACAATTAAACATGAGGCATAAACAACAATTAGAGTTCAACCAAAGTCTCTGACTAAAGCTTGGGATTAGACTACCAATCTAATCCCAAATCTAGGTGGGTCTACCAAGCCCGACCTAGTCCACATGCTTGAACAATACTCGAAAACCATTTAAAAACATTTAACCATTCACCGACTATTCCAATCTCAACACACTAGCCGATCAAGCTTCCAACGATTCCGGATTTGTTCCCGAGGCTTCACCAACACAAACTCTTGCTTCTAATCATCTCAACACATTCAAAACAACCGCAAATCAATTCACAGTTCAATGTAGCAAACCCGGAACACTAATCAAGCATAAAACACAAGATTTTCAAGCCAAGAACAACCCCAAAACCTCAATTCCGAGCAACCCTTTAGCACAGTCCAAAACCCAAGATTTCGACCTTTTTAACACACCTAAATGCTCCCAAAACAACCCCTAACTATCACCCTAACATCAGCCCTCAATTTCCAACATCAAACACACCCAAAACTAACCTTTAAACCCTTCAAAAACCACATTTAAACCCAAATCCCAAAATCATCACAAAACTCTTTAAAATTCACATATGTTGGACCTTATGGGTTGTAAACAACTTATCTAACAATAAATAATCAAAAGCTTTGTTAGAAATTCATAAATCTTCAACCTTTGACAAATTCTTTGAAAAACCCAAAATACAAAATACATGGTTTTAATGAAAACTAATGGTACCAAAATGAAGAGGGAGATAAGGCCAAGCCAAAAACGAAATTACCTTTCGAAAAGCACCAAAGATGAAGGTCTATGGTGATGGAATAGTAAAATGGAGAGAAGAGCTCTCTTTGGTCGTGGAAATGCAATGAGAGAGAGAGGGAAGATGATGACAAGGGATATTTTAAACAAAAAGGTTTTAATTGAAAGTCTACTTATTTACAATCTTGCCATTAATGAGATGGCAATCTCAAATATTTGCAAATACTATGGAATTGGGCTTTAAAATCAAAACATGTCCAACATAAAATATTTGTTTTGAAATCCGAGGCCCAAAAGATTATTTTATTATTTTAATTATGAAACCGAAACCCGAAACATTATTTTAATATTATTTTCACTCGACCCCCAAACCCGGGTGTTACATTACCAAGCTCTAGGACGTACATGACTCAAAGAAAGATACACCTATGAGAATTCCACACAAATGCAAGAAAATGCATAACGTATTTAATTTTAAAAAACTTTTTTTTGTATAATGTATATAATTTTATTTTGATTCTTAAATTAATCGATTAAAAGATTTAGATTGTAAATCTCCCAAAAAAAAAGCATCTACTTTTTTTCAAACACAATCATAATATGATATATACCATATCATCTACAAAAATAAAAAAATGAATTTCTTACAAATAAATACCTAAAATACTTATTTGAACATATTTATAATTTAATTATAATTTTGCATCTATTTTCCTTCGAAACAGAATTTAAAATCAATGGTAATTTTCCATATTCCTCCGTATGTTTTGATACAAATTTGATAAATTAACAAGAGTGGGAAACAACATAACTAGGGATGGTCATGGGTTCGGGCGGGCTGAGCTTTTAGTTGATCTGCACTTGACCTGAAAATGGATGGACTTCACCTAAACTAAATCTAATTTGACTAGATATTAGGAGATCTTTGTTCTTGACTAAAATTTTGAGATAAAAATCCCCCGACCCTCACTAAACTTAAAAAAAACTTATTTCTATTAGGCTTACATTTTATTTATGTTTTAGGATTTTATTTACTAAATCTTGGGCTTACATGTATTTAGACAACATTTTATTTATGTTTGAATATGAATTTCTACAAAATATTTCGTTTTAGTTTTGTAAAAAATGTGACATTCTATATTTGTTCGTAAAGTCTAGGTCGGATATTGTGTGTTTTAAGGAAGATCGATTGATTGTGCGTATGATCATAGGAAGTGGAGTTGAAGAACCACGTTATCATATATTAAAAATTTCTAATAAGCACTTTTAAAATCTTATTTGAATATGAAAGCATTTGATATATAACATACATGAATGAATTAAATCTGCCTCATTCAGTAAGTAATCTAATATTTAAACATGGTTGTATATATATATACATAAATACGGAATTTATCACGTGAAATATAATTTTGCACTGTAATATAATTACAATTATACTTTTTACAATGAATTTTAAAATATGATTCATTATCTTTCATGCTCCTAACTATGTAAATTCTACTCATATTTAATTGCTCCGTAAGAATTATTTGTCAATATCTAAAATAAGCCTCATTACCATTCTTGGTTATAGGCACTTCAAATCTAACTATAACTGCTATCTCTCATTCACTATATATAGATATGATTATAGATAATATATACTCACCAAAGTTATTTTTAAAATTATCATTTTTTTAAAAGTCAAAATGAAAAGATTTATTTCCTTCGTTCTTCTCATTGTCCTGATTGCAAGTTTGGGTGAATTTCTATCACATCTTTTAAAGAAGTTTTGTTTCAATTGTTTTGATGAATATTTATTCTTTTGGAAGATTTAACTCAAGTATAAATATTATCGTTTCATAATTTTCAGGAACTGAACCAACAATGGTGGAGGCTGACAGTTGTACGACTTCAACACCGATGAATTGCACACCAAGAACATGTGACAAGCTTTGCACTTCTAACCATGGAGAGTAAGCTGTTGGGAGATGTATTACTACTTCTGTGTGTGACTGTACATATCCATGTCCAACACTGTTCTAATTTACTTTAATTTCATTTGCTTTTGGAGAAGATGAATGTTCTTTTTCCGATGAGAGATAAGATAATTGAATAAAAGATAAATGTATCACTATGATATATATATTTCTCTATTAAATTATATTATTAAAATTGCTCAATTTGATTTTTTTCCTGAAATTTAGATAGACATTTCTTATTAAAAATATAACTTTCACAAATAGTTTTTGTAATACCCCAATTTTTGCCTAATTTGAAAATCTTAATTTTAAAATCCCTAATTCGAAACCCTAGAATTTGGGGGATTTTGTTTCTAAAATCCTAATTTGAGTGTGAGGATTAAAAAAAGTAAATTCAGAATTTTGTGGCTTGATTTAGAAATTTTGAGGTGTTATTTTGTAATTTGGGTAAAGTTCTGATGCTTTTATGTAAACCCTAAAATGCTCAGTGACCATTCGTGTAATTCACCCTATTGGTTGTGATATTTAACCATGTTTTTCAGCCCTAAAATCGATTTTATCTCCCATTTTGTTCTGTCAGCCGCAACCCTTACCTTTCTCACTTTCGATTTTCACTCTCACCCTCACCCTTGATCTGATCAAGCCCCGTCGAGAGAGTTAGCATTCCCCGTTCAGAGCGTCCCCACCGTCATTCGGATCCCCTTCGCCATCCGATCAAAATCCACCCAACCATTATCTTCTGTCGCCGGCCATTTGCTCGGAAACGATCTAAAACCGTTCGGTTTCCCCTTCTCCGCCCGCCTCTGCCATCCGCACCACCATCGTCGGAGTCATTTTTAGGTCGCAAGCAAACCCCAACCATATGTCCGTTTTCAGTTTTCACTCGATCTTTGCGTCGCCGCTCTTCTCATGCGCTTCTCGCCTCCATCGAAATCTGAAGAAAACCTTTTCATTTTTCATCTCCACTGTTGCTCACGCCACTGCTGGGTTTGGTCGTTTTCATGTCGTCGTTGTGCATGTCTAGCTCTGTCGTCGGTGCCGCTGTGTAGCTACGATGTCGCTGTCATGGTCTTTATGCCACTGTCGCTCACCTTCCGCCGCCGCCGATCGCCTTTCGTCATTATTGCTCCAGCTTCGTCATCTCTGCCGCCGTGAAGCAAGGGTCTGTAAACCTTAGCTTCAGTTTGCAGAACTGTGTTGGGGTGATGGGTTGTGTTGTGTGAGAATTAGGGCTGGATTGAGCCCAATTCGACAGGCCCATATGTGTGTATCATGGTGTAGAGCCCATCTAGTGAGCTTGAAGAGATATCCAACCCGTGTTTCATTTCAGATTGAACCCAAACTTGTGCAATTTAGACTGTTGGAGTTGCCTTGAACTAAATCGGTTTGACCCTTTGACCTACTCGGATCGTTGACTTGTACAGTTCACCGGGTTTGACCAAATCAACTTTGACCCAGTGGACCATAGTTGACCGGATTTGACTTGTTGACTCTTTGACCCGTTGACTTTGACCGTCATAGTTGACTTTGACCATGGATCGTTGACTTGTTGACTTTGACCGTTAGAGTTGACTTTGACCAGTTTGACTTTGACTTTGACCAGAGTTGACCAAGAGTTGACTTTTTCAGGAAACGTTCCTCTTGACTTATTTCGACGTCCTGAGTTCGTATCCACTACCCGTTTTGTCAAATTAGATCTCGAAAGCTCCGTTTTGCTTATTTTAAGTAATTGTTATTGGAATATGATAAGTTATGATTTCAGAATCTGATTCAGAATATTCTCGTGTTCAGGTGCCGACTTTGAGACCGTTGGGTTACCTCCAGTTGTTCAGACTGACCGTACACGTTCTTCGAGATCTTCACGTGAGTATATCTTAGTTCGGTTTTTAGTGTTTTAGTTGGTGGCTTAGTGTTAGTATTAAATGCTAATCTAGAGTTTTTACCTCGTAGGTTCTGATTCAACTAGATCTGGGCGTAAGACGCGCTTTTCTCGGCATTAGAGCTACTGTTGCTAAAGGTGTGTCTCTTCATGTTTTATAAACGTGTGTGTTTCTTTCTGTGCTATAAATTTTATGTGCTTCTTCTGATATAAATGTAAGTAAATGTTTTGTACATTTTGTGTGCATACTCTGTTGTGATTGGGTGAATGTTTTCAGAAATCATGCATAACATGTCATATGTGATTTAAACAAGAAATCAGACTTACCAAATTGTGAAATATCAGATTTTCGGAATCGTAAAACATCAGATTTATAGTATTGTGCAACTTGAATTTGCATGATTCAAGTTTCGGATCAGACTCGGATTTTAAAATCTGCATCATATCATTGTGGGTATATGGTTTGGGATTTGTTCGGGGAAATTCAGTGGTTTCACCCTTCGGGCTGAATTCCGCTTCGAATCAGTGGTTCTACCCTTCGGGCTGAGTTCCACTTCGGATGGTGATGATGGAGAAAGTAGGTTTTGGGGAACCTTACTTTTCGGTGTATCGGAGATGGGTACTATGATTCATGTGCATCAGACATCATATCATCATGATTCAGTTTTTTTGTGTTTTCAGAAAAGTCTTTATCAAAAAATAAAATACTGTTTTGTTTTGTTTTCGGTTGCACTTTAGAGACACACTAAGATCTTTAGCTTACACCCCTTAGTTTTTACTTTTCAGATATCTCAGACTTATTAGGCGACTCAGTACTTGGAGCATCTCTTATTCATTCAGATAAATTATCATTCAGTATGAACTCTTTTGACTATCTTGGATTTATGTTTTAACATTGTTTGGGATATTTGTGTAATATGGACATTGGGACTGTCTATAATTTGGGATTTATTGGATGCATGCATTTACGAATTTATTTTTTGAGATTTTAATTAATTATCGGAACATCGTTTAAAAGATTGAGTTTTACTTTAATCGGAGTATTTATTGAGTTTTATTTATTTAATCGAATCTTTTGAATTATAAAATATTTTAACCTAAATTGTATCTTGAGGGACAAGTTTTCAATTGCTACTTCCTAGATTCGGCCAATTTCTTCTGGTTTGAGTTTAGGGGGTTACAGTTTTAAAACCAAAAGTTTACTATGTCAGTTAAGTCTCTCTAATATGTCAACAATCATGTACATGCATACTTCCATACCAACGTCGTCAACGATAAAAATAACATAATAAATGTGAAAGAATGTTTTCCTAGTCAAAAGACTTAATTGAAGTAATTTTCATCTTTGATGACTCAATTGAGTGTATTTTTCGTGGAAGGGATTTAATTGATTTTTATGAAAAATTTTGTGGCTTATATTCCCCTAAAGCTATTAAATGATATATATACACCCAATCATATATACATTTCATATATGCTCACATGATTTTAAAATAAATTTGCTATGTCAGTTTTGATTTCTATTATTACTAATATTAATACCTCGAGGTGGGGAATACAAAATTAGGGGTATTGGACCACGACAATCATTCTCAATGGCCAAATATCGATAGCTCAAAAGCTCAACAAACGATACAACTAATGTTAACCACAACGAAAATGATAACATATGACAATACATAATAAATTACGTGTTACTTAATTTTATTAAGAATTGATTCAACACGATTATAAGATATAAAAATTTACCAAGCTCTAGGACGTACATGACTCAAGAAAGACACACCTATGAGAATTCCACAGAAATGCAAGAAAATGCATAACATATTTAATTTTAAAAATCTTATTTTTGTATAATGTATATAATTTTATTTTGATTCTTAAATTAATCGATTAAAAGGTTTAGATTGTAAATCTCCCATAAAAACATCTACTTTTTTTCAAACACAATCATAATATGATATATACCATATCATCTACAAAAATAAAAAATGAATTTCTTACAAATAAATACCTAAAATTCTTATTTGAACATATTTATAATTTAATTATAATTTTGCATCTATTTTCTTTCGAAACAGAATTTAAAATCAATTGTAATTTTCCATATTCCTCCGCATATTTTGATACATATTTGATAAATTAACAAGAGTGGGAAACAACATAACTAGGGATGGTCATGGGTTCGGACGGGCTGAGCTTTTAGTTGATCTGCACTTGACCTGAAAATGGAAGGACTTCACCTAAACTCAATCTAATTTGACTAGATATTAGGAGATCTTTGTTCTTGACTGGAATTTTGAGATAAAAATCCTCCCACCCTTACTAAACTTAAAAAAAAACCATTTTCTATTAGGCTTACATGTTATGTGTGTTTTAGGATTTTATTTACTAAATCTTGGGCTTACATGTATTTAGAAAACATTTTATTTATGTTTGAATATGAATTTCTACAAAATATTTCGTTGTATTTTTGTAAAAAATGTGACATTCTATATTCATTCGTAAAGTCTAGGTCGGATGTTGTGTGTTATAAGTAAGATCGATTGAGTGTGCGTATGGTCAGAGGTAGTGGAGGTGAAGAACCACGTTATCATATATTAAAAATTTCTAATAAACACTTTTCAAATCTTATTTGAATATGAAAGCATTTGATCTATAACATACATGAATGAATTAAATCTGCCTCATTTGGTAAGTAATCTAATATTTAAACATGTATGTATATATATATATATATATATATATATATATATATATATATATATATATATATATATATATATATAAATACGGAATTTATCACGTGAAATATAATTTTGCACTATAATATAATTACAATTATACTTTTTACAATGAATTTTAAAATATGCATCATTATCTTTCATGCTCCTAACTATGTAAATTCTACTCACATTTAATTGCTCCGTTAGAATTATTTGTCAATATCTAAAATAAGCTTCATTACCATTCTTTGTTATAGGCACTTCAAATCTAACTATAACTGCTATCTCTCATTCACTATATATAGATATGATTATAGATAATATATACTCACCAAAGTTGTTTTTAAAATTATCATTTTTTTTAAAAGTCAGAATGAAGAGTTTTATTTCCTTTGTTCTTCTCATTGTCCTTATTGCAAGTTTGGGTGAATTTCTATCCAATCTTTTAAAGAAGTTTTGTTTCAATTGTTTTGATGAATATCTATTATTTTGGAAGATTTAACTCAAGTATAAATATTATCGTTTCATAATTTTCAGGAACTGAACCAACAATGGTGGAGGCTGACAGTTGTACGACTTCAACACCGATGAATTGCACACCAAGAACATGTGACAAGCTTTGCACTTCTAACCATGGAGAGAAAGCAGTTGGGAGATGTATTACTACTTATGTGTGTGACTGTACGTATCCATGTCCAACACTGTTCTAATTTACTTTAATTTTATTTGCTTTTGGAGAAGATGAATGTTCTTTTTCCCTTGAGAGATAAGATAATTGAATAAAAGATAAATGTATCATTAAGATATATATATTTCTCTATTAAATTTTATTATTAAAATTACTCAATTTGATTTTTTTCCTGAAATTTAGATAGACATTTCTTATTAAAAATATAACTTTCACAAATAGTTTTAAAACCAAAAGTTTATTATGTCAGTTAAGTCTCTCTAATATGTCAGCAACCATGTACATGCATACTTCCATATCAACTTCGTCAACGATAAAAATAACATAATAAATGTGAAAGAATGTTTTCCTAGTCAAAAGGCTTAATTGATGTAATTCTCATCGTTGATGACTCAATTGAGTGTATTTTTCGTGGAAGGGGTTTAATTGATTTTTATGAAAATTTTTGTGGCTTATATTCCCCTAAAGCTATTAAATGATATATATACACCCAATCATATATACATTTCATATATGCTCACATGATTTTAAAACAAATTTGCTATGTCAGTTTTGATTTCTATTATTACTAATATTAATACCTCGAGGTGGGGAATACAAAATTAGGGGTATTGGACCACGACAATCATTCTCAATGGCCAAATATCAATAGCTCAAAAGCTCACCAAACGATACAACTAATGTTAACCACAACGAAAATGATAACATATGACAATACATAATAAATTATGTATTACTTAATTTTATTAATAATTTGATTCAACACGATTATAAGATATAAAAATTTACCAAGATCTAGGACGTACATGACTCAAGAAAGAAACACCTATGAGAATTCCACACAAATGCAAGAAACTGCATAACGTATTTAATTTTAAAAATCTTATTTTTGTATAATGTATATAATTTTATTTTGATTCTTAAATTAATCGATTAAAAGCTTTAGATTGTAAATCTCCCAAAAAAACATCTACTTTTTTTCAAACACAATCATAATAGGATATATACCATATCATCTACAAAAATAAAAAATGAATTTCTTACAAATAAATACCTAAAATTCTTATTTGAACATATTTATAATTTAATTATAATTTTGCATCTATTTTCCATCGAAGCAGAATTTAAAATCAATGGTAATTTTCCATATTCCTCCGTATGTTTTGATACATATTTGATAAATTAACAAGAGTGGGAAACAACATAACTAGGGATGGTCATGGGTTCGGACGGGCTGAGCTTTTAGTTGATCTGCACTTGACCTGAAAATGGAAGGACTTCACCTAAACTAAATCTAATTTGACTAGATATTAGGAGATCTTTGTTCTTGACTGGAATTTTGAGATAAAAATCCCCCCACCCTTACTAAACATAAAAAAAACCTTATTTCTATTAGGCTTACATGTTATGTGTGTTTTAGGATTTTATTTACTAAATCTTGGGCTTACATGTATTTAGACAACATTTTATTTATGTTTGAATATGAATTTCTACAAAATATTTCGTTTTATTTTTGTAACAAATGTGACATTCTATATTCGTTCATAAAGTCTAGGTCAGATATTGTGTAATATAAGGAAGTTCGATTGAGTGTGCGTATAGTCAGAGGAAGTGGAGTTGAAGAACCACGTTATCATATATTAAAAATTTCTAATAAACACATTTCAAATCTTATTTGAATATGAAAGCATTTGATCTATAACATACATGAATGAATTAAATCTGCCTCATTTGGTAAGTAATTTAATATTTAAACATGTATGTATATATATATATATATACATAAATACGGAATTTATCACGTGAAATATAATTTTGCACTGTAATATAATTACAATTATACTTTTTACAATGAATTTTAAAATATGCTTCATTATCTTTCATGCTCCTAACTATGTAAATTCTACTCACATTTAATTGCTCCGTAAGAATTATTTGTCAATATCTAAAATAAGCTTCATTACCATTCTTGGTTATAGGCCCTTCAAATCTAACTATAACTGCTATCTCTCATTCACTATATATAGATATGATTATAGATAATATATACTCACCAAAGTTGTTTTTAAAACTATCATATTTTTTAAAAGTCAAAATGATGAGTTTTGTTTCCTTTCTTCTTCTCATTGTCCTTATTGCAAGTTTGGGTGAATTTCTATCACATCTTTTAAAGAAGTTTTGTTTCAATTGTTTTGATGAATATCTATTCTTTTGGAAGATTTAACTCAAGTATAAATATTATCGTTTCATAATTTTCAGGAACTGAACCAACAATAGTGGAGGCTGGCAGTTGTACGACTTCAACACCGATGAATTGCACACCAAGAACATGTGACAAGCTTTGCACTTCTAACCATGGAGAGAAAGCATTTGGGAGATGTATTACTACTTCTGTGTGTGACTGTACATATCCATGTCCAACACTGTTCTAATTTACTTTAATTTTATTTGCTTTTGGAGAAGATGAATGTTCTTTTTCCATTGAGAGATAAGATAATTGGATAAAAGATAAATGTATCATTATGATATATATTTCTCTATTAAATTTTATTATTAAAATTACTCAATTTGATTTTTTCCTGAAATTTAGATAGACATTTCTTATTAAAAATATAACTTTCATAAATAGTTTTAAAACCAAAAGTTTATTATGTCAGTTAAGTCTCTCTAATATGTCAGCAATCATGTACATGCATACTTCCATATCAACGTCGTCAACGATAAAAATAACATAATAAATGTGAAAGAATGTTTTCCTAGTCAAAAGGCTTAATTGATGTAATTTTCATCTTTGATGACTCAATTGAGTGTATTTTTCGTTGAAGGGGTTTAATTGATTTTTATGAAAATTTTGGTGGCTTATATTCCCCTAAATCTATTAAATGATATATATACACCCAATCATATATACATTTCATATATGCTCACATGATTTTAAAACAAATTTGCTATGTCAGTTTTGATTTATATTATAACTAATATTAATACCTCGAGATGGGGAATACAACATTAGGGGTATTGGACCACGGCAATCATTCTCAATGGCCAAATACCAATAGCTCAAAAGCTCACGAAACGATACAACTAATGTTAACCACAACGAAAATGATAACATATGACAATACATAATAAATTATGTATTACTTAATTTTTTTTGCTCGGCAAATAGAATTTTATTAAAGATAAAGCCAACCCAACTTACATGCCTCATTAAAAACCTCCCTAATCCTAAATAGAGGAAAAGAGTACACATAAGTCAGGAAAGATACAAACAAACAAAATCCAACCCCAATCCTTACAGCACAATAACCTGATGAATAAGCAGTTGTACTCTCGAAACAAGTCAAGGGTAAACCAGTTTTGACTCAAAGGGAAAAACCAGTTTCGACTCAAACTTGTAACAAAAGGCAAGCCAAATTCAAATACCTACCACCAAGCTATAAGACAGTCTGTTACCTTCGACCAAGCCAAAGCAAAATCTTTTTGGTCTGAAAGAATTCCACTCCCCCAAAACTCTTGTGTAAACGATCGAACTCAACAAGACCTAACCACCAACACCAGAATCGAATCATAGGATTTTTCATTCCCGCCTTAGCTAGAGGATATCCCAACACATGCTACTAGTGACACAAAAGATATACCAGAACAAAGGCACATACCTGCACCAAAGACTGAACAACATGAGCGAGAAAGACCACCATGACCACGAATGTTGACCTGAGTTGCTGAAGCAAGTTAAAGATGTCTGCAAGCCCAATTCGACTAATAAAACTCCTTTGTGTATCCAAAAAAAATAAGATAACACCTCCGAGGACATCTTGCTTGCCGTAACTTCTGCTTAAACTATTTTCAAATTTTACATTGCACCTGAAAAAGGTAGCTCTACTAATTTCCAGCTTAAATCACAACCCCCACCACATACTGTATGCTAAAAAATGCTACGCCTTAAAATGTTGAAAATATATTGTCAGATCCTACTAATGGAAACTGCATCTAGCTCCTCCTTCAAACAAACCAACTTGCATAAAAAAACATTTGAACACCTGCTCCCCATTATATGAAGTAACCAAAACTCGTCCTTATTCAAAATCTACCTCAAAACACACCTTACCAAAATCACCTCACCGAAACTATTCTCACTTTGACTCATGATTAACAACCACCTATAACTCTTAAAAAGTTATTACAAATCGAGTATAATTACCAGCATCTTCATAAGCAGATACACTCCCTTTTAAAACTCCATAATATCGCTCACTAAATGTCCACTAACACCGACTAAGTGGTGGATCCTATCACACACGCCAAACTTCCTAATAAACTTCCAAACGGGCTAACTCCTTCACAAACTCTTTCTCATCTCCTTCAATTTGCATCCCTTGCCGTTTCCCCAACTTTAAAGCTTTCCTAGCCTTTATAGTCGCTACATTCCACCTTGCGGCCAGATCAAAATCAGAGAGAGAGACCTACCAGATAGCTCCGGTGCAATCAAATTGTTTTTATTCAGCTTATTCATTTTAAGTGCTCTGTCTCTTTTTTTCCTTTCCAAATCTGTAAGGGCTTTATCTTGAAAATCCATTAGAGACGCATACCTCTTAACTTTATTGGAACGTTTCACTGTAAACTTTTCTTGAAAAAAAAACCTAGGACTCTCCTCCTCAGTTTGATCTCTGTCGGCCTCCAAATCACATTGAGATGGATCCCCATTGGACCATCGTGCATTCATTCTTTCATCAACAGAAGCAGCCCACGAAGACTTGCTCTCCCCCGGGTTTACAACAGGCGACGTCATATTTGGGATCAAATCCATGTCCTTCACATCATCCAAAGCCCTGGGTGAAACATGATCTAAATGCTCTGAATTTAAAATATCCACCTTATCACCTTCATGACCAGAGAAAACTGGTCCATTAGACACCGCTTCATCTATAGAGTCGACGTCAAGTGATCCATTATCAAATACAGGCTTTTTAGACGCAACCTCGGCCCAACTTAAACCAGCACCATTACCTATATTATATTGATCACCCATTTGATCCAGCGTCTTTTGATCTTTTCCAGACTGATATTCTTGGTCAGCTGCCAAATTCTGATTACTCTAATTGCCACCACTTCCTAAAAAGTCTTCCTCCCCCAGGTTTCTAGTAGCATCTGTATTGGAATGAAGACCGTTATTATTGTAATCATTCCCAAAGCAATTTTCATTTAATGCATCGTCCTCCACCAGTCTGTCTGCGCTCCGAAACCTAGCTGGCGGAGACTTACCAGTTCCTTCCGAAGACGATTACGTTTGGCTTTCTTGCCCCTTCTTCACCTTCTCCTTCGCCAAACTTTGTTTTGGCTTCGAGGTATGGAAATTCTCACAATTATCTGAGAAACCAATTTCCATCACATGGACGTTGTATGTCATACTTCCCACTTCGATTTCTACCGCTTCTTCAATTCTTTTATCTTGATTTGTCGTCACCAACATGGTAACCTTTTCACAATCAATCAAGTGCCTAGCATTCTCACCAAGAGCTTCCAAGGTGCCCCACAGCTCCGCCAGCCTCTTGAATGTAATATGATTCCAACAGTGGAGTGGCAAACTCGACACCTCGAGCCATGTCGCCCTCTCAGAACGCTGCAGTGATTCCGACCAAGGTACAACCTCCCTGAAGATCTCCTTCAAGTACGACCAATCAAGATCCTCTAACATCATGAACAGCTCGTCATCCTCAAAACATAAAAGAAATCTTTTACCACCTAACCTTTGAACTTTAATATACCCTAAACCCCATTCCTGCAACCTTAAGGAGATGTTTCTAACGCTGCACACAGATGCCATTTCACCCACAAGACACCTCTTCAATTTCCACAGTTCCTCCTCCTCCACGTGCCCTACAATCTTCCTCTTTTCTTTTCCTCCCTGGTTCCTCACCTCCTCAGCTTCTCTATCTGCACCCTGACGATTATCTGACATCCTCCAACCTGGATTCATGTTCATCTGTGCCGCCCACCTATATGAACCACCCTTGCTGGATTCTCTATTTCCAGGCAGAGGGTACCTTCCCTTGGATGTAGCCAAAGCCACCGTTAGTCTGAAGCCATACATAAAGAAGCCGTTCAATCTTTCCATTGCTCTCAGGGCATCTGTGCTATTCCCAAATCTCACAAAACCGAACTTTTCCCTCTTCTACTCAACCTGCTAACTATGAACGCATCAAGGACGTCTCCATGCCTTGCAAATGCATGCCATAAACCTTGCCAATGCATTGCATTCGGTATATTTTTTACGAAAAAAGTGACTGGCTGTTGGCCTCCCGTCAAAGCGGGTGAGACTGATTATAAGATATAAAAATTTATCAAGCTCTAGGACGTACATGACTCAAGAAAGAAACACCTATGAGAATTCCACACAAATGCAAGAAACTGCATAACGTATATAATTTTAAAAATCTTATTTTTGTATAATGTATATAATTTTATTTTGATTCATAAATTAATCGATTAAAAGCTTTAGATTGTAAATCTCCCAAAAAAACATCTACTTTTTTTCAAACACAATCATAATACGATATATACAATATCATCTACAAAAATAATAAATGAATTTCTTACAAATAAATACCTAAAATACTTATTTGAACATATTTATAATTTAATTATAGTTATGCACCTATTTTCCTTCGAAACAGAATTTAAAATCAATGGTAATTTTCCGTATTCCTCCGTATGTTTTGATACAGATTTGATAAATTAACAAGAGTGGGAAACAACATAACTAGGGATGGTCATGGGTTCGGACGGGCTGAGCTTTTAGTTGATCTGCACTTGACCTGAAAATGGAAGGACTTCACCTAAACTCAATCTAATTTGACTAGATATTAGGAGATCTTTGTTCTTAACTGGAATTTTGAGATAAAAATCCCCCCACCCTTACTAAACTTAAAAAAAAACTTATTTCTCTTAGGCTTACATGTTATGTGTGTTTTAGGATTTTATTTACTAAATCTTGGGCTTACATGTATTTAGACAACATTTTATTTATGTTTGAATATGAATTTCTACAAAATATTTCGTTTTATTTTTGTAACCAATGTGACATACTATATTCGTTCGTAAAGTCTAGGTCAGATGTTGTGTAATATAAGGAAAATCGATTGAGTGTGCGTATAGTCAGAGGAAGTGGAGTTGAAGAACCACATTATCATATATTAAAAATTTCTAATAAAGACATTTCAAATCTTATTTGAATATGAAAGCATTTGATCTATAACATACATGAATGAATTAAATCTGCCTCATTTGGTAAGTAATCTAATATTTAAACATGTATGTATATATATATATATATATATATATATTCATAAATACGGAATTTATCACGTGAAATATAATTTTGCACTGTAATATAATTACAATTATACTTTTTACAATGAATTTTAAAATATGCTTCATTATCTTTATTGCTCCTAACTATGTAAATTCTACTCACATTTAATTGCTCTGTAAGAATTATTTGTCAATATCTAAAATAAGCTTCATTCCCATTCTTGGTTATAGGCACTTCAAATCTAACTATAACTGCTATCTCTCATTCACTATATATAGATATGATTATAGATAATATATACTCACCAAAGTTGTTTTTAAAATTATCATTTTTTTAAGTCAAAATGAAGAGTTTTATTTCCTTTTTTCTTCTCATTGTCCTTATTGCAAGTTTGGGTGAATTTCTATCATATCTTTTAAAGAAGTTTTGTTTCAATTGTTTTGATGAATATCTATTCTTTTGGAAGATTTAACTCAAGTATAAATATTATCGTTTCATAATTTTCAGGAACTGAGCCAACAATGGTGGAGGCTGACAGTTGTACGACTTCAACACCGATGAATTGCACACCAAGAACATGTGACAGGCTTTGCACTTCTAACCATGGTAAGAAAGCTGTTGGGAGATGTATTACTACTTCTGTGTGTGACTGTACATATCCATGTCCTACACTGTTCTAATTTACTTTAATTTCATTTGCTTTTGGAGAAGATGAATGTTCTTTTTCCGTTGAGAGATAAGATAATTGAATAAAAGATAAATGTATCATTTTTCTTTTTTTTGATAAGCAAAGCGAAGTATATTATTATATAAAAAATATACAACGCGAGTCAAAACATGCACCTCATCAAAAACCTCCCTAAGCCTAATGGAGGAAAAGAGTACGACATGTCGACTAAAAATAAACGGACCAAAGACACCACCCCTCACAAGACCATCAAACCGATGCCTGAAACAAAGAGACTCGGGAAACCCCTTCCTTCGCTAGCGCATCAGCTAGCCCATTCGCCTCCCGGAAAATGTGAGAAAAGCAGACAGATCCCAGCGTCAAGCAAGCACGGTCAATCACACTAAAAAATTCCCACAAACGCCAAGGTCGACGTTCCACCTGCATCACCCACCCAATGGCCACTTTGGAATCCGACTCAATAATAAGTGGACGATCAGCCCATTTAGACATAACATAAAATTCCAATGCAAAGGCTATCGCCCGTATCTCTGCAACATTAGAATCAAGAGAACCAAGCGGGCCCGAAAAAAGCGCAAGTATACGACTCTGGGCATTTCGCAACACCCCCCGAAACCCGCAGGCCCAGGCTTCCCTCGAGCAGAACCATCTACCGAGAACTTCAATGTTACCTCGAGAGGAGGCGCCCAACAAACACCCAACTGGCTAGCCTGTATACCGACCCCTTCCTTAAACAAGCTCGGACAGTCCCACCATAAAGCCTCGCTAACGAACAACCCCTCTTTAAGAGTCTTCACCCAATAGAAAGACCGCAATTTCACCAAGAAACCAATCTCAGAAGCCGGTATATATTTGCTATTAAAAACAAATTCGTTGCGCGCAAGCCACAATGACCATAATAATGCATCAATGCTCGACACCCACAGCTTCTTCAACGTTCCCTTAAAGGAACAGTGTATATCCGGAATGAGTAAGTCCGAAAAAGCTTTTTGCAACGACATTGATATCGCCCACCATCCTCGGAACCAATCCCACAAACCTTGGGCAAAAGAGCAAAGATAAAACAAGTGCTCAATGTCCTCCTCCCTCTCTCGACACCACCTACATAAACCTTGTTGCTCACCCAAAGCAATTCCACGTATCCGCAAAAACTCAAAAGTAGGCAAGCGGCGTAGCCAAATAAACCACAAAAACACTTGGACCTTAGGAGGGACCAGGACTTTCCACGCAAAACAATCACCAAACTCACTCTCACCCACCTTATCAATCATAAGCAAACGAGACAAAGCTTTGACTGAAAAGATCCCATGCTTATCCGGTGTCCAAACAAGCATATCCAATACCCCTTGCCGCAAGCTCACCTAACACACCAACGAACAAAGTTCCTGCAGTTGTCGAACCTCAAAAGATCGCAGACTACGACGGAAAAAATCCTCCCATCGAGCATGCTGGAAACTCTCCTCAACGGCGTGGTCAACAACCAAGGCTAGACGATTGACCGCAAATGAGAATATTCGAGGATAAATATCCTTCAGAGGCTGCTCAACACACCATGCGTCAAACCAAAACAACACCCGCGTACCCGATCCGACCTTCCAAACAAACTGAGACTCGCCCATATACTTTTGAACACTCGCCGAACTAACCGTCTGAACTATCTGCTTCCAAATTACTGACATCGACCCCCTGAAAGAAGAATTAAACCGCCACCACTGAGCTGCCCCACCATACTTCGACACAATAATAGCTCGCCATAAAGAGGATTCATCCCTAGCATACCTCCACGACCATTTCGCCAGTAAAGCCTTATTTCGAACCTCCAAATCAGCCACCCCCAAACCGCCAAGATGGCGAGGTCGACACACCAAGCTCCAACTCACTCTACACATCTTTCGCTGTAAACTAACCCCACCCCAAAGGAACGCTGGCCTCAACTTATCAATAGCAGCTATTACACCTTTCGCCACACGAAACAAACCCATATAATACACTGGTAGGGAAGACAAAACAGAGTTTACCAGAGTGACGCGAGCCGCAAAAGAGAGCGATGTCCTCTTCCAACCAGCGAGCTTCCGACGGACCGAAGCGATAACATGCTCCCATACTGCAATATTTCGCGGATTTACCCCCAACGGTAACCCCAGGTAAACAAACGACAATTCTCCCTGTCGACAACATAAAACATCCGCCATGGATGCGAGCAAATCCCCATCCACACCAATCGAATAAAGAGAGGACTTATTGAAATTAATTTTCAATCTGGAGCACACTTGGAAGCAACACAAAAGCCTGCAGATATTCAAAGCAGTTTCTACTGAAGCTTCAAAGAAAAGTATGGTGTCGTCGGCAAACTGAAGATGTGATATAATCACCCTCGGAGCCACTACTACCCCACGGATCAGCCCCAAACCCTCTGCTTGTACGAACAACCGATGCAATGCTTCAGCCACAATAACAAATAATAAAGGCGACAACGGGCAACCCTGACGCAACCCACGCCCCATGCCAAATTCTTTTGTAGCACTACCATTCAGAAGGACAGAGAAACGAACTGTACTAATACACTCCATAACCCATCCTCGCCAAGTCTCGCTAAATCCCATCGAGCACATAATAGGATCCAAAAATTCCCATCGGACGCAATCATAGGCCTTCGCAAAATCTAGCTTCAAAACACAACCGCACAACCGACTCTGCCGCATAGAGTGAATAGTTTCATTAGCCAATAATATCCCATCTACAATCTGACGACCACGGACAAATGCTGACTGATGATCACTGATCAAACCGCCCAACACCACTTGTAATCTCCTAGCCATAATTTTAGCTAAAATCTTATAGATGGAATTAATTAAGCTAATCGGGCGATACTCCTGCAATGTAACCGGTGAGTCCACCTTAGGTAGCAGCACTAGAAATGTATTATTTACTCCCATAGGCAATCGTCCTGAGGTGAAAAAATCAGCCAAAAAATGCCCCACATCAGCACTCACAACCTCCCAACACTGCTTGAAAAATTCCATACTGTATCCATCTGGACCCGGAGACTTCGATCCCTCGCTGCCTCGCACTATTACCCATGCCTCGTCAACAGAAAAAGGCGCAACCAAAGCCAAATTATCAGCTTCATTCACCCTAGTAAAAGCTCCCTCGAAACGCCATATACAAGACCTCTCATCCGCAGCGAAGTGTTTCGAGAAAAAACTCGCAATGTGTTTGCGCAACCTGATCGGATCGGTTACCCAAGAGGCACCGATAGTCAACCTAGCAATGGCATTTCGCATCACACGCAACTTCGCTGCTCTATGAAAGAATGCAGTATTCATGTCCCCCAATTTAAGCCAAGTCGCTCTCGACTTTTGGCGCCACAACAATTCTTTCCGGCGAATAGCTCGCCACAAAGCTTGCATCCATACCCTCTTCCGATCGCACAGCTCAATACTTTCCCCTTCAGCCACCTCCTCTTCACCACTATCCAAACAATCAATACGGTTTTGAAGTTGAGATATCTCATTCTCAATGTCCCCAAACTCCGTTTTATTCCATTGTCGAAGAAAGATCTTCAAATGCCTAAGCTTAACCGAGATATTAGAGTTTCCAATACCAAGACCCGTCAAACGGCACCACTCCTCTGCCATGCGACTAACATTACACCTCTCTTCCAACCAAACATTAATAAAACGGAAATGCCTTGGACCCCAATATTTATCATAACACAACAAAAGAATTGGGGCATGGTCTGAAATTCCTCTCGGAAGCGATAACTGTTCAATCCTAGAAAAGCAATCCAACCAAAGCGACGATACAAGAAACCTATCGATAGGACTCTTTCGACTGTCCCTACCAAACCATGTAAACTGTTTTCCCCGTAACGGTAGATCAATTAAGCTCACTGAATTCACAAAAGAAACAAATGAACTCATACCTCTAGATGCCGAATTACATCATGCTCTTTTCGACGGACGTAGCACCGAATTAAAATCGCCCGCGACACAACATGGAACCGAAAAACCCCCGATCACTATCAACATTCTATGCCATAGACATTCTTGCTCCGACACTTCGCAAAGGGCATACACAGCCATGATACTACAAACAATATCCTCAGGTTTCCATCGCCCCTGCAGCACAACATAGTGTTAATCCACCTCCACTGACTCCAGCACAAAGCGAGCTCCTTCCAAAATCACTAGCAACCCACCCGATGCTCCCACGGATGGAAAAACAGAAAATTCAAAACCATCACTGTACCACAAGTTAGCAACAACCGACGGCACCAGCTCCTCCAACTTCGATTCCTGCAACAGTACCATATCAACCCGCTGCCTCCGTATTACATCACCCACCCGCCTCCTCTTCAACATAGCACCCAACCCCCTGACGTTCCAGCTCATGATACGCATCGTTACAAAGTGCGGATGCCATCCTGCAGCACCCGAGACAAGTCTTGCAAAATCTCCTCCTCCCGGCCTA
The DNA here is from genome assembly GCA_030270665.1 of Hibiscus trionum. Taxonomy (NCBI): domain Eukaryota; kingdom Viridiplantae; phylum Streptophyta; class Magnoliopsida; order Malvales; family Malvaceae; genus Hibiscus; species Hibiscus trionum. Next base: position 39,785,707 of record BSYR01000026.1, on the reverse strand, counting down.
ACAATGTCACCCTCACCAAATTCCCCAAAGCCACCGTAGCTGCAGCCTCATGGTAAATAATTTGTTGTCTGTGGTTTAGGTCCGAGTCTGTTAACGAAGCATCGGCTACTATAGTATGAGTTTCACGTCCCACACTCTTTTTCGGTCTTCCTCTCCCATGCATCGGATATTTTGCAACCCCCGACAGCGCATTCACCGACTTCGTCTTTTTAAGAACCCCGTTTATCCAAACCGAGATTACTGTATCACCCTCAGAGCTATTTCGTACAACCTGGTCACCGTCAAGCTCCTCAACGGGGACGTGAATCAAGCTTGTCTGCACTTCTACGTTCGTCGCAACAGGAACATTTACCAACCCGTCCGAATCGTTTTTTTCGGTCTCCCCCACACCCTGCTGACTTTGAGACCCGATCAGATCACCCTCACAATCCTCATGGATTTGATCGTGGATATTGTTTTCATCCACTGGAAGTTGTTGTAACAAATTATTATCTAAACTTTCAAATCTTTGGAACCCCATCTCACTAGTACTCTTCACCCCGGCAGCAGCTCCTTGTGGCAGTGAAACTCCAGCCGGCACCACTACTCCTTGGCCCATCGTCTCCCCAAAGTGAGCCGGTGTCAATTTTATGCACTCAGGTGCGACAACAGGCGTGCCACTTACCGTATCAGGGTCCTCTCGGTATGCATCATTCCAAAGATGGTTACAGTGCCAATCCTTTACCACTGTTCCTATTTCCACAAAATCCTCACACTGTCGCTCATCGCCCATACTAGATTCCGGCACACACTCAGACGAACTACACTCCGGTGACTCACCACTGCCAGCATCATTAGCCGTTGTGCATTCACAATCAATAAGTGGCCCGAAAATGGTCACCTCTTTTACATACACATGGTGTAACTTTCCCTCGACCTCCAGCACCACTCTTGTATCAATAAAATCCAGTATCTCCGTTTCAATCAATAACCATCCACACTCAAATGACGTCGGCGATGTCGTGTTCTCTGCCACCCGAACAAGTGATCCCCAATTCTTCGTATTATTATCGAAAGACTCATGTGACCAAGCATGGATTGGGATTCCTCTGACAGAAATCCATGCCCGTCGTGTAGGTAATGTCATCCCCGGATCCCAACACTCTATTTTTGAAAAACAATCACTGAATGTCGTCTTTCCCATAACCTCCTCCCGGATTTTCGCATCTTTAAACATCAACAAAATTGCCGGTCCAGCGATTCGCAAAATAGACAAACCTTTATAGTTAGGGAGATTCATCCGTGTTGCTAGTTCCTTAAGGCTCCAATGTCGATTGCACCATCCTACCATACAGTGTTGTAATACTGCCAATTTCTCCTCATCGACATGCCCTTGAATCACCTTTACCGTTACATGCTTCCTCTTAGAATTCATACTATTTATTTCTGATTTCCCCTTTTCACTACCGTCAATTTTTCGCTTAGGGTCGCCGATCTCCCTACTTCTTTGATTCCAGGACAATCCACGATCTACAAACCTTGCCATAGTCACCATCAAGCGAGACCCGTAAATCCACTTATTGTGTAGTCGTTCGATTGCCCGATCGGCGTCAACTCGACTAGCCATCCTGACGAAACAAAACCTCCCTCCATCCTTTGCCCTTTTCCGAGGGATGAAAGCGTCGAGCACCACACCATGCCTATCGAACACCTGCCACAGTCCCTTCCAATGCAGCGATTCCGAAATCCTTCCCACATACACTGTCCAAGACTGCCGGCGGCCAGACTCTTTCGCTCCGTCCATCCAGGAAACGATGAAGTGGATCAGAACTTGATATCATTACGATATATATATTTCTCTATTAAATTTTATTATTAAAATTGCTCAATTTGATTTTTTTCCTGAAATTTAGATAGACATTTCTTATTAAAAATATAACATTCACAAATAGTTTTAAAACCAAAAGTTTATTATGTCAGTTAAGTCTCTCTAATATGTCAACAATCATGTACATGCATACTTCCATATCAACGCCGTCAACGATAAAAATAACATAATAAATGTGAAATAATGTTTTCCTAGTCAAAAGGCTTAATTGATGTAATTTTCATCTTTGATGACTCAATTGAGGGTATTTTTCGTGGAAGGGGTTTAATTGATTTTTATGAAATTTTTTGTGGCTTATATTCCCCTAAAGCTATTAAATGATATATATACACCCAATCATATATACATTTCATATATGCTCACATGATTTTAAAATAAATTTGCTATGTCAGTTTTGATTTCTATTATTACTAATATTAATACCTCGAGGTGGGGAATACAAAATTAGGGGTATTGGACCATGGCAATCATTCTCAATGGCCAAATATCAATAGCTCAAAAACTCACCAAACGATACAACTAATGTTAACCACAACGAAAATGATAACATATGACAATACATAATAAATTATGTATTACTTAATTTTATTAATAATTTGATTCAACACGATTATAAGATATAAAAATTTACCAAGCTCTAGGACGTACATGACTCAAGAAAGAAACACCTATGAGAATTCCACACAAATGCAAGAAACTGCATAACGTATTTAATTTTAAAAATCTTATTTTTGTATAATGTATATAATTTTATTTTGATTCTTAAATTAATCGATTAAAAGCTTTAGATTGTAAATCTCCCAAAACAACATCTACTTTTTTTTCAAACACAATCATAATACGATATATACCATATCATCTACAAAAATAAAAAAATGAATTTCTTACAAATAAATACCTAAAATACTTATTTGAACATATTTATAATTTAATTATAATTTTGCATCTATTTTCCTTCGAAACAGAATTTAAAATCAATGGTAATTTTCCATATTCCTCCGTATGTTTTGATACAGATTTGATAAATTAACAAGAGTGGGAAACAACATAACTAGGGATGGTCATGGGTTAGGACGGGCTGAACTTTTAGTTGATCTGCACTTGACCTGAAAATGGAAGGACTTCACCTAAACTCAATCTAATTTTACTAGATATTAGGAGATCTTTGTTCTTGACTTGAATTTTGAGATAAAAATCCCCCCACCCTTACTAAACTTAAAAAAAAACTTATTTCTATTAGGCTTACATGTTATGTGTGTTTTAGGATTTTATTTACTAAATCTTGGGCTTACATGTATTTAAACAACATTTTGTTTATGTTTGAATATGAATTTCTACAAAATATTTCGTTTTATTTTTGTAACAAATGTGACATTCTATATTCGTTCGTAAAGTCTAGGTCGGATGTTGTGTAATATAAGGAAGACCGATTGAGTGTGCGTATAGTCAGAGGAAGTGGAGTTGAAGAACCACGTTATCATATATTAAAAATTTCTAATAAACACATTTCAAATATTATTTGAATATGAAAGCATTTGATCTATAACATACATGAATGAATTAAATCTGCCTCATTTGGTAAGTAATCTAATATTTAAACATGTATGTATATATATATATATACATAAATACGGAATTTATCACGTGAAATATAATTTTGCACTGTAATTGAAAAAAATCAAAGTAGTATGTATTACGGAGCAAGGGAGAATATGGCCAAGGACGGAGCAAGGGAGAATGGCCACCGGCAGCCTTGGATAGTATACATGAGTAGGATATCTGATACGTTGCACTGGAAAGGTCTATGGCAAGTGTTCGATAGGCATGGTGTGGTGCTCGACGCTTTCATCCCTCGGAAAAGGACAAAGGATGGAGGGAGGTTCGGCTTTGTCAGGATGGCTAGTAGGGTCGATGCTGATCGGGCGATTGAATGCCTTAACAACAAATGGATTTATGGGTCTCACTTGATGGTGAGTATGGCAAGATTTGCCGACTGCGAATCGTCCTGGAATCAAAGAAATAGGGATTTGGGTGAGTCCGATCGAAAGAAAAATGGGGATGAAAAGGGGCAATCTGAAATAAATAGCGTGAATTCGAAGAGAATACATATCACGACAAAGGTGATTCAAGGGCATGTCGATGCAGAGAAAGTGGATATTCTAAAACATTGTATGGTGGGCTGGTGAAATTGCCATTGGAGTTTGAAGGAATTAGCATCGAGGTTGAACATTCCTAATCACCAAGGCTTGTCCATCCTGCGAATCGCTGGACCGACAATTTTACTGATGTTCAAGGATGCGAAAACAAAGGCGGAGGTGTTGGAAAAGACGAGGTTTAGTGATTGCTTCTCAAAGTTAGAACAGTGGGATCCGGGGATGACATTATAGACTCGACGGGCATGGATTTCAGTCCGAGGAATCCCAATACACGTGTGGTCATTTGAGACTTTCGAAAATATTGCGAAGACGTGGGGTTCACTTGTTCGAGTTGAGGAGAACACAGCATTGCCGACATCGTTCGAATGCGGCTGGGGTTTGATTGAGACGGATTTGATGGAATCCATCGATACAAGAGTGGTGCTGGAAGTCGGGGGAAAATTGCACCATATATTCGTCAAAGAGGTGACCATCTTTGGGCCTCTTGTTGACTGTGAATGTACAACGGCCAGTGACGCTAGCAGTGACGAGTCATCGGAGTGTAGTTCGTCGGAGTGTGTGCCGGAATCGAGTATGGGGGAAGAACATCAGCGTGAAATTTCAGAGGACGTGGGAACAGGGCTGAAAGATTGGAAGTGTAATCAACTCTAGAATGATGGTTACCGTGGGGACCAGGATGTGGTGGATGACACGCCGGTTGTCGCGCCTGGGAGTATTTTGGCGATGCCGGTTCACTGTGGGCCAACGTTGGGCGGCGGTGAAGCTGGGCTGGTGGGAGTTTCACCGGTATTAGGAGTCTATGATAACACAAAGAGTCCATGTGGGATAGAATTCCAAAATATTGGAACAGTAGAAGCCATTTCACTCAAACAACCTTAAGAGGCTGATCATATCCACGAGGATAATCAGGTTGATCTGACCAGTTTTCAAAATCAACGGGGGGGTCGGTGACTGGAGAACAAGCGTCGGACGGATTGGTTTCTATTCCGATCACGACAAACGCTGTCGAGCAGATTGGTTTGATCCCATTTCCTGTTGAAGAGCTGGGCGGTGAACAGGCAAAACGCCAAAGTGGTGCAGCTGACTCCGTTATTCCGATTTGGATTAATGGGGTGTTAAAGAAGACGAAATCGGTGAATGAGTTGTCGGGGTGGTGGAAAATCTGAAACAGGGAAGGGGAAGACCGAGGAAGAGTGGAGGCCGAGATTCCCAAACTATTGTCGCCGACGCCTAGATAACAGATTCGGATTTCCATCGTAGACAATAAATTCTGTACCGTGAAGCTATAGCGACAACGGCATTGGGGAACTTGGTAGGGGTGACATCTCTAGGCCGTGAGGAAGAGATATTGCACGATTTTTCACGAGTGCTGCAGGACGGCATTCGAAATTTGTAGCAATGCGACTATTGAGCTGGAACGTCAGGGGGTTGGGTTCTTTGTTGAAGAGAAGACGGGTGGGGGATGTGATTCGGAGGCAGCGTTTCGATATGGTTTTGATGCCGGAATCGAAATTAGAGGAGCTGGTGCCGTCGGTTGTTGCTGGATTGTGGTACAGTGATGGTTTTGAGTTTTCTTTTTCGCCATCCGTGGGAGCTTCGGGTGGATTGTTAGTGTTTTGGGAAGGTGATCGTTTTGCGCTGGAATCGGTTGAGTTAGATAGACATTTTATTATGCTTCAAGGGCGATGGAAGCCCGAGGATATCGTTTGTTGTGTTATGGTGGTTTATGCCCCTTGCGATGTATCGGAGAAGGAAGGTTTATGGCAACGGATGTTGACAGCGATCGAAGGTTTTTCGGGGCCATGGTGTGTCACGGGCGACTTTAATTCAGTTCTGCGTCCGTCGAAGAGAGCAGGTTGTAGCTCGATGTCGAGAGGTATGATTTCTTTTGTTTCCTTTGTGAATGCTACGAGCTTGATTGATATGCCGTTGCGAGGAAAACAATTTACATGGTTTGGTAGGGATAGTCGAAAGAGTCGCATCGATAGATTCCTTGTATCATCGCAGTGGTTAGATTGTTTTGCTAGGATTGAACAGATGTCATTGCCGAGAGGCATATCGAACCATGCCCCAATTCTTCTGTTGTGTGATGATATTGATTGGGGTCCAAGGCCATTCCGCTTCATTAATGTTTGGTCGGAAGAGAGGCGTAATGTTAGTCGTATGGCTGAGGAGTGGTGCCGTTTGACGGGAATGGGTATCGGTAATTCTAACATCTCAGTTAAGCTTAAACATTTGAAGCTATTTCTTCGACAATGGAATAAAACGGACTTCGGGGATATTGAGAAAGAAATTTCACATATACAAAGCCACATCGATTGTTTGGATAGTGGTGAGAAGGAGCTGGCCGTGGAGGAGGGTAGTGAGCCGTGCGATAGAAAGAGGGCTTGGTTGCAAGCTTTGTGGCGAGCGATCCGCAGAAAAGAATCGTTGTGGCGACAAAAGTCGAGAGCGACTTGGCTTAAATTGGGTGATAGGAATACTGCGTTCTTTCACAGGGCAGCGAAGTTGCGTGCGATACGAAATGCAATTGTTGGGTTGACTATAGGTGGTACTTGGGTAACTGATCCGATCAAATTACGCAAATATGTGGTGAGCTTTTTCTCTAATCATTTCGCTGCGGAAGAGAGGTCTTGTAATTGGCATTTCGAGGGAGCTTTTAACAGGGTGAATGCAGCTGAGAACTTGGCTTTGACTGTGCCATTTACTATTGCCGAGGCATGGGTTGTCGTGCGAGGATGTGAGGGTTCGAAGTCTCTGGGTCCGGATGGATGTAGTATGGAGTTTTTCAATAGGTGTTGGGAGGTTCTAAGCGTAGATGTGGAACGGTTCTTGGCTGATTTTTTCTCCACGGGAAAGTTGCCTTTTGGTGTGAATAACACGTTTATTGTGATGCTACCTAAAGTGGATTCGTCGGTTTCTTTGCATGAGTATCGACCGATCAGCCTGCTAAATTCTATATATAAGATTTTAGCCAAAATTTTAGCTAGACGGTTACAGGTGGTGTTGGGCGGTTTGATCAGTGACCATCAGTCAGCTTTTGTTCGTGGTCGTCAGATAGTGGATGGGATTTTTTTGGCCAATGAAACGATTCACTCTATGCGACATAGTCGGGTGGGGGGATGTGTGTTGAAGCTTGATTTTGCGAAGGCCTACGATTGTGTCCGATGGGAATTCTTGGATCAAATTATGTGCTCGATGGGTTTTAGCGAGACTTGGCGGGGATGGATAATGGAGTGTATTGGTAAAATTTGTTTATCTGTTCTGCTAAATGGGAGCGCAACGAAAGAGATTGATATGGGACGTGGGGTGCGACAGGGCTGCCCATTGTCGCTGTTATTATTCGTCATTGTGGCTGAAGCTTTGCATCGACTGTTAGTACAAGCGGAGGTAATGGGGCTGATTCGTGGGGTGGTAGTGCCTCCGGGGGTGACGTTAACACCCTCCAGTTTGCCGACGACACCATTCTATTTTTGAAGCATCAGTAGAAGCGGCATTGAACATCCGCATGCTATTATGTTGTTTCCAGGTGTGTTCAGGTTTGCGTATTAACTTCTCGAAGTCTTCCCTTTATTCAATTGGTGTGGATGGGGATTTGGTTGCATCCATGGCCGAGGTATTGTGTTGTCGTCGGGGGAGTTACCGTTAGTCTACTTGGGATTACCGCGGGGGTGAATCTGCGAAACATCGCTGTATGGGAGCCTGTCATTGCATCTGTCCGTCGGAAGCTCGCGGGTTGGAAGAGGACATCGCTATCTTTTGCGGCGCGCGTCACTCTAGTAAACTCTGTCTTATCTTCCCTCCCAGTATATTATATTGGCTTGTTTAGTGTGCCGAAAGGGGTAATTGCTGCTATTGATAAGTTGAGGCGAGCATTCTTATGGGGCGGGGTTAATTTACAACGAAAAATGAGCAGAGTGAGTTGGAGTTTGGTGTGCCGGCCTCGCCATCTTGGTGGCTTGGGGGTGGCTGATTTGGAGGTTCGAAACAAGGCGCTATTGGCGAAATGGTCGTGGAGATATGCTAGGGATGTAACATCTTTATGGCGAGCTATTATTGTATCGAAGTATGGTGAGGCGGCTCAGTGGTGGCGATTTAATACTTCGGTTAGGGGACCAATGTCTGTAATTTGGAAGCAGATAGTGCAGACTGTTAGTTCGGAGGGTGTGCAAAAGCACATGGGCGAGTCTCAGTTTGTTTGGAAGGTTGGCTCGGGGGAACGAGTGCTGTTTTGGTTTGATGCATGGTGTGTTGAGCAGCCGCTAAAAGATGTGTTCCCTCGCCTGTTCTCAATTGTGGTTAATCGGTTAGCACTGGTAGTGGACATTGCTGTCGATGGGAGTTTTCAACATGATCAGTGGGGGACTTGTTCCGTCGTAGCCTGCGTTCTTTTGAGGCCCGATAATTGCAGGACCTTCGGTCGTTGGTGTGTCATGTACAGCTACGACAAGGTGAGATGGATATGCTTGTCTGGACACCGGATACGCATGGGATTTTTTCAGTCAAAGGGCTGTCTCCGTTGCTTATGATGGACAAGGTGGGTGAAAGCGAATTTGGGGACTGTTTTGCGTGGAAAGTCCTGGTTCCGCCTAAGGTCCAGGCGTTCTTGTGGTTTGCTTGGTTGCGCCGCTTCCCTACGTTTGCGTTTTTGCGGATCCGTGGGATTGATTTGGGCGAACACCACGGTTTGTGTAGGTGGTGCTGCGAGAGGGAGGAAGATATTGAACATTTGTTTTATTTGTGCCCATTTGCCCAAGGCTTATGGAATTGGTTTCGAGGGTGGTGGGCGATTTCTTTGCCTATGCCTAAAACATTGGCGGATTTCCTTCTCCCGGATATGCAATGTTCGTTTAAAGGCATATTGAGGAAGCTCTGGGTGTCGAGTATTGCTGCATTGTTGTGGTCGTTATGGCTTGCGCGCAATGACTTTGTTTTTAACGGAAAATTTGTCTCGGCATCGGAGATAGGCTTCTTGGTCAAGTTCCGATCTTTTTATTGGGTGAAGACCCTTAAAGAGGGGTTATCCGTCAGTGAATCTCTTTGGTGGGATTGTCCGAGTTTGTATCGGGAAGGGGTTGACAAACAGATTGATCGGTTGGGAGTGTGTTGGGAGCCCCCTATCGGGGTAACTTTAAAATTTTCGGTGGATGGTTCTGCTCGTGGGAAGCCGCGGCCTGCGGGCTTCGGGGGGTGTTGCGTGATGCTCAGAGTCGTATCCTCGCGTTGTTCTCAGGGCCACTTGGTTCTCTTGATTCTAATGTTGCGGAGATTCGGGCGATAGCTTTTGCCTTGGATTATTTTGTTGCGTCTAAATGGGTTGATCGTCCTCTTATTATTGAGTCGGATTCCAAAGTGGCAATTGGGTGGGTGTTGCAGGTGGAGCGTCGCCCATGGCGCTTGTGGGAGTTCTTTCGTGCGATCGACCGTGCTTGTTTGACATTAGGTTCTGTTTGCTTTTCTCATATTTTCCGGGAGGCGAATGGGTTAGCTGACGCGCTAGCGAAGGAAGGGGTGTCTCGAGTCTCTTTATTCCAGGCTTCGATCTGATGGTTTGTAAGGGGAGGGGTCTTTTGTTTCGCTTTTAAAGTCGACATGTCGTACTCTTTTCCTCCATTAGGCTTAGGGAGGTTTTTGATGAGGCGCATGTTCGGCTTGCGTTGTATATTTATCTTAATAATATACTTCGCTTTGCTGATCAAAAAAATAATTTTGCACTGTAATATAATTACAATTATACTTTTTACAATGAATTTTAAAATATGCTTCATTATCTTTATTGCTCCTAACTATGTAAATTCTACTCACATTTAATTGCTCCGTAAGAATTATTTGTCAATATCTAAAATAAGCTTCATTCCCATTCTTGGTTATAGGCACTTCAAATCTAACTATAACTGCTATCTCTCATTCACTATATATAAATATGATTATAGATAATATATACTCACCAAAGTTGTTTTTAAAATTATCATTTTTTAAAGTCAAAATGAAGAGTTTTATTTCCTTTGTTCTTCTCATTGTCCTTATTACAAGTTTGGGTGAATTTCTATCATATCTTTTAAAGAAGTTTTGTTTCCATTGTTTTGATGAATATCTATTCTTTTGGAAGATTTAACTCAAGTATAAATATTATTGTTTCATAATTTTTCAGGAACTGAACCAACAATGGTGGAGGCTGACAGTTGTACGACTTCAACACCGATGAATTGCACACCAAGAACATGTGACAAGCTTTGCACTTCTAACCATGGAGAGAAAGCTGTTGGGAGATGTATTACTACTTCTGTGTGTGACTGTACATATCCATGTCCTACACTGTTCTAATTTACTTTAATTTCATTTGCTTTTGGAGAAGATTAATGTTCTTTTTCCGTTGAGAGATAAGATAATTGAATAAAAGATAAATGTATCATTACGATATATATATTTCTCTATTAAATTTTATTATTAAAATTGCTCAATTTGATTTTTTTCCTGAAATTTAGATAGACATTTCTTATTAAAAATATAACTTTCACAAATAGTTTTAAAACCAAAAGTTTATTATGTCAGTTAAGTCTCTCTAATATGTCAACAATCATGTACATGCATACTTCCATATCAACATCGTCAACGATAAAAATAACATAATAAATGTGAAATGATGTTTTCCTAGTCAAAAGGCTTAATTTATGTAATTTTCATCTTTGATGACTCAATTGAGTGTATTTTTCGTGGAACGAGTTTAATTGATTTTTATGAAAATTTTTGTGGCTTATATTCCCCTAAAGCTATTAAATGATATATATACACCCAATCATATATACATTTCATATATGCTCACATGATTTTAAAATAAATTTGCTATGTCAGTTTTGATTTCTATTATTACTAATATTAATACCTCGAGGTGGGAAATACAAAATTAGGGGTATTGGACCACGACAATCATTCTCAATGGCCAAATATCAATAGCTCAAAAGCTCACCAAACTATACAACTAATGTTAACCACAACGAAAATGATAACATATGACAATACATAATAACTTATGTATTACTTAATTTTATTAATAATTTTATTCAACACGATTATAAGATATAAAAATTTACCAAGCTCTAGGACGTACATGACTCAAGAAAGAAACACCTATGAGAATTCCACACAAATGCAAGAAAATACATAACGTATTTAATTTTCAAAATCTTATTTTTGTATAATGTATATAATTTTATTTTGATTCTTAAATTAATCGATTAAAAGCTTTAGATTGTAAATCTTCCAAAAAACATCTACTTTTTTCAAACACAATCATAATACGATATATACCATATCATCTACAAAAATAAAAAAAATGAATTTCTTACAAATAAATACCTAAAATACTTATTTGAACATATTTATAATTTAATTATAATTTTGCATCTATTTTCCTTCGAAACAGAATTTAAAATCAAGGGTAATTTTCCATATTCCTCCGTATGTTTTGATACAGATTTGATAAATTAACAAGAGTGGGAAACAACATAACTAGGGATGGTCATGGGTTCGGACGGGCTGAGCTTTTAGTTGATCTGCACTTGACTTGAAAATGGAAGCACTTCACCTAAACTCAATCTAATTTGACTAGATATTAGGAGATCTTTGTTCTTGACCGGAATTTTGAGATAAAAATCCCCCCACCCTTACTAAACTTTAAAAAAAAAAACCTTATTTCTATTAGGCTTACATGTTATGTGTGTTTTAGGATTTTATTTACTAAATCTTGGGCTTACATGTATTTAGACAACATTTTATTTATGTTTGAATATGAATTTCTACAAAATATTTCGTTTTATTTTTGTAACAAATGTGACATTCTATATTCGTTCGTAAAGTCTAGATCGGATGTTGTGTAATATAAGGAAGATCGATTGAGTGTGTGTATAGTCAGAGGAAGTGGAGTTGAAGAACCACGTTATCATATATTAAAAATTTCTAATAAACACTTTTCAAATCTTATTTGAATATGAAAGCATTTGATCTATAACATACATGAATGAATTAAATCTGCCTCATTTGGTAAGTAATCTAATATTCAAACGTGTATGTATGTATATATACACACATAAATACGGAATTTATCACGTGAAATATAATTTTGCACTGTAATATAATTACAATTATACTTTTTACAATGAATTTTAAAATATGCTTCATTATCTTTATTGCTCCTAACTATGTAAATTCTACTCACATTTAATTGCTCCGTAAGAATTATTTGTCAATATCTAAAATAAGCTTCATTCCCATTCTTTGTTATAGGCACTTCAAATCTAACTATAACTGCTATCTCTCATTCACTATATATAGATATGATTATAGATAATATATACTCACCAAAGTTGTTTTTAAAATTATCATTTTTTTAAAGTCAAAATGAAGAGTTTTATTTCCTTTGTTCTTCTCATTGTCCTTATTGCAAGTTTGGGTGAATTTCTATCATATCTTTTAAAGAAGTGTTGTTTTGTAACCCCCTCGTCCCGGTCTGGCCGGATGACCGGTCCGAGTAGGCCACACGGGGAAAACCGAAGCGAAACCCGTTAAGGTTCCACCTCGGTTAGCGACCCTAAATTTTTTTCATTTAAATTACATTTTAACTAGAGGCATACTAGATTCTTAAGTGATTTCTACAGCGGAAACAAGACTCCCGGGAGGCCCTACAACAAAACATGCCTAACCGAAACATCGAGACCCTTTAGAGATGCATAAAATCCCACATTCAGGCCTGTGTTTCGAAACTGGTACTGCCCATTTCGAAACACGAGATCCAGGTAAAAAGCAAGTCACCCATACCAAAACGCCACCACCCCGTTTCGGAAAAGGGCTACGAATTAGCCTTGACGTTTCGAAACTTGTTTCGAAACAGGCATGGACAGTGGCAAAAACGTTCCGAAACTTGTTTCGGAACAGGTGCTCATAGTGGCCAAACCGTATCGAAACGGGTTCCGATACGGGGTCCCTGAAGCCTTACCCGTTCCGAAACGGCTTAGCCCGTTTCGAAACGCTGGCTGTCTGCAACTTTTCAAAATCAGACTTAGGAAACTCTAAATGGTCCCAAAAGCCCTTAACAACTTCAAGAAGCATACATCACAAATAAAAACACTCTAGAGACATGCTCCTTATTGCAAACATTCATAATCATCACAATATTTATGACAAGACAATCATTCTAAAAATCATCCAAAGCATCCTTAAGCAATAAAAGGCCCTTAAGGCTCAAGTCACCACACATAGAGTTACTTGCCACAACCACACATGCACTCATACAAAAGCATAGCATCACAATCAAGCATTCATCAAGGCTTAATATGGTTTACAAATTCAACAAAACACAACTACCAACAAACTCCATGAGTCAAACAATGCTCAAACAAAATACACTCTTGCCCCATTGCTAAGCTACTAAATTAATAGTTAAACCATACTTGAGCAACAAAAACATGGAAAGCCCCTTCGCTTTGCTCCTTGCTAACACCACGCTAATGATCTGCATTGTTGAAAATGAGAGTGTAAGCTAGAAGCTTAGTGAGGATGCTATAAAATCAAAAACAACAACAATGCAGGGTCCAAGCATGCAAATCCTTAACCTCGCAAACAACATACATAGGTATCAACAAGTCAACCTAGCTAGTCTTTCAGGAGTCATAATATGGCATCTCGCATCATACTAAGCTCATCAACAAATATCTCAAGTATCAGAACATCGCAATTATAAGAACAAGTTCAATTGGCCACTATTAGTTTACCCGGATGTGCGGATTTAATCTGAACAACAACATTACCTCGGTGGGATTACACTCATCACCGGACCTTGCATGGGCGGGATTCCACTCATCACCACATGCCCTACGGATGGGATTCCACTCATCATCACGTAGAATATATATAAATTTCCAGTGGAATATTACATCACCGTACTCCTCCTTGATGACTAAACGCCATCAAGGCCACGTACGTTTTGACTCAATTTGTGTGCACACTAATCCTAGTGATCGATCATTTACACCCGGTAAGTTAATTAGTGTCAATTCCTTTAACCACCTCACATGTCCACCACTTATATCACATACTCGTCACATGCATATATCAAGGTACACATATACAAATCAATCCACATTTCACAAGAGCAAATAGGCAAGGCATAAATAGCATCAATAGGAATCAAGGGGTTAAGTTACCAATTTAACTCCCACATAGGAATGGCCTACCAAGCACATTCCAACCCACACATTACACACACTTGAACCAACTTTAAAACATATTTAAAGTTACTCATCACCCTTCCTTAGCAACCAAAACAAGCAAGCAAGCCTCCTATATGCCCGGATTAGATCCCAATGCTTCTCCAACGTCTCCTCTTGTTTCTAGCCAATCAAAACACGTCCATTACTCACAATTCAATGCTAAAACTCAGTCCCTACTCCAATCCATAAATACAAGCCATACTTCAAGAATTTCAAATCCAACAATCACCCAAAAATTTCCATTTTCGAGCTCCCTTAAAACCTAGCTGAAAACCAAGATTTCAAACACCCAAAAGACACCTAAATGGTCTCAAAACACTTCCCTAACATCCCTAAACCAACAGCCCTTCAACCCAAGCCTAAAACTCACCAAAATCCAAGTTTTATACACCTCAAAAATGGCCACAAGGACCCATTTCGGGTTTTCACCCAAAATCACCCATTTTAACATATTATGTGTATTTTAAGGAGAATAAACTAAAACCCAACTTAATAATTCAAAACAAAATGAAAACCCCAATAAAAACTCAAACTTTCTTTAAACCCTAAATTTCCAAAAGATGATAGTTTTAAATTCTAAAACTAGGTAAATGTAGAGGATGAAGAGGAGAGTGAGAATATGTGATTACCTTTTAAAAATGCCCTTGAGTTGAGGAAGAAATAAAATGGAATAGTGAATAGGGTTTGGGGAGGGGTTTTGGTGTTTTTCACGTTGGGGGGAGAAATGGGGAGGAAGACACTTTTTTTTGTTCCTTTTTGAATCTCAAAAAGGTTGTCTACCTTTTAAATTGTTTTGGGCTAAATTACCAAAATGATCCCTCCCTTTTTATTTAAAACTCAATTGGCTTAAGCCAAGGTCAATTTGATTTAAAATTAATTTTACCGACTCGGACCAACTAACCCCACTAACTTCTAACTAAAAAACACGGGTGTTACAACTCTCTCCCACTTATGGAATTTCGTCCCCGAAATTACCTGACTAAAAGAGATACGGAAAATGCCTTTCCATATCCTCCTTCCTCTCCCATGTGGCCTCGTCCACACCTCGACGTTGCCACCGCACCTTTACTAACTCACTCGATCTACCCCGCAACACCTTACTGTCAGAAGCTAGGATCTCAACTGGTTCTTCCTCATAAGTCAAATCCGGATTCAATTCAATCTCCTATACGGGCATAACATGCGATGGATCGGACCTATACTTACGGAGCATCGAAACATGAAATACATCGTGTATCTTCTCTAGCTCGGATGGCAAACGCAACTGATAAGCAACTGGACCAACCCTCTTCACAATCTCATACGGTCCTATGTACCTCAGACTCAACTTCCCCTTTCGGCCAAATCTCATTACTTTCTTCCACGAAGACACTTTCAAGAATACATTCTCACCCACTGAGAACTCAACTTCCTTTCTCTTCAAGTTGGCATAGGACTTCTGCCTATTCGAAGCAGCCTTCAATCGATCGCAAATCAATTTTACCTTGTCAGTTGTCCCCTTGAGCAAATCCGGCATAGGTAACAACTTCTGTTCCACTTCGGCCCAACAAACTGGAGTCCTACACTTTCGGCCATACAAGGCCTCATACGGAGCCATATGGATACTCGACTGGAAGCTATTATTTTAAGCAAACTCAACTAGAGGCAAGTGCTTCTCCCACGTACCCTGAAAGTCAATAATGCAACAACGCAACATATCCTCTAAGATCTGTATAACTCTCTCTGACTGACCATCTGACTAAGGATGATAAGACGTGCTGAAATTCAAACGGGTACCCAAAGCTGTATGCAGACACTCCCAAAATCGAGATGTGAACCTCGGATCTTTATCGGACACAATAGACTTCGGCACACCATGCAGTCTAACAATATCACCAATGTACAAGTCGGCCAATCTATCTAAAGTATAAGTGGTATTAACTGCCAAGAAGTGAGCACACTTCGTAAAACGATCTACTATAACCCACACTGAGTTCTTCTTCGTAGGAGTCAAAGGTAATCCCGAAACAAAATCCATGGTGATATTCTCTCATTTCCATTCCGGAATTCTCAACGGTTGCAACAAACATGAGGGAACCTGATGTTCCGCCTTCACTCTCTGACACACCAAGCACTTACTCACAAAGTCGGCCACATCTCTCTTCAAACCAACCGAAAAATACTCGTTCTTCAAGTCACGGTACATCTTCGTACTTCCAGGATGCATAGCAAACGGACTACTTTATGCTTCAGTCAAGATCGTACGTCTCAAGTCACTGTCCTCTGGCACAACTATCCTATTTTTGAAACACAAAACTCCATCGGCACTGAAACTGTAGTATGAAGATCTACCTTCAGCTATATCTTGCACGTGAGGTGCCAAAGATCTATCTAAGAGCTGCTTCTCTCTAATCAATTGACCTAGGGCAGGTCTAACCTGAAGCTCAGCTACCAAGCCACCATCTCCGGACAAGCTCAATCTAGCAAACATGGCTCTCAAGTCTACGACTATCTTTCTACTCAATGCATCGGCCACTACATTGGCCTTACCCGGATGGTACTCAATGGTAAGATCATAGTCTTTTAGCAACTCTAACCACCTACGCTGTCTGAGATTCAAATCTCGCTGAGTCATGATGTACTTCAAACTCTTGTGATCTGTGTACACTGTGCACTTCTCACCGTACAAGTAATGTCTCCAAATCTTCAGAGCAAACACAACTACAGCTAACTCTATGTCATGGGTCAGATAGTTACGCTCGTGGGTCTTCAACTATCTTGAGGAATAAGCCACCACTCTCTTGTCTTGCATGAGAACACAACCTAGGCCTACATAAGAAGCATCACTGTAAACTACATAGTCTTTCCCAGACTCTGGCTGAATTAAAATCGATGCTTGGGTCAAAGCTTCTTTCAACTTCTCAAAGGCTCTCTGTCTTGCATCTGTCCACTCAAAATGAACACTCTTCTGAAGTAACTGTGTCAAAGGAGCGGCTAACTTCGAGAAACCTTCTACAAATCTTCTATAGTATCCAGCTAAGCCTAGAAAGCTACGTACCTCTGTTATTGACTTCGGTTGTTTCCATTCAACAATGGCCTCTATCTTCTTCAGATCAACTCTAATCCCATCGGCTGACACTACATGTCCTAAGAAGACTACCTCTCGGATCCAGAATTCACACTTGCTCAAATTCGCATACAACTGATGGTCTAGCAAAGTCTTCAAAACTAGTCTCAAGTGTCGGTCATGGTCTTCTTCAATTCGCGAATACACCAAGATGTCATCTATAAAAACAACTACAAACTGATCTAAGTAATGATGAAAAATCCTATTCATCATATCCATGAAAGTAGCCGGTGCATTAGTCAACCCAAAAGGCATGACTAAAAACTCATAGTGGCCATACCTATTTCTAAAGGCCGTCTTCGGTACGTCAACCTCTCTTACCTTTAGCTGGTAGTAACCTGATCTCAAGTCAATCTTCGAAAAGACTGATGCCCCTCTCAACTGGTCAAACAAAGCATCAATTCTAGGCAAGGGATATTTATTCTTCACTGTCAGCTGATTTAACTGTCTATAATCTATACACATTCTCATGCTTCTATCTTTCTTCTTTACAAACAAAACTGGTGCACCCCAAGGTGAAGAACTAGGTCGAATGAAGCCTCTATCTGTCAACTCTTGCAACTGAGTCTTCAACTCTTTCAGTTCTTTCGGTGCCATGCGATACGGAGCAATCGAAACAGGAGCTGAATCAGAATAAGTCTCAATAGTAAACTCTACCTCTCTATCCGGTGGTAACCCTGGCAACTCTTCCGGAAACACACTAGGAAAGTCACACACTGTCCGGATGTCTTGAGGTCTAACCTCACTCATGTTAGGGTTCATCACATAAGCCAAATATGCTTCGCAACCCATCTCAACTAACCTCTTAGCCTCTAGGACTGAAACTACATTGGACAAGAACTTCACGTTCTCACCCACCATAACAATCTCATAATCATCTGTGAGCCTCAAAGAAATCCTCTTAGTTTCAAAGTCTATCCTAGCTCTATGCTCAGTGAGCCAATCCATACCCAGAATTACGTCAAAACCATAGAAAGGTAGCTCCATCATATCCACTGGAAACACATATCCCTGAACCATCAACAGACACCTTCTGTACATCTTTCTAACTATTACCGTGTCCCCAAAGGAACTAGTAACACTAACTCCTACCTCTAACATTTCACAAGGCAAATTCAACGACTGTGCATGCTCACTCAAAATATAAGAATGTGTAGACCCGAAGTAAATCAAAGAAAGCAAACCCAAAGACTGTATCGAGAAGTTACCTGCGATCACATCGGTGTCATATTGATCCCCATTCTGAGCGTAAACTCTGGCCTGATCTTCGCCCTCCGGCTGGACTGCAACTACATGTGCTATGTTTCTCTGGCCATCATTCCTCGGCTGGAAGTTACCTCTACCGAGCCCGCGGCCTCTCTGAAAATCATTGGCCCTAGCAGGAGCCTGAACTGGTGCCTGTCCCACCTGATGTGGACAGTCACGCCTAATATGATCTCTAGCCCCACAACTCCAACACGAGTGGAAATTCCCCCAACACTCACCGGTGTGGTTCCTCTCGCAAGTAGCACATGTGGGAAACTTTCCACCAGCCCTCTGGCCCTGTTGGCCCCTACCGTGGTTACTGCCACCACGCCTATGATCATAATGATGCCGGTTGTCCCGATGCCTCTTGGCATCACCTCTATCAAAGTCACTAGACCTCATACCCGAACTAGAACCACCAGATCGTTTGGTCAAGCCCAAACTGTGCTCCAAGTCCTTGGCCCTCGCGACCAAGACATCAAAATCAGTGTAATCAGAAGCTAGAGTATACCTCATGATCTCTTCATTCAGCCCATAACGGAAACGGTTACATCGTTCCACCTCGGTAGGAACAAGCTCAGATGCATACTCACTCAGTATAACGAATCGAATCTCATAGTCTGTCACGGTCATACTCCCCTGAAGCAAAGCCATGAATTCCCTCTTCTTCTCATCGAGGTATCAAAGACCCAAATACTTCTTACGGAATGCTGACTCAAAGAACTCCCAAGTAATCTCGGCCTCATCCATACTCGTAGCGATGGTGACCCACCAAGTGTAGGCATCACCCTGAAGCAAGGACTCAACACACCCTAACTTGCGTCCCCCGGTACATCCCATATGAGACAAGATACGAACAGTCTTCTCTAACCACATCTCAGACCTCTCTGGTGTCGATCCCCTGAACTCTTCACCTCCTAAACTACGGAGTCTCTCCAAAGGCAACCCGGTACCCTCTCCCTGAGGCTGTGCCGCTGCCTGACCCCCAGCCACTGCAGCCTAGAAAGCCCCGGCTATTGCCTGAACTAAGGGAGCTAAATCAATTCCGGCCGATCCTTGGCCCACTTGAGGTCCAACACCCTCGGCTCCCGTCTCACCTCCCGCAGGATGAGGAGGAGAAGGAGGAGAAGGAGGAGGTTGAAGGAGGAGGAGGTCCAACACCCTCGGCTCCCGTCTCACCTCCCGTCTCACCCTCTGCTCAACTCCCGAAGCTTGTGCCCTTGGTTCCGGCTGAACCATCCTAGGCCTCCCACGTGGTCTCATGATACGACTAGCAAGATAATAACTGCAACAAACAACAACAAACAGATACGGATTACGTTAGCAAAAGCAAGGGTCCAATAGTGCTCAAGTACTGTCCTTTACAAAACCATTTAAAATTAAGTAATAGTAGTAATGGGCACTCGACTCAACACCAAACGCAACAATTCATGCTCCAAATTATCATACGATAAATCAAACAACGAGATTTCATAGCAAAGCATACATCAAGCAATACAATTACTTAACACACCAAGCTTACCTCACTTACCTGCCCGAGGTCTCGGTAACCTCAGGCTCTGATACCAACAAATGTAACCCCCCTCGTCCCGGTCTGTCCGGATGACCGGTCAGAGTAGGCCACACGGGGAAAACCGAAGCGAAACCAGTTAAGGTTTTACCTCGGTTAGCGACCCTAAATTTTTTTCATTTAAATTACATTTTAACTAGAGGCATACGAGATTCTTAAGTGATTTCTACAGCGGAAACAAGACTCTCGGGAGGCCCTACAGCAAAATAGGCCTAATCCAAACATCGAGACCCTTTAGAGATGCCTAAAAGCCCACATTCAGGCCTGTGTTTCAAAACAGGTACTGACTGTTTCGAAACACGGGCTCCAGGTAAAAAGCAAGTCACCCGTACCGAAATTCCTCCACCCCGTTTCGGAACAGGGCTACGAATTAGCCTTGACGTTTCGAAACTTGTTTCCAAACAGGCATGGACAGTGGCAAAAACGTTCCGAAACCTGGTTCGGAACAGGGGCTCACAGTGGCCAAACCGTATCGAAACGGGTTCCGATACGGGGTCCCTAAAGCCTTACCCGTTCTGAAACGGCTCAGCCCGTTTCGAAACGCTGGCTGTCTGCAACTTTCAAAAATCAGACTTAGGCAACTCTAAATGATCCCAAAAGCCCTCAACAACTTCAAGAAGCATACATCACAAATAAAAACACTCTAGAGGCATGCTCCTTATTGCAAACATTCGTAATCATCACAATATTTATGACAAGACAATCATTCTAAAAATCATCCAAAGCATCCTTAAGCAATAAAAGGCCCTTAAGGCTCAAGTCACCACACATAGAGTTACATGCCATAACCACACATGCACTCATACAAAAACATAGCATCACAATCAAGCATTCATCAAGGCTTAAAATGGTTTACAAATTCAACAAAACACAACTACCAACAAACTCCATGAGTCATTCAATGCTCAAACAAAATACACTCTTGCCCCATTGCTAAGCTACTACATTAATAGTTAAACCATACTTGAGCAATAAAAACTTGGAAAGCCCCTTCGCCTTGCTCCTTGCTAACACCACGCTAATGATCTGCATTGTTGAAAATGAGAGCGTAAGCTAGAAGCTTAGTGAGGATGCTCTAAAATCAAAAACAACAACAATGCAGGGTCCAAGCATGCAAATCCTTAACCTCGCAAACAACATACCTAGGTATCAACAAGTCAACCTAGCTAGTCTTTCAGGAGTCATAATATGGCATCTCACATCATACTAAGCTCATCAACAAATATCTCAAGTATCACAACATCGCAATTATAAGAACAAGTTCAATTGGCCACTATTAGTTTACCCGGATGTGCGGATTTAATCTCAACAACAACATTACCTCAGTGGGATTACACTCATCACCGGACCTTGCATGGGCGGGATTCCACTCATCACCACATGCCCTACGGATGGGATTCCACTCATCATCACGTAGAATATATATAAATTTCCGGTGGAATATTACATCACCGTACTCCTCCTTGATAACTCAACGCCATCAAGGTCACGTACTTTTTGACTCAATTTGTGTGCACACTAATCCTAATGATCGATCATTTACACCCGGTAAGTTAATTAGTGCCCATTCCTTTAACCACCTCACATGTCCACCATTTATATCACATACTCGTTACATGCATATATCAAGGTACACATATACAAATAAATCCACATTTCACAAGAGCAAATAGGCAAGGCATAAATAGCATCAATAGGAATCAAGGGGTTAAGTTACCAATTTAACTCCCACATAGGAATGGCCTACCAAGCACATTCCAACCCACACATTACACACACTTGAACCAACTTTAAAACATATTTAAAGTTACTCATCACCCTTCCTTAGCAACCAAAACAAGCAAGCAAGCCTCCTATATGCCCGGATTCGATCCCGATGCTTCTCCAACGTCTCCTCTTGTTTCTAGCCAATCAAAACACGTCCATTACTCACAATTAAATGCTAAAACTCAGTCCCTACTCCAATCCATAAATACAAGCCATACTTCAAGAATTTCAAATCCAACAATCACCCAAAAATTTCCATTTTCGAGCTCCCTTGAAACCTAGCTGAAAACCAAGATTTCAAACACCCAAAAGACACATAAATGGTCTCAAAACACTTCCCTAACATCCCTAAACCAACAGCCCTTCAACCCAAGCCTAAAACTCACCAAAATGCAAGTTTTAGACACCTCAAAAATGGCCACAAGGACCAATTTCGGGTTTTCACCCTACATCACCCATTTTAACATATTATGTGTATTTTAAGGAGACTAAACTAAAACCCAACTTAATAATTCAAAACCAAATGAAAAACCCAATAAAAACTTAAACTTTCTTTAAACCCCAAATTCCCAAAATATGATAGTTTTAAATTCTAAAACTAGGTAAATGTAGAGGATGAAGAGGAGAGTGAGAATATGTGATTACCTTTAAAAAATGCCCTTGAGATGAGGAAGAAATCAAATGGAATAGTGAATAGGGTTTGGGGAGGGGTTTTGGTGTTTTTCACGTTGGGGGGAGAAATTGGGAGGAAGACACCTTTTTTTGTTCCTTTTTGAATATCAAAGAGGTTGTCTACCTTTTAAATTGTTTTGGGCTAAATTACCAAAATGATCCCTCCCTTTTTATTTAAAACTCAATTGGCTCAAGCCAAGGTCAATTTGATTAAAAATTAATTTTACCGACTCGGACCAACTAACCTGACTAACTCCTAACCCCAAAACACGGGTGTTACATGTTTCAATTGTTTTGATGAATATCGATTCTTTTTGAAGATTTAACTCAAGTATAAATATTATCGTTTCATAATTTTCAGGAACAGAACCAACAATGGTGGAGGCTGACAGTTGTACGACTTCAACACCGATGAATTACACACCAAGAACATGTGACAAGCTTTGCACTTCTAACCATGGAGAGAAAGCTGTTGGGAGATGTATTACTACTTCTGTGTGTGACTGTACATATCCATGTCCAACACTGTTCTAATTTACTTTAATTTCATTTGCTTTTGGAGAAGATGAATGTTCTTTTTCCGTTGAGAGATAAGATAATTGAGTAAAAGATAAATGTATCATTACGATATATATATTTCTCTACTAAATTTTATTATTAAAATTGCTCAATTTGATTTTTTTCCAGAAATTTAGGTAGACATTTCTTATTAAAAATATAACATTCACAAATAGTTTTAAAACCAAAAGTTTATTATGTCAGTTAAGTATCTCTAATATGTCAACAATCATGTACATGCATACATACATATCAACGTCCTCAACGATAAAAATAACATAACAAATGTGAAAGAATGTTTTCCTAGTCAAAAGGCTTAATTGATGTAATTTTCATCTTTGATGACTCAATTGAGTGTATTTTTCGTGGGAAGGGTTTAATTGATTTTTATGAAAATTTTTGTGGCTTATATTCCCTAAAGCTATTAAATGATATATATACACCCAATCATATATACATTTCATATATACTCACATGATTTTAAAATAATTTTGCTATGTCAGTTTCGATTTCTATTATTACTAATATTAATACCTCGAGGTGGGGAATACAAAATTAGGGGTATTGGACAACGACAATCATTCTCAATGGCCAAATATCAATAGCTCAAAAGCTCACCAAACGATACAACTAATGTTAACCACAATGAAAATGATAACTGTAACACCCGGGTTTGGGGGTCGGGTGAAAATAATATTAAAATATGTTTCGAGTTTCCGTTTTCTAATTATAATAATAAAATAATATCTTGGTCCTCGGGTTTCAAAGACAGATGCTTTACGTTGGGCCTGTTCGACTTCAAAATCCAAAACCCATGAATTTTAGGAGATGAGAATTTGCCATCTCATTAATCGCGTTTTTGTAAATAACTCAAAGTTTGAAAAAGATGAGCTTTTAACCAAAAAGAAGAGAGTTATCTTCATCTTCATCATTTTCGCTTCAAACGTGAAAGCCCAAACTCCTCTTCAACTCACTATTCCATCATCTCCTTTGGTCTTCGTTGGTGAATTTTGAAAGGTAAATGCATTTTTGATTTGTTATTGATGTGTCGGTTGTTTACTAACCAAGAGGTCCAATATATGTAAATTTTGAAGAGTTTTGTATGGATTTTCGGATTTGGGTTTTGAGGGGTTATTGGAAGGGTTTTAGGGTTAGTTGTGGGTGTGTTTGATGTTGGAATTGAGGGGTGATGGTTATACTATGTTTGAGTAGTGTTCTGAACATGTTTAAGAGTGCTTTGGATGACTACATTGCTGAATTTTGATGGGTTTTTGTGGATGTACGAAAATGAGAATTTGGAGAATGAACTTGGCTTTGAATTGTGAGAATTGTAGTGGATTTGTGTGTTGGTGTTAAACTTTGGGTTTGTGGCTGATTTTTTAGGCTAATGTATTGTTTTTGAATGGTTAGAAGCAAGAGAAAACAATGGACATGCTTCGGCTCGAATACGGACTTGGATGCTTGGTAGGCTAGTCGGCTTTTGCTAAATGTTTTCAAATGGTTTTAAATATTTGTTCAAGCATGTGAACCTAGGATGGGCTTGGTAAACCCACCTATAGTTGAGATTAGGGTGGTAGCCTAATCTCAAGCTTTAGTTCGAAACTTTTGGTTGAACTCCTAATTGCTTGTTATGTCTCTTGTTTATTTGTGTTTATGGTAGTTATGTATATTGTGTTATACATGTTGTTGAGGCATGGTTTGATGCATTGTTATGCATGTGGTTTGGATTGTGAATTTTGCACAATAGTGATCATGGTGAGTACGTGCTAAGCACGGAAGTTGATATGAAATGATGTTGTGAAAGGTTATGGATTGTGCTTAATAATGGCACTAGTATGCTTGGGTACAATGATTGATCATTAGGATCTTAGTGTGCACACGAGAGTCAAATTCACGCGTGGTCTTGGTGACGGTGGTCATCAAGATGGAGTACGGGTTCACCCGGAAATCTTTATATATTAGTCGGTGATGAGTGGAATCCCATCGACGGGGCGTGAGGATGAGTGGAATCCCCTCCGCGAGGACCGGTGATGAGTGTAATCCCACCGTAAGGTAATGTTTGTTGTTGGATGTGAGTTCCATGTGTTATCCGTGTATTCGAGTCATAACTAGGTGCCAATATGAGATTATATATGTGCCAATATGATATGAAATGTGATTCCAATATGGATTGATATATGTTGTTTTTAATACATTGTTATATGTATCTTCGTGTGTTGGACTTATGAGTTGTTGATCATGGCATAGTGTTGATTATATGTTCATGCATCATGTATATTTTGGCTCATGTGGATCAGAGGTAAGAGCATGCATTATATCTTTGTTGTTGCTTGTGCTTACACCCTGCATTGTCGAGGTTTGTTTTATGAGCATACCCTCACTAAGCTTTTATGCTTACGCTCCTTTTGTTCGACAATGCAGATCAGTAGCTTGGGGTGGCAAGGGAAAGGAAAGGCCTCCAAGTGTCACTTTTGGTTAGCTCAAGTATGAACTTTAAATTGAAAGATTGTAATAGTTAAGCAATGGGATATATGTTGTTGATTTGAGCTTTTGTAACCCCCTTAGCCCGGCCTAGACGGTTGACCCGAACTACGAAGATTACACGACCTTTTTTTCTTTTTAACTTTGTCTAAATGCATATTAACCCTAGGTGTACTCTTGAGATAAACATACTCAAAAATCACAGCAATCGGAAAACAATAAGGGACTCAATTGCACAACATACGGATTTAGGGACCAATTTGTAAATTCTGGAAATTAAGAGGACTTTTCCAATTTTTAAGTTACCATTAGGAAATTAATCATGTTTCATACCTCTCTGCCAAATTTCATCTCAAACGGACATCTCAAACTCAATCAATTGCATATACAAAAATCAGGACTAAAACGTAAAGCTTGCAAACCTCAAAACCATTCAAATCAGTGCCCAACGGTCAAGTGTTCCGAAACGGGTCTAGGCCGTTCAGAAACACCCCTTGGCAGTATCCAAAGTGTTTCGAAACACCTCAGCCCGTTTCGAAACACCCAGGCCAAAATATGCACCTGTTTCGAAACAGGCAAGGGTATTTCGAAACACCCTGCCCAGAAACAACAGAAAAGTCTGTTTTACTCACTTCCAACCCACCAAACACATACATATGACTCCCATAACATGCCAACAAGTCATCAAACATTAAAGGAACATATTTGCATCATCAAAGTTCAATCAAAGCATCATTTAGGAAAAACCACAAGTCTATAGGCATGCATCCTATAATGAAAAGCAAGCAATCATCAAATCTCCAAAACAAAAACCAAATGGCCATTTACATGTTCCAAACATCAACATAGGCATTAAACCAACTTAGGGAGTCCAAAACATCTCCCAAAACTCAATCTAGGTTCCCATTTCTAAATACCAAAAGCTAATAGTGTTGTGAAAATAGTCACCATACATGAGCTTAGACTTTCACTTGGATCCTTGACCTTCTTGCTTCCCTTTAAGCACTTCAATGCTCTGCATTATTGGTTCAAGAAAGAGAGAGCGTAAGCACACATGCTTAGTGAGAAATGCTCTAATGAAACAACACAATAATGCAATTTGTAAAACACCTTTCCAAGGCCTTTTAATTTCAAAACATCATTTATCATGCATCTATGCATACAAACCAAGCATCTCATGCTTTAATACATCAACATGTCATATTGGCTTTCAAGTGATAATCCATAACCATTTTCAACTCAAAACACAATCGGATACACGGATTACAAGCGTTGTCCCATACGCTCCATACACACTACCAACACACAAGGTGGAGTTTACCGGTACAATCACAACCCCTCAACACCCGTGATGGAGTTTAACGGTACAATCACAACCCCCTCCACATCACTCATTGGTAGTTGTATAACATCACTAACGAGAACACGGGACACACAACACAAGATCTTCACATGGCATTTTAACCACCATTATGATCTTAGACATCTCGTTAGTGTTCTTGGATGGAGTTTACGGTACAATCACAACCCCTCAACATCCAAGGCGACTTTATTCACGGTGCACCCAATCCTATAGCCGGCTAACTATATCCGATTCAAGTACTTTAAAAGCAACACATCACTTGCCAATATACATCAATTATCATCAACAATCCACTGTTTTAAAGCATTAATCAAAGCCATTACATAAACATGCAACACTATGCATCAAACCACATTTATCAATGTCCAAAACAATGATCACCTTGAGCATCCTCCAACACATGGCTTACAAAACCAGCATTAAACATGCTAAAATATGCTTTCAAAACAGAATTTAAACATGCAAAATAAACACATTGCATTCAACCACCTCATGGTTCATCAAAAAGAGAGTTTCTCCGAAAAACTTACTCTTGAGCTTAGCTAAGTTGTTTAGACTTAAACTAAGCTCCCATAACCTTCAAAGATTGGTTTCAAAGATGAAAACCAAACTTCACTCACTGATTTCGTTTCGCAAGCTTGCCGAAACGCCGATCAAGCCTCCGGATCAACACCATAAGGATCCGATGATGTCTCCCCTGTTTTAAACACATCAAAGCAGTGGATTAATGCATCATCATGCATTAAAATTTTCAACCACAACACCTAAACTCGCTGTTCTCATCAAAACTCACATTTTGGCTACCAAACACAACCGAAATCACATCCAAACACCTCTACAACATTACCCAGCTAAGATCCATCAAATCCAATCATTCTTAAACATCAATTAACATCCAAAAAGGACCTAATCACGTCCTTATACCTCCATCTATAGCAGAACATCAAAATCACCCCAAGAACCACCATTTTCTCAAGTCAAAACTTAGGAAAATCAACCTATTCGGGATTGCATTGATTAAACCTCAATCACACATCATTTAGACATCCAAAATACATCAAAAAGACATCTCAAAACAGAGCCCAATCATCTATTAACAATTTCTTCAAAATTAAATCCAAATCTTGCATTTTAAGCCAAAATCAAGAACACAACATTAAAACCTTTAATAAAACTCAATTGAAGGATTGTGAACTTGGGAATTTCAGTAAAGAACTGAGTATTTAGAGGAGAAGGACGTTCATACCTCTAAATGTGAGTTTCTCTTTGTTTAGAGCCAAAATCCTTGAAAATTCAATAAGCAAAAGATGAGGATTTTGTGTAGAAATGATTAGAAATCATTTAGAGATTGAAATCTCAACTTTAGGTGTGAAAATCAAAGGAAAAGTGGCTGTGGAAATGTGTTTGGCTGAGGAAAAATTGAGAGAAAATGAAATGGGAAAATTTTGGCAAAAGTTAGTTATGAAACTAAAATATCTCTTTTCCCTCTTTTCTTTTTATTAAATCACATTAAATGAGTCTTTAAAATTTAAGAAAAATCTGGAGAAACCCTCCCTTGGGTAAATTAGCTCCTTAAAGATTCAAAGTTTCAATCCTTTTAAAACAGTCACCAACTTTTCAAAAATTACATTTTAGTCACTAACTTGAAATGTCATATTTCCAAACCCCATTTTGTAAAATTGATTTCACCACTCTCTTATATATAATAAAAGAGGATTTTTAGATATTTTTCCATATTTTTAATGCATCCCGAACTAGGCTTTCCCTAAAAAGCATGTTTTATATTCGAACCGTAATTTAAACCGGTCCGGTTCAGACCCTAAACTTCCAAGCCCAAAATTGGGGTGTTACAACTCTCCCCCCCTTAAGAAATTTCATCCTCGAAATTTACCTAGAGGAAAAAGGTACGGAAACTGCTTCAACATGTCATCCTTTCGTTCCCATGTGGCTTCCTCAGCACCACGATGCTTCCACAACACCTTTACCATCTCAATGGTCTTGCCTCGAAGAACTTTATTATCCGAATCCAGAATCTCCACCGGTTCCTCATCATAGGTCAAATCCGGATTCAACTCCACTTCCTCCACAGGCATCACATGAGAAGGATCTGATTTATACTTCCGAAGCATAGAAACATGAAACACATCATGAATCTTTTCTAACTCTTGCGGTAACCTCAACTTGTACGCAACAGGACCCACACGCTCAATCACCTCGTATGGTCCAATGTACCTAGGGCTCAACTTACCATTTCGGCCAAACCTCATCACCTTTTTCCAAGGCGAAACTTTCAAAAACACACGATCACCCACCGCATACTCAATCTCCTTACGCTTCAAATCCGCGTAAGACTTCTGTCTATCAGAAGCTGCCTTCAATCGCTCACAAATGAGCTTCACCTTCTCGGTGGTTCCTTTCAACAAAGTGGGCATCGAAACCAACTTCTCACCTGTTTCAGCCCAACAAAGAGGATTCCTACACTTCCTCCCGTACAAAGCTTCATAAGGTGTCATTTGAATACTTGCTTGATAACTATTATTATAGGCAAACTCTACTAAAGGCAGATGCTTCTCCCAAGAACCCTGAAACTCAATCACGCAGCACCTCAACATATCCTCCAACACCTGGATAACACGCTCAGACTGTCCATCCGACTGCGGATGATAAGATGTACTGAAATTCAACCGTGTACCCAAAGCCTGATGCAAACACTACCAGAAACGTGATGTAAACCTCGGATCTCTATCCGACACAATCGACTTTGGCACACCATGCAGCCGCACAATCTCAGCAATGTACAGCTCCGCAAGCATATCCAAAGTGTACGTAGTATGCACAGGCAAGAAATGCGCACACTTCGTCAGGTGATCCACAATCACCCACACCGAATTCTTCTTCGATGGCGACACAGACAAACCAGACATGAAGTCCATGGTAATCCTCTCCCACTTCCACTCAGGAATCCTCAACGGTCGCAACAACCCTGAAGGAAACTGATGCTCAGCCTTAACTTGCTGACATACCATGCACTTGCTTACAAACTCAGCAACATCTTTCTTTAAACCCACCCAATAGTACTCATCACGAAGATCACGGTACATCTTAGTACTACCAGGGTGCATAGCAAAGGGACTACTATGAGCTTCAGTCAGAATAGCACGCCTCAACTCAGCATCATTGGGCACTACCATCCGACTTCCAAAGCATAAAACTCCATCATCATTAAAGCAGAAATCCGATGGCCTATCCTCTGCAATATCCTGAACATGTGGCACCAAGGAATCATCCAACAACTGCTTTTCCTTAATCAACTGAATCAAGGATGGTTTCACTTGCAACTCAGCCACAAGACCACCATCACGCGAAATGCTCAAACTGGCAAACATAGCCCTCAACTCCACAGCTACCTTCCTACTCAAGGCATCCGCTACAACATTAGCTTTACCCGGATGGTACTCGATCGTCAAATCGTAATCCTTAAGCAACTCCACCCAACGTCATTGCCTAAGATTCAACTCTTCCTGAGACATCAGATACTTCAAACTCTTGTGGTCCGTGTACACAGTACACTTCTCACCATACAGGTAATGTCTCCAAATTTTCAAAGCGAAAACCACCGCAGCTAACTCAATGTCATGCGTAGGATAATTGCGCTCATGCACCTTCAACTAACGCGATGCATAAGCCACCACCTTACCCTCTTGCATCAACACACATCCCAACCCAATGTAGGACGCGTCACTATACACCACAAACTCTTTCCCTGATTCAGGTTGAACCAAGATAGGAGCTTGCGTTAAAGCTGCCTTAAGCTTCTCAAAAGCATGTTGTCTCGCTTCCGTCCACTCATACTTAACATCATTCTGCAACAACTTTGTCAAAGGTGCAACAATCTTTGAAAACCCATCCACGAACCTCTGGTAGTACCCCGCCAAACCAAGGAAACTACGGACTTCATGAACAGACTTAGGAGGCTTCCAATTCATCACTGCCTCAATATTCTGAGGATCAACACGTATTCCCTCAGAAGAGACCACATGACCAAGAAACACAACTTCTCTAAGCCAGAACTCACACTTGCTCAGCTTGGCATAAAGTTGATTCTCCAACAAAGCTTGCAACACAATTCTCAAATGCCCCTCATGCTCCTCCTCAGTACGAGAGTACACGAGAATATCATCAATGAACACCACAACAAATTTATCCAAGTATTCATGGAACACTCTATTCATCATGTCCATGAAAGCTGTAGGAGCATTCGTCAACCCAAACGGCATCACAAGGAACTCATAATGCCCATACCTCGTCCTGAAGGCTGTCTTTGGCACATCCACATCCTTCACCTTCAGCTAATAATACCCTGACCTTAAGTCAATTTTAGAGAACACAGCTGCTCCCCGAAATTGATCGAAAAGATCATCAATTCTCAGCAAAGGATACCTATTCTTGACAGTCAACTTGTTAAGCTGACGGTAATCGATGCACATTCTCATAGTGCCATCCTTTTTCTTCACAAACAGAACCGGTGCACCCCAAGGTGACACACTCGGCCGAATGAAACCACGATCAAGCAACTCCTAAAGTTGCGTCTTCAGCTCTTTCAACTCTTTAGGTGCCGTTCGATAAGGAGTAATGGATACTGGAGTTGTGTTTTCATACAGCTCAATCCCAAACTCCACTTCGCGATTAGGAGGCAATCCAGGCAACTCCTCCGGAAACACACCAGGAAACTCTCTCACAATCCTAATATCTTGCACTCTCAACTCTTTAGAGCTAGGATTCATCACAAAGGCTAGGTAGGCTTCACAACCTTGCCTCAACATCCGGCTCGCTTCCAAAGTAGACACCACATTGGCAAGAAACTTCACATTCTCACCCACCACCACTACCTCATAATCATCTGCAAGCTTCAACGAAACTCGCTTATTCTCAAAATCCACTACAGCTCGATGCTCAACAAGCCAATCCATACCAAGGATTACATCAAAACCATAGAAAGGCAATTACATATGATCAACATGAAAAACATTGTCTTGCACAACCAAGGGACATCTTCTATAATGCTTTCGAGTCACAACAGTCTCGCCAAAAGAACTAGTTACACGCATACCAACATCCAAAGACTCAACAGGCAAACCAAGCAATTGAGCATGTTCACGCAATATGTATGAGTGTGTAGATCCAGAATCAATCAAGGAAAGTAATGACAAGGATTGCAAAGTGAAAGTACCTGCGATCACATCCGTGTCATTCCCCCCTCCCTCTGAGCATACACTCTGGCCTGGGCACCACCCTCAGGCTAAACAGCTACCACATGAGCCACATTCCTTCCACCATCCTCTCTACGTTGGAAATTACCACGGCCGCGCCCACGACCTTTCTGTGGATCAACAACTCCAGGAGCACGTCCCTGACAACCACCGGCCAACAGAGGACACTCACTTTTCATGTGATCCGCCGAACCACAGTTCGAACACGAATTCTCGGTCACCACAACAGGAGCTTGTACCTCCCTCGCTGCTCGAGGACAATCACGCCTCAGATGACCACGCGATCCATATGCCCAACATGTGTTCTGATCAGCTCTCGCCCTGACTCCCTGAACAGGCGCACCTTGCCCTCCACCACCACGCCTAGCTGAAGACTGATACTTCCGATCACGTCCTCTCTTGTTCCGTCCGCCACCGGAACTAAACTCAGCAGCTCGCTTGCCCGCACTAGGACCAGCTCCTCTAGAAGATAAACTCAAATTCAACTCAATGTCTTTTGCTCTTCCAACCAGGACATCAAAGTCAGTGTACTCAGCGGCCAACACATAGGTATTCACTTCCGTCACCAAACCATAACGGAAACGTTCACACCTCTCACGCTCATCAGGGATAAGCTCAGGTGCGTACTAACTGAGTCCGACAAACTGAACCTCGTACTCAGCCACTGACATGCTCCCTTGAGTAAGAGACATGAATTCCCTTTTCTTTTCATCCAGGTACCGCACACCCAGATACCTCCTCTTGAACGCGTTCAGAAAGAACGTCCAAGTCACATCAGCATCCTCCATTCCGGAGATAGCGGTTGTCCACCAGGTATACGCATCGTCATGCAACAATGATATTACACAGCCCAACTTCTGCACTTCATTGCAGTTCATTTGTCCCAAAATTCTCTTGGTACTTTGCAACCAAGACTCGGAACCCTCAGCAGACAAACCCCTGAACTCAGTCCCTCCCAGAATGCGTAAGCGTTCCAGAGGTAGTCTAACATTAGCATCTCCTTGATGCCCAGCTCCATGAGCTCCAGCTACCGCCGCATGGAAGGCTCCAACAATAGCTTGAATCAGCACTGTCATGTCAGGAGCAGCTTGCCCCTGCCCAGCTTCAGGTCCAGCGACCCCAGCACCAGCACCAGCACCAGCTCCCTCACCTCCAACACCACCACCACCGGGTGGAGGAGGTAAATCCACTACATTTTCTGCATTCTCTTCGTTCTCATTTTGAGCCATAGCTCGCGTATTAATCTTCGTCTCTCTATGAGGTCCCATTCACTATACTATGCAATCACAAATGCAATAAACAAAGTCAGGCTCAGCAAGGTAAGCAATCCAAGTACTCAAGCTCATTTCCAATTTAAAACAAATCATTTCATTATCTTTGATATGGCAATGGGTCCCTCAAACATGCTTCACCACAACATACACCAAAATTGCAACATTCTCACAATTCATACATCATACTTTCACTCAACAAGTATACATGCAACCATACACATATCACCCACATAACCATTCCCAAATACTCGAGAAATCAGCTCTGATACCACCAAATGTAACCCCCTTAGCCCGGCCTAGACGGTTGACCCGAACTACGAAGATTACACGGGGAAAACCAAAGTCAACCCGAAAGTCAACCTTGATTAACGACCCTTTTTTTTCTTTTTAACTTTGTCTAAATGCATATTAAACCTAGGTGTACTCTTGAGATAAACATACTCAAAAATCACAGCAATCGGAAAACAATAAGGGACTCAATTGCACAACATACGAATTTAGGGACCAATTTGTAAATTCTAGAAATTAAGAGGACTTTTCCAATTTTTAAGTTACCATTAGGAAATTAGTCATGTTTCATATCTCTCTGCCAAATTTCATCTCAAACGGACATCTCAAACTCAATCAATTGCATATACAAAAATTAGGACTAAAACGTAAAGCTTGCAAACCTCAAAACCATTCAAATCAGTGCCCAACGGTCAAGTGTTCCGAAACGGGTCTAGGCCGTTCAGAAACACCCCTTGGCAGTAGCCAAAGTGTTTCGAAACACCTCAGCCCATTTCGAAACACCCAGGCCAAAATATAAACCTATTTCGAAACAGGCAAGGGTGTTTCGAAACACCCTGCCCAGAAACAGCAGAAAAGTCTGTTTTACTCACTTCCGACCCACCAAACACATACATATGACTCCCATAACATGCCAACAAGTCATCAAACATTAAAGGAACATATTTGCATCATCAAAGTTCAATCAAAGCATTATTTAGGAAAAACCACAAGTCTATAGGCATGCATCCTATAATGAAAAGCAAGCAATCATCAAATCTCCAAAACAAAAACCAAATGGACATTTACATGTTCCAAACATCAACATAGGCATTAAACCAACTTAGGGAGTCCAAAAAATCTCCCAAAACTCAATCTAGGTTCCCATTGCCAAATACCAAAAGCTAATAGTGTTGTGAAAATAGTCACCATACATGAGCTTAGACTTTCACTTGGATCCTTGACCTCCTTGCTGCCCTTTAAGCACTTCAATGCTCTGCATTATTGGTTCAAGAAAGAGAGAGCGTAAGCACACATGCTTAGTGAGAAATGCTCTAATGAAACAACACAATAATGCAATTTGTAAAACACCTTTCCAAGGCCTTTTAATTTCAAAACATCATTTATCATGCATCTATGCATACAAACCAAGCATCTCATGCTTTAATACATCAACATGTCATATTGGCTTTCAAGTGATAATCCATAACCATTTTCAACTCAAAACACAATCGGATACGCGGATTACAAGCGTTGTCCCATACGCTCCATACACACTACCAACACACAGGGTGGAGTTTACCGGTACAATCACAACCCCTCAACACCCGTGATGGAGTTTAACGGTACAATCACAACCCCCTCCACATCACTCATTGGTAGTTGTATAACATCACTAACGAGAACATGGGACACACAACACAAGATCTTCACATGGAATTTTAACCACCGTTATGATCTTAGACATCTCGTTAGTGTTCTTGGATGGAGTTTACGGTACAATCACAACCCCTCAACATCCAAGGCGACTTTATTCACGGTGCACCCAATCCTATAGCCGGCTAACTATATCCGATTCAAGTACTTTAAAAGCAACACATCACTTGCCAATATACATCAATTATCATCAACAATCCATTGGTTTAAAGCATTAATCAAAGCCATTACATAAACATGCAACACTATGCATCAAACCACATTTATCAATGTCCAAAACAAGGATCTCTTACCTTGAGCATCCTCCAACACATGGCTTACAAAACCAGCATTAAACATGCTAAAATATGCTTTCAAAACAGAATTTAAACATGCAAAATAAACACATTGCATTCAACCACCTCATGGTTCATCAAAAAGAGAGTTTCTCCGAAAAACTTACTCTTCAGCTTAGCTAAGTTGTTTAGACTTAAACTAAGCTCCCATAACCTTCAAAGATTGGTTTCAAAGCTGAAAACCAAACTTCATTCATCGATTCCGTTTCGCAAGCTTGCCGAAACGCCGATCAAGCCTCCGGATCAACACCATAAGGATCCGATGATGTCTCCCCTGTTTTAAACACATCAAAGCAGTGGATTAATGCATCATCATGCATTAAAATCTTCAACCACAACACCTAAACTCGCTGCTCTCATCAAAACTCACATTTCGGCTACCAAACACAACTGAAATCACATCCAAACACCTCTACAACATTACCCAGCCAAGATCCATCAAATCCAATCATTCTTAAACATCAATTAACATCCAAAAAGGACCTAATCACGTCCTTATACCTCCAGCTATAGCAGAACATCAAAATCACCCCAAAAACCACCATTTTCTCAAGTCAAAACTTAGGAAAATCAACCTATTCGGGATTGCATTGATTAAACCTCAATCACACATCATTTAGACATCCAAAATACATCAAAAAGACATCTCAAAACAGAGCCCAATTGTAACACCCCCAAAAATTTCCCAATTTTAAAACCCTAGATTTGAAAAATCCCTAATTTTGAAATCTAATTTTGAAATCCCTAATTTTTGAAACCTTAATGATTTGAGAATTTAATTCAAAAACCCTATTTGAGTTTGAGGGTTAAGTTGAGAAAAATTCAGATTTATGACTCTTAATATAGAAATTTGTGGTCAATTTGTAAATCATGAAAAATTTAAGTGTTCATTTACAAACCTCATTTAATTCAATGACTTCCTTTGTAAATAACCCTTTTTTTATGAAATTGAATTCTAAATCAAATGGTTTACTACGGTCAGTCTCTTCCTCTATTTTTAATTATTATTATTATAATTATTAATTATAGCCGTATAATATATATATATATATATATATATTTAATCTTTTAATTTCAAATTGAATTCTAATTCTCCTTTTTACTTACGGTTGAATTGACTCTCCTTTTTCAACTTAAATTCTTGTTTTTATTATTATTATTATTATTATTATTATTATTATTATTATTATTATAAACCTAATTTGTTTAGATTACCAATTCTCAACTCTCTCTATATATAGTCAAGTTATTATGCACAGAAATAAACATAAGCCTTAAGTTTTAAAGTGTTGTCACTCTTAGTTATTCTCATGTTTTATGAATTCTTCTCGAATTGACGTTGTCATCACTTTACATCAAAGTCGCAACCTCCCTTTGTTCGTCGTTAGAGTTATTGCCGCTTAAGGTGTGTTTCTTCCAGTGCTATAAATAAACGATTTTTTTATGTGTGTTCTCTTCCTGTGCTACATACTTTGATTTTGTGACTGTGATTTTACGCTTGAGTGATTTTCAATTGTGTTGTGATTTTACATTATGTTTTCCGTGCATACTATCTCCAGACTATGAATAAAATTGTGATTTAAAGGAAATAAGTTGTGAATCTCGGATTTGTTATCAGACTGTGTTGAGACTGTGAAAACTGTGATATCTTTTTACTGTGTTATCATGGGTTGGGATTGTACGGAGGAAGTTAGTGGTTTATACCACTTGTGTTGGTGACTATGTAGTGAGAGGTTCTGGGGAACCTACTCTTTTTGGTGACTATGGAGTATGGGTGCATTGCATTGTGATTTCATAAAACCGTGTTTAAGCTTACTTTGTGTATTTTAAATATTTTTGTGAAAAATTTATTGTTGTGAAACTGAGTTTGTGATTGCCTGCACTTTAGAGACACATTGAGCTTAATAGCTGACCCCCCTTAGTTCTTGTTTCAGATACTCAAATATAGGCTTTCGGTACTTGGAGGACCACAGTTTAGCAGATTTATTTCAGTTTTCAGTATGAATGTTTTAGATTTTCAGACTTATTTCATTTTTATATCAGTTATTTTATTATTTGGGAACTTTATGTAAATCAGATATTTATATTTTGATTTGGGATTTTTCAACTGTTTTAGCATGAATGAGAATTTTAATCGGATATTTTGATGATATGTTTTATGTTGTTTCCTTTTATACGGTCGCGTTTTGAAAAATAGAATTTAATGTGAAACAACATCGTTTTAATAAATAATTTAAGTATTTAGTTTTTAAAACCTAATATTCATCTTATTTGAAGGACACGTTTTCAACCCGACTTCCTAGATTCGGCCCATAACCCGTGGGTCGAGTTTAGGGGGTTACATTTATTGTTTCAAAGAATTAAATACAATATATATTTTGAATAGAAACTCCAAGTACCAACTCTAATTCTAGGATTGTCTCTTTTGTAGTTAGATTACTATGTCACCTCGTAGAATCTCTAGGTTAGCGAGAGATCGTGATCATACTCGTTCTTATGAAATTGAGATCAAAGTCTATTTGAAAGCCCTCTGTTGTCATTTGTGACCTGATCTAAAATGTCTTTTTAAAATTGTTATCAAAACCTTTTTTTAAGTATGTCGTTAGTCTGAAAATTTTGAGGGCAAAATTTCTTTTAAGGGTGGGAGAGTTGTAACACCCCCAAAAATTTCCAATTTTAAAACCCTAGATTTGAAAAATCCCTAATTTTGAAATCTAATTTTGAAATCCCTAATTTTTGAAACCTTAATGCTTTGAGAATTTAATTCAAAAACCCTATTTGAGTTTGAGGGTTAAGTTGAGAAAAATTCAGATTTATGACTCTTAATATAGAAATTTGTGGTCAATTTGTAAATCATGAAAAGTTTAAGTGTTCATTTACAAACCTCATTTAATTCAATGACTTCCTTTGTAAATAACCCTTTTTTTATGAAATTGAATTCTAAATCAAATGGTTTACTACGGTCAGTCTCTTCCTCTATTTTTAATTATTATTATTATAATTATTAATTATAGCCGTATAATATATATATATATATATATATATATATTTAATCTTTTAATTTCAAATTGAATTCTAATTCTCCTTTTTACTTACGGTTGAATTGACTCTCCTTTTTCAACTTAAATTCTTGTTTTTATTGTTATTATTATTATTATTATTATTATTATTATTATTATTATTATTATTATTATTATTATAAACCTAATTTGTATAGATTACCAATTCTCAACTCTCTCTATATATAGTCAAGTTATTATGCACAGAAATAAACCTAAGCCTTAAGTTTTAAAGTGTTGTCGCTCTTAGTTATTCTCATGTTTTATGAATTCTTCTCGAATTGACGTTGTCATCACCTTACATCAAAGTCGCAACCTCCCTTTGTTCGTCGTTGGAGCTATTGCCGCTTAAGGTGTGTTTCTTCCGGTGCTATAAATAAACGATTTTTTATGTGTGTTCTCTTCCTGTGCTACATACTTTGATTTTGTGACTGTGATTTTAAGCTTGAGTGATTTTCAATTGTGTTGTGATTTTACATTATGTTTTCTGTGCATACTATCTCCAGACTGTGAATAAAATTGTGATTTAAAGGAAATAAGTTATGAATCTCGGATTTGTTATCAGACTGTGTTGAGACTGTGAAAACTGTGATATCTTTTTACTGTGTTATCATGGGTTGGGATTGTTCGGAGGAAGTTAGTGGTTTATACCACTTGTGTTGGTGACTATGTAGTGAGAGGTTCTGGGGAACCTACTCTTTTTGGTGACTATGGAGTATGGGTGCATTGCATTGTGATTTCATAAAACCGTGTTTAAGCTTACTTTGTGTATTTTAAATATTTTTGTGAAAAATTTATTGCTGTGAAACTGAGTTTGTGATTGCCTAAACTTTAGATACACACTGAGCTTAATAGCTGACCCCCCTTAGTTCTTGTTTCAGATACTCAAATATAGGCTTTCGGTACTTGGAGGACCACAGTTTAGCAGATTTATTTCAGTTTTCAGTATGAACGTTTTAGATTTTCAGACTTATTTCATTTTTATATCAGTTATTTTATTATTTGGGAACTTTATGTAAATCAGATATTTATATTTTGATTTGGGATTTTTCAACTGTTTTAGCATGCATGAGAATTTTAATCGGATATTTTGATGATATGTTTTATGTTGTTTCCTTTTATACGGTCGCGTTTTGAAAAATAGAATTTAATGTGAAACAACATCGTTTTAATAAATAATTTAAGTATTTAGTTTTTAAATCCTAATATTCATCTTATTTGAAGGACACGTTTTCAACCCGACTTCCTAGATTCGGCCCATAACCCGTGGGTCGAGTTTAGGGGGTTACACCAATCATCTATTACGAATTTCTTCAAAATTAAATCCAAATCTTGCATTTTAAGCCAAAATCAAGAACACAACATTAAAACCTTTAATAAAACTCAATTTAAGGATTGTGAACTTGGTAATTTCAGTATAGAACTGAGTATTTAGAGGAGAAGGACGTTCATACCTCTAAATGTGAGTTTCTCCTTGTTTAGAGCCAAAATCCTTGAAAATTCAATAAGCAAAAGATGAGGATTTGGTGTAGAAATGATTAGAAATCATTTAGAGATTGAAATCTCAACTTTAGGTGTGAAAATCAAAGGAAAAGTGGCTGTGGAAATGTGTTTGGCTGAGGGAAAATTGAGAGAAAATGAAATGGGAAAATTTTGGCAAAAGTTAGCTATGAAACTAAAATATCTCTTTTCCCTCTTTTCTTTTTATTAAATCACATTAAATGAGTCTTTAAAATTTAAGAAAAATCTGGAGAAACCCTCCCTTGGGTAAATTAGCTCCTTAAAGATTCAAAGTTTCAATCCTTTTAAAACATTCACCAACTTTTCAAAAATTACATTTTAGTCACTAACTTGAAATGTCATATTTCCAAACCCCATTTTGTAAAATTGATTTCACCACTCTCTTATATATAATAAAAGAGGATTTTTAGATATTTTCCATATTTTTAATGCATCCCGAACTAGGCTTTCCCTAAAAAGCACCTTTTATATTCGAACCGTAATTTAAACCGGTCCGGTTCAGACCCTAAACTTCCAAGCCCAAAATTGGGGTGTTACAGCTTTGATGTATGTTGATGTTGGATTGGCTTTTGGATGCTTTGTTTGAATTGTAAACCTTGTTGTGTTGCATGTCATGAATGCTTATATGTTTTGTTTTTAAGGCACGAACCTTTAAGTGCTAAGTATGTCCTCTTTATGGTAAATGTGTGAATCCTTTTGATGCATGATCCTTGTTCATTTTGAATGCCATGTATGTTGATATCTTGGTTGTTGAAGGTTGTATGTATGTTTTTTGTGGCTAGGGGAGTCGTAAATCGCATCTAGAGTCGAGTCTTAAGTTGTTTTGCTGCAAATTTGGGTATTGCAGTGCAGGGCGTATCGATACGCCTAAGGGCCGTATCGATACGGTCCTACACTCTGAGACTCAAATTTGGCTCATCGTATCGATACGCAGGGGTGTATCGATACGCCAAATCTTCACCGGAAATCAGATACTTTGACGAGATTTTGGCGTATCGGTACGGGCTCTAGGTGTATCGATACGGTCTAATATCGTTGACCGCGAGATGTTGACCGAGGAGGCTGTATCGATACGCCCAAAGGCTCTATCGATATGGTCTCATTGGTTTGACTTGAGGCAGTTGACTTGGTAAAGGCGTATCGATACCCTCTGTAGGTGTATCGATACGGCCTGCTTAAAAAGGAAAAATGGGTTGTTTTAAAGTGTTGTTTTGGTTGGTCGTTGTTATATTGTTTGTGTTTCCGCTGTCGTGTTCCACATAGGACTTAATAATGCATTTAGACAAGATATAAATAAAAAAAAAAATTTAGGGTTGCTAACCGAGGTGGGACCTTAACGGGTTTCACATCAGTTTTCCCCGTGTAGCCTACTCGGACCGGTCAAACATCCGGACCGGGACGAGGGGGTTACATTTGTTGGTATCAGAGCCTAAGGTTTCCGAGACCTTGGGCAGGTAAGTGAGGTAAGTTTAATTTTTGTATTGTAATTGCACGATATTTGTTTGCCATGTAAGCATGTTGCTTGTTATTCGAGTATGATGTGATGTGTGATTGTTTGATTGTGAATGTATGTTGCTTCAAGCATGTTGAGTAGAGTCCCATTGCTTCTATTACATCGGAAAAAAGGATTTTTAAGTGAGGGAATCGTACTTGAGCCACTTGGACCCTTTCCTTTGCTAACCAGTTTGCATGTTAAATTGTTGCTCTTGATTTATTGCTTTTTGGTAAGTTTGAGACCAAGGCGTGGGTCGTGAATCGGTAAGTAGAAGCAGTGGTATCTGAAAATGTGGATGATGTTGAGGGAGTTCATCGCTATAGTTAGGGAAGTATGGTCGTACCGGAGTTGAGGTACAATTTACTTGTTTGAGTCTGTGTGTTTGAGGGTTGATTCCTGTTGATGAGGGACGATAAGACCGATTCTGGTATTAGTGGGTAAAAAGAAGTGAAGACCTATGAGTGAGAGCCAGAGTGGTATCGATGTTATAGTAAATAAGCCCTTGGTACAGTTTTGAGTTTGTTCCCTCCGGTTGATTCTGAATCTGTACTTCTGTATATTGTTAGCAAGCATGCAAAGTTTGAATGTGCCCGGTGAAGTGTCAGAGGTAGGTATGAGTACCTTAGTTCTTTCGGCGAGACCAAGGTAAGGGTCTCGTGTGAGTAATCTAAAACTCAGAAATGTTAGTTGGTGATCGTTGGGATTCGACCTATGGTTTTAGTACAAGACAACCGGTCAGTATCCGTGAGTGGGAATCAATTTGTGTGATTGGGCCAGTGTACGTCTGAGTTGTCTTCCAGCAAGAGGGAGAGATGAAGTCGCTTCCGATATAGTTGAGCTGAGAAGGAAGTCTTGAGCTTTAACTCCAGATTGTTTGGTAGAACGATGTTATAGAACGAGTTCCAGCATGATTATTTGTGTGTGATCAGAACTGAATTTTGAAGTTTCGAGATGCTCTAAGAACGGTTTTGAATAGTTAGGTTATGTTGAAGGACCAGCCTGAAAACAAGAGAACCGAAAACTATCAGCTGTGTACATGTGATGTTGCAATTTCTATGGATTTGTCAATTTTGTGTGAGAATGTAAGGAAGCTAGATATCTTTGTTGAGATCTTAGACGTAAGGACGCATGTGACTGGATCTTTTGGTGAGATAGTGGTGGTCGGAAAGATGTGCGGAAGATGTTTGTTGAGGGTTCAGGGTTACGTGTTTCTAGTAGATGTGAAGTAAATGTCTTTTTACGGTTTCGATGTAACATTTGGCATGGTTTGGCTTGTAGAACACAGAGCTAGAGTATATTTTGAGACAAAGAGAGAGTTGCCTTGATGTTGCAGATTTCTGTGAGACTGTAGTGGTAGGTGAGAATGTGAACTTCTTATCGAATGTTGATCCAGCTTTAGAGGTCAAAGATTGATTGAGTTTGGTTGACAGGCTTGCCTAGCAAATGTGATGGATTTGATTTTTGAATGAGGGTTAGACCGCAGAATGTTAGAATAGTTTGTATTTTCCCTAAAAGTGTTTGGAAGAATTGCCCGGTTTGTCTCTTGTTAGGGAAGAAGAGTTTGTTATTGATTCCGTCTTCGAGTTTGTTCATGTTTTGATTGCTCTGTATCTTATGATTCCTGACAGAATCGAGAGTGTTGAAGAATCAACTTCGAGATTTGTTAGACCTTAGATTGATTAGGCCTAGTACATCATCTTAGAGTATGACATTACAATTTGTGAAGAAGAGAGAGATGACAATACAAGAATGTGTTTAGATTACAGACAGTTGAAACAATTGACAGTGAGTAGTTAGTATCCGTTTCCCAGCATCAGTGATTTGTTGAGCAGTTGGGGTGTGCTCCAGTCTTTTCGAAGATTAATTTAGGATCCGATTACTACCAGTTGAAAGTGAGAGAGGTTGATGTACCGAAGGCAGCTTCCGGGGCAAGATGTGATCACTTTGAGTTCTTGGTTATGCCGTTTTATTTGACTAGTGTGTCAGCCACTTTTATAGAGATGTCGAGCAGAATATTTCCTGAGCTCCTTGATCTGTTTGTAGTAGTTCTCATAGATGATATATGGGTATATTCACGTACCAAAGAAGACCATGACAAGCTTTGGAGTTAGTGTTGTAGATCCTATTAGAGAATTAATTGTATGCCAAGTTGAGCAAACGTGAACACCGAGTCAAGGAAGATGTTCTCCTAGGACATGTAGATCAGCCGAGTGTATTAGAGTAAATCCCATGTAGGCAGAAGAAAATGTGAGTTGGAAGAAACCGAAAACTATGACAGGTATCTAAAGTTCCTAGGTCTAGCAATGTTACTATCGGAGGTTTGTAAATGATCTTTTAAAGATAGCTGCTCCATTGACGGATTGCTACAGAAGAATGTTCAGCTGTGTGGTCAGATGCGAGACAACGAGCCCTTGAGAAACTGAAAGAAACTTTGAAGAGAGCTTCGACCTTGGTCCAGCCTATATTAGAGAAAGAATTTGTGAACCATAGTGATGCATTACATGTAGTGTTAGGTTGTGTGCTTATGCAAGACATAAGATTTGTGGCCTATTCGTCGAGACAGTAGAAAGTACATGAAAAGAATTATCCGACACGAGACATAGAGTTAATTATAGTTGAATTTGCTCCGAAGTTTTAGAGACAAAGCATGTATAGTAAGAAATGCACAGTGTATACACTTATCATCAGAACTCGAAATATTTGACGACCTAGGAAGGGTTGAAACTTGAACAACATAAATTGTTAGAATTGCTTGAGGACCGTAATCTCAAGATTGTGTACCATCCGAAGAGATTCAACGTAGTAACCGATGCTTCGAGTTGTTTTCGCTGAGCTATATTTGAGTTGCGAGCTATATTTTTCGGATTCAGTTTATCAAATGATAGTGGTTCTGTGGCAAGACAGGTTTGTTAGAATACTTAAAGAGAAACAGTTGCAAGACAGGTTCTTGGCACCTCACGTGCAAGACATAGCAGAAGGAAG
Source organism: Hibiscus trionum (assembly GCA_030270665.1). Classification (NCBI taxonomy): domain Eukaryota; kingdom Viridiplantae; phylum Streptophyta; class Magnoliopsida; order Malvales; family Malvaceae; genus Hibiscus; species Hibiscus trionum. Next base: position 39,741,017 of record BSYR01000026.1, on the reverse strand, counting down.
ACCTTCAGAATACAGTTTCAGAGATGATAGAGTTTTGTATTTCAAAGACAGAATAGTTGTGCAGAATGACATAGTGTTCTGAGACGAATTGTTTTGGCCGAAGCACACGACAGTTCATTTGTATTGCATCTGAGTAGTATGAAGACGTATTGTGGGTCGAAGACGAGTACTTCTGGATTGAGTTGATGGATGATATGGTTCAGTATGAGAGTAAGTGTACAATTTGCCAGCGTGTCAAGGCCGAGCATCAGTTTTCTTCTTGTTTGTTACATCCGTGGAAGATTCTTAATGAAAGTGGGTAACAGAGATTCGAGATTTCAACTAGATTTTGAGGACGTCTGCATAGTGCTTGGTTACCTGTTGAAGTCAGATGGTTAGTCAGAGAAAGTTATCGGTCAAGTTTTCAAACGGTGTTGTATGAGATTGTGAATCGGGCTAGTTCTATTGTTTATTTGTTGCGGTTACCACCAGAGTTAGAAAGGGGTTCGTGATGTGTACCGTGTATTTGTGATTCGGAAATGTGAAGCTGATCCGTCTCGTGCTATGTTTGTGGAAGAGATTGATTCGAGTTTAAAAATTGACATGCATTGAAGGACCCGTTGTGATCTTAGCATCAGATAGCTAATGTTGTGTGGTAAGTCTACCGAGTTGGTTAGTATGTTTTGGTGAGAAGGGAAGTGTGGAGGAGCAGTTTCTGTGGCTCTTCATGTCCGATAAATTTTGAGGACGAAATTTCCTTAAGTGGGGGAGAGTTGTAACACCCGGGTTTGGGGGTCGGGTGAAAATAATATTAAAATATGTTTCGAGTTTTGGTTTTCTAATTAGAATAATAAAATAATATCTTGGGCCTCGGGTTTCGAACATAAATGCTTTACGTTGGGCCTGTTCGATTTCAAAATCCAAAACCCATGAATTTTAGGAGATGGGAATTTGTCATCTCATTAATGGCGTTATTGTAAATAACTCCAAGTTTGAAAAATATGAGCTTTTAACCAAAAAGAATAGAGTTATCTTCATCTTCTTCATTTTCTCTTCAAACGTGAAAACCCAAACTCCTCTTCAACTCACTATTCCATCATCTCCTTTGGTCTTCGTTGGTGATTTTTAAAAGGTAAATGCATTTTTGATTTGTTATTGATGTGTGGGTTGTTTACTAACCAAGAGGTCCAATATATGTAAATTTTGAAAAGTTTTGAATGGATTTTCGGATTTGGGTTTTAAGGGGTTCTTGGAAGGGTTTTAGGGTTAGTTGTGGGTGTGTTTGATGTTGGAATTGGGGGCTGATGGTTATACTATGTTTGGGTAGTGTTTTGAACATGTTTAAGAGTGCTTTGGATGACTACATTGCTGGATTTTGATGGGTTTTAGTGGATGTACGAAAATGAGAATTTGGAGAATGAACTTGGCTTTGAATTGTGAGAATTGTAGTGGATTTGTGTGTTGGTGTTAAACTTTGGGTTTGTGGCTGATTTTTGGGGCTAATGTATTGTTTTTGAATGGTTAGAAGCAAGAGAGAACAATGGAGAAGCTTCGGGCTCGAATACGGACTTGGATGCTTGGTAGGCTAGTCGGCTTGTGCTAAATGGAGTGGTCGGTGAGTGGTTAATGTTTTCAAATGGTTTTAAATATTGGTTCAAGCATGTGAACCTAGGATGGGCTTGGTAAACCCACCTAGAGTTGAGATTATGGTGGTAGCCTAATCTCAAGCTTTAGTTAGAAACTTTTGGTTGAACTCCTAATTGCTTGTTATGCCTCTTGTTTATTTGTGTTTATGGTAGTTATGTATATTGTGTTATACATGTTGTTGAGGCATGGTTTGATGCATTGTTATTCATGTGGTTTGGATTGTGAATTGTGCATGATAGTGATCATGGTGAGTACGTGCTAAGCACGGAAGTTGATATGAAATGATGTTGTGAAAGGTTATGGATTGTGTTTAATATTGGCACTAGTATGCTTGGGTACAATGATCGATCATTAGGATGTTAGTGTGCACACGAGAGTCAAATTCGCGCGTGGTCTTGGTGACGAGGGTCAACAAGATGGAGTACGGGTTCGCCCAGAAATCTTTATATATTAGTCGGTGATGAGTGGAATCCCATCGACGGGGCGTGAGGATGAGTGGAATCCCCTCCGCGAGGACTGGTGATTAGTGTAATCCCACCGTAAGGTAATGTTTGTTGTTGGATGTGAGTTCCAACGTGTTATCCGTGTATTCGAGTCATAACTAGGTGCCAATATGATATGAAATGTGATTCCAATATGGATTGATATATGTTGTTGTTAATACATTGTTATATGTATCTTCGTGTGTTGGACTTATGAGTTGTTGATCATGGCATAGTGTTGATTATATGTTCATGCATCATGTATATTTTGGCTCATGTAGATCGGAGGTAAGAGCATGCATTCTATCTTGGTTGTTGCTCGTGCTTAGACCCTGCATTGTCGAGGTTTGTTTTAGGAGCTTACCCTCACTAAGCTTTTATGCTTACACTCCTTTTGTTCGACAATGCAGATCAGTAGCTTGGGGGTGGCAAGGGAAAGGAAAGGCCTCCAAGTGTCACTTTTTGTTAGCTCAAGTATGAACTTTAAATTGAAAGATTGTAATAGTCAAGCAATGGGATATATGTTGTTGATTTGAGCTTTGATGTATGTTGATGTTGGATTGGCTTTTGGATGCTTTGTTTGAATTGTAAACCTTGTTGTGTTGCATGTCATGAATGCTTATATGTTTTGTTTCTAAGGCATGAACCTTTAAGTGCTAAGTATGTCCTCTTTATGGTAAATGTATGAATCCTTTCGATGCATGATCCTTGTTCGTTTTGAATGCCATGTATGTTGATATCTTGGTTGTTGAAGGTTGTATGTATGTTGTTTGTGGCTAGAGGAGTCGTAAATCGCATCTAGAGTCGATTCTTAAGTCGTTTTGCTGCAAATTTGGGTATTGCAGCGCAGGGCGTATCGATACGCCTAAGGGCCGTATCGATACGGTCCTACACTCTGAGACTCAAATTTGGCTCATCGTATCGATACACGGGGGTGTATCGATACGCCAAATCTTCACTGGAAATCAGATACTTTGACGAGATTTTGGCGTATCTGTATAGGCTCTAGGTGTATCGATACGGTCTAATATCGTTGACCGCGAGATGTTGACCGAGGAGGGTGTATCGATACGCCCAAGGGGTATATCGATACGGTCTCATTGGTTTGACTTGAGGCAGTTAACTTTGTAAAGGCGTATCGATACCCTCTGTAGGTGTATCGATACGACCTGCTTAAAAAGGAAAAAATGGATGTTTTAAAGTGTTGTTTTGGTTGGTCGTTGTTATATAGTTTGTGTTTCCGCTGTCGTGTTCCACATAGGACTTAATAATGCATTTAGACAAGATATAAATAAAAGAAATTTTTCTAGGGTTGCTAACCGAGGTGGGACCTTAACGGGTTTCACATCGGTTTTCCCCGTGTTGCCTACTCGGACCGGTAAAACGTCCGGACCGGGACGAGGGGGTTACATTCGTTGGAAATTTAATTTACCAAGCTCTAGGACGTACATGACTCAAGAAAGAAACACCTATGAGAATTCCACACAAATGCAGGAAAATGCATAACATATTTAATTTTAAAAATCTTATTTTTGTATAATGTGTATAATTTTATTTTGATTCTTAAATTAATCGATTAAAAGGTTTAGATTGTAATTCTCCCAAAAAAACATCTACTTTTTTTCAAACACAATCATAATACGATATATACCATATCACCTACAAAAATAAAAAAATGAATTTCTTACAAATAAATACCTAAAATACTTATTTGAACAAATTTATAATTTAATTATAATTTTGCATCTATTTTCCTTCGAAACAGAATTTAAAATCAAGGGTAATTTTCCATATTCCTCCGTATGTTTTGATACAAATTTGATAAATTAACAAGAGTGGCAAACAACATAACTAGGGATGGTCAGGGGTTCGGACGGGCTAAGCATTTAGTTGATCTGCACTTGACCTGAAAATGGAAGACTTCACCTAAACTCAATCTAATTTGACTAGATATTAGGAGATCTTTGTTCTTGACTGGAATTTTGAGATAAAAATCCCCCCACGCTTACTAAACTTAAAAAAAAAAAACCTTATTTCTATTAGGCTTACATGTTATGTGTGTTTTAGGATTTTATTTACTAAATCTTCGGCATACATGTATTTAGACAACATTTTATTTATGTTTGAATATGAATTTCTACAAAATATTTCGTTTTATTTTTGTAACAAATGTGACATTCTATATTCGTTCGTAAAGTCTAGGTCGGATGTTGTGTGTTATAAGGAAGATCGACTGAGTGTACGTATGGTCAGAGGAAGTGGAGTTGAAGAACCACGTTATCATATATTAAAATTTTCTAATAAACACTTTTCAAATCTTATTTGAATATGAATGCATTTGATCTATAACATACATGAATGAATTAAATCTGCCTCATTTGGTAAGTAATCTAATATTTAAACATGTATGTATATATATATATATATATACATAAATACGGAATTTATCACGTGAAATATAATTTTGCACTGTAAAATATAATTACAATTATACTTTTTACAATGAATTTTAAAATATGCTTCATTATCTTTAATGCTCCTAACTATGTAAATTCTACTCACATTTAATTGCTCCGTGAGAATTATTTGTCAATATCTAAAATAAGCTTCATTACCATTCTTGGTTATACGCACTTCTAATCTAACTATAACTGCTATCTCTCATTCACTATATATAGATATGATTATAGATAATATATACTCACCAAAGTTGTTTTTAAAATTATCATTTTTTAAAAGTCAAAATGAAGAGTTTTATTTCCTTTGTTCTTCTCATTGTCCTTATTGCAAGTTTGGGTGAATTTCTATCATATCTTTTAAAGAAGTTTTGTTTCAATTGTTTTGATGAATATCTATTCTTTTGGAAGATTTAACTCAAGTATAAATATTATCGTTTCCTAATTTTCAGGAACTGAACCAACAATGGTGGAGGCTGACAGTTGTACGACTTCAACACCGATGAATTGCACACCAAGAACATGTGACAAGCTTTGCACTTCTAACCATGGAGAGAAAGCTGTTGGGAGATGTATTACTACTTTTGTGTGTGACTGTACATATCCATGTCCAACACTGTTCTAATTTACTTTAATTTCATTTGCTTTTGGAGAAGATGAATGTTCTTTTTCCATTGAGAGATAAGATAATTGAATAATAGATAAATGTATCATTATGATATATATATTTCTCTATTAAATTTTATTATTAAAATTGCTCAATTTGATTTTTCTCCGGAAATTTAGATAGACATTTCTTATTAAAAATATAACTTTCACAAATAGTTTTAAAACCAAAAGTTTATTATGTCAGTTAAGTCTCTCTAATATGTCAACAATCATGTACATGCATACTTCCATATCAACGTCGTCAACGATAAAAATAACATAATAAATGTGAAAGAATGTTTTCCTAGTCAAAAGGCTTAATTGTTGTAATTTTCATCTTTGATGACTCAATTGAGTGTATTTTTCGTGGAAGGGGTTTAATTGATTTTTATGAAAATTTGTGTGGCTTATATTCCCCTAAAGCTATTAAATGATATATATACACACAATCATATATACATTTCATATATGCTCACATGAATTTAAAATAAATTTGCTATGTTAGTTTTGATTTCTATTATTACTAATATTAATACCTCGAGGTGGGGAATACAAAATTAGGGGTATTGGATTACGGCAATCATTCTCAATGGCCAAATATCAATAGCTCAAAAGCTCACCAAACGATACAACTAATGTTAACCGCAACGAAAATGATAACATATGACAATAAATAATAAATTCTGTATTACTTAATTTTATTAATAATTTGATTCAACACGATTATAAGATATAAAAAATTACCAAGCTCTAGGACGTACATGACTGAAGAAAGAAACACCTATGAGAATTCCACACAAATGCAAGAAAATGCATAATGTATTTAATTTTAAAAATCTTATTTTTGTATAATGTATATAATTTTATTTTTTATTCTTAAATTAATCGATTAAAAGGTTTAGATTGTAAATCTCCCAAAGAAACGTCTACTTTTTTTTTCAAACAAAATCATAATATGATATATACCATATCATCTACAAAAATAAAAAAATGAATTTCTAACAAATAAATACCTAAAATACTTATTTGAACATATTATAATTTAATTATAATTTTGCAGCTATTTTCCTTCGAAACAGAATTTAAAATCAATGGTAATTTTCCATATTCCTCCGTATGTTTTGATACAGATTTGATAAATTAACAAGAGTGGGAAACAACATAACTAGTGATGGTCATGGGTTCGGACGGGCTGAGCTTTTAGTTGATCTGCACTATGCACTTGACCTGAAAATGGAAGGACTTCACCTAAACTCAATCTAATTTGACTAGATATTAGGAGATCTTTGTTCTTGACTGGAATTTTGAGATAAAAATCCCCCCACCCTTACTAAACTTAAAAAAAAACCTTATTTCTATTAGGCTTACATGTTATGTGTGTTTTAGGATTTTATTTACTAAATCTTGGGCTTACATGTATTTAGACAACATTTTATTTATGTTTGAATATGAATTTCTACAAAATATTTCGTTTTGTTTTTGTAACAAATGTGACATTCTATATTCGTTCGTAAAGTCTAGGTCGGATATTGTGTGTTATAAGGAAGATCGATTGAGTGTGCGTATGGTCAGAGGAAGTGGAGTTGAAGAACCACGTTATCATATATTAAAAATTTCTAATAAACACTTTTCAAATCTTATTTGAACATGAAAGCATTTGATTTATAACATACATTAATGAATTAAATCTGCCTCATTTGGTAAGTAATCTAATATATATACATGTATGTATATATATATATATATATACATAAATACGGAATTTATCACGTGAAATATAATTTTGCACTGTAATATAATTACAATTAGACTTTTTACAATGAATTTTAAAACCTGCTTCATTATCTTTCATGCTCCTAACTATGTAAATTCTACTCACATTTAATTGTTCCGTAAGAATTATTTGTCAATATCTGAAATAAGCTTCATTACCATTCTTGGTTATAGACACTTTAAATCTAACTATAACAGCTATCTCTCATTCACTATATATATATATATGATTATAGATAATATATACTCACCAAAGTTGTTTTTAAATTATCATTTTTTTAAAAGTCAAAATGAAGAGTTTTATTTCCTTTGTTCTTCTCATTGTCCTTATTGCAAGTTTGGGTGAATTTCTATCATATCTTTTAAAGAAGTTTTGTTTCAATTGTTTTGATGAATATCTATTCTTTTGGAAGATTTAACTCAAGTATAAATATTATCGTTTCATAATTTTCAGGAACTGAACCAACAATGGTGGATGCTGACAGTTGTACGACTTCAACACCGATGAATTGCACACCAAGAACATGTGACAAGCTTTGCACTTCTAACCATGGAGAGAAAGCTGTTGGGAGATGCATTACTACTTCTGTGTGTGACTGTACATATACATGTCCAACACTGTTCTAATTTACTTTAATTTCATTTGCTTTTGGAGAAGATGAATGTTCTTTTTCCGTTGAGAGATAAGATAATTGAAAAAAGATAAATGTATCATTACGATATATATATTTCTCTAATAAATTTTGTTATTAAAATTGCTCAATTTGATTTATTTTCCTGAAATTTAGATCGACATTTCTTATTAAAAATATAACTTTCACAAATAGTTTTAAAACCAAAAGTTTATTATGTCAGTTAAGTATCTCTAATATGTCAACAATCATGTACATGCATACTTCCATATCAACGTCGTCAACGATAAAAATAACATAATAAATGTGAAAGAATGTTTTCCTAGTCAAAAGGCTTAATTGATGTAATTTTCATCTTTGATGACTCAATTGGGTGTATTTTTCGTGGAAGGGGTTTAATTGATTTTTATGAAAAATTTTGGGGCTTATATTCCCCTAAAGCTATTAAATGATATATATACACCCAATCATATATACATTTCATATATGCTCACATGATTTTAAAATAAATTTGCTATGTCAGTTTTGATTTCTATTATTACTAATATTAATACCTCGAGGTGGGGAATACAAAATTAGGGGTATTGGACCACGACAATCATGCTTAATGGCCAAATATCAATAGCTCAAAAGCTCACCAAACGATACAACTAATGTTAACCACAACGAAAATGATAACATACGACAATACATAATAAATTATGTATTACTTAATTTTATTAATAATTGATTCAACACGATTATAAGATATAAAAATTTACCAAGCTCTAGGACGTACATGACTCAAGAAAGAAACACCTATGAGAATTCCACACATATGCAAGAAAATGCATAACATATTTAATTTTAAAAATCTTATTTTTGTATAATGTATATAATTTTATTTTGATTCTTAAATTAATCGATTAAAAGGTTTAGATTGTAAATCTCCCAACAAAAAACATCTACTTTTTTTCAAACACAATCATAATACGATATATACCATATCATCTACAAAAATAAAAAAAATGAATTTCTTACAAATAAATACCTAAAATACTTATTTGAACATATTTATAATTTAATTATAATTTTGCATCTATTTTCCTTCGAAACAGAATTTAAAATCAATGGTAATTTTCCATATTCCTCCGTATGTTTTGATACAGATTTGATAAATTAACAAGAGTGAGAAACAACATAACTAGGGATGGTCATGGGTTCGGACGGGCTGAGCTTTTAGTTGATCTGCACTTGACCTGAAAATGGAAGGACTTCACCTAAACTCAATCTAATTTGACTAGATATTAGGAGATCTTTGTTCTTGACTGGAATTTTGAGATAAAAATCCCCCACCCTTACTAAACTTAAAAAAAAAACCTTATTTCTATTAGGCTTACATGTTATATGTGTTTTAGCATTTTATTTACTAAATCTTGGGCTTACATGTATTTAGACAACATTTTATTTATGTTTGAATAAGAATTTCTACAAAATATTTCGTTTTATTTATGTAACAAATGTGACATTCTATATTCGTTAGTAAAGTTTAGGTCGGATGTTGTGTGTTATAAGGAAGATCGATTGAGTGTGCGTATGGTCAGAGGAAGTGGAGTTGAAGAACCACGTTATCATATATTAAAAATTTCTAATAAACACTTTTCAAATCTTATTTGAATATGAAAGCATTTGATCAATAACATACATGAATGAATTAAATCTGCCTCATTTGGTAAGTAATCTAATATTTAAACATGTATGTATATATATATATACATAAATACAGAATTTATCACGTGAAATATAATTTTGCACTGTAATATAATTACAATTATACTTTTTACAATGAATTTTAAAATATGCTTCATTATCTGATTATAGATAATATATACTCACCAAAGTTGTGTTTAAAATTATAATTTTTTTAAAAGTCAAAATGAAGAGTTTTATTTCCTTTGTTCTTCTCATTGTACTTATTGCAAGTTTGGGTGAATTTCTATCATATCTTTTAAAGAAGTTTTGTTTCAATTGTTTTGATGAATATCTATTCTTTTGGAAGATTTAACTCAAGTATAAATATTATCGTTTCATAATTTTCAGGAACTGAACCAACAATGGTGGAGGCTGACAGTTGTACGACTTCAACACCGATGAATTGCACACCAAGAACATGCGACAAGCTTTGCACTTCTAACCATGGAGAGAAAGCTGTTGGGAGATGTATTACTACTTCTATGTGTGATTGTACATATCCATGTCCAACACTATTCTAATTTACTTTAATTTCATTTGCTTTTGGAGAAGATGAATGTTCTTTTTCCGTTGAGAGATAAGATAATTGAATAAAAGATAAATGTATCATTACGATATATATATATATTTCTCTATTAAATTTTATTATTAAAATTGCTCAATTTGATTTTTTTCCTGAAATTTAGATAGACATTTCTTATTAAAAATATAACTTTCACAAATAGTTTTAAAACCAAAAGTTTATTATGTCAGTTAAGTCTCTCTAATATGTCAACAATCATGTACATGCATACTTCCATATCAACGTCGTCAATGATAAAAATAACATAATAAATGTGAAAGAATGTTTTCCTAGTCAAAAGGCTTAATTGATGTAATTTTCATCTTTGATGACTCAATTGAGTGTATTTTTCGTGGAAGGGGTTTAATTGATTTTTATGAAAATTTTTGTGGCTTATATTCCCCTAAAGCTATTAAATGATATATTTTTTTATCAATAAAAGTATAATTTATTCAAGATTAAAAATCATACAACCTACCATATGCCTCCTTAAAAAACCTCCCTAGCCTATATTGGAGGAAAAAGAGTGCATCATTGTAAGCACGAAAGCAAACAACACCAATAGCAAGAGCCGTTATGACACCATACAAGGATCCGCAATTACATGAAACCAAGATACTCTATCCACACCCCCTTTCACCAAGGCATCGGCCAAGGAGTTCGCCTCACGAAAACCATTGTTAAAGTACACACATCGCAGCTGCATACACGCGTTATCGATCTCGCCAAACAACCACCAATAACGCCACGGCCTCTTCTCCGTGTGAAGCATCCAAGACAATGCAATCTGTGAGTCCGATTCAATGATGAACGACCAATTCGACCGCCAACTTGTCTCAACAAGCAATCGAACGGCATGATAAATAGCCCACACCTCCGCCTCATTCGATTCCATGCATCCCAAAGGCCTCGAGAACACCGCAAACACCACTCCCCTCTCATCCCGCAATACACCCCACAGCCTGCCATACCCGGCTTCCCTCTCGCAGATCCATCCACATTGAATTTTAGTGTCCCTAACAACGGCGGACACCATCATATATACATTTCATATATGCTCACATGATATTAAAATATATTTGCTAAGTCAATTTTGATTTCTATTATTACTAATATTACTACCTCGAGGTGGGGAATACAAAATTAGGGGTATTGGACCACGACAATCATTCTCAATGGCCAAATATCAATAGCTCGAAAGCACACCAAACGATACAACTAATGTTAACCACAACGAAAATAATAACATATGACAATACATAATAAATTATGTATTACTTAATTTTATTAATAATTGATTTAACACGATTATAAGATATAAAAATTTACCAAGCTCTAGGACGTACATGACTCAAAAAAGAAACACCTATGAGAATTGCACACAAATGCAAGAAAATGCATAACGTATTTAATTTTAAAAATCTTATTTTTGTATAATGTATATATTTTTATTTTGATTCTTAAATTAATCGATTAAAAGGTTTAGATTGTAAATCTCCCGGAAAAAAACATCTACTTTTTTTCAAACACAATCATAATACGATATATACCATATCATCTACAAAAATAAAAAAAATGATTTTCTTACAAATAAATACCTAAAATACTTATTTGAACATATTTATAATTTAATTATAATATTGCATCTATTTTCCTTCGAAACAAAATTTAAAATCAATGGTAATTTTCCATATTCCTCCGTGTGTTTTGATACAGATTTAATAAATTAACAAGAGTGGGAAACAACATAACTAGGGATGGTCATGGGTTCGGACGGGCACAGCTTTTAGTTGATCTGCACTTGACCTGAAAATGGAAGGACTTCACCTAAACTCAATCTAATTTAACTAGATATTAGGAGATCTTTGTTCTTGACTGGAATTTTGAGATAAAAATCCCCCCACCCTTATTAAACTTAAAAAAAACCTTATTTCTATAAGGCTTACATGTTATGTGTGTTTTAGGATTTTATTTACTAAATCTTGGGCTTACATGTATTTAGACAACATTTTATTTATGTTTGAATATGAATTTCTACAAAATATTTCATTTTATTTTTGTAACAAATGTGACATTCTATATTCGTTCGTAAAGTCTAGGTCGAATGTTGTGTGTTATAAGGAAAATCGATTGAGTGTGCGTATGGTCAGAGGAAGTGGAGTTGAAGAACCACGTTATCATATATTAAAAATTTCTAATAAACACTTTTCAAATCTTATTTGAATATGAATGCATTTGATCTATAACATACATGAATGAATTAAATCTGCCTCATTTGGTAAGTAATCTAATATTTAAACATGTATGTATATATATATATACATAAATACGGAATTTATCACGTGAAATATAATTTTGCACTGTAATATAATTACAATTATACTTTTTACAATGAATTTTAAAATATACTTCATTATCTTTCATGCTCCTAACTATGTAAATTCTACTCACATTTAATTGCTCTGTAAGAATTATTTGTCAATATCTAAAATAAGCTTCATTACCATTCTTGGTTATAGGCACTTCAAATCTAACTATAACTGCTATCTCCCATTCACTATATATAGATATGATTATAGAAAATATATACTCACCAAAGTTGTTTTTAAAATTATCATTTTTTTAAAAGTCAAAATGAAGAGTTTTATTTCCTTTGTTCTTCTCACTGTCCTTATTGCAAGTTTGGGTGAATTTCTACCATATCTTTTAAAGAAGTTTTGTTTCAATTGTTTTGATGAATAGCTATTCTTATGGAAGATTTAACTCAAGTATAAATATCATCGTTTCATAATTTTCAGGAACTGAACCAACAATGGTGGAGGCTGACAGTTGTACGACTTCAACACTGATGAATTGCACACCAAGAACATGTGACAAGCTTTGCACTTCTAACCATGGAGAGAAAGCTGTTGGGAGATGTATTACTACTTCTGTGTGTGACTGTACATATCCATGTCCAACACTGTTCTAATTTACTTTTATTTAATTTGCTTTTGGAGAAGATGAATGTTCTGTTTCGGTTAGGAGATAAGATAATTGAATAAAAGATAAATGTTGTAACCCCCTAAACCCGTCCCAGAAGCAATGGGCCAAATCTAGAAAGTCGTGTTTGAAAACTTACCCCTCAAGTAACACCTTTTAAGTTTACTTACTTAAAAACAAAATCATTATTAAAAGAAAATAAACTCAATAATATCCCATTATTATAAAACGTAGTCGTTTAAGCATTATTGCGATAATTGGTTAAATTTCTGATAATAACCTTATAAATGCAAGCATTTAATAATACCCAAATTAAAAACAGTAAACAGTCCCAATGTCCGAATTACATAAATGTTCTAAAATATTTTAAAACAGTAGTCTGAAGTAATTAAAAGAGAGTTCATACTTAATTATAAAAATATCTGAGTAAAATGCGAGAAGCTCCAAGTACCGAGTCACCAAAGAGAGTCTGAGATATCTGAAAAGTAAAAACTAAGGGGTGTAAGCTAAAGAGCTTAGTGTGTCTCTAAAGTGCAAACGAAAACAAAAGAAATCCAAAACAATATTTTATTTTCTGATAAAGACTTTTCTGAAAACACAATGAAACTGAATCATGATGATATGATGTCTGATGCACATGAATCATAATACCCATCTCCGATACACCGAAAAGTAAGGTTCCCCAGAACCTACTTTCTCCATCGTTACCATCCGAAGTGGAACTCGGCCCGAAGGGTGGAACCACTGATCCGAAGCGGAATTCAGCCCGAAGGGTGAAACCACTGAACTTCCCCGAACAAATCCCAAACCATATACCCACAATGATATGATGCAGATTTTAAAATCCGAGTCATATCCGAATCTTGAATTATGAAAATTCAAGTTGCACAATACTATAAATCTGATGTTTTACGATTCCGAAAATCCGATATTTCACTTAAATCACAGTATGACATGTTATTCATGATGTCTGAAAACATTCACCCAATCACAACAGAGTATGCACACAAAATGTACAAAACATTTATTTATATTAATACCAGAAAAGCATATAAAATTTAAAGCACAGAAAGAAACACACAAGTTTATAAATCAGGAAGAGACACACCTTAAGTAACAGAAGCTCTAATGTCGAGAAAAGCATGTCTTACGCTCAGATCTAGCTGAATCATGACCTACGAGGTATGAATACTATATTAATATTTATTACTAACACTAAGCCACCGACTAAAACACTGAAAACCGAACTGAAGATAAACTCACGTGAAGATCTCGAAAAACATGCACGGTCGGTCTAAATAACTGGAGGTAGCCCAACGGTCTCAATGTCGGCACCTGAACACGAGAATATTCCGAATCAGATTCTGAAATCATAACTTATCATATTCCAATAACAATTACTTAAAGATAACAAAACGGAGCTTTCGGGATCTAATTTGACAAAACGGGTAGCGGATACGGACTCAGAACGTCGAGAAAGGTTAAGATGAACGTTTCCTAAAAAAGTCAACTCTTGGTCAACGCTGGTCAAAGTCAAAGTAAATTGTGTCGGTCAAAGTCAATTGTCCAAAGTCAATGGTCAACACTGACTTGACTGGTCAAAGTCAATTGGTCAAATTCGGTCAAATAGGTCAACTGGTCAAATATGGTCAACGGTTGGGTCAAAACCGGTTCGATTCACAATAGTAGGTGAAAATCCCCCCCACGTGTGATTCTACACTCGGACAGCAAGCATTTGCCACGATTTGACGCCATTCTATAGACATGGCAGATAGATTTTCCGTATTGAACCTCCACCATTGAATATTTTCACCGTATTTGGCCGTAATTAAACGACGCCAAAGCGAGTCCCAATCACGTGCATATCGCCATACCCATTTGGACAGCAGCGCCATATTCTTCACTCTAAGGTCCGCCACCCCCAAGCCCCCTAGATATCGTGGTCGACACACCGTTTCCCATCCCACCCTGCTCATCCGTCTCTCGAGGCTAACACCTCCCCAAAGAAAAGCTCTACGTATTCTATCCAACTTCTCAATTACACCCTTAGGTACTACAAATATGCCCAAGTAAAAGATAGGTAATGATGAAAGGACCGAGTTAACAAGTGTCACCCTAGCTGCAAACGACAAAGAACTGCGCTTCCATCCTGCTAACTTGCGTCTGAAGTTAGCGATAACCGGATCCCATACTGATATATGTCTTGGATCAGCCCCCAACGAAAAACCAAGATATACAAACGGTAGCTCCCCCAATCTGCATCCCAACACTCTAGCCACTGATGCACTCAGCTCCTCCTCCACTCCAATCGCATATAATGAACTTTTTTGTAAAATTAATTTGTAACCCAGAACACACCTGAAAACAGTGCAATATCCTCTTTAAATTACGAGCATACTCAATGCTAGCATCAACAAATAATATCGTATCATCGGCAAACTGGAGGTGTGTCAACCGTATGTTCGAAACCACCTCCACTCCCCGAATCAGCCCTCCCGCGTCCGCTCTGATCAACATCAAATGTAATGCTTCCGCTACTATCACAAATAGCAACGGTGACAAGGGACAACCTTGTCTCAAACCACGGCCCATCCTAAACTCTTTTGTCGCGCTCCCATTCAGTAATACAGACAACCGAGCAGAACTGATGCACTCCTGTATCCATTGTCGCCACACTGCACAAAACCCCATCCGCACTAGCACTGAATCTAAAAGAGCCCAGCTCACACAGTCATATGCCTTTGCGAAATCTAACTTTAGAATAAAACCACTAGCCCCACTTTGGCGAAGGGAATGTATTGCCTCCGTCGCTAACAACACTCCATCTACTAGCTGACGGCCTTTAATGAAAGCCGACTGAGTGTCGCTAATCAGGGAATTCAGCACTGCTTGCAACCGGTTCGCCAAGCACTTGGCCAATAATTTGTACATCGAATTAACCAAACCAATTGGCCTATACTCACCTAGCACTTGTGGTGCCGCGACCTTAGGTAATAGCACAATAAACGTGCAATTCGCTCCCTTTGGCAATGTCCCTCGCTCATTGAATTGAGTAAAAAAATTCATTACATCATCCTTCACCACCTCCCACCTCTTCTTATAAAATTCAAGTGTAAAACCATCCGGACCCAGTGCCTTTGATCCGTCACAATCCCATAAAATGCGTTTAATTTCCCCAACCGTAAAAGGTGCTACCAACACTGAACTTGCATCTACTTGCACACGTCAAAATTGTCCATCAAACTCCCATCTACCCACCCGATTATCACAAGAAAAATAGGCAGTGAACGCCTTGACTACAAAGACGCGTAATGTCGTCGGCGATGTAGTCCATTTCCCGTCAATCAATAATCCCGATATGAAGTTCCTAACCATTTGTAATTTAGTCGTTCTATGAAAAAAGGCTGTGTTCCGATCACCTAACCTCAACCAAGTTGCCCGAGATTTTTGATGCCACATTGCCTCTTTATTACGCATCGCTCGCCATAGTGCTTGCATCCATTGTCGACGCTCACTCTCCACCTCCCCATCCCCCTCTTTCTCAATCAGCTCCTCATTCGCCTTGTCAATTTTCTGTTGCATTTTCTCAATGATCAAATTAACATCTCCAAATGTATCTTTATTCCACCGTTTCAAGAACAATTTCAAAGGCCGCAACTTTACCACAATGTTTTCCTTTCCCAATCCTACACTAGTTAATCGACACCATTACCTTGCCATGTCCAACACATTTGCTTTCCCCTCTAACCAGCAATTGAAAAATCGAAACGGCCTCGGTCCCCAATCGCAATCATCACACGCTAACACCAACGGCGTGTGATCGAATACCCCCCTCGACAATGCTACCTGTTGTGCACTACTGAATGCATCTAACTAGTTTGCTGAAATCAAAAACCGATCTATACGGCTACATCTATTACCAGGGCCAAACCATGTAAACCGTTTACCTGTCAATGGCAAATCCATCAAACCTGCATTGTTGACGAAATTTGTGAAAGCTTCCATTTCAGCCTCTCTATCCGATACCCCAATCATATCCGAAACTTTCAGAATGGCATTGAAGTCCCCTGCAACACACCATGGTCCCTGAAATGTGCACAAACTAGCCAACAATTTTTCCCATAACACATTTTGACCAGTTACATCGCAAGGTGGATAAATCGCTACTATACCACAGACCAATTCTTCGACACTCCATTTTACTTGAATTAAAACATAATAGCGATCAATCTGAATTGATTCCAAAATAAATTTAGTACCTTCCCATATGACCATTATGCCGCCAGAGGCCCCAACCGATGGTGAGTACGCCATTTCGAAGTTATCCGAGTACCACAAATTTGCTCCCAGCAACGACGGAACCTCTTTCAATTTTGCCTCCTGTAAGAACACCATGTCACAATGATTCTTCCTAATTACCTCACGAACATAACGCCTTTTCGCGCTCCCGCCCAAACCCCTTACGTTCCATGTTAACAACTTCATGAGTCAAAAACCACGACACTCCCCGGTAATAACCCGCGATATGTCTTTGATTATGTCATCTTCCCGCCCAGTTGATTTCACCCCAATCAAAGCCCCTAATCTCACTGTCGCTTCCGCCTCACTTGTAATATTCTGCTGCTCGATTGGAACCTCGCAAGAGTCGCGTCCCTTCTTATGTAAGTCCACTATTGTACCCTTTTTCCCCGACCCTAGACCAAGTCTGTTTTGTGAATTACCCGGAATTCCAGTAACCTCACCTCCCACCACACGTCGAACCTTGCAAAAAGAATTCCCCACGCGTAGCAACTCGGTTTGTCCCAATCCCTGCACTGCTGTACCTGCTTGTGAAATTGAGTTTTCTAGCGTGATTGCTTTTGAATTAACGCTAGCAACACATGCTTCTGTCCCCACGTTATCCTCTAAGTTTGAACTCGAATTCACTAATCCAGCTATAGCGGGACTCTCCACCAGAGTCCTACTGTGACTCTCCTTCCCTCCCTCCACGCTATCGGAACTGATCGGTAGAATCAGTTGTTGCGCCGGCACCACCGTATTCTTTTCCGTCTCAGGCCCCGCGGTTACTCTCATGCCATGTCCATCTTAATTTGGTTCTCAGCCGCTGCATTCCCCCCAATCGGATCAGTACACTCTTATGTTTCCTTGTATTCCTCCGCCCTTCTACATTGCACGTTCTTTTGAAGACTATCACTGCTTCCCTCCTGCGGAATTTCCGTTTGTGAATGGTTGCCCTCATAGCAGCCACATTCGATCATTGGACCTTGCCCATCTGTCTCAAATACCCGGACCAAATATTCCGCAGCCGCCAATTTGACAGTGATACTCTCCTCAATGCGATACACCATTGTCATTTCTACCAGCATACGTCCGCAATCGAAAGATGTAGGGGTTTTCGTATCGTCTTCCATACATATCAATGACCCCCATAAGCTTGCTATATTCGTGAACGTTTTCTTGTGCCATAAGTGAATCGGCAGACCCACCACGGATAACCATACTCGACGGGATTCTATTGTAATTGACGGTGACCACTCTACCACTTTTGTGAAACATTCCTTGATGCAATCCATTTTCATCACTTGTTCACGGATTTTCGCCGACGTGCACATTAGCAGAATCATGGACCCCGAGAGCCTCAAGATCGAAAAACCATCTTTCTTCTCCACCTCCAATCGTTCCGCTAACGTTTTCAAATTCCATGGCCTAGTGCACCATCCAATCGCACAACATTGGAGGATCGCCCATTTATCCTCATCTAACACACCCTCAATTACCCGTCGTTTTACTCCGCTCTCATAGACCCCCCTGCATCAACGACTTCTCTGTTGTTTAATCCGACACCATCCCCTTCATCGGTTGTTGTACTTCCTTTCTCTTCAACGTATTCTTTAGATCGTTAATGCCCTTCCATGCCAAAGCCACTCGCATCCTTGTGCCATATATCCATTTTCCATGAATCCGTTCGATCGCCCTATCCGCATCCAACTTCGATGTCATTCGAACGAATCCAAATCTTGTCCCATCTCTAGCCCTCTTCTTGGGTATGAACGCATCTCTAACAATCCCATGACGATCAAATATTTGCCATAAACCCTTCCAGTGAATCGTCTCTGAGATTCCTCCTACGTATAAGGTCCATACCCGTTGCGAATCCTGTTTATCGGCGACGGCTGCTTATTGTTTTGACTGACTCTGTTCGCCATAGCCTTGTTCCCAATTTAGGCGTCTCCAAATACTCCCCTCCATTTCTTTGATTTGATTTTATCGCATATTACATACTGACATAATATTCCTGAAAATATAAAATATTCAAAATGTGCATGCATAATAAAACATAATAACCCCAAATAAAACACCTAGAATTTGAAATTATATACAATCCAATAAAAGATTTAATATAAATAAGTCCATGTCTCATATTGATAATAATAAATAAATAAAGCTGGAAAACGAGGTCCTCCAAGTACCGTAGCCTTGACCCGAGTATCTGAAAGTAGAAACTAAGGGGGAGTCAGCGAAAACGCTCAGTGTGTCTCTACAATGCAAACAAAACTAACAGAGTCATTATAACAACAGAGACAACCAAACATTATCATAATACAGTTTTTCCATCATGAATCAATTCAAACACATAAGCAAGTATGAATGAATATGCAACACAATATGACATGCACCCAAACTACATCACCATCCGAAGAGTAAGGTTCCCCAGAACCACTCTCTACCTCATCACCATCCGAAGTGGAATCCAGCCCGTAGGGTGAAACCACTGATCCGAAGTAGACATCATCCCGACGAATGAAGCTACTGAACTTCCCCGTACAGAATCCCAACCAAAATGAGATGACATAAAATCCGAGCACTGAATCTGAATGCATTATTTATCAACAGAAACGCATAATCATATAATACGATATACAATAATCCGAATCTGAATGTATAAACAAATATTGCCTAACATTACAGAATGTTGAACAAGTCATCCTTAGTAATAAAAATTTGGGGAACTCATTCTTTAAGGCATCCTTAGTAATAAAAATCAGAAAAGATGAAAATTGTTAGAAAATAAGTAATAAATATTAAAAAAATATTATTTGTATCGGTTGTTTAATTTGATAACAAATTAAAAATTTGAAACTCAAAAGAGATTAAAATAAAATTTAAGGCCTAATATGATTTAAAAAAGATAATATGAATATGAACACCAAACTTAAACAATTTTTACAAGAGTACTATTTTCTATACACAAACTGTAACCCCCTAAACCCGACCCGGAAGAATTGGGTCGAATATAAGGAGTCAACTCAAAGCTTGTCCCACACACAAGTAACCTGATTCAAAACTTAAATTCCAAAATAGATAATAATAGTATCGCATATTACATACTGATAAAATATTCTTGAAAATATAAAATATTCAAAATGTGCATGCATAATAAAACATAATAACACCAAATAAAACACCCAGAATCTAAAATTATATACAATCCAATAAAACATTTAATATAAATAAGTCCAAGTCTCATACTGATAATAATAAATAAATAAAGCTAGAAAACGAGGTCCTCCAAGTACCGTAGCCTAAACCTGAGTATCTGAAAGTAGAAACTAAGGGGGAGTCAGCGAAACGCTCAGTGTGTCTCTACAGTGCAAACAAAACTAACATAGTCATTATAACAACAGAGACAACCAAACATTATCATCATACAGTTTTTCCATCATGAATCAATTCAAACACATAAGCAAGTATGAATGAATATGCAACACAATATGACATGCACCCAAACTACATCACCATTCGAAGAGTAAGGTTCCCCAGAACCACTCTCTACCTCATCACCATCCGAAGTGGAATCCAGCCCGTAGGGTGAAACCACTGATTTGAAGTAGACATCATCCCGACGAATGAAGCTACTGAACTTCCCCGTACAGAATCCCAACCAAAATGAGATGACATAAAATCCGAGCACTGAATCTGAATGCATTATTTATCAACAGAAACGCATAATCATATAATACGATATACAATAATCTGAATCTGAATGTATAATCAAATATTGCATAACATTACATAATTTTGAACAAGTCAAACATCACAGATCAATAGAATATAATCATCACACATCATCAGACCACATCATGTATACATTTCAGCAAATCATCACATTTACATACAGAGCACTGTAACCAAACTACACAGAAGAGAACACACCTCAAGTAGCTAACACTCAACATCGACGGTGACGTCTCTCACGCTCAGCTATATCTCTAGTTCGGTCAGAGTCAGCTCCTATACCAATTAAATACACCATCAAGATATTACTACTATGCCAAGACATTGATAATATAAATATCGAATGTATATTAATAATTAAACTCACAACGGATCCCGATGGCTGAGCAACAGGAGGTCGTCCAGGTGGAGGAGGAGTAAGGATCTCAGTATCCGAGTCAATGTCGTCTGCAAATACGAATAATACCAATTAATTTTTCCGATATTCAAATCTTTAAATACAAGTATAAATGAATAAAAGCGGTCAAAACGGTCTTTCGGGTTCGAATTTGGGAAAACGGGCAACGGAATCGGAATCAGGATGTCGAAAAACATGAAATAGCCATTTTCTGAAAAAGTCAACGGTCACGCTGACGTCAGCCGACTCTTTATAAGACAGACCGGTTCGGTTCTGTCAACCCGGTCCAGTCTTCTGGACCGGTTCAACATATAATCCCTAATTCGAAAATTAGGGCACAACATCCCCCCGATTCCTCACCGCCGGTGACCTCTCGCGTCAAATTCCGACGAGTTTCTGAGACTCACATACACACACAACTTACACAAGGGAAAGGAACAATTGAGATTCAACCAATTTGCAAAAAAACAAGACGACAGTGGCGTGAGGGATTTCTGAAGTAACCGAAAAGCTTACCGATGTGTTTCGGGCAAAGGGCGACCGAAGAGGGTTAGTTGACGAGTGGGTTATGGTCGGACAATAATGGGAAGATGAACGGTGGTGCCGGACCGTCGAACGGAAGGTGTTTGACCCTTGGCCGGACGAAAAACGGAGAAATGGGGTTTCTTTTCTTTTGGTCGCACAAGACGTTGAAGGAGAGGGAAGAGAACGGCCAAAACCAGAGAAAATGGTTGAAAGGTTCTATTTATACCCTAAGAAAAAGGTTAATTACAGAGCGTGCCAATATACTTTCTAGGGTTTATGAAACGGCACTTAAGTTTTGCAATCGTTACAATGTGATCACTGAAATTCTTAAAATCCCCAATTTAATCACTGAAATTTAATTAAGTTTTCAATTGAAATTCCCAATTATTAGGGTTTTTAATTTAGGGCAAAATTGGGGTGTTACAACCCTCTCACCGTTAATAAGAAATTTCGGCCTCGAAATTTACCTGGAGCAAAAAGATGCGGATACTGAGCTCGGATGACAATCTTGGGCTCCCACGTAGCCTCATCATGACTACGACTACGCCACAGAACTTTGACCATCTTAATGGTCTTCCTTCTGAGAACCTTTTTATCCTGAGCAAGAATCTCAATAGGCTCCTCGTCAAAACGCAAATCAGGACGAACCTCAATATCCTCAAGAGGCATGACATGTGACGGATCAGGATGATAACGTCTCAACACTGAAATATGGAAAACATCGTGAATACGCTGAAGCTCTGGTGGTAGCTCTAGCTGATAGGCAACTGGTCCATCTCGACGAATAATCTGATAAGGGCTAATGTAACGAGGACTCGGCTTGCCCTTTCGACCAAACCGGAGTACCTTCCTCCAAGGAGATACTTTCAAGAAAACCTCATCACCCACCTCAAACTCAAGATCACGACGTCTCAAATCAGCATAAGACTTATGTCTGTCAAAAACAGCCTTAAGTCGATCCCGAATCAATCTGACAGTCTGCTCAGCCTCGTGCACAATCTTCGGTCCCAACAATCTGTGCTCATTCAACCCAGTCCAACCAATAGGTGAACGACACCTACGCCCATACAGAGCCTCATACGGTGCCATCTTGATACTGGCCTGATAACTGTTATTATAAGAAAACTCTGCAAGCGGCAAGAAATCCTCCCAACTGCCTCTGAAATCAAGAATACAACCTCTCAACATATCCTCAAGAATCTGGATCACACGCTCAGACTGACCATCTGTTTGCAGATGATAAGATGTACTGAATTTCAATCGAGTACCCAAAGCAGAATGAAGAGACCCCTAGAATCATGCAGTGAACCTCGGATCTCTGTCGGAAATAATAGATAACGGTACCCCGTGAAGTCGAACGATCTAAAAAATATAAAGCCGGGCTAACTTACTCAAAGAATAGTTAACTCAGACAGGAATGAAATGTGTGGACTTCGTCAGACAATCAACAATAACACAGATGGCACCGTATGATAAATAGAGAAATCTAGAGATGTACCCTCACGCACCTCTCTGATACAATGCATCAAAAACGGATCATTAGGCTGCTCAGCTCGAATATCAGAAATCAATGTAGGAACAACCCGAAGTTCTGCCATCAGACTGTCATCGTCGTACAAACTCATCCGAGCAAACAAATCTCTCAGATCTGAAATGGTGTTACGACTCAATGCATCTGCAACGACATTAGCTTTACCTGGATGATACTCAATCTCACAATCATAATCCTTGAGAAGCTCTAACCAGCGACACTGTCTCAGATTAAGCTCTTTCTGAGTGAGGAGGTATTTCAGACTCTTATGGTTTGTATAGATATAACGCTTCTCCCCGTAGAGATAGTGTCTCCATATCTTAAGTGCAAAGATAACAACAACAAGCTCTAGATCTTGGGTAGGATAGTTAAACTCATGTTGTTTTAACTATCGAGACGCATAAGCCACTACCTTCCCGTCCTAAATCAAAACACACCCCAATCCGGTGTACGAAGCATCACTAAAAATTGTATAAGCCTTATCTGGCTCAGGCTGAATCAAAACTAGTGCTTCAGTCAACACAAACTTAAGCTTCTCAAAACTAGACCGATGAGCCTCAGTCCAAACGAAGGGAACATCCTTCCTCAGATGCTTAGTCAATGGAGCTGCAATAGAAGAGAAATCCTCAACGAATCTCCGATAATAAGCAGCTAAATCCACGAAGCTTCAAACCTCATAAACATTCTTGGGCTGCTTCCAACTCATATAGCCTCAGCCTTCATCGGATCAACTTGAATACCCTGAGCAGAAACTATATGACCCAGAAACATAACCTCAGAAAGCCAGAACTCACACTTACTGACTTTGGCATATAGTTGTTTCTCTCGCAGAATCTGTAATACAATCCGAAGATGTTCCTCATGCTCTTCCTCAGATCTAGAATATACCAATATATCATCAATAAATACCACAACAAACTGGTCAAGATAGGGTTGAAACACCCTATTCATCATATCCATAAAAGCGGAAGGAGCGTTAGTCAACCCAAAAGGCATCACAAGGAACTCATAATGGCCATATCATGTCTGGAAAGCTATTTTGAACACATCAGAATCCTTAACCTTGAGTTGGTAATAACCAGATCTCAGGTCTATCTTATAGAATACCGTAGCTCCCCGGAACTGGTCAAACAGATCATCAATGCGGAGAAGAGGATATTTGTTCTTGATTGTTAGCTTGTTCAGCTTCCGATAATCTATACAGAGTCGAAGTGTCCCATCCTTCTTCTTAACAAACAGAACAAGAGCTCCCCAAGGAGAAACACTGGGTCGAATGAAACCTTGATCCAACATTTCTTGCAACTGAATCTTCAACTCTTTAAATTCCTTCGGTGCCATCCGATAAGGTTCCATAGACACAAGAGCTGTACCCAGATAAACCTCGATGCCAAACTCAACCTCATCCCGTTTCGGTGGTACCACAGGTAATTCATCCGGGAAAATGTCTAGAAAGTCTTGCACAACTCGAATCTTATCTAATTCGGAATCAGACTATCTCGGATCAAGGATATTGGCAAGATAAGCGATAGACCCTTTCCTGATTATTTTCTCAGCTTTGAGAGCTGAAACGATGTTAAATAGGAACCCTCTGCGCTCACCAATCAGAACCACCTCACGATCATCAGGAGTTCTCAGTGTAGCCCTTTTCTTTTCACAGTCTAAAGTACCATGATGTGCAGACAACCAATCCATACCCAGAATAAGATCGAACTCTCCAAAGGGTAACTTCATCAAATCAGTTGAAAAGATCTCCCCTTGAATCTCGAGAGGACAATTTATGTATACTTTAGTAACCTCAACTGGATTACCCACCGGACTGTGTACAGTAACAGCACTACCGGTATCCTCAACAGAAATCTCAAGACCCCCAGACACAGAACTTGCAACATATGAATGAGTCAAACCATTATCTAGCAGAGCAAAATATTGAATAGAATGGATAGAGAATGTACCGGCAATAACATTTGGTTCATCACAGTCCTCGTGCCTCCTAGTAGAA
The DNA here is from genome assembly GCA_030270665.1 of Hibiscus trionum. Taxonomy (NCBI): domain Eukaryota; kingdom Viridiplantae; phylum Streptophyta; class Magnoliopsida; order Malvales; family Malvaceae; genus Hibiscus; species Hibiscus trionum. The sequence continues at coordinate 39,715,657 of BSYR01000026.1, read as the reverse complement.
TAAACTAACCCCAGCTATCTGGCCCCCGATCCTGCTGATCCTCCACTCAGAGCTGGTCTACCTCTACTTACAGAGCCTGAAGTAACAGATCTGACCTGACCTCTTCCCCAGGCGGGAGTCTGTACTGATGTCTGAGACTGATTAGTAGTAAAAGCTGAGGGAGGTGAAATCGGACAATCTCTGAAACGATGCTCGAATGAACCAAATCTGAAACAAGCTCCAGTCTGCCTCCTACACTCGCCCGAATGCCACTTCTTGGAAAAAGGACACTGTGGCACCCCTCGAGTACTAGTCGAACCACCAGCACTGACAGTCGGAATAGAAGAAGTCACTGGTCTAGCTCTCGAATAACTCTGATAGTATGTCTCATCTCTGGCCCTCTTCCTAGACTGATTTCCCTGACTATGCTGAACTGGCACTGACACGGTCTCTTCATTCTATCAGATCCATGGAACTCAAGCTGTCTCAACTCGTCCTCATTACGCTCAGCTGTCCTAGCTCGTCAAGTTATATCATTGTATTCCTGGTCCATATGTAAAACAACAATGGCCTTTATCGTAGGATGCAATCCCTTCAGAAACCAATCAAACTTGTCTTTTTCTGTGGTCACTAACCCTGGGACGTACTAAATCAATCTCGTAAACTCGATCTCATAGTCATTAACAATCATGTCGTTATGTCTCAGATTCATGAAATCATCTCTGCACTTAGCTATATAATCAGCTCCGATATATCGATCACGGAAAGTTTGTCTGAAATTATCCCAAGTAACAGTACTAGCTGGAGTAACAAACTCCTCAGCCTCCCACCAATTCTGGGCTTCACCTTGCAGTAGTGAAACGGCAACCCTGAGTTTCCAGTCGGTAGGATAATCCATATCAACAAATAATCGCTGAAGCTTCTTCATCCAGTACTCTGCATCTGCTGGGTCTGTACCCGTCTTTCCATCGAACATAGTCATCTCGGCAGCAAGAAACTCTGTAGATATGGGTCTCCAAACACTCTCAGACTGACGAAGGTATCTCAATAACTCTCTCGGAATAGTTACAACATATGTGCCCACTGTCTCACTATCCCATGAATCACGATGACCACTACCATGAGGAGGCTGAACATGTGGGTCTCCTCCACCGGTCTGCTGAGCTCCAGTCTACTGAGCTCCTGTCTGCTGAGCTCCTGTCTGATCCACATTTTGTTCCTCCTCATTCGCACCCTGGACCTCATCTTGATTTTGTATCGAACTCTTTAGAGGTGGAACGTCACTATCCGTAGTCACAGTACGACCTCGTCCTCGTTCACGACCTCGACCGGCCGCTACTCTAGAACTTCTCCGAGGTGACATAGTAGTATACCTACAAAAGACAGAATCCTAAGATTAGATTCGGTACTTGGAGACCTTATTCAGAATATGTATAAATATATTCATAATAGATCATAAATTTATCTGAAATTCTCGTTTTACCCCGAAAACATTTGAGAATGCATGCAAAAATTTATTTTCGATTTCAAATTGATTTAAATCACTCAGGCTGAGTGATGAATCTGGCTCTAATACCACTAAATGTAACCCCCTAAACCCGACCCGAAAGAACTGGGTCGAATATAAGGAGTCAACTAAAAGCTTCTCCCTCACACAAGTAACCTGATTCAAAACTTAAATTCCAAAATAGATAATAATAATATCGCATATTACATACTGATAAAATATTCCTGAAAATATTAAATATTCAAAATGTGCATGCATGATAAAACATAATAACCCCAAATAAAACATCCAGAATATGAAATTATATACAATCTGATAAAACATATAATATATAAAAGTCCAAGTCTCATACTGATAATAATAAATAAATAAAGCTGGAAAAGAGGTCCTCCAAGTACCATAGCCTAGACCTGAGTATCTGAAAGTAGAAACTAAGGGGGAGTCAGCAAAAACGCTCAGTGTGTCTCTACAATGCAAATAGAACTAACAGAGTCATTATAACAACAGTGACAACCAAACATTATTAGAATACAGTTTTTCCATCATGAATCAATTCAAACACATAAGCAAGTATGAATGAATATGCAACACAATATGACATGCACCCAAACTACATCAACATCCGAAGAGTAAGGTTCCCCAGAACCACTCTCTATCTCATCACCATCCGAAGTGGAATCCAGCCCGTAGGGCAAAACCACTGATCTCAAGTAAACATCATCCTGAAGGATGAAGCTACTAAACTTCCCCGTACAGAATCCCAACCAAAATGAGATGACATAAAATCCGACCTCTCAATCTAAATGCATTATTTATGAACAGAAATGCATAATCATATAATCCGATATACAATAAATTTAATCTGAATGTATAATCAAATATTGCATAACATTACAGAATGTTGAACAAGTCAAACATCACAGATCAATAGAATATAATCATCACACATCATCAGACCACATCATGTATACATTTCAGCAAATCATCACATTTACATACAGAGCACTGTAAGCAAACTACACAGAAGAGAATACACCTCAAGTAGCTAACACTCAACGTCGACGGTGACATGTCCCACGCTCAGCTCTATCTCTAGGTCGGTAGGAGTCAGCTCCTATAACAATTAAATACACCATCAAGATATTACTACTATGCCAAGACACTGATAATATAAATATCGAATGTATATTAATAATTAAACTCATGAGCGGATCCCGATGTCTGAGCAACAGGAAGTCGTCCAGGTGAAGGAAGAGGAAGGATCTCAGTATCCGAGTCAATGTCGTCTGCAAATACGAATAATATCAGTTAATTTTTCCGATATTCAAATCTTTAAATATAAGTATAAATGAATAAAAGCGGTCAAAACGGTCTTTCGGGTTCGACTTTGGAAAAACGGGCAACGGAATCGGAATCAGGACGTCGAAAAACATAAAATAGCCTTTTTCTGAAAAAGTCAACGATCAACGCTGACGTCAGCCGACTATTTATAAGATAGACCGGTTCAGTTCTATCAACCCGGTTCAGTTTCCTGGACCGGTTCAGACCGGTTCAACATAAAATCCCTAATTCGAAAATTAGGGCACAACATCCCCCCCGATTCCTCACCGCCAGTGACCACTCACGTCAAAATCCGACGAATTTCCGAGACCCACATACACACACAACTTACATGAGGGAAAGGAACAATTGAGACCCAACCAATTTGCAAAAAAAAAAAACAAGATGACGGCAGCGTGAGGGATTTACGAAGCAACCGAAAAGCTTACCGATGAGTTTCGGGCAAAGGGCGGCCGACGAGGGTTAGTTGACGAGTGGGTTATGGTCGGACAACAAAGGGAAGATGAACGGTGCTGTCGAACCGTCGAACGAACGGTGTTTGACCCTTGGTCGGACGGAAAACAGAGAAAGGGGGTTTCTTTTCTTTTGCTCGCACAAGACGTTGAAGGAGAGGGAAGAGAACGGCCAAAACCAAAGAAAATGGTTGAAAGGTTCTATTTATACCCTAAGAAAAGGGTTAATTATAGAGCGTGCCATTATACTTTCTAGGGTTTATGAAACGACACTTAAGTTTTGCAATCGTTACAATTTTATCAGTGAAATTCCGAAAATTCCCAATTTAATCACTAAAATTTAATAAAGTTTTCAATTGAAATTCCCAATTATTAGGGTTTTTAATTTAGGGCAAAATTGGGGTGTTACACAAACAGTGTGAAAGATTTACACAACTTTCCATATTTAAATAATGAAATTTTAATCTCTATATGTAAACTATAAAACTATAAATCTTAAATTTTAAATTCTAAACCCACATTTCATAACTTCTAAAATTAATAATTTATATAAATTAAATTTTATTCCATTTGTGTATTAAAATATATTTTTTTATAAATAGGAGCATTATAGGAAAGTGTGTTCAAAGAATTAGATACGAATTTGGTTCCAAAAAGGATTCCAATCGTTAAATTCGTTAAAACTAAAAACTTTTGAGGTTGGCTTTTAATGTGATCTTCCTTTTATCCAAATCTTCCATTTTATTTTTTTCATTTATCACTTCGGGATGCACAAATTCTCTTTAAGTTGTATTTTTTATGCATAACGTTAGAAAAAGTTCTTAATATTTGACTGAAAAATTATTTTAATTTTTTAAGTACATTAATCTTTAATATTTTATCTTAAGTTAAAATAGTTAATCTTTGAATAAAAATTGTTAGTTAATTAACGACAAATTACTTGACATGGTGTGGGAAATCTCCATGGCAATGCACACTGACATAACAATGACAAATAAACAAAGGTCCTGACTTGACATAATGACACACAAGTAAAACTAAAATTATATAAAAATACAATTTAATTTTTTTTTCTGATGATGTGTTATTCTTTTAGTCATATCAAGTTGTTTATCGTTAGTTGATTACAGTTTTCATTCACGAAATGACCATTTTGACTCAAAATAAAACGTTGAGTGTTCAAATGTTTTCATTCACGGAATGGCATTTTTTATAATCATATTTGATCGGTTTGTCGATAAATTAATTTGAAGCAAATATTATAATAATTTATTAAGGAGGTGATACTTCTAATTTAATTTGTTTTACTCATAACATAAGAATTTGAATTCTATACATTATTTAAATTATCTAATATCTTCTTTCGCTAAAATAATTAATAGTTAGTCTTTTAAGTTATACATAAATAAATTTATTATATGTTCGAATTATTTTGAGTCTAACCAAAATTAATTGGTTTAGTTGCTAAGGATACTCATTCTGGTCCATCTTGTATAGGTTCGAATCTCGGAATGAGAATATAATATCTCTCTATTTAAACAAAAAATTTGATTAAATTGTAATACCCTAATTCAATTTACAATGTATAACATGAAAGTATAACATAGCTGCTTATCTATATCCTTTTTGCCGTTCCTAACCGACCAATCGAATCAGTGTAATAAAAAGCGAGAAGCTTGTTGAATTAAAAAGAATATTTATTTGGACCATTAGAAATTGGACCATCAATTCATCTAGTAAAATAATTCGTTCGGTTACGTTAAAATAGAATAAAAATTAGATTCTAATGTTATAAATTATATAAATTTAAAAATTGTTTTGCGATAAATTTTTATAAGATTTAATTTAAATTAACCGGTCAAAAGATTTAAAATGATGACATTAACAAAAAGGAAACTCTTATTTACATATAGCTTTTAATCGTTAAAGAACTCAATTAGAACAAAAATAGTATAACTGGTTTGAATTTGAATCATGGTTCAACCCATTTCATGAGTAAGCAAAAACTTGTTATTAGGGACGGAGTAAATAATTAAGATAAATAGAGACAATGTACAATTAACCATTAAAAAGGGGATATCGTTCAAATGAATTAAAAAATAAGAGGTCAAATAAGTAAATATCCCTTATATTTTTTTAGTAAAAATCCATATGACTCTGTCATTGTTTATCATACAATCCATGGGACGGAGGGATCAAGGGCATAAGTCTCTATTATGAAACTTAAATATCCGATAAATTTTGATTTAATAATAATTTGACCCTTGTTTAAAATTTAAAGTTATTTAGTTATAAATAAACACTGACAAAATTAAAGAAGGGTAGATTCGTCCCCCCAATAGTTTTGTTCTAATAGCAACTTAGTTTCATGTAAAACTTTAAAAGCCCTTATAATTTTAAAATTTAGTAATTCGACCCTCTCAACCTTCGATCTTGAAATCGATTTCACATTCAATTTGATTCTTAAACTTCTTTGTCCGATTCAATAATACTTAAACTCAACTTTTAGATAAAAACAAGTACAAAAACGCGATGTTTTGTTCAAATCATAAGTCAAATTTAAATGATAATTTAAATCGAATAGTCAAGTTAAGACAAAAATTAAGGTACCAAAATATATATTAACCCAAATAAAAAGGTTGGGTCAATTTAAAAAGTCTTAAGGAATCAAGCCTTGTTTTTTTTTATTCCGAGATTGAAATCAAACTTTAGACGCGACATAAACTATAACCAAAGAACTAAACATCTATTTCCATTAAATTGCCGTTTGGATTATTCTACTTGCCAGAATTTAATTACTATATTACACAATCATAGTATTCTTCTATAAATCGACTTTCAAAACTACGAGACGACGTCGTACTCTGTTTCCGACATGAAAGCTTCTGCAAAAGCTGAAGTTGGCGAGTTAAGCATGTGGTCGAGGACTATGTCGTTGTCGTTTTCAGTTCTTTTGACGAATCAGCCTTTGATTCTTGGCCTTGATTTGGCCTAGGCCTTCCGGGAAGCACATCGGATTGTTTTCTCGAATTATCGGTTCTTCCTCTTCTCTTTGTACCTTAAAACTCGAGCCTTGCGGTCAGTTCTGTCGACTTGGGAAGCTTGGTTGGTGGTCAGAGTTGACGAGATGGGTACGTTTGGATCGGCCATGGTTGGAACTATTCCCACTTCAAGTGACGAATATGAAACCTGAAAGTTGTATATAATTTGGTCAAATTGGGATTTTAGTACCTCTGTTATGATTAGTTTTGAAATTAATCCTATACTTTAATTTGGTCAAAGAGAATGGAAGTAAAGAATTTAAGCCTCTACTAACTAGGGATGGGCATGACACGGAGATTCGACCGATCCAATTTTAAGAGTCGGGATTAAAATAAATAGATTTAGGTTGGGTCTGGTTTAAATTTAGAGCAAAAATATTTAATTTGACCCAACATGAGATAATTATGTAATTCACTTATATATTTAGGGATAAAATTACGAGTCAGGTTTTTTCGCGTCGAGTCAACTCGAGTTTTGCTCACCCCTACTTATGGGCAAGTAAAAACTTTTCATGCAATCCTAATCATGCCCAAACATAAATATATGATTATGAAATGATTAAAATACTAAAATTTCATACACAACATGAACTAAATATAAATGTAATATGAAAGTGGTGGTAGAGTTAAGGGCTGTGTTTGCTAGCTTGAGTATCTTGTGAGATGGAGGTCTTGTGGCTGAATTGCAAGTGAAACCATCTCTGGTTCAGTTAATAAAGGATAAGCAGTTGTTGGACGATTCCTTGGTGCCACATGTTCAGGATATTGCTGAGGGTAGATCATCGGATTTCTGTTTTAATGATGATGGAGTTTTATGTTTCGGAGGACGGGTAGTAGTGCCGAATGATGTAGAGTTGAGGCGTACTATTCTGACCGAAGCTCATTGTAGTCCTTTTGCTATGCACCCTGGTAGTACAAAGATGTATCGTGATCTGAAGGATGAGTACTATTGGGTGGGGTTGGAGAAAGATGTTGCGGTATATGTGAGTAAGTGTATGGTTTGTCAGCGGGTTAAAGATGAGCATCAGTTTCCTTCAGGGTTGTTGCAACCGTTGAGGATTCCTGAATGGAAGTGGGAAAGAGTCACCATTTACTTTGTGTCCGGTTTACCTTTGTCGCCATCGAAGAAGAATTCAGTGTGGGTGATTGTGGATCGCCTTACAAAGTGTGCGCATTTCTTACCTGTGCATACCACGTATACCTTGGATAAGCTTGCAGAGTTGTACATTGCTGAAAATTGTGCGTCTGCATGGGGTACTAAAATCTATAGTGTCGGATCGAGATCCGAGGTTCACATCGCGATTTTGGGAGTGTTTGCATCAAGCTTTGGGTACGCGGCTGAACTTTAGTACTTCTTATCATCCACAGTCGGATGGACAGTCTGAGCGTGTTATCCAAGTGCTTGAGGATATGTTGAGGTGCTGTGTGATTGAGTTTCAAGGCTCTTGGGAGAAGCATTTGCCTTTGGTGGAGTTTGCTTATAATAATAGCTACCAGGCAAGTATTCAAATGACATCTTATGAAGCCTTGTATGGGAGGAAGTGTAGAACTCCTCTTTGCTAGGCTGAAACAGGTCAGAAATTGGTCTCGATGCCGACTGTGTTGAAAGGAACCACCGAGAAGGTGAAGCTCATTTGTGAGCGGTTAAAGGCAGCTTCTGATCGACATAAGTCTTACACGGATTTGAAGCGTAAGAAGATTGAGCTTGCGGTGGGTGACCGTGTGTTCTTGAAGGTTTCACCTTGGAAGAAGGTGATGAGGTTTGACCGGAAGGGTAAGTTGAGCCCTAGGTATATTGGACCATACGAGGTGATAGAACATGTGGGTCCTGTTACTTATAAGCTGAGGCTACCGCAAGAGTTAGAGAAGATACATGATGAGTTTCATGTCTCCATGCTTCGGAGGTATAGATCGGATCCTTCGCACGTTATGCATGTTGAGGAAGTTGAGTTGAATCCAGATTTGACCTATGATGAGGAGCCAATTGAGATTCTGGATTCGGACAGAAAAGTTCTTCGTGGTAAGACCATTGAATTGGTTAAAGTGTTGTGGAAGCATCGTGGTGTTGAGGAAGCCACGTGGGAAAGAAGAGATGATATGAAGAAACAGTTTCCTTACCTTTTTCCTCTAGGTAAATTTTGAGGACGAAATTTCGATCCAGCGTTTCAATACGGCAGGTGGGTGTTTCGAAACGGGTGACCGTTGGACACAAATTTGAATTGCTCTGATGTTTGCATGTTTTACACTTTAGTCCTAAATGTTGGGATTGCAATTGCTTGAGCTTGAGATGTCCAATTAAGATGAAATTTGGCAGAGAAGCATGTAACATGACTAATTTCATAATGGTAAACTTAAAATCAATGAAGACCTTCTAATTTACAGAAATTACATTTTGGTCCCTAAACCCATGTAAAGTGCAATTGAGTCCCTATATGATATCCGTTTGCCGTGCCTTTCTCAATCGTATCTCGTGAGTACTCACTTAGGGTTAACATGTATCTAGACAAGATTAAAAAGGAAAAAAAGGGTCGTGAATCAAGGTTGACTTTCGGGTTGACTTTGGTTTTCCCCGTGTAATCTTCGTAGTTCGGGTCAATCGTCTATGCCGGGCTAAGGGGGTTACATTGTGTTTTAGAGATAAAGTTGTAGTACCTGAAGATTTTGAGTTAAGACGTCTGATTCTGAGCGAAGCACATTCGAGTCCTTTTTCTATGCATCCGGGTAGTACTAAGATGTACCGTGATTTGAAGAATGATTATTTCTGGGTTGGTTTGAAGAAGGATGTAGCCGAGTATGTGAGCCGTTGTATGGTTTGTCAGAGAGTGAAGGCAGAACATCAGGTTCCTTCAGGTTTGTTACAGCCTTTGAAGATTCCGGAATGGAAATGGGAGAGGATCACTATGGACTTTGTGTCGGGGTTACCGTTGTCTCCTTCGAAGAAGAATTTTGTTTGGGTGATAGTTGATAGGTTCACTAAGTGTGCTCACTTCTTAGCAGTGAACACTACATATTCTTTAGACAAGTTGGCGAATTTGTACATTCGCGAGATTGTGAGACTTCATGGAGTTCCGAAGTCTATTGTATCAGACAGAGATCCGAGATTCACTTCGAGGTTATGGAGTTGTTTGCATAGTGCCCTAGGTAGCCGTTTGCATTTCAGTACTTCTTATCATCCGCAGTCAGATGGACAGTCAGAGCGAGTGATACAGATATTAGAGGATATGCTTCGTTGTTGTGTGATTGACTTCCAGGGTTCTTGGGAGAAGCACTTGCCCTTTAGTTGAGTTTGCTTACAACAACAGTTACCAGGCTAGTATACAAATGGATTCTTATGAGGCTTTGTATGGTAGACGATGTAGGACTCTGATCTGTTGGGCTGAAACGGGTCAGAGATTGTTACCTATGCCGGATTTGCTTAAGGGGACTACCGACAAAGTGAAGTTGATTTGCGACCGTTTGAAAGCAGCTTCCGATCATTTGAAATCTTATGCAGATTTGAAGAGAAAAGAGATTGAGTTCTCAGTGGGTGAGAAAGTGTTTCTGAAAGTATCTCCGTGGAAGAAGGTAATGCGATTTGGCCGGAAAGGCAAGTTGAGTCTGAGGTTTATTGGTCCGTATGAGATACTTCAGCGGATTGGGCCTGTAGCTTACCGTTTGAGATTGCCTTCTGAGTTAGAGAAGATCCATGATGTGTTTCATGTGTCGATGCTTAGGAGATATAGATCAGATACATCTCATGTTATGCATGTTGAGGAGATAGAGTTGAATCCGAATTTGTCTTATAATGAAGAACCTGTTGAGATACTTGCTTCTGATAGCAAGGTATTGCGTGGCAAGACCATAGAGTTTGTCAAGGTGTTGTGGAGACATAGGGGTGTGGAAGAGGCCACGTGGGAGAGGAAAGCTGATATGCTTGAGCAGTTTCCGTACTTGTTTCCGTCAGGTAATTTCGGGGACGAAATTCCTTAAGTAGAGGAGAGTTGTAACACCAGGGTTTGGGGGTCGGGTGAAAATAATATTAAAATAATATTTTAGGTTTCGGTTTTATAAATAAAATAATAAAATATTTTATGGGCTTCGTGTTTGCAAAATAATTAAAGTCTATGTTGGGCCTATATTCTAAGTCCAAATTCCATGGACTTTAGGAGATGGGAGTTTTTAGCCATTTCATTAATGGCATAATGGTAAATAGGATTTCTTTGATAAATTAAAGCAAAAACAAAAGAAGAAGACATGTGCTCATCTTCTTCCTCACTCTCATTTCAAACTCAACGACCAAAAGAGCTCTCTTCTCCATTTTTACTATTCCATTACATCCTTTGCTCCTTGTTGGTGATTTTCCAAAAGGTAATTGCATTTTTGACTTGGCCTTATCTTCCTCTTCATTTTGATACCATTAGTTTTCATTAAAACCATGTATTTTATATTTTAGGTTTTCAAAGAATTTGTACAAGATTGAAGCTTTATGAATTTCTAACAAAGCTTTTGATTATTTATTGTTAGATAAGTTGTTTACAACCCATAAGGTCCAACATATGTGAATTTTAAAGAGTTTTTCAATGATTCTCGGATTTGGGTTTTTGAAGGGTTTAAAGGTTGGTTTTGAGGTTGTTTGATGTTGGAAATTAAGGGTTGTTGTTAGTGTAATAGTTAGGGGTTGTTTTGGAAGCATTTAAGTGTGTTAAAAAGGTTGAAATCATGAGTTTTGGACTGGGTTTCATGGCTGCTCGGGTTTGAAGTTTTGGGGTTGTTCTTAGCTTAAAACTCTTGTGTTTTATGCTTGATTAGTGTTCCGGGTTTGCTACATTGATGTGTGATCTGATTTGAGGTTGTTTTGATTGTGTTGAGTTGATTAGAAGCAAGAAATTGTGTTGGTGAAGCATCGGGAACAAATCTGGAATCGTTGGAAGCTTGATCGGCTAGTGTGTTGAGCTTGGAATAGTCGGTGAGTGGTTAAATTTTTTAAATGGTTTTCGAGTATTGGTTCAAGCATGTGGACTAGGTCGGGCTTGGTAGACCCACCAAGAGTTGGGATTAGAGTGGTAGCCTAATCTCAAGCTTTAGTTAGAGACTTTGGTTGAACTCTAATTGTTGTCTATGCCTCATGTTTAATTGTGTTTATGGTGGATATGTATATTGTGTTATACATGTATGTTGAGGCATGGTTTTGATGCATTGTGATATGCATGTGGTTTGTGCATGATGGTGATCATGGTGTGTACGTGCTAAGAACGGAAGTTGTTATGAAATGGTGTTGTGAATTGTGTTTAGTATTCGCCCTAGTATGCTTGGGTACAATGATCGATCATTAGGAATTTTAGTGTGCACACGTGAGTCAAATGCGTAAGTGGTCTTGGTGATGGTAGTCATCAAAATGGAGTACGGGTTCGCCTGGAAAACCTTCATATATATATGTTAGTCGGTGATGAGTGTAATCCCATCGACGGGGCGTGAGTACGAGTGGAATCCCCTCTGCCTGAATGGTTATGAGTGTAATCCCACCGTAAGGTAATGGTTATTGTTGGATGTGAGTTCCAACGGTTATCCGCGTATTCGAGTCATAGTTAGGTGCCAATATGATTTGAGATGTGTTGCGAATATGGATTAATATATGTGTTTACAGATGATGTGTATATGGACTTGTTGAGCATGGCATAATATTGAATATATGTTCATGCATCATGTGTATTTTGGCTCATGTGGATCGAAGGTAAGAACATGCATTTTACCTTGGTTGTGCTCGTGCTTGGACCCTGCATTGTCGAGGTTTGTTTTAATGAGCTTACCCTCAATAAGCTTTATGCTTACGCTCTCTTTTGTTCGACAATGCAGATCTGTAGTTCGTGGGTTGCTAGTGCAAGAAGGGGGCCTCCAAGTGTGCTTTGTGGTGCTATCTTAGCTTTCAAGTATGGACATTTAAGTTTTAAGGTGTAATAGTCAAGCAATGGGATATGTATTTCTTGCTTTGAGCTTTTGAAGTATGTTGGTGTTGGTTTGTTTAGGAGCACGTTTAGACTCCTTTATGATGTTGTTGGCCTTGTGCCTTTATGGATGTCTAATTGTATGTTTGTTGAAGCATGAATCTTAAATGTTATGTATGAAGCATGTGTTGAATGATGTTGATTCCTTTAATGTATGGCTTCTTTACGTTTGGTGTGTTAAGCATGCTTGTAGATGTTTGGTTTGCCTTATAGTTGTTGTATGTGTGTTGTGGGAGGTTTTAGTGGAGTTTTGGGACAGCCTTGTGCCATATACCAGCTAAAACCAATCTGTAGACAGAGGGCGTTTCGAAACGGTTGGTCCCGTCTCGGTACGGTCCCTTTGTTTTTGGCCAGGCGTTTCGGTACGCTAGGGCCCGTTTCGATACGATTTTGCTACTGGAAATATGAGAATTTAACGATAAAATGAAGTATCGAAACGGGCTTTAGTGTTTCGGAACGACCTTCGTATCGTTGACCACGAGAAGTTGACCGTTGAGGGTGTTTCGATACAGGCCACCCCTGTTTCAAAACGGTCTCCTCGGTTTGACTTTGGCCAGTTGACCTAGTCAAGGTGTATCGAAACACCCTATGGGCGTTCCGATACGGCCTGCTGTTTAAGTTTAAAATGGGTTGTTTTAATTGGACGGTTTGGTTGTTTACCTCATTGTTTTTTCCGCTGTTGCTTTTCTCACATAGGACTTAATATTACATCTAGGCAAGATAATATAAATGAAAAAGTTTTCTCGGGTTGTTAACCGAAGTGGAGCCTTAACGGGTTTCGCCTCGGTTATCCCCGTGTAGCCCGCTCGAAATGGTCAAGCGTCCAGACCGGGACGAGGGTGTTATAGGCAAACAGGCATAGAAAAAATCCTCCTCCCTCTCACGACACCAAGCACACAAACCTTGCTGCTCATCCAACACGATGCCACGAAGCTTAAAAAAATCAAAGGTTGGTAAACGGCGCAGCAATGTGAACCATAAAAATGCCTGAACCTTCGGAGGTATGAGGACTTTCCACACAAAACACTCAACGAAACCGCTCCCTCTCACCTTGTCCAACATAAGCAGACGTGATAGAGGCTTTACTGAAAAGGTCTCGTGCGTATCAGGTGTCCAGACTAACATATCAACTGCACCATGCCGTAACCTCACAGGTCCCAAGAGCGAGATGAGCTCCCAAAGTTGTCGAAGCTCAAACGAACGCAAGCCTCGATGAAAGAAACTCTCCCAGCGGTCATGCTGAAAGCTACCCCCATCAGAAAGGTCAGCGACCAAAGCCAAACGATTCACCACTATCGAAAATAACCGTGGGAATATATCCTTCAATGGTTTCTCAACACACCACGCGTCATACCAAAATAAAACTCACGAACAATCATCAACCTTCCAAACAAAACTAGTCTCACCCATGAACTTTTGCACACTATCCGAGCTCACAATTTTGACAATCTGCTTCCAAATAACTGACATCGAACCCCTGTAGGCAGAGTTAAATCGCCACCACTGGGCTGCATCGCCATATTTTGCCACGATGATGGCCCTCCAAAAAGACGATTCATCCCTAGCATACTGCCAAGACCATTTTGCCAAAAACGCTCTATTTCCAACCTCCAAATTCGCAACCCCCAACCTACCAAGATGACGTGGCCGACAAACCATACCCCAGCTTACTCGACACATTTTCCATTGTAAACTCACCCCACTCCACAGACACTACAAGAAATTTCTATTGTTGTGACAAATTTAATTTTGACAAAATTATTTTTCTCACTATTAGTGGCTTTATTGTGACAAAATAAATATTTGTCATTTTAAATAAGAAAAACATATACAATTGTGACAAAAACTAAAATTGTCGTAATATTTTGTCACAATTAGCAAACTCGTGTAACATATCGTGACAAAATATATTTTGTTACCATTTTTTTATCACAAATGTTTCCCTCCATTTTGTGGCGACAAAAAATAGTTATATGGTGACAAGTTTTGTAACTTTAAGTTTTAATAAATGTCACAACAAATAAATAATAATAATGAAAGCTTTTTGTGACAAATTATGTTTGTAGTTATATATTTTAATTATAGTGAAAAAATTATAGTCACAAATGTTTCCCTCCATTTTTTGGCACAAAAAAGTCATATAATGACAAATTTTGTAACTATAAGTTATAATTATTGTTACAGAAAAGATTGTCACAACAAATACAAATAATAATGAGATTCAGTTTTTTGTGGCAAATTGTGTTTGTAGTTATATATTTTAATTATAGTGACAAAAAGTATAGTCACAAATGTTTCACTCCATTTTCTGGGGCAAAAAAGTCATATAGTGACAAGTTTTGTAACTATCAGTTATAATTATTGTTACAGAAATTTTTTTGTTACAAAATATAATGAGATTCGAGTTTTTTGCGACAAATTGTGTTTGTAGTTGTATGTTTTAATTATAGAGAAAAAATATATAGACAAAAATGTTTCTCTCCATTTTTTAGCACAAAAAAATATATATAGTAATGAGTTTTGCAACTATAATTTACAATTATTGTTACAAAAAAATCATCACAACAAATAATGAGATTCAAGCTTTTGTGGCAAATAATTAGAACTTAAATGAATTAAATCTAATCTTTAAATATAAAATCGGGACCTAAATGAAATGATGACTAAATCCAGGGAGCCTAAATGATAATTTTCCCTAAACTGAAAATCATGCGCGGGCACTTCCGCTCTCTCCAACGGGTGCCATTTAACATTTTCATTAAAAGTCATTTAGTATTTATTTGGGTAATCTTCATTGGTGGTCCTTTTGTTTAGAGAGTGTTTTATTTTGATCACTAAATTTAAAAAAATATTGTTATGGTCACTTATGTTTTTGACGTTTATTGTTTTGGTCATCCAACCGTTAGCCTCGGTTAACCCCCATTGATACGATGACATAATACGTTAATAAAAAGGTTAATTTTAAATTTATCCTTCAAAATTTTAAAATATTATTTTACACAGCCTTCACAAGAAAACTCAATTTCTCTAAAACATTTTTTAACCCAAACTCTAACCCCTAAGGGTGCTTATCGAGTGAATCGATCGCGAGTTGAGTAGTGCTCGACTCGTGGTCGTTAAAAATCTCGTTGCTCAATTTGAATCGTTGCTCGTTAAGCTTGATAAAATTTTGTTTGACTCGTGCTCGTTAAAAAATCTCGTTGCTCAACTCGACTCGTTGCTCATTAAGCTCGCCAATTTTTACCTTGTTTTTTTAATATAGGTAAAATCTAGTAATACTAATATAACTTAATAAAAAAATCCAAATTTAGGGGAAAAACGTGAGGACATTGGAGATAAATAAACGAACCTATCATGACCAAGTTGAAGATGAAGTCGATATTCGAGTGTGAGACTCTTTTTATTTTCTCAAAAATATTCAATGACCAACAAAGGAGAGAAGGCTGGCGAGTTTTCTTGGTTTTAACGTTGAATCATATTTTTTTTTATATAAGAACTGAATACTTTTCTCCTTTTCTACTTTTATACATAAAGTAATTATAAAAGAAAAAGAAAAGGCTTTAATATAAAGAAGAAAGAAAGACTAATTATTACAACTTAATTTCTTATTAATACAATTAACTTTTTGAATTTTCGAAAAATCCAAGACGTTTTAAAAATGTGAAATCAAATATTTTATAAGTAAATTAAGTAGCATGTCACGAACTTTTCTAGAGTTTTCAATTAACAAGCCAACAAGCTACTCGCAAACTTATAAATCGAGCATTGACAGTTTTGACCGAATCGAGCTCGATCTATTTTTGAGTTGCTTAACTTAATTAACACCATTACTAACCTCCTTCTCTATAAGTAAAATGCTTATTCTTATTTACTTAATATTATTATTAGAGTAATTATGAATTTTATATGGTTTGTTTTGACTACAAAACAAACATAAAAGATAAATGGATCATAAGAAAATCAAAATAATTTATTACTTATGAATATAAATAATAATAAAATACAAATAAATTAAAGAAGATTAAATGTAAATTATAAAAAGGGAAAAGAAAAGAAAAATACATCCCTGGAGAAAAGAAAAAACAAAGAACTCTTTATGAAAATGAAAAGATTGAATCCCTAAACAAAGAATTAGAGGGGAGTCAGGAAATCGAGATGAAGGAGCTCCTCCGTAAAACGAAAGTGGTGATAAGGCATCTGCGCCGTCAGTTACCCAGTTATTTTTCATTTCTCAAATCGACGAATGTTTTTATGACTATTACAATTGGTTCTCTTTCTGTCTCGGCAAGTCCAGGTTAGGGTTTCAAACTTGTAATTCCCCTAACCTCTAGTACCCCTTTAATTTGCTTTATTTCATTTGTTTTCAGAATTTTTTGCATTGTGTTTTGCAATTTAGTTCCTAGGGTATCAAATGGACTTGTATTGTGTTTTGTAATTTTTTGCATTGTGTTGTGTAAATTCGTAATTACTCTAATAATAATATTCAGTAAACGACAATGTTATTTTTTGCATTGTGTTTTGGCGGAGATTTGGACAAATCCTTTGGTGTCATTCACTTTAGCTCTCTTCATCGGGTCTTCTTGAGTGACCTATTTTTGTTCTTTAATTATCTATTTGATACATATAATTGAGTCATATGTTTGTCTTTGGTTATCAACTGTTGCAGGTAAAACCGATGCTACAGAATATTTTCTTTAACTTTAAAGCTGGATTTATACCTTCTTCAAGTTGTTGCTAAGAAGGTAAAACAACACTCCCTACATATCTTTTACAAGGAATACTTCAGATCTTACTCTTGTCTTTTGCTTGTTGATGTTAGAAATCTAGTTGGAATGAAAATATAATTGAGGGGGTAATATTTGGTCTCAAATTGGTAGATTTAAAAACCCTCACTGCTATCATAGATTTTGTCATCCGATTTAGATGATGGCATGTTTGTCGAACAAAAGTAGATTTGCATCTTGGTCCAAGTTGTTCGTAGCTGGTCATTTTGCTAGATTTATTCCATGGGTTAACTTTGTTATTTCTTGTGTTTGTTTCATTGCTATTGGGTTGAGTTTTTTCTTTGGCTCCCCTATGTTGTTTTGCTCTATATTTGTTCTCTTTGTTTTGGCATTAGTTTCATGGAATGAAATTCAGTTTATGTTCAAAAAAGAAAATCCTCATTGCTATTTGTGGTTTCTATGGCATTTTTTAGTATAAGGTTATGTCGATAATAATAAATTCATAGTATGTGTTGTGTTTGTGTGTTTTTGGGTAATGGATTAGTTTCTGCTTTGTTATCTCCGCATGTGATACTCTTCTTTAAGTTTTAACCTTTATGTCTATTACACCTTTGGTATTGTGTTTATGCTTGCAGCTTGTTGATACTATTGATTTGTTTGTTGAGAGGTACAAAGAGAGAGAGATCTGTTGTTGTTAAAAAATTTCTCTTAATACATAATATTAATTAGTTTTTAAACACATAAAAATCACTTAATTGATGGGATTGGTTGTTAAGCTATAAGGTCAAGAAACTAACAACTGACATTATAAGGCACATGTGAAATTGAATGAATTTCATTCATTCAACACTGTTTGATCGTTCTCTTACTATAATAATGTTCGTGCAGTTTCTTGAGATATGTTGTACATCTGTTTGGGACTACCTAAGCTGAAAGTATCTATTGCTAATATCAGACCTAACGTTTTCTTACCTCTAAGTCACTAATCTATTAAATTAATGTTTTTTTCCCTTCCAAATTGTGAGACTAGATATTGATTTTTTTCTTCAACAGAAGCCTTTCTTGTTATAGATTGCATCTTTTTTGGTTAATTGTATACTTAAGAAGTTAACACCAATTTATTAAAAGATTGGTTGGAGCAGTATGACCAAGTTTATGATGTTCTTTACTTGTTTTGTTATATGCATGGGTACTGAGTCCGAACAAAGTAACACTTTTGCAATCGGATAACTTAGGTCCACAAATTCAGTTATTTATATACTTTTGGCCTAAAGTTTAATTATTCCGAGTACTTATGATAAATACGTTGAAACTACTATTTGAATCTTTGAATATCTATACCTTTTTGTTCTTCTTAATTGTACTAATCTTTTTTCTCGTATCTCAGATTTGTCGAATGTGTCTTCCTCTGTCCGAAGGGACCTCAATTTCATCGATCATACTAGTGAGTTGGGGTGGAAACTGTAGACAAAACAAAATCGTGAGGATCCGATGGTATATGTGTGAAGATAAAAAACCCATCAAAGCATTTAGTGGGTGTGGGTGTAAGGACTACAAATTATGGCAAATTTATTTAGTCATAATATCAATTTATAACAAATATTAATTTCTCAATATAAAAATTATGACAATTAATATTTTTTCACAACAACAAATTATAAACAAAGTAACTTAGTTACAAAAAAATTATAATAAATATTATTATAATTAAACTACTGTGAAGAAATCTTTTTCCCAATTCACAATTATGAGAAAATAAATAAATAAATTTGTCACAAAATAAATGTATAATTGTTTTTACAAAAAATATTGAGAAAAAAACCTTTTTTTATTATTTTAAAAATGATTTTTTCAATGTTAAAATTTAAGCTAATTGTGACAAAAATGTAATTTTTGTGATGGAATAAATATTTTATTTTAATAAATATTTTGTCCTAGTACACATTTACTAACAAATATTTTGTTTTAATATGTATTTTTGTCGTGAAAACATTTTTGGTTCGCTGCCAAAATTTAAATTAATTGTGACAAAAATTAGTTTGTGTGATGAAATAAATATTTTATTCTTACAAATATTTTGTCTCTGGAAGTTACATTTACTGACGAAATAGAAGCAGTGGGAAATTTATTTTTGTTGCAATATGTATTTTAGTCACAATTTTTTTTATATTTGATGTTAAGAAACAAGTTAGTGGTGACAAAACATACTTCTCGTGATGAAATAATTTGTTTATTGTGAAAAATATTTTGTCAAGATAAGTTAGCTATAGTAACGAAATTTCGTTGTTACGATAAATAAAATAAATGGTAACAAATAAAATTCCGTCACAATATACTTTACATGACGAACTTGTTCTAACAAACATGGTAACAAACAAAATTTCTCAAAATAAATATATCATGACAAATTTAGTACTTTTAGTGATAAATAATTTTGTTGCAATATTATAAATTTCTTGTAGTGAGAAAAGCACACCTCACTTTATCTATTGATTCGTTAACACCCTTCGCCACCCGAAACAAACCAATATAATAAACTGGAAGTGACGAATGAACAGAGTTTACCAGTGTGACGCGAGCAGCAAAAGATAAAGATGTTAGTTTCCAACCAGTGAGCTTTCATCGAACCGAGGCTATAAATGGTTCCCATACGAAAATGTTGTGAGGATTCACCCCCAACGGCAGCCCCAAATAAACAAAAGGCAATTCAACTTTCCGACAACACAAGACAGCCACCATTGAATCAAACATCCCCTCATCCACGCCAATAGTATAAAGAGAGGACTTATTGAAGTTAATTTTAAAACCAGAACAAACTTGAAAGCATCACAGTAACCTGCGGATAGTCGTAGCGCTCTCAACGGAGGCTTCAAAGAATAGAATGGTGTCGTCAGTAAATTGAAGATGCGATAGCGACACCCCCGGAGCCAAAGAAACCCCATGGATGAGCTCTTCCGCTTGAACGAACATCCTATGCAGTGCTTCCGCCACAATAACGAACAACAAAGGCGACAACGGGCAGCCTTGCCGCAGACCACGCCCCATTCCAAATTCTTTAGTGGCGCTACTGTTTAACAAAATTGACAACCTGACTGTGCTGATACATTCAGTAATCCAACGACGCCAAGAATCACTGAACCCCATCGACCATAAAATGTGCTCTAAAAATTCCCATCGAACGTAGTCGTAAGCTTTCGCGAAGTCAAATTTCAGGATACATCTACCCAACAAACTCTGTCGCATGGAATGTATTGTCTCATTTGCCAATAGAATACCATCCACAATTTGACGCCCACGCACAAAAGCCGATTGGTGATCACTAATTAGTCCTCCCAACACCGACTGCAGCCTTCTAGCCAGAATTTTGGCAAGAATCTTATATATCGAATTAAGCAAGTTGATTGGTCGAAAATCACTCAAGGTGACCTGTGAATCAACCTTAGGCAAAAGCACAAGGAATGTATTGTTCGCACCCACAGGTAACTTGTCGGATGCAAAATAATCATCTAAAAACCGCCCAACATCATCATAAACTACCTCCCAACACTTCTTAAAAAATTCCATATTGTAGTCGTCCGGCCCCGGTGACTTCGAACACTCACACCCACGAACAACCGCCCACGCCTCATCGAGAGTGAAAGGCGCCACTAATCCCCTATTTTCAGCTTCACTCACCCTATTAAAATTCCCCTCAAAGCTCCAAACACAAGACCTTTCATCCGCGGCAACCGACCAATCGAATCAGTGTAATAAAAAACGAGAAGCTTGTTGACAATTAAAAAGAATATTTATTTGGATCATTAGAAATTGGACCATCAATTCATCTAGTAAAATGATTCGTTCGGTTAGTTTAAAATAGAATCAAAAAATTAGATTCTAATGTTATAAATTATATAAATTTAAAAATTGTTTCGTGATAAATTTTTATAATATTTAATTTAAATTAACCGGTCAAAAGATTTAAAACGATGACATTAACCAAAAGAAAAACTCTTATTTACATATAACTTTTAATCATTCAAGAACTCAATTCGAACAAAAATAGTATAATTGGTTTGAATTTGAATCATGGTTCAACCAGTTTCATGAGTAAGCAAAAACTTGTTATTAGGGACGGAGTAAATAATTAAGATACATAGAGACAGTGTACAATTAACCATTAAAAAAGGGATATAGTTCAAATGAATTGAAAAATAAGAGGTCAAATAAGTAAATATCCCTTATATTTTTTTAGTAAAAATCCATATGACTCTGTCATTGTTTACCATACAATCCATGGGACGGAGGGATCAAGGGCATAAGTCTCTATTATGAAACTTAAATATCCGATAAATTTTTATTTAATAATAATTTGACCCTTGTTTAAAATTTAAAGTTATTTAGTTATAAATAAACACTGACAAAATTAAAGAAGGGTAGATTCGTATCCCTAATAGTTTTATTCTAATAGCAATTTAAGTTCATGTAAAACTTAAAAATGGGCTTTTTAAGTTTTATAAGGGCTTTATAAGGGCTGTAAAACTTAAAAAGCCCTTATAATTTTAAAATTTAGTCCTTTTTCAAGTCCATATTACTCAGTTCTATCTCTTTGGCCGCTATCAAATTAGCATAGTACCGCAACACCAATCAGCAACGCGATTCACTGCCTCTGGTTTGCACTTGGAGACTACGAAACCTTGTGTATTAACACTTGCACTCATCTTTTAAATGAGAAGTGAAAATGGATTGGATTTGATGTGTGCACACCATGTGTTTGTGAATATTTTTGAATAAAACTGTGTGCACAATTGAAGTTTCAAATAAGAATTAGAGGCGTGCATGCAACCTTAATAGTGAGGAAAATGAGCTTGGGAAATCAGATTCAAAGAGTTTGGACGGTTTTTGTATAAAACTTACCGGGGAACCTACACTGGCAAGGCGTTTGGAAAGTTTTCGACAGACATGGAGTGGTTGTTGATGTGTTTGTACCAAGAAAGAGAGCGAGAGATGGAATCGGATTCAGATTTGTATGTTTGGGGTCAAATGAGGATGCAGATCGAATCATAGAGCGTTTTCATGGATTTCGGCTTTATGGATACAAATTAAAGGTAATGATGGCGCAAAGGGAGACTAGGGATACATTTTGGAGAAGAAAACGTGATAACATTGATTCAAGGACGAACAAGGAGATCCAGAAACAGTGGGATGATCATGATCATACGAACAATTCCAAAAGGAATCCAATGAGGCGGCGTAACAAGGATGAGGATGGTGATGATCATATCATATTGAAAGAGCAATCTAGAGTGGAAGAGAAACACAAATGCGTGGATGGGGTTGTTAATACCGATAAATGGGAAATTTTATTGAATTGCGCTTTGGGTTTTTGTCGTCAACCCAGCCAAATAGCGGATCTTGCAAATGAGATTACAAAGGCGAAATTGACAGGTTTTACGTTGATGCGAGTTACGGGCTCTCTTGTATTATTCATGTTTGAAGATAAAGAATCAAGGAAGAGAAATTTGGAGACTAGGCGTCTAGAAAATGGTTTGAAAATCTAATTGAATGGTCGCCTACATCCTTTTTACCGAATCAAAGGGTATGGCTTTCAGTAAGTGGAATTCCTATTCATGGATGGTCTGAAGAAACATTTCAAAATATTGCAGCGATTTGGGGCGAACTCGTACGGATTGACATTGAGAGTTTGGCGCCTTTGACGTTTGAACGATGTCGATTTCAGATTGAAACCGACTGGATTTCACACATAGATGAAGTGATGGACTTGCGCATTAATGATAACGTCTTCACAATTCGCGTTACAGAAATTGAGGAAGCGATTGGCCCTAAGTGTGATTGTAGTTGTGAGGCGACGAACTGCTCGGAAGATACATTGAGTACTGAGGATTTGAACATGGATATGTCCAGCCCTGTTAAGGTGTCTATAAGTGGGAGGTCAACAAATGATACAGTGGTACCCAATTCTTTCTCTTATTCGGATCTGGGATCGAGCCAAATTGATCGTATGTGGAATGAGAACAAGAGGGAGGATTGGCGTGTCATGAGCACGGAAAGTTGGATGGCGGATGAAGATGTAAGCTTTGTCCATCGTGAAAGGGAAAGTCAGCGAATTCTGGATGTTTTGCCGAGTGATGCTGTGATGGATGTTTTTCCAAACAATGTGGGAGTACCGTGTGATGAACTAGTTGCCGAAGAACTAGTAGCTGATGAATTGAGCCCGCGTGTTGATGGGTCAAGGATAGAAATTCCTAGGGCTAATAAGGCTCAAACAATTGAATACAATGGAGAGTTTAGAAGCTTACGACAGGTTTCAGAAATCGAACTGAGTTTTTTATCGCCTGGTGAGCGAGGTGAGGCTAAAGCGAAGCTAGTAAAAAAAGGCAGAGGTCGTCCGAAGAAAAACCAAAAACCATCAGAGGTAATTGCTAATGGCTCTTTGTCAGATTCAGACTTCTATAACCGAAAACGGATTAGTTTAAGAGAAGCGGGGGAAACATTGAAATTGGTTAAACTGATTGGGGTGAAAACAATTGGAAACGAACAAGAAATTGTAAAGGATATCGTGCGTATGATTGAAGCGCAAGAACGACAATAATTGAAAAGAGCGTTGAGTTCGTGGTCGTGGAATGTGAGTGGGATTGGTTCAGCGTTGAAGCGTAATTCGGTTAAACACTTTTTGAAACAACAAAGGTGTGCGATGGTCATTTTTTATGTGACTAAATTAAAGACATCAAGTGATGGTATGGCTAATAAGATATGGTTTACGAATGATTTTGTTTATGTGTTTACGCCTTCTTCGGATGTTTTTGACATTCAAGAGAGGAGACGGATTTGCTCGGTTCTTGGATGTCTGTTTTTGTGGTATAGTAGGAGTATACATACCGTGTGTGGGAGGGGATCAAGCGAGTTTGCTAGGCGATATGTGTTGTGGTAATCTACAACGAGTTATGGCGAAATTATTCATTGTGTCACGTCCCAATTTTTTCGACCCGATCAAGCTACGCATCAAGGGGCAAAGGGGTCTGATTCCACCAAACACCTCTTCAAAACCGAAGCACCAGACCACACCAAGGCACTGGGCTCTCCAATGGGACGGAGCAACACATCGAGGGAACGAGTGTGTGCTCACCAAGGGACGACATCCGAGGGGCGTAGCACGGGGAAGACCGAGAGGGCCACACCTCGTGCGTACATTCCACCACACCAACGAGAAGCATCCGCAACCCATGAGGCTGGGTGTGCGGACCAAAGGGCCTAAGAGCCCGCACCAAGGGTGCACACCGAGGGGCCTAGGGGCAGGCACCGAGGGTGCACACCAGGGGGCCTACGGGCCGGCGCCACAGGTGCACACCAAGGGGCCTACGGGCCGGCACCACGGGTGCACACCGAGGGGCCTAAGGGATGGCACCACGGGTGCACACCGTGGGGGCCTAGGGCCGCACCATCAGGGCCGATGCACACGCACACAAGGGTGCCGACATCCGCCCGCGCCGAGAAGCCGAGAGGACCGAGTCCGACGCACCCTAGGGTCCCGATCACGCCGCACCCTAGGGCCGATCACGCTGCACCCTAGGGCCGATCACGCCGCACCCTAGGGTCCCGACGACAGTGCACACAGAGGGGCTGGAGAGGGCCGGCCAGACGCACCTAGGGTCCGCCCACGGGGCCTTGGGCCTCGTCTCCACACAAGCAAGGCCTTCCTAGAGGTTAGGGACCACGAATCCTTTTGGGACAAGGATTCCATCTCCTTGAGG
Organism: Hibiscus trionum; assembly: GCA_030270665.1. NCBI lineage: Eukaryota > Viridiplantae > Streptophyta > Magnoliopsida > Malvales > Malvaceae > Hibiscus > Hibiscus trionum. The sequence goes on along the minus strand of BSYR01000026.1, from coordinate 39,690,881 downwards.
GAGTAGTACACTAGATTATCCTAGTTAGAATAGGATTAGGACTAGAGGGGCTATTTAAGGAAGCTTACCCCCACCTCATTATTCATCTTTTTCTTTCTTTCAGTTGTTCTCTGGCCTTGAGCCATATTTTTGTTAAGTTCAATAAAAGGTGCCGGGCATTCGCCCGGCTTATTCCCACATCACTTTTCTTTGGCCGTCACACATTGTGTTAAAACGTCTTCCGCGCGGATCCAGGCTCTCTTGCCTAGATCGTCAGGCTTAACTTAGGCTCCACGCACGCGCCAAGGTGCCTAAGGTCGCACGTCCGACGGGTCAGAATTCTAGGGACGTGACAAGTGGTATCAGAGCAAAGGAGTTTGCTCGGGATGGCCAAGAAAGACAAAGCCGGGACAACATCACAGGGCACGGAGGCCCAAGTAACCGACAAGAAAAGGGCCGCTTCAAAAGATCGGTTAATAGCACTTGAGGACAAGACAGAACGACTCGAGACCAGGGCAAAGGAGTCGGTTGAGTCCCTCGACGCTGTCAACGATCGCTTGAAAAAATTAGAAACCGAAGTCGGCCCCCTCAGAGATAAGGTCGCAGAAGAGGTGGGAAAACTTCTCGACGAAGCATACGAGAGATTAAACCGACAAGAAATCTCCCTTCAAATTGCAATGGAGGCAACGAGGGGAGAGTTGTTAGGAGAAATCAAAAAACTCAATGCTGAATTATCCCTCTATAAGAATGCCGTGCTAACCGGCATGGTGGACCAAATAGTGGGAACGAAACCCAGGATCGACGTGCCGAAACCGAAGGAGTTCAAAGGAGCAAGGGATGCTCAAGAAGTGGACAACTTCGTTTGGAACTTGGAGAATTACTTCCGACTCTCCGGCATCGACGACGAGGAAACCAAGGTAAACACTGCTTCCGTTTACTTAGTTGATTCGGCTCTTCTATGGTGGCGTCATAAGTGTTACCAATCCAAAGGAGAGGTGATCCCCATCAAAACATGGAAATAATTTCAATTCGAATTCAAAGAGCACTTTTACCCAAAGAACGCTCAAGAAGAAGCTCGGGAGAAGCTTCATCGACTGAAGCACGACGGCTCAATTCGGGAGTACGTCAACAAGTTCACCGAACTCAGGCTCCAAATTCACAACATGAGTGAAGCCGACGCTCTCTTTATCTTTAAAAGTGGGCTACAACGTTGGGCAAAAATGGAGTTACATCGAATGGGAATCCAGGATCTTTCAAAAGCATTGGACGCAGCCGACTCCCTTGTAGAATTTGAACACAAGAAGTCAGACAAGCCAAAGCAAAGGTCGAAGTACGAAGAAGATCGGGATGAACAGCCCAAGGGTAAACCCAAGAAACCATCAAATGGAGATTTCAAACTCCGTAAGCCGTGGGTAAAGAACAACAACAACTTTAGTTGTTACAATTGCGGAGGCAATCATATGAAAAAAGATTGTCCCGAACTCGAGAAAGCGACAGCCATCCAAGGAGATGATAGCGAAGACGAACTCGAACCCACCAAGATAAATGCCATTATCAGTTCCATGGAGACTATGAAGGGTTCCAAAGAGAAAGGACTGATGTTCGTGGATATCACCTTGGCAGGCCAAGAATTGAACGTGCTGATAGACACAGGTGCCTCAGAATTATTTGTGTCAGAACATACCGCCGAGAGACTTGGCCTTCGGATTGAGAAGGCAAAAGGGTTTACTAAAACAGTAAACTGTCCATCGACTCCTATCACCGGGATAGCAAAAGGAGTCAAACTCAACATCGACGACTGGTCGGGCAAAGAAACCATCAAAGTAATTCTCCTTGACGACTTTGATGTAGTAATCGACATTGATTTCCTTGACCGAATCAGGGCATTCCCCGTTCCGTTCTGCAATTGCTTGTACATACTTGACCCTAAGCGCCCATGCGCGATGAAGACAAAGCGACAACCCAAAGTTAGGGCCAAGATGGTGTCAACCACTCAGTTCCACAAAGAGGGACATAAGAAAATGCCAACGCCTCGAAAAACAAGGGCACATAAGAAGCCGACCATGTCTAAGGGAGTGCCAACAGAAACGAGACAAGTTTTCCCCGAACAACCAAGGGTCTTCCCACCAAAGCGGGAGGTTGAGCACAAGATCGAACTTGTGCAAACGACGAGGCCACCCACCCGAGCCCGTTTACATAGGCGAACCAAGAAGCAAGCAAACAAAAAGCGCAGGGACAGGAAATTCCAAATTGGAGACATCCAAGCTGAAAGGGTCGTACAACGATTGGGACAACAGCCGAGGCACGAATACTTTGTCCAATGGAAGGGACTTTCCGATAGTAAAGGGAGTTGGGAACCAGCCAAGGTTGTATATCAGCTCAAAAGACAAGTAAGTCGAGGCCATCTTAAACAAGCGACGAGGACGTCGCTAACTCCAGTGGGGGAGAATGTCACGTCCCAATTTTTTCGACCCGATCAAGCTACGCATCAAGGGGCAAAGGGGTCTGATTCCACCAAACACCTCTTCAAAACCGAAGCACCAGACCACACCAAGGCACTGGGCTCTCCAATGGGACGGAGCAACACATCGAGGGAACGAGTGTGTGCTCACCAAGGGACGACAACCGAGAGGCGTAGCACGGGGAAGACCGAGAGGGCCACACCTCGTGCGTACATTCCACCACACCGACGAGAAGCATCCGCAACCCATGAGGCTGGGTGTGCGGACCAAAGGGCCTAAGAGCCCGCACCAAGGGTGCACACCGAGGGGCCTAGGGGCAGGCACCGAGGGTGCACACCAGGGGGCCTACGGGCCGGCGCCACAGGTGCACACCAAGGGGCCTACGGGCCGGCACCACGGGTGCACACCGAGGGGCCTAAGGGCTGGCACCACGGGTGCACACCGTGGGGGCCTAGGGCCGCACCATCAGGGCCGATGCACACGCACACAAGGGTGCCGACATCCGCCCGCGCCGAGAAGCCGAGAGGACCGAGTCCGACGCACCCTAGGGTCCCGATCACGCCGCACCCTAGGGCCGATCACGCCGCACCCTAGGACCGATCACGCCGCACCCTAGGGACTGATCACGCCGCACCCTAGGGCCGATCACGCCGCACCCTAGGGCCGATCACGCCGCACCCTAGGGTCCCGACGACAGTGCACACGGAGGGGCTGGAGAGGGCCGGCCAGACGCACCCTAGGGTCCGCCCACGGGGCCTTGGGCCTCGTCTCCACACAAGCAAGGCCTTCCTAGAGGTTAGGGATCACGAATCCTTTTGGGACAAGGATTCCATCTCCTTGAGGGAGTAGTACACTAGATTATCCTAGTTAGAATAGGATTAGGACTAGAGGGGCTATTTAAGGAAGCTTACCCCCACCTCATTATTCATCTTTTTCTTTCTTTCAGTTGTTCTCTGGCCTTGAGCCATATTTTCGTTAAGTTCAATAAAAGGTGCCGGGCATTCGCCCGGCTTATTCCCACATCACTTTTCTTTGGCCGTCACACATTGTGTTAAAACGTCTTCCGCGCGGATCCAGGCTCTCTTGCCTAGATCGTCAGGCTTAACTTAGGCTCCACGCACGCGCCAAGGTGCCTAAGGCCGCACGTCCGACGGGTTAGAATTCTAGGGACGTGACAATTGGCTGTGGTGCGTGATTTCCTTTGTGTCGATAGAGTGGCGTGGTGTGGTTTGTTAAAAGTGTGAGGATCGATAAGTATGGAAACACACAACATCAGACCATTTTTTTGTCGGTGCTTGACGACATCTTTTGGCCTGGAAATTGCATCTGAGGGGGATTATTGTTGAGCTTATGTATTCATGTTTTTATCGAGAAGCGAATTGCTTGGATGACTTTTTGGCGAGGGGTGGTGTTGATCGAACATCTTGGTTTTGCATACTAGTGTGAATGTTTTGTGTTTTGGTTTCTTGCGTTAGTTTTTTCGTGTTTGTTCGGTTGTTTTTAGCGTTTGTTCTTTATCTTATACTCCTCGGTACTCTTTTCCTCCATTTAGGTGTATGGAGGTTTTTAATGAGACCATGGAGTGTGATGACACTGTATGATACTTATTAATAAAATCATACTCTTTTTCCGATCAATTTTTTTTTAAAATTTAGTAATTCAACCCTCTCAACGATCGATCTTGAAATCAACGTTCGATCTAATTGATGAAGCCGAGTGGTGGAATTGTCCGTGGAAGGGGGTGGAGCAGATTCGGGTGAAAAGACCACGCGTGGGGTATGTTTGGAGTCCTCCTCGGCTAGGTAGTGTGAAGTTTAATGTTGATGGTTCGGCTAGAGGGAAACCGGGACCGGCGGGATGCGGAGGTATACTACGTGATGAGGGGGGGGGGAGGGTTTTGGCTTTGTTCTCGGGTCCGCTGGGCGTGATGGACTCTAACGAGGCTGAGGTCCATGCTATTTTAATGGCAGTGGAATTTTTTAGGGGTTCTAAGTGGGATCCGTTACCTTGTATTATTGAATCCGATTCGCTTGTTGCGACTTCATGGATGGGACGTGGGGAGGCACGCCCATGGCGCTTATATGCCCTATTTAATCGGATTGACGATGCATGCTTGGGGGGGGGGGAACTTTGTGTTCCACCATGTGGTGAGGGAGGTGAATGGGGTGGCCGATATTCTAGCAAAGGGGGGGGGGGGTGGAACGTAAGGTGTGGTTGCGGGTGGGAATTTAAGGAGAGGTGCGGCTGGTGCTACGTGGTTTGGAGGCTGGGTATGGGAGGAATGGGGCCGTATGGTGGGATGTGTGTGGGATGGGTGATGCCTACTGTAGGTATCTGGACGAGGGGGGGACACAAGCATGCAGGGTGCGGAGAGGAGGCGTGTGTGAGGTAAAGTTGGGCCGACATGGGAGCCGGCTCCGAGGGCTACCTTGTGCGGTGTAGGGACATTTGGGGTTCATTTTATCTTTTGGAGTTGTATCGCCTATCTGTCCCGGGTACTCTTTTCCTCCAACTAGGATTAGGGAGGTTTTTAATGAGGCCTGGAGCGGATATTTTGTATGATTTTTTTGATTAATAAAGATCATACATTTGAGCAAAAAAAAATTTTGATTCATAAACTTCTTTTTCCGATTCAATAATACTTAAACTCAACTTCTAGATAAAAACAAGTACAAAACGCGATGTTTTGTTCAAATTAGAAGTCAAATTTAAATGATAATTTAAATCGAACAGTCAAGTTAAGACAAAATTAAGGTACCAAAATATATATTAACATAAAGAAAAAGTTTGGGTCAATTTAAAAAGCCTTAAGGAATCAAGCCTTTGTTTTTTTATTCCGAGATTGAAATCAAACTTTAGACGCGACATAAACTATAACCAAAGAACTAAACATCTTTTTACATTAATTTCAATTGCCGTTTGGATTATTCTACTTGCCAAAATTTTATTACTATATTACACAATCATAGTATTCTTCTATAAATCGACTTTCAAAACTACGAGACAACGTCGTACTCTGTTTCCGACATGAAAGCTGCTGCAAAAGCTGAAGTTGGCGAGTTAAGCATGTGGTCGAGGACTATGTCGTTGTCGGTTTTAGTTCTTTTGACGAATCGGCCTTTGATTCTTGGCCTTGATTCGCTGTAGGCCTTCCGGGAAGCGTATCGGATTGTTTTCTAAAATTTTCGGTTCCTCCTATTCTCTTTGTTCCTTAAAACTCGAGCCTCGCGGTCGGTTCTGTCGACTTGGGAAGCTTGGTTGGTGGTCGGAGTTGACGAGATGGGTACGTTTGGATCGGCCATGGTTGGAACTATTCCCACTTCAAGTGACGAATATGAAACCTGAAAGTTGTATATAATTTGGTCAAATTGTGATTTTAATACCTCTGTTATGATTACTTTTGAAATTTAATCCTATACTTTAATTTGTATCTGTACATTTCAAAGAGAATGGAAGTAAAGAATTTAAGCCTCTACTAACTAGGGATGTGCATGACACGGAGATTCGACCGATCAAATTTTATGAGTCGGGATTTAAAAAAAAATAGATTTAGGTTGGGTTGGGTCGGGTTTAAATTTAGAGTAAAAATACTTAATTTGACCCAACATGAGATAATTGTGTAATTCACACATATATTTTGGGATAAAATTACGAGTCAGGTTTTTTCGCGTCGAGTCAACTCGAGTTTTGCTCACCCCTACTTATGGCCAAGTAAAAACTTTTCATGCAATCCTAATCATGCCCAAATATAAATATATGATTATGAAATGATTAAAATACTGAAATTTCATACACAACATGAACATAATATAAATATAATATGCAAGTTAATAAGTATGCAAATATATCAAATTTGATTATTAACGTATTTAAATTTATATAAATATAAAACATATTAAATATGTTTATGACATAAATATAGGAATCTAAACTGAATATAAGCAACAAGAATTCATCTCAATCCTAAAAGTTAAAATCCAATCAAATGGTATCCATATGAACAAACTTTGAATATTCTGGCAAAACAAAAGGTTGGTAATATCTATATATACCTATACATGCAACCCATTCTATGCAAACTATCAAACCCTAATTTGAACTTTCAAATGGCTAATTTCAATGTTTTCTTGATGCTTTCCTTGCATGTTTTGTTTTTGGTTTCGAGTTTTGCAACTCATTCACTTCATTCGTTTTTGGTTCCTGATCAAGCATTTGAAGATGAAATAAAAGTACGTCCGTCATTTTACGAATTCGACTCTTTTCGTCGTCGATATTCACCTCAATTGACAACAGTAGCGTCTGGTATATCTGCAACTGTTACGAAATCGACCAAAAGACAACAAATACGTGAGACCGATCATGAATCCATGCAATTAAAAGGAGGTGGAAAACGTACATTGATAGATGAAGGCAAGAAAGCCATTAAAGCTAGCATGAAAAGGAATGTCGAAAATCCTTTGGAGTCAAAGAGAAAAAGTCCAGGTGGTCCTGATCCTATACATCACTGATGATCTCACATCTTATAACAACAGTTGATCACAATAGAAAAAAACGTAGTTTGTATTAGATGAATGTATCCTGAACTTTATTAGTACTACGTATTAGACATTGAACAATATATACATGTATACGTATGTATCTGATATGAATGAAACTTTTTATATAACATATTTCCTAAATTTTAGTTATAATATTCCATCTTACACCGTTTGCACCAAAATTCCCTCTCTTTAAATTTCATACTCTCTTTTAGAAATAAAATTTTGAAATTCGATTTAATAAAATTTAAGGACAGACACATAATTTTATGTCAATGGTGTAAATTTTGTATGAAATCCTCAACATTTACACTTGCAAGCTTATTACTCGCTAATCGAAATAATTTGGGGAACAAATTCTTCAAGGTATCCTTAGTAATAAAAATCAGAAAAGATGAAAATTGTTAGAAAATAAATAAAAAATATTATTTGTATCGGTTGTTTAATTTGATAACAAATTAAAAACTTAAAACTTAAAAGACATTAAAATAAAATTTAAGGCCTAATATGACGTAAAAAAGATAATATGAATATGAACACCAAACTTAAATAATTTTTACAAGAGTAATATTTTTTATACACAAACAATGTGAAAGATTTACACAACTTTTCATATTTAAATAATGAAATTTTAATCTCTATATGTAAACTATAAAACTATAAATCTTAAATTTTAAATTCTAAACCCACAATTCATAACTTCTAAAATTAATAAATTTATATAAATTAAATTTTATTCCATTTGTGTATTAAAATATTTTTTTATAAATTGGAGCATTATAGGAAAGTGTGTTCAAAGAATTAGATACGAATTTGGATCCAAAAAGGATTCCAATCGTTAAATTCGTTAAAACTAAAAACTTTTAAGGTTGGCTTTTGATGTGATCTTCCTTTTATCCAAATCTTCCTTTTTATTTTTTTCATTTATCACTCCGGGATGCACAAATTCTCTTTAGGTTGTATTTTTTATGCATAAAGTTAGAAAATGTTCTTAATATTTGACTCAAAAATTATTTTAATTTTTTTAAGTACAATAAGCTTTAATATTTTATCTTAAGTTAAAATAGTTAGTTAATTAACGACAAATTACTTGACATGGTGTGGGAAATCTCCATGACAATGCACACTGACATAACAGTGACAAATAAACAAAGGTGCTGACTTGACATAATGACACACAAGTAAAACTAAAATTATATAAAATACAATTAATTTTTTTTTCTGATGATGTGTTATTCTGTCAGTCATATCAAGTTGTTTATCGTTAGTTGATTACAATTTTCATTCACAAAATGACCATTTTGACTCAAAATAAAACATTGAGTGTTAAAATGTTTTCATTCACAGAATGACATTTTTTATAATCATATTTGATCGTTTTGTCGATAAATTTATTTGAAGCAAATATTATAAAAATTTATTATGGAGGCGATACTTCTAATTTAATTTGTTTTACTCGTAACATAAGAATTTGAATTCTATACATTATATAAATTATCTAATATCTTTTTCCGCTAAAACAATTAATAGTTGTCTTTTAAGTTATACATAAATAAATTTATTATATGTTCAAATTATTTTGAGTCTAACCAAAAATTTTTTTTGATCAACAAATGTATGAGTTTATTAAGAGTAAAAAACATACAGCTCGACGCAGCCCTTACGCCTCGTTAAAAACCTCCCTAAGCCTAATGGAGGAAAAGAGTACGTAAGTGCTCGTCTTGAAAAGAAAAGCCTAAATACAAGCTAAGAAAAAAGAACTGCTATCCACTCCCTCCTTGGCGAGAACATCGGCAAAACCATTTGCTTCCCTCGGTGTGTATTGAAAATGAATCTCCGATATGGTTTGGCACGCTTGATCAATCGAAGCAAATGAGTCCCATAATCTCCACGGACGTTTTGCCAAACCCGTTACCCAACTCAATGCAACTTGGGAATCAGATTCAATCACCACGCACCTCTCGCGCCATACCCCTTCCGTCACCACCTTCACTGCAAGTTCGATAGCCCTTACTTTCGCCACGTTGGAGTCCAAACAGCCCACAGGTCCGGAAAATATTGCCAAAATGCGGTTGTCCGCGTCACGCATAACTCCCCCGATGCCCGCTGGTCCAGGCTTGCCCCGCGCCGAGCCATCGACGTTGAATTTCAATGTTCCCACAATAGGCGGCTGCCATACCAACCCAACTCGCACTTTCTTTAGACATCGGCTAACCACACATGTCGATGGGCACGACCACCAAACCGATTCGGGCATAAAGTCGCCATCGGCATCCACTTTTATCCAATAGAAAGATCTAAGTTTCACAAGGAAACACACTTCCGCTACCGTCGATCGTTTTCCTTTAAAAATGTACTCATTCCGGGCGAGCCATAGCGACCAAAGCATAGCACTCACACTAGCCACCCACCACTTTAGTTGACAACCATGAAAAGAGCTATGGAAATTCATGATGAAGAAATCTGAAAAACATGCTGGTAATGGTAATGCAATACCCCACCAATCTCGCATCCAGTCCCAAATTTGTTGAATGCATGGGCAATCATAAAATAAATGGGCAATCGACTCCTCCACCCTTACACACCACAGACACAGCCCTTGTCCTTCCGCCAAAGGAACTCCCCTTATACGCAAAAAATCAGCAGTTGGTAACCTTTTCAACCAAATGAACCATAGGAAAGCTTGTACCTTTGGTGGAACGAGAACTTTCCAAGCGAAACAACCTCCGAAATCATCATCTCCCACCCTCTCTAAAAGCAGCGCCTTAGTCATAGCTTGTACTGAAAATTCCCCATGTTCATCCGGAGTCCCAAACAACGTATCCATACAATCAATTCTCAAGCGAACACCACGCACCATGTCACACAGCGAACGCAATTGTTCCTGTTCGAAACTCCATAGATGCCGCCAGAAAAAGCCAACCCAATTAGCATGATTGAAATGACCATCCGTTGTATAATCCTGTACCCAAGCTAATTTATTCAACGCCAAGGCAAATAAGCGTGGAAACACCTCATTTAACGGCTGTTGCATCGCCCAAACATCAAACCAAAATAAAACAATCTGTCCACTGCCGATTTTCCACTGAAATTTACCTCCCCCACATGTGAATCAACAACCGGACAGCAAGCATTTGCTACTATTTGACGCCAAACCACCGACATAGAAGATAAATTTTCCGTGTTAAATCTCCACCATTGAACATTATCCCCATATTTGGCCGTTATTAGACGACGCCAAAGCGAATCGCGGTCACGCGCATATCGCCAAACCCATTTAGACAGCAGCGCCATATTCTTCACTCTCAAGTCCGCCACCCCCAAACCCCCTAGATGTCGTGGTCGACAAACAATGTCCCATCCTACCCTACTCATTCGTCTCTCTAGATTGACACCACCCTAAAGAAACGCTCTGCGTATCTTATCCAGTTTCTCAATTACCCCTTTAGGCACAACAAATAAGCCTAAGTAGAAAATAGGGAGTGACGAAAGTACCGAGTTGACAAGAGTCACCCTAGCAGCAAAAGATAGAGAAGTGCGCTTCCATCCTGCTAGCTTGCGTCTGAAGCTTGCTACAATCGGATCCCACACTGAAAGACGCCTCGGATCAGCTCCCAACAGAAATCCTAGATAGACAAAAGGTAATTCCCCCAGCCTACAACCCAGAATAGAAGCTACCAATGCACTCAACTCCTCTGCCACACCGATCGCATATAAAGAGCTCTTTGCAAAATTTATTTGTAACCCGGAGCATAACTGAAAACAGTGCAGTATCCGCTTAACATTACGTGCATATTCGACATTTGCATCAATAAACAGTATCGTATCATCGGCAAACTGGAGGTGAGTAAGCCGAATGTTTGAAACCACCTCCACCCCTCTAATCAGCCCTCTCGTTTCCACGTTGATCAACATCAAATGCAAAGCTTCCGCGACTATCACAAACAGTAACGGTGACAAGGGACAACCTTGTCGCAATCCACGACCCATCCTGAATTCGTTCGTCGCACTTCCATTCAGTAGAACAGATAAGCGTGCTGAACTGATACAAACCTGTATCCAATGACGCCATGTTGCGCAGAAGCCCATCTTTGCGAGTACAGAATCCAAAAACGACCAGCTCACGCAATCATACGCTTTGGCGAAATCTAGCTTTAAAATGAAGCCCCCCACTCCATTACCTCGAAGAGAATGTATTACCTCCGTAGCTAACAAGACACCATCTACCAATTGACGGCCTTTAATGAAAGCCGACTGAGTGTCACTAATCAAAGAATTCAGTACTGATTGTAACCGAGTCGCAAGGCACTTGGCTAGTAGTTTGTACATTGAATTTACCAATCCAATCGGTCGATATTCACCTAGCACTCGCGGTGTCGCCACCTTAGGCAAAAGCACAATAAAAGTGCAGTTCGCACCCTTTGGCAATGTTCCTCGCTCATGAAAATGAGTGAAGAAATTCAGCATGTCATCTTTCACCACCTCCCAACTTTTCTTGTAGAATTCGAGTGTAAAGCCATCCGGACCCGGAGCTTTTGAGCCATCACAATTCCACAATGTTCGCTTTATTTCATCAATTGTAAAAGGTGCTGTCAACATAATGCTTGCCTCTGCTTGTATTCGACGGAATTGACCATCAAACTCCCACATTCCACTTCGATCATCACTAGCAAAATGAGCAGAAAGTGCCTTGACTACAAAGGCACGTAATGAGGCTGGTGTTGTAACCCATCTCCCGTTAATCAACAACCCAGGTATAAAGTTCCTAACGGTCCGTAGCTTCGCCGTTCTATGAAAAAATGCTGTGTTCCGATCGCCTAACCTCAACCAAGTTGCCCGAGATTTTTGGCGCCACATTGCTTCTTTTTTACGCATCGCTTTCCACAGTGCTTGCATCCATTGTCTCCGTTCACATTCTATCCCATTATTACTCTCGTCCGTTATCAACAAGTCATCCGCCTTTTCTATATGCTGCTGTAACTTCTCAATTTTAAAGTTCACGTCACCAAATATGTCTTTGTTCCAACGTTTCAAGAACGACTTCAAATGCCTCAGCTTCACCATGATATTATCTTTTCCCAAACCAACTGTAGTCAAACGACACCACTCCCTAGCTAAGTCCAGCACATTAGATTTTCCCTCTAACCAGCAATTGAAGAAGCGAAAAGGTCTTGGACCCCAATCACAATCGTCACAAGCCAATATCAACGGTGTGTGATCAGATACTCCTCTCGACAAAGCCACTTGTTGTATGCTATTAAAATTATCAAACCATGTTGCTGAAATTAAAAACCTGTCTATCCGGCTGCATCTATTACCAGGACCAAACCATGTAAACCGTTTACCAGACATCGGTAAATCCATCAAGCCGGCATTGTTGACGAAATTCGCAAAATTTTCCATTTCAGCCTCTCTATCCGATACCCCAATCCTGTCCGAATTTTTCAGTATAGCGTTGAAATCTCCTGCCAGGCACCAAGGCCCCTGAAACGTGCACATACTAGCCAACAAATTGTCCCATAAAACAGATTGACTAGTTACTTCACAAGGTGCATATATCGCTACTATACCGCATACTAGTTCTTCAACATTCCATTTTCCCAATAGCAAAATATAGTGGCGATCAACATGAAATGACTCTAAAATAAATCTCGTACCTTCCCATATGGCCAATATACCTCCGGATGCACCAACCGAAGGTGAGAACGCCAATTCGAAATTATCCGAGTACCATAAATTAGCTCCCAACAATGCATGAATCTCCTCCAACTTAGTCTCCTGTAAATATACCATGTCGCAATGATTTTTCCGAATGACCTCGCGAACATATCGCCTTTTCGCGCTCCCGCCCAAACCCCTTACGTTCCACGTTAGTAATTTCATGAGTCAAAAACCCCGGCACTCCCCGGCGATAACCCTCGAAATGTCGTTAATGATGTCTTCTTCCCTTCCGATCGATTTCACTCCAATCAACGCTCCCAATTTCACTGTTTCTGCCACTTCGTTTGTAATTTGTTGCTGCCCAACGGGAAGCTCACAATTCTCATGCCCCTGCTTAATCACGTCCACCGTTGAGGCCTTCTTCCCCGACCCTCGACCACGGCTAGATAGAGAGTTGCCTGAAATTCCAGTAACCTCGCCTCCTACCACCCGTCGAACTTTGCAATAGGAATTCCCCACACGAATCACTTCTGTTTTACCCAATCCCTGTGCTGCTGTGTTGTTTTCATAAGTGATAATTTTGGAATTTGCACTGTCACCCACTACCGCAACCTCCCTGTTTTCCTTAGAGTTTGAATCCGAATTCACCAGTCCAGCTATAGCAGGACTCTCCGTTAGAGTCCTATTATGAATCATCCTCTCACTCTCCAAACTGTCGGAACTGATCGGTGTGATCAGCTGTTGTGCCGGCAATGTTTCTGCCGTTGCAATAACCGGCGTATGCTCCATGTTCAACTCACCTTGATGTTCTGTTGTATCCATCCCCCCAATCGGATTTGGTTTGTCCACCACTACCGTGTTTTCCTCCACCCCTCTAATATGAACCTTCGACGGACGGCTAGTGCTGCTTCCTTCATTGAGCTGTTTCGAGTGTGATACGTTACCCTCGTAACAGCCGCATTCGATCGTAGGACCTTGTCCATCGGATTCAAACACCCTCACCATATACTCCGCGGCTGCTAATTTCACGTTGATGGTTTCCTCAATGAGTTCCATCATTGTCGTTTCCACCAGAATACGACCGCAATCAAAGGATGAGGGGGTTTCCGTATCGTCATCCATGTATATGAAGGATCCCCATAAGCTTGCTATGTTCGCAAATGTCTTCTTGTGCCACAAGTGGATCGGTAACCCCACCACGGACAACCAAACTCGACGAGAGTCAGTTGAAATTGATGGCGTCCATTCAATCACCTTGGAGAAACAATCTCTGATGCAGTCCATCTTTATTACTTCCTCGCGGATTTTCGCCGATGTGCACATTAACAGGATCATTGACCCCGATAGTCTCATGATCGAGAACCCCTCCTTCTTCTCCACTTCCAATCGCTCCGCAAGAGTTTTCAAATTCCAAGGCTTAATACTCCATCCGATCGCACACCATTGAAGAATTTCCCATTTATCCTCGTCTAATACCCCTTCAATCGCCCGTCGATTTGATCCACTTTCGCAATCCCCTTGAGTCGATGATTTCACTGTTTTTGAGCCTGATGTCTTACCATTCATCGGCTGCTGAGACTCCTTCTTTTTCAAAGTGTTCGTCAAATTGTTTATGCCCTTCCACGCCAACGCCACTCGTAACCTAGCACCATAAATCCACTTTCCGTGCAGCCGTTCAATCGCTCTATCCGCATCCTCCTTTGATGCCATTCGAACAAAGCCAAAACGTGCCCCGTCTCTAGCCCTCTTTCTTGGTATGAAAGCATCTCGCACAACCCCATGGCGATCAAAGACTTGCCATAAACCCTTCTAGTGCAATGTCTCCGATATTCCTCCCACATATATGGTCCAAACCTGTTGTGATTTGTCGACGGCCGGTTGTGGGTTGGACGGAAATTGATCACCGCTGCCCTGTTCCTTGTTTAGCCGTCGCCAAATACTCCCGTCCGTCATTCTCGAGGGGTGAGAGAGATGATTTGACTTTTAATATGAACGTGTAGAGTTCATGTAATTGGATAATGACTTGGCGAGTCTAACCAAAATTAATTGGTTTAGTTGCTAAGGATACACATTCTACTCCATCTTGTATAGGTTCGAATCTCGGAATGAGAATATAATCTCTCTATTTAAACAAAAAAATTGATTAAATTTTAATACCCTAATTCAATTTACAATGTATAACATAAAAGTATAACATAGCTGCTTATTTATATCCTTTTTGTCGTTCCTTTTTTTTATCGGAAAAAATCTGTATATTAATAGGAAAATATACAACTCGAGTCACACGTGCGCCTCATTAAAAACATCCCTAAGCCTAACCGAGGAAAAGAGTACGACACATGGACTAAAAGGAAATAAACAACAACGGAACACAACGCCCCTCACAAAGGAAACAATCATACAGAGGCCTGAAATAAAGAACCCGCGTCACCCCTTCCTTTGCTAGCACATCCGCTAACTCATTCGCCTCACGGAAAATGTGGTTAAAGCATACGGACCCCAAAATGAGGCATGCTTGATCGATCAAACAAAAAATCTCCCACAAAAGCCAAGGTCGTCGTTCCAAATGCAACACCCAATTAAGCCAAAAATGAAATGTTGTGAGCTAAAGTGCTTCAAGAAAAAAACATGAGGCGGCGGCAGGGGGAGGGCTTCGCACATGATCGACGGCAGGGGGTGGGTTCAACGCAGGATCGACAACAATCGAGTAGGGTGTGGACACTGTTTGTCTTGAATTTGCCAGTCCAGTTGCATTGGAAGGGAGTATGGCAAGTCTTTGATAGACATGGTGTTGTGGTCGATGTGTTCATACCGCAAAAAAAGCCAAAAATGGACATCGATTTGGATTTGTGCGAATGGGATCCAAGGCAGACACGGATCGTGTTATAGAGAGACTAGACGGCTTTCGTTTATATGGTGAATGGATCAGCGTGAGATATGCTCAGCGAGAGGTACGAACAAATTATTGGAAGAAGAAAAATGTGAGTAGTAAAGGGGGGGAGTCGACGGCAGAACAGAATAGTACACGAGTACGGGAGGAGGGATCGAAGGTGCAAGTGGAAACGAAAGAAAGATCAATTGAAGGAGTGATTGATGCGGAAAAAATCGAGATATTGAAGACATGTGCGGTGGGATTTTGTCGAAAACCCTACAATTTGAGAGAATTGGCGGTGGAATTTAAAAATGCAAACTTAGAGGGATTCTCGATCATGAGGGCAGCAGGCTCCATGGTATTGCTAATGTTCCAGGATGAAGAAACAAGAAGGCAAATAATAGAGGCGAAACGCTTGGATAATTGGATGGAAAATGTGATGGAGTGGACGCCGGACTTGGGCATGCCAAATAGACGAGTATGGGTGTCGGCAAGTGGGATTCCGATTCAAGCCTGGTCCGAAGGTACATGTCGCAATATTGCGGATTTATGGGGAACGTTCATTCAAATGAACACGGAATCTGTGGCGCCATCATCCTTTGAAAGATGTCGCTTTTTAATTGAAACGGATTGGCTTGAGAATATTGATGAAATGTTGACCTTACAAGTAGGAGCCAATTCATTCCGCATCCGTGTTGTTGAGATGGAGGAATCGGTAGGGGTGAAGTGTGAATGTTGTTGTGGGCTTAGGGAGGAAAAAGACGAAACTGGAACAGTGGCAAAGGAGGAGGAATTAGTCTCATCGGATGATGAATCTTCGGTGGGTACAACGATACAATCGGTGGATACAATCGTGCCGGATTCGGTATCCAAGATGGTGAGTCGTGAGCAAGAAGTGGAAACAATATTAAAGGAGGTCAGTTGGAAGGCGGATGAGGAGCTTAGTATAGTATCACGGCCGGTGGATGATAGGGAAGGGATTAATGAATTACATTATGAAAAGGTAATTCAAGATAATGATAGGGTAAGTGATTTGGATAAACAATTGGAGGTGGTTCAATTGGAGGAGGAGTCTAACGAGATAAACATGACTACACGGGTGGAAAGGCAACGGGAAGGGAAGGCTGAAATCATGGAAACTAACGGGGAATTCAAACGAGTGAGAAAGCTATCGGAAATTATCATGAGTGATGGCTCCCAAGTGGTGAAGCAAAGCATTGAGCAGAAATCGATAAAGAGGGGAAGGGGACGTCCGAGAAAACAAGCACATCGCGATACGAAAATTGTCAACGGTTCACTTTCGGATACTGATTTTGAAAATCGGAAGAGGGCAATTCTGAAAGAGGCACAAGAGACGTTGAATTTAGGGAAATTTGTAGGTGCGGAGGTAGTGGGTAATGAAGATGAGGTTATTATGGATATCGCGAGAATGATCGATTCGAGGGAGGGACAACAATAGCAATTCGCAATGCGATTGTTGTCGTGGAACGTGAGGGGTTTGGGAGGGGCAGCAAAGAAGCGAGCGGTGTACAATCTTGTGCGACAACAACGGTGTGAGGTGCTGGTCTTACAGGAGACAAAGCTCGAAGAGGTAACGGGTCAGTTGGTGGGGCGTTTGTGGTATTCGGATGAGTATGAGTATGTGTTCTCGCCATCGTCGGGGCGTTCTGGTGGTCTCATGGCAGTGTGGGATGTTCATAAATTCAAAGCGACAACAGTGGAATGGGGCGAGAGATTTGTGAAATTAATTGGTACATGGGTGTTAGAGAATTGGCAATGTGGAATTTTAGGTGTGTATGCCCCTTGTGCTGTGAACGAACATGAGGTTTTGTGGCAGTTGTTATCGACGGAGATGGCAGATTGTGGAGTATCGTGGTGTGTGTGTGGGGACTTCAACATGATCGTTGATCCAAGTGAGCGAAGGGGGGGTGAAGTTTTGACTCGAGGTATGACTTCCTTTACGGATTTTATTACAAACAATGCTCTGATTGATATGCCTATGCTCGATAAATGCTTCACTTGGTATGGTCCGGGCACGAGATGTAGTAGGCTTGATCGTTTTTTATTGGCTTCGACATGGTTTGAAATTTTTTCTGATTTGAGGGTGCTTTCACCATGTTTATCGAGAAGCCAATAAGTTCGCGGATGCGTTGGCAAAGAGTGGTGTCGATCGTACGAGTTGGTTCCAACGAGTGGGTTGATTGTACTTGGGGGTGAGTTTTCTTGTTTCGTGTTGATGCCTTGTGTTTTAACATTACCCAAGTACTCTTTTCCTCTATAGGCTTAGAGAGGTTTTTAATGAGGGTTGGGGAATGTTGGCTATGTATGAACTCTTATTCAATAAATCATACATGTTGCCGAGCAAAAAAAAAATTGAGTGTATTTTTCGTGGAAGGGGTTTAATTGATTTTTATGAAAATTTTTGTGGCTTATATTCCCCTAAAGCTAATAAATGATATATATACACCCAATCATATATACATTTCATATATGCTCACATGATTTTAAAATAAATTTGCTATGTCAGTTTTGATTTCTATTATTACTAATATTAATACCTCGAGGTGGGGAATAAAAAATTAGGGGTATTGGACCACGACAATCATTCTCAATGGCCAAATATCAATAGCTCAAAAGCTCACCAAACGATACAACTAATGTTAACCACAACGAAAATGATAACATATAACAATACATAATAAATTATGTATTACATAATTTTATTAATAATTGATTAAACACGATTATAATATATAAAAATTTACCAAGCTCTAGGACGTACATGACTCAAGAAAGAAACAGCTACGAGAATTCCACACAAATGCAAGAAAATGCATAACGTATTTAATTTTAAAAATCTTATTTTTGTATAATGTATATAATTTTATTTTGATTCTTAAATTAATCGATTAGAAGGTTTAGATTGTAAATCTCCCAAAAAACATCTATTTTTTTCAAACACAATCATAATACGATATATACCATATCATATATAAAAATAAAAAAAAATGAATTTCTTACAAATAAATAGCTAAAATACTTATTTGAACATATTTATAATTTAATTATAATTTTGCATCTATTTTCCTTCGAAACAGAATTTAAAATCAATGGTAATTTTCCATATTCCTCCGTATGTTTTGATACAGATTTGATAAATTAACAAGAGTGGGAAACAACATAAGTATGGATGGTCATGGGTTCGGACGGGCTGAGCTTTTAGTTGATCTGCACTTGACCTGAAAATGGAAGGACTTCACCTAAACTCAATCTAATTTGACTAGATATTAGGAGATCTTTGTTCTTGACTGGAATTTTGAGATAAAAATCCCCCCACCCTTACTAAACTTAAAAAAAACCTTATTTCTATTAGGCTTACATGTTATGTGTGTTTTAGAATTTTATTTACTAAATCTTGGGCTTACATGTATTTAGACAACATTTTATTTATGTTTGAATATGAATTTCTACAAAATATTTCGTTTTATTTTTGTAACAAATGTGACATTCTATATTTGTTCGTAAAGTCTAGGTCGGATGTTGTGTGTTATAAGGAAGATCGATTGAGTGTGCGTATGGTCAGAGGAAGTGGAGTTGAAGAACCACGTTATCATATATTAAAAATTTCTAATAAACACTTTTCAAATCTTATTTGAATATGAAAGCATTTGATCTATAACATACATGAATGAATTAAATCTGCCTCATTTGGTAAGTAATATAATGTTTAAACATGTATATATATATATATATATATATATATATATATATATATATATATATACATAAATACAGAATTTATCACGTGAAATATAATTTTGCACTATAATATAATTACAATCATACTTTTTACAATGAATTTTAAAATATGCTTTATTATCTTTCATGCTCCTAACTATGTAAATTCTACTCACATTTAATTGCTCCGTAAGAATTATTTGTCAATATCTAAAATAAGCTTCATTACCATTCTTGGTTATAGGCACTTCAAATCTTACTATAACTGCTATCTCTCATTCACTATATATAGATATGATTATAGATAATATATACTCACCAAAGTTGTTTTTAAAATTATCATTTTTTTAAAAGTTAAAATGAAGAGTTTCATTTCCTTTGTTCTTCTCATTGTCCTTATTGCAAGTTTTGGTGAATTTCTATCATATCTTTTAAAGAAGTTTTGTTTCAATTGTTTTGATGAATATCTATTCTTTTTGAAGATTTAACTCAAGTATAAATATTATCGTTTCATAATTTTCAGGAACTGAACCAACAATGGTGGAGGCTGACAGTTGTACGACTTCAACACCGATGAATTGCACACCAAGAACATGTGACAAGCTTTGCACTTCTAACCATGGAGAGAAAGCTGTTGGGAGATGTATTACTACTTCTGTGTGTGACTGTACATATCCATGTCCAACACTGTTCTAATTTACTTTAATTTCATTTGCTTTTGGAGAAGATGAATGTTCTTTTTCCGTTGAGGGATAAGATAATTGAATAAAAGATAAATGTATCATTAGGATATTTATATATATATATATATATATATATATTTCTCTATTAAATTTTATTATTAAAATTGCTCAATTTGATTTTTTTCTTCAAATTTAGATAAATATTTCTTATTAAAAATATAACTTTCACAAATTGTTTTAAAACCAAAAGTTTATTATGTCAGTTAAGTCTCTCTAATATGTCAACAATCATGTACATGCATACTTCAATATCAATGTCGTCAACGATAAAAATAACATAATAAACTGGAAAGAATATTTTCCTAGTCAAAAGGCTTAATTGATGTAATTTTCATCTTTGATGACTCAATTGAGTGTGTTTTTCGTGGAAGGGGTTTAATTGATTTTTATGAAAATTTTTGTGGCTTATATTCCCCTAAAGCTATTAAATGATATATATACACCCAATCATATATACATTTCATATATGCTCACATGATTTTAAAATAAATTTGCTATGTCAGTTTTGATTTCTATTATTACTAATATTAATACCTCGAGGTGGGGAATACAAAATTAGGGGTATTGGACCACGACAATCATTCTCAATGGCCAAATATCAATAGCTCAAAAGCTCACCAAACGACACAACTAATGTTAACCACAACGAAAATGATAACATATGACAATACATAATAAATTATGTATTACTTAATTTTATTAATAATTGATTAAACACGATTATAAGATATAAAAATTTACCAAGCTCTAGGACGTACATGACTCAAGAAAGAAACAGCTACGAGAATTCCACACAAATGCAAGAAAATTCATAACATATTTAATTTTAAAAATCTTATTTTTGTATAATGTATATAATTTTATTTTGATTCTTAAATTAATCGATTAGAAGGTTTAGATTGTAAATCTCCCTAAAAAACATTTATTTTTTTCAAACACAATCATAATACGATATATACCATATCATCTACAAAAATAAAAAAAAAATGAATTTCTTACAAATAAATAGCTAAAATACTTATTTGAACATTTTTATAATTTAATTATAATTTTGCATCTATTTTCCTTCGAAACAGAATTTAAAATCAATGGTAATTTTCCATATTCCTCCGTATGTTTTGATACAGATTTGATAAATTAACAAGAGTGGGAAACAACATAACTAGGGATGGTCATGGCTTCGGACGGGCTGAGGTTTTAGTTGATCTGCACTTGACCTGAAAATGGAAGGACTTCACCTAAACTCAATCTAATTTGACTAGATATTAGGAGATCTTTGTTCTTGACTGGAATTTTGAGATAAAAATCCCCCCACCACTACTAAACTTAAAAAAAAAACCTTATTTCTATTAGGCTTACATGTTATGTGTGTTTTAGGATTTTATTTACTAAATCTTGGGCTTACATGTATTTAGACAACATTTTATTTATTTTTGAATATGAATTTCTACAAAATATTTCGTTTTATTTTTGTAACAAATGTGACATTCTATATTCGTTCGTAAAGTCTAGGTCGGATGTTGTGTGTTATAAGGAAGATCGATTGAGTGTGCGTATGGTCAGAGGAAGTGGAGTTGAAGAACCACGTTATCATATATGCAACATACATGCAAACACGACTCTAGATGCAATTTAAGACTTCCCTAGCCACATACAAACATACATGCAACATCCAACATCAATGGAACAGCATACGAGTCATTCAAGACAAACAAGGAACATACATTCAAGGATTCAAGCATTTACTCAAAAGGAGACATACTTAGCACATAAAGTTTCATGCCTTGAACATCCACACATAAGGCATTCATGGTAAGCAACTTAAACATGTTTACAATCCAAACATGGCATCAACAAGCCACATCAATTTCAACATATTAAGGAGTCTAAACATGCTCCTAAACAACCAACAACATACATCAAAAGAACAAATCCCATTGCTTGACTATTACACGATCATAACTTAAAAGTCCATACCTGATAAACTCAAAAGTCAAACTAGCACACTTGGAGGCCCTCCTCTTGCACTAGCAACCCACGAACTACGGATCTGCATTGTTGAACAAAAGAGAGCGTAAGCATAAAGCTTGGTGAGGGTAAGCTCATAAAACAAACTTCGACAATGCAGGGTCCAAGAACGAACAACAATCAAGGTATAATTTATGATCTTACCTTCGATCCACATGAGCCAAAATACACATGATGCATGAACATATATTCACATTATGCCATGCTCAACAAGTCACAAGCTCAACCCATGTAAATACATATATCAATGTATTAACAAACACATATATCAATCCATATTGGCACCTAGCTATGACTCGAATACACGGATAAACTTTGGAACTCACATCCAACAACAACCATTACCTTACGGTGGGATTACACTCATCACCGTTCACGCGGAGGGGATTCCACTCATCCTCACGCCCCGTCGATGGGATTACACTCATCACTGACTAACATATGTATAAGCAGGTTTTCCGGGCAAACCCGTACTCCATCTTGATGACTACCATCACCAAGACCACGCACGCATTTGACTCACGTGTGCACACTAAACATCCTAATGATCGATCATTTGTACTCAAGCATACTAGTGCCAATACTAAACACTTTTCACAACATCATTTCATATCAACTTCTGTGCTTAGCACGTACTCACCATGATCACCATCATGCACAATCCACATGCATCTCACAATGCATCAAAACCATGCCACACCATACATGTATAACACATTATACATAGCCACCATAAACACAATTAAACATGAGGCATAAACAACAATTAGAGTTCAACCAAAGTCTCTGACTAAAGCTTGGGATTAGACTACCAATCTAATCCCAAATCTAGGTGGGTCTACCAAGCCCGACCTAGTCCACATGCTTGAACAATACTCGAAAACCATTTAAAAAACATTTAACCACTCACCGACTATTCCAATCTCAACACACTAGCCGATCAAGCTTCCAACGATTCCGGATTTGTTCCCGAGGCTTCACCAACACAAACTCTTGCTTCTAATCATCTCAACACATTCAAAACAACCTCAAATCAATTCACAGTTCAATGTAGCAAACCCGGAACACTAATCAAGCATAAAACACAAGATTTTCAAGCCAAGAACAACCCCAAAACCTCAATTCCGAGCAACCCTTTAGCACAGTCCAAAACCCAAGATTTCGACCTTTTTAACACACCTAAATGCTCCCAAAACAACCCCTAACTATCACCCTAACATCAGCCCTCAATTTCCAACATCAAACACACCCAAAACTAACCTTTAAACCCTTCAAAAACCACATTTAAACCCAAATCCCAAAATCATCACAAAACTCTTTAAAATTCACATATGTTGGACCTTATGGGTTGTAAACAACTTATCTAACAATAAATAATCAAAAGCTTTGTTAGAAATTCATAAATCTTCAACCTTTGACAAATTCTTTGAAAAACCCAAAACCCAAAATACATGGTTTTAATGAAAACTAATGGTACCAAAATGAAGAGGGAGATAAGGCCAAGCCAAAAACGAAATTACCTTTCGAAAAGCACCAAAGATGAAGGTCTATGGTGATGGAATAGTAAAATGGAGAGAAGAGCTCTCTTTGGTCGTGGAAATGCAATGAGAGAGAGAGGGAAGATGATGACAAGGGATATTTTAAACAAAAAGGTTTTAATTGAAAGTCTACTTATTTACAATCTTGCCATTAATGAGATGGCAATCTCAAATATTTGCAAATACTATGGAATTGGGCTTTAAAATCAAAACATGTCCAACATAAAATATTTGTTTTGAAATCCGAGGCTCAAAAGATTATTTTATTATTTTAATTATGAAACCGAAACCCGAAACATTATTTTAATATTATTTTCACTCGACCCCCAAACCCGGGTGTTACATTACCAAGCTCTAGGACGTACATGACTCAAAGAAAGATACACCTATGAGAATTCCACACAAATGCAAGAAAATGCATAACGTATTTAATTTTAAAAAACTTTTTTTTGTATAATGTATATAATTTTATTTTGATTCTTAAATTAATCGATTAAAAGATTTAGATTGTAAATCTCCCAAAAAAAACATCTACTTTTTTTCAAACACAATCATAATATGATATATACCATATCATCTACAAAAATAAAAAAATGAATTTCTTACAAATAAATACCTAAAATACTTATTTGAACATATTTATAATTTAATTATAATTTTGCATCTATTTTCCTTCGAAACAGAATTTAAAATCAATGGTAATTTTCCATATTCCTCCGTATGTTTTGATACAAATTTGATAAATTAACAAGAGTGGGAAACAACATAACTAGGGATGGTCATGGGTTCGGGCGGGCTGAGCTTTTAGTTGATCTGCACTTGACCTGAAAATGGATGGACTTCACCTAAACTAAATCTAATTTGACTAGATATTAGGAGATCTTTGTTCTTGACTAAAATTTTGAGATAAAAATCCCCCGACCCTCACTAAACTTAAAAAAAACTTATTTCTATTAGGCTTACATTTTATTTGTGTTTTAGGATTTTATTTACTAAATCTTGGGCTTACATGTATTTAGACAACATTTTATTTATGTTTGAATATGAATTTCTACAAAATATTTCGTTTTAGTTTTGTAAAAAATGTGACATTCTATATTTGTTCGTAAAGTCTAGGTCGGATATTGTGTGTTTTAAGGAAGATCGATTGATTGTGCGTATGATCATAGGAAGTGGAGTTGAAGAACCACGTTATCATATATTAAAAATTTCTAATAAGCACTTTTAAAATCTTATTTGAATATGAAAGCATTTGATATATAACATACATGAATGAATTAAATCTGCCTCATTCGGTAAGTAATCTAATATTTAAACATGGTTGTATATATATATACATAAATACGGAATTTATCACGTGAAATATAATTTTGCACTGTAATATAATTACAATTATACTTTTTACAATGAATTTTAAAATATGATTCATTATCTTTCATGCTCCTAACTATGTAAATTCTACTCATATTTAATTGCTCCGTAAGAATTATTTGTCAATATCTAAAATAAGCCTCATTACCATTCTTGGTTATAGGCACTTCAAATCTAACTATAACTGCTATCTCTCATTCACTATATATAGATATGATTATAGATAATATATACTCACCAAAGTTATTTTTAAAATTATCATTTTTTTAAAAGTCAAAATGAAAAGATTTATTTCCTTCGTTCTTCTCATTGTCCTGATTGCAAGTTTGGGTGAATTTCTATCACGTCTTTTAAAAAAGTTTTGTTTCAATTGTTTTGATGAATATTTATTCTTTTGGAAGATTTAACTCAAGTATAAATATTATCGTTTCATAATTTTCAGGAACTGAACCAACAATGGTGGAGGCTGACAGTTGTACGACTTCAACACCGATGAATTGCACACCAAGAACATGTGACAAGCTTTGCACTTCTAACCATGGAGAGAAAGCTGTTGGGAGATGTATTACTACTTCTGTGTGTGACTGTACATATCCATGTCCAACACTGTTCTAATTTACTTTAATTTCATTTGCTTTTGGAGAAGATGAATGTTCTTTTTCCGATGAGAGATAAGATAATTGAATAAAAGATAAATGTATCACTATGATATATATATTTCTCTATTAAATTATATTATTAAAATTGCTCAATTTGATTTTTTTCCTGAAATTTAGATAGACATTTCTTATTAAAAATATAACTTTCACAAATAGTTTTTGTAATACCCCAATTTTTTCCTAATTTGAAAATCTTAATTTTAAAATCCCTAATTCGAAACCCTAGAATTTGGGGGATTTTGTTTCTAAAAATCCTAATTTGAGTGTGAGGATTAAAAAAAGTAAATTCGGAATTTTGTGGCTTGATTTAGAAATTTTGAGGTGTTATTTTGTAATTTGGGTAAAGTTCTGATGCTTTTATGTAAACCCTAAAATGCTCAGTGACCATTCGTGTAATTCACCCTATTGGTTGTGATATTTAACCATGTTTTTCAGCCCTAAAATCGATTTTATCTCCCATTTTGTTCTGTCAGCCGCAACCCTTACCTTTCTCACTTTCGATTTTCACTCTCACCCTCACCCTTGATCTGATCAAGCCCCGTCGAGAGAGTTAGCATTCCCCGTTCAGAGCGTCCCCACCGTCGTTCGGATCCCCTTCGCCATCTGATCAAAATCCACCCAACCATTATCTTCCGTCGCCGGCCATTTGCTCGGAAACGATCTAAAACCGTTCGGTTTCCCCTGCTCCGCCCGCCTCTGCCATCCGCACCACCATCG
The DNA here is from genome assembly GCA_030270665.1 of Hibiscus trionum. NCBI lineage: Eukaryota > Viridiplantae > Streptophyta > Magnoliopsida > Malvales > Malvaceae > Hibiscus > Hibiscus trionum. The sequence goes on along the minus strand of BSYR01000026.1, from coordinate 39,664,575 downwards.
TCGGAGTCATTTTTAGGTCGCAAGCAAACCCCAACCATATGTCCGTTTTCAGTTTTCACTCGATCTTTGCGTCGCCGCTCTTCTCATGCGCTTCTCGCCTCCATCGAAATCTGAAGAAAACCTTTTCATTTTTCATCTCCACTGTTGCTCACGCCACTGCTGGGTTTGGTCGTTTTCATGTCGTCGTTGTGCATGTCTAGCTCTGTCGTCGGTGCCGCTGTGTAGCTACGATGTCGCTGTCATGGTCTTTATGCCACTGTCGCTCACCTTCCGCCGCCGCCGATCGCCTTTCGTCATTATTGCTCCAGCTTCGTCATCTCTGCCACCGTGAAGCAAGGGTCTGTAAACCCTAGCTTCAGTTTGCAGAACTGTGTTGGGGTGATGGGTTGTGTTGTGTGAGAATTAGGGCTGGATTGAGCCCAATTCGACAGGCCCATATGTGTGTATCATGGTGTAGAGCCCATCTAGTGAGCTTGAAGAGATATCCAACCCGTGTTTCATTTCAGATTGAACCCAAACTTGTGCAATTTAGACTGTTGGAGTTGCCTTGAACTAAATCGGTTTGACCCTTTGACCTACTCGGATCGTTGACTTGTACAGTTCACCGGGTTTGACCAAATCAACTTTGACCCAGTGGACCATAGTTGACCGGATTTGACTTGTTGACTCTTTGACCCGTTGACTTTGACCGTCATAGTTGACTTTGACCATGGATTGTTGACTTGTTGACTTTGACCGTTAGAGTTGACTTTGACCAGTTTGACTTTGACTTTGACCAGAGTTGACCAAGAGTTGACTTTTTCAGGAAACGTTCCTCTTGACTTATTTCGACGTCCTGAGTTCGTATCCACTACCCGTTTTGTCAAATTAGATCTCGAAAGCTCCGTTTTGCTTATTTTAAGTAATTGTTATTGGAATATGATAAGTTATGATTTCAGAATCTGATTCAGAATATTCTCGTGTTCAGGTGCCGACTTTGAGACCGTTGGGTTACCTCCAGTTGTTCAGACTGACCGTACACGTTCTTCGAGATCTTCACGTGAGTATATCTTAGTTCGGTTTTTAGTGTTTTAGTTGGTGGCTTAGTGTTAGTATTAAATGCTAATCTAGAGTTTTTACCTCGTAGGTTCTGATTCAACTAGATCTGGGCGTAAGACGCGCTTTTCTCGGCATTAGAGCTACTGTTGCTAAAGGTGTGTCTCTTCATGTTTTATAAACGTGTGTGTTTCTTTCTGTGCTATAAATTTTATGTGCTTCTTCTGATATAAATGTAAGTAAATGTTTTGTACATTTTGTGTGCATACTCTGTTGTGATTGGGTGAATGTTTTCAGAAATCATGCATAACATGTCATATGTGATTTAAACAAGAAATCAGACTTACCAAATTGTGAAATATCAGATTTTCGGAATCGTAAAACATCAAATTTATAGTATTGTGCAACTTGAATTTGCATGATTCAAGTTTCGGATCAGACTCGGATTTTAAAATCTGCATCATATCATTGTGGGTATATGGTTTGGGATTTGTTCGGGGAAATTCAGTGGTTTCACCCTTCGGGCTGAATTCCGCTTCGAATTAGTGGTTCTACCCTTCGGGCTGAGTTCCACTTCGGATGGTGATGATGGAGAAAGTAGGTTCTGGGGAACCTTACTTTTCGGTGTATCGGAGATGGGTACTATGATTCATGTGCATCAGACATCATATCATCATGATTCAGTTTTTTTGTGTTTTCAGAAAAGTCTTTATCAGAAAATAAAATACTGTTTTGTTTTGTTTTCGGTTGCACTTTAGAGACACACTAAGATCTTTAGCTTACACCCCTTAGTTTTTACTTTTTAGATATCTCAGACTTATTAGGCGACTCGGTACTTGGAGCATCTCTTATTCATTCAGATAAATTATCATTCAGTATGAACTCTTTTGACTATCTTGGATTTATGTTTTAACATTGTTTGGGATATTTGTGTAATATGGACATTGGGACTGTCTATAATTTGGGATTTATTGGATGCATGCATTTACGAATTTATTTTTTGAGATTTTAATTAATTATCGGAACATCGTTTAAAAGATTGAGTTTTACTTTAATCGGAGTATTTATTGAGTTTTATTTATTTAATCGAATCTTTTGAATTATAAAATATTTTAACCTAAATTGTATCTTGAGGGACAAGTTTTCAATTGCTACTTCCTAGATTCGGCCAATTTCTTCTGGTTTGAGTTTAGGGGGTTACAATTTTAAAACCAAAAGTTTACTATGTCAGTTAAGTCTCTCTAATATGTCAACAATCATGTACATGCATACTTCCATACCAACGTCGTCAACAATAAAAATAACATAATAAATGTGAAAGAATGTTTTCCTAGTCAAAAGACTTAATTGAAGTAATTTTCATCTTTGATGACTCAATTGAGTGTATTTTTCGTGGAGGGGATTTAATTGATTTTTATGAAAAATTTTGTGGCTTATATTCCCCTAAAGCTATTAAATGATATATATACACCCAATCATATATACATTTCATATATGCTCACATGATTTTAAAATAAATTTGCTATGTCAGTTTTGATTTCTATTATTACTAATATTAATACCTCGAGGTGGGGAATACAAAATTAGGGGTATTGGACCACGACAATCATTCTCAATGGCCAAATATCGATAGCTCAAAAGCTCAACAAACGATACAACTAATGTTAACCACAACGAAAATGATAACATATGACAATACATAATAAATTACGTGTTACTTAATTTTATTAAGAATTGATTCAACACGATTATAAGATATAAAAATTTACCAAGCTCTAGGACGTACATGACTCAAGAAAGACACACCTATGAGAATTCCACAGAAATGCAAGAAAATGCATAACATATTTAATTTTAAAAATCTTATTTTTGTATAATGTATATAATTTTATTTTGATTCTTAAATTAATCGATTAAAAGGTTTAGATTGTAAATCTCCCATAAAAACATCTACTTTTTTTCAAACACAATCATAATATGATATATACCATATCATCTACAAAAATAAAAAATGAATTTCTTACAAATAAATACCTAAAATTCTTATTTGAACATATTTATAATTTAATTATAATTTTGCATCTATTTTCCTTCGAAACAGAATTTAAAATCAATTGTAATTTTCCATATTCCTCCGCATATTTTGATACATATTTGATAAATTAACAAGAGTGGGAAACAACATAACTAGGGATGGTCATGGGTTCGGACGGGCTGAGCTTTTAGTTGATCTGCACTTGACCTGAAAATGGAAGGACTTCACCTAAACTCAATCTAATTTGACTAGATATTAGGAGATCTTTGTTCTTGACTGGAATTTTGAGATAAAAATCCTCCCACCCTTACTAAACTTAAAAAAAACCATTTTCTATTAGGCTTACATGTTATTTGTGTTTTAGGATTTTATTTACTAAATCTTGGGCTTACATGTATTTAGAAAACATTTTATTTATGTTTGAATATGAATTTCTACAAAATATTTCGTTGTATTTTTGTAAAAAATGTGACATTCTATATTCATTCGTAAAGTCTAGGTCGGATGTTGTGTGTTATAAGTAAGATCGATTGAGTGTGCGTATGGTCAGAGGTAGTGGAGGTGAAGAACCACGTTATCATATATTAAAAATTTCTAATAAACACTTTTCAAATCTTATTTGAATATGAAAGCATTTGATCTATAACATACATGAATGAATTAAATCTGCCTCATTTGGTAAGTAATCTAATATTTAAACATGTATGTATGTATATATATATATATATAAATACGGAATTCATCACGTGAAATATAATTTTGCACTATAATATAATTACAATTATACTTTTTACAATGAATTTTAAAATATGCATCATTATCTTTCATGCTCCTAACTATGTAAATTCTACTCACATTTAATTGCTCCGTTAGAATTATTTGTCAATATCTAAAATAAGCTTCATTACCATTCTTTGTTATAGGCACTTCAAATCTAACTATAACTTCTATCTCTCATTCACTATATATAGATATGATTATAGATAATATATACTCACCAAAGTTGTTTTTAAAATTATCATTTGTTTTAAAAGTCAGAATGAAGAGTTTTATTTCCTTTGTTCTTCTCATTGTCCTTATTGCAAGTTTGGGTGAATTTCTATCCAATCTTTTAAAGAAGTTTTGTTTCAATTGTTTTGATGAATATCTATTCTTTTGGAAGATTTAACTCAAGTATAAATATTATCGTTTCATAATTTTCAGGAACTGAACCAACAATGGTGGAGGCTGACAGTTGTACGACTTCAACACCGATGAATTGCACACCAAGAACATGTGACAAGCTTTGCACTTCTAACCATGGAGAGAAAGCAGTTGGGAGATGTATTACTACTTATGTGTGTGACTGTACGTATCCATGTCCAACACTGTTCTAATTTACTTTAATTTTATTTGCTTTTGGAGAAGATGAATGTTCTTTTTCCCTTGAGAGATAAGATAATTGAATAAAAGATAAATGTATCATTAAGATATATATATTTCTCTATTAAATTTTATTATTAAAATTACTCAATTTGATTTTTTTCCTGAAATTTAGATAGACATTTCTTATTAAAAATATAACTTTCACAAATAGTTTTAAAACCAAAAGTTTATTATGTCAGTTAAGTCTCTCTAATATGTCAGCAACCATGTACATGCATACTTCCATATCAACTTCGTCAACGATAAAAATAACATAATAAATGTGAAAGAATGTTTTCCTAGTCAAAAGGCTTAATTGATGTAATTCTCATCGTTGATGACTCAATTGAGTGTATTTTTCGTGGAAGGGGTTTAATTGATTTTTATGAAAATTTTTGTGGCTTATATTCCCCTAAAGCTATTAAATGATATATATACACCCAATCATATATACATTTCATATATGCTCACATGATTTTAAAACAAATTTGCTATGTCAGTTTTGATTTCTATTATTACTAATATTAATACCTCGAGGTGGGGAATACAAAATTAGGGGTATTGGACCACGACAATCATTCTCAATGGCCAAATATCAATAGCTCAAAAGCTCACCAAACGATACAACTAATGTTAACCACAACGAAAATGATAACATATGACAATACATAATAAATTATGTATTACTTAATTTTATTAATAATTTGATTCAACACGATTATAAGATATAAAAATTTACCAAGCTCTAGAACGTACATGACTCAAGAAAGAAACACCTATGAGAATTCCACACAAATGCAAGAAACTGCATAACGTATTTAATTTTAAAAATCTTATTTTTGTATAATGTATATAATTTTATTTTGATTCTTAAATTAATCGATTAAAAGCTTTAGATTGTAAATCTCCCAAAAAAACATCTACTTTTTTTCAAACACAATCATAATAGGATATATACCATATCATCTACAAAAATAAATAAATGAATTTCTTACAAATAAATACCTAAAATACTTATTTGAACATATTTATAATTTAATTATAATTTTGCATCTATTTTCCATCGAAGCAGAATTTAAAATCAATGGTAATTTTCCATATTCCTCCGTATGTTTTGATACATATTTGATAAATTAACAAGAGTGGGAAACAACATAACTAGGGATGGTCATGGGTTCGGACGGGCTGAGCTTTTAGTTGATCTGCACTTGACCTGAAAATGGAAGGACTTCACCTAAACTAAATCTAATTTGACTAGATATTAGGAGATCTTTGTTCTTGACTGGAATTTTGAGATAAAAATCCCCCCACCCTTACTAAACATAAAAAAAACCTTATTTCTATTAGGCTTACATGTTATGTGTGTTTTAGGATTTTATTTACTAAATCTTGGGCTTACATGTATTTAGACAACATTTTATTTATGTTTGAATATGAATTTCTACAAAATATTTCGTTTTATTTTTGTAACAAATGTGACATTCTATATTCGTTCATAAAGTCTAGGTCAGATATTGTGTAATATAAGGAAGTTCGATTGAGTGTGCGTATAGTCAGAGGAAGTGGAGTTGAAGAACCACGTTATCATATATTAAAAATTTCTAATAAACACATTTCAAATCTTATTTGAATATGAAAGCATTTGATCTATAACATACATGAATGAATTAAATCTGCCTCATTTGGTAAGTAATTTAATATTTAAACATGTATGTATATATATATATACATAAATACGGAATTTATCGCGTGAAATATGATTTTGCACTGTAATATAATTACAATTATACTTTTTACAATAAATTTTAAAATATGCTTCATTATCTTTCATGCTCCTAACTATGTAAATTCTACTCACATTTAATTGCTCCGTAAGAATTATTTGTCAATATCTAAAATAAGCTTCATTACCATTCTTGGTTATAGGCCCTTCAAATCTAACTATAACTGCTATCTCTCATTCACTATATATAGATATGATTATAGATAATATATACTCACCAAAGTTGTTTTTAAAACTATCATATTTTTTAAAAGTCAAAATGATGAGTTTTGTTTCCTTTGTTCTTCTCATTGTCCTTATTGCAAGTTTGGGTGAATTTCTATCACATCTTTTAAAGAAGTTTTGTTTCAATTGTTTTGATGAATATCTATTCTTTTGGAAGATTTAACTCAAGTATAAATATTATCGTTTCATAATTTTCAGGAACTGAACCAACAATAGTGGAGGCTGGCAGTTGTACGACTTCAACACCGATGAATTGCACACCAAGAACATGTGACAAGCTTTGCACTTCTAACCATGGAGAGAAAGCATTTGGGAGATGTATTACTACTTCTGTGTGTGACTGTACATATCCATGTCCAACACTGTTCTAATTTACTTTAATTTTATTTGCTTTTGGAGAAGATGAATGTTCTTTTTCCATTGAGAGATAAGATAATTGGATAAAAGATAAATGTATCATTATGATATATATTTCTCTATTAAATTTTATTATTAAAATTACTCAATTTGATTTTTTCCTGAAATTTAGATAGACATTTCTTATTAAAAATATAACTTTCATAAATAGTTTTAAAACCAAAAGTTTATTATGTCAGTTAAGTCTCTCTAATATGTCAGCAATCATGTACATGCATACTTCCATATCAACGTCGTCAACGATAAAAATAACATAATAAATGTGAAAGAATGTTTTCCTAGTCAAAAGGCTTAATTGATGTAATTTTCATCTTTGATGACTCAATTGAGTGTATTTTTCGTTGAAGGGGTTTAATTGATTTTTATGAAAATTTTGGTGGCTTATATTCCCCTAAATCTATTAAATGATATATATACACCCAATCATATATACATTTCATATATGCTCACATGATTTTAAAACAAATTTGCTATGTCAGTTTTGATTTATATTATAACTAATATTAATACCTCGAGATGGGGAATACAACATTAGGGGTATTGGACCACGGCAATCATTCTCAATGGCCAAATACCAATAGCTCAAAAGCTCACGAAACGATACAACTAATGTTAACCACAACGAAAATGATAACATATGACAATACATAATAAATTATGTATTACTTAATTTTTTTTGCTCGGCAAATAGAATTTTATTAAAGATAAAGCCAACCCAACTTACATGCCTCATTAAAAACCTCCCTAATCCTAAATAGAGGAAAAGAGTACACATAAGTCAGGAAAGATACAAACAAACAAAATCCAACCCCAATCCTTACAGCACAATAACCTGATGAATAAGCAGTTGTACTCTCGAAACAAGTCAAGGGTAAACCAGTTTTGACTCAAAGGGAAAAACCAGTTTCGACTCAAACTTGTAACAAAAGGCAAGCCAAATTCAAATACCTACCACCAAGCTATAAGACAGTCTGTTACCTTCGACCAAGCCAAAGCAAAATCTTTTTGGTCTGAAAGAATTCCACTCCCCCAAAACTCTTGTGTAAACGATCGAACTCAACAAGACCTAACCACCAACACCAGAATCGAATCATAGGATTTTTCATTCCCGCCTTAGCTAGAGGATATCCCAACACATGCTACTAGTGACACAAAAGATATACCAGAACAAAGGCACATACCTGCACCAAAGACTGAACAACATGAGCGAGAAAGACCACCATGACCACGAATGTTGACCTGAGTTGCTGAAGCAAGTTAAAGATGTCTGCAAGCCCAATTCGACTAATAAAACTCCTTTGTGTATCCAAAAAAAATAAGATAACACCTCCGAGGACATCTTGCTTGCCGTAACTTCTGCTTAAACTATTTTCAAATTTTACATTGCACCTGAAAAAGGTAGCTCTACTAATTTCCAGCTTAAATCACAACCCCCACCACATACTGTATGCTAAAAAATGCTACGCCTTAAAATGTTGAAAATATATTGTCAGATCCTACTAATGGAAACTGCATCTAGCTCCTCCTTCAAACAAACCAACTTGCATAAAAAAACATTTGAACACCTGCTCCCCATTATATGAAGTAACCAAAACTCGTCCTTATTCAAAATCTACCTCAAAACACACCTTACCAAAATCACCTCACCGAAACTATTCTCACTTTGACTCATGATTAACAACCACCTATAACTCTTAAAAAGTTATTACAAATCGAGTATAATTACCAGCATCTTCATAAGCAGATACACTCCCTTTTAAAACTCCATAATATCGCTCACTAAATGTCCACTAACACCGACTAAGTGGTGGATCCTATCACACACGCCAAACTTCCTAATAAACTTCCAAACGGGCTAACTCCTTCACAAACTCTTTCTCATCTCCTTCAATTTGCATCCCTTGCCGTTTCCCCAACTTTAAAGCTTTCCTAGCCTTTATAGTCGCTACATTCCACCTTGCGGCCAGATCAAAATCAGAGAGAGAGACCTACCAGATAGCTCCGGTGCAATCAAATTGTTTTTATTCAGCTTATTCATTTTAAGTGCTCTGTCTCTTTTTTTCCTTTCCAAATCTGTAAGGGCTTTATCTTGAAAATCCATTAGAGACGCATACCTCTTAACTTTATTGGAACGTTTCACTGTAAACTTTTCTTGAAAAAAAAACCTAGGACTCTCCTCCTCAGTTTGATCTCTGTCGGCCTCCAAATCACATTGAGATGGATCCCCATTGGACCATCGTGCATTCATTCTTTCATCAACAGAAGCAGCCCACGAAGACTTGCTCTCCCCCGGGTTTACAACAGGCGACGTCATATTTGGGATCAAATCCATGTCCTTCACATCATCCAAAGCCCTGGGTGAAACATGATCTAAATGCTCTGAATTTAAAATATCCACCTTATCACCTTCATGACCAGAGAAAACTGGTCCATTAGACACCGCTTCATCTATAGAGTCGACGTCAAGTGATCCATTATCAAATACAGGCTTTTTAGACGCAACCTCGGCCCAACTTAAACCAGCACCATTACCTATATTATATTGATCACCCATTTGATCCAGCGTCTTTTGATCTTTTCCAGACTGATATTCTTGGTCAGCTGCCAAATTCTGATTACTCTAATTGCCACCACTTCCTAAAAAGTCTTCCTCCCCCAGGTTTCTAGTAGCATCTGTATTGGAATGAAGACCGTTATTATTGTAATCATTCCCAAAGCAATTTTCATTTAATGCATCGTCCTCCACCAGTCTGTCTGCGCTCCGAAACCTAGCTGGCGGAGACTTACCAGTTCCTTCCGAAGACGATTACGTTTGGCTTTCTTGCCCCTTCTTCACCTTCTCCTTCGCCAAACTTTGTTTTGGCTTCGAGGTATGGAAATTCTCACAATTATCTGAGAAACCAATTTCCATCACATGGACGTTGTATGTCATACTTCCCACTTCGATTTCTACCGCTTCTTCAATTCTTTTATCTTGATTTGTCGTCACCAACATGGTAACCTTTTCACAATCAATCAAGTGCCTAGCATTCTCACCAAGAGCTTCCAAGGTGCCCCACAGCTCCGCCAGCCTCTTGAATGTAATATGATTCCAACAGTGGAGTGGCAAACTCGACACCTCGAGCCATGTCGCCCTCTCAGAACGCTGCAGTGATTCCGACCAAGGTACAACCTCCCTGAAGATCTCCTTCAAGTACGACCAATCAAGATCCTCTAACATCATGAACAGCTCGTCATCCTCAAAACATAAAAGAAATCTTTTACCACCTAACCTTTGAACTTTAATATACCCTAAACCCCATTCCTGCAACCTTAAGGAGATGTTTCTAACGCTGCACACAGATGCCATTTCACCCACAAGACACCTCTTCAATTTCCACAGTTCCTCCTCCTCCACGTGCCCTACAATCTTCCTCTTTTCTTTTCCTCCCTGGTTCCTCACCTCCTCAGCTTCTCTATCTGCACCCTGACGATTATCTGACATCCTCCAACCTGGATTCATGTTCATCTGTGCCGCCCACCTATATGAACCACCCTTGCTGGATTCTCTATTTCCAGGCAGAGGGTACCTTCCCTTGGATGTAGCCAAAGCCACCGTTAGTCTGAAGCCATACATAAAGAAGCCGTTCAATCTTTCCATTGCTCTCAGGGCATCTGTGCTATTCCCAAATCTCACAAAACCGAACTTTTCCCTCTTCTACTCAACCTGCTAACTATGAACGCATCAAGGACGTCTCCATGCCTTGCAAATGCATTGCATTCGGTATATTTTTTACGAAAAAAGTGACTGGCTGTTGGCCTCCCGTCAAAGCGGGTGAGACTGATTATAAGATATAAAAATTTATCAAGCTCTAGGACGTACATGACTCAAGAAAGAAACACCTATGAGAATTCCACACAAATGCAAGAAACTGCATAACGTATATAATTTTAAAAATCTTATTTTTGTATAATGTATATAATTTTAATTTGATTCATAAATTAATCGATTAAAAGCTTTAGATTGTAAATCTCCCAAAAAAACATCTACTTTTTTTCAAACACAATCATAATACGATATATACAATATCATCTACAAAAATAATAAATGAATTTCTTACAAATAAATACCTAAAATACTTATTTGAACATATTTATAATTTAATTATAGTTATGCACCTATTTTCCTTCGAAACAGAATTTAAAATCAATGGTAATTTTCCGTATTCCTCCGTATGTTTTGATACAGATTTGATAAATTAACAAGAGTGGGAAACAACATAACTAGGGATGGTCATGGGTTCGGACGGGCTGAGCTTTTAGTTGATCTGCACTTGACCTGAAAATGGAAGGACTTCACCTAAACTCAATCTAATTTGACTAGATATTAGGAGATCTTTGTTCTTAACTGGAATTTTGAGATAAAACCCCCCCCACCCTTACTAAACTTAAAAAAAAACTTATTTCTCTTAGGCTTACATGTTATGTGTGTTTTAGGATTTTATTTACTAAATCTTGGGCTTACATGTATTTAGACAACATTTTATTTATGTTTGAATATGAATTTCTACAAAATATTTCGTTTTATTTTTGTAACCAATGTGACATACTATATTCGTTCGTAAAGTCTAGGTCAGATGTTGTGTAATATAAGGAAGATCGATTGAGTGTGCGTATAGTCAGAGGAAGTGGAGTTGAAGAACCACATTATCATATATTAAAAATTTCTAATAAAGACATTTCAAATCTTATTTGAATATGAAAGCATTTGATCTATTACATACATGAATGAATTAAATCTGCCTCATTTGGTAAGTAATCTAATATTTAAACATGTATGTATGTATATATATATATATATATATATATATATATATATATATATATATATATATACGGAATTTATCACGTGAAATATAATTTTGCACTGTAATATAATTACAATTATACTTTTTACAATGAATTTTAAAATATGCTTCATTATCTTTATTGCTCCTAACTATGTAAATTCTACTCACATTTAATTGCTCTGTAAGAATTATTTGTCAATATCTAAAATAAGCTTCATTCCCATTCTTGGTTATAGGCACTTCAAATCTAACTATAACTGCTATCTCTCATTCACTATATATAGATATGATTATAGATAATATTTACTCACAAAAGTTGTTTTTAAAATTATCATTTTTTAAGTCAAAATGAAGAGTTTTATTTCCTTTGTTCTTCTCATTGTCCTTATTGCAAGTTTGGGTGAATTTCTATCATATCTTTTAAAGAAGTTTTGTTTCAATTGTTTTGATGAATATCTATTCTTTTGGAAGATTTAACTCAAGTATAAATATTATCGTTTCATAATTTTCAGGAACTGAACCAACAATGGTGGAGGCTGACAGTTGTACGACTTCAACACCGATGAATTGCACACCAAGAACATGTGACAGGCTTTGCACTTCTAACCATGGTAAGAAAGCTGTTGGGAGATGTATTACTACTTCTGTGTGTGACTGTACATATCCATGTCCTACACTGTTCTAATTTACTTTAATTTCATTTGCTTTTGGAGAAGATGAATGTTCTTTTTCCGTTGAGAGATAAGATAATTGAATAAAAGATAAATGTATCATTTTTCTTTTTTTTTGATAAGCAAAGCGAAGTATATTATTATATAAAAAATATACAACGCGAGTCAAAACATGCGCCTCATCAAAAACCTCTCTAAGCCTAATGGAGGAAAAGAGTACGACATGTCGACTAAAAATAAACGGACCAAAGACACCACCCCTTACAAGACCATCAAACCGATGCCTGAAACAAAGAGACTCGGGAAACCCCTTCCTTCGCTAGCGCATCAGCTAGCCCATTCGCCTCCCGGAAAATGTGAGAAAAGCAGACAGATCCTAGCGTCAAGCAAGCACGGTCAATCACACTAAAAAATTCCCACAAACGCCAAGGTCGACGTTCCACCTGCATCACCCACCCAATGGCCACTTTGGAATCTGACTCAATAATAAGTGGACGATCAGCCCATTTAGACATAACATAAAATTCCAATGCAAAGGCTATCGCCCGTATCTCTGCAACATTAGAATCAAGAGAACCAAGCGGGCCCGAAAAAAGCGCAAGTATACGACTCTGGGCATCTCGCAACACCCCCCGAAACCCGCAGGCCCAGGCTTCCCTCGAGCAGAACCATCTACCGAGAACTTCAATGTTACCTCGAGAGGAGGCGCCCAACAAACACCCAACTGGCTAGCCTGTATACCGACCCCTTCTCTAAACAAGCTCGGACAGTCCCACCATAAAGCCTCGCTAACGAACAACCCCTCTTTAAGAGTCTTCACCCAATAGAAAGACCGCAATTTCACCAAGAAACCAATCTCAGAAGCCCGTATATATTTGCTATTAAAAACAAATTCGTTGCGCGCAAGCCACAATGACCATAATAATGCATCAATGCTCGACACCCACAGCTTCTTCAACGTTCCCTTAAAGGAACAGTGTATATCCGGAATGAGTAAGTCCGAAAAAGCTTTTTGCAACGGCAGTGATATCGCCCACCATCCTCGGAACCAATCCCACAAACCTTGGGCAAAAGAGCAAAGATAAAACAAGTGCTCAATGTCCTCCTCCCTCTCTCGACACCACCTACATAAACCTTGTTGCTCACCCAAAGCAATTCCACGTATCCGCAAAAACTCAAAAGTAGGCAAGCGGCGTAGCCAAGTAAACCACAAAAACACTTGGACCTTAGGAGGGACCAGGACTTTCCACGCAAAACAATCACCAAACTCACTCTCACCCACCTTATCAATCATAAGCAAACGAGACAAAGCTTTGACTGAAAAGATCCCATGCTTATCCGGTGTCCAAACAAGCATATCCAATACCCCTTGCCGCAAGCTCACCTAACACACCAACGAACAAAGTTCCTGCAGTTGTCGAACCTCAAAAGATCGCAGACTACGACGGAAAAAATCCTCCCATCGAGCATGCTGGAAACTCCCCTCAACGGCGTGGTCAACAACCAAGGCTAGACGATTGACCGCAAATGAGAATAATCGAGGATAAATATCCTTCACAGACTGCTCAACACACCATGCGTCAAACCAAAACAACACCCGCGTACCCGATCCGACCTTCCAAACAAACTGAGACTCGCCCATATACTTTTGAACACTCGCCGAACTAACCGTTTGAACTATCTGCTTCCAAATTACTGACATCGACCCCTGAAAGAAGAATTAAACCGCCACCACTGAGCTGCCCCACCATACTTCGACACAATAATAGCTCGCCATAAAGAGGATTCATCCCTAGCATACCTCCACGACCATTTCGCCAGTAAAGCCTTGTTTCGAACCTCCAAATCAGCCACCCCCAAACCGCCAAGATGGCGAGGTCGACACACCAAGCTCCAACTCACTCTACACATCTTTCGCTGTAAACTAACCCCACCCCAAAGGAACGCTGGCCTCAACTTATCAATAGCAGCTATTACACCTTTCGGCACACGAAACAAACCCATATAATACACTGGTAGGGAAGACAAAACAGAGTTTACCAGAGTGACGCGAGCCGCAAAAGAGAGCGATGTCCTCTTCCAACCAGCGAGCTTCCGACGGACCGAAGCGATAACATGCTCCCATACTGCAATATTTCGCGGATTTACCCCCAACGGTAACCCCAGGTAAACAAACGGCAATTCTCCCTGTCGACAACATAAAACATCCGCCATAGATGCGAGCAAATCCCCATCCACACCAATCGAATAAAGAGAGGACTTATTGAAATTAATTTTCAATCTGGAGCACACTTGGAAGCAACACAAAAGCCTGCAGATATTCAAAGCAGTTTCTACTGAAGCTTCAAAGAAAAGTATGGTGTCGTCGGCAAACTGAAGATGTGATATAATCACCCTCGGAGCCACTACTACCCCACGGATCAGCCCCAAACCCTCTGCTTGTACGAACAACCGATGCAATGCTTCAGCCACAATAACAAATAATAAAGGCGACAACGGGCAACCCTGACGCAACCCACGCCCCATGCCAAATTCTTTTGTAGCACTACCATTCAGAAGGACAGAGAAACGAACTGTACTAATACACTCCATAACCCATCCTCGCCAAGTCTCGCTAAATCCCATCGAGCACATAATAGGATCCAAAAATTCCCATCGGACGCAATCATAGGCCTTCGCAAAATCTAGCTTCAAAACACAACCGCACAACCGACTCTGCCGCATAGAGTGAATAGTTTCATTAGCCAATAATATCCCATCTACAATCTGACGACCACGGACAAATGCTGACTGATGATCACTGATCAAACCGCCCAACACCACTTGTAATCTCCTAGCCATAATTTTAGCTAAAATCTTATAGATGGAATTAATTAAGCTAATCGGGCGATACTCCTGCAATGTAACCGGTGAGTCCACCTTAGGTAGCAGCACTAGAAATGTATTATTTACTCCCATAGGCAATCGTCCTGAGGTGAAAAAATCAGCCAAAAAATGCACCACATCAGCACTCACAACCTCCCAACACCGCTTGAAAAATTCCATACTGTATCCATCTGGACCCGGAGACTTCGATCCCTCGCTGCCTCGCACTATTACCCATGCCTCGTCAACAGAAAAAGGCGCAACCAAAGCCAAATTATCAGCTTCATTCACCCTAGTAAAAGCTCCCTCGAAACGCCATATACAAGACCTCTCATCCGCAGCGAAGTGTTTCGAGAAAAAACTCGCAATGTGTTTGCGCAACCTGATCGGATCGGTTACCCAAGAGGCACCGATAGTTAACCTAGCAATGGCATTTCGCATCGCACGCAACTTCGCTGCTCTATGAAAGAATGCAGTATTCCTGTCCCCCAATTTAAGCCAAGTCGCTCTCGACTTTTGGCGCCACAACAATTCTTTCCGGCGAATAGCTCGCCACAAAGCTTGCATCCATACCCTCTTCCGATCGCACAGCTCAATACTTTCCCCTTCAGCCACCTCCTCTTCACCACTATCCAAACAATCAATACGGTTTTGAAGTTGAGATATCTCATTCTCAATGTCCCCAAACTCCGTTTTATTCCATTGTCGAAGAAAGATCTTCAAATGCCTAAGCTTAACCGAGATATTAGAGTTTCCAATACCAAGACCCGTCAAACGGCACCACTCCTCTGCCATGCGACTAACATTACACCTCTCTTCCAACCAAACATTAATAAAACGGAAACGCCTTGGACCCCAATATTTATCATAACACAACAAAAGAATTGGGGCATGGTCTGAAATTCCTCTCGGAAGCGATAACTGTTCAATCCTAGAAAAGCAATCCAACCAAAGCGACGATACAAGAAACCTATCGATAGGACTCTTTTGACTGTCCCTACCAAACCATGTAAACTGTTTTCCCCGTAACGGTAGATCAATTAAGCTCACTGAATTCACAAAAGAAACAAATGAACTCATACCTCTAGATGCCGAATTACATCATGCTCTTTTCGACGGACGTAGCACCGAATTAAAATCGCCCGCGACACAACATGGAACCGAAAACCCCCGATCACTATCAACATTCTATGCCATAGACATTCTTGCTCCGACACTTCGCAAGGGGCATACACAGCCATGATACTACAAACAATATCCTCAGGTTTCCATCGCCCCTGCAGCACAACATAGTGTTAATCCACCTCCACTGACTCCAGCACAAAGCGAGCTCCTTCCAAAATCACTAGCAACCCACCCGATGCTCCCACGGATGGAAAAACAGAAAATTCAAAACCATCACTGTACCACAAGTTAGCAACAACCGACGGCACCAGCTCCTCCAACTTCGATTCCTGCAACAGTACCATATCAACCCGCTGCCTCCGTATTACATCACCCACCCGCCTCCTCTTCAACATAGCACCCAACCCCCTGACGTTCCAGCTCATGATACACATCGTTACAAAGTGCGGATGCCATCCTGCAGCACCCGAGACAAGTCTTGCAAAATCTCCTCCTCCCGGCCTAACAATGTCACCCTCACCAAATTCCCCAAAGCCGCCGTAGCTGCAGCCTCATGGTAAATAATTTGTTGTCTGTGGTTTAGGTCCGAGTCTGTTAACGAAGCATCGGCTACTATAGTATGAGTTTCACGTCCCACACTCTTTTTCGGTCTTCCTCTCCCATGCATCGGATATTTTGCAACCCCCGACAGCGCATTCACCGACTTCGTCTTTTTAAGAACCCCGTTTATCCAAACCGAGATTACTGTATCACCCTCAGAGCTATTTCGTACAACCTGGTCACCGTCAAGCTCCTCAACGGAGACGTGAATCAAGCTTATCTGCACTTCTACGTTCATCGCAACAGGAACATTTACCAACCCGTCCGAATCGTTTTTTTCGGTCTCCCCCACACCCTGCTGACTTTGAGACCCGATCAGATCACCCTCACAATCCTCATGGATTTGATTGTGGATATTGTTTTCATCCACTGGAAGTTGTTGTAACAAATTATTATCTAAACTTTCAAATCTTTGGAACCCCATCTCACTAGTACTCTTCACCCCGGCAGCAGCTCCTTGTGGCAGTGAAACTCCAGCCGGCACCACTACTCCTTGGCCCATCGTCTCCCCAAAGTGAGCCGGTGTCAACTTTATGCACTAAGGTGCGACAACAGGCGTGCCACTTACCGTATCAGGGTCCTCTCGGTATGCATCATTCCAAAGATGGTTACAGTGCCAATCCTTTACCACTGTTCCTATTTCCACAAAATCCTCACACTGTCGCTCATCGCCCATACTAGATTCTGGCACACACTCAGACGAACTACACTCCGGTGACTCACCACTGCCAGCATCATTAGCCGTTGTGCATTCACAATCAATAAGTGGCCCGAAAATGGTCACCTCTTTTACATACACATGGTGTAACTTTCCCTCGACCTCCAGCACCACTCTTGTATCAATAAAATCCAGTATCTCCGTTTCAATCAATAACCATCCACACTCAAATGACGTCGGTGATGTCGTGTTCTCCGCCACCCGAACAAGTGATCCCCAATTCTTCGTATTATTATCGAAAGACTCATGTGACCAAGCATGGATTGGGATTCCTCTGACAGAAATCCATGCCCGTCGTGTAGGTAATGTCATCCCCGGATCCCAACACTCTATTTTTGAAAAACAATCACTGAATGTCGTCTTTCCCATAACCTCCTCCCGGATTTTCGCATCTTTAAACATCAACAAAATTGCCGGTCCAGCGATTCGCAAAATAGACAAACCTTTATAGTTAGGGAGATTCATCCGTGTTGCTAGTTCCTTAAGGCTCCAATGTCGATTGCACCATCCTACCATACAGTGTTGTAATACTGCCAATTTCTCCTCATCGACATGCCCTTGAATCACCTTTACCGTTACATGCTTCCTCTTAGAATTCATACTATTTATTTCTGATTTCCCCTTTTCACTACCGTCAATTTTTCGCTTAGGGTCGCCGATCTCCCTACTTCTTTGATTACAGGACAATCCACGATCTACAAACCTTGCCATAGTCACCATCAAGCGAGACCCGTAAATCCACTTATTGTGTAGTCGTTCGATTGCCCGATCGGCGTCAACTCGACTAGCCATCCTGACGAAACAAAACCTCCCTCCATCCTTTGCCCTTTTCCGAGGGATGAAAGCGTCGAGCACCACACCATGCCTATCGAACACCTGCCACAGTCCCTTCCAATGCAGCGATTCCGAAATCCTTCCCACATACACTGTCCAAGACTGCCGGCGGCCAGACTCTTTCGCTCCGTCCATCCAAGAAACGATGAAGTGGATCAGAACTTGATATCATTACGATATATATATTTCTCTATTAAATTTTATAATTAAAATTGCTCAATTTGATTTTTTTCCTGAAATTTAGATAGACATTTCTTATTAAAAATATAACATTCACAAATAGTTTTAAAACCAAAAGTTTATTATGTCAGTTAAGTCTCTCTAATATGTCAACAATCATGTACATGCCTACTTCCATATCAACGCCGTCAACGATAAAAATAACATAATAAATGTGAAATAATGTTTTCCTAGTCAAAAGGCTTAATTGATGTAATTTTCATCTTTGATGACTCAATTGAGGGTATTTTTCGTGGAAGGGGTTTAATTGATTTTTATGAAATTTTTTGTGGCTTATATTCCCCTAAAGCTATTAAATGATATATATACACCCAATCATATATACATTTCATATATGCTCACATGATTTTAAAATAAATTTGCTATGTCAGTTTTGATTTCTATTATTACTAATATTAATACCTCGAGGTGGGGAATACAAAATTAGGGGTATTGGACCATGGCAATCATTCTCAATGGCCAAATATCAATAGCTCAAAAACTCACCAAACGATACAACTAATGTTAACCACAACGAAAATGATAACATATGACAATACATAATAAATTATGTATTACTTAATTTTATTAATAATTTGATTCAACACGATTATAAGATATAAAAATTTACCAAGCTCTAGGACGTACATGACTCAAGAAAGAAACACCTATGAGAATTCCACACAAATGCAAGAAACTGCATAATGTATTTAATTTTAAAAATCTTATTTTTGTATAATGTATATAATTTTATTTTGATTCTAAAATTAATCGATTAAAAGCTTTAGATTGTAAATCTCCCAAAACAACATCTACTTTTTTTTCAAACACAATCATAATACGATATATACCATATCATCTACAAAAATAAAAAAAATGAATTTCTTACAAATAAATACCTAAAATACTTATTTGAACATATTTATAATTTAATTATAGTTTTGATACAGATTTGATAAATTAACAAGAGTGGGAAACAACATAACTAGGGATGGTCATGGGTTAGGACGGGCTGAACTTTTAGTTGATCTGCACTTGACCTGAAAATGGAAGGACTTCACCTAAACTCAATCTAATTTTACTAGATATTAGGAGATCTTTGTTCTTGACTTGAATTTTGAGATAAAAATCCCCCCACTCTTACTAAACTTAAAAAAAAAAACTTATTTCTATTAGGCTTACATGTTATGTGTGTTTTAGGGTTTTATTTACTAAATCTTGGGCTTACATGTATTTAAACAACATTTTGTTTATGTTTGAATATGAATTTCTACAAAATATTTCGTTTTATTTTTGTAACAAATGTGACATTCTATATTCGTTCGTAAAGTCTAGGTCGGATGTTGTGTAATATAAGGAAGACCGATTGAGTGTGCGTATAGTCAGAGGAAGTGGAGTTGAAGAACCACGTTATCATATCTTAAAAATTTCTAATAAAAACATTTCAAATATTATTTGAATATGAAAGCATTTGATCTATAACATACATGAATGAATTAAATCTGCCTCATTTGGTAAGTAATCTAATATTTAAACATGTATGTATATATATATATATACATAAATACGGAATTTATCACGTGAAATATAATTTTGCACTGTAATTGAAAAAAATCAAAGTAGATTGTATTACGGAGCAAGGGAGAATATGGCCAAGGACGGAGCAAGGGAGAATGGCCACCGGCAGCCTTGGACAGTATACATGAGTAGGATATCTGATACGTTGCACTGGAAAGGTCTATGGCAAGTGTTCGATAGGCATGGTGTGGTGCTCGACGCTTTCATCCCTCGGAAAAGGACAAAGGATGGAGGGAGGTTCGGCTTTGTCAGGATGGCTAGTAGGGTCGATGCTGATCGGGCGATTGAATGCCTTAACAACAAATGGATTTATGGGTCTCGCTTGATGGTGAGTATGGCAAGATTTGCCGACTGCGGATCGTCCTGGAATCAAAGAAATAGGGATTTGGGTGAGTCCGATCGAAAGAAAAATGGGGATGAAAAGGGGCAATCTGAAATAAATAGCGTGAATTCGAAGAGAATACATATCACGACAAAGGTGATTCAAGGGCATGTCGATGCAGAGAAAGTGGATATTCTAAAACATTGTATGGTGGGCTGGTGAAATTGCCATTGGAGTTTGAAGGAATTAGCATCGAGGTTGAACATTCCTAATCACCAAGGCTTGTCCATCCTGCGAATCGCTGGACCGGCAATTTTACTGATGTTCAAGGATGCGAAAACAAAGGCGGAGGTGTTGGAAAAGACGAGGTTTAGTGATTGCTTCTCAAAGTTAGAACAGTGGGATCCGGGGATGACATTACAGACTCGACGGGCATGGATTTCAGTCCGAGGAATCCCAATACACGCGTGGTCATTTGAGACTTTCGAAAATATTGCGAAGACGTGGGGTTCGCTTGTTCGAGTTGAGGAGAACGCAGCATTGCCGACATCGTTCGAATGCGGCTGGGGTTTGATTGAGACGGATTTGATGGAATCCATCGATACAAGAGTGGTGCTGGAAGTCGGGGGAAAATTGCACCATATATTCGTCAAAGAGGTGACCATCTTTGGGCCTCTTGTTGACTGTGAATGTACAACGGCCAGTGACGCTAGCAGTGACGAGTCATCGGAGTGTAGTTCGTCGGAGTGTGTGCCGGAATCGAGTATGGGGGAAGAACATCAGCGTGAAATTTCAGAGGACGTGGGAACAGGGCTGAAAGATTGGAAGTGTAATCAACTCTAGAATGATGGTTACCGTGGGGACCAGGATGTGGTGGATGACACGCCGGTTGTCGCGCCTGGGAGTATTTTGGCGATGCCGGTTCACTGTGGGCCAACGTTGGGCGGCGGTGAAGCTGGGCTGGTGGGAGTTTCACCGGTATTAGGAGTCTATGATAACACAAAGAGTCCAAGTGGGATAGAATTCCAAAATATTGGAACAGTAGAAGCCAATTCACTCAAACAACCTTAAGAGGCTGATCATATCCACGAGGATAATCAGGTTGATCTGACCAGTTTTCAAAATCAACGGGGGGGTCGGTGACTGGAGAACAAGCGTCGGACGGATTGGTTTCTATTCCGATCACGACAAACGCTGTCGAGCAGATTGGTTTGATCCCATTTCCTGTTGAAGAGCTGGACGGTGAACAGGCAAAACGCCAAAGTGGTGCAGCTGACTCCGTTATTCCGATTTGGATTAATGGGGTGTTAAAGAAGACGAAATCGGTGAATGAGTTGTCGGGGTGGTGGAAAATCTGAAACAGGGAAGGGGAAGACCGAGGAAGAGTGGAGGCCGAGATTCCCAAACTATTGTCGCCGACGCCTAGATAACAGATTCGGATTTCCATCGTAGACAATAAATTCTGTACCGTGAAGCTATAGCGACAACGACATTGGGGAACTTGGTAGGGGTGACATCTCTAGGCCGTGAGGAAGAGATATTGCACGATTTTTCACGAGTGCTGCAGGACGGCATTCGAAATTTGTAGCAATGCGACTATTGAGCTGGAACGTCAGGGGGTTGGGTTCTTTGTTGAAGAGAAGACGGGTGGGGGATTTGATTCGGAGGCAGCGTTTCGATATGGTTTTGATGCCGGAATCGAAATTAGAGGAGCTGGTGCCGTCGGTTGTTGCTGGTTTGTGGTACAGTGATGGTTTTGAGTTTTCTTTTTCGCCATCCGTGGGAGCTTCGGGTGGATTGTTAGTGTTTTGGGAAGGTGATCGTTTTGCGCTGGAATCGGTTGAGTTAGATAGACATTTTATTATGCTTCAAGGGCGATGGAAGCCCGAGGATATCGTTTGCTGTGTTATGGCGGTTTATGCCCCTTGCGATGTATCGGAGAAGGAAGGTTTATGGCAACGGATGTTGACAGCGATCGAAGGTTTTTCGGGGCCATGGTGTGTCGCGGGCGACTTTAATTCGGTTCTGCGTCCGTCGAAGAGAGCAGGTTGTAGCTCGATGTCGAGAGGTATGATTTCTTTTGTTTCCTTTGTGAATGCTACGAGCTTGATTGATATGCCGTTGCGAGGAAAACAATTTACATGGTTTGGTAGGGATAGTCGAAAGAGTCACATCGATAGATTCCTTGTATCATCGCAGTGGTTAGATTGTTTTGCTAGGATTGAACAGATGTCATTGCCGAGAGGCATATCGGACCATGCCCCAATTCTTCTGTTGTGTGATGATATTGATTGGGGTCCAAGGCCATTCCGCTTCATTAATGTTTGGTTGGAAGAGAGGCGTAATGTTAGTCGTATGGCTGAAGAGTGGTGCCGTTTGACGGGAATGGGTATCGGTAATTCTAACATCTCAGTTAAGCTTAAACATTTGAAGCTATTTCTTCGACAATGGAATAAAACGGACTTCGGGGATATTGAGAAAGAAATTTCACATATACAAAGCCACATCGATTGTTTGGATAATGGTGAGAAGGAGCTGGCCGTGGAGGAGGGTAGTGAGCCGTGCGATAGAAAGAGGGCTTGGTTGCAAGCTTTGTGGCGAGCGATCCGCAGAAAAGAATCGTTGTGGCGACAAAAGTCGAGAGCGACTTGGCTTAAATTGGGTGATAGGAATACTGCGTTCTTTCACAGGGCAGCGAAGTTGCGTGCGATACGAAATGCAATTGTTGGGTTGACTATAGGTGGTACTTGGGTAACTGATCCGATCAAATTACGCAAATATGTGGTGAGCTTTTTCTCTAATCATTTCGCTGCGGAAGAGAGGTCTTGTAATTGGCATTTCGAGGGAGCTTTTAACAGGGTGAATGCAGCTGAGAACTTGGCTTTGACTGTGCCATTTACTATTGCCGAGGCATGGGTTGTCGTGCGAGGATGTGAGGGTTCGAAGTCTCTGGGTCCGGATGGATGTAGTATGGAGTTTTTCAAGAGGTGTTGGGAGGTTCTAAGCGTAGATGTGGAACGGTTCTTGGCTGATTTTTTCTCCACGGGAAAGTTGCCTTTTGGTGTGAATAACACGTTTATTGTGCTGCTACCTAAAGTGGATTCGCCGGTTTCTTTGCATGAGTATCGACCGATCAGCCTGCTAAATTCTATATATAAGATTTTAGCCAAAATTTTAGCTAGACGGTTACAGGTGGTGTTGGGCGGTTTGATCAGTGACCATCAGTCAGCTTTTGTTCGTGGTCGTCAGATAGTGGATGGGATTTTTTTGGCCAATGAAACGATTCACTCTATGCGACATAGTCGGGTGGGGGGATGTGTGTTGAAGCTTGATTTTGCAAAGGCCTACGATTGTGTCCGATGGGAATTCTTGGATCAAATTATGTGCTCGATGGGTTTTAGCGAGACTTGGCGGGGATGGATAATGGAGTGTATTGGTAAAATTTGTTTATCTGTTCTGCTAAATGGGAGCGCAACGAAAGAGATTGATATGGGACGTGGGGTGCGACAGGGCTGCCCATTGTCGCTGTTATTATTCGTCATTGTGGCTGAAGCTTTGCATCGACTGTTAGTACAAGCGGAGGTAATAGGGCTGATTCGTGGGGTGGTAGTGCCTCCGGGGGTGACGTTAACACACCTCCAGTTTGCCGACGACACCATTCTATTTTTGAAGCATCAGTAGAAGCGGCATTGAACATCCGCATGCTATTATGTTGTTTCCAGGTGTGTTCAGGTTTGCGTATTAACTTCTCGAAGTCTTCCCTTTATTCGATTGGTGTGGATGGGGATTTGGTTGCATCCATGGCCGAGGTATTGTGTTGTCGTCGGGGGAGTTACCGTTAGTCTACTTGGGATTACCGCGGGGGTGAATCCGCGAAACATCGCTGTATGGGAGCCTGTCATTGCATCTGTCCGTCGGAAGCTCGCGGGTTGGAAGAGGACATCGCTATCTTTTGCGGCGCGCGTCACTCTAGTAAACTCTGTCTTATCTTCCCTCCCAGTATATTATATTGGCTTGTTTAGTGTGCCGAAAGGGGTAATTGCTGCTATTGATAAGTTGAGGCGAGCATTCTTATGGGGCGGGGTTAATTTACAACAAAAAATGAACAGAGTGAGTTGGAGTTTGGTGTGCCGGCCTCCCCATCTTGGTGGCTTGGGGGTTGCTGATTTGGAGGTTCGAAACAAGGCGCTATTGGCGAAATGGTCGTGGAGATATGCTAGGGATGTAACATCTTTACGGCGAGCTATTATTGTATCGAAGTATGGTGAGGCGGCTCAGTGGTGGCGATTTAATACTTTGGTTAGGGGACCAATGTCTGTAATTTGGAAGCAGATAGTGCAGACTGTTAGTTCGGAGGGTGTGCAAAAGCACATGGGCAAGTCTCAGTTTGTTTGGAAGGTTGGCTCGGGGGAACGAGTGCTGTTTTGGTTTGATGCATGGTGTGTTGAGCAGCCGCTAAAAGATGTGTTCCCTCGCCTGTTCTCAATTGTGGTTAATCGGTTAGCACTGGTAGTGGACATTGCTGTCGATGGGAGTTTTCAACATGATCAGTGGGGGGACTTGTTCCGTCTTAGCCTGCGTTCTTTTGAGGCCCGACAATTGCAGGACCTTCGGTCGTTGGTGTGTCATGTACAGCTACGACAAGGTGAGTTGGATATGCTTGTCTGGACACCGGATACGCATGGGATTTTTTCAGTCAAAGGGCTGTCTCCGTTGCTTATGATGGACAAGGTGGGTGAAAGCGAATTTGGGGACTGTTTTGCGTGGAAAGTCCTGGTTCCGCCTAAGGTCCAGGCGTTCTTGTGGTTTGCTTGGTTGCGCCGCTTCCCTACGTTTGCGTTTTTGCGGATCCGTGGGATTGATTTGGGCGAACACCACAGTTTGTGTAGGTGGTGCTGCGAGAGGGAGGAAGATATTGAACATTTGTTTTATTTGTGCCCATTTTCCCAAGGCTTATGGAATTGGTTTCGAGGGTGGTGGGCGATTTCTTTGCCTATGCCTAAAACATTGGCGGATTTCCTTCTCCCGGATATGCAATGTTCGTTTAAAGGCATATTGAGGAAGCTCTGGGTGTCGAGTATTGCTGCATTGTTGTGGTCGTTATGGCTTGCGCGCAATGACTTTGTTTTTAACGGAAAATTTGTCTCGGCATCGGAGATAGGCTTCTTGGTCAAGTTACGATCTTTTTATTGGGTGAAGACCCTTAAAGAGGGGTTATCCGTCAGTGAATCTCTTTGGTGGGATTGTTCGAGTTTGTATCGGGAAGGGGTTGACAAACAGATTGATCGGTTGGGAGTGTGTTGGGAGCCCCCTATCGGGGTAACTTTAAAATTTTCGGTGGATGGTTCTGCTCGTGGGAAGCCGCGGCCTGCGGGCTTTGGGGGGTGTTGCGTGATGCTCAGAGTCGTATCCTCGCGTTGTTCTCAGGGCCACTTGGTTCTCTTGATTCTAATGTTGCGGAGATTCGGGCGATAGCTTTTGCCTTGGATTATTTTGTTGCGTCTAAATGGGTTGATCGTCCTCTTATTATTGAGTCGGATTCCAAAGTGGCAATTGGGTGGGTGTTGCAGGTGGAGCGTCGCCCATGGCGCTTGTGGGAGTTCTTTCGTGCGATCGACCGTGCTTGTTTGACATTAGGTTCTGTTTGCTTTTCTCATATTTTCCGGGAGGCGAATGGGTTAGCTGACGCGCTAGCGAAGGAAGGGGTGTCTCGAGTCTCTTTATTCCAGGCTTCGATCTGATGGTTTGTAAGGGGAGGGGTCTTTTGTTTCGCTTTTAAAGTCGACATGTCGTACTCTTTTCCTCCATTAGGCTTAGGGAGGTTTTTGATGAGGCGCATGTTCGGCTTGCGTTGTATATTTATCTTAATAATATACTTCGCTTTGCTGATAAAAATAATAATTTTGCACTGTAATATAATTACAATTATACTTTTTACAATGAATTTTAAAATATGCTTCATTATCTTTATTGCTCCTAACTATGTAAATTCTACTCACATTTAATTGCTCCGTAAGAATTATTTGTCAATATCTAAAATAAGCTTCATTCCCATTCTTGGTTATAGGCACTTCAAATCTAACTATAACTGCTATCTCTCATTCACTATATATAAATATGATTATAGATAATATATACTCACCAAAGTTGTTTTTAAAATTATCATTTTTTAAAGTCAAAATGAAGAGTTTTATTTCCTTTGTTCTTCTCATTGTCCTTATTACAAGTTTGGGTGAATTTCTATCATATCTTTTAAAGAAGTTTTGTTTCCATTGTTTTGATGAATATCTATTCTTTTGGAAGATTTAACTCAAGTATAAATATTATCGTTTCATAATTTTTCAGGAACTGAACCAACAATGGTGGAGGCTGACAGTTGTACGACTTCAACACCGATGAATTGCACACCAAGAACATGTGACAAGCTTTGCACTTCTAACCATGGAGAGAAAGCTGTTGGGAGATGTATTACTACTTCTGTGTGTGACTGTACATATCCATGTCCTACACTGTTCTAATTTACTTTAATTTCATTTGCTTTTGGAGAAGATTAATGTTCTTTTTCCGTTGAGAGATAAGATAATTGAATAAAAGATAAATGTATCATTACGATATATATATTTCTCTATTAAATTTTATTATTAAAATTGCTCAATTAGATTTTTTTCCTGAAATTTAGATAGACATTTCTTATTAAAAATATAACTTTCACAAATAGTTTTAAAACCAAAAGTTTATTATGTCAGTTAAGTCTCTCTAATATGTCAACAATCATGTACATGCATACTTCCATATCAACATCGTCAACGATAAAAATAACATAATAAATGTGAAATGATGTTTTCCTAGTCAAAAGGCTTAATTTATGTAATTTTCATCTTTGATGACTCAATTGAGTGTATTTTTCGTGGAATGAGTTTAATTGATTTTTATGAAAATTTTTGTGGCTTATATTCCCCTAAAGCTATTAAATGATATATATACACCCAATCATATATACATTTCATATATGCTCACATGATTTTAAAATAAATTTGCTATGTCAGTTTTGATTTCTATTATTACTAATATTAATACCTCGAGGTGGGAAATACAAAATTAGGGGTATTGGACCACGACAATCATTCTCAATGGCCAAATATCAATAGCTCAAAAGCTCACCAAACGATACAACTAATGTTAACCACAACGAAAATGATAACATATGACAATACATAATAACTTATGTATTACTTAATTTTATTAATAATTTTATTCAACACGATTATAAGATATAAAAATTTACCAAGCTCTAGGACGTACATGACTCAAGAAAGAAACACCTATGAGAATTCCACACAAATGCAAGAAAATACATAACGTATTTAATTTTCAAAATCTTATTTTTGTATAATGTATATAATTTTA
Source organism: Hibiscus trionum (assembly GCA_030270665.1). NCBI lineage: Eukaryota > Viridiplantae > Streptophyta > Magnoliopsida > Malvales > Malvaceae > Hibiscus > Hibiscus trionum. The sequence goes on along the minus strand of BSYR01000026.1, from coordinate 39,636,508 downwards.
TTTTGATTCTTAAATTAATCGATTAAAAGCTTTAGATTGTAAATCTTCCAAAAAACATCTACTTTTTTTCAAACACAATCATAATACGATATATACCATATCATCTACAAAAATAAAAAAAAATGAATTTCTTACAAATAAATACCTAAAATACTTATTTGAACATATTTATAATTTAATTATAATTTTGCATCTATTTTCCTTCGAAACAGAATTTAAAATCAATGGTAATTTTCCATATTCCTCCGTATGTTTTGATACATATTTGATAAATTAACAAGAGTGGGAAACAACATAACTAGGGATGGTCATGGGTTCGGACGGGCTGAGCTTTTAGTTGATCTGCACTTGACTTGAAAATGGAAGGACTTCACCTAAACTCAATCTAATTTGACTAGATATTAGGAGATCTTTGTTCTTGACCGGAATTTTGAGATAAAAATCCCCCCACCCTTACTAAACTTTTAAAAAAAAAACCTTATTTCTATTAGGCTTACATGTTATGTGTGTTTTAGGATTTTATTTACTAAATCTTGGGCTTACATGTATTTAGACAACATTTTATTTATGTTTGAATATGAATTTCTACAAAATATTTCGTTTTATTTTTGTAACAAATGTGACATTCTATATTCGTTCGTAAAGTCTAGGTCGGATGTTGTGTAATATAAGTAAGATCGATTGAGTGTGCGTATAGTCAGAGGAAGTGGAGTTGAAGAACCACGTTATCATATATTAAAAATTTCTAATAAACACTTTTCAAATCTTATTTGAATATGAAAGCATTTGATCTATAACATACATGAATGAATTAAATCTGCCTCATTTGGTAAGTAATCTAATATTTAAACGTGTATGTATGTATATATACACACATAAATACGGAATTTATCACGTGAAATATAATTTTGCACTATAATATAATTACAATTATACTTTTTACAATGAATTTTAAAATATGCTTCATTATCTTTATTGCTCCTAACTATGTAAATTCTACTCACATTTAATTGCTCCGTAAGAATTATTTGTCAATATCTAAAATAAGCTTCATTCCCATTCTTGGTTATAGGCACTTCAAATCTAACTATAACTGCTATCTCTCATTCACTATATATAGATATGATTATAGATAATATATACTCACCAAAGTTGTTTTTAAAATTATCATTTTTTTTAAAGTCAAAATGAAGAGTTTTATTTCCTTTGTTCTTCTCATTGTCCTTATTGCAAGTTTGGGTGAATTTCTATCATATCTTTTAAAGAAGTGTTGTTTTGTAACCCCCTCGTCCCGGTCTGGCCGGATGACCGGTCCGAGTAGGCCACACGGGGAAAACTGAAGCGAAACCCGTTAAGGTTCCACCTCGGTTAGCGACCCTAAATTTTTTTTCATTTAAATTACATTTTAACTAGAGGCATACTAGATTCTTAAATGATTTCTACAGCGGAAACAAGACTCCCGGGAGGCCCTACAACAAAACATGCCTAACCGAAACATCGAGACCCTTTAGAGATGCATAAAATCCCACATTCAGGCCTGTGTTTCGAAACTGGTACTGCCCATTTCGAAACACGGGATCCAGGTAAAAAGCAAGTCACCCATACCAAAACGCCACCACCCCGTTTCGGAAAAGGGCTACGAATTAGCCTTGACGTTTCGAAACTTGTTTCGAAACAGGCATGGACAGTGGCAAAAACGTTCCGAAACTTGTTTCGGAACATGTGCTCATAGTGGCCAAACCGTATCGAAACGGGTTCCGATACGGGGTCCCTGAAGCCTTACCCGTTCCGAAACGGCTTAGCCCGTTTCGAAACGCTGGATGTCTGCAACTTTTCAAAATCAGACTTAGGAAACTCTAAATGGTCCCAAAAGCCCTCAACAACTTCAAGAAGCATACATCACAAATAAAAACACTCTAGAGACATGCTCCTTATTGCAAACATTCATAATCATCACAATATTTATGACAAGACAATCATTCTAAAAATCATCCAAAGCATCCTTAAGCAATAAAAGGCCCTTAAGGCTCAAGTCACCACACATAGAGTTACTTGCCACAACCACACATGCACTCATACAAAAGCATAGCATCACAATCAAGCATTCATCAAGGCTTAATATGGTTTACAAACTCAACAAAACACAACTACCAACAAACTCCATGAGTCAAACAATGCTCAAACAAAATACACTCTTGCCCCATTGCTAAGCTACTACATTAATAGTTAAACCATACTTGAGCAACAAAAACATGGAAAGCCCCTTCGCTTTGCTCCTTGCTAACACCACGCTAATGATCTGCATTGTTGAAAATGAGAGTGTAAGCTAGAAGCTTAGTGAGGATGCTATAAAATCAAAAACAACAACAATGCAGGGTCCAAGCATGCAAATCCTTAACCTCGCAAACAACATACATAAGTATCAACAAGTCAACCTAGCTAGTCTTTCAGGAGTCATAATATGGCATCTGGCATCATACTAAGCTCATCAACAAATATCTCAAGTATCAGAACATCGCAATTATAAGAACAAGTTCAATTGGCCACTATTAGTTTACCCGGATGTGCGTATTTAATCTGAACAACAACATTACCTCGGTGGGATTACACTCATCACCGGACCTTGCATGGGCGGGATTCCACTCATCACCACATGCCCTACGGATGGGATTCCACTCATCATCACGTAGAATATATATAAATTTCCAGTGGAATATTACATCACCGTACTCCTCCTTGATGACTAAACGCCATCAAGGCCACGTACGTTTTGACTCAATTTGTGTGCACACTAATCCTAGTGATCGATCATTTACACTCGGTAAGTTAATTAGTGTCAATTCCTTTAACCACCTCACATGTCCACCACTTATATCACATACTCGTCACATGCATATATCAAGGTACACATATACAAATCAATCCACATTTCACAAGAGCAAATAGGTAAGGCATAAATAGCATCAATAGGAATCAAGGGGTTAAGTTACCAATTTAACTCCCACATAGGAATGGCCTACCAAGCACATTCCAACCCACACATTACACACACTTGAACCAACTTTAAAACATATTTAAAGTTACTCATCACCCTTCCTTAGCAACCAAAACAAGCAAGCAAGCCTCCTATATGCCCGGATTAGATCCCAATGCTTCTCCAACGTCTCCTCTTGTTTCTAGCCAATCAAAACACGTCCATTACTCACAATTCAATGCTAAAACTCAGTCCCTACTCCAATCCATAAATACAAGCCATACTTCAAGAATTTCAAATCCAACAATCACCCAAAAATTTCCATTTTCGAGCTCCCTTAAAACCTAGCTGAAAACCAAGATTTCAAACACCCAAAAGACACCTAAATGGTCTCAAAACACTTCCCTAACATCCCTAAACCAACAGCCCTTCAACCCAAGCCTAAAACTCACCAAAATCCAAGTTTTATACACCTAAAAAATGGCCACAAGGACCCATTTCGGGTTTTCACCCAAAATCACCCATTTTAACATATTATGTGTATTTTAAGGAGAATAAACTAAAACCCAACTTAATAATTCAAAACAAAATGAAAAACCCAATAAAAACTCAAACTTTCTTTAAACCCTAAATTTCCAAAAGATGATAGTTTTAAATTCTAAAACTAGGTAAATGTAGAGGATGAAGAGGAGAGTGAGAATATGTGATTACCTTTTAAAAATGCCCTTGAGTTGAGGAAGAAATAAAATGGAATAGTGAATAGGGTTTGGGGAGGGTTTTTGGTGTTTTTCACGTTGGGGGGAGAAATGGGGAGGAAGACACTTTTTTTTGTTCCTTTTTGAATCTCAAAAAGGTTGTCTACCTTTTAAATTGTTTTGGGCTAAATTACCAAAATGATCCCTCCCTTTTTATTTAAAACTCAATTGGCTCAAGCCAAGGTCAATTTGATTTAAAATTAATTTTACCGACTCGGACCAACTAACCCCACTAACTTCTAACTAACAAACACGGGTGTTACAACTCTCTCCCACTTATGGAATTTCGTCCCCGAAATTACCTGACTAAAAGAGATACGGAAAATGCCTTTCCATATCCTCCTTCCTCTCCCATGTGGCCTCGTCCACACCTCGACGTTGCCACCGCACCTTTACTAACTCACTCGATCTACCCCGCAACACCTTACTGTCAGAAGCTAGGATCTCAACTGGTTCTTCCTCATAAGTCAAATCCGGATTCAATTCAATCTCCTATACGGGCATAACATGCGATGGATCGGACCTATACTTACGGAGCATCGAAACATGAAATACATCGTGTATCTTCTCTAGCTCAGATGGCAAACGCAACTGATAAGCAACTGGACCAACCCTCTTCACAATCTCATACGGTCCTATGTACCTCAGACTCAACTTCCCCTTTCGGCCAAATCTCATTACTTTCTTCCAGGGAGACACTTTCAAGAATACATTCTCACCCACTGAGAACTCAACTTCCTTTCTCTTCAAGTTGGCATAGGACTTCTGCCTATCCGAAGCAGCCTTCAATCGATCGCAAATCAATTTTACCTTGTCAGTTGTCCCCTTGAGCAAATCCGGCATAGGTAACAACTTCTGTTCCACTTCGGCCCAACAAACTGGAGTCCTACACTTTCGGCCATACAAGGCCTCATACGGAGCCATATGGATACTCGACTGGAAGCTATTATTTTAAGCAAACTCAACTAGAGGCAAGTGCTTCTCCCACGTACCCTGAAAGTCAATAATGCAACAACGCAACATATCCTCTAAGATCTGTATAACTCTCTCTGACTGACCATCAGACTAAGGATGATAAGACGTGCTGAAATTCAAACGGGTACCCAAAGTTGTATGCAGACACTCCCAAAATCGAGATGTGAACCTCGGATCTTTATCGGACACAATAGACTTCGGCACACCATGCAGTCTAACAATATCACCAATGTACAAGTCGGCCAATCTATCTAAAGTATAAGTGGTATTAACTGCCAAGAAGTGAGCACACTTCGTAAAACGATCTACTATAACCCACACTGAGTTCTTCTTCGTAGGAGTCAAAGGTAATCCCGAAACAAAATCCATGGTGATATTCTCTCATTTCCATTCCGGAATTCTCAACGGTTGCAACAAACATGAGGGAACCTGATGTTCCTCCTTCACTCTCTGACACACCAAGCACTTACTCACAAAGTCGGCCACATCTCTCTTCAAACCAACCGAAAAATACTCGTTCTTCAAGTCACGGTACATCTTCGTACTTCCAGGATGCATAGCAAACGGACTACTTTATGCTTCAGTCAAGATCGTACGTCTCAAGTCACTGTCCTCTGGCACAACTATCCTATTTTTGAAACACAAAACTCCATCGGCACTGAAATTGTAGTATGAAGATCTACCTTCAGCTATATCTTGCACGTGAGGTGCCAAAGATCTATCTAAGAGCTGCTTCTCTCTAATCAATTGACCTAGGGCAGGTCTAACCTGAAGCTCAACTACCAAGCCACCATCTCCGGACAAGCTCAATCTAGCAAACATGGCTCTCAAGTCTACGACTATCTTTCTACTCAATGCATCGGCCACTACATTGGCCTTACCCGGATGGTACTCAATGGTAAGATCATAGTCTTTTAGCAACTCTAACCACCTACGCTGTCTGAGATTCAAATCTCGCTGAGTCATGATGTACTTCAAACTCTTGTGATCTGTGTACACTGTGCACTTCTCACCGTACAAGTAATGTCTCCAAATCTTCAGAGCAAACACAACTACAGCTAACTCTATGTCATGGGTCAGATAGTTACGCTCGTGGGTCTTCAACTATCTTGAGGAATAAGCCACCACTCTCTTGTCTTGCATGAGAACACAACCTAGGCCTACATAAGAAGCATCACTGTAAACTACATAGTCTTTCCCAGACTCTGGCTGAATTAAAATCGGTGCTTGGGTCAAAGCTTCTTTCAACTTCTCAAAGGCTCTCTGTCTTGCATCTGTCCACTCAAAATGAACACTCTTCTGAAGTAACTGTGTCAAAGGAGCGGCTAACTTCGAGAAACCTTCTACAAATCTTCTATAGTATCCAGCTAAGCCTAGAAAGCTACGTACCTCTGTTATTGACTTCGGTTGTTTCCATTCAACAATGGCCTCTATCTTCTTCAGATCAACTCTAATCCCATCGGCTGACACTACATGTCCTAAGAAGACTACCTCTCGGATCCAGAATTCACACTTGCTCAAATTCGCATACAACTGATGGTCTAGCAAAGTCTTCAAAACTAGTCTCAAGTGTCGGTCATGGTCTTCTTCAATTCGCGAATACACCAAGATGTCATCTATAAAAACAACTACAAACTGATCTAAGTAATGATGAAAAATCCTATTCATCATATCCATGAAAGTAGCCGGTGCATTAGTCAACCCAAAAGGCATGACTAAAAACTCATAGTGACCATACCTATTTCTAAAGGCCGTCTTCGGTACGTCAACCTCTCTTACCTTTAGCTGGTAGTAACCTGATCTCAAGTCAATCTTCGAAAAGACTGATGCCCCTCTCAACTGGTCAAACAAAGCATCAATTCTAGGCAAGGGATATTTATTCTTCACTGTCAGCTGATTTAACTGTCTGTAATCTATACACATTCTCATGCTTCTATCTTTCTTCTCTACAAACAAAACTGGAGCTGAATCAGAATAAGTCTCAATAGTAAACTCTACCTCTCTATCCGGTGGTAACCCTGGCAACTCTTCCGGAAACACACTAGGAAAGTCACACACTGTCCGGATGTCTTGAGGTCTAACCTCACTCATGTTAGGGTTCATCACATAAGCCAAATATGCTTCGCAACCCATCTCAACTAACCTCTTAGCCTCTAGGACTGAAACTACATTGGACAAGAACTTCACGTTCTCACCCACCACAACAATCTCATAATCATCTGTGAGCCTCAAAGAAATCCTCTTAGTTTCAAAGTCTATCCTAGCTCTATGCTCAGTGAGCCAATCCATACCCAGAATTACGTCAAAACCATAGAAAGGTAGCTCCATCATATCCACTGGAAACACATATCCCTGAACCATCAACGGACACCTTCTGTACATCTTTCTAACTATTACCGTGTCCCCAAAGGAACTAGTAACACTAACTCCTACCTCTAACATTTCACAAGGCAAATTCAACGACTGTGCATGCTCACTCAAAATATAAGAATGTGTAGACCCGAAGTAAATCAAAGAAAGCAAACCCAAAGACTGTATCGAGAAGTTACCTGCGATCACATCGGTGTCATATTGATCCCCATTCTGAGCGTAAACTCTGGCCTGACCTTCGCCCTCCGGCTGGACTGCAACTACATGTGCTATGTTTCTCTGGCCATCATTCCTCGGCTGGAAGTTACCTCTACCGAGCCCGCGGCCTCTCTGAAAATCATTGGCCCTAGCAGGAGCCTGAACTGGTGCCTGTCCCACCTGATGTGGACAGTCACGCCTAATATGATCTCTAGCCCCACAACTCCAACACGAGTGGAAATTCCCCCAACACTCACCGGTGTGGTTCCTCTCGCAAGTAGCACATGTGGGAAACTTTCCACCAGCCCTCTGGCCCTGTTGGCCCCTACCGTGGTTACTGCCACCACGCCTATGATCATAATGATGCCGGTTGTCCCGATGCCTCTTGGCATCACCTCTATCAAAGTCACTAGACCTCATACCCGAACTAGAACCACCAGATCGTTTGGTCAAGCCCAAACTGTGCTCCAAGTCCTTGGCCCTCGCGACCAAGACATCAAAATCAGTGTAATCAGAAGCTAGAGTATACCTCATGATCTCTTCATTCAGCCCATAACGGAAACGGTTACATCGTTCCACCTCAGTAGGAACAAGCTCAGATGCATACTCACTCAGTATAACGAATCGAATCTCATAGTCTGTCACGGTCATACTCCCCTGAAGCAAAGCCATGAATTCCCTCTTCTTCTCATCGAGGTATCGAAGACCCAAATACTTCTTACGGAATGCTGACTCAAAGAACTCCCAAGTAATCTCGGCCTCATCCATACTCGTAGCGATGGTGACCCACCAAGTGTAGGCATCACCCTGAAGCAAGGACTCAACACACCCTAACTTGCGTCCCCCGGTACATCCCATATGAGACAAGATACGAACAGTCTTCTCTAACCACATCTCAGACCTCTCTGGTGTCGATCCCCTGAACTCTTCACCTCCTAAACTGCGGAGTCTCTCCAAAGGCAACCCGGTACCCTCTCCCTGAGGCTGTGCCGCTGCCTGACCCCCAGCCACTGCAGCCTAGAAAGCCCCGGCTATTGCCTGAACTAAGGGAGCTAAATCAATTCCGGCCGATCCTTGGCCCACTTGAGGTCCAACACCCTCGGCTCCCGTCTCACCTCCCGCAGGATGAGAAGGAGAAGGAGGAGGTTGAGGAGCCTGCGCCCCTCCGATCTGCTCAACTCCCGGAGCTTGTGCCCTTGGTTCCGGCTGAACCATCCTAGGCCTCCCACGTGGTCTCATGATACGACTAGCAAGATAATAACTGCAACAAACAACAACAAACAGATAAGGATTACGTTAGCAAAAGCAAGGGTCCAATAGTGCTCAAGTACTATCCTTTACAAAACCATTTAAAATTAAGTAATAGTAGTAATGGGCACTCGACTCAACACCAAACGCAACAATTCATGCTCCAAATTATCATACGATAAATCAAACAACGAGATTTCATAGCAAAGCATACATCAAGCAATACAATTACTTAACACACCAAGCTTACCTCACTTACCTGCCCGAGGTCTCGGTAACCTCAGGCTCTGATACCAACAAATGTAACCCCCCTCGTCCCGGTCTGTCCGGATGACCGGTCCGAGTAGGCCACACGGGGAAAACCGAAGCGAAACCAGTTAAGGTTCCACCTCGGTTAGCGACCCTAAATTTTTTTTCATTTAAATTACATTTTAACTAGAGGCATACTAGATTCTTAAGTGATTTCTACAGCGGAAACAAGACTCTCGGGAGGCCCTACAGCAAAATAGGCCTAATCCAAACACCGAGACCCTTTAGAGATGCCTAAAAGCCCACATTCAGGCCTGTGTTTCAAAACAGGTACTGCCTGTTTCGAAACACGGGCTCCAGGTAAAAAGCAAGTCACCCGTACCGAAATGCCTCCACCCCGTTTCGGAACAGCGCTACGAATTAGCCTTGACGTTTCGAAACTTGTTTCGAAACAGGCATGGACAGTGGCAAAAACGTTCCGAAACCTGGTTCGGAACAGGGGCTCACAGTGGCCAAACCGTATCGAAACGGGTTCCGATACGGGGTCCCTAAAGCCTTACCCGTTCTGAAACGGCTCAGCCCGTTTCGAAACGCTGGCTGTCTGCAACTTTCAAAAATCAGACTTAGGCAACTCTAAATGATCCCAAAAGCCCTCAACAACTTCAAGAAGCATACATCACAAATAAAAACACTCTAGAGGCATGCTCCTTATTGCAAACATTCGTAATCATCACAATATTTATGACAAGACAATCATTCTAAAAATCATCCAAAGCATCCTTAAGCAATAAAAGGCCCTTAAGGCTCAAGTCACCACACATAGAGTTACATGCCACAACCACACATGCACTCATACAAAAACATAGCATCACAATCAAGCATTCATCAAGGCTTAAAATGGTTTACAAATTCAACAAAACACAACTACCAACAAACTCCATGAGTCATTCAATGCTCAAACAAAATACACTCTTGCCCCATTGCTAAGCTACTACATTAATAGTTAAACCATACTTGGGCAATAAAAACTTGGAAAGCCCCTTCGCCCTGCTCCTTGCTAACACCACGCTAATGATCTGCATTGTTGAAAATGAGAGCGTAAGCTAGAAGCTTAGTGAGGATGCTCTAAAATCAAAAACAACAACAATGCAGGGTCCAAGCATGCAAATCCTTAACCTCGCAAACAACATACCTAGGTATCAACAAGTCAACCTAGCTAGTCTTTCAGGAGTCATAATATGGCATCTCACATCATACTAAGCTCATCAACAAATATCTCAAGTATCACAACATCGCAATTATAAGAACAAGTTCAATTGGCCACTATTAGTTTACCTGGATGTGCGGATTTAATCTCAACAACAACATTACCTCAGTGGGATTACACTCATCACCGGACCTTGCATGGGCGGGATTCCACTCATCACCACATGCCCTACGGATGGGATTCCACTCATCATCACGTAGAATATATATAAATTTCCGGTGGAATATTACATCACCGTACTCCTCCTTGATAACTCAACGCCATCAAGGTCACGTACTTTTTGACTCAATTTGTGTGCACACTAATCCTAATGATCGATCATTTACACCCGGTAAGTTAATTAGTGCCCATTCCTTTAACCACCTCACATGTCCACCATTTATATCACATACTCGTTACATGCATATATCAAGGTACACATATACAAATAAATCCACATTTCACAAGAGCAAATAGGCAAGGCATAAATAGCATCAATAGGAATCAAGGGGTTAAGTTACCAATTTAACTCCCACATAGGAATGGCCTACCAAGCACATTCCAACCCACACATTACACACACTTGAACCAACTTTAAAACATATTTAAAGTTACTCATCACCCTTCCTTAGCAACCAAAACAAGCAAGCAAGCCTCCTATATGCCCGGATTCGATCCCGATGCTTCTCCAACGTCTCCTCTTGTTTCTAGCCAATCAAAACACGTCCATTACTCACAATTAAATGCTAAAACTCAGTCCCTACTCCAATCCATAAATACAAGCCATACTTCAAGAATTTCAAATCCAACAATCACCCAAAAATTTCCATTTTCGAGCTCCCTTAAAACCTAGCTGAAAACCAAGATTTCAAACACCCAAAAGGCACATAAATGGTCTCAAAACACTTCCCTAACATCCCTAAACCAACAGCCCTTCAACCCAAGCCTAAAACTCACCAAAATGCAAGTTTTAGACACCTCAAAAATGGCCACAAGGACCCATTTCGGGTTTTCACCCTACATCACCCATTTTAACATATTATGTGTATTTTAAGGAGACTAAACTAAAACCCAACTTAATAATTCAAAACCAAATGAAAAACCCAATAAAAACTTAAACTTTCTTTAAACCCCAAATTCCCAAAAGATGATAGTTTTAAATTCTAAAACTAGGTAAATGTAGAGGATGAAGAGGAGAGTGAGAATATGTGATTACCTTTAAAAAAATGACCTTGAGATGAGGAAGAAATCAAATGGAATAGTGAATAGGGTTTGGGGAGGGGTTTTGGTGTTTTTCACGTTGGGGGGAGAAATTGGGAGGAAGACACCTTTTTTTGTTCCTTTTTGAATATCAAAGAGGTTGTCTACCTTTTAAATTGTTTTGGGCTAAATTACCAAAATGATCCCTCCCTTTTTATTTAAAACTCAATTGGCTCAAGCCAAGGTCAATTTGATTAAAAATTAATTTTACCGACTCGGACCAACTAACCTGACTAACTCCTAACCCCAAAACACGGGTGTTACATGTTTCAATTGTTTTGATGAATATCGATTCTTTTTGAAGATTTAACTCAAGTATAAATATTATCGTTTCATAATTTTCAGGAACAGAACCAACAATGGTGGAGGCTGACAGTTGTACGACTTCAACACCGATGAATTACACACCAAGAACATGTGACAAGCTTTGCACTTCTAACCATGGAGAGAAAGCTGTTGGGAGATGTATTACTACTTCTGTGTGTGACTGTACATATCCATGTCCAACACTGTTCTAATTTACTTTAATTTCATTTGCTTTTGGAGAAGATGAATGTTCTTTTTCCGTTGAGAGATAAGATAATTGAGTAAAAGATAAATGTATCATTACGATATATATATTTCTCTACTAAATTTTATTATTAAAATTGCTCAATTTGATTTTTTTCCAGAAATTTAGGTAGACATTTCTTATTAAAAATATAACATTCACAAATAGTTTTAAAACCAAAAGTTTATTATGTCAGTTAAGTATCTCTAATATGTCAACAATCATGTACATGCATACATACATATCAACGTCGTCAACGATAAAAATAACATAACAAATGTGAAAGAATGTTTTCCTAGTCAAAAGGCTTAATTGATGTAATTTTCATCTTTGATGACTCAATTGAGTGTATTTTTCGTGGGAAGGGTTTAATTGATTTTTATGAAATTTTTTGTGGCTTATATTCCCTAAAGCTATTAAATGATATATATACACCCAACCATATATACATTTCATATATACTCACATGATTTTAAAATAATTTTGCTATGTCAGTTTCGATTTCTATTATTACTAATATTAATACCTCGAGGTGGGGAATACAAAATTAGGGGTATTGGACAACGACAATCATTCTCAATGGCCAAATATCAATAGCTCAAAAGCTCACCAAACGATACAACTAATGTTAACCACAATGAAAATGATAACTGTAACACCCGGGTTTGGGGGTCGGGTGAAAATAATATTAAAATATGTTTCGAGTTTCCGTTTTCTAATTATAATAATAAAATAATATCTTGGTCCTCGGGTTTCAAAGACAGATGCTTTACGTTGGGCCTGTTCGACTTCAAAATCCAAAACCCATGAATTTTAGGAGATGAGAATTTGCCATCTCATTAATCACGTTTTTGTAAATAACTCAATGTTTGAAAAAGATGAGCTTTTAACCAAAAAGAAGAGAGTTATCTTCATCTTCATCATTTTCGCTTCAAACGTGAAAGCCCAAACTCCTCTTCAACTCACTATTCCATCATCTCCTTTGGTCTTCGTTTGTGAATTTTGAAAGGTAAATGCATTTTTGATTTGTTATTGATGTGTCGGTTGTTTACTAACCAAGAGGTCCAATATATGTAAATTTTGAAGAGTTTTGTATGGATTTTCGGATTTGGGTTTTGAGGGGTTATTGGAAGGGTTTTAGGGTTAGTTGTGGGTGTGTTTGATGTTGGAATTGAGGGGTGATGGTTATACTATGTTTGAGTAGTGTTCTGAACATGTTTAAGAGTGCTTTGGATGACTACATTTCTGAATTTTGATGGGTTTGTGGATGTACGAAAATGAGAATTTGGAGAATGAACTTGGCTTTGAATTGTGAGAATTGTAGTGGATTTGTGTGTTGGTGTTAAACTTTGGGTTTGTGGCTGATTTTTTAGGCTAATGTATTGTTTTTGAATGGTTAGAAGCAAGAGAAAACAATGGACATGCTTCGGCTCGAATACGGACTTGGATGCTTGGTAGGCTAGTCGGCTTTTGCTAAATGTTTTCAAATGGTTTTAAATATTTGTTCAAGCATGTGAACCTAGGATGGGCTTGGTAAACCCACCTATAGTTGAGATTAGGGTGGTAGCCTAATCTCAAGCTTTAGTTCGAAACTTTTGGTTGAACTCCTAATTGCTTGTTATGTCTCTTGTTTATTTGTGTTTATGGTAGTTATGTATATTGTGTTATACATGTTGTTGAGGCATGGTTTGATGCATTGTTATGCATGTGGTTTGGATTGTGAATTTTGCACAATAGTGATCATGGTGAGTACGTGCTAAGCACGGAAGTTGATATGAAATGATGTTGTGAAAGGTTATGGATTGTGCTTAATAATGGCACTAGTATGCTTGGGTACAATGATTGATCATTAGGATCTTAGTGTGCACACGAGAGTCAAATTCACGCGTGGTCTTGGTGACGGTGGTCATCAAGATGGAGTACGGGTTCACCCGGAAATCTTTATATATTAGTCGGTGATGAGTGGAATCCCATCGACGGGGCGTGAGGATGAGTGGAATCCCCTCCGCGAGGACCGGTGATGAGTGTAATCCCACCGTAAGGTAATGTTTGTTGTTGGATGTGAGTTCCATGTGTTATCCGTGTATTCGAGTCATAACTAGGTGCCAATATGAGATTATATATGTGCCAATATGATATGAAATGTGATTCCAATATGGATTGATATATGTTGTTTTTAATACATTGTTATATGTATCTTCGTGTGTTGGACTTATGAGTTGTTGATCATGGCATAGTGTTGATTATATGTTCATGCATCATGTATATTTTGGCTCATGTGGATCAGAGGTAAGAGCATGCATTCTATCTTTGTTGTTGCTTGTTCTTACACCCTGCATTGTCGAGGTTTGTTTTATGAGCATACCCTCACTAAGCTTTTATGCTTACGCTCCTTTTGTTCGACAATGCAGATCAGTAGCTTGGGGTGGCAAGGGAAAGGAAAGGCCTCCAAGTGTCACTTTTGGTTAGCTCAAGTATGAACTTTAAATTGAAAGATTGTAATAGTTAAGCAATGGGATATATGTTGTTGATTTGAGCTTTTGTAACCCCCTTAGCCCGGCCTAGACGGTTGACCCGAACTACGAAGATTACACGACCTTTTTTTCTTTTTAACTTTGTCTAAATGCATATTAACCCTAGGTGTACTCTTGAGATAAACATACTCAAAAATCACAGCAATCGGAAAACAATAAGGGACTCAATTGCACAACATACGGATTTAGGGACCAATTTGTAAATTCTAGAAATTAAGAGGACTTTTCCAATTTTTAAGTTACCATTAGGAAATTAATCATGTTTCATACCTCTCTGCCAAATTTCATCTCAAACGGACATCTCAAACTCAATCAATTGCATATACAAAAATCAGGACTAAAACGTAAAGCTTGCAAACCTCAAAACCATTCAAATCAGTGTCCAACGGTCAAGTGTTCCGAAACGGGTCTAGGCCGTTCAGAAACACCCCTTGGCAGTATCCAAAGTGTTTCGAAACACCTCAGCCCGTTTCGAAACACCCAGGCCAAAATATGCACCTGTTTCGAAACAGGCAAGGGTATTTCGAAACACCCTGCCCAGAAACAACAGAAAAGTCTGTTTTACTCACTTCCGACCCACCAAACACATACATATGACTCCCATAACATGCCAACAAGTCATCAAACATTAAAGGAACATATTTGCATCATCAAAATTCAATCAAAGCATCATTTAGGAAAAACCACAAGTCTATAGGCATGCATCCTATAATGAAAAGCAAGCAATCATCAAATCTCCAAAACAAAAACCAAATGGCCATTTACATGTTCCAAACATCAACATAGGCATTAAACCAACTTAGGGAGTCCAAAACATCTCCCAAAACTCAATCTAGGTTCCCATTGCCAAATACCAAAAGCTAATAGTGTTGTGAAAATAGTCACCATACATGAGCTTAGACTTTCACTTGGATCCTTGACCTCCTTGCTTCCCTTTAAGCACTTCAATGCTCTGCATTATTGGTTCAAGAAAGAGAGAGCGTAAGCACACATGCTTAGTGAGAAATGCTCTAATGAAACAACACAATAATGCAATTTGTAAAACACCTTTCCAAGGCCTTTTAATTTCAAAACATCATTTATCATGCATCTATGCATACAAACCAAGCATCTCATGCTTTAATACATCAACATGTCATATTGGCTTTCAAGTGATAATCCATAACCATTTTCAACTCAAAACACAATCGGATACGCGGATTACAAGCGTTGTCCCATACGCTCCATACACACTACCAACACACAGGGTGGAGTTTACCGGTACAATCACAACCCCTCAACACCCGTGATGGAGTTTAACGGTACAATCACAACCCCCTCCACATCACTCATTGGTAGTTGTATAACATCACTAACGAGAACACGGGACATACAACACAAGATCTTCACATGGCATTTTAACCACCATTATGATCTTAGACATCTCGTTAGTGTTCTTGGATGGAGTTTACGGTACAATCACAACCCCTCAACATCCAAGGCGACTTTATTCACGGTGCACCCAATCCTATAGCCGGCTAACTATATCCGATTCAAGTACTTTAAAAGCAACACATCACTTGCCAATATACATCAATATCATCAACAATCCATTGGTTTAAAGCATTAATCAAAGCCATTACATAAACATGCAACACTATGCATCAAACCACATTTATCAATGTCCAAAACAAGGATCTCTTACCTTGAGCATCCTCCAACACATGGCTTACAAAACCAGCATTAAACATGCTAAAATATGCTTTCAAAACAGAATTTAAACATGCAAAATAAACACATTGCATTCAACCACCTCATGGTTCATCAAAAAGAGAGTTTCTCCGAAAAACTTACTCTTCAGCTTAGCTAAGTTGTTTAGACTTAAACTAAGCTCCCATAACCTTCAAAGATTGGTTTCAAAGCTGAAAACCAAACTTCATTCATCGATTCCGTTTCGCAAGCTTGCCGAAACGCCGATCAAGCCTCCGGATCAACACCATAAGGATCCGATGATGTCTCCCCTGTTTTAAACACATCAAAGCAGTGGATTAATGCATCATCATGCATTAAAATCTTCAACCACAACACCTAAACTCGCTGCTCTCATCAAAACTCACATTTCGGCTACCAAACACAACCGAAATCACATCCAAACACCTCTACAACATTACCCAGCCAAGATCCATCAAATCCAATCATTCTTAAACATCAATTAACATCCAAAAAGGACCTAATCACGTCCTTATACCTCCAGCTATAGCAGAACATCAAAATCACCCCAAAAACCACCATTTTCTCAAGTCAAAACTTAGGAAAATCAACCTATTCGGGATTGCATTGATTAAACCTCAATCACACATCATTTAGACATCCAAAATACATCAAAAAGACATCTCAAAACAGAGCCCAATTGTAACACCCCCAAAAATTTCCCAATTTTAAAACCCTAGATTTGAAAAATCCCTAATTTAGAAATCTAATTTTGAAATCCCTAATTTTTGAAACCTTAATGATTTGAGAATTTAATTCAAAAACCCTATTTGAGTTTGAGGGTTAAGTTGAGAAAAATTCAGATTTATGACTCTTAATATAGAAATTTGTGGTCAATTTGTAAATCATGAAAAGTTTAAGTGTTCATTTACAAACCTCATTTAATTCAATGACTTCCTTTGTAAATAACCCTTTTTTTATGAAATTGAATTCTAAATCAAATGGTTTACTACGGTCAGTCTCTTCCTCTATTTTTAATTATTATTATTATAATTATTAATTATAGCCGTATAATATATATATATATATATATATATATATATATATATTTAATCTTTTAATTTCAAATTGAATTCTAATTCTCCTTTTTACTTACGGTTGAATTGACTCTCCTTTTTCAACTTAAATTCTTGTTTTTATTATTATTATTATTATTATTATTATTATTATTATTATTATTATTATTATTATTATTATTATTATTATTATTATAATAAACCTAATTTGTTTAGATTACCAATTCTCAACTCTCTCTATATATAGTCAAGTTATTATGCACAGAAATAAACATAAGCCTTAAGTTTTAAAGTGTTGTCGCTCTTAGTTATTCTCATGTTTTATGAAATCTTCTCGAATTGACGTTGTCATCACCTTACATCAAAGTCGCAACCTCCCTTTGTTCGTCGTTAGAGCTATTGCCGCTTAAGGTGTGTTTCTTCCAGTGCTATAAATAAACGATTTTTTTATGTGTGTTCTCTTCCTGTGCTACATACTTTGATTTTGTGACTGTGATTTTACGCTTGAGTGATTTTCAATTGTGTTGTGATTTTACATTATGTTTTCCGTGCATACTATCTCCAGATTAGGAATAAAATTGTGATTTAAAGGAAATAAGTTGTGAATCTCGGATTTGTTATCAGACTGTGTTGAGACTGTGAAAACTGTGATATCTTTTTACTGTGTTATCATGGGTTGGGATTGTACGGAGGAAGTTAGTGGTTTATACCACTTGTGTTGGTGACTATGTAGTGAGAGGTTCTGGGAAACCTACTCTTTTTGGTGACTATGGAGTATGGGTGCATTGCATTGTGATTTCATAAAACCGTGTTTAAGCTTACTTTGTGTATTTTAAATATTTTTGTGAAAAATTTATTGTTGTGAAACTGAGTTTGTGATTGCCTGCACTTTAGAGACACATTGAGCTTAATAGCTGACCCCCCCCCTTAGTTCTTGTTTCAGATACTCAAATATAGGCTTTCGGTACTTGGAGGACCACAGTTTAGCAGATTTATTTCAGTTTTCAGTATGAATGTTTTAGATTTTCAGACTTATTTCATTTTTATATCAGTTATTTTATTATTTGGGAACTTTATGTAAATCAGATATTTATATTTTGATTTGGGATTTTTCAACTGTTTTAGCATGAATGAGAATTTTAATCGGATATTTTGATGATATGTTTTATGTTGTTTCCTTTTATACGGTCGCGTTTTGAAAAATAGAATTTAATGTGAAACAACATCGTTTTAATAAATAATTTAAGTATTTAGTTTTTAAAACCTAATATTCATCTTATTTGAAGGACACGTTTTCAACCCGACTTCCTAGATTCGGCCCATAACCCGTGGGTCGAGTTTAGGGGGTTACATTTATTGTTTCAAAGAATTAAATACAATATATATTTTGAATAGAAACTCCAAGTACCAACTCTAATTCTAGGATTGTCTCTTTTGTAGTTAGATTACTATGTCACCTCGTAGAATCTCTAGGTTAGCGATAGATCGTGATCATACTCGTTCTTATGAAATTGAGATCAAAGTCTATTTGAAAGCCCTTTGTTGTCATTTGTGACCTGATCTAAAATGTCTTTTTAAAATTGTTATCAAAACCTTTTTTTTAAGTATGTCGTTAGTCTGAAAATTTTGAGGGCAAAATTTCTTTTAAGGGTGGGAGAGTTGTAACACCCCCAAAAATTTCCAATTTTAAAACCCTAGATTTGAAAAATCCCTAATTTAGAAATCTAATTTTGAAATCCCTAATTTTTGAAACCTTAATGATTTGAGAATTTAATTCAAAAACCCTATTTGAGTTTGAGGGTTAAGTTGAGAAAAATTCAGATTTATGACTCTTAATATAGAAATTTGTGGTCAATTTGTAAATCATGAAAAGTTTAAGTGTTCATTTACAAACCTCATTTAATTCAAGGACTTCCTTTGTAAATAAACCTTTCTTTATGAAATTGAATTCTAAATCAAATGGTTTACTACGGTCAGTCTCTTCCTCTATTTTTAATTATTATTATTATAATTATTAATTATAGCCGTATAATATATATATATATATTTAATCTTTTAATTTCAAATTGAATTCTAATTCTCCTTTTTACTTACGGTTGAATTGACTCTCCTTTTTCAACTTAAATTCTTGTTTTTATTATTATTATTATTATTATTATTATTATTATTATTATTATTATTATTATTATTATTATTATTATTATTATTATTATTATTATTATAAACCTAATTTGTATAGATTACCAATTCTCAACTCTCTCTATATATAGTCAAGTTATTATGCACAGAAATAAACCTAAGCCTTAAGTTTTAAAGTGTTGTCGCTCTTAGTTATTCTCATGTTTTATGAATTCTTCTCGAATTGACGTTGTCATCACCTTACATCAAAGTCGCAACATCCCTTTGTTCGTCGTTAGAGCTATTGCCGCTTAAGGTGTGTTTCTTCCGGTGCTATAAATAAACGATTTTGTTATGTGTGTTCTCTTCCTGTGCTACATACTTTGATTTTGTGACTGTGATTTTAAGCTTGAGTGATTTTCAATTGTGTTGTGATTTTACATTATGTTTTCTGTGCATACTATCTCCAGACTGTGAATAGAATTGTGATTTAAAGGAAATAAGTTATGAATCTCAGATTTGTTATCAGACTATGTTGAGACTGTGAAAACTGTGATATCTTTTTACTGTGTTATCATGGGTTGGGATTGTTCGGAGGAAGTTAGTGGTTTATACCACTTGTGTTGGTGACTATGTAGTGAGAGGTTCTGGGGAACCTACTCTTTTTGGTGACTATGGAGTATGGGTGCATTGCATTGTGATTTCATAAAACCGTGTTTAAGCTTACTTTGTGTATTTTAAATATTTTTGTGAAAAATTTATTGTTGTGAAACTGAGTTTGTGATTGCCTAAACTTTAGATACACACTGAGCTTAATAGCTGACCCCCTTAGTTCTTGTTTCAGATACTCAAATATAGGCTTTCGGTACTTGGAGGACCACAGTTTAGCAGATTTATTTCAGTTTTCAGTATGAACGTTTTAGATTTTCAGACTTATTTCATTTTTATATCAGTTATTTTATTATTTGGGAACTTTATGTAAATCAGATATTTATATTTTGATTTGGGATTTTTCAACTGTTTTAGCATGCATGAGAATTTTAATCGGATATTTTGATGATATGTTTTATGTTGTTTCCTTTTATACGGTTGCGTTTTGAAAAATAGAATTTAATGCGAAACAACATCGTTTTAATAAATAATTTAAGTATTTAGTTTTTAAATCCTAATATTCATCTTATTTGAAGGACACGTTTTCAACCCGACTTCCTAGATTCGGCCCATAACCCGTGGGTCGAGTTTAGGGGGTTACACCAATCATCTATTACGAATTTCTTCAAAATTAAATCCAAATCTTGCATTTTAAGCCAAAATCAAGAACACAACATTAAAACCTTTAATAAAACTCAATTTAAGGATTGTGAACTTGGTAATTTCAGTATAGAACTGAGTATTTAGAGGAGAAGGACGTTCATACCTCTAAATGTGAGTTTCTCCTTGTTTAGAGCCAAAATCCTTGAAAATTCAATAAGCAAAAGATGAGGATTTGGTGTAGAAATGATTAGAAATCATTTAGAGATTGAAATCTCAACTTTAGGTGTGAAAATCAAAGGAAAAGTGGCTGTGGAAATGTGTTTGGCTGAGGGAAAATTGAGAGGAAATGAAATGGGAAAATTTTGGCAAAAGTTAGCTATGAAACTAAAATATCTCTTTTCCCTCTTTTCTTTTTATTAAATCACATTAAATGAGTCTTTAAAATTTAAGAAAAATCTGGAGAAACCCTCCCTTGGGTAAATTAGCTCCTTAAAGATTCAAAGTTTCAATCCTTTTAAAACATTCACCAACTTTTCAAAAATTACATTTTAGTCACTAACTTGAAATGTCATATTTCCAAACCCCATTTTGTAAAATTGATTTCAC
Source organism: Hibiscus trionum (assembly GCA_030270665.1). Lineage (NCBI taxonomy): Eukaryota > Viridiplantae > Streptophyta > Magnoliopsida > Malvales > Malvaceae > Hibiscus > Hibiscus trionum. Next base: position 39,615,406 of record BSYR01000026.1, on the reverse strand, counting down.
CACTCTCTTATATATAATAAAAGAGGATTTTTAGATATTTTTCATATTTTTAATGCATCCCGAACTAAGCTTTCCCTAAAAAGCACCTTTTATATTCGAACCGTAATTTAAACCGGTCCGGTTCAGACCCTAAACTTCCAAGCCCAAAATTGGGGTGTTACAGCTTTGATGTATGTTGATGTTGGATTGGCTTTTGGATGCTTTGTTTGAATTGTAAACCTTGTTGTGTTGCATGTCATGAATGCTTATATGTTTTGTTTCTAAGGCACGAACCTTTAAGTGCTAAATATGTCCTCTTTATGGTAAATGTATGAATCCTTTTGATGCATGATCCTTGTTCGTTTTGAATGCCATGTATGTTGATATCTTGGTTGTTGAAGGTTGTATGTATGTTGTTTGTGGCTAGGGGAGTCGTAAATCGCATCTAGAGTCGAGTCTTAAGTTGTTTTGCTGCAAATTTGGGTATTGCAGTGCAGGGCGTATCGATACGCCTAAGGGCCGTATCGATACGGTCCTACACTCTGAGACTCAAATTTGGCTCATCGTATCGATACGCAGGGGTGTATCGATACGCCAAATCTTCACCGGAAATCAGATACTTTGACGAGATTTTGGCGTATCGGTACGGGCTCTAGGTGTATCGATACGGTCTAATATCGTTGACCGCGAGATGTTGACCGAGGAGGCTGTATCGATACGCCCAAAGGCTCTATCGATATGGTCTCATTGGTTTGACTTGAGGCAGTTGACTTGGTAAAGGCGTATCGATACCCTCTGTAGGTGTATCGATACGGCCTGCTTAAAAAGGACAAATGTGTTGTTTTAAAGTGTTGTTTTGGTTGGTCGTTGTTATATTGTTTGTGTTTCCGCTGTCGTGTTCCACATAGGACTTAATAATGCATTTAGACAAGATATAAATAAAAAAAAATTTTTAGGGTTGCTAACCGAGGTGGGACCTTAACGGGTTTCACATCAGTTTTCCCCGTGTAGCCTACTCGGACCGGTCAAACGTCCGGACCGGGACGAGGGGGTTACATTTGTTGGTATCAGAGCCTAAGGTTTCCGAGACCTTGGGCAGGTAAGTGAGGTAAGTTTAATTTTTGTATTGTAATTGCACGATATTTGTTTGCCATGTAAGCATGTTGCTTGTTATTCGAGTATGATGTGATGTGTGATTGTTTGATTGTGAATGTATGTTGCTTCAAGCATGTTGAGTAGAGTCCCATTGCTTCTATTACATTGGAAAAAAGGATTTTTAAGTGAGGGAATCGTACTTGAGCCACTTGGACCCTTTCCTTTGCTAACCAGTTTGCATTTTAAATTGTTGCTCTTGATTTATTGCTTTTTGGTAAGTTTGAGACCAAGGCGTGGGTCGTGAATCGGTAAGTAGAAGCTGTGGTATCTGAAAATGTGGATGATGTTGAGGGAGTTCATCGCTATAGTTAGGGAAGTATGGTCGTACCGGAGTTGAGGTACAATTTACTTGTTTGAGTCTGTGTGTTTGAGGGTTGATTCCTGTTGATGAGGGACGATAAGACCGATTCTGGTATTAGTGGGTAAAAAGAAGTGAAGACCTATGAGTGAGAGCCAGAGTGGTATCGATGTTATAGTAAATAAGCCCTTGGTACAGTTTTGAGTTTGTTCCCTCCAGTTGATTCTGAATCTGTACTTCTGTATATTGTTAGCAAGCATGCAAAGTTTGAATGTGCCCGGTGAAGTGTCAGAGGTAGGTATGAGTACCTTAGTTCTTTTGGCGAGACCAAGGTAAGGGTCTCGTGTGAGTAATCTAAAACTCAGAAATGTTAGTTGGTGATCGTTGGGATTCGACCTATGGTTTTAGTACAAGACAACCGGTCAGTATCCGTGAGTGGGAATCAATTTGTGTGATTGGGCCAGTGTACGTCTGAGTTGTCTTCCAGCAAGAGGGAGAGATGAAGTCGCTTCCGATATAGTTGAGCTGAGAAGGAAGTCTTGAGCTTTAACTCCAGATTGTTTAGTAGAACGATGTTATAGAACGAGTTCCAGCATGATTATTTGTGTGTGATCAGAACTGAATTTTGAAGTTTCGAGATGCTCTAAGAACGGTTTTGAATAGTTAGGTTATGTTGAAGGACCAGCCTGAAAACAAGAGAACCGAAAACTATCAGCTGTGTACATGTGATGTTGCAATTTCTATGGATTTGTCAATTTTGTGTGAGAATGTAAGGAAGCTAGATATCTTTGTTGAGATCTTAGACGTAAGGACGCATGTGACTGGATCTTTTGGTGAGATAGTGGTGGTCGGAAAGATGTGCGGAAGATGTTTGTTGAGGGTTCAGGGTTACGTGTTTCTAGTAGATGTGAAGTAAATGTCTTTTTACGGTTTCGATGTAACATTTGGCATGGTTTGGCTTGTAGAACACAGAGCTAGAGTATATTTTGAGACAAAGAGAGAGTTGCCTTGATGTTGCAGATTTCTGTGAGACTGTAGTGGTAGGTGAGAATGTGAACTTCTTATCGAATGTTGATCCAGCTTTAGAGGTCAAAGATTGATTGAGTTTGGTTGACAGGCTTGCCTAGCAAATGTGATGGATTTGATTTTTGAATGAGGGTTAGACCGCAGAATGTTAGAATAGTTTGTGTTTTCCCTAAAAGTGTTTGGAAGAATTGCCCGGTTTGTCTCTTGTTAGGGAAGAAGAGTTTGTTATTGATTCCGTCTTCGAGTTTGTTCATGTTTTGATTGCTCTGTATCTTATGATTCCTGACAGAATCGAGAGTGTTGAAGAATCAACTTCGAGATTTGTTAGACCTTAGATTGATTAGGCCTAGTACATCATCTTAGAGTATGACATTACAATTTGTGAAGAAGAGAGAGATGACAATACAAGAATGTGTTTAGATTACAGACAGTTGAAACAATTGACAGTGAGTAGTTAGTATCCGTTTCCCAGCATCAGTGATTTGTTGAGCAGTTGGGGTGTGCTCCAGTCTTTTCGAAGATTAATTTAGGATCCGATTACTACCAGTTGAAAGTGAGAGAGGTTGATGTACCGAAGGCAGCTTCCGGGGCAAGATGTGATCACTTTGAGTTCTGGGTTATGCCGTTTTATTTGACTAGTGTGTCAGCTACTTTTATAGAGATGTCGAGCAGAATATTTCCTGAGCTCCTTGATCTGTTTGTAGTAGTTCTCATAGATGATATATGGGTATATTCACGTACCAAAGAAGACCATGACAAGCTTTGGAGTTAGTGTTGTAGATCCTATTAGAGAATTAATTGTATGCCAAGTTGAGCAAACGTGAACACCGAGTCAAGGAAGATGTTCTCCTAGGACATGTAGATCAGCCGAGTGTATTAGAGTAAATCCCATGTAGGCAGAAGAAAATGTGAGTTGGAAGAAACCGAAAACTATGACAGGTATCTAAAGTTCCTAGGTCTAGCAATGTTACTATCGGAGGTTTGTAAATGATCTTTTGAAGATAGCTGCTCCATTGACGGATTGCTACAGAAGAATGTTCAGCTGTGTGGTCAGATGCGAGACAACGAGCCCTTGAGAAACTGAAAGAAACTTTGAAGAGAGCTTCGACCTTGGTCCAGCCTATATTAGAGAAAGAATTTGTGAACCATAGTGATGCATTACATGTAGTGTTAGGTTGTGTGCTTATGCAAGACATAAGATTTGTGGCCTATTCGTCGAGACAGTAGAAAGTACATGAAAAGAATTATCCGACACGAGACATAGAGTTAATTATAGTTGAATTTGCTCCGAAGTTTTAGAGACAAAGCATGTATAGTAAGAAATGCACAGTGTATACACTTATCATCAGAACTCGAAATATTTGACGACCTAGGAAGGGTTGAAACTTGAAAAACATAAATTGTTAGAATTGCTTGAGGACTGTAATCTCAAGATTGTGTACCATCCGAAGAGATTCAACGTAGTAACCGATGCTTCGAGTTGTTTTCGCTGAGCTATATTTGAGTTGCGAGCTATATTTTCTGGATTCAGTTTATCAAATGATAGTGGTTCTGTGGCAAGACAGGTTTGTTAGAATACTTAAAGAGAAACAGTTGCAAGACAGGTTCTTGGCACCTCACGTGCAAGACATAGCAGAAGGAAGACCTTCAGAATACAGTTTCAGAGATGATAGAGTTTTGCATTTCAAAGACAAAATAGTTGTGCAGAATGACATAGTGTTCTGAGACGAATTGTTTTGGCCGAAGCACACGACAGTTCATTTGTATTGCATCTGAGTAGTATGAAGACGTATTGTGGGTCGAAGACGAGTACTTCTGGATTGAGTTGATGGATGATATGGTTCAGTATGAGAGTAAGTGTACAATTTGCCAGCGTGTCAAGGCCGAGCATCAGTTTTCTTCTTGTTTGTTACATCCGTGGAAGATTCTTAATGAAAGTGGGTAACAGAGATTCGAGATTTCAACTAGATTTTGAGGACGTCTGCATAGTGCTTGGTTACCTGTTGAAGTCAGATGGTTAGTCAGAGAAAGTTATCGGTCAAGTTTTCAAACGGTGTTGTATGAGATTGTGAATCGGGCTAGTTCTATTGTTTATTTGTTGCGGTTACCACCAGAGTTAGAAAGGGGTTCGTGATGTGTACCGTGTATTTGTGATTCGGAAATGTGAAGCTGATCCGTCTCGTGCTATGTTTGTGGAAGAGATTGATTCGAGTTTAAAAATTGACATGCATTGAAGGACCCGTTGTGATCTTAGCATCAGATAGCTAATGTTGTGTGGTAAGTCTACCGAGTTGGTTAGTATGTTTTGGTGAGAAGGGAAGTGTGGAGGAGCAGTTTCTGTGGCTCTTCATGTCCGATAAATTTCGAGGACGAAATTTCCTTAAGTGGGGGAGAGTTGTAACACCCGGGTTTGGGGGTCGGGTGAAAATAATATTAAAATATGTTTCGAGTTTTGGTTTTCTAATTATAATAATAAAATAATATCTTGGGCCTCGGGTTTCGAACATAAATGCTTTACGTTGGGCCTGTTCGATTTCAAAATCCAAAACCCATGAATTTTAGGAGATGGGAATTTGTCATCTCATTAATGGCGTTATTGTAAATAACTCCAAGTTTGAAAAATATGAGCTTTTAACCAAAAAGAATAGAGTTATCTTCATCTTCTTCATTTTCTCTTCAAACGTGAAAACCCAAACTCCTCTTCAACTCACTATTCCATCATCTCCTTTGGTCTTCGTTGGTGATTTTTAAAAGGTAAATGCATTTTTGATTTGTTATTGATGTGTGGGTTGTTTACTAACCAAGAGGTCCAATATATGTAAATTTTGAAAAGTTTTGAATGGATTTTCGGATTTGGGTTTTGAGGGGTTCTTGGAAGGGTTTTAGGGTTAGTTGTGGGTGTGTTTGATGTTGGAATTGGGGGCTGATGGTTATACTATGTTTGGGTAGTGTTTTGAACATGTTTAACAGTGCTTTGGATGACTACATTGCTGGATTTTGATGGGTTTTAGTGGATGTACGAAAATGAGAATTTGGAGAATGAACTTGGCTTTGAATTGTGAGAATTGTAGTGGATTTGTGTGTTGGTGTTAAACTTTGGGTTTGTGGCTGATTTTTGGGGCTAATGTATTGTTTTTGAATGGTTAGAAGCAAGAGAGAACAATGGAGAAGCTTCGGGCTCGAATACGGACTTGGATGCTTGGTAGGCTAGTCGGCTTGTGCTAAATGGAGTGGTCGGTGAGTGGTTAATGTTTTCAAATGGTTTTAAATATTGGTTCAAGCATGTGAACCTAGGATGGGCTTGGTAAACCCACCTAGAGTTGAGATTATGGTGGTAGCCTAATCTCAAGCTTTAGTTAGAAACTTTTGGTTGAACTCCTAATTGCTTGTTATGCCTCTTGTTTATTTGTGTTTATGGTAGTTATGTATATTGTGTTATACATGTTGTTGAGGCATGGTTTGATGCATTGTTATTCATGTGGTTTGGATTGTGAATTGTGCATGATAGTGATCATGGTGAGTACGTGCTAAGCACGGAAGTTGATATGAAATGATGTTGTGAAAGGTTATGGATTGTGTTTAATATTGGCACTAGTATGCTTGGGTACAATGATCGATCATTAGGATGTTAGTGTGCACACGAGAGTCAAATTCGCGCGTGGTCTTGGTGACGAGGGTCAACAAGATGGAGTACGGGTTCGCCCAGAAATCTTTATATATTAGTCGGTGATGAGTGGAATCCCATCGACGGGGCGTGAGGATGAGTGGAATCCCCTCCGCGAGGACTGGTGATTAGTGTAATCCCACCGTAAGGTAATGTTTGTTGTTGGATGTGAGTTCCAACGTGTTATCCGTGTATTCGAGTCATAACTAGGTGCCAATATGATATGAAATGTGATTCCAATATGGATTGATATATGTTGTTGTTAATACATTGTTATATGTATCTTCGTGTGTTGGACTTATGAGTTGTTGATCATGGCATAGTGTTGATTATATGTTCATGCATCATGTATATTTTGGCTCATGTAGATCGGAGGTAAGAGCATGCATTCTATCTTGGTTGTTGCTCGTGCTTAGACCCTGCATTGTCGAGGTTTGTTTTAGGAGCTTACCCTCACTAAGCTTTTATGCTTACGCTCCTTTTGTTCGACAATGCAGATCAGTAGCTTGGGGGTGGCAAGGGAAAGGAAAGGCCTCCAAGTGTCACATTTTGTTAGCTCAAGTATGAACTTTAAATTGAAAGATTGTAATAGTCAAGCAATGGGATATATGTTGTTGATTTGAGCTTTGATGTATGTTGATGTTGGATTGGCTTTTGGATGCTTTGTTTGAATTGTAAACCTTGTTGTGTTGCATGTCATGAATGCTTATATGTTTTGTTTCTAAGGCATGAACCTTTAAGTGCTAAGTATGTCCTCTTTATGGTAAATGTATGAATCTTTTCGATGCATGATCCTTGTTCGTTTTGAATGCCATGTATGTTGATATCTTGGTTGTTGAAGGTTGTATGTATGTTGTTTGTGGCTAGAGGAGTCGTAAATCGCATCTAGAGTCGATTCTTAAGTCGTTTTGCTGCAAATTTGGGTATTGCAGCGCAGGGCGTATCGATACGCCTAAGGGCCGTATCGATACGGTCCTACACTCTGAGACTCAAATTTGGCTCATCGCATCGATACACGGGGGTGTATCGATACGCCAAATCTTCACTGTAAATCAGATACTTTGACGAGATTTTGGCGTATCTGTATAGGCTCTAGGTGTATCGATACGGTCTAATATCGTTGACCGCGAGATGTTGACCGAGGAGGGTGTATCGATACGCCCAAGGGGTATATCGATACGGTCTCATTGGTTTGACTTGAGGCAGTTAACTTGGTAAAGGCGTATCGATACCCTCTGTAGGTGTATCGATACGACCTGCTTAAAAAGGAAAAAATGGATGTTTTAAAGTGTTGTTTTGGTTGGTCGTTGTTATATAGTTTGTGTTTCCGCTGTCGTGTTCCACATAGGACTTAATAATGCATTTAGACAAGATATAAATAAAAGAAATTTTTCTAGGGTTGCTAACCGAGGTGGGACCTTAACGGGTTTCACATCGGTTTTCCCTGTGTTGCCTACTCGGACCGGTAAAACGTCCGGACCGGGACGAGGGGGTTACATTCGTTGGAAATTTAATTTACCAAGCTCTAGGACGTACATGACTCAAGAAAGAAACACCTATGAGAATTCCACACAAATGCAGGAAAATGCATAACGTATTTAATTTTAAAAATCTTATTTTTGTATAATGTGTATAATTTTATTTTGATTCTTAAATTAATCGATTAAAAGGTTTAGATTGTAAATCTCCCAAAAAAACATCTACTTTTTTTCAAACACAATCATAATACGATATATACCATATCACCTACAAAAATAAAAAAAATGAATTTCTTACAAATAAATACCTAAAATACTTATTTGAACAAATTTATAATTTAATTATAATTTTGCATCTATTTTCCTTCGAAACAGAATTTAAAATCAAGGGTAATTTTCCATATTCCTCCGTATGATTTGATACAAATTTGATAAATTAACAAGAGTGGCAAACAACATAACTAGGGATGGTCATGGGTTCGGACGGGCTGAGCTTTTAGTTGATCTGCACTTGACCTGAAAATGGAAGACTTCACCTAAACTCAATCTAATTTGACTAGATATTAGGAGATCTTTGTTCTTGACTGGAATTTTGAGATAAAAATCCCCCCACGCTTACTAAACTTAAAAAAAAAACCTTATTTCTATTAGGCTTACATGTTATGTGTGTTTTAGGATTTTATTTACTAAATCTTCGGCATACATGTATTTAGACAACATTTTATTTATGTTTGAATATGAATTTCTACAAAATATTTCGTTTTATTTTTGTAACAAATGTGACATTCTATATTCGTTCGTAAAGTCTAGGTCGGATGTTGTGTGTTATAAGGAAGATCGACTGAGTGTACGTATGGTCAGAGGAAGTGGAGTTGAAGAACCACGTTATCATATATTAAAATTTTCTAATAAACACTTTTCAAATCTTATTTGAATATGAATGCATTTGATCTATAACATACATGAATGAATTAAATCTGCCTCATTTGGTAAGTAATCTAATATTTAAACATGTATGTATATATATATATATACATAAATACGGAATTTATCACGTGAAATATAATTTTGCACTGTAAAATATAATTACAATTATACTTTTTACAATGAATTTTAAAATATGCTTCATTATCTTTAATGCTCCTAACTATGTAAATTCTACTCACATTTAATTGCTCCGTGAGAATTATTTGTCAATATCTAAAATAAGCTTCATTACCATTCTTGGTTATACGCACTTCTAATCTAACTATAACTGCTATCTCTCATTCACTATATATAGATATGATTATAGATAATATATACTCACCAAAGTTGTTTTTAAAATTATCATTTTTTAAAAGTCAAAATGAAGAGTTTTATTTCCTTTGTTCTTCTCATTGTCCTTATTGCAAGTTTGGGTGAATTTCTATCATATCTTTTAAAGAAGTTTTGTTTCAATTGTTTTGATGAATATCTATTCTTTTGGAAGATTTAACTCAAGTATAAATATTATCGTTTCCTAATTTTCAGGAACTGAACCAACAATGGTGGAGGCTGACAGTTGTACGACTTCAACACCGATGAATTGCACACCAAGAACATGTGACAAGCTTTGCACTTCTAACCATGGAGAGAAAGCTGTTGGGAGATGTATTACTACTTTTGTGTGTGACTGTACATATCCATGTCCAACACTGTTCTAATTTACTTTAATTTCATTTGCTTTTGGAGAAGATGAATGTTCTTTTTCCATTGAGAGATAAGATAATTGAATAATAGATAAATGTATCATTATGATATATATATTTCTCTATTAAATTGTATTATTAAAATTGCTCAATTTGATTTTTCTCCGGAAATTTAGATAGACATTTCTTATTAAAAATATAACTTTCACAAATAGTTTTAAAACCAAAAGTTTATTATGTCAGTTAAGTCTCTCTAATATGTCAACAATCATGTACATGCATACTTCCATATCAACGTCGTCAACGATAAAAATAACATAATAAATGTGAAAGAATGTTTTCCTAGTCAAAAGGCTTAATTGTTGTAATTTTCATCTTTGATGACTCAATTGAGTGTATTTTTCGTGGAAGGGGTTTAATTGATTTTTATGAAAATTTGTGTGGCTTATATTCCCCTAAAGCTATTAAATGATATATATACACACAATCATATATACATTTCATATATGCTCACATGAATTTAAAATAAATTTGCTATGTCAGTTTTGATTTCTATTATTACTAATATTAATACCTCGAGGTGGGGAATACAAAATTAGGGGTATTGGATTACGGCAATTATTCTCAATGGCCAAATATCAATAGCTCAAAAGCTCACCAAACGATACAACTAATGTTAACCGCAACGAAAATGATAACATATGACAATAAATAATAAATTATGTATTACTTAATTTTATTAATAATTTGATTCAACACGATTATAAGATATAAAAAATTACCAAGCTCTAGGACGTACATGACTGAAGAAAGAAACACCTATGAGAATTCCACACAAATGCAAGAAAATGCATAATGTATTTAATTTTAAAAATCTTATTTTTGTATAATGTATATAATTTTATTTTTGATTCTTAAATTAATCGATTAAAAGGTTTAGATTGTAAATCTCCCAAAGAAACGTCTACTTTTTTTTTCAAACACAATCATAATATGATATATACCATATCATCTACAAAAATAAAAAAATGAATTTCTAACAAATAAATACCTAAAATACTTATTTGAACATATTATAATTTAATTATAATTTTGCAGCTATTTTCCTTCGAAACAGAATTTAAAATCAATGGTAATTTTCCATATTCCTCCGTATGTTTTGATACAGATTTGATAAATTAACAAGAGTGGGAAACAACATAACTAGTGATGGTCATGGGTTCGGACGGGCTGAGCTTTTAGTTGATCTGCACTATGCACTTGACCTGAAAATGGAAGGACTTCACCTAAACTCAATCTAATTTAACTAGATATTAGGAGATCTTTGTTCTTGACTGGAATTTTGAGATAAAAATCCCCCCACCCTTACTAAACTTAAAAAAAAAAACCTTATTTCTATTAGGCTTACATGTTATGTGTGTTTTAGGATTTTATTTACTAAATCTTGGGCTTACATGTATTTAGACAACATTTTATTTGTGTTTTAATATGAATTTCTACAAAATATTTCGTTTTGTTTTTGTAACGAATGTGACATTCTATATTCGTTCGTAAAGTCTAGGTCGGATATTGTGTGTTATAAGGAAGATCGATTGAGTGTGCGTATGGTCAGAGGAAGTGGAGTTGAAGAACCACGTTATCATATATTAAAAATTTCTAATAAACACTTTTCAAATCTTATTTGAATATGAAAGCATTTGATTTATAACATACATTAATGAATTAAATCTGCCTCATTTGGTAAGTAATCTAATATATATACATGTATATATATATATATATATATATACACATAAATACGGAATTTATCACGTGAAATATAATTTTGCACTGTAATATAATTACAATTAGACTTTTTACAATGAATTTTAAAACCTGCTTCATTATCTTTCATGCTCCTAACTATGTAAATTCTACTCACATTTAATTGCTCCGTAAGAATTATTTGTCAATATCTGAAATAAGCTTCATTACCATTCTTGGTTATAGACACTTTAAATCTAACTATAACAGCTATCTCTCATTCACTATATATATATATATATATATATATATATATATATATATATATATATGATTATAGATAATATATACTCACCAAAGTTGTTTTTAAAATTATCATTTTTTTAAAAGTCAAAATGAAGAGTTTTATTTCCTTTGTTCTTCTCATTGTCCTTATTGCAAGTTTGGGTGAATTTCTATCATATCTTTTAAAGAAGTTTTGTTTCAATTGTTTTGATGAATATCTATTCTTTTGGAAGATTTAACTCAAGTATAAATATTATCGTTTCATAATTTTCAGGAACTGAACCAACAATGGTGGATGCTGACAGTTGTACGACTTCAACACCGATGAATTGCACACCAAGAACATGTGACAAGCTTTGCACTTCTAACCATGGAGAGAAAGCTGTTGGGAGATGCATTACTACTTCTGTGTGTGACTGTACATATACATGTCCAACACTGTTCTAATTTACTTTAATTTCATTTGCTTTTGGAGAAGATGAATGTTCTTTTTCCGTTGAGAGATAAGATAATTGAAAAAAGATAAATGTATCATTACGATATATATATTTCTCTAATAAATTTTGTTATTAAAATTGCTCAATTTGATTTATTTTCCTGAAATTTAGATCGACATTTCTTATTAAAAATATAACTTTCACAAATAGTTTTAAAACCAAAAGTTTATTATGTCAGTTAAGTATCTCTAATATGTCAACAATCATGTACATGCATACTTCCATATCAACGTCGTCAACGATAAAAATAACATAATAAATTGGAAAGAATGTTTTCCTAGTCAAAAGGCTTAATTGATGTAATTTTCATCTTTGATGACTCAATTGGGTGTATTTTTCGTGGAAGGGGTTTAATTGATTTTTATGAAAAATTTTGGGGCTTATATTCCCCTAAAGCTATTAAATGATATATATACACCCAATCATATATACATTTCATATATGCTCACATGATTTTAAAATAAATTTGCTATGTCAGTTTTGATTTCTATTATTACTAATATTAATACCTCGAGGTGGGGAATACAAAATTAGGGGTATTGGACCACGACAATCATGCTTAATGGCCAAATATCAATAGCTCAAAAGCTCACCAAACGATACAACTAATGTTAACCACAACGAAAATGATAACATACGACAATACATAATAAATTATGTATTACTTAATTTTATTAATAATTTATTCAACACGATTATAAGATATAAAAATTTACCAAGCTCTAGGACGTACGTGACTCAAGAAAGAAACACCTATGAGAATTCCACACATATGCAAGAAAATGCATAACATATTTAATTTTAAAAATCTTATTTTTGTATAATGTATATAATTTTATTTTGATTCTTAAATTAATCGATTAAAAGGTTTAGATTGTAAATCTCCCAACAAAAAACATCTACTTTTTTTCAAACACAATCATAATACGATATATACCATATCATCTACAAAAATAAAAAAAATGAATTTCTTACAAATAAATACCTAAAATACTTATTTGAACATATTTATAATTTAATTATAATTTTGCATCTATTTTCCTTCGAAACAGAATTTAAAATCAATGGTAATTTTCCATATTCCTCCGTATGTTTTGATACAGATTTGATAAATTAACAAGAGTGAGAAACAACATAACTAGGGATGGTCATGGGTTCGGACGGGCTGAGCTTTTAGTTGATCTGCACTTGACCTGAAAATGGAAGGACTTCACCTAAACTCAATCTAATTTGACTAGATATTAGGAGATCTTTGTTCTTGACTGGAATTTTGAGATAAAAATCCCCCACCCTTACTAAACTTAAAAAAAAAAAACCTTATTTCTATTAGGCTTACATGTTATATGTGTTTTAGCATTTTATTTACTAAATCTTGGGCTTACATGTATTTAGACAACATTTTATTTATGTTTGAATAAGAATTTCTACAAAATATTTCGTTTTATTTATGTAACAAATGTGACATTCTATATTCGTTAGTAAAGTTTAGGTCGGATGTTGTGTGTTATAAGGAAGATCGATTGAGTGTGCGTATGGTCAGAGGAAGTGGAGTTGAAGAACCACGTTATCATATATTAAAAATTTCTAATAAACACTTTTCAAATCTTATTTGAATATGAAAGCATTTGATCAATAACATACATGAATGAATTAAATCTGCCTCATTTGGTAAGTAATCTAATATTTAAACATGTATATATATATATATATATATATACATAAATACAGAATTTATCACGTGAAATATAATTTTGCACTGTAATATAATTACAATTATACTTTTTACAATGAATTTTAAAATATGCTTCATTATCTGATTATAGATAATATATACTCACCAAAGTTGTGTTTAAAATTATAATTTTTTTTAAAGTCAAAATGAAGAGTTTTATTTCCTTTGTTCTTCTCATTGTACTTATTGCAAGTTTGGGTGAATTTCTATCATATCTTTTAAAGAAGTTTTGTTTCAATTGTTTTGATGAATATCTATTCTTTTGGAAGATTTAACTCAAGTATAAATATTATCGTTTCATAATTTTCAGGAACTGAACCAACAATGGTGGAGGCTGACAGTTGTACGACTTCAACACCGATGAATTGCACACCAAGAACATGCGACAAGCTTTGCACTTCTAACCATGGAGAGAAAGCTGTTGGGAGATGTATTACTACTTCTGTGTGTGACTGTACATATCCATGTCCAACACTATTCTAATTTACTTTAATTTCATTTGCTTTTGGAGAAGATGAATGTTCTTTTTCCGTTGAGAGATAAGATAATTGAATAAAAGATAAATGTATCATTACGATATATATATTTCTCTATTAAATTTTATTATTAAAATTGCTCAATTTGATTTTTTTCCTGAAATTTAGATAGACATTTCTTATTAAAAATATAACTTTCACAAATAGTTTTAAAACCAAAAGTTTATTATGTCAGTTAAGTCTCTCTAATATGTCAACAATCATGTACATGCATACTTCCATATCAACGTCGTCAACGATAAAAATAACATAATAAATGTGAAAGAATGTTTTCCTAGTCAAAAGGCTTAATTGATGTAATTTTCATCTTTGATGACTCAATTGAGTGTATTTTTCATGGAAGGGGTTTAATTGATTTTTATGAAAATTTTTGTGGCTTATATTCCCCTAAAGCTATTAAATGATATATTTTTTTATCAATAAAAGTATAATTTATTCAAGATTAAAAATCATACAACCTACCATATGCCTCCTTAAAAAACCTCCCTAGCCTATATTGGAGGAAAAAGAGTGCATCATTGTAAGCACGAAAGCAAACAACACCAATAGCAAGAGCCGTTATGACACCATACAAGGATCCGCAATTACATGAAACCAAGATACTCTATCCACACCCCCTTTCACCAAGGCATCGGCCAAGGAGTTCGCCTCACGAAAACCATTGTTAAAGTACACACATCGCAGCTGCATACACGCGTTATCGATCTCGCCAAACAACCACCAATAACGCCACGGCCTCTTCTCCGTGTGAAGCATCCAAGACAATGCAATCTGTGAGTCCGATTCAATGATGAACGACCAATTCGACCGCCAACTTGTCTCAACAAGCAATCGAACGGCATGATAAATAGCCCACACCTCCGCCTCATTCGATTCCATGCATCCCAAAGGCCTCGAGAACACCGCAAACACCACTCCCCTCTCATCCCGCAATACACCCCACAGCCTGCCATACCCGGCTTCCCTCTCGCAGATCCATCCACATTGAATTTTAGTGTCCCTGACAACGGCGGACACCATCATATATACATTTCATATATGCTCACATGATATTAAAATATATTTGCTAAGTCAATTTTGATTTCTATTATTACTAATATTACTACCTCGAGGTGGGGAATACAAAATTAGGGGTATTGGACCACGACAATCATTCTCAATGGCCAAATATCAATAGCTCGAAAGCACACCAAACGATACAACTAATGTTAACCACAACGAAAATAATAACATATGACAATACATAATAAATTATGTATTACTTAATTTTATTAATAATTGATTTAACACGATTATAAGATATAAAAATTTACCAAGCTCTAGGACGTACATGACTCAAAAAAGAAACACCTATGAGAATTGCACACAAATGCAAGAAAATGCATAACGTATTTAATTTTAAAAATCTTATTTTTGTATAATGTATATAATTTTATTTTGATTCTTAAATTAATCGATTAAAAGGTTTAGATTGTAAATCTCCCGGAAAAAAAACATCTACTTTTTTCAAACACAATCATAATACGATATATACCATATCATCTACAAAAATAAAAAAATGATTTTCTTACAAATAAATACCTAAAATACTTATTTGAACATATTTATAATTTAATTATAATATTGCATCTATTTTCCTTTGAAACAAAATTTAAAATCAATGGTAATTTTCCATATTCCTCCGTGTGTTTTGATACAGATTTAATAAATTAACAAGAGTGGGAAACAACATAACTAGGGATGGTCATGGGTTCGGACGGGCACAGCTTTTAGTTGATCTGCACTTGACCTGAAAATGGAAGGACTTCACCTAAACTCAATCTAATTTAACTAGATATTAGGAGATCTTTGTTCTTGACTGGAATTTTGAGATAAAAATCCCCCCACCCTTATTAAACTTAAAAAAACCTTATTTCTATAAGGCTTACATGTTATGTGTGTTTTAGGATTTTATTTACTAAATCTTGGGCTTACATGTATTTAGACAACATTTTATTTATGTTTGAATATGAATTTCTACAAAATATTTCATTTTATTTTTGTAACAAATGTGACATTCTATATTCGTTCGTAAAGTCTAGGTCGAATGTTGTGTGTTATAAGGAAAATCGATTGAGTGTGCGTATGGTCAGAGGAAGTGGAGTTGAAGAACCACGTTATCATATATTAAAAATTTCTAATAAACACTTTTCAAATCTTATTTGAATATGAATGCATTTGATCTATAACATACATGAATGAATTAAATCTGCCTCATTTGGTAAGTAATCTAATATTTAAACATGTATGTATATATATATATACATAAATACGGAATTTATCACGTGAAATATAATTTTGCACTGTAATATAATTACAATTATACTTTTTACAATGAATTTTAAAATATACTTCATTATCTTTCATGCTCCTAACTATGTAAATTCTACTCACATTTAATTGCTCTGTAAGAATTATTTGTCAATATCTAAAATAAGCTTCATTACCATTCTTGGTTATAGGCACTTCAAATCTAACTATAACTGCTATCTCCCATTCACTATATATAGATATGATTATAGAAAATATATACTCACCAAAGTTGTTTTTAAAATTATCATTTTTTTAAAAGTCAAAATGAAGAGTTTTATTTCCTTTGTTCTTCTCACTGTCCTTATTGCAAGTTTGGGTGAATTTCTACCATATCTTTTAAAGAAGTTTTGTTTCAATTGTTTTGATGAATAGCTATTCTTATGGAAGATTTAACTCAAGTATAAATATCATCGTTTCATAATTTTCAGGAATTGAACCAACAATGGTGGAGGCTGACAGTTGTACGACTTCAACACTGATGAATTGCACACCAAGAACATGTGACAAGCTTTGCACTTCTAACCATGGAGAGAAAGCTGTTGGGAGATGTATTACTACTTCTGTGTGTGACTGTACATATCCATGTCCAACACTGTTCTAATTTACTTTTATTTAATTTGCTTTTGGAGAAGATGAATGTTCTGTTTCGGTTAGGAGATAAGATAATTGAATAAAAGATAAATGTTGTAACCCCCTAAACCCGTCCCAGAAGCAATGGGCCAAATCTAGAAAGTCGTGTTTGAAAACTTACCCCTCAAGTAACACCTTTTAAGTTTACTTACTTAAAAACAAAATCATTATTAAAAGAAAATAAACTCAATAATATCCCATTATTATAAAACGTAGTCGTTTAAGCATTATTGCGATAATTGGTTAAATTTCTAATAATAACCTTATAAATGCAAGCATTTAATAATACCCAAATTAAAAACAGTAAACAGTCCCAATGTCCGAATTACATAAATGTTCTAAAATATTTTAAAACAGTAGTCTGAAGTAATTAAAAGAGAGTTCATACTTAATTATAAAAATATCCGAGTAAAATGCGAGAAGCTCCAAGTACCGAGTCACCAAAGAGAGTCTGAGATATCTGAAAAGTAAAAACTAAGGGGTGTAAGCTAAAGAGCTTAGTGTGTCTCTAAAGTGCAAACGAAAACAAAACAAATCCAAAACAATATTTTATTTTCTGATAAAGACTTTTCTGAAAACACAATGAAACTGAATCATGATGATATGATGTCTGATGCACATGAATCATAATACCCATCTCCGATACACCGAAAAGTAAGGTTCCCCAAAACCTACTTTCTCCATCGTTACAATCCGAAGTGGAACTCGGCCCGAAGGGTGGAACCACTGATCCGAAGCGGAATTCAGCCCGAAGGGTGAAACCACTGAACTTCCCCGAACAAATCCCAAACCATATACCCACAATGATATGATGCAGATTTTAAAATCCGAGTCTCATCCGAATCTTGAATTATGAAAATTCAAGTTGCACAATACTATAAATCTGATGTTTTACGATTCCGAAAATCTGATATTTCACTTAAATCACAGTATGACATGTTATGCATGATGTCTGAAAACATTCACCCAATCACAACAGAGTATGCACACAAAATGTACAAAACATTTATTTATATTAATACCAGAAAAGCATATAAAATTTAAAGCACAGAAAGAAACACACAAGTTTATAAATCAGGAAGAGACACACCTTAAGTAACAGAAGCTCTAATGTCGAGAAAAGCATGTCTTACGCTCAGATCTAGCTGAATCAGGACCTACGAGGTATGAATACTATATTAATATTTATTACTAACACTAAGCCACCGACTAAAACACTGAAAACCGAACTGAAGATAAACTCACGGGAAGATCTCGAAAAACGTGCACGGTCGGTCTAAATAACTGGAGGTAGCCCAACGGTCTCAATGTCGGCACCTGAACACGAGAATATTCCGAATCAGATTCTGAAATCACAACTTATCATATTCCAATAACAATTACTTAAAGATAACAAAACGGAGCTTTCGGGATCTAATTTGACAAAACGGGCAGCGGATACGGACTCAGAACGTCGAGAAAGGTTAAGATGAACGTTTCCTAAAAAAGTCAACTCTTGGTCAACGCTGGTCAAAGTCAAAGTAAATTGTGTCGGTCAAAGTCAATTGTCCAAAGTCAATGGTCAACACTGACTTGACTGGTCAAAGTTAATTGGTCAAATTCGGTCAAATAGGTCAACTGGTCAAATATGGTCAACGGTTGGGTCAAAACCGGTTCGATTCACAATAGTAGTTCGTTTCACAACTTAATCCAGTTCGGTTCCACACTGGTTTGGTCACATGGTCCGGCCTGATCATGGGTCTGATTTACTCATAATTATAGGCTCACATAACACACACACACGGGCCACAACACCCAACTCCATTCACCCACACTCACAAACTCGTTAGGTTTACCATCTCACAAACACAAACACACACAACCCACTTAGCTTAACTAACACTTGGGCTCAACCCACAACACACTCAGCCCAACTCTACACTTTTACCAAAACTACACTAGGGTTTCCAGAACCTTTGACGGCAGCGGCAAGCTCCACGAACGGTGGCGGACTCAACGGTGGCATGACACGGACGGATGAGAGGTTGCGGCCCAGACTCGTCGAAAAAGACAACGACAATGGCATAACAACACAACCAACGATCAGCACTCCACAACAAACAATACACAACATCAAATAATCTGAAATAAAACTCAGTCGAAGAAAGCTTACCCAAAACTGACAACAGTGACGACGGCAGAGGCGCAAGAAACGAACGGTGACAGTGGCGAAAAGCTCGAGTGGAAACCAAAAGGTTTCGACACCAAAACCCATAGATTCGAACGACTCTAAGGTCGTTTCCTCAAGAACGACGGCTGACAAGGACGGCGGCGGCAGATCTAAATCAATACAACGGCTCACCGGTAACTCAAAGCACAAACAACTCTGGATCTGAAAAAGGGAAGCGAAACTGACGGCGATGCAAGGAAACCGAAAGGTTTCTTACCGTTTGCAGGTGAACGGCCGACGATAAGGGGAAATCGAGGCATGGGCTTTGATCGGACGGCAAAGGGAAACTCGAGGGTGGTCTTGGCTTGACGAACGGTGGCCGATGACCCTTTGATCGGAGCTTCGCCGGAAACGCAAGAAGAAAAAAATGGTGAGGGAGATGTCGAGAGAGAGGGTGAGGGAGAGCGACTGACAAGTTTTAAAATTAGAAGCTGAATAGACTTTTAGGGATTTAACATTTACCCTAACAAGTGGGTTAATCACAAAACAAGGGTCCTGACGTTTACCCGCATTACAGAACGGTCACCAAAGTTTCATTTTCTATCATTCAGTCACCTAAATTTGATTTAATTCCAATTAAATCCTCAAATTCAAATTAGGGTTTCTCGAACAAAATTCCAAAATTCTAGGGTTATCGATTTAGGGATTTCAAAATTGAGGATTTTTAAATTGGTCAAAATTTGGGGTGTTACAACTCTCTCTCTCTTAAAAGAAATTTCGCCCTCGAAATTTTCAGATTTAACAATAGACCTCAAAACCAACTAAAACAAACATATACTTTCCCATTCTGAATTCATGATATATCATAACCAAAAAATACGGAAACATAGAACTAGAAAAAGAACTGAAACATATTAAGATGTACCTTCCATAACATCATGTATACCATCGTATCCAACCCGAGCTCCGGTTGGATGTACTGAACCCGGACGTCTAATCTCAGATCTAGCTGATCCACCACTCGGAGCATGTCTACCTCTACTAGCAGTACCAGAAGCAACTGACCTAAATTGCCCTCTACCTCGGTGAGGTGCCTGAACTGATCCATGACTCTAAATCTGAACGGATGAACCCGTAGCTGAACGTGGACAATTCTTTAAGTAGTGATCCTGAGAACCACATCTGAAACATGTTCTGTTCATCAATATGCACTCTCCATTATGCTTTTTGTTGCAAAAACCACATACAGAAATAGGTCGACGAACTTTTGAACTACCCTGGCTGCCAGACGAAATTGTTGATACTGCAGGTCTCACATTCCGATAACTATAAGGAATAGACTCATCTCTAGGCCTCTTTTCAGACGAGTTAACGAAACTCAGTTGTACAGAGGTGTTCGGTTGCTTCCCAACTTGATCAGAATTCTGAAGTTCCTCTTTCCCCTTTAATGCAAGAATCCTCTCAGCAGTTTTAGCCCGACTAACCATGTTGCTGAATACTTTATCCTGATGTATTGCAACATCTCTCTGAATTGGCAGTCGAAGTATCTTCAAAAACCAGTCACACTTATCTTCCTGAGTCGCAACTATCCCAGGAGCATACTTGGCCAACCTCCGAAACTCTATCTCATAATCATTCACTGACTTGTTATTCTGTTTCAAATTCATAAAATAATCTTAACACTTCGCTAAGAGCTCGACTCCCACATATCGATCAGTGTTCTCAATATCAAGTGAGTTATCATTTCCGATCTAATATCCTCCCAACGAATGGTTCTCATCAACATGTAACTTATTCTAAATTTATGCTTGCCCAACAGAAGGCGGGTGATCACTACCAAGAGTAGCAGCACGACCTCATTCACGACCTCGAACAAACGATATATTAAGACTCCTACGCGGTGGCATAATAAACTATCTACCAAAAGGTAATAACCTAGAGTTAGAATCGGTACTAGAGTCTCAGATTTAAAACACATTGGAAACGTTGAAGTCAAAATCATAGAATACCATAGTATATTTTTTAGAAAGTCCTCATTTATCCCAAAATATTTCTGGTGCATGCAAAAGTCAAAAACATTTTGAAAACAACTCTTGTGAGCCATACAGTCCGAGGGTTGAACCTGGCTCTGATACCACTAAATGTAACCCCCTAAACCCGGCCAAGAAGCAATGGGCCAAATCTAGAAAGTCGTGTTTGAAAACTTACCCCTCAAGTAACACCTTTTAAGTTTACTTACTTAAAAACAAAATCATTATTAAAAGAAAATAAACTCAATAATATCCCATTATTATAAAACGTAGTCGTTTAAACATTATTGCGATAATTGGTTAAATTTCTGATAATAACCTTATAAATGCATGCATTTAATAATACCCAAATTAAAAACAGTAAACAGTCCCAATGTCTGAATTACATAAATGTTCTAAAATATTTTAAAACAGTAGTCTGAAGTAATTAAAAGAGAGTTCATACTTAATTATAAAAATATCCGAGTAAAATGCGAGAATCTCCAAGTACCGAGTCACCAAAAAGAGTCTGAGATATCTGAAAAGTAAAAACTAAGGGGTGTAAGCTAAAGAGCTTAGTGTGTCTCTAATGTGCAAACGAAAACAAAACAAATCCAAAACAATATTTTATTTTCTAATAAGACTTTTCTGAACACACAACGAAACCGAATCATGATGATATGATGTCTGATGCACATGAATCATAATACCCATCTCCGATACACCGAAAAGTAAGGTTCTTCAGAACCTACTATCTCGATCGTCACCATCCAAAGTGGAACTCAGCCCGAAGGGTGGAACCACTGATCCGAAGCGGAATTCAGCCTGAAGGGTGAAACCACTGAACTTCCCCGAACATATCCCAAACCATATACCCATAATGATATGATGCAGATTTTAAAATCCGAGTCTCATCCGAAACTTGAATTATGAAAACTCAAGTTGTACAATACTATAAATCCGATGTTTTATGATTTCGAAAATCTGATATTTCACTTAAATCACAGTATGACATGTTATGCATGATGTCTGAAAACATTCACCCAATCACAACAGAGTATGAATACTATATTAATATTTATTATTAACACTAAGCCACAGACTAAAACACTGAAAACCGAACTGAAGATAAACTCACGTGAAGATCTCAAAAAACATGCACGGTCGGTCTGAATAACTGGAGGTTGCCCAACGGTCTCAATGTCGGCACCTGAACACGAGAATATTCCGAATCGGATTCTGAAATCATAACTTATCATATTCCAATAACAATTTCTTAAAGATAACAAAACGAAGCTTTTGGGATCTAATTTGACAAAACAGGCAGCGGATACGGACTCAGGACGTCGAGAAAGGTTAAGATGAACATTTTCTAAAAAAGTCAACTCTTGGTCAACGCTGGTCAAAGTCAATTGTGTCGGTCAAAGTCAACTGTCCAAAGTCAATGGTCAACACTGACTTGACTGGTCAAAGTCAATTGGTCAAATTCGGTCAAATAAGTCAACTGGTCAAATATGGTCAACGGTTCGGTCAAAACCGATTCGATTCACAATAGTAGTTCGGTTCACAACTTAATCCGGTTCGGTTCAATACTGGTTTGGTCACATGGTCCGGCCTGATCATGGGTCTGATTTACTCATAATTATAGGCTCACATAACACACACACACGGGCCACAACACCCAACTCCATTCACCCAGACTCACAAACCCGTTAGGTTTACCATCTCACAAACACCAACACACACAACCCACTTAGCTTCACTAACACTTGGGCTCAACCCACAACACACTCAGCCCAACTCTAAACTTTTACCAAAACTACACTAGGGTTTCCAGAACCTTTGACGGCGGCGGCAAGCTCCACGAACGGCAGCGGACTCAACGGCGGCACGACACGGACAGATGAGAGTTTGCGGCCCAGACTCGTCGAAAAAGACAACGGCAATGGCATAACAACACAACCAACGATCAGTACTCCACAACAAACAATACTCAACATCAAATAATCTGAAATAAAACTCACTCGAAGAAAGCTTACCCAAAACTGACAACAGTGACGACGGCAGAGGCGCAAGAAACGAACGGTGATAGTGGCGAAAAGCTCTAGTGGAAACCAAAAGGTTTCGACACCAAAACCCACAGATTCGAACGACTCTAAGGTCGTTTCCTCAAGAACGACGGCCGACAAGGACGGCGGCGGCAGATCTAAATCATTACAATGGCTCACCGGCAACTCAAAGCATAAACAACTTCGGATCTGAAAAAGGGAAGCGGAACCGAAGGCGATGCAAGGAAACCGAAAGGTTTCTTACCGTTTCCAGGTGAACGGCCGACGATAAGGGGAAATTGAGGCATGGGCTTTGATCGGACCGCAAAGGGAAACTCGAGGGTGGTCTTCGCTTGACGAACGGTGGCCGATGAGCCCTTGATCGGAGCTTCGCCGGAAACGCAAGAAGAAAAAAATGGTGAGGGAGATGTCGAGAGAGAGGGTGAGGGAGAGCGACTGACAAGTTTTAAAATTAGAAGCTGAATAGACTTTTAGGGATTTAACATTTACCCTAACAAGTGGGTTAATCACAAAACAAGGGTCCTGACGTTTACCCGCATTACAGAACGGTCACCAAAGTTTCATTTTCTATCATTCAGTCACTCAAATTTGATTTAATTCCAATTAAATCCTCAAATTCAAATTAGGGTTTCTCGAACAAAATTCCAAAATTCTAGGGTTATCGATTTAGGGATTTCAAAATTGAGGATTTTTAAATTGGTCAAAATTTGGGGTGTTACAACTCTCTCTCCCTTAAAAGAAATTTCGCCCTCGAAATTTTCAGATTTAACAATAGACCTCAAAACCAACTAAAACAAACATATACTTTCCCATTCTGAATTCATGATATATCATAACCAAAAAATACGGAAACATAGAACTAGAAAAAGAACTGAAACATATTAAGATGTACCTTCCATAAAATCATGTATACCATCGTATCCAACCCGAGCTCCATTTGGATGTACTGAACCCGGACGTCTAATCTCAGATCTAGCTGATCCACCACTCGGAGCATGTCTACCTCTACTAGCAGTACCAGAAGCAACTGACCTAAATTGCCCTCTACCTCAGTGAGGTGCCTGAACTGATGCATGACTCTAAATGTATCATTACCATATATATATATTTCTCTATTAAATTTTATTATTAAAATTTCTCAATTTGATTTTTTTCCCGAAAATTAGATAGACATTTCTTATTAAAAATATAACTTTCACAAATAGTTTTAAAACCAAAAGTTTATTATGCTAGTTAAGTCTCTCTAATATGTCAACAATTATGTACATGCATACTTCCATATCAACGTCGTTAACGATAAAAATAACATAATAAATGTGAAAGAATGTTTTCCTAGTCAAAAGGCTTAATTGATGAATTTTCATCTTTGATGACCTAATTGAGTGTATTTTTCGTGGAGGGTGTTTAATTGATTTTTATGAAAAAATTTTGGGCTTATATTCCCCTAAAGCTATTAAATGGTATATATACACCCAATCATATATACATTTCATATATGGTCACATGATTTTAAAATAAATTTGCTATGTCAGTTTTGATTTATATTATTACTAATATTAATACCTCAAGGTGAGGAATACAAAATTAGGGGTATTGGACCACGACAGTCATTCTCAATGGCCAAATATCAATAGCTCAAAAGCTCACCAAACGATACAACTAATGTTAACCACAACGAAAATGATAACATATGACAATACATAATAAATTATGTATTACTTAATTTTATTAATAATTTGATTCAACACGATTATAAGATATAAAAATTTACCAAGCTCTAGGACGTACATGACTCAAGAAAGAAAAACCTGTGAGAATTCCACACAAATGCAAGAAAATGCATAACATATTTAATTTTAAAAATCTTATTTTTGTATAATGTATATAATTTTATTTTGATTCTTAAATTAATCGATTAAAAGGTTTAGATTGTAAATCTCCCGAAAAAAACATCTACTTTTTTTCAAACACAATCATAATATGATATATACCATATCATCTACAAAAATAAAAAAATGCATTTCTTACAAATAATTACCTAAAATACTTATTTGAACATATTTATAATTTAATTATAATTTTGCATCTATTTTCATTCGAAACAGAATTTAAAATCAATGGTAATTTTCCATATTCCTCTGTATGTTTTGATACAGATTTGATAAATTAACAAGAGTGGGAAACAACATAACTAGTGATGGTCATGGGTTTGGACGGACTGAGCTTTTAGTTGATATGCACTTGACCTGAAAATGGAAAGACTTCACCTAAACTCAATCTAACTTGACTAGATATTAGAATATCTTTGTTCTTGACTGGAATTTTGAGATAAAAATCCCCCCACACTTACTAAACTTAAAAAAAAATTTATTTCTATTAGGCTTACATGTTATGTGTGTTTTAGGATTTTATTTACTAAATCTTGGGCTTACATTTATTTAGACAACATTTTATTTATGTTTGAATATGAATTTCTACAAAATATTTCATTTTATTTTTGTAACGAATGTGACATTCTAGATTCGTTCGTAAAGTCTAGGTCGGATGTTGTGTGTTATAAGGAAGATCGATTGAGTGTGCCTATGGTCAGAGGAAGTGGAGTTGAAGAACCACGTTATCATATATTAAAAATTTCTAATAAACACTTTTCAAATCTTATTTGAATAGGAAAGCATTTGATCTATAACATACATGAATGAATTAAATCTGCCTCATTTGGTAAGTAATCTAATATTTAAACATGTATGTATATATATATATATATATATATATATATATATATATATATATATATATATACATAAATACGAAATTTATCACGTGAAATATAATTTTGCAATGCTCTTGAGGGGTCTTGAACCCGGAACCTAATGGGTGAGGGTTTCGCACAGGACCGACGGCAGGGGGAGGGTTCCGTGCAGGGACGACGGCAAACTCGTAGGGTGTGGACATTGTTCGTCTTGAATCTGCCAGTCCAATTGCACTGGAAGGGAGTCTGGCAAGTCTTTCATCGCCATGGCGTCGTGATCGATGTGTTCATCCGGCAAAACAAAGCCAAAAATGGACAACGGTTTGGCTTTGTGCGAATGGGCTCGAAGGAAGATGCGGACCGTGTTATAGAGAGGTTGGACGTGTTTCGCTTATATGGTGAATGGATCAGCGTGAGATATGCGCAGCAAGAAGTACGAACAAATTTCTGGAAGAGGAAAAATGTAATTCATACTGGGGGGAATTCGTCGGACAAACAGAATGTTACACGAGTAAGAGAGGAGGGATCGAAGGTGCAAGTGGAAACAAAGGAAAGATCAATCGAAGGGGTGATTGATTCGGAAAAAAATTGATATCTTGAAGACATGTGCGGTGGGATTTTGTCGAAAACCCTACAATATTAGAGATTTGGCGTTGGAATTTAAAAATGCAAAATTAGAAGGATTTTCGATTATGCGGGCAGTAGGATCTATGGTGCTATTAATGTTTCAGGATGGAGAAACAAGAAGGAATTTGATGGAGGCGAAACTCTTGGACAATTGGATGGAAAACGTGATGGAATGGACGCCGGCGTTGGGTATGCCCAATAGACGTGTATGGCTGTTGGCAAGTGGGATTCCGATTCATGCTTGGTCAGAGGGTACATGTCGTAACATTGCGGAGTTATGGGGGACGTTCATTCAAATGAACACGGAATCAGTGGCGCCATCATCCTTTGAAAGATGTCGTTTTTTAATCGAGACTGACTGGATTGAGAACATTGATGAAATGATTACTTTACAAGTAGGTGCAAATTCATTCCGAATCCGAGTTGTGGAGATGGAGGAATCAGTGGGGGTGAAATGTGAATGTTGCTGTGGGATGAGGGAGGAAAAGGACGAGTCTGGAACAGTGCCGGATTCGGTCTCGACGGAGGTGGTTCGAGAACAAGAGAATGAGACATCAACAAAAGAGGTAAGTTGGAAGGTGGATGAGGAAATTAGCTTGGTTTCCAGGCCGGAGGACGATAGGATATGGATTATTGAATTAAATTATGAGTATGAAATATTGGATAAGGATAGGAGAATTGAATCGGATAGACAATTGGAGGTGGTTCATTTTGAGGAGGAGTCTAGAGGGATAAGCGTGAATACAAGGCTGGAAAGACAACGGGTAGGTAAGGCAGAAGTCGTGGAAACAAACGGGGAACTCAAACGGGTTCGAAACTTATTGAAAATTATCATGAGTGATTGCTCTCAAGCGGTGAAGCAAGGTATTGAGCAGAAATCGACAAAGAGGGGAAGGGGACGTCTGATAAAACAATCAAATCGAGCTACTGAAATTGCCAACGGATCTCTTTCAGATACGGATTTTGAGAATCGGAAAAGGGCAATTATCAAAGAGGCGCAGGAGACATTGAATTTAAGCAAATATGTGGGTGCGGAGGTAGTGGGTAATGAAGATGAGGTTATTATGGATATTGCAAGAATGATTGGTTCGAGGGAGGGACAACAATAGCAATCCGCGATGCGGATGTTGTCGTGGAACGTGAGGGGTTTGGGAGGGGCATCGAAGAAGCGAGCGGTGCACAATCTTGTGTGACACCAACGGTGTGAGGTGCTGGTATTACAGGAGACAAAACTCGAAGAGGTGACGGGTAATTTAGTTGGGCGTTTATGGTATTCGGACGAGTATGAATTTGCATTCTCGCCTTTGTCGGGGGGATCTGGTGGGCTTGTGGCAGTGTGGGATGTGAATAAGTTCAAGGCGACAACAGTGGAATGGGGCGAAAGATTTGTGAAATTAATAGGTACGTGGTTGTTAGAGGATTGGCAGTGTGGTATTTTAGGTGTCTATGCTCCATGAAATTGCCAACGGATCTCTTTCAGATACGGATTTTGAGAATCGGAAAAGGGTAATTATCAAAGAGGCACAGGAGACATTGAATTTAGGCAAATATGTGGGTGCGGAGGTTGTGGGTAATGAAGATGAGGTTATTATGGATATTGCAAGAATGATTGGTTCGAGGGAGGGACAACAATAGCAATCCGCGATGCGGATGTTGTCGTGGAACGTGAGGGGTTTGGGAGGGGCATCAAAGAAGCGAGCGGTGCACAATCTTGTGCGACACCAACGGTGTGAGGTGCTGGTATTACAGGAGACAAAACTCGAAGAGGTTACGGGTAATTTAGTTGGGCGTTTATGGTATTCGGACGAGTATGAATTTGCGTTCTAGCCTTCGTCGGGGCGATCTGGTGGTCTTGTGGCAGTGTGGGATGTGAATAAGTTCAAGGCGACAACATTGGAATGGGGCGAAAGATTTGTGAAATTAATAGGTACGTGGTTGTTAGAGGATTGGCAGTGTGGTATTTTAGGTGTCTATGCTCCATGTATAGTGAACGAATAGGAGGATTTGTGGCGTTTGTTAACTAAAGAGATGGCCGATTGTGGGGTATCATGGTGTGTGTGTGGTGACTTTAACATGATTGTCGACGCAAGTGAACGTAGGGGGGAGAAATATTAACGCGAGGTATGACTTCCTTTACGGATTTTATTACGACAAATGCTTTAATTGATATGACTATGCATGCTAAATGTTTCACATGGTATGGACCGGGCACGAGATGTAGTCGGCTTGATCGTTTTTTGTTGGCATCACACTGGTTTGAGCTTTTTTTCTGATTTGAGGTTGTTGGCATTGCCGTGGGGGTTGTCGGACCACTGTCCAATTTTTTTAGTGAGTGGCCCGATGGATAGTGGTCCAGGACCATTTCATTTTGTAAATGCATGGATGCAATCTAAAAAATCGGTGGAGTTAATGGAGCTGGAATGGCACCGATTGACATCATGTGAAGTGGATTGGGGTGATAGCGGGTTGCTTGGAAAATTGCGGGGTGATAGCGATGGAATAAAACGTCGTTATGGGATTTGGATGCTCGAATTACGGACATCTCGAAACAATTGGAGGTAATCGATGGTAGGGTGGAGGAGGGTGTAGCGACAGGGGTGGATTTGAATGAACGCTGTCAATTAACAGCCGAGTTGTGGAGACATTCGAAGTTTCGGGAATCAATTTGGCGACAAAAGTCGCGTATGACATGGTTGAAAGAAGGTGACCATAACATTGCATTCTTTCACAAAGCAGCGAGGATACTGGCAGTGAGTAATGTGATTCGTGGGGTTGAGGACGGTGGGAGATGGAAAAAGGAGCCGGCTCAATTAAAAAGTACTTCTTTCGAGCGTTTCGGCAACATTTTACTAGGATTCAAGTGGCTGGTTCGTTTGATGCGGCAGTGCAATTTAATTGCCTTAGTGAATTTGAGGCGGCAAGCTTGGAAGTGGAGTTTACGGAAGGGGAAATTAAGGAGGCGATTTGGATGAGTGATGGTGCGAAGGCCCCGGGGCATGACGGTTTCACGTTTGAGTTTTATTGGAAGGGGTGGAATTTTGTCAAACATGACTTGCTCCATTTCATGCTTAATTTCCAAAAATTATGTAAGCTGCTGAGGGGTGTAAACTCAGCATTTGTGGTGTTAATTCCTAAGAAGAATGATCCGAGAGTGATAGGGGATTACCGGCCAATATGTTTGTAAACTCTCTATACAAAATCTTGGCTAAATGTATGGCGAAACGATTACAGTGTGTGTTACCGAATTTAATTAGCGATGTCCAATATGCTTTTGTACATGGGCGACAAATTCTTGACGGAATTCTACTTGCGAATGAAGTTATACACTCATTACAAAGAAGGCGGTTTGGCGAGGGGGGGTTTGATTTTAAAATTGGACTTTGCCAAAGCTTACGATTGCATCAAGTGGGACTGCCTTGATCGTATAATGAAGCGGATGGGATTTGGGGATGTTTGGTGTGCATGGATTCGTGAATGTCTTAGTACGGCGAGGTTGTCCGTGCTTGTAAATGGGTCGCCGACGAGGGAATTTGAGATGAAACGTGGGTTGAGGCAGGGGGATCCATTGTCGCCTCTGCTGTTCGTGATAGTGGCTGAAATGTTACACCAATTTTTGCGTAACGCCAAGGATTTGGAAGTTATTCGGGGGGTGAAGGTGGCGAATGGATGTGAAGTATCGCATTTGCAATTTGCAGACAATACGGTATTGTTTCTTCCGGCTAAGGTAAGCGTGGCTCAAAATTTGAAACGCCTTCTTACTTGTTTCGAATATGCATCGGGGCTGGAAATTAATTATGCCAAATCGAAATTATATGGGGTAGGTGTGACGGAGTATAGTTTACAGAATGTTGCAACTATTTTGGGATGTGCTTGTTCTGAATTGCCTATAATTTATTTAGGAATGCCTTTGGGTGTTAACCCGAGTAGTTTACAGATGTGGGAACCTATAATTCAAAGGTTCAGGAAGTGTCTTACGGGATGGAAACGCGATGCATTATCTATAGCGGGGAGATTATTGCTTCTTAATTCTGTGTTATCAGCATTGTCGCTGTATTATATGGGGCTGTTTTTAGTGCCGCGAAGTGTTATCACAAAGATCGATAGAATTAGACGGAGATTTCTGTGGGGTGGTTCGGATTCGAAATTAAAGATGAGCCGAGTGAGCTGGTCAATTGCGTGTAGGCCTAGGCATTTTGGGGGGCTGGGCGTGGTGGATTTACGTGCGCGAAATCTAGCACTTTTAGCTAAATGGCGATGGAGGTATGCTATGTCTGAGGATTCTTTGTGGCGACAAATAATTGAGGCGAAGTATGGGCGTGATGTAGTAAGCTGGAAGCCTAATTCAGTAGGGGTTAGGCGTATGTCAAAGGTGTGGAAACAAATTATTGAAATTCAAGAAGAGGTTGAAGTGGGGCATTTTATAGGGACATCGCAGTTCAGGTGGCAGCTAGGGAAGGGGGATCGAATTTTGTTTTGGCAAGATGTGTGGTGTGCCGAAGAGTCCTTAGAAAAAATGTTTCCGCGGTTGTTTAGATTGGCGAGGAATAAAAGAGCATTGGTGCGGGATTATGCACGAGGGGGAAGGTTCGATCATGATGATTGGGGTTCTTTCTTTGGGAGGAGTTTGAGGTCGTTTGAAGTGGTCCAAGTTTCTGAATTGCGGCATTGTGTAGGAGGATTAACGATTGGCGACGAGTTTATGGATCGATTGATTTGGAAGCCGTCGCATACCGGGGATTTTTCGGTTGCACGGCTGTATAGATTAATGATTTCGTTTAGTTTTGAGGCGAGGGCGGAGCTAGAGGCGATATGGAAGCTATCTATACCGCCAAAGATACAATATTTCTTGTGGTTTGTTAGGATGGATCGGCTGCCAACTATGGTGATGCTGCAGTCGCGTTGTATGCCGGTAGGGGAGGATGCGATGACATGCTGTTGGTGTCTGGCAGGAGTGCAAAATTTGGACCACATTTTGTTTCAGTGTTCGATTGCATGGGCTGTGTGGCAGCAGTTTTTTCGTTGGTGGAAGGTCGAATTTGTGCAGCCGCGTAACTTGGGGGCTTTAATTGAGCAGTGCTTTGCTAACATATTTGATGGTTGCTTCCGGGATTGGTGGTTATCATCTTGCGCGGCAGTGGCATGGTCCTTATGGTTGGCGCGAAATGCATGTCTATTTAATGGTAAAAGGATGTATTTGGGGTCGATTGTCTTCTTGGTGAAGTTACGCTCGTTATTTTGGGTGAGATTGGTTCTTCCACCGAGGGCAATAATGGAGTCGACATGGTGGGACAGCCCATGGAATTGTGAAATTCGACCACGGGTAGTAAAGAGTCGGGTACATGTGCGATGGGAATTGCCGCTAGAGGGGACGGTGAAATTTAATGTGGATGGTGCTACGAGGGGGAAGCCGGGCAAGGCGGGTTGTGGTGGTGTTTTGCGGAATGCAGCGGGACAAGTTTTGGCTTTATTTTCTAGGCCGATTGGTATAGTGGACTCGAATGAGGCGGAAGTGCAAGCAATCTGTTTTGCCTTGGAATTGATGGTTAATTCGGAGAGGGTGTTTCCTCTATTAGTGGTGGAGTCGGATTCGATGACGGCGATTGCGTGGGTGCTTCACAATGACGCGAGGCCGTGGAAGTATGGGAGTTGGTTGAGGCGTATTGATGAGGCGTGTGCTGTACTTGGAGATGTGTGCTTCCACCATGTGTACCGAGAGGCCAATAAGTTTGCGAATGTGTTGGCGAAGAGTGGTGTCGATCGCACGAGTTGGTTTCAACGGGTGGGATGATTGTAATTGGGGGTTAGTGCTATTTCGTGTTGGTGCCTTCTTTATGACATTACCCAAGTACTCTTTTCCCCTATAGGTTTAGAGAGGTTTTTAACGAGGCTTGGGGGAATGTTGGCTATGTATGAACATTTCTTTAATAAATCATACATGTTGCCGAACAAAAAAAATTATAATTTTGCACTGTAATATAATTACAATTATACTTTTTACAATGAATTTTAAAATATGCTTCATTATCTTTCATGCTCCTAACTATGTAAATTCTACTCACATTTAATTGCTCCGTAAGAATTCTTTGTCAATATCTAAAATAAGCTTCATTACCATTCTTGGTTATAGGTACTTCAAATCTAACTATAAATTCTATCTCTCATTCACTATATATAGATATGATTATAGATAATATATACTCACCAAAGTTGTTTTTAAAATTACCATTTTTTAAAAGTCAAATTGAAGAGTTTTATTTCCTTTGTTCTTCTCATTGTCCTTATTGCATGTTTGGGTGAATTTCTGTCATATCTTTTAAAGAAGTTTTGTTTCAATTGTTTTGCTGAATATCTATTCTTTTGGAAGATTTAACTCAAGTATAAATATTATCGTTTCATAATTTTCAGGAACTGAACCAACAATGGTGGAGGCTGACATTTGTACGACTTCAACACCGATGAATTGCACACCAAGAACATGTGACAAGCTTTGCACTTCTAACCATGGAGAGAAAGCTGTTGGGAGTTGTATTACTACTTCTGTGTGTGACTGTACATATCCATGTCCAACACGGTTCTAATTTACTTTAATTTCATTTACTTTTGGAGAAGATGAATGTTCTTTTTCCGTTGAGAGATAAGATAATTGAACAAAAGATAAATGTATCATTACGATATATATATATATATATATATATATATATATATATTTCTCTATTAAATTTTATTATTAAAATTGCTCAATTTGATTTTTTTTCCTGAAATTTAGATAGACATTTCTTATTAAAAATATAACTTTCACAAATAGTTTTAAAACCAAAAGTTTATTATGTCAGTTAAGTCTCTCTAATATGTCAACAATCATGTACATGCATACTTCCATATCAACGCCGTCAATGATAAAAATAACATAATAAATGTGAAAGAATGTTTTCCTAGTCAAAAGGCTTAATTGATGTAATTTTCATCTTTGAAGACTCAATTGAGTGTACTTTTTCGTGGAAGGGGTTTAATTGATTTTTATGAAATTTTTTGTGGCTTATATTCCCCTAAAGCTATTAAATGATATATATACACCCAATCATATATACATTTCATATATGCTCACATGATTTTAAAATAAATTTGCTATGTCAGTTTTGATTTCTATTATTACAAATATTAATACCTCGAGGTGGGGAATACAAAATTAGGGGTATTGGACCGCGACAATCATTCTCAATGGCCAAATATCAATAGCTCAAAAGCACACCAAACGATACAACTAATGTTAACCACAACGAAAATGATAACATATGACAATACATAATAAATTATGTAATACTTAATTTTATTAATAATTGATTCAACACGATTATAAGATATAAAAATTTACCAAGCTCTAGGACGTACATGACTCAAGAAAAAAACACCTATGAGAATTCCACACAAGTGCAAGAAAATGCATAACATATTTAATTTTAAAAATCTTATTTTTGTATAATGTATATAATTTTATTTTGATTCTTAAATTAATCGATTAAAAGGTTTAGATTGTAAATCTCCCAAAAAAACATTTGTTGAGTGGATCAAAAGATCGAAATAAACCAAGAGGGGGGTTAATTGGATTTTTAAAGCTTTTGGTGGTGGAAATGGCAAATAAAATGGTAGACAAGGAATTTTAGAGTGGTTCATGTTCCAATCGAACTCTACATCCACTACCTTAGCTTCACTAAGGATTTGCAACAATTCCACTAATTGCTCTTCCCCTTTTCTAGGCTAAGGAGGTAACCGTTACAATTTTCGGTCAAATTTTCTACCAAAATTTGACCCAATCCTCACACAATTTAAACAAAGAAGTTGTTGGCTAAAACAAGTATCTCTCAATACACAATATAGCCCAATTACAAGCACTCAACCCAATTGAAAGGATAAGAATGAAAAATACAATTGAGGTTACAAGACAATAATGGGATTTAGGCACAAATGCTTGGATTTGATGTTTGGATGTTTGCTTTTGGATCAATAGTTGTTGCTGAAGCTTTTAGAGGTCCCTTTTATGCGTTCTCATTGAATCCTAGTCGTTGTGGTTGATGCATTCATCAATAGAGTCGTTGGGGATGCTATCTTCCCTCCATAAATGCAGCCTGCAACCAACCATTGGGGTGCATTAAAGAGCCCGTACCGAAACGGTTAGACATGTTTCGATACGCTAAGAGTCGTTTCGAAACACGTTTCGAAACATTTTTGCCACTGTCAAGGATCGTATCGTAACAGCTTGAATCGTTTCGATACGCCTTAACGACTTGTTGAAAATCAGTTAAAAACTTTCTAACGGTTATATTTTTTAAATCTGATTGAATACCGTTTCGATAGATTTGAACTCGTTTCGATATGATGTCTCGAGGTTCTTAAGCCATTTCGAAACTCATTTCGAAACAGGGGTTGACAGTGTTGAAACTGTTTCGATACCCATTCCGAAACATGAGCTCACAGTTTCAAAACTGTTTCGATACCCATTCCGAAACATTTGATAAAATTAGTTTTTAACTTAGGCATTTTGTTTAAAACATATAGAGAGGTTTGAGGACTTAAAAATTCGTTTTCACATTTTCAATTTAGTCCTTAAGTTCTTTAGTTATATCAAAATTAAATTATCGGTTTCACAATCTCCCCCTTTTTGATATAACAAAACCAAAGTTAGAATTTTTAAGAGTTTTGAAAATTTTGAATACATTCTAACTCCCCCTCAATTCAAGATGGGTTTTTAAAGTTTTAAAAAAGATTTAAATTCAAGTTTTAAAACATAAAAACACTTAAACCACTTCAAACGAATTTTGGCTCTTAGATTACTTCTCCCCCTTTCTGTTAGATCAAAAATAATAAGCAAGGCTCAAAGAGAAGAGATAAGGTTAAAAGCAATAATCAATAAGCAATAAGCAACATAATATTAATTCATAAAATTCAAATATCCAAAACATAAATCTTAAACAATAAGTTCAAAGCATAATCCCAAATAAAAAAAATCAAAAGCATAGGTTCATAAAACATAATGGAAATAAAGATGCAAACTTAATCCTAATATGCATAGCTAATATGAGATGACATGAGAATCCTAAGCCTCGTCGTCACTATCATCATCCATTGAATCATCATCATTCTTAGCTTGAGCGCGACGAAAATCCATCCATTGTCCATAAAAGGTGGAGAAGGACATGTCCATAGATGTATCTTGATTCTCAAGGGATGTGAGTCGATTCTCATTTGCAAGGAGACGATCCTCCACGGATTGCAAGCGAGTATTGATAGCACCAAAACGCCTAGACATGTTAGTGTCCAAAGTGTTGAACCGCTCGGTAAGAAAAGCTATGAGAGCTTCATTGTTAGCAACCGGAGCTTGTGGTTGAGGTTCGACTTGAGGTGGAGGTGCTTCCTTATCAACACGTTCCCATTGGCAATTGTTGACATAGTGAAATCCGGACTTGCGGAGAGAAGACTTACCAATTTTTGACTTGCGGGGTTCCGGAGAGTCATAAGTGCAATCAATCTCAAGCTTCTCTAAGATATAACTCAAAATAGTCCCATAATTGAAAGACTTGAGCGCATCGGTTTCACGGAGCTTAACATTATTCACCATCTCGGCAAACATGATCTTTAAAAGATTAGGTTGCTCTCCACGAAGAAAACATTCAAGCCAAAAGTAATCTACTTGACGAACGTGAGAAAATTTACCTCCAGAGGGGCGAATAAACCACGAGACCATCAAGTGGAGAAACCTATCGTGAGCATCCAAGACAAGCACTGAACCGGTGTGAGAACCAAAGTGATTCTCATTCTCGAGTCCTTCGTCCTTAAGACCAAAGGTATCCTCTAAGTAAGGTATGTTAATAGCAATCTTCTTTCCTAAGATCTAAGACTCAATGCGAACAACTTCGGAATTATCTTCATTGTTGATGAGTTGGGCATTAGAGTAAAAGACAAGGACCATGTGCTTGTAACAAATATCCGGGATATTCAAGAAACCAAGGAAGCTCCATTCTTGTAAACGGTGGAGATAACGAAATAGAAAGCGCTCGGAGTCAAGAAACGACATGTCAACAACTCGCTCACGACGAACGCCAAATTTCTTGACATATTGGAAACGCGCCTGCAACGCGGAAGTTTTAAGACTCTTGAGAAACAATTGAGTAAGGTTAGGACGGAGAGCGATTTGGTTTGATCCTTCACCCAATTGAGGTGCCTTACGTTTCTTGTTAACGGGATCCATTGAAACAATCCTAAAAACATAAAAGCAAGCAATTTAAAAACAAATTTTAAGTGTATGCGTGAAATTTCTTAATTCAATCCAATGGTAAATCTCACTTAGGTTTAAAAACAAATTTTAAAAACAAAGATACAAAACAAAACAGAAAAATTTAAGAGAAAAGCAAATTAAAAAAACAGTAAAGAGAAATACGAATGAAAAAATATATATTCGAATAAAAAATTTGAAGATTTTGAATTTTTTTTACAAGTTTTGAAAAATCCAAGTATCAAAACACATAAACTATACAAAATTAAAATTTTCTAACCTAAGATTCAAATACAAATCTAAGGAAAAAGAAAAAGATGAAAAAATACCTTAAATTGGGATTTTGGATGAATAGATGAAAATCCTTGCACAAAGTTGTTGATGCTTGCTTAGACTTGTGTTTAAGAGTAAAAGCCCTCAAGATTTGGTGAAAAACAATGAGGTTTAGAGGGTTTTTATAGGGAAAAATCGTTTTAGGGTTTTTAGGGTTTGAGGGGAGTCTTAATTAAAGTAAAACTTTAACATTAAAAGCCCTCTATAAAGTTGTCCGCTAACCCGTTTCGGAACGGTGTTGACCGTTTCGAAACGCGGGCACCGAGGGTTGACCGACTTTTCAACTCCAGCTGACCGTTTCGATACGTCATTGACCATATCGAAACTCCATTGACTCGTATCGAAACACGTTTCGATACACCCCTTGGCTGTAGCGAAAACGTTTCGAAACCCTTGGAACGTGTTTCGAAACACCCATCTCTTAGATTGAATTTTAAAGCATCCGTATCGAAACATGTGGACCCGTTTCGATACACCTGGGCCTGGAAGTGTAGATGAGGCTCTAAAAGTGCAGAAAAATGAAATTTTCGAAGGCCTAACTTGCATGAATAACCTGAATGAGCAGGAATAACATGTGCAAACATAAACATACTCCCCTAGCTATATGCATGGATGAAATTAGGAGTAAAAATACATAAACATGTCATTTCACAAGATCAAGCAATTTTAAGCACAAAATAGGTCCTAAAAGGTCAAGATAGGCTAGTTAGACTTAACTCTCTCCTAAGGGACCAAAAACGCTCTTTGTCTAAAGGTTTTGTAAATATGTCTGCTAATTTATTTAAGGTGTCAACATACTCTATAACAACATTTTCTTTAAGGACATGATCTCTAATGAAATGATGTCTTATTTCTATGTGTTTGGTTCTAGAGTGTTGGATGGGATTTTTTGTCAAACATATGGCACTAATGTTATCACACTTAAGGGGTATGGTTTCAACTTTAATACCATAATCTAAGAGTTGTTGCTTCATCCAAAGGACTTGAGCACAACAACTCCCAAAGGATATGTACTCGGCTTCGATGGTAGATAAGGCTACACTATTTTGTTTCTTAGAGAACCAAGATATGAGCATACTACCTAGGAATTGACAAGTTCCCAAAGTACTCTTCCTATCGATTTTGTATTCCTCATAATCCACATCCGAATAAGCATGAAGGTTGAAAGTGGAGTCTCTAGGGTACCAAAGACCTAAACAAGGAGTATCTCTAAGGTACCTAAAGATTCTCTTAACGGCTATACGGTGAGACTCTCTAGGACTGGCTTGAAACCTAGCACACAAGCAAACACTAAACAAGATATCCGGTTTACTTGTGGTAATGTAAAGAAATGATCCAATCATAGAACGGTAAAGCTTAGAGTCAACACACTTACATCCTTCATCCTTGTCAAGCTTTGTAGATGAGCTCATACATGTGGCTTGAGGCTTTGCATTCTCCAAGCCAAACTTCTTGAGCATATCCTTGATGTATTTTTCTTGATTGATGAAGGTGCCATCCTTCCTTTGCTTGATTTGGAGTCCCAAAAAGAATGAGAGCTCCCCCATCATGCTCATCTCGAATTCACCTTGCATTAGATTATCAAACTCTTTGCAATGACATTCGTTAGTAGAACCAAAAATAATATCATCCACATAAATTCGTACTACTAACATGTCATTTTTATACCTTTTTATAAAAAGTGTAGTGTCCACCTTACCCTTTTCAAAACCTTTTTCAATTAAAAAGTTTGAAAGTCTTTCATACCAAGCTCTAGGAGCTTGTTTTAAACCATAAAGAGCTTTAGTGAGTTTGAAAACATGATTTGGAAATTTTGAGTCTTCAAAACCCGGTGGTTGTTCCACATAAACTTCCTCATTTATAAAACCATTTAAAAACGCACTTTTAACATCCATTTGAAAAAGCTTGAAATCATGATAACATGCATATGCAAGCAACATCCTAATGGCTTCCATTCTAGCTACGGGTGCATAGGTTTCATCAAAATCTATTGCCTCTTCTTGAGTGTAACCTTGTGCTACTAGTCTAGCTTTGTTTCGCACAATGTTACCACTCTCATCTAGTTTGTTCCTAAAGACCCATTTAGTTCCTATAGTAGATTGATTACTATGCCTTTCAACTAATGTCCAAACATTACTTCTCTCAAATTGATTTAACTCTTCTTGCATAGCCATAATCCAAAAATCATCTTTCAATGCTTCTTTTATATTCTTAGGCTCTATGCATGAGATAAATGCAACATGATTCATTAGTCTAAGAGAAGATCGAGTGGTTACCCCCTTGGATGGATCACCTAAGATTTCACCATCTTTGACATAGTTGAACTCCCTTGGGTAGCTCACTTCCTTTTCCTCAAGAGCTAAGTCCTTCAAGGCTTCAAGCGGTGGATCTTGTGTGTCCTCTTCTTTTTTTGGAATCTCA
The DNA here is from genome assembly GCA_030270665.1 of Hibiscus trionum. NCBI lineage: Eukaryota > Viridiplantae > Streptophyta > Magnoliopsida > Malvales > Malvaceae > Hibiscus > Hibiscus trionum. Next base: position 39,575,737 of record BSYR01000026.1, on the reverse strand, counting down.
TCCTCCTTTGAAGTTTGTCCTCCATCGAAGGCATTTATGATTCATACATCATCATCATCACAAGAATACTTCCTTGGAAGGAGGTTATCATCCAATACAACATGTATAGATTCTTCTACTACTAAAGTTCTCTTCTTGAATACACGATAGGCTTTAGAGGTTAAAGAATATCCTATGAAAATAGCTTCATCACTTTTTTGTCTTTTCCATTATTCAAAACAAAACACTTGCAACCAAATGGATGAAAATAGCTAATGTTAGGCTTTTTAGATTTTAAAATCTCATAAGGTATTTTCTTAAAAATTGGCCTAATCATTACTCGGTTTATAATGTAGCAAGTGGTGTTTGTGGCTTCCGCCCAAAAATATTTAGGTAAATTGTTTTCACAAATCATGGTTGTAGCCATTTCTTGTAAAGTTATATTTTTCCTCTCAACTACCCCATTTTGTTGGGGAGTTCGAGGAGCCGAAAAATTGTGGCTAATACCATTTTCATTCAAAAACTCTTCAAACCCTAAATTTTGAAACTCGGTTCCATGATCACTTATAATATGAGAAATTCTAGGTTCAAGATCATTTTGGGTTAGTTTTGAAAATGTGATGAATTTTTCCAAAGCCTCATCTTTAGTACTTAAAAATAGAACCCAAGTAAATCTAGACAAATCATCTACAAGAGAAAATGCATAAGATTTACCACCCAAGCTCATAGTCCTAACTGGCCCAAATAAATCCATATGGATAAGTTGTAAACACCTACTTGTAGAAACATCATTAATGGATTTAAAGGAAGATTTATGTTGTTTACCCTTAGAGCATGCATCACAAATTTTATTGTTTGAGAACTTAATCTTGGGTAAACCTCTAACTAGATCAAGGGAAACTAGTTTTTCTAAAACACTAATGCTAGCATGTCCTAGTTTCCTATGCCACAACCATGCATCATTTTAATTTGGAGCTACTAAACATGCATGGGATGTATGTATGTCATCTAAATGCACCATGTAAATGTTACCTATGCGATGACCTATGAGCATAATATTATTAGATTTAATGTCAACAATTTTGCACCCATTTTTATCAAATAAAACATTAAATCCTTTATCACACAATTGACTTATGCTCAACAAATTATGTTTAAGACTGTTGAGTTGTGGGGTGCTCGATTCGTTCAACCGATTATGCTCACCAAGTGGTGGAGAGGTGGATTTTTAGGTGGAAGGGTTTAGGAAGCTAGAAAGAATAAAGACACAATGATTTATAGTGGTTCAACCTTCTAACCAAGGTCTACATCCACTACCTTAGCTTCCCACTAAGGATTTCTCAATCAATCCACTATTGATTCGTCCTCTTTTCTAGGATTAGGAGAAAACCCTTACAACCCTCAAAGCTTTCTACCCAAAGCTTGAAGGAACACTCTCTTTACAAAGAGAAAAAAACAAAGCAAACTTAAACCCTCTAATAGGTGTTTGTTTGCACAATTAAGCTCTCACCCAAATCCTAAAACACTTGAGCAAATTTGACAATTTTGGCTCACTAGTGTTTGTCTATACAAGAAATGACAAATAAAGCACTAAGACAATTTCTTGATCATTTGATGTTTGACAATATGAGCATTAGTCTTCTCTTGATGCTTGGAGGTCCCTTTTATACTCCCAAATGAGTTTGTAGCCGTTACTAGCCGTTGGGGATGAATTGGAGCCGTTGAGGACTTTATTTCCCTTCATAAATGCTGTTCTGCAGCTAACGGTATCGATACACGTGGAACAGTATCGATACAGCCTTCATATGAACTAGCTGTTGGGCACTTGCCAGCTTGGGCGTATCGATACGCTTGAGGGCGTATCGGTACCCTTTGACATTTAAATGGCCGTTGGGAAATAGCCGTTGGGGTAGTTAAAATGGGATCGGTACGCTGACGTGGCGTATCGAAACGACCCCACTCCGTATCGATACACTAAACCCTCGTATCGATACGGGTTTTGACAGTGGCCAAACTGGGGCAAAATGGTATCGATACTAGTACACCGGTATCGATACTGGTACTTTGAAATCACGAGTTTGGCTATTAAAAACATGAAAATTCTTTGTCAAAAACCTCTTAAAATACCTCAAACATAATTTCAATTTGTTTGGACTTAAAAACAAGTTTTAAATTCTTTTCAAATTAGTCCAAAACATTTTTCAATTATTATATCAAAACATTAGTTCTACAATTTCCCCCTTTTTGATATAATAAAACTAACTTGAAAAATTGTTTGGGATTCTCCCCATTTAACTTTTAAAAACTTGAATAAGAGATTAAAGATATGAAATCAAATTAAGCTCCCCCTTATTCATTTGAAAATTTAATTTTTCAAACCATTTCTCCCCCTTTTTGTTATATCAAAAAGAATTTAAAAGACATTTAAGTTCAAGATAACATAGGAGGCAAAAAAAACATTTTGACACACTTAAAAATTTTTGGTTTAAAATTGGCTCCCCCTTACTCATAGCATCATCAAAAATGTTAGTCCAACATATATGATCATCTAGTTGAATGAAATAAAAATAGAACAAAAGAAATCAAAAACAACTAGAATTTTACCACACTTGAACCCAAGGGAGGATGTGAAGCCTTCCTTCTTCAAGTGTTCTTCCTTGTGTGCATGGAGCTCCCCCTCAATGTTTGACTTGTTGATCACCCTCCATCACACCTAGCAAAAGACAATCAAGTAATTTTTGGTATCCAAATTGCTTTGGATCCATAGACATTAGTAGCACAAAATTTAGTCCCCTTAGGAATCCATTTTTCAATTTCATCCTTTTTAGTTGAAGTGGTTAGTCCTTTTGGGACCCAAACACTTCTAAAACATTTTCCATTTACAAATCTAGGGGCACTAGATTGTCTTATATAAAAGTTTGATTTTCCAAAACTATTTTTCTTTTCAAGTTCATTGGAAATCAAATCTTTTTCTTTTTGAACTTTGAGAAGCAAATTTTGTAAATCAAAACATTTTTGTTCAAAGTCTTTTAATCTTGCTTCAAGTTCAAGATTTGTTTTGGAAAGCAAATCATTTTCAATTTTTATTTTTGAAATCAACTTTTTGTTTTTAGAAAATGATGCCTTAAATTCCAAAAGCAAATCATCATAGGCATCTTGTAACTCATCAAATGTATAAGAATTTGAAATAGATGAGTTAGAAGTTACCTCCCCCTCATTGAGGGCCATCAAGCATAGGTGGGCTACTTCATCATCAGTGGAGTCTTCATCACTCCAAGTGGCCACATATGCTTGCTTTGAAGATGATCCCTTCTTGTTGTACTTGTGGGATTCCTTCATCTTCTTCCTCGATTCATGCTTGGATTTTTCCATTTCGCTCTTCATGAACCGGGTAAATTTGTTGAAGAGATGGGCCATCTCTTCATCTTCACTATCCTCCTCACTAGAGTCTACATGATGGCAAGTGGAGGACTTGAGAGCCATGGCACTTGCATTGATGCCAAGCCCTTTGATTTTCTTCTCTCCCATAGCTCGAATTTCTTCCATTTTCTTCTCATCCTCTTTGTTCTTCTTCATGATTTGATGAGTGAGAAGAGACCCCATGAGTTCATCAAGCTTCAAAGTCTTCAAATTTTTGGCTTCGATGATGGTGGTCCTCTTTGAGTCCCAAGACTCGGGAAGTGAATAGATGAGCTTTCGGACAAGCTTTTCCTCCGGGATGGCTTCTCCAAAACCTTTAAGACCGTTGGTGATGGTGGAGAACCTATCAAACATCTTCTCGATGTTCTCTTCCGGATCCATTTTGAAGTTCTCATACTCCAAGGTTAGGAGCCCAATCTTGGTCTCCTTGACTTCATTTGTCCCCTCGTATGTGACTTCAAGCTTGTCCCATACCTCCTTGGCACTCTCAAAAGAAGACATCTTCTCATAGATGGATGGACCAAATGCACAAAATAGCATGTGCAAGGCTTTGCAATTTAGCTCCATCTTCTTGCGATCGTCGGCACTCCATTCCGCTTTGCTTCCTTGAGGCACGAACGGACCATCTTCAACTATGTCCCATAGCTTGTAATCTCTTGACTTCAAGAAGAATTTCATCTTTGTCTTCCAATGGGCATAGTGATCTCCGTTGAAGAAAGGCGGTTTGTCGATGGATTGCGCCATTTGAGCCGGTTGATGAAAAAGTGATCGAGCTTGCCGGATCTTCTCAATAGGATGTGAATCCCCTTCGATTGAGCCAGGCTCTGATACCAATTGTTGAGTTGTGGGGTGCTCGATTCGTTCAACCGATTATGCTCACCAAGTGGTGGAGAGGTGGCTTTTTAGGTGGAAGGGTTTAGGAAGCTAGAAAGAATAAAGACACAATGATTTATAGTGGTTCAACCTTCTAACCAAGGTCTACATCCACTACCTTAGCTTCCTACTAAGAATTTCTCAATCAATCCACTATTGATTCGTCCCCTTTTCTAGGATTAGGAGGAAACCCTTACAACCCTCAAAGCTTTCTACCCAAAGCTTGAAGGAACACTCTCTTTACAAAGAGAAAAAAACAAAGCAAACTTAAACCCTCTAATAGGTGTTTGTTTGCACAATTAAGCTCTCACCCAAATCCTAAAACACTTGAGCAAATTTGACAATTTTGGCTCACTAGTGTTTGTCTATACAAGAAATGACAAATAAAGCACTAAGACAATTTCTTGATCATTTGATGTTTGACAATATGAGCATTAGTCTTCTCTTGATGCTTGGAGGTCCCTTTTATACTCCCAAATGAGTTTGTAGCCATTACTAGCCGTTGGGGATGAATTGGAGCCGCTGAGGACTTTATTTCCCTTCATAATTGCTGTTCTGCAGCTAACGGTATTGATACACGTGGAACGGTATCGATACAGCCTTCATATGAACTAGCCGTTGGGCACTTGCCAGCTTGGGCGTATCGATACGCTTGAGGGCGTATCTGTACCCTTTGACATTTAAATGGCCGTTGGGAAATAGCCGTTGGGGTAGTTAAAATGGGATCGGTACGCTGACGTGGCGTATCGAAACGACCCCACTCCGTATCGATACACTAAACCCTCGTATCGATACGGGTTTTGACAGTGGCCAAACTGGGGCAAAATGGTATCGATACTGGTACACCGATATCGATACTGGTACTTTGAAATCACGAGTTTGGCTATTAAAAACATGAAAATTCTTTGTCAAAAACCTCTTAAAATACCTCAAACATAATTTCAAGTTGTTTGGACTTAAAAACAAGTTTTAAATTCTTTTCAAATTAGTCCAAAACATTTTTCAATTATTATATCAAAACATTAGTTCTACAAAGACCATCGACATACAAGACATTTTCAATAAGAATTGTAGAGTGATTACCTATGGAGCCAATACCTTTATTGTGGCCTTTGGAGTTGTCACCAAATGTCACCACTCCTCCACTTTTTGGCTTTAGATCCATGAATCTACTCTTGTTTTAGGTCATATGCCTCGAGCATCAACTATCAAGGTACCATGAGTTTTTACTTTGTGCTTTGGCCTTGTAACAATGTTCCCCCTACAAACAAAGATATTAAACTTTTGTTTTTGGTACCCAAATCATTTTGGGTCCACGAGTGTTAGCTCCCAATAACTTGGTTCCATTAGGAATCCAAGGTGACATAACAACAATGTTATTAGATTTTACAAGTTCCTTAGGAACCCATACACTTCTAATCCTTTTAGTTCTACTATGTCTAGGAAAGCTACTTTGTTTGTAGTTATTAGTCTTTTTCCTAGGTTGGTTTGTTTTAGAAGATTCACCTATTTCATGTTTCACACTTCCAACATTTTTAAAAGACTCTTTGAGCTTGTTAAGCTCATCTAACACCTTTTGATGTTCACTATTACATTGAGAAAGAAGATTATTAAGGTCAACATTTTCATCTTGGAAGAATTTTAGTTCATCTTTCAACCCTAAAATCTTTTTCTCAAATTTTAAATTAGCTTGAGAAAGTGAGTCATTTTTATCGTTTAATTCCGAAATAATTTTCTTATTCCTAATGACCGACTCCTTGTATTTCTCAACTAATTCATCATAGACCTCTTTCAACTCATCATATGCATAATTTAATTCATCATATGTAAAATCTAAAGATGATGAGTTAGAGGTTACCATGGAGGAATCTTCCTCAAGTGCCATGAGGCAAAGGTTGGCCACTTCTTGTTCGTCATCCTCGGATGACTCCTCATCATTCCAAGTAGAAAGCTTGGCTTTGAGCTTCTTCTTCTTCTTAAAGCCCTTCTTTTTGAGTTGAGGGCACTCAGAACGCATGTGGCCGGGTTTATTGCACTCGAAGACAATGATTTGATCCCTTGCTTCTTCTTTGTTTTTACCTTTGAAGTCCATCTATCTTTGAATTTTTCTTCCCCGGTTGGACCTCATGAAGAGTGAGAATCTTTTGGCTATCATAGCCAATTCTTCTAGCTCATCCTCCTCACTAGAAGAGCTTTCCTTAAGTAATGAAGCTTTGAGAGTTATTCCCATCTTCTTCTTCTTTTCCACCTCTAGCTTCTCTACTATTTTCTCTTCCTTCTTCTTCTCTTCTTCCCTTCCTTGCTTCATAATCTCATGAGTAAGGAGAGAACCCACTAGCTCATCAAGTTTTAGAATCTTCAAATTTTTTGCCTCTATGATGGCGGTTCTCTTCCCATCCCAAGATTCGGGAAGTGAGTAGAGTAGCTTCCGGACAAGCTTGACTTCCAATATAGTCTCTCCAAATCCTTTAAGCCCATTGACTATGGTTGAGAAGCGATCAAACATCTTGGACACCGTCTCATCGGGCTCCATCTTGAAATTCTCATAACTAAGATTGTAACACCCGTGTTTTGGGGTTAGGAGTTAGTCGGGTTAGTTGGTCTGAGTCGGTAAAATTAATTTTAAATCAAATTGACCTTGGCTTGAGCCAATTGAGTTTTAAATAAAAAGGGAGGGATCATTTTGATAATTTAGCCCAAAACAATTTAAAAGGTAGACAACCTTTTTGAGTTTCAAAAGAACAAAAAAAAGACACCATCTTTCCTCCCCATTTCTCCCCCTAACGTGAAAAACACCAAAACCCCTCCCCAAACCCTATTCACTATTCCATTTGATTTCTTCCTCATCTCAAGGGCATTTTTAAAGGTAATCACATATTCTCACTCTCCTCTTCATCCTCTACGTTTACCTAGTTTTAGAATTTAAAACTATCATCTTTTGGAAATTTGGGGTTTAAAGAAAGTTTGAGTTTTTATTGGGTTTTTCATTTGGTTTTGAATTATTAAGTTGGGTTTTAGTTTAGTCTCCTTAAAATACACATAATATGTTAAAATGGATGATTTTGGGTGAAAACCCGAAATGGGTCCTTGTGGCCATTTTTGAAGTGTCTAAAACTTGGATTTTGGTGAGTTTTAGGGTTGGGTTGAAGGGGTGATGGTTTAGGGATGTTAGGAAGGTGTTGTGGGACCCTTTGGATGTCATTTGGGTGTTTGAAAACATGGTTTTCAGCTTGGTTTTTAGGGAGCTTGAAAATGGATATTTTGGGTGATTGTTGGATTTGAAATTGTTGAAGTATGGCTTGTATTTATGGATTGGAGTAGGGACTGAGTTTTAGCATTGAATTGTAAGTAATGGATGTGTTTTGATTGGCTAGAAACAAGAGGAGACTTTGGAGAAGCATGGAGATCGATTCTGGGCATATAGGAGGGTTGCTTGCTTGTTTTGGTTGCTAAGGAAGGGTAGTGAGTAACTTTAAATATGTTTTAAAGTTGGTTCAAGTGTGTGTAGTGTTTGGGTTGGAATGTGTTTGGTAGGCCATTCCTATGTGGGAGTTAAATTGGTAACTTAACCCCTTGATTCCCATTGATGCTATTTATGCCTTGCCTATTTGCTCTTGTGAAATGTGGATTGATTTGTATATGTGTACCTTGATATATGCATGTGATGAGTATCTGATATAAATGGTGGATATGTGAGGTGGTTAAAGGAATTAGCACTAATTAACTTACCGGGTGTAAATGATCGATCATTAGGATTAGTGTGCACACAAATTGAGTCAAAACGTACGTGGCCTTGATGGCGTTGAGTCATCAATGAGGAGTACGGTGATGTAATATTCCACCGGAAATTTATATATATTCTACGTGATGATGAGTGGAATCCCATCCGTATGGCATGTGGTGATGAGTGGAATCCCGCCCATGCAAGGTCCGGTGATGAGTGTAATCCCACCGAGGTAATGTTGTTGTTGAGATTAAATCCGCACATCCGGGTAAACTAATAGTGGCCAATTGAACTTGTTCTTATAATTGCGATGTTGTTATATTTGAGATATTTGTTGATGAGCTTAGTATGATGTGAGATGCCATGTTATGACTCTTGAAAGACTAGCTAGGTTGACTTGTTGATACCTATGTATGTTGTTTGTGAGGTTAAGGATTTGCATGCTTGGACCCTGCATTGTTGTTGTTTTTGATTTTAGAGCATCCTCACTAAGCTTCTAGCTTACGCTCTCATTTTCAACAATGCAGATCATTAGCGTGGTGTTACCAAGGAGCAAGGCGAAAGGGCTATCCAAGTTATTTGTTGCTCAAGTACGATTTAGCAATTAATGTAGTAGACTAGCAATGTGGCAAGTGTGTGTGTTTTGTTGAGCTTTGTATGAATCTTGGAGGTTGTTGGTATTTATGCTTTTGTTGAATTCGTAAACCATGTTAAGCCTTGATGAATGCTTGATAGTGATGTTATGCTTTTGTATGAGTGCATGTGTGGTTGTGGCATGTAACTCTATGTGTGGTGAATTGAGCCTTAAAGGCCTTTTAATGCTTAAGGATGCTTTGGATGATTTTTGGAATTATTGTCTTGTCTTAAATATTGTGATGATTATGAATATTTGGAATAAGAAGCATGCCTCTAGAGTGTTTGTGTTTGTGATGTATGCTTCTGGTAGTTGTTGAGGGCTTTTGGGATCATTTAGAGTTTCCTAAGTCTGATTTTTGAAAGTTGCAGACAGCCAGCGATTCGAAACGGGCTGAGCCGTTTCGGAACGGGTGAGGCTTCATGGACCCCGTATCGGAACACGTTTCGATACGGTTTGGCAACTGTGAGCCCTGTTCCGAAACAGGTTTCGGAACGTTTTTGCCACTGTCCATGCCTGTTTCGATACAAGTTTCGAAACGTCAAGGCAAATTCGTAGCCCTGTTCCGAAACGGGGCGGAGGCGTTTCGGTACAGGTGACTTGCTTTTTACCTGGAGCCCGTGTTTCGAAATGGGCAATACCTGTTTCGAAACACAGGCCTGAATGTGGGCTTTTAGGCATCTCTAAAGGGTCTCGATGCTTGGGTTAGGCCTGTTTTGTTGTAGGGCCTCCCGGGAGTCTTGTTTCCACTGTAGAAATCACTTAAAAATCAATTGTGCCTCTAGCTAAAATGTAATTTAAATGAAAAAAAATTTTAGGGTCGCTAACCGAGGGGGAACCTTAATGGGTTTCGCTTCGGTTTTCCCCGTGTGGCCTACTCGGACCGGTCATCCGGCCAGACCGGGACGAGGGGGTTACATTTGTTGGTATCAGAGCCTGAGGTTACCGAGACCTCGGGCAGGTAAGTGAGGTAAGCTTGGTGTGTTAAGTAATTGTATTGCTTGATGTATGCTTTGCTATGAAATCTCGTTGTTTGGTTTATCGTATGATAATTTGGAGCATGAATTGTTGCGTTTGGTGTTGAGTCGAGTGCCCATTGCTACTATTACTTAATCTTGAATGGTTTTGTAAAGGACAATACTTGAGCACTGTTGGACCCTTGCTTTTGCTAACGTAATCCTTATATGTTTGTTGTTGTTTGTTGTAGTTATTATCTTGCTAGTCGTATCATGAGACCGCGTGTGAGGCCTAGGATGGTTCAGCCGGAACCACGGGCACAAGCTCCGGGGATTGAGTAGATTGGTTGGGCCCATGCTCCTCAACCTCCTCCACCTCCTCCTCATCAAGAGGGAGGTGAGGCTGGAGCCAAGGGTGTTGGACCTCAAGTAGGCCAAGGACCGGCCGGAATCATCTTAGCTCCTCTAGTTCAGGCGATAGCCGGGGCTTTCCAGGCTGCAGTGGCTGGGGGTCAGGCAGTGGCACAGCCTCAGAGAGAGGGTACCGGGTTGCCTTTGGAGATACTCCGCAGTTTAGGAGGTGAAGAGTTCAGGGGATCGACACCAGAGAGGTCTGAGATGTGGTTAGAGAAGACTGTTCGTATCTTGTCTCAGATGGGATGTACCGGGGGACGCAAGTTAGGGTGTGTTGAGTCCTTGCTTCAGGGTGATGCCTACACTTGGCGGGTCACCATCACTTCGGGTATGGATGAGGCCGAGATTACTTGGGAGTTCTTTGAGTCAGCATTCCGTAAGAAGTATTTGGGTCCTCGATACCTCGATGAGAATAAGAGGAAATTCATGGCTTTGCTTCAGGGGAGTATGTCCGTGACCGACTATGAGTTTCGATTTGTCAGACTGAGTCTGTATGCATCTGAGCTTGTTCCTTCTGAGGTGGAACGTTGTAACCGTTTCCGTTATGGGCTGAATGAAGAGATCAAGAGGTATACTCTAGCTTCAGATTACACTGATTTTGATGTCTTGGTCGCGAGGGCCAAGGACTTGGAGCAAAGTTTGGGCTTGACCAAACGCTCTAGTGGTTCTAGTTCGGGTAAGAGGTCCAGTGACTTTGATAGAGGTGATGCCAAGAGGCATCGAGACAACCGGCATCATTATGATCATAGGCGTGGTGGCGGTAACCACGGTAGGGGCCAACAGGGCCAGAGGGCCGGTGGGAAGTTGCCCACTTGTGCTACTTGCGGGAGGAACCACACCGGTGAGTTTTGGGGAAATTTCCACTCGTGTTGGAGTTGTGGGGCTAGAGACCATATTAGGTGTGACTGTCCACATCAGGTAGGACAGACACCAGTTCAGGCTCCTGCTAGGGCCAATGATTTTCAGAGAGGCCACGGGCGCGGTAGAGGTAACTTCCAGCCGATGAATGATGGCCAGAGAAACATAGCACATGTAGTTGCAGTCCAGCCGGAGAGCAGAGGTCAGGCCAGAGTTTACGCTCAGCGTGGGGATCAGCATGACACCGATGTGATCGCAGGTAACTTCTCGATACAGTCTTTGGGTTTGCTTTCTTTGATTGACTCCGGGTCTACACATTCTTATATTTTGAGTGAGCATGCACAGTCATTGAATTTGCCTTGTGAAATGTTATAGGTAGGAGTTAGTGTTACTAGTTCCTTTGGGGACACGGTAATAGTTAGAAAGATGTACAGAAGGTGTCTGTTGATGGTTCATGAACATGTGTTTCTAGTGGATATGATGGAGCTACCTTTCTATGGTTTTGACGTAATTCTGGGTATGGATTGGCTCACTGAGCATAGAGCTAGGATAGACTTTGAAACTAAGAGGATATCTTTGAGGCTCACAAATGATTATGAGATTGTTGTGGTGGGTGAGAATGTGAAGTTCTTGTCCAATGTAGTTTCAGTCCTAGAGGCTAAGAGGTTAGTTGAGATGGGTTGCGAAGCATATTTGGCTTATGTGATGAACCCTAACATGAGTGAGGTTAGACCTCAAGACATCCGGACAATGTGTGACTTTCCTAGTGTGTTTCTGGAGGAGTTGCCAGGGTTACCACCGGAGAGAGAGGTAGAGTTTACTATTGAGACTTATTCTGATTCAGCCCCTGTTTCGATTGCTCCGTATCGCATGGCACCGAAAGAACTGAAAGAGTTGAAGACTCAGTTGCAAGAGTTGACAGATAGAGGCTTCATTCGACCTAGTTCTTCACCTTGGGGTGCACCAGTTTTGTTTGTAAAGAAGAAAGATGGAAGCATGAGAATGTGTATAGATTACAGACAGTTAAATCAACTGACAGTGAATAATAAATATCCTTTGCCTAGAATAGATGATTTGTTTGACCAGTTGAGAGGAGCATCAATCTTTTCGAAGATTGATTTGAGATTGGGTTACTACCAGCTAAAGGTAAGAGAGGTTGATGTACCGAAGACGACCTTTAGAACTAGGTATGGTCACTATGAGTTTTTAGTCATGCCTTTTGGGTTGACTAATGCACTGGCTGCTTTCATGGATATGATGAATAGGATTTTTCATTAGTACCTAGATCAGTTTGTAGTTGTTTTTATAGATGACATCTTGGTGTATTCGCGAACTGAAGAAGACCATGACCGACACTTGAGACTAGTTTTGAAGACTTTGCTAGAGAATTAGTTGTACGCGAAGTTGAGCAAGTGTGAGTTTTGGATTAGAGAAGTAGTCTTCCTAGGGCATGTAGTGTCAGCCGATGGGATTAGAGTTGATCCGAAGAAAATAGAGGCCATTGTTGAATGGAAGCAACCAAAGTCTGTAACAGAGGTACGTAGCTTTCTAGGCTTAGCTGGATACTATAGAAGATTTGTAGAAGGTTTCTCGAAGTTAGCCGCTCCTTTGACACATTTACTTTAGAAGAGTGTTCAGTTTGAGTGGACATATGCAAGACAGAGAGGCTTTGAGAAGTTGAAAGAAGCTTTGACCCAAGCACCGATTTTGATTCAGCCAGAGTCTGGGAAAGACTATGTAGTTTACAGTGATGCTTCTTATGTAGGCCTAGGTTGTGTTCTCATGCAAGACAAGAGAGTGGTGGCTTATGCCTCAAGACAGTTGAAGACCCACGAGCGTAACTATCCGACCCATGACATAGAGTTAGCTGCAGTTGTGTTTGCTCTGAAGATTTGGAGACATTACTTGTACGGTGAGAAGTGCACAATGTACACAGATCACAAGAGTTTGAAGTACATCATGACTCGGCGAGATTTGAATCTCAGACAGCGTAGGTGGTTAGAGTTGCTAAAGGACTATGATCTAACCATTGAGTACCATCCGGGTAAGGCCAATGTAGTGGCCGATGCATTGAGTAGAAAAATAGCTGTAGACTTGAGAGCCATGTTTGCTAGATTGAGCTTGTCCGGAGATGGTGGCTTGGTAGCCGAGCTTCAGGTTAGACCTACCCTAGGTAAGTTGATTAGAGAGAAGCAGCTCTTAGATAGATCTTTGGCACGTCACGTGCAAGATATAACTGAAGGTAGATCTTCAGACTACAGTTTCAGTGCCGATGGAGTTTTGTGTTTCAAAAATAGGATAGTTGTGCCAGAGGACAGTGACTTGAGATGTACGATCTTGACTGAAGCACACAGTAGTCCGTTTATTATGCATCCTAGAAGTACGAAGATGTACCGTGACTTGAAGAACGAGTACTTTTGGGTTGGTTTGAAGAGAGATGTGGCCGACTTTTTGAGTAAGTGCTTGGTGTGTCATAGAGTGAAGGCGGAACATCAGGTTCCCTCAGGTTTGTTGGGCCGAAGTGGGACAGAAGTTGTATGGACTCCGTATGAGGCCTTGTATGGCCGAAAGTGTAGGACTCTAGTTTGTTGGGCCGAAGTGGGACAAAAGTTGTTAGCTATGCCGGATTTGCTCAAGGGGACAACTGACAAGGTAAAATTGATTTGCGATAGATTGAAGGCTGCTTTGGATAGGCAGAAGTCCTATGCCGACTTGAAGAGAAAGGAAGTTGAGTTCTTAGTGGGTGAGAAGGTATTCTTGAAAGTGTCTTCGTGAAAGAAAGTAATGAGATTTGGCCGAAAGGGGAAGTTGTGTCCGAGGTACATAGGACCGTATGAGATTGTGAAGAGGGTTGGTCCAGTTGCTTATCAGTTGCGTTTGCCATCCGAGCTAGAGAAGATACACGATGTATTTCATGTTTCGATGCTCCATAAGTATAGGTCCGATCCATCACATGTTATGCCTGTAGAGGAGATTGAATTGAATCCGGATTTGACTTATGAGGAAGAACCAGTTGAGATCCTAGCTTCTGACAGTAAGGTGTTGCGGGGTAGATCGATTGAGTTAGTAAAGGTGCGGTGGCAACGTCGAGGTGTGGACGAGGCCACATGGGAGAGGAAGAAGGATATGGAAAGGTAGTTTCTGTATCTCTTTCAGTCAGGTAATTTCGGGGACAAAATTCCTTAAGTGAAAGAGAGTTGTATCACCCGTGTTTTGGGGTTAGGAGTTAGTCGGGTTAGTTGGTCCGAGTCGGTAAAATTAATTTTAAATCAAATTGACCTTGGCTTGAGCCAATTGAGTTTTAAATAAAAAGGGAGGGATCATTTTGGTAATTTAGCCCAAAACAATTTAATAGGTAGACAACCTTTTTGAGTTTCAAAAGAACAAAAAAAAGAGACCATCTTTCCTCCCCATTTCTCCCCCCAACGTGAAAAACACCAAAACCCCTCCCCAAACCCTATTCACTATTCCATTTGATTTCTTCCTCATCTCAAGGGCATTTTTAAAGGTAATCACATATTCTCACTCTCCTCTTCATCCTCTACATTTACCTAGTTTTAGAATTTAAAACTATCATCTTTTGGAAATTTGGGGTTTAAAGAAAGTTTGAGTTTTTATTGGGTTTTTCATTTGGTTTTGAATTATTAAGTTGGGTTTTAGTTTAGTCTCCTTAAAATACACATAATATGTTAAAATGGATGATTTTGGGTGAAAACCCGAAATGGGTCATTGTGGCCATTTTTGAAGTGTCTAAAACTTGGATTTTGGTGAGTTTTAGGGTTGGGTTGAAGGGCTGATGGTTTAGGGATGTTAGGAAGGTGTTGTGGGACCCTTTGGTGGTCATTTGGGTGTTTGAAAACATGGTTTTCAACTGGGTTTTTAGGGAGCTCGAAAATGGATATTTTGGGTGATTGTTGGATTTGAAATTGTTGAAGTATGGCTTGTATTTATGGATTGGAGTAGGGTCTGAGTTTTAGCATTGAATTGTGAGTAATGGATGTGTTTTGATTGGCTAGAAACAAGAGGAGACGTTGGAGAAGCATCGGGATCGAATCCGGGCATATAGGAGGCTTGCTTGCTTGTTTTGGTTGCTAAGGAAGGGTGATCAGTAACTTTAAATATGTTTTAATGTTGGTTCATGTGTGTGTAGTGTGTGGGTTGGAATGTGCTTGGTAGGCCATTCCTATGTGAGAGTTAAATTGGTAACTTAACCCCTTGATTCCCATTGATGCTATTTATGCCTTGCCTATTTTCTCTTGTGAAATGTGGATTGATTTGTGTATGTGTACCTTGATATATGCATGTGATGAGTATGTGATATATATGGTGGATATGTGAGGTGGTTAAAGGAATTGGCACTAATTAACTTACCGGGTGTAAATGATCGATCATTAGGATTAGTGTGCACACAAATTGAGTCAAAACGTACGTGGCCTTGATGGCGTTGAGTCATCAAGGAGGTGTACGGTGATGTAATATTCCAAGGGAAATTTATATATATTCTACGTGATGATGAGTGGAATCCCATCCGTAGGGCATGTGGTGATGAGTGGAATCCCGCCCATGCAAGGTCCGGTGATGAGTGTAATCCCACCGAGGTAATGTTGTTGTTGAGATTAAATCCGCACATCCGCGTAAACTAATAGTGGCCAATTGAACTTGTTCTTAAAATTGCGATGTTGTGATATTTGAGATATTTGTTGATGAGCTTAGTATGATGTGAGATGCCATATTATGACTCTTGATAGACTAGCTAGGTTGACTTGTTGATACCTATGTATGTTGTTTGTGAGGTTAAGGATTTGCATGCTTGGACCCTGCATTGTTGTTGTTTTTGATTTTAGAGCATCCTCACTAAGCTTCTAGCTTACGCTCTCATTTTCAACAATGCAGATCATTAGCATGGTGTTAGCAAGGCGCAAGGCGAAGGGGCTATCCAAGTTATTTGTTGCTGAAGTACGATTTAACAATTAATGTAGTAGACTAGCAATGTGGCAAGTGTGTGTGTTTTGTTGAGCTTTGTATGACTCTTGGAGGTTGTTGGTATTTATTCTTTTGTTGAATTCGTAAACCATGTTAAGCCTTGATCAATGCTTGATAGTGATGTTATGCTTTTGTGTGAGTGCATGTGTGATTGTGGCATGTAACTCTATGTGTGGTGAATTGAGCCTTAACGACCTTTTAATGCTTAAGGATGCTTTGGATGATTTTTGGAATGATTGTCTTGTCTTAAATATTGTGATGATTATGAATGATTGTCTTGTCTTAAATATTGTGATGATTATGAAACAGGTTTCAGAACGTTTTTCCTACTGTCCATGCCTGTTTCGAAACGTCAAGGAAAATTCGTAGCTCTGTTCCGAAACGGGGCGGAGGCGTTTCGGTACGGGTGACTTGCTTTTTACCTGGAGCCCGTGTTTCGAAACGGGCAGTACCTGTTTCGAAACACAGGCCTGAATGTGGGCTTTTAGGCATCTCTAAAGGGTCTCGATGCTTGGGTTAGGCCTGTTTTGCTGTAGGGCCTCCCGGGAGTCTTGTTTCCGCTGTAGAAATCACTTAAGAATCAATTGTGCCTCTAGCTAAAATGTAATTTAAATGAAAAAAAAATTAGGGTCGCTAACCGAGGGGGAACCTTAACGGGTTTCGCTTCGATTTTACCCGTGTGGCCTACTCGGACCGGTCATCTGGCCAGACCGGGACGAGGGGGTTACAAAGATTGAGAATTCCAATCTTGGTTTCGTTGACATTGTTGGTTCCATCATAGGTGGTCTCAAGAGTATCCCACACTTCTTTGGCACTCTCAATGGATGAGACTTTGGAGTAAATGTCCGGACCGAAAGAACAAAAGAGCATGTGAAGAGCTTTGTCATTTATTTGGATCTTCTTCCTCTCTTCTTCACTCATATCCATCTTTTTCTTCAAAACCATCTTCCCTTCATTATCTTGCTTCAATGGAATGTAGGGGCCATCTTCAATGACATCCCAAACCAAGTAATCATTGGACTTGATGAAGAGGCGCATCCGATTCTTCCCAAACGGATAGTTGTCACTATTGAAGAAAGGTGTTTTTGTAGTGGATTGAGACTCATACATGCTCGAACCGGAGGTAGATGCCATTTATTGATTTTTGGATGATCACACTCTTCCTAGGAACTCCTCTTGTGGTTGCTAATCCTTCAAAGAGGTAGGCTCTAATACCAATTGTTGAGTGGATCGAAAGATCGAAGTAAACCAAAAAGGGGTGAATTGGATTTTTAAAGCTTCTCGTGGTGGAAATGGCAAATAAAATGGTAGACAAGGAATTTTAGAGTGATTCAAGTTCCAATCGAACTCTACATCCACTACCTTAGCTTCACTAAGGATTTGCAACAATTCCACTAATTGCTCTTCCCCTTTTCTAGTCTAAGGAGGTTACCGTTACAATTTTCGATCAAATTTTCTACCCAAAATTTGACCCAATCCTTACACAATTTAAACAAAGAAGTTGTTGGCTAAAACAAGTATCTCTCAATATACAATATAGCCCAATTACAAGCACACAACCCAAATGAAATGATAAGAATGAAAAATACAATTGGGGTTACAAGAAAATAATGGGATTTAGGCACAAATGCTTGGATTTGATGTTTGGATGTTTGCTTTTGGATCAATAGTTGTTGCTGAAGCTTTTAGAGGTCTCTTTTATACCTTCTCATTGAATTCTAGATGTTGTGGTTGATGCATTCATCAATAGAGCCGTTAGGGATGTTATCTTCCCTCCATAAATGCAGTCTGCAACCAACCGTTTCGAAATGCCCGACCATGTTTCGAAACAGGGTCGGGCGTTTCGAAACAAACCAAAATAGAAAGAGTCGTTGGGGTGCATTAAAGAGCCCGTATCGAAATGGTCAGACATGTTTCGATACGCTAAGAGTTGTTTCGAAACATTTTTGCCACTGTCAAGGATCGTCTCGAAACAGCTTGAATCGTTTCGATACGCCTTAACGACTGGTTGAAAATCAGTTAAAAACTTTCTAACGGTCATATTTTTTAAATCTGATTGAATACCGTTTCGAAACATTTGAACTCGTTTCGATACGATGTCTCGAGGTTCTTAAGCCGTTTCGAAACTCATTTCGAAACAGGGGTTGATAGTTTTGAAACTGTTTCGATTCCCGTTCTGAAACAGGAGCTCACAGTTTCAAAAGTGTTCAAAAACGCCTAAGGCCGTTCCGAAACGGTGACTCGAAAATCATTGTTTTGACTTTGAGAACACTTAGAAAACATTTGATAAAACCAGTTTTTAACTTAGGCATTTTGTTTAAAACATATAGAGAGGTTTGAGGACTTAAAAATTTGTTTTCACATTTTCAATTTAGTCCTTAAGTTCTTTAGTTATATAAAAATTAAATTATCGGTTTCACAACATCTACTTTTTTTCAAACACAATCATAATACGATATATACCATATCATCTACAAAAATAAAAAAAAGAATTTCTTACAAATAAATACCTAAAATACTTATTTGAACATATTTATAATTTAATTATAATTTTGCATCTATTTTCCTTCGAAACAGAATTTAAAATCAATGGTAATTTTCCATATTCCTCCGTATGTTTTGATATAGATTTGATAAATTAACAAGAGTGGGAAACAACATAACTAGGGATGGTCATGGGTTCGGACGGGCTGAGCTTTTAGTTGATCTGCACCTGGCCTGAAAATGGAAGGACTTCACCTAAACTCAATCTAATATGACTAGATATTAGGAGATCTTTGTTCTTGACTAGAATTTTGAGATAAAAATCCCCCCACCCTTACTAAACTTAAAAAAAACCTTATTTCTATTAGGCTTACATGTTATGTGTGTTTTAGGATTTTATTTACTAAATCTTGGTCTTACATGTATTTAGACAACATTTTATTTATGTTTGAATATGAATTTCTACAAAATATTTTGTTTTATTTTTGTAACAAATGTGACATTCTATATTCGTTGGTAAAGTTTAGGTCGGATGTTGTGTGTTATAAGGAAGATCGATTGAGTGTGCGTATGGTCAGAGGAAGTGGAGTTGAAGAACTACGTTATCATATATTAAAAATTTCTAATAAACACTTTTCAAATCTTATTTGAATATGAAAGCATTTGATCTATAACATACATGAATGAATTAAATCTGCCTCATTTGGTAAGTAATCTAATATTTAAACATGTATGTATATATATATATATACATAAATACGAGATTTATCACGTGAAATATAATTTTGCACTGTAATATAATTACAATCATACTTTTTACAATGAATTTTAAAATATGCTTCATTATCTTTCATGCTCCTAACTATGTAAATTCTACTCACATTTAATTGCTCTGTAAGAATTAATTGTCAATATCTAAAATAAGCTTCATTGCCATTCTTGGTTATAGGCACTTCAAATCTAATTATAACTGCTATGTCTCATTCACTATATATAGATATGATTATAGATAATATATACTCACAAAGTTGTTTTTAAAATTATCATTTTTTAAAAGTTAAAATGAAGAGTTTTATTTCCTTTGTTCTTCTCATTGTCCTTATTGCAAGTTTGGGTGAATTTCTATCATATCTTTTAAAGAAGTTTTGTTTCAATTGTTTTGATGAATGTCTATTCTTTTGGAAGATTTAACTCAAGTATAAATATTATCGTTTCGTAATTTTCAGGAACTGAACCAACAATGGTGGAGGCTGAGAGTTGTACGACCTCAACACAGATGAATTGCACACCAAGAACATGTGACAAGCTTTGCACTTCTAACCATGGAGAGAAAGCTGTTGGGAGATGTATTACTACTTTTGTGTGTGACTGTACATATCCATGTCCAACACTGTTCTAATTTACTTTAATTTCATTTGCTTTTGGAGAAGATGAATGTTCTTTTTCCGTTGAGAGATAAGATAGTTGAATAAAAGATAAATGTATCATTACGATATATATATATATATATATTTCTCTATTAAATTTTATTATTAAAATTGCTCAATTTGATTTTTTTCCTGAAATTTAGATAGACATTTCTTATGAAAAATATAACTTTCACAAATCGTTTTAAAACCAAAAGTTTATTATGTCAGTTAAGTCTCTCTAATATGTCAACAATCATGTACATGCATACTTCCATATCAATGTCGTCAACGATAAAAATAACATAACAAACGTGAAAGAATGTTTTCATAGTCAAAAGGCTTAATTGATGTAATTTTCATCTTTGATGACTCAGTTGAGTGTATTTTTCGTGGAAGGGGTTTAATTGATTTTTATGAAAATTTTTGTGGCTAATGTTCCCCTAAAGCTATTAAATGATATATATACACCCAATCATATATACATTTCATATATGCTCACATGATTTTAAAATAAATTTGCTATGTCAGTTTTGATTTCTATTATTACTAATATTAATACCTCGAGGTGGGGAATACAAAATTAGGGGTATTGGACCACGACAATCATTCTCAATGGCCAGATATCAATAGCTCAAAAGCTCACCAAACGATACAACTAATGTTAACCACAACGAAAATGATAACATATGACAATACATAATAAACTATGTATTACTTAATTTTATTAATGATTGATTCAACATGATTATAAGATATAAAAATTTACCAAGCTCTAGGACGTACATGACTAAAGAAAGAAACAACTATGAGAATTCCACACAAATGCAAGAAAATGCATAACGTATTTAATTTTAAAAATCTTATTTTTGTATAATGTATATAATTTTATTTTGATTCTTAAATTAATCGATTAGAAGGTTTAGATTGTAAATCTCCCAAAAAAACAACTATTTTTTTCAAACACAATCATAATACGATATATACCATATCATCTACAAAAATAAAAAATGAATTTCTTACAAATAAATACCTAAAATACTTATTTGAACATATTTATAATTCAAATTATAATTTTGCATATATTTTCCTTCGAAACGGGATTTAAAATCAATGGTAATTTTCCATATTCATCCGTATGTTTTGATACAGATTTGATAAATTAACAAGAGTGGGAAACAACATAACTAGGGATGGTCATGGGTTCGGACGGCCTGAGCTTTTAGTTGATCTGCACTTGACCTGAAAATGGAAGGACTTCACCTAAACTCAATCTAATTTGACTAGATATTAGGAGATCTTTGTTCTCGACTGGAATTTTGAGATAAAAATCCCCCCACCACTACTAAACTTAAAAAAAACCTTATTTCTATTAGGCTTACATTTTATGTGTGTTTTAGGATTTTATTTACAAAATCTTGGGCTTACATGTATTTAGACAACTTTTTATTTATGTTTGAATATGAATTTCTACAAAATATTTCGTTTTATTTTTGTAACAAATGTGACATTCTATATTCGTTCGTAAAGTCTAGGTCGGATGTTGTGTGTTATAAGGAAGATCGATTGAGTGTGCGTATGGTCAGAGGAAGTGGAGTTGAAGAACCACGTTATCATATATGCAACATACATGCAAACACGACTCTAGATGCAATTTAAGACTTCCCTAGCCACATACAAACTTACATGCAACATCCAACATCCATGGAACAACATACGAGTCATTCAAGACAAACAAGGAACATACATTCAAGGATTCAAGCATTTACTCAAAAAGAGACATACTTAGCATATAAGGTTTCATGCCTTGAACATCCACACATAAGGCATTCAAGGTAAGGAACTTAAACATGTTTACAATCCAAACATGGCATCAACAAGCCACATCAATATCAACATATTAAGGAGTCTAAACATGCTCCTAAACAACCAACAACATACATCAAAAGAACAAATAACATTGCTTGACTATTACACGATCATAACTTAAAAGTCCATACTTGATAAACTCAAAAGCCAAACTAGCACACTTGGAGGCCCTCCTCTTGCACTAGCAACCCACGAACTACGGATCTGCATTGTCGAACAAAAGAGAGCATAAGCATAAAGCTTAGTGAGGGTAAGCTCATAAAACAAACTTCGACAATGCAGGGTTCAAGCACGAACAACAATCAAGGTATAATGCATGATCTTACCTTCGATCCACATGAGCCAAAATACACATGATGCATGAACATATATTCACATTATGCCATGCTCAACAAGTCACAAGCTCAACCCATGTAAATACATATATCAATGTATTAACAAACACATATATCAATCCATATTGGCACCTAGCTATGACTCTAATACGCCGATAAACTTTGGAACTCACACCCAACAACAACCATTACCTTACGGTTGGATTACACTCATCATCGTTCACGCGGAGGGGATTCCACTCATCCTCACGCCCCGTCGATGGGATTACACTCATCGCCGACTAACATATGTATAAGAAGGTTTTCCGGGCAAACCCGTTCTCCATCTTGAAGACTACCATCACCAAGACCACGCGCGCATTTGACTCACGTGTGCACACTAAACATCCTAATGATCGATCATTTGTACTCAAGCATACTAGTGCCAATACTAAACACTTTTCACAACATCATTTCATATCAACGTCTGTGCTTAGCACGTACTCACCATGATCACCATCATGCACAATCCACATGCATCTCACAATGCATCAAAACCATGCCTCAACATACATGTATAACACATTATACATAGCCACCATAAACAACAATTAGAGTTCAACCAAAGTCTCTAACTAAAGCTTGAGATTAGACTACCAATCTAATCCCAACTCTAGGTCGGTCTACCAAGCCCGACCTAGTCCACATGCTTGAACCAATAATCGAAAACCATTTAAAAACATTTAACCACTCATCGACGATTCCAAGCTCAACACACTAGCCGATCAAGCTTCCAACGATTCCGGATTTGTTCCCGAGGCTTCACAAACACAAACTCTTGCTTCTAATCATCTCAGCACATTCAAAACAACCTCAAATCAGTTCACAGTTCAATGTAGCAAACCCGGAACACTAATCAAGCATAAAACACAAGATTTTCAAGCCAAGAACAAGCCCAAAACCTCAATCCCGAGCAACCCTTTAGCACAGTCCAATACTCAAGATTTCGACCTTTTTAACACACCTAAATGCTCCCAAAACAACCCCTAACTATCACCCTAACATCAGCCCTCAATTTCCAACATCAAACACACCCAAAACTAACCTTTAAACCCTTCAAAAACCCCACTTAAACCCAAATCCCAAAATCATCACAAAACTCTTTAAAATTCACATATGTTGGACCTTATGGGTTGTAAACAACTTATCTAACAATAAATAATCAAAAGCTTTGTTAGAAATTCATAAAGCTTCAACCTTTGACAAATTCTTTGAAAAACCCAAAACCCAAAATACATGGTTTTAATGAAAACTAATGGTACCAAAATGAAGAGGGAGATAAGGCCAAGCCAAAAACAAAATTACCTTTCGAAAAGCACCAAAGATGAAGGTGTATGGTGATGGAATAGTAAAAAGGAGAGAAGAGCTCTCTTTGGTCGTGGAAATTCAATGGGGGAGAGAGGGAAGATGATGACAAGGGATATTTTAAACAAAAAGGGTTTTAATTGAAATTCTACTTGTTTACAATCTTGCTATTAATGAGATGGCAATCTCAAATATTTGCAAATTCTATGGAATTGGGCTTTAAAATCAAAACATGTCCAACATAAAATATTTGTTTTGAAACCCGAGACCCAAAAGATTATTTTATTTTTTTAATTATGAAACCGAAACCCGAAACATTATTTTAATATTATTTTCACCCGACCCCCAAACCCGGGTGTTACATTACCAAGCTCTAGGACGTACATGGCTCAAGAAAGAAACACCTATTAGAATTCCACACAAATGCAAGAAAATGCTTAACGTATTTAATTTTAAAAATCTTATTTTTTTATAATGTATATAATTTTATTTTGATTCTTAAATTAATCGATTAAAAGGTTTAGATTGTAAATCTCCCAAAAAAAACATCTACTTTTTTTCAAACAAAATCATAATACGATATATACCATATCATCTACAAAAATAAAAAAATTGAATTTCTTACAAATAAATACCTAAAATATTTATTTGAACATATTTATAATTTAATCATAATTTTGCATCTATTTTCCTTCGAAACAGAATTTAAAATCAATGATAATTTTCCATATTCCTCCGCATGTTTTGATACAAATTTGATAAATTAACAAGAGTGGGAAACAACATAACTAGGGATGGTCATGGGTTCGGACGGGCTGAGCTTTTAGTTGATCTGCACTTGACCTGAAAATGGAAGGACTTAACCCAAACACAATCTAATTTGACTAGATATTAGGAGATCTTTGTTCTTGACTGAAATTTTGAGATAAAAATCCCCCCACCACTACTAAACTTAAAAAAAAACCTTATTTCTATTAGGCTTACATGTTATGTGTGTTTTAGGATTTTATTTACTAAATCTTGGGCTTACATGTATTTAGACAACATTTTATTTATGTTTGAATATGAATTTCTACAAAATATATCATTTTATTTTTGTAACAAATGTGACATTCTATATTCGTTCGTAAAGTCTAGGTCGGATGTTGTGTGTTATAAGGAAGATCGATTGAGTGTGCGTATGGTCAGAGGAGGTGGAGTTGAAGAACTACGTTATCATATATGCAAAATACATGCAAACAAGACTCTAGATGCAATTCAAGACTTCCCTAGCCACATACAAAAATACATGCAACATCCAACATCCATGGAACATCATACGAGTCATTCAAGACAAACAAGGAACATACATTCAAGGATTCAAGCATTTACTCAAAAAGAGACATACTTAGCATATAAGGTTTCATGCCTTGAACATCCACACATAAGGCATTCAAGGTAAGCAACTTAAACATGTTTACAATACAAACATGGCATCAACAAGCCACACCAATATCAACATATTAAGGAGTCTAAACATGCTCCTAAACAACCACCAACATACATCAAAAGAAAAAATCCCATTGCTTGACTATTACACGATCATAACTTAAAAGTCCATACTTGATAAACTCAAAAGCCAAACTAGCACAGTTGGAGGCCCTCCTCTTGCACTAGCAACCCACGAAGTACGGATCTGCATTGTCGAACAAAAGAGAGCGTAAGCATAAAGCTTAGTGAGGGTAAGCTCATAAAACAAACTTCGACAATGCAGGGTCCAAGCACGAACAACAATCAAGGTAGAATGCATGATCTTACCTTCGATCCACATGAGCCAAAATACACATGATGCATGAACATATATTCACATTATGCCATGCTCAACAAGTCACAAGCTCAACCCATGTAAATACATATATCAATGTATTAACAAACACATATATCAATCCATATTGGCACCTAGCTATGACTCGAATACGCGGATAAACTTTGGAACTCACATCCAACAACAACCATTACCTTACGGTGGGATAACACTCATCACCGTTCACGCGGAGGGGATTCCACTCATCCTCACGCCTCGTCGATGGGATTACACTCATCACCAACTAACATATGTATAAGAAGGTTTTTTGGGAAAACCCGTACTCCATCTTGATGACTACCATCACCAAGACCACCCGCGCATTTGACTCACGTGTGCACACTAAACATCCTAATGATCGATCATTTGTACTCAAGCATACTAGTGGCAATACTAAACACTTTTCACAACATCATTTCATATCAACTTCCGTGCTTAGCACGTACTCACCATGATCAGCATCATGCACAATCCACATGCATCTCACAATGCATCAAAACCATGCCTCAACTTACATGTATAACACATTATACATAGCCACCATAAACAACAATTAGAGTTCAACCAAAGTCTCTAACTAAAGCTTGGGATTAGACTACCAATCTAATCCCAACTCTAGGTGGGTCTACCAAGCCCGACCTAGTCCACATTCTTGAACCAATACTCGAAAACCATTTAAAAACATTTAACCACTCACCGACTATTCCAAGCTCAACACACTAGCCGATCAAGCTTCCAACGATTCCGGATTTGTTCCCGAGGCTTCACAAACACAAACTCTTGCTTCTAATCATCTCAACACATTCCAAACAACCTCAAATCAGTTCACAGTTCAATGTAGCAAACCCGGAACACTAATCAAGCATAAAACACAAGATTTTCAAGCCAAGAACAAGACCAAAACCTCAATCCCGAGCAACCCTTTAGCACAGTCCAATACTCAAGATTTCGACCTTTTTAACAAACCTAAATGCTCCCAAAACAACCCCTAACTATCACCCTAACATCAGCCCTCAATTTCCAACATCAACACACACCAAAAACTAACCTTTAAACCCTTCAAAAACCCCACTTAAACCCAAATCCCAAAATCATCACAAAACTCTTTAAAATTCACATATGTTGGACCTTATGGGTTGTAAACAACTTATCTAACAATAAATAATCAAAAGCTTTGTTAGAAATTCATAAAGCTTCAACCTTTGACAAATTCTTTGAAAAACCCAAAACCCAAAATACATGGTTTTAATGAAAACTAATGGTACCAAAATGAAGAGGGAGATAAGGCCAAGCCAAAAACAAAATTACCTTTCGAAAAGCACCAAAGATGAAGGTGTATGGTGATTTGAATAGTAAAAAGGAGAGAAGAGCTCTCTTTGGTCGTGGAAATGCAATGGGAGAGAGGGAAGATGATGACAAGGGATATTTTAAACAAAAAGGGTTTTAATTGAAAGTCTACATATTTACAATCTTGCCATTAATGAGATGGCAATCTCAAATATTTGCAAATTCTATGGAATTGGGCTTTAAAATCAAAACATGTCCAACATAAAATATTTGTTTTGAAACCCGAGACCCAAAAGATTATTTTATTTTTTTAATTATGAAACCGAAACCCAAAACTTTATTTTAATATTATTTTCACCCGACCCCCAAACCCGGGTGTTACATTACCAAGCTCTAGGACGTACATGGCTCAAGAAAGAAACACCTATTAGTATTCCACACAAATGCAAAAAAATGCTTAACGTATTTAATTTTAAAAATCTTATTTTTTTATAATGTATATAATTTTATTTTGATTCTTAAATTAATCGATTAAAAGGTTTAGATTGTAAATCTCCCAAAAAAACATCTACTTTTTTTCAAACACAATCATAATACGATATATACCATATCATCTACAAAAATAAAAAAATTGAATTTCTTACAAATAAATTCCTAAAATACTTATTTGAACATATTTATAATTTAATTATAATTTTGCATCTATTTTCCTTCGAAACAGAATTTAAAATCAATGATAATTTTCCATATTCCTCCGCATGTTTTGATACAGATTTGATAAATTAACAAGAGTGGGAAACAACATAACTAGGGATGGTCATGGGTTCGGACGGGCTGAGCTTTTAGTTGATCTGCACTTGACCTGAAAATGGAAGGACTTCACCTAAACTCAATCTAATTTGACTAGATATTAGGAGATCTTTGTTCTTGACTTGAATTTTGAGATAAAAATCCCCCCACCACTACTAAACTTAAAAAAAACCTTATTTCTATTAGGCTTACATGTTATGTGTGTTTTAGGATTTTATTTACTAAATCTTGGGCTTACATGTATTTAGACAACATTTTATTTATGTTTGAATATGAATTTCTACAAAATATTTCATTTTATTTTTGTAACAAATGTGACATTCTATATTCGTTCGTAAAGTCTAGGTCGGATGTTGTGTGTTATAAGGAAGATCGATTGAGTGTGCGTATGGTCAGAGGAGGTGGAGTTGAAGAATCACGTTATCATATATGCAACATACATGCAAACACGACTCTAGATGCAATTCAAGACTTCCCTAGCCACATACAAACATACATGCAACATCCAACATCCATGGAACATCATACGAGTCATTCAAGACAAACAAGGAACATACATTCAAGGATTCAAGCATTTACTCAAAAAGAGACATACTTAGCATATAAGGTTTCATGCCTTGAACATCCACACATAAGGCATTCAAGGTAAGCAACTTAAACATGTTTACAATACAAACATGGCATCAACAAGCCACACCAATATCAACATATTAAGGAGTCTAAACATGCTCCTAAACAACCAACAACATACATCAAAAGAAAAAATCCCATTGCTTGACTATTACACGATCATAACTTAAAAGTCCATACTTGATAAACTCAAAAGCCAAACTAGAACAGTTGGAGGCCCTCCTCTTGCACTAGCAACCCACGAAGTACGGATCTGCATTGTCGAACAAAAGAGAGCGTAAGCATAAAGCTTAGTGAGGGTAAGCTCATAAAACAAACTTCGACAATGCAGGGTCCAAGCACGAACAACAATCAAGGTAGAATGCATGATCTTACCTTCGATCCACATGAGCCAAAATACACATGATGCATGAACATATATTCACATTATGCCATGCTCAACAAGTCACAAGCTCAACCCATGTAAATACATATATCAATGTATTAACAAACACATATATCAATCCATATTGGCACCTAGCTATGACTCGAATACACGGATAAACTTTGGAACTCACATCCAACAACAACCATTACCTTACGGTGGGATTACACTCATCACCGTTCACGCGGAGGGGATTCCACTCATCCTCACGCCCCGTCGATGGGATTACACTCATCACCGACTAACATATGTATAAGAAGGTTTTCCGGGAAAAACCCGTACTCCATCTTGATGACTACCATCACCAAGATCACCCGCGCATTTGACTCACGTGTGCACACTAAACATCCTAATGATCGATCATTTGTACTCAAGCATACTAGTGGCAATACTAAACACTTTTCACAACATCATTTCATATCAACTTCCGTGCTTAGCACGTACTCACCATGATCACCATCATGCACAATCCACATGCATCTCACAATGCATCAAAACCATTCCTCAACATACATGTATAACACATTATACATAGCCACCATAAACAACAATTAGAGTTCAACCAAAGTCTCTATCTAAAGCTTGGGATTAGACTACCAATCTAATCCCAACTCTAGGTGGGTCTACCAAGCCCGACCTAGTCCACATGCTTGAATCAATACTCGAAAACCATTTAAAAACATTTAACCACTCACCGACTATTCCAAGCTCAACACACTAGCCGATCAAGCTTCCAACGATTCCGAATTTGTTCCCGAGGCTTCACAAACACAAACACTAGCCGACCAAGCCCGACCTAGTCCAATACTCAAGATTTCGACCTTTTTAACAAACCTAAATGCTCCCAAAACAACCCCTAACTATCACCCTAACATCAGCCCTCAATTTCCAACATCAACACACACCAAAAACTAACCTTTAAACCCTTCAAAAACCCCACTTAAACCCAAATCCCAAAATCATCACAAAACTCTTTAAAATTCACATATGTTGGACCTTATGGGTTGTAAACAACTTATCTAACAATAAATAATCAAAAGCTTTGTTAGAAATTCATAAAGCTTCAACCTTTGACAAATTCTTTGAAAAACCCAAAACCCAAAATACATGGTTTTAATGAAAACTAATGGTACCAAAATGAAGAGGGAGATAAGGCCAAGCCAAAAACAAAATTACCTTTCGAAAAGCACCAAAGATGAAGGTGTATGGTGATGGAATATTAAAAAGGATAGAAGAGCTCTCTTTGGTCGTGGAAATGCAATGGGAGAGAGAGGGAAGATGATGACAAGGGATATTTTAAACAAAAAGGGTTTTAATTGAAAGTCTACTTATTTACAATCTTGCCATTAATGAGATGGCAATCTCAAATATTTGCAAATTCTATGGATTTGGGCTTTAAAATCAAAACATGTCCAACATAAAATATTTGTTTTGAAACCCGAGACCCAAAAGATTATTTTATTTTTTTAATTATGAAACCGAAACCCGAAACATTATTTTAATATTATTTTCACCGGACCCCCAATCCCGGGTGTTACATTACCAAGCTCTAGGACGTACATGGCTCAAGAAAGAAACACCTATTAGAATTCTACACAAATGCAAGAAAATGCTTAGCGTATTTAATTTTAAAAATCTTATTTTTTTATAATGTATATAGTTTTATTTTGATTCTTAAATTAATCGATTAAAAGGTTTAGATTGTAAATCTCCCAAAAAACATCTACTTTTTTTCAAACACAATCATAATAAGATATATACCATATCATCTACAAAAATAAAAAAATTGAATTTCGTACAAATAAATACCTAAAATACTTATTTGAACATATTTATAATTTAATTATAATTTTGCTTCTATTTTCCTTCGAAACAGAATTTAAAATCAATGATAATTTTCCATATTCCTCCGCATGTTTTGATACAGATTTGATAAATTAACAAGAGTGGGAAACAACATAACTAGGGATGGTCATGGGTTCAGACGGGCTGAGCTTTTAGTTGATCTGCACTTGACCTGAAAATGGAAGGACTTCACCTAAACTCAATCTAATTTGACTAGATATTAGGAGATCTTTGTTCTTGACTGGAATTTTGAGATAAAAATCCCCCACCCTTACTAAACTTTAAAAAAAAAACTTATTTCTATTAGGCTTACATGTTATGTGTGTTTTAGGATTTTATTTACTAAATCTTGGGCTTACATGTATTTAGACAACATTTTATTTATGTTTGAATATGAATTTCTACAAAATATTTCGTTTTATTTTTGTAACAAATGTGACATTCTATATTCGTTCGTAAAGTCTAGGTCGGATGTTGTGTAATATAAGGAAGATCGATTGAGTGTGCGTATAGTAAAAAAAAAGTGGAGTTGAAGAACCACGTTATCATATAATAAAAATTTCTAATAAACACTTTTCAAATCTTTTTTGAATATGAATACATTTGATCTATAACATACATGAATGAATTAAATCTGCCTCATTCGGTAAGTAATCTAATATTTAAACATGTATATATATATATATATATATATATATATATATATATATATATATACGGAATTTATCACGTGAAATATAATTTTGCACTGTAATATAATTACAATTATACTTTTTACAATGAATTTTAAAATATGCTTCATTATCTTTATCGCTCCTAACTATGTAAATTCTACTCACATTTAATTGCTCCGTAAGTATTATTTGTCAATATCTAAAATAAGCTTCATTCCCATTCTTGGTTATAGGCACTTCAAATCTAACTATAACTGCTATCTCTCATTCACTATATATATATATATATATATATATGGTTATAGATAATATATACTCACCAAAGTTGTTTTTAAAATTATCCTTTTTTTAAAGTCAAAATGAAGAGTTTTATTTCCTTTGTTTTTCTCATTGTCCTTATTGCAAGTTTGGGTGAATTTCAATCATATCTTTTAAAGAAGTTTTGTTTCAATTGTTTTGATGAATATCTATTCTTTTGGAAGATTTAACTCAAGTATAAATATTATCGTTTCATAATTTTCAGGAACTGAACCAACAATGGAGGACGCTGACATTTGTACGACTTCAACACCGATGAATTGCACACCAAGAACATGTGACAAGCTTTTCACTTCTAACCATGGAGAGAAAGCTGTTGGGAGATGTATTACTACTTCTGTGTGTGACTGTACATATCCATGTCCAACACTGTTCTAATTTACTTTAATTTCATTTGCTTTTGGAGAAGATGAATGTTCTTTTTTCGTTGAGAGATAAGATAATTGAATAAGAGATAAATGTATCATTATGATATATATTTCTCTATTAAATTTTATTATTAAAATTGCCCAATTTGATTTTTTTTCCTGAAATTTAGATAGACATTTCTTATTAAAAATATAACTTTCACAAATAGTTTTAAAACCAAAAGTTTATTATGTTAGTTAAGTCTCTCTAATATGTCAACAATCATGTACATGCATACTTCCATATCAACGTCGTCAACGATAAAAATAACATAATAAATGTGAAAGAATGTTTTCCTAGTCAAAAGGTTAATTTATGTAGTTTTCATCTTTGAAGACTCAATTGAGTGTATTTTTCGTGGAAGGGGTTTAATTGATTTTTATGAAAATTTTTGTGGCTTATATTCCCCTAAAGCTATTAAATGATATATATACACCCAATCATATATGCTCGTATGATTTTAAAATAAATTTGCTATGTCAGTTTTGATTTCTATTATTACTAATATTAATACCTCGAGGTTGGGAATACAAAATTAGGGGTATTGGACCACGGCAATCATTCTCAATGGCCAAATATCAATAGCTCAAAAGCACACCAAACGATACAACTAATGTTAACCACAACGAAAATGATAACATATGACAATACATAATAAATTATGTATTACTTAATTTTATTAATAATTGATTCAACACGATTATAAGATATAAAAATTTACCAAGCTCTAGGACGTACATGACTCAAGAAAGAAACACCTGTTAGAATTCCACACAAATGCAAGAAAATGCATAAAGTAATTAATTTTAAAAATCTTATTTTTTTTTACAATGTATATAATTTTATTTTGATTCTTAAATTAATCGATTAAAAGGTTTAGATTGTAAATCTCCCAAAAAAACATCTGTTGAGTGGATCGAAAGATCGAAATAAACCAAGAGGGGGGTGAATTGGATTTTTAAAGCTTTTGGTGGTGGAAATGGCAAATAAAATGGTAGACAAGGAATTTTAGAGTGGTTCAAGTTCCAATCGAACTCTAAATCCACTACCTTAGCTTCACTAAGGATTTGCAACAATTCCACTAATTGCTCTTCCCCTTTTCTAGGCTAAGGAGGTAACCGTTACAATTTTCGGTCAAATTTTCTACCAAAATTTGACCCAATCCTCACACAATTTAAACAAAGAAGTTGTTGGGTAAAACAAGTATCTCTCAATACACAATATAGACCAATTACAAGCACTCAACCCAATTGAAATGATAAGAATGAAAAATACAATTGAGGTTACAAGACAATAATGGGATTTAGGCACAAATGCTTGGATTTGATGTTTGGATGTTTGCTTTTGGATAAATAGTTGTTGTTGAAGCTTTTAGAGGTCCCTTTTATACCTTCTCATTGAATTCTAGCCGTTGTGGTTGATGCATTCATCAATAGAGCCGTTGGGGATGTTATCTTCCCTCCATAAATGTAGTCTGTAACCTACCGTTTCGAAACGCCCGACCCTGTTTCGAAACAAACCAAAATAGAAAAAGCCGTTGGGATGCATTAAAGAGCTCGTATTGAAACAGTTAGACCTGTTTCGATACGCTAAGAGTCGTTTCGAAAAACATTTCGAAACATTTTTGCCAGTGTCAAGGATCGTATCGTAACGGCTTGAATCGTTTCGATACGCCTTAACGACTTGTTGAAAATCAGTTAAAAACTTTCTAACAAAATTAAATTATCGGTTTCACAATCTCCCCCTTTTTGATATAACAAAACAAAAGTTAAAATTTTTAAGAGTTTTGAAAATTTTGAATACATTCTAACTCCCCCTCAATTTAATATGGGTTTTTAAAGTTTTAAAAAATATTTAAATTCAAGCTTTAAAACATAAAAACACTTAAACCGCTTAAAACGAATTTTGGCTCTTAGATTACTTCTCCCCCTTTTTGTTAGATCAAAAATAATAAGCAAGGCTCAAAGAGAAGAGATAAGGTTAAAAGCAACAATCAATAAGCAATAAGCAACATAATATTAATTCATAAAATTCAAATATCCAAAACATAAATCTTAAGCAATAAGTTCAAAGCATAATCCCAAATAAAAGAAATCAAAAGCATAGGTTCATAAAACATAATGGAAATAAAGATGCAAACTTAATCCTAATATGCATAGCTAATATGAGATGACATGAGAATCCTAAGCCTCGTCATCACTATCATCATCCATTGAATCATCATCATTCTTAGCTTGAGCGCGACGAAAATCCATCCATTGTCCATAAAAGGTGGAGAAGGACATGTCCATAAATGTATGTTGATTCTCAATGTATGTGAGTCGATTCTCATTTGCAAGGAGACGATCCTCCACGGATTGCAAGCGAGTATTGATAGCACCAAAACCCCTAGACATGTTAGTGTCCAAAGTGTTGAACCGCTCGGTAAGAAAAGCCGTGAGAGCTTCATTGTCGATTCCCTATCAACACATTCCCATTGGCAATTGTTGACATAGTGAAATCCGGACTTGCGGAGAGAAGACTCACCAATTTTTGACTTGCGGGGTTCCGGAGAGTCTTAAGTGCAATCAATCTCAAGCTTCTCAAAGATAAAACATAAAACAGTCCCATAAGTGAAAGACTTGAGCGCATCGGTTTCACGGAGCTTAACATTATTCACCATCTCGGCAAACATGATCTTAACAAGATTAGGTTGCTCTCTACGACGAAAACATTCAAGCAAAAAGTAATCTACTTGACGAACGGGAGAAAATTTACCTCC
Organism: Hibiscus trionum; assembly: GCA_030270665.1. Taxonomy (NCBI): domain Eukaryota; kingdom Viridiplantae; phylum Streptophyta; class Magnoliopsida; order Malvales; family Malvaceae; genus Hibiscus; species Hibiscus trionum. Next base: position 39,541,458 of record BSYR01000026.1, on the reverse strand, counting down.
AGAGGGGCGAATAAACCACGAGACCATCAAGTGGAGAAACCTATCGTGAGCATCCAAGGCAAGCACTGAACCGATGTGACAACCAAAATGATTCTCATTCTCGAGTCCTTCGTCCTTAAGACCAAAGGTATCCTCTAAGTAAGGTATGTCAATATCAATCTTCTTTCCTAAGATTTGAGACTCAATGCGAACAACTTCGAAATTATCTTCATTGTTGATGAGTTGGGCATTAGAGTAAAAGACAAGGACCATGTGCTTGTAACAAATATCCGGGATATTCAAGAAACCAAGGAAGCTCCATTCTTGTAAACGGTGGAGATAACGAAATAGAAAGCGCTCGGAGTCAAGAAACGACATGTCAACAACTCGCTCACGACGAACGCCAAATTTCTTGTCATATTGGAAACGCGCCTGCAATGCGGGAGTTTTGAGACTCTTGAGAAACAATTGAGTAAGGTTAGGACGGAGAGCGGCTTGGTTTGATCCTTCACCCGATTGAGGTGCCTTACGTTTCTTGTTAACGGGATCCATTGAAACAATCCTAAAAACATAAAAGCAAGCAATTTAAAAACAAATTTTAAGTGTATGCATGAAATTTCTTAATTCAATCCAATGGTAAATCCCACTTTGGTTTAAAAACAAATTTTAAAAACAAAGATACAAAACAAAACAAAAAAATTTAAGAGAAAAGCAATTTAAAAAAAATAGTAAAGAGAAATACGAATGAAAAAATATATATTCGAATAAAAAATTTGAAGATTTTGAATTTTTTTTACAAGTTTTGAAAAACCCAAGTATCAAAACACATAGACTATACAAAATTAAAATTTTCTAACCTAAGATTCGAATACAAATCTAAGGAAAAATAAAAAGATGAAAAAATACCTTAAATTGGGATTTTGGATGAATAGATGAAAATCCTTGCACAAAGTTGTTGATGCTTGCTTAGACTTGTGTTTAAGAGTAAGAGCCCTCAAGATTTGGTGAAAAACAATGAGGTTTAGAGGGTTTTTATTGGGAAAATCGTTTTAGGGTATTTTAGGGTTTGAGGGGAGTTTTAATTAAAGTAAAACTTTAACATTAAAAGCCCTCTATAAAGTTGTACGCTAACCCGTTTCGGAACGGTGTTGACCGTTCCGAAACGCGGGCACCGAGGGTTGACCGACTTTTCAACTCCAGCTGACCGTTTCGATACGTCATTGACCGTATCGAATCTCCGTTGACTCGTATCGAAACACGTTTCGATACACCCCTTGGGTGTAGCGAAAACATTTCGAAACCCTTGGAAGGCGTTTCAAAACACCCTTCTCTCAGATTGAATTTTAAAGCATTTGTATCAAAACAGGTGGACCCGTTTCGATACACATGGGCCTGGAAGTGCAGATGAGTCTCTAAAACTGCAGAAAAATGAAATTTTTGAAGGCCTAACTTGCATGAATGACCTGAAGGAGCAGGAATAATGTAACCCCCTAAACCCGATCCAAGGGTTATAGGCCGAATCTAGGAAGTTAGGTTGAAACCGTGTCCCTCGAGTAATTAATTATTAAGTTTTCGAAAATTAATACTCAAAATATTAATTTAAAACGGTGAAGTTTAACATTGAAATTTATATTTCGAAAACGCAGTCGTATAGATAAAATAATCCAAAACAAGTAGCAAAGCATCAAATTAAAATTCACATGCATGCTAAACAGTTTTAAAATCCCAAATAAAAATAAAAATAATCGAGTTTACATAAAAATCCCAATTAATGAAATAATCGAAATAAAACCGAAATAAAATTGGAAACTAAGAATATCCATACTAAAACAATAATAAATCTGATAACTGTGGTCCTCCAAGTATCGAACTCCTATATCTGAGAATCTGAAATAGAAGCTAAGGGGGAGTCAGCTATTAAGCTCAGTGTGTCTCACAGGTGCACCAGACAGAAAATCACAAGAATTATACAGTCAACATAGTCATTCCAACAGTCAATCGAATATACAGATATGCAAAGCACGATGCACCTAAGTCTATGCCATGAACCCATCTGCATCACCGTCCGAAGAGTAAGGTTCCCCTGAACCACTCTCTACATCGTCACCATCCGAAGTGGAACTCAGCCTGAAAGGTGGAACCACTGATCCGAAGTGGAATTCAGCCCGAAGGATGAAACCACTGAACTTCCTCCGTACATTTTCCCACCCGAATGATATGACATGAATGTTCTGATTCCAATCCGAACGCAACATCATTAGTCCGAAAATGCATGAGCATTTTGTCCGAAAATGCATGAACATGTAGTCTGATAATTAATTATTCAGATTCCGATGTATGATGCTTAACATAATGGCATACAACATATCACATAGCCCAGATCACAACATATCACAAAGCCCAGATCACAACATATTTTACTGTCAAACATCACAAAGCAACAACATATTTCACAGTCAAACATAACACAGCAACAACACATATAGTATAGCACAAGCAGAGAACACACCTTAGCCAAAGCAAACTCAACCTACTGAATAATGTGTTCCCACGATCAGAAGTACTGAGTCCAACTATATCGGAACCTACGAGAATAATCCTACGTTAACACTATTGTTATGCTAAATATAACTAAAGAATTACTCCTAAATAATCATTTAATTAAGTTTAGCTTAACATCAACGAGAGAGACAAACCCATAATGAGAAGTCAATAACGTTGAAATTATACTCGATCATCACTTTACCTTGCTGTCAGCGAATGCATGATGCCTTGCAAAGGGTTAGCCAAGACATGGTGGAGGGACCCACTTTTCCATTGTTGGTGTTGAAGTCATTATGATTCCATTGCAAGGAGATTTATAAATATTAAAGGCTGGTGGCTTACCTTGGAATTCAACATGTTGGATTTGCAAAACATGGGGTAAGTCGTTGGCATGCATTTTTATTAGGACGGTGAAAAGGTATTTGATGCAGACTCCAAGGAATTCAGGCAGCAAAGAAATTAATATATATATATATATATAATAAAATAACAATGATAGATATCATTCAAATAAAAACCATGGCACGGGTGGAATGAACGGCGGCATAGAGCAAACTCTAAAGGTTCCTCTTCGAGATTCTAACAAGACACCAACAACGATATAGAAACGGACGAGACAATTTGGTTCATGACGACGAGGGGGATGCGATGATGGTCTTGGATGAAGAATCGAACGACGGCTTGGGTGGTTATCAATGCTTGATCGGAAATTTTATGGGAGGTGAAGGAAATGCGAGAGATGGTTGAGGGGAAAAAAGGAGAGTGCAGCTACCAATGCACAAATGAGATCAGGTTGAATGACAACACAAAGTTTTCATATAGGCTTTGAGCTCAATTTCGTAGGAACATGTACGATCATGATTATTTGTTCAATTAACTGAAGTTCATGTCCTTTATCGGAGTTCAAGCTATGATCATCTCTAAAGGTTACTCAAAAGAAGGTATCACGAGGATTCACGTGGTTCAGAAGTATACTTATTGATACAACGAGATGGGAATATTACGAGAAGTTCTATGTCTAGAGTAGAAGTCACTAATTAATGATTACACATTCCCCTAATTCTAGATTTTAATGAAACATACTCAAATATAAAGCTCATGCGAGGTGGCATACTCAAGTATCTACAAAAAGGGCAATCCTAGAATTAGTTGGTACTTGGCGTTTCCATTTAAAATATATCTTTAATTCTTTAAAATAATAAATTTATCAGAATATCTCATTTTACCCCCAAAATATATAATATGCATGCAAAAATCATTTTCGGCATAAAATTTTAAGTGAGCATCGCAGTCCGAGGGTTGAACTTAGCTCTGATACCACTAAATGTAACCCCATAAACCCGACCCAAGGGTTATAGGCCGAATCTAGGAAGTTAGGTTGAAACCGTGTCCCTCGAGTAATTAATTATTAGGTTTCCGAAAATTAATACTCAAAATATTAATTTAAAACGGTGACATTTAACATTGAAATTTATATTTCGAAAACGCAGTCGTATAGATAAAATAATCCAAAACAAGTAGCAAAGTATCAAATTAAAATTCACATGCATGCTAAACAGTTTTAAAATCCCAAATAAAAATAAAAATAATTGAGTTTACATAAAAATCCCAAGTAATGAAATAATCGAAATAAAACCGAAATGAAACTGGAAACTAAGAATATCCATACTAAAACAGTAATAAATCTGATAATTGTGGTCCTCCAAGTACCGAACTCCTATGTCTGAGAATCTAAAATAGAAGCTAAGGGGGGGGGGGCATCTACTAAGCTCAGCGTGTCTCTAAGGTGCACCAGACAGAAAATCGCAAGAATCATACAGTCAACATAGTCATTCCAACAGTCAATCGAATATACAGATATGCAAAGCACGATGCACCTAAGTCTATGCCATGAACCCATCTACATCATCGTCCGAAGAGTAAGGTTCCCCTGAACCACTCTCTACATCGTCACCATCCGAAGTGGAACTCAGCCCGAAAGGTGGAACCACTGATCCGAAGTGGAATTCAGCCCGAAGGATGAAACCACTGAACTTCCTCCGTACATTTTCCCACCCGAATGATATGACATGAATGTTCTGATTCCAATCCGAATGCAACAACATTAGTCCGAAAATGCATGAGCATGTAGTCTGATAATTAATTATTCAGATTCCGATGTATGATGCTTAACAGAAAGGCATACAACATATCACATAGCCCAGATCACAACATATTTTACTGTCAAACATCATATAACAACAACATATTTCACAGTCAAACATCACACAATAACAACACATATAGTATAGCACAAGTAGAGAACACACCTTAGCCAAAGAAAACTCAACCTACTGAATAATGTGTTCCCACGATCAGAAGTACTGAGTCCAACTATATCGGAACCTACAAGAATAATCATACGTTAACACTATTGTTATGCTAAATATAACTAAAGAATTACTCCTAAATAATTATTTAATGAAGTTTAGCTTAACATCAACGAGAGAGACAGACCCATAATGAGAAGTCAATAACGTTGAAATTATACTCGATCATCACTTTACCTTGCTGTTAGCGAATGCATGATGCCTTGCAAAGGGTTAGACAAGACATGGTGGAGGGACCCACTTTTCCATTGTTGGTGTTGAAGTCATTATGCTTCCATTGCAAGGAGATTTATAAATATTAAAGGCTGGTGGCTTACCTTGGAATTCAACACGTTGGATTTGCAAAACATGGGGTAGGTCGTTGGCAAGCATTTTTATTAGGAAGGTGAAAAGGTATTCGATGCAGACTCCAAGGATTTCAGGCAGCAAAGAAATTAATATATATATATATAAAATAAAATAACAATGATATATATCATTCAAATAAAAACCATGGCACGGGTGGAATGAACGGCGGCATAGAGCAAACTCGAAAGGTTCCTCTTCGAGATTCTAACAAGACACCAACAACGATATAGAAACGGACAAGACAATTTGGTTCACGAGGACGAGGGGGATGCGATGATTGTCTCGGATGAAGAATCGAACGGCGGCTTGGGTGGTTATCAATGCTTGATCGAAAATTTTATGGGAGGGGAAGGATATTCGAGAGATGGTTGAGGGGAAAAAAGGAGAGTGCAGCTACCAATGCAAAAATGAGATGCGTAGAGTCTGTATAACTCAAATAAATAGGTTAAAAAAAAACCTAACCTTTGGGTAAATCATAAGGGAAGGGTCCACAATATTACCCATATTTCAGAAGGATCACTAAAATTCTATTTTTAAACATTTTGATCACAAAAAAATTGTTTTAGATTTATCCAATTCTAAAATTCTCATTTAGGTTTCCAGATTAAATTCCCAAATCTTAGGGTTTTTAATTTAGGGATTACAAAGTTTAAGGTTTCTAAATTAGGGATATTTTGAATTTAGGGTTTACTATATGAGCGTAATTTTTGGGGTGTTACAAATAACACATGCAAACATAAACATACTCCCCAAGCTATAGGCAAGGATGAAATTAGGAGGAAAAACACATAAACATGGCATTTCACAAGATCAAGCAATTTTAAGCACAAAATAGGTCATAAAAGGTCAAGATAGGCTAGTTAGACCTAACTCTCTCCTAAGGGACCAAAAATGCTCTTTGTCTAAAGCTTTTGTAAATATGTCTGCTAATTGATTTAAGGTGTCAACATACTCTATAACAACTTCTTCTTTAAGGACATGATCTCTAATGAAATGATGTCATATTTCTATGTGTTTGGTTTTAGAGTGTTGGATGTGATTTTTTGTCAAACATATGGCACTAGTGTTATCACACTTAAGGGGTATGGTTTCAACTTTAATACCATAATCTAAGAGTTGTTGCTTCATCCAAAGGACTTGAGCACAACAACTCCCTAAGGATATGTACTCGGCTTCGGTGGTAGATAAAGCTACACTATTTTGTTTCTTAGAGAACCAAGATATGAGCATACTACCTAGGAATTGACAAGTTCCCGAAGTACTCTTCCTATCGATTTTGCATCCCCCATAATCCGCATCTGAATAAGCATGAAGGTTGAAGGTGGAGTCTCTAGGGTACAAAAGACCTAAACAAGGAGTATCTCTAAGGTACCTAAAGATTCTCTTAACGGCTATAAGGTGAGACTCTCTAGGACTAGCTTGAAACATAGCACACAAGCAAACACTAAAAAAGATATCCGGTCTACTTGCGGTAAGGTAAAGCAATGATCCAATCATAGAATGGTAAAGCTTAGAGTCAACACACTTACATCCTTCATCCTTGTCAAGCTTTGTAGATGAGCTCATAGGTGTGGCTTGAGGCTTTGCATTCTCCAAGCCAAACTTCTTGAGCATATCCTTGATGTATTTTGCTTGATTGATGAAGGTTCCATCCTTCCTTTGCTTGATTTGGAGTCCCAAAAAGAATGAGAGCCCCCCCATCATGCTCATCTCGAATTCACCTTGCATTAGCTTAGCAAACAATTTGCAATGACATTCGTTAGTAGAACCAAAAATAATATCATCAACATAAATCCGTACTACTAAGATGTCATTTTTATACCTTTTTATAAAAAGTGTAGTGTCCACCTTACCCTTTTCAAAACCTTTTTCAATTAAATTTTTTGAAAGTCTTTCATACCAAGCTCTAGGAGCTTGTTTTAAACCATAAAGAGCTTTAGTGAGTTTGAAAACATGATTTGTAAATTTTGAGTCTTCAAAACTCGGTGGTTGTTCCACATATACTCCCTCATTTATAAAACCATTTAAAAACGCGCTTTTAACATCCATTTGAAAAAGCTTGAAATCATGATAACATGCATATGCAAGCAACATCCTAATGGCTTCCATTCTAGCTACGGGTGCATAGGTTTCATCAAAATCTATTCCCACTTCTTGAGTGTAACCTTGTGCTACTAGTCTAGCTTTGTTTCTCACAATGTTACCACTCTCGTCTAGTTTGTTCCTAAAGACACATTTAGTTCCTATAGTAGATTGATTACTATGCCTATCAACTAATATCCAAACATTACTTCTCTCAAATTGATTTAACTCTTCTTGCATAGCCATGATCCAAAAATCATCTTTCAATGCTTCTTTTATATTCTTAGGCTCTATGCATGAGATAAATGCAACATGATTCATTAGTCTAAGAGAAGATTGAGTGGTTACCCCCTTGGATGGATAACCAAAGATTTCACCATCTTTGACATAGTTGAACTCCCTTGGGTAGCTCACTTCCTTTTCCTCAAGAGCCAAGTCCTTCAAGGCTTCAAGCGGTGGATCTTGTGTGTCCTCTTCTTTTGTTGGAATCTCATCCTCCTTTGAAGTTTGTCCTCCATCAAAGGCATTTATGATTCCTACATCATCATCATCACAAGAATCCTTCCTTCGAAGGAGGTTATCATCGAATACAACATGTATAGATTCTTCTACTACTAAAGTTCTCTTGTTAAATACACGATAGGCTTTAGAGGCTAAAGAATATCATATGAAAATAGCTTCATCACTTTTTGCATCAAATTTACCTAAGTTGTCTTTTCCATTATTCAAAACAAAACACTTGCAACCAAATGGATGAAAATAGCTAATGTTAGGCTTTTTAGATTTTAAAATCTCATAAGGTGTTTTCTTTAAAATCTGCCTAACCATTACTCGGTTTACAATGTAGCAAGTGGTGTTTGTGGCTTCCGCCCAAAAATATTTAGGTAAATTGTTTTCACAAAGCATGGTTGTAGCCATTTCTTGTAAAGTTCTATTTTTCCTCTCAACTACCCCATTTTGTTGGGGAGTTCGAGGAGTCGAAAAATTGTAGCTAATACCATTTTCATTCAAAAACTCTTAAAACCCTAAATTTTGAAACTCGGTTCCATGATCACTTCTAATATGAGAAATTCTAAGTTCAAGATCATTTTGGGTTAGTTTTGAAAATGTGATGAATTTTTCTAAAGCCCCATCTTTAGTACTTAAAAATAGAACCCAAGTAAATCTAGAAAAATCATCTACAAGAACAAATGCATAAGATTTACCACCCAAGCTCATAGTCCTAATTGACCCAAATAAATCCATATGGATAAGTTGTAAACACCTTGTAACCCCCTTAGCCCGGCCTAGACGATTGACCCGAACTACAAAGATTACACGGGGAAAACTAAAGTCAACCCGAAAGTCGACCTTGATTCACGACCCCTTTTTTTCTTTTTAATCTTGTCTAGATACATATTAACCCTAAGTGAGTACTCATTAAAACATATTTCAGAACGGCACAACGATCGGATTTCAATAAGGGACTCAATTGCACAAACTACAAATTTAAGGACCAAAATGTAATTTCTGAAAATTAGAAGGTCTTTTCTGATTTTAATGTTACCATTATGAAATTAGTCATGTTACATACTTCACTGTCAAATTCCATCTTAATTGGACATCTCAAACTCAAGCAATTGCAACTTTAACATTTGGGACTAAAATGTAAAGCTTGCAAACTTCAGCATCATTCAAAACAGTTCCCAACGGTCACCTGTTTCGAAACACCCACCTGCCGTATCGAAACGCAGGATCGAAACGGCGTTGACCGTTTCGATACGCGGGTTGGTTCCAAGACTTGTTCCGAAAAGAGGCCTTCCAGTGGCCAAATCGTTTCGAAACATCCCTTAGCGTTTTCGAACACGAAGGCCATTTCAGGCCCCCGTTTCGAAACACTAGGGGGTGTTTCGATACGGTTTGCCCAAAAACAGTAGTAAATGCTGATTTTTCATGCACAATCTCGTTCAAACCCATCCAAATGACTTCCCAAGCATATCAACAAGTCAACATACATACAAGATACTCATTTAGAGCCCCTAAACACCATCATGGCATCAAACAAGAAAATTCATAAATCTATAGGCATGCACCCTAATAACCAAACCAAATAAGGAAGTCAAACCTCCAACAAGCAATTAAGGCCATTCACCATATCTCCCAAGACAAAACATAGGTTCCCATAGGAATAATGCACAACCTTAGGGAGTTCAACATATCTCCCAAAACAAAACATAGGTTCCCATTGCCAAATTATCAAAACTAATATTGTACGAAAACTTCACCATATATGAGCTTGGATTCCCTTGGACACACTTAGCTCCCTTGATTCCCTTAAACACCTCAATTATCTGCATTATTGGTAAAAGAGAGCGTAAGCGCAAATGCTTAGTGAGGCGTGCTCTAAAGTAAACCAACACAATAATGCACTTTTAGAAAACATTTTCTTCAAAGCTTTTAACCACATGCTCATCTTATACTCATGCTTAACAAACTTTCAAAGAAAAAACTCATTGAAAACACATGTACCTCCATTCTATCTCATGCATTAAAACCAATGGAAAACTCATCGCAAGGCCATTCACATGCTTGTATTGTCAAAGCATTTCTAAACAAAACACATATGCATATCTCATAGCATAAATCATTTCACCAAGGTACATGTGTAACAAAAACCATTTCATCATTTATATTGGCATTTAGCATCTCATCAATACTCGGATATGCGGACACATTTCTACACTAGACTCTTCCGGTGGAATCTCACATCACCGTACTCACTTGTCTAGCAACAACTTCCGGTGGAATCTCTCATCACCGTACTCACATGGCAGAATCTCTCATCGCCACAAAGCATGGGTATTTCACCACGTCCTACCCGATGGAATGCCTATCATCGGAAAATCTCCCTTTGGCTTAACCAAAGAGCACATACGAATTTTTAGTTTATAGTGCACTCTCATCCTATTGATCGATCAATTATATCCGGTAAGTTTCTCAACATCTATGCCAATATAATGTGTTAAAATATCATCACACCTACTGTGTTTCATGCAAAATAACTCAAGTGTTTTCTCATCACTTTTCAAAACAATAATCAAACTTTGCTTTAAACCAAAAGCTCAAATCTATTCAATGCATCATGCCATCTCATGACAACTCTACAAGCATAATTTCATGCTCCAAAACATGCATAAAAATAGTAGGAATTTAATCAACACAAATCATGAGCATGTAAAAGCAATTTGGGGCCAAACACCACTTTAGAGAGATCAAAACAAGCCATACTTACTTCCGAATTTAGGAAGGTGTTTCAAACCTTTCCTAAATCCCCAAACCTTGCATTTTTGTCCTCATGGACTTCTAAACCAAACGCACTCACCAATTTCGTTTCTCTTGCTTACCGAAACGCCAATTAAGCCTCTGGATCAACTCCAAAAGGGTCCGAAGATGTCTCCCCTGATTTAGACACATCAAAGCAGAGGATTAATGCATCATCATGCATTGAAATCTTCAGCCAACACTCCTAAACACGATGCTCTACCTAAAACCAACATTTCGGCCACCAAACACAACCGAAATCACCTTCAAACTCTTCCAAAACTTAACCCAGCCAAGATCCATCACTTCTAATCATTTCTAAACATCAATTAACATAAAAAACAACCCTCAACACGTCCTTATACCTCCAGCTATAACAGAACACCAAAAACACCACAAAAACCACCATTTTCATAAGCAAAAACTTAGGAAACACAACCTATTCGGGATTACATTGATAAAACCTCATTTCTAACATCATCTAACATCCAAAATACATTAGAGAACTATCTCAAAACAGAGCCCAATCAATTTCAACGAAAATACTCAAGATCTCTTCCAAAATCTTGAGTTTTAAGTCAAAATGTTGTTTCTAACATTAAAACCATTTATAAAACTTCAATAAAGGATTGACAACTTGGGAATTTCAGTAAAGAACTGAGTATTTAGAGGAGAAGAACAATCTTACCTCTAAATGGTGATTTCTCCTTGATTTGGGCCAAATTCCATGAAAATTCAATGAGGAAAACAAAAGGATTTGATGCAAGATTGATTAAGAACCAATGAGTGATGGAAAACTCATCAATTGAAGTAAAAATCTATGTGGTTGTTGCTGGAGAAAAGGTGTTTGGATGATGGAATTTTGAGAGAAAAAGGAATGAGAGAAAAATAGAGAAAGGTAGTTATGAAAATTAAAAAGTAGTTTTCCTTTTCATTTATTTAATTAAAACATTAATTAAATCACCCAAATTAAGGAAAAATCTGGAGAAAAACATTTTGGGTCAATTAGCTCCTTACAGATTCAAAGTTTCAATCCTTTACAAAACAATCACTACTAAACAATGCAAAAATCGCAATTTGGTCACTACACCGAAATGTAGTATTTTCAAACATTATTTTGTAAAATTGATTTCACCACTCTCTTATATATATTAAATGAGGATTTTTAGATATTTTTCTATATTTTTAAAGCATCCCGAACTAGGCTTTCCCTAAAACCTCATTTTATATTCGAACAGTTTCTCAGATCGGTCCGGTTCAAACCCTAAACTTCTAAGCCCAAAATTGGGGTGTTACAACTCTCCCCCACTTAAGAAATTTCGTCCTCGAAATTTACCTGGAGGAAAAAGGTAAGGAAACTGCTTCTTCATTTCATCCTCTCTTTCCCACGTGGCTTCCTCAACACCACGATGCCTCCACAACACCTTAACCAATTCAATGGTCTTACCTCGAAGAACTTTACTGTCCGAATCCAGAATCTCAACCGGCTCTTCATCATATGTTAAATATGGATTCAACTCCACTTCCTCCACAGGCATAACATGCGAAGGATCCGATCTATACCTCCGAAGCATAGAGACATGAAAGACATCATCAATCTTTTCCAACTCTTGTGGTAATCTCAGCTTATAAGCAACAAGACCCACACGTTCAATCACCTCGTATGGTCCAATCTAGGGCTCAACTTACCCTTCCAGCCAAACCTCATTACCTTCTTCCAAGGTGAAACCTTCAGAAACACACGGCCACCCACCGTAAACTCAATCTCCTTACGCTTCAAATCCGCGTAAGACTTCTGTCGATCAGAAGCTGTCTTCAACCGCTCACAAATGAGCTTCACCTTCTCGGTGGTTCCTTTCAACAAAGCCGGAATTGAGACCAATTTCTGACCTATTTCAGCCCAGCAAAGAGGAGTTCTGCACTTCCTCCCATACAAGGCTTCATAAGGTGCCATTTGAATACTTTCCTGGTAGCTATTGTTATAAGCAAACTCAACCAAAGGCAAATGCTTCTCCCAAGAGCCTTGAAACTCAATCACACAGCACCTCAACATATCCTCAAGCACTTGGATAACACGCTCAGACTGACCATCCGACTGTGGATGATAAGAAGTACTAAAATTTAGCTGCGTACCCAAAGCTTGATGCAAACATTCCCAAAAACGCGATGTGAACCTCGGGTCTCTATCCGACACTATAGACCATGCAAGCGCACAATCTCAGCAATGTACAGCTCTGCAAGCTTGTCCAAAGTATACGTTGTATGCACAGGTAAGAAATGCGCACACTTCGTAAGGCGATCCACAATCACCCACACCGAATTCTTCTTCGATGGCGACAAAGGCAAACCAAACACAAAGTCCATGGTAATTCTTTCCCACTTCCATTCAGGAATCCTCAACGGTTGCAACAACCCTGAAGGAAACTGATGCTCAGCCTTAACCCACTGACAAACCATGAACTTACTCTCATACTCCGCAACATCTTTCTTCAAACCCACCCACTAGTACTCATCCTTTAAATCACGATACATCTTTGTACAACCAGGGTGCATAGCAAAAAGACTACTGTGAGCTTTGGTCAGAATAGCACGCCTCAACTCCACATTGTTCGGCACTACTACCCGACTTCCAAAACATAGAACTCCATCATCATTAAAACAAAAATCCGATGGTCTATCCTCAGCAATATTCTAAGCATGTGGTACCAAAGAATCATCCAACAACTGTTTATCTTTTATCAACTGAACCAAAGATGGTTTCACTTGCAATTCAGCCACAAGACCTCCATCTTGTGAAATACTCAAGCTAGCAAACATGGCCCTTAACTCCACTGCCACTTTCCTGCTCAAGGCATCCGCTACAACATTAGCTTTTCACGGATGGTACTCGATCGTCAGATCGTAATCCTTAAGCAACTCCACCCAACGTCGTTGCGTGAGATTCAACTCTTTCTGAGACATCAGATACTTCAAACTCATGTGATCCGTGTACACAGTACACTTCTCACCATACAGATAATGTCTCCAAATCTTCAAAGCAAAAGCCACCACAGCTAACTCAATATCATGCGTAGGATAATTGCGCTCATGCACCTTCAACTGTCGCGATGCATAAGCCACCACCTTACCCTCTTGCATTAGAACACATCCCAAACCAACGTAGGATGCGTCACTATACACCACAAACTCTTTTCATGATTCAGGTTGAACCAAGATTAGAGCTTGCGTCAAAGCTGCCTTAAGCTTCTCAAAAGCTTGTTGTCTTGCTTCCGTCCACTCATACTTGACATCCTTTTGCAACAACTTTGTAAGAGGTGCATCAATCTTCGAAAAACCATCCACAACCCTCCGGTAATATCCTGCCAACCCCAGGAAACTACGTACTTCATGAACAGACTTAGGAGGCTTCCAATTCATAACCGCCTCGATCTTCTGAGGATCAACACGAATCCCCTCCGCCGAAACCACATGACCAAGGAACTCAACTTCCTTAGCCAAAACTCACACTTGCTCAGCTTAGCATAAAGCTGATTTTCCAGAAGCGCTTGCAAGACAACCCTCAAATGACCTTCATGCTCCTCCTCAGTACGAGAGTACACAAGGATATCGTCGATGAACACCACAACAAACTTGTCCAAATATTCATGGAACACTTTATTCATCATGTCAATGAAGGATGCAAGAGCATTCGTCAAGCCAAACGACATTACAAGGAACTCATAATGCCCATACCTCGTCCTAAAGGCTGTTTTTGGCACATCCACATCTTTCACCTTCAGCTGGTAATACCTTGACCTTAAGTCAATCTTAGAGAACACAACCGTTCCACGAAACTGATCAAAAAGATCATCAATCCTCGGTAAAGGATACCGATTCTTGATAGTCAACTTGTTCAACTGACGATAATCGATGCACATTCTCATAGTGCCATCCTTCTTCTTCACGATCAAGACTGGTGCACCCCACGGTGACACACTGGGCCGAATGAAACCACGATTAAGCAACTCCTGAAGCTGCGTCTTCAATTCCTTCAACTCCTTAGGTGCCATGCGATAGGGAGCAATGGACACCGGAGTTGTATATTCATACAGCTCAATTCCAAACTCCACCTCTCGACTAGGCGGCAGTCCAGGCAACTCCTCCGGAAACACTCCAGGAAACTCCCGTACAATTCTGATATCCTGAACGTGCAACTCCTTTGAACCAGGATTCATCACAAAGGCTAAGTAAGCCTCGCACCCTTGCCTCAGCATTCGACTTGCTTCTAGGGTAGACACCACATTGGCAAGAAACTTCACATTCTCACCAACCACCACCACTTCTTAATCATCCGCAAGTTTCATCAAAACTCGCTTGCTTTCAAAATCCACTACAGCTCGATGTTCAACAAGCCAATCCATACCAAGGATTACATCAAAACCATAGAATGGAAATTCCATGAGATCAACAAGAAAAACATGGTTTTGCACTTTCAAGGGACATCTTCTATACAACTTTTGTGTCACAACTGTCTCACCAAAGGAACTAGTCATACGCATACCAACATCCAAAGACTCAACAGGTAAACCAAGCATTTGAGCATGTTCACGCAATATGTATGAATGTGTAGACCCTAAATCAATCAAAGAAAGAAATGATAAGGATTGCAAAGTAAAGGTACCTGCGATCACATCCGTATCATTCATTCCCTCACGCTGAGCATACACTCGAGCCTGGCCACCACCCTCAGGTTGAACGGCCACCACATGTGCCACATTCCTCCCACCATCATCTCTGCGCTGAAAATTACTACGGCCACGCCCACGGCCTCTCTGTGGCTCAGCTTCTCCCACCGGAGCCTGTCTCTCCTTCAAAGGCTGAGGACAATCCTTCTTCAAATGCCCATGGTTTCCACAATTCCAGCATGTACCAAGGTTACCCCAACACTCGCCACCATGCCGTCTACCACAACGGTTACACTCAAGACTCCTCTAAACAGCATTAGGTCCTTGCTGACCCCTACCAGGGTTACCACCTCCACGCCTAGCATCAAAGTGCGGCCTCCTATCCTTATGCCTCTTGTTGCGATCTCTACCATAATCGCCTTCAGCCGCTCTCTTCCCAGAGCTAGATCCACCTGCACGGCTAGTCAAACCAAGATTCGACTCAATGTCCTTGGCTCTAGTGACCAAGACATCGAAATCTGTATAATCAGCCGCAAGCATGAATGTCTTCACATCTGTTACTAACCCATAACAGAATCGTTCGCACCTCTCCCGTTCATTTGGGATCAGCTCAGGTGCATACTGACTGAGGCGGAGAAACTGGATCTCATACTCAGCCACCGTCATGCTACCTTGCACAAGAGACATAAATTCTCTTTTCTTATCATCTAGGTATCACACACCCATATAATTCCACTTAAAAGCACTCAGGAAGAACGTCCAGGTCACCTCATCATCTTCCATCCCAGAGATAGTGGTCGTCCACCACGTATAAGCATCACCATGCAGCAGTGACACCACACAACCCAACTTCTGCACATAATTGCAGTTCATTTGACCCAAAATCCTCTTGGTGCTTTCCAACCAAGACTCAGATCCTTACGGAGATAAACCTCTGAACTCAGTCCCTCCCAGACTGCGAAGACGTTCCAAAGGCAATCTCACATTTGCATCATCCTGATGCGCAGCTCCATGAGCTCCAGCTACTGCTGCCTGAAAGGCTCCAGCAATAGCCTGAATCAACACCGTCATGTCAGGAGTAGCTTGCCCCTGCACACCTTCAGGTCCAGCGACCCTAGCACCAGCACTAACACCAGCATTATCACCTTCAGCACCACCACCACCGGGTGGTCCACCACCAGGGGGAGGAGGTAAATCCACAGCATTCTCAGCATTCTCATCACCCTCATTCTCATTCTGAGCCATAGCTCTTGTGTTCATCCTCATCTCTCTACGTGGCCCCATTTACAAAGAAAACAATGCACTGACACAAATGCAATAAACACAATTAGGCTCAATAAGGTAAGTAATCCAAGTACTCAAGCTCTTTTTTGAAAACAATTCCTTTCCTTAGTTTTGATATGGCAATGGGATCCCCTAATACATTCAAACATAGCATCATATCACAAAAACATCACAAATGATATCATACATAATTATTCACACAACATTCTTTTCACCCAAAAAGGCATATCATGCACATACATCACCCACATAACAATTCCCAATTATATGAAAACTAAGCTCTGATACCACCAAATGTAACCCTCTTAGCCCAGCCTAGACGGTTGACCCGAACTACGAAGATTACACGGGGAAAACCAAAGTCAACCCAAAAGTCGACCTTGATTCACGACCCCTTTTTTCTTTTTAATCTTGTCTAGATACATATTAACCCTAAGTGAGTACTCATTAAACATATTTGAGAACGGCATAGAGATCGGATTTCAATAAGGGACTCAATTGCACAAACTACAAATTTAAGGACCAAAATGTAATTTCTGAAAATTTGAAGGTCTTTTCTGATTTTAATGTTACCATTATGAAATTAGTCATGTTACATACTTCACTATCAAATTCCATCTTAATTGAAATTTCAAACTCAAGAAATTGCAACTTTAACATTTGGGACTAAAATGTAAAGCTTGCAAACTTTAGCATCATTCAAAACAGTGCCCAACGGTCACCTGTTTCGAAACACCCACCTGCCGTATCGAAACGCAGGATCATAACGGTGTTGACCGTTTCGATACGCGGGTTGGTTCCGAGACTGGTTTCGAAACGAGGCCTTCCAGTGGCCAAATCGTTTTGAAACATCACTTAGCGTTTCGGAACACGAAGGCCATTTCAGACCCCGTTTCGAAACACTAGGGGGTGTTTCGATACAGTTTGCCCAGAAACAACAACAAATGCTGTTTTTTCATGCACAAACTCGTTCAAACCCATCCAAATGACTTCCCAAGCATATCAACAAGTCAACATACATACAAGGTACACATTTAGAGCCCCTAAACACCTTCATGGCATCAAACAAGAAAATTCATAAATCTATAGGCATGCACCCTAATAACCAAACCAAATAAGGAAGTCAAACCTCCAACAAGCAATTAAGGCCATTTACAATTCAAATCTACCAAGGCACACATGCCACAACCTTAGGGAGTTCAACATATCTCCCAAAACAAAACATAGGTTCCCATTGCCAAATTATCAAAACTAATAGTGTACGAAAACTTCACCATACATGAGCTTGGATTCCCGTGGACACACTTAGCTCCCTTGATGCCCTTAAACACCTCAATTATCTGCATTATTGGTAAAAGAGAGCGTAAGCGCAAATGCTTAGTGAGGCGTGCTCTAAAGTAAACCAACACAATAATGCACTTTTAGAAAACATTTTCTTCAAAGCTTTTAACCACATGCTCATCTTATACTCATGCTTAACAAACTTTCAAAGCAAAAACTCATTGAAAACATATGTACCTCCATTCTATCTCATGCATTAAAACCAATGCAAAACTCATGGCAAGGCCAT
Source organism: Hibiscus trionum (assembly GCA_030270665.1). Lineage (NCBI taxonomy): Eukaryota > Viridiplantae > Streptophyta > Magnoliopsida > Malvales > Malvaceae > Hibiscus > Hibiscus trionum. Next base: position 39,523,318 of record BSYR01000026.1, on the reverse strand, counting down.
TCACATGCTTGAATTGTCAAAGCATTTCTAAACAAAACACATATGCATATCTCACAGCATAAATCATTTCACCAAGGTACATGTGTAACAAAAACAATTTCATCATTTATATTGGCATTTAGCATCTGATCAATACTCGGATATGCGGACACATTTCTACACAAGACTCTTCCGGTGGAATCTCACATCACCGTACTCACTTGTCTAGCAACAACTTGCGGTGGAATCTCTCATCACCGTACTCACATGGCGGAATCTCTCATCGCCACAAAGCTTGGGTATTTCACCAAGTCCTACCCGATGGAATGCCCATCATCGGAAAATCTCCCTTTGGCTTAACCAAAGACCACGTACGAATTTTTAGTTTATAGTGCACTCTCATCCTATTGATCGATCAATTATATCCGGTAAGTTTCTCAACATCTATGCCAATATAATGTGTTAAAATATCACCACACCTACTATTTTTCATGCAAAATAACTCAAGTGTTTTCTCATCACTTTTCAAAACAATAATCAAACATTGCTTTAAACCAAAAGCTCAAATATATTCAATGCATCATGCCATCTCATGACAACTCTACAAGCATAATCTCATGCTCCAAAACATGCATAAAAACAGTAGGAATTTAATCAACACAAATTATGAGCATGTAAAAGCAATTTGGGGCCAAACACCACTTTAGAGAGATCAAAACAAGCCATAATTACTTCCAAATTTAGGAAGGTGTTTCAAACCTTTCCTAAATCCCAAAACCTTGCATTTTTGTCCTCATGGACTTCTAAACCAAACGCACTCACAAATTTCGTTTCGCTTGCTTGCCAAAACGCCGATTAAGCCTCCGGATCAACTCCAAATGTAACGCCCCAATTTTGGGCTTAGGAGTTTTGGGATTCGGACCGGTTCGGTCGGATCGCGGTTCGAATATATAAGAGTGAATTTAGGAAAACTTAGTTCGGGTTGCATTAAAAATATGGAAAAATGTCTTAAAATCCTCTTTTATTATATATAAGAGTTTGGTGAAATCAATTTTACAAAATGAGATTTGGAAGTGTGACATTTTGGTTAGTGACCAAAATGTAATTTTCGGAAACTGTGAGACTGTTTTAAAAAGGATTGAAACTTTGAATCTTTAAGGAGCTATTTACCCAATGGGATTTTCTCCAGATTTTTCTAAAATATTAAAGGTTTAATAAATGGATTTTAAATAAAAGAAAAGAGAGGGAAGATATTTTCCTAAATTTCCAACTAACTTTCCACATTTTCTATTTTCATTTTCTCTCATCTTTTCTCTCAAACCAAACACATTTCTCCAGAGCTTTTCCCTCTGATTTTGTCATCTAAATATCTCATTTCAATTCTCTTTTGATCTTCAATCATCTCTTCAACAAAACCTTTGCATTTGCTAAGTGGATTTTCAAGAATTTGGTTCCAAAAAGGGAGAAAACTCAAGTTTGGAGGTAAGAACGTCCTTCTCCTCTGAACTCTCAGTTCTTTACTGAAATTCCTAAGTTCTCAATCCTTGATTTATGTTTTATAAAAGGTTTTATAGATGTGTTCTTGATTTTGGCTTTTAAATGCAAGATTTGATTGATTTGGATGAAATTTCGTATGATCTGATTGGGCAGTGTTTTGAGGTGTCAATTTGATGTTAAATGAATGTTAAATTGATGTGAAATTGAGGTTTAATTAATGCAATCCCGGATAGGTTGAATTTCCTAAGTTTAGCTTGTGTTCTTGGTTGTTTTTGGAGTGATCTTGATGATCTGTTATAGCTGGAGGTATAAGGACGTGGTAGGATTCTTTTTGGATGTTAATTGATGTTGAAGGATGTTTAGATTTGATGGATCTTGGCTGGGTAGTGTTGTAGAGTTGATTGGATGCATTTTCGGTTGTGTTTGGTAGCCGAAAATGGAGTGTGGTTGAGAGCAGCGGGTTTAGGTGCTTTCATTGAGGATATTAATGCATAATGATGCATTAATCTACTGTTTTGATGTGTTTAAAACAGGGACTCATCTTTGGATCCTAGTGGTGTTGATCCGGAAGCTTGATTGGTGTTTCGGCAAGAGGCGAAACGGAATCGGTGAGTGGATTTTGGATTTCAGCTATGAAACCAATGTTTTGAAGGTTTGGGAGCTTAGTTTAAGTCTAAGCAACTTAGCTAAGCTCAAGAGTAAGTTTTCGGAAAAACTCTCTTGATGATGAACCATGGATTGGTTGTATGCAATGTGGTTTGTTTGCATGTTTTAAATCCTGTTTTGAAAGCATATTTAGCATGTTTATTTGCTGGGATTGTAAGCCATGTGTTGAAGGATGCTCAAGGTAAGAGATCCTTGTTTTTGAACATTGTCTTAATGTGGTTTGATGCTTAAGGATGCATGATGTTTATGGCTTTGATAAATGCTTTAAAACAGTGGAATATTGTTGTTAATGATGTATATAGGCAAGTGATGGTTAAGGTCACAAAGGTGGTTAAAAGTCCTTGTGTGAGCCTTGTTTATTTAAGAACAACATGGTGTTTAAAAGTCCATGGTTGGTTCTTGGTTAAGGTTCAAGGTGGTTAAAATTCCTTGTGAAAGCCTTGTTTATTTAAGGACAACATGGTGTTTAAAAGTCCATGGTTGGTTCTTGGTTAAGGTTCAAGGTGGTTAAAATTCCTTGTGTAAGCCTTGTTATTTAAGAACACCAAGGTGTTTAAAAGTCCTTGGGTGATTCTTGTTAAGGAGACAAAGGTGTTTAAAAGTCCTTGTGTGGTCCTTGTCATGGTGTTTAAAAGTCCATGGAAGATTCTTGTTAAGGACACAATGGTGTTTAAAAGTCCATGTGTGGTCCTTGGAAAATTGTAAGATCACAATGGTGTTTAAAAGTCCATGTATGGATCTTATGTTGATTGTATCACTTGTGGCCAATATGACATGTTATGATCTTGAATCATGTTTGCTTGTTTTAAATGCTTACGAGCATGTATATTGTGGTTTGAACAATGGTTTATAAAGGTGTTTATATATGCATTGTTGTGTGGTTTTAACGAGCATTCCTCACTAAGATTTTGCTTACGCTCTCTCTTTCCTTAAACCAATAATGCAGAGCATTAAAGTGCATTGAGGACAGCAAGGTGGACAAGAATCCAAGTGCTGAACAAAGCTCATGTATGGTGAAGGTTTCTTAAACACTATTAGCTTATGGGCATTTGGCAATGGGGGATCTATGTTGTTGTTTTGGGAGATGTTTTGGACTCCCTAAGTTGATATCATGTTGTTAATGTTGTTGGAACTTGTATTTGGCCATTATGTGTTTGGATTGATGTTTTGATGCTTGAATGGATTGCTAAGTAGGATGCATGCCTATAGAATTGGGGATTTTCATAATTGATGCCATGTTGATGAATGGTCGTTGCAATTATGTTCCTTTTATGTTGAATGACTTGCTGGTAAACTATGGTTGCTTTTGGAGCATGTTTGATAGGCCAATTGTGTGACAAACCAGCAATTTTTCTGTAATCTGGGCAGCCTGTTTCGGAACAGGTGCTACCGTATCGGAATAGGGGCCTGAAATGTCCTGGGTGTTCCGAAACGGAAGCAACCGTTCCGGAACGGATATGCTACTGCCAGGCACTGTTTCGGAACCAGTTGCGGAACGGTCCCGCGTTTCGGAACGGGTCTTCCCTGTTCCGAAACACTCGACCGTTGGGCACTAAAATTGTTGGTTAAATGTTTTGCATTGTGTGCGTTTTGGTCCTGAATCTTGTTTATGCAATTAAATGAGTTTGTAATGTCCGTTTGAGCTGAAATTTGACAGACAAACATGAAATGTGACTAATTTCATATTGGTAACTTAAAAGTGGGTTAAGTCCTTGTAATTTCCAGAATTTGCTTTTTGGTCCCTAAGTTTGCGTTTTGTTCATCTAAGTCCCTGAACGTTTTCCGTTTGCGCTGATGTTTGAGTATGATGTTTGTATGAACATAACTAGGGTTAACGTGCATCTAGACAAGATTAAAAAAAAGGTCGTTAATCGAGGTTGACTTTCGGGTTGACTTTGGTTTTCCCCGTGTAAACTTCTTAATTCGGTTCAACCGTCTGGGCCGGGTTAAGGGGGTTACATTTGGTGGTATCAGAGCTGAGTTCTCGAGTAATTGGGAATGGTTGTGTGTGTGATTACAGTATGTATGCTTTGTATGCTTGTTGAGTGAAAGCATGACGTGTGAATTGTAAGTATGTTACAATTGTAGTGTATGCTGTGGTGAAGCATGTTGTGGGTACCCATTGCCAAATCAAAGCTAATGAAATGATATTCTTTTTAATTGAAAATGAGCTTGAGTACTTGGATTGCTTACCTTGCTGGGCCTGACCTTGTTTAATTGCATTGTGATTGCATTGTTAGAGTATGGCACCTCGTAGAGAGTTGAGGAGTAATGTGCGAGCTACGGCTCAGAACGAGAATGAGAATGATGAGAATGTTGAGAGTGCGGTGGATTTACCTCCTCCACCTGGTGGTGGTGGTGCTGGGGGTGAAGGAGCTGGAGTTGCAGCTGGTGCTGGGGTCGCTGGACCTGAGGCTGGTCAGGGGCAAGCTGTTCCTGACATGACAGTGTTGATACAAGCTATTGCTGGAGCTTTTCAAGCAGCAGTAGCTGGAGCTCAAGGAGCTCTGCATCAGGGAGATGCTGGAGTTAGACTACCTTTGGAACGTTTGCGCAGTCTAGGAGGGACTGAGTTCAGAGGGTTGTCTGCTGAAGGTTCGGAGTCTTGGTTAGAGGGTACCAAGAGAATCTTGGGTCAGATGAGTTGCACTGATGTGCAGAAGTTGGGCTGTGTAGTATCCTTGCTACAGGATGATGCTTACACGTGGTGGACAACCACTATCGCTGGGATGGCTGAAGCTGACGTAACTTGGATGTTCTTTCAGAACGCGTTCAAGAGAAGGTATCTAGGTGTGAGGTACCTAGATGAGAAGAAAAGGGAGTTCATGTCTCTTACCCAGGGGAGCATGTCTGTGGCTGAGTATGAAGTACAGTTTGTTCGACTAAGTCAATACGCACCTGAGCTTGTTCTGGATGAGCGAGCGAGGTGTGAAAGGTTCTGTTATGGTTTGGTGACGGATGTAAAGATGTATGTGCTGGCTACCGAGTATGATGATTTTGATGTTCTGGTGGGCCGAGCAAAGGATATTGAGATGAACTTGGGTTTATCTTCTAAAAGTGCTGGTTCTGGTGCTGGGAAGCGAGCTGTTGAATATAGTTCCGGTGGTGGACGGAACAAGAGGGGACGTGATCAGAAGTATCAGTCCTCAGCTAAGCGAGGTGGTGGTGCGCCTTCTCGGGGAGGCAACGCTAGAGTTGATCCGAGTGCTTGTTGGACATGTGGTTCGCGTGGCCATATGAAACGTGATTGTCCTCGTGCTGAGAGGGAGGTGCAAGCTCCTGTTGTGGCAGCTGGTAATGCGTGCTGGAATTGTGGATCTAAGGATCACATGAGGAGAGAGTGCCCTATGTTGGCTGGTGGCCAAGTGCGTGCTCCTGTTGTTTCTACACCACAGAGAGGTCGTGGGCGCGGCCGTGGTAACTTCCAGCGGAGAGAGGAAGGTGGTCGGGGTGTGGCTCATGTTATGGCTATTCAGCCTGAGGGTGGCGGCCAAGCCAGGGTGTATGCTCAGCGAGAGGGAAGGAATGACGCGGATGTGATCACAGGTACTTTTACTTTGCAATCCTTGTCATTACTTTCCTTGATTGATTCTGGATCTACGCACTCATACATATTGCGCGAGCATGCTGAAATGCTTGGTTTGCCTATTGAGTCTTTGGATGTTGGTGTGCGTGTCACTAGTTCTTTTGGTGAGACTGTTGTGACTCGAAAGCTTTATAGAAGATGTCCTTTGGTCGTGCAAGATCATGTTTTTCATGTTGACCTTATGGAGTTACCTTTCTATGGTTTTGATGTAATCCTTGGTATGGATTGGCTTGCTGAGCATCGTGCTGTTGTGGATTGTGAGAATAAGCGAGTTTCGTTGAAGCTTGCGGATGATTATGAGGTTGTTGTGGTTGGTGAAAATGTGAAGTTTCTTGCCAATGTGGTGTCTTCTTTGGAGGCGAGCCGGATGCTGAGGCAGGGTTGTGAAGCTTACCTAGCTTTTGTGATGAATCCTAGTTCTAAGGAGTTGCGTGTGCAAGATATCAGGATTGTGCGAGAGTTTCCTGGTGTGTTTCCTGAGGAGTTGCCTGGTTTACCTCCTAATCGCGAGGTGGAGTTTGGGATTGAGCTGTATGAGAATACAACTCCTGTGTCCATTACCCCTTATCGAATGGCACCTAAGGAGCTGAAAGAGCTGAAGACGCAGTTGCAAGAGTTGCTTGATCGTGGTTTCATTCGGCCGAGTGTGTCGCCTTGGGGTGCACCGGTCTTGTTTGTGAAGAAGAAGGATGGCACTATGAGAATGTGCATTGATTATCGTCAGCTGAACAAGTTGACTATCAAGAATCGGTATCCTTTGCCGAGGATTGATGATCTCTTTGATCAATTTCGGGGAGCAGCTGTGTTCTCTAAGATTGACTTGAGGTCAGGGTATTACCAGTTGAAGGTAAAGGATGTGGATGTGCCTAAGACAGCTTTCAGGACGAGGTATGGGCATTATGAGTTTCTTGTGATGCCGTTTGGTTTGACAAATGCTCCTGCAGCTTTCATGGACATGATGAATCGTGTGTTTCATGAATACCTGGATAAGTTTGTTGTGGTATTCATTGATGATATCCTCGTGTACTCGCGTACTGAGGAGGAGCATGAAGAACATTTGAGGATTGTATTGCAAGCTTTGTTGGAGAATCAGCTTTATGCTAAGCTGAGCAAGTGTGAGTTCTGGTTAAGTGAAGTGGTGTTTCTTGGGCATGTGGTTTCTGCCGAAGGGATTCGTGTCGATCCTCAGAAGATTGAGGCGGTGATGAATTGGAAGGTTCCTAAGTCTGTTCATGAGGTTTGTAGTTTCCTTGGTTTGGCGGGATACTACCGGAGGTTTGTGGATGGGTTTTCTAAGATTGCTGCACCTTTGACGAAGTTGTTGCAGAAAGATGTTAAGTATGAGTGGACGGAAGCGAGACAGCAAGCTTTTGAGAAGCTTAAGGCAGCTTTGACGCAAGCTCCTATATTGGTTCAACCTGAATCAGGGAAAGAGTTTGTGGTGTATAGCGATGCGTCCTATGTTGGTTTGGGATGTGTGTTGATGCAAGAGGGTAAGGTGCTGGCTTATGCATCGCGACAGTTGAAGGTGCATGAGCGCAACTATCCTACGCATGATATAGAGTTGGCTGCGGTGGTTTTTGCTTTGAAAATCTGGAGACATTAACTGTATGGTGAGAAGTGTACTGTGTACACGGATCACAAGAGTTTGAAGTATTTGATGTCTCAGAAGGAGTTGAATCTTAGGCAGCGGCGTTGGGTGGAGTTGCTCAAGGATTATGATTTGACGATTGAGTATCACCCTGGGAAGGCTAATGTTGTAGCGGATGCCTTGAGTAGGAAGGTAGCTGTTGAGTTGAGGGCTATGTTTGCCCGTTTGAGTATTTCGCGTGATGGTGGTCTTGTGGCTGAGTTGCAAGTGAAACCATCTTTGGTTCAGTTGATCAAGGAAAAGCAGTTGCTGGATGATTCCTTGGTATCTCATGTTCAGGTTATTGCGGAGGGTAGGCCTTCGGATTTCTGTTTTAATGATGATGGTGTGTTGTGTTTTGGGAGTCGGATAGTAGTGCCCAATGATGCTGAGTTGAGGCGTGCTATTCTGACTGAAGGTAATAGTAGTCCTTTTGCTATGCACCCAGGTAGTACTAAGATGTATCGAGATCTTCGTGATGAGTACTATTGGGTGGGTTTGAAGAAGGATGTTGCTGAGTTTGTGAGCAAGTGCATGGTGTGTCAGCGAGTAAAGGCTGAGCATCAGGTTCCTTCAGGGTTGTTGCAACCGTTGAGAATCCCTGAATGGAAGTGGGAAAGGATTACCATGGATTTTGTATCTGGTTTACCCTTGTCACCAACGAAGAAGAATTCGGTGTGGGTGATTGTGGATCGCCTGACGAAGTGTGCGCATTTCTTGCCTGTGCATACTACGTACTCCTTGGATAAGCTTGCGGAGCTGTACATTGCTGAGATTGTGCGGCTTCATGGTGTGCCAAATTCGATTGTGTCGGATAGGGATCCAAGGTTTACATCGCGGTTCTGGCAGTGTTTGCATCAAGCTTTGGGTACACGGTTGAATTTCAGTACATCTTATCATCCTCAGTCGGATGGTCAGTCTGAGCGTATTATCCAGATTTTGGAGGATATGTTGAGGTGCTGCGTGATTGAGTTTCAGGGCTCTTGGGAGAAACATTTGCCTTTGGTGGAGTTTGCCTATAACATTAGTTATCAGGCGAGCATTCAAATGGCACCTTATGAGGCTTTGTACGGGATGAAGTGTAGGACTCCTTTGTGTTGGGCTGAAACGGGTCAGAAGTTGGTTTCGATGCCGGCTTTGTTGAAAGGAATCACCGAGAAGGTGAAGCTCATTTGTGAGCGTTTGAAGGCAGCTTCTGATCGGCAAAAGTCTTACGCGGATTTGAGGCGTAAGGAGATTGAGTATACGGTGGGTGACCGTGTGTTTTTGAAGGTTTCGCCTTGGAAAAAGGTGATGAGGTTTGGCCGTAAGGGTAAGCTGAGCCCTAGATACATTGGACCGTACAAGGTGGTTGAGCGTGTGGGTCCTGTTGCGTACAAGCTGAGGTTACCTCAAGAGTTGGAGAAGATTCATGATGTGTTTCATGTTTCTATGCTTCGGAAGTATAGATCGGATCCTTCGCATGTGATGCCTGTGGAAGAAGTGGAATTGAATCCGGATTTGACCTATGATGAGGAACCGGTGAGGATTCTGGATTCGGATAGTAAGGTTCTTCGTGGCAAGACCATTGAGCTGGTAAAGGTGTTGTGGAAACATCGTGGTGTTGAGGAAGCCACGTGGGAACGGAAGGATGACATGCTGAAGTAGTTTCCGTATCTCTTTCCTTCAGGTAAATTTCGAGGACGAAATTTCTTAAGGGGGGGGAGAGTTGTAACGCCCCAATTTTGGGCTTAGGAGTTTTGGGATTCGGACCGGTTCGGTCGGATCGCGGTTCCAATATATAAGAGTGAATTTAGGAAAACCTAGTTCGGGTTGCATTAAAAATATGGAAAAATGTCTTAAAATCCTCTTTTATTATATATAAGAGTTTGGTGAAATCAATTTTACAAAATGAGGTTTGGAAGTGTGACATTTTGGTTAGTGACCAAAATGTAATTTTCGGAAACTCTGAGACTGTTTTAAAAAGGATTGAAACTTTGAATCTTTAAGGAGCTATTTACCCAATGGGAGTTTCTCCAGATTTTTCTAAAATATTAAAGGTTTAATAAATGGATTTTAAATAAAAGAAAAGGGAGGGAAGATATTTTCCTAAATTTCCAACTAACTTTCCACATTTTCTATTTTCATTTTCTCTCATCTTTTCTCTCAAACCAAACACATTTCTCCAGAGCTTTTCCCTCTGATTTTGTCATCTAAATATCTCATTTCAATTCTCTTTTGATCTTCAATCATGTAACGCCCCGGTTTTGGGCTTAGAAGTTTTGGGCGTTGACCGATTCGGTCAAAGTGCGGTTCGAATATATAAGAGTGAATTTAGGAAAGCCTAGTTCGGGTTGCATTAAAAATATGGAAAAATGTTCTAAAATCCTCTTTTAATATATATAAGTGAACTGTGAAATCAATTTTATAAAATGAGGTTTGGAAGGGTGACATTTTGGCTAGTGACCAAAATGTAATTTTTGAAAACTGTGAGACTGTTTTAAAAAGGATTGAAACTTTGAATCTTTAAGGATCCATTTACCCAAAGGGAGTTTCTCCAGATTTTTCTAAGATATTTAATGTTTTAATTCTGATTTTAAACAAAAAGAAAAGTGGAGGGAAGTTATTCTAACTAATTTTCCTACAATCTCATTTTTCCTTTTCTCTCATTTTCTCTCAAACCAAACATCTTTCTCCAGAGTTTTTCTTCTGATTTTGCCACTTAAATCTCTCTTTTCAATCCTCTTTTGGTTGCTAATCATCTCATCAACAAAACCTCATCAATTGCTATTTGATTCTTCAAGCTTTATGGTTCTAAAAGAGGAGAAACTCAAGTTTGGAGGCAAGAACGTCCTTCTCCTCTGAACTTCAAGTTCTTTACTGAAATTCCTAAGTTCTCAATCCTTATTTGATGATTTATAAATGGTTTTAAAGTTGTGTAATGGATCTTGGCTTAAAATGCAAGATTTGATGATTTTTTGTGAATTTTCGTTGGATCTGTTAAAGCAGTGAGTTGAGGTGTATTTTTGATGTTAAATGAATGATAAATTGATTGGAAATTGAGTTTTAACTAATGCAATCCCGTATAGGTTGAATTTCCTAAGTTTAGCTTGTGATTCTTGGTTGTTTTTGGAGTGATCTTGTGGATATGTTGTTGCTGGAGGTATAAGGATGTTGTTAGGTCCTTTTTAGATGTTGAATGATGTTTAAGGATGCTTAGTTTTGATGATTTATGGCTGGGCTTTGTTGAGGAGTTGTTTGGATGCATTTTCGGTTGTGTTTGGTGGCCGGAAATGGAGTGTGGATGAGAGCAGCGAGTTTAGGTGCTTTCATTGAAGCTATTAATGCATGATGATGCATTAATCTACTGTTTTGATGTGTTAAAACAGGGGAGTCATCTTTGGATCCAAGTGGTGGTGATCCGGAAGCTTGATTTGGTGTTTCGGCAAGAAGCGAAACGGAATCGGTGAGTGGATTTTGGTTTTCGGCTTTGAAACCAATGTTTTGGAGGTTTGGGAGCTTAGTCTAAGTCTAAACAACTTTGCTAAGCTCAAGAGTAAGTTTTCGGAAAAACTCTCTTGATGAGGAACCATGTGATGGTTGGGTGCAATATGTTTGTTGCATGTTTAAATTCTGTTTTTAAAGCATATCTAGCATGTTTGTTTGCTGAGATTATAAGCCATGTGTTTAAGGAAGCTCAAGGTTAGAGTTCCTTGCTTTTGAACATTGTTTAAATGTGGTTTAATGCTTAAAAATGCATGATGTTTATGGCTTGGTTAAATGCTTTAAAACAGTGGATTATTGATGATAAATGATGTATATTGGCAAGTGATGTTTTGAAAAGGTTAAGGTCACCAAGGTGGTTAAAAGTCCTTGAGTGAGCCTTGTTTATTTAAGAACATCAAGGTGTTTAAAAGCCCTTGGATGGTTCTTGTTACGGACACAAAGGTGTTTAAAAGTCCTTGTGTGGTCCTTTCCAAGGTGTTTAAAAGTCCTTGGGGCCAAGGTGTTTAAAAGTCCTTGGGGTGATTCATGTCATGGTGTTTAAAAGTCCATGGGCCAAGGTGTTTAAAAGTCCTTGGGGTCAAGGTGTTTAAAAGTCCTTGAGGTGAAACTTGTTAAGGACACAAAGGTGTTTAAAAGTCCTTGTGTGGTCCTTGCCATGGTGTTTAAAAGTCCATGGGCCATGGTGTTTAAAAGTCCATGGGGATAAGATCACAATGGTGTTTAAAAGTCCATGTGTGACTCTTATGTTGATCTTGTTAAAAGATGGTAATTATCACTTGTGGCCAATATGACATGTTATGATATGAAGCATGAGATGCTTGGTTAAGATTGCTTGTGAGCATGTCTAAATGTATTTTGAAGTATGTCTTGTAAAGTGTTCTATAAATGCATTATTGTGTGGTTTTAATGAGCATTCCTCACTAAGCTTTTGCTTACGCTCTCTCTCTCTCTTTTCTTAAACCAATAATGCAGAACATTAAGGTGCATTGAGGGCAGCAAGGAAGGCAAGCAATCAAGTGAAAGATAAGCTCATGTATGGGAAGGTTTTCTTTAACACCTTTAGCTATTGGTTTTTGGCAATGGGGGACCTATGTTGTTGTTTGGGAGATGTTTTGGACTCCCTTTTTTGGATTTATGTTGTTGTTAATGTTGGTTCATGTAATTGGCCATTATGTGTTGGTTTGGAGGTTTTAGTGCATGAATGGTTTGCTTGTGTAGGAAGCATGCCTTTAGAATTGGGGCTTTTCATATATGATGATATAATGATAATTGGTTGATGCAAATATGTCTCTTGTATGTTGTATGAGTTGCTGGTAAAGTTTGATAGCAATTGGAGCATGTTTGGTTGGTCAATTGTGTGTTTAAGCAAGCAATTTTCTGCAATCTGTGCAGGCCGTATCGGAACAGTAGCCACCGTTTCGGAACGGGTGCCTTATAGCAACCCAGGCGTCCGAAACGGGAGACACCGTTCCGAAACGGAAAGGCCACTGCCAGCCCTCGTTTCGGTAAGCGTTGCGGAACGGCCCCGCGTTTCGAAACAGGCTCTCCCTGTCTCGGAACACCTGACCGTTGGGGGCTGACATTGGCAGTTTTATGTTTTGGAATGTATGCGTTTTGGTCCTGAATCTTGTTTGTGCAAGTATGAGTTTGGGATGTCCGTTTGAGCTGAAATTTGACAGGGATGCATGAAACATGATTAATTTCAAGTTGGTAACTTTAATTTGGGTTAAGTCCTTAGAATTATCAGAATTTACAAATTGGTCCCTAAAGTTGTAATTTGTTTAATTGGGTCCCTGTTTGATCTCTGATGTTTATAATCTTTGAGTATGTTGTTTGAATGATCATAACTAGGGTTAATGTGCATCTATACAAGTTTAAAAAGAAAAAAAAGGGTCGTTAATCAAGGTTGACTTTCGGGTTGACTTTGGTTTTCCCCGTGTGACTTTCTTAATTCGGGTCAACCGTCTAGGCCGGGTTAAGGAGGTTACATTTGGTGGTATCAGAGCGTGTATGTGAGTGTTGAAGTATGTATGTTTTGTATGCTTGTGGGGTGAAAATATGTTGAGTGAATTGCATGTATGTTACAATTGAGATGTATGCTGTGATGAAGCATGTTGTGGGTACCCATTGCCAAATCAAAGCTAATGAAATGATGTTGATTTTAATTGGAAATGAGCTTGAGTACTTGGATTGCTTACCTTGCTGGGCCTGACTTTGTTTATTTGCGTTGTGATTGCATAGTTAGAGTATGGCACCTCGTAGAGAGTTGAGGAGTAATGTGCGAGCTACGGCTCAGAATGAGAATGAAAATGAGGAGAATGTTGAGAGTGCGGTTTTACCTCCTCCACCTGGTGGTGGTAGTGCTGGGGCTGAGGAAGCTGGAGCTGCAGCTGGTGCTGAGGCTGCTGGACCTGAGGCTGGTCAGGGGCAAGCTATGCCTGATATGACAATGTTAGTACAAGCTATTGCTGGTGCTTTTCAAGCAGCGGTAGCTGGAGCTCGTGGAGCTGGGCATCAGGAAGATGCTGGAGTTAGACTACCTTTGGAGCGTTTGCGCAGTCTGGGAGGGACTGAGTTCAGGGGTATGTCTGCTGAAGGTTCTGAGGCTTGGTTAGAGAGTACCAAGAGGATCTTGGGTCAGATGAGTTGCACTGATGTGCAAAAGCTTGGTTGTGTTGTGTCCTTGCTGCAGAAGGATGCATATACGTGGTGGACAACCACTATTGCTGGGATGGCAGAAGCTGATGTGACTTGGACATTCTTTCAGAATGTGTTCAAGAGAAGGTATCTGGGTGTGAGGTACCTAGATGAGAAAAAGAGGGAGTTCATGTCTCTTACCCAAGGGAGCATGACGGTGGCTGAGTATGAAGTACAGTTTGTTCAACTCAGTCAATATGCATCTGAGCTTGTCCCGGATGAGCGAGCGAGGTGTGAAAGGTTCCGTTATGGCTTAGTGACGGATGTGAAGATGTATGTGCTGGCTACCGAGTATGATGATTTTGATGTGTTGGTGGGCCGAGCCAAGGATATTGAGATGAACTTGGGTTTATCTGCTAGAGGTGCTGGAGCAAGTGCTGGTAAGTGGGCAGCTGAATATAGTTCCGGTGGTGGACGGAACAAGAGGGGACGTGATCAGAAGTATCAGTCCTCAGCTAAGCGAGGTGGTGGAGCACCTGCTCGGGGAGGCAACGCTAGAGCTGATCCGAGTGCTTGTTTGATATGTGGTTCGCATGGCCACATGAAACGTGATTGTCCTCGTGCTGTGAGGGAGGTGCAAGCTCCTGTTGCAGCAGCTGGTAATGGTTGCTGGAACTGTGGATCTACGGATCATTTGAGGCGTGATTGTCCTATGTTGGCTGGTGGCCAAGTTCGTGCTCCTGTTGTTGCAGCAGCGCAGAGAGGTCGTGGGCGCGGCCCTGGTAATTTTCAGCGGAGAGAGGAAGGTGGCCGAGGTGTAGCTCATGTTGTAGCTGTACAGCCAGAGGGTGGCGGACAGGCTAGAGTGTTTGCTCAGCGTGGGGGGAGGAATGACACGGATGTGATCGCAGGTACTTTTACTCTGCAATCCTTGTCATTACTTTCCTTGATTGATTATGGATCTACGCACTCTTACATATTGCGTGAGCATGCTGAATTGCTTGGTTTGCCTGTTGAGTCTTTGGATGTTGGTATGCGTGTCACTAGTTCTTTTGGTGAGACTGTTGTGACTCGAAAGCTGTATAGAAGGTGTCCTTTGGTTGTTCAAGATCATGTTTTTCATGTTGACCTTATGGAGTTACCATTCTATGGTTTTGATGTAATCCTTGGTATGGATTGGCTTGTTGAGCATCGTGCTGTGGTGGATTGTGAAAATAAGCGAGTTTCGCTGAAGCTTGCGGATGATTATGAAGTTATTGTGGTTGGTGAGAATGTGGAATTTCTTGCCAATGTGGTGTCTACCTTGGAGGCGAGCATGATGTTGAGGCAAGGATGTGAAGCTTATCTAGCTTTTGTGATGAATCCTAGCTCTAAGGAGTTGCGTGTGCAAGATATCAGGGTTGTGAAGGAGTTTCCTGGTGTGTTTCCTGAGGAGTTGCCTGGTTTACCTCCTAATCGCGAGGTGGAGTTTGGAATTGAGCTGTATGAGAATACAACCCCTGTGTCCATTACTCCCTATAGAATGGCACCTAAGGAGCTGAAAGAGCTGAAGACGCAGTTGCAAGAGTTGCTTGAGCGTGGTTTCATTCGGCCGAGTGTGTCGCCTTGGGGTGCACCGGTCTTGTTCGTGAAGAAGAAGGATGGCACTATGAGAATGTGCATTGATTACCGTCAGCTGAACAAGTTGACTATCAAGAATAGGTATCCTTTGCCGAGAATTGATGATCTCTTTGATCAATTTCGGGGAGCTGCTGTGTTCTCTAAGATTGACTTGAGGTCAGGGTATTACCAGTTGAAGGTGAAGGATGTGGATGTGCCTAAGACAGCTTTCAGGACAAGGTATGGGCATTATGAGTTCCTCGTGATGCCGTTTGGTTTGACAAATGCTCCTGCTGCTTTCATGGACATGATGAATCGTGTGTTTCATGAATACCTTGATAAGTTTGTTGTGGTGTTCATTGATGATATCCTCGTGTACTCGCGTACTGAGGAGGAGCATGAAGAGCATTTGAGGATTGTTTTGCAAGCTTTGTTGGAGAATCAGCTTTATGCTAAGCTGAGCAAGTGTGAGTTCTGGTTAAGGGAGGTGGTGTTTCTTGGGCATGTGGTTTCTGCTGAAGGGATTCGTGTTGATCCTCAGAAGATTGAGGCGGTGATGAATTGGAAGGTTCCTAAGTCTGTTTATGAAGTTCGTAGTTTCCTCGGTTTGGCAGGATACTACCGGAGGTTTGTGGATGGGTTTTCTAAGATTGCTGCACCTTTGACGAAGTTGTTGCAAAAAGATGTTAAGTATGAGTGGACGGAGGTGCGGCAGCAGGCTTTTGAGAAGTGTAAGGCGGCTTTGACGCAAGCTCCTATCTTGGTTCAGCCTGAATCAGGGAAAGAGTTTGTGGTGTATAGTGATGCGTCCTATGTTGGTTTGGGATGTGTGTTGATGCAAGAGGGTAAGGTGGTGGCTTATGCATCGCGACAGTTGAAGGTGCATGAGCACAATTATCCTACGCATGACATAGAGTTGGCTGCGGTGGTCTTTGCTTTGAAGATCTGGAGACATTACCTGTATGGTGAGAAGTGTACTGTGTACACTGATCATAAGAGTTTGAGGTATCTGATGTCTCAGAAGGAGTTGAATCTTAGGCAGCGGCGTTGGATGGAGTTGCTCAAGGATTATGATCTGACGATTGAGTACCATCCTGGAAAAGCTAATGTTGTAGCGGATGCCTTGAGTAGGAAGGTAGCTGTTGAGCTGAGAGCTATGTTTGCCAGTTTGAGTATTTCGCGTGATGGTGGTCTTGTGGCTGAGTTGCAAGTGAAACCATCTTTGGTTCAGTTGATCAAGGATAAACAGTTGTTGGATGATTCCTTGGTGCCGCATGTTCAGGATATCGCGGAGGGTAGACCTTCGGATTTTTGCTTTAATGATGATGGAATGTTGTGTTTTGGGAGTCGGATAGTGGTGCCTAATGATGCTGAGTTGAGGCGTGCTATTCTGACTGAAGGTCATAGTAGTCCTTTTGCTATGCACTCTGGTAGTACTAAGATGTATCGAGATCTTCGTGATGAGTACTATTGGGTGGGTTTGAAGAAAGATGTTGCGGAGTTTGTTACCAAGTGTATGGTGTGTCAGCGAGTTAAGGCTGAGCATCAGTTTCCTTCAGGGTTGTTGCAACCGTTGAGAATCCCTGAGTGGAAGTGGGAAAGGGTTACCATGGATTTTGTATCTGGTTTACCCTTGTCACCATCGAAGAAGAATTCGGTGTGGGTGATTGTGGATCGCTTGACGAAGTGTGCGCATTTCTTGCCTGTGCATACTACGTTTTCTTTGGATAAGCTTGCGGAGCTGTACATTGCTGAGATTGTGTGGCTGCATGGTGTGCCAAAGTCGATTGTGTCGGATAGGGATCCGAGGTTCACATCGCGGTTCTGGCAGTGTTTGCATCAAGCTCTGGGTACGAGGTTGAATTTCAGTACATCCTATCATCCTCAGTCGGATGCTCAGTCTGAGCGTGTTATCCAGATTTTGGAGGATATGTTGAGGTGTTGCGTGATTGAGTTTCAGGGCTCTTGGGAGAAGCATTTGCCTTTGGTTGAGTTTGCTTATAACAATAGTTATCAGGCGAGCATTCAAATGGCACCTTATGAGGCTTTGTATGGGAGGAAGTGTAGGACTCCTCTTTGTTGGGCTGAAACGGGTCAGAAGTTGGTTTCGATGCCGGCTTTGTTGAAAGGAACCACCGAGAAGGTGAAGCTCATTTGTGAGCGTTTGAAGGCAGCTTCTGATCGGCAGAAGTCTTACGCGGATTTGAAGCGTAAGGAGATTGAGTATGCGGTGGGTGACCGTGTGTTCTTGAAGGTTTCGCCTTGGAAGAAGGTGATGAGGTTTGGCCGGAAGGGTAAGTTGAGCCCTAGATACATTGGGCCATACGAGGTGGTTGAGCGTGTGGGTCATGTTGCGTACAGGTTGAGGTTACCTCAAGAGTTGGAGAAGATTCATGATGTGTTTCATGTTTCTATGCTCCGGAAGTATAGATCTGATCCTTCGTATGTGATGCATGTGGAGGAAGTGGAATTGAATCCGGATTTGACCTATGATGAGGAACCGGTGAAGGTTTTGGATTCGGATAGCAAGGTTCTTCGTGGCAAGACCATTGAGTTGGTGAAGGTGTTGTGGAAGCATCGCGGTGTTGAGGAAGCCACGTGGGAGCGAAAGGATGACATGCTGAAGCAGTTTCCTTATCTCTTTCCTTCAGGTAAATTTCGAGGACGAAATTTCTTAAGGGGGGAGAGTTGTAACGCCCCGGTTTTGGGCTTAGAAGTTTTGGGCGTTGACCGGTTCGGTCAAAGTGCGGTTCGAAAATATAAGAGTGAATTTAGGAAAGCCTAGTTCGGGTTGCATTAAAAATATGGAAAAATGTTCTAAAATCCTCTTTTAATATATATAAGTGAACTGTGAAATCAATTTTATAAAATGAGGTTTGGAAGGGTGACATTTTGGCTAGTGACCAAAATGTAATTTTTGAAAACTGTGAGACTGTTTTAAAAAGGATTGAAACTTTGAATCTTTAAGGAGCTATTTACCCAAAGGGAGTTTCTCCAGATTTTTCTAAGATATTTAATGTTTTAATTCTGATTTTAAACAAAAAGAAAAGTGGAGGGAAGTTATTCTAACTAATTTTCCTAAAATCTCATTTTTCCTTTTCTCTCATTTTCTCTCAAACCAAACATCTTTCTCCAGAGTTTTTCTTCTGATTTTGCCACTTAAATCTCTCTTTTCAATCCTCTTTTGGTTGCTAATCATCTCATCAACAAAACCTCATCAATTGCTATTTGATTCTTCAAGCTTTATGGTTCTAAAAGAGGAGAAACTCAAGTTTGGAGGCAAGAACGTCCTTCTCCTCTGAACTTCAAGTTCTTTACTGAAATTCCTAAGTTCTCAATCCTTATTTGATGATTTATAAATGGTTTTAAAGTTGTGTAATGGATCTTGGCTTAAAATGCAAGATTTGATGATTTTTTGTGAATTTTCGT
Organism: Hibiscus trionum; assembly: GCA_030270665.1. Lineage (NCBI taxonomy): Eukaryota > Viridiplantae > Streptophyta > Magnoliopsida > Malvales > Malvaceae > Hibiscus > Hibiscus trionum. The sequence continues at coordinate 39,504,809 of BSYR01000026.1, read as the reverse complement.
TGGATCTGTTAAAGCAGTGAGTTGAGGTGTATTTTTGATGTTAAATGAATGATAAATTGATTGGAAATTGAGTTTTAACTAATGCAATCCCGTATAGGTTGAATTTCCTAAGTTTAGCTTGTGATTCTTGGTTGTTTTTGGAGTGATCTTGTGGATCTGTTGTTGCTGGAGGTATAAGGATGTTGTTAGGTCCTTTTTAGATGTTGAATGATGTTTAAGGATGCTTAGTTTTGATGATTTATGGCTGGGCTTTGTTGAGGAGTTGTTTGGATGCATTTTCGGTTGTGTTTGGTGGCCGGAAATGGAGTGTGGATGAGAGCAGCGAGTTTAGGTGCTTTCATTGAAGCTATTAATGCATGATGATGCATTAATCTACTGTTTTTGATGTGTTAAAACAGGGGAGTCATCTTTGGATCCAAGTGGTGGTGATCCGGAAGCTTGATTTGGTGTTTCGGCAAGAAGCGAAATGGAATCGGTGAGTGGATTTTGGTTTTCGGCTTTGAAACCAATGTTTTGGAGGTTTGGGAGCTTAGTCTAAGTCTAAACAACTTTGCTAAGCTCAAGAGTAATGGTTGGGTGCAATGTGTTTGTTGCATGTTTAAATTCTGTTTTTAAAGCATATCTAGCATGTTTGTTTGCTGAGATTATAAGCCATGTGTTTAAGGAAGCTCAAGGTTAGAGTTCCTTGCTTTTGAACATTGTTTAAATGTGGTTTAATGCTTAAAAATGCATGATGTTTATGGCTTGGTTAAATGCTTTAAAACAGTGGATTATTGATGATAAATGATGTATATTGGCAAGTGATGTTTTGAAAAGGTTAAGGTCACCAAGGTGGTTAAAAGTCCTTGAGTGAGCCTTGTTTATTTAAGAACATCAAGGTGTTTAAAAGCCCTTGGATGGTTCTTGTTACGGACACAAAGGTGTTTAAAAGTCCTTGTGTGGTCCTTTCCAAGGTGTTTAAAAGTCCTTGGGGCCAAGGTGTTTAAAAGTCCTTGGGGTGATTCATGTCATGGTGTTTAAAAGTCCATGGGCCAAGGTGTTTAAAAGTCCTTGGGGTCAAGGTGTTTAAAAGTCCTTGAGGTGAAACTTGTTAAGGACACAAAGGTGTTTAAAAGTCCTTGTGTGGTCCTTACCATGGTGTTTAAAAGTCCATGGGCCATGGTGTTTAAAAGTCCATGGGGATAAGATCACAATGGTGTTTAAAAGTCCATGTGTGAGTCTTATGTTGATCTTGTTAAAAGATGGTAATTATCACTTGTGGCCAATATGACATGTTATGATATGAAGCATGAGATGCTTGGTTAAGATTGCTTGTGAGCATGTCTAAATGTATTTTGAAGTATGTCTTGTAAAGTGTTCTATAAATGCATTATTGTGTGGTTTTAATGAGCATTCCTCACTAAGCTTTTGCTTACGCTCTCTCTCTCTCTTTTCTTAAACCAATAATGCAGAACATTAAGGTGCATTGAGGGCAGCAAGGAAGGCAAGCAATCAAGTGAAAGATAAGCTCATGTATGGGAAGGTTTTCTTTAACACCTTTAGCTATTGGTTTTTGGCAATGGGGGACCTATGTTGTTGTTTGGGAGATGTTTTGGACTCCCTATTTTGGATTTATGTTGTTGTTAATGTTGGTTCATGTAATTGGCCATTATGTGTTGGTTTGGAGGTTTTAGTGCATGAATGGTTTGCTTGTGTAGGAAGCATGCCTTTAGAATTGGGGCTTTTCATATATGATGATATAATGATAATTGGTTGATGCAAATATGTCTCTTGTATGTTGTATGAGTTGCTGGTAAAGTTTGATAGCAATTGGAGCATGTTTGGTTGGTCAATTGTGTGTTTAAGCAAGCAATTTTCTGCAATCTGTGCAGGCCGTATCGGAACAGTAGCCACCGTTTCGGAACGGGTGCCTTATAGCAACCCAGGCGTCCGAAACGGGAGACACCGTTCCGAAACGGAAAGGCCACTGCCAGCCCTTGTTTCGGTAAGCGTTGCGGAACGGCCCCGCGTTTCGAAACAGGCTCTCCCTGTCTCGGAACACCTGACCGTTGGGGGCTGACATTGGCAGTTTTATGTTTTGGAATGTATGCGTTTTGGTCCTGAATCTTGTTTGTGCAAGTATGAGTTTGGGATGTCCGTTTGAGCTGAAATTTGACAGGGATGCATGAAACATGATTAATTTCAAGTTGGTAACTTTAATTTGGGTTAAGTCCTTAGAATTATCAGAATTTACAAATTGGTCCCTAAAGTTGTAATTTGTTTAATTGGGTCCCTGTTTGATCTCTGATGTTTATAATCTTTGAGTATGTTGTTTGAATGATCATAACTAGGGTTAATGTGCATCTAGACAAGTTTAAAAAGAAAAAAAAGGGTCGTTAATCAAGGTTGACTTTCGGGTTGACTTTGGTTTTCCCCGTGTGACTTTCTTAATTCGGGTCAACCGTCTAGGCCGGGTTAAGGGGGTTACAAATCATCTCTTCAACAAAACCTGTGCATTTGCTAAGTGGATTTTCAAGAATTTGGTTCCAAAAAGGGAGAAAACTCAAGTTTGGAGGTAAGAACGTCCTTCTCCTCTGAACTCTCAGTTCTTTACTGAAATTCCTAAGTTCTCAATCCTTGATTTATGTTTTATAAAAGGTTTTATAGATGTGTTCTTGATTTTGGCTTTTAAATGCAAGATTTGATTGATTTGGATGAGATTTCGTATGATCTGATTGGGCAGTGTTTTGAGGTGTCAATTTGATGTTAAATGAATGTTAAATTGATGTGAAATTGAGGTTTAATTAATGCAATCCCGGATAGGTTGAATTTCCTAAGTTTAGCTTGTGTTCTTGGTTGTTTTTGGAGTGATCTTGATGATCTGTTATAGCTGGAGGTATAAGAACGTGGTAGGATCCTTTTTGGATGTTAATTGATGTTGAAGGATGTTTAGATTTGATGGATCTTAGCTGGGTAGTGTTGTGGAGTTGATTGGATGCATTTTCGGTTGTGTTTGGTAGCCGAAAATGGAGTGTGGTTGAGAGCAACGGGTTTAGGTGCTTTCATTGAGGATATTAATGCATGATGATGCATTAATCTACTGTTTTGATGTGTTTAAAACAGGGGAGTCATCTTTGGATCCTAGTGGTGTTGATCCGGAAGCTTGATTGGTGTTTCGGCAAGAGGCGAAACGGAATCGGTGAGTGGATTTTGGATTTCAGCTATGAAACCAATGTTTTGAAGGTTTGGGAGCTTAGTTTAAGTCTAAGCAACTTAGCTAAGCTCAAGAGTAAGTTTTCGGAAAAACTCTCTTGATGATGAACCATGGATTGGTTGTATGCAATGTGGTTTGTTTGCATGTTTTAAATCCTGTTTTGAAAGCATATTTAGCATGTTTATTTGCTGGGATTGTAAGCCATGTGTTGAAGGATGCTCAAGGTAAGAGATCCTTGTTTTTGAACATTGTCTTAATGTGGTTTGATGCTTAAGGATGCATGATGTTTATGGCTTTGATAAATGCTTTAAAACAGTGGAATATTGTTGTTAATGATGTATATAGGCAAGTGATGGTTAAGGTCACAAAGGTGGTTAAAAGTCCTTGTGTGAGCCTTGTGTATTTAAGAACAACATGGTGTTTAAAAGTCCATGGTTGGTTCTTGGTTAAGGTTCAAGGTGGTTAAAATTCCTTGTGAAAGCCTTGTTTATTTAAGGACAACATGGTGTTTAAAAGTCCATGGTTGGTTCTTGGTTAAGGTTCAAGGTGGTTAAAATTCCTTGTGTAAGCCTTGTTATTTAAGAACACCAAGGTGTTTAAAAGTCCTTGGGTGATTCTTGTTAAGGACACAAAGGTGTTTAAAAGTCCTTGTGTGGTCCTTGTCATGGTGTTTAAAAGTCCATGGAAGATTCTTGTTAAGGACACAATGGTGTTTAAAAGTCCATGTGTGGTCCTTGGAAAATTGTAAGATCACAATGGTGTTTAAAAGTCCATGTATGGATCTTATATTGATTGTATCACTTGTTGCCAATATGACATGTTATGATCTTGAGGCATGTTTGCTTGTTTTAAATGCTTACGAGCATGTATATTGTGGTTTGAACAATGATTTATAAAGGTGTTTATATATGCATTGTTGTGTGGTTTTAACGAGCATTCCTCACTAAGCTTTTGCTTACGCTCTCTCTTTCCTTAAACCAATAATGCAGAGCATTAAAGTGCATTGAGGACAGCAAGGTGGACAAGAATCCAAGTGGTGAACAAAGCTCATGTATGGTGAAGGTTTCTGAAACACTATTAGCTTATGGGCATTTGGTAATGGGGGATCTATGTTGTTGTTTTGGGAGATGTTTTGGACTCCCTAAGTTGATATCATGTTGTTAATGTTGTTGGAACTTGTATTTGGCCATTATGTGTTTGGATTGATGTTTTGATGCTTGAATGGATTGCTAAGTAGGATGCATGCCTATAGAATTGGGGATTTTCATAATTGATGCCATGTTGATGAATGGTCGTTGCAATTATGTTCCTTTTATGTTGAATGACTTGCTGGTAAAGTATGGTTGCTTTTGGAGCATGTTTGATAGGCCAATTGTGTGACAAACCAGCAATTTTTCTGTAATCTGGGCAGCCTGTTTCGGAACAGGGGCCTGAAATGGCTTGGGTGTTCCGAAACGGAAGCAACCGTTCCGGAACGGATATGCTACTGCCAGGCACTGTTTCAGAACCAGTTGCGGAACGGTCCCGCGTTTCGGAACGGGTCTTCCCTGTTTCGAAACACTCGACCGTTGGGCACTGAAATTGTTGGTTAAATGTTTTGCATTGTTTGCGTTTTAGTCCTGAATCTTGTTTATGCAATTAAATGAGTTTGTAATGTCCGTTTGAGCTGAAATTTGACAGACAATCATGAAATGTGACTAATTTCATATTGGTAACTTTAAAGTGGGTTAAGTCCTTGTAATTTCCAAAATTTGCTTTTTGGTCCCTAAGTTTGCGTTTTGTTCAATTAAGTCCCTGAACGTTTTCCGTTTGCGCTGATGTTTGAGTATGATGTTTGTATGAACATAACTAGGGTTAACGTGCATCTAGACAAGATTAAAAAGAAAAAAAAGTGTCGTTAATCGAGGTTGACTTTTGGGTTGACTTTGGTTTTCCCCGTGTAAACTTCTTAATTCGGTTCAACCGTCTGGGCCGGGTTAAGGGGGTTACACCAAAAGTGTCCCAAGATGTTTTCCCTATTTTAGACACATCAAAGCAGAGGATTAATGCATCATCATGCATTGAAATCTTCAGCCAACACTCCTAAACTCGCTGGTCTACCTAAAACCAACATTTCGGCCACCAAACACAACTGAAATCACCTCCAAACTCTTCCAAAACTTAACCAAGCCAAGATCCATCACTTCTAATCATTTCTAAACATCAATTAACATCAAAAACAACCCTCAACACGTCCTTATACCTCAAGCTATAACAGAACACCAAAAACACCACAAAAACCACCATTTTCATAAGCAAAAACTTAGGAAACACAACCTATTCGGGATTACATTGATAAAACCTCATTTCTAACATCATCTAACATCCAAAATACATTAGAGAACTATCTCAAAACATAGCCCAATCAATTTCAACGAAAATCCTCAAGATCTCTTCCAAAATCTTGAGTTTTAAGCCAAAATCTTGTTTCTAACATTAAAACCATTTATAAAACTTCAATAAAGGATTGACAACTTGGGAATTTCAGTAAAGAACTGAGTATTTAGAGCAGAAGAACAATCTTACCTCTAAATGGTGATTTCTCCTTGATTTGGGCCAAATCCCCATGAAAATTCAATGTGGAAAACAAAAGGATTTGATGCAAGATTGATTAAGAACCAATGAGTGATGGAAAACTCATCAATTGCAGTAAAAATCTATGTGAAAGTTGCTGGAGAAAAGGTGTTTGGATGATGGAATTTTGAGAGAAAAAGGAATGAGAGAAAAATAGAGAAAGGTAGTTATGAAAATTAAAAAGTAGTTTTCCTTTTCATTTATTTAATTAAAACATTAATTAAATCACCCAAATTAAGTAAAAATCTAGAGAAAAACATTTTGGGTAAACTAGCTCCTTAAAGATTCAAAGTTTCAATCCTTTACAAAACAGTCACTACTAAACTTTGCAAAAATAGGAATTTGGTCACTACACCGAAATGTAGTATTTTCAAACCTTATTTTGTAAAATTGATTTCACCGCTCTCTTATATATATTAAATGAGGATTTTTAGATGTTTTTATATATTTTTAAAGCATCCCGAACTAGGCTTTCCCTAAAACCACCTTTTATATTCGAACTGTTTCTCAGGCCGGTCCGGTTCAAACCATAAACTTCTAAGCCCAAAATTGGGGTGTTACACACCTACTTGTAGAAACGTCATTAATGGATTTAAAGGAAGACTTATGTTGTTTACCCTTAGAGCATGCATCACAAATTTTATCGTTTGAGAACTTAATCTTGGGTAAACCTCTAACTAGATCAAGGGAAACTAGTTTTTCTAAAACACTAATGCTAGCATGTCCTAGTTTCCTATGCCACAACCATTCATCATTTTCATTTTGAGCTACTAAACATGCATGGGATGTATGTATGTCATCTAGATGCACGATGTAAATGTTACCTATGCGATGACCTATAAGCATAATATTATTAGATTTAATGTCAACAATTTTGCACCCATTTTTATCAAATAAAACATTAAATCCTTTATCACACAATTGACTTATGCTCAACAAATTATGTTTAAGACCACCGACATACAAGACATTTTCAATAAGAATAGTAGAGTGATTACCTATGGAGCCAATACCTTTAATGTGGCCTTTGGAGTTGTCACCAAATGTCACCACTCCTCCACTTTTTGGCTTTAGATCCATGAATCTACTCTTGTCTCCGGTCATATGCCTCGAGCATCCACTATCAAGGTACCATGAGTTTTTACTTTGTGCTTTGGCTTTGTAACAATGCTCAACCTACAAACAAAGATATTAAACTTTTTGTTTTTGTTACCCAAATCATTTTGGGTCCACGAGTGTTAGCTCCCAATAACTTGGTTCCATTAGGAATCCAAGGTGACATAGCAACAATGTTATTAGATTTTACAAGTTCCTTAGGAACCCATACACTTCTAATCCTTTTAGTTCTACTATGTCTAGGAAAGCTACTTTGTTTGTAGTTATTAGTCTTTTTCCTAGGTTGGTTTGTTTTAGAAGATTCACCTATTTCATGCTTCACACTACCAACATTGAGAAAGAAGATTATTAAGGTCAAAATTTTCATCTTGGAAGAATTTTAGTTCATCTTTCAACCATAAAATCTTTTTCTCAAATTTTAAATTAGCTTGAGAAAGTGAGTCCTTTTTATCATTTAATTCTGAAATAATTTTCTTATTCCTAATGACCGACTCCTTGTATTTCTCAACTAATTCATCATAGACCTCCTGCAACTCATCATATGCATCATTTAATTCATCATATGTAAAATCTAAAGATGATGAGTTAGAGGTTACCATGGAGGAATCTTCCTCAAGTGCCATGAGGCAAAGGTTGGTCATTTCTTGTTCGTCATCCTCGGATGACTCCTCATCACTCCAAGTAGCAAGCTTGACTTTGAGCTTCTTCTTCTTCTTCTTCTCAAAGCCCTTCTTCTTGAGTTGAGGGCACTCCGAACGTATGTGGTCGGGTTTATTGCACTCGAAGCAAATGATTTGATCCGTTGCTTCTTCTTTGTTTTTACCTTTGAAGTCCATCTTTCTTTGAATTTTTCTTCCCCGGTTGGACCTCATGTAGAGTGAGAATCTTTTGGCTATCATAGCCAATTCCTCTAGCTCATCCTCCTCACTAGAAGAGCTCTTCTCAAGTAATGAAGCTTTGAGAGCTATTCCCATCTTCTTCTTCTTTTCCACCTCTAGCTTCTCTACTCTTTTCTCTTCCTTCTTCTTCTCTTCTTCTCTTCCTTGCTTCATAATCTCATGAGTAAGGAGAGAACCCACTAGCTCATCAAGTTTTAGAGTCTTCAAATTTTTGGCCTCTATGATGGCGGTTCTCTTCCCATCCCAAGATTCGAGAAGTGAGTAGAGTAGCTTCCGGACAAGCTTGTCTTCCGATATAGTCTCTCCAAATCCTTTAAGCCCACTGACTATGGTTGAGAAGCGATCAAACATCTTGGACACCGTCTCATCTGGCTCTATCTTGAAATTCTCATAACAAAGATTGAGAATTCCAATCTTGGTTTCCTTGACATCGTTGGTTCCCTCATAGGTGGTCTCAAGAGTATCCCACACTTCTTTGTCACTCTCAATGGATGAGACTTTGGAGTAGATGTCCGAACCGAAAGAAGAAAAGAGCATGTGAAGAGCTTTGTCATTTATTTGGATCTTCTTCCTCTCATCTTCACTCATCTCCATCTTTTTCTTCAAAACCATCTTCCCTTCATTATCTTGCTTCAATGGAATGTAGGGGCCATCTTCAATGACATCCCAAACCAAGTAATCGTTGGACTTGATGAAGAGGCGCATCCGATTCTTCCAAAAGGAATAGTTGTCACCATTGAAGAAAGGTGGTTTTCTAGTGGATTGAGACTCATACATTCTCGAACCGGAGGTAGATGCAATTTCTTGATTTTTGGATGATCACATTCTTCCTAGGAACTACTCTTGTGGTTGTTAATCCTTCAAAGAGGTAGGCTCTGATACCAATTGTTGAGTGGATCGAAATATCGAAATAAACCAAGAGGGGGTGAATTAGATTTTTAAAGCTTTTCGTGGTGGAAATGGCAAATAAAATGGTAGACAAGGAATTTTAGAGTGGTTCAAGTTCCAATCGAACTCTACATCCACTACCTTAGCTTCACTAAGGATTTGCAACAATTCCAATAATTGCTCTTCCCCTTTTCTAGGCTAAGGAGGTAACCGTTACAATTTTCGGTCAAATTTTCTACCCAAAATTTGACCCAATCCTCACACAATTTAAACAAAGAAGTTGTTGGCTAAAACAAGTATCTCTCAATACACAATATAGCCCAATTACAGGCACTCAACCCAATTGAAATGATAAGAATGAAAAATACAATTGGGGTTACAAGACAATAGTGGGATTTAGGCACAAATGCTTGGATGTTTGCTTTTGGATCAATAGTTGTTGCTGAAGCTTTTAGAGGTCCCTTTTATACCTTCTCATTGAATTCTAGCCGTTGTGGTTGATGCATTCATCAATAGAGCCGTTGGGGATGTTATCTTCTGTAAAACCTATGTTTGATTTTGATATAACTAGATCTTTAAGGATCAATTTGAAAAACTTAAAATTGTTTTTAAAAGTCCCTTAAAAGTGTTCCAATGCCAAACTATTGAAAAACGTCCAAGTGTATCGATACCCTTCCAAGCGTATCGATACCTTTTTGCCAAAGTGTGTTACTGTCGGAACACGTATCGATACGGAAAACCCTCGTATCGATACGCCCCTGTGTTAAAATCAAAAGAGTTTGAATGGCGTACCGATACGACAAACCCTCGTATCGATACGGCCTTAATAATTTTTAAATATAAGTCGGTTTAAATTATTTGACCGTTGGTGTCAGTTGGTTGGTAACCAAACTTTAAAAGGTCGTTGACCCGTATCGATACGCCTAACCCCCGTACCGATACAAAAATCGGCAGTGAGCTAAGTTGAGAAAAAGGTATCGATACGGCAAACCCCCGTTTCGATACCCAGTACCGATACGCTTACGTGCGTATCGATACCTCATATTTATTGCACACAACGGCTCTTTCTTTTCTAAGACAACTATCGATACTCCTTCCCGCGTACCGATACGCATAGCTGCAGAAGTGTATTTATAGTGGTAAGAGAGGGTTCCAACGGCTCCATTTATGTTTCCAACCACCCAAACGGCTAGAAATCAATGAGGAGGTATAAAAGATACATCTAAAAGCATCAGCAAGAACTATTGATCTTCAAGAAAACATCTATTCATCAAATCCAAGCAATTATGCAAAAATTCATATTGTCTAGAAACCCAAATTGTATTTTTCATTCTTATCTTGTTCAATTGGGTTGAGTGCTTGTAATTGGGCTATCATTTGTATTGAGAGATACTCTATTAGCCAACAAATTTCTTTGTTCTCTTGTTGTGAGGATTGGGTTGAATTTTGGGTAGAAAATTCAATCGAAATTGTAAGGGTTGTCTCCTTAGCCTAGAAAAGGGGAAGAGCAATTGGTGGAATTGTTCCAAATCCTTAGTGAAGCTAAGGTAGTGGATGTAGAGTTCATTTGGAACTTGAACCACTCTAAAATCCCTTGTCATTATTTTAATTTGCAATTTCCACCACAAAAACTTTAAATTTCCAATTCACCCCCCTCTTGGTTCATATCGATCTTTCGATCCACTCAACAAATTGGTATCATAGCCTACCTCTTTGAGGATTAACAACCACAAGAGGAGTTCCTTGGAAGAGTGTGATCATCATATATCAAGAGATGGCTTCAACCTCCGGTTCGGGCATGTACGAGTCTCAATCTACTACAAAGCCTCCCTTCTTTAATGGTGATAACTATTCTTTTTGGAATAATAGAATGCGTCTCTTCATCAAGTCAAATGACTACCTAGTGTGGGATGTCATTGAAGATGGCCCTTATATTCCATTGAAGCAAGATGGTAAAGGCAAGATGGTCTTAAAGAAAAAGATGGAGATGAGTGAAGAGGAGAGGAAAAAGATTCAAGTCAATGATAAAGCTCTCCACATGCTATTTTGTTCCTTCGGTCCGGACATCTATTCTAAGGTCTCATCCATCGAAAGTGCCAAAGAAGTGTGGGAAACTCTAGAGACTACTTATGAAGGCACCAACGATGTTAAAGAAACTAAGATTGGAATTCTCAATCTTAGTTATGAGAATTTCAAGATGGAGCCCGATGAGACGGTGTCAAAGATGTTTGATCGTTTCTCCACCATTGTCAATGGGCTAAAGGGTTTTGGAGAAATCATACCGGAAGACAAGCTTGTCCGGAAGCTACTCTATTCACTTCCCGAGTCTTGGGATGGGAAGAGAACCACTATCATTGAAGCTAAGAATTTGAAAACTTTGAAGCTTGATGAGCTTGTGGGTTCTCTCCTTACTCATGAGATCATGAAGCAAGGAAGGGAAGATGAGAAGAAGAAAGAAGAGAAAAGGGTAGAGAAGATTGAGGTTGAGAAGAAGATAAAGATGGGAATAGCTCTCAAAGCTAAAGCTTCACAACATGAAGAGAGCTCATCTAGTGAGGAGGATGAACTCGAAGAATTGGCTATGATAGCCAAACGATTCTCACATTTTATGAGGTCCAACCGGGGAAGAAAAATCCAAAGGAAGATGGACTTCAAAAGCAAGAACAAAGAAGAAGGAAAGGATCCAATCATTTTCTTTGAGTGCAAACAACCTGGCCACATACGTTCGGAGTGCCCTCAACTCAAGAAGAAGGGCTTTGAGAAGAGGAAGAAGCTCAAAGCCAAGCTTGCTACTTGGAGTGATGAGGAGTCATCGGAGGATGACGAACAAGAAGTGGCTAACCTTTGCCTCATGGAACTTGAGGAAGATTCCTCCATGGTAACCTCTAACTCATCTACTTTAGATTTTTCATATGAAGAATTAAATGATGCATATGATGAGTTACAAGAGGTCTATGATGAATTAGTTGAGAAATATAAAGAGTCGGTCATTAGGAATAAGAAGATTATTTTGGAACTAAATGAGAAAAATGACTCACTCACTCAAGCTAATTCAAAATTTGAGAAAAAGATATTAGGATTAAAAGATGAACTAAAATTCATTCAAGATGAAAATGTTGATCTTAATAATCTTTTGTCTCAATGTAATAGTGAACACCAAAAGGTGTTGAATGAGTTCAAAAAGTTCTTTAAAAATGTTGGTGATGTCAAGCATGAGATAGGTGAATCCTCTAGAACAAACCAACCTAAGAAAAGGACTAACTACTACAAACAAGGTAGCTTTCCTAGACATAGTAGAGCTAAAAGAATTGGAAGTGTATGGGTTCCTAAGGAACTTGTAAAATCTAATAATATTATTGCTATGTCATCTTGGATTCCTAAGGGAACCAAGGTTTTGGGAGCTAACACTCATGGACCCAAAATGATTTGGGTACCAAAAGCAAAAGCTTAATATCTTTGTTTGTAGGGGGAGCATTGCTACAAGGCCAAATCACAAAGTCAAAACTCATGGTACCTTGATAGTGGATGCTCAAGGCATATGACCGGAGACAAGAGTAGATTCATGGATCTAAAGCCAAAAAGTGGAGGAGTAGTAACATTTGGTGACAACTCCAAAGGCCACATTAAAGGTATTGGCTCCATAGGTAATCACTATACTATTCTTACTGAAAATGTCTTATATGTCGATGGTCTTAAACACAATTTATTGAGCATAAGTCAATTGTGTGATAAAGGATTTAATGTTTTATTTGATAAAAATGGATGCAAAATTGTAGACATTAAATCTAATAATATTATGCTCATAGGTCATCGCATAGGGAACATATATATGGTGCATCTAGATGACATTCATACATCTCATGCATGCCTAGTTGCACAAAATGAAAATGATGCATGGTTGTGGCATAGGAAACTAGGACATGCTAGCATAAGTGTTTTAGAAAAACTAGTCTCTCTTAACATAGTTAGAGGTTTACCCAAGATAAAATTTTCAAATGATAAAATTTGTGATGCATGCTCAAAGGGTAAACAACATAGGTCTTCCTTTAAATCCATTAATGATGCTTCTACTACTAGATGCTTACAACTTATCCATATGGATTTATTTGGGCCAATTAGGACTATGAGCTTGGGTGGTAAGTCTTATGATTTTGTACTTGTTAATGATTTTTCTAGATTTACTTGGGTTCTATTTTTAAGTACTAAAGATGAGGCTTTGGAAAAATTCATCACATTTTCAAAACTAACCCAAAGTGATCTTGAACTTAGAATTTCACATATTAGAAGTGATCATGGAATCGAGTTTCAAAATTTAGGGTTTGAAGATTTTTTAAATGAAAATGGTATTAGCCATAATTTTTCGGCTCCTCGAACTCCTCAACAAAATAGGGTAGTTGAGAGGAAAAATAGAACTTTGCAAGAAATGGCTAGAACTATGCTTTGTGAAAACAATTTACCTAAATATTTTTGGGCGGAAGCCACAAACACCGCTTGCTACATTGTAAATCGAGTAATGATTAGGCCAATTTTAAAGAAAACACCTTATGAGATTTTAAAATCTAAAAAGCCTAACATTAGCTATTTTCACCCTTTTGGTTGCAAGTGTTTTGTTTTAAATGATGGAAAAGACAACTTAGGTAAATTTGATGTAAAAAGTGATGAAGCCATTTTTATAGGTTACTCTTTAACCTCTAAAGCCTATCGAGTATTTAACAAAAGAACTTTAGTAGTGGAAGAATCTATTCATGTTGTATTCGATGATAACCTCCTTCCTAGGAAAGATTCTTGTGATGATGATTCTGTAGGAATCATAAATACCTTTGATGGAGGACAAATTTCAAAGGAGGATGAGATTCCAACAAAAGAAGAGGACACACAAGATCCACCTCTTGAAGCCTTGAAGGACTTGGCTCTTGAGGAAAAGGAAGTGAGCTATCTGTTGCGTGTAAAATAGTCTATCGCAATTGTAGTGCAAGTATACACGACGCAAGTAGTAAAGTGATACAAAGTATCGGATATCGTCTCCACAGGGATTGGGCTAATAGCTTCACCTTAATTCACTGCACGAAAGTAAAGCAGATGTTTGAGAAAGTTGTCACGAGAATAATAAAGTAAACGTAAATAAATGAGTAGAGATATCAAGATAGAGAGAATGGGCTGGTATTGAATTGCTCAGTAGTGCAGGTATTGTCGAGTTTAGGAAATCCAGTTCTGTCGTCGCTCCTGTCGCGGGCAGCACCTGTCGCGGCAGCAGTCCGTTGATTGTCGCGGCAGCAAACACTTAACTCCGTACTTCAAGTTTGGCAAGAATCCCAGATGTGCCTTGGCCTATCCCTAGGTCCAAGTCTGTCGATGATCACGTCTTTGATGATACCTCCCGGCGTGAATCGAAGGATGAACACCGATGTGTATGAATTCTTCTTTAGCCACTTAACCACGTCCTATCCCTAGGCCCGAGATAGTTCAACTATAAACTAGAGAACTTGCTCGTATTTCTTTCGTATACTTAACTCTCCCGATGCTAAGTAAATAGATAACCTCACAATGCTCTACCGATGCTCTTGCAAGATATTAATAACCAAAATAAGAGAACCTGAAGTTTATTTTATTGAACTGAAAATTCCTAAAACAAAAACAACCCCTGCAACTACTTTACAAATCAACCCGTGGCCCTAAGGGAAATTTAGAACATGGTGTGGGAAGGAAAACGACTAGAGGTTGAGAGAGAAGGCTAGGGTAATCGGTTATGGGATATGCCCTCTAGGTTAAAATACATGCCCTTATATAAGCTTTGGGCTCAAGTTTTCTAATTTAACAAGGATTACAACTTTAATTAAAAGTATGATTCTAATAAAGACTAAATCTTCAAGGAATCTACTTTCCAGCCGTCCTCCTTGTTTCTTGGGATTTTCTCTCCTTGAACTTTGGGCTTGACATATCTTTTGATCTGAGGCTTGGAAAAATATAGGGTTTTCACACGACAGACGGGCTGAATTTTCTCTACCTGTCGAGGTCCACTTTGCTTCTTCTCCTCAAAACTGATGTCGTCCTCTGCTGTCACGGCAGCAACCACTGAAGCATCGTCATCTTTTTCTGCTTGTCCAGTTCAGCTCTTCTACTTTACTGCCCAGCGCCTACCCTTTCCGTCTGCTACGGCGGCAACCTGCAAAAACAGCCATTCTTAGTAGAAACCGTGTCTTTTAATATATTTGTGATGTTTTGCTGTAAACTAACCTAAATGCAATGAATAATGCTTAAATGCAACAAAAATATGGGTTAAATAGGGTGTAAATAATAGAACTTTTACACACTCAACACACCCCCAAACTCAAGTTTTTGCTTGCCCTCAAGCAACTAAGACCTAAAAGAAAAATGAAATATTTTTGTTTTGGCTTTCAAACAATGAACTTTCCCTTACCCGTCGTTCATTCCCTGTGACGGCAGCAACCTGTCGAATAATTTGGGATCTGTCCGGAATCTCACTATAGTTCTCGTGCAGTGTGTGCATGCTTGTGAACAGTTATATGCCAAGACTCTCTTAGTTTCACTAGAATATTCAACTCTTAACTCGAATTTTTATGCCAAAGTTTATCTTTTGAAGGCACTTCTTATGCTCCTTTGATTTTCTGTTTTGACTCGATTTCAATTTTTTAAGCTAAAGTTTCACTAGAGCCGGTTTCGGGCACCTCTAGCTAACTTCCTAGAGCCGGTTTCGGGCACCTCTAGGGCTGTTGAGTCTATTTTGCTAAACTTCTTTCCTAGAGCCAGTGTTAGGCACCTCTAGGGGCTATTCAAGTGCTAAGCTTCCTATTCTAGTTGACTAAAAGAGTTCTAAGCAGTATAATAGTCACAATGGTGTTTAAGTTTTCCGAACTATACAAAGGCTCTAAACTTCTCCTAAAACTATCCTAAAGTTACTGCCACGACAGAGCTGTCACGACAGGCAAGTTCAATTCACATTTTTTCAGCCAAAATTTCCAAAATTTTCATTTTTTTTTGAAAAAAGTAACTAAGTAAAAGACACAAAATTTAACTAAGATGTACTCCATTAAAATGGAGGGTTGCCACCCCCAAACTCGAGGGTTGCATTACCCTCAATTTAAATGACAAAATAAAAATGAAAACATATGAAGGCAGTACATCACAAAATATATATGGCAGACAGCAATAAGAAGATAAGAAACTTAAATTTAGGCGCTGTCTTCGCTGCTGCTGCTGAGGCGGATCTGGCGGCGGATTCTGGTTCTCGGGGCGGGCTGGGTTGGTTGCTGTACAACCTGAATATCAGAGCTGCTGCCGCTGCTGTCACTGCTGCTGCTGGCCTTTGGCAGTGTTCTTTTCTGCCTCTTTACCGGTGTAAATTCCTTTGACAGGTTCCTCTGAATAGAGGGCTCATCGTCACTGTCTGCCCACACAGGGGAGGAAGAGAACCCAGCAACAAAGGCAGCGAGGTCATCCGATGTCATTGGTCGCTTTGTTCCTCGAGCAGATGGTTCGGCATGAGTGCTGTCGGCTGCTGTCGGGGCAGGCGATGGTATGGAGGCAGCAGATGGTGTTTGTGGGGTAGCAGCTTGTGTAGGTGTGTGGACAGGGGTGGTGACAGTAAAGTAATGGGCAGGGAAAGTGGGGAAAACAGTATCAGGGAAATTTAAAGTATTTTGAATAAAATTTACCGTGGATGCGGCAAAGTCCCTGATGAATGTCATGAGGCCCAATTGTCTTTCCTCCATCTTTTGAATGGCAGCTAGGATCTGATTGGAGGAGTCTATCGGAGCAGCTGCTGCGGCGGCAGGTTCAGGATTTTGCTGCTCTGATGATTCAGCTGTGGCGGCAGCGGGGTTGAATGATGATAGAGGGGTGGCCACGGTCAGCTCCATGAGGCTGAGGATATTCTTTTCCGTCGTCCTTTAACTATGAAATCGGTGTCGGCTTCCGGCACTTTATGGCCGCGACAGAGTGATGTGATGAGGTAGGGGAGGAAAAGGAGGCCCGTCGATCGATGTGCACTTTCCAAAATACTCTCTCGAATATAACTACCCACATTAATGGGCCGTTCATTTAAGATAGAGTGTATTAAGGCTAACCTTTGCTGGTCAACGGTTGTATGATGCGACGACGGCATGATCCTCTTTTTGATGAAGGCATTCCATAGTTTTGCCTCCAGCAGCAGCTACCCCCTCTTCACCGTGTGTGGATTTTTCCGGCATGTATTCCATTCGGTCCCCTCTTTCGTCAGTTCTGCCATGACAGCGTCATAGGCAGCATCATCCAAGGTGTCAAGGAACTGCTGGTGTGCGTCATCATTTGGGCCTATGTAGAGGCCATATAAGGAATTGATGTGCTCGGCTGTAAACGGTACCTCTTTCCCTCTAACATTCACTGCGGTCGCCATTTTGCTGCTGATGGCAGCATAAAATTCTCTCACCAGCGTCTCGTTCATCTCCTCTGGTTGCTCCGCAAATGTTTGCCATAATAGAGCTCTAATCTTCCTGGCTATGAAAGGCTTGAGGCCTAGATTCTTTTCCTTTGGTGTATAGATGAAGCGTCGTTCTTCCCACAGATCTCTGGTTGCAAAGGACTGTGGGGGAGTTGATGTCGGTGAGGAAGTAGCGGCAGCACTGCGACGGGTTTTTCTGGAAGACATGTTAGTGCAAGGGTTGTGAAAAGTAAATGAAAACTAAAGATGGAGAGCAAGTAAGAAAGGCAGAAGTGAGTGAAAATGAAAATGAAACGGGGTTTTATAGGAAAGGAATTGTTGCCCGTTGAAGCTGTAACGGCAGGCGCGAATAACGGGGCAGCTGTTGAGCTTTAGCGTGTCTGACGCGTCTGTTACGCGTCTGTCACACGTTTCTGCGCCTGTCGTGACAACATGGTGACAGCCTGTCTTTTTTGTGTCTGTCACGGCGACCGTAATGACAGGCTTCAATATTGGGCTTTGTTGGGCTGATGGATGGATGGTGGGCTGAGTTCACTTCTCATGTTCTTCTTGACTCCTTTATTTCCTAAAAACAATAAACATAAAAACATTATTCAAATTAAAATAAACCTTATTTCCTAATAAATATTAAATAATAAAAATAAATGAAAATAAAATTTAGGTTAAATTAGGGATGCCAGGTGGGGCATCTCCTAAGGTAACCACTTCATGTATTCTTGGGGCTTCAGTCCCCTGATAATGTTTGAGGCGCTGTTCGTTGACTTTGAATTGGTGCCCGTCTTTTAATGATCGGATTGTGATGGCACCATGGGGAAAAACTTGTACGACTTGGAATGGGCCAGACCATCTAGATTTCAGTTTCCCTGGGAAAAGTTTCAGTCTAGAATTGAACAACAATACAAGCTGCCCTGGGTAGAACTGTCGTGGCAGCAACTTCCTATCATGCCACTTCTTAGTTTTATCCTTGTAGATTCTTGCATTGTCGTAGGCCATTGTCCGTATTTCTTCAATCTCGTTCAGATCTAACAGCCTTTTCTGTCATGCGCTGTCCAAGTCCATATTCACTGCCTTGATTGCCCAATATGCTCTGTGCTCTATCTCAACAGGTAGATGACATGTTTTCCCATAAATCAATCGGTACGGAGACATGCCCAATGGAGTCTTAAAAGCTGTCCTATATGCCCATAACGCATCATTGAGGAGCAAAGACCAGTCTTTCCTAGTTGGCTTAACCATCTTCTCAAGAATGTTCTTAACTTCCCTATTAGATATCTCAGCTTGTCCATTGGTCTGTGGGTGATATGCTGTCGCGATCCGATGCTTGACACCATATTTCTTCAAGGCGGCAGCAATAACCCTATTGTCGAAATGTCTCCCTTCATCACTGATAATCGCCTTAGGGATGCCAAACCTAGAAAAGATGTTTTTGTGTATAAACCTTTGGACTGTCTTGGCATCATTCTTTTGAGTGGCGATAGCTTCAACCCACTTAGAGACATAATCTACTGCTAGGAGGATGTATAGATTCCCACATGAGGATGGGAAAGGTCCCATAAAATCAATCCACCAGACGTCGAAGATTTCGACCTCTAGAATGTTCTGTAGTGGCATCTCGTTTCTCCGTGAGATATTTCCTGTCATTTGGCACCTGTCACAGCTCTTGTAGTAGATTTGTGCATCTTTATACAGTGACGGCCAGTAAAACCCTGATTGCAGCACCTTGGCAACAGTTTTGTTGCTTTCTAAGTGACCTACATACTGTGAAGCATGACAGTGATGTAATATGTCTTTCTGCTCCTCCTGTGGTACACATCTCCTTATAGCCTGATCTGCACAAATTTTGAAAAGAAGAGGTTCGTCCCAATAATAATGCTTACCATCATTTTGGAACCTCTTCCTGGCTTGATAATTAAGATCAGAAGGGATTATTCCGCTAACTAAGAAATTAACGAAATCTGCATACCAAGGAAGTTCAGAATACTTACCTGCCGCCATGGCTGTCGCGACAGTGATTGCGGCAGCAAAGAGCTGCTCGTCTGGGAAGGTCTCCAGAATGTTTGTCTCATCTATTTGTAGACTCTGTCCCTTTTCCAATCTTGACAAATGATCTTCCACCTGATTTTCTGTCCCGTTTTTGTCCTTGATTTCAAGGTCGAATTCTTGCAATAGCAGGATCCACCGTATCAATCGAGGCTTTGCATCCTTTTTCGCAAACAGATACTTCAGGGCAGAATGGTCTGTGTGCACTATTACCTTCGTTCCAAGTATGTAAGAACGAAACTTGTCAATGGAGAACACCACAGCTAATAACTCCTTTTCTGTGGTGGTATAGTTCACTTGGGCGTCATTCAGTGTCTTGCTGGCATAATATATGACATGAAACAATTTGTCTCTTCGCTGCCCAAGTGCTGCCCCGACAGCATATTCACTAGCATCACACATAATCTCAAAGGGCTGTGTCCAGTCTGGTGGCTATACTATTGGGGCTGTTACCAGCTTTTCCTTCAGAACCTTGAATGCCTCAGTACATTCATCATTAAAGTCAAAGGGTCGGTTCTGCTCCAAGAGATGGCATAGGGGCTTGGTGATTTTTGAGAAATTCGCAATGAACCTCCTGTAAAAACCAGCATGTCCCAATAAATTTCTAATACCCTTGACTGTAGTCGGCGGTGGCAGCTTTTCGATCACTTCTATTTTAGCCCTGTCGACTTCTATCCCACGGCAGCTAATCTTATGGCCAAGGACTATCCCTTCATCCACCATAAAGTGGCATTTTTCCCAATTTAAAACCAGGTTTTCTTTTTCACATCTTTCAAGTACCTTTTGTAGATTGCCTAGGCAGCTCTCAAAATCGTCCCCAAAGACTAAAAAATCATCCATAAAAATCTCAAGGAAGTCCTCCACCATATCGGAGAATATGGCCATCATGCACCTTTGGAAGGTGGCGGGTGCGTTGCATAGTCCGAATGACATTCTCCTAAAAGCATAAGTTCCATATGGGCATGTGAAAGTCGTCTTTTCTTGATCTTCCGGTGCGATAGCTATTTGATTATAACCTGAATAACCATCAAGAAAACAATAGTAAGGTTTACCCGCTAATCTATCAAGCATTTGATCAATAAAGGGTAAAGGAAAGTGGTCCTTTCGGGTAGCTTTGTTAAGCTTTCGATAGTCCATACAAACCCTCCAACCGGTCACAGTCCTGGTTGGGATTAACTCATTGTTTTCATTGGTCACCACGGTCATTCCACCTTTCTTGGGAACACATTGCACCGGGCTCACCCATTTGCTGTCAGAGATGGCGTAAATAATACTAGCATCTAACCATTTAATTATCTCTTTACGAACCACCTCTTTCATCGCATGGTTTAGCCGCCTTTGGGCATCTATAGTCGGCTTATGATCTTCCTCTAAAAGGATTTTATGCATGCATAACGCCGGACTAATGCCTTGAATATCGGCTATTGTCCATCCAATTGCCTTTTTGTGCTGCCGCAACATTCTTATTAGCTGTCGTTCCTGTTCCTGCGGCAGCTTAGAATAGATGATTACGGGCAACGTATCATTTGAACCAAGAAAAGCATATTTTAGCTGCCCTGGCAGGGGCTTCAATTCTAAAACAGGGGCTCAACAGTAGATGGCTTTTGGATTGCATGGTTATCCGAAGTATAACTTAAAGGTTCGAATAGCTTACCTGGACGATTGCCTATCCAGTTTACCTCCTCTTGATCTTCGGTATCAGAGGTATCGGATTCAGAGGAGTTGCTGTCGTCGGTGCTGTCGTGACAGGCCTATGGGTGGCTGCCGAGGCATGACCAATTCTGATGTCGTGACAGTCCGACCTGATGCAGGGTTGATCGAAGGTAACTTCAGTGATAACCTTACATTCCTCGTCTGCATCATCATGCTTCATAGCTTGGAGAACATTAAGCTTAATCTCTTGATCGTTCACTCTCATGGTGAGTTCTCCTTTCTCCACATCAATCAGTGATCTTCCCGTGGCTAAGAAGGGTCGCCCAAGGATGATTGGTGCGTTTTCGTCTGCCTCACAATCTAAAACAAGAAAGTCAGCAGGAAAAATAAATTTATCCACTCTTACCAGAATATCTTCGATTTTTCCTTCCGGATGAACATAAGAGCGGTCTGCCAGCTGCAGAATTACTGTCGTGGGCCGCGCCTTTCCAATACCTAATTTATGAAAAATAGATTTTGGCATTAAATTAATACTAGCACCAAGATCACAAAGTGCCTTACCCACATATTTGTCTCCGATTACACAAGGTATGATGAAGCTCCCCGGATCCTTCTTTTTCTGGGTGGCTGCCGATGAAGAATACTCATGCAACCTTCTGTCATTTTTACTGTTTCAAATTCCCCAAGTTTAGATTTCTTTGACATGACATCCTTGAGAAATTTGGCGTAACCGGGCATCTCCCTAACGGCATCTAAGAGCAGAATATTAATATGAACCTGCTTAAAAATATCATAAATATTTTTAAGCTGAGATTCTTGCTTAGCTTGTTGTAACTGTTGAGGAAAAGGGGGTGGGGGACGGTAATCAGCAATACGTCCTTCCCACTGCATACGAATCTGAGGAGGTTTGGGTTCATCATTTTTCTCCTCTGTCGCTTCTGCTGTTGTGACATTCTCATCGGCAGCAGTCTGTTTGTTACCTGTTGTGGCAGCTTCCTCGGCAGGTTTGTCCAAAACTGGTTTTCTTACTGATTCAGCTTCCTTTTCTGGCCCTGGTAGTTTCTTCCCACTTCTAATAGTAATGGCCTTACACTACTCATGTGTGGGTTGCCTAGAATTTTCAGTATTACTAGGGAATCCTCCAGTCTTCCTTGGCTTAATATGTTGAGAAACCTGACCCATTTGTGTCTCCAAAGATTTCAGAGTAGCTTCATGATTCGTCATTCGCATCTTTGTTTTATCCACGAATGTCTCTGTTTTCTTGACAAACTGATTCATATTGTCAATATAAGTACCTGTCTGAGACATAAAAGTGGCCAGAGTCTGTTCCAGTATACTGTTAGTGGCAGCTGGTGGCTGCTGTTGCTGCTGCGGTGGTAGTTGCGGCGGCAGTTGCTGTCGCGTCAGCAATCTAGGTCCTCTCTGATTCTGATTGTGTGCTTGGGGATTCAGGGCATTATTAGGATTGCTCCAAGAAAATTTGGGAATCTTTCTCCAGTTGGGATTATAGTTGTTGGAGTTGTAATTCGTCTTATTGTAATTTCCAACATACTTTCCCTCTTCTAACTGTATTGGACATTCTCCGAACTGTAATTTCCCTCACAAATGTCACATACCTCCTCGACAGCAAATCCATGTTGTGCATCATCGTTCAAGAGCTTTTTCATTGCCTTAGTAAGGTATGCCACCTGTGATTTCATCGTGCTGTCGGCCTCATAATCCTTGACAGCTAGTACCTGTTTACCCCCTCTTCTTGCTGTCAGAAACTGCTCCTCATTCTTAGCCAGATTTTTCAAAACTTGCATTGCCTCGTCTGGATCTTTATCCAATAATAGTCCGTTTGCTGTTGAATCAATTCGAATACGAGTTTGTAAGTTGGCAGCATTATAAAACTTGGTTACCTGGTTCCAGACGGGGAATCCATGCATAGGGCAGTTCCGTAGAAGAGTGGTGAATCTGTCCCAGGCTTCGTACATCGGCTCGTCATCTTCCTGTTGAAAAGTAGCAATTTCATTACGTAATCGCTCAGATAAATGCGAAGGATTAAAACGAGATAAAAATTCACGAGATAAATCTGCCCAAGTTCTAATTGAACCCGGCGTAAGTTTATTCCACCAAGTTTTTGCTCTGTCCCTCAATGAATAGGGAAATAACCGAAGCCTCAGTATCTCCGGATTAACTCCTGGCAGTCTAAACGAACCACATATTTCCTGGAACGTTTTGAGATGCTCCCTAGCATCCTCTATAACAGCACCACTAAACTGCCCGACATTGTTGATCATACTAAACATAACAGGTTTCAGCTCGAAGTTGTCAACATCTATGTCCGGCAGCGTGGTTTCCAGCTCTACATGATCGTTCAACATGTAGTCACGACAGGACCGTCGGCCGGCAGCAACAGGCGGGTCGTTTCCCTTGTGGGCCATCGTCTCTAACTGTTCCTCAAGGTACTCGTTCCTGGCTAGTAAGTGTCGAAGTTGTTTCTTGAGATTGAATGATCATTCGATTTCTGGATCTAATGGATACTCAGGATCTTTACCTCGGATCGATCTGCGCATAAACAAGAAACCTTGTGAAAAGCAAGAGTTGAATGCACCAAAGAAAAATAGAAAAATAAAAATAAAAACAAAAACAAAAACGAGAAGTGCAGTAAAAGAAAGGTAGAGTTATGTTGCCAATCCCCGGCAACGGCGCCAAAAACTTGTTGCGTGTAAAAGTGTCTATCGCAATTGTAGTGCAAGTATACACGACGCAAGTAGTAAAGTGATACAAAGTATCAGATATCGTCTCCATAGGGATTGGGCTAATAGCTTCACCTTAATTCACTGCACGAAAGTAAAGAAGATGTTTGAGAAAGTTGTCACGAGAATAATAAAGTAAACGTAAATAAAAGAGAAGAGATATCATGATAGAGAGAATGGGCTGGTATTGAATTGCTCAGTAGTGCAGGTATTGTCGAGTTTAGGAAATCCAGTTCTGTCGTCGCGCCTGTCGCGGGCAGCACCTGTCGCGGCAGCAGTCCGTTGATTGTCGCGGCAGCAAACACTCAACTCCGTACTTCAAGTTTGGCAAGAATCCCAGATGTGCCTTGGCCTATCCCTAGGTCCAAGTCTGTCGATGATCACGTCTTTGATGATACCTCCCGGCGTGAATCGAAGGATGAACACCGATGTGTATGAATTCTTCTTTAGCCACTTAACCTCGTCCTATCCCTAGGCCCGAGATAGTTCAACTATAAACTAGAGAACTTGCTCTTATTTCTTTCGTATACTTAACTCTCCCGATGTTAAGTAAATAGATAACCTCACAATGCTCTCCCGATACTTAACTCTCATGTGGCCCTAGGGGAAATTTAGAACATGGTGTGGGAAGGAAAACGACTAGAGGTTGAGAGAGAAGGCTAGGGTAATCGGTTATGGGCTTATATAAGCTTTAGGCTCAACTTTTCTAATTTAACAAGGATTACAACTTTAATTAAAAATATGATTCTAATAAAGACTAAATCTTCAAGGAATCTACTTTCCAGCCGTCCTCCTTGTTTCTTGGGATTTTCTCTCCTTGAACTTTGGGCTTGACATATCTTTTGATCTGGGGCTTGGAAAAATATAGGGTTTTCACATGACAGACGGGCTGAATTTTCTCTATCTGTCGAGGTCCACTTTGCTTCTTCTCCTTAAAACTGCTGTCGTCCTCTGCTGTCACGGCAGCAACCATGGTAGCATCGTCATCTTTGTCTGCTTGTCCAGTTCAGCTCTTCTGCTTTACTGCCCAGCGTGTAACCCCCTTAACCCGGCCTAGACGGTTGACCCGAATTAAGAAAGTCACACGGGGAAAACCAAAGTCAACCCGAAAGTCAACCTTGATTAACGACCCTTTTTTTTCTTTTTAAAACTTGTCTAGATGCACATTAAGCCCATTGGTGATCACACATACATCATACCAAAAGATCACAACCATCAGAGATTAAACAGGGACTCAATTGAACAATTTACAACTTTAGGGACCAAATTGTAAATTCTGATAAATTAAAGGACTTAATCCAAATTGAAGTTACCAACTTGAAATTAAGCATGTTTCATGCTACTCTGTGAAATTTCAGCTCAAAAGGACTTCCCAAACTCATACAATTGCACAAACAAGTTTCAGGACCAAAACGCAAACTTTTCAAAACACATAACTGCCAATGTCAGCCCCCAACGGTCAACCGTTCCGAAACGGGAGACAGCCCGTTCCGAAACGCGGGGCCGTTCCGAAACAGGCATAGCCTGTTTCGAAACGGGGGTCTGGCAGAGGCTAAACCGTTCCGGAACGGCCCCTCCCGTTTCGGACGCCTGGGCTCATTTAAGGCACCCGTTCCGAAACGGTAGGTGCTGTTCCGAAACACCCTGCCCAGATTGCTTCAAAACATCACTTTAAACATGCAATTACACATCCAAACATGCTCCGAACACTACCAAACTTTGCCAACATGCAATTCAACATATAAACAACATATTAGCATCAACAATTCATCCAATCATCATCATATGCAAAAAGCCCCAATTCTATAGGCATGCTTCCTACACAAGCTAGGCATTCAAACACCAAACTTACAAAGCAAGCATATAAGGTTCCAATTCAAAAGCCAACAAACACATCAACATTTAACATACTTAGGGAGTCTCCAACACCTCCCAAAACATACACATTGGTCCCCCATTGCCAAATCATACAAAAGCTAAAATGTACTTATAAAACCTCATACATTGAGCTTCACTTGAACTTGATTGCTTGCCCCTTTTTTTGCTGCCCTCAAGGTACTCTAATGCTCTGCATTATTGAATTCAGAAAACGAAGAGAGCGTAAGCAAAATCTTAGTGAGGAAAGCTCTTAAAAACCATTCAATAATGCAATTCAAAACATTTACAAAACATGCTTTAAATCAACCTTTTCACATGCTCAAAAGCATTCTTAACAAGCAATCTCATGCTTCAACATAAACATTAAAACAAGCATCTCATGCTTCTCAATATTCTTAACATGTCATATTGGCTCAAGTGAACATTCCATTTATCAAAACAAGTTCAACAACTTTCCCAAGGACTTTTAAACACCTTGGCCCCAAGGACTTTTAAACACCTTGGCCTATGGACTTTTAAACACCATAGAAAGTATCTCATCAAGGACTTTTAAACACCTTGATCCCAAGGACTTTTAAACACCTTGGCCATGGACTTTTAAACACCATGAATGAATCACATCAAGGACTTTTAAACACCTTGATCCCAAGGACTTTTAAACACCTTGGCCTATGGACTTTTAAACACCATAGAAAGGATCACCTAAGGACTTTTAACCACCTTAGTGTCCGCAACATGAACCATCCAAGGACTTTTAACCACCTTGATGTTCATAAGTAACAAGGCTCACTCAAGGACTTTTAACCACCTTAGTGACCTTAACATTTTAAAAACATCACTTGCCAATATACATCATTTTCATCACTTACATCACTGTTTTTAAGCATCAAACCAAGCCATATTCATCATGCATTTAAAAGCATCAAACCACATCATTTCAATGTACAAAAGCAAGGAACTCCTACCTAGAGTTACCTTCATCATATGGCTTACATCAACAGCAAAAACCATGCTAAAACATGCTTTCAAAACAGTATGTAAAACATGCAAATTATCATTTCGCATCACAACAAAGTCATGGCCACCACTAGAGAGAAAATTCCGAAAACTTACACTCGAGCTTAGCAAAGTTGTTTAGACTTAAACTAAGCTCCCAAGACATTGGTTTCAAAGCCGAAAACCCATTTTCACTCACCGATTCCACTTCGCCACTTGCCGAAGCACGAATTCAAGCCTCCGGATCAACAACTCTTGGATCCAAAGATGCCTCCCCTGATCAAACACATTAAAGCAGAGGTTTAATGCATCATCAAGCATCAAAAGCTTCAATGAAAGCACTCAAACTCGCTGCTCTCATTCAAACACCAATTTCGGCCACCAAACACCACCGAAATTGCATCCAAACCACTTCTAAACAAAGCCCAGCCATAAACCAGCAAAACCTAACATCCAACAACACCATACAACATCTAAAAACAACCTATTAACATCCTTATACCTCCAGCAACAACAGATCCACAAGATCACCTCAAAAACTACCTTAAAACACAAGCTAAACTTAGGAAACTCAACCTATCCGGGATTGCATTGATCAAAACTCATTTCCTTATCAATTTAGAGATCATTTAACACCAAAAACATCTCTTAAATCACAGATTACTCAGATCTAACGAAAATCATCAAAAATCATCAAAATCTTGCATAATAAGCCAAGATTCATTTCAACACTTTAAAACCTTTAATTAAACATCAATTAAGAGTTGAGAACTTGGGAATTTCAGTAAAGAACTGATAGTTTAGAGGAGAAGGGCGTTCTTACCTCCAAACTTGTGTTTCTCCACTTTTTGGAATGAAAAACCTTGATGAAACTTGTAGCAATGGAAGAGATTTTGAAGACACAATGATTTGCTATCAATTGAGAGTTGAAAGGAGGAATTTAGGTGAAGAAATCAGATCAAATTCTCTGGAAAAGGTAATGTTTGGTTGGAGAGAAAATGAGAGAAAGAAAATTGGAAAAGTTGGTTATAAAATCTAAAGTAGCCAAAATGGCTTCCCTCCAATTTTAATAACCTTTAAAATCAGAATTTAGACTTAAAATATCTTGGAAAAATCTGGAGAAATCACTTTTGGATTAATAGCTCCTTAAAGATTCAAAGTTTCAACTCTTTATAAAACAGCCACCAAACTTGCGAAAATTACATTTTGGTCACTAGCCAAAATATCAACCTTCCAAAACTCATTTTCCAAAATTGATTTCACAGTTCATCTAATTATATTAAAAGATGATTTTAGAACATTTTTCCATATTTTTAATGCAACCCGAACTAGGCTTTCCTAATTTAACCTCTTAAGATTCGAACAGGACTTTGACCGAACCGGTCAACGCCCAAAACTTCTAAGCCCAAAACCGGGGCGTTACAACTCTCCCCCCCTTAAGAAATTTCGTCCTCGAAATTTACCTGAAGGAAAGAGATAAGGAAACTGCTTCAGCATGTCTTCCTTCCGCTCCCACGTGGCTTCCTCAACACCGCGATGCTTCCACAGCTCCTTCACCAACTCAATGGTCTTGCCACGAAGAACCTTGCTATCCGAAACCAGAACCTTCACCGGTTCCTCATCATAGGTCAAATCTGGATTCAAAACCACTTCCTCCACAGGCATCACATGCGAAGGATCAGATCTATACTTCCGGAGCATAGAAACATGGAACACATCATGAATCTTCTCCAACTCCTGAGGTAACCTCAACCGATACGCAACAGGACCCACACGCTCAACCACCTCATATGGTCCAATGTATCTAGGGCTCAACTTGCCCTTCCGACCAAACCGCATCACCTTCTTCCAAGGCGAAACCTTCAAGAACACACGGTCACCCACCGCATATTCTATCTCCTTACGCTTCAAATCCGCGTAAGACTTCTGCCGATCAGAAGCAGCCTTTAACCGCTCACAAATGAGCTTCACCTTCTCTGTGGTCCCTTTCAACAAAGCCGGCATCGAAACCAACTTTTGACCAGTTTCAGCCCAACAAAGAGGAGTCCTACACTTCCTCCCGTACAAAGCCTCATAAGGTGCCATCTGTATGCTCGCCTGATAACTGTTGTTATAAGCAAACTCAACCAAAGGCAGATGCTTCTCCCAAGAACCTTGGAACTCAATCACGCAGCACCTCAACATATCCTCCAAAATCTGAATAACTCGCTCAGACTGACCATCCGACTGAGGATGATAGGAGGTACTGAAATGCAACCTTGTACCCAGAGCTTGATGCAAACACTGCCAAAACCGCGATGTGAACCTCGGATCCCTATCCGACACAATCGACTTAGGCACACCATGCAGCCGCACAATCTCAGCAATGTACAGCTCTGCTAGCTTATCCAAAGAGAACGTAGTATGCACAGGCAAGAAATGTGCACACTTCGTCAGGCGATCCACAATCACCCAGACCGAATTCTTCTTCGAAGGAGACAAAGGTAACCCAGATACAAAATCCATGGTAACCCTCTCCCACTTCCACTCAGGGATTTTCAACGGTTGCAACAACCCAGAAGGAAACTGATGCTCAGCCTTAACTCGCTGACACACCAAACACTTGCTCACGAACTCCGCAACATCCTTCTTCAAACCAACCCAATAGTACTCATCACGAAGATCACGGTACATCTTAGTACTACCAGGGTGCATAGCAAAAGGACTACTATGACCTTCAGTCAGAATAGCACGCCTCAACTCAGCATCATTGGGCACAACTATCCGACTACCAAAACACAGCACACCATCATCATTGAAACAGAAATCCGAAGGTCTACCCTCCGCGATATCCTGAACATGAGACACCAAGGAATCATCCAACAACTGCTTATCCTTGATCATCTGAACCAAAGATGGCTTCACTTGTAACTCAGCTACAAGACCACCATCACGCGATATGCTCAAGCTAGCAAACATGGCTCTCAACTCAACAGCTACCTTCCTACTCAAGGCATCAGCAACAACATTAGCTTTTCCAGGATGATACTCAATCGTCAGATCATAATCCTTGAGCAACTCCAACCAACGCCGCTGCCTAAGATTCAACTCCTTCTGAGACATCAGATACCTCAAACTCTTGTGATCTGTGTACACAGTACACTTCTCACCATACAGATAATGCCTCCAGATCTTCAGAGCAAAAACCACTGCAGCCAGCTCAATATCGTGCGTAGGGTAATTGCGCTCATGCACTTTCAACTGCCGCGATGCATAAGCCACCACCTTACCCTCCTGCATCAGCACACACCCCAAACCAACATAGGATGCATCACTGTAAACCACAAACTCTTTCCCTGATTCAGGCTGAATCAAGATAGGAGCTTGTGTCAAAGCCGCCTTCAGCTTCTCAAATGCCTGTTGTCTCGCTTCTGTCCACTCATACTTAACATCCTTCTGCAACAGCTTCGTCAAAGGAGCAGCAACCTTGGAAAAACCATCCACAAACCTTCGGTAGTATCCCGCCAAACCAAGGAAACTACGGACCTCATGAACAGACTTAGGAACCTTCCAGCTCATCACCGCCTCAATCTTCTGAGGATCAACACGAATCCCCTCAGCTGAGACCACATGCCCAAGAAAAACCACCTCTCCTAACCAGAACTCACACTTGCTCAGCTTAGCATAAAGCTGATTCTCCAACAAAGCTTGCAAAACAATCCTCAAATGCTCTTCATGCTCCTCCTCAGTACGCGAGTACACAAGGATATCATCAATGAACACCACAACAAACTTGTCCAGGTATTCATGAAACACACGATTCATCATGTCCATGAAAGCAGCAGGAGCATTTGTCAACCCGAACGGCATCACAAGGAACTCATAATGCCCATACCTTGTCCTGAAAGCTGTCTTAGGCACATCCACATCTTTCACCTTCAACTGATAATACCCTGACCTCAAGTCAATCTTAGAGAACACAGCAGCTCCCCGAAATTGATCAAAGAGATCATCAATCCTCGGCAAAGGATACCGATTCTTGATAGTCAACTTGTTCAGCTGACGGTAATCAATGCACATTCTCATAGTGCCATCCTTCTTCTTCACAAACAAGACCGGTGCTCCCCAAGGTGACACACTCGGCCGGATGAAACCACGATCAAGCAACTCTTGCAACTGCGTCTTCAGCTCCTTCAGCTCCTTAGGTGCCATTCTATATGGAGTAATGGACACGGGAGTTGTATTCTCATACAGCTCAATCCCAAACTCCACCTCGCGGTTAGGAGGTAAACCAGGCAACTCCTCAGGAAAAACACCAGGAAACTCCTTTACAACCCTGATATCTTGCACCCTCAACTCCTTAGAGCTCGGATTCATCACAAAAGCTAGATAAGCTTCGCAACCTTGCCTCAGCATCCTGCTCGCCTCCAAAGAAGATACCACATTGGCAAGAAACTTCACATTCTCACCAACCACCACAACTTCATAAACATCCGCAAGCTTAAGCGAAACACGCTTATTCTCACAATTCACAACAGCACGATGCTCAGCAAGCCAATCCATACCAAGGATCACATCAAAACCATAGAAGGGCAACTCCATAAGATCAACATGAAAGACATGCTCTTGAACAACCAAAGGACACCTTCTATACAACTTCCGAGTCACAACAGTCTCACCAAAAGAACTAGTAACCCGAACACCAACATCCAAAGACTCAACAGGCAAACCAAGCAATTCAGCATGCTCACGAAGAATATATGAATGCGTAGATCCAGAATCAATCAAAGAAAGCAATGACAAGGACTGCAAAGTAAAGGTACCTGCAATCACATCTGCATCATTCCTGCCCTCTCTCTGAGCATACACCCTCGCTTGGCCTCCACCTTCAGGCTGAATAGCTACAACATGAGCTACCCCTCGGCCACCTTCCTCTCTCCTCTGGAAATTACCACGGCCGCGCCCACGACCTCTCTGCGGTGCAGCAACAACAGGAGCACGCACCTGCTCACCAGCCAACCTCGGACAATCTCGTCTGATGTGGTCCGCAGAGCCACAATTCCAGCACCCATTTCCACCAGCATTACCAGCTGTCACAACAGGAGCTTGTGCCACTCTCTCAGCACGAGGACAATCACGCTTCAAGTGACCACGGGAACCACAGATCCAACAAGCACTAGGGTCAGCTCTAGCATTGCCTCCTCTAGCAGGCACACCACCACCCCTCCTGGCTGAGGACTGATACTTCTGATCCCGTCCCCTCTTGTTCCGTCCACCTCCGGAACTATACTCAGCAGCTCGCTTGCCAGCACCCTTAGCAGACAAACTCAGGTTCATCTCAACATCCTTTGCTCGGCCCACCAACACATCAAAATCAACATACTCGGTGGCCGGCAGATACATCTTAACATCTGTCACAAGATCGTAACGAAACCTCTCGCACCTAGCCCTCTCATCAGGTATCAGCTCCGGTGCATACTGACTGAGCCGTACAAACTGTACCTCGTACTCAGCTACACTCATGCTCCCTTGGGTAAGAGACATGAATTCCCGCTTTTTCTCATCCAGATATCTCACTCCCAGATATCTCCTTTTAAACACATTCTAAAAGAATGTCCAGGTAACATCAGCTTCAGCCATACCAGAAATGGTAGTCGTCCACCATGTATAAGCATCGTCCTGCAGCAAGGACACAACACAGCCCAACTTTTGCACATCCGTGCAACTCATCTGACCCAAGATACGCTTGGTACTTTCCAGCCAAGCCTCAGAACTCTCAGCTGATAAACCTCTAAACTCAGTCCCTCCAAGACTGCGCAGACGCTCCAAAGGCAATCTGAATCCAGCATCTCCCTGATGCCCAGCTCCCTGAGCTCCAGCTACTGCTGCTCGAAAAGCACCCGCAATAGCTTGTACCAAAGCAGACATATCAGGCACAGCTTGCCCCTGACTAGCCTCTAGTCCAGCAGCTCCAGCACCAGCATCAGCTGCAGCTTCAGCTCTCGCACCTCCATCACCACCACCAGGCGGAGGAGGGGGTAACACAGCACTATCAGCGTGCTCTTCATTCTCATTCTCATTGGGAGCCGTAGCTCGCACATTACCTCTTAACTCTCTACGTGGTGCCATACTTTTACCATGCAATCACAACACAAATAAAACAAAATCAGGCCCAGCAAGGTAAGCAATCCAAGTATTCAAGCTCAATTTCATTTCAAAACAACATCTTTCCTTTAGCTTTTGTTTGGCAATGGGTACCCTCAGCATGCAACATCACAACATACAACTCAATTGCATCAACACCTCAAGCCACTAAACATGCTTTCAAACAACAAGCATACAAGGCAAACATGCTTCAATCATGCATACAAACATTCCCAATTACTCGAGAACTCAGCTCTGATACCACCAAATGTAACCCCCTTAACCCGGCCTAGACGGTTGACCCGAATTAAGAAAGTCACACGGGGAAAACCAAAGTCAACCCGAAAGTCAACCTTGATTAACGACCCTATTTTTTTCTTTTTAAAACTTGTCTAGATGCACATTAAGCCCATTGGTGATCACACATACATCATACCAAAAGATCACAACCATCAGAGATTAAACAGGGACTCAATTGAACAATTTACAACTTTAGGGACCAAATTGTAAATTCTGATAAATTAAAGGACTTAATCCAAATTGAAGTTACCAACTTGAAATTAAGCATGTTTCATGCTACTCTGTGAAATTTCAGCTCAAAAGGACTTCCCAAACTCATACAATTGCACAAACAAGTTTCAGGACCAAAACGCAAACTTTTCAAAACACATAACTGCCAATGTCAGCCCCCAACGGTCAACCGTTCCGAAACGGGAGACAGCCCGTTCCGAAACGCGGGGCCGTTCCGAAACAGGCATAGCCCGTTTCGAAACGGGGGTCTGGCAGAGGCTAAACCGTTCCGGAACGGCCCCTCCCGTTTCGGACGCCTGGGCTCATTTAAGGCACCCGTTCCGAAACGGTAGGTGCTGTTCCGAAACACCCTGCCCAGATTGCTTCAAAACATCACTTTAAACATGCAATTACACATCCAAACATGCTCCGAACACTACCAAACTTTGCCAACATGCAATTCAACATATAAACAACATATTAGCATCAACAATTCATCCAATCATCATCATATGCAAAAAGCCCCAATTCTATAGGCATGCTTCCTACACAAGCTAGGCATTCAAACACCAAACTTACAAAGCAAGCATATAAGGTTCCAATTCAAAAGCCAACAAACACATCAACATTTAACATACTTAGGGAGTCTCCAACACCTCCCAAAACATACACATTGGTCCCCCATTGCCAAATCATACAAAAGCTAAAATGTACTTATAAAACCTCATACATTGAGCTTCACTTGAACTTGATTGCTTGCCCCTTTTTTTGCTGCCCTCAAGGTACTCTAATGCTCTGCATTATTGAATTCAGAAAACGAAGAGAGCGTAAGCAAAAGCTTAGTGAGGAAAGCTCTTAAAAACCATTCAATAATGCAATTCAAAACATTTACAAAACATGCTTTAAATCAACCTTTTCACATGCTCAAAAGCATTCTTAACAAGCAATCTCATGCTTCAACATAAACATTAAAACAAGCATCTCATGCTTCTCAAGATTCTTAACATGTCATATTGGCTCAAGTGAACATTCCATTTATCAAAACAAGTTCAACAACTTTCCCAAGGACTTTTAAACACCTTGGCCCCAAGGACTTTTAAACACCTTGGCCTATGGACTTTTAAACACCATAGAAAGTATCTCATCAAGGACTT
This sequence comes from Hibiscus trionum, assembly GCA_030270665.1. NCBI lineage: Eukaryota > Viridiplantae > Streptophyta > Magnoliopsida > Malvales > Malvaceae > Hibiscus > Hibiscus trionum. The sequence continues at coordinate 39,470,568 of BSYR01000026.1, read as the reverse complement.
TTAAACACCTTGATCCCAAGGACTTTTAAACACCTTGGCCATGGACTTTTAAACACCATGAATGAATCACATCAAGGACTTTTAAACACCTTGATCCCAAGGACTTTTAAACACCTTGGCCTATAGACTTTTAAACACCATAGAAAGGATCACCTAAGGACTTTTAACCACCTTAGTGTCCGCAACATGAACCATCCAAGGACTTTTAACCACCTTGATGTTCATAAGTAACAAGGCTCACTCAAGGAATTTTAACCACCTTAGTGACCTTAACATTTTAAAAACATCACTTGCCAATATACATCATTTTCATCACTTACATCACTGTTTTTAAGCATCAAACCAAGCCATATTCATCATGCATTTAAAAGCATCAAACCACATCATTTCAATGTACAAAAGCAAGGAACTCCTACCTAGAGTTACCTTCATCATATGGCTTACATCAACAGCAAAAACCATGCTAAAACATGCTTTCAAAACAGTATGTAAAACATGCAAATTATCATTTCGCATCACAACAAAGTCATGGCCACCACTAGAGAGAAAATTCCGAAAACTTACACTCGAGCTTAGAAAAGTTGTTTAGACTTAAACTAAGCTCCCAAGACATTGGTTTCAAAGCCGAAAACCCATTTTCACTCACCGATTCCACTTCGCCACTTGCCGAAGCACGAATTCAAGCCTCCGGATCAACAACTCTTGGATCCAAAGATGCCTCCCCTGATCAAACACATTAAAGCAGAGGTTTAATGCATCATCAAGCATCAAAAGCTTCAATGAAAGCACTCAAACTCGCTGCTCTCATTCAAACACCAATTTCGGCCACCAAACACCACCGAAATTGCATCCAAACCACTTCTAAACAAAGCCCAGCCATAAACCAGCAAAACCTAACATCCAACAACACCATACAACATCTAAAAACAACCTATTAACATCCTTATACCTCCAGCAACAACAGATCCACAAGATCACCTCAAAAACTACCTTAAAACACAAGCTAAACTTAGGAAACTCAACCTATCCGGGATTGCATTGATCAAAACTCATTTCCTTATCAATTTAGAGATCATTTAACACCAAAAACATCTCTTAAATCACAGATTACTCAGATCTAACGAAAATCATCAAAAATTATCAAAATCTTGCATAATAAGCCAAGATTCATTTCAACACTTTAAAACCTTTAATTAAACATCAATTAAGAGTTGAGAACTTGGGAATTTCAGTAAAGAACTGATAGTTTAGAGGAGAAGGGCGTTCTTACCTCCAAACTTGTGTTTCTCCACTTTTTGGAATGAAAAACCTTGATGAAACTTGTAGCAATGGAAGAGATTTTGAAGACACAATGATTTGCTATCAATTGAGAGTTGAAAGGAGGAATTTAGGTGAAGAAATCAGATCAAATTCTCTGGAAAAGGTAATGTTTGGTTGGAGAGAAAATGAGAGAAAGAAAATTGGAAAAGTTGGTTATAAAATCTAAAGTAGCCAAAATGGCTTCCCTCCAATTTTAATAACCTTTAAAATCAGAATTTAGACTTAAAATATCTTGGAAAAATCTGGAGAAATCACTTTTGGATTAATAGCTCCTTAAAGATTCAAAGTTTCAACTCTTTATAAAACAGCCACCAAACTTGCGAAAATTACATTTTGGTCACTAGCCAAAATATCAACCTTCCAAAACTCATTTTCCAAAATTGATTTCACAGTTCATCTAATTATATTAAAAGATGATTTTAGAACATTTTTCCATATTTTTAATGCAACCCGAACTAGGCTTTCCTAATTTAACCTCTTAAGATTCGAACAGGACTTTGACCGAACCGGTCAACGCCCAAAACTTCTAAGCCCAAAACCGGGGCGTTACACAGCGCTTGCCCTTTCCGTCTGCTACGGCGACAACCTGCAAAAACAACCATTCTTAGTAGAAACTGTGCCTTTTAATATATTTGTGATGTTTTGCTGTAAACTAACCTAAATGCAATGAATAATGCTTGAATGCAGCAGAAATATGGGTTAAATAGGGTGTAAATAATAGAACTTTTACACACTCAACACTACCCAAGGGAGTTGAACTATGTCAAAGATGGTGAAATCTTGGGTGATCCATCCAAGGGGGTAACCACTCGATCTTCTCTTAGATTAATGAATCATGTTGCATTTATCTCATGCATAGAGCCTAAGAATATTTAAGAAGCATTAAAAGATGACTTTTGGATTATGGATATGCAAGAAGAGTTAAATCAATTTGAGAGAAGTAATGTTTGGACATTAGTTGATAGGCCTAGTAATCAATCTACAATAGGAACTAAATGGGTCCTTAGGAACAAGCTAGATGAGAGTGGTAACATTGTAAGAAATAAAGCTAGACTAGTAGCACAAGGTTACACTCAAGAAGAGGGAATAGATTTTCTTCATTCTGTTTCCCAGAATTTTCATCGCTTCACGGGTATCGATAGGATTAATCTCATATCGATACGGGTCGTTTCGATACGGACCCCTCCGTTTCGATACGACTTTCCAACGGGCATTTTTGCGGAAAAGATGACTTTACCCCCGTATCGATACACCCTCAAGCGTATCGATACTCGATTGCGCTGATGGCATTAAATTTGGCTTTTAATGAGTTCAACTTTTACCTAAATTAAAACTCTTCAAAACCTAATTAACCCTAGCCGTTTTTGCCTATAAAAAGGCCCTTCCTCCTTCATATTTTCACACCTCAACTCAAATCTAAAAGAGTTTTTGAATCAAGCAAGGCTTTGTGCTCTCTCTCACATCTATTGTGCTAGTTTTTCTTCAATCTCCCAAGTTCTATCAAGGTAATCTTTTTCCTTCTTTTTTTCTTTTTCAATTTTTTTGGTTTATTATTTTGTTTCTTCTTTCCTTTAATTTTGTTTTTCAAAATTTTTCTTCAAAATTTTCTCAAAATTTTTTTACCTTGATTTTTACTCAAAATTGAAGAAATCCTTTTGCTTAATTTCTCTTTTAGATCATGGCACGAAGAGAACCATCGAGGAAGCGTACAAGGGTTTCTCAAGCCGGTGAATCATCCACCCTTGGAGCGATTGCTCGTCCGATCTACTCAATCATCTATGAGCAATGCTTTGATGGCAACTCGGGTCTAACTCATTTTCGTCAATATGAGAATTATAAGATCCGTGCCGAAAGGGTAATATCCGTTCCTTTTCTTGACTCCAAGCGTTTTAAGTTTGAATATCTTCCTTTATTTCTTCGATGGAACTTCATGGATTTCATCTCTATTCCCGGTTTTTTCTACAGTCTTTTTGTTTTGATTTCCTACGCTAATGCCAAATGTATTACTCGTGATGGAGATGTTGTTGCCATTAGCTCTTACCTCATGGGGAAGAAAATCATTCTTGATGTCAAATCCATTTGTGAGGTTTTCAAATTAGAGGATGAAGGCATTGATGATGAGAATGCCTTGGGGCATGTTCTTAGTGGCTCCGTGACCGCCCTAAATGCTCAAGATCGGATCCTCCATTTGATGGTGTCTTGGTGGCTTCGTCCCTCAGGTGGAAAATACTCTACCATCCGTCAAGTGGATGATTTTTGGATCCGTTGCTTCCGTGAGCGAAAGCGCCCAAATCTTGCTCGAATTATGTTCGGAGAAATCGTCTATCATGTGCAAAACCGTCACACCTCTCTCATCACCTCTTTCATCTACGGTACGGCTCTAAGTTATTTCTTTGTGAAAAGGGATATTGATTGCTCTTTTGACTTCCCAACTCCCCTTATCGATCTCATTGATGAGCGATCTCTTGCACGGGGTAAGTTCCATTATTTTAATGGAAGTTGGTTACGTCTTTCCGAGCTACCACCCGAGGCCGCAACCGTATTGGAAGAACCTCAAGCTCCTCAAGCTCCTCAAGTCCCACAACCCTCCATGGATGCTCTCATGACTTATCTCAATGAGCAATTTACCGGGTTGCGCACGGACATGAACACTCGTCTTACTTCCATGGAAACAACTTTTGATACAAGGATGACGAGCATGGAGAATCGCCTCACATCCCTTGAAAGTGGTCACAATTCCTTGAATATTTCTCTATCCGCTTTCCATGATGAGTGGCGCAATAGCATGAGGGATAATGATCCAATGGGAATTGATGATGAAGACGACGAAGACGATGCCTAGACGTTTTCTCTTGCATCTCATGCATATCATTTAGGATTTTCTATTCTATGCACCTTTGCTTTATGTTCTTAGGACTAAGTTTGTTTTAGGATTAAACCTATGCTTTGATTTTCTATTTTTTTTTTGGATTTTACGTATGATGCTATGATGAATAATATAAGTATTGCTTATTTATACCTTTGCCTTCTTTATGCACTTAATTGTCTCAAGATTTTTTGATCTAACAAAAAGGGGGAGAGAAACTAGCTCACACTTCAAATATTTTGATCACTTCAAATATTTTGATTTTAAACTCAAAGGTTACCAAGCTTATTTTAAGGGGGAGTTAAATTTGTAAAGATTTTTCAAAATATCAAAAAATTTAAGTTTTAGTTTTGTTATATCAAAAAGGGGGAGATTGTAAAACCTGTGTTTGATTTTGATATAACTAGATCTTTAAGGATCAATTTGAAAAACTTAAAATTGTTTTTAAAAGTCCCTTAATAATTTTAAAACACCAACTCTTTAAAACTGATTTGAAAAACTCAAACTCAAAATATTTTCTAAGTGTTCCAAGGCCAAACTATTGAAAAACGTCCAAGTGTATCGATACCCTTACAAGCGTATCGATACCTTTTTGACAAAGTTGGTTACTGTTGGAACATGTATCGATACGGCAAACCCTCGTATCGATACGACCTTAATAATTTTTAAATATAAGTCGGTTTAAATTATTTGACCGTTGGTGTCAGTTGGTTGGTAACCAAACTTTAAAAGGTCGTTGACCCGTATCGATACGCCTAACCCCCGTACCGATACGGAAAACGACAGTGAGCTAAGTTGAGAAAAAGGTATCGATACGGCAAACCCCCGTTTCGATACCCAGTACCGATACGCTTACGTGCGTATCGATACCCCATATTTATTGCACACAACGACTCTTTCTTTTCTGAGACAGGTATCGATACTCCTTCCCGCCTACCGATACGCATAGCTGCAGAAGTGCATTTATGGTGGTAAGAGAGGGTTCCAACGGCTCCATTTATGTTCCCAACCAAACAAACGGCTAGAAATCAATGAGGAGGTATAAAAGAGACATCTAAAAGCATCAGCAAGAACTATTGATCTTCAAGAAAACATCTATTCATCAAATCCAATCAATTGTGCAAAAATCCATATTGTCTAGAAACCCAAATTGTATTTTTCATTCTTATCTTGTTCAATTGGGTTGAGTGCTTGTAATTGGGCTATCATTTGTATTAAGAGATACTCTATTAGCCAACAAAATTCTTTGTTCTCTTGTTGTGAGGATTGGGTTGAATTTTGGGTAGAAAATTCAACTGAAATTGTAAGGGTTGCCTCCTTAGCATAGAAAAAGGGAAGAGCAATTAGTGGAATTGTTGCAAATCCTTAGTGAAGCTAAGGTAGTGGATGTAGAGTTCATTTGGAACTTGAACCACTCTAAAATCCCTTGTCATTATTTTTAATTTGCAATTTCCACCACAAAAACTTTAAATTTCCAATTCACCCCACCTCTTGGTTCATATCGATCTTTCGATCCACTCAACATCTTCCCTCCATAAATGCAGTCTGCAACCAACCGTTTCGAAACGCCCGACCTTGTTTCGAAACAGACCAAAATAGAAAGAGCCGTTTTGGTTCATTAAAGAGCCCGTATCGAAACGGTTAGACCTGTTTCGATACGCTAAGAGCTGTTTCGAAACACGTTTCGAAACATTTTTGCCTCTGTCAAGGATCGTATCGAAATGGCTTGAATCGTTTCGATATGCCTTAACAACTTGTTGAAAATCAGTTAAAAACTTTCTAACGGTCATATTTTTTAAATCTGATTGAATACCGTTTCGAAACATTTGAACTCGTTTCGATACGGTGTCTCGAGGTTCTTAAGCCGTTTCGAAACTCGTTTCGAAAAAGGGGTTGAAAGTGTTGAAACTGTTTCGATACGCGTTCCGAAACAAGAGCTCACAGTTTCAAAAGTGTTTCGAAACGCCTAAGGCCGTTCCGAAATGGTGACTCGAAAATCACTGTTTTGGCTTTGAGAACACTTAGAAAACATTTGATAAAATCAGTTTTTAACTTAGGCATTTTGTTTAAAACATATGGAGAGGTTTGAGGACTTAAAAATTCGTTTTCACATTTTCAATTTATTCCTTAAGTTGTTTAGTTTTATCAAAATTAAATTATTGGTTTCACAACATCTACTTTTTTTCAAACACAATCATAATACGATATCTACCATATCATCTACAAAAATAAAAAAAAAGAATTTCTTACAAATAAATAACTAAAATACTTATTTGAACATATTTATAATTTAATTATAATTTTGCATCTATTTTCATTCGAAACAGAATTTAAAATCAATGGCAATTTTCCATATTCCTCCGTATGTTTTGATACAGATTTGACAAATTAACAAGAGTGGGAAACAATATAACTAGGGATGGTCATGGGTTCGGACGGGCTGAGCTTTTAGTTGATCTGCACTTGACCTGAAAATGGAAGCACTTCACCTAAACTCAATCTAATTTGACTAGATATTAGGAGATATTTGTTCTTGACTGGAATTTTGAGATAAAAATCCCCCCACCCTTACTAAACTTAAAAAAAAAACTTATTTCTATTAGGCTTACATGTTATGTGTGTTTTAGGATTTTATTTACTAAATCTTGGGCTTACATGTATTTAGACAACATTTTATTTATGTTTGAATATGAATTTCCACAAAATATTTCATTTTATTTTTGTAACAAATGTGACATTCTATATTCGTTCGTAAAGTCTAGGTCGGATGTTGTGTGTTATAAGGAAGATCGATTGAGTGTGCGTATGGTCAGAGGAAGTGGAGTTGAAGAACCAAGTTATCATATATTAAATTTTTTTTAATAAAGACTTTTCAAATCTTATTTGAATATGAAAGCATTTGATCTATAACATACATGAATGAATTAAATCTGCCTCATTTGGTAAGTAATCTAATATTTAAACATGTATGTATATGTATATATATATATATATACATAAATACGAAATTTATCACGTGAAATATAATTTTGCACTGTAATATAATTACAATCATACTTTTTACAATGAATTTTAAAATATGCTTCATTATCTTTCATGCTCCTAACTATGTAAATTCTACTCACATTTAATTGCTCTTTAAGAATTATTTGTCAATATCTAAAATAAGCTTCATTACCATTCTTGGTTATAGGCACTTCAAATCTAACTATAACTGCTATGTCTCATTCACTACATATAGATATGATTATAGATAATATATACTCACCAAAGTTGTTTTTAAAATTATCATTTTTTTAAAAGTTAAAATGAAGAGTTTTATTTCCTTTGTTCTTCTCATTGTCCTTATTGCAAGTTTGGGTGAATTTCTATCATATCTTTTAAAGAAGTTTTGTTTCAATTGTTTTGATGAATATCTATTCTTTTGGAAGATTTAACTCAAGTATAAATATTATCGTTTCATAATTTTCAGGAACTGAACCAACAATGGTGGAGGCTGACAGTTGTACGACTTCAACACCGATGAATTGCACACCAAGAACATGTGACAAGCTTTGCACTTCTAACCATGGAGAGAAAGCTGTTGGGAGATGTATTACTACTTCTGTGTGTGACTGTACATATCCATGTCCAACACTGTTCTAATTTACTTTAATTTCATTTGCTTTTGGAGAAGATGAATGTTCTTTTTCCGTTTAGAGATAAGATAATTGAATAAAAGATAAATGTATCATTACGATATATATATATATATATATATATATATATATATATATATATATTTCTCTATTAAATTTTCTTATTAAAATTGCTCAATTTGATTTTTTTTCCTGAAATTTAGATAGACATTTCTTATTAAAAATATAACTTTCACAAATAGTTTTAAAACCAAAAGTTTATTATGTCAGTTAAGTCTCTCTAATATGTCAACAATCATGTACATGCGTACTTCCATATCAACGTCGTCAACGATAAAAATAACATAATAAATGTGAAAGAATGTTTTCCTAGTCAAAAGGCTTAATTGATGTTATTTTCATATTTAATGACTCAATTGAGTGTATTTTTCGTTGAAGGGGTTTAATTGATGTAGTTTTCCTAAAGCTATTAAATGATATATATACACACAATCATATATACATTTCATATATGCTCACATGATTTTAAAATAAATTTGCTATGTCAGTTTTGATTTCTATTATTACTAATATTAATACCTCGAGGTGGGGAATACAAAATTAGGGGTATTGGATTACGACAATCATTCTCAATGGCCAAATACCAATAGCTCAAAAGCTCACCAAACGATACAACTAATGTTAACCGCAACGAAAATGATAACATATGACGATAAATAATAAATTATGTATTACTTAATTTTATTAATAATTTGATTCAACACGATTATAAGATATAAAAAATTACCAAGCTCTAGGACGTACATGACTGAAGAAAGAAACACCTATGAGAATTCCACACAAATGCAAGAAAATGCATAATGTATTTAATTTTAAAAATCTTATTTTTGTATAATGTATATAATTTTATTTTTGATTCCTAAATTAATCGATTAAAAGGTTTAGATTGTAAATCTCCCAAAAAAACATCTACTTTTTTTTCAAACACAATCATAATACGATATATACCATATCATCTACAAAAATAAAAAAATGAATTTCTTACAAATAAATACCTAAAATACTTATTTGAACATATTTATAATTTAATTATAATTTTGCATCTATTTTCCTTCGAAACAGAATTTAAAATCTATGGTAATTTTCCATATTCCTCCGTATGTTTTGATAGAGATTTGATAAATTAACAAGACTGGGAAACAACATAACTAGGGATGGTCATGGGTTCGGACGGGCTGATCTTTTAGTTGATCTGCACTTGACCTGAAAATGGAAGGACTTCACCTAAACTCAATCTAATTTGACTAGATATTAGGAGATCTTTGTTCTTGACTGGAATTTTGAGATAAAAATCCCCCCACCACTACTAAACTTAAAAAAAAAAACCTTATTTCTTTTAGGCTTACATGTTATGTGTGTTTTATGATTTTATTTACTAAATCTTGGGCTTACATGTATTTAGACAACATTTTATTTATGTTTGAATATGAATTTATACAAAATATTTCGTTTTATTTTTGTAACAAATGTGACATTCTATATTCGTTCGTAAAGTCTAGGTCGAATGTTGTGTGTTATAAGGAAGATCGATTGAGTGTGCGTATGGTCAGAGGAAGTGGAGTTGAAGAACCACGTTATCATATATGCAACATACATGCAAACACGACTCTAGATGCAATTTAAGACTTCCCTAGCCACATACAAACATACATGCAACATCCAACATCCATGGAACAACATACGAGTCATTCAAGACAAACAAGGAACATACATTCAAGGATTCAAGCATTTACTCAAAAAGAGACATACTTAGCATATAAGGTTTCATGGCTTGAACGTCCACACATAAGGCATTCATGGTAAGCAACTTAAACATGTTTACAATCCAAACATGTCATCAACAAGCCACACCAATATCAACATATTAAGGAGTCTAAACATGCTCCTAAACAACCAGCAACATACATCAAAAGAACAAATCCCATTGCTTGACTATTACACGATCATAAATTAAAAGTCCATACTTGATAAACTCAAAAGCCAAACTAGCACACTTGGAGGCCCTCCTCTTGCACTAGCAACCCACGAACTATGGATCTGCATTGTCGAACAAAAGAGAGCGTAAGCATAAAGCTTAGTGAGGGTAAGCTCATAAAACAAACTTCGACAATGCAGGGTCCAAGCACGAACAACAATCAAGGTAGAATGCATGATCTTACCTTTGATCCACATGAGCCAAAATACACTTGATGCACGAACATATATTCACATTATGCCATGCTCAACAAGTCACAAGCTCAACCCATATAAATACATATATCAATGTATTAACAAACACATATTTCAATCCATATTGGCACCTAGCTATGACTCGAATACGCGGATAAACGTTGGAACTCACATCCAACAACAACCATTACCTTACGGTGGGATTACACTCATCACCGTTCACGCGGAGGGGATTCCACTCATCCTCACGCCCCGTCGATGGGATTACACTCATCAACGACTAACATATGTATAAGAAGGTTTTCCGGGCGAACCTGTACTCCATCTTGATGACTACCATCACCAAGACCACCCGCGCATTTGACTCACGTGTGCACACTAAACATCCTAATGATCGATCATTTGTACTCAAGCATACTAGTGTCAATACTAAACACTTTTCACAACATCATTTCATATCAACTTTCGTGCTTAGCACGTACTCACCATGATCACCATCATGCACAATCCACATGCATCTCACAATGCATCAAAACCATGCCTCAACATACATGTATAACACATTATACATAGCCACCATAAACACAATTAAACATGAGGCATAAACAACAATTAGAGTTCAACCAAAATCTCTAACTAAAGCTTGGGATTAGACTACCAATCTAATCCCAACTCTAGGTGGGTCTACCAAGCCCGACCTAGTCCACATGCTTGAACAAATACTCGAAAACCATTTAAAAACAATTAACCACTCACCGACTATTCCAAGCTCAACACACTAGCCGATCAAGCTTCCAACGATTCCGGATTTGTTCCCAAGGCTTCACCAACACAAACTCTTGCTTCTAATCATCTCAACACATTCAAAACAACCTCAAATCATTTCACAGTTCAATGTAGCAAACCCGGAACACTAATCAAGCATAAAACACAAGATTTTCAAGCCAAGAACAACCCCAAAACCTCAATCCCGAGCAACCCTTTAGCACAGTCCAAAACTCAAGATTTCGACCTTTTTAACACACCTAAATGCTCCAAAAAAAACCCCCAACTATCACCCTAACATCAGCCCTCAATTTCCAACATCAAACACACCCAAAACTAACCTTTAAACCCTTCAAAAACCCCACTTAAACCCAAATCCGAAAATCATCACAAAACTCTTTAAAATTCACATATGTTGGACCTTATGGGTTGTAAACTACTAATCTAACAATAAATAATCAAAAGCTTTGTTAGAAATTCATAAAGCTTCAACCTTTGACAAATTCTTTGAAAAACCCAAAATACAAAATACATGGTTTTAATGAAAACTAATGGTACCAAAGTGAAGAGGGGGATAAGGCCAAGCCAAAAACGAAATTACCTTTCGAAAAGCACCAAAGATGAAGGTGTATGGTGATGGAATAGTAAAATGAAGAGAAGAGCTCTCTTTGGTCGTGGAAATGCAATGGGAGAGAGAGGGAAGAAGATGACAAGGGATATTTTAAACAAAAAGGGTTTTAATTGAAAGTCTATTTATTTACAATCTTGCCATTAATGAGATGGCAATCTCAAATATTTGCAAATTTTATGGAATTGGGCTTTCAAATCAAAACATGTCTAACATAAAATATATTTTTTTGATCAACAACTGTGTGAATATATTTCAAAAATACAAAATACAAAATACAAAATACAAAATTCTTTGAAAAACCTAAAATACAAAATACATGGTTTTAATGAAAACTAACGGTACCAAAATGAAGAGGGGGATAAGGCCAAGCCAAAAACGAAATTACCTTTCGAAAAGCACCAAAGATGAAGGTGTATGGTGATGGAATAGTAAAATGGAGAGAAGAGCTCTCTTTGGTCGTGGAAATGCAACGGGAGAGAGAGGGAAGAAGATGACAAGGGATATTTTAAACAAAAAGGGTTTTAATTGAAAGTCTACTTACTTACAATCTTGCCATTAATGAGATGACAATCTCAAATATTTGCAAATTCTATGGAATTGGGCTTTAAAATCAAAACATGTCCAACATAAAATATTTTTTTGATCAACAACTGTATGAATATATTTCAAAAATAAAGTATCATACAGCTCGACGCAGCCCTTACGCCTCGTTAAAAACCTCCCTAATCCTAATGGAGGAAAAGAGTACGTAATGGCCCGTCCGAAAATACAAAACGCCTAAATACAAGCTAAAAATAAAGAACTCCTATCCACTCCCTCCTTTGCTAGTACATCGGCAAAACCATTCGCCTCCCGCTGTGTGTAATAAAACTGTATCTCCGAAATGGCTTGACACGCTTGGTCAATTGTCACAAACGACTCCCACAATCTCCACGGACGTTTTGCCGAACCTGTTACCCAACTCAATGCAACTTGGGAATCGGATTCGATCACCACACATTTATCACGCCAAACTCCTTCCGCCACCAACCTCACTGCGAGTTCGATAGCCCTCACCTCTGCCACGTTGGAGTCCAAACATCCCACTGGACCGGAAAAGATCGCCAAAATGCGACTGTCCGCATCACGCAAAACGCCTCCAATGCCCGCTGGTCCAGGCTTGCCCCTCGCCGAGCCATCTACATTGAATTTCAATGTTCCCGCAATAGGTGACTGCCATACCAAACCAGCACGCACCTTCCTTGGTCGAAGACTAACCATACATGTAGATGGACATGACCACCAAACCAAATCAGACATAATGTCACTTTAGGCATCAACCTTTATCCAATAAAACGATCTAAGTTTCACCAGAAAATACACTTCCGCCAATGTCGATCGTTTGCCCCTAAAGATAAACTCGTTTCGGGCAAGCCAAAACGACCATAACATTGCACTCACACTAGCCACCCACCACTTTAATTGACAGCCATGAAAGGAGCTATGAAAATTCATTACGAAGAAATCTGAGAAACTCACCGGTAATGGTAATGCAATGCCCCACCAACCACGTAACCAATCCCAAATCTGTTGGACACACGGGCAATCATAAAATAAGTGATCTATCGACTCCTCCACCCTTACGCACCACGGACATAGGCCTTGTCATTCCGCCAAGGGCACCCCTCTAATACGCAAAAAATCGGCAGTCGGTAAACGTTTCAACCAAATGAACCATAAGAAGGCTTGTACTTTGGGTGGAACAAGAACCTTCCATGCGAAACAGCCTCCAAAATCTCCATCCCCCACCCTCTCTAATAACAGCGCCTTAGACATAGCCTGAACCAAAAATTCCCTGTGTTCATCCGGTATCCAAATTAGTGTGTCGATACATTCAGCTCTTATGCGAACCCCACTCACTAAGTCACACAAAGTACGCAACTGCACATGTTCGAAACTCCACAAGTGCCTCCGGAAAAAACCTTCCCATTGTTCATGAGCGAAATGACCATTCATTGTATAATCCTGCACCCAAGCCAATTTATTCAACGCCAAGGCGAACAAGCGTGGAAAAATCTCCTTTAAAGGCTGTTGTGTCACCCATAAATCAAACCAAAACAAGACAAGCTGCCCATTACCGATTTTCCAGTGAAAATTCCCCCCCCCCACGTGTGAATCAACACTCGGACAGCAAGCGTTTGCCACTATTTGACGCCATATAACAGACATAGTAGATAGATTTTCCGTGTTGAACCTCCACCACTGAATATTTTCACCATATTTGGCCGCAATTAAACGACGCCAAAGTGAATCTCGATCACGTGCATATCGCCAGACCCATTTAGACAACAGCGCCATATTCTTCACTCTTAGGTCCGCCACCCCCAAGCCCCCTAAATGTCGTGGTCGGCAAACTGTGTCCCATCCCACCCTGCTCATCCGTCTCTCAAGGCTGACCCCTCCCCAAAGAAAAGCTCTATGTATTTTATCCAGCTTCTCAATTACACCCTTAGGCACAACAAATAAGCCCAAGTAAAAGATAGGGAGTGAAGAAAGTACCGAGTTAACAAGTGTCACCCTAGCTGCAAACGACAGAGAACTGCGCTTCCATCCTGCTAACTTGCATCTGAAGTTTGCAATAATCGGATCCCATACTGATATACGCCTCGGATCAGCTCCCAACGGGAAGCCTAGATAGACAAACGGTAATTCCCCCAATCTACAACCCAGTACCCGAGCCACTGATACACTCAACTCCTCCTCCACTCCAATCGCATACAAAGAACTTTTTGCAAAATTAATTTGTAACCCAGAACATACCTGAAAACAGTGTAGTATCCTCTTCAGATTACGTGCATACTCAATGCTAGCATCAATAAATAATATCGTATCATCGGCAAACTGGAGGTGTGTCAACCGTATGTTTGAAACCACCTCCACTCCCCTAATCAACCCTCCTGTTTTCGCGTTGATCAACATCAAATGTAAAGCTTCCGCTACAATCACAAATAGTAGCGGTGACAAGGGACAGCCTTGTCGCAAACAACGTCCCATCCTGAACTCCATCGTCGCACTCCCATTCAGTAAAACATATAATCGCGCTGAACTGATGCACTCTTGTATCCATTGACGCCATGTTGCGCAGAATCCCATCCTTGCTAGCACAGAATCCAAAAAAGACCAGCTCACGCAGTCGTATGCTTTGTCAAAGTCCAACTTTAGAATAAAACCACCAGCACCACTACGGCGGAGAGAATGTATTACCTCCGTCGCTAACAAAACACCATCTACCAATTGACGACCTTTAATGAAAGCTGACTGAGTGTCGTTAATCAAGGAATTCAACACTGTTTGTAACCGAGTCTCCAAGCACTTGGCTAGTAATTTATACATTGAATTAACCAACCCAATCGGCCTATACTCGCCTAGCACTTGTGGTGTCGCCACCTTAGGTAATAGCACAATAAACGTGCAGTTCGCTCCCTTCGGCAATGTTCCTCGCTCATAGAATTGAGTGAAAAAATTCAGCACATCATCTTTCACCACCTCCCAGCTCTTCTTGTAGAATTCGAGTTTAAAACCATCCGGACCCGGTGCCTTTGAGCCATCACAATTCCATAAAATGTGCTTAACTTCCCCAACTGTAAAAGGTGTTGTCAACGCTGAACTTGCATCTGCTTGCACACGACGAAACTGTCCATCAAATTCCCATCTTCCAATCCGAGCATCACAAGCAAAATGGGCAGTGAACGCCTTAACAACAAAGGCACGCAATGTAGATGGTGATGTAATCCATTTCCCGTCAATCAATAACCCCGGTATAAAGTTCCTAACTGTACGTAATTTCGTCGTTCTATGAAAAAAGGCTGTGTTCCGATCATCTAACCTCAACCAAGTTGCCCGAGATTTTTGACGCCACATTGCTTCTTTGTTACGCATCGCTTTCCAAAGTGCTTGTATCCATTGCCGACGTTCACACTCTACCTCACCATCCCCCTCTTTCGCGATCATCTCATAATCCGCCTTGTCAATTTTCTGTTGTAAATTCTCAATTATCAAGTTCATATCTCCAAATGTATCTTTATTCCACCGTTTCAAGAACGATTTCAAATGCCTCAGCTTTACCACGATGTTATCCTTTCCCAAACCAACTGCAGTCAATCGACAACATTCCCTAGCCAAGTCAAGCACATTGGTTTTTCCTTCTAACTAGCAATTGAAAAAGCGAAAGGGCCTTGGTCCCCAATCGCTATCGTCACAAGCCAATATCAACGGCGTGTGGTCGGATACTCCTCTCGACAACGCCACTTGCTGTATACTATTAAATGCATCAAACCATGTTTCTGAAATTAAGAACCGGTCAATACGGCTGCATTTATTACCAGGGCCAAACCATGTAAACCGTTAACCTGATATCGGCAAATCCATCAAACCTGCATTGTTGACGAAATTCGTGAATGTTTCCATTTCAGCTTCTCTATCCGTTTATCTGAAGCTTTCAATATGGCATTGAAGTCCCCTGCCATGCACCATGGTCCCTGAAATGTGCATATACTAGCCAGCAAATTGTCCCATAACACAGTTTGAATAGATACGTCAAAAGGTGCATAGATCGCTACTATACCACAGTTTACTTCTTCAACAATCCATTTTCCTAAGAGTAAAACATAGTGGCGTTCAATTTGAATTGACTCTAAAATAAATTTTGTACCTTCCCATATGACTAATATGCCGCCGGAGGCACCAACCGATGGTGAGAACGCCATTTCGAAATTATCCGAGTACCACATATTAGCTCCCAACAATGACGGGATCTCCTCCAATTTTGTCTCCTGTAACAACACCATGTCGCAGTGATTCTTCCGAATGACCTCACGAACATATCGCCTTTTCGCACTCCTGCCCAAACCCCTTACATTCCATGTTAACAACTTCATGAGTCAAAAACTACGACACTCCCCGGTGATAACCCACGAAATATCGTTAATTATATCTTCTTCCCTCCCAATTGATTTCACACCAATCAACGCCCCCAATTTCAATGTTGCTTCCGCTTCACTCGTAATGTTTTGCTGCCCGACTGTAACCTCACAATACTCCTGTCCTTGTTCATTTGCGTCCACCGTTTTGCCCTTCTTCCCCGACCCTCGACCACGACTAGTTTGTGAATTGCCCGAAATTCCTGTAATCTCACCTCCCACCACCCGTCGAACCTTACAAAAGGAATTCCCCACACGAATTAACTCGGTTTGACCCAATCCCTGTGCTGCTGTGTTGATAGGAGAATTTTCTAGCGTAACAATTTTAAAATTGACGCTAGCACCAAATGCTGCAGTCACCACATTATCCCTTGTGTTTGAACTAGAATTTACCACTCCAGCTATAGCGGGACTCTCCCCTAGAGTCCTACTGTGACTCTTCTTCTCTCCCTCCAAGCTATCGGAGCTGATCGGTGTAATCAGATATTGCTCTGGCAACACTGTGTTCTGTACCGTTTCAAGTCCTGCCGTTGCACTCGGATTTTCTAACTCTTTCACCATGTTCGACTTGCATTGATTTCCTGTTGTGTCAATCCCCCCAATCGGATTAGAATTTTCTGCTATTTCCTTGTTTTTTCCTCCACCCCTCTAACTTGCACCATCGTCGGACGGCTATCACTGCTTCCCTCATTAAGATGTTCCGTTTGTGACAGGTTACCCTCATAACAGCCACACTCGATCGTTGGACCTTGCCCATCGGACTCAAATACTCGGACCATGTATTCCGCAGCCGCCAATTTGACGGTGATGTTTTCCTCAATGCACTCCACCATTGTCGTTTCCACCAGCATTCTTCCGCAATCGAAAGATGTGGGAGTTTCCGTATCGTCATCCATGCATATCAAAGACCCCCATAAGCTTGCTATGTTCGTGAATGTTTTCTTGTACCATAGGTGGATCGGCAGCCCCACCACGGACAACCATACACGACGTGATTCAGTTGTAATTGACGGCGACCACTCTATCAATTTAGAGAAGCATTCCTTGATGAAATCCATCTTCATCACTTCTTCGCGGATTTTCGCCGATGTACACATTAACAAGATCATGGACCCTGAGAGTCTCATGATCGAAAATCCATCTTTCTTCTCCACTTCCAATCGTTCCGCTAGCGTTTTTAAATTCCATGGCCTAACGCTCCATCCAATCGCACACCATTGGAGGATTGCCCATTTATCCTCATCTAACACTCCCTCAATTACCCGTCGATTCAATCCGCTCTCACAATCCCCTTGCAGCACTGATTTCACTGTTTTTGAATCCGATACCCACACGTTCGTCGGCTGATGTAATTCTTTTCTTCTCAACGCGTTCTTTAAATCGTTTATACCCTTCCACGCCAAAGCCACACGCAATCTAGCACCATATATCCATTTTCTGTGAAGACGTTCTATCGCGCTATCCGCATCCTCCTTTGACGCCATTCGAACGAATCCAGATCGTGCCCCGTCTCTAGCCCTCTTTCTGAGTATAAACGCATCTCGAACAATCCCATGACGATCGAATATTTGCCATAAACCCTTCCAGTGCATCGTCTCTGAGATTCCTCCCACGTACAAGGTCCATACCCGTTGCGAATCGTCGACGGCTGTTTGTGAGTTGGACTGAATTTGATCACCGCTGCCTTGTTGACCGTATCGATACGACCCTTAGGCGTATCGATACGCCCTGCACTGCAAGTCTCCCAATTTCAGCAAAAACATACAAGACTCGAACCTAGATGCGATTTAAGACCTCCCTAGACCCAATCAAGCATTCATACAACATCTATTAACCATAATCTAGTCATACATGACACCCAACATGAGCATACCTCAATCAACCAAGGAATTCATGCATTCATTCAAAAGTTGACATACAACCACCTAAGGTTTCATGCTTCAACATTCATACACATAGACATCCTCAAAAGGCACATGGCCAACACATATGGTAAGCAAATAAAACATGGTTTTACAATCCAAACATGGCATCAACAAGCCACACAAAAACAATATAATTAAGGTGTCTAAACATGCTCCTAACAACCATCGATAACACAATCCCATTGCTTAACTATTACATGTCCAAAACGTTAAAACTCATACTTGATAGACTCAAAGCCAACAACCACACTTGGAGGCCCTCCTCTTGCGCTAGCAACCCACGAACTAAGGATCTACATTGTTGAACAAAGAGAGCGTAAGCAATAAAGCTTAGTGAGGGTAAGCTCTTTAAAAACAAACCTCGACAATGCAGGGTCCAAGCACGATCTCAACCAAGGTAAATGCATGTTCTTACCTTCGATCCTCAAGAGCCAAAATGTCAATGATGCATGAACAAATATCCATTAATATGTCATGCTCAACAAGCTCATTTCCAAAACATATGTAAACACATATAATCATCCAAGTAGGAAAACACATTCCACATCACATTGATACACATATCAATTTATACAGGCACCTAGCTATGACTCGAATACGCGGATAACCTCGTTGGAACTCACATCCAACAACCACTTTACCTCACGGTGGGATTACACTCATCACCGGTCTCGCGGAGGGGATTCCACTCATCCTCACGCCCCGTCGATGGGATTCCACTCATCATCGACTATTATATATAACAATTTCCGGGCGAACCCGTACTCCTCCTTGGTGACTCAACGCCACCAAGGCCACGCGCGAATTTGACTCATGTGTGCACACTAACATCCTAATGATCGATCATTTGTACCCAAGCATACTAGTAACAACATTTAACTCAATCCACATTATAAATTACAACCAATTCCGTGCTTAGCACGTACTCACCATGATCACAATCATGAACAATCCACATGCATATCACAATGCATCACAACTATGCCTCATCACCCATGTATAACACATTATACATAAATCATCATATCATAAACATCATGAGGCATAAACATCAATTAAAAGTTCAACCAATGTCTCTAGTTTAAGCTTAGGATTAGGCTACCACCCTAATCCTAACTCTAGGTGGGTCTACCAAGCCCGACCTAGTCCACATGCTTGAACCAAACTCTTAAAAACCACTTTGAAAACATTAACCACTCACCTTCACTTCCAAGCTCAATTACCAAGCAAGCAACCACCTTCAAGCTTCCGAATTCACTCCCGAGGCTTCTCCAACACAAGCTCATGCCTCTAAACAACCTCAACACAATCCAAACAACTTCAAATCATCCCAAGCATCAAAGTAGCTAACCCAGAATACAACTCAAACATCAAACACAACATTTCAAGCCATGAAGGTAACACCCCAAAATTTCCCCCTAATTCGAAAATCTAAAATTTGAAAACCCTAATTCGGAAACCCTAAAATTTGGGAATTTTAATTCAGAAACCCTAATTGAGTTTAAGGGTTAAATTGAGAAAATTCAGAATAATAAGGCTTGTCTTTGAAATTTGTGGGTCAATTTGTAATTTATGGAAACATATGTACTCGTTTTCAAACCCTAAATAATTTCAGTGGCTTCTTTTGTATTTTACCCATTTATGAGGGTAATTTATACCCTATTAGCCGTTTAGCTTGCTTTTGGAATCTGGTTAGCCGTATTTCCCTCACCCTCTCTCTCGGTTTTTCCCCCTCACTTCTCCCCTTTGTTCTCTGACGAAGCTCCGGTCAAGCCCAAGTCGCCGTCCGTTCGTCGATCGGAGACCGTCATTGTGCTCGGGTTCTCTTCGCGATTAAAGCCCATGCCTCGTTTTCCTCTTATCGTCGGTCGTTCGCCTGGAAACGGTAAGAAACCTTTCGGTTTCCTCGCGCCACCGTCGTCACCGTTCAAGTTTGGGTAAGCCTCGCTAGTTTTCGTTTTGTTCATGCGTTGTTGGTTGTGGATTCCTTTGTTTTTCCGTTTATTTCTGATCGGAAACGTTCGTTTTGCTCATCGGAATATATGTTTCTTTTGCAAACTGTCGTTGTCGCGTCATCTCCGACGAGTTTGCATAGCCGCGTCTCTGTTCGTCGGATTGGTGAGCCGTTGCCTTCCTTGTTGATAAGGGTTGCGTCGTCGTTCTCGTTTGGATCTGCCACCGTCGTTGTTTGGTCGTGCCGCCGCTGCCGTCGTGGTTTTGTGCTGCTGCCGCCTTTGGTTGCTTAAAACCCTAGCCGCCAGTGGGATTCTTGGGACCCTAGATTTGATTCCAAAAATCAGTTGTTGGGCTGGGTGAGTTGGGTGTTGTAGGTGGAGCCAAGTGTGGGTATGTGGTTTGGGCTTGGTGATTGGCCCGGGTGGATGGTTGTGGTGTGAGTATGAGTTGTAGGTTTTTGAAGTTAGTTGGATGGTAAGGCCCATGTGAATAAGTGTTATGTGAGCCCTGATCTATGAGTAACCCAAACCGGTAAACTGAAACGACAGACCTGAACCGGTCTTATGAACTGAACCATTCCAGAACCGAATCAGATCAGTGAACCTTGGACCGAACCGAACCATAAATTTTGAACCGAACTGTTGACTTGTGACCTTGACCCGTGTTTGACTAGTTTGACCAAAGTTGACTTTGACCTGTTGACTTTGACCAGTTTGACCTGTTGACTTTGACTTTGACCAGAGTTGACCAAGAGTTGACTTTTTCGGGAAACGTTCCTCTTGACCTTTTTCGACGTCCTGAATCTGTATCTGTTGTCTGTTTTGTCAAATTCAAATCCGAAAGCTCCGTTTTGCTAATTTCAACAAATTATTCATAAAATTTGATAAGTTATGGTTTCAGAATCTGATTCAGAATATTCATGTGTTTAGGCGATTACGTCTTCGAGGTCGACGAGTTACCTCCAGTTGCACAGACCGACCGTACACGTTCTCCGAGATCTTCACGTGAGTATATCTTCAGTTTAGTTCTTAATGTTCTTAGTTGGTGGCTTAGTGTTAGTAATAAATACTAATATAGTATTCATACCTTCGTAGGTCCTGATTCAGCTAGATCTGAGCGTAAGACGCGCTTTTCCTCGGCATTAGAGCTTCTGTTGCTTAAGGTGTGTCTCTTCCTGTTCTATAAACTTATGTGTTTCTTTTTGTGCTATAAATTTTATGTGCTTTTCTAGATTAATATAAGTAAATGTTTTGTACATTTTGTGTGCATACTCTGTTGTGATTGGGTGAATGTTTTCAGACATCATGCATAACATGTCATACTGTGATTTAAGTGAAATATCAGATTTTCGAAATCGTAAAACATCGGATTTATAGTTTTGTGCAACTTGAATTTTCATAATTCAAGTTTCGGATCAGACTCGGATTTTAAAATCTGCATCATATCATTGTGGGTATATGGTTTGAGATTTGTTCGGGGAAGTTCAGTAGTTTCAACCTTCAGGCTGAATTCCGCTTCGGATTAGTGGTTTCACCCTTTGGGCTGAATTCCGCTTCGGATCAGTGGTTCCACCCTTCGGGCTGAGTTCCACTTCGGATGGTGACGATGGAGAAAGTAGGTTATGGGGAACCTTACTTTTCGGTGTATCGGAGATGGGTACTATGATTCATGTGCATCAGATATCATATCATTATGATTCAGTTTTATTGTGTTTTCAGAAAAGTATTTATCAGAAAATAAAATACTGTTTTGTTTTTGTTTTGTTTTCGTTGCACTTTATAGACACACTAAGCTCTTTAGCTTACACCTCTTAGTTTTTACTTTTCAGATATCTCAGACTTTTTTTTAGGCGATCGATACTTGGAGCATCTCTTGTTTATTCAGATAAATTATTATTCAGTATGAACTTTTCTGTTACCTCAGAATTATTATTTTAATATGTTTTGGGATATTTCTGTAATATGGACATTGGAACTGTTTTTAATTTAGGTTTTATTAAATGCATGCATCTATGAAGTTACTTTCGGATTTTTAATTAATTATCGGAACATCGTTCAAAAGATTGAGTTTTATTTTAATCGGAATATTTGTTGAGTTTTACTTATTTAATCGATTCTTTTGAATTACAAAATATTTTAACCTAAATTGTTTCTTGAGGGACAAGTTTCCAATCGATACTTCCTAGATCCGACCCATTTCTTCTGGGCTGGGTTTAGGGGGTTACAATGAACATCCCCCAAAATTACCAAACTCGTGCAGCCCCTAAACCTCAATCAAAACTCATGTTTCCAACACTTTTAATACCCCCAAATGATTCCAAAACAACCCCAACCATAGTACTAACCTCAGCCCACAAATTCCAACCCAAAACAACCCCAAAAACCACTCTAAAACCCTTCAAAAACCCCTTGGAAACCCAAATCCGGGAATGAGCTTAAAACCATATGAAATTTATATATGTTGAACCATTTGACTCATAGAGTTCATATCTAACAACATTAAATCGAAATTTTAAGTTAAACACCATAAAGCTACCATTTTAATCAAATCCTCTAAAAACTCGAATTTCAAAACCTTGATGAAAATGAAAACTACTTGTACGTTTGAAGATAGGAAGTTGACGACAAGTTGAAAACGAAATTACCTTTCAAAACCGAGTTGAAATGAGGAAGCAATGTGATGGAATAGTGGAAGGGGTGAGAGCTCTCTTTGACGTTGGGTTTGTTTTGAGAAGAAGGTGAATAGTGAAACTATTTGATAAAAGGGGATTTAAATTAAAAGTTGGGTTATTTACAAGATTGCCATTAATGAATGGCTATTTCCACTTTTCTTTAAAATCCAACCAAATTGAATTTCATTTCAATTTAGTCCAATCATAAAATGTTTGTTTTTGAAACCTGAGGCCCAAAAGATTATTTTAATTATAAAACCGAACCCGAAATAATATTAAAATATTATTTTCACCCGACCCCTAAAACCGGGTGTTACAACTCTCCCCCACTTAAGGAATTTCATCCCCGAAATTACCTGAATGAAACAAGTACGGAAACAGCTCAAGCAAATTAGCTTTCCTCTCCCACGTGGCCTCTTCCACACCTCTATGTCTCCACAACACCTTGACCAACTCTATGGTCTTGCCACGCAACACCTTGCTATCAGAAGCAAGTATCTCAACAGGATCTTCGTTATAAGACAAATCCGGATACAACTCTATCTCCTCAACATGCATAACATGAGAAGGATCTGATCTATATCTCCTAAGCATCGACACATGAAAGACATCATGGATCTTCTCTAACTCAGAAGGCAATCTCAAACGATAAGCTACAGGCCCAATCCGCTCAACTATCTCATACAGACCAATGAACCTCGGACTCAACTTGCCTTTCCGGCCAAATCTCATCACCTTCTTCCACGGAGATACTTTTAGAAACACTTTCTCACCCACGGAGAACTCAATCTCTTTTCTCTTCAAATCTGCATAAGATTTCTGACGATCGGAAACTACTTTCAAACGGTCACAAATCAACTTCACTTTGTCGGTAGTCCCCTTAAGCAAATTCGGCATGGGTAACAATCCCTGACCTGTCTCACCCCAACAAATCGGAGTCCTACATCGTCTACCATACAAAGCCTCATAGGGAGCCATCTCAATAATAGAATGATAACTGTTGTTGTAAGCAAACTCAACTAAAGGTAAGTGCTTCTCCCAAGAACCCTGGAAGTCAATAACACAACAACGGAGCATATCCTCTAGAATCTGTATTACTCGCTCTGACTGTCCATCGGACTGCGGATGATAAGAAGTACTAAAATGCAAACGGCTACCTAGAGCACTATGCAAACAACCCTAGAACCTCAAAGTGAATCTAGGATCCCTATCTGAAACAATGGACTTCGGAACTCTATGAAGTCTCACAGTCTCACGGACGTACAAGTTTGCCAACTTGTCTAAAGAATCTGTAGTGTTCACTGCTAAGAAGTGAGCACACTTAGTGAACCTATCAACAATCACCCATACAGAATTCTTATTCGAAGGAGACAACGGTAACCCTGACACAAAGTCCATGGTAATCCTCTCCCATTTCCATTTCGGAATCTTCAAAGGCTGTAACAAACCTGAAGGAACCTGATGTTCGGCCTTCACTCTCTGACAAACCATACAACGGCTCACATACTCGGCTACATCCTTCTTCAAACCAACCCAAAAGTAATTATCTTTCAAGTCACGGTACATCTTGGTACTACCCGGATGCATAGAAAAAGGACTCGAATGTGCTTCACTCAGAATCTGACGTCTCAACTCAACATCTTCTGGTACAACAACTCTATCTCTAAAGCATAACAAGTTCTCACCACTGAAACTATACTCGGTCGGTCTTCCTTCGGCTATGTCCTGAACATGAGGAACTAAAGACACATCTTGCAACTGCTTCTCTCTAATCAACTGAATCAAAGAAGGCTTCACTTGCAACTCGATGATCAAACCACCATCATCGGATACACTCAATCTAGGAAACGTAGCTCTCAACTCAACTATAACTTTTCAACTCAAGGCATCGGCTACTACATTGGCTTTACTCGGATGGTACTCAATGGTCAAATCATAGTCTTTTAACAACTCAAGCCATCTTCTCTGTCTCAAGTTCAACTCTCTCTATGTCATCAAATACTTCAAGCTCTTATGATCGGTGTAAACTATACACTTCTCACCATACAAGTAGTGACGCCAAATCTTCAATGCAAATACAACCGCGACTAACTCTATATCGTGAGTAGGATAGTTCTTCTCATGAACCTTCAACTGTCTAGAAGCATAGGCAACAACTCTTGTTTCTTACATCAAAACACAACCTAAACCTATGTAGAAAGCATCACTATAGATCACAAATTCTTTACCTGAAACAAGTTGCACTAGCACTGGAGCATTTGGCAAAGCTTCTTTCAATTTCTCAAAGGCCTTTTGTCTTGCATCTGACCATTCAAACTTAACTCCTTTTTGCAACAATTTAGTCAAAGGAGCAGCTACCCTAGAGAAACCATCAACAAATCTCCTATAGTAACCGGCTAATCCTAGGAAACTCCTAATCTCAGTCACAGACTTAGGTTGTTTCCACTCAACAATAGCTTCAATCTTCGATGGATCAACACGGATACCTTCGGCCGAAACAACATGGCCAAGAAATACAACAGCTCGAATCCAGAACTCACATTTGCTAAGCTTCGCATACAACTGATTGCTCAACAATCTTTGCAAAATAAATCTCAAGTGCTCATCATGCTCTTCTTCTGTCTTCGAGTACACAAGGATATCATCTATGAAAACAACTACAAAGCGGTCTAGATAGTCTCTAAAAATTCTGTTCATCATATCCATGAATGCTGCAGGTGCATTCGTGAGCCCAAACGGCATCACAAGGAACTCATAGTGACCATATCTAGTCCTAAAAGTTGTCTTCGGAACATCACACTCTTTCACTTTCAACTGATAGTACCCTGATATCAAATCTATCTTCGAGAACACTGAAGCACCTCTCAACTGATCAAACAAATCATCTATACGAGGCAACGGATACTTGTTCTTCACATTCAACTGATTCAACTGTCTATAGTCAATACACATATGCATACTACCATCTTTCTTCTTCACAAACAACACAGAAGCACCCCAAGGAGAACTACTAGGCGTAATGAAACCACGGTCTAATAACTTGTAACTGACTCTTCAATTCTTTCAACTCTTTCGGAGCCATACGATACGGAGCTATTGAAACTGGAGTAGACCCTGAAACAGTCTCAATCACAAACTCAACATCTCTGTCAGGAGGTAAACCCGACAACTCTTCTGGAAACACATCCGGAAAATCACAAACTGTTCTAATATCTTTCGGTCTAGCCTCACTCATATTCGGATTCATCACATAAGCTAAGTAAGCCCCACATCCAGAATCCATCAACCTTTGAGCCTCTAAAGCTGACACAACATTAGACAAGAACTTAATGTTCTCGCCTACTACTACTACCTAGTAGTCATCAGAAAGTTTCAAGGAAATCCTCTTCGTCTCAAAATCCACACTAGCTCGTTGCTCAACTAACCAATCCATACCCAAAATAATGTCAAAACCATAAAAAGGAAGTTCCATCATATCAACGGAAAACACATGACCATGAATCTTCAGCGGACATCTCCTATACATACGCCTAACTACAACGGTCTCACCAAAAGAACTAGTCACATGCATACCTACATCTAAGATCTCAACATGTATATCTAACTTCCGTGCATGCTCACTCAAAATGTAGGAATGTGTAGAACCCGAATCAACCAAAGAAAGCAAAGACATAGACTGTAACTCAAAATTACCTGCTATCACATCAGTGTCGTTCCCGGCCTCTCTCTGAGCATAAACTCTCGCTGGTCCTCCTGCCTCTGGCTGCACTGCCACAACATGAGCAAGGTTCCTCTGAGCATCTACCCTAGGTGCATCAGCCCTAGGCTGGAAGTAGCCACGACCGCGCCCACGGCTTCTCTGATAGTCATTCGCTCTTGCAGGAGCCTGAGCTATGTTCGGTGCCTGTGCCGCCTGATGTGGGCACTCCCTCCTAAAGTGATCCCTCGAACCACAGTTCCAACAAGCATGGAAGTTACCCCAACACTCACCAGAATGCTGTCTCCCACAACGTGCACACTCGGGCAAACGCCCTCCTCCTCTATGGCCCTGGTGGCCTCTACTACGGTGGCCACCGCCGCGCCTATGGTCAAACTGATGTCCGCTTGTAACACCCTAAAATTCTCCTAATTTGAAAATTCCCTAATGTGAAAACCCTAATTCGGAAACCCTAAAATTTGGGAATATTAATTCAGAAACCCTAATTGAGCTTAAGGCTTATCTTTGAAATTCATGGGTTAATTTGTAATTTATGAAAACTTATGTGTTCGTTTTCAAACCCTAAATATCTTCGGTGGCTTCTTTTGTATTTTACCCATTAAATTGGGTATTTAACCCATGTTATGGTTTTGGAAACGTGGAGCCGTTCTTGTCAGCCGCATCTCCCTCTCTCTCTCTCGACATCTTCCTCACCATCACCCTTGTGCATCCGGCGAAGCTCCGATCAAGGGCTCTCCGGCCACCGTTAGTCAAACCGAGACCATCCCCGAGTTTCCCTTTGCCGTCCGATCAAAGCCTAAGCCTTAATTTCCTCTCATCGCCGGACGTTCGCCTAGAAATGCTAGAAAATCATTCGGTTTCTCTGCACCGTTCGCCTCCGCCGTTCGCACTACCATCGTCACGATTGTTTTGGGTTGCAGGCAACGCTCAATCGTCGTGGTCTCCTTGCCGGCCGTCGTTCTTGAGGAAACGACCTTAGAGTCGTTCGAATCTGTGGGTTTTGGTGTCTAAACCTTTTGGTTTCCACTCGAGCTTTTCGCCACTATCACCGTTTGTTTCTTGCGCCTCTGCCGTCGTCACCGTTGTCAGTTTTGGGTAAGCTTTCTTCGAGTGAGTTTTATTTCAGATTAGTTGATGTTGAGTATTGTTTGTTGTGGAGTGCTGATCGTTGGTTGTGTTGTTGGTGTTGTCGTTGTCTTTTCCGATGAGTCTGAGCCGCCATCGTTCGTCCATTCGTGTGGCTGCCGTTATGAGCCT
The DNA here is from genome assembly GCA_030270665.1 of Hibiscus trionum. Lineage (NCBI taxonomy): Eukaryota > Viridiplantae > Streptophyta > Magnoliopsida > Malvales > Malvaceae > Hibiscus > Hibiscus trionum. The sequence goes on along the minus strand of BSYR01000026.1, from coordinate 39,442,634 downwards.
ACGCCGCCTCCGTTTTGAGTTTGCGCCGCTGTCGTGGTGTTGTGCCGCCACCACCTTTTGGTTGCTGAAAACCCTAGCCCCCATATCTGATGTAAGGGTTAGGGAGTTGGGTTGCTCCTGTGTGATGAATGGGTTGTGTGATGAGGTGGGTTGAGCCCAAATCGGGGGGCCCATGTGTGTTGTATTAGTGGAGCCCAATTTTGAATGTAAGCCCATGTGGTTTGAAACAAACCAAACCAGTTTGTGAACCAGACCTATATGTTTATTTGGCCGAAACGGATTAAGTTGTGAACCGAACTACTCTTGTGGATCGAACTGTTTTGACAGAACCGTTGACCGTGTTTGACTAGTTGACCTGTTGACTTTTGACCTTGGACCATTGACTAGTTGACCAGTTTGACCTTCACCTCTTGAGCAGTTGACCGAAAGTTGACCAGATTTGACCTTTGACCAGTTTGACCTGTTGACTTTGACCAGTTTGACCTGTTGACTTTGACTTTGACCAGAGTTGACCAAGAGTTGACTTTTTCAGAAAATGTTCACCTTAACCTTTCTCGACGTCCTGAGTCCGTATCCGCTGCCCGTTTTGTCAAATTAGATCCCGAAAGCTTCGTTTTGCTCATTTTAAGTAATTTTTATTGGAATATGATAAGTTATGATTTCATAATCTAATTCGGAATGTTCTCGTGTTCAGGTGCCAACCTTGAGACCGTTGGAGTACCTCTAGTTGTTCAGACCGATCGTGCACGTTCTTCGAGATCTTCACATGAGTATATCTTAGTTCGGTTTTCAGTGTTTTAGTCGGTGGCTTAGTGTTAGTAATAAATACTAATATAGTATTCATACCTTCGTAGGTCTTGATTCAGCTAGATCTGAGTGTGAGATGCGTTTTCTCGGCATTAGAGCTTCTGTTGCTTAAAGGTGTGTCTCTTCCTGTTTTATAAACTTATGTGTTTCTTTCTGTGCTATAAATTTTAAGTGCTTTTCTGGATTAATATAAGTAAATGTTTTGTACATTTTGTGTGCATACTCTGTTGTGATTGGGTGAATGTTTTCAGACATCATGCATAACATGTCATACTGTGATTTAAGTGAAATATCAGATTTTCGAAATCGTAAAACATTGGATTTATAGTATTGTGCAACTTGAATTTTCATAATTCAAGTTTCGGATTAGACTCGGATTTTAAAATCTGCATCATATCATTGTGGGTATATGGTTTGAGATTTGTTCGGGGAAGTTCAGTGGTTTCAACCTTCGGGCTGAATTCCACTTCGGATTAGTGGTTTCACCCTTTGGGCTGAATTCCGCTTCGGATCAGTGGTTCCACCCTTCGGGCTGAGTTCCACTTCGGATGGTGACGATGGAGAAAGTAGGTTCTGGGGAACCTTACTTTTCGGTGTATCGGAGATGGGTACTATGATTCATGTGCATCAGACATCATATCATTATGATTCAGTTTTATTGTGTTTTCAGAAAAGTATTTATCAGAAAATAAAATATTGTTTTGTTTTTGTTTTGTTTTCGTTGCACTTTAGAGACACACTAAGCTCTTTAGCTTACACCCTTTAGTTTTTACTTTTCAGATATCTCAGACTTTTTAGGCGATCGGTACTTGGAGCATCTCTTGTTTATTCAGATAAATTATAATTCAGTATGAACTCTCTTTTAATTGTTTCAGACCACTGTTTTGAAATATTTTAGAACATTTATGTAATTCGGACATTGGGACTGTTTACTGTTTTTAATTTGGGCTTTATTAAATGCATGCATCTATGAAGTTATTTTAAGAATTTTAATTAATTATCGGAACATCGTTTAAAAGATTGAGTTTTATTTTAATCAGAATATTTGTTAAGTTTTACTTATCTAATCGATCCTTTTGAATTACAAAATATTTTAACCTAAATTGTTTCTTGAGGGACAAGTTCCAATCGCTACTTCCTAGATTCGGCACATTCCTTCTGGGTCGGGTTTAGGGGGTTACACCGCCACCACTATGCCTCTTGGCATCTCTACTGTCAAAGTTGTTATGCCTCTTACCAGAACTAGAACCACCAGATCGTTTGGTCAAACCCAAACTCTGCTCTAAGTCCTTGGCCCTCGCGACCAAGACATCAAAATCTGAGTAGTCAGAAGCTAGAGTGTACCTCTTCATCTCTTCATTCAACCCATAGCGGAAACGGTTACAACGTTCCACTTCAGTAGGAACCAACTCTGGAGCGTACTGACTCAAACGAACAAAACGGATCTCATAGTCAGTCACAGAAGCATCTCCCTGAGTAAGGGCCATAAACTCTCGCTTCTTCTCATCAAGATACCTCGGTCCCAAATATCTCTTCCGGAAAGCAGACTCAAAGAAATCCCAACCTCTCTCGGCCTCTGGAACTCCGATAGTAATGGTAACCCACCAAGTGTAGGCATCACCCTGAAGCAAAGAGATCACACAGCCCAATCTACGCGCACCCACACAACCCATCTGAGCTAAGATGCGAACGGTATTCTCTAAGCACAGCTCGGATCTCTCAGGAGTAGATCCTCTAAACTCTTCGGCCCCTAGACTACGGAGCCTCTCCAACGGTAAACTGTTATCATCCCCTCTAGGCTGAGCTGCAGCCTGTGCCCCAGCAACTGCGGCCTGGAATGCTCCCGCTATAGCTTGCACAAGCGGAGTCATATCTATTCCAGCTGGACCTTGGCCACCTTGGCCACCCTGAGGTCCCTCTCCCTCGACTCCCGCCTCGTCTCCCTCACCGGGCGGAGGAGGTGGTGGTGGTGGAGGTGGTGGAGGAGCTCCAACTCCAGCAGCAGGCTCCAATACGTGAGCCTCAACTCCAGCCACCGGCTCATTAACAGGAGCCGCAACCCGTGGTTCCTGACGAACCACCCTCGGCCTACCTCTCGGCCTAGACATCGCTCTCACAGATAATAACTACAACCACAACAACAAAACATACAAAATTGGGTTAGCAAGGCAAGGCTTCCAAGTGCTCAAGTACGTTCCCTCACTTTAAAAAAATTCCTTTTTCGATGTAATAGTAGCAATGGGACTCTAAACAACATGCTTTAAAACAAAACAACGAGCACACTTGTCACACAAGCAATCATGCTTACAATGCAAGCAAACACCGTGCATATCAGTACAGAAACTTAAACTTACCTCACTTACCTGCCCAAGGTCTCGGTAACCTTAGGCTCTAATACCAACAAGTGTAACCCACTCATCCCAGTCCGGGCGTTTGACCGATACGAGTGGGCTACACGGGGAAAACCGAAGCGAAACCCGTTAAGGTTCCCCCTCGGTTAGCAACCCTAGCAAATTTCTTTTATTTATCTTGTCTAAATGCATTACCATATCCTATGTGAAACATGTCAGCGGAAACAAGAGCAATACAAAAACGATCATTCAAGACATCACCTTTACAACAGCTCATTTTCTGTAATTAAGCAGGCCGTATCGATACACCTGTCAAGGGTATCGATACGCCTTGACCAAAGTCAACACCCAACAGTCAACACAGGAAGACCGTATCGATACAGCCCTTGAGCGTATCGATACGCCCTTCCCAGTCAACATCTCGTGGTCAACGAGATGAACCCGAACCGATACGCTAAGACACCGTACCGATACGCTAATAACTTACCAAAATCTCAGAATTCCAGTGAGCAAAAATCGTATCGATACACCCCGGTGTATCGGTACGCCAAGCCAAAATGGAGTCATGAAGGCAAGACCGTATCGATACGGCCCTTAGGCGTATCGATACGCCCTACACTGCATGTCTCCCAATTTCAGCAAAAACATACAAGACTCGAACCTAGATGCGATTTAAGACCTCCCTAGACCTAATCAAGCATTCATACAACATCTATTAACCATAATCTAGTCATACATGACACCCAACATGAGCATACCTCAATCAACCAAGGAATTCATGCATTCATTCAAAAGTTGACATACAACCACCTAAGGTTTCATGCTTCAACATGCATACACATAGGCATCCTCAAAAAGCACATGGCCAACACACATGGTAAGCAAATAAAACATGGTTTTACAATCCAAACATGGCATCAACAAGCCACAAAAAACAACATAATTAAGGAGTCTAAACATGCTCCTAACAACCATCGATAACACAATCCCATTGCTTAACTATTACATGTCCAAAATGTTAAAACTCATACTTGATAGACTCAAAGCCAACAACCACACTTGGAGGCCCTCCTTTTGCGCTAGCAACCCACGAACTAAGGATCTGCATTGTCGAATAAAGAGAGCGTAAGCAATAAAGCTTAGTGAGGGTAAGCTCTTTAAAAACAAACCTCGACAATGCAGGGTCCAAGCATGATCTCAACCAAGGTAAATGCATGTTCTTACCTTCGATCCTCAAGAGCCAAAATGTCAATGATGCATGAACAAATATCCATTAATATGTCATGCTCAACAAGCTCATTTCCACAACATATGTAAACACGTATAATCATCCAAGTAGGAAAACACATTCCACATCACATTGATACACATATCAATTTATATTGGCACCTAGCTATGACTCGAATACGCGGATAACCTCTTTGGAACTCACATCCAACAACCACTTTACCTCATGGTGGGATTACACTCATCACCGGTCTCGCTGAGGGGATTCCATTCATCCTCACGCCCCGTCGATGGGATTCCACTCATCATCGACTATTATATATAACAATTTCTGGGCGAACCCGTACTCCTCCTTGGTGACTCAACGCCACCAAGGCCACGTGCGAATTTGACTCATGTGTGCACACTAACATCCTAATGATCGATCATTTGTACCCAAGCATACTAGTGCCAACATTTAACTAAATCTTATCTAATTCATAATCAGACTGTCTCGGATCAAGGATATTGGCAAGATAAGCTTTGAGAGCTGAGACGATGTTACATAGGAACCCTCTGCACTCACCAATCAGAATCACCTCACGATCATCAGGAGTTCTAGTTGTAGCCCTTTTCTTTTCACAGTCTAAAGTAACATGATGTGCAGATAACCAATCCATACCCAGAATAAGATCGAACTCTCCAAAGGGTAACTCCATCAAATCAGTTGAAAATATCTCCCCTTGAATCTCGAGAGGACAATTCCTGTATACTTTAGTAACCTCAACTGGATTACCCACCGGACTGTGTACAGTAACAGCACTAACGGTATCCTCAACAGAAATCTCAAGACCCCCAGACACAGAACTTGCAACATATGAATGAGTCAAACCATTATCTAGAAGAGCAAAATATGGAATAGAATGGATAGAGAATGTACCGGCAATAACATTTGGTTCATCACAGTCCTCGTGCCTCCTAGCAGAATAAACTAACCCCGACTGTCTGGCCCCCGATCCTGCTGATCCTTCACTCAGAGCTGGTCTACCTCTACTAGCAGAGCCTGAAGTAACAGATCTGACCTGACCTCTTCCCCTGGCGGGAGTCTGTACTGATGTCTGAGACTGATTAGTAGTAAAAGCTGAGGGAGGTGAAATCGGAAAATCTCTGAAACGATGCTCGAATGAACCAAATCTGAAACAAGCTCCAGTCTGCCTCCTACACTCGCCTGAATGCCACTTCTTGAAAAAAGGACACTATGGCACCCCTCGAGTACTAGTCGAACCACCAGCACTGACAGACGGAATAGAAGAAGTCACTGGTCTAGCTCTCGAATAACTCTAAGTATGTCTCATCTCTGGCCCTCTTCCTAGACTGATTTCCCTGACTATGCTGAACTGGCACCGACACTGGTCTCTTCATTCTATCAGATCCATGGAACTCAAGCTATCTCAACTCATCCTCATTACGCTCAGCTGTCCTAGCTCGTCAAGTTATATCATTGTATTCCTAGTCAGAAACCAATCACACTTGTCTTTTTCTATGGTCACTAACCCTGGGACGTACTGAATCAATCTCATAAACTCGATCTCATAGTCATTAACAATCTTGTCGTTCTGTCTCAGATTCATGAAATCATCTCTGCACTTAGCTATATAATCAGCTCCGACATATCGATCACGGAAAGCCTATCTGAAATTATCCCAAGTAACAGTACTAGCTGGAGTAACAAGCTCCTCAGCCTCCCATAAATTCTGGGCTTCACCTTCAGTAGTGAAACGGTAGCCCTGAGTTTCCGGTCGGTAGGATAATCCATCTCAAGAAATAATCGCTGAAGCTTCTTCAGCCAGTACTCTGCATCTGCCGGGTCTGTACACGTCTTTCCATCGAACATAGTCATCTCGGCAGCAAGAAACTCTGTGGATATGGGTCTCCGAACACTCTCATACTGACGAAGTATCTCAATAACTCTCTCTGAATAGTTACAACATATGTGCCCACTGTCTCACTATCCCCTGAATCACGATGACCACTACTCTGAGCAGGCTAAAAAATGCGGGTCTCCTCCACCGGTCTGCTGAGCTCCTGTCTACTGAGCTCCTGTCTGCTGAGCTCCTGTCTGATCCACATGTTGTTCCTCCTCATTCGCACCCTCGACCTCATCTTGATTTTGTATCGAACCCTCTAGAGGTGGAACGTCACTATCCGCAGTCACGGTATGACCTCGTCCTCAGCCACGGCCTCGACCGGCCGCTACTCTAGAACTTCTCCGAGGTGACACAGTAGTATATCTACAAAAGATAGAATCCTAAGATTACATTCGGTACTTGGAGACCTTATTCAGAATATGTATAAATATATTCATAATAGATCATAAATTTATCTGAAATTCCTGTTTTACCCCGAAAACATTTGAGAATGCATGTAAAAATTTATTTTCGATTTCAAATTGATTTAAATCACTCAGGACGAGTGTTGAACCTGGCTCTGATACCACTAAATGTAACCCCCTAAACCCGACCTGGAAAAACTGGGTCGAATATAAGGAGTCAACTCAAAGCTTCTCCCTCACACAAGTAACCTGATTCAAAACTTAAATTCCAAAATAGATAATAATAATATCGCATATTACATACTGATAAAATATTCCTGAAAATATTAAATATTCAAAATGCGCATGCATAATAAAACAGAATAACCCCAAATAAAACATCCAGAATCTGAAATTTTATACAATCTGATAAAACATATAATATATAAAAGTCCAAGTCTCATACTGATAATAATAAATAAATAAAGCTGGAAAATGAGGTCCTCCAAGTACCGTAGCCTAGACCTGAGTATCTGAAAGTAGAAACTAAGGCTGACTCAGCAAAAACGCTCAGTGTGTCTCTACAATGCAAATAGAACTAACAGAGTCATTATAACAACAGAGACAACCAAACATTATTAGAATATAGTTTTTCCATCATGAATCAATTCAAACACATAAGCAAGTATGAATGAATATGCAACACAATATGACATGCACCCAAACTACATCACCATCCGAAGAGTAAGGTTCCCCATAACCACTCTCTATCTCATCTCCATCCGAAGTGGAATCCAGCCCGTAGGGAAAACCACTGATCTGAAGTAAACATCATCCTGAAGGATGAAGCTACTGAACTTCCCCGTACAGAATCCCAACCAAAATGAGATGACATAAAATCCGAGCTCTGAATCTAAATGCATTATTTATCAACAGAAATGCATAATCATATAATCTGATATACAATAATCCGAATCTGAATGTATAATCAAATATTGCATAACATTACAGAATGTTGAACAAGTCAAACATCACAGATCAATAGAATATAATCATCACACATCATCAGACCACATCATGTATACATTTCAGCAAATCATCACATTTACATACAGATCACTGTAAGCAAACTACACAGAAGAGAACACACCTCAAGTAGCTAACACTCAACGTCGACGGTGACGTCTCCCACGCTCAGCTCTATCTCTAGGTCAGTCAGAGTCAGCTCCTATAACAATTAAATACACCATCAAGATATTACTACTATGCCAAGACACTGATAATATAAATATCGAATGTATATTAATAATTAAACTCATGAGCGGATCCCAATGTCTGAGCAACATGAAGTCGTCCAGGTGGAGGAAGAGGAAGGCTCTCAGTATCCGAGTCAATGTCGTCTGCAAATACGAATAATACCAATTAATTTTTTCAATATTCAAATCTTTAAATACAAGTATAAATGAATAAAACCGGTCAAAACGGTCTTTCGGGTTCGAATTTGGAAAAATGGGCAACGGAATCAGAATCAGGACGTCGAAAAACATAAAATAGCCCTTTTCTGAAAAAGTCAACGGCCAACGCTGACGTCAGCTGACTATTTATAAGATAGACCGATTTGGTTCTATCAATCCGGTTCAGTTTTCTGGACCGGTTCAGACCGGTTCAACATAAAATCCCTAATTCGAAAATTAGGGCACAACATCTCCCCCGATTCCTCACCGCCAGTGACCTCTCACGTCAAAATCCGACGAATTTCCGAGACCCACATACACACAACTTACACGAGAGAAAGGAACAATTGAGACCCAACCAATTTGCAAAAAAAAAACAAGACGACGGCAGCGTGAGGGATTTCTGAAGCAACCGAAAAGCTTACCGATGAGTTTCGGGCAAAGGGCGGCCGACGAGGGTTAGTTGACGAGTGGGTTATGGTCGGACAACAAAGGGAAGATGAACGGTGGTGCCGGACCGTCGAACGAACGATGTTTGACCCTTGGCCGGATTGAAAACAGAGAAAGGGGGTTTCTTTTCTTTTGCTCGCACAAGACGTTGAAGAAGAGGGAAGAGAACAGCCAAAACCAGAGAAAATGGTTGAAAGGTTCTATTTATACCCTAAGAAAAGGGTTAATTACAGAGCGTGCCATTATACTTTCTAGGGTTTATGAAACGACACTTAAGTTTTGCAATCGTTACAATTTTATCAGTGAAATTCCGAAAATTGGGGTGTTACACAAACAGTGTGAAAGATTTACACAACTTTCCATATTTAAATAATAAAATTTTAATCTCTATATGTAAACTATAAAACTATAAATCTTAAATTTTAAATTCTAAACCCACAATTCATAACTTCTAAAATTAATAAATTTATATAAATTAAATTTTATTCCATTTATGTATTAAAATATATTTTTTTATAAATAGGAGCATTATAGGAAAGTGTGTTCAAAGAATTATATACGAATTTGGATCCAAAAACGATTCCAATCGTTAAATTCGTTAAAACTAAAAACTTTTGAGGTTGGCTTTTCATGTGATCTTCCTTTTATCCAAATCTTCCTTTTTATTTTTTTTTATTTATCACTTCGGGATGCACAAATTCTCTTTAAGTTGTATTTTTTATGCATAACGTTAGAAAATGTTCTTAATATTTGACTGAAAAATTATTTTAATTTTTTAAGTACATTAATCTTTAATATTTTATCTTAAGTTAAAATAGTTAATCTTTGAATAAAAATTGTTAGTTAGTTAACGACAAATTACTTGACATGGTGTGGGAAATCTCCATGGCAATGCACACTGACATAACAATGACAAATAAACAAAGATCCTGACTTGACATAATGACACACAAGTAAAACTAAAATTATATAAAATACAATTTAATTTTTTTTCTGATGATGTGTTATTCTGTCAGTCATATCAAGTTGTTTATCGTTAGTTGATTACAGTTTTCATTCACGAAATGACCATTTTGACTCAAAATAAAACGTTAAGAGTTAAAATGTTTTCATTCACGAAATGGCATTTTTTATAATCATATTTGATCGGTTTGTCGATAAATTAATTTGAAGCAAATATTATATTAATTTATTAAGGAGGCGATACTTCTAATTTAATTTGTTTTACTCGTAACATAAGAATTTGAATTCTATACATTATTTAAATTATCTAATATCTTCTTCCGCTGAAATAATTAATAGTTAGTCTTTTAAGTTATACATAATTAAATTTATTATATGTTCGAATTATTTTGAGTCTAACCAAAATTAATTGGTTTAGTTGCTAAGGATACTCATTCTGCTCCATCTTGTATAGGTTCGAATCTCGGAATGAGAATATAATATCTCTCTATTTAAACAAAAAATTTGATTAAATTGTAATACCCTAATTCAATTAACAATGTATAACATAAAAGTATAACATAGCTGCTTATCTATATCATTTTTGCCGTTCCTAACTGACCAATCGAATCAGTGTAATAAAAAGCGAGAAGCTAGTTGATAATTAAAAAGAATATTTATCTGGACCATTAGAAATTGGACCATCAATTCATCTAGTAAAATAATTCGTTCGGTTATTTTAAAATAGAATAAAAAATTAGATTCTAATGTTATAAATTATATAAATTTAAAAATTGTTTTGTGATAAAATTTTATAATAATTAATTTAAATTAACCGGTCAAAAGATTTAAAATGATGACTTTAACAAAAAGAAAACTCTTATTTACATATAGCTTTTAATCGTTAAAGAACTCAATTCGAACAAAAATAGTATAACTGGTTTTAATTTGAATCATGGTTCAACCCGTTTCATGAGTAAGCAAAAACATGTTATCAGGGACGGAGTAAATAATTAAGATAAATAGAGACAATGTACAATTAACCATTAAAAAGGGGATATCGTTCAAATGAATTGAAAAATAAGAGGTCAAATAACTAAATATCCCCTATATTTTTTTAGTAAAAATCCATATGACTCCGTCATTGTTTATCATACAATCCATGGGACGGAGGGATCAAGGGCATAAGTCTCTATTATGAAACTTAAATATCCGATAAATTTTGATTTAATAATAATTTGACCCTTGTTTAAAATTTAAAGTTATTTAGTTATGAATAAACACTAACAAAATTAAAGAAGGGTAGATTCATCCCCCCCAATAGTTTTATTCTAATAGCAATTTAGGTTCATGTAAAACTTTAAAAGCCCTTATAATTTTAAAATTTAGTAATTCGACCCTCTCAACGTTCGATCTTGAAATTGATTTCACATTCAATTTGATTCTTAAACTTCTTTGTCCGATTCAATAATACTTAAACTCAACTTTTAGATAAAAACAAGTACAAAAACGCGATGTTTTGTTCAAATCATAAGTCAAATTTAAATGATAATTTAAATCGAAGAGTCAAGTTAAGACAAAATTAAGGTACCAAAATATATATTAACCCAAATAAAAAGTTTGGGTCAGTTTAAAAAGTCTTAAGGAATCAAGCCTTTGTTTTTTTATTCCGAGATTGAAATCAAACTTTAGACGCGACATAAACTATAACCAAAGAACTAAACATCTATTTCCATTAATTTCAATTGCCGTTTGGATTATTCTACTTGCCAGAATTTAATTACTATATTACACAATCATAGTATTCTTCTATAAATCGACTTTCAAAACTACGAGATGGCGTCGTACTCTGTTTCCGACATGAAAGCTGCTGCAAAAGCTGAAGTTGGCGAGTTAAGCATGTGGTCGAGGACTATGTCGTTATCGTTTTCAGTTCTTTTGACGAATCGGCCTTTGATTCTTGGCCTTGATTCGGCGTAGGCCTTCCGGGAAGCGCATCGGATTGTTTTCTCGAATTATCGATTCTTCCTCTTCTTTGTGTACCTTAAAACTCGAGCCTCGCGGTCGGTTCTGTCGACTTGGGAAGCTTGGTTGGTGGTCGGAGTTGACGAGATGGGTACGTTTGGATCGGCCATGGTTGGAACTATTCCCACTTCAAGTGACGAATATGAAACCTGAAAGTTGTATATAATTTGGTCAAATTGGGATTTTAGTACCTCTGTTATGATTACTTTTGAAATTAATCCTATACTTTAATTTGTATCAGTACATTACAAAGAGAATGGAAGTAAAGAATTTAAGCCTCTACTAACTAGGGATGGGCATGACACGGAGATTCGACCGATCCAATTTTAAGAGTCAGGCTTAAAATAAATAGATTTAGGTTGGGTCTGGTTTAAATTTAGAGTAAAAATATTTAATTTGTCCCAACATGAGATAATTATGTAATTCACTCATATATTTAGGGATAAAATTACGAGTCAGGTTTTTCGCGTTGAATCAACTCGAGTTTTGCTCACCCCTACTTATGGGCAAGTAAAAACTTTTCATGCAATCCTAATCATGCCCAAACATAAATATATGATTATGAAATGATTAAAATACTAAAATTCCATACACAACATGAACAAAATATAAATATAATATGAAAGTGGCGGTAGAGTTAAGGGATGTGTTTGCTAGCTTGAGTATCTCGCGAGATGGAGGTCTTGTGGATGAATTGCAAGTGAAACCATCTCTGGTTCAGTTAATAAAGGATAAGCAGTTGTTGGACGATTCCTTGGTGCCACATGTTCAGGATATTGCTGAGGGTAGATTATCGGAATTATGTTTTAATGATGATGGAGTTTTATGTTTCGGAGGACGGGTAGTAGTGCCGAATGATGTAAAGTTGAGGCGTACTATTCAGACTGAAGCTCATTTTAGTCCTTTTGCTATGCACCCTGGTAGTACAAAGATGTATCGTGATCTGAAGGATGAGTACTATTGGGTGGGGTTGAAGAAATATGTAGCGGAATATGTGAGTAAGTGTATGGTTTGTCAGCGTGTTAAAGCCGAGCATCAGTTTCCTTTAGGGTTGTTGCAACCGTTGAGGATTCCTGAATGGAAGTGGGAAAGAGTCACCATGGACTTTGTGTCCGGTTTACCTTTGTCGCCGTCGAAGAAGAATTCAGTGTGGGTGATTGTGGATCGCCTTACAAAGTGTGCACATTTCTTACCTGTGCATACCACGTATACCTTGGATAAGCTTGCAGAGTTGTACATTGCTGAAATTGTGCGTCTGTATGGGGTACCAAAATCTATAGTGTCGGATAGAGATTCGAGGTTCACATCGCGATTTTGGGAGTGCTTGCATCAAGCTTTGGGTACGCGGCTGAACTTTAGTACTTCTTATCATCCACAGTCGGATGGAGAGTCTGAGCGTGTTATCCAAGTGCTTGAGGATATGTTGAGGTTCCGTGTGATTGAGTTTCAAGGCTCTTGGGAGAAGCATTTGCCTTTGGTGGAGTTTGCTTATAATAATAGCTACCAGGCAAGTATTCAAATGGCACCTTATGAAGCCTTGTATGGGAGGAAGTGCAGAACTTCTCTTTGCTGGGCTGAAAGAGGTCAAAAATTGGTCTCGATGCTGGCTTTGTTGAAAGGAACCACCAAGAAGGTTAAGCTCATTTGTGAGCGGTTAAAGGATGCTTCTGATCGATAGAAGTCTTACGCGGATTTGAAGCGTAAGGAGATTGAGTTTGCGGTGGGTGACAATGTGTTCTTGAAGGTTTCACCTTGGAAGAAGGTGATGAGGTTTGACCGGAAGGGTAAGTTGAGCCCTAGGTTATTGGACCATACTAGGTGATAGAACGTGTGGGTCCTGTTGCGTATAAGCTGAGGCTACCGCAAGAGTTAGAGAAGATACATGATGAGTTTCATGTCTCCATGCTTCGGAGGATTAGATCGGATCCTTCGCATGTTATGCATGTTGAGGAAGTTGAGTTGAATCCAGATTTGACCTATGATGAGGAGCCGGTTGAGATTCTGGATTCGGACAGCAAAGTTCTTCGTGGTAAGACCATTGAATTGGTTAAGGTGTTGTGGAAGCATCATGGTGTTGAGGAAGCCACGTGGGAAAGAAGAGATGATATGAAGAAGTAGTTTCCTTACCTTTTTCCTCCAGGTAAATTTCGAGGACGAAATTTCTTAAGAGGGGGAGAGTTGTAACACCCCAATTTTGGGCTTAGAAGTTTAGGGTCTGAACCGGACCGGTCTGAGAAATGGTTCGAATATAAAAGGGAGTTTTAGGGAACACCTAGTTCGATATGCTTTAAAAATATAGAAAAATATCTAAAAATCCTCATTTAATATTTATAAGTGAATGGTGAAATCAATTTTATAAAATATGGCTTTGAAATACTACATTTCGATGTAGTGACCAAATCGTAGTTTTTACAAAGTTTAGTAGTGACTGTTTTGTAAAGGACTGAAACTTTGAATCTTTAAGGAGCTAATTTACCAAAAATGTTTTCATCAGATTTTTCCTTAATTTGGGTGATTTAATTAATAATTTAATTAAATAAAATAAAGGTGATAAACTACCTTTCACTTTCATAACCACTTTTCTCTAATTTTCTCTCATTTCATTTTCTCTCAAAATCCTATCAACCAAACACTTTTTCTCCAAAAAAATTCACTTTGATTTTCACTTCATTTGATGAGATTTCCATCACTTATTGATTCCTAATCAATCTTTCATCAAATCTATTTGTTTTCTACATTGAATTTTCATGGAAACTTGCCCAAATCAAGGAGAAATCATCTTTTAGAGGTACGATTGTTCTTCTCCTCTAAATACTCAGTTCTTTACTGAAATTCCCAAGTTGTCAACCCTTTATTAAAGGTTTATGAATGATTTTAATGTTGGAAACAAGATTTTGACTTAAAACTCAAGATTTTGGAAGAGATCTTGAAGATTTTCGTGGTAATTGATTGGGCTCTGTTTTGAGATGGTTTTCTAATGTATTTTGGATGTTAAATGATGTTAGGAATGAGGTTTTATCAATCCAATCCCGAATAGGTTGTTTTTCCTAAGTTTTTGCTTGTGAAAATGGTGGGTTTTGGGGTGATATTGGTGTTCTATTAAAGCTGGGGTGTAAGGACGAGTTTAGGATTGTTTTTGATGTTAATTAATGTTTAGAAATGTTTAGAAGTGATGGATCTTGGCTGGGTTATGTTTTGGAAGAGTTTGGAGGTGATTTCGGTTGTGTTTGATAGCCGAAATGTTGGGTTTAGGTAGAGCAGTTAGTTTAGGAGTGTTGGCTGAAGATTTCAATGCATGATGATGCATTAATCCTCTGCTTTTATGTGTCTAAAACAGGGGAGACATCTTCGGACACTTTTGGAGTTGATCCGTAAGCTTAATTGGCATTTCGGCGAGCAAGCGAAAAGAAATTGGTGAGTGCGATTGGGTTAGAAGTCCATGAGGACAAAAATAAAAGGTTTGGGGATTTAGGAGAGGTTTGAAACAACTTCCTAAATCCGGAAGTAAGTATGGTTTGAATTGCTCTCTTTAAAGTGGTGTTTGCCCCTAAAATGCTTTTACATGCTCATGGTTTGAGATTGATAAATTCCTACTGTTTTTGTGCATGATTCATGGCTTGAGATTATGCTTGTAGAGATGTCATGAGATGACATGTTGCATTGAAGAGATTTGAGCTTTTTGTTTGAAGCAAAGTATGATTCATGTTCTGAAATGTAAGGAGAAAACTTTTGAGTAATATTGCATGAAAAACAGTAGGTGTGGTGATGTTTTAACACATTATATTGGCATAGATGTTGAGAAACTTACCGGATATAATTGATCGATCAATAGGATGAGAGTGCACTATAAACTAAAAATTCGTACGTGCTCTTTGGTTAAGCCAGAAGGAGATATTCCGACGATGGGCATTCCATCATGTAGGACTTGGTCAAATACCCAAGCTTTATGGCGATGAGAGATTCCGCCATGTGAGTACGGTGATGAGAGATTCCACCGGAAGCCATGTTGCTAGACAAGTGAGTACGGTGATGTGAGATTCCACCGGAAGAGTCTAGTGTAGAAATGTGTCCGCATATCCGAGTATTAATGAGATGCTAAATGCCAATATAAATGATGAAATTGTTTTTGTTACACATGTACCTTTGATGAAATGATTTATGCTATGAGTTTTGGATATGAGATTTGTTTTAGAAATGCTTTGATGATACAAGCATGTGTATGGCATTGCCATGAGTTTTGCATTGGTAAATGCATGAGATAGAATTGAGGTACATGTAGTTTCAATGAGAAGTTGCTTTGAAAGGTTTTCAAGCATGTGGTTCAAAAGCTTTTGTGTAAAGATTTTCAAAGTGTGCATTATTGTGTTGGTTTCCTTTAGAGCATGCCTCACTAAGCATTTGTGCTTACGCTCTCTCTTTACCAATAATGCAGATAATTGAGGTGTTTTCGGGCATCAAAGAAGCTAAGTTCATCCAAGGAAGTCCAAGCTCATGTATGGTGAAGGTCTCATACACTTTAGTTTTGATAGATTGGCAATGGGAATCCAAGAATTGTATTTGGGAGATGTGTTAAACTCCCTAGGGTTGTGGTATGTTTGCTTTGGCTGGTTTGAATTGTAAATGGCCTTAATTGCTTGTTTTGAGGTTGGATTCCCTATTTGTGATTTGATATTAGGAAGCATGCCTCTAGACTAGTGAGATTTCATGTTTGATGCTATGAATGTGTTTAAGAGTTCTAGATATGTACCTTATATGTTTGCTGATTTGTTGGTATGATTAGAGAGTCTTCGGGATGTGTTTGAATGAGTTTATGAAGGAAAAACCAGCAATTGCTGCAGTTTCTGGGCAAACCGTATCGAAACACCCTCTAGTGTTTCGAAATGGGGGCCTGTAATGGCCTTCGTGTTTCGAAATGTTGGAGGTTGTTTTGAAACGATTTGGCTACTAGAATGCCATGTTTTGGAACTGGTCTCGAAACACACCCGCGTACTGAAACGGTCAACGTCGTTTCGATCCAGCGTTTCGATACGTCAGGTGGGTGTTTCAAAACGGGTGACCGTTGGACACAGATTTGAATTGCTCTGATGTTTGCATGTTTTACACTTTAGTCCTAAATGTTGGGATTGCAATTGCTTGAGCTTGAGATGTCCAATTAAGATAAAATTCGGCAGAGAAGCGTGTAACATGACTAATTTCATAATGGTAAACTTAAAATCAATGAAGACCTTCTAATTTACAGAAATTATATTTTGGTCCCTAAACCCGTGTAAAGTGCAATTGAGTCCCTATATGATATCCGTTTGTTGTGCCTTTCTCAATCGTATCTCGTGAGTACTCACTTAGGGTTAACATGTATCTAGACAAGATTAAAAAGGAAAAAAAAGGGTCGTGAATCAAGGTTGACTTTGGTTTTCCTCGTGTAATCTTCGTAGTTCGGGTCCATCGTCTAGGCCGGGCTAAGGGGGTTACATTGTGTTTCAGAGATAAAGTTGTAGTGCCTGAAGATGTTGAGTTGAGACGTCTGATTCTGAGCGAAGCACATTTGAGTCTTTTTTCTATGCATTCGGGTAGTACTAAGATGTACCGTGATTTGAAGAATGATTATTTCTAGGTTGTTTTGAAGAAGGATGTAGCCGAGTATGTGAGCCGTTGTATGGTTTGTCAGAGAGTGAAGGTAGAACATCAGGTTCCTTCAGGTTTGTTACAGCCTTTGAAGATTCCAGAATGGAAATGGGAGAGGATCACTATGGACTTTGTGTCGGGTTTACCGTTGTCTCCTTCGAAGAAGAATTTTGTTTGGGTGATAGTTGATAGGTTCACTAACTGTGCTCACTTCTCAGCAGTGAACACTACAGATTCTTTAGACAAGTTGGCGAATTTGTACATTCGTGAGATTGTGAGACATCATGGAGTTCCGAAGTCTATTGTATCAGACAGAGATCCGAGATTCACTTCGAGGTTCTGGAGTTGTTTGCATAGTGCCCTAGGCATCCGTTTGCATTTCAGTACTTCTTATCATCCGCAGTCAGATGGACAGTTAGAGCTAGTGATACAGATATTAGAGGATATGCTTCGTTGTTGTGTGATTAACTTCCAGGGTTCTTGGGAGAAGCACTTGCCCTTTAGTTGAGTTTGCTTACAACAACAGTTACCAGGCTAGTATACAAATGGCTTCTTATGAGTCTTTGTATGGTAGACGATGTAAGACTCCGATCTGTTGGGCTGAAACGGGTCAGCGATTGTTACCTATGCCGGATTTGCTTAAGGGGACTACCGACAAAGTGTAGTTGATTTGCGATCGTTTGAAAGCAGCTTCTAATCGTTCGAAATCTTATGCAGATTTGAAGAGAAAAGAGATTGAGTTCTCGGTGGGTGAGAAGTGTTTCTGAAAGTATCTCCGTGGAAGAAGGTAATGCGATTTGGCCGGAAAGGCAAGTTGAGTCCGAGGTTTATTGGTTCGTATGAGATACTTGAGCGGATTGGGCCTGTAGCTTACCGTTTGAGATTGCCTTCTGAGTTAGAGAAGATCCATGATGTGTTTCATGTGTCGATGCTTAGGAGATATAGATCATATCCATCTCATGTTATGCCTGTTGAGGAGATAGAGTTGAATCCGAATTTGTCTTTTAATGAAGAATCTGTTGAGATACTTGCTTCTGATAGCAAGGTGTTGCGTGGCAAGACCATAGAGTTGGTCAAGGTGTTGTGGAGACATAAAGGTGTGGAAGAGGCCACGTGGAAGAGGAAAGCTGATATGCTTGAGCAGTTTCCGTACTTGTTTCCGTCAAGTAATTTCGGGAACGAAATTCCTTAAGTGGGGGAGAGTTGTAACACCCGGGTTTGGGGGTCGGGTGAAAATAATATTAAAATAATATTTTAGGTTTCAGTTTTATAATTAAAATAATAAAATATTTTATGGGCTTCGTGTTTGCAAAATAATTAAAGTCTATGTTGGGCCTATCTTCTAAGTCCAAATTCCATGGACTTCAGGAGATGGGAGTTTTTACCCATTTCATTAATGGCATAATGGTAAATAGGATTTCTTTGATAAATTAAAGCAAAAACAAAAGAAGAAGACATGTGCTCATCTTCTTCCTCACTCTCATTTCAAACTCAACGACCAAAAGAGCTCTCTTCTCCATTTTTACTATTCCATTACATCCTTTGCTCCTTGTTGGTGATTTTCCAAAAGGTAATTCAATTTTTGACTTGGCCTTATCTTCCTCTTCATTTTGATACCATTAGTTTTCATTAAAACCATGTATTTTATATTTTGGATTTTCAAAGAATTTGTCAAAGATTGAAGCTTTATGAATTTCTAACAAAGCTTTTGATTGTTTATTGTTAGATAAGCTGTTTACAACCTATAAGGTCCAACATATGTGAATTTTAAAGAGTTTTACAATGATTCTCGGATTTGGGTTTTAGAAGGGTTTTTGAAGGGTTTAAAGGTTGGTTTTGGGGTTGTTTGATGTCAGAAATTAAGGGTTGTTGTTAGTGTAATAGTTAGGGGTTGTTTTGGAAGCATTTAAGTGTGTTAAAAAGGTTGAAATCATGAGTTTTGGACTGGGATTCATGGCTGCTCTGGTTTGAAGTTTTGGGGTTGTTCATAGCTTGAAACTCTTGTGTTTTATGCTTGATTAGTGTTCCAGGTTTGCTACATTGATGTGTGATCTGATTTGAGGTTGTTTTGATTGTGTTGAGTTGATTAGAAGCAAGAAATTGTGTTGGTGAAGCATCGGGAACAAATCTGGAATCGTTGGAAGCTTGATCGGCTAGTGTGTTGAGCTTGGAATAGTCGGTGAGTGGTTAAATGTTTTTAAATGGTTTTTGAGTATTGGTTCAAGCATGTGGACTAGGTCGGGCTTGGTAGACACACCTAGAGTTGGGATTAGAGTGGTAGCCTAATCCCAAGCTTTAGTCAGAGACTTTGGTTGAACTCTAATTGTTGTCTATGCCTCATGTTTAATTGTGTTTATGGTGGATATGTATATTGTGTTATACATGTATGTTGAGGCATGATTTTGATGCATTGTGATATGCATGTGGATTGTGCATGATGGTGATCATGGTGAGTACGTGCTAAGCACGGAAGTTGTTATGAAATGATGTTGTGAATTGTGTTTAATATTGGAACTAGTATGCTTGGGTACAATGATCGATCATTAGGATGTTTAGTGTGCATACGTGAGTCAAATGCGCGTGTGGTCTTGGTGATGGTAGTCATCAAGATGGAGTACGGGTTCACCCGGAAAACCTTCTTATATATATGTTAGTCGGTGATGAGTGTAATCCCATCGACGGGGCATGAGGACGAGTGGAATCCCTTCCGCCTGAACGGTTATGAGTGTAATCCCACCGTAAGGTAATGGTTGTTGTTTGATGTGAGTTCCAATGGTTATCCGCGTATTCGAGTCATAGCTAGGTGCCAATATGATTTGAGATGTGTTGCGAATATGGATTAATATATGTGTTTACATATGATGTGTATATGGACTTGTTGAGCATGGCATAATATTGAATATATGTTCATGCATCATGTGTATTTTGGCTCATGTGTATCGAAGGTAAGAACATGCATTTACCTTGGTTGTGCTCGTGCTTGGACCCTGCATTGTCGAGGTTTGTTTTAATGAGCTTACCCTCACTAAGCTTTATGCTTACGCTCTTTTTTGTTCGACAATGCAGATCCATAGTTCGTGGGTTGCTAGTGCAAGAAGGGGGCCTCAAAGTGTGCTTTGTGGTGCTATCTTATCTTTCAAGTATGGACATTTAAGTTTTAAGGTGTAATAGTCAGGCAATGGGATATGTATTTCTTGATTTGAGCTTTTGAAGTATGTTGGTGTTGGTTTGTTTAGGAGCACGTTTAGAATCCTTTATGATGTTGTTGGCCTTGTGCCTTTATGGATGCCTAAGTGTATGTTTGTTGAAGCATGAATCTTAAATGTTATGTATGAAGCATGTGTTGAATGATGTTGATTCATTTAATGTATGGCTTCTTTATGTTTGGTGTGTTAAGCATGCTTGTAGATGTTTGGTTTGCCTTGGAGTTGTTGTATGTGTGTTGTGGGAGGTTTTAGTGGAGTTTTGGGACAACCTTGTGCCATAAACCAGCTAAAACCAATCTGCAGACAGAGGGCGTCTCGGTATGTTCCCTTTGTTTTTGGCCAGGCGTTTCGGTACGCTAGGGGCCGTTTCGATACGATTTTGCTACTGGAAATCTGAGAATTTGACGATAAAATGAAGTATCGAAACGAGCTTTAGTGTTTCAGAACGGCCTTCGTATCGTTGACCACGAGAAGTTGACCGTTGAGGGTGTTTCGATACGGGCCACCCCTGTTTCGAAACGGTCTCCTCGGTTTGACTTTGGCCAGTTGACCTAGTCAAGGCGTATCGAAACACCCTATGGGCGTTCCGATACGGCCTGCTGTTTAAGTTTAAAATGGGCTGTTTTAATTGGACGGTTTGGTTGTTTACCTCATTGTTTCTTCCGCTGTTGCTTTTCTCACATAGGACTTAATATTACATCTAGGTAAGATAATAAAAATGAAAAAAAATTTCTCGGGTTGTTAACCAAAGTGGAGCCTTAACGGGTTTCGCCTCGGTTATCCTCGTGTAGCCCGCTCGGACCGGTCAAGCGTCCGGACCGGGACGAGGGGGTTACAGGCAAACGTGCATAGAAAAAATCCTCCTCCCTCTCATGACACCAAGCACACAAACCTTGCTGCTCATCCAACACGTTGCCACGAAGCTTCAAAAAATCAAAGGTTGGTAAACGGCGCAGCCATGTGAACCACAAAAACGCCTGAACCTTCAGAGGTACGAGGACTTTCCACGCAAAACACTCATCGAAATCGCTCCCTCTCACCTTGTCCAACATAAGCAGATGTGATAGAGCCTTTACTAAAAAGGTCCCGTGCGTATCAGGTGTCCAGACTAACATATCAACTGCACCATGCCGTAACTTCACAGGTCCCAAGAGCTAGATGAGCTCCCGAAGTTGTCGAAGCTAAAACGAACGCAAGCCTCGATGAAAGAAACTCTCCCAGCGGTCATGCTGAAAGCTACCCCCATCGGAAAGGTCAGCGACCAAAGCCAAATGATTCACCACTATCGAAAATAACCGTGGCAATATATCCTTCAATGTTTTCTCAACACACCACACATCATACCAAAATAAAACTCACGAACAATCACCAACCTTCCAAACAAAACTAGACTCACCCATGAACTTTTGCACACTATCTGAGCTCACAGTTTTGACAATCTGCTTCCAAATAACTGACATCGAACCCCTGTAGGCAGAGTTAAATCGCCACCACTGGGCTGCTTCGCCATATTTTGCCACGATGATGGCCCTCCACAAAGACGATTCATCCCTAGCATACTGCCAAGACCATTTTGCCAATAACGCTCTATTTCGAACCTCAAAATCCGCAACCCCCAACCCACCAAGATGACGTGGCCGACAAACCATACTCCAGCTTACTCGACACATTTTCCATTGTAAACTCACCCCACTTCACAGAAAAGCATACCTTACTTTATCTATTGATGCGATAACACACTTCGGCACCCGAAACAAACCCATATAATAAACTTGAAGGGACGAATGAACAAAGTTTACCAGTGTGACGCGAGCAACAAAAGATAAAGATGTTCGTTTCCAACCAGCAAGCTTTCGTCGAACCGAGGCTATAACTGGTTCCCATACAACAATGTTGTGAGGATTCACCCCCAACGGCAGCCCCAAATAAACAAAAGGCAATTCAACTTTCTGACAACACAAGACAGCCGCCATTGAATCAAACAGCCCCTCATCCACGCCAATATTATAAAGAGAGGACTTATTGAAGTTAATTTTCAAACCAGAACAAACATGAAAGCAACACAGTAACCTGCGCATAGTCGTAGCACTCTCAACGGAGGCTTCAAAGAATAGAATGGTGTCGTCAGTAAATTGAAGATGCGATAGCGACATCCCCCGGAGCCAACGAAACCCCATGGATGAGCCCCAACTCTTCCGCTTGAACGAACATCCTATGCAGTGCTTCCGCCACAATAACGAACAACAAAGGCGACAACGGGCAGCCTTGCCGCAGACCACGCCCCATTCCAAATTCTTTAGTGGCGCTACTGTTTAACAAAACTGACAACCTGACTGTGCTGATACACTCAGTAATCCAACGACGCCAAGAATCACTGAACCCCATCGACCATAAAATGTGCTCTAAAAATTCCCATCAAGCGTAGTCGTAAGCTTTCGCGAAGTCCAATTTCAGGATACATCTGCCCAACGAACTATGTCGCATGGAATGTATTGTCTCATTTGCCTATAGAATACCATCCACAATTTGACTCCCACGCACAAAAGTCGATTGGTGCTCACTAATTAGTCCTCCCAACACCGACTGCAGTCTTCTAGCCAGAATTTTGGCAAGAATCTTATACATCGAATTAAGCAAGTTGATTGGTCGAAAATCACTCAAGGTGATCTGTGAATCAACCTTAGGCAAAAGCATAAGGAATGTATTGTTCGCACCCACAGGTAACTTGTCGGATGCAAAATAATCATCTAAAAACAGCCCAACATCATCACAAACTACTTCCCAACACTTCTTAAAAAATTCCATACTGTAGCCGTCCGGCCCCGGTGACTCTGAACACTCACATACACGAACAACCGCCCATGCCTCATCGATAGTGAAAGGCGCCACTAATCCCCTATTTTCTACTTCACTCACCCTATTAAAATTCCCCTCAAAGCTCCAAACACAAGACCTTTCATCCGCGGCAACCGACCAATCGAATAAGCGTAATAAAAAACGAGAAGCTTGTTGATAATTAAAAAGAATATTTATTTGGATCATTAGAAATTGGACCATCAATTCATCTAGTAAAATGATTCGTTCCGTTATTTTAAAATAGAATAAAAAAATTAGATTCTAATGTTATAAATTATATAAATTTAAAAATTGTTTCGTGATAAATTTTTATAATATTTAATTTAAATTAACCGGTCAAAAGATTTAAAACGATGACATTAACCAAAAGAAAAACTCTTATTTACATATAGCTTTTAATCGTTCAAGAACTCAATTCGAACAAAAATAGTATAACCGGTTTGAATTTGAATCATGGTTCAACCAGTTTCATGAGTAAGCAAAAACTTGTTATTAGGGAGGGAGTAAATAATTAAGATAAATAGAGACAATGTACAATTAACCATTAAAAAAGGGATATAGTTCAAATGAATTGAAAAATAAGAGGTCAAATAAGTAAATATCCCTTATATTTTTTTAGAAAAAATCCTTATGACTCTGTCATTGTTTATCATACAATCCATGGGACGAAGGGATCAAGGGCATAAGTCTCTATTATGAAACTTAAATATCCAATAAATTTTTATTTAATAATAATTTGACCCTTGTTTAAAATTTAAAGTTATTTAGCTATAAATAAACACTAACAAAATTAAAGAAGTGTAGATTCGTGTCCCCAATAGTTTTATTCTAATAGCAATTTAAGTTCATGTAAAACTTAAAAAGGGGCTATTTAAGTTTTATAAGGGCTGTAAAACTTAAAAAGCCCTTATAATTTTAAAATTTAGTCCTTTTTCAAGTCCATATTACTCAGTTCCCTCTCTTTGGCCGCTATCTAATTAGCATAGTACCGCAACTCCAATCAGCAACGCGATTCACTGCCTCTGGTTTGCACTTGGAGACTACGAAACCTTGTGTATTTACGCTTGCAATCATATTTTAAATGAGAAGTGAAAATGGATTGGATTTGATGTGTGCACACCATGTGTTTGTGAATATTTATGAATAAAACTGTGTGCACAATTGAAGTTTCAAGTAAGAATTAGAGCCGTGCACGCAACCTTAATAGTGAGGAAAATGAGCTTGGGAAATCAGATTCAAAGAGTTTGGACGGTTTTTGTATCAAACTTACCGGGGCAACTACACTGGCAAGGCATTTGGAAAGATTTCGACAGACATGGAGTAGTTGTGGATGTGTTTGTACCAAAAAAGAGAGCGAGAGATGGAACCGGATTCAGATTTGTACGTTTGGGGTCAAAGGAGGATGCGGATCGAATCATAGAGCGTTTTCATGGATTTCAGCTTTATGGATACAAATTAAAGGTAATGATGGTGCAAAGGGAGACCGAGGATACTTTTGGGAGAAGAAAACATGACAACATTGATTCAAGGACGAACAAGGAGATCTAGAAATAGTGGGATGATCATGATCATACGAACAATTCCAAAAGGAATCCAGTGAGGCGGCGTAACAAGGATGAGGACGGTGATGATCAGATCACATTGAAAGAGCAATCTAGAGTGGAAGAGAAACACAAATGCGTGGATGGGGTTGTTAATACCGATAAATGGGAAATTTTATAGAATTGCGCTTTGGGTTTTTGCCGTCAACCCAGCCAAATAGCGGATCTTGCAAATGAGATTACAAAGGCGAAATTGACAGGTTTTACGTTGATGCGAGTTGCGGGCTCTCTTGTATTATTCATGTTTGAAGATAAAGAATCAAGGAAGAGAAATTTGGAGACTAGGCGTCTAGAAAATGGTTTGAAAATTTAATTGAATGGTCGCCTACATCCTTTTTACCGAATCAAAGGGTATGGCTTTCAGTAAGTGGAATTCCTATTCATGGATGGTCTAAAGAAACATTTCAAACTATTGAAGCGATTTGGGGCGAACTCGTACGGATTGACATTGAGACTTTGGCGCCTTTGACGTTTGAACGATGTCGATTTCAGATTGAAACCGACTGGATTTCAGACATAGATGAAGTAATGGACTTGCGCTTTAACGATAACGTCTTCACAATTTGCGTTACATAAATTGAGGAAGCGATTGGCCCTAAGTGTGATTGTAGTTGTGAGGCGGCGAACTGCTCGGAAGATACATTGAGTACTGAGGATTTGAACATGGATATGTCCAGCCCTGTTAAGGTGTCTATAAGTGGGAGGTCAGCAAATGATACAGTGGTACCCGATTCTTTCTCTTATTCGGCTCGGGGATCGAGCCAAATTGATCGTATGTGGAATGAGAACAAGAGGGAGGATTGGCGTGTCATGAGCACGGAAAGTTGGATGGTGGATGAAGATGTAAGCTTTGTCCATCGTGAAAGGGAAAGTCAGCGAATTCTGGATGTTTTGCCGAGTGATGCTGTGATGGATGTTTTTCCAAACAATGTGGGAGTACCATGTGATGAACTAGTTGCTGAAGAACTAGTAGCTGATGAATTGAGCCCACGTGTTGATGGGTCAAGGATAGAAATTCCTAGGGCTAATAAGGCTCAAACAATTGAATACAATGGAGAGTTTAGAAGGTTACGACAAGTTTCAGAAATCGAACTGAGTTTTTTATCGCCTGGTGAGCGAGGTGAGGCTAAAGTGAAGCTGGTAAAAAAGGGCAGAGGTCGTCCGAAGAAAAACCAAAAACCATCAGAGGTAATTGCTAATGGCTCTTTGTCAGATTCGGACTTCTATAACCGAAAACAGATTATTTTAAGAGAAGCAGAGGAAACATTGAAATTGGGTAAACTGATTGGGGTGAAAACAATTGGAAACGAACAAGAAATTGTAAAGGATATCGTGCGTATGATTGAAGTGCAAGAACGACAATAATTGAAAAGAGCGTTGAGTTTGTGGTCGTGGAATGTGAGTGGGATTGGTTCAGCGTTGAAGCGTAATTCGGTTCAACACTTTTTGAGACAACAAAGGTGTGCGATGGACATTTTTTATGTGACTAAATTAAAGACATCAAGTGATGGTATGGTGAATAAGATATGGTTTACGAATGATTTTGTTTGTGTGTTTATGCCTTCTTCGGATGTTTTTGACATTCGAGAGAGGAGACGGATTTGCTCGGTTGTTGGATGTCTGTTTTTGTGGTATAGTAGGAGTATACATGCCGTGTGTGGGAGGGGATCAAGCGAGTTTGTTAGGCGATATGTGTTGTGGTAATCTACAACGAGGTATGGTGGAATTATTCATTGGCTGTGGTGCGTGATTTCCTTTGTGTCGATAGAGTGGCGTGGTGTGGTTTGTTAAAAGTGTGAGGATCGATTAGTATGGAAACACACAACATCGAACCATTTTTTTGTTGGTGCTTGACGACATCTTTTGGCCTGGAAATTGCATCTGAAGGGGATTATTGTTGAGCTTATGTATTCATGTTTTTATCGAGAAGCGAATTGCTTGGATGACTTTTTGGCGAGGGGTGGTGTTGATCGAACATCTTGGTTTTGCATACTAGCGTGAATGTTTTGTGTTTTGGTTTCTTGCGTTAGTTTTTTCGGTTGTTTTTAGCGTTTGTTCTTTATCTCATACTCCTGGGTACTCTTTTCCTCCATTTAGGTGTAAGGAGGTTTTTAATGACGCCATGGAGTGTGATGACACTGTATGATACTTATTAATAAAATCATACTCTTTTGCCGAAAAAAAAAATTCAAAATTTAGTAATTCGACCCTCTCAACGTTCGATCTTGAAATCAATTTCATATTCAATTTGATTCTTAAACTTCTTTGTCCGATTCAATAATACTTAAACTCAACTTTTAGATAAAAACAAGTACAAAAACGCGATGTTTTGTTCAATTCAGAAGTCAAATTTAAATGATAATTTAAATCGAACAGTCAAGTTAAGACAAAATTAAGGTACCAAAATATATATTAACCCAAATAAAAAGTTTGGGTCAATTTAAAAAGTCTTAAGGAATAAAGCCTTTGTTTTTTTATTCCGAGATTGAAATCAAACTTTAGACGTGACATAAGCTATAACCAAAGAACTAAACATATATTTCCATTAATTTCAATTGCCGTTTGGATTATTCTACTTGCCAGAATTTTATTACTATATTACACAATCATAGTATTCTTCTATAAATCGACTTTCAAAACTACGAGACAACGTCGTACTCTGTTTCCGACATGAAAGTTGCTGCAAAAGCTGAAGTTGGTGAGTTAAGCATGTGGTCGAGGACTATGTCGTTGTCGGTTTTAGTTCTTTTGACGAATCGGCCTTTGATTCTTGGCCTTGATTCGGTGTAGGCCTTCCGGGAAGCGTATCAGATTGTTTTCTCAAATTTTCGGTTCCTCCTATTCTCTTTGTAGCTTAAAACTCGAGCCTCGCGGTCGGTTCTGCCGACTTGGGAAGCTTTGTTGGTGGTCGGAGTTGACGAGATGGGTACGTTTGGATCAGCCATGGTTGGAACTATTCCCACTTAAAGTGACGAATATGAAACCTGAAAGTTGTATATAATTTGGTCAAATTGTGATTTTAATACCTCTGTTATGATTACTTTTGAAATTTAATCCTATACTTTAATTTGTATCAGTACATTTCAAAGAGAATGGAAGTAAAGAATTTAAGCCTCTACTAACTAGGGATGTGCATGACACGGAGATTCGACCGATCAAATTTTATGAGTCGGATTTAAAAAAATAGATTTAGGTTGGGTCGGGTCGGGTTTAAATTTAGAGTAAAAATATTTAATTTGACCCAACATGAGATAATTATGTAAATCACACATATATTTTGGGATAAAATTACGAGTAAGGTTTTTTCGCGTCGAGTCAACTCGAGTTTTGCTCACCCCTACTTATGGGCAAGTAAAAACTTTTCATGCAATCCTAATCATGCCCAAATATAAATATATGATTATGAAATGATTAAAATACTGAAATTTCATACACAACATGAACATAATATAAATATAATATGCAAGTTAATAAGTATGCAAATATATCAAATTTGATTATTAACGTATTTAAATTTATATAAATATAAAACATATTAAATATGATTATGACATAAATATAGGAATCTAAACAGAATATAAGCAACAAGAATTCATCTCAATCCTAAAATTTAAAATCAAATCAAATGGTATCCATATGAACAAACTTTGAATATTCTGGCAAAACAAACGGTTGGTAATATCTATATATACCTATACATGCAACCCATTCTATGCAAACTATCAAACCCTAATTTGAACTTTCAAATGGCTAATT
Organism: Hibiscus trionum; assembly: GCA_030270665.1. Classification (NCBI taxonomy): domain Eukaryota; kingdom Viridiplantae; phylum Streptophyta; class Magnoliopsida; order Malvales; family Malvaceae; genus Hibiscus; species Hibiscus trionum. Next base: position 39,414,047 of record BSYR01000026.1, on the reverse strand, counting down.
TCAATGTTTTCTTGATGCTTTCCTTGCATGTTTTGTTTTTTGTTTCGAGTTTTGCAACTCATTCACTTCATTCGTTTTCGGTTCCTGATCAAGCATTTGAAGATGAAATAAAAGTACGTCCGTCATTTTACGAATTCGACTCTGTTCGTCGTCGATATTCACCTCAATTGACAACAGTAGCATCTGGTATATCTGCAACTGTTACGAAATCGACCAAAAGACAAGAAATACGTGAGACCGATCATGAATCCATGCAATTAAAAGGAGGTGGAAAACGTACATTGATAGATGAAGGCAAGAAAGCCATTAAAGCTAGCATGAAAAGGAATGTCGAAAATCCTTTGGAGTCAAAGAGAAAAAGTCCAGGTGGTCCTGATCCTATACATCACTGATGATCTCACATCTTATAACAACAGTTGATCACAATAGAAAAAAAACGTAGTTTGTATTAGATGAATGTATGCTGAACTTTATTAGTACTACGTATTAGACATTGAACAATATATACATGTATACGTATGTATCTGATATGAATGAAACTTTTTATATAACATATTTCCTAAATTTTTGTTATAATATTCCATCTTACACCGTTTGCACCAAAATTCCCTCTCTTTAAATTTCATACTCTCGTTTAGAAATAAAATTTTGAAATTCGATTTAATAAAATTTAAGGACAGACACATAATTTAATGTCAATGGTGTAAATTTTGTTTGAAATCCTCAACATTTACACTTGCAAGCTTATTACTCGCTAATCGAAATAATTTGGGGAACAAATTCTTCAAGGTATCCTTAGTAATAAAAACCAGAAAGGATGAAAATTGTTAGAAAATAAATAAAAAATATTAAAAAATATTATTTGTATCGGTTGTTTAATTTGGTAACAAATTAAAAACTTAAAACTGAAAAGAGATTAAAATAAAATTTAAGGCCTAATATGACGTAAAAAGATAATATGAATATGAACACCAAACTTAAACAATTTTTACAAGAGTAATATTTTTTATACACAAACAGTGTGAAAGATTTACACAACTTTTCATATTTAAATAATGAAATTTTAATCTCTATATGTAAACTATAAAACTATAAATCTTAAATTTTAAATTCTAAACCCACAATTCATAACTTCTAAAATTAATAAATTTATATAAATTAAATTTTATTCCATTTGTGTATTAAAATATTTTTTTATAAATTGGAGCATTATAGGAAAGTGTGTTCAGAGAATTAGATACGAATTTGGATCCAAAAAGGATTCCAATCGTTAAATTCGTTAAAACTAAAAACTTTTAAGGTTGGCTTTTGATGTGATCTTCCTTTTATCCAAATCTTCCTATTTATTTTTTTTCATTTATCACTTCGGGATGCACAAATTCTCTTTTTTATGCATAAAGTTAGAAAATGTTCTTAATATTTGACTGAAAAATTATTTTAATTTTTTAAGTACATTAAGCTTTAATATTTTATCTTAACTTAAAATAGTTAGTTAATTAACGACAAATTACTTGACATGGTGTGGGAAATCTCCATGACAATGCACACTGACATAACAGTGACAAATAAACAAAGGTGCTGACTTGACATAATGACACACAAGTAAAACTAAAATTATATAAAATACAATTTAATTTTTTTTCTGAAGATGTGTTATTCTGTCAGTCATATCAAGTTGTTTATCATTAGTTGATTCCAGTTTTCATTCACAAAATGACCATTTTGACTAAAAATAAAACATTGAGTGTTAAAATGTTTTCATTCACGGAATGGCATTTTTTATAATCATATTTGATCGGTTTGTCGATAAACTAATTTGAAGCATATATTATAAAAATTTATTATGGAGGCGATACTTCTAATTTAATTTATTTTACTCGTAACATAAGAATTTGAATTCTATACATTATATAAATTATCTAATATCTTTTTCCGCTAAAATAATTAATAGTTGTCTTTTAAGTTATACATAAATAAATTTATTATATGTTCGAATTATTTTGAGTCTAACCAAAATTAATTGGTTTAGTTGCTAAGGATACACATTCTGCTCCATCTTGTATATGTTCGAATCTCGGAATGAGAATATAATGTCTCTCTATTTAAACAAAAAAATTGATTAATTTTTAATACCCTAATTCATTTTACAATGTATAACATAAAAGTATAACATAGCTGCTTATTTATATCCTTTTTGCCGTTCCTTTTTTTATCGGCAAAAATTTGTATATTAATGGGAAAATATACAACTCGAGTCACACGTGCGCCTCATTAAAAACCTCCCAAAGCCTAACCGAGGAAAAGAGTACGACACATGGACTAAAAGGAAATAAACAACAACGGAACACAATGCCCCTCACAACGGAAACAATCATACAGAGGCCTGAAATAAAGATGCCTGCATCACCCCTTCCTTTGCTAGCACATCCACTAACCCATTCACCTCACGGAAAATGTGGTTAAAGCATACGGACCCCAAAGTGAGGCATGCTTGATCGATCAAACCAAAAATCTCCCACAAAAGCCAAGGTCGTCGTTCCAAATGCAACACCCAACCAAGAGCAATTTTGGAATTCGACTCCACCACGAGGGGACGAGATGCCCATTTAGAAGCTGCAAAGAAATTCAACGCAAAAGCGATTGCCCGCAACTCTGCTACATTGGAATCAAGGGAACCAAGTGGACCCGAGAAGAGAGCTAGAATTTGACCCTGTGCATCACGCAAAACACCCCCAAAACCTGCAGGCCCAGGCTTACCACGAGCAGAACCATCAACCGAAAATTTCAGTGTGTCCCCATTTGGAGTCTCCCAACTCACCCCCACACGACATGGCTTATAAACTACAAACTCACTGAACGAGCTCGGGCAATCCCACCATAAAGACTCACTGACGAACAACCCCTCTTTTAACGACTTCACCAAGTAAAATGAGCGCAATTTAACCAAGAAGCAAATCTCCGAAGCCGGTAGAAGTTTACCGTTAGAAACACATTCATTCCGCGCAAGCCATAGGGACCCCAGCAATGCTGCAATGCTCGACACCCACAGAAGCCTTAAAGTTCCCGTGAAAGAACAATGAAATCCTGGGATGAAAAAATCAGAAAAAGTCCTCGGCATCGGCAAAGACACCCCCACCAACGCCTAAACCAATCCCAAATTCCTTGGGCAAACGAGCATAGGAAAAACAAGTGATCAATCTCCTCCTCCCTCTCACGACACCGAGCACACAAACCTTGCTGCTCATACAACACGATGCCACGAAGCTTCTAAAAATCAAAGGTTGGTAAACAGCGCAGCCATGTGAACCACAAAAACGCCTGAACATTCAGAGGTACGAGGACTTTCCACGCAAGACACTCACCGAAATCGCTCCTTCTCACCTTGTCCAACATAAGGAGACGTGATAGAGCCTTTACTGAAAAGGTCCCGCGCGTATCAGGTGTCCAGACTAACATATCAACTGCACCATGCTGTAACCTCACAGGTCCAAAGAGCGAGATGAGCTCCCGAAGTTGTCGAAGCTCAAACGAATGCAAGCCTCGACGAAAGAAACTCTCCTAGCGGTCATGCTGAAAGCTACTCCTATCGAAAAGGTCAGCGACCAAAGCCAAATGATTCACCACTATCGAAAATAACTGTGGGAATATATCCTTCAATGGTTTCTCAATACACCACGCATCAAACCAAAATAAAACTTGTGAACCATCACCAACCTTCCAAACAAAACTAGTCTCACCCATGAACTTTTGCACACTATCCGAGCTCACAGTTTTGACAATCTGTTTCCAAATATCTGACATCGAACCCTTGTAGGCAATGTTAAATCGCCACCACTGGGCCGCCTCGCCATATTTTGCCACGATGATGGCCCTCCACAAAAACGATTCATCCCTAGCATACCGCCAAGAACATTTTGCCAATAATGCTTTATTTCGAACCTCCAAATCCGCAACCCCCAACCCACCAAGATGACGTGGCCGACAAACCATACTCCAGCTTACTCGACATATTTTCCGTTGTAAACTCACCCTACCCCACAGAAAAGCACGCCTCACTTTATCTATTGCTGCGATAACACCCTTCGGCACCCGAAACAAACCCATATAATAAATTGGAAGTGACGAAAGAACAGAGTTTACCAGTGTGACGCGAGCAGCAAAAGATAAAGATGTCTGTTTTCAACCAGCGAGCTTTCGTCGAACCGAGGCTATAACTGGTTCCCATACAGCAATGTTGCGAAAATTCACCCCCAACAGCAGCCCCAAATAAACAAAAGCCAATTCACCTTTCCGACAACACAAGACAGTCGCCATTAAATCAAACAGCCCCTCATCCATGCCAATAGTATAAAGAGAGGACTTGTTGAAGTTAATTTTCAAACCAGAACAAACTTGGAAGCAACACAGTAACCTGCAGATAGTCGTAGCGCTCTCAACGGAGGTTTCAAAGAATAGAATGGTGTCGTCAGCAAATTGAAAATGCGATGGCGACACCCCCAGAGCCAACGAAACCCCACGGATGAGTCCCAACTCCTCCGCTTGAACGAACATCCTATGTAGTGCTTCCGCCACAATAACGAACAGCAAAGGCGACAGCGGGCAGCCTTGCCGTAGACAACACCCCATTCCAAATTCTTTATTGGCGCTACCGTTTAACAAAACTGACAACCTGACTGTGCTGATACACTCAGTAATCAGACGACGCCAAGAATCACTGAACCCCATCGACCATAAAATGTGCTATAAAAATTCCCATCGAACGCAATCGTAAGCTTTCGCAAAGTCAAATTTCAGGATACATCTGACCAACAAACTTTGTCGCATGGAATGTATTGTCTCATTTGCCAATAGAATATCATCCACAATTTCACGCCCACGCACAAAAGCAGATTGGTGATCACTAATTAGTCCTCCCAACACCGACTGCAGCCTTCTAGCCAGAATTTTGGCAAGAATCTTATATATCGAATTAAGCAAGTTGATTGGTCGAAAATCACTCAAGGTGATCGGTGAATCAACCTTAGGCAAAAGCACAAGGAATGTGTTGTTTGCACCCACAGGTAACTTGTCGGATGCAAAAAAATCATCTAAAAACCGCCCAACATCATCACAAACTAACTCCCAACATTTCTTAAAAAATTACATATTGTAGTCGTTCGGCCCCGGTGACTTCGAACCCTCACACCCACAAACAACCGCCCACGCCTCATCGAGAGTAAAAGGCGCCACTAACCCCCTATTTTCAGCTTCACTCGCCCTATTAAAATTCCCCTCAAAGCTCCAAACACAAGACCTTTCATCCGCGGCAACCGACCAATCGAATCAGTGTAATAAAAAACGAGAAGCTTGTTGATAATTAAAAAGAATATTTATTTGGATCATTAGAAATTGGACCATCAATCCATCTAGTAAAATGATTTGTTGGTTTTTTTTAAATAGAATAAAAAACAGATTCTAATGTTATAAATTATAAAAGTTTAAAAAATGTTTCGTGATAAATTTTTATAATATTTAATTTAAATTAACCGGTCAAAAGATTTAAAACGATGACATTAACCAAAAGAAAAACTCTTATTTACATATAGCTTTTATCGTTCAAGAACTCAATTCTAACAAAAATAGTATAACTGGTTTGAATTTGAATCATGGTTCAACCCGTTTCATGAGTAAGCAAAAACTTATTATTAGGGACGGAGTAAATAATTAAGATAAATAAAGACAATGTACAATTAACCATTAAAAAGGGGATATAGTTCAAACGAATTGAAAAATAAACGGTCAAATAAGTAAATATCCCTTATATTTTTTAAGTAAAAATCCATATGACTCCGTCATTGTTTATCATACAGTCCATGGGACGGAGGGATCAAGGGCATAAGTCTCTATTATGAAACTTAAATATCCGATAAATTTTGATTTAATAATAAATTGACCCTTGTTTAAAATTTAAAGTTATTTAGTTATAAATAAACACTGAAAAAATTAAAGAAGGGTAGATTCGTGTCCCCAATAGTTTTATTCTAATAGCAATTTAGGTTCATGTAAAACTTTAAAAGCCCTTATAATTTTAAAATTTAGTAATTCGATCCTCTCAACGATTGATCTTGAAATCGATTTCACATTCAATTTGATTCTTAAACTTCTAATTTTGAATGTTTTCTTCATGCTTTCATTGCATGTTTTGTTTTTGGTTTCGAGTTTTGCAAGTCGTTCACTTCATTCGTTTTCGGCTCCTGATCAAGAATTTGAAGATGAAATGAAAGTACGTCCCTCATTTTACGAATTTGACTCTTTTCGTCGTCGATATTCACTGCAATTGACAACAGTAGCGGCTGGTATATCTACAATTGTTATGAAATCGACCAAAAGACAAGAAATACGTGAGACCGATCATGAATCCATGCAATTAAAAGGAGGTGGAAAACGTACATTGATAGATGAAGTCAAGAAAGCCATTAAAGCTAGCATGAAAGGGAATGTCGAAAATCCTTTGGAGTCAAAGAGAAAATGTCCAGGTGGTCCTGATCCTCTACATCACTGATGATCTCACATCTTATAACAACAGTTGATGACAATAGAAAAAACGTAGTTTGTATTAGATGAATGTATGCTGAAATTTATTAGTACTATGTATTAGACGTTGAACAATATATACATGTATACATATGTATCTGATATGAATGAAACTTTTTATATAACATATTTCCTAAATTTTAGTTATAATATTCCATATTACACCGTTTGCACCAAAATTCCCTCTCTTTAAATTTCATACTCTCTCTTTTAGATAGAAAATTTTGAAATTCGATTTAATAAAATATAAGGACAGACACATAATTTTATTTCAATGGTGTAAATTTTGTATGAAATCCTCAACATTTACACTTGCAAGCTTATTACTCGCTAATCGAAATAATTTGGGGAACACATTCTTCAAGGTATCCTTAGTAATAAAAATCAGAAAAGATGAAAATTGTTAGAAAATAAATAAAAAATATTAAAAAAATATTATTTGTATCGGTTGTTTAATTTGATAACAAATTAAAAATTTAAAACTCAAAAGAGATTAAAATAAAATTTAAGGCCTAATATGATGTAAAAAAGATAATATGAATATGAACACCAAACTTAAACAATTTTTACAAGAGTAATATTTTCTATACACAAACTGTAACCCCCTAAACCCGACCCGGAAGAATTGGGTAGAATATAAGGAGTCAACTCAAAGCTTGTCCCTCACACAAGTAACCTGATTCAAAACTTAAATTCCAAAATAGATAATAATAGTATCGCATATTACATTTTTTTATCATCAATTGTTTGAATATTATTCAAGAATAAAATATCATACAGCGCGACGTAACCATCACACCTCGTTAAAAACCTCCCTAATCCTAATGGAGGAAAAGAGTACGTAATGACCCGTCAAAAATACAAAAACGCCTATATACAAGCTAGGAATAAAGAACACCCATCCACTCCCTCCTTAGCTAACACATCGGCAAATCCATTCGCCTCATGCGGTACGTACTGAAAATGTATCTCCGAAATGACTTGACACGCTTGATCAATTGTCACAAACGACTCCCACAACCTCCACGGACGTTTCGCCGAACATGTCACCCAACTCAGTGCTACTTGGGAATCAGATTCAATCACCACACACTGATCACGCCAAGCTCCTTCCGCCACCAACCTTACTGCCAGCTCAATAGCTCTCACCTCCGCCACATTGGATTCCAAACACCCGACTGGACCGGAAAAAATCCCCACTATGCGACTGTCCGCATCGCGCAAAACACCCCCAATGCCCGCTGGTCCGGGCTTACCCCTCGCCGATCCATGCACATTAAACTTCAACGTTCCCACAATAGGTGGCTGCCACGCCAAACCAGCACGCACCTTCCTTGGCCGTGGACTAACTACACATGTAGATGGGCACGACCACCAAACTGATTCAGACATAACTTCACTCGCTGCATCAACTTTTATCCAATAAAAAGAGTGAAGTTTGACTAGAAAATACACTTCCGCCAATGTCGAACGCTTGCCCCTAAAGATGAATTTGTTTTGGGCAAGCCAAAAAGACCATAACATTGCACTCACACTAGCCACCCACCATTTTAATTGACAGCCATAAAAAGAACTATGAAAATTCATCACGAAAAATTCTGTGAAACTCACCGGTAATGGTAACGCAATTCCCCACCAACCGCGTAACCAATCCCAAATCTGTTGGACACACGTGCAGTCATAAAATAAATGATCAATCGACTCCTCCACCCTTACGCACCACGAACATAGGCCTTGTCCCTCCGATAAAGGCACCCCTCTAACGCGCAAAAAATCCGCTGTCGGCAAACGTTTCAACCAAATGAACCATAAGAAAGCTTGCACCTTGGGTGGAACAAGTACCTTCCATGCGAAACAGCCCCCAAAATCTCCATCCCCCACCCTATCCAATAAAAGCGCCTTAGACATAGCCTGAACCGAAAACTCCCCATGTTCGTCCGGTATCCAAATCAGCGTATTGATACACTCTTCCCTTATGCGAACCCCACTCACTGACTCACACAATGTACGCAACTGCTCATGTTCGAACATCCACAATCGCCTCCTGAAAAATCCCTCCCATTGTTCATGATCGAAATGACTATCCACTGCATAATCCTGTACCCAAGCCAATTTGTTCAACGCCAAAGTGAGCAAGCGTGGAAAAACCTCCTTTAAAGGCTGTTGTGTAGCCCATAAATCAAACCAAAACAGAACAAGCTGCCCATTACCGATTTTCCAGTGAAAATCCCCCCCCCACGTGTGATTCTACACTCGGACAACAAGCATTTGCCACGATTTGACGCCATTCAATAGACATGGCGGATAGATTTTCCGTATTGAACCTCCACCATTGAATATTTTCACCGTATTTGGCCGTAATTAAACGACGCCAAAGCGAGTCCAGATCACGTGCATATCGCCATACCCATTTGGACAGCAGCGCCATATTCTTCACTCTAAGGTCCGCCACCCCCAAGCCCCCTAGATATCGTGGTCGACACACCGTTTCCCATCCCACCCTGCTCATCCGTCTCTCGAGGCTAACACCTCCCCAAAGAAAAGCTCTACGTATTCTATCCAACTTCTCAATTACACCCTTAGGCACTACAAATATGCCCAAGTAAAAGATAGGTAATGATGAAAGGACCGAGTTAACAAGTGTCACCCTAGCTGCAAACGACAAAGAACTGCGCTTCCATCCTGCTAACTTGCGTCTGAAGTTAGCGATAACCGGATCCTATACTGATTTATGTCTCGGATCAGCCCCCAACAGAAAACCAAGATATACAAACGGTAGCTCCCCCAATCTGCATCCCAACACTCTAGCCACTGATGCACTCAGCTCCTCCTCCACTCCAATCGCATATAATGAACTTTTTTGTAAAATTAATTTGTAACCCAGAACACACCTGAAAACAGTGCAATATCCTCTTTAAATTACGAGCATACTCAATGCTAGCATCAACGAATAATATCGTATCATCGGCAAACTAGAGGTGTGTCAACCGTATGTTCGAAACCACCTCCACTCCCCAAATCAGCCCTCCCGCGTCCGCTCTGATCAACATCAAATGTAATGCTTCCGCTACTATCACAAATAGCAACAGTGACAAGGGACAACCTTGTCTCAAACCACGGCCCATCCTAAACTCTTTTGTCGCGCTCCCATTCAGTAATACAGACAACCGAGCAGAACTGATGCACTTCTGTATCCATTGTCGCCACACTGCACAAAACCCCATCCGCACTAGCACTGAATCTAAAAAAGCCCAGCTCACATAGTCATATGCCTTTGCGAAGTCTAACTTTAGAATAAAACCACTAGCCCCACTTTGGAGAAGGGAATGTATTGCCTCCGTCGCTAACAACACTCCATCTACTAGCTGACGGCCTTTAATGAAAGCCGACTGAGTGTCGCTAATCAGGGAATTCAGCACTGCTTGCAACCGGTTCGCCAAGCACTTGGCCAATAATTTGTACATCGAATTAACCAAACCAATTGGCCTATACTCACCTAGCACTTGTGGTGCCGCGACCTTAGGTAATAGCACAATAAACGTGCAATTCGCTCCCTTTGGCAATGTCCCTCGCTCATGGAATTGAGTAAAAAATTCATTACATCATCCTTCACCACCTCCCAGCTCTTCTTGTAAAATTCAAGTGTAAAACCATCCGGACCCGGTGCCTTTGATCCGTCACAATCCCATAAAATGCGTTTAATTTCCCCAACCGTAAAAGGTGCTACCAACACTGAACTTGCATCTGCTTGCACACGTCGAAATTGTCCATCAAACTCCCATCTACCCACCCAATTATCACAAGAAAAATAGGCAGTGAACGCCTTGACTACAAAGACGCGTAATGTCGTCGGCGATATAGTCCATTTCCCGTCAATCAATAATCCCGGTATGAAGTTCCTAACCATTCGTAATTTAGTCGTTCTATGAAAAAAGGTTGTGTTCCGATCACCTAACCTCAACCAAGTTGCCCGAGATTTTTGACGCCACATTGCCTCTTTATTACGCATCGCTCGCCATAGTGCTTGCATCCATTGTCGACGCTCACTCTCCACCTCCCCATCCCCCTCTTTCTCAATCACCTCCTCATCCGCCTTGTCAATTTTCTGTTGCATTTTCTCAATGATCAAATTAACATCTCCAAATGTATCTTTATTCCACCGTTTCAAGAACAATTTCAAAGGCCGCAACTTTACCACAATGTTTTCCTTTCCCAATCCTACACTAGTTAATCGACACCATTACCTTGCCATGTCCAACACATTTGCTTTCCCCTCTAACCAGCAATTGAAAAATCGAAACGGCCTCGGTCCCCAATCGCAATCATCACACGCTAACACCAACGGCGTGTGATCGAATACCCCCCTCGACAATGCTACCTGTTGTGCACTACTGAATGCATCTAACCAGTTTGCTGAAATCAAAAACCGATCTATACGGCTACATCTATTACCAGGGCCAAACCATGTAAACCGTTTTACCTGTCAATGGCAAATCCATCAAACCTGCATTGTTGACGAAATTTGTGAAAGCTTCCATTTCAGCCTCTCTATCCGATACCCCAATCCTATCCGAAACTTTCAGAATGGCACTGAAGTCCCCTGCAACACACCATGGTCCCTGAAATGTGCACAAACTAGCCAACAATTTTTCCCATAACACATTTTGACCAGTTACATCGCAAGGTGCATAAATCGCTACTATACCACAGACCAATTCTTCGACACTCCATTTTCCTTGAATTAAAACATAATAGCGATCAATCTGAATTGATTCCAAAATAAATTTAGTACCTTCCCATATGACTATTATGCCGCCAGAGGCCCTAACCGATGGTGAGTACGCCATTTCGAAGTTATCCGAGTACCACAAATTTGCTCCCAGCAACGACGGAACCTCTTCCAATTTTGCCTCCTGTAAGAACACCATGTCACAGTGATTCTTCCTAATTACCTCACGAACATAACGCCTTTTCGTGCTCCCGCCCAAACCCCTTACGTTCCATGTTAACAACTTCATGAGTCAAAAACCACGACACTCCCCGGTAATAACCCGCGATATGTCTTTGATTATGTCCTCTTCCCGCCCAGTTGATTTCACCCCAATCAAAGCCCCTAATCTCACTGTCGCTTCCGCCTCACTTGTAATATTCTGCTGCTCGATTGGAACCTCGCAAGAGTCGCGTCCCTTCTTATGTAAGTCCACTATTGTACCCTTTTTCCCCGACCCTCGACCAAGTCTGTTTTGTGAATTACTTAGAATTCCAGTAACCTCCCACCACACGTCGAACCTTGCAAAAAGAATTCCCCACGCGTAGCAACTCGGTTTGTCCCAATCCCTGCACTGCTGTACCTGCTTGTGAAATTGAGTTTTCTAGCGTGATTGCTTTTGAATTAACGCTAGCAACACATGCTGCTGTCCCCACGTTATCCTCTGAGTTTAAACTCGAATTCACTAATCCAGCTATAGCGAGACTCTCCACCAGAGTCCTACTGTGACTCTCTTTCCCTCCCTCCATGCTATCGGAACTGATCAGCAGAATCAGTTGTTGCGCCGGCACCACTGTATTCTTTTCCGTCTCAGGCCCCGCGGTTACTCTCGGATTTACTACCTCTCACGCCATATCCATCTTAATTTGGTTCTCAGCCGCTGCATTCCCCCAATCGGATCAGTACACTCTTATGTTTCCTTGTATTCCTCCACCCTTCTACATTGCACGTTCTTTTGAAGACTATCACTGCTTCCCTCCTGAGGAATTTCCGTTTGTGAATGGTTGCCCTCATAGCAGCCACATTCGATCATTGGACCTTGCCCATCTGTCTCAAATACCCGGACCAAATATTCCGCAGCCGCCAATTTGACAGTGATACTCTCCTCAATGCGATACACCATTGTCGTTTCTACCAGCATACGTCCGCAATCGAAAGATGTAGAGGTTTCCGTATCGTCTTCCATACATATCAATGACCCCCATAAGCTTGCTATATTCGTGAACGTTTTCTTGTGCCATAAGTGAATCGGCAGACCCACCACGGATAACCATACTCGACGGGATTTTGTTGTAATTGACGGTGACCACTCTACCACTTTTGTGAAACATTCCTTGATGCAATCCATTTTCATCACTTGTTCACGGATTTTCGCCGACGTGCACATTAGCAGAATCATGGACCCTGAGAGCCTCATGATCGAAAAACCATCTTTCTTCTCCACCTCCAATCGTTCCGCTAATGTTTTCAAATTCCATGGCCTAGTGCTCCATCCAATCGCACACCATTGGAGGATCGCCCATTTATCCTCATCTAACACACCCTCAATTACTCGTCGTTTTACTCCGCTCTCATAGACCCCCCTGCATCAATGACTTCTCTGTTGTTGAATCCGACACCATCCCCTTCATCGGTTGTTGTACTTCCTTTCTCTTCAACGCATTCTTTAGATCGTTAATGCCCTTCCATGCCAAAGCCACTCGCATCCTTGTGCCATATATCCATTTTCCATGAATCCGTTCGATCGCCCTATCCGCATCCAACTTCGATGTCATTCGAACGAATCCAAATCTTGTCCCATCTCTAGCCCTATTCTTGGGTATAAACGCATCTCTAACAATCCCATGACGATCAAATATTTGCCATAAACCCTTCCAGTGAATCGTATCTGAGATTCCTCCTACGTATAAGGTCCATACCCGTTGCGAATCCTGTTTATCGGCGACGGCTGCTTATTGTTTTGACTGACTCTGTTCGCCATAGCCTTGTTCCCGATTTAGGCGTCTCCAAATACTCCCCTCCATTTCTTTGATTTGATTTTATCGCATATTACATACTGACATAATATTCCTGAAAATATAAAATATTCAAAATGTGCATGCATAATAAAACATAATAACCCCAAATAAAACACCTAGAATCTGAAATTATACACAATCCAATAAAAGATTTAATATAAATAAGTCCAAGTCTCATATTGATAATAATAAATAAATAAAGCTGGAAAACGAGGTCCTCCAAGTACCGTAGCCTAGACCCGAGTATCTGAAAGTAGAAACTAAGGGGGAGTCAGCGAAAATGCTCAGTGTGTCTCTACAATGCAAACAAAACTAACAGAGTCATTATAAAAACAGAGACAACCAAACATTATCATAATACAGTTTTTCCATCATGAATCAATTCAAACACATAAGCAAGTATGAATGAATATGCAACATAATATGACATGCACCCAAACTACATCACCATCCGAAGAGTAAGATTCCCCAGAACCACTCTCTACCTCATCACCATCCGAAGTGGAATCCAGCCCGTAGGGTGAAACCACTGATCCGAAGTAGACATCATCCCGACGAATGAAGCTACTGAACTTCCCCGTACAGAATCCCAACCAAAATGAGATGACATAAAATCCGAGCACTGAATCTGAATGCATTATTTATCAACAGAAACGCATAATCATATAATACGATATACAATAATCTGAATCTGAATGTATAAACAAATATTGCCTAACATTACAGAATGTTGAACAAGTCATCCTTAGTAATAAAAATTTGGGGAACTCATTCTTTAAGGCATCCTTAGTAATAAAAATAAAAAAAGATGAAAATTGTTAGAAAATAAGTAATAAATATTAAAAAAATATTATTTGTATCGGTTGTTTAATTTGATAACAAATTAAAAATTTAAAACTCAAAAGAGATTAAAATAAAATTTAAGGCCTAATATGATTTAAAAAAGATAATATGAATATGAACACCAAACTTAAACAATTTTTACAAGAGTAATATTTTCTATACACAAACTGTAACCCCCTAAACCCGACCCGGAAGTATTGGGTCGAATATAAGGAGTCAACTCAAAGCTTGTCCCTCACACAAGTAACCTGATTCAAAACTTAAATTCCAAAATAGATAATAATAGTATCGCATATTACATACTGATAAAATATTCCTGAAAATATAAAATATTCAAAATGTGCATGCATAATAAAACATAATAACACCAAATAAAACACCCAGAATCTAAAATTATATACAATCTAATAAAACATTTAATATAAATAAGTCCAAGTCTCATACTGATAATAATAAATAAATAAAGCTGGAAAACGAGGTCCTCCAAGTACCGTAGACTAGACCTGAGTATCTGAAAGTAGAAACTAAGGGGGAGTCAGCGAAAACGCTCAGTGTGTCTCTACAGTGCAAACAAAACTAACATAGTCATTATAACAACAGAGACAACCAAACATTATCATAATACAGTTTTTCCATCATGAATCAATTCAAACACATAAGCAAGTATGAATGAATATGCAACACAATATGACATGCACCCAAACTACATCACCATTCGAAGAGTAAGGTTCCCCAGAACCACTCTCTACCTCATCACCATCCGAAGTGGAATCCAGCCCGTAGGGTGAAACCACTGATTTGAAGTAGACATCATCCCGACGAATGAAGCTACTGAACTTCCCCGTACAGAATCCCAACCAAAATGAGATGACATAAAATCCGAGCACTGAATCTGAATGCATTATTTATCAACAGAAACGCATAATCATATAATACGATATACAATAATCTGAATCTGAATGTATAATCAAATATTGCATAACATTACATAATTTTGAACAAGTCAAACATCACAGATCAATAGAATATAATCATCACACAACATCAGACCACATCATGTATACATTTAAGCAAATCATCACATTTACATACAGAGCACTGTAAGCAAACTACACAGAAGAGAACACACCTCAAGTAGCTAACACTCAACATCGATGGTGACGTCTCCCACGCTCAGCTCTATCTCTAGTTCGGTCAGAGTCAGCTCCTATAACAATTAAATACACCATCAAGATATTACTACTATGCCAAGTCATTGATAATATAAATATCGAATGTATAATAATAATTAAACTCACGACGGATCCCGATGGCTGAGCAACAGGAGGTCGTCCAGGTGGAGGAGGAGTAAGGATCTCAGTATCCGAGTCAATGTCGTCTGCAAATACGAATAATACCAATTAATTTTTCCGATATTCAAATCTTTAAATACAAGTATAAATGAATAAAAGCGGTCAAAACGGTCTTTCGGGTTCGAATTTGGGAAAACGGGCAACGGAATCGGAATCAGGATGTCGAAAAACATGAAATAGCCATTTTCTGAAAAAGTCAACGGTCAACGCTGACGTCAGCCGACTCTTTATAAGACAGACCGGTTCGGTTCTGTCAACCCGGTCCAGTCTTCTGGACCGGTTCAGACCGGTTCAACATATAATCCCTAATTCAAAAATTAGGGCACAACATCCCCCCGATTCCTCACCACCGGTGACCTCTCGCGTCAAATTCCGACGAGTTTCTGAGACTCACATACACACACAACTTACACAAGGGAAAGGAACAATTGAGATTCAACCAATTTGCAAAAAAACAAGACGACAGTGGCGTGAGGGATTTCTGAAGTAACCGAAAAGCTTACCGATGTGTTTCGGGCAAAGGGCGACCGAAGAGGGTTAGTTGACGAGTGGGTTTTGGTCGGACAATAATGGGAAGATGAACTGTGGTGCTGAACCGTCGAACGGAAGGTGTTTGACCCTTGGCCGGACGAAAAACGGAGAAATGGGGTTTCTTTTCTTTTGCTCGCACAAGACGTTGACGGAGAGGGAAGAGAACGGCCAAAACCAGAGAAAATGGTTGAAAGGTTCTATTTATACCCTAAGAAAAGGGTTAATTACAGAGCGTGCCATTATACTTTCTAGGGTTTATGAAACGGCACTTAAGTTTTGCAATCGTTACAATGTGATCACTGAAATTCTTAAAATCCCCAATTTAATTCCCCATTATTAGGGTTTTTAATTTAGGGAAAAATTGGGGTGTTACAACTCTCTCACCGTTAATAAGAAATTTCAGCCTCGAAATTTACCTGGAGCAAAAAGATGCGGTTACTGAGCTCGGATGACAATCTTGGGCTCCCACGTAGCCTCATCATGACTACGACTACGCCACAGAACTTTGACCATCTTAATGGTCTTCCTTCTGAGAACCTTTTTATCCTGAGCAAGAATCTCAATAGGCTCCTCGTCAAAACGCAAATCAGGACGAACCTCAATATCCTCAAGAGGCATGACATGTGACGGATCAGGATGATAACGTCTCAACACTGAAATATGGAAAACATCGTGAATACCCTGAAGCTCTGGTGGTAGCTCTAGCTGATAGGCAACTGGTCCATCTCGACGAATAATCCGATAAGGGCTAATGTAACGAGGACTCGGCTTGCCCTTTCGACCAAACCGGAGTACCTTCCTCCAAGGAGATACTTTCAAGAAAACCTCATCACCCACCTCAAACTCAAGATCACGACGTCTCAAATCAGCATAAGACTTCTGTCTGTCAAAAGCAGCCTTAAGTCGATCCCGAATCAATCTGACAGTCTGCTCAGCCTCGTGCACAATCTTCGGTCCCAACAATCTGTGCTCATTCAACCCAGTCCAACCAATAGGTGAACGACACCTACGCCCATACAGAGCCTCATACGGTGCCATCTTGATACTGGCCTGATAACTGTTATTATAAGAAAACTCTGCAAGCGGCAAGAAATCCTCCCAACTGCCTCTGAAATCAAGAATACAACCTCTCAACATATCCTCAAGAATCTGGATCACACGCTCAGACTGACCATCTGTTTGCAGATGATAAGATGTACTGAATTTCAATCGAGTACCCAAAGCAGAATGAAGAGACCCCTAGAATCATGCAGTGAACCTCGGATCTCTGTCGGAAATAATAGATAACGGTACCCCGTGAAGTCGAACGATCTAAAAAATATAAAGTCGGGCTAACTTACTCAAAGAATAGTTAACTCAGACAGGAATGAAATGTGTGGACTTCGTCAGACGATCAACAATAACCCAGATGGCACCGTATGATAAATAGAGAAATCTAGAGATGTACCCTCACACACCTCTCTGATACAATGCATCAAAAACGGATCACTAGGCTGCTCAGCTCGAATAACAGAAATCAATGTAGGAATAACCCGAAGTTCTGCCATCAGACTGTCATCGTCGTACAAACTCATCCGAGCAAACAAAGCTCTCAGATCTGAAATGGTGTTACGACTCAATGCATCTGCAACGACATTAGCTTTACCTGGATGATACTCAATCTCACAATCATAATCCTTGAGAAGCTCTAACCAGCGACACTGTCTCAGATTAAGCTCTTTCTGAGTGAGGAGCTATTTCAGACTCTTATGGTCTGTATAGATATAACGCTTCTCCCCGTAGAGATAGTGTCTCCATATCTTAAGTGCAAAGATAACAACAACAAGCTCTAGATCATGGGTAGGATAGTTACACTCATGTTGTTTTAACTATCGAGACGCATAAGCCACTACCTTCCCGTCCTAAATAAAAACACACCCCAATCCGGTGTACGAAGCAGCACTAAAAACTGTATAAGCCTTATCTGGCTCAGGCTGAATCAAAACTAGTGCTTCAGTCAACACAAACATAAGCTTCTCAAAACTAGACCGATGAGCCTCAGTCCAAACGAAGGGAACATCCTTCCTCAGATGCTTAGTCAACGGAGCTGCAATAGAAGAGAAATCCTCAACGAATCTCCGATAATAAGCAGCTAAATCCACGAAGCTTCAAACCTCATAAACATTCTTGGGCTGCTTCCAACTCATATAGCCTCAGCCTTCATCGGATCAACTTGAATACCCTGAGCAGAAACTATATAACCCAGAAACATAACCTCAGAAAGCCAGAACTCACACTTACTGAATTTGGCATATAATTGTTTCTCTCGCAGAATCTGTAATACAATCCGAAGATGTTCCTCATGCTCTTCCTCAGATCTAGAATATACCAATATATCATCAATAAATACCACAACAAACTGGTCAAGATAGGGTTGAAACACCCTATTCATCATATCCATAAAAGCGGCAGGAGCGTTAGTCAACCCAAAAGGCATCACAAGGAACTCATAATGGCCATATCGTGTCTGGAAAGCTATATTGAACACATTAGAATCCTTAACCTTGAGTTGGTAATAACCAGATCTCAGGTCTATCTTATAGAATACCGTAGCTCCCCGAAACTGGTCAAACAGATCATCAATACGGAGAAGAGGATATTTGTTCTTGATCGTCAGCTTGTTCAGCTTCCGATAATCTATACAGAGTCGAAGTGTCCCATCCTTCTTCTTAACAAACAGAACAAGAGCTCCCCAAGGAGAAACACTAGGTCGAATGAAACCTCGATCCAACAGTTCTTGCAACTGAATCTTCAACACTTTAAATTCCTTCGGTGCCATCCGATAAGGTTCTATAGACACAAGAGCTGTACCCAGATAAACCTCGATGCCAAACTCAACCTCATCCCATTTCGGCGGTACCACAGGTAATTCATCCGGGAAAATGTCTAGAAAGTCTTTCACAACTCGAATCTTATCTAATTCGGAATCAGACTATCTCGGATCAAGGATATTGGCAAGATAAGCGATAGACCCTTTCCTGATTATTTTCTCAGCTTTGAGAGCTGAGACGATGTTAAATAGGAACCCTCTGCGCTCACCAATCAGAACCACCTCACGATCACCAGGAGTTCTCAGTGTAGCCCTTTTCTTTTCACAGTCTAAAGTACCATGATGTGCAGACAACCAATCCATACCCAGAATAAGATCGAACTCTCCAAAGGGCAACTCCATCAAATCAGTTGAAAAGATCTCCCCTTGAATCTCGAGAGGACAATTCCTGTATACTTTAGTAACCTCAACTGGATTACCCACCGGATTGTGTACAGTAACAGCACTAACGGTATCCTCAACAGAAATCTCAAGACCCTCAGACACAGAACTTGCAACATATGAATGAGTCAAACCATTATCTAGCAAAGCAAAATATTGAATAGAATGGATAGAGAATGTACTAGCAATAACATTTGGTTCATCACAGTCCTCGTGCCTCTTAGTAGAATAAACTAACCCCGACTATCTGGCCCCCGATCCTGCTGATCCTCCACTCGGAGCTGGTCTACCTCTACTTACAGAGCCTGAAGTAACAGATCTGACCTGACCTCTTCCCCAGGCGGGAGTCTGTACTGATGTCTGAGACTGATTAGTAGTAAAAGCTGAGGGAGGTGAAATCGGACAATCTCTGAAACGATGCTCGAATGAACCAAATCTGAAACAAGCTCCAGTCTGCCTCCTACACTCGCCCGAATGCCACTTCTTGGAAAAAGGACACTGTGGCACCCCTCGATTACTAGTCGAACCACCAGCACTGACAGTCGGAATAGAAGAAGTCACTGGTCTAGCTCTCGAATAACTCTGATAGTATGTCTCATCTCTGGCCCTCTTCCTAGACTGATTTCCCTGACTATGCTGAACTGGCACTGACACGGTCTCTTCATTCTATCAGATCCATGGAACTCAAGCTGTCTCAACTCGTCCTCATTACGCTCAGCTGTCCTAGCTCGTCAAGTTATATCATTGTATTCCTGGTCCATATGTAAAACAACACTGGCCTTTATCGTAGGATGCAATCATTTCAGAAACCAATCAAACTTGTCTTTTTCTGTGGTCACTAACCCTGGGACGTACTAAATCAATCTCATAAACTCGATCTCATAATCATTAACAATCATGTCGTTATGTCTCAGATTCATGAAATCATCTCTGCACTTAGCTATATAATCAGCTCCGACATATCGATCACGGAAAGTTTGTCTGAAATTATCCCAAGTAATAGTACTAGCTGGAGTAACAAACTCCTCAGCCTCCCACCAATTATGGGCTTCACCTTGCAGTAGTGAAACGGCAGCCCTGAGTTTCCAGTCGGTAGGATAATCCATCTCAACAAATAATCGTTGAAGCTTCTTCATCCAGTACTCTGCATCTGTTGGGTCTGTACCTGTCTTTCCATCGAACATAGTCATCTCGGCAGCAAGAAACTCTGTGGATATGGGTCTCCAAACACTCTCAGACTGACGAAGGTATCTCAATAACTCTCTCTGAATAGTTACAACATATGTGCACACTGTCTCACTATCCCATGAATCACGATGACCACTACCCTGAGGAGGCTGAACATGTGGGTCTCCTCCACCGGTCTGCTGAGCTCCAGTCTACTGAGCTCCAGTCTGCTGAGCTCCTGTTTGATCCACATGTTGTTCCTCCTTATTCGCACCCTGGACCTCATCTTGATTTTGTATCGAACCCTCTAGAGGTGGAACGTCACTATCCGTAGTCACAGCACGACCTCGTCCTCGTTCACGACCTCGGCCACGACCTCGACCGGCCGCTACTCTAGAACTTCTCCGAGGTGACATAGTAGTATACCTACAAAAGACAGAATCCTAAGATTAGATTCGGTACTTGGAGACCTTATTCAGAATATGTATAAATATATTCATAATAGATCATAAATTTATCTTAAATTCCCGTTTTACCCCGAAAACCTTTGAGAATGCATGCAAAAATTTATTTTCGATTTCAAATTGATTTAAATCACTCAGGCTGAGTGATGAACCTGGCTCTGATACCACTAAATGTAACCCCCTAAACCCGACCCGAAAGAACTGGGTCGAATATAAGGAGTCAACTAAAAGCTTCTCCCTCACACAAGTAACCTGATTCAAAACTTAAATTCCAAAATAGATAATAATAATATCGCATATTACATACTGATAAAATATTCCTGAAAATATTAAATATTCAAAATGTGCATGCATGATAAAACAGAATAACCCCAAATAAAACATCCAGAATATGAAATTATATACAATCTGATAAAACATATAATAAATAAAAGTCCAAGTCTCATACTGATAATAATAAATAAATAAAGCTGGAAAATGAGGTCCTCTAAGTACCGTAGCCTAGACCTGAGTATGTGAAAGTAGAAACTAAGGGGGAGTCAGCAAAAACGCTCAGTGTGTCTCTACAATGCAAATAGAACTAACAGAGTCATTATAACAACAGTGACAACCAAACATTATTAGAATACAGTTTTTCCATCATGAATCAATTCAAACACATAAGCAAGTATGAATGAATATGCAACACAATATGACATGCACCCAAACTACATCAACATCCGAAGAGTAAGGTTCCCCAGAACCACTCTCTATCTTATCACCATCCGAAGTGGAATCCAGCCCGTAGGGCAAAACCACTGATCTCAAGTAAACATCATCCTGAAGGATGAAGCTACTAAACTTCCCCGTACAGAATCCCAACCAAAATGAGATGACATAAAATCCGAGCTCTCAATCTAAATGCATTATTTATCAACAGAAATGCATAATCATATAATCCGATATACAATAATCTGAATCTGAATGTATAATCAAATATTGCATAACATTATAGAATGTTGAACAAGTCAAACATCACAGATCAATAGAATATAATCATCACACATCATCAGACCACATCATGTATACATTTCAGCAAATCATCACATTTACATACAGAGCACTGTAAGCAAACTACACAGAAGAGAACACACCTCAAGTAGCTAACACTCAACGTCGACGGTGACGTGTCCCACGCTCAGCTCTATCTCTAGGTCGGTCAGAGTCAGCTCCTATAACAATTAAATACACCATCAAGATATTACTACTATGCCAAGACACTGATAATATAAATATCGAATGTATATTAATAATTAAACTCATGAGCGGATCCCGATGTCTGAGCAACAGGAAGTCGTCCAGGTGGAGGAAGAGGAAGGATCTCAGTATCCGAGTCAATGTCGTCTGCAAATACGAATAATACCAATTAATTTTTCCGATATTCAAATCTTTAAATATAAGTATAAATGAATAAAAGCGGTCAAAACGGTCTTTCGGGTTCGACTTTGGAAAGAAGGGGCAACGGAATCGGAATCAGGACGTCAAAAAACATAAAATAGCCTTTTTCTGAAAAAGTCAACGGTCAACGCTGACGTCAGCCGACTATTTATAAAATAGACCGGTTCAGTTCTGTCAACCCGGTTCAGTTTCCTGGACCGGTTCAGACCGGTTCAACATAAAATCCCTAATTCGAAAATTAGGGCACAACATCCCCGCCCCCCCGATTCCTCACCGCCAGTGACCACTCACGTCACAATCCGACGAATTTCCGAGACCCACATACACACACAACTTACACGAGGGAAAGGAACAATTGAGACCCAACCAATTTGCAAAAAAAAAACAAGATGACGACAGCGTGAGGGATTTCCGAAGCAACCGAAAAGCTTACCGATGAGTTTCGGGCAAAGGGCGGCCGACGAGGGTTAGTTGACGAGTGGGTTATGGTCGGACAACAAAGGGAAGATGAACGGTGATGCCGAACCGTCGAACGAACGGTGTTTGACCCTTGGTCGGACGAAAAACAGAGAAAGGGGGTTTCTTTTCTTTTGCTCACTCAAGACGTTGAAGGAGAGGGAAGAGAACGGCCAAAACCAAAGAAAATGGTTGAAAGATTCTATTTATACCCTAAGAAAAGGGTTAATTACAGAGCGTGCCATTATACTTTCTAGGGTTTATGAAACGACACTTAAGTTTTGCAATCGTTACAATTTTATCAGTGAAATTCCGAAAATTCCCAATTTAATCACTAAAATTTAATTAAGTTTTCAATTGAAATTCCCAATTATTAGGGTTTTTAATTTAGGGCAAAATTGGGGTGTTACACAAACAGTGTGAAAGATTTACACAACTTTCCATATTTAAATAATGAAATTTTAATCTCTATATGTAAACTATAAAACTATAAATCTTAAATTTTAAATTCTAAACCCACATTTCATAACTTCTAAAATTAATAATTTATATAAATTAAATTTTATTCCATTTGTGTATTAAAATATATTTTTTTTATAAATAGAAGCAATATAGGAAAGTGTGTTCAAAGAATTAGATACGAATTTGGTTCCAAAAAGGATTCCAATCGTTAAATTCGTTAAAACTAAAAACTTTTGAGGTTGGCTTTTAATGTGACTTCCTTTTATCCAAATCTTCCTTTTTATTTTTTTCATTTTATCACTTCGGGATGCACAAATTCTCTTTAAGTTGTATTTTTTATGCATAACGTTAGAAAAAGTTCTTAATATTTGACTGAAAAATTATTTTAATTTTTTAAGTACATTAATCTTTAATATTTTATCTTAAGTTAAAATAGTTAATCTTTGAATAAAAATTGTTAGTTAATTAACGACAAATTACTTGACATGGTGTGGGAAATCTCCATGGCAATGCACACTGACATAACAATGACAAATAAACAAAGGTCCTGACTTGACATAATGACACACAAGTAAAACTAAAATTATATAAAAATACAATTTAATTTTTTTTTCTGATGATGTGTTATTCTGTTAGTCATATCAAGTTGTTTATCGTTAGTTGATTACAGTTTTCATTCACGAAATGACCATTTTGACTCAAAATAAAACGTTGAGTGTTCAAATGTTTTCATTCACGGAATGGCAATTTTTATAATCATATTTGATCGGTTTGTCGATAAATTAATTTGAAGCAAATATTATAATAATTTATTAAGGAGGCGATACTTCTAATTTAATTTGTTTTACTCGTAACATAAGAATTTGAATTCTATACATTATTTAAATTATCTAATATCTTCTTTCGCTAAAATAATTAATAGTTAGTCTTTTAAGTTATACATAAATAAATTTATTATATGTTCGAATTATTTTGAGTCTAACCAAAATTAATTGGTTTACTTGCTAAGGATACTCATTCTGGTCCATCTTGTATAGGTTCGAATCTCGGAATAAGAATATAATATCTCTCTATTTAAACAAAAAATTTGATTAAATTGTAATACCCTAATTCAATTTACAATGTATAACATGAAAGTATAACATAGCTGCTTATCTATATCCTTTTTGCCGTTCCTAACCGACCAAATTTTGATTTAATAATAATTTGACCCTTGTTTAAAATTTAAAGTTATTTAGTTATAAATAAACACTGACAAAATTAAAGAAGGGTAGATTTGTCCCCCCAATAGTTTTGTTCTAATAGCAATTTAGGTTCATGTAAAACTTTAAAAGCCCTTATAATTTTAAAATTTAGTAATTCGACCCTCTCAACCTTCGATCTTGAAATCGATTTCACATTCAATTTGATTCTTAAACTTCTTTATCTGATTCAATAATACTTAAACTCAACTTTTAGATAAAAACAAGTACAAAAACGCGATGTTTTGTTCAAATCATAAGTCAAATTTAAATGATAATTTAAATCGAAGAGTCCAGTTAAGACAAAATTAAGGTACCAAGATATATATTAACCCAAATAAAAAGTTTGGGTCAATTTAAAAAGTCTTAAGGAATCAAGCCTTTGTTCTTTTATTCCGAGATTGAAATCAAACTTTAGACGCGACATAAACTATAACCAAAGAACTAAACATCTATTTCCATTAATTTCAATTGCCGTTTGGATTATTCTACTTGCCAGAATTTAATTACTATATTACACAATCATAGTATTCTTCTATAAATCGACTTTCAAAACTACGAGACGACATCGTACTCTGTTTCTGACATGAAAGCTTCTGCAAAAGCTGAAGTTGGCGAGTTAAGCATGTGGTCGAGGACTATGTCGTTGTCGTTTTCAGTTCTTTTGACGAATCGGCCTTTGATTCTTAGCCTTGATTTGGCCTAGGCCTTCCGGGAAGCACATCGGATTGTTTTCTCGAATTATCGGTTCTTCCTCTTCTCTTTGTACCTTAAAACTCGAGCCTCGCGGTCAGTTCTGTCGACTTGGGAAGCTTGGTTGGTGGTCGGAGTTGACGAGATGGGTACGTTTGGATCGGCCATGGTTGGAACTATTCCCACTTCAAGTGATGAATATGAAACCTGAAAGTTATATATAATTTGGTCAAATTGGGATTTTAGTACCTCTGTTATGATTACTTTTGAAATTAATCCTATACTTTAATTTGGTCAAAGAGAATGGAAGTAAAGAATTTAAGCCTCTACTAACTAGGGATGGGCATGACACGGAGATTCGACCGATCCAATTTTAAGAGTCGGGATTAAAATAAATAGATTTAGGTTGGGTCTGGTTTAAATTTAGAGCAAAAATATTTAATTTGACCCAACATGAGATAATTATGTAATTCACTTATATATTTAGGGATAAAATTAAGAGTCAGGTTTTTGCGCGTCGAGTCAACTCGAGTTTTGCTCACCCCTACTTATGGGCAAGTAAAAACTTTTCATGCAATCCTAATCATGCCCGAACATAAATATATGATTATGAAATGATTAAAATACTAAAATTTCATAAACAACATGAACTAAATATAAATATAATATGAAAGTGGCGGTAGAGTTAAGGGCTGTGTTTGCTAGCTTGAGTATCTCGTGAGATGGAGGTCTTGTGGCTGAATTGCAAGTGAAACCATCTCTGGTTCAGTTAATAAAGGATAAGCAGTTGTTGGACGATTCCTTGGTGCCACATGTTCAGGATATTGCTGAGGGTAGATCATCGGATTTCTGTTTTAATGATGATGGAGTTTTATGTTTCGGAGGACGGGTAGTAGTGCCGAATGATGTAGAGTTGAGGCGTACTATTCTGACCGAAGCTCATTGTAGTCCTTTTGCTATGCACCCTGGTAGTACAAAGATGTATCGTGATCTGAAGGATGAGTACTATTGGGTGGGGTTGGAGAAAGATGTTGCGGTATATGTGAGTAAGTGTATGGTTTGTCAGCGGGTTAAAGATGAGCATCAGTTTCCTTCAGGGTTGTTGCAACCGTTGAGGATTCCTGAATGGAAGTGGGAAAGAGTCACCATTTACTTTGTGTCCAGTTTACCTTTGTCGCCATCGAAGAAGAATTCAGTGTGGGTGATTGTGGATCACCTTACAAAGTGTGCGCATTTCTTACATGTGCATACCATGTATACCTTGGATAAGCTTGCAGAGTTGTACATTGCTGAAATTGTGCATCTACATGGGGTACTAAAATCTATAGTGTCGGATCGAGATCCGAGGTTCACATCGCGATTTTGGGAGTGTTTGCATCAAGCTTTGGGTACGCGGCTGAACTTTATTACTTCATATCATCCACAGTCGGATGGACAGTCTGAGCGTGTTATCCAAGTGCTTGAGGATATGTTGAGGTGTTGTGTGATTGAGTTTCAAGGCTCTTGGGAGAAGCATTTGCCTTTGGTGGAGTTTGCTTATAATAATAGCTACCAGGCAAGTATTCAAATGACATCTTATGAAGCCTTGTATGGGAGGAAGTGTAGAACTCCTCTTTGCTAGGCTGAAACACGTCAGAAATTGGTCTCGATGCAGGCTGTGTTGAAAGGAACCACCGAGAAGGTGAAGCTCATTTGTGAGCGGTTAAAGGCAGCTTCTGATCGACATAAGTCTTACGCGGATTTGAAGCGTAAGAAGATTGAGTTTGCGGTGGGTGACCGTGTGTTCTTGAAGGTTTCACCTTGGAAGAAGGTGATGAGGTTTGACCGGAAGGGTAAGTTGAGCCCTAGGTATATTGGACCATACGAGGTGATAGAACGTGTGGGTCCTGTTACTTATAAGCTGAGGCTACCGCAAGAGTTAGAGAAGATACATGATGAGTTTCATGTCTCCATGCTTCGGAGGTATAGATCGGATCCTTCGCACGTTATGCATGTTGAGGAAGTTGAGTTGAATCCATATTTGACCTATTATGAGGAGCCAGTTGAGATTCTGGATTCGGACAGAAAAGTTCTTCGTGGTAAGACCATTGAATTGGTTAAAGTGTTGTGGAAGCATCGTGGTGTTGAGGAAGCCACGTGGGAAAGAAGAGATGATATGAAGAAATAGTTTCCTTACCTTTTTCCTCTAGGTAAATTTCGAGGACGAAATTTCTTAAGAGGGGGCGAGTTGTAACACCCCAATTTTGGGCTTAGAAGTTTAGGGTCTGAACCGGACCGGTCTGAGAAACAATTCTAATATAAAAGGGAGTTTTAGGGAACACCTAGTTCAGGAAGCTTTAAAAATATAGAAAAATATCTAAAAATCCTCATTTAATATATATAAGTGAATGGTGAAATCAATTTTACAAAATATGTTTTGGAAATACTACATTTCGATGTAGTGACCAAATCGTAGTTTTTACCAAATCGTATTTTTCCTTAATTTGGGTGATTTAATTAATGATTTAATTAAATAAAATAAAGGTGATAAACTACCTTTGACTTTCATAACCACTTTTCTCTAATTTTCTCTCATTTCATTTTCTCTCAAAATCCTATCAACCAAACACTTTTTCTCCAGCAAAATTCACTTTGATTTTCACTTCATTTGATGAGATTTCCATCACTCATTGATTCCTAATCAATCTTTCATCAAATCTATTTGTTTTCTACATTGAATTTTCATGGAAACTTGCCCAAATCAAGGAGAAATCATCTTTTAGAGGTAAGATTGTTCTTCTCCTCTAAATACTCAGTTCTTTACTGAAATTCCCAAGTTGTCAACCCATTATTAAAGGTTTATGAATGGTTTTAATGTTGGAAACAAGATTTTGGCTTAAAACTCAAGATTTTGGAAGAGATCTTGAAGATTTTCGTGGTAATCGATTGGGCTATGTTTTGAGATGGTTTTCTAATGTATTTTGGATGTTAAATGATGTTAGGAATGAGGTTTTATCAATCCAATCCCGAATATGTTGTTTTTCCTAAGTTTTTGCTTGTGAAAATGGTTGGTTTTGGGGTGATATTGGTGTTCTGTTAAAGCTGGGGGTGTAAGGACGAGTTTAGGATTGTTTTTGATGTTAATTAATGTTTAGAAATGTTTAGAAGTGATGGATCTTGGCTGGGTTATGTTTTGGAAGAGTTTGGAGGTGATTTCGGTTGTGTTTGATAGCCGAAATGTTGGGTTTAGGTAGAGCAGCGAGTTTAGGAGTGTTGGCTGAAGATTTCAATGCATGATGATGCATTAATCCTCTGCTTTTATGTGTCTAAAACAGGGGAGACATCTTTGGAAACTTTTGGAGTTGATCCGGAAGCTTAATTGGCGTTTCGGCGAGCAAGCGAAAAGAAATTGGTGAGTGCGATTGGGTTAGAAGTCCATGCGGAAAAAAATACAAGGTTTGGGGATTCAGGAGAGGTTTGAAACACCTTCCTAAATCCGGAAGTAAGTATGGTTTGAATTGCTCTCTTTAAAGTGGTGTTTGCCCCAAAAATGCTTTTACATGCTCATGGTTTGAGATTGATAAATTCCTACTGTTTTTGTGCATGATTCATGGCTTGAGATTATGCTTGTAGAGATGTCATGAGATGGCATGTTGCATTGAAGAGATTTGAGCTTTTTGTTTGAAGCAAAGTATGATTCATGTTCTGAAATGTGATGAGAAAACCTTTGAGTAATATTGCATGAAAAACAGTAGGTGTGGTGATGTTTTAACACATTATATTGGCATAGATGTTGAGAAACTTACCGGATATAATTGATAGATCAATAGGATGAGAGTGCACTATAAACTAAAAATTCGTACGTGCTCTTTGGTTAAGCCAAAGGGAGATATTCCGACGATGGGCATTCCATCGGGTAGGACTTGGTGAAATACCCAAGCTTTGTGGCGATGAGAGATTCTGCCAAGTGAGTACGGTGATGAGAGATTCCACCGGAAGCCATGTTGCTAGACAAGTGAGTACGGTGATGCGAGATTCCACCGGAAGAGTCTAGTGTAGAAATGTGTCCGCATATCCGAGTATTAATGAGATGCTAAATGCCAATATAAATGATGAAATGGTTTTTGTTGCACATGTACCTTTGATGACATGATTTATGCTATGAGTTATGCATATGAGATTTGCTTTAGAAATACTTTGATGATACAAGCATGTGTATGGCCTTGCCATGAGTTTTGCATTGGTAAATGCATGAGATAAAATTGAAGTACATGTAGTTTCAATGAGAAGTTGCTTTGAAAGGTTTTCAAGCATGTGTTAAAATGAGCATGTGGTTCAAAAGCTTTTGTGTAAAGATTTTCAAAGTGTGCATTATTGTGTTGGTTTCCTTTAGAGCATGTCTCACTAAGCATTTGTGCTTACGCTCTCTCTTTACCAATAATGCAGATAATTGAGGTGTTTTCGGGCATCAAGGAAGCTAAGTTCATCCAAGGAAGTCCAAGCTCATGTATGGTGAAGTTTTCATACACTTTAGTTTTGATAGATTGGCAATGGGAAACCAAGAATTGTATTTGGGAGATGTGTTAAACTCCCTAGGGTTGTGGCATGTTTGCTTTGGCTGGTTGAATTGCAAATGGCCTTAATTGCTTGTTTTGAGGTTGGATTGCCTATTTGTGATTTGATATTAGGAAGCATGTCTCTAGACTAGTGAGATTTCATGTTTGATGATATGAATGTGTTTAAGAGTTCTAGATATGTACCTTATATGTTTGCTGATTTGTTGGTATGATTAGAGAGACTTTGGGATGTGTTTGAATGAGTTTATGAAGGAAAAACCAGCAATTGCTACAGTTTCTGGGCAAACCGTATCGAAACACCCTCTAGTGTTTCAAAACGGGGGCCTGTAATGGCCTTCGTGTTTCGAAACATTGGAGGCTGTTTCGAAACGATTTGGCTACTGGAATGCCATGTTTCAGAATTGGTCTCGAAACACACCTGCATACCGAAACGGTCAACGCTGTTTCGATCCAGCGTTTCGATACGTCAGGTGGGTGTTTCGAAACGGGTGACCGTTGGACACAAATTTGAATTGCTCTGATGTTTGCATGTTTTACACTTTAGTCCTAAATGTTGGGATTGCAATTGCTTGAGCTTGAGATGTCCAATTAAGATGAAATTTGGCAGAGAAGCATGTAACATGACTAATTTCATAATGGTAAACTTAAAATCAATGAAGACCTTCTAATTTACAGAAATTACATTTTGGTCCCTAAACTCATGTAAAGTGCAATTGAGTCCCTATATGATATTCGTTTGCCGTGCCTTTCTCAATCGTATATCGTGAGTACTCACTTAGGGTTAAAATGTATCTAGACAAGATTAAAAAGGAAAAAAAAAGGTCGTGAATCAAGGTTGACTTTCGGGTTGACTTTGGTTTTCCCCGTGTAATCTTCGTAGTTCGGGTCAATCGTCTAGGCCGGGCTAAGGGGGTTACATTGTGTTTCAGAGATAATGTTGTAGTACCTGAAGATGTTGAGTTAAGACGTCTGATTCTGAGCAAAGCACATTCGAGTCCTTTTTCTATGCATCCGGGTAGTACTAAGATGAACCGTGATTTGAAGAATGATTATTTCTGGGTTGGTTTGAATAAGGATGTAGCCGAGTATGTGAGCCGTTGTATGGTTTGTCAGAGTGTGAAGGCAGAAAATCAGGTTCCTTCAGGTTTGTTACAGCCTTTGAAGATTCCGGAATGGAAATGGGAGAGGATCACTATGGACTTTGTGTCGGGGTTACCGTTGTCTCCTTCGAAGAAGAATTTTGTTTGGGTGATAGTTGATAGGTTCACTAAGTGTGCTCACTTCTTAGCAGTGAACACTACATATTCTTTAGACAAGTTGGCGAATTTGTACATTCGCGAGATTGTGAGACTTCATGGAGTTCCGAAGTCTATTGTATCAGACAGAGATCCGAGATTCACTTCGAGGTTATGGAGTTGTTTGCATAGTGCCCTAGGTAGCCGTTTGCATTTCAGTACTTCTTATCATCCGCAGTTAGATGGACAGTCAGAGCGAGTGATACATATATTAGAGGATATGCTTCGTTGTTGTGTGATTGACTTCTAGGGTTCTTGGGAGAAGCACTTGCCCTTTAGTTGAGTTTGCTTACAACAACAGTTACCAAGCTAGTATACAAATGGCTTCTTATGAGGCTTTGTATGGTAGACGATGTAGGACTCCGATCTGTTGGGCTGAAACGGGTCAGAGATTGTTACCTATGCCGGATTTGCTTAAGGGGACTACCGACAAAGTGAAGTTGATTTGCGACCGTTTGAAAGCAGTTTCCGATCATTTGAAATCTTATGCAGATTTGAAGAGAAAAGAGGTTGAGTTCTCAGTGGGTGAGAAAGTGTTTCTGAAAGTATCTCCGTGGAAGAAGGTAATGCGATTTGGCCGGAAAGGCAAGTTGAGTCTGAGGTTTATTGGTCCGTATGAGATACTTCAGCGGATTGGGCCTATAGCTTACCGTTTGAGATTGCCTTCTGAGTTAGAGAAGATCCATGATGTGTTTCATGTGTCGATGCTTAGGAGATATAGATCAGATACATCTCATGTTATGCTTGTTGAGGAGATAAAGTTGAATCCGAATTTGTCTTATAATGAAGAACCTGTTGAGATACTTGCTTCTGATAGCAAGGTATTGCGTGGCAAGACCATAGAGTTTGTCAAGGTGTTGTGGAGACATAGGGGTGTGGAAGAGGCCACGTGGGAGAGGAAAGCTGATATGCTTGAGTAGTTTCCGTACTTGTTTCCGTCAGGTAATTTCGGGGACGAAATTCCTTAAGTGGAGGAGAGTTGTAACACCAGGGTTTGGGGGTCGGGTGAAAATAATATTAAAATAATATTTCAGGTTTCGATTTTATAAATAAAATAATAAAATATTTTATGGGCTTCGTGTTTGCAAAATAATTAAAGTCTATGTTGGGCCTATATTCTAAGTCCAAATTCCATGGACTTTAGGAGATGGGAGTTTTTAGCCATTTCATTAATGGCATAATGGTAAATAGGATTTCTTTGATAAATTAAAGCAAAAACAAAAGAAGAAGACATGTGCTCATCTTCTTCCTCACTCTCATTTCAAACTCAACGACCAAAAGAGCTCTCTTCTCCATTTTTACTATTCCATTACATCCTTTGCTCCTTGTTGGTGATTTTCCAAAAGGTAATTGCATTTTTGACTTGGCCTTATCTTCCTCTTCATTTTGATACCATTAGTTTTCATTAAAACCATGTATTTTATATTTTGGGTTTTCAAAGAATTTGTACAAGATTGAAGCTTTAGGAATTTCTAACAAAGCTTTTGATTATTTATTGTTAGATAAGTTGTTTACAACCCATAAGGTCCAACATATGTGAATTTTAAAGAGTTTTTCAATGATTCTCGGATTTGGGTTTTAGAAGGGTTTTTGAAGGGTTTAAAGGTTGGTTTTGAGGTTGTTTGATGTTGGAAATTAAGGGTTGTTGTTAGTGTAATAGTTAGGGTTTGTTTTGGAAGCATTTAAGTGTGTTAAAAAGGTTGAAATCATGAGTTTTGGACTGGGTTTCATGGCTGCTCGGGTTTGAAGTTTTGGGGTTGTTCTTAGCTTGAAACTCTTGTGTTTTATGCTTGATTAGTGTTCCGGGTTTGCTACATTGATGTGTGATCTGATTTGAAGTTGTTTTGATTGTGTTCAGTTGATTAGAAGCAAGAAATTGTGTTGGTGAAGCATCGGGAACAAATCTGGAATCGTTGGAAGCTTGATCGGCTAGTGTGTTGAGCTTGGAATAGTCGGTGAGTGGTTAAATGTTTTTAAATGGTTTTCGAGTATTGGTTCAAGCATGTGGACTAGGTCGGGCTTGGTAGACCCACCAAGAGTTGGGATTAGAGTGGTAGCCTAATCTCAAGCTTTAGTTAGAGACTTTGGTTGAACTCTAATTGTTGTCTATGCCTCATGTTTAATTGTGTTTATGGTGGATATGTATATTGTGTTATACATGTATGTTGAGGCATGGTTTTGATGCATTGTGATATGCATGTGGTTTGTGCATGATGGTGATCATGGTGTGTACGTGCTAAGAACGGAAGTTGTTATGAAATGATGTTGTGAATTGTGTTTAGTATTCGCCCTAGTATGCTTGGGTACAGTGATCGATCATTAGGAATTTTAGTGTGCACACGTGAGTCAAATGCGTAAGTGGTCTTGGTGATGGTAGTCATCAAAATGGAGTACGGGTTCGCCTGGAAAACCTTCATATATATATGTTAGTCGGTGATGAGTGTAAACCCATCGACGGGGCGTGAGGACGAGTGGAATCCCCTCTGCCTGAACGGTTATGAGTGTAATCCCACCGTAAGGTAATGGTTATTGTTGGATGTGAGTTCCAACGGTTATCCGCGTATTCGAGTCATAGCTAGGTGCCAATATGATTTGAGATGTGTTGCGAATATGGATTAATATATGTGTTTACATATGATGTGTATATGGACTTGTTGAGCATGGCATAATATTGAATATATGTTCATGCATCATGTGTATTTTGGCTCATGTGGATCGAAGGTAAGAACATGCATTTTACCTTGGTTGTGCTCGTGCTTGGACCCTGCATTGTCGAGGTTTGTTTTAATGAGCTTACCCTCAATAAGCTTTATGCTTACGCTCTCTTTTGTTCGACAATGCAGATCCGTAGTTCGTGGGTTGCTAGTGCAAGAATGGGGCCTCCAAGTGTGCTTTGTGGTGCTATCTTAGCTTTCAAGTATGGACATTTAAGTTTTAAGGTGTAATAGTCAAGCAATGGGATATGTATTTCTTGCTTTGAGCTTTTGAAGTATGTTGGTGTTGGTTTGTTTAGGAGCACGTTTAGACTCCTTTATGATGTTGTTGGCCTTGTGCCTTTATGGATGTCTAATTGTATGTTTGTTGAAGCATGAATCTTAAATGTTATGTATGAAGCATGTGTTGAATGATGTTGATTCCTTTAATGTATGGCTTCTTTATGTTTGGTGTGTTAAGCATGCTTGTAGATGTTTGGTTTGCCTTATAGTTGTTGTATGTGTGTTGTGGGAGGTTTTAGTGGAGTTTTGGGACAGCCTTGTGCCATAAACCAGCTAAAACCAATCTGTAGACAGAGGGCGTTTCGAAACAGTTGGTCCCGTCTCGGTACGGTCCCTTTGTTTTTAGCCAGGCGTTTCGGTACGCTAGGGCCCGTTTCGATACGATTTTGCTACTGGAAATCTGAGAATTTGACGATAAAATGAAGTATCGAAACGAGCTTTAGTGTTTCAGAACGGCCTTCGTATCGTTGACCACGAGAAGTTGACCGTTGAGGGTGTTTCGATACGGGCCACCCCTGTTTCAAAACGGTCTCCTTGGTTTGACTTTGGCCAGTTGACCTAGTCAAGGCGTATCGAAACACCCTATGGGCGTTTCGATACAGCCTGATGTTTAAGTTTAAAATGGGTTGTTTTAATTGGACGGTTTGGTTGTTTACCTCATTGTTTTTTCCGCTGTTGCTTTTCTCACATAGGACTTAATATTACATCTAGGCAAGATAATATAAATGAAAAAGTTTTCTCGGGTTGTTAACCGAAGTGGAGCCTTAACGGGTTTCGCCTCGGTTATCCCCGTGTAGCCCGCTCGAACCGGTCAAGCGTCCGGACCAGGACGAGGGTGTTATAGGCAAACAGGCATAGAAAAAATCCTCCTCCCTCTCACGACACCAAGCACACAAACCTTGCCGCTCATCCAACACGATGCCACGAAGCTTAAAAAAATCAAAGGTTGGTAAACGGCGCAGCAATGTGAACCATAAAAACGCCTGAACCTTCGGAGGTATGAGGACTTTCCACGCAAAACACTCAACGAAACCGCTCCCTCTCACCTTGTCCAACATAAGCAGGCGTGATAGAGGCTTTACTGAAAAGGTCTCGTGCGTATCAGGTGTCCAGACTAACATATCAACTGCACCATGCCGTAAC
Organism: Hibiscus trionum; assembly: GCA_030270665.1. Lineage (NCBI taxonomy): Eukaryota > Viridiplantae > Streptophyta > Magnoliopsida > Malvales > Malvaceae > Hibiscus > Hibiscus trionum. Next base: position 39,378,802 of record BSYR01000026.1, on the reverse strand, counting down.
CTCACAGGTCCCAAGAGCGAGATGAGCTCCCAAAGTTGTCGAAGCTCAAACGAACGCAAGCCTCGATGAAAGAAACTCTCCCAGCGGTCATGCTGAAAGCTATCCCCATCAGAAAGGTCAGCGACCAAAGCCAAACGATTCACCACTATCGAAAATAACCGTGGGAATATATCCTTCAATGGTTTCTCAACACACCACGCGACATACCAAAATAAAACTCACGAACAATCATCAACCTTCCAAACAAAACTAGTCTCACCCATGAACTTTTGCACACTATCCGAGCTCACAATTTTGACAATCTGCATCCAAATAACTGACATCGAACCCCTGTAGGCAGAGCTAAATCGCCACCACTGGGCTGCATCGCCATATTTTGCCACGATGATGGCCCTCCAAAAAGACGATTCATCCATAGCATACTGCCAAGACCATTTTGCCAAAAACGCTATATTTCCAACCTCCAAATTCGCAACCCCCAACCTACCAAGATGACGTGGCCGACAAACCATACCCCAGCTTACTCGACACATTTTCTGTTGTAAACTCACCCACTCCACAGACACTACAAGAAATTTCTATTGTTGTGACAAATTTAATTTTGACAAAATTATTTTTCTCACTATTAGTGGCTTTATTGTGACAAAATAAATATTTGTCATTTTAAATAAGAAAAACATATACAATTGTGACAAAAACTAAAATTGTCGTAATATTTTGTCACAATTAGCAAACTCGTGTAACATATCGTGACAAAATATATTTTGTTACCATTTTTTTATCACAAATGTTTCCCTCCATTTTTTGGCGACAAAAAATAGTTATATGGTGACAAGTTTTGTAACTTTAAGTTTTAATAAATGTCACAACAAATAAATAATAATAATGAGATTCAAGCTTTTTGTGACAAATTATGTTTGTAGTTATATATTTTAATTATAGTGAAAAAATTATAGTCACAAATGTTTCCCTCCATTTTTTGGCACAAAAAAATTATATAGTAATGAGTTTTGTAACTATAATTTACAATTATTGTTACAAAAAAATCATCACAACAAATAATGAGATTCAAGCTTTTGTGGCAAATAATTAGAACTTAAATGAATTAAATCTAATCTTTAAATGTAAAATCGGGACCTAAATGAAATGATGACTAAATGCAGGGAGCCTAAATGATAATTTTCCCTAAACTGAAAATCATGCGCGGGCACTTCCGCTCTCTCCAACGGGTGCCATTTAACATTTTCATTAAAAGTCATTTAGTATTTATTTGGGTAATCTTCATTGGTGGTCCTTTTGTTTAGAGAGTGTTTTATTTTGATCACTAAATTTAAAAAAATATTGTTATGGTCACTTATGTTTTTGACGTTTATTGTTTTGGTCATCCAACCGTTAGCCTCGGTTAACCCCCATTGATACGATGACATAATACGTTAATAAAAAGGTTAATTTTAAATTTATCCTTCAAAATTTTAAAATATTATTTTACACAGCCTTCACAAGAAAACTCAATTTCTCTAAAACATTTTTTAACCCAAACTCTAACCCCTAAGGGTGCTTATCGAGTGAATCGATCGCGAGTTGAGTAGTGCTCGACTCGTGGTCGTTAAAAATCTCGTTGCTCAATTTGAATCGTTGCTCGTTAAGCTCGATAAAATTTTGCTTGACTCGTGCTCGTTAAAAAATCTCGTTGCTCAACTCGACTCGTTGCTCATTAAGCTCGCCAATTTTTACCTTGTTTTTTTAATATAGGTAAAATCTAGTAATACTAATATAACTTAATAAAAAAATCCAAATTTAGGGGAAAAACGTGAGGACATTGGAGATAAATAAACGAACCTCTCATGACCAAGTTGAAGATGAAGTCGATATTCGAGTGTGAGACTCTTTTTATTTTCTCAAAAATATTCGATGACCAACAAAGGAGAGAAGGCTGGCGAGTTTTCTTGGTTTTAACTTAGAATCATATTTTTTTTATATGAGAACTGAATACTTTTCTCCTTTTCTACTTTTATACATAAAGTAATTATAAAAGAAAAAGAAAAGGCTTTAATATAAAGAAGAAAGAAAGACTAATTATTACAACTTAATTTCTTATTAATACAATTAACTTTTTGAATTTTCGAAAAATTCAAGACGTTTTAAAAATGTGAAATCAAATATTTTATAAGTAAATTAAGTAGCTTGTTACGAACTTTTCTAGAGTTTTCAATTAACAAGCCAACAAGCTACTCGCAAGCTTATAAATAGAGCATTGACAGTTTTGACCGAATCGAGCTCGATCTATTTTTGAGTTGCTTAACTTAATTAACACCATTACTAACCTCCTTCTCTATAAGTAAAATGCTTATTCTTATTTACTTAATATTATTATTAGAGTAATTATGAATTTTATATGGTTTGTTTTGACTACAAAACAAACATAAAAGATAAATGGATCATAAGAAAATCAAAATAATTTATTACTTATGAATATAAATAATAATAAAATACAAATAAATTAAAGAAGATTAAATGTAAATTATAAAAAGGGAAAAGAAAAGAAAAATACATCCCTGGAGAAAAGAAAAAACAAAGAACTCTTTATGAAAATGAAAAGACTGAATCCCTAAACAAAGAATTAGAGGGGAGTCAGGAAATCGAGATGAAGGAGCTCCTCCGTAAAACGAAAGTGGTGATAAGGCATCTGCGCCGTCAGTTACCCAGTTATTTTTCATTTCTCAAATCGACGAATGTTTTTATGACTATTACAATTGGTTCTCTTTCTGTCTCGGCAAGTCCAGGTTAGGGTTTCAAACTTGTAATTCCCCTAACCTCTAGTACCCCTTTAATTTGCTTTATTTCATTTGTTTTCAGAATTTTTTGCATTGTGTTTTGCAATTTAGTTCCTAGGGTATCAAATGGACTTGTATTGTGTTTTGTAATTTTTTGCATTGTGTTGTGTAAATTCGTAATTACTCTAATAATAATATTCAGTAAACGACAATGTTATTTTTTGCATTGTGTTTTGGCGGAGATTTGGACAAATCCTTTGGTGTCATTCACTTTAGCTCTCTTCATCGGGTCTTCTTGAGTGACCTATTTTTGTTCTTTAATTATCTATTTGATACATATAATTGAGTCATATGTTTGTCTTTGGTTATCAACTGTTGCAGGTAAAACCGATGCTACAGAATATTTTCTTTAACTTTAAAGCTGGATTTATACCTTCTTCAAGTTGTTGCTAAGAAGGTAAAACAACTGTAACCCCCTAAACCCAGCCCGGAAGAAATAGGTCGGATCTAGGAAGTATCAATTGAAAACTTGTCCCTCAAGAAACAATCGAGGTTAAAATATTTTGTAATTCAAAAGAATCGATTACATAAGAAAAACTCAACAAATATTCCGATTAAAATAAAACTTAATCTTTTGAACGATGTTCCGATAATTAATTAAAAATTCTGAAAATAACTTCATAGATGCATGCATTTAATAAAGCCCAAATTAAAAACAGTAAACAGTCCCAACGTCCGAATTACATAAATATTCCAAAATATTTCAAAACAGTAGTCTGAAGTAATTAAAAGAGAGTTCATACTGAATTATAAAATATCCGAGTAAAATGCGAGAAGCTCCTAGTACCGAGTCACCTAAAAGAGTCTGAGATATCTGAAAAAGTAAAAACTAAAGGGTGTAAGCTAAAGAGCTTAGTGTGTCTCTAAAGTGCAACGAAAACAAAACAGTATTATATATACTTTTCTGAAAACACAATATAACTGAATCATGATAAAATGATGTCTGATGCACATGAATCATAGTACCCATCTCCGATACACCGAAAAGTAAGGTTCCCCCAGAACCTACTTTCTCCATGTCACCATCCGAAGTGGAACTCAACCCGAAGGGTGGAACCACTGATCCGAAGCAGAATTCAACACGAAGGTTAAAACCACTAATCCGAAGCGGAATTCAGCCCGAAGGTTGAAACCACTGATCCGAAGCAGAATTCAGCCCGAAGGCTGAAACCACTGAACTTCCCCGAACAAATCTCAAACCATATACCCACAATGATATGATGCAGATTTTAAAATCCGAGTCTCATCCGAAACTTAAAAATTCAAGTTGCACAATACTTTAAATCCGATGTTTTACGTTTCCGAAAATCTGATATTTCACTTAAATCACAGTATGACATGTTATGCATGACGTCTGAAATATTCACCCAATCACAACAGAGTATGCACACAAAATGTACAAAACATTTACTTATATTAATACCAGAAAAGCACATAAAACTTTAAGCACAGAAAGAAACACACAAATTTATAAATCATGAAGAGACACACCTTTAAGCAACAAAAGCTCTAATGCCGAGAAAAGCGCGTCTTACGCTCAGATCTAGCTGAATCAGGACCTACGAAGGTATGAATACTATATTAGTATTTATTACTAACACTAAGCCACCGACTAAAACACTAATAACTAAACTGAAAATATACCCACGTGAGGATCTCGAAGAACGTGCACGATCGATCTGAACAACTGGAGGTAACTCGTCGACCTCGAAGACGTTATCACCTGAACACAAGAATATTCCGAATCAGATTCTGAAATTCACAACTTATCAGATTTTATGAATAATTTACTGAAATTAGCAGAACGGAGCTTCCGGATTTGAATTTGACAAAACGGGCAGCGAATACGAACTCAGGACGTCGAAAAAGGTCAAGAGGAACGTTTCCCGAAAAAGTCAACTCTTGGTCAACTCTAGTCAAAGTCAAAGTCAAACTGGTCCAACTAGTCAAGATCCAATTCGGTCAAACAGGTCAACTGGTCAAATTTGGTCAATGGTTCGATCCACAAGAACAGTTCGGTTTACAACTTAATCCGGTTCGGTTCAATACTGGTTTGGTCATAATTGGTTCACTGGTTCAAGTCAAGGTTTGCTCTGATTCGGTTCACATTACACAACCTATTCATATTTGTCCAAAATTGGGTTTACTCGATTTGGGTCACAAACATGGTCCTGACTATAAAACAAGGCTTACTTGAACCGGCTTTACATAGACCCACAACCAAGAACTACAACAGTTAGGCTTAAACCCAATAACCCACACTTGGCTTGATCCCTCCCTTGGGCCAAATCTGATGGCCTGCACACAAGAACATTGTTAAGCAACTAGGGTTTCCAGATGCCAAATGGTGGCGGCAGCACAAAACTACGGCGGCGGCGCGAATACAAAACGACGGCATGACCAAACAACGACGGCAGCGGCGGCATGACCAAACAACGACGGCAGCGGCGACACAACCAAACAACGACAGTGGCAGATCCAGACGAGAACGGTGGCGCAACCCTTATCAACAAGGAAGGCAGCGACTCACCAATCAGACGAACAGAGACGCGGCCCAAACCAAACGGAAGAGACGAGCAGAGGAGCACGCGGTGGTGAAGGTCGGCACCCAAGCAAAAACGAAGAGTTTCTCACTGCTAACTCGCAAATGGAGGCCGATGAAGGAGCAACGAGGACCGAGGTTTATTCACGAGAGGAAAGGGAGCCGAACGGTGGTGACAAAACGTGAAACGGACGACATATGGTGGCTGATCGGAGCTTTGCCGGACCTTAAGGGTTAGAGGAGAGGGAGAAGTCGAGAAAGAAGGCGAGGGAGAGAGAGGCGGCTGAAAATTTTCCAAGAAGTAAAAAAGAAGAAGCTGAAAAGGTTTAATGGGTTTAAATTACCCTATTAAAAGGGTAAATCACATATGTGGTCACCAAGCTTTTTAGGGTTCACAAAATAACATCAAAATTTCCCCAACTTTACCAAATAACCCCCAAACTTCCTAAATTAAGCCCTAAAATTCTGATGTTGTTCAATTTAATCCCTTAATCAAATTAGGGTTTCAAAATTAAAATTCTCAAATTTTAGGGTTTCCGAATTAAGGTATTCAAATCTTAGATTTTCGAATTAGGGAAATTTTGGGGTGTTACAACTCTCCCTCCCTTAGAAGAAATTTCGTCCTCGAAATTTCCAAACTTAACAAAAGATCCCAAAACCAACTGAACATTCATAACTTTACCATTCTGAATTCATGATATATCATAACCGAAATTACTGAAACATAGAACTGAAAATGGAACAAAAACATATTAAGATGTACCTGCCATGTCATCATGTATACCATCGTATCTAACACGAGCTCCGGTTGGATGTACTGAACTTGGACGTCTAATCTCGGATCTAACTGATCCACCACCCGGAGCATGTCTACCTCTACTAGCAGTACCTGAAGCAACTGACCTAAATTGTCCTCTATCTCGGTGAGGTGTCTGAACTTATGCATAACTCTGAATCTGAACGGATGAACCCGTAGCTGAACGTGGACATTTCTTTAAGTAGTGATCCTGAGAACCACATCTGAAACACGTTCTATTCATCAATCTGCACTATTCGTTATGCTTTTTATTGCAAAAACCACATACAAAAATAGGCCGACGAACTTTTGAACTACCCTGACTGCCAAACGGAACGGTCGATACTGCAGGTCTTACACTCTGATAACTCTGAGGAACAAATTCATCTCTAGATTTCTTTCCAGACGAGTTGACAAAACTAGGCTGAGCAGATATGTCCGGTTGCTTCACGACATGGTCAGAATTCTGAAGTTCCTCTTTTTCCAATAGTGCAAGAATCCTCTCTGCCGTTTTAGCTCGATCAACCATCACACTGAACACTTTACCATGGTGTGTTGCAACATCTCTCTGAATCGGTAGTCGAAGTTCCTTAAAAAAATCACACTTATCTTTCTCAGTCACAACTAACTCAGGAGCTTACTTGACCAACCTCCGAAAATCTATCTCACAATCATTTTTATTGACTTGTTATTCTATTTCAAATTCATAAAGTAATCTTAACACTTCGCTAAGAGCTCGGCCCCCACATTTCGACCAGTGTTCTCAATATCAAGTGAGTTATCACTTCCGATCTGATATCCTCCTAACGAATGGTTCTCATCAACATGTAACTTATTCTGAATTTCTGCTTCCCCAACAGAAGGCGGGTGATCACTACCAGAAGCAGCAAAACGGCCTCGGTCACGACCTCGAACAAACGATAGATTAAGACTCCTACACGGTGGCATAATGAACTATATACCAGAAGCTAATAACCTAGAGTCAGAATCGGTACTGGAGTCTCATATTTAAACACATTGAAAACGTTGAGGACAAAATCACAGAATACCATAGTATATTTTTTTCCACAAAATTATCATTCGTCCCAAAATATTTTAATTGCATGAAGAAGTCGAAAAACATTTTGGAAACAACTTTTGTGAGCCTCACAGTCCGAGGGTTGAACCTAGGCTCTGATACCACTAAATGTAACCCCCTAAACCCAGCCCGGAAGAAATGGGTCGGTTCTAGGAAGTATCAATTGAAAACTTGTCCCTCAAGAAACAATCGAGGTTAAAATATTTTGTAATTCAAAAGAATCGATTACATAAGAAAAACTCAACAAATATTCCGATTAAAATAAAACTTAATCTTTTGAACGATGTTCCGATAATTAATTAAAAATTCTGAAAATAACTTCATAGATGCATGCATTTAATAAAGGCAAAATGACAAAAGATGCCCCCAACGTTTGCATGTTTTGTCATTTGGCCCCCTATTCTTTTTTTTGGTCCAAATATGCCCCCAACGTTTGTTTGTTTTGTCATTTGGCCCCCTATTCTTTCTTTTGGTCCAAATATGCCCCCAACGTTTCATTCGTAGTCCAAATATGCCCCAAACGTTTCAATTTGGTCCAAATATGCCCCCGTTAGATGGAAACTGTCAGTCAACTGACGTTCAACAGTTGATGTTGACTGGACTTGCCACGTATTAAGATCGGCTGATGCCACGTCAAAATTTTTTTATAAGCCGTTGACCGTCAGTTGATTGACAATTTACATCCAACAGGGGCATATTTGGACTATGAATGAAACGTTGGGAGCATATTTGGACCAAAAGAAAGAATAGGGGGCCAAATGACAAAACCATCAAACGTTGGGGGCATATTTGGACCAAAAAAAAGAATAGGGGGCCAAATGACAAAACATGCAAACGTTGGGGGCATCTTTTGTCATTTTGCCTTTAATAAAGCCCAAATTAAAAACAGTAAACAGTCCCAACGTCCGAATTACATAAATGTTCCAAAATATTTCAAAACAGTAGTCTGAAGTAATTAAAAGAGAGTTCATACTGAATTATAAAATATCCGAGTAAAATGCGAGAAGCTCCTAGTACCGAGTCACCTAAAAGAGTCTGAGATATCTGAAAAAGTAAAAACTAAAGGGTGTAAGCTAAAGAGCTTAGTGTGTCTCTAAAGTGCAACGAAAACAAACCAAAAACAAAACAGTATTATATATACTTTTCTGAAAACACAATATAACTGAATCATGATGAAATGATGTCTGATGCACATGAATCATAGTACCCATCTCCGATACACCGAAAAGTAAGGTTCCCCAGAACCTACTTTCTCCATGTCACCATCCGAAGTGGAACTCAACTCGAAGGGTGGAACCACTGATCCGAAGCAGAATTCAACACGAAGGTTGAAACCACTAATCCGAAGCGGAATTCAGCCCGATGGTTGAAACCACTGATCCGAAGCGGAATTCAGCCCGAAGGCTGAAACCACTGAACTTCCCCGAACAAATCTCAAACCATATACCCACAATGATATGATGCAGATTTTAAAATTCGAGTCTCATCCGAAACTTAAAAATTCAAGTTGTACAATACTTTAAATCCGATGTTTTACGTTTCCGAAAATCTGATATTTCACTTAAATCACAGTATGACATGTTATGCATGACGTCTGAAATATTCACCCAATCACAACAGAGTATGCACACAAAATGTACAAAACATTTACTTATATTAATACCAGAAAAGCACATAAAACTTTAAGCACAGAGACACACCTTTAAGCAACAAAAGCTCTAATGCCGAGAAAAGCGCTTCTTACGCTCAGATCTAGCTGAATCAGGACCTACGAAGGTATGAATACTATATTAGTATTTATTACTAACACTAAGCCACCGACTAAAACACTAATAACTAAACTGAAAATATACCCACGTGAGGATCTCGAAGAACGTGCACGATCGATCTGAACAACTGGAGGTAACTCGTCGACCTCGAAGACGTTATCACCTGAACACAAGAATATTCCGAATCAGATTCTGAAATTCACAACTTATCAGATTTTATGAATAATTTACTGAAATTAGCAGAACGGAGCTTCCGGATTTGAATTTGACAAAACGGGCAGAGAATACGAACTCAGGACGTCGAAAAAGGTCAAGAGGAACGTTTCCCGAAAAAGTCAACTCTTGGTTAACTCTAGTCAAAGTCAAAGTCAAACTGGTCCAACTAGTCAAGATCCAATTCGGTCAAACAGGTCAACTGGTCAAATTTGGTCAACGGTTCGATCCACAAGAACAGTTCGGTTTACAACTTAATCCGGTTCGGTTCAATACTGGTTTGGTCATAATTGGTTCACTGGTTCAAGTCAAGGTTTGCTCCGATTCGGTTCACATTACACAACCTATTCATATTTGTCCAAAATTGGGTTTACTCGATTTGGGTCACAAACATGGTCCTGACTATAACACAAGGCTTACTTGAACCGGCTTTACATAGACCCACAACCAAGAACTACAACGGTTAGGCTTAAACCCAATAACCCACACTTGGCTTGATCCCTCCCTTGGGCCAAATCTGATGGCCTGCACACAAGAACATTGTTAAGCAACTAGGGTTTCCAGATGCCAAATGGTGGCGGCAGCACAAAACTACGGCGGCGGTGCGAATACAAAACGACGGCATGACCAAACAACGACGGCAGCGGCGGCATGACCAAACAACGACGGCAGCGGCGGCATGACCAAACAACGACGGCAGCGGCGACACAACCAATCAACGACAGTGGCAGATCCAGACGAGAACGGCGGCGCAACCCTTATCAACAAGGAAGGCAGCGACTCACCAATCCGACGAACAGAGACGCGGCCCAAACCAAACGGAAGAGACGAGCAGAGGAGCACGCGGTGGTGAAGGTCGGCACCCAAGCAAAAACGAAGAGTTTCTCACTGCTAACTCGCAAATGGAGGCCGATGAAGGAGCAACGAGGACCGGGGTTTATTCACGAGAGGAAAGGGAGCCGAACGGTGGTGACAAAACGTGAAACGGACGACATATGGTGGCTGATTGGAGCTTTGCCGGACCTTAAGGGTTAGAGGAGAGGGAGAAGTCGAGAAAGAAGGTGAGGGAGAGAGAGGCGGCTGAAAATTTTCCAAGAAGTAAAAAAGAAGAAGCTGAAAAGGTTTAATGGGTTTAAATTACCCTATTAAATGGGTAAATCACATATGTGGTCACCAAGCTTTTTAGGGTTCACAAAATAACATCAAAATTTCCCCAACTTTACCAAATAACCCCCAAACTTCCTAAATTAAGCCCTAAAATTCTGATGTTGTTCAATTTAATCCCTTAATCAAATTAGGGTTTCAAAATTAAAATTCTCAAATTTTAGGGTTTCCGAATTAAGGTATTCAAATCTTAGATTTTCGAATTAGGGAAATTTTGGGGTGTTACAACAACACTCCCTACATATCTTTTACAAGGAATACTTCAGATCTTACTCTTGTCTTTTGCTTGTTGATGTTAGAAATCTAGTTGGAATGAAAATATAATTGAGGGGGTAATATTTGGTCTCAAATTGGTAGATTTAAAAACCCTCACTGCTATCATAGATTTTGTCATCCGATTTAGATGATGGCATGTTTGTCGAACAAAAGTAGATTTGCATCTTGGTCCAAGTTGTTCGTAGCTGGTCATTTTGCTAGATTTATTCCATGGGTTAACTTTGTTATTTCTTGTGTTTGTTTCATTGCTATTGGGTTGAGTTTTTTCTTTGGCTCCCCTATGTTGTTTTGCTCTATATTTGTTCTCTTTGTTTTGGCATTAGTTTCATGGAATGAAATTCAGTTTATGTTCAAAAAAGAAAATCCTCATTGCTATTTGTGGTTTCTATGGCATTTTTTAGTATAAGGTTATGTCGATAATAATAAATTCATAGTATGTGTTGTGTTTGTGTGTTTTTGGGTAATGGATTAGTTTCTGCTTTGTTATCTCCGCATGTGATACTCTTCTTTAAGTTTTAACCTTTATGTCTATTACACCTTTGGTATTGTGTTTATGCTTGCAGCTTGTTGATACTATTGATTTGTTTGTTGAGAGGTACAAAGAGAGAGAGATCTGTTGTTGTTAAAAAATTTCTCTTAATACATAATATTAATTAGTTTTTAAACACATAAAAATCACTTAATTGATGGGATTGGTTGTTAAGCTATAAGGTCAAGAAACTAACAACTGACATTATAAGGCACATGTGAAATTGAATGAATTTCATTCATTCAACACTGTTTGATCGTTCTCTTACTATAATAATGTTCGTGCAGTTTCTTGAGATATGTTGTACATCTGTTTGGGACTACCTAAGCTGAAAGTATCTATTGCTAATATCAGACCTAACGTTTTCTTACCTCTAAGTCACTAATCTATTAAATTAATGTTTTTTTCCCTTCCAAATTGTGAGACTAGATATTGATTTTTTTCTTCAACAGAAGCCTTTCTTGTTATAGATTGCATCTTTTTTGGTTAATTGTATACTTAAGAAGTTAACACCAATTTATTAAAAGATTGGTTGGAGCAGTATGACCAAGTTTATGATGTTCTTTACTTGTTTTGTTATATGCATGGGTACTGAGTCCGAACAAAGTAACACTTTTGCAATCGGATAACTTAGGTCCACAAATTCAGTTATTTATATACTTTTGGCCTAAAGTTTAATTATTCCGAGTACTTATGATAAATACGTTGAAACTACTATTTGAATCTTTGAATATCTATACCTTTTTGTTCTTCTTAATTGTACTAATCTTTTTTCTCGTATCTCAGATTTGTCGAATGTGTCTTCCTCTGTCCGAAGGGACCTCAATTTCATCGATCATACTAGTGAGTTGGGGTGGAAACTGTAGACAAAACAAAATCGTGAGGATCCGATGGTATATGTGTGAAGATAAAAAACCCATCAAAGCATTTAGTGGGTGTGGGTGTAAGGACTACAAATTATGGCAAATTTATTTAGTCATAATATCAATTTATAACAAATATTAATTTCTCAATATAAAAATTATGACAATTAATATTTTTTCACAACAACAAATTATAAACAAAGTAACTTAGTTACAAAAAATTATAATAAATATTATTCTAATTAAACTACTGTGAAGAAATCTTTTTACCAATTCACAATTATGAGAAAATAAATAAATAAATTTGTCACAAAATAAATGTATAATTGTTTTTACAAAAAATATTGAGAAAAAAACCTTTTTTTTATTATTTTTGTCATAAAAATGATTTTTTCAATGTTAAAATGTAAGCTAATTGTGACAAAAATGTAATTTTTGTGATGGAATAAATATTTTATTTTAATAAATATTTTGTCCTAGTACACATTTACTAACAAATATTTTGTTTTAATATGTATTTTTGTCATGAAAACATTTTTGGTTCGCTGCCAAAATTTAAATTAATTGTGACAAAAATTAGTTTGTGTGATGAAATAAATATTTTATTCTTACAAATATTTTGTCTCTGGAAGTTACATTTACTGACGAAATAGAAGCAGTGGGAAATTTATTTTTGTTGCAATATGTATTTTAGTCACAATTTTTTTTATATTTGATGTTAAGAAACAAGTTAGTTGTGACAAAACATACTTCTCGTGATGAAATAATTTGTTTATTGTGAAAAATATTTTGTCAAGATAAGTTAGCTATAGTAACGAAATTTCGTTGTTACGATAAATAAAATAAATGGTAACAAATAAAATTCTGTCACAATATACTTTACATGACGAACTTGTTCTAACAAACATGGTAACAAACAAAATTTCTCAAAATAAATATATCATGACAAATTTAGTACTTTTAGTGATAAATAATTTTGTTGCAATATTATAAATTTCTTGTAGTGAGAAAAGCACACCTCACTTTATCTATTGATTCGTTAACACCCTTCGCCACCCGAAACAAACCCATATAATAAACTGGAAGTGACGAATGAACAGAGTTTACCAGTGTGACGCGAGCAACAAAAGATAAAGATGTTTGTTTCCAACCAGTGAGCTTTCATCGAACTGAGGCTATAAATGGTTCCCATACGACAATGTTGTGGGGATTCACCCCCAACGGCAGCCCCAAATAAACAAAAGGCAATTCAACTTTCCGACAACACAAGACAGCCGCCATTGAATCAAACATCCCCTCATCCACGCCAATAGTATAAAGAGAGGACTTATTGAAGTTAATTTTAAAACCAGAACAAACTTGAAAGCATCACAGTAACCTGCGGATAGTCGTAGCGCTCTCAACGGAGGCTTCAAAGAATAGAATGGTGTCGTCAGTAAATTGAAGATGCGATAGCGACACCCCCGGAGCCAACGAAACCCCATGGATGAGCTCTTCCGCTTGAACGAACATCCTATGCAGTGCTTCCGCCACAATAAAGAAAAACAAAGGCGACAACGGGCAGCCTTGCCGCAGACCACGCCCCATTCCAAATTCTTTAGTGGCGCTACTGTTTAACAAAACTGACAACCTGACTGTGCTGATACACTCAGTAATCCAATGACGCCAAGAATCACTGAACCCCATCGACCATAAAATGTGCTCTAAAAATTCCCATCGAACGTAGTCGTAAGCTTTCGCGAAGTCAAATTTCAGGATACATCTACCCAACAAACTCTGTCGCATGGAATGTATTGTCTCATTTGCCAATAGAATACCATCCACAATTTGACGCCCACGCATAAAAGCCGATTGGTGATCACTAATTAGTCCTCCCAACACCGACTGCAGCCTTCTAGCCAGAATTTTGGAAAGAATCTTATATATCGAATTAAGCAAGTTGATTGGTCGAAAATCACTCAAGGTGACCTGTGAATCAACCTTAGGCAAAAGCACAAGGAATGTATTGTTCGCACCCACAGGTAACTTGTCGGATGCAAAATAATCATCTAAAAACCGTCCAACGTCATCATAAACTACCTCCCAACACTTCTTAAAAAATTCCATATTGTAGCCGTTCGGCCCCGGTGACTTCGAACACTCACACCCACGAACAACCGCCCACGCCTCATCGAGAGTGAAAGGCGCCACTAATCCCCTATTTTCAGCTTCACTCACCCTATTAAAATTCCCCTCAAAGCTCCAAACACAAGACCTTTAATCCGCGACAACCGACCAATCGAATCAGTGTAATAAAAAACGAGAAGCTTGTTGACAATTAAAAAGAATATTTATTTGGATCATTAGAAATTGGACCATCAATTCATCTAGTAAAATGATTCGTTCGGTTAGTTTAAAATAGAATAAAAAAATTAGATTCTAATGTTATAAATTATATAAATTTAAAAATTGTTTCGTGATAAATTTTTATAATATTTAATTTAAATTAACCTGTCAAAAGATTTAAAACGATGACATTAACCAAAAGAAAAACTCTTATTTACATATAACTTTTAATCATTCAAGAACTCAATTCGAACAAAAATAGTATAACTGGTTTGAATTTGAATCATGGTTCAACCAATTTCATGAGTAAGCAAAAACTTGTTATTAGGGACGGAGTAAATAATTAGGATACATAGAGACAATGTACAATTAACCATTAAAAAAGGGATATAGTTCAAATGAATTGAAAAATAAGAGGTCAAATAAGTAAATATCCCTTATATTTTTTTTGTAAAAATCCATATGACTCTGTCATTGTTTACCATACAATCCATGGGACGGAGGGATCAATGGCATAAGTCTCTATTATGAAACTTAAATATCCGATAAATTTTTATTTAATAATAATTTGACCCTTGTTTAAAATTTAAAGTTATTTAGTTATAAATAAACACTGACAAAATTAAAGAAGGGTAGATTCGTGTCCCTAATAGTTTTATTCTAATAGCAATTTAAGTTCATGTAAAACTTAAAAAGGGGCTTTTTAAGTTTTATAAGGGCTTTATAAGGGCTGTAAAACTTAAAAAACCCTTATAATTTTAAAATTTAGTCCTTTTTCAAGTCCATATTACTCAGTTCTCTCTCTTTGGCCGCTATCAAATTAGCATAGTACCGCAACACCAATCAACAACGCGATTCACTGCCTCTGGTTTGCACTTGGAGACTACGAAACCTTGTGTATTAAGGCTTGCACTCATCTTTTAAATGAGAAGTGAAAATGGATTGGATTTGATGTGTGCACACCATGTGTTTGTGAATATTTCTGAATTAAACTGTGTGCACAATTGAAGTTTCAAATAAGAATTAGAGGCGTGCACGCAACCTTAATACTGAGGAAAATGAGCTTGGGAAATCAGATTCAAAGAGTTTGGACGGTTTTTGTATAAAACTTACCGGGGCAACTACACTGGCAAGGTGTTTGGAAAGTTTTCGACAGACATGGAGTGGTTGTTGATGTGTTTGTACCAAGAAAGAGAGCGAGAGATGGAACCGGAATCAGATTTGTACGTTTGGGGTCAAAGGAGGATGCGGATCGAATCATAGAGCATTTTCATGGATTTCGGCTTTATGGATACAAATTAAAGGTAATGATGGCGCAAATGGAGACTAGGGAGGGATACATTTTGGAGAAGAAAACGTGATAACATTATTTCAAGGACGAACAAGGAGATCCAGAAACAGTGGGATGATCATGATCATACGAACAATTCCAAAAGGAATCCAGTGAGGCGGCGTAACAAGGATGAGGATGGTGATGATCATATCACATTGAAAGAGCAATCTAGAGTGGAAGAGAAACACAAATGCGTGGATGGGGTTGTTAATACCGATAAATGGGAAATTTTATAGAATTGCGCTTTGGGTTTTTGCCGTCAACCCAGCCAAATAGCGGATCTTGCAAATGAGATTACAAAGGCGAAATTGACAGGTTTTACGTTGATGCGAGTTACGGGCTCTCTTGTATTATTCATGTTTGAAGATAAAGAATCAAGGAAGAGAAATTTGGAGGCTAGGCGTCTAGAAAATGGTTTGAAAATCTAATTGAATGGTCGCCTACATCCTTTTTACCGAATCAAAGGGTATGGCTTTCAGTAAGTGGAATTCCTATTCATGGATGGTCTGAAGAAACAATTCAAAATATTGCAGCGATTTGGGGCGAACTCGTACATATTGACATTGAGACTTTGGCGCCTTTGACGTTTGAACGATGTCGATTTCATATCGAAACCAACTGGATTTCACACATAGATGAAGTAATGGACTTGCGCATTAACGATAACGTCTTCACAATTCGCGTTACAGAAATTGAGGAAGCGATTGGCCCTAAGTGTGATTGTAGTTGTGAGGCGACGAACTGCTCGGAAGATACATTTAGTACTGAGGATTTGAACATGGATATGTCCAGCCCTGTTAAGGTGTCTATAAGTGGGAGGTCAACAAATGATACAGTGGTACCCAATTCTTTTTCTTATTCGAATATGGGATCGAGCCAAATTGATCGTATGTGGAATGAGAACAAGAGGGAGGATTGGCGTGTCATGAGCACGGAAAGTTGGATGGCGGATGAAGATGTAAGCTTTGTCCATCGTGAAAGGGAAAGTCAGCGAATTCTGGATGTTTTGCCGAGTGATGTTGTGATGGATGTTTTTCCAAACAATGTGGGAGTACCGTGTGATGAACTAGTTGCCGAAGAACTAGTAGCTGATGAATTGAGCCCACGTGTTGATGGGTCAAGGATAGAAATTCCTAAAAAAATATTATTTGTATCGGTTGTTTAATTTGATAACAAATTAAAAACTTAAAACTGAAAAGACATTAAAATAAAACTTAAGGCCTAATATGACGTAAAAAAGATAATATGAATATGAACACCAAACTTAAATAATTTTTACAAGAGTAATATTTTTTATACACAAACAGTGTGAAAGATTTACACAACTTTTCATATTTAAATAATGAAATTTTAATCTCTATATGTAAACTATAAAACTATAAATCTTAAATTTTAAATTCTAAACCCACAATTCATAACTTCTAAAATTAATAAATTTATATAAATTAAATTTTATTCCATTTGTGTATTAAAATAATTTTTTTATAAATTGGAGCATTATAGGAAAGTGTGTTCAAAGAATTAGATACGAATTTGGATCCAAAAAGGATTCCAATCGTTAAATTCGTTAAAACTAAAAAATTTTAAGGTTGACTTTTGATGTGATCTTCCTTTTATCCAAATCTTCCTTTTTATTTTTTTCATTTATCACTTCGGGATGCACAAATTCTCTTTAGGTTGTATTTTTTATGCATAAAGTTAGAAAATGTTCTTAATATTTGACTCAAAAATTATTTTAATTATTTTAAGTACATTAAGCTTTAATATTTTATCTTAAGTTAAAATAGTTAGTTAATTAACGACAAATTACTTGACATGGTGTGGGAAATCTCCATGAAAATTCACACTGACATAACAGTGACAAATAAACAAAGGTGCTGACTTGACATAATGACACACAAGTAAAACTAAAATTATATAAAATAAAATTAATTTTTTTTCTGATGATGTGTTATTCTGTCAGTCATATCAAGTTGTTTATCGTTAGTTGATTACAGTTTTCATTCACACAATGACCATTTTGACTCAAAATAAAACATTGAGTGTTAAAATGTTTTCATTCACGGAATGACATTTTTTATAATCATATTTGATCGTTTTGTCGATAAATTAATTTAAAGCAAATATTATAAAAATTTATTATGGAGGCGATACTTCTAATTTAATTTGTTTTACTCGTAACATAAGAATTTGAATTCTATACATTATATAAATTATCTAATATCTTTTTCCGCTAAAATAATTAATAGTTGTCTTTTAAGTTATACATAAATAAATTTATTATATGTTCGAATTATTTTGAGTCTAACCAAAATTAATTGGTTTAGTTGCTAAGGATACACATTCTACTCCATCTTGTATAGGTTCGAATCTCGGAATGAGAATATAATATCTCTCTATTTAAACAAAAAAATTGATTAAATTTTAATACCCTAATTCAATTTACAATGTATAACATAAAAGTATAACATAGCTGCTTATTTATATCCTTTTTGCCGTTCCTTTTTTTATCGGCAAAAATCTGTATATTAATGGGAAAATATACAACTCGAGTCACACGTGCGCCTCATTCAAAACCTCCCTAAGCCTAACCGAGGAAAAGAGTACGACACATGGACTAAAAGGAAATAAACAACGACGGAACACAATGCCCCTCACAAAAGGAAACAATCATACAGAGGCCTGAAATAAAGAAGCCATTCGCCTCACGGAAAATGTGGTTAAAGCATACGGACCCCAAAGTGAGGCATCCTTGATCGATCAAACAAAAAATCTCCCACAAAATCCAAGGTCGTCGTTCCAAAAGCAACACCCAACCAAGAGCAATTTTGGAATCCGACTCCACCACGAGGGGACGAGAAGCTGCAAAGAAATTCAACGCAAAAGCGATTGCCCGCAACTCTGCTACATTGGAATCAAGGGAACCAAGTGGACCCGAGAAGAGAGCTAGAATTCGACCCTGTGCATCATGCAAAACACCCCCAAAACCTGCAGACCCTGGCTTACCACGAGCAGAACCATCGACCGAAAATTTCAGTGTGTCCCCAATTGGAGGCTCCCAACTCACCCCCACACGACATGGCTTAGAAACTACAAACTCACTGAACGAGCTCGGGCAATCCCACGATAAAGACTCACTAACGGACAACCCCTCTTTTAACGACTTCACCCAGTAAAATGAGCGCAATTTAACAAAGAAGCAAATCTCCAAAGCCGGTAGAAGTTTACCGTTAAAAACACATTCATTCCGCGCAAGCCATAGGGACCACAACAATGCTGCAATGCTCGACACCCACAGAAGCCTTAAAGTGCCCGTGAAAGAACAATGAAATCCCGGGATGAAAAAATCAGAAAAAGTCCTCGGCATCGGCAAAGACAACCCCCACCAACGCCTAAACCAATCCCAAATTCCTTGGGCAAACGAGCATAGGAAAAACAAGTGATCAATCTCCTCCTCCCTCTCACGACACCAAGCACACAAACCTTGCTGCTCATCCAACACGATGCCATGAAGCTTCTAAAAATCAAAGGTTGTTAAACAGCACAGCCATGTGAACCACAAACACGCCTGAACCTTTGGAGGTATGAGGACTTTCCACGCAAAACACTCACCGAAATTGCTCCCTCTCACCTTGTCAAACATAAGCAGACGTGATAGAGCCTTTACTGAAAAGGTCCCGCGCGTATCAGGTGTCCAGACTAACATATCAACTGCACCATGCCGTATCCTCACAGGTCCAAAGAGCGAGATGAGCTCCCGAAGTTGTCGAAAATCAAACGAACGCAAGCCTCGACGAAAGAAACTCTCCCAGCGGTCATGCTAAAAGCTACCCCCATCGAAAAGGTCAGCGACCAAAGCCAAACGATTCACCACTATCGAAAATAACTGTGGGAATATATCCTTCAATGGTTTCTCAACACACCACGCATCAAACCAAAATAAAACTCGCGAACCATCACCAACCTTCCAAACAAAACTAGTCTCACCCATGAACTTTTGAACACTATCCGAGCTCACAGTTTTGACAATCTGTTTCCAAATATCTGACATCGAACCCCTGTAGGCAGAGTTAAATCGCCACCACTGGGCTGCCTCGCCATATTTTGCCACGATGATGGCCCTCCACAAAGACGATTCATCCCTAGCATACTGCCAAGACCATTTTGCCAATAATGCTTTATTTCGAACCTCCGAATCCGCAACCACCAACCCACCAAGATGACGTGGCCGGCAAACCATACTCCAGCTTACTCGACATATTTTCTGTTGTAATCTCACCCCACCCCACAGAAAAGCACGCCTCACTTTATCTATTGCTGCGATAACACCCTTCGGCACCCGAAAAAAACCCATATAATAAACTGGAAGTGACGAAAGAACAGAGTTTACCAGTGTGACGCGAGCAGCAAAAGATAAAGATGTTCGTTTCCAACCAGCGAGCTTTCGTCGAACAGGATTCACCCCCAACGACAGCCCCAAATAAACAAAAGGCAATTCACCTTTCCGACAACACAAGACATCCGCCATGGAATCAAACATCCCCTCATCCATGCCAATAGTATAAAGAGAGGACTTGTTGAAGTTAATTTTCAAACCAGAACAAACCTGGAAGCAACACAGTAACCAGCGGATAGTCGTAGCGCTCTCAACGAAGGCTTCAGCAAATTGAAGATGCGATAGCAACACCCCCAGAGCCATCGAAACCCCACGGATGAGCCCAAACTCTTCCGCTTGACCGAACATCCTATATAGTGCTTCCGCCACAATAACGAACATCAAAGGCGATAGTGGCCAGCCTTCCCGCAGACAACGCCCCATTCCAAATTCTTTATTGGCGCTACCGTTTAACAAAACTGACAACCTGACTGTGCTGATACACTTAGTAATCAGACGACTCCAAGAATCACTGAACCCCATCGACCATAAAATGTGCTAAAAAATTCCCATCGAACGCAGTCGTAAGCTTTTGCGAAGTCAAATTTTAGGATACATCTGCCCAACGAACTCTGTCGCATGGAATGTATTGTCTCATTTGCCAATAGAATACCATCCACAATTTCACGCCCATGCACAAAAGCCGATTGGTGATCACTAATTAGTCCTCCCAACACCGATTGCAGCCTTCTAGCCAGATTTTTGGCAAGAATCTTATATATCGAATTAAGCAAGCTGATTGGTCGAAAATCTCTCAAGGTGACCAGTGAATCAACCTTAGGCAAAAGCACAAGGAATGTGTTGTTCGCACCCATAGGTAACTTGTCGGAAGCAAAAAAAAATCATCTAAAAACCGCCCAACATCATCACAAACTACCTCCCAACACTTCTTAAAAAATTCCATATTGTAGCCGTCCGGCCCCGGTGACTTCGAGCCCTCACACCCACGAACAACCGCCCACGCCTCATCGAGAGTGAAAGGTGCTACTAACCCCCTATTTTCAGCTTCACTCACCCTATTAAAATTCCCCTCAAAGTTCCAAACATAAGACCTTTCATCCGCGGCAACCAACCAATAGAATCAGTGTTATAAAAAACGAGAAGCTTGTTGATAATTAAAAAGAATATTTATTTGGATCATTAGAAATTGAACCATCAATTCATCTAGTAAAATGATTCGTTCGTTTATTTTAAAATATAATAAAAAAATAGATTCTAATGTTATAAATTATATAAATTTAAAAAATGTTTCGTGATAAATTTTTATAACATTTAATTTAAATTAACCGGTCAAAAGATTTAAAACGATGTCATTAACCAAAAGAAAAACTCTTATTTACATATAGCTTTTATCGTTCAAGAACTCAATTCTAACAAAAATAGTATAACTGGTTTGAATTTGAATCATGGTTCAACCCGTTTCATGAGTAAGCAAAAACTTATTATTAGGGACGAAGTAAATAATTAAGATAAATAAAGACAATGTACAATTAACCATTAAAAAAGGGGATATAGTTCAAATGAATTGAAAAATAAGAGGTCAAATAAGTAAATATCCCTTATATTTTGTAAGTAAAAATCCATATGACTTCGTCATTGTTTATCATACAGTCCATGGGACGGAGGGATCAAGGGCATAAGTCTCTATTATGAAACTTAAATATCCGATAAATTTTGATTTAATAATAAATTGACCATTGTTTAAAATTTAAAGTTATATAGTTATAAATAAACACTGACAAAATTAAAGAAGGGTAGATTCGTGTCCCCAATAGTTTTATTCTAATAGCAATTTAGGCTCATGTAAAACTTTAAAAGCCCTTATAATTTTAAAATTTAGTAATTCGACCCTCTCAACGTTCGATCTTGAAATCGATTTCACATTAAATTTGATTCTTAAACTTCTAATTTCAATGTTTTCTTCATGCTTTCATTGCATATTTTGTTTTTGGTTTCGAGTTTTGCAAGTTGTTCACTTCATTTGTTTTCGGCTCCTGATGAAGAATTTGAAGATGAAATGTAAGTACTTCCGTCATTTTACGAATTTGACTCTTTTCGTTGTCGATATTCACTGCAATTGACAACAGTAGTGGCTGGTATATCTGCAACTGTTATGAAATCGACCAAAAGACAAGAAATACATGAGACCGATCATGAATCCATGCAATTAAAAGGAGGTGGAAAACGTACATTGATAAATGAAGTCAAGAAAGCCATTAAAGCTAGCATGAAAGGGAATGTCGAAAATCCTTTGGAGTCAAAGAGAAAAATTCCAGGTGGTCCTGATCCTCTACATCACTGATGATCTCACATCTTATAAGAACAGTTGATGACAATAGAAAAAAAATGTAGTTTGTATTAGATGAATGTATGCTGAACTTTATTAGTACTATGTATTAGACGTTGAACAATTTATACATGTATACGTATGTATCTGATATGAATGAAACTTTTTATATAACATATTTCGTAAATTTTAGTTATAATATTCCATATTACACCGTTTGCACCAAAATTCCCTCTCTTTAAATTTCATACTCTCTCTTTTAGAAAGAAAATTTTGAAATTCGATTTAATAAAATTTAAGGACAAACACATAATTTTATTTCAATGGTGTAAATTTTGTATGAAATCCTCAACATTTACACATGCAAGCTTATTACTCGCTAATCAAAATAATTTGGGGAACACATTCTTCAAGGCATCCTTAGTAATAAAAATCAGAAAAGATGAAAATTGTTAGAAAATAAATAAAAAATATTAAAAAAATATTATTTGTATCGGTTGTTTAATTTGATAACAAATTAAAAATTTAAAACTCAAAAGAGATTAAAATAAAATTTAAGGCCTAATATGATGTAAAAAAGATAATATGAATATGAACACCAAACTTAAACAATTTTTACAAGAGTAATATTTTCTATACAAAAACTGTAACCCCCTAAACCCGACCCGGAAGAATTGGGTCGAATATAAGGAGTCAACTCAAAGCTTGTCCCTCACACAAGTAACCTGATTCAAAACTTAAATTCCAAAATTGATAATAATAGTATCGCATATTACATACTGATAAAATATTCAAAATGTGCATGCATAATAAAACATAATAACCCCAAATAAAACACCCAGAATCTGAAATTATATACAATCCAATTAAACATTTAATATAAATAAGTCCAAGTCTCATACTGATAATAATAAATAAATAAAGCTGGAAAACGAGATCCTCCAAGTACCGTAGCCTAGACCTGAGTATCTGAAAGTAGAAACTAAGGGGGAGTCAGCGAAAACGCTCAGTGTGTCTCTACAATGCAAACAAAACTAACATAGTCATTATAACAACAGAGACAACCAAACATTATCATAATACAATTTTTCTATCACGAATCAATTCAAACACATAAGCAAGTATGAATGAATATGCAACACAATATGACATGCACCCAAACTACATCACCATCCGAAGAGTAAGGTTCCCCAGAACCACTCTCTACCTCCTCACCATCCGAAGTGGAATCCAGCCCATAGGGTGAAACCATTGATCCGAAGTAGACATCATCCCGACGAATGAAGCTACTGAACTTCCCCGTACAGAATCCCAACCAAAATGAGATGACATAAAATCCGAGCACTGAATCTGAATCTAAATCTGAATGTATAAACAAATATTATATAACATTACAGAATATTGAACAAGTCATCCTTAGTAATAAAAATTTGGGGAACTCATTCTTCAGGCGTCCTTAGTAATAAAAATCAGAAAAGATGAAAAATGTTAGAAAATAAATAAAAAATATTAAAAAAAATATTATTTGTATCGGTTGTTTAATATGATAACAAATTAAAAATTTAAAACTCAAAAGAGATTAAAATAAAATTTAAGGCCTAATATGATGTAAAAAAGATAATATGAATATGAACACCAAACTTAAACAATTTTTACAAGAGTAATATTTTCTATACATAAACTGTAACCCCCTAAACCTGACCCGGAAGAATTGGGTCGAATATAAGGAGTCAACTCAAATCTTGTCCCTCACACAAGTAACCAGATTCAAAATTTAAATTCCAAAATAGATAATAATAGTATCGTATATTACATACTTATAAAATATTCCTGAAAATATAAAATATTCAAAATGTGCATGCATAATAAAACATAATAACCCCAAATAAAACACCCAGAATCTGAAATTATATTCAATCCAATAAAACATTTAATATAAATAAGTCCAAGTCTCATACTGATAATAATAAATAAATAAAGCTGGAAAACGAGGTCCTCCAAGTACCGTAGCCTAGACCCGAGTATCTGAAAGTAGAAACTAAGGGGGAGTCAGCGAAAACGCTCAGTGTGTCTCTACAGTGCAAACAAAACTAACAGAGTCATTATAACAACAGAGGAAACCAAATATTATCATAATATAGTTTTTCCATCACGAATCAATTCAAACACATAAGCAAGTATGAATGAATATGCAACACAATATGACATGCACCCAAACTACATCACCATCCGAAGAGTAAGGTTCCCTAGAACCACTCTCTACCTCATCACCATCTGAAGTGGAATCCAGCCCGTAGGGTGAAACCACTAATCCGAAGTAGACATCATCCCGACGAATGAAGCTACTGAACTTCCCCGTACAGAAACCCAACCAAAATGAGATGACATAAAATCCGAGAACTGAATATGAATGCATTATTTATCAACAAAAACGCATAATCATATAATACGATTTACAATAATCGGAATCTGAATATATAAACAAATATTGCATAACATTACAGAATGTTGAACAAGTCATCCTTAGTAATAAAAATTTCGGGAACTCATTCTTCAAGGCATCCTTAGTAATAAAAATCATAAAAGATGAAAATTGTTAGAAAATAAATAAAAAATATTATTTTTATCTGTTGTTTAATTTGTAACAAATTAAAAATTTAAAACTCAAAAGAGATTAAAATAAAATTTAAGGCCTAATATGATGTAAAAAAAGATAATATGAATATGAACACCAACCTTAAACAATTTTTACAAGAGTAATATTTTCTATACACAAACTGTAACCCCCTAAACCCGACCCGGAAGAATTGGGTCGAATATAAGGAGTCAACTCAAAGCTTCTCCCTCACACAAGTAACCTGATTCAAAACTTAAATTCCAAAATAGATAATAATAGAATCGCATATTACATACTGATAAAATATTCCTGAAAATATAAAATATTCAAAATGTGCATGCATAATAAAACATAATAACCCCAAATAAAACACCCAGAATCTGAAATTATATACAATCCAATAAAACATTTAATATAAATAAGTCCAAGTCTCATACTGATAATAATAAATAAATAAAGCTGGAAAACGAGGTCCTCCAATGACCGTAGCCTAGACCTGAGTATCTGAAAGTAGAAACTAAGGGGGAGTCAGCGAAAACGCTCAGTGTGTCTCTACAGTGCAAACAAAACTAACATAGTCATTATAACAACAGAGACAACCAAACATTATCATAATACAGTTTTTCCATCATGAATCAATTCAAACACATAAGCAAGTATGAATGAATATGCAACACAATATGGCATGCACCCAAACTACATCACCATCCGAAGAGTAAGGTTCCCCAGAACCACTCTCTACCTCATCACCAACCGAAGTGGAATCCAGCCCGTAGGGTGAAACCACTGATCCGATGTAGACATCATCCTGACGAATGAAGCTACTGAACTTCCCCGTACAGAATCCCAACCAAAATGAGATGACATAAAATCTGAGCACTGAATCTGAATGCATTATTTATCAACAGAAACGCATTATCATATAATACGATATACAATAATCCGAATCTGAATGTATAAACAAATATTGCATAACATTAAAGAATGTTGAACAAGTCATCCTTAGTAATAAAAATTTGGGGAACTCATTCTTCAAGGCGTCCTTAGTAATAAAAATCAGAAAAGATGAAAATTGTTAGAAAATAAATAAAAAATATTAAAAAAATATTATTTGTATCAGTTGTTAATTTGATAACAAATAAAAAATCTAAAACTCAAAAGAGATTAAAATAAAATTTAAGGCCTAATATGATGTAAAAAAGATAATATGAATATGAACACCAAACTTAAACAATTATTACAAGAGTAATTTTTACAAGAGTAAGGATCTCAGTATCCGAGTCAATGTCGTCTGCAAATACGAATAATACCAATTAATTTTTCCGATATTCAAATATTTAAATACAAGTATAAGTGAATAAAAGCGGTCAAAACGGTCTTTCGGGTTCGAATTTGGGAAAACGGGCAATAGAATCGGAATCAGGATGTCGAAAAACATGAAATAGCCCTTTTCTGAAATAGTCAACGGTCGACGCTGACGTCAGCCGAATCTTTATAAGACAGACCGGTTCGGTTCTGTCAACATGGTCCAGTCTTCTGGACCGGTTTAGACCGGTTCAACATAAAATCCCTAATTCGAAAATTAGGGCACAACATCCCCCCGATTCCTCAACGCCGGTGACCTCACGCGTCAAATTCCGACGAGTTTTGAGACTCACATACACACACAACTTACACGAGGGAAAGGAACAATTGAGACCCAACCAATTTGCAAAAAAAAAAAACAAGACGACATCGGCGTGAGGGATTTCCGAAGCAAGCGAAAAGCTTACCGATGAGTTTCGGGCAAAGGGCGGCCGAAGAGGGTTAGTTGACGAGTGGGTTATGGTCGGACAATAAAGGGAAGATGAATGGTGGTGCCGGACCGTCGAACGGAAGGTGTTTGACCCTTGGTCGGACAGAAAACGGAGAAAGGGGGTTTCTTTTCTTTTGCTCGCACAAGAAGTTGAAGGAGAGGGAAGAGAACTACCAAAACCAGAGAAAATGGTTGAAAGGTTCTATTTATACCATAAGAAAAGGGTTAATTTCAGAGCGTGCCATTATACTTTCTATGGTTTATGAAACGACACTTAAGTTTTGCAATCGTCACAATGTGATCACTGAAATTCTTAAAATTCCCAATTTAATCATTGAAATTTAATTAAGTTTTCAATTGAAATTCCCAATTATTAGGGTTTTTAATTTAGGGCAAAATTGAGGTGTTACAACTCTCTCACCGTTAAAAAGAAATTTCGGCCTCGAAATTTACCTGGAACAAAAAGATGCGGATACTGAGCTCGGATGACAGTCTTGGGCTCCCACGTAGCCTCATCATGACTACGACTACGCCACAGAACTTTGACCATCTTGATGGTCTTCCTTCTGAGAACCTTTTTATCCTGAGCAAGAATCTCAATAGGCTCCTCCTCAAAACGCAAATCATGACGAATCTCAATATCCTCAACAGGCATGACATGTGACGGATTAGGATGATAACGTCTCAACACTGAAATATGGAAAACATCGTGAATACGCTGAAGCTCTGGTGGTAGCTCTAGCTTATAGGCAACTGGTCCATCTCGACGAATAATCCGATAAGGGCTAATGTAACGAGGACTCAGCTGGCCCTTTCGACCAAACTGAAGTACCTTCCTCCAAGGAGATACTTTCAAGAAAACCTCATCAGCCACCTCAAACTCTATATCACAACGTCTCAAATCAACATAAGACTTCTGTCTGTCAAAAGCAGCCTTAAGCCGATCTCG
The DNA here is from genome assembly GCA_030270665.1 of Hibiscus trionum. Classification (NCBI taxonomy): domain Eukaryota; kingdom Viridiplantae; phylum Streptophyta; class Magnoliopsida; order Malvales; family Malvaceae; genus Hibiscus; species Hibiscus trionum. The sequence continues at coordinate 39,350,997 of BSYR01000026.1, read as the reverse complement.
AATCAATCTAACAGTCTGCTCAGCCTCGTGCACAATCTTCGGTCCCAACAATCTGTGCTCATTCAACCCAGTCCAACCAATAGGTGAACGACACCTACGCCCATACAGAGCCTCATACGGTGCCATCTTGATACTGCCCTGATAACTGTTATTATAAGAAAACTCTGCAAGAGGCAAGAAATCCTCCCATCTGCCTCTGAAATCAAGAATACAACCTCTCAACATATCCTCAAGAATCTGGATCACACGCTCAGACTGACCATCTGTTTGCAGATGATAAGATGTACTTATTTTCAACCGAGTACCCAAAGCAGAATGAAGGGACCCCCAGAATCATGCAGTGAACCTCGGATCTCTGTCGAAAATAATAGATAACGGTACCCCGTGAAGTCTAACGATCTAAAAAATATAAAGCCAGGCTAACTTACTCAAAGAATAGTTAACTCAGACAGGAATGAAATGTGTGGACTTCGTCAGACGATCAACAATAACCCAGATGGAATCCTTCTTCGACGGAGTCAAAGGAAGTCCACTAACAAAGTCCATAGTCACGCGCTCCCACTTCCACTGAGGAATCTCAATATGTTGTAGTAACCCAGACGGACGTTGATGCTCTGCTTTGACTTTCTGACAAGTCAGGCACCTCGATACAAATCCGACGACGTCCCACTTGAGACCTTTCCACCAGTACCTTTCACGAAGATTCTTATACATCTTGTCACCACAAGGATGCATAGAATAAGGACTGTCATGGGCCTCACGGAGAATAACCTGTTTTAACCCAGATTTCCTCGGAATACAATACCGGCCACAGAAACATTATACTCCATCCTGATCAATAGAGAAATCTAGAGATGTACCCTGACGCACCTCTCTAATACAATGCATCAAAAATGGATCACTAGGCTGCTCAGCTCGAATATCAGAAATCAATGTAGAAATAACCCGAAGTTCTGTCATCAGACTGCCATCGTTGTACAAACTCATTCGAGCAAACAAAGCTCTCAGATCTTAAATGGCGTTACGACTCAATGCATCAGCAACGACATTAGCTTTACCTGGATGATACTCAATCTCACAATCATAATCCTTGAGAAGCTCTAACCAGCGACGCTGTCTCAGATTAAGCTCTTTCTGAGCGAGGAGGTATTTCAGACACTTATGGTCTGTATAGATATAACGCTTCTCCCCGTAGAGATAGTGTCTCCAGATCTTAAGTGTAAAGATAACAACAACAAGCTCTAGATCATGGGTAGGATAGTTACACTCATGTTGTTTTAACTATCGAGACGCATAAGCCACTACCTTCCCGTCCTACATCAAAACACACCCCAATCCAGTGTACGAAGCATCACTAAAAATTGTATAAGCCTAACATGGCTCAGGCTGAATCAAAACTAGTGCTTCAGTCAACACAAACTTAAGCTTCACGAAACTAGACTGCTGAGCCTCAGTCCAAACGAAGGGAACATTCTTGGGCTGCTTCCAACTCATAATAGCCTCAACCTTCATCGGATCAACTTGAATACCCTGAGCAGAAACTATATCACCCAGAAACATAACCTTAGAAATCCAGAACTCACACTTACTGAATTTGGCATATAGTTGTTTCTCTCGCAGAAACTGTAATACAATCTGAAGATGTTCCTCATGCTCTTCCTCAGATCTCAAATATACCAATATATCATCAATAAATACCACAAAAAACTGGTCAAGATAGGGTTGAAACAGCCAATTCATCATATCCATAAAAGCGGCAGGAGCGTTAGTCAACCCAAAAGGCATCACAAGGAACTCATAATGGCCATATCGTGTCCGGAAAGCTATTTTGAACACATCAGAATCCTTAACCTTGAGTTGGTAATAACCATATCTCATGTCTATCTTAGAGAATACCGTAGCTCCCCGGAACTGGTCAAACAGATCATCAATACGGGGAAGAGGATATTTGTTCTTGATCGTCAGCTTGTTCAGCTTCCGATAATCTATACAGAGTCGAAGTGTCCCATCCTTCTTCTTAACAAACAGAACAAGAGCTCCCCAAGGAGAAACACTGGGTCGAATGAAACCTCGATCCAATAGTTCTTGCAACTGAATCTTCAACTCTTTAAATTCCTTCGGTGCCATCCGATAAGGTTCCATAGACACAAGAGCTGTACCCAGATAAACCTCGATGCCAAACTCAACCTCATCCCATTTCGGCGGTACCCCAGGTAATTCTTCCGGGAAAACGTCTGGAAACTCTCTCACAACTCGAATCTTATCTAATTTGGAATCAGACTGTCTCGGATCAAGGATATTGGCAAGATTAGCGATAGACCCTTTCTTGATCATTTTCTCAGCTTTGAGAGCTAAGACGATGTTACATAGGAACCCTCTGCGCTCACCAATCAGAATCACCTCACGATCATCAGGAGTTCTCAGTGTAGCCCTTTTATTTTCACAGTCTAAAGTAACATGATGGGCAGACAACCAATCCATACCTAGAATAAGATCGAACTCTCCAAAGGGTAACTCCATCAAATCAGTTGAAAAGATCTCCCCTTGAATCTCGAGAGGACAATTCCTGTATACTTTAGTAACCTCAACTGGATCACCCATCGGACTGTGTACAGTAACAACACTAATGGTATCCTCAACAGAAATCTCAAGACCCCCAGACACAGAACTTGCAACATATGAATGAGTCAAACCATTATCTAGTAGAGCAAAATATGGAATAGAATGGATAGAGAATGTACCGGCAATAACATTTGGTTCATCACGGTCCTCGTGCCTCCTAGTAGAATAAACTAACCCTGGCTGTCTGGCCCCCGATCCTGCTGATCCTCCACTCGGAGCTGGTCTACCTCCACTAGCAGAGCCTGAAGTAACAGATCTGACATGACCTCTTCCCCTGGCGGGAGTCTGTACTGATGTCTGAGACTGATTAGTAGTAAAAGCTGAGGGAGGTGAAATCAGACAATCTTTGAAACGATGCTCGAATGAACCAAATCTGAAACAAGCTCCAGTCTGCCTCCTACACTCACTCGAATGCCACTTCTTGCAAAAAGGACACTGTGGTACCCCTCGAGTACTAGTCGAACCACCAGCACTGACAGTCGGAATAGAAGAAGTCACTGGTCTAGCTCTCGAATAACTCTAATAGTATGTCTCATCTCTGGCCCTCTTCCTAGACTGATTTCCCTGACTATGCTGAACTGGCACTGACACTGGTCTCTTCATTCTATCAGATCTATGGACCTCAAGCTGTCTCAACTCGTCCTCATTACGCTCAGCTGTCCTAGCTCGTCAAGTTATATCATTGTATTCCTGGTCCATATGTAAAGCAACACTGGCCTTTATCGTAGGACGCAATCCCTTCAGAAACCAATCACACTTGTCTTTTTCTGTGGTCACTAACCCTGGGACGTACTAAATCAATCTCATAAACTCGATCTCATAGTCATTAACAACCATGTCGTTCTGTCTCAGATTAATGAAATCATCTCTGCACTTAGCTATATAATCAGCTCCGACATATCGATCACAGAAAGCCTGTCTGAAATTATCCCAAGTAACAGTACTAGCTGGAGTAACAAACTCCTCAGCCTCCCACCAATTCTGGGCTTCACCTTGCAGTAGTGAAACAGCAGCCCTGAGTTTCCGGTCGGTAGGATAATCCATCACAACAAATAATCACTGAAGCTTCTTCAGCCAATACTCTAAATCTGCTGGCTGCCAATTGAGTCCGCCCAAAAGGAGTTATTTTCACTCAAATTCAATTTTTAAACTCCTTTTAATATTTGCCACACAACTTAAACGAATTTGGCAGCCCTTGTTCCTATATATATGTGTTTAAACAATGTAATTTGGGTAGACATTTTGGAAATAAAATTTGTTCGAGAGAGTTTCCCTTGTTCGGTTCTTTTAGAACTATCTTTTGACATTTCAGACTTTGTTTTGAATTGTCAAATTTACTTGATACTTCGGGTTCCTAGATCGCTATCTAGTGGGTCCAAGTCCTCCGACATGAAGCATATTCGATTCGGGTTTGCTCGGTAGATTGTGCAGGTTCTTTCGAGCTTTCCGTCTTTGACGTTAGACATATTCGATTCGGGTTTGTTCAGCAGATTGTTCGAGTTCTTTCGAGTTTAACGTTGCCAAACTTTCACTGATTTTCCAGCAACGTTTCTGCCATATTGTGGTCTCCGTAACAGCCATGAAAGCCCGTTGAAGCCTTTATCTTGTTCGAGTCCAAATCTGTCCAGAAATTCCTACACCTCTATTCTATCTTTATTTTTGTTTTCTTTTTTTTCTTTGTTATTTTAACTATCTAAAAACGTCCATTCTTGTGTTTTATTGCATAGAAATGTTTGCTACGATCCTAGATCCGTTTACGAACAAGGAGCGTTGTTTCTGAAGCAACGTACCCTTTATCATATGGTAATCAGAGCTTTGGTCGGATTATAGCACTTTCTACACTACAAGAAATAAAAAAAAAGTAAAAAAAAATCGAAATTCTGAAGAAAAAAAGTCAAAAAAGTCAAAGTTAAAGTTTGACCAAAAAGTCAAAGTCAACAAAAAAATTCAAAAAAATCAGATTCGAATATTTGGTGTATTTTTACGTTCATATGTGTTGTTGGTTCGTGAAAATGATGAAGGATGATCAAATTTTCCATGGAATGCTTCGAAATCACCCGAAACAACTTCTTCTTGTTTGTTCGGTGATAGGGTCGCTGCAAGCTTTCCTATTGCAGTAAGTTCTTTGTTTTCATTCCTTCATTTCATTTTTCAGCCTTGTTCTTCGTTTCATCACCAAAATTCCAGCCACATTTCTTTTATTTTCTAACCTTTTATTTTTATTTTAACAGCCCCTAAATTATTCCTAACCTTTGTTTTTTTTGCACCTCTTTAAGTTTTTCTTGAAAGTTGACACAGTTAACAAGTCTGAAGGATCGAGTTAGTTCTTTAAAGAGCTGATTACGAGAAAGTGTAAGGGAAAAAGGCATTGAGCGTTTTGAGAACAGAAGGGGAGACAAAAAGAGCCATTCAAGTATTCTCCCGAGTGAAACACGAGCGCTGAGTGTTAATTTTTGAGTGCACTGTTCTTTGGAGTGACATCTGCGAGACTTTGATTGTGTCTGCTGTGAGGTCCTTTTTGTTTGATTTTTTACTAACCTATAATATTGTTTTCTTTTGTTTGTTGTTTTGGTTTTTCAACATGGCAGGTTCTGATGATAATTCGGTTGAACAACAACCACTGAATCTCCAGATGCGAGCCTTAGAGCAGATGATGCAACGAGTGATTTTCTAATGCATTGAAACCTATACATTCTCAATTGGATAGATTAGATGGGTGTGGTTCCCATTCTGTCCATGAAGAGATAAATGATGACAATGTGCAGACATTTGCTACCTGTGAAGCACTTGTTGACAAGAGAAGTCTAAATGATCAACCATCACAGGATGAACCACAACAAAACAACCTCTTCCATACGAGATGCAACATGAACGACAAGGTATGTATTGTGATTATTGATAGTGGTAGTTGTGCTAACGTTGCTAGTACTCTCATGGTTGACAAGTTAGGACTAAAGACAACCACGCATCCTGTAACCCCCTAAACCCGACCCAGAAGGAATGGGCCGAATCTAGGAAGTAGCGATTGGAACTTGTCCCTCAAGAAACAATTTAGGTTAAAATATTTCGTAATTCAAAAGGATCGATTAGAGAAGTAAAACTTAACAAATATTCTGATTAAAATAAAACTCAATCTTTTAAACGATGTTCCGATAATTAATTAAAATTCTGAAAATAACTTCATAGATGCATGCATTTAATAAAGCCCAAATTAAAAACAGTAAACAGTCCCAATGTCCGAATTACATAAATGTTCTAAAATATTTCGAAACAGTAGTCTGAAACAATTAAAAGAGAGTTCATACTGAATTATAATTTATCTGAATAAACAAGAGATGCTCCAAGTACCGATCGCCTAAAAAGTCTGAGATATCTGAAAAGTAAAAACTAAAGGGTGTAAGCTAAAGAGCTTAGTGTGTCTCTAAAGTGCAACGAAAACAAAACAAAAACAAAACAATATTTTATTTTCTGATAAATACTTTTCTGAAAACACAATAAAACTGAATCATAATGATATGATGTCTGATGCACATGAATCATAGTACCCATCTCCGATACACCGAAAAGTAAGGTTCCCCAGAACCTACTTTCTACATCGTCACCATCCGAAGTGGAACTCAGCCCGAAGGGTGGAACCACTGATCCGAAGCGGAATTCAGCCCAAAGGGTGAAACCACTAATCCGAAGTGGAATTCAGCCCGAAGGTTGAAACCACTGAACTTCCCCGAACAAATCTCAAACCATATACCCACAATTATATGATGCAGATTTTAAAATCCGAGTCTAATCCGAAACTTGAATTATGAAAATTCAAGTTGCACAATACTATAAATCCAATGTTTTAAGATTCCGAAAATCTGATATTTCACTTAAATCACAGTATGACACGTTATGCATGATGTCTGAAAACATTCACCCAATCACAACAGAGTATGCACACAAAATGTACAAAACATTTACTTATATTAATCCAGAAAAGCACTTAAAATTTATAGCACAGAAAGAAACGCATAAGTTTATAAAACAGGAAGAGACACACCTTTAAGCAATAGAAGCTTTAATGCCGAGAAAACGCATCTCACACTCAGATCTAGCTGAATCAGGACCTACGAAGGTATGAATACTATATTAGTATTTATTACTAACACTAAGCCACTGACTAAAACACTGAAAACTGAACTAAGATATACTCACGTGAAGATCTCGAAGAACGTGCACGATCGGTCTGAACAACTAGAGGTACTCCAACGGTCTCAAGGTTGGCACCTGAACACGAGAACATTCCGAATTAGATTCTGAAATCATAACTTATCATATTCCAATAACAATTACTTAAAATGAGCAAAACGAAGCTTTCGGGATCTAATTTGACAAAACGGGCAGCGGATACGGACTCAGGACGTCGAGAAAGGTTAAGGTGAACATTTTCTGAAAAAGTCAACTCTTGGTCAACTATGGTCAAAGTCAAAGTCAACATGTCAAACTGGTCAAAGTCAACAGGTCAAACTGGTCAAAGGTCAAATCTGGTCAACTTTCGGTCAACTGCTCAAGAGGTGAAGGTCAAACTGGTCAACTAGTCAATGGTCCAAGGTCAAAAGTCAACAGGTCAACTAGTCAAACACAGTCAACGGTTCTGTCAAAACAATTCGATCCACAAGAGTAGTTCGGTTCACAACTTAATCCGGTTCGGCCCAATAAACATATAGGTCTGGTTCACAAACTGGTTTGGTTTGTTTCAAACCACATGGGCTTACATTCAAAATTGGGCTCCACTAATACACACACATGGGCCCCCCGATTTGGGCTCAACCCACCTCATCACACAACCCATTCATCACACAAGAGCAACCCAACTCCCTAACCCTTGCATCAGATATGGGGGCTAGGGTTTTCAGCAACCAAAAGGTGGTGGCGGCACAACACCACGACAGCGGCGCAAACTCAAAACGGCGGCGGCGTAGGCTCATAACGGCAGCGACACGAATGGACGAACGATGGCGGCTCAGACTCGTCGGAAAAGACAACGACAACACCAACAACACAACCAACGATCAGCACTCCACAACAAACAATACTCAACATCAACTAATCTGAAATAAAACTCACTCGAAGAAAGCTTACCCAAAACTGACAACGGTGACGACGGCAGAGGCGCAAGAAACAAACGGTGACAGTGGCGAAAAGCTCAAGTGGAAACCAAAAGGTTTCGACACCAAAACCCACAGATTCGAAGGACTCTAAGGTCGTTTCCTCAAGAACGACGGCCGGCAAGGAGACCACGACGATTGAGCGTTGCCCGTAACCCAAAACAATCGTGACGATGGTAGTGCGAACGGCGGAGGCGAACAGTGCAGAGAAACTGAATGATTTTCTAGCGTTTCTAGGCGAACGTCCGGCGATGTGAGGAAATTAAGGCTTAGGCTTTGATCGGACGGCATAGGGAAACTCGGGGATGGTCTCGGTTTGACGAACGGTGGCCGGAGAGCCCTTGATCGGAGCTTCGCCGGATGCACAAGGGTGATGGTGAGGAAGATGTCGAGAGAGAGAGAGAGGGAGATGCGGCTGACAAGAACGGCTCCACGTTTCCAAAACCATAACATGGGTTAAATACCCAATTTAATGGGTAAAATACAAAAGAAGCCACCGAAGATATTTAGGGTTTGAAAACGAACACATAAGTTTTCATAAATTACAAATTAACCCATGAATTTCAAAGATAAGCCTTATTATTCTGAATTTTCTCAATTTAACCCTTAAGCTCAATTAGGGTTTTTGAATTAAAATTCCCAAATTTTAGGGTTTCTGAATTAGGGTTTTCACATTAGGGATTTTTCAAATTTGGAGAATTTTGGGGTGTAACAACTCTCCCTCCCTTATAAGAAATTTCGTCCTCGAAATTTCCAGACTTAACAAAAGATCCCAAAACTAACTGAACATACATAACTTTCCCATTCTGAATTCATGATATATCATAACCGAAATTACTGAAACATAGAACTGAAAATGGAACCAAAACATATTAAGATGTACATTCCATGTCATCATGTATACCATCGCATCCAACACGAGCTCCGATTGGATGTACTGAACTTGGACGTCTAATCTCGAATCTAGCTGATCCACCACCCGGAGCATGTCTACCTCTACTAGAAGTACCTGAAGCAATTGACCTGGATTGTCCTCTACCTCGGTGAGGTGTCTGAACTAATGCATGACTCTGAATCTGAACGGATGATCCAGTAGCTAACGTGGACAATTCTTTAAGTAGTGATCCTGAGAACCACATCTGAAACACGTTCTATTCATCAATCTACACTCTCTATTATGCTTTTTGTTGCAAAAACCACATACAGAAATAGGCCGACAGACTTTTGAACTACCCTAACTACCAGACAAAACTGTCGATACCGCGGGTCTTACATTCCGATAACTATGAGGGACAAACTCATCTCTAGGCCTCTTTCCAGACGAGTTGACAAAACTAGGCTGAGCAGATATGTCCGGTTGCTTCACGACTTGGTCAGAATTCTGAAGTTCATCTTTTTCCATTAGTGCAAGAATCCTCTCTGCAGTTTTAGCTCGATCAACTATCACACTGAACACTTTATCATGGTGTGCTGCAACATCTCTCTGAATCGGTAGTCGAAGTCCTTAAAAAAAATCATACTTATCTTTCTCAGTCACAACTAACTCAGGAGCATACTTGACCAACCTCCGAAACTCTATCTCATAATCATTCACTGGCTTGCTATTCTGTTTCAAATTCATAAAAATAATCTTAACACTTCGCTACGAGCTCGACTCCTACATATCGATCAATGTTCTCAATATCAAGTGAGTTATCATTTCCGATCTGATATCCTCCCAACGAATGGTTCTCATCAACATGTAACTTATTCTGAATTTCTGCTTGCCCAACAAAAGGTGGATGATCACTACTAGAAGTAGCAGCACGGCCTTGGTCACGACCTCAAACAAACGATAGATTAAGATTTCTACACGGTGGCATAATAAACTATCTACTAGAAAGGTAATAACCTAGAGTCAGAATCGGTACTGGAGTCTCAGATTTAAAACACATTGGAAACGTTGAAGTCAAAATCACAAAATACCATAGCATATTTTTCAGAAAGTCCTCATTTATCCCAAAATATTTTCGGTGCATGCAAAAGTCAAAAACATTTTGAAAACAACACTTGTGAGCCCTACAGTCCGAGGGTTGAACCTAGGCTCTGATACCACTAAATGTAACCCCCTAAACCCGACCCAGAAGGAATGGGCCGAATCTAGGAAGTAGCGATTGGAACTTGTCCCTTAAGAAACAATTTAGGTTAAAATATTTCGTAATTCAAAAGGATCGATTAGATAAGTAAAACTTAACAAATATTCTGATTAAAATAAAACTCAATCTTTTAAACGATGTTCCGATAATTAATTAAAATTCTGAAAATAACTTCATAGATGCATGCATTTAATAAAGCCCAAATTAAAAACAGTAAACAGTCCCAATGTCCGAATTACATAAATGTTCTAAAATATTTCAAAACAGTAGTCTGAAACAATTAAAAGAGAGTTCATACTGAATTATAATTTATCTGAATAAACAAGAGATGCTCCAAGTACCGATCGCCTAAAAAGTCTGAGATATCTGAAAAGTAAAAACTAAAGGGTGTAAGCTAAAGAGCTTACTGTGTCTCTAAAGTGCAACGAAAACAAAACAAAAACAAAACAATATTTTATTTTCTAATAAATACTTTTCTGAAAACACAATAAAACTGAATCATAATGATATGATGTCTGATGCACATGAATCATAGTACCCATCTCCGATACACCGAAAAGTAAGGTTCCCCAGAACCTACTTTCTCCATCGTCACCATCCGAAGTGGAACTCAGCCCGAAGGGTGGAACCACTGATCCGAAGCGGAATTCAGCCCAAAGGGTGAAACCACTAATCCGAAGTGGAATTCAGCCCGAAGGTTGAAACCACGGAACTTCCCCGAACAAATCTCAAACCATATACCCACAATGATATGATGCAGATTTTAAAATCCGAGTCTAATCCGAAACTTGAATTATGAAAATTCAAGTTGCACAATACTATAAATCCAATGTTTTACGATTCCGAAAATCTGATATTTCACTTAAATCACAGTATGACACGTTATGCATGATGTCTGAAAACATTCACCCAATCACAACAGAGTATGCACACAAAATGTACAAAACATTTACTTATATTAATCTAGAAAAGCACTTAAAATTTATAGCACAGAAAGAAACACATAAGTTTATAAAACAGGAAGAGACACACCTTTAAGCAACAAAAGCTCTAATGACGAGAAAACGCATCTCACACTCAGATCTAGCTAAATCAGGACCTACGAAGGTATGAATACTATATTAGTATTTATTACTAACACCAAGCCACCGACTAAAACACTGAAAACTGAACTAAGATATACTCACGTGAAGATCTCGAAGAACGTGCACGATCGGTCTGAACAACTAGAGGTACTCCAACGGTCTCAAGGTTGGCACCTGAACACGAGAACATTCTGAATTAGATTCTGAAATCATAACTTATCATATTCCAATAACAATTACTTAAAATGAGAAAAACAAAGCTTTCGGGATCTAATTTGACAAAACGGGCAGCGGATACGGACTCAGGACGTCGAGAAAGGTTAAGGTGAACATTTTCTGAAAAAGTCAACTCTTGGTCAACTCTGGTCAAAGTCAAAGTCAACATGTCAAACTGGTCAAAGTCAACAGGTCAAACTGGTCAAAGGTCAAATCTGGTCAACTTTCGGTCAACTTCTCAAGAGGTGAAGGTCAAACTGGTCAACTAGTCAATGGTCCAAGGTCAAAAGTCAACAGGTCAACTAGTCAAACACGGTCAACGGTTCTATCAAAACAGTTCGATCCACAAGAGTAGTTCGGTTCACAACTTAATCCGGTTCGGCCCAATAAACATATAGGTCTGGTTCACAAACTGGTTTGGTTTGTTTCAAACCACATGGGCTTACATTCAAAATTGGGCTCCACTAATACACACACATGGGCCCCCCGATTTGGGCTCAACCCACCTCATCACACAACCCATTCATCACAAAGGAGCAACCCAACTCCCTAACCCTTGCATCAGATATGGGGGCTAGGGTTTTAAGCAACCAAAAGGTGGTGGCGGCACAACACCACGACAGCGGCACAAACTCAAAACGGCGGCGGCGTAGGCTCATAACGGCAGCGACACGAATGGACGAACGATGGTGGCTCAGACTCGTCGGAAAAGACAACGACAACACCAACAACACAACCAACGATCAGCACTCCACAACAAACAATACTCAACATCAACTAATCTGAAATAAAACTCACTCGAAGAAAGCTTACCCAAAACTGACAACGGTGACGACGGCAGAGGCGCAAGAAACAAACGGTGACAGTGACGAAAAGCTCGAGTGGAAACCAAAAGGTTTCGACACCAAAACCCACAGATTCGAACGACTCTAAGGTCGATTCCTCAAGAACGACGGCCGGCAAGGAGACCACGACGATTGAGCGTTGCCCGCAACCCAAAACAATCGTAACGATGGTAGTGCGAACGGCAGAGGCGAACGGTGCAGAGAAACCGAATGATTTTCTAGTGTTTCTAGGCGAACGTCTGGCGATGAGAGGAAATTAAGGCTTAGGCTTTGATCGGACGGCAAAGGGAAACTCGGGGATGGTCTCGGTTTGACGAACGGTGGCCAGAGAGCCCTTGATCGGAGCTTCGCCGGATGCACAAGGGTGATGGTGAGGAAGATGTCGAGAGAGAGAGAGGGAGATGCGGCTGACAAGAACGGCTCCACGTTTCCAAAACCATAACATGGGTTAAATACCCAATTTAATGGGTAAAATACAAAAGAAGCCACCGAAGATATTTAGGGTTTGAAAACGAACACATAAGTTTTCATAAATTACAAATTAACCCATGAATTTCAAAGATAAGCCTTATTATTCTGAATTTTCTCAATTTAACCCTTAAGCTCAATTAGGGTTTCTGAATTAAAATTCCCAAATTTTAGGGTTTCCGAATTAGGGTTTTCACATTAGGGATTTTTCAAATTAGGAGAATTTTGGGGTGTTACACATCCCAATCCGTACAAGTTACAATGGTTGAATGATGGTGTTGAAATCAAAGTTACCGAACAAGTTGTTGTACCATTTTTCATTGGTAAATACAAGGATGAGGTAACTTGTGATGTTTGTTCTATAGATACTTGTCATTTGTTGTTAGGAAGACCGTGGTAGTATGATAAGAGAGTTTTGCACGATTGTTACACCAATCGATACTCTTTTACTCATGAGGGTAAAAAGGTAACTTTGGCACCTATGACTCCAAGTGAATTATAAGAAGACGAAGTTCGTTTGAAAGCGAGTACTGCGGCTTGGAAGGCCAACAAAGAGGAGAATGAATGCGAAAAGAAGAAAGCAAATTCACAGGTATTATTTGATTCGACATTTTCTTCTATTTCTTCTTCTAACTTGCAGGTTAATAAGGTGATGCCATGTGAAGTTCCCAAGGTTGCTACTGTTGGTATGTCTAGTGCATTTAAATTCTTTCCAGAAATTCAACAATCTTCTTTACCACGGTTTGACGTTCCTTTCCATTGTGCTATTGATTTTTCCTTTTTATATGCTGATTTCTTTGGTTGTACATTGGATTGTGAACAACCTTATATTGTGATTTTGGATGATCGTCGAGATTCTTGTTGTTCTTTGGATTTGTCTTTGTATTTCATTGTTTGCAGGATTACGAATGTGCAACGAGCATTGTCTGACTTTATGTTGTGCATTATTCGGAAAGGTACGAGAAAGAAGGCATTCCCATTTGTGTTCTTTGTAAAAGAACTTGGTTCGAGAGGATGGCATATGTGCCGAGCAAGACGACTGAGGAAGTTCCCTGCCAAGCGAAAGTCGAAATTGTTCCCTTTTGTAATGAGGGTCGATTTGGGGACAAATCGCATTAAAGAAGGGGGGGATGATGTGAGAACGTTTATGCCACCCAACGATGCAACTTCAAACCTTCATGGAAGTTTGCTTTTTCATTTATTACATACTGACGTGTAACATTTCTTATACTTATAATTTATATCAGTGTGTTTACTATGTATATAGTATGTTTGGTGTGTTTTGAATAAGTTTGATATAACTTATGGTGTGTTTATATTTGTTTGTGTGTTAATAAATAATTGTGCACTTATTTACGATTTGTATTATTGTTTTCATTAAGTTTACAATGCTTTGATGGAAGTTTGTTGCCTTTTGACATAGGTACGTAGGAGGACACTAGCTCAAGTGAGTATATGCAACTCCACTCCAGCTCAAGTGAGCATATGCAGCTCAAATCCAGCTCAGAAGAGTGCAACCAGCTCATTTTCAGCTCATCACACTTTCAGCTAGTTCATTTCAGCTCAGCTCATTTCCAGTCAGCTCAACTTTAGCTCCACTAGCTCAACTTCAGCTGGCAAGTCCAGAAGTAGCTGAAAAGTGTCTTGCATATCGGTGAGTGTTCTAGTGCACATGTGGCAGCCTAGGTGGCATCCGGTCATCTCCAGCACCCACGTGACAGCTTGACACATGTGTGTGAATGTGCAGCCGAATCAGCCCGTTTTCTCCTTCATTATGTGCCATTTGCAAGAAAGGATAAGCCCGAGTGGTTTTGTTTGAATTTCAAACATAAAAATCACATGTTAAATGTGATTTTCATGTGTTTTGGGCGCCTAAACTTGTGGCTGCCAATTGAGTCCGCTCAAAAGGAGTTATTTTCACTCAAATTCAATTTTTAAACTCCTTTTAATATCATCCACACAACTTAAACGAATTTGGCAGCCCTTGTACCTATATATATGTGTTTAAACAATGTAATTTGGGTAGACATTTTGGAAATAAAATTTGTTTGAGAGAGTTTCTCTTGTTCGGTTCTTTTAGAACTATCTTTTGACATTTTAGACTTTGTTTTGAATTGTCAAATTTACTTGATACTTCAGGTTCCTAGATCGCTATCTAGTGGGTTCAAGTCCTCCGACGTGAAGCATATTCGATTCAGGTTTGCTCAGTAGATTGTGCAGGTTCTTTCGAGCTTTCCGTCTTTGACGTTAGACATATTCGATTCGGGTTTGTTCAACAGATTGTTCGAGTTCTTTCGAGTTTAACGTTGGCAAACTTTCACTGATTTTTAAGCAACGTTTCTGCCATATTGTGGTCTCCGTAACAGCCATGAAAGCCCGTTGAAGCCTTCATCTTGTTCGAGTCCAAATCTGTCCAGAAATTCCTACACCTTTATTCTATCTTTATTTTTGTTTTCTTTTTTTTCTTTGTTATTTTAACTATCTAAAAACGTCCATTCCTGTGTTTTATTGCAGAGAAATGTTTCCTACGATCCTAGATCCGTTTACGAACAAGGATCGTTGTTTCTGAAGCAACGTACCCCTTTATCAAAAAATTTCATACACAACATGAACAAAATATAAATATAATACGAAAGTGGCGGTAGAGTTAAGGGTTGTGTTTGCTAGCTTGAGTATCTCGCGAGATGGAGGTCTTGTGGCTGAATTGCAAGTGAAACCATCTCTGGTTTAGGTAATAAAGGATAAGCAGTTGTTGGACGATTCCTTGGTGCCACATGTTCAGGATATTGCTGAGGGTAGATCATCGGATTTCTGTTTTAATGATGATGGAGTTTTATGTTTCGGAGGACGGGTAGTAGTGCCGAATGATGTAGAGTTGAGGCGTACTATTCTGACCGAAGCTCATTGTAGTCCTTTTGCTATGCACCCTGGTAGTACAAAGATATATCGCGATATGAAGGATGAGTACTATTGGGTGGGGTTGAAGAAAGATGTTGCAGAATATGTGAGTAATTGTATGGTTTGTCAGCGGGTTAAAGCTGAGCATCAGTTTCCTTTAGGGTTGTTGCAACCGTTGAGGATTCCTGAATGGAAGTGGGAAAGAGTCACCAAAGACTTTGTGTCCGGTTTACCTTTGTCGTCATCGAAGAAGAATTCAGTGTGGGTGATTGTGGATCGCCTTACAAAGTGTGCGCATTTCTTACCTGTGCATACCACGTATACCTTGGATAAGCTTGAAGAGTTGTACATTGCTGAAATTGTGCGTCTGCATGGGGTACCAAAATCTATAGTGTTGGATAGAGATCCGAGGTTCACATCGCGATTTTGGGAGTGTTTGCATCAAGCTTTGGGTACGCGGCTGAACTTTAGTACTTCTTATCATCCACAGTCGGATGGACAGTCTGAGCGTGTTATCTAAGTGCTTGAGGATATGTTGAGGTGTTGTGTGATTGAGTTTCAAGGCTCTTGGGAGAAGCATTTGCCTTTGGTGGAGTTTGCTTATAATAATAGCTACCAGGCAAGTATTCAAATGGCACCTTATGAAGCCTTGTATGGGAGGAAGTGCAGAACTCCTCTCTGCTGGGCTGGAACAGGTCAAAAATTGGTCTCGACGCCGGCTTTGTTGAAAGGAACCACTGAGAAGGTGAAGCTCATTTGTGAGCGGTTAAAGGCAGCTTCTGATCGACAGAAGTCTTAAGCGGATTTGAAGCGTAAGGAGATTGAGTTTGCGGTGGGTGAACGTGTGTTCTTGAAGGTTTCACCTTGGAAGAAGGTGATGAGGTTTGACCGGAAGGGTAAGTTGAGCCCTAGGTATATTGGACCATACGAGGTGATAGAACGTGTGGGTCCTGTTGCGTATAAGCTGAGGCTACTGCAAGAGTTAGAGAAGATACATGATGAGTTTCATGTATCCATGCTTCGGAGGTATAGATCGGATCCTTCGCATGTTATGCATGTTGAGGAAGTTGAGTTGAATCCAGATTTGACCTATGATGAGGAGCCGGTTGAGATTCTGGATTCGGACATCAAAGTTCTTCGTGGTAAGACCATTGAATTGGTTAAGGTGTTGTGGAAACATCATGATGTTGCGGAAGCCACGTGGGAAAGAAAAGATTATATGAAGAAGCAGTTTCCTTTCCTTTTTTCTCCAGGTAAATTTCGAGGACGAAATTTCTTAAGAGGGGGAGAGTTGTAACACCCCAATTTTGGGCTTAGAAGTTTAGGGTCTGAACCGGACCGGTCTGAGAAATGGTTCGAATATAAAAGGGAGTTTTAGGGAACACTTAGTTCGGGATGCTTTAAAAATATAGAAAAATATGTAAAAAAACCTCATTTAATATTTATATAAGTGAATGGTGAAATCAATTTTACAAAATATGGTTTGGAAATACTAAATTTCGATGTAGTGACCAAATCATAGTTTTTACAAAGTTTACTAGTGACTGTTTTGTAAAGGATTGAAACTTTGAATCTTTAAGGAGCTAATTTACCAAAAATATTTTCATCAGATTTTTCCTTAATTTGGGTGATTTAATTAATGATTTAATTAAATAAAATAAAGGTGATAAACTACCTTTGACTTTCATAACCACTTTTCTCTAATTTTCTCTCATTTCAGTTTCTCTCAAAATCCTATAACCCAAACACTTTTTCTCCAGCAAAATTCACTTTGATTTTCACTTCATTTGATGAGATTTCCATCACTCATTGATTCCTAATCAATCTTTCATCAAATCTATTTGTTTTCTACATTGAATTTTCATGGAAACTTGCCCAAATCAAGGAGAAATCATCTTTTAGAGGTAAGATTGTTCTTCTCCTCTAAATACTCAGTTCTTTACTGAAATTCCCAAGTTGTCAACCCATTATTAAAGGTTTATGAATGGTTTTAATGTTGGAAACAAGATTTTGGCTTAAAACTCAAGATTTTGGAAGAGATCTTGAAGATTTTCGTGGTAATCGATTGGGCTATGTTTTGAGATGGTTTTCTAATGTATTTTGGATGTTAAATGATGTTAGGAATGAGGTTTTATCAATCCAATCCCGAATATGTTGTTTTTCCTAAGTTTTTGCTTGTGAAAATGGTTGGTTTTGGGGTGATATTGGTGTTCTGTTAAAGCTGGGGGTGTAAGGACGAGTTTAGGATTGTTTTTGATGTTAATTAATGTTTAGAAATGTTTAGAAGTGATGGATCTTGGCTGGGTTATGTTTTGGAAGAGTTTGGAGGTGATTTCGGTTGTGTTTGATAGCCGAAATGTTGGGTTTAGGTAGAGCAGCGAGTTTAGGAGTGTTGGCTGAAGATTTCAATGCATGATGATGCATTAATCCTCTGCTTTTATGTGTCTAAAACAGGGGAGACATCTTTGGAAACTTTTGGAGTTGATCCGGAAGCTTAATTGGCGTTTCGGCGAGCAAGCGAAAAGAAATTGGTGAGTGCGATTGGGTTAGAAGTCCATGAGGAAAAAAATACAAGGTTTGGGGATTCAGGAGAGGTTTGAAACACCTTCCTAAATCCGGAAGTAAGTATGGTTTGAATTGCTCTCTTTAAAGTGGTGTTTGCCCCTAAAATGCTTTTACATGCTCATGGTTTGAGATTGATAAATTCCTACTGTTTTTGTGCATGATTCATGGCTTGAGATTATGCTTGTAGAGATGTCATGAGATGGCATGTTGCATTGAAGAGGTTTGAGCTTTTTGTTTGAAGCAAAGTATGATTCATGTTCTGAAATGTGATGAGAAAACCTTTGAGTAATATTTCATGAAAAACAGTAGGTGTGGTGATGTTTTAACACATTATATTGGCATAGATGTTGAGAAACTTACCGGATATAATTGATCTATCAATAGGATGAGAGTGCATTATAAACTAAAAATTCGTACGTGCTCTTTGGTTAAGCCAAAGGGAGATATTCCGACGATGGGCATTCCATCGGGTAGGACAAGGTGAAATACCCAAGCTTTGTGGCGATGAGAGATTCTGCCATGTGAGTACGATGATGAGAGATTCCACCGGAAGCCATGTTGCTAGACAAGTGAGTACGGTGATGCGAGATTCCACCGGAAGAGTCTAGTGTAGAAATGTGTCCGCATATCCGAGTATTAATGAGATGCTAAATGCCAATATAAATGATGAAATGGTTTTTGTTACACATGTACCTTTGATGAAATGATTTATGCTATGAGTTATGCATATGAGATTTGTTTTAGAAATGCTTTGATGATACAAGCATGTGTATGGCCTTGCCATGAGTTTTGCATTGGTAAATGCATGAGATAGAATTGTGGTACATGTAGTTTCAATGAGAAGTTGCTTTGAAAGGTTTTCATGCATGTGTTAAAATGAGCATGTGGTTCAAAAGCTTTTGTGTAAAGATTTTCAAAGTATGCATTATTGTGTTGGTTTCCTTTAGAGCATGCCTCACTAAGCATTTGTGCTTACGCTCTCTCTTTACCAATAATGCAGATAATTGAGGTGTTTTCGGGCATCAAGGAAGCTAAGTTCATCCAAGGAAGTCCAAGCTCATGTATGGTGAAGTTTTCATACACTTTAGTTTCGATTGATTGACAATGGGAAACCAAGAATTGTATTTGTGAGATGTGTTAAACTCCCTAGGGTTGTGGCATGTTTGCTTTGGCTGGTTTGAATTGTAAATGGCCTTAATTGCTTGTTTTGAGGTTGGATTGCCTATTTGTGATTTGATAATAGGAAGCATGCCTCTAGACTAGTGAGATTTCATGTTTGATGATATGAATGTGTTTAAGAGTTCTAGATATGTACCTTATATGTTTGCTAATTTGTTGGTATGATTAGAGAGTCTTTGGGATGTGTTTGAATGAGTTTATGAAGGAAAAACCAGCAATTGCTGCAGTTTCTGGGCAAACCGTATCAAAACACCCTCTAGTGTTTCGAAACGGGGGCCTGTAATGGCCTTCGTGTTTCGAAACGATTTGGCTACTGGAATGCCATGTTTCGGAACTGGTCTCAAAACACACCCTCGTACCGAAACGGTCAACACCGTTTCGATCCAGCGTTTCGATACGGCAGGTGGGTGTTTCGAAACGGGTGACCGTTGGACACAGATTTGAATTGCTTTGATGTTTGCATGTTTTACACTTTAGTCCTAAATGTTGGGATTGCAATTGCTTGAGCTTGAGATGTCCAATTAAGATGAAATTTGGCAGAGAAGCATGTAACATGACTAATTTCATAATGGTAAACTTAAAATCAATGAAGACCTTCTAATTTAAATAAATTACATTTTGGTCCCTAAACCCGTGTAAAGTGCAATTGAGTCCCTATATGATATCTGTTTGCTGTGCCTTTCTCAATCATATCTCGTGAGTACTCACTTAGGGTTAACATGTATCTAGACAAGTTGAAAAAGAAAAAAAAGGGTCGTTAATCAAGGTTGACTTTCGGGTTGACTTTGGTTTTCCCCGCGTAATCTTCGTAGTTCGGGTCAACCGTCTAGGCCGGGCTAAGGGGTTACACCTTATAATTTTAAAATTTAGTAATTTGACCCTCTCAACGTTCGATCTTGAAATTGATTTCACATTCAATTTGATTCTTAAACTTATAATTTCAATGTTTTCTTCATGCTTTAATTGCATGTTTTGTTTTTGGTTTCGAGTTTTGCAAGTAGTTCACTTCATTCGTTTTCGGCTCCTGATCAAGAATTTGAAGATGAAATGAAAGTACGTCTGTCATTTTACGAATTTGACTCTTTTCGTCGTCGATATTCACTGCAATTGACAACAGTAGCGGCTGGTATATCTGCAACTATTATGAAATCGACCAAAAGACAAGAAATACGTGAGACCGATCATGAATCCATGCAATTAAAAGGAGGTGGAAAACGTACATTGATAGATGAAGTCAAGAAATCCATTAAAGCTAGCATGAAAGGGAATGTCGAAAATCCTTTGGAGTAAAAGAGAAAAAGTCCAGGTGGTCCTGATCCTCTACATCACTGATGATCTCACATCTTATAACAACAATTGATGACAATAGAAAAAACGTAGTTTGTATTAGATGAATGTATGCTGAACTTTATTAGTACTATGTATTAGACGTTGAATAATATATACATGTATACGTATGTATCTGATATGAATGAAACTTTTTATATAACATATTTCATAAATTTTAGTTATAATATTCCATGTTACACCGTTTGCACCAAAATACCCTCTCTTTAAATTTCATACTCTCTCTTTTAGAAACAAAATTTTGAAATTCGATTTAATTAAACTTAATGACAGACATATAATTTTATTTCAATGGTGTAAATTTTGTATGAAATCCTCAACATTTCCACTTGCAAGCTTATTACTCCCTAATCGAAATAATTTGGGGAACACATTCTTCAAGGCATCCTTAGTAATAAAAATCAGAAAAGATGAAAATTGTTAGAAAATAAATAAAAATATTATTTGTATCGGTTTTTTAATTTGATAAAAAATTAAAAATTTAAAACTCAAAAGAGATTAAAATAAAATTTAAGGCCTAATATGATGTAAAAAAGATAATATGGATATGAACACGAAACTTAAACAATTTTTATATGAGTAATATTTTCTATACACAAACTGTAACCCCCTAAACCCGACCCGAAAGAATTGGGTCGAATATAAGGAGTCAACTCAAAGCTTGTCCCTCACACAAGTAACCTGATTCAAAACTTAAATTCAAAAATAGATAATAATAGTATCTCATACTGTTAGTGCAAACAACACTAACAGAGTCATTATAACAACAAAGACAACCAAACATTATCATAATACATTTTTTCCATCATGAATCAATTCAAACACATAAGCAAGTATGAATGAATATGCAACACAATATGACATGCACCCAAACTACATCACCATCTGAAGCTCTGGTGGTAGCTCTAGCTGATACGCTGGTCTACCTCTACTAGCAGAGCCTGAAGTAACAGATCTGACCTGACCTCTTCCCCTGGCGGAAGTCTGTACTGATCTCTGAGACTTATTAGTAGTAAAAGCTGAGGGAGGTGAAATCGGACAATCTCTGAAACGATGCTCGAATGAACCAAATCTGAAACAAGCTCCAGTCTGCCTCCTACACTCGCCCGAATGCCACTTCTTGCAAAAAGGACACTATGGCACCCCTCGAGTACTAGTCGAACCACCAGCACTGACAGTCGGAATAGAAGAAGTCACTGGTCTAGCTCTCGAATAACTCTGATAGTATGTCTCATCTCTGGCCCTCTTCCTAGATTGATTTCCCTAACTATGTTGAACTGGCACTAACACTGGTCTCTTCATTATATCAGATCTATGGAACTCAAGCTGTCTCAACTCGTCCTTATTACGCTTAGCTGTCCTAGCTCGTCAAGTTATATCATTGTATTCCTGGTCCATATGTAAAGCAACACTGGCCTTTATCGTAGGACACAATCCCTTCATAAACCAATCACACTTGTCTTTTTCTGTGGTCAATAACCCTGGGACGTACTGAATCAATCTCATAAACTCGATCTCATAGTCATTAACAATCATGTCGTTCTGTCTCAGATTCATGAATTCATCTCTGCACTTAGCTATATAATCAGCTCCGACATATCGATCACGGAAAGCTTGTCTGAAATTATCCCAAGTAACAATACTAGCTGGAGTAACAAGCTCCTCAGCCTCCCACCAATTCTGGGCTTCACCTTGCAGTAGTGAAACGACAACCCTGAGTTTCCGGTCGGTAGGATAATCCATCTCAACAAATAATCGCTGAAGCTTCTTCAGCTAGTACTCTGCATCTACTGGGTCTGTACCCGTCTTTCCATCGAACATAGTCATCTCGGCAGCAAGAAACTCTGAGGATATGGGTCTCCGAACACTCTCAGACTGACAAAGGTATCTCTATAACTCTCTCTGAATAGTTACAACATATGTGCCCACTGTCTCACTATCCCCTAAATCACGATGACCACTACCCTGAGCAGGCTGAACATGTGGGTCTCCTCC
Organism: Hibiscus trionum; assembly: GCA_030270665.1. Taxonomy (NCBI): domain Eukaryota; kingdom Viridiplantae; phylum Streptophyta; class Magnoliopsida; order Malvales; family Malvaceae; genus Hibiscus; species Hibiscus trionum. The sequence goes on along the minus strand of BSYR01000026.1, from coordinate 39,328,495 downwards.
ACCGGTCTGCTGAGCTCCAGTCTACTGAGCTCCTGTCTGCTGAGCTCCTGTCTGATCCACATGTTGTTCCTCTTCATTCTCACCCTGGACCTCATCTTGATTTTGTATCGAACCCTCTATAGGTGGAACGTCACTATCCGCAGTCACGGTACAACCTCGTCCTCAGCCACGGCCTCGACCATGACCTCGACCGGCCGCTACTCTAGAACTTCTCTGAGGTGACATAGTAGTATATCTACAAAAGACAGAATCCTAAGATTAGATTCGGTACTTGGAGACCTTATTCAGAATATGTATAAATATATTCATAATAGATCATAAATTTATCTGAAATTCCCGTTTTACCCCGAAAACATTTGAGAATGCATGCAAAAATTTATTTTCGATTTCAAATTGATTTAAATCACTCAGGCCGAGTGTTGAACCTGGCTCTGATAGCACTAAATGTAATCCCCTAAACCTGACCTGGAAGAACTGGGTCGAATATAAGGAGTCAACTCAAAGCTTCTCCCTCGCACAAGTAACCTGATTCAAAACTTAAATTCCAAAATAGATAATAATAATATCGCATATTACATATTGATAAAATATTCCTGAAAATATTAAATGTTCAAAATGTGCAAGCATAATAAAAAAGAATAACCCCAAATAAAACATCCAGAATCTGAAATTATATACAATCAGATAAAACATATAATATATAAAAGTCCAAGTCTCGTACTGATAATAATAAATAAATAAAGCTGGAAAATGAGGTCCTCCAAGTACCGTAGCCTAGACCTGAGTATCTAAAAGTAGAAACAAAGGGGGAGTCAGCAAAAACGCTCAGTGTGTCTCTACAATGCAAATAGAACTAACAGAGTGATTATAACAACAGACACAACCAAACATTATTAGAATATAGTTTTTCCATCATGAATCAATTCAAACACATAAGCAAGTATGAATGAATATGCAACACAATATGACATGCACCCAAACTACATCACCATCTGAAGAGTAAGGTTCCCCAGAACCACTCTTTATCTCATTTCCTGTAACGCCCCGGTTTTGGGCTTAGAAGTTTTGGGCGTTGACCGGTTTGGTCAAAGTGTTGTTCGAATCTAAGAGAGTGAATTTAGGAAAGCCTAGTTCGGGTTGCATTAAAAATATGGAAAAATGTTCTAAAATCATCTTTTAATATAATTAAGTGAACTGTGAAATCAATTTTGAAAAATGGGTTTTGGAAGGGTGACATTTTGGCTAGTGACCAAAATGTAATTTTTGAAAGTTTTGTGACTGTTTTATAAAGAGTTGAAACTTTGAATCTTTAAGGAGCTATTATTCCAAAAGTAGTTTCTCCAGATTTTTCTAAGATATTTTGAGATTTATTCTGATTTTAAAACATGTCAAAAGTGGAGGGAAAGGCCATTTGGCTATTTTCTTAACTAACTTTTCTATTTTCTTTCTCTCATTTTCTCTCAATCCAAACACTTGTTTTCCAGAGAATTGTTTCTGATTTTCTCACCCAAAATCCTCCTTTCAACACTCTTTTGATTCCTAAACATCATATCTTCAAAACCTCATCATTTGCTAGTTGATTCAACAAGGTTTTTGATTCCAAAAAGTGGAGAAACACAAGTTTGGAGGTAAGAACGTCCTTCTCCTCTAAACTATCAGTTCTTTACTGAAATTCCCAAGTTCTCAACTCTTAATTGAAGTTTTATTAAAGGATTTTAAGTGGTGAAATGGATCTTGGCTTATAAAGCAAGATTTGGTGATTTTTGATGATTTTCGTTAGATCTGATTAATCTGTGATTTGAGATGTGTTTTTGATGTTAAATGAACTCTAAATTGATAAGGAAATTAGTTTTGATTAATGCAATCCCGGATAGGTTGAGTTTCCTAAGTTTAGCTTGTGATTCTTGGATGTTTTTGTGGTGATCTTGTGGATCTGATGTTGCTGGAGGTATAAGGATGTTATAGGTTGTTTTTAGATGTTTAATGGTGTTAATGGATGTTAGGTTTTGCTGGTTTATGGTTGGGCTTTGTTGAGAAGTGGTTTTGATGCAATTTCGGTTGTGTTTGGTGGCCGAAATTGGAGTGTGAGTGAGAGCAGCGAGTTTGAGTGCTTTCATTGAAGCTTTTGATGCATGATGATGCATTAAATCTCTGCTTTAATGTGTTTAATCAGGGGAGGCATCTTTGGATCCAAGAGTTGTTGATCCGGAAGCTTGAATTGGTGCTTTGGCTTGAGGCGAAGTGGAATCGGTGAGTGAAATTGGGTTTCGGCTTTGAAACCATTGTCTTGAGAGCTTAGTTTAAGTCTAAACAACTTTGCTAAGCTCAAGTGTAAGTTTTCAGAAATACTCTCTAGTGGTGGCCATGATTTGATTGTTGTTGCAATGTGGTTTATTGCATGATTTTAACACTGTTTTGAAAGCATGATTTAGCATGGTTAATGTTGTTTTTGTAAGCCATATGTTGAAGGTAACTCAAGGTAGGAGTTCCTTGTGGTTGAACATTGTTTAAATATGGTTTGATGCTTTTAAATGCATGATGAATATGGCTTGGTTTAATGCTTTAAAACAGTGGATAAATTGTTGATAATGATGTATATTGGCAAGTGATGTTTTGAAAAGGTTAAGGTCACTAAGGTGGTTAAAAGTCCTTGAGTGAGCCTTGTTTTACTTAAGAACATCAAGGTGGTTAAAAGTCCTTGGATGGTTCTTGCTACGGACACAAAGGTGTTTAAAAGTCCTTGTGTGGTCCTTCCATGGTGGTTAAAAGTCCACGGGCCAAGGTGTTTAAAAGTCCTTGGGATCAAGGTGTTTAAAAGTCCTTGATGTGATACATTTCATGGTGTTTAAAAGTCCATGGCCAAGGTGTTTAAAAGTCCTTGGGGCCAAGGTGTTTAAAAGTCCTTGGGGTGAAAGTTGATGAACTTGTTTTTAAAGAAATGGAACTTATCACTTGTGGCCAATATGACATGTTATGATATGATGCATGAGATGCATGTTTAAGTATGCTTTTGAGCATGTGTAAATGATGATTTGAGGCATGATTTATAAAGTGTTTTATAAATGCATTATTGGACGGTTTTGTTGAGCATTCCTCACTAAGCTTTTGCTTACGCTCTCTTTGTTTTCTCAAATTAATAATGCAGAACATTAAGGTACTTTGAGGGCAGCAAGGAAGGCGAGCATTCAAGTGGAAGTAAAGCTCAAAGTATGGAAGGTTTTATAAAGCACATTTAGCTTTTGGTAATTTGGCAATGGGGGACCTATGTGTATGTTTTGGGGGATGTTTTGAACTCCCTAAGTGTGTTGAATGTTGTTGAGAATGCTGGTTTTTGGTGGTTGGCTTTTATATGCTTGAATTGAAAGTTTATGTTTGAGTGGTTGCTTGTGTAGGAAGCATGCTTATAGATTTGGGGCTTTTCATATATGTTGATGTTTTGACGAATTGATGATGCTAGTATGTCTCATTTATGTTGAATTGCATGTTGGCAAAGTTTGGTGGCTTTTGGAGTATGATTGGTTGGTCAATTGCATGTTTAAGTATGCATTTTGGGGCAAACTGTGCAGGGTGTTTCGGAACAGCACCTACCGTTTCGGAACGGGTGCCTTAAATGAACCCAGGCGTCCGAAACGGGAGGGACCGTTCCGAAACGGCAAGGCTACTACCCGACCCCCGTTTCGGTACCCGTTGCGGAACGGCCCCGCGTTTCGAAACGGGCTGTCTCCTGTTTCGGAACGGGTGACCGTTGGGGGCTGACATTGGCAGTTATATGTTTTAGAATGTTTGCGTTTTGGTCCTGAAACTTGTTTGTGCAATTGAATGAGTTTGGGAAGTCCTTTTGAGCTGAAATTTCACAGAGAAGCACGAAACCTGATTAATTTCAAGTTGGTAACTTTAATTTGGATTAAGTCCTCATAATTATCAGAATTTACATTTTGGTCCTTAAAGTTGTAATTTGTTCAATTGAGTCCATGTTTGATCTCTGATGTTTGTGATCTTTTGGTATGATGTTTGTGTGATCACAATTAGGTTTTAAGTGCATCTAGACAAGGTTAAAAAGAAAAAAAAGGGTCGTTAATCAAGGTTGACTTTCGGGTTGACTTTGGTTTTCCCCGTGTGACTTTCTTAATTCGGGTCAACCGTCTAGGCCGGGTTAAGGGGGTTACATTTCCATCCGAAGTGGAATCCAGCCCGTAGGGCAAAACCACTGATCTAAAGTAAACATCATCCTGAAGGATGAAGCTACTGAACTTCCCCGTACAGAATCCCAACCAAAATGAGATGACATAAAATCCGATCTCTGAATCTAAATGCATTATTTATCAACAGAAATGCATAATCATATAATTCGATATACAATAATCCGAATCTAAATGTATAATCAAATATTGCATACCATTACAGAATGTTGAATAAGTCAAACATCACAGATCAATAGAATATAATCATCACACATCATCAGACAACATCATGTATACATTTAAGCAAATCATCACATTTATATACAGATTACTGTAAGCAAACTACACAGAAGAGAACACACCTCAAGTAGCTAACACTCAACGTCGACGGTGATGTCTCCCACGCTCAGCTCTATCTCTAGGTCGGTCAGAGTCAGCTCCTATAACAATTAAATACTCCATCAAGATATTACTACTATGCCAAGACACTGATAATATAAATATCGAATGTATATTAATAATTAAACTCATGAGAGGATCCCGATGTCTGAGCAACAAGAAGTCGTCCAGGTGGAGGAAGAGGAAGGATCTCAGTATCCGAGTCAATGTCGTCTGCAAATACGAATAATACCAATTAATTTTTCCGATATTCAAATCTTTAAATACAAGTATAAATGAATAAAAGCGGTCAAAACGGTCTTTCGGGTTCGAATTTGGAAAAACGGGCAACGGAATCGAAATCAGGACGTCGAAAAACATAAAATAGCCCTTTTCTGAAAAAGTCAACGGTCAACGCTGACGTCAGCCGACTATTTATAAGATAGACCGGTTCGGTTCTACCAACCCGGTTCAGTTTTCTGGACCGGTTAAGACTGGTTCAACACAAAATCCCTAATTCAAAAATTAGGGCATAACATCCCCCCGATTCCTCACCGCCAGTGACCTCTCAAATCAAAATCCTATGAATTTCTGAGACCCACATACACACACAACTTACACGAGGGAAAGGAACAATTGAGACCCAACCAATTTGCAAAAAAAAAAAAAGACGACGGCAGCGTGAGGGATTTCCGAAGCAACCGTAAAGCTTACCGATGAGTTTCTGGCAAAGGGCGGCCGACGAGAGTTAGTTGACGAGTGGGTTATGGTCAGACAACAAATGGAAGATGAACGGTGGTGCCGGACCGTTGAACGAACGGTGTTTGACCCTTGGTCGGACGGAAAACAGAAAAAGGGGGTTTCTTTTCTTTTGCTCGCACAAGGCGTTGAAGGAAAGGGAAGAGAACGGCCAAAACCAGAGAAAATGGTTGAAAGGTTCTATTTATACCCTAAGAAAAGGGTTAATTACAGAGCGTGCCATTATACTTTCTAGGGTTTATGAAACGACACTTACGTTTTGCAATCATTACAATTTTATTAGTGAAATTCTGAAAATTCCCAATTTATTCACTAAAATTTAATTAAGTTTTCAATTGAAATTCCCAATTATTAGGATTTTTAATTTAGGGAAAAATTGGGGTGTTACACAAACAGTGTGAAAGATTTACACAACTTTCCATATTTAAATAATGAAATTTTAATCTCTATATGTAAACTATAAAACTATAAATCTTAAATTTTAAATTCTAAACCCACAATTCATAACTTCTAAAATTAATAAATTTATATAAATTAAATTTTTTTCCATTTGTGTATTAAAATATATTTTTTATAAATAGGAGCATTATAGGAAAGCGTGTTCAAAGAATTAGATACGAATTTGGATCCAAAAAGGATTCCAATCGTTAAATTCGTTAAAACTAAAAACTTTTGAGGTTGGCTTTTCATGTGATCTTCCTTTTATCCAAATCTTCATTTTTATTTTTTTTCATTTATCACTTCGGGATGCACAAATTCTCTTTAAGTTGTATTTTTTATGCATAACGTTAGAAAATGTTCTTAATATTTGACTCAAAAATTATTTTAATTTTGTAAGTACATTAATCTTTAATATTTTATCTTAAGTTAAAATAGTTAATCTTTGAATAAAAATTGTTAGTTAATTAACGACAAATTACTTGACATGGTGTGGGAAATATCAATGGCAATGCACACTGACATAACAATGACAAATAAACAAAGGTCCTGACTTGACATAATGACACACAAGTAAAACTAAAATCATATAAAATACAATTTAATTTTTTTCTGATGATGTGTTATTCTGTCAGTCATATCAAGTTGTTTATCGTTAGTTGATTACATTTTTCATCAACGAAATGACCATTTTGACTCAAAATAAAACGTTGAGGGTTAAAATGTTTTCATTCACGGAATGGCATTTTTTATAATCATATTTGAACGGTTTGTCGATAAATTAAATTGAAGCAAATATTATAATAATTTATTAACGAGGCGATACTTCGTATTTAATTTGTTTTACTTGTAACATAAGAATTTGAATTCTATACATTATTTAAATTATCTAATATCTTCTTCCGCTAAAATAATTAATAGTTGTCTTTTAAGTTATACATAAATAAATTTATTATATGTTCGAATTATTTTGAGTCTAACCAAAATTAAATGGTTTAGTTGCTAAGGATACACATTCTGCTCCATCTTGTATAGGTTCGAATCTCGGAATGAGAATATAATATATCTCTATTTAAACAAAAAAATTGATAAAATTGTAATACCCTAATTCAATTTACAATGTATAACATAGCTGCTTATCTATATCCTTTTTGCCGTTCCTAACCGACCAATCGAATCAGTGTAATAAAAAGCGAGAAGCTTGTTGATAATTAAAAAGAATATTTATTTGGACCATTAGAAATTGGACCATCAATTCATCTAGTAAAATACTTCGTTCAGTTATTTTAAAATAGAATAAAAAAAATTAGATTCTAATGTTATAAATTATATAAATTTAAAAATTGTTTTGTGATAAATTTTTATAATATTTAATTTAAATTAACCGGTCAAAAGATTTAAAATGATGACATTAACAAAAAGAAAACTATTATTTACATATAGCTTTTAATCGTTAAAGAACTCAATTCGAACAAAAATAGTATAACTGGTTTGAATTTGAATCATGGTTCAACCCGTTTCAGGAGTAAGAAAAAACTTGTTATTAGGGACGAAGTAAATAATTAAGATAAATAGAGACAATGTACAATTAACCATTAAAAAGGGGATATCGTTCAAATGAATTGAAAAATAAGAGGACAAATAAGTAAATATCCCTTATATTTTTTTAGTAAAAATCCATATGACTCCGTCATTGTTTATCATACAATCCATGGGACGGAGGGATCAAGGGCATAAGTCTCTATTATGAAACTTAAATATCCGATAAATTTTGTTTTAATAATAATTTGACCCTTGTTTAAAATTTAAAGTTATTTAGTTATAAATAAACACTGACAAAATTAAAGAAGGGTAGATTTGTCCCCCCAATAGTTTTATTCTAATAGCAATTTAGGTTCATGTAAAACTTGAAAATCCCTTATAATTTTAAAATTTAGTAATTCGACCCTCTCAACGTTCGATCTTGAAATCGATTTCACATTCAATTTGATTCTTAAACTTCTTTGTCCGATTCAATAATACTTAAACTCAACTTTTAGATAAAAACAAGTACAAAAACGTGATGTTTTGTTCAAATCATAAGTCAAATTTAAATGATAATTTAAATCGAAGAGTCAAGTTAAGACAAAATTAAGGTACAAAAATATATATTAACCCAAATAAAAAGTTTGGGTCAATTTAAAAAGTCTTAAGGAATCAAGCATTTGTTTTTTATTCCGAGATTGAAATCAAACTTTAGACGCGACAAAAACTATAACCAAAGAAATAAACATCTATTTCCATTAATTTCAATTGCCGTTTGGATTATTCTACTTGCCAGAATTTAATTACTATATTACACAATCATAGTATTCTTCTATAAATCGACTTTCAAAACTACGAGACGACGTTGTACTCTGTTTCTGACATGAAAGCTGTTGTAAAAGCTGAAGTTGGCAAGTTAAGCATGTGGTCGAGGACTATGTCGTTGTCGTTTTCAGTTCTTTTGACGAATCGACCTTTGATTCTTGGCCTTGATTCGGCGTAGGCCTTCCGAGAAGTGCATCAGATTGTTTTCTCGAATTATCGGTTCTTCCTCTTCTCTTTGTACCTTAAAACTCGAGCCTCGCGGTCAGTTCTATCGACTTGGGAAGCTTGGTTGGTGGTCGGAGTTGACGAGATGGGTACGTTTGGATCGGCCATGGTTGGAACTAATCCCACTTCAAGTGACGAATATGAAACCTGAAAGTTGTATATAATTTGGTCAAATTGGGATTTTAGTACCTCTGTTATGATTACTTTTGAAATTAATCCTATACTTTAATTTGTATCAGTGCATTTCAAAGAGAATTGAAGTAAAGAATTTAAGCCTCTACTAACTAGGGATGGGCATGAAACGGAGATTTGACCGATCCAATTTTAAGAGTCGGGATTAAAATAAATAGATTTAGGTTGGGTTTGGTTTAAATTTAGAGTAAAAATATTTAATTTGACCCAACATGAGATAATTATGTAATGCACTCATATATTTAGGGATAAAATTACGAGTCAGGTTTTTTCGCGTCGAGTCAACTCGAGTTTTGCTCACCCCTACTTATGGGCAAGTAAAAACTTTTCATGCAATCCTAATCATGCCCAAACATAAATATATGATTATGAAATGATTAAAATACTAAAATTTCATACACAACATGAACAAAATATAAATATAATATGAAAGTGGCGGTAGAGTTAAGGGCTGTGTTTGCTAGCTTGAGTATCTCGCGAGATGGAGGTCTTGTGGCTGAATTGGAAACCATCTCTCGTTCAGTTAATAAAGGATAAGCAGTTGTTGGACGATTCCTTGGTGCCACATGTTCAGGATAATGCTGAGGGTAGATCATCGGATTTCTGTTTTAATGATGATGGAGTTTTATGTTTCGGAGGACGGGTAGTAGTGCCGAATGATGTAGAGTTAAGGCTTACTATTCTGACCGAAGCTCATTGTAGTCCTTTTGCTATGTACCCTGGTAGTACAAAGATGTATCGTGATCTGAAGGATGAGTACTATTGGGTGGGGTTGAAGAAAGATGTTGCAGAATATGTGAGTAAGTGTATGGTTTGTCAACGGGTTAAAGCTGAGCATCAGTTTCCTTCAGGGTTGTTGCAACCATTGAGGATTCCTGAATGGAAGTGGGAAAGATTCACCATAGACTTTGTGTCCAGTTTACCTTTGTCGCCATCGAAGAAGAATTGAGTGTGGGTGATTGTGAATCGCCTTACAAAGTGTGCACATTTCTTACCTGTGCATACCACATATACCTTGGATAAGCTTGCAGAGTTGTACATTGCTGAAATTGTGCGTCTGCATGGGGTACCGAAATCTATAGTTTCGGATAGAGATCCGAGGTTCACATCATGAATTTGGGAGTGTTTGCATCAAACTTTGGGTACGCGGCTGAACTTTAGTACTTCATATCATCCACAGTCGGATGGACAGTCTGAGCGTGTTATCCAAGTGCTTGAGGATATGTTGAGGTGCTGTGTGATTGAGTTTCAAGGCTCTTGGGAGAAGCATTTGCCTTTGGTGTAGTTTGCTTATAATAATAGCTACCAGAAAAGTATTCAAATGGCACCTTATGAAGCCTTGTATGGGAGGAAGTGCAGAACTCCTCTTTGCTGGGCTGAAATAGGTCAGAAATTGGTCTCGATGCCGACTTTGTTGAAAGGAACCACCGAGAAGGTGAAGCTCATTTGTGAGCGGTTAAAGGCAGCTTCTGATCGACAGAAGTCTTACGCGGATTTGAAGCGTAAGGAGATTGAGTTTGCGGTGGGTGACCGTGTGTTCTTGAAGGTTTCACCTTGGAAGAAGGTGATGAGGTTTGACCGAAAGGGTAAGTTGAGCCATAGGTATATTGGACCATACGAGGTGATAGAACGTGTGGGTCCTGTTGCGTATAAGCTGAGGTTACTGTAAGAGTTAGAGAAGATACATGATGAGTTTCATGTCTCCATGCTTCGGAGGTATAGATCGGATCCTTCGCACGTTATGCATGTTGAGGAAGTTGAGTTGAATCCATATTTGACCTATGATGAGGAGCCAGTTGAGATTCTGGATTCGGACAGAAAATTTCTTCGTGGTAAGACCATTGAATTGGTTAAGGTGTTGTGGAAGCGTCATGGTGTTGAGGAAGCCACGTGGGAAAGAAGAGATGATATGAAGAAGCAGTTTCCTTACCTTTTTCCTCCAGGTAAATTTCGAGGACGAAATTTCATAAGAGGGGGCGAATTGTAACACCCTAATTTTGGGCTTAGAAGTTTAGGGTCTGAACCGGACCGGTCTGAGAAACGGTTCGAATATAAAAGGGAGTTTTAGGGAACACCTAGTTCGGGATGCTTTAAAAATATAGAAAAATATCTAAAAATCCTCATTTAATATATATAAGTGAATGGTGCAATCAATTTTACAAAATATGTTTTGGAAATACTACATTTCGATGTAGTGACCAAATCACAGTTTTTACATAGTTTAGTAGTGATTGTTTTGTAAAGGATTGAAACTTTGAATCTTTAAGGAGCTAATTTACCAAAAATGTTTTCATCAGATTTTTCCTTAATTTGGGTGATTTAATTAATGATTTAATTAAATAAAATAAAGGTGATAAACTACCTTTGACTTTCATAATCACTTTTCTCTAATTTTCTCTCATTTCATTTTCTCTCAAAATCCTATCAACCAAACATTTTTCTCCAGCAAAAGTCACTTTTATTTTCACTTCATTTGATGAGATTTCCATCACTCATTGATTCCTAATCAATCTTTCATCAAATATATTTGTTTTCTACATTGAATTTTGATGGAAACTTGCCCAAATCAAGGAGAAATCATCTTTTAGAGGTAAGATTGTTCTTCTCCTCTAAATATTCAGTTCTTTAGTGAAATTCCCAAGTTGTCAACCCTTTTTTAAAGGTTTATGAATGGTTTTAATGTTGGAAACAAGATTTTGGCTTAAAACTCAAGATTTTGGAAGAGATCTTGAAGATTTTCGTGGTAATTGATTGGGCTCTGTTTTGAGATGGTTTTCTAATGTATTTTGGATGTTAAATGATGTTAGGAATGAGCTTTTATCAATCCAATCCCGAATAGGTTGTTTTTCCTAAGTTTTTGCTTGTGAAAATGGTGGGTTTTGGGTTGATATTGGTGTTCTGTTAAAGCTGGGGGTGTAAGGACGAGTTTAGGATTGTTTTTGATGTTAATTAATGTTTAGAAGTGATGGATCTTGGCTGGGTTATGTTTTGGAAGAGTTTGGAGGTTATTTCGGTTGTGTTTGATACCCGGGATGTTGGGTTTAGGTAGAGCAGCGAGTTTAGGAGTGTTGGCTAAAGATTTCAATGCATGATGATGCATTAATCCTCTGCTTTTATGTGTCTAAAACAGGGGAGACATCTTCGGACACTTTTGGAGTTGATCCGGAAGCTTAATTGGCATTTCGGCGATCAAGCGAAAAGAAATTGGTGAGTGCGATTGGGTTAGAAGTCCATGAGGACAAAAATACAAGGTTTGGGGATTTAGGAGAGGTTTGAAACACCTTCCTAAATCCAGAAGTATGTATGGTTTGAATTGCTCTCTTTAAAGTGGTGTTTGCCCCTAAAATGCTTTTACATGCTCATTGTTTGAGATTGATAAATTCCTACTATTTTTGTGCATGATTCATGGCTTGAGATTATTCTTGTAGAGATGTCATGAGATGGCATGTTGCATTGAAGAGATTTGAGCTTTTTCTTTGAAGCAAAGTATGATTCATGTTCTAAAATGTGATGAGAAAACCTTTGAGTAATATTGCATGTAAAACAGTAGGTGTGGTGATGTTTTAACAAATTATATTGGCATAGATGTTGAGAAACTTACCGGATATAATTGATCGATCAATAGGATGAGAGTGCACTATAAATAAAAATTCGTACGTGCTCTTTGGTTAAGCCAAAGGGAGATATTCCGACGATGGGCATTCCATCGGGTAGGACTTGCTGAAATACCCAAGCTTTGTGGCGATGAGAGATTCTGCCATGTTGCTAGACAAGTTAGTACGGTGATGTGAGATTCCACCGGAAGAGTCTAGTGTAGAAATGTGTCCGTATATCCGAGTATTAATGAGATTCTAAATGCCAATATAAATGATGAAATGGTTTTTGTTACACATGTACCTTTGATGAAATGATTTATGCTATGAGTTATGCATATGAGATTTGTTTTAGAAATGCTTTGATGATACAAGCATGTGTATGGCCTTGCCATGAGTTTTGCATTGGTAAATGCATGAGATAGAATTGAGGTACATGTAGTTTCAATGAGAAGTTGCTTTGAAATGTTTTCAAGCATATGTTAAAATGAGCATGTGGTTCAAAAGCTTTTGTGTAAAGATTTTCAAAGTGTGCATTATTGTGTTGGTTTCCTTTAGAGCATGCCTCACTAAGCATTTGTGCTTACGCTCTCTCTTTACCAATAATGCAGATAATTGAGGTGTTTTCGGGCATCAAGGAAGCTAAGTTCATCCAAGAAAGTCCAAGCTCATGTATGGTGAAGTTTTCATACACTTTAGTTTTGATAGATTGGCAATGGGAAACCAAGAATTGTATTTGGGAGATGTGTTAAACTCCCTAGGGTTGTGGCATGTTTGCTTTGGCTGGTTTGAATTGTAAATGGCCTTAATTGCTTGTTTTGAGGTTGGATTGCCTATTTGTGATTTGATATTAGGAAGCATGCCTCTAGAATAGTGAGATTTCATGTTTGATGCTATGAATGTGTTTAAGAGTTCTAGATATGTACCTTATATGTTTGCTGATTTGTTGGTATGATTAGAGAGTCTTTGGGATGTGTTTAAATGAGTTTATGAAGGAAAAACCAGCAATTGCTGCAGTTTCTAGGCAAACCGTATCGAAACACCCTCTAGTGTTTCGAAACGGGGGCCTGTAATGGCCTTCGTGTTTCGAAACGTAGGAGGTTGTTTCGAAACGATTCGGCTACTAGAATGCCATGTTTCGGAACTGGTCTCGAAACACACCCGCGTACCGAAACGGTCAACACCGTTTCGATCCAGCGTTTCGATACGACAGGTGGGTGTTTCGAAACGGGTGACCGTTGGACACAGATTTGAATTGCTCTGATGTTTGCATGTTTTACACTTTAGTTCTAAATGTTGGGAATGCAATTGCTTGAGCTTGAGATGTCCAATTAAGATGAAATTTGGCAGAGAAGCATGTAACATGACTAATTTCATAATGGTAAACTTAAAATCAATGAAGACCTTCTAATTTACAGAAATTACATTTTGGTCCCTAAACTCGTGTAAAGTGCAATTGAGTCCCTATATGATATCCGTTTGCCGTGCCTTTCTCAATCGTATCTCGTGAGTACTCACTTAGGGTTAACATGTATCTAGACAAGATTAAAAAGGAAAAAAAGGGTCGTGAATCAAGGTTGACTTTCGGGTTGACTTTGGTTTTCCCCGTGTAATCTTCGTAGTTCGGGTCAATCGTCTAGGCCGGGCTAAGGGGGTTACATTGTGTTTCAGAGATAATGTTGTAGTACCTGAAGATGTTGAGTTAAGACGTCTGATTCTGAGCGAAGCACATTCGAGTCATTTTTCTATGCATCCGGGTAGTACTAAGATGTACCGTGATTTGAAGAATGATTATTTAGTGGTAGGTTTGAAGAAGGATGTAGCCGAGTATGTGAGCCATTGTATGGTTTGTCAGAGAGTGAAGGAAGAACATCAGGTTCCTTCAGGTTTGTTATAGCCTTTGAAGATTCCGGAATGGAAATGGGAGATGATCACTATGGACTTTGTGTCGGGGTTACCGTTGTGTCCTTCGAAGAAGAATTTTGTTTGGGTGATAGTTGATAGGTTCAGTAAGTGTGCTCACTTCTTAGCAGTGAACACTACAGATTCTTTAGACAAGTTGGCGAATTTGTACATTCGCGAGATTGCGAGACTTCATGGAGTTCCGAAGTCTATTGTATCAGACAGAGATCCAAGATTCACTTCGAGGTTCTAGAGTTGTTTGCATAGTGCCCTAGGTAGCCGTTTGCATTTCAGTACTTCTTATCATCCGCAGTTAGATGGACAGTCAGAGCGAGTGATACAGATATTAGAGGATATCCTTCGTTGTTGTGTGATTGACTTCCAGGGTTCTTGGGAGAAGCACTTGCCCTTTAGTTGAGTTTGCTCACAACAACAGTTACCAGGCTAGTATACAAATGGCTTCTTTTGAGGCTTTGTATGGTAGACGATGTAGGACTCCAATATGTTGGGCTGAAACGGGTCAGAGATTGTTACCTATGCCGGATTTGCTTAAGGGGACTACCGACAAAATGAAGTTGATTTGCGACCATTTGAAAGCAGCTTCCGATCCTTTGAAATCTTATGCAGATTTGAAGAGAAAAGAGATTGAGTTCTCAGTGGGTGAGAAAGTGTTTCTAAAAGTATCTCCGTGGAAGAAGGTAATGCGATTTGGCCGGAAAGGCAAGTTGAGTCCGAGGTTTATTGGTCCGTATGAGATACTTTAGCGGATTGGGCCTGCAGCTTACCGTTTGAGATTGCCTTCTGAGTTAGAGAAGATACATGATGTGTTTCATGTGTCGATGCTTAGGAGATATAGATCAGATCCATCTCATGTTATGCCTGTTGAGGAGATAGAGTTGAATCCGAATTTGTCTTATAATGAAGAACCTGTTGAGATACTTGCTTCTGATAGCAAGGTGTTGCGTAGCAAGACCATAGAGTTGGTCAAGGTGTTGTGGAGACATAGAGGTGTGGAAGAGGCCACGTGGGAGAGGAAAGCTGATATGCTTGAGCAGTTTCCGTACTTGTTTCCGTCAGGTAATTTCGGGGACGAAATTCCTTAAGTGGGGGAGAGTTGTAAAACCTGGGTTTAGGGTCGGGTGAAAATAATATTAAAATAATATTTCGGGTTTCAGTTTTATAATTAAAAGAATAAAATATTTTATGGGCTTCGTGTTTGCAAAATAATTAAAGTCTATGTTGGGCCTATCTTCTAAGTCCAAATTCCATGGACTTTAGGAGATGGGAGTTTTTAGCCATTTCATTAATGGCATAATGGTAAATAGGATTTCTTTGATAAATTAAAGCAAAAACAAAAGAAGAAGACATGTGCTTATCTTCTTCCTCACTCTCATTTCAAACTCAACGACCAAAAGAGCTCTCTTCTCCATTTTTACTATTCCATTACATCCTTTGCTCCTTGTTGGTGATTTTCCAAAAGGTAATTGCATTTTTGACTTGGCCTTATCTTCCTCTTCATTTTGATATCATTAGTTTTCATTAAAACCATGTATTTTTATATTTTGGGTTTTCAAAGAATTTGTCAAAGATTGAAGCTTTATGAATTTCTAACAAAGCTTTTGATTATTTATTGTTAGATAAGTTGTTTACAACCCAAAAGGTCCAACATATGTGAATTTTAAAGAGTTTTACAATGATTCTCGAATTTGGGTTTTAGAAGGGTTTAAAGGTTGGTTTTGGGGTTGTTTGATGTTGGAAATTAAGGGCTGTTGTTAGTGTAGTAGATAGGGGTTGTTTTGGAAGCATTTAAGTGTGTTAAAAAGGTTGAAATCATGAGTTTTGGACTGGGTTTCATGGCTGCTCGGGTTTGAAGTTTTGGGGTTGTTCTTAGCTTGAAACTCTTGTGTTTTATGCTTGATTAGTGTTCCGGGTTTGCTACATTGATGTGTGATCTGATTTGAGGTTGTTTTGATTGTGTTGAGTTGATTAGAAGCAAGAAATTGTGTTGGTGAAGCATAGGGAACAAATCTGGAATCGTTGGAAGCTTGATCGGCTTGTGTGTTAAGCTTGGAATAGTCGGTGAGTGGTTAAATGTTTTTAAATGGTTTTCGAGTATTGGTTCAAGCATGTGGACTAGATCGGGCTTGGTGGACCCACCTAGAGTTGGGATTAGAGTGGTAGCCTAATCCCAAGCTTTAGTTAGAGACTTTGGTTGAACTCTAATTGTTGTCTATGTCTCATGTTTAATTGTGTTTATGGTGGATATGTATATTGTGTTATACATGTATGTTGAGGCATGGTTCTGATGCATTGTGATATGCATGTGGATTGTGCATGATGGTGATCATGGTGAGTACGTGCTAAGCACGAAAGTTGTTATGAAATGATGTTGTGAATTGTGTTTAGTATTGGCACTAGTATGCTTGGGTACAATGATCGATCATTAGGATGTTTAGTGTGCACACGTGATTCAAATGCGCGCGTGGTCTTGGTGATGGTAGTAATCAAGATGGAGTACGAGTTCACCCGGAAAACCTTCTTATATATATGTTAGTCGGTGATGAGTGTAATCCCATCGACGGGGCGTGAGGATGAGTGAAATCCCCTCCGCCTGAACGATTATGAGTGTAATCCCACCGTAAGGTAATGGTTGTTGTTGGATGTGAGTTCCAACGGTTATCCGCATATTCGAGTCATAGCTAGGTGCCAATATGATTTGAGATGTGTTGCGAATATGGATTAATATATGTGTTTACATATGATGTGTACATGGACTTGTTGAGCCTGGCATAATATTGAATATATGTTCATGCATCATGTGTATTTTGGCTCATGTAGATCGAAGGTAAGAACATGCATTTTACCTTGGTTGTGCTCGTGCTTGGACCCTGCATTGTTGAGGTTTGTTTTAATGAGCTTACCCTCGCTAAGCTTTATGCTTACGCTCTCTTTTGTTCGACAATGCAGATCCGTAGTTCGTGTGTTGCTAGTGCAAGAAGGGGGCCTCCAAGTGTGCTTTGTGGTGCTATCTTAGCTTTCAAGTATGGACATTTATGTTTTAAGGTGTAATAGTCAAGCAATGGGATATGTATTTCTTGCTTTGAGCTTTTGAAGTATGTTGGTGTTGGTTTGTTTAGGAGCACGTTTAGACTCCTTTATGATGTTGTTGGCCTTGAGCCTTTATGGATGCCTAAGTGTATGTTTGTTGAAGCATGAATCTTAAATGTTATGTATGAAGCATGTGTTGAATGATGTTGATTCCTTTAATGTATGGCTTCTTTATGTTTGGTGTGTTAAGCATGCTTGTAGATGTTTGGTTTGCCTTAGAGTTGTTGTATGTGTGTTGTGGGAGGTTTTAGTGGAGTTTTGGGACAACCTTGTGCCATAAACAAGCTAAAACCAATCTGCAGATAGAGGGCATTTCGAAATGGTTGGTCCCGTCTCGGTACGGTCCCTTTGTTTTTGGCCAGGCGTTTCGGTACGCTAAGGGTCGTTTCGATACGATTTTGCTACTGGAAATCTGAGAATTTGACGATAAAATGAAGTATCGAAACGGGCTTAATTGTTTCAGAACTGCCTTCGTATAGTTGACCACGAGAAGTTGAGCGTTGAGGGTGTTTCGATACGGGCCACCCCTGTTTCGAAATGGTCTCCTCGGTTTGATTTTGGCCAGTTGACCTAGTCAAGGCGTATCGAAACACCCTATGGGCGTTCCGATACGGCCTGCTGTTTAAGTTTAAAATGGGTTGTTTTAATTGGACGGTTTGGTTGTTTACCTCATTGTTTCTTCCGATGTTGCTTTTCTCACATATGACTTAATATTACATCTAGGCAAGATAATATAAATGAAAAAGTTTTCTCGGGTTGTTAACCGGAATGGAGCCTTAACGGGTTTCGCCTCGGTTATCCCCGTGAGCCCGCTCGGACCAGTCAAGCGTCCGGACCGGGACGAGGGGGTTACAGGCAAACGGGCATAGAAAAAATCCTCCTCCCTCTCACGATACCAAGCACACAAATCTTGCTGCTCATCCAACAAGATGCCACGAAGCTTCAAAAAATCAAAGGTTGGTAAACGGCGCAGCCATGTGAACCACAAAAACGCCTGAAACTTCAGAGGTACGAGGACTTTCCACGCAAAACACTCATCGAAATCGCTCCCTCTCACCTTGTCCAACATAAGCAGATGTGATAGAGCCTTTACTGAAAAGGACCCGTGCGTATCAGGTGTCCAGACTAACATATCAACTGCACCATGCTGTAACCTCACAGGTCCCAAGAGCGAGATGAGCTCCCGAAGTTGTCGAAGCTCAAACGAACGCAAGCCTCGATGAAAGAAACTCTCCCAGCGGTCATGCTGAAAGCTACCCCCGTTGGAAAGGTCAGCGACCAAAGCCAAACGATTCACCACTATCGAAAATAACCGTGGGAATATATCCTTCAATGGTTTCTCAACACACCACGCATCATACCAAAATAAAACTCACGAACAATCACCAACCTTCCAAACAAAACTAGTCTCACCCATGAACTTTTGCACACTATCCGAGCTCACAGTTTTGACAATCTGCTTCCAAATAACTGACATCGAACCCCTGTAGACAGAGTTAAATTGCCACCACTGGGCTGCATCGCCATATTTTGCCACGCTGATGGCCCTCCACAAAGACGATTCATCCCTAGCATACTGCCAAGACTATTTTGCCAATAACACTCTATTTCCAACATCCAAATCCACAACCCCCAACCCACCAAGATGACGTGGCTGACAAACCATACTCCAACTTACTCGACACATTTTCCGTTGTAAACTCACCCCACTCCACAGAAAAGCACGCCTCACTTTATCTATTGATGCGATAACACCCTTCGGCACCCTAAACAAACCCATATAATAAACTGGAAGTGACGAATGAACAGAGTTTACCAGTGTGACGCGAGCAGCAAAAGATAAAGATGTCCGTTTCCAACCAACGAGCTTTCGTCGAACCGAGGCTATAACTGGTTCCCATACAACAATGTTGTTAGGATTCACCCCAACGACAGCCCCAAATAAACAAAAGGCAATTCAACTTTCCGACAACACAAGACAGCCGCCATTGAATCAAACAACCCCTCATCCACGCCAATAGTATAAAGAGAGGACTTATTGAAGTTAATTTTTGAACTAGAACAAACTTGAAAGCAACACAGTAACCTGCGGATAGTCGTAGCGCTCTCAACGGAGGCTTCAAAGAATAGAATGGTGTCGTCAGTAAATTGAAGATGCGATAGCGACACCCCCAGAGCCAACGAAAGCCCATGGATGAGTCCCAACTCTTCCGCTTGAACGAACATCCTATGCAGTGCTTCCGCCACAATAACGAACAACAAAGGCGACAATGGGCAGCCTTGCCGCAGACCACGCCCCATTCCAAATTCTTTAGTGGCGCAAATGTTTAACAAAATTGACAATCTGGCTGTGCTGATACACTCAGTAATCCAACGACGCCAAGAATCACTGAACCCCATCGACCATAAAATGTGCTCTAAAAATTCCCATCGAACGTAGTCGTAAGCTTTCGCGAAGACCAATTTCAGGATACATCTGCCCAACGTACTCTGTCGCATGGAATGTATTGTCTCATTTGCCAATTGAATACCATCCACAATTTGACGCCCACGCACAAAAGCCGATTGGTGATCACTAATTAGGCCTCCCAACACCGACTGCAGCCTTCTAGCCAGAATTTTGGCAAGAATCTTATATATCGAATTAAGCAAGTTGATTGGTCGAAAATCACTCAAGGCGACCTGTGAATCAACCTTAGGAATAAGCACAAGGAATGCATTGTTCGCACCCACATGTAACTTGTCGGATGCAAAATAATCATCTAAAAATCGCCCAACATCATCACAAACTACCTCCCAACACTTCTTAAAAAATTCCATATTGTAGCCGTCCGGCCCCGGTGACTTCAAACACTCACACCCACGAAAAACCGCCCACGCCTCATCGAGATTGAAAGGCGCCACTAATCCCCTATTTTCAGCTTCACTCACCCTATTAAAATTCCCCTCAAAGCTCCAAACACAAGACCTTTCATCCGCGACAACCGACCAATCGAATCAATGTAATAAAAAAGGAGAAGCTTGTTGATAATTAAAAAGAATATTTATTTGGATCATTAGAAATTGGACCATCAATTCATGTAGTAAAATGATTCGTTCGGTTATTTTAAAATAGAATTAAAAAAATTAGATTCTAATGTTATAAATTATATAAATTTAAAAATTGTTTCGTGATAAGATTTTATAATATTTAATTTAAATTAACCGGTTAAAAGATTTAAAACGATGACATTAACAAAAAGAAAAACTCTTATTTACATATAGCTTTTAATCGTTCAAGAACTCAATTCGAACAAAAATAGTATAACTGGTTTGAATTTGAATCATGGTTCAACCAGTTTCATGAGTAAGAAAAAACTTGTTATTAGGGACGGAGTAAATAATTAAGATAAATAGAGACAATGTACAATTAACCATTAAAAAAGGGATATAGTTCAAATGAAATGAAAAATAAGAGGACAAATAAGTAAATACCCCTTATATTTTTTTAGTAAAAATCCATATGACTCTGTCATTGTTTATCATACAATCCATGGGACGGAGGGATCAAGGGCATAAGTCTCTATTCTGAAACTTAAATATTCGATAAATTTTTATTTAATAATAATTTGACCATTGTTTAAAATTTAAAGTTATTTAGTTATAAATAAACACTGACAAAGTTAAAGAAGGGTAGATTCGTGTCCCGAATAGTTTTATTCTAATAGCAATTTAAGTTCATGTAAAACTTAAAAAGGGGCTTTTTAAGTTTTATAAGGGCTTTATAAGGGCTGTAAAACTTAAAAAGACCTTATAATTTTAAAATTTAGTCCTTTTTCAAGTCCATATTACTCAGTTCTCTCTCTTTGGCCGCTATCAAATTATCATAGTACCGCAACACCAATCAACAACGCGATTCACTGCCTCTAGTTTGCACTTGGAGACTACGAAACCTTGTGTATTAACGCTTGCAATCATCTTTTAAATGAGAAGTGAAAATGGATTGGATTTGATGTGTGCACACCATGTGTTTGTGAATATTTCTGAATAAAACTGTGTGCACAATTGAAGTTTCAAGTAAGAATTAGAGGCGTGCACGCAACCTTAATAGTGAGGAAAATGAGCTTGGGAAATCAGATTCAAAGAGTTTGGACGGTTTTTGTATCAAACTTACCGGGGAAACTACACTGGCAAGGCGTTTGGAAAGTTTTCGACAGACATTGAGTGGTTGTGGATGTGTTTGTACCAAGAAAGAGAGCGAGAGATGGAACCTGATTCGAATTTGTACGTTTGGGGTCAAAGGAGGATGCAGATCGAATCATATAGCGTTTTCATGGATTTCGGCTTTATGGTTACAAATTAAAGGTAATGATAGCGCAAAGGGAGACTAGGGATACATTTTGGAGACGAAAACGTGATAACATTGATTCAAGGACGAACAAGGAGATCCAGAAATAGTGGGATGATCATGATCATACGAACAATTCCAAAAGGAATCCAGTGAGGCGGCGTAACAAGGATGAGGACGGTGATGATCAGATCACATTGAAAGAGCAATCTAGAGTGGAAGAGAAACACAAATGCGTGGATGGGGTTGTTAATACCGATAAATGGGAAATTTTATAGAATTGCGCTTTGGGTTTTTGTCGTCAACCCAGCCAAATAGCAGATCTTGCAAATGAGATTACAAAGGTGAAATTGACAGGTTTTACGTTGATGCGAGTTGCGGGCTCTCTTGTATTATTCATGTTTGAAGATAAAGAATCAAGGAAGAGAAATTTGGAGACTATGCGTCTAGAAAATGGTTTGAAAATTTAATTGAATGGTCGCCTACATCCTTTTTACCGAATCATAGGGTATGGCTTTCAGTAAGTGGAATTCCTATTCATGGATGGTCTGAAGTAACAATTCAAAATATTGCAGCGATTTGGGGCGAACTCGTACAGATTGACATTGATACTTTGGCGCCTTTGACGTTTGAACGATGTCAATTTCAGATCGAAACCGACTCGATTTCACACATAGATGAAGTAATGGACTTGCGCATTAACGATAAAGTCTTCACAATTCGCGTTATAGAAATTGAGGAAGCGATTGGCCCTAAGTGTGATTGTAGTTGTGAGGCGGCGAACTGCTCGGAAGATACATTGAGTACCGAGGATTTGAACATGGATATGTCCAGCCCTGTTAAGGTGTCTATAAGTGGGAGGTCAGCAAATGATATAGTGGTACCCGATTCTTTCTCATATTCGGCTCTAGGATGGAGCCAAATTGATCGTATGTGGAATGAGAACAAGAGGGAGGATTGGCGTGTCATGAGCACAGAAAGTTGGATGGCGGATGAAGATGTAAGCTTTGTCCATCGTGAAAGGGAAAGTCAGCGAATTCTGGATGTTTTGCCGAGTGATGCTGTGATGGATGTTTTTCCAAACAATGTGGGAGTACCGTGTGATGAACTAGTTGCCGAAGAACTAGTAGCTGATGAATTGAGCCCACGTGTTGATGGGTCAAGGATAGAAATTCCTAGGGCTAATAAGGCTCAAACAATTGAATACAATGGAGAGTTTAGAAGGTTACGACAGGTTTCAGAAATTGAACTGAGTTTTTTATCGCCTGGTGAGCGAGGTGAGGCTAAAGCGAAGCTGGTAAAAAAGGGCAGAGGTCGTCCGAAGAAAAACCAAAAACCATCAGAGGTAATTGCTAATGGCTCTTTGTTAGATTCGGACTTCTATAACCGAAAACGGATTATTTTAAGAGAAGCGGAGGAAACATTGAAATTGGGTAAACTGATTGGGGCGAAAACAATTGGAAACGAACAAGAAATTGTAAAGGATATCGTTCGTATGATTGAAGCACAAGAACGACAATAATTGAAAAGAGCGTTGAGTTTGTGGTCGTGGAATGTGAGTAGGATTTGTTTAGCGTTGAAGCGTAATTCGGTTCAACACTTTTTGAGACAACAAAGGTGTGCGATGGTCATTTTTTATGTGACTAAATTAAAGACATCAAGTGATGGTATGGTGAATAAGATATGGTTTACGAATAATTTTGTTTATGTTTTTACGCCTTCTTCGGATGTTTTTGACATTCGAGAGAGGAGACGGATTTGCTCGGTTCTTGGATGTCTGTTTTTGTGGTATAGTAGGAGCATACATATCGTGTGTGGGAGGGGATCAAGCGAGTTTGTTAGGCGATATGTGCTGTGGTAATCTACAACAAGGTATGGTGGAATTATTCATTGGCTGTGGTGCGTGATTTCCTTTGTGTCGATAGAGTGGCGTGGTGTGGTTTGTTAAAAGTGTGAGGATCGATTAGTATGGAAACACACAACATCGGACCATTTTTTGTTGGTGCTTGACGACATCTTTTGGTCTGGAAATTGCATCTGAGGGGGATTATTGTTGAGCTTATGTATTCATGTTTTTATCGAGAAGCGAATTGCTTGGATGACTTTTTGGCGAGGGGTGGTGTTGATCGAACATCTTGGTTTTGCATACTAGCGTGAATGTTTTGTGTTTTGGTTTCTTGCGTTAGTTTTTTCGTGTTTTTTCGGTTGTTTTTAGCGTTTGTTCTTTATCTCATACTCCTCGGTACTCTTTTCCTCCATTTAGGTGTAGGGAGGTTTTTAATGACGCCATGGAGTTTGATGACACTGTATGATACTTATTAATAAAATCACACTCTTTTGCCGATCAAAAAAAATTTAAAATTTAGTAATTCGACCCTCTCAATGTTCGATCTTGAAATCAATTTCATATTCAATTTGATTCTGAAACTTCTTTGTCCGATTCAATAATACTTAAACTCAACTTTTAGATAAAAACAAGTACAAAAACGCAATGTTTTGTCCAAATTAGAAGTCAAATTTAAATGATAATTTAAATCGAACAGTCAAGTTAAGACAAAATTAAGGTACCAAAATATATATTAACCCAAATAAAAGTTTGGGTCAATTTAAAAAGTCTTAAGGAATCAAGCCTTTGTTTTTTTATTCCGAGATTGAAATCAAACTTTAGACGCGACATAAACTATAACCAAAGAACTAAACATCTATTTCCATTAATTTCAATTGCCGTTTGGATTATTCTACTTGCCAGAATTTTATTACTATATTACACAATCATAGTATTCTTCTATAAATCGACTTTCAAAACTACGAGACAACGTCGTACTCTGTTTCTGACATGAAAGCTGCTGCAAAAGCTGAAGTTGAGGAGTTAAGCATGTGGTCGAGGACTATGTCGTTGTCGGTTTTAGTTCTTTTGACGAATCGGCCTTTGATTCTTGGCCTTGATTCGGTGTAGGCCTTCCGGGAAGCGTATCGGATTATTTTCTCTAATTTTATGTTCCTCCTATTCTCTTTGTACCTTAAAACTCGAGCCTCGCGGTCAGCTCTACCGACTTGGGAAGCTTGGTTGGTGGTCGGAGTTGACAAGATGGGTACGTTTGGATCGGCCATGGTTGGAACTATTCCCACTTCAAGTGACGAATATGAAACCTGAAAGTTATATATATTTTGGTCAAATTGTGATTTTAATACCTCTTTTATGATTACTTTTGAAATTTAATCCTATACTTTAATTTGTATCAGTACATTTCAAAGAGAATGGAAGTAAAGAATTTAAGCCTCTACTAACTAAGGATGTGCATGACACGGAGATTCGACCGATCAAATTTTATGAGTCGGGATTTAAAAAAATAGATTTAGGTTGGGTCGGTCGGGTTTAAATTTAGAGTAAAAATATTTAATTTGACCCAACATGAGATAATTATGTAATTCACACATATATTTTGGGATAAAATTACGAGTCAGGTTTTTTCGCGTCGAGTCAACTCGAGTTTTGCTCACCCCTACTTATGGGCAAGTAAAAACTTTTCATGCAATCCTAATCATGCCCAAATATAAATATATGATTATGAAATGATTAAAATACTGAAATTTCATACACAACATGAACATAATATAAATATAATATGCAAGTTAATAAGTATGCAAATATATCAAATTTCATTATAAACATATTTAAATTTATATAAATATAAAACATATTAAATATGATTATGACATAAATATAGGAATCAAAACTGAATATAAGCAACAAGAATTCATCTCAATCCTAAAAGTTAAAATCCAATCAAATGGTATCCATATGAACAAACTTTGAATATTCTGGCAAAACAAAAGGTTGGTAATATCTATATATACCTATACATGCAACCCATTCTATGCAAACTATCAAACCCTAATTTGAACTTTCAAATGGCTAATTTCAATGTTTTCTTGATGCTTTCCTTGCATGTTTTGTTTTTGGTTTCGAGTTTTGCAACTCATTCACTTCATTCGTTTTCGGTTCTTGATCAAGCATTTGAAGATGAAATAAAAGTACGTTCGTCATTTTACGAATTCGACTCTTTTCGTCGTCGATATTCACCTCAATTGACAACAGTAGCGTCTGGTATATCTGCAACTGTTACGAAATCGACCAAAAGACACGAAATACGTGAGACCGATCATGAATCCATGCAATTAAAAGGAGGTGGAAAACGTACATTGATAGATGAAGGCAAGAAAGCCATTAAAGCTAGCATGAAAAGGAATGTCGAAAATCCTTTGGAGTCAAAGAGAAAAAGTCCGGGTGATCCTGATCCTATACATCACTGATGATCTCACATCTTATAACAATAGTTGATCACAATAGAAAAAAACGTAGTTTGTATTAGATGAATGTATGTTGAACTTTATTAGTACTACGTATTAGACATTGAATAATATATACATGTATATGTATGTATCTGATATGAATGAAACTTTTTATATAACATATTTCCTAAATTTTAGTTATAATATTCCATCTTAAACTGTTTGCACCAAAATTCCCTCTTTTTAAATTTCATACTCTCTTTTAGAAATAAAATTTTGAAATTCGATTTAATAAAATTTAAGGACAGACACATAATTTTATGTCAATGGTGTAAATTTTGTATGAAATCCTCAACATTTACACTTGCAAGCTTATTACTCGCTAATCGAAATAATTTGGGGAACAAATTCTTCAAGGTATCCTTAGTAATAAAAATCAGAAAAGATGAAAATTGTTAGAAAATAAATAAAAAATATTAAAAAAAAACATTATTTGTATCGGTTGTTTAATTTGATAACAAATTTAAAACTTAAAACTGAAAAGAGATTAAAATAAAATTTAAGGCATAATATGACGTAAAAAGATAATATGAATATGAACACCAAACTTAAACAATTTTTACAAGAGTAATTTTTTTTATACACAAACAATGTGAAAGATTTACACAACTTTTCATATTTAAATAATGAAATTTTAATCTCTATATGTAAACTATAAAACTATAAATCTTAAATTTAAAATTCTAAACCCACAATTCATAACTTCTAAAATTAATAAATTTATATAAATTAAATTTTATTCCATTTGTGTATTAAAATATTTTTTTATAAATTGGAGCATTATAGGAAAGTGTGTTCAAAGAATTAGATACAAATTTGGATCCAAAAAAGATTCCAATCGTTAAATTGTTTAAAACTAAAAACTTTTAAGGTTGGCTTTTGATGTGATCTTCCTTTTATCCAAATCTTCCTTTTTATTTTTTTCATTTATCACTTCGGGATGCACAAATTCTCTTTAGGTTGTATTTTTTATGCATAAAGTTAGAAAATGTTCTTAATATTTGACTGAAAACTTATTTTAATTTTTTAAGTACATTAAGCTTTAATATTTTATCTTAAGTTAAAATAGTTAGTTAATTAACGACAAATTACTTGACATGGTGTGGGAAATCTCCATGACAATGCACACTGACATAACAGTGACAAATAAACAAAGGTGCTGACTTGACATAATGACACACAAGTAAAACTAAAATTATATAAAATACAATTTAATTTTTTTTTCTGATGATGTGTTATTCTGTCAGTCATATCAAGTTGTTTATCGTTAGTTGATTACCATTTCCATTCACAAAATGACCATTTTGACTCAAAATAAAACATTGAGTGTTAAAATGTTTTCATTCACGGAATGACATTTTTTATAATCATATTTGATCGGTTTGTCGATAAATTAATTTGAAGCAAATATTATAAAAATTTATTATGGAGGCGATACTTCTAATTTAATTTGTTTTACTCGTAACATAAGAATTTGAATTCTATACATTATATAAATTATCTAATATCTTTTTCCGCTAAAATAATTAATAGTTGTCTTTTAAGTTATACATAAATAAATTTATTATATGTTCGAATTATTTTGAGTCTAACCAAAATTAATTGGTTTAGTTGCTAAGGATACACGTTCTGCTCCATCTTGTATAGGTTCAAATCTCGGAATGAGAATATAATCTCTCTATTTAAACAAAAAAATTGATTAAATTTTAATACCATAATTCAATTTACAATGTATAACATAAAAGTATAACATAGCTGCTTATTTATATCCATTTTGCCGTTCCTCTTTTTTATCGGCAAAAATCTGTATATTAATGGGAAAATATACAACTCGAGTCACACGTGCACCTCATTAAAAACCTCCCTAAGCCTAACCGAGGAAAAGAGTATGACACATGGACTAAAAGGAAATAAACAACAACGGAACACAACGCCCCTCACAAAGGAAACAATCATACAGAGGCCTGAAATAAAGATGCCCGCGTCACCCCTTCCTTTGCTAGCACATCCGCTAACCCATTCGCCTCACGGAAAATGTGGTTAAAGCATACGAACCCCAAAGTGAGGCATGCTTGATCGATCAAACCAAAAATCTCCCACAAAAGCCAAGGTCGTCGTTCCAAATGCAACACCCAACCAAGAACAATTTTGGAATCCGACTCCCCCACGAGGGGACGAGATGCCCATTTAGAAGCTGCAAAGAAATTCAATGCAAAAGCGATTTCCCGCAACTCTGCTACATTGGAATCAAGTGAACCAAGTGGACACGAGAAGAGAGCTAGAATTCGACCCTGTGCATCACGCAAAACACCCCCAAAACCTGCAGGCCCTGGCTTACCACGAGCAGAACCATCAACCGAAAATTTCAGTGTGTCCCCAATTGGAGGCTCCAAACTCACCCCCACAGGACATGGCTTAGAAACTACAAACTCACTGAACGAGCTCGGGCAATCCCACCATAAAGACTCACTAACGGACAACCCCTCTTTTGACGACTTCACCCAGTAAAATGAGCGTAATTTAACCAAGAAGCAAATCTCCGAAGCCGGTAGAAGTTTACCGTTAAAAACACATTCATTCCGCGCAAGCCATAGGGACCACAGCAATGCTGCAATGCTCGACACCAACAGAAGCCTTAAAGTGTCCCTGAAAGAACAATGAAATCCCGGGATGAAAAAATCAGAAAAAGTCCTTCGCATCGGCACAGACACCCCCACCAACGCCTAAACCAATACCAAATTCCTCGGGCAAACGAGCATAGGAAAAACAAGTGATCAATCTCCTCCTCCCTCTCACGACACCAAGCACACAAACCTTGCTGCTCATCCAACACGATGCCACGAAGCTTTTAAAAATCAAAGGTTGGTAACCAGCGCAGCCATGCGAACTACAAAAAAGCCTGAACCTTCGGAGGTACGAGGACTTTCCACGCAAAACACTCACCGAAATCGCTCCCTCTCACCTTGTCCAACATAAGCAGACGTGATAGAGCCTTTACTGAAAAGGTCTAGCGCGTATCAGGTGTCCAAACTAACATATCAACTGCACCATGCCGTAACCTCACAGGTCCAAAGAGCGAGATGAGCTCCCAAAGTTGTCGAAGCTCAAACGAACGCAAGCCTCGACGAAAGAAACTCTCCCAGCGGTCATGCTGAAAGCTACCCCCATCGAAAAGGTCAGCGACCAAAGCCAAACGATTCACCACTATCGAAAATAACTGTGGGAATATATCCTTCAATGGTTTCTCAACACACCACGCATCAAACCAAAATAAAACACGTGAACCATCACCATCCTTCCAAACAAAACTAGTCTCACCCATGAACTTTTGCACACTATACGACCTCACAGTTTGGACAATCTGTTACCAAATATCTGACATCGAGCCCCTATAGGCACAGTTAAATCGCCACCACTGGGCTTCCTCGCCATATTTTACCACGATGATGGCCCTCCACAAAGACGATTCATCCCTAGCATACCACCAAGACCATTTTGCCAATAATGCTTTCTTTCGAACCTCCAAATCAGCAACCCCCAACCCACCAAGATGACGTGGCCGACAAACCATACTCCAGCTTACTCGACATATTTTCCGTTGTAAACTCGCCCCACCCCACAGAAAAGCACGCCTCACTTTATCTATTGCTGCGATAACACCCTTCGGCACCCGAAACAAACCCATATAATAAACTGAAAGTGACGAAAGAACAGAGTTTACCAGTGTGACGCGAGCAGAAAAAGATAAAGATGTTCGTTTCCAACCAGCGAGCTTTCGTCGAACCGAGGCTATAACTGGTTCCCATACAACAATGTTGCGAGGATTCACCCCCAACGACAGCCCCAAATAAACAAAAGGCAATTCACCTTTCTGACAACACAAGACAGCCGCCATTGAATCAAACAGCCCATCATCCATGCCAATAGTATAAAGAGAGGACTTGTTGAAGTTAATTTTCAAACCAGAACAAACTTGGAAGCAACACAGTAACCTGCGGATAGTCGTAGCGCTCTCAACGGAGGCTTCAAAGAATAGAAAGGTGTCTTCAGCAAATTGAAGATGCGATAGCGACACCCCCAGAGCCAACGAAACCCCATGGATGAGCCCAAACTCCTCCGCTTGAACGAACATCCTATGTAGTGCTTCCACCACAATAACGAACAACAAAGGTGCCCCATTCCAAATTCTTTATTGGCGCTACCGTTTAACAAAATTGACAACCTAACTGTGCTGCTACACTCAGTAATTAGACGACGCCAAGAATCACTGAACCCCATCGACCATAAAATGTGCTCTAAAAATTCCCATCGAACGCAGTCGTAAGCTTTCGCGATCAAATTTCAGGATACATCTGCCCAACAAACTCTGTCGCATGGAATGTATTGTCTCATTTGCCAATAGAATACCATCCACAATTTCACGCCCACGCACAAAAGCCGATTGGTGATCACTAATTAGTCCTCCCAACACCGACTACAGCCTTCTAGCCAAAATTTTGGCAAAAATCTTATATATCAAATTAAGCAAGCTGATTGGTTGAAAATCACTCAAGGTGACCGGTGAATCAACCTTAGGCAAAAGCACAAGGAATGTGTTGTTCGCTCCCACAGGTAACTTGTCGGATGCAAAAAAAATCATCTAAAAATCGCCCAACATCATCACAAACTACCTCCCAACACTTCTTAAAAAATTCCATATTGTAGCCGTCCGACCCCGGTGACTTCGAGCCCTCACACCCACGAACAACCGCCCACGCCTCATCGAGAGTGAAAGGCGCCACTAACCCCCTATTTTTAGCTTCACTCACCCTATTAAAATTCCCCTCAAAGCTCCAAACACAATACATTTCATCCGCGGCAACCAACCAATAGAATCAGTGTAATAAAAAACGAGAAGCTTGTTGATAATTAAAAATAATATTTATTTGGATCATTAGAAATTGGACCATCAATTCATCTAGTAAAATGATTCGTTCGGTTATTTTAAAATAGAATAAAAAATAGATTCTAATGTTATAAATTATATAAATTTAAAAAATGTTTCGTGATAAATTTTTATAATATTTAATTTAAATTAACCGGTCAAAAGATTTAAAACGATGACATTAACCAAAAGAAAAAATCCTAATTACATATAGCTTTTATCGTTCAAGAACTCAATTCTAACAAAAATAGTATAACTGGTTTGAATTTGAATCATGGTTCAACCCCTTTCATGAGTAAGCAAAAACTTATTATTAGGGACAGAGTAAATAATTAAGATAAATAAAGACAATGTACAATTAACCATTAAAAAAGGGGACATAGTTCAAATGAATTGAAAAATAAGAGGTCAAATAAGTAAATATCCCTTATATTTTTTAAGTAAAAATCCATATGACTCCGTCATTGTTTATCATACAGTCCATGGGACGGAGGGATCAAGGGCATAGGTCTCTATTATGAAACTTAAATATCCGATAGATTTTGATGTAATAATAAATTGACCCTTGTTTAAAATTTAAAGTTATTTAGTTATAAATAAACACTGACAAAATTAAAGAAGGGTAGATTCGTGTCCCCAATAGTTTTATTCTAATAGCAATTTAGGTTCATGTAAAACTTTAAAAGCCCTTATAATTTTAAAATTTAGTAATTCGACCCTCTCAACGTTCGATCTTGAAATCGATATCTCATTCAATTTGATTCTTAAACTTCTAATTTCAATGTTTTCTTCATGCTTTCATTGCATGTTTTGTTTTTGGTTTCGAGTTTTGCAAGTCGTTCACTTCATTTGTTTTCAGCTCCTGATCAAGAATTTGAAGATGAAATGAAAGTATGTTCGTCATTTTACGAATTTGACTCTTTTCGTCGTCGACATTCACTGCAATTGACAACAATAACGGCTGGTATATCTGCAACTGTTATGAAATCGACCAAAAGACAAGAAATACATGAGACCGATCGTGAATCCATGCAATTAAAAGGAGGTGGAAAACGTACATTGATAGATGAAGTCAAGAAAGCCATTAAAGCTAGCATGAAAGGGAATGTTGAATATCCTTTGGAGTCAAAGAGAAAAAGTCCAGGTGGTCCTGATCCTCTACATCACTAATGATCTCACATCTTATAACAACAGTTGATCACAATAGAAAAAAAAATGTAATTTGTATTAGATGAATGTATGCTGAACTTTATTAGTACTATGTATTAGACGTTGAACAATATATACATGTATATGTATGTATCTGATATGAATGAAACTTTTTATATAATATATTTCCTAAATTTTAGTTATAATATTCCATATTACACTGTTTGCACCGAAATTCCCTCTCTTTAAATTTCATACTCTCTCTTTTAGAAAGAAAATTTTGAAATTCGATTTAATAAAATTTAAGGAAAGACACATAATTTTATTTCAATGGTGTAAATTTTGTATGAAATCCTCAACATTTGCAATTGCAAGCTTATTACTCACTAATCGAAATAATTTGGGTAACACATTCTTCAAGGCATCCTTAGTAATAAAAATCAGTAAAGATGAAAATTGTTAGAAAATAAATAAAAAATATAAAAAAAATATTATTTGTATCGGTTGTTTAATTTGATAACAAATTAATAATTTAAAACTCAAAAGAGATTAAAATAAAATTTAAGGCCTAATATGATGTAAAAAAGATAATATAAATATGAACACCAAACTGAAACAATTTTTACAAGAGTAATATTTTCTATACACAAACTGTAACCCCCTAAACCCGGCCCGGAAGAATTGGGTCGAATATAAGGAGTCAACTCAAAGCTTGTCCCTCACACAAGTAACCTAATTCAAAACTTAAATTCCAAAATAGATAATAATAGTATCGCATATTACATACTAATAAAATATTCCTGAAAATATAAAATATTCAAAATGTGCATGCATAATAAAATATAATAACCCCAAATAAAACACCCAGAATCTGAAATTACATACAATCCAATAAAACATTTAGTATAAATAAGTCCAAGTCTCATACTGATAATAATAAATAAATAAAGCTGGAAAACGAGGTCCTCCAAGTACCGTAGCCTAGACCTGAGTATCTAAAAGTAGAAACTAAGGGGAGTCAACGAAAACGCTCAGTGTGTCTATACAGTGCAAACAACACTAACAGAGTCATTATAACAACAGAGACAACCAAACATTATCATAATACAGTTTTTCTATCATGAATAAATTCAAACACATAAGCATGTATGAATGAATATCTAACACAATATGACATGCACCCAAACTACATCACCATCTGAAGAGTAAGGTTCCCCAAAACCACTCTCTACCTCATCACCATCCGAAGGGGAATCCAGCCCGTAGGGTGAAACCACTGATCCGAAGTAGACATCATCCCGACGAATGAAGCTACTGAACTTCCCCGTACAGAATCCTAACCAAAATGAGATGACTTAAAATCCGAGCACTGAATCTGAATGCATTATTTATCAACAGAAATGCATAATCATATAATACGATATACAATAATCCGAATCTGAATGTATAAACAAATATTGCATAACATTACAGAATGTTGAACAAGTCAAACATCACAGATCAATAGAATATAATCATCACACATCATCAGACCACATCATGTATACATTTCAGCAAATCATCACATTTACATACAGAGCACTGTAAGCAAACTACACAGAAGAGAACACACCTCAAGTAGCTAACACTCAACATCGACGGTGACGTCTCCTACGCTCAGCTCTATCTCTAGTTCGGTCAGAGTCAGCTCTTATAACAATTAAATACACAATCAAGATATTACTACTATGCCAAGACATTGATAATAGAAATATATAATGTATATTAATAATTAAACTCACGACGGATCCCGTTGGCTGAGCAAAAGGAGGTCGTCCAGGTGGAGGAGGAGTAAGGATCTCAGTATCCGAGTCAATGTCGTCTGCAAATACGAATAATACCAATTAATTTTTTCGATATTCAAATCTTTAAATACAAGTATAAATGAATAAAAGTGGTCAAAATGGTCTTTCGGGTTCGAATTTGGGAAAACGGGCAACGGAATCGGAATCAGTATGTCAAAAAACATGAAATAGCCATTTTCTGAAAAAGTCAACGGTCAACGGTCAACGCTGATGTCAGACGACTCTTTATAAGACAGACCGGTTTGCTTCTGTCAACCCGGTCCAGTCTTCTGGACCGGTTCAAACTGGTTCAACATAAAATCCCTAGTTCAAAAATTAGGGCACAACATCCCCCCGATTCCTCACCGTCGGTGACCTCTCGCGTCAAATTCCGACGAGTTTCTGAGACTCACATACACACACAACTTACACGAGGGAAAGGAACATTTGAGACCCAACAAATTTGCAAAAAAAACAAGACGACAGCGACTTGAGGGATTTCCGAAGCAACCGAAAATCTTACCGATGAGTTTCAAGTAAAGGGCAGCCGAAGAGGGTTAGTTGACGAGTGGGTTATGGTCGGACAATAAAAGGAGAAAGGGGGTTTCTTTTCTTTTGCTCGCACAAGACGTTGAAGGAGAGGGAAGAGAACGGCCAAAACCAGAGAAAATGGTTGAAAGGTTCTATTTATACCCTAAGAAAAGGGTTAATTACAGAGCGTGCCATTATACTTTCTAGGGTTTATGAAACGGCACTCAAGTTTTGCAATCGTTACAATTTGATCACTGAAATTCTTAAAATTCCCAATTTAATCATTGAAATTTAATTAAGTTTTCAATTGAATTCCCAATTATTAGGGTTTTTAATTTAGGGCAAAATTGTGGTGTTACAACTCCCTTACCGTTAAAAAGAAATTTCGGCCTCTTAATTTACCTGGAGCAAAAAGATGCGGATACTGAGCTCGGATGACAGTCTTGGGCTCCCACGTAGCCTCATCATGACTACGACTACGCCACAGAACTTTGACCATCTTAATGGTCTTCCTTCTGAGAACCTTTTTATCCTGAGCAAGAATCTCAATAGGCTCCTCCTCAAAACGCAAATCAGGACGAACCTCAATATCCTCAACAGGCATGACATGTGACGGATCAGGATGATAACGTCTCAACACTGAAATATGGAAAACATCGTGAATACGCTGAAGCTCTGGTGGTAGCTCTAGCTGATAGGCAACTGGTCCATCTCGACGAATAAACCGATAAGGGCTAATGTAATGAGGACTCGGCTTGCCCTTTCGACCAAACCGAAGTACCTTCCTCCAATGAGATACTTTCAAGAAAACCTCATCACCCACCTCAAACTCAAGATCACGACGTCTCAAATCAGCATAAGACTTCTGTCTGTCAAAAGTAGCCTTCAACCGATCCCGAATCAATCTGACAGTCTGCTCAGCCTCGTGCACAATCTTCGGTCCCAACAATCTGTGCTCATTCAACCTAGTCCAACCAATAGGTGAACAACACCTACGCCCATACAGAGCCTCATACGGTGCCATCTTGATACTGGCCTGATAACTGTTATTATAAGAAAACTCTGCAAGCGGCAAGAAATCCTCCCAATTGCCTCTGAAATCAAGAATACAACCTCTCAACATATCCTCAAGAATCTGGATCACACGCTCAGACTGACCATTTGTTTGTAGATGATAAGATGTACTGAATTTCAACCGAGTACCCAAAGTAGAATAAAGAGACCCCCAGAATCATACAGTGAACCTCGGAACTCTGTCGAATATAATAGATAACGGTACCCCGTGAAGTCGAACGATCTAAAAAATATAAATCCGGGCTAACTTACTCAAAGAATAGTTAACTCAGATAGGAATGAAATGTGTGGACTTCGTCAGACGATCAACAATAACCCAGATGGAATCCTTCTTCGACGAAGTTAAAGGAAGTCCACTAACAAAGTCCATAGTCACGCGCTCCCACTTCCACTGAGGAATCTTAATATGTTGTAGTAACCCAGACGGGCGTTGATGCTCTGCTTTGACTTTCTGACAAGTCAGGCACCTCGATACAAATCCGACGACGTCCCACTTGAGACCTTTCCACTAGTACCTTTCACGAATATTCTTATACATCTTGTCACCACAAGGATGCATAGAATAACGACTGTCATGGGCCTCACGGAGAATAACCTGTTTTAACCCAATTTTCCTCAGAATACTATACCGGCCACAGAAACATTATACTCCATCCTGATGAATAGAGAAATCTAGAGTTGTACCCTCACGCACCTCTCCGATAGAATGCATAAAAAACGGATCACTAGGCTGCTCAGCTCGAATATCTGAAATCAATGTAGGAATAACCCGAAGTTTTGCCATCAGACTGCCATCGTCGTACAAACTCATCCGAGCAAACAAAGCTCTCAGATCTGAAATGGCGTTACGACTCAATGCATCAGCAACGACATTAGCTTTACCTGGATGATACTCAATCTCACAATCATAATCATTGAGAAGCTCTAACCAGCGACGTTGTCTCAGAATAAGCTCTTCCTGAGTGAGGAGGTATTTCAGACTCTTATGGTCTGTATAGATATAACGCTTCTCCCCGTAGAGATAGTGTCTCCAGATCTTAAGTGCAAAGATAACAACAACAAGCTCTAGATCATGGGTAGGATAGTTACACTCATGCTGTTTTAACTATCGAGACGCATAAGCCACTACCTTCTCGTCCTACATCAGAACACACCCCAATCCGGTGTACGAAGCATCACTAAAAACTGTATAAGCCTTACCTGGCTCAGGCTGAATCAAATCTAGTGCTTCAGTCAACACAAACTTAAGCTTCTCGAAACTAGACTGCTGAGCCTCAGTCCAAACGAAGGGAACATCCTTCCTCGGAAGCTTAGTCAACGGAGCTGCAATAGAAGAGAAACCCTCAATGAATCTCCGATAATAACCAGCTAAATCCAAGAAGCTTCGAACCTCAAAAACATTCTTGGGTTGCTTCCAACTCATAATAGCCTCAACCTTCATCGGATCAACTTGAATACACTGAGCAGAAACTATATGACCCAGAAACATAACCTCAGAAAGCCAGAACTCACACTTACTGAATTTGCCATATAGTTGTTTCTCTCGCAGAATCTGTAATACAATCCGAAGATGTTCCTCATGCTCTTCCTCAGATCTAGAATATACCAATATATCATCAATAAATACCACAACAAACTGGTCAAGATAGGGTTGAAACACCCTATTCATCTTATCCATAAAAGCGGTAGGAGCGTTAGTCAACCCAAAAGGCATCACAAGGAACTCATAATGGCCATATCGTGTCCGGAAAGCTATTTTGAACACATCAGAATCCTTAACCTTGAGTTGGTAATAACCAGATCTCAGGTCTATCTTAGAGAATACCGTAGCTTCCCGGAACTGGTCAAACAGGTCATCAATATGGGGAAGAGGATATTTGTTCTTGATCGTTAGCTTGTTCAGCTTCCGATAATCAATACAGAGTCGAAGTGTCCCATCCTTCTTCTTAACAAACAGAACAAGAGCTCCCCAAGGAGAAACACTGGGTCGAATGAAACCTCGATCCAACAGTTCTTGCAACTGAATCTTCAACTCTTTAAATTCCTTCGGTGCCATTCGATAAGGTTCCATAGACACAAGAGCTGTACCCAGATAAACCTTGATGCCAAACTCAACCTCATCCCATTTTGGCGGTACCCCAGGTAATTCTTCCGGGAAAATGTCTGGAAAGTCTTTCACAACTTGAATCTTATTTAATTCGGAATCAGACTGTCTCAGATCAAGGATATTGGCAAGATAAGCGATAGACCCTTTCCTGATAATTTTCTCACCATTGAGAGTTGAGACGATGTTACATAGGAACCCTCTGCGCTCACCAATCAGAATCACCTCACGGTCATCAAGAGTTCTCAGTGTAGCCCTTTTCTTTTCATAGTCTAAAGTAACATGATGTGCAGACAACCAATCCATACCCAGAATAAGATCGAACTCTCCAAAGGGTAACTCCATCAAATCAGTTGAAAAGATCTCCCCTTGAATCTCGAGAGGACAATTCCTGTATACTTTAGTAACCTCAACTGGATTACCCACCTGACTGTGTACAGTAACAGCACTAACGGTATCCTCAACAGAAATCTCAAGACCCCCAGACACAGAACTTGCAACATATGAATGAGTCAAACCATTATCTACCAGAGCAAAATATGGAATAGAATGGATAGAGAATGTACCAGCAATAACATTTGGTTCATCACGGACCTCGTGCCTCCTAGTAGAATAAACTAACATCGGCTGTCTGGCCCCCGATTCTGCTGATCCTCCACTCGGAGCTGGTCTACCTCTACTAACAGAGCCTGAAGTAACAGATCTGACCTGACCTCTTCCCTTGGCGGGAGTCTGTACTGATGTCTGAGACTGATTAGTAGTAAAAGCTGAGGGAGGTGAAATTGGACAATCTCTGAAACGATGCTTGAATGAACCAAATCTGAAACAAGCTCCAGTCTGCCTCCTACACTCGCCCGAATGCCACTTCTTGCAAAAAGGACACTGTGGCACCCCTCGAGTACTAGTCGAACCACCAGCACTGACAGTCGGAATAGAAGAAGTCATTGGTCTAGCTCTCGAATAACTCTGATAGTATGTCTCATCTCTGGCCCTCTTCCTAGACTGATTTCCCTGACTATGCTGAACTGGCACTGACACTGGTCTCTTCATTCTATCAGATCCATAGAACTCAAGCTGTCTCAACTCGTCCTCATTATGCTCAGCTATCCTAGCTCATCAAGTTATATCATTGTATTCATGGTCCATATGTAAAGCAACATTGGCCTTTATCGTAGGACGCAACCCCTTCAGAAACCAATCACACTTGATGTGAGCACGATTATGCCACCCAACAATGCAACTTCAAACTTTCAGGGAAGTTTGCTTTTTCACTTGTTACATACTGATGTGTAACATTTTTTATGCTATATTATTTATATTGGTGTGTTTACTATGTATATAGTATGTTTGGTATGTTTTGAATAAGTTTGATATGCCTTATAATGTTTTTATATTTGTTTAAGTGTTTTGAATAAGTTTAATATTACTTATGGAATGTTTATATTTGTTTGCGAGTAAATGAATAAGACCACAAGTGTTTATAAG
The DNA here is from genome assembly GCA_030270665.1 of Hibiscus trionum. Classification (NCBI taxonomy): domain Eukaryota; kingdom Viridiplantae; phylum Streptophyta; class Magnoliopsida; order Malvales; family Malvaceae; genus Hibiscus; species Hibiscus trionum. The sequence continues at coordinate 39,289,600 of BSYR01000026.1, read as the reverse complement.
TGTTTACAACTTGTTTTAGAGTTTCTATTAAGTTTATATTACTTTGATGGAAGTTTGTTATGTTTTGGCGTAGGTACGTAGGAGGAGCTTAGGCAAGTGAGGCGTGCAAATGTGTCCAACATGCATATACCATGCAAGATTAGCCCAAATATGCAACAAGTGCAGCCGAGTCCCTAATGCAAATATGTGCAGCCACATTTATTTTCATTCTCACACATATGCGGCTTTGTGGGGTTTGAATTTCCAAAATGCAAAGCACCTGCAGTCGACGCACATTTAACATGTGCAGAGATTTTGAATTTTAAATTGCATGCATATTTTGCATGTGTTTTAATTTACATTGCTGCCATTCCAAATTGGAAATCACGGCTAGGAAGAAATCAATTGCCGCCCATAATTGGTTATCCCTCTTTGAAATTTAATATTAAAAAAACAATGCACATTAAACATGTGCTCGATTGTGCAGCCACATATTTGTAAACCGGCCAACCCCCATTGTATCTATATATTTGGCCGTAATTCACTTGTACATGGTTAGACATTTTTGGAAATAAAATTTGTTTGAGAGAGTTTCTCTTGTTCGGTTCTTTTTAGAACTATCTTTTGACATTTCGGACTTTGTTTTGATTTGTCAAATTTACTGGATACTTCGGGTTCCTAGATCGCTATCTAGCGGGTCCAAGTCCTCCGACGTGAAACATATTCGATTCGGGTTTGCTGAGTAGATTGTGCAGGTTCTTTCGAGCTTTTCGTTTTTGACGATAGACAGATTCGATTCGGGTTCGTTCAGCAGATTGTTCGAGTTCTTTCGAGTTTAGCGTTTCCAACATCGGTCGTTTTTGAAGCCTTCTTCACTATCGTTTTGAAGTCTTTCCAAAACGCCAAAATTATCATCTTACCCTATATTATTATTATTTTTATTTTTTTTCATCTTTAAGTCCATATTTAACATAAATATGTCGTATAATTCTTGTTGTTTCCTTGTTTTTATTGCAAGAACGTGCCTACAACATTCCTAGATCCGTAACAAACGAGGATAGTCCGTTTCGGCAGACTGCCCTTTATTATGTGGTATCAAAGCCTAGGTTGTTGGATTCGTTGTATGTTTCTGCAAATTCGAGTAAAAAAAAGAAAAAAATGCATTCGAATTAAACAAAAAAAAGTCAGCATTCGAATATAAAAAAACAGAATTTCGAAAAAAAACAAAAACAGATTCGAACAAAAAAAAACAGATTCGAAAAAAAAAGATTCGAAAAAAAACAGATTCGAACAAAAAAAACAGATTCGAAAAAAAAACAGATTCAAATAAAAAAATAGATTCGAATATAAAAAAACATTTTAGATTCGAAAGTGTTTATATACATATGTATTATTATTGTTGTGTTCCTATTGTAAATGATGAAATTTGTACGAGTTTGTTATGTAACTTTGATGTGCTCGGAAATCAACCGAAGTGAACTATGCTTGTTTGTTCGGTAATAGGAAGGTTGTAAGCACGTCTTCGCAGTAAGGTTCTCTAAACTCTTCATTTTTCATCTTTTGGTTCCTGTTCTTTCGTGTCATTATCCTTTTCATCTTTTCTTTAATTTTTAGTCTTATTTCCTTTCTTTTTGGGTCACCTTTTTTTTCTTTGTTTCCTTAACCGTTGTCCGTCATTTTTTTATTATCCTTTATTTCTTTTGTTTCATCACCAATTTCCAGCCTTCTTATTATTATTTTTTTCAGCCTTTTTTTTAATTTTTATTTCACCTAACAGTCCCTATTTGTCCTTTAACCATTTGTTTGTTTACCTATTATATTATCTTGTAAGTTTGACACAGTTAACAAGTTCGAAAGATCGAGTTAGTTCCTTAAAGAACTGATTGCGAGAGATCGAGTGGAAAAAGGCAATTGAGCGTGTGAGAACAAAAGGGGAGACAAAAAGAGCCATTCAAGTATTCTCCCGAGTGAAACACGAGCGTTTGAGTGCAATTGTTGAGCGATCTTTCCTTGGAGCGATCTGTGAGATTTTTGTTGAGTGTGCAGTGAGGTCCATTTTTTTATTTCACTAACATATATATTGTGTGTTTTTGTTTGTTGTTTTGGTTTTTCAACATGTTAGGTTATGATGATAATTCGGGTGAACAACAACCACTGAATCTCCAGATGCAAGCCTTAGAGTGCATGATGCAACCAGTGATTGCTAATGCATTAAAGCTTATACATTCTCGAATGGATAGACTTGATGGGGGTGGTTCCCATTCTATCCATGAAGAGATAATTGATGACAATGTGCAGACATTGGCTACCGATGAAGCACTTGTTGACAAGAGAAGTCTGAATGATCAACCATCACAGGATGAACCGCAACGAAACAACCTCTTCCATACGAGATGTAACGTGAACGACAAGGTATGTATTGTGATTATTGATAGTGGTAGTTATGCTAACGTTGCTAGTACTCTCATGGTTGACAAGTTAGGACTGAAGACGACCACACATCCCAATCCGTAAAAGTTACAATGGTTGAATGATGGTGTTGAAATCAAAGTTACCAAACAAGTTGTTATACCATTTTTCATTGGCAAATACAAGGATGAGGTAACTTGCGATGTTTGCTCTATGGATACTTGTCATTTGTTGTTAAGAAAACCGTGGCAGTATGATAAGAGAGTTTTGCACAATTGTTACACCAATCGATATTCTTTTACTCATGATGGCAAAAAGATAACTTTGGCACCTATGACTCCAAGTGAAGTATATGAAGACGAAGTTCGTTTGAAAGCGAGTACTGCAGCTTGGAAGGTAAACAAAGAGAAGCATGAATGCGAAAAGAAGAAAGCAAATTCACAGGTATTATCTGATTCGACATTTTCTTCTACTTCTTCTTCTGAATTGCAGAATAAGAAAGTGATGCCATGTGAAGTTCCCAAGGTTGCTACTGTTGGTATGTCTAGTGCATTTAAATTCTTTCCAGAAATTCAGCAACCTTCTTTACCACGGTTTGACGTTCCTTTCCATTGTACTATTGATTGTTCATTTTTTATATGCTGATTTCTTTGGTTGTACATTGGATTGTGAGCAACCTTGTGTTGTGATTCTGGATGATCGTCGAGATTCTTGTTGTTCTTTGGAGTTGCCTTTGTATGTCATTGTTTGCAGGATTACGAATGTGCAACGATCATTGTCTGACTTTATGTTGTGCATTATTCGGAAAGGTACAAGAAAGAAGGCATTTTCATTTGTGTTCTTTGTAACAGAACTTGGTTCGAGAGGATGGCATATGTGCCGAGCAAGACGACTGAAAAAGTTCCCTGCCAAGCGAAAGTCGAAATTATTCCCTTTTGTAATGAGGGTTGATTTGGGGACAAATCGCATTAATGAAGGGGGGATGATGTGAGCACGATTTTGCCACCAACAATGCAACTTCAAACTTTCAGGGAAGTTTTCTTTTTCACTTGTTACATACTGATGTGTAACATTTTTTATGCTATATTATTTATTTTTGTGTGTTTACTATGTATATAGTATGTTTGGTATGTTTTGAATAAGTTTGATTTGCCTTATAATGTTTTTATATTTGTTTAAGTGTTTTGAATAAGTTTAATATTACTTATGGAATGTTTATATTTGTTGGTGAGTTAATGAATAAGACCACAAGTGTTTATAAGTGTTTACAACTTGTTTTAGTGTTTCCATTAAGTTTACATTACTTTGATGGAAGTTTGTTATGTTTTGGCGTAGGTACGTAGGAGGAGCTTGGGCAAGTGAGGCGTGCAAATGTGTCCAACATGCATATACCATGCACGATCAGCCCAAATATGCAACAAGTGCAGCCTACAACATTCCTAGATCCGTAACAAACGAGGATAGTCCGTTTCGGCAGACTGCCCTTTATTAACACTTGTCTTTTTATGTGGTCACTAACTCTGGGACGTACTGAATCAATCTCATAAACTCGATCTCATAGTCATTAACAATCATGTCGTTCTGTCTCAGATTCATGAAATCATCTCTGCACTTAGCTATATAATCAGCTCCGACATATCGATCACAGAAAGCCTGTCTGAAATTATCCCAAGTAACAGTACTAGCTGGAGAAACAAGCTCCTCAGCCTCCCACCAATTCTGGGCTTCACCTTGCAGTAGTGAAATGGCAGCCCTGAGTTTCCGTTCGGTAGGATAATCCATCTCAACAAATAATCGTTGAAGCTTCTTCAGTCAGTACTCTGCATCTGCTGGGTCTGTACCCGTCTTTCGATCGAACATAGTCATCTCGACAGCATGAAACTTCGTGGATATGGGTCTCCGAACACTCTCAGACTGACGTAGGTATCTCAATAACTCTCTCTGAATAGTTACAACTTATGTGCCCACTGTCTCACTATCCCCTGAATCACGATGACCACTACCCTGAGCAGGCTGAACATGTGGGTCTCCTCCACCGGTCTACTGAGCTCCAGTCTACTGAGCTCCTGTCTGCTGAGCTCCTGTCTGATCCACATGTTGTTCCTCCTCATTCGCACCCTGGACCTCATCTTGATTTTGTATCGAACCCTCTAGAGGTGGAACGTCACTATTCGCAGTCACGGTATGACCTCATCCTCGGCCACGGCCTCGACCACGACCTCGACCGGCCGCTACTCTAGAACTTCTCCGAGGTGACATAGTAGTATGTCTACAAAAGAAAGAATCCTAAGATTAGATTTGGTACTTGGAGACCTTATTCAGAATATGTATAAATATATTCATAATAGATCAAAAATTTATCTGAAATTCCCGTTTTACCCCGAAAACATTTGAGAATGCATGTAAAAATTTATTTTCCATTTCAAATTGATTTAAATCACTCAGGCCGAGTGTTGAACCTGGCTCTGATACCACTAAATGTAACCCCCTAAACCCGACCCGGAAGAACTGGGTCGAATATAAGGAGTCAACTCAAAGCTTCTCCCTCACACAAGTAACCTGATTCAAAACTTAAATTCCAAAATAGATAATAATAATATCACATATTACATACTGATAAAATATTCCTGAAAATATTAAATATTCAAAATGTGCATGCATAATAAAACAGAATAACCCCAAATAAAACATCCAGAATCTGAAATTATATACAATCTGATAAAACATATAATATATAAAAGTCCAAGTCTCATACTGATAATAATAAATAAATAAAGCTGGAAAATAAGGTCCTCCAAGTACCGTAGCCTAGACCTGAGTATCTGAAAGTAGAAACTAAGGGGGAGTCAGCAAAAACGCTCAGTGTGTCTCTACAATGCAAATAGAACTAACAGAGTCATTATAACAAAAGAGACAACCAAACATTATTAGAATACAGTTTTTCCATCATGAATCAATTCAAACACATAAGCAAGTATGAATGAATATGCAACACAATATGACATGCAACAAAACTACATCACCATCCGAAGAGTAAGGTTCCCCAGAACCACTCTCTATCTCATCACCATCCGAAGTGGAATCCAGCCCGTAGGGCAAAACCACTGATCTAAAGTAAACATCATCCTAAAGGATAAAGCTACTGAACTACAGAATCCCAACCAAAATGAGATGACATAAAATCCGAGATCTGAATCTAAATGCATTATTTATCAACATAAATGCATAATCATATAATCCGATATACAATAATCCAAATCTGAATGTATAATCAAATATTGCATAACATTACAGAATGTTGAACAAGTCAAACATCACAGGTCAATAGAATATAATCATCACACATCATCAGACCACATCATGTATACATTTCAGCAAATCATCACATTTACATACAGATCACTGTAAGCAAACTACACAGAAGAGAACACACCTCAAGTAGCTAACACTCAACGTCGACGGTGACGTCTCCCACGCTCAGCTCTATCTCTAGGTCGGTCAGAGTCAGCTCCTATAACAATTAAATACACCATAAAGATATTACTACCATGCCAATACACTGATAATATAAATACCGAATGTATATTAATAATTAAACTCATGAGCGGATCCCGATGTCTGAGCAACAGGAAGTCGTCCAGGTTGAGGAAGAGGAAGGATCTCAGTATCCGAGTCAATGTCGTCTGCAAATACGAATAATACCAATTAATTTTTTCGATATTCAAATCTTTAAATACAAGTATAAATGAATAAAAGCGGTCAAAACGGTCTTTCGGGTTCGAATTTGGAAAAACGGGCAACGGAATCAGAATCAGGACGTCGAAAAACATGAAATATCCCTTTTCTGAAAAAGTCAACGGTCAATGCTGACGTCAGCCGACAATTTATAAGATAGACCGGTTCAGTTCTGTCAATCCGGTCCAGTTTTCTGGACCGGTTCAGACCAGTTCAACATAAAATCCCTAATTCGAAAATTAGGGCACAACAACTCCCCCGATTCCTCACCGCCAGTGACCTCTCACGTCAAAATCTGACGAATTTCCGAGACCCACATACACACACAACTTACACGAGGGAAAGGAACAATTGAGACCCAACCAATTTGCAAAAAAAAAAAACAAGACGACGGCAGCGTGAGGGATTTCCGAAGCAACCGAAAAGCTTACCGATGAGTTTCGGGCAAAGGGCGGCAGACGAGTGGGTTATGGTCGGACAACAAAGGGAAGATGGACGGTGGTGCCTGACCGTCGAACGAACGGTGTTTGACCCTTGGCCGGACGGAAAACAGAGAAAGGGGGTTTCTTTTCTTTTGCTCGCACAAGACGTTGAAGGAGAGGGAAGAGAACGGCCAAAACCCGAGAAAATGGTTGAAAGGTTCTATTTATACCCTAAGAAAAGGGTTAATTACAGAGCGTGCCGTTATACTTTCTAGGGTTTATGAAACGACACTTAAGTTTTGCAATCGTTACAATTTTATCAGTGAAATTCCCAATTATTAGGGTTTTTAATTTAGGGCAAAATTGGGGTGTTACACAAACAATGTGAAAGATTTACACAACTTTCCATATTTGGAAAGTGTGTTCAAAGAATTAGATACGAATTTGGATCCAAAAAGGATTCCAATCGTTAAATTCGTTAAAACTAAAAACATTTGAGGTTGGCTTTTCATGTGATCTTCCTTTTATCCAAATCTTCATTTTTATTTTTTTCATTTATCACTTTGGGATGCACAAATTCTCTTTAAGTTGTATTTTTTATGCATAACGTTAGAAAATGTTCTTAATATTTGACTGAAAATTATTTTAATTTTTAAGTACATTAATCTTTAATATTTTATCTTAAGTTAAAATAGTTAATCTTTGAATAAAAATTGTTAGTTAATTAACGACAAATTACATGACATGGTGTGGGAAATCTCCATGGCAATGCACACTGACATAACAATGACAAATAAACAAAGGTCCTTACTTGACATAATGACACACAAGTAAAACTAAAATTATATAAAATACAATTTAATTTTTTTCTGATGATGTGTTATTCTGTCAGTCATATCAAGTTGTTTATCGTTAGTTGATTACAGTTTTCATTCATGAAATGACCATTTTGACTCAAAATAAAACGTTGAGTGTTAAAATGTTTTCATTCACGGAATGACATTTTCTATAATCATATTTGATCGGTTTGTCGATAAATTAATTTGAAGGAAATATTATAATAATTTATTAAGGAGGCGATACTTATAATTTAATTTGTTTTACTCGTAACATAAGAATTTGAATTCTATACATTATTTAAATTATCTAATATCTTCTTCCGCTAAAATAATTAATAGTTAGTCTTTTAAGTTATACATAAATAAATTTATTATATGTTCGAATTATTTTGAGTTTAACCAAAATTAATTGGTTTAGTTGCTAAGGATACTCATTCTGCTCCATCTTGTATAGGTTTGAATCTCGGAATGAGAATATAATATCTCTCTGTTTAAACAAAAAAATTGATTAAATTGTAATACCCTAATTCAATTTACAATGTATAACATAGCTGCTTATCTATATCCTTTTTGTCGTTCCTAACCGACCAATCGAATAAGTGTAATAAAAAACGAGAAGCTTGTTGATAATTAAAAAGAATATTTATTTGGACCATCAATTCATCTAGTAAAATAATTCGTTCGGTTATTTTAAAATAGAATAAAAAATTAGATTCTAATGTTATAAATTATATAAATTTAAAAATTGTTTTGTGATAATTTTTTATAATATTTAATTTAAATTAACCGGTCAAAAGATTTAAAATGATGACATTAACAAAAAGAAAACTCTTATTTACATATAGCTTTTAATCGTTAAAGAACTCAATTCGAACAAAAATAGTATAAGTGGTTTGAATTTGAATCATGGTTCAACCCGTTTCATGAGTAAGCAAAAACTTGTTATTAGGGACGGAGTAAATAATTACGATAAATAGAGACAATGTACAATTAACCATTAAAAAAGGGATATCATTCAAATGAATTGAAAAATAAGAGGTCAAATAAGTAAATATCCCTTATATTTTTTTAGTAAAAATCCATATGACTCCGTCATTGTTTATCATACAATCCATGGGACGGAGGGATCAATGGCATAAGTCTCTATTATGAAACTTAAATATCCGATAAATTTTGATTTAATAATATTTTGACCCTTGTTTAAAATTTAAAGTTATTTAGTTATAAATAAACACTGACAAAATTAAAGAAGGGTAGATTCGTCCCCCCAGTAGTTTTATTCTAATAGCAATTTAGGTTCATGTAAAACTTTAAAAGCCCTTATAATTTTAAAATTTAGTAATTCGACCCTTTCAACGTTCGATCTAGAAATCAATTTCACATTCAATTTGATTCTTAAACTTCTTTGTCCGGTTCAATAATACTTAAACTCAACTTTTAGATAAAAACAAGTACAAAAATGCGATGTTTTGTTCAAATCATAAGTCAAATTTAAATGATAATTTAAATCGAAGAGTCAAGTTAAAACAAAATTAAGGTACCAAAATATATATTAACCCAAATAAAAAGTTTGGGTCAATTTAAAAAGTCTTAAGGAATCAAGCCTTTGTTTTTTTATTCCGAGATTGAAATCAAACTTTACACGCGACATAAACTATAACCAAAGAACTAAACATCTATTTCCATTAATTTCAATTGTCGTTTGGATTATTCTACTTGCCAGAATTTAATTACTATATTACACAATCATAGTATTCTTCTATAAATCGTCTTTCAAAACTACGAGACGACGTCGTACTCTGTTTCCGACATGAAAGCTGCTACAAAGGCTGAAGTTGGCGAGTTAAGCATGTGGTCGAGGACTATGTCGTTGTCGTTTTCAGTTCTTTTGATGAATCAGCCTTTGATTCTTGGCCTTGATCCGGCGTAGGCCTTCCGGGAAGCGCAACAGATTGTTTTCTCGAATTATCGGTTCTTCCTCTTCTCTTTGAACCTTAAAACTCGAGCCTCGTGGTCGGTTCTGTAGACTTGGGAAGCTTGGTTGGTGGTCGGAGTTGACGAGATGGGTACGTTTGGATCTACCATGGTTGGAACTATTCCCACTTCAGGTGACGAATATGAAACCTGAAAGCTGTATATAATTTGGTCAAATTGGGATTTTAGTACCTCTGTTATGATTACTTTTGAAATTAATCCTATACTTTAATTTCTATCAGTACATTTCAAAGAGAATGGAAGTAAAGAATTTAAGCCTCTACTAACTAGGGATGGGCATGACACGGAGATTCGACCGATCCAATTTTAAGAGTCGGGATTAAAATAAATAGATTTAGGTTGGGACTGATTATGAAATGATTAAAATACTAAAATTTTATACACAACATGAACAAAATATAAATATAATATGAAAGTGGCGGTAGAGTTAAGAGCTGTGTTTGCTAGCTTGAGTATCTCGCGAGATGGAGGTCTTGTGGATGAATTGCAAGTGAAACCATCTCTCATTCAGTTAATAAAGGATAAGCAGTTGTTGGACGATTCCTTGGTGCCACATGTTCAGGATATTGCTGAGGGTAGATCATCAGATTTCTGTTTTAATGATGATGTAGTTTTATGTTTCGTAGGACGGGTAGTAGTGCCGAATGATGTAGAGTTGAGGCGTACTATTCTGACTGAAGTTCATTGTAGTCCTTTTGCTATGCACCCTGGTAGTACAAATATGTATCATGATCTGAAGGATGAGTACTATTGGGTGGGGTTGAAGAAAGATGTAGCAGAATATGTGAGTAAGTGTATGGTTTGTCAGCGGGTTAAAGCTGAGCATCAGTTTCCTTCAGGGTTGTTGCAACCGTTGAGGATATCTGAATGGAAGTGGGAAAGAGTCACCATGGACTTTGTGTCCGGTTTACCTTTGTCGCCATCGAAGAAGAATTCAGTGTGGGTGATTGTGGATCGCCTTAAAAAGTGTGCCCATTTCTTACATGTGCATACCACGTATACCTTGGATAAGCTTGCAGTGTTGTACATTGCTGAAATTGTGCGTCTGCATGGGGTACCAAAATCTATAGTGTCGGATAGAGATCGAGGTTCACATCGCGATTTTGGGAGTGTTTGCATCAAGCTTTGGGTACGAGGCTGAACTTTAGTACTTCTTATCATCCACAGTCGGATGGATAGTCTGAGCGTGTTATTCAAGTGCTTGAGGATATGTTGAGGTGCTGTGTTATTGAGTTTCAAGGCTCTTGGGAGAAGCATTTGCCTTTGGTGGAGTTTGCTTATAATAATAGCTACCAGGCAAGTATTTAAATTGCACCTTATGAAGCCTTGTATGGGAGGAAGTGCAGAACTCCTCTTTGCTGGGCTGAAACAGGTCAGAAATTGGTCTCGACGCCGGCTTTGTTGAAAGGAACCACCGAGAAGGTGAAGCTCATTTGTGAGCGGTTAAAGGCAGCTTCTGATCGACAGAAGTCTTACGCGGATTTGAAGAGCAAGGAGATTGAGTTTGCGGTGGGTGACAGTGTGTTCTTGAAGGTTTCACCTTGGAAGAAGGTGATGAGGTTTGACCGGAAGGGTAAGTTGAGCCCTAGGTATATTGGACCATACGAGGTGATAGAACATGTGGGTCCTGTTGCGTATAAGCTGAGGCTACCGCAAGAGTTAGAGAAGATACATGATGAGTTTCATGTCTCCATGCTTCGGAGGTATAGATCGGACAGCAAAGTTCTTCGTTGAATCCATATTTGACCTATGATGAGGAGCCGGTTGAGATTCTGGATTCGGACAACAAAGTTCTTCGTGGTAAGACCATTGAATTGGTTAAGGTGTTGTGGAAGCATCGTGGTGTTGAGGAAGCCACGTGGGAAAGAAGAGATGATATGAAGAAGAAGTTTCCTTACCTTTTTCCTCCAGGTAAATTTCGAGGACGAAATTTCCTAAGAGGGGGAGAGTTGTAACACCCCAATTTTGGGCTTAGAAGTTTAGGGTCTGAATCGGACCGGTCTGAGAAATGGTTCGAATATATAAAGGAGTTTTAGGGAACACCTAGTCCGGGATGCTTTAAAAATATAGAAAATATCTAAAAATCCTCATTTAATATATATAAGTGAATGGTGAAATAAATTTTACAAAATATTGTTTGGAAATACTACATTTCAATGTAGTGACCAAATCGCAGTTTTTACAAAGTTTAGTAGTGACTGTTTTGTAAAGGATTGAAACTTTGAATCTTTAAGGAGCTAATTTATCAAAAATGTTTTCATCAGACTTTTCCTTAATTTGGGTGATTTAATTAATGATTTAATTAAATAAAATAAAGGTGATAAACTACCTTTGACTTTCATAACCACTTTTCTCTCATTTCATTTTCTCTCAAAATCCTATCAACCAAACACTTTTTCTCCAGCAAAATTCACTTTGATTTTCACTTCATTTGATGAGATTTCCATCACTCATTGATTCCTAATCAATCTTTCATCAAATCTATTTGTTTTCTACAATGAATTTTCATGGAAACTTGCCCAAATCAAGGAGAAATCATCTTTTAGAGGTAAGATTGTTCTTCTCCTCTAAATACTCAGTTCTTTACTGAAATTCCCAAGTTGTCAACCCTTTATTAAAGGTTTATGAATGGTTTTAATGTTGGAAACAAGATTTTGGCTTAAAACTCATGATTTTGGAAGAGATCTTGAAGATTTTTGTGGTAATTGAGTGAGCTCTGTTTTGAGATGGTTTTCTAATGTATTTTGGATGTTAAATGATGTTAGGAATGAGGTTTTATCAATCCAATCCCGAATAGGTTGTTTTTCCTAAGTTTTTGCTTGTGAAAATGGTGAGTTTTGGGGTGATATTGGTGTTCTGTTAAAGCTGGGGGTGTAAGGACGAGTTTAGGATTGTTTTTTATGTTAATTAATGTTTAGAAATGTTTAGAAGTGATGTATCTTGGCTGGGTTATGTTTTGGAAGAGTTTGGAGGTGATTTCGGTTGTGTTTGATAGCCGAAATGTTGGGTTTAGGTAGAGCAGCGAGTTTAGGAGTGTTGGCTGAAGATTTCAATGCATGATGATGCATTAATCCTCTGCTTTTATGTGTCTAAAACAAGGGGAGACCTCTTCGGACACTTTTGGAGTTGATCCGGAAGCTTAATTGGCGTTTCGACGAGCAAGCGAAAAGAAATTGGTAAGTGCGATTGTGTTAGAAGTCCATGAGGACAAAAATAAAAGGTTTGGGGATTTAGGAGAGGTTTGAAACACCTTCCTAAATCCGGAAGTAAGTATGGTTTGAATTGCTCTCTTTAAAATGGTGTTTGCTTCTAAAATGCTTTTACATGCTCATGGTTTGAGATTGATAAATTCCTATTGTTTTTGTGCATGATTCATGGCTTGAGATTATGCTTGTAGAGATGTCATGAGATGGCATGTTGCATTCAAGAGATTTGAGCTTTTTGTTTGAAGCAAAGTACGATTCATGTTCTGAAATGTGATGAGAAAACCTTTGAGTAATATTGCATGAAAAACAGTAGGTGTGGTGATGTTTTAACACATTATATTGTCATAGATGTTGAGAAACTTACCAGATATAATTGATCGATCAATAGGATGAGAGTGCACTATAAACTAAAAATTCGTACGTGCTCTTTGGTTAAGCCAAAGGGTGATATTCCGAAGATGGGCATTCCATCGGGTAGGACTTGGTGAAATACCGAAGCTTTGTGGCGATGAGAGATTCCGCCATGTGAGTACGGTGATGAGAGATTCCACCGGAAGCCATGTTGCTAGACAAGTGAGTACGGTGATGCGAGATTCCACCGGAAGAGTCTAGTGTAGAAATGTGTCCGCATATCCAAGTATTAATGAGATTCTAAATGCCAATATAAATGATGAAATGGTTTTTGTTACACGTGTACCTTTGATGAAATGATTTATGCTATGAGTTATGCAAATGAGATTTGTTTTAGAAATGCTTTGATGATACAAGCATGTGTATGGCCTTGCCATGAGTTTTGCATTGGTAAATGCATGAGATAGAATTGAGGTACATGTAGTTTCAATGAGAAGTTGCTTTGAAGGGTTTTCAAGCATGTGTTAAAATGAGCATGTGGTTCAAAAGCATGTGTTAAACTCCCTAGGGTTATGGCATGTTTGCTTTGGCTGATTTGAATTGTAAATGGCCTTAATTGCTTGTTTTGAGGTTGGATTGCCTATTTGTGATTTGATATTAGGAAGCATGCCTCTAGACTAGTGAGATTTCATGTTTTATGCTATGAATGTGTTTAAGAGTTCTAGATATGTACCTTATATGTTTGCTGATTTGTTGGTATGATTAGAGAGTCTTTGGGATGTGTTTGAATGAGTTTATGAAGGAAAAACCAGCAATTGCTGCAGTTTCTAGGAAAACTGTATCGAAACACCCTCTAGTGTTTCAAAACGGGGGCCTGTAATGGCCTTCGTGTTTCGGAACGTTGGAGGCTGTTTCGAAACGATTTGGCTACTGGAATGCCATGTTTCGGAACTGGTCTCAAAACACACCCGCGTACCGAAACGGTCAACGTCGTTTCGATCCAGCGTTTCCATACGGCAGGTGGGTGTTTCGAAACGGGTGACTGTTGGACACAGATTTGAATTGCTCTAATGTTTGCATGTTTTACACTTTAGTCCTAAATGTTGGGATTGCAATTGCTTGAGCTTGAGATGCCAATTAAGATGAAATTTGGCAGAGAAGCATGTAACATGACTAATTTCATAATGGTAAACTTAAAATCAATGAAGACCTTCTAATTTACAGAAATTACATTTTGGTCCCTAAACCTGTGTAAAGTGCAATTGAGTCCCTATATGATATCCGTTTGCTGTGCCTTTCTCAATCGTATCTCGTGAGTACTCACTTAGGGTTAACATGTATCTAGACAAGATTAAAAAGGAAAAAAAGGGTCGTGAATCAAGGTTGACTTTCGGGTTGACTTTGGTTTTCCCCGTATAATCTTCGTAGTTCGGGTCAATCGTCTAGGCAGGTCTAAGGGGGTTACATTGTGTTTCAGAGATAAAGTTGTAGTACCTGAAGATGTTGAGTTGAGACGTCTGATTCTGAGCGAAGCACATTCGAGTCCTTTTTCTATGCATCCGGGTAGTACTAAGATGTACCGTGATTTGAAGAATGATTATTTATGGGTTGGTTTGAAGAAGGATGTAGCCGAGTATGTGAGCCGTTGTATGGTTTGTCAGAGAGTGAAGGCAGAACATCAGGTTCCTTCAGGTTTGTTACAGCCTTTGAAGATTCCAGAATGGAAATGGGAGAGGATCACTATGGACTTTGTGTCGGGGTTACCGTTGTCTCCTTCGAAGAAGAATTTTGTTTGGGTCATAGTTGATAGGTTCACTAAGTGTGCTCACTTCTTAGCAGTGAACACTACAGATTCTTTAGACAAGTTGGCGAATTTGTACATTCGCGAGATTGTGAGACTTCATGGAGTTTCGAAGTCTATTGTATCAGACAGAGATCCGAGATTCACTTCGAGGTTCTGGAGTTGTTTGCATAGTGCCCTAGGTAGCCGTTTGCATTTCAGTACTTCTTATTATCCACAGTCAGATGGGCAGTCAGAGCGAGTGATACAGATATTAGAGGATATGCTTCATTTTTGTGTGATTGACTTCCAGGGATCTTTGGAGAAGCACTTGCCCTTTAGTTGAGTTTGCTTACAACAACAGTTACCAGGCTAGTATACAAATGGCTTCTTATGAGGCATTGTATGGTAGACGATGTAGGACTCCGATCTGTTGGGCTGAAACGGGTCAGAGATTGTTATCTATGCCGGATTTGCTTAAGGGGACTACCGACAAAGTGAAGTTGATTTGCGACCGTTTGAAAGCAGCTTCCGATCATTTGAAATCTTATGCAGATTTGAAGAGAAAAGAGATTGAGTTCTCAGTGGGTGAGACAGTGTTTCTGAAAGTATCTTCGTGGAAGAAGGTAATGCGATTTGGCCGGAAAGGCAAGTTGAGTCCGAGGTTTATTGGTCCGTATGAGATACTTGAGCGGATTGGGCCTGTAGCTTACCGTTTGAGATTGCCTTCTGAGTTAGATAAGATCCATGATGTGTTTTATGTGTCGATGCTTAGGAGATATAGATCAGATCCGTCTCATGTTATGCCTATTGAGGAGATAGAGTTGAATCCGAATTTGTCTTATAATGAATAACCTGTTGAAATACTTGCTTCTAATAGCAAGGTGTTGCGTGGCAAGACCATAGAGTTGGTCAAGGTGTTGTGGAGACATAGAGGTGTGGAAGAGGCCACGTGGGAGAGGAAAGCTGATATGCTTGAGCAGTTTCCGTCAGGTAATTTCGGGGACGAAATTCCTTAAGTGGGGGAGATTTGTAACACCCGGGTTTGGGGGTCGGGTGAAAATAATATTAAAATAATATTTTGGGTTTCGGTTTTATAATTAAAATAATAAAATATTTTATGGGCTTCGTGTTTGCAAAATAATTAAAGTCTATGTTGGGCCTATCTTCTAAGTCCAAATTCCATGGACTTTATGAGATGGGAGTTTTTAGCCATTTCATTAATGGCATAATGGTAAATAGGTTTTCTTTGATAAATTAAAGCAAAAAAAGAAGAAGAAGAAGACATGTGCTCATATTCTTCCTCACTCTCATTTCAAACTGAACGACCAAAAGAGCTCTCTTCTCCATTTTTACTATTCCATTACATCCTTTGCTCCTTGTTGGTGATTTTCCAAAAGGTAATTGCATTTTTCACTTGGCCTTATCTTCCTCTTCATGTTGATACCATTAGTTTTCATTAAAACCATGTATTTTATATTTTGGGTTTTCAAAGAATTTGTCAAAGATTGAAGCTTTATGAATTTCTAACAAAGCTTTTGATTATTTATTGTTAGATAAGTTGTTTACAACCAATAAGGTCCAACATATGTGAATTTTAAAGAGTTTTACAATGATTCTCGGATTTGGGTTTTAGAAGGGTTTTTGAAGGGTTTAAAGGTTGGTCTTGGGGTTGTTTGATGTCGGAAATTAAGGGTTGTTGTTAGTTTAATAGTTAGGGGTTGTTTTGGAAGCATTTAAGTGTGTTAAAAAGGTTGAAATCATGAGTTTTGGACTGGGTTTCATGGCTACTCGGGTTTGAAGTTTTGGGGTTGTTCTTAGCTTGAAACTCTTGTGTTTTATGCTTGATTAGTGTTCCGGGTTTGCTACATTGTTGTGTGATCTGATTTGAGGTTGTATTGATTGTGTCGAGTTGATTAGAAGCAAGAAATTGTGTGGGTGAAGCATCGGGAACAAATCTGGAATCGTTGGAAGCTTCATCGGCTAGTGTGTTGAGCTTGGAATAGTCGGTGAGTGGTTAAATGTTTTTAAATGGTTTTCGAGTATTGGTTCAAGCATGTGGACTAGGTCGGGCTTGGTAGACCCACCTAGAGTTGGGATTAGAGTGGTAGCCTAATCCCAAGCTTTAGTTAGAAACTTTGGTTGAACTCTAATTGTTTTCTATGCCTCATGTTTAATTGTGTTTATGGTGGATATGTATATTGTGTTATACATGTATGTTGAGGCATAGTTTTGATGCATTGTGATATGCATGTGGATTGTGCACGATGGTGATCATGGTGAGTACGTGGTGGTGGTGCACCTGCTAGAGGAGGGGAAGCATCCAAGTGGAAACAAAGCTCTAAGTATGGAAGGTTTTCTAAGTACATTTTAGCTTTTGGCAATTTGGCAATGGGGGACCTATGAGTATGTTTTGGGAGATGTTTTGAACTCCCTAAGTATGTTGAATGTTGTTGAGAATGCTGGTTTTGTGGTTGGCCTTCTTATGCTTGAATTGGAAGTTTATACTTGAATGGCTTACTTGTGTAGGAAGCATGCCTATAGATTTGGGGCTTTTCATATGTGTGGATGTTTTGATGAATTGTTGATGCAAGTATGTCTCATATATGTTGAATTGCATGTTGGCAAAGTTTGGTGGCATTTGGAGCATAATTGGTTGGTCAATTGCATGTTTAAGCATGCATTTTTAGTCAATCTGTGCAGGGTGTTTCGGAACAGCACCTACCGTTTTGGAACGGGTGCCTTAATTGTGCCCAGGCGTCCGAAACGGGAGGGGCCGTTCCGAAACGGAAAGGCCACTGCCAGACCCCCGTTTCAGTACGCGTTGCGGAACGGCCCCGAGTTTCGAAACGGGCTATGCCTGTTTCGGAACGGGTGACCGTTGGGGGCTGACATTGGCAGTTATATGTTTTGGAATGTTTGCGTTTTGGTCCTAAAACTTGTTTGTGCAATTGTATGAGTTTGGGAAGTCCTTTTGAGCTGAAATTTTACAGAGAAGCATGAAATATGATTAATTTCAAGTTGGTAACTTTAATTTGGGTTAAGTCTTTATAATTATCAGAATTTACAATTTGGTCCCTAAAGTTGTATTTTGTTCAATTAAGTCCCTGTTTGATCTCTGATGTTTGTGATCTTTTGGTATGATGTTTGTGTGATCACAATTAGGTCTAAAGTGCATCTAGACAAGGTTAAAAAGAAAAAAAGGGTCGTTAATCAAGGTTGACTTTCGGGTTGACTTTGGTTTTCCCCGTGTGACTTTCTTAATTCGGGTCAACCGTCTAGGCCGGGTTAAGGGGGTTACATTTGGTGGTATCAGAGCTGAGTTCTCGAGTAATTGGGAATGTATGTATGCATGATTGAAGTATGTATGCCTTGTATGCTTGTTGAGTGAAAGCATGTTTAATGGCTTGTGATTTTGATGCAATTGAAGTGTGTGCTGTGATGTAGCATGTTGTGGGTACCCATTGCCAAATCAAAGCTAAAGGAAGGATGTTGTTTTGAAATGAAATTGAGCTTGAATACTTGGATTGCTTACCTTGCTGGGCCTGACTTTGTTTTATTTGTGTTGTGATTGCATGGTAAAAGTATGGCACCACGTAGAGAGTTACGAGGTAATGTGCGAGCTACGGCTCCTAATGAGAACGAGAATGAGGAAAACACGGGTAGTGCGGTGTTACCTCCTCCTCCACCTGGTGGTGGTGGTGCTGGGGCTGAGGAAGCTGGAGCTGCAGCTGGCGCTGGAGCTGCTGGACCTGGGGCTGGTCAGGGGCAAGCTATGCCTGATATGACGATGTTAGTGCAAGCTATTGCTGGTGCTTTTCAAGCAGCAGTAGCTGGGGCTCGTGGAGCGGGGCATCAGGAAGATGCTGGTGTCAGACTACCTTTGGAGCGTTTGCGCAGTCTTGGTGGGACTGAGTTCAGGGGTATGTCTGCTGAGAGTTCTGAAGCTTGGCTAGAGAGTACCAAGCGTATCTTGGGCCAGATGAGTTGCACTGATGTGCAGAAGCTGGGTTGTGTTGTGTCCTTGCTGCAGAAGGATGCGTATACGTGGTGGACAACCACTATTGCTGGGATGGCAGAAGCTTATGTGACTTGGACATTCTTTCAGAATGTGTTCAAGCGGAGATATCTTGGTGTGAGATATCTAGATGAGAAGAAGCGTGAATTCATGTCTCTTACCCAAGGGAGCATGAGTGTGGCTGAGTATGAGGTGCAGTTTGTGCGACTCAGTCAGTATGCACCGGAGCTGGTACCTGATGAGCGGGCAAGGTGCGAGAGGTTCCGTTATGGTTTAGAGACGGATGTGAAAATGTATTTGCTGGCCGCCGAGTATGATGATTTCGACGTGTTGGTGGGTCGAGCCAAGGATGTTGAGATGAACTTGGGTTTATCTGTGAGAGGTGCTGGAGCAAGTGCTGGGAAGCGATCAGCTGAGTTTAGTTCCGGAGGTGGACGGAACAAGAGGGGACGTGATCAGAAGTATCAGTCTTCAGCTAAGAGAGGTGGTGGTGCACCTGCTAGAGGAGGCAATGTTAGAGCTGATCCGAGTGCTTGTTGGATCTGTGGTTCACGTGGTCACATGAAACGTGACTATCCTCGTGCTGAGAGAGTGGTGCAAGCTCCTGTTGCGGCTGCTGGTAACGGGTGCTGGAGTTGTGGTTCTGCAGACCACTTGAGACGAGATTGTCCTAGGTTGGCTGGTGATCAGGTGCGTGCTCCTGTTGTTGCTGCACCGCAGAGAGGTCGTGGGCGCGGCCGTGGTAATTTCCAGAGGAGAGAGGAAGGTGGTCGCGGAGTGGCCCATGTTGTGGCTATTCAGCCTGAGGGTGGAGGCCAACCGAGGGTGTATGCTCAGCGAGAGGGCAGGAATGATGCGGATGTGATTGCAGGTACCTTTACTTTGCAGTCCTTGTCATTGCTTTCTTTGATAGATTCTGGATCTACGCATTCATACATTTTGCGTGAGCATGCTGAATTGCTTGGTTTGCCTGTTGAGTCTTTGGATGTTGGTGTTCGAGTCACTAGTTCTTTTGGTGAGACTGTTGTGACTAGGAAGCTTTATAGAAGGTGTCCCTTGGTCGTTCAAGAGCATGTTTTCCATGTTGATCTTATGGAGTTGCCCTTCTATGGTTTCGATGTGATCCTTGGTATGGATTGGCTTGCTGAGCATCGTGCTGTTGTGGATTGTGAGAACAAGCGGGTTTCGCTTAAGCTTGCGGATGATTATGAAGTTGTTGTGGTTGGTGAGAATGTGAAGTTTCTTGCCAATGTGGTGTCTACCTTGGAGGCGAGCAGGATGTTGAGGCAAGGTTGCGAAGCCTATCTAGCTTTTGTGATGAATCCTAGCTCTAAAGAGTTGAGGGTGCAAGATATCAGAGTTGTGAAGGAGTTTCCTGGTGTTTTTCCTGAGGAGTTGCCTGGTTTACCTCCTAACCGCGAGGTGGAGTTTGGAATTGAGCTGTATGAGAATACAACTCCTGTGTCCATTACTCCCTATAGAATGGCACCTAAGGAGCTGAAGGAGCTGAAGACGCAGTTGCAAGAGTTGCTTGACCGTGGGTTCATCCGTCCGAGTGTGTCACCTTGGGGAGCACCGGTCTTGTTTGTGAAGAAGAAGGATGGCACTATGAGAATGTGCATTGATTACCGTCAGCTGAACAAGTTGACTATCAAGAATCGGTATCCTTTGCCGAGGATTGATGATCTTTTTGATCAATTTCGGGGAGCTGCTGTGTTCTCTAAGATTGACTTGAGGTCGGGGTATTATCAGTTGAAGGTGAAGGATGTGGATGTGCCTAAGACAGCTTTCAGGACAAGGTATGGGCATTATGAGTTTCTTGTGATGCCGTTTGGGTTGACAAATGCTCATGCTGCTTTCATGGACATGATGAATCGTGTGTTTCATGAATACCTGGACAAGTTTGTTGTGGTGTTCATTGATGATATCCTCGTGTACTCGCGTACTGAGGAGGAGCATGAAGAGCATTTGAGGATTGTTTTGCAAGCTTTGTTGGAGAATCAGCTTTATGCTAAGCTGAGCAAGTGTGAGTTCTGGTTAAGGGAGGTGGTGTTTCTTGGACATGTGGTCTCAGCTGAGGGGATTCGTGTTGATCCTCAGAAGATTGAGGCGGTGATGAATTGGAAAGTTCCTAAGTCTGTTCATGAGATCCGTAGTTTCCTTGGTTTGGCGGGATACTACAGAAGGTTTGTGGATGGTTTTTCCAAGATTGCTGCTCCTTTGACGAAGCTGTTGCAGAAGGATGTTAAGTATGAGTGGACGGAAGCGAGACAGCAGGCTTTTGAGAAGCTTAAGGCGGCTTTGACGCAAGCTTCTATCTTGATTCAGCCTGAATCAGGGAAAGAGTTTGTGGTTTACAGTGATGCATCCTATGTTGGTTTGGGGTGTGTGCTGATGCAGGAGGGTAAGGTGGTGGCTTATGCATCGCGGCAGTTGAAGGTGCATGAGCGCAATTACCCTACGCATGATATTGAGCTGGCTGCAGTGGTTTTTGCTCTGAAGATCTGGAGGCATTATCTGTATGGTGAGAAGTGTACTGTGTACACGGATCACAAGAGTTTGAGGTATCTGATGTCTCAGAAGGAGTTGAATCTTAGGCAGCGGCGTTGGTTGGAGTTGCTCAAGGATTATGATCTGATGATTGAGTATCATCCTGGAAAAGCTAATGTTGTTGCGGATGCCTTGAGTAGGAAAGTAGCTGTTGAGCTGAGGGCTATGTTTGCTAGCTTGAGCATATCGCAAGATGGTGGTCTCGTTGCTGAGTTGCAAGTGAAACCCTCTTTGGTTCAGTTGATCAAGGATAAGCAGTTGTTGGATGATTCCTTGGTGTCTCATGTTCAGGATATCGCGGAGGGTAGACCTTCGGATTTCTGTTTCAATGATGATGGTGTGCTGTGTTTTGGGAGTCGGATAGTAGTGCCTGCTGATGCTGAGTTGAGGCGTGCTATTCTGACTGAAGGTCATAGTAGTCCTTTTGCTATGCACCCTGGTAGTACTAAGATGTACCGTGATCTTCGTGATGAGTACTATTGGGTGGGTTTGAAGAAAGATGTTGCAGAGTTTGTTAGCAAGTGTTTGGTGTGTCAGCGAGTTAAGGCTGAGCATCAGTTTCCTTCAGGGTTGTTGCAACCGTTGAAAATCCCTGAATGGAAGTGGGAGAGGGTTACCATGGATTTTGTATCTGGTTTACCTTTGTCTCCATCGAAGAAGAATTCGGTCTGGGTGATTGTGGATCGCCTGACGAAGTGTGCGCATTTCTTGCCTGTGCATACCATATTTTCTTTGGATAGGTTGGCAGAGCTGTACATTGCGGAGATTGTGCGGCTGCATGGTGTGCCTAAGTCGATTGTGTCGGATAGGGATCCGAGGTTCACATCGCGTTTCTGGCAGTGTTTACATCAAGCTCTGGGTACAAGGTTGCATTTCAGTACATCCTATCATCCTCAGTCGGATGGTCAGTCTGAGCGAGTTATCCAGATTTTGTTGGATATGTTGAGGTGCTGCGTGATTGAGTTCCAAGGTTCTTGGGAGAAGCATCTGCCTTTAGTTGAGTTTGCTTATAACAACAGTTATCAGGCAAGTATACAGATGGCACCTTATGAGGCTTTGTACGGGAGGAAGTGTAGGACTCCTCTTTGTTGGGCTGAGACTGGTCAAAAGTTGGTTTCGATGCCGGCTTTGTTGAAAGGGACCACAGAGAAGGTAAAGCTCATTTGTGAGCGGTTGAAGGCTGCTTCTGATCGGCAGAAGTCTTACGCGGATTTGAAGCGTAAGGAGATAGAGTATGCAGTGGGTGACCGTGTGTTCTTGAAGGTTTCGCCTTGGAAGAAGGTGATGCGGTTTGGCCGAAAGGGTAAGTTGAGCCCTAGGTACATTGGACCATATGAGGTGGTTGAGCGTGTGGGTCCTGTTGCGTATCGGTTGAGGCTACCTCAGGAGTTGGAGAAGATTCATGATGTGTTCCATGTCTCTATGCTCCGGAGGTATAGATCTGATCCTTCGCATGTGATGCCTGTGGAGGAAGTGGTTCTGAATCCAGATTTGACCTATGATGAGGAACCGATGAAGGTTCTTGATTCGGATAGCAAGGTTCTTCGTGGCTATACCATTGAGTTGGTGAAGGTGCTGTGGAAGCATCGCGGTGTTGAGGAAGCCACGTGGGAGCGGAAGGAAGACATGCTGAAGCAGTTTCCTTATCTCTTTCCTTCAGGTAAATTTCGAGGACGAAATTTCTAAAGGGGGGGAGAGTTGTAACGCCCCGGTTTTGGGCTTAGAAGTTTTGGGCGTTGACCGGTTTGGTCAAAGTGCTGTTCGAATCTAAGAGAGTGAAATTAGGAAAGCCTAGTTTGGGTTGCATTAAAAATATGGAAAAATGTTCTAAAATCATCTTTTAATATAATTAAGTGAACTGTGAAATCAATTTTGGAAAATGAGTTTCGGAAGGGTGACATTTTGGCTAGTGACCAAAATGTGATTTTTGAAAGTTTTGTGACTGTTTTAAAAAGGATTGAAACTTTGAATCTTTAGGGAGCTATTTACCCAAAGGGAAGTTTCTCCAGATTTTCTAGAATATTAAATGATTTAATAATGGTTTAAAATAAAAGTAAAAAGGAGGGAAAGATATTTTTAGTCATTTTTAACTAACTTTCTAAATTTTCCATTCCCATTTTCTCTCATCTTTTCTCTCAAACCAAACACATTCTCTCCAGATCTTTTCCTCTGATTTTTATCACCTAAATACTTCTTTTCAATCCTCATTTGATTCCTAATCATCTCCACATCAAAACCTTTGTATTTGCTACTTGATTCATCAAGCTTTTTGGCTCTAAAAGAGGAGAAACTCAAGTTTGGAGGTAAGAACGTCCTTCTCCTCTGAACTTCAAGTTCTTTAATGAAATTCATAAGTTCTCAATCCCTAATTGATGTTTTATAAATGGCTTTTAAGATTGTTTAGTGGATCTTGGCTTAAAATGCAAGATTTGGTGTGTTTTTGATGAAATTTCGTTGGATCTGTTTAAGCAGTGTTTTAAGGTGCTAAAATGATGATTAATGAATGTTAATTTGATAAGGAAATGAGTTTTGATTAATGCAATCCCGGATAGGTTGTGTTTCCTAAGTTTAGCTTGTGATTCTTGGATGTTTTTGTGGTGATCTTGTGGATCTGATGTTGCTGGAGGTATAAGGATGTTTATAGGTTGTTTTTAGATGTTAAATGGTGTTAATGGATGTTAGGTTTTGCTGGTTTATGGCTGGGCTTTGTTGAGAAGTGGTTTTGATGCAATTTTGGTTGTGTTTGGTGGCCGAAATTGGAGTGTGAATGAGAGCAGCGAGTTTGAGTGCTTTCGTTGAAGCTTTTGATGCATGATGATGCATTAAATCTCTGCTTTAATGTGTTTAATCAGGGGAGGCATCTTTGGATCCAAGAGTTGTTGATCCGGAAGCTTGAATTGGTGCTTCGGCAAGAGGCGAAGTGGAATCGGTGAGTGAAATTGGGTTTTCGGCTTTGAAACCAATGTCTTGGGAGCTTAGTTTAAGTCTAAACAACTTTGCTAAGCTCGAGTGTAAGTTTTCGGAAATTTTCTCTAGTGGTGGCCATGATTTTGTTGTGATGCAATGTGGTTTATTGCATGTTTTGATTACTGTTTTGAAAGCATGATTTAGCATGGTATTTGCTGTTTTGATAAGCCATATGTTAAAGGAAGCTCAAGGTAAGAGTTCCTTGTTTTTGAACATTGATTAAATGTGGTTTGATGCTTTTAAATGCATGAGGAATATGGCTTGGTTTAATGCTTTAAAACAGTGGATTAATTGATGAAAATGATGTATATTGGCAAGTGATGTTTTGAAAAGATTAAGGTCACTAAGGTGGTTAAAAGTCCTTGAGTGAGCCTTGTTTACTTAAGAACATCAATGTGGTTAAAAGTCCTTGGATGGTTCTTGTTACGGACACAAAGGTGGTTAAAAGTCCTTGTGTGGTCCATTCTATGGTGTTTAAAAGTCCATAGGCCAAGGTGTTTAAAAGTCCTTGGGGTTCAAGGTGTTTAAAAGTCCTTGAGGTGATTCAATTCATGGTGTTTAAAAGTCCATGGCCAAGGTGTTTAAAAGTCCTTGGGATCAAGGTGTTTAAAAGTCCTTGATGTGATACATTCTATGTTGTTTAAAAGTCCATAGGCCAAGGTGTTTAAAAGTCCTTGGGGCCAAGGTGTTTAAAAGTCCTTGGCGTGAAAGTTGATGAACTTGTTTTCAAAGAAATGAAATGTATCACTTGAGGCCAATATGACATGTAATGAAATGAAGCATGAGATGCTTGTTTTAAGTATGCTTTTGAGCATGTGTAAATGATGGTTTGAAGCATGTTTTATAAGTGTTTTATAAATGCATTATTGGATGGTTTTATTGAGCATTCCTCACTAAGCTTTTGCTTACGCTCTCTTTGTTTTCTTAATTCAATAATGCAGAACACTAGAGTTCTTGAGGGCAGCAAGGAGGGCAAGCATCCAAGTGGAAACAAAGCTCTAAGTATGGAAGGTTTTCTAAGTACATTTTAGCTTTTGGCAATTTGGCAATGGGGGACCTATGAGTATGTTTTGGGAGATGTTTTGAACTCCCTAAGTATGTTGAATGTTGTTGAGAATGCTGGTTTTGTGGTTGGCCTTCTATTGCTTGAATTGGAAGTTTATGCTTGAATGGCTTACTTGTGTAGGAAGCATGCCTATAGATTTGGGGCTTTTCATATGTGTGGATGTTTTGATGAATTGTTGATGCAAGTATGTCTCATATATGTTGAATTGCATGTTGGCAAAGTTTGGTGGCATTTGGAGCATAATTGGTTGGTCAATTGCATGTTTAAGCATGCATTTTTAGTCAATCTGTGCAGGGTGTTTCGGAACAGCACCTACCGTTTCGGAACGGGTGCCTTAATTGTGCCCAGGCGTCCGAAACGGGAGGGGCCGTTCCGAAACGGAAAGGCCACTGCCAGACCCCCGTTTCGGTACGCGTTGCGGAACGGCCCCGAGTTTCGAAACGGGCTATGCCTGTTTCGGAACGGGTGACCGTTGGGGGCTGACATTGGCAGTTATATGTTTTAGAATGTTTGCGTTTTGGTCCTAAAACTTGTTTGTGCAATTGTATGAGTTTGGGAAGTCCTTTTGAGCTGAAATTTTACAGAGAAGCATGAAATATGATTAATTTCAAGTTGGTAACTTTAATTTGGGTTAAGTCTTTATAATTATCAGAATTTACAATTTGGTCCCTAAAGTTGTATTTTGTTCAATTAAGTCCCTGTTTGATCTCTGATGTTTGTGATCTTTTGGTATGATGTTTGTGTGATCACAATTAGGTCTAAAGTGCATATAGACAAGGTTAAAAAGAAAAAAAGGGTCGTTAATCAAGGTTGACTTTCGGGTTGACTTTGGTTTTCCCCGTGTGACTTTCTTAATTCGGGTCAACCGTCTAGGCCGGGTTAAGGGGGTTACATTGGTTCAAGCATGTGGACTAGGTCGGGCTTGGTAGACCCACCTAGAGTTGGGATTAGAGTGGTAGCCTAATCCCAAGCTTTAGTTAGAAACTTTGGTTGAACTCTAATTGTTTTCTATGCCTCATGTTTAATTGTGTTTATGGTGGATATGTATATTGTGTTATACATGTATGTTGAGGCATAGTTTTGATGCATTGTGATATGCATGTGGATTGTGCACGATGGTGATCATGGTGAGTACGTGCTAAGCACGGAAGTTGTTATGAAATGATGTTGTGAATTGTGTTTAGTATTGGCACTAGTATGCGTGTGGTCTTGGTGATGGTAGTCATCAAGATGGAGTACGGGTTCACCCGGAAAAACTTCTTATATATATGTTAGTCGGTGATGAGTGTAATCCCATCGACGGGGCGTGAGGACGAGTGGAATCCCCTCCGCCTGAACGGTTATGAGTGTAATCCCACCGTAAGGTAATGGTTGTTGTTGGATGTGAGTTCCAACGGTTATCCACGTATTTGAGTCATAGCTAGGTGCCAATATGATTTGAGATGTGTTGCGAATACGGATTAATATATGTGTTTACATATGATGTGTATATGGACTTGTTGAGCATGTCATAATATTGAATATATGTTCATGCATCATGTGTATTTTGGCTCATGTGGATCGAAGGTAAGAACATGCATTTTACCTTGGTTGTGCTCGTGCTTGGACCCTGCATTGTCGAGGTTTGTTTTAATGAGCTTACCCTCACTAAGCTTTATGCTTACGCTCTCTTTTGTTTGACAATGCAGATCCGTAGTTCGTGGGTTGCTAGTGCAAGAAGGGGGCCTCCAAGTGTGCTCTGTGGTTCTATCTTAGCTTTCATGTATGGACATTTAAGTTTTAAGGTGTAATAGTCAAGCAATGGGATATGTATTTCTTGCTTTGAGCTTTTGAAGTATGTTGGTGTTGGTTTGTTTAGGAGCACGTTTAGAATCCTTTATGATGTTGTTGGCCTTGTACCTTTGTGGATGCCTAAGTGTATGTTTGTTGAAGCATGAATCTTAAATGTTATGTATTAAGCATGTGTTGAATGATATTGATTCCTTTAATATATGGCTTCTATATGTTTGGTTTGTTAAGCATGCTTGTAGATGTTTGGTTTGCCTTAGAGTTGTTGTATGTCTGTTGTGGGAGGTTTTAGTGGTGTTTTGGGACAACCTTGGGCCATAAACCAGCTAAAACCAATCTGCAGATAGAGGGCATTTCGAAATGGTTGGTCCCGTCTCGGTACGGTCCCTTTGTTTTTGGCCAGGCATTTCGGTACGCTAGGGGCCGTTTCGATACGATTTTGCTACTGGAAATCTGAGAATTTGATGATAGAATGAAGTATCGAAACAGGCTTTAGTGTTTCGGAACGACCTTCGTATCGTTAACCACGAGAAGGTGACCGTTGAGGGTGTTTCGATACGGGCCACCCTTGTTTCGAAACGGTCTCCTCGGTTTGACTTTGGCCAGTTGACCTAGTCAAGGCGTATCGAAACACCCTATGGGCGTTCCGATACTGCCTGCTGTTTAAGTTAAAAATGGGCTGTTTTAATTGAATCTAGGCAAGATAATATAAATGAAAAAGTTTTCTCGGGTTGTTAACCGAAGTGGAGCCTTAACGGGTTTTGCCTCGGTTATCCCCGTGTAGCCCGCTCGGACCGGTCAAGCGTCCGGACTGGGACGAGGGGGTTACACGCAAACTGGCATATAAAAAATCTTCCTCCCTCTCACGACACCAAGCACACAAACCTTGCTGCTTATCCAACACGATGCCACGAAGTTTCAAAAAATCAAAGGTTGGTAAACGGCACAGCCATGTGAACCACAAAAACGCCTGAACCTTCGGAGGTACGAGGACTTTCCACGCAAAACACTCATCGAAATCGCTCCCTCTCACCTTGTCCAACATAAGCAGACGTGATAGAGCCTTTACTGAAAAGGTCCCGTGCGTATCAGGTGTCCAGACTAACATATCAACTGCACCATGCCGTAACCTCACAGGTCCCAAGAGCGAGATGAGCTCCCGAAGTTGTCGAAGCTCAAACGAACGCAAGCCTTGATGATAGAAACTCTCCCAGCGGTCATGCTGAAAGCTACCCCCACCGGAAAGGTCAGCGACCAAAGCCAAACGATTCACCACTATCAAAAATAACCGTGGGAATATATCCTTCAATGGTTTCTCAACACACCACGCATCATACCACAATAAAACTCACGAACAACCACCAACCTTCCAAACAAAATAGTCTCACCCATGAACTTTTGCACACTATCCGAGCTCATAGTTTTGACAATCTGCTTCCAAATAATTGACATCAAACCCCTGTAGGCAGAGTTAAATCGCCACCACTGGGCTGCATCGCCATATTTTGCCACGATGATGGCCCTCCACAAAGACGATTCATCCCTAGCATACTGCCAAGACCATTTTGCCAATAACACTCTATTTCAAACCTCCAAATCCGCAACCCCCAACCTACCAAGATGACATGGCCGACAAACCATACTCCAGCTTACTCGACACATTTTCCGTTGTAAACTCACCCCACTTCGCAGAAAAGCACGTCTCACTTTATCTATTGATGCGATAACACACTTCGGCACCCGATACAAACCCATATAATAAACTGGAAGTGACGAATGAACAGAGTTTACCAGTGTGACGCGAGCAGTAAAAGATAAAGATGTTCGGTTCCAACCAGCGAGCTTTCGTCGAACCGAGGCTATAACTGGTTCCCATACAACAATGTTGTGAGGATTCACCCCCAACGGCAGCCCCAAATAAACAAAAAGCAATTCAACTTTCCGACAACACAAGACAGCCGACATTGAATCAAACAACCCCTCATCCACGCCAATAGTATAAAGAGAGGACTTATTGAAGTTAATTTTCAAACCAGAACAAACTTGAAAGCAACATAGTAACCTGCGGATAGTCGTAGCGCTCTCAACGGAGGCTTCAAAGAATAGAATGGTGTCGTTAGTAAATTGAAGATGCGATAGCGACACCCCCGGAGCCAACGAAACCCCATGGATGAGCCCCAACTCTTCTGCTTGAACGAACATCCTATGCAGTGCTTCTGCCACAATAACGAACAACAAAGGCGACAACGGTTAGCCTTGCCACAGACCACGCCCCATTCCAAATTCTTTAGTGGCGCTACTGTTTAACAAAACTGACAACCTGACTGTGCTAATACACTCAGTAATCCAACGACGCCAAGAATCACTGAACCCCATCGACTATAAAATGTGCTCTAAAAATTCCCATCGAACGTAGTCGTAACCTTTCGCGAAGTCCAATTTCAGGATACATCTGCCCAACGAACTCTGTCGCATGGAATGTATTGTCTCATTTGCCAATAGAATACCATCCACAATTTGACGCTCACGCACAAAAGCCGATTGGTGATCACTAATTAGTCCTCCCAACACCGACTGCAGCCTTCTAGCCAGAATTTTGGTAAGAATCTTATATATCGAATTAAGCAAGTTGATTGGTCGAAAATCACTCAAGGTGACCTGTGAATCAACCTTAGGCAAAAGCACAAGGAATGTATTGTTCGCACCCACAGGTAACTTGTTGGATGCAAAATAATCATCTAAAAACCGCCCAACATCATCACAAACTACCTCCCAACACTTCTTAAAAAATTCCATACTGTAGTCGTCCGGCCCCGGTGACTTCGAACACTCACACCCACGAACAACCACCCACGCCTCATCGAGAGTTAAAGGCGCCACTAATCCCCTATTTTCATCTTCACACACCCTATTAAAATTCCCCTCAAAGCTCCAAACACAAGACCTTTCATCCGCGGCAACCGACCAATCGAATTAGTGTAATAAAAAAACGAGAAGCTTGTTGATAATTAAAAAGAATATTTATTTGGATCATTAGAAATTGGACCATCAATTCATCTAGTAAAATGATTCGTTCGGTTATTTTAAAATAGAATAAAAAAATTAGATTCTAATGTTTTTTTTATCAACAACTGTATGATTTTATTAGAAAATAAGAAAAACATACAGTTTGACGGATCTCACGCCTCGTTAAAATCCTCCCTAAGCTAATGGAGGAAAAGAGTACGATAAGATCCACTAAAAATACAAAGAAACAAACACCCAAATCATAAACATGCCACAAAGAGCGAACATCTATCCACTCCTTCTTTTGCTAATACATCCGCAAAGCCATTCGCCTCCCTAGGCACGTAACAAAACTGTATGTCATACGCTACCCGACAAGCCTGATCAATCGCTAAGAATACCTCCCATAACCGCCATGGGCGTTTCGCCGAATGTGTAGCCCAGCTCAACGCCACCTGAGAGTCCGACTCTATAATGACACAACCTTCCCGCCAATCCCTTTCCTGCACCAAACCCAACGCAAAAGCGATCGCTCGCACTTTGGCTTCATTCGACTCCATCACCCCTAAAGGACCTGAAAACAATCCCAATATTCGACTATCCCCATCCCTCAGCACCCCACCAAAACCCGCTAGACCCGGTTTACCACGCGCCGATCCATCCGTATTAAACTTTAAAACACCCTTTAAAGGTGGCTGCCAGCTCCTTCCCTCCCTCAGCCTTCGCGGTTGCGCGCTAACAACAAAGTTAGATGGACATGACCACCAAATGGCTTCCGGGAACATTTCACCCCTCCTATCGACCTTTATCCAGTAGAACGATCTCAACTTAACCAAGAAACACAATTCAGACATCGACAAACATTTCCCACGGAAAACAAACTCATTTCTCGCCAACCATAACGACCACAGCAATGCACTAACGCTCGCCACCCACCACATTCTCATGCATTCAGTAAAAACACAATGAAAATAAATAACAAAAAATGCTTCAAAACTTACCGGGAAAACAGTTTCGACACCCCACCATTGTCTCATCCAATCCCAAGTTGTCCGCGCATAAGAACACTCATACAAAAGATGAGCGATACTCTCCTCCTCTGATACGCACCATGGACAGCGTCCCTGGTCATCCGGCAAAGGGACCCCTCTTGCGCGCAAGAAGTCAGCCATGGGCAACCGTCGTAGCCATATGAACCACAAGAACGCTTGAACTTTAGGCGGTACCAGCACTTGCCAAGTGAAGCATTCACCTAAACCCACATCCCCAACCTTATCTAACAAGATCAGCTTCGACAAAGCCTGAACCGAAAAAACACCATGAGCATCCGGCCTCCAAATTAATGTATCCATACTGCCTTCCCATAATCGAAACTTGGACACCAAGGCATACAACGCCCTCAACTGCTCGTGCTCAAACACCCTCAATTGCCTCCTAAAAAACCTGTCCCAATGCTGATGAACAAAACCATCATCCTCCGCTTAATCGCACACCCAAGCTAGTTTATTAATAGCCAACGAAATTAGACGCGAAAAAACATCCTTCAATGCTAGCTGCTCAACCCAAGGATCAAACCAAAATAGTACTGACCGCCCGTTACCAATTTTCCACCAGAAACCAGACATGCCCATGTGCTTGTCCACTTGCGTTACACACGAGTTTGCTACAATTTGCCTCCATACTATCGACATCGACGAAAGCTTTTCCGTATTAAATCGCCACCACTGCGTATGCTCGCCATACTTAGCAACAATCAAGTTACGCCATAATGAATCTCTATCTCGAGCGTACCTCCAAACCCATTTCGACAATAAGGCCATATTCTTCACCCGTAAGTCCGCGACTCCCAATCCCCCAAACTGTTTTGGCCGACAGACAACCTCCCACCCTACCCTACTCATTCGCCTTTCTAACCCAACACCACCCCATAAGAATGCCCTCCGAATACGGTCCAGCCTTTCAATCACCCCCTTCGGAGCCACAAATAATCCCATAAAAAAAATTGGTAAAGAGGAAAGTACCGAGTTCACCAATATGACGCGAGCAGCAAAAGATAAAGACGATCATTTCCACCCCGCTAGCTTGCGCCTGAAGTTTGCAATTATCGGTTCCCATGTAACAACCAACCTCGGATTCGCCCCTATCGGAAAGCCAAGATACACAAACGGAAAATCTGCACGTCTACAACCCATTACTTCGGCCACACTATCACTCAGCTCATCGCCTATACCAATAGCATATAACGAACTCTTACCAAAGTTTATCGTCAACCCAGAACAAACTTGGAAACAGTGTAGAATTCGTTTTAAATTTCGCGCAACCTCTAGTGATGCCTCAAAAAATAATAGTGTATCGTCAGCAAACTGCAAGTGTGTCAGTAATATCTCCGACACCACCTCAACCCCTCGAATTAGCCCCTCCCACTCGGCCTTTTGCAACATCAAGTGCATCGCCTCCGCGACCACCACAAACAATAATGGCGATAACGGACAGCCTTGACGCAAACCCCGTCCCATTCTAAATTCCTTCGTCGCATTAAAGTTAAGTAACACCGATAGCCGGGCAGAACTGATACATTCTCTCACCCAATTTCGCCAAATGTCACAAAATCCCATTCTATTTAATACCTCATCCAAGAACCGCCAACTGACACAGTCATAGGCCTTTGCGAAATCTAGTTTCAACAAAAAGCCACCCGCTCCCCTCTGACGAAGAGAATGAACAACCTCAATAGCTAGAAGTACCCCATCCACTAATTGACGTCCCTTAATGAACGCTGATTGCGTGTAACTGATTAACTCACCCAAAACTAACTGCAAACGATTAGCTAAACATTTCGCCAGTACTTTGTACATTGAGTTAACCAAACAGACAGGTCTATACACACCAATTGTTTTAGGGGACGATACCTTAGGTAGCAGGATGATAAACGCACAATTCGCACCCTTGGGTAAAAGACCGCTAGCATGAAAATTCTCAAAGAAACGAAAGACGTCACCACTCACCACCTCCCACCCTTTCTTATAAAATTCCAATGTAAATCCGTCTGGGCCTGGCGCCATCGAACCATCGCATTCCCACACCACTCCTTTAATTTCCTCCAATGAGAAAATCGAAACCAACCTTTCACTAGCAGCAGTAGATATTTGTCGGAACTCACCATCATAATGCCATACGCAGTCCCGCGTATCACCAGCAAAATGTCTAGTGAACGCTTGCACCACATGTCGACGCATTTGCGTCGGTGATGTTATCCACCTGTCATTAATCAAGAAACCAGGTATGTAAGTCCTAGCAGCACGCAGTTTGGCGGATCGGTGAAAAAAAACCGTATTTCGGTCACCCAAACGAAGCCATGTCGCCCGCGATTTTTGTCGCCACATTGCTTCCTTATTTCGCATAGCTCTCCATAAAGCCTGCATCCACTGTCTTCGCTCCACCTCAACTCCCTCACCGTCACTACTCATATTTATCGTATCGTCTGCTTGATCAATCTTACCTTGCATCTCAGCAATAATCTCATTTACATCCCCAAAACTATCACGATTCCACTTTTTAAAAAATGATTTCAAGTGACGCAACTTTACCATAATGTTACCGTTACCTATGCCCAAACCTGTCAATCGAAACCATTCTTCAGCTATCTGACGAGCGTGATAACGACCCTCCATCCAGCAATTGAAGAACCTAAAAGGCCAAGGTCCCCAATCACTCTCATCGCATTCAACAATAAGGGCGTATGATCCGATACACACCTCGCCAAAGCTTCCTGTTGGATTGAGCTGAAAACATCCACCCAACCTGCTGAAATCAAGAATCGATCGATTCTACTGCACCTATTCCTTGGACCAAACCATGTATACCGTTTGCCCAGTAGCGGCAAATCCATTAGCCCCGCATTAAGTACAAATTCACCAAATAATTCCATTTCAACATTCCTGTCTGATACCCCAACTCTTTCAGACTCATGTAAGATTGCATTGAAATCCCCTGCGATACACCACGGCCCCTCTGAATCGCTAATTTTGTCGAGTATCGCTGCCCATACTGCTCGCTGACCCTCAACCTCCGATGGGGCGTATACCACAACTATCCCGCAAGCCATGTCTTCTTGTGTCCACCTTCCCCGCAACACTATAAAATGTTGATCTACCTCAACCCTTTCAGTGCTAAATCTGCTTGCTTCCCACACCACCAATATACCTCCTGAAGCCCCGATTGATGGCGCGAATACTGATTCAAAACAGTTCGATCCCCATAAGTTTGCTACCCATAATGTCGGCCACTCCTCCAACTTCGTTTCCTGTAACATCGCCATGTCCACATTATTTTTTCTTAACACCTCACGGACATACCGTCGCTTTGCACTCCCTCCCAAACCTTGAACATTCCACAATAACAATTTCATTAGTCACAAGCCCCGATTATCCCCGATGATTACCCGTGAAATGTCGCGAATGATCTCCTCTTCACGTCCGTTTGAATTTACCCCAATCAACGATCCCAATTTTAATGTTGCAAATGCCTCACTTTCTAGATTTTGAGGTGCATTCAATCCGTCTTCTATCACCCCTTCCTTGTTCAAACTCCCTTGTCGATCCCCACTTGATCGAATGCCCTTCTTCTTGCGATAAACCCGACTGCCACCGATAATTTGTTCTCCTCCTAGTACCCGTCGGATTTTACAAAATGCCATGCCCACTTGAATCAATTCAGTATTGCCAAGGCCTGGATGTGGAGCAATCGAATGTAAATTTGGATATGAGTTAAACTCCTCTATCACCTTATCCCCTGTAGACAATTTAGAATCCTGACCCACTGAATCACATGACTTTGAATTCACAATCCCAGCGATATCCAAACTCTCACAAATTGGAACGTTACCTACCACCTCTAGAGTCCTATTGCCGCTGTCATTCTCCCCAATCATCCTTCCTCCTTTCGTCGGCACATTCTGTTCCAGCAACTCTTCCACCTGCGGTTCCGGCGGCCGTTCTAAACGATGTTCCGTCCCCCGTTCGACATTGTGAATTAAATATACTCCTTTTACTAAATTTTCTACGCCGTTCGTGGCCCCTTGTTGTCCATCCCAAACTTTGTTAGCTAGCCACATAACTGGTTCGATTACCTCCCTCCTATTATTTGTGGTGCCATCAATCCTTCCTTCATCCCCGACTATGTCATAAGAGGTATCATGTGCAAGACTCTCCTCTCCTTCGGTCGACTCATAATCGCCACAATCACACTCAATCGCCGGGGTTTTGCCTTCCATTTCCAACACTCGGACCGGATACATCTCCTCCTCAAATTGAATATATATTCTTTCCTCTATTCGATCAAAAACAGTTGTCTCCACCATAATTCTGCCGCTATCAAAGGATGTCGACGTTTTCGTGGCATCGTCCATGCAAATAAAAGATCCCCAAATATTGGTGATATTCATGAAAGTCCGTTTATGCCATAAGTGAATTGGAAGACCCACAATCGATAACCATACCCGGTGCGATTCCACTGTGATCGCTGGCGACCATGCCTCCACCCTCGCAAAACATTCTTTCATGCGATCCAGCTTCAACACACGTTCTGGAACACTCGCCGATGTGCACATTAACAAAATCATGGACCCTAACAATCTCATGATGGAGAATCCGTCGTTCTTCTCAACCTCCAAACGCTCCGCCAATGATTTTATACTACACGGATTCAAGCACCAACCCACCGCGCACCATTGTAGAATCGCCCATTTGTCTTCGTCCACGATTCTTAGTATTATCTTGCGATTTTCACTCACCCCTTCTCTCCCTGTCAATTTCGAAGTGTGTGACACCTTTGAATCTTCGATCTCCACTGTCCCACGCTGCTCCCTACTGTTCCCCTCTCCCCCTTTTCTCCTAACCAATTCCGTTCTGCCCTTCCACGCCATGGCGACACTCATCCGAGCACCGTGAATCCACTTTCCATGTAATCTCTCGATTACCCGATTGGCGTCTTCTTGTGATGCCATCCGAACAAAACCAAATCGCTGCCCATCTCTAGCCACTCTATTCGGAATAAACACATCTTTGACAACTCCGTGTCTATCACATACCTGCCATAGTCCTTTCAAGTGTATTGTTCGAGATAGACCGCCTACATATAAGGTCCACACTCGTTGAGTGCCCAGATCTTTGTCTTCCGATTGGTCACCCTTACCCGTTTCACGATGCTTGCCGGCGTCGTGCTCTGTTGTTTGCTCCTTTGCCAGGCGTTTCACACGAACCCATACCGAAACCAACCTCTCACTAGTAAGATTGTCTATCGTAAATTCTGACGAAGAGAATGAACAACCTCAATAGCTAGAAGTACCCCATCCACTAATTGACGTCCCTTAATGAACGCTGATTGCGTGTCACTGATTAACTCACCCAAAACTAACTGCAAACGATTAGCTAAACATTTCGCCAGTACTTTGTACATTGAGTTAACCAAACATATAGGTCTATGTTCACCAATTGTTTTAGGGGACGATACCTTAGGTAGCAGGATGATAAACGCACAATTCGCACCATTGGGTAAAAGACCGCTAGCATGAAAATTCTCAAAGAAACGGAAGACGTCGCCACTCACCACCTCCCACCCTTTCTTTTAAAATTCCAATGTAAATCCGTCTGGGCCTGGCGCCTTCGAACAATCGCATTCCCACACCACTCCTTTAATTTCCTCCAATGAGAAAACCGAAACCAACCTCTCACTAGCAGCAGTAGATATTTGTCGGAACTCACCATCAAAATGCCATACGCACTCCCGCGTATCACCAGCAAAATGTCTAGTGAACGCTTGCACCACATGTCGACGCATTTGTGTCGGTGATGTTATCCACCTGTCATTAATCAAGAAACCAGGTATGTAATTCCTAGCAGCACGCAGTTTGGCGGATAGGTGAAAAAAAACCGTATTACGGTCACCCAAATGAAGCCATGTCGCCCGCAATTTTTGTCGCTACATTGCTTCCTTATTTCGCATAGCTCTCCATAAAGCCTGCATCCACTGGCTTCTCTCCACCTCAGCTCCCTCACCGTCACTACTCATATTTACCGCCTCGTCTGCTTGATCAATCTTACCTTGCATCTCAGCAATAATCTCATTTACATCCCCAAAACTATCACGATTCCACTTTTTCAAAAATAATTTCAAGTGACGCAACTTTACCATAATGTTACCGTTGCCTATGCCCAAACTCGTCAATCGAAGCCATTCT
The DNA here is from genome assembly GCA_030270665.1 of Hibiscus trionum. Classification (NCBI taxonomy): domain Eukaryota; kingdom Viridiplantae; phylum Streptophyta; class Magnoliopsida; order Malvales; family Malvaceae; genus Hibiscus; species Hibiscus trionum. The sequence goes on along the minus strand of BSYR01000026.1, from coordinate 39,252,252 downwards.
TCAGCTATCTGACGAGCATGATAATGACCCTCCATCCAACAATTGAAGAACCTAAAAGGCCGAGGTCCCCAATCACTCTCATCGCATTTCAACAATAAGGGCGTATGATCCGATACACCCCTCGCCAAAGCTTCCTGTTGGATTGAGCAGAAAACATCTACCCAACCTGCCGAAATCAAGAATCGATCGATTCTACTGCACCAATTCCTTGGACCAAACCATGTATACCGTTTGCCCAGTAGCGGCAAATCCATTAGCCCCGCATTAAGTACAAATTCACCAAATAATTCCATTTCAACATTCCTGTCCTACACCCAAACTCTATCAGACTCATGTAAGATTGCATTGAAATCCCCTGCGATACACCACGGCCCCTCTGAATCGCTAATTTTGTCGAGTATCGCTGCCCATACTGCTTGCTGACCCTCAACCTCTGATGGGGCGTATACCACAACTATCCCGCAAGCCATGTCTTCTTGTGTCCACCTTCCCCGCAACACTATAAAATGTTGATCTACCTCAACCCTTTCAGTGCTAAATCTGCTTGCTTCCCTCACCACCAATATACCTCCTGAAGCCCCGATTGATAGCGCGAATACTGATTCAAAAAAGTCCGATCCCCATAAGTTCGCTACCCATAACTTCGTTTCCTGTAACATCGCCATGTCCACAATATTTTTTCTTAACACCTCACGCACACACCGTCGCTTTGCACTCCCTCCCAAACCCCGAACATTCCACGATAACAATTTCATTAGTCACAAGCCCCGACTATCCCCGGTGATTACCCGTGAAATGTCGCGAATGATCTCCTCTTCACCTCCGTTTGAATTTACCCCAATCAACGATCCCAATTTTAATGTTGCAACTGCCTCGCATTCTAGATTTTGAGGTCCATTCAATTCGTCTTCTATCACCACTTCCCCGTTCAAATTCCCTTGTCGATCCCCACTTGATCGAATGCCCTTCTTCTTGCGATAAACCCGACTGCCACCGATAATTTGTTCTCCTCCTAGTACCCGTCGGATTTTACAAAACGCCCTGCCCACTTGAATCAATTCAGTATTGCCAAGGCCTAGATGTGCAGCAATCGAATGTAAATTTGGATATGAGTTAAACTCCTCTATCACCTTATCCCCTGTAGACAATTGAGAATCCTGACCCACTAAATCACAAGACTTTGAATTCACAATACCAGCGATATCCAAATTCTCACAAATTGGAACGTTACCTACCACCTCTAGAGTCCTATTGCCGCTGTCATTCTCCCCAATCATCCTTCCTTCTTTCGTCGGCACATTCTGTTCTGGCAACTCTTACACCTGCTGTTCCGGCGGCCGTTCTAAACGATGTTCCGTCCCCCGTTCCACATTGTGAATTAAATCTACTCCCTTTACTAAATTTTCTGCACCGTTCGTGGCCCCTTGTTGTCCATCCCAAACTTCGTTAGCTAGCCACATAACTGGTTCGATTACCTCCCTCCTATTATTTGTGGTGCCATCAATCCTTCCTTCATCCCCGACTATGTCATAAGAGGTATCATGTGCAAGATTCACCTCTCCTTCGATCAACTCATAATCGCCACAATCACACTCAATCGCCGGGGTTTTGCCGTCCATTTCCAACACTCGGACCGGATACATCTCCTCCTCAAATTGAATATATATTCTTTCCTCTATTCGATCAAAAACATTTGTCTCCACCATAATTCTGCCGCTATCAAAGGATGTCGGCATTTTCGTGGCATCGTCCATGCAAATAAAAGATCCCCATATATTGGCGATATTCATGAAATTCCGTTTATGCCATAAGTGAATTGGAAGACCCACAATCGATAACCATACCCGGCGCGATTCCACTGTGATCGCTGGCGACCACTCCTCCACCCTCGCAAAACATTCTTTCACGCGATCCAGCTTAAACACACGTTCTCGAACACTCGCCGATGTGCACATTAACAAAATCATGGACCCTGACAATCTCATGATAGAGAATCCGTCGTGCTTCTCAACCTCCAAACGCTCCGCCAATGATTATATACTACACGGATTCAAGCACCAACCCACCGCGCACCATTGTAGAATCACCCATTTGTCTTCGTCCACGATTCCCGGTATTATCTTGCGATTTTCACTCACCCCTTCTCTCCCTGTCAATTTCGAAGTGTGTGACGCCTTTGAATCTCTGATCTCCACTATCCCACGCTGCTCCCTACTGTTCCCCTCTCCCCCTTTTCTCCTAACCAATTCCGTTCTGCCCTTCCACGCCATGGCAACACTCATCCGAGCAAAACTCGATTACCCGATTGGCGTCATCTTGTGATGCCATCTGAACAAAACCAAATCGCTGCCCATCTCTAGCCACTCTATTCGGAATAAACACATCTTTGACAACCCCGTGTCTATCACATACCTGCCATAGTCCTTTCCAGTGTATTGTTCGAGATAGACCGCCTACATATAAGGTCCACACTCGTTGAGTGCCCAGATCTTTGTACTCCGATTGGTCACCCTTACCCGTTTCACGGTGCTTGCCGGCGTCGTCCTCCGTTGTTTGCTCCTTTTCCAGGCGTTTCCACAAACCCATACCGAAACCAACCTCTCACTAGTAAGATTGTCTATCGTAATACATATTAAAAATTTCTAATAAACACTTTTCAGATCATATTTGAATATGAAAGCATTTGATCTATAACATACATGAATGAATTAAATATGCCTCATTTGGTAAGTAATCTAATATTTAAACATGTATGTATATATATATACATAAATACGAAATTTATCACATGAAATATAATTTTGCACTGTAATATAATTACAATTAGACTTTTTACAATGAATTTTAAAATATGCTTCATTATCTTTCATGCTCCTAACTATGTAAATTCTACTCACATTTAATTGCTCCGTAAGAATTATTTGTCAATATCTAGAATAAGCTTCATTACCATTCTTGGTTATAGGCACTTCAAATCTAACTAAAACTGCTATCTCTCATTCACTATATATATATATATATATATATGATTATAGATAATATATACTCACCAAAGTTGTTTTTAAAATTCTCATTTTTTTAAAAGTCAAAATGAAGAGTTTTATTTGCTTTGTTCTTCTCATTGTCCTTATTGCATGTTTGGGTGAATTTCTATCATATCTTTTAAAGAAGTTTTGTTTCAATTGTTTTGATGAATATCTATTCTTTTGGAATATTTAACTCAAGTATAAATATTATCGTTTCATAATTTTCAGGAACTAAACCAACAATGGTGGAGGCTGACAGTTGTACGACTTCAACACCGATGAATTGCACACCAAGAATATCTGACAAGCTTTGCACTTCTAACCATGGAGAGAAAGCTGTTGGGAGATGTATTACTACTTCTGTGTGTGACTGTGCATATCCATGTCCAACACTGTTCTAATTTACTTTAATTTCATTTGCTTTTGGAGAAGATGAATGTTCTTTTTCCGTTGAGAGATAAGATAATTGAATACAAGATAAATGTATCATTACGATATATATATATATATATATATTTCTCTATTAAATTTTATTATTAAAATTGCTCAATTTGATTTTTTCCCTCAAATTTAGATAGACAACTCTTATTAAAAATATAACTTTCACAATTAGTTTTAAAACCAAAAGTTTATTATGTCAGTTAAGTCTCTTTAATATGTCAACAATCATGTACACGCATACTTCCATATCAACGTCTTCAATGATAAAAATAACATAATAGATGTGAAAGAATGTTTTCCTAGTCAAAAGGCTTAATTGATGTAATTTTCATCTTTGATGACTCAATTGAGTGTATTTTTCGTGGAAGGGGTTTAATTGATTTTAATGAAAATTTTTGTGGCTTATATTCCCCTAAAGCTATTAAATGATATATATACACCCAATCATATATACATTTCATATATGCTCACATGATTTTAAAATAAATTTGCTATGTCAGTTTTGCTTTCTATTATTACTAATATTAATACCTCGAGGTGGGGAATACAAAATTAGGGGTATTGGACCATGTCAATCATTCTCAATGGCCAAATATCAATAGCTCAAAAGCTCACCAAACGATACAACTAATGTTAACCACAACCAAAATGATAACATATGACAATACATAATAAATTATGTATTACTTAATTTTATTAATAATTTGATTCAACACGATTATAAGATATAAAAATTTACCAAGCTCTAGGACGTACATGACTAAAGAAAGAAACACCTATGAGAATTCCTCACAAATGCAAGAAAATGCATAACGTATTTAATTTTAAAAATCTTATTTATATATAATGTATATAATTTTATTTTGATTCTTAAATTAATCGATTAAAAGGTTTAGATTGTAAATCTCCCAAAAAACAACTACTTTTTTTCAAACACAATCATAATACGATATATACCATATCATCTACAAAAATAAAAAAAATGAATTTCTTACAAATAAATACCTAAAATACTTATTTGAACATATTTATAATTTAATTATAATTTTGCATCTATTTTCCTTCGAAACAGAATTTAAAATCAATGGTAATTTTCCGTATTCCTCCGTATGTTTTGATACATATTTGATAAATTAACAAGAGTGGGAAACAACATTACTAGGGATGGTCATGGGTTCGGACGGGCTGAGCTTTTAGTTGATCTGCACTTGACCTGAAAATGGAAGGACTTCACCTAAACTCAATCTAATTTGACTAGATATTTGGAGATCTTTGTTCTTGACTGGAATTTTGAGATAAAAATCCTCCCACCCTGACTAAACTTAAAAAAAAACCTTATTTCTATTAGTCTTACATGTTATGTGTGTTTTAGGATTTTATTTACTAAATCTTGGGCTTACATGTATTTAGACAACATTTTTATTTATGTAACAAATGTGACATTCTATATTCGTTCGTAAAGTTTAGGTCGGATGTTGTGTGTTATAAGGAAGATCGATTGAGTGTGCGTATGGTCAGAGGTAGTGGAGTTGAAGAACCACGTTATCTTATATTAAAAATTTCTAATAAACACTTTTCAAATCTTATTTGAATATGAAAGCATTTGATCAATAACATACATGAATGAATTAAATCTGCCTCATTTGGTAAGTAATCTAATATCTATACATGTATGTATATATATATATATATATACATAAGTACGGAATTTATCACGTGAAATATAATTTTGCACTGTAATATAATTACAATTAGACTTTTTACAATGAATTTTAAAATATGCTTCATTATCTTTCATGCTCCTAACTATGTAAATTCTACTCACATTTAATTTCTCCGTAAGAATTATTTGTCAATATCTAAAATAAGCTTCATTACCATTCTTGGTTATAGGCACTTCTAATCTAACTATAACTGCTATCTCTCATTCACTATATATAGATATGATTATAGATAATATATACTCACCAAAGTTGTTTTTAAAATTATCATTTATTAAAAGTCAAAATGAAGAGTTTTATTTCCTTTGTTCTTCTCATTGTCCTTATTGCAAGTTTGGGTGAATTTCTATCATATCTTTTAAAGAAGTTTTGTTTCAATTGTTTTGATGAATATCTATTCTTTTGGAAGATTTAACTCAAGTATAAATATTATCGTTTCTTAATTTTCAGGAACTGAACCAACAATGGTGGAGGCTGACAGTTGTACGACTTCAACACCGATGAATTGCACACCAAGAACATGTGACAAGCTTTGCACTTCTAACCATGGAGAGAAAGCTGTTGGGAGATGCATTACTACTTTCTGTGTGTGACTGTACATATCCATGTCCAACACTGTTCTAATTTACTTTAATTTCATTTGCTTTTGGAGAAGATGAATGTTCTTTTTCCGTTGAGATATAAGATAATTGAATAAAAGATAAATGTATCATTACGATATATATATTTCTCTATTAAATTTTATTATTAAAATTGCTCAATTTGATTTTTTCCTCAAATTTAGATAGACAACTCTTATTAAAAATATAACTTTCACTAATAGTTTTAAAACCAAAAGTTTATTATGTCAGTTAAGTCTCTCTAATATGTCAACAATCATGTACATGCATACTTCCATATCAACGTCGTCAACGATAAAAATAACATAATAAATGTGAAAGAATGTTTTCCTAGTCAAAAGGCTTAATTGATGTAATTTTCATCTTTGATGACTCAATTGAGTGTATTTTTTGTGGAAGGGGTTTAATTGATTTTTATGAAAATTTTTGTGCCTTTTTTTTGCACGGCGAAAGTATGATTTTATTTAATAATTATAATCATATATAACCACACCCCTCATCGGCCTCATTAAAAACCTCTCTAATCCTAAGTAGAGGAAAAGAGTACCAATGTGTGTGTACAAAGAACAAATCGAAAAAGTCACCCCATGAACAACCACACCCAATTGGATCTATCAACACCACTATTGGCCAATGCATCCGCAACGCCAATTGCTTCTCTGCAAATATGATTGAAACACACACAGGGTAAAACATCACAATCGTCGTCAATTTGCTGAAACCATCACCAAAGCTGCCAAGGCCGACGATCAACATTATGCATCCACCAAATTGCCACCATCGAATCTGACTCAACCACTACCGATGCAGTCGCACCCCAACTCATCTCACGTAACATCTGCAATGCGTAAGCAATAGCTTGAATTTCCGCAACATTGGAATCAGCAATCCCAATCGATCCAGAGAAAATAGCCAAAATACGACTATTCCAATCCCGGAGAATACCCCCACAACCTGCCAACCCCGGCTTTCCCCGAGCCTCCCCATCAACGTTGAACTTCCACACTCCCACCAATGGAGGCACCCAGTCCACGTTCAGGTGAGCCACCATGCTCGTGCTTGGAACCGACCAGCACTGCTTCGGACATGTCCATCACGATGCCTCGTTTAAACATGTTGAACCCACATACGCTCGAGTTGTAACACCCATGTTTTGGGGTTAGGAGTTAGTCGTGTGAGTCAGTTCGAGTCGGTAAAATCAATTTTAATCAAATTGACCTTAGTCTTGATTTATTTGAGATTTAAGATAAAATGGGTAGCATTTTTGTAATTAAGGTGAAAAAGTGGAAGACCACTTTTTGAATCAAAAAAAAGAAAAAAAAAAGGTTGTCTTCTTCCCTTTTTCATTTTCACGTTGGAAGACACCCAAAACCCTCCCAAACCTCTAGTTACTATTCCATTCAATCTCTCCATTGATTCAAAGGCATTTTCAAAGGTAATGTCATATTTAAACTCTCCTCATCATCCTCTTCATTTACATTGTCTTGGATTTTAAAACTACCATCTTTTTGGAATTTCAAGTTTAGGGAAAGTTTGAATTTTTAAGGGGTTTTTCAATTTCTTTTGATTTGTTGAGTTGGGTTTTGGTTTAATCTCACCTAAGCACACTTAATATCTTGAAATGTTGATTTTGGGTGAAAACCCGAAGTGGGTCTTTGGGGCCATTTTTGAGGTGTCTAAAATTGAATTTTTGGTGTGTTTTAGGGTTGGGTTGAAGGGCTGATGGTTTAGGGATTTTAGGGAAGTGTTTTGGGACCTTTTAGATGTCATTTGAGTGTTCGAAATCATGGTTTTCAGCTGGGTTTTGGAGGAGCACGAAAATGGGGATTTTGTGACTAGTTGAGTTTGAAATTGGTGGAATTTGGCTTGTGTTTATGGGTTGGAGCTTGTGACTGAATTTAGCATTGAATTTCTGAGTGATGGTTGTGTTTTGATTGGCTAGAAACAAGAGGAGACATCGGAGAAGCATCGGGACCGAATCCGGGAATTTAGGAGGCTTGCTTGGTTTGCTAAGGAAGGGTGGTGAGTAAAACTTTAATTATGTTTTAAAGTTGGTTCAAGTGTGAGTAGTGGAAGTGTTGGAATGAGCTTGGCAGGCCATTCCGGGGTGGAAGTTAAATTGGTAGTTTAACTCCTTGATTTCTAATGTTGCTTATATATATGCCATTACCTATTTTTGATCTTGCGAAATATGAATTGATTTGTATGTGTATACCTTGATATGTGTTTGTGATGAATATGTGCTATAATTGATGGATGTGTGATGTGGCTTAAAGGAATTGGCATTAATTAACTTACCGGGTGTAAATGATCGATCATTAGGATTAGTGTGCACACAATTAAGTCAAAACGTGCGTGGCCTTGATGGCTTTGAGTCATCAAGGAGGAGTACGGTGATGTAATATTCCACCGGAAATTTATTTATTTTATACGTGATGATGAGTGGAATCTCATCCGTAGGGCATGTGGTGATGAGTGGAATCCCACCCATGCGAGATCCGGTGATGAGTGTAATCCCACAGAGGTAATGTTGTTGTTGAGAGTAAATCCACACATCCGAGTAAACTAATAGTGGCCAATGAAATTGTTCTTATGCTTATGATGTTGTGGCAATTGATTTATATCGTTGAGCTTAATATGATGTAAGATGCCATATTTATGACTCTTGAAAGACTAGCTAGGTTGCCTTATTGATGCCTATTTATGTTGTGTATGATGTTAGGGATTTGCATGCTTGGACCCTGCATTGTTGTTGTTTTTGATTTTAGAGCATCCTCACTAAGCTTCTAGCTTACGCTCTCATTTTCAACAATGCAGATCATTAGCGTGGTGTTAGCAAGGAGCAAGGCGAAGGGGAGATTTTCCAAGTTTATAGTTGCTCAAGTATGATTTAGTAATTAATGTGGTAGTTTAGCAATGAGGCTATTATGTGTTTTGTATGAGCTTTGTATGACTCATGGAGGTTGTTGGTGTTTATGTTTTTGTTGAATTTGTAAACCATGTTAAGCCTTGATGAATGCTTGTTTGAGATGCTACTCTTTGGATGAGTACATGTGTTGATGTTGCATGTAAACTCTATGTGTGGTGAATTGTGCCTTAAGGGCTTTTTAATGCTTAAGTATGCCTTGAATGAATTTGGAATGTGATGCAAGAATCCTTGTTGTGCATATTGCTTCTTTGATATTGGCTTTACATGTTTATTGTGTGCTAAGCATGTGTTTTAGGGTGCTTTTCATCTAGAGGGTTTGCATGTTGAGTCTTGAGTGTTTTGGTGGAGTTTTGGGGCTGCCTAGTGTCTTAAACCAGCAAATATCTGTCTTTTCGCAGCCCGTGTATCGAAACGGTTGGTCTCGTTTCGATACGACCTCTTGTTTCAGGCCAGGCGTTTCGATACGCCTAGGGTCCGTTCCGGAACAGATTTGCTACTGGAAATCTAAGAAATTGCCGATATTTTGAGGTTTCAAAACGTGTCTAGGTGTATCAGAACGGTCAATATATCGTTGACCACGATAAGTTGACCGTTGGGGGTGTTTCGGAACGGTTGACCTCCGTTCCGATACAGCCTTCTCGTGTGGACTTGGGGCCGTTGACCAAGTTAAGGTGTTTCAATACACCTTAAGGGTGTTTCGAAACGGCCTGCCAAATAATTTAAAATTGAACTGTTTACTTACTCTTTTGGGACCGGTTGCATGTCTTTCTCGAATTAATCCGCTGTCGTGATCACATAGGATTTAAATGTGCCTTTAGAGAAGATTAAACTAAAAGAAATTTTAGGGTTGCTAACCGAGGTGGAATCCTTAGCGGGTTTCGCATTGGTTTTCTCTGTGTAGCCTACTCGAACCGGTCAGCCGACCAGACCGGGGCGAGGGGGTTACTTTTGTTGGTATCAGAGCCTGAGGTTACCGAGACCTCGGGCAGGTAAGTGAGGTAAGCTTGATGTGTTAAGTAATTGTATTGTTCCGGTGTGTGCCTTGCCATGAAATCTTGTTGTTTGATTGTTCATATGATGATTGGAAGCATGAATTGTTGTGTTTGGTGTAGTGTCGAGTGCCTATTGCTACTATTACTTAATTTAAAATAGTTTTGTAAAGGAAAGTACATGAGCACTGTTGGACCCTTGCCTTTGCTAATGTAATCCTTATATGTTTGTTGTTGTAGTTATTATCTTACTAGTTGTACCATGAGACCACGTGGGAGGCCTAGGATGGTTAAGCCGGAACCACAGGCACAAGCTCTGGGGATTGAGCAGATTGGTGGGGCGCAGGCTCCTCAACCTCCTCCACCTCCTCCTCATCAAGAGGGAGGTGAGGCAGGAGCCGAGGGTGTTGGACCTCAAGTAGGCCAAGGACCGGCCGGAATTGATTTAGCTCCCTTAGTTCAGGCAATAGCCGGGGCTTTCTAGGCTGCAGTGGCTGGGGGTCAGACAGCGGCACAACCCCAGGGAAGAGTTCAGAGGGTCGACACCGGAGAGGTCAGAGATGTGGTTAGAGAAGACCGTCCGTATCTTGTCACAAACGGGATGTACTGGAGGACGCAAGTTGGGGTGTGTTGAGTCCCTGCTTCAGGGAGATGCCTACACTTGGTGGGTCACCATCACTACGGGTATGGATGAGGCTGAGATCACTTGGGAGTTCTTCGAGTCAGCATTCCGCAAGAAGTATTTGGGTCCTCGATATCTCGATGAGAAGAAGAGAGAGTTTATGGCTCTGCTTCAGGGGAGTATGTCTGTGACCGACTATGAGATTCGATTTGTTAGACTAAGTCAGTATGCATCTGAGGTTGTTCCTACTGAAGTGGAACATTGTAACTGTTTCCGTTATGGGTTGAATGAAGAGTTCAAGAGGTACACTCTAGCTTCGGACTACACTGATTTTGATGTCTTGGTTGCGAGGGCCAAGGACTTGGAGCACAGTTTGGGCTTGACCAAACGGTCTGGTGGTTCTAGTTCTGGTAAGAGGTCTAGTGACTTTGATAGAGGGGATACCAAGAGGCATCGGGACAACCGACATCACTATGACCATAGACGTGGTGGAGGTAACCACTGTAGGGGCCAACAGGGCCAGAGGGCTGGTGGGAAGTTTCCCACATGTGCTACTTGTGGGAGGAACCACATCGGTGAGTGTTGGGGGAATTTCCACTCGTGTTGGAGTTGTGGGGCTAGAGATCATATTAGTCGTGACTGTCCACATCATGTGGGGCAGGCACCAGCTCAGGCTCCTGCTAGAGCCAATGACATTCAGAGAGGCCGCGGGCGCGGTAGAGGTAACTTCCAGTCGAGAAATGATGGCCAGAGGAACATAGCACATGTAGTTGCAGTCCAGTCAGAGGGCAGAGGTCAAGCCAGAGTTTACGCTCAGTGTGGGGATCAGCATGACACATATGTGATCGCAGGTAACTTCTCGATACAGTCTTTGGGTTTGCTTTCTTTGATTGACTCCGGGTCTACACATTCTTATATATTGAGTGAGCATGCACAGTTGTTGAAATTGCCTTGTGAAATATTAGAGGTAGGAGTTAATGTTACTAGTTTCTTTGGGGACACGGTAGTAGTTAGAAAAATGTATAGAAGGTGTCTGTTGATGGTTCAGGGACATGTGTTTCCAGTTGATATGATGAAGCTACCTTTCTATGGCTTCGATGTAATTATGGGTATGGACTGGTTCACTGAGCATAGAGCTAGGATAGATTTTGAAACTAAGAGGATTTCTTTGAGACTCACAGATGATTATGAGATCGTAGTGGTGGGTGAGAACGTGAAGTTCTTATCCAATGTAGTTTCAGTACTAGAGGCCAAGAGATTAGTTGAGATGGGTTGCGAAGCATACTTAGCCTATGTGATGAATCCAAACATGAGTGAGGTTAGACCTCAAGACATCCGGACAGTGTGTGACTTTCCTAGTGTGTTTTCGGAAGAGGTGTCGGGTTTACCGCCTGATAGAGAGGTAGAGTTCACTATTGAGACTTATTCTGATTCATCTCATGTTTCGATTGCTCCGTATCGTATGGCACCGAAAGAACTGAAAGAGTTGAAGACTCGGTTGCAAGAGTTGACAGATAGAGGCTTCATTCGACCTAGTTCTTCACCTTGGGGTGCACCAGTTTTGTTTGTGAAGAAGAAAGATGGAAGCATGAGAATGTGTATAGACTACAGACAGTTGAATCAGTTGACAATGAAGAATAAGTATCCCTTGCCCAGAATTGATGATTTGTTTGACCAGTTGAGAGGGGCATCAGTCTTTTCGAAGATTGACTTGAGATCAGGTTACTACCAGCTATAGGTGAGAGAGGTTGATGTACCGAAGACGGCCTTTAGAACTAGGTATGGTCACTATGAGTTTTTAGTTATGCCTTTTGGGTTGACTAACGCACCGGCTGCTTTCATGGATATGATGAATCGGATTTTTCATCAGTACCTAGATCAGTTCGTAGTTGTTTTTATAGATGATATCTTGGTGTATTCGCGAACCGAAGAAGACCATGATCGACACTTGAGGTTAGTTTTGAAGACTTTGCTAGATAATCAGTTGTATGCGAAGTTGAGCAAGTGTGAGTTCAGGATCCGAGAAGTAGTCTTCCTAGGACATGTAGTGTCAGCCGATGGGATTAGAGTTGATCCGAAGAAAATAGAGGCCATTGTTGAATGGAAGCAACTGAAGTCTGTAACAGAGGTACGTAGCTTTCTAGGCTTAGCTGGATATTATAGAAGATTCGTAGAAGGTTTCTCGAAGTTAGTCGCTCCTTTGACACAGTTGCTTTAGAAGAGTGTTCAGTTTGAGTGGACAGATGCAAGACAGAGAGCCTTTGAGAAATTGAAAGAAGCTTTGACCCAAGCACTGATCTTGATTCAGCCAGAGTCTGGGAAAGACTATGTAGTTTATAGTGATGCTTCCTATGTAGGCCTAGGTTGTGTTCTCATGCAAGACAAGAGAGTGGTAGCTTATGCCTCAAGACAGTTGAAGACTCACGAGTGCAACTATCCGACCCATGACATAGAGTTAGCTGCAGTTGTGTTTGCTCTGAAGATTTGGAGACATTATTTGTACGGTGAGAGATGCACAGTGTACACCGATCACAAGAGTTTGAAGTACATCATGACTCAACGAGATTTGAATCTCAAACAGTACGGTGGTTAGAGTTGCTAAAAGACTATGATCTTACGATTGAGTACCATCCGGGTAAGGCCAATGTAGTGGCTGATGCTTTGAGTAGAAAGGTAGCTATAGATTTGAGGGCCATGTTTGCTGGACTGAGCTTGTCCGGAGATGGTGGCTTGGTAGCCGAGCTTCAGGTTAGACCTACTCTAGGTCAGTTGATTAGAGAGAAGCAGCTCTTAGATAGATCTTTGGCACCTCACGTGCAAGATGTGGCTGAGGGTAGACCTTCATACTACAGTTTCAGTACCGATGGGGTCTTGTGTTTTAAAAATAGGATAGTTGTGCCAGAAGACAGTGACTTGAGACGTACGATCTTGATTGAAGCACACAGTAGTCCGTTTGCTATGCATCCTGGAAGTACGAAGATGTACCGTGACTTGAAGAATGAGTACTTTTGGGTTGGTCTGAAGAGAGATGTAGCCGACTTCGTGAGTAAATGTTTGGTGTGTCAGAGAGTGAAGGCGGAACATCAGGTTCCCTCAGGTTTGTTGCAACCGTTGAGAATTCCGGAATGGAAATGGGAGAACATTACCATGGATTTTGTTTCGGGTTTGCCTTTGACTCCTACGAAGAAGAACTCAGTTTGGGTTATAGTAGATCGATTCACGAAGTGTGCTCACTTCTTGGCAGTCAATACCACTTATACTTTAGATAGATTGGCCGATCTGTACATTGGTGAGATTGTTAGACTGCATGGTGTGCCGAAGTCGATTGTGTCCGATAGAGATCCGAGGTTTACAGCTCGATTTTGGGAGTGTCTGCATACAGCTTTGGGTACCCGTTTGAACTTCGGCACGTCTTATCATCCTCAGTCAGATGGTCAGTCAGAGAGAGTTATACAGATCTTAGAGGATATGTTGCGTTGTTGCATCATTGATTTTCAGGGTACTTGGAAGAAGCACTTGCCTCTAGTCGAGTTTGCGTACGATAATAGCTTCCAGTCGAGTATTCAGATGGCTCCGTATGAGGCCTTGTATGGTAGGAAGTGTAGAACTCCAGTTTGTTGGGCCGAAGTGGGACAGAAGTTGCTACCTATGCCAGATTTGCTCAAGGGGACAACTGACAAGGAGAAATTGATTTGCGACCGATTGAAGGCTGCTTCGGATAGGCAGAAGTCCTATGCCGACTTGAAGAGGAAGGAAGTTGAGTTCTCGGTGGGTGAGAAGGTATTCTTGAAGGTGTCTCCGTGGAAGAAAGTAATGATATTTGGCCGAAAGGGGAAGTTGAGTACGAGGTACATAGGACCGTATGAGATTGTGAAGAGGGTTGGTCCGGTTGCTTATCTGTTGCGCTTGCCATCCGAGCTAGAGAAGATACACAATGTATTTCATGTTTCGATGCTCCGTAAGTATAGGTCTGATCCATCGCATGTTATGCCTGTAGAAGAGATTGAATTGAATCCGGATTTGACTTATGAGGAAGAACCAGTTGAGATCCTAGCTTCTGACAGTAAGGTGTTGCGGGGTAGATCGATTGAGTTAGTGAAAGTGCGAGGGCAACGTCGAGGGGTGGACCAGGCCACTTGGGAGAGGAAGGAGGATATGGAAAGGCAGTTCCCGTATCTCTTTCAGTCAGGTAATTTCGGGGATGAAATTTCTTAAGTGGGAGAGAGTTGTAACACCCGTGTTTTAGGGTTAGGAGTTAGTCGCCTGAGTCGGTTCGAGTCGGTAAAATCGATTTCAATCAAATTGATCTTGTTATTGATTTATTTGAGATTTAAAATAAAATGGGTGGTATTTTTGTAATTAAGGTGAAAAAGTGGAAGACCACTTTTTGAACCAAAAAAAGAAAAAAAAAGGTTCTCTTCTTCCCTTTTTCATTTTCACGTTGGAAGACACCCAAAACCCTCCCAAACCTCTAGTTACTATTCCATTCAATCTCTCCATTGATTCAAAGGCATTTTCAAAGGTAATGTCATATTTAAACTCTCCTCATCATCCTCTTCATTTACATTGTCTTGGATTTTAAAACTACCATCTTTTTGGAATTTCAAGTTTAGGGAAAGTTTGAATTTTTAAGGGGGTTTTCAATTTCTTTTGATTTGTTGAATTTGGTTTTGGTTTAATCTCACCTAAGCACACTTAATATCTTGAAATGGTTGATTTTGGGTGAAAACCCGAAGTGGGTCTTTGGGGCCATTTTTGAGGTGTCTAAAATTGAAATTTTGGTGTGTTTTAGGGTTGGGTTGAAGGGCTGGTGGTTTAAGGATATTAGGGAAGTGTTTTGGGACCTTTTAGATGTCATTTGAGTGTTTGAAATCATGGTTTTCAGCTGGGTTTTGGAGGAGCACGAAAATGGGGGATTTTGTGACTAGTTGAGTTTGAAATTGGTGGAATTTGGCTTGTGTTTATGGGTTGGAGTTTGTGACTGAATTTAGCATCAAATTTGTGAGTGATGGTTGTGTTTTGATTGGCTAGAAACAAGAGGAGACATTGGAGAAGCATCGGGACCGAATCCGGGAATTTAGGAGGCTTGCTTGCTTGCTTGGTTTGCTAAGGAAGGGTGGTGAGTAAAACTTTAATTATGTTTTAAAGTTGGTTCAAGTGTGAGTAGTGGAAGTGTTGGAATGAGCTTGGTAGGCCATTCCGGGGTGGAAGTTAAATTGGTAGTTTAACTCCTTGATTTCTAATGTTGCTTATATATATGCCATTGCCTATTTTTGATCTTGCGAAATATGAATTGATTTGTATGTGTATACCTTGATATGTGTATGTGATGAATATGTGCTATAATTGATGGATGTGTGATGTGGCTTAAAGAAATTGGCACTAATTAACTTACTGGGTGTAAATGATCGATCATTAGGATTAGTGTGCACACAATTGAGTCAAAACGCGCGTGGCCTTGATGGCGTTGAGTCATCAAGGAGGAGTACGGTGATGTAATATTCCACCGGAAATTTATTTATTTTATACGTGATGATGAGTGGAATCCCATCCGTAGGGCATGTGGTGATGGGTGGAATCCCACTCATGTGAGATCCGGTGATGAGTGTAATCCCACCGAGGTAATGTTGTTGTTGAGAGTAAATCTGCACATCCGAGTAAACTAATAGTGGCCAATGAAATTGTTCTTATGCTTATGATGTTGTGGCAATTGATTTATATCGTTGAACTTAATATGATGTAAGATTCCATTTTTATGACTCTTGAAAGACTAGCTAGGTTGTCTTGTTGATGCCTATGTATGTTGTGTATGATGTTAGGGATTTGCATGCTTGGACCCTGCATTGTTGTTGTTTTTGATTTTAGAGCATCCTCACTAAGCTTCTAGCGTACGCTCTCATTTTCAACAATGCAGATCATTAGCGTGGTGTTAGCAAGGAGCAAGGCGAAGGGGAGGCTTTCCAAGTTTATAGTTGCTCAAGTATGATTTAGTAATGAATGTGGTAGTTTAGCAATGGGGCTATTATGTGTTTTGTATGAGCTTTGTATGACTCACGGAGGTTGTTGGTGTTTATGTTTTGTTGAATTTGTAAACCATGTTAAGCCTTGATGAATGCTTGTTTGAGATGCTACTCTTTGGATGAGTACATGTTTATTGTGTGCTAAGCATGTGTTTTAGGGTGCTTTTCATCTAGAGGGTTTGCATGTTGAGTCTTGAGTGTTTTGGTGGAGTTTTAGGGCTGCCTAGTGTTTTAAACCAGCAAAAATCTGTCTTTTCGCAGCCCGTGTATCGAAACGGTTGGTCTCGTTTCGATACGGCCTCTTGTTTCAGGCCAGGCGTTTCGATACAAATAGGGTCCGTTCCGAAACAGATTTGCTACTGGAAATCTGAGAAATTGCCGATTTTTGAGGTTTCAAAATGGGTCTAGGTGTATCGAAACGGTCAATATATCGTTGACCACGAGAAGTTGACCGTTTAGGGGTGTTTTGGAATGGTTGACCTCCGTTCCGATACGACTTTCTCGTGTGGACTTGGGGCCGTTGACCAAGTTAAGGTGTTTCGATACACCTTAAGGGTATTTCAAAACGGCCTACCAAATAATTTAAAATTGAACTGTTTACTTACTGTTTTGGGACCAGTTGCATGTCTTTCTCGAATTAATCCGCTGTCGTGATCACATAAGATTTAAATGTGCCTTTAGAGAAGATTAAACTAAAAGAAATTTTAGGGTTACTAACTGAGGTGGAATTCTTAGCGGATTTTGCATCGGTTTTCCCCGTGTAGCCTACTCGAACCGGTCAGCCGACCAGACCGGGGCGAGGGGGTTACACGGGTCCAATGCAATGCTCGGAGCTGAACAAGGAAGAAGATCGATTGCCTCGTCGAGCGACGACCCTAAAACATAAGTTCATTCCTAAAACAACCATTCCAGCATTGAGTAAGAAAGTCACCAATTCTTCGAGGTCTGACAATCGTGATATCCCACCACATCAAAAAATCAGTCCACACATCATAAGCTAGCTCACACGTCCAAAGAATATGATCACTATTATCCTCTCCCACTCAACACCAACGACAATTTAGAGATGGGTTTGATAGGGGAATTCCACGATCAAATAACATACGAAGTGTCGGCAATCGATTCACCATGATGAACCACACAAAACATTGAATTTTCGGTAATAACGGCATGTTCCACACCATACTTACATTCAATGTTTCTGGCATGCCAAAGGAGGACATTAAGCTGTGAAGCTTACCCACCGAAAGCTGCCTCGATTTAGAATGCATCCAAATCAGCCTATCCGCAACTCGATCACGCAAACTAACCCCTACAAAGCAAGCTTTCAACTCATTTAATTGTTTGACCTCGAAGGACAGCAAAGCTCGTCTGAAATTACCCTCCAATTCCTCTCTCGGCAACCTCAAAAAGTCTCTTACAAATGTCATTTTATTCGATGCTAAGCTAAACAACCGCGGAAACACCTTTTTCAATGGTTTTGCTAACACCCAACAATCCCACCAAAATAGCACGCTGCAGCCATTACCCACAATCAACAAAAATTGAGTTGCATTTAGAAATCTATCAACATACTCGTCATTTTGTACCTCTACAATTTGCTTCCACATCGCCGACAAATGTATCTTCCCCTTTTGCTGAATTATCCAACTTCTTACATCCGTACCATACTTCGCAACAATTATAGACTTCCACAACGAGTTATCCGTGATCGTAAATTCACCACCCCAAGGCCTCCCACTCGCTTCGGTTTACACACCACATCCCAATTTATCTGACTCATCTTTGCCCTCTCCTCTTTACCACCCCAAAGGAAATTGCGCCTAATCCTATCAATCCTCAGCACAATACGTTTCGGCACCAAGAATACCCCCATATAAAACACAGGCAACGCGGATAGCACTGTATTAACCAATAACAAACGACCCGCAAACGATAATGAATCTCGTTTCCAACCTGATAGTCGCTTACGAAATCTACTTATGAGAGGTTCCCATACTTCTATTCCACGCGGATGTACTCCTAATGGAATCCCCAAGTAATGTATCGGCAAATGACCAATAGGACAGCCCATGACCGTCGCAAATTCCTCAAGCACCTCCCCTTCAATACCAATTCCGAATAGGCATGACTTGTCGAAATTAATCTGTAGTCCTGAAGCATAGTCGAAGCACGTCAACACCCTTTTCAGATTGCGCGCTAACTCAACCTCTCCCTGCAGAAATATAATTGTGTCATCCGCAAATTGTAGGTGTGAAATAAATATGTCACCAACTACTCGCACCCCCTTGATCAAATCCAATTTTTCCGCATTAACCATGAATCGATGTAAAAGCTCTACCACTATCACAAACAGTAGAGGCGATAGGGGATCTCCTTGGCGAATCCCCCTCCGCATAGGGAATTCTTTCGTCGGACTGCCGTTTATCAGGATCGACAAACGAGCCGTGCTCACACACTCCATCACCCAACCACGCCAACGCTTCCCAAATCCCATTTTGCACATAATTCGATCTAAACAATCCCAACTAATGCAATCATATGCTTTTGCGAAGTCCAATTTAAGTATCACCCTACCGTTCGCAAATCTACACTTTTTCATGGAGTGAATAACCTCGTTTGCTAACAGTATACCCTCTAATATCTGTCTACCCCGGATAAACGCAACTTGAACATCAATAATCAGCATAGGTAATACCCCTTGCAACATCTTCGCCAAGCATTTCACTAATATCTTATACATAGAATTTAGCATACAAATTGGGCAATAGTCCCCAATGACTCTCGGACTATGCTTCTTCGCTATCAAGACCACAAATGTTGAATTCACCCCCTCGGCAACTTGCCTGAGTAAAAGAAGTCAGCCATAAACTGCATGATATCAGATTTTAAAAAATCCCACCCATGTTTGAAAAACTCGAATGGGAACACATCAGGGCCCGGTGCCTTCGCTCCCTCACAGCTCCAAATCACACACTTCACATCTTCCTCCGTGAACATCTCTTCAAGCCTCAGCCTTTGTTCATTCGACAATACTTCAAATTCCACTTCCGGCAAGAGAGTTCCCGCGGCATACGGCTTATCGAAATGTTTCTGAAACTTCCTCCTAAACACAAATTTCATTCTCTCAGGTAGAGTCACCCAACAACCATCCACCTGAATACCAGGAATAAAATTCTGCATTTGGCGAATTTTAGCCGTTTTGTGAAAAAAGCTTGTGTTACGATCCCCCTCCGCCAACAACAGTACCATGGATTTCTGTCTCCAAATCGATTCCCTCAACTTGAACAATTTCCACAACCTCGCATAAAGCTCTTTCTTCCGCAATCTTTCTTCCGCAGAATGCCCCTCGAACCCAACTCTTGTATCGAGCTGCTCCAATTCAAGCACCACGCCTTTATACTGTTCTTCTATCACATTAATACCTTGTCGGTTCCAGCCTTTAAGCATCCCTTTCAGCCCTTTTAATTTTGTCGATATCGCAGCCTCCCCATCATGCATCCATAATCTCTTCCATTCATGTTCCATCAATCTAATGTCCTTCAACCAAAAATTAAAGAACCGAAATGGCTTCGGACCACTATCAAACACGTCTCCTACAAGTACAATGGGGGAATGGTCCGATAATTCCTTCGGTAAATTCATCACCATGAGTGCCTCAAAACGACTCACCCAACCTTGTGAGACTAAAAAACGATCAAGTCGGCTCCTTTTCCCCCGGACCAAACCACGTGAAGCACTTCCCCTGCATCGGAACATCTACCAAAGCAATTTGTTCAATAAAATCACAAAACTGACGCACACCTCGAGCTAGTTGCACACTGCCCGTTCTTTCCGTCACCTTTGTCACCATGTTGAAATCACCTCCCACGCACCACTCTACTTGCCTCGCCCGTACCACATGCACTATCACCTCCCAATATGCCCCTTGTTCCGCAATAACACATGGTGCATATACACCCACAAAACCAGTCGACCAATCTTCACGAATCCATCGTCCGACTAAAATTATCAAATTCTTTCGCTATTCTTTCAATTCCACTTTGAAATCTTTTGGGTCCCAAATCGCAACAACCCCTCCCGCTCTCCCCTCCGATGGAGCAGAGCAAAACTCAAATGAATCCTCATACCATAATTGGCGCACAACCCTGTCCGTAATCACCTCCGTTTTGGTCTCTTGAAGTAGAGCCAAAACACACTTGTGTTGACGTAGAATGCGCTGTATAGAACGTCTTTTCGACGTCGCACCAATCCCTTGAACATTCCGCTACAACACCTTCATGGTTCTTTGCTAGTCTTTCTGCTCGCGCGCTTCGATCACACGCGCAATGTCTTTTACTATCGCTTCTTCTCCTCCTTCTGTTACTGCTCCTATCAATTTACCCAACCCCACCGTCTCGCGAGTCTCCCGCAAGATCACCTGTTTACGACATACAAAATCAGAATCCTACAATGAGCCATTCACGACCTCCTTTGGTGCTGATTCAGACTCCTTTTTATTCTTTCTCGGACGCCCACGCCCACGTTTTGTGACCTGTTCAATCGTATTTTTCTCCCCTACAGGTGCCAGACTTGCTTCAATCTCCGTTAACTGTCGAACCCAACTTTGTTCCCCATTCACTTCAATTAAAGTTGCTTTATTCACCCTAGGTAATTCTACCATTGGCCCATCCAAAATCGGGCTTGTCTCATTCCGTTGTTCACTTGATTGCACCTCACACAATCTATCGATATCTTCCACGGCCCCTAGCACCTCACAACTCGATCGCTCGCCCACATCCCGATTCAACATTCCACTCGTTCATCATCCATCCAGCTTGACGTCTCCACCACTCTCCAATCCGACATTTAAATATTTATATTCCCCTAAAGCTATTAAATGATATATATACACCCACTCATATATACATTTCATATATGCTCACGTGATTTTAAAATAAATTTGCTATGTCAGTTTTGATTTCTATTATTACTAATATTAATACCTCGAGGTGGGAATACAAAATTAGGGGTATTGGACCACGGCAATCATTCTCAATGGCCAAATATCAATAGCTCAAAAGCTCACCAAACGATACAACTAATGTTAACCACAACGAAAATGATAACATATGACAATACATAATAAATTATGTATTACTTAATTTTATTAATAATTTGATTCAACACGATTATAAGATATAAAAATTTACCAAGCTCTAGGATGTACATGAATCAAGAAAGAAACACCTATGAAAATTACACACAAATGCAAGAAAGTGCATAACGTATTTAATTTTAAAAATCTTATTTTTATATAATGTATATAATTTTATTTTGATTCTTAAATTAATCGATTAAAAGGTTTAGATTGTAAATCTCCCAAAAAAACATCTACTTTTTTTTCAAACACAATCATAATACGAAATATACCATATCATCTACAAAATAAAAAAAATGAATTTCTTACAAATAAATACCTAAAATACTTATTTGAACATATTTACAATTTAATTATAATTTTGCATCTATTTTCCTTCGAAACAGAATTTAAAATCAATGGTAATTTTCCGTATTCCTCCTTATGCTTTGATACATATTTGATAAATTAACAAGAGTGGGAAACAACATAACTAGGGATGGTCATGGGTTCGGACGGGCTGAGCTTTTCGTTGATCTGCACTTGACCTAAAAATGGAAGGACTTCACCTAAACTCAATCTAATTTGACTAGATATTAGGAAATCTTTGTTCTTGATTGGAATTTTTGTTTTAGTTGTTTTGATGAATATCTATTCTTTTGGAAGATTTAACTCAAGTATAAATATTATCGTTTCATAATTTTCAGGAACTGAACCAACAATGGTGGAGGCTGACAGTTGTATGACTTCAACACCGATGAATTGCACACCAAGAGCATGTGACAAGCTTTGCACTACTAACCATGGAGAGAAAGCTGTTGGGAGATGTGTTACTACTTTTGTTTGTGACTATACATATCCATGTCAAACTTTGTTCTAATTTACTTTAATTTCATTTACTTTTGGAGAAGATAAATGTTCTTTTTCCGTTGAGAGATAAGATAATTGAATAAAAGATAAATGTATAATTACGATATATATATATATATATATATATATATATATATATTTCTCTATTAAATTTTATTAGTAAAATTGCTCAATTTGATTTTTGTCCCGAAATTTAGATAGACATTTCGTATTAAAAATATAACTTTCACAATTAGTTTTTCCACCAAATTAAAAGTTTATTAAGTCAGTTAAGTCTCTCTACTATGTCAACAATCATACACATGCAGACTTCCATATCAACGTCGTCAATGAGAAAAATAACATAAGAAATGTCAAAGAATGTTTTCCTAGTCAAAAGGCTTAATTGATGCAATTTTCATCTTTGATGACTCAATTGATTGTGATTTTCTTTTTTTTTGATCGGCAAACGATGTATATTAAAGAAGAGAAATATACAACGGGAGTCACACATGCGCCTCATTAAAAACCTCCCCAAGCCTAACGGAGGAAAAGAGTACGACATGTGGACTAGAGGAGAACAATAGAAACAAAGGAACATACACCTGGTACAAATAGAACAGTCAAACAGAGGCCTAAAATAAAGATACTCGTGAAACCCCTTCCTTTGCTAGCACATCAGCTAGCCCATTCGCCTCACGGAAAATATATGTAAAGCAAACGGACCCCAACGTGAGGCATGCGTGATCGATCAAACTAAAAATCTCCCATAAACGCCAAGGTCGACGTTCCAATTGCAACACCCAACCAAGAGCAACTTTGGAATCCGATTCCACAATGAGAGGACGAGAAGCCCATTTAGACGCAGCAAAAAAATCCAACGCAAAGCCGATTGCCCGTATCTCCGCAACATTTGAGTCAAGAGAACCAAGAGGGCCCGAGAAGAGCGCAATGATGCGACCCTGTGCATCACGCAACACCCCCCAAATCCCGCAGGCCCCAGCTTCCCAAGAGCTGAACCATCTACCGAAAACATTAGCGTGTCCCCGAGAGGAATCACCCAACATACCCCCACACGACAAGCCTTAGAACACACGCCTTCATTGAACGAGCATGGACAATCCCACCATAAAGATTCGCTCACGGACAGACCCTCCTTCAATGTCTTCACCCAGTAAAATGAGCGTAGTTTAACCAAGAAACCAATCTCTGCAGCCGGTAAACATTTGCCATTGAAAACATACTCGTTGCGCGCAAGCCATAGGGACCATAACAGAGCAGCAATGCTCGACACCCACAAAAGCTTTAAAGTGCCCGTGAACGAACAATGATATCCCGGGATGAATAAATCTAAAAAGGACTTTGGCAACGGCAACGATACCCCCCACCATCGTCAGAACCAATCCCACAATCCTTGGGCAAACGGACAAAGGAAAAACAAGTGATCAATCTCCTCCTCCCTCTCACGACACCACACAAATAAACCTTGCTGCTCATCCAACACGATTCCACGAATCTTCAAAAAATCAAAGGTAGGTAATCGGCGCAGCCAAGTGAACCACAAAAACGCCTGGACCTTAGGAGGGACAAGGACCATCCACGCAAAACATTCACCAAATTCGCTCTCACCCACTTTATCAAGCATAAGCAAACGAGACAAAGTCTTAACTGAAAAATTCCCATGTGTATCCGGTGTCCATACTAACATATCAACAGCCCCTTGCCGCAACCTCACCTGACACAAAAGCGAGCTAAGCTCCCGAAGTTGGCGAAACTCAAATGAACGCAAACCACAGAGGAAAAATCCCTCCCAGCGATCATGCTGGAAACTACCCCCAACGGAAAGGTCAACAACCAAAGCTGGGAGATTTACCGCAATCGAAAACAACCAAGGATATATATCCTTCAACGGATGCTCAACGCACCATGCGTCAAACCAAAACAGTACCCGCAAACCAGAACCAACCTTCCAAACAAAATGAGGCTCTCCCATAAACTTTTGGACGCTATCCGAGCTCACCGTTTGAACAATCTGCTTCCAAATAACTGACATCGAACCCCTGAAAGTGGAGTTAAAATGCCACCACTGAGCTGCATCACCATATTTAGCCACGATGATGGCTCTTCACAAGGATGATTCATCCTTAGAATACCGCCAAGACCATTTCGCCAACAAAGCCTTGTTCCGAACCTCCAAATCTGCCACCCCCAACTCTCCAAGATGTCGAGGCCGACACACCATACTCCAGCTCACCCGACACATCTTCCGCTGTAAACTGACCCCACCCCAATGGAATGCTCGCCTCACCTTATCTATTGCTGCGACAACACTTTCGGCACTCGTAACAAGCCCATATAATAATCAGGAAGTGAAGACAACACATAATTTACCAGAGTGACGGGAGCCGCAAAAGATAGCAATGTCCGTTTCCAACCAACAAGCTTCCGTCGAACCGAGGCAATAACAGGTTCCCACACAGCAATGTTACGAGGATTCACCCCTAACGGTAATCCCGGATACACAAACGGAAACTCACCTTTTCGACAACACAAGACATCCACCATGGAGTCAAGTGGCTCCTCACCCACACCAATTGAATAAAGAGAAGATTTGTTGAAGTTAATTTTCAGTCCAGAACATACTTGAAAACAACATAATAACCTGCGGATATTCGTGGCAATTTCAACTGATGCTTCAAAGAAAAGAATAGTGTCGTCGGCAAACTGAAGATGTGATAAAGATACCCCCGGAGCCAGCAATACCCCACGAATGAGCCCCAAATCTTCCGCTTGAATGAACATCCTATGCAAAGCTTCCGCCACAACAACAAACAACAAAGGCGACAACGGGCAGCCTTGCCGCAGACCACGCCCCATTCCAAATTCTTTAGTGGCACTTCCATTTAGCAGAACTGATAACCGAACTGTACTGATACACTCCATAATCCAACTACGCCAAGTCTCACTGAACCCCATCGAGCATAGAATGTGGTCCAAAAATTCTCATCGGACGCAGTCGTAGGCCTTCGCAAAGTCCAACTTCAGGATACATCCACCCAATCGACTCTGCCGCATAGAATGGATTGTTTCATTTGCCAATAGGATACCATCCACAATTTGTCGCCCACGCACAAAAGCCAACCAATGACCGCTTATTAATCCTCCCAACACCGATTGTAGTCTTCTAGCTAGAATCTTAGCAAGAATCTTGTAAATTGAGTTGAGCAAACTGATCGGTCTAAACTCGTTCAAAGTAACCGGTGAGTCCACCTTAGGTAATAGCACAAGAAAAGTATTGTTCGCACCCACAGGTAACTTACCAGATGTGAAAAAGTCAGTCAAAAAACGCCCAACATCATCACTCACTACCTCCCAACACTTCTTAAAGAATTCCA
The DNA here is from genome assembly GCA_030270665.1 of Hibiscus trionum. Classification (NCBI taxonomy): domain Eukaryota; kingdom Viridiplantae; phylum Streptophyta; class Magnoliopsida; order Malvales; family Malvaceae; genus Hibiscus; species Hibiscus trionum. The sequence goes on along the minus strand of BSYR01000026.1, from coordinate 39,226,521 downwards.
TGCTATAGCCATCCGGTCCCGGGGACTTCGAGCCCTCACATCAACGAACAATCTCCCACGCCTCATCAAGAGAGAAAGGCGCTACCAATGCCAAATTTTCTTCTTCACTCACCCTATTAAAAGATCCCTCAAAACGCCATATACAAGACCTCTCATCCGCGACAAAGTGTTGAGAGAAGAACTGCACTATGTGTTTGCGCAACCGAATCGGATTTGTTACCCAAGAACCACCAATAGTCAAACCGGAAATAGCGTTACGCATTGCGCGCAACTTCGCAGCTCTATGAAAGAAAGCAGTATTTTTGTCCCCAAACCTAAGCCAAGTCGCTCTCGAATTTTGGCGCCATAACGACTCCTTCCGGCGAATAGCTCGCCACAAAGCTTGTACCCACACTCGCTTCTGATCAGACAACTCAGACATATCCCACTCGGCCTCCTCCACATCGCCACTATCCAAACAATCAAGACGGTTTTGAATTTGAGCAATCTCATTCTCAATGTCCCCAAATTCCGTTTTATTCCACTGTCGAAGAAAATTCTTTAAATGCCAGAGTTTGACTGAAATATTAGAAATGCCAATTCCCAATCCTGTCAGACAACACCACTCCTCTGCCATGCAACGGACATTACGCCTCGTTTCTAACCAACAATTAACAAAGCGAAAAGGGCAAGGGCCCCAATCATTATCATCACACAGCAAAAGTAACGGGGCTTGGTCCGAAATCCCTCTAGGGAGCGACAACTGCTCAATATGTGTAAAGCACTCCACCCAAAGCGACAACACAAGAAACCTATCAATGTGACTCCTACGATTGTCCCTACCAAACTAGGTGAACTGCTTTCCCCGTAATGGTAAATCAATTAAACCCACTGATTGCACAAAAGAAGAAAATGAATTCATACCTCTTGACGCCGAGTTACACCCTGCTCTTTCTGACGCCCAAAGCACTGAGTTAAAGTCTCCCGCCACGCACCATGGTCCCGAAAATCCCCCGATCACATTCCCCATACGAGACCACAGGCATTCTTGCTCTGTCACATCACAAGGAGCATAAACGGCCATGATGCAACACACAAAGTCTTCTGGTTTCCAACTCCCCTGAATAACAACAAAATGGCGATCCACTTCCACTGACTCCAGCAAAAAACGTGCACCTTCCCAGATCACTACCAGCCCACCCGACGCTCGAACGGATGGCGAAAACTTATGCTCAAACCCATCACTCAACCAGAGATTTGCAATAACCGACGATACCAGCTCCTCCAACATTGACTCCTGCAGCAACATCATATCAACATGCTGCTTTCGAATAACATCACCCACCCTTCTCCTTTTCAACACAGAACCCAACCCCTGACGTTCCAGCTCAAAATGCGCATGACTACAACGTTCGGATGCCGTCCTGAAGCACCCGTGACAAATCCTTAATTATCTCCTCCTCGCGGCCTATCGATGTCACCCCCACAAGATTTCCTAATGCCACTGTTGCTGCAACCTCTCGGTGAAGTATTTGCTGCCTATGTTGCAGGTCCGAGTCTGTTATCGAAGCATCGGCCACTATAGAAGTATTTTCACGCCCAAACCCTTCTTCGGTCTCCCTCTCCCTGGTTTCGAATTCCTTGCTACTCCCGACAAAGCGTTAACCGATTTAGTCTTTCTAAGTACACCATTTATCCATATCGGGACAGCTTTTTCGCCCTCAAAAATAGGTCGTACCACTGCCTGGTCACCGACAAGCTCCTCAACGCGAATACTTACCAAATCTACCCGCTCACCAACAGCTGCCTCAACGGGTATGTTCACCAGCTCTTCGAAATCGGTGTTTTCAGACCCCAACTCACCATGCTTTTGGATTTGAAATCTGATCCTATCCCTCTCGAAATCCCCTTGATTTTGGCCATGGATTTTACTGCCTTAATTCAAATGAATTTGTTGTAACAACTTATCGTCAGGATTCAAATTTTCTATCCTTTGGGGACCCTCCCCAAAAGGACTCTGCACTCCGGCAGCAGCTGCTTGTAACGGTGAACCACCAGCCGGCACTAATGCATTACCGATCACCTCCTCCCATTGTTTTTCCAATGAGTGTTTCGACGACGACCCTGAGCACTCAGACGCAACACTCGTGATGCGAGGGTCCTCTCTATGATCATCCTCCCAAAGGCGATTGCAACGCCAGTCATGCGTTGCCATCTTTCCCATGCCCAAAAACTCCTCAATATGTCGCTCATCTCCCAACCTCGATTCCGGCACACATTCGGATGAACTCAACTCCGGCGACTCAATACTTTCCTCAGTGGTGGCCGTTGTGCATTCACATTCAACTAACGGCCCGAACATGGTCACCTCCTTAACATAGACATGATGCGATATCCCCTCGACCTCCAGCAAAACACTTGTATCTATAAATTCCATCATCTCTGTTTCAATCAATAACCAGCCACACTCAAAAGATGTCGGTGATTCTGTGTTATCCGCCACACGTACTAATGATCCCCATGTTTTCGCAATGTTTTCGAAAGATGCTTGCGACCATGCGTGGATAGGAATACCTCTCACATATATCCATGCCCTTCGTGAAGGTAGGATCATTTCCGGTGACCACCTTTCAACTTTGGAAAAGCATTCGCTAAACATCGTCTTCCCCATGACCTCCTCCCGGATACTTGCATCCGTAAACATCAATAGGATCGCCGGTCCTGCGATACGCAAAATAGACAAGCCTTGGATGCTATGAAGACTCATCCGTGTTGCTAATTCCTTGAGGCTCCATTGCTGTTTACACCACCCCACCATACAGATTTGCAGCACTATCAGTTTCTCCTCGTCCACGTACCCCTGAACCACCTTAGCCATTACATGCTTCCTCTTTGAATTCACACTTCGGATCTCCGATTGCCCTTTACTCTACATTCAGAATTCCGCCGAGAATATCCTACCCCCATACTTTTATTTCTCCAAAAAAATCCACGATCGTCAAACTTCGCCATGGTCACCAAAAGGCGAGAACCATATATCCACTTGTTATGCAGCCGTTCTATGACCCGATCAACGTCACTTCAACTCTCCTTTCTGACAAAACCAAATCTCGCTCCATTCTATTCCCTTTTTCGAGGGATGAACGCATCGATCACCACACCGTGCCTATCAAAAACTTGCCATAGCCCCTTCCAATGTAAAGATTTCGATATCCTCCCCACATACACCGTCCAAAACTGTCAGTGGCCAGACCCTTGTGCGCCGTCCATTTTGTTACATGATATAAGTATTGATTGTGATTTTCGTCAAAAGGGTTTAATTGTTTTTTATTAAAAATTTTGGGGCTTATATTCCCCTAAAGCTATTTAATGATATATATACACCCAATCACATATGCATTATATATATGCTCACATGATTTTAAAAAATATATGCTAAGTCAGTTTTGATTTCTATTATTAATAATATTAATACCTCGAGGTGGGGTGTAACCCCCTAAACCCGACCCAAAGGTTATGTGCCGAATCTAGGAAGTCGGATTGAAAACTAGTCCCTCAAGTAAGATTATTAGGTTTAGAAAATCCAATATTTAGGTTATTTTTTTGAAAATGTGTCGTTTCACAATGAGTTCCTTTTTTAAAAGGAGGGTCGTATAAATAAAAACATCATATAATAAATTATTCAAATATCCAAGTAAAAATTCTCATGCATGCTAAAATAGTTAAAAATCCCAAATAAATGTATAAGTAACCGAAATTACATAAATCCCAAAATATTAACTGAAATAAAATAATTCTGTAAATCTAAAATGACCATATTGAAAATTAAAATAAATGTGATAAATTGTGGTCCTCCAAGTACCGAAAGCCTATGTCTGAGAATCTGAAACGAAACTAAGGGGGAGTCAACTATTAAGCTCAGTGTGTCTCTAAGGTGCATCAGACAGAAAATCACAAGAATCATACAATCAACATAGTCATACCAACAGTCAATCGAATATACAGATATGCAAAGCACGATGCACCTAAGTCTATGTCATGAACCCATCTACATCACCGCCCAAAGAGTAAGGTTCCCCTGAACCACCCTCTACATCGTCACCATCCGAAGTGGAACTCCCCGAAGGGTAGAACCACTGATCCGAAGTGGAATTCAGCCCGAAGGATGAAACCACTGAACTTTCGCCGTACATTTTCCCACCCGAATGATATGACATGAATGTTCCGATTCCAATCCGAATGAAACATTATTAGTCCGAAAATGCATGAGCATTTAGTCCGATAATTATAATTCAGATTCCGATGTATGATGCTTAACAGAATGACATACAACATATCACATAGCTCAGATCACAACATATTTTACAGTCAAACATCACATAGCAACAATATATTTCACAGTCAAACATTACACAACAACAACACATATAGTATAGCACAAGCAGAGAACACACCTCTAACGGCCAATAGATTTAACGTTGCGGAGGACGTCTCCCTCACTTAGATCTAATACTAGTTCTGATGTATTAATTCATGGTTATGACTTGACGTTGACTAACAACACGTATTGACACGAGTAGAGTACAGACGCATCAAGAATTTGGTTGAGATGGCTTTTCGCTCAAAAGTTCACAAACAGGTATTCCAATTTCACAAACATCCGTCTAAGAATTTGTGTTAAAAAAAGAAGAAAAAAAAATAGGGTAGAAAACAAAAGGTTGTGCGGCGAAGTTGGAAATGAATTGGGGGTTTTGGTGGGGCGGCAGTTAATGTTTTAGGGTAGAATTTTATTGATAGGTTTAGGGTAATATATATATATATATATATATATATATATATATGACTAATTATAATTTTATTAGGATTATCATAATAATAAAAAAAGATAAAGTGTAGGAAAATAAGAATATGTAAACATCACGAAACCATCAACCATGAAAACATTGTTTTTTATTAGCAAACGGGTAAATGCCACATGTGCTCCTTAGACTTTCATGATTTTATAAATTGACTTTCAAGTTTGATGAAAATTTTATTTAGTCCTTATAAAAAAATTAGGGTTCTGAATTAAAAATTCTTAATTGTTAGGGTTTTCAATTAGGGATTTAAAATTTAGGGTTTTTGAATTAAGGAATTTTCGAATCTAGGGTTTATAATTTGGGCATAATTTTTTGGTGTTACAACTCTCCCACCCGTAAAACAAATTTTGCCCTCAAAATTTTCAGACTAACGACAAACTTCAAAAGAAAGAGGTTTTGATAACAATTTTAAAAAGGCATTTTAGATCAGGTCACAAATGACAACACAGGACTTTCAGACAGACTTTGATCTCAATTTCATAAGAACGAGTATGATCACGATCAATCACTAATCTAGAGATCATACGAGGTGACATAGTAATCTATCTACAAAAGAGACAATCCTAGAATTAGAGTTGGTACTTGGAGTTTCTATTCAAAACATATCTTTAAATTTTTTATAATAATAAATTTATCAAAAATTCTCATTTTCCCCAAAACATTTAATATGCATGCAAAAATCATTTTTGGCTTAAAATTTTATGTGAGCCTCACAGTCCGAGGGTTTGAACTTAGCTCTGATACCACTAAATGTAACCCCCTAAACCCGACCCAAAGGTTATGGGCTGAATCTAGGAAGTCGGATTGAAAACTTGTCCCTCAAGTAAGATTATTAGGTTTAGAAAATCCAATATTTAGGTTATTTTTTTGAAAAGGTGTCGTTTCACAATGAGTTCCTTTTTTAAAAGGAGGGTCGTATAAATAAAAACATCATATAATAAATTATTCAAATATCCAAGTAAAAATTCTCATGCATGCTAAAATAGTTAAAAATCCCAAATAAATGTATAAGTAACCGAAATTACATAAATCCCAAAATATTAACTGAAATAAAATAATTCTGTAAATCTAAAATGACCATACTGAAAATTAAAATAAATCTGATAAATTGTGATCCTCCAAGTACCGAAAGCCTATGTCTGAGAATCTGAAACGGAACTAAGGGGGAGTCAGCTATTAAGCTCAGTGTGTCTCTAAGGTGCATCAGACAGAAAATCACAAGAATCATACAATCAACATAGTCATTCCAACAGTCAATCGAATATACAGATATGCAAAGCACGATGCACCTAAGTCTATGTCATGAACCCATCTACATTACCGTCCGAAGAGTAAGGTTCCCCTGAACCACTCTCTACATCGTCACCATCCGAAGCAGAACTCCCCGAAGGGTAGAACCACTGATCCGAAATGGAATTCAGCCCGAAGGATGAAACCACTGAACTTTTGCCGTACATTTTCCCACCCGAATGATATGACATGAATGTTCTGATTCCAATCCGAATGAAACATTATTAGTCCGAAAATGCATTAGCATTTAGTCCGATAATTATAATTCAGATTCCGATGTATGATGCTTAACAGAATGACATACAACATATCACATAGCTCAGATCACAACATATTTTACAGTCAAACATCACATAGAAACAATATATTTCACAGTCAAATATTACACAACAACAACACATATAGTATAGCACAAGCAGAGAACACACCTCTAACGGCCAATAGCTTTAACATTGAGGAGGACGTCTCCCTCACTTAGATCTAATACTAGTTCTGATGTATTAATTCATGGTTATGACTTGACGTTGACTAACAACACGTATTGACACGAGTAGAGTACAGACGCATCAAGAATTTGGTTGAGATGGCTTTTCGCTCAAAATTTCAAAAACTGGTATTTGAATTTCAGAAACATCCGTCTAAGAATTTGTGTGAAAAAAAAGAATAAAAAAATAGGGTAGAAAACAAAAGGTTGTGCGGCGAAGTTGGAATTGAATTGGGGGTTTTGGTGGGGCGGTAGTTAATGTTTTAGGGTAGAATTTTATTGATAGGTTTAGGGTAATATATATATATAAGATTTGACTAATTATAAATTTATTAGGATTATCACAATAATAATAAAAAAAGATAAAGTGTTGGAAAATAAGAATATGTAAACATCACGAAACCATCAACCATGAGAACATTGTTTTTAATTAGCAAACGGGTAAATGCCACATGTGCTCCTTAGACTTTCATGATTTTATAAATTGACTTTCAAGTTCGATGAAAATTTTATTTAGTCCTTATAAAAAAAATTAGGGTTCTGAATTAAAAATTCTTAATTGTTAGGGTTTTCAATTAGGGATTTAAAATTTAGGGTTTTTGAATTAAGGATTTTTCGAATCTAGGGTTTATAATTTGGGCATAATTTTTGGATTTTACATGGGGAATACATAATTAAGGGTATTGGACCACGACAAAAATTCTCAATGGCCAAATATCAAAAGCTCAAAAGCTCGCCAAACGATACAACTAATGTTAACCACAACGAAAATTATAACATATGACAATTCATAATAAATTATGTATTACTTAATTTTATTAATAATTGATTCAACCCGATTATAAGATATAAAAGTTTACCAAGCTCTAGGACGTACATGACACAAGAAAGAAACACCTATGAGAATTCCACACAAATGCAAGAAAATGCATAACATATTTAATTTTAAAATATTATTTTGGTATAATGTATATAATTTTATTTTGATTATTAAATTAAACGATTAAAAGGTTTAGATTGTAATTCACCCAAAAAAACTTCTACATTTTTGCAAACACAATCATAATACGAAATATTCCATATCATCTGCAAAAATATAAAAAATGAATTACTTACAAATAAATATCTAAAATACTTATTTGAACCTATTTATAATTTAATTATACTTTTGCATCTATTTTCCTTCGAAACAGAATTTAAAATCAATGGTAATTTTCCATATTCCTCCGTATGTTTTGATACAGATTTGATAAATTAACAACAGTGGGAAACAACATAACTAGGCATGGTCATGGGTTCGGACGGGTTGAGCTTTTGGTTGATCTGCTGTAACCCCCTCGTCCCGGTCTGGACGACTGACCAATCCGAGTAGCTTACACGGGGAAAACCGATGTGAAACCCGTTAAGGCCCCACCTCGATTAGCAACCCTAGAAAAATTTTCTTCAATTATCTTGTCTAGATGTCTCGTTAGTCCTATGTGTGAAAAACGACAGCGAAAAAACAAGGACGAGATTATGCAGACGGAATGTAATTTAATTTAAATTTACCAAGTGTCGAGTTAGTCTGATTTCTTGCATACGTGACCAAACCATACATAAACGATACAAACAAGACTCACAGGAAAACTTACAACAAACAGAAGCCAAGCCCAACACTTGAGAACCTTTAAAGATGCCAAAAGCCCAATTTTCAGGCTAGTGATTCGAAACAGGCTTGCCCGTTTCGATACACGGGCCCCAGTACAAAAGCCAGACCAGACCGTACCGATACGGTCCACTCTGTTCTGATACGGGGGTCTCCATTAACTAAGCGTTCCGAAATGGGCTTTGACAGCGGCAAATCGTTTCGATACGCGTACCGAAACGGGTGCTCACAGTATCAAATCATACCGAAACGTGTTCCGATACGGGTATCCCTAGAGCTACACTCGTTTCGAAACCACCCCACGCGTTCCGAAACGCCTGCAATCTGTAAGACCCTAAAAACAGTTTTAAGCATCCCCAAGTGTTCCCAAACATCCCCAAAACCTCAAGAAACAAGATACGACATACATACACATACTCTAGAGGCATTTCACCCTACTTCAAGCACCATCCAACACTTAACATACTTTCAAGACCATCCATTCAAAATAACATACATCCAAGGCTAACCATTTAAAAAGAACAAGCATCCACAAAATACATGCATAACAAGGTTTACATGCCTTTAAAGCAAAATACTAAAGCATCTCATAAACACATGGCTTACAAACTTCAACACAAAAGCATAGGCATCTCAAAGAACATGGTTACAAATCCATCAACACAAGCATTAGGAACATAAAGCCAACACAAAGGAGTCTAGATGCACGCTTCTAAAACACATAGCATTTCCTATTGCTAAACCACTACATTATTTATTAAACCATACTTGAGCAACTACCACGCTTAGACGCCCTTTCCTTGCTCCTTGCTAACTCCACGCTAATGATCTGCATTGTCAGAAAAGGAGAGCGTAAGCATAAAGCTTAGTGAGCGGAGCTTAAAAACATAACAACAACAATGCAGGGTTCAAAGCTTCTTTAAAACAAAAGCCAACACTTACAATTCATCCAACAACATAATCATCTTACTAACTCACAAGGTCAACCATAAGTCAACAACATAGACATTTAACATGACATCACACTTCATGGTATGCTTAAAGGCATGATCAATCATAACACATCATGTCCTTCCAATAACATCATAGCAACTTACGATAACTCAATCACAACAACATATAACATGACATCATACTTCATGTTATGCTCAACATAAAAATGCTAACATTCATCTCACAACATCAACCACATAAACGAGAATCATATTGACAACTAGTAAGTGTACTGGGATACGTGGATAACATCCGTTGGAACTTTCATCCAATGTACTCAGCAACATTACCTTTCAGTGGGATTACACTCATCACCGGTCCTTGCTTGGATGGGATTATACTCATCATCACATGCCCTTAGGGATGTAATTCCACTCATCATCACGTAATAACATTTTTCGGTGGAATATTACTTCACCGTATACCTCCTTGATGACTATACGTCACCAAGGCCACGCGCGAATTTGACTCAACCGTGTGCACACTCATCCTAATGATCGATCATTTATACCCCAAGACATACTAGTGCCAATAGTTAACCAAAACATCAATATCAATAGCTCAAAATTTACCTCTTACCGCATCCGTGCCTAGCACGTACTCACCACAACATTCCATGCGTTGCATGTACTCACCATGATTCCACCAATCATGCAATACGATATACAAATCACCATCATGCAACATTGATACACTATATCATGCATGACCAAAAACACCTTGCAACAAAATCCACAATTATGCACAAACTTACTACTTACAATCTCACCAACCGCAAATGGTCTTACTTACCATTTCCGTACACAACCTGCACCAACTTACATATATTTTACAAGGCATATCAACAACACCATTGATTTCATCATGCATGATCAACAACATAATAACAAACAACATGCTTCCTTCCAAAGTATTGAAATTTCATGCATAACAAGTTATCACCTCATGTAATGAAAAACAAACGGTAAAAGGGGAGTTTAAAGAGGCGACACCATCTTTGAACCAAAACTTTGCTGAAAAACATTTCCACTCACCATTCGCACACCAATGCAAACCACAAGGTCGTTTCAAGCTTCCGAACTTTCCGAGACCGCGTCCGAACCACCCAAGGCCAGATCCGCTCTTTCTAACCAATCAAAAACAATGTATTAACCTCTTAATCAACCACAAATTTGTTGTTATACATCAGCTCACAATTCCACAATATTTTCTCAACAATGCAAAGCCAAATTTCTCCCGAATATTCTCATTTTCGTACTCCAGCAAAACCCAGCCATTACCCCTCAATTTAAACACTTAAAACACTCCAAAACATGTCCAAAACATCACCCCAATGATGTACAACCATCAGCCCTTCATTTCCCGACATAAACACCTTAAAAACTCTTATTTTCCAGTTTTAAAAATCACCTACAACAGTGGTTTCGGGAATCCAATCAAACCAGCACTATCACCACTCAAAAATCATCAAATAACATCTAAAAACACCTATCCAAGGTCCACATACCTCCAGCCCTCTTTTTACCACAAAATCAAGCCAAAAACTCACTTATTTCACTTCTAAAATCCACCCCTAAGACTAGTTTTGGGTATACTATAATTAAGCAACTTTTTTAACAAGTCATGACTTCAAAATAAACTTTAAAAACACCCCAAAACACTGCCCTAAAAGACCCATACGGGATTTCACCCAAAATCCCCACTTTTCATAAATCTTGAAATTTCAAGGTTGAGAATTAATGGGCTTTGCAAAACCAACTTTAATTTAAGTAAAACAAGCAAAAGAAAAAGAGGATTTACCTTCAAAGGTCTTCAATGGGGGAAGGAGATGAAAATGAGAGAATAGGGTTTTTCGAAGAAGATGAGTGGTTTTGATTTTCAAAACCCTCTTAAAATTTTCATTAATGGCGTTATCGTACATATTGAGAACTTTTATAAAAATCAGCTCTTTAATTTAAATTTAACCCGAAACTAATCCTAGATCAAAACAGATAACTCCCAGGCCTAGAACTGGGGATTTACATCTGCACTTGACCTGAAAATTGAAGGACTGCACCTAAACTCAATCTAATTTGACTAGATATTAGGAAATCTTTGTTCTTGACTGGAATTTTGAGATAAAAATCCCCCCACCCTTACTAAACTTAAAAAAAACCTTATTTCTATTAGGCTTACATGTTATGTGTGTTTTAGGATTTTATTTACTAAATCTTGGGCTTACATTTATTTAGACAACATTTTATTTATGTTTGAATATGAATTTTATTTTGATTATTAAATTAATCGATTAAAAGGTTTAGATTGTAGTTCACCCAAAAAAAACTTCTACATTTTTGCAAACACAATCATAATACGATATATTCCATATCATCTACAAAAATACCAAAAATGAATTACTTACAAATAAATACCTAAAATACTTATTTGAATATATTTATTTTTTTTTTGATCGGCAAAAAGTTGTATATTAAATTAGAAATATACAACTCGAGTCACACGTGCGCCTCATTAAAAATCTCACTAAGCCTAGCGGAGGAAAAGAGTACGACACGTGGTCAAAAAGGAAACAATCAAACAAAGAAACACAACACCCCTCACAATAGTCAAACAATCACACAGAAGCCTGAAATAAAGATGCCCGTGTCACTCCTTCCTTTGCTAAAGCATCCGCTAACCCATTTGCCTCACGAAAAATGTTGTTATAGCAGACGGACCCCAAAGTGAGACATGCTTGATCGATCAAACCAAAAATCTCCCACATACGCCAAGGTCGTCGTTCCAAATGCAACACCCAACCAAGAGCAATTTTGGAATCTGACTCCACCACGAGGGGACGAGATGTCCATTTAGAAGTTGCAAAGAAATTCAATGCAAAGGCAACTGCCCGTATCTCCGCTACATTGGAATAAAGGGAACCAAGCGGACCCGAGAAGAGTGCTAGAATTCTGCCCTGTGCATCACGCAAAACACCCCCAAAACTCCCAGGCCCTGGCATACCACGAGTAGAACCATCAACCGAAAATTTTAGCGTGTCCCCAATTGGAGGTCCCAACTCATCCCCACACGACATGGCCTAGAAACTACAGACTCACTGAACGAGCTTGGACAATCCCGCCATAAAAACTCACTGGTGGACAACCCCACCTTTAACATCTTCACCCAGTAAAATGAGCGCAATTTAACCAAGAAGCAAATCTCTGAAGCCGGTAGTAGCTTACCGTTGAAAACACTCTCATTTTGTGCAAGCCATAGAGACCACATAAATGCTGAAATGCTCGAAACCCACAAAAGCCTTAAAGTGCTCGTGAAAGAACAGTGAAAGCTCGGGAGGAAGAATTCAGAAGAAGTCCTCGGCATCGGCAAAGACACCCCCACCAACGCCTAAACCAATCCCAAATTCCTTGGGCAAACGGGCATAGGAAAAACAAGTGATCAATATCCTCCTCCCCCTCACGACACCGAGCACCCAAACCTAGCTGCTCATCCAACACGATGCCACGAAGCTTCAAAAAATCAAAGGTTGGTAGACGGCGCAGCCATGTGAACCACAAAAATGCCTTAACCTTCGGAGGTACGAAAACTTTCCACGCAAGACACTCACTGAAGTCGCTCCTCCCACCTTTTCCAACATAAGCAGTCGTGAGAGAGCCTTTACTAAAAAGTTCCCATGCGCATCAAGTGTCCAGACTAACATATCAACTGCACCATGTCGTAACCTCACAGGTCCCAAGAGCGAAATGAGCTCCCTGATTTGTCGAAACTCAAACGAACGCAAGACTCTACGAAAGAAATTATCATTTTTTAAAAGTCAAAATGAAGAGTTTTATTTCCTTTGTTCTTCTCATTGTCCTTATTGCAAGTTTGGGTGAATTTCTATCAAATCTTTTAAAGAAGTTTTGTTTCAATTGTTTTGATGAATATCTATTCTTTTGGAAGATTTAACTCAAGTATAAATATTATCGTTTCATAATTTTCAGGAACTGAACCAACAATGGGGGAGACTGACAGTTGTACGACTGCAACACCGACGAATTTCACACCAAGAACATGTGACAAGCTTTGCACTTCTAACCATGGACAGGAAATTGTTGGGAGATGTATTACTACTTCTGTGTGTGACTGTACATATCCATGTCCAACACTGTTCTAATTTACTTTAATTTCATTTGCTTTTGGAGAAGATGAATGTTCTTTTTCTGTTGAGAGATACGATAATTGAATAAAAGATAAATGTTTCATTACGATGTATATATTTCTCTATTAAATTTTAATACTAAAATTGCTCAATTTGATTTTTTTCCTGATATTTAGATAGACATTTCTTATTAAAAATAAAACTTTCACAAATAGTTTTAAAACCAAAAGTTTATTATGTCAGTTAAGTCTCTCTAATATGTCAACAATCATGTACATGCATACTTCCAAATCAACGTCGTCAACGATAAAAATAACATAATAAATGTGAAAGAATGTTTTCCTAGTCAGAAGGCTTAATTGATGTAATTTTCATCTTTGATGACTCAATTGAGTGTATTTTTCGTGGAAGGGGTTTAATTGATTTTTATGAAAATTTTTGTGTCTTATATTCCCCTAAAGCTCTAAAATTATATATATACACCCAATCATATATACATTTCATACATGCTCACATGATTTTAAAATAAATTTCCTATGTCAGTTTTGATTTCTATTATTACTAATATTAATACCTCGAGGTGGGGAATACAAAATTAGGGGTATTGGACCACGTCAATCATTCTTAATGGCCAAATATAGATAGCTGAAAAGCTCAACAAACGATACAACTATTGTTAACCACAACGAAAATGATAACATATGACAATACATAATAAATTATGTATTACTTAATTTTATTAATAATTGATTCAACACGATTATAAGATATAAAAATTTTAGGTTAAATTTTCTACCCAAAATTTGACCCAATTCTCACACAATTTAAACAAAGAAGTTGTTGGCTAAAACAAGTATCTCTCAATACACAATATAGCCCAATTACAAGAACTCAACCCTAATTGAAATGATAAGAATGAAAAATACAAATGGGGTTACAAGACAATAATGTGATTTAGGCACAAATGCTTGGATTTGATGTTTGGAGGTTTGCTTTTTGATCAATAGTTGTTGCTGAAGCTTTTAGAGGTCCCTTTTATACCTTCTCATTTAATTCTAGATGTTGTGGTTGATGCATTCATCAATAGAGCCGTTGGGGATGTTATCTTCCCTCCATAAATGCAGTCTGCAACCAACCGTTTCGAAACGCCGACCCTGTTTCGAAACAGACCAAAATAGAAAGAGGCGTTGGGGTGCATTAAAGAGCCCGTATCGAAAAGGTTAGACATGTTTCGATACGCTAAGAGTTGTTTCGAAACACGTTTTGAAACATTTTTGCCACTGTCAAGGATCGTATCGAAACAACTTGAATCATTTCGATACGCCTTAACGACTTGTTGAAAATCAGTTAAAAACTTTCTAACGGTCATATTTTTTAAATCTCATTGAATACCGTTTCGAAACATTTGAACTCGTTTCGATACGGTGTCTCGAGGTTCTTAAGCCGTTTCGAAAATCGTTTCGAAACAGGGGTTAATAGTGTTGAAACTGTTTCGATACCCGTTCCGAAACAGGAGCTCACAGTTTCAAAAGTGTTCCGAAACGCCTAAGGCCGTTCCGAAACGGCGACTCGAAAATCACTGTTTTGGCTTTGAAAACACTTAGAAAACATTTGATAAAATCAGTTTTTAACTTAGGCATTTTGTTTAAAACATATAGAGAGGTTTGAGGACTTAAAAATTCGTTTTCACATTTTCAGTTTAGTCCTTAAGTTCTTTAGTTATATCAAAATTAAATTATCAGTTTCACAACATCTACTTTATTTCAAACACAATCATAATACGATATATACCATATCATCTACAAAAATAAAAAAAATGAATTTCTTACAAATAAATACCTAAAATACTTATTTGAACATAATTATAATTTAATTATAATTTTGCATCTATTTTCCTTCGAAACAAAATTTAAAATCAATGGTAATTTTCCATATTCCTCCGTATGTTTTGATACATATTTGATAAATTAACAAGAGTGGGAAACAACATAACTAGGGATGGTCATGGGTTCGGACGGGCTGAGCTTTTAGTTGATCTGCGCTTGACCTGAAAATGGAAGGACTTCACCTAAACTCAATCTAATTTGACTAGATATTAGGAGATCATTGTTCTTGACATGAATTTTGAGATAAAAATCCCCCCACCACTACTAAACTTAAAAAAAAAAACTTATTTCTATTAGGCTTACATGTTATGTGTGTTTTAGGATTTTATTTACTAAATCTTGGCCTTACATGTATTTCGACGACATTTTATTTATGTTTGAATAAGAATTTCTACAAAATATTTCGTTTTATTTATGTAACAAATGTGACATTCTATATTCGTTCGTAAAGTTTAGGTCGGATGTTGTGTGTTATAAGGAAGATCGATTGAGTGTGCGTATAGTCAGAGGAAGTGGAGTTGAAGAACCACGTTATCATATATTAAAAATTTCTAATAAACACTTTTCAAATCTTATTTGAATATGAAAGCATTTGATCAATAACATGCATGAATGAATTAAATCTGCCTCATTTGGTAAGTAATCTAATATTTAAACATGTATGTATATATATATATATATCACGTGAAATATAATTTTGCACTGTAATATAATTACAATTATACTTTTTACAATGAATTTGAAAATATGCTTCATTATCTTTAATGCTCCTAACTATGTAAATTCTACTCACATTTAATTGCTCCGTAAGAATTATTTGTCAATATCTAAAATAAGCTTCATTACCATTCTTGGTTATAGGCACTTCAAATCTAACTATAACTGCTATCTCTCATTCACTCTATATAGATATGATTATAGATAATATATACTCACCAAAGTTGTTTTTAAAATTGTCATTTTTTTAAAAGTCAAAATGAAGAGTTTTATTTCCTTTGTTCTTCTCATTGTCCTTATTGCAAGTTTGGGTGAATTTCTATCATATATTTTAAAGAAGTTTTGTTTCAATTGTTTTGATGAATTTCTATTCTTTTGGAAGATTTAACTCAAGTATAAATATTATCGTTTCATAATTTTCAGGAACTTAACCAACAATGGTGGAGGCTGACAGTTGTATGACTTCAACACCGATGAATTGCACACCAAGAACATGCGACAAGCTTTGCACTTCTAACCATGGAGAGAAAGCTATTGGGAGATGTATTACTACTTCTGTGTGTGATTGTACATATCCATGTCCAACACTATTCTAATTTACTTTAATTTCATTTGCTTTTGGAGAAGATGAATGTTCTTTTTCCGTTGAGAGATAAGATAATTGAATAAATGATAAATGTATCATTACAATATATATATATATATATATATATTTATCTATTAAATTTTATTATTAAAATTCCTCAATTTGATTTTTTTCCTGAAAATTTAGATAGACATTTCTTATTAAAAATATAACTTTCACAAATAGTATTAAAACCAAAAGTTTATTATGTCAGTTAAGTCTCTCTAATATGTCAACAATCATGTACATGCATACTTCCATATCAACGTCGTCAACGATAAAAATAACATAATAATTGTGAAAGAATGTTTTCCTAGTCAAAAGGCTTAATTGATGTAATTTTCATCTTTGATGACTCAATTGAGTATATTTTTCGTGGAAGGGGTTTAATTTATTTTTATGAAATTTTTTTTGGCTTATATTCCCCTAAAGCTATTAAATGATATATATACACCCAATCATATATACATTTCATATATGCTCACATGATATTAAAATATATTTGCTATGTCAATTTTGATTTCTATTATTACTAATATTAATACCTCGAGGTGGGGAATACAAAATTAGGGGTATTGGACCACGAGAATCATTCTCAATGGCCAAATATCAATAGCTTAAAAGCACACCAAACGATACAACTAATGTTAACCACAACGAAAATGATAACATGTGACAATACATAATAAATTATGTATTACTTAATTTTATTAATAATTGATTCAACACGATTATAAGATATAAAAATTTACCAAGCTCTAGGACGTACATGACTCAAGAAAGAAACACCTATGAGAATTGCACATAAATGCAAGAAAATGCATAATGTATTTAATTTTAAAAATCTTATTTTTGTATAATGTATATAATTTTATTTTGATTCTTAAATTAATCGATTAAAAGGTTTAGATTGTAAATCTCCCAAAAAAACATCTACTTTTTTTCAAACACAATCATAATACGATATGTACCATATCATCTACAAAAATAAAAAAATGAATTTCTTACAAATAAATACCTAAAATACTTATTTGAACATATTTATAATTTAATTATAATTTTGCATCTATATTCCTTTGAAACAGAATTTAAAATCAATGGTAATTTTCCATATTCCTCCGTGTGTTTTGATACAGATTTGATAAATTAACAAGAGTGGGAAACAACATAACTAGGGATGGTCATGGGTTCGGACGGGCTGAGCTTTTAGTTGATCTGCACTTGACCTGAAAATGGAAGGACTTCACCTAAGCTCAATCTAATTTAACTAGATATTAGGATATCTTTGTTCTTGACTGGAATTTTGAGATAAAAATCCCCCCACCCTTACTAAACTTAAATAAAACCTTATTTCTATTAGGCTTACATGTTATGTGTGTTTTAGGATTTTATTTACTAAATGTTGGGCTTTCATGTATTTAGACAACATTTTATTTATGTTTGAATATGAATTTCTACAAAATATTTCGTTTTATTTTTGTAACAAATGTGACATTCTATATTCGTTCGTAAAGTCTAGGTCGAATGTTGTGTGTTATAAGGAAGATCGATTGAGTGTGCGTATGGTCAGAGGAAGTGGAGTTTGAAGAACCACATTATCATATATTAAAAATTTCTAATAAACAATTTTCAAATCTTATTTGAATATGAATGCATTTGATCTATAACATACATGAATGAATTAAATCTGCCTCATTTGGTAAGTAATCTAATATTTAAACATGTATGTATATACATATATATACATAAATACAGAATTTATCACGTGAAATATAATTTTACACTGTAATATAATTAAAATTATACTTTTTAGAATTAATTTTAAAATATGCTTCATTATCTTTCATGCTCCTAACTACGTAAATTCTACTCACATTTAATTGCTCCGTAAGAATTATTTGTCAATATCTAAAATAAGCTTCATTACCATTCTTGGTTATAGGCACTTCAAATCTAACTATAACTGCTATCTCTCATTCACTATATATAGATATGATTATAGATAATATATACTCACCAAAGTTGTTTTTAAAATTATCATTTTTTTTAAAAGTCAAAATGAAGAGTTTTATTTCCTTTGTTCTTCTCATTGTCCTTATTGCAAGTTTGGGTGAATTTCTATAATATCTTTTAAAGAAGTTTTGTTTCAATTGTTTTGATGAATATCTATTCTTTTGGAAGATTTAACTCAAGTATAAATATTATCGTTTCATAATTTTCAGGAACTGAACCAACAATGGTGGAGGCTGACAGTTGTACGACTTCAACACCGATGAATTGCACACCAAGAAAATGTGACAAGCTTTGCACTTCTAACCATGGAGAGAAAGCTGTTGGGAGATGTATTACTACTTCTGTGTGTGACTGTACATATCCATGTCCAGCACTGTTCTAATTTACTTTAATTTCATTTGCTTTTGGAGAAGATGAATGTTCTTTTTTCCGTTGAGAGATAATATAATTGAATAAAACATAAATGTATCATTACGCTATATATATTTCTCTATAAATTTTTTTTTATTAAAATTGCTCAATTTGATTTTTTTCCTGAAATTTAGATAGACATTTCTTATTAAAAATATAACTTTCACAAATAGTTTTAAAACCAAAAGTTTATTATGTCAGTTAAGTCTCTCTCATATGTCAACAATCATGTACATGCATACTTCCATATCAACGTCGCCAACGATAAAAATAACATAATAAATGTGAAAGAATGTTTTCGTAGTCAAAATGCTTAATTGATGATATTTGATGACTCAATTGAGTGTATTTTTCGTGGAAGGGGTTTAATTGATTTTTATGAAAATTTTTGTGGCTTATATTCCCCTAAAGCTATTAAATGATATAAATACACCCAATCATATATACATTTCTTATATGCTCACATGATTTTAAAATAAATTTGCTATGTCAGTTTTGATCTCTATTATTACTAATATTAATACCTCGAGGTGGGGAATACAAAATTAGGGGTATTGGACCACGTCAATCATTCTCAATGGCCAAATAACAATAGCTCAAAAGCACACCAAACGATACGACTAATGTTAACCACAACGAAAATGATAACATATGACAATACATAATAAATTATGTATTACTTAATTTTATTAAAAATTGATTCAACACGATTATAAGATATAAAAATTTACCAAGCTCTAGGACGTACATGACTCAAGAAAGAAACACCTATGAGAATTCCACACAAATGCATAACATATTTAATTTTAAAAATCTTATTTTTGTATAGTGTATATAATTTTATTTTGATTCTTAAATTAATCGATTAAAAGCTTTAGATTGTAAATCTCCCAAAAAAACATCTGTTGAGTGGATCGAAAGATCGAAATAAACCAAGAGGGGGGTGAATTGGATTTTTAAAGCTTTTGGTAGTGGAAATGGCAAATAAAATGGTAGACAAGGAATTTTAGAATGGTTCAAGTTCCAATCGAACTCTACATCCACTACTCTAGCTTCACTAAGGATTTGCAACAATTCCACTAATTGCTCTTCCCCTTTTCTAGGCTAAGGAGGTAACCGTTACAATTTTCGGTCAAATTTTCTACCCAAAATTTGACCCAATCCTCACACAGTTTAAACAAAGAAGTTGTTTGCTAAAACAAGTATCTATCAATACACAATATAGCCCAATTACAAGCACTCAACCCAATTGAAATGATAAGAATGAAAAATACAATTGGGCTTACAAGACAATAATGGGATTTAGGAACAAATGCTTGGATTTGATGTTTGGATGTTTGCTTTTGGATCAATAGTTGTTGCTGAAGCTTTTAGAGGTCCCTTTTATACCTTCTCATTGAATTCTAGCCGTTGTGGTTGATGCATTCATCAATAGAGTCGTTGTGGATGTTATCTTCCCTCCATAAATGCAATCTGCAACCAACCGTTTTGAAACGCCTGACCCTGTTTCGAAACAGACCAAAATAGAAAGAGCCGTTGGGGTGCATTAAAGAGCCCGTATCGAAACGGTTAGACCTGTTTCGATACGCTAAGAGCCGTTTCGAAACATTTTTGCCGCTGTCAAGGTACGTATCGTAACGGCTTGAATCGTTTCGATACGCCTTAACGACTTGTTGAAAATCAGTTAAAAACTTTCTAACGGTCATATTTTTTAAATCTGATTGAATACCGTTTCGATACATTTCAACACGTTTCGATACGGTGTCTCGAGGTTCTTAAGCCGTTTCGAAACTCATTTTGAAATAAGGGTTGACAGTGTTGAAACTGTTTCGATACCCATTCCAAAACAAGAGCTCACAGTTTCAAAAGTGTTTCGAAACGCCTTAGGCCGTTCCGAAGCGGTAACAAGAAAATCACCTTTTTGGCTTTGAAAACACTTAGAAAACATTTGATGAAATCAGTTTTTAACTTAGGCATTTTGTTTAAAACATATAGAGAGGTTTGAGGACTTAAAAATTCGTTTTCACATTTTCAATTTAGTCCTTAAGTTCTTTAGTTATATGAAAATTAAATTATCGGTTTCACAATCTCCCCCTTTTTGATATAACAAAACCAAAGTTAGAATTTTTAAGAGTTTTGAAAATTTTGAATACATTCTAACTCCCCCACAATTTAAGATGGGTTTTTAAAGTTTTAAAAAAGATTTAAATTCAAGTTTTAAAACTTAAAAACACTTAAACCACTTAAAACGAAATTTGGCTCTTAAAAAATGACATAAAGAAGAAACATAAGTTAGAGTAAACTCAGGTATGGGATTGTGGGATCGCCTCGGAAGGGAACAAGCCGAGAAGTGTCACAACGCCAGCGATCGTCAAGAAAGCGTTAGGGATTCCCTTCAGGGACAACGCGATCAGTTTGTGCAACGGGTGTGGACTTTGTACGTGGGAGGATTGTCGAGTACAATACACTGGAAGGGCCTATGGCAAGTATTCGACAGGCATGGGGTTGTCAAGTATGTGTTCATCCCCAATCGAATGGCACGAGACGGACAACGATTTGGTTTCGTTCGTATGCCATCGCAAGAGGATGTTGATCGTGTGATTGATAGATTAAATGGGAAATGGATTTATGGTGCCCGCATAAGAGTCACGATGGCTTGGAAGGGAAGAACGACACTGGCCAATAGAAAAGGGGATGGAGAGGTGAGCCGGGGGTATCGTGAGGAGTCGAAATCGGTTAGAAACAAGGAACATAGATCATCAACAATGCCGATTGGGGAGGGGGAAACGATAAGTGCAGAGAGATAAAGGGCATCATCGATGAAGAAAAATGGGTTGTTCTTCAATGGTGCGCGGTAGGATGGTGTTTGAATCCCTGTACATCGGCGATTGTCTGGTCACATGGTGCTATTGATGTGTACATCGGCGATTGTACGAGACAGCGTGATGAAGATGGATCGCGTTAAAGAATGTTTCGATAGAGTGGAGATTTGGTCACCATCGATTAAAGTAGAGTCAAGAAGGGTGTGGTTATCGGTAGTGGGGTTGCCGATACATCTTTGGCACAAACAAACATTCACAAACATCGCCCACCTATGAGGAGCTTTGATTTGCCTATACGACGACACGGAAACACCTACATCGTTCGATTGTGGCAGAATCATGGTGGAGACAACAATATTAACTCGTATTGAGGAACCAATCCATGTCAAGGTAGACAACGCAGATTATTGGGTCTGTGTGTTAGAAATGGATGGAAAAGGTCCCGAAGTTGAATGTGATTGTTGCGAATGGAAGACGACAGAGGATGAGAAAAATTCAGCCCAAGGATCCGACATAGGAGGGGAAGAGCGTGTTGGGCAGTTGGCTGCAACCATACACGGTCCGTGTGGGCTGGAACCGTAGGCACAAGGTTTTCATGTGGATGATCAGGTGAATTGGGTGATGAATGATGCTTGGATTGATCCGCAAGGGACAAAGTTACAAGAGGGTGCAGGGGAGCAGGTTGCATATGTGCATGATGATGTCCAAGTGGAGGACCGGTCGCCGGATCAGCAGACACTCCAGGTGGAGGTCCGGTCGTCGGATGAGCAGCCGCCAATTCCGGTGAGAATAGTCAGTACGTCAATTGAGAAGGAAGGTGGAATTAGGACTCTAGAGTTTGTTGAGAATACCCACAATGTGAGAGTTTGTCCATAGCTGGAATTGCTAATTCAAATAATTTAGATGAAGTGGGGACGGGGGATTTGATCAACACAGGCGAGAAAATACATGAGGTACAAAACTCTCCTCCTATTATCCATTCGATTGCACCAAAATCTTGTTTAGGGCAACCTGAATTAATTCGAATAGGACAAGCGTATTGCAAAGTTAGGAAGATAATTGGGAATGAACAATTGCAAGGGGCTAGCCGTGAGGTTCGAGTGAAGAAGGGGACTAGTTTGGGGGGTTGTCAATCAAAATATTCGACAAAAACAGTGGGGAAGAGGCTAACGGTAGTGCTCCAACAAGTTCCCGAGTTATAGAGAGTGAGGCAGCGACAACGGTAAAATTGGGCTCCTTAATTGGCGTGAAATTGAGTGGGAGGGAGGAAGATATTATCAAAGACATTTCTCGGATTATTGCCGGGGAAAGTCGAGGTTTGTGACAGATGAAATTACTGTCATGGAATGTCAGGGGTTTGGGCGGTGGCGCGAAGCGTCGAAGTATTCGCGAAGTGATAAGGAAAAATTGTGTAGATATGGTGTTGTTGTAAGAGACAAAACTAGAGGAGGTGCCGTCAATATGGGTGTCTAATTTGTGGTATTCGTATAGTTTTGAGATGGCATTCTCGCCATCGGTGGGAGCTTCCGGTGGCATCTTGGTTATATGGGAAGGTAACCGATTTCATTTGGAAAATGTTGATACTAAACATAATTATATTGTGCTTCAGGGTCGTTGGCAGCAAGAGGATGTGGCGTGCTGCATAGTGGCGATATATGCCCCTATGGATATTGCTGGACAGAGAGTAGTATGGGATTCAATATTAAATCAGATGTGTGCTTTTGAGGGGCCGTGGTGTGTCGCAGGCGATTTGAATGCCATTTTACATGAGTCGGATCGCATAGGAGTATCCGATAGGGGTGCAGAGATGGAAACTTTTGGGGAATTCGTGCATGGTGCGGGATTGGTAGATTTACCGTTAATGGGCAAGAGATTTACATGGTTCGGCTACGGAAATCGCTGTAGTCGGATAGACCGATACTTGATATCTTCAGCATGGTTAGATGGATTTAATTTAATACAACATGAAGCGTTGGCGAGGGGAGTTTTTGATCACACATCATTGTTGTTCAAATGTGACGATTTTGATTGGGGGCCACGAGCATTTAGATTCTTCAATTGTTGGATGGATGGGCGATCAAATGTTAGGCAGGTAGCAGATGAATGGTGTCGGCTGACTGTTTTGGGTGTTGGTAACGACAACATAGTGGTAAAATTGAGACATTTGAAGAGGTTTCTGAAACGATGGAACAAAGACAGTTTTGGGGATGTGAATAAAATCATTGTGGACATGCAATAACAACTTGACACGGCGGATGAAGCTATGGTCGAGGGTGGGGATATTGAGGAGGTGGAGGATGCGAGACGACGGTGGATGAGGGCGTTATGGTGTGCTATGCGAAATAAGGAATCTATGTGGCGTCAAAAGTCGAGAGCTACATGGTTACGCTTGGGAGACCGCAACACAACTTATTTCCACAGAGCGGCGAAGTTACGTACAACTAGAAATTATATACCAGGTTTGGTAATTGAGGGAAAGTGGATTACATCGCATGTGACTATGCATAAATTTGTGGTTGCTGAGTTTACTAAACACTTTGCTAGTGATGTGCGGGCCGGTGATTGGCAATTTGATGGTGGGTTTCGAATGTTAACAGAGGCTGATAGGTAGCATTTGATAATGCCTTTCACGATGGAGGAAATCAAAAAGATATTATGGGAGTGTGATGGATCGAAGGCACCAGGCCCGGATGGTTTTACTCTAGATTTTTATAAGAAAGGCTGGGAGGTGGTGCGACACGATGTGTTTCATTTTTTTGAACAATTTCACGCGAGTGGTTTGTTGCCGAAGGGTGCAAAGTGCACCTTTATAGTGCTGTTACCAAAGGTGGCATCGCCTCAGCTGTTAGGTGAGTATCGTCCTACATGCTTGGTAAATTCCATGTATAAAGTGTTGGCTAAATGCTTAGAGAATAGACTCCAACTAGTGCTGGGGGGTTTAATTAGCGATACGCAATCTGCGTTCGTTAAAGGCCGACAGTTAGTGGATGGGGTTCTATTGGCCACGGAGGTGATACACTCGCTGCGACAAAGAGGAGAAGGGGGTTTTATTTTGAAGCTAGACTTCGCCAAAGCTTATGACTGTGTAAGCTGGAATTTTCTAGACTCAGTGTTATCTCGGATGGGGTTCTGCGCGGTTTGGAGAGCTTGGGTTAAGGAATGTATTGGTTCAACCCGTTTGTCGGTCTTGTTAAATGGCAGCGCGACTAAGGAATTTCAGATGGGGCGTGGATTGCGGCAGGGATGTCCGTTATCGCCCTTGTTGTTCGTTGTAGTTGCAGAAGCATTGCACTTGATGTTGGGTAATGCCGAGTCGGCTGGTTTAGTACGTGGGGTGGAGGTAGTATCGAGGGTGTTTTTATCTCACTTACAGTTTGCCGACGACACAATTTTGTTTTTCGAAGCATCAGTAGAAGTTGCACGCAACATCAAACGCATTTTGCACTGTTTTCAGGCATGTTCTGGCTTGCAGATTAATTTCGCCAAGAGTTCGCTGTATGCCATTGGAGTGGAAGAAGAGTTGGGTGCAGCTGTGGCTGAGATGTTGGGTTGTAAACAGGGTGTGTTGCCGTTTACTTATTTGGGCTTTCCGTTAGGGGCTAATCCGCGGATACTGTCGGTTTGGGAGCCTGTCATAGCTAACTTTCGATGCAAGTTAGCCGGGTGGAAGCGCACATCACTGTCTTTTGCTGCACGAGTAACATTGGTAAACTCAGTGTTATCAGCCTTACCTATTTTTTATATGGGATTGTTTATGGTTCTAAAAGGGGTAATAGCGCAATTGGATCGGATTCGTCGTGCGTTTCTTTGGGGTGGTGTTGGACTTGAACGAAAGATGAGTAGGGTAGGGTGGGAGGTTGTGTGTCGGTCTCGACATCTAGGAGGGTTGGGTGTGGCGGATTTGAGGGTGAAAAATATGGCATTGTTATCCAAGTGGGTTTGGCGTTATGCAAATGACCGTGACTCGTTGTTGTGTAGATTAATCATAGCGAAGTATATAGAACATACTCAATGGTGGCGATTTAATACGGAAAGATTATCGGCAATGTCTATAGTCTGGAAACAAATTATGATTAATTCCTATGCTGCTAGCATCGATCGACATTTGGGAATGTCGGGTTTTCAATGGAAGGTTGGTAATGGGCGGATGGTTTTGTCCTGGTTCGATCCGTGGATAACGCAGCAACCTCTGAAAGATATGTTTCCGCGATTATACTCGTTGACGATAAATAAATTGGCATGGGTTAGCGATTATGCAGTGGATGAGAATTTTGAGCACGGGCATTGGGAAAGTTTTTTTCAACGATATTTGCGTGTATTTGAGCTTGACCGGTTGAGGGTGTTACGCGAGTTGGTGTCTGAGGTGCGTTTGTGGGGAAATCGCCTTGACACTCTCATTCGGCGTCCAGATGAACATGGGGAATTTTCGGTAAAGGCATTGTCCAAACTGTTGATGTTGGATAAGGTTGGCGATGATGACATTGGAGAATGTTTCGCTTGGCAAGTCTTGGTAACGCCAAAGGTGTGGGCATTTCTTTGTTTTATATGGTTGCGAAGATTTCCGACAGCGGATTTCTTTCGAATTCGCGGGCTGCCATTGAGTGAAGATCAAGGTAAATGTCCGTGGTGTGCGGTATCGGAAGAATCAATTGCGCTCCTATTCTATGAATGTCCGAGTGTGCTGAAATTTTGGGTTTGGTTGAGCAATTGGTGGGCTGTATCGACACCTTTCCCGGTGAGTTTTGCTGATTTTTATGTTGAACATTTACATTGCTCTTTTACTGGTAGCATGAAGCGGTGGTGGGTGGTGAGTGTCAGTGCCTTGTTATGGTCATTATGGTTGGCTAGAAATGAACTTGTTTTTCGCGGCAAATGTGTGTCGATGGAAGAGCTATGTTTCTTGGTGAACCTGAGATCTTTCTACTAGATTAAAGTTGGTGCGGAGGGAGAGTTGATGCCTGAGTCAGTATGGTGGACGTGTCTGTCCTCTCTTGTACTTAGTTCGACATCGAGGAAGGTGCGGAGTGGGTTGTGTTGGCAGCCACCGATCTTGGGGGTATTGAAGTTCAATGTAGATGGCTCTGCGAGGGGTAAGCCGGGTCCTGTGGGGTTTGGGGGCATGATGCGTGACGGGGAGAGTCGGATTTTGGGACTATTCTCGGGGCCGTTGGGAGCGATGGAATCTAATGAAGCTGAAATACGGGCTATAGCATTTGCTTTGAGTTTGGTTGTGGACAGGAGTTGGCGAAATCAATGCGTGATTATTGAGTCGGATTCGCAGGTTGCATTGAGTTGGGCTACACGATCGGAAAAAAGGTCGTGGCGTTTGTGGGACGTGTTTATTGCGATTGATCAAGCTTGTCAGGCCTCTTACGAGATACAATTGTGTTATATGCCTAGAGAGGCTAATGGTTTCGCCGATGTATTGGCAAACGAGGGCGTGGATCGTTGCTCGCTTTTTGTGGCTTGTTTATGATAGACTTGGTGATGTTTGTTTTATTTGACGGGTCATATCGTACTCTTTTCCTCCACTAGGGAGGTTTTTAACGAGGCGTATGACTCGTCACGCTGTATGCTTTTTTCCATTTGAATAAAATCATACAGTTTGCTGATAAAAAAAACGAATTTTAGCTCTTAGATTACTTCTCCCCCTTTTTGTTAGATAAAAAATAATAAGCAAGGCTCAAAGAGAAGAGATAAGGTTAAAAGCAATAATCAATAAGCAATAAGCAACATAATATTAATTCATAAAATTCAAATATCCAAAACATAAATCTTAAACAATAAGTTCAAAGCATAATCCCAAATAAAAGAAATCAAAAGCACAGGTTCATAAAACATAATGGAAATAAAGATGCAAACTTAATCCTAATATGCATAGCTAATATGAGATGACATGAGAATCTTAAGCCTCGTCATCACTATCATCATCCATTGAATCATCATCATTCTTAGCTTGAGCGCGACGAACATCCATCCATTTTCCATAAAAGGTGGAGAAGGACATGTCCATAGATGTATGTTAATTCTCAAGGGATGTGAGTCGATTCTCATTTGCAAGGAGACGATCCTCCACGGATTACAAGCGAGTATTGATAGCACCAAAACCCCTAGACATGTTAGTGTCCAAAGTGTTGAACCGCTCGGTAAAAAAAGTCGTGAGAGCTTCATTGTTAGCAATCGGAGCTTGTGGTTGAGGTTCGACTTAAGGTGGAGGTGCTTCCCTATCAACACCATTGGCAATTGTTGAAATAGTGAAATCCGGACTTGCGGAGAGAAGACTCACCAATTTTTGACTTACGGGGTTCCAGAGAGTCATAAGTGCAATCAATCTCAAGCTTCTCAAAGATATAACTCAAAACAGTCCCATAAGTGAAAGACTTGAGCGCATCAGTTTCACGGAGCTTAACATTATTCACCATCTCGGCAAACATGATCTTAACAAGATTAGGTTGCTCTCCACGACGAAAACATTCAAGCCAAAAGTAATCTACTTGACGAACGTGATAAAATTTACCTCCAGAGGGGCGAATAAACCACGAGACCATCAAGTGGAGAAACCTATCGTGAGCATCCAAGGCAAGCACTGAACCGGTGTGAGAACCAAAGTGATTCTCATTCTCGAGTCCTTCATCCTTAAGACCAAAGGTATCCTCTAAGTAAGGTATGTCAATAACAATCTTCTTTCCTAAGATCTGAGACTCAATGCGAACAACTTCAGAATTATCTTCATTGTTGATGAGTTGGGCATTAGAGTAAAAGACAAGGACCATGTGCTTGTAACAAATATCCGGGATATTCAATAAACCAAGGAAGCTCCATTCTTGTAAACGGTGGAGATAACGAAATAGAAAGCGCTCGGAGTCAAGAAACGACATGTTAACAACTCGCTCACGACGAACGCCAAATTTCTTGACATATTGGAAACGCGCCTGCAACGCGGGAGTTTTGAGACTCTTGAGAAACAATTGAGTAAGGTTAGGGCGAAGAGCGGCTTGGTTTGGTCCTTCACCCGATTGAGGTGTCTTACGTTTCTTGTTAACGGGATCCATTGAAACAATCCTAAAAACATAAAAGCAAGCAATTTAAAAACAAATTTTAAGTGCATGCATGAAATTTCTTAATTAAATCCAATGGTAAATCCCACTTAGGTTTAAAAACAAATTTTAAAAACAAAGATACAAAACAAAACAAAAAAATTTAAGAGAAAAGCAAATTTAAAAAAAACAGTAAAGAGAAATACGAATGATAAAATATATATTCGAATAAACAATTTGAAGATTTTGAAATATTTTTACAAGTTTTGAAAAACCCAATTATCAAAACACATAAACTATACAAAATTAAAATTTTCTAACCTAAGATTCGAATACAAATCTAAGGAAAAAGAAAAAGATGAAAAACTACCTTAAATTTTGATTTTGGATGAATAGATGAAAATCATTGCACAAAGTTGTTGATGCTTGCTTAGACTTGTGTTTAAGAGTAAAAGCCCTCAAGATTTGATGAAAAACAATGAGGTTTAGAGGGTTTTTATAGGGAAAATCGTTTTAGGGTTTGAGGGGAGTTTTAATTAAAGTAAAACTTTAACATTAAAAGCCCTCTATAAAGTTGTCCGCTAACCCGTTTCGGAACGGTGTTGACCGTTCCGAAACGCGGGCACCGAGGGTTGACCAACTTTTCAACTCCAGCTGACCGTTTCGATACGTCATTGACCGTATCGAATCTTCGTTGACTCGTATCTAAACACGTTTCGATACACCCCTTGGCTGTAGCGAAAACGTTTCGAAACCCTTGGAAGGCGTTTCGAAACGCCCTTCTCTCATATTGAATTTTAAAGCATCCGTATCGAAACAGGTGGACCCGTTTCGATGCACTTGGGCCTAGAAGTGTAGATGAGGCTCTAAAAGTGCATAAAAATGAAATTTTTGAAGGCCTAACTTCCATGAATGACCTGAATGAGCAGGAATAACATGTGCAAACATAAACATACTCCCCCTAGCTATAGGCATGGATGAAATTAGGAGTAAAAACACATAAACATGGCATTTCACAAGATCAAGCAATTTTAAGCACAAAATTGGTCCTAAAAGGTCAAGATAGGCTAGTTAGACCTAACTCTCTCCTAAGGGACCAAAAACGCTCTTTGTCTAAAGGTTTTGTAAATATGTCTGCTAATTGATTTAAGGTGTCAACATACTCTATAACAACATCTTCTTTAAGGACATGATCTCTAATGAAATGATGCCTTATTTCTATGTGTTTGGTTCTAGAGTGTTGGATGATATTTTTTGTCAAACATATGGCACTAGTGTTATCACACTTAAGGGGTATGGTTTCAACTTTAATACCATAATCTAAGAGTTGTTGCTTCATCCAAAGGACTTGAGCACAACAACTCCCTAAGGATATGTACTCGGCTTCGGTGGTAGATAAGGCTACACTATTTTGTTTCTTAGAGAACCAATATATCAGCATACTACCTAGGAATTGACAAGTTCCCGAAGTACTCTTCCTATCGATTTTGCATCCCCCATAATCCGCATCCGAATAAGCATGAAGGTTGAAGGTGGAGTCTCTTGGGTACCAAAGACCTAAACAAGGAGTATCTCTAAGGTACCTAAAGATTCTCTTAACGGCTATACGGTGAGACTCTCTAGGATTAGCTTGAAACCTAGCACACAAGCAAACACTAAACAAGATATCCGATTTACTTGCGGTAAGGTAAAGCAATGATCCTATCATAGAACGGTAAAGCTTAGAGTCAACACACTTACCTCCTTCATCCTTGTCAAGCTTTGTAGATGAGCTCATAGGTGTGGGTTGAGACTTTGCATTCTCCAAGGCAAACTTCATGAGCATATCCTTGATGTATTTTGCTTGATTGATGAAGGTGTCATCTTTCCTTTGCTTGATTTGGAGTCCCAAAAAGAATGAGAGCTCCCCCATCATGCTCATCTCGAATTCACCTTGCATTAGCTTAGCAAACTCTTTGCAATGACATTCGTTAGTAGAACCAAAAATAATATCATCAACATAAATTCGTACTACTACGATGTCATTTTTATACCTTTTTATAAAAAGTGTAGTGTCCACCTTACCCTTTTCAAAACCTTTTTCAATTAAAAAGTTTGAAAGTCTTTCATACCAAGCTCTAGGAGCTTGTTTTAAACCATAAAGAGCTTTAGTGAGTTTGAAAACATGATTTGGAAATTTTGAGTCTTCAAAACCTGGTGGTTGTTCCACATACACTTCCTCATTTATAAGACAATTTAAAAACGCGCTTTTAACATCCATTTGAAAAAGCTTGAAATCATGATAACATGCATATGCAAGCAACATCCTAATGTCTTCCATTCTAGCTACGGGTGCATAGGTTTCATCAAAATCTATTCCCTATTCTTGAGTGTAACCTTGTGCTACTAGTCTAGCTTTGTTTCTCACAATGTTACCACTCTCATCTAGTTTGTTCCTAAAGACCCATTTAGTTCCTATAGTAGATTGATTAATATGCCTATCAACTAATGTCCAAACATTACTTCTCTCAAATTGATTTAACTCTTCTTGCATAGCCATAATCCAAAAATCATCTTTCAATGCTTCTTTTATATTCTTAGGCTCTATGCATGAGATAAATGCAACATGATTCATTAGTCTAAGAGAAGATCGAGTGGTTACCCCTTGGATGGATCACCCAAGATTTCACCATCTTTGACATAGTGTAACTCCCTTGGGTAGCTCAATTCCTTTTCCTCAAGAGCAAAGTCCTTCAAGGCTTCAAGAGGTGGATCTTGTGTGTCCTCTTCTTTTGTTGGAATCTCATCCTCCTTTGATGTTTGTCCTCCATCAAAGGCGTTTATGATTCCTATATCATCATCATCATAAGAATCTTTCCTTGGAAGGAGGTTATCATCGAATACAACATGTATAGATTCTTCTACTACTAAAGGTCTCTTGTTAAATACACGATAGGCTTTAGAGGTTAAAGAATATCCTATGAAAATAGCTTCATCACTTTTTGCATCAAATTTACCTAAGTTGTCTTTTCCATTATTCAAAACAAAACACTTGCAACCAAATGGATGAAAATAGCTAATGTTAGGCTTTTTAGATTTTAAAATCTCATAAGGTGTTTTCTTTAAAATTGGCCTAATCATTACTCGGTTTACAATGTAGCAAGTGGTGTTTGTGGCTTCCGCCCAAAAATATTTAGGTAAATTGTTTTCACAAAGCATGGTTCTAGCCATTTCTTGTAAAGTTCTATTTTCCTCTCAACTACCCCATTTTGTTGAGGAGTTCGAGGAGCCGAAAAATTGTGGCTAATACTATTTTCATTCAAAAACTCTTCAAACCCTAAATTTTGAAACTCGGTTCCATGATCACTTCTAATATGAGAAATTCTAAGTTCAAGATCATTTTGGGTTATTTTTGAAAATGTGATGAATTTTTCTAAAGCCTCATCTTTAGTACTTAAAAATAGAACCCAAGTAAATCTAGAAAAATCATCTACAAGAACAAATGCATAAGATTTACCACCCAAGCTCATAGTCCTAATTGGCCCAAATAAATCCATATGGATAAGTTGTAAACACCTACTTGTAGAAACATCATTCATGGATTTAAAGGAAGACTTATGTTGTTTACCCTTAGAGCATGCATCACAAATTTTATCGTTTGAGAACTTAATCTTGGGTAAACCTCTAACTAGATCAAGGGAAACTAGTTTTTCTAAAACACTAATGCTAGCATGTCCTAGTTTCCTATGCCACAACCATGCATCATTTTCATTTTGAGCTACTAAACATGCATGGGATGTATGTATGTCATCTAGATGCACCATGTAAATGTTACCTATGCGATGACCTATGAGCATAATATTATTAGATTTAATGTCAATAATTTTGCACCCATTTTTATCAAATAAAACATTAAATCCTTTATCACATAATTGACTTATGCTCAACAAATTATGTTTAAGACCATCGACATACAAGACATTTTCAATAAGAATAATAGAGTGATTACCTATGGAGCCAATACCTTTAATGTGGCCTTTGGAGTTGTCACCAAATGTCACCACTCCTTCACTTTTTGGCTTTAGATCCATGAATCTACTCTTGTCTCCGGTCATATGCCTCGAGCATCCACTATCAAGGTACCATGAGTTTTGACTTTGTGCTTTGGCCTTGTAACAATGCTCCCCCTACAAACAAAGATATTAAACTTTTGTTTTTGGTACCCAAATAATTTTGGGTCCACGAGTGTTAGCTCCCAATAACTTGGTTCCCTTAGGAATCCAAGGTGACATGGCAACAATGTTATTAGATTTTACAGGTTCCTTAGGAACCCATACACTTCTAATCCTTTTAGTTCTACTATGTCTAGGAAATACTTTTTTGTAGTTATTAGTCTTTTTCCTAGGTTGGTTTGTTTTAGAAGATTCACCTATTTCATGCTTCACACTACCAACATTTTTAAAAGACTCTTTGACCTTGTTAAGCTCATCTAACACCTTTTGTTGTTCACTATTACATTGAGAAAGAAGATTATTAAGGTCAACATTTTCATCTTGGAAGAATTTTAGTTCATCTTTCAACCCTAAAATCTTTTTCTCAAATTTTAAATTAGCTTGAGAAAGTGAGTCATTTTTATCAATTAATTCCGAAATAATTTTCTTATTCCTAATGACCGACTCCTTGTATTTCTCAAATAATTCATCATATACCTCTTGCAACTCATCATATGCATCATTTAATTCATCATATGTAAAATCTAAAGATGATGAGTTAGAGGTTACCATGGATGTAACCCCCTTAGCCCGGCCTAGATGTTTGACCCGAACTACGAAGATTACACGGGGAAAACCAAAGTCAACTCGAAAGTCACCCTTGATTAATGACCCTTTTTTTTCTTTTTAAACTTGTCTAGATGCAAGTTAACCCTAAGCGATCACTTGAGAAACATTTAAGTAATAAGCACAGCGATCGGATTCAAACAAGGGACTCAATTGCATAATAAACAAAGATTAGGGACCAAAATGTAAATTCTGAAAATGTGAAGGTCTTAGCTGATTTTTAAGTTACCAATATGGAATTAGTGATATTACATGCTTCCCTGTCAAATTTCACCGTAATTGGACTTCTCGAACTCATACAATTGCAATTACAACTTTTGGGACTAAAATGTAAAGCTTGTAACCTTCAACACCATTCAAATCAGTGCCCAACGGTCACCTGTTTCGAAACGGCCTTGACCGTTCCGAAACACGGGTTCATTCCGAGACTGGTTCCGAAACAGGGCTTGACAGTAGCCAAAACGTTTCGGAACAGCCTCCAGCCGTTTCGAAACACGAAGGCCATTACAGGCCCCTGTTTCGAAACGCTAGTGCCTGTTCCGATACGGTTTGCCCAGAAGCTGCAGATTTTGCTGGTTTTGCATACATAAATCAATTCAAACGCATCCTAATGACTTCCTAGTCAAGCCAACAAGTCATCATACATATAAGGTACATGTTTGCAACTTCAAAACATATCCATAGCATCAAACATGAAATTTCACAAGTCTATAGGCATGCACCCTATTATCCAAACCAAGCAATCAATCAATCTCCAAACCAAGCATTAAAAAGGCCTCTTACAAATCCAAAACATCAAAAGCATCATGCCACAAACTAGGGAGTCCAAAACATCTCCCAAAACACACTTTTAGGTTCCCATTGCCAAATTACCAAAACTAATAGTGTATGAAAACATCACCATACATGAGCTTGGTTTCCCTTGGACACTCTAGCCTCCTTGTTGCCTTAAAACACTTCAATTATCTGCATTATTGGTACAAGAGAGAGAGCGTAAGCACAATTGCTTAGTGAGGTATGCTCTAAAGAAAACATCACAATAATGCATTTTAGAAAAACACTTTCATCAAAGTTTTTAAACCACATGCTCATCTCTTTCTCATGCTTGGAAATAAACCCTCAAAGCAAAACTCATTGAAACCACATGTACCTCTGTTCTATCCCATGCATTAAAACCAATGCAAATCTCATGGCAAAGCTATTCACATGCTTGTATTGACTAAGCATTTGTAAACAAAACACATATGCATATCTAATAGCATAAATCATGTCGACAAGGTACATGTGTAACAAAAACCATTTCATCATTAATATTGGCATTTAACATCACATTAATACTCAGATATGCGGACACATTTCTACACCAGACTCTTCCGGTGGAATCTCGCATCACCGTACTCGCTTGTCTATCAACATAGCTTCCGGTGGAATCTCTCATCACCGTACTCACATGGCGGAATCTCTCATCGCCACAAAGCTTGGGTATTTCACCAAGTCCTACCCGATGGAATGCCCATCATCGGAATATCTCCCTTTGGCTTAACCAAAGAGCACGTACGAATTTTTAGTTTATAGTGCACTCTCATTCTATTGATCGATCAATTATATCCGGTAAGTTTCTCAACATCTATGCCAATATAATGTGTTAAAATATCATCTCACCTACTATTTTTCATGCAAT
The DNA here is from genome assembly GCA_030270665.1 of Hibiscus trionum. Lineage (NCBI taxonomy): Eukaryota > Viridiplantae > Streptophyta > Magnoliopsida > Malvales > Malvaceae > Hibiscus > Hibiscus trionum. The sequence continues at coordinate 39,191,127 of BSYR01000026.1, read as the reverse complement.
AAAACTCAAGAGTTTTCTTATCACATATCAAATCATAAATCATACTTTGCTTCAAACCAAAAGCCCAAATCTAGTCAAAGCAACATGCTATCTCATGACATCTTTACAAGCATAATCTCATGCTTCAAAACATGCATAAAAACAGTAGGAATTTAACAATCTCTAACCATGAGCATGTGAAAGCATTTTGGGGCCAAACACCACTTTAGAGAGATCAAAACAAGCCATACTTACTTCCAGATTTAGGAAGGTGTTTCAAACCTCACCTAAATCCCCAAACCTTGTATTTTTGTCCTCGTGGACTTCAAACCCAAACGCACTCACCGATTTCGTTTCGTTTGCTTGCCGAAACATCAATCAAGCCTCCGGATCAACTCCACAAGTGTCCGAAGATGTCTCCCCTGTTTTAATTAATTTATCCATAGCCAGAATTGCTAATTCAATTAATTTAGATGAAGTGGGGACAGGGGATTTGATCAACTCAGGTGGGAAATTACACGAGGTACTAAACTCTCCTCCTATCATTCATTCGACTACACCAAATTTTGGGTTAGGCACACCTGAATTAATTAGAATAGGACAAGCGTATTGTAAAATTAGGAGGATATTTGGGAATGAACAATTGCAAGGGGCCAGCCTTGATATTAGAGTAAAGAAGCGGAATATTTTGGGGGGTTGTCGATCAAAATATGAAACGAAAACAGTGGGGAAAGGGGCCAACGGTAGTGTTTCGAAAAGGTCCCGAGATATAGAGTGTGAGGCAGCGGCAACGGTGAAATTGGGCTCGCTAATTGGTGTGAAATCGAGTGGGAGAGAGGAAGACATTATTAACGACATTTCTCGGATTATTGCCGGCGAAAGTCGTGGTTTCTGACTGATGAGGTTACTATCATGGAATGTAAGGGGTTTGGGCGGTGGCGCGAAGCATCGTAGTGTGCGAGAAGTGATAAGGAAAAATTGTGTCGATATGGTGCTGTTGCAAGTGACAAAACTAGAGCAGATGCCGTCTATATGGGTGTCTAACTTATGGTATTCGAATAGTTTTGAGATGGTATTCTCGCCATCGGTGGGAGCCTCCGGGGGCATCTTGATTATATGGGAAGCTAACAGATTTCATTTAGATAATGTTGATATTAAACATAACTATATTGTGCTTCAGGGTCGGTGGCAGCAAGAGGATGTGGTGTGTTGCATAGTGATGATATATGCCCCTACGGATATTGCTGGACAGAGAGTAGTATGGGATTCAATATTAAATCAGATGTGTGGTTTTGAGGGGCCGTGGTGTGTCGCAGGCGATTTCAATGCCATATTACATAAATCGGATCGCATAGGGGTATCCGATAGGAATACAGAGATGGAAGCATTTGGGGAGTTCGTACATGGTGCGGGATTGATCGATTTACCGTTAATGGGCAAGAGATTTACATGGTTCAGCTATGGTAATCGATGTAGTCGGATAGACCGATACTTGATATCTTCAGCGTTGCTAGATGGATTTAATTCAATTCAACAGGAAGCGCTGGCGAGGGGAGTTTCTGACCACACACCAATGTTGTTAAAATGCGACGATTGTGATTGGGGGCCACGACCGTTTAAATTTTTCAATTGTTGGATGGATGGGTGATCAAATGTTAGGAAGATAATAGATGAATGGTGTCGGCTGACTGCTTTGGGTGTTGGTAATGACAACATAGTGGTTAAATTGCAACATTTGAAGAGGTTTCTAAAACGATGGAACAAAGACAAATTTGGGGATGTGAATCAAATCATTGTGGACATGCAAAAATAACTTGACAGGGCGGATGAAGCTATGGTCGAGGGGGGGATATTGAGGAGGTGGAGGCCGCGAGACGACGGTGGATGAGGGCATTATGGTGTGCTATGCGAAATAAGGAATCTATGTGGCGTCAAAAGTCGAGAGCTACATGGTTACGCTTGGGAGACCGTAACACAACGTATTTCCATAGAGCGGCTAAGTTACGAACAGCTAGAAATTATATTCCAGGTTTGGTGATTGAGGGAAAGTGGATTACAACACCTATAATTATCCGTAAATTTGTGGTTGATGAATTTATTAAACACTTTACTGGGGATGTGCGGGCGGGAGAGTGGCAATTTGATGGTAGTTTTCGCATGTTAACAGAGGCGGATAGGCAGCTTTTGATAACGCCTTTCACGATGGATGAAATTAAAAAGGTACTATGGGAGTGTGATGGATCGAAGGCACCAGGCCCAGATGGTTTTACTCTAGATTTTTATAAGAAAGGCTGGGAAGTGGTGCGACACGATGTTTTTCATTTATTTGAGCAATTTCACGCGAGTGGTGTGTTGCTGAAGGGTGCAAATTGCGCCTTTATAGTGCTGTTACCAAGGGTGGCATTGCCTCAACGGTTAGGTGAGTATCGTCCCATATGTTTGGTGAATTCCATGTATAAATTGTTGGCTAAGTGATTAACGAATAGACTTCAATTAGTGCTGGGGGGCTTAATTAGCGATACGCAATCTGCGTTTGTTAAAGGTCGACAATTAGTGGATGGAGTTCTATTGGCCACAGAGGTGATACATTCGCTGCGTAAAAGAGGTGAAGGGGGTTTTATTTTGAAGCAAGACTTCGCTAAAGCTTATGATTGTGTAAGTTGGAATTTTCTTGACTTAGTGTTAGCTCGGATGGGGTTTTGCGTAGTTTTGCGAGTGTGGGTTAAGGAATGTATCGGTTCAGCCCGTTTGTCGGTCTTGCTAAATGGTAGTGCAACTAAGGAATTTAGGATGGGGCGTGGATTGCGTCAGGGCTGTCCGCTTTCGCCCTTGCTATTTGTTGCAGTTGTAGAAGCACTGCACTTGATGTTGGGTAATGCCGAGTCGGCTGGCTTAGTGCGTGGGGTGGAGGTAGTGTCGGGGGTGTTCTTATCCAACTTGCAGTTTGCCGACGACACAATTTTATTTTTCGAAACATTAGTAGAAGTTGCACGAAACATCAAACGCATTTTGCATTGTTTTCAGGCATGTTATGGCTTGCGGATTAATTTCGCGAAGAGCTCGCTGTATGCCATTGGAGTGGACGATGAATTGGGTGTATCAGTGGCCGAGATGTTGGGTTGTAAACAAGGGGTGTTGCCGTTTACTTACTTGGGTTTTCCGTTAGGGGCTAATCCGCAGATACTATCGGTATGGGAGCCTGTCATAGCTAACTTCGACGCAAGTTAGCCGGATGGAAGCGCACATCACTGTCTTTTGCTACATGAGTAACACTGGTAAACTCAGTGCTATCAGCACTACCTATTTTTTATATGGGACTGTTTAATGTGCCAAAAGGGGTAATGGCACAATTGGATCGGATTCGTCGAGCATTCCTTTGGGGTGGTGTTGGACTTGAACGAAAGATGAGTAGGGTAGGTTGGGAGGTTGTGTGTCGGCCTCGATATTTAGGAGGTCTGGGTGTAACGGATTTGAGGGTGAAAAATATGGCGTTGTTATCCAAGTGGGTGTGGCGTTATGCAAATGATCGTGACTGGTTGTGGCGTAGATTAATCACAGCGAAGTATGGAGAACATACGCAATGGTTGCGTTTTAATACGGAGAAATTATCGGCAATGTCTATAGTGTGGAAACAGATTGTGCTTAATTCTTGTGATGCTAGCATCGATCGACATGTGGGAATGGCGGGTTTTTAGTGGAAGATTGGTAATGGGCAGATGGTTTTATTCTGGTTCGATCCGTGGATAACGCAGCAGCCTCTAAAAGATATGTTTCCGCGATTGTACTTGTTGGCTTTAAACAAATTGGCGTGGGTTAGTGATTATGCAGTGGATGAGAAGTTCGAGCACGGGTAGTGGGAAATTCTTTTTCGAAGACACCTGTGTGTATTTGAGCTGGACCGGCTGAGGGTGTTACGCGAGTTGGTGGCAGAGGTGCGTTTGTGGGGGGATCGACTTGACACGCTGATTTGGCGTCCGGATGACCATGGGGAATTTTCGGTAAAGGCTTTGTCCAAACTGTTGATGTTGGATAAGTTTGGCGATGATGACATTGGAGAATGTTTCGCTTGGCAAGTCTTGGTTCCGCCAAAGGTTCATGCATTTCTTTGGTTTATATGGTTGCGGAGATTACCGACAGCGGATTTCTTGCGAAGTCGAGGGCTGCCATTGAGTGAAGATCAAGGTAAATGTCTGTGGTGCGCGACATCGAAAGAATCGATTGCACACCTTTTCTATGAATGTCCGAGTGTGCTGAAATTTTGGGTTTGGCTGCGCAATTGGTGGGATGTATCGACACCTTTCCCGGTTAGTTTTGCTGACTTTTATGTTAAACATTTGCATTGCTCTTTTACGGGTAGCATGAATCGGTGGTGGGTGGCGAGTGTCAGTGCCTTGTTATGGTCACTATGGCTGGCTAGAAATGAACTTGTTTTTCGCGGCAAATGTGTGTCGATGGAAGAACTATGCTTCTTGGTGAAGCTGAGATCTTTCTATTGGATTAAAGTTGGTACAGAGGGAGAGTTGATGACCGAGTCAGTTTGGTGGACATGTCCGTTCGCGCTTGTAATTAGTTCGACAGCGAGGAGGGTGCGGTGTGGGGTGTGTTGGCAGCCACCGGTTTTTGGGGTTTTGAAATTCAATGTAGATGGCTCTGCGAGGGGTAAGCCGGGTCCTGCGGGTTTTGGGGGCGTGATACATGACGGGGAGAGTCGGATTTTAGGGCTGTTCTCGGGGCCGCTAGGAGCGATGGAATCAAATGAAGCTGAAATACGGGCTATAGCATTCGCCTTGAGTTTGGTGGTGGACAGGAGTTGGAAAAATCAATGTGTGATAATTGAGTCGGATTCGCAGGTTGCATTGAGTTGGGCTACATGATCGGCAAAAAGGCCATGGCGGCTGTGGGACGTGTTTACTGCGATTGATCAAGCTTGCCAGGCCTCATACGAGATTCAATTTTGTTATGTGCCTAGAGAGGCTAATGGTTTCGCCGATGTATGGGCCAAGGAGGGTGTGGATCGTTGTTCACTTTTTGTGGCTTGTTTATGATAGCCTTGGTGGTGTTTGTTTTTTGACAGGTCATATCATACTCTTTTCCTCCACTAGGGAGGTTTTTAACGAGGCGTATGACTTGTCACGCTGTATGCTTTTTTCCCTTTTGAATAAAATAATACAGTTTGCTGATAAAAAAAAATCCCCCCACCCTTACTAAACATTAAAAAAACCTTATTTCTATTAGGCTTACATGTTATGTGTGTTTTAGGATTTTATTTACTAAATATTGGGCTTACATGTATTTAGACAACATTTTATTTATGTTTGAATATGAATTTCTACAAAATATTTCGTTTTATTTTTGTAACAAATGTGACATTCTATATTAAAAATTTCTAATAAAAACTTTTCAAATCTTATTTGAATATGAAAGCATTTGATCTATAACATACATGAATGAATTAAATCTGCCTCATTTGGTAAGTAATCTAATATTTAAACATGTATGTATATATATATATACATAAGTACATAATTTATCACGTGAAATATAATTTTGCACTGTAATATAATTACAATTATACTTTTTACAACGAATTTTAAAATATACTTCATTATCTTTCATGCTCCTAACTATGTAAATTCTGCTCACATTTAATTGCTCTGTAAGAATTATTTGTCAATATCTAAAATAAGCTTCATTACCATTCTTGGTTATAGGCACTTCAAATCTAACTATAACTGCTATCTCTCATTCACTATATATATATATATGATTATAGATAATATATACTCACCAAAGTTGTTTTTAAAATTATCATTTTTTTAAAAAGTCAAAATGAAGAGTTTTATTTCCTTTGTTCTTCTCATTGTCCTTATTGCAAGTTTGGGTGAATTTCTATCATATCTTTTAAACAAGTTTTGTTTCAATTGTTTTGATGAATATCTATTCTTTTGGAAGATTTAACTCAAGGATAAATATTATCGTTTCTTAATTTTCAGGAACTGAACCAACAATGGTGGAGGCTGACAGTTGTACGACTTCAACACCGATGAATTGCACACCAAGAACATGTGACAAGCTTTGCACTTCTAACCATGGAGAGAAAGCTGTTGGGAGATGCATTACTACTTCTGTGTGTGACTGTACATATCCATGTCCAACACTGTTCTAATTTACTTTAATTTCATTTTCTTTTGGAGAAGATGAATGTTCTTTTTCCGTTGAGAGATAAGATAATTGAATAAAAGATAAATGTATCATTACGATATATATATTTCTCTAATAAATTTTATTATTAAAATTGCTCAATTTGATTTTTCTCCTGAAATTTAGATAGACATTTCTTATTAAAAATATAACTTTCACAAATAGTTTTAAAACCAAAAGTTTATTATGTCAATTAAGTCTGTCTAATATGTCAACAATCATGTACATGCATACTTCCATATCTACGTCGTCAATGATAAAAATAACATAATAAATGTGAAAGAATGTTTTCCTAGTCAAAAGGCTTAATTGATGTAATTTTCATCTTTGATGACTCGATTTAGTGTATTTTTCGTGGAAGGGGTTTAATTGATTTTTATGAATATTTTTGTGGCTTATATTCCCCTAAAGCTATTAAATGATATATATATACCCAATCATATATACATTTCATATATGCTCACATGATTTTAAAATAAATTCGCTATGTCAGTTTTGATTTCTATTATTACTAATATTAATACCTCGAGGCGGGGAATACAAAATTAGGGGTATTGGACCACAACAATCATTCTCAATGGCCAAATATCAATAGCTCAAAAGCTCACCAGACGATACAACTAATGTTAACCATACGTTGGGCCTGTTCTATTTCAAAATCCAAAACCCATGAATTTTAGGAGATGAGAATTTTCCATCTCATTAATGGTGTTTTTGTAAATAACTCAAAGTTTGAAAAAGATGAGCTTTTAACCAAAAAGAAGAGAGTTATCTTCATCTTCTTCATTTTCTCTTCAAACGTGAAAACCCAAACTCCTCTTCAACTCACTATTCCATCATCTCCTTTGGTCTTCGTTGGTGATTTTAGAAAAGTAAATGCATTTTTGATTTGTTATTGATGAGTGGGTTGTTTACTAACCAAGAGGTCCAATATATGTAAATTTTGAAGAGTTTTGTATGGATTTTCGGATTTAGGTTTTGAGGGGTTCTTGGAAGGGTTTTAGGGTTAGTTGTAGGTGTGTTTGATGTTGGAATTGGGGGCTGATGGTTATACTATGTTTGGGTAGTGTTTTGAACATGCTTAAGAGTGCTTTGGATGACTACATTGCTGAATTTTGATGGGTTTTTGTGGATGTACGAAAATGAGAATTTGGAGAATGAACTTGGCTTTGAATTGTGAGAATTGTAGTGGATTTGTGTGTTGGTGTTAAACTTTGGGTTTGTGGCTAATTTTTGGGGCTAATGTATTGTTTTTGAATGGTTAGAAGCAAGAGAAAACAATGGACAAGCTTCGGGCTCGAATACGGACTTGGATGCTTGGTAGGCTAGTCGGCTTGTGCTAAATGGAGTGGTCGGTGAGTGGTTAATGTTTTCAAATGGTTTTAAATATTGGTTCAAGCATGTGAACCTAGGATGGGCTTGGTAAACCCACCTAGAGTTGAGATTAGGATGGTAGCCTAATCTCAAGCTTTAGTTAGAAACTTTTGGTTGAACTCCTAATTGCTTGTTATGCCTCTTGTTTATTTGTGTTTATGGTAGTTATGTATATTGTGTTATACATGTTGTTGAGGCAAGGTTTGAATCATTGTTATGCATGTGGTTTGGATTGTGAATTGTGCATGATAGTGATCATGGTGAGTACGTGCTAAGCACGAAAGTTGATATGAAATGATGTTGTGAAAGGTTATGGATTGTGTTTAATATTGGCACTAGTATGCTTGGGTTCAATGATCGATCATTAGGATGTTAGTGTGCGCACGAGAGTCAAATTCGCACGTGGTCTTGGTGACGGTGGTCATCAAGATGGAGTACGAGTTCACCTGGAAATCTTTATATATTAGTCGGTGATGAGTGGAATCCCATCGACGGGGCGTGAGGATGAGTGGAATCCCCTCCGCGAGGACCGGTGATGAGTGTAATCCCACCGTAAGGTAATGTTTGTTATTGGATGTGAGTTCCAACGTGTTATCCGTGTATTCGAGTCATAACTAGGTGCCAATATGAGATTATATATGTGCCAATATGATATGAAATGTGATTCCAATATGGATTGATATATGTTGTTGTTAATACATTGTTATATGTATCTTCGTGTGTTGGACTTATGAGTTGTTGATCATGGCATAGTGTTGATTATATGTTCATGCATCATGTATATTTTGGCTCATGTGGATCAGAGGTAAGAGCATGCATTCTATCTTGGTTGTTGCTCGTGCTTGGACCCTGCATTGTCGAGGTTTGTTTTATGAGCTTACCCTCACTAAGCTTTTATGCTTACGCTCCTTTTGTTCGACAATGCAGATCAGTAGCTTGGGGTGGCAAGGGCAAGGAAAGGCCTCCAAGTGTCACTTTTGGTTAGCTCAAGTATGAACTTTAAATTGAAAGATTGTAATAGTCAAGCAATGGGATATATGTTGTTGATTTGAGCTTTGATGTATGTTGATGTTGGATTGGCTTTTGGATGCTTTGTTTGAATTGTAAACCTTGTTGTGTTGCATGTCATGAATGCTTATATGTTTTGTTTCTAAGGCACGAACCTTTAAGTTCTAAGTATGTCCTCTTTATGGTAAATGTACGAATCCTTTCGATGCATGATCCTTGTTTGTTTTGAATGCCATGTATGTTGATATATTGGTTGTTAAAGGTTGTATGTATGTTGTTTGTGGCTAGGGGAGTCGTAAATCGCATCTAGAGTCGAGTCTTAAGTCGTTTTGCTGCAAATTTGGGTATTGCAGTGCAGGGCGTATCGATACGCCTAAGGGTCGTTTCGATACGGTCCTACACTCTGAGACTCAAACTTGGCTCATCGTATCGATACGCGGGGGTGTATCGATACGCCAAATCTTCCCTGGAAATCGGATACTTTGACGAGATTTTGGCGTATCGGTACGGGCTCTAGGTGTATCGATACGGTCTAATATCGTTGACCGCGAGATGTTGACTGAGGAGGGTGTATCGATACGGTCTCATTGGTTTGACTTGAGGCAGTTGACTTGCTCAAGGCGTATCGATACCCTCTATAGGTGTATCGATACGGCCTGCTTAAAAAGGAAAAATGAGATGTTTTAAAGTGTTGTTTTGGTTGGTCGTTGTTATATTGTTTGTGTTTCCGCTGTCGTGTTCCACATAGGACTTAATAATGCATTTAGACAAGATATAAATAAAAGAAATTTTTTAGGGTTGCTAACCGAGGTGGGACCTTAACGGGTTTCCCATCGGTTTTCCCCGTGTAGCCTACTCGGACCGGTCAAACGTCCGGACCGGGACGAGGGGGTTACATTTGTTGGTATCAGAGCCTAAGGTTTCTGAACCTTGGGCAGGTAAGTGAGGTAAGTTTAATTTTTGTATTGTAATTGCACGATGTTTGTTTGCCATGTAAGCATGTTGCTTGTTATTCGAGTATGCTGTGATGTGTGATTGTTTGATTGTGAATGTATGTTGCTTCAAGCATGTTGAGTAGAGTCCCATTGCTTCTATTACATCGGAAAAAGGATTTTTAAGTGAGGGAATCGTACTTGAGCCACTTGGACACTTTCCTTTGCTAACCCAATTTACATGTTAAATTGTTGTTGTTGATTTATTGCTTTTTGGTAAGTTTGAGGCCAAGGCATGGGCCGTGAATCGGTAAGTAGAAGCTGTGGTTTCTGAAAATGTGGATGATATTGAGGGAGTTCATCGCTATAGTTAGGGAAGTATGGTTGTACCGGAGTTGAGGTACGATTTGCTTGTCTGAGTCAGTGTGTTTGAGGGCTGATTCCTGTTGATGAGGGACGATGAGACCGATTCTGGTATTAGTGGGTAAAAAGAAGTGAAGACATATGAGTGAGAGTCAGAGTGGTATCGATGTTATAGTAGATAAGCCCTTGGTACAATTTTGAGTTTGTTCCCTACGGTTGATTCTGAATTTGTACTTCTGTATATTGTTAGCAAGCTTGCAAAGTTTGAATGTGCCCGGTGAAGTGTCAGAGATAGGTATGAGTACCTTAGTTCTATTGGCGAGACCAAGGTAAGGGTCTCGTGTGAGTAATCTGAAACTCAGAAATGTTAGTTGGTGATCGTTAGGGTTTGACCTATGGTTTTAGTACAAGACAGCCGGTCAGTATCCGTGAGTGGGAATAAATTTGTGTGATTGGGCCAGTGTACGTCTGTGTTGTCTTCCAGCAAGAGGGAGAGATGAAGTCGCTTCCGATATAGTTGAGCTGAGAAGGAAGTCTTAAGCTTTAACTCCATATTGTTTGGTAGAACGATGTTATAGAACGAGTTCCAGCATGATTGTTTGTGTGTGATCAGAATTGAATTTTGAAGTTTCGAGATGCTCTAAGAACGGTTTTGAAGAGTTAGTTTATGTTGAAGGACGAGCCTGAAAACAAGAGAACTAAAAACTATCAGCTGTGTACATGTGAAGTAGCAATTTCTACGGATTCGTCCATTTTGTGTGAGAATGTAAGGAAGCTAGATATCTCTGTTGAGATCTTAGACATAGGGACGCATGTGACTAGACCTTTTACAATGAATTTTAAAATATGCTTCATTATCTTTCATGCTCCTAACTATGTAAATTCTACTCACATTTAATTGCTCCGTAAGAATTATTTGTCAATATCTAAAATAAGCTTCATTACCATTCTTGGTTATAGGCACTTCAAATCTAACTATAAATGCTATCTCTCATTCACTATATATAGATATGATTATAGATAATATATACTCACCAGAGTTGTTTTTAAAATTATCATTTTTTAAAAGTCAAAATGAAGAGTTTTATTTCCTTTGTTCTTCTCATTGTCCTTATTGCAAGTTTGGGTGAATTTCTATCATATCTTTTAAAGAAGTTTTGTTACAATTGTTTTGATGAAAATGAGGAACAAACTCATCCCTAGGTCTCTTTCCAAACGAGTTGCCAAAACTTGGTTGTACAAATGTGTCTGGTTGCTTCCCGACTTAATCAAATTCTGAAGTTCTTATTTTTTCCATTTGTGAAATTTATCCTCTCAGAAGTTTTAGCTCGATCTACCATGTCGCTGAATACTTTATCATGATGTGTTGCAACATCTCTTTGAATCGGTAGTCGAAGTTCCTTAAAACAATCATACTTATCTTTCTCAGTCACAACTAACTCAGGAGCATACTTGACCAACCTCCGAAACTCTATCTCATAATCATTAAATGACATTGTTCCGTTTCAAATTTATAAAATCATCTCGACGTATCACCAGGTACTCCTCTCTCACATATCAATTCTCATTATCATAAATCTCATTCTAATTTTTTTTCTAATTAGCATAAGACGGATAATCCCAATCAGAAGCAACATCACGAAAACAACTTAACGCAACACAAGAACTTCTACGTTATGGCTTAGTAACTATCTACAGAAGATAGTAACCTATATTCAAATTCGGTACTGGAGTCTCGAACTTAAAACAATTCAAAATCACTTAATATCGTAGTATACTTTTTTTTTCTTCAGAAATTCCCATTTATCCCAAAATATTTCAGATGCATGCAAAAATAAAAAATATTTTGAAAACAACTTTTGTGAGCCCCACAGTCCGAGGGTTGAACCTAAGCTCTGATACCACAAAATGTAACCCCCCTAAACCCGGCCCAAAAGGAATGGGCCGAATATAGGAAGTAGCGTTGGAACTTGTCCCTCAATAAACAATTTAGGTTAAAATATTTCGTAATTCAAAAGGATCGATTAGATAAGTAAAATTTAACAAATATTCTGATTAAAATAAACCGAATATTTTAAACGATGTTCCGATAATTAATTAAAATTCTGAAAGTAACTCCATAGATGCGTGCATTTAATAAAGCCCAAATTAAAAATAGTAAACAGACCCAATGTCCGAATTACATAAATGTTCTAAAATATTTCAAAACAGTAGTCTGAAATAATTAAAAGAGAGCTCATACTGAATTATAATTTATCTGAATAAACAAGAGATGCTCTAAGTACCGATCGCCTAAAAAGTCTGAGATATCTGAAAAGTAAAAACTAATGGGTGTAAGCTAAAGAGCTTAGTGTGTCTCTAAAGTGCAACCGAAAACAAAACAAAACAAAACAATATTTTATTTTCTGATAAAGATTTTCTGAAAACACAACAAAACTGAATCATGATGCTATGATGTCTGATGCACATGAATCATAGTACCCATCTCCGATACACCGAAAATTAAGGTTCCCCAGAACCTACTTTCTCCATCGTCACCATCCGAAGTGGAACTCAGTCCGAAGGGTGGAACCACTGATCCAAAGCGGAATTCAGCCCGAAGGGTGAAACAACTGAACTTCCCCGAACAAATCCCAAACCATATACCCACAATGATATGATGCAGATTTTAAAATTCGAGTCTGATCCGAAACTTGAATCATGAAAATTCAAGTTGCACATTACTATAAATCCAATGTTTTACGATTCCGAAAATCAGATATTTCAAAATCACAGAATGACATGTTATGCATGATTTCTGAAAACATTCACCCAATCACAACAGAGTATGCACACAAAATGTACAAAACATTTACTTATATTAATATCAAAAGAAACACATAAAATTTATAGCACATAAAGAAACACACAAGTTTATAAAACAGGAAGAGACACACCTTAAGCAACAGTAGCTCTAAAGCTAAGAAAAGTGTGTCTTACGCTCAGATCTAGCTGAATCAGAACCTACGAGGTAAAAACTCTATATTAGCATTTAATACTAACACTAAGCCACCGACTAAAACACTAAAACCGAACTAAGATATACTCACATAAAGATCTCGGAGAACGTGCACGATCGGTCTGAACAACTAGAGGTAACCCAACGGTCTCAAGGTTGGCACCTGAACACGAGAACATTGCGAATTAGATTCTGAAATCATAACTTATCAGATTCCAATAACAATACTTAAAATGAGCAAAACTGAGCTTTCGAAAACTAATTAAGCAGAACGGGCAGCGAATACGGACTCAGGACGTCAGGAAGGGTTAAGATGAACGTTTTCTGAAAAAGTCAACTCTTGGTCAACCATGGTCAAAGTCAAAGTATATTGTGTCGGTCAAAGTCAACTGTCCAAGGTCAACGGTCAACACTAACTTGAATGGTCAAAGTCAATTGGTCAAATTCGGTCAAACAGGTCAACTGGTCAAATACGGTCAACAGTTCGGTCAAAACATGTTCGATTCACAAGAGCATTTCTGTTCCCAACTGGTTCGATTCGATTCAACAGTCTGGTTTGGTTCACAAATAGAGATCCAGTTCAATTCACTGGTTCGGGTTACTGATAGATTGAGCTCATATATCACTTATTCACATGGGCCTCATCTAAAACACATTTTCAACATGGTCATCCCCACGTCTAAATCACATGGTTTCGGCTCAAACAAGTGGGTTACAGATTTGGATCACTACCGTGATATCGGTTCTAGACTCAAATTAGATTGTACACATCTGACATCCTAATTTGGGCTCAACAGAAACAACTCAACTTTACACACTTAGCCCACTGCCCCCCCCCACACGGGCCAAAAACACACATAGCGCAACTTATTTTCATCACTTTCGGCATATAAGAAAACTAGGGCTTCCTGAATCCATCGACGGCGGTGGCGGTGCAACAATGCAGCAACGGTGGCGTAACAACTCGACGAGCAAGGCAGCGGTGGCGGATAGCGAACGACGGTGACAAGGACAACATAAACTGCCGGTGACTCCAACAGTGACCAAAATGGTCATTACCAGCCGGAAACAAAGAGAAAAAGTAATCAACAACCACCCATTCACTAAACGAAAAGGAAGGCAACAATTTAGAGTTCTTACCCAACTCGAAACTAAAATCAAAAACAGAGGAGAGACGGCGGCGCAACGAAACAATGACGATCAGGTTGCTCGCGACACAAATACGATCACGACGACGACAGCATAAGAAAAGTAGGGACACAGCCGTGAACGGTGGCGCAAGGGAGAAACCGAAGGGTTTTGTTCCCTCTCCGAGCCACTAAACGACAGTGAGGAACACGCTGACAGCCTCAGACGATGACTGGACGACGATGGGTGGTTGTTCGGAAACTCGTCGGAGACGCAAGGGAGGATGAATGAGATAATATCGAGAGAGGGGGAGAGTACAGAGAGAGAGAGCGGCTGCCAACAACTAAAATCTGATAGGGTTTTCATATGAGCTATAATTGGGTATAAATACCCTATCAGAAGGGCAAATCACAAGTATGGCCACTTAACACTTTTAGGGTTTGCAAAACAAAAAGACAACTTTACCAACTTCCCAAAACGACCCTAAATTTCTGAATTAAGCCACAAAAGTATGCTTTTGTTCAATTAAACACCTTAATCAAATTAGGGTTTCAAACTATAAAATCCCCAAATTCTAGGGTTCCAAGATTATGGATTTCAAAATTTAGAGATTTTCAAATTAGGGCAAATTTGGGGTGTTACAGAATATCTATTATTTTGGAAGATTTAACTCAAGTATAAATATTATCGGTTCATATTTTTTAGGAACTGAACCAACAATGGTGGAGGCTGACAGTTGTACGACTTCAACACCGATGAATTGCACACCAAGAACATGTGACAAGCTTTGCACTTCTAACCATGGAGAGAAAGCTGTTGGGAGATGTATTACTACTTCTGTGTGTGACTGTACATATCCATGTCCAACACTGTTCTAATTTACTTTAATTTCATTTGCTTTTGGAGAAGATGAATGTTCTTTTTCCGTTGAGAGATAAGATGATTGAATAAAAGATAAATGTATCATTACGATATATATATATTTCTCTATTAAATTTTATTATCAAAATTTCTCAATTTGATTTTTCTCCTGAAATTTAGATAGACATTTCTTATTAAAAATATAACTTTCACAAATAGTTTTAAAACCAAAAGTTTATTATGTCAGTTAAGTCTCTCTAATATATCAACAATCATGTACATGCATACTTCCATATCAACGTCGTCAACGATAAAAATAACATAATAAATGTGAAAGAATTTTTTCCTAGTCAAAAGGCTTAATTGATGTAATTTTCATCTTTGATGACTCAATTGAGTGTATTTTTCGTGGAAGGGGTTTAATTGATTTTTATTAAAATTTTTGTGGCTTTTTTTTTGCACGGAGAAAGTATGATTTTATTTAATAATAATAATCATACATAACCACACCCCACATCGGCCTCATTAAAAACCTCTCTAATCCTAAGTAGAGGAAAAGAGTACCAATGTGTGTGTACAAAGAACAAATCGGAAAAGTCACCCCATGAACAACCATACCCAATTGGATCTATCAACACCACTCTTGGCCAATGCATCCGCAACGCCATTTGCTTCTCTGTAAGTATGATTGAAACACACACAGGGTAAAACATCACAGTCCTCGTCAATTTGCTGAAACCATCGCCAAAGCTGCCAAGGCCGGCGATCAACACTATGCATCCACCAAATTGCCACCATCGAATCTGACTCAACCACTACCGATGCAATCGCACCCAAACTCATCTCACGTAACATCCGCAATGCGTAAGCAATAGCCTGAATTTCCGCAACATTGGAATCAACAATCCCAATCGATCCAGAGAAAATAGCCACAATACGACTATTCCAATCCCGGAGAATACCCCCACAACCTGCCAACCCTGGCTTTCCCCGAGCCTCCCCATCAACGTTGAACTTCCACACTCCCACCAATGGAGGCACCCAGTCCACGTTCAGGCGAGCCACCTTGCTCGTGCTTGGCACAGACCAGCACTGCTTCAGGCATGTCCATCACGATGCCTCGTTTAAACATGTTGAACCCACATACGCCTGGGTCCAATGCAATTGTAACCCCCTAAACTCGGCCTAGGAGAAAAGACTGAATTTAGGAAGTTACAGTTGAAAACTTTTCCTTTAAGAAAACTAATTTTAAAAAGATTTACTTTAAATTAAAATAAAATATCATAAATTTAATAATAAATAAAAAAAAAGATATCATAATAGATATTTGAATAGTTATATAAAATCTCGGAATTAAAATAACAGTAGATGAATGCTAAAAATAATCTCAAAATATAAATAGTCTAAATTTACACCCATGTCCCAAAATAATAAATATTCATCTGATTAAACTAAAATAGTTTCGTACTGAATAATAAAATAACTGGATAAAATGTGAGTTCCTCCAAGTACCACGTCGCCTAAAGCCCAAAGATATCTGTAAGAGGAAACTATGGGGGAGTAAGCTAGAGAGCTTAGTGTGTCTTTAAAGTGCAAGAAAATCCTAGTCCTAAAAATATAGTCCATAAGTCCAATAATAAAATAACTGGATAAAATGTGAGTTCCTCCAAGTTCCTCCAGCACATCACATAAATCACAAGCGCAATGCAATGCACCCAACTACAACCGCCAAGAGGAAACTTCCCCAGAACTCCTCACTACAACTGCCAATCCGAAGTGGAATTCAGCCCGAAGGGTGAAACCACTGAACTTCCCCGAACAAATCCCAACCCATGCTCATACAATGATATGATGATTAAAAATCAAATTTCATAAACAAAGTTCCATAAATACAATATTCCGTAAACATACTTCATAAATCATAGTCCATAAGTCCATAAATCATAGTTCATAAATCGAAGTCCATAAATCAAGGTTTCTAAATCATAGTAAAAACATATTCTGAAAACGTATGCATTTGATGTCAACCATAAAGATCATAATACATATAAATAATCACATAAAGGGTAAAACACCAACACATAGAAAAATAACATATAATTTAATTATAGCACCGGAAGAAAACACACCTCACAACGATAAAGCTCTAATGGCGTAACAAATAACTCTTGTACTCATTGACTAGTACTGAATCCTAATCGAATCGAAAACATTTTGGTGTGATCATGTTTGCGGTAGTGGATGTGCTTGGCGGCCTTGGTATTTTATTTTTTTGTTTCTTTATCGCTAACCAAGTAACTATATATATTTATATAGGCGGTTTGAAAGGAAAACTAAGGGTTTCGGTTATATATACATAGGATAGGGGATTTTTGAATAAAATAATAAAATAAAAGAATTATAATTATAAAAGGAACAGAACTAAAGTTAACGAATTTAATTTGGATTTAAAAACAAAATGGGTTAATCACCCAACAGGTCCTCAAACTTCTCATTTGTTCTATAAAGTTGTAAAATTATTATTAAAGATCATTTGACTCTCAAAATTTCCAATTTGGCCATATGAATTTGTTTTAAAGTTTAATTTAGTCCCTTATTAAATTAGGTTTTTTTGAATTAACATTTTTAATTGTTAGGGTTTTCAATTAGGGATTTCAAAATTAGGTGTCAAAATTAGGGATTTTTCAAATATAGGGTATACAATTTTGGGCGTAATTTTTGGGGTGTTACAACTCCCCTACCCTTAAAAGAAATTTTGTCCTCAATATTTTCAGACTAACAACATACTTTTAAAAAAAAGTTTTGATATTAATTTTAAAAAGACATTTTAGATCAGGTCACAAATGACAACACATGACTTTCAGATAGACTTTGATCTCAATTTCATAAGAACGAGTATCATCATGATCAATCGCTAATCTAGAGATCCTACGAGGCGACATAGTAATCTATCTACAAAAGGGACAATCCTAGAATTAGAGTTGGTACTTGGAGTTTCTATTCAAAACACATCTTTAATTCGTTAAAATAATAAATTTATCAGAAAATCCCAAAATTTTCCCAATACATTTAATATGCATGCAAAAATCATTTTCGGCTTAAAATTTTATGTGAGCCACACAGTCCGAGGGTTGAACTTAGCTCTGATACCACTAAATGTAACCCCCTAAACTCGGCCTAGGAGAAAAGACTGAATTTAGGAAGTTACAGTTGTAAACTTTTCCCTTAAGAAAACTAATTTTAAAAAGATTTACTTTAAATTAAAATAAAATAACATAAATTCAATAATAAATAAAAATAAAAATATCATAATAGATATTTGAATAGTTATATAAAATAACAGTAGATGAATGCTAAAAATAATCTCAAACAATAAATAGTCTAAAATTACACCCATGTCCCAAAATAATAAATATTCATCTGATTAAACTAAAATAGTTTCGTACTGAATAATAAAATAACTGGATAAAATGTGAGATCCTCCAAGTACCACGTCGCCTAAAGCCCAAAGATATCTGTAAGAGGAAACTATGGGGGAGTAAGCTAGAGAGCTTAGTGTGTCTTTATAGTGCAAGAAAATCATAGTCGTAAAAATATAGTAATATTTTCTTAAAATTCTTAAAGCACATCACATAAATCACAAGCGCAATGCAATGCACCCAACTACAACCGCCAAGAGGAAAGTTCCCCAGAACTCCTCACTACAACCGCCAATCCGAAGTGGAATTCAGCCTGAAGGGTGAAACCACTAAACTTCCCCGAACAAATCCCAACCCATGCTCATACAATGATATGTTGATTAAAAATCAAATTTCATAAACAAAGTTCCATAAATCCAATATTCCGTAAACATACTTCATAAATCATAGTCCATAAGTCCATAAATCATAGTTCATAAATCTTAGTCCATAAATCAAGGTTTCTAAATCATAGTAAAAACATATTCTGAAAACGTATGCATTTGATGTCAACCATAAAGATCATAATACATATAAATAATCACATAAAGGGTAAAACACCAACACATAGAAAAATAACATATAATTTAATTATAGCACCGGAAGAAAACACACCTCACAACGATAAAGCTCTAATGGCGTAACAAATAACTCTTGTACTCATTGACTAGTACTGAATCCTAATCGAATCGAAAACATTTTGGTGTGATCATGTTTGCGGTAGTGGATGTGCTTGGCGGCCTTGGTATTTTATTTTTTTGTTTCTTTATCGCTAACCAAGTAACTATATATATTTATATAGGCGGTTTGAAAGGAAAACTAAGGGTTTCGGTTATATATACATAGGATAGGGGATTTTTGAATAAAATAATAAAATAAAAGAATTATAATTATAAAAGGAACAGAACTAAAGTTAACGAATTTAATTTGGATTTAAAAACAAAATGGGTTAATCACCCAACAGGTCCTCAAACTTCTCATTTGTTCTATAAAGTTGTAAAATTATTATTAAAGATCATTTGACTCTCAAAATTTCCAATTTGGCCATATGAATTTGTTTTAAAGTTTAATTTAGTCCCTTATTAAATTAGGTTTTTTTGAATTAACATTTTTAATTGTTAGGGTTTTCAATTAGGGATTTCAAAATTAGGTGTCAAAATTAGGGATTTTTCAAATATAGGGTATACAATTTTGGGCGTAATTTTTGGGGTGTTACAGCAATGCTCGGAGCTGAACAAGGAAGAAGATCGATTGCCTCGTCGAGCGACGACCCTAAAACATAAGTTCATTCCTCGCCACCCATAGCGACCAAACCACACTCGTGCATCCAATCATCCACCATGCTCGGATTTCCCCACTAAAACAACCAATCCAGCATTGAGTAAGAAAGTCACCAATTCTTCGAGGTCTGATAATCGTGATATCCCACCACATCAAAAAATCAGTCCACACATCATAAGCTAGCTCACACGTCCAGAGAATATGATCACTATTATCCTCTCCCACTCAACACCAACGACAATTTAGAGATGGGTTTGATAGGGGAATTCCATGATCAAATAACATACGAAGTGTCGGCAATCGATCCACCATGATGAACCACACAAAACATTGAATTTTTGGCAATAACAACATGTTCCACATCATACTTACATTCAATGTTTCCGGCATGCCAAAGGAGGACATCAAGCTGTGAAGCTTACCCACCGAAAACTGCCTCGATTTAGAATGCATCCAAATCAGCCTATCCGCAACTCGATCACGCAAACTAACCCCTGCCAAGCAAGCTTTCAACTCATTTAATTGTTTGACCTTGAAGGACCGCAAAGCTCGTTTGAAATTACCCTCCAATTCCTCTCTCGGCAACCTCAAAAACTCCCTTACAAATGTCATTTTATTCGATGCTAAGCTAAACAACCGCGGAAACACCTTTTTCAATGGTTCGGCTAACACCCAACAATCCCACCAAAACAGCACGTTGCAGCCATTACCCACAATCCACAAAAAGTGAGTTGCATTTAGAAATCTATCAACATACTCGTCATTTTGTACCTCTACAATCTGCTTCCACATCGCCGACATGTGTATCTTCCCCTTTTGCTGAATTCTCCAACTTCTTACATCCGTACCATACTTCGCAACAATTATAGACTTTCACAACGAGTTATCCGTTTGCGCAAATCTCCATGCCCACTTCGCAAGCAATGCTAAGTTCTGTGATCGTAAATTCACCACCCCAAGGCCTCCCAGTCGCTTCGGTTTACACACCATATCCCAATTTATCTGACTCATCTTTTCCCTCTCCTCTTTACCACCCCAAAGGAAATTGCGCCTAATCCAATCAATCCTCAGCACAATACGTTTCGGCACCAAGAATACCCCCATATAAAACAGAGGCAACGCGGATAGCACTATATTAATCAATAACAAACGACCCGCAAATGATAATGAATCTCGTATCCAACCTGATAGTCGCTTACGAAATCTCCTTACGAGAGGTTCCCATACTTCTATTCCACGCGTATGTACTCCTAATGGAATCCCCAAGTAATGTATCGGCAAATCACCAATAGGACAGCCCATGACCGTCGCAAATTCCTCAAGCACCTCCCCTTCAATACCAATTCCGAATAGGCATGACTTGTCGAAATTAATCTGTAGTCCTGAAGCATACTCGAAGCACGTCAACACCCTTTTCATATTGCGCGCTAACTCAACCTCTCCCTGCAGAAATATAATTGTGTCATTCGCAAACTGTAGGTGTGAAATAAATATGTCACCAACCACTCGCACCCCCTTGATCAAATCCAATTTTTCCGCATTAACCATGAATCGATGTAAAAGCTCTGCCACTATCACAAACAGTAGAGGCGATAGGGGATCTCTTTGGCGAATCCCCCTCCCCATAGGGAATTCTTTGGTCGGACTTCCGTTTATCAGGATCGAAAAACGTGCCGTGCTCACACACTCTATCACCCAACCACGCCAACGCTTCCCAAATCCCATTTTGCACATAATTCGATCTAAACAATCCCAACTAATGCAATCGTACGCTTTTGCGAAGTCCAATTTAAGTATCACCCCACCGTTCGCAAATCTACACTTCTTCATGGAGTGAATAACCTCGTTTGCTAACAGTATACCATCTAATATCTGTCTACCCCGGATAAACGCAGCTTGAACGTCAGTAATCAGCATAGGTAATACCCCTTGCAACCTCTTCGCCAAGGATTTCGCTAATATCTTATACACGGAATTTAGCAAACAAATTGGGCGATAGTCCCCAATGACTCTCGGACTGTGCTTCTTTGCTATCAAGACCAAAAATGTTGAATTCACCCCCCCTCGGCAACTTGCCTGAGTCAAAGAAGTCAGCTATAAACCGTATGATATCAAATTTTAAAAAATCCCACCCATGTTTGAAAAACTCGAATGGGAACACATCAGGGCCCGGTGCCTTCGCTCCCTCACAGCTCCAAATCGCACACTTCACCTGTTCCTCCGTGAACATCTCTTCAAGCCCCAGCCTCTGTTCATTCGACAATACTTCAAATTCCACTTCCGGCAAGAGAGTTCCCGCGACAGACGGCTTATCGAAATGTTTCTGAAACTCCCTCCTAAACACAAATTTCATTCTCTCAGGTAGAGTCACCCAACAACCATCCACCTGAATACCAGGAATAAAATTCTGCATTTGGCGAATTTTAGTCGTTTTGTGAAAAAAGCTTGTGTTACGATCCCCCTTCGCCAACAACAGTACCCTAGATTTCTGTCTCCAAATCGATTCCCTCAACTTGGACAATTTCTACAACCTCACATAAAGCTCTTTCTTCCGCAATCTTTCATCCGCAGAATGCCCCTCGAACCCAACTCTTGTATCGAGCTGCTCCAATTCAAGCACCACGCCTTTATACTATTCTTCTATCACATTAATACCCTGTCGGTTCCATCCTTTAAGCATCCCTTTCAGCCCTTTTATTTTTTTCGATATCGCAGCCTCCCCATCTTGCATCGACAATCGCTTCCATTCATGTTCCATCAATCTAATGTCCTTCAACCAAAAATTAAAGAACCGAAATGGCTTCGGACCACTATCAAACACGTCTCCTACAAGTACAATGGGGGAATGGTCCGATAATTCCTTCGGTAAATTCATCACCATGAGTGCCTCAAAACGACTCACCCAACCTTGTGAGACTAAAAACCGATCAAGTCGGCTCCCTTTCTCCCCGGACCAAACCACGTGAAGCGCTTCCCCTGCATCGGAACATCTACCAAAGCAATTTGTTTAATAAAATCACAAAATTGACGCATACCTCAAGCTACTTGCACACTGCTCGTTCTTTCCGTCGCCTTTGTCACCATCTTGAAATCACCTCCCACGCACCACTCGACTTGCCTTGCCCGTACCACCTGCACTTTCTCCTCCCAATATGCCCCTTGTTCCGCAATCACACATGGTGCATATACATCCACAAAACCAGCCGACCAATCTTCACGAATCCATCGTCCGACTAAAATTATCAAATTCTTTCTCCATTCTTTCATTTCCACTTTGAAATCTTTTGGGTCCCAAATTGCAACAACCCCTCCCGCTCTCCCCTCCGATGGAGCAAAGCAGAACTCAAATGAATCCTCATACCATAATTGGCGCACAACCCTGTCCGTAATCACCTCCGTTTTGGTCTCTTGAAGTAGAGCCAAAACACACTTGTGTTGACGTAGAATGCGCTGTATAGAACGTCTTTTCGACGCCGCGCCAATCACTCGAACATTCCACGACAACACCTTCATGGTTCTTTGCTAGGCTTTGTGCTCGCGCGCTTCGATCAAACGCGCAATGTCTTTTACTATCACTTCTTCTCTTCCTTCCGTTACTGCTCCTATCAATTTACCCAACCCCACCGTCTCACGAGCCTCCCGCAAGATCACCTGTTTACGACACACAAAATCAGAATCCGACAACGAGCCATTCACGACCTCCTTCGGTGCTGATTCAGACTCCTTTTTATTCTTTCTCGGACGCCCACGCCCACGTTTTGTGACATGTTCAATCGTATTTTTCTCCCCTACAGGTGCCAGACTTGCTTCAATCTCCGTTAACTGTCGAACCCTCCTTTAATCCCCATTCACTTCAATTAAAGTTGCTTTATTCACCCTAGGTAATTCAACCCTCGGCCCATCCAAAATCGGGCTTGTCTCATTCCGTTGTTCACTTGATTGCACCTCACACAATCTATCAATATCTTCCACGGCACCTAGTACCTCACAACTCGATCGCTCGCCCACATCCCGATTCAACATTCCCACTCATTCATCATCCATCCAGCTTGACGTCTCCACCACTCTCCAATTCGACATTTAAATATTTAAATATTTATATTCCCCTAAAACTATTAAATGATATATATACACCCAATCATATATACATTTCATATAAGCTCACGTGATTTTAAAATAAATTTTCTATGTCAGTTTTGATTTCTATTATTACTAATATTAATACCTCGAGGTGGGGAACACAAAATTAGGGGTATTGGACCACGGCAATCATTGTCAATGGCCAAATATCAATAGCTCAAAAGCTCACCAAAAGATACAACTAATGTTAACCACAACGAAAATGATAACATATGACAATACATAATAAATTATGTATTACTTAATTTTATTAATAATTTGATTCAAGACGATTATAAGATATAAAAATTTACCAAGCGCTAGGACGTACATGACTCAAGAAAGAAACACCTATGAAAATTCCACACAAATGCAAGAAAATACATAACGTATTTAATTTTAAAAATCTTATTTTTATATAATGTATATAATTTTATTTTGATTCTTAAATTAATCGATTAAAAGGTTTAGATTGTAAATCTCCCAAAAAAATCTACTTTTTTTTCAAACACAATCATAATACGATATATACCATATCATCTACAAAAATAAAAAAAAATGAATTTCTTACAAATAAATACCTAAAATACTTATTTGAACATATTTATAATTTAATTATAATTTTGCATCTATTTTCCTTCGAAACAGAATTTAAAATCAATGGTAATTTTTTGTATTCCTCTGTATGTTTTGATACAGATTAGATAAATTAACAAGAGCGTGAAACAACATAACTGGGGATGGTCTTGGGTTCGGACGGGCTGAGCTTTTAGTTGATCTGCACTTGACCTGAAAATGGAAGGACTTCACCTAAACTCAATCTAATTTGACTAGATATTAGGAGATCTTTGTTCCTGACTGGAATTTTTGTTTCAGTTGTTTTGATGAATATCTATTCTTTTGGAAGATTTAACTCAAGGATAAATATTATCGTTTCATAATTTTCAGGAACTGAACCAACAATGGTGGAGAGAAAGCAAGAAAGAAACACCTATGAGAATTCCACACAAATGCAAGAAAATGCATAACGTATTTAATTTTAAAAATATTATTTTGGTACAATGTATATAATTTTATTTTGATTATTAAATTAATCGATTAAAAGGTTTAGATTGTAATTCACCCAAAAAAATCTTCTACATTTTTGCAAACACAATCATAATACGAAATATTCCATATCATCTACAAAAATATAAAAAATGAATTACTTACAAATAAATACCTAAAATACTTATTTGAACCTATTTATAATTTAATTATACTTTTGCATCTATTTTCCTTCGAAACAGAATTTAAAATCAATGGTAATTTTTTGTATTCCTCTGTATGTTTTGATACAGATTAGATAAATTAACAAGAGCGTGAAACAACATAACTGGGGATGGTCTTGGGTTCGGACGGGCTGAGCTTTTAGTTGATCTGCACTTGACCTGAAAATGGAAGGACTTCACCTAAACTCAATCTAATTTGACTAGATATTAGGAGATCTTTGTTCTTGACTGGAATTTTTGTTTCAGTTGTTTTGATGAATATCTATTCTTTTGGAAGATTTAACTCAAGGATAAATATTATCGTTTCATAATTTTCAGGAACTGAACCAACAATGGTGGAGAGAAAGCAAGAAAGAAACACCTATGAGAATTCCACACAAATGCAAGAAAATGCATAACGTATTTAATTTTAAAAATATTATTTTGGTACAATGTATATAATTTTATTTTGATTATTAAATTAATCGATTAAAAGGTTTAGATTGTAATTCACCCAAAAAAATCTTCTACATTTTTGCAAACACAATCATAATACGAAATATTCCATATCATCTACAAAAATATAAAAAATGAATTACTTACAAATAAATACCTAAAATACTTATTTGAACCTATTTATAATTTAATTATACTTTTGCATCTATTTTCCTTCGAAACAGAATTTAAAATCAATGGTAATTTTTTGTATTCCTCTGTATGTTTTGATACAGATTAGATAAATTAACAAGAGCGTGAAACAACATAACTGGGGATGGTCTTGGGTTCGGACGGGCTGAGCTTTTAGTTGATCTGCACTTGACCTGAAAATGGAAGGACTTCACCTAAACTCAATCTAATTTGACTAGATATTAGGAGATCTTTGTTCTTGACTGGAATTTTTGTTTCAGTTGTTTTGATGAATATCTATTCTTTTGGAAGATTTAACTCAAGGATAAATATTATCGTTTCATAATTTTCAGGAACTGAACCAACAATGGTGGAGAGAAAGCAAGAAAGAAACACCTATGAGAATTCCACACAAATGCAAGAAAATGCATAACGTATTTAATTTTAAAAATATTATTTTGGTACAATGTATATAATTTTATTTTGATTATTAAATTAATCGATTAAAAGGTTTAGATTGTAATTCACCCAAAAAAATCTTCTACATTTTTGCAAACACAATCATAATACGAAATATTCCATATCATCTTCAAAAATATAAAAAATGAATTACTTACAAATAAATACCTAAAATACTTATTTGAACCTATTTATAATTTAATTATACTTTTGCATCTATTTTCCTTCGAAACAGAATTTAAAATCAATGGTAATTTTCCATATTCCTCCGTATGTTTTGATACAGATTTGATAAATTAACAACAGTGGGAAACAACATAACTAGGGATGGTCATGGGTTCGGACGGGTTGAGCTTTTGGTTGATCTGCTGTAACCCCCTCGTCCCGGTCTGGACGACTGACCAATCCGAGTAGGTTACACGGGGAAAACCGATGTGAAACCCGTTAAGGCCCCACCTCGATTAGCAGCCCTAGAAAATTTTTCTTCAATTATCTTGTCTAGTTGTCTCGTTAGTCCTATGTGTGAAAAACGACAGCGGAAAAACAAGGACGAGATTATGCAGACGGAATGTAATTTAATTTAAATTTACCAAGTGTCGAGTTAGTCTGATTTCTTGCATACGTGACCAAACCATACATAAACGATACAAACAAGACTCAAAGGAAAACTTACAACAAACAGAAGCCAAGCCCAACACTTGACAACCTTTAAAGATGCCAAAAGCCCAATTTTCAGGCAGGTGATTCAAAACAGGCTTGCCCGTTTCGATACACGGGCCCCAGTACAAAAGCCAGACCAGATCGTACCGATATGGTCCACTCCGTTCTGATACGGGGTTCTCCATTAACTAAACGTTCCGAAACAGGTTCCGAAACGGGCCTTCACAGCGGCAAATCGTTTCGATACGCGTACCGAAACGGGTGCTCACAGTATCAAATTGTACCGAAACGTGTTCCGATACGGGTATCCCTAGAGCTACACTCGTTTCGAAACCACCCCACGTGTTTTGAAATGCCTGCAATCTGTAAGACCCTAAAAACAGTTTTAAGCATCCCCAAGTGTTCCCAAACATCCCCAAAACCTCAAGAAACAAGATACAACATACATACACATACTCTAGAGGCATTTCACCCTACTTCAAGCACCATCCAACACTTAACATACTTTCAAGACCATCCATTCAAAAGAACATACATCCAAGGCTAACCATTTAAAAAGAACAAGCATCCACAAAATACATGCATCACAAGGTTTAAATGCCTTTAAAGCAAAATACTAAAGCATCTCATAAACACATGGCTTACAAACTTCAACACAAAAGCATAGGCATCTCAAAGAACATGGTTACAAATCCATCAACACAAGCATTAGCAACAAAAAGCCAACACAAAGGAGTCTAGATACACGCTTCTAAAACACGTAGCATTTCCTATTGCTAAACCACTACATTATTTATTAAACCATACTTGAGCAACTACCACGCTTAGAGGCCCTTTCCTTGCTCCTTGCTAACTCCATGCTAATGATCTGCATTGTCAGAAAAGGAGAGCGTAAGGATAAAGCTTAGTGAGCGGAGCTCGAAAACATAACAACAACAATGCAGGGTTCAAAGCTTCTTTAAAACAAAAGCTAACACTTACAATTCATCCAACAACATAATCCTCTTACTAACTCACAAGGTCAACCATAAGTCAAAACATAGACATTTAACATGACATCACACTTCATGGTATGCATAAAGGCATGATCAATCATAACACATCATATCCCTCCAATAACATCATAGCAACTTACGATAACTCAATCACAACAACATATAGCATGGCATCATACTTCATGTTATGCTCAACATATATATGCTAACATCAACCACATAAACGAGAATCATATTGGCAACTAGTAAGTGTACTGGGATACGTGGATAACATCCGTTGGAACTTTCATCCAATGAACTCAACAACATTACCTTTCGGTGGGATTACACTCATCACCGGTCCTTGCATGGATGAGATTACACTCATCATCACATGCCCTTACGGATGTGATTCCATTGATCATCACGTAATAACATTTTCCGCTGGAATATTACTTCACCGTATACCTCCTTGACGACTAGACGTCACCAAGGCCACGCGCGAATTTGACTCAACCGTGTGCACACTCATCCTAATGATCGATCATTTGTACCCCAAGACATACTAGTGCCAATAGTTAACCAAAACATCAATATCAATAGCTCAAAATTTACCTCTTACTGCATCCGTGCCTAGCACGTACTCACCACAACATTCCATGCGTTGCATGTACTCACCATGATTCCACCAATCATGCATTACGATATACAAATCACCATCATGCAACATGGATACACTATATCATGCATGACCAAAAACACCTTGCAACAAAATCCACAATTATGCACAATCTTACCAACCGCAAATGGTCTTACTTACCATTTCCGTAGACAACCTGCACCAACTTACATATATTTTACAAGGCATATCAACAACACAATTCATTTCATCATGCATGATCAACAACATCATAACAAACAACATGCTTCCTTCCAAAGTATTGAAATTTCATGCATAACAATTTATCACCTCATGTAATGAAAAACAAACGGTAAAAGGGGAGTTTAAAGAGGCGACACACATCAACTTACTCTTTAGTTTAGATTGGCCTTTCAAGCTCAATCTAAACTCTTTCGAAACCATCTTTGAACCAAAACTTTGCTAAAAAACATTTCCACTAACCATTCGCACACCAATGCAAACCACAAGGTCGTTTCAAGCTTCCGAACTTTCCGGGACCGCGTCCGAACCACCCAAGGCCAGATCCGCTCTTTCTAACCAAACAAAAACAATGTATTAACCTCTTAATCAACCACAAATTTGTTGTTATAACAATATTTTCTCAACAATGCAAAGCCGTATTTCTCCCGAATATTCTCATTTTCGTACTCCAGCAAAACCCAGCCATTACCCCTCAATTTAAACACTTAAAACACTCCAAAACATGTCCAAAACATCACCCGAATGTTGTACAACCATCAGCCCTTCATTTCCCCACATAAACACCTTAAAAACTCTTATTTTCCACTTTTAAAAATCACCTACAGCAGTGGTTTCGGGAATCCAATCAAACCAGCACTATCACCACTCAAAAATCATCAAATAACCTCTAAAAAAACCTAACCAAGGTCCACATACCTCCAGCCCTCTTTTTACCACAAAATCAAGCCAAAAACTCACTTATTTCACTTCTAAAATCCACCCCTAAGACTAGTTTTGGGTATAATATAATTAAGCAACTTTTTTAACATGTTATGACTTCAAAATAAACTTTAAAAACACCCCAAAACACTGCCCTAAAAGACCCATACGGGATTTTACCCAAAATCCCCACTTTTCATAAATCTTGAAATATCAAGGTTGAGAATTAATGGGCTTTGCAAATCCAACTTTAATTTAAGTTAAATTTAAGTAAAACAAGGAAAAGAAAAAGAGGATTTACCTTCAAAGGTCTTCAATGGGGGGAAGGAGATGAAAATGAGAGAATAGGGTTTTTGGAAGAAGATAAGTGGTTTTGATTTTCAAAAACCCTCTTAAAATTTTCATTAATGGAGTTATCGTACATATTGAGAACTTTTATAAAAATCAGCTCTTTAATTTAAATTTAACCCGAAACTAATCCTAGATCAAAACATATAACTCCCAGGCCTAGAACTGGGGTGTTACATCTGCACTTGACCTGAAAATTGAAGGACTGCACGTAAACTCAATCTAATTTGACTAGATATTAGGAGATCTTTGTTCTTGACTGGAATTTTGAGATAAAAATCCCTCCACCCTTACTAAACTTAAAAAAAAACTTATTTCTATTAGGCTTCCATGTTATGTGTGTTTTAGGATTTTATTTACTAAATCTTGGGCTTACATTTATTTAGACAACATTTTATTTATGTTTGAATATGAATTTTATTTTGATTATTAAATTAATCGATTAAAAGGTTTAGATTGTAGTTCACCCAAAAAAAACTTCTACATTTTTGCAAACACAATCATAATACGATATATTCCATATCATCTACAAAAATACAAAAAATGAATTACTTACAAATAAATACCTAAAATACTTATTGAATATATTTACTTTTTTGATCGGCAAAAAGTTGTATATTAAATTGGAAATATACAACTCGAGTCACACGTGCACCTCATTAAAAACCTCACTAAGCCTAACGGAGGAAAAGAGTACGACACGTGGTCAAAAAGGAAACAATCAAATAAAGAAACACAACACCCCTCACAATAGTCAAACAATCACACTGAAGCTTGGAATAAAGATGCCCGCGTCACTTCTTCCTTTGTTAAAGCATCTGCTAACCCATTTGCCTCACGGAAAATGTTGTTATAGCAGACGGACCCCAAAGTGAGACATGCTTGATCGATCAAACCAAAAATCTCCCACATACGCCAAGGTCGTCGTTCCAAATGCAACACCCAACCAAGAGCAATTTTGGAATCTGACTCCACCACGAGGGGACGAGATGCCCATTTAGAAGCTGCAAAGAAATTCAATGCAAAGGCAATTGCCCGTAACTCCGCTACATTAGAATATAGGGAACCAAGCGGACCCGAGAAGGGAGCTAGAATTATGCCCTGTGCATCATGCAAAACACCCCCAAAACTCGCAGGCCCTGGCTTACCACGAGCAGAACCATCAACCGAAAATTTCAGCGTGTCCCCAATTGGAGGCTCCCAACTCACCCCCACACGACATGACCTAGAAACCACTGACTCACTGAACGAGCTCAGACAATCCCACCATAAAGACTCACTGGCGGACAACCCCTCCTTTAACGTCTTCACCCAGTAAAATTAGCGCAATTTAACCAAGAAGCAAATCTCCGAAGCCAGTAGTAGCTTACCATTGAAAACACTCTCATTTCGCGCAAGCCATAAAGACCACAAAAATGCTGCAATGCTCGAAACCCACAAAAGCCTTAAAGTCCTCGTGAAAGAACAGTGAAAGCCCGGGAGGAAGAATTCAGAAAAAGTCCTCGGCATCGTCAAAGACACCCCCACAAACGCCTAAACCAATCCCAAATTCCATGGGCAAACGGGCATAGGAAAAACAAGTGATCAATCTCCTCTTCCCCCTCACGACACCGAGCACACAAACCTTGCTGCTCATCCAATACGATGCCATGAAGCTTCAAAAAATCAAAGGTTGGTAGACGGCTCAGCCATGTGAACCACAAAAATGCATGAACCTTCGGAGGTACGAGAACTTTCCACGCAAAACACTCACTGAAGTCACTCCTCCCACCTTGTCCAACATAAGCAGTCGTGAGAGAGCCTTTACTGAAAAGTACATGTGCGCATCAAGTGTCCAGACTAACATATCAACTGCACCATGTCGTAACCTCACAGGTCCCAAGAGCGAAATGAGCTCCCTGATTTGTCGAAGCTCAAACGAACGCAAGACTCTACGAAAGAAATTATCATTTTTTTAAAAGTCAAAATGAAGAGTTTTATTTATTTTGTTCTTCTCATTGTCCTTATTCCAAGTTTTGGTGAATTTCTATCATATCTTTTAAAGAAGTTTTGTTTCAATTGTTTTGATGAATATCTATTCTTTTGGAAGATTTAACTCAAGTATAAATATTATCTTTTCATAATTTTCAGGAACTGAACCAACAATGGTGGAGACTAACAGTTGTACGACTTCAACACCGATGAATTGCACACCAGGAACATGTGGCAAGCTTTGCACTTCTAACCATGGAGAGAAAGTTGTTGGGAGATGTATTACTACATCTGTGTGTGACTGTACATATCCATGTCCAACACTTTTCTAATTTACTTTAATTTCATTTGCTTTTGGAGAAGATGAATGTTCTTTTTCCGTTGAGAGATAAGATAATTGAATAAAAGATAAATGTATCATTACGATATATATATTTCTCTATTAAGTTTTATTATTAAAATTGCTCAATTTGAATTTTTTTTCCTGAAATTTAGATATACATTTCTTATTAAAAATATAACTTTCACAAATAGTTTTATAACCAAAAGTTTATTATGTCAGTTAAGTCTCTCTAATATGTCAACAATCATGTACATGCATACTTCCATATCAACGTCGTCAACGATAAAAATAACATAATAAATGTGAAAGAATGTTTTCCTAGTCAAAAGGCATAATTGATGTAATTTTCATCTTTGATGACTCAATTGAGTGTATTTTTCGTGGAAGGGGTTTAATTGATTTTTATGAAAAATTTTGTGGCTTATATTCCCCTAAAGCTATTAAATGATATATATACACCCAATCATATATACATTTCATATATACTCTCATGATTTTAAAATAAATTTGCTATGTCAATTTTGATTTCTATTATTACTAATATTAATACCTCGAGGTGGGGAATACAAAATTAGGGGTATTGGACCACGTCAATCATTCTTAATGGCCAAATATCAATAGCTCAAAAGCTCAACAAACGATACAACTAATGTTAACAACAACGAAAAAGATAACATATGACAATACATAATAAATTATGTATTACTTAATTTTATTAATAATTGATTCAACACGATTATAAGATATAAAAATTTACCAAGCTCTAGGACGTACATGACTCAAGAAAGAAACACCTATGAGAATTCAACACAAATGCAAGAAAATGCATAACATATTTAATTTTAAAAATCTAATATTTGTATAATTTATATAATTTTATTTTGATTCTTAAATTAATCGATTAAAAGGTTTAGATTGTAAATCTCCCAAAAAAACATCTACTTTTTTCAAACACAATCATAATACGATATATACCATATCATCTACAAAAATAAAAAAATGAATTTCTTACAAATAAATACCTAAAATACTTATTTGAACATATTTATAATTTAATTATAATTTTGCATCTATTTTCCTTCGAAACAGAATTTAAAATCAATGGTAATTTTCCATATTCCTCCGTATGTTTTGATACAGATTTGATAAATTAACAAGAGTGGGAATCAACATAACTAGGGATGGTCATGGGTTCGGACGTGCTGAGCTTTTAGTTGATCTACACTTGACCTGAAAATGGAAGGACTTCACCTAAACTCAATCTAATTTGACTAGATATTAGGAGATCTTTGTTCTTGACTGGAATTTTGAGATAAAAATCCCCCCACCACTACTAAACTTAAAAAAAAAACCTTATTTCTATTAGGCTTACATGTTATGTGTGTTTTAGGATTTTATTTACTAAATCTTGGGCTTACATGTATTTAGACAACATTTTATTTATGTAACAAATGTGACATTCTATATTCGTTCGTAAAGTTTAGGTCGGATGTTGTGTGTTATAAGGAAGATCGATTGAGTGTGCGTATGGTCAGAGGTAGTGGAGTTGAAGAACCACGTTATCTTATATTAAAAATTTCTAATAAACACTTTTCAAATCGTATTTGAATATGAAAGCTTTTGATCAATAACATACATGAATGAATTAAATCTGCCTCATTTTTGTAAGTAATCTAATATTTAAACATGTATATATATATACATAAATACGGAATTTATCACGTGAAATATAATTTTGCACTGTAATATAATTACAATTATACTTTTTACAATGAATTTTAAAATATGCTTCATTATCTGATTATAGATAATATATACTCACCAAAGTTGTTTTTAAAATTATCATTTTTTAAAAGTCAAAATGAAGAGTTTTATTTCATTTGTTCTTCTCATTGTCCTTATTGCAAGTTTGGGTGAATTTCTATCATATCTTTTAAAGAAGTTTTGTTTCAATTGTTTTGATGAATATCTATTCTTTTGGAAGATTTAACTCAAGTATAAATATTATCGTTTCATAATTTTCAGGAACTGAACCAACAATGGTGGAGGCTGGAAGTTGTACGACTTCAACACCGATGAATTGCACACCAAGAACATGCGACAAGCTTTGCACTTCTAACCATGGAGAGAAAGCTGTTGGGAGATGTATTACTACTTTTGTGTGTGATTGTACATATCCATGTCCAACACTATTCTAAATTACTTTAATTTCATTTGCTTTTGGAGAAGATGAATGTTCTTTTTCCGTTGAGAGATAAGATAATTGAATAAAAGATAAATGTATCATTACGATATATATATTTCTCTATTAAATTTTATTATTAAAATTGCTCAATTTGATTTTTTTCCTGAAATTTAGATAGACATTTCTTATTAAAAATATAACTTTCACAAATAGTTTTAAAACTAAAAGTTTATTATGTCAGTTAAGTCTCTCTAATATGTCAACAATCATGTACATGCATACTTCCATATCAACGTCGCCAACGATAAAAATAACATAATAAATGTGAAAGAATATTTTCCTAGTCAAAAGGCTTAATTGATGTAATTTTCATCTTTGATGACTCAATTGAGTGTATTTTTCGTGGAAGGGGTTTAATTGATTTTTATGAAAATTTTTGTGGCTTATATTCCCCTAAAGCTATTAAATGATATTTTTTTATCAATAAAAGTATGATTTATTCAAGATTAAAAATCATACAACCTACCATATGCCTCCTTAAAAAACCTCCCTAGCCTATATTGGAGGAAAAAGAGTGCATCATGGTAAGCACGAAAGCAAACAACACCAATAGCAAGAGCCGTTATGACACCATACAAGGATCCGCAATTACATGAAACCAAGATACTTTATCCACACTGTAACCCCCTAAACTTAACCTAGAAGAAATTGGCCGAATCTAGGAAATAGCGATTGAAAACTTGTCCCTCAAGATACAATTTAGGTTAAAATATTTTATAATTCAAAAGAATCGATTAAATAAGTAAAACTCAATAAATACTCTGATTAAAGTAAAACTCGGTCTTTTAAATGATGTTCCGATAATTAATAAAAAACTCTGAAAATAAATTCGTAAATGCATGCATCCAATAAATCCCAAATTATAGACAATCCCAATGTCCATATTACACAAATATTCCAAACAATATTAAAACATAAATCCAAGGTAGTCAAAAGAATTCATACTGAATGATAATTTATCTGAATAAATAAGAGATGCTCCAAGTACCGATCGCCTAAAAAGGTCTGAGATATCTGAAAAGTAAAAACTAAGGGGTGTAAGCTAAAGAGCTTAGTGTGTCTCTAAAGTGCAACTAAAAACAAAACAAAACAAAATAGTATTTTATTTTCTGATAAAGACTTTTCTGAAAACACAATAAAACTGAATCATGATGATATGATGTCTGATGCACAGGAATCATAGTACCCATCTCCGATACACCGAAAAGTAAGGTTCCCCAGAACCTACTTTCTCCATCGTCACCATCCGAAGTGGAACTCAGCTCGAAGGGTGGAACCACTGATCCTAAGCGGAATTCAGCCCGAAGGGTGAAACCACTGAACTTCCCCGAACAAATCCCGAACCATATACCCACAATGATATGATGCAGATTTTAAAATCCGAGTCTGATCCGAAACTTGAATCAAGAAAATTCAAGTTGCACAATACTATAAATCCGATGTTTTACGGTTCTGAAAATATGATATTTCACAATTTGGAAAATCTGATTTTTTTCATTTAAATCAAAGTATGACATGTTATGCATGATGTCTGAAAACATTCACCCAATCACAACAGAGTATGCACACAAAATGTACAAAACATTTACTTATATTAATACCAGAAGAAGCACATAGAATTTATAGCGCAGAAAGAAACACACAAGTTTATAAAACAGGAAGAGACACACCTTTAAGCAACAGAAGCTTTAATGCCGAGAAAAGCGCGTCATACGCTCAGATCTAGCTGAATCAGGACCTACGAGGTATGAATACTATATTAGTATTTATTACTAACACTAAGCCACCGACTAAAACATTAAGAACTAAATTGAAGATATACTCACGGAAAGAACTTGAAGAACGTGCCCGATCAGACTGAACAACTGGAGGTAACTCGTCAGCCTCAAAGTCGATACATGAACATGAGAATTTTACGAATCAGATTCTGAAATTCACAACTTATCAGATTTTATGAATAACTAACTGAGATTAGCAGAACGTAGCTTTCGGATTTGAATTTGACAAAACGGGCAGCGGATATGGACTCAAAATGTCGAAAAGGGTCAAGAGGAACATTTCTCGAAAAAGTCAACTTTTGGTCAACTCTGGTCAAAGTCAACTCTGGTCAAGTCAACTCTGACGGTCAAAGTCAACGGGTCAACGGTCCAAGGTCAGTGGTCAACTGTCGGGTCAGTCAAACAGGTCAAAGGACAATTCTGGTCAAACTAGTCAAAACTGGTCCAAGGGTTCAGTCAACTGCCCATAGGTCAATGGGTCAAACCGGTTCAGGTCCATGGTTCATAGGTCGGTCTGGTTCACTGATCCGGTTCTGTTCAATAAAGTAGATTTGGTCATCATACTGGTCTAGTTCAGTTCAGCTCACTCAATTTTGGGTTGTCTCACACAAACCGAGTTTCACACTTGTGACATTCACATCTGGGCTTCAATTTGGGCTCACCCAAAACATACACAACACACATAACAACCCAATCTTCCACACAACATTGCAAAAGGTTTTAGGGTTTATAGAACCCAAATGCAGTAGTAAGGATACACATCAACAGCGGCGGTAATAGAACCAAACGACGCCGGCGACCGATGAACGAACAGCGACAGCAGCGGCTCACTGAAAAACATACAAAAGTGACCGCAATGGTCACTCACGGCCACCACTCAAATGGATCTGAAATCAAACACAACCCATAACTCAAATCACTGATTTATAGCCAAAAATTATGGATTCAAAGCTTACCTACACACATTAAACAGAGAATGACGGCGAGGGAGACATATCTGAATCATTCCTCTTCGATTCTATTCGGACAACGAACGTCGAGGGAATGATGGAGGGTGGAAATGTTCGCGGAATGATGGCGGTCACGGTGATACTAGCCGAGGAAGCAACAGACGGTGAATGAAGGGTCGAAGAGGATGGCGGCGAACGGTGGTGTAAGGAAAAGCTAAACGGTTTCCTACCGTTTCTGACCAGACGACGACCGATGAGGCTAGTTTAGTGGGTGGGGTTTGTTTGCGGGTCCAAGGCTGTCTCAACGACAGTGGTCGTGCAAGCAACAAACGGCGGTGGATGCTTGGTAGGGGCTTCACCGGAGATGGTGCGGGAGAGGGAGACGTCGAGAGAGAGGGTGAGGAGAGAAAGAGAGAGAGCAGCTGCTACAACTAAAATTTGATAGGGTTTTCTTATGAGCTATAATTGGGTATAAATACCCTATCAAAAGGGCAAATCACAAGAATGGTCACTTAACACTTTTAGGGTTTGCAAAACAGAAAGAAAACTTTACCAACTTTCCAAAACGACCCCAAATTCTGAATTAAGCCACAAAATTCTAATTTTGTTCAATTAAACACCTTAATCAAATTAGGATTTTAAACTAGAAATTCCCAAATTATAGGGTTTCGAATTAGGGATTTTCTAAAA
Source organism: Hibiscus trionum (assembly GCA_030270665.1). Taxonomy (NCBI): domain Eukaryota; kingdom Viridiplantae; phylum Streptophyta; class Magnoliopsida; order Malvales; family Malvaceae; genus Hibiscus; species Hibiscus trionum. Next base: position 39,153,548 of record BSYR01000026.1, on the reverse strand, counting down.
TTTAGAATCTTCAAATTGGGGGAAAATTGTGGTGTTACAATTCTCCCTCCCTTAAAGAAATTTCGTCCTCGAAATTTTCAGACTTAACAACAGAACTCATAACCAACTGGAACACGCATACACTTTCCCGTTCCGAATTCATGATCTATTATAACTGAAAATACTAAAACATAGAACTGGAAAAAAGAACTGAAACATATTAAGATGTACCTTCCATGTCATCATGTATACCATTGTATCCAACGCGAGCTCCGGTTGGATGTATTGAACCTGGACGTCCACTGTCGGATCTATCTGATCCACCACTCGGAGCATGTCTACCTATACTAGCAGTACCAGAAGCAACTGACCTAAACTGCCCTCTACCTCTGTGAGGTGTCTGAACTGATGCATGACTCTGAATCTGAACAGATGAACCAGTAGCTGAACGTATACAATTCTTTAAGTAGGGATCCTGAGAACCACATTTGAAACACGTTCTATTCAACAATATGCACTATTTGTTATGCTTTTTATTGCAAAAACCACATACAGAAATAGGTCGACGAACTCTTGAACTACCCTGACTGCCAGACAAAACTGTCGATACTGCGGGTCTTACATTCCGATAACTATGAGGGACACACTCATCTCTAGGCCTCTTTCCAAACGAGTTGACAAAACTAGGCTGAGCAGATATGTCCTGTTGCTTCACGACTTGGTCAGAATTCTGAAGTTCCACTTTCTCCATTAGTGCAAGAATCCTCTCTGCAGTTTTAGCTCGATCAACCATCACACTGAACACTTTATCATGGTGTGTTGCAACATCTCTCTGAATCGGTAGTCGAAGTTCCTAAAAAAAATCACACTTAACTTTCTCAGTCACAACTAACTCAGGAGCATACTTGAACAACCTCTGAAAATCTATCTCATAATCATTTACTGACTTGTTATTCTGTTTCAAATTCATAAAGTAATCTTAACACTTCGCTACGAGCTCGGCTCCTACATATCGATCAGTGTTCTCAATATCAAGTGAGTTATCACTTTCGATCTGATATCCTCCCAACGAATGATTCTCATCAACATGTAACTTATTCTGAATTTCTGCTTGCCCAACAGAAGGCGGGTGATCACTACAAAAAGTAGCAATACGGCCTCGGTCACGACTTCGAATAAACGATAGATTAAGACTCCTACACGGTGGCATAATGAACTATATACCAGAAGCTAATAGCCTAGAGTCAGAATCGGTACTGGAATCTCAGATTTAAAACACATTGAAAACGTTGAAGACAAAATCACAGAATACCATAGTATTTTTTTTCAAAAAATCCTCATTTATCCCAAAATATTTTCGATGCATGCAAAATTCAAAAACATTTTGAAAACAACTTTTGTGAGCCCCACAGTCCGAGGGTTGAACATGGCTCTGATACCACTAAATGTAACACCCTAAACTTAACCTAGAAGAAATTGGCCGAATCTAGGAAATAGTGATTGAAAACTTGTCCCTCAAGATACAATTTAGGTTAAAATATTTTATAATTCAAAAGAATCAATTAAATAAGTAAAACTCAATAAATACTCTGATTAAAGTAAAACTCGATCTTTTAAACGATGTTCTTATAATTAATAAAAATCTCTGAAAATAAATTCGTAAATGCATGCATCCAATAAATCCCAAATTATAGACAATCCCAATGTCCATATTACACAAATATTCCAAACAATATTAAAACATAAATCCAAGGTAGTCAAAAGAATTCATTCTGAATGATAATTTATCTGAATAAATAAGAGATGCTCCAAGTACCGATCGCCTAAAAAGGTCTGAGATATCTGAAAAGTAAAAACTAAGGGGTGTAAGCTAAAGAGCTTAGTGTGTCTCTAAAGTGCAACTAAAAACAAAACAAAACACAACAATATTTTATTTTCTGATAAAGACTTTTCTGAAAACACAATAAAACTGAATCATGATGATATGATGTCTGATGCACATGAATCATAGTACCCATCTCCGATACACCGAAAAGTAAGGTTCCCCAGAACCTACTTTCTCCATCGTCACCATCCGAAGTGGAACTCAGCCCGAAGGGTGGAACCACTGATCCGAAGCGGAATTCAGCCCGAAGGGTGAAACCACTGAACTTCCCCGAACAAATCCCGAACCATATACCCACAATGATATGATGCAGATTTTAAAATCCGAGTCTGATCCGAAACTTGAATCATGAAAATTCAAGTTGCACAATACTATAAATCCGATGTTTTACGATTCTGAAAATCTGATATTATCGTTTCATAATTTTCAGGAACTGAACCAACAATGGTGGAGGCTGACAGTTGTACGACTTCAACACCGATGAATTGCACACCAAGAACATGTGACAAGCTTTGCACTTCTAACCATGGAGAGAAAGCTGTTGGGAGATGTATTACTACTTCTGTGTGTGACTGTACATATCCATGTCCAACACTGTTCTAATTTACTTTAATTTAATTTGCTTTTGGAGAAGATGAATGTTCTATTTTGGTTGAGAGATAAGATAATTGAATGAAAGATAAATGTATCATTACGATATATATATTTCTCTATTAAATTTTATTATTAAAATTTCTCAATTTGATTTTTTTCCCGAATATTAGATAGACATTACTTATTAAAAATATAACTTTCACAAATAGTTTTAAAACCAAAAGTTTATTATCCTAGTTAAGTCTCTCTAATATGTCAACAATCATGTACATGCATACTTCCATATCAACGTCATCAACGATAAAAATAACATAATAAATGTGAAAGAATGTTTTCCTAGTCAAAAGGCTTAATTGATGTAATTTTCATCTTCCTCCGTATGTGTTGATACAGATTTGATAAATTAACAAGTGTGGGAAACAACATAACTAGGGATGGTCATGGGTTTGGACGGGCTGAGCTTTTAGTTGATCCGCACTTGACCTGAAAATGGAAGGACTTCACCTAAACTCAATCTAATTTGACTAGATATTAGAATATCTTTGTTCTTGACTGGAATTTTGAGGTAAAAATCCCCCCCACACATACTAAACTTAAAAAAAAACCTTATTTCTATTAGGCTTACATGTTATGTGTGTTTTAGGATTTTATTTACTAAATCTTGGGCTTACATGTATTTAGACAACATTTTATTTATGTTTGAATATGAAATTCTACAAAATATTTCGTTTTATTTTTGTAACAAATGTGACATTCTATATTCGTTCGTAAAGTCTAGGTCAGATGTTGTGTGTTATAAGGAAGATCGATTGAGTGTGCGTATGGTCAGAGGAAGTGGAGTTGAAGAACCACGTTATCATATATTAAAAATTTCTAATAAACACTTTTCAAATCTTATTTGAATATAGAAATAAATTGGCATTGGGATTAGCAACCTCTGAAAGATATGTTTCCGCGATTATACTCGTTGGCGATAAATAAATTGGCATGGGTTAGCGATTATGCAGTGGATGAGAATTTTGATCACGGGCATTGGGAAAGTTTTTTTCGACGACATTTGCGTGTATTTGTGCTTGACCGGTTGAGGGTGTTACGCGAGTTGGTGTCTGAGGTGCGTTTGTGGGGAAATCGCCTTGACACTCTCATTTGGCGTCCGGATGAACATGGGGAATTTTTGGTAAAGGCATTGTCCAAACTGTTGATGTTGGATAAGGTTGGCGATGATGACATTGGAGAATGTTTCGCTTGGCAATTCTTGGTATCGCCAAAGGTTCAAGCATTTCTTTGGTTTATATGGTTGCGAAGATTGCCGACTGCGGATTTCTTTCGAATTCGCGGGCTGCCATTCAGTTAAGATCAAGGTAAATGTCTGTGGTGTGCGGTATCGGAAGAATCGATTGCGCACCTATTCTATGAATGTCCGAGTGTGCTAAAATTTTGGGTTTGGTTGCGCAATTGGTGGGTTGTATCGACACCTTTCCCGGTGAGTTTTGCTGATTTTTATGTTGAACATTTTCATTGCTCTTTTACTGGTAGCATGAAGTGGTGGTGGGTGGCGAGTGTCAGTGCCTTGTTATGGTCATTATGGTTTGCTAGAAATGAATTTGTTTTTCGCGGCAAATGTGTGTCGATGGAAGAGCTATGTTTCTTGGTGAAGCTGAGATCTTTCTACTGGATTAAAGTTGGTGCGGAGGGAGAGTGGATGCCTGAGTCAGTATGGTGGACGTGTCCGTCCGCTCTTGTACTTAGTTCGACAGCGAGGAAGGTGCAGAGTGGGGTGTGTTGGCAGCCACTGATCTTGGGGTATTGAAGTTCAATGTGGATGGCTTTGCATGGGGTAAGCTGGGTCCTGCGGGGTTTGGGGGCGTGATGCGTGACGGGGAGAGTCGGATTTTGGGACTGTTCTCGGGGCCGTTGGGAGCGATGGAATCGAATGAAGCTGAAATACGGGCTATAGCATTTGCTTTGAGTTTGGTTGTGGGCAGGAGTTGGCGAAATCAATGCGTGATTATTGAATCGGATTCGCAGGTTGCATTGAGTTCGGCTACACGATCGGAGAAAAGGTCGTGGCGTTTGTGGGACGTGTTTATTGAGATTGATCAAGCTTGTCAGGCCTCTTACGAGATACAGTTTTGTTATGTGCCTAGAGAGGCTAATGGTTTCGCCGATGTATTGGCAAATGAGGGCGTGGATCGTTGCTCGCTTTTTGTGGCTTGTTTATGATACACATGGTGATGTTTGTTTTATTTGACGGGTCATATCGTACTCTTTTCCTCCACTAGGGAGGTTTTTAACGAGGCGTATGACTCGTCACGCTGTATGCTTTTTTCCCTTTGAATAAAATCATACAGTTTGCTGATCAAAAAAATCTTATTTGAATATGAAAGCATTTGATCTATAACATACATGAATGAATTAAATATGCCTTATTTGGTAAGTAATCTAATATTTAAACATGTATGTATATATATATATATATATATACATAAATACGGAATTGATCACGTGAAATATAATTTTCAACTGTAATATAATTACAATTATACTTTTTACAATGAATTTTAAAATATGCTTCATTATCTTTCATGCTCCTAACTATGTAAATTCTACTCACATTTAATTGCTCCGTAAGAATTATTTGTCAAAATCTAAAATAAGCTTCATTACCATTATTGGTTATAGGCACTTCAAATCTAACTATAAATTCTATCTCTCATTCACTATATATAGATATGATTATAGATAATATATACTCACCAAAGTTGTTTTTAAAATTATCATTTTTTTAAAAGTCAAAATGAAGAGTTTTATTTCCTTTGTTCTTCTCATTGTCCTTATTGCAAGTTTGGGTGAATTTCTATCATATCTTTTAAAGAAGTTTTCTTTCAATTGTTTTGATGAATATCTATTCTTTTGGAAGATTTAACTCAAGTATAAATATTATCGTTTCATAATTTTCAGGAACTGAACCAACAATGGTGGAGGCTGACAGTTGTACGACTTCAACACCGATGAATTGCACACCAAGAACATGTGACAAAATTTGCACTTCTAACCGTGGAGAGAAAGCTGTTGGGAGTTGTATTACTACTTCTGTGTGTGACTGTACATATCCATGTCCAACACTATTCTAATTTACTTTAATTTCATTTGCTTTTGGAGAAGATGAATGTTCTTTTTCCGTTGAGAGATAAGATAATTGAATAAAAGATAAATGTATCATTACGATATATATATTTCTCTATTAAATTTTATTATTAAAATTGCTCAATTTGATTTTTTTTCCTGAAATTTAGATAGACATTTATTATTAAAAATATAACTTTCACAAATAGTTTTAAAACCAAAAGTTTATTATGTCAGTTAAGTCTCTCTAATATGTCAACAATCATGTACATGTATACTTTCATATCGACGTCGTCAACGATAAAAATAACATAATAAATGTGAGAATGTTTTCCTAGTCAAAAGGCTTAATTGATGTAATTTTCAACTTTGATGAGTCAATTGAGTGTATTTTTCGTGGAAGGGGTTTAATTTATTTTTATGAAAACTTTTGTGGCTTATATTCCCCTAAAGCTATTAAATGATATATATACACCCAATCATATATACATTTCATATATGCTCACATGATTTTAAAATAAATTTCCTATGTCAGTTTTGATTTCTATTATTACTAATATTAATACCTCGAGGTGGGGAATACAAAATTAGGGGTATTGGACCACGACAATCATTCTCAATAGCCAAATATCAATAGCTTAAAAGCACACCAAACGATACAACTAATGTTAACCACAACGAAAATGATAACATATGACAATACATAATAAATTATGTATTACTTAATTTTATTAATAATTGATTCAACACGATTATAAGATATAAAAATTTACCAAGCTCTAGGACGTACATGACTCAAGAAAGAAATACCTATGAGAATTCCACACAAATGCAAGAAAATGCATAACGTATTTAATTTTAAAAATCTTATTTTTGTATAATGTATATAATTTTATTTTGATTCTTAAATTAATCGATTAAAAGGATTAGATTGTAAATCTCCCAAAAAACATCTGTTGAGTGGATCGAAAGATCGAAATAAACCAAGAGGGGGGTGAATTGGATTTTTAAAGCTTTTGGTGGTGGAAATGGCAAAAAAAATGGTAGACAAGGAATTTTAGAGTGGTTCATGTTCCAATCGAACTCTACATCCACTACCTTAGCTTCACTAAGGATTTGCAACAATTCCACTAATTGCTCTTCCCCTTTTCTAGGCTAAGGAGGTAACCGTTACAATTTTCGGTCAAATTTTCTACCCAAAATTTGACCCAATCCTCACACAATTTAAACAAAGAAGTTGTTGGCTAAAACAAGTATCTCTCAATATACAATATAGCCCAATTACAAGCACTCAACCCAATTGAAATTATAAGAATGAAAAATACAATTGAGGTTACAAGACAATAATGGGATTTAGGCACAAATGCTTGGATTTGATGTTTGGATGTTTGCTTTTGGATCAATAGTTGTTGCTGAAGCTTTTAGAGGTCCATTTTATACCTTCTCATTGAATTCTTCCCTCCATAAATGCAGTCTGCAACCAACCGTTTCGAAACGCCAGACCCTGTTTCGAAATAGACCAAAATAGAAAGAGTCGTTAGGGTGCATTAAAGAGCCCGTATCGAAACGGTTAGACCTGTTTCGATACGCTAAGAGCCGTTTCAAAACACGTTTCGAAACAAGTTTGCCACTTTCAAGGATCATATCGTAACGGCTTGAATCGTTTCGATACGCCTTAACGACTAGTTGAAAATCAGTTAAAAACTTTCTAACGGTCATATTTTTTAAATCTGATTGAATACCGTTTCGATATATTTGAACTCGTTTCGATGCGGTGTCTCGAGGTTCTTAAGTCGTTTCAAAACTCGTTTCGAAACAGGGGTTGACAGTGTTGAAACTGTTTGCATCAAATTTACAATGTAGCTTCATCACTTTTTGCATCAAATTTACCTAAGTTGTCTTTTCCATTATTCAAAACAAAACACTTGCAACCAAATTGATGAAAATAGCTAATGTTAGGCTTTTTAGATTTTAAAATCTCATAAGGTGTTTTCTTAAAAATTGGCCTAATCATTACTCGGTTTACAATGTAGCAAGTGGTGTTTGTGGCTTCCGCCCAAAAATATTTAGGTAAATTGTTTTCACAAAGCATGGTTGTAGCCATTTCTTGTAAATTTCTATTTTTCCTCTCAACTACCCCATTTTGTTGGGGAGTTCGAGGAGCCGAAAATTTGTGGCTAATACAATTTTCATTCAAAAACTCTTCAAACCCTAAATTTTGAAACGCGGTTCCATGATCACTTCTAATATGAGAAATTCTAAGTTCAAGATCATTTTGGGATAGTTTTGAAAATGTGATGAATTTTTCTAAAGCGTCATCTTTAGTACTTAAAAATAGAACCCAAGTAAATCTAGAAAAATCATCTACAAGAGCAAATGCATAAGATTTACCATCCAAGCTCATAGACCTAACTGGCCCAAATAAATCCATATGGATAAGTTGTAAACACCTACTTGTAGAAACATCATTAATGGATTTAAAGGAAGACTTATGTTGTTTACCCTTAGAGCATGCATCACAAATTTTATCGTTTGAGAACTTAATCTTGGGTAAACCTCTAACTAGATCAAGGGAAACTAGTTTTTCTAAAACACTAATGCTAGCATGTCCTAGTTTCCTATGCCACAACCATGCATCATTTTCATTTTGAGCTACTAAACATGCATGGGATGTATGTATGTCATCTAGATGCACCATGTAAATGTTACCTATGCGATGACCTTTGAGCATAATATTATTAGATTTGATGTCAACAATTTTGCACCCATTTTTATCAAATAAAACATTAAATCCTTTATCACACAATTGACTTATGCTCAACAAATTATGTTTAAGACCATCGACATACAAGACATTTTCAATAAGAATTGTAGAGTGATTACCTATGGAGCCAATACCTTTAATGTGGCCTTTGGAGTTGTCACCAAATGTCACCACTCCTCCACTTTTTGGCTTTAGATCCATGAATCTACTCTTGTCTCCGGTCATATGCCTCGAGCATCCACTATCAAGGTACCATGATTTTTTACTTTGTGCTTTGGCCTTGTAACAATGCTCCCCCTACAAACAAAGATATTAAACTTTTGTTTTTGGTACCCAAATCATTTTGGGTCCACGAGTGTTAGCTCCCAATAACTTGGTTCTATTAGGAATCCAAGGTGACATAGCAACAATGTTATTAGATTTTACAAGTTCCTTAGGAACTCATACACTTCTAATCCTTTTTGTTCTACTATGTCTAGGAAAGCTACTTTGTTTGTAGTTATTAGCCTTTTTCCTAGGTTGGTTTATTTTAGAAGATTCACCTATTTCATGCTTCACACTACCAACATTTTTAAAAGACTCTTTGAGCTTGTTAAGCTCAGCTAACACCTTTTGGTGTTCACTATTACATTCAGAGAGACGATTATTAAGGTCAACATTTTCATCTTGGAAGAATTTTAGTTCATCTTTCAACCTTAAAATCTTTTTCTCAAATTTTAAATTAGCTTGAGAAAGTGAGTCATTTTTATCATTTAATTCCGAAATAATTTTCTTATTCCTAATGACCGACTCCTTGTATTTCTCAACTAATTCATAATAGACATCTTGCAACTCATCATATGCATCATTTAATTCATCATATGTAAAATCTAAAGATGATGAGTTAGAGGTTACCATGGAGGAATCTTCCTCAAGTGCCATGAGGCAAAGGTTGGCCACTTCTTGTTCATCATCCTCGGATGACTCCTCATCACTCCAAGTAGCAAGCTTGACTTTGAGCTTCTTCTTCTTCTCAAAGCCCTTCATCTTGAGTTGAGGGCACTCCGAACGTATGTGGCCGGGTTTATTGCACTCGAAGCAAATGATTTGATCCCTTGCTTCTTCTTTGTTTTTACCTTTGAAGTCCATCTTTCTTTGAATTTTTCTTCCCCTGTTGAACCTCATGAAGAGTGAGAATCTTTTGGCTATCATAGCCAATTCTTCTAGCTTTGAGAGCTATTCCCATCTTCTTCTTCTTTTCCACCTCTAGCTTCTCTACTCTTTTCTCTTCCTTCTTCTTCTCTTCTTCCCTTCCTTGCTTCATAATCTCATGAGTAAGGAGAGAACCCACAGATTTAATAATTTAACAAGAGTGGGAAACAACATAACTAGGGATGGTCATGGGTTCGGACGGGCTGAGCTTTTAGTTGATCTGCACTTGACCTGAAAATGGAAGGACTTCACCTAAACTCAATCTAATTTGACTAGATATTAGGAGATCTTTGTTCTTGACTGGAATTTTGAGATAAAAATCCCCCCACCCTTATTAAACTTAAAAAAAAACCTTATTTCTATTAGGCTTACATGTTATGTGTGTTTTAGGATTTTATTTACTAAATCTTGGGCTTACATGTATTTAGACAACATTTTATTTATGTTTGAATATGAATTTCTACAAAATATTTCGTTTTATTTTTGTAACAAATGTGACATTCTATATTTGTTCGTAAACTCTAGGCCGGATGTTGTGTGTTATAAGGAAGATCGATTGAGTGTGCGTATAATCAGAGAAAGTGGAGTTGAAGAACCACGTTATCATATATTAAAAATTTCTAATAAACACTTTTCAAATCTTATTTGAATATGAAAGCATTTGATCTATAACATACATGAATGAATTAAATCTGCCTCATTTGGTAAGTAATCTAATATTTAAACATGTATGTATATATATATATATATATACACATAAATACGGAATTTATCACGTGAAATATAATTTTGCACTGTAATATAATTACAATCATACTTTTTACAATGAATTTTAAAATATGCTTCATTATCTTTCATGCTCCTAACTATGTAAATTCTACTCACATTTAATTGCTCCGTAAGAATTATTTGTCAATATCTAAAATAAGCTTCATTAACATTCATGGTTATTGGCACTTCAAATCTAACTATAACTGCTATCTCTCATTCACTATATATAGATATGATTATAGATAATATATACTCACCAAAGTTTTTTTTAAAATTATCATTTTTTTTAAAAGTCAAAATGAAGAGTTTTATTTCCTTTGTTCTTCTCATTGTCCTTATTGCAAGTTTGGGTGAATTTCTATCATATCTTTTAAAGAAGTTTTGTTTCAATTGTTTTGATGAAAATCTATTCTTTTGGAATATTTAACTTAAGTATAAATATTATCGTTTCATAATTTTCAGGAACTGAACCAACAATGGTGGAGGCTGACAGTTGTACGACTTCAACACCGATGAATTGCACACCAAGAACATGTGACAAGCTTTGCACTTCTAACCATGGAGAGAAAGCTGTTGGGAGATGTATTACTACTTCTGTGTGTGACTGTACATATCCATGTCCAACACTGTTCTAAATTACTTTAATTTCATTTGCTTTTGGAGAAGATGAATGTTCTTTTTCCGTTGAGAGATAAGATAATTGAATAAAAGATAAATGTATCATTACGATATATTATTTTGGTTTTAGGATTTTATTTACTAAATCTTGGGCTTACATGTATTTAGACAACATTTTATTTATGTTTGAATATGAATTTCTACAAAATATTTCGTTTTATTTTTGTAACAAATGTGACATTCTATATTTGTTCATAAAGTCTAGGTCGGATGTTGTGTGTTATAAGGAAGATCGATTGAGTGTGCGTATGGTCATAGGAAGTGGAGTTGTAGAACCACTTTATCATATATTAAAATTTTCTAATAAACACTTTTCAAATCTTATTTGAATATGAAAGCATTTGATCTATAACATACATGAATGAATTAAATACGCCTCATTCGGTAAGTAATCTAATATTTAAACATGGTTGTATATATATATATATATATATATATATATATATATATATATATATATATATATATATATATATACATAAATACGAAATTTATCACGTGAAAAATAATTTTGCACTGTAATATAATTACAATCATACTTTTTACAATGAATTTTAAAATATGATTCATTATCTTTCATGCTCCTGACTATGTAAATTATACTCACATTTAATTGCTCCGTAAGAATTATTTGTCAATATCTAAAATAAGCTTCATTCCCATTCTTGGTTATAGGCACTTCAAATCTAACTATAACTGCTATCTCTCATTCACTATATATAGATATGATTATAGATAATATATACTCACCAAAGTTGTTTTTAAAATTATCATTTTTTTTAAAAGTCAAAATGAAGAGTTTTATTTCCTTTGTTCTTCTCATTGTCCTGATTGCAAGTTTGGGTGAATTTCTATCACATATTTTAAAGAAGTTTTGTTTCAATTGTTTTGATGAATATCTATTCTTTTGGAATATTTAACTCAAGTATATATATTATCGTTTCATAATTTTCAGGAACTGAACCAACAATGGTGGAGGCTGACAGTTGTACGACTTCAACACCGATGAATTGCACACCAAGAACATGTGACAAGCTTTGCACTTCTAACCATGGAGAGAAAGCTGTTGGGAGATGTATTACTACTTCTGTGTGTGACTGTACATATCCATGTCCAACACTGTTCTAAATTACTTTAATTTCATTTGCTTTTGGAGAAGATGAATGTTCTTTTTCCGTTGAGAGATAAGATAATTGAATAAAAGATAAATGTATCATTACGATATATTATTTTGGTTTTAGGATTTTATTTACTAAATCTTGGGCTTACATGTATTTAGACAACATTTTATTTATGTTTGAATATGAATTTCTACAAAATATTTCGTTTTATTTTTGTAACAAATGTGACATTCTATATTTGTTCATAAAGTCTAGGTCGGATGTTGTGTGTTATAAGGAAGATCGATTGAGTGTGCGTATGGTCATAGGAAGTGGAGTTGTAGAACCACTTTATCATATATTAAAATTTTCTAATAAACACTTTTCAAATCTTATTTGAATATGAAAGCATTTGATCTATAACATACATGAATGAAGTGGAGGCTGACAGTTGTACAACTTCAACACCGATGAATTGCACACCAAGAACATGTGACAAGCTTTGAACTTCTAACCATGGAGAGAAAGTTGTTGGGAGATGTATTACTACTTCTGTGTGTGACTGTACATATCCATGTCCAACACTGTTCTAATTTACTTTAATTTCCTTTGCTTTTGGAGAAGATGAATGTTCTTTTTCCGTTGAGAGATAAGATAATTGAATAAAACATAAATGTATCATTACGATATATATATATTTCTCTATTAAATTTTATTATTAAAATTGCTCAATTTATTTTTTTCCTGAAATTTAGATAGACATTTCTTATTAAAAATATAACTTTTACAAATAGTTTTAAAACCAAAAGTTTATTATGTCAGTTAAGTCTCTCTAATATGTCAACAATCATGTACATGCATACTTCCATATCAACGTCGTCAACGATAAAAATAAGATAATAAATGTGAAAGAAGTAATTGAGCGGCTGGATCGAATCCGTCGAGCTTTTCTTTGGGGTGGTGTTAGTCTCGAGCGACGGATGAGCAGGGTGGGATGGGAAACGGTGTGTAGACTACGACATTTAGGGGGTTTGGCGGTGGCAGATCTTCGGGTGAAAAATAAGGCGCTGCTGTCCAAATGGGTATGGCGATATGCCCGTGATCGGGACTCGCTTTGGCGTCGTTTAATTACGGCTAAATATGGTGAAAACACTCAATGGTGGAGATTTAATACTGCTGTACGAGTGTAGAACCGCATGTGGGGGGTGAATTTTCAATGGAAAATCGGAAACAGACAGCTTGTGTTATTTTGGTTTGATTTATGGGTTACACAACAACCGTTGAAGGATGTATTCCCACGATTGTTTGCTTTGTCATTGAACAAGTTGGCATGGGTACACGATTATGTAGTGGATAGACGTTTTACTCATGTACAATGGGAGGGATTTTTTAGGAGGCGATTGTGGATATTCGAGCAAGAGCAGTTGCGAGCATTGTGCGAGTTGGTGTGTGGAGTTCGCCTATGGGAGGCTTGTATTGATACACTGATTTGGATCCCGGATGAACATGGTGAGTTTTCGGTTCATGCTATGTCTAAGGGGCTATTGTTGGATAGGGTAGGGGATAGCGATTTTGGGGCTGTTTCGCGTGGCGTGTGCTTGTCCCGCCTAAGGTGCAAGCATTCTTATGGTTCTTTTGGTTGAAACGGTTGCCGACAACAGATTTTTTGCGCACTAGAGTGGTGCCTTTGTCGGAGGGACATGGTTTGTGTTCGTAGTGTGTAAGGTGGAGGAATCGATAGCTCATTTATTTTATGACTGCCCTTGTATACACCAGTTTTGGGATTGGTTGCGCGGTTGGTGGGACATCACGTTACCTTTACCGGCGAGTTTCACGGAATTCTTTGTGGTGAATTTTCACAGTTCATTTTATGGTTGTAAATTGAAGTGGTGAGTGGCTAGTGTTAGTGCAATGTTATGGTCCCTATAGCTAGCACGAAACGAGTATATTTTTCGAGGAAAACGTTCGACATTGGCGGAAGTTTGTTATGTCAGTTAAGTCTTTCTAATATGTCAACAATCATGTACATGCATACTTCCATATCAACGTCGTCAACGATAAAAATAACATAATAAACGTGAAAGAATGTTTTCCTAGTCAAAAGGCTTAGTTGATGTAATTTTCATCTTTGATGACTCAATTGAGAGTATTTTTCGTGGAAGGGGTTTAATTGATTTTTATGAAAATTTTTGTGGCTTATATTCCCCTAAATCTATTAAATGATATATATACACCCAATCATATATACATTTCATATATGTTCACATGATTTTAAAATAAATTTGCTATGTCAGTTCTGATTTCTATTATTACTAATATTAATACCTCGAGGTGGGAAATACAAAATTAGGGGTATTGGACCACGACAATCATTCTCAATGGCCAAATATCAATAGCTCAAAAGCTCACCAAACGATACAACTAATGTTAACCACAACGAAAATGATAACATATGACAATACATAATACACTATGTATTACTTAATTTTATTAATAATTGATTCAACACGATTATAAGATATAAAAATTTACCAAGCTCTAGGACGTACATGACTCAAGAAAGAAAGAACTACGAGAATTCCACACAAATGCAAGAAAATGCATAACGTATTTAATTTTAAAAATCTTATTTTTGTATAATGTATATAATTTTATTTTGATTCTTAAATTAATCGATTAGAAGGTTTAGATTGTAAATCTCCCAAAAAACATCTATTTTTTTCAAACACAATCATAATACCATATCTTCTACAAAAATAAAAAAAATGAATTTCTTACAAATAAATACCTAAATTACTTATTTGAACATATTTATAATTCAATTATAATTTTGCATCTATTTTCCTTCGAAACAGAATTTAAAATCAATGGCAATTTTCCATATTCCTCCGTATGTTTTGATACATATTTGATAAATTAACAAGAGTGGGAAACAACATAACTAGGGATGGTCATGGGTTCGGACGGGCTGAGCTTTTAGTTGATCTGCACTTGACCTGAAAATGGAAGGACTTCACCTAAACTCAATCTAATTTGACTAGATATTAGGAGATCTTTGTTCTTGACTGGAATTTTGAGATAAAAATACCCCCACCCTCACTAAACATAAAAAAAAACTTATTTCTATTAGGCTTACATGTTATTTGTGTTTTAGGATTTTATTTACTAAATCTTGGGCTTACATGTATTTAGACAACATTTTATTTATGTTTGAATATGAATTTCTACAAAATATTTCGTTTTATTTTTGTAAAAAATGTGACATTCTATATTTGTTCGTAAAGTCTAGGTCGGATGTTGTGTGTTATAAGGAAGATCGATTGAGTGTGCGTATGGTCATAGGAAGTGGAGTTGTAGAACCACTTTATCATATATTAAAATTTTCTAATAAACACTTTTCAAATCTTATTTGAATATGAAAGCATTTGATCTATAACATACATGAATGAATTAAATCTGCCTCATTCGGTAAGTAATCTAATATTTAAACATGTTTGTATATATATATATATATATATATATATATATATATATATATATAAATACGGAATTTATCACGTGAAAAATAATTTTGCACTGTAATATAATTATAATTATACTTTTTACAATGAATTTTAAAATATGATTCATTATCTTCCATGCTCCTAACTATGTAAATTATACTCACATTTAATTTCTCAGTAAGAATTATTTGTCAATATCTAAAATAAGCGTCATTCCCATTCTTGGTTATAGGCACTTCAAATCTAACTATAACTGCTATCTCTCATTCACTATATATAGATATGATTATAGATAATATATACTCACCAAAGTTGTTTTTAAAATTATCATTTTTTTAAAAGTCAAAATGAAGAGTTTTATTTCCTTTGTTCTTCTCATTGTCCTGATTGCAAGTTTGGGTGAATTTCTATCACATCTTTTAAAGAAGTTTTGTTTCAATTGTTTTGATGAATATCTTTTCTTTTGGAAGATTTAACTCAAGTATAAATATTATCGTTTCATAATTTTCAGGAACTGAACCAACAATGGTGGAGGCTGACAGTTGTACGACTTCAACACCGATGAATTGCACACCAAGAACATGTGACAAGCTTTGCACTTCTAACCATGGAGAGAAAGCTGTTGGGAGATGTATTACTACTTCTGTGTGTGACTGTACATATCCATGTCCAACACTGTTCTAATTTACTTTAATTTCATTTGCTTTTGGAGAAGATGAATGTTCTTTTTCCGTTGAGAGATAAGATAATTGAATAAAAGATAAATGTATCATTACGATATATATATTTCTCTATTAAATTTTATTATTAAAATTGCTCAATTTGATATTTTCCCTGAAATTTAGATAGACATTTCTTATTAAAAATAAAACTTTCACAAATAGTTTTAAAACCAAAAGTTTATTATGTCAGTTAAGTCTCTCTAATATGTCAACAATCATGTACATGCATACGTCCATATCAACGTCGTCAACGATAAAAATAAGATAATAAATGTGAAAGAAGTAATTGAGCGGCTGGATCGAATCCGTCGAGCTTTTCTTTGGGGTGGTGTCAGTCTCGAGCGACGGATGAGCAGGGTGGGATGGGAAACAGTGTGTAGACTACGACATTTAGGGGGTTTGGCGGTGGCGGATCTTCGGGTGAAAAATATGGCGCTGCTGTCCAAATGGGTATGGCGATATACCCGTGATCGGGACTCGCTTTGGCGTCGTTTAATTACGGCTAAATATGGTGAAAACACTCAATGGTGGAGATTTAATACAGAGCACTTGTCCGCCATGTCTATTGTATGGTGTCAAATTGTGGCTAATGCATGCTGTCCGAGTGTAGAACCGCATGTGGGGGGTGAATTTTCAATGGAAAATCGGAAATGGACAGCTTGTGTTATTTTGGTTTGATTTATGGGTTACACAACAACCATTGAAGGATGTATTCCCACGATTGTTTGCTTTGTCATTGAACAAGTTGGCATGGGTACACGATTATGCAGTGGATAGACATTTTACTCATGTACAATGGGAGGGATTTTTTAGGAGGCGATTGTGGATATTCGAGCAAGAGCAGTTGCGAGCATTGTGCGAGTTGGTGTGTGGAGTTCGCCTATGGGAGGCTTGTATTGATACACTGATTTGGATCCCGGATGAACATGGTGAGTTTTCGGTTCATGCTATGTCTAAGGGGCTATTGTTGGATAGGGTAGGGGATAGCGATTTTGGGGGCTGTTTCGCGTGGCGTGTGCTTGTCCCGCCTAAGGTGCAAGCATTCTTATGGTTCTTTTGGTTGAAACGGTTGCCGACAACAGATTTTTTGCGCACTAGAGGGGTGCCTTTGTCAGAGGGACATGGTTTGTGTTCGTAGTGTGTAAGGGTGGAGGAATCGATAGCTCATTTATTTTATGACTGCCCTTGTATACAGTAGTTTTGGGATTGGTTGCGCGGTTGGTGGGACATCGCGTTACCTTTACCGGCGAGTTTCACGGAATTCTTTGTGGTGAATTTTCACAGTTCATTTTATGGTTGTAAATTGAAGTGGTGAGTGGCTAGTGTTAGTGCAATGTTATGGTCCCTATAGCTAGCCCGAAACGAGTATATTTTTCGGGGAAAACGTTCGACATTGGCGGAAGTTTGTTTCCTTGTCAAATTTCGATCTTTTTATTGGATAAAGGCCGATGCCGCGAGTGAGGTTATGACTGAATCAGTGTGGTGGTCGTGCCCATCTACATGTGTCATTAGTCCACGGCCAAGAAAGGTGCGTGATGGAATTCCGTGGCAGCCGCCTATAGCGGGGACATTGAAGTTCAATGTGGATGGATCCGCGAGGGGTAAGCCCGGGCCTGCGGGTATTGGGGGTGTATTGCGCGATGCGGACAGTCGCATTTTGGGGATTTTTTCCGGGCCATTGGGGAGTTTGGACTCCAATGTCGCGGAGGTGCGAGCTATTGAGTTGGCAGTACGATTGATGGCGGAAGGGACTTGGCGTGATCAGTGTGTGGTGATTGAGTCTGATTCTCAAGTAGCGTTGAGTTGGGTTACGTGTTTGGCAAAACGACCGTGGCGGTTATGGGAGTCTTTTGTGACAATTGATCGAGCATGTCAAGTCATTTCAGAGATACAGTTTCAGTACGTGCCATTACGTACTCTATTCCTCCATTAGGTGTTCATTATTTCTAGCTTGTATGTAGGTGTTATTGCATGTTTTGACGTGCCATTACGTACTCTTTTCCTCCATTATGTTAGGGAGGTTTTGAACGAGGCGTATGGTTGCGTCGCGCTGTATATTTTTTCTTCATGAATAATATACATACTGTTGCTGATAAAAAAAATGTGAAAGAATGTTTTCCTAGTCAAAAGGCTTAATTGATGTAATTTTCATCTTTGATGACTCAATTGAGTGTATTTTTCGCGGAAGGGATTTAATTGATTTTTATGAAATTTTTTGTGGCTTATATTCCCCTAAAGCTATTAAATGATATGTATACACCCAATCATATATACATTTCATATATGCTCACATGATTTTAAAATAAATTTGCAATGTCATTTTTGATTTCTATTATTACTAATATTAATACCTCGAGGTGGGGAATACAAAATTAGGGGTATTGGACCACGACAATCATTCTCAATGGCCAAATATCAATAGCTCAAAAGCTCACCAAACGATACAACTAATGTTAACCACAACAAAAATTATAACATATGACAATACATAATAAATTATGTATTACTTAATTTTATTAATAATTTGATTCAACACGATTATAAGATATAAAAATTTACCAAGCTCTAGGACGTACATGACTCAAGAAAGAAACACCTATGAGAATTCCACACAAATGCAAGAAACTGCATAACGTATTTAATTTTAAAAATCTTATTTTTGTATAATGTATGTAATTTTATTTTGATTCTTAAATTAATCGTGTAACACTCTGATAAATATATGTGCTTAAAAAAAGAAGAAGGTAAGGGTGTGGGGGCTCGAACCTGGGACCTCACCATTCAACGTTCCTACCGTTGAGCTTAAGGCTCATTTCTGTCAAATGTTACCAAACCTTGATTTTAACTTAGTTAAAAATAGCTTCGAACCCCATTGAATTTTTATCTGCCTTTCCACCTACCAGTAATTAATTCCTACCCATTTCGAACTTTGAATCGTCCCCCTCATCTCCCTCACAGACCCCTCTCTCTCCTCAGTTCTGGCAAACTTTTATCGTCCACATCGCGGTCCGGTGGGCATCACCGCCTGCGCCGGCGAACGCACATCGCTGCTCCGACCCCTTTGTTGTCGGTGACACGCCCTCCCATGCCTTCGTTTGCTTTAGAAGACAAGTTTTAGTTTTGAGTCGGACCGCCTCTGATTTCCCGTTCGTGCTGCCGTCGTCTTGACTTGCCGTCAGTACGACAACGCTCCACTCGTCGAGCCGATCAAAAACCAGTCGATCTCTTGCCCGTCTGACACCGGTAAGCCCATCATCGGAGCTATGCGATTTCCGGCCGTCGTGGGTCTTTTTAGGTAAAATTGTTGCGTGTAAAAGAGTCTATCGCAATTGTAGTGCAAGTGTACACGACGCAAGTAGTAAAGTGATACGAAGTATCGGATATCGTCTCCACAGGGATTGGGCTAATAGCTTCACCTAATTTCACTGCACGAAGTAAAGGAAATATTTGAGAGTTGTCACGAGAATAATAAAGTAAACTTAAATAAAAGAGTAGAATAATCAAGATAGAGAGAATGGGCTGGTATTGAATTGCTCAATAGTGCAGGTATTGTATTGCTTAGGAACTCCAGTTCTGTCGTCGCGCCTGTCGCTGGCAGCACCTGTCGCGGCAGCTGTCCGTTGGTCGTCGCGGCAGCAAACACACCAACTCAGTACGTTCAAGTTTGGCAAGAATCCCATATCTGCCTTGGCCTATCCCTAGGTCCAAGTCTGTCGATGATCACCTCTTGATGATACCTCCCGACGTGAATCGAAGGATGAACACCGATGTGTATGAATTCTTCCTTAGCCACTTAACCTTGCCCTATCCCTAGGCACAAGATAGTTCAACTATAAACTAGAGAACTTGCTCTTATTTCTTTCGTATACTTAACTCTCCCGATGCTAAGTAAATGGATAACCTCACAATGCTCTCCCGATGCTCTTGCAAGATATTAAAAACCAAAATAAGAGAACTTGAAGTTTATTTTATTGAACTTGGAAAATCCTAAAACAAAACAACCTTTGCAACTACTTTACAAAACAACCCGTGGCCCTAGGGGTTTTTTAGAACATGTCGACGACGGGTAAATGGCGGAGGGGTTTTTGGTTGTCGGTTATGGGGTATGATGTTTGATCTCCCCTAGGTTAAAATCTATGCCCTTATATAAGCTTTGGGCTCAAGTATTGTAAGTTAACAAGGATTACAACTTTAATTAAAAGTAAGATTCTAATAAAGACTTTAATCTTCAAGTATCCTACTTTTCAGCCACCTCCTTGTTTCATGGGATTTCCTCTCCTTGAGCTTTGGCTTGACATATCTTTTGATCCGGGGCTTGGAAAAATATATGGTTTTCACACGACAGACGAGCATAATTTTCTCTATCTATCGAGGTCCACTTTGCTTTTCCTCTCCTCAAAACTACTGTCCCCATGCTGTCACGGCAGATCCATGGCAGCATCGTCCTCTTTGTCTGCTTGTTCAGTTCAGCTCTTCTGCTTCTCTGCCCTTCGCCTGCCTTCTCCGTCTACTATGGCAGCAACCTGCAAAATCAACCCTTTTTTAGTAGAATCCGTGCTTTTACTAATTTTGTGATGTTTTGCTGTAAACTAACCTAAATGCAATGCAATGATGCTTGAATGCAGCAGAAATATGGGTTAAAAAGGGTGTAAATAATAGAACTTTTACACACTCAACAAAAATCCGGCGACATTCCGACTTATTTTCGTATATTTTTGAGTGGATTAAGACTTTCGGCTAACGATCTAGCTCTTCTCTGCAGAATCACAGCTAAACGCGTCACCGGTGACTTTTCCGGCAGCTTCCGGCGACACTTTCCGTTTGGAGTAAGTGAACCGGCCTGAACCGACCCGACCGGTTGGCCCAGACCCGAGTCAGACCCGACCCGCCTATAACCCGAACCGACCCGGCTTAGTCAACTCGCCGAGTCAGACACTTTCCGTTTTGCAAAATTCTAACTCCAAGACCTCTGAATCTGTCCCTAAACCCAAATATTGCATATGTGCTTAATTGTTTCATTGAGTTAAATGTAAGTCGAATAAATGACTAATATAAGCTTTTATCTGTTTAAAGGTAATCGAGACTCCCCTGACCGTTCGTCTGCTCAGCCTAGTTCCTTCCGATCTGCTCCTCCGCGAGTTCCGATAGTTACTAGTATGAATTCGTAAACCTTGTAAGCTCTTAGAGTTAACACCTATACCTTGTAGTAACCATAATCTTGTAGTAACAGGGGAGGGGATGTGGAAATAGTGGGCAGGGAAGGTGGGGAAAATAACATCGGGATAATTTAAAGTGTTGGTAATGAAATTTACCGTCGAGTTGGCGAAATCCCGGATGAATGTCATCAGCCCCATTTGTCTGTCTTCCACCCGTTGTATTGCAGCAAGGATTTGGGCAGATTGGTCGCTCTGGGCGGCTGTTGCGGTAGGTTCATGGGCAGGTTCCTCGGATGATTCTGCTGGTTGTTCTGCGCACTGCTCCCATAGTTGAGCTCGTATTGCCCTCGCGATGAATGGTCGAAGCTCCATGTTCGGAGCCTTTCGGATGTAGATGAAACCTCTTTCTTCCCATAATTCCTTGGTTGCGAAGGCCGACGGTGTGGGTGCTGCTGATGAAGAGGCTGAAGCAGCACCGCGGCGGGTCTGTCTGGAAGACATTTTAGTTGCAAGGGTTGTGAAAGTAAAGAAAACAAATAAAAACGAGAGGAGAAAGCAAGTAAGAATAAGCAGAAGTGATGAAAATGGAAATGAAAACGGGGTTTTATAGCGGTAGAGTTGCTGCCCGTTTAATGCTGTAACGGCAGGCGGGAATAACGGGGCGATTGTTGAGGTTGGCGTGTCTGACGCGTCTGTCACGTAATTATGCGTCTGTTACGCGTCTGTCACACGCTTCTGCGTCTTCTGTGTCAGTCTGTTGACAGCCTGTCTTATCCGTGTCTGTGGCGGCAGCTGGAACGACATGCTTCAATAAATGGGCTCTGTTGGGCTGATGGAGGGATGGTGGGCTTGGGTCACTTCTTTATTTGCTGAAAACAGAAAATATAAAAACATTATTTGAAAATAACCCTAATTTCCTAATAAATAATAAATAATAAAAATAAATAAAAATAAAAGTTAGGTTAAATTAGGGATGCCTTGTGGGGCATCTCCTAAAGTAACCACTTCATGTATTCCTGGGGCTTCAGTCCCTTGATAATGCTTGAGGCGCTGTCCATTGACTTTGAATTGGTGCCCGTCTTTTAGTGATCGGATTGTGATGGCACCATGGGGAAAAACTTGTACAACTTGGAACGGGCCAGACCATCTAGATTTCAGTTTCCCTGGGAAAAGTTTCAGCCTAGAATTGAACAACAATACAAGCTGCCCTGGGCAGAACTGTCGTGGCAGCAACTTCTTGTCATGCCACTTCTTAGTTTTCTCCTTGTAAATTCTTGCATTGTCGTAGGCCATTGTTCGTATTTCTTCAAGCTCGTTCAGATCTAACAGCCTTTTCTGGCCTGCCTTGTCGAAGTCCAAATTTACTGCCTTGATTGCCCAATATGCTTTGTGCTCTATCTCGACAGGTATATGACAGGTTTTCCCATAGATCAATCGGTATGGAGACATGCCCAATGGAGTCTTAAAGGCTGTCCTATATGCCCATTGTAACCCCCTTAACCCGGCCTAGACGGTTGACCCGAATTAAGAAAGTCACACGGGGAAAACCAAAGTCAACCCGAAAGTCAACCTTGATTAACGACCCTTTTTTTCTTTTTAAACTTGTCTAGATGCACTTTAGACCTAATTGTGATCACACAAACATCATACCAAAAGATCACAAACATCAGCGATCAAATAGGGACTCAATTGAACAAGATACAACTTTAGGGACCAAATTGTAAATTCTGATAATTAAAAGGACTTAATCCAAATTGAAGTTACCAACTTGAAATTAATCAGGTTTCATGCTTCTCTGCAAAATTTCAGCTCAAAAGGACTTCCCAAACTCATGCAATTGCACAAACAAGTTTCAGGACCAAAACGCAAACAATTCAAAACACATAACTGCCAATGTCAGCCCCCAACGGTCAACCGTTCCGAAACGGGAGACAGCCCGTTCCGAAACGCGGGGCCGTTCCGAAACAGGCATAGCCCGTTTCGAAACGGGGGTCTGGCAGAAGCCTTTCCGTTTCGGAACGGCCCCTCCCGTTTCGGACGCCTGGGCACGATTAAGGCACTCGTTCCGAAACGGTAGGTGCTGTTCCGAAACACCCTGCCCAGATTGCTCCAAAACTCCACTTTAAACATGCAATTACACAACCAATCATGCTCCAAATGTCACCAAACTTTGCCAACATGCAATTCAACATATAAGGAACATATTAGCACTAACAATTCAACCAAACATCATCATATGCAAAAAGCCCCAATTCTAATGGCATGCTTCCTACACAAGCTAGCTATACAAACACCAAACTTACAAAACAAGCATATAAAGATCCAATCCAAAGACCAACAATCTTAACATCAAGAAACATACTTAGGGAGTACAAAACACCTCCCAAAACATACACATTGGTCCCCCATTGCCAAATCACCCAAAAGCTAAAATGTTTAACAAAAACCTTCCATACATTGAGCTTTACTTGCACTTGAATTCTTGCCCTTCTTGCTGCCCTCAAAGGTCTCTAATGCTCTGCATTATTGAATCAAGGAAAACGAAGAGAGCGTAAGCAAAAGCTTAGTGAGGAATGCTCAATAAAACCATCCAATAATGCATTTGTAAAACACTTTATAAAACATGCTTAAAACCATCATTTACACATGCTCAAAAGCATACTTAAACATGCATCTCATGCATCAAATCATAACATGTCATATTGGCCACAAGTGATAAATTCCATTTCTTTAAACTCAAGTTCATCAACTTTCACCCCAAGGACTTTTAAACACCTTGGCCCCAAGGACTTTTAAACACCTTGGCCTATGGACTTTTAAACACCATAGAATGTATCACATCAAGGACTTTTAAACACCTTGATCCCAAGGACTTTTAAACACCTTGGCCATGGACGTTTAAACACCATGAAACGTAACTCATCAAGGACTTTTAAACACCTTGATCCCAAGGACTTTTAAACACCTTGGCCTATGGACTTTTAAACACCATAGAAAAGGATCACCTAAGGACTTTTAACCACCTTAGTGTCCACAACATGAACCATCCAAGGACTTTTAACCACCCTGATGTTCATAAGTAACAAGGCTCACTCAAGGACTTTTAACCACCTTAGTGACCTTAACATTTTAAAAGCATCACTTGCCAATATACATCATTTTCATCACTTACATCAGTGTTTTAAAGCATAAATCCAAGCCATATTCATCATGCAATTAAAAGCATTAAACCACATCATTTCAATGTACAAAAGCAAGGAACTCCTACCCAGAGTTACCTTCAACATATGGCTTACATCATCAGCAAAAACCATGCTAAAACATGCTTCCAAAACAGTATGTAAAACATGCAAATAATCATTTTGCATCACAACAAAATCATGGCCACCACTAGAGAGAAATTCTGAAAACTTACACTCGAGCTTAGCAAAGTTGTTTAGACTTATACTAAGCTCCCAAGACATTGGTTTCAAAGCCGAAAACCCATTTTCACTCACCGGTTCCACTTCGCCTCTTGCCGAAATACCAATTCAAGCCTCCGGATCAACAACTCTTGGATCCAAAGATGCCTCCCCTGATTAAACACATTAAAGCAGAGGTTTAATGCATCATCAAGCATCAAAAGCTTCAATGAAAGCACTCAAACTCGCTGCTCTCATTCATACTCCAATTTCGGCCACCAAACACAACCGAAATTGCATCAAAACCACTTCTCAACAAAGCCCAGCCATAAACCAGCAAAACCTAACATCCAACATCACCATTTAACATCTAAAAACAACCTATAGACATCCTTATACCTCCAGCAACAACAGATCCACAAGATCACCACAAAAACATCCAAGAAACATAAGCTAAACTTAGGAAACACAACCTATCCGGGATTGCATCAATCAAAACTCATTTCCTTATCAATTTAGAGTTCATTTAACATCAAAAACACATCTCAAATCACAGATCAATCAGATCTAACGAAAAATCATGAAAAACCATCAAATCTTGCATTATAAGCCAAAATACAATTCCAAACTCAAAAGCCTTTAATTAAACATCAAACAAGAGTTGATAACTTGGGAATTTCAGTAAAGAACTGGTAGTTTAGAGGAGAAGGACGTTCTTACCTCCAAACTTGTGTTTCTCCACTTTTTGGAATGAAAATCCTTGTAGAATCAAGAAGCAAATGAAGAGGTTTTGAAGATATGTTGATTAGGAATCAAATGAGAGTAAAAAGGAGAGATTTAAGTGAGAAAAACAGAATCAAATCTCTGGAAATGGTGTGTTTGGTTTGAGAGAAAAAGAGAGAAGAAAATTGGAAGTTAGTTGAGAAAATTGTCAAATGAGTTTTTCCCTCCTTTTGATTCACTTTAAAATCAGAATTAAAACTCTAAATATCTTAGAAAAATCTGGAGAAATCATCTTTGGATTAATAGCTCCTTAAAGATTCAAAGTTTCAACTCTTTATAAAACAGTCACCAAACTTTCGAAATTTACATTTTGGTCACTAACCAAAATATCATACTTCCAAAACCCATTTTTCAAAATTGATTTCACAGTTCACTTAATTATATTAAAAGATGATTTTAGAACATTTTTCCATATTTTTAATGCAACCCGAACTAGGCTTCCCTAATTTCACCTCTTTAGATTCGAACAGGACTTTGACCAAACCGGTCAACGCCCAAAACTTCTAAGCCCAAAACCGGGGCGTTACAACTCTCCCCCCCTTAAGAAATTTCGTCCTCGAAATTTACCTGAAGGAAAGAGATAAGGAAACTGCTTCAGCATGTCTTCCTTCCGCTCCCACGTGGCTTCCTCAACACCGCGATGCTTCCACAGCACCTTCACCAACTCAATGGTCTTGCCACGAAGAACCTTGCTATCCGAATCCAGAACCTTCACCGGTTCCTCATCATAGGTCAAATCTGGATTCAAAACCACTTCCTCCACAGGCATCACATGCGAAGGATCAGATCTATACTTCCGGAGCATAGAAACATGAAACACATCATGAATCTTCTCCAACTCCTGAGGTAACCTCAACCGATATGCAACAGGACCCACACGCTCAACCACCTCATATGGTCCAATGTATCCAGGGCTCAACTTGCCCTTCCGGCCAAACCGCATCACCTTTTTCCAAGGCGAAACCTTCAAGAACACACGGTCACCCACCGCATACTCTATCTCCTTACGCTTCAAATCCGCGTAAGACTTCTGCCGATCAGAAGCAGCCTTTAACCGCTCACAAATGAGCTTCACCTTCTCTGTGGTCCCTTTCAACAAAGCCGGCATCGAAACCAACTTCTGACCAGTTTCAGCCCAACAAAGAGGAGTCCTACACTTCCTCCCGTACAAAGCCTCATAAGGTGCCATCTGTATGCTCGCCTGATAACTGTTGTTATGAGCAAACTCAACCAAAGGCAGATGCTTCTCCCAAGAACCTTGGAACTCAATCACGCAGCACCTCAACATATCCTCCAAAATCTGGATAACTCGCTCAGACTGACCATCCGACTGAGGATGATAGGATGTACTGAAATGCAACCTTGTACCCAGAGCTCGATGCAAACACTGCCAGAACCGCGATGTGAACCTCGGATCCCTATCCGACACAATCGACTTAGGCACACCATGCAGCCGCACAATCTCAGCAATGTACAGCTCTGCCAGCTTATCCAAAGAAAACGTAGTATGCACAAGCAAGAAATGCGCACACTTCGTCAGGCGATCCACAATCACCCAGACCGAATTCTTTTTCGATGGAGACAAAGGTAAACCAGATACAAAATCCATGGTAACCCTCTCCCACTTCCATTCAGGGATTTTCAACGGTTGCAACAAACCTGAAGGAAACTGATGCTCAGCCTTAACTCGCTGACACACCAAACACTTGCTCACGAACTCCGCAACGTCCTTCTTCAAACCAACCCAATAGTACTCATCACGAAGATCACGATACATCTTAGTACTACCAGGGTGCATAGCAAAAGGACTACTATGACCTTCAGTCAGAATAGCACGCCTCAACTCAGCATCATTGGGCACTACTATCCGACTCCCAAAACACAGCACACCATCATCATTGAAACAGAAATCCGAAGGTCTACCCTCCGCGATATCCTGAACATGAGACACCAAGGAATCATCCAACAACTGCTTATCCTTGATCAACTGAACCATAGACGGCTTCACATGCAACTCAGCCAAAAGACCACCATCACGCGATATGCTCAAGCTAGCAAACATGGCTCTCAACTCAACAACTACCTTCCTACTCAAGGCATCAGCAACAACATTAGCTTTTCCAGGATGATACTCAATCGTCAGATCATAATCCTTGAGCAACTCCAACCAACGCCGCTGCCTAAGATTCAACTCCTTCTGAGACATCAGATACCTCAAACTCTTGTGATCTGTGTACACAGTACACTTCTCACCATACAGATAATGCCTCCAGATCTTCAGAGCAAAAACCACTGCAGCCAGCTCAATATCGTGCGTAGGGTAATTGCGCTCATGCACTTTCAACTGCCGCGATGCATAAGCCACCACCTTACCCTCCTGCATTAGCACACACCCCAAACCAACATAGGATGCATCACTGTAAACCACAAACTCTTTCCCTGATTCAGGCTGAATCAAGATAGGAGCTTGCGTCAAAGCCGCCTTCAGCTTCTCAAAAGCCTGCTGTCTCACTTCTGTCCACTCATACTTAACATCCTTCTGCAACAGCTTTGTCAAAGGAGCAGCAATCTTGGAAAACCCATCCACAAACCTTCGGTAGTATCCCGCCAAACCAAGGAAACTACGGACCTCATGAACAGACTTAGGAACCTTCCAGCTCATCACCGCCTCAATCTTCTGAGGATCAACACGAATCCCCTCAGCTGAGACCACATGTCCAAGAAAAACCACCTCCCTTAACCAGAACTCACACTTGCTCAGCTTAGCATAAAGCTGATTCTCCAACAAAGCTTGCAAAACAATCCTCAAATGCTCTTCATGCTCCTCCTCAGTACGCGAGTACACGAGGATATCATCAATGAACACCACAACAAACTTGTCCAGGTATTCATGAAACACACGATTCATCATGTCCATGAAAGCAGCAGGAGCATTTGTCAACCCAAACGACATCACAAGGAACTCATAATGCCCATACCTTGTCCTGAAAGCTGTCTTAGGCACATCCACATCCTTCACCTTCAACTGATAATACCCTGACCTCAAGTCAATCTTAGAGAACACAGCGGCTCCCCGAAATTGATCAAAGAGATCATCAATCCTCGGCAAAGGATACCGATTCTTGATAGTCAACTTGTTCAGCTGACGGTAATCAATGCACATTCTCATAGTGCCATCCTTCTTCTTCACAAACAAGACCGGTGCTCCCCAAGGTGACACACTCAGCCGGATGAAACCACGATCAAGCAACTCTTGCAACTGCGTCTTCAGCTCCTTCAGCTCCTTAGGTGCCATTCTATAGGGAGTAATGGACACAGGAGTTGTATTCTCATACAGCTCAATTCCAAACTCCACCTCGCGGTTAGGAGGTAAACCAGGCAACTCCTCAGGAAAAACACCAGGAAACTCCTGTACAACCCTGATATCTTGCACCCTCAACTCCTTAGAGCTAGGATTCATCACAAAAGCTAGATAGGCTTCGCAACCTTGCCTCAGCATCTTGCTCGCCTCCAAAGAAGATACCACATTGGCAAGAAACTTCACATTCTCACCAACCACC
This sequence comes from Hibiscus trionum, assembly GCA_030270665.1. NCBI lineage: Eukaryota > Viridiplantae > Streptophyta > Magnoliopsida > Malvales > Malvaceae > Hibiscus > Hibiscus trionum. Next base: position 39,124,335 of record BSYR01000026.1, on the reverse strand, counting down.
ACAACTTCATAATCATCCGCAAGCTTAAGCGAAACACGCTTATTCTCACAATCCACAACAGCATGATGCTCAGCAAGCCAATCCATACCAAGGATCACATCAAAACCATAGAAGGGAAACTCCATAAGATCAACATGAAAGACATGCTCTTGAACAACCAAAGGGCACCTTCTATACAACTTTCGAGTCACAACAGTCTCACCAAAAGAACTAGTGACCCGAACACCAACATCCAAAGACTCAACAGGCAAACCAAGCAATTCAGCATGCTCACGAAGAATATATGAATGCGTAGATCCAGAATCAATCAAAGAAAGCAATGACAAGGACTGCAAAGTAAAGGTACCTGCAATCACATCTGCATCATTCCTGCCCTCTCTCTGAGCATACACCCTCGCTTGGCCTCCACCTTCAGGCTGAATAGCTACAACATGAGCTACCCCTCGGCCACCTTCCTCTCTCCTCTGGAAATTACCACGGCCGCGCCCACGACCTCTCTGTGGTGCAGCAACAACAGGAGCACGCACCTGCTCACCAGCCATCCTCGGACAATCTCGCCTTATGTGGTCTGCAGAACCACAATTCCAGCACCCGTTACCAGCAGCCGCAACAGGAGCCTGTGCCACTCTCTCAGCACGAGGACAGTCACGCTTCAAGTGACCACGGGAACCACAGATCCAACAAGCACTAGGATCAGCTCTTGCATTGCCTCCTCTAGCAGGCACACCACCACCTCTCCTGGCCGAGGACTGATACTTCTGATCTCGTCCCCTCTTGTTCCGTCCACCTCCGGAACTATACTCAGCAGCTCGCTTGCCAGCACCCTTAGCAGACAAACTCAGGTTCATCTCAACGTCCTTAGCTCGGCCCACCAACACATCAAAACCAACATACTCGGCGGCCAGCAAATACATCTTGACATCCGTCACAAGATCGTAACGAAACCTCTCGCACCTGGCCCTCTCATCAGGTATCAGCTCCGGTGCATACTGACTGAGCCGTACAAACTGTACCTCGTACTCAGCTACACTCATGCTCCCTTGGGTAAGAGACATGAATTCCCGCTTTTTCTCATCCAGATATCTCACTCCCAGATATCTTCTTTTAAACACATTCTGAAAGAATGTCCAGGTAACATCAGCTTCAGCCATTCCAGAAATGGTAGTCGTCCACCATGTATAAGCATCGTCCTGCAGCAAGGACACAACACAACCCAGCTTTTGCACATCCGTGCAACTCATCTGACCCAAGATACGCTTGGTACTTTCCAGCCAAGCCTCAGAACTCTCAGCTGACAAACCTCTAAACTCAGTCCCTCCAAGACTGCGCAGACGCTCCAAAGGCAATCTGACTCCAGCATCTCCCTGATGCCCAGCTCCCTGAGCTCCAGCTACTGCTGCTCGAAAAGCACCCGCAATAGCTTGTACCAAAGCAGACATATCATGCATAGCTTGCCCCTGACCAACCTCTGGTCCAGCAGCTCCAGCACCAGCATCAGCTGCAGTTTCAGCTCTCGCACCTCCAGCACCACCACCAGGCGGAGGAGGGGGTAACACAGCACTACCAGTGTGCTCTTCATTCTCATTCTCGTTAGGAGCCGTAGCTCTCGCATTACCTCTTAACTCTCTACGTGGTGCCATACTTTTACCATGCAATCACAACACAAATAAAACAAAATCAGGCCCAGCAAGGTAAGCAATCCAAGTATTCAAGCTCAATTTCATTTCAAAACAACATCTTTCCTTTAGCTTTTGTTTGGCAATGGGTACCCTCAACATGCAACATCAAAGCATACAACTCAACTGCATCAACATTTCAAACCACTGATCATGCTTTCAAACAACAAGCATTCATAGCATACATACTTCAATCATGCATACAAACATTCCCAATTACTCGAGAACTCAGCTCTGATACCACCAAATGTAACCCCCTTAACCCGGCCTAGACGGTTGACCCGAATTAAGAAAGTCACACGGGGAAAACCAAAGTCAACCCGAAAGTCAACCTTGATTAACGACCCTTTTTTTTCTTTTTAAACTTGTCTAGATGCACTTTAGACCTAATTGTGATCACACAAACATCATACCAAAAGATCACAAACATCAGAGATCAAACAGGGACTCAATTGAACAAGATACAACTTTAGGGACCAAATTGTAAATTCTGATAATTAAAAGGACTTAATCCAAATTGAAGTTACCAACTTGAAATTAATCAGGTTTCATGCTTCTCTGCAAAATTTCAGCTCAAAAGGACTTCCCAAACTCATGCAATTGCACAAACAAGTTTCAGGACCAAAACGCAAACAATTCAAAACACATAACTGCCAATGTCAGCCCCCAACGGTCAACCGTTCCGAAACGGGAGACAGCCCGTTCCGAAACGCGGGGCCGTTCCAAAACAGGCATAGCCCGTTTCGAAACGGGGGTCTGGCAGAAGCCTTTCCGTTTCGGAACGGCCCCTCCCGTTTCGGACGCCTGGGCACGATTAAGGCACCCGTTCCGAAACGGTAGGTGCTGTTCCGAAACACCCTGCCCAGATTGCTCCAAAACTCCACTTTAAACATGCAATTACACAACCAATCATGCTCCAAATGTCACCAAACTTTGCCAACATGCAATTCAACATATAAGGAACATATTAGCACTAACAATTCAACCAAACATCATCATATGCAAACGCCCCAATTCTAATGGCATGCTTCCTACACAAGCTAGCTATACAAACACCAAACTTACAAAACAAGCATATAAAGATCCAATCCAAAGACCAACAATCTTAACATCAAGAAACATACTTAGGGAGTACAAAACACCTCCCAAAACATACACATTGGTCCCCCATTGCCAAATCACCCAAAAGCTAAAATGTTTAACAAAAACCTTCCATACATTGAGCTTTACTTGCACTTGAATTCTTGCCCTTCTTGCTGCCCTCAAAGGTCTCTAATGCTCTGCATTATTGAATCAAGGAAAACGAAGAGAGCGTAAGCAAAAGCTTAGTGAGGAATGCTCAATAAAACCATCCAATAATGCATTTGTAAAACACTTTATAAAACATGCTTAAAACCATCATTTACACATGCTCAAAAGCATACTTAAACATGCATCTCATGCATCAAATCATAACATGTCATATTGGCCACAAGTGATAAATTCCATTTCTTTAAACACAAGTTCATCAACTTTCACCCCAAGGACTTTTAAACACCTTGGCCCCAAGGACTTTTAAACACCTTGGCCTATGGACTTTTAAACACCATAGAATGTATCACATCAAGGACTTTTAAACACCTTGATCCCAAGGACTTTTAAACACCTTGGCCATGGACGTTTAAACACCATGAAACGTAACTCATCAAGGACTTTTAAACACCTTGATCCCAAGGACTTTTAAACACCTTGGCCTATGGACTTTTAAACACCATAGAAAAGGATCACCTAAGGACTTTTAACCACCTTAGTGTCCACAACATGAACCATCCAAGGACTTTTAACCACCCTGATGTTCATAAGTAACAAGGCTCACTCAAGGACTTTTAACCACCTTAGTGACCTTAACATTTTAAAAACATCACTTGCCAATATACATCATTTTCATCACTTACATCAGTGTTTTAAAGCATAAATCCAAGCCATATTCATCATGCAATTAAAAGCATTAAACCACATCATTTCAATGTACAAAAGCAAGGAACTCCTACCCAGAGTTACCTTCAACATATGGCTTACATCATCAGCAAAAACCATGCTAAAACATGCTTCCAAAACAGTATGTAAAACATGCAAATAATCATTTTGCATCACAACAAAATCATGGCCACCACTAGAGAGAAATTCCGAAAACTTACACTCGAGCTTAGCAAAGTTGTTTAGACTTATACTAAGCTCCCAAGACATTGGTTTCAAAGCCGAAAACCCATTTTCACTCACCGGTTCCACTTCGCCTCTTGCCGAAATACCAATTCAAGCCTTCGAATCAACAACTCTTGGATCCAAAGATGCCTCCCCTGATTAAACACATTAAAGCAGAGGTTTAATGCATCATCAAGCATCAAAAGCTTCAATGAAAGCACTCAAACTCGCTGCTCTCATTCATACTCCAATTTCGGCCACCAAACACAACCGAAATTGCATCAAAACCACTTCTCAACAAAGCCCAGCCATAAACCAGCAGAACCTCACATCCAACATCACCATTTAACATCTAAAAACAACCTATAGACATCCTTATACCTCCAGCAACAACAGATCCACAAGATCACCACAAAAACATCCAAGAAACATAAGCTAAACTTAGGAAACACAACCTATCCGGGATTGCATCAATCAAAACTCATTTCCTTATCAATTTAGAGTTCATTTAACATCAAAAACACATCTCAAATCACAGATCAATCAGATCTAACGAAAAATCATGAAAAACCATCAAATCTTGCATTATAAGCCAAAATACAATTCCAAACTCAAAAGCCTTTAATTAAACATCAAACAAGAGTTGATAACTTGGGAATTTCAGTAAAGAACTGGTAGTTTAGAAGAGAAGGACGTTCTTACCTCCAAACTTGTGTTTCTCCACTTTTTGGAATGAAAATCCTTGTAGAATCAAGAAGCAAATGAAGAGGTTTTGAAGATATGTTGATTAGGAATCAAATGAGAGTAAAAAGGATAGATTTAAGTGAGAAAAACAGAATCAAATCTCTGGAAATGGTGTGTTTCGTTTGAGAGAAAAAGAGAGAAGAAAATTGGAAGTTAGTTGAGAAAATTGTCAAATGAGTTTTTCCCTCCTTTTGATTCACTTTAAAATCAGAATTAAAACTCTAAATATCTTAGAAAAATCTGGAGAAATCATCTTTGGATTAATAGCTCCTTAAAGATTCAAAGTTTCAACTCTTTATAAAACAGTCACCAAACTTTCGAAATTTACATTTTGGTCACTAACCAAAATGTCATACTTCCAAAACCCATTTTTCAAAATTGATTTCACAGTTCACTTAATTATATTAAAAGATGATTTTAGAACATTTTTCCATATTTTTAATGCAACCCGAACTAGGCTTCCCTAATTTCACCTCTTTAGATTCGAACAGGACTTTGACCAAACCGGTCAACGCCCAAAACTTCTAAGCCCAAAACCGGGGCGTTACACCCATAATGCATTATTAAGGAGTAAAGACCAATCTTTCCTAGTTGGCTTAACCATCTTCTCAAGAATGTTCTTAACTTCCCTATTGGATATCTCAGCTTGTCCATTGGTCTGTGGGTGGTATGTTGTCGCAATCCTGTGCTTGACACCATATTTCTTCAAGGCGGCAGCAATAACCCTATTGTCAAAATGTCTCCCTTCATCACTAATAATCGCCTTAGGTATGCCAAATCTAGAAAAAACTTTTTTGTGTAGAAACTTTTGGACTGTCTTGGCATCATTCTTTTGAGTGGCGATAGCTTCAACCCACTTAGAGACATAATCCACTGCTAGGAGGATGTATAGATTTCCACATGAAGATGGAAAAGGTCCCATGAAATCAATCCACCAAACGTCGAAGATCTCGACTTCCAGAATGTTCTACAGTGGCATCTCGTTTCTCCTAGAGATGTTACCTGTCCGCTGGCACCTGGCACAGTTCTTGTAGAAGTTCTGTGCATCTTTATACAGTGTCGGCCAGTAGAACCCTGACTGCAGCACCTTGGCAGCAGTTTTATTGCCTCCTAAGTGACCTCCATATTGTGAAGCATGGCAGTGATGGAGAATGTCTTCTTGCTCTTCTTGTGGTACACACCTCCTTATAACCTGATCTGCACATAGATTGAAAAGAAGAGGTTCGTCCCAATAATAATGCTTGACATCATTTTGGAACCTCTTCCTGGCTTGATAATTAAGATCATAAGGAAGTATTCCGCTAACTATAAAATTAACGAAATCAGCGTACCAGGGGAGATCAGAAGACTTACCTGCCGCCATGGCTGTCGCGACAGCAATTGCGGCAGCAAAGAGCTGCTCGTCTGGGAAGGTCTCCAGTATATTCGTCTCGTCGATTGGTAGACTATGTCCCTTCTCCAATCTTGACAAGTAGTCTGCCACCTGATTTTCTGTCCCCTTTTTGTCCTTGATCTCAAGGTCGAACTCTTGTAATAGCAAGATCCACCGTATCAATCTAGGCTTTGCATCCTTCTTTGCGAACAAATACTTCAGGGCAGAATGGTCTGTGTGCACTATCACCTTCGTCCCAAGTATGTAAGAACGAAACTTGTCAATGGAGAACACCACAGCTAATAGCTCCTTTTCTGTGGTGGTGTAGTTCACTTGGGCGTCATTTAATGTCTTGCTGGCGTAGTATATGACATGAAACAACTTATCTTTGCGCTGCCCAAGTGCTGCCCCGACAGCATAGTCACTAGCATCACACATAATCTCAAATGGCTATGTCCAGTCTGGTGGCTGTACTATGGGGGCTGTTACTAGTTTTTCCTTCAGAACCTTGAATGCTTCAGTACATTCATCATTAAAGTCAAAGGGTCGGTTCTGCTCTAAAAGATGGCATAGGGGCTTGGTGATTTTTGAGAAATTTGCAATGAATCTTCTATAAAAACCAGCATGCCCTAAAAAACTTCTAATGCCCTTGACTGTGGTCGGCGGCGGCAGCTTCTCGATCACTTCTATTTTAGCCCTGTCGACTTCTGTCCCACGGCAGCTAATCTTATGGCCAAGGACTATCCCCTCATCCACCATAAAGTGGCATTTTTCCCAATTCAAAACAAGATTTGCTTTTTCGCATCTTTCAAGTACCTTTTGTAAGTTGCCAAGGCAGCTCTCAAAATCGTCTCCAAAGACGGAAAAATCATCCATAAATATCTCAAGGAAGTCCTCTACCATGTCGGAGAATATAGCCATCATGCACCTTTGGAAGGTGGCAGGTGCATTACATAGTCCAAACGGCATCCTCCTAAAAGCATATGTTCCGTAGGGGCATGTGAAAGTCGTCTTTTCTTGATCTTCTGGTGCAAAAGCAATTTGATTATAACCTGAATAACCATCAAGAAAACAATAGTAAGATTTACCTGCTAATCTATCTAGCATTTGATCAATAAAGGGTAAAGGAAAATGGTCCTTTCGGGTAGCTTTGTTGAGCTTCTGATAGTCCATACAAACCCTCCAACCGGTCACAGTCCTGGTTGGGATTAATTCATTGTTCTCATTGGTTATCACGGTCATTCCTCCTTTCTTTGGACCGCATTGCACCGGGCTCACCCATTTGCTGTCGGAGGTGGCGTAAATAATACCAGCATCTAACAATTTGATTATCTCTTTACGCACCACCTCTTTCATCGCATGGTTTAGCCGCCTTTGGGCATCAATAGTCGGCTTATGATCTTCCTCTAGAAGGATTTTGTGCATGCATAACGCCGTAGCATGCCGATTAGCTGCCGTTCCTGTTCCTGCGGCATCTTAGAAGAGATGATTACGGGCAACGTATCATTTGAACCAAGAAAACCATATTTTAACTGCCCTGGCAGGGGCTTCAGTTCTAAGGCAGGTGGTTCAATAGTAGATGGCTTTTGGATTAAATGGTTATCCGAAGTGTAATTCAAAGGTTCGAATAACTTACCTGGACGGTTGCCTAACCAGTTTATCTCCTCCTGATCTTCAGTATCAGATATATCGGAGTCATAGGAGTTGCTGTCGTCGGTGCTGTCGTCGTTGATGTCGTGACTAAATTTTATATCATGACAGCCCGACCTAATGCAGGGATGATGAAGGGTTACTTCAATGATGGCCTTGCATTCCTCGTCCACATCAGTATGTTTCATCGCTTGGAGAACATGTAACTTAATCTCTTGATCGTTCACTCACATGGTGAGTTCTCCTTTCCCCACATCAATCAGTGATCTTCCCGTGGCTAAGAAGTGTCGCCCAAGGATGACTGGTGCGTTTTCGTCTGCCTCACAATCTAAAACAAGAAAGTCAGCAGGAAAAATAAACTTATCCACTCTTACCAGAATATCTTCAATCTTTCCCTCTGGATGAACGTAAGAGCGGTCTGCCAGCTGCAGAGTTACTGTCGTGGGCCGCGCCTTTCCAATACCTAATTTCTGAAAAACAGACTTTGACATTAAAATAACACTAGCACCAAGATCACAAAGTGCCTTACCCACATATTTGTCTCCGATTACACAAGGTATGATGAAGCTCCCCGGATCCTTCTTTTTCTGGGGTGGCTGCCGATGAAGAATACTCATGCAACCATCTGCCATCCTTACCGTTTCAAATTCCCCAAGTTTATATTTTTTTGACATGACATTCTTGAGAAATTTGGCGTAACCAGGCATCTCCCTAACGGCATCTAACAGCGGAATATTAATTTGAACCTACTTAAAAATATCATAAATCTTTTTAAATTGAGATTCCTGCTTAGTTTGCTGTATCCGTTGAGGAAAAGGTGGGGGGGACGGTAATCATCAATACGTCCTTCCCACTGCATACGAATCTGAGGACGATGTTCTTCGTTTTTCTGCTTTGTCGCTTCTGCTGTCGTGACAGGCTCATCGGCAGCAGTCTTTTTATCACCTGTCGGGGTAGCTTCCTCGACAGGTTTATCCACGGCTGGTTCCTTTCCTGTTTCAACTTCTTTTTCCGGCCCTGGTAGTTTCTTCCCACTCCTAGTAGTAATTGCCTTACACTGCTCATGTGTGGGTGGCCTAGCATTTTCAGTATTACTAGGGAATCCTCCATTTTGCCTCGGCTTAATATGTTGGGAAACCTGACACATTTGTGTCTCCAGAGATTTCAAAGTAGCTTCATGATTCGTCATCCTCATCTCTGTCTTATCCATGAAATTCTCTGTCTTCTTGACAAACTGATTCATATTCTCAATATAAGTACCGGTCTGAGACATAAAAGTGGCCAGAGTCTGTTCATATATACTGCTCGTTGCAGGTGGTGGCTGCTGTGGCGGCAGATGCTGCGGCAGTTGCTGTCGCGTCAGCAATCTAGGTCCTCCATGATTCTGATTGTGTGCTTGAGGATTCAGGGCATTGTTAGGATTACTCCAAGAAAATTTGGGATCCTTCCTCCAATTGGGATTATAGTTGTTGGAGTTTTAATTCGGCTTGTTGTAATTTCCAACATATTTTCCCTCTTCTACTTGTATTGGGCACTCATCCCGACTATGATTTCCCTCACAGATATCACATACTTCCTCTACAGCAAATCCTTGTTGACCATCATCATTCAATAACCTTTTCATTGCTTTAGTAAGGAATGCTACCTGTGATTTCAACGTGCTGTCGGCTTCATAGTCCTTGACAGCAAGTACCCGTTTACCCCCTCTTCTTGCAGTCGGAAACTGCTCCTCATTCTTGGCCAGATTTTTCAAAACATGCAATGCCTCGTCCGGATCTTTATCCAATAATAGTCCATTTGCTGCAGAATCAATTCGAATGCGAGTTTGTAAGTTAGCAGCATTATAGAACTTTGTTACCTGACTCCAGACGGGGAATCCATGCATTGGGCAGTTCCGAAGAAGAGTAGTAAATCTGTTCCAAGCCTCGTGCATCGGCTCGTCATCTTCCTGTTGAAAAGTAGCAATTTCATTATGTAATCGCTCAGATAAATGCGAAGGATTAAAACGAGATAAAAATTCACGAGATAAATCTGCCCAAGTCATAATTGAACCTGGTGTAAGTTTATTCCACCAAGTCTTAGCTCTGTCCCTCAATGAATGGGGAAATAACCGAAGCCTCAGTATCTTCGGATTAACTCCTGGCAGTCTAAACGAACCACAGATTTCCTGGAACGTTTTGAGATGCTCCCTAGCATCTTCTGTCACAGCACCACTAAACTGCCCGGCATTGTTGATCATACTAAACATGACATGTTTAAGTTCAAAGTTATCAACTTCAATATCCGGCAGCGTGGTCTCCAGTTCTACATGATCATTCAGCATGTAGTCACGACAGGACCGTCGTTCGGCTGCCGCAGGCGGGTTCTCGACAGGCGGTATACCTCCACCGGCGGGCGGATTACGGGCCATCTTCTCTAGCTGTTCCTCAAGGTACTCGTTCCTGTCTAAAAGGTGGCGAAGTAGTTTCTTTAGATTGAAGGAACATTCAACTTCTGGATCTAATGGATACTCAGGATCTTCACCTCTTTTAGATCTGCGTATAAACAAGAAAACCTCGTGAAAAGCAAGAGTTGAAAGCACTAAAGAAAAAGAAAAATAAAATAAAATAAAAACAAAAAGTGCAATAAAAGGAAGGTAGAGTTATGTTACCAATCCCCGGCAACGGCGCCAAAAACTTGTTGCGTGTAAAAGAGTCTATCGCAATTGTAGTGCAAGTGTACACGACGCAAGTAGTAAAGTGATACGAAGTATCGAATATCGTCTCCACAGGGATTGGGCTAATAGCTTCACCTAGTTTCACTGCACGAAGTAAAGGAAATATTTGAGAGTTGTCACGAGAATAATAAAGTAAACTTAAATAAAAGAGTAGAATAATCAAGATAGAGAGAATGGGCTGGTATTGAATTGCTCAGTAGTGCAGGAATTGTATTGCTTAGGAACTCCAGTTATGTCGTCGCGCCTGTCGCTGGCAGCACCTGTCGCGGCAGCTGTCCGTTGGTCGTCGCGGCAGCAAACACACCAACTCAGTACGTTCAAGTTTGGCAAGAATCTCAGATCTGCCTTGGCCTATCCCTAGGTCCAAGTTTGTCGATGATCACGTCTTGATGATACCCCCCGGCGTGAATCGAAGGATGAACACCGATGTGTATGAATTCTTCCTTAGCCACTTAACCTTGCCCTATCCCTAGGCACAAGATAGTTCAACTATAAACTAGAGAACTTGCTCTTATTTCTTTCGTATACTTAACTCTCCCGATGCTAAGTAAATGGATAACCTCACAATGCTCTCCCGATGCTCTTGCAAGATATTAAAACCAAAATAAGAGAACTTGAAGTTTATTTTATTGAACTTGGAAAATCCTAAAACAAAACAACCCGTGGCCCTAGGGGTTTTTTAGAACATGTCGACGACGGGTAAACGGCGGAGGGGTTTTTGGTTGTCGGTTATGGGGTATGATGTATGATCTCCCCTAGGTTAAAATCTATGCCCTTATATAAGCTTTGGGCTCAAGTATTCTAAGTTAACAAGGATTACAACTTTAATTAAAAGTAAGATTCTAATAAAGACTTTAATCTTCAAGTATCCTACTTTTCAGCCGCCTCCTTGTTTCATGGGATTTCCTCTCCTTGAGCTTTGGCTTGACATATCTTTTGATCCGGGGCTTGGAAAAATATATGGTTTTCACACGACAGACGAGCATAATTTTCTCTATCTATTGAGGTCCACTTTGCTTTTCCTCTCCGCAAAATTGATGTCCCCATGCTGTCACTGCAGATCCATGGCAGCATCGTCCTCTTTGTCTGCTTGTTCAGTTCAGCTCTTATGCTTCTCTGCCCTTCGCCCGCCTTCTCCGTCTACTATGGCAGCAACCTGCAAAATCAACCCTTTTTTAGTAGAATCCGTGCTTTTACTAATTTTGTGATGTTTTGCTGTAAACTAACCTAAATGCAATGCAATGATGCTTGAATGCAGCAGAAATATGGGTTAAAAGGGTGTAAATAATAGAACTTTTACACACTCAACAAAAATCCGGCGACATTCCGACTTATTTTCGTATATTTTTGAGTGGATTAAGACTTTCGGCTAACGATCTAGCTCTTCTCTGCATAATCACGGCTAAATGCGTCACCGGTGACTTTTCCGGCAGCTTCCGGTGACACTTTCCGTTTGGAGTAAGTGAACCGGCCTAAACCGACCAGACCGGTTGGCCCAGACCCGAGTCAGACCCGACCCGCCTATAACCCGAACCGACCCGGCTGAGTCAACTCGCCGAGTCAGACACTTTCCGTTTTGCAAAATTCTAACTCCAAGACCTCTGAATCTGTCCCTAAACCCAAATATTGCATATGTGCTTAATTGTTTCATTGAGTTAAATGTAAGTCGAATAAATGACTAATATAAGCTTTTATCTGTTTAAAGGTAATCGAGACTCCCCTGACCGTTCGTCTGCTCAGCCTAGTTCCTTCCGATCTGCTCCTCCGCGAGTTCCGATAGTTACTAGTATGAATCCGTAAACCTTGTAAGCTCTTAGAGTTAACACCTATACCTTGTAGTAACCATAATCTTTTATTGATCTAGGATCTAGCACTATGGCAGATCATAGTGAGGCGGGAGCCTGATAGATTCTCTGACCAGCTTTTGAGGTGTGTTCCGTGTGTGCTACATTTCTGTTTTGCTTGTTTACTTGAATGTACTTATGTGATCATAGATATGAAAATGTATGAATTATGAGATAATTTCTGAATTAAGGACATGACTACTTTTTTATTGAAAGCACGACTATTCTGTTGAAAACATGATTCCTGTTTGAGAACATAGTTGTGTTGTATCTGATAGCATGCCTCATGTCTGATCTGGAATTGAAATATCTGATTTCTGGTTGATGTGATTAAACATATGTCTGCCATCTGAATTCTGATGCCTATGTATATTGAAAAAACTATACTGTTGGGGGTATATTCTGGGGATATGATTTGAAGTGTCTGCAGGTACAACCCTGATCCAGCTGGTAAATCCTTCTGTTAAGCTCCTACGCCCACGGGCCTAGGGTAAGTCTTTATGGAATCTAAGGCATTCCCTTAGGTAGGCTCCTACGCCTCAGGCCTAGGGTAAGACCTTCTGTATGCAGTTCATGGGGAATTGCATTTTGGTGTTCGGTTGGAGGGTAGATAGGTTAAATTGGAACCTTGGTTGCTCTTATGGCATGTTTGTAATGTCTTATGCATTTCTGAACTGTATATATATATATGTTTCCTTGCACTTACTGGAACACACTGAGCTTCCTAGCTCACACCCCCAAACTTTCCCCTTTCAGATACTTTTGGATAGGCTACCCGTGGACTTGGCACTTGGAGGATCGACACATGCTTACTATACTTTTGTTGTAATGTTCTTATCCACCATACTGTCTATTTTGGGTGACATGAGCCTATATTTTGTTATAATATACGTTACTAGTTAGCCATGACGGTGTTATTTTGTAACTTAAACTCTAAAATGGTTTTAGATTATTTACTTGATAGTTGTTTCGATGGTATGTGAGTATCATCGTTACGAGACTTCATAATGGATATGTTTTTTATCTATTACTATCTCGATCATTCTATAGTGATGCCTGATTTTCTTGAAAACTGATTACATGTCATATATATATGTTATGATAATCCTCTATAACTTAGGTGTAATGCATAGGCAGGTATAGGGGGTTACATTTAATTGGTATCAGAGCTTTTGGTTTTATAAACCTCGGACTGTGAGTGGGTCCTAAATGCTATGTTTTATAAAACATTTTAAATATCTATATAATTTTAGAAAAAGTCCATGTCACCAAGTTTTATATGTTTGATTGTGTTCAGTACTCCAGTGCCAGTTCTGACCTTAGGTTCTTCTTTTGTAGAGCCGAGACCAACTGATGAGTACCAGACGTGGTCCTCGACCTGCCCGGAGGCGAGGTCGACCTGCTAGATTCTCCGACCCGGTTGAGGATGTGTCTAATGATCCCTCAGCCCCTATTGATCCTCCTGCCCCTAGAGGTCCTATGGCTCCGATTGATCCACCACCTACATCTAGTATCGATATGACAACTCTGGTTAGAGGAGCCCCTGTACCCCGTACTGAGCCATCCACGATAGTGTCCGATCAGGCTCTTAGCAGGCAGTTTTTACAGTTGATTCATGGTGCAATTAGAGCTGCTTGAGTTGTGCCTGAAGTTCCTATCTCTCAGACCCTGATCACTAACGGGGCTAAGACTTTTGATGGCCCTACTGGTGGAGCCCCGACTGAGGCAGAAGAGTGGCTTCATGATCTTGAGAGACGCATGGATTCGTTGGGTCTTGAGCCGCCCAAGAAATATTTTGGAGCCGTTTCACTGCTTTATGGGAGTGCCCGCACTTGGTGGGAGTCTGTTGTGAGTAGCGTCTCTGTTGTGAGGAACGCTTCAAGAGTCGTTTCATCGGAGAGCGTTATATGAGACAGATGCAAGAGCAGTTCAGGACTCTTACACAGGAGGATATGTATGTATTTGAGTATGAGACGTGGTTTTTAGACCTCCTGAGGTTTGGATCCAGTTTGGTACCCACTGAAAAAGAAAAGTGTCACAACTTTGCACTCGGTCTCCGTCATGAGTTGTGCGTACAGGTTATCACCCACCTTGATAAGGATTTTGATAAGGTGATCGAGTTGGCAAAAGATTTAGAGGAGGTTGAGTTAATGGCCGCAGAGAGCGAAAGAGTAGATCGAGACCGATCTAGGAGGCCTTCTAGCACCGAGTTTCCAGCACGGGCAAGTAAGAAGGCTCGCACTACTGCACCTCCGAGGAGTGACACTAGTTCTAGGCCTCCAGCCCCTCAGCCCTCGACAGCTAGTCGAGGTGGTTCATCAGGTTTCTCTAAGGCACCTCTGTGTGAGCATTGTGGCAAATGGAATCAAGGGGAGTGTAGAAAGAAGGCGGGCACCTGCCTCCGTTGCGGTTCTGGAGATCATTTCTTGAAGGGTTGCCCTGTTCCACCATCGTCTCATCGAGCATCCCCTCAGACTCCTGCCCGTTCATAGGCTTCTGTTCAGACTCCAGCTAGGGGTCGTAGTCAGGGTAGACCTTCTGCATCTACTGCTAGGACTGACACCAGAGCTCGACCATATCAGAGTGGGGGACCAGTTTTATCTGAGGCTAGACAGCCGGCACTTTTGTATGCCACTAGACGCCGGGATGACAGAGACAAGCCATATGTTATTGCAGGTACCTTTACCATTTATTCTGTTCCATACTTTGCATTGCTCGACAATGGTTCCACCCACTCCTATATTTCAAAATCAGTATCCCGAGACCTTCAAATTCCTTTAGAAGCCACAGGAAGTGTTGTTACAGTCATGAGCCCAGTGGGTCAGTCAGTGAATGTGGACAAAGTACTTAGGCTATGTCCTCTTGAGGTTCAAGGGGAGATCTTTCTGGACGATCTTATGGAACTTCCATTGGAGGAGTTCGATCTAATTCTGGTTATGGATTGGCTGATGGAGCTTCGGGTTAGTCTGTATTGTGAGTCAAAAAGTGTAAAACCTATGTTTGATTTTGATATAACTAGATCTTTAAGGATCAATTTGAAAAACTTAAAATTGTTTTTACAAGTCCCTTAACAAGTTTTGAAACACCAACACTTTAAAACTGATTTGTAAAACTCAAACTCAAAATATTTTCTAAGTGTTCCAAGCCAAATCTATTGAAAATCGTCAGAGAGTATCGATACCTTTTTGCCAAAATTGGCTACTGTCGGAACACGTATCGATACGGAAAACCCTCGTATCGATACGCCCCTGTGTTAAACTTCAAAGAGTTTGAAGAGTGTATCGATACGGTAACCCAAGTATCGATACTGGTTTAAAGATTTTTAAAGCATTTAAGTCGGTTTAAAAAATATGACCGTTGGTGTCAGTTGGTTGGTTACCAAATTTTAAAAGGTCGTTGACCAGTATCGATACGCCTAACCCCAATATCGATACGCGTTTTGGCAGTGAGCTATGTTGAGAAAACGGTATCGATACGGCCTTTGCCGTTTCGATACCTGGTACCGATACGCTTACGTGCGTATCGATACACCCCATTAATTACACACAACGGCTATTTTCTTTGTGAGACAGGTATCGATACCCATTCCCGAGTACCGATACTCGTAGCTGCAGATGTGCATTTATGGTGGTAAGAGAGGGTTCCAACGGCTCCATTTACATCTCCAACCACCCAAACGGCTAGAAATCAATGAAGAGGTATAAAAGAGACACACTAAAGCATCAGCAACAACTATTGAACCTTCAAGCATCATCAAAGCAAAAAATCCAAACCCTTGAGCTATTAAGAGTCAAATCTTTGTACCCAACTCTAGTGTATTTGAAATTGTCTATTTGTATTGTGAGTTTGGGATTGTTTAAATTGTATTTGGGTAGACAATCATCCTTTGAGAGGAAACATTTAAGTTTACCAAAATATCTCTTGTATTTGAGTGGATTAAGCTTTGGGTAGAAAGCTTAATCGAAATTGTAAGGTTTCCTCCTCATCCAAGAAAAGGGGACGAATTCTAGTAGTGAATTGTTTGAAAATCCTTAGTGGTAGCTAAGGTAGTGGATGTAGAGTTCAATTGGAGAACTTGAACCACTATAACCCCTTGTGTCACTTTTATTTTTTATCTTTCACTTCACCAAAATTTTTAATTGCCAATTCACCCCCCTCTTGGCCATTTGCAAGTGTTCGATCAACTCAACAATTGGTATCAGAGCTACACTCATTTGAAGGATTACAACCCTCTTGAGTCGATTCTAGGCGAGTTTATCAATAACAAGTCAAGCAATGGCATCCACCTCAAACTATGAGTCCCAATCCACCACCAAGCCACCATTCTTCAATGGGGATAACTATCCTTATTGGAAGAATAGGATGAGGCTTTTCATCAAGTCTACCGACTACATGGTGTGGGATGTGGTTGAAGAAGGTCCATTCATTCCCATGAAGAGAGATGGAGAAAGACTTGTCCCTAAAGTCAAAGTCGAGATGACGGATGATGATAGAAGAAGGATGCAAGTGAATGACAAAGCTCTACATGTGATATTTTGTGCACTTGGTCCGGATATCTACTCCAAGGTGTCTTCAATCGAAAGTGCCAAAGAGGTTTGGGACACCCTCGAGACAACTTATGAGGGAACTAGTGATGTCAAGGAGACAAAGATTGGGCTACTCAATCTAAGCTATGAGAACTTCAAGATGGATCCCGAAGAAAGCGTCTCCAAGATGTTTGATCATTTCTCGGTCATTGTCAACGGTTTGAAAGGTTTCGGCGAAATCATTCCCGAAGACAAACTAGTGAGAAAGTTGTTATACTCTCTTCCGGAGTCATGGGATGGCAAGAGAACAGCCATTATTGAAGCTACAGATTTGAAGACTCTCAAGCTTGATGCTCTTGTTGGATCTCTACTCACCCATGAGATCATGAAGAAGGGAAGAGAAGAAGAGAAGAAGATAGTGGAGAAGAAGGAAGTTGAGAAGAAGAAAGTGGGAATCGCACTAAAAGCTTCATATCAAGATAGCGATTCTAGTGAGGATGAAGATGAGGAGATGGCTATGTTGGCCAAACGCTTTACTCGGTTCATGAAGTCAAATCGTGGAAGAAAGTTCATTAGATGGGGAGACTTCAAGAGTAAAAGCAAGGAAGAGGAGAAGGATCCAATTACTTGCTATGAATGCAAGAAACCGGGTCACATCCGTTCCGAGTGTCCTCAATTGAAGAGGAAAAGCTTTGGGAAGAAAAAGAACCTCAAAGCTCAAGTAGCCACTTGGAGTGACGATGAGTCTTCCGAGGAAGAAGAGGAAGTGGCCAACCTATGTTTCATGGCCATCGATGATGAACCTAAGGTAAACTCTAATTCATCCAATTTCGATTTTTCTATAGAGGAACTTCAAGATGCTTATGATGAATTGCAAGAAGTGTATGATGAGTTAGTAGGAAAATATAAAGAGTCCATTTTGAAAAACAAGAAAACAATTTCCGATTTAAAAATTCAAAATGAGACGTTTTCAAAATCTAACTCCGAATTGGAAAAGAAGGTTTTGTTTTTAGTTAATCTTTCAAATGATCTTAAAACTAAAAACCTTGAGCTTGAAAAACTTCTTTCCGAATTTCAAGATTATCACACAAAGGAAGTGGATAATCTTAAAACATCTATTGCTATTGGGAAAAACAAGTTTGAAAAAGGAAATCACTCTAAATCCCAATATGTAAAAAGAAAACCTTTTGTACCTAAACAAAGAAATTTTAATAAGCAAACTAGAGGTCATAGAGTTAGGAGTGTTTGGGTTCCTAAGGAACTCATTATTTCTAATGATATAAATGCTATTGCTTCTTGGATTCCTAAGGGAACCAAAATGTTGAAGGCTAACACTCATGGACCCAAAATGATTTGGGTACCAAAAATCAAAGCCTAATTTCTTTGTTTGTAGGGGGAGCATTGCTACAAGGCCAAAGCACAAAGTCAAAACTCATGGTACCTTGATAGTGGATGCTCGAGGCACATGACCGGATACAATAGTCGATTCATGGATCTAAAGCCAAAAGGTGGAGGAGTAGTAACATTTGGTGACAACTCCAAAGGCCACATTAAAGGTATTGGCTCCATAGGTAATCACTCTACTATTCTCATTGAAAATGTGTTATATGTCAATGGTCTTAAACACAATCTATTGAGCATAAGTCAATTATGTGATAAAGGATTTAATGTTTTATTTGATAAAAACGGATGCAAAATTGTAGACATTAAATCTAATAACATTATGCTCATTGGTCATCGCATAGGGAATATATACATGGTGCATCTAGATGACATACATACATCTCATGCATGCTTAGTTGCTCATAATGAAAATGATGCATGGTTGTGGCATAGGAAACTAGGACATGCTAGCATAAGTGTTTTGGAAAAACTAGTCTCTCTTAACCTAGTTAGAGGTTTACCCAAGATAAAATTTTCAAATGATAAAATTTGTGATGCATGCTCAAAGGGTAAACAACATAGGTCTTCCTTTAAGTCCATTAATGATGTTTCTACTAGTAGATGCTTACAACTTATCCATATGGATTTATTTGGGCCAATTAGGACTATGAGCTTGGGTGGTAAATCTTATGCTTTTGTGCTTGTTGATGATTTTTCTAGATATACTTGGGTTTTATTTTTAAGTACTAAAGATGAGGCTTTGGAAAAATTCATCACATTTTCAAAAACAACCCAAAACAATCTTGAACTTAGAATTTCACACATTAGGAGTGATCATGGAACCGAGTTTCAAAACTTAGGGTTTGAAATTTTTTAAATGAAAATGGTATTAGCCATAATTTTTCGGCTCCTCGAACTCCTCAACAAAATGGGGTAGTTGAGAGGAAAAATAGAACTTTACAAGAAATGGCTAGGACTATGCTTTGTGAAAACAATTTACCTAAATATTTTTGGGCAGAAGCCACAAACACCGCTTGCTACATTGTAAATCGAGTAATGATTAGGCCAATTTTAAAGAAAACACCTTATGAACTTTTAAAATCTAAAAAGCCTAACATTAGCTATTTTCACCCTTTTGGTTGCAAGTGTTTTGTTTTAAATAATGGGAAAGACAACTTAGGTAAATTTGATGCAAAAAGTGATGAAGCCATTTTTATAGGTTACTCTTTAACCTCTAAAGCCTATCGAGTATTTAACAAAAGAACTTTAGTAGTAGAAGAATCTATTCATGTTGTATTCGATGATAACCTCCTTCCTAAGAAGGATTCTTGTGATGATGATGATGTAGGAATCATAAATGCCTTTGATGGAGGTCAAACTTCAAAGGAGGATGAGATTTCAACAAAAGAAGAGGACTCACAAGATCCACCTCTTGAAGCCTTGAAGGACTTGGCTATTGAGGAAAAGGAAGTGAGCTACCCAAGGGAGTTGAACTATGTCAAAGATGGTGAAATCTTGGGTGATCCATCCAAGGGGGTAACCACTCGTTCTTCTCTTAGATTAATGAACCATGTTGCATTTATCTCATGCATAGAGCCTAAAAATATAAAAGAAGCATTGAAAGATGACTTTTGGATTATGGCTATGCAAGAAGAGCTAAATCAATTTGAGAGAAGTAATGTATGGATATTAGTTGATAGGTCTAGTAATCAATCTACAATAGGAACTAAATGGGTCTTTAGGAACAAACTAGATGGGAGTGGTAACATTGTGAGAAATAAAGCTAGACTAGTTGCTCAAGGTTACACTCAAGAAGAGGGAATAGATTTTGATGAAACCTATGCACCCGTAGCTAGAATGGAAGCTATTAGGATGTTGCTTGCATATGCATGTTATCATGATTTCAAGCTTTTTCAAATGGATGTAAAAAGTGCCTTTCTAAATGGTTTTATAAATGAAGAGGTGTATGTTGAACAACCACCGGGTTTTGAGGATTCAAATTTTCCAAACCATGTGTTTAAACTTACAAAATCTCTCCATGGTTTAAAACAAGCTCCTAGAGCTTGGTATGAGAGACTTTCAAATTTCTTAATTGAAAAAGGTTTTGAAAAAGGAAAGGTGGATACAACACTCTTCATAAAAAGATATAACAATGACATCTTAGTAGTTCAAATTTATGTTGATGATATTATTTTTGGTTCTACTAATGAGTGTTATTGTAAGGAGTTTTCTAAGCTAATGCAAGGTGAGTTCGAGATGAGCATGATGGGGGAGCTCTCATTCTTTTTGGGACTCCAAATCAAACAAAGGAAGGATGGCACCTTCATAAATCAAGCCAAGTACGTGAATGATATGCTAAAGAAGTTTGGCTTGGAGAATGCAAAACCTCAAGCCACTCCTATGAGTTCATCCATAAAGCTTGACAAAGATGAAGGAGGTAAGTGTGTTGATTCTAAGCTTTATAGATCCATGATAGGTTCTTTGCTTTACCTTACCGCAAGTAGACCGGATATTATGTTTAGTGTTTGCTTGTGTGCTAGGTTTCAAGCTAGTCCTAGAGAATCACACTTAGTTGCCATTAAGAGAATTTTTAGATACCTTAGAGACACACCTACTTTAGGCCTTTGGTATCCTAAGGATTCTTCCTTTAGCCTTCATGCTTATTCGGATGCGGATTATGGGGGATGTAAGATAGATAGGAAAAGTACTTCCGGGACATGCCAATTCTTAGGTAGTATGCTTGTATCTTGGTTCTCTAAGAAACAAAATAGCGTAGCCTTATCTACCACCGAAGCGGAGTACATATCCTTAGGGAGTTGTTGTGATCAAGTCCTTTGGATGAAGCAACAACTCTTAGACTATGGTGTTAAAGTAGAAACCATACCCCTTAAGTGTGACAACACAAGTGCCATTTGTCTTACTAAGAATCCCATCCAACACTCTAGAACTAAACACATAGAAATTCGACATCACTTTATTAGAGATCATGTTTTGAAAAATGATGTTGTTATTGAATATGTTGACACCTTGAACCAATTAGTGGATATATTTACAAAACCTTTAGATAAAGAGCGTTTTTGGTCCCTTAGGAGAGAGTTAGGTCTAGCTAGCCTATCTTGACCTTTTAGGACCTCTTTTGTGCTTAAAATGCTTGATTTTGTGAAATTGCCATGTTTATGTGTTTAATCTCCTAATTTTATCCATGCCTATAGTTAGGGGGAGTATGCTTGTGTTAAAATATGCTTAGAACTGTTCATTCATCATTTGCATACTTTTAGGAGGTGTTAAGTTCGAGCCTTTGGTTGTTCTTAGAACTAAATAGGTAATTCTGGGCATACGGTATCGATACTGAGCTTAGCGTATCGATACATGTTCTTCATTTCGTTTCCCAGAATTTTCCTCGCTTCACGGGTATCGATACGCTTAATATCGTATCGATACTGGTCGTTTCGATACGGGCCCCACCGTTTCGATACAACTTTCCAACGGGCATTTTCGAGAAAAGACAATTCTATCCCCGTATCGATACCCCCTCAGGAGTATCGATACCCTATCGCGCAGTTGGCATTAAATCAGTCTTAAATGAGATCTAATTTTACCAAAATTAAAATTCTTTAACCCTAACAAACCCTAGCCGTTTTTGCCTATAAAAAGGCCCTTCCTCCTTCATATTTTTCACACTACAACTCAATTCTAAAAGAATTTTTGCATCAAGCAAAGAATTGTGCTCTCTCTCAAGATTTTCTTCAATCTTCAAAGTTTCCTTCAAGGTAATCTCTTCTTTTTACTCTTTTTTGTTATGTTTTTTTTAACCCTTTGTTTTCTTAAATCTCTTTGGTTTTCAAATTTTTTTTTCTCTTAAAAAAATCCTTTTTACCTTGATTTTTACTCAAATTGAAGAAACCCTTTTTTCTTGCTTAATTTTCTTTTAGATTATGGCACCTAAAGAACATTCGAGGAAGCGACCGAGGGTTACTCTTGCCGGTGAATCTTCAACTCCCGTAACGGTTGCACGCCCGGATTATGCTACAATTTATAACAGATCCTTTGAAACTTCCGCGGGTCTTCCCTATTTTCGCCAATTTGAGAACTACAAAATTCGTGCGGAAAGGGTCGTCTCCATTCCTTTTCTCGACTCCGAGCGCTTCAAGTTTGAATATCTTCCGTTTCTTCGCAATTGGGAATTCATGGAGTTTCTATCTATCCCCGGTATTTACTATCGTCTTTTGGTTTTAATTTTCTATTCTAATGCCAAAGTTATTACTCGCAATGGGGAAGTTGTTGCCATCCGCTCTTATCTTATGGGGAAGCAAATCATTCTCGATGTCAAAGGGATTTGTGATGTTTTTAAGTTAGAGGATGAAGGCTTAGATGATGAGAATGCCTTGGGCCATGTTCTCGGTGGTTCCGTAACCGTCCTCAATGCTCACGATCGAATCCTACATTTGATGATGTCTTCGTGGTTACATCCCTCCGGTGGCAAATACTCTACCATCCGTCAAGTGGATGATTTTTGGATCCGTTGTTTCCGTCAACGACACCGCCCAAACCTAGCTCGAATCATGTTCAATGAGATCGTCTATCATGTTCAAAATCGCCACACCACTCTCATCACATCTTTTATCTACGGTACGGCTTTAAGTTACTATTTTGTGAAAAAGGATATTGATTGCTCATTTGATCTTGCATCTCCTCTTACCGATCCTATTGATGAGCGATCCCTTGCTCGGGGTAAGTTCCATTACTTTAATGGAAGTTGGTTACGCCTTTCCGAGCTTCCACCCGAGGCCGCAGCCGTATTGGAACAACCACAAGCTCCTCAAGCTCCTCAGGCTCCTCAAGTCCCACAGCCCAATTTGGATGCTCTCATGACCTATCTCAATGACCAATTTACCGGGCTACGCACGGACATGAACACTCGTCTAACCTCCATGGAAACCACCTTCGATACAAGGATGACGGGTATGGAGAATCGCCTTACATCCCTTGAAAGCGGGCAAAATTCCTTGAATATTTCCGTTACCGCTTTCCATGATGAATGGCGTAATAGCATGAGGACTAATGAGCCTATGATAGATGATGATGAAGATGATGAAGATGACGAAGACAATGCCTAGACATCTCTTCTTGCATATCATTCATAATCATCTAGGATTTTCAATTTTTATGCACCTATGTTTATGTTTTTAGGATTAAGTTTGTTCTAGGATTAAAAACCTATGCTTTGATTTCTCGTATGTTTTTGTTTGGATTTCCTTTTTTTTATGCTATGATGAATAAAATTATGTTGCTTATTATTATTATACCTTTGATTTCATTATGCACTTTATTGTCTCAATGCATTTTTTATCTAACAAAAAGGGGGAGAAGAAACTTGCTCACAACTTTAAAATATTTTGATTTTAACTCAAAGGTTACCAAGCTTATATTAAGGGGGAGTTACTTTGTAAAGGTTATTCAAAAGTGTCAAAATTTTAAGTTTTGGTTTTTTTATATCAAAAAGGGGGAGATTGTAAAACCTATGTTTGATTTTGATATAACTAGATCTTTAAGGATCAATTTGAAAAACTTAAAATTGTTTTTACAAGTCCCTTAACAAGTTTTGAAACACCAACACTTTAAAACTGATTTGTAAAACTCAAACTCAAAATATTTTCTAAGTGTTCCAAGCCAAATCTATTGAAAATCGTCAGAGAGTATCGATACCCATGGAGGCGTATCGATACCTTTTTGCAAAAATTGGCTACTGTCGGAACACGTATCGATACGGAAAACCCTCGTATCGATACGCCCCTGTGTTAAACTTCAAAGAGTTTGAAGAGTGTATCGATACGGTAACCCAGTATCGATACTGGTTTAAAGATTTTTAAAGCATTTAAGTCGGTTTAAAAAATATGACCGTTGGTGTCAGTTGGTTGGTTACCAAATTTTAAAAGGTCGTTGACCGGCATCAATACGCCTAACCCCAGTATCGATACGCGTTTTGGCAGTGAGCTATGTTGAGAAAACGATATCGATACGGCCTTTGCTGTTTCGATACCCGGTACCGATACGCTTACGTGCGTATCGATACGCCCCATTAATTACACACAGCGGCTATTTTCTTTGTGAGACAGGTATCGATACCCATTCCCGAGTACCGATACTCGTAGCTGCAGAGGTGCATTTATGGTGGTAAGAGAGGGTTCCAACGGCTCCATTTACATCTCCAACCACCCAAACGGCTAGAAATCAATGAAGAGGTATAAAAGAGACACTCTAAAGCATCAGCAACAACTATTGAACCTTCAAGCATCATCAAAGCAAAAAATCCAAACCCTTGAGCTATTTAGAGTCAAATCTTTGTACCCAACTCTAGTGTATTTCAAATTGTCTATTTGTATTGTGAGTTTGGGATTGTTTAAATTGTATTTGGGTAGACTATCATCCTTTGAGAGGAAACATTTAAGTTTACCAAAATATCTCTTGTATTTGAGTGGATTAAGCTTTGGGTAGAAAGCTTAATCGAAATTGTAAGGTTTCCTCCTCATCCAAGAAAAGGGGACGAATTCTAGTAGTGAATTGTTTGAAAATCCTTACTGGTAGCTAAGGTAGTGGATGTAGAGTTCAATTGGAGAACTTGAACCACTATAACCCCTTGTGTCACTTTTATTTTCTATCTTTCACTTCACCAAAATTTTTAATTGCCAATTCACCCCCCTCTTGGCCATTTGCAAGTGTTTGATCAACTCATCAAAAAGGGCTACCTTGAAGAGTTCAGAGGGTCGATAAGTGATCTTAGTCGGAGAGCGTCGAGGTTACCTGTCCAATGTGGTATCCGCTCTGACTGCCGATAGGATGATCCGGAAAGGATATGAAACCTTCATTGCTTGTTTCTTGAACACGAAGGGCTCTCTATCTAAGATTGAGGACATTCGCACTGTTAGCGAGTTTCCTGATGTATTCCCAGAAGAGTTACTCGGGTTACCGCCAGACAGGGATGTTGAGTTTGAAATCGAGACTTATCCGGGGTCTGCGCCTGTGTCCATGAATCCTTATCGTATGGCCCCTAAAGAGCTTAAGGAGTTAAAAGTCCAGTTACAAGAGCTTCTAGACCAAGGCTTTATACGACCCAGCTCTTCGCCTTGGGAGCTCATGTTCTCTTCGTGAAGAAGAAAGATGGTTCACTTCGGTTATGTATTGATTACCGAAAGTTGAATAAATTGACTGTGAAGAACAAATATCCGTTACCCAGGATTGATGACTTGTTTGATCAATTTCGGGGAGCCACAGTTTTCTCGAAGATTGACCTTCGATCTGGGTATTATCAGTTGAAAATAAAAGATTCTGATGTTGCTAAGACGGCCATCCATACTAGATACGGGCATTACGAGTTTCTTGTTATGCCTTTTGGTCTTACTAATGCACCAGCTGCTTTTATGGACATGATGAATCGTGTGTTCCGACCATTTATAGACCAGTTTTTTGTGGTTTTTATTGACGATATTTTGGTCTATTCGCGGACAGAGACAGAGCATGTTGAGCACTTGAAGATTGTTCTACAAACCCTGAGAGAGAATCGTTTGTATGCTAAGCTGAGCAAGTGTGAATTTTGGCTCAAAGAAGTGACATTTCTGGGACATGTTGTATCTGCTCGAGGCATTCAGGTTGATCCAAGTAAGATCGAGGCCATCACCAATTGGAAGCAACCTAAAAATGTCTCTGAGATCCGTAGCTTTTTGGGTTTGGCTGGATACTACCGACACTTTGTCGAGGGTTTTTCCATCATTGCCACCCCTTTGACAAAGCTATTGAGGAAGAATGTCCCTTTTGTTTGGTCTGATGCCCATCAAGCTAGTTTTGAGAAACTGAAGGCAGCCTTGACTCAAGCCCCGGTTCTTACACAACCCGAGTCTGGAAAGGACTTCTCAGTGTACAGTGATGCTTCACACTCCGGGCTCGGTTGTGTACTGATGCAGGATGGGAAGGTTATCGCTTATGCATCACATCAGTTACGACCTCATGAGTGTAACTATCTAACCCATGACCTCGAGTTAGCTGTAGTGATCTTTGCTCTGAAGATCTGGAGGCACTATCTTTACGGAGAGAAGTGCTATATCTTTACTGATCACAAGAGCTTAAAGTATATCCTCACTCAAAGGGATTTAAATATGAGGCAACGTCGTTGGGTGGAACTTCTAAAAGACTATGATTGTGTGTTTGAGTATAATCCGGGAAAAGCCAATGTCGTTGTCGATGCCTCGAGTCGTAAGGCCATATCCGACCTGAGATCCCTGTTTGCCAGGATGAGCATTTATGGAGATGGCAGTTTGCTAGCGGAATTGCAAGTTAAACCAACTTTGGCCGACGAGATTAAGGCCAAGCAACTCTTAGACAGTTCCCTACTTCCAGTTATACAGCAAGTTGAGTAGGGATCCACATCTGTTTATGCCTTCGATCATGATGGCATTCTGTGCTTCAAGGGTCGTTATTGTGTCCCCATTGATGCTAACCTGAAGCGAGCCATACTCAGTGAGGCTCATAGCAGCCCTTATGCCATGCATCCTGGTGGAGACAAGATGTACAAAAATCTGAAGCAAAGGTACCGTTGGGTGGGTATGAAGAAGGATATATTGGATTATGTATCAAAGTGTATGACTTTTCAGTAAGTCAAAGCAGAACATCAGCACCCTTCTGGTTTATTGCAGCCCATTAAGATTCCCGAGTGGAAGTGGGAGCGTATCACGATGGATTTCGTTATCGGTTTGCCTCTAACTCCTTCTAAAAAGGATTATGTCTGGGTTATTGTTGATCGACTCATCAAGTCAGCTCATTTTATTCCTGTACGAGTTACTTATTCTCTTGAGAAGCTGGCTAGACTGTATATCTCAGAGATTGTCAGATTGCATGGTGTACCCTTATCTATTATATCTGATCAAGATCTGAGGTTCACTTCTCATTTTTGGTCGGCCTTGCATAATGCTTTGGGTACACGTTTGAATTTCAATACATCCTTCCATCCACAGACCAATGGTCAGTCCGAGAGGGTAATTCAGGTTCTTGAAGATATGTTGAGGGGGTGCGTGATAGACTTCCGCGGTAGTTGGGAAGACTTCTTGCCCTTGGCCAAGTTTACTTATAATAACAGCTATCAGGCTAGTATTCGCATGGCACCTTATGAAGCTTTGTATGGTCGCAAGTGCCAAACTCCTATCTGTTGGACCGAGTTGTATGATAAGAAGGCTTTGGGTCCGGAATTTATCCGAGAGACCGAAGAGACAGTCAGATTAATTCGTGATCGTTTGAAGGAGGCGTTTGACAGATAGAAGTCTTATGCTGATCGGAGAAGGAAGGATATCGAGTTTGAGGTCGGTGACCAGGTTTTTCTAAAAGTATCACCATGGAAGAAAGTTTTGAGGTTTGGGAAAAAGGGTAAGCTGAGTCCGAGATTTATTGGGTCGTATCGTATTGTGAAGAGAGTTGGGCCAGTTGCCTATCAGCTTCAGTTACCTCCCCAACTTAACTGTATCCATGATGTCTTCCATGTGTCCATGTTTAGGCAATACCATCCTAATCCGAGCCATGTTATTCAGGTCAAGGATGTGGAGTTGAGGTCAGACTTGTCCTATGAGGAGGAACCAATATAGATACTAGAGTCAGACGAGAGAGTTTTGAGGAACAGACGTATTCCTATGGTTAAAGTTATGTGGAGCAATCGTAGCCCTGCAGAGGCTACTTGGGAGATCTAAGGACCCATGAGAAAGCAATTTCCACATCTATTTGATTCAGGTAAATTTCGAGGACGAAATTTTCTTAAGGTGGGGAGAGTTGTAACACTCTGATAAATATATGTGATTAAAAAAAAGAAGAAGGTAAGGGTGTGGGGGCTCGAACCTGCGACCTCACCATTCAATGTTCCTACCGCTGAGCTTAAGGCTCATTTCTGTCAAATGTTACCAAACCTTGATTTTAACTTAGTTAAAAATAGCTTCGAACCCTATTGAATTTTTATCTGCCTTTCCACCTACCAGTAATTAATTCCTACCATTTCGAACTTTGAATCATCCCCCTAATCTCCCTCACAGACCCCCTCTCCCTCCTCAGTTCCGGCAAACTTTTACCGTCCACACCGTCGTCCGGTCGGCATCACCGCCTGCGCCGGCGAACGCACGTCGCCGCTCCGACCTCTTTGCTGTCGGTGACGCGCCCTCCCATGCCTCCATTTGCTTTAGAAGTCGAGTTTTATTTTCGAGTCGGACCGCCTCTGATTTCCTGTCCGTGCTTCCGTCGTATTGACTTGCCGGCGGTACGACGACGCTCCACTCGTCGAGCCGATCAAAACCCAGTCGATCTCTTGCCCGTCCGACACCGGTAAGCCCATCATCGGAGCTACGCGATTTTCGGCCGTCGTGGGTCTTTTTAGGTAAAATCAGGCGACATTCTGACTTATTTTCGTATATTTTTGAGTGGATTAAGACTTTGGGCTAACGATCTAGCTCTTCTCGGCAGAATCGCGGCTAAACGCGTCACCGGCGACTTTTCCGGCAGCTTCTAGTGACTCTTTCCGTTTGGGGTAAGTGAACCGGCCTGAACCGACCAGACCGGTTGGCCCAGACCCGAGTCAGACCCGACCCACCTATAACCCGAACCGACCCGCCTGAGTCAACTCAGTTGACCTTGTCTGATGACGTCATGCTGACGCCAGCGTTGACTTTGACCAAAAAGTCAAAATTTTCGAAAAAGCCAAATTTTATGATTTTCGACGTCCTGAGTCCATTTTTGAAGCCCGTTTTGCGAAATTCTAACTCGAAGACCTCCGAATCTGTTCCTAAACCCAAAAATTGCATATGTGCTTAATTGTTTCATTGAGTTAAATGTAAGTCGAATAAATGACTAATATAAGCTTTTATATGTTTAAAGGTAATCGAGACTCCCCTGACCGTTCGTCTGCTCAGCCTAGTTCCTTCCGATCTGCTCCTCCGCGCGTTCCGATAGTTACTAGTATGAATCTGTAAACCTTATAAGCTCTTAGAGTTAACACCTATACCTTGTAGTAACCATAATCTTTTATTGATCTAGGATCTAGCACTGTGGCAAATCATAGCGAGGCAGGAGCCCGATAGATTCTCTGACCAGCTTTTGAGGTGTGTTCCGTGTGTGCTACATTTCTATTTTGCTTGTTTACTTGAATGTACTTATCTGATCATAGATATGAAAATGTATGAATTATGAGATAATTTCTGAATTAAGGACATGACTACTTTTTTTATTGAAAGCATGACTATTCTGTTGAAAGCATGACTATTCTGTTGAAAACATGATTCCTGTTTGAGAACATAGTTGTGTTGTATCTGATTGCATGCCTCATGTCTGATCTAGAATTGAAATATCTGATTTCTGGTTGATGTGATTAAACATATGTCTGCCATCTGAATTCTGATGCCTATGTATATTGAACAAACTGTACTGTTGGGGGTATATTCTGGGGATATGATTTGAAGTGTCTGCAGGTACAACCCTGATCCAGCTGGTAAATCCTTCTGTTAAGCTCCTACGCCCACGGGCCTAGGGTAAGTCTTTCTGGACCTAAGGCATCCCCTTAGGTAGGCTCCTACGCCTCAAGCCTAGGGTAAGACCTTCTGTATGCAGTTCATGGGGAATTACATTTTGGTGTTCGGTTGAAGGGTAAATAGGTTAAATTGGAACCTTGGTTGCTCTTATGGCATGTTTGTAATATCTTATGCATATCTGAACTGTATATATATATGTTTCCTTGCACTTACTGGAACACACTGAGCTTCCTAGCTCACACCCCCAAACTTTCCCCTTTCAGATACTTTTGGATAGGCTACCCGTGGACTTGGCACTTGGAGGATCGGCACATTCTTACTATACTTTTGTTGTAATGTTCTTATCCACCATACTGTCTATTTTGGGTAACATGAGCCTATATTTTGTTATAATATACTTTACTAGTTAGCCATGATGGCGTTATTTTGTAACTTAAACTCTAAAATGGTTTTAGATTATGTACTTGATAGTTGATTCGATGGTATGTGAGTATCATCATTATGAGACTTCAGAATGGATATGTTTTTTATCTATTATTATCTCGATCATTCTATAGCGATGCCTGATTTTCTTGAAAACTGATTACATGTCATATATATATGTTATGATAATCCTCTGTAACTTAGGTGTAATGCATAGGCAGGTACAGGGGGTTACAAATCAATTAAAAGCTTTAGATTGTAAATCTCCCAAAAAAACATCTACTTTTTTTCAAACACAATCATAATACGATATATACCATATCATCTATAAAAATAAAAAAAATGAATTTCTTACAAATAAATACCTAAAATACTTATTTGAACATATTTATAATTTAATTATAATTTTGCATCTATTTTCCTTCGAAACAGAATTTAAAATCAATGGTAATTTTCCATATTCCTCCGTATGTTTTGATACAGATTTGATAAATTAACAAGAGTGGGAAACAACATAACTAGGGATGGTCATGGGTTTGGACGGGCTGAGCTTTTAGTTGATATGCACTTGACCTGAAAATGGAAGGACTTCACCTAAACTCAATCTAATTTGACTAGATATTAGGAGATCATTGTTCTTGACTGGAATTTTGAGATAAAAATCCCCCCACCCTTACTAAACTTAAAAAAACCTTATTTCTATTAGGCTTACATGTTATGTGTGTTTTAGGATTTTATTTACTAAATCTTGGGCTTATATGTATTTAGACAACATTTTATTTATGTTTGAATATGAATTTCTACAAAATATTTCGTTTTATTTTTGTAACAAATGTGACATTCTATATTCGTTCGTAAAGTCTAGGTCGGATGTTGTGTAATATAAGGAAGATCGATTGAGTGTGCGTATAGTCAGAGGAAGTGGAGTTGAAGAACCACGTTATCAGATATTAAAAATTTCTAATAAACACTTTTCAAATCTTATTTGAATATGAAAGCATTTGATCTATAACATACATGAATGAATTAAATCTGCCTCATTTGGTAAGTAATCCAATATTTAAACATGTATGTATATATACACATAAATACGGAATTTATCACGTGAAATACAATTTTGCACTGTGATATAATTACAATTATACTTTTTACAATGAATTTTAAAATATGCTTCATTATCTTTCATGCTCCTAACTATGTAAATTCTACTCACATTTAATTGCTCCGTAAGAATTTTTGATCGGCAACTGTATGCTTATTATTCATGAAGAAAAACATACAGCGCGACGCAACCATATGCCTCGTTAAAAACCTCCATAACATAATGGAGGAAAAGAGTACGTAATGGCCCGTCAAAAAATAGGACAACACCTACATACAAGCTAGAAATAATGAACACCTATCCACCCCTTCCTTAGCTAACACATCGGCGAAGCTATTCGCCTCACGCGCACGTACTGAAAATGTAACTCTGAAATGACTTGACATGCCCGATCAATTGTTACAAAAGACTCCCATAAACGCCACAGCTTTTTCGCTGATCGCGTAACCCAACTCAATGCAACTTGAGAATCAGACTCAATAACCACACATCGTTCGCGCCATTTCCCGGGCTTACCACGTGCGGATCCGTCCACATTGAACTTCAATGTCCTCGTTATAGGCGGCTGCCAATAAATCCCAGCACGCACCTTTCTTGGCCGTGGACTAACGACACATGCAGATGGACAAGACCACCACACTGATTCAACCATAACCTCACTCGCGACATCAACCTTTATCCAATAAAAAGAATGAAGTTTGACCAGGAAACATATTTCCGCCAATGTCGAACGTTTTCCCCTAAAGATAAACTCGTTTCGGGCTAGCCATAAAGACCATAACATTGCACTAACACCAGCCACCCACCACTTCAATTTACAACCATGGAATGAACTATGAAAATTCACCACAAAGAATTCCGGAAAGCTCGCCGGTAAAGGTAATGTGATGTCCAACCAACCGCGCAACCAATCCCAAATCTGCTGTATACACAGACAATCATAAAATAAATGAGCAATCGATTCCTCCACCCTTACACACCACGGACACATACCTTGCCCCTCCGACAAAAGAACCCCTCTAGTTCGCAAAAAAATCCGTTGTCGGCAACCGTTTCAACCAAATGAACCATAAAAATGCTTGCACCTTAGGCGGGACAAGCACGCGCCACGCGGAACAGCCCCCAAAATCACTATCCCCTACTCTATCCAACAATAACGCCTTAGACATAGCATGAACCGAAAACTCACCATGCTCATCCGGGAGCCAAATCAGCTTATCAAGACTAGACTCCCAAAGGTGAACACCACAAGCTAACTCGCACAAAGTGCGCAACTGCTCTTGTTCGAAAATCCACAATCGCCTCCTAAAATATCCTGCCCACTGTCCATGAGTGAAACAACTATCCACTGCATAGTCACATACCCTCGCTAATTTATTCAATGCCAAAGCAAACAAACGTGGGAATACATCCTTCAATGGTTGTTGTGTAATCCATAAATCAAACCAAAATAACACAAGCTGTCCGTTTCCGATTTTCCATTGAAAATTCGCCCCCCCCCCCCCCACATGCGGTTCGACACACGGACATCACGCATTAGCAACAATTTGACGCCAAACAATGGACATGGCCGACAAATTCTCTGTATTAAATCGCCACCATTGAATGTTTTCACCATATTTAGCTGTGATCAAATGACGCCAAAGTGAATACTGATCGCAAGCATATCGCCATACCCATTTGGACAGCAGCGCCATATTTTCACCCGAAGATCCGCCACCCCCAAGCCCCCTAGATGCCGTGGTCAATACACCATTTCCCATCCTACTCTACTCATCCGTCGCTCAAGACTAACACCACCTCAAAGAAAAGCACGACGAATACGATCCAGCTGCTCAATTACTCCTTTCGGTGCATACTTCCATATCAACGTCGTCAACGATAAAAATAACATAATAAATGTGAAAGAATGTTTTCCAAGTCAAAAGGCTTAATTGATGTAATTTTCATCTTTGATGACTCAATTGAGTCAATTTTTCGTGGAAGGGGTTTAATTGATTTTTATGAAAATTTTTGTGGCTTATATTCCTCTAAAGCTATTAAATGATATATATACACCCAATCATATATACATTTCATATATGCTCACATGATTTTAAAATAAATTTTCTATGTCAGTTTTGATTTCTATTATTACTAATATTAATACCTCGAGGTGGGGAATACAAAATTAGGGGTATTGGACCACGACAATCATTCTCAATGGCCAAATATCAATAGCTCAAAAGCACACCGAACGATACAACTAATGCTAACCACAACGAAAATGATAACATATGACAATAAATAATAAATTATGTATTACTTAATTTTATTAACAATTGATTCAACACGATTATAAGATATAATAATTTGCCAAGCCCTAGGACGTACATGACTCAAGAAAGAAACACCTTTGAGAATTCCACACAAATGCAAGAAAATGCAAAACATATTTAATTTTAAAAATCTTATTTTTGTATAATGTATAGAATTTTATTTTGATTCTTAAATTAATTGATTAAAAGGTTTAGATTGTAAATCTCCCAAAAAAACATATGTTGAGTGGGTCGAAAGATTGAAATAAACCAAGAGGGGGTGAATTGGATTTTTAAAGCTTTTGGTGGCGGAAATGGCAAATAAAATGGTAGACAAGGAATTTTAGAGTGGTTCAAGTTCTAATCGAACTCTACATCCACTACCTTAGCTTCACTAAGGATTTGCATCAATTCCACTAATTTCTCTTCCCCTTTTCTAGGCTAAAGAGGTAACTGTTACAATTTTCGGTCAAATTTTCTACCCAAATTTTGACCCAATCCTCACACAATTTAAACAAAGAAGTTGTTGGCTAAAACAAGTATCTCTCAATACACAATATAGCCCAATTACAAGCACTCAACCCAATTGAAATGATAAGAATGAAAAATACAATTGAGGTTACACGACAATAATGGGATTTAGGCACAAATGATAAGAATGTTTGCTTTTGGATCAATAGTTGTTGCTGAAGCTTTTAGAGGTCCCTTTTATGCGTTCTCATTGAATCCTAGTCGTTGTGGTTGATGCATTCATCAATAGGGACATCGCAGTTCAGGTAGCAGCTAGGGAAGGGGGATCGAATTTTGTTTTGGCAAGATGTGTGGTGTGCCGACGAGTCCTTAGAAAAAATGTTTCCGCGGTTGTTTAGATTGGCGAGGAATAAAAGAGCATTGGTGCGGGATTATGCACGAGGGGGAAGGTTCGATCATGATGATTGGGGTTCTTTCTTTGGGAGGAGTTTGAGGTCGTTTGAAGTGGTCCAAGTTTCTGAATTGCGGCATTGTGTAGGAGGATTAACGATTGGCGACGAGTTTATGGATCGATTGATTTGGAAGCCGTCGCATACCGGGGATTTTTCGGTTGCACGGCTGTATAGATTAATGATTTCGTTTGGTTTTGAGGCGAGGGCGGAGCTAGAGGCGATATGGAAGCTATCTATACCGCCAAAGATACAATATTTCTTGTGGTTTGTTAGGATGGATCGGCTGCCAACTATGGTGATGCTGCAGTCGCGTTGTATGCCGGTAGGGGAGGATGCGATGACATGCTGTTGGTGTCTGGCAGGAGTGCAAAATTTGGACCACATTTTGTTTCAGTGTTCGATTGCATGGGCTGTGTGGCAGCAGTTTTTTCGTTGGTGGAAGGTCGAATTTGTGCAGCCGCGTAACTTGGGGGCTTTAATTGAGCAGTGCTTTGCCAACATATTTGATGGTTGCTTCCGGGATTGGTGGTTATCATCTTGCGCGGCAGTGGCATGGTCCTTATGGTTGGCGCGAAATGCATGTCTATTTAATGGTAAAAGGATGTATTTGGGGTCGATTGTCTTCTTGGTGAAGTTACGCTCGTTATTTTGGGTGAGATTGGTTCTTCCACCGGGGGCAATAATGGAGTCGACATGGTGGGACAGCCCATGGAATTGTGAAATTCGACCACGGGTAGTAAAGAGTCGGGTACATGTGCGATGGGAATTGCCGCTAGAGGGGACGGTGAAATTTAATGTGGATGGTGCTACGAGGGGGAAGCCGGGCAAGGCGGGTTGTGGTGGTGTTTTGCGGAATGCAGCGGGACAAGTTTTGGCTTTATTTTCTAGGCCGATTGGTATAGTGGACTCGAATGAGGCGGAAGTGCAAGCAATCTGTTTTGCCTTGGAATTGATGGTTAATTCGGAGAGGGTGTTTCCTCCATTAGTGGTGGAGTCGGATTCGATGACGGCGATTGCGTGGGTGCTTCACAATGACGCGAGGCCGTGGAAGTATGGGAGTTGGTTGAGGCGTATTGATGAGGCGTGTGCTGTACTTGGAGATGTGTGCTTCCACCATGTGTACCGAGAGGCCAATAAGTTTGCGAATGTGTTGGCAAAGAGTGGTGTCGATCGCACGAGTTGGTTTCAACGGGTGGGATGATTGTAATTGGGGGTTAGTGCTATTTCATGTTGGTGCCTTCTTTATGACATTACCCAAGTACTCTTTTCCCCTATAGGTTTAGAGAGGTTTTTAACGAGGCTTGGGGGAATGTTGGCTATGTATGAACATTTCTTTAATAAATCATACATGTTGCCGAGCAAAAAAAATTATAATTTTGCACTGTAATATAATTACAATTATACTTTTTACAATGAATTTTAAAATATGCTTCATTATCTTTCATGCTCCTAACTATGTAAATTCTACTCACATTTAATTGCTCCGTAAGAATTCTTTGTCAATATCTAAAATAAGCTTCATTACCATTCTTGGTTATAGGTACTTCAAATCTAACTATAAATTCTATCTCTCATTCACAATATATAGATATGATTATAGATAATATATACTCACCAAAGTTGTTTTTAAAATTACCATTTTTTTAAAAGTCAAATTGAAGAGTTTTATTTCCTTTGTTCTTCTCATTGTCCTTATTGCATGTTTGGGTGAATTTCTGTCATATCTTTTAAAGAAGTTTTGTTTCAATTGTTTTGCTGAATATCTATTCTTTTGGAAGATTTAACTCAAGTAAAAATATTATCGTTTCATAATTTTCAGGAACTGAACCAACAATGGTGGAGGCTGACATTTGTACGACTTCAACACCGATGAATTGCACACCAAGAACATGTGACAAGCTTTGCACTTCTAACCATGGAGAGAAAGCTGTTGGGAGTTGTATTACTACTTCTGTGTGTGACTGTACATATCCATGTCCAACACGGTTCTAATTTACTTTAATTTCATTTACTTTTGGAGAAGATGAATGTTCTTTTTCCGTTGAGAGATAAGATAATTGAACAAAAGATAAATGTATCATTACGATATATATATATATATATATATATATATATATATATATATATTTCTCTATTAAATTTTATTATTAAAATTGCTCAATTTGATTTTTTTTTCCTGAAATTTAGATAGACATTTCTTATTAAAAATATAACTTTCACAAATAGTTTTAAAACCAAAAGTTTATTATGTCAGTTAAGTCTCTCTAATATGTCAACAATCATGTACATGCATACTTCCATATCAACGCCGTCAACGATAAAAATAACATAATAAATGTGAAAGAATGTTTTCCTAGTCAAAAGGCTTAATTGATGTAATTTTCATCTTTGAAGACTCAATTGAGTGTACTTTTTCGTGGAAGGGGTTTAATTGATTTTTATGAAAATTTTTGTGGCTTATATTCCCCTAAAGCTATTAAATGATATATATACACCCAATCATATATACATTTCATATATGCTCACATGATTTTAAAATAAATTTGCTATGTCAGTTTTGATTTCTATTATTTCAAATATTAATACCTCGAGGTGGGGAATACAAAATTAGGGGTATTGGACCGCGACAATCATTCTCAATGGCCAAATATCAATAGCTCAAAAGCACACCAAACGATACAACTAATGTTAACCACAACGAAAATGATAACATATGACAATACATAATAAATTATGTAATACTTAATTTTATTAATAATTGATTCAACACGATTATAAGATATAAAAATTTACCAAGCTCTAGGACGTACATGACTCAAGAAAGAAACACCTATGAGAATTCCACACAAGTGCAAGAAAATGCATAACGTATTTAATTTTAAAAATCTTATTTTTGTATAATGTATATAATTTTATTTTGATTCTTAAATTAATCGATTAAAAGGTTTAGATTGTAAATCTCCCAAAAAACATTTGTTGAGTGGATCGAAAGATCGAAATAAACCAAGAGGGGTTTAATTGGATTTTTAAAGCTTTTGGTGGTGGAAATGGCAAATAAAATGGTAGACAAGGAATTTTAGAGTGGTTCATGTTCCAATCGAACTCTACATCCACTACCTTAGCTTCACTAAGGATTTGCAACAATTCCACTAATTGCTCTTCCCCTTTTCTAGGCTAAGGAGGTAACCGTTACAATTTTCGGTCAAATTTTCTACCAAAATTTGACCCAATCCTCACACAATTTAAACAAAGAAGTTGTTGGCTAAAACAAGTATCTCTCAATACACAATATAGCCCAATTACAAGCACTCAACCCAATTGAAAGGATAAGAATGAAAAATACAATTGAGGTTACAAGACAATAATGGGATTTAGGCACAAATGCTTGGATTTGATGTTTGGATGTTTGCTTTTGGATCAATAGTTGTTGCTGAAGCTTTTAGAGGTCCCTTTTATACCTTCTCATTGAATTCTATCCGTTGTGGCTGATGCATTCATCAATAGAGCCGTTGGGGATGTTATCTTCCCTCCATAAATGCAGTCTGCAACCTACCGTTTCGAAATGCCCGACCCTGTTTCGAAACAGACCAAAATAGAAATAGCCGTTGGGGTGCATTAAAGAGCCCGTATTGAAATGGTTAGACTTGTTTCGATGCGCTAAGAGCCGTTTCGAAACACGTTTCAAAACATTTTTGCCACTGTCAAGGATCGTATCGTAACGGCTTGAACCGTTTTGATACGCCTTAACGACTTGTTGAAAATCAGTTAAAAACTTTCTAACGGTCATATTTTTTAAATCTGATTGAATACTGTTTTGATACATTTGAACTCGTTTCGATACGGTGTCTCGAGGTTCTTAAGTCGTTTCGAAACTCGTTTCGAAACAGGGGTTGACAGTGTTAAAACTGTTTCGATACCCATTGCGAAACAGGAGCTCACAGTTTCAAAAGTGTTTCGAAACGCCTTAGGTCGTTCCGAAGCGGTGACTCGAAAATCACTGTTTTGGCTTTGAGAACACTTAGAAAACATTTGATAAAATCAGTTTTTAACTTAGGCATTTTGTTTAAAACATATAGAGAGGTTTGAGGACATAAAAATTCGTTTTCACATTTTCAATTTAGTCCTTAAGTTCTTTAGTTATATCAAAATTAAATTATCGGTTTCACAATCTCCCCCTTTTTGATATAACAAAACCAATGTTAGAATTTTTAAGAGTTTTGAAAATTTTGAATACATTCTAACTC
The DNA here is from genome assembly GCA_030270665.1 of Hibiscus trionum. Classification (NCBI taxonomy): domain Eukaryota; kingdom Viridiplantae; phylum Streptophyta; class Magnoliopsida; order Malvales; family Malvaceae; genus Hibiscus; species Hibiscus trionum. The sequence goes on along the minus strand of BSYR01000026.1, from coordinate 39,085,705 downwards.
CCCCTCAATTTAAGATGGGTTTTTAAAGTTTTAAAAAAGATTTAAATTCAAGTTTTAAAACATAAAAACACTTAAACCACTTAAAACGAATTTTGGATCTTAGATTACTTCTCCCCCTTTTTTGTTAAATCAAAAATAATAAGCAAGGCTCAAAGAGAAGAGATAAGGTTAAAAGCAATAATCAATAAGCAATAAGAAACATAATATTAATTCATAAAATTCAAATATCCAAAACATAAATCATAAACAATAAGTTCAAAGCATAATCCCAAATAAAAGAAATCAAAAGCATAGGTTCATAAAACATAATGGAAATAAAGATGCAAACTTAATCCTAATATGCATAGCTAATATGAGATGACATGAGAATCCTAAGCCTCGTCGTCACTATCATCATCCATTGAATCATCATCATTCTTAGCTTGAGCGCGACGAAAATCCATCCATTGTCCATAAAAGGTGGAGAAGAACATGTCCATAGATGTATGCTGATTCTCAAGGGATGTGAGTCGATTCTCATATGCAAGGAGACGATCCTTGTAACCCCCTTAACCCGGCCTAGACGGTAGACCCGAATTAAGAAAGTCACACGGGGAAAATCAAAGTCAACCCGAAAGTCAACCTTGATTAACGACCCTTTTTTTTTCTTTTTATACTTGTCTAGATGCACATTAAGCCTAATCGTGATCACACAAACATCATACCAAAAGATCACAAACATCAGAGATCAAACAGGGACTCAATTGAACAATTTACAACTTTGGGGACCAAATTGTAAATTCTGATAAATTAAAGGACTCAATCCAAATTAAAGTTACCAACTTGAAATTAATCAGGTTTCATGCTTCTCTGTGAAATTTCAGCTCAAAAGGACTTCCCAAACTCATACAATTGCACAAACAAGTTTCAGGACCAAAACGCAAACAATTCAAAACACATAACTGCCAATGTCAGCCCCCAACGGTCGACCGTTCCGAAACGGGAGACAGCCCGTTCCGAAACGCGGGGACATTCCGAAACAGGCATATCCCGTTTCGAAACGGGGGTCTGGCAGAGGCTTTTCCGTTTCGGAACGGCCCTTCCCGTTTCGGACGCCTGGGCACGATTAAGGCACCCGTTCCGAAACGGTAGGTGCTGTTCCGAAACACCCTGCCCAGATTACTCCAAAACTCAACTTTAAACATGCAATTACACAACCAAACATGCTCCAAATGCTACCAAACTTTTCCAACATGCAATTCAACATATAAGGAACATATTAGCACTAACAATTCAACCAAACATCATCATATGCAAAAAGCCCCAATTCTAATGGCATGCTTCCTACACAAGCTAGCTATTCAACACCAAACTTCCAAAACAAGCATATAAGGTTCCAATTCAAAAGCCAACAAACACATCAACACTTAACATACTTAGGGAGTCTCCAACACCTCCCAAAACATACACATTGGTCCCCCATTGCCAAATCACATAAAAGCTAAAATGTACTTATAAAACCTTCATACATTGAGCTTCACTTGAACTTGATTGCTTGACCTTTCTTGCTGCCCTCAAGTTACTCTAATGCTCTGCATTATTGAATTAAGAAAACGAAGAGAGCGTAAGCAAAAGCTTAGTGAGGCATGCTCAATAAAAACAATTCAATAATGCAATTAAAACCATTTATAAATCATGCTTAAAGTCAACCTATGCACATGCTCAAAGCATACTTTAAAACAAGCAATCTCATGCTTCATATCTTATATCAAAACAAGCATCTCATGCTTCTTACATTCTTAACATGTCATATTGGCTCAAGTGATACATTTCATTTCTTAAAACAAGTTCATCAACTTCCCAAGGACTTTTAAACACCATGAAGTATCACATCAAGGACTTTTAACCACCTTGATCCCAAGGACTTTTAAACACCTTGGCCATGGACTTTTAAACACCATGAAGTATCACATCAAGGACTTTTAAACACCTTGATCCCAAGGACTTTTAAACACCTTGGCCTATGGACTTTTAAACACCATAGAAAAGGATCACCTAAGGACTTTTAACCACCTTAGTGTCCACAACATGAACCATCCAAGGACATTTAAACACCTTGATGTTCATAAGCAACAAGGCTCACTCAAGGACTTTTAACCACCTTAGTGACCTTAACATTTTAAAACCTCACTTGCCAATATACATCATTTTCATCACTTACATCACTGTTTTTAAGCATAAAACCAAGCCATATTCATCATGCATTTCAAAGCATTAAACCACATCATTTCAATGTACAAAAACAAGGAACTCCTACCTAGAGTTACCTTCAACATATGACTTACATCAACAGCAAAAACCATGCTAAAACATGCTTCCAAAACAGTATGTAAAACATGCAAATTATCATTTCGCATCACAACAAAATCATGGCCACCACTAGAGAGAAATTCCGAAAACTTACGCTCGAGCTTAGCAAAGTTGTTTAGACTTAAACTAAGCTCCCAAGACATTGGTTTCAAAGCCGAAAACCCATTTTCACTCACCGCTTCTACTTCGCCACTTGCCGAAGCACGAATTCAAGCTTCCGGATCAACAACTCTTGAATCCAAAGATGCCTCCCCTGATTAAACACATTAAAGCAGAGGTTTAATGCATCATCAAGCATCAAAAGCTTCAATGAAAGCACTCAAACTCGCTGCTCTCACTCAACCTCCATTTTCGGCCACCAAACACAACCGAAAATGCATCCAAACCACTTCTAAACAAAGCCCAGCCATAAACCAGCAAAACCTAACATCCATCATCACCATATAACATCTAAAAACAACCTATTAACATCCTTATACCTCCAGCAACAACAGATCCACAAGATCACCACAAAAACATCCAAGAAACTTAAGCTAAACTTAGGAAACACAACCTATCCGGGATTGCATCAATCAAAACTCATTTCCTTATCAATTTAAAGTTCATTTAACATCAAAAACACATCTTAAATCACAGATCAATCAGATCTAACGAAAATCATGAAAAACCATCAAATCTTGCATTATAAGCCAAGATACAATTCCAAACTCAAAAGCCTTTAATTAAACATCAATCAAGAGTTGATAACTTGGGAATTTCAGTAAAGAACTGATAGTTTAGAGGAGAAGGACGTTCTTACCTCCAAACTTGTGTTTCTCCACTTTTTGGAATGAAAATCCTTGATGAAACTTGTAGCAATTGAAGAGGTTTTGAAGATACAATGATTTGCAATCAAATGAGAGTTGAATGGAGGGATTTAGGTGAGAAAAACAGAAACAAAACTCTGGAAATGGAGTGTTTGGATTGAGAGAAAAAGATAGAAAGAAAATGAGAAGTTAGTTGAGAAAATGCCAAATAAATTTTCCCTCCACTTCTAATATGTTTTAAAATCAGATTATAACCCAAAATATCTTAGAAAAATCTGGAGAAAACACTTTTGGATTAATAGCTCCTTAAAGATTCAAAGTTTCAACTCTTTATAAAACAGTCACCAAACTTGCGAAAATTACATTTTGGTCACTAGCCAAAATATCAACCTTCCAAAACTCATTTTCCAAAATTGATTTCACAGTTCACTTAATTATATTAAAAGATGATTTTAGAACATTTTTCCATATTTTTAATGCAACCCGAACTAGGCTTTCCTAATTTAACCTCTTAAGATTCGAACAGGACTTTGACCAAACCGGTCAACGCCCAAAACTTCTAAGCCCAAAACCGGGGCGTTACAACTCTCCCCCCCTTAAGAAATTTCGTCCTCGAAATTTACCTGAAGGAAAGAGATAAGGAAACTGCTTCAGCATGTCTTCCTTCCGCTCCCACGTGGCTTCCTCAACACCGCGATGCTTCCACAGCACCTTCACCAACTCAATGGTCTTGCCACGAAGAACCTTGCTATCCGAATCCAGAACCTTCACCGGTTCCTCATCATAGGTCAAATCCGGATTCAAAACCACTTCCTCCACAGGCATCACATGCGAAGGATCAGATCTATACTTCCGGAGCATAGAAACATGAAACACATCATGAATCTTCTCCAACTCCTGAGGTAACCTCAACCGATACGCAACAGGACCCACACGCTCAACCACCTCATATGGTCCAATGTATCTAGGGCTCAACTTGCCCTTCCGGCCAAACCTCATCACCTTCTTCCAAGGCGAAACCTTCAAGAACACACGGTCGCCCACCGCATATTCTATCTCCTTACGCTTCAAATCCGCGTAAGACTTCTGCCGATCAGAAGCAGCCTTTAACCGCTCACAAATGAGCTTCACCTTCTCTGTGGTCCCTTTCAACAAAGCCGGCATCGAAACCAACTTTTGACCAGTTTCAGCCCAACAAAGAGGAGTCCTACACTTCCTCCCGTACAAAGCCTCATAAGGTGCCATCTGTATGCTCGCCTGATAACTGTTGTTATAAGCAAACTCAACCAAAGGCAGATGCTTCTCCCAAGAACCTTGGAACTCAATCACGCAGCACCTCAACATATCCTCCAAAATCTGGATAACTCGCTCAGACTGACCATCCGACTGAGGATGATAGGATGTACTGAAATGCAACCTTGTACCCAGAGCTTGATGCAAACACTGCCAGAAACGCGATGTGAACCTCGGATCCCTATCCGACACAATCGACTTAGGCACACCATGCAGCCTCACAATCTCAGCAATGTACAGCTCTGCCAGCTTATCCAAAGAAAACGTGGTATGCACAGGCAAGAAATGTGCACACTTCGTCAGGCGATCCACAATCACCCAGACCGAATTCTTTTTCGATGGTGACAAAGGTAAACCAGATACAAAATCCATGGTAACCCTCTCCCACTTCCACTCAGGGATTTTCAACGGTTGCAACAAACCAGAAGGAAACTGATGCTCAGCCTTAACTCGCTGACACACCAAACACTTGCTCACGAACTCCGCAACATCCTTCTTCAAACCAACCCAATAGTACTCATCACGAAGATCACGATACATCTTAGTACTACCAGGGTGCATAGCAAAAGGACTACTATGACCTTCAGTCAGAATAGCACGCCTCAACTCAGCATCATTGGGCACAACTATCCGACTACCAAAACACAGCACACCATCATCATTGAAACAGAAATCCGAAGGTCTACCCTCCGCGATATCCTGAACATGAGACACCAAGGAATCATCCAACAACTGCTTATCCTTGATCAACTGAACCAAAGATGGCTTCACTTGTAACTCAGCCACAAGACCACCATCACGCGATATGCTCAAGCTAGCAAACATGGCTCTCAACTCAACAGCTACCTTCCTACTCAAGGCATCAGCAACAACATTAGCTTTTCCAGGATGGTACTCAATCGTCAGATCATAATCCTTGAGCTACTCCAACCAACGCCGCTGCCTAAGATTCAACTCCTTCTGAGACATCAGATACCTCAAACTCTTGTGATCTGTGTACACAGTACACTTCTCACCATACAGATAATGCCTCCAGATCTTCAGAGCAAAAACCACTGCAGCCAGCTCAATATCGTGCGTAGGGTAATTGCGCTCATGCACTTTCAACTGCCGCGATGAATAAGCCACCACCTTACCCTCCTGCATTAGCACACACCCCAAACCAACATAAGATGCATCACTGTAAACCACAAACTCTTTCCCTGATTCAGGCTGAATCAAGATAGGAGCTTGCGTCAAAGCCGCCTTCAGCTTCTCAAAAGCCTGCTGTCTCGCTTCTGTCCACTCATACTTAACATCCTTCTGCAACAGCTTTGTCAATGGAGCAGCAATCTTGGAAAACCCATCCACAAACCTTCGATAGTATCCCGCCAAACCAAGGAAACTACGGACCTCATGAACAGACTTAGGAACCTTCCAGCTCATCACCGCCTCAATCTTCTGAGGATCAACACGAATCCCCTCAGCTGAAACCACATGCCCAAGAAAAACCACCTCTCTTAGCCAGAACTCACACTTGCTCAGCTTAGCATAAAGCTGATTCTCCAACAAAGCTTGCAAAACAATCCTCAAATGCTCTTCATGCTCCTCCTTAGTACGCGAGTACACGAGGATATCATCAATGAACACCACAACAAACTTGTCCAGGTATTCATGAAACACACGATTCATCATGTCCATGAAAGCAGCAGGAGCATTTGTCAACCCAAACGGCATCACAAGAAACTCATAATGCCCATACCTTGTCCTGAAAGCTGTCTTAGGCACATCCACATCTTTCACCTTCAACTGATAATACCCGGACCTCAAGTCAATCTTAGAGAACACAGCAGCTCCCCGAAATTGATCAAAGAGATCATCAATCCTCGGCAAAGGATACCGATTCTTGATAGTCAACTTGTTCAGCTGACGGTAATCAATGCACATTCTCATAGTGCCATCCTTCTTCTTCACAAACAAGACCGGTGCTCCCCAAGGTGACACACTCGGCCGGATAAAACCACGATCAAGCAACTCTTGCAACTGCGTCTTCAGCTCCTTCAGCTCCTTAGGTGCCATTCTATATGGAGTAATGGACACAGGAGTTGTATTCTCATACAGCTCAATTCCAAACTCCACCTCGCGATTAGGAGGTAAACCAGGCAACTCCTCAGGAAAAACACCAGGAAACTCCTTTACAACCCTGATATCTTGCACCCTCAACTCCTTAGAGCTAGGATTCATCACAAAAGCTAGATAAGCTTCGCAACCTTGCCTCAGCATCCTGCTCGCCTCCAAAGAAGACACAACATTGGCAAGAAACTTCACATTCTCACCAACCACCACAACTTCATAATCATCCGCAAGCTTAAGCGAAACACGCTTATTCTCACAATCCACAACAGCACGATGCTCAGCAAGCCAATCCATACCAAGGATCACATCGAAACCATAGAAGGGCAACTCCATAAGATCAACATGAAAGACATGCTCTTGAACAACCAAAGGGCACCTTCTATAAAGCTTACGAGTCACAACAGTCTCACCAAAAGAACTAGTGACCCGAACACCAACATCCAAAGACTCAACAGGCAAACCAAGCAATTCAGCATGCTCACGAAGAATATATGAATGCGTAGATCCAGAATCAATCAAAGAAAGCAATGACAAGGACTGTAAAGTAAAGGTACCTGCAATCACATCTGCATCATTCCTGCCCTCTCTCTGAGCATACACCCTCGCTTGGCCTCCACCTTCAGGCTGAATAGCTACAACATGAGCTACCCCTCGGCCACCTTCCTCTCTCCTCTGGAAATTACCACGGCCGCGCCCACGACCTCTCTGCGGTGCAACAACAACAGGAGCACGCACCTGCTCACCAGCCAACCTCGGACAATCTCGCCTGATGTGGTCTGCAGAACCACAATTCCAGCACCCGTTACCACCAGCCGCAACAGGAGCTTGTGCCACTCTCTCAGCACGAGGACAGTCACGCTTCAAGTGACCACGGGAACCACAGATCCAACAAGCACTGGGATCAACTCTAGCATTGCCTCCTCTAGCAGGCACACCACCACCTCTCCTGGCTGAGGACTGATACTTCTGATCTCGTCCCCTCTTGTTCCGTCCACCTCCGGAACTATACTCAGCAGCTCGCTTGCCAGCACCCTTAGCAGACAAACTCAGGTTCATCTCAACGTCCTTTGCTCGGCCCACCAACACATCAAAATCAACATACTCGGTGGCCAACAAATAAATCTTAACATCCGTCACAAGACCGTAACGAAACCTTTCGCACCTAGCCCTCTCATCAGGTATCAGCTCCGGTGCATACTGACTGAGCCGTACAAACTGTACCTCGTACTCAGCTACACTCATGCTCCCTTGGGTAAGAGACATGAATTCCCGCTTTTTCTCATCCAGATATCTCACTCCAAGATATCTTCTTTTAAACACATTCTGAAAGAATGTCCAGGTAACATCAGCTTCAGCCATTCCAGTAATGGTAGTCGTCCACCATGTATAAGCAGCATCCTGCAGCAAGGACACAACACAACCCAGCTTTTGCACATCCGTGCAACTCATCTGACCCAAGATACGCTTGGTACTTTCCAGCCAAGCCTCAGAACTCTCAGCTGATAAACCTCTAAACTCAGTCCCTCCAAGACTGCGCAGACGCTCCAAAGGCAATCTGACTCCAGCATCTCCCTGATGCCCAGCTCCCTGAGCTCCAGCTACTGCTGCTCGAAAAGCACCCGCAATAGCTTGTACCAAAGCAGACATATCAGGCACAGCTTGCCCCTGACCAACCTCTGGTCCAGCAGCTCCAGCACCAGCATCAGCTGCAGCTTCAGCTCTCGCACCTCCAGCACCACCACCAGGCGGAGGAGGGGGTAACACAGCTCTACCAGTGTGCTCTTCATTCTCATTCTCATTAGGAGCCGTAGCTCTCGCATTACCTCTTAACTCTCTACGTGGTGCCATACTTTTACCATGCAATCACAACACAAATAAAACAAAATCAGGCCCAGCAAGGTAAGCGATCCAAGTATTCAAGCTCAATTTCATTTCAAAACAACATCTTTCCTTTAGCTTTTGTTTGGCAATGGGTACCCTCAACATGCAACATCAAAGCATACAACTCAACTGCATCAACATTTCAGACCACTGAACATGCTTTCAAACAACAAGCATTCATAGCATACATACTTCAATCATGCATACAAACATTCCCAATTACTCGAGAACTCAGCTCTGATACCACCAAATGTAACCCCCTTAACCCGGCCTAGACGGTAGACCCGAATTAAGAAAGTCACACGGGGAAAATCAAAGTCAACCAGAAAGTCAACCTTGATTAACGACCCTTTTTTTTCTTTTTATACTTGTCTAGATGCACATTAAGCCTAATCGTGATCACACAAACATCATACCAAAAGATCACAAACATCAGAGATCAAACAGGGACTCAATTGAACAATTTACAACTTTGGGGACCAAATTGTAAATTCTGATAAATTAAAGGACTCAATCCAAATTAAAGTTACCAACTTGAAATTAATCAGGTTTCATGCTTCTCTGTGAAATTTCAGCTCAAAAGGACTTCCCAAACTCATACAATTGCACAAACAAGTTTCAGGACCAAAACGCAAACAATTCAAAACACATAACTGCCAATGTCAGCCCCCAACGGTCGACCGTTCCGAAATGGGAGACAGCCCGTTCCGAAACGCGGGGACGTTCCGAAACAGGCATATCCCGTTTCGAAACGGGGGTCTGGCAGAGGCTTTTCCGTTTCGGAACGGCCCTTCCCGTTTCGGACGCCTGGGCACGATTAAGGCACTCGTTCCGAAACGGTAGGTGCTGTTCCGAAACACCCTGCCCAGATTACTCCAAAACTCAACTTTAAACATGCAATTACACAACCAAACATGCTCCAAATGCTACCAAACTTTGCCAACATGCAATTCAACATATAAGGAACATATTAGCACTAACAATTCAACCAAACATCATCATATGCAAAAAGCCCCAATTCTAATGGCATGCTTCCTACACAAGCTAGCTATTCAACACCAAACTTCCAAAACAAGCATATAAGGTTCCAATTCAAAAGCCAACAAACACATCAACACTTAACATACTTAGGGAGTCTCCAACACCTCCCAAAACATACACATTGGTCCCCCATTGCCAAATCACATAAAAGCTAAAATGTACTTATAAAACCTTCATACATTGAGCTTCACTTGAACTTGATTGCTTGACCTTTCTTGCTGCCCTCAAGTTACTCTAACGCTCTGCATTATTGAATTAAGAAAACGAAGAGAGCGTAAGCAAAAGCTTAGTGAGGCATGCTCAATAAAAACAATTCAATAATGCAATTAAAACCATTTATAAATCATGCTTAAAGTCAACCTATGCACATGCTCAAAGCATACTTTAAAACAAGCAATCTCATGCTTCATATCTTATATCAAAACAAGCATCTCATGCTTCTTACATTCTTAACATGTCATATTGGCTCAAGTGATACATTTCATTTCTTAAAACAAGTTCATCAACTTCCCAAGGACTTTTAAACACCTTGGCCATGGACTTTTAAGCACCATGAAGTATCACATCAAGGACTTTTAACCACCTTGATCCCAAGGACTTTTAAACACCTTGGTCATGGACTTTTAAACACCATGAAGTATCACATCAAGGACTTTTAAACACCTTGATCCCAAGGACTTTTAAACACCTTGGCCTATGGACTTTTAAACACCATAGAAAAGGATCACCTAAGGACTTTTAACTACCTTAGTGTCCACAACATGAACCATCCAAGGACTTTTAAACACCTTGATGTTCATAAGCAACAAGGCTCACTCAAGGACTTTTAACCACCTTAGTGACCTTAACATTTTAAAACCTCACTTGCCAATATACATCATTTTCATCACTTACATCACTGTTTTTAAGCATAAAACCAAGCCATATTCATCATGCATTTCAAAGCATTAAACCACATCATTTCAATGTACAAAAACAAGGAACTCCTACCTAGAGTTACCTTCAACATATGGCTTACATCAACAGCAAAAACCATGCTAAAACATGCTTCCAAAACAGTATGTAAAACATGCAAATTATCATTTCGCATCACAACAAAATCATGGCCACCACTAGAGAGAAATTCCGAAAACTTACGCTAGAGCTTAGCAAAGTTGTTTAGACTTAAACTAAGCTCCCAAGACATTGGTTTCAAAGCCGAAAACCCATTTTCACTCACCGCTTCTACTTCGCCACTTGCCGAAGCACGAATTCAAGCTTCCGGATCAACAACTCTTGAATCCAAAGATGCCTCCCCTGATTAAACACATTAAAGCAGAGGTTTAATGCATCATCAAGCATCAAAAGCTTCAATGAAAGCACTCAAACTCGCTGCTCTCACTCAACCTCCATTTTCGGCCACCAAACACAACCGAAAATGCATCCAAACCACTTCTAAACAAAGCCCAGCCATAAACCAGCAAAACCTAACATCCATCATCACCATATAACATCTAAAAACAACCTATTAACATCCTTATACCTCCAGCAACAACAGATCCACAAGATCACCACAAAAACATCCAAGAAACTTAAGCTAAACTTAGGAAACACAACCTATCCGGGATTGCATCAATCAAAACTCATTTCCTTATCAATTTAAAGTTCATTTAACATCAAAAACACATCTTAAATCACAGATCAATCAGATCTAACGAAAATCATGAAAAACCATCAAATCTTGCATTATAAGCCAAGATACAATTCCAAACTCAAAATCCTTTAATTAAACATCAATCAAGAGTTGATAACTTGGGAATTTCAGTAAAGAACTGATAGTTTAGAGGAGAAGGACGTTCTTACCTCCAAACTTGTGTTTCTCCACTTTTTGGAATGAAAATCCTTGATGAAACTTGTAGCAATTGAAGAGGTTTTGAAGATACAATGATTTGCAATCAAATGAGAGTTGAATGGAGGGATTTAGGTGAGAAAAACAGAAACAAAACTCTGGAAATGGAGTGTTTGGGTTGAGAGAAAAAGAGAGAAAGAAAATGAGAAGTTAGTTGAGAAAATGCCAAATAAATTTTCCCTCCACTTCTAATATGTTTTAAAATCAGATTATAACCCAAAATATCTTAGAAAAATCTGGAGAAAACACTTTTGGATTAATAGCTCCTTAAAGATTCAAAGTTTCAACTCTTTATAAAACAGCCACCAAACTTGCGAAAATTACATTTTGGTCACTAGCCAAAATATCAACCTTCCAAAACTCATTTTCCAAAATTGATTTCACAGTTCACTTAATTATATTAAAAGATGATTTTAGAACATTTTTCCATATTTTTAATGCAACCCGAACTAGGCTTTCCTAATTTAACCTCTTAAGATTCGAACAGGACTTTGACCAAACCGGTCAACGCCCAAAACTTCTAAGCCCAAAACCGGGGCGTTACAATCCTCCATGGATTGCAAGCGAGTATTGATAGCACCAAAACCCCTAGACATGTTAGTGTCCAAAGTGTTGAACCGCTTGGTAAGAAAAGCCGTGAGAGCTTCATTGTTAGCAACCGGAGCTTGTGGTTGAGGTTCGACTAGAGGTGGAGGTGCTTCCATATCAACACGTTCCCATTGGCAATTGTTGACATAGTGAAATTCGGACTTGCGGAGAGAAGACTCACCAATTTTTGACTTGTGGGGTTCCGGAGAGTCATAAGTGCAATCAATCTCAAGCTTCTCAAAGATATAACTCAAAACAGTCCCATAAGTGAAAGACTTGAGCGCATCGGTTTCACGGAGCTTAACATTATTCACCATCTCGGCAAACATGATCTTAACAAGATTAGGTTGCTCTCCACGACGAAAACATTCAAGCCAAATTTAAACTACTTGACGAACCTTAGAAAATTTACCTCCAGAGGGGCGAATAAACCACGAGACCATCAAGTGGAGAAACCTATCGTGAGCATCCAAGGCAAGCACTGAACCGGTGTGAGAACCAAAGTGATTCTCATTCTCGAGTCCTTCGTCCTTAAGACCAAAGGTATCCTCTAAGTAAGGTATGTCAATAGCAATCTTCTTTCCTAAGATTTGAGACTCAATGCGAACAACTTCGGAATTATCTTCATTGTTGATGAGTTGGGCATTAGAGTAAAAGACAAGGACCATGTGCTTGTAACAAATATCCGGGATATTCAAGAAACCAAGGAAGCTCCATTCTTGTAAACGGTGGAGATAACGAAATAGAAAATGCTTGGAGTCAAGAAACGACATGTCAACAACTCGCTCACGACGAACGCCAAATTTCTTGACATATTGGAAACGCGCCTGCAACGAGGGAGTTTTGAGACTCTTGAGAAACAATTGAGTAAGGTTAGGACGGAGAGCGGCTTGGTTTGATCCTTCACCCGATTGAGGTGCCTTACGTTTCTTGTTAACGGGATCCATTGAAACAATCCTAAAAACATAAAAGTAAGCAATTTAAAAACAAATTTTAAGTGTATGCATGAAATTTCTTAATTCAATCCAATGGTAAATCCCACTTAGGTTTAAAAACAAGTTTTAAAAACAAAGATACAAAACAAAACAAAAAAATTTAAGAGAAAAGCAAATTAAAAAAAACAATAAAGAGAAATACGAATGATAAAATATATATTCGAATAAAAATTTGAAGATTTTGAAATTTTTTTACAAGTTTTGAAAAACCCAAGTATCAAAACACATAAACTATACAAAATTAAAATTTTCTAACCTAAGATTCGAATACAAATCTAAGGAAAAAGAAAAAGATGAAAAACTACCTTAAATTTTGATTTTGGATGAATAGATGAAAATCCTTGCACAAAGTTGTTGATGCTTGCTTAGACTTGTGTTTAAGAGTAAAAGGCCTCAAGATTTGGTGAAAAACAATGAGGTTTAGAGGGTTTTTATTGGGAAAAATCGTTTTAGGGTTTTTAGGGTTTGAGGGGAGTTTTAATTAAAGTAAAACTTTAACATTAAAAGCCCTCTATAAAGCTGTCCGCTAACCCGTTTCAAAACGGTGTTGACCGTTTCGAAACGCGGGCACCGAGGGTTGACCGACTTTCCAACTCCAGCTGACCGTTTCGAAACGTCATTGACCGTATCGAATTTCCGTTGACTGGTATCGAAACACGTTTCGATGCACCCCTTGGCTGTAGCAAAAACGTTTCGAAACCCTTGGAAGTCGTTTAGAAACACCTTTCTCTCATATTGAATTTTAAAGCATCCGTATCGAAACAGTTGGACCCGTTTTGATACATTTGGGCCTGGAAGTGCAGATGAGGCTCTAAAAGTGCAGAAAAATGAAATTTTTGAAGGCCTAACTTGCACGAATGACCTGAATGAGGAGGAATAATGTAACCCCCTAAACCCGACCCAAGGGTTATAGGCCGAATCTAGAAAGTTAGGTTGAAACCGTGTCCCTCGAGTAATTAATTATTAGGTTTATGAAAATTAATACTCAAAATATTAATTTAAAACGGTGACGTTTAAAATTGAAATTTATATTTCGAAAACGTAGTCGTATAGATAAAATAATCCAAAACAAGTAGAAAAGTATCAAATTAAAATTCACATGCATGCTAAACAGTTTTAAAATCCCAAATAAAAATAAAAATAATCGAGTTTACATAAAAATCCCAAGTAATGAAATAATCGAAATAAAACCGAAATAAAATTGGAAACTAAGAATATCCATACTAAAACAGTAATAAATTTGATAATTGTTGTCCTCCAAGTACCGAACTCCTATGTCTGAGAATCTGAAATAGAAGCTAAGGGGGAGTCAGCTATAAAGCTCAGTGTGTCTCCAAGGTGCACCAGACAGAAAATCACAAGAATCATACAGTCAACATAGTCATTCCAACAGTCAATCGAATATACAGATATGCAAAGCACGATGCACCTAAGTCTATGCCATGAACCCATCTACATCACCGTCCGAAGAGTAAGGTTCCCCTGAACCACTCTCTACATCGTCACCATCCGAAGTGGAACTCAGCCCGAAAGGTGGAACCACTGATCCGAAGTGGAATTCAGCCCGAAGGATGAAACCACTGAACTTCCTCCGTACATTTTCCCACCCGAATGATATGACATGAATGTTCTAATTCCAATCCGAATGCAACATCATTAGTCCGAAAATGCATGAGCATTTAGTTCGAAAATGCATGATCATGTAGTCTGATAATTAATTATTCAGATTCCGATGTATGATGCTTAACAAAATGGCATACAACATATCACATAGCCCAGATCACAACATATCACATAGCCCAGATCACAACATATTTTACTGTCAAACATCACAGAGCAACAACATATTTCACAGTCAAACATCATACATCAACAACACATATAGTATAGCACAAGCAGAGAACACACCTTAGCCAAAGCAAACTCAACCTACTGAATAATGTTTTCCCACGATCAAAAGTACCGAGTCCAACTATATCGGAACCTACGAGAATAATCCTACGTTAACACTATTGTTATGCTAAATATAACTAAAGAATTACTCCTAAATAATTATTTAATGAAGTTTAGCTTAACATCAACGAGAGAGACAAACCCATAATGAGAAGTCAATAACGTTGAAATTATACTCGATCATCACTTTACCTTGCTATCAGCGAATGCATGATGCCTTGCAAAGGGTTAGCCAAGACATGGTGGAGGGACCCACTTTTCCATTGTTGGTGTTGAAGTCATTATGCTTCCATTGCAAGGAGATTTATAAATATTAAAGGCTGGTGGCTTACCTTGGAATTCAACATGTTGGATTTGCAAAATATGGGGTAAGTCGTTGGCATGCATTTTTATTAGGACGGTGAAAAGGTATTCGATGCAGACTCCAAGGAATTCAGGCAGAAAAGAAATTAATATATATATATATATATATATATATATATATATATATATATATATATATATATTAAAATAACAATGATAGATATCATTCAAATAAAAACCATGGAACGGGTGGAATGAACGGCGACATAGAGCAAATTCGAAAGGTTTCTCTTCGAGATTCTAACAAGACACCAACAACGATATAGAAACGGACGAGACAATTTGATTCATGAGGACGAGGGGGATGCGATGATGGTCTCGGTTGAAGAATCGAACGGCGGCTTGGGTGGTTATCAATGCTTGATCGGAAATTTTATGGGAGGGGAAGGATATGCGAGAGATGGTTGAGGGGAAAAAAGGAGAGTGCAGCTACCAATGCACAAATGAGATGCGTAGAGTCGGTATAACTTAAATAAATAGGTTAAAAAAACCTAACCTTTGGGTAAATCATAAGGGAATGGTCCACAATATTACCCATTTTTCAGAAGGATCACTAAAATTCTGTTTTTAAACATTTTGATCACAAAAAATCGTTTTAGGATTATCCAATTTTGAAATTCTCATTTAGGTTTCCAGATTAAATTCCCAAATCTTAGGGTTTTTAATTTAGGGATTACAAAATTTAAGGTTTCTAAATTAGGGATATTTTGAATTTAGGGTTTACTATTTGAGCATAATTTTTGGGGTGTTACAACTCTCCCACCCTTAAAAGAAATTTCATCCTCGAAATTTTCAGAAATAACGACATACTTCAAAAAATAGAGGTTTTGATAACAATTAAAAAAAAGACATTTTAGATCAGGTTGAATGACAACACAAAGTTTTCATATAGGCTTTGAGCTCAATTTCGTAGGAACTTGTACGATCATGATTATTTGTTCAATTAACTGAAGTTCATGTCCTTTATCGGAGTTCAAGCTATGATAATCTCTAAAGGTTACTCAAAAGAAGGTATCACGAGGATTCACGTGGTTCAGAAGTATACCTATTGATACAACGAGATGGGAATATTATGAGTAGTTCTATGTCTAGAGTAGAAGTCACTAATTAATGATTACACATTCCCCTAATTCTTGATTTTAATGAAACATACTCAAATATAAAGCTCCTGCGAGGTGGCATACGCAAGTATCTATAAAAAGGGCAATCCTAGAATTAGTTGGTACTTGGAGTTTCCATTTAAAATATATCTTTAATTCTTTTAAATAATAAATTTATTAGAAAATCCCATTTTACCCCAAAAATATATAATATGCACGCAAAAATCATTTTCGGCATAAAATTTTAAGTGAGCCTCACAGTCCGAGGGTTGAACTTAGCTCTGATACCACTAAATGTAACCCCCTAAACCCGACCCAAGGGTTATAGGCCGAATCTAGGAAGTTAGGTTGAAACTGTGTCCCTCGAGTAATTAATTATTAGGTTTCCGAAAATTAATACTCAAAATATTAATTTAAAACGGTGACGTTTAACATTGAAATTTATATTTCGAAAACGCAGTCGTATAGATAAAATAATCCAAAACAAGTAGCAAAGTATGAAATTAAAATTCACATGCATGCTAAACAGTTTTAAAATCCCAAATAAAAATAAAAATAATCGAGTTTACATAAAAATCCCAAGTAATGAAATAATCGAAATAAAACCGAAATAAAACTGGAAACTAAGAATATCCATACTAAAACAGTAACAAATCTGATAACTGTGGTCCTCCAAGTACCGAACTCCTATGTCTGAGAATCTGAAATAGAAGCTAAGGGGGAGTCAGCTATTAAGCTCAGTGTGTCTCTAAGGTGCACCAGACAGAAAATCACAAGAATCATATAGTCAACATAGTCATTCCAACAGTCAATCGAATATATAGATATGCAAAGCACGATGCACCTAAGTCTATGCCATGAACCGATCTACATCACCGTCCGAAGAGTAAGGTTCCCCTGAACCACTCTCTACATCGTCACCATCCGAAGTGGAACTCAGCCCGAAAGGTGGTACCACTGATCCGAAGTGGAATTCAGCCCGAAGGATGAAACCACTGAACTTCCTCCGTACATTTTCCCACCCGAATGATATGACATGAATGTTCTGATTCCAATCCGAATGCAACATCATTAGTCCGAAAATGCATGAGCATTTAGTCCGAAAATGCATGAGTATGTAGTCTGATAATTAATTATTCAGATTCCGATGTATGATGCTTAAAAAATGGCATAAAACATATCACATAGCCCAGATCACAACATATTTTACTGTCAAACATCACATAGCAACAACATATTTCACAGTCAAACATCACACAGCAACAACACATATAGTATAGCACAAGCAGAGAACACACCTTAGCCAAAGGAAACTCAACCTACTGAATAATGTGTTCCCACGATCAGAAGTACTGAGTCCAACTATATCGGAACCTACGAGAATAATCCTACGTTAACACTATAGTTATTCTAAATATAACTAAATAATTACTCCTAAATAATTATTTAATGAAGTTTAGCTTAACATCAACGAGAGAGACATACCCATAATGAGAAGTCAATAACGTTGAAATTATACTCGATCATCACTTTACCTTGTTGTCAGCGAATGCATGATGCCTTGCAAAGGGTTAGCCAAGACATGGTGGAGGGACCCACTTTTCCATTATTGGTGTTGAAGTCATTATGCTTCCATTGCAAGTATATTTATAAATATTAAAGGCTGGTGGCTTACCTTGGAATTCAACACGTTGGATTTGCAAAACATGGGGTAAGTCTTTGGCATGCATTTTTATTAGGACGGTGAAAAGGTATTCGATGCAGACTCCAAGGATTTTAGGTAGCAAAGAAATTAATATATATATATAATAAAATAACAATGATATATATCATTCAAATAAAAACCATGGCACGGGTGAAATGAACGGCGGCATAGAGCAAACTCGAAAGGTTCCTCTTCGAGATTCTAACAAGACACCAACAACGATATAAAAACGGACGAGACAATTTGGTTCACGAGGACGAGGGGATGTGATGATGGTCTCGGATGAAGAATCGAACGGCGGCTTGGGTGGTTATCAATGCTTGATCGGAAATTTTATGGGAGGGGAAGGATATGCGAGAGATGGTTGAGGGGAAAAAAAGGAAAGTGCAGCTACCAATGCACAAATGAGATGCGTAGAGTCGGTATAACTCAAATAAATAGGTTAAAAAAACCTAACCTTTGGGTAAATCATAAGGGAAGGGTCCACAATATTACCCATAATTTAGAAGGATCACTAAAATTCTGTTTTAAACATTTTGATAACAAAAAAATCTTTTTAGGATTATCCAGTTCTAAAATTCTCATTTAGGTTTCCAGATTAAATTCCCAAATCATAGGGTTTTTAATTTAGGGATTACAAAATTTAAGGTTTCTAAATTAGGGATATTTTGAATTTAGGGATTACTATTTGAGCGTAATTTTTGGGGTGTTACAAATAACATGTGCAAACATAAACATACTCCCCTAGCTATAGGCATGGATGAAATTAGGAGTAAAAACACATAAACATGGCATTTCACAAGATCAAGCAATTTTAAGCACAAAATAGGTCATAAAAGGTCAAGATAGGCTAGTTATACCTAACTCTCTCCTAAGGGACCAAAAACGCTCTTTGTCTAAAGGTTTTGTAAATATGTCTTGTAATTGATTTAAGGTGTCAACATACTCTATAACAACATCTTCTTTAAGGACATGATCTCTAATGAAATGATGCCTTATTTCTATGTGTTTGGTTCTAGAGTGTTGGATGTGATTTTTTGTCAAACATATGGCACTAGTGTTATCACACTTAATGGGTATGGTTCCAACTTTAATACCATATTCTAAGAGTTGTTGCTTCATCCAAAGGACTTGAGCACAACAATTCCCTAAGGATATGTACTCAGCTTCGGTGGTAGATATGGCTACACTATATTGTTTATTAGAGAACCAAGATATAAGCATACTACCTAGGAATTTACAAGTTCCCGAAGTACTCTTCCTATCGATTTTGCGTCCCCCATAATCCGCATCCGAATAAGCATGAAGGTTGAAGGTGGAGTCTCTAGGGTACCAAAGACCTAAACAAGGAGTATCTCTAAGGTACCTAAAGATTATCTTAAAGGCTATAAGGTTCGACTCTATAGGACTAGCTTGAAACCTAGCACACAAGCAAACACTAAACAAGATATATGTTCTACTTGCGGTAAGGTAAAGCAATGATCCAATCATAGAACGGTAAAGCTTAGAGTCAACACACTTACATCCTTCATCCTTGTCAAGCTTTGTAGATGAGCTCATAGGTGTGGCTTGAGGCTTTGCATTCTCCAAGCCAAACTTCTTGAGCATATCCTTGATGTATTTTTCTTGATTGATGAAGGTGTCATCCTTCCTTTGCTTGATTTGGAGTCCCAAAAAGAATGAGAGCTCCCCCATCATGCTCATCTGGAATTCACCTTGCATTAGCTTAGCAAACTCTTTGCAATGACATTCGTTAGTAGAACCAAAAATAATATCATCAACATAAATTCGTACTACTAAGATGTCCTTTTTATACCTTTTTATAAAAAGTGTAGTGTCCACCTTACCCTTTTCAAAACCTTTTTCAATTAAAATTTTTGAAAGTCTTTCATACCAAGCTCTAGGAGCTTGTTTTAAACCATAAAGAGCTTTAGTGAGTTTGAAAACTTGATTTGGAAATTTTGAGTCTTCAAAACCCGGTGGTTGTTCCACATACACTTCCTCATTTATAAAACCATTTAAAAACGCGCTTTTAACATCCATTTGAAAAAGCTTGAAATCATGATAACATGCATATGCAAGCAACATCCTAATGGCTTCCATTCTAGATACGGGTGCATAGGTTTCATCAAAATCTATTCCATCTTCTCGAGTGTAACCTTGTGCTACTAGTCTAGCTTTGTTTCTCACAGTGTTACCACTCTCATCTAGTTTGTTCGTAAAGACACATTTAGTTCCTATAGTAGATTGATTACTATGCCTATCAACTAATATCCAAACATTACTTCTCTCAAATTGATTTAACTCTTCTTGCATAGCCATAATCCAAAAATCATCTTTCAATGCTTCTTTTATATTCTTAGGCTCTATGCATGAGATAAATGCAACATGATTCATTAGTCTAAGAGAAGATCGAGTGGTTACCCCCTTGGATGGATCACCCAAGATTTCACCATCTTTGACATAGTTGAACTTCCTTGGGTAGCTCACTTCCTTTTCCTCAAGAGCCAAGTCCTTCAAGGCTTTAAGCGGTGGATCTTGTGTGTCCTCTTCATTTGTTGGAATCTCATCCTCCTTTGAAGTTTGTCCTCCATCAAAGGCATTTATGATTCCTACATCATCATCATCACAAGAATCCTTCCTTGGAAGGAGGTTATCATCGAATACAACATGTATAGATTCTTCTACTTCTAAAGTTCTCTTGTTAAATACACGATAGGCTTTAGAGGTTAAAGAATATCCGATGAAAATAGCTTCATCACTTTTTGCATCAAATTTACCTAAGTTGTCTTTTCCATTATTCAAAACAAAACACTTGCAACCAAATGGATGAAAATAGCTAATGTTAGGCTTTTTATATTTTAAAATCTCATAAGGTGTTTTCTTTTAAATTGGCCTAATCATTACCCGGTTTACAATGTAGCAAGTGGTGTTTGTGGCTTCCGCCCAAAAATATTTAGGTAAATTGTTTTCGAAAAGCATGGTTGTAGCCATTTCTTGTAAAGTTCTATTTTTCCTCTCAACTACCCCATTTTGTTGGGGAGTTCGATGAGCCGAAAAATATGGCTAATACCATTTTCATTCAAAAACTCTTCAAACCCTAAATTTTGAAACTCGGTTCCATGATCACTTCTAATATGAGAAATTCTAAGTTCAAGATCATTTTGGTTTAGTTTTGAAAATGTGATGAATTTTTCTAAAGCCTCATCTTTAGTACTTAAAAATAGAACCCATGTAAATCTAGAAAAATCATCTACAAGAACAAATGCATAAGATTTACCACCCAAGCTCATAGTCCTAACTGGCCCAAATAAATCCATATGGATAAGTTGTAAACACCTTGTAACCCCCTTAGCCCGGCCTAGACGGTTGACCCAAACTACGAAGATTACACAGGGAAAACCAAAGTCAACCTTGATTCACGACCCCTTTTTTCTTTTTAATCTTGTCTAGATACATATTAACCCTAAGTGAGTACTCATTAAAACATATTTGAGAACGGCACAGCGATCGGATTTCAATAAGGGACTCAATTGCACAAACTACAAATTTAAGGACCAAAATGTAATTTCTGAAAATTAGAAGGTCTTTTCTGATTTTAATGTTACCGTTATGAAATTAGTCATGTTACATACTTCACTGTCAAATTCCATCTTAATTGAAAATCTCAAACTCAAGCAATTGCAACTTTAACATTTGGGACTAAAATGTAAAGGTTGCAAACTTCAGCATCATTCAAAACAGTGCCCAACGGTCACCTATTTCGAAACACCCACCTGCTGTATCGAAACGCGGGATCGGAACGACGTTGACCGTTTCGATACGCGGGTTGGTTCCGAGACTAGTTCCGAAATGAGGCCCTCTAGTGGCCAAATCGTTTCGAAACATCCCTTAGCGTTTCGGAACACGAAGGCCATTTCAGGCCCTCGTTTCGAAACACAAGGGGGTGTTTCGATACGGTTTGCCCCGAAACAGCAGCAAATGCTGATTTTTCATGCACAAACTCGTTCAAACCCATCCAAATGACTTCCCAAGCATATCAACAAGTCAACATACATACAAGGTACACATTTAGAGCCCCTAAACACCTTCATGGCATCAAACAAGAAAATTTATAAATCTATAGGCATGCACCCTAATAACCAAACCAAATAAAGAGGTCAAACCTCCAACAAACAATTAAGGCCATTTTTATAATTCAAATCTACCAAGGCACACATGCCACAACCTTAGGGAGTTCAACATATCTCCCAAAACAAAACATAGGTTCCCATTGCCAAATTATCAAAACTAATAGTGTACGAAAACTTCACCACACATGAGCTTTGATTCCCTTGGAAATACTTAGCTCCCTTGATGCCCTTAAACACCTCAATTATCTGCATTATTGGTAAAAGAGAGCGTAAGCGCAAATGCTTAGTGAGGCGTGCTCTAAAGTAAACCAACACAATAATGCACTTTTAGAAAACATTTTCTTCAAAGCTTTTAACCACATGCTCATCTTATACTCATGCTTAACAAACTTTCAAAGCAAAAACTCATTGAAAACACATGTACCTCCATTCTATCTCATGCATTAAAACCAATGCAAAACTCATGGCAAGGCCATTCACATGCTTGTATTGTCAAAGCATTTCTAAACAAAACACATATGCATATCTCATAGCATAAATCATTTCTCCAAGGTACATGTGTAACAAAAACCATTTCATCATTTATATTGGCATTTAGCATCTCATCAATACTCGGATATGCGGACACATTTCTACACTAGACTCTTCCGGTGGAATCTCACATCACCGTACTCACTTATCTAGCAACAACTTTCGGTGGAATCTCTCATCATCGTACTCACATGGCGAAATCTCTTATCGCCAAAAAGCTTGGGTATTTCGCCAAGTCCTACCCGATAGAATGCCCATCATCGGAAAATCTCCCTTTGGCTTAACAAAAGAGCACGTACGAATTTTTAGTTTATAGTGCACTCTCATCCTATTGATCGATCAATTATATCCGGTAAGTTTCTCAACATCTATGCCAATATAATGTGTTAAAATATCATCACACCTACTGTTTTTCATGCAAAATAACTCAAGTGTTTTCTCATCACTTTTCAAAACAATAATCATACTTCTCTTTAAACCAAAAGCTCAAATCTATTCAATGCATCATGCCATCTCATGACAATTCTACAAGCATAATCTCATGCTCCAAAACATGCGTAAAAACAGTAGGAATTTAATCAACACAATCATGAGCATGTAAAAGCAATTTGGGGCCAAACACCACTTTAGAGAGATCAAAACAAGCCATACTTACTTCCGAATTTAGGAAGGTGTTTCAAACCTTTCCTAAATCCCCAAACCTTGCATTTTTGTCCTCATGGACTTCTAAACCAAACGCAGTCACTAGTTTCGTTTCGCTTGCTTGCCGAAACGCCGATTAAGCCTCCGGATCAACTCCAAAATTGTTCGAAGATATCTCCCCTATTTTAGACACATCAAAGCAGAGGATTAATGCATCATCATGCATTGAAATCTTCAGCCAACACTCCCAAACTCGCTGCTCTACCTAAAACCAACATTTCGGCCACCAAACACAACCGAAATCACCTCCAAACTCTTCCAAAACTTAACCCAGCCAAGATCCATCACTTCTAATCATTTCCAAACATCAATTAACATCAAAAACAACCCTCAACACGTCCTTATACCTCCAGCTATAACAAAACACCAAAAACACCACAAAACCACCATTTTCATAAGCAAAAACTTAGGAAACACAACCTATTAAGGATTACATTGATAAAACCTCATTTCTAACATCATCTAACATCCAAAATACATTAGAGAACTATCTCAAAATAGAGCCCAATCAATTTCAACGAAAATCCTCAAGATCTCTTCCAAAATCTTGAGTTTTAAGCCAAAATCTTGTTTCTTACATTAAAACCATTTATAAAACTTCAATAAAGGATTGACAACTTGGGAATTTCAGTACAGAACTGATTATTTAGAGGAGAAGAACAATCTTACCTCTAAATGGATATTTCTCCGTGATTTGGGTCAAATTCCATGAAAATTCAATGTGGAAAACAAAAGGATTTGATGCAAGATTGATTAAGAACCAACGAGTGATGGAAAACTCATCAATTGAAGTAAAAATCTATGTGAAAGTTGCTGGAGAAAAGGTGTTTGGATGATGGAATTTTGAGAGAAAAAGGAATGAGAGAAAAATAGAGAAAGGTAGTTATGAAAATAAAAAAGTAGTTTTCCTTTTCTTTTATTTAATTAAAACATTAATTAAATCACCCAAATCAAGGAAAAATATGGAGAAAAACATTTTGGAAAAATTAGCTCCTTAAAGATTCAAAGTTTCAATCCTTTACAAAACAGTCACTACTAAACTTTGCAAAAATCGCAATTTGGTCACTACACCGAAATGTAGTATTTTCAAACCTTATTTTGTAAAATTTATTTCACCACTCTTATATATATATATATATATATATATTAAATGAGGATTTTTAGATATTTTTCTATATTTTTTAAGCATCCCGAACTAGGCTTTCCCTAAAACCTCCTTTTATATTCGAACCGTTTCTCAAACCGGCCTGGTTCAAACCCTAAACTTCTAAGCCCAAAATTGGGGTGTTACAACTCTCACCCTCTTAAGAAATTCCGTCCTCGAAATTTACCTGGAGGAAAAAGGTAAGGAAACTGCCTCTTCATGTCATCCTCTCTTTCCCACATGGCTTCCTCAACTCCACGATGCCTCCACAGCACCTTAACCAATTCAATGGTCTTACCTCGAAGAACTTTACTGTCCGAATCCAGAATCTCAATTGGCTCCTCATCATAGGTCAAATCTGGATTCAACTCCACTTCCTCCACAGGCATAACATGCGAAGGATCCGATCTATACCTCCGAAGCATAGAGACATGAAACACATCATGAATCTTTTCCAACTCTTGTGGTAATCTCAGCTTATAAGCAACAGGACCCACACGTTCAATCACCTCGTATGGTCCAATATACCTAGGGCACAACTTACCCTTTCGGCCAAACCTCATTACCTTCTTCCAAGGTGAAACCTTCAAAAACACACGGTCACCCACCGTAAACTCAATCTCCTTAAGCTTCAAATCCGCGTAAGACTTCTGTCGATCAGAAGCTATCTTCAACCGCTCACAAATGAGCTTCGCCTTCTCGGTGGTTCCTTTCAACAAAGCCGGCATTGAGACCAATTTCTGACCTGTTGCAGCCCAGCAAAGAGGAGTTCTGCACTTCCTCCCATACAAGGCTTCATAAGGTGCCATTTGAATACTTGCCTGGTAGCTATTGTTATAAGCAAACTCCACCAAAGGCAAATGCTTCTCCCAAGAGCCTTGAAACTCAATCACACAGCACCTCAACATATCCTCAAGCACTTGGATAACACGCTCAGACTGACCATCCGACTGTGGATGATAAGAAGTACTGAAATTCAGCCGCATACCCAAAGCTTCATGCAAATATTCCCAAAAGCGCGATGTGAACCTCGGGTCTCTATCCGACACTATAGACTTTGGTACACCATGAAAACACACAATCTCAGCAATGTACAGCTCTGCAAGCTTGTCCAAATTATATGTTGTATGCATAGGTAAGAAATGCGCACACTTCGTAAGGCGATCCACAATCACCCACACCGAATTATTCTTCAATGGTGACAAAGGCAAACCAGACACAAAGTCCATGGTAATTCTTTCCCACTTCCATTTAGGAATTCTCAACGGTTGCAACAACCCTGAAGGAAACTGATGCTCAGCCTTAACTCGCTGACAAACCATGCACTTACTCACATACTCCGCAACATCTTTCTTCAAACCCACCCAGTAGTACTCATCCTTTAAATCACGATACATCTTTGTACTACCAGGGTAAATAGCAAAAGGACTACTGTGAGCTTCGGTCAGAATAGCACGCCTCAACTTCACATCGTTCGGCACTACTACCCGACTTCCAAAACATAGAACTCCATCATCATTAAAACAAAAATCCAATGGTCTATCCTCGGCAATATCCTGAACATGTGGTACCAAAGAATCATCCAATAACTGTTTATCTTTTATCAACTAAACCAAAGATGGTTTCACTTGCAATTCAGCCACAAGACCTCCATCTTGCGAAATACTCAAGCTAGCAAACATGGCCCTTAACTCCACTCCCACTTTACTGCTCAAGGCATCCGCTACAACATTAGCTTTTCCCGGATGGTACTCGATCATCAGATCGTAATCCTTAAGCAACTCCACCCAACGTCGTTGCCTAAGATTCAACTATTTCTGAGACATCAGATACTTCAAACTCTTGTGATCCATGTACACAGTACACTTCTCACCATAAAGATAATGTCTCCAAATCTTCAAAGCAAAAACCATCGCAGCTAACTCAATATCATGCGTAGGATAATTGCGCTCATGCACCTTCAACTGTCGCGATGCATAAGCCACCACCTTACCCTCTTGCATTAGCACACATCCCAAACCAACGTAGGATGCGTAACTATACACCCCAAACTCTTTTCCTGATTCAGGTTGAACCAAGATTGGAGCTTGCGTCAAAGCTGCCTTAAGCTTCTCAAAAGCTTGTTGTCTTGCTTCCGTCCACTCATACTTGACATCCTTTTGCAACAACTTCGTCAAAGGTGCAGCAATCTTCGAAAAACCATCCACAAACCTCCGGTAATATCCTGCCAACCCAAGTAAATTACGGACTTCATAAAAAGACTTAGGAGGCTTCCAATTCATAACCGCCTCGATCTTCTGAGGATCAACACGAATCCCCTCCACCGAAACCACATGTACAAGGAACACAACTTCCTTTAGCCAAAGCTCACACTTGCTCAGCTTAACATAAAGCTGATTTTCCAGAAGCGTTTGCAAGACAACCCTCAAATGACCTTCATGTTCCTCCTCAGTACGAGAGTACACAAGGATATCGTCGATGAACACCACAATAAACTTGTCCAAATATTCATGGAACACTCTATTCATCATGTCCATGAAGGCTGCAGGAGCATTCGTCAAGCCAAACGGCATTACAAGGAACTCATAATGCCCATACCTCGTCCTAAAGGCTGTTTTTGGCACATCCACATCATTCACCTTAAGCTGGTAATACCCTGACCTTAAGTCAATCTTAGAGAACACAGCCGCTCCACGAAACTGATAAAAAAGATCATCAATCCTCGGTAAAGGATATCGATTCTTGATAGTCAACATGTTCAGCTGACGATAATCGATGCACATTCTCATAGTGCCATCCTTCTTCTTCACGAACAAGACCGGTGCACCCCACGGTGACACAATGGGCCGAATGAAACCACGATCAAGCAACTCCTGAAGCTGCGTCTTCAATTCCTTCAACTCCTTAGGTGCCATGCGATAGGGAGCAATGGACACCGAAGTTGTATTTTCATACAGCTCAATTTCAAACTCCACCTCTCGACTAGGCGACAATCCAGGCAACTCCTCCGGAAACACTCAAGGAAACTCCGTACAATTCTGATATCCTGAACGTGCAACTCCTTTGAACCAGGATTCATCACAAAGGCTAAGTAAGCCTCGCACCCTTGCCTTAGCATTCGACTCGCTTCTAGGGTAGACACCACATTGGCAAGAAACTTCACATTCTCACCAACCACCACCACTTCGTAATCATCCGCTAGTTTCAGCGAAACTCGCTTGCTTTCAAAATCCACTACAGCTCGATGTTCAACAAGCCAATCCATACCAAGGATTACATCAAAACCATAGAATGTCAATTCCATGAGATCAACAAGAAAAACATGGTTTTGCACTTTCAAGGGACATCTTCTATACAACTTTCGTGTCACAACTGTCTCACCAAAGGAACTAGTGACACGCATACCAACATCCAAAGACTCAACAGGTAAACCAAGCATTTGAGCATGTTCACACAATATGTATGAATGTGTACACCCAGAATCAATCAAAGAAAGTAATGATAAGGATTGCAAAGTAAAGGTACTTGCGATCACATCCGTATCATTCCTTCCCTCACGCTGAGCATACACTCGAGCCTGGCCACCACCCTCAGGTTGAACGGCCACCACATGTGCCACATTCCTCCCACCATCATCTCTACGCTGAAAATTACCACGGCCGCACCCACGGCCTCTCTGTGGCTCAGCTGCTCTCACCAGAGCCTGTCCCTCCTTCAAAGGCTGAGGACAATCCTTCTTCAAATGCCCACGGTTTCCACAATTCCAGCATGTACCAAGGTTAGCCCAACACTCGCCACCATGCCATCTACCACAACGGTTACACTCAAGAGTCCTCTGAACAACATTAGGTCCTTGCTGACCCCTACCAGGGTTACCACCTCCACGCCTAGCATCAAAGTGCGGCCTCCTATCCTTATGCCTCTTGTTGCGATCTCTACCATAATTGCGTTCAGCCGCTCTCTTCCCAGAGCTAGATCCACCCGCACGTCTAGTCAAACCAAGATTCGACTCAATGTCCTTGGCTCTAGTGACAAAGACATCGAAATCTGTATAATCAGTCGCAAGCATGAAAGTCTTCACATCCGTTACTAACCCATAACGGAATCGTTCGCACCTCTCCCGTTCATTTGGGATCAGCTCAGGTGCATACTGACTGAGGCGGACAAACTGGATCTCATACTCAGCCACCGTCATGCTACCTTGCACAAGAGACATAAATTCTCTTTTCTTCTCATCTAGGTATCGCACACCCAGATACTTCCACTTAAAAGCACTCAGGAAGAACTTCCATGTCACCTCATCATCTTCCATCCCAGAGATAGTGGTCGTCCACCAAGTATAAGCATCACCTTGCAGCAGTGACACCACACAACCCAACTTCTGCACATTATTGCAGTTCATTTGACCCAAAATCCTCTTGGTGCTTTCCAACCAAGACTCAGATCCTTCTGGAGATAAACCTCTGAACTCAGTCCCTCCCAGACTGCAAAGACGTTCCAAAGGCAATCTCACATAGGCATCATCCTGATGCGAAGCTCCATGAGCTCCAGCTACTACTACCTGAAAGGCACCAGCAATAGCCTGAATCAACACCGTAATGTCAGGAGCAGCTTGCCCCTGCACACCTTCAGGTCCAGCGACCCCAGCACCAGCACCAACACCAGCATTATCACCTCCAGCACCACCACCACCGAGTGGTCCACCACCAGGGGGAGGAGGTAAATCCACAGCATTCTCATCACCCTCATTCTCATTCTGAGCCATAGCTCTTGTGTTCATCCTCATCTCTCTACGTTACCCCATTTACAAAGAAAACAATGCACTGACACAAATGCAATAAACACAATTAGGATCAATGAGTTAAGTAATCCAAGTACTCAAGCTCTTTTTCGAAAACAATTCCTTTCCTTATTTTTGATATGGCAATGGGATCCCCTAACACATTCCAACATAGCATCATATCACAAAAACATCACAAATGATATCATACATCATTATTCACAAAACATTCTTTTCACCCAAAAAGGAATATCATGCACATACATCACCCACATAACAATTCCCAATTATACGAAAACAAAGATCTGATACCACCAAATGTAACCCCCTTAGCCCGGCCTAGACGGTTGGCCCGAACTACGAAGATTACACGGGGAAAACCAAAGTCAACACGAAAGTCGACCTTGATTCACGACCCCTTTTTTTCTTTTTAATTTTGTTTAGATACATATTAACCCTAAGTGAGTACTCATTAAAACATATTTGAGAACGGCACAACGATCGGATTTCAATAATGGACTCAATTGCACAAACTACAAATTTAAGGACCAAAATGTAATTTCTGAAAATTAGAAGGTCTTTTCTGATTTTAATGTTACCATTATGAAATTAGTCATGTTACATACTTCACTGTCAAATTCCATCATAATTGATCATCTCAAAATCAAGCAATTGCAACTTTAACATTTGGGACTAAAATGTAAAGTTTGCAATCTTCAGCATCATTCAAAACAATGCCCAACGGTCACCTGTTTTGAAACACCCACCTGCCATATCGAAACGAAGGATCGGAACGGCGTTGACCGTTTCGATACGCGGGTTGGTTCCGAGACTGGTTCCGAAACGAGGCCTTCCAGTGGCCAAATCGTTTCGAAACATCCCTTAGCGTTTCGAAACACGAATGCCATTTCAGGCCCCCGTTTTGAAACACTAGGGGATGTTTCGATACGGTTTGCCCAGAAACAGCAGCAAATGCTAATTTTTCATGCATAAACTCGTTCAAACCCATCAAAATGACTTCCCAAGCATATCAACAAGTCAACATACATACAAGGTACACATTTAGAGCCCCTAAACACCTTCATGGCATCAAACAAGAAAATTCATAAATCTATAGGCATGCATCCTAATAACCAAAAAAAATAAGGAAGTCAAACCTCCAACAAGCAATAGTGTACGAAAACTACCAGGGAACAAATGCCACAACCTTAGGGAGTTCAACATATCTCCCAAAACAAAACATAGGTTCCCATTGCCAAATTATCAAAACTAATAGTGTACGAAAACTTCACTATACATGAGCTTGGATTCCCTTGGACACACTTAGCTCCCATGATGCCCTTAAACACCTCAATTATCTGTATTATTGGTAAAATAGAGCGTAAGTGCAAATGCTTAGTGAGGAGTGCTCTAAAGTAAACCAACACAATAATGCACTTTTAGAAAACATTTTCTTCAAAGCTTGTAACCACATGCTCATCTTATACACATGCTTAACAAACATTCAAAGCAAAAACTCATTGAAAACACATGTACCTCCATTCTATCTCATCCATTAAAACCAATGCAAAACTCATGGCAAGGCCATTCACATGCTTGTATTGTCAAAGCATTTCTAAACAAAACACATATGCATATCTCATAGCATAAATCATTTCACCAAGGTACATGTGTAACAAAAACCATTTCATCATTTATATTGGCATTTAGCATCTCATCAATACTCGGATATGCAGACACATTTCTACACTAGACTCTTCCTGTGGAATCTCACATCACCGTACTCACTTGTCTAGCAACAACTTCCAGTGGAATCTCTCATTACCGTACTCACATGGTGGAATCTCTCATCGCCACAAAGCTTGGGTATTTGACCAAGTCCTACACGATGGAATGCCCATCATCGAAAAATCTCCCTTTGGCTTAACCAAAGAGCACGTACGAATTTTTAGTTTATAGTGCACTCTCATCCCATTGATCGATCATTTATATCCGGTAAGTTTCTCAACATCTATGCCAATATAATGTGTTAAAATATCATCACACCTACTGTTTTTCATGCAAAATAACTCAAGTGTTTTCTCTTCACTTTTCAAAGCAATACTCATACTTTGCTTTAAACCAAAAGCTCAAATCTATTCAATGCATCATGCCATCTCATGACAACTCTACAAGCATAATCTCATGCTCCAAAACATGCATAAAACAGTAGGAATTTAATCAACACAAATCATGAGCATGTAAAAGCAATTTGGGGCCAAACACCACTTTAGAGAGATCAAAACAAGCCATACTTACTTCCGAATTTAGGAAGGTGTTTCAAACCTTTCCTAAATCCCCAAACCTTGCATTTTTGTCCTCATGGACTTCTAAACCAAACGCACTCACCAATTTCATTGCGCTTGCTTGCCGAAATGCCGATTAAGCCTCCGGATCAACTCCAAAAGTGTCCGAAGATGTCTCCCCTATTTTAGACACAACAAAGCAGAGGATTAATGCATCATCATGCATTGAAATCTTCAGCCAACACTCCTAAACTCGCTGCTCTACCTAAAACCAACATTTCGGCCACCAAACACAACCGAAATCACCTCCAAACTCCTCCAAAACTTAACCCAGCCAAGATCCATCATGTAAGCCCCTAGACCCGCCTATGTGTTACAAAGGATCCTAGGAAGTCACATTAGGGTCACAAGAGCGACCCACAGTGAAAAATACACATGAAAATATTTTTTCTTTCTCGAAACACTTATTAAACTGTAAAATCACGTTCTGTTTAAAATACAATTTCCGGAAATCATTTAAACACATAACAAAAATTTCAGAAAGTATTTTACAGACACTGACATGAAACAATACATGACATACATGCCCACTAACTATACAGTACCGTACTCCAGAGGCAACGCCGAGGGAACTCCGAACACTGATGTCAAACATTATACCATGTTATAATCTTTTAACCTGCGATGGTAAAAATAACGTGAGTTTGGAAAAGCTCAGTAATACATAACAACCAAAAGATGCTATAAGCTCATGCAAACATATGGTAGGCATAACATTTTTATGATGTTCCAGGCAATACTTGTCTCCATTTATGTTTTGCTAATTTAGTGAAGCACTTTTCTTGAGGAAAACCAGGTTTGTTCTTTCTATGTTATTGAGTATTAATAGAGAGCTTATTGTTCAGAGAATCAGCAGAGTGGCAGGTTGGAGAAGTTAAACCACGAAGCCTAGTGTGTTTCAACAAGTTGCAGATCAAACATACATAAGTACTTAACATCATATCATATGAGCACATAACAGATTAAATGCAGATGTTAAATGTTCATACAGAAGTTTATAAGAACTACCCTCCAACCGAACTCCAAAATGCAATTCCCCTGAACTGCATACAGAAGGTCTTACCCTAGGTCTGTGGCCTAGGAGCCTACCTAAGGGAATGCCTTAGGTCCAGAAAGACTTACCCTAGGCCCGTGGGCGTAAGAGCTTAACAGAACAGCTGGATCAGGGCTGTGACAGACACTTCAATCATATCCCGAGAGTATCCCTAAGCAGAACGGTTCAGATTATAACACATTATCATCAGATTTCAGTCAACAGAGCATATAGCATATCCATTATACGAAGATTCAGATATCATAAGTTCAGAACAGACCAAGATATAATCTCAATCATATTGCGCATACAATACTTCTCCAACAGATATAATCATGCTTCTCGAACAGAATCATTCATACTTTTAGATTTCACACCCTATCAGATAAACATGTTTCTCAACTAAAAGTGCATCATATATCATGATCAGACAATCATCACATAATCATAATCCATATATATATATATATATATATATATATATATATATATATACATATATACACAACAAAATGCAGCACATGTGGAACACACTAGACAAAACAATTTTTATTTCTCAGAGATACCTGATATTTACAGAATGAGACACATTGAACTTTTGGCTCGAAACAGATATTCTAGGAGTTCACACATCATGCTCTTTAAATTCAAATATATCGTGAACGATTTAATCATTTAAGCTCACAAGGGTATTATGGTCATTTCGACGTTCATGGGCATTTTGGTAATTATGCCAACATTGAATAAGCAATGGTTCACAGAACTCAGGTATCTTGTTTGCTCATTAATTTTCTAACCGACATTCAAGTATTTCTATATCAAGGTCTTTTAAGTTATCAGATGATTCTAGAGATGCTCTAATCATTTAGGCTAACATAACATTTTAGTTATTTAACTATCATGACAATTTTAAATATAGCACAAACATAACAGAACGACGATTATAATTCTCAGGGGCTCTAACAGTTTATCAAACCTCTAAAATGTGTTTAATGCAGCATATCCCAACTTTACAATACTTACTAACATTCAGATGTGAATAATTTGCGTGTATCAGAACTTAACATCGGCTGAATTGTATATCTGAACGGTCACCTACATACTTTACTATAAGGTTTAGCTTTGAGTAATCAAGCATATAATCCTTGCAAATATTCCTACCTTACCTTGGTATGGTAAGCGATAGACATACACGAATCGTTTTTCTTAACACTTAGGGGCACTTTAGCCATTTAAGTCTTATTAGAAAATTTCAGGATTTCATTGGGTGTATAACTACCTATTCAACTGAAAGGGGTATTCTGGTAATTTTGGAAATTTGGGATAAAGCCACTATTCCTTTTTTCTGAATTACCATTTGGTACCTCCATCATTCACGTACTCAGTAGAGATTAAGTCGTCTTAATCCCTCTGACCGTTACAGACGATTCATTAATTTCAGAACTTGAAGGTATAAACGTCATTCCAATTAATTAGACATTTAGGTGCTCGAGGGTACTACAGTCTTTTTGGTCATTACAATTATTCCAATTAATTCGCTCGTTACAGTCGTTAGGATCGACGTAGGATTACAACGATATTCTCAGATGGTTCACCTTTATGTGTTATATAGAGTTCAGGGGGAAAGTCCAAGTTTGAATTGCACGAATTTGTACAAAAGTTTCGGAGTCTTTCCAATAAATTATACATCTTATGTGCAGTAAAATTTGCTTAGTTAGATAGAATGCAGATTTCGAGTCATTTCTTTATTAGAGGGGTATTTTAGTCATTTTTATAACCCAAGGGCGATTTCGTAATTTCATAACCAACATCTCATACCCCGCATTCCGAGTATTTATTCTTAGACACCATTGATAGAGTTTTAGATTTAACTGTATTATTTATTACTATTAGCACTTTCGATACTCCCGGTCTATTAATATTCTTATCCGAATATTTTGATCTTATTGATTCTCATACTTATTTTTCGTATCTGATTCGACTTAAGAAGAGTTCACGAATACACTTCATCACAAGCATGCATGCTTTAACCGAATATCAACATGATCATAAAGCATACCAGGGGTAGTAGTGTATTACCTTAGTTCCGAGTTATATCAGTTGACTCATGATACTACATTCGATCGCATTCGAATCCGGACTGGATGTCCCATGACATCTCGAATACCAAGATACTTGCATACCTTCAATATACACAAATTAACATTTCAGTCCTTATCCAAAGTGCTCTTAACAAAATAAAACACATAAACACTTTCGGGGTTCAAGGTCAGATTCGGAGGCCTTCAGGTCAAAATTTTGCAAAACGAGCTTCAAAATCGGACTCAGGACGTCGAAAAACATAAAATAGGAGTTTTCAGAAAAATTGACGTTTTGGTCAATGGTCAAAGTCAACGCTGACATCAGCAGGTCAACGGTCAACGGGGTCAGAGTCAATGTTGACGTCAGCAGGTCAATTCTGACATCAGCAGTCAACTGATAAGGGTCAACTAAGTTGACTCGAACTGACTCGGACGAGTTGACTCGGCCGATTCGGACGAGTTGACTCGGGTTGACTCGGACGAGTTGACTCGGGCTGACTCGGATTGACACGGTTCGGGTTTTCGGATCGGGCAGATGAGTTGGGTTAACGGGTCAGGTCGGATACGGGTTTGGGTCTAGTACGGGCACCGGTTGGGTCGGACTCGGGTTGGACCGGTTCAGACCGGTTCACTCACAAGAAAATTCTAGGGTCGTCGGCCGGTCGTCGGAATCTTCGTCGGAGACGTTGAATCACCGCGATTCTGTCAGAAGTACATAGATCAAAACATAGGCTTTAAAAATATATGATTGGTTATCCATAAAGTTGTCGGATTCCTACCCGATTGAAACGAAAACGGTGGTGAACCGACGAAAATCTTCGTAGCTCCGATCAGGGTCTTTCCGACAGCAAGACGACGCGATATTTGAAGGTTTTGCTCATCGTCGCACTGCGAGCACCCCCGGACGGTCGACGTGCCACACCGTTGATGGTAGTGGCCGAAAATCATCAAAAAAATAAAGAAGACGAGATGAGGGGGCGTCGGATCTTCAAATCGGTCTCCACAGCAAACGGTGCCGGCTCAACGCGAGTGGTTGACGGCATTAGATTCACTGGTCGACGGCGAGCATGCCGGTGGTGGCAGTGCACGCCACGAGCCGGCTGTGGCTGTGATCGGCGCAAGGCCGGGGGGGAAGGCGATGGGTCGCGAGGGAAAAGGGGATTAAAACCTGGGTATTTCTTTTGAGGGGCTAAAATTAACACATGGGGAAAATTTTGGTTCATGCTTTTATTTTTTTATTTTACATAACAGAAGTAAATAACTTAAAATGAAGTTTGAGGTAGATTATAACAGAATACTACCTCAGCCCAACGGTTAAGGCTTGCACTCATGGTCCCTAGGTCAAGGGTTCAAACCCTCGTGAAAGCACCATTCTTCTTTCTTTTTTTTTACTCTCAGGGTGTGACAACTCTTCTCCCCTAAAAGAAATTTCGTCCTCGAAATTTACTTGAGTCAAACGAGTAGAGAGGATTACTATTTCAGGTTGACCATCAATTTACGGACAAACAATTATGCGCGAAATTCGTACGATTACACAAAGCCTCAACCAAGACCCTCCAGGATGAGGATGTAAACATCAGATTCCAGTAAGTATGATACATATGACAGTACATTGTGTCACTTTTCTCTAAAATGTCTTTCTTCATACCGGTCAAGCATAATAAAGGTTTTAAACGGATATCACTTACCTTCAACGTAATACTCTGATAATTGTTTCCTTCGTGTATAACAGAGCCACCACATAATCTATACTTTCACCAATCTCACGGACAGCTTTCTTTTAAATTGGTAATACTTTTATCAATTTTTTGTCAGAATATTCTCAAACACGATCATTATTACTGAGCTACCTTACATGTGATCTTATATCGGTTACCACATATGATCAAACATTTATTCTTAATCTAATTCAGACCTTCAATTCCACATGCATAAACCATCTCATGTTCTCTATTTATATTCAAATCCGTCAAGTTAATTCAATTCACATACGAATGTTACAGACATTTCTTATCATTACGATTCGAGATACAGTGGATAGAAAGTTTAGATTCAGTTATTTCAGAAAAAAGATTCGACATCAGAGTCCCGACTTGGTGGAGTACGGTCAGGATCTAGGGGCATGCACATACCAGA
The DNA here is from genome assembly GCA_030270665.1 of Hibiscus trionum. Taxonomy (NCBI): domain Eukaryota; kingdom Viridiplantae; phylum Streptophyta; class Magnoliopsida; order Malvales; family Malvaceae; genus Hibiscus; species Hibiscus trionum. The sequence goes on along the minus strand of BSYR01000026.1, from coordinate 39,048,743 downwards.
CACCCTATGACAGACGATTGGCCGATCTACCTAGAATGACGCAAATCTAAGCTCTGATACCACTAAATGTAACCCCCTAGACCCGCCTATATGTTAAAACGGATCCTAGGAAGTCACATTAGGGTCACAAGAGCGACCCACAATGAAAAATACACATGAAAATATTTTTATTTCTTGAAACACTTATTAAACTGTAAAATCACGTTCTGTTTAAAATACAATTTCCGGAAATCATTTAAACACATAACAAAATTTTCAGAAAGTATTTTACAGACACTGACATGAAACAATACATGACATACATGCCCACTAACTATACAATATCGTACTCCAGAGGCAACGCCGAGGGAACTCCGAACACTGATGTCAAACAGTATACCATGTTATAATCTTTTTAACCTGCGATGGTAAAAATAACGTGAGCTTGGAAAAGCTCAGTAATACAGAACTACCAAAAGATGCTATAAGCTAATGCAGACATATGGTAGGCATAACATTTTTATGATGTTCCAGGCAATACTTGTCTCCATTTATGTTTCGCTAATTTAGTGAAGCACTATTCTTGAGGACAACCAGGCTTGTTCTTTCTATGTTACTGAGTATTAAAAGAGAGCTTATTGTTCAGAGAATCAGCAGAGTGGCAGGTTGGAGAAGTTAAACCACGAAGCCTAGTGTGTTTCAACAAGTTGCAGATCAAACATACATAAGTACTTAACATCATATCATATGAGCACATAACAGATTAAATGCAGATGTTAAATGTTCATACAGTAGTTTATATGAACTACCCTCCAACCGAACTCCAAAATGCAATTCCCCTGAACTGCATACAGAAGGTCTTACCCTAGGCCTGTGCCGTAGGAGCCTACCTAAGGGAATGCCTTAGGTCCAGAAAGACTTATACTAGGCCCGTGGGCGTAGGAGCTTAACAGAACAACTGGATCAGGGTTGTGACAGACACTTCAATCATATCCCGAGAGTATCCCTAAGCAGAACAGTTCAGATTATAACAGATTATCATCATATTTCAGTCAACAGAGCATATAGCATATCCATTATACGAAGATTCAGATATCATAAGTTCAGAAAAGACCAAGATATAATCTCAATCATATTGCGCATACAAGACTTTTCCAACAGATATAATCATGCTTCTCGAACAGAATCATTCATACTTTTAGATTTCACACCCTATCAGATAAACATGTTTTTCAACTAAAAGTGCATCATATATCATGATCAGACAATCATCACATAATCATAATCCATATATATATATATACATATATACACAACAGAATGCAGCACACGTGGAACACACTAGACAAAATAATTTTTATTTCTCAGAGAAACCTGATATTTACAGAATGAGACACATTGAACTTTTGGCTTGAAACAGATATTCTAGGAGTTCATATATCATGCTCTTTAAATTCAAATATATCGTGAACGATTTAAACATTTAAGCTCACAATGGTATTATGGTCATTTCGACGTTCATGGGCATTTTGGTAATTATGCCAACATTGAATAAGCAATGGTTCACAGAACTCAGGTATCTTGTTTGCTCATTAATTTTCTAACCGGACATTCAAGTATTTCTATATCAAGGTCTTTTAAGTTATCAAATGATTCCAGAGATGCTCTAATCATTTAGGCTAACATAACATTTTAGTTATTTAACTGTCATGACAATTTTAAATATAGCACAATCATAACAGAACGACGAGTATAATTCTCAGGGGCTCTAACAGTTTATCAAACCTCTAAAATGTGTTTAATGCGACATATCCCAACTTTACAATACTTACTAACATTCAGATGTGAATAATTTGCGTGTATCAAAACATAACATCGGCTGAATTGTATATCTGAACGGTCACCTACATACTTTACTATAAGGTTTAGCTTTGAGTAATCAAGCATATAATTCTTGCAAATATTCCTACCTTACCTTGGTATGGTAAGCGATAGACATACACGAATCGTTTTTCTTAACACTTAGGGGCACTTTAGCCATTTAAGTTTTATTAGAAAATTTCAGGATTTCATTGGGTGTATAACCACCTATTCAACTGAAAGGGGTATTCTGGTAATTTTGGAAATTTGGGATAAAGCCACCATTCCTTTTTTCTGAATTACCATTTGGTACCTCCATCATTCACGTACTCAGTAGAGATTAAGTCGTCTTAATCCCTCTGACCGTTACAGACGATTCATTAATTTCAGAACTTGAAGATATAAACGTCATTCCAATTAATTAGACATTTAGGTGCTCGAGGGTACTACAGTCTTTTTGGTCATTACAATTATTCCAATTAATTCGCTCGTTGCGGTCGTAAGGATCGACGTAGGATTACAATGATATTCTCAGATGATTCACCTTTATGTGTTATATAGAGGTCAGGGGGAAAGTCCAAGTTTGAATCGCACGAATTTGTACAAAAGTGTCGGAGTCTTTCCAATAAATTATACATCTTATGTGGAGTAAAATTTGTTTAGTTAGACAGAATGCAGATTTCGAGTCATTTCTTTATTAGAGGGGTATTTTAGTCATTTTTGTAACCCAAGGGCGATTTCGTAATTTCATAACCAACATCTCATACTCCGTATTCTGAGTATTTATTCTTAGACACCATTGATAGAGTTTTAGATTTAACTGTATTATTTATTACTATTAGCACTTTCGATACTCCCGGTCTATTAATATTCTTATCCGAATATTTTGATCTTACTGATTCTCATACTTATTTTTCGTATCTGATTCGACTTAAGAAGAGTTCACAAATACACTTCATCACAAGCATGCATGCTTTAACCGAATATCAACATGATCATAAAGCATACCAGGGGTAGTAGTGTATTACCATAGTTCCGAGTTATATCGGTTGACTCATGATACTACATTCGATCGCATTCGAATCCGGACTGGATGTCCCATGACATCTCGAATACCAAGATACTTGCATACCTTCAATATACACAAATTAACATTTCAGTCCTTATACAAAGAGCTCTTAACAAAATTAAACACATAAACACTTTCGGGTTCAAGGTCAGATTCGGAGGCATTCAGATCAAAATTTTGCAAAACGAGCTTCAAAATCAGACTCAGGACGTCGAAAAACATAAAATAGGAGTTTTCGGAAAAATTGACTTTTTGGTCAACGGTCAATGTCAACGCTGACGACAGCAGGTCAACGTTGACGTCAACAGGTCAACGGTCAACAGTGTCAGAGTCAATGATGACGTTAGCAGGTCAATGCTGACATCAGCAGTCAACTGATAAGGGTCAACTAAGTTGACTCGGACGAGTTGACTCGGCCGACTCGGACGAGTTGACTCGGGTTGACTCGGACGAGTTGACTAGGGCTGACTCGGATTGACTCGGTTCGGGTTTTCGGATCGGGCAGACGGGTTGGGTTAACGGGTCGGGTCGGATACGGGTTTGGGTCTAGTACGGGCACCGGTTGGGTCGGACTCGGGTTGGACCGGTTCAGACCGGTTCACTCACAAGAAAATTCTAGGGTCGTCGGCCGGTCGTCGGAATCTTCGTCGGAGACGTTGAATCACCGCGATTCTGTCAGAAGTACATAGATCAAAACATAGGCTTTAAAAATATATGATTGGTTATCCATAAAGTTCTCGGAATCCTACCCGATTGAAACGAAAACGGTGGTGAACCGACGAAAATCTTCGTAGCTCCGATCAGGGACTTTCCGGCAGCAAGACGACGCGATATTTGAAGGTTTGCTCATCGTCGCACTGCGAGCACCCCCGGACGGTCGACGTGCCACACCGTTGATGGTAGTGGCCGAAAATCACCAAAAAAATAAAGAAGACGAGATGAGGGGGCGTCGGATCTTCAAATCGGTCTCCACAGCAAACGGTGTCGGCTCAACGCGAGTGGTTGACGGCATTAGATTCACTGGTCGACGGCGAGCATGCCGGTGGTGGCAGTGCACGCCACGAGCCGGCTGTGGCTGAGATCGGCGCAAGGCCGGGGGGGAAGGCGATGGGTCGCGAGGGAAAAGGGGATTAAAACCTGGGTATTTCTTTTGAGGGGCTAAAATTAACACATGGGGAAAATTTTGGTTCATGCTTTTATTTTTTTATTTTACATAACAGAAGTAAATAACTTAAAATGAAGTTTGAGGTAGATTATAACAGAATACTACCTCAGCCCAACGGTTAAGGCTTGCACTCATGGTCCCTAGGTCAAGGGTTCAAACCCTCGTGAAAGCACCATTCTTCTTTCTTTTTTTTTACTCTCAGGGTATGACAACTCTTCTCCCCTAAAAGAAATTTCGTCCTCGAAATTTACTTGAGTCAAACGAGTAGAGAGGATTACTCTTTCAGGTTGACCATCAATTTACGGAAAACAATTATGCGCGAAATTCGTACGTGTACAAAAAGCCTCAACCAAGACCCTCCAGGATGAGGATGTAAACATCAGATTCCAGTAAGTATGATACATATGACAGTACATTGTGTCACTTTTCTCTAAAATGTCTTTCTTCATACCGGTCAAGCATAATAAAGGTTTTAAACGGATATCACTTACCTTCAGCGTAATACTCTGATAATTGTTTCCTTCGTGTATAACAGAGCCACCACATAATATATACTTTCACCAATCTCACGGACAGCTTTCTTTTAAATTGGTAATACTTTTATCAATTTTTTGTCAGAATATTCTCAAACACGATCATTATTACTGAGCTACCTTACATGTGATCTTATATCAGTTACCACATATGATCAAACATTTATTCTTAATCTAATTCAGACCTTCAATTCCACATGCATAAACCATCTCATGTTCTCTATTTATATTCAAATCCATCAAGTTAATTCAATTCACATACGAATGTTACAAACATTTCTTGTCATTACGATTCGAGATACAGCGGACATAAAGTTTAGATTCAGTTATTTCAGAAAAAGGATTCGACATCAGAGTCACGACTTGGTGGAGTACGGTCAGGATCTAGGGGCATGCACATACTAGACACCCTATGACAGACGATTGGCCGATCTACCCAGAATGACGCAAATCTAAGCTCTGATACCACTAAATGTAACCCCCTAGACCCGCTTATATGTTAAAACGGATCCTAGGAAGTCACATTAGGGTCACAAGAGCGACCCACAATGAAAAATACACATGAAAATATTTTTCTTTCTCGAAACACTTATTAAACTGTAAAATCACGTTCTGTTTAAAATACAATTTCCGGAAATCATTTAAACACATAACAAAATTTTCAGAAAGTATTTTACAGACACTGACATGAAACAATACATGACATACATGCCCACTAACTATACAATACCGTACTCCAGAGGCAACGCCGAGGGAACTCCGAACACTGATGTCAAACAGTATACCATGTTATAATCTTTTTAACCTGCGATGGTAAAAATAACGTGAGCTTGGAAAAGCTCAGTAATACAAAACTACCAAAAGATGCTATAAGCTCATGCAGACATATGGTAGGCATAACATTTTTATGATGTTCCAGGCAATACTTGTCTCCATTTATGTTTCGCTAATTTAGTGAAGCACTATTCTTGAGGACAACCAGGTTTGTTCTTTCTATGTTACTGAGTATTAAAAGAGAGCTTATTGTTCAGAGAATCAGCAGAGTGGCAGGTTGGAGAAGTTAAACCACGAAGCCTAGTGTGTTTCAACAAGTTGCAGATCAAACATACATAAGTACTTAACATCATATCATATGAGCACATAACAGATTAAATGCAGATGTTAAATGTTCATACAGAAGTTTATAAGAACTACCCTCCAACCGAACTCCAAAATGCAATTCCCCTGAACTGCATACAGAAGGTCTTACCCTAGGCCTGAGGCGTAGGAGCCTACCTAAGGGAATGCCTTAGGTCCAGAAAGACTTACCCTAGGCCCGTGGGCGTAGGAGCTTAACAGAACAACTGGATCAGGGTTGTGACAGACACTTCAATCATATCCCGAAAGTATCCCTAAGCAGAACAGTTCAGATTATAACAGATTATCATCAGATTTCAGTCAACAGAGCATATAGCATATCCATTATACGAAGATTCAGATATCATAAGTTCAGAAAAGACCAACATATAATCTCAATCATATTGCGCATACAAGACTTTTCCAACAGATATAATCATGCTTCTCGAACAGAATCATTCATACTTTTAGATTTCACACCCTATCAGATAAACATGTTTTTCAACTAAAAGTGCATCATATATCATGATCAGACAATCATCACATAATCATAATCCATATATATATATATACATATATACACAACAGAATGCAGCACACGTGGAACACACTAGACAAAATAATTTTTATTTCTCAGAGATACCTGATATTTACAGAATGAGACACGTTGAACTTTTGGCTCGAAACAGATATTCTAGGAGTTCATACATCATGCTCTTTAAATTCAAATATATCGTGAACGATTTAAACATTTAAGCTCACAATGGTATTATGGTCATTTCGACGTTCATGGGCATTTTGGTAATTATGCCAACATTGAATAAGCAATGGTTCACAGAACTCAGGTATCTTGTTTGCTGATTAATTTTCTAACCGGACATTCAAGTATTTCTATATCAAGGTCTTTTAAGTTATCAAATGATTCCAGAGATGCTCTAATCATTTAGGCTAACATAACATTTTAGTTATTTAACTGTCATGACAATTTTAAATATAGCACAATCATAACAGAACGACGATTATAATTCTCAGGGGCTCTAACAGTTTATCAAACCTCTAAAATGTGTTTAATGCGGCATATCCCAACTTTACAATACTTACTAACATTCAGATGTGAATAATTTGCGTGTATCAAAACATAACATCGGCTGAATTGTATATCTGAACGGTCACCTACATACTTTACTATTAGGTTTAGCTTTGAGTAATCAAGCATATAATTCTTGCAAATATTCCTACCTTACCTTGGTATGGTAAGCGATAGACATACACGAATCGTTTTTCTTAACACTTAGGGGCACTTTAGCCATTTAAGTTTTATTAGAAAATTTCAGGATTTCATTGGGTGTATAACCACCTATTCAACTGAAAGGGGTATTCTGGTAATTTTGGAAATTTGGGATAAAGCCACCATTCCTTTTTTCTGAATTACCATTTGGTACCTCCATCATTCACGTACTCAGTAGAGATTAAGTCGTCTTAATCCCTCTGACCGTTACAGACGATTCATTAATTTCAGAACTTGAAGATATAAACGTCATTCCAATTAATTAGACATTTAGGTGCTCGAGGGTACTACAGTCTTTTTGGTCATTACAATTATTCCAATTAATTCCCTCGTTACGGTCGTAAGGATCGACGTAGGATTACAACGATATTCTCAGATGATTCACCTTTATGTGTTATATAGAGGTCAGGGGGAAAGTCCAAGTTTGAATCGCACGAATTTGTACAAAAGTGTCGGAGTCTTTCCAATAAATTATACATCTTATGTGGAGTAAAATTTGCTTAGTTAGACAGAATGCAGATTTCGAGTCATTTCTTTATTAGAGGGGTATTTTAGTCATTTTTATAACCCAAGGGCGATTTTGTAATTTCATAAGCAACATCTCATTCTCCGTATTCTTTGTATTTATTCTTAGACACCATTGATAGAGTTTTAGATTTAACTGTATTATTTATTACTATTAGCACTTTCGATACTCCCGGTCTATTAATATTCTTATCCGAATATTTTGATCTTACTGATTCTCATAATTATTTTTCGTATCTGATTCGACTTAAGAAGAGTTCACAAATACACTTCATCACAAGCATGCATGCTTTAACCGAATATCAACATGATCATAAAGCATACCAGGGGTAGTAGTGTATTACCATAGTTCCGAGTTATATCGGTTCACTCATGATACTACATTCGATAGCATTCGAATCCGGACTGGATGTCCCATGACATCTCGAATACCAAGATACTTGCATACCTTCAATATACACAAATTAACATTTCAGTCCTTATCCAAAGAGCTCTTAACAAAATTAAACACATAAACACTTTCGGGTTCAAGGTCAGATTCGGAGGCATTCGGATCAAAATTTTGCAAAACGAGCTTCAAAATCAGACTCATGACGTCGAAAAACATAAAATAGGAGTTTTCGGAAAAAATTGACTTTTTGGTCAACGGTCAAAGTCAACGCTGACGTCAGCAGGTCAACGCTGACGTCAACAGGTCAACGGTCAACATTGTCAGAGTCAATGCTGACGTTAGCAGGTCAATGCTGACATCAGCAGTCAACTGATAAGGGTCAACTAAGTTGACTCGGACGAGTTGACTCGGCCGACTCGGACGAGTTGACTCGGGTTGACTCGGACGAGTTGACTCGGGCTGACTCGGATTGACTCGGTTCGGGTTTTCGGATCGGGCAGACGGGTTGGGTTAACGGGTCAGGTCGGATACGGGTTTGGGTCTAGTACGGGTACCGGTTGGGTCGGACTCGGGTTGGACCGGTTCAGACCGGTTCACTCACCAGAAAATTCTAGGGTCGTCGGCCGGTCGCCGGAATCTTCGTCGTAGACGTTGAATCACCGTGATTCTGTCAGAAATACATAGATCAAAACATAGGTTTTAAAAATATATGATTGGTTATCCAGAAAGTTGTCGGAATCCTACCCGATTTAAACGAAAACGGTGGTGAACCGACGAAAATCTTCTTAGCTCCGATCAGGGTCTTTCCGGCAGCAAGACGACGCGATATTTGAAGGTTTGCTCATCGTCGTACTGCGAGCACCCCCGGACGGTCGACGTGCCACACCGTTGATGGTAGTGGCCGAAAATCATCAAAAAAATAAAGAAGACGAGATGAGGGGGCGTCGGATCTTCAAATCGGTCTCCACACCAAACGGTGCCGGCTCAACGCGAGTGGTTGACGACATTAGATTCACTGCTCGACGGCGAGCATGCCGGTGGTGGCAGTGCATGCCACGAGCCGGCTGTGGCTGAGATCGGCGCAAGGCCGGGGGGAAGGCGATGGGTTGCGAGGGAAAAGGGGATTAAAACCTGGGTATTTCTTTTGAGGGGCTAAAATTAACACATAGGAAAAATTTTGGTTCATGCTTTTATTTTTTTATTTTACATAACAGAAGTAAATAACTTAAAATGAAGTTTGAGGTAGATAATAACAGAATACTACCTCAGCCCAACGGTTAAGGCTTGCACTCATGGTCCCTAGGTCAAGGGTTCAAAACCTCGTGAAAGCACCATTCTTCTTTCTTTCTTTTTTTACTCTCAGGGTGTGACACATCACTTCTAATCATTTCTAAACATCAATTAACATAAAAAACAACCCTCAACACGTCCTTATACCTCCAGCTATAACAGAACACCACAAAAACCACCATTTTCATAAGCAAAAACTTAGGAAACACAACCTATTCAAGATTACATTGATAAAATATCATTTCTAACATCATCTAACATCCAAAATACATTAGGGAACTATCTCAAAACAGAGCCCAATCAATTTCAACGAAAATCCTCAAGATCTCTTCCAAAATCTTGAGTTTTAAGCCAAAATCTTGTTTCTAAAATTAAAACCATTTATAAAACTTCAATAAAGAATTGACAACTTGGGAATTTTAGTAAAGAACTGAGTATTTAGAGGAGAATAACAATTTTACCTCTAAATGGTGATTTCTCCTTGATTTGGGCCAAATTCCATGAAAATTCAATGTGGAAAACAAAAGGATTTGATGCAAGATTGATTAAGAACCAATGAGTGATGGAAAACTCATCAATTGAAGTAAAAATCTATGTGAAAGTTGCTGGAGAAAAGGTGTTTGGATGATGGAATTTTGAGAGAAAAATAGAGAAAGGTAGTTATGAAAATTAAAAAGAAGTTTTCCTTTTCTTTTATTTAATTAAAACATTAATTAAATCACCCAAATTAAGGAAAATATGTAGAAAACATTTTGGATAAATTAGCTCCTTAAAGATTCAAAGTTTCAATCCTTTACAAAACAGTCACTACTAAACTTTGCAAAAATCGCAATTTGGCCACTACACCGAAATGTAGAATTTTCAAACCTTATTTTGTAAAATTGATTTCACCACTCTCTTATATATATTAAATGAGGATTTTTAGATGTTTTTCAATATTTATAAAAGCATCCCAAGCTAGGCTTTCCCTAAAACCTCCTCTTATATTCGAATCGTTTCTCAGACCGGTCCGGTTCAAACCCTAAACTTCTAAGCCCAAAATTGGGGTGTTACACACCTACTTGTAGAAACATTATTAATGGATTTAAAGGAAGACTTATGTTGTTTACCCTTAGAGCATGCATCACAAATTTTATCGTTTGAGAACTTAATCTTGGGTAAACATTTAACTAGATCAAGGGAAACTAGTTTTTCTAAAACACTAATGCTAGCATGTCCTAGTTTCCTATGCCACAACCATGCATCATTTTCATTTTGAGCTACTAAACATGCATGGGATGTATGTATGTCATCTAGATGCACCATGTAAATGTTACCTATGCGATGACCTATAAGCATAATATTATTAGATTTAATGTCAACAATTTTGCACCCATTTTTATCAAATAAAACATTAAATCCTTTATCACACAATTGACTTATGCTCAACAAATTATGTTTAAGACCATCCACATACAAGACATTTTCAATAAGAATAGTAGAGTGATTACCTATGGAGCCAATACCTTTAATGTGGCCTTTGGAGTTGTCACCAAATGTCAGCACTCCTCCACTTTTTGGCTTTAGATCTATGAATCTACTCTTGTCTCCGGTCATATGCCTCGAGCATCCACTATCAAGGTACCATGAGTTTTTACTTTGTGCTTTGGCTTTGTAACAATGCTCCCCCTACAAACAAAGATATTAAACTTTTGTTTTTGGTACCCAAATCATTTTGGGTCCACGAGTGTTAGTTCCCAATAACTTGGTTCCATTAGGAATCCAAGGTGACATAGCAACAATGTTATTAGATTTTACAAGTTCCATAGGAACCCATACACTTCTAATCCTTTTTGTTCTACTATGTCTAGGAAAGCAACTTTGTTTGTAGTTATTAGTCTTTTTCCTAGGTTGGTTTGTTTTAGAAGATTCACCTATTTCATGCTTCACACTACCAATATTTTTAAAAGACTATTTGAGCTTGTTAATCTCATCTAACACCTTTTGGGGTTCACTATTACATTGAGAAAGAAGATTATTAAGGTCAAAATCTTCATCTTGGAAGAATTTTAGTTCATCTTTCAACCCTAAAATATTTTTCTCAAATTTTAAATTAGCTTGAGAAAGTGAGTCATTTTTATCATTTAATTTCGAAATAATTTTCTTATTCCTAATGACCGACTACTTGTATTTCTCAACTAATTCATCATAGACCTCTTGCAACTCATCATATGCATCATTTAATTCATCATATATAAAATCTAAAGATGATGAGTTAGAGGTTACCATGGAGGAATTTTCCTCAAGTGCCATGAGGCAAAGGTTGGTCACTTCTTGTTCGTCATCCTCGGATGACTCCTCATCACTCCAAGTAGCAAGCTTGGCTTTGAGCTTTTTCTTCTTCTCAAAGCCCTTCTTCTTGAGTTGAGGGCACTCCGAACGTATGTGGTCGGGTTTATTGCACTCGAAGCAAATGATTTGATCCCTTGCTTCTTCTTTGTTTTTACCTTTGAAGTCCATCTTTCTTTGAATTTTTCTTCCCCGGTTGGACCTCATGAAGAGTGAGAATCTTTTGGCTATCATAGCCAATTCTTCTAGCTCATCCTCCTCAGTAGAAGAGCTCTCCTCAAGTAATGAAGCTTTGAGAGCTATTCCCATCTTCTTCTTCTTTTCCACCTCTAGCTTCTATACTCTTTTCTCTTCCTTCTTCTTCTCTTCTTCCCTTCCTTGCTTCATAATCTCATGAGTAAGGAGAGAACCCACTAGCTCATCAAGTTTTAGAGTCTTCAAATTTTTGGCCTCTATGATGGCGGTTCTCTTCCCATCCCATGATTCGGGAAGTGAGTAGAGTAGCTTTCGGACAAGCTTGTCTTCCGATATAGTCTCTCCAAATCATTTAAGCCCGTTGACTATGGTTGAGAAGCGATCAAACATCTTGGACACCGTCTCATCGGGCTCCATCTTGAAATTCTCATAACTAAGATTGAGAATTCCAATCTCGGTTTCCTTGACATCGTTGGTTCCCTCATAGGTGGTCTCAAGAGTATCCCACACTTCTTTGGCACTCTCAATGGATGAGACTTTGGAGTAGATGTCCGGACCGAAAGAACAAAAGAGCATGTGAAGAGCTTTCTCATTTATTTGGATCTTCTTCCTCTCTTCTTCACTCATCTCCATCTTTTTCTTCAAAACCATCTTCCCTTCATTATCTTGCTTCAATGGAATGTAGGGGCCATCTTCAATGACATCCCAAACCAAGTAATCGTTGGACTTGATGAAGAGGCGCATCCGATTCTTCCAAAACGAATAGTTGTCACCATTGAAGAAATGTGGTTTTCTAGTGGATTGAGACTCATACATGCTCGAACCGGAGGTAGATGCCATTTCTTGATTTTTGGATGATCACATTCTTCCTAGGAACTCCTATTGTGGTTGTTAATCCTTCAAAGAGGTAGGCACTGATACCAATTGTTAAGTGGATCGAAATATCGAAATAAACCAAGAGGGGTTAATTGGATTTTTAAAGCTTTTCGTGGTGGAAATGGCAGATAAAATGGTAGACAAGGAATTTTAGAGTGGTTCAAGTTCCAATCGAACTCTACATCCACTACCTTATCTTCACTAAGAATTTGCAACAATTCCACTAATTGTTCTTCCCCTTTTCTAGGCTAAGGAGGTAACCGTTACAATTTTCGGTCAAATTTTCTACCCAAAATTTCACCCAATCCTCACACAATTTAAACAAAGAAGTTGTTGGCTAAAACAAGTATCTCTCAATACACAATATAGCCCAATTACAAGCACTCAACCCAATTGAAATGATAAGAATGAAAAATACAATTGGGGTTACAAGACAATAATGGGATTTAGGCACAAATGCTTGGATTTGATGTTTGGATGTTTGCTTTTGGATCAATAGTTGTTGCTGAAGCTTTTAGAGGTCCCTTTTATACCTTCTCATTGAATTCTAGCTATTGTGGTTGATGCATTCATCAGTAGAGCCATTGGGGATGTTATCTTCCCTCCAAAATGTAGTCTGCAACCAACCGTTTCGAAACGCCCGACCCTGTTTCGAAACAGACCAAAATAGAAAGAGCCGTTGGGGTGCATTAAAGAGCCCGTATCGAAACGGTTAGACCTGTTTCGATACGCTAAGATCTGTTTCGAAACACGTTTTGAAACATTTTTGCCACTATCAAGGATCGTATCGAAACGTCTTGAATCGTTTCGATACGCCTCAACGACCTGTTGAAAATCAGTTAAAAACTTTCTAACGACCATATTTTTTAAATCTGATTGAATACCGTTTCGAAACATTTGAACTCGTTTCGATACGGTGTCTCGTGGTTCTTAAGCCGTTTCGAAACTCGTTTCGAAATAGGGATTGACAGTGTTGAAACTGTTTCGATACCCGTTCCGAAACAGGAGCTCACAGTTTCAAAAGTGTTTCAAAACGCCTAAGGCCGTTCCAAAATGGTGACTCGAAAATCATTGTTTTGGCTTTGAGAACACTTAGAAAACATTTGATAAAATCAGTTTTTAACTTAGGCATTTTGTTTAAAACATATGGAGAGGTTTGAGGACTTAAAAATTCGTTTTCACTTTTTCAATTTAGTCCTTAAGTTCTTTAGTTATATCAAAATTAAATTATCAGTTTCACAACATCTACTTTTTTTCAAACACAATCATAATACGATATATACCATATCATCTATAAAAATAAAAAAAATGAATTTCTTACAAATAAATACCTAAAATACTTATTTGAACATATTTATAATTTAATTATAATTTTGCATCTATTTTCCTTCGAAACAGAATTTAAAAGGAATGGCAATTTTCCATATTCCTCAGTATGTTTTGATACAGATTTGATAAATTAACAAGAGTGGGAAACAACATAACTAGGGATGGTCATGGGTTCGGACGGGCTGAGCTTTTAGTTGATCTACACTTGACCTGAAAATGGAAGGACTTCACCTAAACTCAATCTAATTTGACTAGATATTAGGAGATCTTTGTTCTTGACTGGAATTTTGAGATAAATATCCCCCCACCACTACTAAACTTAAAAAAAAAAACCTTATTTCTATTAGGCTTACATGTTATATGTGTTTTAGGATTTTAATACTAAATCTTGGGCTTACATGTATTTAGACAACATTTTATTTATGTTTGAATATGAATTTCTACAAAATATTTCGTTTTATTTTTGTAACAAATGTGACATTCTATATTCGTTCGTAAAGTCTAGGTCGGATGTTGTGTGTTATAAGGAAGATCGATTGAGTGTGCGTATGGTCAGAGGAAGTGGAGTTGAAGAACTACGTTATCATATATGTAACATACATGCAAACACGACTCTAGATGCAATTTAAGACTTCCATAGCCACATACAAACGTACATGCAACATCCAACATCCATGGAACAGCATACGAGTCATTCAAGACAAACAAGCAACATACATTCAAGGATTCAAGCATTTACTCAAAAAGAGACATACTTAGCATATAAGGTTTCATGCCTTGACCATCCACACATAAGGCATTCATGGTAAGCAACTTAAACATGTTTACAATCCAAACATGGCATCAACAAGCCACACCAATATCAACATATTAAGGAGTCTAAACTTGCTCCTAAACAACCAACAACATACATCAAAAGAACAAATCCCATTGCTTGACTATTACACGATCATAAATTAAAAGTCCATACTTGATAAACTCAAAAGCCAAACTAGCACACTTGGAGGCCCTCCTCTTGCACTAGCAACCCACGAACTACGGATCTGCATTGTCGAACAAAAGAGAGCGTAAGCATAAAGTTTGTGAGGGTAAGCTCATAAAACAAACTTCGACAATGCAAGGTCCAAGCACGAACAACAATCAAGGTAGAAAGCGTGATCTTACCTTCGATCCACATGAGCCAAAATACACATGATGCACGAACATATATTCACATTATGCCATGCTCAACAAGTCACAAGCTCAACCCATGTAAATACATATATCAATGTATTAACAAACACATATATCAATCCATATTGGCACCTAGCTATGACTCGAATACGCAGATAAACGTTGGAACTCACATCCAACAACAACCATTACCTTACGGTGGGATTACACTTATCACCGTTCACGCGGAGGGGATTCCACTCATCCTCACGCCCCGTCGATGGGATTACACTCATCAACGACTAACAAATGTATAAAAAGGTTTTCCGGGCGAACCCGTACTCAATCTTGATGACTACCATCACCAAGACCACGCGCGCATTTGACTCACGTGTGCACACTAAACATCCTAATGATCGATCATTTGTACTCAATCACACTAGTGCCAATACTAAACACTTTTCACAACATCATTTCATATCAACTTCTGTGCTTAGCACGTACTCACCATGATCACCATCATGCACAATCCACATGCATCTCACAATGCATCAAAACCATGCCTCAACATACATGTATAACACATTATACATAGCCACCATAAACACAATTAAACATGAGGCATAAACAACAATTAGAGTTCAACCAAAGTATCTAACTAAAGCTTGGGATTAGACTACCAATCTAATCCCAACTCTAGGTGGGTCTACCAAGCCCGACCTAGTCCACATGCTTGAACCAATACTCGAAAACCATTTAAAAACATTTAACCACTCACCGACTATTCCAAGCTCAACACACTAGCCGATCAAGCTTCCAACGATTCCGGATTTGTTCCCGAGACTTCACCAACACAAACTCTTGCTTCTAATCATATCAACACATTCAAAACAACCTCAAATCAGTTCACAGTTCAATGTAGCAAACCAGGAACACTAATCATGCATAAAACACAAGATTTTTAAGCCAAGAACAACCCCAAAACCTCAATCCCGAGCAACCATTTAGCACAGTCCAAAACTCAAGATTTCGACCTTTTTAACACACCTAAATGCTCCCAAAACAACCCCTAACTAGCACCTAACATCAGCCCTCAATTTCCAACATCAAACACACCCAAAACTAACCTTTAAACCCTTCAAAAACCCCACTTAAACCCAAATCCGAAAATCATCACAAAACTCTTTTCACATATGTTGGACCTTATGGGTTGTAAACAACTTATCTAACAATAAATAATCAAAAGCTTTGTTAGAAATTCATAAAGCTTCAACCTTTGACAAATTCTTTGAAAAACCCAAAATACAAAATACATGGTTTTTATGAAAACTAATGGTACCAAAATGAAGAGGGAGATAAGGCCAAGCCAAAAACGAAATTACCTTTCGAAAAGCACCAAAGATGAAGGTGTATGGTGATGGAAGAGTAAAATGTAGAGAAGAGCTCTCTTTGGTCGTGGAAATGCAATGGGAGAGAGAGGGAAGAAGATGACAAGAGATATTTTAAACAAAAAGGGTTTTAATTGAAAGTCTACTTATTTACAATCTTGCCATTAATGAGATGGCAATCTCAAATATTTGCAAATTCTATGGAATTGGGCTTTCAAATCAAAACATGTCCAACATAAAATATTTGTTTTGAAACCCGAGGCCTAAAAGATTATTTTGTTATTTTAATTATGAAACTGAAACTCGAAACATTATTTTAATATTATTTTCACCCGACCCCCAAACCCGGGTGTTACATTACCAAGCTCTAGGACGTACATGACTCAAGAAAGAAACACCTATAAGAATTCCACACAAATGCAAGAAAATGCATAACGTATTTAATTTTAAAAATCTTATTTTTGTATAATGTATATAATTTTATTTTGATTCTTAAATTAATCGATTAAAAGGTTTAAATTGTAAATCTCCCAAAAAAACATCTACTTTGACTAGATATTAGAAGATCTTTGTTCTTGACTGGAATTTTGAGATAAAAATCCCCCCACCCTCACTAAACTTAAAAAAAAACTTATTTCTATTAGGCTTACATGTTATTTGTGTTTTAAGATTTTATTTACTAAATCTTGGGCTTACATGTATTTTGACAACATTTTATTTATGTTTGAATATGAATTTCTACTAAATATATCGTTTTATTTTTGTAACAAATGTGACATTCTATATTTTTTCGTAAAGTCTAGGTCGGATGTTGTGTGTTATAAGGAAGATCGATTGAGTGTGCGTATGGTCAGAGGAAGTGGAGTTGAAGAACCACGTTACCATATATTAAAAATTTCTAATAAACACTTTTCAAATCTTATTTGAATATGAAAGCATTCGATCTATAACATACATGAATGAATTAAATCTGCCTCATTCGGTAAGTAATCTAATATTTAAACATGGTTGTATATATATATACATAAATACGGAATTTATCACATGAAATATAATTTTGCACTGTAATATAATTACAATTATACTTTTTACAATGAATTTTAAAATATGATTCATTATCTTTCATGCTCCTAACTATGTAAATTCTACTCACATTTAATTGCTCCGCAAGAATTATTTGTCAATATCTTAAATAAGCTTCATTACCATTCTTGGTTATAGGCACTTCAAATCTAACTATATTTGCTATCTCTCATTCACTATATATAGATTTGATTATAGATAATATATACTCACCAAAGTTGTTTTTAAAATTATCATTTTTTTAAGTCAAAATGAAGGGTTTTATTTCTTTTGTTCTTCTCATTGTCCTTATTGCAAGTCTGGGTGAATTTCTATCATATCTTTTAAAGAAGTTTTGTTTCAATTGTTATGATGAATATCTATTCTTTTGGAAGATTTAACTCAAGTATAAATATTATCGTTTCATAATTTTCAGGAACTGAACCAACAATGGTGGAGGCTGACAGTTGTACGACTTCAACACCGATGAATTGCACACCAAGAACATGTGACAAGCTTTGCACTTCTAACCATGGAGAGAAAGCTGTTGGGAGATGTATTACTACTTATGTGTGTGACTGTACATATCCATGTCCAACACTGTTCTAATTTACTTTAATTTCATTTTCTTTTGGAGAAGATGAATGTTCTTTTTCCGTTGAGAGATAAGATAATTGAATAAAAGATAAATGTATCATTACGATATATATATTTCTCTATTAAATTTTTTTTGATTAATAACGTATGATTTTATTCAACGTATCAAAATCATACAATCTACCATATGTCTCCTTAAAAAAACCTCCCTAACCTAAATTGGAGGAAAAAGAGTGCATCATGGTAAGTAAAAACAACCCACCCCCCCAAAAAAAAACAAAAACGATACCCGTTACGACACCATACAAGGATCCGCAAGAATATGAAACCAAGACACTCTATCCACGCCCCCTTTTGCCAAAGTATCAGCGAAAAAGATCGCCTAGTCATTTCTCAAGAATATGTTTTCTATTAAATTTTATTATTAAAATTGCTCAATTTGATTTTTTTCCTAAAATTTAGATACACATTTCTTATTAAAAATATAACTTTCACAAATAGTTTTAAAACCAAAAGTTTATTATGTCAGTTGAGTCTCTCTAATATGTCAACAATCATGTACATGCATACTTCCATATCAACGTCGTCAACGATATAAATAACATAATAAATGTGAAAGAATGTTTTCCTAGTCAAAAGGCTTAATTGATGTAATTTTCATCTTTGATGACTCAATTGAGTGTATTTTTCGTGGAAGGGGTTTAATTGATTTTTATGAAAATTTTTGTGGCTTATATTCCCCTAAAGCTAATAAATGATATATATACACCCAATCATATATACATTTCATATATGCTCACATGATTTTAAAATAAATTTGCTATGTCAGTTTTGATTTCTATTATTACTAATATTAATACCTCGGGGTGGGGAATACAAAATTAGGGGTATTGGATCACGACAATCATTCTCAATGGCCAAATATCAATAGCTCAAAAGCTCACCAAACGGTACAACTAATGTTAACCACAACGAAAATGATAACATATGACAATACATAATAAATTATGTATTACTTAATTTTATTGATAATTTGATTCAACACGATTATAAGATATAAAAATTTACCAAGCTCTAGGACGTACATGACTCAAGAAAGAAACACCTATGATAATTCCACACAAATGCAAGAAACTGCATAACGTATTTAATTTTAAAAATCTTATTTTTGTATAATGTATATAATTTTATTTTGATTCCTAAATTAATCGATTAAAAGCTTTAGATTGTAAATCTCCCAAAAAAACATCTACTTTTTTTCAAACACAATCATAATACGATATATACCATATCATCTACAAAAATAAAAAAAAATGAATTTCTTACAAATAAATACCTAAAATACTTATTTGAACATATTTATAATTTAATTATAATTTTGCATCTATTTTCCTTCGAAACAGAATTTAAAATCAATGGTAATTTTCCATATTGCTCCGTATGTTTTGATACAGATTTGATAAATTAACAGGAGTGGGAAACAACATAACTAGGGATGGTCATGGGTTCAGACGGGCTGAGCTTTTAGTTGATCTGCACTTGACCAGAAAATGGAAGGACTTCACCTAAACTCAATCTAATTTGACTAGATATTAGGAGATCTTTGTTCTTGACTGGAATTTTGAGATAAAAATCCCCCACCCTTACTAAACTAAAAAAAAACCTTATTTCTTTTAGGCTTACATGTTATGTGTCTTTTAGGATTTTATTTACTAAATATTGGGCTTATATGTATTTAGACAACATTTTATTTATGTTTGAATATGAATTTCTACAAAATATTTCCTTTTATTTTTGTAACAAATGTGACATTCTATATTCGTTCGTAAAGTCTAGGTCGGATGTTGTGTTATATAAGGAAGATCGATTGAGTGTGCGTATAGTCAGAGGAAGTGGAGTTGAAGAACCACGTTATCATATATTAAAAATTTCTAATAAACACTTTTCAAATCTTATTTGAATATGAAAGCATTTGATCTATAACTTACATGAATGAATTAAATCTGCCTCATTTGGTAAGTAATCTAATATTTAAACATGTATGTATATATATATATATATACACATAAATACGGAATTTATCACGTGAAATATAATTTTGCACTGTAATATAATTACAAATATACTTTTTACAATGAATTTTAAAATATGCTTCATTATCTTTCATGCTCCTAACTATGTAAATTCTACTCACTTTTAATTGCTCTGTAAGAATTATTTGTCAATATCTAAAATAAGCTTCATTACCATTCTTGGTTATAGGCACTTCAAATCTAACTATAACTGCTATCTCTCATTCAATATATATATATATATATGATTATAGATAATATATACTCACCAAAGTTGTTTTTAAAATTATCATTTTTTTTAAAGTCAAAATGAAGAGTTTTATTTCCTTTGTTCTTCTCATTGTCCTTATTGCAAGATTGGGTGAATTTCTATCATATCTTTTAAAGAAGTTTTGTTTCAATTGTTTTGATGAATATCTATTCTTTTGGAAGATTTAACTCAAGTATAAATATTATCGTTTCATAATTTTCAGTAACTGAACCAACAATGGTGGAGGCTGACAGTTGTACGACTTCAACACCGATGAATTGCACACCAAGAACATGTGACAAGCTTTGCACTTCTAATCATGGAGAGAAAGCTGTTGGGAGATGTATTACTACTTCTGTGTGTGACTGTACATATCCATGTCCAACACTGTTCTAATTTACTTTAATTTCATTTTCTTTTGGAGAAGATGAATGTTCTTTTTCCGTTGAGAGATAAGATAATTGAATAAAAGATAAATGTATCATTACGATATATATATTTCTCTATTAAATTTTATTATTAAAATTGCTCAATTTGATTTTTTTCCTGAAATTTAGATAGACATTTCTTATTAAAAATATAACTTTCACAAATAGTTTTAAAACCAAAAGTTTATTTTGTCAGTTGAGTCTCTCTAATATGTCAACAATCATGTACATGCATACTTCCGTATTAACGTCGTCATTGATAAAAATAACATAATAAATGTGAAAGAATGTTTTCATAGTCAAAAGGCTTAATTGATGTAATTTTCATCTTTGATGACTCAAATGAGTGTATTTTTCGTGGAAGGGATTTAATTGATTTTTATGAAATTTTTGTGGCTTATATTCCCTTAAAGCTATTAAATGATATATATACACCCAATCATATATACATTTCATATATGCTCACATGATTTTAAAATAAATTTGCTATGTCAGTTTTGATTTCTATTATTACTAATATTAATACCTCGAGGTGGGGAATACAAATATAGGGGTATAAATGGGGTTTTTGGAGGGTTTTGGGTGAGTTTTGGGGGTTGTTTTAGGTGGGAATTGATAGTCCAATGGTGGTACTATGGTTAGAGGTTGATTTGGGATCATTTGTGGGTGTAAAAGGTGTTGGAAACATGGATTTTAGATGAGGTTTTGGGGCTCCCCGAGTTTGCTAAATGTGGGGTTTGTTCATGGCTTGAAACATTGTAATTTGTGTTCGAATTGTGTTCCGGGTTAGTATTTTGATGTTGGGCTGATTCGAGGTTATTTGAATTGTATTGAGGTTGTTTAGAAGCATGAACTTGGGTCGGCGAAGCATCGGGAAGAAATCCGGAAACTTGAAGGTGATGCTTGCTTGGTAGTTGAGCTTGGAGGTAGAGGTAAGTGGTTAAATATTTTTAAAATGGTTTTGAGTATTTGGTTCAAACATGTGAACCTAGGATGGGCTTGGTAAACCCGCCTAGAGTTGGGATTAGAGTGGTAGCCTAATCCCAAGCTTTGATTTAAGACTTTGGTTGCACTCTTTAATGGTTGTTTATGCCTCGTGTTAAATTGTGATGGTGTTGGTTATGTATTTGTATACATGTATGTTGAGGCATGGTTGATGCATTGTTATATGCATGTTGATGATAAACATGATGGAGATATACATATGCATGAAATATGATGTGATATTGTGTTAATGATATACATGTGGTGCTGACATGTGAAATGATATTATGAGGTGATTGTATGATCCGAGGATCATGGTGAGTACATGCTAGGCATGGAAATGTGGTTTGAGCATGACGGTGAGTCATGGTGAGTACGTGCTAAGAACGGAAGTTGTTATGAAATGATATTATGAAAGATTAATGAAATGTGTAGTATTGGCACTAGTATGCTTGGGTACAAATGATCTATCATTATGATGTTTAGTGTGCACACGTGAGTCAAAATGCGCGCGTGGTCTTGATGATGGTAGTCATCAAGATGGAGTACGGGTTCGCCCGGAAATCCTCTTATATATAATAGTCGGTGATGAGTGGAATCCCATCGACGGGCGTGAGAATGAGTGGAATCCCCTCCGCGTGAAACGAGGCGTGAGGATGAGTGGAATCCCCTCCGCGTGAACGGTGATGAGTGTAATCCCACCGTCAGGTAATGGTAGCGTTGTTGGATGTGATTTCCAACGGTTATCCGCGTATTCGAGTCATAGCTAGGTGCCAATAAGGATTGTGGTTTATGTTGCCAATATGTGATTATTTGTTAGCCAATGTGATTTGGGATGTGTTGCTAACATGGTTTAATATGTGTGATTACATATGTTGTGGATTTAAACATGTTGGGCATGGCATGATATTGAATATATATTCATGCGCGCGTGGTCTTGATGATGGTAGTCATCAAGATGGAGTACGGGTTCGCCCGGAAATCCTCTTATATATAATAGTCGGTGATGAGTGGAATCCCATCGACGGGCGTGAGAATGAGTGGAATCCCCTCCGCGTGAAACGAGGCGTGAGGATGAGTGGAATCCCCTCCGCGTGAACGGTGATGAGTGTAATCCCACCGTCAGGTAATGGTAGCGTTGTTGGATGTGATTTCCAACGGTTATCCGCGTATTCGAGTCATAGCTAGGTGCCAATAAGGATTGTGGTTTATGTTGCCAATATGTGATTATTTGTTAGCCAATGTGATTTGGGATGTGTTGCTAACATGGTTTAATATGTGTGATTACATATGTTGTGGATTTAAACATGTTGGGCATGGCATGATATTGAATATATATTCATGCATCATGTGTAGATTGGCTTATGTGGATCAAAGGTAAGATCATGCATTATACCTTGGTTGTAAGCTCGTGTTTGAACCCTGCATTGTCGAGGTTTATTTTATGAGCTTACCCTCACTAAGCTTTTATGCTTACGCTCCTTTTTGTTCGACAATGCAGACCAGTAGCTTGTGGTTGGCAAGGGCAAGGAAAGGCCTCCAAGTGTTGCTTACGGTTAGCTCAAGTATGATATTTAATTTTAGAGATTGTAATAGTAAAGCAATGGGATAAGTGTCGTTGTTTGAGCCTTTTGGATTATGTTGTTGTTGTTGTTGCTAGGAGCATGCTAGACTCCTTTTATGTGCTTTGTTTGTTGGGATTTTAATGCCATGTTGCTTGTAAACCATTTTGGCCTTTACCTATTTTATTTTGCCTAAGTGTTGGCCATGTTGAAGCTTAATGCCTCTAATGCTAAGTATGGATGTATGACTTTGTGATGTTGTTGCCTATAGTGTTTAGCTTGTCGTATTAATGTTTCAAGCATGCTAGTTATGTTGGTTTGCCTTAGGATTGATGTTAGTGTGATGTTTGAAGTTTTAGAAGGGGTTTAGGGACATCCTTGTGCCATAAACCAGCTAAAACCAGTTTGCAGACAGGGGGTGTTTCAAAACGGGCTACCCTGTTTCGATACGGTCCCTTTGTTTTTGGTCGGGCGTTTCGAAACGCGTGAGGGCCGTTTCGGTACATTTTCGCTACTGGAATTCTGAGAAATTGGCGAGATGAAAGTGTTCCGAAACGGGTCTATGGGGTGTCAAAACGGTCAAAATCTCGTTGACCGATGAGGGTGTTTCGGAACGGTTGACCTACGTTCCGATACGGCCTCTCTGTGTAGGCTTAGAACCGTTGACCAGGTCAAGGCGTTTCGATACGCCTGGAGGGTGTTTCGAAACGGCCTGCTTAATCTTTTAAAATTGGACTGTTTTGCTTAGGTGGTTTGAGTTGTTGTTGTTTAAATGCTTGTCTTTCCGTTGTTATGATCACATAGGATTCGAAAGTACCTTTTGAAAAGATCAATTTTAAAAAGAAATTTTCTCGGTCGTTAACCGAGGAGGAACCTTAACGGGTTTCAATTCGGTTTTCCCCGTGTGGCCCACTCGGACCGGTCGAGCGTCCGGACCGGGACGAGGGGGTTACAACAACTAATGTTAACCACAACGAAAACGATAACATATGACAATACATAATAAATTATGTATTACTTAATTTTATTAGTAATTGTATTCAACACGATTATAAGATATAAAAATTTACCAAGCTCTAGGACGTACTTGACTCAAGAAAGAAACACCTATGAGAATTCCACACAAATGCAAGAAAAGGCTTAACGTATTTAATTTTAAAAATCTTATTTTTGTATACTGTATATAATTTTATTTTGATTCTTAAATTAATCGATTAAAAGGTTTAGATTGTAAATCTCCCAAAAAAACATTTACTTTATTTTCAAACACAATCATAATACGATATATACCATATCATCTACAAAAATAAAAAAAATGAATTTCTTACAAATAAATACCTAAAATACTTATTTGAACATATTTATAATTTAATTATAATTTTGCAGCTATTTTCCTTCGAAACATAATTTAAAATCAATGGTAATTTTCCATATTCCTTCGTATGTTTTGATACAGATTTGATAAATTAACAAGAGTGGGAAACCCCATAACTAGGGATGGTCATGGGTTCGGACGGGCTGAGCTTTTAGTTGATTTGCACTTGACCTGAAAATGGAAGGACTTCACCTAAACTCAATCTAATTTGACTAGATATTAGGAGATCTTTGTTCTTGACTGGAATTCTGAGATAAAAATCCCCCCACCCTTACTAAACATTAAAAAAAACCTTATTTCTATTAGGCTTAAAGGTTATGTGTGTTTTAGGATTTTATTTACTAAATGTTGGGCTTACAAGTATTTAGACAACATTTTATTTATGTTTGAATACGAATTTCTACAAAATATTTCGTTTTATTTTGTAACAAATGTGACATTCTATATGCGTTCGTAAAGTCTAGGTCGGATGTTGTGTGTTATAAGGAAGATCGATTGAGTGTTCGTATGGTCATAGGAAGTGGAGTTGAAGAACCACGTTATCATATATTAAAAATTTCTAATAAACACTTTTCAAATCTTATTTGAATATGAAATCATTTGATCTATAACATACATGAATGAATTAAATATGCCTCATTTGGTAAGTAATCTAATATTTAAATATGTATGTATATATATATATATACATAAATACGGAATTTATCACGTGAAATATAATTTTGCACTGTAATATAAATACAAATATACTTTTTTCAATGAATTTTAAAATATGCTTCATTATCTTTCATGCTCCTAACTATGTAAATTCTACTCACTTTTAATTGCTCTGTAAGAATTATTTGTCAATATCTAAAATAAGCTTCATTACCATTCTTGGTTATAGGCACTTCTAATCTAACTATAACTGCTATCTCTCATTCACTATATATATATATTTTTTTATCAGCAAAGCGAAGTATATTTTATTGAAGGTAAATATACAACGCAAGTCGGACAAACGCTCATTAAAAACCTCCCTAAGCCTAATGGAGGAAAAGAGTACGACATGTCGACTTTAAAGCAAAACGATAAACCCCCTGTACAAAAACATCATATCGAAGCCTGAAACAGAGAGACTCGAGACACCCCTTCCTTCGCTAGCGCATCAGCTAGCCCATTCGCCTCCCGGAAAATATGAGAAAAGCACACGAAACCTAACCGCAGACAAGCACTGTCAATCGCACAAAAGGACTCCCACAGACGCCAAGGGCGATGTTCATTTTTAAAATTATCATTTTTTAAAAAGTCAAAATGAAGAGTTTTATTTCCTTTGTTCTTCTCATTGTCCTTATTGCAAGTTTGGGTGAATTTCTATCATATCTTTTAAAGAAGTTTTGTTTCAATTTATTGATGAATATCTATTCTTTTGGAAGATTTAACTCAAGTATAAATATTATCGTTTCATAATCTTCAGGAACTGAACCAACAATGGTGGAGGCTGACAGTTGTACGACTTCAACACCGATGAATTGCACACCAAGAACATGTGACAAGCTTTGCACTTCTAATCATGGAGACAAAGCAGTTGGGAGATGTATTACTACTTCTGTGTGTGACTGTACATATCCATGCCCAACACTGTTCTAATTTACTTTAATTTCATTTGCTTTTGGAGAAGATGAATGTTCTTTTTCTGTTGAGAGATAAGGTAATTGAATAAAATATAAATGTATCATTACAATATATATATTTCTCTATTAGATTTTATTATTAAAATTGCTCAATTTGATTTTTTCCTGAAATTTAGATAGACATTTCTTATTAAAAATATAACTTTCACAAATAGTTTTAAAACCAAAAGTTTATTATGTCAGTTGAGTCTCTCTAACATGTCAACAATCATGTACATGCATACTTCCGTATCAACGTTGTCAATGATAAAAATAACATAATAAATGTGAAAGAATGTTTTCCTAGTCAAAAGGCTTAATTGATGTAATCTTCATCTTTGATAACTCAAATGAGTGTATTTTTCGTGGAAGGGATTTAATTGATTTTTATGAAAATTTTTGTGGCTTATATTCCCTTAAAGCTATTAAATGATATATATACACCCAATCATATATACATTTCATATATGCTCACATGATTTTAAAATAAATTTGCTATGTCAGTTTTGATTTCTATTATTACTAATATTAATACCTCGAGGTGGGGAATACAAAATTAGGGGTATTGGACCACGACAATGATTCTCAATGGCCAAATATCAATAGCTCAAAAGCTCACCAAACGATACAACTAATGTTAACCACAACGAAAATGATAACATATGACAATACATAATAAATTATGTGTTACTTAATTTTATTAATAATTAATTCAACGCGATTATAAGATATAAAAATCTTATTTTTGTATAATGTATATAATTTTATTTTGATTCTTAAATTAATCGATTAAAAGGTTTAGATTGTAAATCTCCCAAAAAAACATCTACTTTTTTTCAAACACAATCATAATACGATATATACCATATCATCTACAAAAATAAAAAAAATGAATTTCTTACAAATAAATACCTAAAATTCTTATTTGAACATATTTATAATTTAATTATAATTTTGCATCTATTTTCCTTCGAAACAGAATTTAAAATCAATTGTAATTTTCCATATTCCTCCGTATGTTTTGATACAGATTTGATAAATTAACAAGAGTGGGAAACAACATAACTAGGGATGGTCATGGGTTCGGACGGGCTGAGCTTTTAGTTGATCTGCACTTGACCTGAAAATGGAAGGACTTCACCTAAACTCAATCTAATTTGACTAGATATTAGGAGATCTTTGTTCTTGACTGGAATTTTGAGATAAAAATTGCCCCACCCTTGCTAAACTTAAAAAAAACCATATTTCTATTAGGCTTACATGTTATGTGTGTTTTAGGATTTTATTTACTAAATCTTGGGCTTACATGTATTTAGACAACATTTTATTTATGTTTGAATATGAATTTCTACAAAATATTTTGTTTTCTTTTTGTAACAAATGTGACATTCTATATTCATTCGTAAAGTCTAGGTCGGATGTTGTGTGTTATAAGGAAGATCGATTGAGTGTGTGTATGGTCAGAGGAAGTGGAGGTGAAGAACCACGTTATCGTATATTAAATATTTCTGATAAACACTTTTCAAATCTTATTTGAATATGAAAGCATTTGATCTATAACATACATGAATGAATTAAATCTGCCTCATTTGGTAAGTAATCTAATATTTAAACATGTATAATTTACATAAATACGGTATCACGTGAAATATAATTTTGCACTGTAATATAATTACAATTATACTTTTTACAATGAATTTTAAAATATGCTTCATTATCTTTCATGCTCCTAACTATGTAAATTCTACTCACATTTAATTGCTCCGTAAGAATTATTTGTCAATATCTAAAATAAGCTTCATTACCATTCTTGGTTATAGGCACTTCAAATCTAACTATAACTGCTATCTCTCATTCACTATATATATATATATATATGATTATAGATAATATATACTCACCAAAGTTGTTTTTAAAATTATCATTTTTTTAAGTCAAAATGAAGAGTTTTATTTCCTTTGTTCTTCTCATTGTCCTTATTGCAAGTTTGGGTGAATTTCTATCATATCTTTTGAAGAAGATTTGTTTCAATTGTTTTGATGAATATCTATTCTTTTGGAAGATTTAACTCAAGTATAAATATTATCGTTTCATAATTTTCAGGAACTGAACCAACAATGGTGGAGGCTGACAGTTGTAGGACTTCAACTCCGATGAATTGCACACCAAGAACATGTGACAAGCTTTGCACTTCTAACCATGGAGGGAAAGCTGTTGGGAGATGTATTATATATCTAAAATAAGCTTCATTCCCATTCTTGGTTATAGGCATTTCAAATCTAACTATAACTGCTATCTCTCATTCACTATATATAGATATACGATAGACAATCTTACTAGTGAGAGGTTGGTTTCGGTATGGGTTTGTGGAAACGCCTGGCAAAAGAGCAAACAACGGAGCACGACGCTGGCAAGCACCGTGAAACGGGTAAGGGTGACCAATCGGAGGACAAAGATCTGGGCATTCAACGAGTGTGGACCTTATATGTAGGCGGTCTATCTCGAATAATACACTAGAAAGGACTATGGAAGGTATGTGATAGACACGGGGTTGTCAAAGATGTGTTTATTCCGAATAGAGTGGCTAGAGATGGGCAGCGATTTGGTTTTGTTCGGATGGCATCACAAGATGACGCCAATCGGGTAATCGAGAGATTACATGGAAAGTCGATTCATGGTGCTCGGATGAGTGTCGCCATGGCGTGGAAGGGCAGAACGGAATTGGTTAGGAGAAAAGGGGGAGAGGGGAACAGTAGGGAGCAGCGTGGGACAGTGGAGATCAGAGATTCAAAGGCGTCACACACTTCGTAATTGGCAGGGAGAGAAGGGGTGAGTGAAAATCGCAAGATAATACCGGGAATCGTGGACGAAGACAAATGGGCGATTCTACAATGGTGCACGGTGGGTTGGTGCTTGAATCCGTGTAGTATAAAATCATTGGCGGAGCGTTTAGAGGTTGAGAAGCACGACGGATTCTCCATCATGAGATTGTCAGGGTCCATGATTTTGTTAATGTGCACATCAGCGAGTGTTCGAGAACGTGTGTTGAAGCTGGATCGCGTGAAAGAATGTTTTGCGAGGGTGGAGGCGTGGTCGCCAGCGATCACAGTGGAATCACGCCGGGTATGGTTATCGATTGTGGGTCTTCCAATTCACTTATGGCATAAACGGACTTTCATGAATATCGCCATTATATGGGGATCTTTTATTTGCATGGACGATGCCACGGAAACGCTGACATCCTTTGATAGCGGTAGAATTATGGTGGAGACAAATGTTTTTGATCGAATAGAGGAAAGAATATATATTCAATTTGAGGAGGAGATGTATCCGGTCCGAGTGTTGGAAATGGACGACAAAACCCCGACGATTGAGTGTGATTGTGGCGATTATGAGTCGACCGAAGGAGAGGAGTGTCTTGCACATGATACCTCTTATGACATAGTCGGGGATGAAGGAAGGATTGATGGCACCACAAATAATAGAAGGGAGGTAATCGAACCAGTTATGTGGCTAGCTAACGAAGTTTGGGATGGACAACAAGGGGCCACGAACGGTGCAGAAAATTTAGTAAAGGGAGTAGATTTAATTCACAATGTGGAACGGGGGACGGAACAACATTTAGAATGGCCGCCGGAATAGCAGGAGGAAGAGTTGCCGGAACAGAATGTGCCGACGAAAGGAGGAAGGATGATTGGGGAGAATGACAGCGGCAATAGGACTCTAGACGTGGTAGGTAACGTTCCAATTTGTGAGAGTTTGGATATCGCTGGGATTGTGAATTCAAAGTCTTGTGATTCAGTGGGTTAGGATTCTCAATTGTCTACAGGGGATAAGGTGATAGAGGAGTTTAACTCATATCCAAATTTACATTCGATTGCTCCACATCCAGGCCTTGGCAATACTGAATTTATTCAAGTGGGTAGGGCGTTTTGTAAAATCCGATGGGTACTAGGAGGAGAACAAATTATCGGTGGTAGTCGGGTTTATCGCAAGAAGAAGGGCATTCGATCAAGTGGGGATCGACAAGGGAATTTGAACAGGGAAGGGGTGATAGAAGATGGATTGAATGCACCTCAAAATCTAGAAAGTGAGGCAGTTGCAACATTAAAATTGGGATCGTTGATTGGGGTAAATTCAAACGGACGTGAAGAGGAGATCATTCGCGACATTTCACGGCTAATCATCGGGGATAGTCGGGGCTTGTGACTAATGAAATTGTTATCGTGGAATGTTCGGGGTTTGGGAGGGAGTGCAAAGCAACGGTATGTGCGTGAGGTGTTACGAAAAAATAGTGTGGACATGGCGATGTTACAGGAAACTAAGTTGGAGGAGTGGCTGACGTTATCGGTAGCGAACTTATGGGGATCGGACTGTTTTAAATCAGTATTCGCGCCATCAATCGGGGCTTCATGAGGTATATTGGTGGTGTGGGAAGCAAGCAGATTTAGCACTGAAAGGGTTGAGGTAGATCAACATTTTATAGTGTTGCGGGGAAGGTGGACACAAGAAGACATGGCTTGCGGGATAGTTGTGGTATACGCCCCATCGGAGGTTGAGGATCAGCGAGCAGTATGGGCAGCGATACTCGACAAAATTAACGATTCAGAGGGGCCGTGGTGTATCGCAGGGGATTTCAATGCAATCTTACATGAGTCTGATAGAGTTGGGGTATCGGACAAGAATGTTGAAATGGAATTATTTGGTGAATTTGTACTTAATGCGGGGCTAATGGATTTGCCGCTACTGGGCAAACGATATACATGGTTTGGTCCTAGGAATAGGTGCAGTAGAATCGATCGATTCTTGATTTCGGCAGGTTGGGTGGATGTTTTCAGCTTAATCCAACAGGAAGCTTTGGCGAGGGGTGTATCGATTCATACACCCTTATTGTTGAAATGCGATGAGAGTGATTGGGGACCTCGACCTTTTAGGTTCTTCAATTGCTGGTTGGAGGGTCATTATCACGCTCGTCAGATAGCTGAAGAATGGTTTCGATTGACAGGTTTGGGCATAGGTAACGGTAACTTTATGGTAAAGTTGCGTCACTTGAAATTATTTTTGAAAAAGTGGAATCGTGATAGTTTTGGGGATGTAAATGAGATTATTGCTGAGATGCAAGGTAAGATTGATCAAGCAGACGATGCGGTAAATATGAGTAGTGACGGTGAGCGAGCTGAGGTGGAGAGAAGACAGTGGATGCAGGCTTTATGGTGAGCTATGAGAAATAAGGAAGCAATGTGGCGACCAAAATCGCGGGCGACATGGCTTCGTTTGGGTGACTGAAATACGGATTTTTTTCACCGATCCGCCAAACTGCGTGCTGCTAGGAATTACATACCTGGTTTCTTGATTAATGACAGGTGGATAACATCACCGACACAAATGCGTCGACATGTGGTGCAAGCGTTCACTAGACAGCAACTATAATCCCAATTGGAGGAAGGATCCCAAATTTTCTTGGAGTAATCCTAACAATGCCCCGAATCCTCAAGCACACAATCAGAATCAGGGAGGACCTAGATTGCTGACGCGACAGCAACTGCCGCAGCAACTGCCGCAGCATCTGCCGCCGCAGCAGCAACAGCAGCCACCACCTGCCACGAGCAGTATATTGGAACAGACTCTGGCCACTTTTATGTCTCAGACCGGTACTTATATTGAGAATATGAATCAGTTTGTCAAGAAGATAGAGAATTTCATGGATAAGACAGAGATGAGGATGGCGAATCATGAAGCTACTTTGAAATCTCTAGAGACACAAATGGGTCAGGTTTCTCAACATATTAAGCCGAGGCAGAATGGAGGATTCCCTAGCAATACTGAAAATGCTAGACCGCCCACACATGACCAATGTAAGGAAATTACTACTAGGAGTGGGAAGAAATTACCAGGGCCGGAAAAAGAAGCTGAAACAATAAAGGAACCAGCCGTGGATAAACCTGCCGAGGAAGCTACCCCGACAGGTGATAAAAAGACTGCTGCCGATGAGCCTGTCACGACAACAGAAGCGACAGAGGAGAAAAATGAAGAACATCGTCCTCAGATTCGTATGCAGTGGGAAGGATGTATTGCTGATTACCGTCCCCCACCACCTTTTCCTCAACGGATACAGCAAACTAAGCAGGAATCTCAACTTAAAAAGATTTATGATATTTTTAAGCAGGTTCAAATTAATATCCCGCTGTTAGATGCCGTTAGGGAGATGCCTGGTTACGCCAAATTTCTCAAGAATGTCATGTCAAAAAAATATAAACTTGGGGAATTTGAAACGGTAAGGATGGCAGATGGTTGCATGAGTATTCTTCATCGGCAGCCACCCTAGAAAAAGAAGGATCCGGGGAGCTTCATCATACCTTGTGTAATCGGAGACAAATATGTGGGTAAGGCACTTTGTGATCTTGGTGCTAGTGTTAATTTAATGCCAAAGTCTGTTTTTCAGAAATTAGGTATTGGAAAGGCGCGGCCCACAATAGTAACTTTGCAGCTGACAGACCGCTCTTACGTTCATCCAGAGGGAAAGATTGAAGATATTCTGGTAAGAGTGGATAAGTTTATTTTTCCTGCTGACTTTCTTGTTTTAGATTGTGAGGCAGACGAAAACGCACCAGTCATCCTTGGGCGACCCTTCTTAGCCACGGGAAGATCACTGATTGATGTGGATAAAGGAGAACTCACCATGCTAGTGAACGATCAAAAGATTAAGTTAAATGTTCTCCAAGCGATGAAACATGCTGATGTGGACGAGGAATGCAAGGCCATCATTGAAGTAACCCTTGATCATCCCTGCATTAGGTCGGGCTGTCATGATATAAAATGTGGTCACTGCTGCGACAACCACCTACAGGCCTGTCACGACATCAACGACGACAGCACCGACGACAGCAACTCCTCTGACCCCGATACATCTGATACTGAAGATCAGGAGGAGGTAAACTGGTTAGGCCATCGTCCAAGTAAGTTATTTGAACCTTTGAATTACACTTCGGATAACCATTTAATCCAAAAGCCATCTACTATTGAACCACCTGCCTTAGAACTTAAGCCCCTGCCAGGGCAGCTAAAATATGCTTATCTTGGTTCAAATGACACGTTGCCCGTAATCATCTCTTCTAAGCTACCGCAGGAACAGGAACGACAGCTAATCAGCATGCTACGGCAGCACAAAAAGGAAATTGGATGGACGATAGCAGACATTCAAGGCATTAGTCCGGCATTATGCATGCACAAAATCCTTCTAGAGGAAGATCATAAGCCGACTATTGATGCCCAAAGGCGGCTAAACCATGCGATGAAAGAGGTGATGCGTAAGGAGATAATCAAATGGTTAGATGCTGGCATTATTTACGCCATCTCCGACAGCAAATGGGTGAGCCCGGTGCAATGTGTTCCAAAGAAAGGAGGAATGACCGTGGTAACCAACGAGAACAATGAGTTAATCCCAACCAGGACTGTGACCGGTTGGAGGGTTTGTATGGACTATCGGAAGCTTAACAAAGCTACCCGAAAGGACCATTTTCCTTTACCCTTTATTGATCAAATGCTTGATAGATTAGCGGGTAAATATTACTATTGTTTTCTTGATGGTTACTCAGGTTACAACCAAATTGCTATCGCACCGGAGGATCAAGAAAAGACGACTTTCACATGCCCCTACGGAACGTACGCTTTTAGGAGAATGCCGTTTGGACTATGTAATGCACCTTCCACCTTCCAAAGGTGTATGATGGCCATATTCTCCGATATGGTAGAGGACTTCCTTGAGATATTTATGGATGATTTTTCTGTCTTTGGAGACGATTTTGAGAGCTGCCTCGGCAACTTACAAAAGGTACTTGAAAGATGTGAAAAAGCAAATCTTGTGTTGAATTGGGAAAAATGCCACTTTATGGTGGATGAGGGGATAGTCCTTGGCCATAAGATTAGCTGTCGTGGGATAGAAGTCGACAGGGCTAAAATAGAAGCGATCGAGAAGCTGCCGCCGCCGACCACAGTAAAGGGCATTAGAAGTTTTTTAGGGCATGCTGGTTTTTATAGAAGATTCATTGCAAATTTCTCAAAAATCACCAAGCCCCTATGCCATCTTTTAGAGCAGAACCGACCCTTTGACTTTAATGATGAATGTACTGAAGCATTCAAGGTTCTGAAGGAAAAACTAGTAACAGCCCCCATAGTACAGCCACCAGACTGGACACAGCCATTTGAGATTATGTGTGATGCTAGTGACTATGCTGTCGGGGCAGCACTTGGGCAGCGCAGAGATAAGCTGTTTCATGTCATATACTACGCCAGCAAGACATTAAATGATGCTCAAGTAAACTACACCACCACAGAAAAGGAGCTATTAGCTGTGGTGTTCTCCATTGACAAGTTTCGTTCTTACATACTTGGGACGAAGGTGATAGTGCACACATACCATTCTGCCCTGAAGTATTTGTTCGCAAAGAAGGATGCAAAACCTAGATTGATACGGTGGATCTTGCTATTACAAGAATTCGATCTAGAAATCAAGGACAAAAAAAGGACAGAAAATCAGGTGGCAGACCACTTGTCAAGGTTGGAGAAGGGACAGAGTCTACCAATCGATGAGACAAACATACTGGAGACCTTCCCAGATGAGCAGCTCTTTGCTGCCGCAATCACTGCCACGACAGCCATGGCGGCAGGTAAGTCTTCTGAACTCCCTTGGTACGCTGATTTCGTTAATTTTATAGTTAGCGGAATACTTCCTTCTGATCTTAATTATCAAGCCAGGAAGAGGTTCCAAATGATGTCAAGCATTATTATTGGGACGAACCTCTTCTTTTCAAACTATGTGCAGATCAGGTTATAAGGAGGTGTGTACCACAAGAAGAGCAAGAAGACATTCTCCATCACTGCCATGCTTCACAATATGGAGGTCATTTAGGAGGCAACAAAACTGCTGCCAAGGTGCTGCAGTCAGGGTTCTACTGGCCGGCACTGTATAAAGATGCACAGAACTTCTACAAGAACTGTGACAGGTGCCAGCGGACAGGTAACATCTCAAGGAGAAACGAGATGCCACTGCAAAACATTCTGGAAGTTGAGATCTTCGACGTTTGGGGGATTGATTTCATGGGACCTTTTCCATCTTCATGTGGAAATCTATACATCCTCCTAGCAGTGGATTATGTCTCTAAGTGGGTTGAAGCCATCGCCACTCAAAAGAATGATGCCACGACAATCCAAAAGTTTTTGTACAAAAACATTTTTTCTAGATTTGGCATCCCTAAGGCGATTATCAGTGATGAAGGGAGACATTTTGACAATAGGGTTATTGCTGCCGCCTTGAAGAAATATGGTGTCAAACACAGGATCGCGACAGCATACCACCCACAGACCAATGGACAAGCTGAGATATCTAATAGGGAAGTTAAGAATATTCTTGAAAAGTTGGTTAAGCCAACTAGGAAAGATTGGTGTTTACTTCTAAATGACAAATTATGGGCATATAGGACAGCATTCAAAACTCCATTGGGCATATCTCCATACCGACTGATTTATGGGAAAACCTGTCATCTGCCTGTCGAGATAGAGCACAAAGCATATTGGGCAATCAAGGCAGTACATTTGGACTTGGACAAGGCAGGCCAGAAAAGGCTGTTAGATCTGAACGAGCTTGAAGACATACAGACAATGGCCTATGATAATGCAAGAATCTACAAGGAGAAAACTAAGAAGTGGCATGACAGGAAGTTGCTGCCACGACAGTTCTGCCCAGGGCAGCTTGTGTTGTTGTTCAATTCTAGACTGAAACTCTTCCCGGGAAAGCTAAAGTCTAGATGGTCTGGCCCATTCCAAGTGGTACAAGTTTTTCCCCATGGTGCCATCACAATCCGATCATTAAAAGACGGGAACTAATTCAAAGTTAACGGACAGTGCCTCAAGCATTATCAGGGGACTGAAGCCCTAGGAATACAGGAAGTGGTTACTTTAGGAGATGCCCCACAAGGCATCCCTAATTTAACCTAACTTTTATTTTTATTATTTATTAGGAAATTAGGAAATTAGGGTTATTTTCGATTAATGTTTTTTATATTTTCTGTTTTCAGGAAATAAAGGAGTCAAGAAGAAAAGAAGAAGTGACCCAAGCCCACCATCCATCCATCAGCCCAACAGAGCCCATTTATTGAAGCCTGTCGTTCCAGTTGCCGCCGCAGACACGGATAAGACAGGCTGTCAACAGACTGACACGGCAGACGCAGAAGCGTATGACAGACGCGTAACAGACGCATAATTACGTGATAGACGCGTCAGACACGCCAACCTCAATAGTCGCCCCGTTATTCCCCCTGCCGTTACAGCATTAAACGGGCAGCAACTCTACCGCTATAAAACCCCGTTTTCATTACCATTTTCATCACTTCTGCTTATTCTTACTTGCTTTCTCCTCTCGTTTTTATTTGTTTTCTTTACTTTCACAACCCTTGCAACTAAAATGTCTTCCAGACAGACCCGCCGCGGTGCTGCTTCAGCCTCTTCATCAGCAGCACCCACACCGTCGGCCTTCGCAACCAAGGAATTATGGGAAGAAAGAGGTTTCATCTACATCCGAAAGGCTCCGAACATGGGGCTTCGACCATTCATCGCGAGGGCATTACGAGCTCAACTATGGAAGCAGTTCGCAGAACAACCGGCAGAATTAAATGACACGTTGGTGAGGTAGTTCTATGCTGCCATCAACAGCAAGACGGCGACATCCGTCACTGTCCGAGGAGTCAAGGTACCATTCACAGCTGACAACATCAACCACATGTATGGCCTCTATTTTGGCCCCAACGAAGATGCTCATCAGCAATTTCTGGACACCCTCGACTCTGCCGCCTACGGAGCTGTCATGGCAGAAGTGACAGAGGAAGGAACGACGTGGAACACGAGCAAAAAGTACCCCAACTCGGTAAAAAGGGGGCAGCTCCTTCGACAAGCAAAGCTATGGAACGCTTTCATCAAGAAGCGTATCATGCCGTCCTCCCATCACATGACGGTGGACCAGCAGCGGCTCGCCCTTATTCATTCGATCATGCACGACCGGCCTATCAACGTGGGCCGTTATATGAGGGAAAGCATCCTGGACTGCACATTTTGCTCCACCTCCCGCCTTTGCCTACCGTTCATGATCACTTCTCTCTGCCGCTGCGCTGCTGTCCCCGAGGCCACCACCGACAAACTGGTCCAAGGCAGAGGCTGGACTGACAACAACATCACCAGCCTCATGGAGCTGATAGTCGCTACCCCCTCTCCTCCTTCAACCCGGTTGCCTCCCCAGCAGAATCATCCGAGGAACCTGCCGATGAACCTGCCGCAGCAGCCGCCCAGAGCGACCAATCTGCCCAAATCCTTGCTGCAATACAACGGGTGGAAGACAGACAAATGGGGCTGATGACATTCATCTGGGATTTCGCCAACTCGACGGTAAATTTCATTACCAACACTTTAAATTATCCCGATGTTATTTTCCCCACCTTCCCTGCCCACTATTTCCACATCCCCTCCCCTGTCCACACACCTACGCCACCTGCCTCCCCCCATGCACACTCTGTTGCTTCCACCCCATCACCTGCCCCGACGGCAGCTGGCAGCCCAACGGCCGAAACCTCCGCCCGAGGAACGAAGCGACCTGCCTCACATGACATCGAGACAGACCCTCCTATTAGGAGGAATTTGGAGAGAGAGTTCACGCCTGTCAAGAGGCAGAAACACGTGGCAAACAGAAAACTAATACCCAAGGCCAGCACAACCGGCAGCAGCAGCACTTGGGATAGTGGCAG
The DNA here is from genome assembly GCA_030270665.1 of Hibiscus trionum. Taxonomy (NCBI): domain Eukaryota; kingdom Viridiplantae; phylum Streptophyta; class Magnoliopsida; order Malvales; family Malvaceae; genus Hibiscus; species Hibiscus trionum. The sequence continues at coordinate 39,010,488 of BSYR01000026.1, read as the reverse complement.
CAGCTCAGACATCCAGGTTGTGGAGCAACCTACCCAGCCAGCCCCACCGACCAGACGCCGCCGCCAGATCCGTGTCAGCAGCAGCAGTGAAGACAGCGATTAAAATTTAAGTCTTTATTTTCTTTTTATTGTTGCCTGCTTATTTATATTTTGTGATGTATCTGCCTTCATTCTACCTGTCATTTGCATTGAGGGCAATGCAACCCTCGAGTTTGGGGGTGGCAACCCTCCATTTTAATGGAGTCTTAGTACATCTTTAATTAATTGTGTCTTTTATTTATTTCTCTTAAAAAAAAGATTAAACTGTTGGCTTAAAACTGTGAAGTAAACTTACCTGTCATGACAGCTCTGTCGTGACAACATTTTTAGGACAGATTAAGGAGAAGTTTAGAGCCTTTCTATAGTTCTGAAAACTTCAACACCATTGTGACTGTTATACTGCTTAGATTTCTTTTAGCCAAACTAGAATAGGAAGCTTAGCACTTGAATAGCCCCTAGAGGTGCCTAACACTGGCTCTAGGAAAGAAGTTTAGCAAAATAGACTCAATAGCCCTAGAGGTGCCCGAAACCGGCTCTAGGAAGTTAGCTACAGGTGCCCGAAACCGACTCTGGTGAAACTTTAGCTTGAAAAATAAAAATCATGTCAAAACAGAAAATCAAAGAAGCATGAAAATGTGCCTTCAAAAAGATAAACTTTGGCATAAAAATTCAAGTTAAAAGTTGAATATTCTAGTGAAACTAAGAGAGTCTTGGCAAATAACTGTTCACAAGCATGCACACACTGCACGAGGACTATAGGGAGATTCCAGACAGATCCTAATCTTTCCGACTGGTTGCTGCCGTTACAGAGAATGAGCGACGGGTAAGGGACAGTTCACTGTTTGAAGGCCATCACAAATATATATATATATATATATATATATATATATATATATATATATTCATTTTTTAGGTCTTAGTTGCTTGAGGGCAAGCAAAAACTTGAGTTTGGGGGTGTGTTGAGTGCGTAAAAGTTCTATTATTTACACCCTTTTAACCCATATTTCTGCTGCATTCAAGCATCATTGCATTGCATTTAGGTTAGTTTACAGCAAAACATCACAAATATATTAAAGGCACGGATTCTACTAAAAAGGGTTGATTTTGCAGGTTGCTGCCATAGTAGATGGAGAAGGCGGGCGAAGGGCAGAAAAGCAGAAGAGCTGAACTGGACAAGCAGACAAAGAGGACGATGCTGCCATGGAGCTGCCGTGACAGTAGAGGACGACAGCAAGTTAGTGGAGGAAAAGCAAAGTGGACCTCGATAGATAGAGAAAATTATGCTCGTCTGTCGTGTGAAAACCATACAATTTTCCAAGCCCCGGATCAAAAGATATGTCAAGCCAAAGTTCAAGGAGAGGAAATCCCATGAAACAAGGAGGCGGCTGAAAAGTAGGATACTTGAAGATTAAAGTCTTTATTAGAATCTTACTTTAAATTAAAGTTGTAATCCTTGTTAACTTATAATTCTTGAGCCCAAAGCTTATATAAGGACATAGATTTTAACCTAGGGGGGGATCATACATCATACCCCATAACCGACAACCAAAAACCCCTCCGCCGTTTACCCGTCGTCGACATGTTCTAAAAAACCCCTGGGGCCACGGGTTGATTTGTAAAGTAGTTGCAAGGGTTGTTTTGTTTTAGGATTTTCCGAGTTCAATAAAATAAACTTCAAGTTCTCTTATTTTGGTTTTAATATCTTGCAAGAGCATCGGGAGAGCATTGTGAGGTTATCCATTTACTTAGCATCGGGAGAGTTAAGTATACGAAAGAGATAAGAGCGAGTTCTCTAGTTTATAGTTAAGCTATCTTGTGCCTAGGGATAGGGCAAGGTTAAGTGGCTAAGGAAGAATTCATACACATCGGTGTTCATCCTTCGATTCACGCCGGGAGGTATCATCAAGACATGATCATCGACAGACTTGGACCTAGGGATAGGCCAAGGCAGATCTGGGATTCTTGCCAAACTTGAACGTACTGAGTTGGTGTGTTTGCTGCCGCGACGACCAACGGACAGCTGCCGCGACAGGTGCTGCAAGCGACAGGCGCGACGACAGAACTGGAGTTCCTAAGCAATACAATACCTGCACTACTGAGCAATTCAATACCAGCCCATTCTCTCTATCTTGATATTCCTACTCTTTTATTTACGTTTTCTTCAATATTTTCGTGACAACTTTCTAAACTATTTTCTTTACTTCGTGCAGTGAATTAAGGTAAAGCTATTAGCCCAATCCCTTTGGAGACGATAATCCGATACTTCGTATCACTTTACTACTTGTGTCGTGTACACTTGCACTACAATTGCGATAGACTCTTTTACACGCAACAGCAAGTTTGGGTGAATTTCTATCATATATTTTAAAGAAGTTTTGTTTCAATTGTTTTGATGAATATCTATTCTTTTGGAAGATTTAACTCAAGTATAAATATTATCGTTTCATAATTTTCAGGAACTGAACCAACAATGGTGGAGGCTGACAGTTGTACGACTTCAACACCGATGAATTGCACACCAAGAACATGTGACAAGCTTTGCACTTCTAACCATGTAGAGAAAGCTGTTGGGAGATGTATTACTACTTTTGTGTTTGACTGTACATATCCATGTCCAACACTGTTCTAATTTAGTTTAATTTCATTTGCTTTTGGAGAAGATGAATGTTCTTTTTCCATTGAGAGACAAGATAATTGAATAAAAGATAAATGTATCATTACGATATATATATTTCTCTATTAAATTTTATTATTAAAATTGCTCAATTTGATTTTTTTCCTGAAATTTAGATAGACATTTCTTATTAAAAATATAACATTCACAACTAGTTTTAAAACCAAAAGTTTATTATGTCAGTTAAGTCTCTCTAATATTTCAACAATCATGTACATGCATACTTCCATGTCAACGTCGTCAACGATAAAAATAACATAATAAATGTGAAATAATGTTTTCCTAGTCAAAAGGCTTAATTGATGTAATTTTCATCTTTGATGACTCAATTGAGTGTATTTTTCGTGGAAGGGGTTAATTGATTTTTATGAAAATTTTTGTTGCTTATATTCCCCTAAAGCTATTAAATGATATATATACACCCAATCATATATACATTACATATATGCTCACATGATTTTAAAATAAATTTGCTATGTCAGTTTCGATTTCTATTATTACTAATATTAATACCTCGAGGTGGGGAATACAAAATTAGGGGTATTGGACCACGGCAATCATTCTCAATCGCCAAATATCAATAGCTCAAAAGCTCACCAAACGATACAACTAATGTTAACCACAACGAAAATGATAACGTATGACAATACATAATAAATTATGTATTACTTAATTTTATTAATAATTGTATTCAACACGATTATAAGATATAAAAATTTATCAAGCTCTAGGACGTACATGACTCAAGAAAGAAACAGCTATGAGAATTCCACACAAATGCAAGAAAATGCATAACATATTTAATTTTAAAAATCTTATTTTTGTATAATGTATATAATTTTATTTTGATTCTTAAATTAATCGATTAAAAGGTTTAGATTGTAAATCTCCCAAAAAAAAACATTTTCTTTTTTTTTTCAAACACAATAATAATACAATATATACCATATCATCTACAAAAATAAAAAAATGAATTTCTTACAAATAAATACCTAAAATACTTATTTGAACATATTTATAATTTAATTATAATTTTGCAACTATTTTCCTTCGAAACAGAATTTAAAATCAATGGTAATTTTCCATATTCCTCCGTATGTTTTGATATAGATTTGATAAATAAACAAGAGTGGGAAACAACATAACTAGGGATGGTCATAGGTTCGGACGGGCTGAGCTTTTAGTTGATTTGCACTTGACCTGAAAATGGAAGGACTTCACCTAACTCAATCTAATTTGACTAGATATTAGGAGATCTTTGTTCTTGACTGGAATTTTGAGATAAAAATCCCCCCACCCTTACTAAACATTAAAAAAACCTTATTTCTATTAGGCTTACAGGTTATGTGTGTTTTAGGATTTTATTTACTAAATATTGGGCTTACAAGTATTTAGACAACATTTTATTTATGTTTGAATATGAATTTCTACAAAATATTGCGTTTTATTTTTGTAACAAATGTGACATTCTATATGCGTTCGTAAAGTCTAGGTCGGATGTTGCGTGTTATAAGGAAGATCGATTGAGTGTGCATATGGTCAGAGGAAGTGGAGTTGAAGAACCGCGTTATAATATATTACAAATTTCTAATAAACACTTTTCAAATCTTATTTGAATATGAAAGCATTTGATCTATAACATACATGAATGAATTAAATCTGCCTCATTTGGTAAGTAATCTAATATTTAAACATGTGTGTGTATATATATATATATATATATATATATATATATATATATATATATATATATATATATATATATATATATATATATATATATATATACATAAATACAGAATTTATCACGTGAAATATAATTTTGCATTGTAATATAATTACAAATATACTTTTTACAATGAATTTTAAAATATGCTTCATTATCTTTCATGCTCCTAACTATGTAAATTCTACTCACATTTAATTGCTCTATAAGAATTATTTGTCAATATCTAAAATAAGCTTCATTACCATTCTTGGTTATAGGCACTTCAAATCTAACTATAACTGCTATCTCTCATTCACTATATATATATATATATATATATATATATATATATATATATATATATATATATATATATATATATATGATTATAGATAATATATACTCACCAAAGTTGTTTTTAAAATTATCATTTTTTAAAAAGTCAAAATGAAGAGTTTTATTTCCTTTGTTCTTCTCATTGTCCTTATTGCAAGTTTGGGTGAATTTCTATCATATCTTTTAAAGAAGTTTTGTTTCAACTGATTTGATGAATATCTATTCTTTTGGAAGATTTAACTCAAGTATAAATATTACTGTTTCATAATTTTCAGGAACTGAACCAACAATGGTGGAGGCTGAGAATTGTACGACTTCAACACCGATGAATTGCACACCAAGAACATGTGAGTTAAGTCTATTATGACAGTTAAGTCTCTCTAATATGTTAACAATCATGTACATGCATACTTCCATATCAACGTCGTCAACGATAAAAATAACATAATAAATGTGAAAGAATGTTTTCCCAGTCAAAAGGCTTAATTGATGTAATTTTCATCTTTGATGACTCAATTGAGTGTATTTTTCGTGGAAGGGGTTTAATTGATTTTTATGAATATTTTTGTGGCTTATATTCCCCTAAAGCTATTAAATGATATATATACACCCAATCATATATACATTTCATATATGCTCTCATGATTTTAAAATAAATTTGCTATGTCAGTTTTGAAATTTTTTTAAAAATTTACCAAGCTATAGGACGTACAAGACTCATGAAAGAAACACCTTATTTTTGTATAATGTATATAATTTTAAAAATCTTATTTAATTTTAAAAACCTTATTTTAAAAATTTACCAAGCTCTAGGACGTACAAGACTCAAGAAAGAAACACAAATGCAAGAAAATGCATAACGTATTTAATCGAACTCTACAAATGCATGAAAATGAAAGAAACACAAATGCAAGAAAATGCATAACGTATTTAAAAATCTTATTTTTGTATAATGTATATAATTTTATTTTGATTCTTAAATTAATCGATTAAAAGGTTTAGATTGTAAATCTCCCAAAAAACATCTGTTGAGTGGATCGAAAGATCGAAATAAACCAAGAGGGGAGTGAATTGGATTTTTAAAGCTTTTGGTGGTGGAAATGGAAAATAAAATGGTAGACAAGGAATTTTAGAGTGGTTCAAGTTCCAATCGAACTCTACATCCACTACCTTAGCTTCACTAAGGATTTGTAACAATTTCACTAATTGCTCTTCCCCTTTTCTAGGCTAAGGAGGTAATCGTTACAATTTTCGGTCAAATTTTCTACCCAAAATTTGACCCAATCCTCACACGATTTAAACAAAGAAGTTGTTGGCTAAAACAAGTATCTCTCAATACACAATATAGCCCAATTACAAGCACTCAACCCAATTGAAATGATAAGAATGAAAAATACAATTGAGCTTACAAGACAATAATGGGATTTAGGCACAAATGCTTGGATTTGATGTTTGGATGTTTGCTTTTGGATCAATAGTTGTTGCTGAAGCTTTTAGAGGTCCCTTTTATACCTTCTCATTGAACTCTAGACGTTGTGGTTGATGCATTCATCAATAGAGCCGTTGGGGATGTTATCTTCCCTCCATAAATGCAGTCTACAACCAACCGTTTCGAAACGCCCGACCCTGTTTCGAAACAGACCAAAATAGAAAGAACGGTTGAGGTGCATTAAAGAGCCCGCGTCGAAACGGTTAGACTTGTTTCGATACGCTAAGAGCCGTTTCGAAACACGTTTCGAAACATTTTTGCCACTGTCAAGGATCGTATCGTAACGGCTTGAATCGTTTCGATACGCCTTAACGACTTGTTGAAAATCAGTTAAAAACTTTCTAACGGTCATATTTTTTAAATCTGATTGAATACCGTTTCGATATATTTGAACTCGTTTCGATATGGTGTCTCGAGGTTTTTAAGCCATTTTGAAACTCGTTTCGAAACAGGGGTTGCAGTGTTGAAACTGTTTCGATACCCATTCCAAAACAGGAACTCACAGTTTCAAAACTGTTTCGAAACGCCCTAGGCTGTTCCGAAGCGGTGACTCGAAAATCACTGTTTTGGCTTTGAGAACACTTAGAAAACATTTGATAAAATTAGTTTTTAACTTAGGCATTTTGTTTAAAACTTATAGAGAGGTTTGATGACTTAAATTTCGTTTTCACATTTTCAATTTAGTCCTTAACTTGGTGAGCATAATCGGTTGAACGAATCGAGCACCACACAACCCAACAAGTTCTTTAGTTATATCAAAATTAAATTATCGGTTTCACAATCTCCCCTTTTTTTATATAACAAAACCAAAGTTTGAATTTTTAAGAGTTTTGAAAATTTTGAATACATTCTAACTCCCCCTCAATTCAAGATGGGTATTTAAAGTTTTAAAAAATATTTAAATTCAAGTTTTAAAACATAAAAACACTTAAACCACTTAAAACGAATTTTGGCTCTTAGATTACTTCTCCCCCTTTTTGTTAGATCAAAAATAATAAGCAAGGCTCAAAGAGAAGAGATAAGGTTAAAAGCAATAATCAATAAGCAATAAGCAACATAATATTAATTCATAAAATTCAAATATCCAAAACATAAATCTTAAACAATAAGTTCAAAGCATAATCCCAAATAAAAGAAATCAAAAGCATAGGTTCATAAAACATAATGGAAATAAAGATGCAAACTTAATCCTAATATGCATAGCTAATATGAGATGACATGAGAATCCTAAGCCTCGTCATCACTATCATCATCCAATGAATCATCATCATTCTTAGATTGAGCGCGACGAAAATACATCCGTTGTCCATAAAAAGGTGGAGAAGGACATGTCCATAGATGTATGTTGATTCTCAAGGGTTGTGAGTCGATTCTCATTTGCAAGGAGACGATCCTCCACGGATTGCAAGCGAGTATTGATAGCACCAAAACCCCTAGACATGTTAGTGTCCAAAGTGTTGAACCGCTCGGTAAAAAAAGTCGTGAGAGCTTCATTGTTAGCAACTGGAGCTTGTGGTTGAGGTTCGACTTCAGGTGGAGGTGCTTCCCTATCAACACATTCCCATTGGCAATTGTTGACATAGTGAAATCCAGACTTGCGGAGAGAAGACTCACCAATTTTTGACTTGCGGGGTTCCAGAGAGTCATAACTGCAATCAATCTCAAGCTTCTCAAAGATATAACTCAAAACAGTCCCATAAGTGATAGACTTGAGCGCATCGATTTCACGGAGCTTAACATTATTCACCATCTCGGCAAACATGATCTTAACAAGATTAGGTTGCTCTCCACGACGAAAACATTCAAGCCAAAAGTAATCTACTTGACGAACGTGAGAAAATTTACCTCCAGGGGGCGAATAAACCACGATACCATCAAGTGGAGAAACCTATCGTGAACATCCAAGGCAAGCACTGAACCGGTGTGAGAACCAAAGTGATTCTCATTCTAGAGTCCTTCGTCCTTAAGACCAAAGGTATCCTCTAAGTAAGGTATGTCAATAGCAATCTTCTTTCCTAAGATCTGAGACTCAATGCGAACAACTTCAGAATTATCTTCATTGTTGATGAGTTGGGCATTAGAGTAAAAGACAAGGACCATGTGCTTGTAACAAATATTCGGGATATTCAAGAAACCAAGGAAGCTCCATTCATGTAAACGGTGGAGATAACGAAATAGAAAGAGCCCGGAGTCAAGAAACGACATGTCAACAACTCGCTCACGACGAACGCCAAATTTCTTGACATATTGGAAACGCGCCTGCAACGCGGGAGTTTTGAGACTCTTGAGAAACAATTGAGTAAGATTAGGACGGAGAGTGGCTTGGTTTGATCCTTCACCCGATTGAGGTGCCTTACGTTTCTTGTTAACGAGATCCATTGAAACAATCCTAAAAACATAAAAGCAAGCAATTTAAAAACAAATTTTAAGTGTATGCATGAAATTTCTTAATTCAATCCAATGGTAAATCCCACTTAGGTTTAAAAACAAATTTTAAAAACAAAGATACAAAACAAAACAAAAAAATTTAAGAGAAAAGCAAATTAAAAAATTTGAAGATTTTGAATTTTTTTTACAAGTTTTGAAAAACCCAAGTATCAAAACACATAAACTATACGAAATTAAAATTTTCTAACCTAAGATTCGAATACAAATCTAAGGAAAAAGAAAAAGATGAAAAAATACCTTAAATTGGGATTTTGGATGAAAAAGATGAAAAAATACCTTAAATTGTGTTTAAGAGTAAAAGCCCTCAAGATTTGGTGAAAAACAATGAGGTTTAGAGGGTTTTTATAGGGAAAATCGTTTTAGGGTTTGAGGGGAGTTTTAATTAAAGTAAAACTTTAACATTAAAAGCCCTCTATAAAGATGTCCGCTAACCCGTTTCGGAATGGTGTTGACCGTTTCGAAACGCGGGCACCGAGGGTTGACCGACTTTTCAATTCCAGCTGACCGTTTCGATACGTCTTTGACTGTATCGAATCTCCGTTGACTCGCATCGAAACACGTTTCGATACACCCCTTGGCTGTAGCGAAAACGTTTCGAAACCCTTGGAAGGCGTTTCGAAACACCCATCTCTCGGATTGAATTTTAAAGCACCCGTATCGAAACATGTGGACCCGTTTCGATACACTTGGGCCTGGAAGTGCAGATGAGGCTCTAAAAGTGTAGCAAAATGAAAATTTTGAAGGCCTAACTTGCATGAATGACCTGAATGAGCAGGAATAACATGTGCAAACATAAACATACTCCCCTAGCTATAGGCATGGATGAAATTAGGAGTAAAAACACATAAACATGGCATTTCACAAGATCAACCAATTTTAAGAACAAAATAGGTCCTAAAAGGTCAAGATAGGCTAGTTAGACCTAACTCTCTTCTAAGGGACCAAAAACGCTCTTTGTCTAAAGGTTTTGTAAATATGTCTGCTAATTGATTTAAGGTGTCAACATACTCTATAATAACATTTTCTTTAAGGACATGATCTCTAATGAAATGATGCCTTATTTCTATGTGTTTGGTTCTAGAGTGTTGGATGGGATTTTTTGTCAAACATATGGCACTAGTGTTATCACACTTAAGGGGTATGGTTTCAACTTTAATACCATAATCTAAGAGTTGTTGCTTCATCCAAAGGACTTGAGCACAACAACTCCCTAAGGATATGTACTCTGCTTCGGTGGTAGATAAGGCTACACTATTTTTTTTCTTAGAGAACAAAGATATGAGCATACTACCTAGGAATTGACGAGTTCCCGAAGTACTCTTCCTATCGATTTTGCATCCCCCATAATCCGCATCCGAATAAGCATTAAGGTTCAAGGTGGAGTCTCTAGGGTACCTAAAGATTCTCTTAACGGCTATAAGGTGAGACTCTCTAGGACTAGCTTGAAACCTAGAATACAAGAAAACACTAAACAAGATATCTGGTCTACTTGCGGTAAGGTAAAGCAATGATCCAATCATCGAACGATAAAGCTTAGAGTCAACACACTTACATCCTTCATCCTTGTAAAGCTTTGTAGATGAGCTCATACGTGTGGCTTGAGGCTTTGCATTCTCCAAGCCAAACTTCTTGAGCATATCCTTGATGTATTTTGCTTGATTGATGAAGGTGCCATTCTTCCTTTGCTTGATTTGGAGTCCCAAAAAGAATGAGAGCTCCCCCATCATGCTCATGTCGAATTCACCTTGCATTAGCTTAGCAAACTCTTTGCAATGACATTCGTTAGTAGAACCAAAAATAATATCATCAACGTAAATTCGTACTACTAGGATGTCATTTTTATACTTTTTTATAAAAAGTGTAGTGTCCACCTTACCCTTTTCAAAACCTTTTTCAATTAAAAGGTTTGAAAGTCTTTCATACCAAGCTCTAGGAGCTTGTTTTAAACCATAAAGAGCTTTAGTGAGTTTGAAAACATGATTTGGAAATTTTGAGTCTTCAAAACCCGGTGGTTGTTCCACATACACTTCCTCATTTATAAAACCATTTAAAAAAGTGCTTTTAACATCCATTTGAAAAAGCTTGAAATCATGATAACATGCATATGCAAGCAACATCCTAATGGCTTCCATTCTAGCTACGGGTGCATAGGTTTCATCAAAATCTATTCCCTCTTCTTGAGTGTAACCTTGTGCTACTAGTCTAGCTTTATTTCTCACAATGTTATCACTCTCATCTAGTTTGTTCCTAAAGACTCATTTAGTTCCTATAGTAGATTGATTAATATGCCTATCAACTAATGTCCAAACATTACTTCTCTCAAATTGATTTAACTCTTCTTGCATAGCCATAATCCAAAAATCATCTTTCAATGCTTCTTTTATATTCTTAGGCTCTATGCATGAGATAAATGCAACATGATTCATTAGTCTAAGAGAAGGTCGAGTGGTTACCCCCTTGGATGGATCACCCAAGATTTCACCATCTTTGACATAGTTGAACTCCCTTGGGTAGCTCACTTCCTTTTCCTCAAGAGCCAAGTCCTTCAAGGCTTCAAGCGGTGGATCTTGTGTGTCCTCTTCTTTTGTTGGAATCTTATCCTCCTTTGAAGTTTGTCCTCCATCAAAGGCATTTATGATTCCTACATCATCATCATCACAAGAATCCTTCCTTGGAAGGAGGTTATCATCAAATACAACATGTATAGATTCTTCTACTACTAAAGTTCTCTTGTTAAATACACGATATGCTTTAGAGGTTAAAGAATATCCTATGAAAATAGCTTCATCGCTTTTTGCATCGAATTTACCTAAGTTGTCTTTTCCATTATTCAAAACAAAATACTTGCAACCAAATGGATGAAAATAGCTAATGTTAGGCTTTTTAAATTTTAAAATCTCATAAGGTGTTTTCTTAAAAATTGGCCTAATCATTACTCGGTTTACAATGTAGCCAGTGGTGTTTGTGGCTTCCGCCCAAAAATATTTAGGTAAGTTGTTTTCACAAAGCATGGTTGTAGCAATTTCTTGTAAAGTTCTATTTTTCCTCTCAACTACCCCATTTTGTAGGGGAGTTCGAGGAGCAGAAAAATTGTGCCTAATAGCATTTTCATTCAAAAACTCTTCAAACCCTAAATTTTGAAACTCGGTTCCATGATCACTTCTAATATGAGAAATTCTAAGTTCAAGATCATTTTGGGTTAGTTTTGAAAATGTGATGAATTTTTCTAAAGCCTAATCTTTAGTACTTAAAAATAGAACCCAAGTAAATCTAGAAAAATCATCTACAAGAACAAATGCATAAGATTTACCACCCAAGCTCATAGTCCTAATTGGCCCAAATAAATCCATATGGATAAGTTGTAAACACCTACTTGTAGAAACATCATTAATGGATTTAAAGGAAGACTTATGTTGTTTACCCTTAGAGCATGCATCACAAATTTTATCGTTTGAGAACTTAATCTTGGGTAAACCTCTAACTAGATCAAGGGAAACTAGTTTTTCTAAAACACTAATGCTAGCATGTCCTAGTTTCCTATGCCACAACCATGCATCATTTTCATTTTGAGCTACTAAACATGCATGAGATGTATGTATGTCATCTAGATGCACCATGTAAATGTTACCTATGCGATGACCTATGAGCATAATATTATTAGATTTAATGTCAACAATTTTGCACCCATTTTTATCAAATAAAACATTAAATCCTTTATCACACAATTGACTTATGTTCAACAAATTATGTTTAAGACCATCCACATACAAGACATTTTCAATAAGAATTGTAGAGTGATTACCTATGGAGCCAATACCTTTAATGTGGCCTTTGGAGTTGTTACCAAATGTCACCACTCATCCACTTTTTGGCTTTAGATCCATGAATCTACTCTTGTCTCCGGTCATATGCCTCGAGCATCCACTATCAAGGTACCATGAGTTTTTACTTTGTGCTTTGGCCTTGTAACAATGCTCCCCCTACAAACAAAGATATTAAACTTTTTTTTGTACCCAAATCATTTTGGGTCCACGAGTGTTAGCTCCCAATAACTTGGTTCCATTAGGAATCCAAGGTGACTTAGCAACAATGTTATTAGATTTTACATGTTCCTTAGGAACCCATACACTTCTAATCCTTTTAGTTCTACTATGTCTAAGAAAGCTACTTTGTTTGTAGTTATTAGTCTTTTTCCTAGGTTTATTTGTTTTAGAAGATTCACCTATTTCATGCTTCACACTACCAACATTTTTAAAAGACTCTTTGATCTTGTTAAGCTCATCTAACACCTTTTGGTGTTCACTATTACATTGAGAAAGAAGATTATTAAGGTCAACATTTTCATCTTGGAAGAATTTTAGTTCATCTTTCAACCCTAAAATCTTTTTCTCAAAATTTAAATTAGCTTGAGAAAGTGAGTCATTTTTATCATTTAATTCCGAAATAATTATCTTATTCCTAATGACCGACTCCTTGTATTTCTCAACTAATTCATCATAGACCTCTTGCAACTCATCATGTGCATCATTTAATTCATCATATGTAAAATCTAAAGATGATGCGTTAGAGGTTACCATGGAGGAATCTTCCTCAAGTGCCATGAGGCAAAGGTTGGCCACTTCTTGTTCGTCATCCTCGGATGACTCCTCATCACTCCAAGTAGCAAGCTTGGCTTTGAGCTTCTTCTTCTCAAAGCCCTTCTTCTTGAGTTAGGGCACTCCGAATGTATGTGGCCGGGTTTATTGCACTCGAAGCAAATGATTTGATCCCTTGCTTCTTCTTAGTTTTTACCTTTCAAGTCCATCTTTCTTTGAATTTTTCTTCCCCGGTTGGACCTCATGAAGAGTGAGAATCTTTTGGCTATCATAGCCAATTCTTCTAGCTCATCCTCCTCACTAGAAGAGCTCTCCTCAAGTAATGAAGCTTTGAGAGCTATTCCCATCTTCTTCTTCTTTTCCACCTCTAGCTTCTCTACTCCTTTCTCTTCCTTCTTCTTCTCTTCTTCCCTTCCTTGCTTCATAATCTCATGAGTAAGGAGAGAACCCACTAGCTCATCAAGTTTTAGAGTCTTCAAATTTTTGGCCTCTATGATGGCAGTTCTCTTCCCATCCCAAGATTCCGGAAGTGAGTAGAGTAGCTTCCGGACAAGCTTGTCTTCCGATATAGTCTCTCCAAATCCTTTAAGCCCATTGACTATGGTTGAGAAGCGATCAAACATCTTCGACACCGTCTCATCGGGCTCCATCTTGAAATTCTCATAACTAAGATTGAGAATTCCAATCTTGGTTTCCTTGACATCGTTGGTTCCCTCATAGGTGGTCTCAAGAGTATCACACACTTCTTTGTCACTCTCAATGGATGAGACTTTGGAGTAGATGTCTGGATCGAAAGAACAAAAGAGCATGTGAAGAGCTTTGTCATTTATTTGGATCTTCTTCCTCTCTTCTTCACTCATCTCCATCTTTTTCTTCAAAACCATCTTCCCTTCATTATCTTGCTTCAATGGAATGTAGGTGCCATCTTCAATGACATCCCAAACCAAGTAATCATTGGACTTGATGAAGAGCCGCATCCGATTCTTCCAAAGCGGATAGTTGTCAACATTGAAGAAAGGTGGTTTTGTAGTGGATTGAGACTCATACATGCTCGAACCGGAGGTAGATGCCATTTCTTGATTTTTGGATGATCACACTCTTCCTAGGAACTCCTCTTGTGGTTGTTAATCCTTCAAAGAGGTAGGCTCTGATACCAATTGTTGAGTGGATCGAAAGATCGAAATAAACCAAGAGGGGTGAATTGGATTTTTAAAGCTTTTTGTGGTGGAAATGGCAAATAAAATGGTAGACAAGGAATATTTGAGTGATTCAAGTTCCAACCGAACTCTACATCCACTACCTTAGCTTCACTAAGAATTTGCAACAATTCCACTAATTACTCTTCCCCTTTTCTAAGCTAAGGAGGTAACCGTTACAATTTTCGGTCAAATTTTCTACCCAAAATTTCACCCAATCCTCACACAATTTAAACAAAGAAGTTGTTGGCTAAAACAAGTATCTCTCAATACACAATATAGCCCAATTACAAGCACTCAACCCAATTGAACTGATAAGAATGAAAAATACAATTGGGGTTACAAGACAATAATGGGATTTAGGCACAAATGCTTGGATTTGATGTTTGGATGTTTGCTTTTGGATCAATAGTTGTTGCTGAAACTTTTAGAGGTCCCTTTTATACCTCCTCATTGAATTCTAGCTGTTGTGGTTGATGCATTCATCAATAGAGCCGTTGGGGATGTTATCTTCCCTCCATAAATGCAGTCTGCAACCAACCGTTTCGAAACGCCCGACCCTGTTTCGAAACAGACCAAAATAGAAAGAGCCGTTGGGGTGCATTAAAGAGCCCGTATCGAAACGGTTAGACATGTTTCGATACGCTAAGAGCTGTTTCGAAACACGTTTCGAAACATTTTTGTCATTGTCAAGGATCGTATCGAAACTGCTTGAATCGTTTCGATACACCTTAACGACTTGTTGAAAATCAGTTAAAAACTTTCTAACGGCCATATTTTTTAAATCTGATTGAATACCATTTCGAAACATTTGAACTCGTTTCGATACGGTGTCTCGAGGTTCTTAAGCCGTTTCGAAACTCGTTTTGAAATATGGGTTGACAGTGTTGAAACTGTTTCGATACCCGTTTCGAAACAGGAGCTCACAGTTTCAAAAGTGTTCCGAAACGCCTAAGGCTGTTCCGAAACGGTGACTTGAAAATCACTGTTTTGGCTTTGAGAACACTTAGAAAACATTTGATAAAATCAGTTTTTAACATAGGCATTTTGTTTAAAACATATAGAGAGGTTTGAGGACTTAAAAAATCGTTTTCACATTTTCAATTTAGTCCTTAAGTTCTTTAGTTATATCAAAATTAAATTATCGGTTTCACAACATCTACTTTTTTTTCAAACACAATCATAATACGATATATACCATATCATCTACAAAAATAAAAAAAAATGAATTTCTTACAAATAAATACCTAAAATACTTATTTGAACATATTTATAATTTAATTATAATTTTGCATCTATTTTCCTTCGAAATAGAATTTAAAATCAATGGTAATTTTTCATATTCCTCCGTATGTTTTGATACAGATTTGATAAATTAGCAAGAGTGGGAAACAACATAACTAGGGATGGTCATGGGTTCGGACGGGCTGAGCTTTTAGTTGATCTGCACTTAACCTGAAAATGGAAGGACTTCACCTAAACTCAATCTAATTTCTAATAAAGACATTTCAAATCTTATTTGAATATGAAAGCATTTGATCTATAACATACATGAATGAATTAAATCTGCCTCATTTGGTAAGTAATCTAATATTTAAACATGTATGTATATATATATATATACATAAATACGGAATTTATCCCGTGAAATATAATTTTGCACTGTAATATAATTACAATTATACTTTTTACAATGAATTTTAAAATATGCTTCATTATCTTTATTGCTCCTAACTATGTAAAATCTACTCACATTTAATTGCTCCGTAGGAATTATTTGTCAATATCTAAAATAAGCTTCATTCCCATTCTTGGTTATAGGCACTTCAAATCTAACTATAACTGCTATCTCTCATTCACTATATATAGATATGATTATAGATAATATATACTCAACAAAGTTGTTTTTAAAATTATCATTTTTTTAAAGTTAAAATGAAGAGTTTTATTTCCTTTGTTCTTCTCATTGTCCTCATTGCAAGTTTGGGTGAATTTCTATCATATCTTTTAAAGAAGTTTTGTTTCAATTGTTTTGATGAATATCTATTGAGTGTGCGTAATGTCTAGGTTGGATGTTGTGTGTTATAAGGAAGATCGATTGAGTGTGCGTATGGTCAGAGGAAGTGGAGTTGAAGAACCACGTTATCATATATTAAAAATTTCTAATAAACACTTTTCAAATCTTATTTGAATATGAAAGCATTTGATCTATAACATACATGAATGAATTAAATCTGCCTCATTTGGTAAGTAATATAATGTTTAAACATGTATGTATATATATATACATAAATACAGAATTTATCACGTGAAATATAATTTTGCACTGTAATATAATTACAATCATACTTTTTACAATGAATTTTAAAATATGCTTCATTATCTTTCATGCTCATAACTATGTAAATTCTACTCACATTTAATTGCTCCGTAAAAATTATTTGTCAATATCTAAAATAAGCTTCATTACCATTCTTGGTTATAGGCACTTCAAATCTAACTATAACTGCTATGTCTCATTCACTATATATAGATATGATTATAGATAATATATACTCACCAAAGTTGATTTTAAAATTATCATTTTTTTTAAGTTAAAATGAAGAGTTTTATTTCCTTTGTTCTTCTCATTGTCCTTATTGCAAGTTTGGGTGAATTTCTATCATATATTTTAAAGAAGTTTTGTTTCAATTGTTTTGATGAATATCTATTCTTTTGGAAGATTTAACTCAAGTATAAATATTATCGTTTCATAATTTTCAGGAACTGAACCAACAGTGGTGGAGGCTGACAGTTGTACGACTTCAACACCGATGAATTGCACACCAAGAACATGTGACAAACTTTGCACTTCTAACAATGGAGAGAAAGCTGTTGGGAGATGTATTACTACTTCTGTGTTTGACTGTACATATCCATGTCCAACACTGTTCTAATTTACTTTAATTTCATTTGCTTTTGGAGAAGATGAATGTTCTTTTTCCGTTGAGAGATAAGATAATGGAATAAAAGATAAATGTATCATTACGATATATATATATATATATATATATATATATATATATATATATATTTCTCTATTAAATTTTATTATTAAAATTGCTCAATTTGATTTTTTTTTCCTGAAATTTAGATATACATTTCTTATTAAAAATATAACTTTCACAAATAGTTTTAAAACCAAAAGTTTATTATGTCAGTTAAGTCTCTCTAATATGTAAACAATCATGTACATGCATACTTCCATATCAACGTCGTCAACGATAAAAATAACATAATAAACGTGAAAGAATATTTTCCTTGTCAAAAGGCTTAATTGATTTAATTTTCATCTTTGATGACTCAATTGAGTGTATTTTTCGTGGAAGGGGTTTAATTGATTTTTATGAAAATTTTTGTGGCTTATATTCCCCTAAAGCTATTAAATGATATATATACACCCAATCATATATACATTTCATATATTCTCACATGATTTTAAAATAAATTTGCTATGTCAGTTTTGATTTCTATTATTACTAATATTAATACCTCGAGATGGGGAATACAAAATTAGGGGTATTGGACCACGACAATCATTCTCAATGGCCAAATATCAATAGCTCAAAAGCTCACCAAACGATACAACTAATGTTAACCACAACGAAAATGATAACATATGAAAATACATAATAAATTATGTATTACTTAATTTTATTGATAATTGATTCAACACGATTATAAGATATAAAAATTTACCAAGCTCTAGGACGTACATGACTCAAGAAAGAAACAGCTATGAGAATTCCACACAAATGCAAGAAAATGCATAACGTATTTAATTTTAAAAATCTTATTTTTGTATAATGTATATAATTTTATTTTGATTCTTAAATTAATCGATTAGAAGGTTTAGATTGTAAATCTCCCAAAAAAACATCTATTTTTTTCAAACACAATTATAATACGATATATACCATATCATCTACAAAAATAAAAAAAATAAATTTCTTACAAATAAATAGCTAAATTACTTATTTGAACATATTTATAATTTAATTATAATTTTGCATCTATTTTCCTTCGAAACAGAATTTAAAATCAATGGTAATTTTCCATATTCCTCCGTATGTTTTGATACAGATTTGATAAATTAACAAGAGTGGGAAACAACATAACTAGGGATGGTCATTGGTTTGGACGGGCTGATCTTTTAGTTGATCTGCACTTGACCTGAAAATGGAAGGACTTCACCTAAACTCAATCTAATTTGACTAGATATTTGGAGATCTTTGTTCTTGACTGGAATTTTGAGATAAAAATCCCCCCACCCTTACTAAACTTAAAAAAGAACCTTATTTCTATTAGGCTTACATGTTATGTGTGTTTTAGGATTTTATTTACTAAATCTTGGGCTTACATGTATTTAGACAACATTTTATTTATGTTTGAATATGAATTTCTACAAAATATTACGTTTTATTTTTGTAACAAATGTGACATTCTATATTTGTTCGTAAAGTCTAGGTCGGATGTTGTGTGTTATAAGGAAGATCGATTGAGTGTGCGTATGGTCAGAGGAAGTGGAGTTGAAGAACCACGTTATTATATATTAAAAATTTTCTAATAAACACTTTTCAAATCTTATTTGAATATGAAAGCATTTGATCTATAACATACATGAATGAATTAAATCTGCCTCATTTGGTAAGTAATATAATGTTTAAACATGTATGTATATATATATATATATATATATATATATATACATAAATACATAATTTATCACGTGAAATATAATTTTGCACTGTAATATAATTACAATCATAATTTTTACAATGAATTTTAAAATAAGCTTCATTATCTTTCATGCTCCTAACTATGTAAATTCTACTCACATTTAATTGCTCCGTAAGAATTATTTGTCAATATCTAAAATAAGCTTCATTACCATTCTTGGTTATAGGCACTTCAAATCTAACTATAACTGCTATGTCTCATTCACTATATATAGATATGATTATAGATAATATATACTCACCAAAGTTGATTTTAAAATTATCATTTTTTTAAAGTTAAAATGAAGAGTTTTATTTCCTTTGTTCTTCTCATTGTCCTTATTGCAAGTTTGGGTGAATTTCTATCATATCTTTTAAAGAAGTTTTGTTTCAATTGTTTTGATGAATATCTATTCTTTTGGAAGATTTAACTCAAGTATAAATATTATCGTTTCATAATTTTCAGGAACTGAACCAACAATGGTGGAGGCTGATAGTTGTACGACTTCAACACCGATGAATTGCACACCAAGAACATGTGACAAGCTTTGCACTTCTAACCATGGACAGAAAGCTGTTGGGAGATGTATTACTACTTTTGTGTGTGACTGTACATATCCATGTCCAACACTGTTCTAATTTACTTTAATTTCATTTGCTTTTGGAGAAGATGAATGTTCTTTTTCCGTTGAGAGATAAGATAATTGAATAAAAGATAAATGTATCATTACAATATATATATATATATATATATATATATATATTTCTCTATTAAATTTTATTATTAAAATTGCTCAATTTTCCATATTCCTCCGTATGTTTTGATACAGATTTGATAAATTAACAAGAGTGGGAAACAACATAACTAGGGATGGTCATGGGTTCAGACGGGCTGAGCTTTTAGTTGATCTGCACTTGACCTGAAAATGGAAGGACTTCACCTAAACTCAATCTAATTTGACTAGATATTAGGAGATCTTTGTTCTTGACTGGAATTTTGAGATAAAAATCCCCCCACCACTACTAAACTTTAAAAAAAAACCTTATTTATATTAGGGTTACATGTTATGTGTGTTTTAGGATTTTATTTACTAAATCTTGGGCTTACATGTATTTAGACAACATTTTATTTATGTTTGAATATGAATTTCTACAAAATATTACGTTTTATTTTTGTAACAAATGTGACATTCTATATTCGTTCGTAAAGTCTAGGTCGGATGTTGTGTGTTATAAGGAAGATCGATTGAGTGTGCGTATCGTCAGAGGAAGTGGAGTTGAAGAACCACGTTATCATATATAACACATACATGCAAACACGACTCTAGATGCAATTTAAGACTTCAAGCATACGAGTCATTCAAGACAAACAAGGAACATACATTCAAGGATTCAAGCATTTACTCAAAAAGAGACATACTTAGCACATAAGGTTTCATGCCTTGAGCATCCACACATAAGGCATTCATGGTAAGCAACTTAAACATGTTTACAATCCAAACATGACATCAACAAGCCACACCAATATCAACATGTTAAGGAGTCTAAACATGCTCCTAAACAACCAACAACATACATCAAAAGAACAAATCCCATTGCTTGACTATTACACGATCATAACTTAAAAGTCCATACCTGATAAACTCAAAAGCCAAACTAGCACACTTGGAGGCCCTCCTCTTGCACTAGCAACCCACGAACTACGGATCTGCATTGTCGAACAAAAGAGAGCGTAAGCATAAAGCTTGGTGAGGGTAAGCTCATAAAACAAACTTCGACAATGCAGGGTCCAAGCACGAACAAAAATCAAGGTAGAATCCATGATCTTACCTTCGATCCACATGATCCAAAATACACATGATGCCTGAACATATATTCACATTATGCCATGCTCAACAAGTCACAAGCTCAACCCATGTAAATACATATATCAATGTATTAACAAACACATATATCAATCCATATTGGCACCTAGCTATGACTCGAATACGCGGATAAACTTTGGAACTCACATCCAATAACAACCATTACCTTACGGTGGGATTACACTCATCACCGTTCACGCGGAGGGGATTCCACTCATCCTCACGCCCCGTCGATGGGATTACACTCATCACCGACAAACATATGTATAAGAAGGTTTTCTGGGCAAACCCGTACTCCATCTTGATGACTACCATCACCAAGACCACGCGTGCATTTGACTCACGTGTGCACACTAAACATCCTAATGATCGATCATTTGTACTCAAGCATACTAGTGCCAATACTAAACACTTTTCACAACATCATTTCATATCAACTTCAGTGCTTAGCACGTACTCACCATGATCACCATCATGCACAATCCACATGCATCTCACAATGCATCAAAACCATGCCTCAACATACATGTATAACACATTATACATAGCCACCATAAACACAATTAAACATGAGGCATAAACAACAATTAGAGTTCAACCAAAGTCTCTAACTAAAGCTTGGGATTAGACTACCAATCTAATCCCAAATCTAGGTGGGTCTACCAAGCCCGACCTAGTCCACATGCTTGAACAATACTCGAAAACCATTTAAAAACATTTAACCACTCACCGACTATTCCAAGTTCAACACACTAGCCGATCAAGCTTCCAACGATTCCGGATTTGTTCCCGAGGCTTCACCAACACAAACTCTTGCTTCTAATCATCTCAACACATTCAAAACAACCTCAAATCAGTTCACAGTTCAATGTAGCAAACCCGGAACACTAATCAAGCATAAAACACAAGATTTTCAAGCCAAGAACAACCCAAAACCTCAATTCCGAGCAACCCTTTAGCACAGTCCAAAACTCAGTATTTCGACCTTCTTAACACACCTAAATGCTCCCAAAACAACCCCTAACTATCACCCTAACATCAGCCTCAATTTCCAACATCAAACACACCCAAAACTAACCTTTAAACCCTTCATAAACCCCATTTAAACCCAAATCCCAAAATCATCACAAAACTCTTTAAAATTTACATATGTTGGACATTATGAGTTGTAAACAACTTATCTAACAATAAATAATCAAAAGCTTTGTTAGAAATTCATAAAGCTTCAACCTTTGACAAATTCTTTGAAAATCTCAAAATACAAAATACATGGTTTTAATGAAAACTAATGGTACCAAAATGAAGAGGGATATAAGGCCAAGCCAAAAACGAAATTACCTTTGAAAAGCACCAAAGATGAAGGTGTATGGTGATGGAATAGTAAAATGGAGAGAAGAGCTATCTTTGGTCGTGGAAATGCAATGCGAGAGAGAGGGAAGATGATGACAAGGGATATTTTAAACAAAAAAGGTTTTAATTGAAAGTCTACTTATTTACAATCTTGCCATTAATGAGATGGCAATCTCAAATATTTGCAAAATCTATGGAATTGGGCTTTAAAATCAAAACATGTCCAACATAAAATATTTGTTTTGAAACCAGACGCCCAAAAGATTATTTTATTATTTTAATTATGAAACCGAAACCCAAAACATTATTTTAATATTATTTTCACCCGACCCCCAAACCCGGGTGTTACATTACCAAGCTCTAGGATGTACATGACTCAAGAAATATACACCTATGAGAATTCCACACAAATGCAAGAAAATGCATAACGTATTTAATTTTAAAAAACTTATTTTTGTATAATGTATATAATTTTATTTTGATTCTTAAATTAATCGATTAAAAGGTTTAGATTGTAAATCTCCCAAAAAAACATCTACTTTTTTTCAAACACAATCGTAATACGATACATACCATATCATCTACAAAAATAAAAATATGAATTTCTTACAAATAAATACCTAAAATACTTATTTGAACATATTTATAATTTAATTATAATTTTGCATCTATTTTCCTTCGAAACAGAATTTAAAATCAATGGTAATTTTCCATATTCCTCCGTATGTTTTGATACAGATTTGATAAATTAACAAGAGTGGGAAACAACATAACTAGGGATGGTCATGGGTTCGGACGGGCTAAGCTTTTAGTTGATCTGCACTTGACCTGAAAATGGAAGGACTTCACCTAAACTAAATCTAATTTGACTAGATATTAGGAGATCTTTGTTCTTGACTGAAATTTTGAGATAAAAATCCCCCCACCCTCTCTAAACTTAAAAAAAAAACTTATTTCTATTAGGCTTACATGTTATTTGTGTTTTAGGATTTTATTTACTAAATCTTGGGCTTACATGTATTTAGACAACATTTTATTTATGTTAGAATCTGAATTTCTACAAAATATATCGTTTTATTTTTGTAAAAAATGTGACATTCTATATTTGTTCGTAAAGTCTAGGTCGGAAGTTGTGTGTTATAAGGATGATCGATTGATTGTGCGTATGATCATAGGAAGTATAGTTGAAGAACCATGTTATCATATATTAAAAATTTCTAATAAACACTTTTCAAATCTTATTTGAGTATGAAAGCATTTGATCTATAACATACATGAATGAATTAAATCTGCCTCATTCGGTAAGTAATCTAATATTTAAACGTGGTTATATATATATATATATATATATATATATATATATATATATATATATATATATATATATATATATATATATATATATATATATATATATATATATATATATATATATATATATATATGTATGTATACATAAATAAGGAATTTATCACGTGAAATATAATTTTGCACTGTAATATAATTACAATTATACTTTTTACAATGAATTTTAAAATATGATTCATTATCTTTCATGCTCCTAACTATGTAAATTCTACTCATATTTAATTGCTCCGTAAGTATTATTTGTCAATATCTAAAATAAGCTTCATTACCATTCTTGGTTATAGGCACTTCAAATCTAACTATAACTGCTATCTCTCATTCACTATATATAGATATGATTATAGATAATATATACTCACCAAAGTTGTTTTTAAAATTATCATTTTTTAAAAAGTCAAAATGAAGAGATTTATTTCCTTTGTTCTTCTCATTGTCCGGATTGAAAGTTTGGGTGAATTTCTATCACATCTTTTAAAGAAGTTTTGTTTCAATTGTTTTGATGAATATCTATTCTTTTGGAAGATTTAACTCAAGTATAAATATTATCGTTTAATAATTTTCAGGAACTGAACCAACAATGGTGGAGGCTGACAGTTGTACGACTTCAACACCGATGAATTGCACACCAAGAACATGTGACAAGCTTTGCACTTCTAACCATGGAGAGAAAGCTGTTGGGAGATGTATTACTACTTCTGTGTGTGACTGTACATATCCATGTCCAACATTGTTCTAATTTACTTTAATTTCATTTGCTTTTGGAGAAGATGAATGTTCTTTTTCCGTTGAGAGATAAGATAATTGAATAAAAGATAAATGTATCACTACGATATATATATTTCTCTATTAAATTATGTTATTAAAATTCCTCAATTTGATTTTTTTCCTGAAATATAGATAGACTTTTCTTATTAAAAATATAACTTTCACAAATAGTTTTTGTAATACCCCAATTTTTGCCTAATTTGAAAATCTTAATTTGAAAATCCCTAATTCGAAACCCTAGAATTTGGGGGATTTTGTTTCTAAAATCCTAATTTGAGTGTGAGGATTAAAAAAAGTAAATTCAGAATTTTGTGGCTTGATTTAGAAATTTTGAGGTGTTATTTTGTAATTTGGGTAAAGTTCTGATGCTTTTATGTAAACCCTAAAATGATCAGTGACCATTCGTGTAATTCACCCTTTTGGTTGTGATATTTAACCATGTTTTTTAGCCCTAAAATCGATTTTATCTCCCATTTTGTTCTGTCAACCGCTACCCTTACCTTTCTCACTTTCGATTTTCACTCTCACCCTCACCCTTGCTCCGATCAAGCCCCGTCGAGAGAGTTAGTATTCCCCGTTCAGAACGCCGCCACCGTCGTTCGGATCCCCTTCGCCATCCGATCAAAACCCACCCAACCATTATCTTCCGTCACCGGCCATTTGCTCGGAAACGATCTAAAACCGTTCGGTTTCCCCTACTCCGTCTGCCTCTGCCATCCGCACCACCATCGTCGGAGTCGTTTTTAGGTCGCAAGCAAACCCCAACCATCTGTCCGTTTTCGGTTTTCACTCGATCTTTGCGTCGCCGCTCTTCTCATGCGCTTCTCGCCTCCATCGAAATCTGAAGAAAACCTTTTCGTTTTTCATCTCCACCGTTGCTCACGCCACTGCTGGGTTTGGTCGTTTTCATGTCGTCGTTGTGCATGTCTAGCTCTGTCGTCGGTGCCGCTGTGTAGCTACGATGTCACTGTCATGGTCTTTATGCCACTGTCGCTCACCTTCCGCCGCCGCCGATCGTCTTTCGTCGTTATTGCTCCTGCTTCGTCATCTCTGCCGCCGTCAAGCAAGGGTCTGTAAACCCTAGCTTCAGTTTGCAGAACTGT
This sequence comes from Hibiscus trionum, assembly GCA_030270665.1. Taxonomy (NCBI): domain Eukaryota; kingdom Viridiplantae; phylum Streptophyta; class Magnoliopsida; order Malvales; family Malvaceae; genus Hibiscus; species Hibiscus trionum. The sequence goes on along the minus strand of BSYR01000026.1, from coordinate 38,984,795 downwards.
GTTGGGGTGATGGGTTGTGTTGTGTGAGAATTAGGGCTGGATTGAGCCCAATTCGACAGGCCCATATGTGTGTATAATGGTGTAGAGCCCATCTAGTGAGCTTGAAGAGAGATCCAACCCGTGTTTCATTTCAGATTGAACCCAAACTTGTGCAATTTAGACTGTTGGAGTTGCCTTGAACTGAATCGGTTTGACCCTTTGACCTACTTGGACCGTTGACTTGTACAGTTGACCGGGTTTGACCAAATCAACTTTGACCCAGTGGACCACAATTGACCGGATTTGACTTGTTGACTCTTTGACCCGTTGACTTTGACCGTCAGAGTTGACTTTGACCATGGACCGTTGACTTGTTGACTTTGACCGTTAGAGTTGACTTTGACCAGTTTGACTTTGACTTTGACCAGAGTTGACCAAGATTTGACTTTTTCGGGAAACGTTCCTCTTGACTTGTTTCGACGTCCTGAGTTCGTATCCACTGCCCGTTTTATCAAATTAGATCCCGAAAGCTCCGTTTTGCTAATTTTAAGTAATTTTTATTGGAATATGATAAGTTATGATTTCAGAATCTGATTCGGAATATTCTCGTGTTCAGGTGCCGACTTTGAGACCGTTATGTTACCTCCAGTTGTTCAGACCGACCGTATATGTTCTTCGAGATCTTAACGTGAGTATATCTTAGTTCGGGTTTTAGTGTTTTAGTTGGTGGCTTAGTGTTAGTATTAAATGCTAATCTAGAGTTTTTACCTCGTAGGTTCTGATTCAACTAGATCTGAGCGTAAGACGCGCTTTTCTCGGCATTAGAGCTACTGTTGCTAAAGGTGTGTCTCTTCATGTTTTATAAACTTGTGTGTTTCTTTCTGTGCTATAAATTTTATGTGCTTCGTCTGATATAAATGTAAGTAAATGTTTTGTACATTTTGTGTGCATACTCTGTTGTGATTGGGTGAATGTTTTCAGAAATCATGCATAACATGTCATACTGTGATTTAAATGAGAAATCAGACTTACCAAATTGTGAAATATCAGATTTTCGGAATCGTAAAACATCAGATTTATAGTATTGTGCAACTTGAATTTGCATGATTCAAGTTTCGGATCAGACTCGGATTTTAAAATCTGCATCATATCATTGTGGGTATATGGTTTGGGATTTGTTCGGGGAAGTTCAGTGGTTTCACCCTTCGGGCTGAATTCCGCTTCGGATCAGTGGTTCCACCCTTCGGGCTGAGTTCCACTTCGGATGGTGACGATGGAGAAAGTAGGTTCTGGGGAACCTTACTTTTAGGTGTATCAGAGATGGGTACTATGATTCATGTGCATCAGACATCATATCATCATGATTCAGTTTTTTTGTGTTTTCAGAAAAGTCTTTATAAGAAAATAAAATACTGTTTTGTTTTGTTTTCGGTTGCACTTTAGAGGCACACTAAACTCTTTAGCTTACACCCCTTAGTTTTTACTTTTTAGATATCTCAGACTTATTAGGCGACTCGGTACTTGGAGCATCTCTTATTCATTCAGATAAATTATCATTCAGTATGAACTCTTTTGACTATCTTGGATTTATGTTTTAACATTGTTTGGGATATTTGTGTAATATGGACATTGGGACTGTCTATAATTTGAGAATTATTGGATGCATGCATTTACGAATTTATTTTCAGAGATTTTAATTAATTATCGGAACATCGTTTAAAAGATTGAGTTTTACTTTAATCGGAGTATTTGTTGAGTTTTATTTATTTAATCGAATCTTTTGAATTATAAAATATTTTAACCTAAATTGTATCTTGAGGGACAAGTTTTCAATTGCTACTTCCTAGATTCGGCCCATTTCTTCTGGTTCGAGTTTAGGGTGTTACAGTTTTAAAATCAAAAGTTTACTATGTCAGTTAAGTCTCTCTAATATGTCAACAATCATCTATGTAACACCCCAAAAATTACTCCCAAATTGTAAACCCTAGATTTAAAAAAATCCCTAATTTAGAATCTTAATTTTGAAATCCCTAATTCTTGAAACCTTAATGATATGGGAATTTAATTCAAAAACCCTATTTGAGTTTAAGGATTAAGTTGAGAAAAATTCAGATTTATGACTCTTAATATAAAAATTTGGGGTCAATTTGTAAATCATGAAAATTTTAGGTGTTCGATTACAAACCTCATTTAATTCAATGACTTCCCTTATGATTAACCCTTTTCATCAATTTGAATTTTAATTGCTTTTGGTTTCTGCCACCCGTCTGTTCTTTTTTTTCTTTTAATTATTATTATTATTATTATTTTTTTGATCAACTACTGTATGAATTTATTGAATAAAAAAACATACAGCTCGACGTAGCCCTTACGCCTCATTAAAAACCTCCCTAAGCCTAATGGAGGAAAAGAGTACGTAAGAGCTCGTCTTGGATGAAACGTCTAAATACAAGCTATGAAAAGAGTACTCCGATCCACGCCCTCCTTGGCGAGTACATCAGCAAAACCATTTGCTTCCCTCGGCGTATATTGAAAATGAATCTCCGATATCTTTTGGCATGCCTGATCGATCGAAACAAAAGAGTCCCATAATCTCCACGGGCGTTTAGCCAAGCCCCTTACCCAACCCAATAGTACTTGGGAATCCGATTCAATCACCACACACTTCTCGCGCCACACCCCTTCCGCCACTACCTTCACTGCAAGTTCGATAGCTTTTACTTCCGCCACGTTAGAATCTAAACATCCCATAGGTCCGGAAAAAAAGGCTAGAATGCGGCTGTCCGCGTCGCGCATCACACCCCCGACGCCCGCCGGACCAGGCTTTCCACGCGCCGAGCCATCGACGTTGAATTTCAAAGTTCCCGCAACCGGTGGCTGCCATACCAGACCAGCACGTACCTTCTTTGGGCGTCGGCTAACCACATACTGCGATGGGCACGACCACCACACTGATTCGGACATAAAATCGCTGTCGGCGTCCACTTTTATCCAATAGAATGATCGCAGTTTTACAAGGAAGCACACCTCCGCTACCGTCGATCGTTTGCCTTTAAAAATATATTCGTTTCGGGTGAGCCATAACGACCAAAGCATAGCACTCACACTAGCCACCCACCACTTTAATTGACAGCCTTGAAAGGAGCTGTGGAAGTTCACAATGAAGAACTCGAAAAAGCATGCTGGTAAAGGTAATGCAATACCCCACCATCCACGTAACCAATCCCAAACCTGTTGGATGCATGGGCAATCGTAAAATAAATGGGCGATCGACTCCTCCACCCGTACACACCATGGACACAAACCTTGTCCTTCCGCCAATGTAACTCCTCTTGTACGTAAAAAATCAGCCGTCGGTAACCTCTTCAACCAAATGAACCATAGGAAGGCTTGTACCTTTGGTGGAACGAGAACCTTCCAAGCGAAACAACCTCCGAAATCGCCATCTCCCACCCTCTCTAAAAGCAACGCCTTAGTCATAGCTTGCACCGAAAATTCCCCATTTTCATCCGGAGTCCAAAACAATGTGTCTATGCGATCCATCCTCAAACGCAACCCACTTACCACGTCACATAGAGAATGCAGCTGTTCTTGTTCGAAACTACATAGCTGCCGGCGGAAAAAACCATCCCAATTATCATGATCGAAGTGACCATCCGTCGCATAATCTTGTACCCAAGCTAACTTATTCACTGCCAAGGCAAATAAACGTGGAAATGCCTCCTTTAACGGTTGTTGCATCACCCAAATATCAAACCAAAAAAGAACCAACTGTCCACTGCCAATTTGCCACTGAAAATTAGTACCCCCCACGTGAGATTCAATAACCGGGCAGCAAGCGTTCGCCACTATTTGACGCCAAACCACCGACATCGACGATAAATTTTCAGTGTTAAATCTCCACCATTGAACATTATCCCCATATTTGGCCGTTATTAGACGACGCCAAAGCGAATCATGGTCGCGTGCATAACGCCAAACCCACTTAGACAGTAGTGCCATGTTCTTCACTCTCAAATCCGCCACCCCCAAACCCCCAAGATGTCGAGGTCGACAAACAATGTCCCATCCGACTCTGCTCATTCTTCTCTCTAAATTGACACCACCCCAAAGGAACGCTCTTCGTATCTTGTCTAGCTTCTCTACTACCCCTATTATTATTATTATTATTATTATTATTATTATTATTATTCCCGATTGAAAACCTAAACCTAAACGTGTATATATATATATATATATATTGGTTAATAGGTTTAAATGCCATAGATCAGACATTCAATTTTCCCCTCCATGTCACCGTCAAAATATTAAAACCCTTGAAACCCCTTTTGTCTAATCTTATATTGAAATTCACCCGCACCATTGTTCATCTTTTCCCCTATCGGCACAACACTTTTTTTTTGTTATCAATATTCGATCCAGTATTTTGATCTCGTGCAATATCATCTCCTACCGTTTGAGTTTTTGTTGGATAAAAGTTTTGTTTCTCGAATCTAATACGGTTAGAGCCAGTGCTTCTGATCATGAGAGACACGTCATTCAGTAGGTTGAGTCTGCTTCGGCTAAGGTGTGTTTCTTCCGGTGCTATAAATAAATGATTTTTATGTGTGTTCTCTTTCTGTGGTACATACTTTGTTTTTGTGACTGTAATTTTACGCTTGAGTGATTTTCAATTGTGTTGTGATTTTACATTATGTTTTCCGTGCATACTATTTTCAGATTGTGAATAAAATTGTGATTTAAAGTAAATGAGTTGTGAATCTCGGATTTATTATCGGACTGTGTTGAGACTGTGAAATCTAGGATATCTTTTTACTGTGTTATCATGGGTTGGGATTGTACGGAGGAAGTTAGTGGTTTATACCACTTGTGTTGGTGACTATGTAGTGAGAGGTTCTGGGGAACCTTCTCTTTTTGGTGACTATGGAGTATGGGTGCATTGCATTGTGATATCATAAAACCGTGTTTAAACTTACTTTGTGTCTTTTAAATATTTTTTGTGAAAATTTATTGTTGTGAAACAGAGTTTGTGATTGCCTGCACTTTAGAGACACACTGAGCTTAATAGCTGACTCCCCCTTAGCTTCTATTTCAGATTCTCAGACATAGGAGTTCGGTACTTGGAGGACCACAATTATCAGATTTATTACTATTTTAGTATGAATATTTTTAGTTTTAAGATTTATTTCGGTTTTATTCCAGTTATTTCATTATTTGGGATTTTTATGTAAATTTGATTACCTTTATATTTATTTGGGGGTTTTTAAACTGTTTAGCGTGCTTGAGAATTTTAATCGGATATTTTCATGACTTATTTTGTGTTGTTTTTTTTATACGGCCGCGTTTTGAAAAATAGAATTTAATGTGAAACGACATCGTTTTAATAAATAAATTGAGTATTTAAATTTTCAATAAATAACTTTTTTTGTGTTTTATAAATTATTTAAACCTAAAGTTTATTACTTGAGGGAAAAGTTTTCAACGGTGACTTCCTAAATTCGGCTATTTCTTCTAGGCCGGGTTTAGGGGTTACAATCTACATGCATACTTCCATATCAACGTCGTCAACGATAAAAATAACATAATAAATGTGAAAGAATGTTTTCCTAGTCAAAAGACTTAATTGAAGTAATTTTCATCTTTGATGACTCAATTGAGTGTGTTTTTCGTGGAAGGGATTTAATTGATATATATACACCCAATCATATATACATTTCATATATGCTCACATGATTTTAAAATAAATTTGCTATGTCAGTTTTGATTTCTATTGTTACTAATATTAATACCTCGAGGTGGGGAATACAAAATTAGGGGTATTGGACCACGACAATCATTCTCAATGGCCAAATATTGATAGCTCAAAAGCTCACCAAACGATACAACTAATGTTAACCACAACGAAAATGATAACATATGACAATACATAATAAATTATGTGTTACTTAATTTTATTAAGAATTGATTCAACACGATTATAAGATATAAAAATTTACCAAGCTCTAGGACGTACATGACTCAAGAAAGAAACACCTATGAGAATTGCACACAAATGCAAGAAAATGCATAACGTATCTAATTTTAAAAATCTTATTTTTGTATAATGTATATAATTTTATTTTGATTCTTAAATTAATCGATTAAAAGGTTTAGATTGTAAATCTCCCATAAAAACATCTACTTTTTTTCAAACACAATCATAATACGATATATACCATATCATCTACAAAAATAAAAAATGAATTTCTTACAAATAAATACCTAAAATTCTTATTTGAACATATTTATAATTTAATTATAATTTTGCATCTATTTTTCTTCGAAACAGAGTTTAAAATCAATTGTAATTTTCCATATTCCTCCGCATGTTTTGATATAGATTTGATAAATTAACAAGAGTGGGAAACAACATAACTAGGGATGGTCATGGGTTCGGACGGGCTGAGCTTTTAGTTGATCTGCACTTGACTTGAAAATGGAAAGACTTCACCTAAACTCAATCTAATTTGACTAGATATTAGGAGATCTTTATTCTTGACTGGAATTTTGAGATAAAAATCCCCCCACCCTTACTAAACTTAAAAAAAACCATTTTTCTATTAGGCTTACATGTTATGTGTGTTTTAGGATTTTATTTACTAAATCTTGGGCTTACATGTATTTATAAAACATTTTATTTATGTTTGAATATGAATTTCTACAAAAAATTTCGTTTTATTTTTGTAAAACATGTGACATTCTATATTCATTCGTAAAGTCTAGGTCGGATGTTGTGTGTTATAAGTAAGATCGATTGAGTGTGCGTATGGTTATAGGTAGTGGAGGTGAAGAACCACATTATCATATATTAAAAATTTCTAATTAACACTTTTCAAATCTTATTTGAATATGAAAGCATTTGATCTATAACATACATGAATTAATTAAATCTGCCTCATTTGGTAAGTAATCTAATATTTAAACATGTATATATATACATTAATACGGAATTTATCACGTGAAATATAATTTTGCACTATAATATAATTACAATTATACTTTTTACAATGAATTTTAAAATATGCTTCATTATCTTTCATGCTCCTAACTATGTAAATTCTACTCACATTTAATTGCTCCGTTAGAATTATTTGTCAATATCTAAAATAAGCTTCATTACCATTCTTGGTTATAGGCACTTCAAATCTAACTATAACTGCTATCTCTCATTCACTATATATAGATATGATTATAGATAATATATACTCAGCAAAGTTGTTTTTAAAATTATCATTTTTTTAAAGTCAAAATGAAGAGTTTTATTTCCTTTGTTCTTCTCATTGTCCTCATTGCAAGTTTGGGTGAATTTCTATCACATCTTTTAAAGAAGTTTTGTTTCAATTCTTTTGATGAATATCTATTCTTTTGGAAGATTTAACTCAAGTATAAATATTATCGTTTCATAATTTTCAGGAACTGAACCAACAATGGTGGAGGCTGACAGTTGTACGACTTCAACACCGATGAATTGCACACCAAGAACTTGTGACAAGCTTTGCACTTCTAACCATGGAGAGAAAGCAGTTGGGAGATGTATTACTACTTCTGTGTGTGACTAGACATATCCATGTCCAACACTGTTCTAATTTACTTTAATTTTATTTGCTTTTGGAGAAGATGAATGTTCTTTTTCCGTTGAGAGATAAGATAATTGAATAAAAGATAAATGTATCATTAAGATATATATATTTCTCTATTAAATTTTATTATTAAAATTACTCAATTTGATTTTTTCCTGAAATTTAGATAGACATTTCTTATTAAAAATATAACTCTCACAAATAGTTTTAAAACCAAAAGTTTATTATGTCAGTTAAGTTTCTCTAATATGTCAGCAATCATTTACATGCATACTTCCATATCAACGTCGTGGAAGGGGTTTAATTGATGTAATTTTCATCTTTGATGACTCAATTGAGTGTATTTTTCGTGGAAGGGGTTTAATTGATTTTTATGAAAATTTTTATGGCTTATATTCCCCTAAACCTATTAAATGATATACATACACCCAATCATATATACATTTCATATATACTCACATGATTTTAAAACAAATTTGCTATGTCAGTTTTGATTTCTATTACTACTAATATTAATACCTCGAGGTGGGGAATACAAAATTAGGGGTATTGGACCACGACAATCATTCTCAATGGCCAAATATCAATAGCTCAAAAGCTCACCAAACGATACAACTAATGTTAACCACAACGAAAATGATAACATATGACAATACATAATAAATTATGTATTACTTAATTTTATTAATAATTTGATTCAACACGATTATAAGATATAAAAATTTATCAAGCTCTAAGACGTACATGACTCAAGAAAGAAACACCTATGAGAATTCCACACAAATGCAAGAAACTGCATAACATATTTAATTTTAAAAATCTTATTTTTGTATAATGTATATAATTTTATTTTGATTCTTAAATTAATCGATTAAAAGCTTTAGATTGTAAATCTCCCAAAAAACGTCTACTTTTTTTCAAACACAATCATAATAGGATATATACCATATCATCTCCAAAAATAAAAAAATGAATTTCTTACAAATAAATACCTAAAATACTTATTTGAACATATTTATAATTTAATTATAATTTTGCATCTATTTTCCTTCGAAACAGAATTTAAAATCAATGGTAATTTTCCATATTCCTCCGTATGTTTTGATACAGATTTGATAAATTAACAAGAGTGGGAAACAACATAACTAGGGATGGTCATGGGTTCGGACGGGCTGAGCTTTTAGTTGATCTGCACTTGACCTGAAAATGGAAGGACTTCACCTAAACTAAATCTAATTTGACTAGATATTAGGAGATCTTTGTTCTTGACTGGAAATTTGAGATAAAAATCCTCCCACCCTTACTAAACATAAAAAAAACTTATTTCTATTAGGCTTACATGTTATGTGTGTTTTAGGATTTTATTTACTAAATCTTGGGCTTACATGTATTTAGACAACATTTTATATATGTTTGAATATGAATTTCTACAAAATATTTCGTTTTATTTTTGTAACAAATGTGACATTCTATCTTCGTTCGTAAAGTCTAGGTTAGATGTTGTGTAATATAAGGAAGATCGATTGAGTGTGCGTATAGTCAAAGGAAGTAGAGTTGAAGAACCACGTTATCATATATTAAAAATTTCTAATAATCACATTTCAAATCTTATTTGAATATGAAAGCATTTGATCTATAACATACATGAATGAATTAAATCTGCCTCATTTGGTAAGTAATTTAATATTTAAACATATATGTATATATATATACATAAATACGGAATTTATCACGTGAAATATAATTTTGCACTGTAATATAATTACAATTATACTTTTTACAATGAATTTTAAAATATGCTTCATTATCTTTCATGCTCCTAACTATGTAAATTCTACTCACATTTAATTGCTCTGTAAGAATTATTTGTCAATATCTAAAATAAGCTTCATTAACATTCTTGGTTATAGGCACTTCAAATCTAACTATAACTGCTATCTCTCATTCACTATATATAGATATGATTATAGATAATATATACTCACCAAAGTTGTTTTTAAAATTATCATTTTTTTAAAGTCAAAATGAAGAGTTTTATTTCCTTTGTTCTTCTCATTGTCCTTATTGCAAGTTTGGGTGAATTTCTATCACATCTTTTAAAGAAGTTTTGTTTCAATTGTTTTGATGAATATCTATTCTTTTGGAAGATTTAACTCAAGTATAAATATTATCGTTTCATAATTTTCAGGAACTGAACCAACAATGGTGGAGGCTGACAGTTGTACGACTTCAACACCGATGAATTGCACACCAAGAACTTGTGACAAGCTTTGCACTTCTAACCATGGAGAGAAAGCAGTTGGGGGATGTATTACTACTTCTGTGTGTGACTGTACATATCCATGTCCAACACTGTTCTAATTTACTTTAATTTTATTTGCTTTTGGAGAAGATGAATGTTCTTTTTCCGTTGAGAGATAAGATAATTGCATAAAAGATAAATGTATCATTATTTTTTGATCGGCAACCGTATGTTTTTATTAGAATAGAGAAAACATACAGCTTGACGAAATCGCACGCCTCGTTAAAAACCTCCCTAAACCTATTGGAGGAAAAGAGTACGATACGATCCGTCGAGTACAAATGAAAACTGAAAACACATAAGACCAAGTCACAAACATGCCACGAACGTCGAAAGTCTATCTACTCCCTCTTTTGCCAATGCATCCGCAAATCCATTCGCTTCCCTCGGCACGTAACAGAATTGGATATCATATATGACTTGACAAGCCTGATCAATTACCAAAAATACCTCCCATAGTCGCCAAGGTCGTTTTGCGGACTGAGTAATCCAGCTCAACGCGACTTGAGAATCCGTCTCCAAAATCACACAACCCTGCCGCCATTCCCTCTCCTGTACCATACCCAATGCAAAGGCTATCGCTCGCACCTTTGCTTCATTCGACTCCATCACGCCTAAAGGGCCTGAAAATAGACCCAAAATGCGACTGTCTGCATCGCGTAATACTCCACCAATACCTGCCAGGCCCGGTTTTCCTCGCGCCGATCCATCCGTGTTAAATTTTAAAACATTTCGTAACGGGGGCTGCCAGCATCTTCCCCCCCTCACCCTTTTCGGATGGACAGTAAACTCAATTTTGGAAGGACAAGTCCACCAAACTGCCTCCGATACCAATTCCCCCCGCCTATCAGCTTTTATCCAGTAAAAGGATCTCAATTTTACCAAGAAACACAATTCAGCCAAGTTCCATTGTTTCCCACGGAAAATAAATTCATTCCTTGCAATCCATAACGACCACAAAACAGCAGCAACACACTCTATCCACCACATATTCATGCATCCCTTAAAAACACTATGAAAGTCAAGAACGTAAAATGCATCAAAACTAACCGGTAAGCTTGAGTCAATTCCCCACCATTGTCGCATCCATAGCCATACTAATTGCGCAAAAGGGCATTCATAGAGGATGTGAGCGATGCTCTCTTCTACCATCGCACACCAAGGGCATCGGCCTTGGTCATCCGGCAGTGGAATCCCACGTGCTCGCAAGAAATCAGCAGTGGGTAGTCGACGCAACCATGTAAACCATAAGAAAGCTTGAACTTTCGGCAGCACCAGCACCTTCCAAGCGAAGCAGTCACCAAACTCCATCTCCCCCGCCTTATCGAACATGAGCAGTTTCGATAAAGTCCCAACTGAAAAAATTCCACGCTTGTCTGGTCTCCAAATCAGCATGTCTAGCTTGCCTTCCCATGCGCGAAAAATGGACACCATTTTAATTAAATCACGTAGCATGCCTAGTTCAAAAACTCGCAATGGGCGTCTAAAGAAATCTGCCCATAGTTGATGCGATAAATTACCCTCCACCATATAATCACACACCCTCGCTAATTTGTCACATGCCAACGAGAATAAGCGCGGAAATACATCTTTTATGGCCACTTGATCTACCCACGGATCAAACCAAAAAAGTATCGATTTACCATCACCAAGTTTCCATAAAAAACCGGACATACCCATATGCTTTTCAACCTGTGCATCGCATGAGAGAGCTACAATTTGTCGCCATACAAGCGACATGGACGACATCTTTTCCGTGTTGAAACGCCACCATTGTGGATGTTCTCCATATTTTGCTACTATCAAACAACGCCATAGCGAATCTCTATCTCGCGCATATCGCCACACCCATTTTGATAACATCGCCATGTTCTTAACTCGCAAATCCGCAACCCCCAAACCTCCTAACTGTTTCGGACGACATACCACCTCCCACCCTACTCTGCTCATCCGCCGTTCCAAACTGACACCCCCCATATGAAAGCTCTTCGAATTTTATCAATCCTCTCAATTACCCCTTTGGGGGCGACAAACAAACCCATATAGAATATCGATAACGAAGAAAGGACCGAGTTGACCAAAACCACCCGAGCCGCAAAAGGCAAAGAGGACCTTTTCCATCCCGCTAATTTTCGTCTAAAATTTGCAATTACCGGTTCCCAAGTAGCTATCAGTCTCGGACTTGCGCCTATTGGAAAACCCAAATAAACGAACGGAAAATCAGCTTTCCTACATCCCATTACCTCGGCCACGTTAGTGCCCAAAGTTTCCTCTATGCCAATTGAGTACAAGGAGCTTTTACCGAAATTAATCTTCAACCCCGAGCAAACTTGGAAACAGTGCAGGATCCGTTTCAAGTTTTGCGCAATTTCTAATGAACCCTCAAAGAATAAAAGTGTGTCGTCGGCAAACTGCAAATGTGTCACAGATATCCAGTCGCTACTTGCACTCCACGAATTAAACCCCCTAATTCAGCCCTTCGCAGCATCAAATGCATTGCTTCCGCGACTATCACAAAAAGCAAAGGTGATAGCGGACAGCCTTGTCTCAAGCCTCTACCCATTCTGAATTCTTTGGTGGCATTACCGTTGAGAAGCACCGACAACCTGACTGAACTAATACACTCCTGAATCCATTGTCGCCATATGTCACAGAAGCCCATTCTTCCTAACACCTCATCCAAAAAGTACCAACTAACGCAGTCATACGCCTTGGCGAAATCAAGCTTCAATAAAAAACCACTTGCGCCCCGTTGTCGTAAGGAATGCACCACCTCGAGTGCTAGAAGTACTCCATCTACTAATTGACGACCCTTTATGAATGCTGACTGTGTATCACATATCAAATCCCCCAAGACCGCTTGTAATCGAATCGCAAGACATTTTGCTAAAATTTTATACACCGAGTTGACTAAGCATATAGGCCTATATTCGCCAAGGGTCATAGGAGATGTTACCTTAGGAATTAAGACAATGAAAGTGCAATTCACATCCTTAGGTAACCGCCCACTTGCATGAAAATTGTCGAAGAAACGTAGGATATCGCCATTGAGCATCTCCCACCCCTTCTTATAGAAATCCAACGTAAAACCATCCGGGCCCGGTGCCTTCGAACCATCACAACCCCTCACTATACCATGTACCTCTGCCAAAGAGAATGCCGCCACCAAATTTCCCCGAGCTGTCTGCGATATCTGCCTAAAATCCCCCTCGAATTGCCATACACACTCCCTCTTGTCGCGAGAGAAATGTTTCATGAAAAATTGAACTACGTGTCGTCGCATAAGTGGTGGCGAATTGATCCAATTGTCATTAACCATGAATCCGGGAATAAAATTTCTTGCCGCTCTCAACTTAGCGGCTCGGTGGAAATATGCAGTATTTCGATCTCCCAAACGCAACCATGTCGCTCGTGATTTTTGTCTCCACATCGCCTCCTTATGTCTCATAGCTTTCCACAGAGCTTGTAACCATTGTCGCCTTTCCGCCTCCATTTCCTCATCAATATTAGATGTAGATGCTGCTAAGTCAGCACGGTCAATTCTGTCTTGCATCTCAGATATTATCTCATTCACATCCCCAAAGCTGTCTCGATTCCACTGTTTCAAAAATAACTTCAAATGTCGCAGTTTCACCATAATATTTACTGTGCCAATATCCAATTTAGTTAACCGAATCCATTCCTCAACAATTTGCCTCATGTGATATCTGCCCTCCATCCAACAATTAAAAAACCGGAACGGATGGGGACCCCAATCGTTCTCATCACACTTCAACAATAATGGCGTGTGGTCGGATACACCCCGTGCTAGCGCCTCTTGCTGGATTGAGCTGAAAGCGTCCATCCAACTTGTCGATATCAAAAATCTATCGATTCTGCTACATCTTTTCTTTGGGCCAAACCATGTATAATGTTTCCCTAAAAGTGGTAAATCCATCAAACCTGCTTGTAGAACAAAATCGCCAAAAGCTTCCATCTCCATATTCCTGTCCGATGTGCCAATTCTATCCGACTCGAGTAGTATGGCATTAAAATCTCCCGCTATTCACCACGAGCCCTCTTGATTGCTAATCTTACTCAAAATCGCTGCCCATACAGCTTGCTGTCCTTCCAATTCGGATGGTGCATAAACCACGACTAGACCACAACAGAAATCATCATGCAACCATCTACCTCTCATCACAATGAAATTGCGTTCAATCTCGACCACTTCTAATTTAAATTTACTTACCTCCCATATCACTATAATACCGCCCGAAGCACCAATTGATGGCGCGATCACTGATTCGAAGTTATCAGTTCCCCATAGACTTGCTAGCCACAATTTCGGACATTTCTCCATCTTTGTTTCTTGCAACAATGCCATATCCGCATCATACTTCCTTATCACATCTCGAACAAACCGGCGTTTAGCACTCCCTCCCAAGCCCCTAACATTCCACGATAGCAGTTTCATGAGTCACAAACCCCGACGATCGCCACTAATCACCCTTGATATGTCTCGAATTATCTCTTCTTCCCGGCCGTTGGAATTAACCCCAATCAATGAACCCAGCTTCACCGTTTCAATTGCTTCTATTTCAATATTGTTTGCTGCTTGATCGTCGTCCACCCTTCCTGTATTCGATAAATCTTGGCTGACCTTATTCATTCGGCTGTTTTTCTGTTTTCTAGAAAATCGACAGCCTTCCAAATTGCCCCCTAAAAACCGTCTGATCTTGCAATAAGCCTGACCCACCTGAACAATTTCTGTTTTGCTCAAATCTGACTGTGCACTTGTCGAAAAAATAGGAGGATAATATTTTAATTTAGAATTTAATTTAGAATTAAATTCTGAATTATCCACCGTTTGAAGATTAGACTCCTGTTCAATGGAAACACTTGTTTTAGAATTAGCAATTCCCGGTATATCCGAACTCTTGCAATTTTGAATGTCTCCTATCTCTGCAGGACTCTTATCACCACTGTCCTTCTCCCCGCTCAAATTTCTTTCCGCCGTCTCCATTGTCTGTGCCGGCAGACTCGTCGTTGGCCTGTCCGGCGGTCGAGTAGAGTTGTTAGATGCCCCTTGTTCGTCACTGCAATTCCGATCAGAATGGCGTTCTTTATTGGTTTTGTCGTATGGATCTCCCTGTTGCCCTTCCCATGCTTCATTCGCAAGCCATAACACCGAATTTGTAGTTTCTTTTATTGTTGTTGCATCCTCTACGTTTCCCACTCTCTTAGGCGTTGATGAATTGTTTTCACTATTTCCTTCGTCGTCCGTCAAATCTAAATCCCCACAATCACATTCCACCGCTGGGGATGTGCCATCCATCTCTAACACGCGGATAGTGTATGATTCCCCCTCAAATTGAACTTCAATTTGTTCTTCAATCCGATTGAATGTGGATGTTTCTACCATAATCCTACCGCTATCAAATGAAGAAGGTGTTTCCGTTTCATCACCCATTCGAATAAAAACACCCCAAATACTTGCAATGTTCATGAAAGTTCTTTTGTGCCATAGGTGTATCGGGAGACCTATTATCGACATCCATACCCGTCGCGATTCCACTTTGATCGCTGGAGACCATTTTTCTACCTTCGTGAAACATTCTTTCACACGGTCAAGTTGCATGATTTTATCACGAATGGGTGCCGATGTACACATTAGCAAGATCATTGAACCAGATAATCGCATGATAGAGAAACCATCATGTTTGTCTACCTCCAATCGTTCCGCTAGAGTCTTTATGCTGCACGGATTCAGGCACCAACCCACCGCACACCATTGTAATATTGCCCATTTGTCTTCATCCACTATCCCTGATACTTTCGATCTGTTTTGTTCCACTTCTTCTCTCCCCATCGACGCTTCTGATTTTCTTGATTCCTCGTTTTCCTTCTTCCCAAGTTGTTCAGTGTTTCCCATTCTCTTACGGTACCACACCGTGTTTCCCTTCCACGCCATAGAAACTCTCAATCGGCCGCCGTAGATCCATTTACCGTTTAATCGCTCTATCACCCTGTTTGCATCTTCCTTCGACACCATTCTAACGAAACCAAAACGCTGTCCATCCCTGGCTCGTTTGTTCGGAATGAACGCATCTTTTACCACCCCATGTCTATCACACACTTGCCACAATCCTTTCCACTGGATTGTTCGAGAGAGACCACCGATGAATAGGGTCCAAACTTGTTGATTTTCCTGGTCTCGTTGCACCGAGCTGTTTCCTGTGTGTGATTCACTTTTCCGGCCGGTGATGTTTTTCTGCTCCGCGGCGAGACGTTTCCAAATTCCCGTGGAGAGCATTTTTTAAAGATAAATGTATCATTAAGATATATATATATTTCTCTATTAAATTTTATTATTAAAATTACTCAATTTGATTTTTTCCTGAAATTTAGATAGACATTTCTTATTAAAAATATAAATTTCACAAATAGTTTTCAAACCAAAAGTTTATTATGTCAGTTAAGACTCTCTATTATGTCAGCAATCATGTACATGCATACTTCCATATCAACGTCGTCAACGATAAAAATAACATAATAAATGTGAAAGAATGTTTTCCTAGTCAAAAGGCTTAATTGATGTAATTTTCATCTTTGATGACTCAATTGAGTGTATTTTTCGTGGAAGGGGTTTAATTGATTTTTATGAAAATTTTTGTGCCTTATATTCCCTTAAATCTATTAAATGATATATATACACCAAATCATATATACATTTCATATATGCTCACATGGTTTTAAAACAAATTTGCTATGTCAGTTTTGATTTCTATTATAACTAATATTAATACCTCGAGGTGGGGAATACAAAATTAGGGGTATTGGACCAGGACAATCATTCTCAATGGCCAAATATCAATAGCTCAGAAGCTCACAAAACGATACAACTAATGTTAACCACAACGAAAATGATAACATATGACAATACATAATAAATTATGTATTACTTAATTTTTTTTTGCTCTGCAAATAGAATTTTATTAAAGATAAAGACAACCCAACTTACATGCCTCATTAAAAACCTCCCTAATCCTAAATAGTGGAAAAGAGTACACATAAGTCGGGAAAGATACAAACAAACAAAATCCAACCCCAATCCTTACAGCACAATAACCTGATGAATAAGCAGTTGTACTCTCGAAACAAGTCAAGGGTAAACCGGTTTTGACTCAAAGGGAAAAACCTGTTTCGACTAAAACTTGTAACAAAAGGCAAGCCAAATTCAAATGCCTACCACCAAGCTATAAGACAGTCTGTTACCTTCGACCAAGCCAAAGCAAAATCATTTTGGTCTGAAAGAATTCCACTCCCCCAAAACTCTTGTGTAAACGATCGAACTCAACAAGACCTAACCACCATCACCAGAATCGAATCATAGGATTTTTAATTCTCGCCTTAGCTAGAGGATATCCCAACACCCATGCTACTAGTGACACAAAAGATATACCAGAACAAAGGCACATACCCGCACCAAAGACTGAACCACATGAGCGAGAAAAACCACCATGACCACGAATGTTGACCTGAGTTGCTGAAGCAAGTTAAAGATGTCTGCAAGCCCAATTCGACTAATAAAACTCCTTTGGGTATCAAAAAAAAAAGATAACACCTCCGAGGACATCTTGCTTGCCGTAACTTCTGCTTAAACTATTTTCAAATTTTACATTGAACCTGAAAAGGTAGCTCTACTAATTTGCAGCTTAAATCACAACCCCCACCACATACTGTATGCTCCAAAGTGCTACGCCTTAAAATGTTGAAAATATATTGTCAGATCCTACTAATGGAAACTGCATCTCGCTCCTCCTTCAAACAAACCAACTTGCATAAAAAAAACATTTGAACACCTGCTCCCCATTATATGAAGTAACCAAAACTCGTCCCTATTCAAAATCTTCCTCAAAACACACCTTACCAAAATCACCTCACCAAAACTATTCTCACTTTGACTCATGATTAACAACCACCTCTAACTCTTTAAAAGTTATTACAAATCGAGTATAATTACCAGCATCTTCATAAGCAGATACACTCCCTTTTAAAACTCCATAATATCGCTCACTAAAAGTCAACTAACACCGACTAAGTGGTGGATCCTATCACACACGCCAAACTTCCTAATAAACTTCCAAATGGGCTAACTCCTTCACAAACTCTTTCTCATCTCCTTCAATTTTCATCCCTAGCCGTTTCTCCAACTTTAAAGCTTTCCTAGCCTCTCTAGTCGCTACATTCCACCTTGCGGCCAGATCAGAATCAGAGAGAGACCTACCAGATAGCTCTGGTGCAATCAAATTGTTTTTATTCAGCTTATTCTTTTTAAGTGCTCTGTCTCTTTTTTCCCTTTCCAAATCTGTAAGGACTTTATCTTGAAAATCCATTAGAGACGCATACCTCTTAACTTTATTGGAACGTTTCACTGTAGACATTTCTTGAAAAAAAAAACCTAGGACTCTCCTCCTCACTTTGATCTCTGTCGGCCTCCAAATCACATTGAGATGGATCCCCATTGGACCATCGTGCATTCATTCTTTCATCAACAGCAGCAGCCCACGAAGACTTGCTCTTCCCTGGGTTTACAACAGGCGACGTCATATTTGGGATCAAATCCATGTCCTTCACATCATCCAAAGCCCTGGGTGAAACATGATCTAAATGCTCTGAATTTAAAATATCCACCTTATCACCATCTAGACCAGAGAAAACTGGTCCATTAGACACCGCTTCATCTATAGAGTCGACCTCAAGTGATCCATTATAAAATATAAGCTTTTTAGACGCAACCTCGGCCCAACTTAAACCAGCACCATTACCTATATTATATTGATCACCCATTTGATCCAGCGTCTTTTGATCTTTTCCAGACTGATATTCTTGATCAGCCGCCAAATTCTGATTACTCTCATTGCCACCGCTTCCTAAAAAGTCTTCCTCCCCCAGGTTTCTAGTAGCGACTGTATTGGAATGAAGACCGTTATTATTGTAATCATTCCCAAAGCAATTTTCATTTAATGCATCGTCCTCCACCAGTCTGTCTGCGCTCCGAAACCTAGCTGGTGGAGACTTACCAGTTCCTTTCGAAGACGATTCCATTTGGCTTTCTTGCCCCTGCTTCACCTTCTCCTTCGCCAAACTTTGTTTTGGCTTCGAGGTATGGAAATTCTCACAATTATCTGAGAAACCAATTTCCATCACATGGACGTTGTATGTCATACTTCCCACTTTGATTTCTACCGCTTCTTCAATTCTTTTATCTTGATTTGTCGTCACCAACATGGTAACCTTTTCACAATCAATCAAGTGCCTAGCATTCTCACCAAGAGCTTCCAAGGTGCCCCACAGCTCCGCCAGCCTCTTGAATGTAATATGATTCCAACAGTGGAGTGGCAAACTCGACACCTCGAGCCATGTCGCCCTCTCAGAACGCTGCAGCGATTCTGACCAAGGTACAACCTCCCTGAAGATCTCCTTCAAGTACGACCAATCAAGATCCTCTAACATCATGAACAGCTCGTCATCCTCAAAACATAAAAGAAATCTTTTACCACTTAACCTTTGAACTTTAATATCTCCCGAACCCCATTCCTGCAACCCTAAGGAGATGTTTCTAACGCTGCACACAGATGCCATTTCACCCACAAGACACCTCTTCAATTTCCACAATTCCTCCTCTTCCACATGCCCTACAACCTTCCTCTTTTCTTTTCCTCCCTAGTTCCTCACCTCCTCAGCTTCTCTATCTGCACCCTGACGATTATCTGACTTCCTCCAACCTGGATTCATGTTCATCTGTGCCGCCCACCTATATGAACCACCCTTGCTGGATTCTCTGTTTCCAAGCAGAGGGTACCTTCCCTTGGATGTAGCCAAAGCCACCGTTAGTCTGAAGCCATACATAAAGAAGCCGTTCAATCTTTCCATTGCTCTCAGGGCATCTGTGCTATTCCCAAATCTCACAAAACCGAACTTTTTCCCTCTTCTACTCAACCTGCTAACTATGAACGCATCAAGGACGTCTCCATGCCTTGCAAATGCATGCCATAAACCTTGCCAATACATTGCATTCGGTATATTTTTTACGAACAAATTGACTGGCTGTTGGCCTCCCATCATAGCGGCTGAGACTGATTATAAGATATAAAAATTTACCAAGCTCTAGGACGTACATGACTCAAGAAAGAAACACCTATGAGAATTCCACACAAATGCAAGAAACTGCATAACATATTTAATTTTAAAAATCTTATTTTTGTATAATGTATATAATTTTATTTTGATTCTTAAATTAATCGATTAAAAGCTTTAGATTGTAAATCTCCCAAAAAAACATCTACTTTTTTTCAAACACAATCATAATACGATATATACCATATCATCTACAAAAATAAAAAAATGAATTTCTTACAAATAAATACCTAAAATACTTATTTGAACATATTTATAATTTAATTATAGTTTTGCATCTATTTTCCTTCGAAACAGAATTTAAAATCAATGGTAATTTTCAATATTCCTCCGTATGTTTTGATACAAATTTGATAAATTAACAAGAGTGGGAAACAACATAACTAGAGATGGTCATGGGTTCGGACGGGCTGAGCTTTTAGTTTATCTGCACTTGACCTGAAAATGGAAGGACTTCACCTAAACTCAATCTAATTTGACTAGATATTAGGAGATCTTTGTTCTTGACTGGAATTTTGAGATAAAAATCCCTCCACCCTTACTAAACTTAAAAAAAAACTTATTTCTATTAGGCTTACATGTTATGTGTGTTTTAGGATTTTATTTACTAAATCTTGGGCTTACATGTATCTAGACAACATTTTATTTATGTTTGAATATGAATTTCTACAAAATATTTCGTTTTATTTTTGTAACAAATGTGACATTCTATATTCGTTCGTAAAGTCTAGGTCAGATGTTGTGTAATATAAGGAAGATCGATTGAGTGTGCGTATAGTCAGATGTTGTGTAATATTTAAACATGTATGTATATATATATATATATATATACATAAATACGGAATTTATAGCGTGAAATATAATTTTGCACTGTAATATAATTACAATTATACTTTTTACAATGAATTTTAAAATACGCTTCATTATCTTTATTGCTCCTAACTATGTAAATTCTACTCACATTTAATTGCTCCGTAAGAATTATTTGTCAATATCTAAAATAAGCTTCATTCCCATTCTTGGTTATAGGCACTTCAAATCTAACTATAACTGCTATCTCTCATTCACTATATATAGATATGATTATATATAATATATACTCACCAAAGTTGTTTTTAAAATTATCATTTTTTTATAGTCAAAATGAAGAGTTTTATTTCCTTTGTTCATCTCATTGTCCTTATTGCAAGTTTGGGTGAATTTCTATCATATCTTTTAAAGAAGTGTTGTTTTGTAACCCCCTCGTCCCGGTCTGGCCGGATGACCGGTCCGAATAGGCCACACGGGGAAAACCGAAGTGAAACCCGTTAATGTTCCACCTCGGTTAGCGACCCTAAAATTTTTTTCATTTAAATTACATTTTAACTAGAGGCATACTAGATTCTTAAGTGATTTCTACACCGGAAATAAGACTCCCGGGAGGCCCTACAACAAAACAGGCCTAACCCAATCTTCGAGACCCTTTAGAGATGCCTAAAAGCCCACATTCAGGCCTGTGTTTCGAAACACGTACTGCCCGTTTCGAAACACAGGCTCCAGGTAAAAAGCAAGTCACCCATACCGAAACGCCACCACCCCGTTTCGGAACAGGGCTACGAATTAGCCTTGACGTTTCGAAACTTGTTTCGAAACATGCATGACCAGTGGCAAAAACGTTCCAAAACCTGTTTCGGAACAGGGGCTCACAGTGGCCAAACCGTATCGAAACGGGTTCCGATACGGGGTCCCTGAAGCCTTACCCATTCCGAAACGGCTCAGCCCGTTTCGAAACGCTGGCTGTCTGCATCTTTAAAAAATCAGACTTAGGCAACTCTAAATGATCCCAAAAGCCCTCAACAACTTCAAGAAGCATACATCACAAATAAAAACACTCTAGAGGCATGCTCCTTATTGCAAACATTCATAATCATCACAATATTTATTACAAGACAATCATTCTAAAAATCATTCAAAGCATCCTTAAGCAATAAAAGGCCCTTAAGGCTCAAGTCACCACACATAGAGTTACATGCCACAACCACACATGCACTCATACAAAAGCATAACATCACAATCAAGCATTCATCAAGGCTTAACATGGTTTACAAATTCAACAAAACACAACTACCAACAAACTCCATGAGTCATACAATGCTCAAACAAAATACACTCTTGCCCCATTGCTAAGCTACTACATTAATAGTTAAACCATACTTGAGCAACAAAAACTTGGAAAGCCCCTTCGCCTTGCTCCTTGCTAACACCACGCTAATGATCTGCATTGTTGAAAATGAGAGCGTAAGCTAGAAGCTTAGTGAGGATGCTATAAAATCAAAAACAAAAACAATGCATGGTCCAAGCATGCAAATCCTTAACCTCGCAAACAACATACATAGGTATCAACAAGTCAACCTAGCTAGTCTTTCAGGAGTCATAATATGGCATCTCACATCATACTAAGCTCATCAAAAATATCTCAAGTATCACAACATCACAATTATAAGAACAAGTTCAATTGGCCACTATTAGTTTACCCAGATGTGCGGATTTAATCTCAACAACAACATTACCTCGGTGAGATTACACTCATCACCGGACCTTGCATGGGCGGGATTCCACTCATCACCACATGCCCTACGGATGGGATTCCACTCATCATCACGTAGAATATATATAAATTTCCGGTGGAATATTACATCACCGTACTCCTCCTTGATGACTCAACGCCATCAAGGCCACATACGTTTTGACTCAATTTGTGTGCACACTAATCCTAGTGATAGATCATTTACACCCGGTAAGTTAATTAGTGCCAATTCCTTTAACCACCTCACATGTCCACCATTTATATCACATACCCGTCACATGCATATATCAAGGTACACATATACAAATCAATCCACATTTCACAAGAGCAAATAGGCAAGGCATAAATAGCATCAATAGGAATCAAGGGGTTAAGTTACCAATTTAACTCCCACATAGGAATGGCCTACCAAGCACATTCCAACCCACACACTACACACACATTGAACCAACTTTAAAACATATTTAAAGTTACTCACCACCCTTCCTTAGCAACCAAAACAAGCAAGCAAGCCTCCTATATGCCCGGATTCGATCCCGATGCTTCTCCAACGTCTCCTTTTGTTTCTAGCCAATCAAAACACGTCCATTACTCACAATTCAATGCTAAAACTCAGTCCCTACTCCAATCCATAATTACAAGCCATACTTCAAGAATTTCAAATCCAACAATCACCCAAAATTTTCCATTTTCGAGCTCCCTTAAAACCTAGCTGAAAACCAAGATTTCAAACACCCAAAAGACACCTAAATGGTCTCAAAACACTTCCTTAACATCCCTAAACCAACAGCTCTTCATCCCAAGCCTAAAACTCACCAAAATCCAAGTTTTAGACACCTCAAAAATGGCCACAAGGACCCATTTCGGGTTTTCACCCAACATCACCCATTTTAACATATTATGTGTATTTTAAGGAGACTAAACTAAAACCCAACTTAATAATTCAAAACCAAATGAAAAACCCAATAAAAACTCAAACTTTCTTTAAACCCTAAATTTCCAAAAGATGATAGTTTTAAATTCTAAAACTAGGTAAATGTAGAGGATGAAGAGGAGAGTGAGAATATGTGATTACCTTTAAAAAAATGCCCTTGAGATGAGGAAGACATCAAATGGAATAGTGAATAAGGGTTTGGGGAGGGGTTTTGGTGTTTTTCATGTTGGGGGGAGAAATGGGGAGGAAGACACTTTTTTTTGTTCCTTTTTGAATATCAAAAAGGTTGTCTACCTTTTAAATTGTTTTGGGCTAAATTACCAAAATGACCCCTCCCTTTTTATTTAAAACTCAATTGGCTGAAGCCAAGGTAAATTTGATTTAAAATTAATTTTACCGACTCGGACCAACTAACCCGACTAACTCCTAACCAAAAAACATGGGTGTTACAACTCTCTCCCACTTAAGGAATTTCGTCCCCGAAATTACCTGACTGAAAGAGATACGGAAACTGCCTTTCCATATCCTCCTTCCTCTCCCATGTGGCCTCGTCCACACCTTGACATTGCCACCGCACCTTTACTAACTCAATCGATCTACCCCGCAACACCTTACTGTCAGAAGCTAGGATCTCAACTGGTTCTTCCTCATAAGTCAAATCCGGATTCAATTCAATCTCCTCTACGGGCATAACATGCGATGGATCGGACCTATACTTACGGAGCATCGAAACACGAAATACATCGTGTATCTTCTCTAGCTCGGATGGCAAACGCAACTGATAAGCAACTGGACCAACCCTCTTCACAATCTCATACGGTCCTATGTACCTCAGACTCAACTTCCCCTTTCGGCCAAATCTCATTACTTTCTTCCACGGAGACACTTTCAAGAATACCTTCTCACCCACTGAGAACTCAACTTCCTTTCTCTTCAAGTTGGAATAGGACTTCTGCCTATCCGAAGCAGCCTTCAATCGATCGCAAATCAATTTTACCTTGTCAGTTGTCCCCTTGAGCAAATCCGGCATAGGTAACAACTTCTGTCCCACTTCGGCCCAACAAACTGGAGTCCTACACTTTCGGCCATACAAGGCCTCATACGGAGCCATATGGATACTCGACTAGAAGCTATTATTGTAAGCAAACTCAACTAGAGGCAAGTGCTTCTCCCACGTACCCTGAAAGTCAATGATGCAACAACGCAACATATCCTCTAAGATCTCTATAACTCTCTCTAACTGACCATCTGACTAAGGATGATAAGACGTGCTGAAATTCAAACGGGTACCCAAAGCTGTATGCAGACACTCCCAAAATCGAGATGTGAACCTCGGATCTTTATAGGACACAATAGACTTCGACACACCATGCAGTCTAACAATCTCACCAATGTACAAGTTGGCCAATCTATCTAAAGTATAAGTGGTATTAACTGCCAAGAAGTGAGCACACTTCGTAAAACGATCTACTATAACCCACACTGAGTTCTTCTTCGCAGGAGTCAAAGGTAAGCCCGAAACAAAATCCATGGTGATATTCTCCCATTTCCATTCCAGAATTCTCAACGGTTGCAACAAACCTGAGGGAACCTGATGTTCCGCCATCACTCTCTGACACACCAAGCACATACTCACAAAGTCGGCCACATCTCTCTTCAAACCAACTCAAAAGTACTCATTCTTCAAGTCACGGTACATCTTCGTACTTCCAGGATGCATAGCAAATGGACTACTGTGTGCTTCAGTCAAGATCGTACGTCTCAAGTCACTTTCCTCTGGCACAACTATCATATTTTTGAAACACAAAACTCAATCGGCACTGAAACTGTAGTCTGAAGATCTACCTTCAGCTATATCTTCCACGTGAGGTGCCAAAGATCTATCTAAGAGCTGCTTTTCTCTAATCAACTGACCTAACGTAGGTCTAACCTGAAGCTCAGCTACCAAGCCACCATCTCCGGACAAGCTCAATCTAGCAAACATGGCTCTCAAGTCTACGGCTATCTTTCTACTCAATGCATCGGCCACTACCTTGGCCTTACCCGGATGGTACTCAATGGTAAGATCATAGTTTTTTAGCAACTCTAACCACCTACGCTGTCTGAGATTCAAATCTCGCTGAGTCATGATGTACTTCAAACTCTTGTGATCTGTGTACACTGTGCACTTCTCACCGTACAAGTAATGTCTCCAAATCTTCAGATCAAACACAACTGCAGCTAACTCTATGTCATGGGTCGGATAGTTATGCTCGTGGGTCTTCAACTGTCTTGAGGCATAAGCCACGACTCTCTTGTCTTGCATGAGAACATAACCTAGGCCTACATAAGAAGCATCACTGTAAACTACATAGTCTTTCCCAGACTCTGGCTGAATTAAAATCGGTGCTTGGGTCAAAGCTTCTTTCAACTTCTCAAAGGCTCTCTGTCTTGCATCTGTCCACTCAAACTGAACACTCTTCTGAAGTAACTGTGTCAAAGGAGCGGCTAACTTCGAGAAACCTTCTACAAATCTTCTATAGTATCCAGCTAAGCCTAGAAAGCTACGTACCTCTGTTACTGACTTCGGTTGTTTCCATTCAACAGTGGCCTCTATCTTCTTCGGATCAACTCTAATACCATCGGCTGACACTACATATCCTAAGAAGACTACCTCTCGGATCCAGAATTCACACTTGCTCAACTTCGCATACAACTGATGGTCTAGCAAAGTCTTCAAAACTAGTCTCAAGTGTCGGTCATGGTCTTCTTCAGTTCGCGAATACACCAAGATGTCATCTATAAAAACAACTACAAACTGATCTAAGTACTGATGAAAAATCCTATTCATCATATCCATGAAAGCAGCCGGTGCATTAGTCAACCCAAAAGGCATGACTAAAAACTCATAGTGACCATACCTAGTTCTAAAGGTCGTCTTCGGTACGTCAACCTCTCTTACCTTTAGCTGGTAGTAACCTGATCTCAAGTCAATCTTCGAAAAGACTGATGCCCCTCTCAACTGGTCAAACAAATCATCAATTCTAGGCAAGGGGTATTTATTCTTCACTGTCAGCTGATTTAACTGTCTGTAATCTATACACATTCTCATACTTCCATCTTTCTTCTTTACAAACAAAACTGGTGCACCCCAAGGTGAAGAACTAGGTCGAATGAAGCCTCTATCTGTCAAATCTTGTAACTGAGTCTTCAACTCTTTCAGTTCATTCGGTGCCATGCGATACAGAGCAATCGAAACATGAGCTGAATCAGAATAAGTCTCAATAGTAAACTCTACCTCTCTATCCGGTGGTAACCCTGACAACTCTTCCAGAAACACAGTAAGAAAGTCACACACTGTCCGGATGTCTTGAGGTCTAACCTCACTCATGTTAGGGTTCATCACATAAGACAAATATGCTTCGCAACCCATCTCAACTAACCTCTTAGCCTCTAGGACTGAAACTACATTGGACAAGAACTTCACGTTCTCACCCACCACAACAATCTCATAATCATCTGTGAGCCTCAAAGAAATCCTCTTAGTTTCAAAGTCTATCCTAGCTCTATGCTCAGTGAGCCAATCCATACCCAGAATTACGTCATAACCATAGAAAGGTAGCTCCATCATATCCACTGGAAACATATATCCCTAAACCATCAACGGACACCTTCTGTACATCTTTCTAACTATTACAGTGTCCCCAAAGGAACTAGTAACACTAACTCCTACCTCTAACATTTCACAAGGCAAATTCAACGACTGTGTGTGCTCACTCAAAATATAAGAATGTGTAGACCCGGAGTAAATCAAAGAAAGCAAACCCAAAGACTGTATCGAGAAGTTACCTGCGATCACATCGGTGTCATGCTGATACCCACGCTGAGCGTAAACTCTAGCCTGAACTCCGCCCTCCGGCTGGACTGCAACTACATGTTCTATGTTTCTCTGGCCATCATTCCTCGGCTGGAAGTTACCTCTACCGCACCCGCGGCCTCTCTGAAAATCATTGGCCCTAGCAGGAGCCTGAACTGGTGCTTGTGCCACCTGATGTGGACAATCACGCCTCTAGCCCCACAACTCCAACACGAGTGGAAATTCCCCCAACACTCACCGGTGTGGTTCCTCCCGCAAGTAGCACATGTGGGCAACTTTCCACCAGCCCTCTGGCCCTGTTGGCCCCTACCGTGGTTACCGCCACCACGCCTATGATCATAATGATGCCGGTTGTCCCGATGCCTCTTGGCATCACCTCTATCAAAGACACTAGACCTCTTACCCGAACTAGAACCACCAGATCGTTTGGTCAAGCCCAAACTGTGCTCCAAGTCCTTGGCCCTCCCGACCAAGACATCAAAATCAGTGTAATCAAAAGCTAGAGTATACCTCTTGATCTCTTCATTCAGCCCATAACAGAAACGATTACATCGTTCCACCTCAGTAGGAACAAGCTCATATGCATACTGACTCAGTCTAACGAATCGAATCTCATAGTCTGTCACGGTCATACTCCCCTGAAGCAAAGCCATGAATTCCCTCTTCTTCTCATCGAGGTATCGAAGTCCCAAATACTTCAGGGTGTACCATTTAAAATTAAGTAATAGTAGCAATGGGCACTCGACTCAACACCAAACGCAACAATTCATGCTCCAAATTATCATACGATAAATCAAACAACGAGATTTCATAGCAAAGCATACATCAAGCAATACAATTACTTAACACACCAAGCTTACCTCACTTACCTGCTCCAGGTCTAGGTAACCTCAGGCTCTGATACCAACAAATGTAACCACCCTCGTCCCGGCCTGGCCGGATGACCGGTCCGAGTAGGCCATACAGGGAAAACCGAAGCGAAACCCGTTAAGGTTCCACCTCGGTTAGCGACCCTAATTTTTTTTCAATTAAATTACATTTTAACTAGAGGCATACTAGATTCTTAAGTGATTTCTATAGCGGAAACAAGACTCCCGGGAGGCCCTACAGCAAAACAGGCCTAACCCACACATCGAGACCCTTTAGAGATGCCTAAAAGCCCGCATTCAGGCATGTGTTTCGAAACAGGTACTGCCTATTTCGAAACACGGGCTCCAGGTAAAAAGCAAGTCACCCGTACCGAAACGCCTCCACCCCGTTTCGGAACAGGGCTACGAATTAGCCTTGACGTTTCGAAACTTGTTTAATTCTAATGTAAATCCGTCTGGGCCTGGCGCCTTCGAACCATCGCATTCCCACACCATTCCTTTAATTTCCTCCAATGAGAAAACTGAAACCAACCTTTCACTAGCAGCAGTAGATATTTGTCGGAACTCACCATAAAAATGCCATACGCACTCCCACGTATCACCAGCAAAATGTCTAGTGAACGCTTGCACCACATGTCGACGCATTTGTGTCGGTGATGTTATCCACCTGTCATTAATCAAGAAACCAGGTATGTAATTCTTATCAGCACGCAGTTTGGCGGATCGGTGAAAAAAAACCGTATTTCGGTCACCCAAACGAAGCCATGTCGCCCGCGATTTTTGTCGCCACATTGGTTCCTTATTTCGCATAGCTCTCCATAAAGCCTGCATCCACTGTCTTCTCTCCACCTCAGCTCCCTCACCGTCACTACTCATATTTACCACATCGTCTGCTTGATCAATCTTACCTTGCATCTCAGCAATAATCTCATTTACATCCCCAAAACTATCACGATTCCACTTTTTCAAAAATGATTTCAAGTGACGCAACTTTACCATAATGTTACCGTTACCAATGCCCAAACCTGTCAATCGAAACCATTCTTCAGCTATCTAACGAGCGTGATAACGACCCTCCATCCAGCAATTGAAGAACCTAAAAGGCCGAGGTCCCCAATCACTCTCATCGCATTTCAACAATAAGGGCGTATGATCCGATACACACCTCGCCAAAGCTTACTGTTGGATTGAGCTGAAGACATCCACCCAACCTGCCGAAATCAAGAATCGATCGATTCTACTGCACCTATTCCTTGGACCAAACCATGTATACCGTTTGCCCAGTAGCGGCAAATCCATTAGCCCCGCATTAAGTACAAATTCACCAAATAATTCCATTTCAACATTCTTGTCTGATACCCCAACTCTTTCAAACTCATGTAAGATTGCATTGAAATCCCCTGCGATACACCACGGCCCCTCTGAATCGCTAATTTTGTCGAGTATCGCTGCCCATACTGCTCGCTGACCCTCAACCTCCGATGGGGCGTATACCACAACTATCCCGCAAGCCATGTCTTCTTGTGTCCACCTTCCTCGCAACACTATAAAATGTTGATCTACCTCAACCCTTTCAGTGCTAAATCTGCTTGCTTCCCACACCACCAATATACCTCCTGAAGCCCCGATTGATGGCGCGAATACTGATTCAAATCAGTCCGATCCCCATAAGTTTGCTACCCATAACGTCGGCCACTCCTCCAAATTCGTTTCCTGTAACATCGCCATGTCCACACTATTTTTTCGTAACACCTCACGCACATACCGTCGCTTTGCACTCCCTCCCAAACCCCGAACATTCCACAATAACAATTTCATTAGTCACAAGCCCCGACTATCCCCGGTGATTACCCGTGAAATGTCGCGAATGATCTCCTCTTCACGTCCGTTTGAATTTACCCCAATCAATGATCCCAATTTTAATGTTGCAACTGCCTCGCTTTCTAGATTTTGAGGTGCATTCAATCCGTCTTCTATCACCCCTTCCCCGTTCAAACTCCCTTGTCGATCCCCACTTGATCGAATACCCTTCTTCTTGCGATAAACCCGACTGCCACCGATAATTTGTTCTCCTCCTAGTACCTATCGGATTTTACAAAACGCCCTGCCCACTTGAATCAATTCAGTATTGCCAAGGCCTGGATGTGGAGCAGTCGAATGTAAATTTGGATATGTGTTAAACTCCTCTATCACCTTATCCCCTGTAGACAATTGAGAATCCTGACCCACTGAATCACAAGACTTTGAATTCACAATCCCAGCGATATCCAAACTCTCACAAATTGGAACGTTACCTACCACCTCTAGAGTCCTATTGTCGCTGTCATTCTCCCCAATCATCCTTCCTTCTTTCGTCGGCACATTCTGTTTCGGCAACTCTTCCATCTTCTTTTCCGGCGGCCGTTCTAAACGCTGTTCCGTCCCCGTTCCACATAAATTTTCTGCGCCGTTCGTGGCCCCTTGTTGTCCATCCCAAACTTTGTTAGCTAGCCACATAACTGGTTCGATTACCTCCCTCCTATTATTTGTGGTGCCATCAATCCTTCCTTCATCCCCGACTATGTCATAAGAGGTATCATGTGCAAGACTCTCCTCTCCTTCGGTCGACTCATAATCGCCACAATCACACTCAATCGCCGGGGTTTTGCCGTCCATTTCCAACACTCGGACCGAATACATCTCCTCCTCAAATTGAATATATATTCTTTCCTCTATCCGATCAAAAACAGTTGTCTCCACCCTAATTCTGCCGCTATCAAAGGATGTCGACGTTTCTGTGGCATCGTCCATGCAAATAAAAGATCCCCATATATTGGCGATATTCATGAAAGTCTGTTTATGCCATATGTGAATTGGAAGACCCACAATCGATAACCATACCCGGTGCGATTCCATTGTGATCGCTCACGACCACGCCTCCACCCTCGCGAAACATTCTTTCACGCGATCCAGCTTCAACACACGTTGTAGAACACTCGCCGATGTGCACATTAACAAAATCATGGACCCTGACAATCTCATGATGGAGAATCCGTCGTGCTTCTCAACCTCCAAACGCTCCGCCAATGATTTTATACTACACGGATTCAAGCACCAACCCACCGCGCACCATTGTAGAATCGCCCATTTGTCTTCGTCCACGATTCCTGGTATTATCTTGTGATTTTCACTCACCCCTTCTCTCCCTGTCAATATCGAAGTGTGTGACACCTTTGAATCGCCGATCTCCACTGTCCCACGCTGCTCCCTATTGTTCCCCTCTCCCCCTTTTCTCCTAACCAATTCCGTTCTGCCCTTCCACGCCATGGCGACACTCATCCGAGCACCGTGAATCCACTTTCCATGTAATCTCTCGATTACCCGATTGGCGTCATCTTGTGATGCCATCCGAACAAAACCAAATCGCTGCCCATCTCTAGCCACTCTATTCGGAATAAACACATCTTTGACAACCCCGTGTCTATCACATACCTGCCATAGTCCTTTCTAGTGTATTGTTCGAGATAGACCGCCTCCATATAAGGTCCACACTCGTTGAGTGCCCAGATCTTTGTCCTCCGATTGGTCACCCTTACCCGTTTCACGGTGCTTGCCGGCGTCGTGCTCCGTTGTTTGCTCCTTTGCCAGGCTTTTCCACGAACCCATACCGAAACCAACCTCTCACTAGTAAGATTGTCTATCGTAAATTCTGACGAAGAGAATGAACAACCTCAATAGCTAGAAGTACCCCATCCACTAATTGACATCCCTTAATGAACGCTGATTGTGTGTCACTAATTAACTCACCCAAAACTAACTGCAAACGATTAGCTAAACATTTCGCCAGTACTTTGTACATTGAGTTAACCAAACATATAGGTCTATACTCACCAATTGTTTTAGGGGACGATACCTTAGGTAGCAGGACGATAAACGCACAATTCGCACCATTGGGTAAAAGACCGCTAGCATGAAAATTCTCAAAGAAACGGAAGACGTCACCACTCACCACCTCCCACCCTTTCTTATAAAATTCCAATGTAAATCCGTCTGGGCCTGGCGCCTTCGAACAATCGCATTCCCACACCACTCCTTTAATTTCCTCCAATGAGAAAACCGAAACCAACCTCTCACTAGCAATAGTAGATATTTGTCGGAACTTACCATCAATATGCCATACGCACTCCCGCGTATCACCAGCAAAATGTCTAGTGAACGCTTGCACCACATGTCGATGCATTTGTGTCGGTGATGTTATCCACCTGTCATTAATCAAGAAACCAGGTATGTAATTCCTAGCAACACGCAGTTTGGCGGATCGGTGAAAAAAACCGTATTTTGGTCACCCAAACGAAGCCATGTCACCCGCGATTTTTGTCGCCACATTGCTTCCTTATTTCGCATAGCTCTCCATAAAGCCTGCATCCACTGTCTTCTCTCCACCTCAGCTCCCTCACCGTCACTACTCATATTTACCGCCTCGTCTGCTTGATCAATCTTACCTTGCATCTAAGCAATAATCTCATTTACATCCCCAAAACTATCACGATTCCACTTTTTCAAAAATAATTTCAAGTGACGCAACTTTACCATAATGTTACCGTTACCTATGCCCAATCCCGTCAATCGAAACCATTCTTCAACTATCTGACGAGCATGATAACGACCCTCCATCCAGCAATTGAAGAACCTAAAAGGCCGAGGTCCCCAATCACTCTCACCGCATTTCAACAATAAGGGCGTATGATCCGATACACCCCTCGCCAAAGTTTACTGTTGGATTGAGCTGAAAACATCCACCCAACCTTCCGAAATCAAGAATCAATCGATTCTACTGCACCTATTCCTTGGACCAAACCATGTATACCGTTTGCCCAGTAGCGGCAAATCCATTAGCCCCGAATTAAGTACAAATTCACCAAATAATTCCATTTCAACATTCCTGTCCGATACCCCAACTCTATCCGACTCATGTAAGATTGCATTGAAATCCCCTGCGATACACCACGGCCCCTCTGAATCGCTAATTTTGTCGAGTATCGCTGCCCATACTGCTCGCTGACCCTCAACCTCTGATGGGGCGTATACCAAAACTATCCCGCAAGTCATGTCTTCTTGTGTCCACCTTCCCCGCAACACTATAAAATGTTGATCTACCTCAACCCTTTCAGTGCTAAATCTGCTTGCTTCCCACACCACCAATATACCTCATGAAGCCCCGATTGATGGCGCGAATACTGATTCAAAACAGTCTGATCCCCATAAATTCACTACCCATAACGTCGAACACTCCTCCAACTTCGTTTCCTGTAACATCGCCATGTCCACACTATTTTTTCGTAACACCTCACGCACACACTGTCGCTTTTCACTCTCTCCCAAACACAGAACATTCCACGATAACAATTTCATTAGTCACAAGCCCCGACTATCCCCGGTGATTACCCATGAAATGTCGCGAATGATCTCTTCACATCCGTTTGAATTTACCCCAATCAACGATCCCAATTTTAATGTTGAAACTACCTCACATTCTAGATTTTGAGGTGCATTCAATTCGTCTTCTATCACCCCTTCCCCGTTCAAATTCCCTTGTCGATCCCCACTTGATCGAATGCCCTTCTTCTTGCGATAAACCCGACTACCACCGATAATTTGTTCTCCTCCTAGTACCCGTCGGATTTTACAAAACGCCCTGCCCACTTGAATCAATTCAGTATTGCCAAGGCCTAGATGTGCAGCAAT
The DNA here is from genome assembly GCA_030270665.1 of Hibiscus trionum. NCBI lineage: Eukaryota > Viridiplantae > Streptophyta > Magnoliopsida > Malvales > Malvaceae > Hibiscus > Hibiscus trionum. Next base: position 38,950,764 of record BSYR01000026.1, on the reverse strand, counting down.
CGAATGTAAATTTGGATATGAGTTAAACTCCTCTATCACCTTATCCAAGACTTTGAATTCACAATCCCAGCTATATCCAAACTCTCACAAATTGGAACGTTACCTACCACCTCTAGAGTCCTATTGCCGCTGTCATTCTCCCCAATCATCCTTCCTCCTTTCGTCGGCACATTCTGTTCTGGCAACTCTTCCACCTGCTGTTCCGGCGGCCATTCTAAACGTTGTTCTGTCCCCCGTTCCACATTGTGAATTAAATCTACTCCCTTTACTAAATTTTCTGCGCCGTTCGTGGCCCCTTGTTGTCCATCCCAAACTTCGTTAGCTAGCCACATAACTGGTTCGATTACCTCCCTCCTATTATTTGTGGTGCCATCAATCCTTCCTTCATCCCCGACTATGTCATAAGAGCTATCATGTGCAAGACTCTCCTCTCCTTCGATCAACTCATAATCGCCACAATCACACTCAATCGCCGAGGTTTTGCCGTCCATTTCCAACACTCGGACCGAATATATCTCCTCCTCAAATTGAATATATATTCTTTCCTCTATTCGATCAAAAACATTTGTCTCCACCATAATTCTGCCGCTATCAAAGGATGTCGGCGTTTTCGTGGCATCGTCCATGCAAATAAAAGATCCCCATATATTGGCGATATTCATGAAAGTCCGTTTTTGCCATAAGTGAATTGGAAGACCCACAATCGATAAACATACCCGGCGCGATTGCACTGTGATCGCTGGCGACCACTCCTCCACCCTCGCAAATCATTCTTTCACGCGATCCAACTTCAACACACGTTCTCGAACACTCGCCGATGTGCACATTAACAAAATCATGGACCCTGACAATCTCATGATGGAGAATCTGTCGTGCTTCTCAACCTCCAAACGCTCCGCCAATGATTTTATACTACACGGATTCAAGCACCAACCCACCGCGCACCATTGTAGAATCGCCCATTTGTCTTCGTCCACGATTCCCGATATTATCTTGCGATATTCACTCACCCTTTCCCTCCCTATCAATTTCGAAGTGTGTGATGCCTTTGAATCTCCGATCTCCACTATCCCACACTGCTCCCTACTGTTCCACTCTCCCCCTTTTCTCCTAACCAATTTCGTTCTGCCCTTCCACGCCATGGCAACAGTCATCCGAGCAAAACCCGATTACCGGATTGGCGTCATCTTGTGATGCCATCTGAACAAAACCAAATCGCTGCCCATCTCTAGCCACTCTATTCGGAATAAACACATCTTTGACAACCCCGTGTCTATCACATACCTGCCATAGTCATTTCTAGTGTATTGTTCAAGATAGACCGCCTACATATAAGGTCCACACTTGTTGAGTGCCCAGATCTTTGTACTCCGATTGGTCACCCTTACCCGTTTCACGGTGCTTGCCGGCGTCGTGCTCCGTTGTTTGCTCCATTGCCAGGCGTTTCCAGAAACCCATACCGAAACCAACCTCTCACTAGTAAGATTGTCTATCGTAATACATATTAAAAATTTCTAATAAACACTTTTCAAATCTTATTTGAATATGAAAGCATTTGACCTATAACATACATGAATGAATTAAATCTGCCTCATTTGGTAAGTAATCTAATATTTAAACATGTATGTATATATATATATACATAAATACGAAATTTATCACATGAAATATAATTTTGCACTGTAATATAATTACAATTAGACTTTTTATAATGAATTTTAAAATATGCTTCATTATCTTTCATGCTCCTAACTATGTAAATTCTACTCACATTTAATTGCTCCGTAATAATTATTTGTCAATATCTAGAATAAGCTTCATTACCATTCTTTGTTATAGGCACTTCAAATCTAACTAAAACTGCTATCTCTCATTCTATATATATATATATATATATATATATATATATATATATATATATATATATATATATATGATTATAGATAATATATACTCACCAAAGTTGTTTTTAAAATTATCATTTTTTTAAAAGTCAAAATGAATAGTTTTATTTGTTTTGTTCTTCTCATTGTCCTTATTGCATGTTTGGGTGAATTTCTATCATATCTTTTAAAGAAGTTTTGTTTCAATTGTTTTGATGAATATCTATTCTTTTGGAAGATTTAACTCAAGTATAAATATTACCGTCTCATAATTTTCAGGAACTAAACAAACAATGGTGGAGGCTGACAGTTGTACGACTTCAACACCGATGAATTGCACACCAAGAACATGTGACAAGCTTTGCACTTCTAACCATGGAGAGAAAGGTGTTAGGAGATGCATTACTACTTTCTGTGTGTGACTGTACATATCCATGTCCAACACTGTTCTAATTTACTTTAATTTCATTTGCTTTTGGAGAAGATGAATGTTCTTTTTCCGTTGAGATATAAGATAATTGAATAAAAGATAAATGTATCATTACGATATATATATATTTCTCTATTAAATATTATTATTAAAATTGCTCAATTTGATTTTTTTCCTGAAATTTAGATAGACATTTCTTATTAAAAATATAACTTTCACAAATAGTTTTAAAACCAAAAGTTTATTATGTCAGTTAAGTCTCTCTAATATGTCAACAATCATGTACATGCACTCTTCCATATCAACGTCGTCAACGATAAAAATAACATAATAAATGTGAAAGAATGTTTTCCTAGTCAAAAGTGTTAATTGATGTAATTTTCATCTTTGATGACTCAATTGAGTGTATTTTTTGTGGGAGGGGTTTAATTGATTTTTATGACAATTTTTATGGCTTTTTTTGCACGGCGAAAGTATGATTTTATTTAATAATAATAATCATACATAACCACACCCCTCATCGGCCTCATTAAAAACCTCTCTAATCCTAAGTAGAGGAAAAGAGTACCAATGTGTGTGTACAAAGAACAAATCGAAAAAGTCACCCCATGAACAACCACACCCAATTGGATCTATCAACACCAGTATTGGCCAATGCATCCGCAACGCCAATTGCTTCTCTGTAAATATGATTGAAACACACACAGGGTAAAACATCACAATCGTCGTCAATTTGCTGCAACCATCACCAAAGCTGCCAAGGCCGGCGATCAACACTATGCATCCACCAAATTGCCACCATCGAATCTGACTCAACCACTACCGATGCAATCGCACCCGAACTCATCTCACGTAACATCTGCAATGCGTAAGCAATAGCTTGAATTTCCGCAACATTGGAATCAGCAATCCCAATCGATCCAGAGAAAATAGCCAAAATACGACTATTCTAATCCCGGAGAATACCCCCACAACCTGCCAACCCCGGCTTTCCCCGAGCCTCCCCATCAACGTTGAACTTCCACACTCCCACCAATGGAGGCACCCAGTCCACGTTCATGCGAGCCACCATGCTCGTGCTTGGCACCGACCAGCACTGCTTCGGGCATGTCCATCACGATGCCTCGTTTAAACATGTTGAACCCACATACGCTTGGGTTGTAACACTCATGTTTTGGGGTTAGGAGTTAGTCGCGTGAGTCAGTTCAAGTCGGTACAATCAATTTCAATCAAATTGACCTTAGTCTTGATTTATTTGAGATTTAAGATAAAATGGGTGGCATTTTTGTAATTAAGGTGAAAAAGTGGAAGACCACTTTTTGAATCAAAAAAAGGAAAAAAAGGTTGTCTTCTTCCCTTTTTCATTTTCACGTTGGAAGACACCCAAAACCCTCCCAAACCTCTAGTTACTATTCCATTCAATCTCTCCATTGATTCAAAGGCATTTTCAAAGGTAATGTCATATTTAAACTCTCCTCATCATCCTCTTCGTTTACATTGTCTTGGATTTTAAAACTACCATCTTTTTGGAATTTCAAGTTTAGGGAAAGTTTGAATTTTTAAGGGGTTTTTCAATTTCTTTTGATTTGTTGAGTTGGGTTTTGGTTTAATCTCACCTAAGCACACTTAATATCTTGAAATGGTTGATTTTGGGTGAAAACCCGAAGTGGGTCTTTGGGGCCATTTTTGAGGTGTCTAAAATTGAAATTTTGGTGTGTTTTAGGGTTGGGTTGAAGGGCTGATGGTTTAGGGATATTAGGGAAGTGTTTTGGGACCTTTTAGATGTCATTTGAGTGTTTGAAATCATGGTTTTCAGCTGGGTTTTGGAGGAGCACGAAAATGGGGATTTTGTGACTAGTTGAGTTTGAAATTGGTGGAATTTGGCTTGTGTTTATGGGTTGGAGCTTGTGACTATATTTAGCATTGAATTTGTGAGTGATGGTTGTGTTTTGATTGGCTAGAAACAAGAGAAGACATCGGAGAAGCATCGGGACCGAATCCGGGAATTTAGGAGGCTTGCTTGCTTGCTTGGTTTGCTAAAGAAGGGTGGTGAGTAAAACTGTAATTATGTTTTAAAGTTGGTTCAAGTGTGAGTAGTGGAAGTGTTAGAATGAGCTTGGCAGGCCATTCCAGGGTGGAAGTTAAATTGGTAGTTTAACTCCTTGATTTCTAATGTTGCTTATATATATGCCATTACCTATTTTTGATCTTGCGAAATATGAATTGATTTGTGTGTGTATACCTTGATATGTGTATGTGATGAATATGTGCTATAATTGATGGATGTGTGATGTGGCTTAAAGGAATTGGCATTAATTAACTTATCGGGTGTAAATGATCGATCATTAGGATTAGTGTGCACACAATTAAGTCAAAACGCGCGTGGCCTTGATGGCGTTGAGTCATCAAGGTGGAGTACGGTGATGTAATATTCCACCGGAAATTTATTTATTTTATACGTGATGATGAGTGGAATCTCATCCGTAGGGCATGTGGTGATGAGTGGAATCCCACCCATGCGAGATCCGGTGATGAGTGTAATCCCACCGAGGTAATGTTGTTGTTGAGAGTAAATCCACACATCGGAGTAAACTAATAGTGGCCAATGAAATTGTTCTTATGCTTATGATGTTGTGGCAATTGATTTATATCGTTGAGCTTAATATGATGTAAGATGCCATATTTATGACTCTTGAAAGACTAGCTAGGTTTCCTTGTTGATGCCTATGTATGTTGTGTATGATGTTAAGGATTTGCATGCTTGGACCCTGCATTGTTGTTGTTTTTGATTTTAGAGCATCCTCACTAAGCTTCTAGCTTACGCTCTCATTTTCAACAATGCAGATCATTAGCGTGGTGTTAGCAAGGAGCAAGGCGAAGGGGAGATTTTCCAAGTTTATAGTTGCTCAAGTATGATTTAGTAATTAATGTGGTAGTTTAGCAATGGGGCTATTATGTGTTTTGTATGAGCTTTGTATGACTCATGGAGGTTGTTGGTGTTTATGTTTTTGTTGAATTTGTAAACCATGTTAAGCCTTGATGAATGCTTGTTTGAGATGCTACTCTTTGGATGAGTACATGTGTTGATGTTGCATGTAAACTCTATGTGTGGTGAATTGTGCCTTAAGGGCTTTTTAATGCTTAAGTATGCCTTGAATGAATTTGGAATGTGATGCAAGAATCCTTGTTGTGCATATTGCTTCTTTGATATTGGCTTTACATGTTTATTGTGTGCTAAGCATGTGTTTTAGGGTGCTTTTCATCTAGAGGGTTTGCATGTTGAGTCTTGAGTGTTTTGGTGGAGTTTTGGGGCTGCCTAGTGTCTTAAACCAGGAAAAAATCTGTCTTTTCGCAGCCCGTGTATCGAAACGGTTGGTCTCGTTTCGATACGACCTCTTGTTTTAGGCCAGGCATTTCGATACGCCTAGGGTCCGTTCTGGAACAGATTTGCTACTGGAAATCTGAGAAATTGCCGATATTTTGAGGTTTCAAAACGTGTCTAGGTGTATCAGAATGGTCAATATATCGTTGACCACGAGAAGTTGACCGTTGGGGTTGTTTCGGAACGGTTGACCTCCGTTCCGATACGGCCTTCTCGTGTGGACTTGGGGTCGTTGACCAAGTTAAGGTGTTTCGATACACCTTAAGGGTGTTTCGAAACGACCTGCCAAATAATTTAAAATTGAACTGTTTACTTACTCTTTTGGGACCAGTTGCATGTCTTTCTCGAATTAATCCGCTGTCGTGATCACATAGGATTTAAATGTGCCTTTAGAGAAGATTAAACTAAAAGAAATTTTAGGGTTGCTAACCGAGGTGGAATCCTTAGCGGGTTTCGCATTGGTTTTCTCTGTGTAGCCTACTCGGACCGGTCAGCCGACCAGATCGGGGAGAGGGGGTTACTTTTGTTGGTATCAGAGCCTGAGGTTACCGAGACCTCGGGCAAGTAAGTGAGGTAAGCTTGATGTGTTAAGTAATTGTATTGTTCCGGTGTGTGCCTTGCCATGAAATCTTGTTGTTTGATTGTTCATATGATGGTTAGAAGCATGAATTGTTGCGTTTGATGTAGTGTCGAGTGCCCATTGCTACTATTACTTAATTTAAAATGGTTTTGTAAAGGAAAGTACTTGAGCACTGTTGGACCCTTGCCTTTGCTAACGTAATCCTTATATGTTTGTTGTTTTAGTTATTATCTTACTAGCTGTACCATGAGACCACGTGGGAGGCCTAGGATGGTTAAGCCGGAACCACGGGCACAAGCTCCGGGGATTGAACAGATTGGTGGGGCGCAGGCTCCTCAACCTCCTCCACCTCCTCCTCATCAAGAGGGAGGTGAGGCGGGAGCCGAGGGTGTTGGAACTCAAGTAGGCCAAGGACCGGCCGGAATTGATTTAGCTCCCTTAGTTAAGGCAATAGCCGGGGCTTTCTAGGCTGCAGTGGCTGGGGGTCAGACAGCGGCACAACCCCAGGGAGAAGGTATTGGTTTGCCTTTGGAGAGACTCCGCAGTTTGGGAGGTGAAGAGTTCAGAGGGTCGACACCGGAGAGGTCAGAGATGTGGTTAGAGAAGACCGTCTGTATCTTGTCACAGACGGGTTGTACTAGAGGATGCAAGTTGGGGTGTGTTGAGTCCCTACTTCAGGGAGATGCCTACACTTGGTGGGTCACCATCACTACGGGTATGGATGAGGCTGAGATCACTTGGGAGTTCTTCGAGTCAGCATTCTGCAAGAAGTATTTGGGTCCTCGATATCTCGATGAGAAGAAGAGGGAGTTTATGGCTCTGCTTTAGGGGAGTATGTTTGTGACCGACTATGAGATTCGATTTGTTAGACTAAGTCAGTATGCATCTGAGCTTGTTCCTACTGAAGTGGAACATTGTAACTGTTTCCGTTATGGGTTGAATGAAGAGTTCAAGAGGTCACTCTAGCTTCGGACTACACTGATTTTGATGTCTTGGTCGCGAGGGCCAAGGACTTGGAGCACAGTTTGGGCTTGACCAAACAGTCTGGTGGTTCTAGTTCTGGTAAGAGGTCTAGTGACTTTGATAGAGGGGATGCCAAGAGGCATCAGGACAACCGACATCACTATAACCATAGACGTGGTGGAGGTAACCACTGTAGGGGCCAACAGGGCCAGAGGGCTGGTGAGAAGTTGCCCACATGTGCTACTTGCGGGAGGAACCACACCGGTGAGTGTTGGGGGAATTTCCACTCGTGTTGGAGTTGTGGGGCTAGAGATCATATTAGGCGTGACTGTCCACATCAGGTGGGGCAGGCACCAGCTCAGGCTCCTGCTAGAGCCAATGACTTTCAGAGAGGCCGCGGGCGCGGTAGAGGTAACTTCCAGTCGAGAAATGATGGCCAGAGGAACATAGCACATGTAGTTGCAGTCCAGCCAGAGGGCGGAGGTCAGGCCAGAGTTTACGCTCAGCGTGGGGATCAACATGACACATATGTGATCGCAGGTAACTTCTCGATACAGTCTTTGGGTTTGCTTTCTTTGATTGACTCCGGGTCTATGCATTCTTATATATTGAGTGAGCATGCACAGTTGTTGAAATTGCCTTGTGAAATATTAGAGGTAGGAGTTAATGTTACTAGTTCCTTTGGGGACACGGTAGTAGTTAGAAAAATGTACAGAAGGTGTCCGTTGATGGTTCAGGGACATGTGTTTCCAGTGGATATGATGAAGCTACCTTTCTATGGCTTCGATGTAATTCTGGGTATGGACTGGCTCACTGAGCATAGAGCTAGGATAGATTTTGAAACTAAGAGGATTTCTTTGAGACTCACAGATGATTATGAGATCGTAGTGGTGGGTGAGAACGTGAAGTTCTTATCTAATGTAGTTTCAGTACTAGAGGCCAAGAGATTAGTTGAGATGGGTTGCGAAGCATACTTGGCCTATGTGATGAATCCAAACATGAGTGAGGTTAGACCTCAAGACATCCGGACAGTGTGTGACTTTCCTAGTGTGTTTTCGGAAGAGTTGTCGGGTTTACCGCCTGATAGAGAGGTAGAGTTCACTATTGAGACTTATTCTGATTCAGCTCATGTTTCGATTGCTCCGTATCGTATGGCACCGAAACAACTGAAAGAGTTGAAAACTCGGTTGCAAGAGTTGACAGATGGAAGCATGAGATTGTGTATAGACTACAGACAGTTGAATCAGTTGACAATGAAGAATAAGTATCCCTTGCCCAGAATTGATGATTTGTTTGACCAGTTGAGAGGGGCATCAGTCTTTTCGAAGATTGACTTGAGATCAGGTTACTACCAGCTAAAGGTGAGAGAGGTTGATGTACCGAAGACGGCCTTTAGAACTAGGTATGGTCACTATGAGTTTTTAGTTATACCTTTTGGGTTGACTAACGCACCGGCTGCTTTCATGGATATGATGAATCAAATTTTTCATCAGTACCTAGATCAGTTCGTAGTTGTTTTTATAGATGATATCTTGGTGTATTCGCGAACCGAAGAAGACCATGATCGACACTTGAAGTTAGTTTTGAAGACTTTGCTAGATAATCAGTTGTATGCGAAGTTGAGCAAGTGTGAGTTCAGGATCCGAGAAGTAGTCTTCCTAGGACATGTAGTGTCAGCCTATGGGATTAGAGTTGATCCGAAGAAAATAGAGGCCATTGTTGAATTGAAGCAACTGAAGTCTGTAACAGGGGTACGTAGCTTTCTAGGCTTAGCTGGATACTATAGAAGATTCGTAGAAGGTTTCTCGAAGTTAGTCGCTCCTTTGACACAGTTGCTTTAGAAGAGTGTTCAGTTTGAGTGGACGGATGCAAGACAGAGAGCCTTTGAGAAATTGAAAGAAGCTTTGACCCAAGCACTGATCTTGATTCAGCCAGAGTCTGGGAAAGACTATGTAGTTTACAGTGATGCTTCCTATGTAGGCCTAGGTTGTGTTCTCATGCAAGACAAGAGAGTGGTAGCTTATGCCTCAAGACAGTTGAAGACTCACGAGCGCAACTATCCGACCCATGACATAGAGTTAGCTGCAGTTGTGTTTGCTCTGAAGATTTGGAGACATTATTTGTACGGTGAGAGATGCACAGTGTACACCGATCACAAGAGTTTGAAGTACATCATGACTCAGCGAGATTTGAATCTCAGACAACGTAGGTGGTTAGAGTTGCTAAAAGACTATGATCTTACGATTGAGTACCATCCGGGTAAGGCCAATGTAGTGGCCGATGCTTTGAGTTGAAAGGTAGCTATAGATTTGAGGGCCATGTTTGCTAGACTGAGCTTGTCCAGAGATGGTGGCTTGGTAGCCGAGCTTCAGGTTAGACCTACTCTAGGTCAGTTGATTAGAGAGAAGCAGCTCTTAGATAGATCTTTGGCACCTCACGTGCAAGATGTGGTCGAGGGTAGACCTTCAGACTACAGTTTCAGTACCGATGGTGTCTTGTGTTTCAAAAATAGGATAGTTGTGCCAGAAGACAGTGACTTGAGGCGTACGATCTTGATTGAAGCACACAGTAGTCCATTTGCTATGCATCCTGGAAGTACGAAGATGTACCGTGACTTGAAGAATGAGTACTTTTGGGTTGGTCTGAAGAGAGATGTAGCCGACTTCGTGAGTAAATGTTTGGTGTGTCAGAGAGTGAAGGCGGAACATTAGGTTCCCTCAGGTTTGTTGCAACCGTTGAGAATTCCAGAATGGAAATGGGAGAACATTACCATGGATTTTGTTTCGGGTTTGCCTTTGACTCCTACGAAGAAGAACTCAGTTTGGGTTATAGTAGATCGATTCACGAAGTGTGCTCACTTCTTGGCAGTCAATACCACTTATACTTTAGATAGATTGGCCGATCTGTACATTGGTGAGATTGTTAGACTGCATGGTGTGCCGAAGTCGATTGTGTCCGATAGAGATCCGAGGTTTACAGCTCGATTTTGGGAGTGTCTGCATACAGCTTTGGGTACCCGTTTGAACTTCGGCACGTCTTATCATCCTCAGTCAGATGGTCAGTCAGAGAGAGTTATACAGATCTTAGAGGATATGTTGCGTTGTTGCATCATTGATTTTCAGGGTACTTGGGAGAAGCACTTGCCTCTAGTCGAGTTTGCGTACAATAATAGCTTCCAGTCGAGTATTCAGATGGCTCCGTATGAGGCCTTGTATGGTAGGAAGTGTAGAACTCCAGTTTGTTTGGCCGAAGTGGGACATAAGTTGCTACCTATGCCAGATTTGCTCAAGGGGACAACTGACAAGGTGAAATTGATTTGCGACCGATTGAAAGCTGCTTCGGATATGGAGAAGTCCTATGCCAACTTGAAGAGGAAGGAAGTTGAGTTCTCGGTGGGTGAGAAGGTATTCTTGAAGGTGTCTCCGTGGAAGAAAGTAATGAGATTTGGCCGAAAGGGGAAGTTGAGTCTGAGGTACATAGGACCGTATGAGATTGTGAAGAGGGTTGGTCCGGTTGCTTATCTGTTGCGCTTTCCAACTGAGCTAGAGAAGATACACGATGTATTTCATGTTTCGATGCTCCGTAAGTATAGGTCCGATCCATCGCATGTTATGCCTGTAGAAGAGATTGAATTGAATCCGGATTTGACTTATGAGGAAGAACCAGTTGAGATCCTAGCTTCTGACAGTAAGGTGTTGCGGGGTAGATCGATTGAGTTAGTGAAAGTGCGGGGGCAACGTCGAGGGGTGGACCAGGCCACTTGGGAGAGGAAAGAGGATATGGAAAGGCAGTTTCTGTATCTCTTTCAGTCAGGTAATTTCGGAGATGAAATTTCTTAAGTGGGAGAGAGTTGTAACACCCGTGTTTTGGGGTTAGGAGTTAGTCGCCTGAATCGGTTCGAGTCGGTAAAATCAATTTCAATCAAATTGATCTTGTTCTTGATTTATTTGAGATTTAAAATAAAATGGGTGGCATTTTTGTAATTAAGGTGAAAAAGTTGAAGACCACTTTTTGAATCAAAAAAAGAAAAAAAAGGTTGTCTTCTTCCCTTTTTCATTTTCACGTTGGAAGACACCCAAAACCCTCCGAAACCTCTAGTTATTATTCCATTCAATCTCTCCACTGATTCAAAGGCATTTTCAAAGGTAATTTCATATTTAAACTCTCCTCATTATCCTCTTCATTTACATTGTCTTGGATTTTAAAACTACCATCTTTTTGGAATTTCAAGTTTAGGGAAAGTTTGAATTTTTAAGGGGGTTTTCAATTTCTTTTGATTTGTTGAGTTTGGTTTTGGTTTAATCTCACATAAGCACACTTAATATCTTGAAATGGTTGATTTTGGGTGAAAACCCGAAGTGGGTCTTTGGGGCCATTTTTGAGGTGTCTAAAATTGAATTTTTGGTGTGCTTTAGGGTTGGGTTGAAGGGCTGATGGTTGAAGGATATTAGGGAAGTGTTTTGGGACCTTTTAGATGTCATTTGAGTGTTTGAAATCATGGTTTTCAGCTGGGTTTTGGAGGAGCACGAAAATGGGGGATTTTGTGACTAGTTGAGTTTGAAATTGGTGGAATTTGGCTTGTGTTTATGGGTTGGAGTTTGTGACTGAATTTAGCATCAAATTTGTGAGTGATGGTTGTGTTTTGATTGGCTAGAAACAAGAGAAGACATCGGAGAAGCATCGGGACCGAATCCGGGAATTTATGAGGCTTGCTTGCTTGCTTGGTTTGCTAAGGAAGGGTGGTGAGTAAAACTTTAATTATGTTTTAAAGTTGGTTCCAGTGTGAGTAGTGGAAGTGTTGGAATGAGCTTGGTAGGCCATTCAGGGGTGGAAGTTAAATTGGTAGTTTAACTCCTTGATTTCTAATGTTGCTTATATATATGCCATTGCCTATTTTTGATCTTGCGAAATATGAATTGATTTGTATGTGTATACCTTGATATGTGTATGTGATGAATATGTGCTATAATTGATGGATGTGTGATGTGGCTTAAAGAAATTGGCACTAATTAACTTACCGGGTGTAAATGATCGATCATTAGGATTAGTGTGCACACAATTGAGTCAAAACGCGCGTGGCCTTGATGGCGTTGAATCATCAAGGAGGAGTACGGTGATGTAATATTCCACCGGAAATTTATTTATTTTATACGTGATGATGAGTGGAATCCCATCCGTAGGGCATGTGGTGATGAGTGGAATCCCACCCATGTGAGATCCGGTGATGAGTGTAATCCCACCGAGGTAATGTTGTTGTTGAGAGTAAATCTGCACATCCGAGTAAACTAATAGTGGCCAATGAAATTGTTCTTATGCTTATGATGTTGTGGCAATTGATTTATATCGTTGAACTTAGTATGATGTAAGATGCCATATTTATGACTCTTGAAAGACTAGCTAGGTTGTCTTGTTGATGCCTATGTATGTTGTGTATGATGTTAGGGATTTGCATGGTTGGACCATGCATTGTTGTTGTTTTTTATTTTAAAGCATCCTCACTAAGCTTCTAGCTTACGCTCTCATTTTCAACAATGCAGATCATTAGATTGGTGTTAGCAAGGAGCAAGGCGAAGGGGAGGCTTTCCAAGTTTATAGTTGCTCAAGTATGATTTAGTAATGAATGTGGTAGTTTAGCAATGGGGCTATTATGTGTTTTGTATGAGCTTTGTATGACTCAAGGAGGTTGTTGGTGTTTATGTTTTGTTGAATTTGTAAACCATGTTAAGCCTTGATGAATGCTTGTTTGAGATGCTACTCTTTGGATGAGTACATGTTTATTGTGTGCTAAGCATGTGTTTTAGGGTGCTTTTCATCGAGAGGGTTTGCATTTGAGGCTTGAGTGTTTTGGTGGAGTTTTAGGGCTGCCTAGTGTTTTAAACCAGCAAAAATCTGTCTTTTCGCAGCCCGTGTATCGAAATGGTTGGTCTTGTTTCGATACGGCCTCTTGTTTCAGGCCAGGCATTTCGATACACCTAGGGTCCGTTCCGGAACAGATTTGCTACTGGAAATCTGAGAAATTGCCGATATTTTGAGGTTTCAGAATGGGTCTAGTTGTATCGGAACGGTCAATATATCGTTGACCACGAGAAGTTGACCGTTAGGGGTGTTTTGGAACGGTTGACCTCCGTTCCGATACGACCTTCTCGTGTGGACTTGGGGCCGTTGACCAAGTTAAGGTGTTTCGATACACCTTAAGGGTGTTTCAAAACGGCCTGCCAAATAATTTAAAATTGAACTGTTTACTTACTGTTTTAGGACCAGTTGCATGTCTTTCTCGAATTAATCCGCTGTCGTGATCACATAGGATTTAAATGTGCCTTTAGAGAAGATTAAACTAAAAGAAAGTTTAGGGTTACTAACCGAGGTGGAATCCTTAGCGGATTTCGCATCGGTTTTCCCCGTGTAGCCTACTCGAACCGGTCAGCCGACCAGACCGAGGCGAGGGGGTTACACGGGTCCAATGCAATGCTCGGAGCTGAACAAGGAAGAAGATCGATTGCCTCATCGAGCGACGACCCTAAAACATAAGTTCATTCCTCGCCACCCATAGCGACCAAACCACACTCGCGCATCCAATCATCCACCATGCTCGGATTTCCCCACTAAAACAACCATTCCAGCATTGAGTAAGAAAGTCACCAATTCTTCGAGGTCTGAAAATCGTGATATCCCACCACATCAAAAAATCAGTCCACACATCCTAAGCTAGCTCACACGTCAAAAGAATATGATCACTATTATCCTCTCCCACTCCACACCAACGGCAATTTAGAGATGGGTTTGATAGGGGAATTCCAGGATCAAATAACATACGAAGTGTCGGCAATCGATCCACCATGATGAACCACACAAAACATTGAATTTTCGGCAATAACGACATGTTCCACACCATACTTACATTCAATGTTTCTGGCATGCCAAAGGAGGACATCAAGCTGTGAAGCTTACCCACCGAAAACTGCCTCGATTTAGAATGCATCCAAATCAGCCTATCCGCAACTCGATCACGCAAACTAACCCCTACCAAGCAAGCTTTCAACTCATTTAATTGTTTGACCTCGAAGGACAGCAAAGCTCGTCTGAAATTACCCTCCAATTCCTCTCTCGGCAACCTCAAAAAGTCCCTTACAAATGTCATTTTATTCGATGCTAAGCTAAACAACCGCGGAAACACCTTTTTCAATGGTTCGGCTAACACCCAACAATCCCACCAAAACAACACGCTGCAGCCATTACCCACAATCCACAAAAATTGAGTTGCATTTAGAAATCTATCAACATACTCGTCATTTTGTACCTCTACAATCTGCTTCCACATCGCCGACAAATGTATCTTCCCCTTTTGCTGAATTATCCAACTTCTTACATCCGTACCATACTTCGCAACAATTATAGACTTCCACAACGAGTTATCCGTGATCGTAAAGTCACCACCCCAAGGCCTCCCACTCGCTTCGGTTTACACACCACATCCCAATTTATCTGACTCATCTTTGCCCTCTCCTCTTTACCACCCCAAAGGAAATTGCGCCTAATCCTATCAATCCTCAGCACAATACGTTTCGGCACCAAGAATACCCCCATATAAAACACAGGCAACGCGGATAGCACTGTATTAACCAATAACAAACGACCCGCAAACGATAATGAATATCGTTTCCAACCTGATAGTCGCTTACGAAATCTACTTAAGAGAGGTTCCCATACTTCTATTCCACGCGGATGTACTCCTAATGGAATCCCCAAGTAATGTATCGGCAAATCACCAATAGGACAGCCCATGACCGTCGCAAATTCCTCAAGCACCCCCCCTTCAATACCAATTCCGAATAGGCATTACTTGTCGAAATTAATCTGTACTCCTGAAGCACAGTCGAAGCACGTCAACACCCTTTTCGGATTACGCGCTAACTCAACCTCTCTCTACAGAAATATAATTGTGTCATCCACAAACTGTAGGTGTGAAATAAATATGTCACCAACCACTCGCATCCCCTTGATCAAATCCAATTTTTCCGCATTAACCATGAATCGATGTAAAAGCTCTGCCACTATCACAAACAGTAGAGGCGATAGGGGATCTCCTCGGCGAATCCCCCTCTGCATAGGGAATTCTTTCGTCGGACTGCCGTTTATCAGGATCGACAAACGAGCCGTGCTCACACACTCCATCACCCAACCACGCCAACGCTTCCCAAATCCCATTTTGCACATAATTCGATCTAAACAATCCCAACTAATGCAATCATACGCTTTTGCGAAGTCCAATTTAAGTATCACCCTACTGTTCGCAATTCTACACTTCTTCATTGAGTGAATAACCTCATTTGCTAACAATATACCATCTAATATCTGTCTACCCCGGATAAACGCAACTTGAACGTCAATAATCAGCATAGGTAATACCCCTTGCAACCTCTTCGCCAAGCATTTCACTAATATCTTATACACAGAATTTAACAAACAAATTGGGCAATAGTCCCCAATGACTCTCGGACTATGCTTCTTCGCTATCAAGACCACAAATGTTGAATTCACCCCCCTCGGCAACTTGCTTGAGTAAAAGAAGTCATCCATAAACCGAATGATATCAGATTTTAAAAAATCCCACCCATGTTTGAAAAACTCGAATGGGAACACATCAGGGCCCAGCAAGAGAGTTCCCGCGGCATATGGCTTATCGAAATGTTTCTGAAAACTCCCTCCTAAACACAAATTTCATTCTCTTAGGTAGAGTCACCCAACAACCATCCACCTGAATACCAGGAATATAATTCTGCATTTGGCGAATTTTAGCCGTTTTGTGAAAAAAGCTTGTGTTACGATCCCCCTCCGCCAACAACAGTACCATGGATTTCTGTCTCCAAATCGATTCCCTCAACTTGAACAATTTCCACAACCTCGCATAAAGCTCTTTCTTCCGCATAATGCCCCTCGAACCCAACTCTTGTATCGAGCTGCTCCAATTCAAGCACCACGCCTTTATACTGTTCTTCTATCACATTAATACCTTGTCGGTTCCAGCCTTTAAGCATCCCTTTCAGCCCTTTTAATTTTTTCGATATCGTAGCCTCCCCATCATGCATCCACAATCTCTTTCATTCATATTCCATAAATCTAATGTCCTTCAACCAAAAATTAAAGAACCGAAATGGCTTCGGACCACTATCAAACACGTCTCCTACAAGTACAATGAGGGAATGGTCCGATAATTCCTTCGGTAAATTCATCACCATGAGTGCCTCAAAACGACTCACCCAACCTTGTGAGACTAAAAAACGATCAAGTCGGCTCCCTTTCCCCCCGGACCAAACCACGTGAAGCACTTCCCCTGCATCAGAACATCTACCAAAGCAATTTGTTCAATAAAATCACAAAATTGACGCATACCTCGAGCTAGTTGCACACTGCCCGTTCTTTCCGTCGCCTTTGTCACCATGTTGAAATCACCTCCCACGCACCACTCTACTTGCCTCGCCCGTACCACATGCACTATCTCCTCCCAATATGCCCCTTGTTCCGCAATAACACATGGTGCATATACACCCACAAAACCAGCCGACCAATCTTCACGAATCCATCGTCCGACTAAAATTATCAAATTCTTTCGCCATTCTTTCAATTCCACTTTGAAATATTTTGGGTCCCAAATCACAACAACCCCTCCCGCTCTCCCCTCCGATGGAGCAAAGCAAAACTCAAATGAATCCTCATACCATAATTGGCGCACAACCCTGTCCGTAATCACCTCCGTTTTGGTCTCTTGAAGTAGAGCCAAAACACACTTGTGTTGACGTAGAATGCGCTGTATAGAACGTCTTTTCGATGTCGCACCAATCCCTCGAACATTCCGCTACAGCACCTTCATGGTTCTTTGCTAGCCTTTGTGCTCGCGCGCTTCGATCAAATGCGCAATGTCTTTTACTATCGCTTCTTCTCTTCCTTCTGTTACTGCTCCTATCAATTTACCCAACCCCACCATCTCGCGAGTCTCCCGCAAGATCACCTGTTTACGACATACAAAATCAGAATCCGACAATGAGCCATTCACAACCTCCTTCGGTGCTGATTCAGACTCCTTTTTATTCTTTCTCGGACGCCCACGCCCACGTTTTGTGACCTGTTCAATCGTATTTTTCTCCCCTACAGGTGCAAGACTTTCTTCAATCTCCGTTAACTGTCGAACCCAACTTTGTTCCCCATTCACTTCAATTAAAGTTTCTTTATTCACCCTAGGTATTTCTACCATCGGCCCATCCAAAATCGGGCTTGTCTCATTCCGTTGTTCACTTGATTGCACCTCACACAATCTATCGATATCTTCCACGGCACCTAGCACCTCACAACTCGATCGCTCGCCCACATCCCGATTCAACATTCCACTCGTTCATCATCCATCCAGCTTGACGTCTCCACCACTCTTCAATCCGACATTTAAATATTTAAATATTTATATTCCCCTAAAGCTATTAAATGATATATATACACCCAATCATATATACATTTCATATATGCTCACGTGATTTTAAAATAAATTTGCTATGTCAGTTTTGATTTCTATTATTACTAATATTAATACCTCGAGGTGGGAATACAAAATTAGGGGTATTGGACCACGGCAATCATTCTCAATGGTCAAATATCAATAGCTCAAAAGCTCACCAAACGATACAACTAATGTTAACCACAACGAAAATGATAACATATGACAATACATAATAAATTATGTATTACTTAATTTTATTAATAATTTGATTCAACACGATTATAAGATATAAAAATTTACCAAGCTCTAGGATGTACATGACTCAAGAAAGAAACACCTATGAAAATTACACACAAATGCAAGAAAGTGCATAACATATTTAATTTTAAAAATCTTATTTTTATATAATGTATATAATTTTATTTTGATTCTTAAATTAATCGATTAAAAGGTTTAGACTGTAAATCTCCCAAAAAACATCTACTTTTTTTCAAACACAATCATAATACGAAATATAACATATCATCTACAAAATAAAAAAATTGAATTTCTTACAAATAAATACCTAAAATACTTATTTGAACATATTTATAATTTAATTATAATTTTGTATCTATTTTCCTTCGAAACAGAATTTAAAATCAATGGTAATTTTCCGTATTCCTCCTTATGTTTTGATACAGATTTGATAAATTAACAAGAGTGGGAAACAACATAACTAGGGATGGTCATGGGTTCGGACGGGCTGGGCTTTTAGTTGATCTGCACTTGACCTAAAAATGGAAGGACTTCACCTAAACTCAATCTAATTTGACTAGATATTAGGAGATCTTTGTTCTTGATTGGAATTTTTGTTTCAGTTGTTTTGATGAATATCTATTCTTTTGGAAGATTTAACTCAAGTATAAATATTATCGTTTCATAATTTTCAGGAACTGAACCAACAATGGTGGAGGCTGACAGTTGTATGACTTCAACACCGATGAATTGCACACCAAGAGCATGTGACAAGCTTTGCACTACTAACCATGGAGAGAAAGCTGTTGGGAGATGTGTTACTACTTTTGTTTGTGATTGTACATATCCATGTCAAACTTTGTTCTAATTTACTTTAATTTCATTTACTTTTGGAGAAGATAAATGTACTTTTTCCGTTGAGAGATAAGATAATTGAATAAAAGATAAATGTATCATTACGATATATATATATATATATTAAATTTTATTATTAAAATTGCTCAATTTAATTTTTTTCCCGAAATTTAGATAGACATTTCGTATTAAAAATATAACTTTCACAATTAGTTTTTCCACCAAATTAAAAGTTTATTAAGTCAGTTAAGTCTCTCTACTATGTCAACAATCATACACATGCAGACTTCCATATCAACGTCGTCAATGAGAAAAATAACATAATAAATGTCAAAGAATGTTTTCCTAGTCAAAAGGCTTAATTGATGCAATTTTCATCTTTGATGACTCAATTGATTGTGATTTTCTTTTTGATCGGCAAACGATGTATATTAAAGAAGAGAAATATACAACGGGAGTCACACATGCGCCTCATTAAAAACCTCCCTAAGCCTAACGGAGGAAAAGAGTACGACATGTGGACTAGAGGAGAACAATAGAAACAAAGGAACATACACCTGGTACAAATAGAATAGTCAAACAGAGGCCTAAAATAAAGATACTCGTGAAACCCCTTCCTTTGCTAGCGCTTCAGCTAGCCCATTCGCCTCACGGAAAATATGCGTAAAGCAAACGGACCCCAAGTTGAGGCATGCGTGATCGATCAAACTAAAAGTCTCCCATAAACGCCAAGGTCGACGTTCCAACTACAACACCCAACCAAGAGCAACTTTGGAATCTGATTCCACAATGAGAGGACGAGAAGCCCATTTAGACGCAGCAAAAAAATCCAACGCAAAGTCGATTGCCCGTATCTCCGCAACATTTGAGTCAAGAGAACCAAGAGGGCCCGAGAAGAGCGCAAGGATGCGACCCTGTGCATCACGCAACACCCCCAAAATCCCGCAGGCCCCAGCTTCCCAAGAGCTAAATCATCTACCGAAAACTTTAGCGTGTCCGCGAGAGGAAGCACCCAACATACCCCCACACGACAAGCCTTAGAACACACGCCTTCACTGAACGAGCACGGACAATCCCACCATAAAGATTCGCTCATGGACAAACCCTCCTTCAATGTCTTCACCCAGTAAAATAAGCGTAGTTTAACCAAGAAACCAATCTCTGCAGCCGATAAACATTTGCCATTAAAAACATACTAGTTGCGCGCAAGCCATAGGGACCATAACAGAGCAGCAATGCTCGACACCCACAAAAGCTTTAAAGTGCCCGTGAACGAACAATGAAATCCCGGGATGAAAAAATCTGAAAAGGACTTTGGCAACGACAACGATACCCCCCACCATCGTCGGAACCAATCCCACAATCCTTGGGCAAACAGACAAAGGAAAAACAAGTGATCAATCTCCTCCTCCCTCTCACGACACCACACAAATAAACCTTGCAGCTCATCCAACACGATTCCACGAATCTTCAAAAAATCAAAGGTAGGTAATCGGCGCAGCCAAGTGAACCACAAAAACGCCTGGACCTTAGGAGGGACAAGGACCATCCACGCAAAACATTCACCAAATTCGCTCTCACCCACTTTATCAAGCATAAGCAAACGAGACAAAGTCTTAACTGAAAAATTCCCATGCGTATCCGGTGTCCATACTAACATATCAACAGCCCCTTGCCGCAACCTCACCTGACACAAAAGCGAGCTAAGCTCCCGAAGTTGGCGAAACTCAAATGAACGCAAACCACGGCGGAAAAAACCCTCCCAGCGATCATGCTGGAAACTACCCCCAACGGAAAGGTCAACAACCAAAGCTGGGAGATTTACCGCAATCGAAAACAACCGAGGATATATATCCTTCAACAGCTGCTCAACGCACCATGCGTCAAACCAAAACAGTACCCGCGAACCAGAACCAACCTTCCAAACAAAATGAGGCTCTCCCATAAACTTTTGGATGCTATCCGAGCTCACCGTTTGAACAATCTGCTTTCAAATAACTGACATCGCACCCCTGAAAGTGGAGTTAAAATGCCACCACTGAGCTGCCTCACCATATTTAGCCACGATGATGGCTCTCCACAAGGATGATTCATCCATAGAATACCGCCAAGACCATTTCGCCAACAAAGCCTTGTTCCGAACCTCCAAATCTGCCACCCCCAACTCTCCAAGATGTCGAGGCCGACACACCATACTCCAGCTCACCCGACACATCTTCCGCTGTAAACTGACCCCACCCCAATGGAATGCTCGCCTCACCTTATCTATTGCTGAGACAACACCTTTCGACACTCGGAACAAGCCCATATAATAATCAGGAAGTGAAGGCAACACATAATTTACCAGAGTGACGGGAGCCGCAAAAGATAGCAATGTCCGTTTCCAACCAGCGAGCTTCCGTCGAACCGAGGCAATAACAGGTTCCCACGCAGCAATGTTACGAGGATTCACCCCTAACGATAATCCCAGATACACAAACGGCAACTCACCTTTTCGACAACACAAGACATCCGCCATGGAGTCAAGTGGCTCCTCACCCACACCAATTGAATAAAGAGAAGATTTGTTGAAGTTAATTTTCAGTCCAGAACATACTTGAAAACAACATAATAACCTGCGGATATTCGTGGCAATTTCAACTGATGCTTCAAAGAAAAGAATAGTGTCGTCGGCAAACTGAAGATGTGATAAAGATACCCCCGGAGCCAGCAATACCCCACGAATGAGCCCCAAATCTTCCTCTTGAATGAACATCCTATGCAAAGCTTCTGCCACAACAACAAACAACAAAGGCGACAACGGGCAGCCTTGCCGCAGACCACGCCCCATTCCAAATTCTTTAGTGGCACTACCATTTACCAGAACTGATAACCGAACTGTACTGATACACTCCATAATCCAACTACACCAAGTCTCACTGAACCCCATCGAGCATAGAATGTGGTCCAAAAATTCTCATCGGACGCAGTCGTAGGCCTTCGCAAAGTCCAACTTCAGGATACATCCACACAATCGACTCTGCCGCATAGAATGGATTGTTTCATTTGCCAATAAGATACCATCCACAATTTGTCGCCCACGCACAAAAGCCAACCGATGACCGCTTATTAATCCTCCCAACACCGATTGTAGTCTTCTAGCTAGAATCTTAGCAAGAATCTTGTAAATTGAGTTGAGCAAACTGATCGGTCTAAACTCGTTCAAAGTAACCGGTGAGTCCACCTTAAGCAATAGCACAAGAAAAGTATTGTTTGCAGCCACAGGTAACTTACCAGATGTGAAAAAGTCAGTCAAAAAATGCCCAACATCGTCACTCACTACCTCCCAACACTTCTTAAAGAATTCCATGCTATAGCCATCCGATCTTGGGGAATTCGAGCCCTCACATCAACGAACAATCGCCCACGCCTCATCAAGAGAGAAAGGCGCTACCAATGCCAAATTTTCAGCTTCACTCACCCTATTAAAAGATCCCTTAAAACGCCATATACAAGACCTCTCATCCGCGACAAAGTGTTGAGAGAAGAACTGCACTATGTGTTTGCGCAACCGAATCGGATTTGTTACCCAAGAACCACCAATAGTCAAACCGGAAATAGCGTTACGCATTGCGCGCAACTTCGCAGCTCTATGAAAGAAAGCAGTATTTCTGTCCCCCAACCTAAGCCAAGTCGCTCTCGAATTTTGGCGCCATAACGACTCCTTCCGGCGAATAGCTCGCCACAAAGCTTGTACCCACGCTCGCTTCTGATCAGACAACTCAGACATATCCCACTCGGCCTCCTCCACATCGCCACTATCCAAACAATCAAGACGGTTTTGAATTTGAGCAATCTCATTCTCAATGTCCCCAAATTCCGTTTTATTCCACAGTCGAAGAAAATTCTTTAAATGCCGGAGTTTGACCGAAATATTAGAAATGCAAATTCCCAAACCTGTCAGACAACACCATTCCTCTGCCATGCAACGGACATTACGCCTCGTTTCTAACCAACAGTTAACAAAGCGAAAAGGGCGAGGGCCCCAATCATTATCATCACACAGCAAAAGTAACGGGGCATGGTCCGAAATCCCTCTAGGTAGCGACAACTGCTCAATATGAGTAAAGCACTCCACCCAAAGTGACAACACAAGAAACCTATCAATGTGACTCATACGATTGTCCCTACCAAACCAGGTGAACTGCTTTCACCGTAATGGTAAATCAATTAAACCCACTGATTGCACAAAAGAAGCAAATGAATTCATACCTCTTGACGCCGAGTTACACCCTGCTCTTTCCGACGCCCAAAGCACTGAGTTAAAGTCTCCCGCCACACACCATGGTCCCGAAAATCCCCCGATCACATTCCCCATACTAGACCACGGGCATTCTTGCTCTGTCACATCACAAGGAGCATAAAAGGCCATGATGCAACACACAAAGTCTTCTGGTTTCCAACGCCCCTGAATAACAACAAAATGGCGATCCACTTCCACTGACTCCAGCAAAAAACGTGCACCTTCCCAGATCACTAGCAACCCACCCGACGCTCCAACGGATGGCGAAAACGTATGCTCAAACCCATCACTCAACCAGAGATTTGCAACAACCGACGATACCAGCTCCTCCAACTTTGACTCCTGCAGCAACACCATATCAACCCGCTGCTTTCGAATAACATCACCCACCCTTCACCTTTTCAACACAGAACCCAACCCCCTGACGTTCCAGCTTAAAATGCGCATGACTACAACGTTCGGATGTCGTCCTGAAGCACCCGTGACAAATCCTTAATTATCTCCTCCCCGCGGACTATCGATGTCACCCCCACAAGATTTCCTAATGCCACTGTTGCTGCAACCTCTCGGTGAAGTATTTGCTGCCTATGTTGCAGGTCCGAGTCTGTTATCGAAGCATCGGCCACTATAGAAGTATTTTCACGCCCCAAACCCTTCTTCGGTCTCCCTCTCCCTGGTTTCGAATTCCTTGCTACTCCCGACAAAGCGTTAACCGATTTAGTCTTTCTAAGTACACCATTTATCCATATCGGGACAGCTTTTTCGCCCTCAAAAATAGGTCGTACCACTGCCTGGTCACCGACAAGCTCCTCAACGGGAATACTTACCAAATCTGCCTGCTCACCAACAGCTGCCTCAACGGGTATGTTCACCATCCCTTCAAAATCGGTGTTTTCAAACCCCAATTCACCATGCTTTTGGATTTGAAATCCGATCCTATCCCTCTCGAAATCCCCTTGATTTTGGCCATGGATGTTACTACCTTCATTCAAATGAATTTGTTGTAACAACTTATCGTCAGGATTCAAATTTTCTATCCTTTGGGGACCCTCCCCACGAGGACTCTGCACTCCGGCAGTAGCTGCTTGTAACGGTGAACCACCAGCCGGCACTAATGAATTACCGATCACCTCCTCCCATTGTTTTTCCAATGAGTGTTCCGAAGACGACCCTGAGCACTCAGACGCAACACTCGTGATGCGAGGGTCCTCTCTATGATCATCCTCCCAAAGGCGATTGCAACGCCAGTCATGCGTTGCCATCTTTCCCATGCCCACAAACTCCTCAATTTGTCGCTCATCTCCCAACCTCGATTCCGGCACACATTCGGACGAACTCAACTCCGGCGACTCAATACTTTCCTCAGCGGTGGCCGTTGTGCATTCACATTCAACTAACGGCCCGAACATGGTCACCTCCTTAACATAGACATGATGCGATATCCCCTCGACCTCCAGCAAAACACTTGTATCTATAAATTCCATCATCTCTGTTTCAATCAATAACCAACCACACTCAAAAGATGTCGGTGATTCTGTGTTATCTGCCACACGTACTAATGATCCCCATGTTTTCGCAATGTTTTCGAAATAAGCTTGCGACCACGCGTGGATAGGAATACTTCTCACAGATATCCATGCCCTTCGTGAAGGTAGGATCATTTCCGGCGACCACCTTTCAACTTTGGAAAAGCATTCGCTAAACATCGTCTTCCCCATGACCTCCTCCCGGATACTTGCATCCGTAAACATCAATAGGATCGCCGGTCCTGCGATACGCAAAATAGACAAGCCTTGGATGCTATGAAGACTCATCTGTGATGCTAATTCCTTGAGGCTCCATTGCTGTTTACACCACCCCACCATACAGATTTGCAGCACTGTCAGTTTCTCCTCGTCCACGTACCCCTGAACCACCTTAGCCGTTACATGCTTCCTCTTTGAATTCACACTTCGGATCTCCGATTGCCCCTTTACTCTACATTCAGAATTCCGCTGAGAATATCCTACCCCCATGCTTTTATTTCTCCAAAAAAATCCACGATCGTCAAACTTCGCCATGGTCACCAAAAGGCGAGAACCATATATCCACTTGTTATGCAGCCATTCTATGACCCGATCAACGTCACTTCGACTCTCCATTCTGACAAAACCAAATCTCGCTCCATCCTTTGCCCTTTTTCGAGGGATGAACGCATCGATCACCACACCGTGCCTATCAAAAACTTGCCATAGCCCCTTCCAATGTAAAGATTCTGATATCCTCCCCACATACACCGTCCAAAACTGCCGGCGGCCAGACCCTTGTGCGCCGTCCATTTAAAAATTCTCATGCATGCTAAAATATCCAAGTAAAAATTATCATGCATGCTAAAATAGTTAAAAATCCCAAATAAATGTATAAGTAACCGAAATTACATAAATCCCAAAATATTAACTAAAATAAAATAATTCTGTAAATCTAAAATGACCATATTGAAAATTAAAATAAATCTGATAAATTGTGGTCCACCAAGTACCGAAAGCCTATGTCTGAGAATCTGAAACAAAACTAAGGGGAGTCAACTATTAAGCTCAGTTTGTCTTTAAGGTGCATTAGACAGAAAATCACAAGAATCATACAATAAACATAGTCATTCCAACAGTCAATCGAATATACAGATATGCAAAGCACGATGCACCTAAGTCTATGTCATGAACCCATCTACATCACCGTCCGAAGAGTAAGGTTCCCCTGAACCACTCTCTACATCGTCACCATCCGAAGCGGAACTCCCTGAAGGGTAGAACCACTGATCCGAAGTGGAATTTAGCCCGAAGGATGAAACCATTGAACTTCCGCCGTACATTTTCCCACCCGAATGATATGACATGAATGTTCCGATTCCAATCCGAATGAAACATTATTAGTCCGAAAATGCATGAGCATTTAGTCCGATAATTATAATTCAGATTCCGATGTATGATGCTTAACAGAATGACATACAACATATCACATAGCTCAGATCACAACATATTTTACAGTCAAACATCACATAGAAACAATATATTTCACAGTCAAACATTACACAACAACAACACATAGAGTATAGCACAAGCAGAGAACACACCTCTAACGGCCAATAGCTTTAATATTGCAGAGGACGTCTCCCTCACTTAGATCTAATACTAGTTCTGATATATTAATTCATGGTTATGACTTGACGTTGACTAACAACACGTATTGACACGAGTAGAGTACAGACGCATCAAGAATTTGGTTGAGATGGCTTTTCGCTCAAAATTTCAAAAACTGGTATTTGAATTTCAGAAACATCCGTCTAAGAATTTGTGTGAAAAAAAAGAATAAAAAATAGGGTAGAAAACAAAAGGTTGTGCGGCGAAGTTGGAATTGAATTGGGGGTTTTGGTGGGGCGGCAATTAATGTTTTAGGGTAGAATTTTATTGATAGGTTTAGGGTAATATATATATATATATAAGATTTGACTAAGTATAATTTTATTAGGATTATCATAATAATAATAATAAAAGATAAAGTGTAGGAAAATAAGAATATGTAAACATCACGAAACCATCAACCATGAGAACATTGTTTTTAATTAGCAAACTGGTAAATGCCACATGTGCTCCTTAGACTTTCATGATTTTATAAATTGACTTTCAAGTTCGATGAAAATTTTATTTAGTCCGTATAAAAAAAATTAGGATTCTGAATTAAAAATTCTTAATTGTTAGGGTTTTCAATTAGGGATTTATAATTTAGGGTTTTTGAATTAAGGATTTTTCGAATCTATGGTTTATAATTTGGGCATAATTTTTGGATTTTACATAGGGAATACATAATTAAGGGTATTGGACCACGACAAAAATTCTCAATGGCCAAATATCAAAAGCTCAAAAGCTCGCCAAATGATACAACTAATGTTAACCACAACGAAAATTATAACATATGACAATTCATAATAAATTATGTATTACTTAATTTTATTAATAATTGATTCAACCCGATTATAAGATATAAAAGTTTACCAAGCTCTAGGACGTACATGACACAAGAAAGAAACACCTATGAGAATTCCACACAAATGCAAGAAAATGCATAACGTATTTAATTTTAAAATATTATTTTGGTATAATGTATATAATTTTATTTTGATTATTAAATTAATCGATTAAAAGGTTTAGATTGTAATTCACCCAAAAAAAACTTCTACATTTTTGTAAACACAATAATAATACGAAATATTCCATATCATCTGCAAAAATATAAAAAATGAATTACTTACAAATAAATACCTAAAATACTTATTTGAACCTATTTATAATTTAATTATACTTTTGCATCTATTTTCCTTCGAAACAGAATTTAAAATCAATGGTAATTTTCCATATTCCTCCGTATGTTTTGATACAGATTTGATAAATTAACAACAGTGGGAAACAACATAACTAGGCATGGTCATGGGTTCGGACGGGTTGAGCTTTTGGTTCATCTGCTGTAACCCCCTCGTCCCGGTCTGGACGTCTGTCCAATCTGAGTAGGTTACACGGGGAAAACCGATGTGAAACCCGTTAAGGCCCCACCTCGATTAGCAACCCTAGAAAATTTTTCTTCAATTATCTTGTCTAGATGTCTCGTTAGTCCTATGTGTTAAAAACGACAGCGGAAAAACAAGGACGAGATTATGCAGACGGAATGTAATTTAATTTAAATTTACCAAGTGTCGAGTTAGTCTGATTTCTTGCATATGTGACCAAACCATACATAAACGATACAAACAAGACTCAGAGGAAAACTTACAACAAACAGAAGCCAAGCCCAACACTTGAGAACCTTTAAAGATGCCAAAAGCCCAATTTTCAGGCAGGTGATTCGAAACAGGCTTGCCCGTTTCGATACACGGGCCCCAGTACAAAAGCCAGACCAGACCGTACCGATACGGTCCACTCCGTTCTGATACGGGGGTCTCCATTAACTAAGCGTTCCGAAATGGGCTTTCACAGTGGCAAATCGTTTCGATACGCGTACCGAAACGGGTGCTCACAATATCAAATCATACTGAAACGTGTTCCGATACGGGTATCTCTAGAGCTGCACTCGTTTCGAAACCACCCCACGAGTTCTGAAACGCCTGCAATCTGTAAGACCCTAAAAACAGTTTTAAGCATCCCCAAGTGTTCCCAAACATCCCCAAAACCTCAAGAAACAAGATACAACATACATACACATACTCTAGAGGCATTTCACCCTACTTCAAGCACCATCCAACACTTAACATACTTTCAAGACCATCCATTCAAAATAACATACATCCAAGGCTAACCATTTAAAAAGAACAAGCATCCACAAAATACATGCATAACAAGGTTTACATGCCTTTAAAGCAAAATACTAAAGCATCTCATAAACACATGGCTTACAAACTTCAACACAAAAGCATAGGCATCTCAAAGAACATGGTTACAAATCCATCAACACAAGCATTAGCAACATAAAGCCAACACAAAGGAGTCTAGATGCACGCTTCTAAAACACGTAGCATTTCCTATTGCTAAACCACTACATTATTTATTAAACCATACTTGAGCAACTACCACGCTTAGACGCCCTTTCCTTGCTCCTTGCTAACTCCACGCTAATGATCTGCATTGTCGGAAAATGAGAGCGTAAGCATAAAGCTTAGTGAGCGGAGCTCAAAAACATAACAACAACAATGCAGGTTCAAAGCTTCTTTAAAACAAAAGCCAACACTTACAATTCATCCAACAACATAATCATCTTACTAACTCACAAGGTCAACCATAAGTCAACAACATAGACATTTAACATGACATCACACTTCATGGTAAGCTTAAAGGCATGATCAATCATAACACATCATGTCCCTCCAATAACATCATAGCAACTTACGATAACTCAATCACAACAACATATAGCATGGCATCATACTTCATGTTATGTTCAACATAAAAATGCTAACATTCATCTCACAACATCAACCACATAAACGAGAATCATATTGGCAACTAGTAAGTGTACTGGGATACATGGATAACATCCGTTGGAACTTTCATCCAATGTACTCAACAACATTACCTTTCGGTGGGATTACACTCATCATCGGTCCTTGCTTGGATGGGATTATACTCATCATCACATGCCCTTAGGGATGTGATTCCACTCATCATCACGTAATAACATTTTCCGGTGGAATATTACTTCACCGTATACCTCCTTGATGACTATACGTCACCGAGGCCACGCGCGAATTTTACTCAACCGTGTGCACACTCATCCTAATGATCGATCATTTGTACCCCAAGACATACTAGTGCCAATAGTTAACCAAAACATCAATATCAATAGCTCAAAATTTACCTCTTACCGCATCCGTGCCTAGCACGTACTCACCACCACATTCCATGCGTTGCATGTACTCACCATGATTCCACCAATCATGCAATACGTTATACAAATCACCATCATGCAACATGGATACACTATATCATGCATGACCAAAAACACCTTGCAACAAAATCCACAATTATGCACAAACTTACTACTTACAATCTTACCAACCGCAAATGGTCTTACTTACCATTTTCGTACACAACCTGCACCAACGTACATATATTTTACAAGGCATATCAACAACACCATTGATTTCATCATGCATGATCAACAACTTAATAACAAACAACATGCTTCCTTCCAAAGTATTGAAATTTCATGCATAACAAGTTATCACCTCATGTAATGAAAAACAAACGGTAAAAGGGGAGTTTAAAGAGGCGACACACATCAACTTACTCTTGAGTTTAGATTGGCCTTTCAAGCTCAATCTAAACTCTTATGAAACCATCTTTGAACCAAAACTTTGCTTAAAAATATTTCCACTCACCATTCACACACCAATGCAAACCACAAGGTCGTTTCAAGCTTCCGAACTTTCCGGGACCGCGTCCGAACCACCCAAGGCCAGATCCGCTCTTTCTAACAAATCAAAAACAATGTATTAACCTCTTAATCAACCACAAATTTGTTGTTATACATCAGCTCACAATTCCATAATATTTTCTCAACAATGCAAAGCCGAATTTCTCCCGAATATTCTCATTTTCGTACTTCAGCAAAACTCAGCCATTACCCCTCAATTTAAACACTTAAAACACTCCAAAACATGTCCAAAACATCACCCCAATGCTGTACAACCATCAGCCCTTCATTTCCCCACATAAACACCTTAAAAACTCTTATTTTCCACTTTTAAAAATCACCTACAACAGTGGTTTCGGGAATCCAATCAAACCAGCACTATCACCACTCAAAAATCATCAAATAACATCTAAAAACACCTATCCAAGGTCCACATACCTCCAGCCCTCTTTTTACCACAAAATCAAGCCAAAAACTCACTTATTTCACTTCTAAAATCCATCCCTAAGACTAGTTTTGGGTATACTATAATTAAGCAACTTTTTTAACATGTCATGACTTCAAAATAAACTTTCAAAACACCCCAAAACACTGCCCTAAAAGACCCATACGAGATTTCACCCAAAATCTACACTTTTCACAAATCTTGAAATTTCAAGGTTGAGAATTAATGGGCTTTGCAAAACCAACTTTAATTTAAGTTAAATTTAAGTAAAACAAGCAAAAGAAAAAGAGGATTTACCTTCAAAGGTCTTCAATGGGGGAAGGAGATGAAAATGAGAGAATAGGGTTTTTCGAAGAAGATGAGTGGTTTTGATTTTCAAAACCCTCTTAAAATTTTCATTAATGGCGTTATCGTACATATTGAGAACTTTTATAAAAATCAACTCTTTAATTTAAATTTAACCCGAAACTAATCCTAGATCAAAACAAATAACTCTCAGGCCTAGAACTGGGTGTTACATCTGCACTTGACCTGAAAATTGATGGACTGCACCTAAACTCAATCTAATTTGACTAGATATTAGGAGATCTTTGTTCTTAACTGGAATTTTGAGATAAAAATCCCCCCACCCTTACTAAACTTAAAAAAAAAACTTATTTCTATTAGGCTTACATGTTATGTGTGTTTTAGGATTTTATTTACTAAATCTTGGGCTTACATTTATTTAGACATCATTTTATTTGTGTTTGAATATGAATTTTATTTTGATTATTAAATTAATCGATTAAAAGGTTTAGATTGTAGTTCACCCAAAAAAAACTTCTACATTTTTGCAAACACAATCATAATACGATATATTCCATATCATCTACAAAAATACCAAAAATGAATTACTTACAAATAAATACCTAAAATACTTATTTGAATATATTTATTTTTTTTATCGGCAAAAAGTTGTATATTAAATTGGAAATATACAACTCGAGTCACACGTGCGCCTCATTAAAAACCTCACTAAGCCTAACGGAGGAAAAGAGTACGACACGTGGTCAAAAAGGAAACAATCAAACAAAGAAACACAACACCCCTCACAATAGTCAAACAATCACACAGAAGCCTGAAATAAAGATGCCCGTGTCACTCCTTCCTTTGCTAAAGCATCCGCTAACCCATTTGCCTCACGAAAAATGTTGTTATAGCAGACGGACCCCAAAGTGAGACATGCTTGATCGATCAAACCAAAAATCTCCCACATACGCCAAGGTCGTCGTTCCAAATGCAACACCCAACCAAGAGCAATTTTGGAATCTGACTCCACCACGAGGGGACGAGATGTCCATTTAGAAGTTGCAAAGAAATTCAATGCAAAGGCAATTGCCCGTAACTCCGCTACATTGGAATAAAGGGAACCAAGCGGACCCGAGAAAAGTGCTAGAATTCTGCCCTGTGCATCACGCAAAACACCCCCAAAACTCCCAGGCCCTGGCATACCACGAGCAGAACCATAAACCAAAAATTTCAGCGTGTCCCCAATTGGAGGCTCCCAACTCATCCCCACACGACATGGCCTAGAAACTACAGACTCACTGAATGAGCTCGGACAATCCCACCATAAAAACTCACTGGTGGACAACCCCACCTTTAACATCTTCACCCAGTAAAATGAGCGCAATTTAACCAAGAAGCAAATCTCCGAAGCCGGTAGTAGCTTACCGTTGAAAACACTCTCATTTCGCGCAAGCCATAGAGACCACAGAAATGCTGCAATGCTCGAAACCCATAAAAGCCTTAAAGTGCTCGTGAAAGAACAATGAAAGCCCGGGAGGAAGAATTCAGAAAAAGTCCTCGGCATCGACAAAGACACCCCCACCAACGCCTAAACCAATCCCAAATTCCTTGGGCAAACGGGCATAGGAAAAACAAGTGATCAATCTCCTCCTCCCCCTCACGACACCGAGCACACAAACCTAGCTGCTCATCCAACACGATGCCATGAAGCTTCAAAAAATCAAAGGTTGGTAGACGGCGCAGCCATGTGAACCACAAAAATGCCTGAACCTTCGGAGGTACGAAAACTTTCCACGCAAAACACTCACTGAAGTCGCTCCTCCCACCTTCGTGAGAGAGCCTTTACTGAAAAGTTCCTGTGCGCATCAAGTGTCCAGACTAACATATCAACTGCACCATGTCGTAACCTCACAGGTCCCAAGAGCGAAATGAGCTCCCTGATTTGTCGAAGCTCAAACGAACGCAAGACTCTACGAAAGAAATTATCATTTTTTTAAAAGTCAAAATGAAGAGTTTTATTTCCTTTGTTCTTCTCATTGTCCTTATTGCAAGTTTGGGTGAATTTCTATCATATCTTTTAAAGAAGTTTTGTTTCAATTGTTTTGATGAATATCTATTCTTTTGGAAGATTTAACTCAAGTATAAATATTATCGTTTCATAATTTTCAGGAACTGAACCAACAATGGTGGAGACTGACAGTTGTACGACTTCAACACCGACGAATTTCACACCAAGAACATGTGACAAGCTTTGCACTTCTAACCATGGAGAGGAAGTTGTTGGGAGATGTATTACTACTTCTGTGTGTGACTGTACATATCCATGTCCAACATTGTTCTAATTTACTTTAATTTCATTTGCTTTTGGAGAAGATGAATGTTCTTTTTCCGTTGAGAGATAAGATAATTGAATAAAAGATAAATGTATCATTACGATGTATATATTTCTCTATTAAATTTTAATAATAAAATTGCTCAATTTGATTTTTTTTTCCTGAAATTTAGATGGACATTTCTTATTAAAAATAAAACTTTCACAAATAGTTTTAAAACAAAAAGTTTATTATGTCATTTAAGTCTCTCTAATATGTCAACAATCATGTACATGCATACTTCCAAATCAACGTCGTCAACGATAAAAATAACATAATAAATGTGAAAGGATGTTTTCCTAGTCAAAAGGCTTAATTGATGTAATTTTCATGTTTGATGACTCGATTGAGTGTATTTTTCGTGGAAGGGGTTTAATTGATTTTTATGAAAATTTTTGTGGCTTATATTCCCCTAAAGCTCTAAAATGATATATATACACCTAATCATATATAAATTTCATATATGCTCACATGATTTTAAAATAAATTTGCTCTGTCAGTTTTGATTTCTATTATTACTAATATTAATACCTCGAGGTGGGGAATACAAAATTAGGGGTATTGGACTACGACAATCATTCTTAATGGCCAAATATAGATAGCTCAAAAGCTCAACAAACGATACAACTATTGTTAACCACAACGAAAATGATAACATATGACAATACATAATAAATTATGTATTACTTAATTTTATTAATAATTGATTCAACACGATTATAAGATATAAAAATTTTCGGTCAAATTTTCTACCCAAATTTGACCCAATCCTAACTATGTAAATTCTACTCACATTTAATTGCTCCGTAAGAATTATTTGTCAATATCTAAAATAAGCTTCATTACCATTCTTGGTTATAGGCACTTCAAATCTAACTATAACTGCTATCTCTCATTCACTATATATAGATATGATTATAGATAATATATACTCACCAAAGTTGTTTTTAAAATTGTCATTTTTTTAAAAGTCAAAATGAAGAGTTTTATTTCCTTTGTTCTTCTCATTGTCCTTATTGCAAGTTTGGGTGAATTTCTATCATATCTTTTACAGAAGTTTTGTTTCAATTGTTTTGATGAATTTCTATTCTTTTGGAAGATTTAACTCAAGTATAAATATTATCGTTTCATAATTTTCAGGAACTGAACCAACAATGGTGGAGGCTGACAGTTGTACGACTTCAACACCGATGAATTGCACACCAAGAACATGCGACAAGCTTTGCACTTCTAACCATGGAGAGAAAGCTATTGGGAGATGTATTACTACTTCTGTGTGTGATTGTACATATCCATGTCCAACTCTATTCTAATTTACTTTAATTTCATTTGCTTTTGGAGAAGATGAATGTTCTTTTTCCGTTGAGAGATAAGATAATTGAATAAAAGATAAATGTATCATTACGATATATATATATATTTCTCTATTAAATTTTATTATTAAAATTCCTCAATTTGATTTTTTTCCTGAAATTTAGATAGACATTTCTTATTAAAAATATAACTTTCACAAATAGTATTAAAACCAAAAGTTTATTATGTCAGTTAAGTCTCTCTAATATGTCAACAATCATGTACATGCATACTTCCATATCAACGTCGTCAACGATAAAAATAACATAATAAATGTGAAAGAATGTTTTCCTAGTCAAAAGGCTTAATTGATGTAATTTTCATCTTTCATGACTCAATTGAGTGTATTTTTCGTGGAAGGGGTTTAATTGATTTTTATGAACAATTTTTTGGCTTATATTCCCCTAAAGCAATTAAATGATATATATACACCCAATCATATATACATTTCATATATGCTCACATGATATTAAAATATATTTGCTATGTCAATTTTGATTTCTATTATTACTAATATTAATACCTCGAGGTGGGGAATACAAAATTAGGGGTATTGGACCACGACAATCATTCTCAATGGCCAAATATCAATAGCTTAAAAGCACACCAAACGATACAACTAATGTTAACCACAACGAAAATGATAACATATGACAATACATAATAAATTATGTATTACTTAATTTTATTAATAATTGATTCAACACGATTATAAGATATAAAAATTTACCAAGCTCTAGGACGTACATGACTCATGAAAGAAACACCTATGAGAATTGCACATAAATGCAAGAAAATGCATAACGTATTTAATTTTAAAAATCTTATTTTTGTATAATGTATATAATTTTATTTTGATTCTTAAATTAATCGATTAAAAGGTTTAGATTGTAAATCTCCCAAAAAAACATCTACTTTTTTTCAAACACAATCATAATACGATATGTACCATATCATCTACAAAAATAAAAAAATGAATTTCTTACAAATAAATACCTAAAATACTTATTTGAACATATTTATAATTTAATTATAATTTTGCATCTATATTCCTTTGAAACAGAATTTAAAATCAATGGTAATTTTCCATATTCCTCCGTGTGTTTTGATACAGATTTTATAAATTAACAAGAGTGGGAAACAACATAACTAGGGATGGTCATGGGTTCGGACGGGCTGAGCTTTTAGTTGATCTGCTCTTGACCTGAAAATGGAATGACTTCACCTAAACTCAATCTAATTTAACTAGATATTAGGATATCTTTGTTATTGACTGGAATTTTGAGATAAAAATCCCCCCACCCTTACTAAACTTAAATAAAACCTTATTTCTATTAGGCTTACATGTTATGTGTGTTTTAGGATTTTATTTACTAAATGTTGGGCTTACATGTATTTAGACAACATTTTATTTATGTTTGAATATGAATTTCTACAAAATATTTGTTTTATTTTTGTAACAAATGTGACATTCTATATTCGTTCGTAAAGTCTAGGTCGAATGTTGTGTGTTATAAGGAAGATCGATTTAGTGTGAGTATGGTCAGAGGAAGTGGAGTTGAAGAACCACGTTATCATATATTAAAAATTTCTAAGAAACAATTTTCAAATCTTATTTGAATATGAATGCATTTGATCTATAACATACATGAATGAATTAAATCTGCCTCATTTGGTAAGTAATCTAATATTTAAACATGTATGTATATACATATATATATACATAAATACAGAATTTATCACGTGAAATATAATTTTACACTGTAATATAATTACAATTATACTTTTTACAATTAATTTTAAAATATGCTTCATTATCTTTCATGCTCCTAACTATGTAAATTCTACTCACATTTAATTGCTCCGTAAGAATTATTTGTCAATATCTAAAATAAGCTTCATTACCATTCTTGGTTATAGGCACTTCAAATCTAACTATAATTGCTATCTCTCATTCACTATATATAGATATGATTATAGATAATATATACTCACCAAATTTGTTTTTAAAATTATCATTTTTTTAAAAATTCAAAATGAAGAGTTTTATTTCCTTTGTTCTTTTCATTGTCCTTATTGCAAGTTTGGGTAAATTTCTACAATATCTTTTAAAGAAGTTTTGTTTCAATTGTTTTGATGAATATCTATTCTTTTGGAAGATTTAACTCAAGTATAAATATTATCGTTTCATAATTTTCAGGAACTGAACCAACAATGGTGGAGGCTGACAGTTGTACGACTTCAACACCGATGAATTGCACACCAAGAACATGTGACAAGCTTTGCACTTCTAACCATGGAGAGAAAGCTGTTGGGAGATGTATTACTACTTCTGTGTGTGACTG
The DNA here is from genome assembly GCA_030270665.1 of Hibiscus trionum. Lineage (NCBI taxonomy): Eukaryota > Viridiplantae > Streptophyta > Magnoliopsida > Malvales > Malvaceae > Hibiscus > Hibiscus trionum. The sequence goes on along the minus strand of BSYR01000026.1, from coordinate 38,913,927 downwards.
TACATATCCATGTCCAGCACTGTTCTAATTTACTTTAATTTCATTTGCTTTTGGAGAAGATGAATGTTCTTTTTCCGTTGAGAGATAATATAATTGAATAAAACATAAATGTATCATTACGATATATATATTTCTCTATTAAATTTTTTTATTAAAATTGCTCAATTTGATTTTTTTCCTGAAATCTAGTTAGACATTTCTTATTAAAAATATAACTTTCACAAATAGTTTTAAAACCAAATGTTTATTATGTCAGTTAAGTCTCTCTCATATGTCAACAATCATGTACATGCATACTTCCATATCAACGCCGTCAACGATAAAAATAACATAATAAATGAAAAAGAATGTTTTCCTAGTCAAAATGCTTAATTGATGTAATTTTCATCTTTGATGACTCAATTGAGTGTATTTTTCGTGGAAGGGGTTTAATTGATTTTTATGAAAATTTTTGTGGCTTATATTCCCCTAAAGCTATTAAATGATATAAATACACCCAATCATATATACATTTCATATATGCTCACATGATTTTAAAATAAATTTGATATGTCAGTTTTGATTTCTATTATTACTAATATTAATACCTCGAGGTGGGGAATACAAAATTAGGGGTATTGGACCACGTCAATCATTCTCAATGGCCAAATATCAATAGCTCAAAAGCACACCAAACGATACAACTAATGTTAACCACAACGAAAATGATAACATATGACAATACATAATAAATTATGTATTACTTAATTTTATTAATAATTGATTCAACACGATTATAAGATATAAAAATTTACCAAGCTCTAGGACGTACATGACTCAAGAAAGAAACACCTATGAGAATTCAACACAAATGCAAGAAAATGCATAACATATTTAATTTTAAAAATCTTATTTTTGTATAATTTATATAATTTTATTTTGATTCTTAAATTAATCGATTAAAAGGTTTAGATTGTAAATCTCCCAAAAAAACATCTACTTTTTTCAAACACAATCATAATACGATATATACCATATCATCTACAAAAATAAAAAAAATGAATTTCTTACAAATAAATACCTAAAATACTTATTTGAACATATTTATAATTTAATTATAATTTTGCATCTATTTTCCTTCGAAACAGAATTTAAAATCAATGGTAATTTTCCATATTCCTCCGTATGTTTTGATACAGATTTGATAAATTAACAAGAGTGGGAAACAACATAACTAGGGATGGTCATGGGTTCGGACGGGCTGAGCTTTTAGTTGATCTGCACTTGACCTGAAAATGGAAGGACTTCACCTAAACTCAATCTAATTTGACTAGATATTAGGAGATCTTTGTTCTTGACTGGAATTTTGAGATAAAAATCCTCCCACCCTGACTAAACTTTAAAAAAAAAACCTTATTTCTATTAGTCTTACATGTTATGTGTGTTTTAGGATTTTATTTACTAAATCTTGGGCTTACATGTTTAATTTTAAAAATCTTATTATTGTATAGTGTATATAATTTTATTTTGATTCTTAAATTAATCGATTAAAAGATTTAGATTGTAAATCTCCCAAAAAAACATCTGTTGAGTGGATCGAAAGATCGAAATAAACCAAGAGGGGGGTGAATTGGATTTTTAAAGCTTTTGGTAGTGGAAATGGCAAATAAAATGGTAGACAAGGAATTTTAGAATGGTTCAAGTTCCAATCGAACTCTACATCCACTACTCTAGCTTCACTAAGGATTTGCAACAATTCCACTAATTGCTCTTCCCCTTTTCTAGGCTAAGGAGGTAACCGTTACAATTTTCGGTCAAATTTTCTTCCCAAAATTTGACCCAATCCTCTCACAATTTAAACAAAGAAGTTGTTTGCTAAAACAAGTATCTATCAATACACAATATAGCCCAATTACAAGCACTCAACCCAATTGAAATGATAAGAATGAAAAATACAATTGGGGTTACAAGACAATAATGGGATTTAGGCACAAATGCTTGGATTTGATGTTTGGATGTTTGCTTTTGGATCAATAGTTGTTGCTGAAGCTTTTAGAGGTCATTTTTATACCTTCTCATTGAATTCTAGCCGTTGTGGTTGATGCATTCATCAATAGAGTCGTTGTGGATGTTATCTTCCCTCCATAAATGCAGTCTGCAACCAACCGTTTTGAAACGCCTGACCCTGTTTCGAAACATACCAAAATAGAAAGAGACGTTGGGGTGCATTAAAGAGCTCGTATCGAAACGGTTAGACCTGTTTCGATATGCTAAGAGCCGTTTCGAAACATTTTTGCCACTGTCAAGGATCGTATCGTAACGGCTTGAATCATTTCGATACGCCTTAACGACTTGTTGAAAATCAATTAAAAACTTTCTAACGGTCATATTTTTTAAATCTGATTGAATACCGTTTCGATACATTTCAACACGTTTCGATACGGTGTCTCGAGGTTCTTAAGCCGTTTCGAAACTTGTTTCGAAATAGGGGTGGACAGTGTTGAAACTGTTTCGATACCCATTCCAAAACAGGAGCTCACAGTTTCAAAAGTGTTTCGAAACGCCTTAGGCCGTTCCGAAGCGGTGACTCGAAAATCACTTTTTTGGCTTTGAGAACACTTAGAAAACATTTGATAAAATCAGTTTTTAACTTAGGCATTTTGTTTAAAACATATAGAGAGGTTTGAGGACTTAAAAATTCGTTTTCACATTTTCAATTTAGTCCTTAAGTTCTTTAGTTATATGAAAATTAAATTATCGGTTTCACAATCTCCCCCTTTTTGATATAACAAAACCAAAGTTAGAATTTTTAAGAGTTTTGAAAATTTTGAATACATTCTAACTCCCCCTCAATTTAAGATGGGTTTTTTAAAGTTTTAAAAAAGATTTAAATTCAAGTTTTAAAACTTAAAAACACTTAAACCACTTAAAACGAATTTTGGCTCTTAAAAAATGACATAAAGAAGAAACATAAGTTAGAGTAAACTCAGGTATGGGATTGTGGGATCGCCTCGCAAGGGAACAAGCCGAGAAGTGTCACAACGCCAGCGATCGTCAAGAAAGCGTTAGGGATTCCTTTCACGGACATCGCGATCAGTTTGTGCAACGGGTGTGGACTTTGTACGTGGGAGGATTGTCGAGTACAATACACTGGAAGGGCCTATGGCAAGTATTCGACAGGCATGGGGTTGTCAAGGATGTGTTCATCCCCAATCGAATGGCACGAGACGGACAACGATTTGGTTTCGTTCGTATGGCATCGTAAGAGGATGCTGATCGTGTGATTGAAAGATTAAATGGGAAATGGATTTATGGTGCCCGCATAAGAGTCACGATGGCTTGGAAGGGAAGAACGGCACTGACCAATAGAAAAGGGGATGGAGAGGTGAGCCGGGGGTCGCGTGAGGAGTCGAAATCGGTTAGAAACATGGAACATAGATCATCAACAATGCCGATTGGGGAGGGGGGAAACGATAAGTGCAGAGAGATAAAGGGCATCATCGATGAAGAAAAATGAGTTGTTCTTCAATGGTGCGCGGTAGGATGGTGTTTAAATCCCTGTAGCATTAAAACACTGGCGGAGAGATTAGAGGTGGCAAAGCATGACGGTTTTTCAATCATGCGTTTGTCTGGTCACATGGTGCTATTGATGTGTACATCGGCGATTGTACGAGACAGGGTGATGAAGATGGATCGCGTTAAAGAATGTTTCGATAGAGTGGAGATTTGGTCACCATCGATTAAAGTAGAGTCAAGAAGGGTGTGGTTATCGGTAGTGGGGTTGCCGATACATCTTTGGCACAAACAAACATTCACAAACATCGCCCACCTATGAGGAGCTTTGATTTGCCTAGACGACGACACGGAAACGCCTACATCGTTCGATTGTGACAGAATCATGGTGGAGACAACAATATTAACTCGCATCGAGGAACCAATCCGTGTCAAGGTAGACAACGCAAATTATTGGGTCCGTGTGTTAGAAATGGATGGAAAAGGTCCCGAAGTTGAATGTGATTGTTGCGAATGGAAGACGACAGAGGATGAGAAAAATTCAGCCCAAGGATCCGACATAGGAGGGGAAGAGCGTGCTGGGCAGTTGGCTGCAACCATACACGGTCCATGTGGGCTGGAACCGTAGGCACAAGGTTTTCATGGGGATGATCAGGTGAATTGGGTGATGAATGATGCTTGGATTGATCCGCAAGGGACAGAGTTACAAGAGGGTGCAGGGGAGCAGGTTGCATATGTGCATGATGATGTCCAAGTGGAGGACCGGTCGTCGGATCAGCAGACACTCCAGGTGGAGGTCCTGTCGTCAGATGAGCAGCCGCCAATTCCGGTGAGAATAGTCAGTACGTCAATTGAGAAGGAAGGTGGAATTAGGACTCTAGAGTTTGTTGATAATATCCTACAATGTGAGAGTTTGTCCATAGCTGGAATTGCTAATTCAAATAATTTAGATGAAGTGGGGAGAGGGGATTTGATCAACACAAAAGAGAAAATACATGAGGTACAAAACTCTCCTCTTATTATCCATTCGATTGCACCAAAATCTTGTTTAGGCCAACCTGAATTAATTCGAATAGGACAAGCGTGTTGCAAAGTTAGGAAGATAATTGGGAATGAACAATTGCAAGGGGCTAGCCGTGATGTTCGAGTGAAGAATAGGACTAGTTTGGGGGGTTGTCAATCAAAATATTCGACAAAAACAGTGGGGGAAGAGGCTAACGGTAGTGGTCCAACAAGGTCCCGAGTTATAGAGAGTGAGGCAGCGACAACGGTAAAATTGGGCTCCTTAATTGGCGTGAAATCGAGTGGGAGGGAGGAAGATATTATCAAAGACATTTCTCGGATTATTGCTAGGGAAAGTCGAGGTTTGTGACAGATGAAATTACTGTCATGGAATGTCAGGGGTTTGGGCGGTGGCCCGAAGCGTCGAAGTGTTCGCGAAGTGATAAGGAAAAATTGTGTAGATATGGTGTTGTTGCAAGAGACAAAACTAGAGGAGGTGCCGTCAATATGGGTGTCTAATTTGTGGTATTCGTATAGTTTTAAGATGGCGTTCTCGCCATCGGTGGGAGCTTCCGGTGGCATGTTGGTTATATGGGAAGGTAACCGATTTCATTTGGAAAATGTTGATATTAAACATAATTATATTGTGCTTCAGGGTCGTTGGCAGCAAGAGGATGTGGTGTGCTGCATAGTGGCGATATATGCCCCTACGGATATTGCTGGACAGAGAGTAGTATGGGATTCAATATTAAATCAGATGTGTGCTTTTGAGGGGCCGTGGTGTGTCGCAGGCGATTTCAATGCCATTTTACATGAGTCGGATCGCATAGGAGTATCCGATAGGGGTGCAGAGATGGAAGCTTTTGGGGAATTCGAGCATGGTGCGGGATTGGTAGATTTATCGTTAATGGGCAAGAGATTTACATGGTTCGGCTACGGAAATCGCTGTAGTCGGATAGACCGATACTTGATATCTTCAGCATGGTTAGATGGATTTAATTTAATACAACAGGAAGCGTTGGCGAGGGGAGTTTTTGATCACACACCATTGTTGTTAAAATGTGACGATTTTGATTGGGGGCCACGACCGTTTAGATTCTTCAATTGTTGGATGGATGGGCGATCAAATGTTAGGCAGATAGCAGATGAATGGTGTCGGCTGACTGTTTTGGGTGTTGGTAACGAAAACATAGTGGTAAAATTGAGACATTTGAAGAGGTTTCTGAAACGATGGAACAAAGACAGTTTTGGGGATGTGAATAAAATCATTGTGGACATGCAACAGCAACTTGACACGGCGGATGAAGCTATGGTCGAGGGTGGGGATATTGAGGAGGTGGAGGACGTGAGACGACGGTGGATGAGGGCGTTATGGTGTGCTATGCGAAATAAGGAATCTATGTGGCGTCAAAAGTCGAGAGCTACATGGTTATGCTTGGGAGACCACAACACAGCTTATTTCTATAGAGCGACGAAGTTACGTACAGCTAGAAATTATATACCAGGTTTGATAATTGAGGGAGAGTGGATTACAGCGCCTGTGACTATGCATAAATTTGTGGTTGCTGAGTTTACTAAACACTTTGCTAGTGATGTGCGGGCGGGTGGTTGGCAATTTGATGGTGGGTTTCGAATGTTAACAGAGGCTGATAGGTAGCATTTGATAATGCCTTTCACGATGGAGGAAATCAAAAAGATATTATGGGAGTGTGATGGATCGAAGGAACCAGGCCCGGATGGTTTTACTCTAGATTTTTATAAGAAAGGCTGGGAGGTGGTGCGACACGATGTGTTTCGTTTTTTTGAACAATTTCACGCGAGTGGTTTGTTGCTGAAGGGTGCAAATTGCACCTTTATAGTGCTGTTACCAAAGGTGGCATCGCCTCAGCTGTTAGGTGAGTATCGTCCTATATGCTTGGTAAATTCCATGTATAAAGTGTTGGCTAAATGCTTAGCGAATAGACTCCAACTAGTGATGGGAGGTTTAATTAGCGATACACAATCTGCGTTCGTTAAAGGCTAACAGTTAGTGGATGGGGTTCTATTGGCCACGGAGGTGATACACTCACTGCGACAAAGAGGAGAAGGGGGTTTTATTTTGAAGCTAGACTTCGCCAAAGCTTATGACTGTGTAAGCTGGAATTTTCTAGACTCAGTGTTATCTCGGATGGGGTACTGCGCGGTTTGGAGAGCTTCGGTTAAGGAATGTATTGGTTCAGCCCGTTTGTCGGTCTTGTTAAATGGCAGCGCGACTAAGGAATTTCGGATGGGGCGTGGATTGCGGCAGGGATGTCTGTTATCGCCCTTGCTGTTCGTTGTAGTTGCAGAAGCATTGCACTTGATGTTGGGTAATGCCGAGTCGGCTGGTTTAGTACGTGGGGTGGAGGTAGTATCGGGGGTGTTTTTATCTCACTTGCAGTTTGCCGACGACACAATTTTGTTTTTCGAAGCATCAGTAGAAGTTGCACGCAACATCAAACGCATTTTGCACTGTTTTCAGGCATGTTCTAGCTTGCGGATTAATTTCGCCAAGAGTACGGTGTATGCCATTGGAGTGGAAGAAGAGTTGGGTGCAGTTGTGGCTGAGATGTGGGGTTGTAAACAGGGTGTGTTGCCGTTTACTTATTTGGGCTTTCCGTTAGGGAATAATCCGCAGATACTGTTGGGAGCCTGTCATAGCTAACTTTCGACGCAACGTAGCCGAGTGGAAGCGCACATCACAGTCTTTTGCTGCACGAGTAACATTGGTAAACTCAGTGTTATCAGCCTTACCTATTTTTTATATGGGATTTTTTATGGTTCCAAAAGGGGTAATAGCGCAATTGGATCGGATTCGTCGTACGTTTCTTTGGGGTGGTGTTGGACTTGAACGAAAGATGAGTAGGGTAGGGTGGGAGGTTGTGTGTCGGTTTCGACATCTAGGAGGGTTGGGTGTGGCGGATTTGAGGGTAAAAAATATGGCATTGTTATCCAAGTGGGTTTGGCGTTATGCAAATGACCGTGACTCGTTGTGGCGTAGATTAATCATAGCGAAGTATAGAGAACATACTCAATGGTGGCGATTTAATACAAAAAGATTATCGGCAATGTCTATAGTCTGGCAACAGATTGTGATTAATTCCTGTGCTGCTAGCATCGATCGACATTTGGGAATGTCGGGTTTTCAATGGAAGGTTGGTATTGGGCGGATGGTTTTGTCCTGGTTCGATCTGTGGATAACGCAGCAACCTCTAAAAGATATGTTTCCGCGATTATACTCGTTGGCGATAAATAAATTGGCATGGGTTAGCGATTATGCAGTGGATGAGAATTTTGAGCACGGGCATTGGGAAAGTTTTTTTCGACGATATTTGCGTGTATTTGAGCTTGACCGGTTGAGGGTGTTACGCGAGTTGGTGTCTGAGGTGCGTTTGTGGGGAAATCGCCTTGACACTCTCATTTGACGTCCGGATGAACATGGGGAATTTTCGGTAAAGGCATTGTCCAAACTGTTGATGTTGGATAAGGTTGGCGATGATGACATTGGAGAATGTTTCGCTTGGCAAGTTTTGGTAACGCCAAAGGTTCAGGCATTTCTTTGGTTTATATGGTTGCGAAGATTTCCGACAGCGGATTTCTTTCGAATTCACGGGCTGCCATTGAGTGAAGATCAAGGTAAATGTCTGTGGTGTGTGGTATCGGAAGAATCGATTGCGCTCCTATTCTATGAATGTCTGAGTGTGCTGAAATTTTGGGTTTGGTTGCGCAATTGGTGGGCTGTATGGACACCTTTCCCGGTGAGTTTTGCTGATTATTATGTTGAACATTTACATTGCTCTTTTACTGGTAGCATGAAGCGGTGGTGGGTGGTGAGTGTCAGTGCCTTGTTATGGTCATTATGGTTGGCTAGAAATGAACTTGTTTTTCGCGGCAAATGTGTGTCGATGGAAGAGCTATGTTTCTTGGTGAATCTGAGATCTTTCTACTAGATTAAAGTTGGTGCGGAGGGAGAGTTGATGCCTGAGTCAGTATGGTGGACGTGTCCGTCCTCTCTTGTACTTAGTTCGACATCGAGGAAGGTGCGGAGTGGGTTGTGTTGGCAGCCACCGATCTTGGGGGTATTGAAGTTCAATGTAGATGGCTATGCGAGGGGTAAGCCGGGTCCTGCGGGGTTTGGGGGCGTGATGCGTGACGGGGATAGTCGAATTTTGGGACTATTCTCGGGGTCGTTGGGAGCGATGGAATCTAATGAAGCTGAAATACGGGCTATAGCATTTGCTTTGAGTTTGGTTGTGGACAGGAGTTCGCGAAATCAATGCGTGATTATTGAGTCGGATTCGCAGGTTGCATTGAGTTGGGCTACACGATCGGAAAAAAGGCCGTGGCGTTTGTGGGACGTGTTTATTGCGATTGATCAAGCTTGTCAGGCCTCTTATGAGATACAGTTGTGTTATGTGCCTAGAGAGGCTAATGGTTTCGCCGATGTATTGGCAAAGGAGGGCGTGGATCGTTGCTCGCTTTTTGTGGCTTGTTTATGATAGACTTGGTGATGTTTGTTTTATTTGACGGGTCATATCGTACTCTTTTCCTCCACTATGGAGGTTTTTAACGAGGCATATGACTCGTCACGCTGTATGCTTTTTTCCCTTTGAATAAAATCATACAGTTTAATAAAGCCCAAATTAAAAATAGTAAACAGTCCCAATGTCCGAATTACATAAATGTTCTAAAATATTTCAAAACAGTAGTCTGAAATAATTAAAAGAGACGTCATACTGAATTATAATTTATCTGAATAAACAAGAGATGCTCCAAGTACCGATCGCCTAAAAAGTCTGAGATATCTGAAAAGTAAAAACTCATGGGTGTAAGCTAAAGATCTTAGTGTGTCTCTAAAGTGCAACCGAAAACAAAACAAAACAAAACAATATTTTATTTTCTGATAAAGACTTTTCTGAAAACACAACAAAATTGAATCATGATGCTATGATGTCTGATGCACATGAATCATAGTACCCATCTCCGATACACCGAAAATTAAGGTTCCCCAGAACCTACTTTCTCCATCGTCACCATCCGAAGTGGAACTCAGCCCGAAGGGTGGAACCACTGATCCGAAGCGGAATTTAGCCCGAAGGGTGAAACCACTAAACTTCCCCGAACAAATCCCAAACCATATACCCACAATGATATGATGCAGATTTTAAAATCCGAGTCTGATCCGAAACTTGAATCATGAAAATTCAAGTTGCACATTACTATAAATCCAATGTTTTACGATTCTGAAAATCAGATATTTCACAATTTGGTAAGTCTGATTTCTCATTTAAATCACAGTATGACATGTTATGCATGATTTCTGAAAACATTCACCCAATCACAACAGAGTATGCACACAAAATGTACAAAACATTTACTTATATTAATATCAGAAGAAGCACATAAAATTTATAGCACAGAAAGAAACACACAAGTTTATAAAACAGGAAGAGACACACCTTAAGCAACAGTAGCTCTAAAGCTGAGAAAAGCGTGTCTTACGCTCAGATCTAGCTGAATCAGAACCTACGAGGTAAAAACTCTATATTAGCATTTAATACTAACACTAAGCCACCGACTAAAACACTAAAAACCGAACTAAGATATACTCACATAAAGATCTCGGAAAATGTGCACGATCGGTCTGAACAACTAGAGGTAACCCAACGGTCTCAAGGTTGGCACCTGAACACGAGAACATTGCGAATTAGATTCTGAAATCATAACTTATCAGATTCCAATAACAATACTTAAAATGAGCAAAACTGCGATTTCGGAAACTAATTAAGCAGAACATGCAGAGGATACGGACTCAGGACGTCAGGAAGGGTTAAGATGAACGTTTTTTGAAAAAGTCAACTCTTGGTCAACCTTGGTCAAAGTCAAAGTATACTGTGTCGGTCAAAGTCAACTATCCAAGGTCAACGATCAACACTAACTTGAATGGTCAAAATCAATTGGTCAAATTCGGTCAAACATGTCAACTGGTCAAATACGATCAACAGTTCGGTCAAAACCTGTTCGATTCACAAGAGCATTTCGGTTCCCAACTGGTTCGATTCGATTCAACAGTCTGGTTCGGTTCACAAATACAGATCCAGTTCAATTCACTGGTTCGGGTTACTGATAGATTGAGCTCACATATCTCTTATTCACATGGGCCTCATCTAAAACACATTTTCAACCTTGTCATCCCCACGTCTAAATCACATGGTTTCGGCTCAAACAAGTGGGTTACAGATTTGGATCACTACCGTGATATCGGTTCTAGACTCAAATTAGATTGTACACATCTGACATCCTAATTTGGGCTCAACAGAAACAACTCAACTTTACACACTTAGCCCACTGCCCCCCCCCCCCACACGGGCCAAAAACACACATAGCCCAACTTATTTTCATCACTTTCGGCAAATATGAAACTAGGGCTTCCTGAATCCATCGACGGCGGTGGCGGCGCAACAATGCAGCAACGGTGGCGTAACAACTCGACGAGCAAGGCAGCAGTGTCGGATAGCGAACGACGGTGACAAGGACAACATAAACTGCCAGTGACTCCAACAGTGACCAAAATGGTCATTACCAGCCGGAAAAAAAGAGAAAAAGTAATCAACAACCACCCATTCACTAAACGAAAAGGAAGGCAACAATTTAGAGTGCTTACCCAACTCGAAACTAAAAACAAAAACAGAGGAGAGACGGCGGCGCAACGAAACAACGACAATCAGGTTGCTCGCGACACAAAGACGATCGCGATGACGACAACATAAGAAAAGTGGGGACACAGCCGTGAACGGTGGCGCAAGGGAGAAACCGAAGGGTTTTGTTCCCCCTTCGAGCAACTAAACGACGGTGAGGAACGCGCTGACGGCCTCAGACGATGATTGGACGGCGATGGGTGGTTGTTCGGAAACTCGTCGGAGACGCAAGGGAGGATGAATGAGATAATATCGAGAGAGGGGGAGAGTAGAGAGAGAGAGAGCGGCTGCCAACAACTAAAATCTGATAGGGTTTTCATATGAGCTATAATTGGGTATAAATACCCTATCAAAAGGGAAAATCACAAGTATGGCCACTTAACACTTTTAGGGTTTGCAAAACAGAAAGACAACTTTACCAACTTCCCAAAACGACCCTAAATTTCTGAATTAAGCCACAAAAGTCTGCTTTTGTTCAATTAAACACCTTAATCAAATTAGGGTTTCAAACTATAAAACCCCCAAATTCTAGGGTTCCAAGGGATTTCAAAATTTAGAGATTTTTAAATTAGGGCAAATTTGGGGTGTTACAGAATATCTATTATTTTGGAAGATTTAACTCAAGTATAAATATTATCGTTTCATAATTTTCAGGAACTGAACCAACAATGGTGGAGGCTGACAGTTGTACGACTTCAACACCGATGAATTGCACACCAAGAACATGTGACAAAATTTGCACTTCTAACCATGGAGAGAAAGCTGTTGGGAGTTGTATTACTACTTCTGTGTGTGACTGTACATATCCATGTCCAACACTGTTCTAATTTACTTTAATTTCATTTGCTTTTGGAGAAGATGAATGTTCTTTTTCCGTTGAGAGATAAGATGATTGAATAAAAGATAAATGTATCATTACGATATATATATTTCTCTATTAAATTTTATTATTAAAATTGCTCAATTTGATTTTTCTCCTGAAATTTAGATAGACATTTCTTATTAAAAATATAACTTTCACAAATAGTTTTAAAACCAAAAGTTTATTATGTCAGTTAAGTCTCTCTAATATATCAACAATCATGTACATGAATACTTCCATATCAACGTCGTCAACGATAAAAATAACATAATAAATGTGAAAGAATTTTTTTCCTAGTCAAAATGCTTAATTGATGTAATTTTCATCTTTGATGACTCAATTGAGTGTATTTTTCGTGGAAGGGGTTTAATTTATTTTTATTAAAATTTTTGTGGCTTTTTTTTTGCACGGAGAAAGTATGATTTTATTTAATAATAATAATAATCATACATAACCACACCCCACATCGGCCTCATTAAAAACCTCTGTAATCCTAAGTAGAGGAAAAGAGTACCAATGTGTGTGTACAAAGAACAAATCGGAAAAGTCACCCCATGAACAACCACACCCAATTGGATCTATCAACACCACTATTGGCCAATGCATCCGCAACGCCATTTGCTTCTCTGTAAATATGATTGAAACACACACAGGGTAAAACATCACAGTCCTCGTCAATTTGCTGAAACCATCGCCAAAGCTGCCAAGGCCGGCGATCAACACTATGCATCAACCAAGTTGCCACCATCGAATCTGACTCAACCACTACCGATGCAATCGCACCCCAACTCATCTCACGTAACATCCGCAATGCGTAAGCAATAGCCTGAATTTCCGCAACATTGGAATCAACAATCCCAATCGATCCAGAGAAAATAGCCACAATACGACTATTCCAATCCCGGAGAATACCCCCACAACCTGCCAACCCCGGCTTTCCCCGAGCCTCCCCATCAACGTTGAACTTCCACACACCCACCAATGGAGGCACCCAGTCCACGTTCAGGCGAGCCACCTTGCTCGTGCTTGGCACAGACCAGCACTGCTTCAGGCATGTCCATCACGATGCCTCGTTTAAACATGTTGAACCCACATACGCCCGGGTCCAATGCAATTGTAACCCCCTAAACTCGGCCTAGGAGAAAAGACTGAATTTAGGAAGTTACAGTTGAAAACTTTTCCCTTAAGAAAACTAATTTTAAAAAGATTTACTTTAAATTAAAATAAAATATCATAAATTTAATAATAAATAAAAAAAAGATATCATAATAGATATTTGAATAGTTATATAAAATCTCGGAATTAAAATAACAGTAGATGAAGGCTAAAAATAATCTCAAAATATAAATAGTCTAAAATTACACCCATGTCCCAAAATAATAAATATTCATCTGATTAAACTAAAATAGTTTCGTACTGAATAATAAAATAATTGGATAAAATGTGAGATCCTCCAAGTACCACGTCGTCTAAAGCCCAAAGATATCTGTAAGAGGAAACTATGGGGGAGTAAGCTAGAGAGCTTAGTGTGTCTTTAAAGTGCAAGAAAATCATAGTCGTAAAAATATATTAATATTTTCTTAAAATTCTTAAAGCACATCACATAAATCACAAGCGCAATGCAATGCACCCAACTACAACCGCCAAGAGGAAACTTCCCCAGAACTCCTCACTACAACCGCCAATCCGAAGTGGAATTCAGCCCGAAGGGTGAAACCACTGAACTTCCCCGAACAAATCCCAACCCATGCTCATACAATTATATGATGATTAAAAATGAAATTTCATAAACAAAGTTCCATAAATCCAATATTCCGTAAACATACTTCATAAATCATAGTCCATAAGTCCATAAATCATAGTTCATAAATCGTAGTCCATAAATCAAGGTTTGTAAATTATAGTAAAAACATATTCTGAAAACGTATGCATGTGATGTCAACCATAAAGATCATAATACATATAAATAATCACATAAAGGGTAAAACACCAACACATAGAAAAATAACATATAAATTAATTATAGCACCGGAAGAAAACACATCTCGCAACGATAAAGCTCTAATGGCGTAACAAATAACTCTTGTACTCATTGACTAGTACTGAATCATAATCGAATCGAAAACATTTTGGTGTGATCATGTTTGCGGTAGTGGATGTGCTTGGCGGCCTTGGTATTTTATTTTTTTGTTTCTTTATCGCTAACCAAGTAACTATATATATTTATATAGGCGGTTTGAAAGGAAAACTAAGGGTTTCGGTTATATATACATAGGGTAGGGGATTTTGGAATAAAATAATAAAATAAAAGAATTATAATTATAAAAGGAACAGAACTAAAGTTAACGAATTTAATTTGGATTTAAAAACAAAATGGGTTAATTACCCAACAGGTCCCCAAACTTCTCATTTGTCCTATAAAGTTGTAAAATTATTATTAAAGATCATTTGACTCTCAAAATTTCCAATTTGGCCATATGAATTTGTTTTAAAGTTTAATTTAGTCCCTTTTTAAATTAGGGTTTTTTTTTTGAATTAACATTTTTAATTGTTAGGGTTTTCAATTAGGGATTTCAAAATTAGGTGTCAAAATTAGGGATTTTTCAAATATAGGGTTTACAATTTTGGGCGTAATTTTTGGGGTGTTACAACTCCCCCACACTTAAAAGAAATTTTGTCCTCAATATTTTCAGACTAACGACATACTTTTAAAAAAAAGTTTTGATATCAATTTTAAAAAGACATTTTAGATCAGGTCACAAATGACAACACATGACATTCAGATAGACTTTGATCTCAATTTCATAAGAACGAGTATCATCATGATCAATCGCTAATCTAGAGATCCTACGAGGTGACATAGTAATCTATCTACAAAAGGGACAGTCCTAGAATTAGAGTTGGTACTTGGAGTTTCTATTCAAAACACATCTTTAATTCCTTAAAATAATAAATTTATCAGAAAATCCCAAAATTTCCCCAAAAGATTTAATATGCGTGCAAAAATCATTTTCGGCTTAAAATTTTATGTGAGCCACACAGTCCGAGGGTTGAACTTAGCTCTGATACCACTAAATATAACCCCCTAATCTCGGCCTAGGAGAAAAGACTGAATTTAGGAAGTTACAGTTGTAAACTTTTCCCTTAAGAAAAGTAATTTTAAAAATATTTACTTTAAATTAAAATAAAATAACATAAATTTAATAATAAATAAAAATAAAAATATCATAATAGATATTTGAATAGTTATATAAAATAACAGTAGATGAATGCTAAAAATAATCTCAAACAATAAATAGTCTAAAATTACACCCATGTCCCAAAATAATAAATATTCATATGATTAAACTAAAATAGTTTCGTACTGAATAATAAAATAACTGGATAAAATGTGAGATCCTCCAAGTACCACGTCGCCTAAAGCCCAAAGATATCTGTATGAGGAAACTATGGGGGAGTAAGCTAGAGAGCTTAGTGTGTCTTTATAGTGCAAGAAAATCATAGTCGTAAAAATATAGTAATATTTTCTTAAAATTCTTAAAGCACATCACATAAATCACAAGCGCAATGCAATGCACCCAACTACAACCGCCAAGAGGAAAGTTCCCCAGAACTCCTCACTACAACCGCCAATCCGAAGTGGAATTCAGCCTGGAGGGTGAAACCACTGAACTTCCCCGAACAAATCCCAACCCATGCTCATACAATGATATGATGATTAAAAATCAAATTTCATAAACAAAGTTCCATAAATACAATATTCCGTAAACATACTTCATAAATCATAGTCCATAAGTCCATAAATCATAGTTCATAAATCTTAGTCCATAAATCAAGGTTTGTAAATCATAGTAAAAACATATTCTGAAAACGTATGCATGTGATGTCAACCATAAAGATCATAATACATATAAATAATCACATAAAGGGTAAAACACCAACACATAGAAAAATAACATATAATTTAATTATAGCACCGGAAGAAAACACCCCTCGCAAGGATAAAGCTCTAATGGCGTAACAAATAACTCTTGTACTCATTGACTAGTACTGAATCCTAATCGAAACGAAAACATTTTGGTGTGATCATGTTTGCGGTAGTGGATGTGCTTGGCGGCCTTGGTGTTTTATTTTTTTGTTTCTTTATCGCTAACCAAGTAACTATATATATTTATATAGGCGGTTTGAAAGGAAAACTAAGGGTTTCGGTTATATATACATAGGGTAGGGGATTTTGGAATAAAATAATAAAATAAAAGAATTATAATTATAAAAGGAACAGAACTAAAGTTAACGAATTTAATTTGGATTTAAAAACAAAATGGGTTAATCACCCAATAGGTCCTCAAACTTCTCATTTGTTCTATAAAGTTGTAAAATTATTATTAAAGATCATTTGGCTCTCAAAATTTCCAATTTGGCCATATGAATTTGTTTTATAGTTTAATTTAGCCCCTTATTAAATTAGGGTTTTTTTGAATTAACATTCTTAATTGTTAGGGTTTTCAATTAGGGATTTCAAAATTAGGTTTCAAAATTAAGGATTTTTCAAATCTAGGGTTTACAATTTTGGGAGTAATTTTTGGGGTGTTACAGCAATGCTCGGAGCTGAACAAGGAAGAAGATCGATTGCCTCGTCGTGCGACGACCCTAAAACATAAGTTCATTCCTCGCCACCCATAGCGACCAAACCACACACGTGCATCCAATCATCCACCATTCTCGGATTTCCCCACTAAAACAACCAATCCAGCATTGAGTAAGAAAGTCACCAATTCTTCGAGGTCTCACAATCGTGATATCCCACCACATCAAAAAATCAGTCCACACATTATAAGCTAGCTCACACGTCCAAAGAATATGATCACTATTCTCCTCTCCCACTCCACACCAACGACAATTTAGAGATGGGTTTGATAGGGGAATTCCATGATCAAATAACATATGAAGTGTCGGCAATCGATCCACCATGATGAACCACACAAAACATTGAATTTTTAGCAATAACAACATGTTCCACATCATACTTACATTCAATGTTTCTGGCATGCCAAAGGAGGACATCAAGCTGTGAAGCTTACCCACCGAAAACTGCCTAGATTTAGAATGCATCCAAATCAGCCTATCCGCAACTCGATCACGCAAACTAACCACTGCCAAGCAAGCTTTCAACTCATTTAATTGTTTGACCTTGAAGGACCGCAAAGCTCGTCTGAAATTACCCTCCAATTCCTCTCTCGGCAACCTCAAAAACTCCCTTACAAATGACATTGTATTCGATGCTAAGCTAAACAA
The DNA here is from genome assembly GCA_030270665.1 of Hibiscus trionum. NCBI lineage: Eukaryota > Viridiplantae > Streptophyta > Magnoliopsida > Malvales > Malvaceae > Hibiscus > Hibiscus trionum. The sequence continues at coordinate 38,896,560 of BSYR01000026.1, read as the reverse complement.
CCGCGGAAACACCTTTTTCAATGGTTCGGCTAACACCCAACAATCCCACCAAAACAGCACGCTGCAGCCATTACCCACAATCCACAAAAGTGAGTTGCATTTAGAAATCTATCAACATACTCGTCATTTTGTACCTCTACAATCTGCTTCCACATCGCCGACATGTGTATCTTCCCCTTTTGCTGAATTCTCCAACTTCTTACATCCGTACCATACTTCGCAACAATTATAGACTTCCACAACGAGTTATCCGTTTGCGCAAATCTCCATGCCCACTTCGCTAGCAATGCTAAGTTCTGTGATCGTAAATTCACCACCCCAAGGCCTCCCACTCGCTTCGGTTTACACACCACATCCCAAATTATCTGACTCATCTTTTCCCTCTCCTCTTTACCACCCCAAAGGAAATTGCGCCTAATCCAATCAATCCTCAGCACAATACGTTTCGGCACCAAGAATACCCCCATATAAAACACAGGCAACACGAATAGCACTGTATTAATCAATAACAAACGACCCGCAAACGATAATGAATCTCGTTTCCAACCTGATAGTCGCTTACGAAATCTCCTTATGAGAGGTTCCCACACTTCTATTCCACGCGTATGTACTCCTAATGGAATCCCCAAGTAATGTATCGGCAAATCACCAATAGGACAGCCCATGACCGTCGCAAATTCCTCAAGCACCTCCCCTTCAATACCAATTCCGAATAGGCATGACTTGTCGAAATTAATCTGTAGTCCTGAAGCATACTCGAAGCACGTCAACACCCTTTTCAGATTGTGCGCTAACTCAACCTCTCCCTGCAGAAATATAATTGTGTCATCCGCAAACTGTAGGTGTGAAATAAATATGTCACCAACCACTCGCACCCCTTGATCAAATCCAATTTTTCCGCATTAACCATGAATCGATGTAAAAGCTCTGCCACTATCACAAACAGTAGAGGCGATAGGGGATCTCTTTGGCGAATCCCCCTCCGCATAGGGAATTCTTTGGTCGGACTGCCGTTTATCAGGATCAAAAATCGTGCCGTGCTCACACACTGTATCACCCAACCACGCCAACGCTTCCCAAATCCCATTTTGCACATAATTCGATCTAAACAATCCCAACTAATGCAATCGTACGCTTTTGCGAAGTCCAATTTAAGTATCTCCCCACCGTTCGCAAATCTACACTTCTTCATGGAGTGAATAACCTCGTTTCCTAACAGTATACCATCTAATATCTGTCTACCCCGGATAAACGCAGCTTGAACGTCAGTAATCAGCATAGGTAATACCCCTTGCAACCTCTTCGCCAAGCATTTCGCTAATATCTTATACACGGAATTTAGCAAACAAATTGGGCGATAGTCCCCAATGACTCTCAGACTGTGCTTCTTCGCTATCAAGACCACAAATGTTGAATTCACCCCCCGTCGGCAACTTTCCTGAGTCAAAGAAGTCATCCATAAACCGCATGATAACAAATTTTAAAAAATCCCAACCATTTTTGAAAAACTCGAATGGGAACACATCAGGGCCCGGTGCCTTCGCTCCCTTACAGCTCCAAATCTCACACTTCACCTGTTCCTCTGTGAACATCTCTTCAAGCTCCAGCCTCTGTTCATTCGACAATACTTCAAATTCCACTTCCGGCAAGAGAGTTCCCGCGGCAGACGGCTTATCGAAATGTTTCTGAAACTCCCTCCTAAACACAAATTTCATTCTCTCAGGTAGAGTCTCCCAACAACCATCCACATGAATACCAGGAATAAAATTCTGCATTTGGCGAATTTTAGCCATTTTGTGAAAAAAAGCTTGTGTAACGATCCCCCTCCGCTAACAACAGTACCCTAGATTTCTGTCTCCAAATCGATTCCCTCAACTTGGACAATTTCCACAACCTCGCATAAAGCTCTTTCTTCCGCAATCTTTCATCCGCAGAATGCCCCTCGAACCCAACTCTTGTATCGAGCTGCTCCAATTCAAGCACCACGCCTTTATACTATTCTTCTATCACATTAATACCTTGTCGGTTCCATCCTTTAAGCATCCCTTTCAGCCCTTTTAATTTCGTGGATATCGCAGCCTCCCCATCATGCATCGACAATTGCTTCCATTCATGTTCCATCAATCTAGTGTCCTTCAACCAAAAATTAAAGAACCGAAATGGCTTCGGACCACTATCAAACACGTCTCCTACAAGTACAATGGGGGAATGGTCCGATAATTCCTTCGGTAAATTCATCACCATGAGTGCCTCAAAACGACTCACCCAACCTTGTGAGACTAAAAAACAATCAAGCCGGCTCCCTTTCTCCCTGGACCAAACCACGTGAAGCGCTTCCCCTGCATCGGAACATCTACCAAAGCAATTTGTTTAATAAAATCACAAAATTGACGCATACCTCAAGCTAGTTGCACACTGCTCGTTCTTTCCGTCGCCTTTGTCACCATGTTGAAATCACCTCCCACGCACCACTCGACTTGCCTCGCCCGTACCACCTGCACTTTCTCCTCCCAATATGCCCCTTGTTCCGCAATCACACATGGTGCATATACACCCACAAAACCAGCCGACCAATCTTCACGAATCCATCGTCCGACTAAAATTATCAAATTCTTTCGCCATTCTTTCATTTCCACTTTGAAAATCTTTTGGGTCCCAAATTGCAACAACCCCTCCCGCTCTCCCCTCCGATGGAGCAAAGCAGAACTCAAATGAATCCTCATACCATAATTGGCGCACAACCCTGTCCGTAATCACCTCCGTTTTGGTCTCTTGAAGTAGAGCCAAAACACACTTGTGTTGACGTAGAATGCGCTGTATAGAACGTCTTTTCGACGCCGCGCCAATCCCTCAAACATTCCACGACAACACCTTCATGGTTGTTTGCTAGGCTTTGTGCTCGCGCGCTTCGATCAAACGCGCAATGTCTTTTACTATCACTTCTTCTCTTCCTTCTGTTACTGCTCCTATCAATTTACCCAACCCCACCGTCTCACGAGCCTCCCGCAAGATCACCTGTTTACGACACACAAAATCAGAATCCGACAATGAGCCATTCACGACCTCCTTCGGTGCTGATTCAGACTCCTTTTTATTCTTTCTCGGACGCCCACGCCCACGTTTTGTGACCTGTTCAATCGTATTTTTCTCCCCTACAGGTGCCAGACTTGCTTCAATCTCCGTTAACTGTCGAACCCTCCTTTAATCCCCATTCACTTCAGTTAAAGTTGCTTTATTCACCCTAGGTAATTCAACCCTCGGCCCATCCAAAATCGGGCTTGTCTCATTCCGTTGTTCACTTGATTGCACCTCACACAATCTATCAATATCTTCCACGGCACCTAGTACCTCACAACTCGATCGCTCGCCCACATCCCGATTCAACATTCCCACTCATTCATCATCCATCCAGCTTGACGTCTCCACCACTCTCCAATCCGACATTTAAATATTTAAATATTTATATTCCCCTAAAGCTATTAAATGATATATATACACCCAATCATATATACATTTCATATATGCTCACGTGATTTTAAAATAAATTTGCTATGTCAGTTTTGATTTCTATTATTACTAATATTAATACCTCGAGGAGAGGAATACAAAATTAGGGGTATTGGACCACGGCAATCATTGTCAATGGCCAAATATCAATAGCTCAAAAGCTCACCAAACGATACAACTAATGTTAACCCCAACGAAAATGATAACATATGACAATACATAATAAATTATGTATTACTTAATTTTATTAATAATTTGATTCAAGACGATTATAAGATATAAAAATTTACCAAGCGCTAGGACGTACATGACTCAAGAAAGAAACACCTATGAAAATTCCACACAAATGCAAGAAAATACATAACGTATTTAATTTTAAAAATCTTATTTTTATATAATGTATATAATTTTATTTTGATTCTTAAATTAATCGATTAAAAGGTTTAGATTGTAAATCTCCCAAAAAAACATCTACTTTTTTTCAAACACAATCATAATACGATATATACCATATCATCTACAAAAATAAAAAATGAATTTCTTACAAATAAATACCTAAAATACTTATTTGAACATATTTATAATTTAATTATAATTTTGCATCTATTTTCCTTCGAAACAGAATTTAAAATCAATGGTAATTTTCTGTATTCCTCTGTATGTTTTGATACAGATTTGATAAATTAACAAGAGCGAGAAACAACATAACTGGGATGGTCTTGGGTTCGGACGGGCTGAGCTTTTAGTTGATCTGCACTTGACCTGAAAATGGAAGGACTTCACCTAAACTCAATCTAATTTGAGTAGATATTAGGTGATCTTTGTTCTTGACTGGAATTTTTGTTTCAGTTGTTTTGATGAATATCTGTTCTTTTGGAAGATTTAACTCAAGTATAAATATTATCGTTTCATAATTTTCAGGAACTGAACCAACAATGGTGGAGGCTGACAGTTGTATGACTTCAACACCGATGAATTGCACACCAAGAGCATGTGACAAGCTTTGCACTACTTACCATGGAGAGAAAGCTGTTGGGAGATGTGTTACTACTTCTGTGTGTGACTGTACATATCCATGTCAAACTTTTTTCTAATTTACTTTAATTTCATTTACTTTTGGAGAAGATGAATGTTCTTTTTCCGTTGAGAGATAAGATAAATGAATAAAAGATAAATGTATCATTACGATATATATATATATATATATATATATATATATATATATATATATTTCTCTATTAAACTTTATTATTAAAATTGCTCAATTTGATTTTTTCCCGAAATTTAGATAGAAATTTCGTATTAAGAATATAACTTGCACAATTAGTTTTTCCACCAAATTAAAAGTTTATTAAGTCAGTTAAGTCTCTCTACTATGTCAACAATCATACACATGCAGACTTCCATATCAACGTCGTCAATGAGAAAAATAACATAATAAATGTCAAGGAATATTTTCCTAGTCAAAAGGCTTAATTGATGCAATTTTCATCTTTGATGACTCAATTGATTGTGATTTTCGTCGAAGGGGTTTAATTGATTTATATTAAAAAACTTGGGGCTTATATTCCCCTAAAGCTATTAAATGATATATATACACCCAATCATATATGCATTACATATATGCTCACATGATTTTAAAATAAATTTGCTAAGTCAGTTTTGATTTCTATTATTAATAATATTAATACCTCGAGGTGTGGAATACATAATTAAGGGTTTTGGACCACGACAAACTTTCTCAATGGCCAAATATCAATAGCTCAAAAGCTCGCCAAACGATACAACTAATGTTAACCACAACGAAAATTATAACATATGACAATACATAATAAATTATGTATTACTTAATTTTATTAATAATTGATTCAACCCGATTATAAGATATAAAAGTTTACCAAGCTCTAGGACGTACATGACACAAGAAAGAAACACCTATGAGAATTCCACACAAATGCAAGAAAATGCATAACGTATTTAATTTTAAAAATATTATTTTGGTACAATGTATATAATTTTATTTTGATTATTAAATTAATCGATTAAAAGGTTTAGATTGTAATTCACCCAAAAAAATCTTCAACATTTTTGCAAACACAATCATAATACGAAATATTCCATATCATCTACAAAAATATAAAAAATGAATTACTTACAAATAAATACCTAAAATACTTATTTGAACCTATTTATAATTTAATTATACTTTTGAATCTATTTTCCTTCGAAACAGAATTTAAAATCAATGGTAATTTTCCATATTCCTCTGTATGTTTTGATACAGATTTGATAAATTAACAACAGTGGGAAACAACATAACTAGGGATGGTCATGGGTTCGGACGGGTTGAGCTTTTGGTTGATCTGCTGTAACCCCCTCGTCCCGGTCTGGACGACTGACCAATCCGAGTAGGTTACACGGGGAAAACCGATGTGAAACCCGTTAAGGCCCCACCTCTATTAGCAACCCTAGAAAATTTTTCTTCAATTATCTTGTCTAGTTGTCTCGTTAGTCCTATGTGTGAAAAATGACAGCAGAAAAACAAGGACGAGATTATGCAGACGGAATGTAATTTAATTTAAATTTACCAAGTGTCGAGTTAGTCTGATTTCTTGCATACGTGACCAAACCATACATAAACGATACAAACAAGACTCAAAGGAAAACTTACAACAAACAGAAGCCAAGCCCAACACTTGACAACCTTTAAAGATGCCAAAAGCCCAATTTTCAGGCAGGTGATTCAAAACAGGCTTGGCCGTTTCGATACACGGGCCCCAGTACAAAAGCCAGACCAGACCGTACCGATACGGTCCACTCCGTTCTGATACGGGGTTCTCCATTAACTAAGCGTTCCGGAACAGGTTCCGTAACGGGCCTTCACAGTGGCAAATCGTTTCGATACGCGTACCGAAACGGGTGCTCACAGTATCAAATCGTACTGAAACGTGTTCCGATACGGGTATCCCTAGAGCTACACTTGTTTCGAAACCACCCCACGCGTTCCGAAATGCCTGCAATCTGTAAGACCCTAAAAACAGTTTTAAGCATCCCCAAGTGTTCCCAAACATCCCCAAAACCTCAGGAAACAAGATACAACATACATACACATACTCTAGAGGCATTTCACCCTACTTCAAGCACCATCCAACACTTAACATACTTTCAAGACCATCCATTCAAAAGAACATACATCCAAGGCTAACCATTTAAAAACAACAAGCATCCACAAAATACATGCATAACAAGGTTTAAATGCCTTTAAAGCAAAATACTAAAGCATCTCATAAACACATGGCTTACAAACTTCAACACAAAAGCATAGGCATCTCAAAGAACATGGTTACAAATCCATCAACACAAGCATTAGCAACAAAAGACAACACAAAGGAGTCTAGATACACGCTTCTAAAACACGTAGCATTTCTTATTGCTAAACCACTACATTATTTATTAAACCATACTTGAGCAACTACCACGCTTAGACGCCCTTTCCTTACTCCTTGCTAACTCCATGCTAATGATCTGCATTGTCAGAAAAGGAGAGCGTAAGGATAAAGCTTAGTGAGCGGAGCTCGAAAACATAACAACAACAATGCAGGGTTCAAAGCTTCTTTAAAACAAAATCCAACACTTACAATTCATCCAACAACATAATCCTCTTACTAACTCACAAGGTCAACCATAAGTCAAAACATAGACATTTAACATGACATCAAACTTCATGGTATGCATAAAGGCATGATCAATCATAACACATCATGTCCCTCCAATAACATCATAGCAACTTACGATAACTCAATCACAACAACATATAGCATGGCATCATACTTCATGTTATGCTCAACATAAATATGCTAACATTCATCTCACAACATCAACCACATAAACGAGAATCATATTGGCAACTAGTAAGTGTACTGGGATACGTGGATAACATCCGTTGGAACTTTCATCCAATGAACTCAACAACATTACCTTTCGGTGGGATTACACTCATCACCGGTCCTTGCATGGATGATATTACACTCATCATCACATGCCCTTACGTATGTGATTCCACTGATCATCACGTAATAACATTTTCCGCTGTAATATTACTTCATCGTATACCTCCTTGACGACTAGACGTCACCAAAGCCACGCACGAATTTGACTCAACCGTGTGCACACTCATCCTAATGTTCGATCATTTGTACCCCAAGACATACTAGTGCCAATAGTTAACCAAAACATCAATATCAATAGCTCAAAATTTACCTCTTACCGCATCTGTGCCTAGCACGTACTCTCCACAACATTCCATGCATTGCATGTACTCACCATGATTCCACCAAGCATGCAATACGATATACAAATCACCATCATGCAACATGGATACACTATATCATGCATGACCAAAAACACCTTGCAACAAAATCCACAATTATGCACAAACTTACTACTTACAATCTTACCAACCGCAAATGGTCTTACTTACCATTTCCGTAGACAACCTGCACCAACTTACATATATTTTACAAGGCATATCAACAACACCATTCATTTCATCATGCATGATCAACAACATCATAACAAACAACATGCTTCCTTCCAAAGTATTGAAATTTCATGCATAACAAGTTATCACCTCATGTAATGAAAAACAAACGGTAAAAGGGGAGTTTAAAGAGGCGACACACATCAACTTACTCTTGAGTTTAGATTGGCCTTTCAAGCTCAATCTAAACTCTTTCGAAACCATCTTTGAACCAAAACTTTGCTGAAAAACATTTCCACTCACCATTCGCACACCAATGCAAACCACAAGGTCGTTTCAAGCTTCCGAACTTTCCGGGACCGCGTCCGAACCACCCAAGGCCAGATCCGCTCTTTCTAACCAATCAAAAACAATGTATTAACCTCTTAATCAACCACAAATTTGTTGTTATACATCAGCTCACAATTCCACAATATTTTCTCAACAATGCAAAGCCGAATTTCTCCCGAATATTCTCATTTTCGTACTCCAGCAAAACCCAGCCATTACCCCTCAATTTAAACACTTAAAACACTCCAAAATATGTCCAAAACATCACCCGAATGTTGTACAACCATCAGCCCTTCATTTCCCCACATAAACACCTTAAAAACTCTTATTTTCCACTTTTAAAAATCACCTACAGCAGTGGTTTCGGGAATCCAATCAAACCAGCACTATCACCACTCAAAAATCATCAAATAACATCTAAAAAAACCTAACCAAGGTCCACATACCTCCAGCCCTCTTTTTACCACAAAATCAAGCCAAAAACTCACTTATTTCACTTCAAAAATCCACCCCAAAGACTAGTTTTGGGTATACTATAATTAAGCAACTTTTTTAACATGTTATGACTTCAAAATAAACTTTAAAAACACCCCAAAACACTGCCCTAAAAGACCCATACGGGATTTTACCCAAAATCCCCACTTTTCATAAATCTTGAAATTTCAAGGTTGAGAATTAATGGGCTTTGCAAATCCAACTTTAATTTAAGTAAAACAAGGAAAAGAAAAAGAGGATTTACCTTCAAAGGTCTTCAATGGGGGGAAGGAGATGAAAATGAGAGAATAGGGTTTTTGGAAGAAGATGAGTGGTTTTGATTTTCAAAAACCCTCTTAAAATTTTCATTAATGGCGTTATCGTACATATTGAGAACTTTTATAAAAATCAGCTCTTTAATTTAAATTTAACCCGAAACTAATCCTAGATCAAAACATATAACTCCCAGGCCTAGAACTGGGGTGTTACATATGTACTTGACCTGAAAATTGAAGGACTGCACGTAAACTCAATCTAATTTGACTAGATATTAGGAGATCTTTGTTCTTGACTGGAATTTTGAGATAAAAATCCCCCCACCCTTACTAAACTTAAAAAAAAAACTTATTTCTATTAGGCTTACATGTTATGTGTGTTTTAGGATTTTATTTACTAAATCTTGGGCTTACATTTATTTAGACAACATTTTATTTATGTTTGAACATGAATTTTATTTTGATTATTAAATTAATCGATTAAAAGGTTTAGATTGTAGTTCACCCAAAAAAAACTTCTACATTTTTGCAAACACAATCATAATACGATATATTCCATATCATCTACAAAAATACAAAAAATGAATTACTTACAAATAAATACCTAAAATAATTATTTGAATATATTTATTTTTTTATCGACAAAAAGCTGTATATTAAATTGGAAATATACAACTCGAGTCACACGTGCGCCTCATTAAAAACCTCACTAAGCCTAACGGAGGAAAAGAGTACGACACGTGGTCAAAAAGGAAACAATCAAACAAAGAAACACAACACCCCTCACAATAGTCAAACAATCACACTGAAGCTTGGAATAAAGATGCCCGCGTCACTTCTTCCTTTGTTAAAGCATCTACTAACCCATTTGCCTCACGGAAAATGTTGTTATAGCAGACGGACCCCAAAGTGAGACATGCTTGATCGATCAAACCAAAAATCTCCCACATACGCCAAGGTCGTCGTTCCAAATGCAACACCCAACCAAGAGCAATTTTGGAATCTGACTCCACCACGAGGGGACGAGATGCCCATTTAGAAGCTGCAAAGAAATTCAACGCAAAGGCAATTGCCCGTAACTCCGCTACATTGGAATATAGGGAACCAAGTGGACCCGAGAAGAGAGCTAGAATTATACACTGTGCATCACGCAAAACACCCCCAAAACTAGTAGGCCCTGGCTTACCACGAGCAGAACCATCAACCGAAAATTTCAGCGTGTCCCCAATTGGAGGCTCCCAACTCACCCCCACACGACATGACCTAGAAACCACTAACTCACTGAACGAGCTCGGACAATCCCACCATAAAGACTCACTGGCGGACAACCCCTCCTTTAACGTCTTCACCCAGTAAAATGAGCTCAATTTAACCAAGAAGCAAATCTCCGAAGCCGGTAGTAGCTTACCGTTGAAAACACTCTAATTTCGCGCAAGCCATAGAGACCACAGAAATGCTGCAATGCTCGAAACCCACAAAAGCCTTAAAGTCCTCGTGAAAGAACAGTGAAAGCCCGGGAGGAAGAATTCAGAAAAAGTCCTCGGCATCGGCAAAGACACCCCCACCAACGCCTAAACCAATCCCAAATTCCTTGGGCAAACGGGCATAGGAAAAACAAGTGATCAATCTCCTCTTCCCCCTCACGACACCGAGCACACAAACCTTGCTGCTCATCCAATATGATGCCATGAAGCTTCAAAAAATCAAAGGTTGGTAGACGGCTCAACCATGTGAACCACAAAAATGCATGAACCCTCGGAGGTACGAGAACTTTCCACGCAAAACACTCACTGAAGTCGCTCCTCCCACCTTGTCCAACATAAGCAGTCGTGAGAGAGCCTTTACTGAAAAGTACATGTGCGAATCAAGTGTCCAAACTAACATATCAACTGCACCATGTCGTAACCTCACAGGTCCCAAGAGCGAAATGAGCTCCTTGATTTGTCGAAGCTCAAACGAACGCAAGACTCTATGAAAGAAATTATCATTTTTTTTATCAGCAAAGCGAAGTATATTATTAGAGAAATTATACAACGCTAGTCAGACATGCACCTCGTTAAAAACCTCCCTAAACCTACTGGAGGAAAAGAGTACGACATGTCGACTGAATAACAAAATGAACGACCCCCCTTACAACATCAAAGCGAAGCCTGAAACAAAGAGACTCGGGCTACCCCCTCCTTCGCTAGAGCATCAGCTAGCCCATTTGCCTCCCGAAAGATGTGTGAGAAACACACCGATCCTAGCTGCATACAAGCTCGGTCTATCACACAAAATGACTCCCATAAGCGCCACGGCCGACGGTCCACCTGCAGCACCCAACCGATTGCTACCTTGGAATCCGACTCAATAATTAAAGGTTGATCCACCCATTTGGAAGCTAAATAGAACTCCAAGGCATAAGCTATCGCCCTAATCTCTGCCACATTTGAATCAAGAGAACCGAGGGGCCCTGAAAACAAAGCAAGGACACGACTTTGTGCATCGCGCAACACCCCTCCGAAGCCCGCAGGTCCTGGCTTTCCACGTGCAGATCCGTCCACTGAGAACTTCAAAGTAGAGCCGATCGGTGGTTCCCAACACACACCCACACGGTCTAAATTTTTAGCTACCTCTTCCCGATACATGCTCGGACAATCCCACCAAAGATTCTCACTAACCATTAAGCCCTCTTTAAGGGTCTTCACCCAATAGAAAGATCGCAGCTTCACCAAAAAACAAATTTCAGAAACCGGAATGGACTTCCCATTAAAAACAAGGTCATTACGCGCAAGCCACATCGACCATAACAAAGTTGCGATACTTGACACCCACAGCTTACTTAGTATCCCCGTGAAGGAACAATGCATATCCGGGATAAGGAAGTCTGCTAAGGATTTCGGAAAAGGCAAAGAAATCGCCCACCATCCTCTAAACCAATTCCATAATTCTTGGGCCATCGGACAATAATAAAGAAGATGCTCCACATCCTCCTCCCACCCGCGGCATCTCCTTATTGTCATTTTTTTAAAAGTCAAAATGAAGAGTTTTATTTCCTTTGTTCTTCTCATTGTCCTTATTGCAAGTTTGGGTGAATTTCTATCATATCTTTTAAAGAAGTTTTGTTTCAATTGTTTTGATGAATATCTATTCTTTTGGAAGATTTAACTCAAGTATAAATATTATCGTTTCATAATTTTCAGGAATTGAACCAACAATGGTGGAGACTGACAGTTGTACGACTTCAACACCGATGAATTGCACACCAGGAACATGTGACAAGCTTTCCACTTCTAACCATGGAGAGAAAGTTGTTGGGAGATGTATTACTACTTCTGTGTGTGACTGTACATATCCATGTCCAACACTTTTCTAATTTACTTTAATTTCATTTGCTTTTAGAGAAGATGAATGTTCTTTTTCCGTTGAGAGATAAGATAATTGAATAAAAGATAAATGTATCATTACGATATATATATTTCTCTATTAAGTTTTATTATTAAAATTGCTCAATTTGATTTTTTTCCTGAAATTTAGATAGACATTTCTTATTAAAAATATAACTTTCACAAATAGTTTTATAACCAAAAGTTTATTATGTCAGTTAAGTCTCTCTAATATGTCAACAATCATGTACATGCATACTTCCATATCAACGTCGTCAACGATAAAAATAACATAATAAATGTGAAAGAATGTTTTCCTAGTCAAAAGGCATAATTGATGTAATTTTCATCTTTGATGACTCAATTGAGTGTATATTTCGTGGAAGGGGTTTAATTGATTTTTATGAAAAATTTTGTGGCTTATATTCCCCTAAAGCTATTAAATGATATATATAAACCCAATCATATATACATTTCATATATGCTCTCATGATTTTAAAATAAATTTGCTATGTCAGTTTTGATTTTTATTATTACTAATATTAATACCTCGAGGTGGGGAATACAAAATTAGGGGTATTGGACCACGTCAATCATTCTTAATGGCCAAATATCAATAGCTCAAAAGCTCAACAAACGATACAACTAATGTTAACAACAACGAAAAAGATAACATATGACAATACATAATAAATTATGTATTACTTAATTTTATTAATAATTGATTCAACGCGATTATAAGATATAAAAATTTACCAAGCTCTAGGATGTACATGACTCAAGAAAGAAACACCTATGAGAATTCAACACAAATGCAAGAAAATGCATAACATATTTAATTTTAAAAATCTTATTTTTGTATAATTTATATAATTTTATTTTGATTCTTAAATTAATCGATTAAAAGGTTTAGATTGTAAATCTCCCAAAAAAACATCTACTTTTTTCAAACACAATCATAATACGATATATACCATATCATCTACAAAAATAAAAAAAATGAATTTCTTACAAATAAATACCTAAAATACTTATTTGAACATATTTATAATTTAATTATAATTTTGCATCTATTTTCCTTCGAAACAGAATTTAAAATCAATGGTAATTTTCCATATTCCTCCGTATGTTTTGATACAGATTTGATAAATTAACAAGAGTGGGAAACAACATAACTAGGGATGGTCATGGGTTCGGACGGGCTGAGCTTTTAGTTGATCTGCACTTGACCTGAAAATGGAAGGACTTCACCTAAACTCAATCTAATTTGACTAGATATTAGGAGATCTTTGTTCTTGACTGGAATTTTGAGATAAAAATCCTCCCACCCTGACTAAACTTAAAAAAAAAAACGTTATTTCTATTAGTCTTACATGTTATGTGTGTTTTAGGATTTTATTTACTAAATCTTGGGCTTACATGTTTAATTTTAAAAATCTTATAATTGTATAGTGTATATAATTTTATTTTGATTCTTAAATTAATCGATTAAAAGATTTAGATTGTAAATCTCCCAAAAAAACATCTGTTGAGTGGATCGAAAGATCGAAATAAACCAAGAGGGGGGTGAATTGGATTTTTAAAGCTTTTGGTAGTGGAAATGGCAAATAAAATGGTAGACAAGGAATTTTAGAATGGTTCAAGTTCCAATCGAACTCTACATCCACTACTCTAGCTTCACTAAGGATTTGCAACAATTCCACTAATTGCTCTTCCCCTTTTCTAGGCTAAGGAGGTAACCGTTACAATTTTCGGTCAAATTTTCTTCCCAAAATTTGACCCAATCCTCTCACAATTTAAACAAAGAAGTTGTTTGCTAAAACAAGTATCTATCAATACACAATATAGCCCAATTACAAGCACTCAACCCAATTGAAATGATAAGAATGAAAAATACAATTGGGGTTACAAGACAATAATGGGATTTAGGCACAAATGCTTTGATTTGATGTTTGGATGTTTGCTTTTGGATCAATAGTTGTTGCTGAAGCTTTTAGAGGTCATTTTTATACCTTCTCATTGAATTCTAGCCGTTGTGGTTGATGCATTCATCAATAGAGTCGTTGTGGATGTTATCTATATTCGTTGTGGATGAAAAATACAATTGGGGTTACAAGACAATAATGGGATTTAGGCACAAATGTGACATTCTATATTCGTTCGTAAAGTTTAGGTCGGATGTTGTGTGTTATAAGGAAGATCGATTGAGTGTGCGTATGGTCAGAGGTAGTGGAGTTGAAGAACCACGTTATCTTATATTAAAAATTTCTAATAAAAACTTTTCAAATCTTATTTGAATATGAAAGCATTTGATCAATAACATACATGAATGAATTAAATCTGCCTCATTTGGTAAGTAATCTAATATTTAAACATGTATATATATATACATAAATACGGAATTTATCACGTGAAATATAATTTTGCACTGTAATATAATTACAATTATACTTTTTACAATGAATTTTAAAATATGCTTCATTATCTGATTATAGATAATATATACTCACCAAAGTTGTTTTTAAAATTATCATTTTTTAAAAGTCAAAATGAAGAGTTTTATTTCCTTTGTTCTTCTCATTGTCCTTATTGCAAGTTTGGGTGAATTTCTATCATATCTTTTAAAGAAGTTTTGTTTCAATTGTTTTGATGAATATCTATTCTTTTGGAAGATTTAACTCAAGTATAAATATTATCGTTTCATAATTTTCAGGAACTGAACCAACAATGGTGGAGGCTGACAGTTGTACGACTTGAACACCGAATAATTGCACACCAAGAACATGCGACAAGCTTTGCACTTCTAACCATGGAGAGAAAGCTGTTGGGAGATGTATTACTACTTCTGTGTGTGATTGTACATATCCATGTCCAACACTATTCTAATTTACTTTAATTTCATTTGCTTTTGGAGAAGATGAATGTTCTTTTTCCGTTGAGAGACAAGATAATTGAATAAAAGATAAATGTATCATTACGATATATATATTTCTCTATTAAATTTTATTATTAAAATTGCTCAATTTTATTTTTTTTCCTGAAATTTAGATAGACATTTCTTATTAAAAATATAACTTTCACAAATAGTTTTAAAACTAAAAGTTTATTATGTCAGTTAAATCTCTCTAATATGTCAACAATCATGTACATGCATACTTCCATATCAACGTCGTCAACGATAAAAATAACATAATAAATGTGAAAGAATATTTTCCTAGTCAAAAGGCTTAATTGATGTAATTTTCATCTTTGATGACTCAATTGAGTGTATTTTTCGTGGAAGGGGTTTAATTGATTTTTATGAAAATTTTTGTGGCTTATATTCCCCTAAAGCTATTAAATGATATTTTTTATCAATAAAAGTATGATTTATTCAAGATTAAAAATCATACAACCTACCATATGCTTCCTTAAAAAACCTCCCTAGCCTGTATTGGAGGAAAAAGAGTGCATCATGGTAAGCACGAAAGCAAACAACGCCAATAGCACGAGTCGTTATGACACCATACAAGGATCCGCAATTACATGAAACCAAGATACTCTATCCACACTGTAACCCCCTAAACTTAACCTAGAAGAAATTGGCCGAATCTAGGAAATAGCGATTGAAAACTTGTCCCTCAAGATACAATTTAGGTTAAAATATTTTATAATTCAAAAGAATCGATTAAATAAGTAAAACTCAATAAATACTCTGATTAAAGTAAAACTCGGTCTTTTAAACGATGTTCCGATAATTAATAAAAATCTCTGAAAATAAATTTGTAAATGCATGCATCCAATAAATCCCAAATTATAGACAGTCCCAATGTCCATATTACACAAATATTCCAAACAATATTAAAACATAAATCCAAGGTACTCAAAAGAATTCATACAGAATGATAATTTATTTGAATAAATAAGAGATGCTCCTAGTACCGATCGCCTAAAAAGGTCTGAGATATCTGAAAAGTAAAAACTAAGGGGTGTAAGCTAAAGAGCTTAGTGTGTCTCTAAAGTGCAACTAAAAACAAAACAAAACAAAACAGTATTTTATTTTCTGATAAAGACTTTTCTGAAAACATAATAAAACTGAATCATGATGATATGATGTCTGATGCACATGAATCATAGTACCCATCTCTGATACACCGAAAAGTAAGGTTCCCCATAACCTACTTTCTCCATCGTCACCATCCGAAGTGGAACTCAGCCCGAAGGGTGGAACCACTGATCCTAAGCGGAATTCAGCCCGAAGGGTGAAACCACTGAACTTCCCCGAACAAATCCCGAACCATATACCCACAATGATATGATGCAGATTTTAAAATCCTAGTCTGATCCGAAACTTGAATCATGAAAATTCAAGTTGCACAATACTATAAATCTGATGTTTTACGGTTCCGAAAATCTGATATTTCACAATTTGGTAAATCTGATTTTTTTCATTTAAATCACAGTATGACATGTTATGCATGATGTCTGAAAACATTCACCCAATCACAACAGAGTATGCACACAAAATGTACAAAACATTTACTTATATTAATACCAGAAGAAGCACATAGAATTTATAGCGCAGAAAGAAACACACAAGTTTATAAAACATGAAGAGACACACCTTTAAGCAACAGAAGCTTTAATGCCGTGAAAAGCGCGTCACACGCTCAGATCTAGCTGAATCAGGACCTACGAGGTATGAATACTATATTAGTATTTATTACTAACACTAAGCCACCGACTAAAACATTAAGAACTAAATTGAAGATATACTCATGGAAAGATCTCGAAGAACGTGCCCGATCAGACTGAACAACTGGAGGTAACTCGTCAGCCTCAGAGTCGATACCTGAACACGAGAATTTTACGAATCAGATTCTGAAATTCACAACTTATCAGATTTTATGAATAACTAAGTGAGATTAGCAAAACGGAGCTTTCGAATTTGAATTTGACAAAACGGGTAGCGGATACAGACTCAAAACATCGAAAAGGGTCAAGAGGAACATTTCTCGAAAAAGTCAACTCTGGTCAAAGTCAACTCTGACGGTCAAAGTCAACGGGTCAACGGTCCAAGGTCAATGGTCAACTGTCGGGTCAGTCAAACAGGTCAAAGGACAATTCTGGTCAAACTAGTCAAAACTAGTCCAAGGGTTCAGTCAACTGCCCATAGGTCAATGGGTCAAACCGGTTCAGGTCAACGGTTCATAGGTCGGTCTGGTTCACTGATCCGGTTCTGTTCAATAAAGTAGATTTGGCCATCATACTGGTCTAGTTCGGTTCAGCTCACTCAATTTTGGGCTGTCTCACACAAACCGAGTTTCACACTTGTGACATTCACATCTGGGCTTCAATTTGGGCTTACCCAAAACATACACAACACACATCACAACCCAATCTTCCACACAACATTGCAAAAGGTTTTAGGGTTTATAGAACCCAAATGTAGTAGTAAGGATACACATCAACAACGGCGGTAGTAGAACCAAACGACGTCGGCGACCGATGAACGAACAGCGACAGCAGCGGCTCACTGAAAAACATACAAAAGTGACCGCAATGGTCACTCACGGCCACCACTCAAGTGGATCTGAAATCAAACACAACCCATAACTCAAATCACTGATTTATAGCCAAAAATTATGGATTCAAAGCTTACCTACACACATTAAACAGACAATGACGACGAGGGAGACATATCTGAATCATTCCTTTTCGATTCGATTCGGACAACGAACGTCGAGGGAATGATGGAGGGTGGAAATGTTCGCGGAATGATGGCGGTCACGGTGATACTAGCCGTGCAAGCAACAGACGGTGAACGAAGGGTCGAAGAGGATGGCGGCGAACGGTGCTGTAAGGAAAAGCTGAACGGTTTCCTACCGTTTCTGACCAGACGACGACCGATGAGGCTAGTTTAGCGGGTGGGGTTTGTTTGCGGGTCCAAGGCGGTCTCAACGACAGTGGCCGTGCAAGCAACAAACGGCGGTGGATGCTTGGTAGGGGCTTCACCGGAGATGGTGCGGGAGAGGGAGACGTCGAGAGAGAGAGGGTGAGGAGAGAAAGAGAGAGAGCAGCTGCTAGAACTAAAATTTGATAGGGTTTTCTTATGAGCTATAATTGGGTATAAATACCCTATCAAAAGGGCAAATCACAAGAATGGTCACTTAACACTTTTAGGGTTTGCAAAACAGAAAGACAACTTTACCAACTTTAAAAAATGACCACAAATTCTGAATTAAGCCACAAAATTCTAATTTTGTTCAATTAAACACCTTAATCAAATTAGGGTTTTAAACTAGAAATTTCCAAATTATAGGGTTTCGAATTAGGGATTTTCTAAAATTTAGAATCTTCAAATTGGGGGAAAATTGTGGTGTTACAATTCTCCCTACCTTAAAGAAATTTCGTCCTCGAAATTTTCAGACTTAACAACAAAACTCATAACCAACTGGAACACGCATACACTTTCCCGTTCCGAATTCATGATCTATTATAACTGAAAATACGAAAACATAGAACTGGAAAAAAGAACTGAAACATATTAAGATGTACCTTCCATGTCATCATGTATACCATCGTATCCAACGCGAGCTCCGGTTGGATGTATTGAACCTGGACGTCCACTGTCGGATCTAGCTGATCCACCACTCGGAGCATGTCTACCTATACTAGCAGTACCAGAAGCAACTGACCTAAACTGCCCTCTACCTCGGTGAGGTGTCTGAACTGATGCATGACTCTGAATCTGAACGGATGAACCAGTAGCTGAACGTATACAATTATTTAAGTAGGGATCCTGAGAACCACATTTGAAACACGTTCTATTCATTAATCTGCACTCTTTGTTATGCTTTTTATTGCAAAAACCACATACAGAAATAGACCGACGAACTCTTGAACGACCTTGACTGCCAAACAAAACTGTCGATACTGCGGGTCTTACATTCCGATAACTATGAGGTACAGACTCATCTCTAGGCCTCTTTCCAGACGAGTTGACAAAACTAGGCTGAGCAGATATGTCCGGTTGCTTCACGACTTGGTCAGAATTCTGAAGTTCCTCTTTCTCCATTAGTGCAAGAATCCTCTCTGCAGTTTTAGCTCGATCAACCATCACACTGAACACTTTATCATGGTGTGTTGCAACATCTCTCTGAATCAGTAGTCGAAGTTCCTAAAAAAAATCACACTTAACTTTCTCAGTCACAACTAACTCATGAGCATACTTGAACAACCACTGAAAATCTATCTCATAATCATTTACTGACTTGTTATTCTGTTTCAAATTCATAAAGTAATCATAACACTTCTCTACGAGCTCGGCTCCTACATATCGATCAGTGTTCTCAATATCAAGTGAGTTATCACTTTCGATCTGATATCCTCCTAACGAATGATTCTCATCAACATGTAACTTATTCTGAATTTCTGCTTGCCCAACAGAAGGCGGGTGATCACTACAATAAGTAGCAATACGGCCTCGGTCACGACTTCGAACAAACGATAGATTAAGACTCCTACACGGTGGCATAATGAACTATATTCCAGAAGCTAATAGCCTAGAGTCAGAATCGGTAATGGAATCTCATATTTAAAACACATTGAAAACGTTGAAGACAAAATCACAGAATACCATAGTATTTTTTTTCAAAAAATCCTCATTTATCCCAAAATATTTTCGATGCATGCAAAATTCAAAAACATTTTGAAAACAACTTTTGTGAGCCCTACAGTCCTAGGGTTGAACATGGCTCTTATACCACTAAATGTAACACCCTAAACTTAACCTAGAAGAAATTGGCCGAATCTAGGAAATAGCGATTGAAAACTTGTCCCTCAAGATACAATTTAGGTTAAAATATTTTATAATTCAAAAGAATCGATTAAATAAGTAAAACTCAATAAATACTCTGATTAAAGTAAAACTCTATCTTTTAAACGATGTTCCGATAATTAATAAAAATCTCTGAAAATAAATTCGTAAATGCATGCATCCAATAAATCCCAAATTATAGACAGTCCCAATGTCCATATTACACAAATATTCCAAACAATATTAAAACATAAATCCAAGGTAGTCAAAAGAATTCATACTGAATGATAATTTATCTGAATAAATAAGAGATGCTCCAAGTACCGATCGCCTAAAAAGGTCTGAGATATCTGAAAAGTAAAAACTAAGGGGTGTAAGCTAAAGAGCTTAGTGTGTCTCTAAAGTGCAACTAAAAACAAAACAAAACAAAACAATATTTTATTTTCTGATAAAGACTTTTCTGAAAACACAATAAAACTGAATCATGATGATTTGATGTCTGATGCACATGAATCATAGTACCCATCTCCGATACACCGAAAAGTAAGGTTCCCCAGAACCTACTTTCTCCACCGTCACCATCCGAAGTGGAACTTAGCCCGAAGGGTGGAACCACTGATCCGAAGCGGAATTCAGCCCGAAGGGTGAAACCACTGAACTTCCCCGAACAAATCCCGAACCGTATACCCAGAATGATATGATGCAGATTTTTTACGGTTCCGAACAAATCCCGAACAAATCATGAAAATTCAAGTTGCACAATACTATAAATCCGATGTTTTACGGTTCCGAAAATCTGATATTTCACAATTTGGTAAATGTGATTTTTTTCATTTAAATCACAGTATGACATGTTATGCATGATGTCTGAAAACATTCACCCAATCACAACAGAGTATGCACACAAAATGTACAAAACATTTACTTATAATAATACCAGAAGAAGCACATAGAATTTATAGCGTAGAAAGAAACACACAAGTTTATAAAACAGGAAGAGACACACCTTTAAGCAACATAAGCTTTAATGCCGAGAAAAGCGCGTCATACGCTCAGATCTAGCTGAATCAGGACCTACGAGGTATGAATACTATATTAGTATTTATTACTAACACTAAGCCACCGACTAAAACATTAAGAACTAAATTGAAGATATACTCACGGAAAGATCTCGAAGAACGTGCCCGATCAGACTGAACAACTAGAGGTAACTCGTCAGCCTCAGAGTCGATACCTGAACACGAGAATTTTACGAATCAGATTCTGAAATTCACAACTTATCAGATTTTATGAATAACTAAGTGAGATTAGCAGAACGGAGCTTTCGGATTTGAATTTGACAAAACGGGCAGCGGATACGGACTCAGAACGTCGAAAAGGGTCAAGAGGAACGTTTCTCGAAAAAGTCAACTTTTGGTCAACTCTGGTCAAAGTCAACTATGACGGTCAAAGTCAACGGGCCAACGGTCCAAGGTCAATGGTCAACTGTCGGGTCAGTCAAATGGGTCAAAGGACAATTCTGGTCAAACTGGTCTAACGGATCAGTCAACTGCCCATAGGTCAATGGGTCATACCGGTTCAGGTCAACGGTTCATAGGTCGGTCTGGTTCACTGATCCGGTTCGGTTCAATAAAGTAGATTTGGTCATCATACTGGTCTAGTTCGGTTCAGCTCACTCAATTTTGGGCTGTCTCACACAAACCGAGTTTCACACTTGTGACATTCACATCTGGGCTTCAATTTGGGCTCACCCAAAACATACACAACACACATCACAACCCAATCTTCCACACAACATTGCAAAAGGTTTTAGAGTTTATAGAACCCAAATGCAGTAGTAAGGATACACATCAACGGCGGCGGTAATAGAACCAAACGACGCCGGCGACCGATGAACGAACAGCGACAGCAGCGGCTCACTGAAAAACATACAAAAGTGACCGCAATGGTCACTCACGGCCACCACTCAAATGGATCTGAAATCAAACACAACCCATAACTCAAATCACTAATTTATAGCCAAAAATTATGGATTCAAAGCTTACCTACACACATTAAACAGAGAACGACAACGAGGGAGACATATCTGAATCATTCCTCTTCGATTCGGACAACGAACGTCGAGGGAATGATGGAGGGTGGAAATGTTCGCGGAATGATGGCGGTCACGGTGATACTAGCCATACAAGCATCAGACGGTGAACGAAGGGTCGAAGAGGATGGCGGCGAACGGTGGTGCAAGAAAAAGCTAAACGGTTTCCTACCGTTTCTGACCAGACGACGACCGATGAGGCTAGTTTAGTGGGTGGGGTTTGTTTGCGGGTCCAAGGCGGTCTCAAGGACGGTGGTCGTGCAAGCAACAAACGGCGGTGGATGCTTGGTAGGGGCTTCGCCGGAGATGGTGCGGGAGAGGGAGACGTCGAGAGAGAGAGAGGGTGAGGAGAGAAAGAGAGAGAGCGGCTGCTACAACTAAAATCTGATAGGGTTTTCTTATGAGCTATAATTGGGTATAAATACCCTATCAGAAGGGCAAATCACAAGAATGGTCACTTAACACTTTTAGGGTTTGCAAAACAGAAAGACAACTTTACGAACTTTCCAAAACGACCCCAAATTCTGAATTAAGCCACAAAATTCTAATTTTGTTCAATTAAACCCCTTAATCAAATTAGGGTTTTAAACTAGAAATTCCCAAATTATAGGGTTTTGAATTAGAGATTTTCTAAAATTGAGAATCTTCAAATTGGGGGAAAATTAGGGTGTTACACACACCCCCTTTCGCCAAGGCATCGACAAAGGAGTTCGCCTCACGAAAAACATGGTTAAAGCACACACATCGCAGCTGCATACACGCGTTATCGATCTCGCCAAACAGCCACCAATAACGCCACGGCCTCTTCTCCGTGTGAAGCATCCAAGACAATGCAATCTGCAATCCGATTCGATGATGAACTACCAATTCGACCGCCAACTTGTCTCAACAAGCAATCGAACGACATGATAAATAGCCCACACCTCCGCCTCATTTGATTCCATGCATCCCAAAGGCCCCGAGAACACCGCAAACACCACTCCCCTCTCATCCCGCAATACACCCCACACCCTGCCATACCTGGCTTCCCTCTCGCGGATCCATCCACATTGAATTTTAGTGTCCCTGACAACGGCGGACACCATCATATATACATTTCATATATGCTCACATGATATTAAAATATACTTGCTATGTCAATTTTGATTTCTATTATTACTAATATTAATACCTCGAGGTGGGGAATACAAAATTAGGGGTATTGGACCACGACAATCATTCTCAATGGCCAAATATAAATAGCTCGAAAGCACACCAAACGATACAACTAATGTTAACCACAACGAAAATGATAACATATGACAATACATAATAAATTATGTATTACTTAATTTTATTAATAATTGATTCAACACGATTATAAGATATAAAAATTTACCAAGCTCTAGGACGTACATGACTCAAGAAAGAAACACCTATGAGAATTGCACCCAAATGCAAGAAAATGCATAACGTATTTAATTTTAAAAATCTTATTTTTGTATAATGTATATAATTTTATTTTGATTCTTAAATTAACCGATTAAAAGGTTTAGATTGTAAATATCCCGAAAAAAATATCTACTTTTTTTCAAACACAATCATAATACGATATATACCATATCATCTACAAAAATAAAACAACGAATTTCTTACAAATAAATACCTAAAATACTTATTTGAACATATTTATAATTTAATTAAAATTTTGCATCTATTTTCCTTCGAAACAGAATTTAAAATCAATGGTAATTTTCCATATTCCTCCGTGTGTTTTCATACAGATTTGATAAATTAACAAGAGTGGGAAACAACATAACTACGGATGGTCATGGCTTCGGACGGGCTGAGCTTTTAGTTGATCTGCACTTGACCTGAAAATGGAAGGACTTCACCTAAACTCAATCTAATTTAACTAGATATTAGGAGATCTTTGTTCTTGACTGGAATTTTGAGATCAAAATCCCCCACCCTTACTAAACTTAAAAAAAAACCTTATTTCTATTAGGCTTACATGTTATGTGTGTTTTAGGATTTTATTTACTAAATCTTGGGCTTACATGTATTTAGACAACATTTTATTTATGTTTGAATATGAATTTCTAAAAAATATTTCGTTTTATTTTTGTAACAAATGTGACATTCTATATTCGTTCGTAAAGTCTAGGTCGAATGTTGTGTGTAATAAGGAAGATCGATTGAGTGTGCGTATAGTCAGATGAAGTGGAGTTGAAGAACCACGTTATCATATATTAAAAATTTCTAATAAACACTTTTCAAATCTTATTTGAATATGAATGCATTTGATCTATAACACACATGAATGAATTAAATCTTCCTCATTTGGTAAGTAATCTAATATTTAAACATGTATGTATATATATACATAAATACGAAATTTATCACGTGAAATATAATTTTGCACTGTAATATAATTACAATTATACTTTTTACAATGAATTTTAAAATATGCTTGATTATCTTTCATGCTCCTAACTATGTAAATTCTATTCACATTTATTTTGCTCCGTAAGAATTATTTGTCAATATCTAAAATAAGATTCATTACCATTCTTGGTTATAGGCACTTCAAATCTAACTATAACTGCTATCTCTCATTCACTATATATAGATATGGATTATAGAAAATATATACTCACCAAAGTTGTTTTTAAAATTATCATTTTTTTAAAAGTCAAAATGAAGAGTTTTATTTCCTTTGTTCTTCTCACTGTCCTTATTGCAAGTTTGGGTGAATTTCTATCATATCTTTTAAAGAAGTTTTGTTTCAATTGTTTTGATGAATAACAATTCTTATGGAAGATTTAACTCAAGTATAAATATTATCGTTTCATAATTTTCAGGAACTGAACCAACAATGGTGGAGGCTGACAGTTGTACGACTTCAACACCGATGAATTGCACACCAAGAACATGTGACAAGCTTTGCACTTCTAACCATGGAGAGAAAGCTGTTGG
Organism: Hibiscus trionum; assembly: GCA_030270665.1. Classification (NCBI taxonomy): domain Eukaryota; kingdom Viridiplantae; phylum Streptophyta; class Magnoliopsida; order Malvales; family Malvaceae; genus Hibiscus; species Hibiscus trionum. Next base: position 38,871,281 of record BSYR01000026.1, on the reverse strand, counting down.
GAGATGTATTACTACTTCTGTGTGTGACTGTACATATCCATGTCCAACACTGTTCTAATTTACTTTAATTTAATTTGCTTTTGGAGAAGATGAATGTTCTATTTCGGTTGAGAGATAAGATAATTGAATAAAAGATAAATGTATCATTACGATATATATATTTCTCTATTAAATTTTATTATTAAAATTTCTCAATTTGATTTTTTTCACGAAAATTAGATAGACATTTCTTATTAAAAATATAACTTTCACAAATAGTTTTAAAACCAAAAGTTTATTATGCTAGTTAAGTCTCTCTAATATGTCAAAAATCATGTACATGCATACTTCCATATCAACGTCGTCAACGATAAAAATAACATAATAAATGTGAAAGAATGTTTTCCTAGTCAAAAGGCTTAATTGATGTAATTTTCATCTTCCTCCGTATGTGTTGATACAGATTTGATAAATTAACAAGTGTGGGAAACAACATAACTAGGGATGGTCATGGGTTTGGACGGGCTGAGCTTTTAGTTGATCCGCACTAGACCTGAAAATGGAAGGACTTCACCTAAACTCAATCTAATTTGACTAGATATTAGAAGATCTTTGTTATTGACTGGAATTTTGAGGTAAAAATCCCCCCACACATACTAAACTTAAAAAAAAACCTTATTTCTATTAGGCTTACATGTTATGTGTGTTTTAGGATTTCATTTACTAAATCTTGGGCTTACATGTATTTAGACAACATTTTATTTAGGTTTGAATATGAAATTCTACAAAATATTTCGTTTTATTTTTGTAACAAATATGACATTCTATATTCGTTCGTAAAGTCTAGGTCGGATGTTGTGTGTTATAAGGAAGATCGATTGAGTGTGCGTATGGTCAGAGGAAGTGGAGTTGAAGAACCACGTTATCATATATTAAAAATTTCTAATAAACACTTTTCAAATCTTATTTGAATATAGAAATAAATTGGCATTGGGATTAGCAACCTCTGAAAGATATGTTTCCGCGATTATACTCGTTGGCGGTAAATAAATTGGCATGGGTTAGCGATTATGCAGTGGATGAGAATTTTGATCACGGGCATTGGGAAAGTTTTTTTCGACAACATTTGCGTGTATTTGAGCTTGACCGGTTGAGGGTGTTACGCGAGTTGGTGTCTGAGGTGCGTTTGTGGGGAAATCGCCTTGACACTCTCATTTGGCGTCCGGATGAACATGGGGAATTTTCGGTAAAGGCATTGTCCAAACTGTTGATGTTGGATAAGGTTGGCGATGATGACATTGGCGAATGTTTCGCTTGGCAAGTCTTGGTACCGCCAAAGGTTCAGGCATTTCTTTGGTTTATATGGTTGCGAAGATTGCCGACAGCGGATTTCTTGCGAATTCGCGGGCTGCCATTGAGTGAATATCAAGGTAAATGTCCGTGGTGTGCGGTATCGGAAGAATCGATTGCGCACCTATTCTATGAATGTCCGAGTGTGCTGAAATTTTGGGTTTGGTTGCGCAATTGGTGGGCTGTATCGATACCTTTCCCGGTGAGTTTTGCTGATTTTTATTTGAACATTTACATTGCTCTTTTACTGGTAGCATGAAGCGGTGGTGGGTGGCGAGTGTCAGTGCCTTGTTATGGTCATTATGGTTTGCTAGAAATGAACTTGTTTTTCGCGGCAAATGTGTGTCGATGGAAGAGCTATGTTTCTTGGTGAAACTGAGATCTTTCTACTGGATTAAAGTTGGTGCGGAGGGAGAGTTGATGCCTGAGTCAGTATGGTGGACATGCCCGTCCGCTCTTGTACTTAGTTCGACAGCGAGGAAGGTGCGGAGTGGGGTGTGTTGGCAGTTACCGATCTTGGGGTATTGAAGTTCAATGTAGATGGCTCTGCGTGGGGTAAGCTGGGTCCTGCGGGGTTTGGGGGCGTGATGCGTGACGGGGAGAGTCAGATTTTGGGACTGTTCTCGGGGCCGTTGGGAGCGATGGAATCGAATGAAGCTGAAATACGGGCTATAGCATTTGCTTTGAGTTTGGTTGTGGACAGGAGTTGGCGAAATCAATGCGTGATTATTGAGTCGGATTCGCAGGTTGCATTGAGTTGGGCTACACGATCGGCGAAAAGGCCGTGGCGTTTTTGGGACGTGTTTATTGAGATTGATCAAGCTTGTCAGGCCTCTTAGGAGATACATTTTTGTTATGTGCCTAGAGAGGCTAATGGTTTCGCCGATGTATTGGCAAAGGAGGGCGTGGATCGTTGCTCGCTTTTTGTGGCTTGTTTATGATAGACTTGGTGATGTTTGTTTTATTTGACGGGTCATATCGTACTCTTTTCCTCCACTAGGGAGGTTTTTAACGAGGCGTATGACTCGTCACGCTGTATGTTTTTTTCCCTTTGAATAAAATCATACAATTTGCTAGTAAAAAAAAATCTTATTTGAATATGAAAGCATTTGATCTATAACATACATGAATAAATTAAATATGCCTTATTTGGTAAGTAATCTAATATTTAAACATGTATGTATATATATATATACATAAATACGGAATTCATCACGTGAAATATAATTTTGCACTATAATATAATTGCAATTATACTTTTTACAATGAATTTTAAAATATGCTTCATTATCTTTCATGCTCCTAACTATGTAAATTCTACTCACATTTAATTGCTCCGTAAGAATTATTTTTCAATATCTAAAATAAGCTTCATTACCATTATTGGTTATAGGCACTTCAAATCTAACTATAAATTCTATCTCTCATTCACTATATATAGATATGATTATAGATAATATATACTCACCAAAGTTGTTTTTAAAATTATCATTTTTTTAAAAGTCAAAATGAAGAGTTTTATTTCCTTTGTTCTTCTCATTGTCCTTATTGCAAGTTTGGGTGAATTTCTATCATATCTTTTAAAGAAGTTTTGTTTCAATTGTTTTGATGAATATCTATTATTTTGGAAGAATTAACTCAAGTATAAATATTATCGTTTCATAATTTTCAGGAACTGAACCAACAATGGTGGAGGCTGACAGTTGTACGACTTCAACACCGATGAATTGCACACCAAGAACATGTGACAAAATTTGCACTTCTAACCATGGAGAGAAAGCTGTTGGGAGTTGTATTACTACTTCTGTGTGTGACTGTACATATCCATGTCCAACACTGTTCTAATTTACTTTAATTTCATTTTCTTTTGGAGAAGATGAATGTTCTTTTTCCGTTGAGAGATAAGATAATTGAATAAAAGATAAATGTATCATTACGATATATATATTTCTCTAGTAAATTTTATTATTAAAATTGCTCAATTTGATTTTTTTTTCCTGAAATTTAGATAGACATTTCTTATTAAAAATATAACTTTCACAAATAGTTTTAAAACCAAAAGTTTATTATGTCAGTTAAGTCACTCTAATATGTCAACAATCATGTACATGTATACTTTCATATCAACGTCGTCAACGATAAAAATAACATAATAAATGTGAGAATGTTTTCCTAGTCAAAAGGCTTAATTGACATAATTTTCAACTTTGATGACTCAATTGAGTTTATTTTTCGTGGAAGGGGTTTAATTGATTTTTATGAAAACTTTTGTGGCTTATATTCCCCTAAAGCTATTAAATGATATATATACACCCAATCATATATACATTTCTTATATGCTCACATGATTTTAAAATAAATTTGCTATGTCAGTTTTGATTTCTATTATTACTAATATTAATACCTCGAGGTGGGGAATACAAAATTAGGGGTATTGGACCACGACAATCATTCTCAATGGCCAAATATCAATAGCTCAAAAGCACACCAAACGATACAACTAATGTTAACCACAACGAAAATGATAACATATGACAATACATAATAAAATATGTATTACTTAATTTTATTAATAATTGATTCAACACGATTATAAGATATAAAAATTTACCAAGCTCTAGGACGTACATGACTCAAGAAAGAAATACCTATGAGAATTCCACACAAATGCAAGAAAATATGGTGAAAACACTCAATGGTGGAGATTTAATACAGAGAACTTGTCCGCCATGTCTATTGTATGGCGTCAAATTGTGGCTAATGCATGCTGTCCGAGTGTAGAACCGCATGTGGGGGGGTGAATTTTCAATGGAAAATCGGAAACGGACAGCTTGTGTTATTTTGGTTTGATTTATGGGTTACACAACAACCATTGAAGGATGTATTCCCACGATTGTTTGCTTTGTCATTGAACAAGTTGGCATGGGTACATGATTATGCAGTGGATAGACGTTTTACTCATGGACAATGGGATGGATTTTTTAGGAGGCGATTGTGGATATTCGAGCAAGAGCAGTTGCGAGCATTGTGCGAGTTGGTGTGTGGAGTTTTCGGTTCAGGCTATGTCTAAGGCGCTATTGTTGGATAGGGTAGGGGATAGCGATTTTGGGGGCTGTTTCGCGTGGCGTGTGCTTGTCCCGCCTAAGGTGCAAGCATTCTTATGGTTCTTTTGGTTGAAACGGTTGCCGACAGCGGATTTTTTGCGCACTAGAGGGGTGCCTTTGTCGGAGGGACAAGGTTTTTGTTCGTAGTGTGTAAGGGTGGAGGAATCGATAGCTCATTTATTTTATGACTGCCCTTGTATACAACAGTTTTGGGATTGGTTGCGCGGTTGGTGGGACATCGCGTTACCTTTACCGGCGAGTTTCACGGAATTCTTTGTGGTGAATTTTCACAGTTCATTTTATGGTTGTAAATTGAAGTGGTGAGTGGCTAGTGTTAGTGCAATGTTATGGTCCCTATGGCTAGCCCGAAACGAGTATATTTTTCGGGGAAAACGTTCGACATTGGCGGAAGTTTTTTTCCTTGTCAAACTTCGATCTTTTTATTGGATAAAGGCCGATGCCGCGAGTGAGGTTATGACTGAATCAATGTGGTGTTCGTGCCCATCTACATGTGTCGTTAGTCCACGGCCAAGAAAGGGGCGTGATGGAATTTCGTGGCAGCCGCCTATAGCGGGGACATTGAAGTTCAATGTGGATGGATCCGCGAGGGGTAAGCCCGGGCCTGCGGGTATTGGGGGTGTATTGCGCGATGCAGACGGTCGCATTTTGGGGATTTTTTCCGGGCCAGTGGGGAGTTTGGACTCCAATGTGGCGGAGATGTGAACTATTGAGTTGGCAGTACGATTGATGGCAGAAGGGACTTGGCGTGATCAGTGTGTGGTGATTGAGTCCGATTCTCAAGTAGCGTTGAGTTGGGTTACGTGTTCGGCGAAACGACCGTGGCGGTTATGGGAGTCTTTTGTGACAATTGATCGAGCATGTCAAGTCATTTCAGAGATACAGTTTCAGTACGTGCTGCGGGAGGCGAATGGCTTCGCAAATGTTTTAGCTAAGGAAGGGGTGGATAGGTGTTCATTATTTCTAGCTTGTATGTAGGTGTTATTGCATGTTTTGACGGGCCATTACGTACTCTTTTCCTCCATTAGGTTAGGGAGGTTTTGAACGAGGCATATGGTTGCGTCGCGCTGTATGTTTTTTCTTCATGAATAATATACATACAGTTGCTAATAAAAAAATGTGAAAGAATGTTTTCCTAGTCAAAAGGCTTAATTGATGTAATTTTCATCTTTGATGAATCAATTGAGTGTATTTTTCGCGGAAGGGGTTTAATTGATTTTTATGAAAATTTTTGTGGCTTATATTCCCCTAAAGCTATTAAATGATATATATACACCCAATCATATATACATTTCATATATGCTCACATGATTTTAAAATAAATTTGCAATGTCATTTTTTATTTCTATTATTACTAATATTAATACCTCGAGGTGGGGAATACAAAATTAGGGGTATTGGACCACGACAATCATTCTCAATGGCCAAATATCAATAGCTCAAAAGCTCACCAAACGATACAACTAATGTTAACCACAACGAAAATGATAACATATGACAATACATAATAAATTATGTATTACTTAATTTTATTAATAATTTGATTCAACACGATTATAAGATATAAAAATTTACCAAGCTCTAGGACGTACATGACTCAAGAAAGAAACACCTATGAGAATTCCACACAAATGCAAGAAACTGCATAACGTATTTAATTTTAAAAATCTTATTTTTGTATAATGTATGTAATTTTATTTTGATTCTTAAATTAATCGTGTAACACTCTGATAAATATATGTGCTTAAAAAAAGAAGAAGGTAAGGGTGTGGGGGCTCAAACCTGCGACCTCACCCCTCAGCATTCAACGTTCCTACCGCTGAGCTTAGGGCTCATTTCTGTCAAATGTTACCAAACCTTGATTTTAACTTAGTTAAAAATAGCTTCGAACCCCATTGAATTTTTATCTGCCTTTCCACCTACCAGTAATTAATTCCTACCCATTTCGAACTTTGAATCGTCCCCCTCATCTCCCTCACAGACCCCTCTCCCTCCTCAGTTCCGGCAAACTTTTACCGTCCACATCGCGGTCCGGTGAGCATCACCGCCTGCGCCGGCAAACGCACATCGCTGCTCCGACCCCTTTGCTGTCGGTGACACGCCCTCCCGTGCCTTTGTTTTCTTTAGAAGTCGAGTTTTAGTTTCGAGTCGGACCGCCTCTGATTTCCTGTCCGTACTGCCGTCGTCTTGACTTGCCGTCAGTACGACGACGCTCCACTCGTCGAGCCGATCAATACCCAGTCGATCTCTTGCCCGTCCGACACCGGTAAGCCCATCATCGGAGCTACGCGATTTCCGGCCGTCGTGGGTCTTTTTAGGTAAAATCCGGCGACATTCCGACTTATTTTCGTATATTTTTGAGTGGATTAAGACTTTGGGCTAACGATCTAGCTCTTCTCTGCAAAATCACGGCTAAACGCGTCACCGGTGACTTTTCCGGCAGCTTCCGGCGACACTTTCTGTTTGAGGTAAGTGAACCGGCCTGAACCGACCAGACCGGTTGGCCCAGACCCGAGTCAGACCCGACCCGCCTATAACCCGAACCGACCCGGCTGAGTCAACTTGCCGAGTCAGACACTTTCCGTTTTGCGAAATTCTAACTCCAAGACCTCTGAATCTGTCCCTAAACCCAAACATTGCATATGTGCTTAATTGTTTCATTGAGTTAAATGTAAGTCGAATAAATGACTAATATAAGCTTTTATCTGTTTAAAGGTAATCGAGAGTCCCCTGACCGTTCGTCTGCTCAGCCTAGTTCCTTCCGATCTGCTCCTCCGCGAGTTCCGATACTTACTAGTATGAATCCGTAAACCTTGTAAGCTCTTAGAGTTAACACCTATACCTTGTAGTAACCATAATCTTTTATTGATCTAGGATCTAGCACTATGGCAGATCATAGCGAGGCGGGAGCCCGATAGATTCTCTGACCAGCTTTTGAGGTGTGTTTCGTGTGTGCTACATTTCTGTTTTGCTTGTTTACTTGAATGTACTTATCTGATCATAGATATGAAAATGTATGAATTATGAGATAATTTCTGAATTAAGGACATGGCAACTTTTTTATTGAAAGCACGACTATTCTGTTGAAAACATGATTCCTGTTTGAGAACATAGTTGTGTTGTATCTGATAGCATGCCTCATGTCTGATCTGGAATTGAAATATCTGATTCCTGGTTGATGTGATTAAACATATGTCTGCCATCTGAATTCTGATGCCTATGTATATTGAACAAATTGTACTGTTGGGGGTATATTCTGGGGATATGATTTGAAGTGTCTGCAGATACAACCCTGATCCAGCTGGTAAATCCTTCTGTTAAGCTCCTATGCCCATGGGCCTAAGGTAAGTCTTTATGGACCTAAGGCATTCCTTTAGGTAGGCTCCTACGCCTCAGGCCTAGGGTAAGACCTTCTGTATGCAGTTCATGGGGAATTGCATTTTGGTTTCCGATTGGAGGGTAGATAGGTTAAATTGCAACCTTGGTTGCTCTTATGGCATGTTTGTAATGTCTTATGCATATCTGAACTGTATATATATATGTTTCCTTGCACCTACTGGAACACACTGAGCTTCCTAGCTCACACCCCCAAACTTTCCCCTTTCAGATACTTTTGGATAGGCTACACGTGGACTTGGCACTTGGAGGATCGGCACATTCTTACTATACTTTTGTTGTAATGTTCTTATCCACCATACTGTCTATTTTGGGTGACATGAGCCTATATTTTGTTATAATATACGTTACTAGTTAGCCATGATGGCGTTATTTTGTAACTTAAACTCTAAAATGGTTTTAGATTACGTACTTGATAGTTGATTCGATGATATGTGAGTATCATCGTTACGAGACTTCATAATGGATATGTTTTTTTATCTATTACTATCTCGATCATACTATAGTGATGCCTGATTTTCTTGAAAACTGATTACATGCCATATATATATGTTATGATAATCCTCTATAACTTAGGTGTAATGCATAGGCAGGTACATGGGGTTACATTTAATTGGTATCAGAGCTTTTGGTTTTATAAACCTCGGACTGTGAGTGGGTCCTAAATGCTATGTTTTATAAAACGTTTTAAATATCTATATAACTTCAGAAAAAGGCCATGTCACCAAGTTTTATATGTTTGATTGTGTTCAGTACTCCAGTGCCAGTTTTGACCTTAGGTTCTTCTTTTGTAGAGCCGAGACCAACTGATGAGTACCAGACGTGGTCCTCGACCTGCCCGGAGGCGAAGTCGACCTGCTAGATTCTTCGACCCGGTTGAGGACGTGTCTAATGATCCCTCATCCCCTATTGATCCTCCTGCCCCTAGAGGTCCTATGGCTCCGATTGATCCACCACCTACATCTGGTATCGATATGACAACTCCGGTTAGAGGAGCCCCTGTACCCCGTACTGAGCCATCCACGATAGTGTCCGATCAGGCTCTTAGCAGGCAGTTTTTATAGTTGATTCATGGTGCAGTTAGAGCTGCTTGAGTTGTGCCTGAAGTTCCTATCTCTCAGACCCTGATCACTAACGGGGCTAAGACTTTTGATGGCCCTACTGGTGGAGCCCCGACTGAGGCAGAAGAGTGGCTTCATGATCTTGAGAGACGCATGGATTCGTTGGGTCTTAAGCCGCCCAAGAAATATTTTGGAGCCGTTTCACTGCTTTATGGGAGTGCCCGCACTTGGTGGGAGTCTGTTGTGAGTAGCGTCTCTGTTGTGAGGAACGCTTCAAGAGCCGTTTCATCGGAGAGCGTTATATGAGACAGATGCAAGAGCAGTTCAGGACTCTTACAGAGGAGGATATGTATGTATCTGAGTATGAGACGAGGTTTTTAGACCTCCTGAGGTTTGGATCCAGTTTGGTACCCACTGAAAAAGAAAAGTGTCACAAGTTTGCACTCGGTCTCCGTCATGAGTTGTGCGTACAGGTTATCAGCCACCTTGATAAGGATTTTGATAAGGTGATCGAGTTGGCAACAGATTTAGAGGAGGTTGAGTTAATGGCCGCAGAGAGCGAAAGAGTAGATCGAGACCGATCTAGGAGGCCATCTAGCACCGAGTTTCCAGCACGGGCAAGTAAGAAGGCTCGCACTACTGCACCTCCGAGGAGTGACACTAGTTCTAGGCCTCCAGCCCCTCAGCCCTCGACAGCTAGTCGAGGTGGTTCATCAGGTTTCTCTAAGGCACCTCTGTGTAAGCATTGTGGCAAATGGCATCAAGGGGAGTGTAGGAAGAATGAGTGCACCTGCCTCCGTTGCTGTTCTGGAGATCATTTCTTGAAGGGTTGCCCTGTTCCACCATCGTCTCATCGAGCATCCCCTCAGACTCCTTACCGTTCACAGGCTTCTGTTCAGACTCCAGCTAGGGGTCGTAGTTAGGGTAGACCTTCTGCATCTACTGCTAGGACTGACACCAGAGCTCGACCATATCAGAGTGGGGGATTAGTTTTATCTGAGGCTAGAAAGCCTGCACTTTTGTATGCCACTAGACGCCGGGATGACAGAGACAAGCCAGATGTTATTGTAGGTACCTTTACCATTTATTATGTTCCATACTTTGCATTGCTCGACAATGGTTCCACCCACTCCTATATTTCAAGATCAGTAACCCGAGACCTTCAGATTCCTTTAGAAGCCACATGAAGTGTTGTTACAGTCATGAGCACAGTGGGTCAGTCAGTGAATGTGGACAAAGTACTTAGGCGATGACCTCTTGAGGTTCAAGGGGAGATCTTTCTGGCCGATCTTATGGAACTTCCATTGGAGGAGTTCGATCTAATTCTGGGTATGGATTGGCTGATGGAGCATCGGGTTAGTCTGTATTGTGAGTCAAAAAGGGCTACCTTGAAGACTTCAGAGGGTCGATCAGTTATCTTAGTCGGAGAGCGTCGAGGTTACCTGTCCAATGTGGTATCCGCTCTGAATGTCGATAGGATGATCCGGAAAGGATATGAAACCTTCATTGCTTGTTTCTTGAACACGAAGGGCTCTCTATATAAGATTGAGGACATTCGCACTGTTAGCGAGTTTCCTGATGTATTCCCAGAAGAGTTACTCGGGTTACTGCCAGACAGGGATGTTGAGTTTGAAATCGAGACTTATCCGGGGTCTGCGCTTGTGTCCATGAATCCTTATCGTATGGCCCCTAAAGAGCTTAAGGAGTTAAAAGTCCAGTTACAAGAGCTTCTAGACCGAGGCTTTATATGACCCAGCTCTTCGCCTTGGGAGCTCCTGTTCTCTTCGTGAAGAAGAAAGATGGTTCACTTCGGTTACGTATTGATTACCGAAAGTTGAATAAATTGACTGTGAAGAACAAATATCCGTTACCCAGGATTGATGACTTGTTTGATCAATTTCGGGGAGCCACACTTTTCTCGAAGATTGACCTTCGATCTGGGTATTATCAGTTGAAAATAAAAGATTCTGATGTTGCTAAGACGGTCATCCATACTAGATACGGGTATTATGAGTTTCTAGTTATGCCTTTTCGTCTTACTAATGCACCAGCTGCTTTTATGGACATGATGAATCGTGTGTTCCGACCATTTATAGACCAGTTTTTTGTGGTTTTTATTGACGATATTTTGGTCTATTCGCGGACATAGACAGAGCATGTTGAGCACTTGAAGATTGTTCTACAAACCCTGAGAGAGAATCGTTTGTATGCTAAGCTGAGCAAATGTGAATTTTGGCTCAAAGAAGTGACATTTATGGGACATGTTGTATCTGCTCGAGGCATTCAGGTTGATCCAAGTAAGATCGAGGCCATCACCAATTGGAAGCAACCTAAAAATGTCTCTCAGATCCGTAGCTTTTTGGGTTTGGCTGGATACTACCGACACTTTGTCGAGGGTTTCTCCATCATTGCCACCCCTTTGACAAAGCTATTGAGGAAGAATGTCCCTTTTGTTGGTCTGATGCCCATCAAGCTAGTTTTGAGAAACTGAAGGCAGCCTTGACTCAAGCCTCGGTTCTTATACAACCCGAGTCTGGAAAGGACTTCTCATTGTACAGTGATGCTTCACACTCCGGGCTCGGTTGTGTACTGATACAGGATGGGAAGGTTATCGCTTATGCATCACGTCAGTTACGACCTCATGAGTGTAACTATCCAACCCATGACCTCGAGTTAGCTGCAGTGATCTTTCCTCTGAAGATCTGGAGGCACTATCTTTACGGAGAGAAGTGCTATATCTTTACTGATCACAAGAGCTTAAAGTATATCCTCACTCAAAGGGATTTAAATATGAGGCAACGTCGTTGGGTGGAACTTCTAAAGGACTATGATTGTGTGTTTGAGTACCATCTGGGAAAAGCCAATGTCGTTGACGATGCCTCGAGTCGTAAGGCCATATCCGACCTGAGATCCCTGTTTGCCAGGATGAGCATTTATGGCGATGGCAGTTTGCTAGCGGAATTGCAAGTTAAACCAACTTTGGCCGATGAGATTAAGGCCAAACAACTCTTAGACAGTTCCCTACTTCCAGTTATACAGCAAGTTGAGCAGGGATCCACATCTGTTTATGCCTTCGATCATGATGGCGTTCTGTGCTTCAAGGGTCGTTATTGTGTCCCCGATGATGCTAACCTGAAGCGAGCCATACTCAGTGAGGCTCATAGCAGCCCTTATGTCATGCATCCTGGTGGAGACAAGATGTACAAAAATCTGAAGCAAAGGTACCGTTGGGTGGGTATGAAGAAGGATATATTGGATTATGTATCAAAGTGTATGACTTTTCAGTAAGTCAAAGCAGAACATCAGCACCCTTCTGGTTTATTGCAGCCCATTAAGATTCCCGAGTGGAAGTGGGAGCGTATCACGATGGATTTCGTTACCTGTTTGCCTCTAACTCCTTCTAAAAAGGATTATGTCTGGGTTATTTTTGATCGACTCATCAAGTCAGCTCATTTTATTCATGTACGAGTTACTTATTCTCTTTAGAAGCTGGCTAGACTGTATATCTCAGAGATTGTCAGATTGCATGGTGTACCCTTATCTATTATATCTGATCGAGATCTGAGGTTCACTTCTCATTTCTGGTCGGCCTTGCATAATGCTTTGGGTACACGTTTGAATTTCAGTACATCCTTCCATCCACAGACCAATGGTCAGTTCGAGAGGGTAATTCAGGTTCTTGAAGATATGTTGTGGGAGTGCGTGATAGACTTCCGCGGTAGTTGGGAAGACTTCTTGCCCTTGGCCGAGTTTGCTTATAATAACAGCTGTCAGGCTAGTATTCGCATGGCACCTTATGAAGCTTTGTATGGTCGCAAGTGCCAAACTCCTATTTGTTGGACCGAGTTGTATGATAAGAAGACGTTGGGTCCGGAATTGATCCAAGAGACCGAAGAGACAGTCAGATTAATTCGTGATCGTCTGAAGGAGGCGTTTGACAGACAGAAGTCTTATGCTGATCGGAGAAGGAAGGATATCGAGTTTTAGGTCGGTGACCAGGTTTTTCTAAATGTATCACCATGGAAGAAAGTTTTGAGGTTTGGGATAAAAAGTAAGCTGAGTCCGAGATTTATTGGGTCGTATCGTATTGTGAAGAGAGTTGGGCCAGTTGCCTATCAGCTTGAGTTACCTCCCCAACTTAACTGTATCCATAATGTCTTCCATGTGTCCATGTTGAGGCAATACCATCCTGATCCGAGCCATGTTATTCAGGTCCAGGATGTGGAGTTGAGGTCAGACTTGTCCTATGAGGAGGAACCAATTCAGATTCTAGACTCAGACGATAGAGTTTTGAGGAACAGACGTATTCCTATGGTTAAAGTTCTGTGGAGCAATCGTAGCCCTGCAGAGGCTACTTGGGAGATCTAAGGACCCATGAGAAAGCAGTTTCCACATCTATTTGATTCAGGTAAATTTCGAGGACGAAATTTTCTTAAGGTGGGGAGAGTTGTAACACTTTGATAAATATATGTGCTTAAAAAAAAGAAGGTGATGGTGTGGGGGTTCGATCCTGCGACCTCACCCCTCACCACTAAACGTTCCTACCGCTGAGCTTAGGGCTCATTTCTGTCAAATGTTACCAAACCTTGATTTTAACTTAGTTAAAAATAGCTTCGAACCCCATTGAATTTTTATCTGCCTTTCCACCTACCAGTAATTAATTCCTACCATTTCGAACTTTGAATCGTCCCCCTCATCTCCCTCACAGACCCCTCTCCCTCCTCAGTTCTGGCAAACTTTTACCATCCACACCGTCGTCTGGTGGGCATCACCGCCTGCGCCGGCGAACGCACGTCGCCGCTCCGACCCCTTTGCCGTCGGTGACGCGCCCTCTCGTTCCTCCGTTTTCTTTAGAAGTCGAGTTTTAGTTTCGAGTCGGACCGCCTCTGATTTCCCATCCGTGCTGCCGTCGTCTTAACTTGCCGGCGGTACGACGACGCTCCACTCGTCGAGCCGATCAAAACCCAGTTGATCTCTTGCCCGTCCGACACCGGTAAGCCCATCATCGGAGCTAAGCGATTTCCGGCCGTCGTGGGTCTTTTTAGGTAAAATCAGGCGACATTCTGACTTATTTTCGTATATTTTTGAGTGGATTAAGACTTTGGGCTAACGATCTAGCTCTTCTCGGCAGAATCGCGGCTAAACGCGTCACCGGCGACTTTTCCGGCAGCTTCCGGTGACTCTTTCCGTTTGGGGTAAGTGAATCGGCCTGAACTGACCAGACCGGTTGGCCCAGACCCGAGTCAGACCCGACCCGCCTATCACCCGAACCGACCCGGCTGAGTCAACTCGCCGAGTCAACTCAGTTGACCTTGTCTGATGACGTCATGCTGACATCAGCGTTGACTTTGACCAAAAAGTCAAAATTTTTGAAAAAGCCCAATTTTATGATTTTTGACGTCCTGAGTCCATTTTTGAAGCCCGTTTTGCGAAATTCTAACTCGAAGACCTCCGAATCTGTTCCTAAACCCAAAAATTGCATATGTGCTTAATTGTTTCATTGAGTTAAATGTAAGTTGAATAAATGACTAATATAAGCTTTTATCTGTTTAAAGGTAATCGAGACTCCCCTGACCGTTTGTCTGCTCAGCCTAGTTCCTTCCGATCTGCTCCTCCGCGCGTTCCGATGGTTACTAGTATGAATCTGTAAACCTTGTAAGCTCTTAGAGTTAACACCTATACCTTGTATTAACCATAATCTTTTATTGATCTAGGATCTAACACTGTGGCAAATCATAGCGAGGCATGAGCCCGATAGATTCTCTGACCAGCTTTTGAGGTGTGTTCTGTGTGTGTTACATTTCTGTTTTGCTTGTTTACTTGAATGTACTTATCTGATCATAGATATGAAAATGTATGAATTATGAGACAATTTCTGAATTAAGGACATGACTACTTTTTTTTATTGAAAGCATGACTATTCTGTTGAAAGCATGATTCCTGTTTGAGAACATAGTTGTGTTGTATCTGATAGCATGCCTCATGTCTGATCTGGAATTGAAATATCTGATTTCTGGTTGATGTGATTAAACATATGTCTGCCATCTGAATTCTGATGCCTATGTATATTGAACAAACTGTACAGTTGGGGGTATATTCTGGGGATATGATTTGAAGTGTCTGCAGGTACAGCCCTGATCCAGCTGGTAAATCCTTCTTTTAAGCTCATACGCCCACGGGCCTAGGGTAAGTCTTTCTGTCCTAAGGCATTCCCTTAGGTAGGCTCCTACGCCTCAAGCCTAGGGTAAGACCTTCTATATGCAGTTCATGGGGAATTGCATTTTGGTGTTCGGTTGGAGGGTAGATAGGTTAAATTGGAACCTTGGTTGCTCTTATGGCATGTTTGTAATATCTTATGCATATCTGAACTGTATATATATATGTTTCCTTGCACTTACTGGAACACACTGAGCTTCCTAGCTCACACCCCCAAACTTTCCCCTTTCAGATACTTTTGGATAGGCTACCCGTGGACTTGGCACTTTGAGGATCGGCACATTCTTACTATACTTTTGTTGTAATGTTCTTATCCACCATACTGTCTATTTTGGGTAACATGAGCCTATATTTTGTTATAATATACTTTACTAGTTAGCCATGATGGCGTTATTTTGTAACGTAAACTCTAAAATGGTTTTAGATTATGTACTTTATAGTTGATTCGATGGTATGTGAGTATCATCATTACGAGACTTTAGAATGGATATGTTTTGTATCTATTATTATCTCGATCATTCTATATTGATGCCTGATTTTCTTGAAAACTGATTACATGTCATATATATATGTTATGATAATCCTCTGTAACTTTGGTGTAATGCATAGGCAGGTACAGGGGGTTACAAATCGATTAAAACCTTTAGATTGTAAATCTCCCAAAAAACATCTACTTTTTTCAAACACAATCATAATACGATATATACAATATCATCTACAAAAATAAAAAAATTAATTTCTTACAAATAAATACCTAAACTACTTATTTGAACATATTTATAATTTAATTATAATTTTGCATCTATTTTCCTTCGAAACAGAATTTAAAATCAATGGTAATTTTCCATATTCCTCCGTATGTTTTGATACAAATTTAATAAATTAACAAGAGTGGGAAACAACATAACTAGGGATGGTCATGGGTTTGGACGGGCTGAGCTTTTAGTTGATCTGCACTTGACCTGAAAATGGAAGGACTTCACTTAAACTCAATCTAATTTGACTAGATATTAGGAGATCATTGTTCTTGACTGGAATTTTGAGATAAAAATCCCCCCACCCTTACTAAACTTAAAAAAAACCTTATTTCTATTAGGCTTACATGTTATATGTGTTTTAGGATTTTATTTACTAAATCTTGGGCTTACATGTATTTAGAAAACATTTTATTTATGTTTGAATATGAATTTCTACAAAATATTTCGTTTTATTTTTGTAACAAATGTGACATTCTATATTCGTTCGTAAAGTCTAGGTCGGATGTTGTGTAATATAAGGAAGATCGATTGAGTGTGCGTATAGTCAGAGGAAGTGGAGTTGAAGAACCACGTTATCATATATTAAAAATTTCTAATAAACACTTTTCAAATCTTATTTGAATATGAAAGCATTTGATCTATAACATACATGAATGAATTAAATCTGCCTCATTTGGTAAGTAATCCAATATTTAAACATGTATGTATATATACACATAAATACGGAATTTATCACGTGAAATATAATTTTGCACTGTGATATAATTACAATTATACTTTTTACAATGAATTTTAAAATATGCTTCATTAACTTTATTTGTCAATATCTAAAATAAGCTTCATTCCCATTCTTGGCTATAGGCACTTCAAATCTAACTATAACTGCTATCTCTCATTCACTATATATAGATATGATTATAGATAATATATACTCACCAAAGTTGTTTTTAAAATTATCATTTTTTAAGTCAAAATGAAGCGTTTTATTTCCTTTGTTCTTCTCATTGTCCTTATTGCAAGTTTGGGTGAATTTCTATCATATCTTTTAAAGAAGTTTTGTTTCAATTGTTTTTTATGACTATCTATTCTTTTGGAAGATTTAACTCAAGTATAAATATTATCGTTTCATAATTTTCAGGAACTGAACCAACAATGGTGGAGGCTGACAGTTGTACGACTTCAACACCGATGAATTGCACACCAAGAACATGTGACAAGCTTTGCATTTCTAACCATGGAGAGAAAGCTGTTGGGAGATGTAATACTACTTCTGTGTATGACTGTACATATCCATGTCAAACATTGTTCTAATTTACTTTAATTTCATTTGCTTTTGGAGAAGATAAATGTTCTATTTCTGTTGAGAGATAAGATAATTGAATAAAAGATAAATGTATCATTACAATATATATATTTCTCTATTAAATTTTATTATTAAAATTGCTCAATTTGATTTTTTTCCTGAAATTTAGATTGACATTTCTTACTAAAAATATAACTTTCACAAATAGTTTTAAAACCAAAAGTTATTATGTCAGTTAAGTCTCTCTAATATGTCAACAATCATGTACATGCATACTTCCATTTCAACGTCGTCAACGATAAAAATAACATAATAAATGTGAAAGAATGTTTTCCTAGTCAAAAGGCTTAATTGATGTAATTTTCATCTTTGATGACTCAATTGACTGTATTTTTCGTGGAAGGAGTTTAATTGATTTTTATGAAAATTTTTGTGGCTTATATTCCCCTAAAGCTATTAAATGATATATATACACCCAATCATATATACATTTCATATATGCTCACATGATTTTAAAATAAATTTGCTATGTTAGTTTTGATTTCTATTATTACTAATATTAATACCTCGAGGTGGGGAATACAAAATTAGGGGTATTGGACCATGGCAATCATTCTGAATGGCTAAATATCAATAGCTCAAAAGCTCACCAAACGATAAAACTAATGTTAACCACAACGAAAATGATAACATATGACAATACATAATAAATTATGTATTACTTAATTTTATTAATAATTTGATTCAACACGATTATAAGATATAAAAATTTACCAAGCTCTAGGACGTACATGACTCAAGAAAGCTTTAGATTGTAAATTATGTATAATGTATATAATTTTATTTTGATTCTTAAATTAATCGATTAAAAGCTTTAGATTGTAAATCTCCCAAAAAAACATCTACTTTTTTTCAAACACAATCATAATATGATATATACCATATCATCTACAAAAATAAAAAAATGATTTTCTTACAAATAAATACCTAAAATACTTATTTGAACATATTTATAATTTAATTATAATTTTGCATCTATTTTCCTTCGAAACAGAATTTAAAATCAATGGTAATTTTCCATATTCCTCCGTATCTTTTGATACAGATTTGATAAATTAACATGAGTGGGAAACAAGATAACTAGGGATGGTAATGGGTTCGGACGGGCTGAGCTTTTAGTTGATCTGCACTTGACCTGAAAATGGAAGGACTTCACCTAAACTCAATCTAGTTTGACTAGATATTAGGAGATCTTTGTTCTTGACTGGAATTTTGAGATAAAAATCCCCCCACACTAACTAAACTTAAAAAAAACTTATTTCTATTAGGCTTACATGTTATGTGTGTTTTAGGATTTTATTTACTAAATCTTGGGCTTACATGTATTTAGACAACATTTTATTTATGTTTGAATATGAATTTCTACAAAATATTTCGTTTTATTTTTGTAACAAATGTGACTTTCTATATTCGTTCGTAAAGTCTAGGTCGGATGTTGTGTAATATAAGGAAGATCGATTGAGTGTGCGTATAGTCAGAGGAAGTGGAGTTGAAGAACCACGTTATGATATATTAAAAATTTCTAATAAACACTTTTCAAATCTTATTTGAATATGAAAGCATTTGATCTATAACATACATGAATGAATTAAATCTGCCTCATTTGGTAAGTAATCTAATATTTAAACATGTATGTATATATATATATATATATATATATATATATACATAAATACAGAATTTATCACGTGAAATATAATTTTGCACTGTAATATAATTACAATTATACTTTTTACAATGAATTTTAAAATATGGTTCATTATCTTTCATGCTCCTAACTATGTAAATTCTACTCACATTTAATTACTCCGTAAGAATTTTTGATTTGCAACTGTATGCTTATTATTCATGAAGAAAAACATACAACGCGACGCAACCATACGCCTCGTTAAAAACCTCCCTAACATAATGGAAGAAAAGAGTACGTAATGGCCCGTCAAAAAATAGGACAACACCTATATACAAGCTAGAAATAATGAACACCTATCCACCCCTTCCTTAGCTAACACATTGGCGAAGCTATTCGCCTCACGCGGCACGTACTGAAAATTTAACTCTGAAATGACTTGACATGCCCGATCAATTGTTACAAAAGACTCCCATAAACGCCACGGCTTTTTCGCCGATCGCGTAACCCAACTCAATGCAACTTGAGAATCGGACTCAATCACCACACATCGTTCGCACCATTTCCCTTTCGCAATCAACCTTACCGCCAACTCAATAGCTCGCACCTCCGCCACATTGG
This sequence comes from Hibiscus trionum, assembly GCA_030270665.1. Lineage (NCBI taxonomy): Eukaryota > Viridiplantae > Streptophyta > Magnoliopsida > Malvales > Malvaceae > Hibiscus > Hibiscus trionum. Next base: position 38,851,788 of record BSYR01000026.1, on the reverse strand, counting down.
AGTCTAACCTCCCCACCGGTCCGGAAAAAAGGCCCAATATGCAACTGTCCGCATCGCGTAGCACACCCCCAATACCCGCAGGCCCGAGCTTACCACGTGCGGATCCGTCCACATTGAACTTCAATGTCCCCGTTATAGGAAGCTGCCAATAAATCCCAGCACGCACCTTTCTTGGCCGTGGACTAACGACACATGCAGATGGACAAGACCACCACACTGATTCAGCCATAACCTCACTCGCGACACCAACCTTTATCCAATAAAAAGAACGAAGTTTGACGAGGAAATATATTTCCGCCAATGTCGAACGTTTTACCCTAAAGATAAACTCGTTTCGGGCTAGCCATAAAGACCATAACATTGCACTAACACCAGCCACCCACCACTTCAATTTACAACCATGGAATGAACTATGAAAAGTCACCACAAAGAATTCCGGAAAGCTCGCTGGTAAAGGTAACGCGATGTCCAACCAACCGCGCAACCAATCCCAAATCTGCTGTATACACGGACAATCATAAAATAAATGAGCAATCGATTCCTCCACCCTTACACACCACGGACACATCCCTTGCCCCTCCGACAAAAGAACCCCTCTAGTTCGCAAAAAATCCGCTGTCGGCAACCGTTTCAACCAAATGAACCATAAGAATGCTTGCACCTTAGGCGGGACAAGCACGCGCCACGCAAAATAGCCCCCAAAATCACTATCCCCTACTCTATCCAACAATAATGCCTTAAACATAGCATGAACCGAAAACTCACCATGCTCATCCGGGAGCCAAATCAGCGTATCAAGACTAGACTCCCAAAGGCGAACACCATAAGCTAACTCGCACAAAGCGCGCAACTGCTCTTGTTCGAAAATCCACAATCGCCTCCTAAAATATCCTGCCCACTCTCCATGAGTGAAACAACTATCCACTGCATAGTCACATACCCTCGCTAATTTATTCAATGCCAAAGCAAACAAACGTGGGAATACATCCTTCAATGGTTGTTGTGTAATCCATAAATCAAACCAAAATAGCACAAGCTGTCCGTTTCCGATTTTCCACTGAAAATTCGCCCCCCCCCCCCCCACATGCGGTTCGACACACGGACATCACGCATTAGCAACAATTTGACGCCAAACAATGGACATGGCCGACAAATTCTCTGTATTAAATCGCCACCATTGAATGTTTTCACCATATATAGCCGTGATCAAACGATGCCAAAGTGAATCCTGATCGCAAGCATATCGCCATACGCATTTGGACAGCAGCCCCATATTTTCACCCCAAGATCCGCCACCCCAAACCCCCTAGATGCCGTGGTCGATACACCGTTTCCCATCCTACTCTACTCATCTGTCGCTCAAGACTAACACCACCCCAATGAAAAGCACGACGAATATGATCCAGCTGCTCAATTACTCCTTTCGGTGCATACTTCCATATCAACGTCGTCAACGATAAAAATAACATAATAAATGTGAAAGAATGTTTTCCTAGTCAAAAGGCTTAATTGATGTAATTTTCATCTTTGATGACTCAATTGAGTCTATTTTTCGTGGAAGGGGTTTAATTGATTTTTATGAAAATTTTTGTGGCTTATATTCCTCTAAAGCTATTAAATGATATATATACACCCAATCATATATACATTTCATATATGCTCACATGATTTTAAAATAAATTTGCTATGTCAGTTTTGATTTCTATTATTACTAATATTAATACCTCGAATGGGGAATACAAAATTAGGGGTATTGGACCACGACAATCATTCTCAATGGCCAAATATCAATAGCTCAAAAGCACACCGAACGATACAACTAATGCTAACCACAACGAAAATGATAACATATGACAATAAATAATAAATTATGTATTACTTAATTTTATTAATAATTGATTCAACACGATTATAAGATATAAAAATTTACCAAGCTCTAGGACGTACATGACTCAAGAAAGAAACAACTTTGAGAATTCCAAACAAATGCAAGAAAATGCATAACGTATTTAATTTTAAAAATCTTATTTTTGTATAATGTATATAATTTTATTTTGATTCTTAAATTAATCGATTAAAAGGTTTAGATTGTAAATCTCCCAAAAAAAAATATGTTGAGTGGATCGAAAGATTGAAATAAACCAAGAGGGGGTGAATTGGGTTTTTAAAGCTTTTGGTGGTGGAAATGGCAAATAAAATGGTAGACAAGGAATTTTAGAGTGGTTCAAGTTCCAATCGAACTCTACATCCACTACCTTAGCTTCACTAAGGATTTGCAACAATTCCACTATTTGCTCTTCCCCTTTTATAGGCTAAGGAGGTAACCGTTACAATTTTCGGTCAAATTTTCTACCCAAAATTTGACCCAATCCTCACACAATTTAAACAAAGAAGTTGTTGGCTAAAACAAGTATCTCTCAATACACAATATAGCCCAATTACAAGCACTCAACCCAATTGAAATGATAAGAATGAAAAATACAATTGAGGTTACAAGACAATAATGGGATTTAGGCACAAATGCTTGGATTTGATGTTTGGATGTTTGCTTTTGGATCAATAGTTGTTGCTGAAGCTTTTAGAGGTCCCTTTTATACCTTCTCATTGAATTCTATCCGCTGTGGTTGATGCATTCATCAATAGAGCCGTTGGGGATGTTATCTTCCCTCCATAAATGCAGTCCGCAACCTACCGTTTCGAAACGCCCGACCCTGTTTCGAAACAGACCAAAATAGAAATAGCCGTTGGGGTGCATTAAAGAGCCCGTATTGAAATGGTTAGACTTGTTTCGATACGCTAAGAGCCATTTCGAAACACGTTTCAAAACATTTTTGCCACTGTCAAGGATCGTATCGTAACGGCTTGAACCGTTTCGATACACCTTAACGACTTGTTGAAAATCAGTTAAAAACTTTCTAACGGTCATATTTTTTAAATCTGATTGAATACCGTTTCGATACATTTGAACTCGTTTCGATACGGTGTCTCGAGGTTCTTAATTCGTTTCAAAACTCGTTTCGAAACAGGGGTTGATAGTGTTGAAACTGTTTCGATACCCATTCTGAAACAGGAGCTCACAGTTTCAAAAGTGTTTAAAAACGCCTTATGCCGTTCCGAAGCGGTGACTCGAAAATCACTGTTTTGGCTTTGAGAACACTTAGAAAACATTTGATAAAATCAGTTTTTAACTTAGGCATTTTGTTTAAAACATATAGAGAGGTTTGAGGACTTAAAAATTCGTTTTCACATTTTAAATTTAGTCCTTAAGTTCTTTAGTTATATCAAAATTAAATTATCGGTTTCACAATCTCCTCCTTTTTGATATAACAAAACCAAAGTTAGAATTTTTAAGAGTTTTGAAAATTTTGAATACATTCTAACTCCCCCTCAATTTAAGATGGGTTTTTAAAGTTTTAAAAAAAGATTTAAATTCAAGTTTTAAAACATAAAAACACTTAAACCACTTAAAACGAATTTTGGCTCTTAGATTACTTCTCCCCCTTTTTTGTTAGATCAAAAATAATAAGCAAGGCTCAATGAGAAGAGATAAGGTTAAAAGCAATAATCAATAAGCAATAAGCAACATAATATTAATTCATAAAATTCAAATATCCAAAACATAAATCTTAAACAATAAGTTCAAAGCATAATCCCAAATAAAAGAAATCAAAAGCATAGGTTCATAAAACATAATGGAAATAAAGATGCAAACTTAATCCTAATATGCATAGCTAATATGAGATGACATGAGAATCCTAAGCCTCGTCGTCACTATCATCATCCATTGAATCATCATCATTCTTAGCTTGAGCGCGACGAAAATCCATCCATTGTCCATAAAAGGTGGAGAAGGACATGTCCATAGATGTATGTTGATTCTCAAGGGATGTGAGTCGATTCTCATATGCAAGGAGACGATCCTCCATGGATTGCAAGCGAGTATTGATAGCACCAAAACCCCTAGACATGTTAGTGTCCAAAGTGTTGAACCGCTTGGTAAGAAAAGCCGTGAGAGCTTCATTGTTAGCAACCGGAGCTTGTGGTTGAGGTTCGACTAGAGGTGGAGGTGCTTCCCTATCAACACGTTCCCATTGGTAATTGTTGAAATAGTGAAATTCGGACTTGCGGAGAGAAGACTCACCAATTTTTGACTTGTGGGGTTCCGGAGAGTCATAAGTGCAATCAATCTCAAGCTTCTCAAAGATATAACTCAAAACAGTCTCATAAGTGAAAGACTTGAGCGCATCGGTTTCACGAAGCTTAACATTATTCACCATCTCGGCAAACATGATCTTAACAAGAATAGGTTGCTCTCCACGACGAAAACATTCATGCCAAATTTAATCTACTTGACGAACGTGAGAAAATTTACCTCCAGAGGGGCGAATAAACCACGAGACCATCAAGTGGAGAAACCTATCGTGAGCATCCAAGGCAAGAACTGAACCGGTGTGAGAACCAAAATGATTCTCATTCTCGAGTCCTTCATCCTTAAGACCAAAGGTATCCTCTAAGTAAGGTATGTCAATAGCAATCTTCTTTCCTAAGATTTGAGACTCAATGCGAACAACTTCGGAATTATCTTCATTGTTGATGAGTTGGGCATTAGAGTAAAAGACAAGGACCATGTGCTTGTAACAAATATCCGGGATATTCAAGAAACCAAGGAAGCTCCATTCCTGTAAACGGTGGAGATAACGAAATAGAAAGCGCTCGGAGTCAAGAAACGACATGTCAACAACTCGCTCACGACGAACGCCAAATTTCTTGACATATTGGAAACGCGCCTGCAACGCGGGAGTTTTGAGACTCTTGAGAAACAATTGAGTAAAGTTAGGACGGAGAGCGGCTTGGTTTGATCCTTCACCCGATTGAGGTGCCTTACGTTTCTTGTTAACGAGATCCATTGAAACAATCCTAAAAACATAAAAGCAAGCAATTTAAAAACAAATTTTAAGTGTATGCATGAAATTTCTTAATTCAATCCAATGGTAAATCTCACTTAGGTTTAAAAACAAATTTTAAAAACAAAGATACAAAACAAAACAAAAAAATTTAAGAGAAAAGCAAATTTAAAAAAAACAGTAAAGAGAAATACGAATGATAAAATATATATTCGAATAAAAAATTTGAAGATTTTGAAATTTTTTTACAAGTTTTGAAAAACCCAAGTATCAAAACACATAAACTATAGAAAATTAAAATTTTCTAACCTAAGATTCGAATACAAATCTAAGGAAAAAGAAAAAGATGAAAAACTACCTTAAATTTTGATTTTGGATGAATAGATGAAAATCCTTGCACAAAGTTGTTGATGCTTGCTTAGACTTGTGTTTAAGAGTAAAAGCCCTCAAGATTTGGTGAAAAAAAATGAGGTTTATAGGGTTTTTATTGGGAAAAATCGTTTTAGGGTTTTTAGGGTTTGAGGGGAGTTTTAATTAAAGTAAAACTTTTAACATTAAAAGCCCTCTATAAAGCTGTCCGCTAACCCGTTTCAGAACGGTGTTGACCGTTTCGAAACGCGGGCACCGAGGGTTGACCGACTTTTCAACTCCAACTGACCGTTTCGATACGTCATTGACCGTATCGAATTTCCGTTGACTGGTATCAAAACATGTTTCGATACACCCCTTGGCTGTAGCAAAAACGTTTCGAAACCCTTGGAAGTCGTTTAGAAACACCTTTCTCTCATATTGAATTTTAAAGCATCCGTATCGAAACAGGTGGACCCGTTTTGATACACTTGGGCCTGGAAGTGCATATGAGGCTCTAAAAGTGCAGAAAAATGAAATTTTTGAAGGCCTAACTTGCATGAATGACCTGAATGAGTAGGAATAATGTAACCCCCTAAACCCGACCCAAGGGTTATAGGCCGAATCTAGAAAGTTAGGTTGACACCGTGTCCCTCGAGTAATTAATTATTAGGTTTCTGAAAATTAATACTCAAAATATTAATTTAAAACGGTGACGTTTAACATTGAAATTTATATTAACGCAGTCGTATAGATAAAATAATCCAAAACAAGTAGAAAAGTATCAAATTAAAATTCACATGCATGCTAAATAGTTTTAAAATCCCAAATAAAAATAAAAATAATCGAGTTTACATAAAAATCCCAAGTAATGAAATAATCGAAATAAAACCGAAATAAAATTGGAAACTAAGAATATCCATACTAAAACAGTAATAAATCTGATAACTGTGGTCCTCCAAGTACTGAACTCCTATGTCTGAGAATCTGAAATAGAAGCTAAGGGGGAGTCAGCTATAAAGCTCAGTGTGTCTCCAAGGTGCACCGGACAGAAAATCACAAGAATCATACAGTCAACATAGTCATTCCAACAGTAAATCGAATATACAGATATGCAAAGCACGATGCACCTAAGTCTATGCCATGAACCCATCTACATCACCGTCTGAAGAGTAAGGTTCCCCTGAACCACTATCTACATCGTCACCATCCAAAGTGGAACTCAGCCCGAAAGGTGGAACCACTGATCCGAAGTAGAATTCAGCCCGAAGAATGAAACCACTGAACTTCCTCCGTACATTTTCCCACCCGAATGATATGACATGAATGTTCTGATTCCAATCCGAATGCAACATCATTAGTTCGAAAATACATGAGCATTTAGTCCGAAAATGCATGAGCATGTAGTCTGATAATTAATTATTCAGATTCCGATGTATGATGCTTAACAGAATAGCATACAACATATCACATAGCCCAGATCACAACATATCACATAGCCCAGATCACAACATATTTTACTGTCAAACATCACAGAGCAACAACATCTTTCACAGTCAAACATCACACAGCAACAACACATATAGTATAGCACAAGCTGAGAACACACCTTAGCCAAAGCAAACTCAACCTACTGAATAATGTTTTCCCACGATCAGAATTACTGAGTCCAACTATATCGGAACCTACGAGAATAATCCTACGTTAACACTATTGTTATGCTAAATATAACTAAAGAATTACTCCTAAATAATTATTTAATGAAGTTTAGCTTAACATCAAAGAGAGAGACAAACCCATAATGAGAAGTCAATAACGTTGAAATTATACTCGATCATCACTTTACCTTGCTGTCAGCGAATGCATGATGCCTTGCAAAGGGTTAGCCAAGACATGGTGGAGGGACCCACTTTTCCATTGTTGGTGTTGAAGTCATTATGCTTCCATTGCAAGGAGATTTATAAATATTAAAGGCTGGTGGCTTACCTTGGAATTCAACATGTTGGATTTGCAAAATATGGGGTAAGTCGTTGGCATGCATTTTTATTAGGACGGTGAAAAGGTATTCGATGCAGACTCCAAGGAATTCAGGCAGAAAAGAAATATATATATATATATAAAATAACAATGATAGATATCATTCAAATAAAAACCATGGAACGGGTGGAATGAACGGCGACATAGAGCAAATTCGAAAGGTTCCTCTTCGAGATTCTAACAAGACACCAACAACGATATAGAAACGGACGAGACAATTTGATTCATGAGGACAAGGGGGATGCGATGATGGTCTCGGATGAAGAATCGAACGGCGGCTTGGGTGGTTATCAATGCTTGATCGGAAATTTTATGGGAGGGGAAGGATATGCGAGAGATGATTGAGGGGAAAAAAGGAGAGTGCAGCTACCAATGCACAAATGAGATGCGTAGAGTCGGTATAACTTAAATAAATAGGTTAAAAAAAACCTAACCTTTGGGTAAATCATAAGGGAAGGGTCCACAATATTACCCATATTTCAGAAGGATCACTAAAATTCTATTTTTAAACATTTTGATCACAAAAAATCGTTTTAGGATTATCCAATTTTGAAATTCTCATTTAGGTTTCCAGATTAAATTCCCAAATCTTAGGGTTTTTAATTTAGGGATTACAAAATTTAAGGTTTCTAAATTAGGGATATTTTGAATTTAAGGTTTACTATTTGAGCGTAATTTTGGGGTGTTACAACTCTCCCACCCTTAAAAGAAATTTCATCCTCGAAATTTTCAGAATTAACGACATACTTCAAAAAAATAGAGGTTTTGATAACAATTAAAAAAAAGACATTTTAGATCAGGTTGAATGACAACACAAAGTTTTCATATAGGCTTTGAGCTCAATTTCGTAGGAACATGTACGATCATGATTATTTGTTCAATTAACTGAAGTTCATGTCCTTTATCGGAGTTCAAGCTATGATCATCTCTAAAGGTTACTCAAAAGAAGGTATCACGAGGATTCACGTGGTTCAGAAGTATACGTATTGATACAACGAGATGGGAATATTACGAGTAGTTCTATGTCTAGAGTAGAAGTCACTAATTAATGATTACACATTCCCCTAATTCTTGATTTTATTGAAACATACTCAAATATAAAGCTCCTGCGAGGTGGCATACGCAAGTATCTATAAAAAGGGCAATCCTAGAATTAGTTGGTACTTGGAGTTTCCATTTAAAATATATCTTTAATTCTTTAAAATAATAAATTTATTAGAAAATCCCATTTTACCCCCAAAATATATAAAATGCACGCAAAAATCATTTTCGGCATAAAATTTTAAGTGAGCCTCACAGTCCGAGGGTTGAACTTAGCTCTGATACCACTAAATGTAACCCCCTAAACCCCACCCAAGGGTTATAGGCCGAATCTAGGAAGTTAGGTTGAAACTGTGTCCCTCGAGTAATTAATTATTAGGTTTCCGAAAATTAATACTCAAAATATTAATTTAAAACAGTGACGTTTAACATTGAAATTTATATTTCGAAAACGCAGTCGTATAGATAAAATAATCCAAAACAAGTAGCAAAGTATGAAATTAAAATTCACATGCATGCTAAACAGTTTTAAAATCCCAAATAAAAATAAAAATAATCGAGTTTACATAAAAATCCCAAGTAATGAAATAATCGAAATAAAACTGAAATAAAACTGGAAACTAAGAATATCCATACTAAAACAGTAACAAATCTGATAACTGTGGTCCTCCAAGTACCGAACTCCTATGTCTGAGAATCTGAAATAGAAGCTAAGGGGGAGTCAGCTATTAAGCTCAGTGTGTCTCTAAGGTGCACCAGACAGAAAATCGCAAGAATCATCAAGTCAGCATAGTCATTCCAACAGTCAATCGAATATACAGATATGCAAAGCACGATGCACCTAAGTCTATGCCATGAACCCATCTACATCAACGTCCGAAGAGTAAGGTTCCCCTGAACCACTCTCTACATCGTCACCATCCGAAGTGGAACTCAGCCCGAAAGGTGGAACCACTGATCCGAAGTGGAATTCAGCCCGAAGGATGAAACCACTGAACTTCCTCTGTACATTTTCCCACCCGAATGATATGACATGAATGTTCTGATTCCAATCCGAATGCAACATCATTAGTCGGAAAATGCATGAGCATTTAGTCCGAAAATGCATGAGTATGTAGTCTGATAATTAATTATTCAGATTCCGATGTATGATGCTTAACAGAATGGCATAAAACATATCATATAGCCCAGATCACAACATATCACGTAGCCCAGATCATAACATATTTTACTGTCAAACATCACATAGCAACAACATATTTCAAAGTCAAACATCACACAGCAACAACACATATAGTATAGCACAAGCAGAGAACACACCTTAGCCAAAGGAAACTCAACCTACTGAATAATGTGTTCCCACGATCAGAAGTATTGAGTCCAACTATATCGGAACCTACGAGAATAATCCTACGTTAACACTATAGTTATTCTAAATATAACTAAAGAATTACTCCTAAATAATTATTTAATGAAGTTTAGCTTAACATCAACGAGAGAGACATACCCATAATGAGAAGTCAATAACGTTGAAATTATACTCGATCATCACTTTACCTTGTTGTCAGCGAATGCATGATGCCTTGCAAAGGGTTAGCCAAGACATGGTGGAGGGACCCACTTTTCCATTGCAAGTAGATTTATAAATATTAAAGGCTGGTGGCTTACCTTGGAATTCAACACGTTGGATTTGCAAAACATGGGGTTAGTCGTTGGCATGCATTTTTATTAGGACGGTGAAAAGGTATTCGATGCAGACTCCAAGGATTTTAGGCAGCAAAGAAATTAATATATATATATATATATATATATATATATATATAAAATAAAATAACAATGATATATATCATTCAAATAAAAACCATGGCACTGGTGAAATGAACGGCGGCATAGAGCAAACTCGAAAGGTTCCTCTTCGAGATTCTAACAAGACACCAACAACGATATAAAAACGGACGAGACAATTTGGTTCACGAGGACGAGGGGGATGTGATGATGGTCTCGGATGAAGAATCGAACGGCGGCTTGGGTGGTTATCAATGCTTGATCGGAAATTTTATGGGAGGGGAAGGATATGCGAGAGATGGTTGAGGGGAAAAAAGGAGAGTCCAGCTACCAATGCACAAATGAGATGCGTAGAGTCGGTATAAGTCAAATAAATAGGTTAAAAAACCTAACCTTTGGGTAAATCATAAGGGAAGGGTCCACAATATTACCCATATTTTAGAAGGATCACTAAAATTCTGTTTTTAAACATTTTGATCACAAAAAAATCGTTTTAGGATTATCCAATTCTAAAATTCTCATTTAGGTTTCCAGATTAAATTCCCAAATCATAGGGTTTTTAATTTAGGGATTACAAAATTTAAGGTTTCTAAATTAGGGATATTTTGAATTTAGGGATTACTATTTGAGCGTAATTTTTGGGGTGTTACAAATAACATGTGCAAACATAAACATACTCCCTTAGCTATTGACATGGATGAAATTAGGAGTAAAAACACATAAACATGACATTTCACAAGATCAAGCAATTTTAAGAACAAAATAGGTCATAAAAGGTCAAGATAGGCTAGTTATACCTAACTCTCTCCTAAGGGACCAAAAACGCTCTTTGTCTAAAGGTTTTGTAAATATGTCTTGTAATTGATTTAAGGTGTCAACATACTCTATAACAACATCTTCTTTAAGGACATGATCTCTAATGAAATGATGCCTTATTTCTATGTGTTTGGTTCTAGAGTGTTTGATGGGATTTTTTGTCAAACATATGGCACTAGTGTTATCACACTTAAGGGGTATGGTTCCAACTTTAATACCATAATCTAAGAGTTGTTGCTTCATCCAAAGGACTTGAGCACAACAATTCCATAAGGATATGTACTCAGCTTCGGTGGTAGATAAGGCTACACTATTTTGTTTCTTAGAGAACCAAGATATGAGCATACTACCTAGGAATTGACAAGTTCCCGAAGTACTCTTCCTATCGATTTTGCGTCCCCCATAATCCGCATCCGAATAAGCATGAAGGTTGAAGGTGGAGTCTCTAGGGTACCAAAGACCTAAACAAGGAGTATCTCTAAGGTACCTAAAGATTATCTTAAAGGCTATAAGGTGAGACTCTCTAGGACTAGCTTTAAACCTAGCACACAAGCAAACACTAAACAAGATATCTGGTCTACTTGGGGTAAGGTAAAGCAATGATCCAATCATAGAACGGTAAAGTTTAGAGTCAACACACTTACATCCTTCATCCTTGTCAAGCTTTGTAGATGAGCTCATATGTGTGGCTTGAGGCTTTGCATTCTCCAAGCCAAACTTCTTGGGCATATCCTTGATGTATTTTGCTGGATTGATGAAGGTGTCATCCTTCCTTTGCTTGATTTGGAATCCCAAAAAGAATGAGAGCTCCCCCATCATGCTCATCTAAAATTCACCTTGCATTAGCTTAGCAAACTCTTTGCAATGACATTCGTTAGTAGAACCAAAAATAATATCATCAACATAAATTTGTACTACTAAGATGTCCTTTTTATACCTTTTTATAAAAAGTGTAGTGTCCACCTTACCTTTTTCAAAACCTTTTTCAATTAAAAATTTTGAAAGTCTTTCATACCAAGCTCTAGGAGCTTGTTTTAAACCATAAAGAGCTTTAGTGAGTTTGAAAACTTGATTTGGAAATTTTGAGTCTTCAAAACCCGGTGGTTGTTCAACATACACTTCCTCATTTATAAAACCATTTAAAAACGTGCTTTTAACATCCATTTGAAAAAGCTTGAAATCATGATAACATGCATATGCAAGCAACATCCTAATGGCTTCCATTCTAGCTACAGGTGCATAGGTTTCATCAAAATCTATTCCCTCTTCTTGAGTGTAACCTTGTACTACTAGTATAGCTTTGTTTCTCACAATGTTACCACTCTCATCTAGTTTGTTTGTAAAGACACATTTAGTTCCTATAGTAGATTGATTACTATGCCTATCAACTCATATCCAAACATTACTTCTCTCAAATTGATTTAACTCTTCTTGCATAGCCATAATCCAAAAATCATCTTTCAATGCTTCTTTTATATTCTTAGGCTCTATGCATGAGATAAATGCAACATGATTCATTAGTCTAAGAGAAGATCGAGTGGTTACCCCCTTGGATGGATCACCAAAGATTTCACCATCTTTGACATAGTTGAACTCCCTTGGGTAGCTCACTTCCTTTTCCTCAAGAGCCAAGTCCTTCAAAGCTTCAAGCGGTGGATCTTGTGTGTCCTCTTCTTTTGTTGGAATCTCATCCTCCTTTGAAGTTTGTCCTCCATTAAAGGCATTTATGATTCCTACATCATCATCATCACAAGAATCCTTCCTTGGAAGGAGGTTATCATCGAATACAACATGTATAGATTCTTCTACTACTAAAGTTCTCTTGTTAAATACACAATAGGCTTTAGAGGTTAAAGAATATCCGATGAAAATAGCTTCATCACTTTTTGCATCAAATTTACCTAAGTTGTCTTTTCCATTATTCAAAACAAAACACTTACAACCAAATGGATGAAAATAGCTAATGTTAGGCTTTTTAGATTTTAAAATCTCATAAGGTGTTTTCTTTAAAATTGGCCTAATCATTACTCGGTTTACAATGTAGCAAGTGGTGTTTGTGGCTTCCGCCCAAAAATATTTAGGTAAATTGTTTTCGAAAAGCATGGTTGTAGCCATTTCTTGTAAAGTTCTATTTTTCCTCTCAACTACCCCATTTTGTTGGGGAGTTCGAGGAGCCGGAAAATATGGCTAATACCATTTTCATTCAAAAACTCTTCAAACCCTAAATTTTGAAACTCGGTTCCATGATCACTTCTAATATGAGAAATTCTAAGTTCAAGATCATTTTGGTTTAGTTTTGAAAATGTGATGAATTTTTCTAAAGCCTCATCTTTAGTACTTAAAAATAGAACCCATGTAAATCTAGAAAAATCATCTACATGAACAAATGCATAAGATTTACCACCCAAGCTCACAGTCCTAATTGGCCCAAATAAATCCATATGGATAAGTTGTAAACACCTTGTAACCCCCTTAGCCCGGCCTAGACGGTTGACCCAAACTACGAAGATTACACGGGGAAAACCAAAGTCAACCCGAAAGTCGACCTTGATTCACGACCCCTTTTTTTCTTTTTAATCTTGTCTAGATACATATTAATCCTAAGTGAGTACTCATTAAAACATATTTGAGAACAGCACAGCGATCGGATTTCAATAAGGGACTCAATTGCACAAACTACAAATTTAAGGACCAAAATGTAATTTCTAAAAATTAGAAGGTCTTTTCTGATTTTAATGTTACCATTATGAAATTAGTCATGTTACATACTTCACTGTCAAATTCCATCTTAATTGAACATCTCAAACTCAAGCAATTTCCACTTTAACATTTGGGACTAAAATGTAAAGCTTGCAAACTTCAGCATCATTCAAAACAGTGCACAACGGTCACCTGTTTCGAAACACCCACCTGTCGTATCGAAACGCAGGATCGGGACGGCGTTGACCGTTTCGATACGCGGGTTGGTTCCGAGACTAGTTCCGAAATGAGGCCCTCTAGTGGTCAAATCGTTTCGAAACATCCCTTAGCGTTTCGGAACACGAAGGCTATTTCAGGCCCTCGTTTCGAAACACAAGGGGGTGTTTCGATACGGTTTGCCCCGAAACAGCAGCAAATGCTGATTTTTCATGCACAAACTCGTTCAAACCCATCCAAATGACTTCCCAAGCATATCAACAAGTCAACATACATACAAGGTACACATTTAGAGCCCCTAAACACCTTCATGGCATCAAACAAGAAAATTCATAAATCTATAGGCATGCACCCTAATAACCAAACCAAATAAAGAAGTCAAACCTCCAACAAGCAATTAAGGCCATTTACAATTCAAATCTACCAAGGCACACATGCCACAACCTTAGGGAGTTCAACATATCTCCCAAAACAAAACATAGGTTCCTATTGCCAAATTATCAAAACTAATAGTGTACGAAAACTTCACCATACATGAGCTTTGATTCCCTTGGAAACACTTAGCTCCCTTGATGCCCTTAAACACCTCAATTATATGCATTATTGGTAAAAGAGAGCGTAAGCGCAAATGCTTAGTGAGGCGTGCTCTAAAGTAAACCAACACAATAATGCACTTTTAGAAAACATTTTCTTCAAAGCTTTTAACCACATGCTCATCTTATACTCATGCTTAACAAACTTTCAAAGCAAAAACTCATTGAAAACACATGTACCTCCATTCTATCTCATGCATTAAAACCAATGCAAAACTCATGGCAAGGCCATTCACATGCTTGTATTGTCAAAGCATTTCTAAACACAACACATATGCATATCTCATAGCATAAATCATTTCACCAAGGTACATGTGTAACAAAAACATTTCATCATTTATATTGGCATTTAGCATCTCATCAATACTCGGATATGCGGACACATTTCTACACTAGACTCTTCCGGTGGAATCTCACATCACCGTACTCACTTGTCTAGCAACAACTTCCGGTGGAATCTCTCATCATCGTACTCACATGGCGGAATCTCTCATCGCCAAAAAGCTTGGGTATTTCACCAAGTCCTATCCGATGGAATTCCCATCATCGGAAAATCTCCCTTTGGCTTAACTAAAGAGCACGTACGAATTTTTAGTTTATAGTGCACTCTCAACCTATTGATCGATCAATTATATCCGGTAAGTTTCTCAACATCTATGCCAATATAATGTGTTAAAATATCATCACACCTACTGTTTTTCATGCAAAATAACTCAAGTGTTTTCTCATCACTTTTCAAAACAATAATCATACTTCTCTTTAAACCAAAAGCTCAAATCTATTCAATGCATCATGCCATCTCATGACAACTCTACAAGCATAATCTCATGCTCCAAAACATGCGTAAAAACAGTAGGAATTTAATCAACACAATCATGAGCATGTAAATGCAATTTGGGGCCAAACACCACTTTAGAGAGATCAAAACAAGCCATACTTACTTCCGAATTTAGGAAGGTGTTTCAAACCTTTCCTAAACCCCCAAACCTTGCATTTTTGTCCTCATGGACTTCTAAACCAAACGCTCTCACTAATTTTGTTTCGCTTGCTTGCCGAAACGCCGATTAAGCCTCCGGATCAACTCCAAAAGTGTTCGAAGATATCTCCCCTGTTTTAGACACATCAAAGCAGAGGATTAATGCATCATCATGCATTGAAATCTTCAGCCAACACTCCCAAACTCGCTGCTCTACCTAAAACCAACATTTCGGCCACCAAACACAACCGAAATCACCTCCAAACTCTTCCAAAACTTAACCCAGCCAAGATCCATCACTTCTAATCATTTCTAAACATCAATTAACATCAAAAACAACCCTCAACACGTCCTTATACCTCCAGCTATAACAGAACACCAAAAACACCACAAAAACCACCATTTTCATAAGCAAAAACTTCGGAAACACAACCTATTCGGGATTACATTGATAAAACCTCATTTCTAACATCATCTAACATCCAAAATACATTAGAGAACTATCTCAAAATAGAGCCCAATCAATTTCAACGAAAATCCTCAAGATCTCTTCCAAAATCTTGAGTTTTAAGCCAAAATTTTGTTTCTAACATTAAAACCATTTATAAAACTTCAATAAAGGATTGACAACTTGGGAATTTCAGTAAAGAACTGAGTATTTAGAGGAGAAGAACAATCTTACCTCTAAATGGATATTTCTCCTTGATTTGTGTCAAATTCCATGAAAATTCAATGTGGAAAACAAAAGGATTTGATGCAAGATTGATTAAGAACCAACGAGTGATGGAAAACTCATCAATTGAAGTAAAAATCTATGTGAAAGTTGCTGGAGAAAAGGTGTTTGGATGATGGAATTTTGAGAGAAAAAGGAATGAGAGAAAAATAGAGAAAGGTAGTTATGAAAATTAAAAAGTAGTTTTCCTTTTCTTTTATTTAATTAAAACATTAATTAAATCACCCAAATTAAGGGAAAATATGGAGAAAAACATTTTGGGAAAATTAGCTCCTTAAAGATTCAAAGTTTCAATCCTTTACAAAATAGTCACTACTAAACTTTGCAAAAATCGCAATTTGGCCACTACACCGAAATGTAGTATTTTCAAACCTTATTTTGTAAAATTGATTTCACCACTCTCTTATATATATATTAAATGAGGATTTTTAGATATTTTTCTATATTTTTAAAGCATCCCGAACTAGGCTTTCCCTAAAACCTCCTTTTATATTCGAACCATTTCTCAAACCGGTCCGGTTCATACCCTAAACTTCTAAGCCCAAAATTAGGGTGTTACAACTCTCCCCCTCTTAAGAAATTTCGTCCTCGAAATTTACCTGGAGGAAAAAGGTAAGGAAACTGCCTCTTCATGTCATCCTCTCTTTCCCACGTGGCTTCCTCAACTCAACGATGCCTCCACAACACCTTAACCAATTCAATGGTCTTACCTCGAAGAACTTTACTGTCCGAATCCAGAATCTCAATTGGCTCCTCATCATAGGTCAAATCTGGATTCAACTCCACTTCCTCCACAGGTATAACATGCGAAGGATCCGATCTATACCTCCGAAGCATAGAGACATGAAACGTATCATGAATCTTTTCCAACTCTTGTGGTAATCTCAGCTTATAAGCAACAGGACCTACACGTTCAATCACCTCGTATGGTCCAATATACCTAGGGCACAACTTACCCTTCCGGCCAAACCTCGTTACCTTCTTCCAAGGTGAAACCTTCAAAAACACACGGTCACCCACCGTAAACTCAATCTCCTTACGCTTCAAATCCGCGTAAGACTTCTGTCGATCAGAAGCTATCTTCAACCGCTCACAAATGAGCTTCGCCTTCTCGGTGGTTCCTTTCAACAAAGCCGGCATTGAGACCAATTTCTGACCTGTTTCAGCCCAGCAAAGAGGAGTTCTGCACTTCCTCCCATACAAGGCTTCATAAGGTGCCATTTGAATACTTGCCTGGTAGCTATTGTTATAAGCAAACTCCACCAAAGGCAAATGCTTCTCCCAAGAGCCTTGAAACTCAATCACACAACACCTCAACATCTCCTCAAGCACTTGGATAACACGCTCAGACTGACCATTCGACTGTGGATGTAAGAAGTACTGAAATTCAGCCACGTACCCAAAGCTTCATGTAAATATTCTCAAAAGCGCGATGTGAACCTCGGGTCTCTATCCGACACTATAGACTTTGGTACACCATGCAAACGCACAATCTCAGCAATGTACAGCTCTGCAAGCTTGTCCAAAGTATACGTTGTATGCACAGGTAAGAAATGCGCACACTTCGTAAGGCGATCCACAATCACCCACACCGAATTATTCTTCGATGGCGACAAAGGCAAACCAGAAAAAAAGTCCATGGTAATTCTTTCCCACTTCCATTCAGGAATTCTCAACGGTTGCAACAACCCTGAAGGAAGCTGATGCTCAGCCTTAACTCGCTGACAAACCATGCACTTACTCACATACTCCGCAACATCTTTCTTCAAACCCATCCAGTAGTACTCATCCTTTAAATCACGATACATCTTTGTACTACCAGGGTGCATAGCAAAAGGACTACTGTGAGCTTCGGTCAGAATAGCACGCCTCAACTTCACATCGTTCGGCACTACTACCCGACTTCCAAAACATAGAACTCCATCATCATTAAAACAAAAACCCGATGGTCTATCCTCAGCAATATCCTGAACATGTGGTACCAAAGAATCATCCAATAACTGTTTATCTTTTATCAACTAAACCAAATATGGTTTCACTTGCAATTCAGCCACAAGATCTCCATCTTGCGAAATACTCAAGCTAGCAAACATGGCCCTTAACTCCACTCCCACTTTCCTGCTCAAGGCATCCGCTACAACATTAGCTTTTCCTGGATGGTACTCGATCATCAGATCGTAATCCTTAAGCAACTCTACCCAACGTCGTTGCCTAAGATTCAACTCTTTCTGAGACATCAGATACTTCAAACTCTTGTGATCCGTGTACACAGTACACTTCTCACCATAAAGATAATGTCTCCAAATCTTCAAAGCAAAAACCATCGCAGCTAACTCAATATCATGCGTAGGATAATTGCGCTCATGCACCTTCAACTGTCGCGATGCATAAGCCACCACCTTACCCTCTTGCATTAGCACACATCCCAAACCAACGTAGGATGCGTAACTATACACCCCAAACTCTTTTCCTGATTCAGGTTGACCAAGATTGGAGCTTGCGTCAAAGCTGCCTTAAGATTCTCAAAAGCTTGTTGTCTTGCTTCCATCCACTCATACTTGACATCCTTTTGCAACAACTTCGTCAAAGGTGCAGCAATCTTCGAAAAACCATCCACAAACCTCCGGTAATGTCCTGCCAACCTAAGGAAATTACGGACTTCATGAACAGACTTAGGAGGCTTCCAATTTATAACCGCCTCGATCTTCTGAGGATCAACACGAATCCCCTCCACCGAAACCACATGACCAAGGAACACAACTTCCTTTAGCCAAAACTCACACTTGCTCAGCTTAACATAAAGCTGATTTTCCAGAAGCGTTTGCAAGACAACCCTCAAATGACCTTCATGCTCCTCCTCAGTACGAGAGTACACAAGGATATCATCGATGAACACCACAACAAACTTGTCCAAATATTCATGGAACACTCTATTCATCATGTCCATGAAGGCTGCAGGAGCATTCGTCAAGCCAAACGACATTACAAGGAACTCATAATGCCCATACCTCGTCCTAAAGGCTATTTTTGGCACATCCACATCTTTCACCTTAAGCTGGTAATACCCTGACCTTAAGTCAATCTTAGAGAACACAGCCGCTCCACGAAACGGATCAAAAAGATCATCAATCCTCGGTAAAGGATATCGATTCTTGATAGTCAACTTGTTCAGCTGACGATAATCGATGCACATTCTCATAGTGCCATCCTTCTTCTTCACGAACAAGACCGGTGCACCCCACGGTGACACACTGGGCCGAATGAAACCACGATCAAGCAACTCCTAAAGCTGCGTCTTCAATTCCTTCAACTCCTTAGGTGCCATGCGATAGGGAGCAATGGACACCGAAGTTGTATTTTCATACAGCTCAATTCCAAACTCCACCTCTCGACTAGGCGGCAATCCAGGCAACTCCTCCGAAAACACTCAAGGAAACTCCCGTACAATTCTGATATCCTGAACGCGCAACTCCTTTGAACCAGGATTCATCACAAAGGCTAAGTAAGCCTCGCACCCTTGCCTTAGCATTCGACTCGCTTCTAGGGTAGACACCACATTGGCAAGAAACTTCACATTCTCACCAACCACCACCACTTCGTAATCATCCGCAAGTTACAGTGAAACTCGCTTGCTTTCAAAATCCACTACAGCTCGATGTTCAACAAGCCAATCCATACCAAGGATTACATCAAAACCATAGAATGTCAATTCCATGAGATCAACAAGAAAAACATGGTTTTGCACTTTCAAGGGACATCTTCTATACAACTTTCGTGTCACAACTGTCTCACCAAAGGAACTAGTCACACGCATACCAACATCCAAAGACTCAACAGGTAAACCAAGCATTTGAGCATGTTCACACAATATGTATGAATGTGTACACCCGAAATCAATCAAAGAAAGTAATGATAAGGATTGCAAAGTAAAGGTACTTGCGATCACATCCGTATCATTCGTTCCCTCGCGCTGAGCATACACTCGAGCCTGGCCACCACCCTCAGGTTGAACGGCCACCACATGTGCCACATTCCTCCCACCATCATCTCTGCGCTGAAAATTACCACGGCCGCGCCCACGGCCTCTCTGTGGCTCAGCTGCTCTCACCGGAGCCTATCCCTCCTTCAAAGGCTGAGGACAATCCTTCTTCAAATGCCCACGGTTTCCACAATTCCGGCATGTACCAAGGTTACCCCAACACTCGCCACCATGTCGTCTACCACAACGGTTACACTCAAGAGTCCTCTGAACAACATTAGGTCCTTGCTGACCCCTACCAGGGTTTCCACCTCCACGCCTAGCATCAAAGTGCGGCCTCCAATCCTTATGCCTCTTGTTGCGATCTCTACCATAATTGCGTTCAGCCGCTCTCTTCCCAGAGCTAGATCCACCCGCACGGCTAGTCAAACCAATATTCGACTCAATGTCCTTGGCTCTAGTGACCAAGACATCGAAATCTGTATAATCAGTCGCAAGCATGAAAGTCTTCACATCCGTTACTAACCCATAACGGAATCGTTTGCACCTCTCCCGTTCATTAGGGATCAGCTCAAGTGCATACTGACTGAGGCGGACAAACTGGATCTCATACTCAGCCACCGTCATGCTACCTTGCACAAGAGACATAAATTCTCTTTTCTTCTCATCTAGGTATCGCACACCCAGATACTTCCACTTAAAAGCACTTAGGAAGAACGCCCAAGTCACCTCATCATCTTCCATCCCAGAGATAGTGGTCGTCCACCACGTATAAGCATCACCATGCAGCAGTGACACCACACACCCAGCTTCTGCACATTATTGCGGTTCATTTGACCCAAAATCCTCTTGGTGCTTTCCAACAAAGACTCAGATCCTTCTGGAGATAAACCTCTGAACTCAGTCCCTCCCAGACTGCGAAGACGTTCCAAAGGCAATCTCACATAGGTATCATCCTGATGCGCAGCTCCATGAGCTCCAGCTACTGCTGTCTGAAAGCCTCCAGCAATAGCCTTAATCAACACCGTCATGTCAGGAGTAGCTTGCCCCTTCACACCTTCAGGTCCAGCGACCCCAGCACCAGCACCAACACCAGCATTATCACCTCCAGCACCACCACCACCGAGTGGTCCACCACCAGGGGGAAGAGGTAAATCCACAGCATTCTCAGCATTCTCATCACCCTCATTCTCATTCTGAGCCATAGCTCTTGTGTTCATCCTCATCTCTCTACGTTACCCCATTTACAAAGAAAACAATGCACTTACACAAATGCAATAAACACAATTAGGCTCAATGAGGTAAGTAATCCAAGTACTCAAGCTCTTTTTCGAAAACAATTTCTTTCCTTAGTTTTGATATGGCAATGGGATCCCCTAACACATTCCAACATAGCATCATATCACAAAAACATCACAAATGATATCATACATCATTATTCACACAACATTCGTTTCACCCAAAAAGGCATATCATGCACATACATCACCCACATAACAATTCCCAATTATACGAAAACAAAGCTCTGATACCACCAAATGTAACCCCCTTAGCCCGGCCTAGACGGTTGACCCGAACTACGAAGATTACACGAGGAAAACCAAAGTCAACACGAAAGTCGACATTGATTCACGACCCCTTTTTTTCTTTTTAATCTTGTATAGATACATATTAACCCTAAGTGAGTACTCATTAAAACATATTTGAGAACGGCACAACGATCAGATTTCAATAATGGACTCAATTGCACAAACAACAAATTTAAGGACCAAAATGTAATTTCTGAAAATTAGAAGGTCTTTTCTGATTTTAATGTTACCATTATGAAATTAGTCATGTTACATACTTCACTATCAAATTCCATCATAATTGAACATCTCAAACTCAAGCAATTGCAACTTTAACATTTGGGACTAAAATGTAAAGCTTGCAATCTTCAGCATCATTCAAAACAGTGCCCAACGGTCACCTATTTCGAAACACCCACCTGCCATATCGAAACGAAGGATCGGAACGGCGTTGACCGTTTCAATACGCGGGTTGGTTCCGAGACTGGTTCCGAAACGAGGCCTTCCAGTGGCCAAATCATTTCGAAACATCCCTTAGCGTTTCGGAACACGAATGCCATTTCAGGCCCCCGTTTTGAAACACTAGGGGGTGTTTCGATACGGTTTGCCCAGAAATAGCAGCAAATGCTGATTTTTCATGCACAAACTCGTTCAAACTCATCCAAATGACTTCCCAAGCATATCAACAAGTCAACATACATACAAGGTACACATTTAGAGCCCCTAAACACCTTCATGGCATCAAACAAGAAAATTCATAAATCTATAGGCATGCACCCTAATAACCAAACCAAATAAAGAAGTCAAACCTCTAACAAGCAATTAAGGCCATTTACAATTCAAATCTACCAGGGAACACATGCCACAACCTTAGGGAGTTCAACATATCTCCCAAAACAAAACATAGGTTCCCATTGCCAAATTATCAAAACTAATAGTGTACGAAAACTTCACTATACATGAGCTTGGATTTCCTTGGACACACTTAGCTCCCTTGATGCCCTTAAACACCTCAATTATCTGCATTATTGGTAAAAGAGAGCGTAAGTGCAAATGCTTAGTGAGGCGTGCTCTAAAGTAAACCAACACAATAATGCACTTTTAGAAAACATTTTCTTCAAAGCTTGTAACCACATGCTCATCTTATACTCATGCTTAACAAACTTTCAAAGCAAAAACTCATTGAAAACACATGTACCTCCATTCTATCTCATGCATTAAAACCAATGCAAAACTCATGGGAAGGCCATTCACATGCTTGTATTGTCAAAGCATTTCTAAACAAAACACATATGCATATCTCAAAGCATAAATCATTTCACCAAGGTACATGTGTAACAAAAACCATTTCATCATTTATATTGGCATTTAGCATCTCATCAATACTCGGATATGCGGACACATTTCTACACTAGACTCTTCCTGTGGAATCTCACATCACCGTACTCACTTGTCTAGCAACAACTTCCGGTGGAATCTCTCATCACCGTACTCACATGATGGAATCTCTCATCGCCACAAAGCTTGGGTATTTCACCAAGTCCTACACGATGGAATGGCCATCATCGAAAAATCTCCCTTTGGCTTAACCAAAGATAACGTACGAATTTTTAGTTTATAGTGCACTCTCATCCCATTGATCGATCAATTATATCCGCTAAGTTTCTCAACATCTATGCCAATATAATGTGTTAAAATATCATCACACCTATTGTTTATCATGCAAAATAACTCAAGTGTTTTCTCTTCACTTTTCAAAGCAATAATCATACTTTGCTTTAAACCAAAAGCTCAAATCTATTCAATGCATCATGCCATCTCATGACAACTCTACAAGCATAATCTCATGCTCCAAAACATGCATAAAACAATAGGAATTTAATCAACACAAATCATGAGCATATAAAAGCAATTTGGGGCCAAACACCACTTTAGAGAGATCAAAACAATCCATACTTACTTCCGAATTTAGGAAGATGTTTCAAACCTTTCCTAAATCCCCAAACCTTGCATTTTTGTCCTCACGGACTTCTAAACCAAACGCACTAACCAATTTCATTGCGCTTGCTTGCCGAAATGCCGATTAAGCCTCCGAATCAACTCCAAAAGTGTCCGAAGATGTCTCCCCTATTTTAGACACAACAAAGCAGAGGATTAATGCATCATCATGCATTGAAATCTTCAGCCAACACTCCTAAACTCGTTGCTCTACCTAAAACCAACATTTTGGCCGCCAAACACAACCGAAATCACCTCCAAACTCCTCCAAAACTTAACCCAGCCAAGATCCATCATGTAACCCCCTAGACTCGCCCATGTGTTACAACGGATCCTAGGAAGTCACATTAGGGTCACAAGAGCGACCCACAGTGAAAAATACACATGAAAATATTTTTGTTTCTCGAAACACTTATTAAATTGTAAAATCACGTTCTGTTTAAAATACAATTTCTTGAAATCATTTAAACACATAACAAAAATTTCAGAAAGTATTTTACAGACACTGACATGAAACAATACATGACATACATGCCCACTAACTATACAGTACCGTACTCTAGAGGCAACGCCGAGGGAACTCCGAACACTGATGTCAAACCTTATACCATGTTATAATCTTTTAACCTGCGATGGTAAAAATAACGTGAGCTTGGAAAAGCTCAGTAATACAGAACTACCAAAAGATGATATAAGCTCATGCAGACATATGGTAGGCATAACATTTTTATGATGTTCCAGGCAATACTTGTCTCCATTTATGTTTCGCTAATTTAGTGAAGCACTATTCTTGAGGAAAACCAGGTTTGTTCTTTCTATGTTACTGAGTATTAATAGAGAGCTTATTGTTCAGAGAATCAGCAGAGTGGCAGGTTGGAGAAGTTAAACCACGAAGCTTAGTGTGTTTCAACAAGTTGTAGATCAAACATACATAAGTACTTAACATCATATCATATGAGCACATAACAGATTAAATGCAGATGTTAAATGTTCATACAGAAGTTTATAAGAACTATCCTCCAACCGAACTCCAAAATGCAATTCCCCTGAACTGCATACAGAAGGTCTTACCCTAGGCCTGAGGCGTAGGAGCCTACCTAAGGGAATGCCTTAGGTCCAGAAAGACTTACCCTAGGCCCGTGGGCTTAGGAGCTTAACAGAACAGCTGGATCAGGGCTGTGACAGACACTTCAATCATATCCCGAGAGTATCCCTAAGCAGAACAGTTCAGATTATAACACATTATCATCATATTTCAGTCAACAGAGCATATAGCATATCCATTATACGAAGATTCAGATATCATAAGTTCAGAACAGACCAAGATATAATCTAAATCATATTGCGCATACAAGACTTTTCCAACAGATATAATCATGCTTCTCGAACAGAATCATTCATACTTTTAGATTTCACACCCTATCAGATAAACATGTTTTCAACTAAAAGTGCATCATATATCATGATCAGACAATCATCACATAATCATAATCCATATATATATACATATATACGCAACAAAATGCAGCACACGTGGAACACACTAGACAAAACAATTTTTATTTCTCAAAGATACCTGATATTTACAGAATGAGACACATTGAACTTTTGGCTCGAAACAGATATTCTAGGAGTTCATACATCATGCTCTTTAAATTCAAATATATCGTGAACGATTTAATCATTTAAGATCACAAGGGTATTATGGTCATTTCGACGTTCATGGGCATTTTGGTAATTATGCCAACATTGAATAAGCAATGGTTCACAGAACTTAGGTATCTTGTTTGCTCATTAATTTTCTAACCGGACATTTAAGTATTTCTATATCAAGGTCTTTTAAGTTATCCGATGATTCCAGAGATGCTCTAATCATTTAGGCTAACATAACATTTTAGTTATTTAACTATCATGACAATTTTAAATGTAGCACAATCATAACAGAACGACGATTATAATTCTCAGGGGCTCTAACAGTTTATCAAACCTCTAAAATGTGTTAAATGCGGCATATCCCAACTTTACAATACTTACTAACATTCATATGTGAATAATTTGCGTGTATCAGAACTTAACATCGGCTGAATTGTATATCTGAACGGTCACCTACATACTTTACTATAAGGTTTAGCTTTGAGTAATCAAGCATATAATCCTTGCAAATATTCCTACCTTACCTTGGTATGGTAAGCGATAGACATACACGAATCGTTTTTCTTAACACTTGGGGGCACTTTAGCCATTTAAGTCTTATTAGAAAATTTCAAGATTTCATTGGGTGTATAACCACCTATTCAACTAAAAGTGGTATTCTGGTCATTTTGGAAATTTGGGATAAAGCCACCATTCCTTTATTCTTAATTACCATTTGGTACCTCCATCATTCACATACTCAGTAGAGATTAAGTCGTCTTAATCCCTCTGACCGTTCCAAACGATTCATTAATTTCAGAACATGAAGGTATAAACGTCATTCCAATTAATTAGACATTTAGGTGCTCGAGGGTACTACAGTCTTTTTTGTCATTACAATTATTCCAATTAATTCGCTAGTTACGGTCGGTATGATCGACATAGGATTACAACGATATTCTCAGATGATTCACCTTTATGTGTTATATAGAGTTCAGGGGGAAAGTCCAAGTTTGAATCGCACGAATTTGTACAAAAGTGTCGGAGTCTTTCCAATAAATTATACATCTTATGTGGAGTAAAATTTGCTCAGTTAGACAGAATGCAGATTTCGAGTCATTTCTTTATTAGAGGGGTATTTTAGTCACTTTTATAACCCAAGGGCGATTTCGTAATTTCATAACCAACATCTCATACTCCGCATTCCGAGTATTTATTCTTAGACACCATTGATAGAGATTTAGATTTAACTGTATTATTTATTACTATTAGCACTTTCGATACTCCCGGTCTATTAATATTCTTATCCGAATATTTTGATCTTACTGATTCTCATACTTATTTTTCGTATCTGATTCGACTTAAGAATAGTTCACGAATACACTTCATCACAAGCATGCATGCTTTAACCGAATATCAACATGATCATAAAGCATACCAGCGGTAGTAGTGTATTACCTTAGTTCCGAGTTATATCGGTTGACTCATGATACTACATTCGATCGCATTCGAATCCGGACTGGATGTCCCATGACATCTCGAATACCAAGATACTTACATACCTTTAATATACACAAATTAACATTTCAGTCCTTATCCAAAGAGCTCTTAACAAAATTAAACACATAAACACTTTCGGGGTTCAAGGTCAGATTCGGAAGCCTTCAGGTCAAAATTTTGCAAAACGAGCTTCAAAATTGGACTCAGGACGTCGAAAAACATAAAATAGGAGTTTTCGGAAAAATTGACTTTTTGGTCAACGGTCAAAGTCAACACTGACGTCAGCAGGTCAACGGTCAACGGGGTCAGAGTCAATGCTGACGTCAGCAGGTCAATGCTGACATCAGCAGTCAACTGATAAGGGTCAACTAAGTTGACTCGGACTGACTCGGACGAGTTGACTCGGCCGACTCGGACGAGTTGACTCGGGTTGACTCGGGCTGACTCGGATTGACTCGGGTTCGGGTTTTCGGATCGGGCAGACGGGTTGGGTTAACGGGTCGGGTCGGATACGGGTTTGGGTCTAGTACGGGCACCGGTTGGGTCGGACTCGAATTGGACCGGTTCAGACCGGTTCACTCACCAGAAAATTCTAGGGTCGTCGGCCGGTCGTTAGAATCTTCGTCGGAGACCTTGAACCACCGCGATTCTGTCAGAAATACATAGATCAAAACATAGACTTTAAAAATATATGATTGGTTATCCAGAAAGTTGTCGGAATCCTACCCGATTTAAATGAAAACGGTGGTGAATCAACGAAAATCTTCGTAGCTCCGATCAGGGTCTTTCCGACAGCAAGACGACGCGATATTTGAATGTTTTGCTCATCGTCGCACTGCGAGCACCCCCAGACGGTCGACGTGCCACACCGTTGATGGTAGTGGCCGAAAATCACCAAAAAAAATAAAGAAGACGAGATGAGGGGGCGTCGGATCTTCAAATCAGTCTCCACAACAAACGGTGCCGGCTCAACACGAGTGGTTGACGGCATTAGATTCACTGCTCGACGGCGAGCATGCCGGTGGTGGCAGTGCACGCCACGAGCCGGCTGTGGCTGAGATCGGCGCAAGGCCGGGGGGAAGGCGATGGGTCGCGAGGGAAAAGGGGATTAAAACCTGGGTATTTCTTTTGAGGGGCTAAAATGAACACATGGGGAAAATTTTGGTTCATGCTTTTATTTTATTTTTTTACATAACAGAAGTAAATAACTTAAAATGAAGTTTGAGGTAGATTATAACAGAATACTACCTCAGCCCAACGGTTAAGGCTTGCACTCATGGTCCCTAGGTCAAGGGTTCAAACCCTCGTGAAAGCACCATTCTTCTTTCTTTCTTTCTTTTACTCTCAGGGTGTGACAACTCTTCTCCCCTAAAAGAAATTTCGTCCTCGAAATTTACTTGAGTCAAACGAGTAGAGAGGATTACTCTTTCAGGTTGACCATCAATTTACGGACAAACAATTATGCGCGAAATTCGTACGAGTACTCAAAGCCTCAACCAGGACCCTCCAGGATGACGATGTAAACATCAGATTCCAGTAAGTATGATACATATGACAGTACATTGTGTCACTTTTCTCTAAAATGTCTTTCTTCATACCGGTCAAGCATCATAAAGGTTTTAAACGGATATCACTTACCTTCAGCGTAATACTCTGATAATTGTTTCCTTCGTGTATAACAGAGCCACCACATAATCTATACTTTCACCAATCTCACGGACACCTTTCTTTTAAATTCGTAATACTTGTATCAATTTTTTGTCAAAATATTCTCAAACACGATCATTATTACTGAGCTACCTTACATGTGATCTTATATCGGTTACCACATATGATCAAACATTTATTCTTAATCTAATTCAGACCTTCAATTCCACATGCATAAACCATCTCATGTTCTCTATTTATATTCAAATCCATCAAGTTAATTCAATTCACATACGAATGTTACAGACATTTCTTGTCATTACGATTCGAGATACAGCGGACGGAAAGTTTAGATTCAGTTATTTCAGAAAAAGGATTCGACACCAGAGTCCCGACTTGGTGGAGTACGGTCAGGATCTAGGGGCATGCACATACCAGACACCCTATGACAGACGATCGGCCGATCTACCCAGAATGACGCAACTCTAAACTCTGATACCACTAAATGTAACCCCCTAGACCCGCCTATGTGTTACAACGGATCCTAGGAAGTCACATTAGGGTCACAAGAGCGACCCACAGTGAAAAATACACATGAAAATATTTTTCTTTCTCGAAACACTTATTAAACTGTAAAATCACGTTCTGTTTAAAATACAATTTCCGGAAATCATTTAAATACATAACAAAAATTTCAGAAAGTATTTTACAGACACTGACATGAAACAATACATGACATACATGCCCACTAACTATACAGTACCGTACTCCAGAGGCAACGCCGAGGGAACTCCGAACACTGATGTCAAACATTATACCATGTTATAATCTTTTTAACCTGCGATGGTAAAAATAGCGTGAGCTTGGAAAAGCTCAGTAATACAGAACTACCAAAAGATGCTATAAGCTCATGCAGACATATGGTAGGCATAACATTTTTATGATGTTCCAGGCAATACTTGTCTCCATTTATGTTTCGCTAATTTAGTGAAGAACTATTCTTGAGGACAACCAGGTTTGTTCTTTCTATGTTACTGAGTATTAATAGAGAGCTTATTGTTCAGAGAATCAGCAGAGTGGCAGGTTGGAGAAGTTAAACCTGGAAGCCTAGTGTGTTTCAACAAGTTGCAGATCAAACATACATAAGTACTTAACATCATATCATATGAGCACATAACAGATTAAATGCAGATGTTAAATGTTTATACAGAAGTTTATAAGAACTACCCTCCAACCGAACTCCAAAATGCAATTCCCATGAACTGCATACAGAAGGTCTTACCCTAGGCCTGAGGCGTAGGAGCCTACCTAAGGGAATGCCTTAGGTCCAGAAATACTTACCCTAGGCCCGTGGGCGTAGGAGCTTAACAGAATAGCTGGATCAGGGTTGTGACAGACACATCAATCATATCCCGAGAGTATCCCTAAGCAGAACAGTTCAGATTATAACACATTATCATCAGATTTCAGTCAACAGAGCATATAGCATATCCATTATACGAAGATTCAGATATCATAAGTTCAGAACAGACCAAGATATAATCTAAATCATATTGCGCATACAAGACTTTTCCAACAGATATAATCATGCTTCTCGAACAGAATCATTCATACTTTTAGATTTCACACCCTATCAGATAAACATGTTTTCAACTAAAAGTGCATCATATATCATGATCAGACAATCATCACATAATCATAATCCATATATATATACATATATACGCAACAAAATGCAGCACACGTGGAACACACTAGACAAAACAATTTTTATTTCTCAAAGATACCTGATATTTACAGAATGAGACACATTGAACTTTTGGCTCGAAACAGATATTCTAGGAGTTCATACATCATGCTCTTTAAATTCAAATATATCGTGAACGATTTAATCATTTAAGATCACAAGGGTATTATGGTCATTTCGACGTTCATGGGCATTTTGGTAATTATGCCAACATTGAATAAGCAATGGTTCACAGAACTTAGGTATCTTGTTTGCTCATTAATTTTCTAACCGGACATTTAAGTATTTCTATATCAAGGTCTTTTAAGTTATCCGATGATTCCAGAGATGCTCTAATCATTTAGGCTAACATAACATTTTAGTTATTTAACTATCATGACAATTTTAAATGTAGCACAATCATAACAGAACGACGATTATAATTCTCAGGGGCTCTAACAGTTTATCAAACCTCTAAAATGTGTTAAATGCGGCATATCCCAACTTTACAATACTTACTAACATTCATATGTGAATAATTTGCGTGTATCAGAACTTAACATCGGCTGAATTGTATATCTGAACGGTCACCTACATACTTTACTATAAGGTTTAGCTTTGAGTAATCAAGCATATAATCCTTGCAAATATTCCTACCTTACCTTGGTATGGTAAGCGATAGACATACACGAATCGTTTTTCTTAACACTTGGGGGCACTTTAGCCATTTAAGTCTTATTAGAAAATTTCAAGATTTCATTGGGTGTATAACCACCTATTCAACTAAAAGTGGTATTCTGGTCATTTTGGAAATTTGGGATAAAGCCACCATTCCTTTATTCTTAATTACCATTTGGTACCTCCATCATTCACATACTCAGTAGAGATTAAGTCGTCTTAATCCCTCTGACCGTTCCAAACGATTCATTAATTTCAGAACATGAAGGTATAAACGTCATTCCAATTAATTAGACATTTAGGTGCTCGAGGGTACTACAGTCTTTTTTGTCATTACAATTATTCCAATTAATTCGCTAGTTACGGTCGGTATGATCGACATAGGATTACAACGATATTCTCAGATGATTCACCTTTATGTGTTATATAGAGTTCAGGGGGAAAGTCCAAGTTTGAATCGCACGAATTTGTACAAAAGTGTCGGAGTCTTTCCAATAAATTATACATCTTATGTGGAGTAAAATTTGCTCAGTTAGACAGAATGCAGATTTCGAGTCATTTCTTTATTAGAGGGGTATTTTAGTCACTTTTATAACCCAAGGGCGATTTCGTAATTTCATAACCAACATCTCATACTCCGCATTCCGAGTATTTATTCTTAGACACCATTGATAGAGATTTAGATTTAACTGTATTATTTATTACTATTAGCACTTTCGATACTCCCGGTCTATTAATATTCTTATCCGAATATTTTGATCTTACTGATTCTCATACTTATTTTTCGTATCTGATTCGACTTAAGAATAGTTCACGAATACACTTCATCACAAGCATGCATGCTTTAACCGAATATCAACATGATCATAAAGCATACCAGGGGTAGTAGTGTATTACCTTAGTTCCGAGTTATATCGGTTGACTCATGATACTACATTCGATCGCATTCGAATCCGGACTGGATGTCCCATGACATCTCGAATACCAAGATACTTACATACCTTTAATATACACAAATTAACATTTCAGTCCTTATCCAAAGAGCTCTTAACAAAATTAAACACATAAACACTTTCGGGGTTCAAGGTCAGATTCGGAAGCCTTCAGGTCAAAATTTTGCAAAACGAGCTTCAAAATTGGACTCAGGACGTCGAAAAACATAAAATAGGAGTTTTCGGAAAAATTGACTTTTTGGTCAACGGTCAAAGTCAACACTGACGTCAGCAGGTCAATGGTCAACGGGGTCAGAGTCAATGCTGACGTCAGCAGGTCAATGCTGACATCAGCAGTCAACTGATAAGGGTCAACTAAGTTGACTCGGACTGACTCGGACGAGTTGACTCGGCCGACTCGGACGAGTTGACTCGGGTTGACTCGGGCTGACTCGGATTGACTCGGGTTCGGGTTTTCGGATCGGGCAGACGGGTTGGGTTAACGGGTCGGGTCGGATACGGGTTTGGGTCTAGTACGGGCACCGGTTGGGTCGGACTCGAATTGGACCGGTTCAGACCGGTTCACTCACCAGAAAATTCTAGGGTCGTCGGCCGGTCGTTAGAATCTTCGTCGGAGACCTTGAACCACCGCGATTCTGTCAGAAATACATAGATCAAAACATAGGCTTTAAAAATATATGATTGGTTATCCAGAAAGTTGTCGGAATCCTACCCGATTTAAATGAAAACGGTGGTGAATCAACGAAAATCTTCGTAGCTCCGATCAGGGTCTTTCCGACAGCAAGACGACGCGATATTTGAATGTTTTGCTCATCGTCGCACTGCGAGCACCCCCAGACGGTCGACGTGCCACACCGTTGATGGTAGTGGCCGAAAATCACCAAAAAAAATAAAGAAGATGAGATGAGGGGGCGTCGGATCTTCAAATCAGTCTCCACAACAAACTGTGCCGGCTCAACACGAGTGATTGACGGCATTAGATTCACTGCTCGACGGCGAGCATGCCGGTGGTGGCAGTGCACGCCACGAGCCGGCTGTGGCTGAGATCGGCGCAAGGCCGGGGGGAAGGCGATGGGTCGCGAGGGAAAAGGGGATTAAAACCTGGGTATTTCTTTTGAGGGGCTAAAATGAACACATGGGGAAAATTTTGGTTCATGCTTTTATTTTTTTATTTTACATAACAGAAGTAAATAACTTAAAATGAAGTTTGAGGTAGATTATAACAGAATACTACCTCAGCCCAACGGTTAAGGCTTGCACTCATGGTCCCTAGGTCAAGGGTTCAAACCCTCGTGAAAGCACCATTCTTCTTTCTTTCTTTCTTTTACTCTCAGGGTGTGACAACTCTTCTCCCCTAAAAGAAATTTCGTCCTCGAAATTTACTTGAGTCAAACGAGTAGAGAGGATTACTCTTTCAGGTTGACCATCAATTTACGGACAAACAATTATGCGCGAAATTCGTACGAGTACTCAAAGCCTCAACCAGGACCCTCCAGGATGACGATGTAAACATCAGATTCCGGTAAGTATGATACATATGACAGTACATTGTGTCACTTTTCTCTAAAATGTCTTTCTTCATACCGGTCAAGCATCATAAAGGTTTTAAACGGATATCACTTACCTTCAGCGTAATACTCTGATAATTGTTTCCTTCGTGTATAACAGAGCCACCACATAATCTATACTTTCACCAATCTCACGGACACCTTTCTTTTAAATTCGTAATACTTGTATCAATTTTTTGTCAAAATATTCTCAAACACGATCATTATTACTGAGCTACCTTACATGTGATCTTATATCGGTTACCACATATGATCAAACATTTATTCTTAATCTAATTCAGACCTTCAATTCCACATGCATAAACCATCTCATGTTCTCTATTTATATTCAAATCCATCAAGTTAATTCAATTCACATACGAATGTTACAGACATTTCTTGTCATTACGATTCGAGATACAGCGGACGGAAAGTTTAGATTCAGTTATTTCAGAAAAAGGATTCGACACCAGAGTCCCGACTTGGTGGAGTACGGTCAGGATCTAGGGGCATGCACATACCAGACACCCTATGACAGACGATCGGCCGATCTACCCAGAATGACGCAACTCTAAACTCTGATACCACTAAATGTAACCCCCTAGACCCGCCTATGTGTTACAACGGATCCTAGGAAGTCACATTAGGGTCACAAGAGCGACCCACAGTGAAAAATACACATGAAAATATTTTTCTTTCTCGAAACACTTATTAAACTGTAAAATCACGTTCTGTTTAAAATACAATTTCCGGAAATCATTTAAACACATAACAAAAATTTCAGAAAGTATTTTACAGACACTGACATGAAACAATACATGACATACATGCCCACTAACTATACAGTACCGTACTCCAGAGGCAACGCCGAGGGAACACCGAACACTGATGTCAAACATTATACCATGTTATAATCTTTTTAACCTGCGATGGTAAAAATAGCGTGAGCTTGGAAAAGCTCAGTAATACAGAACTACCAAAAGATGCTATAAGCTCATGCAGACATATGGTAGGCATAACATTTTTATGATGTTCCAGGCAATACTTGTCTCCATTTATGTTTCGCTAATTTAGTGAAGAACTATTCTTGAGGACAACCAGGTTTGTTCTTTCTATGTTACTGAGTATTAATAGAGAGCTTATTGTTCAGAGAATCAGCAGAGTGGCAGGTTGGAGAAGTTAAACCACGAAGCCTAGTGTGTTTCAACAAGTTGCAGATCAAACATACATAAGTACTTAACATCATATCATATGAGCACATAACAGATTAAATGCAGATGTTAAATGTTTATACAGAAGTTTATAAGAACTACCCTCCAACCGAACTCCAAAATGCAATTCCCCTGAACTGCATACAGAAGGTCTTACCCTAGGCCTGAGGCGTAGGAGCCTACCTAAGGGAATGCCTTAGGTCCAGAAATACTTACCCTAGGCCCGTGGGCGTAGGAGCTTAACAGAACAGCTGGATCAGGGTTGTGACAGACACTTCAATCATATCCCGAGAGTATCCCTAAGCAGAACAGTTCAGATTATAACACATTATCATCAGATTACAGTTAACAGAGCATATAGCATATTCATTATACGAAGATTCAGATATCATAAGTTCAGAACAGACCAAGATATAATCTCAATCATATTGCGCATACAAGACTTTTCCAACAGATATAATCATGCTTCTCGAACAGAATCATTCATACTTTTAGATTTCACACCCTATCAGATAAACATGTTTTTCAACTAAAAGTGCATCATATATCATGATCAGACAATCATCACATAGTCATAATCCATATATATATACATATATACACAACAGAATGCAGCACACGTGGAACACATCAGACAAAACAACTTTTATTTCTCAGAGATACCTGATATTTACAGAATGAGACACATTGAACTTTTGGCTCGAAACAGATATTCTAGGAGTTCATACATCATGCTCTTTAAATTCAAATATATCGCGAACGATTTAAACATTTAAGCTCACAAGGGTATTATGGTCATTTCGATATTCATGGGCATTTTGGTAATTATGCCAACATTGAATAAGCAATGGTTCACAGAACTTAGGTATCTTGTTTGCTCATTAATTTTCTAACCGGACATTCAAGTATTTCTATATCAAGGTCTTTTAAGTTATCAAATGATTCCAGAGATGCTCTAATCATTTAGGCTAACATAACATTTTAGTTATTTAACTGTCATGACAATTTTAAATATAGCACAATCATAACAGAACGACGATTATAATTCTCAGGGGCTCTAACAGTTTATCAAACCTCTAAAATGTGTTTAATGCGGCATATCCCAACTTTACAATACTTACTAACATTCAGATGTGAGTAATTTGCGTGTATCAGAACTTAACATCGGCTGAATTGTATATCTGAACGGTCACCTACATACTTTACTATAAGGTTTAGCTTTGAGTAATCAAGCATATAATCCTTGCAAATATTCCTACCTTACCATGGTATGGTAAGCGATAGACATAAACGAATCGTTTTTCTTAACACTTAGGGGCACTTTAGCCATTTAAGTCTTATTAGAAAATTTCAGGATTTCATTGGGTGTATAACCACCTATTCAACAGAAAGGGGTTTTCTGGTAATTTTGAAAATTTGGGATAAAGCCACCATTCCTTTTTTCTGAATTACCATTTCGTACCTCCATCATTCACGTACTCAGTAAAGATTAAGTCGTCTTAATCCCTCTGACCGTTACAGACGATTCATTAATTTCAGAACTTGAAGGTATAAACGTCATTCCAATTAATTAGACATTAAGGTGCTCGAGGGTACTACAGTCTTTTTGGTCATTACAATTATTCCAATTAATTCGCTCGTTACGGTCGTAAGGATCGACGTAGGATTACAACGATATTCTCAGATGATTCACCTTTATGTGTTATATAGAGTTCAGGGGGAAAGTCCAAGTTTGAATCGCACGAATTTGTACAAAAGTGTCGGAGTCTTTCCAATAAATTATACATATTATGTAGAGTAAAATTTGCTTAGTTAGACAGAATGCAGATTTCGAGTCATTTCTTTATTAGAGGGGTATTTTAGTCATTTTTATAACCCAAGGGCGATTTTGTAATTTCATAACCAACATCTCATACTCCGCATTCTGAGTATTTATTCTTAGACACCATTGATAGAGTTTTAGATTTAACTGTATTATTTATTACTATTAGCACTTTCGATATTCCCGGTCTATTAATATTCTTATCCAAATATTTTAATCTTACTGATTCTCATACTTATTTTTCGTATCTGATTCGACTTAAGAAGAGTTCACAAATACACTTCATCACAAGCATGCATGCTTTAACCGAATATCAACATGATCATAAAGCATACCAGGGGTAGTAGTGTATTACCATAGTTCCGAGTTATATCGGTTGACTCATGATACTACATTCGATCGCATTCAAATACGGACTGGATGTCCCATGACATCTCGAATACCAAGATACTTGCATACCTTCAATATACACAAATTAACATTTCAGTCCTTATCCAAAGAGCTCTTAACAAAATTAAACACATAAACACTTTCGGGTTCAAGGTCAGATTCGGAGGCCTTCGGGTCAAAATTTTGCAAAATGAGCTTCAAAATCGGACTCAGGACGTCGAAAATCATAAAATAGGAGTTTTCAGAAAAATTGACTTTTTGGTCAACGGTCAAAGTCAACGCTGACGTCAGCAGGTCAACGCTAACGTCAGCAGGTCAACGGTCAACAGTGTCAGAGTCAATGCCGACGTTAGCAGGTCAATGCTGACATCAGCAGTCAACTGATAAGGGTCAACTAAGTTGACTCGGACTGACTCGGACGAGTTGACTCGGGTTGACTCGGACGAGTTGACTCGGGCTGACTCGGATTGACTCGGTTCGGGTTAACGGGTCGGGTCGGATACGGGTTTGGGTCTAGTACGGGTACCGGTTGGGTCGGACTCGGGTTGGACCGGTTCAGACCGGTTCACTCACCAGAAAATTCTAGGGTCGTCGGCCGGTCGCCGGAATCTTCGTCGGAGACGTTGAATCACCACGATTCTGTCAGAAATACATAGATCAAAACATAGGCTTTAAAAATATATGATTGGTTATCCAGAAAGTTGTCGGAATCCTACCCGCTTTAAACGAAAACGGTGGTGAACCGATGAAAATCTTCGTAGCTCCGATCAGGGTCTTTCCGGCAGCAAGACGACACGATATTTGAAGGTTTGCTCATCGTCGCACTGCGAGCACTCCCGGACGGTCGACGTGCCACACCGTTGATGGTAGTGGCCGAAAATCACCAAAAAAATAAAGAAGACGAGATGAGGGCAGTGCATGCCACGAGCCGGCTATGGCTGAGATCGGCGCAAGGCCGGGGGGAAGGCGATGGGTCGCGAGGGAAAAGGGGATTAAAACCTGGGTATTTCTTTTGAGGGGCTAAAATTAACACAGGGGAAAAATTTTGGTTCATGCTTTTATTTATTTATTTTTTTTATTTTACATAACAGAAGTAAATAACTTAAAATGAAGTTTGAGGTAGATAATAACAGAATACTACCTCAGCCCAACGGTTAAGGCTTGCACTCATGGTCCCTAGGTCAAGGGTTCTAACCCTCGTGAAAGCACCATTCTTCTTTCTTTCTTTTTTTACTCTCAAGGTGTGACACATCACTTGTAATCATTTCTAAACATCAATTAACATCAAAAACAACCCTCAACATGTCCTTATACCTCCAGCTATAACAGAACACCACAAAAACCACAATTTTCATAAGCAAAAACTTAGGAAACACAACCTATTCGGGATTACCTTGATAAAACCTCATTTCTAACATCATCTAACATCCAAAATACATTAGGGAACTATCTCAAAATAGAGCCCAATCAATTTCAACGAAAATCCTCAAGATCTCTTCCAAAATCTTGAGTTTTAAGCCAAAATCTTGTTTCTAACATTAAAACCATTTATAAAACTTCAATAAAGAATTGACAACTTGGGAATTTTAGTAAAGAAGTGAGTATTTAGAGGAGAATAACAATTTTACCTCTAAATGGTGATTTCTCCTTGATTTGGGCCAAATTCCATGAAAATTCAATGTGGAAAACAAAAGGATTTGATGCAAGATTGATTAAGAACCAATGAGTGATGGAAAACTCATCAATTGAAGTAAAAATCTATGTGAAAGTTGCTAGAGAAAAGGTGTTTGGATGATGGAATTTTGAGAGAAAAATAGAGAAAGGTAGTTATGAAAATTAAAAAGTAGTTTTCCTTTTCTTTTATTTAATTAAAACATTAATTAAATCACCCAAATTAAGGAAAATATGGAGAAAACATTTTGGATAAATTAGCTCCTTAAAGATTCAATGTTTCAATCCTTTACAAAACAGTCACTACTAAACTTTGCAAAAATCGCAATTTGGTCACTACACCGAAATGTAGAATTTTCAAACCTTATTTTGTAAAATTGATTTCACCACTCTCTTATATATATTAAATGAGGGTTTTTAGATGTTTTTCAATATTTTTAAAGCATCCCGAGCTAGGCTTTCCATAAAACCTCCTTTTATATTCGAACCGTTTCTCAGACCGGTCCGGTTCAAACCCTAAACTTCTAAGCCCAAAATTGGGGTGTTACACACCTACTTGTAGAAACATCATCAATGGATTTAAAGGAAGACTTATGTTGTTTACCCTTGGAGCATGCATCACAAATTTTATCGTTTGAGAACTTAATCTCGGGTAAACATTTAACTAGATCAAGGGAAACTAGTTTTTCTAAAACACTAATGCTAGCATGTCCTAGTTTCCTATGCCACAACCATGCATCATTTTCATTTTGAGCTACTAAACATGCATGGGATGTATGTATGTCATCTAGATGCACCATGTAAATGTTACCTATGCGATGACCTATGAGCATAATATTATTAGATTTATTGTCAACAATTTTGCACCCATTTTTATCAAATAAAACATTAAATCCTTTATCACACAATTGACTTATGCTCAACAAATTATGTTTAAGACCATCGACATACAAGACATTTTCAATAAGAATAGTAGAGTGATTACCTATGGAGCCAATACCTTTAATGTGGCCTTTGGAGTTGTCACCAAATGTCACCACTCCTCCACTTTTTGGCTTTAGATCTATGAATCTACTCTTGTCTCCGGTCATATGCCTCGAGCATCCACTATCAAGGTACCATGAGTTTTTACTTTGTGCTTTGGCTTTGTAACAATGCTCCCCCTACAAACAAAGATATTAAACTTTTGTTTTTGGTACCCAAATCATTTTGGGTCCACGAGTGTTAGTTCCCAATAACTTGGTTCCATTAGGAATCCAAGGTGACATAGCAACAATGTTATTAGATTTTACAAGTTCCATAGGAACCCATACACTTCTAATCCTTTTAGTTCTACTATGTCTAGGAAAGCTACTTTGTTTGTAGTTATTAGTTTTTTTCCTAGGTTGGTTTGTTTTAGAAGATTCACCTATTTCATGCTTCACACTACCAACATTTTTAAAAGACTCTTTGAGCTTGTTAATCTCATCAAACACCTTTTGGTGTTCACTATTACATTGAGAAAGAAGATTATTAAGGTCAAAATTTTCATCTTGGAAGAATTTTAGTTCATCTTTCAACCCTAAAATCTTTTTCTCAAATTTTAAATTAGCTTGAGAAAGTGAGTCATTTTTATCATTTCATTCCGAAATAATTTTCTTATTCCTAATGACCGACTCCTTGTATTTCTCAACTAATTCATCATAGACCTCTTGCAACTCATCATATGCATCATTTTATTCATCATATGTAAAATCTAAAGATGATGAGTTAGAGGTTACCATGGAGGAATTTTCCTCAAGTGCCATGAGGCAAAGGTTGGTCACTTCTTGTTCGTCATCCTCGGATTACTCCTCATCACTCCAAGTAGAAAGCTTGGCTTTGAGCTTCTTCTTCTTCTCAAAGCCCTTCTTCTTGAGTTGAGGGCACTCCGAACGTATGTGGTCGGGTTTATTGCACTCGAAGCAAATGATTTGATCCCTTGCTTCTTCTTTGTTTTTACCTTTGAAGTCCATCTTTCTTTGAATTTTTCTTCCCCGGTTAGACCTCATGAAGAGTGAGAATCTTTTGGCTATCATAGCAAATTCTTCTAGCTCATCCTCCTCACTAGAAGAGCTCTCCTCAAGTAATAAAGCTTTGAGAGCTATTCCCATCTTCTTCTTCTTTTCCACCTCTAGCTTCTATACTCTTTTCTCTTCCTTCTTCTTCTCTTCTTCCTTTCCTTGCTTCATAATCTCATGAGTAAGGAGAGAACCCACTAGCTCATCAAGTTTTAGAGTCTTCAAATTTTTTGCCTCTATGATGGCGGTTCTCTTCCCATCCCAAGATTCGGGAAGTGAGTAGAGTAGCTTCCGGACAAGCTTGTCTTCCGATATAGTCTCTCCAAATCCTTTAAGCCCGTTGACTATGGTTGAGAAGCGATCAAACATCTTGGACACCGTCTCATCGGGCTCCATCTTGAAATTCTCATAACTAAGATTGAGAATTCCAATCTTGGTTTCCTTGACATCGTTGGTTCCCTCATAGGTGGTATCAAGAGTATCCCACACTTCTTTGGCACTCTCAATGGATGAGACTTTGGAGTAGATGTCCGGACCGAAAGAACAAAAGAGCATGTGAAGAGCTTTGTCATTTATTTGGATCTTCTTCCTCTCTTCTTCACTCATCTCCATCTTTTTCTTCAAAACCATCTTCCCTTCATTATCTTTCTTAAATGGAATGTAGGGGCCATCTTCAATGACATCCCAAACCAAGTAATCGTTGGACTTGATGAAGAGGTGCATCTGATTCTTCCAAAACGAATAGTTGTCACCATTGAAGAAATGTGGTTTTCTAGTGGATTGAGACTCATACATGCTCGAACCAGAGGTAGATGCCATTTCTTGATTTTTGGATGATCACATTCTTCCTAGGAACTCCTATTTTGGTTGTTAATCCTTCAAAGAGGTAGGCACTGATACCAATTGTTGAGTGGATCGAAAGATCGAAATAAACCAAGAGGGGGTGAATTGGATTTTTAAAGCTTTTCGTGGTGGAAATGGCAAATAAAATGGTAGACAAGGAATTTTAGAGTGGTTCAAGTTCCAATCGAACTCTACATCCACTACCTTAGCTTCACTAAGAATTTGCAACAATTCCACTAATTGCTCTTCCCCTTTTCTAGGCTAAGGAGGTAACCGTTACAATTTTCGGTCAAATTTTCTACCCAAAATTTGACCCAATCCTCACACAATTTAAACAAAGAAGTTGTTGGCTAAAACAAGTATCTCTCAATACACAATATAGCCCAATTACAAGCACTCAACCCAATTGAAATGAGAAGAATGAAAAATACAATTGGGGTTACAAGACAATAATGGGATTTAGGCACAAATGCTTGGATTTGATGTTTGGATGTTTGCTTTTGGATCAATAGTTGTTGCTGAAGCTTTTAGAGGTCCCTTTTATACCTTCTCATTGAATTCTAGCCGTTGTGGTTGATGCATTCCTCAGTAGAGTCGTTGGGGATGTTATCTTCCCTCCATAAATGTAGTCTGCAACCAACCGTTTCGAAACGCCCGACCCTGTTTCGAAAAAGACCAAAATAGAAAGAGTCATTGGGGTGCATTAAAGAGCCTGTATCGAAACGGTTAGACCTGTTTCGATACGCTAAGATCTGTTTTGAAACACGTTTCGAAACATTTTTGCCACTATCAAGGATCGTATCGAAACGGCTTGAATCGTTTCGATACGCCTTAACGACTTGTTGAAAATCAGTTAAAAACTTTCTAACGGTGATATTTTTTAAATCTGATTGAATACCATTTCGAAACATTTGAAC
Source organism: Hibiscus trionum (assembly GCA_030270665.1). NCBI lineage: Eukaryota > Viridiplantae > Streptophyta > Magnoliopsida > Malvales > Malvaceae > Hibiscus > Hibiscus trionum. The sequence goes on along the minus strand of BSYR01000026.1, from coordinate 38,809,518 downwards.
TCGTTTCGATACGGTGTCTCGAGGTTCATAAGCCGTGTCGAAACTCGTTTCAAAACAGGGATTGACAGTGTTGAAACTGTTTCGATACCCGTTCCGAAACAGGAGCTCACAGTTTCAAAAGTGTTTCGAAACGCCTAAGGCCGTTCCAAAACGGTGACTCGAAAATCACTGTTTTAGCTTTGAGAACACTTAGAAAACATTTGATAAAATCAGTTTTTAACTTAGGCATTTTGTTTAAAACATATGGAGAGGTTTGAGGACTTAAAAATTCGTTTTCACATTTTCAATTTAGTCCTTAAGTTCTTTAGTTATATCAAAATTAAATTATCAGTTTCACAACATCTAATTTTTTTCAAACACAATCATAATACGATATATACCATATCATCTATAAAAATAAAAAATATGAATTTCTTACAAATAAATACCTAAAATACTTATTTGAACATATTTATAATTTAATTATAATTTTGTATCTATTTTCCTTCGAAACAGAATTTAAAAGCAATGGCAATTTTCCATATTCCTCCGTATGTTTTGATACAGATTTGATAAATTAACAAGAGTGGGAAACAATATAACTAGGGATGGTCATGGGTTCGGACGGGCTGAGCTTTTAGTTGATCTACACTTGACCTGAAAATGGAAGGACTTCACCTAAACTCAATCTAATTTGACTAGATATTAGGAGATCTTTGTTCTTAACTGGAATTTTGAGATAAATATCCCCCCCCCACTACTAAACTTAAAAAAACCTTATTTCTATTAGGCTTACATGTTATGTGTGTTTTAGGATTTTATTTACTAAATCTTGGGCTTACATGTATTTAGACAACATTTTATTTATGTTTGAATATGAATTTCTACAAAATATTTCGTTTTATTTTTGTAACAAATGTGGCATTCTATATTCGTTCGTAAAGTCTAGGTCGGATGTTGTGTCTTATAAGGAAGATCGATTGAGTGTGCGTATGGTCAGAGGAAGTGGAGTTGAAGAACCACGTTATCATATATGCAACATACATGCAAACACGACTCTAGATGCAATTTAAGACTTCCCTAGCCACATACAAACGTACATGCAACATCCAACATCCATGGAACAGTATACGAGTCATTCAAGACAAACAAGCAACATACATTCAAGGATTCAAGCATTTACTCAAAAAGAGACATACTTAGCATATAAGGTTTCATGCCTTGAACATCCACACATAAGGCATTCATGGTAAACAACTTAAACATGTTTACAATCCAAACATGGCATCAACAAGCCACACCAATATCAACATATTAAGGAGTCTAAACTTGCTCCTAAACAACCAACAACATACATCAAAAGAACAAATCCCATTGCTTGACTATTACACGATCATAAATTAAAAGTCCATACTTGATAAACTCAAAAGCCAAACTAGCACACTTGGAGGCCCTCCTCTTGCACTAGCAACCCACGAACTACGGATCTGCATTGTCGAACAAAAGAGAGCGTAAGCATAAAGCTTAGTGAGGGTAAGCTCATAAAACAAACTTCGACAATGTAGGGTCCAAGCACGAACAACAATCAAGGTAGAAAGCATGATCTTACCTTCAATCCACATTAGCCAAAATACACATGATGCACGAACATATATTCACATTATGCCATGCTCAACAAGTCACAAGCTCAACCCATGTAAATACATATATCAATGTATTAACAAACACATATATCAATCCATATTGGCATCTAGCTATGACTCGAATACGCGGATAAACGTTGGAACTCACATCCAACAACAACCATTACCTTACGGTGGGATTACACTTATCACCATTCACGCGGAGGGGATTCCACTCATCCTCACGCCCCGTCGATGAGATTACACTCATCAACGAATAACATATGTATAAAAAGGTTTTCCGGGCGAACCCGTACTCAATCTTGATGACTACCATCACCAAGACCACGCGCGCATTTGACTCACGTGTGCACACTAAACATCCTAATGATCGATCATTTGTACTCAATCATACTGTGCCAATACTAAACACTTTTCATAACATCATTTCATATCAACTTCCGTGCTTAGCACGTACTCACCATGATCACCATCATGCACAATCCATGATCACCATCATGCACAATCCACATGCATCTCACAATGCATTAAAACCATGCCTCAACATACATGTATAACACATTATACATAGCCACCATAAACACAATTAAACATGAGGCATAAACAACAATTAGAGTTCAACCAAAGTCTCTAACTAAAGCTTGGGATTAGACTACCAATCTAATCCCAACTCTAGGTGGGTCTACCAAGCCCGGCCTAGTCCACATGCTTGAACCAATACTCGAAAACCATTTAAAAATATTTAACCACTCACCGACTATTCCAAGCTCAACACACTAGCCGATCAAGCTTCCAACGATTCCGGATTTGTTCCTGAGGCTTCACCAACACAAACTCTTGCTTCTAATCATATCAACACATTCAAAACAACCTCAAATCAGTTCACATTTCAATGTAGCAAACCATGAACACTAATCATGCATAAAACACAAGATTTTCAAGCCAAGAACAACCCCAAAACCTCAATCCCGAGCAACCCTTTAGCACAGTCCAAAACTCAAGATTTCGACCTTTTTAACACACCTAAATGCACCCAAAACAACCCCTAACTATCACCCTAACATCATCCTTCAATTTCCAACATCAAACACACCCAAAACTAACCTTTAAACCCTTCAAAAACCCCACTTAAACCCAAATCCGAAAATCATCACAAAACTCTTTTCACATATGTTGGACCTTATGGGTTGTAAACAACTTATCTAACAATAAATAATCAAAAGCTTTGTTAGAAATTCATAAAGCTTCAACCTTTGACAAATTCTTTGAAAAACCCAAAATACAAAATACATGGTTTTAATGAAAACTAATGGTACCAAAATGAAGAGGGAGATAAGGCCAAGCCAAAAACGAAATTACCTTTCGAAAAGCACCAAAGATGAAGGTGTATGGTGATGGAAGAGTAAAATGTAGAGAAGAGCTCTCTTTGGTCGTGGAAATGCAATGGGAGAGAGAGGGAAGAAGATGACAAGGGATATTTTAAACAAAAAAGGGTTTTAATTGAAAGTCTACTTATTTACAATCTTGCCATTAATGAGATGGCAATCTCAAATATTTGCAAATCTATGGAATTGGGCTTTAAAATCAAAACATGTCCAACATAAAATATTTGTTTTGAAACCCAAGGCCTAAAAGATAATTTTGTTATTTTAATTATGAAACCGAAACTCGAAACATTATTTTAATATTATTTTCACCCGACCCCCAAACCCGGGTGTTACATTACCAAGCTCTAGGACGTACATGACTCAAGAAAGAAAAACCTATGAGAATTCCACGCAAATGCAAGAAAATGCATAACGTATTTAATTTTAAAAATCTTATTTTTGTATAATGTATATAATTTTATTTTGATTCTTAAATTAATCGATTAAAATGTTTAGATTGTAAATCTCCCAAAAAAAACATCTACTTTTTTTCAAACACAATCATAATACGATATATACCATATCATCTACAAAAATAAAAAAAATGAATTTCTTACAAATAAATACCTAAAATACTTATTTGAACATATTTATAATTTAATTATAATTTTGCATCTATTTTCCTTCGAAACAGAATTTAAAATCAATGGTAATTTTCCATATTCCTTCGTATGTTTTGATACAGATTTGATAAATTAACAAGAGTGGGAAACAACATAACTAGGGATGGTCATGGGTTCGGACGGGCTGAGCTTTTAGTTGATCTGCACTTGACCTGAAAATGGAAGGACTTCACCTAAACTCAATCTAATTTTACTAGATATTAAGAGATCTTTGTTGTTGACTGGAATTTTGAGATAAAAATCCCCCCACCCTCACTAAACTTAAAAAAAAACTTATTTCGATTAGGCTTACATGTTATTTGTGTTATAGGATTTTATTTACTAAATCTTGGGCTTACATGTATTTTGACAACATTTTATTTATGTTTGAATATGAATTTCTACTAAATATATCGTTTTATTTTTGTAACAAATGTGACATTCTATATTTGTTCGTAAAGTCTAGGTCGGATGTTGTGTGTTATAAGGAAGATCGATTGAGTGTGCGTATGGTCAGAGGAAGTGGAGTTGAAGAACCACGTTATCATATATTAAAAATTTCTAATAAACACTTTTCAAATCTTATTTGAATATGAAAGCATTCGATCTATAACATACATGAATGAATTAAATCTGCCTCATTCGGTTAGTAATCTAATATTTAAACATGGTTGTATATATATATATACATAAATATGGAATTTATCACGTGAAATATAATTTTGCACTGTAATATAATTACAATTATACTTTTTACAATGAATTTTAAAATATGATTCATTATCTTTCATGCTCCTAACTATGTAAATTCTACTCACATTTAATTGCTCCGTAAGAATTATTTGTCAATATCTAAAATAAGCTTCATTACCATTCTTGGTTATAGGAACTTCAAATCTAACTATATTTGCTATCTCTCATTCACTATATATAGATTTGATTATAGATAATATATACTCACCAAAGTTGTTTTTAAAATTATCATTTTTTAAAAGTCAAAATGAAGAGTTTTATTTCCTTTGTTCTTCTCATTGTCCTTATTGCAAGTTTGGGTGAATTTCTATCATATCTTTTAAAGAATTTTTGTTTCAATTGTTTTGATGAATATCTATTCTTTTGGAAGATTTAACTCAAGTATAAATATTATCGTTTCATAATTTCCAGGAACTGAACCAACAATGGTGGAGGCTGACAGTTGTACGACTTCAACACCGATGAATTGCACACCAAGAACATGTGACAAGCTTTGCACTTCTAACCATGGAGAGAAAGCTGTTGGGAGATGTATTACTACTTATGTGTGTGACTGTACATATCCATGTCTAACACTGTTCTAATTTACTTTAATTTCATTTGCTTTTGGAGAAGATGAATGTTCTTTTTCCGTTGAGAGATAAGATAATTGAATAAAAGATAAATGTATCATTATGATATATATATTTCTCTATTAAATTTTTTTGATTAATAACGTATGATTTTATTCAACGTATCAAAATCATACAACCTACCATATGCCTCCTTAAAAAACCTCCCTAACCTAAATTGGAGGAAAAAGAGTGCATCATGGTAAGTAAGAACAACCCACCCCAAAAAAAAAACAAAAACGATACCCGTTACGACACCATACAAGGATCCGCAAGAATATGAAACCAAGACACTCTATCCACGCCCCCTTTTGCCAACGTATCAGCGAAAAAGATCGCCTAGTCATTTCTCAACAATATGTTCTCTATTAAATTTTATTATTAAAATTGCTCAATTTGATTTTTTTTCCTAAAATTTAGATACACATTTCTAATTAAAAATATAACTTTCACAAATAGTTTTAAAACCAAAAGTTTATTATGTCAGTTGAGTCTCTCAAATATGTCAACAATCGTGTACATGCATACTTCCATATCAACGTCGTCAACGATATAAATAACATAATAAATGTGAAAGAATGTTTTCCTAGTCAAAAGGCTTAATTGATGTAATTTTCATCTTTGATGACTCAATTGAGTGTATTTTTCGTGGAAGGGGTTTAATTGATTTTTATGAAAATTTTTGTGGCTTATATTCCCCTAAAGCTAATAAATGATATATATACACCCAATCATATATACATTTCATATATGCTCACATGATTTTAAAATAAATTTGCTATGTCAGTGTTGATTTCTATTATTACTAATATTAATACCTCGAGGTGGGGAATACAAAATTAGGGGTATTGGATCACGACAATCATTCTCAATGGCCAAATATCAATAGCTCAAAAGCTCACCAAACGGTACAACTAATGTTAACCACAACGAAAATGATAACATATGACAATACATAATAAATTATGTATTACTTAATTTTATTGATAATTTGATTCAACACGATTATAAGATATAAAAATTTACCAAGCTCTAGGACGTACATGACTCAAGAAAGAAACACCTATGATAATTCCACACAAATGCAAGAAACTGCATAACGTATTTAATTTTAAAAATCTTATTTTTGTATAATGTATATAATTTTATTTTGATTCCTAAATTAATCGATTAAAAGCTTTACATTGTAAATCTCCCAAAAAAACATCTACTTTTTTTCAAACACAATCATAATACGATATATACCATATCATCTACAAAAATAAAAAAAATGAATTTCTTACAAATAAATACCTAAAATACTTATTTGAACATATTTATAATTTAATTATAATTTTGCATCTATTTTCCTTCAAAACAGAATTTAAAATCAATGGTAATTTTCCATATTCCTCCGTATGTTTTGATACAGATTTGATAAATTAACAGGAGTGGGAAACAACATAACTAGGGATGGTCATGGGTTCGGACGGGCTGAGCTTTTAGTTGATCTGCACTTGACCTGAAAATGGAAGGACTTCACCTAAACTCAATCTAATTTGACTAGATATTAGGAGATCTTTGTTCTTGACTGGAATTTTGAGATAAAAATCCACCACCCTTACTAAACTTAAAAAAAACCTTATTTCTTTTAGGCTTACATGTTATGTGTCTTTTAGGATTTTATTTACTATATATTGGGCTTACATGTATTTAGACAACATTTTATTTATGTTTGAATATGAATTTCTACAAAATATTTTGTTTTATTTTTGTAACAAATGCGACATTCTATATTCGTTCGTAAAGTCTAGGTCGGATGTTGTGTTATATAAGGAAGATCGATTGAGTGTGCGTATAGTCAGAGGAAGTGGAGTTGAAGAACCACGTTATCATATATTAAAAATTTCTAATAATCACTTTTCAAATCTTATTTGAATATGAAAGCATTTGATCTATAACATACATGAATGAATTAAATCTGCCTCATTTGGTAAGTAATCTAATATTTAAACATGTATATATATATATACATAAATACGGAATTTATCACGTGAAATATAATTTTGCACTGTAATATAATTACAATTATACTTTTTACAATGAATTTTAAAATATCGTTCATTATCTTTATTGCTCCTAACTATGTAAATTCTACTCACATTTAATTGCTCTGTAAGAATTATATGCCAATAACTAAAATAAGCTTCATTCCCATTCTTGGTTATAGGCACTTCAAAACTAACTATAACTGCTATCTCTCATTCACTATATATAGAAATACGATAGACAATCTTACTAGTGAGAGGTTGGTTTCGGTATGGGTTTGTAGAAACGCGTGGCAAAGTAGCAAACAACGGAGCACGACGCTGGCAAGCACCGTGAAACGGGTAAGGGTGACCTATCGAAGGACAAAGATCTGGGCATTCAACGAGTGTGGACCTTATATGTAGGCGGTCTATCTCGAACAATACACTAGAAAGGACTATGGAAGGTATGTGATAGACACGGGGTTGTCAAAGATGTGTTTATTCCGAATAGAGTGGCTAGAGATGGGCAGCGATTTGGTTTTGTTCGGATGGCATCACAAGATGACGCCAATCGGGTTATCGAGAGATTACATGGAAAGTGGATTCATGGTGCTCGGATGAGTGTCGCCATGGCGTGGAAGGGCAGAACGGAATTGGTTAGGAGAAAAGGTGGAGAGGGGAACAGTAGGGAGCAGCGTGGGACAGTGGAGATCGGAGATTCAAAGGAGTCACACACTTCGAAATTGACAGGGAGAGAAGGGGTGAGTGAAAATCGCAAGATAATACCGGGAATCGTGGACGAAGACAAATGGGCGATTCTACAATGGTGCGCGGTGGGTTGGTGCTTGAATCCGTGTAGTATAAAATCATTGGCAGAGCGTTTGGAGGTTGAGAAGCACGACGGATTCTCCATCATGAGATTGTCAGGGTCCATGATTTTGTTAATGTGCACATCGGCGAATGTTCGAGAACGTGTGTTGAAGCTGGATCGCGTGAAAGAATGTTTTGCGAGGGTGGAGGCGTGGCCGCCAGCGATCACAGTGGAATCACGCCGGGTATGGTTATCGATTGTGGGTCTTCCAAATCACTTATGGCATAAACGGACTTTCATGAATATCGCCAATATATGGGGATCTTTTATTTGCATGGACGATGCCACGGAAACACCGACATCCTTTGATAGCGGCAGAATTATGGTGGAGACAAATGTTTTTGATCGAATAGAGGAAAGAATATATATTCAATTTGAGGAGGAGATGTATCCGGTCCGAGTGTTGGAAATGGACGACAAAACCCCGGCGATTGAGTGTGATTGTGGCGATTATGAGTCGACCAAAGGAGAGGAGTGTCTTGCACATGATACCTCTTATGACATAGTCGGGGATGAAGGAAGGATTGATGGCACCACAAATAATAGAAGGGAGGTAATCGAACCAGTTATGTGGCTAGCTAACGAAGTTTGGGATGGATAACAAGGGGCCACGAACGGCGCAGAAAATTTAGTAAAGAGAGTAGATTTAATTCACAATGTGGAACGGGGGACGGAACAACATTTAGAATGGCCGCCGGAACAGCAGGAGGAAGAGTTGCCGGAACAGAATGTGCCGACGAAAGGAGGAAGGATGATTGGGGATAATAACAACGACAATAGGACTCTAGAGGTGGTAGGTAACGTTCCAATTTGTGAGAGTTTGGATTTCGCTGGGATTGTGAATTCAAAGTCTTGTGATTCAGTGGGTTAGGATTCTCAATTGTCTAAAGGGGATAAGGTGATAGAGGAGTTTAACTCATATCCAAATTTACATTCGATTGCTCCACATCCAGGCCTTGGCAATACTGAATTGATTCAAGTGGGCAGGGCATTTTGTAAAATCCGACGGGTACTAGGAGGAGAACAAATTATCGGTGGCAGTCGGGTTTATCGCAAGAAGAAGGGCATTCGATCAAGTGGGGATCGACAAGGGAATTTGAACGGGGAAGGGGTGATAGAAGACGGATTGAATGCACCTCAAAATCTAGAAAACGAGGCAGTTGCAACATTAAAATTAGGATCGTTGATTGGGGTAAATTCAAACGGACGTGAAGAGGAGATCATTCGCGACATTTCACGGGTAATCACCGGGGATAGTCGGGGCTTGTGACTAATGAAATTGTTATCGTGGAATGTTCGGGGTTTGGGAGGGAGTGCAAAGCAACGGTATGTGCGTGAGGTGTTACGAAAAAATAGTGTGGACATGGCGATGTTACAGGAAACGAAGTTGGAGGAGTGGCCGACGTTATCGGTAGCGAACTTATGGGGATCAGACTGTTTTGAATCAGTATTCGCGCCATCAATCAGGGCTTCATGAGGTATATTGGTGGTGTGGGAAGCAAGCAGATTTAGCACTGAAAGGGTTGAGGTAGATCAACATTTTATACTGTTGCAGGGAAGGTGGACACAAGAAGACATGGCTTGCGGGATAGTTGTGGTATACGCCCCATCGGAGGTTGAGGGTCAGCGAGCAGTATGGGCAGCGATACTCGACAAAATTAGCGATTCAGAGGGGCCGTGGTGTATCGCAGGGTATTTCAATGCAATCTTACATGAGTCTGATAGAGTTGGGGTACCAGACAGGAATGTTGAAATGGAATTATTTGGTGAATTTGTACTTAATGCGGGGCTAATGGATTTGCCGCTAATGGGAAAACGATATACATGGTTTGGTCAAAGGAATAGGTGCAGTAGAATCGATCGATTCTTGATTTCGGCAGGTTGGGTGGATGTTTTCAGCTCAATCCAACAGGAAGCTTTGGCGAGGGGTGTATCGATTCATACACCCTTATTGTTGAAATGCGAGGAGAGTGATTGGGGACCTCGGCCTTTTAGGTTCTTCAATTGCTGGATGGAGGGTCGTTATCACGCTCGTTAGATAGCTGAAGAATGGTTTCGATTGACAGGTTTGGGCATAGGTAACGGTAACATTATGGTAAAGTTGCGTCACTTGAAATTATTTTTGAAAAAGTGGAATCGTGATCGTTTTGGGGATGTAAATGAGATTATTGCTGAGATGCAAGGTAAGATTGATCACGCAGACGATGCGGTAAATATGAGTAGTGACGGTGAGGGAGCTGAGGTGGAGAGAAGACAGTGGATGCAGGCTTTATGGTGAGCTATCCGAAATAAGGAAGCAATGTGGCGACAAAATCGCGGGCGACATGGCTTCGTTTGGGTGACCGAAATACGGATTTTTTTCACCGATCTGCCAAACTGCGTGTTGTTAGGAATTACATAATTGGTTTCTTGATTAATGACAGGTGGATAACATCACTGACACAAATGCGTCGACATGTGGTGCAAGCGTTCACTAGACATTTTTCTGGTGATACGCGGGAGTGCGTATGTCATTTTGATGGTGAGTTCCGACAAATATCTACTGCTGCTAGTGAGAGGTTGGTTTCGGTTTTCTCATTGGAGGAAATTAAAGGAGTGGTGTAGGAATGCGATGGTTCGAAGGCGCCAGGCCCAGACGAATTTACATTGGAATTTTATAAGAAAGGGTGGGAGGTGGTAAGTGGTGACGTCTTCTGTTTCTTTGAGAATTTTCATGCTAGCGGTCTTTTACCCAAGGGTGTGAATTGTGCGTTTATCGTCCTGCTACCTAAGTTATCGTCCCCTAAAACAATTGGTGAGTATAGACTTATCTGTTTGGTTAACTCAATGTACAAAGTACTGGCGAAATGTTTAGCTAATCGTTTGCAGTTAGTTTTGGGTGAGTTAATCAGTGACACGCAATCAGCGTTCATTAAGGGACGTCAATTAGTGGATGGGGTACTTCTAGCTATTGAGGTTGTTCATTCTCTTCGTCAGAGTGGAGCGGGTGGCTTTTTGTTGAAACTAGATTTCGCAAAGGCCTATGACTGTGTCAGTTGGCGATTCTTGGATGAGGTATTATATAGAATGGGATTTTGTGACATTTGGCAAAATTGGGTGAGAGAATGTATCAGTTCTGCCCGACTATCGGTGTTACTTAACGGTAATGCGACGAAGGAATTCAGAATGGGACGGGGTTTGCGTCAAGGCTGTCCGTTATCGTCATTATTGTTTGTGGTGGTCGCGGAGGCGATGCACTTGATGTTGCGAAAGGCTGAGTTGGAGGGGCTAATTGGAGGGGTTGAGGTGGTGTCGGAGATATTCTTGACACACTTGCAGTTTGCTGACGATACACTGTTATTTTTTGAGGAATCACTAGAGGTTGCGCGAAATTTAAAACGAATTATACATTGTTTTCAAGTTTGTTCTGGGTTAACGATAAACTTTGGTAAGAGTTCGTTATATGCTATTGGTATAGGCGATGAGCTGAGTGATAGTGTGGCCGAAGTGATGGGTTGTAGACGTGCATATTTGCCGTTTGTGTATCTTGGCTTTCCGATAGGGGCGAATCCGAGGTTGGTTGTTACATGGGAACCGATAATTGCAAACTTCAGGCGCAAGCTAGTGGGGTGGAAACGATCATCTTTATCTTTTGCTGCTCGCGTCATATTGGTGAACTCGGTACTTTCCTCTTTACCAATTTTTTATATGGGATTATTTGTGGCTCCGAAGGGGGTGATTGAAAGGCTGGACCGTATTCGGAGGGCATTCTTATGGGGTGGTGTTGGGTTAGAAAGGCGAATGAGTAGGGTAGGGTGGGAGGTTATCTGTCGGCCAAAACAATTTGGGGGATTCGGAGTCGCGGACTTACATGTGAAGAAAATGGCCTTATTGTCGAAATGGGTTTGGAGGTACGCTCGAGATAGATATTCATTATGGCGGAACTTGATTGTTGCTAAGTATGGCGAGCATACGCAGTGGTGGCGATTTAATACGGAAAAGCTTTCGTCGATGTCGATAGTATGGAGGCAAATTGTAGCAAACTCGTGTGTAGCGCAAGTGGACAAGCACATGGGCATGTCAGGTTTCTTGTGGAAAATTGGTAATGGGCGGTCAGTACTCTTTGGGTTTGATCCTTGGGTTGAGCAGCTAGCATTGAAGGATGTTTTTCCGCGTCTATTTTCGTTGGCTATTAATAAACTAGCTTGGGTGTGCGATTACGCGGAGGATGATGGTTTTGTTCATCAGCATTGGGACGGGTTTTTTAGGAGGCAATTGAGGGTGTTTGAGCACGAGCAGTTGAGGGCGTTGTATGCCTTGGTGTCCAAGTTTCGATTATGGGAAGGCAGTATGGATACATTAATTTGGAGGCCGGATCCTCATGGTGTTTTTTCGGTTCAAGCTTTGTCGAAGCTGATCTTGTTAGATAAGGTTGGGGATGTGGGTTTAGGTGAATGCTTCGCTTGGCAAGTGCTGGTACCACCTAAAGTTCAAGCGTTCTTGTGGTTCATATGGCTACGACGGTTGCCCACAGCTGACTTCTTGCGCGCAAGAGGGGTCCCTTTGCCGGATGACCAGGGACGTTGTCCATGGTGCGTATCGGAGGACGAGAGTATCGCTCATCTTTTGTATGAGTGTTCTTATGCGTGGACAGCTTGGGATTGGATGAGACAATTGTGGGGTGTTGAAACAGTTTTCCCGGTAAGTTTTGAAGCATTTTTTGTTATTGATTTTCATTGTGCTTTTACTGGATGCATGAGAATGTGGTGGGTGGCGAGCGTTAGTGCATTGTTGTGGTCGTTATGGTTGGCGAGAAATGGGTTCGTTTTCCGTGGGAAACGTTTGTCGATGTCTGAATTGTGTTTCTTGGTTAAGTTGAGATCGTTCTACTGGATAAAGGTCGATAGGAGGGGCGAAATGTTCCCGTAAGCCATTTGGTGGTCATGTCCATCTAACTTTGTTGTTAGCGCGCAACCGCGAAGGCTGAGGGAGGGAAGGAGCTGGCAGCCACCATTGAAGGGTGTTTTAAAGTTTAATACGGATGGATCGGCGCATGGTAAACCGGGTCCAGCGGGGTTTGGTGGGGTGCTGAGGGATGGGGATAGTCGAATATTGGGATTGTTTTCAGGTCCTTTAGGGGTGATGGAGTCGAATGAAGCTGAAGTGCGAGCGATAGCTTTTTCTTTGGGTTTGGTGCAGGAAAGGGATTGGCGGGAAGGTTGTGTCATTATAGAGTCGGACTCTCAGGTGGCGTTGAGCTGGGCTACACATTCGGCGAAACGCCCGTGGCGGTTATGGGAGGTATTCTTAGCGATTGACCAGGCTTGTTGGGTAGCGTATGACATACAGTTTTGTTACGTGCCTAGGGAGGCGAATGGCTTTGCGGATGTATTAGCGAAAGAAGGAGTGGATAGATGTTCACTCTTTGTGGCATGTTTATGATTTGGGTGTTTGTTTCTTTGTATTTTCGGCGGATCTTATCGTACTCTTTTCCTCCATTAGGTTAGGGAGGTTTTTAACGAGGCGTGAGATCCGTCAAGCTGTATGTTTTTTCTTATTTTCTAATAAAATCATACAGTTGCTGATAAAAAAACTATATATAGATATGATTATAGATAATATATACTCACCAAAGTTGTTTTTAAAATTATCATTTTTTTAAAGTCAAAATGAAGAGTTTTATTTCCTTTGTTCTTCTCATTGTCCTTATTGCAAGTTTGGGTGAATTTCTATCATATCTTTTAAAGAAGTTTTGTTTCAATTGTTTTGATGAATATCTATTCTTTTGGAAGATTTAACTCAAGTATAAATATTATCGTTTCATAATTTTCAGGAACTGAACCAACAATGGTGGAGGCTGACAGTTGTACGACTTCAACACCGATGAATTGCACACCAAGAACATGTGACAAGCTTTGCACTTCTAACCATGGAGAGAAAGCTGTTGGGAGATGTATTACTACTTCTGTGTGTGACTGTACATATCCATGTCCAACACTGTTCTAATTTACTTTAATTTCATTTGCCTTTGGAGAAGATGAATGTTCTTTTTCCGTTGAGAGATAAGATAATTGAATAAAAGACAAATGTGTCATTATGATATATATATTTCTCTATTAAATTTTATTATTAAAATTGCTCAATTTGATTTTTTTTTTCCTGAAATTTAGATAGACATTTCTTATTAAAAATATAACATTCAAAAATAGTTTTAAAACCAAAAGTTTATTATGTCAGTTAAGTCTCTCTAATATTTCAACAATCATGTACATGCATACTTCCATATCAACGTCGTCAACGAAAAAAATAACATAGTAAATGTGAAAGAATGTTTTCCTAGTCAAAAGGCTTAATTGATGTAATTTTCATCTTTGATGACTCAATTGAGTGTATTTTTCGTGGAAGGGGTTAATTGATTTTTATGAAATTTTTTGTTGCTTATATTCCCCTAAAGCTATTAAATGATATATATACACCCAATCATATATACATTTCATATATGCTCACATGATTTTAAAATAAATTTGCTATGTCAGTTTCGATTTCTATTATTACCAATATTAATACCTCGAGGTGGGGAATACAAAATTAGGGGTATTGGACCACGGCAATCATTCTCAATGGCCAAATATCAATAGCTCAAAAGCTCACCAAACGATACAACTAATGTTAACCACAACGAAAATGATAACATATGACAATACAAAATAAATTATGTATTACTTAATTTTATTAATAATTGTATTCAACACGATTATAAGATATAAAAATTTACCAAGCTCTAGGACGTACATGACTCAAGAAAGAAACAGCTAAGAGAATTCCACACAAATGCAAGAAAATGCATAACGTATTTAATTTTAAAAATCTTATTTTTGTATAATGTATATAATTTTATTTTGATTCTTAAATTAATCGATTAAAAGGTTTAGATTGTAAATCTCCCAAAAAAACATTTACTTTTTTTCAAACACAATCATAATACGATATATACCATATCATCTACAAAAATAAAAAAAATGAATTTCTTTCAAATAAATACCTAAAATACTTATTTGAACATATTTATAATTTAATTATAATTTTGCAGCTATTTTCCTTCGAAACAGAATTTAAAATCAATGGTAATTTTCCATATTCCTCCGTATGTTTTGATACAGATTTGATAAATAAACAAGAGTGGGAAACAACATAACTAGGGATGGTCATGGGTTCGGACGAGCTGAGCTTTTAGTTGATTTGCACTTGACCTGAAAATGGAAGGACTTCACCTAAACTCAATCTAATTTGACTAGATATTAGGAGATATTTGTTCTTGACTGGAATTTTGAGATAAAAATCCCCCCACCCTTACTAAACATTAAAAAAACCTTATTTCTATTAGGCTTGCAGGTTATGTGTGTTTTAGGATTTTATTTACTAAATATTGGGCTTACAAGTATTTAGACAACATTTTATTTATGTTTGAATATGAATTTCTACAAAATATTGCGTTTTATTTTTGTAACAAATGTCACATTCTATATGCGTTCGTAAAGTCTAGGTCGGATGTTGCGTGTTATAAGGAAGATCGATTGAGTGTGCGTATGGTCAGAGGAAGTGGAGTTGAAGGACCACGTTATCATATATTAAAAATTTCTAATAAACACTTTTCAAATCTTATTTGAATATGAAAGCATTTGATCTATAACATACATGAATGAATTAAATCTGCCTCATTTGGTAAGTAATCTATTATTAAACATGTGTGTGTATATATATATACATAAATACAGAATTTATCACGTGAAATATAATTTTGCACTGTAATATAATTACAAATATACTTTTTACAATGAATTTTAAAATATGCTTCATTATCTTTCATTCTCCTAACTATGTAAATTCTACTCACATTTAATTGCTCTATAAGAATTATTTGTCAATATCTAAAATAAGCATCATTACCATTCTTGGTTATAGGCACTTCAAATCTAACTATAACTGCTATCTCTCATTCACTATATATATATGATTATAGATAATATATACTCACCAAAGTTGTTTTTAAACTTATCATTTTTTTAAAAGTCAAAATGAAGAGATTTGTTTCCTTTGTTCTTCTCATTGTCCTTATTGCAAGTTTGGGTGAATTTCTATCATATCTTTTAAAGAAGTTTTGTTTCAACTGTTTTGATGAATATCTATTCTTTTGGAAGATTTAACTCAAGTATAAATATTACCGTTTCATAATTTTCAGGAACTGAACCAACAATGGTGGAGGCTGAGAATTGTACGACTTCAACACCGATGAATTGCACACCAAGAACATGTGAGTTAAGTCTATTATGTCAGTTAAGTCTCTCTAATATGTCAACAATCATGTACATGCATACTTCCATATCAACGTCGTCAACGATAAAAATAACATAATAAATGTGAAAGAATGTTTTCACAGTCAAAAGGCTTAATTGATGTAATTTTCATCTTTCATGAATCAATTGAGTGTATTTTTCGTGGAAGGGGTTTAATTGATTTTTATGAATATTTTTGTGGCTTATATTCCCCTAAAGCTATTAAATGATATATATACACCCAATCATATATACATTTCATATATGCTCTCATGATTTTAAAATAAATTTGCTATGTCAGTTTTGATTTCTATTATTACTAATATTAATACCTAGAGGTGGGGAATACAAAATTAGGGGTATTGTACCACAACAATCATTCTCAATGGCCAAATATCAATTGCTCAAAAGCTCACCAAACGATACAACTAATGTTAACCACAACGAAAATGATAATTGTAACACCCGGGTTTGGGGGTCGGGTGAAAATAATATTAAAATATGTTTTGGGTTTCGGTTTTCTAATTATAATAATAAAATAATATATTGGGCCTCGGGTTTCGAAGACAAATGCTTTACGTTGGGCCTCGGGGTTCTTGGAAGGGTTTTAGGGTTAGTTGTGGGTGTGTTTGATGTTGGAATTGGGGGCTGATGGTTATACTATGTTTGGGTAGTGTTTTGAACATGTTTAAGAGTGCTTTGGATGACTACATTGCTGAATTTTGATGGGTTTTTGTGGATGTACGAAAATGAGAATTTGGAGAATGAACTTGGATTTGAATTGTGAGAATTGTAGTGGATTTGTGTGTTGGTGTTAAACTTTGGGTTTGTGGCTAATTTTTTGGGCTAATGTATTGTTTTTGAATGGTTAGAAGCAAGAGAAAACAATGGACAAGCTTCAGGCTCGAATAAGGACTTGGATGCTTGGTAGGCTAGTCGGCTTGTGCTAAATGGAGTGGTCGATGAGTGGTTAATGTTTTCAAATGGTTTTAAATATTGGTTCAAGCATGTGAACCTAGGATGGGCTTGGTAAACCCTCCTAGAGTTGAGATTAGGGTGGTAGCCTAATCTCAAGCTTTAGTTAGAAACTTTTGGTTGAACTCCTAATTGCTTGTTATGCCTCTTGTTTATTTGTGTTTATGGTAGTTATGTATATTGTGTTATACATGTTGTTGAGGCATGGTTTGATGCATTGTTAAGCATGTGGTTTGGATTGTGAATTGTGCATGATAGTGATCATGGTGAGTACGTGCTAAGCACGGAAGTTGATATGAAATGATGTTGTGAAAGGTTATGGATTGTGTTTAATATTGGCACTAGTATGCTTGGGTTCAATGATCGATCATTAAGATGTTAGTGTGCGCACGAGAGTCAAATTCGCGCGTGGTCTTGGTGACGCTGGTCATCAAGATGGAGTATGGGTTCGCCCGGAAATCTTTATATATTAGTCGGTAATGAGTGGAATCCCATCGACGGGGCGTGAGGATGACTGGAATCCCCTCTGCGAGGACCGGTGATGAGTGTAATCCCACCGTAAGGTAATGTTTGTTGTTGGATGTGAGTTCCAACGTGTTATTCGTGTATTCGAGTCATAACTAGGTGCCAATATGAGATTATATATGCGCCAATATGATATGAAATGTGATTCCAATATGGATTGATATATGTTGTTGTTAATACACTGTTATATGTATCTTCGTGTGTTGGACTTATGAGTTGTTGATCATGGCATAGTGTTGATTATATGTCCATGCATCATGTATATTTTGGCTCATGTGGATCGGAGGTAAGAGCATGCATTCTATCTTGGTTGTTGCTCGTGCTTGGTCCCTGCATTGTCGAGGTTTGTTTTATGAGCTTACCCTCACTAAGCTTTTATGCTTAGGCTCCTTTTGTTCGACAATGCAGATCAGTAGCTTAGGGGTGGCAAGGGCAAGTAAAGTTCTCCAAGTGTCACTTTTGGTTAGCTCAAGTATGAACTTTAAATTGAAAGATTGTAATAGTCAAGCAATGGGATATATGTTGTTGATTTGAGCTTTGATGTATGTTGATGTTGGATTGGCTTTTGGATGCTTTGTTTGAATTGTAAACATTGTTGTGTTGCATATCATGAATGCTTATATGTTTTGTTTCTAAGGCACGAACCTTTAAGTGCTAAGTATGTCCTCTTTATGGTAAATGTATGAATCCTTTCGAGGCATGATCTTTGTTCGTTTTGAATGCCATGTATGTTGATATCTTGGTTGTATGTATGTTGTTTGTGGCTAGGGGAGTCGTAAATCGCATCTAGAGTCGAGCCTTAAGTCGTTTTCCTGCAAATTTGGGTATTGCAGTGCAGGGCGTATCGATACGCCTAAGGGCCGTATCGATACGGTCCTACACTCTGAGACTAAAATTTGGCTCATCGTATCGATACGCGGGGGTGTATCGATACGCCAAATCTTCACTGGAAATTGGATACTTTGACGAGATTTTTGCGTATCGGTACGGGCTCTAGGTGTATCGATACGGTCTAATATCGTTGACCGCGAGATGTTGACCGAGGAGGGTGTATCGATACGCCCAAGGGCCGTATCGATACGGTCTCATTGGTTTGACTTGAGGCAGTTGACTTGGTCAAGGCGTATCGATACCCTCTATAGATGTATCGATACAGCCTGCTTAAAAAGGAAAAATGGGCTGTTTTGAAGTGTTGTTTTGGTTGGTCGTTGTTATATTGTTTCTGTTTCCGATGTCGTGTTCCACATAGGACTTAATAATGCATTTAGACAAGATATAAATAAAAGAAATTTTTTAGGGTTGCTAACCGAGGTGGGACCTTAACGGGTTTCACATCGGTTTTCCCTGTGTAGCCTACTCAGACCGGTCAAACGTCCGGACCGGGACGAGGGGGTTACATTTGTTGGTATCAGAGCCTAAGGTTTCCGAGACCTTGGGCAGGTAAGTGAGGTAAGTTTAATTTTTTTTTTTTGTAATTGCACGGTGTTTGTTTGCCATGTAAGCATGTTGCTTGTTATTCGAGTATGTTATGATGTGTGATTGTTTGATTGTGAATGTATGTTGCTTCAAGCATGTTGAGTAGAGTCCCATTGCTTCTATTACATCGGAAAAAGGATTTTTAAGTGAGGGAATCGTACTTGAGCCACTTGGACCCTTTCCTTTGCTATCCCAGTTTTCATGTTAAATTGTTGTTGTTGATTTATTGCTTTTTGGTAAGTTTGAGGCCAAGGGGTGGGTCGTGAATCGGTAAGTAGAAGCTGTGGTTTCTGAAAATGTGGATGATGTTGAGGGAGTTCATTGCTATAGTTAGGGGAGTATGGTTGTACCGGAGTTGAGGTACAATTTGCTTGTCTGAGTCAGTGTGTTTGAGGGCCGATTCCTGTTGATGAGGGACGATGAGACCGATTCTGGTATTAGTGGGTAAAAAGAAGTGAAGACCTATGAGTGAGAGTCAGAGTGGTATCGATGTTATAGTAGATAAGCCCTTGGTACAGTTTTGAGTTTGTTCCCTCCGGTTGATTCTAAATCTGTACTTCTATATATTTAGCAAGAATGCAAAGTTTGAATGTGCCCGGTGAAGTGTCAGAGGTAGGTATGAGTACCTTAGTTCTTTTGGCGAGACCAAGGTAAGGGTCTCGTGTGAGTAATATGAAACTCAGAAATGTTAGTTGGTGATCGTTGGGGTTCGACCTATGGTTTTAGTACAAGACAGCCGGTCAGTATCCGTGAGTGGGAATCAATTTGTGTGATTGGGCCATTGTACGTCTGAGTTGTCTTCCAGCAAGAGGGAGAGATGAAGTCGCTTCCGATATAGTTGAGCTGAGAAGGAAGTCTTGAGCTTTAACTCCAGATTGTTTGGTAGAACGATGTTATAGAACGAGTTCCAGCATGATTGTTTGTGTGTGATCAGAACTGAATTTTGAAGTTTCGAGATGCTCTAAGAACGCTTTTTAAGAGTTAGGTTATGTTGAAGTACCAGCCTGAAAACAACAGAACTGAAAACTATCAGCTGTGTACATGTGAAGTTGCAATTTCTACGGATTCGTCCATTTTTTGTGAGAATGTAAGGAAGCTAGATATCTCTGTTGAGATCTTAGACGTAGGGACACATTTGACTAGACCTTTTGGTGAGATAGTGGTGGTCGGAAAGATGTGCGAAAGATGTTTGTTGAGGTTCAGGGTTACATGTTTCTAGTAGATGTGAAGTAAATGTCTTTTTACGGTTTCGATGTAACATTTGGCATGGTTTGGCTTGTAGAACACAGAGCTAGAGTATATTTTGAGACAAAGAGAGAGTTGCCTTGAAGTTACAGATTTCTGTGAGACTGTAGTGGTAGGTGAGAATGTGAACTTCTTATCGAATGTTGATCCAGCTTTAGAGGTCAAAGATTGATTGAGTTTAGTTGACAGGCTTGCCTAGCAAATGTGATGGATTTGATTTTTGAATGAGGGTTAGACCGCAGAATGTTAGAATAGTTTGTGTTTTCCCTAAAAGTGTTTGGAAGAATTACCCAGTTTGTCTCTTGTTAGGGAAGAAGAGGTTGTTATTGATGGCGTCTTCGAGTTTGTTCCTGTTTTGATTCATATGTATCTTATGATTCCCGACAGAATTGAGAGTGTTGAAGAATCAACTTCGAGATTTGTTAGACCTTAGATTGATAAGGCTTAGTACATCATCTCAGAGTATGACAGTACAATTTGTTAAGAAGAGAGAGATGACAATACGAGAATGTGTTTAGATTACAGACAGTTGAAACAATTTACAGTGAGTAGTTAGTATCTATTTCCCAGCATCAGTGATTTGTTGAGCAGTTGGGGTGTGCTCCGGTCTTTTCGAAGATTAATTTGGGATTCGATTACTACCAGTTGAAAGTGAGAGAGGTTGATGTACCGAAGACAGCTTCCGGGGCAAGATGCGATCACTTTGAGTTCTGGGTTATGCCGTTTTATTTGACTAGTGTGTCAGCCACTTTTATAGAGATGTCGAGCAGAATATTTCCTGAGCTCCTTGATCTGTTTGTAGTAGTTCTCATAGATGATATATGGGTATATTTACGTACCAAAGAAGACCATGACAAGCTTTGGAGTAAGTGTTGTAGATCCTATTAGAGAATTAATTGTATGCCAAGTTGAGCAAACGTGAACACCGAGTCAAGGAAGATGTTCTCCTAGGACATGTAGATCAGTCGAGTGTATTAGAGTAAATCCCAAGTAGGCCGAAGAACATGTGAGTTGGAAGAAACCGAAGACTGTGACAGGTATCTAAAGTTCCTAGGTCTAGCAATGTTACTATCGGAGGTTTGTAAATGATCTTTTGAAGATAGCTGCTCCATTGACGGATTGCTACAGAAGAATGTTCAGCTGTGTGGTCAGATGCGAGACAACAAGCCCTTGAGAAACCGAAAGAAACTTTGAAGAGAGCTTCGACCTTGGTCCAACCTATATCAGAGAAAGAATTTGTGAACCATAGTGATGCGTTACATGTAGGGTTAGGTTGTGTGCTTACGCAAGACAGAAGATTTGTGGCCTATTCGTCGAGACAGTAGAAAGTACATGAAAAGAATTATCTGACACGAGACATAGAGTTAATTATAGTTGAATTTGCTCCGAAGATTTAGAGACAAAGCATGTATAGTAAGAAATGCACAATGTATACACTTATCATCTTAACTCGAAATATTTGACGACCTAGGAAGGGTTGAAACTTGAACAACATAAATTGTTAGAATTGCTTGAGGACCGTAATCTCAAGATTGTGTACCATCCGAAGAGAGTCAACGTAGTAACCGATGCTTCGAGTTGTTTTCGCTGAGCTATATTTGAGTTGCGAGCTATATTTTGCGTATTCAGTTTATCAAATTATAGTGGTTCTATGGCCGAGTTTCGCGTTAAGCCTACATTGAGTCAGAATACTTAAAGAGAAACAGTTGCAAGACAGGTTCTTGGCACCTCACGTGCAAGACATAGCAAAGGAAGACCTTCATAATACAGTTTCAGAGATGATAGAGTTTTGCATTTCAGAGACAGAATAGTTGTGCAGAATGACATAGTGTTCTGAGACGTATTGTTTTGGCCGAAGCACACGACAGTTCATTTGTATTGCATCTGAGTAGTATGAAGACGTATTGTGGGTCGAAGACGAGTACTTCTAGATTGAGTTGATGGATGATGTGGTTCAGTATGAGAGTAAGTGTACAATTTGCTAGCGTGTCAAGGCCGAGCATCAGTTTTCTTCTTGTTTGTTACATCCGTGGAAGATTCTTAATGAAAGTGGGTAATAGAGATTCGAGATTTCAACTAGATTTTGAGGATGTCTGCATAGTGCTTGGTTACCTGTTGAAGTCAGATGGTTAGTCAAAGAAAGTTATCGGTCAAGTTTTCAAACGGTGCTGTATGAGATTGTGAATCATGCTAGTTCTATTGTTTATTTGTTGCGGTTACCACCAGAGTTAGAAAGGGGTTCGTGATGTGTATCGTGTATCTGTGATTCGGAAATGTGAAGCTTATCTGTCTCGTGCTATGTTTGTGGAAGAGATTGAGTTGAGTTTAAAAATTGACATGCATTGAAGGACACGTTGAGATCTTAGCATCGGATAGCTAATGTTGTGTGGTAAGTCTACCGAGTTGGTTAGTATGTTTTGGTGAGAAGGGAAGTGTGGAGGAGCAGTTTCTGTGGCTCTTCATGTCCGATAAATTTCGGGGACGAAATTTCCTTAAGTGGGGGAGAGTTGTAACACCCGGGTTTGGGGGTCGGGTGAAAATAATATTAAAATATGTTTCAAGTTTCGGTTTTCTAATTATAATAATAAAATAATGTCTTGGGCCTCGGGTTTCGAAGACAAATGCTTTACGTTGGGCCTGTTCGATTTCAAAATCCAAAACCCATGAATTTTAGGAGATGAGAATTTGCCATCTCATTAATGGCGTTTTTGTAAATAACTCAAATTTTGAAAAAGATGAGCTTTTAACCAAAAAGAAGAGAGTTATCTTCATCTTCTTCATTTTCTCTTCAAACGTGAAAACCCAAACTCCTCTTCAACTCACTATTCCATCATCTCCTTTGGTCTTCGTTGGTGATTTTTGAAAGGTAAATGCATTTTTGATTTGTTATTGATGTGTGGGTTGTTTTCTGACCAAGAGGTCCAATATATGTAAATTTTGAAGAGTTTTATATGGATTTTCGGATTTGGGTTTTGAGGGGTTCTTGGAAGGGTTTTAGGGTTAGTTGTGGGTGTGTTTGATGTTGGAATTGGGGGCTGATGGTTATACTATGTTTGGGTAGTGTTTTGAACATGTTTAAGAGTGCTTTGGATGACTACATTGCTGAATTTTGATGGGTTTTTGTGGATGTACGAAAATGAGAATTTGGAGAATGAACTTGGCTTTGAATTGTTAGAATTGTAGTGGATTTGTGTGTTGGTGTTAAACTTTGGGTTTGTGGCTGATTTTTAGGCTAATGTATTGTTTTTGAATGGTTAGAAGCAAGAGAAAACAATAGACAAGCTTCGGGGTCGAATACGGACTTGGATGCTTGCTGGCTAGTCGGCTTGTGCTAAATGGAGTGGTCGGTGAGTGGTTAATGTTTTCAAATGGTTTTAAATATTGGTTCAAGCATGTGAACCTAGGATGGGCTTGGTAAACCCACCTAGAGTTGAGATTAGGGTTGTAGCCTAATCTCAAGCTTTAGTTAGAAACTTTTGGTTGAACTCCTAATTGCTTGTTATACCTCTTGTTTATTTGTGTTTATGGTAGTTATGTATATTGTGTTATACATGTTGTTGAGGCATGGTTTGATGCATTGTTATGCATGTGGTTTGGATTGTGAATTGTGCATGATAGTGATCATGGTGAGTACGTGCTAAGCACGGAAGCTGATATGAAATGATGTTGTGAAAGCTTATGGATTGTGTTTAATATTGGCACTAGTATGCTTGGGTACAATGATCGATCATTAGGATGTTAGTGTGCACACGAGAGTCAAATTTGCGCGTGGTCTTGGTCACAGTGGTCATCAAGATGGAGTACGGGTTCGCCCGGAAATCTTTATATATTAGTCGGTGATGAGTGGAATCCCATCGACAGGGTGTGAGGATGAGTGGAATCCCCCCCGCGAGGACCGGTGATGAGTGTAATCCCACCGTAAGGTAATGTTTGTTGTTGGATGTGAGTTCCAACGTGTTATCCATGTATTGTAGTCATAACTAGGTGCCAATATGAGATTATATATGTGCCAATATGATATGAAATGTGATTCCAATATGGATTGATATATGTTGTTGTTAATACATTGTTATATGTATCTTCATGTGTTGGACTTATGAGTTGTTGATCATGGCATAGTGTTGATTATATGTTCATGCATCATGTATATTTTGGCTCATGTGGATCGGAGGTAAGAGCATGCATTCTATCTTGGTTGTTGCTCGTGCTTGGACCCTGCATTGTCGAGGTTTGTTTTATGAGCTTACCCTCACTAAGCTTTTATGCTTACGCTCCTTTTGTTCGACAATGCAGATCAGTAGCTTGGGGGTGGCAAGGGCAAGGAAAGGCCTCCAAGTGTCACTTTTGGTTAGCTCAAGTATGAACTTTAAATTGAAAGATTGTAATAGTCAAGCAATGGGATATATGTTGTTGATTTGAGCTTTGATGTATGTTGATGTTGGATTGGCTTTTGGATGCTTTGTTTGAATTGTAAACCTTGTTGTGTTGCATGTCATGAATGCTTATATGTTTTGTTTCTAAGGCACGAACCTTTAAGTGCTATGTATGTCCTATTTATGGTAAATGTATGAATCCTTTCGAGGCATGATCCTTGTTCGTTTTGAATGCCATGTATGTTGATATCTTGGTTGTATGTATGTTGTTTGTGGCTAGGGGAGTCGTAAATCGCATCTAGAGTCGAGTCTTAAGTCATTTTGCTGCAAATTTGGGTATTGCAGTGCAGGGCGTATCGATACGCCTAAGGGCCGTATCAATACGGTCCTACACTCTGCGACTAAAATTTGGCTCATCGTATCGATACGCGGGGGTGTATCGATACTCCAAATCTTCACTGGAAATCAGATACTTTGACAAGATTTTGGCGTATCGGTACGGGCTCTAGGTGTATCGATACGGTCTAATATCGTTGACCGCGAGATGTTGACCGAGGAGGGTGTATCGATACGCCCAAGGGCTGTATCGATGCAGTCTCATTGGTTTGACTTGAGGCAGTTGACTTGGTCGAGGCGTATCGATACCCTCTGTAGGTGTATCGATACGGCCTGCTTAAAAAGGAAAAATGGGCTGTTTTAAATTGTTGTTTTGGTTGGTCGTTGTTATATTGTTTGTGTTTCCACTGTCGTGTTCCACATAGGACTTAATAATGCATTTAGACAAGATATAAATAAAAGAATTTTTTCTAGGGTTGCTAACCGAGGTGGGACCTTAACGGGTTTCACATCGGTTTTCCCCGTGTAGCCTACTCAGACCGGTCAAACGTCCGGACCGAGACGAGGGGGTTACAATAACATATGACAATACATAATAAATTATGTATTACTTAATTTTATTAATAATTTGATTCAACACGATTATAAGATATAAAAATTTACCAAGATCTAGGACGTACATGACTCAAGAAAGAAACACAAATGCAGGAAAATGCATAACCTATTTAATTTTAAAAATCTTATTGTTGTATAATGTATATAATTTTATTTTTGATTCTTTAATTAATCGATTAAAAGGTTTAGATTGTAAATCTCCCAAAAAAACATCTACTTTTTTTCAAACACAATCATAATACGATATATACCATATCATCTACAAAAATAAAAAAAAATGAATTTCTTACAAATAAATACCTAATATACTTATTTGAACATATTTATATTTTAATTATAATTTTGCATCTATTTTCCTTCGAAACAGAATTTAAAATCAATGGTAATTTTCCCTATTCCTCCGTATGTTTTGTTACAGATTTGATAAATTAACAAGAGTGGGAAACAACATAACTAGGGATGGTCATGGGTTCGGACGGACTGAGCTTTTAGTTGATATGCACTTGACCTGAAAATGGAAGGACTTCACCTAAACTCAATCTAATTTGACTAGATATTAGGAGATCTTTGTTCTTGACTGGAATTTTGAGATAAAAATCCCCCACCCTTACTAAACTTAAAAAAAACCTTATTTCTATTAGGCTTACATGTTATGTGTGTTTTAGGATTTTATTTACTAAATCTTCGGCTTACATGTATTTAGACAACATTTTATTTATGTTTGAATATGAATTTATACAAAATATTTCATTTTATTTTTGTAACAAATGTGACATTCTATATTCGTTCGTAAAGTCTAGGTCGGATGTTGTGTGTTATAAGGAAGATCAACTGAGTGTGCGCATGGTCAGAGGAAATGGAGTTGAAGAACCACGTTATCATATATTAAAAATTTCTAATAAACACTTTTAAAATCTTTATTTGGATATGAAAGCATTTGATCTATAACATACATGAATGAATTAAATCTGCCTCATTTGGTAAGTAATCTAATATTTAAACATGTATATATATATATATATATATATATATATATATATATATATATACATAAATACGGAATTTATCACGTGAAATATAATTTTGCACTGTAATATAATTACAATTATACTATTTACAATGAATTTTAAAATATGCTTCATTATCTTTCATGCTCCTAACTATGTAAATTCTACTTACATTTAATTGCTCCGTAAGAATTATTTGTCAATATCTAAAATAAGCTTCATTACCATACTTGGTTATAGGCACTTCAAATCTAACTATAATTGCTATCTCTCATTCACTATATATAGATATGATTATAGATAATATATACTCACCAAAGTTGTTTTTAAAATTATCATTTTTTTAAAAGTCAAAATGAAGAGTTTTATTTCCTTTGTTCTTCTCATTGTCCTTATTGCAAGTTTGGGTGAATTTCTATCATATCTTTGAAAGAAGTTTTGTTTCAATTGTTTTGATGATTATCTATTCTTTTGGAAGATTTAACTCAAGTATAAATATTATCGTTTCATAATTTTCAGGAACTGAACCAACAATGGTGGAGGCTGACAGTTGTACGACTTCAACACCGATGAATTGCACACCAAGAACATGTGACAAGCTTTGCACTTCTAACCATGGAGAGAAAGCTGTTGGGAGATGTATTACTACTTCTGTGCGTGACTGTACATTTCCATGTCCAACACTGTTCTAATTTACTTTAATTTCATTTTCTTTTGGAGAAGATGAATGTTCGTTTTCCGTTGAGAGATAAGATAATTGAATAAAAGATAAATGTATCATTACGATATATATATTTCTCTAATAAATTTTATTATTAAAATTGCTCAATTTGATTTTTCCCCTGAAATTTAGATAGACATTTCTTATTAAAAATATAACTTTCACAAATAGTTTTAAAACTAAAAGTTTATTATGTCAGTTAAGTCTCTCTAATATGTCAACAATCATGTACATGCATACTTCCATATCAACGTCGTCAACGATAAAAATAACATAATAAATGTGAAAGAATGTTTTCCTAGTCAAAAGGCTTAACTGATGTAATTTTCATCTTTGATGACTCAATTGAGTGTATTTTTCGAGGAAGGGGTTTAATTGATTTTATGAAAATTTTTGTGGCTTATATTCCCCTAAAGCTATTAAATGATATATATACACCCAATCATATATACATTTCATATATGCTCACATGATTTTAAAATAAATTTGCTATGTAAGTTTTGATTTCTATTATTACTAATATTAATACCTCGAGGTGGGGAATACAAAATTAGGGGTATTGGACCACGACAATCATTCTCAATGGCCAAATATCAATAGCTCAAAAGCTCACCAAACGATACAACTAATGTTAACCATAACGAAAATGATAACATATGACAATACATAATAATTTATGTTTTACTTAATTTTATTCATAATTTGATTCAACACGATTATAAGATATAAAAATCTACCAAGCTCTAGGACGTACATGACTCAAGAAAGGAACAACTATGAGAATTCCACACAAAAGCAAGAAACTGCATAACGTATTTAAATTTAAAAATCTTATTTTTGTATAATGTATATAATTTTATTTTGATTCTTAAATTAATCGAATAAAAGGTTTAGATTGTAAATCTCCCAAAAAAACATCTACTTTTTATCAAACACAATCATATATATACGATATCATCTACCAAAATAAAAAAATGAATTTCTTACAAATAAATACCTAAAATACTTATTTGAACATATTTATAATTTAATTATAATTTTGCATCTATTTTCCTTCGAAACAGAATTTAAAATTAATGGTAATTTTCCATATTCCTCCGTATGTTTTGATACAGATTTGATAAATTAACAAGAGTGGGAAACAACATAACTAGGGATGGTCATGGGTTCGGACGGGCTGAGCTTTTAGTTGATCTGCACTTGACCTGAAAATGGGAGGACTTCACCTAAACTCAATCTAATTTGACTAGATATTAGGAGATCTTTGTTCTTGACTGGAATTTTGAGATAAAAATCCCCCCACCCTTACTAAACTTAAAAAAAAAACTTATTTCAATTAGGCTTACATGTTATGTGTGTTTTAGGATTTTATTTACTAAATCTTCGGCTTACATGTATTTAGACAACATTTTATTTATGTTTGAATATGAATTTTTACAAAATATTCCGTTTTACTTTTGTAACAAATGTGACATTCTATATTCGTTCGTAAAGTCTAGGTCGGATGTTGTGTGTTATAAGGTAGATCGACTGAGTGTGCGTATGGTCAGAGGAAGTGGAGTTGAAGAACCACGTTATCATATATTAAAAATTTCTAATAAACACTTTTCAAATCTTATTTGAATATGAAAGCATTTGATCTATAACGTACATGAATGAATTAAATCTGCCTCATTTGGTATGTAATATAATATTTAAACATGTATGTATATATATATATATACATAAATACGGAATTTATCACGTGAAATATAATTTTTCACTGTAATATAATTACAATTAGACTTTTTACAATGAATTTTAAAATATGCTTCATTATCTTTCATGCTTCTAACTATGTAAATTCAACACACATTCAATTGCTCCGTAAGAATTATTTGTCAATATCTAAAATAAGCTTCATTACCATTCTTGGTTATAGGCACTTCAAATCTAACTATAACTGCTATCTCTCATTCACTATATATGGATATGATTATAGATAATATATACTCACCAAAGTTGTTTTTAAAATTATCATTTTTTTAAAAAAAGTAAAAATGATGAGTTTTATTTCCTTTGTTCTTCTCATTGTCCTGATTGCAAGTTTGGGTGAATTTCTATCATATCTTTTAAAGAAGTTTTGTCTCAATTGTTTTGATGAAAATCTATTCCTTTGGAAGATTTAACTCAAGTATAAATATTATCGTTTCATAATTTTCAGGAACTGAACCAACAATGGTGGAGGCTGACAGTTTTTTTTATCATCAACTGTATGAATATTATTCAAGAATAAAATATCATACAGTGCGACGTAACCATTACGCCTCGTTAAAAACCTCCCTAATCATAATGGAGGAAAAGAGTACATAATGGCCCATCAAAAATACAAAAACGCCTATATACAAGCTAGGAATAAAGAACACCTATCCACTCCCTCCTTAGCTAACACATCGGCAAATCCATTCGCCTCCCGTGGTACGTACTGAAAATGTATCTCCGAAATGACTTGACACGCTTGATCAATTGTCACAAACGACTCCCACAACCCCCACGGATGTTTCGCCGAACATGTCACAGTTGTACGACTTCAACACCGATGAATTGCACACCAAGAACATGTGACAAGCTTTGCACTACTAACCATGGAGAGAAAGCTGTTGGGAGATGTATTACTACTTCTGTGTGTGACTGTACATATCCATGTCCAACACTGTTCTAATTTACTTTAATTTCATTTGCTTTTGGAGAAGATGAATGTTCTTTTTCCGTTGAGAGATAAGATAATTGAATAAAAGATAAATGTATCATTACGATATATATATTTCTCTATTAAATTTTATTATTAAAATTGCTCAATTTGATTTTTTTTCCTGAAATTTAGATAGACATTTCTTATTAAAAATAAAACTTTCACAAATAGTTTAAAACCAAAAGTTTATTATCTCAGTTAAGTCTCTCAAATATGTCAACAATCATGTACATGCATACTTCCATATCAACGTCGTCAACGATAAAAATAACATAATAAATGTGAAAGAACGTTTTCCTAGTCAAAAGGCTTAATTGATGTAATTTTCATCTTTGATTACTCAATTGAGTGTATTTTTCGTGGAACGGGTTTAATTGATTTTTATGAAAATTTTTGTGGCTCATATTCCCCTAAAGCTATTAAATGATATGTATACACCCAATCATATATACATTTGATATATGCTCACATGATTTTAAAATAAATTTGCTATGTCAGTTTTGATTTCTATTATTACTAATATTAATACCTCGAGGTGGGGAATACAAAATTAGGGGTATTGGACAACGACAATCATTCTCAATGGCCAAATATCAATAGCTCAAAAGCACACCAAACGATACAACTAATGTTAACCACAACGAAAATGATAACATATGACAATACATAATAAATTATGTATAACTTAATTTTATTAATAATTGATTCAACACGATTTTAAGATATAAAAATTTACCAAGCTATAGGACGTACAAGACTGAAGAAAGAAACACCTTATTTTTGTATAATGTATATAATTTTAAAAATCTTATTTAATTTTAAAAACCTTATTTTAAAAATTTACCAAGCTCTAGGACGTACAAGACTCAAGAAAGAAACACAAATGCAAGAAAATGCATAACGTATTTAATCGAACTCTACAAATGCAAGAAAATGAAAGAAACACAAATGCAAGAAAATGCATAACGTATTTAAAAATCTTATTTTTGTATAATGTATATAATTTTATTTTGATTCTTAAATTAATCGATTAAAAGGTTTAGATTGTAAATCTCCCAAAAAACATCTGTTGAGAGGATCGAAAGATCGAAATAAACCAAGAGGGGGGTGAATTGGATTTTTAAAGCTTTTGGTGGTGGAAATTGAAAATAAAATGGTAGACAAGGAATTTTAGAGTGGTTCAAGTTCCAATCGAACTCTACATCCACTACCTTAGCTTCACTAAGGATTTGTAACAATTTCACTAATTGCTCTTCCCCTTTTCTAGGCTAAGGAGGTAATCGTTACAATTTTCGGTCAAATTTTCTACCCAAAATTTGACCCAATCCTCACACAATTTAAACAAAGAAGTTGTTGGCTAAAACAAGTATCTCTCAATACACAATATAGCCGAATTATAAGCACTCAACCCAATTGAAATGATAAGAATGAAAAATACAATTGAGGTTACAAGACAATAATGGGATTTAGGCACAAATGCTTGGATTTGATGTTTGGATGTTTGCTTTTGGATCAATAGTTGTTGCTGAAGCTTTTAGAGGTCCCTTTTATACCTTCTCATTGAACTCTAGCCGTTGTGGTTGATGCATTCATCAATAGAGCCGTTGGGGATGTTATCTTCCCTCCATAAATGCAGTCTGCAACCAACCGTTTCGAAACGCCCGACCCTGTTTCGAAACAGACCAAAATAGAAAGAGTCGTTGGGGTGCATTAAAGAGCCCGCGTCGAAACGGTTAGACTTGTTTCGATACGCTAAGAGTCGTTTCGAAACACGTTTCGAAACATTTTTGCCACTGTCAAAGTTCGTATCATAACGGCTTGAATCGTTTTGATACGCCTTAAAGACTTGTTGAAAACCAGTTAAAAAATTTCTAACGGTCATATTTTTAAAATCTGATTGAATACCGTTTCGATATATTTGAACTCGTTTCGATATGGTGTCTCGAGGTTCTTAAGCCATTTCGAAACTCGTTTCGAAACAGGGGTTGACAGTGTTGAAACTGTTTCGATACCCATTCCAAAACAGGAGCTCACAGTTTCAAAACTGTTTCGAAATGCCCTAGGCTGTTCCGAAGCGGTGACTCGAAAACCACTGTTTTGGCTTTGAGAACACTTAGAAAACATTTGATAAAATTAGTTTTTAACTTAGGCATTTTGTTTAAAACATATAGAGAGGTTTGAGGACTTAAAAATTCATTTTCACATTTTCAATTTAGTCCTTAAGTTCTTTAGTTATATCAAAATTAAATTATCGGTTTCACAATCTCCCCCTTTTTGATATAACAAAACCAAAGTTAGAATTTTTAAGAGTTTTGAAAATTTTGAATACATTCTAACTCCCCCTCAATTCAAGATGGGTATTTAAAGTTTTAAAAAAGATTTAAATTCAAGTTTTAAAACATAAAAACACTTAAACCACTTAAAACGAATTTTGGCTCTTAGATTACTTCTCCCCCTTTTTGTTAGATCAAAAATAATAAGCAAGGCTCAAAGAGAAGAGATAAGGTTAAAAGCAATAATCAATAAGCAATAAGCAACATAATATTAATTCATAAAATTCAAATATCCAAAACATAAATCTTAAACAATAAGTTCAAAGCATAATCCCAAATAAAAGAAATCAAAAGCATAGGTTCATAAAACATAATGGAAATAAAGATGCAAACTTAATCCCAATATGCATAGCTAATATGAGATGACATGAGAATCCTAAGCCTCGTCATCACTATCATCATCCATTGAATCATCATCATTCTTAGCTTGAGCGCGACGAAAATCCATCCATTGTCCATAAAAAGGTGGAGAAGGACATGTCCATAGATGTATGTTGATTCTCAAGGGATGTGAGTCGATTCTCATTTGCAAGGAGACGATCCTCCACGGATTGCAAGCGAGTATTGATAGCACCAAAACCCCTAGACATGTTAGTGTCCAAAGTGTTGAACCGCTCTGTAAGAAAAGTCGTGAGAGCTTCATTGTTAGCAACCGGAGCTTGTGGTTGAGGTTCGACTTGAGGTGGAGGTGCTTCCCTATCAACACATTCCCATTGGCAATTGTTGACATAGTGAAATCCAGACTTGCGGAGAGAAGACTCACCAATTTTTGACTTGCGGGGTTCCAGAGAGTCATAAGTGCAATCAATCTCAAGCTTCTCAAAGATATAACTCAAAACAGTCCCATAAGTGAATGACTTGAGCGCATCGGCTTCACGGAGCTTAACATTATTCACCATCTCGGCAAACATGATCTTAACAAGATTAGGTTGCTCTCCACGACGAAAACATTCAAGCCAAAAGTAATCTACTTGACGAACGTGAGAAAATTTACCTCCAGGGGGCGAATAAACCACGAGACCATCAAGTGGAGAAACCTATCGTGAGCATCCAAGGCAAGCACTGAACCGGTGTGAGAACCAAAGTGATTTTCATTCTCGAGTCCTTTGTCCTTAAGACCAAAGGTATCCTCTAAGTAAGGTATGTCAATAGCAATCTTCTTTCCTAAGATCTGAGACTCAATGCGAACAACTTCGGAATTATCTTCATTGTTGATGAGTTGGGCATTAGAGTAAAAGACAAGGACCATGTTCTTGTAACAAATATTCGGGATATTCAAGAAACCAAGGAAGCTCCATTCTTGTAAACGGTGGAGATAACGAAATAGAAAGAGCTCGGAGTCAAGAAACGACATGTCAACAACTCGCTCACGACGAACGCCAAATTTCTTGACATATTGGAAACGCGCCTGCAACGCGGGAGTTTTGAGACTCTTGAGAAATAATTGAGTAAGATTAGGACGGAGAGCGGCTTGGTTTGATCCTTCACCCGATTGAGGTGCCTTACGTTTCTTGTTAACGAGATCCATTGAAACAATCCTAAAAACATATAAGCAAGCAATTTAAAAACAAAATTTAAGTGTATGCATGAAATTTCTTAATTCAATCCAATGGTAAATCCCACTTAGGTTTAAAAACAAATTTTAAAAACAAAGATACAAAACAAAACAAAAAAATTTAAGAGAAAAGCAAATTAAAAAAAATAGTAAAGAGAAATACGAATGAAAAAATATATATTCGAATAAAAAATTTGAAGATTTTGAAATTTTTTACAAGTTTTGAAAAACCCAAGTATCAAAACACATAATTATACAAAATTTTAATTTTCTAACCTAAGATTCGAATACAAATCTAAGGAAAAAGAAAAAGATGAAAAAATACCTTAAATTGGGATTTTGGATGAAAAAATACCTTAAATTGTGTTTAAGAGTAAAAGCCCTCAAGATTTGGTGAAAAACAATGAGGTTTAGAGGGTTTTTATAGGGAAAATCGTTTTAGGGTTTTTAGGGTTTGAGCGGAGTTTTAATTAAAGTAAAACTTTAACATTAAAAGCCATCTATAAAGATGTCCGCTAACCCGTTTCGGAATGGTGTTGACCGTTTCGAAACGCGGGCACTGAGGGTTGACCGACTTTTCAATTCCAGCTGATCGTTTCGATACGTCATTGACTATATCAAATCTCCATTGACTCGTATCGAAACACGTTTCGATACACCCCTTGGCTGTAGCGAAAACATTTCGAAACCCTTGGAAGGCGTTTCGAAACACCCATCTCTCGGATTGAATTTTAAAGCACCTGTATCGAAACATGTGGACCCGTTTCGATACACTTGGGCCTGGAAGTGCAGATGAGGCTCTAAAAGTGTAGCAAAATGAAAATTTTGAAGGCCTAACTTGCATGAATGACCTGAATGAGCAGGAATAACATGTGCAAACATAAACATACTCCCCTAGCTATAGGCATGGATGAAATTAGGAGTAAAAACACATAAACATGGCATTTCACAAGATCAAGCAATTTTAAGCCCAAAATAGGTCCTAAAAGGTCAAGATAGGCTAGTTAGACCTAACTCTCTTCTAAGGGACCAAAAAAGCTCTTTGTCTAAAGGTTTTGTAAATATGTCTGCTAATTGATTTAAGGTGTCAACATACTCTGTAACAACATTTTCTTTAAGGACATGATCTTTAATGAAATGATGCCTTATTTCTATGTGTTTGGTTCTAGAGTGTTGGATGGGATTTTTTGTCAAACATATGGCACTAGTGTTATCACACTTAAGGGGTATGGTTTCAACTTTAATACCATAATCTAAGAGTTGTTGCTTCATCCAAAGGACTTGAGCACAACAACTCCCTAAGGATATGTACTCTGCTTCGGTGGTAGATAAGGCTACACTATTTTTTTTCTTAGAGAACCAAGATATGAGCATACTACCTAGGAATTAACGAGTTCCCGAAGTACTCTTCCTATCGATTTTGCATCCCCCATAATCCGCATCCGAATAAGCATGAAGGTTAAAGGTGGAGTCTCTAGGGTACCAAAGACCTAAACAAGGAGTATCTCTAAGGTACCTAAAGATTCTCTTAACGGCTATAAGGTTAGACTCTCTAGGACTAGCTTGAAACCTAGAATACAAGCAAACACTAAACAAGATATCCAGTCTACTTGCGGTAAGGTAAAGCAATGATCCAATCATAGAACGGTAAAGCTTAGAGTCAACACACTTACATCCTTCATCCTTGTCAAGCTTTGTAGATGAGCTCATACGTGTGGCTTGAGGCTTTGCATTCTCCAAGCCAAACTTCTTGAGCATATCCTTGATGTATTTTGCTTGATTTATGAAGGTGCCATCCTTCCTTTGCTTGATTTGGAGTCCCAAAAAGAATAAGAGCTCCCCCATCATGCTCATCTCGAATTCACCTTGCATTAGCTTAGCAAACTCTTTGCAATGACATTCGTTAGTAGAACCAAAAATAATATCATCAACGTAAATTCGTACTACTAGGATGTTATTTTTATACCTTTTTATAAAAAGTGTAGTGTCCACCTTACCCTTTTCAAAACCCTTTTCAATTAAAAAGTTTGAAAGTCTTTCATACCAAGCTCTAGGAGCTTGTTTTAAACCATAAAGAGCTTTAGTGAGTTTGAAAACATGATTTGGAAATTTTGAGTCTTCAAAACCCGGTGGTTGTTCCACATACACTTCCTCATTTATAAAACCATTTAAAAAAGTGCTTTTAACATCCATTTGAAAAATCTTGAAATCATGATAACATACATATGCAAGCAACATCCTAATGGCTTCCATTCTAGCTACAGGTGCATAGGTTTCATCAAAATCTATTCCCTCTTCTTGAGTGTAACCTTGTGCTACTAGTCTAACTTGATTTCTCACAATGTTACCACTCTCATCTAGTTTGTTCCTAAAGACTCATTTAGTTCCTATAGTAGATTGATTAATATGCCTATCAACTAATGTCCAAACATTACTTCTCTCAAATTGATTTAACTCTTCTTGCATAGCCATAATCCAAAAATCATCTTTCAATGCTTCTTTTATATTCTTAGGCTCTATGCATGAGATAAATGCAACATGATTCATTAGTCTAAGAGAAGATCGAGTGGTTACCCCCTTGGATGGATCACCAAGGATTTCACCATCTTTGACATAGTTGAACTCCCTTGGGTAGCTCACTTCCTTTTCCTCAAGAGCCAAGTCCTTCAAGGCTTCAAGCGGTGGATCTTGTGTGTCCTCTTCTTTTGTTGGAATCTTATCCTCCTTTGAAGTTTGTCCTCCATCAAAGGCATTTATGATTCCTACATCATCATCATCACAAGAATCCTTCATTGGAAGGAGGTTATCATCGAATACAACATGTATAGATTCTTCTACTACTAAAGTTCTCTTGTTAAATACACGATATGCTTTAGAGGTTAAAGAATATCCTATGAAAATAGCTTCATCGCTTTTTGCATCGAATTTACCTAAGTTGTCTTTTCCATTATTCAAAACAAAATACTTGCAACCAAATGGATGAAAATAGCTAATGTTAGGCTTTTTAAATTTTAAAATCTCATAAGGTGTTTTCTTAAAAATTAGCCTAATCATTACTCGGTTTACAATGTAGCAAGTGGTGTCTGTGGCTTCCGCCCAAAAATATTTAGGTAAATTGTTTTCACAAAGCATGGTTGTAGCAATTTCTTGTAAAGTTCTATTTTTCCTCTCAACTACCCCATTTTGTAGGGGAGTTCGAGGAGCAGAAAAATTGTGCCTAATACCATTTTCATTCAAAAACTCTTCAAACCCTAAATTTTGAAACTCGGTTCCATGATCACTTCTAATATGAGAAATTCTAAGTTCAAGATCATTTTGGGTTAGTTTTGAAAATGTGATGAATTTTTCTAAAGCCAAATCTTTAGTACTTAAAAATAGAACCCAAGTAAATCTAGAAAAATCATCTACAAGAACAAATGCATAAGATTTACCACCCAAGCTCATAGTCCTAATTGGCCCAAATAAATCCATATGGATAAGTTGTAAACACCTACTTGTAGAAACATCATTAATGGATTTAAAGGAAGACTTATGTTGTTTACCCTTAGAGCATGCATCACAAATTTTATCGTTTGAGAACTTAATCTTGGGTAAACCTCTAACTAGATCAAGGGAAACTAGTTTTTTCTAAAACACTAATGCTAGCATGTCCTAGTTTCCTATGCCACAACCATGCATCATTTTCATTTTGAGCTACTAAACATGCATGATATGTATGTATGTCATCTAGATGCACCTTGTAAATGTTACCTATGCGATGACCTATGAGCATAATATTATTAGATTTAATGTCGACAATTTTACACCCATTTTTATCAAATAAAACATTAAATCCTTTATCACACAATTGACTTATGCTCAACAAATTATGTTTACGACCATCCACATACAAGACATTTTCAATAATAATTGTAGAGTGATTACCTATGGAGCCAATACCTTTAATGTGGCCTTTGGAGTTGTTACCAAATGTCACCACTCCTCCACTTTTTGGCTTTAGATCCATGAATCTACTCTTGTCTCCGGTCATATGCCTCGAGCATCCACTATCAAGGTACCATGAGTTTTTACTTTATGCTTTGGCCTTGTAACAATGCTCCCCCTACAAACAAAGATATTAAACTTTTGTTTTTTGTACCCAAATCATTTTGGGTCCACGAGTGTTAGCTCCCAATAACTTGGTTCCATTAGGAATCCAAGGTGACTTAGCAACAATGTTATTAGATTTTACATGTTCCTTAGGAACCCATACACTTCTAATCCTTTTAGTTCTACTATGTCTAAGAAAGCTACTTTGTTTGTAGTTATTAGTCTTTTTCCTAGGTTGATTTGTTTCAGAAGATTCACCTATTTCATGCTTCACACTACCAACATTTTTAAAAGACTCTTTGAGCTTGTTAAGCTCATCTAACACCTTTTGGTGTTCACTATTACATTGAGAAAGAAGATTATTAAGGTCAACATTTTCATCTTGGAAGAATTTTAGTTCATCTTTCAACCCTAAAATCTTTTTCTCAAATTTTAAATTAGCAAGAGAAAGTCAGTCATTTTTATCATTTAATTCCGAAATAATTATCTTATTCCTAATGACCGAGTCCTTGTATTTCTCAACTAATTCATCATAGACCTCTTGCAACTCATCATGTGCATCATTTAATTCATCATATGTAAAATCTAAAGATGATGCATTAGAGGTTACCATGGAGGAATCTTCCTTAAGTGCCATGAGGCAAAGGTTGGCCACTTCTTGTTCGTCATCCTCGGATGACTCCTCATCACTCCAAGTAGCAAGCTTGGCTTTGAGCTTCTTCTTCTCAAAGCCCTTCTTCTTGAGTTAGGGCACTCCGAACGTATGTGGTCGGGTTTATTGCACTCGAAGCAAATGATTTGATCCCTTGCTTCTTTTTTGTTTTTACCTTTGAAGTCCATCTTTCTTTGAATTTTTCTTCCCCGGTTGGACCTCATGAAGAGTGAGAATCTTTTGGCTATCATAGCCAATTCTTCTAGCTCATCCTCCTTACTAGAAGAGCTCTCCTCAAGTAATGAAGCTTTGAGAGCTATTCCCATCTTCTTCTTCTTTTCCACCTCTAGCTTCTCTACTCTTTTCTCTTCCTTCTTCTTCTCTTCTTCCCTTCCTTGCTTCATAATCTGATGAGTAAGGAGAGAACCCACTAGCTCATCAAGTTTTAGAGTCTTCAAATTTTTGGCCTCTATGATGGCGGTTCTCTTCCCATCCCAAGTTTCGGGAAGTGAGTAGAGTAGCTTCCGAACAAGCTTGTCTTCCGATATAGTCTCTCCAAATCCTTTAAGCCCATTGACTATGGTTGAGAAGCGATCAAACATCTTGGACACCGTCTCATCGGGTTCCATCTTGAAATTCTCATAACTAAGATTGAGAATTCCAATCTTTGTTTCCTTGACATCGTTGGTTCCCTCATAGGTGGTCTCAAGAGTATCCCACACTTCTTTGGCACTCTCAATGGATGAGACTTTGGAGTAGATGTCTAGACTTAAAGAACAAAAGAGCATGTGAAGAGCTTTGTCATTTATTTGGATCTTCTTCCTCTCTTCTTCACACATCTCCATCTTTTTCTTCA
The DNA here is from genome assembly GCA_030270665.1 of Hibiscus trionum. Classification (NCBI taxonomy): domain Eukaryota; kingdom Viridiplantae; phylum Streptophyta; class Magnoliopsida; order Malvales; family Malvaceae; genus Hibiscus; species Hibiscus trionum. The sequence continues at coordinate 38,769,822 of BSYR01000026.1, read as the reverse complement.
AAACCATCTTCCCTTCATTATCTTGCTTCAATGGAATGTAGGTGCCATCTTCAATGACATCCCAAACCAAGTAATCATTGGACTTGATGAAGAGGCGCATCCGATTCTTCCAAAGCGGATAGTTGTCACCATTGAAGAAAGGTGGTTTTGCAGTGGATTGAGACTCATACATGCTAGAACTGGAGGTAGATACCATTTCTTGATTTTTGGATGATCACACTCTTCCTAGGAACTCCTCTTGTGGTTGTTAATCCTTCAAAGAGGTAGGCTCTGATACCAATTGTTGAGTGGATCGAAAGATCAAAATAAACCAAGAGGGGTGAATTGGATTTTTAAAGCTTTTCGTGGTGGAAATGACAAATAAAATGGTAGACAAGGAATATTTGAGTGATTCAAGTTCCAACCGAACTCTACATCCACTACCTTAGCTTCACTAAGGATTTGCAACAATTCCACTAATTGCTCTTCCCCTTTTCTAGGCTAAGGAGGTAACCGTTACAATTTTCGGTCAAATTTTCTACCCAAAATTTGACCCAATCCTCACACAATTTAAACAAAGAAGTTGTTGGCTAAAACAAGTATCTCTCAATACACAATATAGCCCAATTACAAGCACTCAACCGAATCGAAATGATAAGAATGAAAAATACAATTGGGGTTACAAGACAATAATGGGATTTAGGCACAAATGCTTGGATTTGATGTTTGGATGTTTTCTTTTGGATCAATAGTTGTTGCTGAAGCTTTTAAAGGTCCCTTTTATACCTTCTCATTGAATTCTAGCTGTTGTGGTTGATGCATTCATCAATAGAGCCGTTGGGGATGTTATCTTCCCTCCATAAATGCAGTCTGCAACCAACCGTTTCGAAACGCCCGACCCTGTTTCGAAACAGACCAAAATAGAAAGAGTCGTTGGGGTGCATTAAAGAGCTCGTATCGAAACGGTTAGACATGTTTCGATACGCTAAGAGCTGTTTCGAAACACGTTTCGAAACATTTTTGCCATTGTCAAGGATCGTATCGAAACGGCTTGAATCGTTTCGATACGCCTTAACGACTTCTTGAAAATCAGTTAATAACTTTCTAACGGTCATATTTTTTAAATCTGATTGAATACCGTTTAGAAACATTTGAACTCGTTTCGATACGGTGTCTCGAGGTTCTTAAGCCGTTTCGAAACTTGTTTCGAAATAGGGGTTGACAGTGTTGAAACTGTTTCGATACTCGTTCCGAAACAGGAGCTCACAGTTTCAAAAGTGTTCCGAAACGCCTAAGGCCGTTCCGAAACGGTGACTCGAAAATCACTGTTTTGGCTTTGAGAACACTTAGAAAACATTTGATAAAATCAGTTTTTAACTTAGGCATTTTGTTTAAAACATATAGAGAGGTTTGAGGACTTAAAAATTCGTTTTCACATTTTCAATTTAGTCCTTAAGTTCTTTAGTTATATCAAAATTAAATTATCGGTTTCACAACATCTACTTTTTTCAAACACAATCATAATAAGATATATACCATATCATCTACAAAAATAAAAAAAATGAATTTCTTACAAATAAATACCTAAAATACTTATTTGAACATATTTATAATTTAATTATAATTTTGCATCTATTTTCCTTCGAAATAGAATTTAAAATCAATGGTAATTTTCCATATTCCTCCATATGTTTTGATACAGATTTGATAAATTAGCAAGAGTGGGAAACAACATAACTAGGGATGGTCATGGGTTCGGACGGGCTGAGCTTTTAGTTGATATGCACTTGACCTGAAAATGGAAGGACTTCACCTAAACTCAATCTAATTTCTAATAAAGACATTTCAAATCTTATTTGAATATGAAAGCATTTGATCTATAACATACATGAATGAATTAAATCTGCCTCATTTGGTAAGTAATCTAATATTTAAACATGTATATATATATATATATATATATATATATATATATATATATATATATACATAAATACGAAATTTATCACGTGAAATATAATTTTGCACTGTAATATAATTACAATTATACTTTTTACAATGAATTTTAAAATATGCTTCATTATCTTTATTGCTCCTAAATATGTAAATTCTACTCACATTTAATTGCTCCGTAGGAATTATTTGTCAATATCTAAAATAAGCTTCATTCCCATTCTTGGTTATAGGCACTTCAAATCTAACTATAACTGCTATCTCTCATTCACTATATATAGATATGATTATAGATAATATATACTCACCAAAGTTGTTTTTAAAATTATCATTTTTTTAAAAGTCAAAATGAAGAGTTTTATTTCCTTTGTTCTTCTCATTGTCCTGATTGCAAGTTTGGGTGAATTTCTATCACATCTTTTAAAGAAGTTTTGTTTCAATTGTTTTGATGAATATCTATTCTTTTGGAAGATTTAACTCAAGTATAAATATTATCGTTTCATAATTTTCAGGAACTGAACCAACAATGGTGGAGGCTGACAGTTGTACGACTTCAACACCGATGAATTGCACACCAAGAACATGTGACAAGCTTTGCACTTCTAACCATGGAGAGAAATTTGTTGGGAGATGTATTACTACTTCTGTGTGTGACTGTGCATATCCATGTCCAACACTGTTCTAATTTACTTTAATTTCATTTGCTTTTGGAGAAGATGAATGTTCTTTTTCCGTTGAGAGATAAGATAATGGAATAAAAGATAAATGTATCATTACGATATATATATATATATATATATATATATATATATATATATTTCAGTATTAAATTTTGTTATTAAAATTGCCCAATTTGATTTTTTTTCCTGAAATTTAGATAGACATTTCTCATTAAAAATATAACTTTCACAAATAGTTTTAAAACCAAAAGTTTATTATGTCAGTTAAGTCTCTCTAATATGTAAACAATCATGTACATGCATATTTCCATATCAACGTCGTCAACGATAAAAATAACATAATAAACGTGAAAGAATATTTTCCTAGTCAAAAGGCTTAATTGATGTAATTTTCATCTTTGATGACTCAATTGAGTGTATTTTTCGTGGAAGGGGTTTAATTAATTTTTATGAAAATTTTTGTGGCTTATATTCCCCTAAAGCTATTAAATGATATATATACACCCAATCATATATACATTTCATATATGCTCACATGATTTTAAAATAAATTTGCTATGTCAGTTTTGATTTCTATTATTACTAATATTAATACCTCGAGATGGGGAATACAAAATTAGGGGTATTGGACCACGACAATCATTCTCAATGGCCAAATATCAATAGCTCAAAAGCTCACCAAACGATACAACTAATGTTAACCACAACGAAAATGATAACATATGACAATACATAATAAATTATGTATTACTTAATTTTATTAATAATTGATTCAACACGATTATAAGATATAAAAATTTACCAAGCTCTAGGACGTACATGACTCAAGAAAGAAACAGCTATGAGAATTCCACACAAATGCAAGAAAATGCATAACGTATTTAATTTTAAAAATCTTATTTTTGTATAATGTATATAATTTTATTTTGATTCTTAAATTAATCGATTAGAAGGTTTAGATTGTAAATCTCCCAAAAAAACATCTATTTTTTTCAAACACAATCATAATACGATATATACCATATCATCTACAAAAATAAAAAAAATGAATTTCTTACAAATAAATGCCTAAAATACTTATTTGAACATATTTATAATTTATTTATAATTTTGCATCTATTTTCCTTCGAAACAGAATTTAAAATCAATGGTAATTTTCCATATTCCTTCGTATGTTTTGATACAGATTTGATAAATTAACAAGAGTGGGAAACAACATAACTAGGGATGGTCATGGGTTCGGACGGGCTGAGCTTTTAGTTGATGTGCACTTGACCTGAAAATGGAAGGACTTCACCTAAACTCAATCTAATTTGACTAGATATTAGGATATCTTTGTTCTTGACTGGAATTTTGAGATAAAAATCCCCCCACCACTACTAAACTTAAAAAAAAACCTTATTTCTATTAGGGTTACATGTTATGTGTGTTTTAGGATTTTATTTATAAATCTTGGGCTTACATGTATTTAGACAACATTTTATTTATGTTTGAATATGAATTTCTACAAAATATTTCGTTTTATTTTTGTAACAAATGTGACATTCTATATTCGTTCGTAAAGTCTAGGTCAGATGTTGTGTGTTATAAGGAAGATCGATTGAGTGTGCGTATGGTCAGAGGAAGTGGAGTTGAAGAACCACGTTATCATATATGCAACATACATGCAAACACGACTCTAGATGCAATTTAAGACTTCCCTAGCCACATACAAACATACATGCAACATCCAACATCCATGGAACAACATACGAGTCATTCAAGACAAACAAGGAACATACATTCAAGGATTCAAGAATTTACTCAAAAAGAGACATACTTAGCACATAAGGTTTCATGCCTTTAACATCCACACATAAGGCATTCATGGTAAGCAACATAAACATGTTTATAATCCAAACATGGCATCAACAAGCCACACCAATATCAACATGTTATGGAGTCTAAACATGCTCCTAAACAACCAACAACATACATCAAAAGAATAAATCCCATTGCTTGACTATTACACGATCATAACTTAAAAGTCCATACCTGATAAACTCAAAAGGCAAACTAGCACTTGGAGGCCCTCCTCTTGCACTGGCAACCCACGAACTACGGATCTGCATTGTCGAACAAAATAGAGCGTAAGCATAAAGCTTGGTGAGGGTAAGCTCATAAAACAAACTTCGACAATGCAGGGTCCAAGCACGAACAAAAATCAAGGTAGAATCCATGATCTTACCTTCGATCCACATGAGCCAAAATACACATGATGCCTAAACATATATTCACATTATGCCATGCTCAACAAGTCACAAGCTCAACCCATGTAAATACATATATCAATGTATTAACAAACACGTATATCAATCCATATTGGCAGCTAGCTATGACTTGAATACGCGGATAAACTTTGGAACTCACATCTAACAACAACCATTACCTTACTGTGGGATTACACTCATCACCGTTCACGCGGAGGGGATTCCACTCATCCTCACGCCCCGTCGATGGGATTACACTCATCACCGACTAACATATGTATAAGAAGGTTTTCTGGGCAAACCCGTACTCCATCTTGATGACTACCGTCACCAAGACCACGCGCGCATTTGACTCACGTGTGCACACTAAACATCCTAATGATCGATCATTTGTACTCAAGCATACTAGTGTCAATACTAAACACTTTTCACAACATCATTTCATATCAACTTTCGTGCTTAGCATGTACTCACCATGATCACCATCATGCACAATCCACATGCATCTCACAATGCATCAAAATCATGCCTCAATATACATGTATAACACATTATACATAGCCACCATAAACACAATTAAACATGAGGCATAAACAACAATTAGAGTTCAACCAAAGTCTCTGACTAAAGCTTGGGATTAGACTACAAATCTAATCCCAAATCTAGGTGGGTCTACCAAGCCCGACCTAGTCCACATGCTTGAACAATACTCGAAAACCATTTAAAAACATTTAACCACTCACCGACTATTCCAAGCTCAACACACTAGCCGATCAAGCTTCCAACGATTCCGGATTTGTTCCCGAGGCTTCACCAACACAAACTCTTGCTTCTAATCATCTCAACACATTCAAAACAACCTCAAATCAGTTCACAGTTCAATGTAGCAAACCCGGAACACTAATCAAGCATAAAACACAAGATTTTCAAGCCAAGAACAACCCCAAAACCTCAATTCCGAGCAACCCTTTAGCACAGTCCAAAACTCAAGATTTCGACCTTTTTAACACACCTAAATGCTCCCAAAACAACCCCTAACTATCGCCCTAACATCAGCCCTCAATTTCCAACATCAAACACACCCAAAACTAACCTTTAAACCCAAATCCCAAAATCATCACAAAACACTTTAAAATTCACATATGTTGGACCTTATGAGTTGTAAACAACTTATCTAACAATAAATAATCAAAAGCTTTGTTACAAATTCATAAAGCTTCAACCTTTGACAAATTCTTTGAAAAACCCAAAATACAAAATACATGGTTTTAATGAAAACTAATGGTACCAAAATGAAGAGGGAGATAAGGCCAAGCCAAAAACGAAATTACCTTTCGAAAAGCACCAAAGATGAAGGTGTATGGTGATGGAATAGTAAAATGGAGAGAAGAGCTATCTTTGGTCGTGGAAATGCAATGGGAGAGAGAGGGAAGATGATGACAAGGGATATTTTAAACAAAAAAGGTTTTAATTGAAAGTCTACTTATTTACAATCTTGCCATTAATGAGATGGCAATCTCAAATATTAGCAAATTCTATGGAATTGGGCTTTAAAATCAAAACATGTCCAACATAAAATATTTGTTTTGAAACCTGAGGCCCAAAAGATTATTTTATTATTTTAATTATGAAACCGAAACCCGAAACATTATTTTAATATTATTTTCACCCGACCCCCAAACTCGGGTGTTACATTACCAAGCTCTAGGATGTACATGACTCAAGAAACATCTACTTTTTTCAAACACAATCATAATACGATACATACCATATCATCTACAAAAATAAAAATATGAATTTCTTACAAATAAATACCTAAAATACTTATTTGAACATATTTATAATTTAATTATAATTTTGCATCTATTTTCCTTCGAAACAGAATTTAAAATCAATGGTAATTTTCCATATTCCTCCGTATGTTTTGATACATATTTGATAAATTAACAAGAGTGGGAAACAACATAACTAGGGATGGTCATGGGTTCGGACGGGCTAAGCTTTTAGTTGATCTGCACTTGACCTGAAAATGGAAGGACTTCACCTAAACTAAATCTAGTTTGACTAGATATTAGTAGATCTTTGTTCTTGACTGAAATTTTGAGATAAAAATCCCCCCACCCTCACTAAACTTAAAAAAAACAAACTTATTTCTATTAGGCTTACATGTTATTTGTGTTTTAGGATTTTATTTACTAAATCTTGGGCTTACATGTATTTAGACAACATTTTATTTATGTTTGAATATGAATTTCTACAAAATATTTCGTTTTATTTTTGTAAAAATGTGACATTCTATATTTGTTCGTAAAGTCTAGGTCGGATGTTGTGTGTTATAAGGAAGATCGATTGATTGTGCGTATGATCATAGGAAGTGGAGTTGAAGAACCACGTTATCATATATTAAAATTTTCTAATAAACACTTTTCAAATCTTATTTGAATATGAAAGCATTTGATCTATAACATACATGAATGAATTAAATCTACCTCATTCGGTAAGTAATCTAATATTTAAACATGGTTGTATATATATATATACATAAATACGGAATTTATCACGTGAAATATAATTTTGCACTGTAATATAATTACAATTATACTTTTTACAATGAATTTTAAAATATGATTCATTATCTTTCATGCTCCTAACTATGTAAATTCTACTCATATTTAATTGCTCCGTAAGAATTATTTGTCAATATCTAAAATAAGCTTCATTACCATTCTTGGTTATAGGGACTTCAAATCTAACTATAACTGCTATCTCTCATTCACTATATATAGATATGATTATAGATAATATATACTCACCAAAGTTGTTTTTAAAATTATCATTTTTTTAAAAGTCAAAATGAAGAGATTTATTTCCTTTGTTCTTCTCATTGTCATGATTGCAAGTTTGGGTGAATTTCTATCACATCTTTTAAAGAAGTTTTGTTTCAATTGTTTTGATGAATATCTATTCTTTTGGAAGATTTAACTCAAGTATAAATATTATCGTTTCATAATTTTCAGGAACTGAACCAACAATGGTGGAGGCTGACAGTTGTACGACTTCAACACCGATGAATTGCACACCAAGAACATGTGACAAGCTTTGCACTTCTAACCATGGAGAGAAAGCTGTTGGGAGATGTATTACTACTTCTGTGTGTGACTGTACATATCCATGTCCAACACTGTTCTAATTTACATTAATTTCATTTGCTTTTGGAGAAGATGAATGTTCTTTTTCCGTTGAGACATAAGCTAATTGAATAAAAGATAAATGTATCACTACGATATATATATATTTCTCTATTAAATTATGTTATTAAAATTGCTCAATTTGATTTTTTTCCTGAAATTTAGATAGACATTTCTTATTAAAAATATAACTTTCACAAATGGTTTTTGTAATACCCCAATTTTTGCCTAATTTGAAAATCTTAATTTTAAAATCCCTAATTCGAAACCCTAGAATTTGGGGGATTTTGTTTCTAAAATCCTAATTTGAGTGTGAGGATTAAAAAAAGTAAATTCAGAATTTTGTGGCTTGATTTAGAAATTTTGAGGTGTTATTTTGTAATTTGGGTAAAGTTCTGATGCTTTTATGTAAACCCTAAAATGCTCAGTGACCATTCGTGTAATTCACCCTTTTGGTTGTGATATTTAACCATGTTTTTTAGCCCTAAAATCGATTTTATCTCCCATTTTGTTATGTCAGCCGCTACCCTTACCTTTCTCACTTTCGATTTTCACTCTCACCCTCACCCTTGCTCCGATCAAGCCCCGTCGAGAGAGTTAGCATTCCCCGTTCTGAGCGCCACCACCGTCGTTCGGATCCCCCTCGCCATCCGATCAAAACCCACCCAACCATTATCTTCCGTCGCTGGCCATTTGCTCGGAAACGATCTAAAACCGTTCGGTTTCCCCTGCTCCGTCCGCCTCTGCCATCCGCACCACCATCGTCAGAGTCGTTTTTAGGTCGCAAGCAAACCCCAACCATCTGTCCGTTTTCGGTTTTCACTCGATCTTTGCGTTGCCGCTCTTATCATGCGGTTCTCGCCTCCATCGAAATCTGAAGAAAACCTTTTCGTTTTTCATCTCCACCGTTGCTCACGCCACTGCTGGGTTTGGTCGTTTTCATGTCGTCGTTGTGCATGTCTAGCTCTGTCGTCGTTGCCGTTGTGTAGCTACGATGTCGCTGTCATGGTCTTTATGCCACTGTCGCTCACCTTCCGCCGCCGCCGGTCGTCTTTCGTCGTTATTGCTCCTGCTTCGTCATCTCTGCCGCCGTCAAGCAAGGGTCTGTAAACCCTAGCTTCAGTTTGCAGAATTGTGTTGGGGTGATGGGTTGTGTTGTGTGAGAATTAGGGCTGGATTGAGCCCAATTCGACAGGCCCATATGTGTGTATCATGGTGTAGAGCCCATCTAGTGAGCTTGAAGAGAGATCCAACACGTGATTCATTTCAGATTGAACCCAAACTTGTGCAATTTAGACTGTTGGAGTTGCCTTGAACTGAATCGGTTTGACCCTTTGACCTACTCGGACCGTTGACTTGTACAGTTGATCGGGTTTGACCAAATCAACTTTGACCCAGTGGACCACAGTTGACCGGATTTGACTTGTTGACTCGTTGACTTTGACCGTTAGAGTTGACTTTGACCATGGACCATTGACCTGTTGATTTTGACCGTTAGAGTTGACTTTGACCACTTTGACTTTGACCAGAGTTGACGAAGATTTGACTTTTTCAGGAAACGTTCCTCTTGACTTGTTTCGACGTCCTGAGTTCGTATCCACTGCCCGTTTTGTCAAATTAGATCTCGAAAGCTCCGTTTTGCTAATTTTAAGTAATTGTTATTGGAATATGATAAGTTATGATTTCAGAATCTGATTCGGAATATTCTCGTGTTCAGGTGCCGACTTTGAGACCGTTGGGTTACCTCTAGTTGTTCAGACCGACCGTACACGTTCTTCGAGATCTTCAAGTGAGTATATCTTAGTTCGGTTTTTAGTGTTTTAGTTGGTGGCTTAGTGTTAGTATTAAATGCTAATCTAGAGTTTTTACCTCGTAGGTTCTGATTCAACTAGATCTGAGCGTAAGACGCGCTTTTCTCGGCATTAGAGCTACTGTTGCTAAAGGTGTGTCTCTTCATGTTTTATAAACTTGTGTGTTTCTTTCTGTGCTATAAATTTTATGTGCTTCTTATGACATAAATGTAAGTAAATGTTTTGTACATTTTGTGTGCATACTCTGTTTTGATTGGGTGAATGTTTTTAGAAATCATGCATAACATGTCATACTGTGATTTAAATGAGAAATCAGACTTACCAAATTGTGAAATATCAGATTTTCGGAATCGTAAAACATCAGATTTATAGTATTGTGCAACTTGAATTTGCATGATTCAAGTTTCGGATCAGACTCGGATTTTAAAATCTGCATCATATCATTGTGGGTATATGGTTTGGGATTTGTTCGGGGAAGTTCAGTGGTTTCACCCTTCGGGCTGAATTCTGCTTCGGATCAGTGGTTCCACCCTTCGGGCTGAGTTCCACTTCGGATGGTGACGATGGAGAAAGTAGGTTCTGGGGAACCTTACTTTTCGGTGTATCAAGATGGGTACTATGATTCATGTGCATCAGACATCATATCATCATGATTCAGTTTTTTTGTGTTTTCAGAAAAGTCTTTATCAGAAAAAAAAAATACTGTTTTGTTTTGTTTTCGGTTGCACTTTAGAGACACACTAAGCTCTTTAGCTTACACCCCTTAGTTTTTACTTTTCAGATATCTCAGACTTATTAGGCGACTCGGTACTTGGAGCATCTCTTATTCATTCAGATAAATTATCATTCAGTATGAACTCTTTTGACTATCTTGGATTTATGTTTTAACATTGTTTGGGATATTTGTGTAATATGGACATTGGGACTGTCTATAATTTGAGATTTATTGGATGCATGCATTTACGAATTTATTTTCAGAGATTTTAATTAATTATCGGAACATCGTTTAAAAGATTGAGTTTTACTTTAATCGGAGTATTTATTGAGTTTTATTTATTTAATCGAATATTTTGAATTATAAAATATTTTAACCTAAAGTGTATCTTGAGGGACAAGTTTTCAATTGCTACTTCCTAGATTCGGCCCATTTCTTCTGGTTCGAGTTTAGGGGGTTACAGTTTTAAAACCAAAAGTTTACTATGTCAGTTAAGTCTCTCTAATATGTCAACAATCATCTACATGCATACTTCCATATCAACGTCGTCAACGATAAAAATAACATAATAAATGTGAAAGAATGTTTTCCTAGTCAAAAGACTTAATTGAAGTAATTTTCATCTTTGATGACTCAATTGAGTGTATTTTCCGTGGAAGGGATTTAATTGATTTTTATGAAAATTTTTGTGGCTTATATTCCCCCAAAGCTATTAAATGATATATATACACCCAATCATATATACATTTCATATATGCTCACATGATTTTAAAATAAATTTGCTATGTAAGTTTTGATTTCTATTATTACTAATATTAATACCTCGAGGTGGGGAATACAAAATTAGGTGTATTGGACCACGGCAATCATTCTCAATGGCTAAATATTGATAGCTCAAAAGCTCACCAAACGATACAACTAATGTTAACCACAACGAAAATGATAACATATGACAATACATAATAAATTATGTGTTACATAATTTTATTTAGAATTGATTCAACACGATTATAAGATATAAAAATTTACCAAGCTCTAGGACGTACATGACTCAAGAAAGAAACACCTTTGAGAATTGCACACAAATGCAAGAAAATGCATAACGTATTTAATTTTAAAAATCTTATTTTTGTATAATGTATATAATTTTATTTTGATTCTTAAATTAATCGATTAAAAGGTTTAGATTATAAATCTCCCATAAAAACATCTACTTTTTTTCAAACACAATCATAATACGATATATACCATATCATCTACAAAAATAAAAAATGAATTTCTTACAAATAAATACCTAAAATTCTTATTTGAACATATTTATAATTTAATTATAATTTTGCATCTATTTTCCTTTGAAACAGAATTTAAAATCAATTTTAATTTTCCATATTCCTCCGCATGTTTTGATACATATTTGATAAATTAACAAGAGTGGGAAACAACATAACTAGGGATGGTCATGGGTTCGGACGGGCTGAGCTTTTAGTTGATCTGCACTTGACCTGAAAATGGAAGGACTTCACCTAAACTCAATCTAATTTGACTAGATATTAGGAGATCTTTTTTTTTGATCAGCAAAGCGAAGTATATTATTAGAGAAATTATACAACGCTAGTCAGACATGCGCCTCGTTAAAAACCTCCCTAAACCTACTGGAGGAAAAGAGTACGACATGTCGACTGAATAACAAAACGAACGACCCCCCTTACAACATCAAAGCGAAGCCTGAAACAAAGAGACTCGGGCTACCCCCTCCTTCGCTAGAGCATCAGCTAGCCCATTTGCCTCCCGAAAGATGTGTGAGAAACACACTGATCCTAGCTGCATACAAGCTCGGTCTATCACACAAAATGACTCCCATAAGCGCCACGGCCGACGGTCCACCTGCAGCACCCAACCGATTGCTACCTTGGAATCCGACTCAATAATTAAAGGTTGATCCACCCATTTGGAAGCTAAATAGAACTCCAAGGCAAAAGCTATCGCCCTAATCTCTGCCACATTTGAATCAAGAGAACCGAGGGGCCCTGAAAACAAAGCAAGGACACGACTTTGTGCATCGCGCAACACCCCTCCGAAGCCCGCAGGTCCTGGCTTTCCACGTGCAGATCCGTCCACTGAGAACTTCAAAGTAGAGCCGATCGGTGGTTCCCAACACACACTCACACGGTCTAAATTTTTAGCTACCTCTTCCCGATACATGCTCGGACAATCCCACCAAAGATTCTCACTAACCATTAAGCCCTCTTTAAGGGTCTTCACCCAATAGAAAGATCGCAGCTTCACCAAAAAACAAATTTCAGAAACCAAAATGGACTTCCCATTAAAAACAAGGTCATTACGCGCAAGCCACATCTACCATAACAAAGCTGCGATACTTGACACCCACAGCTTCCTTAGTATCCTCGTGAAGGAACAATGCATATCCGGGATAAGGAAGTCTGCTAAGGATTTCGGAAAAGGCAAAGAAATCGCCCACCATCCTCTAAACCAATTCCATAATTCTTGGGCCATCGGACAATAATAAAGAAGATGCTCCACATCCTCCTCCCACCCGCGGCATCTCCTACACAACACATGATTGTCACCCAAATCAATTCCACGCCTCCGTAGGAATGCGAACGTCGGCAAACGGCGCAACAAAGTAAACCATAGGAACGCCTGAACCTTCGGAGGAACCAATACCTTCCACGCAAAACAGTCCCCAAAGTCGCTCTCGCCCTCTTTGTCCAACATAAGCAGCCGTGACAATCCCTTGACGGAAAAAGTCCCATGGGTATCCGGCTTCCACACGAGAATGTCCAATTCACCTTGTCGCAGCCGAAACGGGCATACCAAAGCGCATAAATCATGCAGTTGCCGAGCTTCAAACGACCGCAGACTACGGCGAAACACCCTATCCCAACGCACCTGCTGAAAAGTCCCCTCGACGGCTACGTCCCGCACCAATGCCAAACGATCAACCGCAATAGAGAACAGTCGCGGAAACACGTCTTTCAAAGGCTGCTCTATACACCAGGCATCAAACCAGAACATCACACGCTCCCCCGAACCAACACGCCAAAAGAACCGAGTCTCTCCCATATGCTGTTGCACTCCCTCCGAGCTAACCGTGTGCACTATTTGTTTCCATATTACGGACACATTTCCCCTAACCGATGTATTAAACCGCCACCAATGCGCCGCTTCACCATATTTAGAAACAATAATAGCCCGCCACAACGAAGTCTCATCTCGGGCATATCGCCATGCCCACTTTGCCAACAATGCCTTGTTTCGAATTTCAAGATCGGCCACCCCCAACCCTCCCAAATGCCGAGGACGACATACCAAGTTCCAATGCACCCTACTCATTTTGCGTTGTAAATTAACACCACCCCATAAAAAAGCACGCCTCAACTTATCTATCGCAGCGATCACCCCTTTCGGCACTCGAAACAGACCCATATAATACACAGGAAGAGAAGACAAGACAGAATTTACCACAGTCACCCGTGCCGCAAATGATAACGATGTCTTCTTCCAGCCTGCGAGCTTGCGACGGACAGATGCAATAACAGGTTCCCAAACAGCACTATTGCGCGAATTGACACCCAGCGGCAAGCCTAAGTAAACAAAAGGTAGCTCCCCCTGACGGCAAGACAAAACCTCGGCCATTAATGCATACAACGCAGCATCTACACCAACCGCATAGAGTGGCGACTTTGCAAAGTTGATACACAAACCAGAACATACCTGGAAGCAACACAAGAGCCTTCGAATATTCAGAGCTGCCGCTACCGATGCTTTGAAGAAAAGAACTGTGTCATCTGCAAACTGGAGATGTGTTATTGTCACCCCCGGTGCCACTTCCACGCCTTGAATAAACCCTCGTAACTCCGCTTGTACTAATATACGATGCAACGCTTCAGCCACAATGACAAACAACAACGGCGATAAGGGACAGCCTTGTCGCAGCCCTCGTCTCATATCAAATTCCTTCGTTGCGCTCCCATTCAATAAGACCGATAAGCGAACTGTCCCAATGCATTCCATCACCCATCCCCTCCATGTTCCATTAAGACCCATAGATTCCATAATCTGATCCAAACATTCCCAACGAACACAATCATAGGCCTTCGCAAAGTCTAGCTTCAACACACAACCCCCCTCTCGACTGTTACGCATAGAATGGAGCGTCTCATTAGCCAACAGGATCCCATCCACTATCTGACGGCCACGGACAAAAGCTGATTGATGATCGCTGATTAAACCAACCAGCACTACCTGTAGACGCAGAGCTAGGATTTTCGCCAAAATTTTATAAATAGAATTTAACAAACTGATCGGGCGATACTCATGTAAAGAAACCGGCGAATCCACTTTCGGCAAAAGAACAATAAAGGTATTATTTACGCCTGGAGGTAGCTTTCCAGTAGAGAAAAAATCCGTCAAGAACCTGTCCACATCTCCACCAATTATCGCCCAGCACCTCTTATAAAATTCCATACTATAGCCATCCGGACCCGGAGACTTCGAACCCTCACACCCACGCACCACATCCCATGCCTCATTCATCGAGAAAGGCATGGTCAGAGCCAAGTTATCACTATCGGTTACCCTATTGAACGCACCCTCAAACTGCCAAGTGCATAGTCTCTTTTCCGCGGCAAAATGTCTAGAGAAAAAACTTACCATGTGCCGCCGTAACCTGTTCGGATCAATCACCCAAGATCCATTTATATTCAAACCAACAATGGAGTTCCGACACGCTCGCAACTTCGCTGCCCGGTGAAAATACGCTGTATTCCTATCCCCCAATTTAAGCCAAGTCGCACGTGACTTCTGTCGCCATAGCGATTCTTTTTTACGGATCGCTCGCCATAGAGCTTGTAACCAAACCCGCCGTTGATCATAAACATCGCCCCCCTCCCCCACGACTTGTTCCACCTCTCCCTTGTCTAGGCGATCAATACGGCATTGGATGCTGGAAATTTCCTTTTCAATGTCCCCAAAGTCGGACTTGTTCCACTTCCTTAGGAATAGCTTCAAATGGCGGAGCTTTACTGATATGTTCGAGTTTCCAATCCCCATTCCCGTCAACCTACACCACTCCTCCGCCATACGATTAACATTCCGCTTCTCCTCCAACCATACATTAATGAAACGGAATGGTCGAGGACCCCAATCAATATCATCACACAATAACAAAATAGGGGCATGATACGAAATACCACGCGGTAACGATACTTGATCCATGCGGGAAAAGCAGTCTAACCACTTCGAATTTACTAAAAAACGATCAATACGGCTCTTCCGGCAATCCCTCCCAAACCACGTAAATTGCTTTCCCCTCAAAGGCAAGTCAATTAAGCAAGCATCATTCACAAACGACATAAAAGAAACCATACCTCGTGGCTGTATACTACATCCAGCTCTTTCCGATGATTGCAACACCGCATTAAAATCACCCGCAACACAATAAGGTCCCGAATAATTATCAATCGCATTCACCAACTGTTGCCATAACCCTTCCTGCTCGATCGCGTCACATGGCGTATACACCGCCAAAATATAACATACCATGTCCTCATGTTTCCAACGTCCCTGGAGCATAACAAAATGCCTTGCAATTTCAACTGATTCCAGCACGAATCTATCACTTTCCCATATTGCTAAAATACCACCCGATGCTCCCACTGAAGGCGAAAAAGAAAATTCATATCCATCGCTGTACCACAGCCCAACTACCAACGACGGACTCAGCTCCTCTAATTTCGACTCTTGCAACAAAACCATATCAAAACGATGTTTCCGAATCACTTCTCCAACCCGTCTCCTCTTCAACACGGACCCCAACCCCCTAACATTCCAGCTCAATAAACGCATAATTTCTATTGACGAATGCCGCCCTGCAGCACTCGCGACAAGTCTCGCAAAATTTCTTCCTCACGACCTATCGACGTCACACCCACCAAATTCCCTAAAGCCGCAGTTGTTGTTGCTTCGCGGTGAATTATTTTTTGTCTACGGACAAAATCTGAATCTGTTAATGAGGCATCCGCAATTACTGATTGGGATGCGCGGCCTCCATTCTTCCGCGGCCTTCCCCTCCCCTGCTTCGTTTTATTCGTCACCCCTGATAAAGCATTCACTGACTTTGTTTTCTTCAACACACCATTAATCCAAACTGGAGTAACATCAACAGCGCCTTCCGATTGCCATGAGCCTTGTACGTCACCAATTCTTTCAACCGGTATTGCGATCACTCCTTTTTGGTCGACTATAGTTGCCGATATCGGGACTGGAATCAAACCTGCCGTATCCTTCTCCCCAATTTCCGTCTCCCCCCGTTGGCCTTGAATTTCGATAAGATTATCCTGAATAGACAGAAGAGTTTGATTGGCCACTGTATCTTGGGAGTTTGGATTGGCTTCAGTAACTCCAATCCTAAGGACTTCAGTTTCATTAGGACTCCTCGTGGCACTACAGTCCCCTACTACCGGTCCACTACTTCTCATCTCAGCATCCCCACCGCCTTGTGGCGGTCCATTGTGCCCCGACGGTACTATATCGCTTCCAGCCATGATCTTCGAAGTGATATCGACAGCCTCCTGATCCCCTAGACATGCATCATTCCATAATTGGTTGGTAGTCCAATCCGCTACCCCTGCTCCTGTTTCATCAAAATGTTGCCGAGCAGAATCGTCCCCTATGCACGAATCCGGTACGTATTCCGACGAGCTACCCTCAGTCGAGTCATCACTGTCATCCTCACTAGTTACGGTGCATTCGCAATCGATAAGAGGCCCAAATATGGTCACCTCTTGAACAAAAATCCGGTATGGCTTGCCCTCGACATCCAACATCAATTGGGTATCAATGACCTCCATCGATTCCGTTTCAATCAATATCCAGCCACGTTCGAAAGATGTCGGCGCTGATGTGTTTTCTGCTACTCGAACCAGTGATCCCCATTGTGTCGCAATACTCTCGAACGTCTCATACGACCAAGCATGCACCGGGATACCTCGGACAGAAAGCCAAACCCGTCGTGATTGTATCAACATCCCCGGAAACCATCGTACTAATTTTGAGAAGCAATCGCTGAAGCTTGTTTTTTCCAATATCCCTTCCATTGTTTTTGCGTCCTTGAACATCAACAATATCGCCGTTCCAGCGATTCGCATAATAGATAAACCATGGTGATCGGGGATTTGCATCCTCGCTGCTAGTTCCTTTATACTCCATTGTCTATCACACCAACCCACCATACAGTGTTGAAGAACGCCCACTTTCTCTTCGTCAACATACCCCTTGATTGTCGTTGCCGTGGTAGAATCTCTCTTTGAATTCACGCTATTGGATTTACCCTTTTCTTCCCCATTCTTTTTACTGGCATGTTCATCTAGCCCCCTCTTTCGTTGAAACGATCCACGATCGGCGAATCTTGCCAAACTCACTCTTAGTCGAGATCCATAAATCCACTTGTTGTTGAGGCGTTCAATCGCTCGATCCGCATCATCTTTGCTGGCCATCCTAACAAATCCAAATCGTCCTCCATCTTTTGCCCGTTTCCGAGGGATGAATGCGTCGATAACCTCGCCGTGTCTATCAAAAACTTGCCATAACCCTTTCCAATGCAGCATCTCCGATATCCTCCCCACGTAAACAGTCCAGTGCTGCCGGCGGTCGTTCTCATTGGCCTCCTTGCGCTGCACCATTTACTTTTTTCTTTAATTAAAATGATATATGTGCTGCCATGGGGTATTGAACCTCTAACCTTGGGTATGTAAACTTTATAAATTTAGAAAAAAAAATGATAAAATTCGAATAGAGTTGAAAGTTATATTAGGAGATCTTTATTCTTGACTGGAATTTTGAGATAAAAATCCCCCCACCCTTATAAAACTTAAAAAAAACATTTTTCTATTAGGCTTACATGTTATGTGTGTTTTAGGATTTTATTTACTAAATCTTGTGCTTACATGTATTTAGAAAACATTTTATTTATGTTTGAATATGAATTTCTACAAAATATTTCGTTTTATTTTTGTAAAAAATGTGACATTCTATATTCATTCGTAAAGTCTAGGTCGGATGTTGTGTGTTATAAGTAAGATCGATTGAGTGTGCGTATGGTCATAGGAAGTGGAGGTGAAGAACCACGTTATCATATATTAAAAATTCCTAATTAACACTTTTCAAATCTTATTTGAATATGAAAGCATTTGATTTATAACATACATGAATGAATTAAATCTGCCTAATTTGGTAAGTAATCTAATATTTAAACAAGTATATATATATATATATACGGAATTTATCACGTGAAATATAATTTTGCACTATAATATAATTACAATTATACTTTTTACAATGAATTTTAAAATATGCTTCATTATCTTTCATGCACCTAACTATGTAAATTCTACTCACATTTAATTGCTCCGTTAGAATTATTTGTCAATATCTAAAATAAGCTTCATAACCATTATTGGTTATAGGCACTTCAAATCTAACTATAACTGCTATCTCTCATTCACTATATATAGATATGATTATAGATAATATATACTCACCAAAGTTGTTTTTAAAATTATCATTTTTTTAAAAGTCAAAATGAAGAGTTTTATTTCCTTTGTTCTTCTCATTGTCCTTATTGCAAGTTTGGGTGAATTTCTATCACATCTTTTAAAGAAGTTTTGTTTCAATTGTTTTGATGAATATCTATTCTTTTAGAAGATTTAACTCAAGTATAAATATTATCGTTTCATAATTTTCAGGAACTGAACCAACAATGGTGGAGGCTGACAGTTGTACGAATTCAACACCGATGAATTGCACACCAAGAACATGCGACAAGCTTTGCACTTCTAACTATGGAGAGAAAGCAGTTGGGAGATGTATTACTACATCTGTGTGTGACTGTACATATCCATGTCCAACACTGTTCTAATTTACTTTAATTTTATTTGCTTTTGGAGAAGATGAATGTTCTTTTTCCGTTGAGAGATAAGATAATTGAATAAAAGATAAATGTATCATTAAGATATATATATTTCTCTATTAAATTTTATTATTAAAATTACTCAATTTGATTTTTTTCCTAAAATTTAGATAGACATTTCTTATTAAAAATATAACTTTCACAAATAGTTTTAAAACTAAAAGTTTATTATGTCAGTTAAGTCTCTCTAATATGTCAGCAATCATGTACATGCATACTTCCATATCAACGTCGTCAACGATAAAAATAACATAATAAATGTGAAAGAATGTTTTCCTAGTCAAAAGGCTTAATTGGTATAATTTTCATCTTTGATGACTCAATTGAGCGTATTTTTCGTGGAAGGGATTTAATTGATTTTTATGAAAATTTTTGTGGCTTATATTCCCCTAAAGCTATTAAATGATATACATACACCCAATCATATATACATTTCATATATGCTCACATGATTTTAAAACAAATTTGCTATGTCAGTTTTGATTTCTATTATTACTAATATTAATACCTCGAGGTGGGGAATACAAAATTAGGGGTATTGGACCACGACAATCATTCTCAATGGCCAAATATAAATAGCTCGAAAGCACACCAAACGATACAACTAATGTTAACCACAACGAAAATGATAACATATGACAATACATAATAAATTATGTATTACTTAATTTTATTAATAATTGATTCAACACGATTATAAGATATAAAAATTTACCATGCTCTAGGACGTACATGACTCAAGAAAGAAATACCTATGAGAATTCCACACAAATGCAAGAAAATGCATAACGTATTTAATTTTAAAAATCTTATTTTTGTATAATGAATATAATTTTATTTTGATTCTTAAATTAATCGATTAAAAGGATTAGATTGTAAATCTCCCAAAAAATATCTGTTGAGTGGATCGAAAGATCGAAATAAACCAAGAGGGAGGTGAATTGGATTTTTAAAGCTTTTGGTGGTGGTAATGGCAAAAAAAATGGTAGACAAGGAATTTTAGAGTGGTTCAAGTTCCAATCGAACTCTACATCCACTACCTTAGCTTCACTAAGGATTTGCAACAATTCCACTAATTGCTCTTCCCCTTTTCTAGGCTAAGGAGGTAACCGTTACAATTTTCGGTCAAATTTTCTACCCAAAATTTGACCCAATCCTCACACAATTTAAACAAAGAAGTTGTTGGCTAAAACAAGTATCTCTCAATACACAATATAGCCCAATTACAAGCACTCAACCCAATTGAAATGATAAGAATGAAAAATACAATTGAGGTTACAAGACAATAATGGGATTTAGGCACAAATGCTTGGATTTGATGTTTGGATGTTTGCTTTTGGATCAATAGTTGTTGCTGAAGCTTTTAGAGGTCCATTTTATACCTTCTCATTGAATTCTAGCCGTTGTGGATGATGCATTCATCAATAGAGCCGTTGGGGATGTTATCTTCCCTCCATAAATGCAGTCTGCAACCAACCGTTTCGAAACGCCCGACCCTGTTTCGAAACAGACCAAAATAGAAAGAGTCGTTGGGGTGCATTAAAGAGCTCGTATCGAAACGGTTAGACCTGTTTCGATACGCTAAGAGCCGTTTCGAAACACGTTTCGAAACATGTTTGCCACTTTCAAGGATCGTATCGTAACGGCTTGAATCGTTTCGATACGCCTTAACGACTTGTTGAAAATCAGTTAAAAACTTTCTAACGGTCATATTTTTTAAATCTGATTGAATACCGTTTCGATAGATTTGAACTCGTTTCGATGCGGTGTCTCGAGGTTCTTAAGCCGTTTCGAAACTCGTTTCGAGACAGGGGTTGACAGTGTTGAAACTGTTTGCATCAAATTTACAATGTAGCTTCATCACTTTTTGCATCAAATTTACCTAAGTTTTCTTTTCCATTATTCAAAACAAAACACTTGCAACCAAATTGATGAAAATAGCTAATGTTAGTCTTTTTAGATTTTAAAATCTCATAAGGTGTTTTCTTAAAAATCGGCCTAATCATTACTCGGTTTACAATGTAGCAAGTGGTGTTTGTGGCTTCCGCCCAAAAATATTTAGGTAAATTGTTTTCACAAAGCATGGTTGTAGCCATTTCTTGTAAAGTTCTATTTTTCCTCTCAACTACCCCATTTTGTTGGGGAGTTCGAGGAGCCGAAAATTTGTGGCTAACACAATTTTCATTCAAAAACTCTTCAAACCCTAAATTTTGAAACGCGGTTCCATGATCACTTCTAATATGAGAAATTCTAAGTTCAAGATCATTTTGGGTTAGTTTTGAAAATGTGATGAATTTTTCTAAAGCGTCATCTTTAGTACTTAAAAATAGAACCCAAGTAAATCTAGAAAAATCATCTACAAGAGCAAATGCATAAGATTTACCATCCAAGCTCATAGACCTAATTGGCCCAAATAAATCCATATGGATAAGTTGTAAACACATACTTGTAGAAACATCATTGATGGATTTAAAGGAAGACTTATGTTGTTTACCCTTAGAGCATGCATCACAAATTTTATCGTTTGAGAACTTAATCTTGGGTAAACCTCTAACTAGATCAAGGGAAACTAGTTTTTCTAAAACACTAATGCTAGCATGTCCTAGTTTCCTATGCCACAACCATGCATCATTTTCATTTTGAGCTACTAAACATGCATGGGATGTATGTATGTCATCTAGATGCACCATGTAAATGTTACCTATGCGATGACCTTTGAGCATAATATTATTAGATTTGATGTCAACAATTTTGCACCCATTTTTATCAAATAAAACATTAAATCCTTTATCACACAATTGACTTATGCTCAACAAATTATGTTTAAGACCATCGACATACAAGACATTTTCAATAAGAATTGTAGAGTGATTACCTATGGAGCCAATACCTTTAATGTGGCCTTTGGAGTTGTCACCAAATGTCACCACTCCTCCACTTTTTGGCTTTAGATCCATGAATCTACTCTTGTCTCCGGTCATATGCCTCGAACATCCACTATCAAGGTACCATGATTTTTTACTTTGTGCTTTGGCCTTGTAACAATGCTCCCCCTATAAAAAAAGTTATTAAACTTTTGTTTTTGGTACCCAAATCATTTTGGGTCCACGAGTGTTAGCTCCCAATAACTTGGTTCTATTAGGAATCCAAGGTGACATAGCAACAATGTTATTAGATTTTACAAGTTCCTTAGGAACCCATACACTTCTAATCCTTTTAGTTCTACTATGTCTAGGAAAGCTACTTTGTTTGTAGTTATTAGTCTTTTTCCTAGGTTGGTTTATTTTAGAAGATTCACCTATTTCATGCTTCACACTACCAATATTTTTAAAAGACTCTTTGAGCTTGTTAAGCTCATCTAACACCTTTTGGTGTGCACTATTACATTCAGAAAGAAGATTATTAAGGTCAACATTTTCATCTTGGAAGAATTTTAGTTCATCTTTCAACCCTAAAATCTTTTTCTCAAATTTTAAATTAGCTTGAGAAAGTGAGTCATTTTTATCATTTAATTCCGAAATAATTTTCTTATTCCTAATGACCGACTCCTTGTATTTCTCAACTAATTCATAATAGACATCTTGCAACTCATCATATGCATCATTTAATTCATCATATGTAAAATCTAAAGATGATGAGTTAGAGGTTACCATGGAGGAATCTTCCTCAAGTGCCATAAGGCAAAGGTTGGCCACTTCTTGTTCATCATCCTCGGATGACTCCTCATCACTCCAGGTAGCAAGCTTGACTTTGAGCTTCTTCTTCTTCTCAAAGCCATTCTTCTTGAGTTGAGGGCACTCCGAACGTATGTGGCCGAGTTTATTGCACTCGAAGCAAATGATTTGATCCCTTGCTTCTTCTTTGTTTTTACCTTTGAAGTCCATCTTTCTTTGAATTTTTCTTCCCCTGTTGGACCTCATGAAGAGTGAGAATCTTTTGGCTATCATAGCCAATTCTTCTAGCTTTGAGAGCTATTCCCATCTTCTTCTTCTTTCCACCTCTAGCTTCTCTACTCTTTTCTCTTCCTTCTTCTTCTCTTCTTCCCTTCCTTGCTTCATAATCTCATGAGTAAGGAGAGAACCCACAGATTTAATAAATTAACAAGAGTGGGAAACAACATAACTAGGGATGGTCATGGGTTCGGACGGGCTGAGCTTTTAGTCGATCTGCACTTGACCTGAAAATCGAAGGACTTCACCTAAACTCAATCTAATTTGACTAGATATTAGGAGATCTTTGTTCTTGACTGGAATTTAGAGATAAAAATCCCCCCACCCTTACTAAACTTAAAAAAAACCTTCTTTCTATAAGGCTTACATGTTATGTGTGTTTTAGGATTTTATTTACTAAATCTTGGGCTTACATGTATTTAGACAACATTTTATTTATGTTTGAATATGAATTTCTACAAAATATTTCGTTTTATTTTTGTAACAAATGTGACATTCTATATTTGTTCGTAAACTCTAGGCCGGATGTTGTGTGTTATAAGGAAGATAGATTGAGTGTGCGTATGGTCAGAGAAAGTGGAGTTGAAGAACCACGTTATCATATATTAAAAATTTCTAATAAACACTTCTCAAATCTTATTTGAATATGAAAGCATTTGATCTATAACATACATGAATGAATTAAATCTGCCTCATTTGGTAAGTAATCTAATATTTAAACATGTATGTATATATATATATACAGAAATACGGAATTTATCACGTGAAATATAATTTTGCACTATAATATAATTACAATCATACTTTTTACAATGAATTTTAAAATATGCTTCATTATCTTTCATGCTCCTAACTATGTAAATTCTACTCACATTTAATTGCTCCGTCAGAATTATTTGTCAATATCTAAAATAAGCTTCATTACCATTCTTGGTTATAGGCACTTCAAATCTAACTATAACTGCTATGTCTCATTCACTATATTAGATATGATTATAGATAATATATACTCACCAAATTTCTTTTTAAAATTATCATTTTTTTAAAAGTTAAAATGAAGAGTTTTATTTCCTTTGTTCTTCTCATTGCCCTTATTACAAGTTTGGGTGAATTTCTATCACATCTTTTAAAGAAGTTTTGTTTCAATTGTTTTGATGAATATCTATTCTTTTGGAAGATTTAACTCAAGTATAAATATTATCGTTTCATAATTTTTAGGAACTGAACCAACAATGGTGGAGGCTGACAGTTGTACGACTTCAACACCGATGAATTGCACACCAAGAACATGTGACAAGCTTTGCACTTCTAACCATGGAGAGAAAGCTGTTGGGAGATGTATTACTACTTCTGTGTGTGACTGTACATATCCATGTCCAACACTGTTCTAATTTACTTTAATTTCATTTGCTTTTGGAGAAGATGAATGTTCTTTTTCCGTTGAGAGATAAGATAATAGAATAAAAGATAAATGTATCATTACGATATATTATTTGTGTTTTAGGATTTTATTTACTAAATCTTGGGCTTACATGTATTTAGACAACATTTTATTTATGTTTGGATATGAATTTCTACAAAATATTTCGTTTTATTTTTGTAACAAATGTGACATTCTATATTTGTTCGTAAAGTCTAGGTCGGATGTTGTGTGTTATAAGGAAGATCGATTGAGTGTGCGTATGGTCATAGGAAGTGGAGTTGTAGAACCACTTTATCATATATTAAAATTTTCTAGTAAACACTTTTCAAATCTTATTTGAATATGAAAGCATTTGATCTATAACATACATGAATGAATTAAATCTGCCTCATTCGGTAAGTAATCTAATATTTAAACATGGTTGTATATATATATATATATACATAAATACGGAATTTATCACGTGAAAAATAATTTTGCACTGTAATATAATTATAATTATACTTTTTACAATGAATTTTAAAATATGATTCATTATATTTCATGCTCCTAACTATGTAAATTATACTCACATTTAATTGCTCAGTAAGAATTATTTGTCAATATCTAAAATAAGCTTCATTCCCATTCTTGGTTATAGGCACTTCAAATCTAACTATAACTGCTATCTCTCATTCACCATATATAGATATGATTATAGATAATATATACTCACCAAAGTTGTTTTTAAAATTATCATTTTTTTAAAAGTCAAAATGAAGAGTTTTATTTCCTTTGTTCTTCTCATTGTCCTGATTGCAAGTTTGGGTGAATTTCTATCACATCTTTTAAAGAAGTTTTGTTTCAATTGTTTTGATGAATATCTATTCTTTTGGAAGATTTAACTCAAGTATAAATATTATCGTTTCATAATTTTCAGGAACTGAACCAACAATGGTGGAGGCTGACAATTGTACGACTTCAACACCGATGAATTGCACACCAAGAACATGTGACAAGCTTTGCACTTCTAACCATGGAGAGAAAGCTGTTGGGAGATGTATTACTACTTCTGTGTGTGACTGTACATATCCATGTCCAACACTGTTCTAATTTACTTTAATTTCATTTGCTTTTGGAGAAGATGAATGTTCTTTTTCTGTTGAGAGATAAGATAATAGAATAAAAGATAAATGTATCATTACGATATATTATTTGTGTTTTAGGATTTTATTTACTAAATCTTGGGCTTACATGTATTTAGACAATATTTTATTTATGTTTGAATATGAATTTCTATAAAATATTTCGTTTTATTTTTGTAACAAATGTGACATTCTATATTTGTTCGTAAAGTCTAGGTCGGATGTTGTGTGTTATAAGGAAGATCGATTGAGTGTGCGTATGGTCGTAGGAAGTGGAGTTGTAGAACCACTTTATCATATATTAAAATTTTCTAATAAACACTTTTCAAATCTTATTTGAATATGAAAGCATTTGATCTATAACATACATGAATGAATTAAATCTGCCTCATTCGGTAAGTAATCTAATATTTAAACATGGTTGTATATATATATACATAAATACGGAATTTATCACGTGAAAAATAATTTTGCACTGTAATATAATTATAATTATACTTTTTACAATGAATTTTAAAATATGATTCATTATCTTTCATGCTCCTAACTATGTAAATTATACTCATATTTAATTGCTCAGTAAGAATTATTTGTCAATATCTAAAATAAGCTTCATTCCCATTCTTGGTTATAGGCACTTCAAATCTAACTATAACTGCTATCTCTCATTCACCATATATAGATATGATTATAGATAATATATACTCACCAAAGTTGTTTTTAAAATTATCATTTTTTTAAAAGTCAAAATGAAGAGTTTTATTTCCTTTGTTCTTCTCATTGTCCTGATTGCAAGTTTGGGTGAATTTCTATCACATCTTTTAAAGAAGTTTTGTTTCAATTGTTTTGATGAATATCTTTTCTTTTGGAAGATTTAACTCAAGTATAAATATTATCGTTTCATAATTTTCAGGAACCGAACCAACAATGGTGGAGGCTGACAGTTGTACGACTTCAACACCGATGAATTGCACACCAAGAACATGTGACAAGCTTTGCACTTCTAACCATGGAGAGAAAGCTGTTGGGAGATATATTACTACTTCTGTGTGTGACTGTACATATCCATGTCCAACACTGTTCTAATTTACTTTAATTTCATTTGCTTTTGGAGAAGATGAATGTTCTTTTTCCGTTGAGAGATAAGATAATAGAATAAAAGATAAATGTATCATTACGATATATTATTTGTGTTTTAGGATTTTATTTACTAAATCTTGGGCTTACATGTATTTAGACAATATTTTATTTATGTTTGAATATGAATTTCTATAAAATATTTCGTTTTATTTTTGTAACAAATGTGACATTCTATATTTGTTCGTAAAGTCTAGGTCGGATGTTGTGTGTTATAAGGAAGATCGATTGAGTGTGCGTATGGTCGTAGGAAGTGGAGTTGTAGAACCACTTTATCATATATTAAAATTTTCTAATAAACACTTTTCAAATCTTATTTGAATATGAAAGCATTTGATCTATAACATACATGAATGAATTAAATCTGCCTCATTCGGTAAGTAATCTAATATTTAAACATGGTTGTATATATATATACATAAATACGGAATTTATCACGTGAAAAATAATTTTGCACTGTAATATAATTATAATTATACTTTTTACAATGAATTTTAAAATATGATTCATTATCTTTCATGCTCCTAACTATGTAAATTATACTCATATTTAATTGCTCAGTAAGAATTATTTGTCAATATCTAAAATAAGCTTCATTCCCATTCTTGGTTATAGGCACTTCAAATCTAACTATAACTGCTATCTCTCATTCACCATATATAGATATGATTATAGATAATATATACTCACCAAAGTTGTTTTTAAAATTATCATTTTTTTAAAAGTCAAAATGAAGAGTTTTATTTCCTTTGTTCTTCTCATTGTCCTGATTGCAAGTTTGGGTGAATTTCTATCACATCTTTTAAAGAAGTTTTGTTTCAATTGTTTTGATGAATATCTTTTCTTTTGGAAGATTTAACTCAAGTATAAATATTATCGTTTCATAATTTTCAGGAACCGAACCAACAATGGTGGAGGCTGACAGTTGTACGACTTCAACACCGATGAATTGCACACCAAGAACATGTGACAAGCTTTGCACTTCTAACCATGGAGAGAAAGCTGTTGGGAGATGTATTACTACTTCTGTGTGTGACTGTACATATCCATGTCCAACACTGTTCTAATTTACTTTAATTTCATTTGCTTTTGGAGAAGATGAATGTTCTTTTTCCGTTGAGAGATAAGATAATAGAATAAAAGATAAATGTATCATTACGATATATTATTTGTGTTTTAGGATTTTATTTACTAAATCTTGGGCTTACATGTATTTAGACAATATTTTATTTATGTTTGAATATGAATTTCTATAAAATATTTCGTTTTATTTTTGTAACAAATGTGACATTCTATATTTGTTCGTAAAGTCTAGGTCGGATGTTGTGTGTTATAAGGAAGATCGATTGAGTGTGCGTATGGTCGTAGGAAGTGGAGTTG
The DNA here is from genome assembly GCA_030270665.1 of Hibiscus trionum. Lineage (NCBI taxonomy): Eukaryota > Viridiplantae > Streptophyta > Magnoliopsida > Malvales > Malvaceae > Hibiscus > Hibiscus trionum. Next base: position 38,741,244 of record BSYR01000026.1, on the reverse strand, counting down.
TAGAACCACTTTATCATATATTAAAATTTTCTAATAAACACTTTTCAAATCTTATTTGAATATGAAAGCATTTGATCTATAACATACATGAATGAATTAAATCTGCCTCATTCGGTAAGTAATCTAATATTTAAACATGGTTGTATATATATATACATAAATACGGAATTTATCACGTGAAAAATAATTTTGCACTGTAATATAATTATAATTATACTTTTTACAATGAATTTTAAAATATGATTCATTATCTTTCATGCTCCTAACTATGTAAATTATACTCATATTTAATTGCTCAGTAAGAATTATTTGTCAATATCTAAAATAAGCTTCATTCCCATTCTTGGTTATAGGCACTTCAAATCTAACTATAACTGCTATCTCTCATTCACCATATATAGATATGATTATAGATAATATATACTCACCAAAGTTGTTTTTAAAATTATCATTTTTTTAAAAGTCAAAATGAAGAGTTTTATTTCCTTTGTTCTTCTCATTGTCCTGATTGCAAGTTTGGGTGAATTTCTATCACATCTTTTAAAGAAGTTTTGTTTCAATTGTTTTGATGAATATCTTTTCTTTTGGAAGATTTAACTCAAGTATAAATATTATCGTTTCATAATTTTCAGGAACCGAACCAACAATGGTGGAGGCTGACAGTTGTACGACTTCAACACCGATGAATTGCACACCAAGAACATGTGACAAGCTTTGCACTTCTAACCATGGAGAGAAAGCTGTTGGGAGATGTATTACTACTTCTGTGTGTGACTGTACATATCCATGTCCAACACTGTTCTAATTTACTTTAATTTCATTTGCTTTTGGAGAAGATGAATGTTCTTTTTCCGTTGAGAGATAAGATAATAGAATAAAAGATAAATGTATCATTACGATATATTATTTGTGTTTTAGGATTTTATTTACTAAATCTTGGGCTTACATGTATTTAGACAATATTTTATTTATGTTTGAATATGAATTTCTATAAAATATTTCGTTTTATTTTTGTAACAAATGTGACATTCTATATTTGTTCGTAAAGTCTAGGTCGGATGTTGTGTGTTATAAGGAAGATCGATTGAGTGTGCGTATGGTCGTAGGAAGTGGAGTTGTAGAACCACTTTATCATATATTAAAATTTTCTAATAAACACTTTTCAAATCTTATTTGAATATGAAAGCATTTGATCTATAACATACATGAATGAATTAAATCTGCCTCATTCGGTAAGTAATCTAATATTTAAACATGGTTGTATATATATATACATAAATACGGAATTTATCACGTGAAAAATAATTTTGCACTGTAATATAATTATAATTATACTTTTTACAATGAATTTTAAAATATGATTCATTATCTTTCATGCTCCTAACTATGTAAATTATACTCATATTTAATTGCTCAGTAAGAATTATTTGTCAATATCTAAAATAAGCTTCATTCCCATTCTTGGTTATAGGCACTTCAAATCTAACTATAACTGCTATCTCTCATTCACCATATATAGATATGATTATAGATAATATATACTCACCAAAGTTGTTTTTAAAATTATCATTTTTTTAAAAGTCAAAATGAAGAGTTTTATTTCCTTTGTTCTTCTCATTGTCCTGATTGCAAGTTTGGGTGAATTTCTATCACATCTTTTAAAGAAGTTTTGTTTCAATTGTTTTGATGAATATCTTTTCTTTTGGAAGATTTAACTCAAGTATAAATATTATCGTTTCATAATTTTCAGGAACCGAACCAACAATGGTGGAGGCTGACAGTTGTACGACTTCAACACCGATGAATTGCACACCAAGAACATGTGACAAGCTTTGCACTTCTAACCATGGAGAGAAAGCTGTTGGGAGATGTATTACTACTTCTGTGTGTGACTGTACATATCCATGTCCAACACTGTTCTAATTTACTTTAATTTCATTTGCTTTTGGAGAAGATGAATGTTCTTTTTCCGTTGAGAGATAAGATAATTGAATAAAAGATAAATGTATCATTACGATATATATATTTCTCTATTAAATTTTATTATTAAAATTGCTCAATTTGATTTTTTCCCTGAAATTTAGATAGACATTTCTTATTAAAAATATAACTTTCACAAATAGTTTTAAAACCAAAAGTTTATTATGTCTGTTAAGTCTCTCTAATATGTCAACAATCATGTACATGCATACTTCCATATCAACGTCGTCAACGATAAAAATAATATAATAAATGTGAAAGAAGTAATTGAGCGGCTGGATCGAATCCGTCGAGCTTTTCTTTGGGGTGGTGTCAGTCTCGAGCGACGGATGAGCAGGGTGGGATGGGAAACGGTGTGTAGACTACGACATTTAGGGGGTTTGGGGGTGGCGGATCTTCGGGTGAAAAATATTGCGTTGCTATCCAAATGGGTATGGCGATATGCCCGTGATCGGGACTCACTTTGGCGTCGTTTAATTACGGCTAAATATGGTGAAAACACTCAATGGTGGAGATTTAATACAGAGAACTAGTCCGCCATGTCTATTGTATGGCGTCAAATTGTGGCTAATGCATGCTGTCCGAGTGTAGAACCGCATGTGGGGGGTGAATTTTCAATGGAAAATCGGAAACGGACAGCTTGTGTTATTTTGGTTTGATTTATGGGTTACACAACAACCATTGAAGGATGTATTCCCACGATTGTTTGCTTTGTCATTGAACAAGTTGGCATGGGTACATGATTATGCAGTGGATAGACGTTTTACTCATGGACAATGGGTGGGATTTTTTAGGAGGCGATTGTGGATATTCGAGCAAGAGCAGTTGCGAGCATTGTGCGAGTTGGTGTGTGGAGTTCGCCTATGGGAGGCTTGTATTGATACACTGATTTGGATCCCGGATGAACATGGTGAGTTTTCGGTTCAGGCTATGTCTAAGGCGCTATTGTTGGATAGGGTAGGGGATAGCGATTTTGGGGGCTGTTTCGCGTGGCGTGTGCTTGTCCCGCATAAGGTGCAAGCATTCTTATGGTTCTTTTGGTTGAAACGGTTGCCGACAACGGATTTTTTGCGCACTAGAGGGGTGCCTTTGTCGGAGGGACAAGGTTTGTGTTCGTAGTGTGTAAGGGTGGAGGAATCGATAGCTCATTTATTTTATGACTGCCCTTGTATACAGCAGTTTTGGGATTGGTTGCGCGGTTGGTGGGACATCGCGTTACCTTTACCGGCGAGTTTCACGGAATCTTTGTGATGAATTTTCACAGTTCATTTTATGGTTGTAAATTGAAGTGGTGAGTGGCTAGTGTTAGTGCAATGTTATGGTCCCTATGGCTAGCCCGAAACGAGTATATTTTTCGGGGAAAACGTTCGACATTGGCGGAAGTTTGTTTCCTTGTCAAACTTCGATCTTTTTATTGGATAAAGGCCGATGCCGCGAGTGAGGTTATGACTGAATCAGTGTGGTGGTCGTGCCCATCTACATGTGTCGTTAGTCCACGGCCAAGAAAGGGGCGTGATGGAATTTCGTGGCAGCCGCCTATAGCGGGGACATTAAAGTTCAATGTGGATGGATCCGCGAGGGGTAAACCCGGGCCTGCGGGTATTGGGGGTGTATTGCGCGATGCAGACGGTCGCATTTTGGGGATTTTTTCCGGGCCAGTGGGGAGTTTGGACTCCAATGTGGCGGAGGTGCGAGCTATTGAGTTGGCAGTACGATTGATGGCGGAAGGGACTTGGCGTGATCAATGTGTGGTGATTGAGTCTGATTCTCAAGTAGAGTTGAGTTGGGTTACGTGTTCGGCGAAACGACCGTGGCGGTTATGGGAGTCTTTTGTGACAATTGATCGAGCATGTCAAGTCATTTCAGAGATACAGTTTCAGTACGTGCTGCGGGAGGCGAATGGCTTCGCAAATGTTTTAGCTAAGGAAGGGGTGGATAGGTGTTCATTATTTCTAGCTTGTATGTAGGTGTTATTGCATGTTTTGACGGGCCATTACGTACTCTTTTCCTTTATTAGGTTAGGGAGGTTTTGAACGAGGCGTATGGTTGCGTCGCGCTGTATGTTTTTTCTTCATGAATAATATACATACAGTTGCTGATAAAAAAATGTGAAAGAATGTTTTCCTAGTCAAAAGGCTTAATTGATGTAATTTTCATCTTTGATGAATCAATTGAGTGTATTTTTCGCGGAAGGGGTTTAATTGATTTTTATGAAAATTTTTGTGGCTTATATTCCCATAAAGCTATTAAATGATATATATACACCCAATCATATATACATTTCATATATGCTCACATGATTTTAAAATAAATTTGCAATGTCATTTTTTATTTCTATTATTAGTAATATTAATACCTCGAGGTGGGGAATACAAAATTAGGGGTATTGGACCACGACAATCATTCTCAATGGCCAAATATCAATAGCTCAAAAGCTCACCAAACGATACAACTAATGTTAACCACAACGAAAATGATAACATATGACAATACATAATAAATTATGTATTACTTAATTTTATTAATAATTTGATTCAACACGATTATAAGATATAAAAATTTACCAAGCTCTAGGACGTACATGACTCAAGAAAGAAACACCTATGAGAATTCCACACAAATGCAAGAAACTGCATAACGTATTTAATTTTAAAAATCTTATTTTTGTATAATGTATGTAATTTTATTTTGATTCTTAAATTAATCGTGTAACAGTCTGATAAATATATGTGCTTAAAAAAAGAAGAAGGTAAGGGTGTGGGGGCTCAAACCTGCGACCTCACCCCTCACCATTCAACATTCCTACCGCTGAGCTTAGGGCTCATTTCTGTCAAATGTTACCAAACCTTGATTTTAACTTAGTTAAAAATAGCTTCGAACCCCATTGAATTTTTATCTGCCTTTCCACCTACTAGTAATTAATTCCTACCCATTTCGAACTTTGAATCGTCCCCCTCATCTCCCTCACAGACCCCTCTCCCTCCTCAGTTCCGGCAAACTTTTACCGTCCACATCGCGGTCCGGTGAGCATCACCGCCTGCGCCGGCGAACGCACGTCGCTGCTCCGACCCCTTTGCTTTCGGTGACACGCCCTCCCGTACCTTCGTTTGCTTTAGAAGTCGAGTTTTAGTTTCGAGTTGGACCGCCTCTGATTTCCTGTCCGTGCTGCCGTCGTCTTGACTTGCCGTCAGTACGACGACGCTCCACTCGTCGAGCAGATCAAAACCCAGTCAATCTCTTGCCCCTCCGACACCGGTAAGCCCATCAACGGAGCTACGCGGTTTCCGGCCGTCGTGGGTCTTTTTAGGTAAAATCCGGCGACATTCCGACTTATTTTCGTATATTTTTTAGTGGATTAAGACTTTGGGCTATCGATCTAGCTCTTCTCTGCAGAATCACGGCTAAACGCGTCACCGGTGACTTTTCCGGCAGCTTTCGACGACACTTTCTGTTTGAGGTAAGTGAACCGGCCTGAACCGACCAGATCGGTTGTCCCAGACCCGAGTCAGACCCGACCCGCCTATAACACGAACCGACCCGGATGAGTCAACTCGCCGAGTCAGACACTTTCCGTTTTGCGAAATTCTAACTCCAAGACCTCTGAATCTGTCCCTAAACCCAAACATTGCATATGTGCTTAATTGTTTCATTGAGTTAAATGTAAGTCGAATAAATGACTAATATAAGCTTTTATCTGTTTAAAGGTAATCGAGACTCCCCTGACCGTTCCTCTGCTCAGCCTAGTTCCTTCCGATCTGCTCCTCCGCGAGTTCCGATAGTTACTAGTATGAATCCGTAAACCTTGTAAGCTCTTAGAGTTAACACCTATACCTTATAGTAACCATAATCTTTTATTGATATAGGATCTAGCACTATGGCATATCATAGCGAGGCGGGAGCCCGATAGATTCTCTGACCAGCTTTTGAGGTGTGTTCCGTGTGTGCTACATTTCTGTTTTGCTTGTTTACTTGAATGTACTTATCTGATCATAGCTATGAAAATGTATGAATTATGGATAATTTCTGAATTAAGGACATGACAACTTTTTTATTGAAAGCACGACTATTCTGTTGAAAACATGATTCCTGTTTGAGAACATAGTTGTGTTGTATCTGATAGCATGCCTCATGTCTGATCTGGAATTGAAATATCTGATTTCTGGTTGATGTGATTAAACATATGTCTGCCATCTGAATTCTGATGCCTATGTATATTGAACAAACTGTACTGTTGGGGGTATATTCTGGGGATATGATTTGAAGTGTCTGCAGGTACAACCCTGATCCAGCTGGTAAATCCTTCTGTTAAGCTCCTACGCCCACGGGCCTAGGGTAAGTCTTTATGGACCTAAGACATTCCCTTAGGTAGGCTCCTACGCCTCAGGCCTAGGGTAAGACCTTCTGTATGCAGTTCATGGGGAATTGCATTTTGGTGTTCGGTTGGAGGGTAGATAGGTTAAATTGGAACCTTGGTTGCTCTTATGGCATGTTTGTAATGTCTTATGCATATATGAACTGTATATATATATGTTTCCTTGCACTTACTGGAACACACTGAGCTTCCTAGCTCACACCCTTAAACATTCCCCTTTCAGATACTTTTGGATAGGCTACCCGTGGACTTGGCACTTGGAGGATCGGCACATTCTTACTATACTTTTGTTGTAATGTTCTTATCCACCATACTGTCTATTTTGGGTGACATGAGCCTATATTTTGTTATAATATATGTTACTAGTTACCCATGATGGCGTTATTTTGTAACTTAAACTCTAAAATGGTTTTAGATTATGTACTTGATAGTTGATTCGATGGTATGTGAGTATCATCGTACGAGACTTCATAATGGATATGTTTTTTATCTATTACTATCTCGATCATACTATAGTGATGCCTGATTTTCTTGAAAACTGATTACATGTCATATATATATGTTATGATAATCCTCTATAACTTAGGTGTAATACATAGGCAGGTACATGGGGTTACATTTAATTGGTATCAAAGCTTTTGGTTTTATAAACCTCGGACTGTGAGTGGGTCCTAAATGCTATGTTTTATAAAACGTTTTAAATATCTATATAATTTCAGAAAAAGGCCATGTCACCAAGTTTTATATGTTTGATTGTGTTTAGTACTCCAGTGCCAGTTTTGACCTTAGGTTCTTCTTTTGTAGAGCCGAGACCAACTGATGAGTACCAGACGTGGTCCTCGACCTGCCCGGAGGCGAAGTCGACCTGCTAGATTCTCTGACCCGGTTGAGGACGTGTCTAATGATCCCTCAGCCCCTATTGATCCTCCTGCCCCTAGAGGTCCTATGGCTCCGATTGATCCACCACCTACATCTGGTATCGATATGACAACTCCGGTTAGAGGAGCCCCTGTACCCCGTACTGAGCCATCGACGATAGTGTCCGATCAGGCTCTTAGCAGGCAGTTTTTACAATTGATTCATGGTGCAGTTAGAGCTGCTTGAGTTGTGCCTGAAGTTCCTATCTCTCAGACCCTGATCACTAACGGGGCTAAGACTTTTGATGGCCCTACTGGTGGAGCCCCGACTGAGGCAGAAGAGTGGCTTCATGATCTTGAGAGACGCATGGATTCGTTGGGTCTTGAGCCGCCCAAGAAATATTTTGGAGCCGTTTCACTGCTTTATGGGAGTGCCCGCACTTGGTGGGAGTCTGTTGTGAGTAGCGTCTCTGTTGTGAGGAACGCTTCAAGAGCTGTTTCATCGGAGAGCGTTATATGAGACAGATGCAAGAGCAGTTCAAGACTCTTACACAGGAGGATATGTATGTATCTGAGTATGAGACGAGGTTTTTAAACCTCCTGAGGTTTGGATCCAGTTTGGTACCCACTGAAAAAGAAAAGTGTCACAAGTTTGCACTCAGTCTCCGTCATGAGTTGTGCGTACAGGTTATCAGCCACCTTGATAAGGATTTTGATCAGGTGATCGAGTTGGCAAAAGATTTAGAGGAGGTTGAGTTAATGGCCGCAGAGAGCGAAAGAGTAGATCGAGACCGATCTAGGAGGCCTTCTAGCACCGAGTTTCCAGCACGGGCAAGTAAGAAGGCTCACACTACTGCACCTCCGAGGAGTGACACTAGTTCTAGGCCTCCAGCCCCTCAGCCCTCGACATCTAGTCGAGGTGGTTCATCAGGTTTCTCTAAGGCACCTCTGTGTGAGCATTGTGGCAAATGGCATCAAGGGGTCGTGGTCAGGGTAGACCTTCTGCATCTACTGCTAGGACTGACACCAGAGCTCGACCATATCAGAGTGGGGGACCAATTTTATCTGAGGCTAGACAGCCTGCACTTTTGTATGCCACTAGACGTCGGGATGACAGAGACAAGCCAGATGTTATTGTAGGTACCTTTACCATTTATTATGTTCCATACTTTGCATTGCTCGAAAATGGTTCCACCCACTCCTATATTTCAAGATCAGTATCCCGAGACCTTCAGATTCCTTTAGAAGCCACAGGAAGTGTTGTTACAGTCATGAGCCCAGTGGGTCAGTCAGTGAATGTGGACAAAGTACTTAGGCGATGTCCTCTTGAAGTTCAATGGGAGATCTTTCTGGCCGATCTTATGGAACTTCCATTGGAGGAGTTCGATCTAATTCTGGGTAAGGATTGGCTGATGGAGCATCGGGTTAGTCTGTATTGTGAGTCAAAAAGGGCTACCTTGAAGACTTCAGAGGGTCGATCAGTGATCTTAGTCGGAGAGCGTCGAGGTTACCTGTCCAATGTGGTATTCGCTCTGACTGCCGATAGGATGATCCGAAAAGGATATGAAACCTTCATTGCTTGTTTCTTGAACACGAAGGGCTCTCTATATAAGATTGAGGACATTCGCACTGTTAGCGAGTTTCCTGATGTATTCCCAGAAGAGTTACTCGGGTTACCGCCAGACAGGGATGTTGAGTTTGAAATCGAGACTTATCCGGGGTCTGCGCCTGTGTCCATGAATCCTTATCGTATGGCCCCTAAAGAGCTTAAGGAGTTAAAAGTCCAGTTACAAGAGCTTCTAGACCGAGGCTTTATACGACCCAGCTCTTCGCCTTGGGAGCTCCTGTTCTCTTCGTGAAGAAGTAAGATGGTTCACTTCGGTTATGTATTGATTACCGAAAGTTGAATAAATTGACTGTGAAGAACAAATATCCGTTACCCACGATTGATGACTTGTTTGATCAATTTCGGGGAGCCACACTTTTCTCGAAGATTGACCTTCGATCTGGGTATTATCAGTTGAAAATAAAAGATTCTGATGTTGCTAAGACGGTCATCCATACTAGATACGGGCATTACGAGTTTATAGTTATGCCTTTTTGTCTTACTAATGCACCAGCTGCTTTTATGGACATGATGAATCGTGTGTTCCGACCATTTATAGACCAGTTTTTTGTGGTTTTTATTGACGATATTTTGGTCTATTCGCGGACAGAGACAGAGCATGTTGAGCACTTGAAGATTGTTCTACAAACCCTGAGAGAGAATCGTTTGTATGCTAAGCTGAGCAAGTGTGAATTTTGGCTCAAAGAAGTGACATTTCTGGGACATGTTGTATCTGCTCGAGGCATTCAAGTTGATCCAAGTAATATCGAGGCCATCACCAATTGGAAGCAACCTAAAAATGTCTCTGAGATCCGTAGCTTTTTGGGTTTGGCTGGATACTACCGACACTTTGTCGAGGGTTTCTCCATCATTGCCACCCCTTTGACAAAGCTATTGAGGAAGAATGTCCCTTTTGTTTGGTCTGATGCCCATCAAGCTAGTTTTGAGAAACTGAAGGCAGCCTTGACTCAAGCCTCGGTTCTTACACAACCCGAGTCTGGAAAGGACTTCTCAGTGTACAGTGATGCTTCACACTCCGGGCTCGGTTGTGTACTGATGCAGGATGGGAAGTTTATCGCTTATGCATCACGTCAGTTACGACCTCATGAGTGTAACTATCCAACCCATGACCTCGAGTTAGCTGCAGTGATCTTTTCTCTGAAGATCTGGAGGCACTATCTTTACGGAGAGAAGTGCTATATCTTTACTGATCACAATAGCTTAAAGTATATCCTCACTCAAAGGGATTTAAATATGAGGCAACGTCGTTGGGTGGAACTTCTAAAGGACTATGATTGTGTGTTTGAGTACCATCTGGGAAAAGCCAATGTCGTTGCCGATGCCTCGAGTCATAAGGCCATATCCGACCTGAGATCTCTGTTTGCCAGGATGAGCATTTATGGCGATGGCAGTTTGCTAGCGGAATTGCAAGTTAAACCAACTTTGGCCGATGAGATTAAGGCCAAACAACTCTTAGACAGTTCCCTACTTCCAGTTATACAGCAAGTTGAGCAGGGATCCACATCTGTTTATGCCTTCGATCATGATGGCGTTCTGTGCTTCAAGGGTCGTTATTGTGTCCCCGATGATGCTAACCTGAAGCGAGCCATACTCAGTGAGGCTCATAGCAGCCCTTATGCCATGCATCCTGGTGGAGACAAGATGTACAAAAATCTGAAGCAAAGGTACCGTTGGGTGGGTATGAAGAAGGATATATTGGATTATGTATCAAAGTGTATGACTTTTCAGTAAGTCAAAGCAGAACATCAGCACCCTTCTGGTTTATTGCAGCCCATTAAGATTCCCGAGTGGAAGTGGGAGCGTATCACGATGGATTTCGTTACCGGTTTGCCTCTAACTCCTTCTAAAAAGGATTCTGTCTGGGTTATTGTTGATCGACTCATCAAGTCAGCTCATTTTATTCCTGTACGAGTTACTTATTCTCTTTAGAAGTTGGCTAGACTGTATATCTCAGAGATTGTCAGATTGCATGGTATACCCTTATCTATTATATCTGATCGAGATCTGAGGTTCACTTCTCATTTCTGGTCGGCCTTGCATAATGCTTTGGGTACACGATTGAATTTCAGTACATCCTTCCATCCACAGACCAATGGTCAGTCCGAGAGGGTAATTCAGGTTCTTGAAGATATGTTGAGGGGGTGCGTGATAGACTTTTGCGGTAGTTGGGAAGACTTCTTGCCCTTGGCCGAGTTTGCTTATAATAATAGCTGTCAGGCTAGTATTCCCATGGCACCTTATGAAGCTTTGTATGGTCGCAAGTGCCAAACTCCTATATATTGGACCGAGTTGTATGATAAGAAGACTTTGGGTCCGGAATTGATCCAAGAGACCGAAGAGACAGTCAGATTAATTAGTGATCGTCTGAAGGAGGCGTTTGACAGACAGAAGTCTTATGCTGATCGGAGAAGGAAGGATATCGAGTTTTAGGTCGGTGACTAGGTTTTTCTAAAGTATCACCATGGAAGAAAGTTTTGAGGTTTGGGATAAAGGGTAAGCTGAGTCTGAGATTTATTGGGTCGTATCGTATTGTGAAGAGAGTTGGGCCAGTTGCCTATCTGCTTGAGTTACCTCCACAACTTAACTGTATCCATAATGTCTTCCATGTGTCCATGTTGAGGCAATACCATCCTGATCCGAGCCATATTATTCAGGTCCAGGATGTGGAGTTGAGGTCAGACTTGTCCTATGAGGAGGAACCAATTCATATTCTAGACTCAGACGAGAGAGTTTTGAGGAACAGACGTATTCCTATGGTTAAAGTTCTGTGGAGCAATCGTAGCCCTGCAGAGGATACTTGGGAGATCTAAGGACCCATGAGAAAGCAGTTTCCACATCTATTTGATTCAGATAAATTTCGAGGACGAAATTTTTTTTAAGGTGGGGAGAGTTGTAACACTTTGATAAATATATGTGCTTAAAAAAAGAAGAAGGTGAGGGTGTGGGGGTTCGATCCTGCGACCTCACCCCTCACCACTAAACATTCCTACCGCTGAGCTTAGGGCTCATTTCTGTCAAATGTTACCAAACCTTGATTTTAACTTAGTTAAAAATAGCTTCGAACCCATTGAATTTTTATCTGCCTTTCCACCTACCAGTAATTAATTCCTACCATTTCGAACTTTGAATCGTCCCCCTCATCTCCCTCACAGACCCCTCTCCCTCCTCAGTTCCGGCAAACTTTTACCGTCCACACCGTCGTCCGGTGGGCATCACCGCCTGCGCCGGCGAACGCACGTCGCCGCTCCGACCCCTTTGCCGTCGGTGACGCGCCCTCCCGTGCCTCCGTTTTCTTTAGAAGTCGAGTTTTAGTTTCGAGTCAGACCGCCTCTAATTTCCCGTCCGTGCTGCCGTTGTCTTGACTTGCCGGCGGTACGACGACGCTCCACTCGTCGAGCCGATCAAAACCCAGTTGATCTCTTGCTCGTCCGACACCGGTAAGCCCATCATCGGAGCTACGCGATTTCCGGCCGTCGTGGGTCTTTTTAGGTAAAATCAGGCGACATTCTGACTTATTTTCGTATATTTTTGAGTGGATTAAGACTTTGGGCTAACGATCTAGCTCTTCTCGGCAGAATCGCGGCTAAACGCGTCACCGGCGACTTTTCCTGCAGCTTCCGGTGACTCTTTCCGTTTGGGGTAAGTGAACCGGCCTAAACCGACCAGACCGGTTGGCCCAGACCCGAGTCAGACCCGACCCGCCTATAACCCGAACCGACGCGGCTGAGTCAACTCGCCGAGTCAACTCAGTTGACCTTGTTTGATGACGTCATACTGGCGTTAGCGTTGACTTTGACCAAAAAGTAAAAAATTTCGAAAAAGCCCAATTTTATGATTTTCGATGTCCTGAGTCCATTTTTGAAGTCTGCTTTGCGAAATTCTAACTCGAAGACCTCCGAATCTATTCCTAAACCCAAAAATTGCATATGTGCTTAATTGTTTCATTGAGTTAAATGTAAGTCGAATAAATGACTAATATAAGCTTTTATCTGTTTAAAGGTAATCGAGTCTCCCCTGACCGTTCGTCTGCTCAGCCTAGTTCCTTCCGATCTGCTCCTCCGCGTGTTCTGATAGTTACTAGTATGAATCTGTAAACCTTGTAAGCTCTTAGAGTTAACACCTATACCTTGTAGTAACCATAATCTTTTATTGATCTAGGATCTAGCACTGTGGCAAATCATAGCGAGGCAGGAGCCCAATAGATTCTCTGACCAGCTTTTGAGGTGTGTTCCGTGTGTGCTACATTTCTGTTTTGCTTGTTTACTTGAATGTACTTATCTGATCATAGATATGAAATGTATGAATTATGAGATAATTTCTGAATTAAGGACATGACTACTTTTTTTATTGAAAGCATGACTATTCTGTTGAAAGCATGATTCTTGTTTGAGAACATAGTTGTGTTGTATCTGATAGCATGCCTCATGTCTAATCTGGAATTGAAATATCTGATTTCTGGTTGATGTGATTAAACATATGTCTGCCATCTGAATTCTGATGCCTATGTATATTGAACAAATTGTACTGTTGGGGGTATATTCTGGGGATATGATTTGAAGTGTCTGCAGGTACAACCCTGATCCAGCTGGTAAATCCTTCTTCTAAGCTCCTACGCCCACGGGCCTAGGGTAAGTCTTTCTGGACCTAAGACATTCCCTTAGGTAGGCTCCTATGCCTCAAGCCTAGGGTAAGACCTTCTATATGCAGTTCATGGGGAATTGCATTTTGGTGTTCGGTTGGAGGGTAGATAGGTTAAATTGGAACCTTGGCTGCTCTTATGGCATGTTTGTAATATCTTATGCATATATGAACTGTATATATATATGTTTCCTTGCACTTACTGGAACACACTGAGCTTCCTAGCTCACACCCCCAAACTTTCCCCTTTCAGATACTTTTGTATAGGCTACCCGTGGACTTGGCACTTGGAGGATCGGCACATTCTTACTATACTTTTGTTGTAATGTTCTTATCCACCATACTGTCTATTTTGGGTAACATGAGCCTATATTTTGTTATAATATACTTTACTAGTTAGCCATGATGGCGTTATTTTATCTATTATTATCTCGATCATTCTATAGTGATGCCTGATTTTCTTGAAAACTGATTACATGTCATATATATATGTTATGATAATCCTCTGTAACTTTGGTGTAATGCATAGGCAGGTACAGGGGGTTACAAATCGATTAAAAGCTTTAGATTGTAAATCTCCCAAAAAAAACATCTACTTTTTTTCAAACAAAATCATAATACGATATATACCATATCATCTACAAAAATAAAAAAATGAATTTCTTACAAATAAATACCTAAAATACTTATTTGAACATATTTATAATTTAATTATAATTTTGCATCTATTTTCCTTCGAAACAGAATTTAAAATCAATGGTAATTTTCCATATTCCTCCGTATGTTTTGATACAGATTTGATAAATTAACAAGAGTGGGAAACAACATAACTAGGGATGGTCATGGGTTTGGACGGGCTGAGCTTTTAGTTGATCTGCACTTGACCTGAAAATGGAAGGACTTCACCTAAACTCAATCTAATTTGACTAGATATTAGGAGATCATTGTTCTTGACTGGAATTTTGAGATAAAAATCCCCCCACCCTTACTAAACTTAAAAAAACCTTATTTCTATTAGGCTTACATGTTATGTGTGTTTTAGGATTTTATTTACTAAATCTTGGGCTTACATGTATTTAGACAACATTTTATTTATGTTTGAATATGAATTTCTACAAAATATTTCGTTTTATTTTTGTAACAAATGTGACATTCTATATTCGTTCGTAAAGTCTAGGTCGGATGTTGTGTAATATAAGGAAGATCGATTGAGTGTGCGTATAGTCAGAGGAAGTGGAGTTGAAGAACCACGTTATCATATATTAAAAATTTCTAATAAACACTTTTCAAATCTTATTTGAATATGAAAGCATTTGATCTATAACATACATGAATGAATTAAATCTGCCTCATTTGGTAAGTAATCCAATATTTAAACATGTATGTATATATACACATAAATACGGAATTTATCACGTGAAATATAATTTTGCACTATGATATAATTACAATTATACTTTTTACAATGAATTTTAAAATATGCTTCATTAACTTTATTTGTCAATATCTAAAATAAGCTTCATTCCCATTCTTGGCTATAGGCACTTCAAATCTAACTATAACTGCTATCTCTCATTCAATATATATAGATATGATTATAGATAATATATACTCACCAAAGTTGTTTTTAAAATTATCATTTTTTTAAGTCAAAATGAAGCGTTTTATTTCCTTTGTTCTTCTCATTGTCCTTATTGCAAGTTTGGGTGAATTAATATCATATCTTTTAAAGAAGTTTTGTTTCAATTGTTTTGATGACTATCTATTCTTTTGGAAGATTTAACTCAAGTATAAATATTATCGTTTCATAATTTTCAGGAACTGAACCAACAATGGTGGAGGCTGACAGTTGTACGACTTCAACACCGATGAATTGCACACCAAGAACATGTGACAAGCTTTGCACTTCTAACCATGGAGAGAAAGCTGTTGGGAGATGTAATACTACTTCTGTGTGTGACTGTACATATCCATGTCCAACACTGTTCTAATTTACTTTAATTTCATTTGCTTTTGGAGAAGATGAATGTTCTATTTCCGTTGAGAGATAAGATAATTGAATGAAAGATAAATGTATCATTACAATATATATATTTCTCTATTAAATTTTATTATTAAAATTGCTCAATTTGATTTTTTTCATTAAATTTAGATAGACATTTCTTATTAAAAATATAACTTTCACAAATAGTTTTAAAACCAAAAGTTATTATGTCAGTTAAGTCTCTCTAATATGTCAACAATCATGTACATGCATACTTCCATATCAACGTCGTCAACGATAAAAATAACATAATAAATGTGAAAGAATGTTTTCCTAGTCAAAAGGCTTAATTGATGTAATTTTCATCTTTGATGACTCAATTGACTGTATTTTTCGTGGAAGGAGTTTAATTGATTTTTATGAAAATTTTTGTGGCTTATATTTCCCTAAAGCTATTAAATGATATATATACACCCAATCATATATACATTTCATATATGCTCACATGATTTTAAAATAAATTTGCTATGTCAGTTTTGATTTCTATTATTACTAATATTAATACCTCGAGGTGGGGAATACAAAATTAGGGGTATTGGACCACGTCAATCATTCTGAATGGCCAAATATCAATAGCTCAAAAGCTCACCAAACGATAAAACTAATGTTAACCACAACGAAAATGATAACATATGACAATACATAATAAATTATGTATTACTTAATTTTATTAATAATTTGATTCAACACGATTATAAGATATAAAAATTTACCAAGCTCTAGGACGTACATGACTCAAGAAAGCTTTAGATTGTAAATTATGTATAATGTATATAATTTTATTTTGATTCTTAAATTAATCGATTAAAAGCTTTAGATTGTAAATCTCCCAAAAAAACATCTACTTTTTTCAAACACAATCATAATACGATATATACCATATCATCTACAAAAATAAAAAAATGAATTTATTACAAATAAATACCTAAAATACTTATTTGAACATATTTATAATTTAATTATAATTTTGCATCTATTTTCCTTCGAAACAGAATTTAAAATCAATGGTAATTTTCCATATTCCTCCGTATGTTTTGATACAGATTTGATAAATTAACATGAGTGGGAAACAAGATAACTAGGGATGGTAATGGGCTCGGACGGGCTGGGCTTTTAGTTGATCTGCACTTGACCTGAAAATGGAAGGACTTCACCTAAACTCAATCTAATTTGACTAGATATTAGGAGATCTTTGTTCTTGACTGGAATTTTGAGATAAAAATCCCCCCACGCTAACTAAACTTAAAAAAAAACTTATTTCTATTAGGCTTACATGTTATGTGTGTTTTAGGATTTTATTTACTAAATCTTGGGCTTACATGTATTTAGACAACATTTTATTTATGTTTGAATATGAATTTCTACAAAATATTTCGTTTTATTTTTGTAACAAATGTGACTTTCTATATTCGTTCGTAAAGTCTAGGTCGGATGTTCTGTAATATAAGGAAGATCGATTGAGTGTGCGTATGGTCATAGGAAGTGGAGTTGTAGAACCACTTTATCATATATTAAAATTTTCTAATAAACACTTTTCAAATCTTATTTGAATATGAAAGCATTTGATCTATAACATGCATGAATGAATTAAATCTGCCTCATTTGGTAAGTAATCTAATATTTAAACATGTATGTATATATATATATATATATATATATATATATATATATATATATATGTATATTAATATTTAAACATGTATGCATATATATATATATATATATATATATATATACATAAATACGGAATTTATCACGTGAAATATAATTTTGCACTGTAATATAATTACAATTATACTTTTTACAATGAATTTTAAAACATGGTTCATTATCTTTCATGCTCCTAACTATGTAAATTCTACTCACATTTAATTGCTCCGTAAGAATTTTTGATTGGCAACTGTATGCTTATTATTTATGAAGAAAAACATACAGCGCGACGCAACCATACGCCTCGTTAAAAACCTCCCTAACATAATGGAGGAAAAGAGTACGTAATGGCCCGTCAAAAAATAGGACAACACCTACATACAAGCTAGAAATAATGAACACCTATCCACCCCTTCCTTAGCTAACACATCGGCGAAGCTATTCGCCTCACGCGGCACGTACTGAAAATGTAACTCTGAAATGACTTGACATGCCCGATCAATTGTTACAAAAGACTCCCAAAAACGCCACGGCTTTTTCGCCGATCGCGTAACCCAACTCAATGCAACTTGAGAATCGGACTCAATCACCACACATCGTTCGCACCATTTCCCTTTCGCAATCAACCTTACCGCCAACTCAATAGCTCGCACCTCCGCCACATTGGAGTCTAACCTTCCCACCGGTCCGGAAAAAAGCCCCAATATGCGACTGTCCGCATCGCGCAGCACACCCCCAATACCCACAGGCCCGGGCTTACCACGTGCGGATCCGTCCACATTGAACTTCAATGTCCCCGTTATAGGCGGCTGCCAATAAATCCCAGCACGCACCTTTCTTGGCCGTGGACTAACGACACATGCAGATGGACAAGGCCACCACACTTATTCAGCCATAACCTCACTCGCGACATCAACCATTATCCAATAAAAAGAACGAAGTTTGACGAGGAAACATATTTCCGCCAATGTCGAACGTTTTCCCCTAAAGATAAACTCGTTTCGGGCTAGCCATAAAGACCATAACATTGCACTAACACCAGCCACCCACCACTTCAATTTACAACCATGGAATGAACTATGAAAATTCACCACAAAGAATTCCGGAAAGCTCGCTGGTAAAGGTAACGCGATGTCCAACCAACCGCGCAACCAATCCCAAATCTGCTGTATACACGAACAATCATAAAATAAATGAGCAATCGATTCCTCCACCCTTACACACCACGGACACATACCTTGCCCCTCCGACAAAAGAACCCCTCTATTTCGCAAAAAATCCGCTATCGGCAACTGTTTCAACCAAATGAACCATAAGAATGCTTGCACCTTAGGCGGGACAAGCACGCGCCACGTGAAACAGCCCCCAAAATCACTATCCCCTACTCTATCCAACAATAACGCCTTAGACATAGCATGAACCGAAAACTCACCATGCTCATCCGGGAGCCAAATCAGCGTATCAAGACTAGACTCCCAAAGGCGAACACCACAAGCTAACTCGCACAAAGCGCGCAACTGCTCTTGTTCGAAAATCCACAATCGCCTCCTAAAATATCCTGCCCACTCTCCATGAGTGAAACAACTATCCACTGCATAGTCACATACCCTCGCTAATTTATTCAATGCCAAAGCAAACAAACGTGGGAATACATCCTTCAATGGTTGTTGTGTAATCCATAAATCAAACCAAAATAGCACAAGCTGTCCGTTTCCGATTTTCCACTGAAAATTCGCCCCCCCACATGCGGTTCGACACACGGACATCACGCATTAGCAACAATTTGACGCCAAACAATGGACATGGCCGACAAATTCTCTGTATTAAATCGCCACCATTGAATGTTTTCACCATATATAGCCGTGATCAAACAACGCCAAAGTGAATCCTGATCGCAAGCATATCGCCATACACATTTGGACAGCAGCGCCATATTTTCACCCGAAGATCCGCCACCCCCAAACCCCCTAGATGCCGTGGTCGATACACCGTTTCCCATCCTACTCTACTCATCCGTCGCTCAAGACTAACACCACCCCAATGAAAAGCACGACGAGTACGATCCAGCTGCTCAATTACTCCTTTCGGTGCATACTTCCATATCAACATCGTCAACGATAAAAATAACATAATAAATGTGAAAGAATGTTTTCTTAGTCAAAAGGCTTAATTGATGTAATTTTCATCTTTGATGACTCAATTGAGTCTATTTTTCGTGGAAGGGGTTTAATTTATTTTTATGAAAATTTTTGTGGCTTATATTCCTCTAAAGCTATTAAATGATATATATACACCCAATCATATATACATTTCATATATGCTCACATGATTTTAAAATAAATTTGCTATGTCAGTTTTGATTTCTATTATTACTAATATTATTACCTCGAGGTGGGGAATACAAAATTAGGGGTATTGGACCACGACAATCATTCTCAATGGCCAAATATCAATAGCTCAAAAGCACACCGAACGATACAACTAATGCTAACCATAACGAAAATGATAACATATGACAATAAATAATAAATTATGTATTACTTAATTTTATTAATAATTGATTCAACATGATTATAAGATATAAAAATTTACCAAGCTCTAGGACGTACATGACTCAAGAAAGAAACAACTTTGAGAATTCCACACAAATGCAAGAAAATGCATAACGTATTTAATTTTAAAAATCTTTTTTTTTTGTATAATGTATATAATTTTATTTTGATTCTTAAATTAATCGATTAAAAGGTTTAGTTTTTAAATCTCCCAAAAAAAATTTGTTGAGTGGATCGAAAGATTGAAATAAACCAAGAGGGGGTGAATTGGATTTTTAAAGCTTTTGGTGGTGGAAATGGCAAATAAAATGGTAGACAAGGAATTTTAGAGTGGTTCAAGTTCCAATCGAACTCTACATCCACTACCTTAGCTTCAGTAAGGATTTGCAACAATTCCACTAATTGCTCTTCCCCTTTTCCAGGCTAAGGAGGTAACCGTTACAATTTTCGGTCAAATTTTCTACCAAAATTTGACCCAATCCTCACACAATTTAAACAAAGAAGTTGTTGGCTAAAACAAGTATCTCTCAATACACAATATAGCCCAATTACAAGCACTCAACCCAATTGAAATGATAAGAATGAAAAATACAATTGAGGTTACAAGACAATAATGGGATTTAGGCACAAATGCTTGGATTTGATGTTTGGATATTAGCTTTTGGATCAATAGTTGTTGTTGAAGCTTTTAGAGGCCCCTTTTATACCTTCTCATTGAATTCTATCTGTTGTGGTTGATGCATTCATCAATAGAGCCGTTGGGGATGTTATCTTCCCTTCATAAATGCAGTCCGCAACCTACCATTTCGAAACGCTCGACCCTGTTTCGAAACAGACCAAAATAGAAATAGCCGTTGGGGTGCATTAAAGAGCCCGTATTGAAATGGTTAGACTTGTTTCGATACGCTAAGAGCCGTTTCGAAACACGTTTCAAAACATTTTTGCCACTGTCAAGGATCGTATCGTAACGGCTTGAACCATTTCGATACGCCTTAACGACTTGTTGAAAATCAGTTAAAAACTTTCTAACGGTCATATTTTTTAAATCTGATTGAATACCGTTTCGATACATTTGAACTCGTTTCGATACGATGTCTCGAGGTTCTTAAGTCGTTTTGAAACTCGTTTCGAAACAGGGGTTGACAGTGTTGAAACTGTTTCGATACCCATTCCGAAACAGGAGCTCACAGATTCAAAAGTGTTTAAAAACGCCTTAGGCCGTTCCGAAGCGGTGACTCGAAATTCATTGTTTTGTCTTTGAGAACACTTAGAAAACATTTGATAAAATCAGTTTTTAACTTAGGCATTTTGTTTAAAACATATAGAGAGGTTTGAGGACTTAAAAATTCGTTTTCACATTTTCAATTTAGTCCTTAAGTTCTTTAGTTATATCAAAATTAAATTATCGGTTTCACAATCTCCCCCTTTTTGATATCACAAAACCAAAGTTAGAATTTTTAAGAGTTTTGAAAATTTTGAATACATTCTAACTCCCCCTCAATTTAAGATGGGTTTTTAAAGTTTTAAAAAAGATTTAAATTCAAGTTTTAAAACATAAAAAACACTTAAACCACTTAAAACGAATTTTGGCTCTTAGATTACTTCTCCCCCTTTTTTGTTAGATCAAAAATAATAAGCAAGGCTCAAAGAGAATAGATAAGGTTAAAAGCAATAATCAATAAGCAATAAGCAACATAATATTAATTCATAAAATTCAAATATCCAAAACATAAATCTTAAACAATAAGTTCAAAGCATAATCCCAAATAAAAGAAATCAAAAGCATAGGTTCATAAAACATAATGGAAATAAAGATGCAAACTTAATCCTAATATGCATAGCTAATATGAGATGACATGAGAATCCTAAGCCTCGTCGTCACTATCATCATCCATTGAATCATCATCATTCTTAGCTTGAGCGCGACGAAAATCCATCCATTGTCCATAAAAGGTGGAGAAGGACATGTCCATAGATGTATGCTGATTCTCAAGGGATGTGAGTCGATTCTCATATGCATGGAGACGATCCTCCATGGATTGCAAGCGAGTATTGATAGTACCAAAACCCCTAGACATGTTAGTGTCCAAAGTGTTGAACCGCTTGGTAAGAAAAGTCGTGAGAGCTTCATTGTTAGCAACCGGAGCTTGTGGTTGAGGTTCGACTAGAGGTGGAGGTGCTTCCCTACCAACACGTTCCCATTGGTAATTGTTGACATGGTGAAATCCGGACTTGCGGAGAGAAGACTCACCAATTTTTGACTTGTGGGGTTCCGGAGAGTCATAAGTGCAATCAATCTCAAGCTTCTCAAAGATATAACTCAAAACAGTCCCATAAGTGAAAGACTTGAGCGCATCGGTTTCATGGAGCTTAACATTATTCACCATCTCGACAAACATGATCTTAACAAGATTAGGTTGCTCTCCACGACGAAAACATTCATGCCAAATTTAATCTACTTGACGAACGTGAGAAAATTTACCTCCAGAGGGGCGAATAAACCACGAGACCATCAAGTGGAGAAACCTATTGTGAGCATCCAAGGCAAGAACTGAACCGGTGTGAGAACCAAAGTGATTCTCATTCTCGAGTCCTTCGTCCTTAAGACCAAAGGTATCCTCTAAGTAAGGTATGTCAATAGCAATCTTCTTTCCTAAGATTTGAGACTCAATGCGAACAACTTCGGAATTATCTTCATTGTTGATGAGTTGGGAATTAGAGTAAAAGACAAGGACCATGTGCTTGTAACAAATATCCGGGATATTCAAGAAACCAAGGAAGTTCCATTCTTGTAAACGGTGGAGATAACGAAATAGAAAGCGCTCGGAGTCAAGAAACGACATGTCAACAACTCGCTCACGACGAACGCCAAATTTCTTGACATATTGGAAACGCGCCTGCAACGTGGGAGTTTTGAGACTCTTGAGAAACAATTGAGTAAGGTTAGGACGGAGAGCGGCTTGGTTTGATCCTGCACCCGATTGAGGTGCCTTACGTTTCTTGTTAACGAGATCCATTGAAACAATCCTAAAAACATAAAAGCAAGCAATTTAAAAACAAATTTTAAGTGTATGCATGAAATTTTTAATTCAATCCAATGGTAAATCCCACTTAGGTTTAAAAACAAATTTTAAAAACAAAGATACAAAACAAAACAAAAAAATTTAAGAGAAAAGCAAATTAAAAAAAACCAGTAAAGAGAAATACGAATGATAAAATATATATTCGAATAAAAAATTTGAAGATTTTGAATTTTTTTTACAAGTTTTGAAAAACCCAAGTATCAAAACACATAAACTATACAAAATTAAAATTTTCTAACCTAAGATTCAAATACAAATCTAAGGAAAAAGAAAAAGATGAAAAACTACCTTAAATTTTGATTTTGGATGAATAGATGAAAATCCTTGCACAAAGTTGTTGATTCTTGCTTAGACTTGTGTTTAAGAGTAAAAGCCCTCAAGATTTGGTGAAAAACAATGAGGTTTAGAGGGTTTTTATTGGGAAAAATCGTTTTAGGGTTTTTAGGGTTTGAGGGGAGTTTTA
Source organism: Hibiscus trionum (assembly GCA_030270665.1). NCBI lineage: Eukaryota > Viridiplantae > Streptophyta > Magnoliopsida > Malvales > Malvaceae > Hibiscus > Hibiscus trionum. The sequence goes on along the minus strand of BSYR01000026.1, from coordinate 38,717,978 downwards.
ATTAAAGTAAAACTTTAACATTAAAAGCCCTCTATAAAGTTGTCCGCTAACCTGTTTCAGAACGGTGTTGACCGTTTCGAAACACGGGCACCGAGGGTTGACCGACTTTTCAACTCCAACTGACCGTTTCGATACGTCATTGACCGTATCGAATTTCCGTTGACTGGTATCAAAACATGTTTCGATACACCCCTTGGCTGTAGCAAAAACGTTTCGAAACCCTTGGAAGTCGTTTAGAAACACCTTTCTCTCATATTGAATTTTAAAGCATCCGTATCGAAACAGGTGGACCCGTTTTGATACACTTGGGCCTGGAAGTGCATATGAGGCTCTAAAAGTGCAGAAAAATGAAATTTTTGAAGGCCTAACTTGCATGAATGACCTGAATGAGTAGGAATAATGTAACCCCCTAAACCCGACCCATGGGTTATAGGCCGAATCTAGAAAGTTAGGTTGAAACCGTGTCCCTCGAGTAATTAATTATTAGGTTTCTGAAAATTAATACTCAAAATATTAATTTAAAACGGTGACGTTTAACATTGAAATTTATATTTCGAAAACGCAGTCGTATAGATAAAATAATCCAAAACAAGTAGAAAAGTATCAAATTAAATTTCACATGCATGCTAAACAGTTTTAAAATCCCAAATAAAAATAAAAATAATCGAGTTTACATAAAAATCCCAAGTAATGAAATAATCGAAATAAAACCGAAATAAAATTGGAAACTAAGAATATCCATACTAAAACAGTAATAAATTTGATAATTGTGGTCCTCCAAGTACCGAACTCCTATGTCTGAGAATCTAAAATAGAAGCTAAGGGGGAGTCAGCTATAAAGCTCAGTGTTTCTCCAAGGTGCACCAGACAGAAAATCACAAGAATCATACAGTCAACATAGTCATTCCAACAGCCAATCGAATATACAGATATGCAAAGCACGATGCACCTAAGTCTATGCCATGAACCCATCTACATCACCGTCTGAAGGGTAAGGTTCCCCTGAACCACTCTCTACATCGTCACCATCCGAAGTGGAACTCAGCCCGAAAGGTGGAACCACTGATCCGAAGTAGAATTCAGCCCGAAGAATGAAACCACTGAACTTCCTCCGTACATTTTCCCACCCGAATGATATGACATGAATGTTCTGATTCCAATTCGAATGCAACATCATTAGTCCGAAAATGCATGAGCATTTAGTCCGAAAATGCATGAGCATGTAGTCTGATAATTAATTTTTCAGATTCCGATGTATGATGCTTAACAGAATGGCATACAACATATCACATAGCCCAGATCACAACATATTTTACTGTCAAACATCACAGAGCAACAACATATTTCACAGTCAAACATCACACAGCAACAACACATATAGTATAGCACAAGCTGAGAACACACCTTAGCCAAAGAAAACTCAACCTACTGAATAATGTTTTCCCACGATCAGAAGTACTGAGTCCAACTATATCGGAACCTACGAGAATAATCCTACGTTAACACTATTGTTATGCTAAATATAACTAAAGAATTACTCCTAAATAATTATTTAATGAAGTTTAGCTTAACATCAAAGAGAGAGACAAACCCATAATGAGAAGTCAATAACGTTGAAATTATACTCGATCATCACTTTACCTTGCTGTCAGCGAATGCATGATGCCTTGCAAAGGGTTAGCCAAGACATGGTGGAGGGACCCACTTTTCCATTGTTGGTGTTGAAGTCATTATGCTTCCATTGCAAGGAGATTTACAAATATTAAAGACTAGTGGCTTACCTTGGAATTCAACATGTTGGATTTGCAAAATATGGGGTAAGTCGTTGGCATGCATTTTTATTAGAACGGTGAAAAGGTATTCGATGCAGACTCCAAGGAATTCAGGCAGAAAAGAAATTAATATATATATATATATATATATAATAATAATAATAATAATAAAATAACAATGATAGATATCATTCAAATAAAAACCATGGAACGAGTGGAATGAACGGTGACATAGAGCAAATTCGAAAGGTTCCTCTTCGAGATTCTAACAAGACACCAACAACGATATAGAAACGGACGAGACAATTTGATTCATGAGGACGAGGGGGATGCGATGATGGTCTCGGATGAAGAATCGAACGGCGGCTTGGGTGGTTATCAATGCTTGATCGGAAATTTTATGGGAGGGGAAGGATATGCGAGAGATGGTTGAGGGGAAAAAAGGAGAGTGTAGCTACCAATGCACAAATGAGATGCTTAGAGTCGGTATAACTTAAATAAATAGGTTAAAAAAACCTAACCTTTGGGTAAATCATAAGGGAAGGGTCCACAATATTACCCATATTTCAGAAGGATCACTAAAATTCTGTTTTTAAACATTTTGATCACAAAAAATCGTTTTACGATTATCCAATTTTGAAATTCTCATTTAGGTTTCCAGATTAAATTCCCAAATCTTAGGGTTTTTAATTTAGGGATTACAAAATTTAAGGTTTCTAAATTAGGGATATTTTGAATTTAGGATTTACTATTTGAGCGTAATTTTGGGGTGTTACAACTCTCCCACCCTTAAAAGAAATTTCATCCTCAAAATTTTTAGAATTAACGACATACTTCAAAAAATAGAGGTTTTGATAACAATTAAAAAAAGACATTTTAGATCAGGTTGAATGAAAACACAAAGTTTTCATATAGGCTTTGAGCTCAATTTCGTAGGAACATGTACGATCATGATTATTTGTTCAATTAACTGAAGTTCATGTCCTTTATCGGTGTTCAAGCTATGATCATCTCTAAAGGTTACTCAAAAGAAGGTATCACGAGGATTCACGTGGTTCAAAAGTATACCTATTGATACAACGAGATGGGAATATTACGAGTAGTTCTATGTCTAGAGTAGAAGTCACTAATTAATGATTACACATTCCCCTAATTCTTGATTTTAATGAAACATACTCAAATATAAAGCTCCTGCGAGGTGGCATACGCAAGTATCTATAAAAAGGGCAATCCTAGAATTAGTTGGTACTTGGAGTTTCCATTTAAAATATATCTTTAATTCTTTAAAATAATAAATTTATTAGAAAATCCCATTTTACCCCCAAAATATATAATATGCACGCAAAAATCATTTTCGGCATAAAATTTTAAGTGAGCCTCACAGTTCGAGGGTTGAACTTAGCTCTGATACCACTAAATGTAACCCCCTAAACCCCACCCAAGGGTTATAGGCCGAATCTAGGAAGTTAGGTTGAAATTGTGTCCCTCGAGTAATTAATTATTAGGTTTCCGAAAATTAATACTCAAAATATTAATTTAAAACGGTGACGTTTAACATTGAAATTTATATTTCGAAAACACAGTCGTATAGATAAAATAATCCAAAACAAGTAGCAAAGTATGAAATTAAAATTCACATGCATGCTAAACAGTTTTAAAATCCCAAATAAAAATAAAAATAATCGAGTTTACATAAAAATCCCAAGTAATGAAATAATCGAAATAAAACCGAAATAAAACTGGAAACTAAGAATATCCATACTAAAACAGTAACAGATCTGATAACTGTGGTCCTCCAAGTACCGAACTCCTATGTCTGAGAATCTGAAATAGAAGCTAAGGGGGAGTCATCTATTAAGCTCAGTGTGTCTTTAAGGTGCACCAGACAGAAAATCGCAAGAATCATACAGTCAGCATAGTCATTCCAACAATCAATCGAATATACATATATGCAAAGCACGATGCACCTAAGTCTATGCCATGAACCCATCTACATCATCGTCCGAAGAGTAAGGTTCCCCTGAACCACTCTCTACATCGTCACCATCCGAAGTGGAACTCAGCCCGAAAGGTGGAACCACTGATCCGAAGTGGAATTCAGCCCGAAGGATGAAACCACTGAACTTCCTCTGTACATTTTCCCACCCGAATGATATGACATGAATGTTCTGATTCCAATCCGAATGCAACATCATTAGTCCGAAAATGCTTGAGCATTTAGTCCGAAAATGCATGAGTATGTAGTCTCATAATTAATTATTCAGATTCCGATGTATGATGCTTAACAGAATGGCATAAAACATAAAACATATCACATAGCCCAGATCACAACATATCACATAGCCCAGATCATAACATATTTTACTGTCAAACATCACATAGCAACAACATATTTCACAGTCAAACATCACACAGCAACAACACATATAGTTTAGCACAAGCAGAGAACACACCTTAGCCAAAGGAAACTCAACCTACTGAATAATGTGTTCCCACGATCAGAAGTATTGAGTCCAACTATATCGGAACCTACACGAATAATCCTACGTTAACACTATAGTTATTCTAAATATAACTAAAGAATTACTCCTAAATAATTATTTAGAAAAGTATCAAATTAAAATTCACATGCATGCTAAACAGTTTTAAAATCCCAAATAAAAATAAAAATAATCGAGTTTACATAAAAATCCCAAGTAATGAAATAATCGAAATAAAACCGAAATAAAATTGGAAACTAAGAATATCCATACTAAAACAGTAATAAATTTGATAATTGTGGTCCTCCAAGTACCGAACTCCTATGTCTGAGAATCTGAAATAGAAGCTAAGGGGGAGTCAGCTATAAAGCTCAGTGTTTCTCCAAGGTGCACCAGACAGAAAATCACAAGAATCATACAGTCAACATAGTCATTCCAACAGCCAATCGAATATACAGATATGCAAAGCACGATGCACCTAAGTCTATGCCATGAACCCATCTACATCACCGTCTGAAGAGTAAGGTTCCCCTGAACCACTCTCTACATCGTCACCATCCGAAGTGGAACTCAGCCCGAAAGGTTGAACCACTGATCGAAGTAGAATTCAGCCCGAAGAATGAAACCACTGAACTTCCTCCGTACATTTTCCCACCCGAATGATATGACATGAATGTTCTGATTCCAATTCGAATGCAACATCATTAGTCCGAAAATGCATGAGCATTTAGTCCGAAAATGCATGAGCATGTAGTCTGATAATTAATTTTTCAGATTCCGATGTATGATGCTTAACAGAATGGCATACAACATATCACATAGCCCAGATCACAACATATCACATAGCCCAGATCACAACATATTTTACTGTCAAACATCACACAGCAACAACATATTTCACAGTCAAACATCACACAGCAACAACACATATAGTATAGCACAAGCTGAGAACACACCTTAGCCAAAGAAAACTCAACCTACTGAATAATGTTTTCCCACGATCAGAAGTACTGAGTCCAACTATATCGGAACCTACGAGAATAATCCTACGTTAACACTATTGTTATGCTAAATATAACTAAAGAATTACTCCTAAATAATTATTTAATGAAGTTTAGCTTAACATCAAAGAGAGAGACAAACCCATAATGAGAAGTCAATAACGTTGAAATTATACTCGATCATCACTTTACCTTGCTGTCAGCGAATGCATGATGCCTTGCAAAGGGTTAGCCAAGACATGGTGGAGGGACCCACTTTTCCATTGTTGGTGTTGAAGTCATTATGCTTCCATTGCAAGGAGATTTACAAATATTAAAGACTGGTGGCTTACCTTGGAATTCAACATGTTGGATTTGCAAAATATGGGGTAAGTCGTTGGCATGCAATTTTATTAGAACGGTGAAAACGTATTCGATGCAGACTCCAAGGATTTTAGGCAGCAAAGAAATTAATATATATATATATATATATAATAAAATAACAATGATATATATCATTCAAATAAAAACCATGGCACGTGTGAAATGGACGGCGGCATAGAGCAAACTCGAAAGGTTCCTCTTCGAGATTCTAACAAGACACCAACAACGATATAAAAACGGACGAGACAATTTGGTTCACGAGGACGAGGGGGATGTGATGATGGTCTCGGATGAAGAATCGAACGGCGGCTTGGGTGGTTATCAATGCTTGATCGGAAATTTTATGGGAGGGGAAGGATATGCGAGAGATGGTTGAGGGGAAAAAAAGGAGAGTGCAGCTACCAATGCACAAATGAGATGCGTAGAGTCGGTATAACTCAAATAAATAGGTTAAAAAAACCTAACCTTTGGGTAAATCATAAGGGAAGGGTCCACAATATTACCCATATTTTAGAAGGATCACTAAATTTCTGTTTTTAAACATTTTGATCACAAAAAAATCGTTTTAGGATTATCCAATTCTAAAATTCTCATTTAGGTTTCCATATTAAATTCCCAAATCATAGGGTTTTTAATTTAGGGATTACAAAATTTAAGGTTTCTAAATTGGGGATATTTTGAATTTAGGGATTACTATTTGAGCGTAATTTTTGGGGTGTTACAAATAACATGTGCAAATATAAACATACTCCCCTAGCTATAGACATGGATGAAATTAGGAGTAAAAACACATAAACATGGCATTTCACAAGATCAAGCAATTTTAAGCACAAAATAGGTCATAAAAGGTCAAGATAGGCTAGTTATACCTAACTCTCTCCTAAGGGACCAAAAACGCTCTTTGTCTAAAGGTTTTGTAAATATGTCTTGTAATTGATTTAAGGTGTCAACATACTCTATAACAACATCTTCTTTAAGGACATGATCTCTAATGAAATGATGCCTTATTTCTATGTGTTTGGTTCTAGAGTGTTGGATGGGATTTTTTGTCAAACATATGGCACTAGTGTTATCACACTTAAGGGGTATGGTTCCAACTTTAATACCATAATCTAAGAGTTGTTGCTTCATCCAAAGGACTTGAGCACAACAATTCTATAAGGATATGTACTCAGCTTCGGTGGTAGATAAGGCTACACTATTTTGTTTCTTAGAGAACCAAGATATGAGCATACTACCTAGGAATTGACAAGTTCCCGAAGTACTCTTCCTATCGATTTTGCGTCCCCCATAATCCGCATCCGAATAAGCATGAAGGTTGAAGGTGGAGTCTCTAGGGTACCAAAGACCTAAACAAGGAGTATCTCTAAGGTACCTAAAGATTATCTTAAAGGCTATAAGGTGAGACTCTCTAGGACTAGCTTGAAACCTAGCACACAAGCAAACACTAAACAAGATATCTGGTCTACTTACGGTAAGGTAAAGCAATGATCCAATCATAGAACGGTAAAGCTTAGAGTCAACACACTTACATCCTTCATCCTTGTCAAGCTTTGTAGATGAGCTCATAGGTGTGGCTTGAGGCTTTGCATTCTCCAAGCCAAACTTCTTGAGCATATCCTTGATGTATTTTGCTTGATTGATGAAGGTGTCACCCTTCCTTTGCTTGATTTGGAGTCCCAAAAAGAATGAGAGCTCCCCCATCATGCTCATCTAAAATTCACCTTGCATTACCTTAGCAAACTCTTTGCAATGACATTCGTTAGTAGAACCAAAAATAATATCATCAACATAAATTCGTACTACTAAGATGTCCTTTTTATACCTTTTTATAAAAAGTGTAGTGTCCACCTTACCCTTTTCAAAACCTTTTTCAATTAGAATTTTTGAAAGTCTTTCATACCAAGCTCTAGGAGCTTGTTTTAAACCATAAAGAGCTTTAGTGAGTTTGAAAACTTGATTTGGAAATTTTGAGTCTTCAAAACCCGGTGGTTGTTCAACATACACTTCCTCATTTATAAAACCATTTAAAAACGCGCTTTTAACATCCATTTGAAAAAGCTTGAAATCATGATAACATGCATATGCAAGCAACATCTTAATGGCTTCCATTCTAGCTACATGTGCATAGGTTTCATCATAATCTATTCCCTCTTCTTGAGTGTAACCTTGTGCTACTAGTCTAGCTTTGTTTCTCACAATGTTACCACTCTCATCTAGTTTGTTCGTAAAGACACATTTAGTTCATATAGTAGATTGATTACTATGCCTATCAACTAATATCCAGACATTACTTCTCTCAAATTGATTTAACTCTTCTTGCATAGCCATAATCCAAAAATCATCTTTCAATGCTTCTTTTATATTCTTAGGCTCTATGCATGAGATAAATGCAACATGATTCATTAGTCTAAGAGAAGATCGAGTGGTTACCCCCTTGGATGGATCACCCAAGATTTCACCATCTTTGACATAGTTGAACTCCCTTGGGTAGCTCACTTCCTTTTCCTCAAGAGCCAAGTCCTTCAAGGCTTCAAGCGGTGGATCTTGTGTGTCCTCTTCTTTTGTTGGAATCTCATCCTCCTTTGAAGTTTGTCCTCTATCAAAGGCATTTATGATTCCTACATCATCATCATCACAAGAATCCTTCCTTGGAAGGAGGTTATCATCGAATACAACATGTATAAATTCTTCTACTACTAAAGTTCTCTTGTTAAATACACGATAGACTTTAGAGGTTAAAGAATATCCGATGAAAATAGCTTCATCACTTTTTGCATCAAATTTACCTAAGTTGTCTTTTCCATTATTCAAAACAAAACACTTGCAACCAAATGGATGAAAATAGCTAATGTTAGGCTTTTTAGATTTTAAAATCTCATAATTTGTTTTCTTTAAAATTGGCCTAATCATTACTCGGTTTACAATGTAGCAAGTGGTGTTTGTGGCTTCCGCCCAAAAATATTTAGGTAAATTGTTTTCGAAAAGCATGGTTGTAGCCATTTCTTGTAAAGTTCTATTTTTCCTCTCAACTACCCCATTTTGTTGGGGAGTTCGAGGAGCCGAAAAATATGGCTAATACCATTTTCATTCAAAAACTCTTTAAACCCTAAATTTTGAAACTCGGTTCCATGATCACTTCTAATATGAGAAATTCTAAGTTCAAGATCATTTTGGTTTAGTTTTGAAAATGTGATGAATTTTTCTAAAGCCTCATCTTTAGTACTTAAAAATAGAACCCATGTAAATCTAGAAAAATCATCTACAAGAACAAATGCATAAGATTTACCACCCAAGCTCATAGTCCTAATTGGCCCAAATAAATCCATATGGATAAGTTGTAAACACCTTGTAACCCCTTTAGCCCGGCCTAGACGGTTGACCCAAACTACGAAGATTACACGGGGAAAACCAAAGTCAACCCGAAAGTCGACCTTGATTCACGACCCTTTTTTTCTTTTTAATCTTGTCTAGATACATATTAACCCTAAGTGAGTACTCATTAAAACATATTTGAGAACGGCACAGCGATCGGATTTCAATAAGGGACTCAATTGCACAAACTACAAATTTAAGGACCAAAATGTAATTTCTGAAAATCAGAAGGTCTTTTCTGATTTTAATGTTACCATTATGAAATTAGTCATGTTACATACTTCACTGTCAAATTCCATCTTAATTGAACATCTCAAACTCAAGCAATTGCAACTTTAACATTTGGGACTAAAATGTAAAGCTTGCAAACTTCAGCATCATTCAAAACAGTGCCCAACGGTCACCTGTTTCGAAACACCCACCTGCCGTATCGAAACGCGGGATCGGGACGGCGTTGACCGTTTCGATACGCGGGTTGGTTTCGAGACTAGTTCCGAAATGAGGCCCTCTAGTGGCCAAATCGTTTCGAAACATCCCTTAGCGTTTCGGAACACGAAGGCCATTTCAGGCCCTCGTTTTGAAGCACAAGGGGGTGTTTCGATACGGTTTGCCCCGAAACAGCAGCAAATGCTGATTTTTCATGCACAAACTCGTTCAAACACATCCAAATGACTTATCAAGCATATCAACAAGTCAACATACATACAAGGTACACATTTAGAGCCCCTAAACACCTTCATGGCATCAAACAAGAAAATTCATAAATCTATAGGCATGCACCCTAATAACCAAACCAAATAAAGAAGTCAAACCTCCAACAAGCAATTAAGGCCATTTACAATTCAAATCTACCAAGGCACACATGCCACAACCTTAGGGAGTTCAACATATCTCCCAAAACAAAACATAGGTTCCCATTGCCAAATTATCAAAACTAATAGTGTATGAAAACTTCACCATACATGAGCTTTGATTCCCTTGGAAACACTTAGCTCCCTTGATGCCCTTAAACACCTCAATTATATGCATTATTGGTAAAAGAGAGCGTAAGCGCATATGCTTAGTGAGGCGTGCTCTAAAGTAAATCAACACAATAATGCACTTTTAGAAAACATTTTCTTCAAAGCTTTTAACCACATGCTCATCTTATACTCATGCTTAACAAACTTTCAAAGCAAAAACTCATTGAAAACACATGTACCTCCATTCTATCTCATGCATTAAAACCAATGCAAAACTCATGGCAAGGCCATTTACATGCTTGTATTGTCAAAGCATATCTAAACAAAACACATATGCATATCTCATAGCATAAATCATTTCACCAAGGTACATGTGTAACAAAAACCATTTCTTCATTTATATTGGCATTTAGCATCTCATCAATACTCGGATATGCGGACACATTTCTACACTAGACTCTTTCGGTGGAATCTCACATCACCGTACTCACTTGTCTAGCAACAACTTCCGGTGGAATCTCTCATCATCGTACTCACATGGCGGAATCTCTCATCGCCAAAAAGCTTGGGTATTTCACCAAGTCCTATCCGATGGAATTTCCATCATCGGAAAATCTCCTTTTGGCTTAACCAAAGAGCACGTACGAATTTTTAGTTTATAGTGCACTCTCAACCTATTGATCGATCAATTATATCTGGTAAGTTTCTCAACATCTATGCAAATATAATGTGTTAAAATATCATCACACCTACTGTTTTTCATGCAAAATAACTCAAGTGTTTTCTCATCACTTTTCAAAACAATAATCATACTTCTCTTTAAACCAAAAGCTCAAATCTATTCAATGCATCATGCCATCTCATGACAACTCTACAAGCATAATCTCATGCTCCAAAACATGCGTAAAAAATAGTAGGAATTTAATCAACACAATCATGAGCATGTAAAAGCAATTTGGGGCCAAACACCACTTTAGAGAGATCAAAACAAGCCATACTTACTTCCGAATTTAGGAAGGTGTTTCAAACCTTTCCTAAATCCCCAAACCTTGCATTTTTGTCCTCATGGACTTCTAAACCAAACACACTCATTAATTTCGTTTTGCTTGCTTGCCGAAACGCCGATTAAGCCTCCGGATCAACTCCAAAAGTGTTCAAAGATATCTCCCCTGTTTTAGACACATCAAAGCAGAGGATTAATGCATCCTCATGCATTGAAATCTTCAGCCAACACTCCCAAACTCGCTGCTCTACCTAAAACCAACATTTCGGCCACCAAACACAACCGAAATCACCTCCAAACTCTTCCAAAACTTAACCCAGCCAAGATCCATCAATTCTAATCATTTCTAAACATCAATTAACATCAAAAACAACACTCAACACGTCCTTATACCTCCAGCTATAACAGAACACCCAAAACACCACAAAAACCACCATTTTCATAAGAAAAAACTTAGGAAACACAACCTATTCGGGATTACATTGATAAAACCTCATTTCTAACATCATCTAACATCCAAAATACATTAGAGAACTATCTCAAAATAGAGCCCAATCAATTTCAACGAAAATCCTCAAGATCTCTTCCAAAATCTTGAGTTTTAAGCCAAAATTTTGTTTCTAACATTAAAACCATTTATAAAACTTCAATAAAGGATTGACAACTTGGGAATTTTAGTAAAGAACTAAGTATTTAGAGGAGAAGAACAATCTTACCTCTAAATGGAGATTTCTCCTTGATTTGTGTCAAATTCCATGAAAATTCAATGTGGAAAACAAAAGGATTTGATGCAAGATTGATTAAGAACCAACGAGTGATGGAAAACTCATCAATTGAAGTAAAAATCTATGTGAAAGTTGCTGGAGAAAAGGTGTTTGGATGATGGAATTTTGAGAGAAAAAGGAATGAGAGAAAAATAGAGAAAGGTAGTTATGAAAATTAAAAAGTAGTTTTCCTTTTCTTTTATTTAATTAAAACATTAATTAAATCACCCAAATTAAGGAAAAATCTGGAGAAAAACATTTTGGGAAAATTAGCTCCTTAAAGATTCAAAGATTCAATCCTTTACAAAACAGTCACTACTAAACTTTGCAAAAATCGCAATTTGGTCACTACACCGAAATGTAGTATTTTCAAACCTTATTTTGTAAAATTGATTTCACCACTCTTATATATATATATATTAAATGAGGATTTTTAGATATTTTTCTATATTTTTAAAGCATCCCGAACTAGGCTTTCCCTAAAACCTCCTTTTATATTCGATCCGTTTCTCAAACCGGTCCGGTTCAAACCCTAAACTTTTAAGCCCAAAATTAGGGTGTTACAACTCTCCCCCTCTTAAGAAATTTCGTCCTTGAAATTTACCTGGAGGAAAAAGGTAAGGAAACTGCCTCTTCATGTCAGCCTCTCTTTCCCACGTGGCTTCCTCAACTCAACGATGCCTCCACAACACCTTAACCAATTCAATGGTCTTACCTCGAAGAACTTTACTGTCCGAATCCAGAATCTCAATTGGCTCCTCATCATAGGTCAAATCTGGATTCAACTCCACTTCCTCCACAGGCATAACATGCGAAGGATCCGATCTATACCTCTGAAGCATAGAGACATGAAACGTATCATGAATCTTTTCCAACTCTTGTGGTAATCTCAGCTTATAAGCAACATGACCCACACGTTCAATCACCTCGTATGGTCCAATATACCTAGGGCACAACTTACCCTTTCGGCCAAACCTCATTACCTTCTTCCAAGGTGAAACCTTCAAAAACACACGGTCACCCACCGTAAACTCAATCTCCTTACGCTTCAAATCCGTGTAAGACTTATGTCGATCAGAAGCTATCTTCAACCGCTCAAAAATGAGCTTCGCCTTCCCGGTCGTTCCTTTCAACAAAGCCGGCATTGAGACCAATTTCTGACCTATTTCAGCCCAGCAAAGAGGAGTTCTGCACTTCCTCCCATACAAGGCTTCATAAGGTGCCATTTGAATACTTGCCTGGTAGCTATTATTATAAGCAAACTCCACCAAAGGCAAATGCTTCTCCCAAGAGCCTTGAAACTCAATCACACAGCACCTCAACATATCCTCAAGCACTTGGATAACACGCTCAGACTGACCATCTGACTGTGGATGATAAGAAGTACTGAAATTCAGCCGCGTACCCAAAGCTTCATGCAAATATTCTCAAAAGCGCGATGTGAACCTCGGGTCTCTATCCGACACTATAGACTTTGGTACACCATGCAAACGCACAATCTCAGCAATGTACAGCTCTGCAAGCTTGTCCAAAGTATACGTTGTATGCACAGGTAAGAAATGCGCACACTTTGTAAGGCGATCCACAATCACCCACACCGAATTATTCTTCGATGGCGACAAAGGCAAACCAGACACAAAGTCCATGGTAATTCTTTCCCACTTCCATTCAGGAATTCTCAACGGTTGCAACAACCCTGAAGGAAGCTGATGCTCAGCCTTAACTCGCTGACAAACCATGCACTTACTCACATACTCCGCAACATCTTTCTTCAAACCCACCCAATAGTACTCATCCTTTAAATCACGATACATCTTTGTACTACCAAGGTGCATAGCAAAAGGACTACTGTGAGCTTCGGTCAGAATAGCACGCCTCAACTTCACATCGTTCGGCACTACTACCCGACTTCCAAAACATAGAACTCCATCATCATTAAAACAAAAACCCGATGGTCTATCCTCAGCAATATCCTGAACATGTGGTACCAAAGAATCATCCAATAACTGTTTATCTTTTATCAACTGAACCAAATATGATTTCACTTGCAATTCAGCCACAAGACCTCCATCTTGCGAAATACTCAAGCTAGCAAACATGGCCCTTAACTACACTCCCACTTTCCTGCTCAAGGCATCCGCTACAACATTAGCTTTTCCCGGATGGTACTCGATCATCAGATCGTAATCCTTAAGCAACTCCACCCAACGTCGTTGCCTAAGATTCAACTCTTTCTGAGACATCAGATACTTCAAACTCTTGTGATCCGTGTACACAATACACTTCTCACCATAAAGATAATGTCTCCAAATATTCAAAGCAAAAACCATCGCAGCTAACTCAATATCATGCGTAGGATAATTGCGCTCATGCACCTTCAACTGTCGCGATGCATAAGCCACCACCTTACCCTCTTGCATTGGCACACATCCCAAACCAACGTAGGATGCGTAACTATACACCCCAAACTCTTTTCCTGATTCAGGTTGACCAAGATTGGAGCTTGCATCAAAGCTGCCTTAAGCTTCTCAAAAGCTTGTTGTCTTGCTTCCGTCCACTCATACTTGACATCCTTTTGCAACAACTTCGTCAAAGGTGCAGCAATCTTCGAAAAACCATCCACAAACCTCCGGTAATATCCTGCCAACCTAAGGAAATTACAGACTTCATGAACAGACTTAGGAGGCTTCCAATTCATAACCGCCTCGATCTTCTGAGGATCAACACGAATCCCCTCCACCGAAACCACATGACCAAGGAACACAACTTCCTTTAGCCAAAACTCACACTTTCTCAGCTTAACATAAAGCTGATTTTCCAGAAGCGTTTGCAAGACAACCCTCAAATGACCTTCATGCTCCTCCTCAGTACGAGAGTACACAAGGATATCGTCGATGAACACCACAACAAACTTGTCCAAATATTCATGGAACACTCTATTCATCATGTCCATGAAGGCTGCAGGAGCATTCGTCAAGCCAAACGGCATTACAAGGAACTCATAATGCCCATACCTCGTCCTAAAGACTGTTTTTGGCACATCCACATCTTTCACCTTAAGCTGGTAATACCCTGTCCTTAAGTCAATCTTAGAGAACACAGCCGCTCCACGAAACTGATCAAAAAGATCATCAATCCTCGGTAAAGGATACCGATTCTTGATAGTCAACTTGTTCAGCTGACGATAATCGATGCACATTCTCATAGTGCCATCCTTCTTCTTCACGAACAAGACCGGTGCACCCCACGGTGACACACTGGGCCGAATGAAACCACGATCAAGCAACTCCTGAAGCTGCGTCTTCAATTCCTTCAACTCCTTAGGTGCCATGCGATAGGGAGCAATGGACACCGAAGTTGTATTTTCATACAGCTCAATTCCAAACTCCACCTCTCGACTAGGCGGCAATCCAGGCAACTCCTCCGAAAACACTCAAGGAAACTCCCGTACAATTCTGATATCCTGAACGCGCAACTCCTTTGAACCAGGATTCATCACAAAGGCTAAGTAAGCCTCGCACCCTTACCTTAGCATTCGACTCGCTTCTAGGGTAGACACCACATTGGCAAGAAACTTCACATTCTCACAAACCACCACCACTTCGTAATCATCCGCAAGTTTCAGCGAAACTCGCTTGCTTTCAAAATCCACTACAGCTCGATGTTCAACTAGCCAATCCATACCAAGGATTACATCAAAACCATAGAATGTCAATTCCATGAGATCAACAAGAAAAACATGGTTTTGCACTTTCAAGGGACATCTTCTATACAACTTTCGTGTCACAACTGTCTCACCAAAGGAACTAGTCACACGCATACCAACATCCAAAGACTCAACAGGTAAACCAAGGATTGTAAAGTAATGATAAGGATTGCAAAGTATGAATGTTCACGAAATATGTATGAATGTGTACACCCGGAATCAATCAAAGAAAGTAATGATAAGGATTGCAAAGTAAAGGTACTTGCGATCACATTCGCATCATTCGTTCCCTCACGCTGAGCATACACTCGAGCCTGGCCACCACCCTCAGGTTGAACGGCCACCACATGTGCCACATTCCTCCCACCATCATCTTTGCGCTGAAAATTACCACGGCCGCGCCCACGGCCTCTCTGTGGCTCAACTGTTCTCACCGGAGCCTATCCCTCCTTCAAAGGCTGAGGACAATCCTTCTTCAAATGCCCACGGTTTCCACAATTCCAGCATATACCGAGGTTACCCCAACACTCGCCACCATGCCGTCTACCACAACGGTTACACTCAAGAGTCCTCTGAACAACATTAGGTCCTTGCTGACCCCTACCAGGGTTACTACCTCCACGCCTAGCATCAAAGTGCGGCCTCCTATCCTTATGCCTCTTGTTGCGATCTCTACCATAATTGCGTTCAGCCTCTCTCTTCCCAGAGCTAGATCCACCCGCACGGCTAGTCAAACCAATATTCGACTCAATGTCCTTGGCTCTAGTGACCAAGACATCGAAATCTGTATAATCAGTCGCAAGCATGAAAGTCTTCAAATCCGTTACTAACCCATAACGGAATCGTTCGCACCTCTCCCGTTCATTAGGGATTAGCTTAGGTGCATACTGACTGAGGCGGACAAACTGGATCTCATACTCAGCCACCGTCATGCTACCTTGCACAAGAGACATAAATCCTCTTTTCTTCTCATCTAGGTATCGCACACCCAGATACTTCCACTTAAAAGCACTTAGGAAGAACGTCCAGGTCACCTCATCATCTTCCATCCCAGAGATAGTGGTCGTCCACCACGTATAAGCATCACCATGCAGCAGTGACACCACACAACCCAGCTTCTGCACATTATTGCAGTTCATTTGACCCAAAATCCTCTTGGTGCTTTCCAACCAAGACTCAGATCCTTCTGGAGATAAACCTATGAACTCAGTCCCTCCCAGACTGCGAAGACGTTCCAAAGGCAATCTCACATAGGCATCATCCTGATGCGCAGCTCCATGATCTCCAGCTACTGTTGTCTGAAAGGCTCAAGCAATAGCCTGAATCAACACCGTCATGTCAGGAGTAGCTTGCCCCTGCACACCTTCAGGTCCAGCGACCCCAGCACCAGCACCAACACCAGCATTATCACCTCCAGCACCACCACCACCGAGTGGTCCACCACCAGGGGGAGGAGGTAAATCCACAACATTCTCATCACCCTCATTCTCATTCTGAGCCATAGCTCTTGTGTTCATCCTCATCTCTCTACGTTACCCCATTTGCAAAGAAAACAATGCACTGACACAAATGCAATAAACTCAATTAGGCTCAATGAGGTAAGTAATCCAAGTACTCAAGCTCTTTTTCGAAAACAATTCCTTTCCTTAGTTTTGATATGGCAATGGGATCCCCTAACACATTCCAACATAGCATCATATCACAAAAACATCACAAATGATATCATACATCATTATTCACACAACATTCTTTTCACCCAAAAAGGCATATCATGCACATACATCACCCACATAACAATTCCCAATTATACGAAAACAAAGCTCTGATACCACCAAATGTAACCCCCTTAGCCCGGCCTAGACGGTTGTCCCGAACTACGAAGATTACACGGGGAAAACCAAAGTCAACACGAAAGTCGACCTTGATTCACGACCCCTTTTTTTCTTTTTAATCTTGTCTAGATACATATTAACCCTAAGTGAGTACTCATTAAAACATATTTGAGAACGGCACAATGATCGGATTTCAATAATGGACTCAATTGCACAAACAACAAATTTAAGGACCAAAATGTAAATTCTGAAAATTAAAAGGTCTTTTCTGATTTTAATGTTACCATTATGAAATTAGTCATGTTACATACTTCACTGTCAAATTCCATCATAATTGAACATCTCAAACTCAAGCAATTGCAACTTTAACATTTGGGACTAAAATGTAAAGCTTGCAATCATCAGCATCATTCAAAACAGTGCCCAACGGTCACCTGTTTCGAAACACCCACCTGCCATATCGAAACGAAGGATCGGAACGGCGTTGACCGTTTCAATACGCGGGTTGGTTCCGAGACTGGTTCCGAAACGAGGCCTTCCATTGGCCAAATCGTTTCGAAACATCCCTTAGCGTTTCGGAACACGAATGCCATTTCAGGCCCCCGTTTTGAAACACTAGGAGGTGTTTCGATACGGTTTGCCCAGAAACAGCAGCAAATGCTAATTTTTCATGCACAAACTCGTTCAAATTCATCCAAATGACTTCCCAAGCATATCAACAAGTCAACATACATACAAGGTACACATTTAGAGCCCCTAAACACCTTCATGGCATCAAACAAGAAAATTCATAAATCTATAGGCATGCACCCTAATAACCAAACCAAATAAGGAAGTCAAACCTCCAACAAGCAATTAAGGCCATTTACAATTCAAATCTACCAGGGAACACATGCCACAACCTTAGGGAGTTCAACATATCTCCCAAAACAAAACATAGGTTCCCATTGCCAAATTATCAAAACTAATAGTGTACGAAAACATCACTATACATGAGCTTGGATTCCCTTGGACACACTTAGCTCCCTTGATGCCCTTAAACACCTCAATTATTTGCATTATTGGTAAAAGAGAGCGTAAGTGCAAATGCTTAGTGAGGCGTGCTCTAAAGTAAACCAACACAATAATGCACTTTTAGAAAACATTTTCTTCAAAGCTTGTAACCACATGCTCATCTTATACTCATGATTAACAAACTTTCAAAGCAAAAACTCATTGAAAACACATGTACCTCCATTCTATCTCATGCATTAAAACCAATGCAAAACTCATGGCAAGGCCATTCATATGCTTGTATTGTCAAAGCATTTCTAAACAAAACACATATGCATATCTCATAGCATAAATCATTTCACCAAGGTACATGTGTAACAAAAACCATTTCATCATTTATATTGGCATTTAGCATCTCATCAATACTCGGATATGCGGACACATTTCTACACTAGACTCTTCCTGTGGAATCTCACATCACCGTACTCACTTGTCTAGCAACAACTTCCGGTGGAATCTCTCATCACCGTACTCACATGATGGAATCTCTCATCGCCACAAAGCTTAGGTATTTCACCAAGTCCTACACGATGGAATGCCCATCATCGAAAAATCTCCCTTTGGCTTAACCAAAGAGCACGTACTCATTTTTAGTTTATAGTGCACTCTCATCCCATTGATCGATCAATTATATCCGCTAAGTTTCTCAACATCTATGCCAATATAATGTGTTAAAATATCATCACACCTACTGTTTTTCATGCAAAATAACTCAAGTGTTTTCTCTTCACTTTTCAAAGCAATAATCATACTTTGCTTTAAACCAAAAACTCAAATCTATTCAATGCATCATGCCATCTCATGACAACTCTACAAGCATAATCTCATGCTCCAAAACATGCATAAAATAGTAGGAATTTAATCAACACAAATCATGAGCATGTAAAAGCAATTTGGGGCCAAATACCACTTTAGAGAGATCAAAACAAGCCATACTTACTTCCGAATTTAGGAAGGTGCTTCAAACCTTTCCTAAATCCCCAAACCTTGCATTTTTGTCCTTATGGACTTCTAAACCAAACGCACTCACCAATTTCGTTGCGCTTGCTTGCCGAAATGCCGATTAAGCCTCCGGATCAACTCCAAAAGTGTCTGAAGATGTCTCCCCTATTTTAGACACAACAAAGCAGAGGATTAATGCATCATCATGCATTGAAATCTTCAGCCAACACTCCTAAACTCGTTGCTCTACCTAAAACCAACATTTCGGCCACCAAACACAACCGAAATCACCTCCAAACTCCTCCAAAACTTAACCCAGCCAAGATCCATCATGTAACCCCCTAGACCCGCCCATGTGTTACAACGGATCCTAGGAAGTCACATTAGGGTCACAAGAGCGACCCACAGTGAAAAATACACATGAAAATATTTTTCTTTCTCGAAACAGTTATTAAACTGTAAAATCACGTTCTGTTTAAAATACAATTTCCGGAAATCATTTAAACACATAACAAAAATTTCAGAAAGTATTTTACAGACACTGACATGAAACAATACATGACATACATGCCCACTAACTATACAGTACCGTACTCTAGAGGCAACGCCGAGGGAACTCCGAACACTGATGTCAAACATTATACCTTGTTATAATCTTTTAACCTGCGATGGTAAAAATAACGTGAGCTTGGAAAAGCTCAGTAATACAGAACTACCAAAAGATGCTATAAGCTCATGCAGACATATGGTAGGCATAACATTTTTATGATGTTCCAGGCAATACTTGTCTCCATTTATGTTTCGCTAATTTAGTGAAGCACTATTCTTGAGGAAAACCAGGTTTGTTCTTTCTATGTTACTGAGTATTAATAGAGAGCTTATTGTTCATAGAATCAACAGAGTGGCAGGTTGGAGAAGTTAAACCACGAAGCTTAGTGTGTTTCAACAAGTTGTAGATCAAACATACATAAGTACTTAACATCATATCATATGAGCACATAACAGAGTAAATGCAGATGTTAAATGTTCATACAAAAGTTTATAAGAACTACCCTCCAACCGAACTCCAAAATGCAATTCCCCTGAACTGCATACAGAAGGTCTTACCCTAGGCCTGAGGCGTAGGAGCCTACCTAACGGAATGCCTTAGGTCCAGAAAGACTTACCCTAGGCCCGTGGGCGTAGGAGCTTAACAGAACAGCTGGATCAGGGCTGTGACAGACACTTCAATCATATCCCGAGAGTATCCCTAAGCAGAATAGTTCAGATTATAACACATTATCATCAGATTTCAGTCAACAGAGCATATAGCATATCCATTATACGAAGATTCAAATATCATAAGTTCAGAACAGACCAAGATATAATCTCAATCATATTGCGCATACAAGACTTTTCCAACAGATATAATCATACTTCTCGAACAGAATCATATTTCACACCCTATCATATAAACATGTTTTCAACTAAAAGTGCATCATATATCATGATCAGACAATCATCACATAATCATAATCCATATATATATACATATATACACAACAAAATGCAGCACACGTGGAACACACTAGACAAAACAATTTTTATTTCTCAAAGATACCTGATATTTACAGAATGAGACACATTGAACTTTTGGCTCGAAACAGATATTCTAGGAGTTCATACATCATGCTCTTTAAATTCAAATATATCGTGAACGATTTAATCATTTAAGCTCACAAGGGTATTATGGTCATTTCGACGTTCATGGGCATTTTGGTAATTATGCCAACATTGAATAAGCAATGGTTCACAGAACTTAGGTATCTTGTTTGCTCATTAATTTTCTAACCGGACATTCAAGTATTTCTATATCAAGGTCTTTTAAGTTATCAGATGATTCCAGAGATGCTCTAATCATTTAGGCTAACATAACATTTTAGTTATTTAACTATCATGACAATTTTAAATATAGCACAATCATAACAGAACGACGATTATAATTCTCAGGGGCTCTAACAGTTTATCAAACCTCTAAAAATGTGTTAAATGCGGCATATCCCAACTTTACAATACTTACTAACATTCAGATGTGAATAATTTGCGTGTATCAGAACTTAACATCGGCTGAATTGTATATTTGAACGGTCACCTACATACTTTACTATAAGGTTTAGCTTTGAGTAATCAAGCATATAATCCTTGCAAATATTCCTACCTTACCTTGGTATGGTAAGCGATAGACATACACGAATCGTTTTTCTTAACACTTGGGGGCACTTTAGCCATTTAAGTCTTATTAGAAAATTTCAAGATTTCATTTGGTGTATAACCACCTATTCAACTAAAAGGGGTATTCTGGTCATTTTGGAAATTTGGGATAAAGCCACCATTCCTTTTTTCTGAATTACCATTTGGTACCTCCATCATTCACGTACTCATTAGAGATTAAGTCGTCTTAATTCCTCTGACCGTTACAGACGATTCATTAATTTCAGAACATGAAGGTATAAACGTCATTCCAATTAATTAGACATTTAGGTGCTCGAGGGTACTACAGTCTTTTTTGTCATTACAATTATTCCAATTAATTCGCTCGTTACAGTCGTAAGGATTGACGTAGGATTACAACGATATTCTCAGATGATTCACCTTTATGTGTTATATAGAGTTCATGGGGAAAGTCCAAGTTTGAATCGCACGAATTTGTACAAAAGTGTCGGAGTCTTTCCAATAAATTATACATCTTATGTGGAGTAAAATTTGCTTAGTTAGACAGAATGCAGATTTCGAGTCATTTCTTTATTAGAGGGGTATTTTAGTCATTTTTATAACCCAAGGGCGATTTCGTAATTTCATAACCAACATCTCATACTCCGCATTCCGTGTATTTATTCTTAGACACCATTGATAGAGTTTTAGATTTAACTGTATTATTTATTACTATTAGCACTTTCGATACTCCCGGTGTATTAATATTCTTATCCGAATATTTTGATCTTACTGATTCTCATACTTATTTTTCGTATCTGATTCGACTTAAGAAGAGTTCACGAATACACTTCATCACAAGCATGCATGCTTTAACCGAATATCAACATGATCATAAGGCATACCAGGGGTAGTAGTGTATTACCTTAGTTCCGAGTTATATCGGTTAACTCATGATACTACATTCGATCGCATTCGAATCCGGACTGGATGTCCCATGACATCTCGAATACCAAGATACTTGCATACCTTCAATATACACAAATTAACATTTCAGTCCTTATCCAAAGAGCTCTAAACAAAATTAAACACATAAACACTTTCGGCGTTCAAGGTCAGATTCGGAGGCCTTCAGGTCAAAATTTTGCAAAACGAGCTTCAAAATCGGACTCAGGACGTCGAAAAACATAAAATAGGAGTTTTCGGAAAAATTGACTTTTTGGTCAACGGTCAAAGTCAACGCTGACGTCAGCAGGTCAACGGTCAACGGGGTCAGAGTCAATGCTGACGTCAGCAGGTCAATGCTGACATCAGCAGTCAACTGATAAGGGTCAACTAAGTTGACTCGGACTGACTCGGACAAGTTGACTCGGACGAGTTGACTCGGGCTGACTCGGATTGACTCGGTTCGGGTTTTCGGATCGGGCAGACGGGTTGGGTTAACGGGTCGGGTCGGATACGGGTTTTGGTCTAGTACGGGCACCGGTTGGGTCGGACTCGGGTTGGACCGGTTCAGACCGGTTCACTCACCAGAAAATTCTAGGGTCGTCGGCCGGTCGTCGGAATCTTTGTCGGAGACGTTGAACCACCGTGATTCTGTCAGAAATACATAGATCAAAACATAGGCTTTAAAAATATATGATTGGTTATCCAGAAAGTTGTCGGAATCCTACCCGATTTAAACGAAAACGGTGGTGAATCGACAAAAATCTTCGTAGCTCCGATCAGGGTCTTTCCGACAGCAAGACGACGCGATATTTGAAGGTTTTGCTCATCGTCGCACTGCGAGCACCCCCAGACGGTCGACGTGCCACACCGTTGATGGTAGTGGCCGAAAATCACCAAAAAAATAAAGAAAACGAGATGAGGGGGCGTCGGATCTTCAAATCGGTCTCCACAGCAAACGGTGCCGGCTCAACGCGAGTGGTTGACGGCATTAGATTCATTGTTCGACGGCGAGCATGCTAGTGGTGGTAGTGCACGCCACGAGCCGGTTGTGGCTGAGATCGGCACAAGGCCGGGGGGAAGGCGATGGGTCGTGAGGGAAAAGGGGATTAAAACCTGGGTATTTCTTTTGAGGGGCTAAAATTAACACATGGGGAAAATTTTGGTTCATGCTTTTATTTTTTTATTTTTTTATTTTACATAACAGAAGTAAACAACTTAAAATGAAGTTTGAGGTAGATTATAACAGAATACTACCTCAGCCCAACGGTTAAGGCTTGCACTCATGGTCCCTAGGTCAAGGGTTCAAACCCTCGTGAAAGCACCATTCTTCTTTCTTTCTTTTTTTTACTCTCAGGGTGTGACAACTCTTCTCCCGTAAAAGAAATTTCGTCCTCGAAATTTACTTGAGTCAAACGAGTAGAGAGGATTACTCTTTCAGGTTGACCATCAATTTACGGACAAACAATTATGCGCGAAATTCGTACGAGTACTCAAAGCCTCAACCAGGACCCTCCAGGATGAGGATGTAAACATCAGATTCCAGTAAGTATGATACATATGACAGTACATTGTGTCACTTTTCTCTAAAATGTCTTTCTTCATACCGGTCAAGCATAATAAAGGTTTTAAACGGATATCACTTACCTTCAGCGTAATACTCTGATAATTTTTTCCTTCGTGTATAACAGAGCCACCACATAATCTATACTTTCACCAATCTCACGGACACCTTTCTTTTAAATTCGTAATACTTTTATCAATTTTTTGTCAGAATATTCTCAAACACGATCATTATTACTGAGCTACCTTACATGTTATCTTATATCGGTTACCACATATGATCAAACATTTATTCTTAATCTAATTCATACCTTCAATTCCACATGCATAAACCATCTCATGTTCTCTATTTATATTCAAATCCATCAAGTTAATTCAATTCACATACGAATGTTACAGACATTTCTTGTCATTACGATTCGAGATACAGCGGACAGAAAGTTTAGATTCAGTTATTTTAGAAAAAGGATTCGACATCAGAGTCCCGACTTGGTGGAGTACGGTCCGGATCTAGGGGCATGCACATACCAGACACCCTATGACAGACGATCGGCCGATCTACCCAGAATGACGCAACTCTAAGCTCTGATACCACTAAATGTAACCCCCTAGACCCGCCTATGTGTTACAACGGATCCTAGAAAGTCACATTAGGGTCACAAGAGCGACGCACAGTGAAAAATACACATGAAAATATTTTTCTTTCTCGAAACACTTATTAAACTGTAAAATCACGTTCTGTTTAAAATACAATTTCCGGAAATCATTTAAACACATAACAAAAATTTCAGAAAGTATTTTACAGACACTGACATGAAACAATACATGACATACATACCCACTAACTATACAGTACCGTACTCCAGAGGCAACGCCGAGGGAACTCCGAACACTGATGTCAAACATTATACCATGTTATAATATTTTTAACCTACGATGGTAAAAATAGCGTGAGCTTGGAAAACCTCAGTAATAGAGAACTACCAAAAGATGCTATAAGCTCATGCAGACATATGGTAGGCATAACATTTTTATGATGTTCCAGGCAATACTTGTCTCCATTTATGTTTCGCTAATTTAGTGAAGCACTATTCTTGAGGACAACCAGGTTTGTTCTTTCTATCTTACTAAGTATTAAAAGAGAGCTTATTGTTCAGAGAATCAGCAGAGTGGCAGGTTGGAGAAGTTAAACCACGAAGCCTAGTGTATTTCAACAAGTTGCAGATCAAACATACATAAGTACTTAACATCATATCATATGAGCACATAACAGATTAAATACAGATGTTAAGAACTACCCTCCAACCGAACTCCAAAATGCAATTCCCCTAAACTGCATACAGAAGGTCTTACCCTAGGCCTGAGGCATAGGAGCCTACCTAAGGGAATGCCTTAGGTCCAGAAAGACTTACCCTAGGCCCGTGGGCGTAGGAGCTTAACAGAACAGCTGGATCAGGGTCGTGACAGACACTTCAATCATATCCCGAGAGTATCCCTAAGCAGAACAGTTCAGATTATAACACATTATCATCATATTTCAGTCAACAGAGCATATAGCATATCCATTATACGAAGATTCAGATATCATAAGTTCAGAACAGACCAAGATATAATCTAAATCATATTGCGCATACAAGACTTTTCCAACAGATATAATCATGCTTCTCGAACAGAATCATTAATACTTTTAGATTTCACACCCTATCAGATAAACATGTTTTTCAACTAAAAGTGCATCATATATCATGATCAGACAATCATCACATAATCATAATCCATATATATATACATATATACACAACAGATTAAAGCACACGTGGAATACACCAGACAAAACAATTTTTATTTCTCAGAGATACCTGATATTTACAGAATGAGACACATTGAACTTTTGGCTCGAAACAGATATTCTAGGAGTTCATACATCATGCTCTTTAAATTCAAATATATCGTGAACGATTTAAACGTTTAAGCTCACAAGGGTATTATGGTCATTTCGACGTTCATGAGCATTTTGGTAATTATGCCAACATTGAATAAGCAATGGTTCACAGTACTCAGGTATCTTGTTTGCTCATTAATTTTCTAACCGGACATTCAAGTATTTCTATATCAAGGTCTTTTAAGTTATCAAATGATTCCAGAGATGCTCTAATCATTTAGGCTAACATAACATTTTAGTTATTTAACTGTCATGACAATTTTAAATATAGCACCATCATAACAGAACGACGATTATAATTCTCAGGGGCTCTAACAGTTTATCAAACCTCTAAAATGTGTTTAATGCGGCATATCCCAACTTTACAATACTTACTAACATTCAGATGTGAATAATTTGCGTGTATCAGAACTTAACATCGGCTGAATTGTATATCTGAACGGTCACCTACATACTTTACTATAAGGTTTG
Organism: Hibiscus trionum; assembly: GCA_030270665.1. Lineage (NCBI taxonomy): Eukaryota > Viridiplantae > Streptophyta > Magnoliopsida > Malvales > Malvaceae > Hibiscus > Hibiscus trionum. The sequence continues at coordinate 38,691,614 of BSYR01000026.1, read as the reverse complement.
GCTTTGAGTAATCAAGCATATAATCCTTGCAAATATTCCTACCGTACCATGATATGGTAAGCGATAGACATAAACGAATCGTTTTTCTTAACACTTAGGGGCACTTTAGCCATTTAAGTCTTATTAGAAAATTTCAGGATTTCATTGGGTGTATAACCACCTATTCAACAGAAAGGGGTATTCTGGTAATTTTGGAAATTTGGGATAAAGCCACCATTCCTTTTTTCTGAATTACCATTTGGTACCTCCATCATTCACGTACTCAGTAAAGATTAAGTCGTCTTAATCCCTCTGACCGTTACAGACAATTCATTAATTTCAGAACTTGAAGGTATAAACGTCATTCCAATTAATTAGACATTAAGGTGCTCGAGGGTACTACAGTCGTTTTTGTCATTACAATTATTCCAATTAATTCGCTCGTTACGGTCGTAAGGATCGACGTAGGATTACAACGATATTCTCAGATGATTCACCTTTATGTGTTATATAGAGTTCAGGGGGAAAGTCCAAGTTTGAATCGCACGAATTTGTACAAAAGTGTCGGAGTCTTTCCAATAAATTATACATCTTATGTAGAGTAAAATTTGCTTAGTTAGACAGAATGCAGATTTCGAGTCATTTCTTTATTAGAGGGGTATTTTAGTCATTTTTATAACCCAAGGGCAATTTCGTAATTTCATAACCAACATCTCATACTCCGCATTCTGAGTATTTATTCTTAGACACCATTGATAGAGTTTTAGATTTAACTGTATTATTTATTACTATTATCACTTTCGATACTCCCGGTCTATTAATATTCTTATCCAAATATTTTGATCTTACTGATTCTCATACTTATTTTTCGTATCTGATTCGACTTAAGAAGAGTTCACAAATACACTTCATCACAAGCATGCATGCTTTAACCGAATATCAACATGATCATAAAGCATACCAGGGGTAGTAGTGTATTACCATAGTTCTGAGTTATATCGGTTGACTCATGATACTACATTCGATCGCATTCGAATCCGGACTGGATGTCCCATGACATCTCGAATACCAAGATACTTGCATACCTTCAATATACACAAATTAACATTTCAGGCCTTATCCAAAGAGCTCTTAACAAAATTAAACACATAAACACTTTCGGGTTCAAGGTCAGATTCGGAGGCCTTCGGGTCAAAATTTTGCAAAACGAGCTTCAAAATCGGACTCAGGACGTCGAAAAACATAAAATAGGAGTTTTCGGGAAAAATGACTTTTTGGTCAACGGTCAAAGTCAACGCTGACGTCAGCAGGTCAACGATAACGTCAGCAGGTTAACGATCAATAGTGTCAGAGTCAATGCTGACATCAGCAGTCAACTGATAAGGGTCAACTAAGTTGACACGGACTGAATCAGACGAGTTGACTCGGCCGACTCGGACGAGTTGACTTGGGTTGACTCGGACGAGTTGACTCGGGCTGACTCGGATTGACTCGGTTCGGGTTTTCGGATCGGGCAGACGGGTTGGGTTAACGGGTCGGGTCGGATACAGGTTTAGGTCTAGTACGGGTACCGGTTGGGTTGGACTCGGGTTGGACCGGTTCAGACCGGTTCACTCACCATAAAATTCTAGGGTCGTCGGCCGGTCGCCAGAATATTCGTCGGAGACGTTGAATCACCGCGATACTGTCAGAAATACATAGATCAAAACATAGGCTTTAAAAATATATGATTGGTTATCTAGAAAGTTGTCGGAATCCTACCTGATTTAAACGAAAACGGTGGTGAACCGACGAAAATCTTCGTAGCTCCGATCAGGGTCTTTCCGGCAGCAAGACGACACGATATTTGAAGGTTTGCTCATCGTCGCACTGCGAGCACCCCCGGACGGTCGACGTGCCACACCGTTGATGGTAGTGGCCGAAAATCACCAAAAAAAATAAAGAAGACAAGATGAGGGTGCGTTGGATCTTCAAATCGGTCTCTACAGCAAACGGTGCCGGCTCAACGCGAGTGGTTGACGGTATTAGATTCACTGCTCGACGGCGAGCATGCTGGTGGTGGCAGTGCATGCCACGAGCCGGCTATGGCTGAGATCGGCGCAAGGCCGGGGGGAAGGCGATGGGTCGCGAGGGAAAAGGGGATTAAAACCTGGGTATTTCTTTTGAGGGGCTAAAACTAACACATGGGAAAAATTTTGGTTCATGCTTTTATTTATTTATTTTTTTTATTTTACATAACAGAAGTAAATAACTTAAAATGAAGTTTGAGGTAGATAATAACATAATACTACCTCAGCCCAACGGTTAAGGCTTGCACTCATGGTCCCTAGGTCAAGGGTTCAAACCCTCGTGAAAGCACCATTCTTCTTTCTTTCTTTTTTACTCTCATGGTGTGACACATCACTTCTAATCATTTCTAAACATCAATTAACATCAAAAACAACCCTCAACACGTCCTTATACCTCCAGCTATAACAGAACACCACAAAAACCACCATTTTCATAAGAAAAAACTTAGGAAACACAACCTATTCGGGATTACCCTGATAAAACATCATTTCTAACATCATCTAACATCCAAAATACATTAGGGAACTATCTCAAAATAGAGCCCAATCAATTTCAACGAAAATCCTCAAGATCTCCTCCAAAATCTTGAGTTTTAAGCCAAAATCTTGTTTCCAACATTAAAACCATTTATAAAACTTCAATAAAGAATTGACAACTTGGGAATTTTAGTAAAGAACTGAGTATTTAGAGGAGAATAACAATTTTACCTCTAAATTGTGATTTCTCCTTGATTTGGGCCAAATTCCATGAAAATTCAATGTGGAAAACAAAAGGATTTGATGCAAGATTGATTAAGAACCAATGAGTGATGGAAAACTCATCAATTGAAGTAAAAATCTATGTGAAAGTTGCTGGAGAAAAGGTGTTTGGATGATGGAATTTTGAGAGAAAAATAAAGAAAGGTAGTTATGAAAATTAAAAAGTAGTTTTCCTTTTCTTTTATTTAATTAAAACATTAATTAAATCACCCAAATTAAGGAAAATATTGAGGAAACATTTTGGATAAATTAGCTCCTTAAAGATTCAATGTTTCAATCCTTTACAAAACAGTCATTTCTAAACTTTGCAAAAATCGCAATTTGGTCACTACACCGAAATGTAGAATTTTCAAACCTTATTTTGTAAAATTGATTTCACCACTCTCTTATATATATTAAATGAGGGTTTTTAGATGTTTTCAATATTTTTAAAGCATCCCGAGCTAGGCTTTCCCTAAAACCTCCTTTTATATTTGAACTGTTTCTCAGACCGGTCCGGTTCAAACCCTAAACTTCTAAGCCCAAAATTGGGGTGTTACACACCTACTTGTAGAAACATCATCAATGGATTTAAAGGAAGACTTATGTTGTTTACCCTTAGAGCATGCATCACAAATTTTATCGTTTGAGAACTTAATCTTGGGTAAACATTTAACTAGATCAAGGGAAACTAGTTTTTCTAAAACACTAATGCTAGCATGTCCTAGTTTCCTATGCCACAACCATGCATCATTTTCATTTTGAGCTACTAAACATGCATGGGATGTATGTATGTCATCTAGATGCACCATGTAAATGTTACGTATGCGATGACCTATGAGCATAATATTATTAGATTTAATGTCAACAATTTTGCACCCATTTTTATCAAATAAAACATTAAATCCTTTATCACACAATTGACTTATGCTCAACAAATTATGTTTAAGACCATCGACATACAAGACATTTTCAATAAGAATAGTAGAGTGATTACCTATGGAGCCAATACCTTTAATGTGGCCTTTGGAGTTGTCACCAAATGTCACCACTCCTCCACTTTTTGGCTTTAGATCTATGAATCTACTCTTGTCTCTGGTCATATGCCTCGAGCATCCACTATCAAGGTACCATGAGTTTTTACTTTGTCAAAGTATCAGCGAAAAAGATCGCCTAGTCATTTCTCAAGAATATGTTCTCTATTAAATTTTATTATTAAAATTGCTCAATTTGATTTTTTTTCCTAAAATTTAGATACACATTTCTTATTAAAAATATAACTTTCACAAATAGTTTTAAAACCAAAAGTTTATTATGTCAGTTGAGTTTCTCTAATATGTCAACAATCATGTACATGCATACTTCCATATCAACGTCGTCAACGATATAAATAACATAATAAATGTGAAAGAATGTTTTCCTAGTCAAAAGGCTTAATTGATGTAATTTTCATCTTTGATGACTCAATTGAGTGTATTTTTCGTGGCAGGGGTTTAATTGATTTTTATGAAAATTTTTGTGGCTTATATTCCCCTAAAGCTAATAAATGATATATATACACCCAATCATATATACATTTCATATATGCTCACATGATTTTAAAATAAATTTGCTATGTCAGTTTTGATTTCTATTATTACTAATATTAATACCTCGAGGTGGGGAATACAAAATTAGGGGTATTGGATCACGACAATCATTCTCAATGGCCAAATATCAATAGCTCAAAAGCTCACCAAACGGTACAACTAATGTTAACCACAACGAAAATGATAACATATGACAATACATAATAAATTATGTATTACTTAATTTTATTGATAATTTGATTCAACACGATTATAAGATATAAAAATTTACCAAGCTCTAGGACGTACATGACTCAAGAAAGAAACACCTATGATAATTCCACACAAATGCAAGAAACTGCATAACGTATTTAATTTTAAAAATCTTATTTTTGTATAATGTATATGATTTTATTTTGATTCCTAAATTAATCGATTAAAAGCTTTACATTGTAAATCTCCCAAAAAACATCTACTTTTTTTCAAACACAATCATAATACGATATATACCATATCATCTACAAAAATAAAAAAATGAATTTCTTACAAATAAATACCTAAAATACTTATTTGAACATATTTATAATTTAATTATAATTTTGCATCTATTTTCCTTCGAAACAGAATTTAAAATCAATGGTAATTTTCCATATTCCTCCGTATGTTTTGATACAGATTTGATAAATTAACAGGAGTGGGAAACAACATAACTAGGGATGGTCATGGGTTCGGACGGGCTGAGCTTTTAGTTGATCTGCACTTGACCTGAAAATGGAAGGACTTCACCTAAACTCAATCTAATTTGACTAGATATTAGGAGATCTTTGTTCTTGACTGGAATTTTGAGATAAAAATCCCCCATCCTTACTAAACTTAAAAAAAAACCTTATTTCTTTTAGGCTTACATGTTATGTGTCTTTTAGGATTTTATTTACTAAATATTGGGCTTACATGTATTTAGACAACATTTTATTTATGTTTGAATATGAATTTCTACAAAATATTTCGTTTTATTTTTGTAACAAATGTGACATTCTATATTAGTTCGTAAAGTCTAGGTCGGATGTTGTGTTATATAAGGAAGATCGATTGAGTGTGCGTATAGTCAGAGGAAGTGGAGTTGAAGAACCACGTTATCATATATTAAAAATTTCTAATAAACACTTTTCAAATCTTATTTGAATATGAAAGCATTTGATCTATAACATACATGAATGAATTAAATCTGCCTCATTTGGTAAGTAATCTAATATTTAAACATGTATGTATATATATATATATACATAAATACGGAATTTATCACGTGAAATATAATTTTGCACTGTAATATAATTACAAATATACTTTTTACAATGAATTTTAAAATATGCTTCATTATCTTTCATGCTCCTAACTATGTAAATTCTACTCACTTTTAATTGCTCTGTAAGAATTATTTGTCAATATCTAAAATAAGCTTCATTACCATTCTTGGTTATAGGCACTTCAAATCTAACTATAACTGCTATCTCTCATTCACTATATATATATGATTATAGATAATATATACTCACCAAAGTTGTTTTTAAAATTATCATTTTTTTAAGTCAAAATGAAGAGTTTTATTTCCTTTGTTCTTCTCATTGTCCTTATTGCAAGTTTGGGTGAATTTCTATCGTATCTTTTAAAGAAGTTTTGTTTCAATTCTTTTGGAAGATTTAACTCAAGTATAAATATTATCGTTTCATAATTTTCAGGAACTGAACCAACAATGGTGGAGGCTGACAGTTGTACGACTTCAACACCGATGAATTGCACACCAAGAACATGTGACAAGCTTTGCACTTCTAATCATGGAGAGAAAGCTGTTGGGAGATGTATTACTACTTCTGTGTGTGACTGTACATATCCATGTCCAACACTGTTCTAATTTACTTTAATTTCATTTGCTTTTGGAGAAGATGAATGTTCTTTTTTCGTTGAGAGATAAGATAATTGAATAAAAGATAAATGTATCATTACGATATATATATTTCTCTATTAAATTTTATTATTAAAATTGCTCAATTTGATTTTTTTTCCTGAAATTTAGATAGACATTTCTTATTAAAAATATAACTTTCACAAATAGTTTTAAAACCAAAAGTTTATTATGTCAGTTGAGTCTCTCTAATATGTCAACAATCATGTACATGCATACTTCCGTATGAACGTCGTCAATGATAAAAATAACATAATAAATGTGAAAGAATGTTTTCCTAGTCAAAAGGCTTAATTGATGTAATTTTCATCTTTGATGACTCAAATGAGTGTATTTTTCGTGGAGGGGATTTAATTGATTTTTATGAAAATTTTTGTGGCTTATATTCCCTTAAAGCTATTAAATGATATATATACACCCAATCATATATACATTTCATATATGCTCACATGATTTTAAAATAAATTTGCTATGTCAGTTTCGATTTCTATTATTACTAATATTAATACCTCGAGGTGGGGAATACAAAATTAGGGGTATTGGACCACGGCAATCATTCTCAATGGCCAAATATCAATAGCTCAAAAGCTTACCAAACGATACAACTGTAACACCCGAGCTTAGGGGTCGGGTGAAAATAATATTTTAATATTATTTCGGGTTCGGTTTATAATTAAAATAATCTTTTAAGTTTCGGGTTTCAAAAATAAATACTTTACATTGGATCAAAGTGAATGAATTGCAAATTGAAGAGTTTTAAAGAATAAAGGGGATAGCCATTCATTAATGGCAAACTTGTAAATAATACAAGTTCTAATTTTAAATCCCCCTTTACCCAACCCTTTCACTATTCATCCTCTTCTTCAACCAAAAATCACGTGGAATAGAGCTCTCCCACCTCTTTCACTATTCCATCACAAAGCTCCTCCATTTCAACTCATTTTTGAAAGGTAACACCGTTTTTGACTTCTCCTCAACTACCTCTCTTCAAAAGTACCATTAGTTTCTATTTTCGTTAAAGTTTTGGATAATGGAGTTTTGAAGATTTTGATTAAAAATGGAAACTTTATGTTGTTAAGCTTAATGTTTTGGTTTAATATGGTTAGTTATGAAGCATAAGAGTTAAATGGTTCAACATATATGAATTTTTTTCTTGATTTTGAGCAATTCCCGAATTTGGGTATAAATGGGGTTTTTGGAGGGTTTTGGGTGAGTTTTGGGGGTTGTTTTAGGTGGGAATTGATAGTCCAATGGTGGTACTATGGTTAGGGGTTGATTTGGGATCATTTGTGGGTGTAAAAGGTGTTGGAAACATGGATTTTGGATGAGGTTTAGGGGCTCCCCGAGTTTGCTAAATGTGGGGTTTGTTCATAGCTTGAAACATTGTAATTTCTGTTCGAATTGTGTTCCGGGTTAGTATTTTGATGTTGGGCTGATTTGAGGTTATTTGAATTGTATTGAGGTTGTTTAGAAGCAAGAACTTGGGTCGGTGAAGCATCGGGAAGAAATCCGGAAACTTGAAGGTGATGCTTGCTTGGTAGTTGAGCTTGGAGGTAGAGGTAAGTGGTTAAATATTTTTAAAATGGTTTTGAGTATTTGGTTCAAACATGTGAACCTAGCATGGGCTTGGTAAACCCACCTAGAGTTGGGATTAGAGTGGTAGCCTAATCCCAAGCTTTGATTTAAGACTTTGGTTGCACTCTTTAATGGTTGTTTATGCCTCGTGTTAAATTGTGATGGTGTTGGTTATGTATTTGTATACATGTATGTTGAGGCATGGTTGATGCATTGTTATATGCATGTTGATGATAAACATGATGGAGATATACATATGCATGAAATATGATGTGATATTGTGTTAATGATATACATGTGGTGCTGACATGTGAAATGATATTATGAGGTGATTGTATGATCCGAGGATCATGGTGAGTACATGCTAGGCATGGAAATGTGGTTTGAGCATGACGGTGAGTCATGGTGAGTACGTGCTAAGCACGGAAGTTGTTATGAAATGATATTATGAAAGATTAATGAAATGTGTAGTATTGGCACTAGTATGCTTGGGTACAAATGATCGATCATTAGGATGTTTAGTGTGCACACGTGAGTCAAAATGCGCGCGTGGTCTTGATGATGGTAGTCATCAAGATGGAGTACGGGTTCGCCCGAAAATCTTCTTATATATAATAGTCGGTGATAAATGGAATCCCATCGACGGGCGTGAGGATGAGTGGAATCCCCTCCGCGTGAAACGAGGCGTGAGGATGAGTGGAATCCCCTCCGCGTGAACGGTGATGAGTGTAATCCCACCATCAGGTAATGGTAGCGTTGTTGGATGTGAGTTCCAACGGTTATCTGCGTATTCGAGTCATAGCTAGTTGCCAATAAGGATTGTGGTTTATGTTGCCAATATGTGATTATTTGTTAGCCAATGTGATTTGGGATGTGTTGCTAACATGGTTTAATATGTGTGATTACATATGTTGTGGATTTAAACATGTTGGGCATGGCATGATATTGAATATATATTCATGCATCATGTGTAGATTGGCTTATGTGGATCGAAGGTAAGATCATGCATTATACCTTGGTTGTAAGCTCGTGTTTGAACCTTGCATTGTCGAGGTTTGTTTTATGAGCTTACCCTCACTAAGCTTTTATGCTTACGCTCCTTTTTGTTCGACAATGCAGACCAGTAGCTTGTGGTTGGCAAGGGCAAGGAAAGGCCTCCAAGTGTTGCTTACGGTTAGCTCAAGTATGATATTTAATTTTAGAGATTGTAATAGTAAAGCAATGGGATAGGTGTCGTTGTTTGAGCCTTTTGGATTATGTTGTTGTTGTTGCTGCTAGGAGCATGCTAGACTCCTTTTATGTGCTTTGTTGGTTGGGATTTTAATGCCATGTTGCTTGTAAACCATTTTGGCCTTTACCTATTTTATTTTACCTAAGTGTTGGCCATGTTGAAGCTTAATGCCTTTAATGCTAAGTATGGATGTATGACTTTGTGATGTTGTTGCCTATAGTGTTTAGCTTGTCGTATTAATGTTTCAAGCATGCTAGTTATGTTGGTTTGCCTTAGGATTGATGTTAGTGTGATGTTTGAAGTTTTAGAAGGGGTTTAGGGACATCCTTGTGCCATAAACCAGCTAAAACCAGTCTGCAGACAGGGGGTGTTTCGAAACGGGCTACCCTGTTTCGATACGGTCCCTTTGTTTTTGGCCGGGCGTTTCGAAACACGTGAGGGCCGTTTCGGTACATTTTCGCTACTGGAATTATGAGAAATTGGCGAGATGAAAGTGTTCTGAAACGGGTCTATGGTGTTTCAAAACGGTCAAAATCTCGTTGACCACGAGAAGTTGACCGCTGAGGGTGTTTCGGAACGGTTGACCTCCGTTCCGATACGGCCTCTCTGTGTAGGCTTAGAACCGTTGACCAGGTCAAGGCGTTTCAATACGCCTGGAGGGTGTTTTGAAACGGCCTGCTTAATCTTTTAAAATTTGACTGTTTTGCTTAGGTGGTTCGAGTTGTTGTTGTTTAAATGCTTGTCTTTCCGCTGTTATGATAACATAGGATTCGAAAGTGCCTTTAGAAAAGATCAATTTTAAAAAGAAATTTTTTGGGTCGTTAACCGAGGAGGAACCTTAACGGGTTTCACTTCGGTTTTCCCCGTGTGGCCCACTCGGACCGGTCGAGCGTCCGGACCGGGACGAGGGGGTTACAACAACTAATATTAACCACAACGAAAATGATAACATATGACAATACATAATAAATTATGTATTACTTAATTTTATTAATAATTGTATTCAACACGATTATAAGATATAAAAATTTACCAAGCTCTAGGACGTACATGACTCAAGAAAGAAACAACTATGAGAATTCCACACAAATGCAAGAAAATGCATAACGTATTTAATTTTAAAAATCTTATTTTTCTATACTGTATATAATTTTATTTTGATTCGTAAATTAATCGATTAAAAGGTTTAGATTGTAAATCTCCCAAAAAAACATTTACTTTTTTTTCAAACACAATCATAATACGATATATACCATATCATCTACAAAAATAAAAAAAATGAATTTCTTACAAATAAATGCCTAAAATACTTATTTTAACATATTTATAATTTAATTATAATTTTGCAGCTATTTTCCTTCGAAACAGAATTTAAAATCAATGGTAATTTTCCATATTCCTCCGTATGTTTTGATACATATTTGATAAATTAACAAGAGTGGGAAACCCCATAACTAGGGATGGTCATGGGTTCGGACGGGCTGAGCTTTTAGTTGATTTGCACTTGACCTGAAAATGGAAGGACTTCACCTAAACTCAATCTAATTTGACTAGATATTAGGAGATCTTTGTTCTTGACTGGAATTTTGAGATAAAAATCCCCCCACCCTTACTAAACATTAAAAAAACCTTATTTCTATTAGGCTTAAAGGTTATGTGTGTTTTAGGATTTTATTTACTAAATGTTGGGCTTACAAGTATTTAGACAACATTTTATTTATGTTTGAATATGAATTTCTACAAAATATTTCGTTTTATTTTTGTAACAAATGTGACATTCTATATGCGTTCGTAAAGTCTAGGTCGGATGTTGTGTGTTATAAGGAAGATCGATTGAATGTTCGTATGGTCAGAGGAAGTGGAGTTGAAGAACCATGTTATCATATATTAAAAATTTCTAATAAACACTTTTCAAATCTTATGGGAATATGAAATCATTTGATCTATAACATACATGAATGAATTAAATCTGCCTCATTTGGTAAGTAATCTAATATATAAACATGTATGTATATATATATATACATAAATACGGAATTTATCACGTGAAATATAATTTTGCACTGTAATATAAATACAAATATACTTTTTACAATGAATTCTAAAATATGCTTCATTATCTTTCATGCTCCTAACTATGTAAATTCTACTCACTTTTAATTGCTCTGTAAGAATTATTTGTCAATATCTAAAATAAGCTTCATTACCATTCTTGGTTATAGGCACTTCAAATCTAACTATAACTGCTATCTCTCATTCACTATATATATATGATTATAGATAATATATACTCACCAAAGTTGTTTTTAAAATTATCATTTTTTTAAAAAGTCAAAATGAAGAGTTTTATTTCCTTTGTTCTTCTCATTGTCCTTATTGCAAGTTTGGGTGAATTTCTATCATATCTTTTAAAGAAGTTTTGTTTCAATAGTTTTGATGAATATCTATTCTTTTGGAAGATTTACCTCAAGTATAAATATTATCGTTTCATAATTTTCAGGAACTGAACCAACAATGGTGGAGGCTGACAGTTGTAGGACTTCAACACCGATGAATTGCACACCAAGAACATGTGACAAGCTTTGCACTTCTAATCATGGAGAGAAAGCTGTTGGGAAATGTATTACTACTTCTGTGTGTGACTGTACATATCCATGTCCAACACTGTTCTAATTTACTTTAATTTCATTTGCTTTTGGAGAAGATGAATGTTCTTTTTCTGTTGAGAGATAAGATAATTGAATAAAATATAAATGTATCCTTACGATATATATATTTCTCTGTTAAATTTTATTATTAAAATTGCTCAATTTGATTTTTTTTCCTGAAATTCAGATAGACATTTCTTATTAAAAATATAACTTTCACAAATAGTTTTAAAACAAAAAGTTTATTATGTCAGTTGAGTCTCTCTAATATGTCAACAATCATGTACATGCATACTTCCGTATCAACGTCGTCAATGATAAAAATAACATAATAAATGTGAAAGAATGTTTTCCTAGTCAAAAGGCTTAATTGATGTAATTTTCATCATTGATAACACAAATGAGTGTATTTTTCGTGGAAGGGATATAATTGATTTTTATGAAAATTTTTGTGGCTTATATTCCCTTAAAGCTATTAAATGATATATATACACCCAATCATATATACATTTCATATATGCTCACATGATTTTAAAATAAATTTGCTATGTCAGTTTTGATTTCTATTATTACTAATATTAATACCTCGAGTTGGGGAATACAAAATTAGGGGTATTGGACCACGACAATGATTCTCAATGGCCAAATATCAATAGCTCAAAAGCTCACCAAACGATACAACTAATGTTAACCACAACGAAAATGATAACATATGACAATACATAATAAATTATGTGTTACTTAATTTTATTAATAATTGATTCAACGCGATTATAAGATATAAAAATTTACCAAGCTCTAGGACGTACATGACTCAAGAAAGAAACACCTATGAGAATTCCACACAAATGCAAGAAAATGCATAACATATTTAATTTTAAAAATCTTATTTTTGTATAATGTATATAATTTTTTTTTATTCTTAAATTAATCGATTAAAAGGTTTAGATTGTAAATCTCCCAAAAAAACATCAACTTTTTTTCAAACACAATCATAATACGATATATACCATATCATCTACAAAAATAAAAAAAATGAATTTCTTACAAATAAATACCTAAAATTCTTATTTGAACATATTTATAATTTAATTATAATTTTGCATCTATTTTCCTTCGAAACAGAATTTAAAATCAATTGTAATTTTCCATATTCCTCCGTATGTTTTGATACAGATTTGAAAAATTAACAAGAGTGGGAAACAACATAACTAGGGATGGTCGTGGGTTCGGACGGGATGAGCTTTTAGATGATCTGCACTTGACCTGAAAATGGAAGGACTTCACCTAAACTCAATCTAATTGGACTAGATATTAGGAGATCTTTGTTCTTGACTGGAATTTTGAGATAAAAATTGCCCCACCCTTACTAAACTTAAAAAAAACTATATTTCTATTAGGCTTACATGTTATGTGTGTTTTAGGATTTTATTTACTAAATCTTGGGCTTACATGTATTTAGACAACATTTTATTTATGTTTGAATATGAATTTCTACAAAATATTTCGTTTTCTTTTTGTAACAAATGTGACATTCTATATTCATTCTTAAAGTCTAGGTCGGATGTTGTGTGTTATAAGGAAGATCGATTGAGTGTGTGTATGGTCAGAGGAAGTGGAGGTGAAGAACCATGTTATCGTATATTAAATATTTCTGATAATCACTTTTCAAATCTTATTTGAATATGAAAGCATTTGATCTATAACATACATGAATGACTTAAATCTGCCTCAACTGGTAAGTAATCTAATATTTAAACATGTATGTATATATATATATACATAAATACGGTATCACGTGAAATATAATTTTGCACTGTAATATTATTACAATTATACTTTTTACAATGAATTTTAAAATATGCTTCATTATCTTTCATGCTCCTAACTCTGTAAATTCTACTCACATTTAATTGCTCCGTAAGAATTATTTGTCAATATCTAAAATAAGCTTCATTACCATTCTTGGTTATAGGCACTTCAAATCTAACTATAACTGCTATCTCTCATTCACTATATATAGATATGATTATAGATAATATATACTCACCAAATTTGTTTTTAAAATTATCAATTTTTTAAGTCAAAATGAAGAGTTTTATTTCCTTTGTTCTTCTCATTGTCCTTATTGCAAGTTTGGGTGAATTTCTATCATATCTTTTAAAGAAATTTTGTTTCAATTGTTTTGATGAATATCTATTCTTTTGGAAGATTTAACTCAAGTATAAATATTATCGTTTCATAATTTTCAGGAACTGAACCAACAATGGTGGAGGCTGACAGTTGTAGGACTTCAACACCGATGAATTGCACACCAAGAACTTGTGACAAGCTTTGCACTTCTAACCATGGAGGGAAAGCTGTTCGGAGATGTATTACTACTTATGTGTGTGACTGTACATATCCATGTCCAACACTGTTCTAGTTTACTTTAATTTCATTTGCTTTTGGAGAAGATGAATGTTCTTTTTCCGTTGAGAGATAAGATAATTTTTTTTGATCGGCAACCGTATGTTTTTATTAAGTAGAGAAAAAACATACAGCTTGACGAAATCGCACGCCTCGTTAAAAACCTCCCTAAACCTATTGGAGGAAAAGAGTACGATACGATCCGTCGATTACAAAAGAAAAAAGCACATAAGGCCAAGTCACAAACATGCCACAAACATCGAAAGCCTATCTACTCCTTCTTTCGCCAATGCATCCGCAAATCCATTCGCTTCCCTCAGCACATAACAGAATTAGATATAATAAATGACTTGACAAGCCTAATCAATTGCCAAAAATACCTCCCAAAGCCGCCAAGGTCGTTTTGCGGACTGAGTAATCCAACTCAACGCAACTTGAGAGTCCGACTCCAAAATCACACAACCCTGTCGCCATTCCCTTTCCTGTATTATACCCAAGGCAAAAGCTATCGCTCGTACCTCTGCTTCATTCGACTCCATCACTCCTAAAGGTCCTGAAAAAAGACCCAAAATACGACTGTCTGCATCTCGTAGCACACCACCAAAACCTGTCGGGCCCGGTTTTCCCCGCGCCGATCCATCCGTGTTAAATTTTAACACATTTCGTAGCGGGGGCTGCCAGCACCTTCCCCCCTTCACCCTTTTTGGAAGGACAGTAACCTCAATTTCGGAAGGACAAGTCCACCAAACTGCCTCGGGTACCAATTCCCCCCGCCTATCCGCTTTGATCCAATAATACGATCTCAATTTAATCAAGAAGCATAATTCAGCCAAATTCCATCGTTTCCCACGAAAAATAAATTCATTCCTTGCAATCCATAATGACCACAACACAGCAGCAACACATGCTATCCACCACAACTTCATGCATCCCGTGAAAATACTATGAAAATCAAGAACGAAGAATGTATCGAAACTAACCGGTAAGCTGGATTCAATTCCCCACCATTGGCGCATCCATAGCCATACTGATTGCGCAAAAGGGCATTCGTAGAGGATGTGGGCAATGTTTTCCTCGACCATCGCACACCAAGGGCATCGGCCTTGGTCATTCGGCAGTGGGATCCCACGTGCTCGCAAGAAATCGGCAGTGGGTAGTCGACGCAACCATGTAAACCATAAGAAAGCTTGAACTTTCGGCGGCACCAGCACCTTCCAAGCGAAACAATCACCAAACTCCATCTCCCCCGCCTTGTCGAACATGAGCAGTTTCGATAAAGTCCCAACCGAAAAAATTCCACGCACGTCCGGCCTCCAAATTAACATGTCTTGCTTGCCTTCCCATGCGCGAAAATTTGACACCATCTTAATTAAATCGCGTAGCATTTCTAACTCAAAAATTCGTAATGGGCGTCTAAAGAACTCTGCCCATATGTGATGTGATAAACTGCCCTCCACCATATAATCGCACACCCTTGCTAATTTGTCACAAGCCAACGAGAATAAGCGCGGAAATACATCTTTTATGGCTGCTTGATCGACCCACGGATCAAACCAAAAAAGAATCGATCTACCATCACCAAGTTTCCATAAAAAACCGGTCATTCCCATATGTTTTTCAACCTGTGCATCGCTTGAGAGTGCTACAATATGGCGCCATACAAGTGACATCGACGACATCTTTTCCGTGTTGAAACGCCACCATTGCGGATGTTCTCCATATTTTGCTATTATCAACCGCCGCCATAGTGAATCTCTATCTCTCGCATACCTCCACACCCATTTTGAAAGCATCGCCATGTTCTTGACTCGCAAATCCGCAACCCCCAAACCCCCTAATTGCTTCGGACGACATACCATCTCCCACCCTACTCTGCTCATCCTTCGTTCTAAACCGACTCCCCCCATAGGAAAGTTCTTCTAATTTTGTCGATCCTCTCAATTACTCCTTTAGGGGCGACGAACAAACCCATATAAAATATCGGTAACGAGGACAGCACCGAATTAACCAAAACCACCCGAGCCGCAAAAGACAAAGAGGACCGTTTCCATCCCGCTAATTTTCGTCCAAAATTTGCAATTACCGGTTCCCAAGTAGCTATCAGGCGCGGACTTGAACCTATTGGAAATCCCAAATAAATGAACGGAAATTCAGCTTTCCGACATCCCATTACTTCGGCCACGTTAATGCTCAAAGTATCCTCTATGCCAATTGAATACAAGGAACTCTTGCCGAAATTAATCTTCAACCCTGAGCAAACTTGAAAACAATGAAGGATCCGTTTCACATTTTGCGCGACCTCTAATGAACCCTCAAAAAACAGCAGTGTATCGTCGGCAAACTGCAAATGTGTCACAAATATCCCAGCCGCAACTTCCACTCCGCGAATTAAATCCCCTGATTCAGCCCTTCGCAACATCAAATGCATTGCTTCTGCAACTATCACAAAAAGCAACGGTGATAACGGACATCCCTGTATCAATCCTCTTCCCATTCTGAATTCTTTGGTGGCATTACCATTGAGAAGCACCGATAATCTGACTGAACTAATACATTCCTGAATCCATTGTCGCCATATGTCGCAGAAGCCCATTCTTCCTAACACCTCATCCAAAAAATTCCAACTAACGCAATCATACGCCTTGGCAAAATCGAGCTTCAATAAAAAGCCACTTGCGCCCTGTTGTCGTAAAGAATGCACCACCTCGAGTGCTAAGAGAACTCCATCTACTAATTGGTGACCTTTTATAAATGCTGATTGTGTATCGCTTATCAAATCCCCCAAAACCGCCTGAAGTCGAGTCGCAAGACATTTTGCTAAGATTTTATACACCGAGTTGACTAAGCATATAGGCCTATATTCGCCGAGTGTCATGGGGGATGTTATCTTAGGAATTAAGACAATGAATGTGCAATTCACATCCTTTGGTAACCGCCCACTAGTGTGAAAATTGTCAAAGAAGCGTATGATATTGCCATTGAGCACCTCCCATCCCTTTTTATAGAAATCCAACGTGAAACCATCCGGTCCCGGTGCCTTCGAACCATCACAACCCCTCACTATGCCATGAACCTCTTCCAAAGAAAATGCCGCCACCAAATTCCCCCTAGCTGCCTGCGATAACTGCCTGAAATTCCCCTCGAAATTCCATGCACATTCCCTCTTGTCGCGAGAGAAATGTTTCATAAAGAATTGAACTACATTGCTTCGCATGAGTGGTGGCGAACTGATCCATTTTTCGTTAACCATGAAACCTGGAATAAAATTTCTTGCCGCTCTCAACTTAGCAGAACGGTGGAAATATGTTGTATTTCGATCTCCCAATCGTAACCATGTTGCGCGTGATTTTTGTCTCCACATCGCCTCCTTGTGCCTCATAGCTTTCCATAAAGCTTGCAACCATTGTCGTCTTTCGTCCTCCAATTCCTCTTCCACATTGGATGTAGATGCCTTTATGTCCGCACGGTCAATTTTGTCTTGCATCTCAGATATTCTCTCATTCACATCCCCAAAGCTATCCCGATTCCACTGTTTCAAAAATAGCTTCAAATGTCGCAGTTTTACCATGATATTTACCGTGCCAATATCCTGATTAGTTAGCCGAATCCATTCTTCAAAAATTTGCCTCATATGGTACCTACCCTCCATCCAACAATTAAAAAACCGGAACGGACGTGGACCCCAATCGTTCTCATCACACTTCAACAAAAGAGGCGTGTGGTCGGATACACCCCGTGGTAGCGCCTCTTGCTGAATTTGGCTGAAAGCATCCATCCAACTTGTCGATATCAAGAATCTATCGATTCGGCTACAACGTTTCATTGGTCCAAACCATGTAAACCGCTTCCCAAAAAGTGGTAAATCCATCAACCCTGCTTGTAGCACAAAGTCACCAAAAGCTTCCATTTCCATATTCCTGTCCGATGTGCCAATTCTGTCCGACTCAAGTAATATGGCGTTAAAATCTCCCGCTATGCACCACGGGCCCTCTTGATTGCTAATCTTACTCAAAATCGCTGCCCATACAGCTTGCTGCCCTTCCACGTCGGATGGTGCATATACCACGACTAGACCACAACAGAAATCATCATGCAGCCACCTACCTCTCATCACAATGAAATTACGTTCAATCTCAACCACTTCTAATTTAAATTTACTGACCTCCCATATCACTAGAATGCCGCCCGACGCACCTATTGATGGCGCGATCACCGATTCGAAAGTATCAGTTCCCCAGAGACTTGTTAACCACAAATTCGGACACTCCTCCACCTTTGTTTCTTGTAACATTGCCATATCCGCGTTATATTTCCTTATCACATCTCGAACAAACCGTCGTTTAGAGCTCCCTCCCAAGCCCCTAACATTCCCTGATAACATCTTCATGAGTCACAAACCCTGACGATCGCCGCTACTCACTCTTGAAATGTCTCGAATAATCTCTTCTTCCCTGCCGTTGGAATTAACCCCAATCAATGAACCCAGCTTCACCGTTTCAATTGCTTCTATTTCAATATTTTTTGTTGCTTGCCCGTCATCCAATCTTCCCTTATTCAATATTTCTTGGCTGATTTTAGTCACTTGGCTATTCTTCTTTTTTCTATAGGACCGACAAACTTCCAAATTGCCCCCTAAAAATCGTCTGATCTGACAATAAGCCTGACCCACCTGAACAACTTCGGTTTTGCTCAAATCTGACTGTGCACATGTCGAAAAGATAGGAGGAAAATATTTTAATTTCGAATTTAATTTAGAATTAAATTCTGAATTATCCACATATTGAAGATTAGACTCCAGTTCATTTGAATCACTATTTTTAGAATTAGCAATTCCCGCTATATCCAAACTCTTGTAATTTTGAATGTCTCCTATCTCTGTAGGACTCCTTTCACCACCATCCTTCTCCCCGCTCAGACTTCTTTCCGCCGCCATTGTCTTTGCCGGCAGGCTCTCCGATGGCCTGACCGGCGATCGAGTAGAGTTGTTTGATGCCCCTTGTTCGTCAGTGCAATTCCGATCAGTATGTAGTTCTTTTTCGGATGAGTCTCCCTATTGATATGCTTCATTCGCAAGCCATAGAATCGGGTTTGTGTTTTCCTGTATTGGTGCTGCATCTACTACGTTTTCAACTCTCTTAGGCGGTGGTGTATTGTTATCACTACTTCCTTCGTCGTCCGAAGAATCTATTTCCCCACAATTGCATTCCACCGCGGGGGAAGTTCCATCCATTTCTAACACGCGAACTGTATATGATTCCCCCTCAAATTGAACTTCAATTTGTTCCTCAATCCTATTGAATGTGGATGTTTCTACCATAATTCGACCGCTATCAAATGAAGATGGTGTTTCCGTCGCATCGTCCATTCGAATAAACACTCCCCATATGTTTGCAATGTTCATGAAGGTCCTTTTGTGCCATAAGTGTATCGGTAGACCGATTATCGACAACCATACCCGTCGTGATTCCACTTTGATCATTGGAGACCATTTTTCTACCTTCGCGAAACATTCTTTCACACGATCAAGTTGCATGATTTTATCACGGATAAGTGCCGATGTACACATTAACAAGATCATTGAACCGGATAATCGCATGACAGAGAAGCCATCGTGTTTATCTACCTCCAATCGTTCCGCTAGAGTCTTTATGCTGCATGGATTCAGGCACCAGCCCACCGCACACCATTGTAAAATTGCCCATTTATCTTCGTCCATTATCCCTGTTACTGTCGATCTGTTTTGTTTCACTTCTTCGCTTCCTATCGGCGCCTTTGATTTTCTTGATTCCTCCTTTTCCTTCTTCTCTTGTTGTGCCGTGTTTCCCTTTTTCTTACGGTACCACACTGTTTTACCCTTCCTCGCCATAGAAATACTCAATCGGCCGCCGTAGATCCATTTACCGTTTAATCGCTCTATCACCCTGTTTGCATCTTCCTTCGACGCCAATCTAACGAAACCAAAATGATGTCCATCTCTGGCCCTTTTGTTCGGGATGAACGCATCTTTGACCACCCCATGTCTATCACACACTTGCCACAATCCTTTCCAGTGGATTGTTTGAGAGAGGCCACCGACGAATAGAGTCCAAACTTGCTGGTATTCCTGGTTTCGTTGTTCCGAATTATTTCCTATGTGTGATGCACTTTGCCGGCCAGTGGTGTTTTCCTGTTCCGCGGTGAGACGTCTCCAAATTCCCGTGGAGAGCATTGCACACTTTTTTGAGAAGAAATGAATATATATTCCGTGGGAAACGTTGGAATTTAGCTGAATTATGTTTCTTAATTCATAATATCAAAATATCCAAAACATAAACCAACATTAAGTTCAAAATAAAATCCCAAACAAAAGATCAAAAGCATAGGTTCCTAAAACATAATAAAACATAAAGATGCAATCTTAAACCTAAAATGCATAGATAATATGATATGATATGATATGAATATCCTAGGCCTCGTCACCATCATCATCATCCGAAGTATCATCATCGCTCTTGACTTGAGAACGGTGAAACTTCGTCCATTGCCCATAGAGAGTAGAGAAGGACAAATCCAAGTTTGAATGGGAAGTCTCAAGAGATAGGAGGCGATCCTCGACATTTTTCAAGCGAGTGTCGATGGCACCAAAACCCGAAGCGATGGTAGTATCCATTGCATTGAACCATTCGGTAATGAGAGCCGTAAGAGCTTCATTGTTTCCAACTTGAACTTGCGGTGGAGGTGCAACGGGAGGAAGAGGAGATTCTCTATCAACACGTTCCCAAACATGATTCACATGTTTAAACACAGACTTGCGAAGGGAGGACTCACCAATCTTGGACTTGCGAGGTTCCGGGGAGTCATAGGTACAATCGATTCCAAGGTGGTTAAAGATATAGCTCAAGATTGTGCCATAAGTAAAAGACTTCAACTCATTAGTGTCAATAAGCTTAACATTATTGACCATCTCGGCAAAAATAATCTTGGGCGCATTAGGGCGCTCACCTCTACGGAAACATTCAAGCCAAAAGTGAACAACTTGACGGATATGAGAGTATTTACCACCGGAAGGGCGAAGGAACCATGATATCATCAAGTGAAGAAAATGGTCGTGCACATCCAAAGTAAGTGCCGGAGCGGTGAAAGTGCCAAAGTGACGTTCATCCTCAAGTCCTTCATCTTTAAGGTTAAAAGTGGACTCCAAGAGAGCAATATCAACAACAAACTTTTTACCCAATATGAAAGACTCAATTCCTACAACCTCGGTTTTGGTTTCATCATGAATAAGACGAGCATTAGAGTAAAAGATGAGTACCATATGTTTGTAGCGAATATCCGGAATGCTCAACAAAGTAAGAAGATTCCATTCACTCAAACGATCGAGGTAACGGAATAGGAATCGCTCGGAGTTGAGGAAATCAAGATCAATGACACGTTCACGACGAACTTCGAAATCCTTGACATAAGTGAAGCGAGCTCGCATCTCTGTAGTTCGAAAGGATTTCTGAAAGAGCTGAGCGAGGTTCGACGAATGCTTGAATCATCGGTTTGAACGGCCTTACGCTTTTTGTTAGCTTGTTCCGCCATCTAAAAACATTAAGCAAGTATGTTTTAAAATTAAGTGTATGCATTGATATTTAAAATCAATCCAATAATAAATCCCGCTTAGGTTTTTGAAACAAAATTAAAACAAACAAAAAAAAATAAAAAAACAGTAAAGAAAAATACGACTGAAAAAATTTATATTCGAATAAAAAAATTTGAGATTTTGAAATATTTTTACAAGATATGGAAAACCCACACATGAAAACATATAATTTATACAAAAATAAAATTTCCTAACCTAAGATTCGAACATAAATTGAAAGAAAAAGAAAAAAGAAAAAAAATACCTTAGTTAGGGATTTTCGATGATTTGATGAAAATCCTTGCACAATGTTGATGAAACTTGCTTAGACTTGAGTTTTAGAGTAAAACCCCTCACAATTTTGTGAAAAACAAAGAGTTTGAGAGGGTATTTATAGAGAGGGAGGCGATTTAGGGTTTTAGGGTTTTTTAAGAGTTTGAGTTAAAGTAGAATTTTAACATTAGAAGCCCTAAATAAAGCTATCCGCGATACCGTTTCGGAACGGTCAGGACCGTTTCGAAACGATACGACTAGGGTTTGACCGTTTTGAGACCTTCACCTGACCGTTTCGATACGGTGTTGACCGTATCGAAGCCCTGTTGACCCGTATCGAAACACGTTTCGATACACCCCTTGGCAGTAGCCAAAACGTTTCGAAACACTTTGGAGGCGTTTCGAAACGCCCTTCTCTCAGAACTGGATTTAAGGTATCCGTATCGAAACAGGGTCACCCGTTTCGATACACCTGGGCCTGGAAGTGCAGATGAGGCTCTAAAAGTGAAGAAAAATGATTTTTCTTAGGCCTAACATGCATAAATGTCATGAATGAGCAGGCAAAACATAATCAAACATAAACATACTCCCCCTAGCTATAAGCATGGATGAAATTAGGAGTCTAAACACATTAACATGGCATTTCACAAGATCAAGCAAATTTAAACACAAAAGAGGTCCTAAAAGGTCAAGATAGGCTAGCTAGACCTAACTCTCTCCTAAGGGACCAAAAATGCTCTTTGTCTAAGGGTTTTGTAAATATATCCGCTAATTGATTCAAGGTGTCTACATACTCTATAACCACATCTTCTTTAAGGACATGATCTCTAATGAAATGATGCCTTATTTCTATGTGTTTGGTTCTAGAGTGTTGGATGGGATTTTTTGTTATACATATTGCACTAGTGTTGTCACATTTTAGGGGTATGGTTTCAACTTTAATTCTATAATCTAAGAGCTGTTGCTTCATCCAAAGGACTTGAGCACAACAACTCCCTAACGATATGTACTCGGCTTCGGTGGTAGATAAGGCTACACTATTTTGTTTCTTAGAGAACCAAGATATGAGCATACTACCTAGGAATTGACAAGTTCCCGAAGTACTTTTCCTATCAATTTTGCAACCCCCATAATCCGCATCCGAGTAAGCATGAAGGTTGAAGGTAGAGTCTCTAGGATACCAAAGACCTAAACAAGGAGTATCTCTAAGGTATCTAATGATTCTCTTAACGGCTATAAGGTGAGACTCTCTAGGACTAGCTTGAAACCTAGCACACAAGCAAACACTAAACAAGATATCTGGTCTACTTGCGGTAAGGTAAAGCAATGATCCAATCATAGAACGATAAAGCTTAGAGTCAACACACTTACCTCCTTCATTTTGTTCAAGCTTTGTAGATGAGCTCATAGGAGTGGCTTGAGGCTTTGCATTCTCCAAGCCAAACTTCTTGAGCATATCCTTTATGTATTTTGCTTGGTTGGTGAAGGTGCTATCCTTCTTTTGCTTGATTTGGAGTCCCAAAAAGAATGAGAGCTCCCCCATCATGCTCATCTCAAATTCACCTTGCATTAACTTAGTAAACTCTTGACAATGACATTCATTAGTAGAACCAAAAATAATATCATCAACATAAATTTGAACTACTAAGATGTCATTTTTATACATTTTTATAAAAAAGTGTAGTGTCCACCTTACCTTTTTCAAATCCTTTTTCAATTAAAAAGTTTGAAAGTCTTTCATACCAAGCTCTAGGAGCTTGTTTTAAACCATAAAGAGCTTTGATAAGTTTGAAAACATGATTTGGAAATTTTGAGTCTTCAAAACCCGGTGGTTGTTCCACATACACTTCTTCATTTATAAAACCATTTAAAAATGCGCTTTTAACATCCATTTGAAAAAGCTTGAAATTATGATAACATGCATATGCAAGCAACATCCTAATGGCTTCCATTCTAGCTACAGGTGCATAGGTTTCATCAAAATCTATTCTCTCTTCTTGAGTGTAACCTTGTGCTACTAGTCTAGCTTTATTTCTCACAATGTTACCACTCTCATCTAGCTTGTTCCTAAAGACCCATTTAGTTCCTATTGTAGATTGATTACTAGGCCTATCAACTAGTGTCCAAACATTACTTCTCTCAAATTGACTTAACTCTTCTTGCATAGCCATAATCCAAAAGTCATCTTTCAATGCTTCTTTAATATTCTTAGGCTCTATGCATGATATAAATGCAACATGATTCATTAATCTAAGAGAAGATCGAGTGGTTACCCCCTTGGATGGATCACCCAAGATTTCACCATCTTTGACATAGTTCAACTCCCTTGGGTAGCTCACTTCCTTTTCCTCAATAGCCAAGTCCTTCAAGGCTTCAAGAGGTGGATCTTGTGTGTCCTCTTCTTTTGTTGGAATCTCTTCCTCCTTTGAAGTTTGACCTCCATCAATGGCATTTATGATTCCTACATCATCATCATCACAAGAATCCTTCCTAGGAAGAAGGTTATCATCGAATACAACATGAATGGATTCTTCTACTACTAAAGTTCTTTTGTTAAATACTCGATAGGCTTTAGAGGTTAAAGAGTAACCTATAAAAATAGCTTCATCACTTTTTGCATCAAATTTACCTAAGTTGTCTTTTCCATTATTTAAAACAAAACACTTGCAACCAAAAGGGTGAAAATAGTTAATGTTAGGCTTTTTAGATTTTAAAATCTCATAAGGTGTTTTCTTTAAAATTGGCCTAATCATTACTCGATTTACAATGTAGCAAGCGGTGTTTGTGGCTTCCGCCCAAAAATATTTAGGTAAATTGTTTTCACAAAGCATAGTTCTAGCCATTTCTTGCAAAGTTCTATTTTTCCTCTCAACTACCCCATTTTGTTGAGGAGTTCGAGGAGCCGAAAAATTATGGCTAATACCATTTTCATTTAAAAAATCTTCAAACCCTAAATTTTGAAACTCGGTTCCATGATCACTTCTAATATGTGAAATTCTAAGTTCAATATCATTTTGGATTAATTTTGAAAATGTGATGAATTTTTCCAAAGCTTCATCTTTAGTACTTAAAAATAGAACCCAAGTAAATGTAGAAAAATCATCAACAAGTACAAAAGCATAAGACTTACCACCCAAGCTCATAGTCCTAATTGGCCCAAATAAATCCATATGGATTAGTTGTAAGCATCTACTAGTAGAAACATCATTAATGGATTTAAAGGAAGATCTATGTTGTTTACCCTTTGAGCATGCATCACAAATTTTATCATTTGAAAATTTTATCTTGGGTAAACCTCTAACTAGATTTAGGGAGACTAGTTTTTCTAAAACACTTATGCTAGCATGTCCTAGCTTCCTATGCCACAAACATGCATCATTTTCATTTTGTGCAACTAAGCATGCATGAGATGTATGAATGTCATCTAGATGCACCATGTATATGTTCCCTAAGCGATGACCTATGCGCATAATATTATTAGATTTAATGTCTACAATTTTGCATCCATTTTTGTCAAATAAAACATTAAATCCTTTATCACACAATTGACTTATGCTCAATAAATTGTGTTTAAGACCATCGACATATAATACATTTTCAATGAGAATAGTAGAGTGATTACCTATGGAGCCAATACCTTTAATGTGGCCTTTGGAGTTGTCACCAAATGTTACTACTCCTCCACTTTTTGGCTTTAGATCCATGAATCTACTCTTGTCTCTGGTCATGTGCCTCGAGCATCCACTATCAAGGTACCATGAGTTTTGACTTTGTGCTTTGGCCTTGTAGCAATGCTCCCCCTACAAACAAAGATATTAAGTTTTTGTTTTTGGTACCCAAATCATTTTGGGTCCATGAGTGTTAGCTCCCAAAACCTTGGTTCCCTTAGGAATCCAAGATGACATAGCAATAATATTATTAGATTTTACAAGTTCCTTAGGAACCCATACACTTCTAATTCTTTTAGCTCTACTATGTCTAGGATATCTACCTTGTTTGTAGTAGTTAGTCCTTTTCTTAGGTTGGTGTGTTTTAGAGGATTCACCTATTTCATGCTTGACACTACCAACATTTTTCAAAGACTTTTTGAGCTCATTTAGCTCAACCAACACCTTTTGGTGTTCACTATTACATTGAGATAAAAGATTATTAAGATCAACATTTTCTTCTTGAAAGAAATTAAGTTCATCTTTTAATCCTAATATCTTTTTCTCAAATTTTGAATTAGCTTGCGTGAGTGAGTCATTTTTCTCATTTAGTTCTAAAATAATCTTTTTATTCCTAATGACCGACTCTTTATATTTCTCAACTAATTCATCATAGACCTCTTGTAACTCATCATATGCATCATTTAATTCCTCAAAATCTAAAGTAGATGAGTTAGAGGTTATCATGGAGGAATCTTCCTCAAGTGCCATGAGGCAAAGGTTAGCCACTTCTTGTTCGTCATCCTCCAATGACTCCTCATCACTCCAAGTAGCAAGCTTGGCTTTGAGCTTCTTCCTCTTCTCAAAGCCCTTCTTCTTGAGTTGAGGGCACTCCGAACGTATGTGGCCGGGTTGTTTGCACTCAAAGCAAATGATTGGATCCTTTCATTCTTCTTTGTTCTTGCTTTTGAAGTCCATCTTCCTTTAGAATTTTCTTCCCCGGTTGGACCTCATAAAACGTGAGAATCGTTTGGCTATCATAGCCAATTCTTCGAGTTCATCCTCCTCACTAGATGAGCTCTCTTCATGTTGTGAAGCTTTAGCTTTGAGAGCTATTCCCATCTTCTTTTTCTTCTCAACCTCAAGCTTCTCTACCCTTTTCTCTTCTTTCTTCTTCTCATCTTCCCTTCCTTGCTTCATGATCTCATGAGTAAGGAGAGAACCCACAAGCTCATCAAGCTTCAAAGTTTTCAAATTCTTAGCTTCAATGATAGCGGTTCTCTTCCCATCCCAAGACTCGGGAAGTGAATAGAGTAGCTTCCGGACAAGCTTGTCTTCCGGTATGATTTCTCCAAAACCCTTTAGCCCATTGACAATGGTGGAGAAACGATCAAACATCTTTGACACCGTCTCATCGGGCTCCATCTTGAAATTCTCATAACTAAGATTAAGAATTCCAATCTTAGTTTCTTTAACATCGTTGGTACCTTTATAAGTAGTCTCTAGAGTGTCCCACACTTCTTTGGCACTTCCTATGGATGAGACCTTAGAATAGATGTCCGGAGAGAAAGAACAAAATAGCATGTGGAGAGCTTTATCATTGACTTGAATCTTTTTCCTCTCCTCTTCACTCATCTCCATCTTTTTCTTTAAGACCATCTTGCCTTCAATGGAATATAAGGGCCATCTTCAATGACATCCCACACTAGGTAGTCATTTGACTTGACGAAGAGACGCATTCTATTCTTCCAAAAAGAATAGTTATCACCATTAAAGAATGGAGGCTTTGTAGTAGATTGAGACTCGTACATGCCCAAACCGGAGGTTGAAGCCATCTCTTGATATATGATGATCACACTCTTCCAAGGAACTACTCTTGTGGTTGTTAATCCTCAAAGAGGTAGGCTCTGATACCAATTGTTGAGTGGATCGAAAGATCGATATAAACCAAGAGGGGGGTGAATTGGAAATTTAAAGGTTTTGTGGTGGAAATTGCAAATTAAAAATGTAGACAAGAGATTTTAGAGTGGTTCAAGTTCCAAATGAACTCTACATCCACTACCTTAGCTTCACTAAGGATTTGCAACAATTCCACTAATTGCTCTTCCCCTTTTCTAGGCTAAGGAGGCAACCCTTACAATTTCGGTTGAATTTTCTACCAAAAAATCAACCCAATCCTCACAACAAGAGAACAAAGAAATTTGTTGGCTAATGAAGCATCTCTCAATACAAATGATATCCCAATTACAAGCACTCAACCCAATTGAACAAGATAAGAATGAAAATTACAATTAAGGTTTCTAGACAAAATGGGATTTTTGCTCAATTGCTTGGATTTGATGTTTGGATGTTTGCTTTAGGATCAATAGTTGTTGCTGGAGCTTTTAGAGGTCCCTTTTATACCTTCTCATTGATTTCTAGCCGTTGTGGTTGTTGCACTCATCAATAGAGCCGTTGGGGATGTTATCTCACCTCCATAAATGCAGTCTGCAACAACCCGTTTCGAAACGCAGGGTACCTGTTTCGGAACGGGCTAAAATAGAAAGAGTCGTTGGGGTGCATTTAAGAGCCCGTTTCGAAACGCCTTAGGGCCGTTTCGAAACACTTTTGCCACTGTCAAGGATTGTTTCGAAACAGTCTTAGCCCGTTTCGAAACACCCTAACGGTTTCAGAAAATCAGTTAAAAACAATTTCAACGGTCATATTTTCAATTCAAAATGAAGAACAGTTTCGAAACGCTTGGCCTCGTTTCGAAACGGTTTTGATATTGTCAAGGATCGTTTCGATACTGATCGAGTCCGTTTCAAAACACCCTATTTATCTTTGAAAAATAGGTTAAATAATATAACAACCGTTACAGTTTTTCAAATCAAAATTGAAGAACAGTTTCGAAACATATGAGACCGTTTCAAAACGGGTTCAAGTGTTCTAAAGCCATTTCGATACACGTTTCAGAACAGGGGTTGGCAGTGATGAAAACGTTTTGAAACGCCTTAGCCCGTTTTGAAACAGGGACTTGAAAATCACTGTTTTGGCTTTAAAAACTTAGAACAATATTTGAAAAACTTTGTTTTTAACTTTGGCATATTCTTAAAATCATATGGGGGTGTTTTGAGGACTTAAAAATTCGTTTTGACATTTTCAATTTAGTCCTTAGGTTTTATGTTATATCAAAATTAAAATATTTGTTTCACAGTTTTGTTAAATAGTAGCGACACTAAAGAATTTGGAATGGGGCGTGGTCTGCGGCAAGGCTGCCCGTTGTCGCCTTTGTTGTTCGTTATTGTGGCGGAAGAACTACATAGGATGTTCGTTCAAGCGGAAGAGTTGGGGCTCATGCATGGGGTTTCGTTGGCTCCGGGGGTGTCGCTATCGCATCTTCACTTTACTGACGACACCATTCTATTCTTTGAAGCCTCCGTTGAGAGCACTGCGACTATCCGCAGGTTACTGTGTTGCTTCCAAGTTTGTTCTGGTTTGAAAATTAACTTCAATAAGTCGTCTCTTTATACTATTGGCGTGGATGAGGGGCTGTTTGATTCAATGGCGGCAGTCTTGTGTTGTCGGAAAGTTGAATTGCCTTTTGTTTATTTGGGGCTGCCGTTGGGGGTGAATCCTCACAACATTGTTGTATGGGAACCAGTTATAGCCTCGGTTTGACGAAAGCTCGCTGGTTGGAAACGAACATCTTTATCTTTTGATGATCGCGTCACATTGGTAAACTCTGTTCATTCGTCACTTCCAGTTTATTATATGGGTTTGTTTCGGGTGCCGAAGTGTGTTATCGCATTAATAGATAAAGTGAGGCGTGCTTTTCTGTGGAGTGGGGTGAGTTTACAATGGAAAATGTGTCGAGTAAGCTGGAGTATGGTTTGTCGGCCACGTCATCTTGGTGGTTTGGGGGTTGCGGATTTGGGTCTTGGCAGTATGCTAGGGATGAATCGTTCTTTGTGGAGGGCCATCATCGTGGCAAAATATGGCGATGCAGCCCAGTGGTGGCAATTTAACTCTGCCTACAGGGGTTCGATGTCAGTTATTTGGAAGCAGATTGTCAAAACTGTGAGCTCGGATAGTGTGCAAAAGTTCATGGGTGAGACTAGTTTTGTTTGGAAGGTTGGTGATTGTTCGTGAGTTTTATTTTGGTATGATTCGTGGTGTGTTGAGAATCCATTGAAGGATATAATCCCACGGTTATTTTCGATAGTGGTGAATCGTTTGGCTTTAGTCGTTGACCTTTCTGATGGGGGTAGCTTTCAGCATGACCTCTGGGAGAGTTTCTTTCATCGAGGCTTGCGTTCGTTTGAGCTTCGACAACTTCGGGAGCTCATCTCGCTCTTGGGACCTGTGAGGTTACAACATGGTAAAGTTGATATGTTAGTCTGGACACCTGATACGCACGGGACCTTTTCAGTAAAGGCTCTATCACGTCTGCTTATGTTGGACAAGGTGAGAGGGAGCGATTTCGATGAGTGTTTTGCGTGCAAAGTCCTCGTACCTCCGAAGGTTCAGGCATTTTTGTGGTTCACATGGCTGCGCCGTTTACCAACCTTTGATTTTTTGAAGCTTCGTGGGATCGTGTTGGATGAGCAGCAAGGTTTGTGTGCTTGGTGTCGTGAGAGGGAGGAGGATTTTTTCTATGCCCGTTTTCCTGTAACCCCCTCGTCCCGGTCCGGACGCTTGACCGGCCCGAGCGGGCTACACGGGGATAACCGAGGCGAAACCCGTTAAGGCTCCACTTCGGTTAACAACCCGAGAAAACTTTTTCATTTATATTATCTTGCCTAGATGTAATATTAAGTCATGTGTGAGAAAAGCAAGAACGGAAGAAACAATGAGGTAAACAACCAAACCGTCCAATTAAAACAGCCCATTTTAAACTTAAACAGCAGGCCGTATCGGAACGCCCATCGGGTGTTTATGGCACAATCGTATCGATACTTCATTTTATCGTCAAATTCTTAGATTTCCAGTAGCAAAATCGTATCGAAACGGCCCCTAGCGTACCGAAACGCCTGGCCAAAAACAAAGGGACCGTACCGAGACGGGACCAACCGTTTCGAAACGTCCTCTGTCTGCAGATTGGTTTTAGCTTGTTTATGGCACAAGGATGTCCCAAAACTCCACTAAAACCTCCCACAACACACATACAACAACTCTAAGGCAAACCAGACATCTACAAGCATGCTTAACACACAAAACATAAAGAAGCCATACATTAAAGGAATCAACATCATTCAACACATGCTTCATACATAACATTTAAGATTCATGCTTCAACAAACATACACTTAGGCATCCAAAAAGGCACAAGGCCAACAACATCATAAAGGAGTCTAAACGTTCTCCTAAACAAACCAACACCAACATACTTCAAAAGCTCAAAGCAAGAAATACATATCCCATTGCTTGACTATTACACCTTAAAACTTAAATGTCCATACTTGAAAGCTAAGATAGCACCACAAAGCACACGTGGAGGCCCCCTTCTCGAACTAGCAACCCACGAACTACGGATCTGCATTGTCGAACAAAAGAGAGCGTAAGCATAAAGCTTAGTGAGGGTAAGCTCATTAAAACAAACCTTGACAATGTAGGGTCCAAGCACGAGCACAACCAAGGTAAAATGCATGTTCTTACCTTCGATCCACATGAGCCAAAATACACATGATGTATGAACATATATTCAATATTATGCCATGCTCAACAAGTCCATATACACATCATATGTAAACACATATATTAATCCATATTCGCAACACATCTCAAATCATATTGGCACCTAGCTATGACTCGAATACACAGATAACCGTTGGAACTCACATCCAACAACAACCATTACCTTACGGTGGGATTACACTCATAACCGTTAAGGCGGAGGGGATTCCACTCGTCCTCACGCCTCGTCGATGGGATTACACTCATCACCGACTAACATATATATAAGAAGGTTTTCCGAACGAACCCGTACTCCATCTTGATGACTACCATCACCAAGACCACGCGCGCATTTGACTCACGTGTGCACACTAAACATCCTAATGATCGATCATTATACCCAAGCATACTAGTGCCAATACTAAACACAATTCACAACATCATTTCATAACAACTTCCGTGCTTAGCAGGTACTCACCATGATCACCATCATGCACAATTCACATGCATATCACAATGCGTCAAAACCATGCCTCAACATACATGTATAACACAATATACATATCCACCATAAACACAATTAAACATGAGGCATAGACAACAATTAGAGTTCAACCAAAGTCTCTAACTAAAGCTTGGGATTAAGCTACCACTCTAATCCCAACTCTAGGTGGGTCTACTAAGCCCGACCTAGTCCACATGCTTGAACCAATACTCGAAAACCATTTAAAAACATTTAACCACTCACCGACTATTCCAATCTCAACACACTAGCCGATCAAGCTTCCAACGATTCCAGATTTGTTCTCGATGCTTCACCAACACAATTTCTTGCTTCTAACCAACTCAACACAATCAAAACAACCTCAAATCAGATCACACATCAATGTAGCAAACCCGGAACACTAATCAAACATAAAACACAAGAGTTTCAAGCTAAGAACAACCCCAAAACTTCAAACCCGAGCAGACATGAAACCCAGTCGAAAACTCATGATTTCAACATTTTTAACACACTTAAATGCTTCCAAAACAACCCCTAACTATTACACTAACAACAACCCTTAATTTCCAACATCAAACAACCCTAAATCCAACCTTTAAACCCTTCAAAAACCATTCTAAAACCCAATTCCGAGAATCATTGTAAAACTCTTTAAAATTTACATATGTTGGACCTTATGGGTTGTAAACAACTTATCTAACAATAAATAATCAAAAGCTTTGTTAGAAATTCATAAAGCTTCAATCTTTGACAAATTCTTTGAAAACCCAAAATATAAAATACATGGTTTTAATGAAAACTAATGGTATCAAAATGAAGAGGAAGATAAGGCCAAGTAAAAAATGCAATTACCTTTTGGAAAATCACCAACAAGGAGCAAAGGATGTAATGGAATAGTAAAAATGGAGAAGAGAGCTCTTTTGGTCGTTGAGTTTGAAATGAGAGTGAGGAAAAAGATGAGCACATGTCTTCTTCTTTTGTTTTGGCTTTAATTTATCAAAGAAATCCTATTTACCATTATGCCATTAATGAAATGGCTAAAAACTCCCATCTCCTAAAGTCCATGGAATTTGGACTTAGAGGATAGGCCCAACATAGACTTTAATTATTTTGCAAACACGAAGGCCATAAAATATTTTATTATTTTAATTATAAAACCAAAACCCGAAATATTATACTAATATTATTTTCACCCGACCCCCAAACCCGGGTGTTACAACTCTCCCCCACTTAAGGAATTTCATCCCTAAAATTACCTGACGGAAACAAGTACGAAAACTGCTCAAGCATATCAGCTTTCCTCTCCCATGTGGCCTCTTCCACACCTCTATGTCTCCACAACACCTTGACCAACTCTATGGTCTTGCCACGCAACACCTTGCTATAAGAAGCAAGTATCTCAACAGGTTCTTCATTATAAGACAAATCCGGATTCAACTCTATCTCCTCAACATGCATAACATGAGATGTATCTAATCTATATCTCCTAAGCATCGACACATGAAACACATCATGGATCTTCTCTAACTCAGAAGGCAATCTCAAAGGGTAAGCTACAGGCCCAATAGGCTCAAGTATCTCATACGGACCAATAAACCTCGGACTCAACTTGGCTTTTCGGCCAAATCACATTACCTTCTTTCAGGGAGATACTTTCAGAAACACTTTCTCACCCACTGAGAACTCAATCTCTTTTCTCTTCAAATCTGCATAAGATTTCAAACGACCGGAAGCTGCTTTCAAACGGTCGCAAATCAACTTCACTTTGTCGGTACCCCCTTAAGCAAATCTGGCATAGGTAACAATCTCTTACCCGTTTCAGCCCAACAGATCGGAGTCCTACATCGTCTACCATACAAAGCCTCATAAGAAGCCATTTGTATACTAGCCTGGTAACTGTTGTTGTAAGCAAACTCAACTAAAGGGCAAGTGCTTCTCCCAAGAACCCTAGAAGTCAATCAAACAACAATGAAGCATATCCTTTAATATCTGTATCACTCGCTCTGACTGTCCATCTGACTGCGGATGATAAGAAGTACTAAAATGCAAATGGCTACCTAGGGCACTATGCAAACAACTCCAGAACCTCGAAGTGAATCTCGGATCTCTATCTGATACAATAGACTTCAGAACTCCATGAAGTCTCACAATCTCGCGAATGTACAAATTCGCCAACTTGTCTAAAGAATTTGTAGTGTTCACTGCTAAGAAGTGAGCACACTTAGTGAACCTATCAACTATCACCCAAACAAAATTCTTCTTCGAAGGAGACAACGGTAACCCCGACACAAAGTCCATAGTGATTCTCTCCCATTTCCATTCCAGAATCTTCAAAGGTTGTAACAAACCTGAAGGAACCTGATGTTCTGCCTTCACTCTCTGACAAACCATACAACGGCTCACATACTCGGCTACATCCTTCTTCAAACCAACCCAGAAATAATCAACCCAGAAATAATCATTCTTCAAATCACGGGACATCTTAGTACTACCCGGATGCATAGAAAAAGGACTCGAATGTGCTTCGCTCAGAATCAGACGTCTCAACTCAACATCTTCAGGTACTACAACTTTATCTCCGAAACACAATGTAACCCCCTTAGCCCGGCCTAGACGATTGACCCGAACTACGAAGATTACACGGGGAAAACCAAAGTCAACCTGAAAGTTAACCTTGATTCACGACCTTTTTTCCTTTTTAATCTTGTCTAGATACATGTTAACCCTAAGTGAGTACTCACGAGATACGATTGAGAAAGGCACAACAAACAGATATCATATAGGGACTCAATTGCACTTTACACGGGTTTAAGGACAAAAATGTAATTTCTGTAAATTAGAAGGTCTTCATTGATTTTATGTTTACCATTATGAAATTAGTCATGTTACATGCTTCTGTGCCAAATTTCATCTTAATTGGACATCTCAAGCTCAAGCAATTGCAATCCCAACATTTAGGACTAAAGTGTAAAACATGCAAACATCAGAGCAATTCAAATCTGTGTCCAACGGTCACCCGTTTCAAAACACCCACCTGTCGTATCGAAACGCTGGATCGAAACATGGCATTCTAGTAGCCAAATCGTTTCGGTATGCGGGTGTGTTTCGAGACCAGTTCCGAAACATGGCATTCCAGTAGCCAAATCTTTTCGAAACAGCCTCCAACGTTTCGAAACACGAAGGCCATTACAGGCCCCCGTTTCGAAACACTAGAGGGTGTTTAACACATCAGCAAACAAATAAGGTACATATCTAGAACTCTTAAACACATTCATAGCATCAAACATGAAATCTCACTAGTCTAGATGCATGCTTCCTAATATCAAATCACAAATAGGCAATCCAACCTCAAAACAAGCAATTAAGGCCATTTACAATTCAAACCAGCCAAAGCAAACATGCCACAACCCTAGGGAGTTTAACACATCTCCAAAATACAATTCTTGGTTTCCCATTGCCAATCTATCAAAACTAAAGTGTATGAAAACTTCACTATACATGAGCTTGGACTTCCTTGGATGAACTTAGCTTCCTTGATGCCTGAAAACACCTCAATTATCTGCATTATTGGTAAAGAGAGAGCGTAAACACAAATGCTTAGTGAGGCATGCTTTAAAGGAAACCAACACAATAATGCACACTTTGAAAATCTTTACACAAAAGATTTTGAACCGCATGCTCATTTTAACACATGCTTGAAAACCTTTAAAAGCAACTTCTCATTGAAACTACATGTACCTCAATTCTATCTCATGCATTTACCAATGCAAAACTCATGGCAAGGCCATACACATGCTTGTATCATCAAAGCATTCTAAAACAAATCTCATATGCATAACTCATAGCATAAATCATTTCATCAAAGGTACATGTGTAACAAAAACCATTTCATCATTTATATTGGCATTTAGCATCTCATTAATACTCAGATATGTGGACACATTTCTACACTAGACTCTTCCGGTGGAACCTCGCATCACCGTACTCACTTGTCTAGCAACATGGCTTCCAGTGGAATCTCTCATCACTGTAATCACATGGCGGAATCTCTCATCGCCACAAAGCTTGGGTATTTCACCAAGTCCTACCCGATGGAATGCCCATCGTCAGAATATCTCCCTTTGGCTTAACCAAAGAGCACGTATGATTTTTTAGTTTATAGTGCACTCTCATCCTATTGATCGATCAATTATATCCGGTAAGTTTCTCAACATCTATGCCAATATAATGTGTTAAAACATCACCACACCTACTGTTTTTCATGCAATATTACTCAAAGGTTTTCTCATCACATTTCAGAACATGAATCATACTTTGCTACAAACAAAAAGCTCAAATCTCTTCAATGCAACATGCCATCTCATGACATCTCTACAAGCATAATCTCAAGCCATGAATCATGCACAAAAACATTAGGAATTTATCAATCTCAAACCATGAGCATGTAAAAGCATTTTAGGGGCAAACACCACTTTAAAGAGAGCAATTCAAACCATACTTACTTCCGGATTTAGGAAGGTGTTTCAAACCTCTCCTAAATCCCCAATCCTTGTATTTCTGTCCTCATGGACTTCTAACCCAATCACACTCACCAATTTCTTTTCGCTAGCTCGCTGAAATGCCAATTAAGCTTCCGGATCAACTCCAAAAGTGTCCGAAGATGTCTCCCCTGTTTTAGACACATAAAAGCAGAGGATTAATGCATCATCATGAATTGAAATCTTCAGCCAACACTCCTAAACTCGCTGCTCTACCTAAACCCAACATTTCGGCTATCAAACACAACCGAAATCACCTCCAAACACTTCCAAAACATAACCCAGCCAAGATCCATCACTTCTAAACATTTCTAAACATTAATTAACATCAAAAACAATCCTAAGCTCGTCCTTACATCCCAGCTTTAACAGAACACCAATATCACCCCAAAACCCACCATTTTCACAAGCAAAAACTTAGGAAAAACAATCTATTCGGGATTGGATTGATAAAACCTCATTCCTAACATCATTTAACATCCAAAATACATTAGAAAACCATCTCAAAACACAGCCCAATCAATTACCACGAAAATCTTCAAGATCTCTTCCAAAATCTTGAGTTTTAAGCCAAAATCCTGTTTCCAACATTAAAACCATTCATAAACCTTTAATAAAGGGTTGGCAACTTGGGAATTTCAGTAAAGAACTGAGTATTTAGAGGAGAAGAACAATCTTACCTCTAAAAGATGATTTCTCCTTGATTTGGGCAAGTTTCCATGAAAATTCAATGTAGAAAATAAATAGATTTGATGAAAGATTGATTAGGAATCAATGAGTGATGGAAATCTCATCAAATGAAGTGAAAATCAAAGTGAATTTTTCTGGAGAAAAAGTGTTTGGTTGATAGGATTTTGAGAGAAAATGAAATGAGAGAAAATTAGAGAAAAGTGATTATGAAAGTCAAAGGTAGTTTATCACCTTTATTTTATTTAATTAACTCACCCAAATTAAGGAAAAATCTGATGAAAACATTTTGGTAAATTAGCACCTTAAAGATTCAAAGTTTCAATCCTTTACAAAACAGTCACTACTAAACTTTGTAAAAACTGCGATTTGGTCACTACATCGAAATGTAGTATTTCCAAACCATATTTTGTAAAATTGATTTCACCATTCACTTATATATATTAAATGAGGATTTTTAGATATTTTTCTATATTTTTAAAGCATCCCGAACTAGGTGTTCCCTAAAACTCCCTTTTATATTTGAACCGTTTCTCAGACCATTCCGGTTCAGACCCTAAACTTCTAAGCCCAAAATTGGGGTGTTACAACTCTCCCCCTCTTAAGAAATTTCATCCTCGAAATTTACTTGGAGGAAAAAGGTAAGGAAACTGCTTCTTCATATCATCTCTCCTTTCCCACGTGGCTTCCTCAACAACACGATGCTTCCACAACACATTAACCAATTCAATGGTCTTACCACGAATAACTTTGCTGTCCGAATCCAGAATCTCAACCGGTTCCTCATCATAGGTCAAATCTAGATTCAACTCAACTTCTTCAACATGCATAACATGTGAATGATCCGATCTATACCTCCGAAGCATGGAGACATGAAACTCATCATGTATCTTCTCTAAATCTTGTGGTAGCCTCAGCTTATACGCAACAGGACCCACATGTTCTATCACCTCGTATGATCCAATAAACCTAGGGCTCAACTTACCCTTCCGGTCAAACCTTATCACCTTCTTCTAAGGTGAAACCTTCAAGAACACACGGTCACCCACCGCAGACTCAATCTCCTTACGCTTCAAATCCGCGCAAGACTTTTGTCGATCAGAAGTTGCCTTTAACCGCTCACAAATGAGCTTCACCTTCTCGGTGGTTCCTTTCAACAAAGCCGGCATCGAGACCAATTTCTGACCTGTTTCAGCAGAGCAAAAAGGAGTTTTGCACTTCCTCCCATACAAGGCTTCATAAGGTGCCATTTGAATACTTGCCTGGTAGCTATTATTATAAGCAAACTCCACCAAAGGCAAATGCTTCTCCTAAGAGCCTTGAAACTCAATCACACAGTACCTCAACATATCCTCAAGCACTTGGATAACACGCTCAGACTGTCCATCCGACTGTGAATGATAAGAAGTACTAAAGTTCAGCCGCGTACCCAAAGCTTGATGCAAACACTCCCAAAATCGCGATGTGAACCTCAAATCTCTATCTGACACTATAGATTTTGGTACCCCATGCAGACACACAATTTCAGCAATGTACAACTATGCAAGCTTATCCAAGGTATACGTGGTATGCATAGGTAAGAAATGCGCACACTTTGTAAGGCGATCCACAATCACCCACGCTGAATTCTTCTTCGATGGCGACAAAGGTAAACCGGACACAAAGTCCATGGTGACTCTTTCCCACTTCCATTCCGGAATCCTCAACGGTTGCAACAACCCTGAAGGAAACTGATGCTCAGCATTAACCCGCTGACAAACCATACACTTACTCACATATTCCGCAACATCTTTCTTCAACCCCACCCAATAGTACTCATCCTTCATATCACGATACATCTTTGTACTGCCAGGGTGCATAGCAAAAGGACTACAATGAGCTTCGGTCAGAATAGTACGCCTCAACTCTACATCATTCGGCACTACTACCCGTCCTCCGAAACATAAAACTCCATCATCATTAAAACAGAAATCTGATGATCTACCCTCAGCACTATCCTGAACATGTGGCACCAAGGAATCGTCCAACAACTGCTTATCCTTTATTAACTGAACGAGAGATGGTTTCACTTGCAATTCAGCCACAAGACCTCCATCTCGCGAGATACTCAAGCTAGCAAACACAGCCCTTAACTCTACCGCCACTTTCATATTATATTTATATTTTGTTCATGTTGTGTATGAAATTTCATTATTTTAATCATTTCATAATCATATATTTATGTTTGGGCATGATTAGGATTGCATGAAAAGTTTTTACTTGCCCATAAGTAGGGGTGAGCAAAAGTCGAGTTGACTCGACGCGAAAAAACCTGACTCGTAATTTTATCCCTAAATATATGAGTGAATTACATAATTATCTCATGTTGGGTCAATTTAAATATTTTTACTCTAAATTTAAACCAGACCCAACCTAAATCTATTTATTTTAATCTCGACTCTTAAAATTGGATCAGGCGAATCTCTGTGTCATGCCCATCCCTAGTTAGTAGAGGCTTAAATTCTTTACTTCCATTCTCTTTGAAATGTACTGATACAAATTAAAGTATAGGATTAATTTCAAAAGTAATCATAACAGAGGTACTAAAATCCCAATTTGACCAAATTATATACAACTTTCAGGTTTCATATTCGTCACTTGAAGTGGGAATAGTTCCAACCATGGCCGATCCAAACGTACCCATCTCGTCAACTCCGACCACCAACCAAGCTTCCCAAGTCGACAGAACCGACTGCGAGGCTCGAGTTTTAAGGTACAAAGAGAAGAGGAAGAACCGATAATTCGAGAAAACAATCCGATGTGCTTCCCGGAAGGCCTACGCCAAATCAAGGCCAAGAATCAAAGACCGATTCGTCAAAAGAACTGAAAACGACAATGACATAGTGCTCGACCACATGCTTAACTCGCCAACTTCAGCTTTTGCAGCAACTTTCATGTCCGAAACAGATTACGATGTCGTATCGTAGTTTTGAAAGTCGATTTATAGAAGAATACTATGATTGTGTAATATAGTAATTAAATTCTGGCAAGTAGAATAATCCAAACGGCAATTGAAATTAATGGAAATAGATGTTTAGTTCTTTGGTTATAGTTTATGTCGCGTCTAAAGTTTGATTTCAATCTCGGAATAAAAAAACAAAGGCTTGATTCCTTAAGACTTTTTAAATTGACCCAAACTTTTTATTTGGGTTAATATATATTTTGGTACCTTAATTTTGTCTTAACTTGACTCTTCGATTTAAATTATCATTTAAATTTGACTTATGATTTGAACAAAACATCGCGTTTTTGTACTTGTTTTTATCTAAAAGTTGAGTTTAAGTATTATTGAATCGGACAAAGAAGTTTAAGAATCAAATTGAATGTGAAATCGATTTCAAGATCGAACGTTGAGAGGGTCGAATTACTAAATTTTAAAATTATAAGGGCTTTAAAAGTTTTACATGAACCTAAATTGCTATTAGAATAAAACTATTGGGGGGACGAATCTACCCTTCTTTAATTTTGTCAGTGTTTATTTATAACTAAATAACTTTAAATTTTAAACAAGGGTTAAATTATTATTAAATCAAAATTAATCGGATATTTAAGTTTCATAATAGAGACTTATGCCCTTGATCCCTCCGTCCCATGGATTGTATGATAAACAATGACGGAGTCATATGGATTTTTACTAAAAAATATAAGGGATATTTACTTATTTGACCTCTTATTTTTCAATTCATTTGAACGATATTCCCTTTTTAATGGTTAATTGTACATTGTCTCTATTTATCTTAATTATTTACTCCGTCCCTAATAACAAGTTTTTGCTTACTCATGAAACGGGTTGAACCATGATTCAAATTCAAACCAGTTATACTATTTTTGTTCGAATTGAGTTCTTTAATGATTAAAAGCTATATGTAAATAAGAGTTTTCTTTTTGTTAATGTCATCATTTTAAATCTTTTGACCGGTTAATTTAAATTAAATATTATAAAAATTTATCACAAAACAATTTTTAAATTTATATAATTTATAACATTAGAATCTAATATTTTTTATTCTATTTTAAAATAATCGAACGCATTATTTTACTAGATGAATTGATGGTCCAATTTCTAATGGTCCAAATAAATATTCTTTTTAATTATCAACAAGCTTCTCGCTTTTTATTACACTAATTCGATTGGTCGGTTAGGAATGGCAAAAAGGATATAGATAAGCAGCTATGTTATACATTGTAAATTGAATTAGGGTATTACAATTTAATCAAATTTTTTTGTTTAAATAGAGAGATATTATATTCTCATTCCGAGATTCGAACCTATGCAAGATGGAGCAGAATGAGTATCCTTAGCAGCTAAACCAATTAATTTTTGTTAGACTCAAAATAATTCGAACATATAATAAATTTATTTATGTATAACTTAAAAGACTAACTATTAATTATTTTAGCGGAAGAAGATATTAGATAATTTAAATAATGTATAGAATTCAAATTCTTATGTTACGAGTAAAACAAATAAATTAGAAGTATAGCCTCCTTAATAAATTATTATAA
Organism: Hibiscus trionum; assembly: GCA_030270665.1. NCBI lineage: Eukaryota > Viridiplantae > Streptophyta > Magnoliopsida > Malvales > Malvaceae > Hibiscus > Hibiscus trionum. The sequence continues at coordinate 38,649,984 of BSYR01000026.1, read as the reverse complement.
TATTTGCTTCAAATTAATTTATCGACAAACCGATCAAATATGATTATAAAAAATGCCATTCCGTGAATGAAAACATTTTAACACTCAACGTTTTATTTTGAGTCAAAATGGTCATTTCGTGAATGAAAACTGTAATCAGCTAACGATAAACAACTTGATATGACTGACAGAATAACACATCATCAGAAAAAAATTAAATTGTATTTTATATAATTTTAGTTTTACTTGTGTGTCATTATGTCAAGTCAGGACCTTTGTTTATTTGTCATTGTTATGTCAGTGTGCATTCCGATGGAGATTTCCCACACCATGTCAAGTAATTTGTCGTTAATTAACTAACAATTTTTATTCAAAGATTAAATATTTTAACTTAAGATAAAATATTAAAGATTAATGTACTTAAAAAATTAAAATAATTTTTCAGTCAAATATTAAGAACATTTTCTAACGTTATGCATAAAAAAATACAACTTACAGAGAATTTTTGCATCCCGAAGTGATAAATGAAAAAAATAAAAAGGAAGATTTGGATAAAAGGAAGATCACATGAAAAGCCAACCTCAAAAGTTTTTAGTTTTAACGAATTTAACGATTGGAATCCTTTTTGGATCCAAATTCGTATCTAATTCTTTGAACAAACTTTCCTATAATGCTCATATTTATAAAAAAATATATTATAATACACAAATGGAATAAAATTTAATTTATATAAATTTATTAATTTTAGAAGTTATGAATTGTGGGTTTAGAATTTAAATTTTAAGATTTATAGTTTTATAGTTTAGATATAGAGATTAAAATTTCATTATTTAAATATGGAAAGTTGTATAAATCTTTCACACTGTTTGTGTAACACCCCAAATTTGCCCTAAATTAAAAACCCTAATAATTGGGATTTTCAATTGAAAACTTAATTAAATTTTAGTGATTAAATTGGGAATTTTCGGAATTTCACTGATAAAATTGTAACGATTGCAAAACTTAAGTGTCGTTTCATAAACCCTAGAAAGTATAATGGCACGCTCTGTAATTAACCCTTTTCTTAGGGTATAAATAGAACCTTTCAATCATTTTCTCTGGCTTTGGCCGTTCTCTTCCCTCTCCTTCAACGTCTTGTGCGAGCAAAAGAAAAGAAACCCCCTTTCTCTGTTTTCCGTCTTGCCAAGGGTCAAACACCGTTCGTTCGACGGTCTGGCACCACCGTTCAACTTCCCTTTGTTGTCCGACCATAACCCACTCATCAACTAACCCTCGTCGGCCGCCCTTTGCCCGAAACTCATCGGTAAGCTTTTCGGTTGCTTCGGAAATCCCTCACGCTGCCGTCGTCTTGTTTTTTTTTTTTTTTGCAAATTGGTTGGGTCTCAATTGTTCCTTTCCCTCGTGTAAGTTGTGTGTGTATATGGGTCTCGGAAATTCGTCGAATTTTTATGTGAGAGGTCACTGGCGGTGAGGAATCGGGGGGGATGTTGTGCCCTAATTTTCGAATTAGGGATTTTATGTTGAACCGGTATGAACCGGTCCAGAAAACTGAACCGAGTTGACAGAACCGAACCGGTCTATCTTATAAATAGTCGGCTGACGTCAGCGTTGACCGTTGACTTTTTCAGAAAAGGGCTATCTTATGTTTTTTGACGTCCTAATTCCGATTCTGTTGCCCGTTTTCCCAAATTTGAACCCGAAAGACCGTTTTGACCGCATTTATTCATTTATACTTGTATTTAAAGATTTGAATATCGGAAAAATTAATTGGTATTATTCATATTTGCAGACGACATTGACTCGGATACTGAGATCCTTACTTCTCCTCCACCTGGACGACTTCCTGTTGCTCAGACATCGGGATCCGCTCATGAGTTTAATTATTAATATACATTCGATATTTATAATATCAGTGTCTTGGCATAGTAGTAATATCTTGATGGTGTATTTAATTGTTATAGGAGCTGACTCTGACCGACCTAGAGATAGAGCTGAGCGTGGGAGACGTCACCGTCGACGTTGAGTGTTAGCTACTTGAGGTGTGTTCTCTTCTGTGTAGTTTGCTTACAGTGATCTGTATGTAAATGTGATGATTTGCTGAAATGTATACGTGATGTGGTCTGATGATGTGTGATGATTATATTCTATTGATCTGTGATGTTTGACTTGTTCAACATTCTGTAATGTTTTGCAATATTTGATTATACATTCAGATTCGGATTATTGTATATCGGATTATATGATTATGCATTTCTGTTGGTAAATAATGCATTTAGATTCAAAGCACGAATTTTATGTCATCTCATTTTGGTTGGGATTCTGTACGAGGATTTTCAGTAGCTTCATTCGTCGGGATGATGTCTACTTCAGATTAGTGGTTTTGCCGTACGGGCTGGATTCCACTTCGGATGGTGATGAGATAGAGAGTGGTTCTGGGGAACCTTACTCTTCGGATGGTGATGTAGTTTGGGTGCATGTCGTATTGTGTTGCATATTCATTCATACTTGTTTATGTGTTTGAATTGATTCATGATGGAAAAACTTCATTCTAATAATGTCTTGTTGTCTCTGTTGTTATAATGACTCTATTAGTTCTATTTGCATTGTAGAGACCCACTTAGTGTTTTCGCTGACTCCCCCTTAGTTTCTACTTTCAGATACACAGGTCTAGACTACGGTACTTGGAGGACCTCGTTTTCCAGCTTTATTTATTTATTTATTATTATCAGTTTGAGACTTGGACTTATTTATATTAAATGTTTTATCAGATTGTATATAATTTCAGATTCTGGGTGTTTTATTTGGGGGTTATTCTGTTTTATTATGCATGCACATTTTGAATATTTTATATTTTCAGGAATATTTTATCAGTATGTAATACACGATACTATTATTATCTATTTTGGAATTTAAGTTTTGAATCAGGTTACTTGTGTGAGGGAGAAGCTTTGAGTTGACTCCTTATATTCGACCCAGTTCTTCCTGGTCAGGTTTAGGGGGTTACAGTTTGTGTATAGAAAATATTACTCTTGTAAAAATTGTTTAAATTTGGTGTTCATATTCATATTATCTTTTTTACATCATATTAGGCCTTAAATTTTATTTTAATCTCTTTTGAGTTTTAAATTTTTAATTTGTTATCAAATTAAACAACCGATACAAATAATATTTTTTTCATATTTTTTATTTATTTTCTAACAATTTTCATCTTTTCTGATTTTTATTACGAAGGAAGCCTTGAAGAATGTGTTCCCCAAATTATTTCGATTAGCGAGTAATAAGCTTGCAAGTGTAAATGTTGAGGATTTCATACAAATTTTACACCATTGAAATAAAATTATCTGTCTGTCCTTAAATTTTATTAAATTGAATTTCAAAATTTTCTTTCTAAAAGAGAGAGTATGAAATTTAAAGAGAGGGAATTTTGGTGCAAACGGTGTAATATGGAATATTATAACTAAAATTTAGGAAATATGCTATATAAAAAGTTTCATTCATAACAGATACATACGTATACATGTATATATTGTTCAACGTCTAATACATAGTACTAATAAAGTTCAGCATACATTCATCTAATACAAAATACGTTTTTTTCTATTGTGATCAACTGTTGCTATAAGATGTGAGATCATCAGTCATGTAGAGGATCAGGACCACCTGGACATTTTCTCTTTGACTGCAAAGAATTTTCGACATTCCCCTTCATGCTAGCTTTAATGGCTTTCTTGACTTCATCTATCAATGTACGTTTTCCACCTCCTTTTAATTGCATGGATTCATGATCGGTCTCACATATTTCTTGTCTTTTGGTCGATTTCATAATAGTTGCAGATATACCAGCCGCTACTGTTGTCAATTGCAGTGAGTATCGACAACGAAAAGAGTCAAATTCGTAAAATGACGGACGTACTTTCATTTCATCTTCAAATTCTTGATCAGGAGCCGAAAACGAATGAAGTGAACGACTTGTAAAACTCGAAACCAAAAACAAAACATGCAATGAAAGCATGAAGAAAACATTGAAATTAGAAGTTTAAGAATCAAATTGAAAGTGAAATCGATTTCAAGATCGAACGTTGAGAGGGTCGAATTACTAAATTTTAAAATTATAAGGGTTTTTAAAGTTTTACATGAACCTAAATTGCTATTATAATAAAACTATTGGGGACACGAATCTACCCTTCTTTAATTTTGTCAGTGTTTATTTATAACTAAATAAATTTAAGTTTCATAATAGAGACTTATGCCCTTGATCCCTCCGTCCCATGGACATGTATGATAAACAATGACGGAGTCATATGGATTTTTACTTAAAAATATAAGGGATATTTACTTATTTGACCTCTTATTTTTCAATTCATTTGAACTATATCCCCTTTTTTAATTGTTAATTGTACATTATCTTTATTTATCTTAATTATTTACTCCGTCCCTAATAATAAGTTTTTTCTTACTCATGAAACGGGTTGAACCATGATACAAATTCAAACCAGTTATACTATTTTTGTTAGAATTGATTTCTTGAACGATAAAAGCTATATGTAAATAAGAGTTTTTCTTTTGGTTAATGTCATCGTTTTAAATCTTTTGACCGGTTAATTTAAATTAAATATTATAAAAATTTATCACGAAACATTTTTTAAATTTATATAATTTATAACATTAGAATCTTTTTTATTCTATTTTAAAATAACCGAACGAATCATTTTACTAGATGAATTGATGGTCCAATTTCTAATCATCCAAATAAATATTCTTTTTAATTATCAACAAGCTTCTCGTTTTTTATTACACTGATTCTATTGGTTGGTTGCCGCGGATGAAAGGTCTTGTCTTTGAAGCTTTGAGGGGAATTTTAATAGGGTGAGTGAAGCTGAAAATAAGGGTTTAGTGGCGCCTTTCACTATCGATGAGGCGTGGGCGGTTGTTCGTGGGTGTGAGGGCTCGAAGTCACCGGGGCCGGACGGCTAAAATATGGAATTTTTTAATAAGTGTTGGGAGGTAGTTTGTGATGATGTTGGGCGGTTTTTAGATGATTTTTTTGCATCTGACAAGTTACCTGTGGGTGCGAACAACACATTCATTGTGCTTTTGCCTAAGGTTGATTCACCGGTCACCTTGAGTGATTTTCGACCAATCAGCTTTCTTAATTCGATATATAAGATTCTTGCCAAAATTCTGGCTAGAAGGCTGCAGTCGGTGTTGGGAGGACTAATTAGTGATCACCAATCGGCTTTTGTGCGTAGGCGTGAAATTGTGGATGGTATTCTATTGGCAAATGAGACAATACATTCCATGTGACAGGGTTCGTTGGGCAGATGTATCCTGAAATTTGACTTCACGAAAGCTTACGGCTGCGTTCGATGGGAATTTATAGAGCACATTTTATGGTCGATGGGGTTCCGTTATTTTTGGCGTCGTCTGATTACTGAGTGTATCAGCACAGTCAGGTTGTCAGTTTTGTTAAACGGTAGCGCCAATAAAGAATTTGGAATGGGGCGTTGTCTGCGGCAAGGCTGCCCACTGTCGCCTTTGCTGTTCGTTATTGTGGCGGAAGCACTACATAGGATGTTCGTTCAAGCGAAGGAGTTGGGGCTCATCCGTTGGGTTTCGTTGGCTCTGGGGGTTTCGCTATCGCATCTTCAATTTGCTGACGACACCATTCTATTCTTTGAAGCCTCCGTTGAGAGCGCTACGACTATCTGCAGGTTACTGTGTTGCTTCCAAGTTTGTTCTGGTTTGAAAATTAACTTCAACAAGTCCTCTATTTATACTATTGGCATGGATGAGGGGTTGTTTGATTCAATGGCGGCTGTCTTGTGTTGTCGGAAAGGTGAATTGCCTTTTGTTTATTTGGGGCTGCCGTTGGGGGTGAATCCTCGCAACATTGCTGTATGGGAACCAGTTATAGCATCGGTTCGACGAAAGCTCGCTGGTTGGAAACAGACATCTTTATCTTTTGCTGCTCGCGTCACACTGGTAAACTCTATTCTTTCGTCACTTCCAATTTATTATATGGGTTTGTTTTGGGTGCCGAAGGGTGTTATCGCAGCAATAGATAAAGTGAGGTGTGCTTTTCTGTGGAGTGGGGTGAGTTTACAACGGAAAATATGTCGAGTAAGCTGGAGTATGGTTTGTCGGCCACGTCATCTTGGTGGGTTGGGGGTTGCGGATTTGGAGGTTCGAAATAAAGCATTATTGGCAAAATGGTCTTGGCGGTATGCTAGGGATGAATCGTCTTTGTGGAGGGCCATCATCATGGAAAAATATGGCGAGGCAGCCCAGTGGTGGCGATTTAACTCTGACTATAGGGGTTCGATGTCAGATATTTGGAAACAGATTGTCAAAATTGTGAGCTCGGATAGTGTGCAAAAGTTCATGGGTGAGACTAGTTTTGTTTGGAAGGTTGGTGATGGTTCGCGAGTTTTATTTTGGTTTGATGTGTGGTGTGTTGAGAAACCATTGAAGGATATATTCCCACAGTTATTTTCGATAGTGGTGAATCGTTTGGCTTTGGTCGCTGACCTTTTCGATGGGGGTAGCTTTCAGCATGACCGCTGGGAGAGTTTCTTTCGTCGAGGCTTGCGTTCGTTTGAGCTTCGACAACTTCGGGAGCTCATCTCGCTCTTTGGACCTGTGAGGTTACGACATGCTGCAGTTGATATGTTAGTCTGGACACCTAATACGCGCGAGACCTTTTCAGTAAAGGCTCTATCACGTCTGCTTATGTTGGACAAGGTGAGAGGGAGCGATTTCGGTGAGTGTTTTGCGTGGAAAGTCCTCGTACCTCCGAAGGTTCAGGCGTTTTTGTGGTTCACATGGCTGCGCTGTTTACCAACCTTTGATTTTTAGAAGCTTCGTGGCATCGTGTTGGATGAGCAGCAAGTTTGTGTGGTTGGTGTCGTGAGAGGGAGGAGGAGATTGATCACTTGTTTTTCCTATGCTCGTTTGCCCAAGGAATTTGGGATTGGTTTAGGCGTTGGTGGGGGGTGTCTTTGCCGATGCCGAGGACTTTTTTTTTATTTTTTCATCCCGAGATTTCACTGTTCTTTCACGGGCACTTTAAGGCTTCTGTGGGTGTCGAGCATTGCAGCGTTGTTGTGGTCCCTATGGCTTGCGCAAAATGAATGTGTTTTTAACGATAAACTTCTACCGGCTTCGGAGATTTGCTTCTTGGTTAAATTGCGCTCATTTTACTAGGTGAAGTCGTTAAAAGAGGGGTTGTCCGTCAATGAGTCTTTATGGTGGGATTTCCAGAGCTCGTTCAGTGAGTTTGTAGTTTCTAAGCCATGTCGTGTGGGGGTGAGTTGGGAGCCTCCAATTGGGGACACACTGAAATTCTAGCTCTCTTCTCGGGTCCACTTGGTTCCCTTGATTCCAATGTAGTAGAGTTGCGGGCAATCGCTTTTGCGTTGAATTTCTTTGCAACTTCTAAATGGGCATCTCATCCCCTCGTGGTGGAGTCGGATTCAAAAATTGCTCTTGGTTGGGTGTTGCATTTGGAACGACGACCTTGGCTTTTGTGGGAGATTTTTGGTTTGATCGATCAAGCTTGCCTCACTTTGGGGTCTGTATGCTTTAACCACATTTTCCGTGAGGCGAATGGGTTAGCGGATGTGCTAGCAAAGGAAGGGGTGACGCGGGCATCTTTTTTCAGGCCTCTGTATGATTGTTTCCTTTGTGAGGGGCGTTGTGTTCCGTTGTTGTTTATTTCCTTTTAGTCCATGTGTCGTACTCTTTTCCTTGGTTAGGCTTAGGGAGGTTTTTAATGAGGCGCACGTGTGACTCGAGTTGTATATTTTCCCATTAATATATAGATTTTTTCCGATAAAAAAAGGAACGGCAAAAAGGATATAAATAAGCAGTTATGTTATACTTTTATGTTATACATTGTAAATTGAATTAGGGTATTAAAATTTAATCTTTTTTTTTTGTTTAAATAGAGAGATGTTATATTCTCATTCCGAGATTCGAACCTATACAAGATGGAGCAGAATGTGTATCTTTAGCAACTAAACCAATTAATTTTGGTTAGACTCAAAATAATTCGAACATATAATAAATTTATTTATGTATAACTTAAAAGACAACTATTAATTATTTTAGCGGAAAAGGATATTAGATAATTTATATAATGTATAGAATTGAAATTCTTATGTTACGAGTAAAACAAATTAAATTAGAAGTATCGCCTCCATAATAAATTTTTATAATATTTGCTTCAAATTAATTTATCGACAAACCGATCAAATATGATTATAAAAAATGCCATTCCGTGAATGAAAACATTTTAACACTCAATGTTTTATTTTGAGTCAAAATGGTCATTTTGCTAATGAAAATTGTAATCAACTAACGATAAACAACTTGATATGATTGACAGAATTACACATCATCAGAAAAAAATTAAATTGTATTTTATATAATTTTAGTTTTACTTGTGTGTCATTATGTTAAGTCAGCACCTTTGTTTATTTGTCATTGTTATGTCAGTGTGCATTGTCATGGAGATTTCTCACACCATGTCAAGTAATTTGTCATTAATTAACTAACTATTTTAACTTAAGATAAAATATTAAAGCTTAATGTACTTAAAAAAATTAAAATAATTTTTCAATCAAATATTAAGAACATTTTCTAACTTCATGCATAAAAAATACAACCTAAAGTGAATTTGTGCATCCCGAAGTGATAAATGAAAAAAATAAAAAGGAAGATTTGGATAAAAGGAAGATCACATCAAAAGCCAACCTTAAAAGTTTTTAGTTTTAACGAATTTAACGATTGAAATCCTTTTTGGATCCAAATTCGTATCTAATTCTTTGAACACACTTTCCTATAATGCTCCAATTTATAAAAAAATATTTTAATACACAAATGGAATAAAATTTAATTTATATAAATTTATTAATTTTAGAAGTTATGAATTGTGGGTTTAGAATTTAAAATTTAAGAGCCGATGCTTCATTTTGCGGTCAAAAATTAAAAATAAAATGGTGGGTCTGTGGGAGCGCCTCGCAAGGGAACAAGCCGCCAAACCATACAACGACAACGATGATCGAGGACAACGCGATCAGAGTGTGCAACGGGTGTGGACGTTGTATGTGGGGGGATTGTCGAATACAATACACTGGAAGGGTTTGTGGCAAGTGTTCGATAGGCATGGGGTTGTCCAAGACGCGTTCATCCCAAATCGTTTGGATCGAGACGGAAACAGATTTGGTTTTGTTCGTATGGCATCAAAAGAGGACGCCGATCGTGTGATCGAGAGATTGAACGGGAAATGGATTTACGGCGCTCGCATGAGACTGGTGAGTCGGGGATCAAGGGAGGAGTCGAAAGCAGGTAGAAACAATGAGCGATCCTCAACAGCGCCGATCGGGGAGGAGGGCAACGTAAAGTACAGGGTGATAAAAGGCATTGTTGATGAAGATAAATGGGCGGTGCTACAATGGTGTGCGGTGGGTTGGTGTTTGAATCATTGTAGCATTAAAACACTGGCAGAGAGATTGGAGGTAGCAAAACAAGATGGATTTTCCATTATGCGATTATCCGGCCACATGGTGTTGTTGATGTGCACGTCGGCGATTGTACGTGATAGGGTAAGGAAGATGGATCGTGTTAGAGAATGTTTCGATAGGGTGGAGGTTTGGTTGCCTTCGATTAAAGTAGAATCCAGGAGGGTGTGGTTGTCGATAGTGGGGTTGCCGATACATCTTTGGCAGAAACAAACCTTCACAAACATCGCTCATTTGTGGGGATCATTGATTTGTCTAGATGATGACACGGAAACGCCTACATCGTTCGATTGCGACAGAATCATGGTAGAGACAAAGACATTCAATCGAATCGAGGAACGAATCCGTGTTAAGGCGGACAACGCCGAATATTGGGTACGTGTCTTGGAAATGGAGGGTAAAGGTCCCGAAGTTGAGTGTGATTGTTGTGAATGGAGGACGACGGAGGACAATTCCGAACAAGGATCAGACGTGGGCGGAGAAGAGCGTGTAGAGAAGTTGGATGCCGCCATACACGGGCTGGAGGGGATGGAACCAGTGACACATACTTCTCAAGGGGGCGATCGGGTGATTTGGGTGATGAACGACGCTTGGATTGAATCGCAAGAGACAGAAATACAGGAGGGTACAGGGGAACAAAACGTCGTTGTGAATGTTGATGTCCAAGTAGAGGACCAGTCTCCGGAGCAGCAACCTTCCCAGGTGGAGGTACGATCGTCGGATGGGCTGCCGACAGCTCCGCTGAGAGTGGATAATCAAATATTAGAGAAGGAGGGTAACGTTAGGACTCTAGAGTTTGTTGAGGAAATTCCACAGTGTGAGAGTATATCCATAGCAGGAATTGCAAATTCAAAAAATGTTTATAATGTGGGGTTAGGGGACTTGATCAACTCAATTGAAGAATTACATGAGGTAAATTCTCCTCCTATCATACATTCGAGTGAATCTAAAGCTGGGTTAGGCTCTATGAAATTAATTAGGATCGGACACGCATTTTGAAAGATTAGGAGAATAATTGGAAATGATCATTTGCAAGAGGCCAGCCGTGAGGTTCGACTGAAGAAGCGGACTATTTTGGGCTATCGTCGATCACGTTTTGCATCAAAAACAATGGGTGTAGGGGTGACGGATAGTGTTTCGCCAAGGTCCCGAGATATTGAGTGTGAGGCAGTGGCAACGGTAAAATTAGGGTCCCTAATTGGAGTGAAATCGAGTGGGAGGGAGGAAGACATTATCAAAGATATTTCTCGGATCGTCGCTGGGGAAAATCGTGGGTTGTGACTAATGTGTATACTATCTTGGAATGTGCGGTGTTTGGGCGGTGGCACGAAGTGTCGAGGTGTTGGTGAAGTGATAAGGAAACAACGTGTTGATATGGTGTTATTGCAAGAGACAAAATTAGAGGTGGTGCCGTCGATATGGGTGTCTAACTTGTGGTACTCGGACAGTTTTGAGATGGCAGTATCGCCGTCGATGGGAGCATCCGGGGGCATCTTGAGTATATGGGAAGGTAACAAGTTTCATTTGGTTAATATTGAATTTTTTTTATCATCAACTATATGAATATTATTCAAGAATAAAATATCATACAGCGCGACGTAACCATTACGCCTCGTTAAAAACCTCCCTAATCCTAATGGAGGAAAAGAGTACGTAATGGCCCGTCAAAAATACAAAAACGCCTATATACAAGCTAGGAATAAAGAACACCTATCCACTCCCTCCTTAGCTAACACATCGGCAAATCCATTCGCCTCCCGCGGTATGTACTGAAAATGTATCTCCGAAATGACTTGACACGCTTGATCAATTGTCACAAACGACTCCCACAACCTCCACGGACGTTTTGCCGAACATGTCACCCAACTCAGTGCTACTTGGGAATCAGATTCAATCACCACACACTGATCACGCCAAGCTCCTTCCGCCACCAACCTTACTGCCAGCTCAATAGCTCTCACTTCCGCCACATTGGAGTCCAAACACCCGACTGGACCGGAAAAAATCCCCAAAATGCGACTGTCCGCATCGCGCAAAACACCCCCAATGCCCGCTGGTCCGGGCTTACCCCTCGCCGATCCATCCACATTGAACTTCAATGTTCCCGCAATAGGTGGCTGCCACGCCAAACCAGCACGCACCTTCCTTGGCCGTGGACTAACTACACATGTAGATGGGCACGGCCACCAAACCGATTCAGACATAACTTCACACGCTGCATCGACCTTTATCCAATAAAAAGAGTGAAGTTTGACTAGAAAATACACTTCTGCCAATGTCGAACGCTTGCCCCTAAAGATGAATTCGTTTCGGGCAAGCCAAAAAGACCATAACATTGCACTTACACTAGCCACCCACCATTTTAATTGACAGCACTAAAAAGAACTATGAAAATTCATCACGAAAAATTCTGTGAAACTCACCGGTAATGGTAACGCAATTCCCCACCAATCGCGTAACCAATCCCAAATCTGTTGGACACACGGGCAGTCATAAAATAAATGATCAATCGACTCCTCCACCCATATGCACCACGGACATAGGCCTTGTCCCTCCGATAAAGGCACCCCTCTAACGCGCAAAAAATCCGTTGTCGGCAAACGTTTCAACCAAATGAACCATAAGAAAGCTTGCACCTTGGGTGGAACAAGTTCCTTCCATGCGAAACAGCCCCCAAAATCTCCACCCCCACCCTATCCAATAAAAGCGACTTAGACATAGCCTGAACCGAAAACTCCTCATGTTCGTCCGGTATCCAAATCAGTGTATCGATACACTCTTCCCTTATGCGAACCCCACTCACTGACTCACACAATGTACGCAACTGCTCATGTTCGAACATCCATAAACGCCTCCTGAAAAATCCCTCCCATTGTTCATAATCGAAATGACTATCCACTGCATAATCTTGTACCCAAGCCAATTTGTTCAACGCCAAAGCGAACAAGCATGGAAAAACCTCCTTTAAAGGCTGTTCTGTAGCCCATAAATCAAACCAAAACAGAACAAGCTGCCCATTACCGATTTTCCAGTGAAAATTCCCCCCACGTGTGATTCTACACTCGGACAGCAAGCATTTGCCACGATTTGACGCCATACAATAGACATGGCGGATATATTTTCCGTATTGAACCTCCACCACTGAATATTTTCATCGTATTTGGCCGTAATTAAACGACGCCAAAGCGAGTCCCGATCACGTGCATATCACCATACCCATTTGGACAGCAGCGCCATATTCTTCACTCTAAGGTCCGCCACCCCCAAGCCCCCTAGATATCGTGGTCGACACACCATTTCCTATCCCACCCTGCTCATCCGTCTCTCGAGGATAACATCTCCCCAAAGAAAAGCTCTGCGTATTCTATCCAACTTCTCCATTACACCTTTAGGCACTACAAATAAGCCTAAGTAAAAGATAGGCAATGATGAAAGGACTGAGTTAACAAGTGTCACCCTAGCTGCAAACAACAAAGAACTGCGCTTCCATCCTACTAACTTGCGTCTGAAGTTAGCGATAACCAGATCCCATACTGATATACGTCTCGGATCAGCCCCCAACGAGAAACCAAGATATACAAACGGTAGCTCCCCCAATCTGCATCCCAACACTCTAGCCACTGATGCACTCAGCTCCTCCTCCACTCCAATCGCATATAATGAACTTTTTTGCAAAATTAATTTGTAACCCAGAACACACCTGAAAACAGTGCAATATCCTCTTTAAATTACGAGCATACTCAATGCTAGCATCAACGAATAATATCGTATCATCGGCAAACTGAAGGTGTGTCAACCGTATGTTCGAAACCACCTCCACTCCCCGAATAAGCCCTCCCGCTTCCGCTCTGATCAACATCAAATGTAATGCTTCCGCTACTATCACAAATAGCAACGGTGACAAGGGACAACCTTGTCTCAAACCACGGCCCATCCTAAACTCTTTTGTCGCGCTCCCATTCAGTAATACAGACAACCGAGCAGAACTGATGCACTCCTGTATCCATTGTCGCCACACTGCACAAAACCCCATCCGCACTAGCACTGAATCTAAAAAAGCCCAGCTCACACTGTCATATGCCTTTGCGAAGTCTAACTTTAGAATAAAACCACTAGCCCCACTTTGGCGAAGGGAATGTATTACCTCTGTCGCTAACAACACTCCATCTACTAGCTGACGACCTTTAATGAAAGCCGACTGAGTGTCGCTAATTAGGGAATTCAGCACTGCTTGCAACCAGTTCGCCAAGCACTTGGCCAATAATTTGTACATCGAATTAACCAAACCAATTGGCCTATACTCACCTCGCACTTGTGGTGCCGCCACCTTAGGTAATAGCACAATAAACGTGCAATTCGTTCCCTTTGGCAATGTCCCTCGCTCATTGAATTGAGTAAAAAAATTCATTACATCGTCCTTCACCACCTCCCAGCTCTTCTTGTAAAATTCATGTGTAAAACCATCCGGACCCGGTGCCTTTGATCCTTAACAATCCCATAAAATGCGTTTAATTTCCCCAACCGTAAAAGGTGCTACCAACACTGAACTTGCATCTGCTTGCACACGTCGAAATTGTCCATCAAACTCTCATCTACCCACCCGATTATCACAAGAAAAATGGGCAGTGAACGCCTTGACTACAAAGGCGCGTAATGTCGTTGGCGATGTAGTCCATTTCCCGTCAATCAATAATCCCGGTATGGAGTTCCTAACCGTTCATAATTTAGCCGTTCTCTGAAAAAAGGCTGTGTTCCGATCACCTAACCTCAACTAAGTTGCCCGAGATTTTTGACGCCACATTGCCTCTTTATTACGCATCGCTCGCCATAGTGATTGCATCCATTGTCGACGCTCACTCTCCACCTCCCCATCCCCCTCTTTCTCAATCAGCTTCTCATCCGCCATGTCAATTTTCTGTTGCATTTTCTCAATGATCAAATTAACATCTCCAAATGTATCTTTATTCCACCGTTTTAAGAACAATTTCAAATGCCGCAGCTTTACCATAATGTTTTCCTTTCCCAATCCTACACTAGTTAAACGACACCATTCCCTTGCCATGTCCAACACATTTGCTTTCCCCTCTAACCAGCAATTGAAAAATCGAAACGGCCTCGGTCCCCAATCGCAATCATCACACGCTAACACCAATGGCGTGTGATCGGATACCCCCTCGACAATGCTACCTGTTGTACACTACTGAATGCATCTAACCAGTTTGCTGAAATCAAAAACCGATCTATACGGCTATATCTATTACCAGGGCCAAACCATGTAAACCGTTTACCTGTCAATGGCAAATCCATCAAACCTGCATTGTTGACAAAATTTGCGAAAGCTTCCATTTCAGCCTCTCTATCCAATACCCCAATCCTATCCGAAACTTTCAGAATGGCATTGAAGTCCCCTGCAACACACCATGGTCCCTGAAATGTGCACGAACTAGCCAACAATTTTTCCCATAACACATTTTGACCAGTTACATCGCAAGGTGCATAAATCTCTACTATACCACAGACCAATTCTTCGACACTCCATTTTCCTTGAATTAAAACATAATAGCGATCAATCTGAATTGACTCCAAAATATATTTAGTACCTTCCCATATGACTATTATGCCGCCGGAGGCCCCAACCGATGGTGAGTACGCCATTTCAAAGTTATCCGAGTACCACAAATTTGCTCCCAGCAACGACGGAACCTCTTCCAATTTTGTCTCCTGTAAGAACACCATGTCATAATGATTCTTCCTAATTACCTCACGAACATAACGCCATTTCGCGCTCCCGCCCAAACCCCTTACGTTCCATGTTAACAACTTCATGAGTCAAAAACCAAGACAGTCCCTGGTAATAACCCGCGATATGTCTTTGATTATGTCCTCTTCCCGCCCAGTTGATTTCACCCCAATCAAAGCCCCTAATCTCACTGTCGCTTCCGCCTCACTTGTAATATTCTGCTGCTCGATTGGAACCTCGCAAGAGTCGCGTGCCTTCTTATGTAAGTCCACTACTGTACCCTTTTTTCCCCGACCCTCGGCAAAGTCTATTTTGTGAATTACCAAGAATTCCAGTAACCTCACCTCCCACCACACGTCGAACCTTGCAAAAAGAATTCCCCACGCGTAGCAACTCGGTTTGTCCCAGTCCCTGCACTGCTGTACCTGCTTGTGAAATTGAGTTTTCTAGCGTGATTGCTTTTGAATTAACGCTAGCAATACATGCTGTTGTCCCCACGTTATCCTCTGAGTTTGAACTCGAATTCACTAATCCAGCTATAGCGGGACTCTCCACCAGAGTCCTACTGTGACTCTCCTTCTCTCCCTCCATGCTATCGGAACTGATCGGCAGAATCAATTGTTGCGCCGGCACCACCGTATTCTTTTCCGTCTCAGTCCCCGCGGTTACTCTCGGATTTACTACCTCTCTCGCCATGTCCATCTTAATTTGGTTCTCAGCCGCTGCATTCCCCCCAATCGGATCAGTACACTCTTTTGTTTCCTTGTATTCCTCCGCCCTTCTAAATTGCACGTTCTTTTGAAGACTATCACTGCTTCCCTCCTGTGGAATTTCCGTTTGTGAATGGTTGCCCTTATAGCAGCCACATTCGATCATTGGACCTTGCCCATCTGTCTCAAATACCCGGACCAAATATTCCACAGCCGCCAATTTGACAGTGATACTCTCCTCAATGCGATCCACCATTGTCGTTTCTACCAGCATACGTCCGCAATCGAAAGATGTAGGGGTTTTCGTATCGTCATCCATACATATCAATGACCCCCATAAGATTGCTATATTCGTGAACGTTTTCTTGTGCCATAAGTGAATCGGCAGACCCACCACGGATAACCATACTCGACAGGATTCTGTTGTAATTGACGGTGACCACTCTACCACTTTTGTGAAACATTCCTTGATACAATCCATCTTCATCACTTGTTCACGGATTTTCGCCGACGTGCACATTAGCAGAATCATGGACCCCGAGAACCTCATGATCGAAAAACCATCTTTCTTCTCCACCTCCAATCGTTCCGCTAACGTTTTCAAATTCCATGGCCTAGTGCTCCATCCAATCGCACACCATTGGAGGATCGCCAATTTATCCTCATCTAACACACCCTCAATTACCCGTCGTTTTACTCCGCTCTCATAGCCCCCTGCATGAACGACTTCTCTATTGTTGAATCCGACACCATCCCCTTCATCGGTTGTTGTACTTCCTTTCTCTTCAACGCATTCTTTAGATCGTTAATGCCCTTCCATGCCAAAGCCACTCGCATCCTTGCGCCATATATCCATTTTCCATGAATCCGTTCGATCGCCCTATCCGCATCCGACTTCGATGCCATTCGAACGAATCCAAATCTTGTCCCATCTCTAGCCCTCTTCTTGGGTATAAACGCATCTCTAACAATCCCATGACGATCAAATATTTGCCATAAACCCTTCCAGTGAATCGTCTCTGAGATTCCTCCTACGTATAAGGTCCATACCCGTTGAATAATCCTGTTTATCGGCGACGACTGCTTGTTGTTTTGACCGAAACTGTTCACCATAGCCTTGTTCCCGATTTAGGCGTCTCCAAATACTCCCCTCCATCGCCTTACCCAATTAATACCTTGAACCAAGAATTGAATGGTCAAATGTTTAATGATATCAATAGGAACTTTTGATTAATCTTAATTGGTTAATATTGACGTTAATCAGAACTTTATTATACTTCATGGTCGTTGGCAGCAAGAAGATATGATGTGTTGCATTGTAGCGATATATGCACCTACGGATATTGCTGGACAAAAATTAGTATGGGATGCAATATTAAATCAGATGTATGGTTTTGAGGGGCCATGGTGCGTTGCAGGTGATTTCAACGCCATATTACATGAGTCGGATCGTATAGGGGTTTCCGATAGGAACGCACCGACCTAGTCCACGTGCTTGAACCAATACTCGAAAACCATTTAAAAACATTTAACCACTCACCGACTATTCCAAGCTCAACACACTAGCCGATCAAGCTTCCAACGATTCCAGATTTGTTTCCGATGCTTCATCAACACAATTTCTTGCTTCTAATCAACTCAACACAATCAAAACAACCTAAAATCAGATCACACATCAATTTAGCAAACCCGGAACACTAATCAAGCATAAAACACAAGAGTTTCAAGCTAAGAACAACCCCAAAACTTCAAACCCGAGCAGCCATGAAACCCAGTCCAAAACTCCTGATTTCAACCTTTTTAACACACTTAAATGCTTCCAAAACAACCCCTAACTATTACACTAACAACAGCCCTTAATTTCCAACATCAAACAACCCCAAAACCAACCTTTAAACCCTTCAAAAACCCTTCTAAAACCCAAATCCGAGAATCATTGTAAAACTCTTTAAAATTCACATATGTTGGACCTTATGGGTTGTAAACAACTTATCTAACAATAAATAACCTAAGCTTTGTTAGAAATTCATAAAGCTTCAATCTTTGACAAATTCTTTGAAAACCCAAAATATAAAATACATGGTTTTAATGAAAACTAATGGTATCAAAATGAAGAGGAAGATAAGGCCAAGTCAAAAATGCAATTACCTTTTGGAAAATCACCAACAAGTAGCAAAGGATGTGTTGAGTGTGTAAAAGTTCTATATTTTACCCCCTATTTAACCCATATTTCTGCTGCATTCAAGCATAATTCATTGCATTTAGGTTAGATTTTAGCTTTACATCACAAATATATTAAATGGCACAGTTTCTACTGAAATTGTTTGCTTTTGCAGGTAGCTGCCGTAGCAGATGGAGGGAAGCAGAGAAGCAAAGCTGGAACTGGATGTGTAGACGTGAAGGATGATGCTGCCATGGCTACTGCCGTGGCAGCCAAGGACGACAACGATAGTGAAGGGAAGATAGTGAAGTGGACCTCGACAGAAAGAGAAAATTAAGCCCATATGTCGTGGAGTACCCTTATATTTTTCCGAGCCCTAGATCAGAATGAAGGCCAAGCCCAAGGTTCAAGGAAGAAATCCCAAGCAAGAAGGAAGGACGAATTAAAGACAGCTGCTTTGAAGATTTAGTCTTTATTAGTATTGTACTTTAATTTAAAGTTGTATTCTTGCAATATTAGAAAACTTGAACCCAAGGCCTATATAAAGGCAGGTAATTCAACCTAGGAGAGGACATCACCATTATCTAGCCTTCTTCCCAAAACCCTAGCGGTTTTCCCTTTCTCATCATGTTCTAAACTTCCCCTAGGGCTAAGGGTTGATTTGTAAAGTAGTTGCAAGGATTGCATTGTTTTAGGATTTTCTTTGTTTAATAAAATTACTTCAAGTTCTCTTTTTCTGGGTGTTAACATCTTGCAAGAGTATAGGGAGAGCATTGTGAGATTATCCATTTACTTAATATCGGAAGAGTTAAGTATACGAAAGGAATAAGTGCAGGTTCTCTAGTTTATAGTTGAACTATCTCAGCCCTAGGGATAGGACGAGGTTAAGTGGCTAAGGAAGAATTCAACAACATCGGTGTTCATCCTTCGATTCACGCCGGGAGGTATCATCAAAGACGTGTTCATCGACAGACTTGGACCTAGGGATAGGCCAAGGCACAGCAGGGATTCCTGCCAAGCTTGAAGTACTGAGTTGAGTAATCGATGCCGCGATAACCAACGGATTGCTGCCGCGACAGGTGCTGCCGCAGTAGGCGCGACAGGTGCTGCCGCAGCAGGCGCGACGATAGAACAAAGTTTCCTAGACCTTGCAACACCTACACTACTGAGCAATTCAATACCGGCCCATTCTCGCTATTTTGTTTCCTTAACTCTTTTATTTTAAGTTCTCTTTATTATTTCGTGACAACAATTTAAACTATTGTTTTCCTCACTCGTGCAGTAATCCAAGGTGAAGCTATTAGCCCAGTCCCTGTGGAGACGATATCCGATACTTCCGTATCACTTTACTACTTGCGTCGTGTACACTTGCACTACATTGCGATAGACACTTTTACACGCAACAAGTTTTTGGCGCCGTTGCCGGGGACTGGCAACATATCTTTACCCTACCTTTTACTGCATTCATTTTATTTTTCTGTTTTATTTGGATTGTTCAACCTATACCTTTCACAAGATATTTTTGTTTTCGTATGCGCAGATCTCAACGGGGGATGGAACCGGAGTACCAGTTAGATCCTGAACCCGAACGAACGTTCAATCTCAAGAAAAGAGTCTGTTACCTCGTTGAAAGGAACGAATATCTAGAGGAACAACTCGAAGCAATGGTGAACGAAAGACATGAAGAAAGAAGGGACAACCAAGGGAATCTCCAGGATAATAACAATCATGTCGGAGATGGAGGGATCGATCCACCTTTCGTCGATCCTCCTGCCGCTGCCGCACGCCGGTCATGCCAAGACTGCATGATTAATGATCATGTAGAACTGGAAACAACCCTGACGGACGTAGATGTTGACAACTTTGAGCTGAAACCTGTTATGTTCAGCATGATCAACAACGCCAGTCAATTTAGTGGTGTTGCTACTGAGGATGCTAGGGAGCATCTGAAAACGTTCCAGGAAATCTGTGGTTCGTTTAGACTACCAGGTGTTAATCCAGAGATACTGAGGCTTCGGTTATTTCCTCATTCATTGAGGGACAGAGCAAAGACTTTGTGGAATAAACTAACGTCGGGTTCAATACAAACTTGGGCAGATTTAACTCGTGAAATTTTATCTCGTTTTAATCCTTCACACTTATCTGAGGGATTACGTAACGAAATTGCTACTTTTCAACAGGAAGAAGACGAGCCGATGCACGAGGCATGGGACCAGGTAACAAAATTCTATAATGCTGCCAATCTACAAACTTGTATTAGAATTGATTCAGCAGCAAACGGATTACTGTTGGACAAAGACCCATCTGAAGCAATGGCAGTGTTGAAAAATCTGGCAAAGAATGAGGAATAGTTTCCTACGGCAAGAAGAGGGGGTAAAAGAGTTCTAGCTGTAAAGGATTATGAGGCCGACAGTACATTAAAATCAAAGGTGGCATACCTCACTAAGGCGATGAAAAAGCTCTTAAGAGAAGATTCACAGCCTGTCTATTCTGCTGAAGAGGTATGCGAAACTTGCAATGGAAATCACAGTTCGAAGGAGTGCCCATTACAGTTAGAAGAAGGGATGTATGTTGGAAACTACAACAAGCAGAATTATAACTCCAACAATTACAATCCCAACTGGAGAAAGGATCCCATGTTCTCTTGGAGCAATCCTAATAATGCCATGAATCCTCAAGCATAGAACACTCAGAATCAGGGAGGACTTAGATTGCTGACTCGGTAGCAGCAGCAGCAGCAGCAGCAGCCACCAGCTGCCTCAAATAGTATATTGGAACAGCCTCTAGCTACATTTATGTCTCAAATAGGAACCTACATTGAGAAGATGAATCACTTTGTCAAGAAGATGAAAACATTCATGGATAAAACAGAGATGCGGATGACCAATCATGAAGCTACTCTGAAATCATTGGAGACACAGATGGGTCAGATTTCCCAGCATGTTAAACCAAGGCAGAATGGCGGATTTCCTAGCAATACTGAAAATGCTAGGCAACCCACACATGAGCAGTGTAAAGCCATCACTACTAGGAGTGGGAAGAAATTACCAGGGCCAGAGAAGGAGGCTGAAACAGTTAAGAAACCAGCCTTGGAGTCTCCTGCCGGGGAAGCTGCCCCGGCAGACGACAAGCAGCCTACTGCCGATGAACCTCTCACGACAGCAGAAGGGACAGAGGAGAAAGATGATGAACCTAAACCTCCTCAGATCCGAATGCAGTGGGAAGGACGCATTGCTGATTATCGTCCCCTGCCTCCTTTCCCTCAGCGGTTACAGAAATTGAAACAGGAATCACAGCTTAAGAAAATTTATGATATTTTTAAGCAGATTCATATCAACATTCCGCTGCTAGATGTCGTTAGGGAAATACCGGGTTATGCCAAATTTCTCAAGGATGCCATGTCGAAGAATTCAAGACTTGGGGAATTTGAAACGGTTATAATGACACATGGATGCATGAGTATTTTGCACAAGTATCCACCCCAGAAGAAGAAGGATCCTGGGAGTTTCATCATACCGTGCATAATCGGAGACAAATTTGTGGGTAAGGCACTTTGTGATCTTGGTGCTAGCATAAATTTAATGCCCAAATCTGTTTTTCAGAAATTAGGTATTGGAAAAGCTCGGCCCACAACAGTAGTACTGCAGCTGGCAGACCGCTCTTACGTTCACCCAGAAGGAAAAATTGTAGATATTCTGGTAAGAATGGATAAGTTTATTTTTCCTGCTGACTTTCTTGTCTTGGATTGTGAAGCAGATGAGAACACACCAATAATCCTGGGGAGACCCTTCTTAGCCACAAGAAGATCATTGATTGATGTGGAAAAAGGAGAACTCACTATGAGAGTGAACGATCAAGAGATCAAGCTGAACGTTCTCCAAGCAATGAAACATGCTGATGCAGGAGAAGAGTGCAAGGCCATCACTGCAATCACCTTTGACCAACCCTGCATCAGGTCGGGCTGCCACGACATCAAAATTGGTCACTGCCTCGGCAGCCATTTATAAGACTGTCACGACAGCACCGATGACTGCAGCTCCTCAGAATCTGATACATCTGATACTGAAGATCAAGAGGAGGTAAACTGGATAGGCAATCGTCCAGGTAAGTTGTTCGAGCCCTTAAATTATACCTCGGATAACCATATAATTCAAAAGCCATCAACTGTTGAGCCCCCTGTTCTAGATCTTAAGCCCCTGCCAGGGCAGTTAAAATACGCTTTCCTTGGTTTAAATGATACGTTGCCCGTAATCATCTCTTCCAAGTTGATGCAGGAATAGGAACAACAGCTAATAGGGATGTTGCAGCAGCACAAAAAGGCGGTTGGATGGACGATAGCTGATATCCAAGGCATCAATCCGGCACTATGCATGCATAAAGTCCTCCTAGAGGATGATCATAAGCCGACCATTGATGCACAGAGACGTCTGAATGATGCTATGCGAGAGGTGGTGCGTAAGGAGATCATAAAATGGCTAGATGCTGGAATAATCTATGCCATCTCGGATAGCAAGTGGGTGAGTCTGGTGCAGTGCGTCCCCAAGAAAGGAGGAATAATGGTGGTAACCAATGAAGACAACGAGCTAATCCCAACCAGGACTGTGACCGGTTGGAGGGTTTGTATGGACTATCGGAAGTTTAACAAAGCTACCCGAAAGGACCACTTCCCCTTACCCTTTATAGATCAAATGCTTGATAGATTAGCGGGTAAGCCTTACTATTGTTTTCTTGATGGTTACTCAGGTTAAAATCAAATAGCCATCGCACCGGAAGATCAAGAAAAGACGACATTCATATGCCCATACGACACATATGCTTTTCAGAGGATGCCATTTGGACATTGTAATGCACCAGCCACTTTCCACAGGTGCATGATGGCCATATTCTCCGATATGGTGGAAGATTTGCTAGAAATATTTATGGATGGTTTTTTAGTCTTTGGAGACAACTTTGAAAGCTGCCTAGGCAACCTACAGAAAGTGCTCGAGAGATGTGAAAAGGCGAACTTAGTATTGAACTGAGAAAAGTGTCATTTCATAGTGGATGAAGGGATAGTCCTCGGCCATAAAATTAGCTGCCACGGTATAGAAGTCGACAGAGCTAAGATAGAAGTAATCGAAAAGCTGCCGCCACCCACCACAATCAAGGGAATCAGAAGCTTCTTAGGGCATGCTGGATTTTATCGAAGGTTTATCGCGAGCTTTTCAAAGATCACGAAGCCCTTATGCCATCTTCTGGAGCAGAACCGCCCATTCGACTTGAACGCTGAATGTACTGAGGCATTCAAGGTTCTGAAAGAAAAGCTGGTAACAGCCCCAATAGTACAGCCACCAGACTGGAAACTGTCGTTTGAGATCATGTGTGATGCTAGTGACTATGCTGTCAGGGCAGCACTTGGGCAGAGGAAAGACAAACTTTTTCATGCCATATACTATGCCAGCAAAACACTGAATGACGCCCAAGTGAACTACACAACCACAGAAAAGGAGCTATTAGCTGTGGTATTCTCTATTGACAAGTTCCGTTCTTATATACTTGGAACGAAGGTCATAGTCCACACAGACCACTCTGCATTGAAGTATCCGTTCACCAAAAAGGATTCAAAGCCTAGACTGATACGTTGGATTCTACTACTACAAGAGTTCGACCTTGAAATCAAGGACAAAAAGGGGACATAAAATCAAGTTGCAGTTCACTTGTCATGGTTAGAGAAGGGAAAGAGTCTCCCAGCAGACGAGACACACATATTAGAGACCTTCCCCGATGAGCAGTTGTTTGCTGCCACAATCACTGCCGCGACAGCCATGGCGGCAGGTAAGTTTTCTGAACTCCCCTGGTATGCTGATTTTGTTAATTTCTTAGTTAGCGGAATAACTCCTCCTGGCCTTATTTATCAAGCTAGGAAGAGGTTCCAAAATGATGTTAAGCATTATTATTGGAACGAACCTCTTCTTTTCAAAATTTGTGCAGATCAGGTTATAAGGAGATGCGTACCACGGGATGCACAAGAAGATATGCTTCATCACTGTCATGCTTCACAGTATGGAGGACACTTGGGAGGCAACAAAACTACTGCCAAGGTTTTGCAGTCAGGATTCTATTGGCCGTCACTGTATAAAGATGCTCAAATCTTCTACAAGAGCTGTGACAAGTGTCAACGGACGGGAAACATCTTAAGGAGACACGAGATGCCGCTGCAAAATATTCTTGAAGTCGAGATCTTCGACGTTTGGGGGATAGATTTTATGGGACCATTCTCATCTTCATGTGGGAACTTATATATCCTCCTGGCAGTAGATTATGTGTCCAAGTGGGTTGAAGCAACCGCCACTCAGAAGAATTATGCCAAGACGGTCCAAAGGTTTTTACATAAAAACATTTTTTCCAGATTCGGCATCCCTAAGGCGATCATCAATGATGAAGGGAGGCATTTTGACAATAGGGTTATAGCTGCTGCCTTGAAAAAGTATGGTGTCAAACATCGGATTGCAACATCATATCACCCTCACACCAATGGACAGGCTGAAATATCCAACATAGAGGTTAAGAACATTCTGGAAAAGATGATTAAGCCAACTAGGAAGGATTGGTCTTTACACCTCAATGATGCATTATGGGCCTACAGGAAAGCGTTCAAAACACCATTGGGAATGTCTCCCTATCGGCTGATTTATGGGAAAACATGTCACTTACCTGTCGAGATTGAGCACAGAGCATACTGGGCCATCAAGGCAGTTAATATGGACTTGGAAAAGGCAGGACAGAAAAGGTTGCTTGACTTGAACGAGATCGAAGAAATTCGAGCAATGGCCTATGACAACGCAAGAATATACAAGGACAAGACCAAGAAGTGGCATGACAAGAAGTTGCTGCCACGACAGTTCTGCCCAGGGAAGCTTGTGTTGCTATTCAACTCTAGGTTGAAACTATTCCCAGGGAAGCTGAAATCTAGATGGTCTGGCCCATTCCAAGTAGTACAGGTTTTTCCCCATGGTGCCATCACGATTAGATATTTAAAAGACGGGCACCAATTCAAAGTGAATGGACAACGATTGAAGCATTATCAGGGGACTGAAGCCCCAAGAATGCAGGAAGTGGTTACCTTAGGAGATGCTCCTCCCGGCATCCCTAATTTAACCTAATTTTAATTTTTTTTATTTTTTTATTTTTTTATTATTTATATATTTATTAGGTAATTAGTGTTATTTTATTTACGAATTAAAGTTTTTAATTTTATTATTTTCAGGAAATAAAAGAAACAAGAAGAAGAGAAGAAGTGAATCCAGCCCACCATGTTCCATCAACCCAAAAAGCCCAACTTTTGGACGCTGCCATTACAGCTGCCGCGACAGACGCGGAAAATACAGCATGTCGACAATCTGTCGCGACAAACACGCAAACGCGTAACAGACGTGCAACAGACACAAAAACGCGTGACAGACGCGTCAGAAACCGCGTAACAGCTGGCCCCGTTATTCGCGCCTGCCGTTACAGATCCAACGAGCAGCAAACTCTTCCCTATATAAACCCCGTTCATTTTCATTTTTCACTCACTTGTACTCCTTCTACTTGCTTTCTCTAGAGTTTTTACTTGCTTTCATTTTCATTTTCTTACACAATCCTTGCAACCATGTCTTCTATAAACACCCGAAGAAGTGTTGCTTCAGGCTCTGCCCCAGCAGCATCCACCCCACGATCCTTCCAAATTCGCGACATGTGGGAGGAAAAGGGTTTTATTTATACTTCCAAGGAGCGGAATTTGGGACTGCAACCATTCATAGAGAAGAAAATCAGAGCCTTGCAGTGGCAGCTATTTGCAGAACAACCAGAGGAGATGAATGTGTCTCTGGTCCGAGATTTCTACGCTGCCATCGACAGCAGACACACGACATTAGTTATGGTGAGAGAAAGAGAGGTGCCCTTCGAGCCAGAATATATCAACACTCTATATGGCTTCTATGTGGGCATCAATGAAGATGGTCACCAACAATTTCTAGAGAGCCTCGACCCTGCTGCCTACGACGCTGTCATGGCAGAGCTCACAGAAGAAGGAACCCAGTGGAACATGTATCCAAAGAACTCGAGGACGGTGAAGAGAGTTCAACTCACCTCGGAGGCCAAGCTGTGGAATGCCTTCATAAAAAAGAGAATCAAGCCCTCCTCGCACAATACAACCGTAGACCAACCCAGGTTAGCCCTCATTCATTCTATACTACATGAGCGGCCGATTAACGTGGTAGATACATCCAAGAGAGCATTTTGGAATGCGCACACCGGCCGACCGGACCACTCTACTTCACCTACCTCATCACCGCCCTCTGCCGCGGCCATCGTGTGCCAGAAGTTGTCACCGATCTACGAATCCAAGGGAAGGGCTGGACTCAGCGAAATCTACTCAGCCTGATGGAACTCACTGCTGCTACCGCGTTGTCATCCTTCGACCCCACTGCCACGACAGCAGAGACGACAGAACCGACATACACTGAACCTGCTGCCACGGAAGACAGGCAGCCCACAGCAGCAACAGCTCCGGTCGATACCTCCTCCCAGATTCTTGTTGCCATATAGAAGATGGAGGAACGACAGCTCGGCCTTATGAGCTTCATCATGGATTTCACCACAGCCACGGTACAATTCATTCAAACTTCTCTTAATTTCCCTGATGTCGTATTTCCTGCCTTTCCATCCCATTATTTTGCTGCTACCACCCCTGCCCATACCCCCACACCTGCTGCCACACCCAAGACACCTTCTACAGCGTCCACACCAACTCCTGCCACTACAGCTGCTGGCAGCAACCGCGCAGCTGACACCTCTGCCCGTGGAACCAAGAGAAGAATGTCGTCCGACGAACTCGATGCATTCATAGTAGGCTTCTCCTATTCTTCAGTTTGGGTAGAATCTGATGGCGAACCCTCCATAAAGAGGAATCTGTCCAAAGAGTTCACACTCGTCAAGCGGCAGAAAACAGTGGCAGATAAGAACAAGAACGATAGTGGCAGTATCAGCAGCAGCAGCAGCTCCGAGGTGCAGGTAGTGGAGAAACCCCCTCACATCTCTCCTACCCGAATTCAACCTCCAAGGGAGACCAAGACGAAGAACACATCTGCCTCCCCCATCCGCCACCCAGTCAAGAAGGCTCCTGCCCACCGACAGATCCGTCTGAGCAGCAGCGACGACAGCGTATAAAAATTGAGTTTCTTAACTTTTTTTGCTGTCTGCCTGAATTGATTTTGTTATGTACTTTTCTTTTCTTTTATTTTGTCATTTGCATTGAGAGCAATGCAACCCTCGAGTTTGGGGGTGGCATCCCTCCATTAATGGAGTCTTATTTTAGTTTAAAATTCGTGTGTTTTACTTAGTTATTTTTGTCTTAAAAAAATGATGAAATTTTTTTGGCTTAAATCCTTTGAACTGAACTTACCTGCCGTGACAGCCTCTGTCGTGGCAGCACTTTTAGGATAGTTTTAGGAACAGTTTAGAGCCTTGCTATAGTTCTGAAACCTAAACAGCATTTGTGACTCTTATATTGTCTAGAACTTTACTGGTAAACTAGAATAGGGAAAAACTTAGTACTTGAATAGCCCATAGAGGTGCCTAACACTGGCTCTAGTCAAACTTAAGCTTGAAAAATAGAATCGAGTCTGAACTAAAGGAACCTAAAAATTTCCTCCAAAAAGATGAACTTTGGCATAAAAATTCAAGTTAGAAGTTTCAGTTATCCTAGTAAGCTAAGTGAGTCTACGCATATAATTGTTCACAAAGCATGCACACACTACACGAGAATTATAGCATGGTTCCGAATAAATTCTGAATTATCCGACAAGGTGTTGCTTGCAATAGGGAATGAAATGGTAGGTAAGGGAAAGTTCATTGTTTTAAGCAAAACTAAATTTTTTTTCTTTGTTAAGTCTGAATTGCTTGAGGGAAAGCAAAAACTTGAGTTTGGGGGTGTGTTGAGTGTGTAAAAGTTCTTTATTTTACCCCCTATTTAACCCATATTTCTGTTGCATTCAATCATAATTCATTGCATTTAGGTTAGAATTTAGCTTTACATCACAAATATATTAAATGGCACAGTTTTTACTGAAATTGTTTGCTTTTGCAGGTAGCTGCCGTAGCAGATGGAGGGCAGCAGAGAAGCAGAGCTGGAACTTGATGTGCAGACGTGAAGGACGATGCTGCCATGGCAGCCAAGGACGACAACGATAGTGAAGGAAAGAAAGTGAAGTGGACCTCGATAGAAAGAGAAAATTAAGGCCATCTGTCGTGGAGTACCCTTATATTTTTTCGAGCCTTAGATCAGAATGAAGGCCAAGCCCAAGGTTCAAGGAAGAAATCCCAAGCAAGAAGGAAGGACGAATTAAAGACTGTTGCTTTGAAGATTTAGTCTTTATTAGAGTTTTACTTTAATTTAAAGTTGTATTCTTGCCATATTAGAAAACTTGAACCCAAGGCCTATATAAAGGCATGTAATTCGACCTAGGAGAGGACATCACCATTCTCTAGCCTTCTTCCCAAAACCCTAGTTGTTTTCCCTTTCTCATCATGTTCTAAACTTCCCCTAGGGCTAAGGGTTGATTTGTAAAGTAGTTGCAAGGATTGCATTGTTTTAGGATTTTCTTTGTACAATAAAATTACTTCAAGTTCTCTTATTCTGCGTGTTAACATCTTGCAAGAGTATCGGGAGAGCATTGTGAGATTATCCATTTACTTAATATCGGGAGAGTTAAGTATACGAAAGGAATAAGTGCAGGTTCTCTAGTTTATAGTTGAACTATCTCGGACCTGGGGATAGGATGAGGTTAAGTGGCTAAGGAAAAATTCAACAACATCGGTGTTCATCCTTCGATTCACGTCGGGAGGTATCATCAAAGACGTGTTCATCGACAGACTTGGACCTAGGGATAGGTCAAGGCACACCAGGGATTCTTGCCAAACTTGAAGTACTGAGTTGAGTAATCGCTGCCGCGATAACCAATGAACTGTTGCCGCGACTGGTGCTGCCGTAGCAGGCGCGACGACAGAACAAAGTTTCCTAGATCATGCAACAACTACACTACTGAGGAATTCAATACCGGCCCATTCTCTCTATTTTGATTCCTTTACTCTTTTATTTTAAGTTCTCTTTATTATTTCGTGACGACAATTTAAATTATTCTTTTCCTCTCTCGTGCAGTAATCCAAGGTGAAGCTATTAGCCCAGTCCCTGTGGAGACGATATCTGATACTTCCGTATCACTTTACTACTTGCGTCGTGTACACTTGCACTACATTGCGATAGACACTTTTACACGCAACAGGATGTAATGGAATAGTAAAAATGGAGAAGAGAGCTCTGTTGGTCGTTGAGTTTGAAATGAGAGTGAGGAAGAAGATGAGCGCGTGTCTTCTTCTTTTGTTTTTGCTTTAATTTATCAAAGAAATCCTATTTACCATTATGCCATTAAAGAAATGGCTAAAATCTCCCATCTCTTAAAGTCCATGGAGTTTAGACTTAGAAGATAGGCCCAACATAGACTTTAATTATTTTGCAAACACGAAGCCCATAAAATTTTATTATTTTAATTATAAAACCGAAACCCGAAATATTATTTTAATATTATTTTCACCCGACCCCCAAACCCGGGTTTTACAACTCTCCCCCGCTTAAGGAATTTCGTCCCCGAAATTACCTTACGGAAACAAGTACGGAAACTGCTCAAGCATATCAGCTTTCCTCTCCTACGTGGCCTCTTCCACACCTCTATGTCTCCACAACACCTTGACCAACTCTATGGTCTTGCCACGCAACACCTTCCTATCAGAAGCAAGTATCTCAACAGGTTCTTCATTATAAGACAAATTCGGATTCAACTCTATCTCCTCAACAGACATAACATGAGATGGATCTGATCTATATCTCCTAAGCATCGACACATGAAACACATCATGGATCTTCTCTAACTCAGAAGGCAATCTCAAACGGTAAGCTACAGGCCCAATCCGCTCAAGTATCTCATACGGACCAATAAACCTCGGACTCAACTTGCCTTTCTGGCCAAATCGCATTACCTTCTTCCACGGAGATACTTTCAGAAACACTTTCTCACCCACTAAGAACTGAATCTCTTTTCTCTTCAAATCTGCATAAGATTTCAAACGATCGGAAGCTGCTTTCAAACGGTCGCAAATCAACTTCACTTTGTCGGTAGTCCCCTTAAGAAAATCTGTCATAGGTAACAATCTCTGACCCGTTTCAGCCCAATAGATCGGAGTCCTACATCGTCTACCATACAAAGCCTCATAAGAAGCCATTTGTATACTAGCCTGGTAACTGTTGTTGTAAGCAAACTCAACTAAAGGGCAAGTGCTTCTCCCAAGAACCCTGGAAGTCAATCACACAACAACGAAGCATATCCTCTAATATTTGTATCACTCGCTCTGACTGTCTATCTAACTACGGATGATAAGAAGTACTGAAATGCAAACGGCTACCTAGGGCACTATGCAAACAACTCCAGAACCTCGAGGTGAATCTCAGATCTCTGTATGATACAATAGACTTCGGAACTCCATGAAGTCTCACAATCTCGCGAATGTACAAATTCGCCAACTTGTCTAAAGAATATGTAGTGTTCACTGCTAAGAAGTGAGCACACTTAGTGAACCTATCAACTATCACCCAATCAAAATTCTTCTTCGAAGGAGACAACGGTAACCCCGACACAAAGTCCATAGTGATCCTCTCCCATTTCCATTCCGGAATCTTCAAAGTCTGTAACAAACTTAAGGAACCTGATGTTCTGCCTTCACTCTCTAACAAACCATACAACGGCTCATATGCTCGGCTACATCCTTCTTCAAACCAAACCAGAAATAATCATTCTTCAAATCACGGTACATCTTAGTACTACCTGGATGCATAGAAAAAGGACTCGAATGCGCTTCGCTCAGAATCAGACGTCTCAACTTAACATCTTCAGGTACTACAACTTTATCTCTGAAACACAATGTAACCCCCTTAGCCCGGCCTAGACGATTGACCCGAGCTACGAAGATTACACGGGGAAAACTAAAGTCAACCCGAAAGTCAACCTTGATTCACGACCCTTTTTTCCTTTTTAATTTTGTCTAGATACATTTGAAAACTAAGTGAGTACTCATGAGATACGATTGAGAAAGGCACAGCAAACGGATATCATATAGGGACTCAATTGCACTTTACACATGTTTAGGGACCAAAATGTAATTTCTGTAAATTACAAGGTCTTCATTGATTTTAAGTTTACCATTATGAAATTAGTCATGTTACAGGCTTCTCTGCCTAATTTAATCTTAATTGAACATCTCAAGCTCAAGCAATTGCAATCCCAACATTTAGGACTAAAGTGTAAAACATGCAAACATCAGAGCAATTCAAATTTGTGTCCAACAGTCACCCGTTTCGAAACACCCACATGTCGTATCGAAACGCTTGATCGAAACGGCGTTGACCGTTTCGGTACGCGGGTGTGTTTCGAGACCAGTTCTAAAACATGGCATTCTAGTAGCCAAATCGTTTCGAAACAGCCTCCAACGTTTCGAAACACGAAGGCCATTACAGGCCCCCGTTTCGAAACACTAGAGGGTGTTTCGATACGGTTTGCCCAGAAACTGCAGCAATTGTTGGTTTTTCCTTCATAAACTCATTCAAACACATCCCAAAGACTCTATAATCATACCAACAAATCAGCAAACATATAAGGTACATATCTAGAACTCTTAAACACATTCATATCATCAAACATGAAATCTCACTAGTCTAGAGGCATGCTTCGTAATATCAAATCACAAATAGGCAATCCAACCTCAAAACAAGCAATTAAGGCCATTTGCAATTCAAACTAGCCAAAGCAAACATGCCACAACCCTAGGGAGTTTAACACATCTCCCAAATACAATTACTGGTTTCCCATTGCCAATCTATCAAAACTAAAGTGTATGAAAACTCACTGCTGCTACCGCGTTGTCATCCTTCGACCCCACTGCCACGACAGCAGAGACGACAGAACCGACATACACTGAACCTGCTGCCACGGAAGACAGGCAGCCCACAGCAGCAACAGCTCCGGTCGATACCTCCTCCCAGATTCTTGCTGCCATATAGAAGATGGAGGAACGACAGCTCGGCCTTATGAGCTTCATCAGGGATTTCACCACAGCCACGGTACAATTCATTCAAACTTCTCTTAATTTCCCTGATGTCGTATTTCTTGCCTTTCCATCCCATTATTTTGCTGCTACCACCCCTGCCCATACCCCCACACCTGCTGCCACACCCAAGACACCTTCTGCAGCGTCCACACCAACTCCTGCCACTACAGCTGCTGGCAGCAACCGCGCAGCTGACACCTCTGCCCGTGGAACCAAGAGAAGAATGTCGTCCGACGAACTCGATGCATTCATAGCAGGCTTCTCCTATTCTTCAGTTTGGGCAGAATCTGATGGCGAACCCTCCATAAAGAGGAATCTGTCCAAAGAGTTCACACTCGTCAAGCGGCAGAAAACAGTGGCAGATAAGAACAAGAACGATAGTGGCAGTATCAGCAGCAGCAGCAGCTCCGAGGTGCAGGTAGTGGAGAAACCCCCTCACATCTCTCCTACCCGAATTCAACCTCCAAGGAAGACCAAGACGAAGAACACATCTGCCTCCCCCATCCGCCACCCAGTCAAGAAGGCTCCTGCCCACCGACAGATCCGTCTGAGCAGCAGCGACGACAGCGTATAAAAATTGAGTTTCTTAACTTTTTTTGCTGTCTGCCTGAATAGATTTTGTTATGTACTTTTCTTTTCTTTTATTTTGTCATTTGCATTGAGAGCAATGCAACCCTCGAGTTTGGGGGTGGCATCCCTCCATTAATGGAGTCTTATTTTAGATTAAAATTCGTGTCTTTTACTTAGTTATTTTTGTCTTAAAAAAATGATGAAATTTTTTTGGCTTAAATCCTTTGAACTGAACTTACCTGCCGTGACAGCCTCTGTCGTGGCAGCACTTTTAGGATAGTTTTAGGAACAGTTTAGAGCCTTGCTATAGTTCTGAAACCTAAACAGCATTTGTGACTCTTATATTGTCTAGAACTTTACTGGTAAACTAGAATAGGGAAAAACTTAGTACTTGAATAGCCCATAGAGGTGCCTAACACTGGCTCTAGTCAAACTTAAGCTTGAAAAATAGAATCGAGTCTGAACTAAAGGAACCTAAAAATTTCCTCCAAAAAGATGAACTTTGGCATAAAAATTCAAGTTAGAAGTTTCAGTTATTCTAGTAAGCTAAGTGAGTCTACGCATATAATTGTTCACAAAGCATGCACACACTACACGAGAATTATAGCATGGTTCCGAATAAATTCTAAATTATCCGACAAGGTGTTGCTTGCAATAGGGAATGAAATGGTAGGTAAGGGAAAGTTCATTGTTTTAAGCAAAACTAAATTTTTTTTCTTTGTTAGGTCTGAATTGCTTGAGGGAAAGCAAAAACTTGAGTTTGGGGGTGTGTTGAGTGTGTAAAAGTTCTTTATTTTACCCCCTATTTAACCCATATTTCTGTTGCATTCAATCATAATTCATTGCATTTAGGTTAGAATTTAGCTTTACATCACAAATATATTAAATGGCACAGTTTTTACTGAAATTGTTTGCTTTTGCAGGTAGCTGCCGTAGCAGATGGAGGGCAGCAGAGAAGCAGAGCTGGAACTTGATGTGCAGACGTGAAGGACGATGCTGCCATGGCAGCCAAGGACGACAACGATAGTGAAGGAAAGAAAGTGAAGTGGACCTCGACAGAAAGAGAAAATTAAGCCCATCTGTCGTGGAGTACCCTTATATTTTTTCGAGCCTTAGATCAGAATGAAGGCCAAGCCCAAGGTTCAAGGAAGAAATCCCAAGCAAGAAGGAAGGACGAATTAAAGACTGTTGCTTTGAAGATTTAGTCTTTATTAGAGTTGTACTTTAATTTAAAGTTGTATTCTTGCCATATTAGAAAACTTGAACCCAAGGCCTATATAAAGGCATGTAATTCGACCTAGGAGAGGACATCACCATTCTCTAGCCTTCTTCCCAAAACCCTAGTTGTTTTCCCTTTCTCATCATGTTCTAAACTTCCCCTAGGGCTAAGGGTTGATTTGTAAAGTAGTTGCAAGGATTGCATTGTTTTAGGATTTTCTTTGTACAATAAAATTACTTCAAGTTCTCTTATTCCGCGTGTTAACATCTTGCAAGAGTATCGGGAGAGCATTGTGAGATTATCCATTTACTTAATATCGGGAGAGTTAAGTATACGAAAGGAATAAGTGCAGGTTCTCTAGTTTATAGTTGAACTATCTCGGACCTGGGGATAGGATGAGGTTAAGTGGCTAAGGAAAAATTCAACAACATCGGTGTTCATCCTTCGATTCACGTCGGGAGGTATCATCAAAGACGTGTTCATCGACAGACTTGGACCTAGGGATAGGTCAAGGCACACCAGGGATTCTTTCCAAACTTGAAGTACTGAGTTGAGTAATCGCTGCCGCGATAACCAATGAACTGTTGCCGCGACTGGTGCTGCCGTAGCAGGCGCGACGACAGAACAAAGTTTCCTAGATCATGCAACAACTACACTACTGAGGAATTCAATACCGGCCCATTCTCTCTATTTTGATTCCTTTACTCTTTTATTTTAAGTTCTCTTTATTATTTCGTGACGACAATTTAAATTATTCTTTTCCTCTATCGTGCAGTAATCCAAGGTGAAGCTATTAGCCCAGTCCCTGTGGAGACGATATCTGATACTTCCGTATCACTTTACTACTTGCGTCGTGTACACTTGCACTACATTGCGATAGACACTTTTACACGCAACAGGATGTAATGGAATAGTAAAAATGGAGAAGAGAGCTCTGTTGGTCGTTGAGTTTGAAATGAGAGTGAGGAAGAAGATGAGCGCGTGTCTTCTTCTTTTGTTTTTGCTTTAATTTATCAAAGAAATCCTATTTACCATTATGCCATTAAAGAAATGGCTAAAATCTCCCATCTCCTAAAGTCCATGGAGTTTGGACTTAGAAGATAGGCCCAATATAGACTTTAATTATTTTGCAAACACGAAGCCCATAAAATTTTATTATTTTAATTATAAAACCGAAACCCGAAATATTATTTTAATATTATTTTCACCCGACCCCCAAACCCGGGTTTTACAACTCTCCCCCGCTTAAGGAATTTCGTCCCCGAAATTACCTGACGGAAACAAGTACGGAAACTGCTCAAGCATATCAGCTTTCCTCTCCTACGTGGCCTCTTCCACACCTCTATGTCTCCACAACACCTTGACCAACTCTATGGTCTTGCCACGCAACACCTTCCTATCAGAAGCAAGTATCTCAACAGGTTCTTCATTATAAGACAAATTTGGATTCAACTCTATCTCCTCAACAGACATAACATGAGATGGATCTGATCTATATCTCCTAAGCATCGACACATGAAACACATCATGGATCTTCTCTAACTCAGAAGGCAATCTGAAACGGTAAGCTACAGGCCCAATCCGCTCAAGTATCTCATACGGACCAATAAACCTCGGACTCAACTTGCCTTTCTGGCCAAATCGCATTACCTTCTTCCACGGAGATACTTTCAGAAACACTTTCTCACCCACTAAGAACTGAATCTCTTTTCTCTTCAAATCTGCATAAGATTTCAAACGATCGGAAGCTGTTTTCAAACGGTCGCAAATCAACTTCACTTTGTCGGTAGTCCCCTTAAGAAAATCTGTCATAGGTAACAATCTCTGACCCGTTTCAGCCCAATAGATCGGAGTCCTACATCGTCTACCATACAAAGCCTCATAAGAAGCCATTTGTATACTAGCCTGGTAACTGTTGTTGTAAGCAAACTCAACTAAAGGGCAAGTGCTTCTCCCAAGAACCCTGGAAGTCAATCACACAACAACGAAGCATATCCTCTAATATTTGTATCACTCGCTCTGACTGTCTATCTAACTGCGGATGATAAGCAGTACTGAAATGCAAACGGCTACCTAGGGCACTATGCAAACAACTCCAGAACCTCGAGGTGAATCTCAGATCTCTGTATGATACAATAGACTTCGGAACTCCATGAAGTCTCACAATCTCGCGAATGTACAAATTCGCCAACTTGTCTAAAGAATATGTAGTGTTCACTGCTAAGAAGTGAGCACACTTAGTGAACCTATCAACTATCACCCAATCAAAATTCTTCTTCGAAGGAGACAACGGTAACCCCGACACAAAGTCCATAGTGATCCTCTCCCATTTCCATTCCGGAATCTTCAAAGTCTGTAACAAACTTAAGGAACCTGATGTTCTGCCTTCACTCTCTAACAAACCATACAACGGCTCATATGCTCGGCTACATCCTTCTTCAAACCAAACCAGAAATAATCATTCTTCAAATCACGGTACATCTTAGTACTACCTGGATGCATAGAAAAAGGACTCGAATGCGCTTCGCTCAGAATCAGACGTCTCAACTTAACATCTTCAGGTACTACAACTTTATCTCTGAAACACAATGTAACCCCCTTAGCCCGGCCTAGACGATTGACCCGAGCTACGAAGATTACACGGGGAAAACTAAAGTCAACCCGAAAGTCAACCTTGATTCACGACCCTTTTTTCCTTTTTAATTTTGTCTAGATACATTTTAAAACTAAGTGAGTACTCATGAGATACGATTGAGAAAGGCACAGCAAACGGATATCATATAGGGACTCAATTGCACTTTACACATGTTTAGGGACCAAAATGTAATTTCTGTAAATTACAAGGTCTTCATTGATTTTAAGTTTACCATTATGAAATTAGTCATGTTACAGGCTTCTCTGCCTAATTTAATCTTAATTGGACATCTCAAGCTCAAACAATTGCAATCCCAACATTTAGGACTAAAGTGTAAAACATGCAAACATCAGAGCAATTCAAATTTGTGTCCAACAGTCACCCGTTTCGAAACACCCACATGTCGTATCGAAACGCTTGATCGAAACGGCGTTGACCGTTTCGGTACGCGGGTGTGTTTCGAGACCAGTTCTAAAACATGGCATTCTAGTAGCCAAATCGTTTCGAAACAGCCTCCAACGTTTCGAAACACGAAGGCCATTACAGGCCCCCGTTTCGAAACACTAGAGGGTGTTTCGATACGGTTTGCCCAGAAACTGCAGCAATTGTTGGTTTTTCTTTCATAAACTCATTCAAACACATCCCAAAGACTCTATAATCATACCAACAAATCAGCAAACATATAAGGTACATATCTAGAACTCTTAAACACATTCATATCATCAAACATGAAATCTCACTAGTCTAGAGGCATGCTTCGTAATATCAAATCACAAATAGGCAATCCAACCTCAAAACAAGCAATTAAGGCCATTTGCAATTCAAACTAGCCAAAGCAAACATGCCACAACCCTAGGGAGTTTAACACATCTCCCAAATACAATTACTGGTTTCCCATTGTCAATCTATCAAAACTAAAGTGTATGAAAACTCACTGCTGCTACCGCGTTGTCATCCTTCGACCCCACTGCCACGACAGCAGAGACGACAGAACCGACATACACTGAACCTGCTGCCACGGAAGACAGGCAGCCCACAGCAGCAACAGCTCCGGTCGATACCTCCTCCCAGATTCTTGCTGCCATATAGAAGATGGAGGAACGACAGCTCGACCTTATGAGCTTCATCAGGGATTTCACCACAGCCACGGTACAATTCATTCAAACTTCTCTTAATTTCCCTGATGTCGTATTTCCTACCTTTCCATCCCACTATTTTGCTGCTACCACCCCTGCCCATACCCCCACACCTGCTGCCACACCCAAGACACCTTCTGCAGCGTCCACACCAACTCCTGCCACTACAGCTGCTGGCAGCAACCGCGCAGCTGACACCTCTGCCCGTGGAACCAAGAGAAGAATGTCGTCCGACGAACTCGATGCATTCATAGCAGGCTTCTCCTATTCTTCAGTTTGGGCAGAATCTGATGGCGAACCCTCCATAAAGAGGAATCTGTCCAAAGAGTTCACACTCGTCAAGCGGCAGAAAACAGTGGCAGATAAGAACAAGAACGATAGTGGCAGTATCAGCAGCAGCAGCAGCTCCGAGGTGCAGGTAGTGGAGAAACCCCCTCACATCTCTCCTACCCGAATTCAACCTCCAAGGAAGACCAAGACGAAGAACACATCTGCCTCCCCCATCCGCCACCCAGTCAAGAAGGCTCCTGCCCACCGACAGATCCGTCTGAGCAGCAGCGACGACAGCGTATAAAAATTGAGTTTCTTAACTTTTTTTGCTGTCTGCCTGAATAGATTTTGTTATGTACTTTTCTTTTCTTTTATTTTGTCATTTGCATTGAGAGCAATGCAACCCTCGAGTTTGGGGGTGGCATCCCTCCATTAATGGAGTCTTATTTTAGTTTAAAATTCGTGTCTTTTACTTAGTTATTTTTGTCTTAAAAAAATGATGAAATTTTTTTGGCTTAAATCCTTTGAACTGAACTTACCTGCCGTGACAGCCTCTGTCGTGGCAGCACTTTTAGGATAGTTTTAGGAACAGTTTAGAGCCTTGCTATAGTTCTGAAACCTAAACAGCATTTGTGACTCTTATATTGTCTAGAACTTTA
Organism: Hibiscus trionum; assembly: GCA_030270665.1. Lineage (NCBI taxonomy): Eukaryota > Viridiplantae > Streptophyta > Magnoliopsida > Malvales > Malvaceae > Hibiscus > Hibiscus trionum. Next base: position 38,611,209 of record BSYR01000026.1, on the reverse strand, counting down.
CTGGTAAACTAGAATAGGGAAAAACTTAGTACTTGAATAGCCCATAGAGGTGCCTAACACTGGCTCTAGTCAAACTTAAGCTTGAAAAATAGAATCGAGTCTGAACTAAAGGAACCTAAAAATTTCCTCCAAAAAGATGAACTTTGGCATAAAAATTCAAGTTAGGAGTTTCAGTTATTCTAGTAAGCTAAGTGAGTCTACGCATATAATTGTTCACAAAGCATGCACACACTACACGAGAATTATAGCATGGTTCCGAATAAATTCTAAATTATCCGACAAGGTGTTGCTTGCAATAGGGAATGAAATGGTAGGTAAGGGAAAGTTCATTGTTTTAAGCAAAACTAAATTTTTTTTCTTTGTTAGGTCTGAATTGCTTGAGGGAAAGCAAAAACTTGAGTTTGGGGGTGTGTTGAGTGTGTAAAAGTTCTTTATTTTACCCCCTATTTAACCCATATTTCTGTTGCATTCAATCATAATTCATTGCATTTAGGTTAGAATTTAGCTTTACATCACAAATATATTAAATGGCACAGTTTTTACTGAAATTGTTTGCTTTTGCAGGTAGCTGCCGTAGCAGATGGAGGGCAGCAGAGAAGCAGAGCTGGAACTTGATGTGCAGACGTGAAGGACGATGCTGCCATGGCAGCCAAGGACGACAACGATAGTGAAGGAAAGAAAGTGAAGTGGACCTCGACAGAAAGAGAAAATTAAGCCCATATGTCGTGGAGTACCCTTATATTTTTTCGAGCCTTAGATCAGAATGAAGGCCAAGCCCAAGGTTCAAGGAAGAAATCCCAAGCAAGAAGGAAGGACGAATTAAAGACTGTTGCTTTGAAGATTTAGTCTTTATTAGAGTTGTACTTTAATTTAAAGTTGTATTCTTGCCATATTAGAAAACATGAACCCAAGGCCTATATAAAGGCATGTAATTCGACCTAGGAGAGGACATCACCATTCTCTAGCCTTCTTCCCAAAACCCTAGTTGTTTTCCCTTTCTCATCATGTTCTAAACTTCCCCTAGGGCTAAGGGTTGATTTGTAAAGTAGTTGCAAGGATTGCATTGTTTTAGGATTTTCTTTGTACAATAAAATTACTTCAAGTTCTCTTATTCCGCGTGTTAACATCTTGCAAGAGTATCGGGAGAGCATTGTGAGATTATCCATTTACTTAATATCGGGAGAGTTAAGTATACGAAAGGAATAAGTGCAGGTTCTCTAGTTTATAGTTGAACTATCTCGGACCTGGGGATAGGATGAGGTTAAGTGGCTAAGGAAAAATTCAACAACATCGGTGTTCATCCTTCGATTCACGTCGGGAGGTATCATCAAAGACGTGTTCATCGACAGACTTGGACCTAGGGATAGGTCAAGGCACACCAGGGATTCTTGCCAAACTTGAAGTACTGAGTTGAGTAATCGCTGCCGCGATAACCAATGAACTGTTGCCGCGACTGGTGCTGCCGTAGCAGGCGCGACGACAGAACAAAGTTTCCTAGATCATGCAACAACTACACTACTGAGGAATTCAATACCGGCCCATTCTCTCTATTTTGATTCCTTTACTCTTTTATTTTAAGTTCTCTTTATTATTTCGTGACGACAATTTAAATTATTCTTTTCCTCTATCGTGCAGTAATCCAAGGTGAAGCTATTAGCCCAGTCCCTGTGGAGACGATATCTGATACTTCCGTATCACTTTACTACTTGCGTCGTGTACACTTGCACTACATTGCGATAGACACTTTTACACGCAACAGGATGTAATGGAATAGTAAAAATGGAGAAGAGAGCTCTGTTGGTCGTTGAGTTTGAAATGAGAGTGAGGAAGAAGATGAGCGCGTGTCTTCTTCTTTTGTTTTTGCTTTAATTTATCAAAGAAATCCTATTTACCATTATGCCATTAAAGAAATGGCTAAAATCTCCCATCTCCTAAAGTCCATGGAGTTTGGACTTAGAAGATAGGCCCAACATAGACTTTAATTATTTTGCAAACACGAAGCCCATAAAATTTTATTATTTTAATTATAAAACCGAAACCCGAAATATTATTTTAATATTATTTTCACCCGACCCCCAAACCCGGGTTTTACAACTCTCCCCCGCTTAAGGAATTTCGTCCCCGAAATTACCTGACGGAAACAAGTACGGAAACTGCTCAAGCATATCAGCTTTCCTCTCCTACGTGGCCTCTTCCACACCTCTATGTCTCCACAACACCTTGACCAACTCTATGGTCTTGCCACGCAACACCTTCCTATCAGAAGCAAGTATCTCAACAGGTTCTTCATTATAAGACAAATTTGGATTCAACTCTATCTCCTCAACAGACATAACATGAGATGGATCTGATCTATATCTCCTAAGCATCGACACATGAAACACATCATGGATCTTCTCTAACTCAGAAGGCAATCTCAAACGGTAAGCTACAGGCCCAATCCGCTCAAGTATCTCATACGGACCAATAAACCTCGGACTCAACTTGCCTTTCTGGCCAAATCGCATTACCTTCTTCCACGGAGATACTTTCAGAAACACTTTCTCACCCACTAAGAACTGAATCTCTTTTCTCTTCAAATCTGCATAAGATTTCAAACGGTCGGAAGCTGCTTTCAAACGGTCGCAAATCAACTTCACTTTGTCGGTAGTCCCCTTAAGAAAATCTGTCATAGGTAACAATCTCTGACCCGTTTCAGCCCAATAGATCGGAGTCCTACATCGTCTACCATACAAAGCCTCATAAGAAGCCATTTGTATACTAGCCTGGTAACTGTTGTTGTAAGCAAACTCAACTAAAGGGCAAGTGCTTCTCCCAAGAACCCTGGAAGTCAATCACACAACAACGAAGCATATCCTCTAATATTTGTATCACTCGCTCTGACTGTCTATCTAACTACGGATGATAAGAAGTACTGAAATGCAAACGGCTACCTAGGGCACTATGCAAACAACTCCAGAACCTCGAGGTGAATCTCAGATCTCTGTATGATACAATAGACTTCGGAACTCCATGAAGTCTCACAATCTCGCGAATGTACAAATTCGCCAACTTGTCTAAAGAATATGTAGTGTTCACTGCTAAGAAGTGAGCACACTTAGTGAACCTATCAACTATCACCCAATCAAAATTCTTCTTCGAAGGAGACAACGGTAACCCCGACACAAAGTCCATAGTGATCCTCTCCCATTTCCATTCCGGAATCTTCAAAGTCTGTAACAAACTTAAGGAACCTGATGTTCTGCCTTCACTCTCTAACAAACCATACAACGGCTCATATGCTCGGCTACATCCTTCTTCAAACCAAACCAGAAATAATCATTCTTCAAATCACGGTACATCTTAGTACTACCTGGATGCATAGAAAAAGGACTCGAATGTGCTTCGCTCAGAATCAGACGTCTCAACTTAACATCTTCAGGTACTACAACTTTATCTCTGAAACACAATGTAACCCCCTTAGCCCGGCCTAGACGATTGACCCGAGCTACGAAGATTACACGGGGAAAACTAAAGTCAACCCGAAAGTCAACCTTGATTCACGACCCTTTTTTCCTTTTTAATTTTGTCTAGATACATTTTAAAACTAAGTGAGTACTCATGAGATACGATTGAGAAAGGCACAGCAAACGGATATCATATAGGGACTCAATTGCACTTTACACATGTTTAGGGACCAAAATGTAATTTCTGTAAATTACAAGGTCTTCATTGATTTTAAGTTTACCATTATGAAATTAGTCATGTTACAGGCTTCTCTGGCTAATTTAATCTTAATTGGACATCTCAAGCTCAAGCAATTGCAATCCCAACATTTAGGACTAAAGTGTAAAACATGCAAACATCAGAGCAATTCAAATTTGTGTCCAACAGTCACCCGTTTCGAAACACCCACATGTCGTATCGAAACGCTTGATCGAAACGGCGTTGACCGTTTCGGTACGCGGGTGTGTTTCGAGACCAGTTCTAAAACATGGCATTCTAGTAGCCAAATCGTTTCGAAACAGCCTCCAACGTTTCGAAACACGAAGGCCATTACAGGCCCCCGTTTCGAAACACTAGAGGGTGTTTCGATACGGTTTGCCCAGAAACTGCAGCAATTGTTGGTTTTTCCTTCATAAACTCATTCAAACACATCCCAAAGACTCTATAATCATACCAACAAATCAGCAAACATATAAGGTACATATCTAGAACTCTTAAACACATTCATATCATCAAACATGAAATCTCACTAGTCTAGAGGCATGCTTCGTAATATCAAATCACAAATAGGCAATCCAACCTCAAAAACAAGCAATTAAGGCCATTTGCAATTCAAACTAGCCAAAGCAAACATGCCACAACCCTAGGGAGTTTAACACATCTCCCAAATACAATTACTGGTTTCCCATTGCCAATCTATCAAAACTAAAGTGTATGAAAACTTCACCATACATGAGCTTGGACTTCCTTGGATGAACTTAGATTCCTTGATGCCCGAAAACACCTCAATTATCTGCATTATTGGTAAAGAGAGAGCGTAAGCACAAATGCTTAGTGAGGCATTCTCTAAAGGAAACAAACACAATATTGCACACTTTGAAAATCTTTACACAAAAGCTTTTGAACCACATGCTCATTTTAACACATGCTTGAAAACCTTTCAAAGCAACTTCTCATTGAAACTACATGTACCTCAATTCTATCTCATGCATTTACCAATGCAAAACTCATGGCAAGGCCATACACATGCTTGTATCATCAAAGCATTTCTAAAACAAATCTCATATGCATAACTCATATCATAAATCATTTCATCAAAGGTACAAGTGTAACAAAAAACCATTTCATCATTTATATTGGCATTTAGCATCTCATTAATACTCGGATATGTAGACACATTTCTACAATAGACTCTTCCGGTGGAATCTCGCATCACCGTACTCACTTGTCTAGCAACATGGCTTCCGGTGGAATCTCTCATCACCGTACTCACATGGCGGAATCTCTCATCGCCACAAAGCTTGGGTATTTCACAAAGTCCTACCCGATGGAATGCCCATCGTTGTAATATCTCCCTTTGGCTTAACCAAAGAGCACGTACAAATTTTTAGTTTATAGTGCACTCTCATCCTATTGATCGATCAATTATTTCCAGTAAGTTTCTTAACATCTATGCCAATATAATGTGTTAAAACATCACCACACCTACTGTTTTTCATGCAATATTACTCAAAGGTTTTCTCATCACATTTCAGAACATGAATCACACTTTGCTTCAAACAAAAAACTCAAATCTCTTCAATGCAACATGCCATCTCATGACATCTCTACAAGCATAATCTCAAGCCATGAATCAAGCACAAAAACAGTAGGAATTTATCAATCTCAAACCATAAGCATGTAAAAGCATTTTAGGGGCAAACACCACTTTAAAGAGAGCAATTCAAACCATACTTACTTCCAGATTTAGGAAGGTGTTTCAAACCTCTCCTAAATCCCCAAACCTTGTATTTTTGTCCTCATGGACTTCTAACCCAATCGCACCCACCAATTTCTTTTCGCTTGCTCGCCGAAACGCCAATTAAGCTTCCGGATCAACTCCAAAAGTGTCTGAAGATGTCTCCCCTATTTTAGACACATAAAAGCAGAGGATTAATGCATCATCATGCATTGAAATCTTCAGCCAAAACTCCTAAACTCGCTGCTCTACCTAAACCCAACATTTTAGCTATCAAACACAATCGAAATCACCTCCAAACTCTTCCAAAACATAACCCAGCCAAGATCCATCACTTCTAAACATTAATTAACATCAAAAACAATCCTAAACTCGTCCTTACACCCCCAGCTTTAACATAACACAAATATCACCCCAAAACCCACCGTTTTCACAAGCAAAAACTTAGGAAAAACAACCTATTCGGGATTGGATTGATAAAACCTCATTCCTAACATCATTTAACATCCAAAATACATTAGAAAACCATCTCAAAACAGAGCCCAATCAATTACCACGAAATTCTTCAAGATCTCTTCCAAAATCTTGAGTTTTAAGCCAAAATCTTGTTTCCAACATTAAAACCATTCATAAACCTTTAATAAAGGGTTGACAACTTGGGAATTTCAGTAAAGAACTGAGTATTTAGAGGAGAAGAACAATGTTACCTCTAAAAGATGATTTCTCCTTGATTTGGGCAAGTTTCCATGAAAATTCAATGTAGAAAACAAATAGATTTGATGAAAGATTGATTAGGAATCAATGAGTGATGGAAATCTCATCAAATGAAGTGAAAATCAAAGAGAATTTTGCTGGAGAAAAAGTGTTTGGTTGATAGGATTTTGAGAGAAAATGAAATGAGAGAAAATTAGAGAAAAGTGGTTATGAAAGTCAAAGGTAGTTTATTACCTTTATTTTATTTAATTAAATCACCCAAATTAAGTAAAAATCTGATGAAAACATTTTTGGTAAATTAGCTCCTTAAAGATTCAAAGTTTCAATCCTTTACAAAATAGTCACTACTAAACTTTGTAAAAACTACGATTTGGTCACTACATCGAAATGAGGATTTTTAGATATTTTTCTATATTTTTAAAGCATCTCGAACTAGGTGTTCCCTAAAACTCCCTTTTATATTCGAACCATTTCTCAGACCGGTCCAGTTCAGACCCTAAACTTCTAAGCCCAAAATTGGGGTGTTACAACTCTCCCCCTCTTAAGAAATTTCGTCCTCGAAATTTACCTGGAGGAAAAAGGTAAGGAAACTGCTTCTTCATATCATCTCTTCTTTCCCACGTGGCTTCCTCAACACCATGATGCTTCCACAACACCTTAACCAATTCAATGGTCTTACCACGAAGAACTTTGCTGTCCAAATCCAGAATCTCAACTGGCTCCTCATCATAGGTCAAATATGGATTCAACTCAACTTCCTCAACATGCATAGCGTGCGAATGATTCGATCTATACCTCCGAAGCATGGAGACATGAAACTCATCATGTATCTTCTCTAACTCTTGCGGTAGCCTCAGCTTATACGCAACAGAACCCACACGTTCTATCACCTCGTATGGTCCAATATACCTAGGGCTCAACTTACCCTTCTGGTCAAACCTCATCACCTTCTTACAAGGTAAAACATTCAAGAACACACTGTCACCCACCGCAAACTCAATCTCCTTACGCTTCAAATCCGTGTAAGACTTCTGTCGATCGGAAGTTGCCTTTAACCGCTCACAAATGAGCTTCACCTTCTCGGTGGTTCCTTTCAACAAAGCCGGCATCGAGACCAATTTCTAACTTGTTTCAGCCCAGCAAAGAGGAGTTCTGCACTTCCTCCTATACAAGGCTTCATAAGGTGCCATTTGAATACTTGTTTGGTAGCTATTATTATAAGCAAACTCCACCAAAGGCAAATGCTTCTCCCAAGAGCCTTGAAACTCAATCACACAGCACCTCAACATATCCTCAAGCACTTGGATAACACGCTCAGACTGTCCATCCGACTGTGGATGATAAGAAGTACTAAAGTTCAGTCGCGTACCCAAAGCTTGATGCAAACACTCCCAAAATCGCGATGTGAACCTCGGATCTCTACCCGACACTATAGATTTTGGTACCCCATGCAGACGCACAATTTCAGCAATGTACAACTCTGCAAGCTTATCCAATGTATACGTGGTATGCACAGGTAAGAAATGCGCACACTTTGTAAGGCGATCCACAATCACCCACACTGAATTCTTCTTCGATGGCGACAAAGGTAAACCGGACACAAAGTCCATGGTGACTCTTTCCCACTTCCATCCAGGAATCCTCAACGGTTGCAACAACCCTGAAGGAAACTGATGCTCAGCTTTAACTCGCTGACAAACCATACACTTACTCACATATTCCGCAACATCTTTCTTCAACTCCACCCAATAGCACTCATCCTTCAGATCACGATACATCTTTGTACTACCTGGGTGCATAGCAAAAGGACTACAATGAGATTCGGTCAGAATAGTACGCCTCAACTCTACATCATTCGGCACTACTACCCGTCCTCCGAAACATAAAACTCCATCATCATTAAAACAGAAATCCGATGATCTACCCTTAGCAATATCCTGAACATATGGCACCAAGGAATCGTCCAACAACTGCTTATCCTTTATTAACTGAACCAGAGATGGTTTTACTTGCAATTCAGCCACAAGACCTCCATCTCGCGAGATACTCAAGCTAGCAAACACAACCCTTAACTCTACCGCCACTTTCATATTATATTTATATTTTGTTCATGTTGTGTATGAAATTTTAGTATTTTAATCATTTCATAATCATATATTTATGTTTGGGCATGATTAGGATTGCATGAAAAGTTTTTACTTGCCCATAAGTAGGCGTGAGCAAAACTCGAGTTGACTCGACGCGAAAAAACCTGACTCGTAATTTTATCCCTAAATATATGAGTGAATTACATAATTATCTCATGTTGGGTCAAATTAAATAATTTTACTCTAAATTTAAACCAGACCCAACCTAAATCTATTTATTTTAATCCCGACTCTTAAAATTGGATCGGTCGAATCTCTGTGTCATGCCCATCCCTAGTTAGTAGAGGCTTAAATTCTTTACTTCCATTCTCTTTGAAATGTACTGATACAAATTAAAGTATAGGATTAATTTCAAAAGTAATCATAACAGAGGTACTAAAATCCCAATTTGACCAAATTATATACAACTTTCAGGTTTCATATTCGTCACTTGAAGTGGGAATAGTTCCAACCATGGCCGATCCAAACGTACCCATCTCGTCAACTCCGACCACCAACCAAGCTTCCCAAGTCGACAGAACCGACTGCGAGGCTCGAGTTTTAATGTACAAAGAGAAGAGGAAGAACCGATAATTCGAGAAAACAATCTGATGCGCTTCCCGGAAGGCTTACGCCGAATCAAGGCCAAGAATGAAAGGCCGATTCGTCAAAAGAACTGAAAACGACAATGACATGGTCCTCGACCACATGCTTAACTCGCCAACTTCAGCTTTTGCAGCAGCTTTCATGTCGGAAACAAAGTACGACGTCGTCTCGTAGTTTTGAAAGTCGATTTATAGAAGAATACTATGATTGTGTAATATAGTAATTAAATTCTGGCAAGTAGAATAATCCAAACGGAAATTGAAATTAATGGAAATAGATGTTTAGTTCTTTGGTTATAGTTTATGTCGCGTCTAAAGTTTGATTTCAATCTCGGAATAAAAAAAACAAAGGATTGATTCCTTAAGACTTTTTAAATTGACCCAAACTTTTTATTTGGGTTAATATATATTTTGGTACATTAATTTTGTCTTAGCTTGACTCTTCGATTTAAATTATCATTTAAATTTGATTTATGATTTGAACAAAACATCACGTTTTTGTACTTGTTTTTATCTAAAAGTCGAGTTTAAGTATTTTTGAATCGGACAAAGAAGTTTAAGAATCAAATTGAATGTGAAATCGATTTCAAGATCGAACGTTGAGAGGGTCGAATTACTAAATTTTAAAATTATAAGGGCTTTTAAAGTTTTACATGAACCTAAATTGCTATTAGAATAAAACTATTGGGGGGGACGAATATACCCTTCTTTAATTTTGCAGTGTTTATTTATAACTAAATAACTTTAAATTTTAAACAAGGGTCAAATTATTATTAAATCAAAATGTATCAGATATTTAAGTTTCATAATAGAGACTTATGCCCTTGATCCCTCAGTCCCATGGATTGTATGATAAACAATGACAGAGTTATATGGATTTTTACTAAAAAAATATAAGGGATATTTACTTATTTGACCTCTTATTTTTCAATTCATTTGAACGATATCCCCTTTTTAATGGTTAATTGTACATTGTCTCTATTTATCTTAATTATTTACTCCGTCCCTAATAACAAGTTTTTGCTTACTCATGAAACGGGTTGAACCATGATTCAAATTCAAACCAGTTATACTATTTTTGTTCGAATTTAGTTCTTTAACGATTAAAAGCTATATGTAAATAAGAGTTTTCTTTTTGTTAATGTCATCATTTTAAATCTTTTGACCGATTAATTTAAATTAAATATTATAAAAATTTATTACAAAACAATTTTTAAATTTATATAATTTATAACATTAGAATCTAATTTTTTTATTCTATCTTAAAATAACCGAACGAATTATTTTACTAGATGAATTTATGGTCCAATTTCTAATGGTCCAAATAAATATTCTTTTTAATTATCAACAAGCTTCTCGCTTTTTATTACACTGATTCGATTGGTCAGTTAGGAACGGCAAAAAGGATATAGATAAGCAGCTATGTTATACTTTTATGTTATACATTGTAAATTGAATTAGGGTATTACAATTTAATCAAATTTTATGTTTAAATAGAGAGATATTATATTCTCATTCCGAGATTCGAACCTATACAAGATGGACCAGAATGAGTATCCTTAGCAACTAAACCAATTAATTTTGGTTAGACTCAAAATAATTTGAACATATAATAAATTTATTTATGTATAACTTAAAAGACTAACTATTAATTATTTTAGCGGAAGAAGATATTAGATAATTTAAATAATGTATATAATTCAAATTCTTATGTTACGAGTAAAACAAATTAAATTAGAAGTACCGCCTCCTTAATAAATTATTATAATATTTGCTTCAAATTAATTTATCGACAAATCGATCAAATATGATTATAAAAAATGACATTCCGTGAATGAAAACATTTTAGCACTCAACGTTTTATTTTGAGTCAAAATGGTCATTTCGTGAATGAAAACTGTAATCAACTAACGATAAACAACTTGATATGACTGACAGAATAACACATCATCAAAAAAAATTAAATTGTATTTTATATTATTTTAGTTTTACTTGTGTGTCATTATGTCAAGTCAGGACCCTTGTTTATTTGTCATTGTTATGTCAGTGTGCATTGCCATGGAGATTTCCCACACCACGTCACGTAATTTGTCGTTAATTAACTAACAATTTTTATTCAAAGATTAACTATTTTAACTTAAGATAAAATATTAAAGATTAATGTACTTTAAAAATTAAAATAATTTTTCAGTCAAATATTAAGAACATTTTCTTACGTTATGCATAAAAAATACAGCTTAAAGAGAATTTGTGCATCCCGAAGTGATAAATGAAAAAAATAAAAAGGAAGATTTGGATAAAAGGAAGATCACATGAAAAGCCAACCTCAAAAGTTTTTAGTTTTAACGAATTTAACGATTGGAATCCTTTTTGGATCCAAATTCCTATCTAATTCTTTGAACACACTTTCCTATAATGCTCCTATTTATAAAAATATATATTTTAATACACAAATGGAATAAAATTTAATTTATATAAATTATTAATTTTAGAAGTTATGAATTGTGGGTTTAGAATTTAAAATTTAAGATTTATAGTTTTATAGTTTACATATAGAGATTAAAATTTCATTATTTAAATATGGAAAGTTGTGTAAATCTTTAACACTGTTTGTGTAACACCCCAATTTTGCCCTAAATTAAAAACCCTAATAATTGGGAATTTCAATTGAAAACTTAATTAAATTTTAGTGATTAAATTGGGAATTTTCGGAATTTCAATGATAAAATTGTAACGATTGCAAAACTTAAGTGTCGTTTCAGAAACCCTAGAAAGTATAATGGCAAGCTCTGTAATCAACCCTTTTCTTAGGGTATAAATAGAACCTTTCAACCATTTTCTTTGGTTTTGGCCGTTCTCTTCCCTCTCCTTCAACGTCTTGTGCGAGCAAAAGAAAAGAAACCCCCTTTCTCTGTTTTTCATCCGGCCAAGGGTCAAACACCGTTCGTTCGACGGTCCGACAGCACCGTTCATCTTCCCTTTTGTTGTCCGACCATAACCCACTCGTTAACTAACCCTTGTCAGCCGCCCTTTGCCCGAAACTCATCGGTAAGCTTTTCGGTTGCTTCGGAAATCCCTCACAATGTCGTCGTCTTGTTTTTTTTTTACAAATTGGTTGGGTCTCAATTGTTCTTTTCCCTCGTGTAAGTTGTGTGTGTATGTGGGTCTCAGAAATTCGTCGGATTTTGACGTGAGAGGTCACTGGCGGTAAGGAATCGGGGGGGATGTTGTGCCCTAATTTTCGAGTTAGGGATTTTATGTTGAACCTATCTGAATCGGTCTAGAAAACTGAATCGGGTTGACAGAACCGAACCGGTCTATCTTATAAATAGTCGGCTGACGTCAGCGTTGACCGTTAACTTTTTCAGAAAAGGCTATTTCATGTTCTTCGACGTCCTGATTCCGATTTCGTTGCCCGTTTTTCCAAATTCGAACCCGAAAGACCGTTTTGACCACTTTTATTCATTTATACTTGTATTTAAAGATTTGAATATCGGAAAAATTAATTGCTATTATTCGTATTTGTAGACGACATTGACTAGGATACTGAGATCCTTCCTCTTCCTCCACCTGGACGACTTCCTGTTGCTCAGACATTGGGATCTGCTCATGAGTTTAATTATTAATATACATTCGATATTTATATTACCAGTGTCTTGGCATAGTAGTAATATCTTGATGATGTATTTAATTGTTATAGGAGCTGACTGTGACCGACCTAGAGATAGAGCTGAGCGTGGGAGACGTCACCGTCGACGTTGAGTGTTAGCTACTTGAGGTGTGTTCTCTTCTGTGTAGTTTGCTTACAGTGATCTGTATGTAAATGTGATGATTTGCTGAAATGTATACATGATGTGGTCTGATGATGTGTGATGATTATATTCTATTGATCTGTGATGTTTGACTTGTTCAACATTCTGTAATGTTATGCAATATTTGATTATCCATTCAGATTCAGATTATTGTATATCAGATTATATGATTATGCATTTCTGTTGATAAATAATCCATTTAGATCCAGAGCTCGGATTTTATGTCATCTCATTTTGGTTGGGATTCTGTACGAGGAAGTTCAGTAGCTTCATCCTTCAGGATGATGTTTACTTCAGATCAGTGGTTTTGCCCTACGGGCTGGATTCCACTTCAGATGGTGATGAGATAGAGAGTGGTTATGGAGAACCTTACTCTTCGGATGGTCATGTAGTTTGTGTGCATGTCATATTGTGTTGCATATTCATTCACACTTGCTTATGTGTTTGAATTGATTCATGATGGAAAAACTGTATTCTAATAATGTTTGGTTGTCTCTATTGTTATAATGACTCTGTTAGTTCTATTTGCATTGTAGAGACACACTGAGCGTTTTTGCTGACTCCCCCTTAGTTTCTACTTTCAGTTACTCAGGTCTAGGCTACGGTACTTGGAGGACCCCATTTTCCAGCTTTATTTAATTATTATTATCAGTATGAGACTTGGACTTTTATACATTATATGTTTTATCAGATTGTATATAATTTCAGATTCTGGATGTTTTATTTGGGGTTATTCTGTTTTATCACGCATGCACATTTTGAATATTTAATATTTTCAGGAATATTTTATCAATATGTAATATGCGATATTATTGTTATCTATTTTGGAATTTAAGTTTTGAATCAGGTTACTTGTGTGAGGGAGGAGCTTTGAGTTGACTCCTTATATTCGACCCAGTTCTTCGGGGTCGGGTTTAGGGGGTTACATTTAGTGGTATCAGAGCCATGTTCAACACTCGGCCTGAGTGATTTAAATCAATTTGAAATCGAAAATAAATTTTTGCATGCATTCTCAAATGTTTTCGGGGTAAAACGGGAATTTCAGATAAATTTATGATCTATTATGAATATATTTATACATATTCTGAATAAGGTCTTCAAGTACCGAATCTAATCTTAGGATTTTGATTTTTGTAGATATACTACTATGTCACCTCGGAGAAGTTCTAGAGTAGCGGCCGGTCGAGGTCGTGGCCGAGGCCGTGGCCGAGGACGAGGTCGTACCGTGACTCCGGATAGTGACGTTCCACCTCTAGAGGGTTCAATACAAAATCAAGATAAGGTCCAGTGTGCGAATGAGGAGGAACAACATGTGGATCAGACAGGAGCTCAGCAGACAGGAGCTCAGTAGACTGGAGCTCAGCAGACCGGTGGAGGAGACCCACATGTTCAGCCTGCTCAGGGTAGTGGTCATCGTGATTCAGGGGATAGTGAGACAGTGGGCACATATGTTGTAACTATTCAGAGAGAGTTATTGAGATATCTTCGTCAGTCTGAGAGTGTTCGGAGACCCATATCCACAGAGTTTCTTGCTGCCGAGATGACTATGTTCGATGGAAAGACGGGTACAGTCCCAGCAGATGCAGAGTACTGGCTGAAGAAGCTTCAACGATTATTTGTTGAGATGGATTATCCTACCGACCGAAAACTCAGCGTTGTCGTTTCACTATTGCAAGGTGAAGCCCAGAATTGGTGGGAGGCTGAGGAGCTTGTTACTCCAGCTAGTACTGTTACTTGGGATAATTTCATACAAGCTTTCCGTGATCGATATGTCGGAGCTGATTATATGGCTAAGTGCAGAGATGATTTCATGAATCTGAGACAGAACGACATGATTGTTAAGGACTATGAGATTGAGTTTATGAGATTGATTCAGTACGTCCCAGGGTTAGTGACCACAGAAAAAGACAAGTGTGATTGGTTTCTGAAGGGATTGCATGCTACGATAAAGGCCAGTGTTGCTTTACATATGGACCAAGAATACAATGATATAACTTGACGAGCTAAGGACAGCTGAGCGTAATGAGGACGAGTTGAGACAGCTTGAGTTCCATGGATCTGATAGAATGAAGAGACTAGTGTCAGTTCTAGTTCAGCATAGTCAGGGAAATCGGTCTAGGAAGAGGGACAGAGATGAGACATACTATCAGAGTTATTCGAGAGCTAGACCAGTGACTTCTTCTATTCCGATTGTCAGTGTTGGTGGTTCGACTAGTACTCGAGGGGTGCCATAGTGTCCTTTTTGCAAGAAGTGGCATTCGGGCGAGTGTAGGAGGAAGACTGGAGCTTTTTTCCGATTTGGTTCATTCGAGCATCGTTTCAGAGATTGTCCAATTTCACCTCCCTCAGCTTTTACTACTAATCAGTCTCAGACATCAGTACAGACTCCCGCCAGGGGAAGAGGTCAGGTCAGATATGTTACTTCAGGCTCTGCTAGTAGAAGTAGACCAGCTCCGTGTGGAGGATCAGCAGGATCGGGGGCCAGACAGCCAGGGTTAGTTTATTCTACTAGGAGGCACGAGGACCGTGATGAACCAAATGTTATTGCCGATACATTCTCTATCCATTCTATTCCATGTTTTGCTCTGCTAGATAATGGTTTGACTCATTCATATGTTGCAAGTTCTATGTCTGGGGGTCTTGAGATTTCTGTTGAGGATACCGTTAGTGCTGTTACTGTACACAGTCCGGTGGGTAATCCAGTTGAGGTTACTAAAGTATACAGGAATTGTCCTCTCGAGATTCAAGGGGTAATCCAGTTCGATCATATTCTGGTATGGATTGGTTGTCTGCACATCATGTTACTTTAGACTGTGAAAAGAAAAAGGCTACACTGAGAACTCCTGATGATCGTGGGGTGATTCTGATTGGTAAGCGCAGAGGGTACCTATGTAACATCGTCTCGGCTCTCAAAGCTGAGAAAATGATCAGGAAAGGGTCTATCGCTTATCTTGCCAATATCCTTGATCTGAGACAGTCTGATTCTGAATTAGATAAGAATCGAGTTGTGAAAGACTTTCTAGACGTTTTCCCGGAAGAATTACCTGGGGTACCGCCGAAATAGGATGAGGTTGAGTTTGGCATCGAGGTTTATCTGGGTACAGCTCTTGAGTCTATGGAACCTTATCGGATGGCACCGAAGGAATTTAAAGAGTTGAAGATTCAGTTGCAAGAACTATTGGATCGAGGATTCATTCGACCCAATGTTTCTCCTTGGAGAGCTCTTGTTCTGTTTGTTAAGAAGAAGGATGGGACACTTCGACTCTGTATAGATTATCGGAAGCTGAACAAGCTGAAGATCAAGAACAAATATCCTCTTCCCCGTATTGATGATCTGTTTGACCAGTTCCGGGGAGCTACGGTATTCTCTAAGATAGACCTGAGATCTGGTTATTACCAACTCAAGGTTAAGGATTCTGATGTGTTCAAAATAGCTTTCTGGACAAGATATGGCCATTATGAGTTCCTTGTGATGCCTTTTGGGTTGAGTAACGCTCCTGCCGCTTTTATGGATATGATGAATAGGGTGTTTCAACCCTATCTTGACCAGTTTGTTGTGGTATTTATTGATGATATATTGGTATATTCTAGATCTGAGGAAGAGCATGAGGAACATCTTCGGATTGTATTACAAATTCTGCGAGAGAAACAACTATATGCCAAATTCAGTAAGTGTGAGTTCTGGCTTTCTGAGGTTATGTTTCTGGGTCATAGAGTTTCTGCTCAGGGTATTCAAGTTGATCCGATGAAGGTTGAGGCTATTATGTGTTGGAAGCAGCCCAAGCGTTGAGGGTTTCTCTTCTATTGCAGCTCTGTTGACTAAGCTTCTGAGGAAGGACGTTCCCTTCATTTGGAATGAGGCTCAGTAGTCTAGTTTCGAGAAGCTTAAGTTTGTGTTGACTGAAGCACTAGTTTTGATTCAGCCTGAGCCATGTAAGGCTTATAAAATTTTTAGTGATGCTTCGTACACCAGATTGGGGTGTGTTTTGATGTAGGACGGGAAGGTAGTGTCTTATGCGTCTCGATAGTTAAAACAATATGAGTGTAACTATCCTACCCATGATCTAGAGCTTGTTGTTGTTATCTTTGCACTTAAGATCTGGAGACACTATCTCTACGGGGATAAGCGTTATATCTATACAGACCATAAGAGTCTGAAATACCTCCTCACTCAGAAAGAGCTTAATCTAAGACAGCGTCGCTGGTTAGAGCTTCTCAAGGATTATGATTGTGAGATTGAGTATCATCCAGGTAAAGCTAATGTCGTTGCTGATGCATTGAGTCGTAACGCCATTTCATATCTGAGAGCTTTGTTTGCTCGGATGAGTTTGTACGACGATGGCAGTCTGATGGCAGAACTTCGGGTTATTCCTACATTGATTTCTGATATTCGAGCTGAGCAGCCTAGTGATCTGTTTTTGATGCATTGTATCAGAGAGGTGCGTGAGGGTACATCTCTTGATTTCTCTATTGATCAGGATGGAGTATAATGTTTCTGTGGCTGGTATTGTATTCCGAGGAAATCTGGGTTAAAACAGGTTATTCTCCGTGAGGCCCATGACAGTCCTTATTCTATGCATCCTTGTGGTGACAAGATGTATAAAAATCTTCGTGAAAGGTACTTGTGGAAAGGTCTCAAGTGGGACGTCGTCGGATTCGTATCGAGGTACCTGACTTGTCAGAAAGTCAAAACAGAGCATCAACGTCCGTCTGGGTTACTACAACATATTGAGATTCCTCAGTGGAAGTGGGAGCGCGTGACTATGGACTTTGTTAGTGGACTTCCTTTGACTCCGTCGAAGAAGGATTCCATCTGGGTTATTGTTGATCATCTGACGAAGTCCACACATTTCATTCCTGTCTGAGTTAACTATTCTTTGAGTAAGTTAGCCCGACTTTATATTTTTTAGATCGTTCGACTTCACGGGGTACCGTTATCTATTAATTCCGACAGAGATCCGAGGTTCACTGCATGATTCTAGGGGTCTCTTCATTCTGCTTTGGGTACTCGGTTGAAATTCAGTACATCTTATAATCCAAAAACAGATGGTCAGTCTGAGCGTGTGATCCAGATTCTTGAGGATATGCTGAGAGGTTTTATTCTTGATTTCAGAGGCAGTTGGGAGGATTTCTTGCCGCTTGCAGAGTTTTCATATAATAACAATTATCAGGCCAATACCAAGATGGCAACGTATGAGTCTCTATATAGGCGTAGGTGTCGTTCACCTATTGGTTGGACTGGGTTGAATCAGTACAAATTGTTGGGACCAAAGATTGTGCATGAGGCTGAGCAGACTATCAGACTGATTCGGGATCGGCTTAAAGCTGCTTTTCACAGACAGAAGTCTTATGCTGATTTGAGACGTCGTGATCTTGAGTTTGAGGTTGGTGATGAGGTTTTCTTGAAAGTATCTCCTTGGAGGAAGGTATTTTGGTTTGGTCGAAAGTGCAAGCTGAGTCCTCGTTACATTAGCCCTTATCGGATTATTCGTCGAGATGAACCAGTTGCCTATCAGCTAGAGCTACCACCAGAGCTTCAGCGTATTCACGATGTTTTCCATATTTCAGTGTTGAGACATTATCATCCTGATCTGTCACATGTCATGCCTGTTGAGGATATTGAGGTTCGTCCTGATTTGCGTTTTGAGGAGGAGCCTATTGAGATTCTTGCTCAGGATAAAAAGGTTCTCAGAAGGAAGACCATTAAGTTGGTCAAAGTTTTGTGGCGTAGTCGTAGTCATGATGAGGCTACGTGGGAGCCCAAGACTGTCATCCGAGCTCAGTATCCGCATCTTTTTGCTCCAGGTAAATTTCGAAGCCGAAATTTCTTTTTAACGGTGAGAGAGTTGTAACACTCCAATTTTACCCTAAATTAAAAACCCTAATAATTGGGTATAAATAGAATTTCAGTGATCACATTGTAACGATTAAATTGGGGATTTTAAGAATTTCAGTGATCACATTGTAACGATTGCAAAACTTAAGTGTCGTTTCATAAACCCTAGAAAGTATAATGGCACGCTATGTAATTAACCTTTTTCATAGGGTATAAATAGAACCTTTCAACCATTTTCTCTGGTTTTGGCCGTTCTCTTCCCTCTCCTTCAACGTCTTGTGCGAGCAAAAGAAAAGAAACCCCCTTTCTCCGTTTTCCGTCCGGCCAAGGGTCAAACAACTTCCGTTCGACGGTCCGGCACCACCGTTCATCTTCCCTTTATTGTCCGACCATAACCCACTCGTCAACTAACCCTCTTCGGCCGCCCTTTGCCCGAAACTCATCGGTAAGCTTTTCGGTTGCTTCAGAAATCCCTCACGCCGCTATCGTCTTGTTTTTTTTTTTTTTGCAAATTGGTTGGGTCTCAATTGTTCCTTTCCCTCGTGTAAGTTGTGTGTGTATGTGAGTCTCAGAAACTCGTCGAAATTTGACGCGAGAGGTCACCGGCGGTGAGGAATCGGGGGGATGTTGTGCCCTAATTTTAGAATTAGGGATTTTATGTTGAACCGGTCTGAACCGGTCCAAAAAACTGAACCGGGTTGACAGAACCGAACCGGTCTATCTTTTAAATAGTCGGATGACGTCAGCGTTGACCGTTGACTTTTTCAGAAAAAGGCTATTTTATGTTTTTCGACGTTCTAAATCTGATTCCGTTGCCCGTTTTTCCAAATTCGAACCCGAAAGATCGTTTTGACCGCTTTTATTCATTTATACTTGTATTTAAAGATTTGAATATCGGAAAAATTAATTGGTATTATTCGTATTTGCAGACGAAATTGACTCGGATACTGAGATCCTCACTCCTCCTCCACATGGACGACATCCTGTTTCTCAGCCATCGGGATCCGTCGTGAGTTTAATTATTAATATACATTCGATATTTATATTATCAATGTCTTGGCATAGTAGTAATATCTTGACGATGTATTTAATTGTTATAGGAGCTGACTCTGACCGAACTAGAGATAGAGTTGAGCGTGCGAGACGTCACCGTCGATGTTGAGTGTTAGCTACTTGAGGTGTGTTCTCTTCTGTGTAGTTTGCTTACAGTGCTTTGTATGTAAATGTGATGATTTGCTGAAATTTATACATGATGTGGTCTGATGATGTGTGATGATTATATTCTATTGATCTATGATGTTTGACTTGTTCAACATTCTGTAATGTTATGCAATATTTGTTTATACGTTCAGATTCGGATTATTGTATATCGTATTATATGATTATGCGTTTCTATTGATAAATAATGCATTCAGATTCAGTGATCGGATTTTATGTCATTTCATTTTGGTTGGGATTCTGTACGGGGAAGTTCAGTAGCTTCATTCGTCAGGATGATGTCTACTTCAGATCAGTGGTTTCACCCTACGGGCTGGATTCCACTTCGGATGGTGATGAGGTAGAGAGTGGTTCTGGGACCCTTACTCTTCGGATGGTGATGTAGTTTGGGTGCATGTCATATTGTGTTGCATATTCATTCATACTTGCTTATGTGTTTGAATTGATTCATGAAGGAAAAACTGTATTATGATAATGTTTGGTTGTCCCTGTTGTTATAATGACTCTATTAGTTTTGTTTGCACTGTAGAGACACACTGAGCGTTTTCGCTGACTCCCCTTTAGTTTCTACTTTCAGATACTCAGGTCTAGGCTACGGTACTTGGAGGACCTCGTTTTCCAGATTTATTTATTTATTATTATCAGTATGAGACTTAGACTTATTTATATTAAATGTTTTATTTGATTGTATATAATTTTAGATTATGGGTGTTTTATTTGGGGTTATTATGTTTTATTAAGCATGCACATTTTGAATATTTTACATTTTCAGGAATATTTTATCAATATGTAATATGCGATACTATTATTATCTATTTTGGAATTTAAGTTTTGAATCAGGTTACTTTTGTGAGGGACAAGCTTTGCGTTGACTCCTTATATTCAACCCAATTCTTCCCGGTCGGGTTTAGGGGGTTACAGTTTGTGTATAGAAAATATTACTCATGTAAAAATTGTTTAAGTTTGGTGTTCATATTCATATTATCTTTTTTACATCATATTAGGCCTTAAATTTTATTTTAATCTTTTTTGAGTTTTATATTTTTAATTTGTTATCAAATTAAACAACCGATACAAATAATATTTTTTAATATTTTTTATTAATTTTCTAATAATTTTCATCTTTTCTTATTTTTATTACTAAGGATGCCTTGAAGAATGAGTTCCCCAAATTTTTATTACTAAGGATGACTTGTTCAACATTTTGTAATTTTATACAATATTTGTTTATACATTCAGATTCGGATTATTGTATATCGTACTATATGATTATGTGTTTCTGTTAATAAATAATGCATTCAGATTCAATGCTCGAATTTTATGTCATCTCATTTTGGTTGGGATTCTATACAGGGAAGTTCAGTAGCTTCATTCGTCGGGATGATGTCTACTTCGGATCAGTGGTTTCTCCCTACGGGTTGTATTCCACTTCAGATGGTGATGAGGTAGAGAGTTGTTATGGGGAACCTTACTCTTCGGATGGTGATGTAGTTTGGGTGCACGTCATATTGTGTTGCATATTCATTCATACTTGCTTATGTGTTTGAATTGATTCATGATGGAAAAACTGTATTATGATAATGTTTGGTTGTCTCTGTTGTTATAATGACTCTGTTAGTTTTGTTTGCACTGTAGAGATACACTGAGCGTTTTCGCTGACTCCCCCTTAGTTTCTACTTTCAGATACTCAGGTCTAGGCTACGGTACTTGGAGGACCTCGTTTTACAGCTTTATTTATTTATTATTACCAGTATGAGACTTGGATTTATTTATATTAAATGTTTTATTGGATTGTATATAATTTCAGATTCTGGGTGTTTTATTTGGGGTTATTATGTTTTATTACGCAAGCACATTTTGAATATTTTATATTTTCAGGAATATTTTATCAGTATGTAATATGTGATACTATTATTATCTATTTTGGAATTTATGTTTTGAATCAGGTTACTTGTGTGAGGGACAAGCTTTGAGTTGACTCCTTATATTCGATCCAATTCTTCCGGGTCGGGTTTATGGGGTTACAGTTTGTGTATAGAAAATATTACTCTTGTAAAAATTGTTTAAGTTTGGTGTTCATATTCATATTATCTTTTTTACATCATATTAGGCCTTAAATTTTATTTTAATCTCTTTTGAGTTTTGGATTTTTAATTTGTTATCAAATTAAACAACCGATACAAATAATATTTTTTTAATATTTTTAATTTATTTTCTAACAATTTTCATCTTTTCTGATTTTTATTACTAAGGATGCCTTGAAGAATGTGTTCCCCAAATTATTTCGATTAGCGAGTAATAAGCTTGCAAGTGTAAATGTTGAGGATTTCATACAAAAATTACACCATTGAAATAAAATTATTTGTGTGTCCTTAAATTTTATTAAATCGAATTTCAAAATTTTCTTTCTAAAAGAGAGAGTATGAAATTTAAAGAGAGGAATTTTGGTGCAAACGGTGTAATATGGAATATTATAACTAAAATTTAGGAAATATGTTATATAAAAAGTTTCATTCATATCAGATACATACGCATACATGTATATATTGTTCAACGTCTAATACATAGTACTAATAAAGTTCAGCATACATTCATCTAATACAAACTATGTTTTTTTCTTTCTATTGTGATCAACTGTTGTTATAAGATGTGAGATCATCAGTGATGTAGATGATCAGGACCACCTGGACTTTTTCTCTTTGACTCCAAAGGATTTTCGACATTCCCTTTCATGCTAGCTTTAATGGCTTTCTTGACTTCATCTATCAATGTACGTTTTCCACCTCATTTTAATTGCATGGATTCATGATCGGTCTCACGTATTTCTTATCTTTTTGTCGATTTCATAATAGTTGCAGATATACCAGCCGCTACTGTTGTCAATTGCAGTGAATATCGACGGCGAAAAGAGTCAAATTTGTAAAATGACGGACGTACTTTCATTTCATCTTCAAATTCTTGATCAGGAGCCGAAAACGAATGAAGTGAACGACTTGTAAAACTCGAAACCAAAAACAAAACATGCAATGAAAGCATGAAGAAAACACTGAAATTAGAAGTTTAAGAATCAAATTGAATGTGAAATCGATTTCAAGATCGAACGTTGAGAGGGTCGAATTACTAAATTTTAAAATTATAAGGGCTTTTAAAGTTTTACATGAACCTAAATTGCTATTAGAATAAAACTATTGGGGACACGAATATACCCTTCTTTAATTTTGTCAGTGTTTATTTATAACTAAATACCTTTAAATTTTAAACAAGGTTCAATTTATTATTAAATCAAAATTTATCGGATATTTAAGTTTCATAATAGAGACTTATGCCCTTGATCCCTCCGTCCCATGGACTGTATGATAAACAATGACAGAGTCATATGGATTTTTACATAAAAAATATAAGGGATATTTACTTATTTGAACTCTTATTTTTCAATTCATTTGAACTATATCCCCTTTTTTAATGGTTAATTGTACATTGTCTTTATTAATCTTAATTATTTACTCCATCCCTAATATTAAGTTTTTGCTTACTCATGAAACGGGTTGAACCATGATTCAAATTCAAACCAGTTATACTATTTTTGTTAGAATTGAGTTCTTGAACGATAAAAGCTATATGTAAATAAGAGTTTTTCTTTTGGTTAATTTCATCGTTTTAAATCTTTTGACCGGTTAATTTAAATTAAATATTATAAAATTTTATCACGAAACATTTTCTAAATTTATATAATTTATAACATTAGAATCTTTTTTTTTCTATTTTAAAATAACCGAACGAATCATTTTATTAGATGAATTGATGGTCCAATTTCTAATGATCCAAATAAATATTCTTTTTAATTATCAACAAGCTTCTCGTTTTTTATTACACTGATTCTATTGGTTGGTTGTCGCGGATGAAAGGTCTTGTGTTTGAGCTTTGACGGGAATTTTAATAGGGTGAGTGAAGTTGAAAATAAGGGGTTAGTGGCGCCTTTCACTCTCGATGAGGCGTGGGCGGTTGTTCGTTGGTGTGAGGGCTCGAAGTCACCGGGACCGGACGGCTACAATATGGAATTTTTTAAGAAATGTTGGGAGGTAGCTTGTGATGATGTTAGACGGTTTTTAGATGATTTTTTTGCATCCGACAAGTTACATGTGGGTGCGAGCAACACATTCCTTGTGCTTTTGCCTAAGGTTGATTCACCGGTCACCTTGAGTGATTTTCGACCAATCAGCTTGCTTAATTCGACATATAAGATTCTTGCCAAAATTCTGGCTAGAAGGCTGCAGTCGGTGTTGGGAGGACTAATTAGTGATCACCAATCGGCTTTTGTGCATGGGCGTGAAATTGTGGATGGTATTCTATTGGCAAATGAGACAATACATTCCAAGCGACAGAGTTCGTCGGGCAGATGTATCTTGAAATTTGACTTCGCGAAAGCTTACGACTGCGTTCGATGGGAATTTTTAGAGCACATTTTATGGTCGATGGGGTTCAATGATTCTTGGCGTCGTCTGATTACTGAGTGTATCAGCACAGTTAGGTTGTCAGTTTTGTTAAACGGTAGCGCCAATAAAGAATTTGGAATGGGGCGTTGTCTGCGGCAAGGCTGCCCGCTGTCGCCTTTGCTGTTCGTTATTGTGGCGGAAGAACTACATAGGATGTTCGTTCAAGCGGAGGAGTTGTGGCTCATCCGTGGGGTTTCGTTGGCTCTGGGGGTGTCGCTATCGCATCTTCAATTTGCTGACGACACCATTCTATTCTTTGAAGCCTCCGTTGAGAGCGCTACGACTATCCGCAGGTTACTGTGTTGCTTCCAAGTTTGTTCTGGTTTGAAAATTAACTTCAACAAGTCCTCTCTTTATACTATTGGCATAGATGAGGGGCTGTTTAATTCAATGGCGGTTGTCTTGTGTTGTCGGAAAGGTTAATTGCCTTTTGTTTATTTGGGGCTGCCGTTGGGGGTGAATCCTCGCAACATTGCTGTATGGGAACCAGTTATAGCCTCGGTTTGACAAAAGCTCGCTGGTTGGAAACGGACATCTTTATCTTTTGCTGCTCGCGCCACACTGGTAAACTCTGTTCTTTCGTCACTTCCAGTTTATTATATGGGTTTGTTTCGGGTGCCGAAGGGTGTTATCGCAACAATAGATAAAGTGAGGCGTGCTTTTCTGTGGGGTGGGGTGAGTTTACAACGGAAAATATGTCGAGTAAGCTGGAGTATGGTTTGTCGGCCACGTCATCTTGGTGGGTTGGGGGTTGCGGATTTGGAGGTTCGAAATAAAGCATTATTAGCAAAATGGTCTTGGCGGTATGCTAGGTATTAATCGTCTTTGTGGAGGGCCATCATCGTGGCAAAATATGGCGAGGCAGCCAAATGGTGGCGATTTAACTCTGCCTACAGGGGTTCGATGTCAGATATTTGGAAACAGATTGTCAAAACTGTGAGCTCGGATAGTGTTCAAAAGTTTATGGGTGAGACTAGTTTTGTTTGGAAGGTTGGTGATGGTTCGCGAGTTTTATTTTGGTTTGATGCGTGGTGTGTTGAGAAACCATTGAAGGATATATTCCCACAGTTATTTTCGATAGTGGTGAATCGTTTGGCTTTGGTCGCTGACCTTTTCGATGGGGGTAGCTTTTAGCATGACCGCTGGGAGAGTTTCTTTCGTCGAGGCTTGCGTTCGTTTGAGCTTCGACAACTTCGGGAGCTCATCTGGCTCTTTGGACCTGTGAGGTTACGGCATGGTGCAGTTGATATGTTAGTCTGGACACCTTATACGCGCGGGACCTTTTCAGTAAAGGCTCTATCACGTCTGCTTATGTTGGAGAAGGTGAGAGGGAGCGATTTCAGTAAAGTCCTCGTACCTCCAAAGGTTCAGGCGTTTTTGTGGTTTACATGGCTGCTTTGTTTACCAACCTTTGATTTTTAGAAGCTTCGTGGCATCGTGTTGGATGAGCAACAAGGTTTGTGTGCTTGGTGTCGTGAGAGAGAGGAGGAGATTGATCACTTGTTTTTCCTATGCTCGTTTGCCCTTCCGTGAATGAAAACATTTTAACACTCAATGTTTTATTTTGAGTCAAAATGGTCATTTTGTGAATGAAAACTGTAATCAACTAACGATAAACAACTTGATATGATTGACAGAAAAACACATCATCGGGAAAAAAAATTAAATTGTATTTTATATAATTTTAGTTTTACTTGTGTGTCATTATGTCAAGTCAGCACCTTTGTTTATTTGTCACTCTTATGTCAGTGTGTTTGTCATGGAGATTTCCCACACCATGTCAAGTAATTTGTCATTAATTAACTAACTATTTTAACTTAAGATAAAATATTAAAGCTTAATGTACTTAAAAAATTAAAATAATTTTTCAGTCAAATATTAAGAACATTTTCTAATTTTATGCATAAAAAATACAACCTAAAGAGAATTTGTGCATCCCGAAGTGATAAATGAAAAAAATAAAAAGGAAGATTTGGATAAAAGGAAGGTCACATCAAAACCCAACCTTAAAAGTTTTTAGTTTTAACGAATTTAACGATTGGAATCCTCTTTGGATCCAAATTCGTATCTAATTCTTTGAACACACTTTCCTATAATGCTCCAATTTATAAAAAAAAATATTTTAATACACAAATGGAATAAAATTTAATTTATATAAATTTATTAATTTTAGAATTATGAATTGTGGGTTTAGAATTTAAAATTTAAGATTTATAGTTTTATAGTTTACATATAGATATTAAAATTTCATTATTTAAATATGAAAAGTTGTGTAAATCTTTCACACTGTTTGTGTATAAAAAATATTACTCTTGTAAAAATTATTTATGTTTGGTGTTCATATTCATATTATCTTTTTACGTCATATTAGGCCTTAAATTTTATTTTAATCTCTTTTCAGTTTTAAATTTTTAATTTGTTATCAAATTAAACAACCGATACAAATAATATTTTTTAATATTTTTTATTTATTTTCTAACAATTTTCATCTTTTCTGATTTTTATTACTAAAGATACCTTGAAGAATTTGTTCCCCAAATTATTTCGATTAGCGAGTAATAAGCTTGCAAGTGTAAATGTTGAGGATTTCATACAAAATTTACACCATTGACATAAAATTATGTGTCTATCGTTAAATTTTATTAAATCGAATTTCAAAATTTTATTTCTAAAAGAGAGTATGAAATTTAAAGAGAGGGAATTTTGGTGCAAACGGTGTAAGATGGAATATTATAACTAAAATTTAGGAAATATGTTATATAAAAAGTTTCATTCATATCAGATACATACGTATACATGTATATATTGTTCAATGTCTAATACGTAGTACTAATAAAGTTCAGCATACATTCATCTAATACAAACTATGTTTTTTTCTATTGTGGTCAATTGTTGTTATAAGATGTGAGATCATCAGTGATGTATAGGATCAGGACCACCTGGACTTTTTCTCTTTGACTCCAAAGGATTTTCGACATTCCTTTTCATGCTAGCTTTAATGGCTTTCTTGCCTTTATCTATCAATGTACGTTTTCCACCTCCTTTTAATTGCATGGATTCATGATCGGTCTCACGTATTTCTTGTCTTTTGGTCTATTTCGTAACAGTTGCAGATATACCAGACACTACTGTTGTCAATTGAGGTGAATATCGACGACGAAAAGATTCGAATTCGTAAAATGACGGACGTACTTTTATTTCATCTTCAAATGCTTTATCAAGAACCGAAAACGAATGAAGTGAATGAGTTGCAAAACTCGAAACCAAAAACAAAACATGCAAGGAAAGCATCAACAAAACATTGAAATTAGCCATTTGAAAGTTCAAATTAGGGTTTGATAGTTTGCATAGAATGGGTTGCATGTATAGGTATATATAGATATTACCAACCTTTTGTTTTGCCAGAATATTCAAAGTTTGTTCATATGGATACCATTTTATTGGATTTTAACTTTTAGGATTGAGTTGAATTCTTGTTGCTTATATTCAGTTTAGATTCCTATATTTATGTCATAAACATATTTAATATGTTTTATATTTATATAAATTTAAATACGTTAATAATCAAATTTGATATATTTGCATACTTATTAACTTGCATATTATATTTATATTATGTTCATGTTGTGTATGAAGTTTTAGTAATTTAATCATTTCATAATCATATATTTATATTTGGGCATGCTTAGGATTGCATGAAAAGTTTTTACTTGCACATAAGTAGGGGTGAGCAAAACTCGAGTTGACTCGACGCGAAAAAACCTGACTCGTAATTTTATCCCTAAATATATGTGTGAATTACATAATTATCTCATGTTGGGTCAAATTAAATACTTTTACACTAAATTTAAACCCGACCCGACCCGAGCCAACCTAAATCTATTTTTTTTTAAATCCCGACTCATAAAATTTCAAAAGTACTAATACAAATTAAAGTATAGGATTAAATTTCAAAAGTAATCATAACAGAGGTATTAAAATCACAATTTGACCAAATTATATACAACTTTCAGGTTTCATATTCGTCACTTGAAGTGGGAATAGTTCCAACCATGGCCGATCCAAACGTACCCATCTCGTCAACTCCGACCACCAACCAAGTTTCCCAAGTAGGCAGAACCGACCGCGAGGCTCAAGTTTTAAGGTACAAATAGAATAGGAGGAACCCGAAAATTTGAGAAAACAATCTGATACGCTTCCATGTCGGAAACAGAGTACGACGTTGTCTCGTAGTCCTCGACCACATGCTTAACTCGCCAACTTCAGCTTTTGCAGCAGCTTTCATGTCGAAAACAGAGTACGACGTTGTCTCGTAGTTTTGAAAGTCGATTTATAGAAGAATATTAT
This sequence comes from Hibiscus trionum, assembly GCA_030270665.1. Lineage (NCBI taxonomy): Eukaryota > Viridiplantae > Streptophyta > Magnoliopsida > Malvales > Malvaceae > Hibiscus > Hibiscus trionum. Next base: position 38,582,615 of record BSYR01000026.1, on the reverse strand, counting down.
GATTGTGTAATATAGTAATAAAATTCTGGCAAGTAGAATAATACAAACGGCAATTGAAATTAATGGAAATAGATGTTTAGTTCTTTGGTTATAGTTTATGTCTCGTCTAAAGTTTGATTTCAATCTCGGAATAAAAAAACAAAGGCTTGATTCCTTAAGACTTTTTAAACTGACCCAAACTTTTTATTTGGGTTAATATATATTTTGGTACCTTAATTTTGTCTTAACTTGACTGTTCGATTTAAATTATCATTTAAATTTGACTTCTGATTTGAACAAAACATCGCGTTTATGTACTTGTTTTTATCTAAAAGTTGAGTTTAAGTTTTATTGAATCGGACAAAGAAGTTTAAGAATCAAATTGAATATGAAATTGATTTCAAGATCGAACGTTGAGAGGGTCGAATTACTAAATTTAAAAAAAAATATATCGGCAAAAGAGTATGATTTTATTAATAAGTATCATAGAGTGTCATCACACTCCATGGCCTCATTAAAAACCTCCCTACACCTAAATGGAGGAAAAGAGTACCGAGGAGTATGAGATAAAGAACAAACGCTAAAAACAACCGAACAAACACGAAAAAACTAACGCAAGAAACCAAAACACAAAACATTCACGCTAGTATGCAAAACCAAGATGTTTAATCAACACCACCCCTCGCCAAAAAGTCATCCAAGCAATTCGCTTCTCGATAAAAACATGAATACATAAGCTCAACAATAATCCCCCTCAGATGCAATTTCCAGGCCAAAAGATGTCGTCAAGCACCAACAAAAAAATGGTCCGATGTTGTGTGTTTCCATACTAATCGATCCTCACACTTTTAACAAACCACACCACGCCACTCTATCGACACAAAGGAAATCACGCACCATATCGCCTAACAAACTCGCTTGATCCCCTCCCACACACGGTATGCATATTCCTACTATACCACAAAAACAGACATCCAAGAACCGAGCAAATCCGTCTCCTCTCTCGAATGTCAAAAACATCCGAAGAATGCGTAAACACATAAACAAAATCATTCGTAAACCATATCTTATTCACCATACCATCACTTGATGTCTTTAATTTATTCACATAAAAAACGACCATCGCACACCTTTGTTGTCTCAAAAAGTGTTGAACCGAATTACGCTTCAACGCTGAACCAATCCCACTCACATTTCACGACCACAAACTCAACGCTCTTTTCAATTATTGTCGTTCTTGCGCTTCAATCATATGCACGATATCCTTTACAATTTCTTGTTTGTTTCCAATTGTTTTCACCCCAATCAATTTACCCAAATTCAATGTTTCCTCTGCTTCTCTTAAAATAATCCATTTTCGGTTATAGAAGTCTAAATCTGACAAAGAGCCATTAGCAATTACCTCTGATGGTTTTTTGTTTTTCTTCGGACGACCTTTGCCCTTTTTTACCAGCTTCGCTTTAGCCTCACCTCGCTCACCAGGCCATAAAAAACTCAGTTCGATTTCTAAAACCTGTCGTAACCTTCTAAACTCTCCATTGTATTCAATTGTTTGAGCCTTATTAGCCCTAGGCAAAACATCCATCACAGCATCACTCGGCAAAACATCCAGAATTCGCCGACTTTCCCTTTCACGATGGACAAAGCTTACATCTTCATCCGCCATCCAACTTTTTGTGCTAATGACAAGCCAATCCTCCATCTTGTTCTCATTCCACATACGATCAATTTGGCTCGATCCCAGAGCCGAATAAGAGAAATAATCGGGTACCACTATATCATTTGCTGACCTCCAACTTATAGACACCTTAATAGGGCTGGACATATCCATGTTCAAATCCTCAGTACTCAATGTATCTTCCTCGCAGTTCGCCGCCTCACAAATACAATCACACTTAGGGCCAATCGCTTCCTCAATTTCTATAACACGAATTGTGAAGACGTTATCGTTAATGCGCAAATCCATTACATCATCTATGTCTGAAATCCAGTCGGTTTCGATCTGTAATCGACATCGTTCAAACGTCAAAGGCGCCAAAGTCTCAATGTCAATCCGTACGAGTTCGCCCCAATCGCTGCAATATTTTGAAATGTTTCTTCAGACCATCCAAGAATAGGGATTCCACTTACTGAAAGCCATACCCTTTGATTCGGTAAAAAGGATGTAGGCGACCATTCAATTAAATTTTCAAACCATTTTCTAGACGCCTAGTCTCCAAATTTCTCTTCCTTGATTCTTTATCTTCAAACATGAATAATACAAGAGAGCCCGCAACTCGCATCAACGTAAAACCTGTCAATTTAGCCTTTGTAATCTTATTTGCAAGATCCGCTATTTCGCTGGGTTGACGGCAAAAACCCAAAGCGCAATTCTATAAAATTTCCCATTTATTGGTATTAACAACCCCATCCACGCATTTATGTTTCTCTTCCACTCTAGATTGCTCTTTCAATGTGATCTGATCATCACCGTCCTCATCCTTGTTACGCCGCCTCACTGGATTCCTTTTGGAATTGTTCGTATGATCATGATCATCCCACTGTTTCTGGATCTCCTTGTTCGTCCTTGAATCAATGTTATCACGTTTTCTTCTCCAAAATGTATCCCTAGTCTCCCTTTGTGCCATCATTACCTTTAATTTGTATTCATAAAGCCAAAATCCATGAAAACGCTCTATGATTCGATCCGCATCATCCTTTGACCCCAAACGTACAAATCCGAATCCGGTTCCATCTCTCGCTCTCTTTCTTGGTACAAACACATCCACAACCACTCCATGTCTGTCGAAAACTTTCCAAACGCCTTGCCAATGTAGTTGCCCCGGTATGTTTGATACAAAAACCGTCCAAACTCTTTGAATCTGATTTCCCAAGTTCATTTTCCTCATTATTAAGGTTGTGTGAACCCCTCTAATTCCTACTTGAAACTTTAATTGTGCACACAGTTTTATTCATAAATATTCACAAACACATGGTGTGCACACATCAAATCCAATCCATTTTCACTTCTCATTTAAAAGATGAGTGCAAGCGTTAATACACAAGGTTTCGTAGTCTCCAAGTGCAAACCAGAGGCAGTGAATCGCGTTGCTGATTGGTGTTGCGGTACTATGCTAATTTGATAGCGGCTAAAGAGATAGAACTGAGTAATATGGACTTGAAAAAGGACTAAATTTTAAAATTATAAGGGCTTTTTAAGTTTTACAGACCTTATAAAGCCCTTATAAAACTTAAAAAGCCCCTTTATAAGTTTTACATGAACTTAAATTGATATTAGAATAAAACTATTGGGGACATGAATCTACCCTTCTTTAATTTTGTCAGTGTTTATTTATAACTAAATAACTTTAAATTTTAAACAAGGGTCAAATTATTATTAAATAAAAATTTATCGGATATTTAAGTTTCATAATAGAGACTTATGCCCTTGATCCCTCCGTCCCATGGATTGTATGATAAACAATTACAGCGTCATATGGATTTTTACTAAAAAATATAAGGGATATTTACTTATTTGACCTCTTATTTTTCAATTCATTAGAACTATATCCATTTTTAATGGTTAATTGTACATTGTCTCTATTTATCTTAATTATTTACTCCGTCCCTAATAACAAGTTTTTGCTTACTCATGAAACTGGTTGAACCATGATTCAAATTCAAATCAGTTATACTATTTTTGTTCGAATTGAGTACTTGAATGATTAAAAGCTATATGTAAATAAGAGTTTTTCTTTTGGTTAATGTCATCGTTTTAAATCTTTTGACCGGTTAATTTAAATTAAATATTATAAAAATTTATCACGAAACAATTTTTAAATTTATATAATTTATAACATTTGAATCTAATTTTTTTTATTCTATTTTAAAATAACCGAACGAATCATTTTACTAGGTGAATTGATGGTCCAATTTCTAATGATCCAAAAAAATATTCTTTTTAATTATCAACAAGCTTCTCGTTTTTTATTACACTGATTCGATTGGTCGGTTGCCGTGGATGAAAGGTCTTGTGTTTGGAGCTTTGAGGGGAATTTTAATAGGGTGAGTGAAGCTGAAAATAGGGGATTAGTGGCGCCTTTCACTCTCGATGAGGCGTGGGCGGTTGTTCGTGGGTGTGAGTGTTCGAAGTCACAGGGGCCGGACGGCTACAATATGGAATTTTTTAAGAAGTGTTGGGAGGTAGTTTGTGATGATGTTGGGCGGTTTTTAGATGATTATTTTGCATCCGACAAGTTACCTGTGGGTGAGAACATTACATTCCTTGTGCTTTTGCCTAAGGTTGATTCACATGTCACCTTGAGTGATTTTCGACCAATCAACTTGCTTAATTCGATATATAAGATTCTTGCCAAAATTCTGGCTAGAAGGCTGCAGTCAGTGTTGGGAGGACTAATTAGTGATCACCAATCGGCTTTTGTGCATGGGCGTGAAATTTTCGATGGTATTCTGTAACCCCCTTAACCCGGCCCAGACGGTTGACCCGTATTAAGAAAGTCATACGGGGAAAACTAAAGTCAACCCGAAAGTCAACTTTGATTAACGACCCTTTTTTTTCTTTTTAATCTTGTCTAAATGCACGTTAACCTTAGATGTGATCTCACAACAACATACTCGAAGATCATAAACATCAGAGATCGAACAGGGACCCAATTGAACAATTACCAACTTTAGGGACCAAACTGTAAATTCTGAAAACTTTAAGGACTTAACCAGATTTTAAGTTACCAACTTAAAATTAATCAAGTTTCATGCTTCTCTGCTAAATTTCAGCTTAAACGGACATCCCAAACTCATGCAATTGCACAAACAAGTTTCAGGACCAAAATGCAAACATTTAACTGCCACTGTCAGCCCCCAACGATCACGTGTTCCGAAACTGGCAGAGCCCGTTTCGAAACGCGGGGCCGTTCCGCAACGCGTACCGAAACAGGTGGCTGGCAGAATGCTTTCCGTTTCGAAACGGTGTCTACCGTTTCGGACGCCTGGGCTGATTCATGGCATCCATTCCGAAACGGTAGTCCCTGTTCCGAAACGCCCTGCACATAATGCAGAAAAAGACATGCTTAAACACGCAATTGACCATCCGAACATACTCCAAAAGCCACCAAACTTTACCATCATGCGATTCAACATATAAGAGACATAGTTGCATCAACAATTCAACATATTATCATCAAATACGTAAGGCCCCAATTCTATAGGCATGCTTCCTACACAAGCAACCATTTAAACACAAAATCTCCAAAACCATCTCATATAAGCCAAAACATGATCCAACAACATTAACAACAACATATAACCATCCTTGTCCGAACATATACGAACACATAAACATCAACCCAAGAGATTCTACCCCAATGCCTTTATTAACTATAGCTATTCACCGAGACATACATCTCGAATGGAGTCCTCCTTGAATCCCTTGCTTCTCGCTGTCCAAACTTCAAGAATCTGCATTGATGGACAAAAAGGAGCGTAAGCACATAATGCTTAGTGAGGAATGCTCAAAACCAAAACACCATCAATGCAGCGAGTCGTAAAACCTCTTTGAAAAGCAACTCGATTTGTTTACCAAGCAAAGTTTGAAAACCCCTTTTCAACAACATACTTAAACCATGCATTGCTCAAACATGAAAACCAACCCTTAGCTTAGCAAGCTAAGAAAACCTTTTCAAAGCATAATTTGCAAAATCATCCATTTAACCATTCCATGCATAAACACCATATGCAAAGTTAAATTCATACCTTGGAAAACACTTCCATTTCATAACATACCTTTCTTATACTTGAAAATCATTCCAAGCAAGAAACCCTTTAAAACCATTTACTCAATCAATCCAACACATGCATTAAACAAAGGCAACTTATGAACCACAACATCATCATCACATGCCTTTTAAAACAAGTCTTACAAGACTCCAATGCATTAAAGAGATTTCATGCACACATGCATCATTTACCAAATGATAATCAACACTTGTTCAACTTAACAAGTAAACATGCATTCACAAGCATTAAACACTTTTCATGCAACCATGCATCTTTTCAAGCATCTCATGCTTAATCATAACAAGAACATTATATTGGCTCCCAAGTGATCAACCACATCCACTTTTCAACTCAACATCCAATCGGATACGCGGATCACAAGCGTTGTCCCCACGTTTCATACACACTACCAATCCAAGGTCCCCAAATGGACTTTTAAACACCATTTGACCTCAACATTCACAAGGTTCCCATGTATGGACTTTCAAACACCATACAACCTTAACTTCCCTAAGGTTCCCATGTATGGACTTTTAAACACCATACAACCTTAGCTTACACAAGGTTCCCATATATGGACTTTTAAACACCATATAACCTTAACATGCACAAGGTTCCCATGTATGGACTTTTAAACACCATACAACCTTAGCATCACCGATTGGTAGTTGTATAACATCACTAACGAGATCCGGGACACCAAACACAAGATCCACACATGGACTTTACACCACCATTGTGATCTTAACAAGCACAAGGTTCCCATATATGGACTTTTAACCACCATATAACCTTTGCTTAACCAAGGTCCTCGAATGGGCATTCAACCTCCATTATGACCTTAACCATCTCGTTAGGATACTTGAAGGGAGTTTACCGGTTCACTCTTAACCACTCCACCTCCAAGGCGACTTTATTCACGGTGCACCCAATCCTATAGCCGGCTAACTATATCCGATCAAAGAAACCAAGAACCATTTACATCACTTGCCAATATAACCAACTTACCACATTAGTCCAATGATTCACATGCATAATCATAATGCAAAAATCATCATTTACCATCATCAATCCACTGTTTTAAAGCATTACACAAAGCCATTGAACAACATGCAACACCATGCATCAAAACCACATTTTCAATGTATAAAACTAAGGATCTCTTACCTTGAGCATCCTTCACATATGGCTTTCAAAACCAGCATTAAACCATGCTTAAAATATGCTTTCAAAACAGAATATAAACCATGCAAATCACATGCATTGCAACCACCAAACACAATTGCTTTTAAAGCCAATTCACAACACAAACCAAGAGCGAAAATCCATATACTTACTCTTGAGCTTAGCAAAGTTGTTTAGACTTAAACTAAGCTCCCAAAACCTCCAAACCTTGGTTTAAAAGCTGAAAACCCAACTTCACTCACCGTTACACAAAACAATGATAGCCAACAAGCCTTCCAAGCATCCGAAACCTTCCGCAACACCTCTAAAGATCACGGATCAAACTCCCCTGTTTCAAGCACATAACATCAGAGGATTAATGCATCATAATGCACTAAAAACACCAGCAACACAACACAACTCGCTGCTCATCACAAATCCAACAATTCGGCTACCAAACACAACTGAAATCACCTCCAAACACTTCCAAAAATTCACCCAGCCAAGATCCATCACTTCTAACCATTTTTAAACATCAATTAACATCCAAAATGATCACAAACACGTCCTTATACCTCCAGGTATAACAGATCACCAAGATCACTCCAAAAACAACCAAAAACTCAAGCAAAACTTAGGAAATTCAACCTATCCGGGATTGCATTAATTAAACCTCAACTTCTAATCAATTTAGCATTCATTTAACATCAATTTGACAATTCAAAACACTGCCCAAACAGATCACACGAAAATTTCACCAAAATCAAGCAAATCTTGCATTTTAAGCCAAAATCAAGATTTCAATTGAAAAGCCTTTAACAAATCACAAATCAAGGATTGAGAACTTAGGAATTTCAGTAAAGAACTGAGAGTTTAGAGGAGAAAGACGTTCTTACCTCCAAACTTGAGTTTCTCCCTTTTTGGAACCAAAAAGCTTGATGAAACAACTTGCAAATGGTGAGGTTTTGTTGTAGAGATGATTAGGAATCCAAAGAGAATTGAAAAGGAAGATTTGAGTGACAAAATCAGAAGTAAATCTCTGGAGAGAAAGTGTTTGGGTTGAGAGAAAAAGAGAGAAAATGAAAATTGGAAGAAAATGGAAAGTTAGTTACAAAATAGTAAAATGATTTCCCTCCACTTTTCTTAAGCTTTAAAATCAGAATTATACATCAAAATATCTTAGAAAAATCTGGAGAAACTCTTTTTGGAATAATAGCTCCTTAAAGATTCAAAGTTTCAACCCTTTATAAAACAATCACGCAACTTTCAAAAATTACATTTTGGTCACTAGCCAAAATGTCACCCTTCCGAACCTCATTTTCCAAAATTGATTTCACAGTTCACTTTTATATATTAAAAGATGATTTTAGAACATTTTTCCATATTTTTAATGCAACCCGAACTAGGCTTTCCTAATTTCACCTTTATATATTCGATCAGCACTTTGACCGAACCGGTCAACGCCCAAAACTTCTGAGCCCAAAACCGGGGCGTTACAACTCTCCCCCCCTTAGGGAATTTCGTCCTCGAAATTTCAACTGGCGAAAAGAGAACCACAACCTTCCCAAAGCAACACACACGGCAACACAAAAGCCCCAACCACCACTGAACACATTCCACACAAAAACTCCACCAACTCAACACCACCACATACTGTTCATAAAATCCAGAACACACAAAAATAGCCATAACTTAACCTTTCACATATCCAGACTGTACACAGCCCCAACATCAACCTGAAGAACTTCAACTTTTACAGCACACACATCACCGTAACACACAACTCCCAAGACTTGTTTACACATCGACACTAACCAATCCAATCCAGCCACTTTGCAAACTTCTCTGCTTCTAAAACTCTTGCAAACCCCCAAACCTCTTCCAAGGATTTCCTAACAAGCAAAAATCCTTAAGCAACAACCGTTTACCCAAACTCCTCAACGAATGCTGATAATCCTTCACATCTGCCACTAACATTACCATAACGACTCACCAGGACTACTCACCCACCATCCAAAATTTACATCACAACCCCAACTCAACTCCGCCAACCGTATCACACACCACCAGCTGACTATAAAAGAAATTCACATACCCACAACCAGCCAACCATTACTCACAAGAACCCAACCAACCAACAATGGCCTTTGACCTTTCATTGCCTATCCACCGCAAGCTTTGACCACAATACTTGCCTTACCAGAACATCGCTTATCCTAACATACATAACAACTCCTCAACTCCTCAAAAGGTTGCTAAGAACCAACACTTACGAACCAACCCTTCCACAACAACTTAAATGCTAAGCTACCTCAGCACTTGGGAACACAACCACTAAACTCTTTAAGCATCAAACACTATCCTTCTACCAACAGGCTATACCACTCTCACTATTACTAGCAACTAGCTTAATATACTCCATTACTTCTAACTCTCACCCAACACCAAAACAACCTCTAAAGAACCCATCATCCAACCTAACCCAACCACCATACTAACAGATTCGATTAGTTATTAGCGAGTGTGAACATCGTATGCATGATCACCAACATGCCTTATCAATGCCTGATGTACATGTATGCAAAACCTCTAATGTCATGCCACATGTATGCATGGACCAGCACATATATAATATAGCATATAACAATGATTTTAACTGTGCATGAATGCCAGTTCACACCCTCCAATAACATCCTCAGAATCCGTCTAAGAACAATCTCCTTCCTCACTTCTAACTTATATAACTCCATCATACCATCATACCAACAACCATTAACCACAAAACTCACTAAAACCTTCTTCACACCAAAGATGTTTCCAAAACTACAACTATTACCTCAACACGCTGGCAACAAGACTAAACTTACCACGCAAGGAAAACCAACAGAAACCCAACTAAGGTAACTAGAGCAAAGATTACTTAACAAAATTACCTGAAAACACATCACCACCCTGAAGCTTCATCAGACGAGCTCTCTTCCTCGCGGAACCATCATCCTCCCGCCGCACCGCTGCAGCACCAGCTAACACTTTAAGGTCATCACCATCTCCCTGCGGTAAAGAACCCGGGCTATTCCGAGCCAACATCAAACAATCACGTCTCATATGTCCAGCAGACCCACATTTCCAGCACTTCTCATTTCCCAAACTCTTCACAACCTTCTGCTCTTTCTGCCACCTCTGAACCTTGCTTCGGCCGTGCCCACGACCTTTCAGAGACCCTTTGGCTATCACCAAAGCTGACTTCACCCCAAGAGGACAATCGCGCTTAACATGCACTTTAGAACCACAGTTCCAGCAAGCACCCGCGCCCCAACAACCTCCAACATGGCGCCTTTCACAACGGTCACATACCGGTGGCTGAGCTTCCACTCCTTGCTCAAGCAACACTTGCTCCACAACAGCACTACATTCACATTGCTTAACCCTTGGAAACTTCTCTCCAAGATACCTTTCATAAAAGGCAGATAGAAAGAAATCCCAGTCAATATCATGGATATGTGACGCCACCGCCACAGATGTCCACCAGACACATGCATCCTCCAACATCAAAAAGACAACACTTCCCAGCTTACAAGCATAATCACAACCTTCCTGATCCAGAATCAGAATCACACTGGCCAACCAAGCCTCAAATGTCTCAGGTGAAGAACCATGATACTCCACAGCACCCAAATCCAACAAACGCTGCCTCGACAAACCCACACATCCTACAGCCAGCACATCCACTGACTTTACCCTTGCTACCGCCTGAGATGTTCCCAACACCTCTTGAGCAACAGGTGATGAACTCTTCATCACAGAACCAGCTTCTTCCTCCTGCCTTACCACCTCAACTCCAGGCACAGAAGACTGAGACGAAACACTTCTACAGAAGAGTGAATTCCAAGCCTTAACAACCTGCCCTAAGGCAGCAACCATCTTACCCAACTGCCATTCTATCAACGACTTCGCCATACTACTAACAACAACAAACAATCACAACAAAACAAACAAACCAGTTAGACCAGCTTTAAGCAAGGATTCAAACTCCAACTCCAAAATAACACAATAGCTATAATAATAAGGCAATGGGTATCCCGAATCCCTCCTCTATTACATGACATAACAGTCAACACGAACATGGATATCACAACATCAAGCATATCAAACAACATACTTCGATCATGCTTTCATCAAACAGCATCCACTTGCAACAGCATACTATCCACATAACATACTCATTTCACTTTCATCATGCATTAAACCAACTCACAACATCAGCATATATCCATGTAAGCTCAACCAAGATTCTTAAACACAAAGCATGCTTGCAATTATCAACAACTTACTCAAAACACGTGTTTCAACCAACATTCAACCAACTTTCATCCACACAACAAGGTAAACATCAACACACATCACAACAATTTACCGTTTTCCCCAAGCATTCGCAACTTAGCTCTGATACCACCAAATGTAACCCCCTTAACCCAGCCCAGACGGTTGACCCGAATTAAGAAAGTCACACGGGGAAAACCAAAGTCAACCCGAAAGTCAACTTTGATTAACGACCCTTTTTTTTCTTTTTAATCTTGTCTAAATGCACGTTAACCTTAGATGTGATCTCACAACAACATACTCGAAGATCATAAACATCAGAGATCGAACAGGAACCCAATTGAACAATTAACAACTTTAGGGACCAAACTGTAAATTCTGAAAACTTTAAGGACTTAACCAGATTTTAAGTTATCAACTTAAAATTAATCAAGTTTCATGCTTCTCTGCTAAATTTCAGCTTAAACGGACATCCCAAACTCATGCAATTGCACAAACAAGTTTCAGGACAAAAATGCAAACATTTCAAAACATTTAACTGCCACTGTCAGCCCCCAACGGTCACGTGTTCCGAAACAGGCAGAGCCCGTTTCGAAACGCGGGGCCGTTCCGCAACGCGTACCGAAACAGGTGGCTGGCAGAATGCTTTCCGTTTCGAAACGGTGTCTACCGTTTCGGACGCCTGGGCTGATTCAGGGCATCCGTTCCGAAATGGTAGTCCCTGTTCCGAAACGCCCTGCACATAATGCAGAAAAAGACATGCTTAAACACGCAATTGACCATCCAAACATACTCCAAAAGCCACCAAACTTTACCATCATGCGATTCAACATATAAGAGACATACTTGCATCAACAATTCAACATATTATCATCAAATACGTAAAGCCCCAATTCTATAGGCATGCTTCCTACACAAGCAACCATTTAAACACAAAATCTCCAAAACCATCTCATATAAGCCAAAACATGATCCAACAACATTAACAACAACATATAACCATCCTTGTCCGAACATATACGAACACATAAACATCAACCCAAGAGATTCTACCCCAATGCCTTTATTAACTATAGCTATTCACCGAGACATACATCTCAAATGGAGTCCTCCTTGAATCCCTTGCTTCTCGCTGTCCAAACTTCAAGAATCTGCATTGATGGACAAAAAGGAGCGTAAGCACATAATGCTTAGTGAGGAATGCTCAAAACCAAAACACCATCAATGCAGAGAGTCATAAAACCTCTTTGAAAAGCAACTCGATTTGTTTACCAAGCAAAGTTTGAAAACCCCTTTTCAACAACATACTTAAACCATGCATTGCTCAAACATGAAAACCAACCCTTAGCTTAGCAAGCTAAGAAAACCTTTTCAAAGCATAATTTGCAAAATCATACATTTAACCATTCCATGCATAAACACCATATGCAAAGTTAAATTCATACCTTGGAAAACACTTCCATTTCATAACATACCTTTCTTATACTTGAAAATCATTCCAAGCAAGAAACCCTTTAAAACCATTTACTCAATCAATCCAACACATGCATTAAACAAAGGCAACTTATGAACCACAACATCATCATCACATGCCTTTTAAAACAAGTCTTACAAGACTCCAATGCATTAAAGAGATTTCATGCACACATGCATCATTTACCAAATGATAATCAACACTGTTCAACTTAACAAGTAAACATGCATTCACAAGCATTAAACACTTTTCATGCAACCATGCATCTTTTCAAGCATCTCATGCTTAATCATAACAAGAACATTATATTGGCTCCCAAGTGATCAACCACATCCACTTTTCAACTCAACATCCAATCGGATACGCGGATCACAAGCGTTGTCCCCACGCTTCATACACACTACCAATCCAAGGTCCCCAAAGACTTTAAAACACCATTTGACCTCAACATTCACAAGGTTCCCATGTATGGACTTTCAAACACCATACAACCTTAACTTCCCTAAGGTTCCCATGTATGGACTTTTAAACACCATACAACCTTAGCTTACACAAGGTTCCCATATATGGACTTTTAAACACCATATAACCTTAACATGCACAAGGTTCCCATGTATGGACTTTTAAACACCATACAACCTTAGCATCACCGATTGGTAGTTGTATAACATCACTAACGAGATCCGGGACACCCAACACAAGATCCACACATGGACTTTACACCACCATTGTGATCTTAACAAGCACAAGGTTCCCATATATGGACTTTTAACCACCATATAACCTTTGCTTAACCAAGGTCCTCGAATGGGCATTCAACCTCCATTATGACCTTAACCATCTCGTTAGGATACTTGAAGGGAGTTTACCGGTTCACTCTTAACCACTCCACCTCCAAGGCGACTTTATTCACGGTGCACCCAATCCTATAGCCGTCTAACTATATCCGATCAAAGAAACCAAGAACCATTTACATCACTTGCCAATATAACCAACTTACCACATTAGTCCAATGATTCACATGCATAATCATAATGCAAAAACCATCATTTACCATCATCAATCCACTGTTTTAAAGCATTACACAAAGCCATTGAACAACATGCAACACCATGCATCAAAACCACATTTTCAATGTATAAAACTAAGGATCTCTTACCTTGAGCATCCTTCACATATGGCTTTCAAAACCAGCATTAAAACCATGCTTAAAATATGCTTTCAAAACAGAATATAAAGCATGCAAATCACATGCATTGCAACCACCAAACACAATTGCTTTTAAAGCCAATTCACAACACAAACCAAGAGCGAAAATCCATATACTTACTCTTGAGCTTAGCAAAGTTGTTTAGACTTAAACTAAGCTCCCAAAACCTCCAAACCTTGGTTTAAAAGCTGAAAACCCAACTTCACTCACCGTTACACAAAACAAGGCTAGCCAACAAGCCTTCCAAGCATCCGAAACCTTCCGCAACACCTCTAAAGCTCACGGATCAAACTCCCCTGTTTCAAGCACATAACATCAGAGGATTAATGCATCATAATGCACTAAAAACACCAGCAACACAACACAACTCGCTGCTCATCACAAATCCAACAATTCGGCTACCAAACACAACCGAAATCACCTCCAAACACTTCCAAAACTTCACCCAGCCAAGATCCATCACTTCTAACCATTTTTAAACATCAATTAACATCCAAAATGATCACAAACACGTCCTTATACCTCCAGGTATAACAGATCACCAAGATCACTCCAAAAACAACCAAAAACTCAAGCAAAACTTGTAACGCCCCGGTTTTGGGCTTAGAAGTTTTGGGCGTTGACCGGTTTGGTCAAAGTGCTGTTCGAATCTAAGAGAGTGAATTTAGGAAAGCCTAGTTCGGGTTGCATTTAAAATATGGAAAAATGTTCTAAAATCATCTTTTAATATAATTAAGTGAACTGTGAAATCAATTTTGAAAAATGGGTTTTGGAAGGGTGACATTTTGGCTAGTGACCAAAATGTAATTTTTGAAAGTTTTGTGACTGTTTTATAAAGAGTTGAAACTTTGAATCTTTAAGGAGCTATTATTCTCAAAGTAGTTTCTCCAGATTTTTCTAAGATATTTTGAGATTTATTCTGATTTTAAAACATGTCAAAAGTGGAGGGAAAGGCCATTTGGCTATTTTCTTAACTAACTTTTCTATTTTCTTTCTCTCATTTTCTCTCAATCCAAACACTTGTTTTCCAGAGAATTGTTTCTGATTTTCTCACCCAAAATCCTCCTTTCAACACTCTTTTGATTCCTAAACATCATATCTTTAAAACCTCATCATTTGCTAGTTGATTCAACAAGGTTTTTGATTCCAAAAAGTGGAGAAACACAAGTTTGGAGGTAAGAACGTCCTTCTCCTCTAAACTATCATTTCTTTACTGAAATTCCCAAGTTCTCAACTCTTAATTGAAGTTTTATTAAAGGATTTTAAGTGGTGAAATGGATCTTGGCTTATAATGCAAGATTTGGTGATTTTTGATGATTTTCGTTAGATCTGATTAATCTGTGATTTGAGATGTGTTTTTGATGTTAAATGAACTCTAAATTGATAAGGAAATGAGTTTTGATTAATGCAATCCCGGATAGGTTGAGTTTCCTAAGTTTAGCTTGTGATTCTTGGATGTTTTTGTGGTGATCTTGTGGATCTGATGTTGCTGGAGGTATAAGGATGTTATAGGTTGTTTTTAGATGTTTAATGGTGTTAATGGATGTTAGGTTTTGCTGGTTTATGGCTGGGCTTTGTTGAGAAGTGGTTTTGATGCAATTTCGGTTGTGTTTGGTGGCCGAAATTGGAGTGTGAGTGAGAGCAGCGAGTTTGAGTGCTTTCATTGAAGCTTTTGATGCATGATGATGCATTAAATCTCTGCTTTAATGTGTTTAATCAGGGGAGGCATCTTTGGATCCAAGAGTTGTTGATCCGGAAGCTTGAATTGGTGCTTTGGCTTGAGGCGAAGTGGAATCGGTGAGTGAAATTGGGTTTCGGCTTTGAAACCATTGTCTTGGGAGCTTAGTTTAAGTCTAAACAACTTTGCTAAGCTCAAGTGTAAGTTTTCGGAAATACTCTCTAGTGGTGGCCATGATTTGATTGTTGTTGCAATGTGGTTTATTGCATGATTTTAACACTGTTTTGAAAGCATGATTTAGCATGGTTAATGCTGTTTTTGTAAGCCATATGTTGAAGGTAACTCAAGGTAGGAGTTCCTTGTGGTTGAACATTGTTTAAATGTGGTTTGATGCTTTTAAATGCATGATGAATATGGCTTGGTTTAATGCTTTAAAACAGTGGATAAATTGTTGATAATGATGTATATTGGCAAGTGATGTTTTGAAAAGGTTAAGGTCACTAAGGTGGTTAAAAGTCCTTGAGTGAGCCTTGTTTTACTTAAGAACATCAAGGTGGTTAAAAGTCCTTGGATGGTTCTTGCTACGGACACAAAGGTGTTTAAAAGTCCTTGTGTGGTCCTTCCATGGTGGTTAAAAGTCCATGGGCCAAGGTGTTTAAAAGTCCTTGGGATCAAGGTGTTTAAAAGTCCTTGATGTGATACATTTCATGGTGTTTAAAAGTCCATGGCCAAGGTGTTTAAAAGTCCTTGGGGCCAAGGTGTTTAAAAGTCCTTGGGGTGAAAGTTGATGAACTTGTTTTTAAAGAAATGGAACTTATCACTTGTGGCCAATATGACATGTTATGATATGATGCATGAGATGCATGTTTAAGTATGCTTTTGAGCATGTGTAAATGATGATTTGAGGCATGATTTATAAAGTGTTTTATAAATGCATTATTGGACGGTTTTGTTGAGCATTCCTCACTAAGCTTTTGCTTACGCTCTCTTTGTTTTCTCAAATTAATAATGCAGAACATTAAGGTACTTTGAGGGCAGCAAGGAAGGCGAGCATTCAAGTG
This sequence comes from Hibiscus trionum, assembly GCA_030270665.1. Lineage (NCBI taxonomy): Eukaryota > Viridiplantae > Streptophyta > Magnoliopsida > Malvales > Malvaceae > Hibiscus > Hibiscus trionum. Next base: position 38,565,957 of record BSYR01000026.1, on the reverse strand, counting down.
GAAGTAAAGCTCAAAGTATGGAAGGTTTTATAAAGCACATTTAGCTTTTGGTAATTTGGCAATGGGGGACCTATGTGTATGTTTTGGGGGATGTTTTGAACTCCCTAAGTGTGATGAATGTTGTTGAGAATGCTGGTTTTTGGTGGTTGGCTTTTATATGCTTGAATTGAAAGTTTATGTTTGAGTGGTTGCTTGTGTAGGAAGCATGCTTATAGATTTGGGGCTTTTCATATATGTTGATGTTTTGACGAATTGATGATGCTAGTATGTCTCATTTATGTTGAATTGCATGTTGGCAAAGTTTGGTGGCTTTTGGAGTATGATTGGTTGGTCAATTGCATGTTTAAGTATGCATTTTGGGGCAAACTGTGCAGGGTGTTTCGGAATAGCACCTACCGTTTCGGAACGGGTGCCTTAAATGAACCCAGGCGTCCGAAATGGGAGGGACCGTTCCGAAACGGCAAGGCTACTGCCCGACCCCCGTTTCGGTACCCGTTGCGGAACGGCCCCGCGTTTCGAAACGGGCTGTCTCCTGTTTCGGAACGGGTGACCGTTGGGGGCTGACATTGGCAGTTATATGTTTTAGAATGTTTGCGTTTTGGTCCTGAAACTTGTTTGTGCAATTGAATGAGTTTGGGAAGTCCTTTTGAGCTGAAATTTCTCAGAGAAGCACGAAACCTGATTAATTTCAAGTTGGTAACTTTAATTTGGATTAGGTCCTCATAATTATCAGAATTTACATTTTGGTCCCTAAAGTTGTAATTTGTTCAATTGAGTCCCTGTTTGATCTCTGATGTTTGTGATCTTTTGGTATGATGTTTGTGTGATCACAATTAGGTTTTAAGTGCATCTAGACAAGGTTAAAAAGAAAAAAAAGGGTCGTTAATCAAGGTTGACTTTCGGGTTGACTTTGGTTTTCCCCGTGTGACTTTCTTAATTCGGGTCAACCGTCTAGGCCGGGTTAAGGGGGTTACAAAACTTAGGAAATTCAACCTATCCGGGATTGCATTAATTAAACCTCAACTTCTAATCAATTTAGCATTCATTTAACATCAATTTGACAATTCAAAACACTGCCCAAACAGATCACACGAAAATTTCACCAAAATCAAGCTAATCTTGCATTTTAAGCCAAAATCAAGATTTCAATTGAAAAGCCTTTAACAAATCACAAATCAAGGATTGAGAACTTAGGAATTTCAGTAAAGAACTGAGAGTTTAGAGGAGAAGGACGTTCTTACCTCCAAACTTGAGTTTCTCCCTTTTTGGAACCAAAAAGCTTGATGAAACAACTTGCAAATGGTGAGGTTTTGTTGTAGAGATGATTAGGAATCCAAAGAGAATTGAAAAGGAAGATTTGAGTGACAAAATCAGAAGTAAATCTCTGGAGAGAAAGTGTTTGGGTTGAGAGAAAAAGAGAGAAAATGAAAATTGGAAGAAAATGGAAAGTTAGTTACAAAATAGTAAAATGATTTCCCTCCACTTTTCTTAAGCTTTAAAATCAGAATTATACATCAAAATATCTTAGAAAAATCTGGAGAAACTCTTTTTGGAATAATAGCTCCATAAAGATTCAAAGTTTCAACCCTTTATAAAACAATCACGCAACTTTCAAAAATTACATTTTGGTCACTAGCCAAAATGTCACCCTTCCGAACCTCATTTTCCAAAATTGATTTCACAGTTCACTTTTATATATTAAAAGATGATTTTAGAACATTTTTCCATATTTTTAATGCAACCCGAACTAGGCTTTCCTAATTTAACCTTTATATATTCGATCAGCACTTTGACCGAACCGGTCAACGCCCAAAACTTCTGAGCCCAAAACCGGGGCGTTACATATTCTATTGGCAAATGAGACAATACATTCCATGCGACAGAGTTCGTTGGGCAGATGTATCCTGAAATTGGACTTCGTGAAAGCTTACGACTACGTTCGATGGGAATTTTTAGAGCACATTTTATGGTCGATGGGGTTCAGTGATTCTTGGAGTCGTTGGATTACTGAGTGTATCAGCACAGTCAGGTTGTCAGTTTTGTTAAACAATAGCGCCACTAAAGAATTTGGAATGGGGCGTGATCTGCGGCAAGGCTGCCCGTTGTCGCCTTTGTTATTCGTTATTGTGGCGGAAGCACTGCATAGGATGTTTGTTCAAGCGGAAGAGTTGGGGCTCATCCATGGGGTTTCGTTGGCTCCGAAGGTGTCGCTATCGCATCTTCAATTTACTAACGACACCATTCTATTCTTTGAAGCCTCCGTTGAGAGCGCTACGACTATCCGCAGGTTACTGTGTTGCTTTCAAGTTTGTTCTGGTTTGAAAATTAACTTCAATAAGTCCTCTCTTTATACTATTGGCGTGGATGAGGGGCTGTTTGATTCAATGGCGGCTGTCTTGTGTTGTCGGAAATTTGAATTGCCTTTTGTTTATTTGGGGCTGCCGTTGGGGGTGAATCCTCACAACATTGTTGTATGGGAACCAGTTATAGCCTCGGTTTGACGAAAGCTTGCTGGTTGGAAACGAACATCTTTATCTTTTGCTACTCGCATCACACTGGTAAACTCTGTTCATTCGTCACTTCCAGTTTATTATATGGGTTTGTTTCGGGTGCCGAAGGGTGTTATCGCATCAATAGATAAAGTGAGGCGTGCTTTTCTGTGGAGTGGGGTGAGTTTACAACAAAAAATGTGTCGAGTAAGCTGGAGTATGGTTTGTCGGCCACGTCATCTTGGTGTGTTGCGGGTTGTGGATTTGGAGGTTGGAAATAGAGCGTTATTGGCAAAATGGTCTTGGTTGTATGCTAGGGATGAATCGTCTTTGTGGAGGGCCATCATCGTGGCAAAATATGGCGATGCAGCCCAGTGGTGGCGATTTAACTCTGCCTACAGGGGTTCGATGTCAGTTATTTGGAAGCAGATTGTCAAAACTGTGAGCTCAGATAGTGTGCAAAAGTTCATGGGTGAGACTAGTTTTGTTTGGAAGGTTGGTGATTGTTCGTGAGTTTTATTTTGGTATGATGCGTGGTGTGTTGAGAAACAATTGAAGGATATATTCCCACGGTTATTTTCGATAGTGGTGAATCGTTTGGCTTTGGTCGCTGACCTTTCCGATGGGGGTAGCTTTCAGCATGACCACTGGGGGAGTTTCTTTCATCGAGGCTTGCGTTCGTTTGAGCTTCGACAACTTCGGGAGCTCATCTCGCTCTTGGGACCTGTGAGGTTACGGCATGGTGCAGTTGATATGTTAGTCTGGACACCTGATACGCACGAGACCTTTTCAGTAAAGGCTCTATCACGTCTACTTATGTTGGAATAGGTGAAAGGGAGCGATTTCGATGAGTGTTTTGCGTGGAAAGTCCTCGTACCTCCGACGGTTCAGGCGTTTTTGTGGTTCACATGGCTGCACCGTTTACCAACCTTTGATTTTTTGAAGCTTCGTGGCATCGTGTTGGATGAGCAGCAAGGTTTGTGTGCTTGGTGTCGTGAGAGGGAGGAGGATTTTTTCTATGCCCGTTTGCCTCTAACCCCCTCGTCCCGGTCCGGACGCTTGACCGGTCTGAGCGGGCTACACGGGGATAACCGAGGCGAAACCCGTTAAGGCTCCACTTCGGTTAACAACCCGATAAAACTTTTTCGTTTATATTATCTTGCCTAGATGTAATATTAAGTCCTATGTGAGAAAAGCAACATCGGAAGAAACAATGAGGTAAACAACCAAACCGTCCAATTAAAACAGCCCATTTTAAACTTAAACAGCAGGCCGTATCGAAACTCCCATAGGGTGTTTCGATACGCCTTGACTAGGTCAACTGGCCAAAGTCAAACCGAGGAGACCGTTTCGAAACAGGGGTGGCCCGTATCGAAACACCCTCAACGGTCAACTTCCCGTGGTCAACGATACAAAGGCCGTTCCGAAACACTAAAGCCCATTTCGATACTTCCTTTTATCGTCAAATTCTCAGATTTCCAGTAGCAAAATCGTATCGAAACGACCCCTAGCGTATCGAAACGCCTGGCCAAAAACAAAGGGACCGTACCGAGACGGGACCAACTGTTTCGAAACGCCCTCTATCTGCAGATTGGTTTTAGCTGGTTTATGGCACAAGGCTGTCCCAAAACTCCACTAAAATCTCCCACAACACACATACAACAACTCTAAGGCAAACCAAACATCTACAAGCATGCTTAACACACCAAACATAAAGAAGCCATACATTAAAGGAATCAACATCATTCAACATATGCTTCATACATAACATTTAAGATTCATGCTTCAACAAACATACACTTAGGCATCCATAAAGGCACAAGGCCAACAACATCATAAAGGAGTCTAAACGTGCTCCTAAACAAACCAACACCAACATACTTCAAAAGCTCAAGCAAGAAATACATATCCCATTGCTTGACTATTGCACCTTAAAACTTAAATGTCCATACTTGAAAGCTAAGATAGCACCACAAAGCACACTTGGAGGTCCCCTTCTTGCACTAGCAACCCACGAACTACGGATCTGCATTGTCGAACAAAAGAGAGTGTAAGCATAAAGCTTAGTGAGGGTAAGCTCATTAAAACAAACCTCGACAATGCAGGGTCCAAGCACGACCACAACAAAGGTAAAATGCATGTTCTTACCTTTGATCCACATGAGCCAAATACACATGATGCATGAACATATATTCACTATTATGCCATGCTCAACAACTCCATATACACATCATATGTAAACACATATATTAATCCATATTCGCAACACATCTCAAATCATATTGGCACCTAGCTATGACTCGAATACGCGGATAACCGTTGGAACTCACATACAACAACAACCATTACCTTACGGTGGGATTACACTCATAACCGTTCAGGCGGAGGGGATTCCACTCGTCCTCACGCCCAGTCGATGGGATTACACTCATCACCGACTAACATATATATAAGAAGGTTTTTCGGGCGAACTCGTACTCCATCTTGATGACTACCATCACCAAGACCACGCGCGCATTTGACTCACGTGTGCACACTAAACATCCTAATGATCGATCATTGTACCCAAGCATACTATTGCCAATACTAAACATAATTCACAACATCATTTCATAACAACTTCCGTGCTTAGCACGTACTCACCATGATCACCATCATGCACAATCCACATGCATATCACAATGCATCAAAACCACGTCTCAACATACATGTATAACACAATATACATATCCACCATAAACACAATTAAACATGAGGCATAGACAACAATTAGAGTTCAACCAAAGTCTCTAACTAAAGCTTGGGATTAGGCTACCACTCTAATCCCAACTTTAGGTGGGTCTACCAAGCCCGACCTAGTCCACATGCTTGAACCAATACTTGAAAACCATTTAAAAACATTTAACCACTCATCGACTATTCCAAGCTCAACACACTAGCCGATCAAGCTTCCAACGATTCCAGATTTGTTCCCGATGCTTCACCAACACAATTTCTTGTTTCTAATCAACCCAACACAATCAAAACAACCTCAAATCAGATCACACATCAATGTAGCAAACCCGGAACAATAATCAAGCATAAAACACAAGAGTTTCAAGCTAATAACAACCCCAAAACTTCAAACCCGAGCAGCCATGAAACCCAGTCCAAAACTCATGATTTCAACCTTTTCAACACACTTAAATGCTTCCAAAACAACCCCTAACTATTACACTAACAACAGCCCTTAATTTCCAACTTCAAAACCAACCTTTAAACCCTTCAAAAACCCTTCTAAAACCCAAATCCGAGAATCATTGTAAAACTCTTTAAAATTCACATATGTTGGACCTTATGGGTTGTAAACAACTTATCTAACAATAAATAATCAAAAGCTTTGTTAGAAATTCATAAAGCTTCAATCTTTGACAAATTCTTTGAAAACCCAAAATATAAAATACATGGTTTTAATGAAAACTAATGGTATCAAAATGAGGAGGAAGATAAGGCCAAGTCAAAAATGCAATTACCTTTTGGAAAATCACCAACAAGGAGCAAAGGATGTAGTGGAATAGTAAAAATGGAGAAGAGAGCTCTTTTGGTCGTTGAGTTTGAAATGAGAGTGAGGAAGAAGATGAGCACATGTCTTCTTCTTTTGTTTTTGCTTTAATTTATCAAAGAAATCCTATATACCATTATGCCATTAATGAAATGGCTAAAAACTCACATCTCCTAAAGTCTATGGAATTTGGACTTAGAAGATAGGCCCAACATAGACTTTAATTATTTTCAAACACGAAGCCCATAAAATATTTTATTATTTTAATTATAAAACCGAAACCCGAAATATTATTATAATATTATTTTCACCCGACCCCCAAACCCGGGTGTTACAACTCTCCCCCACTTAAGGAATTTCATCCCCGAAATTACCTGACGGAAACAAGTACGGAAACTGCTCAAGCATATCAGCTTTCCTCTCCCACGTGGCCTCTTCCACACCTCTATGTCTCCACAACACCTTGACCAACTCTATGGTCTTGCCACGCAACACCTTGCTATCAGAAGCAAGTATCTCAACAGGTTCTTCATTATAAGACAAATTCAGATTCAACTCTATCTCCTCTACAGGCATAACATGAGATGGATCTGATCTATATCTCCTAAGCATCGACACATGAAACACATCATGGATCTTCTCTAACTCAGAAGGCAATCTCAAACGGTAAGCTACAGGCCCAATCCTCTCATGTATCTCATACGGACCAATAAACCTCGGACTCAACTTGCCTTTCCGGCCAAATCGCATTACCTTCTTCCACGGGGATACTTTCAGAAACACTTTCTCACCCACTGAGAACTCAATCTCTTTTCTCTTCAAATCTGCATAAGATTTCAAACGATCGGAAGCTACTTTCAAACGGTCGCAAATCAACTTCACTTTGTCCGTAGTCCCCTTAAGCAAATCCGGCATAGGTAACAATCTCTGACCCGTTTCATCCCAATAGATCGGAGTCCTACATCGTCTACCATACAAAGCCTCATAAGAAGCCATTTGTATACTATCCTGGTAACAGTTGTTGTAAGCAAACTCAACTAAAGGGAAGTGCTTCTCCCAAGAACCTTGGAAGTCAATCACACAACAACAAAGCATATCCTCTAATATATGTATCACTCGCTCTGACTGTCCATCTGTGTGCAGATGATAAGAAGTACTAAAATGCAAACGACTACCTAGGGCACTATTCAAACAACTCCAGAACCTCGAAGTGAATCTCGGATCTCTGTCTGATACAGTAGACTTCGGAACTCCATGAAGTCTCACAATCTCGCGAATGTACAAACTCGCCAACTTGTCTAAAGAATATGTAGTGTTCACTGGTAAGAAGTGAGCACACTTAGTGAACCTATCAACTATCACCCAAACAAAATTCTTCTTCGAATGGGACAACGGTAACCCCGACACAAAGTCCATAATGATCCTTTCCCATTTCCATTCCGGAATCTTCCAAGGCTGTAACAAACCTGAAGGAACCTGATGTTCTGCCTTCACTCTTTGACAAACCATACAACGGCTCACATACTCGGCTACGTCCTTCTTCAAACCAACCCATAAATATTCATTCTTCAAATCACGGTACATCTTATTACTACCCGGATGCATAAAAAAGGACTCGAATGTGCTTCGCTCAGAATCAGATGTCTCAACTCAACATCTTCAGGTACTACAACTTTATCTCTAAAACACAATGTAACCCCCTTAGCCCGGCCTAGACGATTGACCCGAACTACGAAGATTACACGGGGAAAACCAAAGTCAACCCGAAAGTCAACCTTGATTCACGACCCTTTTTTCCCTTTTAATCTTGTCTAGATACATGTTAACCCTAAGTGAGTACTCACGAGATACGATTGAGAAAGGCACAGCAAACGGATATCATATAGGGACTCAATTGCACTTTACACGGGTTTAGGGACCAAAATGTAATTTCTGTAAATTAGAAGGTCTTCATTGATTTTAAGTTTACCATTATGAAATTAGTCATGTTACATGCTTCTCTGACAAATTTCATCTTAATTGGACATCTCAAGCTCAAGCAATTGCAATCCCAACATTTAGGACTAAAGTGTAAAACATGCAAACATCAGAGCAATTCAAATCTGTGTCCAACGGTCACCCGTTTCGAAACACCCACCTGCCGTATCGAAACGCTGGATCGAAACAGTGTTGACCATTTTGGTACGAGGGTGTGTTTTGAGACCAGTTCCGAAACATGGCATTCTAGTAGCCAAATCGTTTCGAAACACGAAGACCATTACAGGCCCCAGTTCCGAAACACTAGAGGGTGTTTCGATACGGTTTGCCCAGAAACTGCAGAAATTGCTGGTTTTTCCTTCATAAACTCATTCAAACACATCCCAAAGACTCTCTAATCTTACCAACAAATCAGCAAACATATAAGGTACATATCTAGAACTCATAAACACATTCATAACATCAAACATGAAATCTCACTAGCCTAGAGGCATGCTTCCTAATATCAAATCACAAATAGGCAATCCAACCTCAAAACAAGCAATTACGGCCATTTACAATTCAAACCAGCCAAAGCAAACATGCCACAACCCTAGGGAGTTTAACACATCTCCCAAATACAATTCTTGGTTTCCCATTGCCAATCTATCAAAACTAAAGTGTATGAAAAGTTCACCATACATGAGCTTGGACTTCCTTGGATGAACTTAGCTTCCTTGATGCCCAAAAACACCTCAATTATCTGCATTATTGGTAAAGAGAGAGCGTAAGCACAAATGCTTAGTGAGGCATGCTCTAAAGGAAACCAACACAATAATGCACACTTTGAAAATCTTTACACAAAAGCTTTTGAACCGCATGCTCATTTTAACACATGCTTGAAAACCTTTCAAAGCAACTTCTCATTGGAACTACATGTACCTCAATTCTATCTCATGCATTTACCAATGCAAAACTCATAGCAAGGCCATACACATGCTTGTATCATCAAAACATTTCTAAAACAAATCTCATATGCATAAGGCATAGCATAAATCATTTCATCAAAGGTACATGTGTAACAAAAACAATTTCATCATTTATATTGGCATTTAGCATCTCATTAATACTAGGATATGCAGACACATTTCTACACTAGACTCTTCCGGTGGAATCTCGCATCACCGTACTCACTTGTCTAGCAACATGGCTTCCTGTGGAATCTCTCATCATCGTACTCACATGGCGGAATCTCTCATCGCGACAAAGCTTGGGTATTTCACCTAGTCCTACCCGATGGAATGCCCATCGTCGGAATATCTCCTTTTGGCTTAAATAAAGAGCACGTACGAATTTTTAGTTTATATTGCACTCTCATCCTATTGATAGATCAATTATATCCGGTAAGTTTCTCAACATCTATGCCAATATAATGTGTTAAAACATCACCACACCTACTGTTTTTCATGCAATATTACTCAAAGGTTTTCTCATCACATTTCAGAACATGAATCATACTTTGCTTCAAACAAAAAGCTCAAATCTCTTCAATGCAACATGCCATCTCATGACATCTCTACAAGCATAATCTCAAGCCATGAATCATGCACAAAAACAGTAGGAATTTATCAATCTCAAACCATGAGCATCTAAAAGCATTTTAGGGGCAAACACCACTTTAAAGAGAGCAATTCAAACCATACTTACTTCTGGATTTAAGAAGGTGTTTCAAACCTCTCTTAAATCCCCAAACCTTGTATTTTTGTCCTCATGGACTTCTAACCCAATCGCACTCACCAATTTCTTTTCGCTTGCTCGCCGAAACGCCAATTAAGCTTCCGGATCAACTCCAAAAGTGTCCGAAGATGTCTCCCCTATTTTAGATACATAAAAGCAGAGGATTAATGCATCATCATGCATTGAAATCTTCAGCCAACACTCCTAAACTCGTTGCTCTACCTAAACCCAACATTTCGGCTATCAAACACAACCGAAATCACCTCCAAACTCTTCCAAAACATAACCCAGCCAAGATCCATCACTTCTAAACATTAATTAACATCAAAAACAATCCTAAACTCGTCCTTACACCCTCAGCTTTAACAGAACACCAATATCACCCCAAAACCCACCATTTTCACAAGCAAAAACTTAGGAAAAACAACATATTCGGGATTGGATTGATAAAACCTCATTCCTAACATCATTTAACATCCAAAATACATTAGAAAACCATCTCAAAATAGAGCTCAATCGATTACCACGAAAATCTTCAAGATCTCTTCCAAAATCTTGAGTTTTAAGCCAAAATCTTGTTTCCAACATTAAAACCATTCATAAACCTTTAATAAAGGGTTGACAACTTGGGAATTTCAGTAAAGAACTAAGTATTTAGAGGAGAAGAACAATCTTACCTCTAAAAGATGATTTCTCCTTGATTTGGGCAAGTTTCCATGAAAATTCAATGTAGAAAAAAATAGATTTGATGAAAGATTGATTAGGAATCAATGAGTGATGGAAATCTCATCAAATTAAGTGAAAATCAAAGTGAATTTTTCTGGAGAAAAAGTGTTTGGTTGATAGGATTTTGAGAGAAACTGAAATGAGAGAAAAATAGAGAAAATTTGTTATGAAAGTCAAAGGTAGTTTATCACCTTTATTTTATTTAATTAAATCATTAATTAAATCACCCAAATTAAGGAAAAATCTGATGAAAACATTTTTGGTAAATTAGCTCCTTAAAGATTAAAAGTTTCAATCCTTTACAAAACAGTCACTACTAAACTTTGTAAAAACTGTGATTTGGTCACTACATCGAAATGTAGTATTTCCAAACCATATTTTGTAAAATTGATTTCACCATTCACTTATATATATTAAATGAGGATTTTTAGATATTTTTCTATATTTTTAAAGCATCCCGAACTAGGTGTTCACTAAAACTCCCTTTTATATTCGAACCGTTTCTCAGACCGGTCCGGTTCAGACCCTAAACTTCTAAGCCCAAAATTGGGGTGTTACAACTCTCCCCCTCTTAAGAAATTTCATCCTCGAAATTTACCTGGAGAAAAAAGGTAAGGAAACTGCTTCTTCATATCATCTCTTATTTCCCACATGGCTTCCTCAACACCACGATGCTTCCACAACACCTTAACCAATTCAATGGTCTTACCACAAAGAACTTTCCTGTCCGAATCCAGAATCTCAACCAGCTCCTCATCATAGGTCAAATTTGGATTCAACTCAACTTCCTCAACATGCATAACATGCGAAGGATCCGATCTATACCTCCGAAGCATGGAGACATCAAACTCATCATGTATCTTCTCTAACTCTTGCGGTAGCCTCAGCTTATACGCAACAGGACCCACACGTTCTATCACCTCGTATGGTCCAATAACCTAGGGCTCAACTTACCCTTCCGGTCAAACCTCATCACCTTCTTCCAAGGTGAAACCTTCAAGAACACATTGTCACCCACCGCAAACTCAATCTCCTTACGCTTCAAATCCGCGTAAGACTTCTGTCGATCAGAAGCATCCTTTAACCGCTCACAAATGAGCTTCACCTTCTCGGTGGTTCCTTTCAACAAAGCCGGCATCGAGACCAATTTCTGACCTGTTTCAGCCCAGCAAAGAGGAGTTCTGCACTTCCTCCCATACAAGGCTTCATAAGGTGCCATTTGAATACTTGCCTGGTAGCTATTATTATAAGCAAACTCCACCAAAGGCAAATGCTTCTCCCAAGAGCCTTAAAACTCAATCACACAACAGCTCAACATATCCTCAAGCACTTGGATAACACGCTCAGACTGTCCATCCGACTGTGGATGATAAGAAGTACTAAAGTTTAGCCGTGTACCCAAAGCTTGATGCAAACACTCCCAAAATCGCGATGTGAACCTCGGATCTCTATCCAACACTATAGATTTTGGTACCCCATGCAGACGCACAATTTCAGCAATGTACAACTCTGCAAGCTTATCCAAGGTATATGTGGTATGCACATGTAAGAAATGCGCACACTTTGTAAGGCGATCCACAATCACCCACACTAAATTCTTCTTTGATGGCGATGAAGGTAAACCGGACACAAAGACCATGGTGACTCTTTCCGACTTCCGTTCAGGAATCCTCAACGGTTGCAACAACCCTGAAGGAAACTGATGCCCAGCTTTAACCCGCTGACAAAACATACACTTACTCACATATTCCGCAACATCTTTCTTCAACCCCACCCAATAGTACTCATCCTTCATATCACGATATATCTTTGTACTACCAGGGTGCATAGCAAAAGGACTACAATGAGCTTCGGTCAGAATAGTACGCCTCAACTCTACATCATTCGGCACTACTACTCGTCCTCCGAAACATAAAGCTCCATCATCATTAAAACAGAAATCCGATGATCTACCCTCAGCAATATCCTGAACATGTGGCACCAAGGAATCGTCCAACAACTGCTTATCCTTTATTAAGTGAACCAGAGATGGTTTCACTTGCAATTCAGCCACAAGACCTCCATCTCGCGAGATACTCAAGCTAGCAAACACAGCCCTTAACTCTACCGCCACTTTCGTATTATATTTTTATTTTATTCATGTTGTGTATGGAATTTTAGTATTTTAATCATTTCGTAATCATATATTTATGTTTGGGCATGATTAGGATTGCATGAAAAGTTTTTACTTGCCCATAAGTAGGGGTGAGCAAAACTCGAGTTAACTCGACGCGAAAAAACCTGACTCGTAATTTTATCCCTAAATATATGAGTGAATTACATAATTATCTCATGTTGGGTCAAATTAAATATTTTTACTCTAAATTTAAACCCGACCCGACCCAACCTAAATATATTTTTTTAAATCCCAACTCTTAAAATTGGATCGGTCGAATCTCCGTGTCATGCCCATTTCTAGTTAGTAGAGGCTTAAATTATTTACTTCCATTCTCTTTGAAATGTACTAATACAAATTAAAGTATAAGATTAATTTACAAAAGTAATCATAACAGAGGTACTAAAATCCATATTTGACAAAATTATATACAACTTTCAGGTTTCATATTCGTCACTTGAAGTGGGAATTGTTCCAACCATGGCCGATCCAAACGTACCCATCTCGTCAACTCCGACCACCAACCAAGCTTCCCAAGTCGACAGAACCGACCGCGAGGCTCGAGTTTTAAGGTACAAAGAGAAGAGGAAGAACCGATAATTCGAGAAAACAATCCGATGTGCTTCCCGGAAGGCCTACGCCGAATCAAGGCCAAGAATCAAAGGCCGATTCGTCAAATAAACTGAAAACGACAACGACATAGTCCTTGACCACATGCTTAAATCGCCAACTTCAGCTTTTGCAGCAGCTTTCATGTCGGAAACAGAGTACGACGTCGTCTCGTAGTTTTGAAGGTCGATTTATAGAAGAATACTATGATTGTGTAATATAGTAATTAAATTCTTGCAAGTAGAGTAATCCAAACGACAATTGAAATTAATGGAAATAGATGTTTAGTTCTTTGGTTATAGTTTATGTCGCGTCTAATGTTTGATTTCAATCTCGGAATAAAAAAACAAAGGCTTGATTCCTTAAGACTTTTTAAACTGACCCAAACATTTTATTTGGGTTAATATATATTTTGGTACCTTAATTTTGTCTTAACTTGACTCTTCGATTTAAATTATCATTTAAATTTGACTTATGATTTGAACAAAACATCGCGTTTTTGTACTTGTTTTTATCTAAAAGTTGAGTTTAAGTATTATTGAATCGGACAAAGAAGTTTAAGAATCAAATCGAATGTGAAATCGATTTCAAGATCGAACGTTGAGAGGGTCGAATTACTAAATTTTAAAATTATAAGGGATTTTAAAGTTTTACATGAACCTAAATTGCTATTAGAATAAAACTATTGGGGGGACGAATCCACCCTTCTTTAATTTTGTCAGTGTTTATTTATAACTAAATAACTTTAGATTTTAAACAAGGGTCAAATTATTATTAAATCAAAATTTATCGGATATTTAAGTTTCATAATAGAGACTTATGCCCTTGATCCCTCCATCCCATGGATTGTATGATAAACAATGACGGAGTCATATGGATTTTTACTAAAAAAATATAAGGGATATTTACTTATTTGACCTCTTATTTTTCAATTCATTTGAACGATATCCCCTTTTTAATGGTTAATTGTACATTGTCTCTATTTATCTTAATTATTTACTCCATCCCTAATAACAAGTTTTTGCTTACTCATGAAACGGGTTGAACCATGATTCAAATTCAAACCAGTTATACTATTTTTGTTCGAATTGAGTTCTTTAATGATTAAAAGCTATATGTAAATAAGAGTTTTCTTTTTATTAATGTCATCATTTTAAATCTTTTGACCGGTTAATTTAAATTAAATATTATAAAAATTTATCACAAAACAATTTTTAAATTTATATAATTTATAACATTAGAATCTAATTTTTTTATTCTATTTTAAAATAACCGAACAAATTATTTTACTAGATGAATTGATGGTCCAATTTCTAATGGTCCAAATAAATATTCTTTTTAATTATCAACAAGCTTCTCGCTTTTTATTACACTGATTCGATTGGTCGGTTAAGAACGGCAAAAAGGATATAGATAAGCAGCTATGTTATACTTTTATGTTATACATTGTAAATTGAATTATGGTATTACAATTTAATCAAATTTATTGTTTAAATAGAGAGATATTATATTCTCATTCCAAGATTCGAACCTATGCAAGATGGAGCAGAATGAGTATCCTTAGCAACTAAACCAATTAATTTTGGTTAGACTCAAAATAATTCGAACATATAATAAATTTATTTATGTATAACTTAAAAGACTAACTATTAATTATTTTAGCGGAAGAAGATATTAGATAATTTAAATAATGTATAGAATTCAAATTCTTATGTTACGAGTAAAACAAATTAAATTAGAAGTATCGCCTCCTTAATAAATTATTATAATATTTTCTTCAAATTAATTTATCGACACACCGATCAAATATGACTATAAAAAATGCCATTCCGTGAATGAAAACATTTTAACACTCAACGTTTTATTTTGAGTCAAAATGGTCATTTCGTGAATGAAAACTGTAATCAACTAACGATAAACAACTTGATATGACAGACAGAATAACACATCATCAGAAAAAATTAAATTGTATTTTATATAATTTTAGTTTTACTTGTGTGTCATTATGTCAAGTCAGGACCTTTTTTTATTTGTCATTGTTATGTCAGTGTGCGTTGTCATGGAGATTTCCCACACCATGTCAAGTAATTTGTCGTTAATTAACTAACAATTTTTATTCAAAGATTAACTATTTTAACTTAAGATAAAATATTAAAGATTAATGTACTTAAAAAATTAAAATAAATTTTCAGTCAAATATTAAGAACATTTTCTAACGTTATGAATAAAAAATACAACTTAAAGAGAATTTGTGCATCCCGAAGTGATAAATGAAAAAAAATAAAAAGGAAGATTTGGATAAAAGGAAGATCACATGAAAAGCCAACCTCAAAAGTTTTTAGTTTTAACGAATTCAACTATTGGAATCCTTTTTGGATCCAAATTCGTATCAAATTCTTTGAACACACTTTCCTATAATGCTCCTATTTATAAAAATATATATTTTAATACACAAATGGAATAAAATTTAATTTATATAAATTTATTAATTTTAGAAGTTATGAATTGTGGGTTTAGAATTTAAAATTTAAGATTTATAGTTTTATAGTTTACATATAGAGATTAAAATTTCATTATTTAAATATGGAAAGTTGTGTAAATCTTTCACACTGTTTGTGTAACGCCCCAATTTTGCCCTAAATTAAAAACCCTAATAATTGGGAATTTCAATTGAAAACTTAATTAAATTTTAGTGATTAAATTGGGAATTTTCGGAATTTCACTGATAAAATTGTAACGATTGCAAAACTTAAGTATCGTTTCATAAACCCTAGAAAGTATAATGGCACGCTCTGTAATTAACCCTTTTCTTAGGGTATAAATAGAACCTTTCAACCATTTTCTCTGGTTTTGGCCATTCTCTTCCCTCTCCTTCAACGTCTTTTGCGAGCAAAAGAAAAGAAACCCCATTTCTCTGTTTTCTGTCCGGCCAAGGGTCAAACACCGTTCATTCGACGATCCGGCACCACCGTTCATCTTCCCTTTGTCCGACCATAACCCACTCGTCAACTAACCCTCGCCGGCCGCCCTTTGCCCGAAACTCATCGGTAAGCTTTTCGGTTGCTTCGGAAATCCCTTACGCTGCCGTCGTCTTGTTTTTTTTGCAAAGTAGTTGGGTCTCAATTGTTCCTTTCCCTCGTGTAAGTTGTGTGTGTATGTGGGTCTTGGAAATTCGTCGGATTTTGACGTGAGAGGTCATTGGCGGTGAGGAATCGGGGGGGATGTTGTGCCCTAATTTTCAAATTAGGGATTTTATGTTAAACCGGTCTGAACCGGTCCAGAAAACTGAACCGGGTTGACAGAACCGAACCGGTCTATCTTATAAATAGTCGGCTGACGTCAGCGTTGACTGTTGACTTTTTCAGAAAAGGGCTATTTTATGTTTTTCGACGTCCTGATTCTGATTCTGTTGCCCATTTTTCCAAATTCGAACCCGAAAGACCGTTTTGACCGCTTTTATTCATTTATACTTGTATTTAAAGATTTGAATATCGAAAAAATTAATTGGTATTATTCGTATTTGCATACGACATTGACTCGGATACTGAGATCCTTCCTCTTCCTCCACCTGGACGACTTCTTGTTGCTTAGACATCAGGATCCGCTCATGAGTTTAATTATTAATATACATTCGATATTTATATTATCAGTGTCTTGGCATAGTAGTAATATCTTGATGGTGTATTTAATTGTTATAGGAGCTGACTCTGACCGACCTAGAAATAGAGCTGAGCGTGGGAGACGTCACCGTAAATGTTGAGTGTTAGCTACTTGAGGTGTGTTCTCTTCTGTGTAGTTTGCTTACAGTTATATGTATGTAAATGTGATGATTTGCTGAAATGTATACATGATGTGGTCTGATGATGTGTGGTGATTATATTCTATTGATCTGTGATGTTTAACTTGTTCAACATTCTGTAATGTTATACAATATTTGATTATATATTCAGATTCAGATTATTGTATATCGGATTATATGATTATGCATTTCTGTTGATAAATAATGCATTTAGATTCATAGCTCAGATTTTATGTCATCTCATTTTTGTTGGGATTCTGTACGGGGAAGTTCAGTAGCTTCATCCTTCATGATGATGTTTACTTCAGATCAGTGGTTTTGCCCTACGGGCTGGATTCCACTTCGGATGGTGATGAGATAGAGAGTGGTTTTGCCCTACGGGCTGGATTCCACTTCGGATGGTGATGTAGTTTTGGTGCATGTCATATTGTGTTGCATATTCATTCATACTTGGTTATGTGTTTGAATTGATTCATGATTGAAAAATTGTATTCTAATAATGTTTGGTTGTCTCTGTTGTTATAATGACTCTGTTATTTCTATTTGCATTGTAGAGACACACTAAGCGTTTTTGCTGACTCTCCCTTAGTTTCTAATTTCAGATACTCAGGTCTAGGCTACGGTACTTGGAGGACCTCATTTTCCAGCTTTATTTATTTATTATTATTAGTATGAGACTTGGACTTTTATATATTATATGTTTTATCAGATTGTATATAATTTCAGATTCTGGATGTTTTATTTGGGGTTATTCTGTTTCATTATGCAAGCACATTTTGAATATTTAATATTTTCAGGAATATTTTATCAGTATGTAATATGCAATATTATTATTATCTATTTTGGAATTTAAGTTTTGAATCAGTTTACTTGTGTGAGGGACAAGCTTTGAGTTGACTCCTTATATTCGACCCAATTCTTCCGGGTCGGGTTTAGGGGGTTACATTTAGTGGTATTAGAGCCAGGTTCAACACTCGGCCTGAGTTATTTAAATCAATTTGAAATCGAAAATAAGTTTTTGCATGCATTCTCAAATGTTTTCGGGGTAAAACGGGAATTTCAGATAAATTTATGATATATTATGAATATATTTATACATATTCTGAATAAGGTCTCCAATTACCGAATCTAATCTTAGGATTCTGTCTTTTGTCGATATACTACTATGTCACCTCGGAGAAGTTCTAGAGTAGCGGCCGGTCGAGGTCGTGGCCGAGGCTGTGGCCGAGGACGAGGTCGTACCGTGACTGCGGATAGTGACGTTCCACCTCTAGAGGGTTCGATACAAAATCAAGATGAGGTTAAGGGTACGAATGAGGAGGAACAACATGTGAATCAGACAGGAGCTCGGCAGACAGGAGCTCAGTTTACTGGAGCTCAGCTGTAACCCCCTTAACCCGGCCTAGACGGTTGACCCGAATTAAGAAGTTTACACGAGGAAAACCAAAGTCAACCCGAAAGTCAACCTTGATTAACGACCCTTTTTTTTCTTTTTAATCTTGTCTAAATGCACATTAACCCTAGATATGTTCACAAAATAATCATACTCAAAGATCAAAACAATCAGAGAACATTCAGGGACTCAATTGAACAAATTACAACTTAAGGGACCAAAATGTAAATTCTGAAAATTATAAGGACTTAACCCAATTAGAAGTTACCAACTTGAAATTAATCATCTTTCATGCTTCTCTGCCAAATTTCAGCTCAAACGGACATTCCAAACTCATTCAATTGCAATAACAAATTTCGGGACCAAAACGCAAGCATTTCAAAACATATAACCATCAATTTCAGTGCCCAACGGTCGAGTGTTTCGAAACAGGGAGAGCCTGTTCCGAAACGCGGGACCGTTCCGAAACGAGTATCGGAACAGGGCCTGGCAGTAGCATTTTCGTTTCGGAACGGCTCTGCCCGTTTCGAAACACCTAGGCCATTTCAGGCCCCCTGTTCCGAAACAGGCTGCCCAGATTGCAGAATTTCAGCTGGTTTAACACACAATTGACCCACCAAACATGCTCCAAAGGCAACCAAATTATACCAGCAAGTCATTACATGCATAAGGAACATATTGGCATCAACAATTCATAAGCATGGCATCAAACATGAAAAGCCCCAATTCTATAGGCAAGCTTCCTATTTCATAAACCATTCAAGCATCAAAATACCAAATCAACCACATAAAGGCCATTTACATGTTCCAACAACATTAACAACATAAAACCAACTTAAGGAGTCCAAAACATCTCCTAAAACATCAACATAGGTTCCCCATTGCCAAATGCCTAAAGCTAATAGTGTTTAAGAAACCTTCACCATACATGAGCTTGGTTCACCACTTGGATTCTTCACCTCCTTGCTGCCCTCAATGCACTTTAATGCTCTGCATTATTGGTTTAAGAAAAGAGAGAGCGTAAGCACATAGCTTAGTGAGGAATGCTCATTTAAAACAACACAATAATGCATTTAAAACACTTTTGTAAACCTTAGTTCATAACAACATTTATACATGCACATAGCATTTAAAACAAGCATCTCATGCTTCAAATATAAACATGTCATATTGGCCACAAGTGATACATTCAACATAAGATCCACACATGGACTTTTAAACACCATTGTGATCTTATAATTTCCAAGGACCACACATGGACTTTTAAACACCATTGTGTCCTTAACAAGAATCATCCATGGACTTTTAAACACCATGACAAGGACCACACAAGGACTTTTAAACACCTTTGTGTCCTTAACAAGAATCACCCAAGGACTTTTAAACACCTTGGTGTTCTTAAATAACAAGGCTTACACAAGGAATTTTAACCACCTTTGTAAGGACTTTTAAACACCATGTTGTTCTTAAAATACACAAGATTCACACAAGGACTTTTAACCACCTTTGTGATCTTAACCAAGAACCAACCATGGACTTTTAACCACCATGTTGTTCTTAAATAAACAAGGCTCACACAAGGACTTTTAAACACCTTTGTGACCTTAACCATCACTTGCCAATATGCATCATTAACAATAATATTCCACTGTTTTTAAGCATTTAACAAAGCCATAAACATCATGCATCCTTAGGCATCAAACCACATTTAAACAATGTTCAAAAACAAGGATCTCTTACCTTGGGCATCCTTCAGCACATGGCTTATAATCTCAGCAAATAAACATGCTACATATGCTTCCAAAACAGGATTTAAAACATGCAAACAAACCACATTGCACACAACCAATCCATGATTCATCATCAAGAGAGTTTTTCCGAAAACTTACTCTTGAGCTTAGCTAAGTTGCTTAGACTTAAACTAAGCTCCCAAACCTTCAACACATTGGTTTCAAAGCTGAAAACCAAAATCCACTCACCGATTCCGTTTCGCCTCTTACCGAAACACCAATCAAGCTTCCGGATCTCCACCACTAGGATCCAAAGATGACTCCCCTGTTTTAAACACATCAAAACAGTAGATTAATGCATCATCATGCATTAATATCTACAATGAAAGCACCTAAACTCGTTGCTCTCATCCACACTCCATTTTCGGCTACCAAACACAACCGAAAACACAACCAAACAACTCCACAACACTACCCAGCCAAGATTCATCAACTCTAAACATCTTTAAACATTAATTAACATCCAAAATGGATCTCAACACATCCTTATACCTCCAGCCATAACAGATCATCAAGATCACTCCACAGACCATCACTATTACAAGTAAAACTTAGGAAATTCAACCTATCCGGGATTGCATTGATTAAATCTCAATTTCTCATCAATTAAACATTCATTTAACATCAAATTGACACCTCAAAACACTGCCCAATCAGATTATACGAAATTTCATCAAAATCAAACAAATCTTGCATTTGAAGCCAAAATCAAGAATACAATTGTAAAACCTTTAATTAAACACAAATCAAGGATTGAGAACTTGGGAATTTCAGTAAAGAACTGAGAATTTAGAGGAGAAGGACGTTCATACCTCTAAACTTGAGTTTCTCCCTTTTTAGAATCAAAATTCTTGAAGATCCAAGTAGCAAATGGTGAGGTTTTGTTGAAGAGATGATTAGAGATCAAAAGAGAATTAAAATCTCATGTTTGGATGTCAAAAATCAGAGGAAAAAGTTCTGGAGAAATGTGTTTGGTTTGAGAGAAAAGATGAGAGAAAATTAAAATAGAATTTTAGGAAAAGTTAGTTGGAAAATGCCAAAATATCTTCCCTCTCTTTTTCTTTTATTTAAAAACCATTTATTAAACCTTTAATATTTAGGAAAAATCTGGAGAAACTCCTATTGGGTAAATAGCTCCTTAAAGATTCAAAGTTTCAATCCTTTTTAAAACAGTCTCACAGTTTTTGAAAATTACATTTTGGTCACTAACCCAAAATGTCACACTTCCAAACCTCATTTTGTAAAATTGATTTCACTTTTCTCTTATACATAATAAAAGAGGATTTTAAGACATTTTTCCCAAAACCAAAATTCACTCTTTTATATTCACTCTTTTATATTCGAACTAGGCTTTCCTAGGCTTTCCTAAATTCACTCTTTTATATTCGAACCGCGAACCGACCGGTCCGGTCCAAACCCAAAACTTCTAAGCCCAAAATTGGGGTGTTACAACTCTCCCCCCTTAAGAAATTTCGTCCTCGAAATTTACCTGAAGGAAGGAGATACGGAAACTGCTCCAGCATGTCATCTTTCCGTTCCCACGTGGCTTCCTCAGCACCACGATGCTTCCACAACACCTTTACCAACTCAATGGTCTTGCCACGAAGAACCTTACTATCCGCATCCAGAATCCTCACCGGTTCCTCATCATAGGTCAAATCCGGATTCAATTCCACTTCTTCCACAAGCATCACATGTGAAAGATCCGATCTATACTTCCGAAACATAGAAACATGAAACACATCATGAATCTTCTCCAACTCCCGAGGTAACCTCAACTTGTACGCAACAGGACCCACACGCTCAATCACCTCGTATGGTCCAATCTACCTAGGGCTCAACTTACCCTTACGGCCAAACCTCGTCACCTTTTTCCAAGGCGAAACCTTCAAAAACACACGGTCACCCACCGCATACTCAATCTCCTTACGCTTCAGATCCGCGTAAGACTTTTGCCGATCAGAAGCTGCCTTCAAACGCTCACAAATGAGCTTCACCTTCTCGGTGGTTCCTTTCAACAAAGCCGGCATCGAAACCAACTTCTGACCTGTTTCAGCCCAACAAAGAGGAGTCCTACACTTCCTCCCGTACAAAGCCTCATAAGGTGCCATTTGAATACTTGTTTGATAACTATTGTTATAGGCAAACTCCACCAAAGGCAAATGTTTCTCCCAAGAGCCCTAGAACTCAATCACACAGCACCTCAACATATCCTCCAAAACCTGGATAACACGCTCGGACTGACCATCCGACTGAGGATGATAAGACGTACTGAAATTCAACCGCGTACCCAAAGCTTGATGCAAACACTGCCAGAATCGCGATGTAAACCTCGGATCCCTATCCGACACAATCAACTTAGGCACACCATGCAGCCGCACAATCTCAGCAATGTACAGCTCCGCAAGCTTATCCAAGGTATACGTAGTATGCATAGGCAAGAAATGCGCACACTTCGTCAGGCGATCTACAATCACCCACACCGAATTCTTCTTCGATGGTGACAAGGGCAAACCAGACACAAAATCCATGGTAATCCTTTCCCACTTCCACTCAGGAATCCTCAACGGTTGCAACAAACCTGATGGAAACTGATGCTCAGCCTTAACTCGCTGACACACCATACACTTGCTCACAAACTCAGCAACATCCTTCTTCAAACCCACCCAATAGTACTCATCACGAAGATCACGATACATCTTAGTACTACCAGGGTGCATAGCAAAAGAACTACTATGACCTTCAGTCAGAATAGCACGCCTCAACTCAGCATCATTGGGCACTACTATCCGACTCCCAAAACACAACACTCCATCATCATTAAAGCTGAAATCCGAAGGCCTACCCTCCGCGATATCCTGAACATGAGATACCAAGGAATCATCCAACAACTGCTTTTCCTTGATCAACTGAACCAAAGATGGTTTCACCTGCAACTCAGCCACAAGACCACCATCATGCGAATATTCAAACTGGCAAACATAGCCCTCAACTCAACAGCTACCTTCCTACTCAAGGCATCTGCTACAACATTAGCCTTCCCAGGGTGATACTCAATCGTCAAATCATAATCCTTGAGCAACTCCACCCAACGTCGCTGCCTAAGGTTCAACTCCTTCTGAGACATCAGATACCTCAAACTCTTGTGATCCGTGTACACAGTACACTTCTCACCATACAGATAATGCCTCCAGATCTTCAAAGCAAAAACCACCGCAGCCAACTCAATGTCATGCGTAGGATAATTGTGCTCATGCACCTTCAACTGCCGCGATGCATAAGCCACCACCTTACCCTCTTGCATCAACACACAACCCAAACCAACATAGGATGCATCACTATACACCACAAACTCTTTCCCTGATTCAGGTTGAACCAAGATAGGAGCTTGCGTTAAAGATGCCTTAAGCTTCTCAAAAGCCTGTTGTCTCGCTTCCGTCCACTCATACCTAACATCCTTTTGCAACAACTTTGTCAAAGGTGCGGCAATCTTCGAAAACCCATCCACGAACCTCCGGTAGTATCCTACCAAACCGAGGAAACTACGGACTTCATGAACCGACTTAGGAACCTTCCAATTCATCACCGCTTCAATCTTCTGAGGATCAACACGAATCCCCTCAGCAGAAACCACATGCCCAAGAAACACCACTTCTTTAAGCCAGAACTCACACTTGCTCAGCTTAGCATAAAGCTGGTTCTCCAACAAAGCTTGCAACACAACTCTCAAATGCTCTTCATGCTCCTCCTCAGTACGCGAGTACACGAGGATATCATCAATGAACACCACAACAAACTTATCCAGGTATTCATGAAACACACGATTCATCATGTCCATGAAAGCTGCAGGAGCATTTGTCAAACCAAACGGCATCACAAGGAATTCATAATGCCCATACCTTGTCCTGAAAGCTGTCTTTGGCACATCCACATCCTTCACCTTCAACTGGTAATACCCTGACCTTAAATCAATCTTAGAGAACACAGATGCTCCCCGAAATTGATCAAAGAGATCATCAATTCTCGGCAAAGGATACCGATTCTTGATAGTCAACTTGTTCAGCTGACGATAATCAATGCACATTCTCATAGTGCCATCCTTCTTCTTCACAAACAAGACTGGTGCACCCCAAGGTGACACACTCGGCCGAATGAAACCACAATCAAGCAACTCTTGCAATTGCGTCTTCAGCTCTTTCAACTCTTTAGGTGCCATTCTATAAGGAGTAATGGACACAGGAGTTGTGTTCTCATACAACTCAATCCCAAACTCCACTTCACGATTAGGAGGTAATCCAGGCAACTCCTCTGGAAACACGCCAGGAAACTCTTTCACAACCCTGATATCTTGCACACGCAAATCCTTAGAACAAGGATTCATCACAAAAGCTAGATAAGCTTCACAACCTTGCCTCAGAATCCGGCTCGCCTCCAATGTAGACACCACATTGGCAAGAAACTTCACATTCTCACCAACCACAACAACCTCATAATCATCCGCAAGTTTCAAAGAAACTCGCTTATTCTCACAATCCACTACAGCACGATGCTCAGCAAGCCAATCCATACCAAGGATTACATCAAAACCATAGAAAGGCAATTCCATGAGATCAACATGAAAAACATGATCTTGCACAACCAAAGGACATCTTCTATAAAGCTTTCGAGTCACAACAGTTTCACCAAAAGAACTAGTGACACGCATACCAACATCCAAAGACTCAACAGGCAAACCAAGCAACTCAGCATGCTCACGCAATATATATGAGTGTGTAGAGCCAGAATCAATCAAGGAAAGTAATGACAAGGATTGCAGAGTGAAAGTACCTGCGATCACATCCGCGTCATTCCTCCCCTCCCTTTGAGCAAACACTCTAGCTTGACCACCACCTTCAGGCTGAACAACTACAACATGAGCCACATTACGAACACCATCCTCCCTACGCTGGAAGTTACCACGGCCGCGCCCACGACCTCTTTATGGTGCAGCAACTACAGGCGCACGCACTTGGCCACCAGCCAACATAGGACACTCTCGCCTCATATGATCCGTAGATCCACAGTTCCAGCACGCATTACCAGCTGCCACAACAGGAGCCTGCACCTCCCTTACAGCTCGAGGACAATCACGTTTCATATGGCCACGCGAACCACATGTCCAACATGCACTCGGATCAACTCTAGCGTTGCCTCCCCGAGCAGGCGCACCACCATCTCGCTTAGCTGAGGACTGATACTTCTGATCACGCCCCCTCTTGTTCCGTCCACCACCGGAACTATATTCGGCTGCTCGCTTACCAGCACTTGACCCAGCACTTCTAGCAGATAAACCCAAGTTCATCTCTATGTCCTTTGCTCAGCCAACCAGCACATCAAAATCATTATACTCGGTAGCCAGCACATACATCTTTACATCCGTCACCAAGCCATAACGGAACCTTTCACACCTTTCCCGCTCATCCGGGACAAGCTCAGGTGCATACTGACTGAGTCAAACAAACTGGACCTCGTACTCAGCCACAAACATGCTCCCCTGGGTAAGAGACATGAACTCCCTTTTCTTTTCATCTAGGTACCTCACACCTATATACCTTCTCTTGAACACACTCTGGAAGAACGTCCAAGTTACATCAGCTTCCGCCATCCCAGCGATTGTGGTTGTCCACCACGTGTATGCATCATCCTGCAGCAATGACACCACACACCCCAGCTTCTGCACATCAGTGCAACTCATTTGACCCAAGATTCTCTTGGTACTTTCCAACCAAGCCTCAGAACCTTCCGCCGACAAACCCCTGAACTCAGTCCCTCCTAGACTGCGCAAACACTCCAAGGGTAGTCTAACTCCAGCATCTCCCTGATGCCCAGCTCCTTGAGCTCCAGCTACTGCTGCTTGAAAAGCTCCAGCAATAGCTTGAATCAACACTGTCATGTCAGGTACAGCTTGCCCCTGACCAGCTTCAGGTCCAGCGACCCCAACACCAGCTGCCGCTCCAGCTCTATCACCCTCAGCACCACCACCACCAGGTGGAGGAGGTAAATCCACCGCACTTTCAACATTCTCATCGTTCTCATTCTCATTCTGAGCCGTAGCTCGGACATTACCCCGCGTCTCTCTACGAGGTCCCATTCACTAACAACGCAATCACAATGCAAATAAACAAAGTCAGGCTCAGCAAGGTAAGCAATCCAAGTACTCAAGCTCATTTCCCAATTAAAAACAACATCATTTCATTAGCTTTGTTTTGGCAATGGGTCTCCCTATCATGCTTCACTACAGCATACACCACAATTGTAACATGCTTACAATTCACACATCATGCTTTCACTCAACAAGCATACAAAGCATACATACATCAATCACCCACATAATCATACCCAATTACTCGAGAACTCAGCTCTGATACCACCAAATGTAACCCCCTTAACCCGGCCTAGACGGTTGACCCGAATTAAGAAGTTTACACGGGGAAAACCAAAGTCAACCCGAAAGTCAACCTTGATTAACGACCCTTTTTTTTCTTTTTAATCTTGTCTAAATGCACATTAACCCTAGATATGTTCACAAGATAATCATACTCAAAGATCAAAACAATCAGAGAACATTCAGGGACTCAATTCAACAAATTACAACTTAAGGGACCAAAATGTAAATTCTGAAAATTATAAGGACTTAACCCAATTAGAAGTTACCAACTTGAAATTAATCATCTTTCATGCTTCTCTGCAAAATTTCAGCTCAAACGGACATTCCAAACTCATTCAATTGCAATAACAAATTTCGGGACCAAAACGCAAGCATTTCAAAACATATAACCATCAATTTCAGTGCCCAACGGTCGAGTGTTTCGAAACAGGGAGAGCCTGTTCCGAAACGCGGGACCGTTCCGAAACGAGTATTGGAACAGGGCCTGGCAGTAGCATTTTCGTTTCGGAACGGCTCTGCCCGTTTCGAAACACCTAGGCCATTTCAGGCCCCCTGTTCCGAAACGGCAGCACCTCTTCCGAAACAGGCTGCCCAGATTGCAGAATTTCAGTTGGTTTAACACACAATTGACCCACCAAACATGCTCCAAAGGCAACCAAATTATACCAGCAAGTCATTACATGCATAAGGAACATATTGGCATCAACAATTCATAAGCATGGCATCAAACATGAAAAGCCCCAATTCTATAGGCAAGCTTCGTATTTCATAAACCATTCAAGCATCAAAATACCAAATCAACCACATAAAGGCCATTTACATGTTCCAACAACATTAACAACATAAAACCAACTTAAGGAGTCCAAAACATCTCCTAAAACATCAACATAGGTTCCCCATTGCCAAATGCCTAAAGCTAATAGTCTTTAAGAAACCTTCACCATACATGAGCTTGGTTCACCACTTGGATTCTTCACCTCCTTGCTGCCCTCAATGCACTTTAATGCTCTGCATTATTGGTTTAAGAAAAGAGAGAGCGTAAGCACATAGCGTAGTGAGGAATGCTCATTTAATACAACACAATAATGCATTTAAAACACTTTTGTAAACCTTAGTTCATAACAACATTTATACATGCACATAGCATTTAAAACAAGCATCTCATGCTTCAAATATAAACATGTCATATTGGCCACAAGTGATACATTCAACATAAGATCCACACATGGACTTTTAAACACCATTGTGATCTTATAATTTCCAAGGACCACACATAGACTTTTAAACACCATTGTGTCATTAACAAGAATCATCCATGGACTTTTAAACACCATGACAAGGACCACACAAGGACTTTTAAACACCTTTGTGTCCTTAACAAGAATCACCCAATGACTTTTAAACACCTTGGTGTTCTTAAATAACAAGGCTTACACAAGGAATTTTAACCACCTTTGTAACCTTAACCAAGAACCAACCATGGACTTTTAAACACCATGTTGTTCTTAAAATACACAAGATTCACACAAGGACTTTTAACCACCTTTGTGATCTTAACCAAGAACCAACCATGGACTTTTAACCACCATATTGTTCTTAAATAAACAAGGCTCACACAAGGACTTTTAAACACCTTTGTGACCTTAACCATCACTTGCCAATATGCATCATTAACAATAATATTCCACTGTTTTTAAGCATTTAACAAAGCCATAAACATCATGCATCCTTAGGCATCAAACCACATTTAAACAATGTTCAAAAACAAGGATCTCTTACCTTGGGCATCCTTCAGCACATGGCTTATAATCTCAGCAAATAAACATGCTAAATATGCTTCCAAAACAGGATTTAAAACATGCAAACAAACCACATTGCACACAACCAATCCATGATTCATCATCAAGAGAGTTTTTCCGAAAAATTACTCTTGAGCTTAGCTAAGTTGCTTAGACTTAAACTAAGCTCCCAAACCTTCAAAACATTGGTTTCAAAGCTGAAAAACAAAATCCACTCACCGATTTCGTTTCGCCTCTTGCCGAAACACCAATCAAGCTTCCGGATCTCCACCACTAGGATCCAAAGATGACTCCCCTGTTTTAAACACATTAAAACAGTAGATTAATGCATCATCATGCATTAATATCTACAATGAAAGCACCTAAACTCGCTGCTCTCATCCACACTCCATTTTCGGCTACCAAACACAACCGAAAACACAACCAAACAACTCCACAACACTACCCAGCCAAGATTCATCAACTCTAAACATCTTTAAACATTAATTAACATCCAAAATGGATCTCAACACATCCTTATACCTCCAGCCATAACAGATCATCATGATCACTCCACAAACCATCACTATTACAAGTAAAACTTAGGAAATTCAACCTATCCAGGATTGCATTGATTAAATCTCAATTTCTCATCAATTAAACATTCATTTAACATCAAATTGACACCTCAAAACACTGCCCAATCAGATTATACGAAATTTCATCAAAATCAAACAAATCTTGCATTTTAAAGCCAAAATCAAGAATACAATTGTAAAAGCTTTAATTAAACACAAATCAAGGATTGAGAACTTGGGAATTTCAGTAAAGAACTGAGAATTTAGAGGAGAAGGACGTTCATACCTCTAAACTTGAGTTTCTCCCTTTTTAGAATCAAAATTCTTGAAGATCCAAGTAGCAAATGGTGAGGTTTTGTTGAAGAGATGATTAGAGATCAAAAGAGAATTAAAATCTCATGTTTGGATGTCAAAAATCAGAGGAAAAAGCTCTCGAGAAATGTGTTTGGTTTGAGAGAAAAGATGAGAGAAAATTAAAATAGAATTTTAGGAAAAGTTTGTTGGAAAATGCCAAAATATCTTCCCTCTCTTTTTCTTTTATTTAAAAACCATTTATTAAACCTTTAATATTTAGGAAAAATCTGGAGAAACTCCTATTGGGTAAATAGCTCCTTAAAGATTCAAAGTTTCAATCCTTTTTAAAACAGTCTCACAGTTTTTGAAAATTACATTTTGGTCACTAACCCAAAATGTCACACTTCCAAACATCATTTTGTAAAATTGATTTCACTTTTCTCTTATACATAATAAAAGAGGATTTTAAGATATTTTCCACATTTTTAACGCAACCCGAACTAGGCTTTCCTAAATTCACTCTTTTATATTCGAACCGCGAACCGACCGGTCCGGTCCAAACCCAAAACTTCTAAGCCCAAAATTGGGGTGTTACAACTCTCCCCCCTTAAGAAATTTCGTCCTCGAAATTTACCTGAAGGAAGGAGATACGGAAACTGCTCCAGCATGTCATCTTTCCGTTCCCACGTGGCTTCCTCAGCACCACGATGCTTCCACAACACCTTTACCAACTCAATGGTCTTGCCACGAAGAACCTTACTATCCGCATCCAGAATCCTCACCGGTTCCTCATCATAGGTCAAATCCGGATTCAATTACACTTCTTCCACAGGCATCACATGTGAAGGATCCGATCTATACTTCCGAAGCATAGAAACATGAAACACATCATGAATCTTCTCCAACTCCTGAGGTAACCTCAACTTGTACGCAACAGGACCCACACGCTCAATCACCTCGTATGGTCCAATCTACCTAGGGCTCAACTTACCCTTACGGCCAAACCTCGTCACCTTTTTCCAAGGCGAAACCTTCAAAAACACATGGTCACCCACCGCATACTCAATCTCCTTACGCTTCAGATCCGCGTAAGACTTTTGCCGATCAGAAGCTGCCTTCAAACGCTCACAAATGAGCTTCACCTTCTCGGTGGTTCCTTTCAACAAAGCCGGCATCGAAACCAATTTCTGACCTGTTTCAGCCCAACAAAGAGGAGTCCTACACTTCCTCCCGTACAAAGCCTCATAAGGTGCCATTTGAATACTTGTTTGATAACAATTGTTATAGGCAAACTCCACCAAAGGCAAATGTTTCTCCCAACAGCCCTGGAACTCAATCACACAGCACCTCAACATATCCTCCAAAACCTGGATAACACGCTCGGACTGACCATCCGACTGAGGATGATAAGACGTACTGAAATTCAACCGCGTACCCAAAGCTTGATGCAAACACTGCCAGAATCGCGATGTAAACCTCGGATCCCTATCCGACACAATCGACTTAGGCACACCATGCAGCCGCACAATCTCAGCAATGTACAGCTCCGCAAGCTTATCCAAGGTATACGTAGTATGCACAGGCAAGAAATGCGCACACTTCGTCAGGCGATCTACAATCACCCACACCGAATTCTTCTTCGATGGTGACAAGGGCAAACCAGACACAAAATCCATGGTAATCCTTTCCCACTTCCACTCAGGAATCCTCAACGGTTGCAACAAACCTGATGAAAACTGATGCTCAGCCTTAACTCGCTGACACACCATACACTTGCTCACAAACTCAGCAACATCCTTCTTCAAACCCACCCAATAGTACTCATCACGAAGATCACGGTACATCTTAGTACTACCAGGGTGCATAGCAAAAGGACTACTATGACCTTCAGTCAGAATAGCACGCCTCAACTCAGCATCATTGGGCACTACTATCTGACTCCCAAACCACAACACTCCATCATCATTAAAGCAGAAATCCGAAGGCCTACCCTCCGCGATATCCTGAACATGAGATACCAAGGAATCATCCAACAACTGCTTTTCCTTGATCAACTGAACCAAAGATGGTTTCACATGCAACTCAGCCACAAGACCACCATCATGCGAAATACTCAAACTGGAAAACATAGCCCTCAACTCAACAGCTACCTTCCTACTCAAGGCATCTGCTACAACATTAGCCTTCCCAGGGTGATACTCAATCGTCAAATCATAATCCTTGAGCAACTCCACCCAACGTCGCTGCCTAAGGTTCAACTCCTTCTGAGACATCAGATACCTCAAACTCTTGTGATCCGTGTACACAGTACACTTCTCACCATACAGATAATGCCTCCAGATCTTCAAAGCAAAAACCGCCGCAGCCAACTCAATGTCATGCGTAGGATAATTGCGCTCATGCACCTTCAACTGCCGCGATGCATAAGCCACCACCTTACCCTCTTGCATCAACACACAACCCAAACCAACATAGGATGCATCACTATACACCACAAACTCTTTCCCTAATTCAGGTTGAACCAAGATAGGAGCTTGCGTTAAAGCTGCCTTAAGCTTCTCAAAAGCCTGCTGTCTCGCTTCCGTCCACTCATACCTAACATCCTTTTGCAACAACTTTGTCAAAGGTGCGGCAATCTTCGAAAACCCATCCACGAACCTCCGGTAGTATCCTGCCAAACCGAGGAAACTACGGACTTCATGAACCGACTTAGGAACCTTCCAATTCATCACCGCTTCAATCTTCTGAGGATCAACACGAATCCCCTCAGCAGAAACCACATGCCCAAGAAACACCACTTCTTTAAGCCAGAACTCACACTTGCTCAGCTTAGCATAAAGCTGATTCTCCAATAAAGCTTACAACAAAACTCTCAAATGCTCTTCATGCTCCTCCTCAGTACGCGAGTACACGAGGATATCATCAATGAACACCACAACAAACTTATCCAGGTATTCATGAAACACACGATTCATTATGTCCATTAAAGCTGCAGGAGCATTTGTCAAACCAAACGGCATCACAAGGAATTCATAATGCCCATACCTTGTCCTGAAAGTTGTCTTTGGCACATCCACATCCTTCACCTTCAACTGGTAATACCCTGACCTTAAATCAATCTTAGAGAACACAGATGCTCCCCGAAATTGATCAAAGAGATCATCAATTCTCGGCAAAGGATATCGATTCTTGATAGTCAACTTGTTCAGCTGACGATAATCAATGCACATTCTCATAGTGCCATCCTTCTTCTTCACAAACAAGACTGGTGCACCCCAAGGTGACACACTCGGCAGAATGAAACCACGATCAAGCAACTCTTGCAATTGCGTCTTCTGCTCTTTCAACTCTTTAGGTGCCATTCTATAAGGAGTAATGGACACAGGAGTTGTGTTCTCATACAACTCAATCCCAAACTCCACTTCACGATTAGGAGGTAATCCAGGCAACTCCTCTGGAAACACGCCAGGAAACTCTTTCACAACCCTGATATCTTGCACACGCAACTCCTTAGAACAAGGATTCATCACAAAAGCTAGATAAGCTTCACAACCTTGCCTCAGCATCCGGCTCGCCTCCAATGTAGACACCACATTGGCAAGAAACTTCACATTCTCACCAACCACAACAACCTCATAATCATCCGCAAGTTTCAAAGAAACTCGCTTATTCTCACAATCCACTACAGCACGATGCTCAGCAAGCCAATCCATACCAAGGATTACATCAAAACCATAGAAAGGCAATTCCATGAGATCAACATGAAAAACATGATCTTGCACAACCAAAGGACATCTTCTATAAAGCTTTCGAGTCACAACAGTTTCACCAAAAGAACTAGTGACACGCATACCAACATCCAAAGACTCAACAGGCAAACCAAGCAACTCAGCATGCTCACGCAATATATATGAGTGTGTAGAGCCAGAATCAATCAAGGAAAGTAATGACAAGGATTGCAGAGTGAAAGTACCTACGATCACATCCGCGTCATTCCTCCCCTCCCTTTGAGCAAACACTGTAGCCTGACCACCACCTTCAGGCTGAACAACTACAACATGAGCCACATTACGAACACCATCCTCCCTACGCTGGAAGTTACCACGGTCGCGCCCACGACCTCTTTGTGGTGCAGCAACTACAGGCGCACGCACTTGGCCACCAGCCAACATAGGACACTCTCGCCTCATATGATCCGTAGATCCACAGTTCCAGCATGCATTACCAGCTACCACAACAGGAGCCTGCACCTCCCTCACAGCTCGAGGACAATCACGTTTCATATGGCCACGCGAACCACATGTCCAACATGCACTCGGATCAACTCTAGCGTTGCCTCCCCGAGCAGGCGCACCACCACCTCGCTTAGCTGAGGACTGATACTTCTGATCATGCCCCCTCTTGTTCCGTCCACCACCGGAACTATATTCGGCTGCTCGCTTACCAGCACTTGACCCAGCACTTCTAGCAGATAAACCCAAGTTCATCTCTATGTCCTTTGCTCGGCAAACCAGCACATCAAAATCATTATACTCGGTAGCCAGCACATACATCTTTACATCCGTCACCAAGCCATAACGGAACCTTTCACACCTTTCCCGCTCATCCGGGACAAGCTCAGGTGCATACTGACTGAGTCGAACAAACTGGACCTCGTACTCAGCCACAGACATGCTCCCCTGGGTAAGAGACATGAACTCCCTTTTCTTTTCATCTAGGTACCTCACACCTAGATACCTTCTCTTGAACACACTCTGGAAGAACGTCGAAGTTACATCAGCTTCCGCCATCCCAGCGATTGTGGTTGTCCACCACGTGTATGCATCATACTGCAGCAATGACACCACACACCCCAGCTTCTACACATCAGTGCAACTCATTTGACCCAAGATTCTCTTGGTACTTTCCAACCAAGCCTCAGAACCTTCCGCCGACAAACCCCTGAACTCAGTCCCTCCCAGACTGCGCAAACGCTCCAAGGGTAGTCTAACTCCAGCATCTCCCTGATGCCCAGCTCCTTGAGCTCCAGCTACTGCTGCTTGAAAAGCTCCAGCAATAGCTTGAATCAACACTGTCATGTCAGGTACAGCTTGCCCCTGACCAGCTTCAGGTCCAGCGACCCCAGCACCAGCTGCCGCTCCAGCTCTTTCACCCTCAGCACCACCACCACCAGGTGGAGGAGGTAAATCCACCGCACTTTCAACATTCTCATCGTTCTCATTCTCATTCTGAGCCGTAGCTCGGACATTACCCCGCGTCTCTCTACGAGGTCCCATTCACTAACAACGCAATCACAATGCAAATAAACAAAGTCAGGCTCAGCAAGGTAAGCAATCCAAATACTCAAGCTCATTTCCCAATTTAAAACAACATCATTTCATTAGCTTTGTTTTGGCAATGGGTCTCCCTATCATGCTTCACTACAACATACACCACAATTGTAACATGCTTACAATTCACACATCATGCTTTCACTCAACAAGCATACAAAGCATACATACATCAATCACCCACATAATCATTCCCAATTACTCGAGAACTCAGCTCTGATACCACCAAATGTAACCCCCTTAACCCGGCCTAGACGGTTGACCCGAATTAAGAAGTTTACACGGGGAAAACCAAAGTCAACCCGAAAGTCAACCTTGATTAACGACCCTTTTTTTCTTTTTAATCTTGTCTAAATGCACATTAACCCTACATATGTTCACAAGATAATCATACTCAAAGATCAAAACAATCAGAGAACATTCAGGGACTCAATTGAACAAATTACAACTTAAGGGACCAAAATGTAATATCTGAAAATTATAAGCACTTAACCCAATTAGAAGTTACCAACTTGAAATTAATCATCTTTCATGCTTCTCTGCAAAATTTCAGCTCAAACGGACATTCCAAACTCATTCAATTGCAATAACAAATTTCGGGACCAAAACGCAAGCATTTCAAAACATATAACCATCAATTTCAGTGCCCAACGGTCGAGTGTTTCGAAATAGGGAGAGCCTGTTCCGAAACACGGGACCGTTCCGAAACGAGTATCGGAACAGGGCCTGGCAGTAGCATTTTCGTTTCGGAACGGCTCTGCCCGTTTCGAAACACCTAGGCCATTTCAGGCCCCCTGTTCCGAAACGGCAGCACCTCTTCCGAAACAGGCTGCCCAGATTGCAGAATTTCAGCTGGTTTAACACACAATTGACCCACCAAACATGCTCCAAAGGCAACCAAATTATACCAGCAAGTCATTACATGCATAAGGAACATATTGGCATCAACAATTCATAAGCATGGCATCAAACATGAAAAGCCCCAATTCTATAGGCAAGCTTCCTATTTCATAAACCATTCAAGCATCAAAATACCAAATCAACCACATAAAGGCCATTTACATGTTCCAACAACATTAACAACATAAAACCAACTTAAGGAGTCCAAAACATCTCCTAAAACATCAACATAGGTTCCCCATTGCCAAATGCCTAAAGCTAATAGTGTTTAAGAAACCTTCACCATACATGAGCGTGGTTCACCACTTGGATTCTTCACCTCCTTGCTGCCCTCAATGCACTTTAATGCTCTGCATTATTGGTTTAAGAAAAGAGAGTGCGTAAGCACATAGCTTAGTGAGGAATGCTCATTTAAAACAACACAATAATGCATTTAAAACACTTTTGTAAACCTTAGTTCATAACAACATTTATACATGCACATAGCATTTAAAACAAGCATCTCATGCTTCAAATATAAACATGTCATATTGGCCACAAGTGATACATTCAACATAAGATCCACACATGGACTTTTAAACACCATTGTGATCTTATAATTTCCAAGGACCACACATGGACTTTTAAACACCATTGTATCCTTAACAAGAATCATCCATGGACTTTTAAACACCATGACAAGGACCACACAAGGACTTTTAAACACCTTTGTGTCCTTAACAAGAATCACCCAAGGACTTTTAAACACCTTGGTGTTCTTAAATAACAAGGCTTACACAAGGAATTTTAACCACCTTTGTAACCTTAACCAAGAACCAACCATGGACTTTTAAACACCATGTTGTTCTTAAAATACACAAGATTCACACAAGGACTTTTAACCACCTTTGTGATCTTAACCAAGAACCAACCATGGACTTTTAACCACCATGTTGTTCTTAAATAAACAAGGCTCACACAAGGACTTTTAAACACCTTTGTGACCTTAACCATCACTTGCCAATATGCATCATTAACAATAATATTCCACTGTTTTTAAGCATTTAACAAAGCCATAAACATCATGCATCCTTAGGCATCAAACCACATTTAAACAATGTTCAAAAACAAGGATCTCTTACCTTGAGCATCCTTCAGCACATGGCTTATAATCTCAGCAAATAAACATGCTAAATATGCTTCCAAAACAGGATTTAAAACATGCAAACAAACCACATTGCACACAACCAATCCATGATTCATCATCAAGAGAGTTTTTCCGAAAACTTACTCTTGAGCTTAGCTAAGTTGCTTAGACTTAAACTAAGCTCCCAAACCTTCAAAACATTGGTTTCAAAGCTGAAAACCAAAATCCAATCACCGATTCCGTTTTGCCTCTTGCCGAAACACCAATCAAGCTTCCGGATCTCCACCACTAGGATCCAAAGATGACTCCCCTGTTTTAAACACATCAAAACAATAGATTAATGCATCATCATGCATTAATATCTACAATGAAAGCACCTAAACTCGCTGCTCTCATCCACACTCCATTTTCGGCTACCAAACACAACCGAAAACACAACCAAACAACTCCACAACACTACCCAGCCAAGATTCATCAACTCTAAACATCTTTAAGCATTAATTAACATCCAAAATGGATCTCAACACATCCTTATACCTCCAGCCATAACAGATCATCAAGACCACTCCACAAACCATCACTATTACAAGTAAAACTTAGGAAATTCAACCTATCCGGGATTGCATTGATTAAATCTCAATTTCTCATCAATTAAACATTCATTTAACATCAAATTGACACCTCAAAACACTGCCCAATCAGATTATACGAAATTTCATCAAAATCAAACAAATCTTGCATTTAAAGCTAAAATCAAGAATACAATTGTAAAACCTTTAATTAAACACAAATCAAGGATTGAGAACTTGGGAATTTCAGTAAAGAACTGAGAATTTAGAGGAGAAGGACGTTCATAGCTCTAAACTTGAGTTTCTCCCTTTTTAGAATCAAAATTCTTGAAGATCCAAGTAGCAAATGGTGAGGTTTTGTTGAAGAGATGATTAGAGATCAAAAGAGAATTAAAATCTCATGTTTGGATGTCAAAAATCAGAGGAAAAAGCTCTGGAGAAATGTGTTTGGTTTGAGAAAAAAGATGAGAGAAAATGAAAATAGAATTTTAGGAAAAGTTAGTTGGAAAATGCCAAAATATCTTCCCTCTCTTTTTCTTTTATTTAAAAACCATTTATTAAACCTTTAATATTTAGGAAAAATCTGGAAAAAGTCCTATTGGGTAAATAGCTCCTTAAAGATTCAAAGTTTCAATCCTTTTTAAAACAGTCTCACAGTTTTTGAAAATTACATTTTGGTCACTAACCCAAAATGTCACACTTCCAAACCTCATTTTGTACAATTGATTTCACTTTTCTCTTATACATAATAAAAGAGGATTTTAAGACATTTTTCCACATTTTTAACGTAAACCGAACTAGGCTTTCCTAAATTCACTCTTTTATATTCGAACCGCGAACCGACCGGTCCGGTCCAAACCCAAAACTTCTAAGCCCAAAATTGGGGTGTTACATCAGCAGACTGGTGGAGGAGACCCACATGTTTAACCTGCTCATGTTAGTGGTCATCGTGATTCAGGGGATAGTGATACAGTGGGCACATATGTTGTAACTATTCAGAGAGAGTTATTGAGATACCTTCGTCAGTCTGAGAGTGTTCGGAGACCCATATCCACAGAGTTTCTTGCTGCCGAGATGAGTATGTTCGATGGAAAGACGGGTACAGACCCAACAGATGTAGAGTACTGGCTGAAGAAGCTTCAGCGATTATTTGTTGAGATGGATTATCCTACCGACCAGAAACTCTGGGCTGTCGTTTCACTACTGCAAGGTGAAGCCCAGAATTGGTGGGAGGCTGAGGAGCTTGTTACTCCAGCTAGTACTGTTACTTGGGATAATTTCATACAGGCTTTCTGTGATCGATATGTCGGAGCTGATTATATAGCTAAGTGCAGAGATGATTTCATGAATCTGAGACAGAACGACATGATTGTTAATGACTATGAGATCAAGTTTATGAGATTGATTCAGTACGTCCCAGGGTTAGTGACCACAGAAAAAGACAAGTGCGATTGGTTTCTGAAGGGATTACGTCCTACGATAAAGGCCAGTGTTGCTTTACATATGGACCAGGAATACAATGATATAACTTGACGAGCTAGGACAGCTGAGCGTAATGGGGACGAGTTGAGCAGCTTGAGTTCCATGGATCTGATAGAATGAAGAGACCAGTGTCAGTGCCAGTTCAGCATAGTCAGGGAAATCAGTCTAGGAAGAGAGCCAGAGATGAGACATACTATCAGAGTTATTCGAGAGCTAGACCAGTGACTTCTTCTATTCCGACTGTCAGTGCTGGTTGTTCGACTAGTACTCGACGAGTGCCACAGTGTCCTTTTTGCAAGAAGTGGCATTCGGGTGAGTGTAGGAGGCAGACTGGAGCTTGTTTCAAATTTGGTTCATTCGAGCATCGTTTCAAAGATTGTCCGATTTCACCTCCCTTAGCTTTTACTACTAATCAGTCTCAGACACCATTACAGACTCCCGCCAGGGGAAGAGGTCATGTCAGATCTGTTACTTCAGGCTCTGCTAGTAGAGGTAGACCAGCTCCGAGTGGAGGATCAGCAGGATCGGGGGCCAGACAGCCGGGGTTAGTTTATTCTACTAGGAGGCACGAGGACCATGATGAACCAAATGTTATTGTCGGTACATTCTCTATCCACTCTATTCCATATTTTGCTCTGCTAGATAATGGTTTGACTAATTGATATGTTGCAAGTTCTGTGTCTGGGGGTCTTGAGATTTATGTTGAGGATACCGTTAGTGCTGTTACTGTACACAGTCCGATGGGTAATCCAGTTGAGGTTACTAAAGTATACATAAATTGTCCTCTCGAGATTGAAGGGGAGATCTTTTCAACTGATTTAATGGAGTTACCCTTTGGAGAGTTCGATCTTATTCTGGGTATGGATTGGTTGTCTGCACATCATGTTACTTTAGACTGTGAAAAGAAAAGGGCTCCACTGAGAACTCCTGATGATCGTGAGGTGATTCTGATTGGTGAGTGCAGAGGGTTCCTATGTAACATCGTCTCAGCTCTCAAAGCTGAGAAAATGACCAAGAAAGGGTCTATCGCTTATCTTTCCAATATCCTTGATCTGAGACAGTCTGATTCCGAATTAGATAAGATTCGAGTTGTGAAAGACTATCCAGACGTTTTCCCGGAAGAATTACCTGGGGTACCGTCGAAATGTGATGAGGTTGAGTTTGGCATCGAGGTTTATCTAGGTACAGCTCTTGTGTCTATGGAACCTTATCGGATGGCATCGATGGAATTTAAAGAGTTGAAGATTCAGTTGCAAGAACTGTTGGATCGAGGTTTCATTCGACCCAGTGTTTCTCCTTGGGGAGCTCTTGTTCTGTTTGTTAAGAAGAAGGATGGGACACTTCGACTCTGTATAGATTATCGGAAGCTGAACAAGCTGACGATCAAGAACAAATATCCTCTTCCCCGTATTGATGATCTGTTTGACCAGTTCCGG
The DNA here is from genome assembly GCA_030270665.1 of Hibiscus trionum. NCBI lineage: Eukaryota > Viridiplantae > Streptophyta > Magnoliopsida > Malvales > Malvaceae > Hibiscus > Hibiscus trionum. The sequence goes on along the minus strand of BSYR01000026.1, from coordinate 38,525,842 downwards.
GGAGCTACAGTATTCTCTAAGATAGACCTGAGATCTAGTTATTACCAACTCAAAGTTAAGGATTCTGATATGTTCAAAATAGCTTTCCGGACACGATATGGCCATTATGAGTTCCTTGTGATGCCTTTTGGGTTGACTAACGCTCCTGCTTCTTTTATGGATATGATGAATAGGCTGTTTCAACCCTATCTTGACCAGTTTGTTGTGGTATTTATTGATGATATATTGGTATATTCTAGATCTGAGGAAGAGCATGGGGAACATCTTCGGATTGTATTACAGTTTATGCGAGCGAAACAACTATATGCCAAATTCAGTAAGTGTGAGTTCTGGCTTTCTGAGGTTATGTTTCTGGGTGATATAGTTTCTGCTCAGGGTATTCAAGTTGATCCGATGACGGTTGAGGCTATTATGAGTTAGAAGCAGCCCAATAATGTTTCTGAGGTTCGAAGCTTCTTGGATTTAGCTGGTTATTATCGGAGATTCGTTGAGGGTTTCTCTTCTATTGCAGCTCCATTGACTAAGCTTCTGAGGAAGGATGTTCCCTTCGTTTGGACTGAGGCTCAGCAGTCTAGTTTCGAGAAGCTTAAGTTTGTGTTGACTGAAGCACTAGTTTTAATTCAGCCTGAGCCAGGTAAGGCTTATACAATTTTTAGTGAGGCTTCGTACACCGGATTGGGGTGTGTTTTGATGTAGGACGGGAAGGTAGTGGCTTATGTGTCTCGATAGTTAAAACAGCATGAGTGTAACTATCCTACCCATGATCTAGAGCTTGTTGTTGTTATCTTTGCACTTAAGATCTGGAGACACAATCTCTACGGGGAGAAGCGTTATATCTATACAGACCATAAGAGTCTGAAATACCTTCTCACTCAGAAAGAGCTTAATCTGAGACAACGTCGCTGGTTAGAGCTTCTCAAGGATTATAATTTTGAGATTGCGTATCATCCATGTAAAGCTAATGTCGTTGCTGATGCATTGAGTCGTAACGCCATTTCAGATCTGAGATCTTTGTTTGCTCGGATGAGTTTGTACGACGATGGCAGTCTGATGGCAGAACTTCAGGTTATTCCTACATTGATTTTTGATATTTGAGCTGAGCAGCCTAGTGATCCATTTTTGATGCATTGTATCAGAGAGGTGCGTAAGGGTACATCTCTAGATTTCTCTATTGATCAGGATGTAGTATAATGTTTCTGTGGCCGGCATTGTATTCCGAGGAAATCTGGGTTAAAATAGGTTATTCTCTGTGTGGCCCATGACAGTCCTTATTCTATGCATCCTTGTGGTGACAAGATGTATAAGAATCTTCGTGAAAGGTACTGGTAGAAAGGTCTCAAGTGGGACGTCGTCGGATTTGTATCGAGGTGTCTGACTTGTCAGAAAGTCAAAGCAGAGCATCAACGTCCGTCTGGGTTACTACAACATATTGAGATTCCTTAGCGGAAGTGGGAGCGCGTGACTATTGACTTTGTTAGTGGACTTCCTTTGACTCCGTCGAAGAAGGATTCCTGTCTGAGTTAACTATTCTTTGAGTAAGTTAGCCCTGCTTTATATTTTTTAGATCGTTCGACTTCACGGGGTACCGTTATCTATTATTTCCGACAGAGATCCGAGGTTCACTGCATGATTCTGGGGGTCTCTTCATTCTGCTTTGGGTACTCGGTTGAAATTCAGTACATCTTATCATCTGCAAACAGATGGTCAGTCTGAGCGTGTGATCCAGATTCTTGAAGATATGTTGAGAGGTTGTATTCTTGATTTCAGAGGCAGTTGGGAGGATTTCTTGCCTCTTGCAGAGTTTTCTTATAATAACAATTATCAGGCCAGTATCAAGATGGCACCGTATGAGGCTCTGTATGGGCGTAGGTGTCGTTCACCTATTGGTTGGACTGGTTTGAATGAGCACAGATTGTTGGGACCGAAGATTGTGCACGAGGCTGAGCAGACTGTCAGATTGATTCAGGATCAACTTAAGGCTGCTTTTGATAGACAGAAGTCTTATGATGATTTGAGACGTCGTGATCTTGAGTTTGAGGTGGGTGATGAGGTTTTCTTGAAAGTACCTCCTTGGAGGAAGGTACTTCGGTTTGGTCGAAAGGGCAAGCTGAGTCCTCGTTACATTAGCCCTTATCGGATTATTTGTTGAGATGGACCAATTGCCTATCAGCTAGAGCTACCACCAGAGCTTCAGCGTATTCACGATGTTTTCCATATTTCAGTGTTGAGACGTTATCATCCTGATCCGTCACATGTCATGCCTGTTGAGGATATTGAGGTTCATCCTGATTTGCGTTTTGAGGAGGAGCCTATTGAGATTCTTGCTCAGGATAAAAAGGTTCTCAAAAGGAAGACCATTAAGATGGTCAAAGTTCTGTGGCGTAGTCGTAGTCATGATGAGGCTACGTGGGAGCCCAAGACTGTCATCCGTGCTCAGTATCCGTATCTTTTTGTTCCAAGTAAATTTCAAGGCCGAAATTTCTTTTTAACGGTGAGAGAGTTGTAACACCCCAATTTTGCCCTAAATTAAAAACCCTAATAATTTGGAATTTCAATTGAAAACTTAATTAAATTTCAATGATTAAATTGGGAATTTTAAGAATTTCAGTGATCACATTGTAACGATTGCAAAACTTAAGTTCCATTTCATAAACCATAGAAAGTATAATGGCACGCTCTGTAATTAACCCTTTTCTTAGGGTATAAATAGAACCTTTCAACCATTTTCTCTGGTTTTGGCCGTTCTCTTCCCTCTCCTTCAACGTCTTGTGCGAGCAAAAGAAAAGAAACCCCCTTTCTCCATTTTCCGTCCGACCAAGGGTCAAACACCTTCCGTTCGACGGTCCGGCACTACCGTTCATCTTCCCTTTATTGTCCGACCATAACCCACTCGTCAACTAACCCTCTTCGGCCGCCCTTTGCCCGAAACTCGTCAGAATTTGACGCGACAGGTCACCGATGTTGAGGAATCGGGCGGATGTTGTGCTTTAATTTTCGAATTAGGGATTTTATGTTGAACCGGTCTGAACCGGTCCAGAAGACTGGACCAGGTTGACAGAACCGAACCGGTCTGTCTTATAAAGAGTTGGCTGACGTCAGCGTCGACCATTGACCGTTGACTTTTTCAAAAAAGGGCTATTTCATGTTTTTCAACATTCTGATTCCGTTGCCCGTTTTCCCAAATTCGAACACGAAAGACCGTTTAGACCGCTTTTATTCACTTATACTTGTATTTAAGGATTTGAATATCGGAAAAATTAATTGGTATTATTCGTATTTGCAGACGACATTGACTCAGATACTGAGATCCTTACTCTTGTAAAAATTACTCTTGTAAAAATTGTTTAAATTATGTGTTCATATTCATATTATCTTTTTTACATCATATTAAGCCTTAAATTTTATTTTAATCTCTTTTGAGTTTTAAAATTTTAATTTGTTATCAAATTAAACAACCGATACAAATAATATTTTTTTTATATTTTTTATTTATTTTCTAACAATTTTCATCTTTTATGATTTTTATTACTAAGGATGCCTTGAAGAATGAGTTCCCCAAATTTTTATTACTAAGGATGACTTGTTCAACATTCTGTAATGTTATGCAATATTTATTTATACATTCAGATTCAGATTCAGTGCTCGGATTTTATGTCATCTCATTTTGGTTAGGATTCTGTACGGGGAAGTTCAGTAGCTTCATTCGTCGGGATGATGTCTACTTCGGATCAGGGGTTTCACCCTACGGGCTGGATTCCACTTCGGATGGTGATGAGGAAGAGAGTGGTTTTGGGGAACCTTACTCTTCGGATGGTGATGTAGTTTGGGTGCATGTCATATTGTGTTGCATATTCATTCATACTTGCTTATGTGTTTGAATTGATTCGTAATGGAAAAACTGTATTATGATAATGTTTGGTTGTCTCTGTTGTTATAATGACTATATTAGTTTTGTTTGCACTGTAGAGACACACTGAGCGTTTTCGCTGACTCCCCCTTAGTTTCTACTTTCAGATACTCAGGTATAGGCTACGGTACTTGGAGAACCTCATTTTCCAGCTTTATTTATTTATTATTATCAGTATGAGACTTAGACTTATTTATATTAAATGTTTTATTGGATTGTATATAATTTCAGATTCTGGGTGTTTTATTTGGGGTTATTATGTTTTATTATGCATGCACATTTTGAATATTTTATATTTTCAAGAATATTTTATCAGTATGTAATATGCGATACTATTATTATCTATTTTGGAATTTAAGTTTTGAATCAGGTTACTTGTGTGAGGGACAAGCTTTGAGTTGACTCCTTATATTCGACCCAATTCTTCCGGGTCGGGTTTAGGGGTTACAGTTTGTTTATAGAAAATATTACTCTTGTAAAAATTGTTTAAGTTTGGTGTTCATATTCGTATTATCTTTTTTACATCATATTAGGCCTTAAATTTTATTTTAATCTCTTTTGAGTTTTAAATTTTTATTTTGTTATCAAATTAAACAACCGATACAAATAATATTTTTTAATATTTTTTATTTATTTTCTAACAATTTTCATCTTTTATGATTTTTATTACTAAGGATGCCTTGAAGAATGAGTTCCCCAAATTTTTATTACTAAGGATGACTTGTTCAACATTCTGTAATGTTATGCAATATTTGTTTATACATTCAGATTCAGATTCAGTGCTCGGATTTTATGTCATCTCATTTTGGTTGGGATTCTGTACGGGAAAGTTTAGTAGCTTCATTCGTTGGGATGATGTCTACTTCAGATTAGTGGTTTCACCCTACGGGCTAGATTCCACTTCGGATGGTGATGAGGTAGAGAGTGCTTCTGGGGAACCTTACTCTTCGGATGGTGATGTAGTTTGGGTGCATGTCATATTGTGTTGCGTATTCATTCATACTTGCTTATGTGTTTGAATTGATTTGTGATGGAAAAACTATATTATGATAATGTTTGGTTGTCTCTGTTGTTATAATGACTATATTAGTTTTGTTTGCACTGTAGAGACACACTGAGCGTTTTCGCTGACTCCCCCTTAGTTTCTACTTTCAGATACTCAGGTCTAGGCTACGGTACTTGGAGGACCTCGTTTTCCAGCTTTATTTATTTATTATTATCAGTATGAGACTTAGACTTATTTATATTAAATGTTTTATTGGATTGTATATAATTTCAGATTCTGGGTGTTTTATTTGGGGTTATTATGTTTTATTATGCATGCACATTTTGAATATTTTATATTTTCTGGAATATTTTATCAGTATGTAATATGCGATACTATTATTATCTATTTTGGAATTTAAGTTTTGAATCAGGTTACTTGTGTGAGGGACAAGCTTTGAGTTGACTCCTTATATTCGACCCAATTCTTCCGGGTCGGGTTTAGGGGGTTACAGTTTGTGTATAGAAAATATTACTCTTGTAAAAATTGTTTAAGTTTGGTGTTCTTATTCATATTATCCGTTTTACATCATATTAGGCCTTAAATTTTATTTTAATCTCTTTTGGGTTTTAAATTTTTAATTTGTTATCAAATTAAACAACCGATACAAATAATATTTTTTATTTATTCTCTAACAATTTTCATCTTTTATGATTTTTATTTCTAAGCATGCCTTGAAGAATGTGTTCCCCAAATTATTTCGATTAACGAGTAATAAGCTTGCAAGTGTAAATGTTGAGGATTTCATACAAAATTTACGCCATTGAAATAAAATTATGTGTATGTCCTTAAATTTTATTAAATTGAATTTCAAAATTTTCTTTCTAAAAGAGAGAGTATGAAATTTAAAGAGAGGGAATTTTGGTGCAAACGGTGTAATATGGAATATTATAACTAAAATTTAGGAAATATGTTATATAAAAAGTTTCATTCATATCAGATACATACGTATACATGTATATATTGTTCAACGTTAATACATAGTACTAATAAAGTTCAGCATACATTCATCTAATACAAACTACGTTTTTTTCTATTGTCATCAACTGTTTTTATAAGATGTGAGATCATCAGTGATGTAGAGGATCAGGACCATCTGGACTTTTTCTCTTTGACTCCAAAGGATTTTCGACATTCCCTTTCATGCTAGCTTTAATGGCTTTCTTGACTTCATCTATCAATGTACGTTTTCCACCTCCTTTTAATTGCATGGATTCATGATCGGTCTCACGTATTTCTTGTCTTTTGATCGATTTCATAACAGTTGCAGATATACCAGCCGCTACTGTTGTCAATTGTAGTGAATATCGACGACGAAAAGAGTCAAATTCGTAAAATGACGGATGTACTTTCATTTCATCTTCAAATTCTTGATCAGGAGCCGGAAACGAATGAAGTGAACGACTTGCAAAACTCGAAACCAAAAACAAAACATGCAATGAAAGCATGAAGAAAACATTGAAATTATAAGTTTAAGAATCAAATTGAATGTGAAATCAATTTCAAGATCGAACGTTGAGAGGGTCGAATTACTAAATTTTAAAATTATAAGGGCTTTTAAAGTTTTACATGAACCTAAATTGCTATTAGAATAAAACTATTGGGGACACGAATATACCCTTCTTTAATTTTGTCAGTGTTTATTTATAACTAAATAACTTTAAATTTTAAACAAGGGTCAATTTATTATTAAATCAAAATTTATTGGATATTTAAGTTTCATAATAGAGACTTATGCCCTTGATCCATCCGTCCCATGGACTGTATGATAAACAATGACGGAGTCATATGGATTTTTACTTAAAAAATATAAGGGATATTTACTTATTTGACCTCTTATTTTTCAATTCATTTGAACTATATCCCCTTTTTAATGGTTAATTGTACATTTTCTTTATTTATCTTAATTATTTACTCCGTCCCTAATAATAAGTTTTTGCTTGCTCATGAAACGGGTTGAACCATGATTCAAATTCAAACCAGTTATACTATTTATGTTAGAATTGAGTTCTTGAATGATAAAAGCTATATGTAAATAAGAGTTTTCTTTTGGTTAATGTCATTGTTTTAAATATTTTGATCGGTTAATTTAAATTAAATATTATAAAAATTTATCACGAAACATTTTTTAAATTTATATAATTTATAACATTAGAATCTATTTTTATTATATTTTAAAATAAACGAACGAATCATTTTACTAGATGAATTGATGGTCCAATTTCTAATGATCCAAATAAATATTATTTTTAATTATCAACAAGCTTCTCGTTTTTTATTACACCAATTCTATTGGTTGGTTGCCGCGGATGAAAGGTCTTGTGTTTGGAGCTTTGAGGGGAATTTTAATAGGGTGAGTGAAGCTAAAAATAGGGGGTTAGTGGCGCCTTTCACTCTCGATGAGGCGTGAGCGGTTGTTTGTGGGTGTGAGGGCTCGAAGTCACTGGGGCCAGACGGCTACAATATGGAATTTTTCAAGAAGTGTTGGGAGGTAGTTTGTGATGATGTTGGGCGGTTTTTAGATGATTTTTTTGCATCCGACAAGTTACCTGTGGGTGCGAGCAACACATTCCTTGTGCTTTTGCCTAAGGTTGATTCACCAGTCACCTTGAGATATTTTCGACCAATCAGCTTGCTTAATTCGATATATAAGATTCTTGCCAAAAATCTGGCTAGAAGGTTGCAATCGGTGTTGGGAGGACTAATTAGTGATCACCAATCGGCTTTTGTGCGTGGGTGTGAAATTGTGGATGATATTCTATTGGCAAATGAGACAATACATTCCATGCGACAGAGTTCGTTGGGCAGATGTATCCTGAAATTTAACTTCGCGAAACCTTACGACTGCGTTCGATGGGAATTTTTAGAGCAAATTTTATGGTCGATGGGGTTCAGTGATTCTTGGCGTCGTCTGATTTCTGAGTGTATCAGCACAGTCAGGTTGTCAGTTTTGTTAAACGGTAGCGCCAATAAAGAATTTGGAATGGGGCGTTGTCTGCGGCAAGGTTGCCCGCTGTCGCCTTTGCTGTTTGTTATTGTGGCGGAAGCACTACATAGGATGTTCGTTCAAGCGGAAGAGTTGGGGCTCATCCGTGGGGTTTCGTTGGCTCTGGGGTTGTCGCTATCGCATCTTAAATTTGCTGACGACACCATTCTATTCTTTGAAGCCTCCGTTGAGAGCGCTACGACTATCCGCAGGTTACTGTGTTGCTTCCAAGTTTGTTCTGGTTTGAAAATTAACTTCAAAAAGTCCTCTCTTTATACTATTGGCATGAATGAGGGGCTGTTTGATTCAATGGCGGCTGTCTTGTGTTGTCGGAAAGGTTAATATCATTTTGTTTATTTGGGGCTGCCGTTGGGGGTGAATCCTCGCAACATTGTTGTATGGGAACCGGTTATAGCCTCGGTTCGACGAAAGCTCGCTAGTTGGAAACGAACATCTTTATCTTTTGCTGCTCGCGTCACACTAGTAAACTCTATTCTTTCGTCACTTCTAGTTTATTATATGGGTTTGCTTCGGGTGCCGAAGGGTGTTATCGCAGCAATAGATAAAGTGAGGCATGCTTTTCTGTGGGGTGGGGTGAGTTTACAACGGAAAATATGTCGAGTAAGCTGGAGTATGGTTTGCCGGCCACGTCATCTTGGTGGGTTGGGGGTTTCGGATTTGGAGGTTCGAAATAAAGCATTATTGGCAAAATGGTCTTGGCGGTATGCTAGGGATGAATCGTCTTTTTGGAGGGCCATCATCGTGGCAAAATATGGCGAGGCAGCCCAGTGGTGGCGATTTAACTCTGCCTACAGGGGTTCGATGTCAGATATTTGGAAACAGATTGTCAAAACTGTGAGCTCGGAGAGTGTTCAAAAGTTCATGGGTGAGACTAGTTTTGTTCGGAAGGTTGGTGATGGTTCGCGAGTTTTATTTTGGTTTGATGCGTGGTGTGATGAGAAACCATTGAAGGATATATTCCTACAGTTATTTTCAATAGTGGTGAATCGTTTGGCTTTGGTCGCTGACCTTTTCGATGGGGGTAGCTTTTAGCATGACCACTGGGAGAGTTTCTTTCGTCGAGGCTTGCGTTCGTTTGAGCTTCGACAACTTCGGGAGCTCATCTCGCTCTTTGGACCTGTGAGGTTACGGCATGGTGCAGTTGATATTTTAGTCTGGACACCTGATACGCGCGGGACCTTTTCAGTAAAGGCTCTATCACGTCTGCTTATGTTGGACAAGGTGAGAGGGAGCGATTTCGATGAGCATCCTCGTACCTCCAAAGGTTCAGGCGTTTTTGTGGTTCACATGGCTGCGTTGTTTACCAACCTTTGATTTGTAGAAGCTTCGTGGCATCGTGTTGGATGAGCAGCAAGGTTTGTGTGCTCGGTGTCGTGAGAGGGAGGAGGAGATTGATCACTTGTTTTTCATATTCTCGTTTGCCCAAGGAATTTGGGATTGGTTTAGGCGTTGGTGGGGGGTGTCTTTGCCGATGCCGAGGACTTTTTCTGATTTTTTCATCCCGGGATTTCATTGTTCTTTCACGGGTACTTTAAGGCTTCTGTGGGTGTCGAGCATTACAGCATTGTTGTGGTCCCTATGGCTTGCGCGGAATAAATGTGTTTTTAACGGTAAACTTCTACCGACTTCGGAGATTTTCTTCTTGGTTAAATTGTGCTCATTTTACTGGGTGAAGTCGTTAAAAGAGGGGTTGTCCTTCTGTGAGTCTTTATGGTGGGATTGCCCGAGCTCGTTCAGTGAGTTTGTAGTTTCTAAGCCATGTCGTGTGGGGTTAGTTGGGAGCCTCCAATTGGGGACATACTGAAATTTTCGGTTGATGGTTCTGCTCGTGGTAAGCCAGGGCCTGCAAGTTTTGGGGGTGTTTTGCGTGATAGACAGGGTCGAATTCTAGCTCTCTTCTCGGGTCCACTTGGTTCCCTTGATTTCAATGTAGCAGAGTTGCGGGCAATCGCTTTTGCGTTGAATTTCTTTGCAGCTTCTAAATGGGCATCTCGTCCCCTCGTGGTGGAGTCGGATTCCAAAATTGCTCTTGGTTGGGTGTTGCTTTTGGAACGAATACCTTGGCTTTTGTGGGAGATTTTGGGTTTGATCGATCAAGCATGCCTCACTTTGGGGTCCGTATGCTTTAACCACATTTTCCGTGAGGCGAATGGGTTAGCGGATGTGCTAGTAAAGGAAGGGGTGACGCGGGCATCTTTATTTTAGGCCTCTGTATGATTGTTTCCTTTGTGAGGGGCGTTGTGTTCCGTTGTTGTTTATTTCCTTTTAGTCCATGTGTCATACTCTTTTCCTCGGTTAGGCTTAGGGAGGTTTTTAATGAGGCGCACGTGTGACTCGAGTTGTATATTTTCCCATTAATATACAGATTTTTGCCGATAAAAAAAAGGAACGACAGAAAGGATATAATAAGCAGCTATGTTATACGTTTATGTTATACATTGTAAATTGAATTAGGGTATTAAAATTTAATCAATTTTTTTGTTTAAATAGAGAGATATTATATTCTCTTTCCGAGATTCGAACCTATACAAGATGGAGCAGAATGTGTATCCTTAGAAACTAAACCAATTAATTTTGGTTAGACTCAAAATAATTCGAACATATAATAAATTTATTTATGTATAACTTAAAAGACAACTATTAATTATTTTAGCAGAAAAAGATATTAGATAATTTATATAATGTATAGAATTCAAATTCTTATGTTACGGGTAAAACGAATTAAATTAGAAGTATCGCCTCCATAATAAATTTTTATAATATTTGCTTCAAATTAATTTATTGACAAACCGATCAAATATGATTATAAAAAATGTCATTCCGTGAATGAAAACATTTTAACACTCAATGTTTTATTTTGAGTCAAAATGGTCATTTTGTGAATGAAAACTGTAATCAACTAACGATAAACAACTTGATATGATTGACAGAATAACACATCATCAGAAAAAAATTAAATTGTATTTTATATAATTTTAGTTTTACTTGTGTGTCACTATGTCAAGTCAGCACCTTTGTTTATTTGTCACTGTTATGCCAGTGTGCATTGTCATGAAGATTTCCCACACCATGTCAAGTAATTTGTCGTTAATTAACTAACTATTTTAACTTAAGATAAAATATTAAAGCTTAATGTACTTAAAAAATTAAAATAATTTTTCAGTCAAATATTAAGAACATTTTCTAACTTTATGCATAAAAAATACAACCTAAAGAGAATTTGTGCATCCCGAAGTGATAAATGAAAAAAATAAAAAGGAAGATTTGGATAAAAAGAAGATCACATCAAAAGCCAACCTTAAAAGTTTTTAGTTTTAACGAATTTAACGATTGGAATCCTTTTTGGATCCAAATTCGTATCTAATTCTTTGAACACACTTTCCTATAATGCTCTAATTTATAAAAAAATATTTTAATACACAAATGGAATAAAATTTAATTTATATAAATTTATTAATTTTAGAAGTTATGAATTGTGGGTTTAGAATTTAAAATTTAAGATTTATAGTTTTATAGTTTACATATAGAGATTAAAATTAAATCATGTTTTGGTTAATATGAATTAGGAGATAATTATTCTTCAATTCCTCCTCGTTTACATTTACTTATATACACTCGTATTTAAACATTTTTTATGGGTTTGTGGAAACGCCTGGCAAAGGAGCAAAAAGCGGAACATGATGCCGGCGAGCACCGTGAAACAGGTAAGGGTGATCAATCGGAGGAAAAAGATCAGGCCACTCAACGAGTGTGGACCTTATATGTCGGAGGTCTCTCTCGAACAATACATTGGAAAGGATTATGGCAGGTATGTGATAGACATGGGGTCGTCAAAGATGTGTTTTTTCCGAATAGAGTGGCTAGGGATGGGCAGCGATTTGGCTTTGTTCGGATGGCATCACAAGATGACGCCAATCGGGTAATCGAGAGATTGCATGGAAAATGGATTCACGGCGCTTGGATGAGTGTCGCCATGGCGTGGAAGGGCAGAACGGAATTGATTAAGAGTAAAGGGGGAGAAAGGGAAAGCGGGGAACAACGTGGGACAGTGGAGATTGGAGATTCAAAGGCGTCACACACTTCGAATTCGACAGGGAGAGGTGGGGTGAGTGAAAATCGTAGGATAATACCGGGAATAGTAGACGAAGACAAATGGGCGATCCTACAATGGTGCGCGGTGGGATGGTACTTGAATCCGTGTAACATAAAATCATTGGCGGAATGTTTGGAGGTTGAGAAGCACCACGGATTCTCTATCATGAGATTGTCCGGGTCCATGATTTTGTTAATGTGCACGTCACCGAGTGTTCGAGAACGTGTGTTGAAGCTAGACCGTGTGAAAGAATGTTTTGCGAGGGTGGAGGCGTGGTCACCAGCAATCAAAGTGGAATCGCGCCGGGTATGGTTATCGATTGTGGGTCTTCCAATTCACTTATGGCACAAACGGACATTCGTGAATATCGCAAATATATGGGGATCTTTTATTTGTATGGACGACGCTACGGAAACGCCGACATCTTTTGATAGCGGCAGAATTATGGTGGAGACAACTGCTTTTAATTGAATTGAGGAACAAATAGCTATTCAATTTGAGGAGGAGATATCTCCGGTCCGAGTGTTGGAAATGGACGGAAAAACCCCGGTGATTGAATGTGATTGTGGCGATTTTGAGTCGACCAACGGAGAGGAGAGTCTTGCACATGATACCTCTAATGACATTGCAGGGGTTGTAGAAAAGATTGATGACACCACAAATAATCAAAGGGAGGTAATCGAACCGGTTTTGTGGCTAGCTAATGACGTTTGGGAGGGACAACAAGGGGCCATGAACTGTGCAACAAGTATAGAACATAGAGCAGATTTAATTACAAATGTGGAACGGGGTCGACACAACATTTGGAACGGTCGCTGGACAGGCAGACGGAAGAGCTGCCGGAACGAAATGAGCTGACGATAGGAGGTGGGCTGAGTGGGAAGAAGGACAGTGGCGATAGGAGTCTAGAGGTGGTAGGTAACGTTCAAATGTGTGAGAGTTTAGATATCGCTGGGATTGTGAATTCCAAATCTAGTGATTCAGTGGGGCTGGATTCTCAATTACATAGAGGGGATAAGATAGAGGAATTTAATTCATATCCAAATATCCATTCGAATGCTACACATCCTGGTTTGGGTACTACCGAATTAATTCAAGTGGGTCGGGCATTTTGTAAAATCCGACGGGTCCTAGGAGGCGAACAAAACATAGGTGGCTATCGGGTATATCAGAAAAAGAAGGCCAACCGATTGAGTGGGCTTCGACAAGGAAATTTGAACGGGGAAGGGGAGATAGAAGACGGATTGAATACACCCCAAAATATAGAAAGCGAGGCAGTCGCAATAGTAAAATTGGGTTCGTTGATTGGGGTAAATTCTAACGGACGTGAAGAGGAGATAATTCGAGACATATCACAGGTAATCAACGGGGATAGTCGGGGCTTGTGACTAATGAAATTGCTATCGTGGAATGTTCGGGGTTTGGGAGGGAGTGCAAAGCGACGGTATGTACGTGAGGTGTTACGGAAAAATAATGTGGACATGGCGATGTTGCAGGAAACGAAGATGGAGAAGTGGCCGACGTTATGGGTAGCGAACTTATGGGGAACAGACAGTTTTTTCATCAGCATTGGGACGTATTTTTTAGGAGGCAATTGAGGGTGTTTGAGCACGGGCAGTTGCGGGAGTTGCATACTTTGGTGTCCAAGTTTCGTTTATGGGAAGGCAGGATGGATACATTAATTTGGAGGCCGGATGCTCATGGTCTGTTTTCGGTTCAGGCTTTGTCGAAGCTGATCTTGTTAGATAAGGTTGGGGATATGGGCTTAGGCGAATGCTTCGCTTGGAAAGTACTGGTATCGCCTAAAGTTCAAGCCTTCTTGTGGTTCATATGGCTACGACGGTTACCCACGGCTGACTTCTTGAGCGCTCGAGGGGTCCCTTTGCCGGATGATCAGGGACGCTGTCCATGGTGTGAGACGGAGGAGGAGAGCATCGCTCACATATTGTATGAGTGTTCTTTTGCGCGGACAGCATGTGATTGGATGAGACAATGGTGGGGCGTCGACACAATTTTCCCGGTCAGTTTTGAAGCATTTTTTGTGATTGTTTTTCATTGTGTTTTTACTGGATGCATGAAAATGTGGTGGGTGGCGAGCGTTAGTGCGTTGTTGTGGTCGCTATGTTTAGCGAGAAATGAGTTTATTTTCTGTGGGAAACGTTTGTCATTGTCTGAATTATGTTTCTTGGTTAAGTTGAGATCGTACTACTGGATAAAGGTTGATAGGAGGGGTGAAATGTTTCCAGAATCCATTTGGTGGTCATGTCCTGCTAATTTTGTTGTTAGCGCGCAACCGAGATAGTTGAGGGTGGGAACGAGCTGGAAGCCACCGTTAAAGGGAATGTTAAAGTTTAATACGGATGGATCGGCGCGTGGTAAGCCGGGTCTAGCGGGGTTTGGTGGAGTAATGCGGGATGGGGATAGTCAAATATTGGGATTGTTTTCAGGACCTTTAGGAGTGATGGAGTCGAACGAAGCTGAAGTGCGAGCGATAGCTTTTGCTTTGGGTTTGGTGCAGGAGAGGGAATGGCGGAAAGGCTGTGTCATTATAGAGTCGGACTCTCAGGTGGCATTGAGCTGGGCTACACATTCGGCAAAACGTCCGTGGCGGTTATGGGAGGTCTTCTTAGCGATCGATCAGGCTTGTCAGGTAGCGTATGACATACAGTTTTGTTATGTGCCGAGGGAGGCGAATGGCTTTGCGGATGTTTTAGCGAAAGAGGGAGTGGATAGATATTCGCTCTTTGTGGCATGTCTATGAGTTGGTTGTTCGTTTATTTGTTCCTCCATTAGGCTTAGGGAGGTTTTTAACGAGGCGTAAAATCCGTCAAGCTGTATGTTTTTGTTATTTTAATAAAATCATACAGTTCCCGATCAAAAAAAATATAGAGATTAAAATTTCATTATTTAAATATGAAAAGTTGTGTAAATCTTTCACACTGTTTGTGTATAAAAAATATTACTCTTGTAAAAATTATTTAAGTTTGGTGTTCATATTCATATTATCTTTTTTTCGTCATATTAGGCCTTAAATATTATTTTTTAATATTTTTTATTTATTTTCTAACAATTTTCATCTTTTCTGATTTTTATTACTAAGGATACCTTGAAGAATTTGTACCCCAATTTATTTCGATTAGCGAGTAATAAGCTTGCAAGTGTAAATGTTGAGGATTTCATACAAAATTTACACCATTGACATAAAATTATGTGTCTGTCCTTAAATTTTATTAAATCGAATTTCAAAATTTTATCACAAAAAGAGAGTATGAAATTTAAAGAGAGGGAATTTTCGTGCAAACGGTGTAAGATGGAATATTATAACTAAAATTTAGGAAATATGTTATATAAAAAGTTTCATTCATATCAGATACATACGTATACATGTATATATTGTTCAATGTCTAATACGTAGTACTAATAAAGTTCAGCATACATTCATCTAATACAAACTACGTTTTTTTCTATCATCAGTGATGTATAGGATCAGGACCACCTGGACTTTTTCTCCTTGACTCCAAAGGATTTTCGACATTCCTTTTCATGCTAGCTTTAATGGCTTTCTTGCCTTCATCTATCAATGTACGTTTTCCACCTCCTTTTAATTGCATGGATTCATGATCGGTCTCACGTATTTCTTGTCTTTTGGTCGATTTCGTAACAGTTGCAGATATATCAGACGCTACTGTTGTCAATTGAGGTGAATATCGACGACGAAAAGAGTCGAATTCGTAAAATGACGGACGTACTTTTATTTCATCTTCAAATGCTTGATCAGGAACCGAAAACGAATGAAGTGAATGAGTTGCAAAACTCGAAACCAAAAACAAAACATGCAAGGAAAGCATCAAGAAAACATTGAAATTAGCCATTTGAAAGTTCAAATTAGGGTTTGATAGTTTGTATAGAATGGGTTGCATGTATAGGTATATATAGATATTACCAACCTTTTGTTTTGCCAGAATATTCAAAGTTTGTTCATATGGATACCATTTGATTGGATTTTAACTTTTAGGATTGAGATGAATTCTTGTTGCTTATATTTATTTTAGATTCCTATATTTATGTCATAAAACATATTTAATATGTTTTATATTTATATAAATTTAAATACGTTAATAATCAAATTTGATATATTTGCATACTTATTAAATTGCATATTATATTTATATTATGTTCATGTTGTGTATGAAATTTCAGTATTTTAATCATTTCATAATCATATAGTTATATTTGGGCATGATTAGGATTGCATGAAAAGTTTTTACTTGCCCATAAGTAGGGGTGAGCAAAACTCGAGTTGACTCGACGCGAAAAAACCTGACTCGTAATTTACCCCAAAATATATGTGTGAATTACATAATTATCTCATGTTGGGTCAAATTAAATATTTTTACTCTAAATTTAAACTCGACTCGACCCGACCCGACCTAAATCTATTTTTTTTAATCCCGACTCTTAAAATTGGATCGGTCGAATCTCCGTGTCATGCACATCCCTAGTTAGTAGAGGCTTAAATTCTTTACTTCCATTCTCTTTTAAATGTACTGATACAAATTAAAGTATAGGACTAAATTTCAAAAGTAATCATAACAGAGGTATTAAAATCACAATTTGACCAAATTATATACAACTTTCAGGTTTCATATTCGTCACTTGAAGTAGGAATAGTTCCAACCGTGGCCGATCCAAACGTACCCATCTCGTCAACTCCGACCACCAACCAACCTTCCCAAGTGGGCAGAACTGACCGCGAGGCTCGAGTTTTAAGGTACAAATAGAATAGGAGGAAACGAAAATTTGAGAAAACAATCCGATACGCTTCCCGGAAGGGCTACACCGAATCAAGGCCAAGAATCAAAGGCCGATTCGTCAAAAGAACTAAAACCGAAAATGACATAGTCCTCGACCACATGCTTAACTCGCCAACTTCAGATTTTGCAGCAGCTTTCATGTCGGAAACAGAGTACGACGTTGTCTCGTAGTTTTGAAAGTCGATTTATAGAAGAATACTATAATTGTGTAATATAGTAATAAAATTCTGGCAAGTAGAATAATCCAAACGACAATTGAAATTAATGGAAATAGATGTTTAGTTCTTTGGTTATAGTTTATGTCGCGACTAAAGTTTGATTTCAATCTCGGAATAAAAAAACAAAGGCTTGATTCCTTAAGACTTTTTAAATTGACCCAAACTTTTTATTTATGTTAATATATATTTTGGTACCATAATTTTGTCTTAACTTGACTGTTCGATTTAAATTATCATTTAAATTTGACTTCTGATTTGAACAAAACATCGCGTTTGGTACTTGTTTTTATCTAGAAGTTGAGTTTAAGTATTATTGAATCGGACAAAGAAGTTTAAGAATCAAATTGAATATGAAATTGATTTCAAGATCGAACGTTGAGAGGGTCGAATTACTAAATTTAAATTTTTTTTGATCGGCAAAAGTGTATGATTTTATTAATAAGTATCATACAGTGTCATCACACTCCATGGCCTCATTAAAAACCTCCCTACACCTAAATGGAGGAAAAGAGTACCGAGGAGTATTAGATAAAGAACAAACGCTAAAAACAACCGAACAAACACGAAAAAACTAACGCAAGAAACCAAAACACAAAACATACACGCTAGTATGCAAAACCAAGATGTTCGATCAACACCACCCCTCGCCAAAAAGTCATCCAAGCAATTCGCTTCTCGATAAAAACATGAATACATAAGCTCAACAATAATCCCCCTCGGATGCAATTTCCAGTCCAAAAGATGTCGTCAAGCACCAACAAAAAAATGGTCCGATGTTGTGTGTTTCAATACTTATCGATCCTCACACTTTTAACAAACCACACCACGCCACTCTATCGACAAAAAGGAAATCACGCACCACATCCAATGAATAATTTCGCCATAACTCGTTGTAGATTACCACATCACATATCGCCTAACAAACTCGCTTGATCCCCTCCCACACACGGTATGTATACTCCTATTATACCACAAAAACAGACATCCAAGAACCGAGCAAATCTGTCTCCTCTCTCTAATGTCAAAAACATCCGATGAAGGCGTAAACACATAAACAAAATCATTCGTAAACCATATCTTATTAGCCATACCATCACTTGATGTCTTTAATTTAGTCACATAAAAAATGACCATCGCACACCTTTGTTTTCTCAAAAAGTGTTGAACCGAATTACGCTTCAACGCTGAACCAATCCCACTCATATTCCACGACCAGAAACTCAACGCTCTTTTCAATTATTGTCGTTCTTGTGCTTCAATCATACGCATGATATCCTTTACAATTTCTTGTTCGTTTCCAATTGTTTTCACCCCAATCAGTTTAACCAATTTCAATGTTTCCTTCGCTTCTCTTAAAATAATCCGTTTTCGGTTATAGAAGTCCGAAGCTGACAAAGAGCCATTAGCAATTACCTCTGATGGTTTTTGGTTTTTCTTCGGACGACCTCTGCCCTTTTTTACCAGCTTCGCTTTAGCCTCACCTCGCTCACCAGGTGATAAAAAACTCAGTTCAATTTCTGAAGCCTGTCGTAACCTTCTAAACTCTCCATTGTATTCAATTGTTTGAGCCTTATTAGCCTTAGGAATTTCTATCCTTGACCCATCAACACGTGGGCTCAATTCATCATCTACTAGTTCTTCGGCAACTAGTTCAACACACGGTACTCCCACATTGTTTGGAAAAACATCCATCACAGCATCACTCGGCAAAACATCCAGAATTTGCCGACTTTCCCTTTCACGATGGACAAAGCTTACATCTTCATCCGCCATCCAACTTTCCGTGCTCATGACACACCAATCCTCCCTCTTGTTCTCATTCCACATACGATCAATTTGGCTCGATCCTAGATCCGAATAAGAGAAATAATCGGGTACCACTATATCATTTGCTGACCTCCAACTTATAGACACCTTAACAGGGCTGGACATATCCATGTTCAAATCCTCAGTACTCAATGTATCTTCCGAGCAGTTCGCTGCCTCACAACTACAATCACACTTAGGGCCAATCGCTTCCTCAATTTCTGTAACGCGAATTGTGAAGACGTTATCGTTAATGCGCAAGTCCATTACTTCATCTATGTATGAAATCCAGTCGGTTTCGATCTGAAATCGACATCATTCAAACGTCAAAGGTGCCAAAGTCTCAATGTCAATCCGTACGAGTTCACCCCAAATCGCTGCAATATTTTGAAATGTTTCTTCAGACCATCCATGAATAGGAATTCCACTTAATGAAAGCCATACCCTTTGATTCGGTAAAAAGGATGTAGGCGACCATTCAATTAAATTTTCAAACCATTTTCTAGACGCCTAGTCTCCAAATTTCTTTTCCTTGATTCTTTATCTTCAAACATGAATAATACAAGAGAGCCCACAACTCGCATCAACGTAAAACCTGTCAATTTCGCCTTTGTAATCTCATTTGCAAGATCCTCTATTTGGCTGGGTTGACAGCAAAAACCCAACGCGCAATTCTATAAAATTTCCCATTTATTGGTATTAACAACCCCATCCACGCATTTGTGTTTCTCTTCCACTCTAGATTGCTCTTTCAATGTGATATGATCATCACTGTCCTCATCCTTGTTACGCAGCCTCACTGGATTCCTTTTGGAATTGTTCGTATGATCATGATCATCCCACTGTTTCTGGATCTCCTTGTTCATCCTTGAATCAATGTTATCACGTTTTCTTCTCCAAAATGTATCCCTAGTCTTCCTTTGCGCCATCATTATCTTTAATTTGTATCCAAAAAGCCGAAATCCATGAAAACGCTCTATAATTCGATCTGCATCCTCCTTTGACCCCAAACGTACAAATTCGAATCCGGTTGCATCTCTCGCTCTCTTTCTTGGAACAAACACATCAACAACCACTCCATGTCTGTCGAAAACTTTCCAAACGCCTTCCCAGTGTAGTTGCCCCGGTAAGTTTTATACAAAAACCGTCCAAACTCTTCGAATTTGATTTCCCAAGCTCATTTTCCTCACTATTAAGGTTGCGTGCACGCCTCTAATTCTTACTTGAAACTTCAATTGTGCACACAGTTTTATTCAGAAATATTCACAAACACATGATGTGCACACATCAAATCCAATCCATTTTCACTTCTCATTTAAAAGATGAGTGCAAGCGTTAATACACAAGGTTTCGTAGTCTCCAAGTGCAAACCAGAGGCAGTGAATCGCGTTGCTGATTGGTGTTGCGGTACTATGCTAATTTGATAGCGGCAAAAGAGAGAGAATTGAGTAATATGGACTTGAAAAGGACTAAATTTTAAAATTATAAGGGCTTTTTTAGTTTACAGCCCTTATAAAGCCCTTATAAAACTTAAAAAGCCCCCCTTTAAGTTTTACATGAACTTAAATTGCTATCAGAATAAAACTATTAGGGACACGAATCTACCCTTCTTTAATTTTGTCAGTGTTTATTTATAACTAAATAACTTTAAATTTTAAACAAGGGTCAAATTATTATTAAATAAAAATTTATCGGATATTTAAGTTTCATAATAGAGACTTATGCCCTTGATCCCTCCGTCCCATGGATTGTATGATAAACAATGACAGAGTCATATGGATTTTTACTAAAAAAATATAAGAGATATTTACTTATTTGACCTCTTATTTTTCAATTCATTTGAACTATATCCCTTTTTAATGGTTAATTGTACATTGTCTCTATTTATCTTGATTATTTACTCCGTCCCTAATAACAAGTTTTTGCTTACTCATGAAACTGGTTAAACCATGATTCAAATTCAAACCAGTTATACTATTTTTGTTCGAATTGAGTTCTTGAATGATTAAAAGCTATATGTAAATAAGATTCACAGGTCACCTTGTGTGATTTTCCACCAATCAACTTGCTTAATTCGATATATAAGATTCTTGCCAAAATTCTGGCTAGAAGGCTGTAGTCGGTGTTGGGAGGACTAATTAGTGATCACCAGTTGGCTTTTGTTCGTGGGCGTCAAATTGTGGATGGTATTGTACTGGCAAATGAGACAATACATTCCATGCGACAGAGTTCGTTGGGCAGATGTATCCTGAAATTGGACTTCGCGAAAGCTTACGACTACGTTCGGTGGGAATTTTTAAAGCACATTTTATGGTCAATGGGGTTCAGTGATTCTTGGCGTCGTTGGATTACTGAGTGTATCAGCACAGTCAGGTAGTCAGTTTTGTTAAACAGTAGCGCCACTAAAGAATATGGAATGGGGCGTGGTCTGCGGCAAGCCTGCCCGTTGTCGCCTTTGTTGTTCGTTATTGTGGCGGAAGCACTGCATAGGATGTTCGTTCAAGCGGAAGAGCTCATCCATGGGGTTTCGTTGGCTCCGGGGGTGTCGCTATCGCATCTTCAATTTACTGACGACACCATTCTATTCTTTGAAGACTCCGTTGAGAGCGCTACGACTATCCGCAGGTTACTGTGTTGCTTTCAAGTTTGTTCTGGTTTGAAAATTAACTTCAATAAGTCCTCTCTTTATACTATTGGCGTGGATGAGGGGATGTTTATTCAAAAGCGGCTGTCTTGTGTTGTTGGAAAGTTGAATTGCCTTTTGTTTATTTAGGGCTGCCGTTGGGGGTGAATCCTCATAACATTGTTGTTTGGGAACCATTTATAGCCTCGGTTCGACGAAAGCTTGCTGGTTGGAAACGAACATCTTTATCTTTTCCTGCTCGCGTCACACTGGTAAACTCTGTTCATTCGTCACTTCCAGTTTATTATATGGGTTTGTTTCGGGTGCCGAAGGGTGTTATCGCATCAATAGATAAAGTGAGGCGTGCTTTTCTGTGGAGTGGGGTGAGTTTACAACGGAAAATGTGTCGAGTAAGCTGGAGTACGGTTTGTCGGCCACATCATCTTGGTGGGTTGGGGGTTGCGGATTTGGAGGTTGGAAATAGAGCGTTATTGGCAAAATGTTCTTGGCAGTATGCTAGGGATGAATCGTCTTTGTGGAGGGCCATCATCGTGGCAAAATATGGCGATGCAGCCCAGTGGTGGCGATTTAACTCTGCCTATAAGGGTTTGATGTCAGTTATTTGGAAGCAAATTGTCAAAACTATGAGCTCGGATAGTGTGCAAAAGTTCATGGCTGAGACTAGTTTTGTTTGGAAGGTTGGTGATCGTTCGCGAGTTTTATTTTGGTATGATGCGTGGTGTGTTGAGAAACCATTGAAGGATATATTCCCACGGTTATTTTCGATAGTGGTGAATCGTTTGGCTTTTGTCGCTGACCTTTCTGATGGGGGTAGCTTTCAGCATGACCGCTGGGAGAGTTTCTTTCATCGAGGCTTGCGTTCGTTTCAGCTTCGACAACTTTGGGAGCTCATCTCGCTCTTGGGACCTGTGAGGTTACGGCATGGTGCAGTTGATATGTTAGTCTGGACACCTGATATGCACGGGACCTTTTCAGTAAAGGCTCTATCACGTCTACTTATGTTGGACAAGGTGAGAGGGAGCGATTTCGTTGAGTGTTTTGCGTGGAAAGTCCTCATACCTCCGAAGGTTTAGGCGTTTTTGTGGTTCACATGGCTGCGCCATTTACCAACCTTTGATTTTTTGAAGCTTCGTGGCATTGTGTTGTATGAGCAGCAAGGTTTGTGTGCTTGGTGTCATGAGAGGGAGGAGGATTTTTTCTATGCCCGTTTGCCTGTAACCCCCTCGTCTCGGTCCAGACGCTTGACCGGTCCGAGTGGGCTACACGGGGAAAACCGAGGCGAAACCCGTTAAGGCTCCACTTCGGTTAACAACCCGAGAAAACTTTTTCATTTATATTATCTTGCCTAGATGTAATATTAAGTCCTATGTGAGCAAAGAAACATCGGAAGAAACAATGAGGTAAACAACCAAACCGTCCAATTAAAACAACCCATTTTAAACTTAAACAGCAGGCCATATCGGAACGCCCATAGGGACCGTACCGAAAGCACACTTGGAGGCCCCTAGCGTACCGAAACACCTGGCCAAAAATAAACGGACCGTACCGAGACGAGACCAACCGTTTCGAAACGTCCTCTGTCTGCAGATTGATTTTAGCTGGTTTATGGCACAAGGCTGTCCCAAAACTCCTTTAAAACCTCCCACAACCCACATACAACAACTCTAAGGCAAACCAAACATCTACAAGCATGCTTAACACACCAAACATAAAGAAGCCATACATTAAAGGAATCAACATCATTCAACACATGCTTCATACATAACATTTAAGATTCATGCTTCAACAAACATACAATTAGGCATCCATAAAGGCACAAGGCCAATAACATCATAAAGGAGTCTAAACGTGCTCCTAAACAAACCAACACCAACATACTTCAAAAGCTCAAAGCAAGAAATACATGTCCCATTGCTTGACTATTACACCTTAAAACTTAAATGTCCATACTTGAAAGCTAAGATAGCACCACAAAGCACACTTGGAGGCCCCCTTCTTGCACTAGCAACCCACGAACTACGGATTTGCATTGTCGAACAAAAGAGAGCATAAGCATAAAGCTTATTGAGGTAAGCTCATTTAAACAAACCTCGACAATGCAGGGTCTAAGCACGAGCACAACCAAGGTAAAATGCATGTTCTTACCTTCGATCCACATGAGCCAAAATACACATGATGCATGAACATATATTCAATATTATGCCATGCTCAACAAGTCCATATACACATCATATGTAAACACATATATTAATCCATATTCGCAACACATCTCAAATCATATTGGCACCTAGCTATGACTCGAATACGCGGATAACCGTTGGAACTCACATCCAACAACAACCATTACCTTACGGTGGGATTACACTCATAACCGTTCAGGCAGAGGGGATTCCACTCGTCCTCACGCCCCGTCGATGGAATTACACTCATCACCGACTAACATATATATAAGAAGGTTTTCCGGGCGAACCCGTACTCCATCTTGATGACTTCCATCACCAAGACCACGCGCGCATTTGACTCACGTGTGCACACTAAAATTCCTAATGATTGATCATTGTACCCAAGCATACTAGTGCCAATACTAAACACAATTCACAACATCATTTCATAACAACTTCCGTTCGTAGCACGTACTCACCATGATCACCATCATGCACAATCCACATGCATATCACAATGCATCAAAACCATGCCTCAACATATATGTATAACACAATATACATATCCACCATAAACACAATTAAACATGAGGCATAGACAACAATTAGAGTTCAACCAAAGTCTCTAACTAAAGCTCGGGATTAGGCTACAACTCTAATCCCAACTCTAGGTGGGTCTACCAAGCCCGACCTAGTCCACATGCTTGAACCAATGCTCGAAAACCATTTAAAAACATTTAACCACTCACTGACTATTCCAAGCTCAACACACTAGTCGATCAAGCTTCCAACGATTCCAGATTTGTTCCCGATGCTTCACCAACACAATTTTCTTGCTTCTAATCAACTCAACACAATCAAAACAACCTC
The DNA here is from genome assembly GCA_030270665.1 of Hibiscus trionum. Lineage (NCBI taxonomy): Eukaryota > Viridiplantae > Streptophyta > Magnoliopsida > Malvales > Malvaceae > Hibiscus > Hibiscus trionum. The sequence goes on along the minus strand of BSYR01000026.1, from coordinate 38,501,276 downwards.
AAATCAGATCACACATTAATGTAGCAAACCCGGAACACTAATCAAGCATAAAACACAAGAGTTTCAAGCTAAGAACAACCCCAAAACTTTAAACCCGAGCAGCCATTAAACCCAGTCCAAAACTCATGATTTCAACCTTTTTAACACACTTAAATGCTTCCAAAACAACCTCTAACTATTACACTAACAACAGCCCTCAATTTCCAACATCAAACAACCCCAAAATCAACCTTTAATCCCTTCAAAAACCCTTCTAAAACCCAAATCCGATAATTATTGTAAAACTCTTTAAAATTCACATATGTTGGACCTTATGGGTTGTAAACAACTTATCTAACAATAAATAATCAAAAGCTTTCTTAGAAATTCATAAAGCTTCAATCTTTGACAAATTCTTTGAAAACCCAAAATATAAAATACATGGTTTTAATGAAAACTAATGGTATCAAAATGAAGAGGAAGATAAGGCCAAGTCAACAATGCAATTACCTTTTGGAAAATCACCAACAAGGAGCAAAGGATGTAAAGGAATAGTAAAAATGTAGAAGAGAGCTCTTTTGGTCGTTGAGTTTGAGATGAGAGTGAGGAAGAAGATGAGCACATGTCTTCTTCTTTTGTTTTTGCTTTAATTTATCAAAGAAATCCTATTTACCATTATGCCATTAATGAAATGGCTAAAAACTCCCATCTCCTAAAGTCCATAGAATTTTGACTTAGAAGATAGGCCCAACATAGACTTTAATTATTTTGCAAACACGAAGCCCATAAAATATTTTATTATTTTAATTATAAAACCGAAACCCGAAATATTATTTTAATATTATTTTCACTCGACCCCTAAACCCGGGTGTTACAACTCTCCCCCACTTAAGGAATTTCATCCCCAAAATTACCTGACGGAAACAAGTACGGAAACTGCTCAAGCATATCAGCTTTCCTCTCCCACGTCGCCTCTTCCACACCTCTATGTCTCCACAACACCTTGACAAACTCTATGGTCTTGCCACGCAAGACCTTGCTATCAAAAGCAAGTATCTCAACAGGTTCTTCATTATAAGACAAATACGGATTCAACTCTATCTCCTCAACAGGCATAACATGAGATGAATCTTATCTATATCTCCTAAGCATCGACACATGAAACACATCATGGATCTTCTCTAACTCAGAAGGCAATCTCAAACGGTAAGCTACAGGCCCAATTCGCTCAAGTATCTCATACGGACCAATAAACCTCGGACTCAACTTGCCTTTCCGGCCAAATCGCATTACCTTCTTCCACGGAGATACTTTCAGAAACACTTTCTCACCCACTGAGAACTCAATTTCTTTTCTCTTCAAATCTGCATAAGATTCCAAACGATCAGAAGCTGCTTTCAAACGGTCACAAATCAACTTCACTTTGTCGGTAGTCCCCTTAAGCAAATCCGATATAGGTAACAATCTCTGACCCGTTTCAGCCCAACAGATCGGAGTCCTACATCGTCTACCATACAAAGCCTCATAAGAAGCCATTTGTATACTAGCCTGGTAACTGTTGTTGTAAGCAAACTCAACTAAAGGGCAAGTGCTTCTCCCAAGAACCCTGGAAGTCAATCACACAACAACGAAGCATATCCTCTAATATTTGTATCACTCGCTCTGACTGTCTATCTGACTACGGATGATAAGAAGTACTGAAATGAAAACGGCTACCTAGGGCACTATGCAAACAACTCCAGAACCTCGAAGTGAATCTCGGATCTCTGTCTGATACAATAGACTTCGGAACTCCATGAAGTCTCACAATCTCGCGAATGTACAAATTCGCCAACTTGTCTAAAGAATATGTAGTGTTCATTGCTAAGAAGTGAGCACACTTAGTGAACCTATCAACTATCACCCAAACAAAATTCTTATTCGAAGGAGACAACGGTAACCCCGACACAAAGTCCATAGTGATCCTCTCCCATTTCCATTCCGGAATCTTCAAAGCCTGTAACAAACCTGAAGGAACCTGATGTTCTGCCTTCACTCTCTGACAAACCATACAACGGCTCACATACTCGGCTACATCCTTCTTCAAACCAACCCAGAAATAATCATTCTTCAAATCACGGCACATCTTAGTACTACCCGAATGCATAGAAAAAGGACTCGATTGTGCTTCGCTCAAAATCAGACGTCTCAACTCAACATCTTCAGGTACTACAACTTTATCTCTGAAACACAATGTAACCCCCTTAGACCGGCGTAGACGATTGACCCGAACTACGAAGATTACACGGGGAAAACAAAAGTCAACCCGAAAGTCAACCTTGATTCACGACCCTTTTTTTCCTTTTTAATCTTGTCTAGATACATGTTAACCCTAAGTGAGTACTCACAAGATACGATTGAGAAAGGCACAACAAACAGATATCATATAGGGACTCAATTGCACTTTACATGGGTTTAAGGACCAAAATGTAATTTCTGTAAATTAGAAGGTCTTCATTGATTTTAAGTTTACCATTATGAAATTAGTCATGTTACATGTTTCTCTGTCAAATTTCATCTTAATTGGACATCTCAAGCTCAAGCAATTGCAATCCCAACATTTAGGACTAAAGTGTAAAACATGTAAACATCAAAGCAATTCAAATTTGTGTCCAACGGTCACCCGTTTCGAAACACCCACCTGCCGTATCGAAACGCTAGATCGAAACGGCATTGACCGTTTCGGTACACGGGTGTGTTTCGAGACCAATTTCGAAACATGGCATTCCAGTAGCCAAATCGTTTTGAAACAACCTCCAACGTTTCAAAACACGAAGGCCATTACAGGCCCCTGTTTCGAAACACTAGAGGGTGTTTCGATACGGTGTAACCCCCTTAACCCGGCCTGGACGGTTGACCCGAATTAAGAAAGTCACACGGGGAAAACCAAAGTCAACCCGAAAGTCAACCTTGATTAACGACCCCTTTTTTTTTCTTTTTAAACTTGTCTAAATGCACATTAACCCTAATTATGATCATTCAAACAACATACTCAAAGATCATAAACATCAGAGATCAAACAGGGACCCAATTGAACAAATTACAACTTTAGGGACCAAATTGTAAATTCTGATAATTATAAGGACTTAGCCCAAATTAAAGTTACCAACTTGAAATTAATCATGTTTCATGCATCTCTGTCAAATTTCAGCTCAAACGGACATCTCAAACTCTTACAATTGCACAAACAAGTTTCGGGACCAAAATGCAAACATTTTGAAACACATAACCGCCAATGTCAGCCCCCAACAGTCATCCGTTCCGAAACGGGAGACAGCCCATTTCGAAACACGGGGCCGTTCCGCAACGCGTACCGAAACGAGGGTTGACAGTAGCCTTTCTGTTTCGGAACGGTGTCACCCGTTTCGGACGCCTGGGCTGCTTCGAGGCACCTGTTCCAAAACGGCAGGCACTGTTCCGATACGGCCTGCACAAAATGCAGAAATTTGCTTGCCTAAACATGCAATTGACCAACCAATCATGCTCCAATTGCTATCAAACTTTACCAGCAACTCATACAACATACAAGAGACATATTTGCATCAACAATTCATCATTTTATCAACATATATGAAAAGCCCCAAATCTAAAGGCATGCTTCCTACACAAGCAACCATTCATGCACAAAAGCCTCTAAACCAACGCATAATGGCCAATTACAAAAACCAACATTAACAACAACATAAATCCAGCTTAGGGAGTTCTAAACATCTCCCAAAACAACAACATTGGTCCCCCATTGCCAAATGCCAAAAGCTAAAAGTGTTTAAGAAAACCTTCCCATACATGAGCTTAACTTCCACTTGATTGCTTGCCCTCCTTGCTGCCCTCAAAGCACTTTAATGCTCTGCATTATTGGTTTAAGAAAAGAGAGAGAGCGTAAGCAAAAGCTTAGTGAGGAAAGCTCCTTAAAACCACACAATAATGCATTTATAAAACTCATTTATAAACCATACTTCAAGATACATTTAGACATGCTCACAAGAAATCTCAAAACAAGCATCTCATGCTTCATAACATAACATGTCATATTGGCCACAAGTGATAATTTCCATCTTTAAAACAAGATCAACATAAGACTCACACATGGACTTTTAATCACCATTGTGATCTTATCCCCAAGGACTTTTAAACACCTTGGCCCATGGACTTTTAAACACCATGGCAAGGACCACACAAGGACTTTTAAACACCTTTGTGTCCTTAACAAGTTTCACCTCAAGGACTTTTAAACACCTTGACCCCCAAGACTTTTAAACACCTTGGCCATGGACTTTTAAACACCATGATAATAATCACCCCAAGGACTTTTAAACACCTTGGCCATGGACTTTTAAACACCATGATAATAATCACCCCAAGGACTTTTAAACACCTTGGCCCCAAGGACTTTTAAACACCTTGGAAAGGACCACACAAGGACTTTTAAACACATTTGTGTCCGTAACAAGAACCATCCAAGGACTTTTAAACACCTTGATGTTCTTAAGTAAACAAGGCTCACTCAAGGACTTTTAACCACCTTAGTGACCTTAACCTTTTCAAAACATCACTTGCCAATATACATCATTTATCATCAATAATCCACTGTTTTAAAGCATTTAACCAAGCCATAAACATCATGCATCTTTAAGCATTAAACCACATTTAAACAATGTTCAATTACAAGGAACTCTAACCTTGAGCTTCCTTAATCACATGGCTTATAACCTCAGCAAACAAACATGCTAGATATGCTTTAAAAATAGAATTTAAACATGCAACAAACACATTGCACCCAACCATCTCATGGTTCCTCAACAAGAGAGTTTTTTCGAAAACTTACTCTTGAGCTTAGCAAAGTTGTTTAAACTTAGACTAAGCTCCCAAACCTCCAAAACATTGGTTTCAAAGCTGAAAACCAAAATCCACTCACCGATTCTGTTTCGCCTCTTGCCGAAACACCAAATCAAGCTTCCAGATCACCACCACTTGGATCCAAAGATGCCTCCCCTGTTTTAACACATTAAAACAGTAGATTAATGCATCATCATGCATTAATAGCTTCAAAGAAAGCACCTAAACTCGCTGCTCTCATCCACACTCCATTTTCGGCCACCAAACATAACCGAAAATGCATCCAAACAACTTCTCAACAATGCCCAGCCATAAACCATCGAAACTAAGCATCCTTAAACATCATTTAACATCTAAAAAGGACCTAACAACATCCTTATACCTCCAGCAACAACAGATCCACAAGATCACCCAAAAACAACCAAGAATCACAAGCTAAACTTAGGAAATTCAACCTATCCGGAATTGCATTAATTAAAACTCAATTCCATAACAAATTAACATTCATTTATCATCAATTATACACCTCAAATCACTGCTTTAACAGATCCAACGAAAATTCATCAAAAATCATCAAATCTTGCATTTAAAGCCAAGATCTATTACACAACCTTAAAAACCTTTTATAAATCATCAAATAAGGATTGAGAACTTAGGAATTTCATTAAAGAACTTGAATTTCAGAGGAGAAGGACGTTCTTACCTCCAAACTTGAGTTTCCCCACTTTTAGAACCAAAAACCTTGATGAAACAACTAGCAAATTGAGAGGTTTTGTTGATGTGATGATTAGGAATCAAAAGAGGCTTGAAAAGAGAGATTTGAGTGACAAAACCAGAAAGAAATCTCTGGAGAGAAAGTGTTTGGGTTGAGAGAAAATGAGAGAAAAGGAAAATTGGAAAATATGGGAAGTTAGTTACAAAATAGCCAAAAATGTTTTTCACTCCACTTTTCTTTAGCTTGAAAATCAGAATTAAACATTAAAATATCTTAGAAAAATCTGGAGAAACTCCCTTTGGGTAAATAGCTCCTTAAAGATTCAAAGTTTCAATCCTTTCTAAAACAGTCACGCAACTTTAAAAAATTACGTTTTGGTCACTAGCCAAAATGTCACCCTTCCAAACCTCATTTTGTAAAATTGATTTCACAGTTCACTTATATATATTAAAAGATGATTTTAGAACATTTTTCCATATTTTTAATGCAACCCGAACTAGGCTTTCCTAAATTCACTCTTATATATTCGAACCGCACTTTGACCAAACCGGTCAACGCCCAAAACTTCTAAGCCAAAAACCGGGGCGTTACAACTCTCCCCCCTTAAGAAATTTCGTCCTCGAAATTTACCTGAAGGAAAGAGATAAGGAAACTGCTTCAGCATGTCATCCTTCCGCTCCCACGTGGCTTCCTCAACACCGCGGTGCATCCACAACACCTTCACCAACTCAATGGTCTTGCCACGAAGAACCTTGCTATCCGAATCCAGAACCTTCACCGGTTCCTCATCATAGGTCAAATCCGGATTCAATTCCACTTCCTCCACAGGCATCACATGTGAAGGATCAGATCTATACTTCCGGAGCATAGAAACATGGAACACATCATGAATCTTCTCCAACTCTTGAGGTAACCTCAACCTGTACGCAAAAGGACCCACACGCTCAACCACCTCGTATGGTCCAATGTACCTAGGGCTCAACTTACCCTTCCGGCCAAACCTCATCACCTTATTCCAAGGCGAAACCTTCAAGAACACACGGTCACCCACCGCATACTCAATCTCCTTACGCTTCAAATCCGCGTAAGACTTCTGCCGATCAGAAGCTGCCTTCAAACGCTCACAAATGAGCCTCACCTTCTCGGTGGTTCCCTTCAACAAAGCCGGCATCGAAACCAACTTCTGACCCGTTTCAGCCCAACAAAGAGGAGTCCTACACTTCCTCCCGTACAAAGCCTCATAAGGTGCCATTTGAATACTTGCTTGATAGCTGTTATTATAAGCAAACTCTACCAAAGGCAAATGCTTCTCCCAAGAGCCCTGAAACTCAATCACGCAACACCTCAACATATCCTCCAAAATCTGGATAACACGCTCAGACTGACCATCCGACTGAGGATGATAGGATGTACTGAAATTCAACCTCGTACCCAGAGCTTGATGCAAACACTGCCAGAACCGCGATGTGAACCTCGGATCCCTATCCGACACAATCGACTTTGGCACACCATGCAGCCGCACAATCTCAGCAATGTACAGCTCCGCAAGCTTATCCAAAGAGAACGTAGTAAGCACAGGCAAGAAATGCGCACACTTCGTCAGGCGATCCACAATCACCCACACCGAATTCTTCTTCGATGGAGACAAAGGTAAACCAGATACAAAATCCATAGTGACCCTTTCCCACTTCCACTCAGGGATTCTCAACGGTTGCAACAACCCTGAAGGAAACTGATGCTCAGCCTTAACTCGCTGACATACCAAACACTTGCTGACAAACTCCGCAACATCCTTTTTCAAACCCACCCAATAGTACTCATCACGAAGATCACGGTACATCTTAGTACTACCAGGGTGCATAGCAAAAGGACTACTATGACCTTCAGTCAGAATAGCACGCCTCAACTCAACATCATTAGGCACCACTATCCGACTTCCAAAACACAACACTCCATCATCATTAAAACAGAAATCCGAAGGTCTACCCTCCGCGATATCCTGAACATGCGGCACCAAGGAATCATCCAGCAACTGCTTTTCCTTGATCGACTGAACCAAAGATGGCTTCACTTGCAACTCAGACACAAGACCACCATCACGCGAGATACTCAAACTGGCAAACATAGCCCTCAGCTCCACAGCCACCTTCCTACTCAAGGCGTCCGCCACAACATTAGCCTTCACAGGGTGATACTCAATCGTCAGATCATAATCCTTGAGCAACTCCACCCAACGTCGCTGCCTGATATTTAACTCCTTCTAAGACATCAGATACTTCAAACTCTTGTGATCCGTGTACACAGTACACTTCTCACCATACAGGTAATGTCTCCAGATCTTCAAAGCAAAAACCACTGCAGCCAACTCTATGTCATGCGTAGGATAATTGCGCTCATGCACCTTCAACTGCCGCGATGCATAAGCCACCACCTTACCCTCTTGCATCAACACACATCCCAAACCAACATAGGACGCATCACTATACACCACAAACTCTTTCCCTGATTCAGGTTGAACCAAGATAGGAGCTTGCGTCAAAGCTGCTTTAAGCTTCTCAAAAGCCTGCTGTCTCGCCTCCGTCCACTCATACTTAACATATTTTTGCAACAACTTCATCAAAGGTGCAGCAATCTTAGAAAACCCATCCACAAACCTCCGGTAGTATCCTGCCAAACCAAGGAAACTACGAACCTCATGAACAGACTTAGGAACCCTCCAATTCATTACCGCCTCAATCTTCTGAGGATCAACACGAATCCCCTTGGCAGAGACCACATGCCCAAGAAACACCACCTCCCTTAACCAGAACTCGCACTTGCTCAGCTTAGCATAAAGCTGATTCTCCAACAAAGCTTGCAAAACAATCCTCAAATGCTCTTCATGCTCCTCCTCAGTACGCGAGTACACGAGGATATCTTCAATGAACACCACAACAAACTTGTCCAGGTATTCATGAAACACACGATTCATCATGTCCATGAAAGCAGCAGGAGCATTTGTCAAACCAAACGGCATCACAAGGAACTCATAATGCCCATACCTTGTCCTGAAAGCTGTCTTAGGCACATCCACATCCTTTACCTTCAACTGGTAATACCCTGACCTCAAGTCAATCTTAGAGAACACAGCAGCTCCCCGAAATTGATCAAAGAGATCATCAATTCTCGGCAAAGGATACCGATTCTTGATAGTCAACTTGTTCAGCTGACGGTAATCAATGCACATTCTCATAGTGCCATCCTTCTTCTTCACGAACAAGACCGGTGCACCCCAAGGCGACACACTTGGCCGAATGAAACCACGCTCAAGCAACTCTTGCAACTGCGTCTTCAGCTCTTTCAGCTCCTTAGGTGCCATTCTATAGGGAGTAATGGACACAGGAGTTGTATTCTCATACAGCTCAATTCCAAACTCCACCTCGCGATTAGGAGGTAAACCAGGCAACTCCTCAGGAAACACACCAGGAAACTCCTTCACAACCCTGATATCGTGCACACGCAACTCCTTAGAGCTAGGATTCATCACAAAAGCTAGATAAGCTTCACAACCCTGCCTCAGCATCCTGCTCGCCTCCAAGGTAGACACCACATTGGCAAGAAACTTCACATTCTCGCCAACCACAACAACTTCATAATCATCTGCAAGCTTCAGCGAAACTCGCTTATTTTCACAATCCACCACAGCACGATGCTCAGCAAGCCAATCCATACCAAGGATTACATCAAAACCATAGAAAGGTAACTCCATAAGGTCAACATGAAAAACATGATCTTGAACAACCAAAGGACACCTCCTATACAGCTTTCGAGTCACAATAGTCTCACCAAAAGAACTAGTGACACGCATACCAACATCCAAAGACTCAACAGGCAAACCAAGCAATTCAGCATGCTCACGTAATATGTAAGAGTGCGTAGATCCAGAATCAATCAAGGAAAGTAATGACAAGGATTGCAGAGTAAAAGTACCTGCGATCACATCCGCGTCATTCCTCCCCTCACGCTGAGCAAACACTCTAGCCTGCCCACCACCCTCTGGTTGCACAGCTACAACATGGGCCACACCTCGGCCACCTTCCTCTCTCCGATGAAAATTACCACGGTCGCGCCCACGACCTCTCTGCGGTGCTGCAACAACAGGAGCACAAACTTGGCCACCAGCCAACATAGGACAATCTCGCCTCAAGTGATCCGCAGATCCACAATTCCAGCAACCATTACCAGCTGCCGCAACAGGAGCTTGCACCTCCTTCACAGCACGAGGACAATCACGTTTCATGTGGCCATGCGAACCACATATCCAACAAGCACTCGGATCAGCTCTAGCGTTGCCTCCCCGAGCAGGTGCTCCACCACCTCGCTTAGCTGAGGACTGATACTTCTGATCACGTCCCCTCTTGTTCCGTCCACCACCGGAACTATACTCAGCTGCTCGCTTGCCAGCACCTTTAGCAGATAAACCCAGGTTCACCTCAATATCCTTGGCTCGGCCCACCAACACATCGAAATCATCATACTCTGTGGCCAGCACGTACATCTTCACCTCCGTCACTAAACCATAACGGAACCTTTCGCACCTCGCTCGCTCATCCGGTACCAGCTCAGGTGCATACTGACTGAGTCGCACAAACTGTACTTCATACTCAGCCACAGTCATGCTCCCTTGGGTAAGAGACATGAACTCCCTCTTTTTCTCATCTAGGTACCTTACACCCAGATACCTTCTCTTGAACACATTCTGAAAGAATGTCCAAGTCACATTAGCTTCTGCCATCCCAGCAATAGTGGTTGTCCACCACGTATATGCATCCTTCTGTAGCAAGGACACAACACAGCCAAGCTTCTGCACATTAGTGCAACTCATCTGACCCAAGATCCTCTTGGTACTCTCTAACCAAGCCTCAGAACCTTCAGCAGACATACCCCTGAACTCAGTCCCTCCCAGACTGCGCAAACGCTCCAAAGGTAATCTAACTCCAGCATCTTCCTGATGCCCAGCTCCACGAGCTCCAGCTACCGCTGCTTGAAAAGCACCAGCAATAGCTTGCACTAACATTGTCATATCAGGCATAGCTTGCCCCTGACCAGCCTCAGGTCCAGCAGCCTCAGCACCAGCTGCAGCTCCAGCTTCCTCAGCCCCAGCACCACCACCACCAGGTGGAGGAGGTAAAACCGCACTCTCAACATTCTCTTCGTTTTCATTCTCATTCTGAGCCGTAGCTCGCACATTACTCCTCAACTCTCTACGAGGTGCCATACTCTAACCATGCAATCACAATGCAAATAAACAAAGTCAGGGCCAGCAAGGTAAGCAATCCAAGTACTCAAGCTCATTTCCAATTAAAATCAACATCATTTCACTAGCTTTGATTTGGCAATGGGTACCCACAACATGCTTCATCACAGCATACATCTCAATTGCAACATACATGCAATTCATTCAACATGCTTTCACCCAACAAGCATACAAAACATACATACTTCAAACATTCACATACACATTCCCAATTACTCGAGAACTCAGCTCTGATACCACCAAATGTAACCCCCTTAACTCGGCCTAGACTTGTCTAAATGCACATTAACCCTAATTATGATCATTCAAACAACATACTCAAAGATCATAAACATCAGAGATCAAACAGGGACCCAATTGAACAAATTACAACTTTAGGGACCAAATTGTAAATTCTGATAATTATAAGGACTTAGCCCAAATTAAAGTTACCAACTTGAAATTAATCATGTTTCATGCATCTCTGTCAAATTTCAGCTCAAACGGACATCTCAAACTCTTACAATTGCACAAACAAGTTTCGGGACCAAAATGCAAACATTTTGAAACACATAACCGCCAATGTCAGCCCCCAACGGTCATCCGTTCCGAAATGGGAGACAGCCCGTTTCGAAACACGGGGCCGTTCCGCAACGCGTACCGAAACGAGGGTTGACAGTAGCCTTTCCGTTTTGGAACGGTGTCACCCGTTTCGGACGCCTGGGCTGCTTCGAGGCACCCGTTCCGAAACGGCAGGCACTGTTCCGATACGGCCTGCACAAAATGCAGAAATTTGCTTGCCTAAACATGCAATTGACCAACCAATCATGCTCCAATTGCTATCAAACTTTACCAGCAACTCATACAACATACAAGAGACATATTTGCATCAACAATTCATCATTTTATCAACATATATGAAAAGCCCCAAATCTAAAGGCAGGCTTCCTACACAAGCAACCATTCATGCACAAAAGCCTCTAAACCAACGCATAATGGCCAATTACAAAAACCAACATTAACAACAACATAAATCCAGCTTAGGGAGTTCTAAACATCTCCCAAAACAACAACATTGGTCCCCCATTGCCAAATGCCAAAAGCTAAAAGTGTTTAAGAAAACCTTCCCATACATGAGCTTAACTTCCACTTGATTGCTTGCCCTCCTTGCTGCCCTCAAAGCACTTTAATGCTCTGCCTTATTGGTTTAAGAAAAGAGAGAGAGCGTAAGCAAAAGCTTAGTGAGGAAAGCTCCTTAAAACCACACAATAATGCATTTATAAAACTCATTTATAAACCATACTTAAAGATACATTTAGACATGCTCACAAGAAATCTTAAAACAAGCATCTCATGCTTCATAACATAACATGTCATATTGGCCACAAGTGATAATTTCCATCTTTAAAACAAGATCAACATAAGACTCACACATGGACTTTTAATCACCATTGTGATCTTATCTCCAAGGACTTTTAAACACCTTGGCCCATGGACTTTTAAACACCATGGCAAGGACCACACAAGGACTTTTAAACACCTTTGTGTCCTTAACAAGTTTCACCTCAAGGACTTTTAAACACCTTGACCCCAAGGACTTTTAAACACCTTGGCCATGGACTTTTAAACACCATGATAATAATCACCCCAAGGACTTTTAAACACCTTGGCCCCAAGGACTTTTAAACACCTTGGCCATGGACTTTTAAACACCATGATAATAATCACCCCAAGGACTTTTAAACACCTTGTCCCCAAGGACTTTTAAACACCTTGGAAAGGACCACACAAGGACTTTTAAACACCTTTGTGTCCGTAACAAGAACCATCCAAGGACTTTTAAACACCTTGATGTTCTTAAGTAAACAAGGCTCACTCAAGGACTTTTAACCACCTTAGTGACCTTAACCTTTTCAAAACATCACTTGCCAATATACATCATTTATCATCAATAATCCACTGTTTTAAAGCATTTAACCAAGCCATAAACATCATGCATCTTTAAGCATTAAACCACATTTAAACAATGTTCAATTACAAGGAACTCTAACCTTGAGCTTCCTTAATCACATGGCTTATAACCTCAGCAAACAAACATGCTAGATATGCTTTAAAAATAGAATTTAAACATGCAACAAACACATTGCACCCAACCATCTCATGGTTCCTCAACAAGAGAGTTTTTTCGAAAACTTACTCTTGAGCTTAGCAAAGTTGTTTAAACTTAGACTAAGCTCCCAAACCTCCAAAACATTGGTTTCAAAGCTGAAAACCAAAATCCACTCACCGATTCTGTTTCGCCTCTTGCCGAAACACCAAATCAAGCTTCCAGATCACCACCACTTGGATCCAAAGATGCCTCCCCTGTTTTAACACATTAAAACAGTAGATTAATGCATCATCATGCATTAATAGCTTCAAAGAAAGCACCTAAACTCGCTGCTCTCATCCACACTCCATTTTCGGCCACCAAACATAACCGAAAATGCATCCAAACAACTTCTCAACAATGCCCAGCCATAAACCATCGAAACTAAGCATCCTTAAACATCATTTAACATCTAAAAAGGACCTAACAACATCCTTATACCTCCAGCAACAACAGATCCACAAGATCACCCAAAAACAACCAAGAATCACAAGCTAAACTTAGGAAATTCAACCTATCCGGAATTGCATTAATTAAAACTCAATTCCATAACAAATTAACATTCATTTATCATCAATTATACACCTCAAATCACTGCTTTAACAGATCCAACGAAAATTCATCAAAAATCATCAAATCTTGCATTTAAAGCCAAGATCCATTACACAACCTTAAAAACCTTTTATAAATCATCAAATAAGGATTGAGAACTTAGGAATTTCATTAAAGAACTTGAAGTTCAGAGGAGAAGGACGTTCTTACCTCCAAACTTGAGTTTCCCCACTTTTAGAACCAAAAACCTTGATGAAACAACTAGCAAATTGAGAGGTTTTGTTGATGTGATGATTAGGAATCAAAAGAGGATTTAAAAGAGAGATTTGAGTGACAAAACCAGAAAGAAATCTCTGGAGAGAAAGTGTTTGGGTTGAGAGAAAATGAGAGAAAAGGAAAATTGGAAAATATGGGAAGTTAGTTACAAAATAGCCAAAATGATTTTCCCTCCACTTTTCTTTAGCTTGAAAATCAGAATTAAACATTAAAATATCTTAGAAAAATCTGGAGAAACTCCCTTTGGGTAAATAGCTCCTTAAAGATTCAAAGTTTCAAACCTTTCTAAAACAGTCACGCAACTTTCAAAAATTACGTTTTGGTCACTAGCCAAAATGTCACCCTTCCAAACCTCATTTTGTAAAATTGATTTCACAGTTCACTTATATATATTAAAAGATGATTTTAGAACATTTTTCCATATTTTTAATGCAACCCGAACTAGGCTTTCCTAAATTCACTCTTATATATTCGAACCGCACTTTGACCAAACCGGTCAACGCCCAAAACTTCTAAGCCCAAAACCGGGGCGTTACATACGGTTTGCCCAGAAACTACAGCAATTGCTGGTTTTTCCTTCATAAACTCATTCAAACACATCCCAAAGACTCTCTAATCATACCAATAAATCAGCAAACATATAAGGTACATATCTAGAACTCTTAAACACATTCATATCATCAAACATGAAATCTCACTAGTCTAGAGGCATGCTTCCTAATATCAAATCACAAATAGGCAATCCAACCTCAAAACAAGCAATTAAGGCCATTTGCAATTCAAACCAGCCGAAGCAAATATGAAACAACACTAGGGAGTTTAACACATCTCCCAAATACAATTCTTGGTTTCCCATTGCCAATCCATCAAAACTAAAGTGTATGAAAACTTCACCATACATGAGCTTGGACTTCCTTGGATGAACTTATCTTCCTTGATGCCCGAAAACACCTCAATTATCTGCATTATTGGTAAAGAGAGAGCGTAAGCACAAATGCTTAGTGAGACATGCTCTAAAGGAAACCAACACAATCGTGCACACTTTGAAAATCTTTACACAAAATCTTTTGAACCACATGCTCATTTTAACACATGCTTGAAAACCTTTCAAAGCAACTTCTCATTGAAACTACATGTACCTCAATTCTATCTCATGCATTTTCCAATGCAAAACTCATGGCAAGGCCATACACATGCTTGTATCATCAAAGCATTTCTAAAACAAATCTCATATGCATAACTCATAGCATAAATCATTTCATCAAAGGTACATGTGTAACAAAAACCATTTCATCATTTATATTGGCATTTAGCATCTCATTAATACTCGGATATGCGGACACATTTCTACACTAGACTCTTCCGGTGGAATCTCGCATCACCGTATTCACTTGTCTAGCAACATGGCTTCCGGTGGAATCTCTCATCAGCGTACTCACATGGCGGAATCTCTCATCGCCACAAAGCTTGGGTATTTCACCAAGTCCTACCCGATGGAATGCCCATCTTCGGAATATCTCCCTTTGGCTTAACCAAAGAGCACGTACGAATTTTTATTTTATAGTGCACTCTCATCCTATTGATCGATCAATTATATCCGGTAAGTTTCTCAACATCTATGCCAATATAATGTGTTAAAACATCACCACACCTACTGTTTTTCATGCAATATTACTCAAAGGTTTTCTCATCAAATCTCAGAACATGTATCATACTTTGCTTCAAACAAAAAGCTCAAATCTCTTCAATGCAACATGCCATCTCATGACATCTCTACAAGCATAATCTCAAGCCATGAATCATGCACAAAAACAGTAGGAATTTATCAATCTCAAACCATGAGCATGTAAAAGCATTTTAGGGGCAAACACCACTTTAAAGAGAGCAATTCAAACCCTACTTACTTCCGGATTTAGGAAGGTGTTTCAAACCTCTCCTAAATCCCCAAACCTTGTATTTTTGTCCTCATGGACTTCTAACCCAATCGCACACACCAATTTCTTTTCGCTTGCTCGCCAAAACGCCAATTAAGCTTC
Organism: Hibiscus trionum; assembly: GCA_030270665.1. NCBI lineage: Eukaryota > Viridiplantae > Streptophyta > Magnoliopsida > Malvales > Malvaceae > Hibiscus > Hibiscus trionum. The sequence continues at coordinate 38,485,419 of BSYR01000026.1, read as the reverse complement.
CGGATCAACTCCAAAAGTGTCTGAAGATGTCTCCCCTGTTTTAGACACATAAAAGAAGAGGATTAATGCATCATCATGCATTGAAATCTTCAGCCAACACTCCTAAACTCGCTGCTCTACCTAAACCCAACATTTCAACTATCAAACACAACCGAAATCACCTCCAAACTCTTCCAAAACATAACCCAGCCAAGATACATCACTTCTAAACATTTCTAAACATCAATTAACATCAAAAACAATCCTAAACTCGTCCTTACACCCCCAGCTTTAACATAACACCAATATCACCCCCAAACCCACCATTTTCACAAGGAACAACTTAGGAAAAACAACCTATTCGGGATTGGATTGATAAAACCTCATTCCTAACATCATTTAACATCCAAAATACATTAGAAAACCATCTCAAAACGGAGCCTAATCAATTACCGCGAAAATCTTCAAAATCTCTTCCAAAATCTTGAGTTTTAAACCAAAATCTTGTTTCCAACATTAAAACCATTCATAAACCTTTAATAAAGGGTTGAAAACTTGGGAATTTCAATAAAGAACTGAGTATTTAGAGGAGAAGAACAATCTTACCTCTAAAAGATGATTTCTCCTTGATTTGGGCAAGTTTCCATGAAAATTCAATGTAGAAAACAAATAGATTTGATGAAAGATTGATTAGGAATCAATGAGTGATGGAAATCTCATCAAATGAAGTGAAAATCAAAGTGAATTTTGCTGGAGAAAAAGTGTTTGGTTGATAGGATTTTGAGAGAAAATTAGATAAAAGTGGTTATGAAAGTCAAAGGTAGTTTATCACCTTTATTTTATTTAATTAAATCATTAACCAAATCACCCAAATTATGGAAAAATCTGATGAAAACATTTTTGGTAAATTAGCTCCTTAAAGATTCAAAGTTTCAATCCTTTACAAAACAGTCACTACTAAACTTTGTAAAAACTGCGATTTGGTCACTACATTGAAATGTAGTATTTCCAAAACATATTTTGTAAAATTGATTTCACCATTCACTTATATATATTAAATGAGGATTTTTAGATATTTTTCTATATTTTTAAAGCATCCCGAACTAAGTGTTCCCTAAAACTCCCTTTTATATTCAAACCGTTTCTCAGACCGGTCCGGTTCAGACCCTAAAATTCTAAGCCCAAAACTGGGGTGTTACAACTCTCTCCCTCTTAAGAAATTTCGTCAATGAAATTTACCTGGAGGAAAAAGGTAAGGAAACTGCTTCTTCATACCATCTCTTCTTTCCCACGTGGCTTCCTCAACACCACGATACTTCCACAACACTTTATCCAATTCAATGGTCTTACCACGAAGAACTTTTCCGTCCGAATCTAGAATCTCAACTGGCTCCTCATCATAGGTCAAATCTGGATTCAACTCAACTTCCTCAACATGCATAACATGCGAAGGATCCAATCTATACCTCCGAAGCATGGAGACATGAAACTCATCATGTATCTTCTCTAACTCTTGCGGTAGCCTCAGCTTATACGCAACATGACCCACACGTTCTATCACCTCGTATGGTCCAATATACCTAGGGCTCAACTTACCCTTCCGGTAAAACCTCATCACCTTCTTCCAAGGTGAAACCTTCAAGAACACACGGTCACTCACCACAAACTCAATATCCTTACGCTTCAAATCCGTGTAAGACTTCTGTCGATCAGAAGTTGCCTTTAACCGCTCACAAATGAGCTTCACCTTCTCGGTGGTTCCTATCAACAAAGCCGGCATCGAGACCAATTTCTGACCTGTTTCAGCCCAGCAAAGAGGAGTTCTGCACTTCCTCCCATACAAGGCTTCATAAGGTACCATTTGAATACTTGCCTGGTAGCTATTATTATAAGCAAACTCCACCAAAGGCAAATGCTTCTCCCAAGAGCCTTGAAACTCAATCACACAGCACCTCAACATATCGTCAAGCACTTGGATAACACGCTCAGACTGTCCACCCGATTGTAGATGATAATAAGTACTAAAGTTCAGCCGCGTACCCAAAGCTTGATGCAAACACTCCCAAAATTGCGATGTGAACCTCGGATCTCTATCCGACAATATAGATTTTGGTACCCCATGCAGACACACAATTTCAGCAATGTACAACTCTACAAGCTTATCCAAGGTATACGTGGTATGCACAGGTAAGAAATGCGCACACTTTGTAAGGCGATCCACAATCACCCACACTGAATTCTTCTTCGATGGCGACAAAGGTAAACCGGACACAAAGTCCATGGTGACTCTTTCCCACTTCTATTCAGGAATCCTGAACGGTTGCAACAACCCTGAAGGAAACTGATGCTCATCTTTAACCCGCTGACAAACCATACACTTACTCACATATTCCGCAACATCTTTCTCCAACACCACCCAATAGTACTCATCCTTCAAATCACGATACATCTTTGTACTACCAGGGTGCATAGCAAAAGGACTACAATGAGCTTCGGTCAGAATAGTACGCCTCTGTAACGCCCCGGTTTTGGGCTTAGAAGTTTTGGGCGTTGATCGGTTTGGTCAAAGTCCTGTTCGAATCTTAAGAGGTTAAATTAGGAAAGCCTAGTTCGGGATGTATTAAAAATATGGAAAAATGTTCTAAAATCATCTTTTAATATAATTAGATGAACTGTGAAATCAATTTTGGAAAATGAGTTTTGGAAGGTTGGTATTTTGGCTAGTGACCAAAATGTAATTTTCGCAAGTTTGGTGGCTGTTTTATAAAGAGTTGAAACTTTGAATCTTTAAGGAGCTATTAATCCAAAAGTGTTTTCTCCAGATTTTTCTAAGATATTTTGGATTATAATCTGATTTTAAAACATATTAGAAGTGGAGGGAAAATTTATTTGGTATTTTCTCAACTAACTTCTCATTTTCTTCCTATCTTTTTCTCTCAACCCAAACACTCCATTTCCAGAGTTTTGTTTCTGATTTTCCCACCTAAATCCCTCCATTCAACTCTCATTTGATTGCAAATCATTGTATCTTCAAAACCTCTTCAATTGCTACAAGTTTCATCAAGGATTTTCATTCCAAAAAGTGGAGAAACACAAGTTTGGAGGTAAGAACGTCCTTCTCCTCTAAACTATCAGTTCTTTACTGAAATTCCCAAGTTTTCAACTCTTAATTGATGTTTAATTAAAGGCTTTTGGGTTTGGAATTGGATCTTGGCTTATTATGCAAGATTTTGATGATTTTTTCATGATTTTCGTTAGATCTGATTAATCTGTGATTTGAGATGTGTTTTTGGTGTTAAATGAGCTCTAAATTGATAAGGAAATGAGTTTTGATTAATGCAATCCCGGATAGGTTGAGTTTCCTAAGTTTAGCTTGTGTTTTAAGGTGGTTTTTGAGGTGATCTTGGTGATCTGATGTTGCTGGAGGTATAAGGATGGTTGTAGGTTGTTTTTAGATGTTAAATGGTGATGATGGATGTTAGGTTTTGCTGGTTTATGGCTGGGCTTTGTTTAGAAGTGGTTTAGATGCATTTTCGGTTGTTTTTGGTGGCCGAAAATGGAGGTTGGATGAGAGCAGCGAGTTTAGGTGCTTTCGTTGAAGTAATTGATGCATGGTGATGCATTAATTTACTGCTTTGATGTGTTGAAACAGGGGAGGCATCTTTGGATCCAAGTTTGGTTGTTTCGGAAGCTTGATTTCGTGCTTCGGCAAGTGGCGAAGTGGAAATCGGTGAGTGCAATTATGGAAATTGGATTTCAGCTTTTTAAACCAAGGTTTGAAGGTTGTGGGAGCTTAGTTTAAGTCTAAACAACTTTGCTAAGCTCAAGTGTAAGTTTTCGGATTTTCTCTCTAGTGGTGGCCATGATCTTGATGTGATGCAAAATGATGATTTGCATGTTTTAATTACTGTTTTGAAAGCATGTTTTAGCATGGTTTTTGCTGATGATGTAAGCCATATGTTGAAGGTAACTCTAGGTAGGAGTTCCTTGATTTTGTACATTGGAATGATGTGGTTTGATGCTTTGAAATGCATGATGAAATGGCTTGATTTAATGCTTTAAAACAGTGGATTAAATGATGGAAATGTTGTATATTGGCAAGTGATGTTTTTAAAATGTTAAGGTCACTAAGGTGGTTAAAAGTCCTTGAGTGAGCCTTGTTGCTTATGAACATCAAGGTGGTTAAAAGTCCTTGGATGGTTCATGTTGTGGACACTAAGGTGGTTAAAAGTCCTTAGGTGATCCATTTCTATGGTGTTTAAAAGTCCATAGGCCAAGGTGTTTAAAAGTCCTTGGGATCAAGGTGTTTAAAAGTCCTTGATGTGATACTTCATGGTGTTTAAAAGTCCATGGCCAAGGTGTTTAAAAGTCCTTGGGAAGTTGTTGAACTTGTTTTACGAAATGGAATTTGTCACTTGAGCCAATATGACATGTTAAGTATGTAAGAAGCATGAGATGCTTGTTTTGATATATAATATGAAGCATGAGATTGCTTGTTTTTAAGTGTGCTTTGAGCATGTGCTAAGGTTGACTTTAAGCATGATTTATAAATGGTTTTAATGGCATTATTGAATTGTTTTTAATGAGCATGCCTCACTAAGCTATTGCTTACGCTCTCTACGTTTTCTTAATTCAATAATGCAGAGCATTAGAGTACCTTGAGGGCAGCAAGAAAGGGCAAGCAATCAAGTTCAAGTGAAGCTCAAAGTATGAAGGTTTTATAAGTGCAATTTAGCTTTTGTATGTTTTGGCAATGGGGGACCAATGTGTATGTTTTGGGAGGTGTTTGAGGCTCCCTAAGTATGTTGAATGTTGATGTGTTTGCTGGTTTTTGCATTGGAACCATATATGCTTGTTTTGGAAGTTTGGTGTTGAATAGCTAGCTTGTTAGGAAGCATGCCATTAGAATTTGGGGCTTTTCATATGTGTTGGTTATATGTTGAATTGGTGTTGCATTTATGGTCCTTGCATGTTGGTAGACTGTGTGGTATGATTTGGTGTTGTATAATTGAAGTTTGAAGCATGTTTGTTGCTGTTTTAAGTCGATTTCTGGCAGGAGTATCGATACTCGGGCTTGCGTATCGATACGCAAGAGCCAAATATGCAGATTTCTGCCCAGGCGTATCGATACGGGTTGGGTATCGATACTCGTCTTAGTTACTGTCATACCCGCGTATCGATACGACTCCAGGCGTATCGATACGTGACCGTTATTTTGGTTGAAAGTATCTTTAAATGTTTTGTTTTGTTTGCATTTTGGTCCTGAAACTTGTTTGTGCAATTGTATGAGTTTGGGAAGTCCTTTTGAGCTAAAATTTCACAGAGAAGCATGAAACCTATTTAATTTCAAGATGGTAACTTCAAATTGGGTTAAGTCCTTATATTTATCAGAAATTATAATTTGGTCCCTAAAGTTGTAATTTGTTCAATTGGGTCCCTGTTTGACCTCTGATGTTTGTGATCTTTGAGTATGATGTTTGCGTGATCACAATTAGGTTTAATGTGCATCTAGACAAGATTAAAAAGGAAAAAAAAAGGGTCGTTAATCAAGGTTGACTTTCGGGTTGACTTTGGTTTTCCCCGTGTGACTTTCTTAATTCGGGTCAACCGTCTAGGCCGGGTTAAGGGGGTTACAGCCTCAACTCTACATCACTCGTCACTACTACCCGTCCTCCGAAACATAAAACTCCATCATCAATAAAATAGAAATCCGATGATCTACCCTCAGCAATATCCTAAACATGTGGCACCAAGGAATCGTCCAACAACTCCTTATCCTTTATTAACTGAACCAGAGATGGTTTCACTTGCAATTCAGCCACAAGACCTCCATCTCGCGAGATACTCAAGCTAGCAAACACAACCCTTAACTCTACCGCCACTTTCATATTATATTTATATTTTGTTCATGTTGTGTATGAAATTTTAGTATTTTAATCATTTCATAATCATATATTTATGTTCGGGCATGATTAGGATTGCATGAAAAGTTTTTACTTGCCCATAAGTAGGGGTGAGCAAAACTTGAGTTGACTCGACGCGAAAAAACTTGACTCGTAATTTTATCCCTAAATATATGAGTGAATTACATAATTATCTCATGTTGGGTCAATTTAAATATTTTTACTCTAAATTTAAACCAGACCCAACCAAGCTTCCCAAGTCGATAGAACCGACCGTGAGGCTCGAGTTTTAAGATACAAAGAGAAGAGGAAGAACTGATAATTCGAGAAAACAATCCGATGTGCTTCCCGGAAGGCCTACGCCTAATCAAGGCCAAGAATCAAAGTCCGATTCGTCAAAAGAACTAAAAACGATAACAACATAGTCCTCGACCACAGTCTTAACTCGCCAACTTCAGCTTTTGCAGCAGCTTTCATGTCGGAAACAGAGTACGACGTCGTCTCGTAGTTTTGAAAGTCAATTTATAGAAGAATACTATGATTGTGTAATATAGTAATTAAATTATGGCAAGTAGAATAATCCAAACGGCAATTGAAATTAATGGAAATGGATGTTTAGTTCTTTGGTTATAGTTTATGTCGCGTCTAAAGTTTGATTTCAATCTCGGAATAAAAAAACAAAGGCTTGATTCCTTAAGACTTTTTAAATTGACCCAAACTTTTTATTTGGGTTAATATATATTTTGGTACCTTATTTTTGTCTTAACTTGACTCTTCGATTTAAATTATCATTTAAATTTGACTTATGATTTGAACAAAACATCGCGTTTTTGTACTTGTTTTTATCTAAAAGTTGAGTTTAAGTATTATTGAATCGGACAAAGAAGTTTAAGAATCAAATTGAATGTGAAATCGATTTCAAGATCGAACGTTGAGATGGTCGAATTACTAAATTTTAAAATTATAAGGGCTTTTAAAGTTTTACATGAACCTAAATTGCTATTAGAATAAAACTATTGGGGGACGAATCTACCCTTCTTTAATTTTGTTAGTGTTTATTTATAACTAAATAACTTTAAATTTTAAACAAGGGTCAAATTATTATTAAATCAAAATTTATCGGATATTTAAGTTTCATAATAGAGACTTATGCCCTTGAGCCCTCCGTCCCATGGATTGTATGATAAACAATGACGGAGTCATATGGATTTTTACTAAAAAATATAAGGGATATTTACTTATTTGACCTCTTATTTTTCAATTCATTTGAACGATATCCCCTTTTTAAAGGTTAATTGTACATTGTCTCTATTTATCTTAATTATTTACTCCGTCCCTAATAACAAGTTTTTGCTTACTCATGAAACGGGTTGAACCATGATTCAAATTCAAACCAGTTATACTATTTTTGTTCGAATTGAGTTCTTTAACGATTAAAAGCTATATGTAAATAAGAGTTTTCTTTTTGTTAATGTCATCATTTTAAATCTTTTGACCGGTTAATTTAAATTAAATATTATAAAAATTTACCACAAAACAATTTTTAAATTTATATAATTTATGACATTAGAATCTAATTTTTTATTCTATTTTAAAATAACCGAATGAATTATTTTACTAGATGAATTGATGGTCCAATTTCTAATGGTCCAAATAAATATTCTTTTTAATTATCAACAAGTTTCTCGCTTTTTATTACACTGATTCGATTGGTCGGTTAGGAACGACAAAAATGATATAGATAAGCAGATGTGTTATACTTTTATGTTATACATTGTAAATTGAATTAGGGTATTACAATTTAATCAAATTTTTTGTTTAAATATAGAGATATTATATTCTCATTCCGAGATTCAAACCTATACAAGATGGACCAGAATGAGTATCCTTAGTAACTAAACCAATTAATTTTGGTTAGACTCAAAATAATTCGAACATATAATAAATTTATTTATGTATAACTTAAAAGACTAACTATTAATTATTTTAGCGGAAGAAGATATTAGATAATTTAAATAATGTATAGAATTCAAATTCTTATGTTACGAGTAAAACAAATTAAATTAGAAGTATCGCCTCCTTAATAAATTATTATAATATTTGTTTCAAATTAATTTATCGACAAACCGATCAAATATGATTATAAAAAATGTCATTCCATGAATGAAAACATTTTAACACTCAACGTTTTATTTTGAGTCAAAATGGTCATTTCGTGAATGAAAATTGTAATCAACTAACGATAAACAACTTGATATGACTGACAGAATAACACATCATCAAAAAAAATTAAATTGTATTTTATATAATTTTAGTTTTACTTGTGTGTCATTATGTCAAGTCAGGACCTTTGTTTATTTGTCATTATTATGTCAGTGTGCATTGCCATGGAGATTTCTCACACCATGTCAAGTAATTTGTCGTTAATTAACTAACAATTTTTATTGAAAGATTAACTATTTTAACTTAAGATAAAATATTAAAGATTAATGTACTTAAAAAAATTAAAATAATTTTTCAGTCAAATATTAAGAACATTTTCTAACGTTATGCATAAAAAATACAACTTAAAGAGAATTTGTGCATCCCAAAGTGATAAATGAAAAAAATAAAAAGGAAGATTTGGATAAAAGGAAGATCACATGAAAAGCCAACCTCAAAAGTTTTTAGTTTTAACGAATTTAACGATTGAAGTCCTTTTTGGATCCAAATTCGTATCTAATTCTTTGAACACACTTTCCTATAATGCTCCTATTTATAAAAAAAATTTATTTTAATACAAAAATGGAATAAAATTTAATTTATATAAATTATTAATTTTAGAAGTTATGAATTGTGGGTTTAGAATTTAAAATTTAAGATTTATAGTTTTATAGTTTACATATAGAGATTAAAATGTCATTATTTAAATATGGAAAGTTGTGTAAATCTTTCACTCTGTTTGTGTAACACCCCAATTTTGCCCTAAATTAAAAACCCTAATAATTGGGAATTTCAATTGAAAACTTAATTAAATTTTAGTGATTAAATTGAGAATTTTTGGAATTTCACTGATAAAATTGTAACGATTGCAAAACTTAAATGTCGTTTCATAAACCCTAGAAAGTATAATGGCACGCTCTATAATTAACCCTTTTCTTAGGGTATAAATAGAACCATTCAACCATTTTCTTTGGTTTTGGTCGTTCTCTTCCCTCTCCTTCAACGTCTTGTGCGAGCAAAAGAAAAGAAACACCCTTTCTCTGTTTTCCGTTTAGCCAAGGCTCAAACACCGTTCGTTCGAGGGTCCGATAGCACCGTTCATCTTCCCTTTGTTGTCCGACCATAACCCACTCGTCAACTAACCCTCGTCGGACGCCCTATGCCCGAAACTCATCGGTAAGCTTTTCGGTTGCTTCGGAAATCCCTCACGCTGCCGTCGTCTTGTTTTTTTTTTTTGCAAATTGGTTGGGTCTCAATTGTTCCTTTCCCTCGTGTAAGTTGTGTGTGTATGTGGGTCTCGAAAATTCGTCGGATTTTGACGTGAGTGGTCACTGGTGCTGAGGAATTAGGGGGGATGTTGTGCCCTAATTTTCGAATTAGGGATTTTATGTTGAACCGGTCTGAACCGGTCCAGAAAACTGAACCGGGTTGACAGAACCGAACCGGTCTATCTTATAAATAGTCGGCTGACGTCAGCGTTGACCGTTGACTTTTTCAGAAAAAGTATATTTTATGTTTTTCGACGTCCTGATTCCGATTTCGTTGCCCGTTTTTCCAAATTCGAACCCGAGAGATCGTTTTGATCGCTTTTATTCATTTATACTTGTATTTAAAGATTTGAATATCGGAAAAATTAATTGTTATTATTCGTATTTGCAGACGACATTGACTCGGATACTGAGATCCTTCCTCTTCCTCCACCTGGACGACTTCCTGTTGCTCAGACATCGGGATCCGCTCATGAGTTTAATTATTAATATGCATTCGATATTTATATTATCAGTGTCTTGGCATAGTAGTAATATCTTGATGGTGTATTTAATTGTTATAGGAGCTGACTCTGACCGACCTAGAGATAGAGCTGAGTGTGGGAGACGTCACCGTCGACGTTGAGTGTTAGCTACTTGAGGTGTGTTCTCTTTTGTGTAGTTTGCTTACAGTGATCTGTATGTAAATGTGATGATTTGCTTAAATGTATACATGATGTGGTCTGATGATGTGTGATGATTATATTCTATTGATCTGTGATGTTTGACTTGTTCAACATTCTGTAATGTTATGCAATATTTTATAATACATTCAGATTCAGATTATTGTATATCGGATTATATGATTATGCATTTCTGTTGATAAATAATGCATTTAGATTCAGAGCTCGGATTTTATGTCATCTCATTTTGGTTGGGATTCTGTACGGGGAAGTTCAGTAGCTTCATCCTTCAGGATGATGTTTACTTTAGATCAGTGGTTTTACCCTACGGGCTAGATTCCACTTCGGATGGTGATGAGATAGGGAGTGGTTCTGGGGAACCTTACTCTTCGGATGGTGATGTAGTTTGGGTGCATGTCATATTGTGTTGCATATTCATTCATACTTGCTTATGTGTTTGAATTGATTCATGATGGAAAAACTGTATTCTAATAATGTTTGGTTGTCTCTGTTGTTATAATGATTCTGTTAGTTCTATTTGCATGTCATATTGTGTTGCATATTCATTCATACTTGGACTTTTATATATTATATGTTTTATCAGATTGTATATAATTTCAGATTCTGGATGTTTTTTTTGGGGTTATTCTGTTTTATCATGCATGCACATTTTGAATATTTAATATTTTCAGGAATATTTTATCAGTATGTAATATGCGATATTATTATTATCTATTTTGGAATTTAAGTTTTGAATCAGGTTACTTGTGTGAGGGAGAAGCTTTGAGTTGACTCGTTATATTCGACCCAGTTCTTTCGGTTCGGGTTTAGGGGGTTACATTTAGTGGTATCAGAGCCAGGTTCAACACTCGGCCTGAGTGATTTAAATCAATTTGAAATCGAAAATAAATTTTTGCATGCATTCTCAAATGTTTTCGGGGTAAAACAGGAATTTTAGATAAATTTATGATATATTATGAATATATTTATACATATTCTGAATAAGGTCTCCAAGTACCGAATCTAATCTTAGGATTCTGTCTTTTGTAGGTATACTACTGTGTCACCTCAGAGAAGTTCTAGAGTAGCGACCGATCGAGTTTATGGCCGAGGCCGTGACCGAGGACGAGGTCGTACTGTGACTGCGGTTAGTGACGTTCCACCTCTAGAGGGTTCGATACAAAATCAAGATGAGGTCCATGGTGCGAATGAGGAGGAACAACATGTGGATCATACAGGAGCTCAGCAGACAGGAGCTCAGTAGACTGGAGCTCAACAGACCGGTGGAGGAGACCCACATGTTCAGCCTGCTGAGGGTAGTGGTCATCGTGATTCAGGGGATAGTGAGACAGTGGGCACATATGTTGTAACTATTTAGAGAGAGTTATTGAGATACCTTCGTCAGTCTGAGAGTGTTCGGAGACCCATATCAACAGAGTTTCTTGCTGCCGAGATGACTATGTTGGATAGAAAGATGGGTACAGACCCAGCAGATGCAGAGTACTGGCTGAAGAAGCTTCATCGATTATTTGTTGAGATGGATTATCCTACCGACCGGAAACTCAGGGCTGCCATTTCACTACTGCAAGGTGAAGCCCAGAATTGGTGGGAGGCTGAGGAGGTTGTTACTCCAGCGAGTACTGTTACTTGGGATAATTTCAGACAGGCTTTCCGTGATCGATATGTCGGAGCTGATTATATAGCTAAGTGCAGAGATAATTTCATGAATCTGAGACAGAACGACATGATTGTTAATGACTATGAGATCGAGTTTATGAGATTGATTCAGTACGTCCCAGGGTTAGTGACCACAGAAAAAGACAAGTTTGATTGGTTTCTGAAGGGATTGCATCCTACGATAAAGGCCAGTGTTGCTTTACATATGGACCAGGAATACAATGATATAACTTGACGAGCTAGGACATCTGAGCGTAATGAGGACGAGTTGAGACAGCTTGAGTTCCATGGATCTAATAGAATGTAGAGATCGTGTCAGTGCCAGTTCAGCATAGTCAGGGAAATCAGTCTAGGAAGAGGGCCAGAGATGAGACACATTATCAGAGTTATTCGAGAGCTAAACCAGTGACTTCTTCTATTCCGACTGCCAGTGCTGGTGGTTCGACTAGTACTCGAGGGGTGCCACAGTGTCCTTTTTGCAAGAAGTGGCATTCGGGCGAGTGTAGGAGGCAGACTAGAGCTTGTTTCAGATTTGGTTCATTCGAGCATCGTTTCAGAGATTGTCCGATTTCACCTCCCTCAACTTTTACTACTATTCAGTCTCAGACATCAGTACAGACTCCCGCCAGGGGAAGAGGTCAGGTCAGATCTGTTACTTCAGGCTTTGCTAGTAGAGGTAGACCAGCTCCGAGTGGAGGATCAGCAGGATCGGGGGCCAGACAACCGGAGTTAGTTTATTCTACTAGGAGGCACGAGGACTGTGATGAACCAAATGTTATTGCCGGTACATTCTCTATCCATTATATTCCATATTTTGCTCTGCTAGATAATGGTTTGACTAATTCATATGTTGCAAGTTCTGTGTCTGGGGGTCTTGAGATTTATGTTGAGGATACCGTTAGTGCTGTTACTGTACATAGTCCAGTGGTAATCCAGTTGAGGTTATTAAAGTATACATGAATTGTCCTCTCGAGATTCAAGGGGAGATCTTTTCAACTGATTTCATGGAGTTACCCTTTGGAGAGTTCGATATTATTATGGGTATGGATTGGTTGTCTGCACATCATGTTACTTTAGACTGTGAAAAGAAAAGGGCTACAATGAGAACTCCTGATGAACGTGGGGTGATTCTGATTGGTGAGCGCAGAGGGTTCCTATTTAACATCGTCTCAGCTCTCAAAGCTGAGAAAATGATCTGGAAAGGGTCTATCGCTTATCTTGCAAATATCCTTGATCCGAGACAATCTGATTTCGAATTAGATAAGATTCGAGTTGTGAAAGACTTTCTATACGTTTTCCCGGAAGAATTACATGGGGTACCGCCAAAACGGGATGAGGTTGAGTTTGGCATCGTGGTTTATCTGGGTACAGATCTTGTTGAGTGTGTAAAAGTTATATATTTTACCCCCTATTTAACCCATATTTCTGTTGCATTCAAGCATAATTCATTGCATTTAGGTTAGATTTCAGTTTCACATCACAAATATATTAAATGGCACAGTTTCTACTGAAATTGGTTATTTTTGCAGGTTGCTGCTGTAGCAGATGGAGAAGCAGGAGCTGGGCAGTAATGCAGAAAAGCTGGAACTGGATGAGCAGTCGAGGAGGACGATGCTGCCAAGGTTGCCGCCGTGGCAGCCAAGGACGACATCAGTTTTGAGGAGAAGAAGCAAAGTGGGTCTCGACAGAAAGAGAAATTTAAGCCCATTTGTCGTGGAGTACTCCTATATTTTTCCGAGCCCTAGATCAGAATGAAGGCCAAGCCCAAGGTTCAAGGAAGATATCCCAAGAAAGAAGGAAGGACGAATTAAAGACTGATGTTCTGAAGATTTAGTCATGATTAGAGTTGTACTTTAATTTAAAGTTGTATTCCTTCCATATTAGAAAACTTGAACCCAAGGCCTATAAAAAGGCATGTAATTCGACCTAGGGGAGGACATAACCGATCTCTAGCCTTCTTCCCAAACCCTAGTCGTTTTCCTTCTCTCAACATGTTCTAAATTCCCCCTAGGGCCACGGGTTGATTTGTAAAGTAGTTGCAAGGGTTGCTTTTGTTTTAGGATTTTCTTGTTCAATAAAATAAACTTCAAGTTCTCTTATTTTTGTTATTAACATCTTGCAAGAGCATCGGGAGAGCATTGTGAGGTTATCTATTTACTTAATATCGGGAGAGTTAAGTATACGAAAGGAATAAGTGCGAGTTCTCTAGTTTATAGTTGAACTATCTCGGACCTAGGGGTAGGACGAGGTTTAGTGGCTAAAGAAGAATTCAACAACATCGGTGTTCATCCTTCGATTCACGCCGGGAGGTATCATCAAAGATGTGTTCATCGACAGACTTGGACCTAGGGATAGGCCAAGGCACAGTAGGGATTCTTGCCAAACTTGAAGTACAGAGTTGTGTGATCGCTGCCGCGACAAACAACAGACTGCCGCCGCGACGGGGACATCGACAGAGCAGATTTTCCTAGACTTAGCAATACCTGCACTACTGAGCAATTCAATACCAGGCCATTCTCTCTATCTTGATTATTTTAATCCTATTTTCCAGTATTCTTTATTATTTTCGTGACAAACATCTTAAACTATTCTCTTTACTTTTGTGTAGTAATCCAAGGTGAAGCTATTGGCCCAGTCCATGTGGAGACGATATCCGATACTTCAGTATCACTTTACTACTTGCGTCGTGTACACTTGCACTACATTGCGATAGACACTTTTACACGCAACAAGTTTTTGGCGCCGTTGCCGGGGACTGGCAACATATCTTTACCTTACTTTTTACTACATTCGTTTTATTTTTCTATTTTACTTGGATTATTCAACCTATACCTTTCACAAGGTCTTTTTGTTTTCGTATGCGCAGATCTCAACGGGGGAAGGAACCGGAGTACCAGTTAGATCCTGAACCCGAACGAACGTTCAATCTCAAGAAAAGAGTCTGTTACCTCATTCAGAGGAACGAATACCTAGAGCAACAACTCATAGCAATGGAGAACGAAGGACGTGAAGAAAGAAGGGACAACCAAGGGAATCTCCAGGATAATAACAATCCTGTCAGAGATGGAGTGAACGGCCAAGCTGTCGACCCTCCTGCCGCTGCCGCACGCCGGTCATGCCGAGACTACATGCTTAATGATCATGTAGAATTGGAAACAACCCTGCCAGATGTAGATGTTGACAACTTTGAGCTGAAACCTGTTATGTTTAGCATGATCAACAACGCTGGCCAATTCAGTGGTGCTGCTACAGAGGACGCTAGGGAGAATCTGAAAACACTCCAGGAAATATGTGGTTCGTTTAGACTACCAGGAGTTAATCCGGAGGTACTGAGGCTTCGGTTATTTCCTCATTCATTGAGAGACAGATAAAAGACTTGGTGGAATAAACTAACGTCGGGTTCAATACGAACTTGGGCAGATTTAACTCGTGAATTTTTATCTCGTTTTAATCCTTCACACTTATCTGAGCGATTACGTAACAAAATTGCTACTTTTCAACAAGAAGAAGACGAGCCGATGCACGAGGCTTGGGACAGATTTACCACTCTCTTGAGGAACTGCCCAATGCATTGATTCCCCGTTTGGAACCAGGTAACAAAATTCTATAATGCTGCCAGTTTACAAACTCGTATTAGAATTGATTCAGCAGCGAACGAATTACTGTTGGACAAAGACCCAGATAAGGCAATGGCAGTATTGAAAAATCTGGCGAAGAATGAGGAACAGTTTCCTACTACAAGAATAGGGGGTAAAAGAGTTCTAGCTGTAAAGGATTATGAGGCCGACGGTACATTAAAATCACAGGTGGCATACCTCATAAAAGCAATGAAAAAGCTCTTAAAAGAAGATTCACAGCCTGTATACGCTGCTGAAGAGGTATGCAAAATTTGTGAAGGAAATCACAGTTCGGAGAAATGTCCAATACAGTTAGAAGAGGGAAAGTATGTTGGAAACTACAATAAGCAGAATTATAATTCCAACAACTATAATCCCAACTGGAGAAAGGATCCCAAGTTTTCTTGGAGCAATCCAAATAATGCTCTGAATCCTCAAGCACAGAATAATCAGAACCAGGGAGGACCAAGATTGTTGACTCGGCAGCAACCGCAGCAGCAGCAGCAACAGCCACCAGCTACCTCAAATAGTATACTGGAACAGACTCTGGCTACATTTATGTCTCAAACAGGAACCTACATTGAGAACATGAATCACTTTGTTAAGAAGACGGAAACATTCATTGATAAAACAGAGATGCGGATGACCAATCATGAAGCTACTCTGAAATCATTGGAGACACATATGGGTCAGATTTCCCAGCATGTTAAACCAATGCAGAATGGCGGATTTCCTAGCAATACTGAAAATGCTAGATAGCCCACATATGAGAAATGTAATGCCATCACTACTAGGAGTGGGAAGAAATTGCCAGGGCCAGAGACGGAAGCTGAAACAGTTAAGAAACCAGCCTTGGAGTCTCCTGTCGAGGAAGTTGCCCCGACAGGTAACAAGCAACCTGCTGCCGATGAGCCTATCACGACAGCAGAAGGGACAGAGGAGAAAGATGGTGAACCTAAACCTCCTCAGATCCGGATGCAGTGGGAAGGACGCATTGCTGATTATCGTCCCCCACCACCTTTCCCTCAGCGGCTACATAAATTAAAACAGGAATCACAACTTAAGAAGATTTATGATATTTTTAAGCAGGTTCATATCAACATTCTGCTATTAGATGTTGTTAGGGAAATACCTGGTTATGCCAAATTTCTCAAGGATGCCATGTCAAAGAAGTCCAAACTTGGGGAATTTGAAACGGTAAATATGACACATGGATGCATGAGTATTTTGCACAAGTATCCACCCCAGAAGATGAAGGGTCCTGGAAGCTTCATCATACCATGCATAATCGGAGACAAATTTGTGGGTAAGGCACTTTGTGATCTTGGTGCTAGTATAAATTTAATGCCCAAATCTGTTTTTCAGAAATTAGGTATTGGAAAAGCTCGGCCCACAACAGTAGTACTGCAGCTGGCAGACCGCTCTTGCGTTCACCCAGAAGGAAAAATCGAAGATATTCTGGTAAGAGTGGATAAGTTTATTTTTCCTGTTGACTTTCTTATCTTAGATTGTGAAGCAGATGAGAACGCACCAATCATCCTGGGGCGACCCTTCTTAGCCACATGAAGATCACTAATTGATGTGGAAAGAGGAGAACTCATTATGAGAGTGAACGATCAAGAGATCAAGCTAAACGTTCTCCAAGCAATGAAACATGCTGATGCAGGAGAAGAGTGCAAGGCCATCACTGTAATTACCTTTGACCAACCCTGCATCAGGTCAGGCTGCTACGACATTAAAATTGGTCACTGCCTCGGCAGCCATTTAGAAGACTGTCACGACAGCACCAACGACAGCAGCTCCTCAGAATCTGATACATCTGATACTGAAGATCAAGAGGAGGTAAATTGGATTGGCAATCGTCCAGGTAAGTTGTTCGAGCCTTTAAATTATACCTCGGATAACCACATAATTCAAAAGCCATTAACTGTTGAGCCTCCTGTTTTAGATCTTATGCCCCTACCAGTATGCTTTCCTTGGTTTAAATGATACGTTGCCCATAATCATCTCTTCCAAGTTGATGCAGGAATAGGAACAACAGTTAATAGGGATGCTGCAGCAGCACAAAAAGGCGATTGGATGGACGATAGCTGATATCAAAGGCATCAGTCCAGCACTATGCATGCATAAAATCCTCCTAGAGGATGATCATAAGCCGACCATTGATGCGCAGAGACGACTGAATGATGCTATGAGAGAGGTGGTGCGTAAAGAGATAATAAAGTGGCTAGATGCTGGAATAATCTATGCCATCTCGGACAGCAAGTGGGTAAGCCTGGTGCAGTGCGTTCCAAAGAAAGGAGGAATAACCGTGGTAACCAATGAAAACAATGAGCTAATCCCAACCAGGACTGTGACCGGTTGGAGGGTTTGTATGGACTACCAGAAGCTTAACAAAGCTATCCGAAAGGACCACTTTCCTTTACCCTTTATTGATCAAATGCTTGATAGACTAGCAGGTAAACCTTACTATTGTTTTCTTGATGGTTACTCAGGTTATAATCAAATAGCCATCGCACTGGAAGATCAAGAAAAGACGACGTTCACATACCCATACGGAACATATGCTCTTAGCAGAATGCCTTTTGGACTCTATAATGCACCAGCCACTTTCCAAAGGTGCATGATGGCAATATTCTCCGATATGGTGGAGGATTTCCTAGAAATCTTTATGGATGATTTTTCAGTCTTTGGAGACAATTTTGAGAGCTGCCTAGGCAACCTACAGAAAGTGCTCGAAAGATGTGAAAAAGCAAATCTAGTATTGAACTGGGAAAAGTGTCACTTCATGCTGGATGAAGGGATAGTCCTTGGTCATAAGATTAGCTGTTGTGGCATAGAAGTCGACAGAGCTAAGATCGAAGTTATCGAAAAGCTGCCGCCACCCACCACAGTCAAGGGAATCAAAAGTTTCTTAGGACATGCTGGTTTTTATCGGAGCTTCATTGCGAATTTTTCAAAGATAACCAAGCCCCTATGCCATCTTCTGAAGCAGAACCGACCCTTCGACTTTAACGTTGAATGTACTGAGGCATTCAAGGTTCTGAAAGAAAAGCTGGTAACAGCCCCAATAGTACAGCCACCAGATTGGACACTGCCTTTTGAGATCATGTGTGATGCTAGTGACTATGCTGTCGGGGCAGCACTTGGGCAGCGAAGAGACAAACTTTTTCATGTCATATACTATTACAGCAAAACAATGACTGACGCCCAAGTGAACTACACCACCACAGAGAATGAACTATTAGCTGTGGTATTCTCCATTGACAAGTTTCGTTCTTATATACTTGGAACGAAGGTCATAGTCCATACAGACCACTCTGCATTGAAGTATCTGTTCACGAAGAAGGATGCAAAGCCTCGACTGCTACGTTGGATTCTGCTACTGCAAGAATTCGACCTTGAAATCAAGGACAAAAAGGGAACAGAAAATCAAGTGGCAGATCACTTGTCAATGTTGGAAAAGGGAAAGAGTCTACCGGCAGATGAGACAAACATGTTGGAGACCTTCCCCGATGAGCAGCTATTTGCTGCCACAATCACTACTGCGACAGCCATGGCGGCAGGTAAGTTTTCTGAACTCTCCTGGTATGCTGATTTCGTTAATTTCTTAGTTAGCGGAATAACTCCTCATGACCTTAATTATCAAGCTAGGAAGAGGTTCCAAAATGATGTTAAGCATTATTATTGGGACGAACCTCTTCTTTTCAAAATTTGTGCAGATCAGGTTATAAGGAGATGCGTACCACAGGATGAACAGGAAGATATACTTCATCACTGTCATGCTTCACAGTATGGAGGACACTTGGGAGGCAACAAAACTGTTGCCAAGGTTTTGCAGTCAGGATTCTATTGGCCGTCACTGTATAAAGATGCTCAAATCTTCTACAAAAATTGTGACAAGTGTCAACAGACGGGAAACATCTCAAGGAGGCACGAGATGCCGCTGTAGAACATTCTTGAAGCCGAGATCTTTGACGTATGGGGGATCGATTTTATGGGACCATTTCCAACTTCATGTGGGAACTTATACATCCTCATGGCAGTGGACTATGTGTCCAAATGAGTTGAAGCAGTCGCCACTCAGACGAACGATGTCAAGACAGTTCAAAGATTTCTACACAAAACCATTTTTTGTAGATTTGGCACCCGCAAGGCGATCATCAGTGCTGAAGGGAGACACTTCGATAATAGGGTTGTAGATACTGCCTTGAAAAAGTATGGTGTCAAGCATCGGATTGCAACAACGTATCATCCTCAAACCAATGGACAGGCTGAGATATCCAACAGAAAGGTTAAGAACATTCTGGAAAAGATGGTTAAGCCAACTCGGAAAGATTGGTCTCTAAACCTCAATGATGCGTTATGGGCTTACAGGACAACATTCAAAACTCCATTGGGAATGTCTCCTTATCGGCTGATTTACGGGAAAACGTGCCATTTACCTGTCGAGATTGAGCACAGAGCATATTGGGCAATCAAGGCAGTTAATATGGACTTGGAAAAGGCAGGGCAGAAAAGGCTACTTGATCTTAACGAAATTGAAGAAATTCGGACAATGGCCTATGATAACGCAAGAATCTACAAGGACAAAACCAAGAAGTGGCATGACAAAAAGTTGCTGCCACGACAGTTCTGCCCAGGGCAGCTTGTGTTGCTTTTTAACTCTAGGTTGAAACTCTTCCCAGGGAAGCTGAAATCTAGATGGTCTGGCCCATTCCAAGTGGTGCAGGTTTTTCCCCTCGGTGCCATCACGATCAGATCTCTAAAAGACGGGCACAAATTCAAAGTCAACGAACATCGATTGAAGTATTATCAGGGGACTGAAGCCCCAAGAATGCAGGAAGTGGTTACCTAAGGAGATGTCCCTCCCGGCATCGCTAATTTAACCTAATTTTATTTTTATTATCTTTATTATTTATATATTTATTAGGTAATTAGTTTTATTTTATCTTTAGGAATTAAAGTTTTTATTTTATTATTATTTTCAGGATATAAAGGAGACAAGGAAAAGAGGAGAAGTGAATCCAGCCCACCATTTTCCATCAACCTAAAAAGCCCAACATTTGGTCGCTGCCGTTACAGCTGCCGCGACAGACGCAGAAAATACAGGCTATCGACACGCAAACGCGTAACAGACGCCAGCAGACACGGAAACGCGTGACAGACGTGTCAGAAACTACGTAACAGCTGGCCCCGTTATTCGCGCCTGCCGTTACCGCTCCAACAGGCAGCAAACTCTTCCCTATATAAACCCCGTTTCATTTTTCATTTTTCACTCACTTCTACTCTTCTTACTTGCTTTCTCTCGTAATATTTACTTGCTTTCATTTTTTCTTCTTACAACCCTTGCAACCATGTCTTCCAGAAACACCCGCATGAGTGCTACCTCAGGCTCCACCCCGACAGCAGCAACCCCACGATCGTTCAAGATACGAGATATGTGGGAGGAAAAAGGATTTATCTACACTTCCAAGGAGGGGAATTTTGGCCTGCAGTCGTTCATTGCTAGAAAAATCAGGGCCCTACAATGGCAGATCTTTGTATAACAACCAGAGGAGATGAACGTCTCTTTGGTTCGTGATTTCTATGCTGCCATAAACAGCAGAACCATAACAGCAGTCACCGTGAGAGGGGGAGAGGTGCCCTTCGAGCCAGAATACATCAACACGCTCTACGGATTTTACGTGGGCAGCAACGAGGATGGTCACCAACAATTTCTGAACAGCTTAGACCCTGCTGCCTACGATGCTGTCATGGCAGAGCTCACGGAGGAAGGGACTCAGTGGAACACAAATCCTAAGAACCCGAGGACGGTAAAGAGAACTCAGCTCCTGCCGGAGGCCAAACTGTGGAACACTTTTATCAAAAAGTGAATCATGCCAACCTCGCACAATACCACTGTCGACCAACCCAGGTTAGCCCTGATCCATTCTATTTTGCATGAGAGGCCTATTAATGTGGGCAGCTACATCCGAGAAAGTATTATGGAGTGTGCACATCGGCCGACAGGACCACTCTACCTTCCCTACCTCATCACAGCCCTTTGTCGCGACCATAATGTACCTGAAGTCACCATCCATCTAAGAGTCCAATGGAAGGAATGGACCGAAAAAAATGTACTCAGCTTGACGGAACTGACTGCTGCCACCCCGCTGTCATCTTTCGACCCCACTGCCACGGCAGCAGAGACGACAGAACCAACGGATACTGAACCTGCTGCAACGGAAGCCAGGCAGCAAACAGCAGCAGCAGCAGATCCTTGCTGCCATATAGAAAATGGAGGAACGATAGCTCGGCCTTATGAGCTTCATCAGGGATTTCACTACAGCTACGGTACAATTCATTCAAACTTCTCTTAATTTCCCTGATGTTGTATTTCCTGCCTTTCCTTCCCATTATTTTGTTGCAACCACCCCTGCCCATACTCCGACACCTGCTGCCACACCCAAGACACCGTCTGAAGCAGCCACACAGACCCCTGCCACGACAGCTGCAGGCAACAACCGCGCAGCTGATACCTCTGCCCGTGGAACCAAGAGAAGAATGACCTCGGAAGAACTCGATGCATTCATAGCCGGTTTCTCCTCCTCCTCCATTTGGGTGGAAGGCGACAATGAACCCTCTGTTAAGAGGAATCTATCCAAAGAGTTCACACCGGTCAAGCGGCAGAAGACAATGGCAGATAAGAACAAGAAGGATAACAGCAGTATCAGCGGCAGCAGCAACAGCAGCT
This sequence comes from Hibiscus trionum, assembly GCA_030270665.1. Classification (NCBI taxonomy): domain Eukaryota; kingdom Viridiplantae; phylum Streptophyta; class Magnoliopsida; order Malvales; family Malvaceae; genus Hibiscus; species Hibiscus trionum. Next base: position 38,463,375 of record BSYR01000026.1, on the reverse strand, counting down.
CAGATGTACAGGTGGTGGAAAAAACCCCCTCACATCTCCCCTACAAAAATTCAACCTCCAAGGGAGGCCAAAACGAAGAACACATCCACCTCCCCCATCCAACAGCCAGCCAAGAAGGCTCCTGCCCGCCGACAGATCCGACTCAGCAGCAACGAGGACATCAATTAAATTTTAAGTTTCTTACCTTATTATGCTGTCTGCCATTATATATTTTGTGATGTACTTTTCTTTTCTTTTATTTTGTCATTTGCATTGAGGGCAATGCAACCCTTGAGTTTGGAGGTGGCATCCCTCCATTAATGGAGTCTTATTTAGTTTTAAATTTGTGTCTTTTACTTAGTTATTTTTGTCTAAAAATTTTTTTGGCTTAAGTCTTTTGAACTGAACTTACCTGTCGTGACAGCCTCTGTCGTGGCAGCACTTTTAGGATAGTTTTAGGAACAGTTTAGAGCCTTGCTATAGTTCTGTAACTTAAACACCATTTGTGGCTCTTATACTGTCTAGAACTTTACTGGTAAACTAGAATAGGGAAAAGCATAGTACTTGAATAGCCCCTAGAGGTGCCTAACACTGGCTCTAGGAAAGAAGTTAAGAAAAATAGACTAAATAGCCCAAGAGGTGCCTGAAACCGGCTCTAGGAAGTTAGCTAGAGGTGCCCGAAACCGGCTCTAGTCAAACTTAAAGCTTGAAAAATAGAATCGAGTCTGAACTAAAGGAACCTAAAAATTTCCTCCAAAAAGATGAACTTTGGCATAAAAATTCAAGTTAGAAGTTTCAGTTATTCTAGCAAGCTAAGTAAGTCTAGGCATATAATTGTTCACAAAGCATGCACACACTACACGAAAATTATAGCATGGTTCCGAATAAATCCTGAATTATCCGACAAAGTGTTGCTTGCAATAGGGAATGAAGTGGTAGGTAAGGGAAAGTTCATTGTTTTAAGCCAAATAAAAATTTTATTTTCTTTGTTAGGTCTGAATTGCTTGAGGGCAAGCAAAAACTTGAGTTTGGGGGTGTGTTGAGTGTGTAAAAGTTATATATTTTACCCCCTATTTAACCCATATTTCTGCTGCATTCAAGCATAATTCATTGCATTTAGGTTAGATTTTAGTTTCACATCACAAATATATTAAATGGCACAATTTCTACTGAAATTGGTTAATTTTGCAGGTTGCTACTGTAGCAGATGGAGAAGCAGGAGCTGGGCAGTAATGTAGAAAAGCTGGAACTGGATGAGCAGTCGAGGAGGACGATGCTGCCATGGTTGTCGCCGTGGCAGCCAAGGACGACATTAGTTTTGAGGAGAAGAAGCAAAGTGGGCCTCGACAAAAAGAGAAATTTAAGCCCATCTGTCGTGGAGTACTCCTATATTTTTTCGAGCCCTAGATCAGAATGAAGGCCAAGCCCAAGGTTCAAGGAAGATATCCCAAGAAAGAAGGAAGGACGAATTAAAGACTGTTGTTCTGAAGATTTAGTCTTTATTAGAGTTGTACTTTAATTTAAAGTTGTATTCCTTCCATATTAGAAAACTTGAACCCAAGGCCTATAAAAAGGCATGTAATTCGACCTAGGGGAGGACATAACCGATCTCTAGCCTTCTTCCTAAACCCTAGCCGTTTTCCTTCTCTCAACATGTTCTAAATTCCCCCTAGGACCACGGGTTGATTTGTAAAGTAGTTGCAAGGGTTGCTTTTGTTTTAGGATTTTCTTGTTCAATAAAATAAACTTCAAGTTCTCTTATTCTGGTTATTAACATCTTGCAAGAGCATCGGGAGAGCATTGTGAGGTTATCTATTTACTTAATATCCGGAGAGTTAAGTATACGAAAGGAATAAGTGCGAGTTCTCTAGTTTATAGTTGAACTATCTCGGACCTAGGGATAGGACGAGGTTAAGTGGCTAAAGAAGAATTCAACAACATCGGTGTTCATCCTTCGATTCACGCTGTGAGGTATCATCAAAGACGTGTTCATCGACAGACTTGGACCTAGGGATAGGCCAAGGCACAATAGGGATTTTTGCCAAACTTGAAGTACAGAGTTGTGTGATTGCTGCCGCGACAAAAAACAGACTGTCGCCGCGACGGGGACATCGACAGAGCATATTTTCCTAGACTTAGCAATACCTGCACTACTGAGCAATTCAATACCAGGTCATTCTCTCTATTTTGATTATTTTAATCCTATTTTCCAGTATTCTTTATTCTTTTCGTGACAAACATCTTAAACTATTCTCTTTACTTTTGTGCAGTAATCAAAGGTGAAGCTATTGGCCCAGTCCCTGTGGAGACGATATCCGATACTTCAGTATCACTTTACTACTTGCGTCGTGTACACTTGCACTACATTGCGATAGACACTTTTACATGCAACAACATCGTCTCAGCTCTCAAAGCTAAGAAAATGATCAGAAAAGGGTCTATCACTTATCTTGCAAATATCCTTGATCCGAGACAGTCTGATTCCGAATTAGATAAGATTCGAGTTGTGAAAGACTTTCTAGACGTTTTCCCGGAAGAATTACTGGGGTACCGCCGAAACGGGATGAGGTTGAGTTTGGCATCAAGGTTTATCTGGGTACAGCTCTTGTGTCTATGGAACCTTATCGGATGGCACCGAAGGAATTTAAAGAGTTGAAGATTTAGTTGTAAGAACTGTTGGATCGAGGTTTCATTCAACCCAGTGTTTCTCCTTGGGGAGCTCTTGTTCTGTTTGTTAAGAAGAAGGATGGGACACTTCGATTCTGTATAGATTATCGGAAGCTGATCAAGCTGACGATCAAGAACAAATATCCTCTTCTCCTTATTGATGATCTGTTTGACCAGTTCCGGGGAGCTACGGTATTCTCTAAGAAAGACATGAGATCTGGCTATTACCAACTCCAGGTTAAGGATTCTGATGTGTTCAAAATAGCTTTCCGGACACGATATGGCCATTATGAGTTCCTTGTGATGCCTTTTGGGTTGATTAACGCTCCTACCGTTTTTATGGATATGATGAATAGGGTGTTTCAACCCTATATTGACCAGTTTATTGTGGTATTTATTGATGATATATTGGTGTATTCTAGATCTGAGGAAGAGCATGAGGAACATCTTCGGATTGTATTACAGATTCTGTGAGAGAAACAACTACATGCCAAATTCAGTAAGTGTGAGTTCTGGCTTTTTGAGGTTATGTTTCTGGGTCATATAGTTTCTACTCAGGGTATTCAAGTTGATCCGATGAAGGTTGAGGCTATATGAGTTAGAAGCAGCCCAAGAATGTTTCTGAGGTTCGAAGCTTCTTGGATTTAGCTGCTTATTATCGGAGATTCGTTGAGGGTTTCTCTTCTATTGCAGCTCCGTTGACTAAGCTTCTGAGGAAGGATGTTCCCTTCGTTTGGACTGAGGCTCAGTGGTCTAGTTTCGAGAAGCTTAAGTTTGTGTTGACTGAAGCACTAGTTTTGATTTAGCCTGAGCCATGTAAGGCTTATACAATTTTTAGTGATGCTTCGTACACCAGATTGGGGTGTGTTTTGATGTAGGATGGGAAGGTAGTGGCTTGTGCGTCTCAATAGTTAAAACAAAATGAATGTAACTATCCTACCCAAGATCTAGAGCTTGTTGTTGTTATCTTTGCACTGAAGATCTGGAGACACTATCTCTACGAGGAGAAGTGTTATATCTATACAGACCATAAGAGTGTGAAATACCTCCTCACTCAGAAAGAGCTTAATTTGAGACAGCGTCGCTAGTTAGAGCTTCTCAAGGATTATGATTGTGAGATTGAGTATCATCCAGGTAAAGCTAATGTCGTTGCTGGTGCATTGAGTCGTAACACCATTTCAGATCTGAGAGCTTTGTTTGCTCGGATGAGTTTGTACGACGATGGCAGTCTGATGGCAGAACTTCGGGTTATTCCTACATTGATTTCTGATATTCGAGCTGAACAGCCTAATGATCCATTTTTTATGCATTATATCATAGAGGTGCGTGAGGGTACATCTCTAGATTTCTCTATTTATCAGGATGGAGTATAATGTTTCTGTGGCCGGTATTGTATTCCGAGGAAATCTGGGTTAAAACAGGTTATTCTCCGTGAGGCCCATGACAGTCCTTATTCTATGCATCCTTGTGGTGACAAGATGTATAAGAATCTTCGTGAAAGGTACTGGTGGAAAGGTCTCAAGTGGGACGTCGTCGGATTTGTATTGAGGTGCTTGACTTGTCAGAAAGTCAAAGCAGAGCATCAACGTCCGTCTGGGTTACTACAACATATTGAGATTCCTCAGTGGAAGTGGGAGCGCGTGACTATAGACTTTGTTAGTGGACTTCCTTTGACTTCGTCGAAGAAGGATTCCATCTGGGTTATTGTTGATCGTCTGACGAAGTCTACACATTTCATTCATGTCTGAGTTAACTATTCTTTGAGTAAGTTAGCCCGGCTTTATATTTTTTAGATCGTTCGACTTCACGGGGTACCGTTATCTATTATTTCCGACAGAGATCCGAGGTTCACTGCATGATTCTAGGGGTCTTTTCATTCTGCTTTGGGTACTCGGATGAAATTCAGTACATCTTATCATCTGCAAACAGATGGTCAGTCTGAGCGTGTGATCCAGATTCTTGAGGATATGTTGAGAGATTGTATTCTTGATTTCAGAGGCAGTTGGGAGGATTTCTTGCCCCTTGCAGAGTTTTCTTATAATAACAGTTATCAGGCCAGTATCAAGATGGCACCGTATGAGTCTCTGTATGGGCGTAGGTGTCGTTCACCTATTGGTTGGACTGGGTTGAATGAGCACAGATTGTTGGGACTGAAGATTGTGCACGAGGCTGAGCAGACTGTCAGATTGATTCGGGATCGGCTTAAGGCTGCTTTTGACAGACAGAAGTCTTATGCTGATTTGAGACGTCGTGATCTTGAGTTTGAGGTGGGTGATGAGGTTTTCTTGAAAGTATCTCCTTGGAGGAAGGTACTTCGGTTTGGTCGAAAGGGCAAGTTGAGTCCTCGTTACATTAGCCCTTATCGGATTATTCGTCGAGATGGACCAGTTGCCTATTAGCTAGAGCTACCACCAGAGCTTCAGCGTATTCACGATGTTTTCCATATTTCAGTGTTGAGACGTTATCATCCTGACTCGTCACATGTCATGCCTCTTGAGGATATTGAGGTTCGTCCTGATTTGCGTTTTGAGGAGGAGCCTATTGAGATTCTTGCTCAGGATAAAAAGGTTCTCAGAAGGAAGACCATTAAGATGGTCAAAGTTCTGTGGCGTAGTCATAGTCATGATGAGGCTACGTGGGAGACTAAGACTGTCATCCGAGCTCAGTATCCGCATCTTTTTGCTCCAGGTAAATTTCGAGGCGAAATTTCTTTTTAACGGTGAGAGAGTTGTAACACCCCAATTTTTCCCTAAATTAAAAGCCCTAATAATTGGGAATTTCAATTGAAAACTTAATTAAATTTCAATGATTAAATTGGGGATTTTAAAAATTTCAGTGATCACATTGTAACGATTGCAAAACTTAAGTGCCATTTCATAAACCCTAGAAAGTATAATGGCACGCTCTGTAATTAACCCTTTTCTTAGGGTATAAATAGAACCTTTCAACCATTTTCTCTGGTTTTGGCCGTTCTCTTCCCACTCCTTCAACGTCTAGTGCGAGCAAAAGAAAAGAAACCCCCTTTCTCCGTTTTTCGTCCGGCCAAGGGTCAAACACCTTCCGTTCGACGGTCCGGCACCACCGGTCACCTTCCCTTTATTGTCTGACCATAACCCACTCGTCAACTAACCCTATTCGGCCGCCCTCTGCCCGAAACTCATCGATAAGCTTTTCGGTTGCTTCAGAAATCCCTCACGCCGTTGTCGTCCTGTTTTTTTTTTTTTTTTGCAAATTGGTTGGGTCTCAATTGTTCCTTTCCCTCGTGTAAGTTGTGTGTATGTGAGTCTCAGAAACTCGTCGGAATTTGACGCGAGAGGTCACCGGCGGGGAGGAATCGGGGGGATGTTGTGCCCTAATTTTCGAATTAGGGATTTTATGTTGAACCGGTCTGAACCGGTCCAGAAGACTGGACCGGGTAGACAGAACTGAACCGGTCTGTCTTATAAAAAGTCGGCTGACGTCAGCGTTGACCGTTGACCGTTGACTTTTTCAGAAAATGGCTACTTCATGTGTTTCGACATCCTGATTCCGATTTCGTATTTGTATATCGAAAGATTTGAATATCGAAAAAATTAATTGGTATTATTCGTATTTGTAGACGACATTGACTCGGATACTGAGATCCTTACTCCTCCTCCACCTGGACGACCTGCTGTTGCTCAGCCATCGGGATCCGTCATGAGTTTAATTATTAATATACATTCGATATTTATATTATCAATGTCTTGTCATAGTAGTAATATCTTGATGGTGTATTTAATTGTTATAGGAGCTGACTCTAACCGAACTAGAGATAGAGCTGAGCGTGGGAGACGTCACCGTCGATGTTGAGTGTTAGCTACTTGAGGTGTGTTCTCATCTGTGTAGTTTGCTTACAGTGCTGATGTGGTCTGATGATTTGCTGAAATATATACATGATGTGGTCTGATGATGTCTGATGATTATATTATATTGATATGTAATGTTTGACTTGTTCAACATTCTGTAATGTTATGCAATATTTGATTATACATTCAGATTCGAATTATTGTATATCGGATTATATGATTATGTGTTTCTGTTGGTAAATAATGCATTCAGATTCAGTGCTCGAATTTAATGTCATCTCATGTTGGTTGGGATTCTGTACGGGGAAGTTCAGTAGCTTCATTCGTCGGGATGATGTCTACTTCGGATCAGTGGCTTCAACCTACGGGCTGGATTCCACTTCAGATGGTGATGAGGTAGAGAGTGGTTCTGGGGAACCTTACTCTTCGAATGGTGAGGTAGTTTGGATGCATGTCATATTGTGTTGCATATTCATTCATACTTGCTTGTGTGTTTGAATTGATTCATGATGGAAAAACTGTATTATGATAATGTTTGGTTGTCTCTGTTGTTATAATGACTCTGTTAGTTTTGTTTGCACTGTAGAGACACACTGAGCGTTTTCGCTGACTCCCCCTTAGTTTCTACTTTCAGATACTCAGGTCTATGCTACGGTACTTGGAGAACCTCGTTTTCCAGCTTTATTTATTTATTATTATCAGTATGAGACTTGGACTTATTTATATTAAATGTTTTATTGGATTGTATATAATTTCTGATTCTAGGTGTTTTATTTGGGGTTATAATGTTTTATTATGCATGCACATTTTGAATATTTTATATTTTCAGGAATATTTTATCAGTATGTAATATGCGATACTATTATTATCTATTTTGGAATTTAAGTTTTGAATCAGGTTACTTGTGTGAGGGACAAGCTTTGAGTTGACTCCTTATATTCGACCCAATTCTTCCGGGTCGGGTTTAGGGGGTTACATTTTGTGTTTAGAAAATATTACTCTTGTAAAAATTGTTTAAGTTTGGTGTTCATATTCATATTATCTTTTTTACATCATATTAGGCCTTAAATTTTATTTTAATCTCTTTTGAGTTTTAGATTTTTAATTTGTTATCAAATCAAACAACCGATACAAATAATATTTTTTTAATATTTTAAATTTATTTTCTAACAATTTTCATCTTTTCTGATTTTTATTACTAAGGATGCCTTGAAGAATGTGTTCCCCAAATTATTTCGATTAGCGAGTAATAAGCTTGCAAGTGTAAATGTTAAGGATTTCATACAAAAATTACACCATTGAAATAAAATTATTTGTGTGTCCTTAAATTTTATTAAATCGAATTTCAAAATTTTCTTTCTAAAAGAGAGAGTATGAAATTTAAAGAGAGGAATTGTGGTGCAAACGGTGTAATATGGAATATTATAACTAAAATTTAGGAGCTGACTCTGACCGAACTAGAGATAGAGTTGAGCGTGCGAGACGTCACCGTCGATGTTGAGTGTTAGCTACTTGAGGTGTGTTCTCTTCTGTGTAGTTTGCTTACAGTGCTTTGTATGTAAATGTGATGATTTGCTGAAATTTATACATGATGTGGTCTGATGATGTGTGATGATTATATTCTATTGATCTATGATGTTTGACTTGTTCAACATTCTGTAATGTTATGCAATATTTGTTTATACGTTCAGATTCGGATTATTGTATATCGTATTATATGATTATGCGTTTCTATTGATAAATAATGCATTCAGATTCAGTGATCGGATTTTATGTCATTTCATTTTGGTTGGGATTCTGTACGGGGAAGTTCAGTAGCTTCATTCGTCAGGATGATGTCTACTTCAGATCAGTGGTTTCACCCTACGGGCTGGATTCCACTTCGGATGGTGATGAGGTAGAGAGTGGTTCTGGGGAACCTTACTCTTCAGATGGTGATGTAGTTTGTGTAACACCCCGGTTTTGGGCTTAGAAGTTTTGGGTGTTGACCGGTTCGGTCAAAGTGCTGATCGAATATATAAGAGTGAATTTAGGAAAGCCTAGTTCGGGTTGCATTAAAAATATGGAAAAATGTTCTAAAATCATGTTTTATTATATAAAAGTGAACTGTGAAATCAATTTTGGAAAATGAGGTTTGGAAGGTTGACATTTTGGCTAGTGACCAAAATGTAATTTTTGAAAGTTACGGGACAGTTTTATAAAGGATTGAAACTTTGAATCTTTAAGGAGCTATTATTCCAAAAAGGATTTCTCCAGATTTTTCTAAGATATTTTAAGGCTTTTTTTCTGATTTTTAAAGATTAAGAAAAGGAGGGAAATCATTTTAACCAATTTCCTAACTAATTTTCCATTTTCTCTCAATTTCTCTTTTCTCTCATTTTCTCTCAACCCAAACAAAATTCTCCAGATTTCTTTCTCTGATTTTGGCATCTAAATCTCTCATTTCAACTTTTACTTGATTCCTAATCATCTCATCAACAAAACCTCACAATTTGCAAGTTGTTTCATCAAGCTTTTTGGCTCTAAAATGGAGAAATTCAAGTTTGGAGGTAAGAACGTCTCTCTCCTCTAAACTATCAGTTCTTTACTGAAATTCCCAAGTTCTCAATCCTTGATTTAAGATTTGTTAATGGTTTTTCAAATGAGATCTTGATTTTTGGCTAAAATGCAAGATTTGGTGATTTTGGTGGAATTTTCGTGTGATCTGTTTGGGCAGTGTTTTGAAGTGTCAAAATGATGTTAAATGAATGCTAAGTTGATTAGAAATTGATGTTTAACTAATGCAATCCCGGATAGGTTGAATTTCCTAAGTTTTGCTTGAGTTTTTGGTTGTTTTTGTAGTGTTTTTGGTGATCTGTTATACCTGGAGGTATAAGGATGTGTTTGTAATCTTTTTGGATGTTAATTGATGTATAAAAATGGTTAGAAGTGATGGATCTTGGCTGGGTTAAGTTTTGGTAATGTTTGGAGATGATTTCGGTTGTGTTTGGTAGTCGAATTGTTGGATTTGTGTTGAGCAGCGAGTTTGGTTGTGTGGCTGCTGTTCTTAATGCATAATGATGCATTAATGTGCTGTTTTTGTGTGCTTGAAACAGGGGAGTTTGATCCTTGAGCTTTGAAGGTGTTTGCGGAAGGTTTCGGAAGCTTGGAAGGCTTGTTGGCTAGTCTTGTTTTGGTTATCGGTGAGTGAAGTTGGGTTTTCGGCTTTTAAACAAAGGTTTGAAGGTTTTGGGAGCTTAGTTTAAGTCTAAACAACTTTGCTAAGCTCAAGAGTAAGTAAATGGATTTCTTACTTGAGTTGTGTTATGATTTGGCTTTCTAAGCAATGGTGGTTGATGAATGAAATGCTTGTGTTTTGCATGGTTTATATTCTGTTTTGAAAGCATGTTTAGGCATGGTTTAATGCTGGTTTTGAAAGCCATATGTGAAGGATGCTCAAGGTAGGAGATCCTTGGTTTTATACATTGAAAATGTGGTTTTGATGCATGGTGTTGCATGTTGTTCAATGGCTTTGTTTAATGCTTTAAAACAGTGATTTGATGATGATAAATGATGGTTTTTGTATATCGGTTATGCATGTGAATCATTTGATTAATGTGGTAATGATTTTGCATATTGGTTATGCATGTGAAACTTTGGACTAATGTGGTAAGGTGGTTATATTGGCAAGTGTTGTGAGTGGTTCTTGGTTCTTTGATCGGATATAGTTAGCCGGCTATAGGATTGGGTGCACCGTGAATAAAGTCGCCTTGGAGGTGGAGTGGTCAAGAGTGGACCGGATAAGCTCCCTTCAAGTTTCCTAACGAGATGAGGTCATAGTGGAGGTTGTTGCCCACTCGAGGACCTTGGTTATTTGAGGTCATAATGGAGGTGTTGCCCATTCGAGGACCTTGGTTGAGCAAAGGTTATATGGAGGTGTTGCCCATATGTGAGAACCTTGTGCTTGTTGAGATCACAATGGCAGTGCTAAGTCCATGTGTGGATCTTGTGTGTGATGTCCCGGATCTCGTTAGATGATGTTCTACAACTACCAATCGGTTATGCAAGGGTTGTATGGTGGTTAAAAGTCCATACGGGAGAACCTTGTGCATGTCAAGGTTGTATGGTGGTTGAAAGTCCATACATGGGAACCTTGGGGAAAAGCTAAGGTTGTGTGGTGTTTAAAAGTCCATGCATGGGAACCTTAGGATGTTGAGGTCATAATGGAGGTGTTGCCCATTCGAGGACCTTGGATTGGGTAGGGTGTAGGGAGCGTAGGGACAACGCTCGGAATCCGCGTATCCGATCGGGTTGTTGTGTTGGAAAGTGAACGTGGTTGATCTCTTGGATGCCAATGTAATATTCTTGATCATGTGAAGCATGAGATGCTTGAAATGATGCATGGTTGCATGTGAAGCATGAGATGCTTGAAATGATGCATGGTTGCATGTGAAGCATGAGATGCTTGAAATGATGCATGGTTGCATGTGAAGCATGAGTTGCTTGAAAAGATGCATTGTTGCATGAAAGGTTTATGATGCATGTGAATGCATGTTTACTTGTTAGGTTGAGCAAGTGTTGATTATCATTTGGTAAATGATGTATGTGAGCATGAATATCCTTAATGCATTGAAGTCTTGTAGGACTTGTTTTTAAAAGGCATGTGATGATGATAGTATGGTTTATATGTTGCCTTGGTTAAATGCATGTGATGGATTGCTTGAGTAGTGGTTTAAAAGGGTTCTTGTTTGAAATGGCTTTCAAGGTTAAGAAAGGTATGTTGTAAAATGGAAGTGTTTTCCATGGTTTCGTTTTAGCTTTGCATATGGTGTTTATGCATGGTTGATACTTGTTGTGGAAAAGGATTTCAAACATGGTTTTGGTAAACAAATCGGGTTTGTTTTTCAAGTGTTTTATGACCCGCTGCATTGATGGTGTTTTGGTTTTGAGCATTCCTCACTAAGCATTATGTGCTTACGCTCTTTTTGTCCATCAATGCAGATCTTTGAAGTTTGGACAGCAAGGAGCAAGGGATTCAAGGTGGACTCCAAGTGAGATGTATGTCTCGGTGAATAGCTATAGTTAATAAAGGCAATGGGGGTAGAATCTCTTGGGATTATTATGTTTGTGCTCGTTTATGTTGATCAAGATTGTTCTAATGTTGTTAATGTTGTTGGATCATGTTTTGGCTTAATTGAGATTGTTTTGGAAGGTTTGTGCTTAAATGGTTGCTTGTGTAGGAAGCATGCCTATAGAATTGGGGCTTTTTGCATATGATGTGTTCCTGATGAATTGTTGTTGCAAGCATGTCTCGTTTATGTTGAATTGCATGTTGGCAAAGTTTGGTAGCGTTTGGAGCATGTTTGGTTGGCCTATTGTATGTTTAAATGGGCAAATTTCTGCACTTTGTGCAGGGTGTTTCGGAACAGGGTGAACCGTTTCGGAACGGGTGCCTCGAAGCAGCCCAGGCGTCCGAAACGGGTGACACCGTTCCGAAACGGAAAGGCTTCTGCCAGACCCCCGTTTCGAAACGGGCTATGCCTGTTTCGGAACGGCCCCGCGTTTCGGAACGGGCTGTCTCCCGTTTCGGAACAGTCGACCGTTGGGGGCTGACATTGGCAGTTATGTGTTTTGAATTGTTTACGTTTTGGTCCTGAATCTTGTTTGCTCAATTGTATGAGTTTGGGATGTCCGTTTGAGCTGAAATTTGGCAGAGAAGCATGAAACCTGATTAATTTCAAGATGGTAACTTTCATTTGGGTTAAGTCCTTTTAATTATCAGAAATTACAAATTGGTCCCTAAAGTTGTGTTTTGTGCAATTGGGTCCCTGTTTGATCTCCGATGGCTGTGATCTTTGAGTATGTTGTCTGTGTGATCACACCTAAGGTTAATGTGCATCTAGATAAGTTAAAAAGAAAAAAAAGGGTCGTTAATCAAGGTTGACTTTCGGGTTGACTTTGGTTTTCCCCGTGTAATCTTCGTAGTTCGGGTCAACCGTCTAGGCCGGGCTACGGGGGTTACATTTGGTGGTATCAGAGCTGTGTTGCGAATGCTTGGGGAAAACGGTAAGTTGTTGTGATGTGTGCTTGTTGTTTACCCTGATGTGTGGTTGAATGTTGGTTGAAACACGTGTTTCTGGGCATGATGCTGATGTATCTGAGTAAATTGCTGATGTTTCTGAGCATGTTGCTGATGTTTTCAAGCATGTTTTATGGTTATGAATCTTGGTTGAGCTTATGTGGTTTGTGCTGATGATAAGCTGGTGTTGTGAGTATGTTATGTAATAATATGCTGTTGCAAGTGGATGCTGTTTGATGTAAGCATGATCAAGGTGTGTTGTTTGATATGCTTGATGTTGTGATATCCATGTTGTGTTGACTGTTATGTCTTGAAAAGGGGAAGGATTCGGAATACCCATTGCCTTATTAATATAGCTATTGTGTTATTTTGGAGTTGGAATTTGAATCCTTGCTAATGCTGGTCTAACTGGTTTGTTTGTTTGTTGTGATTGTATGTTTGTTGTTGTTAGTGGTATGGCAAAGTCAATGGAGGATTGGCGAATGAGGGAGATGGTTGCTGCCTTGGGGCAGGTTGTTAAGGCAAGGAATTCACCCTTTGGTAGTGGTGTTTTGTCTCAGTCTTCTGTGCCTAGTGTTGAGGTGGTAAGGCAAGGGAAAGAAGCTGGTTCTATGGTGAAGAGTTCATCACCTGTTGAGCAGGAGGTGTTGGGAACATCTCAGGCTATGGTTGAGGTAAAGTCAGTAGATGTGCTGGCTGTGGGATGTGAGGGTTTGCCGAAGCAGTGTTTGCTTGATTTGGGTGCTGTGGAGTATCATGGTACTTCCCCGGAGATGTTTGAGGCCTGGTTGGCCAATGTGGTTCAGATTTTGGATCGGGAAGGCTGTGATCATGCCTGTAAGCTGGGGAGTGTTGTTTCGTTGATGTTGGAAGATGTGAGTGCCTGGTGGACATCTGTGGCAGTTGCGTCACATATCCATGATATTGATTGGGATTTCTTTGTATCTGCTTTTTATGAAAGGTATCTTGGAAGGAAGTTCCTAAGGGTTAAGCAAGGCGCGGGTAGTGCTGTTGTTGAGCAAGTATTGCTTGAGCAAGGAGTGAAAGCTCAGTCATCTGTGTGTGACCGTTGTGAAAGGCAACATGTTGGAAATTGTTGGGGCGCAGGTGTTTGTTGGAATTGTGGTTCCAAAGTACATGTTAAGCGTGATTGTCCTCATGGAGCGAAGTTAGCTTTGGTGTTAGCCAAAGGGTTTCAGAAAGGTCGTGGGCACGGCCGAGGCAAGGTTCAGAGGTGGCAGAAGGAGCAGAAAGTTGTGAAGAGTGTGGGAAAGGAGAATTGCTGGAAATGTGGGTCTGCTGGACACAAGAGGCGTGATTGTTTGATGATGGCTCGGAATAGCCAAGGTTCTTTACCGCAGGGAGTTGGTGGTGACCCTAGTGTGTTAGCTGGTGCTGCAGTGGTGTGGCAGGAGGGTGGTGGTTCCGCAAGGAACAGAGCTCGTCTGATGAAGCTTCAGGGAGGTGTTGTGTTTCCAGGTAACCTTGTTTAGTAATCTTTACTCTAGTTGCCTTAGTTTGGTTTCTGTTGGTTTTCCTTGCGTAGTAAGTTAGTCTTGCTGCTAGCTTGTTGGGGTTTTTTTTTTAGTTATGGTTTGGATGTCTTGGGTGTGAAGAAGGCTTGGTAAGTATCTTGTAGTTAATGGTTGTTGGTATGGTGGAGTTAGATGAGTTAGAAGTGAGGTAGGAGGTTGTTCTTAGACGGATTTGAGGATGTTATTGGAGGGTGTGAATTGGCATTCATGCACAGTTAAAATCATTGTTATATACTATATTATATATGTTGGTCCATGCATACATGTGGCATGACATTAGAGGTTTTGCATACATGTACATCAGGCATTGATAGGGCATGTTGGTGATCATGCATACGATGTTCACACTCGCTAATAACTAATCGAATCTGTTAGTGTGTTGGATTAGGTTGGATGATGGGTTTTTAGAGGTTGTTTTGGTGCTGGGTGAGAGTTAGTAGTGGGGTATATCAAGCTAGTTGCTAGTGAAAGTGAGAGTGGTGTAGCTGCTGGTAGAAGGATAGTGTTTGATGTTTAAGGAGTTTAGTGGTTTGGTGTTGGACGGTATTGGTTGAGTTTAGAATCGGTTTAGTGGTTTGAATAGCTAAGTGGAAGGGGTAGTTCCTTGGTGCTAAGTGATGTTGCAGCTTAGTGGTTGTGTTCTCAAGTACTGAAGTAGCTTAGCTTTTAAGTTGTTGTGGAAGAGTTGGGTTTGTAAGTGCTGGTTCTTAGTAACCTTGGAGGAGTTAAGAAGATGGTTTGTATGTTTAAGCTGGGCGATGTTTTAGTATGGTAAGTGTTATGGTTGAAGTTTGAAGTGGAAGGTCAATGAAAGATTGAAGTTTTTGTTGGTTGTTTGGGTTCTTGCGAAAATTGGTTGGTGGTGTGTGGAACGGCTGACGGAGTCATGTTGGGATTGTGATGTAATTTTTGGAATCTGGGTGAGTATTCCTGATGAGCTGTTATGGTAATGTTAGCAGCGGTTGTGAGGTTTTATCAGTTTTCATTGAGGAGTTTGAGTAAGCAGTTGAAGCTTAAGAATTTTTGCTTGTTGGGAAGATTCTTGGAAGAGGTTTGGGAGTTCGCAAGGGTTTTAGAAGCAGAGAAGGTTGCTTAGTGGCTGGATTGGGTTGGCTGTTGTCTTTGTGTAAACAGGTTTTGGGTATGGTGTATTGCAGTGATGTCTGCTGTAAGAGCTGAAGTTCTTCAGGATGATGTTGGGACTGTGTACAGTCTGGTTATGTGAAAGGTTAAGTTGTGGCTATCTTTGTGTATTCTGGATTCTGTGAACAGCATGTGGTGGTGCTAGGTTTGGTGGAGGTTTTGTGTAGAAAGTGTTCAGTGTTGGTCGAGGCTTTTGTGTTGCCTTGTGTGTTGGTTTGGGAAGGTTGTAGTTTTATTTCGCCGGTTAAATTTCGAGGACGAAATTTCCTAAGGAGGGGAGAGTTGTAACACCCCGGTTTTGGGCTTAGAAGTTTTGGGCGTTGACCGGTTCGGTCAAAGTGCTGATCGAATATATAAGAGTGAATTTAGGAAAGCCTAGTTCGGGTTGCATTAAAAATATGGAAAAATGTTCTAAAATCATGTTTTATTATATAAAAGTGAACTGTGAAATCAATTTTGGAAAATGAGGTTTGGAAGGTTGACATTTTGGCTAGTGACCAAAATGTAATTTTTGAAAGTTGCGGGACAGTTTTATAAAGGATTGAAACTTTGAATCTTTAAGGAGCTATTATTCCAAAAAGGATTTCTCCAGATTTTTCTAAGATATTTTAAGGCTTTTTTTCTGATTTTTAAAGATTAAGAAAAGGAGGGAAATCATTTTAACCAATTTCCTAACTAATTTTCCATTTTCTCTCAATTTCTCTTTTCTCTCATTTTCTCTCAACCCAAACAAAATTCTCCAGATTTCTTTCTCTGATTTTGGCATCTAAATCTCTCATTTCAACTTTTACTTGATTCCTAATCATCTCATCAACAAAACCTCACAATTTGCAAGTTGTTTCATCAAGCTTTTTGGCTCTAAAATGGAGAAATTCAAGTTTGGAGGTAAGAACGTCTCTCTCCTCTAAACTATCAGTTCTTTACTGAAATTCCCAAGTTCTCAATCCTTGATTTAAGATTTGTTAATGGTTTTTCAAATGAGATCTTGATTTTTGGCTAAAATGCAAGATTTGGTGATTTTGGTGGAATTTTCGTGTGATCTGTTTGGGCAGTGTTTTGAAGTGTCAAAATGATGTTAAATGAATGCTAAGTTGATTAGAAATTGATGTTTAACTAATGCAATCCCGGATAGGTTGAATTTCCTAAGTTTTGCTTGAGTTTTTGGTTGTTTTTGTAGTGTTTTTGGTGATCTGTTATACCTGGAGGTATAAGGATGTGTTTGTAATCTTTTTGGATGTTAATTGATGTATAAGAATGGTTAGAAGTGATGGATCTTGGCTGGGTTAAGTTTTGGTAATGTTTGGAGATGATTTCGGTTGTGTTTGGTAGCCGAATTGTTGGATTTGTGTTGAGCAGCGAGTTTGGTTGTGTGGCTGCTGTTCTTAATGCATAATGATGCATTAATGTGCTGTTTTTGTGTGCTTGAAACAGGGGAGTTTGATCCTTGAGCTTTGAAGGTGTTTGCGGAAGGTTTCGGAAGCTTGGAAGGCTTGTTGGCTAGTCTTGTTTTGGTTATCGGTGAGTGAAGTTGGGTTTTCGGCTTTTAAACAAAGGTTTGAAGGTTTTGGGAGCTTAGTTTAAGTCTAAACAACTTTGCTAAGCTCAAGAGTAAGTAAATGGATTTCTTACTTGAGTTGTGTTATGATTTGGCTTTCTAAGCAATGGTGGTTGATGAATGAAATGCTTGTGTTTTGCATGGTTTATATTCTGTTTTGAAAGCATGTTTAGGCATGGTTTAATGCTGGTTTTGAAAGCCATATGTGAAGGATGCTCAAGGTAGGAGATCCTTGGTTTTATACATTGAAAATGTGGTTTTGATGCATGGTGTTGCATGTTGTTCAATGGCTTTGTTTAATGCTTTAAAACAGTGATTTGATGATGATAAATGATGGTTTTTGCATATCGGTTATGCATGTGAATCATTTGATTAATGTGGTAATGATTTTGCATATTGGTTATGCATGTGAAACTTTGGACTAATGTGGTAAGGTGGTTATATTGGCAAGTGTTGTGAGTGGTTCTTGGTTCTTTGATCGGATATAGTTAGCCGGCTATAGGATTGGGTGCACCGTGAATAAAGTCGCCTTGGAGGTGGAGTGGTCAAGAGTGGACCGGATAAGCTCCCTTCAAGTTTCCTAACGAGATGAGGTCATAGTGGAGGTTGTTGCCCACTCGAGGACCTTGGTTATTTGAGGTCATAATGGAGGTGTTGCCCATTCGAGGACCTTGGTTGAGCAAAGGTTATATGGAGGTGTTGCCCATATGTGAGAACCTTGTGCTTGTTGAGATCACAATGGCAGTGCTAAGTCCATGTGTGGATCTTGTGTGTGATGTCCCGGATCTCGTTAGATGATGTTCTACAACTACCAATCGGTTATGCAAGGGTTGTATGGTGGTTAAAAGTCCATACGGGAGAACCTTGTGCATGTCAAGGTTGTATGGTGGTTGAAAGTCCATACATGGGAACCTTGGGGAAAAGCTAAGGTTGTGTGGTGTTTAAAAGTCCATGCATGGGAACCTTAGGATGTTGAGGTCATAATGGAGGTGTTGCCCATTCGAGGACCTTGGATTGGGTAGGGTGTAGGGAGCGTAGGGACAACGCTCGGAATCCGCGTATCCGATCGGGTTGTTGTGTTGGAAAGTGAACGTGGTTGATCTCTTGGATGCCAATGTAATATTCTTGATCATGTGAAGCATGAGATGCTTGAAATGATGCATGGTTGCATGTGAAGCATGAGATGCTTGAAATGATGCATGGTTGCATGTGAAGCATGAGATGCTTGAAATGATGCATGGTTGCATGTGAAGCATGAGTTGCTTGAAAAGATGCATTGTTGCATGAAAGGTTTATGATGCATGTGAATGCATGTTTACTTGTTAGGTTGAGCAAGTGTTGATTATCATTTGGTAAATGATGTATGTGAGCATGAATATCCTTAATGCATTGAAGTCTTGTAGGACTTGTTTTTAAAAGGCATGTGATGATGATAGTATGGTTTATATGTTGCCTTGGTTAAATGCATGTGATGGATTGCTTGAGTAGTGGTTTAAAAGGGTTCTTGTTTGAAATGGCTTTCAAGGTTAAGAAAGGTATGTTGTAAAATGGAAGTGTTTTCCATGGTTTCGTTTTAGCTTTGCATATGGTGTTTATGCATGGTTGATACTTGTTGTGGAAAAGGATTTCAAACATGGTTTTGGTAAACAAATCGGGTTTGTTTTTCAAGTGTTTTATGACCCGCTGCATTGATGGTGTTTTGGTTTTGAGCATTCCTCACTAAGCATTATGTGCTTACGCTCTTTTTGTCCATCAATGCAGATCTTTGAAGTTTGGACAGCAAGGAGCAAGGGATTCAAGGTGGACTCCAAGTGAGATGTATGTCTCGGTGAATAGCTATAGTTAATAAAGGCAATGGGGGTAGAATCTCTTGGGATTATTGTGTTTGTGCTCGTTTATGTTGATCAAGATTGTTCTAATGTTGTTAATGTTGTTGGATCATGTTTTGGCTTAATTGAGATTGTTTTGGAAGGTTTGTGCTTAAATGGTTGCTTGTGTAGGAAGCATGCCTATAGAATTGGGGCTTTTTGCATATGATGTGTTCCTGATGAATTGTTGTTGCAAGCATGTCTCGTTTATGTTGAATTGCATGTTGGCAAAGTTTGGTAGCGTTTGGAGCATGTTTGGTTGGCCTATTGTGTGTTTAAATGGGCAAATTTCTGCACTTTGTGCAGGGTGTTTCGGAACAGGGTGAACCGTTTCGGAACGGGTGCCTCGAAGCAGCCCAGGCGTCCGAAACGGGTGACAGCGTTCCGAAACGGAAAGGCTTCTGCCAGACCCCCGTTTCGAAACGGGATATGCCTGTTTCGGAACGGCCCCGCGTTTCGGAACGGGCTGTCTCCCGTTTCGGAACAGTCGACCGTTGGGGGCTGACATTGGCAGTTATGTGTTTTGAATTGTTTACGTTTTGGTCCTGAATCTTGTTTGCTCAATTGTATGAGTTTGGGATGTCCGTTTGAGCTGAAATTTGGCAGAGAAGCATGAAACCTGATTAATTTCAAGATGGTAACTTTCATTTGGGTTAAGTCCTTTTAATTATCAGAAATTACAAATTGGTCCCTAAAGTTGTGTTTTGTGCAATTGGGTCCCTGTTTGATCTCCGATGGCTGTGATCTTTGAGTATGTTGTCTGTGTGATCACACCTAAGGTTAATGTGCATCTAGATAAGTTAAAAAGAAAAAAAAAGGGTCGTTAATCAAGGTTGACTTTGGTTTTCCCCGTGTAATCTTCGTAGTTCGGGTCAACCGTCTAGGCCGGGCTACGGGGGTTACAGTTTGGGTGCATGTCATATTGTGTTGCATATTCAATCATACTTGCTTATGTGTTTGAATTGATTCATGATGGAAAAACTGTATTATGATAATGTTTGGTTGTCTCTGTTGTTATAATGACTCTGTTAGTTTTGTTTGCACTGTAGAAACACACTGAGCGTTTTCGCTGACTCCCCCTTAGTTTCTACTATCAGATACTCAGGTCTAGGCTACGGTAGTTGGAGGACCTCGTTTTCCAGCTTTATTTATTTATTATTATCAATATGAGACTTGGACTTATTTATATTAAATGTTTTATTGGATTGTATATAATTTCAGATTCTGGGTGTTTTATTTGAGGTTATTATGTTTTATTATGCATGCACATTTTGAATATTTTATATTTTCAGGAATATTTTATCAGTATGTAATTTGTGATATTATTATTATCTATTTTGGAATTTAAGTTTGTAATCAGGTTACTTGTGTGAGGGACAAGCTTTGAGTTGAGTCCTTATATTCGACCCAATTCTTCTGGGTCGGGTTTAGGGGGTTATAGTTTGTGTGTAGAAAATATAACTCTTGTAAAATTTGTTTAAGTTTGGTGTTCATATTCATATTATCCTTTTTAGATCATATTAGGCCTTAAATTTTATTTTAATCTCTTTTGAGTTTTAAATTTTTAATTTGTTATCAAATTAAACAACCGATACAAATAATATTTTTTTTAATATTTTTTATTTATTTTCTAACAATTTTCATCTTTTCTGATTTTTTTACTAAGGATACCTTGAAGAATTAGTTCCGCAAATTTTTATTACTAAGGATGACTTGTTCAACATTTTGTAATGTTATGCAATATTTGTTTATACATTCAGATTCGGATTATTGTATATCGTATTATATGATTATGTGTTTCTGTTGATAAATAATGCATTCAGATTCAGTTCTCGGATTTTATGTCATCTCATTTTGGTTGGGATTCTGTACGGGGAAGTTCAGTAGCTTCATTCGTCAGGATGATATCTACCTCGGATCAGTGGTTTCACCCTACGGGCTGGATTCCACTTCGGATGGTGATGAGGTAGGGAGTGGTTCTGGGGAACCTTACTCTTCAGATGGTGATGTAGTTTGGGTGCATTTCATATTGTGTTGCATGTTCATTCATACTTGCTTATGTGTTTGAATTGATTCATGATGGAAAAACTATATTATGATAATGTTTGGTTGTCTCTGTTAGTTTTGTTTGCACTGTAGAGACACACTGAGCGTTTTCGCTGACTCCCCCTTAGTTTCTACTTTCAGATACTCAGGTCTAGGCTACGGTACTTGGGGGACCTCGTTTTCCAGCTTTATTTATTTATTATTAACAGTATGAGACTTGGACTTATTTATATTAAATGTTTTATTGGATTGTATATAATTTCAGATTATGGGTGTTTTATTTGGGGTTATTATGTTTTATTATGCATGCACATTTTGAATATTTTATATTTTCAGGAATATTTTATCAATATGTAATATGCGATACTATTATTATCTATTTTGGAATTTATGTTTTGAATCAGGTTACTTGTGTGAGGGACAAGCTTTGAGTTGACTCCTTATATTCGACCCAATTCTTCCGGGTCGGGTTTAGGGGGTTACATTTTGTGTATAGAAAATATTACTCTTGTAAAAATTGTTTAAGTTTGGTGTTCATATTCATATTATCTTATTACATCATATTAGGCCTTAAATTTTATTTTAATCTCTTTTGAGTTTTAAATTTTGAATTTGTTATCAAATTAAACAACCGATACAAATAATATTTTTTTAATATTTTTAATATATTTTCTAACAATTTTTACCTTTTCTGATTTTTATTACTAAGGATGCCTTGAAGAATGTGTTCCCCAAATTATTTCGATTAGCGAGTAATAAGCTTGCAAGTGTAAATGTTGAGGATTTCATAAAAAATTTACACCATTGAAATAAAATTATGTGTTTGTCCTTAAATTTTATTAAATCGAATTTCAAAATTTTCTATCTAAAAGAGAGAGTATGAAATTTAAAGAGAGGGAATTTTGGTGCAAACGGTGTAATATGGAATATTATAACTAAAATTTAGGAAATATGTTATATAAAAAGTTTCATTCATATCAGATACATACATATACATGTATATATTGTTCAACTTTAATACATAGTACTAATAAAGTTCAGCATACATTCATCTAATACAAACTACGTTTTTTTTCTATTGTCATCAACTGTTGTTATAAGATGTGAGATCATCTGTGATGTAGAGGATCAGGACCACCTGGACTTTTTCTTTTTGACTCCAAAGGATTTTTGACATTCCCTTTCATGCTAGCTTTAATGGCTTTCTTGACTTCATCTATCAATGTACATTTTCCGCCTCCTTTTAATTGCATGGATTCATGATCGGTCTCACGTATTTCTTGTCTTTTGGTCGATTTCATAACAGTTGCAGATATACCAGCCGCTACTGTTGTCAATTGCAGTAAATATCGACGACGAAAAGAGTCAAATTCGTAAAATGACGGACGCACTTTAATTTCATCTTCAAATTCTTGACCAGGAGCCGAAAATGAATGAAGTGAACGACTTGCAAAACTAGAAACCAAAAACAAAACATGCAATGAAAGCATGAAGAAAACATTGAAATTAGAAGTTTAAGAATCAAATTGAATGTGAAATCGATTTCAAGATCGAACGTTGAGAGGGTTGAATTACTAAATTTTAAAATTATAAGGGCTTTTAAAGTTTTATATGAACCTAAATTGCTATTAGAATAAAACTATTGGGGATACGAATCTACCCTTCTTTAATTTTGTCAGTGTTTATTTATAACTAAATAACTTTAAATTTTAAACAAGGGTCAATTTATTATTAAATCAAAATTTATCGGATATTTAAGTTTCATAATAGAGACTTATGCCCTTGATCCCTCCGTCCCATGGACTGTATGATAAACAATGACGGAGTCATATGGATTTTTACTTAAAAAATATAAGGGATATTTACTTATTTGACCTCTTATTTTTCAATTCATTTGAACTATATCCCATTTTTTAATGGTTAATTGTACATTGTCTTTATTTATCTTAATTATTTACTCCGTCCCTAATAATAAGTTTTTGCTTACTCATGAAACGGGTTGAACCATGATTCAAATTCAAACCAGTTAATTTAAATAAAAGTTTTTGTTAGAATTGAGTTCTTAAACGATAAAAGCTATATGTAAATAAAAGTTTTTATTTTGGTTAATGTCATCGTTTTAAATCTTTTGACCGGTTAATTTAAATTAAATATTATAAAAATTTATCACGAAACATTTTTAAATTTTTATAATTTATAACATTATAATCTATTTTTTATTCTATTTAAAAATGACCGAACGAATCATTTTACTAGATGAATTGATGGTCCAACTTCTAATGATCCAAATAAATATTTTTAATTATCAACAAGCTTCTCATTTTTTATTACACTGATTCGATTGGTCGGTTGCCGCGGATGAAAGGTCTTGTGTTTGGAGCTTTGAGGGGAATTTTAATAGGGTGAGTGAAGCTGAAAATAGGGGGTTAGTGGCACCTTTCACTCTCAATGAGGCTTGGGCGGTTGTTCGTGGGTGTGAGGGCTTGAAGTCACCGGGGCCGGACGACTACAATAGGGAATTTTTTAAGAAGTGTTGGGAGGTAGTTTGTGATGATGTTAGGCGGTTTTTAGATGATTTTTTTGCATCCGACAAGTTACCTGTGGGTGCAAACAATACATTCCTTGTGCTTTTGCCTAAGGTTGATTCACTGATCACCTTGGGTGATTTTCGACCAATCAGCTTGCTTAATTTGATATATAAGATTCTTGCCAAAATTCTAGCTAGAAGGCTGCAGTCGGTGTTGGGAGGACTAAATAGTGATCACCAATCGGCTTTTGTGCGTGGGCGTGAAATTGTGGATGGTATTCTATTGGCAAATGAGACAATACATTCCATGCGACAGAGTTCGTTGGGCAGATGTATCCTGAAATTTGACTTCGCGAAAGCTTACGACTGCGTTAGATGGGAATTTTAAGAGCACATTTTATGGTCGATGGGGTTCAGTGATTCTTGGCGTCGTCTGATTACTGAGTGTATCAGCACAGTCAGGTTGTCAGTTTTGTTAAACGGTAGCGCCAATAAAGAATTTGGAATGGGGCGTTGTCTGCGGCAAGGCTGCCCGCTGTTGCCTTTGCTGTTCGTTATTGTGGCGGAAGCACTACATAGGATGTTCGTTCAAGCGGAGGAGTTGGGACTCATCCGTGGGGTTTTGTTGGCTCTGGGGTGTTGCTATCGCATCTTCAATTTGCTGACGACACCATTCTATTCTTTGAAGCCTCCGTTGAGAGCGCTACGACTATCCGCAGGTTACTGTGTTGCTTCCAAGTTTGTTTTGGTTTGAAAATTAACTTCAACAAGTCCTCTCTTTATACTATTGGCATGGATGAGGGGTTGTTTGATTCAATGGCGGCTGTCTTGTTTTGTCGGAAAGGTGAATTGCCTTTTGTTTATTTGGGGCTGCCGTTGGGGGTGAATCCTCGCAACATTGCTGTATGGGAACCAGTTATAGCCTCGGTTTGACGAAAGCTCGCAGGTTGGAAATGGACATCTTTATCTTTTGCTGCTCGCGTCACACTGGTAAACTTTGTTCCTTCGTCACTTCGAGTTTATTATATGGGTTTGTTTCGGGTGCCGAAGGGTGTTATCGCAACAATAGATAAAGTCAGGCATGCTTTTCTATGGGGTGGGGTGAATTTACAACGGAAAATATGTCGAGTAAGCTGGAGTATGGTTTGTCAGCCACGTCATCTTGGTGGGTTGGGGGTTGCGGATTTGGAGGTTCGAAATAAAGCATTATTGGCAAAATGGTCTTGGCAGTATGCTAGGGATGAATCGTCTTTGTGGAGGGCCATCATCGTGGCGAAATATGGCGAGGCAGCCCAGTGGTGGCGATTTAACTCAGCCTACAGGGGTTCGATGTCATATATTTGGTAACAAATTGTCAAAACTGTGAGCTCGGATAGTGTGCAAAAGTTCATGGGTGAGACTAGTTTTGTTTGGAAGGTTGGTGATGGTTCGCGAGTTTTATTTTTGTTTGATGCGTGGTGTGTTGAGAAACCATTGAAGGATATATTCCCACAGTTATTTTTGATAGTGGTGAATCGTTTGGCTTTGGTCGCTGACCTTTTCGATGGGGGTAGCTTTCAGCATGACCGCTGGGAGAGTTTCTTTCGTCGAGGCTTGCGTTCGTTTGAGCTTCGACAACTTTGGGAGCTCATCTCGCTCTTTGGACTTGTGAGGTTACGGCATGGTGCAGTTGATATGTTAGTCTGGACACCTGATACGCGCGAGACCTTTTCAGTAAAGTCTCTATCACGTCTGCTTATGTTGGACAAGGTGAGAGGGAGCAATTTCGGTGAGTGTTTTGCGTGGAAAGTCCTCGTACCTCCGAAGGTTCAGGCGTTTTTGTGGTGCACATGGCTGCATTGTTTACCAACCTTTGATTTTTAGAAGCTTCGTGGCATCGTGTTGGATGAGCAGCAAGGTTTGTGTGCTTGGTGTCGTGAGAGGGAGGAGGAGATTGATCCCTTTTTTTCCTATGCTCGTTTGCCCAAGGAATTTGGGATTGGTTTAGGCGTTTGTGGGGGTGTCTTTGCCGATGCCGAGGACTTTTTCTAATTTTTTCATCCCGGGATTTCATTGTTCTTTCACGGGCACTTTAAGGCTTCTGTGGGTGTCGAGCATTGCAGCATTGCTGTGGTCCGTATGGCTTGCGCGGAATGAATGTGTTTTTAACGGTAAACTTCTATCGGCTCCGGAGATTTGCTTCTTGGTTATATTGCGCTCATTTTACTGGGTGAAGTCGTTAAAAGAGGGGTTGTCCGTCAGTGAGTCTTTATGGTAGGATTGCCCGAGCTCGTTCAGTGAGTTTGTAGTTTCTAAGCCATGTCGTGTGGGGGTGAGTTGGGAGACTCCAACTGGGGACACACTGAAATTTTCGGTTGATGGTTCTACTCGTGGTAAGCCAGGGCCTGCAGGTTTTGGGGGTGTTTTGCGTGATGCACAGGGTCGAATTCTAGCTCTCTTCTCGGGTCCACTTGGTTCCCTTGATTCCAATGTAGCAGAGTTGCGGGCAATCGCTTTTGTGTTGAATTTCTTTGCAGCTTCTAAATTGGCATCTCGTCCCCTCGTGGTGGAGTTGGATTCCAAAATTGCTCTTGGTTGGGTGTTGCATTTGGAACGACGACCTTGGCTTTTGTGGGAGATTTTTGGTTTGATCGATCAAGCATGCCTCACTTTGGGGTCCGTATGCTTCAACCACATTTTCCGTGAGGCGAATGGGTTAGCGGATGTGCTAGCAAAGGAAGGGGTGACGTGGGCATCTTTATTTCAGGCCTCTGTATGATTGTTTCCTTTGTGAGGGGCGTTGTGTTCCGTTGTTGTTTATTGCCTTTTAGTCCATGTGCCGTACTCTTTTCCTCAAGTAGGTTTAGGGAGGTTTTTAATGAGGCGCACGTGTGACTCGAGTTGTATATTTTCCCATTAATATAAAAAATTTTGCCGATAAAAAAAAGGAACGGCAAAAGGTTATAAATAAGCAATTATGTTATACTTTTATGTTATACAGTGTAAAATGAATTAGGGTATTAAAAATTAATCAATTTTTTTGTTTAAATAGAGAGATATTATATTCTCATTCCGAGATTCGAACCTATACAAGATGGAGCAGAATGTGTATCCTTAGCAACTAAATTGTATTTTATATAATTTTAGTTTTACTTGTGTGTCATTAAGTCAAGTCAGCACCTTTGTTTATTTGTCACTGTTATGTCAGTGTGGATTGTCATGGAGATTTCCCACACCATGTCAAGTAATTTGACGTTAATTAACTAACTATTTTAACTTAAGATAAAATATTAAAGCTTAATGTACTTAAAAAATTAAAATAAATTTTCAGTCAAATATTAAGAACATTTTCTAACTTTATGCATAAAAAATACAACCTAGAGAGAATTTGTGCATCCCGGAGTGATAAATGAAAAAAATAAATAGGAAGATTTGGAAAAAAGGAATATCACATCAAAAGCCAACCTTAAAAGTTTTTAGTTTTAACGAATTTAACGATTGGAATCCTTTTTGGATCCAAATTCGTATCTAATTCTTTGAACACACTTTCCTATAATGCTCCAATTTATAAAAAAATATTTTAATACACAAATGGAATAAAATTTAATTTATATATATTTATTAATTTTAGAAGTTATGAATTGTGGGTTTAGAATTTAAAATTTAAGATTTATAGTTTTATAGTTTACATATAGAGATTAAAATTTCATTATTTAAATATGAAAAGTTTGGTGTTCATATTCATATTATCTTTTTTACGTCATATTAGGCCTTAAATTTTATTTTAATCTCTTTTCAGTTTTAAGTTTTTAATTTGTTATCAAATTAAACAACCGGTGCAAATAATATGTTTTTAATATTTTTTATTTATTTTCTAACAATTTTCATATTTTCTGATTTTTATTACTAAGGATACCTTGAAGAATTTGTTCCCAAAATTATTTCGATTAGCGAGTAATAAGCTTGCAAGTGTAAATGTTGAGGATTTCATACAAAATTTACACCATTGACATTAAATTATGTGTCTGTCCTTAAATTTTATTAAATCGAATTTCAAAATTTTATTTCTAAAAGAGAGTATGAAATTTAAAGAGAGGGAATTTTGGTGCAAACGATGTAAGATGGAATATTATAACTAAAATTTAGGAAATATGTTATATAAAAAGTTCAGCATACATTCATCTAATACAAACTAAGTTTTTTTTTCTATTGTGATCAACTGTTGTTATAAGATGTGAGATCATCAGTTATGTATAGGATCAGGACCACCTGGAATTTTTCTCTTTGACTCCAAAGGATTTTCAACATTCCTTTTCATGCTAGCTTTAATGGCTTTCTTGCCTTTATCTATCAATGTACGTTTTCCACCTCCTTTTAATTTCATGGATTCATGATCGGTCTCACGTATTTCTTTTCTTTTGGTCGATTTCGTAACAGTTGCAGATATGCCAGACGCTACTGTTGTCAATTAAGGTGAATATCGACGACGAAAAGAGTCGAATTCGTAAAATGACGGACGTACTTTTATTTCATCTTCAAATGCTTGATCAGGAACCGAAAACGAATGAAGTGAATGAGTTGCAAAACTCGAAACCAAAAACAAAACATGCAAGGAAAGCATCAAGAAAACATTGAAATTAGCCATTTGAAAGTTCAAATTAGGGTTTGATAGTTTGCATAGAATGGGTTGCATGTATAGGTATATATAGATATTACCAACCTTTTGTTTTGCCAGAATATTGAAAGTTTGTTCATATAGATACCATTTGATTGGATTTTAACTTTTAGGATTGAGATGAATTCTTGTTGCTTATATTCTGTTTAGATTCCTATATTTATGTCATAATCATATTTAATATGTTTTATATTTATATAAATTTAAATACGTTAATAATCAAATTTGATATATTTGCATACTTATTAACCTGCATATTATATTTATATTATGTTCATGTTGTGTATGAAATTTCAGTATTTTAATCATTTCATAATCATATATTTATATTTGGGCATGATTAGGATTGCATGAAAAGTTTTTACTTGCCCATAAGTAGGGGTGAGCAAAACTCGAGTTGACTCGACGCGAAAAAACCTGACTCGTAATTTTATCCCAAAATATATGTGTGAATTACATAATTATCTCATGTTGGGTCAAATTAGATATTTTTACTCTAAATTTAAACCCGACCCGACCCAACCTAAATCTATTTTTTTAAATCCCGACTCATAAAATTTGATCGGTCGAATCTTCGTGTCATGCACATCCCTAGTTAGTAGAGGCTTAAATTCTTTACTTCCATTCTCTTTGAAATGTACTGATACAAATTAAAGTATAGGATTAAATTTCAAAAGTAATCATAACAGAGGTATTAAAATCACAATTTGACCAAATTATATACAACTTTCAGGTTTCATATTCGTCACTTGAAGTGGGAATAGTTCCAACCATGGCCGATCCAAACGTACCCATCTCGTCAACTTCGACCACCAACCAAGCTTCCCGAGTCGGCAGAACCGACCGCGAGGCTCGAGTTTTAAGGTACAAAGAGAATAGGAGGAACCGAAAATTTGAGAAAACAATCTAATACACTTCCCGGAAGGCGTACACTGAATCAAGGCCAAGAATCAAAGGCCGATTCGTCAAAAGAACTAAAACCGACAACGACATAGTCCTCGACCATATGCTTAACTCTCCAACTTCAGCTTTTGCAGCAGCTTTCATGTCGGAAATAGAGTACGACGTTGTCTCGTAGTTTTGAAAGTCGATTTATAGAAGAATACTATGATTGTGTAATATACTAATAAAATTATGGCAAGTAGAATAATCCAAACGGCAATTGAAATTAATGGAAATAGATGTTTAGTTCTTTGGTTATAGTTTATGTCGCGTCTAAAGTTTGATTTCAATCTCGGAATAAAAAAACAAAGGCTTGATTCCTTAAGACTTTTTAAATTGACCCAAACTTTTTTTTGGGTTAATATATATTTTGGTAACTTAATTTTGTCTTAACTTGACTGTTCGATTTAAATTATCATTTAAATTTGACTTCTGAATTGAACAAAGCATCGCGTATTTGTACTTGTTTTTATCTAAAAGTTGAGTTTAAGTATTATTGAATCGGACAAAGAAGTTTAAGAATCAAATTGAATATGAAATTGATTTCAAGATCGAACGTTGAGAGGGTCGAATTACTAAATTTAAAAAAAAAAATTATCGGCAAAAGAGTATGATTTTATTAATAAGTATCATACAGTGTCATCACACTCCATGGCCTCATTAAAAACCTCCCTACACCTAAATTGAGGAAAAGAGTACCGAGGAGTATGAGATAAAGAACAAACTGTAACACCCCAATTTTGGGCTTAGAAGTTTAGGGTCTGAACCGGACCGGTCTGTTTTTCGGTTCGAATATAAAAGGTGGTTTTAGGGAAAGCCTAGTTCGAGATGCTTTAAAAATATGGAAAAATATCTAAAAATCCTCTTTTAATATATATAAGAGAGTGGTGAAATCAATTTTGCAAAATAAGGTTTGGAAATACTACATTTTGGAGTAGTGACTAAGATGCAATTTTTGAAAAGTTTAGTGGTGACTGTTTTGTAAGGATTGAAACTTTGAATCTTTAAGGAGCTAATTTACCCAAATGTGATTTCTCCAGATTTTTCCTTAATTTGAGTGAATTAATTAATGTTTTAATTAATTAAAAGAGAAGAGAAACTACCTTTTGGAAAAAACATAACTACCTTTTCCCAAAAATTTCTCATTTCTTTTTCTCTCAAAATTCCATCATCCAAACACTTTTCTCCAGCAACTTTTTCATTGATTTCCACTTCAATTGATGAGATTTCTATCATCAATTAGTTCCTAATCAATCTTGCATCAAATCCTCTTGATTTCCTCATTGAATTTTCAAGGAAATTGGCTCAAATCAAGGAGAAATCACCATTTAGAGGTAAGATTGTCCTTCTCCTCTAAATACTCAGTTCTTTACTGAAATTCCCAAGTTGTCAATCCTTAATTTAAGTTTTATAAATGGTTTTAATGATAGGAACTTGATTTTGGCTTAAAACTCAAGATTTGGAAGAAATCTTGAAGAATTTCGTTGTGATTGTTTGGGCTCTGTTTTGAGATGATTCTTAAATGTATTTTGGATGTCTAATGATGTGTAAATGAGGTTTTATCAATGCAATCCCGAATAGGTTGTATTTCCTAAGTTTTTGCTTATGAAAATGGTGGTTTTTGAGGTGATCTTGGTGCTCTGTTATAGCTGGAGGTGTAAGGACGAGTTTATGTTTATTTTGGATGTTGATTGATGTTTAGAAATGGTTAGAAGTGATGGATCTTGGTTGGGTTAAGTTTTGGAAGAGTTTGGAGGTGATTTCAGTTGTGTTTGGTAGCCGAAATGTTGGATTTAAGTAGAGCAGCGAGTTTAAGTGTGTTGGCTGAAGATTTCAATGCATGATGATGAATTAATCCTCTGCTTTGATGTGTTTAAAATAGGGGAGACATCTTCGGACACTTGTGGAGTTGATCCGGAGGCTTGATCTGTGTTTTGGCAAGCTTGCGAAACAGAATTGGTGAGTGGAGTTTGGTTTCCAACTTTGGAACAATTATTTGAAGGTTTTGGGAGCTTAGTTTAAGTCTAAGAAACTTAACAAAGCTCAAGTGTAAGTTTTCGGAGAAACTCCCTTGAATGAGCCATGAAGTGGTTGAATGCATTGGTTATGATTTGCATGTTTAAATTCTGTTTTGAAAGCATGTTTTAGCATGGTTAATGCTGGTTTTGAAAGCCATGTAATGAAGGATGCTCAAGGTAAGAGATCCTTGGTTTAACATATTGTTAATATGGTTTTGATGCATAGTGATGCATGATGTTTAATTGCTTTGATTAATGCTTTAAAACAGTGAATTGTTGATGGTAAATGATGTATATTGGCAAGTGATGAATTGGTTTTAAAGTACTTGAATCGGATATAGTTAGCCGGCTATAGGATTGGGTGCACCGTGAATAAAGTGGCCTTGGATTTTGAGGGGTTGTGATTGTACTGAAAACTCCATCCAAGTATCTTAACGAGAGAGGTAAGATCACAACGGTGGTTAAAAGTCCGTGTGTGGATCTTGGTAAGGTCACAACGGTGGTTAAAAGTCCGTGTGTGGACCTTGTGTTATGTGTCCCATACTCTCGTTAGGAAGTTATACAACTACCGATGAGTGATGTGGAGGGGTTGTGATTGTACAGTAAACTCCATCACGGGTGTTGAGGGGTTGTGATTGTACCGTAAACTTCACCTTATGTTGTTCGGTAGTGTGTATGAAGCGTGTGGGACAACGCTTGTAATCCGCATATCGGATTGTGTTTTGTGTTGTAAAAGAGTATGAATTATCACTTGAAAGCCAATATGTTGAATTGATGTAATGAAGCATGAGATGCTTGTAAAGTATGCAAGGTTGCATGAAAAGAGTTAAGCTTGTGTTTTTAAGCTTGTTGAAAGTGTTTTCTAAAAAGGCATTATTGTGTTGTTTTCTTTAGAGCATGCCTCACTAAGCTATTGTGCTTACGCTCTCTCTTTTGTACCAATAATGCAGACAATTGAAGTGTTTGAGGGCAACAAGGAAGCTAAGAGTCTAAGGGAAACTAAGCTCATGTATGGTGATGTTTTCATACACTATTAGTTTTGGTAATTTGGCAATGGGAACCTAAGATGTGTTTTGGGAGATGTTTTGGACTCCCTAGTTTGTGGCATGATGCTTTTGATGTTTTGAATTTGTAATTGGCCTTTTGATGCTTGATTTGGAGTTTGGATGGTTGTTTGGTTTTGGATATTAGGATGCATGCCTATAGACATGTGATGTTTAATGTTTGATGCCATGAAGGTGTTTAGAAGTTGCAAACATGTACCTTATATGTATGATGACTTGTTGGCATGGTTAGGAAGTCATTAGGATGTGTTTGATTGGTTTAACGTAAGAAAAACCAGCAATTTTTGCAACTTCTGGGTAAACCGTATCGAAACGGGCACTGGCGTTACGAAAAGGGGGCCTGTAATGACCTTCGTGTTTCGGAACGGCTGGCAGCCGTTCCGAAACGATTTAGCCACTGGAAGGCCCTGTTTCGGAACTAGTCACGAAACGAACCCGTGTTTCGGAACGGTAAACACTGTTTCGAAACGGGTGACCGTTGGGCACTGATTTGAATGGTGTAAAGGTTTGCAAGCTTTACGTTTTAGTCCTGAATGTTGTAATTGCAATTGCTTGAGTTTGAGATGTCCGGTTATGGTGAAATTTGACAGGTAAGTATGTAATGTGACTAATTTAATATTGGTAACTTAAAAATCAGTTAAGACCTTCTAATTTCCAGAATTTACGTTTTGGTCCCTAATATTTGTATTTTGTGCAATTGAGTCCCTTATTTGAATCCGATCGCTGTGCTTTATACGTAAGTGTTTCTCAAGTGTTCGCTTAGGGTTAACGTGCATCTAGACAAGATTAAAAAGAAAAAAAAGGGTCGTTAATCAAGGTTGACTTTCGGGTTGACTTTGGTTTTCCCCGTGTAATCCACGAAGTTCGGGTCAACCGTCTAGGCCGGGCTAAGGGGGTTACACAAACGCTAAAAACAACCAAAAAAACTAACGCAAGAAACCAAAACACAAAACATTCACGCTAGTATGCAAAACCAAGATTTTCGATCAACACCACCCCTCGCTAAAAAGTCATCCAAGCAATTCGCTTCTCGATAAAAACATGAATACATAAGCTCAACAATAATCCCCCTCAGATGTAATTTCCAGGCCAAAAGATGTCGTCAAGTACCAAAAAAAAATGGTCTGATGTTGTGTGTTTCCATACTAATCGATCCTCACACTTTTAACAAACCACACCACGCCACTCTATCGACACAAAGAAAATCACGTACCACAGCAAATGAATAATTCCACCATACCTCGTTGTAGATTACCACAGCACATATCGCCTAACAAACTCGCTTGATCCCCTCCCACACACGGTATGTATACTCCTTCTATACCACAAAAACAGACATCCAAGAACCGAGCAAATTCGTCTCCTCTCTCGAATGTCAAAAACATCCGAAGAAGACGTAAAAACATAAACAAAATCATTCGTAAACCATATCTTTTTCACCATACCATCACTTGATGTCTTTAATTTAGTCACATAAAAAATGACCATCGCACACCTTTGTTGTCTCAAAAAGTGTTGAACCGAATTACGCTTCAACGCTGAACCAATCCCACTCACATTCCACGACCACAAACACAAACTAAACGCTATTTTCAATTATTTTCGTTCTTGCGCTTCAATCATACGCACGATATCCTTTACAATTTCTTGTTCGTTTCCAATTGTTTTCACCCCAATCAGTTTACCCAATTTCAATGTTCCCTCCGCTTCTCTTAAAATAATCCGTTTTCGGTTATAGAAGTCCGAATCTGACAAAGAGCCATTAGCAATTACCTCTGATGGTTTTTGGTTTTTCTTCGGACGACCTCTGCTCTTTTTTACCAGCTTCGCTTTAGCCTCACCTCGCTCACCAGGCGATAAAAAACTCAGTTCGATTTCTGAAACCTGTCGTAACCTTCTAAACTCTCCATTGTATTCAATTGTTTGAGCCTTATTAGCCCTAGGAATTTCTATCCTGGACCCATCAACACGTGGGCTCAATTCATCAGCTACTAGTTCTTCGGCAACTAGTTCATCACACGGTACTCCCACATTGTTTGGAAAAACATCCATCACAACATCACTCGGCAAAACATCCAGAATTCGCTGACTTTCCCTTTCACGATGGACAAAGCTTACATCTTCATCCGCCATCCAACTTTCCGTGCTCAGGACACGACAATCCTCCCTCTTGTTCTCATTCCACATACGATCAATTTGGCTCGATCCCCGAGCCGAATAAGAGAAAGAATCGGGTACCACTGTATCATTTGCTGACCTCCCACTTATAGACACCTTAACAGGGCTGGACATATCCATGTTCAAATCCCCAGTACTCAATGTATCTTCCGAGCAGTTCACCGCCTCACAACTACAAACACACTTAGGGCCAATCGCTTCCTCAATTTTTGTAATGCGAATTGTAAAGACCTTATCGTTAATGCGCAAGTCCATTACTTCATCTATGTCTGAAATCCAGTCGGTTTAGATCTGAAATCGACATCGTTCAAACGTCAAAGGCGCCAAAGTCTCAATGTGAATCCGTACGAGTTCGTCCCAAACCGCTTCAATATTTTGAAATGTTTCTTTAGACCATCCATGAATAGGAATTCCACTTACTGAAAGCCATACCCTTTGATTCGGTAAAAAGGATGTAGGCGACCATTCAATTAAATTTTCAAACCATTTTCTAGACGCCTAGTCTCCAAATTTATCTTCCTTGATTCTTTATCTTCAAACATGAATAATACAAGAGAGCCCGCAACTTGCATCAACGTAAAACCTGTCAATTTCGCCTTTGTAACCTCATTTGCA
This sequence comes from Hibiscus trionum, assembly GCA_030270665.1. Taxonomy (NCBI): domain Eukaryota; kingdom Viridiplantae; phylum Streptophyta; class Magnoliopsida; order Malvales; family Malvaceae; genus Hibiscus; species Hibiscus trionum. Next base: position 38,428,699 of record BSYR01000026.1, on the reverse strand, counting down.
AGATCCGCTATTTGGCTGGGTTGACGGGAAAAACCCAAAGCGCAATTCTATAAAATTTCCCATTTATCGGTATTAACAACCCCATCCACGCATTTGTGTTTCTCTTCCACTCTAGATTGCTCTTTCAATGTGATCTGATCATCACCGTCCTCATCCTTGTTACGCCGCCTCACTAGATTCCTTTTGGAATTGTTTGTATGATCATGATCAACCCACTGTTTATAGATCTCCTTGTTCGTCCTTGAATCAATGTTATCACGTTTTCTTCTCCAAAATATATCCCTAGTCTCCCTTTGCGCCATCATTACCTTTAATTTGTATCCATAAAGCCGAAATCCATGAAAATGCTCTATGATTCGATCTGCATCCTCCTTTGACCCCAAACATACAAATCCGAATTCGGTTCTATCTCTCGCTCATCCACAACTACTTCATGTCTGTCGAAATCTTTCCAAACACCTTGCCAGTGTAGTTGCCCCGGTAAGTTTGATACAAAAGCCGTCCAAACTCTTTGAATCTGATTTCCCAAGCTCATTTTCCTCACTATTAAGGTTGCGTGCACGCCTCTAATTCTTACTTGAAACTTCAATTGTGCACACATTTTTATTCAGAAATATTCACAAACACATGGTGTGCACACATCCAATCCAATCCATTTTCACTTCTCATTTAAAAGATGATTGCAAGCGTTAATACACAAGGTTTCGTAGTCTCCAAGTGCAAACCAGAGGCAGTGAATCGCGTTGCTGATTGGTGTTGCGGTACTATGCTAATTTGATAGCGGCCAAAGAGAGAGAACTAAGTAATATGGACTTGAAAAGGACTCAATTTTAAAATTATAAGGGCTTTTTATGTTTTACAGCCCTTATAAAGCCCTTATAAAACTTAAAAAGCCCCCTTTTAAGTTTTACATGAACTTAAATTGCTATTAGAATAAAACTATTGGGGACACGAATCTACCCTTCTTTAATTTTGTCAGTGTTTATTTATAACTAAATAACTTTAAATTTTAAACAAGGGTCAAATTTTTTTAAATAAAAATTTATCTAATATTTAAGTTTCATAATAGAGACTTATGCCCTTGATCCCTCCGTCCCATGGATTGTATGATAAACAATGACAAAGTCATAAGGATTTTTACTAAAAAATATAAGGGATATTTACTTATTTGACCTCTTATTTTTCAATTCATTTGAAATATATCCCTTTTTAATGGTTAATTGTACATTGTCTCTATTTATATTAATTATTTACTCCGTCCCTAATAACAAGTTTTTGCTTACTCATGAAACTGGTTGAACCATGATTCAAATTCAAAGCAGTTATACTATTTTTGTTCGAATTGAGTTCTTGAACGTTTAAAAGCTATATGTAAATAAGAGTTTTTCTTTTGGTTAATGTCATCGTTTTAAATCTTTTGACCGGGTAATTTAAATTAAATATTATAAAAATTTATCACGAAACAATTTTTAAAATTATATAATTTATAACATTAGAATCTAATTTTTTTGATTCTATTTTCAAATAACCGAACGAATCATTTTACTAGATGAATTGATGGTCCAATTTCTAATGATCCAAATAAATATTCTTTTTAATTATCAACAAGCTTCTCGTTTTTTATTACACTGATTCGATTGGTCGGTTGCCGCGGATGAAAGGTCATGTGTTTGGAGCTTTGAGGGGAATTTTAATAGGGTGAGTGAAGCTGGAAATAGGGAATTAGTGGCGCCTTTCACTCTTGATGAGGCGTGGGCGGTTGTTCGTGGGTGTGAGTGTTCGAAGTCACCGGGGCCGGACGGCTACAATATGGATTTTTTTAAGAAGTGTTGGGATGCAGTTTGTGATGATGTTGGGCGGTTTTTAGATGATTATTTTGCATCCGACAAGTTACCTGTGGGTGCGAACAATACATTCCTTGTGCTTTTGCCTAAGGTTGATTCACAGGTAACCTTGATTGATTTTCGACCAATCAACTTGCTTAATTCAATATATATGATTCTTGCCAAAATTCTGGCTAGAAGGCTGCAGTCGGTGTTGGGAGGACTAATTAGTGATCACCAATCGGCTTTTGTGCGTGGGCGTCAAATTGTGGATGGTATTCTATTGGAAAATGAGACAATACATTCCATGCGACAGAGTTCGTTGGGCAGATGTATCCTGAAATTGGACTTCGCGAAAGCTTACGACTACGTTCGATGGGAACTTTTAGAGCACATTTTATGGTCGATGGGGTTAAGTGATTCTTGGCGTCGTTGGATTACTGAGTGTATCAGCACAGTCAGGTTGTCAGTTTTGTTAAACAGTAGCGCCACTAAAGAATTTGGAATGGGGCGTGGTCTGCGGCAAGGCTGCCCATTGTAGCCTTTGTTGTTCGTTATTGTGGCGGAAGCACTGCATAGGATGTTTCGTTGGCTCCGGGGGTGTCGCTATCGCATCTTCAATTTACTGACGACACCATTCTATTCTTTGAAACCTCCGTTGAGAGTGCTACGACTATCCGCAGTTTACTGTGTTGCTTTCAAGTTTGTTCTGGTTTGAAAATTAACTTCAATAAGTCCTCTCTTTATACTATTGGTGTGGATGAGGGGTTGTTTGATTCAATGGCGGCTGTCTTGTGTTGTCGGAAAGTTGAATTGCCTTTTCTTTATTTGGGGCTGCCGTTGGGGGTTAATCCTCACAACATTGTTGTATGGAAACCAGTTATAGCCCCGCTTCGACGAAAGCTCGCTGGTTGGAAACGAACATCTTTATCTTTTACTGCTCGCGTCACACTGGTAAACTCTGTTCATTCGTCACTTCCAGTTTATTATATGGGATTGTTTCGGGTGCCGAAGTGTGTTATCGCATCAATAGATAAAGTAAGGCGTGCTTTTCTGTGAAGTGGGATGAGTTTACAACGGAAAATATGTCGAGTAAGCTGGAGTATGGTTTGTCGGCCACGTCATCTTGGTGGGTTGGTGGTTGCAGATTTGGAGGTTCGAAATAGAGCGTTATTGGCAAAATGGTCTTGGCAGTATGCTAGGGATGAATCATCTTTGTGGAGGGCCATCATCGTGGCAAAATATGGCGATGCAGCCCAGTGGTGGCGATTTAACTCTGCCTACAGGGGTTCGATGTCAGTTATTTGGAAGCAGATTGTCAAAACTGTGAGCTCGGATAGTGTGCAAAAGTTCATGGGTGAGACTAGTTTTGTTTGGAAGGTTGGTGATTGTTCGTGAGTTTTATTTTGGTATGATGCGTGGTGTGTTGAGAAACCATTGAAGGATATATTCCCACGGTTATTTTCGATAGTGGTGAATCGTTTGGCTTTGGTCGCTAACCTTTCCGATGGGGGTAGCTTTCACCATGACCGCTGGGAGAGTTTCTTTCATCGAGGCTTGCGTTCGTTTGAGCTTCGACAACTTCGGGAGCTCATCTCGCTCTTGGGACCTGTGAGGTTACGGCATGATGCAGTTGATATGTTAGTCTGGACACCTGATACGCACAGGAGCTTTTCAGTAAAGGCTCTATCACGTCTGCTTATGTTGGACAAGGTGAGAGGGAGCGATTTCGATGAGTTTTTTGCGTGGAAAGTCCTCGTACCTCCGAAGGTTCAGGCGTTTTTGTGGTTCAAATGGCTGCTCCGTTTACCAACCTTTGATTTTTTGAAGCTTCGTGGCATCGTGTTGGATGAGCAGCAAGGTTTGTGTGTTGGTGTCGTGAGAGGAAGGAGGATTTTTTCTATGCCCATTTGCCTGTAACGCCCTCGTCCCGGTCCGAACGCTTGACCAGTCTGAGTGGGCTACACGGGGATAACCGAGGCGAAACCCGTTAAGGCTCCACTTTGGTTAACAACCCGAGAAAACTTTTTCATTTATATTATCTTGTCTAGATCTAATATTAAGTCCTATGTGAGAAAAGCAACAGCGGAAGAAACAATGAGGTAAACAACCAAACCATCTAATTAAATCAGCCCATTTTAAACATAAACAGCAGGCCGTATCGGAACGCCCATAGGGTGTTTCGATACGCCTTGACTAGGTCAACTGGCCAAAGTCAAACCGAGGAGACCGTTTCGAAACATGGGTGGCCCGTATCGAAACACCCTCAACGGTCAACTTCTCGTGGTCAACGATATGAAGGTCGTTTCGAAACACTAAAGCCCGTTTCGATACTTCATTTTATCCTCAAATTCTCAGATTTCCAGTAGCAAAATCGTATCGAAACGGCCCCTAGCGTACCGAAACGCCTGGCCAAAAACAAAGCGACCGTACCGAGACGGGACCAACCGTTTCGAAACGCCCTCTGTCTGCAGATTGGTTTTAGCTGGTTTATGGCACAAGGTTGTCCAAAACTCCACTCAAACCTCCCACAACACACACAACAACTCTAAGGCAAACCAAACATCTACAAACATGCTCAACACACCAAACATAAAGAAGCCATACATTAAAGGAATCAACATCATTCAACACATGCTTCATACATAACATTTAAGATTCATGCTTCAACAAACATACACTTAGGCATCCATAAAGGCAAAAGGCCAACAACATCATAAAAGATTCTAAACGTGCTCCTAAACAAACCAACACCAACATACTTCAAAAGCTCAAAGCAAGAAATACATATCCCATTGCTTGACTATTACACCTTAAAACTTAAATGTCCATACTGGAAAGCTAAGATAGCACCACAAAGCACACTTGGAGGCCCCCTTCTTGCACTAGCAACCCACGAACTATGGATCTGCATTGTCGAACAAAAGAGAGCGTAAGCATAAAGCTTAGTGAGGGTAAGCTCATTAAAACAAACCTCGACAATGCAGGGTCCAAGCACGAGCACAACCAAGGTAAAATACATGTTCTTACCTTCGATCCACATGAGCCAAAATACACATGATGCATGAACATATATTCAATATTATGCCATGCTCAACAAGTCCATATACACATCATATGTAAACACATATATTAATCTATATTCGCAACACATCTCAAATCATATTGGCACCTAGCTATGACTCGAATACGTGGATAACCATTGGAACTCACATCCAACAACAACCATTACCTTACGGTGGGATTACACTCATAACCGTTCAGGCGGAGGGGATTCCACTCGTCCTCACGCCCCGTCGATGGGATTACACTCATCACCGACTAAAATATATATAAGAAGGTTTTCCGGGCGAACCCGTACTCCATCTTGATGACTACCCTCACCAAGACCACACGCGCATTTGACTCACGTGTGCACACTAAACATCCTAATGATCGATCATTGTACCCAAGCATACTAGTTCCAATACTAAACACAATTCACAACATCATTTCATAACAACTTCCGTGCTTAGCACGTCATCACCATGATCATCATCATGCACAATCCACACGCATATCACAATGCATCAAAACCATGCCTCAAGATACATGTATAACACAATATACATATCCACCATAAACACAATTAAACATGAGGCATATACAACAATTAGAGTTCAACCAAAGTCTCTAACTAAAGCTTGGGATTAGGCTACCACTCTAATCCCAACTCTAGGTGGGTCTACCAAGCCCGACCTGGTCCACATGCTTGAACCAATACTCGAAAACCATTTAAAAACATTTAACCACTCATCGACTATTCCAAGCTCAACACACTAGCCGATCAAGCTTCCAACGATTCCAGATTTGTTCCTCATGCTTCACCAACACAATTTCTTGCTTCTAATCAACTCAACACAATCAAAACAACCTCAAATCAGATCACACATCAATGTAGCAAACCCGAAACACTAATCAAGCATAAAACACAAGAGTTTCAAGCTAAGAACAACCCCAAAACTTCAAACCCGAGCAGCCATGAAACCCAGTAAAAAACTCATGATTTCAACATTTTAACACACTTAAATGCTTCCAAAACAACCCCTAACTATTACACTAACAACAACCCTTAATTTCCGACATCAAAAAACCTAAAACCAACCTTTAAACCCTTCAAAAACCCTTCTAAAACCCAAATCCGAGAATCATTGTAAAACTCTTTAAAATTCACAAATGTTGGACCTTATAGGTTGTAAACAACTTATCTAACAATAAATAATCAAAAGCTTTGTTAGAAATTCATAAATGTTCAATCTTTGACAAATTCTTTGAAAACCCAAAATATAAAATACATGGTTTTAATGAAAACTAATGATATCAAAATGAAGAGGAAGATAAGGCCAAGTCAAAAATGCAATTACCTTTTGGAAAATCACCAACAAGGCGCAAAGGGTGTAATGTAATAGTAAAAATGGAGAAGAGAGCTCTTTTGGCCATTGAGTTTGAAATGAGAGTGAGGAAGAAGATGAGCACATGTCTTCTTCTTTTGTTTTTGCTTTAATTTATCAAAGAAATCCTATTTACCATTATGCCATTAATGAAATGGCTAAAAACTCCCATCTCCTAAAGTCCATGGAATTTGGACTTAGAAGATAGACCCAACATAGACTTTAATTATTTTGCAAACACGAAGCCCATAAAATATTTTATTATTTTAATTATAAAACCGAAACCCGAAATGTTATTTTAATATTATTTTCACCCGACCCCCAAACCCGGGTGTTACAACTCTCCCCCACTTAAGTAATTTCGTCCCCGAAATTACCTGACGGAAACAAGTACAGAAACTGCTCAAGCATATCAGCTTTCCTCTCCCACGTGGCCTCTTCCACACCTCTATGTCTCCACAACACCTTGACCAACTCTATGGTCTTGCCACGCAATACCTTGCTATCAGAAGAAAGTATCTCAACAGGTTCTTCATTATAAGACAAATTCGGATTCAACTCTATCTCCTCAACAGGCATAACATGAGATGGATCTGATCTATATCTCCTAAGCATCGACACTTGAAACACATCATGGATCTTCTCTAACTCAGAAGGCAATCTCAAACGGTAAGCTACAAGCCCAATCCGCTCAAGTATCTCATACGGACCAATAAACCTCGGACTCAACTTGCCTTTCCGGCGAAATCGCATTACCTTCTTCCACGGAGATACTTTCAGAAACACTTTCTCACCCATTGAGAACTCAATCTCTTTTCTCTTCAAATCTGCATAAGTTTTCAAACGATCAGAAGCTGCTTTCAAATGGTCGCAAATCAACTTCACTTTGTCGGTAGTCCCCTTAAGCAAATCCGGCATAGGTAACAATCTCTGACCCGTTTCAGCCCAACAGATCGGAGTCCTACATCGTCTACCATACAAAGCCTCATAAGAAGCCATTTGTATACTAGCCTGGTAACTGTTGTTGTAAGCAAACTCAACTAAAGGGCAAGTGCTTCTCCCAAGAACCCTGGAAGTCAATCACACAACAATGAAGCATATCCTCTAATATCTGTATCACTCGCTCTGACTGTCCATCTGACTGCGGATGATAAGAAGTACTGAAATGCAAACGGCTACCTAGGATACTATGCAAACAACTCCAGAACCTCGAAGTGAATCTCGGATCTCTGTCTGATACAATAGACTTCGGAACTCCATGAAGTCTCACAATCTCGCGAATGTACAAATTCGCCAACTTGTCTAAAGAATCTGTAGTGTTCACTGCTAAGAAGTGAGCACACTTAGTGAACCTATCAACTATCACCCAAACAAAATTCTTCTTTGAAGGAGACAACGGTAACCCCGACTAAAAGTCCATAGTGATCCTCTCCCATTTCCATTCTGGAATCTTCAAAGGCTATAACAAACCTGAAGGAACCTGATGTTCTACCTTCACTCTCTGACAAACCATACAACGGCTCACATACTCGGCTACATCCTTCTTCAAGCCAACCTAGAAATAATCATTCTTCAAATCATGGTACATCTTAGTACTACTCGGATGCATAGAAAAAGGACTCGAATGTGCTTCGCTCAGAATCAGACGTCTCAACTCAACATCTTCAGACACTACAACTTTATCTCTGAAACACAATGTAACCCCCTTATCTCGGCCTAGACGATTGACCCGAACTACGAAGATTACAAGGGGAAAACCAAAGTCAACCCGAAAGTCAACCTTGATTCACGACCCTTTTTTCCTTTTTAATCTTGTCTAGATACATGTTAACCCTAAGTGAGTACTCACGAGATACCATTGAGAAAGGCACAGCAAACGGATATCATATAGGGACTCAATTGCACTTTACACGGGTTTAGGGACCAAAATGTAATTTCTTTAAATTAGAAGATCTTCATTGATTTTAAGTTTACCATTATGAAATTAGTCATGTTACACGCTTCTCTGCCAAATTTCATCCTAATTGGACATATCAAGCTCAAGCAATTGCAATCCCAACATTTAGGACTAAAGTGTAAAACATGCAAACATCAGAGCAATTCAAATCTGTGTCCAACGGTCACCCGTTTCGAAACACCCACCAGACGTATCGAAACGCTGGATCGAAATGGCGTTGACCGTTTCGGTACGCGGGTTTGTTTCGAGACCAGTTCCGAAACATGGCATTCCAGTAGCCAAATCGTTTCGAAACAGCCTCCAACGTTTCCAAACACGAAGGCCATTACAGGCCCCCGTTTAGAAACACTAGAGGGTGTTTCGATACGGTTTACCCAGAAACTGCAGCAATTGCTAGTTTTTCCTTCATAAACTCATTCAAACACATCCCAAAGACTCTCTAATAATACCAACAAATCAGCAAACATATAAGGTACATATCTAGAACTCTTAAACACATTCATAGCATCAAACATGAAATCTCACTAGTCTAGAGGCATGCTTCCTAATATCAAATCACAAATAGGCAATCCAACCTCAAAACAAGCAATTAAGGACATTTACAATTCAAACCAGCCAAAGCAAACATGCCACAACCCTAGGGAGTTTAACACATCTCCCAAATAAAATTCTTGGTTTCCCATTGCCAATCTATCAAAACTAAAGTGTATGAAAACTTCACCGTACATGAGCTTGGACTTCCTTGGATGAACTTAGCTTCCTTGATGCCCGAAAACACCTCAATTATCTGCATTATTGGTAAAGAGAGAGCGTAAGCACAAATGCTTAGTGAGGCATGCTCTAAAGGAAACCAACACAATAATGCACACTTTGAAAATCTTTACACAAAAGCTTTTGAACCACATGCTCATTTTAACACATGCTTGAAAACCTTTCAAAGCAACTTCTCATTGAAACTACATGTACCTCAATTCTATCTCATGCATTTACCAATGCAAAACTCATGGTAATGCCATACACATACTTCTATCATCAAAGCATTTCTAAAACAAATCTCATATGCATAAATCATTTCATCAAAGGTACATGTGTAACAAAAACCATTTCATCATTTATATTGGCATTTAGCATCTCATTAATACTCGGATATACGGACACATTTCTACACTAGACTCTTTCAGTGGAATCTCGCATCACCGTACTCACTTGTCTAGCAACATGGCTTCCGGTGGAATCTCTCATCACCGTACTCACATGGCGGAATCTCTCATCGCCACAAAGCTTGGGTATTTCACCAAGTCCTACCTGATGGAATACCCATCGTCGGAATATCTCCCTTTGGCTTAACCTAAGAGCACATACGAATTTTTAGTTTATAGTGCACTCTCATCCTATTGATCGATCAATTATATCCGGTAAGTTTCTCAACATCTATGCCAATATAATGTGTTAAAACATCACCACACCTTCTGTTTTTCATGCAATATTACTCAAAGGTTTTCTCATCACATTTCAGAACATGAATCATACTTTGCTTCAAACAAAAAGCTCAAATCTCTTCAATGCAACATGCCATCTCATGACATCTCTACAAGCATAATCTCAAGCCATGAATCATGCACAAAAACAGTAGGAATATATCAATCTCAAACCATGAGCATGTAAAAGCATTTTAGGGGCAAACACCACTTTAAAGAGAGCAATTCAAACCATACTTACTCACCGAAACCTTTTATTTTTGTCCTCATGGACTTTTAAAGGTGTTTCAAACCTCTCCTAAATCCCCAAACCTTTTATTTTTGTCCTCATGGACTTTTAACCCAATCGCACTCACCAATTTCTTTTCGCTTGCTCACCGAAACGCCAATTAAGCTTCCGGATCAACTCCAAAAGTGTTCAAAAATGTCTCCCCTGTTTTAGACACATAAAAGCAGAGGATTAATGCATCATCATGCATTGAAATCTTCAGCCAACACTCCTAAACTCGCTGCTCTACCTAAACCCAACATTTCCGCTATCAAACACAACCGAAATCACCTCCAAACTCTTCCAAAACATAACCCAGCCAAGATCCATCACTTCTAAACATTTCTAAACATTAATTAACATAAAAAACAATCCTAAACTCGTCCGTACACCACCAGCTTTAATAGAACACCAATATCACCCCAAAACCCACCATTTTCACAAGCAAAAACTTAGGAAAAAAACCTATTCGGGATTGGATTGATAAAACCTCATTTCTAACATCATTTAACATCCAAAATACATTGGAAAACCATCTCAAAACAGAGCCCAATCAATTACCACAAAAATCTTCAAGATCTCTTCCAAAATCTTGAGTTTTAAGCCAAAATCTTGTTTCCAACATTAAAACCATTCATAAAACTTTAATAAAGGGTTGACAACTTGGGAATTTCAGTAAAGAACTGAGTATTTAGAGGAGAAGAACAATCTTACCTCTAAAAGATGCTTTCTCCTTGATTTGGGCATGTTTCCATGAAAATTCAATGTAGAAAACAAATAGATTTGATGAAAGATTGATTAGGAATCAATGAGTGATGGAAATCTCATCAAATGAAGTGAAAATCAAAGTGAATTTTTCTGGAGAAAAAGTGTTTGGTTGATAGGATTTTGAGAGAAAATTAGAGAAAAGTGGTTATGAAAGTCAAAGGTAGTTTATCACCTTTATTTTATTTAATTAAATCATTAATTAAATCACCCAAATTAAGGAAAAATCTGATGAAAACATTTTTGGTAAATTATCTCCTTAAAGATTCAAAGTTTCAATCCTTTACAAAACAGTCACTACTAAACTTTGTTAAAACTGCGATTTGGTCACTACATTGAAATGTAGTATTTCCAAACCATATTTTGTAAAATTGATTTCACCATTCACTTATATATATTAAATGAGGATTTTTAGATATTTTTCTATATTTTTAAAGCATCCCGAACTAGGTGTTCCCTAAAACTCCCTTTTATATTCGAACCATTTCTCAGACCGGTCCTGTTCAGACCCTAAACTTCTAAGCCCAAAATTGGGGTGTTACAACTCTCCCCCTCTTAAGAAATTTCGTCCTCGAAATTTACCTGAGGAAAAAGGTAAGGAAACTGCTTCTTCATATAATCTCTTCTTTCCCACGTGGCTTCCTCAACACCACGATGCTTCCACAACACCTTAACCAATTCAATGGTCTTACCACGAAGAACTTTGCTGTCCGAATCCAGAATCTCAACCGGCTCCTCAATATAGGTCAAATCTGGATTCAACTCAACTTCCTCAACATGCATAACATGCGAAGGATCCGATCTATACCTCCGAAGCATGGAGACATGAAACTCATCATGTATCTTCTCTAACTCTTGCGGTAGCCTTAGCTTATACGCAACAGGACCCACACGTTCTATCACCTCGTATGGTCCAATATACCTAGGGCTCAACTTACCCTTCCGGTCAAACCTCATCACCTTCTTCCTAGGTGAAACCTTCAAGAACACATTGTCACCCACCACAAACTCAATCTCCTTGCGCTTCAAATCCGCTTTAGACTTCTGTCGATCAGAAGCTGCCTTTAACCGCTCACAAATGAGCTTCACCTTCTCGGTGGTTCCTTTCAACAAAGCCGACATCGAGACCAATTTCTGACCTGTTTCAGCCCAGCAAAGAGGAGTTCTGCACTTCCTCCCATACAAGGCTTCATAAGGTGCCATTTGAATACTTGCCTGGTAGCTATTATTATAAGCAAACTCCACCAAAGGCCAATGCTTCTCTCAAGAGCCTTGAAACTCAATCACACAGCACCTCAACATATCCTCAAGCACTTGGATAACACGCTCAGACTGTCCATCCGACTGTGGATGATAAGAAGTACTAAAGTTCATCCGCGTACCCAAAGCTTGATGCAAACACTCCCAAAATCGCGATGTGAACCTCGGATCTCTATCCGATAAAATAGATTTTGGTACCCCATGCAGACGCACAATTTCAGCAATGTACAACTCTGCAAGCTTATCCAAGGTATACGTAGTATGCGCAGGTAAGAAATGCGCACACTTTGTAAGGTGATTCACAATCACCCACACTGAATTCTTCTTCGATGGCGACAAAGGTAAACCGGACACAAAATCCATGGTGACTCTTTCCCACTTCCATTCAGGAATCCTCAACGGTTGCAACAACCCTGAAAGAAACTGATGCTCAGCTTTAACCCGCTGACAAACCATACACTTACTCACATATTCCGCAACATCTTTCTTCAACCCCACCCAATAGTACTCATCCTTCAGATCACGATACATCTTTGTACTACCAGGGTGCATAGCAAAAGGACTATAATGAGCTTCAGTCTGAATAGTACGCCTCAACTCTATATCATTCGGCACTACTACCCATCCTCCGAAACATAAAACTCCATCATCATTAAAACAGAAATCTGATGATCTACCCTCAGCAATATCCTGAACATGTGGCACCAAGGAATCGTCCAACAACTACTTATCCTTTATTAACTGAACCAGAGATGGTTTCACTTGCAATTCAACCACAAGACCTCCATCTCGCGAGATACTCAAGCTAGCAAACACAGTCCTTAACTCAACCGCCACTTTCATATTATATATATATATATTTATTTCATGTTGTGTATGAAATTTTAGTATTTTAATTATTTCATAATCATATATTTATGTTTGGCCATGATTAGGATTGCATGAAAAGTTTTTACTTGCCCATAAGTAGGGGTGAGCATAACTTGAGTTGACTCAACGCGAAAAACCCTTACTCGTAATTTTATCCCTAAATATATGAGTGAATTACATAATTATCTCATTTTGGGTCAAATTAAATATTTTAACTCGAAATTTAAACCAAACCCAACCTAAATCTATTTATTTTAAGCCCGACTCTTAAAATTGGATCGGGCGAATCTTCGTGTCATGCCCATCCCTAGTTAGTAGAGGCTTAAATTCTTTACTTCCATTCTCGTTGTAATGTACTGATACAAATTAAAGTATAGGATTAATTTCAAAAGTAATCATAACAGAGGTACTAAAATCCCAATTTGACCAAATTATATACAACTTTCAGGTTTCATATTCGTCACTTGAAGTGGGAATAGTTCCAACCATGGCCGATCCTAACGTACCCATCTCGTCAACTCCGACCACCAACCAAGCTTCCCAAGTCGACAGAACCGACCGCGAGGCTCGAGTTTTAATGTACAAAGAGAAGAGGAAGAACCAATAATTTGAGAAAACAATCCGATGCGCTTCCCGGAAGGCCTACGCCGAATCAAGGGCCGATTCGTCAAAAGAAATGAAAACGACAACGACATAGTCCACGACCACATGCTTAACTCGCCAACTTCAGCTTTTGTAGCAGCTTTCATGTCGGAAACAGAGTACGACGTCGTCTCGTAATTTTGAAAGTCGATTTATAGAAGAATACTATGATTGTGTAATATAGTAATTAAATTCTGGCAAGTAGAATAATCCAAACGGCAATTGAAATTAATGGAAATAGATGTTTAGTTCTTTGGTTATAGTTTATGTCGCGTCTAAAGTTTGATTTCAATCTCGGAATAAAAAACAATGTCTTGATTCCTTAAGACTTTTTAAACTGACCCAAACTTTTTATTTGGGTTAATATATATTTTGCTACCTTAATTTTGTCTTAACTTGACTCTTCGATTTAAATTATCATTTAAATTTGACTTATGATTTGAACAAAACATCGCATTTTTGTACTTGTTTTTATCTAAAAGTTGAGTTTAAGTATTATTGAATCGGACAAAGAAGTTTAAGAATCAAATTGAATGTGAAATCGATTTCAAGATCGAACGTTGAGAGGGTCGAATTACTAAATTTTAAAATTATAAGGGCTTTAAAAGTTTTACATGAACCTAAATTGCTATTAGAATAAAACTATTGGGTGGACGAATCTACCCTTCTTTAATTTTGTCAGTGTTTATTTATAACTAAATAACTTTAAATTTTGAACAAGGGTCAAATTATTATTAAATCTAAATTTATCGGATATTTAAGTTTCATAATAGAGACTTATGCCCTTGATCCCTCCGTCCCATGGATTGTATGATAAACAATGACGGAGTCATATGGATTTTTACTAAAAAATATAAGGGATATTTACTTATTTGACCTCTTATTTTTCAATTCATTTGAACGATATCCCCTTTTTAATGGTTAATTGTACATTGTATCTATTTATCTTAATTATTTACTCCGTCCCTAATAACAAGTTTTTGCTTACTCATGAAACGGGTTGAACCATGATTCAAATTCAAACCAGTTATACTATTTTTGTTAGAATTGAGTTCTAGAATGATAAAAGCTATATGTAAATAAGAGTTTTCTTTTTGTTAATGTCATCATTTTAAATCTTTTGACCGGTTAATTTAAATTAAATATTATAAAAATTTATCACAAAACAAATTTTAAATTTATATAACTTATAACATTAGAATCTATTTTTTTATTCTATTTTAAAATAACCGAACGAATTATTTTACTAGATGAATTGATGGTCCAATTTCTAATAGTCCGAATAAATATTCTTTTTAATTATCAACTAGCTTCTCGCTTTTTATTACACTAATTCGATTGGTCGGTTTGGAACGGCAAAAAGGATATAGATAAGCCGCTATGTTATACTTTTATGTTATACATTGTAAATTGAATTAGGGTATTACAATTTAATCAATTTTTTTGTTTAAATAGAGAGATATTATATTCTCATTCCGAGATTCGAACCTATACAAGATGGAGAAAAATGAGTATCCCTAGCAACTAAACCAATTAATTTTGGTTAGACTCAAAATAATTCGAACATATAATAAATTTATTTATGTATAACTTAAAAGACTAACTATGAATTATTTTAGCGGAAGAAGATATTAGATAATTTAAATAATGTATAGAATTCAAATTTTTATGTTACGAGTAAAACAAATTAAATTAGAAGTATCGCCTCCTTAATAAATTAACACTCAACGTTTTATTTTGAGTCAAAATGGTCATTTCGTGAATGAAAACTGTAATCATCTAACGATAAACAACTTGATATGACTGACAAAGTAACACATCATCAGAAAAAAATTAAATTGTATTTTATATAATTTTAGTTTTACTTGTGTGTCATTATGTCAAGTCAGGACCTTTGTTTATTTGTCATTGTTATGTCAGTGTGCATTGCCATGGAGATTTCCCACACCATGTCAAGTAATTTGTCGTTAATTAACTAACAATTTTTATTCAAAGATTAACTATTTTAACTTAAGATAAAATATTAAAGATTAATGTACTTAAAAAGAATCTGTGCATCCTGAAGTGATAAATAAAAAAAATAAAACGGAAGATTTGGATAAAAGGAAGATCACGTGAAAAGCCAACCTCAAATTTTTTTAGTTTTAACGAATTTAATGATTGGAATCCTTTTTGGATCCAAATTCGTGTCTAATTCTTTGAACACACTTTACTATAATGCTCCTATTTATAAAAAAATATTTTAATACACAAATGGAATAAAATTTAATTTATATAAATTTATTAATTTTAGAAGTTATGAATTGTGGGTTTAGAATTTAAAATTTAATATTTAAAGTTTTATAGTTTACATATATAGATTAAAATTTCATTATTTAAATATGGAAAGTTGTGTAAATCTTTCACACTGTTTGTGTAACACCCCAATTTTGCCCTAAATTAAAAACCCTGATAATTGGGAATTTCAATTGAAAACTTGATTAAATTTTAGTGATTAAATTGGGAATTTTCGGAATTTCACTAATAAAATTGTAACGATTGCAAAACTTAAGTGTCTTTTCATACACCCTAGAAAGTATAATGGCACGCTCTGTAATTAACCCTTTTCTTAGGGTATAAGTAGAACCTTTCAACCATTTTCTCTGGTTTTGGCCGTTCTCTTCCCTCTCCTTCAACGTCTTGTGCGAGCAAAAGAAAAGAAACCCCCTTTCTCTATTTTCCGTTCGGCCAAGGGTCAAACACCGTTCGTTTGATGGTCCGGCACCACCGTTCATCATCCCTTTGTTGTCCAACCATAACCCACTCGTCAACTAACCCTCGTCGGTCGCCCTTTGCCCGAAACTCATCGGTAAGCTTTTCGGTTGCTTCGGAAATCCCTCACGCTGCCGTCGTCTTGTTTTTTTTTTTTTGCAAATTGGTTGGGTCTCAATTGTCCCTTTCCCTCGTGTAAGTTGTGTGTATGTGGATCTCGAAAATTCGTCGGATTTTGACGTGAGAGGTCACTGGCGGTGAGGAATCGGGGGGGATGTTGTGCCCTAATTTTTGAATTAGGGATTTTATGTTGAACCGGTCTGAACCGGTCCAGAAAACTGAACCGGGTTGACAGAACCGAACCGGTCTATCTTATAAATAGTCGGCTGACGTCAACGTTGACTGTTGACTTTTTTAGAAAATGTCTATTTTATGTTTTTCGATGTCCTGATTCCGATTCCGTTGCCCGTTTTTCCAAATTCGAACCCGAAAGACCGTTTTGACCGGTTTTATTCATTTATACTTGTATTTAAAGATTTGAATATCGAAAAAATTAATTTGTATTATTCGTATTTGCAGACGACATTGACTCGGATACTGAGAACCTTCCTCTTCCTCCACCTGGACGACTTCCTGTTGCTCAGACATCGGGATCCGCTCATGAGTTTAATTATTAATATACATTCGATATTTATATTATCAGTATCTTGGAATAGTAGTAATATCTTGATGGTGTATTTAATTGTTATAGGAGCTGACTCTGACCGACCTAGAGATAGAGCTGAGTGTGGGAGATGTCACCGTCGACATTGAGTGTTAGCTACTTGAGGTGTGTTCTCTTCTGTGTAGTTTTCTTACAGTGATCTGTATGTAAATGTGATGATTTGCTGAAATGTGTACATGATGTGGTCTGATGATGTGTGATGATTATATTCTATTGATCTGTGATGTTTGACTTGTTCACCATTCTGTAATGTTATGCAATATTTGATTATACATTCAGATTCATATTATTGTATATCGGATTGTATGATTATGCATTTCTGTTGATAAATAATGCATTTAGATTCAGAGCTCGGATTTTATGTCATCTCATTTTGGTTGGGATTCTGTACGAGGAAGTTCAGTAGCTTCATCCTTCAAGATGATGTTTACTTCAGATCATTGGTTTTGCCCTACGGGCTAGTTTCCACTTTGAATGGTGATGAGATAGAGAGTGGTTCTGGGGAACCTTACTCTTCGGATGGTGATGTAGTTTGGGTGCATGTCATATTGTGTTGCATATTCATTCATACTTGCTTATGTGTTTGAATTGATTCATGATGGAAAAACTGTATTCTAATATTGTTTGGTTGTCTCTGTTTTTATAATGATTCTTTTAGTTCTATTTACATTGTAGAGACACAATGAGCGTTTTTGCTGACTCACCCTTAGTTTCTACTTTCAGATACTCAGGTCTAGGCTACGGTACTTGGCGGACCTCATTTTCCAGCTTTATTTATTTATTATTATCAGTATGAGACTTGGACTTTTATATATTATATGTTTTATCAGATTGTATATAATTTCAGATTCTGGATGTTTTATTTGGGGTTATTCTGTTTTATTATGCATGCACATTTTGAATATTTAATATTTTCATGAATATTTTATCAGTATGTAATGTGCGATATTATTATTATCTATTTTGGAATTTACGTTTTGAATCAGGTTACTTGTGTGAGGGATAAGCTTTGAGTTGACTCCTTATATTCGACCCAGTTCTTCCGGGTCGGGTTTAGGGGGTTACATTTAGTGGTATCAGAGTCAGGTTCAATACTCGGCCTTAGTGATTTAAATCAATTTGAAATCGAAAATAAATTTGTACATGCATTCTCAAATGTTTCAGGGTAAAACAGGAATTTCAGATAAATTTATGATCTATTATGAATATATTTATACGTATTCTGAATAAGGTCTCCAAGTGCCGAATCTAATCTTAGGATTCTGTCTTTTGTAGATATACTACTATGTCACCTCGGAGAAGTTCTAGAGTAGCAGCCGGTCGAGGCCGTGGCTGAGGACGAGGTCGTACCGTGACTGCGGATATTGATGTTCCACCTCTAGAGGGTTCGATACAAAATCAAGATGAGTTCGAGGGTGCGAATGAGGAGGAACAACATGTGGATCAGACAGGAGCTCAGCAGACAGGAGCTCAATAGACTGGAGCTCAGCAGACCGGTGGAGGAGGCCCACATGTTCAACCTGCTCAGGGTAGTGGTCATCGTGATTCAAGGGATAGTGAGACAGTGGGCACATATGTTGTACCGCCGAAACGGGATGAGGTTGAGTTTGGCATCGAGGTTTATCTGGGTATAGCTCTTTTGTCTATGGAACCTTATTGGATGGCGCCGAAGGAATTTAAAGAGTTGAAGATTCAGTTGCAAGAACGGTTGGATCGAGGTTTCATTTGACCCAGTGTTTCTCCTTGGGGAGCTCTTGTTCTGTTTGTTAAGAAGAAGGATGGGACACTTTGACTATGTATTGATTATCGGAAGCTGAACAAGCTGACGATCAAGAACAAATATCCATTTCCCCGTATTGATGATTTGTTTGACCAGTTCCGGGGAGCTACGGTATTCTCTAAGATAGACATGAGATTTGGTTATTACCAACTCAAGGTTAAGGATTCTGATGTGTTCAAAATAGCTTTCCGGACACGATAAGGCAATTATGAGTTCCTTGTGATGCCTTTTGGGTTGACTAACGCTCCTGCCGCTTTTATAGATATGATGAATAGGGTGTTTCAACCCTATCTTGACCAGTTTGTTGTGGTATTTAATTATGATATATTGGTATATTCTAGATCAGAGAAAGAGCATGAGGAACATCTTCGCATTGTATTATAGATTCTGCGAGAGAAACAACTATATGCCAAATTCAGTAAGTGTGAGTTCTGGCTTTCTGAGGTTATGTTTCTGGATCATATAGTTTCTGCTCAGGGTATTCAAGTTGATCCGATGAAGGTTGAGGCTATTATGAGTTGGAAGCATCCCAAGAATGTTTCTGAGGTTCGAAGCTTCTTGGATTTAGCTGGTTATTATCGGAGATTCGTTGAGGGTTTCTCTTCTATTGCAGCTCCGTTGACTAAGCTTCTGAGGAAGGATGTTCCCTTCGTTTGGACTGAGGCTCAATAGTCTAGTTTCGAGAAGCTTAAGTTTGTGTTGACTGAAGCACTAGTTTTGATTAAGCCTGAGCCAGGTAAGGCTTATACAGTTTTTAGTGATGCTTCGTACACCGGATTGGGGTGTGTTTTGATGTAGGACGGGAAGGTAGTGGCTTATGCGTCTTGATAGTTAAAACAGCACGAGTGTAACTATCCTACCCATGATCTAGAGCTTGTTGTTGTTATCTTTGCACTTAAGATCTGGTGACACTATCTCTACGGGGAGAAGCATTATATCTATACAGACCATAAGAGTCTGAAATACCTCATCACTCAGAAATAGCTTAATCTGAGACAACGTCGCTGGTTAGAGCTTCTCAAGGATTATGATTGTGAGATTGAGTATCATCCAGGTAAAGCTAATGTCATTGCTGATGCATTGAGTCGTAACGCCATTTCAGATCTGAGAGCTTTGTTTGCTCAGATGAGTTTGTACGACGATGGCAGTCTGATGGCAGAACTTCGGGTTATTCTTACATTGATTTCTGATATTCGAGCTGAGCAGCCTAGTGATCCGTTTTTGATGCATTGTATCAGAGAGGTGCGTGAGGGTACATCTCTAGATTTCTCTATTGATCAGGATGGAGTATAATGTTTCTGTGGACGGTATTGTATTCCGAGGAAATCTGGGTTAAAACAGGTTATTCTCCGTGAGGCCCATGACATTCCTTATTCTATGCATCCTTGTGGTGACAAGATGTATAAGATTCTTCGTGAAAGGTACTGGTGGAAAGGTCTCAAGTGGGACGTCGTCAGATTTTTATCGAGGTGTCTGACTTGTCAGAAAGTCAAAAGTAGAGCATCAACGTCCGTCTGGGTTACTTCAACATATTGAGATTCCTCAGTGGAAGTGGGAGCGCGTGACTATGGACTTTGTTAGTGGACTTCCTTTGACTCCGTCGAAGAAGGATTCCATCTGGGTTGTTGTTGATTGTCTGACAAAGTCCACACATTTCATTCCTATCTGAGTTCGCCCGGCTTTATATTTTTTAGATCGTTCGACTTCACGGGGTACCGTTATCTATTATTTCCGACAGAGATCCGAGGTTCACTGCATGATTCTAGGGGTCTCTTCATTCTGCTTTGGGTACTCGGTTGAAATTCAGTACATCGTATCATCTGCAAACAGATGGTCAATCTGAGCGTGTGATCCAGATTCTTGAGGATATGTTGAGAGGTTGTATTCTTGATTTCAGAGGCAGTTGGGAGGATTTCTTGCCGCTTGCAGAGTTTTCTTATAATAACAGTTATCAGGCCAGTATCAAGATGGCACCGTATAAGGCTCTGTATGGACGTAGGTGTTATTCACCTATTGGTTGGACTGGGTTGAATGAGCACAGATTGTTGGGACCGAAGATTTTGCACGAGGCTGAGCAGACTGTCAGATTGATTCGGGATCGGCTTAGGGCTGCTTTTGACAGACAGAAGTCTTATGCTGATTTGAGACGTCGTGATCTTGAGTTTGAGGTGGGTGATGAGGTTTTCTTGAAAGTATCTCCTTGGAGGAAGGCACTTCGTTTTGGTCGAAAGGGCAAGCTGAGTCCTCGTTACATTAGCCCTTATCGGATTATTCGTCGAGATGGACCAGTTGCCTATCAGCTAGAGCTACCACCAGAGCTTCAGCGTATTCATGATGTTTTCCATATTTCAGTGTTGAGACGTTATCATCTTGATCCTTCACATGTCATGCCTGTTGAGGATATTGAGGTTCGTCCTGATTTGCGTTTTGAGGAGGAGCCTATTGAGATTCTTGCTCAGGATAAAAAGGTTCTCACAAGGAAGACCATTAAGATGGTCAAAGTTCTGTGGCGTAGTCGTAGTCATGATGAGGCTACGTGGGAGCCCAAGACTGTCATCCGAGCTCAGTATCCGCATCTTTTTGCTCCAGGTAAATTTCGAGGCCGAAATTTCTTTTTAACGGTGAGAGAGTTGTAACACCCCAATTTTGCCCTAAATTAAAAACCCTAATAATTGGGAATTTCAATTGAAAACTTAATTAAATTTCAATGATTAAATTAGGAATTTTAAGAATTTCAGTGATCACATTGTAACGATTGCAAAACTTAAGTGCCGTTTTCATAAACCCTAGAAAGTTTAATGGCACGCTCTGTAATTAACCCTTTTCTTAGGGTATAAATAGAACCTTTCAACCATTTTCTCTGGTTTTGGTCGTTCTCTTCCCTCTCCTTCAACGTCTTGTGCGAGCAAAAGAAAAGAAACCCCCTTTCTCCGTTTTCCGTCCAGCCAAGGGTCAAACACCTTCCGTTCGACGGTCCGACACCACCGTTCAACTTCCCTTTATTGTCCGACCATAACCCACTCGTCAACTAACCCTCTTCGGCCACCCTTTGCCCGAAACTCATCGGTAAGCTTTTCGGTTGCTTCGGAAATCCCTCACGCCGTTGTCGTCTTTTTTTTTTGCAAATTGGTTGGGTCTCAATTGTTCCTTTCCGTCGCGTAAGTTGTGTGTGTATGTGAGTCTCGGAAACTCGTCGGAAATTGACGCGAGAGGTCACCGGCGGTGAGGAATCGGGGGGATGTTGTGCCCTAATTTTCAAATTAGGGATTTTATGTTGAACCGGTCTGAATCGGTCCAGAAGACTGGACCGGGTTGACAGAACCGAACCGGTCTGTCTTATAAAGAGTCGACTGACGTTAGCGTTGACCGTTCACCGTTGACTTTTTCAGAAAAGAGCTATTTCATGTTTTTCGACATCTTGATTCCGATTCCGTTGCCCGTTTTCCCAAATTCGAACCCGATAGACCGTTTTGATCGCTTTTATTCATTTATACTTGTATTTAAAGATTTTAATATCGGAAAAATTAATTGGTATTATTCGTATTTGCAGACAACATTGACTCAGATACTGAGATCCTTACTCCTCCTCCACCTGGACGACCTCATGTTGCTCAGTCATCGGGATCTATCGTGAGTTTAATTATTGATATACATTCGATATTTATATTATCAATGTCTTGGCATAGTAGTAATATCTTGATGGTGTATTTAATTGTTATAGGACCTGACTCAGACCGAACTAGAGATAGAGCTGAGCGTGGGAGACGTCACCGTCGATGTTGAGTTTTAGCTACTTGAGGTGTGTTCTCTTCTGTGTAGTTTCTTACAGTGCTCTGTATGTAAATGTGATGATTTGCTGAAATGTATACATGATGTGGTCTGATGATGTGTGATGATTATATTCTATTGATCTGTGATGTTTGACTTGTTCAACATTCTGTAATGTTATGCAATATTTGTTTATACATTCAGATTCAGATTATTCTATATCGTGTTATATGATTATGCGTTTCTGTTGAAAAATAATGCATTCAGATTCAGTGTTCAGATTTTATGTCATCTCATTTTGGTTGGGATTCTGTACGGGGAAGTTCAGTAGCTTCATTCGTCGGGATGATGTCTACTTCGGATCAGTGGTTTCACCCTACGGGCTGGATTCCACTTCGGATGGTGATGAGGTAGAGAGTGGTTCTGGGGAACCTTACTCTTCGGATGGTGATGTAGTTTGGGTGCATGTCATATTGTGTTGCATATTCATTCATACTTGCTTATGTGTTTGAATTGATTCATGATGGAAAAACTGTATTATGATAATGTTTGGTTGTCTCTGTTGTTATAATGACTCTGTTAGTTTTGTTTGCACTGTAGAGACACACTGAGCGTTTTCGCTGACTCCCCCTTAGTTTCTACTTTCAGATACTCAGGTCTAGGCTACGGTACTTGGAGGAACTCGTTTTCTAGCTTTATTTATTTATTATTATCTGTATGAGACTTGGACTTATTTATATTAAATGTTTTATTGGATTGTATATAATTTTAGATTCTGGGTGTTTTATTTGGGGTTATTATGTTTTATTATGCATATACATTTTGAATATTTTATATTTTCAGGAATATTTTATCAGTATGTAATATGCGATACTAATATTATCTATTTTGGAATTTAAGTTTTGAATCAGGTTACTTGTGTGAGGGACAAGCTTTGAGTTGACTCCTTATATTCAACCGAATTCTTCCGGGTTGGGTTTAGGGGGTTACAGTTTGTGTATAGAAAATAGTACTCTTGTAAAAATTGTTTAAGTTTGGTGTTCATATTCATATTATCTTTTTTACATCATATTAGGCCTTAAATTTTATTTTAATCTCTTTTGAGTTTTAAATTTTTAATTTGTTATCAAATTAAACAACCGATACAAATAATATTTTTTAATATTTTTTATTTATTTTCTAACAATTTTCATCTTTTCTGATTTTTATTACTAAGGATGCCTTGAAGAATGTGTTCCCCAAATTATTTCGATTAGCGAGTAATAAGCTTGCAAGTGTAAATGTTGAGGATTTCATACAAAATTTACACCATTGACATAAAATTATGTGTCTGTCCTTAAATTTTATTAAATCGAATTTCAAAATTTTCTTTCTAAAAGAGAGAGTATGGAATTTAAAGAGAGGGAATTTTGGTGCAAACGGTGTAACATGGAATATTATAACTAAAATTTAGGAAATATGTTATATAAAAAGTTTCATTCATATCAGATACATACGTATACATGTATATATTGTTCAACGTCTAATACATAGTACTAATAAAGTTCAGCATACATTCATCTAATACAAACTACGTTTTTTTCTATTGTGATCAACTATTGTTATAAGATGTGAGATCATCAGTGATGTAGAGGATCAGGACCACCTAGACATTTTCTCTTTGACTCCAAAGGATTTTCGACATTCCCTTTCATGCTAGCTTTAATGGCTTTCTTGACTTCATCTATTAATGTACGTTTTCCACTTCCTTTTAATAGCATGGATTCATGATCGGTCTCACGTATTTCATTTCTTTTGGTCGATTTCATAACAGTTGCAGATATACCAGCCACTACTGTTTTCAATTGCAGTGAATATCGACGACGAAAAGAGTCAAATTCGTAAAATTACGGACGCACTTTCATTTCATCTTCAAATTCTTGATCAGGAGCCGAAAACAAATGAAGTGAACGACTTACAAAACTCGAAACCAAAAACAAAACATGCAATGAAAGCATGAAGAAAACATTGAAATTAGAAGTTTAAGAATCAAATTGAATGTGAAATCGATTTCAAGATCGAACGTTGAGAGGGTCGAATTACTAAATTTTAAAATTATAAGGGCTTTTAAAGTTTTACAAGAACCTAAATTGCTATTAGAATAAAACTATTGGGGACATGAATCTACCCTTCTTTAATTTTGTCAGTGTTTATTTATAACTAAATAACTTTAAATTTTAAACAAGGGTCAATTTATTATTAAATCAAAATTTATCGGATATTTAAGTTTCATAATAGAGACTTATGCCCTTGATCCCTCCATCCCATGGACTGTATGATAAACAATGACGGAGTCATATGGATTTTTACTTAAAAATATAAAGGATATTTACTTATTTGACCTCTTATTTTTCAATTCATTTGAACTATATCCCCTTTTTAATGGTTAATTGTACATTGTCTTTATTTATCTTAATTATTTACTCCGTCCCTAATCATAAGTTTTTGCTTACTCATGAAAAGAGTTGAACCATGATAAAAATTCAAACCAGTTATACTATTTTTGTTAGAATTGAGTTCTAGAACGATAAAAGCTATATGTAAATAAGAGTTTTTCTTTTGGTTAATGTCATCGTTTTAAATCTTTTGACCGGTAAATTTAAATTAAATATTATACAAATTTATCACGAAAACATTTTTTAAATTTATATAATTTATAACATTAGAATCTATTTTTTATTCTATTTTAAAATAACCGAACGAATCATTTTACTAGATGAATTGATGGTCCAGTTTGTAATGATCCAAATAAATATTCTTTTTAATTATCAACAAGTTTCTCGTTTTTTACTACACTGATTCTATTGGTTGGTTGCCACAGATGAAAGGTCTTGTTTTTGGAGCTTTGAGGGGAATTTTAATAGGGTGAGTGAAGCTGAAAATAGGGGGTTAGTGGCGCCTTTCACTCTCGATGAGGCGTGGGCGGTTGTTCGTGGGTGTGAGGGCTCGAAGTCACCGGGGCCGGACGACTACAATATGGAATTTTTTAAGAAGTGTTGGGAGGTAGTTTGTGATGATGTTGGGCAGTTTTTAGATGAATTTTTTGCATCCGACAAGTTACATGTGGGTACGAACAACACATTCCTTGTGCTTTTGCCTAAGCTTGATTCACCAGTCACCTTGAGTGATTTTTGACCAATCAGCTTGCTTAATTCGATATATAAGATTCTTGCCAAAATTCTGGCTAGAAGGCTGCAGTCGGTGTTGGGAGGACTAATTAGTGATCACCAATTGGCTTTTGTGCGTGGGCGTGAAATTGTGGATGGTATTCTATTGGTAAATGAGACAATACATTCCATGCGACAGAGTTCGTTGGGCAGTTGTATCCTGAAATTTGACTTCGCGAAAGCTTACCACTGCGTTCGATGGGAATTTTTAGAGCACATTTTATGGTCTATGGGGTTCAGTGATTCTTGGCGTCGTCTGATTACTGAGTGTATCAGCACAGTCAGGTTGTCAGTTTTGTTAAACGGTAGAGCCAATAAAGAATTTGGAATGGGGCGTTGTCTGCGGCAAGGCTGCCCGCTGTCGCCTTTGCTGTTCGTTATTGTGGCGGAAGCACTACATAGGATGTTCGTTCAAGCGAAGGAGTTGGGGCTCATCTGTGGGGTTTCATTGGCTCTGGGGGTGTCGATATCGCATCTTAAATTTGCTGACGACACCATTCTAGTCTTTGAAGCCTCCGTTGAGAGCGCTACGACTATCCGCAGGTTACTGTGTTGCTTCCAACTTTGTTCTGGTTTGAAAATTAACTTCAACAAGTCCTCTCTTTATACTATTGGCATGGATGAGGGGCTGTTTGATTCAATGGCGGTTGTCCTGTGTTGTCCGAAAGGTGAATTGCCTTTTGCTTATTTGGGGCTGCCGTTGGGGGTGAATTCTCGCAACATTGCTGTATGGGAACCAGTTATAGCCTCGGTTCGACGAAAGCTCGCTGGTTGGAAATGAACATCTTTATCTTTTGTTGATCGCGTCACACTGGTAAACTCTGTTCTTTCGTCACTTCCAGTTTATTGTATGTGATTGTTTCGGGTGCCGAAGGGTGTTATCGCAGCAATAGATAAAGTGAGGCGTGCTTTTCTGTGGGGTGGGGTGAGTTTACAACGGAAAATATGTCGAGTAAGCTGGAGTATGGTTTGTCGGCCACGTCATCTTGGTGGGTTGGGGGTTGCGGATTTGGAGGTTCGGAATAAAGCATTATTGGCAAAATGGTATTGGCAGTATGCTAGGGATGAATCATCTTTGTGGAGGGCTATCATCGTGGCAAAATATGGCGAGGCAGCCCAGTGGTGGCGATTTAACTCTGCCTACAGGGGTTCGATGTGAGATATTTGGAAACAAATTGTCAAAACTGTGAGCTCGGATAGTGTGCAAAAGTTCATGGGTGAGACTAGTTTTTTTTGGAAGGTTGGTGATGGTTCGCGAGTTTTATTTTGGTTTGATGCGTGGTGTGTTGAGAAACCATTGAAGGATATATTCCGACGGTTATTTTCGATAGTGGTGAATCGTTTGGCTTTGATCGCTGACCTTATCGATGGGGGTAGCTTTCAGCATGACCGCTGGGAGAGTTTCTTTCGTCGAGGCTTGCGTTCGTTTGAGCTTCGACAACTTCGGGAGCTCATCTCGCTCTTTGGACCTGTGAGGTTACGACATGGTGCAGTTGATATGTTAGTCTGGACACCTGATACGCGCTGGACCTTTTCAGTAAAGGCTCTATCACGTCTGCTTATGTTGGACAAGGTGAGAGGGAGCGATTTCGGTGAGTCTTTTACGTGGAAAGTCCTCGTACCTCCAAAGGTTCGGGCGTTTTTTTGGTTCACATGGCTGCGCTGTTTACCAACCTTTGATTTTTAGAAGCTTCGTGGCATCGTGTCGGATGAGCAGCAAGGTTTGTGTGCTTGGTGTCGTGAGAGGGAGGAGGAGATTTATCACTTGTTTTTCCTATGCTCGTTTGCCCAAGGAATTTGGGATTGGTTTAGGTGTTGGTGGGGGTGTCTTTGCCGATGTCGAGGACTTTTTCTGATTTTTTCATCCCGGGATTTCATTTTTCTTTCACGGGCACTTTAAGGCTTCTGTGGGTGTCGAGCATTGCAGCATTGATGTGGTCCCTATGGCTTGCGCGGAATTAATGCGTTTTTAACAGTAAACTTCTACCGGCTTCGGAGATTTGCTTCTAGGTTAAATTACGCTCATTTTACTGGGTGAAGTCGTTAAAATAGGGGTTGTCCGTCAGTGAGTCTTTATGGTGGGATTGCCCGAGCTCGTTCAGTGAGTTTGTAGTTTCTAAGCCATGTCGTGTGGGGGTGAGTTGGGAGCCTCCAATTGGGGACACACTGAAATTTTCGGTTGATGGTTCTGCTCGTGGTAAGCCAAGGCCTGTAGGTTTTGGGGGTGTTTTGCGTGATGCACAGGGTCGAATTCTAGCTCTCTTCTTGGGTCCACATGGTACCCTTGATTCCAATGTAGTAGAGTTGCGGACAATCGCTTTTGCGTTGAATTTCTTTGCAGCTTCTAAATGGGCATCTCGTCCCCTCGTGGCGGAGTCGGATTCCAAAATTGCTCTTGGTTGGGTGTTGCATTTGGAATGACGACCTTGGCTTTTGTGGGAGATTTTTGGTTTGATCGATCAAGCATGCCTCACTTTGGGGTCCGTATGCTTTAACCACATTTTCCGTGAGGCGAATGGGTTAGCGGATGTGCTAGCAAAGGAAGGGGTGATGCGGGCATCTTTATTTCAGGCCTCTGTATGATTGTTTCCTTTGTGAGGGGCATTGTGTTCCGTTGTTGTTTATTTCCTTTTAGTCCATGTGTCGTACTCTTTTCCTCGATTAGGCTTAGAGAGGTTTTTAATGAGGCGCACGTGTGACTCGAGTTGTATATTTTCCCATTAATATACAGATTTTTGCCGATAAAAAAAAGGAACGGCAAAAAGGATATAAATAAGCAGCTTTGTTATACTTTTATGTTATACATTGTAAATTGAATTAGGGTATCAAAATTTAATCAATTTTTTTTGTTTAAATAGAGAGATATTATATTCTCATTCCGAGATTCGAACCAATACAAGATGGAGTAGAATGTGTATCCTTAGCAACTAAACCAATTATATTTTGTTAGACTCAAAATAATTCGAACATATAATAAATTTATTTATGTATAACTTAAAAGACAACTATTAATTATTTTAGCAGAAAAGGATATTAGATAATTTTTATAAATTTATTTATGTATAACTTAAAAAACAAATTAAATAAGAAGTATCGCCTCCATAATAAATTTTTATAATATTTTCTTCAAATTAATTTAGCGACAAACCGATCAAATATGATTATAAAAAATGCCATTCCGTGAATGAAAATATTTTAACACTCAGTGTTTTATTTTGAGTCAAAATGGTCATTTTGTGAATGAAAACTGTATTCAACTAACGCTAAACAACTTGATATGACTAACAGAATAACACATCATCAGAAGAAAAAAATTAAATTGTATTTTATATAATTTTAGTTTTACTTGTGTGTCATTATGTCAAGTCAGCACCTTTGTTTATTTGTCATTGTTATGTCAGTGTGCATTGTCATGGAGATTTCCCACACCATGTCAAGTAATTTGTCGTTAATTAACTAACTATTTTGACTTAAGATAAAATATTAAAGCTTAATGTACTTAAAAAATTTAAAATAATTTTTCAGTCAAATATTAAGAACATTTTCTAACTTTATGCATAAAAAATACAACCTAAAGAGAATTTGTGCATCCAGAAGTGATAAATGAAAAAAAATAAAAAGGAAGATTTGGATAAAAGGAAGATCACATCAAAAGCCAACCTTAAAAGTTTTTAGTTTTAATGAATTTAACGATTGGAATCCTTTTTGGATCCAAATTCGTGTCTAATTCTTTGAACACACTTTCCTATAATGCTCCAATTTATAAAAAAAATATTTTAATACACAAATGGAATAAAATTTAATTTATATAAATTTATTAATTTTAGAAGTTATGAATTGTGGGTTTAGAATTTAGAATTTAAGATTTATAGTTTTATAGTTTACGTATAGAGATTAAAATTTCATTATTTAAAGATGAAAAGTTGTGTAAATCTTTCACATTGTTTGTGTATACAAAATATTACTCTTGTAAAAATTGTTTAAGTTTGGTGTTCATATTCATATTATCTTTTTACGTCATATTAGGCCTTAAATTTTATTTTAATCTCTTTTCAGTTTTAAGTTTTTAATTTGTTATCAAATTAAACAACCGATACAAATAATATTTTTTTAATATTTTTATTTATTTTCTAACAATTTTCATCTTTTCTGATTTTTATTACTAAGGATACCTTGAAGAATTTGTTCCCCAAATTATTTCGATTAGCGAGTAATAAGCTTGCAAGTGTAAATGTTGAGGATTGCATACAAAATTTACACCATTGACATAAAATTATGTGTCTGTCCTTAAATTTTATTAAATCGAATTTCAAAATTTTATTTCTAAAAGAGAGTATGAAATTTAAAGAGTGGGAATTTTGGTGCAAACGGTGTAAGATGGAATATTGTTACTAAAATTTAGGAAATATGTTATATAAAAAGTTTCATTCATATCAGATACATACGTATACATGTATATATTGTTTAATGTCTAATACGTAGTACTAATAAAGTTCAGCATACATTCATCTAATGCAAACTACGTTTTTTTCTATTGTGATCAACTGTTGTTATAAGATGTGAGATGATAAGTGATGTATAAGATCAGGACCACCTGGACTTTTTCTCTTTGACTCCAACAGATTTTCGACATTTCTTTTCATGCTAGCTTTAATGGCTTTCTTGCCTTCATCTATCAATGTACGTTTTCCACCTCCTTTTAATTGCATGGATTCATGATCGGTCTCACGTATTTCTTTTCTTTTGGTCGATTTCGTAACAGTTGCAGATATACCAGACGCTACTGTTGTCAATTGAGGTGAATATCGACGACGAAAAGAGTCGAATTCGTAAAATGACGGACGTACTTTTATTTCATCTTCAAATGCTTGATCAGGAACCGAAAACGAATGAAGTGAATGAGTAGCAAAACTCGAAACCAAAAACAAAACATGCAAGGAAAGCATCAAGAAAACATTGAAATTAGCCATTTGAAAGTTCAAATTAGGGTTTGATAGTTTGCATATAATTGGTTGCATGTATAGGTATATATAGATATTACCAACCTTTTGTTTTGCCAGAATATTCAAAGTTTGTTCATATGGATACCATTTGATTGGATTTTAACTTTTAGGATTGAGATGAATTCTTGTTACTTATATTTAGTTTAGATTCCTATATTTATGTCATAATCATATTTAGTATGTTTGATATTTATATAAATTTAAATACGTTAATAATCAAATTTGATATATTTGCATACTTATTAACTTGCATATTATATTTATATTATGTTCATGTTGTGTATGAAATTTCAGTATTTTAATCATTTCATAATCATATATTTATATTTGGGCATGATTAGGATTGCATGAAAATTTTTTACTTGCCCATAAGTAGGGGTCAGCAAAACTCGAGTTGGCTCAACGCGAAAAAACCTGACTCGTAATTTTATCCCAAAATATATGTGTGAATTACATAATTATCTCATGTTGGGTCAAATTAAATATTTTTACTCTAAATTTAAACTCGACCCAACCTAAATCTATTTTTTTAAATCCCGACTCATAAAATTTTATCGGTCGAATCTCCGTGTCTTTCACATCCCTAGTTAGTAGAGGCTTAAATTCTTTACTTCCATTCTCTTTGAAATGTACTGATACAAATTAACGTATAGGATTAAATTTCAAAAGTAATCATAACAGAGGTATTAAAATCACAATTTGACCAAATTATATACAACTTTCAGGTTTCATATTCGTCACTTGAAGTGGGAATAGTTCCAACCATGGCCGATCCAAACGTACCCATCTCGTCAACTCTGACCACCAACCAAGCTTCCCAAGTCGGCAGAACCGACCGCGAGGCTCAAGTTTAAAGGTACAAAGAGAATAGAAGGAACTGAAAATTTGAGAAAACAATCCGATACGCTTCCCGGAAGGCCTACATCGAATCAAGGCCAAGAATTAAAGGCCGATTCGTCAAAAGAACTAAAACCGACCACGACATAGTCCTCGACCACATGCTTAACTCCCCAACTTCAGCTTTTGCAGCAGCTTTCATGTCGGAAACATAGTACGACGTTGTCTCGTAGTTTTGAAAGTCGATTTATAGAAGAATACTATGATTGTGTAATATAGTAATAAAATTCTGGCAAGTAGAATAATCCAAACGGAAATTGAAATTAATGGAAATAGATGTTTAGTTCTTTGGTTATAGTTTATGTCGCGTCTAAAGTTTGATTTCAATCTCGGAATAAAAAAACAAAGGCTTGATTCCTTAAGATTTTTTAAATTGACCCAAACTTTTTATTTGGGTTAATATATATTTTGGTACCTTAATTTTGTCTTAACTTGACTATTTGATTTAAATTATCATTTAAATTTGACTTCTGATTTGAACAAAACATCGCGTTTTTGTACTTGTTTTTATCTAAAAGTTGAGTTTAAGTATTATTGAATCGGACAAAGAAGTTTAAGAATCAAATTGAATATGAAATTGATTTCAAGATCGAACGTTGAGAGGGTCGAATTACTAAATTTAAAAAAAAATTATCGGAAAAAGAGTATGATTTTATTAATAAGTAACATACAGTGTCATCACACTCCATGGCCTCATTAAAAACCTCCCTAAACCTAAATGGAGGAAAAAGGTACCGAGGAGTATGAGATAAAGAACAAACGCTAAAAACAACTGAACAAACACGAAAAAACTAACGCAAGAAACCAAAACAAAAAACATTCACGCTAGTATGCAAAACCAAGATGTTCGATCAACACCATCCCTCGCCAAAAAGTCATCCAAGCAATTCGCTTCTCGATAAAAACATGAATACATAAGCTCAACAATAATCCCCCTCAGATGCGATTTCCAGGCCAAAAGACGTCGTCAAGCACCAACAAAAAAATGCTCCGATGTTGTGTGTTTCCATACTAATCGATCCTCACACTTTTAACAAACCACACCACGCCACTCTATCGACACAAAGGAAATCACGCACCACAGCCAATGAATAATTCCACCATACCTTGTTGTAGATTACCACAGCACATATCGCCTAACAAACTCGATTGATTCCCTCCCACACACGGTATGTATACTCCTACTATACCACAAAAACAAACATCCAAGAACCGAGCAAATCTGTCTCCTCTCTCGAATGTCAAAAACATCCGAAGAAGGTGTAAACACATAAACAAAATCATTCGTAAACCATATCTTATTCACCATACCATCACTTGATGTCTTTAATTTAGTCACATAAGAAATGACCATCGCACACCTTTGTTGTCTCAAAAAGTGTTGAACCGTATTACGCTTCAACGCTGAACCAATCCCACTCACATTCCACGACCACAAACTCAACGCTCTTTTCAATTATTGCCGTTCTTGCGCTTCAATCATACGCACGATATCCTTTACAATTTCTTGTTCGTTTCCAATTTTTTTCACCGCAATCAGTTTACCCAATTTCAATGTTTCCTCCGCTTCTCTTAAAATAATCTGTTTTCGGTTATAGAAGTCTGAATCTGACAAAGAGCCATTAGCAATTACCTCTGATGGTTTTTGGTTTTTCTTCGGACGACCTCTGCCCTTTTTTACCAGCTTCGCTTTAGCCTCACCTAGCTCACCAGGCGATAAAAAACTCAGTTCGATTTCTGAAACCTGTCGTAACCTTCTAAACTCTCCATTGTATACAATTTTTTGAGCCTTATTAGCCCTAGGAATTTCTATCCTTGACCCATCAACACGTGGGCTCAATTCATCAGCTACTAGTTCTTCGGCAACTAGTTCATCACACGGTACTCCCACATTGTTTGGAAAAACATCCATCACAGCATCACTCGACAAAACATCCAGAATTCGCTGACTTTCCCTTTCACGATGGACAAAGCTTACATCTTCATCCGCCATCCAACATTTCGTGCTCATGACACGCCAATCCTCCCTCTTGTTCTCATTCCACATACGATCAAGTTGGCTCGATCCCAGAGTCAAATAAGAGAAAGAATCGGGTACCACTATATCATTTGCTGACCTCCCACTTATAGACACCTTAACAGGGCTGGACATAACCATGTTCAAATCCTCAGTACTCAATGTATCTTCCGAGCAGTTCGCCGCCTCACAACTACAATCACACTTAGGGCCAATCGCTTCCTCAATTTCTGTAACGCGAATTGTGAAGACGTTATCGTTAATGCGCAAGTCCATTACTTCATCTATGTGTGAAATCCAGTCGGTTTCGATCTAAAATCGACATCATTCAAACGTCAAAGGCGCCAAAGTCTCAATGTCAATCCGTACGAGTTCGCCCCAAATCGCTGCAATATTTTGAAATGTTTCTTCAGACCATCCATGAATAGGAATTCCACTTACTGAAAGCCATACCCTTTGATTCGGTAAAAAGGATGTAGGCGACCATTCAATTAAATTTTCAAACCATTTTCTAGACGCCTAGTCTCCAAATTTCTCTTCCTTGTTTCTTTATCTTCAAACATGAATAATACAAGAGAGCCCGCAACTCGCATCAACGAAAAACCTGTCAATTTCGCCTTTGTAATCTCATTTGCAAGATCCGCTATTTGGCTGGGTTGACGGCAAAAATCCAAAGGGCAATTCTATAAAATTTCCCATTTACCGGTATTAACAACCCCATCCACACATGTGTGTTTCTCTTCCACTCTTGATTGCTCTTTCAATGAGATCTGATCATCACCGTCCTCATCCTAGTTACGCCGCCTCACTGGATTCCTTTTGGAATTGTTCGTATGATCATGATAATCCCACTGTTTCTGGATCTCCTTGTTCGTCCTTGAATCAATGTTATCACGTTTTCTTCTCCAAAATGTATCCCTAGTCTCCCTTTGCGCCATCATTACCTTTAATTTGTATCCATAAAGCTGAAATCCATGAAAACGTTCTATGATTCGATCCGCATCCTCCTTTGACCCCAAACGTACAAATCCGAATCCGGTTCCATCTCTCGCTCTCTTTCTTGATACAAACACAACCACAACCACTCTATGTCTGTCGAAAACTTTCCAAACGCCTTGCCAGTGTAGTTGCCCCGGTAAGTTTGATACAAAAACCGTCCAAACTCTTTGAATCTGATTTCCCAAGCTCATTTTCCTCACTATTAAGGTTGTGTGCTCGCCTCTAATTCTTACTTGAAACTTCAATTGTGCACATAATTTTATTCAGAAATATTCATAAACACATGGTGTGCACACATCAAATCCAATCCATTTTTACTTCTCATTTAAAAGATGATTGCAAGCGTTAATACAAAAGGTTTCGTAGTCTCCAAGTGCAAACCAGAGGCAGTGAATCGTGTTGCTGATTGGTGTTGCGGTACTATGCTAATTTGATAGCGGCCAAAGAGAGAGAACTGAGTAATATGGACTTGAAAAGGACTAAATTTTAAAATTATAAGGGCTTTTTAAGTTTTACAGCCCTTATAAAGCCCTTATAAAACTTAAAAAGCCCCTTTTTAAGTTTTACATGAACTTAAATTGCTATTAGAATAAAACTATTGGGGACACAAATCTACCCTTCTTTAATTTTGTCAGTGTTTATTTATAACTAAATAACTTTAAATTTTAAACAAGGGTAAAATTATTATTAAATAAAAATTTATCGGATATTTAAGTTTCATAATAGAGACTTATGCCCTTGATCCCTCCGTCCCACGGATTTTTCAATTCATTTGAACTATATCCCTTTTTTAATGGTTAATTGTACATTGTCTCTATTTAACTTAATTATTTACTTCGTCCCTAATAACAAGTTTTTGCTTACTCATGAAACTGGTTGAACCATGATTCCAATTCAAACCAGTTATACTATTTTTGTTCGAATTGAGTTCTTGAACGATTAAAAGCTATATGTAAATAAGAGTTTTTCTTTTGGTTAATGTCATCGTTTTAAATCATTTGACCAGTTAATTTAAATTAAATATTATACAAATTTATCACGAATCAATTTTTAAATTTATATAATTTATAACATTAGAATCTATTTTTTTTATTCTATTTTAAAATAACCGAACGAATCATTTTACTAGATGAATTGACGATCCAATTTCTAATGATCCAAATAAATATTCTTTTTAATTATCAACAAGCTTCTCGTTTTTTATTACACTGATTCGATTGGTCGGTTGCCGCGGATGAAAGGTCTTGTGTTTGGAGCTTTCAGGGGAATTTTAATAGGGTGAGTGAAGCTGAAAATAGGGGATTAGTGGCGCCTTTCACTCTCGATGAGGCGTGGGCGGTTTTTCGTGGGTGTGAGTGTTCGAAGTCACCGGGGCCGGACGGCTACAGTATGGAATTTTTTAAGAAGTGTTGGGAGGTAGTTTGTGATGATGTTGGGCGGTTTTTAGATGATTATTATGCATCCGACAAGTTACCTGTGGGTGCGAACAATGCATTCCTTATGCTTTTGCCTAAGGTTGATTCACAGGTCACCTTGAGTCTTTTTCGACCAATCAACTATCTTAATTCAATATATAAGATTCTTGCCAAAATTCTGGCTAGAATGCTGCAGTCGGTGTTGGGAGGACTAATTAGTGATCACCAATCGGCTTTTGTGCGTGGGCATCAAATTGTGGATGGTATTCTATTGGCAAATGAGACAATACATTCCATGCGACAGAGTTCGTTGGGCAGATGTATCCTGAAATTGGACTTCGTGAAAGCTTACGACTACTTTCAATGGGAATTTTTAGAGCACATTTTATGGTCGATGGGGTTCAGTGATTCTTGGCATCGTTGGATTACTGAGTGTATCAGCACAGTCAGGTTGTCAGTTTTGTTAAACATTTGCGCCACTAAATAATTTGGAATGGGGCGTGGTCTTTGGCAAGGCTGCCCGTTGTCGCCTTTGTTGTTCGTTATTGTGGCGGAAGCACTGCATAGGATGTTCGTTCAAGCGGAAGAGTTGGGGCTCATCCATGGGGTTTCGTTGGCTCTGGGTGTGTCGCTATTGCATCCTCAATTTAGTGACGACACCATTCTATTCTTTGAAGCCTCCATTGAGAGCGCTACGACTATCCACAGGTTACTGTGTTGCTTTTAAGTTTGTTCTGGTTTGAAAATTAACTTCAATAAGTCCTCCCTTTATACTATTGGCGAGGATGAGGGGATGTTTGATTCAATGGCGGCTGTCTTGTGTTGTCGGAAAGTTGAATTGCCTTTTGTTTATTTGGGGCTGCCGTTGGGGGTGAATCCTCACAACATTGTTGTATGGGAACCAGTTATAGCCTCGGTTCGACGAAAGCTCGCTGGTTGGAAACAAACATCTTTATCTTTTGCTACTCGCATCACAGTGGTAAACTTTGTTCATTCGTCACTTCTAGTTTATTATATGGGTTTGTTTCGGGTGCCGAAGGGTGTTATCGCATCAATAGATAAAGTGAGGCGTGCTTTTCTGTGGAGTGGGATGATTTTACAATGGAAAATGTGTCGAGTAAGCTGGAGTATGGTTTGTCGGCCACGTCATCTTGGTGGGTTGGGGGTTGCGGATTTGGAGGTTGGAAATAGAGTGTTATTGGAAAAATGGTCTTGGCAGTATGCTAGGGATGAATCGTCTTTGTGGAGGGCCATCATCATGGAAAAATATGGCGATGCAGCCCAGTGGTGGTGATTTAACTCTGCCTACATGGGTTCAATGTCAGTTATTTGGAAGCAGATTGTCAAAACTGTGAGCTCGGATAGTGTGCAAAAGTTCATGGGTGAGACTAGTTTTGTTTGGAAGGTTGGTGATTGTTCGTGAGTTTTATTTTAGTATGATGCGTGGTGTGTTGAGAAACCATTGAAGGATATATTCCCACGGTTATTTTTGATAGTGGTGAATCGTTTGGCTTTGGTCGCTGACCTTTCCGATGGGGGTAGCTTTCAGCATGACCGCTGGGAGAGTTTCTTTCATCGAGGCTTGTGTTCGTTTGAGCTTCGACAACTTCGGGAGCTCATCTCGCTCTTGGGACCTGTGAGGTTACGGCATGGTGCAGTTGATATGTTTGTCTGGACACCTGATACGCACGGGACCTTTTTAGTAAAGGGTCTATCCAGTAAAAGCTTCATGGCATCGTGTTGGATGAGCATCAAGGTTTGTGTGCTTGGTGTCGTGAGAAGGAGGAGGATTTTTTCTATGCCAATTTGCCTGTAACCCCCTCGTCCCGGTCCGGACGCTTGACTGGTCCGAGCGGGCTACACGGGGATAACCGAGGCGAAACCCGTTAAGGCTCCACTTCGATTAACAACCCGAGAAAACTTTTTCATTTATATTATCTTGTCTATATTTAATATCAAGTCCTATGTGAGAAAAGCAACATCAGAAGAAACAATGAGGTATACAACCAAACCGTCCAATTAAAACAGCCCATTTTAAACTTAAACAGCAGGCCGTATCGGAACGCCCATAGGGTGTTTCGATACGCCTTGACTAGGTCAACTGGCCAAAGTCAAATCGAGGAGACCGTTTCGAAACAGGGGTGGCCCGTATCGAAACACCCTCAACGGTCAACTTCTCATTGTCAACGATATGAAGGCTGTTCCGAAACACTAAAGCATGTTTCGATACTTCATTTTATCGTCAAATTCTCAGATTTCCTGTAGCAAAATCGTATCGAAACGGCCCCTAGCGTACCGAAACGCCTGGCCAAAAACAAAGGGACCGTACCGAGACGGGACCAACCGTTTTGAAATGCCCCCTATCTGCAGATTGGTTTTAGCTGGTTTAT
This sequence comes from Hibiscus trionum, assembly GCA_030270665.1. NCBI lineage: Eukaryota > Viridiplantae > Streptophyta > Magnoliopsida > Malvales > Malvaceae > Hibiscus > Hibiscus trionum. Next base: position 38,390,256 of record BSYR01000026.1, on the reverse strand, counting down.
GACACAAGGCTGTCCCAAAACTCCACTAAAACCTCCCACAACACACATACAACAACTCTAAGGCAAACCAAACATCTACAAGCATGCTTAACACACCAAACATAAAGAAGCCATACATTAAAGGAATCAACATCATTCAACACATGCTTCATACATAACATTTAAGATTCATGCTTCAACAAACATCCACTTAGGCATCCATAAAGGCACAAGGCCAACAACATCATAAAGGAGTCTAAACGTGCTCCTAAACAAACCAACACCAATATACTTCAAAAGCTCAAAGCAAGAAATACATATCCCATTGCTTGACTATTACACCTTAAAACTTAAATGTCCATACTTGAAAGCTAAGATAGGACCACAAAGCACACTTGGAGGCCCCCTTCTTGCACTAGCAACCCATGAACTACGGATATGCATTGTCGAACAAAAGAGAGCGTAAGCATAAAGCTTAGTGAGGGTAAGCTCATTAAAACAAACCTCGACAATGCAGGGTCCAAGCACGAGCACAACCAAGGTAAAATGCATGTTCTTACCTTCGATCCATATGAGCCAAAATACACATGATGCATGAACATATATTCAATATTATGCCATGCTCAACAAGTCCATATACACATCATATGTAAACACATATATTAATCCATATTCGCAACACATCTCAAATCATATTGGCACCTAGCTATGACTCGAATACGCGGATAACCGTTGGAACTCACATCCAACAATAACAATGACCTTACGATGGGATTACACTCATAACCGTTTAGGCGGAGGGGATTCCACTCGTCCTCACGCCCCGTCGATGGGATTACACTCATCACCGACTAACATATATATAAGAAGGTTTTCCGGGCGAACCCGTACTCCATCTTGATGATTACCATCACCAAGATCACGCGCGCATTTGACTCACGTGTGCACACTAAACATCCTAATGATCGATCATTGTACCCAAGCATACTAGTGACAATACTAAACACAATTCACAACATCATTTCATAACAATTTCCGTGCTTAGCACGTACTCACCATGATCACCATCATGCACAATCCACATGCATATCACAATGCATCAAAACCATGCCTCAACATACATGCATAACACAATATACATATCCACCATAAACACAATTAAACATGAGGCATAGACAACAATTAGAGTTCAACCAAAGTCTCTAACTAAAGCTTGGGATTAGGCTACCACTCTAATCCCAACTCTAGGTGGGTCTACCAAGCCCGACCTAGTCAACATGCTTGAACCAATACTCAAAAACCATTTAAAGACATTTAACCACACACCGACTATTCCAAGCTCAACACACTAGCCGATCAAGCTTCCAACGATTCCAAATTTGCTCCTGATGCTTCACCAACACAATTTCTTGCTTCTAAGCAACTCAACACAATCAAAACAACCTCAAATCAGATCACACATCAATGTAGCAAACCCGGAACACTAATCAAGCATAAAACACAAGAGTTTCAAGCTAAGAACAACCCCAAAACTTCAAACCCGAGCAGCCATGAAACCCAGTCCAAAACTCATGATTTCAACCTTTTTAACACACTTAAATGCTTCCAAAACAACCCCTAACTATTACACTAACAACAACCCTTAATTTCCAACATCAAACAACCCCAATACTAACCTTTAAACCCTTCAAAAACCCTTCTAAAACCCAAATCCGACAATCATTGTAAAACTCTTTAAAATTCACATATGTTGGACCTTATGGGTTGTAAAAAACTTATCTAACAATAAATAATCAAAAGCTTTGTTAGAAATTCATAAAGCTTCAATCTTTGACAAATTCTTTGAAAACCCAAAATATAAAAATACATGGTTTTAATAAAAACTAATGGTATCAAAATGAAGAGGAAGATAAGGCCAAGTCAAAAATGCAATTACCTTTTGGAAAATCACCAACAAGGAGCAAAGGATGTAATGGAATAGTAAAAATGAATAAGAGAGCTCTTTTGGTCGTTGAGTTTGAAATGAGAGTGAGGAAGAAGATGAGCACATGTCTTCTTCTTTTGTTTTTGCTTTAATTTATCAAAGAAATCCTATTTACCATTATGCCATTAATGAAATGACTAAAAACTCCCATCTCCTAAAGTCCATGGAATTTGGACTTAGAAGATAGGTCCAACATAGACTTTAATTATTTTTCAAACACGAAGCCCATAAAATATTTTATTATTTTAATTATAAAACCGAAACCTGAAATATTATTTTAATATTATTTTCACTCGACCCCCAAACCCGGGTGTTACAACTCTCCCCCACTTAAGGAATTTCGTCCCTAAAATTACTTGACGGAAACAAGTACGGAAACTGCTTAAGCATATCAGCTTTCCTCTCCCAAGTGGCCTCTTCCACACCTCCATGTTTCCACAACACCTTCACCAACTCTATGGTCTTGCCACGCAACACCTTGCTATCAGAAGCAAGTATCTCAACAGGTTCTTCATTATAAGACAAATTCGGATTCAACTCTATCTCCTCAACAGGCATAACATGAGATGGATCTGATCTATATCTCCTAAGCATCGACACATGAAACACATCATGGATCTTCTCTAACTCAGAAGGAAATCTCAAACGGTAAGCTACAGGACCAATCCGCTCAAGTATCTCATACGGACCAATAAACCTCAGACTCAACTTACCTTTCCGGCCAAATCGCATTCCATTCTTCCACGGAGATACTTTCAGAAACACTTTCTCACCCACTGAGAACTCAATCTCTTTTCTCTTCAAATCTGCATAAGATTTCAAACGGTCGGAAGCTGCTTTCAAACGGTCGCAAATCAACTTCACTTTGTCGGTAGTCCCCTTAAGCAAATCCAGCATAGGTAACAATCTCTGACTCGTTTCAGCCCAACAGACCGGAGTCCTACATTGTCTACCATACAAAGCCTCATAAGAAGCCATTTGTATACTAGCCTGGTAACTGTTGTTGTAAGCAAACTCAACTAAAGGGCAAGTGCTTCTCCTAAGAACCCTGGAAGTCAATCACACAACAACGAAGCATGTCCTCTAATATCTGTATCACTCGCTCTGACTGTCCATCTGACTGTGGATGATAAAAAGTACTGAAATGGAAACGGCTACCTAGGGCACTATGCAAACAACTCCAGAACCTCGAAGTGAATCTCGGATCTCTGTCTGATACAATAGAATTTGGAACTCCATGAAGTCTCACAATCTCGCGAATGTACAAATTCGCCAACTTGTCTAAAGAATCTGTAGTGTTCAGTGCTAAGAAGTGAGCACACTTAGTGAACCTATCAACTATCACCCAAACAAAATTCTTCTTCGAAGGAGACAACGGTAACTCCGACACAAAGTCCATAGTGTTCCTCTCCCATTTCCATTCCGGAATCTTCAAAGGCTATAACAAACCTGAAGGAACCTGATGTTCTGCCTTCACTCTCTTACAATCCATTAATACTCGGATATGCGGACACATTTCTACACAAGACTCTTTCGGTGGAATCTCGCATCACCATACTCACATGACGGAATCTCTCATCGCCACAAAGCTTGGGTATTTCACCAAGTCCTACCCGATGGAATGCCCATCGTCGGAATATCTCCCTTTGGCTTAACCAAAGAGCACGTAAGAATTTTTAGTTTATAGTGCACTCTCATCCTATTGATCGATCAATTATATCCGGTAAGTTTCTCAACATCTATGCCAATATAACGTGTTAAAACATCACCACACCTACTGTTTTTCATGCAATATTACTCAAAGGTTTTCTCATCACATTTCAGAACATGAATCATACTTTGCTTCAAACAAAAAGCTCAAATCTCTTCAATGCAACATGCCATCTCATGAAATCTCTACAAGCATAATCTCAAGCCATGAATCATGCACAAAAACAGTAGGAATTTATCAATCTCAAACCATGAGCATGTAAAAGCATTTTAGGGGCAAACGCCAATTTAAAGAGAGCAATTCAAACCATACTTACTTCCGGATTTAGGAAGGTGTTTCAAACCTCTCCTAAATCCCCAATCCTTGTATTTTTTTCCTCATGGACTTCTAACCCAATCGTACTCACCAATTTCTTTTCGCTTGCTCGCCGAAACGCCAATTAAGCTTCCAGATCAACTGCAAAAGTGTCCGAAGATGTCTCCCTTGTTTTAGACACATAAAAGCAGAGGATTAATGCATCATCATGCATTGAAATCTTCAGCCAACACTCCTAAACACGCTGCTCTACCTAAACCCAACATTTCGGCTATCAAACACAACTGAAATCACCCTCAAACTCTTCCAAAACATAACCCAGCAAAGATCCATCACTTATAAACATTTCTAAACATTAATTAACATAAAAAACAATCCTAAACTCGTCCGTACACCCCCAGCTTTAACAGAACACCAATATCACCCCAAAACCCACCATTTTCACAAGCAAAAACTTAGGAAAAACAACCTATTCGGGATTGGATTGATAAAACCTCATTCCTAACATCATTTAACATCCAAAATACATTAGAAAACTGTCTCAAAACAGAGCCCAATCAATTACCACGAAAATCTTCAAGATCTCTTCCAAAATCTTGAGTTTTAAGTCAAAATCTTGTTTCCAACATTAGAACCATTCATAAACCTTTAATAAAGGGTTGACAACTTGGAAATTTCAGTAAAGAACTGAGTATTTAGAGGAGAAGAACAATCTTACCTCTAAAAGATGAGTTCTCCTTGATTTGGGCAAGTTTCCATGAAAATTCAATGTAGAAAACAAATAGATTTGATGAAAGATTGATTAGGAATCAATGAGTGATGGAAATCTCATCAAATTAAGTGAAAATAAAAGTGAATTTTGCTGGAGAAAAATTGTTTGGTTGATAGGATTTTGAGAGAAAATGAAATGAGAGAAAATTAGAGAAAAGTGGTTATGAAAGTCAAAGGTAGTTTATCACCTTTATTTTGTTTAATTAAATCATTAATTAAATCACCCAAATTAAGTAAAAATCTGATGAAAACATTTTTGGTAAATTAGCTCCTTAAAGATTCAAAGTTTCAATCCTTTACAAAACAGTCACTACTAAACTTTGTAAAAACTACGATTTTGTCACTACATCGAAATGTAGTATTTCCAAACAATATTTTGTAAAATTGATTTCACCATTCACTTATATATATTAAATGAGGATTTTTAGATATTTTTCTATATTTTTAAAGCATCCCGAACTAGGTGTTCCCTAAAACTCCCTTTTATATTCGAACCATTTCTCAGACCGGTCAAGTTCAGACCCTAAACTTCTAAGCCCAAAATTGGGGTGTTACAACTCTCCCCCTCTTAAGAAATTTCATCCTCGAAATTTACCTGGAGGAAAAAGGTAAGGAAACTGCTTCTTCATATCATATCTTCTTTCCTACGTGGCTCCCTCAACACCACGATGCTTCCACAACACCATGATGCTTCCACAACACCTTAACCAATTCAATGGTCTTACCACGAAGAACTTTGCTTTCCGAATCCATAATCTCAACCGGCTCCTCATCATAGGTCAAATCTGGATTCAACTCAACTTCTTCAACATGCATAACATGCGAAGGATCCGATCTATACCTCCGAAGCATGGAGACATGAAACTCATCATGTATTTTCTCTAACTCTTGCGGTAGCCTCAGCTTATACGCAACAGGACCCACACGTTCTATCACCTCGTATGGTCCAATATTCCTAGGGCTCAACTTACCCTTCCGGTCAAACCCCATCACCTTCTTCCAAGGTGAAACCTTCAAGAACACACGGTCACCCACCGCAAACTCAATCTCCTTACGCTTCAAATCCGCGTAAGACTTCTGTCGATCAGAAGCTGCCTTTAACCGCTCAAAAATGAGATTCACCTTCTCGGTGGTTCTTTTCAACAAAGCCGGCATCGAGACCAATTTTTGACATGTTTCAGCCCAGCAAAGAGGAGTTCTGCATTTCCTCCCATACAAGGCTTCATAAGGTGCCATTTGAATACTTGCCTGGTAGCTATTATTATAAGCAAAATCCACCAAAGGCAAATGCTTCTCCCAAGAGCCTTGAAACTCAATCACACAACACCTCAACATATCCTCAAGCACTTAGATTACACGCTCAGACTGACCATCCGACTGTGGATGATAAGAAGTACTAAAGTACAGCCGCGTACCCAAAGCTTGATGCAAACACTCCCAAAATCGTGATGTGAACCTCGGATCTATATCTGACACATTGTAAGCTTATCCAACATTGATTCACCATCACCCACAGTGAATTCTTCTTCGATGGCGACAAAGGTAAACCGGACACAAAGTCCATGGTGACTCTTTCCCACTTCCATTCAGGGATCCTCAACGGTTGCAACAACCCTGAAGGAAACTAATGCTCAGCTTTAACCTGCTGACAAACCATACACTTACTCACATATTCCGTAACATCTTTCTTCAAACCCACCCAATAGTACTCATCCTTCAGATCACGATACATCTTTGTACTACAAGGGTGCATAGCAAAAGGACTACATCATTTAGCACTACTACCCGTCCTCCGAAACATAAAACTCCATCATCATTAAAACAGAAATTCGATGATCTACCCTCAGCAATATCCTGAACATGTGGCACAAAGGAATCTTCCAACAATTGCTTATCCTTTATTAACTGAACCAGAGATGGTTTCACTTGCAATTCAGCCACAAGAACTCCATCTCACGAGATACTCAAGCTAGCAAACACATCCCTTAACTCTACCGCCACTTTCATATTATATTTATATTTTGATCATGTTTTGTATGAAATTTTAGTATTTTAATCATTTCATAATCATATATTTATGTTCGGGCATGATTAGTATTTCATAAAAAGTTTTTACTTGCCCATAAGTAGGGGTGAGCAAAACTCGAGTTGACTCGACGCGAAAAAACCTGACTCGTAATTTTATCCCTAAATATATGAGTGAATTACATAATTATCTCATGTTGGGTCAAATTAAATATTTTTACTATAAATTTAAACCAGACCCAACCTAAATCTATTTATTTTAATCCCGACTCTTAAAATTGGATCAGTCGAATCTCCGTGTCATGTCCATCCCTAGTTAGTAGAGGCTTAAATTCTTTACTTCCATTCTCTTTGAAATGTACTGATACAAATTAAAGTATAGGATTAATTTCAAAAGTAATCATAACAGAGGTACTAAAATTCCAATTTGACCAAATTATATACAACTTTCAGGTTTCATATTCGTCACATGAAGTGGGAATAGTTCCAACCATGGCCGATCCAAACGTACCCATCTCGTCAACTCTGACCACCAACCAAGCTTCCCAAGTCGACAGAACCGACCGCGAGGCTCGAGTTTTAAGGTACAAAGAGAAGAGGAAGAGCCGATAATTCGAGAAAACAATCCGATGCGCTTCCCGGAAGGCCTACGCCGAATCAAGGCCAAGAATCAAAGGCCGATTCGTCAAAAGAACTGAAAACGACAACGACATAGTCCTCGTCCACATGCTTAACTCGCCAACTTCAGCTTTTGCAGCAGCTTTCATGTCGGAAACAGAGTACGACGTCGTCTCGTAGTTTGGAAAATCGATTTATAGAAGAATACTATGATTGTGTAATATAGTAATTAAATTCTGGCAAGTAGAATAATCCAAACGGCAATTGAAATTAATGGAAATAGATGTTTAGTTCTTTGGTTATAGTTTATGTCGCGTCTAAAGTTTGATTTCAATCTCGGAATAAAAAAAACAAAGGATTGATTCCTTAAGACTTTTTAAATTGACCCAAACTTTTTATTTGGGTTAATATATATTTTGGTACCTTAATTTTGTCTTAACTTGACTCTTCGGTTTAAATCATCATTTAAATTTGACTTATGATTTGAACAAAACATCGCGTTTTTGTACTTGTTTTTATCTAAAAGTTGAGTTTTAGTATTATTGAATCGGACAAAGAAGTTTAAGAATCAAATTGAATGTGAAATCGATTTCAAGATCGAACGTGGAGAGGGTCGAATTACTAAATTTTAAAATTATAAGGGCTTTTAAAGTTTTACATGAACCTAAATTGCTATTAGAATAAAACTATTGGGGGGACGAATCTACCCTTCTTTAATTTTGTCAGTGTTTATTTATAACTAAATAACTTTAAATTTTAAACAAGGATCAAATTATTATTAAATCAAAAATTATCGGATATTTAAGTTTCATAATAGAGACTTATGCCCTTGATCCCTCCGTCCCATGGATTGTATGATAAACAATGACGGAGTCATATGGATTTTTACTAAAAAAATATAAGGGATATTTACTTATTTGACCTCTTATTTTTCAATTCATTTGAACAATATCCCCTTTTTAATGGTTAATTGTACATTGTCTCTATTTATCTTAATTATTTACTTCGTCCCTAATAACAAGTTTTTGCTTACTCATGAAACGGGTTGAACCATGATTCAAATTCAAACCAGTTATACTATTTTTGTTCGAATTGAGTTCTTTAAGGATTAAAAGCTATATGTAAATAAGAGTTTTCTTTTTGTTAATGTCATCATTTTAAATCTTTTTACCGGTTAATTTAAATTAAATATTATAAAAATTTATCACAAAACAATTTTTAAATTTATATAATTTATAACATTAGAATCTAATTTTTTATTCTATTTTAAAATAACCGAACGAATTATTTTACTAGATGAATTTATGGTCCAATTTCTAATGGTCCAAATAAATATTCTTTTTAATTATCAACAAGCTTCTCGCTTTTTATTACACTGATTCGATTGGTTGGTTAGGAACATCAAAAAGGATATAGATAAGCAGTTATGTTATACTTTTATGTTATACATTGTAAATTGAATTAGGGTATTACAATTTAATCAAACTTTTTGTTTAAATAGAGAGATATTATATTCTCATTCCGAGATTCGAACCTACACAAGATGGAGCAGAATGAGTATCCTTAGCAACTAAACCAATTAATTTTGGTTAGACTCAAAATAATTCGAACATATAATAAATTTATTTATGTATAACTTAAAAGACTAACTATTAATTATTTTAGCGGAAGAAGATATTAGATAATTTAAATAATGTATAGAATTCAAATTCTTATGTTACGAGTAAAACAAATTAAATTAGAAGTATCGCCTCCTTAATAAATTATTATAATATTTGCTTCAAATTAATTTATCGACAAACCGATCAAACATGATTATAAAAAATGTCATTCCGTGAATGAAAACATTTTAACACTCAACGTTTTATTTTGAGTCAAAATGGTCATTTCGTGAATGAAAACTGTAATCAACTAACGATAAACAACTTGATATGACTGACAGAATAACACATCATCAGAAAAAAATTAAATTTTATTTTATATAATTTTAGTTTTACTTGCGTGTCATTATGTCAAGTCATGACCTTTGTTTATTTGTCATTGTTATGTCAGTGTGCATTGCCATGGAGATTTCTCACACCATGTCAAGTAATTTGTTGTTAATTAACTAACAATTTTTATTCAAAGATTAACTATTTTAACTTAATATAAAATATTAAAGATTAATGCACTTAAAAAATTAAAATAATTTTTCAGTCAAATATTAAGAACATTTTCTAACGTTATGCATAAAAAATACAACTTAAAGAGAATTTGTGCATCCCGAAGTGATAAATGAAAAAAATAAAAAGGATGATTTGGATAAAAGGAAGATCACATGAAAAGCCAACCTCAAAAGTTTTTAGTTTTAACGAATTTAACGATTGGAATCCTTTTTGGATCCAAATTCGTATCTAATTCTTTGAACACACTTTCCTATAATCCTCCTATTTATAAAAAAATATATTTTAATACAAAAATGGAATAAAATTTAATTTATATAAATTTATTAATGTTAGAAGTTATGAATTGTGGGTTTAGAATTTAAAATTTAAGATTTATAGTTTACATATAGAGATTAAAATTTCATTATTTAATTATGGAAAGTTGTGTAAATCTTTCACACTGTTTGTGTAACACCCCAATTTTGCCCTAAATTAAAAACCCTAATAATTGGGAATTTCAATTGAAAACTTAATTAAATTTTAGTGATTAAATTGGGAATTTTCAGAATTTCACTGATAAAATTATAACGATTGCAAAACTTAAGTGTCGCTTCATAAACCCTAGAAAGTATAATGGCACGCTCTGTAATTAACCCTTTTCTTAGGGTATAAATAGAACCTTTCAACCATTTTCTCTGGTTTTGGCCGTTCTCTTCCCTCTCCTTCAATGTCTTGTGCGAGCAAAAGAAAAGAAACCCCCTTTCTCTGTTTTTCGTCCGGCCAAGGGTCAAACACCGTTTGTTCGACGTTCCGGCACCACCGTTCATCTTCCCTTTGTTGTCCGACCATAACCCACTCGTCATGTAACCCCCTTAACCCGGCCTAGACGGTTGACCCGAATTAAGAAAGTCACACGGGGAAAACCAAAGTCAACCCGAAAGTCAACCTTGATTAACGACCCTTTTTTTTCTTTTTAAACTTGTCTAGATGCATATTAATCCTTAGATATGATCATACAACAGCATACTCAAAGATCATAAACATCAGAGATCAAACAGGGACCCAATTGAACAAATTACAACTTTAGGGACCAAATTGTAATTTCTGATATATATGAGGACTTAACCCAAATTAAAATTACCAACTTGAAATTAATCAGGTTTCATGCTTCTCTGTGAAATTTCAGCTCAAAAGGACTTCCCAAACTCATACAATTGCACAAACAAGATTCAGGACCAAAATGCAAACAATTCAAAACATTTAACTGCCAATGTCAGCCCCTAACGGTCACCCGTTCCGAAACAGGCAGAGCCCATTTCGAAACGCGGGGCCGTTCCGCAACGCGTACCGAAACACGGGCTGGCAGTAACCAAACCGTTTCGGAACGGTCCCTCCCGTTTCGGACGCCTGGGCTTGTTTAAGGCACCCGTTCCGAAACGGTAGGTGCTGTTCCGAAACACCCTGCACAGATTACCCCAAAATGCATACTTAAACATGCAATTAAACATCCAATCATGCTCCAAATGCCACCAAACTTTACCAACATGCAATTCAACATATAAGAGACATACTTGCATCAACAATTCATCAAAACATCCACATATATGAAAAGCCCCAAATCTATAGGCATGCTTCCTACACAAGCAACCATTCAAGCATAAACTTTCAATTCAAGCATATAATGGCCAACCACCAAAAACCAGCATTCTCAACAACATTCAACATACTTAGGGAGTTCAAAACATCTCCCAAAACATACACATAGGTCCCCCATTGCCAAATTACCAAAAGCTAAATGCACTTAAGAAAACCTTCCATACTTTGAGCTTTACTTCCACTTGAATGCTTGCCTTCCTTGCTGCCCTCAAAGTACTTTAATGTTCTGCATTATTGATTTGAGAAAACAAAGAGAGCGTAAGCAAAAGCTTAGTGAGGAATGCTCAATAAAACCATCCAATAATGCATTTATAAAACACTTTATAAATCATGCTTCAAATCATCATTTACACATGCTCAAAAGCATACTTAAACATGCATCTCATGCATCATATCACATATTAGCCACAAGTGATAAGTTCCATTTCTTTAAAAACAAGTTCATCAACTTTCACCCCAAGGACTTTTAAACACCTTGGCCCATGGACTTTTAAACACCATGGCAAGGACCACACAAGGACTTTTAAACACCTTTGTGTCCTTAACAAGTTCACCTCAAGGACTTTTAAACACCTTGACCCCAATGACTTTTAAACACCTTGGCCATGGACTTTTAAACACCATGATAATAATCACCCCAAGGACTTTTAAACACCTTTGTCCCGAGGACTTTTAAACACCTTGGCCCATGGACTTTTAAACACCATGGAAAGGACCACACAAGGACTTTTAACCACCTTTGTGTCCGTAGCAAGAATCATCCAAGGACTTTTAACCACCTTGATGTTCTTAAGTAAACAAGGCTCACTCAAGGACTTTTAACCACCTTAGTGACCTTAACCTTTTCAAAACATCACTTGCCAATATACATCATTATCATCAATTTATCCACTGTTTTAAAGCATTAAACCAAGCCATATTCATCATGCATTCAAAAGCATCAAACCACATTTAATCAATGTTCAACAACAAGGAACTCTTACCATGAGCTTCCTTCAACATATGGCTTACAAAAACAGCATTAACCATGCTAAATCATGCTTTCAAAACAGAGTTTAAAACATGCAATAAACCACATTGCACAACAATCAAATCATGGCCACCACTAGAGAGTATTTCCGAAAACTTACACTTGAGCTTAGCAAAGTTGTTTAGACTTAAACTAAGCTCCCAAGACATTGGTTTCAAAGTCGAAAACCCAATTTCACTCACCGATTCCGTTTCGCCTCTTGCCGAAACACCAAATCAAGCTTCCGGATCACCACCACTTGGATCCAAAGATGACTCCCCTGTTTTAACACATTAAAACAGTAGATTAATGCATCATCATGCATTAATAGCTTCTATGAAAGCACCTAAACTCGCTGCTTTCATCCACACTCCATTTTCGGCCACCAAACACAACCGAAAATGCATCCAAACCACTTTTCAACAAAGCCCAGCCATTAACCATCAAAACCTAACATCCTTTAACATCATTTAACATCTAAAAAGAACCTAATAACATCCTTATACCTCCAGCAACACCAGATCCACAAGATCACCTCAAAAACAAACAAGAATCACAAGCTAAACTTAGGAAACCCAACCTATCCGGGATTGCATCAATCAAAACTCAATTCCTTATCAATTTAGAGTTCAAATAACATCAAAAACACATCTCAAATCACAGATTTAACAGATCAAACGAAAATCATCAAAAATCACCAAATCTTGCATTATAAGCCAAGATCCATTTCACAACTTAAAAGCCTTTAATAAAACATCAAGTAAGGATTGAAAACTTGGGAATTTCAGTAAAGAACTGATAGTTTAGAGGAGAAGGACGTTCTTACCTCCAAACTTGAGTTTCTCCTCTTTTTGGAATCAAAAACCTTGATGAATCAAGTAGCAAATGATGAGGTTTTGTAGATATGATGATTAGGAATCAAAAGAGAGTTGAAAGGAGAGATTTAGGTGAGAAAATCAGAAACAATTCTCTGGAAAGAAAGTGTTTGGGTTGAGAGAAAATGAGAGAAAAGAAAATAGGAAGTTAGTTATCAAAATGGCCAAAATGGCTTTCCCTCCTCTTTTGATATGTTTTAAAATCAGAATATAGCTTAAAATATCTTAGAAAATCTGGAGAAACTACTTTTGGAATAATAGCTCCTTAAAGATTCAAAGTTTCAACCCTTTCGAAAATAGTCACAAAACTTTCAAAAATTACATTTTGGTCACTAGCCAAAATGTCACCCTTCCAAAACTCATTTTCCAAAATTGATTTCACAGTTCACTTAATTATATTAAAAGATGATTTTAGAACATTTTTCCATATTTTTAATGCAACCCGAACTAGGCTTTCCTAATTTCACCTTTTTAGATTCGAACAGCACTTTGACCAAACCGGTCAACGCCCAAAACTCCTAAGCCCAAAACCGGGACGTTACAACTCTCCCCCCTTAAGAAATTTCGTCCCCGAAATTTACCTGAAGGAAAGAGATAAGGAAACTGCTTCAGCATGTCTTCCTTCCGCTCCCACGTGGCTTCCTCAACAACTCGATGCTTCCACAGCACCTTCACCAACTCAATGGTCTTGCCACGAAGAACCTTGCAATCCGAATCTAGAACCTTCACCGGTTCCTCATCATAGGTCAAATCCGGATTCAAAACCACTTCCTCCACAGGCATCACATGCGAAGGATCAGATCTATACTTCCGGAGCATAGAAACATGGAACACATCATGAATCTTCTCCAACTCTTGAGGTAACCTCAACCGATACGCAACAGGACCCACACGCTCAACCACCTCATATGGTCCAATGTACCTAGGGCTCAACTTACCCTTCCGGCCAAACCTCATCACCTTCTTCCAAGGCGAAACCTTCAAGAACACACGGTCACCCACCGCATACTCTATCTCCTTACGCTTCAAATCCGCGTAAGACTTCTGCCGATCAGAAGCAGCCTTCAACCGCTCACAAATGAGCTTTACCTTCTCTGTGGTCCCTTTCAACAAAGCCGGCATCGAAACCAACTTTTGACCAGTTTCAGCCCAACAAAGAGGAGTCCTACACTTCCTCCCGTACAAAGCCTCATAAGGTGCCATCTGTATACTTTCCTGATAACTATTGTTATAAGCAAACTCAACCAAAGGCAGATGCTTCTCCCAAGAACCTTGGAACTCAATCACGCAGCACCTCAACATATCCTCCAAAATCTGGATAACTCGCTCAGACTGACCATCCGACTGAGGATGATAGGATGTACTGAAATGCAACCTTGTACCCAGAGCTTGATGCAAACACTGCCAGAAACGCGATGTGAACCTCGGATCCCTATCCGACACAATCGACTTAGGCACACCATGCAGCCGCACAATCTCAGCAATGTACAGCTCCGCAAGCTTATCCAAAGAAAACGTAGTATGCACAGGCAAGAAATGCGCACACTTCGTCAGGCGATCCACAATCACCCACACCGAATTCTTCTTCGATGGAGACAAAGGTAAACCAGATACAAAATCCATGGTAACCCTTTCCCACTCCCACTCAGGGATTTTCAACGGTTGCAACAACCCTGAAGGAAACTGATGCTCAGCCTTAACTCGCTGACACACCAAACACTTGCTCACAAACTCCGCAACATCTTTCTTCAAACCCACCCAATAGTACTCATCACGAAGATCACGGTACATCTTAGTACTACCAGGGTGCATAGCAAAAGGACCACTATGACCTTCAGTCAGAATAGCATGCCTCAACTCAGCATCAGCAGGCACTACTATCCGACTCCCAAAACACAACACACCATCATCATTAAAGCAGAAATCCGAAGGTCTACCCTCCGCGATATCTTGAACATGCGACACCAAGGAATCATCCAGCAACTGCTTATCCTTGATCAACTGAACCAAAGATGGTTTCACTTGCAACTCAGCAACAAGACCACCATCTTGCGATATGCTCAAGCTAGCAAACATAACCCTCACCTCAACAGCTACTTTCCTACTCAAGGCATCCGCTACAACATTAGCTTTTCCAGGATGATACTCAATCGTCAGATCATAATCCTTGGGCAACTCCAACCAACTCCGCTGCCTAAGATTCAACTCCTTCTGAGACATCAGATACCTCAAACTCTTGTGATCTGTGTACACAGTACACTTCTCACCATACAGATAATGTCTCCAGATCTTCAGAGCAAAAACCACTGCAGCCAGCTCAATATCATGCGTAGGGTAATTGCGCTCATGCACTTTCAACTGCCGCGATGCATAAGCCACCACCTTACCCTCCTGCATCAGCACACACCCCAAACCAACATAGGATGCATCACTGTAAACCACAAACTCTTTCCCTGATTCAGGCTGAATCAAGATAGGAGCTTGCGTCAAAGCCGCCTTAAGCTTCTCAAAAGCCTGCTGTCTCGCTTCCGTCCACTCATACTTAACATCCTTTTGCAACAGCTTCGTCAAAGGAGCAGCAATCTTGGAAAAACCATCCACAAACCTTCGGTAGTATCCCGCCAAACCAAGGAAACTACGGACCTCATGAACAGACTTAGTAACTTTCCAATTCATCACCGCCTCAATCTTCTGAGGATCAACACGAATCCCCTCGCCAGAAACCACATGCCCAAGGAATACCACCTCCCTTAACCAGAACTCACACTTGCTCAGCTTAGCATAAAGCTGATTCTCCAACAAAGCCTGCAAAACAATCCTCAAATGCTCTTCATGCTCCTCCTCAGTACGCGAGTACACGAGGATATCATCAATGAACACCACAACAAACTTGTCAAGGTATTCATGAAACACACGATTCATCATGTCCATGAAAGCAGCAGGAGCATTTGTCAAACCAAACGGCATCACAAGGAACTCATAATGCCCATATCTTGTCCTGAAAGCTGTCTTAGGCACATCCACATCCTTCACCTTCAACTAATAATACCCTGACCTCAAGTCAATCTTAGAGAACACAGTAGCTCCCCGAAATTGATCAAAGAGATCATCAATCCTCGGCAAAGGATACCGATTCTTAATAGTCAACTTGTTCAGCTGACGGTAATCAATGCACATTCTCATAGTGCCATCCTTCTTCTTCACAAACAAGACCGGTGCTCCCCAAGGTGACACACTCGGCCGGATGAAACCACGATCAAGCAACTCTTGCAACTGCGTCTTCAGCTCTTTCAGCTCCTTAGGTGCCATTCTATAGGGAGTAATGGACACAGGAGTTGTATTCTCATACAGCTCAATTCCAAACTCCACCTCGCGGTTAGGAGGTAAACCAGGCAACTCCTCAGGAAAAACACCAGGAAACTCCTTCACAACTCTGATATCTTGCACCCTCAACTCCTTAGAGCTAGGATTCATCACAAAAGCTAGATAGGCTTCGCAACCTTGCCTCAGCATCCTGCTCGCCTCCAAGGTAGACACCACATTGGCAAGAAACTTCACATTCTCACCAACCACAACAACTTCATAATCATCCGCAAGCTTAAGCGAAACTCGCTTGTTTTCACAATCCACTACAGCACGATGCTCAGCAAGCCAATCCATACCAAGGATTACATCAAAACCATAAAAGGGCAACTCCATAAGATCAACATGAAAAACATGTTCTTGAACAACCAAGGGACACCTTCTATAAAGCTTCCGAGTCACAACAGTCTCACCAAAAGAACTAGTGACACGAACACCGACATCCAAAGACTCAACAGGCAAACCAAGCAATTCAGCATGCTCACGCAAAATGTATGAATGCGTAGATCCAGAATCTATCAAAGAAAGCAATGACAAGGATTCCAAAGTAAAGGTACCTGCAATCACATCCGCATCATTCCTTCCCTCGCGCTGAGCATACACCCTCGCTTGGCCTCCACCTTCAGGCTGAATAGCCACAACATGGGCCACTCCACGACCACCTTCCTCTCTCCTCTGGAAATTACCACGGCCGCGCCCACGACCTCTCTGCGGTGCAGCAACAACAGGAGCACACACCTGATCACCAGCCAACCTAGGACAATCTCGCCTCAAATGGTCTGCGGATCCACAATTCCAACACCCATGACCAGCTGCCACAACAGGAGCTTGCACCTCTCTCACAGCACGAGGACAGTCACGCTTCATGTGACCACGTGAACCACAGATCCAACAAGCACTCGGATCAGCTCTAGCATTGCCTCCTCTAGCAGGTGCACCACCACCTCTCTTAGCTGAAGACGGATACTTCTGATCACGTCCCCTCTTGTTCCGTCCACCTCCGGAACTATACTCAGCAGCTCGCTTGCCAGCACCCTTAGCAGATAAACTCAGGTTCATCTCAATATCCTTGGCTCGGCCCACCAACACATCAAAATCATCATACTCGGTAGCCAGCACATACATCTTTACATCCGTCTCCAAACCATAACGGAACCTTTCATACCTCTCTCGCTCATCAGGTACCAGCTCAGGTGCATACTGACTGAGTCGAACAAACTGCACTTCATACTCAGCCACACTCATGCTCCCTTGGGTAAGAGACATGAATTCACGCTTCTTCTCATCTAGGTACCTCACACCCAGATACCTTCTCTTGAACACATTCTGAAAGAATGTCCAAGTCACATCCGCCTCTGCCGTCCCAGCAATAGTGGTTGTCCACCACGTATATGCATCCTTCTGCAGCAAGGACACAACACAGCCAAGCTTCTGCACATCAGTGCAACTCATCTGACCCAAGATTCGCTTGGTACTCTCTAGCCAAGCTTCAGAACTCTCAGCAGACATACCCCTGAACTCAGTCCCACCAAGACTGCGCAGACGCTCCAAAGGTAGTCTAACTCCAGCATCTTCCTGATGCCCCGCTCCACGAGCCCCAGCTACTGCTGCTTGAAAAGCACCAGCAATAGCTTGCACTAACACTGTCATATCAGGCATAGCTTGCCCCTGACCAACCTCTGGTCCAGCAGCTCCAGCACCAGCTGCAGCTCCAGCTTCCTCAGCCCCAGCACCACCACCACCAGGTGGAGGAGAAGGTAACACCGCACTACCCGTGTTTTCCTCATTCTCGTTCTCATTAGGAGCCGTAGCTCGCACATTACCTCGTAACTCTCTACGTGGTGCCATATATTAACATACAATCACAATACAAATAAAACAAAGCCAGGCCCAGCAAGGTAAGCAATCCAAGTATTCAAGCTCAATTTCATTCAAAATCAACACCATTTCATTAGCTTTTATTTGGCAATGGGTACCCACAACATGCTACACCACAGCATACATCTCAATTGCATCCAAATCACAAACCACTAAACATGCTTTCGATCAACAAGCATACAAGGCATACATACTTCAATCATGCACACATTCGTTCCCAATTACTCGAGAACTCAGCTCTGATACCACCAAATGTAACCCCCTTAACCCGGCCTAGACGGTTGACCCGAAATAAGAAAGTCACACGGGGAAAACCAAAGTTAACCCGAAAGTCAACCTTGATTAACGACCCTTTTTTTTCTTTTTAAACTTGTCTAGATGCATATTAATCCTTAGATATGATCATACAACAGCATACTCAAAGATCATAAACATCAGAGATCAAACAGGGACCCAATTGAACAAATTACAACTTTAGGAACCAAATTGTAATTTCTGATATATATGAGGACTTAACCCAAATTAAAATTACCAACTTGAAATTAATCAGGTTTCATGCTTCTCTGTGAAATTTCAGCTCAAAAGGACTTCCCAAACTCATACAATTGCACAAACAAGATTCAGGACCAAAATGCAAACAATTCAAAACATTTAACTTCCAATGTCAGCCCCTAACGGTCACCCGTTCCGAAACAGGCAGAGCCCGTTTCGAAATGCGGGGCCGTTCCGCAACGCGTACCGAAACACGGGCTGGCAGTAGCCAAACCGTTTCGGAACGGTCCCTCCCGTTTCGGACGTCTGGGCTTGTTTAAGGCACCCGTTCCGAAACGGTAGGTGCTGTTCCGAAACACCCTGCACAGATTACCCCAAAATGCATACTTAAACATGCAATTAAACATCCAATCATGCTCCAAATGCCACCAAACTTTACCAACATGCAATTCAACATATAAGAGACATACTTGCATCAACAATTCATCAAAACATCCACATATATGAAAAGCCCCAAATCTATAGGCATGCTTCCTACACAAGCAACCATTCAAGCATAAACTTTCAATTCAAGCATATAATGGCCAACCACCAAAAACCAGCATTCTCAACAACATTCAACATACTTAGGGAGTTCAAAACATCTCCCAAAACATACACATAGGTCCCCCATTGCCAAATTACCAAAAGCTAAATGCACTTAAGAAAACCTTCCATACTTTGAGCTTTACTTCCAGTTGAATGCTTGCCTTCCTTGCTGCCCTCAAAGTACTTTAATGTTATGCATTATTGATTTGAGAAAACAAAGAGAGCGTAAGCAAAAGCTTAGTGAGGAATGCTCAATAAAACCATCCAATAATGCATTTATAAAACACTTTATAAATCATGCTTCAAATCATCATTTACACATGCTCAAAAGCATACTTAAACATGCATCTCATGCATCATATCACAACATGTCATATTAGCCACAAGTGATAAGTTCCATTTCTTTAAAAACAAGTTCATCAACTTTCACCCCAAGGACTTTTAAACACCTTGGCCCCAAGGACTTTTAAACACCTTGGCCATGGACTTTTAAACACCATGGCAAGGACCACACAAGGACTTTTAAACACCTTTGTGTCCTTAACAAGTTCACCTCAAGGACTTTTAAACACCTTGACCCCAAGGACTTTTAAGCACCTTGGCCATGGACTTTTAAACACCATGATAATAATCACCCCAAGGACTTTTAAACACCTTGGCCCCAAGGACTTTTAAACACCTTGGCCCATGGACTTTTAAACACCATGGAAAGGACCACACAAGGACTTTTAACCACCTTTGTGTCCGTAGCAAGAATCATCCAAGGACTTTTAACCACCTTGATGTTCTTAAGTAAACAAGGCTCACTCAAGGACTTTTAACCACCTTAGTGACCTTAACCTTTTCAAAACATCACTTGCCAATATACATAATTATCATCAATTTATCTACTGTTTTAAAGCATTAAACCAAGCCATATTCATCATGCATTCAAAAGCATCAAACCACATTTAATCAATGTTCAACAACAAGGAACTCTTACCTTGAGTTTCCTTCAACATATGGCTTACAAAAACAGCATTAACCATGCTAAATCATGCTTTCAAAACAGAGTTTAAAACATGCAATAAACCACATTGCACAACAATCAAATCATGGCCACCACTAGAGAGTATTTCCGAAAACTTACACTTGAGCTTAGCAAAGTTGTTTAGACTTAAACTAAGCTCCCAAGACATTGGTTTCAAAGCCGAAAACCCAATTTCACTCACCGATTCCGTTTCGCCTCTTGCCGAAACACCAAATCAAGCTTCCGGATCACCACCACTTGGATCCAAAGATGACTCCCCTGTTTTAACACATTAAAACAGTAGATTAATGCATCATCATGCATTAATAGCTTCTATGAAAGCACCTAAACTCGCTGCTCTCATCCACACTCCATTTTCGGCCACCAAACACAACCGAAAATGCATCCAAACCACTTTTCAACAAAGCCTAGCCAATAACCATCAAAACCTAACATCCTTTAACATCATTTAACATCTAAAAAGAACCTAATAACATCCTTATACCTCCAGCAACACCAGATCCACAAGATCACCTCAAAAACAAACAAGAATCACAAGCTAAACTTAGGAAACCCAACCTATCCGAGATTGCATCAATCAAAACTCAATTCCTTATCAATTTAGAGTTCAAATAACATCAAAAACACTTCTCAAATCACAGATTTAACAGATCAAACGAAAATCATCAAAAATCACCAAATCTTGCATTATAAGCCAAGATCCATTTCACAACTTAAAAGCCTTTAATAAAACATCAATTAAGGATTGAAAACTTGGGAATTTCAGTAAAGAACTGATAGTTTAGAGGAGAAGGACGTTCTTACCTCCAAACTTGAGTTTCTCCTCTTTTTGGAATCAAAAACCTTGATGAATCAAGAAGCAAATGATGAGGTTTTGTAGATATGATGATTAGGAATCAAAAGAGAGTTGAAAGGAGAGATTTAGGTGAGAAAATCAGAAACAATTCTCTGGAAAGAAAGTGTTTGGGTTGAGAGAAAAGAAAATAGGAAGTTAGTTATCAAAATGGCCAAAATGGCTTTCCCTCCTCTTTTGATATGTTTTAAAATCAGAATATAGCTTAAAATATCTTAGAAAATCTGGAGAAACTACTTTTGGAATAATAGCTCCTTAAAGATTCAAAGTTTCAACCCTTTCGAAAATAGTCACAAAACTTTCAAAAATTACATTTTGGTCACTAGCCAAAATGTCACCCTTCCAAAACTCATTTTCCAAAATTGATTTCACAGTTCACTTAATTATATTAAAAGATGATTTTAGAACATTTTTCCATATTTTTAATGCAACCCGAACTAGGCTTTCCTAATTTCACCTTTTTAGATTCGAACAGCACTTTGACCAAACCGGTCAACGCCCAAAACTCCTAAGCCCAAAACCGGGGCGTTACACGTCAACTAACCCTTGTCGGCCGCCCTTTGCCCGAAACTCATCGGTAAGCTTTCCGGTTGCTTCGGAAATCCCTCACGCTACCGTCGTCTTGTTTTTTTTTTTTTTTTTGCAAATTGGTTAGGTCTCAATTGTTCCTTTCCCTCGTGTAAGTTGTGTGCGTATGTGGGTCTCAGAAATTCGTCGGATTTTGATGTGAGAGGTCACTGGCGGTGAGGAATCGGGGGGGATGTTGTGCCCTAATTTTTGAATTAGGGATTTTATGTTGAACCGGTCTGAACCGGTCCAGAAAACTGAACCGGGTTGACAGAAACGAACCGATCTATCTTATAAATAGTTGACCGACGTCAGCGTTGACCGTTGACTTTTTCAGAAAAGGGTTATTTTATGTTTTTCGACGTCCTGATTCCGATTCCGTTGCCCGTTTTTTCCAAATTCGAACCCGAAAGACTGTTTTGACCGCTTTTATTCATTTATAATTGTATTTAAAGATTTGAATATCGGAAAAATTAATTGAGTGTTAGCTACTTGAGGTGTGTTCTCTTCTGTGCAGTTTGCTTACAGTGATCTGTATGTAAATGTGATGATTTGCTGAAATGTATACATGATGTGGTGTGATGATGTGTGATGATTAAATTCTATTGATCTGTGATGTTTGACTTGTTCAACATTCTGTAATGTTATGCAATATTTGATTATACATTCAGATTCGGATTATTGTATATCGAATTATATGATTATGCATTTCTGTTGATAAATAATGCATTTAGATTCAGAGCTTGGATTTTATGTCATCTCATTTTGGTTGAGATTCTGTACGGGGAAGTTCAGTAGCTTCATCCTTTAGGATGATGTTTACTTCATATCAGTGGTTTTGCCCTACGGGCTGGATTCCACTTCGGATGGTGATGAGATAAAGAGTGGTTCTGGGGAACCTTACTCTTCGGATGGTGGTGTAGTTTGGGTGCATGTCATATTGTGTTGCAAATTCATTCATACTTGGTTATGTGTTTGAATTGATTCCTGATGGAAAAATTGTATTCTAATAATGTTTGGTTGTCTCTGTTGTTATAATGACTTTGTTAGTTCTATTTGCATTGTAGAGACACACTGAGCGTTTTTGCTGACTCCCCCTTAGTTTCTAAATTCAGATACTCAGGTCTAGGCTACGGTACTTGGGGACCTCATTTTCTAGCTTTATTTATTTATTATTATGAGTATGAGACTCAGACTTTTAAATATTATATGTTTTATCAGATTGTATATAATTTCAGATTGTGGATGTTTTATTTTGGGTTATTCTATTTTATTATGCATGCACATTTTAAATATTTAATATTTTCAAGAATTTTTTATCAGTATGTAATATGCGATATTATTATTATCTATTTTGGAATTTAAGTTTTGAATGAGGTTACTTGTGTGAGGGAGAAGCTTTGAGTTGACTCCTTATATTCGACCCAGTTCTTCCGGGTCGGGTTGAGGGGGTTACATTTAGTGGTATCAGAGCCAGGTTCAACACTCGGCCTGAGTGATTTAAATCAATTTGAAATCGAAAATAAATTTTTGCATGCATTCTCAAATCTTTTCGGGGTAAAACGGGAATTTTAGATAAATTTATGATCTATTATGAATATATTTATACATATTCTGAATAAGGTCTCCAAGTACCGAATCTAATCTTAGGATTCTGTCTTTTGTAGATATACTACTATGTCACCTCAGAGAAGTTCTAGAGTAGCGGCCAGTCGAGGTCGTGGCCGAGGCCGTGGCCGAGGACGAGGTCGTACCGTGACTACAGATAGTGACGTTCCACCTCTAGAGGGTTCGATACAAAATCAAGATGAAGTCCAGGGTGCGAATGAGGAGGAAAAACATGTGGATCAGACAGGAGCTCAACAGAAATGAGCTCAATAGACTGGAGCTCAGCAGACCAGTGGAGGAGACCCACATGTTCAGCCTGCTTAGGGTAGTGGTCATCGTGATTCAGGGGATAGTGAGAGATTGGGCACATATGTTGTAACTATTCAGAGAGAGTTATAGAGATACCTTCGTCAGTCTGAGAGTGTTCGGAGACCCATATCAACAGAGTTTCTTGCTGCCGAGGTGACTATGTTCGATGGAAAGACGGGTACAGACCTAGCAGATGCAGAGTACTGGCTGAAGAAGCTTCACCGATTATTTGTTGAGATGGATTATCCTACCGACCGGAAACTCAGGGCTGTCGTTTCACTACTGCAAGGTGAAGCCCAGAATTGGTGGGAGGCTGAGGAGCTTGTTACTCCAGCTAGTACTGTTACTTGGGATAATTTCAGACAAGCTTTCCGTGATCGATATGTCGGAGCTGATTATATAGCTAAGTGCAGAGATGATTTCATGAATCTGAGACAGAACGGCATGATTGTTAATGACTATGAGATCGAGTTTATGAGATTGATTCAGTACGTCCCATGGTTAGTGACCACAGAATAAGGCATGTGTGATTGGTTTCTGAAGGGATTGCATCCTACGATAAAGGCCAATGTTGCTTTACATATGGACCAGGAATACAATGATATAACTTGACGAGCTAGGACAACTGAGCGTAATGAGGACGAGTTGAGACAACTTGAGTTCCATGGATCTGATAGAATGAAGAGATCAGTGTCAGTGCCAGTTCAGCATAGTCAGGGAAATCAGTATAGGAAGAGGGCCAGAGATTAGACATACTATCGGAGTTATTCGAGAGCTAGACCAGTGACTTCTTCTATTCCGACTGTCAGTGCTGGTGGTTCGACTAGTACTCGAGGGGTGCAACAGTGTCCTTTTTGCAAGAAGTGGCATTCGGGCGAGTGTAGGAGGCAGACTGGAGCTTGTTTCAAATTTGGTTCATTCGAGCATCATTTCAGAGATTGTCCGATTTCACCTCCCTCATCTTTTACTACTAATCAGTCTTAGACATCAGTACAGACTCCCGCCAGGGGAAGAGATCAGGTCAGATCTGTTACTTCAGGCTCTGCTAGTAGAGGTAGACCAACTCCGAGTGGAGGATCAACAGGATCGGGGGCCAGACAGCCGGGGTTAGTTTATTCTACTAGGAGGCACGAGGACCGTGATGTACCAAATGTTATTGCCGGTAGATTCTCTATCCATTCTATTCCATATTTTGCTCTACTAGATAATGGTTTGACTCATTCATATGTTGCAAGTTCTGTGTCCGGGGGTCTTGAGATTTCTGTTCAGGATACCGTTAGTGCTGTTACTGTACACAGTCCGGTGGGTAATCCAGTTGAGGTTACTAAAGTATACATGAATTGTCCTCTCGAGATTCAAGGGGAGATCTTTTCAACTGATTTGATGGAGTTACCCTTTGGAGAGTTCGATCTTATTATGGGTATGGATTGGTTGTCTGCACATCATGTTACTTTAGACTGTGAAAAGAAAAGGGCTACACTGAGAACTCCTGATGATCGTGAGGTGATTCTGATTGGTGAGCGCAGAGGGTTCCTATGTAACATCGTCTCAGCTCTCAAACATGAGAAAATGATCAGGAAAGGGTCTATCGCTTATCTTGCCAATATCCTTGATCTGAGACAGTCTGATTCCGAATTAGATAAGATTCGAGTTGTGAAAGACTTTCCAGACGTTTTCCCGGAAGAATTACCTGGGGTACCGCCGAAACGGGATGAGGTTGAGTTTGGCATCGAGGTTTATATGGGTACAGCTCTTGTGTCAATGGAACCTTATCAGATGGCACCGAAGGAATTTAAATAGTTGAAGATTCAGTTGCAAGAACTGTTGGATCGAGGTTTCATTCGACCCAGTGTTTCTCCTTGGGGAGCTCTTGTTCTTTTTGTTAAGAAGAATGATGGGACACTTCGACTCTGTATTGATTATCGTAAGCTGAACAAGCTGACGATCAAGAACAAATATCCTCTTCCCCATATTGATGATATGTTTGACCAGTTCCGGGGAGCTACGATATTCTCTAAGATAGACCTGAGATCTGGTTATTACCAACTCAAGGTTAAGGATTCTGATGTGTTCAAAATAGCTTTTCGAACACGATATGGCCATTATGAGTTCCTTGTGCTGCCTTTTGGGTTGACTAACGCTCCTGCCACTTTTATGGATATGATGAATAGGGTGTTTCAACCCAATCTTGATCAGTTTGTTGTGGTATTTATTGATGATATATTGGTATATTCTAGATCTGAGGAAGAGCATGAGGAACATCTTCGGATTGTAGTACAGATTCTGCGAGAGAAACAACTATATGCCAAATTCAGTAAGTGTGAGTTCTGGCTTTCTGAGGTTATGTTTCTGGGTCATATAGTTTCTGCTCAGGGTATTCAAGTTGATCCGATGAAGGTTGAGGCTATTATGAGTTGGAAGCAGCCCAAGAATGTTTCTGAGGTTCGAAGCTTCTTGGATTTAGCTGGTTATTATCGGAGATTCGTTGAGGGTTTCTCTTCGTTGAGGATTTAGCTGGATTGCAGCTCCGTTGACTAAGCTTCTTATGAAAGATGTTCCCTTCGTTTGGACTGAGGCTCAGCAGTCTAGTTTCGAGAAGCTTAAGTTTGTGTTGACTGAAGCACTAGTTTTGATTCAGCCTGAGCCAGGTAAGGCTTATACAGTTTTTAGTGATGCTTCGTACACCGGATTGGGGTGTGTTTTGATGTAGGACGGGAAGGTAGTGGCTTATGCATCTCAATAGTTAAAACAGCATGAGTGTAACTATCCTACCCATGATCTAGAGCTTGTTGTTTTTATCTTTGCACTTAAGATCTGGAGACACTATCTCTACGGGGAGAAGCGTTATATCTATACAGACCATAAGATTCTGAAATACCTCCTCACTCAGAAAGAGATTCTCAAGGATTATGATTGTGAGATTGAGTATCATCAAGGTAAAGCTAATGTCGTTGTTGATGCATTGAGTCGTAACGCCATTTCAGATCTGAGAGCTTTGTTTGCTCGAATGAGTTTGTACGACGATGGCAGTCTGATGGCAGAACTTCAGGTTATTCCTACATTGATTTCTGATATTCGAGCTGAGCAGCCTAGTGATCCGTTTTTGATGCATTGTATCAGAGAGGTGCGTGAGGGTACATCTCTAGATTTCTCTATTGATCAGGATGGAGTATAATGTTTCTGTGGCTGATATTATATTCTGAGGAAATCTGGGTTAAAATAGGTTATTCTCCTTGAGGCCCATGACAGTCCTTATTCTATGCATCCTTGTGGTGACAAGATGTATAAGAATCTTCGTGAAAGGTACTGGCGGGAAGGTCTCAAGTGGGACATCGTCGGATTTGTATCGAGGTGCCTAACTTGTCAGAAAGTCAAAGCAGAGCATCAACGTCCGTCTGGGTTACTACAACATATTGAGATTCCTCAGTGGAAGTGGGAGCGCGTGACTATGGACTTTGTTAGTGGACATCCTTTGACTCCGTCGAATAAGGATTCCATCTGGGTTATTGTTGATCGTCTGACGAAGTCCACACATTTCATTCCTGTCTGAGTTAACTATTCTTTGAGTAAGTTAGCCCGACTTTATATTTTTTAGATCGTTCGACTTCACGGGGTACCGTTATCAATTATTTCCGACAGAGATCCGAGGTTCACTGCATGATTCTGGGGGTCTCTTCATTCTGCTTTAGGTACTCGGTTGAAATTTAGTACATCTTATCATCTGCAAACAGATGGTCAGTCTGAGCGTGTGATCCAGATTCTTGAGGATATGTTGAGAGGTTGTATTCTTGATTTCAGAGGCAGTTGGGAGGATTTCTTGCCCCTTGCAGAGTTTTCTTATAATAACATTTATCAGGCCAATATTAAGATGGCACCGTATGAGGCTCTGTATGGGCGTAGGTGTCATTCACCTATTGGTTGGACTGGGTTGAATGAGCACAGATTGTTGGGACCGAAGATTGTGCACGAGGCTGAGTAGACTGTCAGATTTATTCGGGATCGGCTTAAGGTTGCTTTTGACAGACAGAAGTTTTATGCTGATTTGAGACGTCGTGATCCTGAGTTTGAGGTGGGTGATGAGGTTTTCTTGAAAGTATCTCCTTGGAGGAAGGTACTTCGGTTTGGTCGAAAGGGCAAGCTGAGTCCTTGTTACATTAGCCCTAATCGGATTATTCGTCGAGATGGACCAGTTGCCTATCAGCTAGAGCTACAACCAGAGCTTCAGCGTATTCACGATGTTTTCCATATTTCAGTGTTGAAACGTTATCATCCTGATCCGTCACATGTCATGCCTGTTGAGGATATTGAGGTTCGTCCTGATTTGCGTTTTGAGGAGGAGCCTATTGAGATTCTTGCTCAGGATAAAAAGATTCTCACAACGAAGACCATTAAGATGGTCAAAGTTCTATGGCGTAGTCGTAGTCATGATGAGGCTACGTGGGAGCCCATGACTGTCATCCGAGCTCAGTATCCGCATCTTTTTGCTCCAGGTAAATCTCGAGGCCGAAATTTTTTTTAACGGTGAGAGAGTTGTAACACCCCAATTTTGCCCTCAATTAAAAACCCTAATAATTGGGAATTTCAATTGAAAGATTAATTAAATTTCAATGATTAAATTGGGAATTTTAAGAATTTCAGTGATCACATTGTAACGATTGCAAAACTTAAGTGTCGTTTCATAAACCCTAGAAAGTATAATGGCACGTTCTATAATTAACCCTTTTCTTAGGGTATAAATAGAACCTTTCAACCATTTTCTCTGGTTTTGGTCGTTCTCTTCCATCTCCTTCAACGTCTTGTGCGAGCAAAAGAAAATAAACCCCCTTTTTCCGTTTTCCGTCCAGCCAAGGGTCAAACACCTTCCGTTCGACGGTCCGGCACCATCGTTCATCTTCCCTTTATTGTCCGACCATAACCCACCTGTCAACTAACCCTCTTCGGCCGCCCTTTGCCCGAAACTCATCGGTAAGCTTTTCAGTTGCTTCAGAAATCCCTCACGCCGCTATCGTCTTGTTTTTTTTTTGCAAATTGGTTGGGTCTCAATTGATCCTTTCCCTCGTGTAAGTTATGTGTGTATGTGAGTCTCAGAAACTCGTCGGAATTTGACGCGAGAGGTCACCAGCGGTGAGGAATCGGGGGGGGATGTTGTGCCCTAATTTTCGAATTAAAGATTTTGTGTTGAACCGGTCTGAACCGGTCCAGTAGACTGGACCGAGTTGACAGAACCGGTCTGTCTTATAAAGAGTCGGCTGACGTCAGCGTTGACCGTTGACCATTGACTTTTTCAGAAAAAGACTATTTCATGTTTTTCGACATCCTGATTCCGATTCCGTTGCCCGTTTTCCCAAATTCGAACCCGAAATACCGTTTTGACCACTTTTATTCATTTATACTTGTATTTAAAGATTTGAATATCGGGAAAATTAATTGGTATTATTCATATTTGCGGACGACATTGACTCGGATACTGAGATCCTTACTCCTCCTCCACCTGGATGACCTCCTACTGCTCAGCCATCGGGATCCGTCGTGAGTTTAATTATTAATATACATTCGATATTTATATTATCAATGTCTTGGCATAGTAGTAATATCTTGATGGTGTATTTAATTGTTATAGGAGCTGACTCTGACCGAACTAGAGATAGAGCTGAGCGTGGGAGACGTCACCGTCGATGTTGAGTGTTAGCTACTTGAGGTGTGTTCTCTTCTGTGTAGTTTGCTTACAGTGCTCTGTATGTAAATGTGATGATTTGTTGAAATGTATACATGATGTGGTCTGATGATGTGTGATGATTATATTCTATTGATCTGTGATGTTTGACTTGTTCAACATTTTGTAATGTTATGCAATATTTGTTTATACATTCAGATTCGGATTATTGTATATCGTATTATATGATTATGCGTTTCTGTTGATAAATAATGCATTCAGATTCAGTGCTCGGATTTTAAGTCATCTCATTTTCGTTGGGATTCTGTACTGGGAAGTTCAATAGCTTCATTCGTCGGGATGATGTCTACTTCGGATCAGTGGTTTCACCCTACGGGCTGGATTCCACTTCGGATGGTGATGAGGTAGAGAGTGGTTCTGGGGAACCTTACTCTTCAGATGGTGATGTAGTTTGGGTGCATGTCATATTGTGTTGCATATTCAATCATACTTGCTTATGTGTTTGAATTGATTCATGATGGAAAAACTGTATTATGATAATGTTTGGTTGTCTCTGTTGTTATAATGACTCTGTTAGTTTTGTTTGCACTGTAGAAACACACTGAGCGTTTTCGCTGACTCCCCCTTAGTTTCTACTATCAGATACTCAGGTCTAGGCTACGGTACTTGGAGGACCTCGTTTTCCAGCTTTATTTATTTATTATTATCAATATGAGACTTGGACTTATTTATATTAAATGTTTTATTGGATTGTATATAATTTCAGATTCTTGGTGTTTTATTTGGGGTTATTATGTTTTATTATGCATGCACATTTTGAATATTTTATATTTTCAGGAAAATTTTATCAGTATGTAATATGTGATATTATTATTATCTATTTTGGAATTTAAGTTTGTAATCAGGTTACTTGTGTGAGGGACAAGCTTTGAGTTGAGTCCTTATATTCGACCCAATTCTTCTGGGTCGGGTTTAGGGGGTTATAGTTTGTGTGTAGAAAATATAACTCTTGTAAAATTTGTGTTAAGTTTGGTGTTCATATTCATATTATCTTTTTTACATCATATTAGGCCTTAAATTTTATTTTAATCTCTTTTGAGTTTTAAATTTTTAATTTGTTATCAAATTAAACAACCGATACAAATAATATTTTTTTAATATTTTTTATTTATTTTCTAAAAATTTTCATCTTTTCTGAATTTTATTACTAAGGATGCCTTGAAGAATGTGTTCCCCAAATTATTTCGATTAGCGAGTAATAAGCTTGCAAGTGTAAATGTTGAGGATTTCATAAAAAATTTACATCATTGAAATAAAATTATGTGTCTGGCCTTAAATTTTATTAAATCGAATTTCAAAATTTTCTTTCTAAAAGAGAGAGTATGAAATTTAAAGAAAGGGAATTTTGGTGCAAACGGTGTAATATGGAATATTATAACTAAAATTTAGGAAATATGTTATATAAAAAGTTTCATTCATATCAGATACATACGTATACATGTATATATTGTTCAACGTCTAATACATAGTACTAATAAAGTTCAGCATAGATTCATCTAATACAAACTACGTTTTTTTCTATTGTGATCAACTGTTGTTATAAGATGTGAGATCATCAATGATGTAGAGGATCAGGACCACCTGGACTTTTTCTCTTTGACTCCAAAGGTTTTTCGACATTCCCTTTCATGCTAGCTTTAATGGCTTTCTTGACTTCATCTATCAATGTACGTTTTCCACCTCCTTTTAATTGCATGGATTCATGATCGGTCTCACGTATTTCTTGTCTTTTGGTCGATTTCATAATAGTTGCAGATATACCTGCCACTACTGTTGTCAATTGCAGTGAATATCGACGACGGAAAGAGTCAAATTCGTAAAATGACGGACGTACTTTCATTTCATCTTCAAATTCTTGATCAGGAGCCGAAAACGAATGAAGTGAACGACTTGCAAAACTCGAAACCAAAAACAAAACATGCAATGAAAGCATGAAGAAAACATTGAAATTAGAAGTTTAAGAATCAAATTGAATGTGAAATCGATTTCAAGATCGAACGTTGAGAGGGTCGAATTACTAAATTTTAAAATTATAAGGGCTTTTAAAGTTTTACATGAACCTAAATTGCTATTAGAATAAACTATTGGGGACACGAATCAACCCTTCTTTAATTTTGTTAGTGTTTATTTATAACTAAATAACTTTAAATTTTAAACAAGGGTCAATTTATTATTAAATCAAAATTTATCGGATATTTAAGTTTCATAATAGAGACTTATGCCCTTGATCCCTTCGTCCCATGGACTGTATGATAAACAATGACGGAGTCATATGGCTTTTTACTTTAAAATATAAGGGATATTAACTTATTTGACCTCTTATTTTTCAATTCATTTGAACTATATCCCCTTTTTAATGGTTAATTGTACATTGTCTTTATTTATCTTAATTATTTACTCCGTCCCTAATAATAAGTTTTTGCTTACTCATGAAACGAGTTGAACCATGATTCAAATTCAAACCAGTTATATTATTTTTTGTTAGAATTGAGTTCTTGAACGATAAAAGCTATATGTAAATAAGAGTTTTTCTTTTGGTTAATGTCATCGTTTTAAATCTTTTGACTGGTTAATTTAAATTAAATATTATAAAAATTTATCACGAAACATTTTTTAAATTTATATAATTTATAGCATTAGAATCTATTTTTTTATTCTATTTGAAAATAACCGAACAAATCATTTTACTAGATGAATTGATGGTCCAATTTCTTATGATCCAAATAAATATTCTTTTTAATTATCAACAAGCTTCTCGTTTTTTATTACACTGATTCTATTGGTTGGTTGTCGCGGATGAAAGGTCTTGTGTTTGGAGCTTTGAGGGGAATTTTAATAGGGTGAGTGAAGCTAAAAATAAGGGGTTAGTGGCGCCTTTCACTCTCGATGAGGCGTGGGCGGTTGTTCGTGGGTGTGAGGGCTCGAAGTCACCGGGGCCGAACGACTACAATATGGAATTTTTTAAGAAGTGTTGGGAGGTAGTTTGTGATGATGTTGGGCGGTTTTTAGATGATTTTTTTGCATCCGAAAAGTTACCTATGGGTGCGAACAACACATTCCTTGTGCTTTTGCCTAAGGTTGATTCACCGGTCACCTTGAGTGATTTTTGACCAATCAGCTTGCTTAATTCGATATATAAGATTCTTGCTAAAATTCTAGCTAGAAGGCTGAAGTCGGTGTTGGGAGGACTATTTAGTGATCACCAATCGACTTTTGTGCGTGGGCGTGAAATTGTGGATGGTATTCTATTGGCAAATGAGACAATACATTCCATGCGACAGAGTTCGTTGGGCAGATGTATCCTGAAATTTGACTTCGCGAAAGCTTACGACTGCGTTCGATGGGAATTTTTAGAGCACATTTTATGGTTGATGGGGTTCAGTGATTCTTGGCGTCGTCTGATTACTGAGTGTATCAGCAAAGTCAGTTTTCAGTTTTGTTAAACAGTAGCGCCAATAAAGAATTTGGAATGGGGGCGTTGTCTGCGGCAAGGCTGCCTGATTTCGCCTTTGCTGTTCGTTATTGTGGTGGAAGCACTACATAGGATGTTTGTTCAAGCGGAGGAGTTGGGGCTCATCCGTGGGGTTTCGTTGGCTCTGGGGTGTCGCTATCGCATCTTCAATTTGCTGACGACAGCATTCTATTCTTTGAAGCCTCCGTTGAGAGCGCTACGACTATCTGCAGGTTACTGTGTTGCTTCCAAGTTTGTTCTGGTATGAAAATTAACTTCAACAAGTCCTCTCTTTATACTATTGGCATGGATGAGAGGCTGTTTGATTCAATGGCGACTGTCATGTGTTGTCGGAAAGGTGAATTGTCTTTTGTTTATTTGGGGCTACCGTTGGGGGTGAATCCTCTCAACATTGTTGTATGGGAACCAGTTATAGCCTCGGTTCGACGAAAGCTCGCTGGTTGGAAACAGACATCTTTATCTTTTGCTGCTCGCGTTACACTGGTAAACTCTGTTCTTTCGTCACTTCCAGTTTATTGTATGGGTTTGTTTCGGGTGCCGAAGTGTGTCATCGCATCAATAGATAAAGTGAGGCGTGCTTTTCTGTGGGTTGGGGTGAGTTTACAACAGAAAATATGTCGAGTAAGCTGGAGTATGGTTTGTCGGCCACGTCATATTGGTGGGTTGGGGGTTGCGGATTTGGAGGTTCAAAATAAAGCATTAATGGCAATGTAGCAGGGTCGAATTCTAGCTCTCTTCTCGAGTCCACTTGGTTCCCTTGATTCTAATGTAGCAGATTTGCGGGCAATCGCTTTTGCGTTGAATTTCTTTGCAGCTTCTAAATGGGCGTCTCGTCCCCTCGTGGTGGAGTCGGATTCCAAAATTGCTCTTGGTTGGGTGTTGCATTTGGAACGACGACCTTGGCTTTTGTGGGAGATTTTTGGTTTGATCGATCAAGCATGCCTCACTTTGGGGTCCGTATGCTTTAACCACATTTTCCGTGAGGCGAATGGGTTAGCGGATGTGCTAGCAAAGGAAGGGGTGACACGGGCATCTTTATTTCAGGCCTCTGTATGATTGTTTCCTTTGTGAAGGGTGTTGTGTTCCATTGTTGTTTATTTCCTTTTAGTCCATGTGTCATACTCTTTTCCTCGGTTAGGCTTAGGGAGGTTTTTAATGAGGCGCACGTGTGACTCGAGTTGTATATTTTCCCATTAATATACAGATTTTTGCCGATAAAAAAAAGGAACGGCAAAAAGGATATAAATAAGCAGTTATGTTATACTTTTATGTTATACATTGTAAATTGAATTAGGGTATTAAAATTTAATCAATTTTTTTGTTTAAATAGAGAGATATTATATTCTCATTCCGAGATTCGAACCTATACAAGATGGAGTAGAATGTGTATCCTTAGCAACTAAACCAATTAATTTTGGTTAGACTCAAAATAATTCGAACATATAATAAATTTATTTCTGTATAACTTAAAAGACAACTATTAATTATTTTAGCGGAAAAAGATATTAGATAATTTATATAATGTATAGAATTCAAATTCTTATGTAACGAGTAAAACAAATTAAATTAGAAGTATCGCCTCCATAATAAATTTTTATAATATTTGCTTCAAATTAATTTATCGACAAAACGATCAAATATGATTATAAAAAATGTCATTCCGTGAATGAAAACATTTTAACACTCAATGTTTTATTTTGAGTCAAAATGGTCATTTTGTGAATGAAAACTGTAATCAACTTACGATAAACAACTTGATATAACTGACAGAATAACACATCATCAGAAAAAAATAAATTGTGTTTTATATAATTTTAGTTTTACTTGTGTGTCATTATGTCAAGTCAGCACCTTTGTTTATTTGTCACTCTTATGTCAGTGTGCATTGTCATGGAGATTTCCCACACCATGTCAAGTAATTTGTCGTTAATTAAATAACTATTTTAACTTAAGATAAAATATTAAAGCTTAATGTACTTAAAAAAATTAAAATAATTTTTCAGTCAAATATTAAGAACATTTTCTAACTTTATGCATAAAAAATACAACCTAAAGAGAATTTGTGCATCCCGAAGTGATAAATGAAAAAAATAAATAGGAAGATTTGGATAAAAGGAAGATCACATCAAAAGCCAACCTTAAAAGTTTTTAGTTTTAACGATTTTAACGATTGGAATCCTTTTTTGGATCCAAATTCTTATCTAATTCTTTGAACACACTTTCCTATAATGCTCCAATTTATAAAAAAATATTTTAATACACAAATGGAATAAAATTTAATTTATATAAATTTATTAATTTTAGAAGTTATGAATTGTGGGTTTAGAATTTAAAATTTAAGATTTATAGTTTTATAGTTTACATATAGAGATTAAAATTTCATTATTTAAATATGAAAAGTTGTGTAAATCTTTCACACTGTTTGTGTATAAAAAATATTACTCTTGTAAAAATTATTTAAGTTTGGTGTTCATATTCATATTATCTTTTTTATGTCATATTAGGCCTTAAATTTTATTTTAATATCTTTTCAGTTTTAAGTTTTTAATTTGTTATCAAATTAAACAACCGATACAAATAATATTTTTTTTAATATTTTTTATTTATTTTCTAACAATTTCCATCTTTTCTGATTTTTAATACTAAGGATACCTTGAAGAATTTGTTCCCCAAATTATTTCGATTAGCGAGTAATAAGCTTGCAAGTGTAAATGTTGAGGATTTCATACAAAATTTACACCATTGACATAAAATTATGTGTCTGTCCTTAAATTTTATTAAATCGAATTTCAAAATTTTATTTCTAAAAGAGAGTATGAAATTTAAAGAGATGGAATTATGGTGCAAACGGTGTAAGATGGAATATTATAACTAAAATTTAGGAAATATGTTATATAAAATTTTTCATTCATATCAGATACATACGTATACATGTATATATTGTTCAATTTCTAATACGTAGTACTAATAAAGTTCAGCATACATTCATCTAATACAAACTACGTTTTTTTCTATTGTGATAAACTATTGTTATAAGATGTGAGATCATCAGTGATGTATAGGATCAGGACCACCTGGACTTTTTCTCTTTGACTCCAAAGGATTTTCGACATTCCTTTTCATGCTAGCTTTAATGGCTTTCTTGCCTTCATCTATCAATGTACGTTTTCCACCTCCTTTTAATTGCATGGATTCATGATCGGTCTCACGTATTTCTTGTCTTTTGGTCGATTTCGTAACAGTTGCAGATATACCAGACGCTACTGTTGTCAATTGAGGTGAATATCGACGACGAAAAGAGTCGAATTAATAAAATGAAGGACATACTTTTATTTCATCTTCAAATGCTTTATCAGGAACCGAAAACGAATGAAGTGAATGAGTTGCAAAACTCGAAACCAAAAACAAAACATGCAAGGAAAGCATCAAGAAAACATTGAAATTAGCCATTTGAAAGTTCAAATTAGGGTTTGATAGTTTGCATAGAATGGGTTGCATGTATAGGTATATATAGATTTTACCAACCTTTTGTTTTGCCAGAATATTCAAAGTTTGTTCATATGGATACCATTTGATTGGATTTTAACTTTTAGGATTGAGATGAATTCTTGTTGCTTATATTCAGTTTAGATTCCTATATTTATGTCATAAACATATTTAATATGTTTTATATTTATATAAATTTAAATACGTTAATAATCAAATTTGATATATTTGAATAGTTATTAACTTGCATATTATATTTATATTATGTTCATGTTGTGTATGAAATTTCAGTATTTTAATCATTTCATAATCATATATTTATATTTGGGCATAATTAGGATTGCATGAAAAGTTTTACTTGCCCATAAGTAGGGGTAAGCAAAACTCGAGTTGACTCGACGCGAAAAAACATGACTCGTAATTTTATCCCTAAATATATGAGTGAATTACATAATTATCTCATGTTGGGTCAATTTAAATATTTTTACTCTAAATTTAAACCAGGCCCAACCTAAATCTATTTATTTTAATCCCGACTCTTAAAATTGGATCAGTCGAATCTCCCTGTCATGCCCATCCCTAGTTAGTAGAGGCTTAAATTCTTTACTTCCATTCTCTTTGAAATGTACTGATACAAATTAAAGTATAGGATTAATTTCAAAAGTAATCATAACAGAGGTACTAAAATCCCAATTTGACCAAATTATATACAACTTACAGGTTTCATATTCGTCACTTGAAGTGGGAATAGTTCCAACCATGGCCGATCCAAACGTACCCATCTCGTCAACTCCGACCACCAACCAAGCTTCCCAAGTCGACAGAACCGACCGCGAGGCTCGAGTTTTAAGGTACAAAGAGAAGAGGAAGAACCGATAATTCGAGAAAACAATCCGATGTGCTTCACGGAAGGCCTACGCCGAATCAAGGCCAAGAATCATTGGCTGATTCGTCAAAAGAACTGAAAACGAAAATGACCTAGTCCTCGACCACATGCTTAACTCGCCAACTTCAGCTTTTGCAGCAGCTTTCATGTCGGAAACAGAGTACGACGTCGTCTCGTAGTTTTGAAAGTCGATTTATAGAAGAATACTATGAATGTGTAATATAGTAATTAAATTCTGGCAAGTAGAATAATCCAAACGACAATTGAAATTAATGGAAATAGATGTTTAGTTCTTTGGTTATAGTTTATGTCGCGTCTAAAGTTTGATTTCAATCTCGGAATAAAAAAACAAAGGCTTGATTCCTGAAGACTTTTTAAATTGACCCAAACTTTTTATTTGGGTTAATGTATATTTTGGTACCATAATTTTGTCTTAACTTGTCTCTTCGATTTAAGTTATCATTTAAATTTGACTTATGATTTGAAGAAAACATCGCGTTTTTGTACTTGTTTTTATCTAAAAGTTGAGTTTAAGTATTATTGAATCGGACAAAGAATTTAAAGAATCAAATTGAATGTAAAGTCGATTTCAAGATCGAACGTTGAGAGGGTCGAATTACTAAATTTTAAAATTATAAGGGCTTTTAAAGTTTTACATGAACCTAAATTGCTATTAGAATAAAACTGTTGGGGGGACGAATCTACCCTTCTTTAATTTTGTCAGTGTTTATTTATAACTAAATAACTTTAAATTTTAAACAAGGATCAAATTATTATTAAATCAAAATTTATCGGATATTTAAGTTTCATAAGAGAGACTTATGCCCTTGATCCCTCCGTCCCATGGATTGTATGATAAGCAATGACAGAGTCATGTGGATTTTTACTAAAAAAATATAAGGGATATTTACTTATTTGACCTCTTATTTTTCAATTCATTTGAACGATATCCCCTTTTTAATGGTTAATTGTACATTGTCTCTATTTATCTTAATTATTTACTCCGTCCCTAATAATAAGTTTTTGCTTACTCATGAAACGGGTTGAACCATGATTCAAATTCAAACCAATTATACTATTTTTGTTCGAATTGAGTTCTTTAACGATTAAAAGCTATATGTAAATAAGAGTTTTCTTTTTGTTAATGTCATCATTTTAAATCTTTTGACCGGTTAATTTAAATTAAATATTATAAAAATTTATCACAAAACAATTTTTAAATTTATATAATTTATAACATTAGAATCTAATTTTTTTATTCTATTTTAAAATAACTAAACGAATTATTTTACTAGATGAATTGATGGTCCAATTTCTAATGGTCCAAATAAATATTCTTTTTAATTATCAACAAGCTTCTCGCTTTTTATTACCCTGATTCGATTAGTCGGTTAGGAACGGCAAAAAGGATATAGATAAGCAGCTATGTTATACATTGTAAATTGAATTAGGGTATTACAATTTAATCAATTTTTTTGTTTAAATAGAGAGATATTATATTCTCATTCCGAGATTCGAACATATACAAGATGAAGCAGAATGAGTATCCTTAGCATCTAAACCAATTAATTTTGGTTAGACTCAAAATAATTCGAACATATAATAAATTTATTTATGTATAACTTAAAAGACTAACTATTAATTATTTTAGCGGAAGAAGATATTAGATAATTTAAATAATGTATATAATTCAAATTCTTATGTTACGAGTAAAACAAATTAAATTAGAAGTATCGCCTCCTTAATAAATTATTCTAATATTTGCTTCAAATTAATTTATCGACAAACCGATCAAATATGATTATAAAAAATGCCATTCCGGGAATGAAAACATTTTAACACTCAACGTTTTATTTTGAGTCAAAATGGTCATTTCGTGAATGAAAACTGTGATCAACTAACGACAAACAACTTGATATGACTGACAGAATAACACATCATCAGAAAAAATTAAATTGTATTTTATATAATTTTAGTTTTACTTGTGTGTCATTATGTCAAGTCAGGACCTTTGTTTATTTGTCATTGTTATGTCAATGTGCATTGCCATGGAGATTTCCCACACCATGTCAAGTAATTTGTCGTTAATTAAGTAACAATTTTTATTCAAAGATTAACTATTTTAACTTAAGATAAAATATTAAAGATTAATGTACTTAAAAAATTAAAATAATTTTTCAGTCAAATATTAAGAACATTTTCTAACGTTATGCATAAAAAATACAACTTAAAGAGAATTTGTGCATCCCAAAGTGATAAATCAAAAAAAATAAAAAGGAAGATTTGGATAAAAGGAAGATCACATGAAAAGCCAACCTCAAAAGTTTTTAGTTTTAACGAATTTAACGATTGGAATCCTTTTGGATCCAAATTCTAACCTAATTCTTTGAAAAAACTTTCCTATAATGCTCCTATTTATAAAAAAATATATATTTTAATACACAAATGGAATAAAATTTAATTTATATAAATGTATCAATTTTAGAAGTTATGAATTCTGGGTTTAGAATTTAAAATTTAAGATTTATAGTTTTATACTTTACACATAGAGATTAAAATTTCATTATTTAAATATGGAAAGTTGTGTAAATCATTCACACTATTTGTGTAACACCCCAATTTTGCCCTATATTAAAAACCCTAATAATTGGGAATTTCAATTGAAAACATAATTAAATTTTAGTGATTAAATTGGGAATTTTTGGAATTTCTC
The DNA here is from genome assembly GCA_030270665.1 of Hibiscus trionum. Classification (NCBI taxonomy): domain Eukaryota; kingdom Viridiplantae; phylum Streptophyta; class Magnoliopsida; order Malvales; family Malvaceae; genus Hibiscus; species Hibiscus trionum. The sequence goes on along the minus strand of BSYR01000026.1, from coordinate 38,350,190 downwards.
TGATAAAATTGTAACGATTGCAAAACTTAAGTGTCGTTTCATAAACCCTAGAAAGTATAATGGCACGCTCTGTAATTAACACTTTTCTTAGGTAAAAATAGAACCTTTCAACCATTTTCTCTGGTTTTGGCCGTTCTCTTCCCTCTTCTTCAACGTCTTGTGCGAGCAAAAGAAAAGAAACCCCCTTTCTCTGTTTTCTGTCCGGCCAAGGGTCAAACACCGTTCGTTCGACGGTCCGGCACCACCGTTCATGTTCCCTTTGTTGTCCGACCATAACCCACTCGTCAACTAACCCTCGTCGGCCGCCCTTTGCCCGAAACTCATCGGTAAGCTTTTCGCTTGCTTCGGAAATACCTCACGCTGTCGTCGTCTTGTTTATTTTTATTTTTTGCAAATTGGTTGGGTCTCAATTGTTCCTTTCCCTCGTGTAAGTTGTGCGTGTATGTGGGTCTCGGAAATTCGTCGGATTTTGACGTGAGAGGTCACTGGCGGTGAGGAATCGGGGGGATGTTGGGCCCTAATTTTTGAATTAGGGATTTTATGTTGAACCGGTCTGAACCGGTCCAGAAAACTGAACCGGGTTGACAGAACCGAACCGGTCTATCTTATAAATAGTCGGCTGACGTCAGCGTTGACCGTTGACTTTTTCAGAAAAAGGGCTATTTTATGTTTTTCGACGTCCTGATTCCGATTCTGTTGCCCGTTTTTCCAAATTCGAACCTGAAAGACCATTTTGACCGCTTTTATTCATTTATACATGTATTTAAAGATTTTAATATCGAAAAAATTAATTGGTATTATTCGTATTTGCAGACGACATTGACTCGTATACTGAGATCCTTCCTCTTCCTCCACCTAGATGACTTCTTGTTGCTGAGACATCGGGATCCGCTCATGAGTTTAATTATTAATATACATTCGATATTTATATTATCAGTGTCTTGGCATAGTAGTAATATCTTGATGGTGTATTTAATTGTTATAGGAGCTGACTCTGACCGACCTAGAGATAGAGCTGAGCGTGGGAGACGTCACCGTCGACGTTGAGTGTTAGCTACTTGAGGTGTGTTCTCTTCTGTGTAGTTCGCTTACAGTGATCTGTATGTAAATGTGATGATTTGTTGAAATGTATACATGATGTGGTCTGATGATGTGTGATGATTATATTCTATTGATCTGTGATGTTTGACTTGTTCAACATTCTGTAATGTTATGCAATATTTGATTATACATTCAGATTATTGTATATCAGATTATATGATTATGCATTTCTGTTGATAAATAATGCATTTAGATTCAGAGCTCGGATTTTATGTCATCTCATTTTGGTTGGGATTCTGTACGGGGAAGTTCAGTAGCTTCATCCTTCAGGATGATGTTTACTTCAGATTAGTGGTTTTGCCCTACGGGCTGCATTCCACTCTGGATGGTGATGAGATAGAGAGTCGTTCTGGGGAACCTTACTCTTCGGATGGTGATGTAGTTTAGGTGCATGTCATATTGTGTTGCATATTCATTCATACTTGGTTATGTGTTTGAATTGATTCATGATGGAAAAACTGTATTCGAATAATGTTTGGTTGTCTCTGTTGTTATAATGACTCTGTTAGTTCTATTTGCATTGTAGATACACACTGATCGTTTTTGCTGACTCCCTCTTAGTTTCTACTTTCAGATACCCAGATCTAGGCTACGGTACTTGGAGGACCTCATTTTCCAGCTTTATTTATTTATTATTATCAGTAAGAGACTTGGACTTTTATATATTATATGGTTTATCAGATTGTATATAATTTCAGATTATGGATGTTTTATTTGTGGTTATTCTCTTTTATTATGCATGCACATTTTCAATAATTAATATTTTCAGGAATATTTTATCAGTATGTAATATGCGATATTATTATTATCTATTTTGGAATTTAAGTTTTGAATCAGGTTACTTGTGTGAGGGAAAAGCATTGAGTTGACTCTTATATTCTACCAAGTTCTTCCGGGTCAGGTTTAGGGGGTTACATTTAGTAGTATCAGAGCCAGGTTCAACACTCGGCCTGAGTGATTTAAATCAATTTGAAATCGAAAATAAATTTTTGCATGCATTCTCAAATGTTTTCGGGGTAAAACGGGAATTTCAGATAAATTTATGATCTATTATGAATTTATTTATACATATTCTGAATAAGGTCTCCAAGTACCGAATCTAATCTTAGGATTCTGTCGTGGCTGAGGCCGTGGCCGAGGACGAGGTCGTACCATGACTGTGGATAGTGATGTTCCACCTCTAGAGGGTTCGATACAAAATCAAGATGAGGTCTAGGGTGTGAATGAGGAGGAACAACATGTGGATCAGACAAGAGCTCAGCAGACAAGAGCTCAGTAGACTGGAGCTCAGCAGACCGGTGGAGGAGACCCACATGTTCAGCCTGCTCAGGGTAGTGGTCATCGTGATTCAGGAGATAGTGAGACAGCGGGCACATATGTTGTAACTATTCAGAGAGAGTTATAAAGATACCTTCGTCAGTCTGAGAGTGTTCGGAGACCCATATCCACAGAGTTTCTTGCTGCCGAGATGACTATGTTCGATGGATGATTGGTTTATGAAGGGATTGCGTCCTACGATAAAGGCCAGTGTTGCTTTACATATGGACCAGGAATAAAATGAGATAACTTGACGAGCTAGGATAGCTGAGCGTAATGAGGACGAGTTGAGGCAGCTTGAGTTCCATGGATCTGATAGAATGAAGAGACCAGTGTCAGTGCCAGTTAAGCATAGTATGGGAAATCAGTCTAGGAAGAGGGCCAAAGATGAGACATACTATCAGAGTTATTCGAGAGCTAGACCAGTGACTTCTTCTATTCCGACTGTCAGTGCTGGTGGTTCGACTAGTACTCGAGGGGTGCCACAGTGTCCTTTTTGCAAGAAGTGGCATTCGGGCAAGTGTAGGAGTCAGACTAGAGCTTGTTTCAGATTTTGTTCATTCGAGCATCGTTTCAGAGATTGTACGATTTCACCTCCCTCAGCTTTTACTACTAATAAGTCTCAGACATCAGTACAGACTCCCGCCAGGGGAAGAGGTCAGGTCAGATCTGTTACTTCAAGCTCTGCTAGTAGAGGTAGACCAGCTCCGAGTGGAGGATCAGCATGATCGGGGGCCAGACAGCCGGGGTTAGTTTATTCTACTAGGAGGCACGAGGACCGTGATGAACCAAATGTTATTGCCGGTACATTCTCTACCCATTCTATTCCATATTTTGCTCTACTAGATAATGGTTTGACTAATTCATATGTTGCAAGTTCTGTGTCTGGGGGTCTTGAGATTTCTGTTGAGGATGTCGTTAGTGCTGTTACTGTACACAGTCTGGTGGGTAATCCAGTTGAGGTTACTAAAGTATACAAGAATTGTCCTCTCAAGATTCAAGGGGGGAACTTTTCAACTAATTTGATGGAGTTACCCTTTGGAGAGTTCGATCTTATTCTGGGTATGGATTGGTTGTCTGCACATCATGTTACTTTAGACTGTGAAAAGAAAAGGGCTACACCGAGAACTCCTGATGATCGTGAGGTGATTCTGATTGGTGAGCGCAGAGGGTTCCTATGTAACATCGTCTCAACTCTCAAAACTGAGAAAATGATCAGGAAAGGGTCTACCGCTTATCTTGCCAATATCCTTGATCCGAGACAGTCTGATTCCGAATTAGATAAGATTTGAGTTGTGAAAGACTTTCCAGACGTTTTCCCGGAAGAATTACCTGGGGTACCGCCAAAACGGGATGAGGTTGAGTTTGGCATCGAGGTTTATCTAGGTACAGCTCTTGTGTCTATGGAACCTTATCGGATGGCACCGAAGGAATTTAAAGATTTGAAGATTCAGTTGCAAGAACTGTTGGATCGAGGTTTCATTCGACCCAGTGTTTCTCCTTGGGGAGCTCTTGTTCTGTTTGTTAAGAAGAAGGATGGGACACTTCGACTCTGTATTGATTATCGGAAGCTGAACAAGCTGACGATAAAAAACAAATATCCTCTTCCCCGTATTGATGATCTGTTTTACCAGTTCCGAGGAGCTATGGTATTCTCTAAGATAGACATGAGATCTGGTTATTACCAACTCAAGGTTAAGGATTCTGATGTGTTCAAAATAGCTTTTCGGACACGATATGGCCATTATGAGTTCCTTGTGATGCCTTTTGGGTTGACTAACGCTCCTGCCGCTTTTATGGATATGATGAATAGGGTGTTTCAACCCTCTCTTGACCAGTTTGTTGTGGTATTTATTGATGATATATTGGTATAATCTAGATCTGAGGAAGAGCATGAGGAACATCTTCGGATTGTATTACAGATTCTGCGAGAGAAACAACTATATGCCAAATTCAGTAAGTGTGAGTTCTGGCTTTCTGAGGTTATGTTTCTGGGTCATATAGTTTCTGCTCAGGGTATTCAAGTTGATCTGATGAAGGTTGAGGCTATTATGAGTTGGAAGCAGCCCAAGAAGGTTTCTGAGGTTCGAAGCTTCTTGGATTTAGCTGGTTATTATCGGAGATTCGTTGAGGGTTTCTCTTCTATTGCAGCTCCGTTGACTAAGCTTCTGAGGAAGGATGTTCCCTTCGTTTGGACTGAGGCTCAGTAGTCTAGTTTCGAGAAGCTTAACTTTGTGTTGACTGAAGCACTAGTTTTGATTCAGCCTGAGCCAGGTAAGGCTTATACAGTTTTAGTGATGCTTCGTACACCGGATTGGGGTGTGTTTTGATGTAGGACGGGAAGGTAGTGGCTTATGCGTCTCGATAGTTAAAACAGCATGAGTGTAACTATCCTACCCATGATCTAGAGCTTGTTGTTGTTATCTTTGCACTTAAGATCTAGAGACACTTACTCTACGGGGAGAAGCGTTATATCTATACAGACCATAAGAGTCTGAAATACCTCCTCACTCAGAAAGAGCTTAATCTGAGACAGCGTCGCTGGTTAGAGCTTCTCAAGGATTATGATTGTGAGATTGAGTATCATCCAGGTAAAGCTAATGTCGTTGCTGATGCATTGAGTCGTAACGCCATTTCAGATCTGAGAGCTTTGTTTGCTCGGATGAGTTTGTACGACGATGGCGGTCTGATGGCAGAACTTCGGGTTATTCCTACATTGATTTCTGATATTCGAGCTGAGCAGCCTAGTGATTCGTTTTTGATGCATTGTATCATAGAGGTGCGTGAGGGTACATCTCTAGATTTCTCTATTTATCAGAATGGAGTATAATGTTTATGTGGCCGGTATTGTATTCCGAGGAAATCTGGGTTAAAACAGGTTATTCTCCGTGAGGCCCATGACAGTCCTTATTCTATGCATCCTTGTGGTGACAAGTTGTATAAGAATCTTTGTGAAAGGTACTGGTGGAAAGGTCTCAAGTCGGACGTCGTCGGATTTGTATCGAGGTGTCTGACTTTTCAGGAAGTCAAAGTAGAGCATCAACATTCGTCTGGGTTACTACAACATATTGAGATTCCTTAGTGGAAGTGGGAGCGCGTGACTATGGACTTTGTTAGTGGACTTCCTTTGACTCCGTCGAAGAAGGATTCCATCTGGGTTATTGTTGATCGTCTGACGAAGACCACACATTTCATTCCTGTCTGAGTTAACTATTCTTTGAGTAAGTTAGTCCGACTTTATATTTTTTAGATCGTTCGACTTCACACGGTTACGTTATCTATTATTTCCGACAGAGATCCGAGGTTCACTGCATGATTCTGGGGGTCTCTTCATTCTACTTTGGGTACTCGGTTGAAATTCAGTACATCTTATCATATGCAAACAGATGGTCAGTTTGAGCGTGTGATCCAGATTCTTGAGGATATGTTGAGAGGTTGTATTCTTGATTTCAGAGGCAATTTGGAGGATTTCTTGCCGCTTGCAGAGTTTTCTTATAATAACATTTATCAGGCCAGTATCAAGATGGCACCGTATGAGGCTCTGTATGGGCGTAGGTGTCGTTCACCTATTGGTTGGACTGGGTTGAATGAGTACAGATTGTTGGGACCGAAGATTGTGCACGAGGCTGAGCAGACTGTCAGATTGATTCTAGATCGGCTTAAGGTTGCTTTTGACAGACAGAAGTCTTATGCTGATTTGAGACGTCGTGATCTTGAGTTTGAGGTGGGTGATGAGGTTTTCTTGACAGTATCTCCTTGGAGAAAGGTACTTCGGTTTGGTCGAAAGGGCAAGCTGAGTCCTCATTACATTAGCCCTTATTGGATTATTCGTCGAGATGGACCAGTTGCATATCAGCTAGAGCTACCCCTAGAGCTTCAGCGTATTCACGATGTCTTCCATATTTCAGTGTTGAGACGTTATCATCCTGATCCGTCACATGTCATACCTGTTGAGGATATTGAGGTTCGTCCTGATTTGCGTTTTGAGGAGGAGCCTATTGAGATTCTTGCTCAGGATAAAAAGGTTCTCAGAAGGAAGACCATTAAAATGGTCAAAGTTCTGTGGCGTAGTCGTAGTCATGATGAGGCTACGTGGGAGCCCAAGACTGTCATCCGAGCTCAGTATCTGCATCTTTTTGCTCTAGTTAAATTTCGAGGCCGAAATTTCTTTTTAACGGTGAGAGAGTTGTAACACTCCAATTTTGCCCTAAATTAAAAACCCTAATAATTGGGAATTTCAATTGAAAACTTAATTAAATTTATATGATTAAATTGGGAATTTTAATAATTTCAGTGATCACATTGTAACGATTGCAAAACTTAAGTGTCGTTTTATAAATCCTAGAAAGTATAATGGCACGCTCTGTAATTAACCCTTTTCTTAGGGTATAAATAGAACCTTTCAACCATTTTCTCTGGTTTTGGCCGTTCTCTTCCCTCTCCTTCAACGTCTTGTGCGAGAAAAAGAAAAGAAACCCCCTATCTCCGTTTTCCGTCCGACCAAGGGTCAAACACCTTCTGTTCGACGGTCCGGCACCACCGTTCATCTTCCCTTTATTATGCGATCATAACCCACTCGTCAACTAACCCTCATCGTCCACCCTTTGCCCGAAACTCATCGGTAAGCTTTTCGGATGCTTCGGAAATCCCTCACGCCGATGTCGTCTTGTTTTTTTTTTTTGCAAATTAGTTGGGTCTCAATTGTTCCTTTCCCTCGTGTAAGTTGTGTGTGTATGTGAGTCTTAGAAACTCGTCGAAATTTGACGCGAGAGGTCACCGGCGGTGAGGAATTGGGGGGATGTTGTGCCCTAATTTTTGAATTAGGGATTTTATGTTGAACCAGTCTGAACCGGTCCAGAAGACTGGACCGGGTTGACAGAACCGAACCGGTCTGTCTTATAAAGAGTCGGCTGACGTCAGCGTTGACCGTTGACTTTTTCAGAAAAGGGCTATTTCATGTTTTTCGACATCCTGATTCCGATTTCGTTGCCCGTTTTCCCAAATTAGAACCCAAAAGACCGTTTTGACTGCTTTTATTCATTAATACTTTTATTTAAAGATTTGAATATCGGAAAAATTAATTGGTATTATTCGTATTTGCAGACGACATTGACTCGGATACTGAGATCCTTACTCCTCCTCCACCTGGACGACCTCCTGTTGCTCAGCCATCAGGATCCGTCGTGAGTTTAATTATTAATACACATTCGATGTTTATATTATCAATGTCTTGGCATAGTAGTAATATCTTGATGGTGTATTTAATTGTTATAGGAGCTGACTCTGACCGAACTAGAGATAGAGCTGAGCGTGGGAGACGTCACCGTCGATGTTGAGTGTTAGCTACTTGAGGTTTGATCTCTTCTATGTAGTTTGCTGACAGTGCTCTGTATGTAAATGTGATGATTTGCTGAAATGTATACATGATGTGGTCTGATGATGTGTGATGATTATATTCTATTTATCTGTGATGTTTGACTTGTTCAACATTTTGTAATGTTATGCAATATTTGTTTATACATTCAGATTCAGATTATTGTATATCGTATTATATGATTATGCGTTTCTGTTGATAAATAATGCATTCAGATTCAGTGCTCGAATTTTATGTCATCTTGTTTTGGTTGGGATTCTATACGGGGAAGTTGAGTAGCTTCATTCGTCGGGATGATGTCTACTTCGGATCAGTGGTTTGATCCTACGGGCTGGATTCCACTTCGGATGGTGATGGGGTAGAGAGTGGTTCTGGGGAACCTTACTCTTCGGATGGTGATGTAGTTTGGGTGCATGCCATATTGTGTTGCATATTCATTCATACTTGCTTATGTGTTTGAATTGATTCATGATGGAAAAACTGTATTATGATAATGTTTGGTTGTCTCTGTTGTTATATTGACTCTGTTAGTTTTGTTTGCACTGTAGAGACACACTGAGCGTTTTCGCTGACTCCCCCTTAGTTTCTACTTTCAGATACTCAGGTCTAGGCTACAGTACTTGGAGGACCTCGTTTTCCAGCTTTATTTATTTATTTATTATTATCAGTATGAGACTTGGACTTATTTATATTAAATGTTTTATTGGATTGTATATATAATTTCAGATTCTGGGTGTTTTATTTGGGGTTATTATGTTTTATTATGCATGCATATTATGAATATTTTATATTTTAAGGAATATTTTATCAATATGTAATATGCGATACTATTATTATCTATTTTGGAATTTAAGTTTTGAATCAGGTTACTTGTGTGAGGGACAAGCTTTGAGTTGACTCCTTATATTCGACCCAATTCTTCCGGGTCGGGTTTAGGGGGTTACAATTTGTGTATAGATAATATTACTCTTGTAAAAATTGTTTAAGTTTGGTGTTCATATTCATATTATATTTTTTACATCATATTAGGCCTTAAATTTTATTTTAATCTCTTTTGAGTTTTAAAATTTTAATTTGTTATCAATTAAACAACCGATACATATAATATTTTTTAATATTTTTTAATTATTTTCTAACAATTTTCATATTTTCTGATTTTTATTACTAAGGATTCCTTGAAGAATGAGTTCCCCAAATTTTTATTACTAAGGATGACTTGTTCAACATTTTGTAATGTTATGCAATATTTGTTTATACATTCATATTCGGATTATTGTATATCGTATTATATGATTATGCGTTTCTGTTGATAAATAATGCATTCAGATTCAGTGCTTGGATATTATGTCATCTCATTTTGGTTGGGATTCTATACGGGGAAGTTCAGTAGCTTCATTCGTCGGGATGATGTCTACTTCGGATCAGTGGTTTCACCCTACGGGCTGGATTCCACTTCGGATGGTGATGAGGTAGAGAGTGGTTATGGGGAACCTTACTCTTCGGATGGTGATGTAGTTTGGGTGCATGTCATATTGTGTTGCATATTCATTCATACTTGCTTTATGTGTTTGAATTGATTCATGATGGAAAAACTGTATTATGATAATGTTTGGTTGTCTCTATTGTTATAATGACTCTGTTAGTTTTGTTTGCACTGTAGAGACACACTGAGCGTTTTCGCTGACTCCCCCTTAGTTTCTACTTTCAGATACTCAGGTCTAGGCTACAGTACTTGGAGGACCTCGTTTTCCAGCTTTATTTATTAATTATTATCAGTATGAGACTTGGACTTATTTATATTAAATGTTTTATTGGATTGTATATATAATTTCAGATTCTGGGTGTTTTATTTGGGGTTATTATGTTTTATTATGCATGCATATTATGAATATTTTATATTTTAAGGAATATTTTATCAATATGTAATATGCGATACTATTATTATCTATTTTGGAATTTAAGTTTTGAATCAGGTTACTTGTGTGACGGACAAGCTTTGAGTTGACTCCTTATATTCGACCCAATTCTTCCGGGTCGGGTTTAGGGGGTTACAATTTGTGTATAGAGAATATTACTCTTGTAAAAATTGTTTAAGTTTGGTGTTCATATTCATATTATATTTTTTACATCATATTAGGCCTTAAATTTTATTTTAATCTCTTTTGAGTTTTAAAATTTTAATTTGTTATCAATTAAACAACCGATACATATAATATTTTTTAATATTTTTTTATTATTTTCTAACAATTTTCATATTTTCTGATTTTTATTACTAAGGATGCCTTGAAGAATGAGTTCCCCAAATTTTTATTACTAAGGATGACTTGTTCAACATTCTGTAATGTTATGCAATATTTGTTTATACATTCATATTCGGATTATTGTATATCGTATTATATGATTATGCGTTTCTGTTGATAAATAATGCATTCGGATTCAGTGCTTGGATATTATGTCATCTCATTTTGGTTGGGATTCTGTACAAGGAAGTTCAGTAGCTTCATTCGTCGGGTTGATGTCTACTTCGGATCAGTGGTTTCACCCTACGGGCTGGATTCCACTTCGGATGGTGATGAGGTAGAGAGTGGTTATGGGGAACCTTACTCTTCGGATGGTGATGTAGTTTGGGTGCATGTCATATTGTGTTGCATATTCATTCATAATTGCTTTATGTGTTTGAATTGATTCATGATAGAAAAATTGTATTATGATAATGTTTGGTTGTCTCTATTGTTATAATGACTCTGTTAGTTTTGTTTGCACTGTAGAGACACACTGAGCGTTTTCGCTGACTCCCCCGTAGTTTCTACTTTCAGATACTCAGGTCTAGGCTACAGTACTTGGAGGACCTCGTTTTCCAGCTTTATTTATTTATTATTATCAGTATGAGACTTGGACTTATTTATATTAAATGTTTTATTGGATTGTATATATAATTTCAGATTCTGGGTGTTTTATTTGGGGTTATTATGTTTTATTATGCATGCATATTATGAATATTTTATATTTTAAGGAATATTTTATCAATATGTAATATGCGATACTATTATTATCTATTTTGGAATTTAAGTTTTGAATCAGGTTACTTGTGTGAGGGACAAGCTTTGAGTTGACTCCTTATATTCGACCCAATTCTTCCGGGTCGGGTTTAGGGGGTTACAATTTGTGTATAGAGAATATTACTCTTGTAAAAATTGTTTAAGTTTGGTGTTCATATTCATATTATATTTTTTACATCATATTAGGCCTTAAATTTTATTTTAATCTCTTTTGAGTTTTAAAATTTTAATTTGTTATCAATTAAACAACCGATACATATAATATTTTTTAATATTTTTTAATTATTTTCTAACAATTTTCATATTTTCTGATTTTTATTACTAAGGATGCCTTGAAGAATGAGTTCCCCAAATTTTTATTACTAAGGATGACTTGTTCAACATTCTGTAATGTTATGCAATATTTGTTTATACATTCATATTCGGATTATTGTATATCGTATTATATGATTATGCGTTTCTGTTGATAAATAATGCATTCGGATTCAGTGCTTGGATATTATGTCATCTCATTTTGGTTGGGATTCTGTACAAGGAAGCTCAGTAGCTTCATTCGTCGGGATGATGTCTACTTCGGATCAGTGGTTTCACCCTACGGGCTGGATTCCACTTCGGATGGTGATGAGGTAGAGAGTGGTTATGGGGAACCTTACTCTTCGGATGGTGATGTAGTTTGGGTGCATGTCATATTGTGTTGCATATTCATTCATACTTGCTTTATGTGTTTGAATTGATTCATGATGGAAAAATTGTATTATGATAATGTTTGGTTGTCTCTATTGTTATAATGACTCTGTTAGTTTTGTTTGCACTGTAGAGACACACTGAGCGTTTTCGCTGACTCCCCCTTAGTTTCTACTTTCAGATACTCAGGTCTAGGCTACTGTACTTGGAGGACCTCGTTTTCCATCTTTATTTATTTATTATTAGTATGAGACTTGGACTTATTTATATTAAATGTTTTATTGGATTGTATATAATTTCAGATTCTGGGTGTTTTATTTGGGGTTATTATGTTTTATTATGCATGCACATTTTGGATATTTTATATTTTCAGGAATATTTTATCAGTATGTAATATGCGATACTATTATTATCTATTTTGGAATTTAAGTTTTGAATCAGGTTACTTGTGTGAGGGACAAGCTTTGAGTTGACTCCTTATATTCGACCCAATTCTTCCGGGTCGGGTTTAGGGGGTTACAATTTGTGTATAGAGAATATTACTCTTGTAAAAATTGTTTAAGTTTGGTGTTCATATTCATATTATATTTTTTACATCATATTAGGCCTTAAATTTTATTTTAATCTCTTTTAAGTTTTAAAATTTTAATTTGTTATCAATTAAACAACCGATACATATAATATTTTTTAATATTTTTTAATTATTTTCTAACAATTTTCATATTTTCTGATTTTTATTACTAAGGATGCCTTGAAGAATGAGTTCCCCAAATTTTTATTACTAAGGATGACTTGTTCAACATTTTGTAATGTTATGCAATATTTGTTTATACATTCATATTCGGATTATTGTATATCGTATTATATGATTATGCGTTTCTGTTGATAAATAATGCATTCGGATTCAGTGCTTGGATATTATGTCATCTCATTTTGGTTGGGATTCTGTACAAGGAAGCTCAGTAGCTTCATTCGTCGGGATGATGTCTACTTCGGATCAGTGGTTTCACCCTACGGGCTGGATTCCACTTCGGATGGTGATGAGGTAGAGAGTGGTTATGGGGAACCTTACTCTTCGGATGGTGATGTAGTTTGGGTGCATGTCATATTGTGTTGCATATTCATTCATACTTGCTTTATGTGTTTGAATTGATTCATGATGGAAAAATTGTATTATGATAATGTTTGGTTGTCTCTATTGTTATAATGACTCTGTTAGTTTTGTTTGCACTGTAGAGACACACTGAGCGTTTTCGCTGACTCCCCCTTAGTTTCTACTTTCAGATACTCAGGTCTAGGCTACTGTACTTGGAGGACCTCGTTTTCCATCTTTATTTATTTATTATTAGTATGAGACTTGGACTTATTTATATTAAATGTTTTATTGGATTGTATATAATTTCAGATTCTGGGTGTTTTATTTGGGGTTATTATGTTTTATTATGCATGCACATTTTGGATATTTTATATTTTCAGGAATATTTTATCAGTATGTAATATGCGATACTATTATTATCTATTTTGGAATTTAAGTTTTGAATCAGGTTACTTGTGTGAGGGACAAGCTTTGAGTTGACTCCTTATACTCGACCCAATTCTTCCGGGTCGGGTTTAGGGGGCTACAGTTTGTGTATAGAAAATAGTACTCTTGTAGAAATTGTTTAAGTTTGGTGTTCATATTCATATTATCTTTTTTACATCATATTAGTCCTTAAATTTTATTTTAATCTCTTTTGAGTTTTAAATTTTTAATTTGTTATCAAATTAAACAACCGATACAAATAATGTTTTTTTATTATTTTTTATTTATTTTCTAACAATTTTCATCTTTTCTGATTTTTATTACTAAGGATGCCTTGAAGAATGTGTTCCCCAAATTATTTTGATTAGCGAGTAATAAGCTTGCAAGTGTAATTGTTGAGGATTTCATACAAAATTTACACCATTGAAATAAAATTATTTGTCTGTCCTTAAATTTTATTAAATCGAATGTTAAAATTTTCTTTCTAAAAGAGAGAGTATGAAATTTAAAGAGAGGGAATTTTGGTGCAAACTGTGTAATATGGAATATTATAACTAAAATTTAGGAAATTTGTTATATAAAAAGTTCCATTCATATCAGATACATACGTATACATGTATATATTGTTCAACGTCTAATACATAGTACTAATAAAGTTCAGCATACATTCATCTAATACAAACTACGTTCTTTTCTATTGTGATCAACTGTTGTTATAAGATGTGATTTCATCAGTGATGTAGAGGATCAGGACCACCTAGACTTTTTCTCTTTGACTCCAAAGGATTTTCGACATTCCCTTTCATGCTAGCTTTAATGGCTTTCTTGACTTCATCTATAAATGTACGTTTTCCACCTCCTTTTAATTGCATGGATTCATGATCGGTCTCACGTATTTCTTGTCTTTTGGTCGATTTAATAATAATTGCATATATACCAGCCGCTACTGTTGTCAATTGCTGTGAATATCGACGACGAAAAGAGTCAAATTCGTAAAATGACGGACGTACTTTCATTTCATCTTCAAATTCTTGATCAGGAGCCGAAAATGAATGAAGTGAACGACTTGCAAAACTCGAAACCAAAAACAAAACATGCAATGAAAGCATGAAGAAAACATTGAAATTAGAAGTTTAAGAATTAAATTGCATGTGAAATCGATTTCAAGATCGAACGTTGAGAGGGTCGAATTACTAAATTTTAAAATTATAAGGGCTTTTAAAGTTTTACATGAACCTAAATTGCTATTAGAATAAAACTATTGGGGACACGAATCTACCCTTCTTTAATTTTGTCAATGTTTATTTATAACTAAATAACTTTAAATTTTAAACAAGGGTCAATTTATTATTAAATCAAAATTTATCGGATATTTAAGTTTCATAATAGAGACTTATGCCCTTGATCCCTCCGTCCCATAGACTGTATGATAAACAATGACGGAGTCATATGGATTTTTACTTAAAAAATATAAGGGATATTTACTTATTTGACCTCTTATTTTTCAATTCATTTGAACTATATCCCCTTTTTTAATTGTTAATTGTACATTGTCTTTATTTATCTTAATTATTTACTCCGTCCCTAATAATAAGTTTTTGCTTACTCATGAAACGGGTTGAACCATGATTCAAATTCAAACCAGTTATACTATTTTTGTTAGAATTGAGTTCTTGAACGATAAAAGCTATATGTAAATAAGAGTTTTTCTTTTGGTTAATGTCATCGTTTTAAATCTTTTGAACGGTTAATTTAAATTAAATATTATAAAAATTTATCACGAAACATTTTTTAAATTTATATAATTTATAACATTAAAATCTATTTTTTATTCTATTTTAAAATAACCGAACGAATCATTTTACTAGATGAATTGATGGTCCAATTTCTAATGATCCAAATAAATATTCTTTTTAATTATCAACAAGCTTCTCGTTTTTTATTACACTGATTCTTTTGGTTCGTTGCCGCGGATGAAAGGTCTTGTGTTTGGAGCTTTGAGAGGAATTTTAATAGGGTGAGTGAAGCTGAAAATAAGGGGTTAGTGGCGCCTTTCACTCTCGATGAGGCGTGGGCGGTTGTTCGTGGGTGTGAGGGCTCGAAGTCACCGGGGTCGGACGTTTACAATATGGAATTTTTTAAAAAGTGTTGGGAGGTAGTTTGTGATGATGTTGGGCGGTTTTTAGATGATTTTTTTGCATCCGACAAGTTACATGTGGGTGCGAACAACACATTCCTTGTGCTTTTGCCTAAGGTTGATTCACCGGTCACCTTGAGTGATTTTCGACCGATCAGCTTGCTTAATTCGATATATAAGATTCTTGCCAAAATTCTGGCTAGAAGGCTGCAGTCGATGTTGGGAGGACTAATTAGTGATCATCAATCGACTTTTGTGCGTGTGTGTGGGCGTGAAATTGTGGATGGTATTCTATTGGCAAATGAGACAATACATTCCATGCGACAAAGTTCGTTGGGCAGATGTATCCTGAAATTTGACTTCGCGAAAGCTTACGGCTGCGTTCGATGGGAATTTTTAGAGCACATTTTATGGTCGATGGGGTTTGGTGATTCTTGGCGTCGTTTGATTACTGAGTGTATCAGCAAAGTCAGGTTGTCAGTTTTGTTAAACAGCAGCGCCAATAAAGAATTTGGAATGGGACATTGTCTGCGGTAAGGCTGCCCGCTGTCGCTTTTACTGTTCGTTATTGTGGCGGAAGAGCTACGTAGGATGTTCGTTCAAGCGGAGGAGTTGGGGCTCATCCGTGGGGTTTCGTTGGCTCTGGGGGTGTCGCTATCGCATCTTCAATTTGCTGACGACACCATTCTATTATTTGAAGCCTCCGTTTAGAGCGCTACGACTATCCGCAGGTTACTGTGTTGCTTCCAAGTTTGTTCTGGTTTGAAAATTAACTTCAACAAGTCCTCTCTTTATACTATTGGCATGGATGAGGGGCTGTTTGATTCAATGGCGGCTGTCTTGTGTTGTCAGAAAGGTGAATTGCCTTTTGTTTATTCGGGTCTGCCGTTGGGGGTGAATCCTCGCAACATTGTTGTATGGGAACCAGTTATAGCCTCGGTTCGACGGAAGCTCGCTGGTTGGAAACGGACATCTTTAATCTTTTGTTGCTCGCGTCAAACTGGTAAAGTCTGTTCTTTCGTCACTTCCAGTTTATTATATGGGTTTGTTTCGGGTGCCGAAGGGTGTTATGGCAGCAATAGATAAAGTGAGGCGTGCTTTTCTGTGGGGTGGTGTGAGTTTACAACGAAAAATATGTCGAGTAGGCTGGAGTATGGTTTGTCGGCCACGTCATCTTGGTGGGTTGGGGGTTGCGGATTTGGAGGTTCGAAATAAAGCATTATTGGCAAAATGGTCTTGGCGGTATGCTAGGGATGAATCGTCTTTGTAGAGGGCCATCATCGTGGCAAAATATGGCGAGGCAGCCCAGTGGTGGCGATTTAACTCTGCCTACAGGGGTTCGATGTCAGATATTTGGAAACAGTTTGTCAAAACTGTGAGCTCGGATAGTGTGCAAAAGTTCATGGGTGAGACTAGTTTTGTTTGGAAGGTTGGTGATAGTTCGCGAGTTTTATTTTTGTTTGATGCGTGGTGTGTTGAGAAACCATTGAAGGATATATTCCTACAGTTATTTTCGATAGTGGTGAATCGTTTGGCTTTTGTCGCTGACCTTTTCGATGGGGGTAGCTTTCAGCATGACTGCTGGAAGAGTTTCTTTCGTCGAGGCTTGCGTTCGTTTGAACTTCGACAAATTCGGGAGCTCATCTCGCTCTTTGGACCTGTGAGGTTACGGCATGGTGCAATTGATATGTTAGTCTGGACACCTGATACGCGCGGGACCTTTTCAGTAAAGGCTCTATCATGTCTGCTTATGTTGGACAAGGTGAGAGGGAGCGATTTCGGTGAGTGTTTTGCGTGGAAAGTCCTCGTACCTCTGAAGGTTCAGGCGTTTTTGTGGTTCACATGGCTGCGTTGTTTACCAAACTTTGATTTTTAGAAGCTTCGTGGCATCGTGTTGGATGAGCAGCAAGGTTTGTGTGCTTGGTGTCGTGAGAGGGAGGAGGAGATTGATCACTTGTTTTTCCTATGCTCGTTTGCCCAAGGAATTTGGGATTGGTTTAGGCGTTGGTGGGGGGTGTCGTTGCCGATGCCGAGGACTTTTTCTGATTTTTTCATCCCGGGATTTCATTGTTCTTTCATGAGCACTTTAAGGCTTCTGTGGGTGTCGAGCATTGCAGCATTGCTGTGGTCCCTATGGCTTGCGCAGAATGAATGTGTTTTTAACGGTAAATTTCTACCGGCTTCGAAGATTTGCTTCTTGGTTAAATTGCGCTCATTTTACTGGGTGAAGTCGTTAAAAGAGGGGTTGTCGGTCAGTGAGTCTTTATGGTGGATTGCCCGAGCTCGTTCAGTGAGTTTGTAGTTTCTAAGCCATGTCGTGTGGGGGTGAGTTGGGAGCCTCCAATTGGGGACACACCGAAATTCTAGCTCTCTTCTCGGGTCGATTTGGTTCCCTTGATTCCAATGTAGCAGAGTTGCGGGCAATCGCTTTTGCGTTGAATTTCTTTGCAGCTTCTAAATGGGCATCTCCTCCCCTCGTGGTGGAGTCGGATTCCAAAATTGCTCTTGGTTGGGTGTTGCATTTGGAACGACGACCTTGGCTTTTGTGGGAGATTTTTGGTTTGATCGATTAAGCATGCCTCACTTTGGGGTCCGTATGCTTTAACCACATTTTCCGTGAGGCGAATGGGTTAGCGGATGTGCTAGCAAAGGAAGGGGTGACGCGGGCACCTTTATTTCAGGCCTCTGTATGATTGTTTCCTTTGTGAGGGGCGTTGTGTTCCGTTGTTGTTTATTTCCTTTTAGTCCATGTGTCGTACTCTTTTCCTCGGTTAGGCTTAGGGAGGTTTTTAATGAGGCGCAAGTGTGACTCGAGTTGTATATTTTCAAATTAATATACAGATTTTTGCCGATTAAAAAAAGGAACGGCAAAAAGGATATAAATAAGCAGCTATGTTATACTTTTATGTTATACATTGTAAATTGAATTAGGGTATTAAAATTTAATCAATTTTTTTGTTTAAATAGAGAGATTATATTCTCATTCCGAGATTCGAACCTATACAAGATGGAGCAGAATGTGTATCCTTAGCAACTAAACCAATTAATTTTGGTTAGACTCAGAATAATTCGAACATATAATAAATTTATTTATGTATAACTTAAAAGACAACTATTAATTATTTTAGCGGAAAAAGATATTCGATAATTTATATAATATATAGAATTCAAATTCTTATGTTACGAATAAAAAAATTAAATTAGAAGTATCGCCTCCATAATAAATTTTTATAATATTTGCTTCAAATTAATTTATCGACAAACCGATCAAATATGATTATAAAAAATGCCATTCCGTGAATGAAAACATTTTAACACTCAATGTTTTATTTTGAGTCAAAATGGTCATTTTGTGAATGAAAACTGTAATCAACTAACGATAAACAACTTGATATGACTGACAGAATAACACATCATCAGAAAAAAAAATTAAATTGTATTTTATATAATTTTAGTTTTACTTGTGTGTCATTATGTCAAGTCAGCACCTTTGTTTATTTGTCACTGTTATGTCAGTGTGCATTGTCATGGAGATTTCTCACACCATGTCAAGTAATTTGTCGTTAATTAACTAACTATTTTAACTTAAGATAAAATATTAAAGCTTAATGTACTTAAAAAATTAAAATAATTTTTCAGTCAAATATTAAGAACATTTTCTAAATTTATGCATAAAAATACAACCTAAAGAGAATTTGTGCATCCCGAAGTGATAAATGAAAAAAATAAAAAAGGAAGATTTGGATAAAAGGAAGATCACATAAAAAGCCAACCTTAAAAGTTTTTAGTTTTAACGAATTTAACGATTGGAATCCTTTTTGGATCCAAATTCGTATCTAATTCTTTGAACACACTTTCCTATAATGCTCCAATTTATAAAAAAATATTTTAATACACAAATGGAATAAAATTTAATTTATATAAATTTATTAATTTTAGAAGTTATGAATTGTGGGTTTGGAATTTAAAATTTAAGATTTATAGTTTTATAGTTTACATATAGAGATTAAAATTTCATTATTTAAATATGAAAAGTTGTGTAAATCTTTTACACTCTTTGTGTATAAAAAAATATTACTCTTGTAAAAATTGTTTAAGTTTGGTATTCATATTCATATTATATTTTTTACATCATATTAGGCCTTAAATTTTATTTTAATCTCTTTTCAGTTTTAAGTTTTTAATTTGTTATCAAATTAAACAATCGATACAAACAATATTTTTTTAATATTTTTTATTTATTTTCTAACAATTTTCATCTTTTCTGATTTTTATTACTAAGGATACCTTGAAGAATTTGTTCCCCAAATTATTTCGATTAGCGAGTAATAAGCGTGCAAGTGTAAATGTTGAGGATTTCATACAAAATTTACACCATTGACATAAAATTATGTGTCTGTCCTTAAATTTTATTAAATCGAATTTCAAAATTTTATTTCTAAAAGAGAGTATGAATTTTTTTTGATCATCAACTGTATGAATATTATTCAAGAATAAAGAATCATACAGCGCGACGTAGCCATTACGCCTCATTAAAAACCTCCCTAATCCTAATGGAGGAAAAGAGTACGTAATGGCCCGTCAAAAATAAAAAAACGCCTAAATACAAGCTAAGAATAAAGAACACCTATCCACTCCCTCCTTAGCTAATACGTCGGCAAATCCATTCGCCTCCGTGGTATGTACTGAAACTGTGTCTCCGAAATGGCCTGACACGCTTGATCAATTGTCACAAACGACTCCCACAACCTCCACGGACGTTTCGCCGAACATGTTACCCAACTCAGTGCTACTTGGGAATCGGATTCTAGCACCACACATTTATCACGCCAAGCTCCTTCCGCCACCAACCTTACTGCTAGCTCGATAGCTCTAACCTCTGCCACGTTGGAGTCCAAACATCCAACTAGACCGGAAAAAATCGCCAAAATGCGATTGTCCGCATCCCGCAAAACACCCCCGATGCCCGCTGGTCCGGGCTTGCCCCTTGCCGATCCATTCACATTGAATTTCAATATTCCCGCAATAGGTGGCTGCCACGCCAAACCAGCACGTACCTTCCTTGGCCGAGGACTAACCACACATGTAGATGGGCACGACCATAACATTGCACTCACACTAGCCACCCACCATTTTAATTGACAGCCATAAAAGGAGCTATGAAAATTCATTACGAAAAAATCTGTGAAACTCACCGGTAATGGTAATGCAGTGCCCCACCAACCGCGTAACCAATCCCAAATCTGTTGGACACACGGGCAGACATAAAATAAGTGATCGATCGACTCCTCCACCCTTACACACCACGGACATAGGCCTTGTCCTTCCGATAAAGGCACCCCTCTAATACGCAAAAAATCCGCAGTCGGCAAACATTTCAACCAAATGAACCATAAGAAGGCTTGTACCTTGGGTGGAACAAAAACCTTCCATGCGAAACAGCCTCCAAAATCTCCATCCCCCACCCTATCTAATAACAACGCCTTAGACATAGCCTGAACCGAAAATTCCCCATGTTCATCCGGTATCCAAATCAGCGTGTCAATACATTCTGCTCTTATGCGAACCCCACTCACTAATTCACACAATGTACGCAACTACTCCAGTTCGAACATCCACAAACGCCTCCTGAAAAATCCCTCCTATTGTTCATGAGCGAAATGACTATTCACTGTATAATCCTGCACCCAAGCCAATTTGTTCAACGCCAAAGCGAACAAGCGTGGAAAAACCTCCTTTAAAGGCTGTTGTGTCGCCCATAAATCAAACCAAAATAGGACTAGCTGCCCATTACCGATTTTCCAGTGAAAATCCCCCCCCCCACGTGTGATTCAACACTCGGGCAGCAAGCATTTGCCACGATTTGACGCCAAATGACGGACATGGCAGATAGATTTTCCGTGTTGAACCTCCACCACAGAAGATTTTCACCATATTTGGCCGCAATTAAACGACGCCAAAGTGAGTCCAGATCACGTGCATATCGCCAGACCCATTTAGACAGTAGCGCCATATTCTTCACTCTTAAGTCCGCCACCCCCAAGCCCCCTAGATATTGTGGTTGACATATTGTGTCCCATCCCACCCTGCTCATCCGTCTCTCAAGGTTAACACCTCCCCAAAGAAAAGCTCTACGTATTTTATCCAGCTTCTCGATTACACCCTTAGGCACAACAAATAGGCCCAAGTAAAAGATAGGAAGTGAAGAAAGTACCGAGTTAACAAGTGTCACCTGAGCTGCAAACGACAGAGAACTGCGCTTCCATCCTGCTAACTTGCGTTTGAAGTTTGCAATAACCAGATCCCATACTGATATACGTCTCGGATTAGCCCCCAACGGGAAAACCAGATATACAAACGGTAGTTCCCCCAATCTGCATCCCAACACACTAGCCACTGATGCACTCAGCTCCTCCTCCACCCCAATCGCATACAATGAACTTTTTGCAAAATTAATTTGTAACCCAGAACATACCTGGAAACAATGCAATATCCTCTTCAAATTACGTGCATACTCAATGCTAGCATCAACAAATAATATCGTATCATCGGCAAACTGGAGGTGTGTCAGCCGTATGGTTGAAACCACCACCACTCCCCTAATCAGCCCGCCTGCTTCCGCACTGATCAACATCAAATGTAATGCTTCCGCTACTATCACAAATAGAAGCGGTGACAAGGGACAACCTTCTCGCAAACCACTTCCCATCCTGAACTCTTTCGTCGCACTCCCATTCAGTAAAACAGACAACCGAGCTGAACTGATGCACTCCTGTATCCATTGTCGCCACATTGCACAGAACCTCATTCGTGCTAGCACAGAATCCAAAAAAGACCAGCTCACACAGTCATATGCTTTTGCAAAGTCTAACTTTAGAATAAAACCACCAGCACCACTACGGCGAAGGGAATGTATTACCTTCGTCGCTAACAACACACCATCTACTAATTGACGGCCTTTAATGAAAGCCGACTGAGTGTCGCTAATCAAGGAATTCATCACTGTTTGTAACCGATTCGCCAAGCACTTGGCCAGTAATTTATACATCGAATTAACCAATCCAATTGGCCTATACTCACCTAGCACTTGTGGTGT
This sequence comes from Hibiscus trionum, assembly GCA_030270665.1. NCBI lineage: Eukaryota > Viridiplantae > Streptophyta > Magnoliopsida > Malvales > Malvaceae > Hibiscus > Hibiscus trionum. The sequence goes on along the minus strand of BSYR01000026.1, from coordinate 38,327,900 downwards.
CTCCACCTTGGGTAATAACACAATAAACGTGCAGTTCGCTCCCTTTGGCAATGTTCCTCGCTCATGGAATTGAGTAAAAAAATTCATTACGTCATCCTTCACCACCTCCAAACTCTTCTTGTAGAATTTGAGTGTAAAACCATCCAGACCCGGTGCCTTTGACCCGTCGCAATCCCATAAAAAGCGCTTAATTTCCCCAACTTTAAAAGGTGCTGTTAACGTTGAACTTGCATCTACTTGCACACGTCGAAACTGTCCATCAAATTCCCATCTTCCAACCCGATTATCACAAGAAAAATGGGCAGTGAACGCCTTGACTACAAAGGCGCGTAATGTCGACGGCGATGTAGTCCATTTCCCGTCAATCAATAATCCTGGTATGGAGTTCCTAACCGTTCGTAATTTAGTCGTTCTATGTAAAAAGGCTGTGTTCCGATCACCTAACCTCAACCAAGTTGCCCGAGATTTTTGACGCCACATTGCCTCTTTATTACGCATCGCTCACCAAAGTGCTTGCATCCATTGACGACATTCACTCTCCACCTCCCCACCCCCCTCTTTCGCGATCAGCTCTTCATCCGCCTTGTCAATTTTCTATTGTATATTCTCAATGATCAAATTCACATCTCCAAACGTATCTTTATTCCACCGTTTCAAGAACGATTTCAAATGCCTCAGCTTTACCACGATGTTATCCTTTCCCAAACCAACAGTAGTCAAATGAAACCATTCCCTAGCCATGTCCAGCACATTGGCTTTCCCTTTTAACCAGCAATTGAAAAAGCGAAAGGGCCTTGGTCCCCAATCGCAATCGTCACATGCTAATATCAACGGCGTGTGATCGGATACACCTCTCGACAATGCCACCTACTTTATACTACTGAATGCATCAAACCAGGTTGCTGAAATCAAGAACCGATCAATACGGCTGCATCTATTACCGAGGCCAAACCATGTAAACCGTTTACCTGTCAACGGCAAATCCATCAAACCTGCATTGTTGACGAAACTCGTGAAAGCTTCCATTTCAGCCTCTCTATCCGATACCCCAGTCTTATCCGAAGCTTTCAGAATGGCATTGAAGTCCCCTGCCACGCACCAAGGTCCCTGAAATGTGCACATACTAGCCAACAAATTGTCCCATAACACGTTTTGATTAGCTACATCACAAGGTGCATAAATCGCTACTATACCACATCCCAATTCTTCGACACTCCATTTTCCTAAGATTAAAACATAATATCGCTCAATTTGAATTGACTCTAAAGCAAATTTAGTACCTTCCCATATGACTAATATGCCGCCGGAGGCCCCAACCGATGGTGAGCTCGCCATTTCGAAGTTGTCCGAGTACCACAAATTTGCTCCCAGCAATGACGGAACCTCCTCCAATTTTGTCTCCTGTAAGAACACCATGTCGCAGTGATTCTTCCGAATGACCTCACGAACATATCGCCTTTTCGCACTCCCACCCAAACCCCTTACATTCTACGTTAACAACTTCATAAGTCAAAACCACGACACTCCCCGGTAATAACCCGCGAAATGTCTTTGATTATATCTTCTTCCCGCCCAATTGATTTCACACCAATCAACGCCCCTAATCTCACTGTCGCTTCTGCCTCACTCGTAATATTTTGTTGCTCGATTGCAACCTCACAAGAGTCGTGTCCCTGCTTATGTGCGTCCACCGTTTTGCCCTTTTTCCCCGACCCTCGTCCAAGACTAGTTTGTGAGTTGCCCTGAATTTCAGTAATCTCACCTCCCACCACTCGTCGAACCGTGCAAAAAGAATTCCTCACACGAAGTAACTCGGTTTGACCCAATCCCTGCACTGCTGTACCGAATTGTGAATTTTCTAGCGTGATTCTTTTAGAATTTACGCTAGCAACATATGTTGCTGTCCCCACGTTATTCTCTGAATTTGAACTGGAATTTACTAATCCAGCTATAGCGGGACTCTCCCCCAGAGTCCTACTGTGACTCTCCTTCTCTCCCTCCACGCTATCGGAGCTGATCGGCGTAATCAAATGTTGCACCGGCACCACTGTATTCTGTTCCATTTCAGGCCCTGCAGTTGCACTCGGATTTACTATCTCTTTCACCATGTTCATCTTGCATTGGTTTTCCGTCGCGTCCTTCCCCCCAATCAGATCAGTGTTTTCTGCTGGTTCCTTGTTTTCCTCCACCCCTCTAACTTGCACATTCTTTGGACGACTATCACTGCTTCCCTCATGTAGATTTTCCGTTTGTGACAGGTTACCCTCATAACAGCCACACTCGATCATTGGACCTTGCCCATCAGACTCAAATACACGGACCACATATTTCGCAGCCGCCAATTTGACGGTGATGTTTTCCTCAATGCGCTCCACCATTGTCATTTCTACCAGCATACGTCTGCAATCGAAAGATGTGGGGGTTTCCGTATCGTCATCCATGCATATCAAAGACCCCCATAAGCTTGCTATATTCGTGAATGTTTTTTTGTGCCATAGGTGGATCGGCAGACCCACCACGGATAACCATACACGACGTGATTCTGTTGTAATTGACGGCGACCACTCTATCACTTTAGAGAAACATTCCTTGATGCAATTCATCTTCATCACTTGTTCACGGATTTTCACCGACATGCACATTAACAGGATCATGGACCCTCAGAGTCTCATGATCGAAAAACCATCTTTCTTCTCCACCTCCAATCGTTCCGCTAGCGTTTTCAAATTCCATGGCCTAAAGCTCCATCCAATCGCACACCATTGGAGGATCGCCCATTTATCCTCATCTAACACTCCCTCAATTACCCGTCGGCTTAATCTGCTCTCACAATCCCCTTGCATCAATGATTTCTCTGTTGTTGAATCTGACACCCTCCCCTTTATCGGCTGCTGTAATTCCTTTCTTTTCAACGCAATCTTTAGATCGTTAATACCCTTCCATGCCAAGGCCACTCGCAATCTAGCGCCATATATCCATTTTCCATGAAGCCGTTCTATCGCCCTATCCGCATCCGACTTCGATGCCATTCGAACGAATCCAAATCGTGTCCCGTCTCTAGCCCACTTTCTGGGTATAAACGCATCTCTAACAATCCCATGACGATCGAATATTTTCCATAAACCCTTCCAGTGAATCGTCTCTGAGATTCCTCCTACGTACAAGGTCCATACCCGTTGCGAATCATCGGCGACGGCTGTTTGTGATTTGGACTGAATTCGATCACCACCGCCTTGTTCCCAATTTAGGCGTCTCCAAATACTCCCATCCATTTCCTAAATTTTGAATTAGAGTATGAAATTTAAAGAGAGAGAATTTTGGTGCAAACGGTGTAAGATGGAATATTATAACTAAAATTTAGGAAATATGTTATATAAAAAGTTTCATTCATATCAGATACATACGTATACATGTATATATGGTTCAATGTCTAATACGTAGTACTAATAAAGTTCAGCATACATTCATCTAATACAAACTATGTTTTTTTCTATTGTGATCAACTGTTGTTATAAGATGTGAGATCATCAGTGATGTATAAGATCAGGACCACCTGGACTTTTTCTCTTTGACTCCAAAGGATTTTCGACATTCCTTTTCATGCTAGCTTTAATGGCTTTCTTGCCTTCATCTATCAATGTACGTTTTCCACCTCCTTTTAATTGCATAGATTCATGATCAGTCTCACGTATTTCTTGTATTTTGGTCGATTTCGTAACAGTTGCAGATATACCAGACGCTACTGTTGTCAATTGAGGTGAATATCGACGAAAAAAAGAGTCGAATTCGTAAAATGACGGACGTACTTTTATTTCATCTTCAAATGCTTGATCAGGAACCGAAAACGAATGAAGTAAATGAGTTGCAAAACTCGAAACCAAAAACAAAACATGCAAGGAAAGCATCAAGAAAACATTGAAATTAGCCATTTGAAAGTTCAAATTAGGGTTTGATAGTTTGCATAGAATGGGTTGCATGTATAGGTATATATAGATATTACCAACCTTTTGTTTTGCCAGAATATTCAAAGTTTGTTCATATGGATACCATTTGATTGGATTTTAACTTTTAAGATTGAGATGAATTCTTGTTGCTTATATTCAGTTTAGATTCCTATATTTATGTCATAATCATATTTAATATGTTTTATATTTATATAAATTTAAATACGTTAATAATCAAATTTGATATATTTGCATACTTATTAACTTGCATATTATATTTATATTATGTTCATGTTGTGTATGAAATTTCAGTATTTTAATCATTTCATAATCGTATATTTATATTTGGGCATGATTAGGATTGCATGAAATGTTTTTACTTGCCCATAAGTAGGGGTAAGCAAAACTCGAGTTGACTCGACGCGAAAAAACCTGACTCGTAATTTTATCCCAAAATATATGTATGAATTACATAATTATCTCATGTTGGGTCAAATTAAATATTTTTACTCTAAATTTAAACCTGACCCGACCCAACCTAAATCTATTTTTTTTAAATCCCGACTCATAAAATTTGATCGGTCGAATCTCCCTGTCATGCACATCACTAGTTAGTAGAGGCTTAAATTCTTTACTTCCATTCTCTTTGAAATGTACTGATACAAATTAAAGTATAGGATTAAATTTCAAAAGTAATCATAACAGAGGTATTAAAATCACAATTTGACCAAATTATATACAACTTTCAGGTTTCATATTCGTCACTTGAAGTGGGAATAGTTCCAACCATGGCCGATCCAAACGTACCCATCTCGTCAACTCCGACCACCAACAAAGCTTCCCAAGTCGGTGGAACCGACCGTGAGGCTCGAGTTTTAAGGTACAAAAAGAATAGGAGGAACCGAAAATTTGAGAAAACAATCTGATACACTTCCCGGAAGGCCTACACCGAATCAAGGCCAAGAATCAAAGGCCGATTCGTCAAAAGAACTAAAACCGACAACGCGTTTATGTACTTGTTTTTATTTGGTTTAATATATATATTGGGTTAATATATATTTTGGTACCTTAATTTTGTTTGGGTTAATATATATTTTGGTACCTTAATTTTGTCTTAACTTGACTGTTCGATTTAAATTATCATTTAAATTTGACTTCTGATTTGAACAAAACATCGCGTTTATGTACTTGTTTTTATCTAAAAGTTGAGTTTAAGTATTATTGAATCGGACAAAGAAGTTTAAGAATCAAATTGAATATGAAATTGATTTCAAGATCGAACGTTGAGAGGGTCGAATTACTAAATTAAAATTTTTTTTGATCGACAAAAGAGTATGTTTTATTAATAAGTATCATACAGTGTCATCACACTCCATGGCCTCATTAAAAACCTCCCTACACCTAAATGGAGGAAAAGAGTACCGAGGAGTATGAGATAAAGAACAAACGCTAAAAACAACCGAACAAACACGAAAAAACTAACGCAAGAAACCAAAACACAAAACATTCACGCTAGTATGCAAAACCAAGATGTTCGATCAACACCACCCCTCGCCAAAAAGTCATCCAAGCAATTCGCTTCTCGATAAAAACATGAATACATAAGCTCAACAATAATCCCCCTCAGATGCAATTTCCAGGCCAAAAGATGTCGTCAAGCACCAACAAAAAAATGGTCTGATGTTGTGTGTTTCCATACTTATCGATCCTCACACTTTTAACAAACCACACCACGCCACTCTATCGACACAAAGGAAATCACGCACCACAGCCAATGAATAATTCCACAATACCTCGTTGTAGATTACCACATCACATATCGCCTAACAAACTCGCTTGATCCCCTCCCACACACGGTATGTATACTCCTACTATACCACAAAAACAGACATCCAAGAACCGAGCAAATCCGTCTCCTCTCTCGAATGTCAAAAGCATCCGAAGAAGGCGTAAACACATAAACAAAATCATTCGTAAACCATATCTTATTCACCATACCATCACTTGATGTCTTTAATTTAGTCACATAAAATATGACCATCGCACACCTTTGTTGTCTCAAAAAGTGTTGAACCGAATTACGCTTCAACGCTGAACCAATCCCACTCACATTCCACGACCACAAACTCAACGCTCTTTTCAATTATTGTCGTTCTTGCGCTTCAATCATACGCACGATATCCTTTACAATTTTTTGTTCGTTTCCAATTGTTTTCACCCCAATCAGTTTACCCAATTTCAATGTTTCCTCCGCTTCTCTTAAAATAATCCGTTTTCGGTTATAGAAGTCTGAATCTGACAAAGAGCCATTAGCAACTACCTCTGATGGTTTTTGATTTTTCTTTGGACGACCTCTGCCCTTTTTTACCAGCTTCACTTTAGCCTCACCTCGCTCACCATACGATTAAAAACTCAGTTCGATTTCTGAAACCTGTCGTAACCTTCTAAACTCTCCATTGTATTCAATTGTTTGAGCCTTATTAGCCCTGGGAATTTCTATCCTTGACCTATCAACACATGGGCTCAATTCATCAGCTACTAGTTCTTCAGCTACTAGTTCATCACACGGTACTCCCACATTGTTTGGAATAACATCCATCACAGCATCACTCGGCAAAACATCCATAATTTCTTGACTTTCCCTTTCACGATGGACAAAGCATACATCTTCATCCGCCATCCAACTTTTCGTGCTCATGTCACGCCAATCCTCCCTCTTGTTCTCATTCCACATACGATCAATTTGGCTCGATCCCAGAGCCGAATAAGAGAAAGAATCGGGTACCATTGTATCATTTGCTGACCTCCCACTTATAGACACCTTAACAAGGCTGGACATATCCATGTTCAAATCCTCAGTACTCAATGTATCTTCCGAGCAGTTCGTCGCCTCAATACTACAATCACACTTAGGGCCAATCGCTTCCTCAGTTTCTGTAACGCGAATTGTGAAGACGTTATCGTTAATGCGCAAGTCCATTACTTCATCTATGTGTGAAATCCAGTCAGTTTCGATCTGAAATCGACATCGTTCAAACGTCAAAGACGCCAAAGTCTCAATGTCAATCCGTACGAGTTCGCCCCAAATCGCTGCAATATTTTGAAATGTTTCTTCAGACCATCCATGAATAGGAATTCCACTTACTGAAAGCCATACCCTTTGATTCGGTAAAAAGGATGTAGGCGACCATTCAATTAAAATTTCAAACCATTTTCTAGACGCCTAGTCTCCAAATTTCTCTTCCTTGATTCTTTATCTTCAAAAATGAATAATACAAGAGAGCCCGCAACTCGCATCAACGTAAAACCTGTCAATTTCGCCTTTGTAATCTCATTTGCAAGATCCGCTATTTGGCTGGGTTGAGGGAAAAAACCCAAAGCGCAATTATATAAAATATCCCATTTATCGGTATTAACAACCCCATCCACGCATTTGCGTTTCTCTTCCACTCTAGATTGCTATTTCAATGTGATCTGATCATCACCGCCCTCATCCTTGTTACGCCGCCTCACTGGATTCCTTTTGGAATTGTTCGTATGATCATGATCATCCCACTGTTTCTGGATCTCCTTGTTCGTCCTTGAATCAATGTTATCACGTTTTCTTCTCCAAAATGTATCCCTAGTCTCCCTTTGTGCCATCATTACCTTTAATCTGTATTCATAAAGCCGAAATCCATGAAAACGCTCTGTGATTCGATCTGCATCCTCCTTTGACCCCAAACGTACAAATACGGATTCGGTTCCATCTCTCGGTCTCATTCTTGGTACAAACACATCCACAACCACTCCATGTCTGTCGAAAACTTTCCAAACGCCTTTCCAGTGTAGTTGCCCCGGTAAGTTTGATACAAAAAACGTCCAAACTCTTTGAATCTGATTTCCCAAGCTCATTTTCCTCACTATTAAGGTTGCGTGCACGCCTCTAATTCTTACTTGAAACTTCAAATGTGCACACAGTTTTATTCAGAAATATTCACAAACACTTGGTGTGCACACATCAAATCCAATCCATTTTCACTTCTCATTTAAAAGATGAGTGCAAGCGTTAATACACAAGGTTTCGTAGTCTCCAAGTGCAAACTAGAGGCAGTGAATTGCGTTGCTGATTGGTGTTGCGGTACTATGCTAATTTGATAGCGGCCAAAGAGAGAGAACTGAGTAATATGGACTTGAAAAAGGAGTAAATTTTAAAATTATAAGGGCTTTCTAAGTTTTACAGCCCTTATAAAGCCCTTGTTAAACTTAAAAAGCCCCTTTTTAAGTTTTACATGAACTTAAATTGCTATTAGAATAAAACTATTGGGGACGCGAATCTACCCTTCTTTAATTTTGTCAGTGTTTATTTATAACTAAATAACTTTAAATTTTAAACAAGGGTCAAATTATTATTAAATAAAAATTTATCGGATATTTAAGTTTCATAATAGACTTACGCCGTTGATCCCTTCGTCACATGGATTGTATGATAAACAATGACAGAGTCATATGGATTTTTACTAAAAAAATATAAGGGATATTTACTTATTTGACCTCTTATTTTTCAATTCATTTGAACTATATCCCTTTTAAATGGTTAATTGTACATTGTCTTTATTTATCTTAATTATTTACTCTGTCCCTAATAACAAGATTTTGCTTACTCATGAAACTAGTTGAACCATGATTCAAATTCAAATCAGTTATACTATTTTTGTTCGAATTGAATTCTTGAACGATTAAAAGCTATATGTAGATAAGAGTTTTTCTTTTGGTTAATGTCATCGTTTTAAATCTTTTGACTGGTTAATTTAAATTAAATATTATAAAAATTTATCACGAAACAATTTTTAAATTTATGTAATTTATAACATTAGAATCTAATTTTTTGATTCTATTTTAAAATAACCGAACGAATCATTTTACTAGATGAATTGATGGTCCAATTTCTAATGATCCAAATAAATATTCTTTTTAATTATCAGCAAGCTTCTTGTTTTTTATTACACAGATTCGATTGGTCGGTTGCCGCGGATGAAAGGTCTTGTGTTTGGAGCTTTGAGGGGAATTTTAATAGGGTGAGTGAAGTTGAAAATAGGGGATTAGTGGCGCCTTTCACTCTCGATGAGGCGTGGGCGGTTGTTCGTGGGTGTGAGTGTTCGAAGTCACCGGGGCCGGACGTCTACAGTATGGGTGCAAACAATACATTCCTTGTTCTTTTGCCTAAGGTTGATTCACAGGTCACCTTGAGTGATTTTCGACCAATCAACTTGCTTAATTCGATATATAAGATTCTTGCCAAAATTCTGGCTAGAAGGCTGCAGTCGGTGTTGGGAGGACTAATTAGTGATCACCAATCGACTTTTGTGTGTGGGCGTCAAATTTTGGATGGTATTCTATTGGCAAATGAGACAATACATTCCATGCGACAGAGTTCGTTGGGCAGATGTATCCTGAAATTGGACTTCACGAAAGCTTACAACTACGTTCGATGGGAATTTTTAGAGCACATTTAATGGTCGATTGGGTTCAGTAATTCTTGGTGTCGTTGGATTACTGAGTGTATCAGCACAGTCAGGTTGTCAGTTTTGTTAAACAGTAGCGCCACTAAAGAATTTTGAATGGGGCGTGGTCTGCGACAAGGCTGCCCATTGTCGCCTTTGTTGTTCGTTATTGTGGCGGAAGCACTGCATAGGATGTTCGTTCAAGCGGAAGAGTTGGGGCTCATCCATGGGGTTTCGTTGGATCCGGGGGTGTCGCTATCGCATCTTCAATTTACTGACGACACCATTCTATTCTTTGAAGCCTCCATTGAGAGCACTACGACTATCTGCAGGTTACTGTGTTGCTTTCAAGTTTGTTCTAGTTTGAAAATTAACTTCAATAAGTCATCTCTTTATACTATTGGCGTGGATGAGGGGCTGTTTGATTCAATTGCGGCTGTCTTGTGTTGTCGGAAAGTTGAATTGCCTTTTGTTTATTTGGGGCTGCCGTTGGGGGTGAATCCTCAAAACATTGTTGTATGGGAACCTGTTATAGCATCGGTTCGACGAAAGCTCGCTGGTTGGAAACGAACATCTTTATCTTTTGCTGCTCGCGTCACACTGGTAAACTCTGTTCATTCGTCACTTCCACTTTATTATTTGGGTTTGTTTCGGGTGCCGAAGAGTGTTATCCCATCAATAGATAAAGTGAGGCGTGCTTTTCTGTGGAGTAGGGTGAGTTTACAACGGAAAATGTGTCGAGTAAGCTGGAGTATGGTTTGTCGGCCACGTCATCTTGGTGGGTTGGGGGTTGCGGATTTGGAGGTTGGAAATAGAGTGTTATTGGTAAAATGGTCTTGGCAGTATGCTAGGGATGAATCGTCTTTGTGGAGGGCCATCATCGTGGCAAAATATGGCGATGTTGCCCAGTTGTGGTGATTTAACTCTGCCTACAGGGGTTCGATGTCAGTTATTTGGAAGCAGATTGTCAAAACTGTGAGCTCAGATAGTGTGCAAAAGTTCATGGGTGAGACTAGTTCTGTTTGGAAGGTTGGTGATTGTTCGTGAGTTTTATTTTGGTATGATGTGTGGTGTGTTGAGAATCCATTGAAGGATATATTCCCACGGTTATTGTTGATAGTGGTGAATCGTTTGGCTTTGGTCGCTGACCTTTCCGATGGGGGTAGCTTTCAGCATGACCGCTGGGAGAGTTTCTTTCATCGAGGCTTGCGTTCGTTTGAGCTTCGACAACTACGGGAGCTCATCTTGCTCTTGGGACCTGTGAGGTTACGGCATGGTGCAGTTGATATGTTAGTCTGGACACCTGATACGCAAGGGACCTTTTCAGTAAAGGCTCTATCACGTCTTCTTATGTTGGACAAGGTGAGAGGGAGCGATTTTGATGAGTGTTTTGCGTGGAAAGTCCTCGTACCTCCGAAGGTTCAGGTGTTTTTGTGGTTCACATGGCTACGCCGTTTACCAACATTTGATTTTTTGAAGCTTCGTGGCATCGTGTTGGATGAGCAGCAAGGTTTGTGTGCTTGGTTTCGTGAGAGGGATGAGGATTTTTTCTATGCCCGTTTGCCTGTAACCCCCTCGTCCCGGTCCGGACGCTTGACCTTTCCTAGTGGGCTACACGGGGATAACCGAGGCGAAACCCATTAAGGCTCCACTTCGGTTAACAACCCGAGAAAATTTTTTTGTTTATATTATCTTGCCTAGATGTAATATTAAGTCCTATGTGAGAAAAGCAACATCGAAAGAAACAATGAGGTAAACAACCAAACCGTCCAATTAAAACAACCAATTTTAAACTTAAACAGCAGGCTGTATCGGAATGCCCATAGGGTGTTTCGATACGCCTTGACTAGGTCAACTGGCCAAAGTCAAACCGAGGAGACCGTTTCGAAACAGGGGTGGCCCGTATCGAAACACCCTCAACGGTCAACTTCTCATGGTCAACGATACGAAGGCCATTCTGAAACACTAAAGCTCGTTTCGATACTTCATTTTATCGTCAAATTCTCAGATTTCCATTAGCAAAATCGTATCGAAACGACCCCTAGCGTACCGAAACGCCTGGCCAAAAACAAAGCGACCGTACCGAGACGGGACCAACCGTTTCGAAACGCCCTCTATCTGCATATTGGTTTTAGCTGGTTTATGGCACAAGGCTATCCCAAAACTCCACTAAAACCTCCCACAACACACATACAACAACTCTAAGGCAAACCAAACATCTACAAGCATGTTTAACACACCAAACATAAAGAAGCCATACATTAAAGGAATCAACTTCATTCAACACATGCTTCATACATAACATTTAGGATTCATGCTTCAACAAACATACACTTAGGCATCCATAAAGGCACAAGGCCAACAACATCATAAAGGATTCTAAACGTGCTCCTAAACAAACCAACACCAACATACTTCAAAAGCTCAAAGCAAGAAATACATATCCCATTGCTTGACTATTACACCTTAAAACTTAAATGTCTATACTTGAAAGCTAAGATAGCACCACAAAGCACACTTGGAGGCCCCCTTCTTGCACTAGCAACCCACGAACTAAGGATCTGCATTGTCGAACAAAAGATAGTGTAAGCATAAAGCTTAGTGAGGGTAAGCTCATTAAAACAAACCTCGACAATGCAGGGTCCAAGCACGAGCACAACCAAGGTAAAATGCATGTTCTTACCTTCGATCCACATGAGCCAAAATACACATGATGCATGAACATATATTCAATATTATGCCATGCTCAACAAGTCCATATACACATTATATGTAAACACATATATTAATCCATATTCGCAACACATCTCAAATCATATTGGCACCTAGCTATGACTCGAATACGCGGATAACCGTTGGAACTCACATCCAACAACAACCATTACCTTATGGTGGGATTACACTCATAACCGTTCAGGCGGAGGGGATTCCACTCGTCCTCACGCCCCGTCGATGGGATTACACTCATCACCTACTAACATATATATAAGAAGGTTTTCCGGGCGAACCCGTACTCCATCTTGATGACTACCATCACTAAGACCACGCACGCATTTGACTCACGTGTGCACACTAAACATCCTAATGATCGATCATTGTACCCAAGCTTTGTTAGGAATTTATAAAGCTTCAATCTTTGACAAATTCTTTGAAAACCCAAAATATGAAATACATGGTTTTAATGAAAACTAATGGTATCAAAATGAAGAGGAATATAAGGCCAAGTCAAAAATGAAATTACCTTTTGGAAAATCACCAACAAGGAGCAAAGGATGTAATGGAATAGTAAAAATGGAGAAGAGAGCTCTTTTGGTCGTTGAGTTTGAAATGAGAGTGAGGAAGAAGATGAGCACATGTCTTCTTCTTTTGTTTTTGCTTTAATTTATCAAAGAAATCCTATTTACCATTATGCCATTAATGAAATGGCTAAAAACTCCCATCTCCTAAAGTCCATGGAATTTGGACTTAGAAGATAGGCCCAACATAGACTTTAATTATTTTGAAAACACGAAGCCCATAAAATATTTTATTATTTTAATTATAAAACCAAAACCCAAAATATTATTTTAATATTATTTTCACCCGACCCACAAACCCGGATGTTACAACTCTCCCCCACTTAAGGAATTTTGTCCCCGAAATTACCTGACGGAAACAAGTACGGAAACTGCTCAAGCATATCAGCTTTCCTCTCCCACGTGGCCACTTCCACACCTCTATGTCTCCACAACACTTTGACCAACTCTATGGTCTTGCCACGCAACACCTTGCTATCAGAAGCAAGTATCCCAACAGGTTCTTCATTATAAGACAAATTTGGATTCAACTCTATCTCCTCAACATGCATAACATGAGATGGATCTGATCTATATCTCCTAAGCATCGACACATGAAACACATCATGGATCTTCTCTAACTCAGAAGGCAATCTCAAACGGTAAGTTACAGGCCCAATCCGCTCAAGTATCTCATACGAACCGATAAACCTCGGACTCAACTTGCCTTTCCGGCCAAATCGCATTACCTTCTTCCACTAAGATACTTTCTGAAACACTTTCTCACCCACTGAGAACTCAATCACTTTTCTCTTCATATCTGCATAAGATTTCAAACGATCGGAAGCTGCTTTCAAACGGTCGCAAATCAACTTCACTTTGTCGGTAGTCCCCTTAAGCAAATCCGGCATAGGTAACAATCTCTGACCCGTTTCAGTCCAACAGATCGGAGTCCTACATCGTCTACCATACAAAGCCTCATAAGAAGCCATTTGTATACTAGCCTGGTAACTGTTGTTGTAAGCAAACTCAACAAAAGGGCAAGTGCTTCTCCCAAGAACCCTGGAAGTCAATCACACAACAACGAAGCATATCCTCTAATATATGTATCACTCGCTCTGACTGTCCATCTGATTGCGGATGATAAGAAGTACTGAAATGCAAACGAGTACCAAGGGCACTACGCAAACAACTCCAGAACCTCGAAGAGAATCTCGGATATCTGTCTGATACAATAGACTTCGGAACTCCATGAAGTCTCACAATCTCGCAAATGTACAAATTCGCCAACTTGTCTAAAGAATATGTAGTGTTCACTGCTAAGAAGTGAGCACACTTAGTGAACCTATCAACTATCACCCAAACAAAATTCTTCTTCGAAGGAGACAACGGTAACCCCGACACAACGTCCATAGTGATCCTCTCCCATTTTCATTCCGGAATCTTCAAAAGTTGTAACAAACCTGAAGAACCTGATGTTCTGCCTTTACTCTCTGACAAACCATACAACGGCTCACATACTTGGCTACATCCTTCTTCAAACCAACCCAGAAATAATCATTCTTCAAATCACGGTACATCTTAGTACTACCCGGATGCATAGAAAAAGGACTCGAATGTGCTTCGCTCAAAATCAGACGTCTCAACTCAACATCTTCAGGTACTACAACTTTATCTCTGAAACACAATGTAACCCCCTTAGCCCGGCCTAGACGATTGACCCGAACTACGAAGATTACACGGGGAAAACCAAAGTCAACCCGAAAGTCAACCTTGATTCACGACCCTTTTTTTCCTTTTTAATCTTGTCTAGATACATGTTAACCCTAAGTGAGTACTAACGAGATATGATTGAGAAAGGCACAGCAAACGGATATCATATAGGGACTCAATTGCACTTTACACGGGTTTAGGGACCTAAATGTAATTTCTATAAATTAGAAGGTCTTCATTGATTTTAAGTTTACCATTATGAAATTAGTCATGTTACACGCTTCTCTGCCAAATTTCATCTTAATTAAACATCTCAAGCTCAAGCAATTTCAATCCCAACATTTAGGACTAAAGTGTAAAACATGCAAACATCAGAGCAATTCAAATCTGTGTCCAACGGTCACCCGTTTCGAAACACCCACATCCCTTATCGAAACGCTGGATCGAAACGGTGTTGACCGTTTCGGTACGCGGGTGTGTTTCGAGACCAGTTCCGAAACATGGCATTCCAGTAGCCAAATCGTTTCGAAACAGCCTCCAACATTTTCGAAACACGAAGGCCATTACAGGCCCCCGTTTCGAAACACTAGAGGGTGTTTCGATACGGTTTGCCCAGAAACTGCAGCAATTGCTGGTTTTTCCTTCATAAACTCATTCAAACACATCCCAAAGACTCTCTAATCATACCAACAAATCAGCAAACATATAAGGTACATATCTAGAACTCTTAAACACATTCATATCATCAAACATGAAATCTCACTAGTCTAGAGACATGCTTCCTAATATCAAATCATAAATAGGCAATCCAACCTCAAAACAAGCAATTAAGGCCATTTACAATTCAAACCAGCAAAATCAAACATGCCACAACCATATGGAGTTTAACACATTTCCCAAATACAATTCTTGGTATCCCATTGCCAATCTATCAAAACTAAAGTGTATGAAAACTTCACCATACTTGAGCTTGGACTTCCTTGGATGAACTTAGCTTCCTTGATGCCTGAAAACACCTCAATTATCTGCATTATTGGTAAAGAGAGAGCGTAAGCAATAATGCTTAGTGAGGCATGCTCTAAAGGAAACCAACACAATAATGCAAACTTTGAAAATCTTTACACAAAAGCTTTTGAACCACATGCTCATTTTAGCACATGCTTGAAAACCTTTCAAAGCAACTTCTCTTTGAAACTACATGTACCTCAATTCTATCTCATGCATTTACCAATGCAAAACTCATGGCAAGGCCATACACATGCTTGTATCATCAAAGCATTTCTAAAACAAATCTCATATGCATAACTCATAGCATAAATCATTTCATCAAAGGTACATGTGTAACAAAAACCATTTCATCGTTTATATTGGCATTAAGCATCTCATTAATACTCGGATATGCGGACACATTTCTACACTAGACTCTTCCGGTGGAATCTCGCATCACCGTACTCACTTGTCTAGCAACATGGCTTCCGGTGGAATCTCTCATCACCGTACTCACATGGCGGAATCTCTCATCGCCACAAAGCTTGGGTATTTCACCAAGTCCTACCCGATAGAATGCCCATCGTCGGAATATCTCCCTTTGGCTTAACCAAAGAGCACGTACGGATTTTTAGTTTATAGTGCACTCTCATCCTATTGATCGATCAATTATATCCAGTAAGTTTCTCAACATCTATGTCAATATAATGTGTTAAAACATCACCAAACCTACTGTTTTTCATGCAATATTACTCAAAGGTTTTCTCATCACATTTCAGAACATGAATCATACTTTGCTTCAAACAAAAAGCTCAAATCTCTTCAATGCAACATGCCATCTCATGACATCTCTACAAGCATAATCTCAAGCCATGAATCATGCACAAAAACAGTAGGAATTTATCAATCTCAAACCATGAGCATGTAAAAGCATTTTAGGGGCAAACACCACTTTAAAGAGAACAATTCAAACCATACTTACTTCCGGATTTAGGAAGGTGTTTCAAACCTCTCCTAAATCCCCAAACCTTGTATTTTTGTCCTCATGGACTTCAAACCCAATCGCACTCACCAATTTATTTTCGCTTGCTCGCCGAAACGCCAATTAAGCTTCCGGATCAACTCCAAAAGTGTCCGAAGATGTCTCCCCTGTTTTAGACACATAAAAGTAGAGGATTAATGCATCATCATGCATTGAAATCTTCAGCCAACGCTCCTAAACTCGCTGCTCTACCTAAACCCAACATTTCGGCTATCAAACACAACCGAAATCACCTCCAAACTCTTCCAAAAACATAACTCAGCCAAGATCCATGACTTCTAAACATTAATTAACATCAAAAACAATCCTAAACTCGTCCTTACACCCCAGCTTTAACAGAACACCAATATCACCCCAAAACCCACCATTTTCACAAGCAAAAACTTAGGAAAAACAACCTATTCGGGATTGGATTGATAAAACCTAATTCCTAACATCATTTAACATCCAAAATACATTAGAAACCATCTCAGAACAGAGCCCAATCAATTACCACGAAAATCTTAAAGATCTCTTTTAAAATCTTGAATTTTAAGCCAAAATCTTGTTTCCAACATTAAAACCATTCATAAACCTTTAATAAAGGGTTGACAACTTGGGAATTTCAGTAAAGAACTGAGTATTTAGAGGAGAAGAACAATCTTACCTCTAAAAGATGATTTCTCCTTGATTTGGGCAAGTTTCCATGAAAATTCAATGTACGAAACAAATAGATTTGATGAAAGATTGATTAGGAATCAATGAGTGATGGAAATCTCATCAAATGAAGTGAAAATCAAAGTGAATTTTTCTGGAGAAAAAGTGTTTGGTTGATAGGATTTTTTTTATCAGCAAAGTGAAGTATGACTCAAAATTTCCAAATCATGTTTTCAAACTCGCTAAAGCTCTTTATGGTTTAAAACAAGCTCCTAGAGCTTGGTATGAAAGACTTTCAAACTTTTTAATTGAAAAAGGTTTTGAAAAAGGTAAGGTGGACACTACAGTTTTTATAAAAAGGTATAAAAATGACATCTTAGTAGTACAAATTTATGTTGATGACATTATCTTTGGTTCTACTAATGAATGTCATTGCAAAGAGTTTGCTAAGCTAATGCAAGGTGAATTCGAGATGAGCATGATGGGGGAGCTCTCATTCTTTTTGGACTCCAAATCAAGCAAAAGAAGGATGTCACCTTCATCAATAAAGCAAAGTACATAAAGGATATGCTCAAGAAGTTTGGCTTGGAGAATGCAAAGCCTCAAGCCACACCTATGAGCTCATCTACAAAGCTTGACAAAGATGAAGGAGGTAAGTGTGTTGACTCTAAGCTTTACCGTTCTATGATTGGATCATTGCTTTACCTTACCGCAAGTAGACCAGATATCTTGTTTAGTGTTTGCTTGTGTGCTAGGTTTCAAGCTAGTCCTAGAGAGTCTCACCTTATAGCCGTTAAGAGAATCTTTAGGTACCTTAGAGATACTCCTTGTTTAGGTCTTTGGTATCCTAGAGACTCCACCTTCAACCTTCATACTTATTCAGATGCAGATTATGAGGGATGCAAAATCGATAGGAAGAGTACTTCGGGAACTTGTCAATTCCTAGGTAGTATGCTCATATCTTGGTTCTCTAAGAAACAAAATAGTGTAGCCTTATCTACCACCGAAGCCGAGTACATATCCTTAGGGAGCTATTGTGCTCAAGTCCTTTGGATGAAGCAACAACTCTTAGATTATGGTATTAAAGTTGAAACCATACCCCTTAAGTGTGATAACACTAGTGCCATATGTTTGACAAAAAATCCCATCCAACACTCTAGAACCAAACACATAGAAATAAGCCATAATTTCATTAGAGATCATGTCCTTAAAGAAGATGTTGTTATAGAGTATGTTGACACCTTAAATCAATTAGCGGACATATTTACAAAACCTTTAGACAAAGAGCGTTTTTGGTCCCTTAGGAGAGAGTTAGGTCTAACTAGCCTATCTTGACCTTTAGGACCTATTTTGTGCTTAAAATTGCTTGATCTTGTGAAATGTCATGTTTATATGTTTTTACTCCTAATTTCATCCTTGCTTATAGCTAGGGGGAGTATGTTTATGTTTGCATATGATTTTCCTGCTCATTCATGTCATTCATTCAAGATAGGCCTTAGAAAAATTCATTTTTATGCACTTTTAGAGCCTCGTCTGTAGTTCCAGGCCCAGGTGTAACGAAACGGGTCCACCCATTTTGATACGGATGCTTTAAAATTCTATCTGAGAGAAGGATGTTTCGAAACGCCTCCCAAGGGCTTCGAAACGTTTTTGCTACTGCCAAGGGGTGTATCGAAACGTGTTTCGATACGAGTCAACGGGGATTCGATATGGTCAAACCCGTATCGAAACGGTCAGCTGGAGTTGAAAAACCGGTCAAACCTCGTTGCCCGCGTTTTGACTGCTTTAAAGGGTTTCGAAACGGGTTAGCGGACTGCTTTAAAGGGGCTTTAATGTTAAAGTTTAACTTAAATTAAAACTCTCTCAAAACCCTAAAAACCCTAAAACGATATTTTCCTATAAAACCCCTCTAAACCTCATTGTTTTTCACCAAATCGTGAGGGCTTTTTCTCTTAAACACAAGTCTAAGCAAGCATCAACAATCTTGTGCAAGGATTTTCATCTATTCATCCAAAATCCCAATTTAAGGTATATTTTCATCTTTTTCTTTTTCCTTCAATTTGTATTCGAATCCTAGGTTAGAAAATTTTAATTTTGTATAGTTTATGTGTTTTGATACTTGGGTTTTTCAAATCTTGTAAAAAAATTTCAAAATCTTCTTTTTTTTATTTGAATATATATTTTTTCACTTGTATTTTCTTTACTGTTTTTTTAAATTCTTTTCCTCTTAAATTTTGTTTTGTTTCTTTGTTTTTAAAATTTGTTGTTAAACCTAAGTGGGATTTACCATTTGATTGAATTAAGAAATTTCATGCATACACTTAAACTTGTTTTTAAATTGCTTGCTTTATGTTTTTAGGATGTCTACGGAGAACGTTAACAAAAAGCGTAAGACGGGTCAAACAAGTGATACGAGTATTCGTCCGAATCTCTCCTAGTTGTTTCTCAAAAGTCTTAGGACTCCAGAGATGAGGGAGCGTTTCAATTATGTCAAGGAGTTTGACGTTCGTCGTGAGCATGTTGTTGACCTCTCGTTTCTTAACTCCGAGTGCTTTCTCTTTTCTTACCTCCTGCGTTTAAGAGAACGGGGAATCCTTGGTTTGATGAGTATCCCGGATATTTGCTACAAGCACATGGTTCTTCTCTTTTACTCAAATGCCAAATTTGTTAATAGTGAAGACAACTCCGAAGTTGTTGGCCTTGAGTCTTCAATCTTGGGAAAAAGGATTGTCATTGACATCCCTTACTTAGAGACTACTTTTGGTCTTAAGGACGAAGGAATCGAGAATGAGAATGGGACTGTTTTAAGTTACATCTTTGGAAAGCTTAATCTTGATTGTTCCTATGACTCACCGGAACCCCGCAAGCAAAAACTTGGTAACTCTTCTCTCCGCAGGTCCGGATTACGTTGTATCATTCATGACCAAAACTGTAACGCCCCGGTTTTGGGCTCAGAAGTTTTGGGCGTTGACCGGTTCGGTCAAAGTGTTGTTCGAATCTAAAAGGGTGAAATTAGGAAAGTCTAGTTCGGGTTGCATTAAAAATATGGAAAAATGTCCTAAAATCCTCTTTTAATATATATAAGTGAACTGTGAAATCAATTTTGCAAAATGAGGTTTGGAAGGGTGACATTTTGGGTTAGTGACCAAAATGTAATTTTTGAAAACTGCGTGACTGTTTTAAAAAGGATTGAAACTTTGAATCTTTAAGGAGCTATTTACCCAAAGGGGAGTTTCTCCAGATTTTCTAGAATATTAAATGATTTAATAATGGTTTAAAATAAAAGTAAAAAGGAGGGAAAGATATTTTTAGTCATTTTTAACTAACTTTCTAAATTTTCCATTTCTCATTTTCTCTCATCTTTTCTCTCAAACCAAACACATTCTCTCCAGATCTTTCCTCTGATTTTTGTCACTTAAATTCATCTTTTCAATTACCTATTGATTGCTAATCATATCTACAACAAAACCTCACCATTTGCTATTTGGATTTTCAAGCTTTTTGGTTCCAAAAAGGGAGAAACTCAAGTTTGGAGGTAAGAACGTCCTTCTCCTCTAAACTTCAAGTTCTTTACTGAAATTCCTAAGTTCTCAATCCTTGATTTGTGATTTGTTAAAGGCTTTTCAATTGAAATCTTGATTTTTGGCTTAAAATGCAAGATTTGCTTGTTTTTGGTGAAATTTTCGTATGATCTGTTTGGGCAGTGTGTTGAGGTGTTAAATTGATGTTAATTGAATGTTAAATTGATGAATAATTGAGGTTTAATCAATGCAATCCCGAATAGGTTGAATTTCCTAAGTTTTGCTTGAGTTTTGGTTGTTTTTGGAGTGATCTTGGTGATCTGTTATACCTGGAGGTATAAGGACGTGTTTGTGATCATTTTGGATGTTAATTGCTGTTTAAAAATGGTTAGAAGTGATGGATCTTGGCTGGGTTAAGTTTTGGAAGTGTTTGGTGGTGATTTTGGTTGTGTTTGGTAGCCGAAATGTTGGATTTGTGTTGAGCAGCGAGTTGTGTTGTGTTGCTGGTGTTTTTAATGCATGATGATGCATTAATCTTCTGTTGTTATGTGTTTGAAACAGGGGAAGTTGATCCGTGAGCATTAGAGGTGTTGTGGAAGGTTTCGGATGCTTGGAAGGCTTGTTGGCTAGCCTTGTTTTGTGTATCGGTGAGTGAAGTTGGGTTTTCAGCTTTTAAAACCAAGGTTTGAAGGTTTTGGGAGCTTAGTTTAAGTCTAAACAACTTTGCTAAGCTCAAGAGTAAGTAAATGGATTTTCGCTCTTGGTTGTGATGTGCATTGGCTTGTTAAACAATTTGTGATTGATGGTTGCTATGCATATGTTTTGCATGTTTTAATTACTGTTTTGAAAGCATATTTTAGCATGGTTTAATGCTGGTTATGAAAGCCATATGTGAAGGATGCTCAAGGTAAGAGATCCTTGGTTTTGTACATTGAAATTGTGGATATGATGCATAGTGTTGCATGTTGTTGAATGGCTTTGTATGATGCTTTAAAACAGTGGAATATTGTTGTTATTGATGCACATTGGTGAGTGATGTTTAAGGTTACAAAGGTGGTTGAAAGTCCTTGTGTAAGCCTTGTTTATTTAAGAACAACATGGTGTTTGAAAGTCCATGGTTGGTTCTTGGCTAAAGTTCATGATGATTTTGCATTATGGATATGCATGTGAATCAAGGTTAATGTGGTAAGTTGGTTATATTGGCTAGTGATGAAAGTGGTTCTTGGTTCGTTGATCGGATATAGTTAGCCGGCTATAGGATTGGGTGCACCGTGAATTAAGTCGCCTTGGAGGTGGAGTGGTTAAGAGTGAACCGGTAAACTCCCTTCAAGTATCCTAACGAGATGGTTAAGGTCATAATGGAGGTTGAATGCCCATTCGAGGACCTTGGTTAAGCAAAGGTTATATGGTGGTTAAAAGTCCATATATGGGAACCTTGTGCTTGTTAAGATCACAATGGTGGTGTAAAGTCCATGTGTGGATCTTGTGTTGGGTGTCCCGGATCTCGTTAGTGATGTTATACAACTACCAATCGGCGATGCTAAGGTTGTATGGTGTTTAAAAGTCCATACATGGGAACCTTGTGCATGTTAAGGTTATATGGTGTTTAAAAGTCCATATATGGGAACCTTGTGTAAGCTAAGGTTGTATGGTGTTTAAAAGTCCATACATGGGAACCTTAGGAAAGTTAAGGTTGTATGGTGTTTGAAAGTCCATACATGGGAACCTTGTGAATGTTGAGGTCAAATGGTGTTTAAAAGTCCATTTGGGAGACATTGGATTGGTAGTGTGTATGGAGCGTGGGGACAACGCTTGTGATCCGCGTATCCGATCGGGTGTTGAGTTGAAAAGTAGATTTGGTTGGTCACTTGGAAGCCAATATAATGTTCTTGAATATAATGAAGCATGAGATGCTTGAATTGATGCATGGTTGCATGAAATGTGTAAAATGTATTATGAATGCATGTTAACTTGTTGGTTTGAACAAGTGTTGATTATCTATTGAGAATGTTGCATGTGTGCATGAAATCTCTTTAGTGGATTGGATTCTTGCTAAGACTTATTGTAAAGGCATGGGATGCAAATGAAAATGATGTGGTAATATGTTGCATGGTTTAATGCATGTGTTGATTGATTGAGTAAATGGTTTAAAAAGGGTTTCTTAGTTTGAAACTGCATTCAAGTATATGAATGGTATGATGTAAAGTGGAAGTGTTTTCCAAGGTTTGATTTTAGCTTTGCATATGGTGTTTATGCATGGAATGGCTAATTTGATGGTTTTGCAAGTTATGTTTTGAAAAGGTTTATTTAGCTTTTTAAGCTAAGGGCTGATTTTCATGTTTGTGCAATGCATGATTTTAAAGCGTGTTGTTGAAAAGGGTTTTCAAACATGGCTTTGGTTTATTGAAACGAGTTGCTTTTCAAGAGGTTTTATGACTCGCTGCATTGATGGTGTTTTGGTTTTGAGCATTCCTCACTAAGCATTATGTGCTTACGCTCCTTTTTGTCCATCAATGCAGATAAGTGAAGTTGGACAGCGAGAAGCAAGGGATTCAAGGAGTACTCCAAGTGAGATGTATGTCTTGGTTAATAGCTATAGTTAATAAAGGCAATGGGGGTAGAATCTCTTATGTTGTTGTTAAAGGAGATTGTATATGTTGGACATGTATGGTTTATGTTTTTGAATCATGTGGATTAATGTTGTACGTTTGAATCTCCCTATGCTTAATTTGTGTTGCTATGCTTCTTGTTTAAAAGCATGGTTGAGCTTTGAATGAGTTTAATGTGTTGTTGCACCTAGGGGTGGTTATGTATCTAGTTTTGATGCATTTATGTTCCTCATATGTTGTAAGGCTTGCTGGTGTGATTTGGTTGCTTTTGGAGCATGTTTGGTGGGTCAATGTTGTGTTTAACCAGCAAGGTTGCTGCAATCTGGGCAGGGCGTTTCGGAACGCTTGTTACCGTTTCGGAACAGGGGCCTGAAAAGGCCAAGGTGTTTCGAAACGAGAGGACCTGTTTCGGAACGGAAGTGCTACTGCCAGACCCCCGTTTCGGTACCAGTTGCGGAACGGCCCTGCGTTTCGAAACAGGGTGAACCTGTTTCGGAACACCTGACCGTTGGGGGCTGACATTGGCGGTTATATGTTTCGAAATGTTTGCGTTTTGGTCCTGAATCATGTTTTTGCAATTGTATGAGTTCTGGATGTCCGTTTGAGTTGAAATTTGGCAGTGAAGCATGAAACCTGACTAATTTCATATTGGTAACTTTTAATTGGGTGAAGTCCCTGTAATTTTCAGAATTTACAATTTGGTCCCTAAAGTTGTAAATTGTTTAATTGGGTCCCTGTTTGACCTCTGATGTTTATGATCTTTGAGTATGCTGTTGTATGATCATATCTAAGGCTTAATATGCATCTAGACAAGTTTAAAAAGAAAAAAAATGGGTCGTTAATCAAGGTTGACTTTTGGGTTGACTTTGGTTTTCCCCGTGTGACTTTCTTAATTCGGGTCAACCGTCTAGGCCGGGTTAAGGGGGTTACATTTGGTGGTATCAGAGCTGAGTTGCGAATGTTTGGGGAAAACGGTAAGTTGTTTTAATGTGTGTTTGATGTTACCCTGATGTGTGGTTGAAAGTTGGTTGAAGGTTGGTTGAAACACGTGTTTCTGAGCAATTGATGATGTTTTCAAGTATGCTTTGTGGTTATGAATCTTCTTTGAGCTCACGTGGTTTATGCTGTTGTTGTGCGCTAATGTTATGCATGATGGAAGTGTAATGGGTATGATATGTTGATGATGTTATGCTGTTGCGAGTGGATGTTGTTTGATGTAAGTATGATCGGATATGTTGTTGATATGCTTGATGTTGTGATATCCATGCTTTTGTTGACTGTTATGTCATGTAAAAGGGGGAGGATTCGGGATACCCATTGCCTTATTATTATAGCTATTGTGTTATTTTGGAGTTGGAGTTTGAATCCTTGCTTAAGCTGGTCTAATGGTTTTGTTGTTTTGTTGTGATTGCTTGTTGTTATAGTATGGCAAAATCGATGAAAGAATGGCCGTTGGGTGAGATGGTTGCTGCCTTGGGGCAGGTTGTTAAGGCATGGAATTCACCTTTTAGTGGAGGTGTTTCATCCCAGTCTTCTGTGCCTGGATTTGGGTTGGTAAGGCAGAAGGAAGAGGTTGGTTCTTTGATGAAGAGTTCATCACCTGTTGTTCAGGAGGTGTTGGGAACATCTCAGGTTGTAGCGAAGGTAAAGTCAGTGGATATGCTGACTGTGGGATGCGTGGGTTTGCCGAAGCAGCGTTTGCTTGATTTGGGTGTTGTGGAGTATCATGGTTCGACATCGGAGATGTTTGAGGCCTGGTTGGCCAGTGTGGTCCTGATCTTGGATCAAGAAGGCTGTGATTATGCCTGTAAGTTGGAGAGTGTTGTTTCTTTGATGTTGGAGGATGCATGTGCCTGGTGGGCATCTGTGGCGGTGGCATCGCACATCCAGGATATTGATTGGGATTTCTTTGTGTCTGCCTTTTATGAAAGGTATCTTGGAGAGAAGTTTCCAAGGGTTAAGCAATGTGAAGGTAGTGCTGTTGTGGAGCAAGTGTTGCTTGAGCAGGGAGTGGAAGCTCAGCCACCGGTATGTGACCGTTGTGAAAGGCGCCATGTTGGAGGTTGTTGGGGCGCGGGTGCTTGTTGGAACTGTGGTTCTAAAGTGCATGTTAAGCGCGATTGTCCTCTTGGGGTGAAGTCATCTTTGGTGATAGCCAAAGGGTCTCTGAAAGGTCGTGGGCACGGCCGAAGCAAGGTTCAGAGGTGGCAGAAAGAGCAGAAGGTTGTGAAGAGTTTGGGAATTGAGAAGTGCTGGAAATGTGGGTCTGCTGGACATATGAGACGTGATTGTTTAATGTTGGCTCGGAATAGCCAGGGTTCTTTACCGCAGGGAGATGGTGATGACCTTAAAGTGTTAGCTGGTGCTGTAGCGGTGCGGCAGGAGGATGTTGGTTCCGCGAGGAAGAGAGCTCGTCTGATGAAGCTTCAGGGTGGTGATGTGTTTTCAGGTAATTTTGTTAAGTAATCTTTGCTCTAGTTACCTTAGTTGGGTTTCTGTTGGTTTTCCTTGCGTGGTAAGTTTAGTCTTGTTGCCAGCATGTTGAGGTAATAGTTGTAGTTTTGGAAACATCTTTGGTGTAAAGAAGGTTTTAGTGAGTTTTGTGGTTAATGGTTGTTGGTATGATGGTATGAGGGAGTTATATAAGTTAGAAGTAAGGAAGGAGATTGTTCTTAGACGAATTCTGAGGATGTTATTGGAGGGTGTGAACTGGCATTCATGCACAGTTAAAATCATTGTTATATGCTATATTATATATGTGCTGGTCCATGCATACATGTGGCATGACATTAGAGGTTTGCATACATGTACATCAGGCATTGATAAGGCATGTTGGTGATCATGCATACGATGTTCACACTCGCTAATAACTAATCGAATCTGTTAGTATGGTGGTTGGGTTAGGTTGGATGATGGGTTCTTTAGAGGTTGATTTGGTGTTGGGTGAGAGTTAGAAGTAATGGAGTATATTAAGCTTGTTGCTAGTAATAGTGAGAGTGGTATAGCCTGTGGTGGAAGGAAGGTGTTGGTGCTTGTCGAGTTTAGTGGTGTGGTGGTAAGAAGTTTGCCGATGGAAGTTAGAATCGGTCAAGTGGTTATGAGTAGCTTGTGGAAGAGATGGTTCCATGGAAGCTAGATGATGTTGCAGGTTAGTGGATGTGCTCTCGGAATGCCGAGGTATCTTGGCATTGATGTGGTAGTAGAAGGGTTGTTTGTTCGTAGCAAACTTTGAGGAGTTGAGAAGATGGTATGTATGTTCAAGTTGGGTGGTGTTCTTGTAAGGCAAGTGTTGTGGTCAAAGCTTGAAGTGGAAAGGTAATGAAAGATCGAAGGTCATTGTTGGTTGGATGGATTCTTGTGAGAAGTGGTTGGCTGGTTGTGAGTAATTGAATTCTTTTTGGAGATCAGCTGGTGGTGTGTGGAACGGCTAGCGGAGTCAAGGTCGGGGTTTTGTGATGTGAATTTTGGATGGTGGGTGAGTAGTCCTTGTGAGTCGTTATGGTAATGTTAGTGGCAGATGTGAAGGATTATCAGCATTCGTTGAGGAGTTTGGGTAAACGGTTGTTGCTTAAGGATTTTTGCTTGTTGGGAAATCCTTGGAAGAGGTTTGGGAGTTGCAAGAGTTTTAGAAGCTGAGAAGTTTACAAAGTGGCTGAATTGGATTGGTTAGTGTCGCTGTGTAAACAAGTCTTGGGAGTTGTGTGTTACGGTGATGTGTGCTGTAAAAGTTGAGGTTCTTCAGATTGATGTTGGGGCTGTGTACAGTCCGGATATGTGAAAGGTTAAGTTATGGCTATTTTTGTGTGTTCTGGATTTTATGAACAGTATGTGGTGGTGTTGAGTTGGTGGAGTTTTTGTGTGGAATGTGTTCAGTGGTGGTTGGGGCTTTTGTGTTGCCGTGTGTGTTGCTTTGGGAAGGTTGTGGTTCTCTTTCCGCCGGTTGAAATTTCGAGGACGAAATTTCCTAAGGGGGGAGAGTTGTAACGCCCCGGTTTTGGGCTCAGAAGTTTTGGGCGTTGACCGGTTCGGTCAAAGTGCTGTTCGAATCTAAAAGGGTGAAATTAGGAAAGTCTAGTTCGGGTTGCATTAAAAATATGAAAAAATGTCCTAAAATCCTCTTTTAATATATATAAGTGAACTGTGAAATCAATTTTGCAAAATGAGGTTTGGAAGGGTGACATTTTGGGTTAGTGACCAAAATGTAATTTTTGAAAACTGCGTGACTGTTTTAAAAAGGATTGAAACTTTGAATCTTTAAGGAGCTATTTACCCAAAGGGGAGTTTCTCCAGATTTTCTAGAATATTAAATGATTTAATAATGGTTTAAAATAAAAGTAAAAAGGAGGGAAAGATATTTTTAGTCATTTTTAACTAACTTTCTAAATTTTCCATTTCTCATTTTCTCTCATCTTTTCTCTCAAACCAAACACATTCTCTCCAGATCTTTCCTCTGATTTTTGTCACTTAAATTCATCTTTTCAATTACCTATTGATTGCTAATCATCTCTACAACAAAACCTCACCATTTGCTATTTGGATTTTCAAGCTTTTTGGTTCCAAAAAGGGAGAAACTCAAGTTTGGAGGTAAGAACGTCCTTCTCCTCTGAACTTCAAGTTCTTTGCTGAAATTCCTAAGTTCTCAATCCTTGATTTGTGATTTGTTAAAGGCTTTTCAATTGAAATCTTGATTTTTGGCTTAAAATGCAAGATTTGCTTGTTTTTGGTGAAATTTTCGTATGATCTGTTTGGGCAGTGTGTTGAGGTGTTAAATTGATGTTAATTGA
This sequence comes from Hibiscus trionum, assembly GCA_030270665.1. Taxonomy (NCBI): domain Eukaryota; kingdom Viridiplantae; phylum Streptophyta; class Magnoliopsida; order Malvales; family Malvaceae; genus Hibiscus; species Hibiscus trionum. The sequence continues at coordinate 38,299,906 of BSYR01000026.1, read as the reverse complement.
ATGTTAAATTGATGAATAATTGAGGTTTAATCAATGCAATCCCGAATAGGTTGAATTTCCTAAGTTTTGCTTGAGTTTTAGTTGTTTTTGGAGTGATCTTGGTGATTTGTTATACCTGGAGGTATAAGGACGTGTTTGTGATCATTTTGGATGTTAATTGATGTTTAAAAATGGTTAGAAGTGATGGATCTTGGCTGGGTTAAGTTTTGGAAGTGTTTGGTGGTGATTTCGGTTGTGCTTGGTAGCCGAAATGTTGGATTTGTGTTGAGCAGCGAGTTGTGTTGTGTTGCTGGTGTTTTTAATGTATGATGATGCATTAATCTTCTGTTGTTATGTGTTTGAAACAGGGGAAGTTGATCCGTGAGCATTAGAGGTGTTGTGGAAGGTTTCGGATGCTTGGAAGGCTTGTTGGCTAGCCTTGTTTTGTGTATCGGTGAGTGAAGTTGGGTTTTCGGCTTTTAAAACCAAGGTTTGAAGGTTTTGGGAGCTTAGTTTAAGTCTAAACAACTTTGCTAAGCTCAAGAGTAAGTAAATGGATTTTCGCTCTTGGTTGTGATGTGCATTGGCTTGTTAAACAATTTGTGATTGATGGTTGCTATGCATATGTTTTGCATGTTTTAATTACTGTTTTGAAAGCATATTTTAGCATGGTTTAATGCTGGTTATGAAAGCCATATGTGAAGGATGCTCAAGGTAAGAGATCCTTGGTTTTGTACATTGAAATTGTGGATATGATGCATAGTGTTGCATGTTGTTGAATGGCTTTGTATGATGCTTTAAAACAGTGGAATATTGTTGTTATTGATGCACAGTGGTGAGTGATGTTTAAGGTTACAAAGGTGGTTGAAAGTCCTTGTGTAAGCCTTGTTTATTTAAGAACAACATGGTGTTTGAAAGTCCATGGTTGGTTCTTGGCTAAAGTTCATGATGATTTTGCATTATGGATATGCATGTGAATCAAGGTTAATGTGGTAAGTTGGTTATATTGGCTAGTGATGAAAGTGGTTCTTGGTTCGTTGATCGGATATAGTTAGCCGGCTATAGGATTGGGTGCACCGTGAATTAAGTCGCCTTGGAGGTGGAGTGGTTAAGAGTGAACCGGTAAACTCCCTTCAAGTATCCTAACGAGATGGTTAAGGTCATAATGGAGGTTGAATGCCCATTCGAGGACCTTGGTTAAGCAAAGGTTATATGGTGGTTAAAAGTCCATATATGGGAACCTTGTGCTTGTTAAGATCACAATGGTGGTGTAAAGTCCATGTGTGGATCTTGTGTTGGGTGTCCCGGATCTCGTTAGTGATGTTATACAACTACCAATCGGCGATGCTAAGGTTGTATGGTGTTTAAAAGTCCATACATGGGAACCTTGTGCATGTTAAGGTTATATGGTGTTTAAAAGTCCATATATGGGAACCTTGTGTAAGCTAAGGTTGTATGGTGTTTAAAAGTCCATACATGGGAACATTAGGAAAGTTAAGGTTGTATGGTGTTTGAAAGTCCATACATGGGAACCTTGTGAATGTTGAGGTCAAATGGTGTTTAAAAGTCCATTTGGGAGACCTTGGATTGGTAGTGTGTATGGAGCGTGGGGACAACGCTTGTGATCCGCGTATCCGATCGGGTGTTGAGTTGAAAAGTAGATTTGGTTGGTCACTTGGAAGCCAATATAATGTTCTTGAATATAATGAAGCATGAGATGCTTGAATTGATGCATGGTTGCATGAAATGTGTAAAATGTATTATGAATGCATGTTAACTTGTTGGTTTGAACAAGTGTTGATTATCTATTGAGAATGTTGCTTGTGTGCATGAAATCTCTTTAGTGGATTGGAGTCTTGCTAAGACTTGTTGTAAAGGCATGGGATGCAAATGAAAATGATGTGGTAATATGTTGCATGGTTTAATGCATGTGTTGATTGATTGAGTAAATGGTTTAAAAAGGGTTTCTTAGTTTGAAACGACATTCAAGTATATGAATGGTATGATGTAAAGTGGAAGTGTTTTCCAAGGTTTGATTTTAGCTTTGCATATGGTGTTTATGCATGGAATGGATAATTTGATGGTTTTGCAAGTTATGTTTTGAAAAGGTTTATTTAGCTTTTTAAGCTAAGGGCTGATTTTCATGTTTGTGAAATGCATGATTTTAAAGCGTGTTGTTGAAAAGGGTTTTCAAACATGGCTTTGGTTTATTGAAACGAGTTGCTTTTCAAGAGGTTTTATGACTCGCTGCATTGATGGTGTTTTGGTTTTGAGCATTCCTCACTAAGCATTATGTGCTTACGCTCCTTTTTGTCCATCAATGCAGATAAGTGAAGTTGGACAGCGAGAAGCAAGGGATTCAAGGAGTACTCCAAGTGAGATGTATGTCTCGGTTAATAGCTATAGTTAATAAAGGCAATGGGGGTAAAATCTCTTATGATGTTGTTAAAGGAGATTGTATATGTTGGACATGTATGGTTTATGTTTTTGAATCATGTGGATTAATGTTGTAACGTTTGAATCTCCCTATGCTTAATTTGTGTTGCTATGCTTCTTGTTTAAAAGCATGGTTGAGCTTTGAATGAGTTTAATGTGTTGTTGCACCTAGGGGTGGTTATGTATCTAGTTTTGATGCATTTATGTTCCTCATATTTTTCTGAGCTCTAGATCAGAATGAAGGCCAAGCCCAAAGTTAAAGGAAGAAACCCAACGAAAGAAAAGAGGACGAATTAAAGACATCTACTCAGAAGATTTAATCTTAATTCGAGTTGTACTTTAGTTTGAACTTGTATTCTTACCTTATTAGAAAACTTGAACCCAATGCCTATATAAAGGTTGTGAAACCGATATTTTAATTTTGATATAACTAAATAACCTAAGGACTAAATTGAAAATGTGAAAATGAATTTTTAAGTCCTCAAATCTCTCTATATGTTTTAAACAATATATCTAAGTTAAAAACTAAATTTATCAAATGTTTTCTAAGTGTTCTTAAAGCCAAAACAGTGATTTTCGAGTCACCGTTTCGAAACGGCCTTAGGCATTTCGAAACAGTTTTGAAACTGTAAGCTCATGTTTCGAAACGGGTATCGAAACGATTTCAACACTGCCAACCCGTGTTTCGAAAAAAGTTTCGAAACGACTTAAGAACATTGAAACACTGTATCGAAACGACATCCGGTGTTTCAAAACGGCTTTAAAACTGATTTGAAAAATATGACAGTTGAATGTTTTTAACTGATTTTAAACAAGTTGTTAAGGCATATCGAAACGATCTCAAGCCGTTTTGATACGATCCTTGACAGTGGCAAAAATTTTCGAAACAAGTTTCAAAACGGCTCTTAGCGTATCGAAACAAGTCTAACCGTTTCGATACGGGCTCTTTAATGCACCCCAACGACTTTCTATTTTTGTATGTTTCGAAACAGGGTCGTGCGTTTCGAAACGGTTGGTTGTAGACTGCATTTATCGAGGGAAGATAACACTCCCAACGGCTCTATTGATGAATGCAACAACCACAACGGCTAGAATTCAATGAGAAGGTATAAAAGGGACCTCTAAAAGCTTCAGCAACAACTATTGATCCAAAAACAAACATCCAAACATCAAATCCAAGCATTTGTGCCTAAATCCCATTATTGTCTTGTAACACCCCAATTTTGGGCTTAGAAGTTTAGGGTTTGAACCGGACCGGTCAGAGAAGTGATTCAAATATAAAAGGAGGTTTTAGGGAAAGCCTAGTTTGGGATGCTTTAAAAGTATATAAAAATATCTAAAAATCCTCATTTAATATATTTAAGAGAGTGGTGAAATCAATTTTACAAAATAAGGTTTGGAAATACTACATTTCGGTGTAGTGACCAAAATGCGATTTTTGCAAAGTTTAGTAGTGACTGTTTTGTAAAGGATTGAAACTTTGAATCTTTAAGGAGCTAATTACCCAAAATGTTCTTCTCCAGATTTTTCCTTAATTTGGGTGATTTAATTAATGTTTAATTAAGAAGAAATCACCATTTCTCTCTCAAAATCCTATCATCCAAACACATTTCTCTAATTTTCATAACTACCTTTCTCTAATTTTCCCTCATTCCTTTTTCTCTCAAAATCCTATCATCCAAACACATTTTCTCCAGCAAAATTCACTTTGATCTTCACTTCAATTGATGAGATTTCCATCACCTATTGGTTTCTAATCAATCTTGCAACAAATCCTTTTGATTTCTACATTGCTTTTTCATGGAATTTTGCCCAAATCAAGGAGAAATCACCATTTAGAGGTAAGATTGTTCTTCTCCTCTAAATACTCAGTTCATTACTGAAATTCCCAAGTTGTCAATCCTTTATTAAAGTTTTATAAATGATTTTAATGTTAGAAACAAGATTTTGGCTTAAAACTCAAGATTTTGGAAGAGATCTTGAAGATTTTCGTTGTAATTGATTGGGCTCTGTTTTGAGATAGTTCTCTAATGTATTTTGGATGTTAAATGATGTTGGAAATGAGGTTTTATCAATCCAATCCTGAATAGGTTGTGTTTCCTAAGTTTTTGCTTATGAAAATGGTGGTTTTTGAGGTGTTTTTGGTGTTCTGTTATAGCTGGAGGTGTAAGGACGATTTGAGAGTTGTTTTTGATGTTAATTGATGTTTAGAAATGATTAGAAGTGATGGATCTTGGCTGGGTTATGTTTTGGAAGAGTTTGGAGGTGATTTCGGTTGTGTTTGGTGGCCGAAATGTTGGTTTTAGGTAGAGCATTGAGTTTAGGAATGTTGGCTGAAGATTTCAATGCATGATGATGCATTAATCCTCTGCTTTGATGTGTCTAAAACAAGGGAGACATCTTCAGACACTTTTGGAGTTGATCCGGAGGCTTAATCGGCGTTTCGGCAAGCAAGTGAAACGAAATTGGTGAGTGCGTTTGGTTTTGAAGTCCATGAGGACAAAAACACAAGGTTTGGGGATTTAGGAGAGGTTTGAAACACCTTCCTAAGTCCGGAAGTAAGTATGGTTTGATTTGATCTCTCTAAAGTGGTGTTTGGCCCCAAATTGCTTCTACATGCTCATGGTTTGTGATTGTTAAATTCCTACTGTTTTTATGCATGTTTTGAAGCATGAGATTATGCTTGTAGAGTTGTCATGAGATGGCATGATGCATTGAATAGATTTGAGCACTTGGTTTTAAGCAAGTATGATTATTGATTTGAAAAGTGGTGAGAAAACATTTGAGTTATTTTGCATGAAAAACAGTAGGTGTGATGATATTTTAACACATTATATTGGCATAGATGTTGAGAAACTTACCGGATATAATTGATCGATCAATAGGATGAGAGTGCACTATAAACTAAAAACACGTACGTGCTCTTTGGTTAAGCCAAAGGGAGATTTTCCGATAATGGGCATTCCATCGGGTAGGACTTGGTGAAATACCCAAGCTTTGTGGCGATGAGAGATTCCGCCATGTGAGTACGGTGATGAGAGATTCCACCGGAAGTTGTTGCTAGACAAGTGAGTATGGTGATGTGAGATTCCACCGGAAGAGTCTAGTGTAGAAATGTGTCCGCATATTCGAGTATTGATGAGATGCTAAATGCCAATATAAATGATGAAAGGGTTTTTGTTACACATGTACCTCGATGAAATGATTTATGCTATGAGATATGCATGTGTTTTGTTTAGAAATGCTTTGACAATACAAGCATGTGAATGGCCTTGTCATGAGTTTTGCATTAGTTTTAATGCATTAGATAGAATGAAGGTACATGTGTCTTCCATGAGTTTTTCTTTGAAAGTTTATCAAGCATGAGAAAGAGATGAGCATGTGGTTTTAAAGCTTAAATGAAAGTGTCTCTAAAATTGCATTATTGTGTTGGTTTATTTAGAGCATGCCTCACTAAGCAATTATTCTTACGCTCTCTTTTACCAATAATGCAGATAATTGAGGTGTTTGAGGGCATCAAGGAAGCTAAGTTTGTCCAAGGGAACCCAAGCTCATGTATGGTGAAGTTTTCGTACACTATTAGTTTTGATAAATTGGCAATGGGAACCTAAGTTTTATTTTGGGAGATGTGTTAAACTCCCTAAGGTTGAGGCATGTGTGCTTTGGTTGATTTGAATTGTAAATGGCCATTATTGCTTGTTTGGAGGTTTGATTTCCCTTTTTGGATTGGATAATAGGATGCATGCCTCTAGACTTATGAATTTTCACGTTTGATGCTATGAATGTGTTTAGGAGTTCTAAACATGCACCTTATATGTTTGATGACTTGTTGATATGCTTGGAAAGTCCTTTGGATGTGTTTGATCAAGTTTTTGCGTGAAAAACCAGCATTTGCTGCTGTTTCTGGGCAAACCGTATCGAAACACCCCCTATTGTTCCGAAACGGGGGCCTGAAATGACCTTCGTGTTTCGAAACGCTAAAGGATGTTTCGGAACTGGTCTCGGAACCAACCCGCGTTTCGAAACGGTCAACTCCGTTTCGATCCATCGTTTCGATACAGATGGTGGACGTTTCGAAACAGGTGACCGTTGGGCACTGATTTGAATGGTGCAGAAGTTTGCAAGCTTTACATTTTAGTCCCAAATGTTGATATTGCAATTGCTTGAGTTTGAGATGTTCAATTAAGATGAAATATGGCAGTGAAGCATGTAACATGACTAATTTCATATTGGTAACATTAAACTCAGTAAAGACCTTCTAATTTACAGAAATTACAAAATAGTCCCTAAACTTATAATTAGTGCAATTGTGTCCCTGTATGATATCCGATCGCTGTGCCGTTCTCAAATGTGTTTTATGAGTACTCACTTAGGGTTAATATGTATCTAGACAAGACTAAAAAGGAAATAAAGGTCGTTAATCAAGGTTGACTTTGGTTTTCCCTGTGTAATCTTCGTAGTTCGGGTCAACCGTCTAGGCCGGGCTAAGGGGGTTACATTTGGTAGTATCAAAGCTTAGTTCTCGTATAATTGGGGTCTGTGATGTGGATGTTGTTTGTGTAATTGCATGATATACCTTTTGGCTGAAAGAATGTGGTGTGAATAGTGATGTATGATATCAAATGTGATGCTTTTGTGTTATGATGCTATGTTGGAGTGTGTTAGGAGATCACATTGCCATATCAAAACTAATGAAAGGAATTGTTTTCGAAAAAGAGCTTGAGTACTTGGATTACTTACATTATTGAGCCTAATTGTGTCGGTGCATTGTTGTCTTTGTAAATGGGGCCACGTAGAGAGATGAGGATGAATACAAGAGCTATGGCTCAGAATGAGAATGATGAGAATGCTGAGAATGTTGTGGATTTACCTCCTCCTCCTGTTCGTGATGGTGGTGCTGGAGTTGGAAATGCTGGTGTTGGTGCTGGGGTCGCTGGACCTGAAGGTGTGCAGGGGCAAGCTGCTCCTGACATGACTGTGTTGATTTAGGCTATTGCTGGAGCCTTTCAGGCAGTAGTAGTTGGAGCTCATGGAGCTGCGCATCAGGATGATGCCAATGTGAGATTGCCTTTAGAACATCTTTGCAGTCTGAGAGGGACTGAGTTCAGAGGTTTATCTCCGGAAGGATCTGAATCTTGGTTAGAAAGCACCAAGAGGAATTTGGGTCAGATGAGCTGCAATAATGTGCAGAAGCTGGGTTGTGTGGTGTCATTGCTGCATGGTGATGCTTATACGTGGTGGACGACCACTATCTCTGGGATGGAAGATGATGAGGTGACCTGGACATTCTTCCTGAGTGCATTTAAGCGAAAGTATCTGGGTGTGCGATATCTAGATGAGAAGAAAAGAGAATTTATGTCTCTTGTGCAAGGTAGCATGACAGTGGCTGAGTACGAGATCCAGTTTGTCTGCCTCGGTCAGTATGCACCTGAGCTGATCCCTAATGAGCGGGAGAGGTGCGAACGATTCTGTTATGGGTTGGTAACGGATGTGAGGACCTTTATGCTTGCGGCAGATTATACAGATTTCGATGTCTTGGTCACTAGAGCCAAGGACATTGAGTCGAATCTTGGTTTGTCTAGCCGTGCGGGTGGATCAAGCTCTGGGAAGAGAGCGGCTGAACGCGATTATGGTAGAGATCGCAACAAGAGGCATAAGGATAGGAGGTCGCACTTTGATGCTAGGCGTGGAGGTGGTAACCCTAGTAAAGGTCAGCAGGGACCTAATGCTGTTCAGAGGACTCTTGAGTGTAACCGTTGTGGTAGACGACATGGTGGCGAGTGTTGGGGTAACCTTGGTACATGCTGGAATTGTGGGAACCGTGGACATCTGAAGAAGGATTGTCCTCAGCCTTTGAAGGAGGGAAAGGCTCCAGTGAGAGCAGCTGAGCCACAGAGAGGCCGTTGGCGCGGCCGTGGTAATTTCCAGCGCAAACATGATGGTGGGAGGAATGTAGCACATGTTGTGGCTGTTCAACCTGAGGGTGGCGGTCAGGCTCGAGTGTATGCTCAACGTGAGGGAAGGAATGATACGGATGTGATCGCAGATACCTTTACTTTGCAATCCTTATCAATACTTTCTTTGATTGATTCTGGATCTACACACTCGTACATATTACGTGAACATGCTCAAATGCTTGGTTTACCTGTTGAGTCTTTGGATGTTGGTATGCGTGTGACTAGTTCTTTTGGTGAGACCGTTGTGACACGAAAGTTGTATAGAAGATGTCCCTTGAAAGTGCAAAACCATGTTTTTCTTGTTGATCTCATGGAATTGCCATTCTATGGTTTTGATGTGATCCTTGGTATGGATTGGCTTGTTGAACATCGGGTTGTAGTGGATTTTGAAAGCAAGCAAGTTTCGCTGAAACTTGCGGATGATTACGAAGTGGTGGTGGTTGGTGAGAATGTGATGTTTCTTGCCAATGTGGTGTCTACTTTAGAAGCGAGTCGGATGCTGAGGCAAGGTTGCGAGACTTACTTAGCCTTTGTGATGAATCCTAGTACAAAGGAGTTGCGCGTTCAGGATATCAGAACTGTGCGGGAGTTTCCTGGAGTGTTTCCGGAGGAGTTACCTGGATTGCCGCCTAGTCGAGAGGTGGAGTTTGGGATAGAGTTGTATGAAAATACAACTCCAGTGTCCATTGCTCCCTATCTCATGTCACCTAAGGAGTTGAAGGAGTTAAAGACGCAACTTCAGGAGTTGCTTGACCGTGGTTTCATTCGGCCAAGTGTGTCACCTTGGGGTGCACCGGTCTTGTTTGTGAAGAAGAAGGATGGCACTATGAGAATCTGCATCCATTATCGTCAGCTGAATAAGTTGACTATCAAGAATCGATATCCTTTACCGAGGATTGATGATCTTTTTGATCAGTTTCGTGGAGCGGTTGTGTTCTCTAAGATTGACTTAAGGTCAAGGTACTACCAGCTTAAGGTGAAAGATGTGGATGTGCCAAAAACAGCCTTTAGGACGAGGTATGGGCATTATGAATTCCTTGCGATGCCGTTTGGCTTGACGAATGCTCCTACAGCTTTCATGGACATGATGAATAGAGTGTTCTATGAATACTTGGATAGGTTTGTTGTGGTGTTCATCGACGATATCCTTGTGTACTCTCGTACTGAGGAGGATTATGAAGGTCATTTGAGAGTTGTCTTGCAAGCGCTTCTGGAAAATCAGCTTTATGCTAAGTTGAGCAAGTGTGAGTTTTGGCTAAAGGAAGTTGTGTTCCTTGGTCATGTGGTTTCAGCTGAGGGGATTCGTGTTGATCCTCAGAAGATTGAGGCGGTTATGAATTGGAATCCTCCTAAGTCTGTTCATGAAGTCCGTAGTTTCCTTGGGTTGGCAGGATATTGCCGGAGGTTTGTATATGGATTTTCGAATATTGTTGCACCTTTGACGAAGTTGTTGCAAAAAGATGTCAAGTATGAGTGGACATGAATCAGGAAAAGAGTTCGTGGTATACAGTGACGCATCCTACGTTGGTTTGTGATGTGTGCTAATGCAAAAGGGTAAGGTGGTGGCTTATGGATCGCGATAGTTGAAGGTGCATGAGCGCAATTATCCTACGCATGATATTGAATTAGCTGCGGTGGTTTTTGGTTTGAAGATTTGGAGACATTATCTTTATGGTGAGAAGTGTACTGTGTACACGGATCACAAGAGTTTGAAGTATCTAATGTCTCAGAAAGAGTTGAATCATAGGCAACGACGTTGGGTGGAGTTGCTTAAGGATTACGATCTGACGATCGAGTACCATCCGGGAAAAGCTAATGTTGTGGCGGATGCCTTGAGTAGGAAGGGGGCAGTGGAGTAAAGGGCCATGTTTGCCAGCTTGAGTATTTCGCAAGATGGAGGTCTTGTGGCTGAGTTGCAAGTGAAACCATCTCTGGTTCAGTTGATAAAGGATAAGCAGTTGTTGGATGATTCGTTGGAGCCACATGTTCAGGATATTGCTGAGGATATACCATCAGATTTCTGTTTTAATGATGATGGAGTTTTATGTTTTGGAAGTCGAATAGTAGTGCCAAATGATGCGGAGTTGAGGCGTACTATTCTGACTGAAACTCATAATAGTCCTTTTGCTATGCACCCTGGTAGTACAAAGATGTATCGTGATTTAAAGGATGGGTACTATTGGGTGGGTTTGAAGAAAGATGTTGCAGAGTATGTGAGTAAGTGCATGGTTTGTCAGCGAGTTAAGGCTGAGCATCAGTTTCCTTCAGGGTTGTTGCAACCGTTGAGGATTCCTGAGTGGAAGTGGGAAAGGATTACCAAGGACTTTGTGTCTGGTCTGCCTTTGTCGCCATCGAAGAAGAATTCGGTGTGGGTGATTGTGGATCGCCTTACGAAGTGTGCGCATTTCTTGCCTGTGCATACCACGTATACCTTGGATAAGCTTGCTGAGTTGTACATTGTTGAGATTGTGCGTCTGCATGGTGTGCCAAAGTCTATAGTGTCAGATAGAGACACGAGGTTCACATCGCGTTTTTGGGAATGTTTGCATCAGGCTTTGGGTACGCGGCTAAATTTCAGTACTTCTTATCATCCACAGTCGGATGGTTAGTCTGAGCGTGTTATTCAAGTGCTTGAGGATATGTTGAGGTGCTGCGTAATTGAGTTTCAAGGCTCTTGGGAGAAGCATTTGCCTTTGGTGGAGTTTGCTTATAACAATAGCTACCAGGCAAGTATTCAAATGGCACCTTATGAAGCCTTGTATGGGAGGAAGTGCAGAACTCCTCTTTGCTGGGCTGAAACAGGTCAGAAGTTGGTCTCGATGCCGGCTTTGTTGAATGGAACCACCGAGAAGGTGAAGCTCATTTGTGAGCAGTTGAAGGCAGCTTCTGATCGATAGAAGTCTTACGCGGATTTAAAGCGTAAGGAGATTGAGTTTGCGGTGGGTGACCGTGTGTTTTTGAAGGTTTCACCTTGGAAGAAGGTGATGAGGTTTGGCCAGAAGGGTAAGTTGAGCCCTAGGTATATTGGACCATACGAGGTGATTGAACGTGTGGGTCCTGTTGCGTACAAGATAAGGTTACTGCAAGAGTTGGAAAAGATACATGATGTGTTTCATGTCTCTATGCTTCGGAGGTATAGATTGGATCCCTCGCATGTTATGCCTGTGGAGGAAGTGGAGTTGAATCCAGATTTGACCTATGATGAGAAGCCGGTTGAGATTCTGGATTCAGACAGTAAAGTTCTTCGAGGTAAGACCATTGAGTTGGTTAAGGTGTTGTGGAGGCGTCGTGGTGTTGAGGAAGCCACGTGGGAAAGAAAGGATGACATGAAGAAGCAGTTTCCTTACCTTTTTCCTCCAGGTAAATTTTGAGGACGAAATTTCTTAAGAGGGGAGAGTTGTAACACCTCAATTTTGGGCTTAGAAGTTTAGGGTTTGAACCGGACCGGTCTGAGAAGCGGTTCGAATATAAAAGGAGGTTTTAGGGAAAGCCTAGTTCGAGATGCTTTAAAAATATAGAAAAATATCTAAAATCCTCATTTAATATATTTAAGAGAGTGGTGAAATAAATTTTACAAAATAAGGTTTGGAAATACTACATTTCGGTGTAGTGACCAAAATGCGATTTTTGCAAAGTTTAGTAGTGACTGTTTTGTAAAGGATTGAAACTTTGAATCTTTAAGGAGCTAATTACCCAAAATGTTTTTCTCCAGATTTTTCCTTAATTTTGGTGATTTAATTAATGTTTAATTAAATAAAAGAAATGAGAAAACTACTTTTTGATTTTCATAACTACCTTTCTCTAATTTTCCCTCATTCATTTTCTCTCAAAATCCTATCATCCAAACACATTTTCTCCAGCAAAATTCACTTTGATCTTCACTTCAATTGATGAAATTTCCATCACCTATTGGTTTCTAATCAATCTTGCAACAAATCCTTTTGATTTCTACATTGCTTTTTCATGGAATTTTGCCCAAATCAAGGAGAAATCACCATTTAGTGGTAAGATTGTTCTTCTCCTCTAAATACTCAGTTCTTTACTGAAATTCCCAAGTTGTCAATCCTTAATTAAAGTTTTATAAATGGTTTTAATGTTAGAAACAAGATTTTGGCTAAAAACTCAAGATTTTGGAACAGATCTTGAAGATTGTCGTTGTAATTGATTGGGCTCTGTTTTGAGATAGTTCTCTAATGTATTTTGGATGTTAAATGATGTTGGAAATGAGGTTTTATCAATCCAATCCCGAATAGGTTGTGTTTCCTAAGTTTTTGCTTATGAAAATGGTGGTTTTTGAGGTGTTTTTGGTGTTCTGTTATAGCTGGAGGTATAAGGACGAGTTGAGAGTTGTTTTTGATGTTAATTGGTGTTTAGAAATGATTAGAAGTGATGGATCTTGGCTGGGTTAAGTTTTGGAAGAGTTTGGAGGTGATTTCGGTTGTGTTTGGTGGCCGAAATGTTTGTTTTAGGTAGAGCAGCGAGTTTAGGAGTGTTGGCTGAAGATTTTAATGCATGATGATGGGCATTCCATCGGGTAGGACTTGGTGAAATACCCAAGCTAGGTGGCGATGAGAGTTTCCGCCATGTGAGTACGGTGATGAGAGATTCTACCGGAAGTTGTTGCTAGACAAGTGAGTACGGTGATGTGAGATTCCACCGAAAGAGTCTAGTGTAGAAATGTGACCGCATATCCGAGTATTGATGAGATGCTAAATGCCAATATAAATGATGAAATGGTTTTTGTTACACATGTACCTCGATGAAATGATTTATGCTATGAGATATGCATATGTGTTTTGTTTAGAAATGCTTTGACAATACAAGCATGTGGATGGCCTTGCCATGAGTTTTGCATTAGTTTTAATGCATGAGTTAGAATGAAGGTACATGTGTCTTCAATGAGTTTTGCTTTGAAAATTTATCAAGCATGAGAAAGAGATGAGCATGTGGTTTTAAAGCTTAAATGAAAGTGTTTCAAAAATTGCATTATTGTGTTGGTTAATTTAGAGCATCACTAAGCAATTATGCTTACGCTCTCTTTTACCAATAATGCAGATAATTGAGGTGTTTGAGGGCATCAAGGAAGCTAAGTCTGTCCAAGGGAACCCAAGCTCATGTATGGTGAAGTTTTCGTACACTATTAGTTTTGATAAATTGTCAATGGGAACCTAAGTTTTGTTTTGGGAGATGTGTTAAACTCCCTAAGGTTGAGGCATGTGTGCTTTGGTTGATTTGAATTGTAAATGGCCATTATTGCTTGTTTGGAGGTTTGATTTCCCTTTTTGGATTGGATAATAGGATGCATGCCTCTAGACTTATGAATTTTCACGTTTGATGCTATGAATGTGTTTAGGAGTTCTAAACATGCACCTTATATGTTTGATGACTTGTTGATATGCTTGGGAAGTCCTTTGGATGTGTTTGATCGAGTTTTTGCATGAAAAACCAGCATTTGTTGTTGTTTCTGGGCAAACCGTATCGAAACACCCCCTAGTGTTCCGAAACAGGGGCCTGAAATGGCCTTCTTGTTTCGAAACGCTAAGGGATGTTTCGAAACGATTTGGCCACTGGAAGGCCTCGTTTCGGAACTGGTCTCGGAACCAACCCGCGTTTTGAAACGGTCAACTCTGTTTCGATCCATCGTTTCGATACAGCTGGTGGACGTTTCGAAACAGGTGACCGTTGGGCACTGATTTGAATGGTGCAGAAGTTTACAAGCTTTACATTTTAGTCCGAAATGTTGATATAGCAATTACTTGAGTTTTAGATGTTCAATTAAGATGAAATTTGGCAGTGAAGCATGTAACATTACTAATTTCATATTGGTAACATTAAACTCAGTAAAGACCTTCTAATTTACAGAAATTACAAAATAGTCCCTAAACTTATAATTAGTGCAATTGAGTCCCTGTATGATATCCGATCGCTGTGCCGTTCTCAAATATGTTTTATGAGTACTCACTTAGGGTTAATATGTATCTAGACAAGACTAAAAAGGAAAAAAAGGGTCGTGAAACAAGGTTGACTTTCAGGTTGACTTTGGTTTTCCCCGTGCAATCTTCGTAGTTCGGGTCAACCGTCTAGGCCGAGCTAAGGGGGTTACAAAAAGCTCCAGCAACAACTATTGATCCAAAATCAAACATCCAAACATGAAATCCAAGCATTTGTGCCTAAATCCCATTATTGTATTGTAACCCCAATTATATTTTTCATTCTTATCATTTCAATTGGGTTTAGTGCTTGTAATTGGGCTATATTATGTATTGAGAGATACTTGTTTTAGCCAACAACTTCTTTGTTTCAATTGTGTGAGGATTGGGTCAAATTTTGGGTAGAAAATTTAACCAAAAATTGTAAGGGTTACCTCCTTAGCCTAGAAAAGGGGAAGAGCAATTAGTGGAATTGTTGCAAATCCTTAGTGAAGCTAAGGTAGTGGATGTAGAGTTCCTCTTGGTTTATTTCGATCATTCGATCCACTCAACAATAAAGGCATGTAATTCGACCTAGGGAAGGACATCTTATTCTCTAGCCGTCTTCCCCAAAACCCTAGTCGTTTCCCCCTTTTCATCATGTTCTAAATTTCCCCTAGGGCTGAGGGTTGATTCTGGTTTTTAACATCTTGCAAGAGTATCGGGATAACATTGTGAGATTATTTATTTACTAAATATCGGGAGAGTTAAGTATACGAAAGGAATAAGTACGAGTTCTCCAGTTTATGGTTAAACTATCTCGGAGCTAGGGATAGGACGAGGTTAAGTGCCTAAGGAAGAATTCAACAACATCGGTGTTCATCCTTCGATTCACGCCTGGAGGTATCATCTAAGACGTGTTCATCGACAAACTTGGACCTCGGGATAGGACAGGTCACAACAGGGATTCTTGCCAAGCTTGAAGTACAGAGTTGTGTGATCGCTGCCGCGACATCAACAGACTGCTGCCTCCACAGGTGCTGCCGCGACAGGGACGACGACAGAACAAGAATTCTCAACACAGTGCAACACCTGCACTACCGAGCAAATCAATACCGGCCTATTTTTTTACCCTGAATCTTTTAATCTTTTATATCCAGTATTCTTCAATATCCTTCTACAATCAATTAAACTCTCTTCTTTCTCTCTTGTGCAGCAATCCAAGGATAAAACTATTTTCAGTCCCCGTGGATTCGACATGTGATACTTCGTGTATCACTTTACTACTTGCGTAGTGTACACTTGCATTCAATTGCGATAGACTATTTTACACGCAAAAAGTTTTTGGCGTCGTTGCCAGAGACTGGCAACATATCTTTACCCTTACTTTTACTGCACTTTTTTTAAAATTTTTCTGTTTTTATTGGTATCCTTTACCCCGTGCTCTTCACAAGTTTTTTTGTTTGCTTATGCACAGATCTAGACGGGGCAAAGAACCTGAGTATAAATTAGACCTTGAAATCGAACGTTCGTGCAATCTCAGGAACCGAGTCCGCCTTTTGATAGCCAGAAACGATTACCTTGAGGAATAGATAGAAGCAATGCATAACGGGGTAAATCGCCCGAGGAATCCTAAAGATCCTCCCTAGGATGCCCGTGACGGAAGGCCTACTGCCGAGGCCGCACGCCGATCCTGCCGTGATTACATGATCAATGATCATGTGGAACTGGAGAGCACCCTGCCAGACGTGGAAGCTGAAAACTTTGAGCTGAAACCTGTGATGTTCAACATGATCAATTCCGCTGGCCAATTTAGTGGTGCTGCTACAGAGGATGCCAGAGAACATCTGAAAACGTTCCAAGAAATCTGTGGATCGTTTAGATTACCAGGAGTAAATCCGGAGATACTAAGGCTTCGGTTATTTCCTCATTCACTGAGGGACAGAGCGAAAACTTGGTGGAATAAACTAACGTCGGGTTCAATACGAACTTGGGCGGATCTCACTCCTGAATTTTTATCTCTTTTTAATCCTTCCCATTTATCTGATCAATTACGTAATGAAATTGCTACTTTTCAACAGGAAGATGACGAGCCAATGCACGAGGCATGGGACAAGTTTACCACTCTTCTAAGGAATTGCCCAATGCACGAATTCCCCGTTTGGAATCAAGTCATCAAATTTTACAATGCTGCCAACACACACACTCAGATGAGAATAGATTCAGCAACAAATGGACTGATGTTGGATAAAGACCCAGATGAAGCCATGGTAGTATTGAATAATCTAGAAAAGAATGAAGAGCAACTTATCACAGTGAGGAGAGGTAAACGAGTGCTAGCTGTGAAAGATTATGAATCTGACAATTCCCTAAAGACACAGGTTGCATACCTCACAAAGGCAGTAGAAAACTTGCTAAAGAAAGATTCAAAACCCGTCTACTCTGCAGAAGAGGTATGTGAAACTTGCAGTGGGAATCATAGTTCGGAAGACTGTCCATTACAGCTAGCGGAAGGGATGTATGTTGGAAACTATAACAAGCCGAGAAACTACGACTCCAACAATTACAATCCCAACTGGAGGAAAGACCCAAGATATCCTGGAGTAACCCAAACAACGCCCTGAATCCTCAAGTGCAGAACACTCAAAACCAGGGGGCACCTAGACTCATGACACGGCAGCAACCGCAACAGCAGCAGCAACATCAGCCGGCAGCCGCACCTAGTATACTGGAGCAGACATTGGCCACATTTATGTCACAGATAGGAGCTTACATGGCAAACATTGATCACATCATCAATAAGACTGAGTCGTTCATGGATAAAACAGAGATAAGAATGACTAACCATGAAGCTACACTAAAATCACTGGAGACACATATGGGTCAGGTTTCCCAGCATATTAAGCCAAGGCAGAATGGAGGATTCCCTAGCGATACTAAGGTCGCTAGACAACCCACACATGTGCAGTGCAAAGCTATTACAACTAGGAGTGGGAAACAACTACCAGGGCCGGAGATGAAAGCCATACCGATTGAGGAACCAGTCCTAGAAAAGTCTACCGCGAACACTGCCCCGGCAGAAGATAAACAACCTACTCCCGCCACACCTGTCACGACTGCAGAAGGGACTGAGGAGAAAGACAAGAATGATGATGAACCTAAGCCTCCTCAGATCTAAATATCATATGAAGGACGTCTGGAAGATTACCGTCCTCCACCTCTTTTTCCACAGTGGTTACAAAAGTAGAAATAGGAGTACCAGCTCAAAAAGATCTACGATATTTTTAAGCAGGTTCACATCAACATACCGCTGTTAAATGCCATCAAGCTGATGCCGGGTTATGCGAAATTTCTTAAGGATGGTATGTCGAAAAGATCCAGACTTGGGGAATTTGAAACGTTAAAAATGACGGAAGGATGCATGACTATCTTACACAGGCATCCACCCCAGAAAAAGAAGGATCCTGGGAGTTTCATCATACCGTGCATAATTGGTGACAAATTCGTGGGTAAGGCACTTTGTGATCTAGGTGTTAGTATTAATTTAATGCCAAAATTTGTATTTAAAAAATTAGGTATTGGACGAGCACGACCCACGATAGTTATGCTGCAGCTGGCAGACCGCTCTTACGTACAACCAAAAGGGAAGATCGAAGATATTCTGGTAAGAGTGGATAAGTTCATTTTTCCTGCTGACTTTCTTGTTTTAGACTGTGAAGCAGATGAGAACGCACCAATCATCCTGAGGCGACCCTTCCTAGCCACAGACAGATCATCGATTAATGTAGAAAAGGGAGAACTTACAATGAGAGTAAATGATCAAGATATCAAGCTCAATATTCTCTAGGCAATTAAACATGCTAATGCTGAAGAAGAATGCAAGGGCATCACTGCAGTAATCCTTGACCAACCCTGCATCAGGTCGAGCTGCCATGACATTAAATTTGGTCACTGCCACATCAGTCATCTAAAAGACTGTCACGGCAGCAACGACGATAGCAGCTCCTCAGATTCAGACATATCTGACACTGAAGGTCATGAGGAGGTAAACTAGATAGGCAATCGTCTAGGTAAGTTATTCGAGCCCCTAAACTATACCTCGAATGAACATATAATCCAAAAGCCTTCAACTGTAGAACCACCTGTTTTAGACCTTAAGCCCCTGCTAGGGCAGCTTAAATATGTTTTTCTTGGTTTAAATGATACGTTTCCTGTAATCATATCTTCCAAGTTAATGCAGAAACAGGAACAACAACTAATTGGGATGCTGCAGCAGCATAAAAAGGCTATTGGATGGACGATAGCTGACATCCAAGGTATCAGTCCGGCACCATGTATGCAGAAAATTCTCCTAGAGGATGATCATAAGCCGACAATTGATGCTCAAAGACGCTTAAACGACGCTATGCGAGAAGTGGTTAGAAAATAAATTATCAAATGGCTTGACGCTGGGATAATTTATGCCATCTCGGATAGTAAGTGGGTGAGCCCGGTGCAGTGTGTTCCTAAAAAGGAGGAATAACCGTGGTGACCAATGAAGAGAACGAACTAATCCCAACCAGGACTGTGACCGGTTGGAGGGTTTGTATGGATTACCAGATGCTTAACAAAGCTACCCAGAAAGACCATTTTCCCTACCATTTATTGATCAAATGCTTGATAGGTTAGTGGGAAAACCTTTATTATTGTTTTCTTGATGGTTACTCAGGTTATAACCAAATAGCTATTGCACCGGAGGAGCAAGAGAAAACGACCTTCACTTGCCCTTACGACACTTATGCTTTCCGGAGAATGCCATTTGGAATCTGCAATGCACCAACAACCTTCCAGAGGTGTATGATGGCAATATTCTCTAACATGGTGGAGGACTTCCTGGAAATATTCATGGACGATTTTTCCGACTTTAGAGATAGTTTTGAAGGCTGTTTAGGCAACCTACAGAAGGAACTCAAAAGATGCGAGAAACCGAACTTGATCTTAAACTGGGAAAAATGCCACTTCATGGTAGATGAGGGAATAGTCCTAGGCCACAAGGTAAGCTGCCGCAGCATAGAGGTCGACAGAGCAAAGATAGAAGTGATTGAAAAGCTGCCGCCACCTACCACAATCAAAGTAATTCGGAGTTTCGTAGGGCATGCTGGGTTCTATCGAAGTTTTATTACAAATTTTTCGAAGATTACCAAACCTCTATGCCACTTACTGGAACAGAATCGTCCCTTTCATTTCAATATTGAATGTACCGAGGCATTCAGAATCCTGAAAGAAAAGCTGGTAACAGCCCCAATTGTACAGCCACCAGAGTAGAGTTTGCCATTTGAAATTATGTGTGATGCCAGTGACTATGTTGTAGGGGCAGCACTTGGGCAGAGGAAGGACAAGCAATTCCACGTAATCTATTTCGCCAGCAAAACACTAAACGACGCCCAAGTGAACTACACCACAACAGAAAATGAACTGTTAGCAGTGGTGTTCTCCATTGACAAGTTCCATTCGTACATACTTGGAACGAAGGTGGTGGTCCATACAGACCACTCAGCACTGAAGTATTTGTTCGCTAAAAAAGATGCAAAGCCTAGACTGATACGTTGGATTCTGCTGCTGCAAGAGTTTGACATTGAAATCAAGGATAAAAAGAGGACAGAGAACCAAGTTGCATACCACTTGTCAAGATTATAGATGGGAAAAAGTCTACCGACAGACAAGACCCACATAGTGGAGACTTTCCCTGACGAGCAGCTGTTTGCTGCCACAAGCACTACCGCGACAGCCATGGCGGCATGTAAGTTTTATGAACTTCCTTGGTATGCTGATTTCGTTAATTACATAGTTAGCAGAATATTACCTCCTGAACTTAATTATCAAGCAAGGAAGAGGTTCCAAAATGATGCAAAACATTATTATTGGGAGGAACCTCTTCTTTTCAAACATTGTGCATATCAAATTATCAGGAGGTGTGTACCATAGGATGAGCAGGAAGCTGTGCTTCACCACTACCATGCTTCACCATATGGAGGACACTTAGGTGGAAACAAAACCACTGCCAAGGTTTTGCAATCTGGTTTTTATTGGCCCTCACTGTTCAAGGATGCCCAAGCATTCTACAAAAGCTGTGACAAGTGCCAACGGACTGGGAACATCTCAAGAAGACATGAGATGCCACTACAAAACATCCTCGACGTCGAAATCTTCGATGTATGGGAGATTGATTTCATGGGACCATTCCCAGCGTCATGTAGGAAACTTTACATCCTACTGGCAGTGGATTATGTATCCAAATGGGTTGAAGCAATCGCCATACAGAAAAACGATGCCAAGATTGTTCAGAGATTTCTGTACCAAAACATTTTCTCTAGGTTTCGCATACCTAAGGCGATCATCAGTGATGAAGGTAGACATTTTGAAAATAGGGTAATCGCTGCTGCCTTAAGGAAATATGGTGTAAAGCACCGCATTGCAACAACATATCACCCTCAATCCAATGGACAGACCAAAATTACCAACAAGGAAGTAAAGAATATTCTTGAGAAGATGGTTAAACCTACTCGTAAAGATTGGTCTTTACACCTCAATGATGCACTCTGGGCCTATAGAACAACATTTAAGACACCATTGGGAATGTCACCCTACATGCTTATATATGGAAAGACATGCAATTTACCTGTCGAGATAGAGCATAAAGCTTACTGGCTATCAAGGCAGTGAACATGGACTTAGATAAGGTAGGACAGAAGAGGCTACTTGACTTGAACGAAATTGAAGAAATTCGAGCAATGGCCTACGACAATGCAAGAATTTACAAGGACAAAACCAAGAGGTGGCATGACAAGAAGTTGCTGCCACGACAGTTCTGCCCAGGGTAGCTTGTGTTGTTATTTAACTCTAGGTTGAAACTTTTCCCAGAGAAGCTTAAATCTGGATTGTCCGGCCCATTCCAAGTTGTGCAGGTTTTTCCTCATGGTGCCATCACGATCAAATCCTTAAAAGACGGGCACCAATTTAAAGTCAACAGACAGAGACTAAAGCATTATCAGGGGACTGAAGCCCAAGGATGCAGGAAGTGGTTACCTTAGGAGATGCCCCTCAAGGCATCCCTAATTTAACTTAATTTTATTCTTATTTTTATTATTTATGTATTTTATTTATTTATTAGGAATTTAGAATTATTTTATTTTTAGGAACTAAGATTTTATTTTAATTATTTTTAGGAACTAAGTTTTTATTTTAATTATTTTTAGGAACTAAGGGAAACAAGGAGAGGAGAAGAAGTGAACCGGCCCACCATACCAACAGCAGCCCAAAAAGCCCAACGGAGGAGTCTGTCGTCACAGCCTGTCATCAGCTGTCGCGATAGACGCGGAAAATACAGCCTATCACCACGCTGTCGCGGTATACACGCAAACGCGTAATAGATGTGTAGTAGACACAGAAACGCGTGAGAGACGCGTCAGAAACCGCGAAACAGCTGGCCTCGTTATTCATGCCTACCGTGACAGCTCCAACGGGCAGAAAATCATTCATCTATATAAACCCCATTCACTGTTCATTTTTCACCTCACTTTTACTTTATCAACTTGCTTTCTCTCTAGATCTCAATTTTCTTTTATCTTCCACAGCCTTGAAACTATGATTACCAGACAAACACGTCGAAGTGCTGCCTCCAGCTCTACCGCGACAGCCAGCACACCTAGCCACAGTGCCATCCTTAACCGCTTTGCCACCACCGACTCCGTCGACAGATATTGCTGCTCCTTCCAAAAGAGGGAGATGTGGGAAGAAAGAGAGTTTCTTTACACCAAACGCACGGAAGACCTCGGGCTCAAACATTTCATTGCAAGAAAAATCAAGGCCCTCAAATGGCAGATGTTTGCTACATAGCCAGAGGAGATGAATGTCACGTTGGTCCGAGAATTTTACGCAGCCGTCGACAGCAAGGATACGAAAGGGAGAATGGATACAAGAGGTTCATAGAGAGTCTGTCGCCGACAGACTACGATGCTGTGATGGCAGAGGTAACCAAGGAAGGGAGAGAGTGGAATACCGACCCCAAGCATCGGCGGATGGTGAAACGCACTCAACTTACTCTCGAGGCCAAACTATGGAACAACTTCGTAAAGAAGAGGATAATGCCTTCTTCTCACAACAGCACGGTTGACCGACCCAGTTTAGCTCTCGTTCATTCAACTTTTAAATGAGAGACCCAAAAATGCCGGCCGGTATATACGGGAGGGGATTTTGGACTGTGCCCTTCGACCGTCGGGACCTCTCGTCTTCCCGTACCTCATAACCGAGTTCTGCCGAGGCCATAACGTTCTAGAAATCCCCGAAGATTTCAAGGTCCGAGGGAAGGGATGGACAGAGCGCAACATCTTCAGCGTAATGGAACTGAAAGCAGCCAAACCACTGTCCTTTTTCAACCTGTCTGCCGTAGCAGAGGAGCCGGAAGAGCCCACTCAGCCTGAACCTACCGCAGTAGAGCAGCAGCAGCCCCTCCAGTAGACTCCTCCACTCAAATTCTGACCACACTGAATAAGATGGAGGAACGACATATTGGTCTGATGAGTTTCGTCAGAGACTTGACGGCAACCATTGTACATTTCATTCAAAACAATTTAAATTTTACAAATGTACAATTTCCTGCTTTCCCAGAGCAATAATTTGCTGCCCCTACACCTACACCTGCTACCACACCAAAAACACCATCTGCTGCATCAACTCCAACGGCGGTTGCGACAGCTGAAGGCGGCAGCCACACTGCTACAGCTTCTGCCAGATGTGAGAAACGAAAGGAGCCGCTGCCAGAACTCGACGACGACTACTTCGCAGGGTTCTCCTCTTCATCTATTTAACAAGACTCTGACGGGGAGCCATCTGTTGCGAGAAACCTTTCCAAGGAGTTCACTACTATGAAAAGGCAGAAGCCCAACACTCGTGAAGGATCATCCGGCCAGGGCAAGTCTGCCCGCAGCAGCAGCAGCTCATCAGATGAGGCACAAGTGCTGGAAAAGCCACCCCAGATCTCACCCACTCATATCCAGCCGCCAAGGGAAGCAAAGAAGAAAACTGTCTCCGCCTCTCCAAGCACTCTACCGGCACCGACAATGAAGGTCACTGCCCGCCAAAAGCTATAGATTAGCAGCAGCAGCAGCGACGACAGCTGCTGAAATTAAGTTCCTATCTTATTTTGCTTTCTTGCTGTTTTATTATTATTGTGATGTATTTTGTTTTTATTTTTTTTCATCTTTGTCATCATGCATTGAGGGTAATGCAACCCTCGAGTTTGGGGATGGCATCCCTCTAGTAATATGAAGTGTCTTTTAGGTTTTAAAATTGCGTCTAAGTGTTAAGTATTATTTATGTTTATTTTTTTCAAAAAAATTGCTTAAGTCTTTGAACTGAACTTACCTGCCGTGACAGATTCTATCGTGGCAGTACCTTTACGATATTTTTAGGAACAATTTAGAGCCTTACTATAGTTATGATCTTAAAACACCCTTTGTGACTCTTATACTGTCTAGACTTCTCTTAGTAAACTAGAATAGGAAAAAGCTTAAACACTTGAGTTGCCCCTAGAGGTGCCTAACACTGGCTCTAGGAAAAGAAGTTAAGAAAAGTTAGACTCAATACACCTAGAGGTGTCCAAAACCGACTCTAGGAAGTTAGCTAGAGGTGCCCGAAACTGGCTCTAGTCAAACTTAAATTAAGAACAGAGAACCAAGTCTAAGAAAAATTTAAAAAGCCTAAGAATTGCCTCCAAGAAAATGAAAGCTGGCATAAAAAATTCATGTGAGGGGCTTAGGTATTCTAGTGAACCAAGGGAGTCTAGGAATATAATTGTTCATAAAACATGCACACACTACACGAGAATTATAGCAAGGTTCCAAATAAATCCAGAAATATCCAACTAGGTGTTGTTCACCAACGGGAATGAATGGTAGGTAAGGAAAAGTCCACTGATTTAAGCCAAACAAAAAGTTTCTTTTTAATTTTAGTTAGGTCATAATTGCTTGAGGACAAGAAGGAACTTGAGTTTGGGGGTGTGTTGAGTGTTCAAAAGTTCTATTTTTACCCCTTATTTAGCCCATATTTCTACTGCATTCAAGCATAATTCTTTGCATTTACGTTAGATTTCACATATACATCACAATTATATAAAATGGCACAGTTGCTACTAACTTTGGCTGATTTTACAGATAGCTGCTGTGGCAGACTTGAAAGGAGTCAAGAAGAAGGATGCTGCTGTGGCCACTGCCGTGGCAGCCAATGACGACAACAATGGTGAAGGGAAAAGTGAAGTGGAGCTCGACAGATAGAGGAAATTAAGCCGGTCTGTCGTGGGCCACTCCTATATTTTTCTAAGCCCTAGATCAGAATGAAGGCCAAGCCCAAAGTTCAAAGAATAAACCCAAAGCAAGAAAAGAGGACGAATTAAAGGCATCTACTCAGAAGATTTAATCTTAATTAGAGTTGTACTTTAGTTTGAACTTGTATTCTTACCTTATTAGAAAACTTGAACCCAAGGCCTATATAAAGGCATGTAATTCGACCTAGGGAAGGACATCTCATTCTCTAGCCGTCTTCCCCAAAACCCTACTCGTTTCCCCCTTTTCATCATGTTCTAAATTTCCCATAGGGCTAAGGGTTGATTCTGTAAAGTAGTTGCAAGGATTCTACTGTTTTTAGGAGTTTTCTGTTTAATAAAATAAACTTCAAGTTTTCTTATTCTGGTTTTCAACATCTTGCAAGAGTATCGGGAGAGCATTGTGAGATTATTTATTTACTTAATATCGGGAGAGTTAAGTATATGAAAGGAATAAGTACGAGTTCTCCAGTTTATGGTTGAACTATCTTGGACCTAGGGATAGGACGAGGTTAAATGGCTAAGGAAGAATTCAACAACATCGGTGTTCATCCTTCGATTCATGCCGGGAGGTATCATCTAGGACGTGTTCATCGACATACTTGGACTTAGGGATAGGACAAGTCACAGCAGGGATTCTTGCCAAGCTTGAAGTACAGAGTTGTGTGATCGCTGCCGCGACATCAACGGACTGCTGCCGCCGTAGGTGCTGCAGCGACAGGGATGACGACAGAACATGAATTCTTAACACAGTGCAACACCTGCACTACCGAGCAAATCAATATCAGCCTATTTCTTTACCCAAAATCTTTTAATCTTTAATATTCAGTATTCTTCAATATCCTTCTACAATCAATTAAACTCTCTTCTTTCTCTCTTGTGCAGCAATCCAAGGTATTTTACTTCGTGTATCACTTTACTACTTGCGTCGTGTACACTTGCACTCTATTGCGATAGACTATTTTACATGCAACACTTACCATTTCCCTGCACAACCTACACCAACTTATATATACTTTACAAGGCATATCAATAACACAATTGATTTCATCATGCATGATCAACAACATAATAACAAACAACATGCTTCCTTCCAAGGTATTAAAATTTCATGCATAACAAGTTATCACCTCAAGTAATGAAAAACAAACGGTAAAAGGGGAATTTAAAGAGGCGACACACACCAACTTACTCTTGAGTTTAGATGGGCCTTTCAAGCTCAATCTAAACTCTTTCAAAACCATATTTGAACCAAAACGTTGCTTAAAAACATTTCCACTCACCATTCGCACACCAATGCAAACCACAAGGTCGTTTCAAGCTTCCGAACTTTCCGGGACCGCGTCCGAACCACTCAAGGCCAAATCCGCTATTTCCAACCAATCAAAAACAATATATTAACCTCTTTATCAACCACAAATTTGCTGTTATACATTAGCTTAGAATTCCACAATATTTTTCTCAACAATTCAAAGCCGAATTTCTGTTAAATATTCTCATTTTCGTACTCCGGCAAAACCCAGCAATTACCCCTCAATTTAAACACTTAAAACACTCCAAAACATGTCCAAAACATCACCCTAAGGTTGTACAACCATCAGCCCTTCATTTCCCCACATAAACACCTTAAAAACTCTTATTTTCCACTTCTAAAAATCACTTACAGCAGTGGTTTCGGGAATCCAATCAAACCAGCACTATAACCACTCAAAAATCATCAAATAACATCTAAAAACACATATCTAAGGTCCACATACCTCTAGCCCTCTTTTTACCACAAAATCAAGCCAAAAACTCACTTATTTCACTTCTAAAATCCACCCCTAAGACTAGTTTCGGGTATACTATAATTAAGCAACCTTTTTAACATGTTATGACTTCAAAATAAACTTTAAAAACACCCCAAAACACTGCCCTAAAAGACCCATAGGAGATTTCACCCAAAATCCCCTCTTTTCATAAATCTTGAAATTTTAAGGTTAAGAATTAATGGGCTTTGCAAATCCAACTTTAATTTAAGTTAAATTTAAGTAAAACTAGGAAAGGAAAAAGAGGATTTACCTTCAAAGGTCTTCAATGGAGGAAGGGAGAAGAAGATGAGAGAATATGGTTTTTGGGAGAAGATGAGTGATTTTGATTTTCAAAACCCTCTTAAAATTTTCATTAATGGCTTTATCGTAAATATTGACAACTTTTATAAAAATCAGCTCTTCAATTTAAATTTAACCCGAAACTAATCCTAGATCAAAACCGATAACTCCCGAGCCTAAAACCGGGGTGTTACATGCATATGAGCTAATGAGATTGTGAAATGCTTTTGTGCATCAAGCATGTGTGGCATTGCCATGAGAATTGTATTGGTTGAATGCATGAGATAGATAGATGGTACATGTGGTTTTCAAGATGAGAATTGCTTTGAAATGATTTTCAAGCATGAGAAAGAAAGAGCATAATGTGGAAATGGTTTCCAAGAAAAAAAGGGTTTAAACTTTGCATGAAGCGTTTATGCATGAGAAGGTTTAAATGGAAGTAATTACAAGCATGGTGTTTAAGATTGAGATACATGTTGCATTTGGGTTTTAATGCTGGTTTATATGTTAAGCGATGCATAATTTAAGGCGATGATGTTTTCAAATGAAGTTTTCAGACAATACATTGGTTTCACTTCATTGATGGTGTTTTGGTTTTGAGCATTCCTCAGTAAACAATACGTGTTTACGCTTCTTTTTGTCCATCAATGCAAATAGTTGAATTTGGGACAGGAAGAAGCAAGGGATTCAAGAAAAACTCCACTTGGAAAGTATGTTTTGGATACTAGATATAGATAATAAGGGCAATGGGGGAAATCCTTTACTTTGATGTGTGATGTGGTTGATTACCTAGAACAAGTTTGGTTTATGGTTTGGGTCTTGTAAATGGCCATCATGTGGTCTTTGGATCCTCATTTTGCATTTTAGTTTTGCTATGGCTTATGGTTAAAAGCATGTTCATTCTAGTTGCATATGCTATAAGAGATGTTGTGCCTAATGCTTGCAATGTGGTTAGTTTTTGATGCAAATATGTTGGACATGATGGTATACGCATGTCTATGTGTTTTGGGTGTGATTGGATGATGTATGATGCATTTTTGGGGGCTATATCTTGAGCATTTCTCCTATGGGTATCGATACTCGGGTAAGTGTATGGATACCCTTAAGCTAAAATGGTGCATGTGTATTGATACGTGCATCAGGCGTATTGATACACCCGTGCAAACTTTGAAGGATGTATCGATGCACGGGAGAAGTGTATCGATACCCTTAAGCTAAAATGATATAGGTGTATTGATACGTGCATCAAGTGTATTGATACACCTGTACAAACTTTGAAGGGTGTATCGATGCACGTGAGAAGTGCATCGATACCCCTGTACATAATTGTACATCCGTACTGATACTCGGAGAAGGGTACCGATACCCTTGCTCAAATTTGGCTACTGCCTCCCCACATATCGATACGGGGTAGCAGGGTATTGATACCTGACCGTTAAATTAGTTAAATGGAGCCTTTACAAGTCCGGAATGTTACATTTTGGTCCCTGAATGTTGTGTATGCAATTGAATGTGTTTGGAAGATCCTTTTGAGATGAAATTTTGTAGAGAAGCATGAAATATGATTACTTGCATATTGGAAACTTTAAAAATTGGAAAGGTGCTTGTATTTTCTGATAATTACATTTTGGTCCATAAAAGTTTAAATTGTGCAATTGAACCCCTAAACGACATTTGATCACTGCGCCATTTTCACCTTTACTCTTTTTTGATCACATAGAATCTAATTCGCTTCTAGGAAAAAAAGGGTCGTTAATCGAAGTCAACTTTAATGAGTTGGCTTCGATTTTCACTTTGTAATCACCTTGGTTCGGGTCAACCGTCTAGACCGGGCTAAGGGGGTTACAAATGTGGCCCAAAAACACCACCTCAGAGAGCTGAAATTCACACTTACTGAACTTGGCGAATAGTTGTCTTTCCCTCAAGGTCTGAAGGACAACACGAAGATGATAGTCGTGCTCCTCCTCCGAGCTCGAATAAACCAAACTATCATCAATGAAAACCACCACAAAGTGATCTAGGTAAGGCTGGAAAATCAGATTCATTGTATCCATAAAAGTCACAGGTGCATTGGTAAGCCCAAAAGGCATTACTAGAAACTCATAATGTCTGTACCACATTCTGAAAGCGGTTTTTTGAACACCCTATTCTACCACCTTAAATTGGTAGTAACCCAACCTCAAATCGATCTTTGACAACACACGGGCACCTCTCAACTGGTTAAACAAGTCACCTATCTTTGGTAGGGGATAATGGTTATTCACCGTTACCTTGTTCAGTTGACGGTAGTCAATGCACATCCTTTTTCTTGACAAAAAAGATCGGTGCACCCCATGGTGAGATGCTTGGTCGTATGAAACCTCTTTCCAGCAAATCTTGAATCCGATTCTTTAATTCCCTTGATTCTATCGGTGTCATACGATACAATGCAATGAACATTGGTTCCATGCATAGCATCACATCTATTCGAAACTCTAGCTCACAGTCTGGAGTTAGTCCGGGTAACTCTTCTGGAAACAGATTGGCAAACTCTCTAACAGTTTGGAGGCTCTCAAGCCTCGGACCCTCAACACTTGTATTAACCACATGAGCCAAAAAAACCTTACAACCTTTTTGGATCAACTTTTTTACCGCTAAGGTTGACACTACATTGGAAAGTCAAGGATTTCTTTGACCATTTACCACGAGCTTAACCTCATCCAAACCTCGAAGCTTAAGGCTCTTTGCCCTACAACCCAAAGTCGCACCATGCTCAAATAACCAATCCATTCCCAAGATGGCATCAAACTCTTGAAAGGGTAGAACTATCAAATCTGTAGGAAATATCGAACCATGAACCTCTATCGAACACCTCTGATACACCTTGTCCACTAAGACATCATACCCTAAAGGAATAGTCACTCGAACCCCAACCTCTAGATCCTCGACAGGAATACCCACACTAATGGGATATTCTACTATGAATATTAAAATAAGTAGACCCTAAGTCTACTAAAGCAACAGTAGGAACAAAGAACAAGGTAAAGGTACCGGAGATGACGTTTATAGCCTTGTAATCTTCTTGGGCCTTGACCGCATGCTGCCTTGCTGGTGCTCTTGCAGTAGATTGGATAGTGTCCCACTCTGTTGTCCCGACACGTGTCTCGCTCCTCCCATAGCAATGCCTCGACCCCTTTGAGTCGTAAACGAAGTCATCTGGTTTTGTACTAGGGTGACATCAGCTGTCGTTGGACAATCTCTAACAAAATGGTTCGGTGATCCATAACCATAGCATACTCTGATATTTCCATAACACTCTCCATGGTGCTTGCGTTCGCACTAATCACAAACTGGTGCACTTATTACCAAAGAAGAAGAGCTGCACCTCATCGGGCTAGCAGACTCTGGCCTCCTATTCAATCTTGAAGACTAATTCGAAGTTTCCCAATTCTGGTTCCAACTGCCTCTAATTTTGCGGGAGAGACTGTGACTGGTTAGAGTGGGGATGATTTCCTCCATTTTAACCTCCTTGCTTTCCAGCTTGGCTATATGTCAAACCTTGAACTTGCTCAAGAGACTTGACACTGGTGGTCAAGTCTGAAAATATCTTAGGCAGGTCAGCAGTCAAGTACATTTAAATTTTCGTCCTCAACCATTTTTAAAACCTCTTGTATCTCATATTCTCTGTAGTGACCAATTTTTGGGCATACCTACTCAACTGTAGTTTCTCTTGCACATATTCGAAACAGACTTGTTCCCTTGAACTAAGTGAGTGAACTGATCTGTAACCCCCTTAGCCCGGCCTAGACGGTTGACCCGAACTACGAAGATTACACGGGGAAAACCAAAGTCAACCCGAAAGTCAACCTTGGTTAACGACCCTTTTTTTCTTTTTTTACCTTATCTAAATGCATATTAAACCTTGGCGTACTATTGAGATAAGCATATTCAAAAATCACAGCAATCGGAAGACAGTAAGGGACTCAATTGCACAACATACAAATTTAGGGACGAAAATGTAAAATCTGGAAATTAAGAGGACTTTACCAATTTTTGAGTTACCATTATGAAATTAGTCATGTTTCATGCCTCTCTGCCAAATTTCACCTCAAACGGACATCTCAAACTCAATCAATTGCACATACAAAAATCAGGACTAAAATGTAAAGCTTGCAAACCTCAAAACCATTCAAATCCGTGCCCAACGGTCAAGTGTTTCGAAACGGGTATAGGTCGTTCAGAAACACGGCTTGACAGTAGCCAAAGTGTTTCGAAACACCTCTGCCTGTTTCGAAACGCCCAGGCCAAAACATGCATATGTTTCGAAACTGGCAAGGGTGTTTCGAAACACCCTGCCCAGAAACAGCAGAAAAGCCTGTTTTTACACACTTTCGACCCACCAAACACATACATATGACCTCCATATCATGCCAACAAGTCATCAAACATTAAAGGAACATATTTGCATCATCAAAGCTCAATCATAGCATCATTTAGGAGAACCACAAGTCTATAGGCATGCATCCTAAAATTGGAAATCAAACTATCATCAAATCTTCAAAACGAATACCAAACGGCCATTTACATACTCCAAACATCATATGCATCAACCAAACTTAGGGAGTCCAAAACACCTCCCAAAAACACAATCTAGGTTCCCATTGCCAATTACCAAAAGCTAATAGTGTTGTAAAAATAGTCACCATACAAGAGCTTAGACTTTCACTTGGATCCTTGACCTCTTTGCTGCCCTTTAAGCACTTCAATTCTCTGCATTATTGGTTCAAGAAAGAGAGAGCGTAAGCACACATGCTTAGTGAGAAATGCTCTAATGAAACAACACAATAATGCACTTTGTAAAAAGACCTTTCCAAGGCCTTTAATTTCAAAACAACATTTATCATGCATCTATGCATACAAACCAAGCATCTCATTCTTCAATACATCAACATGTCATATTGGCTTCCAAGTGATAATCCATAACCATTTTTCAACTCAAAACACAATCGGATACACGGATTACAAGAGTTGTCCCATACACTTCATACACACTACCAAACACTCAAGGTGGAGTTTACCGGTACAATCACAACCCCTCAACACCCGTGATGGAGTCTACGGTACAATTACAACCCCTCCACATCACTCATTGGTAGTTGTATAACATCACTAATGAGAACACGGGACACAAAACACAAGATCCTCATATGGCATTTTAACCACCATTATGACCTTAGACATCTCGTTAGTGTACTTGGATGGAATTTACGGTACCATTACAACCCCTCAACATCCAAGGCGACTTTATTCACGGTGCACCCAATCCTATAGCCGGCTAACTATATCCGATTCAATTACTTTTAAACCATCACATCACTTGTCAATATACATCATTTACCATCATCAATCCACTGTTTTTAAGCATTAAACAAAGCCATTAAATAGTCATGCATCACTATGCATCAAACCACATTTATCAATATCCAAATCAAGGATCTCTTACCTTGAGCATCCTTCAACACATGGCTTACAAAACCAGCATTAAACATGCTAAAAATATGCTTTCAAAACAGAATTTAAACATGCAAATTAAACATATTGCATCCAACCATCTCATGGTTCATCAAAAAGAGAGTTTATCCGAAAACTTACTATTGAGCTTAGCTAAGTTGTTTAGACTTAAAGTAAGCTCCCATAACCTTCAAACATTGGTTTCAAAGCTGAAAACCAAACTTCACTCACCAATTCCGTTTCGCAAACTTGCCAAAACACCGATCAAGCCTCCGGATCAACACCACAAGGATCCGAAGATGTCTCCCCTGTTTTAAACACATCAAAGCAGAGGATTAATGCATCATCATGCATTAAAATCTTCAACCAAAACACCTAAACTCGCTGCTCTCATCAAAACTCACATTTCGGCTACCAAACACAACCGAAATCACATCCAAACACCTCTACAACATTACCCAGCCAGGATCCATCACTTCCAATCATTCTTAGACATCAATTAACATCCAAAAAGAGCCTAATCACGTCCTTATACCTCCAGCTATAGCAGAACATCAAAATCACCCCCAAAACCACCATTTCCACAAGTAAAAACTTAGGAAAATCAACCTATTTGGGATTGCATTGATTAAACCTCCATTTCACATCATTTAAACATCCGAAACACATCAAAAAGACATCTCAAAACAGAGCCCAATCATCTATTACGAATTTCTTCAAAATTAAATCCAAATCTTGCATTTTAAGCCAAAATAAAGATCACAACATTAAAACCTTTAATAAAACTCAATTTAAGGATTGAGGACTTAGGAATTTCAGTAAAGAACTGAGTATTTAGAGGAGAAGGACGTTCATACCTCTAAATGTGGATTTCTCCTTGTTTAGAGCCAAAATCCTTGAAAATTCAATAAGCAAATGATGAGAATTTGGTGTAGAAATGATTTGGAATCATTTAGGGATTGAAAACTCTTCTTTAGGTGTGAAAATCAAAAGGAAAGTGGTTGTGGAAATGTGTTTAGCTGAGGGAATTTTGAGAGAAAATGAAATGGGAAAATTTTGGTAAAAGTTAGTATTGTAACTAAAATATCACTTTTCCCTTTTTTCTTTTTATTAATTATCATTAAATGAGTCTTTAAAATTTAAGAAAAATCTGGAGAAATCATCCCTTGGGTAAATTAGCTCCTTAAAGATTCAAAGTTTCAATCCTTTTAAAACAGTCACGAACTTTTCAAAAATTACATTTTAGTCACTAACTTGAAATGTCATATTTCCAAACCTCATTTTGTAAAATTGATTTCACCACTCTCTTATATATAATAAAAGATGATTGTTAGATATTTTTCCATATTTTTAATGCATCCCGAACTAGGCTTTCCCTAAAAACCACCTTTTATATTCGAACCGAAATTCAAACCGGTCCGGTTCAGACCCTAAACTCCCAAGCCCAAAATTGGGGTGTTACACGATCCCTCAAGCTATCAATGTGGGCTTCACCCACATACTTCTTCTCAAACTCATCTAGGAAATCATCCCAAGATGGTCGATTAGGGTACCACCCCAACTCAACGGTTTCCCACCATTCTCTAGCATCCTCTTTTAGAAGAGAGAGAATGTAACCCCTTTGACCCATCCTGGGAGAAAGATCGAAACGAACGAGCCACACGGGGAATATTGAAGTAAAACGAGAATGTTTACCTAAATAAACAACCCTATTTTTTTATCTTATCTAGATGCACATTGATTTCCTAAGTGTTAAGACTCGCAACTGAAGATACATTAACTCAATCGGACATCGATTTAGCATTCAATTGATTAAAAACATGTGATAGGGGCCAATTTGCAATTTCAGCAAAACACATGGACATCTTCAAAATTTTAAGTTACCATCCTTTAATTAGTCATGTTACATGCCATTTTGTCAAATCCCAACAATCAAGGACTAAAAGGTAAAGGAATAGAACTTCAAAAGAATCTAATTAACTAACTTAACATCTTCGTATATCGATACACCCTGTTTCGGAACAACTCTAGGTGTTTCAGAACACGAGAATGTTTTGATACGATCTCCAAGACGTATCGATACACAAAATTCTAGTAGCCAACTTAACCGAGCTTGTTTTGATACACCCTTCCCTGTTTCGAAACCCCATGCCCATTTCAAGCTCACTGTTTCGGTATAGCCTCAGGCGTATCAAAACACATGGGCCTGTAATGTCACATTTTTCTGGTTTTTCACACTTTAATTGTAACACCCCGGTTTTGGACTTAGACATTTTGGCGAGTCGGATTGGGCCGGTGGAACAAGTGTCGGTTGTTCGAACCGTTAAAATGTGGTTTAGGTAGATCGAGGTTCGGGATAGGGTAAAAATATGATAAAAATTCCTAAAATCCTATAAAATGATGTTACAATTATGCCTTTTCCCTAATTTGGTTAGTGACCAAATCAATTTTACAAAACGGGTTTTCGAAAGTATACATTTTGGTTAGTGACCAAAATGTAAAGATTTAAAAGTTGAAATAAATGGTTTTTCAAGAAGAGTCAAAATCTTAGAATCTTTAGGGAGCTACTTGGCAATTATGCCTTTTCCCTAATTTGGCATGTGATTTAAATGCTACTAAAAATTAAAAGGCTTTTTAATTTGGTTAATTAAAGAAAGTAGTTAAACGGTTAATGAAGATTTTTCACGAGGTTTCATTTTCTCACTTTCACTTCAGCCAAACACCCTTCTTTTCTCTCAATTTTCCAAAATATTTTGCTCTCAAATCCTCTTTTGATTCCAATCATTTCTTCATTGATTTCTACCATTTTCCTTCAAGTTTCTCCAAGCAAAACTTGCCAAATTAGAGGAGAAGCAAGGATTGGAGGTAATTTTCGTGCTATCCCTCTAATCAAAGTTCTTTAATGAAATTCCAAAGATATTTGACCTTTTAATACTGATTTTCATTGAGCTTTTGTTGTTAGAATATTAAACTCTTGAAATCTTGATGAAAAATTGGTTTAAAATGTGATTTTCGGACTTTAATTGATTTGCTATTTTGAGATTTTTTCTAAATGAGTTTTGAAAGGTTTTTGATGTTAAAGTGGAGTCTTAATCATATAGATCCCGAAAATCCTTGAGATTCTTAGTTTTTGAAGTGTTTTAGGTGAGTTTTTGAGGTGTTTTTGAGGATTTCGAGTTGCTGGAGGTATACGGATAGTTTTAGGTTATTTTTGTATGTTGATTAATGCTTAGGTTGTGTTGGATCAGTTGGGTAATGGCTGGGCTGAGGTTTGAGGTCAATCGATTGAGTTTTCGGTTGTTTCGGATGGGTGTTTTGATGCTTTAGAGCAGGGCTGCGGGATTTCTTGTGCGTGCTGGAGCTTTGGATGCAATTTAATGCATTGAACTTCTGTTTTGATGTGCTGAAAATAGGGGATAATATTACGGAAGCAAACGAAGTGTTTTTAGAGGCTTCAAACGATCAGTAATTGCGTCGGCAAGCGTGGTTTCGCGAGTCGGTCAGAGGAACTTGGTTTTCCAGCATGGAAACGTTTTAGAAAAGTTTAAAGATCTTAGTAAGTGCTTGAAACGCTTTACTAAGTTCGGAAGTAAGTAAAGTGAAACTCTCTCTCGGGTTGTGCTATTGTCAATTTTGGTTGCACTTGGTTTTAATTGCATTTACCTAATGTTTTAAAGCATGTTTTGAATATGTGAAATGAGATTGATGATGCCATGTGGTTTGAGGATGCACTAGGTAAGTGATCCTTGTATGTATGTGTTGATGCATGAGGTTTGAAGCATGGTTTAATGCTTGATTTATGGCTTATCATGAATGTTTTGTAAAAACAATGAGGTATGCATATGATATGGATTATATTGGTAAGTGATGTTATATAAAATGTTTTATAAATTAAATCGGATATAATTATTCAGCTATATGATTGAGTGCACTATAAACATGTCGCATTGGATGTTGAGGGGTTGTGATTGTACCGAATAGTCCATCCAAGTACCCTAACAATTGAGGATTGTTTAAGGTTTCAACGGTTGAGGGTAGCTCCCGGGTGCCAACCTTATGTGTTCCCCGGCTCTCGTTAGTGGGTTATACATCTACCAATGAGTGGTGTTGAGGGGTTGTGATTGTACCGAATACTCCACCACGAGTGTCACAATGATGGAGGGTTGCTCTCGTGTGTGACCCTTGAGATGCCGGTAGAGTGTATAAAGGGTGTGGGACAACCCTTGGAAATCTGTGTATCTGATATATGTTTTTGACATTGTTGTTTATCACTTGTGAGCCAATATAATGAAAACAAACATTGTGGAAATTTTTTTTAATGCATAATGTGAAAGATGCATGTTTTGGTTTAAGATTAGCATAAATGTGATTATGCTTGGAAGGCTTGTCTTATGAGTAGAAATGGTTTAATTGTTGGATTTATGTGTATCATGTTACATGATGTTCACCACATTGTTTTTGAGGTTAAAGTGCATGTTTTGTCAAATGAAGCTTGATGGTTTTGAAAATAGTGAAAAATGGTTTTATGCATTAATTATGTTTTCGGTTTGAGCAATCCTCACTAAGCTTGTATGCTTATGCTCTCTTTGTTCATCAATGCAGTCAATTTAAGCTTTGGAGGCAGCACTTGCAAGAGGATCGGTGGAAGACTTTAATTAAAGGTAAGTTTTGGTTTTGGGCTAGTGTAATAAAGGCAATGGGGGTGAACAATGTTTGAATGTTATTAGTTTGTTGGTTTCTGCTTTTGAGCAAGTTTATAATGCATATTTGATTTTGTAAATGGCCATTGGGTATTGGTTTATGCTTGCAATTGGTTTTTAGCCTTTTTCTGCTTTTGACATTTAGGGAGCATGCCTTTACTATCATAGTTTGTGGGAATGATGCTTTGATGACGCTTGTGCTTCGCATATGTGATCTTTGATGTGTATACAAGTTGTTTGTATGTTGAGGCATGTGTCGGAATGGTTCCGGAGGGTAAAAACCAATTAAAACCCGCTTTTTGGGAAGTTTCAGGTCCAAACGTTTTGGAACGCCCTTACATGTTTCAGAACAGTGCCCTGTAATGACCTTACTGTTTCGGAACGGTGAGCCATGTTCCGGAACATTTTGCCTCTGTGAACCTTTGTACCGGAACATGTTTTGAGGAGTTTTGGAACGGTCCCGCATTTTGGAACGAGCATTTATGTTTCGGAACGGCTGTATCAAAATGGGGCTTTATGTTCCGAAACACCAGACCGTTGGATGCAGATTTTGAATTGTTCTGAGTTTCTAATTCTTACATGTTTGTCCCTATTTGTCTTTTATGCAATTGGATGAGTTCTAAATGTCATTTTGAGATGAGTTTTCACCAATAAGCATGTAACGAACTTAATTAAAGGTTGGTAACTTGAATTTAACAAAATTTCTTAAAATTTTCCAAATTTACAAAATGGTCCCTAAACCATAATCGACTTTAATTAATTGGCAAACATGTTGATGTTTTATCCGCTGCTTGTGTACGTACACATAGGAACCCAAGTTACATCTAGACAAGATAAAAGAGAAAAAAGGGTCATTTATTGAGGTAGAGTTTCCCGATTTACTTCAATAATCCCCGTGTGATCCATTCGGTTCAGTCTACCGACCAGGCCGGGTCTAGGGGGTTACAGTTGGTGGTATCAGAGCCATGTTACGAAAGGTTGGGATGATGGTAAGTTGTTGGTAAGTGAATTGCGATGTGGATATGTGTTTTTGTGGTATTTGCATTGTCTGGTGAATGTTTAAGCATACTTATGATTGACTGTTTGATAGTGATGTTGTAATTGATGAGTGAACGTGGATATGAATTGTTCTATGATGTTCTGTGGGCTGAATCATGATGCTTGAGTTGCATGATGGTTGAGATATGCATGTAGTATGCTTTGTGCTATGCTGGGGGAAATTGGGATACTTATTGCCTTATTACCTAGTGAAATGTTTTAAGTTGAATTCAAAATCTTGGATCCTTGCTTGGAGCTGGCATGAGCAATTCGTTTTGTTTGTTTTGTAAGTTGTTATGATGCATTAAATAATAATACAATAGACCGAGGAGAGAGTAGTGATCTGGTATGATTGATGTTGCCTTTCGGCAAGGAATATAAGAGTGTGTAAAGTCTCATAGGGGATAGACGCCTCGATGTGCCTCGATATAAGTTCAACCTGTATTGGTTGGGTAAGTGTTGGATTGTATGGCGCCTGGTATATAGGTGATGTTTAGAGCTTGTGATGCTGTTAATGCTAAGGTGCATGTGACTGCACTAACTGGTAGGTGTGTGTGAGCTGTGGTTAGCGGTTACGCAAGTTGCGTGGAAGTTGAGTTCGAAGGTTGGCACCAAAGGTATCCAGGGAGTGGATGACCTGTATTAATAAGATTGTGGAATAAATGGAGTGTAGTGATGCCCATAGTGTAAAGATGGGTTACATCATGGTTATATAGAGATGTGTTTAGTTGGTGGACAACTGTGGTTGTGGGCATAGAACCCGATGTTATGTTCTGAGAGTTCTTTTGAACTGTTTCAAAGGAGAAGTATCTGGGGGTTAGATACTTGGATGTTGAGGAATGTGAATCTGTGGTTTGGGTTCGAAAATTGTAAGTTGTGCTTGAGTTAATGTACATATTAATTAGTTGAGCATGTGTGCTCCTGGATTGGAAGTGGATATGAGACATCGTTGTGTTGGCACCTTTATGGTTTGATGCTTGTTGATAAGCCATAATTGTTGATTTAATGGCTACATTTTTTTTGACGTGTTGGTAACACGGGCGAGGTATTTAAGCAGAACCTGAGTTTAATATCTCGTGCAAAAGGTTCAAGTGCTAGGAAGTGAGTTGTGAACTCTAGTTAGTGGTAGCAAGTGTACGAATGGTCATGTTTTAGGAATATCACCTGGGTGGAGGCCAGGCTGTAGTACTGTTGGACATGTGGTTCACGGGAGCACTTGAGGAGCGATTGTCCTCGTGCGGCTCGTAAAGTGCAGGCTCCTGTGGCTGGAGCTAGTTCATGTTGGAACTGTGGGTTCGCTGATCGTAAGAGGCTTGAGTAACGTTTGATACCTATTAAGTAGGTGGATTATATGACAATGTTAGGCGAGCTTGTCCACGTTTGATCGGTGGGGTATAGCTTTTCGCGCCTGTTGTTGTAAGTTTCGTTGGAAGTTGTGAGCTGAATGTTTGTTGCGGAGGTGTAAGATGTGGGGGTAGGAGTGGTTAGTTTCCTTGGTGAAACTGCTGGTACAAGAAAACTGGATAGGAGATGTCCATTATCTATTCAAGGCCACTTGTTTCGGTTGATTTGATGGAAATACTGTTTTAAGGTTTGGTGTGATTCTTGGAATTGATTGGTTGGTTGAGCACCGAGCTGGGTTGGATTTTGTTGTTAAGCGAGTCACTTTGAATCTTGCAGATGATTGCGAGATAGTACTCATGGGTGAGAACGTGAAGTTTTGTCTAACGCTATTTCGGCTCTGGAAGCGAGTCGGATGTTTGAGTTGGGATGCGAAGCTTTCTTGGCGTATGTGATAAATCCTGGCACAAAGGAAGTGCGTGTGCAAGACATACGAACTGTATGTGAGTTGCAGGGTGTTTTTCCGGAGGAGTTGCCAGGTTCGCCACCCAACATGGAGGTTGAGTTTGGTATAGAGTTGTATGAGAATATAACACCGGTGTCCATTGCTCCTTATCGCATGGCACCTAAGAAGTTGATGGATTTGAAGATGCGGCTTCAGGAGTTGCTTGATCGGGGGTTTATAAGGCCAAGTATTTCACATTGGGGTGCGCCGGTCTTGTTTGTGAAGAAGAAGGATGGTACCATGCGTATGTGCATTGATTATCTGCAACTGAACAAGTTGACGATTAAGAACAAGTACCCTTTGCCGAGGATCGATGATTCATTCGATCAGTTTTGTGGTGGTTCAGTGTTTTCGAAGATAGACTTGAGGTATGGGTAATATCAGCTTAAGGTTAAGGATGTGGACGTACCTAAGATAGCTTTTCGGACGAGGTACAACCATTATGAGTTCTTGGTGATGCCGTTTGGTTTGACGAACGCACCGACTGCATTCATGGACATGATGAATAGGATGTTCCATGAGTTTTTAGACCAGTTCGTAGTGGTGTTTATCGACGATATTCTTGTGTACTCGCGTACCGAGGAGGATCATGATAGGCACTTAAGGAT
This sequence comes from Hibiscus trionum, assembly GCA_030270665.1. Taxonomy (NCBI): domain Eukaryota; kingdom Viridiplantae; phylum Streptophyta; class Magnoliopsida; order Malvales; family Malvaceae; genus Hibiscus; species Hibiscus trionum. Next base: position 38,259,496 of record BSYR01000026.1, on the reverse strand, counting down.
TTTGTTACAAGTGTTGTTGGAGAACCATCTCTATGCTAAGCTGAGCAAGTGTGAGTTTTGGCTCAGGGAAGTGGTGTTTCTTGGACATGTGGTGTCAGTCAAAGATATCCGGGTTGATCCACACAAGGTTGAGACGGTGATGGGTTGGAAGTCGCCTAAGTTAGTGACAAAAGTGCGTAGTTTCCTTGGGTTGGCTGGTTACTACCGAAGGTTCATCGAAGGTTTTTTTCTAAAATTGATGCACCTTTGACCAAGTTGTTGCAAAAGAATGTTCGTTTTGAGTGGACGAATGTTAGGCAGCAAGCTTTCAGGAAATTGAAGGAAGCTTTAACGCAAGCTCCTATCTTGATTCAACCAGAGTTGGGTAAGGAGTTTGTAGTTTACAACGACGCATCATACGTTGGTTTGGGTTGCGTGTTGATGCAAGGTGGGAAGGTGGTGCCTTATGCGTCTAGACAATTGAAGGTGAATGAGCGCAACTATCCTACGCATGATCTTGAGCTCACAACAGTGGTTTTTGCTTTGAAGATTTGGAGACATTACCTTTATGGTGAAAGGTGTGTAGTTTACACCGACCACAAGAGTTTGAAGTACTTTATCTCTCAAAAGGAGTTGAATCTTAGGCAACGAAGGTGGTTGGAGTTGCTTAATAATTACGATCTGACCATTGAGTATCATTCCGGAAATGCCAATGTTGTGGACGATGATTTGAGTAGAAAGGTGGTTGTTGAGCTGAGAGCTATGTTTGCTTGTTTGAGTATATCCTGTGATGGTGGATTGATAGCCGAGTTGCAGGTGAAACCTTCCTTGATTCAGTTGATTAAGGAGAAACAATTGATGGATGATTTGTTGGTGCCTCATGTTCAGGACATAGCTGATGGCAAGGCTACGGATTTCTGCTTTGATGATGATGAGGTTCTATGTTTCAAAAGTCGTACAGTAGTGCCAGGGGATGTTGAGTTAAGGCGCACTTTTTTTTTTGACTGAGTCTCAAAGAATTCCTTTTGCTATGCACCATGGTAGTAATAAGATGTATTTTGGTTTGGAGGATGAGTACTATTGGGGGGGATTGAAAAAAAGATGTGGCTGATTTTGTAAGCAAGTGTATGGTTTGCCAACGGGTGAAGGCCGATCATCAGTTCCTTCAAGTTTGTTACATCCTTTGAGGATACCAGAGTGGAAATGGGAAAGGATTACGATGGATTTCGTATCCAGGTTACTTTTGACACAATCAGAGAAGAACTCTGCATGTGTGATTGTGGATCGTCTTACGAAGAGTGCGCATTTCTTGGCTGTGCATACTAGGTATACGTTGGATAAGTAGGCAGAGTTGTATGTTGATGAGGTTGTGCGTTTGCATCGTATGCCTGAATCCATAGTGTCAGATAGAGATCCGAGGTTTACAGCGAGGTTTTGGGAATGTTTACAACAGGTGTTGGGTACGCGGTTGAATTTCAGCACATCGTATCATCCTCAATCGGATGGGCAGTCGGAATGAGTTATCCAGGTGTTTGAGGATATGTTGCAATGCTGTATGATTTATTTCCAGGGTTCTTGGGAAAAGCATCTGCTGTTGGTTGAGTTTGCTTATAACAACAGTTTTCAGGCAAGTTTACAAATGGCGGGTAGAACGCCTCTTCGTTGGGCTGAGGCGGGTGAAAAGTTGCTTTCCTTGCAAGATATGCTCAAGGGAACAACTAAGAAGGTGAAGCTTGTAACACCCCGAAATCCGATCTAGTCAGAATTAAGTTCTGTTGATCGGAAATCCTACTTTGGCCAAGCTTAAATGTTGCATCGATTAGTTAATTATTTCTATCGAACCCTAAATTGGTTTAAAACATGGTAATTGAGCTCTATTAGGTAATATTAAGCTTTTAGTGGCCAAAATGGAAGAAATGTAAATTGGAGGGAAAAGTTACAATAGTATGAAAAGTGAGGGGCTAACCTTGCAATTAGCCCTCTTTACATTAAAGTCTCCACTACGTGGAGTTATCTGATAACTTTCCTTAAAGTGAAGGAAAGCTTAATGTTAAAATTAAGAATTAAAAACAAAAGGGAGATAGCTTACCCGAGACAAAAACTTCCAAGCTAACACCGCTCACCATCACCATCTTCTTTACCTAAGCACACACCTCCATTGGAGGAAATTCAAGCTTTGTTATTTCTTCACTTTATCGATATCGAATCATTGCCATCGATCGGGTAAGCTATATTCCTCATTCGGTTAATAGATTCCATGGATATTTTGAGTGTAATCTAAGTTAGGGTTTTGACTATCCATGAATATCCTATAGTGGTCATTTCTATTGATATTGGATATTGATTTTATATACTTATGTTGATTGTGATGTCAAAATATCGACTCTAATAAGTTTCCTAGTCTGAGAGCCTTGAAGCTTCGGATTGTTAAGGTGATTGTAATCGGAGTCTCGGGTTTAGGCGAAAGGCCTTCTCGAATAATTAATTGTTATTTTAGATTATTTCGCTAACATTGTTATTGAAGCGAATGCATAGGATGGTTAATCAGACACTTTGGTAAGTTTCGGTAAGTTACCATTGAACATTAATTTTGGTCATTGATGTAAGCATTTTTATTGGATTATTGCATTGAGATCGTCAGACATTGATATTGACACCAATTCATGAGATATTGATGTTGGAACACATATATTGATCATCGGCTACATTGAATTTATTGAATATTGGTATATCATTGATCATTGGAATAAATATGTACATTGTGACCTTGGAATGGAATGGACTCGGGATACAATTGGCATGCCATAGAATTCATGAGCTCGGAGTACGGGTGGACTACGGTCCTAAGGCTACGGCCTACATTGATTTGGCGAGGCGGAGGGATGTGTATTGATATTTTTCATATTGGCGAGGCGGAGGGATTAGACCATTCATTGTTTTTGTGAGGCGTAGGAATTCGCGTATCCACAATCTTGATTCAATCCAAGTATTATGAATAAAAAGAGAACATGTTTATTACCTTATGCATTGTTACATGGCATTGATAATGTTGGCATGAGAATAAGTATCATTGTAGTTATGTCATTTCCCTTATTTATGTTATTTGTGACTACCTCACTAGGCAAAGTGTGCGTAACGTGTCTCATCTCAAGCATTTTCAGGTCAGAAGAGTTTGTTCATTGGAAGATCGGATCGTTCTCCAAGACAAGTCACTACTAATATACAAGTAATGTAATTATGAACTTGAACAACTAGAAAGGTTGCAAAGTAGTTAAACTCGTCAAATATGCTCATTTTGTTGTGTTGGTGCCTTGCCTATTTTGTAATATGGTCCTTGGCCCTAAATGGCCCTTTTGGTCCTTTTGATTTAGCCTTAAAAATACATGATTTGCTAAAAAGGTAAAAATGAGGTAAACATATTCATTTAGCCATGAAAATTGGCATGCTAGTAGTTTATATCATTGGAATGTTGCATATAAAGTTTCATTGCATTTGGACATTATATGGTAGGGTAAATTGAATAAAAACCAGCTAAAATCTGTTATTACAGGCCTGTCCGTATCGAAACGGGTGATGTCTTTTCGATACGGGTACCCATCTTTGAACTTGAGAATAAGGGCGTTCCGGAACGAAGTGATGCCGTTTCGGAACATTTTGCCTCTGGAGACCCTTGTTTTGATACGTGTTTCAGAATGGTCATAGTCAAAGTCAACGGTGGTCAATCCGTTCCGATACGGGACAAGCTTGTAACGAAACGGTCTAAGGTGTTGGGTCAACAGGGTTGACTCTTGTACACCCGTTCCGAAACAACTTAGGGTGTTTCGAATCAGGGTTAGGTAAGTTTGTTAAGCCTTATTGAACAGCTTGAAAATGTTACACTCTAGTCACTGAATCTTGTAAAGTCTAATTGATTGTGCTATTGTTCTCCGAATTGAATGAAATTTAATAGGCATAACCCTTAAGTAATGAATTTCATCTTGGTAGAGTTTTTACATCGAAGGACCTCAAATTTGCTAAAGCTTACAAATTAGTCCTTAATACTTGCTATAGTCGTAAAACGGCCCTAGTTTGATAATTGTGTATCATATCCGATAATAGTGGACTAATAGGTGTGTTGGTCACACGTTGTACGCTTGCTATCGATTTTCGTGTGATTAAGTCGAAATTTATAACATTGTTGTCGCATCGTTCTCCGGTAACACTCTTCGACCTGATTCTCTACCAGACTGGGAATGGGGTGTTGCATTTGTTGTATCAGAGCTAGAGTTTAGTCGATTCTGGGATTAAACCGAAGTCTATTGCATTGTTATTATGTTACTTTGCCACCTAGGAGTTTTATTTCGTATATATTGTGACTTGTCGACTAATTCGATCTTTCATATAGATATGTCTGAGACAAATGAAGCTCCCATAGATGAGCATACAGCCGGCTCCTCGACGCATGGCGAGGAAGCTAGGGGAGGAAATCCTCCAAATCCACCGCAACCACAGGACCCTCCGGTATAGGGTGTTGAGCCTGCTGCACCTACTGCTCAGGCTGAATGTTATCAGAATATGGCAAACATGTTTAAGCAGTTTATGACTGCAATGCAAGAAACCCCACCAGTTCAACCTACTCTTCCTGTCGCACAATATGTTCGAACCCTTGTGGACAAACTGGCTTCGCTTCGAGTCTATTCTTTCACTAGAAAGGGTGATGATAACCCTGAAATTGCTTAATATTTGTTGGATAACACCCTACGTATCCTTAATAAACAGCTGCAGTGTTCTGACAAACACAAGCTAGAGTGTGCTATTGCATTGCTGACAGATGAAGCCCTCATGTGGTGGGAGAATACTATTCTTATTGTTCTTGAGGAATCAGTCACTTAGGAATTCTTTCTTAAGGAATTCCGAAACAAGTACATCAGCGAGTACTATCTCGCGGAAAGGCGGAGCACTTTTCTCCATTTGAGACAAGGCGGGCGGCCTATCGAGCAGTACATCCATGATTTCTGCAAGTATTGCCGATATGGAGCCGAGTTTATAAAGAAAGAAGAAGACAAGTGCAGAATGTTTATCGCTAGGTTGAGCGATGAGTTGCGACCTATGTTTATTGCCCTGGGTATCACCAACTTCAAGGATTTGGTGAACCGGGTTAAAGCAACCAAAGCAGCGTAGAAAGCTCTGAGAGGAAATATGTGTAACAGATCTGAGAAGAGAACATGGAGCGATTATCGACCTCTCAAGTGGAATAAGAAAGACAAGTACCAAGGTTCGAAGAAAGCTTCATTTCCACATCCTTCCCGCACAGGGAACATTGAGAGACCAAAGACTATCTCCCAGTCCTAGTCTAAGGCGGCCTCAGTTGAGAGTACTGAAGGTTCGATCCGGAGTGTTCAACATCCAGTTTGTAATTTTTGTCAGAAGCGGCACCCAGTAGATCAATGTCGTAAGCAGACAGGAGCATGTTTCTTTTGTGGGGAACAATGGCATTTTATTAGGGACTGTCCTCAGAATCCCTCTAAGTCAGTGGTTGTGCACGGAGACATCTCTTCACCCGCTCAGTCCTTTCGAGGAAAAGGGCCAAGTAAAGTACCATCGGGAACACTAGGTAGGCCAGGCGGATCCGGGAAGCAAGGCAATAAGGAAGAATTGAAGGCCTCTTCCCAGATGTATCATGTGAGAGGCCGCGAGGAGGATGACGAGCCTGATGTTATAGCATGTACTGTTATATTATATGCACACTCATTGTATGTAATGATTGATCCTGGATCTACATATTCTTTTATAAGCCTGGAATTGGTTAAAAGACATAGGATGTTTAGTGAACCTTTAGCAACAAAAGTCTTCGTGACAAATCCGTTAGGTGATTGTGTCACTCTAAGCCTTGTATGTAAGAACTGTCTAATCTTGATTCAAGGAATTTTGTTCCCAACGGATTTCCAAGTGTTACCAATCCACGAGTTTGATGCGATTTTAGGCATGGATTGGCTTAGTAAACATCAGGCGTGGGTAGATTGTAATAAGCGAAAATTGTATCTTCGAGGCCTCTGCAAAGAAAGGATAATGTTGATGGAATCTCGGAACTCCATGTTGTGTGCATTGTCAACCAATCCAAAAATGAACCTCAGATCCATGACATTGATACAGTAAATGAATTCCCAGATGTTTTTCCTGACGAGCTTTCAGGATTGCCCCTAATCCGTAAAGTGGAATTTGGTATTGAGGTGCAACCTGGGACTGCTCTAGTTTCCATATCACCATATCGGATGGCGTCTGTGGAGTTGAAGGAATTAAAAGCTCATATTCGAGACCTTATGAACAAGGGTTTTATTCAACCAAGCTCTTCACCTTGGGGAGCCCCAGTTCTTTTTGTCAAGATGTAACCCCCTTAACCCGGCCTAGACGGTTGAACCGAATTAAGAAGTTTACACGGGGAAAACCAAAGTCAACCCGAAAGTCAACCTTGATTAACGACCTTTTTTTTCTTTTTAATCTTATCTAGATGAAAATTAACCCTAGGTGAACACTTGAGACAAACATATTCAAAAGCCACAACAATCAGATAACATTCAGGGACTCAATTGCACAACATACAAGTTTAGGGACCAAAATGCAAATCCTGAAAATTATAAGGACTTAACCAACTTTTGAGTTACCAATATGAAATTAGTCATGTTTCATGCTTCTCTGCCAAATTTCAACTCAAACGGACATCTCAAACTCATTCAATTGCATGAACCAAGTTCAGGACCAAAACGCAAAGGTTTTAAAACATATAACCGTCAATTTCAGTGCCCAATGGTCGGGTGTTTCGGAACAGTGATGATCTGTTCCGAAACGCGGGACCGTTCCGAAACCCGTTGCGCAACATGGCGTGGCAGTGGCAAAACTGTTCCGGAACGGCTCTGCCCGTTTCGAAACGCCTAGGCCATTTCAGGCCCTCTGTTCCGAAACGGTAGCACGTGTTCCGAAACAGGCTGCCCAGATTGCAGAATTTTTGCTGGTTTATTACACAGTTGGCCCATCCAACGCATTCAAAAGACCCTCAAACTATACCAGCAAGTCATTATATACTTAAGGAACATAATGGCATCAACAATTCGTAAACGTGGCATCAAACAAGGAAAGCCCCAATTCTATAGGCATGCATCCTATATTGAAAACCATTCAAACACTAAAACACCAACAACCCTCATAAAGGCCAATTACAAGTTCCAACAATACCAAAAGCATAAAACCAACTTAAGGAGTCCAAAACATCTCCCAAAACAACAACATAGGTTCCCCATTGCCAAATGCCAAAAGCTAAACAAGTTATGAAAATATTCACCATACATGAGCTTAGTTCTTCACTAGGATTCTTGACCCTCTTGCTGCCCTTAAGCACTTCAATGCTCTGCATTATTGGTTTAAGAAAAGAGAGAGCGTAAGCACATAGCTTAGTGAGGAATGCTCATTTAAAACATCACAATAATGCATTTATAAAAACTCTTTTTCAAAACCTTTAGCTCAAACAACATTTCATCATGCACATATGTACATAAACCAAGCATTACATGCTTCAAACCATTATCATGTCATATTGGCTTTCAAATGATAATCATAACCATGTTCCAAAACACAAACGACAATTACAACCAACAACAATCGGATACGCGGATTACAAGCGTTGTCCCTACGCTTCATACACACTACCAATATCAAGGTGGAGCATGGTACAATCACAACCCCTCAACACCCGTGATGGAGACTATGGTACAATCACAACCCCTCCACATCACTCATTGGTAGTTGTATAACATCACTAACGAGATCACGGGACACAAAACACAAGATCCACACATGGACTTTAAACCACCATTGTGATCTTACCATACACAAGGTCCACACATGGAATTTTAACCACCATTTTGACCTTAAAACAAGAACAACCCACGGACTTTTAACCACCATGTTGTTCTTAACCATCTCGTTAGTGTACTTGGATGGAGCATGGTACAATCACAACCCCTCAACATCCAAGGCGACTTTATTCACGGTGCACCCAATCCTATAGCCGGCTAACTATATCCGATTCAAGTACTTTTAGACAAACCACATCACTTGCCAATATACATCACTTAACAACATTAATCCACTGTTTTAAAGCATTTAACAAAGCCATTAACATCATGCATCACTTTGCATCAAAACCACATTTATCAATGTACAAAAACAAGGATCCCTTACCTAGAGCATCCTTCAACACATGGCTTATGAAACCACCAATAAACATGCTAAATATGCTTTCAAAAACAGAATTAAAACATGCAACAAATCCCTTTGCATTCAACCAACTCATGGCTCATCAACAAGAGAGTTTTTCCGAAAACTTACTCTTGAGCATAGCTAAGTTGTTTAGACTTAGACTAAGCTCCCAAAACCTTCAAATATTGGTTTCAAAGCTGAAAACCAAACTTCACTCACCGATTTCCGTTTCGCCACTTGCCGAAACACCAATCAAGCTTCCGGATCAACACCACAAGGATCCGAAGATGTCTCCCCTGTTTTAAACACATCAAAACTGTAGATTAATGCACCATCATGCATTAATATCCTCAACCAAGACACCTAAACTCGCCGCTCACATCAACACTCACATTTCGGCTACCAAACACAACCAAAATCACATCCAAACATCTCTACAACACTACCCAGCCAAGATCCATCAATTCCAAACATTCATAAACCTCAATTAACATCCAAAAAGGATCTAAACACGTCCTTATACCTCCAGCTATAGCAGAACATCAAGATCACCCCAAAAACCATCATAAACTCAAACAAAACTTAGGAAAATCAACCTATCCGGGATTGCATTGATTAAACCTCAATTTCTCATCAATTATACATCCAATTTACATTAAAAACACACCTCAAAACAGTGCCCAACCATTTCATACGAATTTCATCAAAAACTAACCAAATCTTGCATTTTAAAGCCAAGATCAAGAACACAACTACAAAACCTTTATTAAAACACAAATCAAGGATTGAGAACTTGGAAATTTCAGAAAAGAACTGAGTATTTAGAGGAGAAGGACGTTCATACCTCTAAATGTGAGTTTCTCCCTTTTTGGAACCAAGATTCTTGAAAATCCAATAAGAAATTGCTAAGGCTTTGTTGTAGAAATGATTAGAGATCAAAAGGAAGTTGAAATCTCATCTTTGAATGTCAAAATCAGAGGGAAATTTGCTGGAGAAAAGTGTTTGGGTTGCGAGAAAAGTTGAGAGAAAAGAAATGGAAATTCTGAGAACAATCATACTCAAGATAATCATACTCAAAGATAATCTTGATTAACGACCCTTTTTTTTCTTTTTAATCTTGTATAAATTCACATTAACCCTAGATATGTTCACAAGATAATCATACTCAAAGATCAAAACAATCAGAGAACATTCAGGGACTCAATTGAACAAATTACAACTTTAGGGACCAAAATGTAAATTCTGAAAATTATAAGGACTTAACCCAATTAGAAGTTACCAACTTGAAATTAATAATCTTTCATGCTTCTCTGCCAAATTTCAGCTCAAACGGACATTCCAAACTCATTCAATTGCAATAACAAATTTCGGGACCAAAACGCAAGCATTTCAAAACATATAACCATCAATTTCAGTGCCCAACGGTCGAGTGTTTCGAAACAGGGAGAGCCTGTTCCGAAACGCGGGACCGTTCCGAAACGAGTATCGGAACAGGGCCTGGCAGTAGCATTTTCGTTTCGGAACGGCTCTGCCCGTTTCGAAACACCTAGGCCATTTCAGGCCCCCTGTTCCGAAACGGCAGCACCTGTTCCGAAACAGGCTGCCCAGATTGCAGAATTTCAGCTGGTTTAACACACAATTGACCCACCAAATATGCTCCAAAGGCAACCAAATTATACCAGCAAGTCATTACATGCATAAGGAACATATTGGCATCAACAATTCATAAGCATGGCATCAAACATGAAAAACCCCAATTCTATAGGCAAGCTTCCTATTTCATAACCATTCAAGCATCAAAATACCAAATCAACCACATAAAGGCCATTTACATGTTCCAACAACATTAACAACATAAAACCAACTTAAGGAGTCCAAAACATCTCCTAAAACATCAACATAGGTTCCCCATTGCCAAATGCCTAAAGCTAATAGTGTTTAAGAAACCTTCACCATACATGAGCTTGGTTCACCACTTGGATTCTTCACCTCCTTGCTGCCCTCAATGCACTTTAATGCTCTGCATTATTGGTTTAAGAAAAGAGAGAGCATAAGCACATATCTTAGTGAGGAATGCTCATTTAAAACAACACAATAATGCATTTAAAACACTTTTGTAAACCTTAGTTCATAACAACATTTATACATGCACATAGCATTTAAAACAAGCATCTCATGCTTCAAATATAAACATGTCATATTGGCCACAAGTGATACATTCAACATAAGATCCACACATGGACTTTTAAACACCATTGTGATCTTATAATTTCCAAGGACCACACATGGACTTTTAAACACCATTGTGTCCTTAACAAGAATCATCCATGGACTTTTAAACACCATGACAAGGACCACACAAGGACTTTTAAACACCTTTGTGTCCTTAACAAGAATCACCCAAGGACTTTTAAACACCTTGGTGTTCTTAAATAACAAGGCTTACACAAGGAATTTTAACCACCTTTGTAACCTTAATCAAGAACCAACCATGGACTTTTAACCACCATGTTGTTCTTAAATAAACAAGGCTCACACAAGGACTTTTAAACACCTTTGTGACCTTAACCATCACATGCCAATAGGCATCATTAACAATAATATTCCATTGTTTTTAAGCATTTAACAAAGCCATAAACATCATGCATCCTTAGGCATCAAACCACATTTAAACAATGTTCAAAAACAAGGATCTCTTACCTTGAGCATCCTTCAGCACATGGCTTATAATCTCAGCAAATAAACATGCTAAATATGCTTCCAAAACAGGATTTAAAACATGCAAACAAACCACATTGCACACAACCAATCCATGATTCATCATCAAGAGAGTTTTTCCGAAAACTTACTCTTGAGCTTAGCTAAGTTGTTTAGACTTAAACTAAGCTCCTAAACCTTCAAAACATTGGTTTTAAAGCTGAAAACCAAAATCCACTCACCGATTCCGTTTCGCCTCTTGCCGAAACACCAATCAAGCTTCCGGATCTCCACCACTAGGATCCAAAGATGACTCCCCTGTTTTAAACACATCAAAACATTAGATTAATGCATCATCATGCATTAATATCTACAATGAAAGCACCTAAACTCGCTGCTCTCATCCACACTCCATTTTCGGCTACCAAACACAACTGAAAACACAACCAAACAACTCCACAACACTACCCAGCCAAGATTCATCAACTCTAAACATCTTTAAACATTAATTAACATCCAAAATGGATCTCAACACATCCTTATACCTCCAGCCATAACAGATCATCAAGATCACTCCACAAACCATCACTATTACAAGTAAAACTTAGGAAATTCAACCTATCCGGGATTGCATTGATTAAATCTCAATTTCTCATCAATTAAACATTCATTTAACATCAAATTGACACCTCAAAACACTGCCCAATCAGATTATACAAAATTTCATCAAAATCAAACAAATCTTGCATTTCAAAGCCAAAATCAAGAATACAATTGTAAAACCTTTAATTAAACACAAATCAAGGATTGAGAACTTGGGAATTTCAGTAAAGAACTGAGAATTTAGAGGAGAAGGACGTTCATACCTCTAAACTTGAGTTTCTCCCTTTTTAGAATCAAAATTCTTGAAGATCCAAGTAGCAAATGGTGAGGTTTTGTTGAAGAGATGATTAGAGATCAAAAGAGAATTAAAATCTCATGTTTGGATGTCAAAAATCAGAGGAAAAAGCTCTGGAGAAATGTGTTTGGTTTGAGAGAAAAGATGAGAGAAAATGAAAATAGAATTTTAGGAAAAGTTAGTTGGAAAATGCCAAAATATCTTCCCTCTCTTTTTCTTTTATTTAAAAACCATTTATTAAACCTTTAATATTTAGGAAAAATCTGGAGAAACTCCTATTGGGTAAATAGCTCCTTAAATATTCAAAGTTTCAATCCTTTTTAAAACAGTCTCACAGTTTTCGAAAATTACATTTTGGTCACTAACCCAAAATGTCACACTTCCAAACCTCATTTTGTAAAATTGATTTCACTTTTCTCTTATACATAATAAAAGAGGATTTTAAGACATTTTTCCATATTTTTAATGCAACCCGAACTAGGCTTTCCTAAATTCACTCTTTTATATTCGAACCGCGAACCGACCGGTCCGGTCCAAACCCAAAACTTCTAAGCCCAAAATTGGGGTGTTACAACTCTCCCCCCTTAAGAAATTTCATCCTCGAAATTTACCTGAAGGAAAGAGATACGGAAACTGCTCCAGCATGTCATCTTTCCGTTCCCACGTGGCTTCCTCAGCACCACGATGCTTCCACAACACCTTTACCAACTCAATGGTCTTGCCACGAAGAACCTTACTATCCGCATCCAGAATCCTCACCGGTTCCTCATTATAGGTCAAATCCGGATTCAATTCCACTTCTTCCACAGGCATCACATGTGAAGGATCCGATCTATACTTCCGAAGCATAGAAACATGAAACACATCATGAATCTTCTCCAACTCCTGAGGTAACCTCAACTTGTACGCAACAGGACCCATACGCTCAATCACCTCGTATGGTCCAATGTACCTAGGGCTCAACTTACCCTTACGGCCAAACCTCATCACCTTTTTCCAAGGTGAAACCTTCAAAAACACACGGTCACCCACCGCATACTCAATCTCCTTACGCTTCAGATCTGCGTAAGACTTTTGCCGATCAGAAGCTGCCTTCAAACGCTCACAAATGAGCTTCACCTTCTCGGTGGTTCCTTTCAACAAAGCCGGCATCGAAACCAACTTCTGACCTGTTTCAGCCCAACAAAGAGGAGTCCTACACTTCCTCCCGTACAAAGCCTCATAAGGTGCCATTTGAATACTTGATTGATAACTATTGTTATAGGCAAACTCCACCAAAGGCAAATGTTTCTCCCAAGAGCCTTGGAACTCAATCACACAGCACCTCAACATATCCTCCAAAACCTGGATAACACGCTCGGACTGACCATCCGACTGAGGATGATAAGACGTACTGAAATTCAACCGCGTACCCAAAGCTTGATGCAAACACTGCCAGAATCGTGATGTAAACCTCGGATCCCTATCCGACACAATCGACTTAGGCACACCATGCAGCCGCACAATCTCAGCAATGTACAGCTCCGCAAGCTTATCCAAGGTATACGTAGTATGCACAGGCAAGAAATGCGCACATTTCGTCAGGCGATCTACAATCACCCACACCGAATTCTTCTTCGATGGTGACAAGGGCAAACCAGACACAAAATCCATGGTAATCCTTTCCCACTTCCACTCAGGAATCCTCAACGGTTGCAACAAACCTGATGGAAACTGATGCTCAGCCTTAACTCGCTGACACACCATACACTTGCTCACAAACTCAGCAACATCCTTCTTCAAACCCACCCAATAGTCCTCATCACGAAGATCACGATACATCTTAGTACTACCAGGGTGCATAGCAAAAGGACTACTATGACCTTCAGTTAGAATAGCACGCCTCAACTCAGCATCATTGGGCACTACTATCTGACTCCCAAAACACAACACTCCATCATCATTAAAGCAGAAATCCGAAGGCCTACCCTCCGCGATATCCTGAACATGAGATACCAAGGAATCATCCAACAACTGCTTTTCCTTGATCAACTGAACCAAAGATGGTTTCACCTGCAACTCAGCCACAAGACCACCATCATGCGAAATTCTCAAACTGGCAAACATAGCCTTCAACTCAACAGCTACCTTCCTACTCAAGGCATCTGCTACAACATTAGCCTTCCCAGGGTGATACTCAATCGTCAAATCATAATCCTTGAGCAACTCCACCCAACGTCGCTGCCTAAGGTTCAACTCCTTCTGAGACATCAGATACCTCAAACTCTTGTGATCCGTGTACACAGTACACTTCTCACCATACAGATAATGCCTCCAGATCTTCAAAGCAAAAACCACCGCAGCCAACTCAATGTCATGCGTAGGATAATTGCGCTCATGCACCTTCAACTGCCGCGATGCATAAGCCACCACCTTACCCTCTTGCATCAACACACAACCCAAACCAACATAGGATGCATCACTATACACCACAAACTCTTTCCCTGATTCAGGTTGAACCAAGATAGGAGCTTGCGTTAAAGCTGCCTTAAGCTTCTCAAAAGCCTGATGTCTCGCTTCCGTCCACTCATACCTAACATCCTTTTGCAACAACTTTGTCAAAGGTGCGGCAATCTTCGAAAACCCATCCACGAACCTCCGGTAGTATCCTGCAAAACCGAGGAAACTACGGACTTCATGAACCGACTTAGGAACCTTCCAATTCATCACCACTTCAATCTTCTGAGGATCAACACGAATCCCCTCAGCAAAAACCACATGCCCAAGAAACACCACTTCTTTAAGCCAGAACTCACACTTGCTCAGCTTAGCATAAAGCTGATTCTCCAACAAAGCATGCAACACAACTCTCAAATACTCTTCATGCTCCTTCTCAGTACGCGAGTACACGAGGATATCATCAATGAACACCACAACAAACTTATCCAGGTATTCATGAAACACACGATTCATCATGTCCATGAAAGCTGCAGGAGCATTTGTCAAACGAAACGGCATCACAAGGAATTCATAATGCCCATACCTTGTCCTGAAAGCTGTCTTTGGCACATCCACATCCTTCACCTTCAACTGGTAATACCCTGACCTTAAATCAATCTTAGAGAACACAGATGCTCCCCGAAATTGATCAAAGAGATCATCAATTCTCGGCAAAGGATACCGATTCTTGATAGTCAACTTGTTCAGCTGACGATAATCAATGCACATTCTCATAGTGCCATCCTTCTTCTTCACAAACAAGACTGGTGCACCCCAAGGTGACACACTCGGCCGAATGAAACCACGATCAAGCAACTCTTGCAATTGCGTCTTCAGCTGTTTCAACTCTTTAGGTGCCATTCTATAAGGAGTAATGGACACAGGAGTTGTGTTCTCATACAACTCAATCCCAAACTCCACTTCACGATTAGGAGGTAATCCAGGCAACTCCTCAGGAAACACGCTAAGAAACTCTTTCACAACCCTGATATCTTGCACACGCAACTCCTTAGAACAAGGATTCATCACAAAAGCTAGATAAGCTTCACAACCTTGCCTCAGCATCCGGCTCGCCTCCAATGTAGACACCACATTGGCAAGAAACTTCACATTCTCACCAACCAAAACAACCTCATAATCATCCGCAAGTTTCAAAGAAACTCGCTTATTCTCACAATCCACTACAGCACGATGCTCAGCAAGCCAATCCATACCAAGGATTACATCAAAACCATAGAAAGGCAATTCTATGAGATCAACATGAAAAACATGATCTTGCACAACCAAAGGACATCTTCTATAAAGCTTTCGAGTCACAACAGTTTCACCAAAAGAACTAGTGACACGCATACCAACATCCAAAGACTCAACAGGCAAACCAAGCAACTCAGCATGCTCACGCAATATATATGAGTGTGTAGAGCCAGAATCAATCAAGGAAAGTAATGACAAGGATTGCAGAGAGAAAGTACCTGCGATCACATCCGCGTCATTCCTCCCTTACCTTTGAGCAAACACTCTAGCCTGACCACCACTTTCAGGCTGAACAGCTACAACATGAGCCACATTACGAACACCATCCTCCCTATGCTGGAAGTTACCACGGCCGCGCCCACGACCCCTTTGTGGTGCATCAACTACAGGAGCACGCACTTGGCCACCAGCCAACATAGGACACTCTCGCCTCATATGATCCGTAGATCCACAGTTCTAGCACGCATTACCAGCTGCCACAACAGGAGCCTGCACCTCCCTCACAGCTCGAGGACAATCACGTTTCTTATGGCCACGCGAACCACATGTCCAACATGCACTCGGATCAACTCTAGCGTTGCCTCCCCGAGCAGGCGCACCACCACCTCGCTTAGTTGAGGATTGATACTTCTGATCACGCCCCCTCTTGTTCCGTCCACCACCGGAACTATATTCGGCTGCTCGCTTACCAGCACTTGACCCAGCACTTCTAGCAGATAAACCCAAGTTCATCTCTATGTCCTTTGCTCGGCCAACCAGCACATCAAAATCATTATACTCGGTAGCCAGCACATACATCTTTACATCCGTCACCAAGCCATAACGGAACCTTTCACACCTTTCCCGCTCATCCGGGACAAGCTCAGGTGCATACTGACTGAGTCGAACAAACTGAACCTCGTACTCAGCCACAGACATGCTCCCCTGGGTAAGAGACTTGAACTCCCTTTTCTTTTCATCTAGGTACCTCACACCTAGATACCTTCTCTTGAACACACTCTGGAAGAACGTCCAATTTACATCAGCTTCCGCCATCCCAGCGATTGTGGTTGTCCACCACGTGTATACATCATCCTGAAGCAATGACACCACACACCCCAGCTTCTGCATATCAGTGCAACTCATTTGACCCAAGATTCTCTTGGTACTTTCCAACCAAGCCTCAGAACCTTCCGCCGACAAACCCCTGAACTCAGTCCCTCCCAGACTGCACAAACGCTCCAAGGGTAGTCTAACTCCAGCATCTCCCTGATGCCCAGCTCCTTGAGCTCCAGCTACTGCTGCTTGAAAAGCTCCAGCAATAGCTTGAATCAACACTGTCATGTCAGGTACAGCTTGCCCCTGACCAGCTTCAGGTCCAGCGACCCCAGCACCAGCTGCCGCTCCAGCTCTTTCACCCTCAGCACCACCACCACCAGGTGGAGGAGGTAAATCCACCGCACTTTCAACATTCTCATCGTTCTCATTCTCATTCTGAGCCGTAGCTTGCACATTACCCCGCGTCTCTCTACGAGGTCCCATTCACTAACAACGCAATCACAATGCAAATAAACAAAGTCAGGCTCAGCAAGGTAAGCAATCCAAGTACTCAAGCTCATTTCCCAATTAAAAACAGCATCAATTCATTAGCTTTGTTTTGGCAAGGGGTCTCCCTATCATGCTTCACTACAGCATACACCACAATTGTAACATGCTTACAATTCACACATCATGCTTTCACTCAACAAGCATACAAAGCATACATACATCAATCACCCACATAATCATTCCCAATTACTCGAGAACTCAGCTCCGATACCACCAAATGTAACCCCCTTAACCCGGCCTAGACGGTTGACCCGAATTAAAAAGTTTACACGGGGAAAACCAAAGTCAACCCGAAAGTCAACCTTGATTAACGACCCTTTTTTTCTTTTTAATCTTGTCTAAATGCACATTAACCCTAGATATGTTCACAAGATAATCATACTCAAAGATCAAAACAATCAGAGAACATTCAGGGACTCAATTGAACAAATTACAACTTTAGGGACCAAAATGTAAATTCTGAAAATTATAAGGACTTAACCCAATTAGAAGTTACCAACTTGAAATTAATCATCTTTCATGCTTCTCTGCCAAATTTCAGCTCAAACGGACATTCCAAACTCATTCAATTGCAATAACAAATTTTGGGACCAAAACGCAAGCATTTCAAAACATATAACTATCAATTTCAGTGCCCAACGGTCGAGTGTTTCGAAACAGGGAGAGCCTGTTCCGAAACGCGGGACCGTTCCGAAACGAGTATCGGAACAGGGCCTGGCAGTAGCATTTTCGTTTCGGAACGGCTCTGCCCGTTTCGAAACACCTAGGCCATTTCAGCCCCCCTATTCCGAAACGGCAGCACCTGTTCCGAAACAGGCTGCCCAGATTGCAGAATTTCAGCTAGTTTAACACATAATTGACCCACCAAACATGCTCCAAAGGCAACCAAATTATACCAGCAAGTCATTACATGCATAAGGAACATATTGACATCAATAATTCATAAGCATGGCATCAAACATGAAAAACCCCAATTCTATAGGCAAGCTTCCTATTTCATAACCATTCAAGCATCAAAATACCAAATCAACCACATAAAGGCCATTTACATGTTCCAACAACATTAACAACATAAACCCAACTTAAGGAGTCCAAAACATCTCCTAAAACATCAACATAGGTTCCCCATTGCCAAATGCCTAAAGCTAATAGTGTTTAAGAAACCTTCACCATACATGAGCTTGGTTCACCACTTGGATTCTTCACCTCCTTGCTGCCCTCAATGCACTTTAATGCTCTGCATTATTGGTTTAAGAAAAGAGAGAGCGTAAGCACATAGCTTAGTGAGGAATGCTCGTTTAAAACAACACAATAATGCATTTAAAACACTTTTGTAAACCTTAGTTCATACCAACATTTATACATGCACATAGCATTTAAAACAAGCATCTCATGCTTCAAATATAAACATGTCATATTGGCCACAAGTGATACATTCAACATAAGATCCATACATGGACTTTTAAACACCATTGTGATCTTATAATTTCCAAGGACCACACATGGACTTTAAAACACCATTGTGTCCTTAACAAGAATCATCCATGGACTTTTAAACACCATGACAAGGACCACACAAGGACTTTTAAACACCTTTGTGTCCTTAACAAGAATCACCCAAGGACTTTTAAACACCTTGGTGTTCTTAAATAACAAGGCTTACACAAGGAATTTTAACCACCTTTGTAACCTTAACCAAGAACCAACCATGGACTTTTAACCACCATGTTGTTCTTAAATAAACAAGGCTCACACAAGGACTTTTAAACACCTTTGTGACCTTAACCATCACTTGCCAATATGCATCATTAACAATAATATTCCACTGTTTTTAAGCATTTAACAAAGCCATAAACATCATGCATCCTTAGGCATCAAACCACATTTAAACAATGTTCAAAAACAAGGATCTCTTACCTTTAGCATCCTTCAGCACATGGCTTATAATCTCAGCAAATAAACATACTAAATATGCTTCCAAAACAGGATTTAAAACATGCAAACAAACCACATTGCACACAACCAATCCATGATTCCTCATCAAGAGAGTTTTTCCGAAAACTTACTCTTGAGCTTAGCTAAGTTGCTTAGACTTAAACTAAGCTCCCAAACCTTCAAAACATTGGTTTCAAAGCTGAAAACCAAAATCCACTCACCGATTCCGTTTCGCCTCTTGCCGAAACACCAATCAAGCTTTCGAATCTCCACCACTAGGATCCAAAGATGACTCCCCTGTTTTAAACACATCAAAACAGTAGATTAATGCATCATCATGCATTAATATCTACAATGAAAGCACCTAAACTCGCTTCTCTCATCCACACTTCATTTTTGGCTACCAAACACAACCGAAAACACAACCAAACAACTCCACAACACTACCCAGCCAAGATTCATCAACTCTAAACATCTTTAAACATTAATTAACATCCAAAATGGATCTCAACACATCCTTATACCTCCAGCCATAACAGATCATCAAGATCACTCCACAAACCATCACTATTACAAGTAAAACTTAGGAAATTCAACCTATCCGGGATTGCATTGATTAAATCTCAATTTCTCATCAATTAAACATTCATTTAACATCAAATTGACACCTCAAAACACTGCCCAATCAGATTATACGAAATTTCATCAAAATCAAACAAATCTTGCATTTTAAAGCCAAAATCAAGAATACAATTGTAAAACCTTTACGTAAACACAAATCAAGGATTGAGAAATTGGGAATTTCAGTAAAGAACTGAGAATTTAGAGGAGAAGGACGTTCATAACTCTAAACTTGAGTTTCTCCCTTTTTAGAATCAAAATTCTTGAAGATCCAAGTAGCAAATGGTGAGGTTTTGTTGAAGAGATGATTAGAGATCAAAAGAGAATTAAAATCTCATGTTTGGATGTCAAAAATCAGAGGAAAAAGCTCTGGATAAATGTGTTTGGTTTGAGAGAAAAGATGAGAGAAAATTAAAATAGAATTTTAGGAAAAGTTAGTTGGAAAATGCCAAAATATCTTCCCTCTCTTTTTCTTTTATTTAAAAACCATTTATTAAACCTTTAATATTTAGGAAAAATCTGGAGAAACTCCTATTGGGTAAATAGCTCCTTAAAGATTCAAAGTTTCAATCCTTTTAAAAACAGTCTCACAGTTTTCGAAAATTAAATTTTGGTCACTAACCCAAAATGTCACACTTCCAAACCTCATTTTGTAAAATTGATTTCACTTTTCTCTTATACATAATAAAAGAGGATTTTAAGACATTTTTCCATATTTTTAATGCAACCCGAACTAGGCTTTCCTAAATTCACTCTTTTATATTCGAACCGCGAACCGACCGGTCCGGTCCAAACCCAAAACTTCTAAGCCCAAAATTGGGGTGTTACATTTACCTTCTCGGTGGTACCTTTCAACAAAGCTGGCATCGAAACCAACTTCTGACCCGTTTCAGCCCACCACAGAGGAGTCCTACACTTCCTCCCGTACAAAGCTTCATAAGGTGCCATTTGAATACTTGCCTGATAACTATTATTATAGGCAAACTCCACCAAAGGCAAATGTTTCTCCCAAGAGCCCTGGAACTCAATCACACAACACCTCAACATATCCTCCAAAACCTGGATAACACGCTCGGACTGACCATCCGACTGCGGATGATAAGACGTACTGAAATTCAGCCGTGTACCCAAAGCCTGATGCAAACACTGCCAGAAACGCGATGTAAACCTCGGATCCCTATCCGACACAATCAACTTTGGCACACCATGCAGCCGCACAATCTCAGCAATGTACAGTTCCGCAAGCTTATCCAAAGTGTACGTAGTATGCACATACAGGAAATACGCACACTTCGTCAGTCGATCCACAATCACCCACACCGAATTCTTCTTCGATGGCGACAAAGGCAAACCAGAAACAAAATCCATGGTAATCCTTTCCCACTTCCACTCCGGAATCCTCAACGGTTGCAACAACCCTGAAGGAAACTGATGCTCAGCCTTAACTCGCTGACATACCATGCACTTGCTCACAAACTCAGCAACATCTTTCTTTAAACCCACCCAATAGTACTCATCACGAAGATCACGATACATCTTAGTACTACCGTAGTGCATAGCAAAAGGACTACTATGACCTTCAGTCAGAATAGCACGCCTCAACTCAGCATCATTGGGCACTACTATCCGACTCCCAAAGCACAACACTCCATCATCATTAAAACAGAAATCTGAAGGCCTATCCTCCGCAATATCCTTAACATGAGGCACCAAAGAATCATCCAAAAACTGCTTTTCCTTAATCAACTGAACCATAGATGGTTTCACTTGCAATTCAGCCACAAGACCACCATCACACGAAATACTCAAACTGGCAAACATAGCCCTCAGCTCAACAGCTACCTTCCTACTCAAGGCATCCGCTACAACATTTGCTTTACCCGGATGATACTCGATCATCAAATCATAATCCTTGAACAACTCCACCCAACGTCGCTGCCTAAGATTCAACTCCTTCTGGGACGTCAGATACTTCAAACTCTTGTGATCCGTGTACACAGTACACTTCTCACCATACAGATAATGTCTCCAGATTTTCAAAGCAAAAACCACCACAGCCAACTCAATGTCATGCGTAGGATAATTGCGCTCATGCACCTTCAACTGCCGTGATGCATAAGCCACCACCTTACCCTCCTGCATCAACACACATCCCAAACCAACATAGGACGCATCACTGTACACCACAAACTCTTTCCCTGATTCAGGTTGAACAAAGATAAGAGCTTGCGTCAAAGCGGACTTAAGCTTCTCAAAAGCCTGTTGTCTCGCTTCCGTCCATTCATACTTAACATCCTTCTGCAACAACTTCGTCAAAGGTGCAACAATCTTGGAAAACCCATCCACGAATCTCCGATAATATCCTGCCAAACCCAGGAAACTACGGACTTCATGAACAGACTTAGGAGGTTTCCAATTCATCACCGCCTCAATCTTCTGAGGATCAACACGAATCCCTTCAGCAGAAACCACATGACCAAGAAACACCACTTCTCTAAGCCAGAACTCACACTTGCTCAGCTTAGCATAAAGCTGATTCTCCAACAAAGCTTGCAGCACAATTCTCAAATGCCCTTCATGCTCCTCCTCAGTATGTGGGTACACGAGGATATCATCAATGAATACCACTACAAACTTATCCAGGTATTCATGAAACACACGATTCATCATGTCCATAAAAGCTGCAGGAGCATTCGTCAAACCAAACGGCATCACAAGGAACTCATAATGCCCATACCTCGTCCTGAAAGCTGTCTTTGGCACATCCACATCCTTCACCTTCAACTGATAATACCCTGACCTTAAGTCAATCTTAGAGAACACAGCTGCTCCCCGAAATTGATCAAAAAGATCATCAATTCTCGGCAATGGATACCAATTCTTGATAGTCAACTTATTAAGCTGACGGTAATCAATGCACATTCTCATAGTGTCATACTTCTTCTTCACAAACAAGACCGGTGCACCCCAAGGTGACACACTCGGCCGAATGAAACCACGATCAAGCAACTCTTGCAGTTGCGTCTTCAGCTCTTTCAACTCCTTAGGTGCCATTCGATAAGGAGTAATGGACACAGGAGTTATGTTTTCATACAACTCAATCCCAAACTCCACTTCGCGATTAGGAGGCAATCCAGGCAACTCCTCCGGAAACACACCAGGAAACTCTCGCACAATCCTGATATCTTATACACGCAACCTGTTAGAGCTAGGATTCATCACAAAGGCTAGGTAAGCTTCACAACCTCGCCTCAGCATCCGACTCGCCTCCAATGTAGACACCACATTGGCAAGAAACTTCACATTCTCACCAACCACAACAACCTCGTAATCATCCGCTAGCTTCAACGAAACTCGCATATTTTCACAATCTACTACAGCTCAATGCTCAACAAGCCAATCCATACCAAGGATTACATCAAAACCATAGAAAGGCAACTCCATAAGATCAACATGAAAAACATGATCTTGCACAACCAAGGGACATCTTCTATAAAGCTTTCGAGTCACTACAGTCTCACCAAAAGAACTTGTGACACGCATACCAACATCCAAGGACTCAACAGGCAAACCAAGCAATTCAGCATGCTCACGCAATATGTATGAGTGCGTAGATCCAGAATCAATCAAGGAAAGTAATGACAAGGATTGCAAAGTGAAAGTACCTGCGATCACATCCGTGTCATTCCTCCCCTCCCTCTGAGCAAACACTCTAGCCTGGCCACCACCCTCAGGCTGAACAGCTACAACATGAGCCACATTCCTTCCACCATCCTCTCTACGCTGGAAGTTACCACGGCCGCGCCCACGACCTCTCTGTGGTGCAACAACTCCAGGAGCACGTCCTTGGCCACCACCGGCCAACAGACGACACTCCCTCCTCATGTGATCCGCTGATCCACAGTTCCAACACGAGTTACCAGCCGCCACAACAGGAGCCTGAACCTCCCTCGCTGCTCGAGGACAATCACGCCTCAGATGTCCACGCGATCCACACGTCCAACATGTGTTTGGATAAACTCGTGCCTTATCCCCCTGAACAGGCGCACCTTGCCCTCCACCACCTCGCCTAGCTGAAGACTGATACTTCCGATCACGTCCCCTCTTGTTCTGTTCGCCTCCGGAACTATACTCAGCAACTCGTTTACCAGCACTAGGACCAGCACCTCTAGTAGACAAACTCAAATTCATCTCAATGTCCTTTGCTCTACCAACCAGCACATCAAAATCAGTGTACTCAGCAGCCAGCACATAAGTCTTTACATCCGTCACCAAACCATAACGGAACCGCTCACACCTCTCCCGCTCATCAGGAATAAGCTCAGGTGCGTATTGACTGAGTCGGACAAACTGAACCTAGTACTCAGCCACTGACATGCTCCCTTGAGTAAGTGACATGAATTCCCTCTTCTTTTCATCCAAGTACCTCACACCCAGATACCTTCTCTTGAAAATGTTTTGAAAGAACGTCCATGTCACATCAGCATCCTCCATTCCGGAGATAGTGGTTGTCCACCAAGTGTATGCATCGTCTTGCAACAATGATACCACACAGCCCAGCTTCTGCACATCAGAACAATTCATTTGTCCCAAGATTCTCTTGGTACTCTCCAACCAAGACTCAGAACCTTCAGCAGACAAACCCCTGAACTCAGTCCCTCCCAGACTGCGCAAACGCTCCAAAGGTAGACTAACACCAGCATCACCTTGATGCCCAGCTCCTTGAGCTCCAGCTACCGCTGCTCGAAAAGCTCCAGCAATAGCTTGAATCAACACTGTCATGTCAGGAACAGCTTGTCCCTGACCAGCTTCAGGTCCAGCGACCCCAGCACCAGCTGCAACACCAGCTCCTTCGCCCCCATCACCACCACCACCAGGTGGAGGAGGTAAATCCACCGCATTTTCAGCTTTCTCTTCATTCTCATTTTGAGCCATAGCTCGCATATTACCCCTCGTTTCTCTACGAGGTCCCATTCTCTAAACAATGCAATCACAATGTAATAAACAAAGTCAGGCTCAGCAAGGTAAGTAATCCAAGTACTCAAGCTCATTTCCAATTAAAAACAACTCATTTCATTAGCTTTGATTTGGCAATAGGTCCCTCTAACATGCTTCACCATAGCATACATCATAATTGTATCACACTTACAATTCACACAACATGCTTTCATTAAACAAGCATACAAAGCACACATACATTCATCACCCACATAACCATTCCCAATTACTCGAGAACTCAGCTCTGATACCACCAAATGTAACCCCCTTAACCCGGCCCAGACGGTTGAACCGAATTAAGAAGTTTACACGGGGAAAACCAAAGTCAACCCGAAAGTCAACCTTGATTAACGACCCTTTTTTTTCTTTTTAATCTTATCTAGATGCAAATTAACCCTAGGTGAACACTTGAGACAAACATATTCAAAAGCCACAACAATCGGATAACATTCAGGGACTCAATTGCACAACATACAAGTTTAGGGACCAAAATGCAAATCCTGAAAATTATAAGGACTTAACCAACTTTTGAGTTACCAATAGGAAATTAGTCATGTTTCATGCTTCTCTGCCAAATTTCAACTCAAACGGACATCTCAAACTCATTCAATTGCATGAACCAAGTTCAGGACCAAAACGCAAAGGTTTCAAAACATATAACCGTCAATTTCAGTGCCCAACGGTCGGGTGTTTCGGAACAGGGATGATCCGTTCCGAAACGCAGGACCGTTCCGAAACCCATTGCGTAACATGGCCTGGCAGTGGCAAAACTGTTCCGGAACGGCTCTGCCCGTTTCGAAACGCCTAGGCCATTTCAGGCCCTCTGTTCCGAAACGGTAGCACCTGTTCCGAAACAGGCTGCCCAGATTGCAAAATTTTTGCTGGTTTATTACACAGTTGGCCCATCAAACGCATTCAAAAGACCCTCAAATTATACTAGCAAGTCATTATATACTTAAGGAACATAATGGCATCAACAATTCGTAAACGTGGCATCAAACAAGGAAAGCCCCAATTCTATAGGCATGCATCCTATATTGAAAACCATTCAAACACTAAAACACCAACAACCCTCATAAAGGCCAATTACAAGTTCCAACAATACCAAATGCATAAAACCAACTTAAGAAGTCCAAAACATCTCCCAAAACAACAACATAGGTTCCCCATTGCCAAATGCCAAAAAGCTAAACAAGTTATGAAAATATTCACCATACATGAGCTTAGTTCTTCACTTGGATTCTTGACCCCCTTGCTGCCCTTAAGCACTTCAATGCTCTGCATTATTGGTTTAAGAAAAGAGAGAGCGTAAGCACATAGCTTAGTGAGGAATGCTTATTTAAAACATCACAATAATGCATTTATAAAAACTCTTTTTCATAACCTTTAGCTCAAACAACATTTCATCATGCACATATGTACATAAACCAAGCATTACATGCTTCAAACCATTATCATGTCATATTGGCTTTCAAGTGATAATCATAACCATGTTCCAAAACACAAACGACAATTACAACCAACAACAATCGGATACGCGGATTACAAGCGTTGTCCCTACGCTTCATACACACTACCAATATCAAGGTGGAGCATGGTACAATCACAACCCCTCAACACCCGTGATGGAGACTATGGTACAATCACAACCCCTCCACATCACTCATTGGTAGTTGTATAACATCACTAACGAGATCACGGGACACACAACAAAAGACCCACACATGAACTTTAAACCACCATTGTGATCTTACCATACACAAGGTCCACACATGGAATTTTAACCACCATTTTGACCTTAAAACAAGAACCACCCATGGACTTTTAACCACCATGTCGTTCTTAACCATCTCGTTAGTGTACTTGGATGGAGCATGGTACAATCACAACCCCTCAACATCCAAGGCGACTTTATTCACGGTGCACCTAATCCTATAGCCGGCTAACTATATCCGATTCAAGTACTTTTAGACAAACCACATCACTTGCCAATATACATTACTTAACAACATTAATCCACTGTTTTAAAGCATTTAACAAAGCCATTAACATCATGCATCACTTTGCATCAAAACCACATTTATCAATGTACAAAAAAAAGGATCCCTTACCTAGAGCATCGTTCAACACATGGCTTATAAAACCAGCAATAAACATGCTAAATATGCTTTCAAAAACAGAATTAAAACATGCAACAAATCCCTTTGCATTCAACCAACTCATGGCTCATCAACAAGAGAGTTTTTCCGAAAACTTACTCTTGAGCATAGCTAAGTTGTTTAGACTTAGACTAAGCTCCCAAAACCTTCAAATATTGGTTTCAAAGCTGAAAACCAAACTTCACTCACCGATTTCCGTTTCGCCACTTGCCGAAACACCAATCAAGCTTCCGGATCAACACCACAAGGATCCGAAGATGTCTCCCCTGTTTTAAACACATCAAAACTGTAGATTAATGCACCATCATGCATTAATATCCTCAACCAAGACACCTAAACTCCCTGCTCACATCAACACTCACATTTCGGCTACCAAACACAACCGAAATCACATCCAAACATCTTTACAACACTACCCAGCCAAGATCCATCAATTCCAAACGTTCATAAACCTCAATTAACATCCAAAAAGGATCTAAACACGTCCTTATACCTCCAGCTATAGCAGAACATCAAGATCACCCCAAAAACCATCATAAACTCAAACAAAACTTAGGAAAATCAACCTATCCGAGATTGCATTGATTAAACCTCAATTTCTCATCAATTATACATCCAATTTACATTAAAAACACACCTCAAAACAGTGCCCAACCATTTCATACGAATTTCATCAAAAACTAACCAAATCTTGCATTTTAAAGCCAAGATCAAGAACACAACTACAAAACCTTTATTAAAACACAAATCAAGGATTGAGAACTTGGGAATTTCAGTAAAGAACTGAGTATTTAGAGGAGAAGGATGTTCATACCTCTAAATGTGAGTTTCTCCCATTTTGGAACCAAGATTCTTGAAAATCCAATAAGAAATTTCTAAGGCTTTGTTGTAGAAATGATTAGAGATCAAAAGGAAGTTGAAATCTCATCTTTGAATGTCAAAATCAGAGGGAAATTTGCTGGAGAAAAGTGTTTGGGTTGAGAGAAAAGTTGGAGAAAAGTTAGTTATGAGAGCAAAATATCTTTTTCCCTCCTTTTTCCTTTAATTAAAACCATTAATAAAACCTTTAATATTAAGAAAAATCTGGAAGAACTCTTCTTGGGTAAATTGCTCCTTAAAGATTCAAAGTTTCAATCATTTTTAAAACAGTCACCAAGTTTTCAAAAATTACATTTTAGTCACTAACCCAAAATTTTAATACTTCCCAACCTCATTTTGTAAAATTGATTTCACCATCCTCTTATATATAATAAAAGAAGATTTTAAGATATTTTTCCATATTTTTAATGCAACCCGATCTAGGCTTTCCTAAAATCACCCTTTTATATTCGAACCGCAACCTGACCTATCCGGTCCAAACCCAAAACTTCTAAGCCCAAAATTGGGGTGTTACACAAGAAGAAGGATGGTTCTATGCGTTTGTGCATTGACTATAGACAACTGAACAAAGTCGCCATCAAGAATAAGTATCCTTTGCCCAGGATAGACGACATGTTCGATCAATTAAAAGATGCTTCTGTGTTCTCCAAGATTGATCTAAGGTCGGGTTACTATCAAATGAAAGTCAAGGAGTGTGATGTGCCCAAGACTGCCTTTCGTACAAGATATGGACACTGTGAATTCTTTGTGATGCCCTTCGGATTAACTAATGCATCAGCAGCTTTTATGGATTTAATGAATCAGGTATTTAGACCCTATCTTGATAAATTCGTTATGGTATTCATAGATGATATCTTAATTTATTCCAAGAATGAATCGGAGCATCGAGATCATCTTCGTATTGTACTACATACTCTAAGAGAGAAACAATTGTATGCAAAGTTTTTTAAGTGTGAGTTCTGACTCACGGAAGTGGCCTACTTGGGGCATGTCGTATCAGCTTCGGGTATTCAGGTGGATCCGAAGAAAATTCAAGCTATTGTGGATTGGCATCCACTGAAGAATGTTGGTGATGTTAGAAGTTTCCTTGGGCTTGCTAGATACTACCGTAGGTTCGTCAAAGGATTTTCAATTTTAGCCGCTCCTTTAAAGAAATTGTTGTGGAAGGAGACACCTTTTGTTTGGACTAAAGTCCAACAATGGAGCTTTGATCAGTTAAAACAAGTCCTGACCCATGCACATGTCTTGACCCAGCCTGAGTCTGGAAAAGACTATACAGTTTACAGTGATGCCTCGCATCTTGGGTTAGGGTGCATATTGATGCAAGAAGGTAAGGTTATTGCTTATGCTTCACGGCAACTTAAACCTCATGAGATGAATTATCCCACCCACAACCTAGAATTGGCTGCAATTATCTTTGCATTGAAAATCTGGAGGCATTATCTCTACGGGGAGAAGTGCTAACTTTTCACCGATCACAAAAGCCTCAAATACTTGTTGACGCAAAAGGAGTTGAATCTTCGACAAAGAATGTGGATCGAACTTCTTAAAGATTATGATCTAGTAAATGATTACCATCCGGGCAAGGCCAATGTTGTAGCTGATGCACTCAGCCGCAAATCTCTGCTTGGTAAGCATTGATTATGAAATTGAAGTTATAGGTATTGTGAAGTACCTTAACTCATTGTTACATTGTTCCCTTGTAGCCCCTCGAGCAATTAACGCTCACTTTCGACTTCGGAAGCACCATTGCCTTGTAGCTTAACTTAAGTTCAGTCTACCATCATTTCACGAATTAAGGACTTGCAAGAACAAGATTCCGAGTTCCAGGCTGTTGTCTCTAAACTATAAGAAAATTCGGACTTCATAATTAATTCTGAAGGACTCTTACGTTTTTATGATCGAGTTTGTGTACCTAATGATGAAACTCTCCGCACCGACATTCATGCTGAAATTCATTCGAGTTCTTTTTCTGTTCACCCTGGGTCTGTGAAAATGTATAAGGATCTACGTGAGCTGTTTTGGTGGTCAGGCATGAAGCAGGCTATTGTTGACTACATTTCCAAGTGCCTCACGTGTCAACGTGTTAAGGCTGAACATTGTGCCCCTACAAGAACTTTGCAACCTATTAATCCACCAAAATGGAAATGGGAAAAGATAACAATGGACTTTGTTAGTGGTCTACCGTTAACCCCTGCGAAGCATATTGCTATATGGGTTATTGTAGATCAGTTTACGAAGTCAGCACATTTCATACAATTTAGAATGGACTGCAATCTCCTTAAGTTAGCTGACTTATACATCAAGGAAGTAATCCGACTCCACGGAGTGCCTGAATCTATCTTCTCCGATCGAAACCCTCGGTTTAAATCTCGGTTTTAGAAAACCCTACAAGGAGCTCTGGGCACCAGAGTCAATCTTAGCACATCTTTTCACCCTCAAACTGACGGTCAGTCGAAAAGGGTAATTGTAACACCCGGGTTAGGGGGTCGGGTGAAATTAAATTATTAAAATATAATTATGGGCTTTAAATTTTCAAAACAAATAAGTATATGTTGGACCAGTCATCTTTTTAAGCCCAAAGTCATGGATTTTATACTATTGAAATTATCCCTACTCATTAAGGGTATTTATGACCTTTGGCTTTTAAAATGAAACAAAACAAATAAAAATACATTTTTGCCCATCTTCCCCCCTCCTCTTTCAAAAACCAACGACACCCTCCCCTCCCCATTGCTTGTTACTATTCCATTTCTTCCTTGCTTGATTCTTGAAGATTTTTTAAAGGTAAAATCGATTTTATGTTGTCCTTTCTATTTCCTATCTAACCTTAGTCTTCATTGTTCATAAAACTCATGTTTCTATATTTTGGGTTTTCCCAAAGATTTTAATAAAGGTTGTAGCTTTATGGATTTTTAGTTAAGATTTTGATTTAATGTTGTTAGACAAGTTATTTGTAAACCATAAGGTTCAACATATCTAATTTTTACATGGTTTTAACTTGATTTTCGGATATGGGTTTTTGTGGGGTTTTAGAGTGTTCAAAAATGAAGTTTGGGGCTGTTTTAGTGTGAAAGTTGATGGCTGATGTTTAGGTTATTTTTGAAGGTAGTTTTGGGTGTGTTAGATGGCAATTTGGATGTTGGAAACATTGGTTAACTGCTGAGTTTGAGGGCTGCTCGAAAATGATGTTTTGAGAGTGTTCTTGGGTCAGATTTATATTCTTGAATTGTGTTATGGGTTTGCAGCAAGTTTTGGTGATTGATTATTGGTGTTTTGATTGTGTTGGATGATTAGAGTCAAGGTTTTGTGTTGGCAAAGCCTCGAGAACGAATTCGGATAGCTTGGTGGATTGATCGGCTAGTGTTGAGCTTGGATAGTTGGTGAGTGGTTCTTCGGTTTTAAATCGGTTTTCAAAATGCCTTGGTTCGAACATATAGACGCAGGTCAGGCTTGGTAAACCCACCTAGAGTTGGGATTAGATTGGTAGTCTAATCTCAAGCTTTAGTTTAGAAGACTATGGTTGAACTTGTAAATGTTGTGTTTATGCCTCATGTTCTAATTGTGATTGATGTTGCTATGCATATTGTGGCTATGTTTAATGATGAGGCATTATGATTAATTTTTGCGTTGTGATATGCATGTGGTTGTTGAAATGTGGGTTGCATGATTGTAAATCGTGGTGGATACGTGCTAGGCACGAGAATTGGTAAGGATATTTTGTTATGATGAGCTTGTGATGAGATAGTATATGCACTAGTATGCTTGGGTACAAATGATCGATCATGAGGATGTTAGTGTGCACACGACTGTCGAAATGCGCGCGCGGTCTTGGTGATGGTAGTCACCAAGATGGAGTACGGGTACGCCCGGAAATATTCACTTATATTTTAGTCGGCGATGAGTGGAATCTCATCGACGGGGCGTGAGGATGAGTGGAATCCCCTCCCTGTGGAACGGTGATGAGTGGAATCCCACCGTAAGGTAATGTAATGGTTGAGTTGTTGGATGTGAGTTCCAACGGTTGTTATCCACGTATTCGGGTCATAGCTAGGTGCCAATACGGTTTGTTAAATGTGATTTCATATGGTTGTATTATGGACATGTTGAGCATGGCATGATAATTGTATTATGTTCATGCATTTTCATATATTTGATTTATGTGGTTTCGAAGGTAAGGAAACATGCATCCATCCTTGGTTTGATGCTTGTGCTTGGACCCTGCATTGTCGAGGTTTGTTTTATGAGCTTACTCTCACCAAGTGTGCAATTTTCTACCTATAAGTATGGACTTTTAAGTTAATTGATGTAATATCTAAGCAATGGGATTCGAGTATGTTGTTTTGTGTTAAGGAGCTTGTTAAGACTCCTTCAGTATGTTGATGTTTTGGTTGTGGCTGTTTGTGCCATGTATGTTGGCCATGTGCCCTTATCTTTATGCTTATGTGTATGTTTAAAGGCATGTGAACCTTGCTTGTAATATACCTTGGTGAATTCTTGATTTCCTTTAGGTTGGCCTTTATATATGTGAGTTATGTGTTTGAACATGCTTGTAATAGGGTTTATGCCTCTAGAGTTTGTGCATACACGTTGTATCTTGCTTCTTGTAGTTGTTGTGGTCATTTGGGAACATTTGGAGGTGCTTAAAACTGGTTTTAGAAACTCACAGACTGTAGGTGTTTCGGAACGGGTAAGGTGGTTTCGGAACGGGTGTGGTTCCAGGGATACCCGTATCGGAACACGATCCGGTACGGTTTGAAAATGTGAACCCTTGTTCCGATACGCATACCGAAACAGTTTTGCTACTGTGAAGGTCTGTTCCGGAACGTGTTTCGGAACGCCTCTGCGAAATGGACCCCTGTACCTAAATGAGATGGAGCGTATCGGTACGGTTGGTGTGGCCTTTAAAACTAGGGCCCGTGTATCGAAACTTGCAAGCCTGTTTCGAAACACAGGCTTGTAAATTGGGCTTTTGGCATCTCTAAAGGTTATGAAGTTTTGGGCTTAGGCCCTGTTTGATGTTATCTTTCTTGTGAGCCATGTTCGTGATTGTTTATGTGTGTTTTGGTCGCGTTTGCAAGAAATCAGGTTAACTTGACCATTGGTAAATTTAAATTAACTTACGCTCTTTTGCTTTGTCAAGTCCTTTTTTCCCGCTGCCGTTTGTCACACATAAGACTAACTAAATGTCTAGAGAAGATAATTATCTCAAGAAATTTTCTAGGGTTGCTAACCGAAAGGGAGCCTTAATGGGTTTCACTTCGATTTTCCCCGTGTGACCCACTCGGATCGTTCAGTCGCCCAGACCGGGACGAGGGGGTTACACTTGTTGGTATCAGAACCTTGGTTATAGGCTCTTGGACCGTCCCGTGACATCACAGGTAAGTGAGGTAAGTTAAATTCTTGTATTGCAATTGCACGGTGTTTGCTTGACGTGTAAGTATGTTCGCTTGCTTATCAAGTATGCTTTGATGTTTGTTTAATTGATCGTGAGTGTGTGTGTTGTTTGAAGCATGTTGATGTGTGATTTGTCCGTTAAGTGTTGAGTAGAGTCCCATTGCTTCTATTACATCGGAAAAAGAGATTTTTAAGTGAAGGAAAACATACTTGAGCCACTTGGACACTTGCCCTTGTTAGTCCGATTTTGTATGTTGTTGTTGTAGTTGTTATCTGTGAGCTATTATGTCGAGGCCTAGAGGTAGACCCAGTCTGGTTCGTCTGGAACCCCGTGTTGCTGCTCCTGCTCTAGAGCCAGTGGTTGGGGTAGAGGCTCATATGGAAGAGCCTGCTGTTGGAGTCGGAGCTCCTCCACCACCACCACCACCTCCTCAGCCTGATGTGGAAGGCGAGGCTAGAGTAGAGGAACCGGGAACTCAGGTTGGCCATGGTGGCCAAGGTCCTGCAGGGATAGACATAGCTCCGCTAGTTCAAGCTATAGAGGGAGCGTTTCAGGCTGCAGTTGCCGGAGCTCTGGCTGCAGCACAGCCGATAGGAGATGATGCTAGCTTACCCTTAGAGAGACTTCAGGGGATCTACGCCTGAGAGATCAGAGTTATGGCTAGAGAAGATGGTTCGTATTTTGGCTCACATGGGATGAGTTCAGGGGTGGCGGTGGCCACAACGTTAGAGGCCATTACGGCTAGAGATTTTAGACATAGGGATGGATGTGACTAGTTCCTTCGATGAGACAGTTGTAGTTAGACGGATGTATATGAGGTGTCCGTTGAAGATTCAGGGTCATGTGTTTCCTGTTGATATGATCGAGCTTTTGTTCTACGGTTTTGATATCATTTTGGGTATGGATTGGTTGGTTGAGCACAGAGCTAGTGTAGATTTTGAGACAACGAGAATTTCGTTGAAGCTTTTTGATGACTATGAGGTAGTGGTAGTAGGCGAGAACATTATGTTCTTGTCGAATGTTGTGTCGGCTTTATAGGCTCATAAGTTGATGGACTCCGATTGTGGGGCTTATTTAGCATACGTGATGAATTCGAATATGAGTGAGGTAGACTGAAAGATATCAGGACAGTTTGTGATTATCCGGATGTGTTTCCA
Organism: Hibiscus trionum; assembly: GCA_030270665.1. NCBI lineage: Eukaryota > Viridiplantae > Streptophyta > Magnoliopsida > Malvales > Malvaceae > Hibiscus > Hibiscus trionum. The sequence goes on along the minus strand of BSYR01000026.1, from coordinate 38,225,224 downwards.
GAAGAGTTACCGGGTTTGCCTCATGACAGAGATGTAGAGTTTGTGATTGAGACTGTTTCAAGGTCTACTCCAGTTTCTATTGCTCTATAACGTATGGCTCCGAAGGAGTTGAAAGAGTTGAAAATTAAGCTTCAAGAGTTGCTAGACCGAGGTTTTATTAGGCCTAGTAGTTCGCCTTGGGGTGCTCACGTGTTGTTTGTGAAGAAGAAGGATGGCAGTATGAGGATGTGTATCGACTATAGGCAGTTGAACCAATTGACAGTAAAGAACAAGTATCTGTTGCCACGTATAGATGACCTGTTTGATCAGTTGATAGGTGCCTCAGTTTTTTCGAAGATAGATTTGAGATCAGGGTACTAACAGTTGAAGGTGAAAGAGTGTGATGTACCAAAGACATCTTTTAGGACTAGATACGGTCATTATGAGTTCCTTGTGATGCCGTTTGGGCTCACGAATGCACTGACAACTTTCATGGACATGATGTACAGAGTTTTCTAAGACTATCTAGACCGATTTATAGTTGTTTTCATAGACGACATCCTTTTGTACTCGAGATCAGAAGAAGAACAAGATGAACATTTGAGACTTGTATTGTAGAGATTGATGAGCAACCAGTTGTATGCTAAGCTGAGTAAATGCAAGTTCTGGATCTGAGAGGTTGTGTTTCTCGGCCACGTTGGGTCAACTGAAGGTATCCGAGTTGATACGAAGAAGATTGAAGCCATTGTTGAGTGGAAACAACCTAAGTCAGTGACCGAGATTAGAAGCTTCCCAGGACTAGCTAGTTACTATAGGAGACTCGTTGACGGATTCTCTAGGGTAGCTGCTCCGTTGACTAAACTTTTGCAAAAGGGAGTTACGTTTTAGTGGTCGGATGCGAGACAAAATGCATTTGAGAAATTAAAAGAAGCCTTGACGAATGCTCCAGTGTTTGTACAGCCAGTTTCAGGGAAAGGGTTCGTAATCTATAGCGATGCTTCCTACGTAGGTTTAGGTTGTGTTCTGATGCAAGAAAGGAGAGTTGTTGCTTATGCTTCAGATAGCAAGGTGTTGCGTGGCAAGACCATAGAGTTGGTCAAGGTGTTGTGGTGACATAGGGGCGTGGAAGAGGCCACGTGGGAGAGGAAGGCTGATATGCTTGAGCAGTTTCTGTACTTGTTTCTGTCAGGTAATTTCGGGGACAAAATTCCTTAAGTGGAGGAGAGTTGTAACACCCGGGTTAGGGGGTCGGGTGAAATTAAATTATTAAAATATAATTTTGGGCTTTAAATTTTCAAAACAATTAAGTATATGTTGGAGTAGTCATCTTTTTAAGCCCAAAGTCATGGATTTTATACTATTGAAATTATCCCTACTCATTAAGGGTATTTATGACCTTTGGCTTTTAAAATGAAACAAAACAAATAAAAATACCTTTTTGCTCATCTTCCTCCCCTTCTCTTTCAAAAACCAAAGACACCCTCCATCCCTATTGCTTGTTACTATTCCATTTCTTCATTGCTTGATTCTTGAAGATTTTTCAAAGGTAAAATCGATTTTATGTTGTCCTTTCTATTTCCTATCTAACCTTAGTCTTCATTGTTCATAAAACTCATGTTTCAATATTTTGGGTTTTCCCAAAGATTTTAATAAAGGTTGTAGCTTTATGGATTTTTAGTTAAGCTTTTGATTTAATGTTTTTAGACAAGTTATTTGTAAACCATAAGGTCCAACATATCTAATTTTTACATGGTTTTAACTTGATTTTCGGATATTGGTTTTTTTGGGGTTTTAGAGTGTTCAAAAAATGGTGTATGGGGCTGTTTTAGTGTGAAAGTTGATGGCTGATGTTTAGGTTATGTTTAATGGTTGTTTTGGGTGTGTTAGATGGCAATTTGGATGTTGGAAACATTGGTTAACTGCAGAGTTTGAGGGCTGCTCGAAAATGATGTTTTGAGAGTGTTCTTGGGTCGGATGTATATGCTTGAATTGCGTTATGAGTTTGCAGCAAGTTTTGGTGATTGATTGTTGGTGTTTTGATTGTGTTGGATGATTAGAGTCAAGGTTTTATGTTGGCGAAGCCTCGCGAACGAATCCGGATAGCTTGGTGGATTGATCGGCTAGTGTTGAGCTTGGATAGTTGGTGAGTGGTTTTTCGGTTTTAAATTGGTCTTCATAATGCCTTGGTTCGAGCACATAGACCTAGGTTGGGCTTGGTAAACCCACCTAGAGTTGGGATTAGATTGGTAGTCTAATCTCAAGCTTTAGTTTAGAAGACTATGGTTGAAGTTGTAAATGTCGTGTTTATGCCTCATGTTCTAATTGTGATTGATGTTGCTATGCATATTGTGGCTATGTGTAATGATGTGGCTTGAGGATTTATTTATGCATTGTGATATGCATGTGGTTGTTGAAATGTGGGCTGCATGATTGTAAATCATGGTGGATACGTGCTAAGCACGGGAATTGGTAAGTATATTGTGTTATGTTGAGCTTGTGATGAGATAGTATTGGCACTAGTATGTTTGGGTACAAATGATCGATCATTAGGATGTTAGTGTAACACCCCAATTTTGGGCTTAGAAGTTTTGGGTTTGGACCGGTCGGGTTGCGGTTCGAATATAAAAGGGTGAATTTAGGAAAGCCTAGTTTGGGTTGCATTAAAAATATGGAAAAATGTCTTAAAATCCTCTGTTATTATATATAAGAGAAAGGTGAAATCAATTTTACAAAATGAGGTATGGAAGAGTGACATTTTGGGTTAGTGACCAAAATGTAATTTTTGAAAACTGGGTGACTGTTTTAAAAAGGATTGAAACTTTGAATCTTTAAGGAGCTATTTACCCAAAAGAGTTTCTCCAGATTTTTCTGAGTATTAATCAATTTAATCAATGGTTTTTAATTAAGTGTAAAAAGAGGGAAAAGATATTTCCATTTTCTTTTCTCTCAACTTTCTTGGTTCCAAGAAGGGAGAAACTCAAGTTTAGAGGTATGAACGTCCTTCTCCTCTAAATTCTCAGTTCTTTACTGAAATTCCCAAGTTCTCAATCCTTGAATTATGTTTTATTAAAGGTTTTGCAATTGAGTTCTTGATCTTGGCTTTAAAATGCAAGATTTGCTTTAATTTTGATGAAATTCGTATGATCTGAGTGGGCATTGTTTTGAGATGTGTTTTTGATGTAAAATGGATGTATAATTGATGAGAAATTGAGGTTTAATCAATGCAATCCCGAATAGGTTGATTTTCCTAAGTTTTGTTTAAGTTTTTGGTGATTTTTGGAGTGATCTTGATGTTCTGCTATAGCTGGAGGTATAAGGACGTGATGAGATCCATTTTGGATGTTAATTGAGGTTTATGAATGTTTGGAATTAATGGATCTTGGCTAGGTAGTGTTGTAGAGATGTTTGGATGTGATTTCGGTTGTGTTTGGTAGCCGAAATGTGAGTGTGGATGTGAGCAGCGAGTTTAGGTGTCTTGGTTGAGGATATTAATGCATGATGGTGCATTAATCTACTGTTTTGGTGTGTTTAAAACAGGGGAGACATCTTCGGATCCTTGTGGTGTTGATCCGGAAGCTTGATTGGTGTTTCGGCAAGTGGCGAAACGGAATCGGTGAGTGGATTTTGGTTTTCAGCTTTGAAACCAATGTTTTGAAGGTTTGGGAGCTTAGTTTAAGTCTAAATAACTTTGCTAAGCTCAAGAGTAAGTTTTCGGAAAAACTCTCTTGTTGATGAACCATGAGTTGGTTGAGTGCAATGTGATTGTTTGCATGTTTTAAATTCTGTTTTGAAAGCATACTTTAGCATGTTTACTTGCTGGTTTTATAAGCCATGTGTTGAAGGATGCTCAAGGTAAGAGATCCTTGTTTTGAACATTTGATAAAATGTGGTTTTGTTGCTTAAGGATGCATGGTGATTAATGGCTTTGTTAAATGCTTTAAAACAGTGGACTATTGTTGTTAAATGATGCTTATTGGCAAGTGATGTTTCGAGAAAGGTTAAGAACACTATGGTGGTTAAAAGTCCATAGGTGGTTCTTGTGTTAAGAACAACATGGTGGTTAAAAGTCCATGATTGATTCTTGTGTTAAGGTCACAAAGGTGGTTAAAAGTCCTTGTGTGAGCCTTGTGTATTTTAAGAACACCATGGTGGTTAAAAGTCCATGGGTGATTCTTGTGTTAAGGTCACAAGGTGGTTAAAAGTCCTTGTGTGAGCCTTGTGTATTTTAAGAACACCATGGTGGTTAACAGTCCATGGGTGATTCTTGTGCTAAGGACACAATGGTGGTTAAAAGTCCATGTGTGGTCCTTGTGAATTGTAAGATTACAATGGTGGTTAAAAGTCCATGTGTGGATCTTATGTTGATTGTATTGTGAAATGGAAGGATTATGATTATCACTTGTGGCCAATATGACATGTTAATAATTTGAAGCATGAAATGCTTGTTTTAAATGCTTATGTGCATGGATAAAGGTTGTTTTGAATTAAGGTTTATAAAAGTGATTTATAAATGCATTATTGAGTTGTTTTAAATGAGCATTCCTCACTAAGCTTTTAGCTTACGCTCTCTCTCTTTTCTTAAACCAATAATGCAGAGCATTGAAGTGCGTATAAGGGCAGCAAGAGGTCAAGAATCCAAGTGAAGAACTAAGCTCATGTATGGTGAAAGTTTCTTAACACTATTAGCTTTTGGCATTTGGCAATGGGGAACCTATGTTGTTGTTTTGGGAGATGTTTTGGACTCCCTAAGTTGGTTTTATGTTGTTGTTAATGTTGGAACATGTAATAGGCCTTTGTGAAGTTGGTTGAGTATTATGATGCTTGAATGGTTTTCTAAATAGGATGCATGTCTATAGAATTGGGGATTTGCTTAATTGATGCCATGTTTGAGTATGGTTGATGCAATTATGTTCCTTATGCATGTAATGTCTTGCTGATATAATTTGTTTGCCTTTGGAGCATGTTTGATGGGTCAATTGTGTGATAAACCAGCTAAATTTCTGCAATCTGGGCAGCCTGTTTCGGAACAAGTGCTGCCGTTTCGGAATAGAGGGCCTGAAATGGCCTAGGCGTTTCGAAACGGGCAGAGCCGTTCCGGAACAGTTTTGCCACTGCCAGGCCATGTTGCACAACGGGTTTCGGAACGGTCCCGCGTTTCGGAACGGATTATCCCTGTTCCGAAACACTCGACCGTTGGGCACTGAAATTGATGGTTATATGTTTTGAAATCTTTGCGTTTTGGTCCTGAATCTTGTTTATGCAATTGAATGAGTTTGAGATGTCCGTTTGAGTTGAAATTTGACTGAGGAGCATGAAATATGACTAATTTCATAATGGTAACTTAAAAGTGGGTTAAGTCCTTATAATTTCCAGAATTTACATTTTGGTCCCTGGATTCATGTTTTGTGCAATCGAGTCCCTAAATGTGTTCTGCTTGCTGTGATCTTTGAACATGCTGTTGTTATGAACATATCTAGGGTTAATGTGCATCTAGATAAGATTAAACAGAAGAAAAAGGGTCGTTAATCAAGGTTGACTTTCGGGTTGACTTTGGTTTTCCCCGTGTAAACTTCTTAATTCGGGTCATTCGTCTAGGCCGGGTTAAGGGGGTTACAGTTAGTGTGCACACGAGTGTCGAAATGCGCGCGTGGTCTTGGTGATGCTAGTCACCAAGATGGAGTACGAATACGCCCGGAAATCTTCACTTATATTTAAGTCGGTGATGAGTGGAATCCCATCGACGAGGCGTGAGGATGAGTGGAACCCCCTCCGCATGGAACAATGATGAGTGGAATCCCACCGTAAGGCAATGTAATGGTTGAGTTGTTGGATGTGAGTTCCCACGGTTGTTATCCGCGTATTCGGGTCATAGCTAGGTGCCAATAGGGTTTGTTAAATGTGATTCCATATGGTTGTATTGTGGACATGTTGAGCAAGGCATTATAATTGAGGTTATGTTCATGCATTTTCATATATTTGATTTATGTGGTTTCGAAGGTAAGGAAACATGCATTCATCCTTGGTTTGATGCTTGTGCTTGGACCCTGCAATGTCGAGGTTTGTTTTATGAGCTTACCCTCACTAAGCTATGCGCTTACGCTCTCATTTGTTCGACAATGCAGATCCTTAGTTCGTGGGTTGCTTGTGCGAGGAGAAGGGCCTCCAAGTGTGCTATTTTCTACCTTCAAGTATGGACTTTTAAGTTAATTGATGTAATAGCTCAGCAATGGGATTCAAGTATGTTGTTTTGTGTTAAGGAGCTTGTTAAGACTCCTTCAGTATGTTGATGTTTTGGTTGTGGCTGTTTGTGTCATGTATGTTGGCCATGTGCCCTTATCTTTATGCTTATGTGTATGTTTAAAGGCATGTGAACCTTGCTTGTAATATACCTTGGTGAATGCTTGATTTCCTTTGGGTTGGCCTTTATATATGTGAGTTAAGTGTTTGAGCATGCTTGTAATAGGGTGTATGCCTCTAGAGTTTGTGCATACACGTTGTGTCTTGATTCTTGTAGTTGTTGTGGTCATTTGGGAACATTTGGAGGTGCTTAAAACTGGTTTTAGAAACTCACAGACTGCAAGCGTTTCGGAACGGGTGTGGTTCCATGGATACCCGTAGCGGAACGCGTTCCGGTACGGTTTGAAACTGTGAACCCCTGTTCCGATATGCGTACCGAAACGGTTTTTATACTGTGGGGTCTGTTCCGGAACGTGTTTCAGAACGCCTAGGAGAAATGGATCCTTGTACCGAAACGGGATGGAGCGTATCGATACGGTTGGTTGGGCCTTTTAAAATGGGGCCCGTGTATCGAAACAGGCAAGCCTGTTTCGAAACACAGGCCTATAAATTGGGTTTTTGGCATCTCTAAAGGTTCTCAAGTGTTGGGCTTAGGCCCTGTTTGATGTTAGCTTTCTTGTGAGCCATGTTCGTGATCGTTTATGTGTGTTTTGGTCGCGTTTGCAAGAGATCGGGTTAACTTGACCATTGGTAAATTTAAATTAACTTACGCTCTTTTGCTTAGTCATGTCCTTGTTTTCTCGCTGTCGTTTGTCACACAAAGGACTAACTAAATGTCTAGACAAGATAATTATCTCAAGAAATTTTCTAGGCTTGCTAACGGGAGGGGAGCCTTAACAGGTTTCGCTTCGGTTTTCCCCGTGTGACCCATTCGGACCGGTCAGTCGCCCAGACAGGGACGAGGGGGTTACAGTAATTTAGGTAATTCATGGAGCAATATGTCTATTAGAATCTTAAAATTTGTATTGTTATTGAGACCTCCCTATGCAGATATTGGAGGACATTCTTCGGGCATGCATTATCGACTTTGGTGGGACTTGGGAGAAATCTCTACGTCTTGTCGAATTTGCATATAATAATAGTTATCAAGCATCAATCCAAATGGCCTCGTATGAAGCATTGTATTGTAGACGATGCAGAACTCCGTTGTGCTGGTCGGAGCTAGGCGAGGGCAAAGTATTAGTCCCTGACTTGCTTTTTGAAACTGAGGATCGAGTTACCATTATTCATGATCGACTAAAGGATGCCTTTGATCGACAAAAATGTTATGTTGATCTCAAACGGAGAGACATTGAGTATGAAGTTGGTGAAAAAGCCTTTCTTAAAGTGTCATCGTGGAAGAAAGTCTTGAGGTTTGGCAAGAAGGGAAAACTGAGCCCCTGGTTCATTGGACCCTTTGAAATCATGGAAAAGATTGGCCCAGTGGCATATCGGCTTTTACTACCCTCAGAATTGAGTAAAATCCATGATGTCTTTCATGTATCGATGCTTCGGAAGTATCGGTCTGACCCCTCACACATTGTGGAACCCGAATCTGTAGAACTCTGGCCAAATCTATCCTATGAAGAAGAACCGGTTCAGATTCTGGCTAAGGAAATCAAGAGACTTCACAACAAAACTGTATCGTTAGTTAAAGTGGTCTGGATGAGTCACACGGTTGAGGAAGCCACTTGGGAACCAGAAGAAACTATGAAACAACAATATCCACATCTTTTCAGTGCAAGTAAAATTCGAGGACGAATATTTCTTAAGGGGGAGAGTTGTAACACCCTGAAATCTGGTCTAGTCGGAATTAAGTTTCGTTGATCGGAAATCCTACTTCGGCCAAGCTTAAATGTTGCATTGATTAGTTAATTATTGCTATCGAACCCTAAATTGGTTTAAAACATGGTGATTGAGCTCTATTAGGTAATATTAAGCTTTTAGTGGCTAAAATTAAAGAAATGTAAGTTGGAGGGCAAAGTTACAATAGTATGAAAAGTGAGGGGCTAACCTTGCGATTAGCCCTCTTTACATTAAAGTCACCACTACGTGGAGTTATCTGATAACTTTCATTCAAGTGAAGGAAAGCTTAATGTAAAAATTAAGAATTTAAAACAAAAGGGAGATAGCTTACCCGAGACAAAAACTTCCAAGCTAACATCGCTCACCTTCACCATCTTCTTTACCTAAGCACACACCTCCGTTGGAGGAAATTCAAGCTTTGTTATTTCTTCACTTTATCGATATCGAATCGTTGCCATCGATCGGGTAAGCTATATTCCTCATTCGGTTAATAGAATCCATAGATATATTGAGTGTAATCTAAGTTAGGGTTTTGACTATCCATGGATATCCTATAGTGGCCATCTCTATTGATATTGGATATTGATTTTGATATCCTTATGTTGATTGTGATGTCAAAATATCGACTCTAATAAGTTTCCTATTAATCTCTCTAGCTAAAGAAGTGGAGAAAGAGGTATCACTGTCTCCTTCACAAGCTAGGAACAAAGGAATTGCTATCCGAGAGTCTTGAAGCTTCGGATTGTTAAGGTGAGTTTAGTCGAACTCTCGAGTTTAGGCGTAAGGCCTTCCCGGCTCATTAATTGTTATTTTAGATTATTTCGCTAACGTTGTTATTGAAGCGAATGCATAGGATGGTTAATCGGACACTTTGGTAAGTGTCGGTAAGTTACCATTGAACACCAATTCATGAGATATTGATGTTGAGACACATATATTGATCATCGGCTACATTGAATTTATTGAATATTGGTATATCATTGATCATTGGAATGAATATGTACATTGTGACCTTGGATTGGAATGGACTTGGGATACAATTGGCATGCCATAGAATTCACGAGCTCAAAGTACTAATGGACTACGGTTCTAAGGCTACAGCGTACATTGATTTGGCGAGGCGGAGGGATGTGTATTGATATTGGTCATATTGACGAAGCGGAAGGATTAGACCATTCATTGTGTTGGCGAGGCGTAGGAATTCGAGTATCCACGATATTGATTCAATCCAAGCTTTATGAATAAAAAGAGAACATGTTTATTACCTTATGCATTGTTACATGGCATTGATAATGTTGGCATGAGAACAAGTATCATTGTAGTTATGTCATTTCCCTTATTTATGTTATTTGTGACTACCTCACTAGGCAAAGTGTGCCTAACGTGTCTCATCTCATGCATTTTCAGGTTAGAAGAGTTTGTTCATTGGAAGATCGGATCGTTCGCCAAGACAAGTCACTACTAATCTACAAGTAATGTAATTATGACCTTGAACTCCTAGGAAGGTGGCAAAGTAGTTAAACTAGTCAAATATGCTCGTTTTGTTGTGTTGGTGCCTTGCCTATTTTGTAATATGGTCCTTGGCCCTAAATGACCCATTTTGTCCTTTTGATTTAGCCTTAAAAATACATGCTTTGCTAAAAAGGTAAAAATGAGGTAAATGTATTCATATAGCCATGAAAATTGACATGCTAGTACTTTATATAATTGGAATATTGCGTATAAAGTTTCATTGCATTTGGACATCATATGGTAGGGTAAATTGAATAAAAACCAGCTAAAATCTGTCATTATAGGCATGTCCGTATCGAAACGGGTGATGTCGTTTCGATACGGGTACCCATCTTTGAACCTGAGAATAAGGGCGTTCTGGAACAAAGTGATGTCGTTTCGGAACATTTTGCCTCTGGAGACCCTTGTTTTGATACGAGTTTCAGAACGGTCAAAGTAAAAGTCAACGGTGGTCAATCCGTTCCGATACGGGACAAGCCTGTATCGAAATGGTCTAAGGTGTTGGGTCAACAGGGTTGACTCTTGTACACCCGTTCCGAAAAAGCTTAGGGTGTTTCGAAACGGGGTTGGGTAAGTTTGTTAAGACTTATTGAACAGCTTGAAAATGTTACAATCTAGTCACTGAATCTTGTAAAGTCTAATTGATGGTTCTATTGTTCTCCGAATTGAATGAAATTGTGTAAGCATAACCCTTAAATAATGAATTTCATCTTGGTAGAGTTTTTACATGGAAGGACCTTAAATTTCATAAAGCTTACAAATTAGTCCTTAATACTTGCTATAGTTGTAAAACGACCCTAGTTTGATAATTGTGTATCCTATTCTATAATAGTTGACTAATAGGTGCGTTGGTCACATGTTGTACGCTTTCTATCGATTTTCATGTGATTAAGTCGAAATTTATAACATTGTTGTCGCATCGTTCTCCGGTAACACTCTTCGACCCGGTTCTCTACCAGACCAGGAAGGGGGTGTTACAAAGCTTATATGTGAGCGGTTGAAGGCTGCATCGGATCGTCAGAAGTCTTACGCGAATTTAAAGCGTAAAGAGGTTGAGTTTGCGGTTGCAGATCGCGTGTTCCTTAAGGTATCACCTTGGAAGAAGGTGATGAGGTTCGGACGTAAGGGAAAGCTTAGTCCGATGTTTATTGGACCTTGTGAGGTTGTGGAGTGAGTTGGTCTTGTGGTTTATTGGTTGAGGTTGCCTCCCGAGTTGGAAAACATTCATGATGTGTTTCATGTATCTATGTTGCAGAGATATAGATCGGATCCTTCGCATGTGACGCCAGATGAGGAAGTTGAGTTTAATCCAGATTTATCCTGTGATGAGGAACCGGTGAGGCTTTTGGATACGAGTAACAAAGTTTTTCCTGGCATGACAATTGAGCTTGTGGAGTATTGTTGTGACATTGAGGATTTGAGGAGGTTGCATGTGAAAGTGAGGTGGACAGGTTGAGTCAGTTCCGTGCCTTTCTCCTTCAGGCAAAATTTCGAGGACGAAATTTCCTAAGTGGGGGAGAGTTGTAACACCCCGGTTTTGGGCTTGGACATTTTGGCTAGTCGAGTTGGGCTGGTGGAACCGATGTCGGTTGTTCGAACTGTTAAAATGTGGTTTAGGAAGATCGAGGTTCGGGATAGGGTAAATATATGATAAAAATTCCTAAAGTCCTCTAAAATGATGTTTAAGAGGTTGGCTAATTCAGTTTTACAAAACGGGTTTTCTAAAGTATACATTTTGGGTAGTGACCAACATGTAAAGATTTAAAAGTTGAAAAAAATGGTTTTTCAAGACGAGTCAAAATCTTAGAATCTTTAGGAAGTTACTTGGCAATTATGCCTTTTTCCATGATTTGGCATGTGATTTAAATGCTATTAAAAATTAAAAGGCTTTTTAATTTGGTTAATTAAAGAAAGTATTTAAATAGTTAATGAAGATTTTTCACGAGCTTTCATTTTCTCACTTTCACTTCAGCCAAACACCCTTCTTTTCTCTCAATTTTCTAGAAATCTTTTGCTCTCAAATCCTCTTTTGATTTTTATCATTTCTCCATTGATTTCTCCCATTTTCCTTCAAGTTTCTTCAAGCAAAACTTGCCAAATTAGAGGAGAAGCAATGATTGGAGGTAATTTTCGTGCTATCCCTCTAATCTAAGTTCTTTAATGAAATTCCAAAGATATTTGACTCTTTAATACTTATTTTGATTTAGGTTTTCTTGTTAGAATATTAAACTCTTGAAATCTTGATGAAAAATGGTTTAAAATGTGATTTTCGGACTTTAACTGATTTGGCTGTTTTGAGATTGTTTCTAATTGAGTTTTGAAATGTTTTTGAAGTTGAAGTTGAGTCTTAATCATATAGATCCCGTAATCTTTGAGATTCTTAGTTTTTGAAGTGTTTTGGGTGAGTTTTTGAGGTGTTTTTGAGGATTTTGAGTTGCTGGAGGTATAATGATGGTTTTAGTTTGTTTTTGGATGTTGATTAATGCTTAGGTTGTGTTGGATGAGTTGGGTAGTGACTGGGCTGAGGTTTGAGGTAAATCGATTGAGTTTTCGGTTGTTTCGGATGGGTGTTTTTATGCTTTAGAGCAGGGCTGCGGGATTTCTTGTGGGTGCTGGAGTTTTAGATGCATTTTAATGCATTGAACCTCTGTTTTGATGTGTTGAAAACGAGGGGATAATATTCCGGAAGCAAACGAAGTGTTTTTGGAGGCTTCACACGATCGGTAATTGCGTCAGCAAGAGTGGTTTCACAAGTCGGTGAGTGGAATTTTAGAAAATGTTTGCGGAACTTACTAAGAGCTTGAAACGCTTTACTAAGTTCGGAAGTAAGTAAAGTGAAACTCTCTCTCGGGTTGTGCTATTGTGAATTTTGGTTGCACTTGGTTTTAATTGCATTTACCTACTGTTTTAAATCATGTGTTGAATATGTGAAATGAGGTTGATGATGTCATGTGGTTTGAGGATGCACTAGGTAAGTGATCCTTGTATGTATGTGTTGATGCATGAGGTTTGAAGCACGGTTTAATGCTTGATTTATGTCTTATCATTAATGCTTTGTAAAAAACAATGAGGTATGCATATGATATGGATTATATTTGCAAGTGATGTTGTATAAGATGTTTTATAAATGAAATCAGATATAGTTAGCCGACTATATGACTGAGTGCACTATAAAAAATTCACCTTGGTTATTGAGGGGTTGTGATTGTACCGAATACTCCATCCAAGTAACCTAACGGTTGAAGATTGTTTAAGGTTGCAACAGTTGAGGGTAGCTCCCGGGTGCGAACCTTGTGCGTGTCCCATCTTTCGTTTGTGGGTTATAAATTTACTGATGAGTGGTGTTGAGGGGTTGTGATTGTACCGAATACTCCACCACGGGTGTCACAACGATGGAGGGTTGCTCTCGTGTGTAAACCTTGGGATGCCGGTAGAGTGCATGAAGGGTGTGGGACATCCCTTTGTAATCCGTGTATCCGATATATGTTTTTGAGATTGTAGTTTATCACTTGTGAGCCAATATAATGAAATGAAACATTTTGGAAAATGTTGTTAATGTATAATGTGATTATGCTTGGAAGGCTTGTATTATAAGTAGCAATGGTTTAATTGTTGGATTTGTGTGTATCATGTTACATGATGTTCACCACAATGGTTTTGAGGTTAAAGTGCATGTTCTGTCAATGGAAGCTTGATGGTTTTGAAAAGAGTGAAAATTGGTTTTGTGTCTCCAATGCTTGAATGTTATTAGTTTGTTGGTTTCTGGTTTTGAGCAAGTTTATAATGCGTATTTGGTTTTGTAAATGGCCGGGTATTGGTCTATGCTTGCCATTGGGTTTTAGCCTTTTTGTGTTTGTGACATTTAGGGAGCATGCCTTTAGTATCATAGTTTGTGGGAATGATGCTTTGATGATGATTGTGCTTCTTATATGTGATCTTTGATGTGTATACGAGTTGTATGTATGTAGAGGCTTGTGCCGGGATGGTTCCGGAAGGTTAAAACCGATTAAAACCCGCTTTTTAGGAAGTTGCAGGTCCAGACGTTTTGGAACGCCCTTACCTATTTCGCAACAGTGAATTGTAATGGCCTTGGTGTTTCGGGACGGTGAGGCATGTTCTGGAACATTTTGCCTCTGTGAACATTTGTACCGGAACATGTTTTGAGGGCTTTCGGAACGATCTTACGTTTCGGAACGGGCATTTATGTTTCGGAACGGCTGTATCTAAACGAGGCTTCCTGTTCCGAAACATCAGACCGTTGGATGCAGATTTTGAATTGTTCTTAGTTTCTAATTCTTACATGTTGGTCCATATTTGTCTTTTATACAATTGGATGAGTTCTAAATGTCATTTTGAGCTGAGTTTTCACCAATAAGCATGTAACGAACTTAATTAAAGGTTGGTAACTTGAATTTAACAAAATTTCTTAAATTTTTCCAAATTTACAAAATGGTCCCTAAACCATAATCGACTTTAATTAATTGGCAAACGTGTTGATGTTTTATTCGCTGCTTGTGTACGTACACATAGGGACCCAAGTTAAATCTAGACAAGATAAAAGTGAAAAAAAGGGGTCGTTTATTGAGGTAGACTTTCCCGGTTTACTTCAATAATCCCCGTGTGATCCGTTTGGTTCAGTCTATAGGCCAGGCCTTGTCGAGTGGGTTACATTAATGCACCCATAACCACTCAATCATGCTTCCAACATATATATAACATATCCAAGCATCAAACCTCAATTATTCATGACATATTCAACATCATATCATGGCAATTTGCATCAAAGGTAAACTATAAGCATGCAACCTAGTAAACAAGCCAAGAAAGATACCAAAATGCATAGCAAAGCACAAACCAATAATCAAAGGCCATTTACAAGTCTAAAACAGCAATGAACACTTGCTCAAATATGGAGTTTGCACAAATCTCCCGAAAACACAACGGATCCCCCATTGCCCTTATTACTTATAGTCTAAATCGAAACAAACTTTCAAGAATGAAGTCTTTTTTGATCCCTTACTCCACGCTGCCATTCCGAGCCTCAATTCTCTGCATTGATGGAAAAAATAGAGCGTAAGCACAGAAGGCTTAGTGAGGAGTGCTCAAAATCAAAATACCATCAATACATTAAATCTGTTTTCCATGTCTACATTGAAATCTCAAATCAATTAACTTAAATCATCATTTGAAAACCATCATGCCTTTAAAACCATGCACTTTTCTTAATAAAAAATCATTATAATAAACCTTATGCAACATGTATCATGAACCAACGACAAGTCCCATTGCTAACACTCAATTTAAGCCTTTCCATGCATAACTACCATATGCAAAGCTTAAAGAGTAAAATATGTATAAATCACAATATTCAACATAAACCATCTCATGATACATCATCAATTATATTGGCTTACAAGTGATCATTAGGCAAGTTCATTTCTCAAAACAACATATCAGATACACGGATTCACAAGTGTTGTCCCAACACTTCATACATTCTCACCGGCATCTCAAGGTTCACTCACGGGAGATACCCTCCACTGTTGTGACACTCGTGGTGGGGTATTCAGTACACCATATAAACCCCTCAACATCACTCATTGGTTGATGTATAACCCCACTAACGAGAGATTGGACACCACATACACATACCTCAATTGTTAGGGTACTTGGATGGAGTATTCAGTACATCGTATAAACCCCTCGACCTCCAAGACGACTTGTTTATAGTTCACTCAATCCTATAGACGGCTAACTATATCCGATAACATTTATAAACCAATTTCATAACATCACATACAAATATAATTCTCATTTCACCACATACCTCATTGTTTTCAAAGCATCATCATTAAATCGTTTTCCAAAGCAATTAACCATGCTTTAAATCGCAAGTATAAAACATTCACCTACCATGGGCTTCCTTCATCAATACATCATTAAGAACAACAAAACATATGCTTTAAATATGCTTAAACAATAGGTAATATGTATTCAAACCAAGTTCATAAAAACCATTTCATAATAGCACAACCGAGAGAGAAATTTCTTATACTTACTTCCAAACTTAAACAAGTGTTTCAAGCTTACATCTAACTTCCCAAAAACACCTTTAAAACATTTGAAAAATGTAACCCACGTTCTCACTCACTGACACACTAAACCTTGATTAGCCGACACGAAACTAAGCGTTAGAAGCTCTTAAAACCTCATTGGTTGCTTCCGAAAAGTTCTCCCATGTTTTAAACACATAAGAACAGAGGATTAATGCATCTCAATGCATTCAAATCTCCAATAAGCAATCCTACCACGTTGCCTTGCCCAAAACCACCAAAACACTCATCTGAAACAACCGAAAACATCATCGATTACTCTACAAACTCAACCCAGCCAAAACCTAACACTTCCAACAATTTATTATCATTGATTAACATCCAAAATCATCCTATAATCAACCTTATACCTCCATCATTCACAAAATCATATTAACACCACAAAACCCAATTCTAACAACCTAAACAGCTAGAGATCCAAATAGTTTCGGGCTTACCATGCTTAAACCTCAATATCAACATTAATAAACGTCCAAAACATGATTAAAATAAATCATAAACCATCCAAAATAGACTCATTATGAAAATTACACAAAATCATCATTTAAAGCTTGATTTAGTCATTTTCTTCAAATCAATCATGAAACCTTATTAAGAAACACAATTAAAGAGCCCAATACTTGAGAATTTCATTAAAGAATCTTGATTAGAGAAGAAGCATGAAAATTACCTCTAATCCCTTGCTATTCCTTCAATTGACAAGATTTAGTTAAAAATCTTCAAGAAACCATTAAAACTAGTTGAGGAAGCTCAATGGAAATCATTTGGAAATCAAAGTGAAATGAAAATGAAAAGATCTCTAGAAGTTTTGAAAGAGAATAGGTAGTTGGCTGATGAGAAAATAGAGAAATGGAAGTTACGTCAAAATAAGTTTGTAAAGCTTAAATCCCTTTCTAATCAAAACCTTTTTAAGCTTTCTAATTAAAACAAAATTAAAACATGTTAAATTAAAGGAATAGCTGATTACAATTACTTTAGCTCCCTAAAGATTCTATGTTTTGGCTCTTTGCAAATTAGCCATTAAAAACAATATTCAATTTTTACAATTTAGTCACTAAATCAAAATGTCCACCTTCCAATTATAATTTTCCAAAATTGACTTCACCACTCCCTTATATATTATATATATATATATATTTAAAAAGGATTTTTGAAAATTTTCTCATATTTTTATCACTTCCCGAACTAGGTTTTCCATGAACCAATCCCGAACTAACCCGGATTTCTAGTCTCGGTCCAACAGACCCTAAACCCCAACCTACAAACTCCTAGGCCCAAAAATCGGGGCGTTATAGAAAACACATGTCAACTTATCATCGGGTTCCAACTGCATATGTCACATGATCCAACGAGTATCCCTCAATTATTGATCCGCCTAAACTAGATTGTTTTACCTCGTCCCAAGGAAATATGTTGCTCTATGACATCGCACCCTCTCAATCAATGCCTCGCGAGGGGTAGTCGAAGGCCTAGGTTTGACCCTCACAATACGGTGAAGGGCCTGGTGTAGATGGGAGAAATAATTGGCCTCACGACCCCTTTCGTCTTTCGACTTCTCGTTAGTGTCGGGAACATAATCCGCATTATAGCTCCCCTCATGGGAGCCCCAACTCTCCTTCTGATCATGTGCTCTCCTAGGAACGATTTACTTTTTACACAAGTAAACAAATAAGGTTACACCATCGAATATTCAACTTAAATTTAGTACGACTTCGACTTTTGGCCATGTATTCACCGGAAACCCCTTTTTGACTCTCTACTACACCGAGGCTTTCCTAAAACTGGCTAAATTTAGGCTATGATACCACTAAATGTAACTCCCAAAAGCTAACGTAAATTTAGGCCTCAAGCCCAACCCATAAGTAAAATTGTGCGACTAGATTTAGCCCAAACCATAATCATTTCCAAAAATCCACCAAGGTTTTGGAAAAGAACAATACAAAAGGTTTGAATCATTTACATGAGAGCTCTAGTTTAAAACAAGATAATTTAAAATTATTCGACGTGATCAAATAAATCCAAAATAGAGTTACAAACATAAATCAAGGGTCCTATGAATCCATTTCCCAACAAGTCTAAGTATTGTACTCTTGATCACATCAATGAGCTGAAGTCCTACTCCGATGGGCTCTGATGACTTGTCAAAATGCTTATATTTTACACCTTTTAGCTTAACTATTTGTTTGTTCTCGAGGTCATTTCATAGCATGTTGGTTCATTTAGAGCATATAGTTGCATGTATCTTTATTTGTTGGTGGTTTGGCTTTATTTCATGAGGTTAGATGTTGCTTGAAGGTTATTTGCTGGTATGGTGCTGTGCAGGCTGATGCTGAAGCAAGTCAAGGAAGGATAAATGCTATGTAACCCCCTTAGCAGGCCTAGAAGCCCGACCAGAACATAGAAGATTACATAGGAAACTTAAGTCAACTCGTTAAAGTCAACCTCGATTAACAACCCTTTTTTTCTTTTATCTTCTCTAGATGCACATTATTACCCTATATGTTCAGCAAAGCGATTAGGCGAAAACGACACAGCGATCAGAGTTCAATTAGTGGTTCAATTGCATACATTTGACTTTTAGGGACTATACTATAATTTCCATAAAAAATAGGGACTTTCAAGATTTTAAAGTTATCAATCTTCAATTAGTCATGTAACATGCCAACATGCCAAATTTCACCTCAAACGGATCATCCAAACTCATTCATTTGCATATACAACATTTAGGGACTAAAATGCAACATTTCCAAACTTAAAAAGGTTCTTTTAACTGAATTTCCAAACTTAAAATGGCAGTAGCCAATATTGAGCAAGGTTATCGATACACTTCCCTCGTGTATCGATACACCCTACAAAATTTGCATATGTGTATAAATAATCATGATACCCGTATCAATACACCTGTACCATTTTAGCTTAAGGATATCGATACACTTCCCAAGTGTATCGATACACCCTTCAAGGTTTGCACGGGCGTATCAAATACACCTGATGCTTGTATCTATACG
The DNA here is from genome assembly GCA_030270665.1 of Hibiscus trionum. Lineage (NCBI taxonomy): Eukaryota > Viridiplantae > Streptophyta > Magnoliopsida > Malvales > Malvaceae > Hibiscus > Hibiscus trionum. The sequence goes on along the minus strand of BSYR01000026.1, from coordinate 38,206,530 downwards.
CCCGTACAATTTTAGCTTAAGGGTATCGATACACTTGCCCGAGTATCGATACCCATAGCAGAAATGCTCAAGAAATAGCCCCAAAAACACTTTTAACATCATCTAATCATATCCTAATCATCCATACATGTTATAAACATCACACCAACACTTATGCATCATCAAATATTCACCATATAAGCATCAAGCATGGCAATTCATAGAGAGACATTAACTATTCAAGCATGCTTTTAAAACATAACCCAAAGCATAGCCAAAACACCATAAACAAGGCCACAAACCGAGTAAACACCATTTTCAAGTCTTAAGACATAAACCAAACATGCATAAGGTGTTTAACATCACCAAACAACACATGAGTGGAAATTCCTCCCATTTCCTCTTATTACACTAAAGTAAAACCACATACATTTTTCAGCCAAAATACTTGTATTTCCCCTTGCTCTCTTGCTGCCTCTAAAGCTCAATACTTTGCAATGATGAAACAAAAGAGCGTAAGCATAAAGCTTAGTGTGGACCGATATAAAACCAAACATTCATCAATGCATTTTAAAACCAAAACAGCATCCTTTGTAAACATATGCCTTCCTTTAAAACATACACTTTAGAACACCAAATCCAGTTTCAAAACCACATGCTCGTAGCATCATTAATTACAACAGCAAAAACCTTTGCTCATGCTTAAACCAAGCATCATGTGCATTCTAGCATAATTCTCAACCATCACATGCTTTCTCAAAATAAATGTTCATCTTTATATTGGCTCGCAAGTGATCAACAACAAAACATTTCCCAAACCACCACACAATTCAAAACAATCAAATATGCGGATTACAACAGTTGTCCCACATGCTTCAAACACACTACCGGGTTCACAAGATAGAGATCAATGGCACAATCACAACCCCTCAACACCCGTGGTGGAGTTAATGGCACAATCACAACCCCTCAACACCCGTGGTGGAGATAATGGCACAATCACAACCCATCAACACCCGTGCTGGAGTTAATGGCACAATCACAACCCCTCAACACCCGTGGTGGAGTTAATGGCACAATCACAACCCACTAGCGAGGGTCGGGACACAAAACAAGGCTTACACATGGGAGCTACCTCAACCATTGTAATCACCTTAACCAAGTCCACACACGGGAGCATTCCTCCACCGTAGTGACGCTTAACTAAGTCTACCCACGAGAGTCATCCTTCATTGTGGTGACGCTAATTCCTCAATCGCTAGGGTACTTGGATGGAGATTACGACACAAATAACAACCCCTCGACATCCTAGGCGACTTTATTCACGGTGCACCCAATCCTATAGTCGGCTAACTATATTTGATTAAAATAACCAAGACCATTTACCATCACTTGCCAACATAATCATCAATCATCATTAATTCACTATTTTACAAGCATAAACCACAATGCCACTTTCACAAGCATTAACATGCTTAAAACCAATTGCATAAATAATATAAACTCAAGGATCACTTACCATGTGCATCCTTAACAAAATGACATTTAAAACCAGCAACATCATTGCTATAAACATGCTTTAAAACAGTAATCAAAACACATTTATATCAATTGCATTTTAAACCAAAACATAGCACAATCCGAGAGAGACTTTGGATTTACTTACTTTTGAGGTTAGCTAAGTGTTTCAAACATACACTAAGCTCCCAAAACCACGTTGAAAACGTTTCAAAGTTGGAAAACTCTTTTCCACTCACCGATACACGAAACCTCGCTCGCCGACGCGAAGATCACCCTTCCGAAGCCTCCAACAATGCTTCGTTTGCTTTTGAATCAAGATCCCATGTTTTTAGAGCATCAAAACCGAGATCCAAATGCATTAAGATGCATTTCAACACCAGCCACTAAACATAAAATCGTATCTCACCAAAACTACACCAATTTACTCATCCGAAAACTCAATCGATTGCTTCCTAAACCAAGCTCAGCCAACATACATCACTTCCAACCATTATTAAACATCAAAACACATCTAAAAACAACATAAACCCTTCCTTATACCTCCAACAAGCATAACACCATCAAACCACCTCAAAAACTCAACTAAAACCATCAAGAAACTCAACGATCTCAAGGATTTCGGGATCTATATTATCAAAACTCTTTTTCAACATAATAATCAACTCAAAACTTAATTAAAATCAATCCAAAATAGAGCTCATCAACAACACTCCGAAAATCAATATTTAAATTATAATTTTGCAAGATTTTGATCTTAAATAAAAATATAATCAAAACTCAGCCAAAAACAACATTTAGAAGTCAAAGATCTTGGGAATTTCAATAAAGAACCTAGATTGAAGGTTGAGAATTGGATTTACCTCCAATCCTTGCCTTCCTTAATGATTGACAAGTTTTCCCTTCACAAAGCTTGAAGAGTTTGAAGAGAATTCTTGAAAATTAGTTACAAATCAAAGGGAGAGTGTTTGGGAGAAAAGAATTCTGGAGAAAGTGTTGAGAAAATCATTTTGCTGAATAATGAAAGTTAGTTACATAAAAACTTCTCATTATTCTATTTTAACATTTTAATTAAATAAAATCCTTTTTATTTTAATCATCTAAAAATCCTTTTAAAACACATGTCAATTTAAGGAAGGTGTAATTGCAACATAGCTCCTTAAAGATTCTAAGATTTTTTACTCCTCTTTTGAAATTGCATTCTTCCACAGTTTCGAAACTTTACATTTTGGTCACTACCCAAAATGTACCACTTCCAAAGCTTATTTTGTAAAATTGATTTGACCAACCCCTTAACCATGATTTTAGAGGATTTTAGCAAATTTGTCATATTTTTATCTTTTCTCGATCCTTGATTTCCCTAAACCACCTAATATAATTTGAACCATTTTCGACTGATCCAATCCGATGTCTAAAACATCTAGGCCCAAAACCAGGGCGTTACAACTCTCCCTCATTTAGGAAATTTCGTCCTCGAAATTTCACCCGAAAAGAAAAAAAGTGAGAGAACTGCTTTAACATGACTGCTTTGCTTTCACATGTGGCCTTCTCAACTCCTCGGTGTCGCCACAACATATTCACATACTTTATCGTCTTGCCACGAAGAACTTTGCTACTCACATCAAGAATCCTCACCGGTTCCTCATCATACGACAGATCTGGATTCAACTCTACCTCCTCAACAGGCATCACATACGAAGGATCCGATCTATACCTCCGCAACACCAAGACATGAAACACATCGTGAATCTTTTCCAACTCAGGAGGCAACCTCAACCGATAAACCACAGAACCAAAACACTCCTCAACCTCATATGGTCCAATAAACCTCGGGCTAAGCTTACCCTAACGCCCAAATCTTATCACCTTCTTCCAAGGCGATAACTTCAAGATCACACATTCGCAAATCGCGAACTCAATCTCCTTACGCTTCAGACCCGCGTAAGACTTTGTCAACCAGATGCTACCTTCAGACGCTCACAAACGAGCTTCACCTTCTTGGTGGTTCCTTTCGACATATCCAGCATCGAACCAACTGTTGCACTGTTTCCGCCCAACAAAGTGGCATTCTAAACTTTCTCCCATACAAAGCCTCGTATGGAGCCATTTGAATACTTTCCCGATAACTAATGTTACAAGCAATCTCAACCAAGGGCAAATGCCTTTCCGAAGAACCTTGGAAATCTATACACAGCATCTCAACATATCCTCAAGCACCTGGATAACACGCTCCGACTGCCCATCCTTCAGAGAATGATAAGAGGTACCGAAACTCAACCGCATACCCCAAGCTTGACTCAACCATTCCCAAAAACTCGATGTGAACCTCAGATCTCTATCTGATACAACAGACTTCAACACTCCGTGGAAACGCACAATCTCAACAACATACAACTCGGCCAACTTATCCAACATATACATAGTATGCACTGCCAAGAAGTGTGCATACTTCGCAATACGGTCAACAACCACCCAAACAAAAATTCCTCTTTGACAGTGTCAAAGTTAATCCAAACAAGAATCCATGGTAATCTTCCCCCATTTCCCACTTTGGGATCCCCAACGGTTACTACACCTAGAAGGAAACCAAAGCTCAGCTTCCACCAGCTAGAAAAACAAACATTTGCTTACAAACTTGTCAACACCCTTTTTTCACTTTATCCGGCATCACCCACTCCCAAACCACGATACACCTTCGTACTACCAGGGTACACTACAAAAGAACCACTAAGGGCTTCATCCAGAATAGAGCACCTCAACTCATCATCATTTGGCACCATTATTCAATTCCCAAAGCTCAAAACACCAACATCATTGAAACCAAAATCTTAAGGCTTTCCATCCACGATATCTTGAACACACGGTACAAGAGAATCGTCAAGCAACTACTTATCCCTGATCAACTGGGTCTGGGATGGTTTCACCCACAATTTGGCAACAAGACCACCATCCCGTGATACGCTCAAGCGAGCAAACATCGCCCTCAACTCCACAGCCACTTTCCTGCTCAAAGCATTGGCCACAACGTTGGCCATCCCAACATGATAACTCATCATCATGCCACACTTCTTAATCAACTCCAACCACCTTTATTTCCTAAGATTCCGCTCTTTTTAAAACACTAGATACTTTAAACTCTTGTGATCCGTGAACCATACACTTCTCAACACAAAAACCTAAAATCAGCCCACTCACAAACCGAAAATCCTCATCACGAGACTCTAACACCGTCTCCAATTGTTACTTCACTTACATTAACTATCTCAAGAAGGTTTACTTACGCTCAGCCAACAGACCACCCTCTCACGAGGAGCCAGCCAAACAATATGGCTTTTGAGCTTACATAACCACGTATAAAGCTTGTTCTCCAAGCAGTTGCATCCTACTAAAAGCATACGCTACAACCTTCCCAACATGCTTAACCACTCTTCCTAAAACACTTTACGGCTACTTCAAAATGCTTTTAACTACACACCAAACGACCTCGGCCACATTCTAACCAAAATGGCCTCATCTTCACCACCTAGCCGCCAAGGCCCTTAAAACATCTAGAAACTTTTCTTCCAGCCAGCCAAGCTAGACCACACTCACCCCTAACGGTAAACTTATTCACTTCCTAAACTCACACCCACTCTTAAAATAGCACCAAAACAAAAATTTAAACCCATAAACTACCCTAATCATTACTCATCACTATCATGTCCAATTAGCTATTAGTAAGTGTGAACATTCATATGCATGATTTCTTACATGCTCTTACAAAGGCCTATGCACATGTATGCATACTTCTAATGTCATGCCAAATGTATGCAAGTACCAGTATATGTAATATATGTATACAAATGATTTTAACTCTGCATGTATGTCTGTTCACACTTACTATTAACGTCCTCGAACCAAACCAGAAACAACCTCTTATCCTACTCTCAACTTTTTCTGCTTCACCGTTCTTGCAACTCATTACAGCAAACTACCCTAACTATTATACTTTCGTCACCAATGTTGTTCTCAAAACAACACCTATTACTAACCAAAACTTCACTAACAATATGGCCTTAACCACCACACAAAAAGATGCAAAACCAAAACTAAGCAAAGATAACAATAACAGAGATTGCATAATAAAGATACCTGCAATCACATCATTGTTATGGAGCACCAAGCGACGAGCACTCTCTCCTGTAGAGCCACCATTCCCCGACTACACCACCGCAGCATCGACCAACACCCTGCGGACACCATCGTCTCCTTGCTGTAAAGAACCATGACCGCACTCGCGACAACAAGGAGCTTCAATAGACAACCCACGTTGACCACCCCGGGCTAACATTTGACAGTCTCGCCTCAAATGTCCAGCAGACCCACAATTCCAACAAAACTTAACCATCGCACGCCTTGCGCCTCTCTGCCCTTTTTGCTACCTCCGAACCCTATCTCGACCGCGCTCACAGCCTCTCTAAGGTGCAGCCACAGTTGGTGCACGAACCTAGCCTCCACCAGCCAAAAGAGGACACTCACGCCTTATATGATCTGTTGAACCACAGTTCCAGCAAGAATTCCCCGTCACTACAACATGAGCCTGTACCTCTCCAGCCGCATGAGGACAGTCCCTCTTTAAGTGCTCCTGAGAACCACACGTCCAACATGTGTGCTGCTCCGCCCTCGTTCTATTTCCCTGAACCAATGCACCATGTCCAAGGTTAATTACATCACCTAGCAGTAAGCTGATACCTCCTATTTCGGCCTTTCTTGGCCCGTCTCCTTCCAAAACCGAATTCAGCAGCTCTCTTAACAGAGCTAGAACCACCACCATGAGATGTCAGACCCAAGTTCTGCTCATCAACCTAAACTAAATCCATACTCTCGCGCTTTTGGTTATCCGGAGACTTATCTCTAAGATATCTCCTCATAAAGGCGGCTAAAAAGAACTCATTTTTCCATGTCATGGATGTTTAGCGCTGCCGACACAACTGCCCACCAACTATAAACATCTGCCCACCAACTATAAACATCGTCCAGCATTAACAAGACAACGCTTCCTAGCTTACAGGCGTTGTCACACCCTTCCTAGTCCAGAATTGGAATCGTACTGGCTAACAAAGCCTTGAACGCCTCTGGTGTTGACCCATGATACTCAACAGCCCCCAAATCATGCAGATGTTGTTTTGACAAACTAGTCTGTCTGACAGACGATACATGCGCAAGCTTTTCACTCACTGCGACCTGAGATGCTCCATACATCTCCTGAACCTCTGATGATAAAACTTTCATCACATGGTCAGCCCCCTTACACTGCCCTCTCGCCTCAACTTCAAGTAAGAACGGCCAAACAGGCACATTCTCAACAGACAGAACATTGTTCCCCGGATTACCCTGCTCACCCGCAGGTACGATCGTATCCGATCCCAACTCTCTCCTCGGACTCATTGTGCTATTTTTAACAAGGAATAATAACAAAAACAAATCAAACCATGATTTAGGTCAGCTCAAGCAAGGATCAAAGTTTACAAATTCAATTTAAAACATTTATCTAGTGTAACAAGGCAATGGGCACCCCGATTTCCCTCAACCATAACATTGCATATGATAGCATATCATAATCATCATGTTTTACATCATCCTCAATCAACACACATCCTCAGCACATCATCATCATACAATCATATTATACTCACATATGATTCATAACAACCGAGCATGGCATAAACCCCAATATTCAACCAAAAAAATGCTTTCTTCACACAACATGCCATTCAACATTGAATCAAACATCAAAACATATCAATTTCACTTACCATCATCCCTAATTCTTTCGTAACCTAGCTCTAATACCAATAAATGTAACCCCCTTAACGCGGCCTAGACGCCCGACCCGAACTAAGAAGATTACACGGGGAAAACTGAAGTTAACCCGTTAAAGTCAATCTTGATTAACGACCTTTTTTTTTCTTTTATATTCTCTAGATGCACATTTGTACCCTATATGTTCAGCAAATCGATTAGGCAAAAATGATACAGTGATCGGAGTTCAAATAGGGGTTCAATTGCATACATTTGACTTTTAGGGACTAAACTGTAATTTCCATAAAATATAGAAACTTTAAAGATTTTAAAGTTATTAATCTTCAATTAGTCATGTAACATGCCAACATGCCAAATTTCATCTCAAACGGACCATCCAAACTCATTCATTTGCATATACAACATTTAGGGACCAAAATGCAACATTTCTAAACTTAAAAAGGTTCTTTTAACTGAATTTCAACTACCCGTATCGATACGCCTTAGCCTGTATCGATACGCAAAATGGAAGTAGCCAAAATAGAGCAAGGGTATCGATTAACTTCCCTCGTGTATCGATACACCCTACAAAATTTGCACACGTGTATCAATACACCTGACACTCGTATCAATATAGCTGCACCATTTTAGCTTAAGGGTATCGGTACACTTCCCAAGTGTATCGATACACCCTTCAAGGTTTGCACAGGCGTATCAATACACATGATTGACGTATCAATACACATGTACCATTTTAGCTTAAGGGTATCGATACACTTGCCCGAGTATCGATACCCATACCAGAAATGCTCAAGAAATAGCCCCAAAAACACTTTTAACATCATCTGATCATGTCCTAATCATCCATACATGTTATAAACATCACACCAACACTTATGCATCATCAAATATTCACCATATAAGCATCAAGCATGGCAATTCATAGAAAGACATTAACTATTCAAGCATGCTTTTAAAACATAACCCAAAGCATAGCCAAAACACCATACAAGGCCACAAACCGAGTAAACACCATTTTCAAGTCTTAAGACATAAACCAAACATGCATAAGGTGTTTAACATCACCAAACAACACATGAGTGGAAATCCCTCCCATTGCCTCTTATTACACTAAAGTAAAACCACATACTTTGTTTAACCAAAATACTTGGATTTCCCCTTGCTCTCTTGCTGCCTCCTAAGCTCAATACTCTGCATTGATGAAACGAAAGAGCATAAGCATAAAACTTAGTGTGAACCGCTATAAAACCAAACATTCTTCAATGCAATTTAAAACCAAAACAACATCCTTTGTAAACATATGCTTTCCTTTAAAATATGCACTTTAGAACACCAAATCCAGTTTCAAAACCACATGCTCGTAGCATCATTAATTACAACAGCAAAAACCTTTGCTCATGCTTAAACATAGCATCATACACATTCTAGCATAATTCTCAAGCATCACATGCTTTCTCAAAATAAATGTTCATCTTTATATTGGCTCGCAAGTGATCAACAACAAAACATTTACCAAACCATCACACAATTCAATACAATCGGATATGCGGATTACAAGCGTTGTCCCACACGCTTCATACACACTACCGAGATCACAAGGTGGAGTTCAATGGAACAATCACTGTAACCCCCTTAGCCCGGCCTAGACGATTGACCCGAACTACGAAGATTACACGGGGAAAACCAAAGTCAGCCTTGATTAACGATCCTTTTTTCTTTTTAAGCTTGTCTAGATGCACATTAATCCTAAGCGTACTCTTGAGAAACACATACTTGAAAAGCACAGCTATCGGATTACATTAAGGGACTCAATTGAACAAATTACAAATATTAGGGACCAAAATGTAAATTCTGGAAAGATGGAGGACTTAACTGATTTTTAAGTTACCGATATCAAATTAGTCATATTACATGCTTCCCTGTCAAATTTCACTTTAAACGGACATCTCAAACTCATGCAATTGCAAATACAAATTTCAGGACCAAAACGTAAAGCTTACAAACCTCAAAACCATTCAAATCCGTGCCCAACGGTCATCTGTTTCGGAACGGGGGTTAACCGTTCCGAAACGCGGGTTTGTTTCGAGACCTGTATCGAAACAGGGCCTGGCAGTGGCCAAAACGTTTCGGAACGGCCTCTACTCGTTACGATACACGAAGGCCATTACAGGCCCCCATTTCGAATCGCTAGTGCCCGTTCCGATACGGACTGCCCACCAACTACTGAATTTGTGGGTTTAACACACATTTATCCACTCAAACACATTCTAGTGACCTCCTAATCATGCCAACAAGTCATCATTCATATAAGGTACATATTTGCATCATCAAAACACATTCATGGCATCCGTTAGGAAAATCCACAAGTCTATAGGCATGCATCCTAATATCCAAAACCAACCAAACATCAAACACCAATATAAGCATCAAAATGGCCATTTACAAATCCAAACATCAAAGGAATCATGCCACACTTAGGGAGTCCAAAACATCTCCCAAAACACAACCTAGGTTCCCATTGCCAAAATATCAAAAACCAATAATGTTGTGAAAAAGTCACCATACATGAGCTTAGCTTTCCCTTGGATTCTTAGCCTCCTTGCTGCCCTCAAAACACTTCAATTCTCTGCATTATTGGTTCAAGAAAGGGAGCGTAAGCACATTTGCTTAGTGAAGCATGCTCTAAGGAAACAACACAATAATGCATTTTATAAAACACATTTCAAAAGGCCTTTAAACTCATAAACATCATTTCTCATACAACAATGCATGCACAACAAGCATCTCATGTTTCATTAACATCAATATGTCATATTGGCTTCCAAGTGATACCATAACCATTTACAACATAAAACACAATCGGATACGCGGATTACAAGCGTTGTCCCATACGCTTCATACACACTACCGAACACACAAGGTGGAGTTTACCGGTACAATCACAACCCCTCAACACCCGTGATGGAGTTTACCGGTACAATCACAACCCCTCCACATCACTCATCGGTAGTTGTATAACATCACTAATGAGAACACGGGACACACAACACAAGATCCACACATGGCCTTTTAACCACCATTGTGATCTTAACCATCTCGTTAGTGTACTTGGATGGAGTTTACGGTACAATTACAACCCCTCAACATCCAAGGCGACTTTATTCACGGTGCACCCAATCCTATAGCCGGCTAACTAGATCCGATTCAAGTACTTTAAAAACCAACACATCACTTGCCAATATACATCAATTATCATCAACAATCCACTATTTTAAAGCATTAATCAAAGCCATTAAACCATGATGCATCACTATGCATCAAAACCACATTTATCAATATCAAACCAAGGATCTCTTACCTTGAGCATCCTTCAACACATGGATTTCAAAACCAGCATTAGTCATGCTCAAACATGCTTTCAAAACAAAATTTAAACATGCAAATTAAATACATTGCATCCAACCATCTCATGGTTCATCAAAGAGAGAGTTTCTCCGAAAACTTACTCTTGAGCTTAGTTAAGTTGCTTAGAATTAAACTAAGCTCCCAAAACCTTCAAACATTGGTTTCAAAGCTGAAAACCCAACTTCACTCACCAATTCCGTTTCGCAAGCTTGCCGAAACGCCGATCAAGCCTCCAGATCAACACCACAAGTATCCGAAGATGCCTCACCTGTTTTAAACACATCAAAGCAGAGGATCAATGCATCATCATGCATTAAAATCTCCAGCCAATACACTTAAACTCGCTGCTCTAATCAAATCTAACATTTCGGCTACCAAACACAACTGAAATCACTTCCAAACTCCTCCACAACATAACCCAGCCAAGATCCATCACTTCTAACCATTCCTAAACATCAATTAACATCCAAAAAGAACCTAAACTCATCCTTATACCTCCAGCTATAACAGAACACCAAGATCACCCCAAAAACCATCATTTTCTTAAGCAAAAAATTAAGAAATTCAACCTATTCGGGATTGCATTGATTAAACCTCAATTACACATCATTAAACATCCAAAATACATTAAAAAGCCATCTCAAAATAGAGCCCAAACAATCACGACGAATTTCTTCAAGATTTAATCCAAATCTTGAGTTTTAAGCCAAAATCAAGATCACAACATTAAAACCTTTTATAAAACTTAATTTAAGGATTGAGAAGGTAATTTCAGTAAAGAACTGAGTATTTAGAGGAGAAGAACATCCTTACCTCTAAATGTAGATTTCTCCTTGATTAGAGCCAAAATCCTTGAAAATTCAATAAGCAAATCAAGAGGTTTTGATGTAGAAAGGATTAGGAATCAATTGATGATTGAAACCTCATCATTTAGTGTGAAAATCAAAAGAAATGCTGCTGTGGAAATGTGTTTGGCTGAGGGAATTTTGAGAGAAAATGAGATGAGAAAGTTTTTAAGAAAGTTAGTTATGAAAAGCTAAAATATGGTTTCCCTCTTTTCCTTTAATTAATTAAACATTAAATGAATCATTAAAATTAAGAAAAATCTGGAGAAATCCTTCCTTGGGTAAATTAGCTCCTTAAAGATTCAAAGTTTCAATACTTACAAAACAGTCACCACTGAGCTTTTCAAAAATTATATTTTAGTCACTATTTCGAAATGTTGCACCTCCAAACCTTTTTTTGTAAAATTGATTTCACCACTCTCTTATATATATTAAAAGAGGATTTTTAGATATTTTCCCATATTTTTAATGCATCCCGAACTAGGCTTTCCCTAGAAACCACCTTTTATATTCGAACCGAAAATCAGACCGGTCCGGTTCAGACCCTAAACTTCCAAGCCCAAAATTGGGGTGTTACAACTCTCCCCCCTTAAGAAATTTTGTCCTCAAAATTTACCTGGAGGAAAGAGATACAAAAACTGCTTCAACATGTCATTCTTTCTTTCTCACGTGGCTTCCTCAACACCACGATGCTTCCAGAACACCTTTACCAACTCAATGGTCTTGCCTCGAAGAACTTTACTGTCTGAATCCAGAATTTCCACCGGCTCCTCATCATAGGTCAAGTCTGGATTCAACTCCACTTCCTCCACAAGCATAACATGCAAAGGATCCGATCTATACCTCCGAAGCATAGAAACATGAAACACATCATGAATCTTTTCCAACTCTTGCGGCAACCTCAACCTCTACGCAACAGGACCCACACGCTCAATCACCTGGTATGGTCCGATGTACCTAGGGCTCAACTTACCCTTTCGACCAAACATCATCACCTTTTCCAAGGCGAAACTTTCAAAAACACACGGTCACCTACCGCATACTTAATCTCCTTACGCTTCAAATCCACGTAAGACTTCTGTCGATCAGAAGCTGCCTTCAAGCGCTCACAAATGAGCTTCACCTTCTCGGTGGTTCCTTTCAACAAAGCTGGCATTGAAACCAAATTCTGACCTGTTTCAGCCCAACAAAGAGGAGTTCTGCACTTCCTCCCGTACAAGGCTTCGTAAGGTTCCATTTAAATACTCGCCTGGTAGCTATTGTTATAAGCAAACTCCACCAAAGGCAAATGCTTCTCCCAAGAGCCTTGAAACTCAATCACACAGCACCTCAACATATCCTCCAGCACTTGGATAACACGCTCAGACTGTCCATCCGACTGTGGATGATAAGAAGTACTGAAATTCAACAGTGTACCCAAAGCTTGATGTAAACACTCCCAGAAACGCGATGTAAACCTCGGATCTCTATCCGACACTATAGACTTTGGCACACCATGCAGCCGCACAATCTCAGCAATGCACAGCTCTGCAAGCTTGTCCAAAGTGTACGTAGTAGGCACAGGTAAGAAATGAGCACACTTCGTAAGGCAATCCACAATCACCCACACCGAATTCTTCTTCGATGGCGACAAAGGCAAACCAGACACAAAGTCCATGGTAATCCGTTCCCACTTCCACTTAGGAATCCTCAACGGTTGCAACAACCCAGAAGGAAACTGATGCTCAGCCTTAACTCGCTGGCAAACCATGCACTTGCTCACATACTCAGCAACATCTCTTTTCAAACCCCCCAATAGTACTCATCCTTAAGATCACGATACATCTTAGTACTACCAGGGTGCATAGCAAATGGACTACTATGAGCTTCAGTCAGAATAGCACGTCTCAATTCAGCATCATTGGGCACTACTATCCGACTCCCAAAACATAGAACTCCATCATCATTAAAACAGAAATCCGATGGCCTATCCTCAGCAATATCCTGAACATGTGGCACCAAGGAATCATCCAACAGCTGCTTATCCTTTATCAACTGAACCAAGGATGGTTTCACTTGCAATTCAGCCACAAGACCTCCATCTCGTGAAATACTCAAGCTGGCAAACATAGCCCTCAACTCCAATGCCACCTTCCTACCCAAGGCATCCGCTACAACATTAGCTTTTCCCGGATGGTACTCGATCGTCAGATCGTAATATTTAAGCAACTCCACCCAACGTCGCTGCCTAAGATTCAACTCTTTCTAAGACATCAGATACTTCAAACTCTTGTGATCCGTGTACACAGTACACTTCTCACCATACAAGTAATGTCTCCAAATTTTCAAAGCAAAAACCACCGCAGCTAACTCAATGTCATGCGTAGGATAATTGCGCTCATGCACCTTCAACTGGCGCGATGCATAAGCCACCACCTTACCCTCTTGCATCAACACACAACCCAAACCAACGTAGGATGCGTCACAATACACCACAAACTTTTTCCCTGATTCAGGCTGAACCAAGATAAGAGCTTGTGTCAAAGCTGCCTTCAGCTTCTCAAAAGCCTGCTGTCTCGCTTCCGTCCACTCATACTTAACATCCTTCTGCAACAACTTCGTCAATGGTGCAGCAATTTTCGAAAATCCATCCACGAACCTCTGGTAGTATCCCGCCAACCCAAGGAAACTACGAATTTCATGAACAGACTTAGGAGGCTTCCAATTCATCACTGCCTCAACCTTCTGAGGATTAACACGAATCCCCTCAGCAGAAACCACATGACCAAGGAACACAACCTCCCTGAGCCAGAACTCACACTTGCTTAGCTTAGCATAAAGCTGGTTCTCCAACAGAGTCTGCAACACAATCCTCAAATGTCCCTCATGCTCTTCCTCAGTATGAGAGTACACGAGGATATCATCAATGAACACCGCAACAAACGTGTCCAAATATTCATGGAACACTCTATTCATCATGTCCATAAAAGCTGCAGGAGCATTCGTCAAACCAAACGGCATCACAAGGAACTCATAATGTCAATACCTCGTTTTGAAGGCTGTCTTTGGCACATCCACATCCTTCACCTTCAACTGGTAATACCCTGACCTTAAGTCAATCTTAGAGAACACAGCCGCTCCCCGAAATTGATCAAAAAGATCATCAATCCTCGGCAATGGATACCGATTCTTGATAGTCAACTTGTTCAGCTGACGATAAACGATGCACATTCTCATAGTGCCATCCTTTTTCTTCACAAACAAGACCAGTGAACCCCAAGGTGACACACTTGGCCGAATGAAACCACGATCAAGCAACTCCTGAAGTTGCGTCTTCAGCTCTTTCAACTCCTTAGGTGCCATTCGATAAGGAGTAATGGACACTGGAGTTGTGTTTTCATACAGCTCAATTCCGAACTCCACTTCACGATTAGGAGGCAACCCAGGCAACTCCTCCGGAAACACACCAAGAAATTCTCGCACAATCCTGATATCTTGCACTCGCAACTCTTTAGAGCTAGGATTTATCACAAAGGCTAGGTAGGCTTCACAACCTTGCCTCAACATTCGGCTCGCCTCCAATGTAGACACCACATTGGCAAGAAACTTCACATTCTCACCAACCACCACTACCTCATAATCATCCGTAAGCTTCAGCGAAACTCGCTTGTTCTCAAAATCCACCACAGCTCGATGTTCAACAAGCCAATCCATACCCAGGATTACATCAAAACCATAGAATGGCAATTCCATGAGATCAACATGAAAAACATGATTTTGAACAACCAAGGGACATCTTCTATATAACTTTCGTGTCACAACGGTCTCACCAAAAGAACTAGTTACACGCATACCAACATCCAAAGACTCAACAGGTAAACCAAGCAATTGAGCATGTTCACGCAATATGTATGAGTGTGTAGATCCAGAATCAATCAAGGAAAGTAATGACAAGGATTACAAAGTGAAGGTACCTGCGATCACATCCGTGTCATTCCTCCCCTCTCGCTGCGCATACACTTGAGCTTGGCCACCACCCTAAGGTTGGACAACCACCACATGAGCCACATTCCTTCCGCCATCATCTCTGCACTGGAAGTTACCACGGCCGCGTCCACGACCTCTCTGCGGTGCAACAACCCCAAGAGTACGTCCCTGACCACCACCGGCCAACAAAGGACACTCCCTCCTCATGTGGTCTACCGAACCACAATTCCAGCACGAATTACCGGTCACTGCAACAGGAGCCTGCACCTCTCTCGCTGCCCAAGGACAATCACGCCTCAAATGGACATGCGATCCGCACGCCCAGCACATGTTCTGATCAGCTCTCGCCCTGTCTCCCTGAACAGGCGCACCATGCCCCCCACTACCACACCAAGCAGAAGACTGATATCTCATATCTCGTCCTCTCTTGTTCCGTCCACCACCGGAACTATACTCAGCAGCTCTTTTGCTCGAGCTCGAACCAACACCTCTCGAAGATAAACCCAGATTCTGCTCAATGTCAATCACCCTACTAACTAGCACATCAAAATCAGTGTACTCAGCAGCAAGCATAAAGGTCTTTACATCCGTCACCAAACCATACCGGAAACGTTCACACCTTTCCCGCTCATCAGGAATAAGCTCAGATGCGTACTGACTGAGACGGACAAACTGGATCTCGTACTCAGCCACCGTCATACTTCCTTGTGTAAGAGACATGAACTCTCTTTTCTTTTCATCCAGGTATCGCACACCTAGATACTTCCGCTTGAACGCGTTCAAAAAGAACGTCCAAGTCACATCAACTTCCTCCATTCCGGAGACACCGGTCGTCCACCACGTATACGCATCATCATGTAACAGCGATACCACACATCCTAACTTCTGCACATAATTGCAGTTCATTTGTCCCAATTTCCTCTTGGTACTTTCCAACCAAGATTCAGAACCCTCGGCAGATAAACCTCTGAACTCAGTCCCTCCCAGACTGCGCAGACGTTCCAAAGGTAATCTCGCATTAGCATCACCCTGATGCCCAGCTCCATGAGCTCCAGCTACTGCTGCTTGAAAGGCTCCAGCAATAGCCTGTATCAAAACTGTCATGTCAGGAGCAGCTTGCACCTGCCCAGCTTCAGGTCCAGCGACCCCAGCACCAGCACCAACACCAGCTCCCTCACCTCCAGCACCACCACCACCAGGAGGAGGAGGTAAATCCACAACATTATCGACATTATCCTCATTCTCGTTCTGAGCCATAGCTCGCGTATTAACTCTCATCTCTCTACGAGGTCCCATTCACTAAAATAATGCACTAACACAAATTCAATAAACACAGTTGATTTCATTAGTTTTGATATGGCAATGGGTCCCTCTGACATGCTTCAACACAACATAACATCACAACTGCAACATACTTACAATTCACACATCAAACTTTCACTTAAAAGGCATATCATGCAATCATACATACATCACCCACATAACCATTCTCGTTTACTCGAGAACATAGCTCTGATACCACCAAATGTAACCCCCTTAGCCCCCGGCCTAGACGGTTGACCCGAACTACGAAGATTACACGGGGAAAACCAAAGTCAACCCGAAAGTCAACCTTGATTAACGACCCTTTTTTCTTTTTAAGCTTGTCTAGATACACATTAATCCTAAGCGTACTCTTGAGAAACACATACTTGAAAAGCACAGCGATCGGATTACATTAAGGGACTCAATTGCACAAATTACAAATATTAGGGACCAAAATGTAAATTCTGGAAAGATGGAGGACTTAACTGATTTTTAAGTTACCGATATCAAATTAGTCATATTACATGCTTCCCTGTCAAATTTCACTTTAAACAGACATCTCAAACTCATTCAATTGCAAATACAAATTTTAGGACCAAAACGTAAAGCTTACAAACCTCAAAACCATTCAAATCAGTGCCCAGCGGTCATTTGTTTCGGAACGGGGGTTGACTGTTCCGAAACGCGGGTTCCTTTCGAGACCTGTATCGAAACAGGGCCTGGAAGTGGCCAAAACGTTTCGGAACGGCCTCTACCCGTTTCGATACACGAAGGCCATTACAGGCCTTCGTTTCGAAACACTAGTGCCCGTTCCGATATGGACTGCCCAGAAAGTGCAGAATTTGCTGGTTTAACGCACATTTATCCACTCAAACACATTCTAGTGACCTTCTAATCATGCCAACAAGTCATCATACATATAAGGTACATATTTGCATCATCAAAACACATTCATGGCATCAGTTAGGAAAATCCACAAGTCTATAGGCATGCATCCTAATATCGAAAACCAACCAAACATCAAACACCAATATAAGTATCAAAATGGCCATTTACAAATCCAAACATTAAAGGCATCATGCCACACTTAGGGAGTCCAAAACATCTCCCAAAACACAACCTAGGTTCCCATTGCCAAAATATCAAAAACCAATAATGTTGTGAAAAAGTCACCATACATGAGCTTAGCTTTCCCTTGGATTCTTAGCCTCCTTGCTGCCCTCAAAACACTTCAATTCTCTTCATTATTGGTTCAAGAAAGGGAGCGTAAGAACATTTGCTTAGTGAGGCATGCTCTAAGGAAACAACACAATAATGCATTTTATAAAACACCTTTCAAAATGCCTTTAAACTCATAAACATCATTTCTCATGCAACAATGCATACACAACAAGCATCTCATGCTTCATTAACATCAACATGTCATATTGGCTTCCAAGTGATACCATAACCATTTACATCATAAAACACAATCGGATACGCGGATTACAAGCGTTGTCCCATACGCTTCATACACACTACCGAACACACAAGGTGGAGTTTACCGGTACAATCACAACCCCTCAACACACGTGATGGAGTTTAACGGTACAATCACAACCCCTCCACATCACTCATCGGTAGTTGTATAACATCACTAACGAGAACACGGGACACACAACACAAGATCCACACATGGTCTTTTAACCACCATTGTGATCTTAACCATCTCGTTAGTGTACTTGGATGGAGTTTACAGTACAATTACAACCCCTCAACATCCAAGGCGACTTTATTCACGGTGCACCCAATCCTATAGCCGGCTAACTATATCTGATTCAAGTACTTTAAAAACCAACACATCACTTGCCAATATACATCATTTATCATCAACAATCCACTGTTTTAAAGCATTAATCAAAGCCATTAAACCATCATGCATCACTATGCATCAAAACCACATTTATCAATATCAAACCAAGGATCTCTTACCTTGAGCATCCTTCAACACGTGGCTTTCAAAACCAGCATTAGTCATGCTAAAACATGCTTTCAAAATAGAATTTAAACATGCAAATTAAATACATTGCATCCAACCATCTCATGGTTCATCAAAGAGAGAGTTTCTCCGAAAACTTACTCTTGAGCTTAGTTAAGTTGCTTAGACTTAAACTAAGCTCCCAAAACCTTCAAACATTGGTTTCAAAGCTGAAAACCAAACTTCACTCACCAATTCCGTTTCGCAAGCTTGCCGAAACGCCGATCAAGCCTCCGGATCAACACCACAAGTATCTGAAGATGCCTCCCCTGTTTTAAACACATCAAAGCAGAGGATCAATGCATCATCATGCATTAAAATCTCCAGCCAATACACCTAAACTCGCTGCTCTAATCAAATCTAACATTTCGGCTACCAAACACAACCGAAATCACTTCTAAACTCCTCCACAACATAACCCAGCCAAGATCCATCACTTCTAACCATTCCTAAACATCAATTAACATCCAAAAAGAACCTAAACTCGTCCTTATACATCCAGCTATAACAGAACACCAAGATCACCCCAAAAACCACCATTTTCTTAAGCAAAAACTTAAGAAATTCAACCTATTCGGGATTGCATTGATTAAACCTCAATTACACATCATTAAACATCCAAAATACATTAAAAATCCATCTCAAAACAGAGCCCAAACAATCACCACGAATTTCTTCAAGATTTAATCCAAATCTTGAGTTTTAAGCCAAAATCAAGATCAAAACATTAAAACCTTTTATAAAACTTAATTTAAGGATTGAGAACTTGGGAATTTCAGTAAAGAACTGAGTATTTAGTGGAGAAGAACATCCTTACCTCTAAATGTAGATTTCTCCTTGATTAGAGCCAAAATCCTTGAAAATTCAATAAGCAAATCAAGAGGTTTTGATGTAGAAAGGATTAGGAATCAATTGATGATTGAAACCTCATCATTTAGTGTGAAAATCAAAAGAAATGCTGCTGTGGAAATGTGTTTGGCTGAGGGAATTTTGAGAGAAAATGAGATGAGAAAGTTTTTAAGACAGTTAGTTATGAAAAGCTAAAATATGGTTTCCCTCTTTTCCTTTAATTAATTAAACATTAAATGAATCATTAAAATTAAGAAAAATCTGGAGAGATCCTTCCTTGGGTAAATTAGCTCCTTAAAGATTCAAAGTTTCAATCCTTACAAAACAGTCACCACTGAACTTTTCAAAAATTATATTTTACTCACTATTTCGAAATGTTGCACCTCCAAACCTTATTTTGTAAAATTGATTTCACCACTCTCTTATATATATTAAAAGAGGATTTTTAGATATTTTTCCATATTTTTAATACATCCCGAACTAGGCTTTCCCTAGAAACCACCTTTTATATTCGAACCGAAAATCAGATCGATCTGGTTCAGACCCTAAACTTCCAAGCCCAAAATTGGGGTGTTACAATCACAACCCCTCAACACCCGTGATGGAGTTAAATGGCACAATCACAACCCCTCAACACCAATGGTGGAGTTAATGGCACAATCACAACCCATCAACACCCGTGGTGGAGTTAATGGCACAATCACAACCCTTCAACACCCGTGGTGGAGTTAATGGCACAATCACAACCACTCAACATCACACATCGGTAGTTGTATAACCCACTAGAGAGAGTCGGGACACAAAACAAGGCTTACACATGGGAGCTACCCTAACCATTGTAAGCACTTTAACCAAGCTCACACACGAGAGAATTCCTCCACCGTAGTGACGCTTAACTAAGTCTACCCACGAGAGCCATCCTCCATTGTGGTGACGCTAATTCCTCAATCGCTAGGGTACTTGGATGGAGATTACGACACAATCACAATCCCTCGACATCCAAGGCAACTTTATTCACGGTGCACCCAATCCTATAGCCGGCTAACTATATTATATTAAAATAACCAAGACCATTTACCATCACTTGCCACTATAATCATCAATCATCATTAATTCAATGTTTTAAAAGCATAAACCACAATGCCACTTTCACAAGCACTAACATGCTTAAAACCGATTGCATAAATAAAATAAACTCAAGGATCACTTACTATGCGCATCCTTAACAAAATGGAATTTAAAACCAGAAACATCATTGCTATAAACATGCTTTAAATCACCAATCAAAACACATTTATATCAATTGCATTTTAAACCAAAACATGGCACAATCCGAGAGAGACTTTCGATTTACTTACTCTTAAGCTTAGCTAAGTGTTTCAAACTTACACTAAGCTCCCAAAACCTCGTTCAACATGTTTCAAAGCTGGAAAACTCTTTTCCACTCACCGATACACGAACCTCGCTCGCCGATGCAAAGATCACTCTTCTAAATCCTCCAACAATACTTCATTTGTAAAGCCCCGGTTTTTGGCTTAGAAGTTTTGGGCGTTGACCGGTTCGGTCAAAGTGCGGTTCGAATATATAAGAGCGAATTTAGGAAAGCCTAGTTCGGGTTGCATTAAAAATATGGAAAAATGTTCTAAAATCCTCTTTTAATATATATAAGTGAACTGTGAAATCAATTTTACAAAATGAGGTTTGGAAGGGTGACATTTTGGCTAGTGACCAAAATGTAATTTTTGAAAACTGTGAGACTGTTTTAAAAAGGATTGAAACTTTGAATCTTTAAGGAGCTATTTACCCAATGGGAGTTTCTCCAGATTTTCTAAAGATATTAAATGATTAATTAAAAGGTTTTAAATAAAAACAAAGTGGAGGGAAGATATTTTGGTTTCAACTAAATTTTCTCTCAATTCTATTTTCTCTCATTTTCCCTCAAGCCAAACACCTTATCTCCAGAGCTTTTCTCTCTGATTTTGTCACCTAAATTCATCTTTTCAATTACCTTTTGATTGCTGATCATCTCTACAACAAAACCTCACCATTTGCCATTTGATTCTTCAAGCTTTTTGGTTCTAAAAGAGGAGAAACTCAAGTTTGGAGGTAAGAACGTCCTTCTCCTATGAACTTCAAGTTCTTTACTGAAATTCCTAAGTTCTCAATCCTTAATTGATGATTTATAAATGGTTTTTAAAGTTGTGTAATGGATCTTGGCTTAAAATGCAAGATTTGATGATTTTTGGTGAATTTTCATTGGATCTGTTAAAGCAGTGATTTGAGGTGTATTTTTGATGTTAAATGAATGTTAATTTGTTTGGAAATTGAGTTTGATTAATGCAATCCCGGATAGGTTGAATTTCCTAAGTTTAGCTTGTGATTCTTGGTTGTTTTTGGGTGATCTTGTGGATCTGTTGTTGCTGGAGGTATAAGGATGTTGTTAGGTCCTTTTTAGATGTTGAATGATGTTTAAGGATGCTTAGTTTTGATGGTTTATGGCTGGGCTTTGTTGAGGAGTTGTTTGGATGCATTTTCGGTTGTGTTTGGTGGCCGAAAATGGAGTGTGGATGAGAGCAGCGAGTTTAGGTGCTTTCATTGAAGCTATTAATGCATGATGATGCATTAATCTACTGTTTTGATGTGTTAAAATAGGGGAGTCATCTTTGGATCCAAGTGGTGGTGATCTGGAAGCTTGATTTGGTGTTTCGGCAAGAAGCGAAACGGAATCGGTGAGTGGATTTTGGTTTTCGGCTTTGAAACCAATGTTTTGGAGGTTTGGGAGCTTAGTCTATGTCTAAACAACTTTGCTAAGCTCAAGAGTAAGTTTTCGGAAAAACTCTCTTGATGAGGAACCATGTGATGGTTGGGTGCAATGTGTTTGTTGCATGTTTAAATTCTGTTTTTAAAGCATATCTAGCATGTTTGTTTGCTGAGATTATAAGCCATGTGTTTAAGGAAGCTCAAGGTTAGAGTTCCTTGCTTTTGAACATTGTTTAAATGTGGTTTAATGCTTAAAGATGCATGATGTTTATGGCTTGGTTAAATGCTTTAAAACAGTGGATTATTGATGATAAATGATGTATATTGGCAAGTGATGTTTTGAAAAGGTTAAGGTCACCAAGGTGGTTAAAAGTCCTTGAGTGAGCCTTGTTTACTTAAGAACATCAAGGTGTTTAAAAGTCCTTGGATGGTTCTTGTTACGGACACAAAGGTGTTTAAAAGTCCTTGTGTGGTCCTTTCCAAGGTGTTTAAAAGTCCTTGGGGCCAAGGTGTTTAAAAGTCCTTGGGGTGATTCATGTCATGGTGTTTAAAAGTCCATGGGCCAAGGTGTTTAAAAGTCCTTGGGGTCAAGGTGTTTAAAAGTCCTTGAGGTGAAACTTGTTAAGGACACAAAGGTGTTTAAAAGTCCTTGTGTGGTCCTTGCCATGGTGTTTAAAAGTCCATGGGCCATGGTGTTTAAAAGTCCATGGGGATAAGATCACAATGGTGTTTAAAAGTCCATGTGTGAGTCTTATGTTGATCTTGTTAAAAGATGGTATTTATCACTTGTGGCCAATATGACATGTTATGATATGAAGCATGAGATGCTTGGTTATGATTGCTTGTGAGCATGTCTAAATGTATTTTGAAGTATGACTTGTAAAGTGTTTTATAAATGCATTATTGTGTGGTTTTAATGAGCATTCCTCACTAAGCTTTTGCTTACGCTCTCTCTCTTTTCTTAAACCAATAATGCAGAACATTAAGCTGCATTGAGGGCAGCAAGGAAGGCAAGCAATCAAGTGAAAAATAAGCTCATGTATGGGAAGGTTTTCTTAAACACCTTTAGCTATTGGTTTTTGGCAATGGGGGACCTATGTTGTTGTTTTGGGAGATGTTTTGGACTCCCTATTTTGGATTTATGTTGTTGTTAATGTTGGTACATGTAATTGGCCATTATATGTTGGTTTGGAGGTTTTATGCTTGTATGGTTTGCTTGTGTAGGAAGCATGCCTTTAGAATTGGGGCTTTTCATATATGTTGATATTTTGATGTTTGGTTGATGCAAATATGTCTCCTAAATGTTGAATCTCTTGCTGGTAGAGTTTGGTAGAATTTGGAGCATGTATGGTTGATCAATTGTGTGTTTTAGCAGCCCTTTTTGTGCATTCTGTGCAGGCCGTATCGGAACAGTAGCCACCGTTTCGGAACGGGTGCCTTGTAGCAACCCAGGCGTCCGAAACGGGAGACACCGTTCCGAAACGGAAAGGCCACTGCCAGCCCTCGTTTCGGTACGCGTTGCGGAACGGCCCCGCGTTTCGAAACAGGCTCTCCCTGTTTCGGAACACCTGTCCGTTGGGGGCTGACATTGGCAGTTATATGTTTCAAAATGTTTGCATTTTGGTCTCGAAACTTGTTTGTGCAATTGTATGAGTTTTGGATGTCCGTTTGAGCTGAAATTTGACAGAGATGCATGAAACATGATTAATTTCAAGTTGGTAACTTTAATTCGGGTGAAGTCCTTGTTATTATCAGAATTTACAAATTGGTCCCTAAAGTTGTAATTTGTTCAATTGGGTCCCTGTTTGATCTCTGATGTTTATGGTCTCTGAGTAAGTTGTTTGAATGATCATAACTAGGGTTAACGTGCATCTAGACAAGATTAAAAAGAAAAAAAAGGGTCGTTAATCAAGGTTGACTTTCGGGTTGACTTTGGTTTTCCCCGTGTGACTTTCTTAATTCGGGTCAACCATCTAGGCCGGGTTAAGGGGGTTACATTTGGTGGTATCAGAGCTGAGTTCTCGAGTAATTGGGAATGTGTATGTGAATGTTGAAGTATGTATGCTTTGTATGCTTGTTGAGTGGAAGTATGTTGAGTGAATTGCATGTATGTTGCAATTGAGGTGTATGCTGTGATGAATCATGGTGTGGGTACCCATTGCCAAATCAAAGCTAATGAAATGATGTTGATTTTAATTGGAAATGAGCTTGAGTACTTGGATTGCTTACCTTGCTGGGCCTGACTTTGTTTATTTGCATTGTGATTGCATAGTTAGAGTATGGCACCTCGTAGAGAGTTGAGGAGTAATGTGCGAGCTACGGCTCAGAATGAGAATGAAAATGAGGAGAATGTTGAGAGTGCGGTTTTACCTCCTCCACCCGGTGGTGGTGGTGCTGGGGCTGAGGAAGCTGGAGCTGCAGCTGGTGCTGAGGCTGCTGGACCTGAGGCTGGTCAGGGGCAAGATGTTCCTGACATGACGGTGTTAATTCAAGCTATAGCTGGTGCTTTTCAAGCAGCGGTAGCTGGAGCTCGTGGAGCTGGGCATCAGGAAGATGCTGGGGTTAGACTACCTTTGGAGCGTTTGCACAGTCTGGGAGGGACTGAGTTCAGGGGTATGTCTGCTGAAGGTTCTGAGGCTTGGTTAGAGAGTACCAAGAGGATCTTGGGTCAGATGAGTTGCACAGATGTGTAGAAGCTTGGCTGTGTTGTGTCCTTGCTGCAGAAGGATGCATATACATGGTGGACAACCACTATTGCTGGGATGGCAGAAGCTGATGTGACTTGGACATTCTTTCAGAAGGTGTTCAAGAGAAGGTATCTGGGTGTGAGGTACCTAGATGAGAAAAAGAGGGAGTTCATGTCTCTTACCCAAGGGAGCATGACGGTGGCTGAGTATGAAGTACAGTTTGTTCGACTCAGTCAATATGCACCTGAGCTTGTCCCGGATGAGCGAGCGAGGTGTGAAAGGTTCCGTTATGGCTTAGTGACGGATGTGAAGATGTATGTGCTGGCTACCGAGTATGATGATTTTGATGTGTTGGTGGGCCGAGCCAAGGATATTGAGATGAACTTGGGTTTATCTGCTAGAGGTTCTGGAGCAAGTGCTGGTAAGCGGGCAGCTGAATATAGTTCCGGTGGTGGACGGAACAAGAGGGGACGTGATCAGAAGTATCAGTCCTCGGCTAAGCGAGGTGGTGGAGCACCTGCTCGGGAAGGCAACGCTAGAGCTGATCCGAGTGCTTGTTGGATATGTGGTTCGCATGGCCACATGAAACGTGATTGTCCTCGTGCTGTGAGGGAGGTGCAAGCTCCTGTTGCGGCAGCTGGTAATGGTTGCTGGAACTGTGGATCTGCGGATCATTTGAGGCGTGATTGTCCTATGTTGGCTGGTGGCCAAGTTCGTGCTCCTGTTGTTGCAGCAGCGCAGAGAGGTCGTGGGCGCAGCCGTGGTAATTTTCAGCGGAGAGAGGAAGGTGGCCGAGGTGTAGCTCATGTTGTAGTTGTACAGCCAGAGGGTGGCGGACAGGCTAGAGTGTTTGCTCAGCGTGAGGGGAGGAATGACGCGGATGTGATCGCAGGTACTTTTACTCTGCAATCCTTGTCATTACTTTCCTTGATTGATTCTGGATCTACGCACTCTTACATATTGCGTGAGCATGCTGAATTGCTTGGTTTGCCTGTTGAGTTTTTGGATGTTGGTATGCGTGTCACTAGTTCTTTTGGTGAGACTTTTGTGACTCGAAAGCTGTATAGAAGGTGTCCTTTGGTTGTTCAAGATCATGTTTTTCGTGTTGACCTCATGGAGTTACCTTTCTATGGTTTTGATGTAATCCTTGGTATGGATTGGCTTGCCGAGCATCGTGCTGTGGTGGATTGTGAAAGTAAGCGAGTTTCGCTGAAGCTTGCGGATGATTATGAAGTTGTTGTGGTTGGTGAGAATGTGAAATTTCTTGCCAATGTGGTGTCTACCTTGGAGGCGAGCAGGATGTTGAGGCAAGGCTGTGAAGCTTACCTAGCTTTTGTGATGAATCCTAGCTCTAAGGAGTTGCGTGTGCAAGATATCAGGGTTGTGAAGGAGTTTCCTGGTGTGTTTCCTGAGGAGTTGCCTGGTTTACCTCCTAATCGCGAGGTGGAATTTGGAATTGAGCTGTATGAGAATACAACTCCTGTTTCCATTACTCCCTATAGAATGGCACCTAAGGAGCTGAAAGAGCTGAAGACGCGGTTGCAAGAGTTGCTTGAGCGTGGTTTCATTCGGCCGAGTGTGTCGCCTTGGGGTGCACCGGTCTTGTTCGTGAAGAAGAAGTATGGCACTATGAGAATGTGCATTGATTACCGTCAGCTGAACAAGTTGACTATCAAGAACCGGTATCCTTTGCCGAGAATTGATGATCTCTTTGATCAATTTCGGGGAGCTGCTGTGTTCTCTAAGATTGACTTGAGGTCAGGGTAATACCAGTTGAAGGTGAAGGATGTGGATGTGCCTAAGACAGCTTTCAGGACATGGTATGGGCATTATGAGTTCCTCGTGATGCCGTTTGGTTTGACAAATGCTCCTGCTGCTTTCATGGACATGATGAATCGTGTGTTTCATGAATACCTGGATAAATTTGTTGTGGTGTTCATTGATGATATCCTCATGTACTCGCGTACGGAGGAGGAGCATGAAGAGCATTTGAGGATTGTTTTGCAAGCTTTGTTGGAGAATCAGCTTTATGCTAAGCTGAGCAAGTGTGAGTTTTGGTTAAGGGAGGTGGTGTTCCTTGGGCATGTGGTTTCTGCTGAGGGGATTCGTGTTGATCCTCACAAGATTGAGGCGGTGATGAATTGGAAGGTTCCTAAGTCTGTTCATGAAGTTCGTAGTTTCCTCGGTTTGGCAGGATACTACCGGAGGTTTGTGGATGGGTTTTCTAAGATTGCTGCACCTTTGACGAAGTTGTTGCAAAAAGATGTTAAGTATGAGTGGACGGAGGCGCGACAGTAGGCTTTTGAGAAGCTTAAGGCGGCTTTGACGCAAGCTCCTATCTTGGTTCAGCCTGAATCAGGGAAAGAGTTTGTGGTGTATAGTGATGCGTCCTATGTTGGTTTGGGATGTGTGTTGATGCAAGAGGGTAAGGTGGTGGCTTATGCATCGCGGCAGTTGAAGGTGCATGAGCGCAATTATCCTACGCATGACATAGAGTTGGTTGCGGTGGTCTTTGCTTTGAAGATCTGGAGACATTACCTGTATGGTGAGAAGTGTATTGTGTACACGGATCACAAGAGTTTGAGGTATCTGATGTCTCAGAAGGAGTTGAATCTTAGGCAGCGGCATTGGATGAAGTTGCTCAAGGATTATGATCTGACGATTGAGTACCATCCTGGAAAAGCTAATGTTGTAGCGGATGCCTTGAGTAGGAAGGTAGATGTTGAGCTGAGAGCTATGTTTGCCAGTTTGAGTATTTCGCGTGATGGTGGTCTTGTGGCTGAGTTGCAAGTGAAACCATCTTTGGTTCAGTTGATCAAGGAAAAGCAGTTGCTGGATGATTCCTTGGTGCCGCATGTTCAGGATATCGCGGAGGGTAGACCTTCGGATTTCTGCTTTAATGATGATGGAGTGTTGTGTTTTGGGAGTCGGATAGTGGTGCCTAATGATGCTGAGTTGAGGCGTGATATTCTGACTGAAGGTCATAGTAGTCCTTTTGCTATGCACCCTGGTAGTACTAAGATGTATCGAGATCTTCGTGATGAGTACTATTGGGTGGGTTTGAAGAAAGATGTTGCGGAGTTTGTTAGCAAGTGTATGGTATGTCAGCGAGTTAAGGCTGAGCATCAGTTTCCTTCAGGGTTGTTGCAACCGTTGAGAATCCCTGAGTGGAAGTGGGAAAGGGTTACCATGGATTTTGTATCTGGATTACCCTTGTCACCATCGAAGAAGAATTCGGTGTGGGTGATTGTGGATCGCCTGACGAAGTGTGCGCATTTCTTGCCTGTGCATACTACGTTTTCTTTGGATAAGCTTGCGGAGCTGTACATTGCTGAGATTGTGCGGCTGCATGGTGTGCCAAAGTCGATTGTGTCGGATAGGGATCCGAGGTTCACATCGCGGTTTTGGCAGTGTTTGCATCAAGCTCTGGGTACGAGGTTGAATTTCAGTACATCCTATCATCCTCAGTCGGATGGTCAGTCTGAGCGTGTTATCCAGATTTTGGAGGATATGTTGAGGTGCTGCGTAATTGAGTTTCAGGGCTCTTGGGAGAAGCATTTGCCCTTGGTTGAGTTTGCTTATAACAATAGTTATCAGGCGAGCATTCAAATGGCACCTTATGAGGCTTTGTATGGAAGGAAGTGTAGGACTCCTCTTTGTTGGGCTGAAACGGGTCAGAAGTTGGTTTCGATGCCGGCTTTGTTGAAAGGAACCACCGAGAAGGTGAAGCTCATTTGTGAGCGTTTGAAGGCAGCTTCTGATCGGCAGAAGTCTTACGCGGATTTGAAGCGTAAGGAGATTGAGTATGCGGTGGGTGACCGTGTGTTCTTGAAGGTTTCGCCTTGGAAGAAGGTGATGAGGTTTGGCCGGAAGGGTAAGTTGAGCCCTAGATACATTGGACCATACGAGGTGGTTGAGCGTGTGGGTCCTGTTGCGTACAGGTTGAGGTTACCTCAAGAGTTGGAGAAGATTCATGATGTGTTTCATGTTTCTATGCTCCGGAAGTATAGATCTGATCCTTCGCATGTGATGCCTGTGGAGGAAGTGGAATTGAATCCGGATTTGACCTATGATGAGGAACCGGTGAAGGTTCTGGATTCGGATAGCAAGGTTCTTCGTGGCAAGACCATTGAGTTGGTGAAAGTGTTGTGGAAGCACCGCGGTGTTGAGGAAGCCACGTGGGAGCGAAAGGATGACATGCTGAAGCAGTTTCCTTATCTCTTTCCTTCAGGTAAATTTCGAGGACGAAATTTCTTAAGGGGGGGAGAGTTGTAACGCCCCGGTTTTGGGCTTAGAAGTTTTGGGCGTTGACCGGTTCGGTCAAAGTGCGGTTCGAATATATAAGAGTGAATTTAGGAAAGCCTAGTTCGGGTTGCATTAAAAATATGGAAAAATGTTCTAAAATCCTCTTTTAATATATATAAGTGAACTGTGAAATCAATTTTACAAAATGAGGTTTGGAAGGGTGACATTTTGGCTAGTGACCAAAATGTAATTTTTGAAAACTGTGAGACTGTTTTAAAAAGGATTGAAACTTTGAATCTTTAAGGAGCTATTTACCCAATGGGAGTTTCTCCAGATTTTCTAAAGATATTAAATGATTAATTAAAAGGTTTTAAATAAAAACAAAGTGGAGGGAAGATATTTTGGTTTCAACTAACTTTTCTCTCAATTCTATTTTCTCTCATTTTCCCTCAAGCCAAACACCTTATCTCCAGAGCTTTTCTCTCTGATTTTGTCACCTAAATTCATCTTTTCAATTACCTTTTGATTGCTGATCATCTCTACAACAAAACCTCACCATTTGCCATTTGATTCTTCAAGCTTTTTGGTTCTAAAAGAGGAGAAACTCAAGTTTGGAGGTAAGAACGTCCTTCTCCTCTGAACTTCAAGTTCTTTACTGAAATTCCTAAGTTCTCAATCCTTAATTGATGATTTATAAATGGTTTTTAAAGTTGTGTAATGGATCTTGGCTTAAAATGCAAGATTTGATGATTTTTGGTGAATTTTCGTTGGATTTGTTAAAGCAGTGATTTGAGGTGTATTTTTGATGTTAAATGAATGTTAATTTGTTTGGAAATTGAGTTTGATTAATGCAATCCCGGATAGGTTGAATTTCCTAAGTTTAGCTTGTGATTCTTGGTTGTTTTTGGGTGATCTTGTGGATCTGTTGTTGCTGGAGGTATAAGGATGTTGTTAGGTCCTTTTTAGATGTTGAATGATGTTTAAGGATGCTTAGTTTTGATGGTTTATGGCTGGGCTTTGTGGAGGAGTTGTTTGGATGCATTTTCGGTTGTGTTTGGTGGCCGAAAATGGAGTGTGGATGAGAGCAGCGAGTTTAGGTGCTTTCATTGAAGCTATTAATGCATGATGATGCATTAATCTACTGTTTTGATGTGTTAAAACAGGGGAGTCATCTTTGGATCCAAGTGGTGGTGATCCGGAAGCTTGATTTGGTGTTTCGGCAAGAAGCGAAACGGAATCGGTGAGTGGATTTTGGTTTTCGGCTTTGAAACCAATGTTTTGGAGGTTTGGGAGCTTAGTCTATGTCTAAACAACTTTGCTAAGCTCAAGAGTAAGTTTTCGGAAAAACTCTCTTGATGAGGAACCATGTGATGGTTGGGTGCAATGTGTTTGTTGCATGTTTAAATTCTGTTTTTAAAGCATATCTAGCATGTTTGTTTGCTGAGATTATAAGCCATGTGTTTAAGGAAGCTCAAGGTTAGAGTTCCTTGCTTTTGAACATTGTTTAAATGTGGTTTAATGCTTAAAGATGCATGATGTTTATGGCTTGGTTAAATGCTTTAAAACAGTGGATTATTGATGATAAATGATGTATATTGGCAAGTGATGTTTTGAAAAGGTTAAGGTCACCAAGGTGGTTAAAAGTCCTTGAGTGAGCCTTGTTTACTTAAGAACATCAAGGTGTTTAAAAGTCCTTGGATGGTTCTTGTTACGGACACAAAGGTGTTTAAAAGTCCTTGTGTGGTCCTTTCCAAGGTGTTTAAAAGTCCTTGGGGCCAAGGTGTTTAAAAGTCCTTGGGGTGATTCATGTCATGGTGTTTAAAAGTCCATGGGCCAAGGTGTTTAAAAGTCCTTGGGGTCAATGTGTTTAAAAGTCCTTGAGGTGAAACTTGTTAAGGACACAAAGGTGTTTAAAAGTCCTTGTGTGGTCCTTGCCATGGTGTTTAAAAGTCCATGGGCCATGGTGTTTAAAAGTCCATGGGGATAAGATCACAATGGTGTTTAAAAGTCCATGTGTGAGTCTTATGTTGATCTTGTTAAAAGATGGTATTTATCACTTGTGGCCAATATGACATGTTATGATATGAAGCATGAGATGCTTGGTTATGATTGCTTGTGAGCATGTCTAAATGTATTTTGAAGTATGACTTGTAAAGTGTTTTATAAATGCATTATTGTGTGGTTTTAATGAGCATTCCTCACTAAGCTTTTGCTTACGCTCTCTCTCTTTTCTTAAACCAATAATGCAGAACATTAAGGTGCATTGAGGGCAGCAAGGAAGGCAAGCAATCAAGTGAAAGATAAGCTCATGTATGGGAAGGTTTTCTTAAACACCTTTAGCTATTGGTTTTTGGCAATGAGGGACCTATGTTGTTGTTTTGGGAGATGTTTTGGACTCCCTATTTTGGATTTATGTTGTTGTTAATGTTGGTACATGTAATTGGCCATTATATGTTGGTTTGGAGGTTTTATGCTTGTATGGTTTGCTTGTGTAGGAAGCATGCCTTTAGAATTGGGGCTTTTCATATATGTTGATATTTTGATGTTTGGTTGATGCAAATATGTCTCCTAAATGTTGAATCTCTTGCTGGTAGAGTTTGGTAGCATTTGGAGCATGTATGGTTGATCAATTGTGTGTTTTAGCAGCCCTTTTTGTGCATTCTGTGCAGGCCGTATCGGAACAGTAGCCACCGTTTCGGAACGGGTGCCTTGTAGCAACCCAGGCGTCCGAAACGGGAGACACCGTTCCGAAACGGAAAGGCCACTGCCAGCCCTCGTTTCGGTACGCGTTGCGGAACGGCCCCGCGTTTCGAAACAGGCTCTCCCTGTTTCGGAACACCTGTCCGTTGGGGGCTGACATTGGCAGTTATATGTTTCAAAATGTTTGCATTTTGGTCCCGAAACTTGTTTGTGCAATTGTATGAGTTTGGGATGTCCGTTTGAGCTGAAATTTGACAGAGATGCATGAAACATGATTAATTTCAAGTTGGTAACTTTAATTCGGGTGAAGTCCTTGTTATTATCAGAATTTACAAATTGGTCCCTAAAGTTGTAATTTGTTCAATTGGGTCCCTGTTTGATCTCTGATGTTTATGGTCTTTGAGTAAGTTGTTTGAATGATCATAACTAGGGTTAACGTGCATCTAGACAAGATTAAAAAGGAAAAAAAGGGTCGTTAATCAAGGTTGACTTTCGGGTTGACTTTGGTTTTCCCCATGTGACTTTCTTAATTCGGGTCAACCGTCTAGGCCGGGATAAGGGGGTTACATCATTTGCTTCCGAATCAAGATCCCCTGTTTTTAGAGCATCAAAACAGAGATCCAAATGCATTATAATACATTTCAACTCCAGCAACTAAACAAAAACTCGTTGCTCACCAAAACTACACCAATTTACCCATTCGAAACAACGGAAAACTCAATCGATTGCTTCCTAAACCAAGCCCAGCCAACAAAGATCACTTCCAACCATTATTAAACATCAAAACATATCTAAAAACAACATAAACCCTTCCTTATAACACCAGAAAGCATAACACCATCAAACCACCTCAAAAACTCAACTAAAACCATCAAGAAACTCAAGGATCTCAAGGATTTCGGGATCTATATTATCAAAACTCTTTTTCAACATAATAATCAACTCAAAACTCAATTAAAATCAATCCAAACCAGAGCTCATCAACAACACTCCGAAAATCAAGATTTAAATTATAGTTTTGCAAGATTTTGATATTAAATCAAAACTATAATCAAAACTCAGCCAAAAACAACATTTAGAAGTCAAAGAACTTGGGAATTTCAATAAAGAACCTAGATTGAAGGTTGAGAACGGGATTTACCTCCAATCCTTGCCTTCCTTAATGGTTGACAAGTTTTGCCTTCACAAAGCTTAAAGAGTGTGAAGAGAATTCTTGAAAATAAGTTAGAAATCAAAGGGAGAGTGTTTGGGATAAAATAATTCTAGAGAAAGTGTTGAGAAAAAGATTTTGCTGAATAATGAAAGTTAGTTACGTGAAAACTTCCCATTATTCTATTTTAACATTTTAATTAAATAAAATCCTTTTTATTTTAATCATCTAAAAATCCTTTTAAAACACATGTCAATTTAAGGAAGGTGTAATTGCAACATAGCTCCCTAAAGATTCTAATATTTTTTACTCCTCTTTTGAAATTGCATTCTTCCACATTTTTTAAACTTTACATTTTGGTCACTACCCAAAATGTACCACTTCAAAAGCTTATTTTGTAAAATTGATTTGACCAACCCCTTAACATGATTTTAGAGTATTTTAGAAAATTTTGCTATATTTTTATCCTTTTCCGATCCTTGATTTCCTTAAAACACCTAATACGATTCGAACTGTTTCTGACCGGTCCGATCCGATGTCTAAAACATCTAGGCCCAAAACTAGGGCATTACATGCTATAGCAAATTCGACAGTAATTTTGAGCACAGAAAACGACAACGTAACACGCACAAGCTGATCGCCCACATGTGTGAACCCCCTTTTGTCTGGTTGTGTCCCACATGTATAAGGAATATTCCCAAGACTCCAAAGAATCATTAGGGCACAAAACCCTAGGAGCCCCCACTATATAAAGGACACAAGACCCTCATTTAGAAGAGAGCGTGAAAAGGTAACAAAAAGGGCTAGGGAGAGAAAGCTAAAGGCGGCTCCTTTCTTCTTCTTCCTCCACCACCACTTGGTGTCCTTCATCGTAGAAGCTCCAAGGGTCTGACCATGCTGACCTTGAGACGAGGCGGCAAGCCTAGGGCAGTTCGTGGCGCTGTAAGTCCAACACGCATTGAGAGTTCTTCTTTTCCCTTTCTATTGCTTTGGCATTTATTTTATCTATGGAAAAATGGGTTGTATGAACGAAGATACTTCGAATATTTGCCCAGCCATGAACTGATTTAGGTGGCTAGGGCTGTTGGATGAATTATGTTTTATTCTCTTTAATGAAAGTTTATTTATCTCTTCGTCGTATCTATGTTTTGTTTATGTTGTTATATGCTTAGAGTTGTAAGAGCCCTCGAGAGTTGGCCTTTCCTTAGGTGTTAGTTGAGGTTAGTGGTCGAGAGAGCTTTACTTAACCTGTATAGACAATGGAGTTGGATGCTGAGAGGCACAACTCTAATCCACCTTAGAGCTAAGTATTGGTTTTCAACGACTAAAAGGGATTAACCTTTAAGGGTAGAGGAGTGTTAGAGTTCACGCTGAGAGGTATTGCTGTAGCATTTCCTGCTACCAGTTCCTGGCTAGAGATAGTTAGGACACCTTAAGTAAATCATGTCGAGCATAGACTAAGTTAGAGAGGTAAACCCTAGTAGAGAGGTAAAACATAGGTAAACCTAATAGCCCAGCCAGTCATTCCCAAGAGAGTTTCACACACGTAAGAGGACATGTTTGTTTATCTGATTCCCGCTCGCTATCTTTTATCTTTATTTGCTATCGCATTCATATCTCCGCTCTGATTTGCTACAATATTCATCTCTTTGACTTAAATTGCCACAACATTCTTCATTTACATTTCGTGACACTTGAGTGCTTAAGCTTGCCTAAAAACACCTCCAATCCCTGTGGAGATGATACTCACTCATCATTTTATTACTTATTCGACGTTTATACTTGCACTATTTGCGTATCATTTATAGTACAACGCACCCACAAACAAGTTTTTGTCGTCGTTATCAGGGATTGTCAATTGGTTGTTTTAGGTTTAGTCTTTGCACTAGTTTATTTTGTTTTTTGTTTCTATTCTTGTATATATTTTCTTAGCTTGTTTTTGTTTGTCTTTTTAGGTATTGTGTTATTGCATGCGCTGAAGGATAAATCGTTAGCCTATATTACCTTATATTCCTAAAATTGAACATCTATTTCGTCAGCGGAGACGTATACAAGAAGCTATTAGAATCATGAACGGAGCTCAGAATCTAGGGAACCTGCTGCAGTAGTTGGAGACCAAGGTAATGATCCTCCAGCAAGACCCAGAGCTATTAGAGATCACCTAAATCCTGTCTTGGATGATCTTAATCCAGGGATTGTTGCTCCCGAAATTCAGTGTAACACCCTGGTTTTGGGCCTAGATGTTTTACAGGTTGAATCGGGCCAGTCGGGAACCGTTCGAACACTTTAAAGTTGGTTTAGGGAACACGTAGTTCGAGATGCTTTAAAAATATGGAAAAATATCTAAAAATCCTCATTTATTATATGAATATTTTTGGTGAAAAGAATTTTACAAAATGTGATTTGTAAATATTACATTTTGGTGTAGTGACCAAATTGTAGTTTTTGCAAAAGTTGACTAATGATTGTTTTGTAAAGGATTGAAACTTTGAATCTTTAGGAGCTAATTTTACCAAATTGTTTTTCATCAGATTTCTCTTTAATTTCGGAGTTTTAATAATGATTTAATTAAAGGAATTAAAAGAAAAATCATATGTTGACTTTTCATAACTACTTTACGATACTTTTCCCTCTTTTCATTTTCTCTCAACTTCCACTCAGCCAAACACATTTCCCTCATCAAATAATCTATGGTTTTTATCTCTTTTTCTGAGATTTTATCTTTCTAAGAATTTCATACCTTTACTTCATCAAATCTGTTTGTTTTCACTTTGGATTTTCAAGAAATCTTGCCCAAATTGAGGAGAAATCAGCCATTAGAGGTAAGCTTCGTCCTTCTCCTCTAATGATCAGTTCTTTACTGAAATTCCCAAGTTATCAATCCTTTGTTAATGATCTTTAAGTTGTTTTAATGTTATAATCAAGAAATAGTTGCTAAATTCAAGGTTCTTGATGTGATTTTGATGATTTTCGTATTTCTGAGTTAAACTCTGTTTTGAGGTTGATTTCTAGCATGTTTTGGATGATATTTGATGTTGAGATTGAGGTTTTAACTAGTAAATCCCGAATAGGCTTGGGTTCTTAAGTTTTAAATGTTAGATTTCTGGTTTTTGGGGTGTTTTTGGTGATCTGCTATTTCTGGAGATATGAGGGCGTGTTTGTGATGATTTTTGATGTTGATTGAGGTTTAGAAGTGATAGATCTTGACTGGGCTTTGATTTGAGGAAGTTTAGAGGTGATTTCGGTTATTTCGGATAGCCAAAATGGTGTTTTTGGGTAGTGCAGCGAGTTTGAATGAGTGGCTGGTGATTTCAATGCATGATGATGCATTAATCCTCTGCTCTTATATGTAATGAATAGAAGAAACTTCATCGGACGCTTTTGGTGTTGATCTGAGAGTGTTGGAGGCCTAGAAATCGTTTCGGCGAGCGAGCGAAACGTAATCGGTGAGTGCAAATGGTTTTAAAAGTCCTTGAGAGACAAAGAATCAAGGTTTGGGGATTTAGGATTGGTTTGAAACACCATCCTATGTACGGAAGTAAGTATGTTTCGAATTTGCTCTCAAAAGTGGTTGATGGCCTAAATGTTTTTAACATGCTCTTGATTTGAGATTTATAAATTCCTATTGTTTTATGCATGATTTATAACATGAGATGATGTTATGTGACGATTCCATGAGATAGCATGACTTAATAAAGAGCTTTAAGAATTTGATTAAATGCTATGCATGAATTGTGGTTTTGAAATGGGATGAGTTAGATTTGAGAAATGTTGCATCAAAATAGTATGTGAGATGATGATTTTAATGTAATATATTGACATAAATGATGAGATGATTACCAGATATAATTTGTCAACCAATAGGATAAAAATGCACTATAAATTAAAAATTCGTACGTGCTCTTTGGAGTCGGGAATGGTGGTAGTTCCATCCCGATCCAAAGTGAGAATCTGATGATGAGAGATACCATCGGGGTAGGTCTTGGTGAAATATCTAAGCTTTGTGGCAAAGAGAGATACCTCCATGAGAGTCTGGTGATGTGAGATTCCACCGGGGTAGGACTTGGCTTTAAGTCAAGCTCATTTGCATATCCGAGTAAAGATGTAATATGAAATGCCAATATATGAGATTGTATTTGATTCACTTGCACCAATGTTGAGATGTTTTATTCTATGAGAAATGCATATGAGATTTGAGGGTTATGAAATGCTTTTATTTACATCAAGCATGTGTATGGCTTTGCCATGAGATTTGCATTAGTTGAATGCATGAGATAGATTGATGGTACACGTGATTTCCAAATGAAAATTTGCTTTGAAAGGTTTTCAAGCATGAGATAGAAACACCATGTTGTAGAAACGATTTTTATTTGAGAAAGAGTTTTTGATAAGCTTGCATTGTTGTATTGGTGTTTTTAGAGCATGCCTCTCTAAGTAATTGTGCCTATGTTCTCTTTTACCAATGTTGAGTTTTAAGGTGCTCGATTCCTTCAACCGTTCTTGCTCACCAAGTGGTGGAGAAGTGGAATTTTGGGTGGATGTGGTGTGGAAGCTAAAAAGATAAATGACACAATGATTTTAGAGTGGTTCAACCTTCTAACCAAGGTCTACATACACTACCTTGGCTTCCCACAAAGGATTTCCAATCAATCCACTATTGATTCGTCCCCTTTTCTAGGCTTAGGAGGAAACTCTTATACACCAATCAAGCTTTCTACCCAAAGCCTTGATCAAAACCTCTATACAAAGAGAAAAGATAAGCAAACACAAACAACTCTATTAAGTGTTTGTTTGCACAAATAAGCTCTCACCCAAAACCTAAAACACTTGAGCAAATTTGACAATTTTGGCTCACTAGTGTTTGTCTATACAAAGAAATGACAATTTAAGTACAAACACAATTCTTGATCATTTGTTGATTGACAATTGAATCATTAACCATATCTTGATGCTAGGAGGTACCTTTTAAACTCCTTAATGAGTTTATAGCCGTTACTAGCCGTTGGGGTTGGATTGGAGTTGTTGGAGCATTTATTTCCCACCATAAATGCAGTTCTGCAGCTTGGCGTATCGATACCCTTCAAACCGTATCGATATGGTCCCGTTAAGGAAGTAGTCGTTGTGCATTTCAGCTGATGGGTATTGATACGCTTACCTAACTTATCGGTACGGTCCTACAAATTAAAAGACAGTTGGGAAATATGACCGTTGGGGTAGTTAGGCGTATCGGTACGCGATACAACCGTATCAGTACGCGACTAGCCGTTGGGCTATTTCAAAACACACCGTATCAATACGGCTAAGCGTATCGGTACGGGTTTTGGCTACTGGAAAACTCCTGTAGTTGAAACCCTAAGGCGTATCGGTACGGTACCAGACCGTATTGGTACGGGCACTTGAAATGCTTGGTTTTGACTACTTTAAATGCACTTTAAATCATTCCAATGCCTTGTAAAACCCTTAAACATATTTTCAAGTTGTTTTTGACTAAAAACATATTTTAAATTCTTTACAATTTAGTCCAAAACATTTTTCAAATATTATATCAAAACACTTAGTTCTACAATCTCCCCTTTTTTTATATAATAAAACCAACTTGAAAAATTGTTTGGAATTTTCCCCTTTTGTATTTTTGTAACCCCCTTAGCCCGGCCTAGACGATTGACCTGAACTTTGAAGATTACACGAGAAAAACCAAAGTCAACCTGAAGGTCAACCTTGATTCACGACCCTTTTTTTCTTTCTAATCTTGTCTAGATACTTGTTAACCCTAAGTGAGTACTCACGAATCACGATTGAGAAAGGCACAGGGATCGGATAACATCTAGGGACTCAATTGCACTTCACACAAGATTAAGAACCAAATTGTAATTTCTGTAAATTAGAGGGACTTCATTGGTTTTAAGGTTACCATTATGAAATTAGTCATGTTACATGCTTCTCTGCCAAATTTCAACTTAAAAAGACATCTCAAGCTCAAGAAATTGCAATCTCAACATTTAGGACTAAAATGTAAATCATGCAAACATAAAAACAATTCAAATTTGTGTCCAACGGTCACCTGTTTCGAAACACCCACCTACCATATCGAAACGCTGTATCGAAACGGCGTTGACCATTTCGGTACGCGGGTATGTTCCGAGACCAGTTCCGAAACATGGCATTCCAGTAGCCAAATCGTTTCGAAACAGCCTCTACCGTTCCGAAACACGAAGGCCATTACAGGCCCCCGTTCCGAAACACTAGAGTGTGTTTCGATGGTGATTTCTCCTTGATTTGGGCCAAATTCCTTGAAAATTCAATGTAGAAATCAAAAGGTTTTGTTGCTAGATTGATTATGAAACAATGAGTGATGGAAATCTCATCAAATGAGGTGAAGATCAAAGAAAATTTGCTGGAGAAAATGTGTTTGGTTGAAAAGAATTTGAGAAAAAATGAAGAGAAGGAAAATTTGTGAAAAGTAGTTATGAATAGTCAAAGTTAGTTTCTCATTTAATTAAACCTCGTTTCCTTTTATTAAAACATTAATAAAACTACCCAAATTAAGGAAAAATCTAGAGAAAACATTTTAGGTAAATTAGCTCCTTAAAGATTCAAAGTTTCAATCCTTTACAAAAGAGTCACCACTAAACTTTTCAAAAATTGCATTTTAGTCACTACACCGAAATGTAGTATTTCCAAACCTTATTTTGAAAAATTGATTTCACCACTCTCTTATATATATTAAAAGAGGATTTTTAAGTATTTTTCCATATTTTTAAAGCATCCCGAACTAGGCTTTCCCTAAAACCTCCTTTTATATTTGAATCGTTTCTCAGACCGGTCCGGTTCAAACCCTAAACTTCTAAGCCCAAATTTAGGGTGTTACAGGGCCACACAACATCGAGAACGTACACTTTATACTTAAAATTCCCCATCGAGTATCTTCGAATGAGACCCGAGGCCATACAACGTCGGGAACATACATTCGGAACATAACGTACCATGGTGTTGCAACACTCTCAATAGGTATCCAGATCCCATCAAACAAGTGCCCACATGGCACATAAAAACATCTCATAACCATACCATCCTATGGATTCTAACAACATATAAGTCACATAAGGCATTTACCGAGTTCTTAAGTTTTATGCACGAGTATAAGGTGATTTCTCGGTTATATAGTTTTACAACTCATTTTAAGCCATGAGGGGTCTATTGGACCGGATATAATTTTTCATCCTTCAGGGTGAAAGTCAACATTTTTGGGCAGATTGCCCAGTAGGTACTGGTACAAGCCCTCGCGTACTGATACGGTACCCTTTGGGTACCGATACTCACATGCGTACTGATACAATTTGAGCTTACTGAATTTCATGCAACCTTCGCATACCAGTGCGGGTCGACCTATACTGATACCTTAGTACAAGGCATACTAATACAGGTTGAACATCGTACCAGTACCCCTTTCCTTGTTCATAGCAATGGAACAATGTTCTTAAACCCAGAACACTAGGGTAATGGTACTGCGTCCCTGCGTACCGGTATCGAAGCTCAATAATGGCTTCCTAGGCTCTGGAAATCACTTCACAAGCCCCAAAAATGAAACCTTTAACTCTTAAACTCAAGCTTACATCTTATGGAAGTTATTAGAGTGGTTCACTACCATTTTTACGAGTTATTAACACAAAATCCGAGTTTCACTATTAACACCCAAAACCAAGCATTCAACACACACATCATCAATCAAGCATACAAAGCATCATCATTAGGATGTGCATGAAATAAAAGGATTTGGAAGTATACTAACCTTCTTCTAACACTGGAAACTAATGTTCTTGCACTATCCTCAAGCCCTCCATTTTCCTTGAGGTTTAGAGTGCTCTCCAACCTCTTCCACTACAAGAAGATGTTGTAAAACGAGTTGCAATATTGCTAGAAGGTCAAGAGACATAAAAGAAAGAACTCTACAACAGAGAATGGAGTTAACCCCCACTAAAACTCATATTTTCTGACCTCTACCAAAACCTTCAGATCTTACCTCAAAAGATAGATCACTTGACGTAGATAAAACTACCCTCAACAA
The DNA here is from genome assembly GCA_030270665.1 of Hibiscus trionum. Taxonomy (NCBI): domain Eukaryota; kingdom Viridiplantae; phylum Streptophyta; class Magnoliopsida; order Malvales; family Malvaceae; genus Hibiscus; species Hibiscus trionum. Next base: position 38,165,237 of record BSYR01000026.1, on the reverse strand, counting down.
CCAATCTGAGATTTTCACTTGATATGATAAATATTTCACCTTTAACCTTGAGCTCCAAAGAAAAGAAGAAGGAAAAGAGGTGAAGAGGATGGAGGGGGAGATAAGAGTGATCTCACTCTATGAAACCAATAAATTGATTTTGATACAACAAAAGATTTAACGACTAAATTTACAAATGAAAAATGAATTTTTAAGTCCTCAAAACCTCTCTATGTATTTAAAGAAAAATGTTTAAGTCAAAACCTCAACTTGTCAAATACTTTCTAAGTGTTTATCAAGACAAAACAGTGATTTTCGAGTCACCGTTTCGGAACGGCTTTTGGGCGTTTTGGAACAGTTTGAAACTGTTAACCTCTGTTTCAGAACGTGTTTCGAAATGAATGAAGAACATCGAAATGGGTTGACCTGTTTTGATACGGTAGTATCGAAACGACCGCAAACGTTTCGAAACGGAATTCAAACTTGGATTTAAAATATGACCGTTGAAGTTTTATAACTGAATTTAAAATTGTCGTTAAGGCGTATCAAAACGCTTCAAATCTGTTTCGATACATGCTTTGATAGTAGCAAAATGTTTCGAAACGAGTTTCGAAACGGGCTCTTAGCGTATCGAAACGACTGTGCCCGTTTTGGTACTGTCTATTTATTACAACCCAACGGCTCTTTCTATTTTGGTATGTTTCAAAACAGGATCGGGCATTTCGGAACGGGTAGTTGCAGACTGCATTTATGGAGGGAAGATAACATCCCAACGGCTATATTGATGAATGCAACAACCCCAACGGCTAAAATTCAATGAGAAGGTACAAAAGATACCTCTAAAAGCTCTAGCAACAACTATTGATCTCCAAAGTATTATCCAAACATCAAAGCCAAGCATTTGTGCAAAAATCTCATTATTTCTTGTAAACCCCAATTGTGAAATTTGTAATTCCCATTCTTATATGTTCAACTGGGTTGAGTGCTTGTAAAAGGGATACATTTTGTATTGAGAGATACAAGTTTTAGCCTTCATCTTCTTTGTATTTCTTGAGTGAGGATTGGGTCAAATTTTGGGTAGAAAATTTGACATGTATTGTAAAGGTTACCTCCATAGCCTAGAAAAGGGGAAGAACAATTAGTGGATTGTTAGGAAATCCTTAGTGAAGCTAAGGTAGTGGATGTAGAGTTCGATTGGAACTTGAACCACTCTAAATCCTCTTGTCTATCAATTTTAATTTTCCACTCCACCACCAAAAGTTATAAAAATCCAATTCACCCCCTCTTGGCTTATATCGGTTCATTGATCCACTCAACAATTGGTATCAGAGCCTACCTCTTTGAAGGATTAACAACCACAAGAGGAGTTCCTAGGAAGAGTGTGATCAACTACTAAAGCAATTCATGGCATCTACCTCCAGGTCAAGCATGTACAAGTCTCAATCAACCACCAAACCACCTTTCTTCAACGGTGATAACAAACCTTTTTGGAAGAACCGGATGCGCCTCTTCATTAAATCCAATGATTATCTTGTTTGGGATGCCATTGAAGATGGTCCTTATATTCCGATGAAGAGAGACGGCGAAGGAAGATTGGTGCTAAAGAAGAAAAATGAGATTAGTGAAGAAGAGAGAAAGAAGATTCAAATCAATGATAAAGCTCTTCACATGTTGTTTTGCTCTTTCGGTCCCAACATCTACTCCAAAGTTTCCTCCATCGAAAGTGCTAAGGAAGTGTGGGATACACTTAAGACTACATATGAAGGAACAAGTGATGTGAAGGAGACAAAGATTGGAATTCTCAATCTTAGCTATGAGAATTTCAAAATGGAGCCCGATGAAACCGTGTCAAAGATGTTCGATCGTTTCTCAACAATCGTCAATGGGCTAAAGGGTTTTGGAGAGATAATCCCGGAAGACAAACTAGTCCGGAAGCTACTCTACTCACTTCCCGAGTCTTGGGATGGGAAGAGAACCACCGTCATTGAGGCCAAAAATTTGAAGACACTCAAGCTTGATGAGCTAGTGGGTTCTCTCCTAACTCATGAGATAATGAAGCAAGGAAGGGAAGATGAAAGGAAGAAGAAAGAGAGAAGAGTGGAGAAGCTTGAGGTAGATAAGAAGAAGAAGATAGGAGTGGCTCTCAAAGCTTCTCAACATGAGGAGAGCACTTCTAGTGAGGAGGAAGACCTAGAAGAATTGGCTATAATAGCCAAAAGATTCTCACGGTTTATGTGGTCCAACCGAGGAAGGAAGATTCAAAGAAAAATGGACTTCAAAACCAAAAACAAAGAAGAAGAGAGGGATCAAATCATTTGCTTTGAGTGAAAAAAACTGGGTCCTATTCGTTCAGAGGGCCCTCAACTCAAGAAGAAGGGCTTTGAGAAGAAGAAGATGCTCAAAGCCAAACTTGCTACTTGGAGTGATGAGGAGTTATCCGAAGATGAGGAACACGAAGTGGCCAACCTTTGCCTCATGGCTCTTGAGGAGGATTCCTTCATGGTAACCTCTAACTCATCATCTTTTGATTTTACATTTGATGAATTGCACGGTGCTTATGATGAGTTACAAGAGGTATATGATGATTTATTTAGGAAGTATAAAGAGTCGGTCATAAGAAATAAAAAGATTATTTCGGAATTAAATGCTAAAAATGACTCACTTTCTCAAGCTAACTTAAAATTTGAGAATAAGATCTTATGTTTACAAGATGAACTTAAATTCTTTCAAGATGAAAATGTAGACTTAAACAATCTTATTTCTCAATGCAATAGTGAACACCAAAAGGTTTTAGATGAGCTTAACAAGCTCAAGGAGTCTTTCAAAAATGTTGGTAATGTGAAAAATGAGATAGGTGAATCCTCTAGAACTAACCAACCTAAGAGAAAGACATATAACTACAAACAAAGTGGCTTCCATAGGCATAATAGAACTAAGAAAATTAGAAGTGTGTGAGTTCCTAAGGAACTCCTCAAGTCTAATAATGTTGTTGCTATGTCACCTTGGATTCCTCAGGGAACCAAGCTTTTGGGAGCTAACACTCGTGGACCCAAAATGATTTGGGTACCAAAAATCAAAGCTTAATATCTTTGTTTGTAGGGGGAGCATTGCTACAAGGCCAAAGCACAAAGTCAAAACTCATGGTACCTTGATAGTGGATGCTCGAGGCACATGACCGGAGACAAGAGTCGATTCATGGACTTAAAGCAAAAAAGTGGAGGAGTAGTGACATTTGGTGACAACTCCAAAGGCCACATTAAAGGTATTGGATCAATAGGTAATCACTCTACTATTCTCATTGAAAATGTTTTATAAGTCGATGGTCTAAAACATAATTTATTGAGCATTAGTCAATTGTTTGACAAAGGGTTTAATGTCTTATTTGATAAAAATGGGTGCAAAATTGTTGACATTAAATCAAATAATATAATGCTCATTGGTCATCGCATAGGTAATATATACATGGTGCATTTAGATGACATTCATGCATCACATGCATGTTTTGTTGCACAAAATGAAAATGATGCATGGCTATGGCATAAGAAACTAGGACATGCTAGCATTAGTGTTTTAGAGAAATTAGTTTGCCTAAATCTAGTTAGAGGTTTGCCCAAAATAAAGTTCTCAAAGGACAAAATTTGTGATGCATGCTCTAAGGGTAAACAAAATAGATCATCTTTTAAATCCATTAATGATGTTTCTACAAGTAGGTATTTACAACAAATTCACATGGATTTATTTGGGCCTATTAGAACTATGAGCTTCGGTGGTAAATCGTATGCATTTGTTCTTGTTGATGACTATTCTAGATTTACTTGGGTTCTATGCTTAAGTACTAAAGATGAGGCTTTAGAAAAATTCATCACGTTTTCAAAATTAACTCAAAATGATCTTGAACTTAAGATTTCTCAAAATAATATTAGCCACAATTTTTCGACTCCTCGAACTCCTCAACAAAATGGGGTAGTTGAGAGGAAAATAGGACTTTACAAGAAATGGCTAGAACCATGCTTTGTGAAAAAACAATTTACCTAAATATTTTTGGACGGAAGCCACAAACACCACTTGCTACATTGTAAAACGAGTAATGATTAGGCCACTTTTAAAGAAAACACCATATGAGATTTTAAAATCTAAAAAGCCTAACATTAGCTATTTTCATCCATTTGGTTGCAAGTGTTTTGTTTTAAACAATGGAAAAGATAACTTAGGTAAATTTAATGCTAAAAGTGATGAAGCTATTTTCCTAGGTTATTCTTTAAACTCTAAAGTCTATCGTGTATTTAATAAGAGAACTTTAGTAGTAGAAGAGTCTATTCATGTTGTATTCGATGATAACCTCCTTTCGATGAAGGATTCTTATGATGATGATGATGTAGGAATCCTTGATGCCTTTGATGGAGGACAAACTTCGAAGGAGGATGAGATTCCAACGAAAGAAGAGGGTGCACAAGATCCACCTCTTGAAGCCTTGAAGGACTTGGCTCTTGAGGAAAAGGAAGTGAGCTACCCAAGGGAGTTCAACTATGTCAAAGGTGGTGAAATCTTGGGTGATCCATCCAAGGGGGTAACTACTAGATCTTCTCTCAAACTTATGAACCATGTTGCTTTTATTTCATGCATTGAGCCTAAGAATATAAAAGAAGCATTAAATGATGATTTTTGGATTATAGCTATGCAAGAAGAGTTAAATCAATTTGAGAGAAGTAATGTATGGACATTAGTTGAAAGGCCTAGTAATCAATCTACTATAGGAACTAAATGGGTATTTAGGAATAAACTAGATGAGAGTGGTAACATTGTGAGAAACAAAGGTAGGCTAGTTTATTCCTAAATACCCATTTAGTAATCAATCTACTATAGCAACATCCTAATGGCTTCCATTCTAGCTACGGGTGCATAGGTTTCATCAAAGATATAGCTCAAGGTTAGACTCAAGAAGAGGGAATTGATTTTGATGAAACCTATGCACCCGTAGCTAGAATGGAAGCTTTTTCAAATGGATGTTAAAAGCGCATTTTTAAATGGTTTTATAAATGAGGAAGTGTATGTGGAACAACCACCGAGTTTGGAAGATTCAAAATTTCCAAATCATGTTTACAAACTAACCAAAGCACTTTATGGTTTAAAACAAGCTCCTAGAGCTTGGTATAAAAGACTTTCAAACTTTTTGATTGAAAAAGGTAAGGTGGACACTACACTTTTCATAAAAAGGTACAAAAATGACATCTTAGTAGTACAAATATATGTTGATGATATTAGTTTTGGATCGACTAATGAGTGTCATTGCAAAGAGTTTGCTAAGTTAATGCAAGGTGAATTCATGATGAGCATGATGAGGGAGCTCTCATTCTTTTTTAGACTCCAAATCAAGCAAAGGAAGGATGGAACCTTCATCAATCAAGCAAAGTAGATCAAGGATATGCTCAAGAAGTTTGGCTTGGAGAATGCAAAGCCTCAAGCCACACCAATGAGCTCATCTACAAAGCTTGACAAAGATGAAGGAGGTAAGTGTGTTAACCCTAAGCTTTATCGCTCTATGATTGGGTATTTGCTTTACCTTACCGCAAGTAGACCAGATATTTTGTTTAGAGTTTGCTTGTGTGCTAGGTTTCAAGCTAGTCGTAGAGAGTCTCACCTTATAGTCATTAAGAGGATCTTTAGGTACCTTAGAGATACCCCTTGTTTAGGTCTTTGGTACCCTGGAGACTCAACCTTCAACCTTCATGCATATTCAGATGCGGATTATGGGGGTGTAAAATCGATAGGAAGAGTACTTCGGGAACATGTCAATTCTTAGGTAGTATGCTCATATCTTGGTTCTCTAAGAAATAAAATAGTGTAGCACTATCTACCACCGAAGCCGAGTACATATCCTTGGGGAGTTGTTGTGCTCAAGTCCTTTGGATGAAGCAACAACTCTTAGATTATGGTATTAAAGTTGAAACCATACCCCTTAAGTGTGATAACACTAGTGCCATATGCTTAACTAAAAATCCCATCCAACACTCTAGAACCAAACATATAGAAATAAGACATCATTTCATTAGAGATCATGTCCTTAAGGAAGATGTTGCTATAGAGTTCGTTGACACCTTAAACCAACTAGCGGACATTTTTACCAAGCCTTTGGATAAGTAGCGTTTTTGGTCCCTTAGGAAAGAGTTAGTTCTAACTAGCCTATCTTGACCTTTTAGGACCTTTTTGTACTTAAATTGCTTGATTTCTTGAAAAATGCCATACTTATGTGTTTTTACTCCTGATTTCATCCATGCTAATAGTTAGGGGGAGTATGTTTATGTTTGTACATGTTATTCATGCTCATTCATGTCATTTATTCATATAGGACTTTATGAAACTCATTTTTCTGCAATTTTAGAGCCTCATATGCACCTCCAGGCCTAGGTGTATCGAAACGGGTCCAACTGTTTCGATACAGGTGCCTTAAAAGAGTGATCTATGAGTAGGGTGTTTCGAAACGCCTTAAAAGGGTTTCGAAACGATTTGCCTCTTCCAAGAAGTGTATCGAAATGAGTTTCATTACGGGTTAACATGTGGGATTCGATACGGTCAAAGCCGTATCGAAACGGTCAACTGGACTCGAAACTACAGTCAACGTTTCGGTACCCACGTTTCAGAACAATCGTGCCTGTTCCGAAACGAGTATGTGGATAGCTTTAAAAAGGGTCTTTAATGATAAATTCAGTTTTAATTAAAACTCTTCAAAAACCCTAAAAACCCTAACCCGATTTTTCCCTATAAAACCCTTCAAACCTCATTGTTTTTCATCAAATCTTGAGGGCTTTAACACACAAACTCAAGTCTAAGCAAGCCTCAACAATCTTGTGCAAGATTTTCCATACATTCATCCAAAATCCCCATCTAAGGTATATTTTTCTTCCATTTCTCTTTCCTTTGATTTTATTCGAATTTTAGGTTAGAAAATTTTAATTTTGTATAGATCATATGTTTTGCAACTTGGGTTTTTCAAAACTTGTAAAAAAAATTCAAAATCTTAACATTTTTGGTTCGAATATATTATTTTTACTCGTATTTGTTTTTACAGTTTTTCAAAAGTTGTTTCCTCTTAAATTTTTTTAAGTCTTTTTAAACCTAATTGGGATTTGTCATTGGATTGAATTAAGGATGTTCATGCATACACTTCAATTTTTAAAATTGCTTGCTTTATGTTTTTAGGATTTTTCAATGGAAAATGCTAACAAGAAACGGGTCAATCGAGTGAAGCTTCAGTTCAAGCCAATATCCGTCCTAATCTCACCCAACTTTTTCTCAAAAGTCTTCAGACTCAAGAGATGAAGGATCGTTTCTCATACGTCAAGGATATTGTCGTTCGTCTAGAGCGTGTTGTTGATGTCCCATTCCTTAATTCCGAGCGTTTCACTTTCTGATATCTAGAGCGTTTGGAAGAATGGAACTTCATGGCTTTCTTGAACATACCAGATATCATCTACAAGCACATGGTACTCATTTTCTACTCAAATGTCGTGCTCGTTGATAATGAAGATCACACCAAAGTGATTGGCATTGAGTCATATCTCTTGGGGAAGAAGTTTGTTATCAACATATCCTTTTTAGAGAATGTTCTTGGGCTCAAGAACGAAGGCATTGAGGGTGAGACCCACTTTGGTGCTCACACCGGTTCCGTGCTTTCTTTGGATGCTCATGACTGTTTCCTTCACTTGATGATTTCATGGTTTATCCGCCCTTCCAGAGGTAAATTCTCTCATATTCGTCAAGTTGATTATTTTTGGCTAGAGTGCTTTCGCCGAGGAGAACGGCCAAATCTTGTCAAAATTATGTTCGCCAAAATGGTCAATAATGTGAAGCTTCGTGAAATCGATGCTCTTAAATCTTTCACTTATGGGACTGTTTTGAGCTATATCTTTGGCATTCTCAACTTTGATTGCTCATATGATTCTTCGGAACCCCGTAAGAACAAGATTGGTGAATCTTCTCTCCACAAGTCCGGGTTCCATTACACTCTTGGCCAATGGGAACGAGTTGATAGGCAAGCCCCTCCACATCAAGTTGAACCACAACCTCAAGCTCTGGGTCCTAACAATGAAGCTCTAATGACTTTCCTCACCGAGCAGTTCAACACGATGGATACAAACATGGCTTCGGGTCTTGGTGCCATCAATACTCATTTGCAATCCGTGGAGGATCGTCTCACCGCCCTTGAGAATCAACATCATTCGATGGACTTTTCATTCTCTACCTTCTATGGTCAATGGATGACCTTTCGTCACTCTCAAGCTAAGAACGATGATGATTCTTCGGATGTTGATGGTGACGATGATGAGGCTTAGGGTCTTTATTGCATCTCATATTAGATTATCATAATAGGACTAAGTTTCCACCTTTATTTTTGTTATGCTTTATGAACCTATTCTTTGATTACTTTGTTTGGGATTGAGCTTTAAACTTTATTGCTTTAAGTTTTAGGTTTGGATATTTGAACTGTATGAATCTATATTATGTTGTTTATTGCTTTTAACCTTGTTTCATCTCTTGATGAGCCTTGTTTATTATTTTTTTGATCTAACAAAAAGGGGGAGAAGTAATATAAGAGCCAAAATTCGTTTTAAGTCGGTTTTGAGTTTTAAAACTTGAATTTTAAATATTTTCATAACTTTAAAAACCCATCTTAAATTGAGGGGGAGTTAGAATGTCTTCATGATTTCAGAACTCTTAAAAATTCTAACTTGGTATTGATATATCAAAAAGGGGGAGATTGTGAAACCAATAAATTAATTTTGATATAACAAAAGATTTAAGGACTAAATTGACAAATGGAAAATGAATTTTTGTGTCCTCAAAACCTCTCTATGTATTTAAAGAAAAATGTTTAAGTCAAAACCTCAACTTGTCAAATATTTTCTAAGTGTTTATCAAGCCAAAACTGTGATTTTTGAGTCACCGTTTCGAAATGGCCTTTGAGCGTTTCGGAACAGTTTGAAACTATTAACCTCTGTTTTGGAACGTGTTTCGAAACAGATGAAGAATATCGGAACGGTTTGACCTGTTTTGATACGGTAGTATCAAAACGACCGCAAACGTTTCGAAACGGAATTCAAACTTGGTTTTAAATTATGACCGTTGATGTTTTATAACTGAATTTAAAATTGTCGTTAAGGCGTGTCGAAATGCTTCAAAGCTGTTTCGATACAGGCTTTGACAGTAGCAAAATGTTTCGAAACGAGTTTCGAAACGGGATCTTAGCGTATCGAAACGACCGTGCCCGTTTCGGTATGGTCTATTTATTACACTCCAACGACTCTTTCTATTTTGGTCTGTTTCGAAACAGGATCGGGTGTTTCGAAACGGGTAGTTGCAGACTGCATTTATGGAGGGAGGATAACATCCCAACGGCTATATTGATGAATGCAACAACCCCAACGACTAGAACTCAATTAGAAGGTATAAAAGGGACTTCAAAAAGCTCCAGCAACAACTATTGATCTCCAAAGTATTATCCAAACATCAAAGCCAAGCATTTGTGCAAAAATCCCATTATCTTGTAAACCACAATTGTGAAATTTGTAATTCTCATTCTTATCTGTTCAATTGGGTCGAGTGCTTGTAAAAGGGCTACATTTTGTATTGAGAGATACTAGTTTTAGCCTTCATCTTTTTTGTATTTCTTGAGTGAGGATTGGGTCAAATTTTGGGTAGAAAATTTTACCGGTATAGTAAAGGTTATCTCCTTAGCTTAGAAAAGGGGAAGAACAATCAGTGGATTGTTGGAAAATCCTTAGTGAAGCTAAGGTAGTGGATGTAGAGTTCGATTGGAACTTGAACCACTCTAAATCCTCTTGTCTATGAATTTTAACTTTCCACTCTACCACCAAAAGTTCTAAAAATCCAATTCACCCCCTCTTGGCTGATATCGGTTCATTGATCCACTCAACACACTCTCTTACAATATGCAGAAACCATTAAGCCTACCCACATTTCCTCTTCAAAAGTGGGGAAATTTACCCCTTTACCCTTTCATCATTCTCCACACTCACATGACAACCCAAGGGTCCAAGCCCAACACACAAGAAAGTCTGCACTGGCTGCCAAAACTTCGGCCCAACACCCAATCCTACATGCTCGGGTGAAACAACTCGTGGATCCCAAAATCTGTGTCGTTACAAAATTTTAATTGAGGGACTAAATTATAGTTTTTAGAATTAAAATGATTTGTTTGATACCAAACCTATAATTGAGTGACTTGTTTTGTATTTTACCTTAATAAAAATAAATTTGCATGAGGCAGTGGTATGAGTTAATTGCACTACACATCCCAAAGTTATGACTCTCATTCTAAATTGGTGTTCAAATTTTGTAACATTTCAATTTCATCCTCAATCTATGACCCTTATTTTAAATTTCCCCCAAACTTTTAAGCATTCCAATTTCTTCTCAAACTATGACTCTCATTCTAAATTGGTCCCAAAACTTTTAAACGTTCTATTTTCATCCCAAAATATCAATATATGCCAATCATAACCCATGATAATAAGATCATTATAAAAATTGTTAATTGTAAAATAAATGCTAATGTGTATTATGTAATAATATGATGCGACATAAACAGTAATTTAATGATGAAATTAGAATGTTTAAAAGTTTAGAGATTAATTTAGAATGAGTATCATAGTTTAGGGATGAAGCTGGAATATTCAAAACTTTATGAACAAATATAGATTACCAACCATAGTTTCGGAAAGAAATTGAAACTTTCAAAAGTTTAAAAACCAAGTAAAATGAGAGTCGTACTTTAAAGACGTATGGTGTAATTAGCTCCAATAGTATTACAACGGAAATGGAAAATCAAAATCATAAACCCATATCTTTAGAATCCAAACAACCATAATAGAAAAAAAACTAAATAAATAGACTGGAGCATAACCAAAACAAAATCAAAGACCAGGCTGAGAAGGCCATCACAATCTCAAGCTAATCCTGATCCATGGAGTTCAAATTTTCAATGCACTGAACTAATCTTACAAATTACAAATTCATGTTTCTAAACAGAAAAAAAGTCTTATCATATATATAATATAATAACTTGTACGGTTTTTTATAGATATGATAATAAACTTAAGGGTAAACTACATATTTAGTACCCCACTTATGTCCATGTTTTTGTTATTGTACCCCAACTATTTTTTTTGGAAAAATAACACCTAATGTTACGTTTTTGTGTTATTTTGGTACCCTGGCCGTCTAAAATTAACGGAGATGATGACGTGACCTGGTATAATCAAAATTTTAGTCAAAAACACTTACATAATTTATCAATTTAGTCAAAAATCCATCCAATTTTAGCACCATCTTAACTTTTTAGGCTAAAATTGCAAATTACCCATTTTATTTTTCTTTCCAACGAAATTGTTCAACTTTTTTGGGTTTGGAATTGGGGTTTAAGGGTTAAGTTTAGGGGTTATAATCCTCATCCCTCATCGTATCCCCATTAACCAACCATCGTAGCCTCATTGTTGCTTGAAACTACAATTGTGCAATGCAAATGATAGAGGTGCGATTTGCAACACCGGGGGAAAAGGGGGTCAAGGATTAGGAATGGGTGAAGGTAAGATGGCAAGGGTGTTAAATGAAGAGAGTTGACGACAATGGTGAAATGCAAACGATTGAATTACAAGACTCTCAATTTGTTCTTCCACTAAGGATTTTCAACAAACTCTTCACTAATTTGTTCTTCCCCTTTTCTAGGCTAAGGATGTAACCTTTACAAATTCAATCTTTCTACCCAAAGATTGAATTACAAGACTCTCAATTACAAAGAATAAGAGGCAATTTGAAATGTATCTCTCACAAGACTAATGTATTGACCAATTAACAAAACACTCCCCAAACTTGAAAGAAAAATGAACACTTGATATTTTACAAGTTGGGTACACAATTTGACTCTAATTGGCTCAAGGGTTTGGAATAAATGCTTTGATGTTGCTTGAAGGTTCAATAGTTGTTGCTGGTGCTTTGGAGACTCGTTTTTATACCTTCTCATTGATTTCTAGCCGTTTGGGTGGTTGAGATCATCAATAGAGCCGTTGGGACTCTCTATTCCCTCCATAAATAATGTTCTACAACTACCTGTATCAGAACACGAGGCCCTGTATTGAAATGAACACCAAAAAAGAAAGAGTCGTTGTGTGTAAAAAGGGCTCGTATCGAAACAGCTGTAGGTCGTATCGAAACAATTTGAAACTGTAAAATGTTAAAAGAGGGCCCTACCGAAACGACTAAGGGTCGTATCGAAATGTTTTGAAACTATAAAATTGGTGTTTCAAAATAGCCTAGGGGTGTATCGAAACACTTAACAAAATTTTCAAAAGTTTGTTTCTCACAAGTAACGGCTAGTTCATCTAATGCTCGATTTTGAAAATACTTAACCCCTATACCGAAAGGGGTATGAGCTGCTTCGAAACAACACTTAAAAATCAAAAGCCCAAATGAAGGTTTTATCGATACTGGCAAGCCCGTTTCGAAACCCTTGTCTCGAAACAGAATAGTCTGTATCGAAACAGACATTTCCAGTGGTAAAACGTATCGAAACACTTTGGGGGTGTTTCGAAACGCCTAGGCAATTTTGTATATATTTTATGGGGTTTAGGTTTTGACTTCAAAACATTTTAAGTATAAATTTTACTTGTCAAATGTAAGTATTTTGATTACTTAAAAAATTATTTACTTTGCAATTTAGTCCTTAGATTATTTGTTATACCAAAATCAAATATTAGTTTCACAATCTCCCGCTTTTTGATTTAACAAAACCAAAGTAAATTTTTAAGTACACTCCCCCTAAATTGAAGCTAGGTTTTGAAAAAAGATTCTGAAAAATTTAGATTAACCCTTCATCCCCTTTTTGTTAGATCAAAATCAATGAAGGAATATAATCAAGAGATAAAGCAATATAGCACAAGGGAAAGCAAAATTAAAGCAACATAATTTCATTAAGCATAAGAAACCAAAGCAAAATAATTCCATAATCTCCAAACATAATATCCAAACATAAATCAAAGCATACGTCTTAAAGCAAAACCATAAATAGGTGCATAGAAAGGGAAATCCTAAACTAGATTATATGCAATGGCATGCAACGATCTAAGGCTAATCTTCATCTTCATCATTGGCGGTGCTCCTTCGAAATTGTCTTCATTCACCATTGAAGCCGGTAAAGGACATGTCCATGGAGGTTTGTTGAGTTTTAACCGAAGAGAGTTGATTCTCCACACTTTGGATACGTCCCTCCACAGAAGTGAGGTGAGTGTCAAGAGTGGCAAAACTGGAGTCCATGTGGGTTCGCAAACCATTGAATTGCTCGGTAAGGAAAGTTATGAGGGCTTCGTTGTTTGGTGGAGTAACTTGAGGTTGAGGTTCGGGGGCCGCAACTTGAGGAGGATGCTCGTCCACTCTCCATCAATGAAATGAAATTTGCACCAGAGAAGTGTGCGCTCATCGATGGGATCCTTGAGAGGTTCTGAAAAATCAAGAGAGCAATCGATCCCCAACTTTGAGAACAAGTAACTCAAGGCGGTGCTATAAGTGAAAGAGGTGACAAGATCCGAGTTGCGGTTTTGAACAAGACACACCATCTCAGCAAACATGATTTGACAAAGATTTGGTCGACGTCCCTCACGAAAGCATCGAATCCAAAAATCGTCCACTTGCCGAATGTGGGAGAATTTTCCTTCGAAAGGACGAAACCACCACGAGACCATGAGATGAAGGATGCGATCATATGCATCAAGGATTGTGACGGAGCCACCAAGAGTATGCCCCAACGAGTTCTCATCCGAAATACACGCATCTTCAAACCCGAAAACATTGACCAATGTTTCCGAATCAACCCTAAACTTCTTCCCCGTTAGATAGGACTCAATGGAAACCACTTGATCTGCATTGAAGATACAACGAGCATTGGCATAAAAGAGAAGAACCATGTTACGGTACAAAGTATTGGGTAAACCCAAAAAGGACATAAAATTCCAACGCCTTAATAAATCAAGATAGAGAAAATGAAATCGTTCGGAATCCAAAAAGGGTATAGAGACAATACGCTCATGACAAATAACATGATCTTGAAAGAGCTTGAAGTTGGTATAGGCGTCTTTGTTTCGAAGACTCTTTTCGTGGAGTAGAGTAAGGTTGGGACGAGTAGATTCGTCATCGATGTTAGAGCTTCCACCAGCCTCATTGGTTCGTATTCTCTTCCTAGAACCCATATTCAAAATCTGGAAGTAAATCAAGACACAAAAACATATGTATGCGTAAATCAACCAAATTCAATCCAATAGCCAATCCAATAATCAACGGCTTGATAAAAAAACTATACAAGATAGTTGAAAAACATATATAAATATAAAATTTGATAAAAAAAATTTCGAGTAACAGTAAAGAAAAATATACGATATAATATTTATATTTGAACAAAAATTTTCGAGTTTTAAAGAATTTTTGCAAAAACATCAAAACCTATACTATAAGTATATATTCTATACAAAAATTTCGTAGAAACAACAAAGAAAATCAAATGAAAATTGGAAAAATAAAAGAAAAGGGTTTATACCTTGATATAGGACAATGGATGAATGAGGGATGATTAATGCACCAAATTGCTTGCAAAGCCTTAGCCTTGATGTGTAGATTGAAAACCCTCAAAAAAAATTAGGTTTTGATGTGAAAAAACAAGAGATTTGAGGAGTTTATATAAGGGTTTTCGGTTAGGGTTTGAGCAAAAAAGAGAGTTGGTGTTTTAATTAAAGTGGTATACTCATTTAAGGTTATTTAAAGCATTTTGTGCGAACGTGTATCGATACGCCACTTGGCATTTCGAAACGGGGGTTTCGAAACACTTCTTAGCCATTTCGATAAGAGACCTGTTTCGATACAGGTTAACCCTGTTTTGGAACAACACCGTGAACTCGTAACAAAATGCAAAGAGCCTGTTTCGATACGATTCATTACTGGAATCACTTAGATCGAGCATGTATCGAAACAAATGTACTTGTTTCGATACACCCTTGCTAGAAAATGCATTTTGGGTAGTTTCAAGTCCAAAGGGCCAACTTAGATCGAACCTAAATGCATGTAAATGATATATGGGCATGTTATATGAACTAAAACTGATGCATACTCCCCCTAGCAACAAGCATAGATGCATTAAGAAGCAAAATCACATAAGCATGATCATCATTCAAAATTCAAGCAAATTTTTGCACTTAAAGGCTCTAAAAAGGTCAAGGTAGGCTAGTTAGACCTAACTCCCTCCTAAGAGTCCAAAAATGCTCTTTATCTAAAGGTTTGGTAAATATGTCCGCTAATTGGTTCAAGGTATCAACATATTCTAGAACTATATCGTTTTTCAAGACATGATCTCTAATGAAATGATATCTAATTTCTATATGTTTGGTTCTAGAGTGTTGGACGGGATTCTTAGTGAGACAAATGGCACTAGTGTTGTCACACATAAGGGGTATGGTATCTACTTGAACACCATAATCTAAGAGTTGTTGCTTCATCCAAAGAACTTGAGCACAACAACTCCCTAAGGATTTGTACTCTGCTTCGGTGGTAGATAAGGCTACTCTATTTTGTTTCTTAGAGAACCAAGATACGAGCATACTACCTAAGAATTTACATATTTCGGAGGTACTTTTCCTATATGTCTTACATCCCCCATAATCCGCATCAGAGAAAGCATGGAGGTCAAAGGAAAAGTCTCTAGGATACCAAAGACCTAGACAAGGTGTATCTCTAAGGTATCTAAAGATTCTCTTAATGGAAACTAGGTGAGGTTCTCTAGGACTACTTGAAACCTAGCACACAAGCAAACTCTAAACATGATATCAGGTCTACTAGTGGTAAGGTAAATCAAAGATCCAATCACGGAACGATATCGCTTAGAATCAACACAGTTACCTTCTTCATCCTTGTCAAGCTTAATTGATGAGCTCATAGGAGTGGCTTGAGGCTTCACATTCTCTAAGCCAAACTTCTTGAGCATATCCTTGATGTATTTACCTTGATTAATGAAGGTGTCATCATTCCTTTGCTTGATTTGGAGCCCTAAGAAAAATGAGAGCTCTCCCATCATGCTCATCTCAAATTCACCTTGCATTAGCTTAAAAAACTCTTGGCAATAAAATTCATTAGTTTAACCAAAAATAATATCATCAACATATATTTGAACTACTAAGATGTCATTGTCATATCTTTTAATGAAAAGTGTAGTATCCATCTTGCCTTTTTCAAAACCTTTTTCAATTAAAAAGTTTGAAAGTCTTTCGTACCAAGCTCTATGAGCTTGTTTCAAACCGTATAAAGCTTTTGTTAGTTTAAAAACATGGTTTAGAAAGTTTGGATCCTTAAAAATGGATGGTTGTTCTACATACACTTCTTTATCTATAAAACCATTTAGAAAAGCACTTTTCACATCCATTTGTAAGATCTTGAAATCATGATAGCATGGAAATGCAAGAAGCATCCTAACAGCTTCCATTCTAGCTACGAGTGTATATGTTTCATCAAAATCATTTCCCTCTTCTTGAGTGTAACCTTCTGCAACAAGCCTAGCCTTGTTCCTCACTATGTTACCACTCTTATCTAGTTTGTTTCTAAATACCCACTTAGTTCCTATAGTAGATTGATTACTAGGCCTATCAACTAATGTCTATACTTTAGTTCTTTCAAATTGATTAAGTTCCTCTTCATAGCCAATATCCAAAAATCATCTTTTAAGACTTCTTTGATATTTTTAGGCTCTATGAATGAGATAAATACAACATGATTCATAAGTTTGAGGGACGAACTAGTAGTTACCCCCTTGAATGGATCACTCAATATTTCACCATCTTTGACATAGTTGAACTCCCTTGGGTATGTCACCTCCTTTTCCTCAAGAGCCAAGTCCTTCAAGGCTTCAAGAGGTGGATCTTGTGCTTCCTCTTCTTTAGTTGGAATCTCATCCACCTTTGATGTTTGTCCTCCATCAATGGCTTCAATGATCCCTACATCATCATCATCATCACAAGATTCCTTCCTCGGAAGTAGGTTATCATCAAAAACAACATGTATAGACTCTTCAACAATCAAAGTTCTTTTATTAAATACTAGGTAGGTGTTTGCACGTGTGATGTACTATAAATGATACGCAAATATGGTGCAAGTATACACGTCGGACAAGTAATACAGTGATAAGTGAGTATCTCCAAAGGGATTGGAGGTGTTTAGAGGTAAGTTTAAGCACACAAGTGTCAGGAATTGTAAATAGAGAATGATGTGGCAAATCTAGACAGAGCGATAAATGTTGTAGCAAACAAAGATAAAAGATAACGTGCGGAAATCAGATGACTTAACAGGTCCTCTTACGTATGCGAAACTCACTTGGGAATGACTGGTTGGGTTGCCTAGTTGACCTATGTCTTAGCTCTCAATTAGGGTTTACCTCTCTAACTTATTCTATGCTCGGCATGATTTACTCAAGTTGCTCCTCAACTATCTCTAGTAAGGAAACTGGGAGTAGGAAATGCTACAACAATACCTCTCAGCGTAAACTCTATCACTCCCCCTACCCATAAAGTTCTATCTTTCTTAGCCGTTGAAACCCATCACTTATCTCTAAGGTGGATTAGAGTTGTGCCTCTCAGCATCCAACTCCATTGCCTATGAAGGTCAAAGAAAGCTCTCTCGACCACTAAACTCAACTCACACCTAAGAAAAGGCCAACTCTCGAAGGTTCTTACAACCCTAACCATTTAACAACATGGAAAAAGTATATATAGAAGCAATAGATAAATAAACATTCATAAAAGAAACTAAAACATAGTTCATCCAAACAGCCCAAGCCACCTAAAATCAGTTTATGGCTGGGAAAATAACATTCGAAGTATCTTCGTTCATACAACCCATTTTCAAGATATAAAAGAAATGCTAAAGCAACAGAAAGGGAAGAAGAAACTCCCGATCCGCGATGGACTGCAACGCCACAAACCACCCTAGGCTTGATGCCACTCTCAAAGTTAGCAAGTTCAAACACTTGGAGCTTCAACGATGGAGGACACCAAGTGGAGGAAGAAGAAGAAAGAAGCCGCCTTTGCTTTCTCTCTCTAGCCTTTTTGTCACCTTTTCCGCACTTTCCCTTTAATGGGGGTCTCATGTCCTTTATATAGTGGGGGCTCCTAGGGCTTTGTGCCCTAATATTCTTTGTCGTCCTGGGAATATTCCTTATGCATGTGGGGCACAATCAGACAAAAGGGGGCTTTAATTCTTAAGACAAAAGGCGGCTTTAATTCTTAAGACAAAATTGAGATTTTAAGAATGATTCCCTAGGGTTAGATCCTTAGGCTTAACAAAGCTAGAATTTTTTTTATAGAACTCAAGTTCATCCTAACGTTTGAACTATTTTAGCACAAAATTTTACTCCCATAAGTGAACTGTTTTTTAGAGGGGTGTCAGATCATCACATATACCATCCCTCACTCTAGATGAGCAGGGAGCATACCTCTCATCCCCGAGCTAGTAGGTAGAGTCATCCCGTGACAACTTTCATTCACTCATTTGATGTTACTGTCATTTATTTAAGCTTGATTTCCAGGCAATGCAACACAAAGTGGAGTGTCCCTCTAAAATATGTTGTAGCATTTATTCACAGTTTGATATATTCTATTAAGCACAAGGGAGATTAACTAAGCCTTTACTTCTTCATTTTTATCTTTATATAATCTCATTACAGTTCAATTTCACAAGGATAAGCATAAATTCTAAAAAAACTCTCTATCAATCTTAAACCTAAGGAGCATACAATCGTGTAACAAAACAAAGATCAAGCATCAAACCCTAGAGTTAATTCTACCAATCTCAATAGTCATACATGTCAATCCATAGCCATAAAAAATGTTCATCATCGGGTATCCTTAATTTATTCATAAACATACCATAGAGCTAAACAAAATGGCATAACATAATTTTTGTTTCTACCTATTAATGAAATGCAAATGACTAACTAAAGGGCACTAACACCCCCAAACTTAAAGAGTGCAGTGTCCTCAATGGAACAAGATTAAATGACATGAAACTAATCTAAATGCAATGCAAGATGAAGTACCTTACTTCTTGGTGGTGGCGGTCTTTGTGGCTTTGTGATTGACGTTGGAGGACTTGAATGAGGCGATAAGAGGGTCACCCTCATCCTGCTCTTGTGGAGGGGTCTGTTCTGGCTTGGCTGGAGTTCCTTGGTTGGTAGAACTTGTGTTGGATTCATTTCCCTTGACTGGTGTGCTCCAAACTCTACCCGTGGTGCGTTTGCTTCTTGTTCTTGTAGAGGGGCAGTGCTTGGAGTTTGTGTAGGTGATTGAGCTGGCATATAATGTGTTCACTTGTCATCTTCTGATTCAACTGTCACGGGGTTGATAGGTTCAACGGACGGCTCCTTTACTAGGGTAGCTTTGGTAGGTTTTGATGTTCTCTTTCTCTTCTTGGGCAGTGGGCTTGTTGTAGCATCTG
Organism: Hibiscus trionum; assembly: GCA_030270665.1. Lineage (NCBI taxonomy): Eukaryota > Viridiplantae > Streptophyta > Magnoliopsida > Malvales > Malvaceae > Hibiscus > Hibiscus trionum. Next base: position 38,145,725 of record BSYR01000026.1, on the reverse strand, counting down.
TGTCCTGGTTCTGTGAGGAAGGCTGGGTCTGAGTAGGCTCTTGTTGGAGACTGGAGTCTTCTTGGTAGTGATAAAAGGTTCCTTCGCGTGTGCCTTTAGAGATTCAGGAAAGGCTGGGAAGTCGATGTTGATGTGGGGTAGGATTTCCTTGAAATAGTTGTTCATGATAGCATCTCTCTCCTTAACACACCCATAGAAAGCATTCTGGTCTTCACGCATCTTGTCCATATCTTCTCGGAGACGATTGCTGGGGGCAACCAATGCAGTGATTCTTGCTGCAGAAAATGTTTTCGCTCCTCCAGATAGTGTCTCCGCTGGAGCATCCTCATCGAATCCTTTGATAGAGGGGACCATTTCATGTGTGATAGGACCTTTCCCTAAGTTCTTCGCATCAGCAATGGGGTCTTCAAATAATCCTTTCTCTCTACAGAAGGTCGTGATGAGGTTTGGAAAGATGAGCAGACTATATTTCCTCTTTAAGCATGCATAAACCTCATCCACAATAATTTTTCCTGCGTCAATAGACCGGTCATTGAGAATAGAATGAAGGAGGAGCCTTGGAATGTTCAACGTTGTTGTGTGAGAAGTTGGCATGAGTCTGTTCTTAACAAAGTGGATCCAAAGCTTTGCCTCTGGCTTGAGTCGCGCACGCTCCACTACTTTGTTTGATACGTCCAAGTTGGTGCCTTCAAAGCCTAGGTCTTCCAACATTTCATTAATGGTTTGTGAGTCAGCATTCTTGGCGAAAGGTGTGTGGTGGTCCTCTGAGTTTTTCAAGCCAAAGAACTTGTTGATCTTGGCTGCAGTGAACTTGATCTGATCTCCACGCACGTACACGCTGGATTGTGTAGGACTGGTAAGATGGGCATAGAACTCTTGAACAATGGGTATGCAAAAGTTATCAGGGTGAGGAATGAAGGTAGCCCATTTGTGGTTTGCGACGACATCCAATATGTCTTTATCGAACCCTGGTTCCCCTTCAGTTGGAAACATGAAGCCTTGTTCTGGTAGCAATTTCCGGCCTTGCAGACTTTGGAATCGCTCCTTTGCCTTGTCGTCTAAAAACTTATTTATGAGCACGAGCTTGGGTTGGCTACTGCAGACGCGCCTTCTACTCGCTTGCAACGTACCATTTTTAGGCAAAAAGAGGGTGAAGATGTGTGGTATTAGGGAAGAGGTTTGATTAGGGTTTTTGAGTTTTCTTTAGCGGGTTGGAGAAGATGAAGTGGGGGTCTTTTGGTTTTCTTTGTGTCGATGTGATGGGTGAGGGAGTTAGTGGGAGTTGATGATGAGAGTGATGGGAGTTAAGGGGAGGTAACTGACATGATTTGAAAGAGAGAGGGTTTTGGGGGGTTTTTTTTGGCAGCGTGTGTGTAAGGTAAGGACAAAGGGGTATTAAATGAAAAGGTGAAAAGTAAGAAATAGAAAATACATAGGCAATAATTGTTAGGGTTTTCTTTAAATGAAAAGGTCAAGGGTTTAATTAATTCCCCCTCTTTTTGCCCTTTTTGAGTCGGCTTCCTCTCATGTTGGAAAAACATAATTGCTCATTCGATATATCCTTATAGAACAAAAGCATGATACGTCGTTGCACCCTGACCTGCCATTTGCATCCTTGGGGTGCTCAGATGAAAATAAACAAATCTGACATTAAAGCATAATGGAACAAAAAGACAAATAGGATAAAACCTAGAGTACAAAATAAAAATAAATATTAAACTACGTTATTTATGAACATAAAAACATAAAAATGCTATAGAAAAATAGAAAAGAGAATGAGGTGGTTCAAACGCTTAAGCATCATGAAGGATGAGGGATGACTTATCGCACAGGACTGGGGCTCCATTGTACAGCTTCAGACGTTGTCCATTGACCTTGAATACCGTATCATCATCAAGCTTTCTAATGTCCACCGCACCATGGGCATAGACCTTGTGAACTAGGAAAGGGCCTGACCATCGTGACTTCAGTTTGCTTGGAAAAAGCTTAAGTCTGGAGTTATAAAGGAGCACTTGTTGCCCTTCTGAGAAATGCCACGGCAAAAGATGTTTGTCATGCCACTTCTTTGTTTTCTCCTTGTATAAGCGTGCATTCTCATAGGCTTGCGATCTGAATTCTTCCATTTCATTCAGCTCTAAAAGCCCTTTTTCTCCAGCCAGTTGTGCATCCATGTTAAGCTTCTTAATGGCCAAATAGGCCTTGTGCTCGAGTTCAACGGGTAGATGACAAGCTTTCCCATAGACTAGCTTGAATGGTGACATTCCTAAAGGTGTCTTGTAAGCTGTACGGTAGGCCCAAAGAGCTTCATCAAGCTTAGGAGACCAATCCTTCCTTTTTGGGTTGACAACTTTATCAAGAATCTACTTAATTTCTCTATTCGAGACTTCAGCTTAACCATTATTTTGTGGATGATATGTTGTAGCAATCATATGCCTCACACCATACCTCTGTAATGCTTTAGCAATCAGCTTGTTGTTAAAGTGGGTTCCTTCATCACTGATAATTGCTCTTGGTGCCCCAAATCTTGTAAAGATATTCTTGTGAAGGAACTTCATGAAGGTCTTGGAATCATTCCTTGGAGTAGCAACTCCTTCAACCCATTTAGATACATAGTCCACAGCCAAAAGAATGTATAAGTCTCCATAAGATGAGGAAAATGGTCCCATGAAGTCTATTCCTCGTACATCAAAAAGTTTGACTTCCAAGATTCCTTGCAATGGCTTTTCATGCCTCCTAGAAATGTTACTCGTCCTTTGGTAACGATCACATGATTGGCAAAATGCACAAACTAGACATTTAGGGAGCAAAATGTAATTTCTGCAAATTACAAGGACTTCTCTGATTTTAAGGTTACCATTACTCAATTAGTCATGTTTCGTGCTTCTCTGTAAATTTTCATCACAATCTAACCAACCAATAACATCCAATTGCATTCATGAAGTTCAGGGACTAAAATTTAAAGTTTTGAAACTTAAAAGATGCCATTAACAGAATTAACGGTCGCGTATCGGTACGCCTAGGGACCGTGTCGATACACGGGAAGGCAGTGACCAAAGTCACAGAAAGGGTATCGATACGCTCTTCCGCGTATCGATATGCCCTTCAAGCCCGTATCGAAACACTCTCGATCCGTACCGATACCCCTGTACAAAAAGGCACAAATTTGGCTTATGTGTATCGATACGCAAGCCCGAGTATCGATACGCATACTAGAACTATCCCAAAAACATCCCCAAATTCATGTCAAACCTCATCAAATCATCACCGAATCATATGGATACACTTATGGCAACTACACTAACATATAATCATGCAATTCTAAGCACATGGTAACATTTGATTTATTAACACAAGCATAGCAAGGCATATAATGGAGCATGCTCATACCACAAACCAAAAGCATACCAAAAGGTAAGATAAAGCATCACAACCAATACAAAGGCCTTTTACAAACCATATAAACCATATAAAACTTGCATCAACAATAGGGAGTCCAAAAACACATCTCCCAAAACAAACCATTAAATCTCATTGCCATATATCATTACTAAAGTAAAAGTATAACACCATACTTGAGCTTATCTATTCCTTGGATTTCTCGAAGCCTCCTCGCTGCCCAAGATATCTCAATTATCTGCATTGTTGGTAAAATAGAGTGTAGGCACGATAGCTTAGTGAGGCATGCTCTAGAAACACCACACAACAATGCAAGCTTTTAAAACTCTATCTTGAAAACCATTTCTATATCATGCTCTTTCTATCTCATGCTTGAAAACCATTTCAAAGCAAATCACCATTTGAAAATCACATGTACCATCTATCTATCTATCTCATGCATTCAACCAATGCAAATCTCATGGCAAAGCCACACATGCTTGATATTCAAAAGCATTTCATAAATCTCAAAATCTCATATGCATTTCTCATAGCATAAAATCATTTCAACATTGATACATGTGAATCAAAGTTCATTCTCATATATTGACATTTCATATTCTATCTTTACTCGGATATGCAGATAGCTTGACTCGAGGTCAAGTCCTACCCCGGTGGGATCTCGCCACCAGACTCTCATGGCGGTATCTCTCTTCGCCACAAAGCTTGGGTGTTTCACCAAGACCTACCCCGATGGTATCTCTCATCATCGGACTCTCACTTTGGATCGGGATGGCACTACCCCCATTACCCGACTCCAAAGAGCACGTACGAATTTTTAGTTTATAGTGCACTTTACATCCTATTGGTCGACCAATTATATCTGGTAATCTTCTCATCATTTATGCCAATATATTACATTAAAATCATCATCTCACCTACTACTTTGATGCAACATTTCTAAAACCAATCTCATCCCATTTCAAACCCACAATTCATGCATAGCATTTAATCAAAACTCTTTGCAATGTCATTCTATCTCATGGGATCAATATGAAACATCATTTCATGTCATAAATCATGCATAAACAATAGGAATTTGTCTATCTCAAATCAAGAGCATGTCAAAAGCATTTTGGCGCACCAACCACTTTTCGAGAGCAAATCTAAACATACTTACTTCCGGACTTAGGATGGTGTTTCAAACCCATCCTAAATCCCCAAAACTTGTTTCCTTGTCCCTCGAGGACTTCTAAAACCATTTCACTCACTGATAACGTTTCGCTTGCTTGCTGAAAAGATTTTTAGGCTTCCGGCACTTCTGGATCAACATCAAACGCGTCCGATGAAGTCTCCCATGTTCATTACACATAAGAGCAGAGGATTAATGCATCATCATGATTTAAAATCACCAGCCACTCATTTCTAACCCGCTGCTCTACTCAAAACTAGCATTTCGGCTATCCGAAATAACCGAAATCGCTTCCAAACTTCCTCAAATCAAAGCCCAACCAAGATATATCAGTTCTAACCTTTTCTAAACCTCAATCAACATCAAAAATCAACATAAACACGACCTTATACCTCTAGCAAAAGCAGATCACCAAAAACACCTCAAAAACCACATATCTAGCATCTCAAACTTAGGAACCCAAACCTATTCGGGATTTATTTTTTAAAACCTCATTCTCACATCAAATATCATCCAAAATATGTTAGAAATCAACCTCAAAACAGAGCTTAACAAAGAAATACGAAAATCACCAAGATCTCATCAAGAATCTTGAATTTAGCAATTATTTCTTGTTTATAACATTAAAACAACTCAAAAATTATTAACAAAGGATTGATAACTTGGGAATTTAAGTAAAGAACTTATCATTAGAGGAGAAGGACGAAGCTTACCTCTAATGGTTGATCTCTATTCAATTTGGGCAAGTTTTCTTGAAATCCAAAGCAAAAATCAAAAGGATTTGATGAAACAAAGATAAGAAATCTTTTGGAAGATGAAAATCAGAGGAGAGAAAAGTGTTTGGCTGATTGGAAGTTGAGAGAAAATGAAAAGATAGAAAACTATCGTAAAGTTGGTTATGATAGTCAACCTTTGATTTTCTTTTAATTCTTTTTTATTTCTTTAATTAAAATCATTATTAAAAGCTCCCAAATTAAAGAGAAATCTGATCAAAACAATTGGTAAAATTAGCTCCTTAAAGATTCAAAGTTTCAATCCTTTACAAAACAGTTACTAGGCAACTTTTGATAAAACTGCATTTCGGTCACTACACCAAAATGTAATATTTCCAAATCTCATTTTGTAAAATTGTTTTGACCATAATCATTTATATAATAAATGAGGATTTTTAAATATTTTTCCATATTTTTAAAACATCTCGAACTAGGTGTTCCCTATACCAACCTGAAAGGTTCGAAGTATTTTCGACCGGCCCGATTCACATCTAAAACATCTAGGCGCAAAACCAGGATGTTACAAGCATGCCCTAGTTTCCTATGCCACAACCATGCATCATTCTCATCATGTGCAACTAAACATGCACAGGATGAATGTATGTCATCTTAATGCACCATATAAATATTTCCTATGTGATGACCAATGAGCATTATTTTATTTATTTTAATGTTCACAATTTTACACCCATTTTTATTAAAATGAACATTAAACCCTTTATCACGAAGTTGACTAATGCTAAAAAGATTATGTTTTAGATCATTGTCATATAAAATATTTTCAATGAGTGTAGATGAGAGATTACCAATGGAGTCTATTCCTTCAATGTGGCCTTTGGAGTTGTCACCGAATGTCACACATCCTCCACTTTTTGGTTTAAGCTCCAAGAATCTAATCTTGTCTCCGGTCATGTGTCTCGAGCAGCCACTATCAAGGTACCATGTGTTATTACTTGAAGCTTTCACCTTGAATCATTGCTCTTCCTACAAACAAAGAGATTAAACTTTGATTTTTGGTACCCAAAATGATTTGGGTCCATGAGAGTTAGCTCCCAAAAGCTTGGTCCCCTTAGGAATCGAAGAACCAATTGCATTTACATTAGTAGAAAAATGAGTTCCTTAGGAACCCATACACTCTCAATTCTTTTAACTTTATATTGCTTTTGAAAATATCTTTCTTTGGGGTAAAATGGTTTTCTCATAACATATTGGGCTTTTGAAGAATTCTCCTTTTCAAGAGCATGTTTCTCAATAGTAAGAGAATTTTTGAGATTATCTGCTTCCTTTATGTGATAATCTTGGAAATCGAAATGAAGTTTTTCTTGGTCAATGTTTTTCTTTTTAAGTTCATTAGTGAGATTTACCAAGTATAAAACCTTCTTTTCCAATTCGGAATTGGTTTTTGAAAGAGATTCATTTTAAGATTTTAAATCGGAAATAGTTTTCTTATTTTTCAAAATAGACTCTTTATGTTTCTCTACCACTCCATCGTAAACTTCTTACAACTCATCATATGCATCATATAGTTCATCATAAGTAAGATATGATGAGTTAGAGTTTACCATAGATTCCTCCTCAAGGGCCATGAGGCAAAGGTTAGCCACTTCATACTCCTCATCCTCGAATGATGACTCATCATCACTCCAAGTTGCTACTTGAGTCTTGAGCTTCTTCTTCTTCTCAAAGCTCTTCTTCTTTAGTTGAGGGCAATCGATGCGAATGTGACCCAACTTCTTGCACTCATAGCAAATGAGTCGATCTTTTTCTTCTTTTTTGTTCTTGTTCTTGAAGTCTTTTCTTCTTGAAAACTTTTTACCATGGTTAGACTTCATGAACCTTAAGAATCTTTTTGCTATCATAGCCAATTCTTCAAATTCATCTTCCTCACTTGAAATGCTCTCCTCTTATGGTAGAGATGCTTTAAGAGCAATTCCTTGCTTTTTCTTATCTACCTCTTGCTGGACAATTCTTTTTTCTTCCTTTCTTTTCTCTTCTTCTCTCCTTTGCTTCAAAATCTCACGTGTAAAGAGAGAACCAACTAATTCATCGAGCTTTAAGGTCATCAAATTCTTTGCTTCGATGATGGTGGTTCTCTTTCCATCCTATGATTCAGGAAGAGGGTAGAGTAGCTTCCGAACTAACTTATTTTCGGGGATGATCTCTCTGAAGCCCTTCAAACCATTGACGATGACAGAAAAGTGATCAAACATCTTTGTTACGGTCTCATCCACCTCCATCTTAAAGTTCTTGTAACTAAGATTGAGGATCCCGATCTCTGTCTCCTTCACATTGTTTGTTCCTTCATATGTTGTTTCAAGAGTGTCCCGCACTTCTTTTGCACTTGTGATTGAGGATACTTTGGAGTATATGTCCGGTCCGAGAGCACAAAATAGCATGTGCAAGGCTTTGTCATTCACTTGCAATTTTTTCTATCATCTCCACCTTCTTCTTTAGAACAAGCCTTCCTTCTTCATCTCTTTTCCTGGGAATGGTTGGTCCATCTTTTACCACATCCCATACGAGGTAATCACTTGATTTGATGAAGAGACGCATTCGGTTCTTCCAATAGGGATAGTTATCCCCATTGAAGAAGGGTGGTTTGGTGGTAGATTGAGACTCGTACATGCTTGTCCCGGAGGTAGATGCCATGGCTTGACTTAGAGATTGATCAACAATCTTCTAGGATCTCCTATTGTGGTTGTGAAGCCTTCAAAAAGGTAGGCTCTTATACCAATTGTTGAGTGGATCGAATTAACAAATATGGCCAAAAATGGGTGAATTGGCACTTTTAAAAATGAAGGGAGCAAAAGGAACAATTAAAAATGAAAACAAGGCACTTATAGTGGTTCAAGCTTCTAACCAAGCTCTACATCCACTACCTTAGCTCCCACTAATGATTTTTAACAAACTCTTCATTAATTTGTTCTTCCCCTTTTCTAGGCTAAGGGGCTAACCTTTACAAATTATATCTTTCTACCCAAATATTGAATTACAAGACTCTCAATTACAAAGAATAAGAGGCAATGTGAAATGTATTGTAACACCCTCTTTTTGGCTTGGTAAAGAATATGGATCGAAAAGTATTCCCGAAAGACGTGTTCATAGTTCGAAACTTAATCGGAGTACAAAATCTTATTCAGAATATTTAATTAATCTCTTTTAGGACTTGATAATTTAATTCATTAGCAATTTACTTAAATTGTGGTAAATTTTAAACTTTTTTGAACTTAGGGACTAAATTTTAAACTTTACAAATTAGGGGTACTTATCTAAAATTCATGTTATCATACTGAAATTAAACTTACTAATTATTATCCTGTGAAATTTCATTACTAACGGAGGTCATTTACCTATACGATTAGACGATACAATATTTAGTGACTATTTTGTAAATTGTTCAAAACTATTTCCATTCGAATTAACCTATCAAATGAATTCCAAATCTTACCAAATTTTATCAGCAAGTATGAAAGCTATATTTCTAACAGCAGTCAAGTTCTAAGGTGTTTCGAATCAATTTACCTAGTTTTTACTTTTTAGCACATATAAGCTAATTTTATCAGTTTTAACCATTCACAAATATGCAACAAATCATATTTAACCATTGCACAACATTAGGTTATCATACACATATCAAAAATCACATGACATGTTTAGACCATATGCCACCATACTAGGAGTTCAGGGCAGAATATTAATATACATATGATTTGTAGAAGTGACTTGCAACAACAACAACACGATCGAATGCCAGAATTCTTATGGTCCTGAAATGCATGAGACACACAAATGTTAGGCTTACATAGCCTAGTAAGGTAGTTATAACAATTAAAATAAATGATTACTATTATGAAATGCATGATAATCAAATGTACAAGTCATATCACACTATACACAATTCAGGCTTATTCCACTTAATTTCATGCTTTCATATTCACATATATATTTCACACATTCATATCCTAATCATAATGTCACGGCATAATTCATAGGCACATGTCACATTAGGTACCATTGGATACACGGATTCCCTGTACACCAAATCACATAATCGGAGAATGAGCCGTAGCTTTTGAGCCGTGGCTCCGGAACATATATCCCTTACACATCTGCCCTTATTTCACCCACATATATGTCGTAGCCTTGGACCGTAGTCCTCCCTTACATGGTGAGCTAAAATAATCCTATGGCATGCCAATTGTATCCAATGTCCATAAATAAACAAGTTCACATAGTCTATATTTTCAAATCATATCAAGTAGCATTTTATATTATTTTTCATATATGACTCCCCTTTGCTAGGAAACACTTAGATAACAACTTATTCCTCGGTTTGCTCCGGAGAAAGTGGATCTTCTTCCTCGGAGTCTTGAGCTAAGAATATAATAGGAACATATTAGAATCAATGATATCGAATAATTACGGAAGTATATCGATATCGAAACTTAAATTAACCGAGAATTTGAGCTTACCCAACGATAGCAAGGATTCAATATTACTAACCGAAAAATTTGAACTTACCAACCCTATTAATGAACCGAATTTGTTCCTCTCGTTTCCTAATTTTCCTTGGCATATGCGCAACATTTCTATTCTTTTGCCCTTCATTTCTTTTTCCCTTATTTTCCTCAATTCTCTTGCTATATGTGCATACCCTCCCCCTATTTATACTAAAAATATGCCGGCCTCCAATTACATTTTCCACGCTCCACGTTTGTTGGAGTCGGGGCACACATTTGGGCATAATGCCCTTGGCTTGGGCCACGTGGTGGCAACATGCCACCTTAATTGTGGTTTTTGCCAGGTGTTACATAAGGTGGGGAATTCTCACGCAATTCCTTCAATTTGAAGGAATTGTTTTGGGTCCCACCATATATATATATATTGTAATATTTATTTAATAATAATAATAATAATACCTTTTATTGTTTCAAATTGGGTATAATATCGAACAATTACATCGTTCGAACACAACGGTACAAAATATTTGGTTATCATAACCTAATTTTGACTAGACCAATTTTTGGGGTTTGACAACTCTTCCTCCCTTAAGAAAATTCATCCTCGAATTTTTACTTTAGGTGAATAGATGAGGGTACAACTTTTGCATATTCTCTTCGGGTTCCCATGTTGCCTCTTCGACGAAATGACTTCGCCACAAAACTTTCACTAAGGGTACAATCTTATTACGAAGTCGTTTAACTTCCCGTGCGAGGATCTGAAAAGGTTCTTCCTTGTATGTCAAATTGGGTTGGTTTTTCACAGATTACGGTTCAATCACATAGGGAGGATCTGACCGGTAGCATGGACACATGGAAGACATTGTGAAATCGACTTAACTCCTCGAAAAGATCTAGTTGGTAAGCAACATGTCCAATCTTCTTGATTACTTTGAATGAGCCAAAGAAATGGGGACTTAACTTTCCTTTCTTTCTGAAACGAAGAATCTTCTTCTACGGAGATACTTTGAAGAAGGTCTTTTCACCAACTTCTTACTAAATATCTCTCTTGCCCAGGTCAGCATAAGACTTATGTCGGTCAAAGGTAGCTTTAAGTCGATCATGTATAATGGTAGTCCTTTCTTTGGTTTCCCTGAAGTAAGCCAGGCCCTAACACCTTGTCTTTTCCTTCGCCAAGCTCGGTCAAACAAAGAGGGGTTATACATTTTCTTCCATAAAAGCTTCATACGAGGTCATTTTAATCGAGACTTAGTAACTATTATTGTACGCAAACTCCACTAAGGTAGGGATTTCTCTCACGTATTTCTAAAATTGATAACACAGTCTCATATCTTCCAAAATCTTCAAGAAAGGATCGGAACTGATACGGAATACTTATACATACAAATCGAAGGAAATTATTAGGTTGCCTAAATAACCTTTTCAAATTAGCCATCGGTTTAAGGATGGATAGCAATGCTTAGATGCACTTAGGTTCCCAAAGCCTCATTCTAGGTCTTCCAAAACATAGACGCGAAACGTGGCTTGCGTTCAGAAATAATGGACAACAGGAACTCCGTGTAAACAACAACTTCACGAATGTACAACTCAACGAGTTAGGTAAGCTAAAGTTCATTCTTACTGGAAAGAAATGAGTAAGTTTAGTGAATCGGTCCACAATGACCCAAATATCATCATTCTTCTCCGGTGTCACTGGTAGGCCACTTACGAAATCCATCGAATATGCTCTCACTTCCACTATGAAAGCTCAATGGGTTGCAATAGACCAGCAGGCATCTTTTGCTGGGCTTTAACTTGTTGGTAGGTCAAACACTTAGCTACAAGGTCTGTTATTTCACCTTTCATACCAAACCACTAGAATAACTCATTTTGATCCTTATACATCTTAATAGTTTCAGGATGAACAGAAAATGGACTATAGTGGGCTTCACTTAGAATTTGATTCTAAAGATCATCATTATCGGAAACACAGATACGGTTTTAAAAGTACAATAAACCTTCAGAATTCATAGCAAGGTTAGGATTCGGTTTGTCCTTAGCGATAAGGGTTCTCAACTCCTCGTTGGATTCTTGGAGTGCCTCGGGATACAATGGTTAACTGAACTCTCAGTTCAGCTAACAACTTACCATGCTTCTTGAGTCGATAATGAGCATTCAAAATATCTCGGAGACCCTTTATTGAATCTATGATAATAGCCTGCAAGGCCCAGAAAGCTACAGACTTCTAAACTATTACTAAGAAGAATCCAATCAAGGAATGCATGGATCTTCTTTGGGTCAACTTGTATTCCCGCAAAAGAGATCACATGTTCCAAAAAGGATATTTCAGACAGCCAGAATTCGCATTTACTGAATTTAGCATATAATTGTTTCTCCCGAAGAGTTTGAAGTAAAATCTGGAGATGTTCTTCATGAGCCATAAAATAGATCAGTATGTCGTCTATAAACACGAACATGAATTTGTCTAGATAGTGCCAGAATACGCAGTTCATCAAATCCATGAAGGTTGCAGGTATTTTTTATCCCAAAAGGCATCACTAGGAATTCGTAGTGACCATGTCTAGTTCAGAAGATAGTCATTGGAACATCAAACTCCTTTACTAACAATTGGTAGTATCCGAATTGTGGGTCTATCTTAGAAAGGGCAAAAGCATCTTTCAATTGATCGAAAAGATTTTCGATCCTAATTAACGGATACTTATTCTTAATCATCATTTTATTCAACTAACAATAGTCAATGCATAGACGCATCGATCCATCCTTCTTCTTGACAAACAAAACTGGTGCTCCCCAGGGTGAGGAACTCGGTTGGATAAATCCCGTCTTAATGATCTTGAATATGAGATTTCAAATCTTTTAAATTAACGCGGCCTATTCTATATAGAGCAATGGGGATTGGAGTAGTCCTCAGTTGCACTTCGATTCTGAATTCTACTTCTCGGGTTGGAAGGAGTCCCGAAAGTTCATTGGGAAATACATCATGGAATTCTTTCATCACCGGTACGTTTTAGGGTTTTGGGATGATAGCTTCACTAGGCTCAGGTTTGGTTTTCATCAAGGTTATGCTTCTTTTACCGAGTCTACGAGGGTAATACTTCTTTCTCGAATAGGTAATCCAGGCTCAATGTTCAGCTAACCAATCAAAGCTTAGGGTAAGATCGAACTCAAGGAAAGTTAGGGCCATCAAATTGGCCGAGAATGGGATCCCTTAGATCCTTAAAGGACAAGCTTTACAAATCAATTGTACTACCACACAATCTCCTAGTGGGTTAGAGACAACTATATTAGAAGTGACTGGCTCGAATTCTAAGGCATACTTCCTAATCTATGGTTCACTAATAAAGGATTAAGTAAAACTGAGATGTGGTTCTATTGCGATATGTTTATCGTTTGGGCATAAACATTCTAATTAAACATAAAAGGTAAAATCGTGTTAGTTATAAGTCACAAATAATAGGTACAAATAAACTCCTAGGTGGCATATGCAGATATAGACTCATAACGGATGTCTGGTTAATCCTAGAATCGACTAAATCTAGGCTCTGATACCACTAATTGTAACACCCCATTTCCGACCTGGTAATGAACCGGGTCAGAAAGTGTTATCGAAAGACATATTTAGAGTTTAGAACTTAATCGGAATATAAAATCTTATTCGGAATATTTTATTAATCTCTTTTAAGACTTAACAGTTTAACTCATTAGTAATTTACTTAAATTAGGGTCAATTTAAAACTTTTTCCAACTTAGGGACTAAATTGTAAATTTTACAAATTAGGGGTAATTGTCTAAAATTCATGTTATCATACCGAAATTAAACTTACTAATTATTATCCTGTGAAATTTAATTACTAACGGATGTCATTTACCTATCCAATTAGACGATACAACATTTAGTGAACATTTTCTAAATTGTTCAAAACTATTTCCATTCGAATTAACCTATCAAACGAATTCCAAATCTTACCAAATTTTATCAGCAAGTATGAAATCTATATTTCTAATAGCAGGTCAATTTCTAAGGTGTTTCGAATCAATTTACCTAGTTTTTACTTTTTAGCACATATAAGCTAATTTTATCAGTTTCAACCATTCATAAATATGTCAAAAATTATATTTAACCTTTGCACAACATTAGGCTATCATACACATATAAAAAAGTGCATGACATGTTTAGACTATATGCCACCTTACTAGGAGTTAAGGGCAGAAGATTAACATACATATGATTTGTAGAAGTGACTTGCAACCACAACAACACGATCGAATGCCAAAAATCTTATGGTCTTAAAATGCATAAGATACGCGAATGTTAGGCTTACATAGCCTAGTGAGGTAGTTATAAAAATTAAAATAAATGACTAATATTATGGAATGTAAGATAATCAAATGTACAAGTCATATCACACTTTACACAATTCAGTCTTATTCCACTTATTTTCATGCTTTAATATTCACATATATATTTCACATATTCATATCCTAATCATAATGTCACAACATAATTCATAGGCACATATCACATTAGGTACTATTGGATACACGAATTCCTTGTACACCAAATCACATAATCGGAGAATGAGCTGTAGCTCTTGAACCGTAGCTCTGGAACATATATCCCTTACACACCCGCCTTTATTTCTCCCACATATAGGTCGTAGCCTTGGACCGTAGTCCTCCCTTACATGGTGAGCTCAAATAATCATATGACATGTCAATTGTATCCAATGTCCATAAATACACAAGTTCACATAGTCCATATTTTCATATCATATCACGTAGCATTTTATATTATTTTTCATATATCACATATATGTAGCATATCATGGTCATATTCGAACATATCAAAGTAATGCATGATACTTACTAAATTTTTCATTGGAACATAGTTGCTCTACGTAAGGCCTTAACAAATGCAAATATAATCATAAATAATGCAACGGGACGGAACCGATCCTATCCCTTGACACAAGTACACTCACCTTAGCTGAGAAATACTTAGATAACAACTTATTCCTCGATTTGCTACAGAGATAGTGGATGTTCTTCCTCGAAGTCTTGAGCTAAGAATATAATAGGAACATATTAGAATCAACGATATCGAATAATTACGGAAGTATATTAATATCGAAACTTAAATTAACTGAGGATTTGAGCTTACCCCAACAATAGCAAGGATTCAATATTACTAAACCGAAAAATTCGAACTTACCAACCCTATTAATGAACCAAATTTGCTACTCTCGTTTCCTAATTTTCCTTAACATATGCGCAATATTTCTCCATTTTCTATTCTTTTGCCCTTCATTTTTTCCCCTTATTTTTCCTCATTTCTCTTGCTATATGCGCATGCCCGTCCCCCTATTTATACTAAAAATATGCCGGCCTCCAATTACATTTTCCACGCTCCACATTTGTTGGAGTCGTGGTACACATTTGGGGCATAATGCCCTTGGCTTGGGCCACGTGCTGGCAACATGCCAACTTAATTGTGGCTTTTGCCATGTGTTACTTAAGATGGGGAATTCTCACGCAATTCCATCGATTTGAAGGAATTGTCGTGGGTCCCACTATATATATATATATATAATAACGTTTTTTTAAAACTAATTTTAAGTATCCTACATTTTTAAAAAATCGATTAAAAGGGGATTTTTGTTTTAAAAAACTCGAGTTTTGAGAAACAATGAAATACTTGGAGTCTCTATCGGCCACTAAGGTAGGCCGGACACCATAAAAACCAGAGATTCGTTTGAAAGGGTTCGGGAGTTGGTTACGTGCGGGGAAAGGTTAGTACCACCATCACGCCCGAAAATCGGTACCAAAATATTTGTTGCATTTAATTGATGAAAATTATTTAAAATTTAAAACGAATTTAATTAGGTGCTCTTAATTGAAAATTGACTCTAATTGTGCAGATTTTGTCAAATTGGTGGTTTCAAATTAATTAGACATTTAATTAAAAAGGACGACGATACACCGGACCAAAGACTAAACCGATGTCATATAAGTCTAATAGCCGTGTTCGTTTAGGGTTCGAATCCCGTACGTCACCTTCATGCATGATGCAAGCATACAAAATATGATGTCATGGTCTTGTTCGTTTTATCTTCTTACGAATTTACCTTTAGACGATGCGAATCAATTCGAATATTCGGTGAATATCCAATAAGCTAGGATATTACGACCTAAATACGCGAATTAATAAGTATTTGTTTTTTAAGATTAAAATTAATTATCATGCAAATTAGAATATTAAAAGTCACGTGAAATGACAATTGGGAGTCCATGTCACGTATACACATTACATTAAAAACATAAGCAAATATTATGTACGCATTAAAACCAAACATATAACATATATAATAAAACTATATTATATGTATAAAACTATATTATGTATTATAAAGAAGACATGGATTATATAAAACATATATTATGTATCGTAAAACTACACATTATATAAGCCATATATTGCAAGAACCATATATTAAACAAGGTTATATAAAAAAAACATATGATCATATACTATATATATATAATATCATATACCACATCAACCACATATTATAAACTAAAAGCATATATTAAACACATGGCACGAACACAAACAAGGCTGAGATTAAGATAAAAGAACGGGGCATGAAATAAAATGCATGATGACAGTGACCAAAACGGTCATAAAACTACTAAAAAAATTATTTAAATCGCAAAAACAAGGACCGGTTTAAAAGAACGCAGCAAGTTTAGGGGACCGAAAAGGGTATTTTCCATTTAAAAAGCTGATTTAATCAGGGAAGAGATGAAATTAAAAAATGATTTAAACTTGAAAGGACCCCGGGGAGGGTTTTGAAACGCGGAAGCCCTTGTGCGCGTAATAACAACAATGCGAAGTGGTTTATTAAGGGACTAGACCATTTTTAAGTTATTAAAACATTATAAAAGCGGGTTTAAAAACATTTTAGACCCTTTTTTTGCTAACCCTAAACTCAGACTCCCCTCTTTGCTCTCTACACCAACAGCAAGGGAAAAACCTTAAAATCGACACCCTTCTGCCGGCGACCTATGAACCCCATACCAAAACCTAAAATACCTCCCCCTTTTCTTTCTAGAAACCAGATTCGGGTCAAAACTTTAAAACAACCCCTCTTTTTCCTTATCCTTCAAAAACCGAGACAAAAAATAGATTTAAAACCCTTTTCCACATTTGCTTCCCACCGATTCACCATGTATGGTCTCGAGAGAGACCACAAGGCTTGTCACCGGCGAGGGGAAGCGAACCGACGGACAAGAAGGTCAAACGCCAAAGGTGAAACGCAAAACCCTAACTATATGTGCTTATGATGCTTTAAAAATAAAATAAAAATAGAGTCGAGATACCTCTGAAATCTGAGATTTTTGTTTCTTCTATTGGTCCAAAATTCCCCTTACTTCCTTAGGGTTACAAATGTTCGTTTCGGTTTTTATAAGCCGAATATTACAATTTTTCGAATTACATAAAAAAATTTGAAATATGCTATTTGCTGCTGCTATTATTTGTCTTCATTTTTCTAAAATTCCCTAAAATGTTTGTTTGTCCTCTTAACGGCTCTGACATTCTCTATTTTTTGTTTTCTTGCATGTGTGGCCGATGGAGGAGAAGAGGGGGGCCAGAGGACGTTGGAGAGAAGCTGGAAAGGCTCGGGCGTGTAGCACAAACGTGCGTGGAGAGCCGAAACGATGAATGTGCAAGCGCGTGGGAGCTCTGGAAGCTTCTCCACGTTGATCCGGACCGTTGGTGCACTCTCGAATCTTACGACCGTGATCGATCAGGCGCTGAAGGACTTGAGAGGCTCATGGGGTTTCCATGCAAGGTTCGATCTGGACCGTCAGATCTAGACTATATATGACGGTGGAGGATCAGCTGTATAAGACACAAAAGAGATTAGATTAGGGTTTTGGTTAGGTTGAGCCCAAATCGGGCCATGTGTATAATATGTATTATTTTGGTTTTATGTAAATGGACTTTGTTTTAATAAATTGGGCTTCTTTTTTATTCTATGTTAATGGGCTGATAATACATACATAATATTTTTTGGGTTTTCAAAAATTTAAGTGTGAATGGACTCTTAATATATGGACAGACTTATCTATATATGTATTAGGCTTTTGTATAATAATAATAATAATAATAATAATAATAATAATAATAATAATAATAATAATAATAATAATAATAATAACATAAGGGAGATACTATAATATATTAATAATATTTAGGTTTTTTTCAAATGGATAATAACATAATAATAATAACTACACATGATAGTAAATAGTACTATATATATCACTTATGTATAAATGATACTTATAATATTTTTATTTTAGTTTTTTAAGCATACGATATATAATTAAGGTAATTGAAGCTCATTATTGCAAAATATAAAACGGGTTAACACCCCAGATAAAATTAATGATTACAACTGCTCATCTTTGCTTATATTTGTACAACAAGAATAAAGCAAAGACCATAAGCACTAATTTTGTCCAACTTCCATGTTTGAATCCCGAATCACCATGCACTTGAACTACCAGTGGTCCGGAAGTCGGTACAGGAAAATGTAACGGTCGCGAAGGCTTGAAGCTGCTCTTCTCATTTTGACATTCTTCAACCCTTCGAGGTCTGAATGGATAGAAAATTGTTGAAAAAATAGAAGTTCCATTCTTTTCATGCCCGAACGAATGACGTGTTCCTTCCTCCTCATGCCTGAACGGATATCCGGGTTCTAAAAGATAAAAGTTCCATTCTCTTCATGCCTGAACGGATAGGCAGGTTCCATTCTCCTCATGCCTGAACGGATAGGCGGGTTCCATTCTCCTTATGCCTGAACGGATAGGCATGTTCCATTCTCCTCATGCTTGAACGGATAGGCGAGTTCTGAAAGATAAAAGTTCCATTTTCCTCATGCCTGAACGGATAGACATGTTACATTCTCCTCATGCCTGAACAGATAGGCGGGTTCCATTCTCCTTATGCCTGAACGGATAGACGTGTTCCATTCTTCTCATGCTTGAACGGATAGGTGAGTTCCATTCTTCTCAGGCTTGAACAGATAGGTGAGTTCCATTCTTCTCATGCCTAAACAGATAGGCGAGTTCTAAAAGATAAAAGTTCCATTCTCCTCATGCCTAAACGGATAGGTAGGTTCCATTCTCCTCATGCCTGAATGGATAGGCATTTTCCATTCTTCTTATGCCTGAACGGATTGACGGGTTCCATTCTCCTTATGCCTGAACGGATAGGCGGGTTCCTTTTACTGGAAAATCTTTAATACACCTGTCAAAATAGGCAAAATAATCTGAAGATATGAGTTAGCATGCCCCTAACCTAGGGATGCCTAACTACAAATGATGCATGAATTATGACATCAAAATTGCTCGGACGCTTTCACTCTTTGGGTTGGTCGATCTTGACCTTCTTCTTGTTTTCTTCTTTTTCTTGGTCTCTTTTGGCTTTCTCATCCTTGTCAAATCTCTATCCTTTGTCTCGTCTTGAAAGAAGACTGCTGACTTTCACTGGTCATAATAGACATAGCACTTCTTTTAGTGCTCATTCTCGTAGCATTGCCCCCTATTCAACCTGGGTGTTCAACTATTCTCTTTGTCTTGACTCATCATGACGACCTTTCTCTTATCTCAACATTAGGGGAAGCACATGCCCCCAAGTCCTTGAACTTTTCTCTTCAGTTCATTAAGCTCCATTTTTTCATTTTCTGAAGCAATCAAAGCATTTCAACAGAAACTCGGTTCAAGTCTCTGAACCGTAGCATGTAAAGTCTTACTACTATCCTCACCATGGCCAGCGACGAGCTATCATTTGTATTCATGTCCTTGCATTCTAAATTGTATCCCTAGAGCAATGGAAAGAAATATTTTGAGTCCACTATAAGTTTTAGATTACATTTTCTAATTTCAATATAAGATTCATTTTCAAAAAAAAACCAGGCTTTCTTTTCAAATTATGGATATATCAAGCTAGATTAAATACCTCGAATATCAATTGCACGAGTAACACTAAGATGGCTTACCAAGGATTGCCTCAAGCATCATGTGTCCAGGAGACCTCGAAAGCTAAGCTGATGTCTGAGGATGTAAAATACCTTCCGAGTTATTTTAGTTTTTTAATCAATTAGACTTACCTTATGTAGGCTTCGCCTTTATCATTATTGCTTTGTCTCATTTCTTTCTGGTTTTGGGGAATTCAACCCATCACATTCCTCTGGCTCAAAATAAATGATGGAGCAAACAAAAAAACCCCGAGCTACTCGGCATTGTCATGATTTGAAAATATTACCATCACTTATGAAGCTAAAGTTTTTGATTCGGATGGTGCATAGCAACCTTATTGTTCCTTTTGATACAGCGGAGTGCCCCAAAAATTTCACACTCTTATCCGAAAATGCCTATTACCAGGCTTCGAACATTGAAGTGCTTTTTTATGCCTTTTGATTCTCGATTTTTTCTTTTTCCTTTTTTTTCTTTTTTTAGTGCGGAAGATTTCTTGTTGTTCTCCCGAATGCCTTAATGCCACGTGTACTCAATAAATGACCAAATTAAATTGGAATGTAAGTCACATATTCACCATCTTCGCAGCTTTCGATTTCCACTAGACAAAGGTAGCTCGAAATCAACCTTTGTGTCAAGGTCAATGTCCCTCGTGCAATTGATATACGAGGACTCAATAGACAAATATATACACACAAAATGAAGAGATAATTGAAACGCAAAATACAATGCATCCTTTCATTGAAATTTAAAATATGCAGTCTTAGGCCCTTACAAAAAGATCTTTGCTACATTCGGGCAAAGGGTAGCAAGTTTGATTCCACACATTACTCCAAGAAAAAAGATTAAAATGCAATGGAATGAAAACAAGTCAACACTAAACACAAAGCAAACTAGGATGCATTAAAACCCTTCACCACCGCTAGACTGGCCCCTCATCATAACCCTTAAGCTTCCTCGAAGAACTTAATCTCCTTGTTCTCCATCAGTTCTTGAACCAACTGCTTGAATTACGAACAACACTGAATCTCATGCCCCGCAGTCTAATGGTACTCACAAAATGATTCATGGTCATCATACACTCCCTTTGTACCATTCTCAATCAAGCATGTCGTGCACAGTTGTTCGAACACCCAACTTAGAGGAGACCCGATTTTCGACACTTCCATCCTTACTTTTTTCGCATCTACCTCTTCAAGGGCATTCACGCCTCGACCTCCATGGTTTGGAAGTGGGTTGGCAGCCACATTAGGTCCCTCACATTCGATGACCCCATTATTGATCATGTTTTGCACAAGCTTATTGAACGTTGTGCAATTTTCTATTGTGTGCCCCGGTACTCCGCTGTGGTATTCATAATATGCTTTCTCGTCATACCATGGAGGGTAAGGTGGCTGGAAGGGAGTAACATGACACAGACGGACCAAATCAGCCTCGTATAGGTGTTCGTACACCTCCTTGTATGGAATGGATAGAGGGGTGAAAGACATCTTCTCCTTTTCCCTCTTGGGAACCCTATTTTCTCTTCTGTTTGAGCTTTACGCATTCCCGATTGTGGCTTGAGGAGGTGAGATTGTGAGGTGCTTAGGAGCCTTGTTGAGTGCCTAAATGTCCTATATTTTACCCCTCATTTATCCTTATTTTTGCTACACTCAAGCATGTTTAACTGCATTTTAGGTTAAGTTTTGCATTTACATCACAAATAGATAAAATTGCATAGATGCTACTGATTTCGGTCACTTTTTGCAGATATCTGTCGTGGCAGCGTCAAGGGCAGCAGAGGAACAGAAGCTAACTGTCGTGGCAGAATCCATGGCAGCAGAGGAACAGAAGCTAACTGTCGTGGCAGAATCCAGGGCAGCAGAGGAACATAAGCTAATTGTCGTGGCAGCATCCAGGGCAGCAGAGGAACAGAATAGTTGGAGTGAAGAAAACTGCCTTATACATCACTGCCGTGACAGTACTGCCCTGACAGATGCCGTGGCAGATGCTGTGACAGATGCCGCGACAGATGTCGTGGCAGATGCTGTGACAGATGTCGTGGCAGATGCCGTGACAGATGTCGTGACAGTTGTCGTGACAGAAGTGGCGACAGTGTTGAAGCAAACTGCCTTATAACTCGCTGTCGTGACAGAGGTGGTGACAGTGAAGAAGAAGAGATGGAAAATGCGAAGTGGAGTTCGACTGATAGAGGATTTCAAGCCTAATTTTTAGAGACCACTTGCATAATTTTTGGAGCCCAGAAGCACAAGAAAAGCCTTGCCCAAAGTTTGAGGAGAAAGTCAAAGCAAGAAGATAGGGCGAACTAAAGGACGTTTATTCAGAGATTTAGTCTTTAATGAATGGTACTTTAATTCGAACTAGTATTCTTGGCCATTAAGAAAACTTGTACCCAAGGCCTCTATATATGCTTGTAATTCGACCTAGAGAACATCATCATCATATTCTCTAGCCTTCTTCCCAAAACCCTATCCGTTTTCCCTTCTTTAACATGTTCTAAACTTCCCCTAGGGCTAAGGGTTGGTTTTGTAAAGTAGTTGCAAGGATTGCATTTGTTTTAGGAATTTTTCTGTTCAATAAAATAGACTTCAAGTTTGCTTATTCTGGTTTTCAACATCTTGCAAGAGTATCGGGAGAGCATTGCGAGATTACACATTTACTTAATATCGGGAGAGTTAAGTATACGAAAGGAATATGTACGGGTTCTCTAGTTTATGGTTGAACTATCTCGGACCTAGGGATAGGACGAAGTTAAGTGGCTAAGGAAGAATTCAACAACATCGGTGTTCATCCTTCGATTCACGCCGGGAGGTATCATCAAAGACGTGTTCATCGACAGACTTGGACCTAGGGATAGGCCAAGGCACAGTAGGGATTCTTGCCAAGCTTGAAGTACTGAGTTCTGTGTTCGCTGCCGCGACAACAACAGACCGCTGCCGCAGCAGGTGCTGCCGTGACAGGCACAACGACATAACAGAGATTCCTAGACTTTGCAACACCTACACTATTGAGCAATTCAATACCGACCCATTCTCTCTATTTTGATTTCTCTACTCTTTTATTATCAGTATTCATTATTATCTTGTGACAACAATTTAAACTATTTCTTTTCCTCTCGTGCAGTAACCCAAGGTGAAGCTATTAGCCCAGTCCCTGTGGAGACGATATCCGATACTTACGAATCATTTTACTACTTGTGTCGTGTACACTTGCACTATATTGTGATATACACTTTTACACGCAACAAGTTTTTGGCGCCGTTGCCGGGGACTGGCAACATACCTATACCTTTAATTACTGCACTTTTATTTATTTTATCTTATTTTTATTTTTATTTTTAATTTTATTTTTAATTTTCTATTTCTGGTTGTTATATCTTAGGCACAATACAGGTTCAAGGGCATCAACATATCAGGAAAAACCATTCGAGAGCTGATGTGGGAAAGTTCTTGCAACTACCGTAAAGGTAATCATGCACTCGAAAGTTGTCCCTATTTTTTCGATGAATATATGGACAACCAACGATGGAACCAACAAGAACAAGATATGCCGCCACAGCAGCAACAGGGACAACATATGCCGCTGCCGCAGCAGCAAAATTTTTTATGGTATGATCAAAACCCACAAATTTTTTTGTACCAGAACAGTTTTGCTGCAGAACCCGACATGCCCTGGCAATGTCATCATCCTCAAAATCAGTCAAAATCCTTAGAAGACACACTACAAACCTTTATGGCACTCACTCAAAAACTGTCGGCTTCTATGGACGCAAGTATCAGCAAGATGGATGAACTCTTGAGCAGACCGGTCATCATTCATGCCACGGATGAACCTGAAATCTTGAGGCAAGATGACGAGGATGCCCATGTGAAGGAATACCCAACACATGATGAGTCTGAGCAACAACTTGCCATGGCAATGATCGAAGAGTCGGAATGGAGCAACACCGCAACAACGCTGAGTGAAATTCAAGAGAATGTCACTACGGTAACCACATCAGAGGCAAACTCTCAACCCACTACCTCGGTTATGCCCGACCAAGATTGCACACATCCATCCCTGTCATGGCACTCGCACGACCACCTAGAGGAGCAACCTGATGACAATGCCTCGCTAATGGAATATGAGCAGGTAATAAACGAACCTTTTGAATTCTTTGAAAACTCACCAATTCCATTGCAGGTATTTGAGGAACCAACGCCGGTGGATTTAGAATCATCGAGATCTCTACTAATTGAGACCTTCGAGCGGCCAACAGAATTTGATATGGAGAGTTATGGTACTTTCCAATGTCCCCTTGACCTGCAAAGTAACCTGATAAAGGACTGTCAAAATAACTAGCTGCCACAGCAGCAGACACGACAGCAAGGGCTACATTCAACCACAACAACATTCAATGAAAACAAGGTAAGTTTGTGGTCGAATATCAATTTAATTTTTTCTAATCATATATTCATGCCCTCGGAAACATTACCAAGAATGGAGGACTTCATAGACTACAAAGGGAAGAGAAAGAAAGGAGCCTCCACCATGAGAATAATCACCAGATGGAGGGTACGGATGGACTTCAAGAAGTATAGGAAACGACCCCTCAAGCATCAATAGAACGGGGAGTAGTTACTTTAGGAGATACTACTCAAGGCGCTCCTAATTTAACTTATTTTATTTTTATCTTATTTTATCTTTATTGTTTTAGGAATTAGAAATTTAATATTAGTTTTTAGTTTGTTTGTGTTATTAGGTAAACAGAGAGAACCCTTGCAATGACGATACAAGCAACCCGAGGAAGCTCTGCCTCCACCCCTATCGCGGCAGCACTCTTACTCCTTGATATGAATTCCAAAGTGACTGCCGCCAACAGCAGTGAAGATAGTGACGCAAGGAAGAAGGCAGCCTCCGCGTCTCCAACTCACAGGGCAGCACCCACAGCTCCTCCGACAAAGTTCAAGGAGACTGCCCGTCGACAGCTCCTCATCCAAAGCTCCAGCAGCAGCGACGACAGCCGAACAACTTAAGTTTTCTTTTTTCATTTTCTCTGTCGCCTGCTGTACATATTATCTTTTTGAGATGTTTCACTTTTCTGTCATTTTTTATTTTATTTTATTTTATTTTATTTTTTGTGTCATGCATTGAGGACAATGCAACCCTTGAGTTTTGGGGTAGGCAGTCCTCCTAATTATTAATATAACATTGCATTTAGTTTTCATTGTGTCGCATTTATTTTTTATGCAAAAAAATGGCTTAATTTATTGAACTTTTATTATCTGCTGCTGCCATCTCTATCGTGACAGCCCCTTAAAAATATTTTAGGAAGTAAGTAGAGCCTTAGTATAGTTCTGAAAAACTGAAACACATTGTGACTTACTTGATAACAGACTTTCTCTAGCATACTTAGAATATAAAACTTAGCCACTATAGTAGAAAGAGACTAGAAACTCAGGAAACCTAGAGGTGCCTATCACTGGCTCTAGGAAAATAACCAGAGAAAAACTTATAGAGTTGCCTATCACCGGCTCTAGATAGTTAACTAGAGGTGCCTGCAATACTGGCTCTAGTAGAAAAGACAAAAATTCAGAAAAAGAAGGAAAACAACTAGAGGTGCCCGATACTGGCTCTAGCAAGAAAAAAAGAATTAAGTCTCGAAGAAAAAACTCTAAACAAGCTAAGTATAATATTCTAGTTGCTAGGGAAGTCTATAATCATGTATGTTCACAATAAATGCACACACCTGCACGAGAACTATACTTTTGCTCTAAGTAGATCCTTAAATATTTGAACAGGTGCTAAACATGATAGGGACGGTGTTGTGGGAAAGGATTGTTCACTGACTTAAGCCAAGATATATATATATGCATGCATGTTAGTTAGGTTACATTTTCTTGAGGACAAGCAAGAATTCGAGTCTGGGAATTTGTGTTGAGTGCCTAAAAGTCCTATATTTTACCCTTCATTTATCCTTATTTTTGCTACACTCAAGCATGTTTAACTGCATTTTAGGTTAAGTTTTGCATTTACATCACAAATAGATAAAATTGCATAGATGCTGCTGATTTCGGTCACTTTTTGCAGATATCTGTCGTGGCAGCGTCAAGGGTAGCAGAGGAACAAAAGCTAACTGTCGTGGCAGAATCCAGGGCAGCAGAGGAACATAAGCTAACTGTCGCGGTAGAATCTAGGGCAGCAGAGGAACAGAAGCTAACTGTCGTGGCAGAATCCAGGGTAGCAGAGGAACAGAAGCTAACTGTCGTGGCAGCATCCAGGGCAGCAGAGGAACAGAAGAGCTGGAGTGAAGAAAACTGCCTTATACATCACTGCCGTGACAGTGCTGCCCTGACAGATGTCGTGGCAGATGCTGTGGCAGATGCCGTGACAGATGTCGTGGCAGATGTTGTGACAGATGTCGTGGCAGATGCCGTGACATATGTCGTGACAGATGCTGTGACAGATGAGTCTACCACGTGCGACGAACATTGATGAACACCACTAACGATGAACATCGATGAACACCATTAATTTTTTTTAAAATTTTAAAAATCTAAAGGACTAAAATTATAATTAAAATTATCTCTTAAAAAAATAAAAATCAAATTTAATAATTACTTTATAATATTTTTTAATAGGTTAGAATCAAATATACCCAACTCTTCTAAACCCTAACAAAATCAATCTCTTAAAAAATAGAAATCAGTTTATAATTTTTTAATAGATTAGAATCAAATATACCCAATTCTGATATTATTGATTCTAATCTATTAAAAAATTATAAACTGATTTCTATTTTTTAAGAGATTGATTTTGTTAGGGTTTAGGAGAATTGAGTATATTTGACTCTAACCTATTAAATAAATATTATACAGTAACTATTAAATTTGATTTTTATTTTTTTAAGAAATAATTTTAATTATAATTTTAGTCCTTTAGATTTTTAAAATTTAAAAAAAAAAATTAATAGTGTTCATCGTTAGTGGTGTTCATCAATGTCCGTCGCCCGTTGTAGAATTTTCCTAAATCATAATTTTAAACTTTAACCATAAACTCTAAACCTATTTTTTTTTAATGTTAAGACATAGGGACAAAAAAAGACAAGATTTTTATCTTTACTCAGCCTCTAATTTAGGCACTATTTATGCGCTGTTTTTTTTAATGAGTATATTAGTTTTGTTAAAGGAGAAACTTTTTTAAAAAACACAATAAGAATTTACGGATTAAATAAATAAACTTAATCCGAACAATTTACAAAATGTTGAAAGAACATCAAACTACGTTTTATGATTGAAATTGAAAACAGGAATATGGAATTTCTTTCGATGTAAAAATGATAAATGGATGAGTTAATGTAATATATATTTAATAGATTTTATTTTTTTTAAATTGAATTTATCAACTAATTTTATTGGATTTAGCGCATAATTTTAAGTACTATTTATAGTAAAATTCTACAACGTGCGACGAACATCGCTGAACACCACTAATGATAAACATTGTTGAACATTATTAAATTAATTAATAAAGATTAAAAATTTTAAGGACTCAAAATATAATTAATAATTATTTTTTAAAAAAATCAATTAAATTATTATAGGAAAATACTTTGATGCACAAGCTTGTGTAAACTTTAGTTTACACAACTCCTTTAATTTTAGGGTTTAAGGTTTAAGATTTTAGGTTAGGGTTTAGGGGTTTAGTATGTAGGGTATATAATTTAAGGTTTATGGTTAGAATTTAGAGTTTAGGGTTTAGGGCTTAGGGTTTAGGTTTTAGGTTGCTAGGGTTTGTGATTTAAATTTTAAATTTTATAAAAGGGTTGTGTAAAAAAAAATTACACAGCTTGTGCATCAAAATAAAACCCATTATTATATATATATATATATATATATATATATATATATATTATTTTTTTGAATTTTTTAAAATAAGGGTAAACTACATATTTAATATCTCGCCTATTTTAGTATTTCTATTTTGGTACTCGAACTAATTTTTTAAGAAACATGGTACCTAACGGCTAACGTTACGTATTGTTTCTATTTTTGTACCGTGGTTGTTAAATATAAACAGAAACAATGATGTTGCTTGGTCAAATAACATTTTTAGTCCCTAAAACTTATATAATCTATCAGTTTAATCCAAAATATTACCAATTTAAACACCATTTTTAATTTTTGGATTAAAAATCTAAATTTATTCATTCTTCTTTTTTTATTACATTCGAAGTATGAAACATTAGGTATCAAACATCTTGTTCATTGTCACTACAGTTTCCTGCAAATTTTCATTGATTATTTTTTTAATTCCTTCAAAAATAATATCGAAGTTAATAACAACAAAAAATACATATTTTTTGTGGTTATGCCCGGACAGAATGTTTGGAAAAAAAAATGGTTACCAGGAACTTATATATAAATCCAATACCAATATTGCTTGACCTCAGTTACTAAATATGAACATTTCTATCGGTATTTTTCTAGAACTGTACTGATTCGACTTTGAATCGAATGAACCATGGTACTCTATATACTGTAAGACTACAAAGAGAGGACTCCTAAGTGGCTGGTGGGATGAGTTTATTAACGTCGAATGGAAGAAGATTAAAATAAACTACTTTAACGATTAAAAAACATAAAACTCTTAAAACATTTCCATCGGTATTTTTAATTCCATTAAAAATTTTAATTTAAAATTTTATGAGTTTATTATAAAGATTGAAATTAAAATTAATCGTTAAAGTAGTTTATTTTAATGATTGAAATTAAAAATTTTAAAGTAAAAAAATACCGATAGAAATGTTTTAAGAGTTCTATATTTTAATTCCTTTAAAAAAATTTATTTCAATGAAGAAAATGTTTGATACCTAGTTTTTCATACTTCGAATGGAAGGAGAAGAAAAAATAAATTTACATTTTTAATCTAAAAATTAAAAATGATGTTTCAATTGATAATATTTTTTACTAAATTGATAGATTGTATAAGTTTTAGGGACTAAAATTGTTTTTTGACCGAGCAACGTCACTATTTCCATTTATTTTTAACAGTTAGGGTATTAAAATAAAAACAATACGTAATGTTAGGTACCATTTTCCTAAAAAATTAGTTTAGTTACCAAAATAGAAATACGGAAATAGGTGAGGCACTAAATATGTAGTTTACCCAATAATTTAATCGAAATTTTTTAAAATAATTATTAATTATATGTTGAGTCTTTGAAATTTTTAATCTTTATTAATTAATTTAGTAGTGTTCAGATGGATTGATTTAGTTACCTCACTAAGTTCTTTTGAACTCCAAAACATCCCAAACCGAAAAATCTCTCCCACCCTCACCGACGTAGGCGGTGGCAGCCGCTGCTCGGTTTCACCCTAACATTTACCATTTTTAATCAATTTGGAAAAGTTATTTTCAGTGCGTGAAAAATGGGTGAGAACGGCGATAGAGAACGGCGACAGTGTTGGACCCTGTTCGTCGGAAATCTGCCGGTGCAGTTGCATTGGAAAGGGGTTTGGCAGGTGTTCGATAGACATGGTGTGGTGGTGGATGTCTTTGTGCCGACGAAGAGGGCGAGGGACGGGACTAGATTTGGTTTCATTAGAATGAAAACGAAGGTAGAGGCGGAACGGGTGATTGAACGATTTGATGGGTTTCGATTGTACAGATCGAATTGAAGGTGCAATTGGCACAACGTGAGACAAGAGATTCCTTTTGGCGTCGTCGAAGGGGAGAATCTAAGGTAGTTGGGGATGCATCAAATTGGACAAAGTCGAAGAGGCAGAGTGGGGTAATTGCAAGTGATGACACGAAGGGTGAGCAGATTGAGGCAACGAGGGAGTATCGTAAGGTTGAGGGCGTGATCGATGCGGAAAAATTGGAGATATTGAAGAATTGTGCATTGGGGTTTTGTCGACAACCGCGATCGATCATGGATTTAGCGTTAGATTAAAGAACAACCAAGAGGGATGTTTCGTTAATGCGTGTGGCGGGATCGCTAGTTTTATTGATGTTCCCAAATGGGGAAACAATAGATGAATTCATTAAATCAGGTTGTTTCACACCGTGGCTGGAGAATATATCGGCATGGTCACCGGATTGTATGATTCCAAATAGAAGGGTCTGGTTATCGGCATGTGGATTACCGATCCATGCCTGGTCCGAAGGTACATTCAGAAACATCGCGGCGTTATGGGGTGAATTCATTTGCATAGCCGACAGGACCGAAGCACCTACATCGTTCGAGAGAGCGTTGTTTCTCATTGAAACTGATTGGTTCCTACCGATTGAGGAAACGATTGATGTGATTATTGGTGGTAATCAATATCGTATTAGAGTACATGAAGTAAGTGAACCTAACTCTCAAGAACGGGATGGGGATGGGGAGGGGGTTGACGACGTATTGGAGGAGGAGGATCGAACGGTTGATATGGCAGATAGGGCTGTAGCAGTGGATAACACTCCATCCAAGGAGGTTCGAGATGGAGGCGAGGATACGGTGGTTCCGAATTCATATAGTATGAACTCGCCAAAGAGTTGGATGATTAATAAGTTGTGGAATGATAACAAACGTTTGGATGATAGGGTGGTAGAGTCGAAGCAGAGTGAGGAGGTAAATTCAGAACAGGTTCCATCGGGGCGGGCGGATGAAGACGTGGGAATGGTCGATAGGGAGGTGGTTGAGTATCGCAGCATGGATGTTAGTGCTTGTGAAATACCCGATGGTAGAATAGGCAAGGTGTTGGATAGGGATGGGGATATGGTTATGCACGGGGAGAACGTCGAAGATGGGCCTCAGTTTGAATCATCTAGGGCTGGGATTGCAGCTCTGATTGAATATAAAGGCAGACAAAGGCGGGTTAGGCATCTCTCGGAAATTCTCCGATTGCCTGGACAGACGGACACCACAGGGGAAAAAGCAGGGGCTGTGGAGAAAAGAGGGAGGGGGAGACCGCGGAAAAATCCCAGACCAGCCTCCACGGAGTTGGCAAATGGATCCCTGTCGGATTCGGATTTTTTACAACGTAAGCGAAGTATTCTTAAGGAGGCACAGGAGACGTGGGAATTGGGGAAATTGTTGGGTGCGGAAACAATTGGGAACGAGGAGAACGTTATTAAAGACATTGCTCGCCTTATTGAGGCGAGGGAGTCGTTGCAATTGTAGAAGCGATATGAGGATGTTATCGTGGAATGTGCGGGGTTTGGGAGCAGCGGCGAAACGGCGTGGGGTACGTAATTTAATACGACAACATCGTGGGGAGTGTGTGATCATTGTGGAAACAAAGATGGAAGCTATCTCGGAACTGATGGTGAGGAACATTTGGGTGTCTGATAATTTTGATTTTGTGTTTACGCCGTCGATAGGGCGATCCGGTGGAATTTTTATGTGTTGGGATAAGGATAGATTCAAAGCCGATCGGACGGTTGTGAGGGAACGTTTCGTGGCTGTTGAGGGGTGTTGGGTAACCGAGAATTGGAATGAAATTGTGGTGGATATCTTGTCCCGTGACATCCCGTGGTGCCTAATGGGCGATTTTAATGATGTAGTGGCTATGTCCGAGAGACAAGGTTGTGTATCGACAGATCGAGGTATGGGTGTTTTTGTGAATTTTATTCAGGATAATGGCGTATGTGACTTAGATTTATGTGGTTTATCGTATACATGGTTTGGTTCTGATAGTAGATGTAGTAGAATTGATAGATGCTTGGTCTCGCTGAATTGGTTGGATAAGTTTGTAAATTTGAAGTTGTCGTCATTGCCGAGGGGTTTATCCGATCATACGCCACTATTACTTGTGAGTGATACTTTGGATTGGGGGCTGAAGCCGTTTAGGTTCCTTAATGCATGGGTGGGAGATAGGAGATTTGTCCGTGATTTAGAAGTGGAATGGGTGAGATTGTCGTCAATGCCGGATGGTTGGGATGTGGTTAAAAAATTGAGAAGCATGAAAACATTTTTACGGGAGTGGAATAAGGTGGTGTTCGATAATCTGGACCACCGGATTGAGGTAACTACTAATGCGATTGCCTTGATCGATGGGGCCACAGGTGAAAATGTTGTTTCGGAGTCCCAAGTGTTGCAACGGCGTATTTA
This sequence comes from Hibiscus trionum, assembly GCA_030270665.1. NCBI lineage: Eukaryota > Viridiplantae > Streptophyta > Magnoliopsida > Malvales > Malvaceae > Hibiscus > Hibiscus trionum. The sequence goes on along the minus strand of BSYR01000026.1, from coordinate 38,113,805 downwards.
CCAACAAGAGTTATGGTCCCTATCACGTATGCGTGAATCACTGTGGAGACACAAGGCAAGGGTACGATGGTTGCGGGAAGGGGACGAGAATACGGCTTTTTTCCATCGATCGGCCAAATTGAGGTCGCTACGCAATGGCATTTCTGGTTTGAATGTAAATGGGGTATGTGAAGTGGATCTGGAGCGCCTTGATACGTGGTTTTTGAGGAATTTAAAAAGCATTTTGCAGCTCCAATCTGTTTGGGGGATATGGATATGGTGCTGGCATTCAAGCAATTGCCGTTAGAGTTGGCAGCCGATTTGAAGGTCCTTTTTAGTGAGGATGAGGTGCGTGCCGTAGTGTGGGGATGTGATGGGGCAAAGACGCCGGGTCTGGATGGTTTTACCTTTGAATTCTATAAGAAGAGGTGGGATTTCTTGAAGAGCGATGTGATGCTTGTGTTGAATAACTTTTATGAGTCGAGGGAATTACCGAAGGGTGTGAATTCGGCTTTTGTGACCTTAATTCCGAAGAAGGAAAATCCGAGAGAAATTGGGGACTTTAGGCCGATTTGTTTGCTGAATTCTATTTATAAAATTGTGGCGAAATGTTTAGCAAAGCGACTACAATGTGTGTTGCCCGTTTTGATCAGTGATGTTCAATCTGCGTTCATTCAAGGCCGTCAGATTGTATATGACATTATGTTGGCTAATGAGGTGATACATTCTATGCAACAAAGAGCGGGTAATGAGGGGGGTTTACTGAAAATTGACTTCGTGAAAGCGTATGACAGTGTAAAGTGGGATTGCTTAGAGAAGATTCAGATGAGGATGGGTTTTGGGAAGGTGTGGAGGGCTTGGATGCGCGCATGTTTTAGTACGGCACGGCTGTCAGTTTTACTCAATGGTTGCCCGACGAAGGAATTTCCGATGAAGCGAGGTGTGCGATAGGGTGATCCTTTATCGCCTCTTTTATTCGTAATTGTGGCAGAATTGTTGCACCTTTTGTTGGTTGAGGCGGAGAAGGGGGCTTATAACAGGAGTGCGTATTGTTAATGAGTGCTTTGTGTCGCACTTGCAGTTTGCGGATGACACAGTGATCTTTCTTCAGGGTGATCCGTGAATAGCACTGAATTTGAAGAGGGTTCTCACTTGTTTTGAGTACAGTTCGGGGCTGAAAATCAATTATGCTAAATCTTGTTTATATGGGGTAGGTGTCGAGGTGGGATCATTGCGTGAGATGGCATGGATGTTAGGGTGTTGCATGGGTACTTTACCGATGGTTTATCTTGGCTTGCCTTTGGGAGTGAATCCACGTAGTTTGAGTATGTGGGAGCCGTTGATACAACGCTTTCAGAAAAGTTTGGCTGGATGGAAGAGGGATTCGCTATCCTTTGCAGCTTGGTTGACTTTATTGAATTCAGTATTGTCTGCACTTCCTATTTATTACATGGGCATCTTTGTGGTACCAAAAGGTGTTATCAAACGGATAGACCGTATCCGTAGGAGTTTTCTATGGGGAGGTACGGAGGAGCGACGTAAATTGAGCAGGGTAAACTGGAGGGTAGTGTGTAGGCCGCGAAAATTTGGGGGATTGGGTGTTGTAGATTTGCACACGCGGAATCTAGCTCTCTTGGCGAAATGGCATTGGCGTTTTGCGTTGGAAAATACGTCTTTGTGGAGGGAAATTTTGGTTGCTAAATATTGTGAGGATGTGTTGCGTAGGCGGATTTCGGTTGGACAAAAGAGAGCTATGTCAACGGTATGGCGACAAATTGTGGAGGTACAAAATGAGGTTAGTATTAATCATTTTATGGGTTTGTCTAATTTTGCATGGCTGGTTGGGAATGGGAGGAAGGTGCTTTTTTGGCGTGATAGGTGGTGTTTAGAGGTGCCGTTATGTGAGGTGTTTCCTCGTCTTTATCGGATTGCGGTGAATAAATGGGCGTTGGTTTGGCAATATGCACGTGTCCATTCGTTGGGGCATGCGAATTGGAGTGATTTTTTTCTAGACCGTTGCGATCGTTTGAGTTGGCAAAATTGCGGGATTTGCGAGGTGTGGTGGGGGCGTCGGTTCTAGTAGAGGAGGTGGAGGATAAGTGGGTGTGGAAACATACGTCGACGGGATCTTTTTCGGTGGCAAGGTTGTCGAGATTAATGGCATCATTTGGTTTAGAGGGGGAAGCGGAATGGGATGGTGCGGGAATTTGGTCGTTGCTTACGCCACCGAAAGTGCAGTGTTTTGTGTGGTTTGTGCTCCTCGAACGTTTACCCACTTTATGTTTGCTGCGGGAACGAGGTATGCATTTAGATGTGCAGGATTTCTCATGTCGTTGGTGTGGGGAAGTAGAGGATGAGGCGAATCATATCCTTTTCAGATGCACGTGGATGTGGCGTGTGTGGTCGATGTTTTTCGCTTGGTGGCAGGTGGAGGTGGTTCGACCGGAGTCTTTAGTGGGGTTTGTGCATATTTTTTTTGATAGCTTTTTTCGGGGGGTGGTCCGGCAATGGTGGTTATCGGGATGTGCTGCAGTTTTGTGGTCGATGTGGCTAGCGCGCAACGATTTGATGTTCAATGGTAAGAGGGTGTCGCCTTCTAAATTATTTTTTCTGATCAAATTGCGATCATTTTCTTGGGTGAATGCGCTGGACTATAACGCCATGCTTGTGGAATCGGTGTGGTGGGATTGTCCTTGGTGGTGTGAGGGGATGGTCCGTGCAAAGGGACCTCGGGTGGGGGTAACGTGGCTGCCACCGTTGGAGAATATGGTGAAGTTTAATGTGGACGGGTCGGCTAGGGGGAAACCGGGGCCAGCGGGTTGTGGTGGTGTGTTACGTAATGCAACGGGACAAGTGTTGGCGATGTTTTCAGGACCGCTGAGGGTGCTTGACTCGAATGAGGCTGAAGTGCATGCGATATGTTATGCGCTTGAGGAGTTTGGAGGGTCGAAATGGAGTAGTTGGTCTTGAATAATTGAATCCGACTCTTTGGTGGCGTTATCTTGGGTTTTGAATGTAGATAGTAGGCCGTGGAAATATTATTGGTTGTTTAGGCGAATTGATGTTGCACGGGGAGGGGTGAATTGCACGTTTCAGCATGTGCACCGCGAAGCTAACGACATTGCGGACAAGTTGGCTAAGGGGGGTGTCGAGCGACGGGGATGGCTATGCGTGGGCCTGTAGAAGGAAGATCGGGGGTGCAGGCAGTGTGGGAAGACGGTTTCGATGGTTTGCTCGAGCATAGTTTCGGTGTGTGCGGGATGTGTGTGAGTTGTATGATCTCGGGGTTGGTTTCTCGTGTCCAACTTGGGTACTCTTTTCCTCCATCTAGGTGTAGGGAGGTTTTTAATGAGGCCCGAGTTTGGACGTTATGTATGATTTGTTCATTAATAAAATCATACGTTTGAGCAAAAAAAAATTTTAGTAGTGTTCAACGGTGTTCGTCGCACGTGTTAGACTCATCCCTATTTATAACTTAAAGCCAATACTTAAATTTGTAGAACAACACATAAATCTACATTAATTAATATATACAATGGATAGCAAGACAAACTCAACGAGTGACTCAAGTAAAATAAAGGATGATCCAAGTTCGAGTATAATTTTATCGGCAAGGCATATATCTTATCATTGGATTAATAAAGAAATATGAACAGATAACACATTCTACTAAGAATCTTAACACTGCTTTCATGAACACCGAATGCATGTGAAGTGAGCAATTAATTAATTTCAAAATCACCATCAAATTCATATGTTTCTACCACCATGTGCTGTCTGTTATGCTCATATTCATTTTTATCCAATATTTACATAAAAAATTACGAAAAGTCATATTTTCTGCGACTGCACCTAAGATCCAGATATATGTCAAATACGAGTGACAAATAAATTTTTTAAAAATAAAAAGTCGGAACAACATAAAAATAGGCATACCCTTAAGCAAGCATGCTTCTCATTTCTCAAAACATGACCTGTAAAAGCTTTTAACTTGAGTTTCTTAAGGCGTCTAGCTTCCATATGGAGTAACGAGGCGAAAGAAGATCCTACCCAATGCTTCCAGGAATTTAATAATTTATCGATAAACATACTTATGCAGTAGCATGAAAAGAAATACAAATGGATTCCTACAAAAAAGAAAAAGAAAAACAGAAATTCGAGACGAAAATAAAAGGTAAAATTTTCAAAGAGGCGATCCGATGTGATTTCTTCCTCTTGTAAAAGAATAGTTCCATTTCTGGCTACTTCAGTTAGAGTCATATGTAAAGACAAGGCAACAAGGATAAACAAAGTCATGTGTTGTAGATGTTTGGTTGTCTGATAAAGCTAAGAAGCACTACTTCAAACAACAATGAGGACTGTCTTTTGGACGCGGCGGCACACGGCATTTTAGATTCGAATATAAAATGAAAACAGCTAATAAAGAATGAAATAATGATAATGGCAATCGATCCACCAAGTACTATAATATATGGGGGCCGAAAGTAAGAGCCCACAACAATTAAATACAGGGCTCATCTTATTTTAATCCATGTTAGTCAACAATTATACACAAGCCAAAGGGATAGGTTGCACAATCTTGCAGAACCCTAGGGGAAAAGGTTTCGCTAGAAGCCAAACAGATATATATATCCGACATCAATTATCCTGGCTTTCCACAGCATGAACAAAACCGATATATGCGGATGGAATATCGAGCTAATGTTCGGTACATTGCATATTTCTAATTAGCAACCAATGCGAACACATTATTCATGAAAAATGCAAGAAAACTACATCAGTACAGTAGTTTCACTTCATAAAGGATACACTGCAAGAAAAGCAATGCATGCACAATTCAGCATACTAAACCTTGGATAGAAGCACTCGGCAAATATTAAATACGTCTAGGGTATAAATTTCGGGAGTGAACATTAAGGATAACAAAGGGGAAATCTACGGGCAAGTCTAACGTACAACAGGTCTAGGGTACAGCTAAAAGACTGCAGATTTCGAAACTTTTCCAAAAACTTAAAATGTTGGACTTTTAGATAACATTTTAGGTTAATTTTTTTGTATTTTTGACAAGTTTTGATATTTTGTCCAAGAACCTAAAATGTTATAAATCAAGTATCGAAACTTGTCAAATACCACGAAAAAATCAACCTAAAATGTTATCTAAAAATCTAACATTTTAGATTTTTGGACAAGTTTCGAAACCTGCCATCTTTTAATTGTACCCTAATCCTACTGTACGCTACACTAGCCCGTAGATTTCACCTTTGCCAAAACACAAAACTAATGGAAAAATAAAATAAAGGGAAAATAGGAATAAAAAAGGGGTTCGACAAGAGTTCAAGAAAGCAACAATGTCTTATCATCAGCACACTATAATTTTGAAGAACTACTCTTATATCAGACATTTATATTATTCTCTGACTATTAATTCACTACAAAACATGTTCTAACAGTGTAAGAAATGTGAACTCGTAGACAATATGATGAGAGTGACCCACAGAGTGCAATTCTAAAGACAAATAAACAGGAAAAAAAATAGCCAAGGCCAAAGACACAGTTGAAGAACATATGTTAATAAAAGGATATGGAGTCTACAAAAGAAGAATATACCAAAACCATATGAATAATTAGTATGCAGCAGAAAAAAAAACGAATTTAGACTTTAATGGATCCCCCAAGTCAATTGGTCCACCTTTTTGTACTACGAAAGATGATCTCAGTTTATTGTATTACCATAACTTGAACCACCAAGCAAGCCACCTCCAGTGTCTGCATAAACTTCAGAAGGATCAAGAACCGGCGGTGATGATGAACCCCCATTTCTCCCAACGCCGCCGCCACCAGCAATACCACCGAGATGCAATTCAGATATACTTGGAAACCCCTCTCTACCTTCATGTCCTTGGTCATAGAGAACCCCTTTGAACACACGTCCACCAATCCTAACCACTGCTTGATATGCATGCTCATCTTCACCATCCTCCACTGCCGTCACTCTTACACACTTGAACACTGCCGGCGCACGTACTTGCCCCGGAAGTGAGCCTGCATCTGCACACACACATAAAAAAAAACCATTTTCCAGTAAAAACACTACCCAAATTTCAGTCTAGAAACAACCCTAATGAAAGAGAAACAAAAAAGCAAACCTGGGTGACTTGTGCTAGTGTCAAACCTTCTTGGAGTAGTGTTTGAAGTTGAAGTATGAGGAGTGGTCGTAGTCTGTGAAGTGACAAGTTTCGGCTTTTTAGCCCCAGAAGTCGACACTAATGAGCCAGCACCGCCAGTAGTAGCGGTGGCTGCCACGAGTTGCCGCTCTCTTCTCCTAGCAGCAGGTACCCACGTGCTCTTCACATGAATAGGGCAATCAAAGCCTCGACTTTTACAGCATGTTCTACACCTCCTGTGTGTACAATCTTTCTTGGCTTGGTTCCCACAATCTTGACACGTTGGCCCCGAGCTTGAACCTGAACCGCCGCCACCACTGGGTTGTATCAAGTTCAAGGAAGAAGAATTGTTGTTGATATCAAGGATTGATGGTTTTTTAAGATTATGAGGGGAGCTTTGATTCTGCCATAACTGCATCCCACTGAGCTTGTTACGACCATTGTTATTCAGCAAATCAGAATCCTCCGTATTTTGTGGAGCTAAACATGGAGACGCGGTGAGAAGTGGGAAAACACCGAAGCCAACACCAAGCGCCGTGGCAGCATTCTGACCGTCGAATTGATCATTACCGATGATGGGATCTTGAGCATGGTGGTGATGGTGATGATGGTTAAAAGACGCAGGAGCAACAACAACGAAATCGCGGAGACCAACCATCCCCAATTCAGAGGGAAGCCCGTAGTTGAGCGGACGAGCAGAGGGTGGCCATTGAGTGGTGGCGGATCCAGGTGCAGCAGCCACCGCTGCGGCGGCGTTCGCATTGAAGCCAAGGGACAAATCATCGGGGCCAGCTCGGATTTCTGTGGACGATGATGTCGCCCAATCTGCAAAGGCTCCTGAGTCTGAAAGTAGCGGCCTTGTTGTGGTAGCCACAATGACAAAGATAATAACAAAATTATGCAGGCAAAGACGTCTCCTTCAATTGTTAAAACCTCAATCTTTACAAACATAAAACACACAAATATGTAAAGAAGAAGAGGGAAAGAAGTGGAGAAAAGGGGGCAATCAAAGGAAGATACGCATATCTCTATGTGGGCGTTATATGAGTTAGAAGAGTGGAAAGGGTGGGGTCGAAATCTCTGAAATTGTAGCAGAAGAAGATAAAAAGAAAGAGAAAGAGATCTTCTTTGTTGGGTGGCTTTCCAAATCCCAATTGCTGCACAGCAAGCACTAGTGTTTCTTTCTTTTTTGTGTTATCCTTTACCTTCTGCCATTAATCTGCAGCAATACTAAGAGAGGATTGAGATATTTCCGTTAGCTAACGACCCTTTTCTCTTGTTTTCTTTCTGTCTCTTTTTCTCTCTATATATGGATAGAATCTAGTTACATAATAGTAGATTATCACTTTGGAAAAAAAAGTAATGAGATAAGCTCAGCCATTCATTTCCCCATCCAACGATTCCAAAAACATATAAAACTTAAAGAGTTTTACAATGGGTAAGTTGATCCTAACCCTCTATATATATATATATATATATATGAGAGTATGTATGTGTGTTTCTTCTTCAATAGCTAGCAACCCAATCCTTCTTTCCCTTCCTCATCTTCATGTTATTTCTTTGTTTTGTTTTTTCTTTTCTTACAAGAAAGCAAAACTGAGTCGGGTTCTCTTTTGCCTTGCTTTCTCTCTCCAATAATCGCACACCAACTAAAGAGAAGAGGGTAAAAAGACTTTTGTTGTTTAGACCATGTTCGAACTATTTTTAAAAGTTTGATTAGTTAAAATCGTTAATGTAGATATTTGGTGAGAGAGAATTAGAAAAGTCAATTGGGTGAAATTTCTCAATTAAAACAAATTGCTTAGAGGAGCTTTTTGAGTTTAGAGGTTTTGATATAAGAATTGTAAATACTCTTTTATTCTTATCACTTACAAAAAATCTCCAAATAATCTACATTTGAATTTTTTTTCTATTTTTCATTTCCTTACCCCTAACGTATTCTGTAACCAGTCGTTTTATCTTCTTTAAAAAAATTTGTTCTTTTGATCGATCAAATTGAAAAGCCTAAGCTATCAAGCAAGGACTTGAGTTCTAATCACTACAACAAATTTATCAATTTGTGACATAATTTCTATACGACGCTTTATATAACGTCACAGAAAATACAATAAATGTGACGATTATTTATTTTCGTCACATTTAGCGATTGATGGTATATCTTCTATGACAATTTTAAAAAATGTCATTAGTTTTCGTCACTATACGTTTGGCGCCAAAATTTGTCACCAAAATATTTTGGTGGGAAACATTTTAATGACATTTTGATAAAGTGGCGACGTTGCGAAATCGTCACTAATAAAAATGTGTATTAGTGACGAATGATTATTATGAAAATTTATTTTGAATTTGCGTCGTTGTAAATTTGTCATCGATAAGCTTTATTCATGACAATTTTATTCGTCATATTTTATATGACACATAATGTAACGATTTATTTACGTCACAAAAATAAGTTTAACGTGACAAAAGTAATCACATGTCACTCATTGTTATATCTCCTAAGTGTTATATGACGATTTTAAAAGACAACATATTATTGCATCACTTAATTTTTTACGCCAAGAATAAACACAAAAAATTGGTGAGAAAATTTTACAGTGGCATCTTTATTTCATTACTAATTCAAAATTTTATTAGTGATGAATTTTTTAAAGTACTGTGTATAAATAAATACATTTTATTATTGTTGACGACCCTAATATAAACAATTACATTTTAATTTTTAGTAACAAGGATTTATGGTCAAACAAAACACATTTGTTTGTAATTTTAAGCTATAGATAGATATTGTGATTTAAATTTTGTTTGACCCAGCACGAAAATTTCACTGTGCGACCTGATTGGTAAATAATATTTTAGGAGAAAATTATAATTTTTTTACATATACAAAATTTTCAGGCTAAATTTATTTTACTTTTTCATAATTTCATACTGCCCTTTGAGTTTTGAGTAAAATTTAAAAATTTTGTAAAAAAAATAAAAATAGTAAAATGATAAGCTATAATATTATTAAAGAGAAATGGTGTAAAAGTAACAATGATGAACAAAGTCATTGTGAGCTGAAATTTAAAATATAAAATATCACGTCAATATTTTTTTTACAATAATCCTTAATTTTAAGGTTTGATGTGAAATTATTTATTTATGATCTATGGTGATTTTCATCACATCAGTGAGATAACTAATAATTTTTATTGAAGTGACGTCAAAATTCGACATATAATATGGTCGACTTTCCCTTTATTTGTCTAAAGTCAACATGTAGTCTGGCCAATTTTACTTTTCCCTGCAGAGAGTACAATAGATCTGAAAACAACAAGGGAAATACAATATGTCTAAAAAAAATTCAACAACAATGTCTAAAACATTTAGCCCCTAATTTTGAGTGGGTGAGGCTAAAAAATAACAAATTTGGGAATTTGTCGAAATAATCTATAATATTAAATTTTTTGATAATATTTTAGATACGTTTTTTCATGATTTTTGTCAAATTTTGAAACTTGTCGAAAATAATACCAACATAACATGTTATCTAAAAATTTAATATTTTAAATTGTTTAAACAAATTTCAAAATTTGTCGTCTTTCAACCATACCCTAAACTTGTTCTTTATAATTCCCTAATTTTATATGAGTTAGGTTATTTTCTATCTCATTTCCCCTTTCTTTTTCCTAATCGATCCGCGCTTCCCTAATTAGCTCTGCACCAGTGTGCTTCAGTATTTGTTATTTCCCTAACCAGCACCGCACCGCAGTGATTCATTCAATCCCACTCAAACCCTAACTCATCGGCGTGTTTCAGTCGAGAAAAAGTTCTTTCTGGTTTTGCCTTCAATCAGTAAATCTCTAGTTTCACATATTATCTCTCGAAAACTTTACTTTCTAACCTAATTGTAACTTGCAGATCTATTTTCTTACTCTAGTCGAAAATTTCAGACTAAATAGGTACGCATTTTCTCTCATAACTTGTAATTTTTCATTTTTCACTAATTTGAATTAAAGAAGAGGTATCTCTCTCTATTTCATCATCACGAAGGAGGCATCTCGCCTTCAATCGAGCTCCATCGAATCGAGAAGCAGTTGTCATAGCTATAGAAAACAATCAAGATCCCACTTCTGAATCTATGTTTACCGAGTTGTTTTGAAATTTTTACTCTTTTTTTATCTCTAAAAGAAAAATGAAGATGAGTAGAAGAAAAAAAATTAGGTCATTGATGAAATCAAAGTTCGTAGTGGGAGCTTTATCCAACAAGCGTTGTCTCGAACTATCACACTGGGTCGAGTTCAACCTCAAGCACCCGCCTACTACAATGACCTTGACATCAATTTTTCCCATCGATACAAGGTATTTATATTATTTATATGTTAATTTATGATGGATTTAAGTATTTTTAGTGTACGATTCCTGTTTGACGTTTTGATTTCCTAAAAAATGCTAGCTGTCGTGACTTGAATCTATTTAAATGTTTACTAACTAATCAGTGGGAGCATGATTTAAACACTGGTAACATTATAGTTTCCAATGGGCAATGCTAAAGTGAAGGAAATTTAATTCCATGAGAAGAGTAATCTTATTATACTGAAGTTCACACTTTAACTATACTTGAAAAATTGAAGAACGTTACCTAAATGGTAGTGACAATAAAATTTTAAAGTTTATTTTTCTTGTTGTATGGTCTTTGCAAATAAAGACTTTTTTCATCTTTAATCTCTATCCCTCAATTGGTTGGTTGTAACATGATTGACTAAAGATGTTCGTTTTTTCGGAACCAAATGCTTCCTCCAAACTGTTTTACTAGTAATACCTTTAGATTGTCTTTCAACATCAAGTTTGATGACACATACACATAACTTTCCTAAATATTAAATGATTTCTTACATGATAATATATATTTAAATGGCTGTATTCAAAATCCATATCTGATTATGTATTGCACTTATATTTTAAAGTAGACGAAGTGTTTTTGATGACATAGATTTTCAGTTTAGCTCTTATTAGATTCAATAAAACTAAATCTTAGAGATAGGGCTTGGTGAGTCGTTTGACTGATTTATATCTTATTTTTTATTTGCAGGGTTGGAATGAAATGTATGTCTTCAAAAGTATGCTTTCCTTTGAACTTTGAAGCTAAGTTATTTTCTTAATTTTCTTATCTATTGATTTTTTATTTGAAAATTTCTTTTTATTTATTTACATCTTAAATTTTAACTACAACACTGTCCTTGTAAAATTTAGTGTCAACTGTCAAATTACTTTCTAACTTATTTCTTCAAGCTTTAGAAGTCTGGAATATCATTTAACCTAATGTGCAGATTATTTTGGTTTCCTATGATATTTTCTGCAGTGCTCCACTATACATGTAATTTAACTTAAAATTTCTAATGTTTTAGATTCATTCAACTTGTTGGTTAACAATGGTGCAGCCGCTGATCAAGTTATATTTCAGGTAAGTCGTTAATCCATCATTTTTCTTGCTTTTTTATTTTTATTTCTTTGCTAATGCTTGCTTTTAGAGTAGGAAAAAAGATATTGAGTTGTTTCATGGCAACTTAAACATCTCACATTTTTCTCATGAATTTATCTTGAATAATAATGTTTTGGTTCAAATATATTTCAGTTTTACTGAGGGAGTAACCCAGCTATTTTTTATTTTCCTTAGAAAATTAGTTTAAATAATGGAGATATTAAATTTAGATCACTGGTCAAAAGAACCTTCTATGGTTATTCCATGATTGTCGGAATTGAAAGTCGGTGATGTTTATGAAATTTTGAAAGGACTTCTTCAGATTGAAACACTATAGCTAGGTGTTGATGTGAGAACTAGGAAATACAAATTTTGTTAATTGAATCTCGTTAGCTGTCACTTAAAGTCTATCATAAGATGAACTAAGAAAAACCATATAGTTATACTTGAAAATAAATGTTCTAAATTCGGAAGTATAAATCTGGTCATCCCTCATTATTTTAAAAAATTGTTGTGGTATAGAAGTTAAAAGGTATTTTCTTGCATTAGCTTTTCCCACAGTATTTCTAGTGTACATGTTTTACCTTCTATCTTTTTAAATATATGCAAGGACATCATTTTCCTTTGACACCACGCTAGTGTAATTGTGAGGTTTTCAAAATGTTATCATATTAACATGTAGTTTACATTAGTAATGGTGAAGGTGAAAAATAAACATATTGCAATGAATGACTTTTAATAGCGAAGCTGAATTCTTAAATTGATAGTTATTTGTATTAAGAAACCATTCACATCATAAATATGACTTTTTAGTTGATTTTACATTTTACTTTTGGTTGACATATGCGAAGCTGAATTCTTGAAAAGTACTATTCTTATTGGAATCTTCTTAGGTGTTCAAATCCCATAATGCTTAAGAAAACTTAGTTCAGAGAAGATTTCTGTTGTCAAAGGAGGACGAAAAAATGTAGAACACTCGACAAAGAACCTTGTTGAAATGGAACAAGAGCAATTCCAAATAGCAGCAACAACTAGATGTGACCTTGGACTAAAATGGGTGCAAAGAATCGAGGTGGAGAAGCATATAGTGAATGAAAGTATCTTTGTTGCTGGTGTTTCACAATCTAACCCGACATTGTTATAATATGATCAGATGAACACGAAGCCAAATAAGTAACAAAAAAGGAAGAGATTTTACAGTTTACTTGTATGTTTTACAATTTTGATCATTCTACTCTTATTATTTTGTAAGAAATAAATTATATAATATTTTGAGTATTACGTAAATAGTTTTTGAGGAATAATGTGTAACTTTTTATCATTTTAACTGACAATAATTGTATCATTATTAATTTTATGATTTTGCTTCTATCACTAATAATTGGTAACATCTTAATATAATTAGTGATAATGAAGTCTCTAAGTGACAAAAATGGTAATACGTGACAATTTTAAATTGCAAATAACAAAAAATATTATATTATTCGTGTTTAGGTGACGATATATTACGTCATTAAAAATGTGGCAATATATTTTTCGTCACCTATAAATTGAAGTTAATATATTATTTGTGACGATAAGAATTATTATTAACGAATTTTTTTATAATTCATTGACGTAATTAGTTGTCACCAAATATAAATTATAAAGTGACATTATGTATTATCGTCATTCATAGTACTATTAGGTGACGATATACCACGTCACTAACATTGTGACGATGTTTTTTTCGTCACTTATACAATAAAATTGTTGTATTATTGGTGACGATATGAATAATTAATGACGAAATTCTATATTATTTGGTGACATAAATAGATGTCACTAAGTGCAAATTATAAGATGACGTTATACATTAGCGTCACTATATGCTCAACAATACGTGACGAGAAAAAAGTACATCGTCACGTTAGACATTTAGTGACGCACCTAGCGTGACGAACGCCGTGACATCAAATTTAATGTCACAAAATACGAATGGTGACGAAAATGTAATTTTCAGTGACAATATTTTAGATGCCACTAATAGGCAAATTTGTTGTAGTGAATGTCTACTATTTTTTTTAAACATTCAATTTGCTTGATTATTTTCATTCATTTTCCCTTCATTTATTCTGGTTGTTTGGGTGAGCCTGAGATTGCTTAATAAGATTGTGGTCATGGTGATAAGAGTTGGGGTTAGGTTGCAATTTAAAAGTGTAACGCTCCGATTTTGGGCCTAGAAGTTAGCCGGGTTGTTTAGACAGTTCGGACGAACTGAGTAAGATAGTCAGTCTAGTTTCAAGAATTTAATCAGATTAAATGGTTTTCGGGCGAAATAAAAATATTTTAAAATATTATTCTGGTTTTGATGAACTCAATTTCGCAAAAATAAATTGGGTTAATTGACATTTTAAAAGTAGTGCCTAAATTGTAAAATATATAAAGTTGTTTTGGTGACTAAATTAAAAATGAGTCAAAACTTAGAATCTTTAGAGGAGCTATTACACCAAAGTGTTTTATCAGCTTTTCCTTATTTTCAATTATTTTATAATGGTTTTAAAAAGGTTTATTAATTATAATAAAAATGATTTAATAAAAAGATTTCTTAAAAAGTCAATTCATTTTCTTACGTAACTTCTCTTTTTCTCTAATCTTTTTCACTTATCAAACTAAATTTCTTTCATAAATATGATGAGGAATCAATTGATTTGATTTTCTTTTTGATTTCCTAAAGTAATCTTTGATTTTCTACAACAAATCTCATTAGATTTCTTGAAGCTTTCAAGCCAATCAAGGGAAAAGTAACTTGTTTGATGTGACATTTTTAGTTCTCCTCTAATCAAAGGTTATTTATTGAAACTCTAAAGTTCTTGACTCTTTTGTTTTGGTTTTTAACTTGATTCGATTAATAAATGTTGATATCTTGATTTAATTGAGCTTTAATGCTGAGTTCATTGATGAAATTAATTGAGAATTAAATTGGACTGATTTTGCTGGGTTTGAGATTGATTTTAATCACAATCTTTATGTTTAATTATGTTGATAATTGGGTTTTATCAATGAAATCCCGAAACTAGGTGATTTTCTATATTTTTACGTTGGAAAAAGTGAAGTTTTAGGCTCTTTTTGTGTTTAATTGAATGCTAAAGCTATAAGGTTGTTTGGAGGATGTTTTTAGATGTAAATGATGATGATTAGATGTTTAATTCTATGGGTATAGGCTGGTAGATGTTTAGATGAGTTTTGGTGATGTTTTTTATTGTTATAAAGGGGTGATTGTTGGTTTATTGATAGAAAAAGTGAAGGAGTGGTGTTGCTGGGATTTTATATGCCTAAAAGTGCATTAATCCTCTGGTTTAATGTGGATAAAACAAGGGAATTGGATCCGACATCGTTAGAAGAGGATTCGATAGCATTTGGTGCTTGAGATCGCTTCGGTGAAGCAAGGGAAGCATTGTTGGTGAGTGGAAATGGTTTTAAAAGCTTTTCAAAAGTTTGAGAATACTTTTTAGGGGTTTAGATTGAGCTTGAAATGCTAATATAAGCTCGGAAGTAAGTATGGAAGATTTCACTCTCGATTTTCGGTTTCCATTGTTTTATTAAATTGATGCTCATGTTTTGAAGATAGATTTGCTTTACCCACTGTTATATGCATGTTTTGGAAGTGAGAAATGTTGCATATGTTTCTATTTTGATAATACATGTGTTTAGAAAGTGGTATGCAACATGTTTGAGAAAATGCCTAAATACATAGTTTAATGTATTTGAGATACTTTGATAGAAATTGGTCTGAATTGTAACGCCCTGGGTTTAGGGGTCGGATGTTACACGGGTAAATCGGGTTTGAGTCGTGGGCTCGTTTTAAGATTTAATTAGGAATGGGTTTAATTTAAAAAGGTTTGATTTTCATTAATGGCAAACTTGTAATTTTTGAAATAAGGGGAAAACATGAGTGAAGGAAGGGTCTTTTGAATTTGTTCTCCTCATCTTCATCCTCTTGCTTTTTACGTCAAAGCCCCCCTTAACCCCTAAACACTATTCCATCATACTTCTTCATCTTTTCAAGAGCTCTCTTCAAGGTAATTACATATTTGACTTCTCCTCTTTATTTCAAGCGTTTTCATGGTTCTAATTTTACTTAAATCCCATTGTCCAAGTTTTTAAGTTTTCAAGTTTTAAGGGAAAAGGGAGAAGCTTTAAGGGTTTTTGTTTAGCTCTTGATTTGATGAGTTTATTTATGTTTTAATCTAGTCCATAGATGTATCATATCTCAAAATGGAGAGGTTTTAGCAAGAATCCCGAAATGTGTTCTCATGGGTATTTTAAAAGTGTCAAAACTTGGGTTTTTAGTGTGGTTTTAAGTTGGAGAGCGGGGCTGATGTTATAGCAGTGTTAGACAGGTGTTTTGAAGGTGTTTAACGGTGTTTTGGGTGTTGGAATTGGTAGTTTCTGCTAGGTTTGGTGGGAGTACGAAAATGAAGAAGTTTTGTTAGCTCACGGTTTGGAAATGTGGTAAATGGGTCTTGAAATTGTGTTTTGATCGTGACAGTGGTTTTGGGGCGGAATGATTGAGTAAATTGTTGTTTTTGATTGACTAAAATCAAGGGAAACCATCAGAGAAGCTTCGGGCACTATTCCGGAAAATTTGGAGACTTGAGATTAGTGTTTCGACTTCCGGTTGGGCTTCATTAGTGAGTGAAAATGGTTTGAACTTGATTTGATTTCGAAATGGGCTATTGGGGGTTTTGGTGGAGCCTCGAGGGCTAACCTAAACCCAAGTGTAAGTTTGCTAAATTTTACCTTGGTTGTTAAGTGTTGGTGCATGAACAATTGTTGTGATGTTATGTAAATTGTGGATTGCCTTTATTTCCGTTTGTTGTTGTGTAGTCGTTGTTGGTGTCGAGCCTCACGTGATGGTTGTGTAACTACGGTGATGTGTAGTCCCACCGGTAGTGACTAGTAGAAGAGTACGTTGATGTGTAGTCCCATTGGAAAACTACTAGTCGAATCGGTGATGTGTAGTCCCACCGTGTTTTGGTTGTGCATGTGCAAACCATGTAATTGTGTTGTTGTGCTTCCTTTCGTGCATTTAAATGGCTTACGCATCGTTTAAGAAATGTGTTTTGAAAACTGCATGATTGATGAGTTTTAAGAGCTTTGCTCCCTAAGCTTCCAAGCTTACGCTCTCCTTTTTCCAACATGCAGATCGTTAGAGTTTCAGAAGGCAAATGGACAAGAGAGGAGCTTTTCAGAGTTCTCAAGTAGCTCAAGTATGGTTTAAGTCTTTGTAATAATGCCTAGACAATGAGGGTGTTAGACTTGTATGGAGTTGGTGCCAAACTCCTTAGTTTGTTTTGTTGATGATCTAGCATGTTGAGTGTTGATACAATGTTGAATATGTTTATGCTTCTATGTTGTGGATTGTAAACCATGTTTATTTTGTGGCTTAAATGCTTTATGTTTTGAAGGCTTAGGACCATTGTTCCATGAATGTTATGTGTGATTTGTGATAAGGCATGTAAACCTTGATATACAATATTTGTGTAAGTGCTTGTCTTCCTTGGAGTGTAATGGTTTAGTTATGAATGCCTTTATGCAAGTTCTATCCAAATGCTTATCTTTTGTTGGATGCCATGTTTGATTGGTTACGTAGCATCGCATGCTTAGTCTTGGTTGCTAAATGTTGTATTAGAGTATGTTTATTGCTAGACGAGTCGTAAATTGCATCTAGAGTTGAGTCTAGGAGGGTCTTGCAGCCAAAATGCAGTTTGCAGTGCAGGGCGTATCGGTACGCCTAAGGGCCGTATCGATACGGTTCTACACTTTGGACTTCATTTTAGGCTATGCGTACCAGTACACGAGGGTGTATCGATACGCCAAAAGCTCTCTAGAAATCTGAGATATTGACGAGATTTTGGCATATCGGTACGGGTCTTGGGTGTATCGGTACGATTTTTATCGTTTGACTGTGAGAAGTTGATCGTTGAGGGCGTATCGATATGGTCAACCAGTGTACCGATACGGTCACCCTAGGTTGACTTTGGGCAGTTGACCAAGTCAAGGCGTATCGATACGGTCTTCTAGCGTATCGATACGACATGTTGTAAAAGATAAAAATGGGATGTTTCAATTGCTTGATCTGTATGTTTGTATCGTTTCGTTGTCTTTCTGTTGTCGTATCTCACATAGGGTGCATGAAAGCATTTAGACAAGATAATGATTAAAATAAATTTTCTAGGGTTGCTAACCAAATGGGAGCCTTAACGGGTTTCACTTCAGTTTTCCTTGTGTGACCTACTCAGACCGGTCAGTCGTCCAGACTGGGACGAGGGGGTTAAATTTGGTGGTATCAGAGCCTGAGGTTTCCGAGACCTCAAGTAGGTAAGTGAGGTAAGCTTATGTGTTATGTTATTGCTATGTCACGGTAAGTGTTTTACCATGCATGCTTGAAGTTTGCTTGCTAGTACGGTGTTTGAAAGCATGTTTTAGTGGCCTTGTTGTTGGTTAAATGGTTAGTCCAAAGTCCCCATTGTTAGGCGTTGTTGTCAAAAAATGGTTTTTGGTTTAACGAGCTTGAGAACCCGAGTCCTTGCCCTTTTGCTAACCTAATGTTTTCCTTGTGTGTTGTGTGTTTGCTGTTTTAGATTCTGTCTCGATATGGTGACACCGAGGGGGCAGCCTAGAGCGGGTGACCAGGAACCCGGGGGTTAGCCTCTTGTACCTCTTGCTCCCGGTGGTGATGGAGTGGGTGGCGATGGTAACGTGCCTCAGGCTGGTGCGCAAGTCGAAGGTGATGGTAATGAGCCTCAGGCCGGTGCTAAAGTTGGAGGTGTTGGGGCTCAGGCGGGTAAGGGTCCAGCGGGCGCGAACATGACCCATTTGATTTAGACCATAGTTTGAGCTTCCCAGACAGCTTTGGTCGGTAGGCAAGCTGCAGCACCACCTCAGGGTGCGGGGACAAGATTACCCCTAGAGAGGCTTCGTAGCTTGGGAGGAGTTGCGTTCCGTGGGTTGACTCCCGATGGTTCAAAGGCGTGGCTTGAGAGTACTACACGCATCTTGGGTCAGATGGAATTCTCAAACGCCCGTAAGTTGGGTTGCATTGTCTCCTTGCTTCAGGGGGATGCATATACCTGGTGGACCACTGTTACTTCAGGTATGGTCGAGATGAAAATTACATGGGGGTTCTTCAAAAATGCCTTTAAGAGGAAGTACCTCGGAGTTTGGTATTTGGATGAGAAGAAGAGGGAGTTTATGGATTTGGTTCAGGGTAACAGGACCGTGTCAGAGTACGAGGTTTAGTTTGTGAGATTGAGCCAGTATACACTTGAGTTGGTTCCTAGTGAGAGGGAACGGTGTGAGCGCTTCCGGTATGGGTTGACTAGAGATGTGAAGACCTACATGCTTTCCTCTGACTACACCGAGTTTGATGTCTTGGTCTCTAGGGCCAAGGATATAGAATAGAACTTAGGTTCCAGTGCTCATGCTAGTGGGTCCGATTCCGGGAAGAGACACGCGAATTAGGATAGAGACCACGCCAAGAGGCATAGGGATAGGAGGTATCAGCCCAATTCGAGACATAGGGGTGGTAACTATGGTCAGGGCCACCAGGGCCAAGGAGCTGTTGTACACACTCCGGAGTGCACTAGATGCGGGAGACGCCACCAGGGTGAGTGTATGGGTATCTACGGGGCGTGTTGGAACTGTAGCTCCCGAGACCATTTGAGGCATGACTGTCCACACCTGACTAGGGGCGGACCGGCTCCAGCTAGGGGTTTCGAGCATCAGAGAGGCCATGGGTGCGGTCGTGGTAACTTTCAGCCGATGAAAGAGGGTCAGAGGAACATAGATCATGTAGTGGCAGTTTAACCCGAGGGAGGAGGACCGGCTAGGGTGTATGCACAGCGAGAGGCCGGGAATGAAACGGATGTCATTGCAGGTAATTTCTCGTTATAGTCTTTGAGTTTGCTTTCTTTGATTGATTCGGGGTCGACACATTCTTATATTTTGGGTGAGCACGCAAGGTCCTTAGGGTTACCATGTGAGTGGTTAGAGGTAGGTGTAAATGTCACTAGCTCTTTTGGTGATATAGTGGTAGTTAAGAAAATGTATAGGAGGTGTTCCTTGATGGTTCCGTGCCACGTGTTTCCGGTTGATATGATGGAGTTACCGTTCTACGGTTTCAACATGATTTTGGGCATGGATTAGCTAGTAGAGCATAGAGCTAGGGTTGACTTTGAGACCAAAAGAGTCTCCTTGAGGCTTACAGATGACTTCGAGGTTGTGGTAGTTGGTGAGAACGTTAGGTTCTTGTCCAATGTTGTTTCTGCTTTGGAAGCTCAGAAGTTGTTGAATTAGGGTTGTCAGGCTTATGTGATGAATCTGAATATGATTGAGGTTAGACCGCAAGACATCAGAACAATTTGTGACTTCCCGAGTGTTTTTCCAGAAGAGTTGTCGGGTTTGCCTCCAGACAGAGAAGTCAAATTTGCTATTGAGACGTATTCTGATTCTGCACTAGTGTCTATTGCTCCATATAGAATGACACCGAAGGAGTTGAAAGAGTTGAAGACACAGCTTCATGAGTTGTCCGATAGAGGTTTCATTAGGCCTAGTTTTTCTCTGTGGGGTGCTCCGGTCTTGTTTGTGAAAAAGAAGGACGGTAGCATGAGGATGTGTATAGATTATAGGCAGTTGAACAAAGTGACAGTGAAGAACAAGTACCCTTTGCCTAGGATAGATGACTTGCTTGATCAGTTGAGAGGTGCTTCAGTGTTTTCAAAGATTGATTTGAGGTCCGGATACTATCAGTTGAAGCTAAAAGATGTGGACATACCGAAGACAGCCTTCCGTACACGTTATGGGCACTATGAGTTCTTGGTAATGCCTTTCGGGTTGACTAACGCTCTAGCAGCTTTCATGGATATGATGAACCGTGTGTTTCACGAGTTTTTGGATATGTTTGTGGCAGTGTTCATAGATGACATCTTAGTGTACTCTAGGACCGAAGAAGAGCATGATGAGCATTTGCGGTTAGTGCTTCAGACCTTGCTTAAGAATCAATTGTATGCCAAGCTAAGCAAATGTGAGTTTTGAATTAGGGAGGTAGTCTTCCTAGGTCACGTGATCTCGGCTAATGGGATTAGTGTGGATCTCAAGAAGATAGAAGCCATAGTGAGTTGGAAACAACCGAAGTCAGTGACAGAAATCCGTAGTTTCCTAGGTTTGGCGGGATATTATAGAAGATTTGTCGAGGGATTTTCAAGGATAGCGACTCCTTTGACTAAGTTGCTTCAGAAGAATGTCCCATATGAGTGGTCAGATGCAAGACAACAAGCGTTTGAGAAGTTGAAGAAAGCTTTGACCGAAGCTCCTATTTTGATTCAGCCTGAACCGGGAAGAGAGTTCGTGGTTTACAGTGATGCATCATATGTAGGTTTAGGTTGTGTGCTTATGCAAGAAGGTAGGGTGGTAGCTTATGCTTTGAGACAGTTAAAGGTTCACGAGAAGAACTATCCTACTCATGATATAGAGTTAGCCGCAGTAGTGTTTGCTTTGAATATCTAGAGACACCACCTTTATGGTGAGAAGTGCATTGTTTTTACCGACCACAAGAGTTTGAAGTACTTGATGTCTCAGAGAGAGTTGAACCTTAGGCAACGTAGGTGGCTAGAGCTTCTTAAGGACTATGACCTTACGATAGAATACCATCTGGGTAAGGCAAACGTAGTGGCCGATGCTTTGAGTAGAAAAGTGGCAGTTGAGTTGTGAGCTATGTTTGCGAGATTGAGTGTGTCCAAGGGTGGTGGGTTGATAGCCGAACTTCAGGTTAAGACTTCGTTAGCCCAATTGATTTGAGAGAAGCAGTTGCTAGACGAGTCTTTGGCACCTCACGTGCAAGATATAGCCGAAGACAGGCCTACCGATTTCTGCTTTGGTGAGAATGGGATACTGTGTTACAAGGATAAGATAATGGTTCCGAAAGATGCCGAGTTGAGACGTACGATCTTGAACGAAGCCCATAATAGTCCTTTTGATATGCATCCGGGTAGTACGAAGATGTATCGTGGGTTAAAGGAAGAGTACTATTGGGTTGGACTGAAGAAGGATGTGGCCGAGTTTGTGAGTAAGTGCATGGTATGTCAGCGAGTTAAGGCCGAGCATCAGTTTCCTTTAGGGTTGTTACAGCCGTTGAAGATCCCGAAATAGATGTGCGAACGTATCACCATGGACTTTGTGTCAGGTTTACCGTTGACTCCTTCAAAGAAAAATTCAGTGTGGGTGATAGTCGATAGATTTACTAAGTGTGCTCACTTCATACCTGTTCATACTACCTACACCTTAGATAAGTTGCCCGATCTGTATATCCGTGAGATAGTGAGGTTGCATGGGGTACCGAAGTCGATTGTGTCAGACCGAGATCCGAGGTTTACAACTAGATTTTGGGAGTGTCTGCATCATACCTTGGGTACATGGTTGAAATTCAGTACTTCGTATCATCCGCAGTCAGATGGTCAGTCAGAGAGGGTGATTCAGGTGTTGGAGGACATGTTGAGGTGTTGTATCACCGATATTCAGGGTTCATGGGAGAAACATTTACTGTTAGTAGAGTTTGCATACAATAACAGTTATCAGGCTAGTATTCAGATGGCACCGTATGAAGCTCTGTATGGTAGAAAGTTAAGGACTCCGATTTGTTGGGCCGAAGCCGAGCAGAAGCTTGTATTGATGCCCGATTTGCTTAAGGGCACTACCGAGAAGGTAAAGTTGATATGTGATCGTTTGAAGGCAGCTTAAGACCGACAGAAGTCGTACGTCGATTTAAAGAGAAAGAAGATAGAGTATGATGTGGGTGAGAAAGTGTTTCTGAATGTCTCACCTTGGAAGAAGGTGATGAGGTTTGGTAGGAAGGGTAAGTTGAGTCCGAGATTCATCGGGCCTTACGAGGTAGTTGAGAGGATCGGTCCCGTTGCGTATAGATTGAGACTCCTGATTGAGCCAGAGAAGATTCATAATGTGTTCCACGTCTCGATGCTCCGAAAGTATAGATCATATCCGTCTCACGTAATGCCAGTGGAAGAGATTGAGTTGAACCCCGACTTGTCCTATGATGAAGAGCCGGTTGAGATTCTTGCTTTAGACAAGAAGGTGTTGCGTGGAAGGTCTATCGAGTTAGTTAAAGTTTTGGGGAGACACCGAGGTGTGGAAGAGGCTACTTGGGAGAGAAAGGAGGACATGGAAAAATAGTTTCCGTACCTTTTTCTGTCAGGTAATTTTGGGGACGAAATTCCTTAAGTGGGGGAGAGTTGTAACGCCCCGGGTTTAGGGGTCGGATGTTACACGGGTAAATCAGGTTTGAGTCGTTGGCTCGTTTTAAGATTTAATTAGGCTTGAGTTTAATTTAAAAAGGTTTGATTTTCATTAATGGCAAACTTGTAATTTTTGAAATAAGGGGAAAACATGAGTGAAAAAAGGGTCTTTTGAATTTGTTCTCCTCTTCTTCTTCCTCTAGCTTTTCACGTCCAAAACCCCCTTAACCCCTAAACATTATTCCATCATACTTCTTCATCTTTTCAATAGCTCTCTTCAAGGTAATTACATATTTGACTTCTCCTCTTTATTCCAAGCGTTTTCATGGTTCTAATTTTACTTAAATCCCATTGTCCAAGTTTTTAAGTTTTCAAGTTTTAAGGGAAAAAGGGATAAGCTTTAAGGGTTTTTGTTTAGCTATTGATTTGATGAGTTTATTTATGTTTTAATCTAGTCTATAGATGTATCATATCTCAAAATAGAGGGGTTTTAGCAAGAATCCCGAAATGGGTTCTCATGGGTATTTTAAAAGTGTCAAAACTTGGGTTTTTAGTGTTGTTTTAAGTTGGAGAGCGGGGCTGATGTTATAGCAGTGTTAGAGAGGTGTTTTGAAGGTGTTTAACGGTGTTTTGGGTGTTGGAATTGGTAGTTTTCTACTAGGTTTGGTGGGAGTACGAAAATGAAGAAGTTTTGTTAGCTCATGGTTTTGAAATGTGGTAAATGGGTCTTGAAATTGTGTTTTGATCGTGACAGTGGTTTTGGGGCTGAATGATTGAGTAAATTGTTGTTTTTGATTGATTAGAATAGGGAAACCATCGGAGAAGCTTTGGGCACTATTACGGGGAATTTGGAGACTTGAGATTGGTGTTTCGGCTTCCAGTTGGGCTTCATCGGTGAGTGAAAATGGTTTGAACTTGATTTGATTTCGAAATGGGTTATTGGGGGTTTGGGTGGAGCCTCGAGGGCTAACCTAAACTCAAGTGTAAGTTTGCTAAATTTTACCTTGATTGTTAAGCGTTGGTGCATGAACAATTGTTGTGATGTTATGTAAATTGTGGATTGCCTTTATTTTCGTTTGTTGTTGTGTAGTCATTGTTGGTGTCGAGCCTCACGTGACAGTTGTATAACTATGGTGATGTGTAGTCCCACCGGTAGTGACTAGTAGAAGAGTACGTTGATGTGTAGTCCCATCGGAAAACTACTAGTCGAAACGGTGATGTGTAGTCCCACCATGTTTTGGTTGTGCATGTGCAAACATGTAATTGTGTTGTTGTGCTTCCTTTCGTGCATTTAAATGGCTTACTTATCGTTTAAGAAATGTGTTTTGAAAACTGCATGTTTGATGAGTTTTTAGAGCTTCGCTCACTAAGCTTCCAAGCTTACGCTCTCCTTTTTCCAACATGCAGATCGTTAGAGTTTCGGAAGGCCAGTGGGGAAGGAAGGAGCTTTTCATAGTTCTCAAGTAGCTCAAGTATGGTTTAAGTCTTTGTAATAATGCCTAGACAATGGGGGTGTTAGACTTGTATGGAGTTGGTGCCAAACTCCTTAGTTTGTTTTGTTGATGTTCTAGCATGTTGAGTGTTGATACAATGTTGAATATGTTTATGCTTCTATGTTGTGGATTGTAAATCATGTTTATTTTGTGGTGAAGGCTTAGGACCATTGTTCCGTGAATGTTATGTGTGATTTGTGATAAGGCATGTAAACCTTGATATGCAATATTTGTGTAAGTGCTTGTCTTCCTTGAAGTGTAATGGTTTAGTTATGAATGCCTTTATGCAAGTTCTATCTAAATGCTTATCTTTTGTTGGATGCCATGTTTGATTGGTTACGTAGCATCGCATGCTTAGTCTTGGTTGCTAAATGTTGTATTAGAGTATGTTTATTGCTAGACGAGTCGTAAATTGCATCTAGAGTTGAGTCTATGAGGGTCTTGCAGCCAAAATGCAGTTTGCAGTGCAGGGCGTATCGGTACGCCTAAGGGCCGTATCGATACGGTTCTACACTTTGGACTTCATTTTAGGCTATGCGTACCAGTACACGAGGGTGTATCGATACACCAAAAGCTCTCTAGAAATCTGAGATATTGACGAGATTTTTGCGTATCGGTACGAGTCTTGGGTGTATCGGTACGGTTTTTATCGTTTGACTGTGAGAAGTTGATCGTTGAGGGCGTATCGATATGGTCAACCAGTGTACCGATACGGTCCCCCTAGGTTGACTTTGGGCAGTTGACCAAGTCAGGGAGTATCGATACAGTCTTCTAGCGTATCGGTACGACATGTTGTAAAGGATAAAAATGGGATGTTTCAATTGCTTGATCTGTATGTTTGTATCGTTTCGATGTCTTTCTGTTGTCGTATCTCACATAGGGTGCATGATAGCATTTAGACAAGATAATGATTAAAATAAATTTTCTAAGGTTGCTAACCAAATGGAAGCCTTAACGGGTTTCACTTTAGTTTTCCTTGTGTGACCTACTCGGACCGGTCAGTCGTCCAGACTAGGACGTGGGGGTTACATTTGGAGGTATCAGAGCCTGAGGTTTCCGAGACCTCAATTAGGTAAGTGAGGTAAGCTGATGTGTTATGTTATTGCTATGTCCCGATGAGTGTTTTACCATGCATGCTTGAAGTTTGCTTTCTAGTACGGTGTTTGAAAGCATGTTTTAGTGGCCTTGTTGTTGGTTAAAGGTTAGTCCAAAGTCCCCATTGTTAGGCGTTGTTGTATAAAAATGGTTTTTAGTTTAACGAGCTTGAGAACCTGAGTCCTTGCCCTTTTGCTAACCTAATGTTTTCCTTGTGTGTTGTGTGTTTGCTGTTTTAGATTCTGTCTCGATATGGTGACACCGAGGGGGCGGCCTAGAGCGGGTGACTAGGAACCCGGGGGTTAGCCTCTTGTACCTCTTGCTCCCGGTGGTGATGGAGTGGGTGGCGATGGTAACGTGCCTCAGGCTGGTGCGTAAGTCGAAGGTGATGGTAATGGGCCTCAGGCCGGTGCTAACGTTGGAGGTGTTGGGGCTCAGGCGGGTAAGGTTCCAGCGGGCGCGAACATGACCCATTTGATTTATACCATAGTTTGAGCTTTCCAGACAACTTTGGTCGGTATGCAATCTGCAGCACCACCTCAGGGTGGGGGGACAGGATTACCCATAGAGAGGCTTCGTAGCTTGGGAGCAGTTGCGTTCCGTGGGTTGACTCCCGAGGGTTCAAAGGCGTGGCTTGAGAGTACTACACGCATCTTGGGTCAGATGGAATGCTCAAACGCACGTAAGTTGGGTTGCATTGTCTCCTTTCTTCAGGGGGACGCATATACTTGGTGGACCACTGTTACTTCGGGTATGGTCGAGATGAAAATTACATGGGAGTTCTTCAAAAATGCCTTTAAGAGGAAGTACCTCGGAGTTTGGTATTTGGATGAGAAGAAGAGGGAGTTTATGGATTTGGTTCAGGGTAATAGGACCGTGTTAGAGTACGAGGTTCAGTTTGTGAGATTGAGCCAGTATACACCTGAGTTGGTTCCTAGTGAGAGGGAACGGTGTGAGCGCTTCCGGTATGAGTTGACTAGAGATGTGAAGACCTACATGCTTTCCTCTGACTACACCGAGTTTGATGTCTTGGTCTCTAGGGCCAAGGATATAGAACAGAACTTAGGTTCCAGTGCTCGTGCTCGTGGGTCCAATTTTGGGAAGAGACACATGAATTGGGATAGAGACCACGCAAAGAGGCATAGGGATAGAAGGTATCAGCCCGATTCGAGACATAGGGGTGGTAACTATGGTCGGGGCTACCAGGGCCAAAGAGCTGTTGTACACACTCCGGAGTGCACTAGATGCGGGAGACGCCACCAGGGCAAGTGTATGGGTATCTACGAGGCGTGTTGGAACTGTAGCTCCCGAGACCATTTGAGGCGTGACTGTCCACACCCGGCTAGGGGCGGACCGGCTCCAGCTAGGGGTTTCGAGCATCAGAGAGGCCTTGGGCGCGGTCGTGGTAACTTTCAGCTGAGGAACGAGGGTCAGAGGAACATAGATCATGTAGTGGCAGTTCAACCCGAGAGAGGAGGACCGGCTAGGGTGTATGCACATCGAGAGGCCCTGAATGACACGGATGTCATTGCAGGTAATTTCTCGTTATAGTCTTTGAGTTTTCTTTCTTTGATTGATTCGGGGTCGACACATTCTTACATTTTGGGTGAGCACGCAAGGTCCTTTGGGTTACCATGTGAGTGGTTAGAGGTAGGTGTAAATGTCACTAGCTCTTTTGGTGATATAGTGGTAGTTAAGAAAATGTATAGGAGGTGTTCCTTGATGGTTCGGGGTCGCCTGCTTAGTGCTGGTTGCTAAATGTTGTATGAGAGTTTGTTTGTTGCTAGACGAGTCGTAAATTGCATCTACAGTTGAGTCTAGGAGGGTCTTGTAGCCAAAATGCAGTTTGCAGTACAGGGCGTATCGGTACGCCTAAGGGCCGTATCGATACGGTCCTACACTTTGGACTTCATTTTAGGCTAATCGTACTGGTACACGGGGGTGTATCGATACGCCAAAAGCTCTCTGAAAATCTAAGATATTGACGAGATTTTGGCGTATCGGTACGAGTCTTGGGTGTATCGGTACAGTTTTTATCGTTTGACCGTGAGAAGTTGACCGTTGAGGGCGTATCGGTACGGTCAACCAGTGTACCGATACAGTCCCCCTAGGTTGACTTTGGGCAGTTGACCAAGTCAAGGCGTATGGATATGGTCTTCTAGCGTATCGATACGACATGTAAAAATAAAAATGGGATGTTTCAATTGCTTGATCTGTTTGTTTGTATCGTTTCGTTGTCTTTCTGTTGTTGTATCTCACATAGAGTGCATGAAAGCATTTAGACAAGATAATGATTAAAATAAATTTTCTAGGGTTGCTAACCAAATGAGAGCCTTAACGGGTTTCACTTCAGTTTTCCTTGTGTGACTTACTCGGACCGGTCAGTCGTCCAGACTGGGACGAGGGGGTTACATTTGGTGGTATCAGAGCCTGAGGTTTCCGAGACCTCAGGTAGGTAAGTGAGGTAAGCTGATGTGTTATGTTATTGCTATGTCCCGGTGAGTGTTTTATCATGCATGCTTGAAGTTTGCTTGCTAGTACGGTGTTTGAAAGCATGTTTTAGTGGCCTTGTTGTTGGTTAAAGGTTAGTCCAAAGTCCCCATTGTTAGGCGTTGTTGTCAAAAAAAATGGTTTTTGGTTTAATGAGCTTGAGAACCTGAGTCCTTGCCCTTTTGCTAACCTAATGTTTTCCTTGTGTGTTGTGTGTTTGCTGTTTTAGATTCTGTCTCGATATGGTGACACCGAGGGGGCGGCCTAGAGCGGGTGACTAGGAACCCGGGGGTTAGCCTCTTGTACCTCTTGCTCCCGGTGGTGATGGAGTGGGTGGCGATGGTAACGTGCCTCAGGTTGGTGCGTAAGTTGAAGGTGATGGTAATGGGCCTCAGGCCGGTGCTAACGTTGGAGGTGTTGGGGCTCAGGCGGGTAAGGGTCCAGCGGGCGCGAACATGACCCATTTGATTTAGACCATAGTTTGAGCTTTCCAGACAACTTTGGTCGGTATGCAATCTGCAGCACCACCTCAGGGTGCGGGGACAGGATTACCCCTAGAGAGGCTTCGTAGCTTGGGAGCAGTTGCGTTCCGTGGGTTGACTCCCGAGGGTTCAGAGGCGTGGCTTGAGAGTACTACACGCATCTTGGGTCAGATGGAATGCTCAAACGCCCGTAAGTTGGGTTGTATTGTCTCCTTGTTTCAGGGGGACGCATATACTTGGTGGACCACTATTACTTCGGGTATGGTCGAGATGAAAATTACATGGGAGTTCTTCAAAAATGCCTTTAAGAGGAAGTACCTCGGAGTTTGGTATTTGGATGAGAAGAAGAGGGAGTTTATGGATTTGGTTCAGGGTAACAGGACCGTGTCAGAGTACGAGGTTCAGTTTGTGAGATTGAGCCAATATACACCTGAGTTGGTTCCTAGTGAGAGGGAACGGTGTGAGCGCTTCTGGTATGGGTTGACTAGAGATGTGAAGACCTACATGCTTTCCTCTGACTACACCGAGTTTGATGTCTTGGTATCTAGGGCCAAGGATATAGAACAAATCTTAGGTTCCAGTGCTCGTGCTAGTGGGTCCGAGTCCGGGAAGAGACACGCGAATTGGGATAAGACCACGCCAAGAGGCATAGGGATAGGAGGTATCAGTCCGATTCGAGACATAGGGGTGGTAACTATGGTCGGGGCCACCAGGGCCAAGGAGCTGTTGTACACACTCCGGAGTGCACTAGATGCGGAAGACGCCACCAGGGCAAGTGTATGGGTATCTACGAGGCGTGTTGGAACTGTAGCTCCCGAGACCATTTGAGGCGTGACTGTCCACACCCGGCTAGGGGCAGACCGGCTCCAGCTAGGGGTTTCGAGCATCAGAGAGGCCATGGGCGCGGTCGTGGTAATTTTCAGCCGAGGAACGAGGGTCAGAGGAACATAGATCATGTAGTGGCAGTTCAACCCGTGGGAGGAGGACCGGCTAGGGTGTATGCACAACGAGAGGCCCAGAATGACACGGATGTCATTGCAGGTAATTTGTCATTATAGTCTTTGAGTTTTCTTTCTTTGATTGATTTGGGGTCGACACATTCTTAAATTTTGGGTGAGCACGCAAGGTCCTTAGGGTTACCATGTGAGTGGTTAGAGGTAGGTGTAAATGTCACTAGCTCTTTTTGTGATATAGTGGTAGTTAAGAAAATGTATAGAAGGTGTTCCTTGATGGTTTGGGGTCGCCTGCTTAGTCTTGGTTGACCAGTGTACCGATACAGTCCCTCTAGGTTGACTTTGGGCAGTTGACCAAGTCAAGGCGTATCGATACGGTCTTCTAGCGTATCGATACGGGCTGTTGTAAAGGATAAAAATGAGTTGTTTCAATTGCTTGATCTGTATGTTTGTATCGTTTCGTTATCTTTCCGCTGTCGTATCTCACATAGGGTGCATGAAAATATTTAGACAAGATAATGATTAAAAGAAATTTTCTAGGGTTGCTAACCGAAGGGGAGCCTTAACGGGTTTCACTTCGGTTTTCCCCGTGTGACCTACTCAGACCGGTCTGTCGTCCAGACCGGGAAGAGGGGGTTACATGAATGATGCATATGAAATACAATGAGGTAACATGGTTTTAAAGTGTATATTGACAAGTGATGTGATTTAAATTTTTATTGTATATAGTTGGTCGACCATAGGATTGATGGCGCATTATAATAAGTCGCCTTGGATGTTGAGGGGTTTATTCGGTGTACTGAATACTCCATCCAAGTATCCTAACGATAGAGGTGTTTATGGGTACCGAAAAATCCTGTTAGTGGATTATACATCTATCGATGAGTGGTGTCGAGGGGTTTCTACGGTGTACCAAATACTTCACCACGAGTGTCACAACGGTGGAGGTGTTCATGTGTATCGAAACCTCCCGTGTGTGAACCTTGTGTGTTGCTGGTGAGAATGTATGAAGTGTTTTGTAAACACTTGTTGAATCTTGTATCCGATGTGTTGCTAACATTCTAATAGAATGTGAGAGTAGGGGCGAGCCTATCCTTGGATAGAGGTGAGTCTGTCCGGGTTACTTGTTAAGCCAATATATGAGATTACATGTATCATGATTTAAAATGGTTTTGTATAACGAGATTTAAACATGATATTTTATTTTTAGATGTGTTTTATGATGTTCAAGCACGAGAAGCTTGCATTGATATTTGCTTTGTGATTAAAGCATGAGATTGTGATACATGTGTTTTAAAAGATATTTGACTTTGCTTTGGAAGAGATTTAAAGCATGAGAATTATTTGAGCATGATGAGAAATGATTTATATTTGATAAATGGTTTTAAAATGAATTGTTGTGGTTTTCAATCGAGCGACCCTCACTAAGCATTTATGCTTATGCTCTTCTTTTTCAACAATACAGAGAAGTAGCTTTCCAAAGGCAGCGAGGATGCAAGAGAAAGAGTTCCAAGAAGTGTATTTGCTCAAGTATGATTTCCGTAATTAGACTAATACATAATAAGGGAAATGGAGGTTAATAATGAATTGATAGTTTGCCTTTTGATCTTCCCGGTTTGTTGCAAGTTTGTGTTGTGTTATAAGTTCTGTAAATGGCATTTGGTCTTTGGATTGCTTGATTTGGGGCTGTTGGGAATTACAATCATGTTGGGTAGAAATCATGCCTATAGGTTTCACCTTTGTTCCCGAAACGTTTACACTTTTATATTGAGGTGGTTGTTGGTTGATATGTTGATGTATGATTGCTGAGATATTGTTGTTTGAATCTTATGTGATGTTTGGGATTGATCCGTGCGTGTTTAGCAAGGTATCGTAGAGTTTCGAATGTGTTGATTTTGTGAAACTACAGACAAGTTTCGAAACCAGGTGGCCAAATTTGGCTACTAGAGCCCAGGTTTCGAAGCCACCTTGAATGGTTTTGTTGGGTTTTATGTGCTCGATTTCTTTCAACCGTTCTAGCTCGCCAAGTGTGGAGAAGATTTGATATTTGAGTGATTTTGTGGGAGATGAAAAATAGACAATAGACACATGGATTTATAGTGGTTTGGCCTTCTAACAAGCACCTACATCCACTAGCTTAGCTCCCCACTAAGGATTTCAAACAAATTCACTAAGAATTTCATCCCCTTTTCTCGGCTTAGGAGGAAACTGTTACAACAATCAAGCTTTCTACCCAAAGCTTGATCAAGCACTTTCTCACAAGAGAAATTCTAAGCAAACTTGAAATCCCTCTAATAGGTATTTGTTTGCACTATAAAGCTCTCACCCAAAACCTAAACACTTGAGCAAATTTGACAATTAAGCTCACACATGTTGTTTATACAAGAAAATGTACAATTAAGCTCCAAGACAACTTCTTTATCATGATGTTGTTGACAATTGAAGCATTGACCTACCCTTGATGCTTAGAGGTCTCTTTTATACCCCTAATTGAGTTTGTAGCCGTTGAGGACCGTTGGGATTGAATTGGAGCCGTTGGAGACTTTATTTCCCTCATTAAATGCAGTTCTGGTGATGTCCGTTTCGGAACAGGAGAGCCTGTATCAGAACAACCTTTTTCAGAACTAGTCGTTGAAGCCTGATGCAGCAAGCCATATCGAAACGCCTCTGGCCGTATCGAAACGCCTCTTGGCCGTATCGAAACAGTTAATACCCGTTTCGGTACGGGTGACAGATGAGCTGCAATTTAAATTACCGCTGGGAAATAGCCGTTGGGGATTTTATCGTTGGGAAAATAATCGTATCAAAACGGTGAAGCCCGTATCAAAATGCTATGTAAAACCCCCCACCACATTAAGTCCGTTTCGAAAGAGACAGAACTGTATCGAAACGTTTTGACACTGTGAATGGTCGTTTCGAAACGCCTAGGGGTGTTTCGAAACACCTGGGTGGTTTTGTTAATTTGGCTTTAGAAAACATATTAAAACCCCTTTAAGAATTCCTCAAACATATTCTTAAGTAGTTTGAACTTAAAAGCATTTTGAAATCTTTTCAATTTAGTCCAAAACTAATTTTTAATTATTATATCAAAACACTAGTGCTTCAGGTTTCGATACCTATCGCGGGGACTCATCTGTAGAGTTGAAAAATAGTTTCTAAAGTTATATTTTGGTCCATGGTTGATATGTATGCAATTGAATGAATTTGGATGATCATTTTAAGCTGAAATTTGATATGTATGTATGAAACCTGATTAATGGAGGATTGGTAAATCTAATTTTAAGTAAGTCTTTACATTTTTGCAGTTTTACGTTTTGGTCCCTAAATGTGGAAAACGCTTAATTGGGGATGCAAATGATCTTGATTTGAGACGAAATTTCATACGTATGTTTTAAATGGAATTAATTAAATATTGGTAAGGTCAATTGATAAGTTGGATTACAATTTTAGAAAATTTACAAAATTGTCCCTAATCCTAATTATCGAGCTTTCGTTAATCGAATCGAAGTTGAATTTCCTTTTATCTTCTTTCGTTGTATGTATAATCACCTTTGGTAATATTAAATGCATCTAGATAATATAAAACAAAATAAAGGGTTGGTTATCGAGGTAAATCTTCACAGGTTTTCTTCGATAATCCCCGTGTAACTCGCTCGAGTCGGTAGATAAGTTAGTTCAGGTTAAGGGGGTTACATTTGTTGGTATCAGAGCCAAGTTTACGAATAATTGGGAGGTAAGATGATTGTTGTGACTTTGTTTGGGTTGATTCGTGTTGTTTGCCTATGAACGGTGATTAGGGATGGGCATGGGTCGGGATTTTGGCCCACCCTGACCGACCCGAAAATAAACACCCTAAACCCATACCCATACCCGACCCGACATTATTCTTTCAAAAAACCAACCCGACCCAAAAATAAATATACTAAATCTGACCCCGACCCGACCTATATAAAATAAATTATTTTAGTGACCTAATTGAAAAAAAATATTTTTAAGGGACTTAATTGTAAAAAAATATAATTTAAAGGGCTAAATTATAAATAAAAATTCAATTTTATGGACTTAATTATAAAATATATGTATAAAGAGGGGTATTATTATAAATATCCCTAAAGTATTTAGGGGAAATTACACTATTATTCCTAGGTCGGGTCGGATATTTTCCACCCGAACCCGACCTGAGTCGACCCGAGTTTACCCTTAATAAAAACCTGACCCAAACCCTATTTTTTTATTAAAAAATCTGACCCGATTGGGTCGGGTCGGGTCGGAACCTGTCATGTCCGGGTAAAATGCCCATCCCTAACGGTGATTGTTTTATGCCAAGCTGTGATGGTTTGTTGCGTATATGTTATGCACGATGTTTGATAGCATGATCCTTTGATTATGTTTTTAAACTTGAGCATCTTGGAATCTTGCTTCAAGCTGGCCTAATTGTTTTATGGTTTCATTTTCATGATGTATATTTTAAATTGTTTTTGAAAATGGAACCGAAATGAGAGCTTAGAAGACTGATAATGTCAGGGAAAAGTATGCTGATGAGAATGATATTCGATCTTGAGTTGATTTGATCCTAATTGAGAGTTGTTAGAAGGTGGTCTCTAAATTTGAGTGACATTGTCCTCGTTCGTGAGTTTACAAGTGGCGTTGTTACACTATTTGGACATTAAAGGAGGTTGCCACCATGGATGATAGTGAAATAGTTTTGAAGGCAATAATTTCTCTTTGAGTACTTGCTATTAAGTTGAATAGAAGCGAGAGTTTATGGCATCAGTTTCGGGTAGCAGGACCGTGAAGGAATACGAAGTTTAGTTTGTTCAGGTTACAAAGATGTTGGTGCTTTGGCTACCCGAGTTAAGAACATAGAGTATAATTTGGGGTTGTACTTTCAATGCACAGAGTCCTTGTGTTGAGTAAAGGGTTGTTGAGGCGGATGTTGGTAGAGATTAATGTAAGAAGTCATGAGATATGAGATGAAGCAACATGTGGAAAAATGTTGGTGAGGTTTTGGAATTCATTGGAGTTGTAATTCGCGTGGGATCGTGTAACACCCCGGTTTTGGCCTAGATGTTTTGGCGAGTCGGGTTGGGCCGGTGGAACTGGTGTCGGTTAGTCGCTCTGTTAAAAGGTGGTTTAGAGAAATCAAGGTTCGGGATGGGATAAAAATATGATAAAATTCCTAAAATCTTCTAAAATTATAGTTGAGAAGTTGGTTGAGACAATTTTACAAAACAGGTTTTCGAAGGTATACATTTTGGGCAGTGACCAAAATGTAAGGATTTAAAAGTTGGAAAAAATGAGTTTTTCAAGAAGAGTAAAAATCTTAGAATCTTTAGGGATCTACTTGGAAATTATGCCTTTTCCCTAATTTATCATGTGTTTTAAATGTTTATTAAATAATTACAGGAGAGTTAGTTAATCGGTTAAATTTTTGACGAGCTTTTCATTTCTCTTTTTCACTTCAGCCAAGAACTCTCCATTTTCTCTCAATTTTCCAGAAATTCTTTTCTCTCAAATCCTCTTTTGATTTCTATTCTTTTCCTTATTGATTTCTTCCATTTTCCTTCAAGTTTCTTCAAGCAAATCTTGCCAAATTAGAGGAGAAGCAAGGATTGGAGGTAAATTTCGTGCTAACCCACTAATCTAGGTTCTTTAATAAAATTCCAAAGATATTTGACTCTTTAATACTGATTTTGATTGAGGTTTTGTTGTTAGATTGATAAACTCTAGAAATCTTGATTGAAAATTGGATTTTAATGTGATTTTCGGAGTTTGATTTAAATGGCTGGTTTGAGATTGTTTCTAAATGAGTTTTGAAAGGTTTTTGGTGTTGAAGTGGAGTCTTAATCATATATGTCCCGAAATCCTTGAGATCCTTAGTTTTTGAGGTGTTTTGGTTGAGTTTTTGGGTGTTCTTGAGGAATCCGGGTTGCTGGAGGTATAATGTAACCCCCTTAGCCCGACCTAGACGTTTGACCCGAACTACGAAGATTACACAGGGAAAACCAAAGTCAACCCAAAAGTCAACCTTGATTAATGACCCTTTATTTCTTTTTATCTTCTCTAGATGCACATTAATCCTATGTGATTACACAAGAATCATAGGAGAGAAGGACACGGCGATCAGAAAACATTTAAGGACTCAATTGAATGAATTACACTTTTTAGGGACCAAAATGTAATTTTTAGAAAATATAAGGACTTTGCAGGATTTAAGATTACCAATATGTAATTAGTCATATTACATGCCTCTCTGCCAAATTTCAGCTTAAAAGGACATTCTAAGCTTAAGCAATTGCATCCACAACATTCATGAGTAAAATGTAAAACATGAAAACTTAAAACAATTCAAATCATCATCCAACGGTCACTCGTTTCGAAACACCAACCTTCGTACCGAAACGCCCGTATCGAAACAATGTTGACCGTTTCGGTACTCAGGTGCGTTCCGAGACCGGTATCGAAACATGCCTCTCTAGTAGCCAAAATGTTCCGAAACACCTTCAACCGTACCGAAACGCTATGGCCATTACAGGCCCCCGTTTCGGAACAGTTAAGGGTGTTTCGATACACCCTGCCCTGTGACAGCAGAAAAAGCTGGTTTTTTCATCCTTTTTCACACTCGAATCAACCCCGATACATCTCGCAACAGGCATACAACATGGATACATATCAACAATCTTCATACCGAGGCAATAGCTTAAACATAGCAATCAACACGTAAGTAGAGGCACTAAAGGCATGCTCCCTAGTTCACCAAAACCATAACAAGCTGTAACATCATATAAACCAAAATCCAATCACCAAAGGCTATTTACAACTCAAGTATAGGCAAACCAACATGCTCAAAGTAAAGTGAAACATTCTCAAACATTCTGAAGTATAAATCCCACCCATTGCCTCTTATTACACTTGAGAAAAACCACATACATTGTTTAACTAAAACTCTTGGAATTCGCTTGCTCTTGGGCTACCTTGATTGCTCAATTCTCTGCATTGATGAAACAAATGAGCGTAAGCAATAAGCTTAGTGAGGTCCGCTATAAAACCAAACATTCATCAATGCATTTTAAAACAAAAACATCATTCTTTGAAAACATTTGCCTTCCTTTAAAACATGCACTTTAGAGCACCAATATCACTTTCAAATCCACATGCTCATAACATCATTAATTACAATAAAAAGAACCTTTACTCATGCTTAAACCAAGCATCTTATGCATTCAACACATAAAAACCAAGGATCACTTACCTAGTGCATCCTTAACATAATGGCATTAAAATCCAGCATCATTCATGCTTAAAACATGCCTTAAAACAGTAATCAAAACACATTTAAACTAAGTGCATTTTTAAGCCAAAACATAGCATAATTCTAGAGAGAGGCTTTCGATTTACTTACTCTTGAGCTTAGCTAAGTGTTTCAAACTTACACTAAGCCCCCCAAACCACATTCAAACCGTTTCAAAGTTGGAAAACTCTTTCCCACTCACCGATACGCGAAGCCTTGCTCGCCGACACGGAAATTACACCTCTGGAGCCTCCAAAATCACCTCATTTGCTTCCGGATCAAGATCCCCTATTTTCACATCATCAAAACAGAGATCTAAATGCATTAAAATGCATTCTAACACCGACAACAAATCACAAACTCGTTGCCCACTCAAACTACACCAAAATACCCTTCCAAAACAACCGAAAACTCAATCGATTGCTTCCTAAACCAAGCCCAGCCAACATACATCACTTCCAAAGCATTATCAACAACAAAACACATCAAATAAACAACCTAACTCATCCTTATACCTCCAGCAAGCAAGATTCCACCATTTCACCTCAAAATCTCACTTAAAACAACCAAGGATCTCTAGGATTTCGGGATCTATGTTATCAATACTTCATTTTAACATATAAATCAACTTAGAACTCAATTAAAATCAATACAAAACAGAGCCCAACTCATCAAGTTCGAAAAGCAAGATTTCATCCACAATTTCACAAGATTTTGATCTCAAATCAAAACTATATTGAAAACTCACTCAAAAGCAGTCTTTAGAAGCCAAATATCTTGGGAATTTCAATAAAGAACTTAGATTAGAGGTTGAGAACGAGATTTACCTCAAATCCTTGCTTCCTTCAATAGATGACAAGTTTTCCTTGCAAAAATCTTGAAGAATTAAGGAAGGTCTCTTGAAAAATATTTAAGAAATGTTGAGAGGATTTTTGGGAGAAAGAATTCTGGAAAAGATGAGAGAAAATGGTGTTTGGCTAAAATGAGAGAGAATTGGTAGTTACGTAAAATGAAAATCCATTAACTACCAATTAATTAATATCAAATTCTAATTAAAATCATTTAATTAAAACTCATTTAAATCACATGTCATATTGAAGAAAGGTCAAATTGACTTAAAGCCCCCTAAAGATTCTAAGATTTTGGCTTCCACCTTAAAAATCTCATTTTCCCAGTTTTGAAACTTTACTATTTGGTCACTACTCAAAATGTCCATTTTCCAAATCCCTTTTTATAAAATTGACTTGACCAACCTCTTAATTATATTTTTAGAGGATTTTAGCAATTTTTATCACAATTTTATCCTATCTCGATCCTTAATTTCCTAAAATCACTTTACGCGATTCGAACCATTCTCGACCGGTCCGATCTGATGTCCAAAACATCTAAGCCCAAAACCAGGGCGTTACAACTCTCCCCACTTAGGAAATTTCGTCCTCGAAATTCTTACCTGATTGAAAGAGATGCGAAAACTGCCTCAGCATATCCGCCTTGCTTTCCCACGTGGCTTCCTCAACTCCTCGATGTCGCCACAACACCTTCACAAGTTCTATTGTCTGGTCACGAAGAACTTTGCTACTCACGTCCAGAACCCTCACTGGTTCCTCATCATATGACAGATCCGAATTTAACTCTATCTCCTCAACATGCATTACATGCGAAGGATCCGATCTATACTTCCGTAACATGGAGACATGAAACACATCATGTATCTTCTCCAACTCTACAGGCAATCTCAACCGATATGCCACAGGACCAATACGCTCCACAATCTTGTAAGGTCCAATAAACCTTGGGCTAAGCTTACCCTTACGTCCAAATCTCATCACCTTCCTCCAAGGCAATACCTTCAAGAACACACGTTCGCCAACCGCGAACTCAATTTCCTTACGCTTCAAGTCCGCGTAAAACTTTTGCCTATCCGATGTTGCTTTTAATCGCTCGCAAATGAGCTTCACCTTCTCGGTGGTTCCCTTGAGCATAGCCGACATTGAAACAACTTTTGCTCAGCTTCTGCCCAACAGAGAGGAGTTCTACACCCTCTCCATACAAAGCTTCGTAAGGAGCCACCCGGGTCACAACCAATGTTACAAGCAATCTCAACCAAGGCGAAAGCCTTTCCGATAAACCTTGGAATCTAAACACAATATCTCAACATAACCTCAAGCACCTGAAAAACATGCTTCGGTTACCCATCTGTAACCCCCTTAACCCGGCCTAGACGGTTGACCCGAATTAAGAAAGTCACACGGGGAAAACCAAAGTCAACCCGAAAGTTAACCTTGATTAACGACCCTTTTTTTTTCTTTTTAAACTTGTCTAGATGCATATTAATCCTTAGATATGATCATACAGCAGCATACACAAAGATCATAAACATCAGAGATCAAACAGGGACCCAATTGAACAAATTACAACTTTAGGGACCAAATTGTAATTTCTGATATATATGAGGACTTAACCCAAATTAAAGTTACCAACTTGAAATTAATCAGGTTTCATGCTTCTCTGTGAAATTTCAGCTCAAAAGGACTTCCCAAACTCATACAATTGCACAAACAAGATTCAGGACCAAAATGCAAACAATTCAAAACATTTAACTGCCAATGTCAGCCCCTAACGGTCACCCGTTCCGAAACAGGCAGAGCCCGTTTCGAAACGCGGGGTCGTTCCGCAACGCGTACCGAAACACGGGCTGGCAGTAGCCAAACCGTTTCGGAACGGTCCCTCCCGTTTCGGACGCCTG
Source organism: Hibiscus trionum (assembly GCA_030270665.1). NCBI lineage: Eukaryota > Viridiplantae > Streptophyta > Magnoliopsida > Malvales > Malvaceae > Hibiscus > Hibiscus trionum. The sequence continues at coordinate 38,074,357 of BSYR01000026.1, read as the reverse complement.
GGCTTGTTTAAGGCACCCGTTCCGAAACGGTAGGTGCTGTTCCGAAACACCCTGCACAGATTACCCCAAAATGCATACTTAAACATGCAATTAAACATCCAATCATGCTCCAAATGCCACCAAACTTTACCAACATGCAATTCAACATATATGAGACATACTTGCATCAACAATTCATCGAAACATCCACATATATGGAAAGCCCCAAACCTATAGGCATGCTTCCTACACAAGCAACCATTCAAGCATAAACTTTTAATTCAAGCATATAATGGCCAACCACAAAAACCAGCATTCTCAACAACATTCAACATACTTAGGGAGTTCAAAACATCTCCCAAAACATACACATAGGTCCCCCATTGCCAAATTACCAAAAGCTAAATGTACTTAAGAAAACCTTCCATACTTTGAGCTTTACTTCCACTTGAATGCTTGCCTTCCTTGCTGCCCTCAAAGTACTTTAATGTTCTGCATTATTGATTTGAGAAAACAAAGAGAGCGTAAGCAAAAGCTTAGTGAGGAATGCTCAATAAAACCATCCAATAATGCATTTATAAAACACTTTATAAATCATGCTTCAAATCATCATTTACACATGCTCAAAAGCATACTTAAACATGCATCTCATGCATCATATCACAACATGTCATATTGGCCACAAGTAATAAGTTCCATTTCTTTAAAAACAAGTTCATCAACTTTCACCCCAAGGACTTTTAAACACCTTGGCCCCAAGGACTTTTAAACACCTTGGCCCATGGACTTTTAAACACCATGGCAAGGACCACACAAGGACTTTTAAACACCTTTGTGTCCTTAACAAGTTCACCTCAAGGACTTTTAAACACCTTGACCCCAAGGACTTTTAAACACCTTGACCCCAAGGACTTTTAAACACCTTGGCCATGGACTTTTAAACACCATGATAATAATCACCCCAAGGACTTTTAAACAACTTGGCCCCAAGGACTTTTAAACACCTTGGAAAGGACCACACAAGGACTTTTAACCACCTTTGTGTCCGTAGCAAGAATCATCCAAGGACTTTTAACCACCTTGATGTTCTTAAGTAAACAAGGCTCACTCAAGGACTTTTAACCACCTTAGTGACCTTAACCTTTTCAAAACATCACTTGCCAATATACATCATTATCATCAATTTATCCACTGTTTTAAAGCATTAAACCAAGCCATATTCATCATGCATTCAAAAGCATCAAACCACATTTAATCAATGTTCAAAAACAAGGAACTCTTACCTTGAGCTTCCTTCAACATATGGCTTACAAAAACAGCATTAACCATGCTAAATCATGCTTTCAAAACAGAGTTTAAAACATGCAATAAACCACATTGCACAACAATCAAATCATGGCCACCACTAGAGAGTATTTCCGAAAACTTACACTTGAGCTTAGCAAAGTTGTTTAGACTTAAACTAAGCTCCCAAGACATTGGTTTCAAAGCCGAAAACCCAATTTCACTCACCGATTCCACTTCGCCTCTTGCCGAAGCACCAAATCAAGCTTCCGGATCACCACCACTTGGATCCAAAGATGACTCCCCTGTTTTAACACATTAAAACAGTAGATTAATGCATCATCATGCATTAATAGCTTCAATGAAAGCACCTAAACTCGCTGCTCTCATCCACACTCCATTTTCGGCCACCAAACACAACCGAAAATGCATCCAAACCACTTTTCAACAAAGCCCAGCCATTAACCATCAAAACCTAACATCATTTAACATCTAAAAAGAACCTATTAACATCCTTATAACTCCAGCAACACCAGATCCACAAGATCACCTCAAAAACAACCAAGAATCACAAGCTAAACTTAGGAAACCCAACCTATCCGGGATTGCATCAATCAAAACTCAATTCCTTATCAATTTAGAGTTCAAATAACATCAAAAACACATCTCAAATCACAGATTTAACAGATCAAACGAAAATCATCAAAAATCACCAAATCTTGCATTATAAGCCAAGATCCATTTCACAACTTAAAAGCCTTTAATAAAACATCAATTAAGGATTGAAAACTTAGGAATTTCAGTAAAGAACTGATAGTTTAGAGGAGAAGGACGTTCTTACCTCCAAACTTGAGTTTCTCCTCTTTTTGGAATCAAAAACCTTGATGAATCAAGTAGCAAATGATGAGGTTTTGTAGATATGATGATTAGGAATCAAAAGAGAGTTGAAAGGAGAGATTTAGGTGAGAAAATCAGAAACAATTCTCTGGAAAGAAAGTGTTTGGGTTGAGAGAAAATGAGAGAAAAGAAAATAGGAAGTTAGTTATCAAAATGGCCAAAATGGCTTTCCCTCCTCTTTTGATATGTTTTAAAATCAGAATATAGCTTAAAATATCTTAGAAAATCTGAAGAAACTACTTTTGGAATAATAGCTCCTTAAAGATTCAAAGTTTCAACCCTTTCTAAAACAGTCACAAAACTTTCAAAAATTACATTTTGGTCACTAGCCAAAATGTCACCCTTCCAAAACTCATTTTCAAAAATTGATTTCGCAGTTCACTTAATTATATTAAAAGATGATTTTAGAACATTTTTCCATATTTTTAATGCAACCCGAACTAGGCTTTCCTAATTTCACCTTTTTAGATTCGAACAACACTTTGACCAAACCGGTCAACGCCCAAAACTCCTAAGCCCAAAACCGGGGCGTTACAACTCTCCCCCCCTTAAGAAATTTCGTCCCCGAAATTTACCTGAAGGAAAGAGATAAGGAAACTGCTTCAGCATGTCTTCCTTCCGCTCCCACGTGGCTTCCTCAACACCTCGATGCTTCCACAGCACCTTCACCAACTCAATGGTCTTGCCATGAAGAACCTTGCTATCCGACTCCAGAACCTTCACCGGTTCCTCATCATAGGTCAAATCCAGATTCAAAACCACTTCCTCCACAGGCATCACATGCGAAGGATCAGATCTATACTTCCGGAGCATAGAAACATGGAACACATCATGAATCTTCTCCAACTCTTGAGGTAACCTCAACCGATACGCAACAGGACCCACACGCTCAACCACCTCATATGGTCCAATATACCTAGGGCTCAACTTACCCTTCCGGCCAAACCTCATCACCTTCTTCCAAGGCGAAACCTTCAAGAACACACGGTCACCCACCGCATACTCTATCTCCTTACGCTTCAAATCCGCGTAAGACTTCTGCCGATCAGAAGCTGCCTTCAAACGCTCACAAATGAGCTTTACCTTCTCTGTGGTCCCTTTCAACAAAGCCGGCATCGAAACCAACTTTTGACCAGTTTCAGCCCAACAAAGAGGAGTCCTACACTTCCTCCCGTACAAAGCCTCATAAGGTGCCATCTGTATACTTGCCTGATAACTATTGTTATAAGCGAACTCAACCAAAGGCAAATGCTTCTCCCAAGAACCTTGGAACTCAATCACGCAGCACCTCAACATATCCTCCAAAATCTGGATAACTCGCTCAGACTGACCATCCGACTGAGGATGATAGGATGTACTGAAATGCAACCTTGTACCCAGAGCTTGATGCAAACACTGCCAGAAACGCGATGTGAACCTCGGATCCCTATCCGACACAATCGACTTAGGCACACCATGCAGCCGCACAATCTCAGCAATGTACAGCTCCGCAAGCTTATCCAAAGAAAACGTGGTATGCACAGGCACGAAATGCGCACACTTCGTCAGGCGATCCACAATCACCCACACCGAATTCTTCTTCGATGGAGACAAAGGTAAACCAGATACAAAATCCATGGTAACCCTTTCCCACTTCCACTCAGGGATTTTCAACGGTTGCAACAACCCTGAAGGAAACTGATGCTCAGCCTTAACTCGCTGACACACCAAACACTTGCTCACAAACTCCGCAACATCTTTCTTCAAACCCACCCAATAGTACTCATCACGAAGATCACGGTACATCTTAGTACTACCAGGGTGCATAGCAAAAGGACTACTATGACCTTCAGTCAGAATAGCATGCCTCAACTCAGCATCAGCAGGCACTACTATCCGACTCCCAAAACACAACACACCATCATCATTAAAGCAGAAATCCGAAGGTCTACCCTCCGCGATATCCTGAACATGCGACACCAAGGAATCATCCAGCAACTGCTTATCCTTGATCAACTGAACCAAAGATGGTTTCACTTGCAACTCAGCAACAAGACCACTATCTTGCGATATGCTCAAGCTAGCAAACATAGCCCTCAGCTCAACAGCTACTTTCCTACTCAAGGCATCCGCTACAACATTAGCTTTTCCTGGATGATACTCAATCGTCAGATCATAATCCTTGAGCAACTCCAACCAACGCCGCTGCCTAAGATTCAACTCCTTCTGAGACATCAGATACCTCAAACTCTTGTGATCTGTGTACACAATACACTTCTCACCATACAGATAATGTCTCCAGATCTTCAGAGCAAAAACCACTGCAGCCAGCTCAATATCATGCGTAGGGTAATTGCGCTCATGCACTTTCAACTGCCGCGATGCATAAGCCACCACCTTACCCTCCTGCATCAGCACACACCCCAAACCAACATAGGATGCATCACTGTAAACCACAAACTCTTTCCCTGATTCAGGCTGAATCAAGATAGGAGCTTGCGTCAAAGCCGCCTTAAGCTTCTCAAAAGCCTGCTGTCTCGCTTCCGTCCACTCATACTTAACATCCTTTTGCAACAGCTTCGTCAAAGGAGCAGCAATCTTGGAAAAACCATCCACAAACCTCCGGTAGTATCCCGCCAACCCAAGGAAACTACGGACCTCATGAACAGACTTAGGAACTTTCCAATTCATCACCGCCTCAATCTTCTGAGGATCAACACGAATCCCCTCGGCAGAAACCACATGCCCAAGGAATACCACCTCCCTTAACCAGAACTCACACTTGCTCAGCTTAGCATAAAGCTGATTCTCCAACAAAGCCTGCAAAACAATCCTAAAATGCTCTTCATGCTCCTCCTCAGTACGCGAGTACACGAGGATATCATCAATGAACACCACAACAAACTTGTCCAGGTATTCATGAAACACACGATTCATCATGTCTATGAAAGCAGCATGAGCATTTGTCAAACCAAACGGCATCACAAGGAACTCATAATGCCCATATCTTGTCCTGAAAGCTGTCTTAGGCACATCCACATCCTTCACCTTCAACTGATAATACCCTGACCTCAAATCAATCTTAGAGAACACAGCAGCTCCCCGAAATTGATCAAAGAGATCATCAATCCTCGGCAAAGGATACCGATTCTTGATAGTCAACTTGTTCAGCTGACGGTAATCAATGCACATTCTCATAGTGCCATCCTTCTTCTTCACAAACAAGACCGGTGCTCCCCAAGGTGACACACTCGGTCGGATGAAACCACGATCAAGCAACTCTTGCAACTGCGTCTTCAGCTCCTTCAGCTCCTTAGGTGCCATTCTATAAGGGGTAATGGACACAGGAGTTGTATTCTCATACAGCTCAATTCCAAACTCCACCTCGTGTTAGGAGGTAAACCAGGCAACTCCTCAGGAAAAACACCAGGAAACTCCTTCACAACTCTGATATCTTGCACCCTCAACTCCTTAGAGCTAGGATTCATCACAAAATCCAGGTAAGCTTCACAACCTTGACTCAGCATCCGGCTTGCCTCCAACGTAGACACCATATTGGCAAGAAACTTCACATTCTCACCAACCACAACAACTTCATAATCATCCGCAAGCTTAAGCGAAACTCGCTTGTTTTCACAATCTACAACAGCACGATGCTCAGCAAGCCAATCCATACCAAGGATTACATCAAAACCATAAAAGGGCAACTCCATAAGATCAACATGAAAAACATGTTCTTGAACAACCAAGAGACACCTTCTATAAAGCTTTCGAGTCACAACAGTCTCACCAAAAGAACTAGTGACACGAACACCAACATCCAAAGACTCAACAGGCAAACCAAGCAATTCAGCATGCTCACGCAAAATGTATGAATGCGTAGATCCAGAATCTATCAAAGAAAGCAATGACAAGGATTGCAAAGTAAAGGTACCTGCAATCACATCCGCATCATTCCTTCCCTCACGCTGAGCATACACCCTCGCTTGACCTCCACCTTCAGGCTGAATAGCCACAACATGGGCCACTCCTCGACCATCTTCCTCTCTCCTCTGGAAATTACCACGGCCGCGCCCACGACCTCTCTGCGGTGCAACAACAATAGGAGCACGCACCTGATCACCAGCCAACCTAGGACAATCTCGCCTCAAATGGTCTGCGGATCCACAATTCCAACACCCATTACCAGCTGCCGCAACAGGAGCTTGCACCTCTCTCACAGCACGAGGACAGTCACGCTTCATGTGACCATGTGAACCACAGATCCAACAAGCACTCGGATCAACTCTAGCATTGCCTTCTCTAGCAGGTGCACCACCACCTCTCTTAGCTGAAGACTGATACTTCTGATCACGTCCCCTCTTGTTCCGTCCACCTCCGGAACTATACTCAGCAGCTCGCTTGCCAGCACCCTTAGCAGATAAACTCAGGTTCATTTCAATATCCTTGGCTCGGCCCACCAACACATCAAAATCATCATACTCGGTAGCCAGCACATACATCTTCACATCCGTCTCCAAACCATAACGGAACCTTTCACACCTCTCTCGCTCATCAGGTACCAGCTCAGGTGCATACTGACTGAGTCGAACAAACTGCACTTCATACTCAGCCACACTCATGCTCCCTTGGGTAAGAGACATGAATTCACGCTTCTTCTCATCTAGGTACCTCACACCCAGATACCTTCTCTTGAACACATTCTGAAAGAATGTCCAAGTCACATCCGCTTCTGCCATCCCAGCAATAGTGGTTGTCCACCACGTATATGCATCCTTCTGCAGCAAGGACACAACACAGCCAAGCTTCTGCACATCAGTGCAACTCATCTGACTCAAGATTCGCTTGGTACTCTCTAGCCAAGCTTCAGAACTCTCAGCAGACATACCCCTGAACTCAGTCCCACCAAGACTGCGCAGACGCTCCAAAGGTAGTCTAACTCCAGCATCTTCCTGATGCCCCGCTCCACGAGCCCCAGCTACTGCTGCTTGAAAAGCACCAGCAATAGCTTGCACTAACATAGACATATCAGGCATAGCTTGCCCCTGACCAGCCTCAGGTCCAGCAGCTCCAGCACCAGCTGCAGCTCCAGCTTCCTCAGCCCCAGCACCACCACCACCACCAGCAGGTGGAGGAGGAGGTAACACCGCACTACCCGTGTTTTCCTCATTCTCGTTCTCATTAGGAGCCGTAGCTCGCACATTACCTCGTAACTCTCTACGTGGTGCCATACTTTTACCATGCAATCACAATACAAATAAAACGAAGTCAGGCCCAGCAAGGTAAGCAATCCAAGTATTCAAGCTCAATTTCATTCAAAATCAACACCATTTCATTAGCTTTTATTTGGCAATGGGTACCCACAACATGCTACACCACAGCATACATCTCAATTGCATCCAAATCACAAGCCACTAAACATGCTTTCGATCAACAAGCATACAAGGCATACATACTTCAATCATGCACACATTCATTCCCAATTACTCGAGAACTCAGCTCTGATACCACCAAATGTAACCCCCTTAACCCGGCCTAGACGGTTGACCCGAATTAAGAAAGTCACACGGGGAAAACCAAAGTCAACCCGAAAGTCAACCTTGATTAACGACCCTTTTTTTTCTTTTTAAACTTGTCTAGATGCATATTAATCCTTATATATGATCATACAGCAGCATACTCAAAGATCATAAACATCAGAGATCAAACAGGGACCCAATTGAACAAATTACAACTTTAGGGACCAAATTGTAATTTCTGATATATATGAGGACTTAACCCAAATTAAAGTTACCAACTTGAAATTAATCAGGTTTCATGCTTCTCTGTGAAATTTCAGCTCAAAAGGACTTCCCAAACTCATACAATTGCACAAACAAGATTCAGGACCAAAATGCAAACAATTCAAAACATTTAACTGCCAATGTCAGCCCCTAACGGTCACCCGTTCCGAAACGGGCAGAGCCCGTTTCGAAAACGGGGCCGTTCCGCAACGCGTACCGAAACACGGGCTGGCAGTAGCCAAACCGTTTCGGAACGGTCCCTCCCGTTTCGGACGCCTGGGCTTGTTTAAGGCACCCGTTCCGAAACGGTAGGTGCTGTTCCGAAACACCCTGCACAGATTACCCCAAAATGCATACTTAAACATGCAATTAAACATCCAATCATGCTCCAAATGCCACCAAACTTTACCAACATGCAATTCAACATATATGAGACATACTTGCATCAACAATTCATCGAAACATCCACATATATGGAAAGCCCCAAATCTATAGGCATGCTTCCTACACAAGCAACCATTCAAGCATAAACTTTTAATTCAAGCATATAATGGCCAACCACAAAAACCAGCATTCTCAACAACATTCTACATACTTAGGGAGTTCAAAACATCTCCCAAAACATACACATAGGTCCCCCATTGCCAAATTACCAAAAGCTAAATGTACTTAAGAAAACCTTCCATACTTTGAGCTTTACTTCCACTTGAATGCTTGCCTTCCTTGCTGCCCTCAAAGTACTTTAATGTTCTGCATTATTGATTTGAGAAAACAAAGAGAGCGTAAGCAAAACCTTAGTGAGGAATGCTCAATAAAACCATCCAATAATGCATTTATAAAACACTTTATAAATCATGCTTCAAATCATCATTTACACATGCTCAAAAGCATACTTAAACATGCATCTCATGCATCATATCACAACATGTCATATTGGCCACAAGTGATATGTTCCATTTCTTTAAAAACAAGTTCATCAACTTTCACCCCAAGGACTTTTAAACACCTTGGCCCCAAGGACTTTTAAACACCTTGGCCCATGGACTTTTAAACACCATGGCAAGGACCACACAAGGACTTTTAAACACCTTTGTGTCCTTAACAAGTTCACCTCAAGGACTTTTAAACACCTTGACCCCAAGGACTTTTAAACACCTTGACCCCAAGGACTTTTAAACACCTTGGCCATGGACTTTTAAACACCATGATAAGAATCACCCCAAGGACTTTTAAACACCTTGGCCCCAAGGACTTTTAAACACCTTGGAAAGGACCACACAAGGACTTTTAACCACCTTTGTGTCCGTAGCAAGAATCATCCAAGGACTTTTAACCACCTTGATGTTCTTAAGTAAACAAGGCTCACTCAAGGACTTTTAACCACCTTAGTGACCTTAACCTTTTCAAAACATCACTTGCCAATATACATCATTATCATCAATTTATCCACTGTTTTAAAGCATTAAACCAAGCCATATTCATCATGCATTCAAAAGCATCAAACCACATTTAATCAATGTTCAAAAACAAGGAACTCTTACCTTGAGCTTTCTTCAACATATGGCTTACAAAAACAGCATTAACCATGCTAAATCATGCTTTCAAAACAGAGTTTAAAACATGCAATAAACCACATTGCACAACAATCAAATCATGGCCACCACTAGAGAGTATTTCCGAAAACTTACACTTGAGCTTAGCAATGTTGTTTAGACATAAACTAAGCTCCCAAGACATTGGTTTCAAAGCCGAAAACCCAATTTCACTCACCGATTCCACTTCGCCTCTTGCCGAAGCACCAAATCAAGCTTCCGGATCACCACCACTTGGATCCAAAGATGACTCCCCTGTTTTAACACATTAAAACAGTAGATTAATGCATCATCATGCATTAATAGCTTCAATGAAAGCACCTAAACTCGCTGCTCTCATCCACACTCCATTTTCGGCCACCAAACACAACCGAAAATGCATCCAAACCACTTTTCAACAAAGCCCAGCCATTAACCATCAAAACCTAACATCCTTTAACATCATTTAACATCTAAAAAGAACCTATTAACATCCTTATAACTCCAGCAACACCAGATCCACAAGATCACCTCAAAAACAACCAAGAATCACAAGCTAAACTTAGGAAACCCAACCTATCCGGGATTGCATCAATCAAAACTCAATTCCTTATCAATTTAGAGTTCAAATAACATCAAAAACACATCTCAAATCATAGATTTAACAGATCAAACGAAAATCATCAAAAATCACCAAATCTTGCATTATAAGCCAAGATCCATTTCACAACTTAAAAGCCTTTAATAAAACATCAATTAAGGATTGAAAACTTAGAAATTTCAGTAAAGAACTGATAGTTTAGAGGAGAAGGACGTTCTTACCTCCAAACTTGAGTTTCTCCTCTTTTTGGAATCAAAAACCTTGATGAATCAAGTAGCAAATGATGAGGTTTTGTAGATATGATGATTAGGAATCAAAAGAGAGTTGAAAGGAGAGATTTAGGTGAGAAAATCAGAAACAATTCTCTGGAAAGAAAGTGTTTGGGTTGAGAGAAAATGAGAGAAAAGAAAATAGGAAGTTAGTTATCAAAATGGCCAAAATGGCTTTCCCTCCTCTTTTGATATGTTTTAAAATCAGAATATAGCTTAAAATATCTTAGAAAATCTGGAGAAACTACTTTTGGAATAATAGCTCCTTAAAGATTCAAAGTTTCAACCCTTTCTAAAACAGTCACAAAACTTTCAAAAATTACATTTTGGTCACTAGCCAAAATGTCACCCTTCCAAAACTCATTTTCCAAAATTGATTTCACAGTTCACTTAATTATATTAAAAGATGATTTTAGAACATTTTTCCATATTTTTAATGCAACCCGAACTAGGCTTTCCTAATTTCACCTTTTTAGATTCGAACAACACTTTCACCAAACCGGTCAACGCCCAAAACTCCTAAGCCCAAAACCGGGGCGTTACACCATCCATCAAAGGATGATAAGAAGTACCGAAACTCAACCGCGTACCCCAAGCTCAACTCAACCATTCCCAAAACTTCAATGCGAACCTTGAATCTCTATCCAAAACAACAGACTCCAACACTCCGTGCAATCGCACAATCTTAGCGTCAAACAACTCAACCAACCTATCCAATTCATACGCAGTATGCACTGCCAATGAATGCGCACTCTTTGCAAAATGATCAACAACCACTCAACAATACTCCTCTAGATAAAATCCACAATAATCCAACCACGAATCCACGACAATCCATCCCCCTCAACTCCCTTCCTGATAACCCCAACAGTTACCACACCTAAACGATAAACAAACTCAGCTTCCACCTACTAACAATCCAAACATTTCCCTACAAATTCATTAACATCCTTTCCCATCTTATCCGTCAACCCTCAAATTACGATACACCTTCGTACAACCAGGGCACACTACGGAAGAACCTCTAAGAGTTGATCCAGACTAGAGCACCTCAACTCTATATCACTTGGCACCACTATAGAAAATCTCCAAAGCTCAAAACACCAACCTCATTGACACCAAACCACAAGGCTTTCCATCCACAATTCGACCACAAGATCACCATCTTGCGATATACAAAAGCGAGTAAGCATGGCCCACTACTCCACAACCACCTTCCTACTCAAGCATTGGCCCCAACGTTGACCTTTCCCACCTGGTACCTCATCACGAGATTCAAACACCGTCTTCAACCATCACTTCACTCACAGCAACCATCACAAAAAGGTTTACTTACACACAACCAACAGATCACCCTCACACGAGAAACCAGCCAAAACATCATGGCTTTTGAGCTTACATAACCATGCGTAAAGCTCATTCCCTAAACACTTGCACTTGAATGAAGACACATCCTACAACTTATACAAGAGTTAAGAACTCTCTACACAACCCAACTAAACCTGAATTAAATCTATTGTCAGAACTTCCTTCCAACTCCTTCAGGGTCTCCGTCAAAACCATAACCATCTAAAACAATCATCCTACTATGACTATTCAAGCAAGAACGCAACGCCCTTTAAAAAAGAACCACAACCGAACCCTGCAACAATAGTTCAACCCAGAGCAACGACAACATCCCACGACTACATACAAAATGCTTTTAACTTCACACTATACATCCTCGACCGCATTCTAACCAAAACGGTCCCCTCTCTACCATCAATCCGCCAAGGCCTTAAAACACCTAGTAAACTTTTCTTCCGGCTAGCCCATACTAGACCATACTCACTCCTAATGGTGAACTTATTCACTTCTTCACCTCTCGCCAAAACAAACCTTAAACCCACAAACTACTCTAATCATAACACTTCACCACCAGATCCAAATCAGCTATTAGTAAGTGTGAACATTCATGTACATGATTGCTTACATGCCCTTACGAATGCCTATGCACATGTATGCATACTTCTAATGTCATGACCAATGTATGCATGTACCAACATATGTAATATATATGTATACAAATGATTTAAACTGTGCATGCATGTCTGTTCACACCTATTAATAACGTCTTCGAACATACTTGGAACAACTCCAAGTCCTATTTCCAAACTTTTCCTACTCCACCATCCTCACAACTTATTATATCACTATTTGAACTACTATTCCTCTTCAACAATATTGTTCTAAAAACAACAATGACACTATTCATAAGTCACTAACTATCGAATCCCAACACTACTCAAGAGAATGCAAAGAAAAACCAAGCAAAGATAACAATAACACGGATTGCACAGAAAAGATACCTGCAATCACATCATTGTGTTCCAAACAACGAACACCCACACCCTCTTCCGCAGAGCCACCATGGTCTCCTTGTTGGAAAGAACCATAACTGCACTCGCGACCACGGGGAGCTTCAAAGGACACCCCATCTAGATCACCCCGAGCTAACACTGGACAATATCGCCTCAAATGTCCAATAGACCCACAACTCCAACAAGATTCAGCCAACAAACACCATGCACCTCTCTGCCTTTCTTGCCACCTTCGAACCCTATCTCGGCCACGCTCACGACCTTTCTAAGGTGCAGCCAAAGCAATTGCACGTCCTTGGCCTCTACTTGCCAACAGAGGACACTCACGTTTTAAATGATCTACTGAACCACAGTTCCAGCAAGAATTCCCTGCCACTTTAACATGAGCCTGTACCTCTCCAGCCGCACGAGGACAGTCCCTCCTCAAGTGCTCCCGAGAACCACACGTCCAGCACGTGTGCTGCTCCACCCTCGCTCTGTTCCCTTGAACCAATGCACCATGTCCAAGGTTACCTCGCCTAACAACAAATTGATACCTCCTATCTCAACCTTTCTTGGTCCGTTTACTTCCAAAATCAAATTCAGCAGCTCTCTTACCAGAGCTAGAACCACCACTATGAGATGCCAGGCCCAACTTCTGCTCATCAACATGAACTGAAACCATACCCTCGCGATCTTGGCTACCCGAAAGCTTATCTCCAATTTACCTCTTCATAAAGGCAACTGAAAAGAATTTCCAATCCACATCCTGAATATTCGATGCCACCGACACATATGTCCACCACATACTAGCATCATCCAACATTAACGTGACAACGCTGTGATAAGGTTTTTGAAAACGACTACTAGGTCTTATCACTTTTTTGAAATTGGTTTTATTAAAAAGGGGGGAATTCGTGTTTTGGAAAATAGTGAAAATTTGGAATCTCCACCGGCCACTAAGGTAGGTCGGACACCACAAAACCAGAGATTCGTTTAAAAACGGGTTCGGGAGTTGGATACGTGTGGGGAAGGGTTAGCACCCCCATCACGCCCGGAAATCGGTACCAAATAACTTGTTGCCTTTACTCGATAGAAATTATTTAAGATCCAAAGTGAATTTAATAAAAATGTTCTTATATGAAAATGTGACTTAAATAGCACGGGCTATATCGAATTGTGGCTTTGGAATTAATTAAACATTTAATTAGAAAGAATAACGGTGCACCGGACCATAGACTAAACCGACATCATATAAGGCTGACTGCCGTGTTAGTTTAGGGTTCGGATCCCGTACGTCACCTTTATGCATGATGCAAGCAAGTAAAGGATGATGCATGGCATTTTCATTTTTTACGCTTTCGCTTACCTAGAGACGGTGAAAATTAACCCAAATGTTCGATCGACATCCATTAAGCTAGGACTGTCATATCGCGAATACCGGAGTTAATTAATACCTCTCTTTGGGTATATTTTAAGTTGGTTAATTAAAACCGAATCATTAACAGTTTCATGGATGACAAATAAAATGCATGCCACAAAATGTAAATTCAAACGACATTAAAAAAAGCATATAACAAATATATATTCGAATGGCATGAAAACTAGCTAAAACACACATAAAAAGCAAGCATGCAATATATATGACAAAGCTACATTATATGCATAAAAACCATACATAAAAACATATGAACTAATATATATAAAAACATACCCCACGAATTAAACATTCACACTAAACCAATATAACAACATGGCAACCAAATATATATTCGATACCAACATGTATTAAAATATGCAAAGTACATGGATAACGACATATAATAACCAAAATAACATGCAAGGCAACTAAATAAAATGCAAATTGGCAGGGACCGTAACTGCAATAAAAATACTGAGGAAAATCTGATTAAAACAAGAAAGGGGACCAAATTAAAAACCAAGGGAAGTCTAAGGGGATTAAAATGGTGATTTTCCCATTCGTAAAAAACTGATTAAAACACAAATAGGGGTTAAAATAAAAGAACACGGAAAGCCAAAGGGACCGGAACGAGAATTAACCCATCCAGCCATCGATCAGAATGAAAAAAAGGGAAATAATTGAAAACATTCAAAAACCTGAAGGGACTGCGGAAGGGATTTTAAAACACAGGAACCCCTCTCGCATAAATATAACGACATGAAGGGGTTTAAAACACAATTAAACCAATTTTAATGTTTTAAAACGCTATAAAAACGAGTTTAAAAAACAATTCAGCCTCTTTTATTCATTTGGTTAACCTTAATACACTAAAAACCTTTCCCCCATCTCTGTCGAAACCCGAAAAAAAAACCCAAACCCGTTCCGGTCGCCGCTAGCCGCCGCTGGAAACCTAAAAAAACCCTTTCATTTCTTTCAAACCAAATCCCAACTCAGAAAACCCTTTTTTTATGGAAGCCGAAACCCAAAAAGAAGGTTTCTACCGTCTTTGCTCCAACGGCTCACCACGCACGGTCTAACGAAGATCGGGAGGCTTGTCGCCGACGAGGAGGCACGACGGTACAAACCGAACGGAAAGACAAAGGTAAAAACACGAAAACCTAAAAGTCTTTTCTGATATGATACTTCTGACTTCGAAATGAAAAAAGAAAATGATACCACTTTTATTGCTTTCGTATTGACGTTTCTGAAAATTCCCCCCAATGTTTCCTGGGTTTACAATGTTGATTCAGGCTTTTATAGCCGAAAATTACAAAGTTTAGGAAAAAGAAAAAGACCCTAGGAAATTTGCTATTGGATGCCTCTGATGTTTCTTGTTTGCATTCGTATTGTCGGTCCAATTTGTTTGTTTGTCTCTGAAATTCTGTTGCGCGTTTTTTCCTCTGACATTTTGGTTTTCATTGTTTGCATGCACTGGTCGTAAGGAGGGGACCAGAGAGAGGCTCAGTTTGGGGATCAAGCCCCTAATGTGGCTGTCGGCGATCCCTTCGATTGGCGTGATGTGAATCTGGACGGCCTGGAGAGAATCACAGCCGTTGGTGAAATCTGGACGGCTGTGAGGAAGCTGGAGGGGCGAGCGGTGGATTACACGCGCGCGTCTAGAGAACAGAGAGTCGCGCGTGAATCACACGCGCGTGGAGGGATCGATCCTGGCTATCCGATCACGATCCTGATCCAACGGTTGAGACGTTGTGGCGCCAAGACTTGGGGAGGGGCTCCTAGGGTTTCCGGTCGAGCTTCGATCTGGGAGCCGGCTGCGCAACAAAAGCAAACAATTAGGGTTAGGATTTTCTTTATCAGATTAGGGCTAGGCAATTGGGCCAACGGGCCTTGTATTTATTTTTGGGTTTTGGACTCTTAACTTTGGGCTTATTATCTAATTGGACTCTTATTTATTTAATTTGGGCTTGTTTATATTAGTATTTTTTTGTTTTCAGATTTAATAATAATAATAATAATAATAATAATAATAATAATAATAATAATAATAATAATAATAAGAACATAATAGTATTAATAACTATAATGATAATATAGTAATAATTATGATAAATAATACTAATATATGGTAATAATGATAATACTAATGATGAATGATATTAATATAGATAATAATATAAATAATAATAATAATAAATGATAATAGTGATAATAATAAGATGATAAGATAATAATAATACGATAATATCATAATAATAAATAGTAATAATAATTAATGATGATAATGGATAATAGGTAATAATGATAATGATAGATAATAATAGATTAACAATATAGTAGTATTATTAATAATTGTAACAATAATTAATATCGATGATGGATAATAGGGAATAATAGTATGAAATGATACTAATAATGATAATAATATGTAGTAATAATAATAATATATGACAATTTATAATAATAATTTTTAGGGGTTTTTATAAAAGTATAACATACATATATAAATTAAATTAATTTAAACAAAGCCAACAACACATTTTTATTTAGATAGTGACAAGATAATAAAAAGCCTTCATAAGCCCATTATTATAAAATGAAATAAAAAGATGTTAACCCGGACAAAATTAGTGATTACAAACGCTTCCTAGCTTACAAGCGTGGTCACACCATTTCTGATCCAAGATTGAGATTGTACTGGCTAACCAGCCCTCGAACGCCTACGGCATCGACCCATGATACTCAACAGCTCCCAAATCATGAAGACGCTGTTTTGACAAACAAGCCTGTTCGACAGACGGTATGTGCACATGCTTTTAATTTCCCGCGACCTGAGATGCTTCAAACATCTACTGAACCACAGACGATAAAACTTTCACCACCGGGCCAGCCCCTTCACGCTGCCCTATGGCCTCAAATCCAGATGAGAACGGCCGAACAGACACATTCTCAATAGACGGAAGATCGTTCCCTTGATTACCCTGCTCACCCGCAGGTACGATCGTATCCGACCCCAACTCTCTCCTCGGACTCATCATGCTATTTTAGCAAGGCATAATAACAAAAACAACAAATCAAACCATGATTTTGGACAGCCTCAAGCAATGATCCAAGTTTACAAAAACAATTAATCAATGTAATAAGGCAATGGGTACCCCAATTTCCCTCAACATGGCATAGCATACAGTGACACATCATGCTCAACATGCTTTTCATCATACAAAATCAGCACATAAAAACATTGCATCATCGCCACACACTCACATTCATTTCACATGCGATTCACATAAATCAAGCATAATATAAACTTCAAAATTCAACCAATCGTATGCTTTTCAAACATCATACTTCAACACATAACAATTTCACAGGCCAACATTCCCAATTCTTTCGTAACCATGCTCTGATACCAACAAATGTAACCCCCTTAGCCCGGCCTAGACGTTTAACCTGAACTACGAAGATTAGACGGGAAAACCAAAGTCAACCCGAAAGTCAACCTTGATTAGCGACCTTTTTTTCTTTTTATCTTCTCTAGATGCACATTAAGCCTATGTGATTACACAAGAATCATAGGAGAGAAGGACACGGCGATCAGAAAATATTTAAGGACTCAATTGCATGAATTACACTTTTTAGGGACCAAAATGTAATTTTTAGAAAATATAAGGACTTTATAGAATTTAAGATTACCAATATGTAATTAGTCATATTACATGCCTCTCTGCCAAATTTCAGCTTAAAAGGACATTCCAAGCTCAAGCAATTGCATCCACAACATTCATGACTAAAATGTAAAACATGAAAACTTAAAACAATTCAAATCATCATCCAACGGTCACCCGTTTCGAAACACCAACCTTCGTACTGAAACGCCCATATCGAAACAATGTTGACCGTTTCGGTACTCGGGTGCGTTCCGAGACTGGTATCGAAACATGCCTCTCCAGTAGCCAAAATGTTCCGAAACACCTTCAACCGTACCAAAACGCTATGACCATTACATGCCCCCGTTTCGAAATAGTTAAGGGTGTTTCGATACACCCTGCCCTGTGATAGCAGAAAAAGCTGGTTTTTCATGCTTTTTCACACTCGAATCAACCCCGAGACATCTCGCAACAGGCATACAACATGGATACATATCAACAATCTTCATACCGAGGCAATAGCTTAAACATAGCAATCAGCACGTAAGTAGAGGCACTAAAGGCATGCTCCCTAGTTCACCAAAACCATAACAAGCTGTAACATCATATAAACCAAAATCCAATCACCAAAGGCCATTTACAACTCAAGTATAGGCAAACCAACATGCTCAAAGTAAAGAGAAACATTCTCAAACATTCCGAAGTATAAATCCTACACATTGCCTCTTATTACACTTGAGAAAAACCACATACAATGTTTAACCAAAACTCTTGGAATTCACTTGCTTTTGCGCTGCCTTGATTGCTCAATTCTCTGCATTGATGAAACAAATTAGCGTAAGCAATAAGCATAGTGAGGTCCGCTATAAACCAAACATTCATCAATGCATTTGAAAACCAAAACATTGTCCTTTGAAAACATTTGTCTTCCTTTAAAACATGCACTTTAGAGCACCAAAATCACTTTCAAATCCACATGCTCATAACATCATTAATTACAATAACAAGAACCTTTACTCATGCTTAAACCAAGCATCTTATGCATTCAACACATAAAAACCAAGGATCAATTACCTAGTGCATCCTTAACATAATGGCATTAAAATCCAGCATCATACATGCTTAAAACATGCCTTAAAACAATAATCAAAACACATTTAAACCAAGTGCATTTTTAAGCCAAAACATAGCACAATCCGAGAGAGAGACTTTCGATTTACTTACTCTTGAGCTTAGCTAAGTGTTTCAAACTTACACTAAGCTCCCAAAACCACATTCAAACTGTTTCAAAGCTGGAAAACTCTTTCCAACTCACCGATACGCGAAGCCTTGCTCGCCGACACGGAAATTACACCTCCGGAGCCTCCAAAATCACCTCATTTGCTTCCGGATCAAGATCCCCTATTTTCACATTATCTAAACAGAGATCTAAATGCATTAAAATGCATTCTAACACCGGCAACAAATCACAAACTCGTTGCCCACTCAAGCTACACCAAAATACCCTTCCAAAACAACCGAAAACTCAATCGATTGCTTCCTAAACTAAGCCTAGCCAACATACATCACTTCCAAAGCATTATCAACAACAAAACACATCAAATAGACAACCTAACTCATCCTTATACCTCCAGCAAGCAAGATTTCACCATTTCACCTCAAAATCTCACTTAAAACAACCAAGAAACTCATGGTTCTCTAGGATTTCGGGATCTATGTTATCAATACTTCATTTTAACATATAAATCAACTTAGAACTCAATTAAAATCATTACAAAACAGAGCCCAACTCATCAAGTCCGAAAATCAAGATTTCATCCACATTTTCACAAGATTTTGATCTCAAATCAAAACTATATTGAAACTCACTCAAAAATAGTCTTTAGAAGCCAAATATCTTGGGAATTTCAATAAAGAACTTAGATTAGAGGTTGAGAACGGGATTTACCTCCAATCCGTGCTTCCTTCAATAGATGACAAGTTTTCCTTGCAAAAATCTTGAAGAATTAAAGAAGATCTCTTGAAAAAGATTTAAGTAATGATGAGAGGATTTTTGGGAGAAAGAATTCTGGAAAAGATGAGAGAAAGTGGTGTTTGGCTAAAATGAGAGGGAATTGGTAGTTTTACGTAAAATGAAAATCCATTAACTACCAATTAATTAATATCAAATTCTAATTAAAATCATTTAATTAAAACTCATTTAAATCATATGTCATATTGAAGAAAGGTCAAATTGACTTAAAGCCCCCTAAAGATTCTAAGATTTTGACTTCCACCTTAAAAATCTCATTTTTCACAGTTTTGAAACTTTACAATTTGGTCACTTCTCAAAATGTCCATTTTCCAAATCCCTTTTTGTAAAATTGACTTGACCAACCTCTTAATTATATTTTAGAGGATTTTAGCAATTTTTATCACAATTTTATCCTATCCTGATCCTTGATTTCCTAAAATCACTTTACGCGATTCGAACCATTCTCGACCGGTCCGATCTGATGTCCTCAAAATTTCGAACCAGGGAGTTACAACTCTCCCCCACTTAGGAAATTTCGTCCTCGAAATTCTTACCTGATGGAAAGAGATGCGGAAACTGCCTCAGCATATCCGCCTTGCTTTCCCACGTGGCTTCTTCAACTCCTCGGTGTCGCCACAACACCTTCACAAGTTCTATTGTTTTGCCACGAAGAACTTTGCTACTCATGTCCAAAACCCTCACTGGTTCCTCATTATATGACAGATCCGGACTCAACTTTATCTCCTCAACATGCATTACTTGCGAAGGATCCGATCTATACTTCCGTAACATGGAGACATGAAACACATCATGTATCTTCTCCAACTCTACAGGCAATCTCAATCTATATGCCACAGGACCAATACGCTCCACAATCTTGTAAGGTCCAATAAACCTTGGGCTAAGCTTACCCTTACGTCCAAATCTATTCACCTTCCTCCAAGGCAATACCTTCAAAAACACACGTTCACCAACCGCAAACTTAATTTCCTTACGCTTCAAATCCGCGTAAGACTTTTGCTTATCCGATGCTGCTTTTAACCACTCGCAAATGAGCTTCACCTTCTCGGTGGTTCCCTTGAGCATAGCCGGCATTGAAATCAACTTTTGCCCAGCTTCTGCCCAACAGAGAGGATTTCTACACCCTCTCCCATACAAATATTCTTAAGGAGCCACCCGATACTTGCCTGACAACCAATGTTACAAGCAATCTCAACCAAGGCGAAAGCCTTTCCGATGAACCTTGTAATCTAAACACAATATCTCAACATAACCTCAAGCACCTGAAAAACATGCTCCGATTACCCATCCATCAAAGGATGATAATAAGTACCGAAACTCAACCGCGTACCCCAAGCTCAACCCAACCATTCCCAAAACTTCGATGCGAACCTTGAATCTCTATCCAAAACAACGACTCCACCACTCCGTGCAATCGCACAATCTTAGCGTCAAACAACTCAACCAACCTGTCCAACTCATACACAGTATGCACTGCCAAGGAATGCGCACTCTTTGCAAAATGATCAACAACCACTCAACAATACTCCTCTGGATATAATCCACAATAATCCAACCACGAATACACGACAATCCATCCCCCTCAACTCCCTTCTTGATAACCCCAACAGTTACCACACCTAAACGATAAACAAACTCAGCTTCCACCTACTAACAATCCAAACATTTGCCTACAAATTCATTAACATACTTTCCCATCTTATCCGTCAACCCTCAAATTACGACACACCTTCGTACAACCAGGGCACACTATGGAAGAACCTCTAAGAGTTGATCCAGACTAGAGCACCTCAACTCTATATCACTTGGCACCACTATAGAAAATCTCCAAAGCTCAAAAAACCAACCTCATTGACACCAAACCACAAGGCTTTCCATCTACAATTCGGCCACAAGATCACCATCTTGCGATATACTCAAGCGAGTAAGCATCTCCCCTACTCCACAACCACCTTCCTACTCAAGCATTGGCCCCAATGTTGACCTTTCCCACCTGGTACCTCATCACGAGATTCTAACATCGTCTCCAACCATCACTTCACTCACAGCAACCATCACAAAAAGGTTTACTTACACACAACCAACAGATCACCCTCACACGAGAAACCAGCAAAAACATCATGGCTTTTGAGCTTACATAACCATGCGTAAAGCTCATTCGCTAAACACTTGCACTTGACTGAAGACACATCCTACAACTTATACAAGAGTTAAGAACTCTCTACACAACCCAACTAAACCTGAATTAAATCTATTGTCAGAACTTCCTTCCAACTCCTTCAGGGTCTCCGTCAAAACCTTAACCATCTAAAACAATCACCCTACTATGACTATTCAAGCAAGAACGCAGCGCCCTTTAAAAAAGAACCACAACCGAACCCTGCAACAACCGTTCAACCCAGAGCAACGACAACACCCCACGGCTACATACAAAATGCTTTTAACTTCACACTATACATCCTCGACCGCATTCTAACCAAAACGGTCCCCTCTCTACCATCAATCCGCCAAGGCCTTAAAACACCTAGTAAACTTTTCTTCTGGCTAGCCCACACTAGACCATACTCACTCCTAATGGTGAACTTATTCACTTCCTCACATCTCGCCAAAACAAACCTTAAACCCACAAACTACTCTAATCATAACATTTCACCATCAGATCCAAATAAGCTATTAGTAAGTGCGAACATCCATGTACATGATTGCTTACATGCCCTTATGAATGCCTATGCACATGTATGCATACTTCTAATGTTATGACCAATGTATGCATGTACCAACATATGTAATATATATGTATACAAATGATTTAAACTGTGCATGCATGTCTGTTCACACCTACTAATAACGTCTTCGAACCATACTTGGAACAACTCCACGTCCTATTTCCAAACTTTTCCTACTCCACTATCCTCACAACTTATTTCATCACTATTTGAACTACTATTCCTCTTCACCAATATTGTTCTAAAAACAACAACGACACTATTCATAACTCACTAACTATCGAATCCCCACACTACCCAAGAGAATGCAAAGCAAAACCAAGCAAAGATAACAATAACACGGATTGCACAGAAAAGATACCTGCAATCACATCATTGTGTTCCAAACAACGAACACCCACACCCTCTTCCGCAGAGCCACCATGGTCTCCTTGTTGGAAAGAACCATAACTGCACTCGCGACCACAGGGAGCTTCAAAGGACACCCCAACTATATCAACCCGAGCTAACATTGGACAATCTCGCCTCAAATGTCCAATAGACCAACAACTCCAACAAGATTCAACTAACAAACACCCTGCACCTCTCTGCCTTTCTTGCCACCTTCGAACCCTATCTCGGCCACGCTCACGGCCTTTCTGAGGTGCAGCCACAGCAGGTGCACGTCCTTGGCCTCTACTTGCCAATAGAGGACACTCACGTTTTAAATGATCTGCTGAACCACAGTTCCAGCAAGAATTTCCTGTCACTTTAACAGGAGAATGTACCTCTCCAGCCGCACAAGGACATTCCCTCCTCAAGTGCTCTCGAGAACCACACGTCCAACATGTGTGCTGCTCCACCCTCGCTCTGTTCCTTTGAACCAATGCACCATGTCCAAGGTTACCTCGCCTAACAACAGATTGATACCTTCTATCTCGACCTTTCTTGGTCCGTTTACTTCCAAAATCAAGTTCAGCAGCTCTCTTACCAGAGCTAGAACCACCACTATGAGATGCCAGGCCCAATTTCTGCTCATCAACATGAACTGAAACCATACCCTCACGCTCTTGGCTACCCGAAATCTTATATCCAATATACCTCTTCATAAAGGTAGCTGAAAAGAATTCTCAATTCACATCCTGAATATTCGATGCCACCGACACAGATGTCCACCACATACTAGCATCATCCAACATTAACGTGACAACGCTTCCCAGCTTACAATCGTGGTCAAACCCTTTCTGATCCAAGATTGAGATTGTACTGGCTAACCAACCCTCGAACACCTCCGGCATCGACCCATGATACTCAACAGCTCCCAAATCATGTAGACGCTGTTTTGACAAACCAGCATGTCCGACATACGGTATGTGCGCAGGCTTTTCATTTCCCACGACCTGAGATGCTTCGGACATCTTCTGAACCACAGACTATAAAACTTTCACGACCGGGCCAGCCCCTTCACTCTGCCCTATCGCCTCAAATCTAGATGAGAACGGCCGAAC
This sequence comes from Hibiscus trionum, assembly GCA_030270665.1. Taxonomy (NCBI): domain Eukaryota; kingdom Viridiplantae; phylum Streptophyta; class Magnoliopsida; order Malvales; family Malvaceae; genus Hibiscus; species Hibiscus trionum. Next base: position 38,050,340 of record BSYR01000026.1, on the reverse strand, counting down.
AGACACATTCACAATAGACAGAAAATCGTTCCCTTGATTACCCTGCTCACCCGCAGGTAGGATCGTATCCGATCCCAACTCTCTCCTCGGACTCATCATGCTATTTTAACAAGGCATAATAACAAAAACAACAAATCAAACCATGATTTTGGCCAGCCTCAAGCAAAGATCCAAGTTTACAAAAACAATTAATCAATGTAATAAGGCAATGGGTACCCCAATTTCCCTAAACATGGCATAGCATACAGTGACACATCATGCTCAACATGTTTTTCATCATCCAAAATCAGCACATAACAGCATTGCATCATCGCCACACACTCACATTCATTTCACATGCGATTCACATAAATCAAGCATAGTATAAACTTTAAAATTCAACCAATCGCATGCTTTTCAAACATCATACTTCAACACATAACAATTTCACAGGCCAACATTCCCAATTCTTTCGTATCCATTCTCTGATACCAACAAATGTAACCCCCTTAGCTCGGCCTAGACGTTTGACTCGAACTACGAAGATTACACGGGGAAAACCAAAGTTAACCCGGATGTCAACCTTGATTAACGACATTTTTTTTCTTTTTATCTTCTCTATATGCACATTAAGCCTATGTGATTACACAAGAATCATAGGAGAGAAGGACACGACAATCAGAAAACATTTAAGGACTCAATTGCATGAATTACACTTTTTAGGGACCAAAAAGTAATTTTTAGAAAATATAAGGACTTTGCATAATTTAAGATTACCAATATGTAATTAGTCATATTACATGCCTCTCTGCCAAATTTCAGCTTAAAAAGACATTTCAAGCTCAAGCAATTGCATCCACAACATTCAGGACTAAACTGTAAAACATGAAAACTTAAAACAATTCAAATCATCATCCAACGGTCACCCATTTCGAAAAACCAACCTTCGTACTGAAACGCCCGTATCGAAACGATGTTGACCGTTTCGGTACTCGGGTGCGTTCCGAGACTGGTATCGAAACATGCCTCTCCAGTAGCCAAAATGTTCCGAAACACCTTCAACCGTACCGAAACGCTATAGCCATTACAGGCCCCCGTTTCGAAACAGTTAAGTGTGTTTCGATGCACCCTGCCCTGTGACAGCAGAAAAAGCTTGTTTTTCATGCTTTTTCATACTCGAATCAACCCCGAGACATCTCGCAACATGCATACAACATGGATACATATCAACAATCATCACACCGAGGCAATAGCTTAAACATAGCAATCAACATGTAAGTAGAGGCACTAAAGGCATGCTCCCTAGTTCACCAAAACCATAACCAGCTGTAACATCATATAAACCAAAATCCAATCACAAAAGACCATTTACAACTCAAGTATAGGCAAACAAACATGCTCAAAGTAATGAAAACATTCTCAAACCTTCCGAAGTATAAATCCCACCCATTGCCTCTTATTACACTTGAGAAAAACCACATACATTGTTTAACCAAAACTCTTGGAATTCGCTTGCTCTTGGGCTGCATTGATTGCTCAATTCTCTGATTTGATGAAACAAATGAGCGTAAGCAATAAGCTTAGTGAGGTCCGCTATAAAACCAAACATTCATCAATGCATTTTAAAACCAAAACATCGTCCTTTGAAAACATTTGCCTTCCTTTAAAACATGCACTTTAGAGCACCAAAATCACTTTCAAATCCACATGCTCATAACATCATTAATTACAATAACAAGAACCTTTACTCATGCTTAAACCAAGCATCTTATGCATTCAACACATAAAAACAAAGGATCAATTACCTAGTGCATCCTTAACATAATGACATTAAAATCCAGCATCATTCATGCTTAAAACATGCCTCAAAACAGTAATCAAAACAAATTTAAACCAAGTGCATTTTAAGCCAAAACATAGCACAATCCGAGACAGAGACTTTCGATTTACTTACTCTTGAGCTTAGCTAAGTGTTTCAAACTTACACTAAGCCCCCAAAACCACATTCAAACCATTTCAAAGCTGGAAAACTCTTTCCCACTCACCGATACGTGAAGCCTTTCTCCCCGACACGGAAATTACACCTCCGGAGCCTCCAAAATCACCTCATTTGCTTCCGGATCAAGATCCCCTATTTTCACATCATCAAAACAGAGATCTAAATGCATTAAAATGCATTCTAACACCAGCAGCAAATCACAAACTCGTTGCCCACTCAAACTACACCAAAATACCCTTCCAAATCAACCGAAAACTCAATCAATTGCTTCCTAAACCAAGCCCAGCCAACATACATCACTTCCAAAGCATTATCAACAACAAAACACATCAAATAAACAACCTAACTCATCCTTATACCTCCAGCAAGCAAGATTCCACCATTTCACCTCAAAATCTCACTTAAAACAACCAAGAAACTCAAGGTTCTCTAGGATTTCGGGATCTATGTTATCAATACTTCATTTTAACATATAAATCAACTTAGAACTCAATTAAAATCATTACAAAACAGATCCCAACTCATCAAGTCCGAAAATCAAGATTTCATCCACATTTTCACAAGATTTTGATCTCAAATCAAAACTATATTGAAACTCACTCAAAAATAGTCTTTAGAAGCCAAATATCTTGGGAATTTCAATAAAGAACTTAGATTAGAGGTTGAGAACGGGATTTACCTCCAATCCGTGCTTCCTTCAATAGATGACAAGTTTTCCTTGCAAAAATCTTGAAGAATTAAAGAAGATCTCTTGAAAAAGATTTAAGTAATGATGAGAGGATTTTTGGGAGAAAGAATTCTGGAAAAGATGAGAGAAAATGATGTTTGGCTAAAATGAGAGGGAATTGGTAGTTACGTAAAATGAAAATCCATTAACTACCAATTAATTAATATCAAATTCTAATTAAAATCATTTAATTAAAACTCATTTAAATCATATGTCATATTGAAGAAAGGTCAAATTGACTTAAAGCCCCCTAAAGATTCTAAGATTTTGGCTTCCACCTTAAAAATCTCATTTTTCACAGTTTTGAAACTTTACAATTTGGTCACTTCTCAAAATGTCCATTTTCCAATTCCCTTTTTGTAAAATTGACTTGACCAACCTCTTAATTATATTTTAGAGGATTTTAGCAATTTTTATCACAATTTTATCCTATCATGATCCTTGATTTCCTAAAATCACTTTACGCGATTCGAACCATTCTCGACCGGTCCGATCCGATGTCCTCAAAATTTCGAACCAGGGCGTTACAACTCTCCCCCACTTAGGAAATTTCGTCCTCGAAATTCTTACCTGATGGAAAGTGTAACGCCCCAATTTTGGGCTTAGGAGTTTTGGGATTCGGACCGGTTCGGTTGGATCGCGGTTCGAATATATAAGAGTGAATTTAGGAAAAACCTAGTTCGGGTTGCATTAAAAATATGGAAAAATGTCTTAAAATCCTCTTTTATTATATATAAGAGTTTGGTGAAATCAATTTTTCAAAATGAGGTTTGGAAGTGTGACATTTTGGTTAGTGACCAAAATGTAATTTTCGAAAACTGTGAGACTGTTTTAAAAAGGATTGAAACTTTGAATCTTTAAGGAGCTATTTACCCAATGGGAGTTTCTCCAGATTTTTCTAAAATATTAAAGGTTTAATAAAAGGATTTTAAATAAAAGAAAAGGGAGGGAAGATATTTTCCTAAATTTCCAACTAACTTTCTACAATTTCTATTTTCATTTTCTCTCATCTTTTCTCTCAAACCAAACACATTTCTCCAGAGCTTTTCCCTCTGATTTTTTCATCTAAATATCTCATTTCAATTCTCTTTTGATCTTCAATCATCTCTTCAACAAAACCTTTGCATTTGCTAAGTGGATTTTCAAGAATTTGGTTCCAAAAAGGGAGAAAACTCAAGTTTGGAGGTAAGAACGTCCTTCTCCTCTAAAATCTCAGTTCTTTACTGAAATTCCTAAGTTCTCAATCATTGATTTATGTTTTATAAAAGGTTTTATAGATGTGTTCTTGATTTTGGCTTTTAAATGCAAGATTTGATTGATTTTGATGAAATTTCGTATGATCTGATTGGGCAGTGTTTTGAGGTGTCAATTTGATGTTAAATGAATGTTAAATTGATGTGAAATTGAGGTTTAATTAACGCAATCCCGGATAGGTTGAATTTCCTAAGTTTAGCTTGTGTTCTTGGTTGTTTTTGGATTGATCTTGATGATCTGTTATAGCTGGAGGTATAAGGACGTGGTAAGATCCTTTCTGGATGTTAATTGATGTTTAAGGATGTTTAGATTTGATGGATCTTGGCTGGGTAGTGTTGTGGAGTTGTTTGGATGCATTTTCGGTTGTGTTTGGTAGCTGAAAATGGAGTGTGGATGAGAGCAGCGAGTTTAGGTGCTTTCATTGGGGATATTAATGCATGATGATGCATTAATCTACTGTTTTGATGTGTTTAAAACAGGGGAGTCATCTTTGGATCCTAGTGGTGTTGATCCGAAAGCTTGATTGGTGTTTCGGCAGGAGGCGAAACGGAATCGGTGAGTGGATTTTGGATTTCAGCTATGAAACCAATGTTTTGAAGGTTTGAGAGCTTAGTTTAAGTCTAAGCAACTTAGCTAAGCTCAAGAGTAAGTTTTCGGAAAACTCTCTTGATGATGAACCATGGATTGGTTGTATGCAATGTGGTTTGTTTGCATGTTTTAAATCCTGTTTTGAAAGCATATTTAGCATGTTTATTTGCTGAGATTATAAGCCATGTGTTGAAGGATGCTCAAGGTAAGAGATCCTTGTTTTTGAACATTGTGTTTAAAACTCCATGGTTGGTTCTTGGTTAAGATCACAAAGGTGTTTAAAAGTCCTTGTGTGGATCTTGTGTATTTTAAGAACAACATGGTGTTTAAAAGTCCATGGTTGGTTCTTGGTTAAGGTTCAAGGTGGTTAAAATTCCTTGTGTAAGCCTTGTTATTTAAGAACACCAAGGTGTTTAAAAGTCCTTGGGTGATTCTTGTTAAGGACACAAAGGTGTTTAAAATTCCTTGTGTGGTCCTTGTCATGGTGTTTAAAAGTCCATGGATGACTCTTGTTAAGGACACAATGGTGTTTAAAAGTCCATGTGTGGTCCTTGGAAAATTGTAAGATCACAATGGTGTTTAAAAGTCCATGTGTGGATCTTATGTTGATTGTATCACTTGTGGCCAATATGACATGTTATGATCTTGAAGCATGGTTTGCTTGTTTTAAATGCTTATGAGCATGTATATTATGGTTTTGAACAATGATTTATAAAGGTGTTTTATAAATGCATTATTGTGTGGTTTTAACGAGCATTCCTCACTAAGCTTTTGCTTACGCTCTCTCTTTCTTAAACCAATAATGCAGAGCATTAAAGTGCATTGAGGACAGCAAGGTGGACAAGAATCCAAGTGGTGAACAAAGCTCATGTATGGTGAAGGTTTCTTAAACACTATTAGCTTATGGGCATTTGGCAATAGGGGACCTATGTTGTTGTTTTGGGAGATGTTTTGGACTCCCTAAGTTGGTATTATGTTGTTAATGTTGTTGGAACTTGTATTTGGCCATTATGTGTTTGGATTGATGTTTTGATGCTTGAATGGATTGCTAAGTAGGATGCATGCCTATAGAATTGGGGATTTTCATAATTGATGCCATGTTGATGAATGGTTGATGCAATTATGTTCTTTGTATGTTGAATGACTTGCTGGTAAAGTATGGTTGCTTTTGGAGCATGTTTGATAGGCCAATTGTGTGATAAACCAGCAATTTTTCTGCAATCTGGGCAGCCTGTTTCGGAACAGGTGCTACCGTATCGGAACGGGGGCCTGAAATGGCCTGGGCGTTCCGAAACGGAAGCAACCGTTCCGGAACGGATATGCTACTGCCAGGCACTGTTTCGGAACCAGTTGCGGAACGGTCCCGCGTTTCGGAACGGGTCTTCCCTGTTCCGAAACACTCGACCGTTGGGCACTGAAATTGTTGGTTAAATGTTTTGCATTGTTTACGTTTTGGTCTTGAATCTTGTTTATGCAATTAAATGAGTTTGTGATGTCCGTTTGAGCTGAAATTTGACAGTCAAGCATGAAATATGACTAATTTCATATTGGTAACTTAAAGGTGGGTTAAGTCCTTGTAATTTCCAGAATTTATATTTTGGTCCCTAAGTTTGCGTTTTGTTCAATTAAGTCCCTGAACGTTTTCCGTTTGCGCTGATCTTTGAGTATGATGTTTGTATGAACATAACTAGGGTTAACGTGCATCTAGACAAGATTAAAAAGAAAAAAAGGGTCGTTAATCAAGGTTGACTTTCGGGTTGACTTTGGTTTTCCCCGTGTAAACTTCTTAATTCGGTTCAACCGTCTGGGCCGGGTTAAGGGGGTTACATTTGGTGGTATCAGAGCTGAGTTCTCGAGTAATTGGGAATGGTTGTGTGTGTGATTAAAGTATGTATGCTTTGTATGCTTGTTGAGTGAAAGCATGATGTGTGAATTGTAAGTATGTTACAATTGTAGTGTATGCTGTGGTGAAGCATGTTGTGGGTACCTATTGCCAAATCAAAGCTAATGAAATGATATTGTTTTTAATTGAGAATGAGCTTGTGTAACGCCCCGGTTTTGGGCTCAGAAGTTTTGGGCGTTGACCGGTTTGGTCAAAGTGCTGATCGAATATATAAGAGTGAATTTAGGAAAGCCTAGTTCGGGTTGCATTAAAAATATGGAAAAATGTCCTAAAATCATCTTTTAATATAATTAAGTGAACTGTGAAATCAATTTTGGAAAATGAGGTTCGGAAGGTTGACATTTTGGCTAGTGACCAAAATGTAATTTTTGAAAGTTCGGTGACAGTTTTATAAAGGATTGAAACTTTGAATCTTTAAGGAGCTATTATTCCAAAAGAGTTTCTCCAGATTTTTCTAAGATATTTTAAGGTTTTATTCTGATTTAAAACATAAAGAAAGTGGAGGGAAATCATTTTTACTATTTTATAACTAACTTTCCATTTTCTCTCAATTTTCCTTTTCTCTCATTTTCTCTCAACCCAAACACATTTCTCCAGATTTCCTCCTCTGATTTTGTCACCCAAATCACTCATTTCAACTCTCATTTGATTCCTAATCATCTCATCAACAAAACCTCTCAATTTGCAAGTTGTTTCATCAAGCTTTTTGGCTCTAAAAAGGAGAAACTCAAGTTTGGAGGTAAGAACGTCCTTCTCCTCTGAACTTCAAGTTCTTTATTGAAATTCCCAAGTTCTCAATCCTTGATTTGTGTTTTGTTAAAGGCTTTTCAATTGAAATCTTGATTTTGGCTTAAAATGCAAGATTTGGCGATTTTGGTGAAATTTTCGTGTGATCTGTTTGGGCAGTGTTTTGAAGTGTCAAAATGATGTTAAATGAATGCTAAATTGATTAGAAGTTGAGGTTTAATTAATGCAATCCCGGATAGGTTGAATTTCCTAAGTTTGGCTTGAGTTTTTGGTTGTTTTTGGAGTGTTTTTGGTGATCTGTTGTACCTGGAAGTATAAGGACGTGTTTGTGATCATTTTGGATGTTGATTGATGTTTAAAAATGGTTAGAAGTGATGGATCTTGGCTGGGTTAAGTTTTGGTAGTGTTTGGAGGTGAGTTCGGTTGTGTTTGGTAGCCGAATTGTTGGTTGTGTGATGAGCAGCGAGTTTGGTTGCGTGGCTGCTGTTCTTAATGCATAATGATGCATTAATGTGCTGTTTTTGTGTGCTTGAAACAGGGGAGTTTGATCCGTGAGCTTTAGAGGTGTTGCGGAAGGTTTCGGATGCTTGGAAGGCTTGGTGGCTAGCCTTGTTTTGGTTATCGGTGAGTGAAGTTGGGTTTTCAGCTTTTGACCCAAGGTTTGAAGGTTTTTGGGAGCTCAGTGTAAGTCTAAACAACTTTGCTAAGCTCAAGAGTAAGTGAATGAATTTTCGCTCTTGAATTATGATTATGAAATTGGCTTTTAAGCAATTGTGGTTGATGATTGAAATGCATGTGTTTTGCATGGTTTAAATCTGTTTTGAAAGCATATTTAGCATGGTTTAATGCTGGTTTTGAAAGCCATATGTGAAGGATGCTCAAGGTAAGAGATCCTTGGTTTTATACATTGAAAATGTGGTTTTGATGCATGGTGTTGCATGTTGTTCAATGGCTTTGTTTAATGCTTTAAAACAGTGAATTAATGTTGGTAAATGATGGTTTTTGCATTATGGTTATGCATGTGAAACATTGGACTAATGTGGTAAGGTGATTATATTGGCAAGTGATGTAAGTGGTTCTTGGTTCTTTGATCGGATATAGTTAGCCGGCTATAGGATTGGGTGCACCGTGAATTAAGTCGCCTTGGAGGTGGGGTGGTCAAGAGTGGACCGGTAAACTCCCTTCAAGTATCCTAACGAGATGGTTGAGGTCATAATGGAGGTGTTGCCCATTCGAGGACCTTGGTTGAGCAAAGGTTATATGGTGTTTAAAAGTCCATATGTAGGAACCTTGTGCTTGTTGAGATCACAATGGCGGTATTAAGTCCATGTGTGGATCTTGTGTAGGGTGTCCCGGATCTCGTTAGTGATGTTATACAACTACCAATCGGTGAATGCAAAGGTTGTATGGTGTTTGAAAGTCCATACATGGGAACCTTGTGCATGTCAAGGTTGTATGGTGTTTGAAAGTCCATACATGGGAACCTTGGGGAAAAGTTGAGGTTGTATGGTGTTTGAAAGTCCATACATGGGAACCTCGGGAAAGCTAAGGTTGTATGGTGTTTAAAAGTCCATACATGGGAACCTTAGGATGTTGAGGTCAAATGGTGTTTAAAAGTCCATTTGGGAGACCTTGGATTGGTAGGGTGTATGGAACGTAGGGACAACGCTCGGAATCCGCGTATCCGATTGGGTGTTGAGTTGAAAAGTGAATGTGGTTGATCACTTGAAGGCCAATATGATGTTCTTGATTGTGATGAAGCATGGGATGCTTGAATTGATGCATAATTGCATGTGAAGCATGAGATGCTTGAAAAGATGCATGGTTGCATGGAAATTGTATAATGCTTGTGAATGCATGTTTACTTGTTAAGTTGAACAAGTGTTGATTATCATTTGGAAAATGATGCATGTGAGCATGAAATATCTTTAGTGCATTGGAGTCTTGTTAAGACTTGTTTTTAAAGGCATGTGATGATGATGTTTTGGTTCATATATGTTGCCTTTGGTTTAATGCATGTGTTGGTTGGTTTGTGAAATGGTTTTAAAAGATTCTTGCTTGAATTGGCTTTCAAGTTTAAGAAAGGTATGTTGTGAAATGGGAGTGTTTTCCAAGGTTTTGTTTTAGCTTGCATATGGTGTTTATGCATGGTTTGGCTAAATGGATGATTTTGTAAGTTGTGCTTTGAAAAGGTTTTCTTAGCATGCTAAGCTAAGGGTTGGTTTTCATGTATGTGCAATACATGGTTTTGAGCTTGTTGTTGAAAAGGGGTTTTCAAACATGGCTTTGGTAAACAAATCGAGTTTGTTTTAAAAGTGATTTATGGCTCGCTGCATTGATGGTGTTTTGGTTTTGAGCATTCCTCACTAAGCATTATGTGCTTACGCTCCTTTTTTGTCCGTCAATGCAGATTCTTGAAGTTTGGACAGCGAGGAGCAAGGGATTCAAGAAGGACTCCACTTGAGATGTATGTCTCGGTTAATAGCTATAGTTAATAAAGGCAATGGGGTAGAATCTCTTGGGTTGATGTATGTGTTTGTATATGTTCGGACAAGTATGGTTTTGTGTTGTTGATGTTGTTGGAACATGGTTTTGCTTATGAGTTTGAATTGGAAGTATGTTGTTTAAATGGTTGCTTGTGTTGGAAGCTTAACCTTGAAATTGGGGTTTTTCGTGTATGTTGACATGTTGTTGAATTGTTGATGCAAGTATGCCTCTTTTATGTTGAATTGCATGTTGGCAAAGTTTGGTGGCTTTTGGAGCATGATTGGATGTTTAATTGCATGTTTAAGAATGCATTTTGAGGCTTGCTGTGCAGGTTGTTTCGGAACAGCCAATACCGTTTCGGAACGGGTGTCTTAAACAAGCCCAGGCGTCCGAAACGGGAGGGACCGTTCCGAAACGGAAAGGCTACTGCCAGACCCCCGTTTCGGTACGCGTTGCGAAACGGCCCCGCGTTTCGGAACGGGCTAAGCCTGTTTCGGAACGGGTGACCGTTGGGGGCTGACATTGGCAGTTAAATGTTTTGAAAAGTTTGCATTTTGGTCCTGAATCTTGTTTGTGCAATTGTATGAGTTTGGGATGTCCGTTTGAGCTGAAATTTGGCAGTGAAGCATGAAACCTGACTAATTGCAATATGGTAACTTTAATTTGGGTTAAGTCCTCATATTTATCAGAAATTACAATTTGGTCCCTAAAATTGTAATTTGTTCAATTGGGTCCCCGTTTGATCTCTGATGTTTGTGATCTTTGAGTATGGTGTTTGAGTGATCACATATAGGACTAATGTGCATCTAGACAAGATTAAAAAGAAAAAAAAGGGTCGTTAATCAAGGTTGACTTTCGGGTTGACTTTGGTTTTCCCCGTGTGACCTTCTTAATTCGGGTCAACCGTCTGGGCCGGGTTGAGGGGGTTACAGCTTGAGTACTTGGATTGCTTACCTTGCTCGGCCTGACTATGTTTATTTGCATTGTGATTGCATTGTTAGAGTATGGCACCTCGTAGAGAGTTAAGGAGTAATGTGCGAGCTACGGCTCAGAACGAGAACGAGAATGATGAGAATGTTGAGAGTGCAGTGGATTTACCTCCTCCACCTGGTGGTGGTGGTGCTGGGGGTGAAGGAGCTGGAGTTGCAGCTGGTGCTGGGGTCGCTGGACCTGAGGCTGGTCAGGGGCAAGTTGTTCCTGACATGACAGTGTTGATACAAGCTATTGCTGGAGCTTTTCAAGCAGTAGTAGCTGGAGCTCAAGGAGCTGTGCATCAGGGAGATGCTGGAGTTAGACTACCTTTGGAACGTTTGCGCAGTCTAGGAGGGACTGAGTTCAGAGGGTTGTCTGCTGAAGGTTCGGAGTCTTGGTTAGAGGGTACCAAGAGAATCTTGGGTCAGATGAGTTGCACTGATGTGCAAAAGTTGGGCTGTGTAGTATCCTTGCTACAGGATGATGCTTATACGTGGTGGACAACCACTATCGCTGGGATGGCTGAAGCTGACGTAACTTGGACGTTCTTTCAGAACGCGTTCAAGAGAAGGTATCTAGGTGTGAGGTACCTAGATGAGAAGAAAAGGGAATTCATGTCTCTTACCCAGGGGAGCATGTCCGTGGCTGAGTATGAAGTACAGTTTGTTCGACTCAGTCAATACGCACCTGAGCTTGTTCCGGATGAGCGAGCGAGGTGTGAAAGGTTCCGTTATGGTTTGGTGACGGATGTAAAGATGTATGTGCTGGCTACCGAGTATGATGATTTTGATGTGCTGGTGGGCCGAGCAAAGGATATTGAGATGAACTTGGGTTTATCTTCTAAAAGTGCTGGTTCTGGTGCTGGGAAGCGAGCTGCTGAATATAGTTCCGGTGGTGGACAGAACAAGAGGGGACGTGATCAGAAGTATCAGTCCTCAGCTAAGCGAGGTGGTGGTGCGTCTGCTCGGGGAGGCAACGCTAGAGTTGATCCGAGTGCTTGTTGGACATGTGGTTCGCGTGGCCATATGAAACGTGATTGTCCTCGTGCTGAGAGGGAGGTGCAAGCTCCTGTTGTGGCAGCTGGTAATGCGTCCTGGAATTATGGATCTACGGATCACATGAGGAGAGAGTGCCCTATGTTGGCTGGTGGCCAAGTGCGTGCTCCTGTTGTTGCTGCACCACAGAGAGGTCGTGGGCGCGGCCGTGGTAACTTCCAGCGGAGAGAGGAAGGTGGTCGGGGTGTGGCTCATGTTGTGGCTATTCAGCCTGAGGGTGGCGGCCAAGCCAGGGTGTATGCTCAGCGAGAGGGAAGGAATGACGCGGATGTGATCGCAGGTACTTTTACTTTGAAATCCTTGTCATTACTTTCCTTGATTGATTCTGGATCTACGCACTCTTACATATTGCGTGAGCATGCTGAATTGCTTGGTTTGCCTGTTGAGTCTTTGGATTTTGGTGTGCGTGTCACTAGTTCTTTTGGTGAGACTGTTGTGACTCGAAAGCTTTATAGAAGATGTCCTTTGGTCGTGGAAGATCATGTTTTTCATGTTGATCTTATGGAGTTACCTTTCTATGGTTTTGATGTAATCCTTGGTATGGATTGGCTTGCTGAGCATCGTGCTGTTGTGGATTGTGAGAATAAGCGAGTTTCGTTGAAGCTCGCGGATGATTATGAGGTTGTTGTGGTTGGTGAGAATGTGAAGTTTCTTGCCAATGTGGTGTCTTCTTTGGAGGCGAGCCGGATGCTGAGGCAGGGTTGTGAAGCTTACCTAGCTTTTGTGATGAATCCTAGTTCTAAAGAGTTGCGTGTGCAAGATATCAGGATTGTGCGAGAGTTTCCTGGTGTGTTTCCTGAGGAGTTGCCTGGTTTACCTCCTAATCGCGAGGTGGAGTTTGGGATTGAGCTGTATGAGAATACAACTCCTGTGTCCATTACCCCTTATCGAATGGCACCTAAGGAGCTGAAAGAGCTGAAGACGCAGTTGCAAGAGTTGCTTGATCGTGGTTTCATTCGGCCGAGTGTGTCGCCGTGGGGTGCACCGGTCTTGTTTGTGAAGAAGAAGGATGGCACTATGAGAATGTGCATTGATTATCGTCAGCTGAACAAGTTGACTATCAAGAATCGGTATCCTTTGCCGAGGATTGATGATCTCTTTGATCAATTTCGGGGAGCAGCTGTGTACTCTAAGATTGACTTGAGGTCAGGGTATTACCAGTTGAAGGTAAAGGATGTGGATGTGCCTAAGACAGCTTTCAGGACGAGGTATGGGCATTATGAGTTCCTTGTGATGCCGTTTGGTTTGACAAATGCTCCTGCAGCTTTCATGGACATGATGAATCGTGTGTTTCATGAATACCTGGATAAGTTTGTTGTGGTATTCATTGATGATATCATCGTGTACTCGCGTACTGAGGAGGAGCATGAAGAGCATTTGAGGATTGTATTGCAAGCTTTGTTGGAGAATCAGCTTTATGCTAAGCTGAGCAAGTGTGAGTTCTGGTTAAGTGAAGTGGTGTTTCTTGGGCATGTGATTTCTGCCGAATGGATTCGTGTCGATCCTCAAAAGATTAAGGCGGTGATGAATTGGAAGGTTCTTAAGTCTGTTCAGGAGATTCGTAGTTTCCTTAGTTTGGCGGGATACTACCGGAGGTTTGTGGATGGGTTTTCTAAGATTGCTGCACCTTTGACGAAGTTGTTGTAGAAAGATGTTAAGTATGAGTGGACGGAAGCGAGACAGCAGGCTTTTGAGAAGCTTAAGGCAGCTTTGACGCAAGCTCCTATCTTGGTTCAACCTGAATCAGGGAAAGAGTTTGTGGTGTATAGCGATGCGTCCTATGTTGGTTTGGGATGTGTGTTGATGCAAGAGGGTAAGGTGGTGGCTTATGCATCGCGGCAGTTGAAGGTGCATGAGCGCAACTACCCTACGCATGATATAGAGTTGGCTGCGGTGGTTTTTGCTTTGAAAATCTGGAGACATTACCTGTATGGTGAGAAGTGTACTGTGTACACGGATCACGAGAGTTTGAAGTATCTGATGTCTCAGAAGGAGTTGAATCTTAGGCAGCGGCGTTGGATGGAGTTGCTTAAGGATTATGATTTGACGATTGAGTATCACCCTGGGAAAGCTAATGTTGTAGCGGATGCCTTGAGTAGGAAGGTAGCTGTTGAGTTGAGGGCTATGTTTGCCCGTTTGAGTATTTCGCGTGATGGTGGTCTTGTGGCTGAGTTGCAAGTGAAACCATCTTTGGTTCAGTTGATCAAGGAAAAGCAGTTGCTGGATGATTCCTTGGTATCTCATGTTCAGGATATTGCGGAGGGTAGTCCTTCGGATTTCTGTTTTAATGATGATGGTGTGTTGTGTTTTGGGAGTCGGATAGTAGTGCCCAATGATGTTGAGTTGAGGCGTGCTATTCTGACTGAAGGTCATAGTAGTCCTTTTGCTATGCACCCAGGTAGTACTAAGATGTACCGAGATCTTCGTGATGAGTACTATTGGGTGGGTTTGAAGAAGGATGTTGCTGAGTTTGTAAGCAAGTGCATGGTGTGTCAGCGAGTTAAGGCTGAGCATCAGGTTCCTTCAGGGTTGTTGCAACCGTTGAGAATCCCTGAATGGAAGTGGGAAAGGATTACCATGGATTTTGTATCTGGTTAACCCTTGTCACCAACGAAGAAGAATTCGGTGTGGGTGATTGTGGATCGCCTGACGAAGTGTGCGCATTTCTTGCCTGTGCATACTACGTACTCCTTGGATAAGCTTGCGGAGCTGTACATTGCTGAGATTGTGCGGCTGCATGGTGTGCCAAAGTCGATTGTGTCGGATAGGGATCCGAGGTTTACATCGCGGTTCTGGCAGTGTTTGCATCAAGCTTTGGGTACACGGTTGAATTTCAGTACATCTTATCACCCTCAGTCGGATGGTCAGTCCGAGCGTGTTATCCAGATTTTGGAGGATATGTTGAGGTGCTGCGTGATTGAGTTTCAGGGCTCTTGGGAGAAACATTTGCCTTTGGTGGAGTTTGCCTATAACAATAGTTATCAGGAGAGCATTCAAATGGCACCTTATGAGGCTTTGTACGGGAGGAAGTGTAAGACTCCTTTGTGTTGGGCTGAAACGGGTCAGAAGTTGGTTTCGATGCCGGCTTTGTTGAAAGGAACCACCGAGAAGGTGAAGCTCATTTGTGAGCGTTTGAAGGCAGCTTCTGATCGGCAAAAGTCTTACGCGGATTTGAAGCGTAAGGAGATTGAGTATACGGTGGGTGGCCGTGTGTTTTTGAAGGTTTCGCCTTGGAAAAAGGTGATGAGGTTTGGACGTAAGGGTAAGTTGAGCCCTAGATACATTGGACCGTACGAGGTGGTTGAGCGTGTGGGTCCTGTTGCGTACAATTTGAGGTTACCTCAAGAGTTGGAGAAGATTCATGATGTGTTTCATGTTTCTATGCTTCGGAAGTATAGATCGGATCCTTCGCATGTGATGCCTGTGGAAGAAGTGGAATTGAATCCGGATTTGACCTATGATGAGGAACCGGTGAGGATTCTGGATTCGGATAGTAAGGTTCTTCGTGGCAAGACCATTGAGCTGGTAAAGGTGTTGTGGAAGCATCGTGGTGTTGAGGAAGCCACGTGGGAACGGAAGGATGACATGCTGAAGTAGTTCCCGTATCTCTTTCCTTCAGGTAAATTTCGAGGACAAAATTTCTTAAGGGGGGAGAGTTGTAACGCCCCAATTTTGGGCTTAGGAGTTTTGGGATTCGGACCGGTTCGGTCGGATCGCGGTTCGAATATATAAGAGTGAATTTAGGAAAAACCTAGTTCGGGTTGCATTAAAAATATGGAAAAATGTCTTAAAATCCTCTTTTATTATATATAAGAGTTTGGTGAAATCAATTTTTCAAAATGAGGTTTGGAAGTGTGACATTTTGGTTAGTGACCAAAATGTAATTTTCGAAAACTGTGAGACTGTTTTAAAAAGGATTGAAACTTTGAATCTTTAAGGAGCTATTTACCCAATGGGAGTTTCTCCAGATTTTTCTAAAATACTAAAGGTTTAATAAAAGGATTTTAAATAAAAGAAAAGGGAGGGAAGATATTTTCCTAAATTTCCAACTAACTTTCCACATTTTCTATTTTCATTTTCTCTCATCTTTTCTCTCAAACCAAACACATTTCTCCAGAGCTTTTCCCTCTGATTTTGTCATCTAAATATCTCATTTCAATTCTCTTTTGATCTTCAATCATCTCTTCAACAAAACCTTTGCATTTGCTAAGTGGATTTTCAAGAATTTGGTTCCAAAAAAGGAGAAAACTCAAGTTTGGAGGTAAGAACGTCCTTCTCCTCTAAACTCTCAGTTCTTTACTGAAATTCCTAAGTTCTCAATCCTTGATTTATGTTTTATAAAAGGTTTTATAGATGTGTTCTTGATTTTGGCTTTTAAATGCAAGATTTGATTGATTTTGATGAAATTTCATATGATCTGATTGGGCAGTGTTTTGAGGTGTCAATTTGATGTTAAATGAATGTTAAATTGATGTGAAATTGAGGTTTAATTAATAAAATCCCGGATAGGTTGAATTTCCTAAGTTTAGCTTGTGTTCTTGGTTGTTTTTGGAGTGATCTTGATGATCTGTTATAGCTGGAGGTATAAGGACGTGGTAAGATCCTTTCTGGATGTTAATTGATGTTTAAGGATGTTTAGATTTGATGGATCTTGGCTGGGTAGTGTTGTGGAGTTGTTTGGATGCATTTTCGGTTGTGTTCGGTAGCCGAAAATGGAGTGTGGATGAGAGCAGCGAGTTTAGGTGCTTTCATTGGGGATATTAATGCATGATGATGCATTAATCTACTGTTTTGATGTGTTTAAAACAGGGGAGTCATCTTTGGATCCTAGTGGTGTTGATCCAGAAGCTTGATTAGTGTTTCGGCAGGAGGCGAAACGGAATCGGTGAGTGGATTTTGGATTTCAGCTATGAAACCAATGTTTTGAAGGTTTGGGAGCTTAGTTTAAGTCTAAGCAACTTAGCTAAGCTCAAGAGTAAGTTTTCGGAAAACTCTCTTGATGATGATCCATGGATTGGTTGTATGCAATGTGGTTTGTTTGCATGTTTTAAATCCTGTTTTCAAAGCATATTTAGCATGTTTATTTGCTGAGATTATAAGCCATGTGTTGAAGGATGCTCAAGGTAAGAGATCCTTGTTTTTGAACATTGTTTTAATGTGGTTTGATGCTTAAAGATGCATGATGTTTATGGCTTTGTTAAATGCTTTAAAACAGTGGAATATTGTTGTTAATGATGCGTATTGGCAAGTGATGGTTAAGGTCACAAAGGTGGTTAAAAGTCCTTGTGTGAGCCTTGTTTATTTAAGAACAACATGGTGTTTAAAAGTCCATGGTTGGTTATTGGTTAAGATCACAAAGGTGTTTAAAAGTCCTTGTGTGGATCTTGTGTATTTTAAGAACAACATGGTGTTTAAAAGTCCATGGTTGGTTCTTGGTTAAGGTTCAAGGTGGTTAAAATTCCTTGTGTAAGCCTTGTTATTTAAGAACACCAAGGTGTTTAAAAGTCCTTGGGTGATTCTTGTTAAGGACACAAAGGTGTTTAAAAGTCCTTGTGTGGTCCTTGTCATGGTGTTTAAAAGTCCATGGATGACTCTTGTTAAGGACACAATGGTGTTTAAAAGTCCATGTGTGGTCCTTGGAAAATTGTAAGATCACAATGGTGTTTAAAAGTCCATGTGTGGATCTTATGTTGATTGTATCACTTGTGGCCAATATGACATGTTATGATCTTGAAGCATGGTTTGCTTGTTTTAAATGCTTATGAGCATGTATATTATGGTTTTGAACAATGATTTATAAAGGTGTTTTATAAATGCATTATTGTGTGGTTTTAACGAGCATTCCTCACTAAGCTTTTGCTTACGCTCTCTCTTTCTTAAACCAATAATGCAGAGCATTAAAGTGCATTGAGGATAGCAAGGTGGACAAGAATCCAAGTGGTGAACAAAGCTCATGTATGGTGAAGGTTTCTTAAACACTATTAGCTTATGGGCATTTGGCAATGAGGGACCTATGTTGTTGTTTTGGGAGATGTTTTGGACTCCCTAAGTTGGTATTATGTTGTTAATGTTGTTGGAACTTGTATTTGGCCATTATGTGTTTGGATTGATGTTTTGATGCTTGAATGGATTGCTAAGTAGGATGCATGCCTATAGAATTGGGGATTTCCATAATTGATGCCATGTTGATGAATGGTTGATGCAATTATGTTCTTTGTATGTTGAATGACTTGCTGGTAAAGTATGGTTGCTTTTGGAGCATGTTTGATAGGCCAATTATGTGATAAACCAGCAATTTTTCTGCAATCTGGGCAGCCTGTTTCGGAACAGGTGCTACCGTATCGGAACGGGGGCCTGAAATGGCCTGGGCGTTCCGAAACGGAAGCAACCGTTCCGGAACGGATATACTACTGCCAGGCACTGTTTCGGAACCAGTTGTGGAACGGTCCCGCGTTTCGGAACGGGTCTTCCCTGTTCCGAAACACTCGACCGTTGGGCACTGAAATTGTTGGTTAAATGTTTTGCATTGTTTACGTTTTGGTCCTGAATCTTGTTTATGCAATTAAATGAGTTTGTGATGTCCGTTTGAGCTGAAATTTGACAGTCAAGCATGAAATATGACTAATTTCATATTGGTAACTTAAAGGTGGGTTAAGTCCTTGTAATTTCCAGAATTTATATTTTGGTCCCTAAGTTTGCATTTTGTTCAATTAAGTCCCTGAACGTTTTCCGTTTGCGCTGATCTTTGAGTATGATGTTTGTATGAACATAACTAGGGTTAACGTGCATCTAGACAAGATTAAAAAGAAAAAAAGGTCGTTAATCAAGGTTGACTTTCAAGTTGACTTTGGTTTTCCCCGTGTAAACTTCTTAATTCGGTTCAACCGTCTGGGCCGGGTTAAGGGGGTTACAGAAAGAGATGCGGAAACTGCCTCAGCATATCCGCCTTGCATTCCCACGTGGCTTCCTCAACTCCTCGGTGTCACCACAACACCTTCACAAGTTCTATTGTTTTGCCACGAAGAACTTTGCTACTCACGTCCAAAACCCTCACTGGTTCCTCATTATATGACAGATCCGGACTCAACTTTATCTCCTCAACAGGCATTACTTGCGAAGGATCCGATCTATACTTCCATAACATGGAGACATGAAACACATCATGTATCTTCTCCAACTCTACAGGCAATCTCAATCTATATGCCACAGGACCAATACACTCCACAATCTTGTAAGGTCCAATAAACCTTGGGCTAAGCTTACCCTTACGTCCAAATCTATTCACCTTCCTCCAATGCAATACCTTCAAAAACACATGTTCACCAACCGCGAACTCAATTTCCTTACGCTTCAAATCCGCGTAAGACTTTTGCTTATCCGATGCTGCTTTTAACCGCT
Source organism: Hibiscus trionum (assembly GCA_030270665.1). Taxonomy (NCBI): domain Eukaryota; kingdom Viridiplantae; phylum Streptophyta; class Magnoliopsida; order Malvales; family Malvaceae; genus Hibiscus; species Hibiscus trionum. The sequence goes on along the minus strand of BSYR01000026.1, from coordinate 38,031,231 downwards.
CGCAAATGAGCTTCACCTTCTCGGTGGTTCCCTTGAGCATAGCCGGCATTGAAATCAACTTTTGCCCAGCTTCTGCCCAACAGAGAGGATTTCTACACCCTCTCCCATACAAATATTCGTAAGGAGCCACCCGATACTTGCCTGACAACCAATGTTACAAGCAATCTCAACCAAGGCGAAAGCCTTTCCGATGAACCTTGTAATCTAAACACAATATCTCAACATAACCTCAAGCACCTGAAAAACATGCTCCGATTACCCATCCATCAAAGGATGATAATAAGTACCGAAACTCAACCTCGTACCCCAAGCTCAATCCAACCATTCCCAAAACTTCGATGGGAACCTTGAATCTCTATCCAAAACAACGACTCCACCACTCCGTGCAATCGCACAATCTTAGCGTCAAACAACTCAACCAACCTATCCAACTCATACACAGTACGCACTGCCAAGGAATGCGCACTCTTTGCAAAATGATCAACAACCACTCAACAATACTCCTCTGGATAAAATCCACAATAATCCAACCACGAATCCACGACAATCCATCCCCCTCAACTCCCTTCTTGATAACCCCAACAGTTACCACACCTAAACAATAAACAAACTCAGCTTCCACCTACTAACAATCCAAACATTTGCCTACAAATTCATTAACATACTTTCCCATCTTATCCGTCAACCCTCAAATTACGACACACCTTCGTACAACCAGGGCACACTATGGAAGAACCTCTAAGAGTTGATCCAGACTAGAGCACCTCAACTCTATATCACTTGGCACCACTATAGAAAATCTCCAAAGCTCAAAACACCAACCTCATTGACCCAAACCACAAGGCTTTCCATCTACAATTCGGCCACAAGATCACCATCTTGCGATATACTCAAGCGAGTAAGCATCGCCCCTACTCCACAACCACCTTCCTACTCAAGCATTGGCCCCAACGTTGACCTTTCCCACCTGGTACCTCATCACGAGATTCTAACATCGTCTCCAACCATCACTTCACTCACAGCAACCATCACAAAAAGGTTTACTTACACACAACCAACAGATCACCCTCACACGAAAAACCAGCAAAAACATCATGGCTTTTGAGCTTACATAACCATGCGTAAAGCTCATTCGCTAAACACTTGCACTTGACTGAAGATGTAACCCCCTTAACCCGGCCTAGACGGTTGACCCGAATTAAGAAAGTCACACGGGGAAAACCAAAGTCAACCCGAAAGTCAACCTTGATTAACGACCTTTTTTTTTCTTTTTAACCTTGTCTAGATGCACTTAAAACCTAATTGTGATCACACAAACATCATACCAAAAGATCACAAACATCAGAGATCAAACAGGGACTCAATTGAACAAATTACAACTTTAGGGACCAAAATGTAAATTCTGATAGTTATGAGGACTTAATCCAAATTAAAGTTACCAACTTGAAATTAATCATGTTTCGTGCTTCTCTGTGAAATTTCAGCTCAAAAGGACTTCCCAAACTCATTCAATTGCACAAACAAGTTTCAGGACCAAAACGCAAACATTCTAAAACATATAACTGCCAATGTCAGCCCCCAACGGTCAGCCGTTCCGAAACAGGAGACAGCCCGTTTCGAAACGCGGGGCCGTTCCGCAATGGGTACCGAAACGGGGGTCGGGCAGTAGCCTTGCCGTTTCGGAACGGTCCCTCCCGTTTCGGACGCCTGGGTTCATTTAAGGCACCCGTTCCGAAACGGTAGGTGCTGTTCCGAAACACCCTGCACAGTTTGCCCCAAAATGCATACTTAAACATGCAATTGACCAACCAATCATACTCCAAAAGCCACCAAACTTTGCCAACATGTAATTCAACATAAATGAGACATACTAGCATCATCAATTCGTCAAAACATCAACATATATGAAAAGCCCCAAATCTATAAGCATGCTTCCTACACAAGCAACCACTCAAACATAAACTTTCAATTCAAGCATATAAAAGCCAACCACCAAAAACCAGCATTCTCAACAACATTCAACACACTTAGGGAGTTCAAAACATCCCCCAAAACATACACATAGGCCCCCCATTGCCAAATTACCAAAAGCTAAATGTGCTTTATAAAACCTTCCATACTTTGAGCTTTACTTCCACTTGAATGCTCGCCTTCCTTGCTGCCCTCAAAGTACCTTAATGTTCTGCATTATTAATTTGAGAAAACAAAGAGAGCGTAAGCAAAAGCTTAGTGAGGAATGCTCAACAAAACCGTCCAATAATGCATTTATAAAACACTTTATAAATCATGCCTCAAATCATCATTTACACATGCTCAAAAGCATACTTAAACATGCATCTCATGCATCATATCATAACATGTCATATTGGCCACAAGTGATAAGTTCCATTTCTTTAAAAACAAGTTCATCAACTTTCACCCCAAGGACTTTTAAACACCTTGGCCCCAAGGACTTTTAAACACCTTGGCCATGGACTTTTAAACACCATGAAATGTATCACATCAAGGACTTTTAAACACCTTGATCCCAAGGACTTTTAAACACCTTGGCCCATGGACTTTTAAACACCTTTGTGTCCGTAGCAAGAACCATCCAAGGACTTTTAACCACCTTGATGTTCTTAAGTAAAACAAGGCTCACTCAAGGACTTTTAACCACCTTAGTGACCTTAACCTTTTCAAAACATCACTTGCCAATATACATCATTATCAACAATTTATCCACTGTTTTAAAGCATTAAACCAAGCCATATTCATCATGCATTTAAAAGCATCAAACCACATTTAAACAATGTTCAACCACAAGGAACTCCTACCTTGAGTTACCTTCAACATATGGCTTACAAAAACAGCATTAACCATGCTAAATCATGCTTTCAAAACAGTGTTAAAATCATGCAATAAACCACATTGCAACAACAATCAAATCATGGCCACCACTAGAGAGTATTTCCGAAAACTTACACTTGAGCTTAGCAAAGTTGTTTAGACTTAAACTAAGCTCCCAAGACAATGGTTTCAAGCCGAAACCCAATTTCACTCACCGATTCCACTTCACCTCAAGCCAAAGCACCAATTCAAGCTTCCGGATCAACAACTCTTGGATCCAAAGATGCCTCCCCTGATTAAACACATTAAAGCAGAGATTTAATGCATCATCATGCATCAAAAGCTTCAATGAAAGCACTCAAACTCGCTGCTCTCACTCACACTCCAATTTCGGCCACCAAACACAACCGAAATTGCATCAAAACCACTTCTCAACAAAGCCCAGCCATAAACCAGCAAAACCTAACATCCATTAACACCATTAAACATCTAAAAACAACCTATAACATCCTTATACCTCCAGCAACATCAGATCCACAAGATCACCACAAAAACATCCAAGAATCACAAGCTAAACTTAGGAAACTCAACCTATCCGGGATTGCATTAATCAAAACTCATTTCCTTATCAATTTAGAGTTCATTTAACATCAAAAACACATCTCAAATCACAGATTAATCAGATCTAACGAAAATCATCAAAAATCACCAAATCTTGCATTATAAGCCAAGATCCATTTCACCACTTAAAATCCTTTAATAAAACTTCAATTAAGAGTTGAGAACTTGGGAATTTCAGTAAAGAACTGATAGTTTAGAGGAGAAGGACGTTCTTACCTCCAAACTTGTGTTTCTCCACTTTTTGGAATCAAAAACCTTGTTGAATCAACTAGCAAATGATGAGGTTTTGAAGATATGATGTTTAGGAATCAAAAGAGTGTTTAAAGGAGGATTTTGGGTGAGAAAATCAGAAACAATTCTCTGGAAAACAAGTGTTTGGATTGAGAGAAAATGAGAGAAAGAAAATAGAAAAGTTAGTTAAGAAAATAGCCAAATGGCCTTTCCCTCCACTTTTGACATGTTTTAAAATCAGAATAAATCTCAAAATATCTTAGAAAAATCTGGAGAAACTACTTTTGGAATAATAGCTCCTTAAAGATTCAAAGTTTCAACTCTTTATAAAACAGTCACAAAACTTTCAAAAATTACATTTTGGTCACTAGCCAAAATGTCACCCTTCCAAAACCCATTTTTCAAAATTGATTTCACAGTTCACTTAATTATATTAAAAGATGATTTTAGAACATTTTTCCATATTTTTAATGCAACCCGAACTAGGCTTTCCTAAATTCACTCTCTTAGATTCGAACAGCACTTTGACCAAACCGGTCAACGCCCAAAACTTCTAAGCCCAAAACCGGGGCGTTACAACTCTCCCCCCATTAAGAAATTTTGTCCCTGAAATTTACCTGAAGGAAAGAGATAAGGAAACTGCTTCAGCATGTCTTCCTTCCGCTCCCACGTGGCTTCCTCAACACCTCGATGCTTCCACAGCACCTTCACCAACTCAATGGTCTTGCCACGAAGAACCTTGCTATCCGAATCCAGAACCTTCACCGGTTCCTCATCATATGTCAAATCCGGATTCAGTTCCACTTCCTCCACAGGCATCACATGCGAAGGATCAGATCTATACTTCCGGAGCATAGAAACATGAAATACATCATGGATCTTCTCCAACCCCTGAGGTAACCTCAACCGATACGCAACAGGACCCACACGCTCAACCACCTCATATGGTCCAATGTATCTAGGGCTCAACTTACCCTTCCGACCAAACCGCATCACCTTCTTCCAAGGCGAAACCTTCAAGAACACACGGTCACCCACCGCATACTCTATCTCCTTACGCTTCAAATCCGCGTAAGACTTCTGCCGATCAGAGGCCGCCTTCAACCGCTCACAAATGAGCTTCACCTTCTCAGTGGTCCCTTTCAGCAAAGCAGGCATCGAAACCAACTTTTGACCAGTTTCAGCCCAACAAAGAGGAGTCCTACACTTCCTCCCGTACAAAGCCTCAAAAGGTGCCATCTGTATACTCGCCTGATAACTGTTGTTATAGGCAAACTCAACCAAGGGCAGATGCTTCTCCCAAGAACCTTGGAACTCAATCACGCAGCACCTCAACATATCCTCCAAAATCTGGATAACACGCTCAGACTGACCATCCGACTGAGGATGATAGGATGTACTGAAATGCAACCTTGTACCCAAAGCTTGATGCAAACACTGCCAGAACCGCGATGTGAACCTCGGATCCCTATCCGACACAATCGACTTAGGCACACCATGCAGCCGCACAATCTCAGGAATGTACAGCTCTGCCAACTTATCCAAAGAAAACGTAGTATGCACAGGCAAGAAATGCACACACTTCGTTAGGCGATCCACAATCACCCACACCGAATTCTTCTTCGATGGAGACAAAGGTAAACCAGATACAAAATCCATGGTAACTCTTTCCCTCTTCCATTCAGGGATTTTCAACGGTTGCAGCAACCCTGAAGGAAACTGATGCTCAGCCTTAACTCGCTGGCACACCAAACACTTGCTCACAAACTCTGCAACATCCTTCTTCAAACCCACCCAATAGTACTCATCATGAAGATCACGGTACATCTTAGTACTACCAGGGTGCATAGCAAAAGGACTACTATGACCTTCAGTCAGAATAGCACGCCTCAACTCAGCATCAGCAGGCACTACTATTCGACTCCCAAAACACAACACACCATCATCATTAAAGCAGAAATCCGAAGGTCTCCCCTCCGCGATATCCTGCACATGCGGCACCAAGGAATCATCCAACAACTGCTTATCCTTGTTCAACTGAACCAATGATGGTTTCACTTGTAACTCAGCCACAAGACCACCATCTCGCGATATGCTCAAGCTAGCAAACATGGCTCTCAGCTCAACAGCTACCTTCCTACTCAAGGCATCCGCAACAACATTAGCTTTTCCAGGATGATACTCAATCGTCAGATCATAATCCTTGAGCAACTCCAACCAACGCCGCTGCCTAAGATTCAACTCCTTCTGAGACATCAGATACCTCAAACTCTTGTGATCTGTGTACACAGTACACTTCTCACCATACAGATAATGTCTCCAGATCTTCAGAGCAAAAACCACCGCAGCCAGCTCAATATCATGCGTAGGGTAGTTGCGCTCATGCACTTTCAACTGCCGCGATGCATAAGCCACCACCTTACCCTCCTGCATCAGCACACACCCCAAACCAACATAAGATGCATCACTGTAAACCACAAACTCTTTCCCTGATTCAGGCTGAATCAAGATAGGAGCTTGCGTCAAAGCCACCTTCAGCTTCTCAAAAGCCTGCTGTCTCGCTTCTGTCCACTCATACTTAACATCCTTCTGCAACAGCTTTGTCAAAGGAGCAGCAATCTTGGAAAAACCATCCACAAACCTTCGGTAGTATCCCGCCAAACCAAGGAAACTACGGACCTCATGAACAGACTTAGGAACTTTCCAATTCATCACCGCCTCAATCTTCTGAGGATCAACACGAATCCCCTCAGCAGAAACCACATGCCCAAGGAAAACCACCTCCCTTAACCAGAACTCACACTTGCTCAGCTTAGCATAAAGCTGATTCTCCAACAAAGCTTGCAAAACAATCCTTAAATGCTCTTCATGCTCCTCCTCAGTACGCGAGTACACGAGGATATCATCAATGAACACCACAACGAACTTGTCCAGGTATTCATGAAACACACGATTCATCATATCCATGAAAGCAGCAGGAGCATTTGTCAAACCAAACGGCAACACAAGGAACTCATAATGCCCATACCTTGTCCTGAAAGCTGTCTTAGGCACATCCACATCCTTCACTTTCAGCTGGTAATACCCTGACCTCAAGTCAATCTTAGAGAACACAGCAGCCCCCCGAAATTGATCAAAGAGATCATCAATCCTCGGCAAAGGATACCGATTCTTGATAGTCAACTTATTCAGCTGGCGGTAATCAATGCACATTCTCATAGTGCCATCCTTCTTCTTCACAAACAAGACCGGTGCTCCCCAAGGTGACACACTCGGCCGAATGAAACCACGATCAAGCAACTCTTGCAACTGCGTCTTCAGCTCCTTCAGCTCCTTAGGTGCCATTCTATAGGGAGTAATGGACACAGGAGTTGTATTCTCATACAGCTCAATTCCAAACTCCACCTCGCGGCTAGGAGGTAAACCAGGCAACTCCTCAGGAAAAACACCAGGAAACTCCTTCACAACTCTGATATCTTGCACCCTCAACTCCTTAGAGCTAGGATTCATCACAAAAGCTAGATAGGCTTCGCAACCTTGCCTCAGCATCCTGCTCGTCTCCAAGGTAGACACCACATTGGCAAGAAACTTCACATTCTCACCAACTACAACAACTTCATAATCATCCGCAAGCTTAAGCGAAACTCGCTTATTTTCACAATCCACAACAGCGCGATGCTCAGCAAGCCAATCCATACCAAGGATTACATCAAAACCATAGAAGGGTAACTCCATAAGGTCAACATGGAAAACATGATCTTGAACAACCAAGGGACACCTTCTATAAAGCTTTCGAGTCACAACAGTCTCACCAAAAGAACTAGTGACACGAACACCAACATCCAAAGACTCAACAGGCAAACCAAGCAATTCAGCATGCTCACGCAAAATGTATGAATGCGTAGATCCAGAATCTATCAAAGAAAGCAATGACAAGGATTGCAAAGTGAAGGTACCTGCAATCATATCCGCATCGTTCCTTCCCTCACGCTGAGCATACACCCTCGCTTGACCTCCACCTTCAGGCTGAATAGCCACAACATGGGCCACTCCACGACCACCTTCCTCTCTCCTCTGGAAATTACCACGGCCGCGCCCACGACCTCTCTGCGGTGCCGCAACAACAGGAGCACGCACCTGATCACCAGCCAACCTAGGACAATCTCGCCTCAAATGGTCTGCGGATCCACAATTCCAGCACCCATTACCATCTGCCGCAACAGGAGCCTGCACCTCCCTCACAGCACGAGGACAGTCACGCTTCATGTGACGACGTGAACCACAGATCCAACAAGCACTCGGATCAGCTCTAGCATTGCCTCCTCTAGCAGGTGCACCACCACCTCTCTTAGCTGAAGACTGATACTTCTGATCACGTCCCCTCTTGTTCCGTCCACCTCCGGAACTATACTCAGCGGCTCGCTTGCCAGCACCCTTAGCAGACAAACTCAGGTTCATCTCAACGTCCTTAGCTCGGCCCACCAACACATCAAAATCATCATACTCGACTGCCAACAAATACATTTTCACATCCGTCTCTAAACCATAACGGAACCTCTCGCACCTTGCCCGTTCATCAGGTACCAGCTCAGGTGCATACTAACTGAGTCGCACAAACTGCACTTCATACTCAGCCACACTCATGCTCCCTTGGGTGAGAGACATGAATTCACGCTTCTTCTCATCAAGATACCTCACACCAAGATACCTTCTCTTGAACACATTCTGAAAGAATGTCCAAGTCACATCAGCTTCTGCCATCCCAGCAATGGTGGTCGTCCACCACGTATACGCATCCTTCTGCAGCAAGGACACAACACAACCCAGCTTTTGCACATCCGTGCAGCTCATCTGCCCCAAGATTCGCTTGGTACTCTCTAGCCAAGCTTCAGAACCCTCAGCTGACATACCCCTGAACTCAGTCCCACCAAGACTGCGCAGACGCTCCAAAGGTAGTCTAACTCCGGCATCTTCCTGATTCCCCGCTCCACGAGCCCCAGCTACTGCTGCTTGAAAAGCACCAGCAATAGCTTGCACTAGCATCGTCATATCAGGCATAGCTTGCCCCTGACCAGCCCCAGGTCCAGCAGCTCCAGCACCTGCTGCAGCTCCAGCTTCCTCAGCCCCAGCACCACCACCACCAGGTGGAGGAGGAGGTAACACCGCACTACCCGTGTTTTCCTCATTCTCGTTCTCATTAGGAGCCGTAGCTCGCACATTACCTCGTAACTCTCTACGTGGTGCCATACTTTACCATGCAAACACAATACAAATAAAACGAAGTCAGGCCAGCAAGGTAAGCAATCCAAGTATTCAAGCTCAATTTCATTCAAAATCAACACCATTTCATTAGCTTTTATTTGGCAATGGGTACCCACAACATGCTACACCACAGCATACATCTCAACTGCAACATACATGCAATTCACTCAACATGCTTCCACTCAACAAGCATACAAAGCATACATACTTCAATCATGCACACATTCATTCCCAATTACTCGAGAACTCAGCTCTGATACCACCAAATGTAACCCCCTTAACCTGGCCTAGACGGTTGACCCGAATTAAGAAAGTCACACGGGGAAAACCAAAGTCAACCCGAAAGTCAACCTTGATTAACGACCCTTTTTTTTTTCTTTTTAACCTTGTCTAGATGCACTTAAAACCTAATTGTGATCACACAAACATCATACCAAAAGATCACAAACATCAGAGATCAAACAGGGACTCAATTGAACAAATTACAACTTTAGGGACCAAAATGTAAATTCTGATAGTTATGAGGACTTAATCCAAATTAAAGTTACCAACTTGAAATTAATCAGGTTTCGTGCTTCTCTGTGAAATTTCAGCTCAAAAGGACTTCCCAAACTCATTCAATTGCACAAACAAGTTTCAGGACCAAAACGCAAACATTCTAAAACATATAACTGCCAATGTCAGCCCCCAACGGTCACCCGTTCCGAAACAGGAGACAGCCCGTTTCGAAACGCGGGGCCGTTCCGCAACGGGTACCGAAATGGGGGTCGGGCAGTAGCCTTGCCGTTTCGGAACGGTCCCTCCCGTTTCGGACGCCTGGGTTCATTTAAGGCACCCGTTCCGAAACGGTAGGTGCTGTTCCGAAACACCCTGCACAGTTTGCCCCAAAATGCATACTTAAACATGCAATTGACCAACCAATCATACTCCAAAAGCCACCAAACTTTGCCAACATGCAATTCAACATAAATGAGACATACTAGCATCATCAATTCGTCAAAACATCAACATATATGAAAAGCCCCAAATCTATAAGCATGCTTCCTACACAAGCAACCACTCAAACATAAACTTTCAATTCAAGCATATAAAAGCCAACCACCAAAAACCAGCATTCTCAACAACATTCAACACACTTAGGGAGTTCAAAACATCCCCCAAAACATACACATAGGTCCCCCATTGCCAAATTACCAAAAGCTAAATGTGCTTTATAAAACCTTCCATACTTTGAGCTTTACTTCCACTTGAATGCTCGCCTTCCTTGCTGCCCTCAAAGTACCTTAATGTTCTGCATTATTAATTTGAGAAAACAAAGAGAGCGTAAGCAAAAGCTTAGTGAGGAATGCTCAACAAAACCGTCCAATAATGCATTTATAAAACACTTTATAAATCATGCCTCAAATCATCATTTACACATGCTCAAAAGCATACTTAAACATGCATCTCATGCATCATATCATAACATGTCATATTGGCCACAAGTGATAAGTTCCATTTCTTTAAAAACAAGTTCATCAACTTTCACCCCAAGGACTTTTAAACACCTTGGCCCCAAGGACTTTTAAACACCTTGGCCATGGACTTTTAAACACCATGAAATGTATCACATCAAGGACTTTTAAACACCTTGATCCCAAGGACTTTTAAACACCTTGGCCCATGGACTTTTAACCACCATGGAAGGACCACACAAGGACTTTTAAACACCTTTGTGTCCGTAGCAAGAACCATCCAAGGACTTTTAACCACCTTGATGTTCTTAAGTAAAACAAGGCTCACTCAAGGACTTTTAACCACCTTAGTGACCTTAACCTTTTCAAAACATCACTTGCCAATATACATCATTATCAACAATTTATCCACTGTTTTAAAGCATTAAACCAAGCCATATTCATCATGCATTTAAAAGCATCAAACCACATTTAAACAATGTTCAACCACAAGGAACTCCTACCTTGAGTTACCTTCAACATATGGCTTACAAAAACAGCATTAACCATGCTAAATCATGCTTTCAAAACAGTGTTAAAATCATGCAATAAACCACATTGCAACAACAATCAAATCATGGCCACCACTAGAGAGTATTTCCGAAAACTTACACTTGAGCTTAGCAAAGTTGTTTAGACTTAAACTAAGCTCCCAAGAAAATGGTTTCAAAGCCGAAACCCAATTTCACTCACCGATTCCACTTCGCCTCAAGCCAAAGCACCAATTCAAGCTTCCGGATCAACAACTCTTGGATCCAAAGATGCCTCCCCTGATTAAACACATTAAAGCAGAGATTTAATGCATCATCATGCATCAAAAGCTTCAATGAAAGCACTCAAACTCGCTGCTCTCACTCACACTCCAATTTCGGCCACCAAACACAACCGAAATTGCATCAAAACCACTTCTCCACAAAGCCCAGCCATAAACCAGCAAAACCTAACATCCATTAACACCATTAAACATCTAAAAACAACCTATAACATCCTTATACCTCCAGCAACATCAGATCCACAAGATCACCACAAAAACATCCAAGAATCACAAGTTAACTTAGGAAACTCAACCTGTCCGGGATTGCATTAATCAAAACTCATTTCCTTATCAATTTAGAGTTCATTTAACATCAAAAACACATCTCAAATCACAGATTAATCAGATCTAACGAAAATCATCAAAAATCACCAAATCTTGCATTATAAGCCAAGATCCATTTCACCACTTAAAATCCTTTAATAAAACTTCAATTAAGAGTTGAGAACTTGGGAATTTCAGTAAAGAACTGATAGTTTAGAGGAGAAGGACGTTCTTACCTCCAAACTTGTGTTTCTCCGCTTTTTGGAATCAAAAACCTTGTTGAATCAACTAGCAAATGATGAGGTTTTGAAGATATGATGTTTAGGAATCAAAAGAGTGTTGAAAGGAGGATTTTGGGTGAGAAAATCAGAAACAATTCTCTGGAAAACAAGTGTTTGGATTGAGAGAAAATGAGAGAAAGAAAATAGAAAAGTTAGTTAAGAAAATTGCCAAATGGCCTTTCCCTCCACTTTTGACATGTTTTAAAATCAGAATAAATCTCAAAATATCTTAGAAAAATCTGGAGAAACTACTTTTGGAATAATAGCTCCTTAAAGATTCAAAGTTTCAACTCTTTATAAAACAGTCACAAAACTTTCAAAAATTACATTTTGGTCACTAGCCAAAATGTCACCCTTCCAAAACCCATTTTTCAAAATTGATTTCACAGTTCACTTAATTATATTAAAAGATGATTTTAGAACATTTTTCCATATTTTTAATGCAACCCGAACTAGGCTTTCCTAAATTCACTCTCTTAGATTCGAACAGCACTTTGACCAAACCGGTCAACGCCCAAAACTTCTAAGCCCAAAACCGAGGCGTTACAGAAGACACATCCTACAACTTATACAAGAGTTAAGAACTCTCTACACAACCCAACTAAACCTGAATTAAATCTATTGTCAGAACTTCCTTCCAACTCCTTCAGGGTCTCCGTCAAAACCTTAACCATCTAAAACAATCACCCTACTATGACTATTCAAGCAAGAACGCAACGCCCTTTAAAAAAGAAACCACAACCGAACCCTGCAACAACCGTTCAACCCAGAGCAACGACAACACCCCACGGCTATATACAAAATGCTTTTAACTTCACATTATACATCCTCGACCGCATTCTAACCAAAACGGTCCCCTCTCTACCATCAATCTGCCAAGGCCTTAAAACACCTAGTAAACTTTTCTTCTGGCTAGCCCACACTATACCATACTCACTCCTAATGGTGAACTTATTCACTTCCTCACCTCTCGCCAAAACAAACCTTAAACCCACAAACTACTCTAATCATAACATTTCACCATCAGATCCAAATCAGCTATTAGTAAGTGCGAACATCCATGTACATGATTGCTTACATGCCCTTATGAATGCCTATGCACATGTATGCATACTTCTAATGTTATGACCAATGTATGCATGTACCAACATATGTAATATATATGTATACAAATGATTTAAACTGTGCATGCATGTCTGTTCACACCTACTAATAACGTCTTCGAACCATACTTGGAACAACTCCACGTCCTATTTCCAAACTTTTCCTACTCCACTATCGTCACAACTTATTTCATCACTATTTGAACTACTATTCCTCTTCACCAATATTGTTCTAAAAACAACAACGACACTATTCATAACTCACTAACTATCGAATCCCCACACTACCCAAGAGAATGCAAAGCAAAACCAAGCAAAGATAACAATAACACGGATTGCACAGAAAAGATACCTGCAATCACATCATTGTGTTCCAAACAACGAACACCCACACCCTCTTCTGCAGAGCCACCATGGTCTCCTTGTTGGAAAGAACCATAACTGCACTCGCGACCACAAGGAGCTTCAAAGGACACCCCAACTATATCAACCCGAGCTAACATTGGATAATCTCGCCTCAAATGTCCAATAGACCAACAACTCCAACAAGATTCAACCAACAAACACCCTGCACCTCTCTACCTTTCTTGCCACCTTCGAACCCTATCTCGGCCACGCTCACGGCCTTTCTGAGGTGCAGCCACAGCAGGTGCACGTCCTTGGCCTCTACTTGCCAATAGAGGACACTCACGTTTTAAATGATCTGTTGAACCACAGTTCCAACAAGAATTTCCTGTCACTTTAACAGGAGCATGTACCTCTCCAGCCGCACAAGGACAGTCCCTCCTCAAGTGCTCCCGAGAACCACACGTCCAACATGTGTGCTGCTCCACCCTCGCTCTGTTCCCTTGAACCAATGCACCATGTCCAAGGTTACCTCGCCTAACAACAGATTGATACCTCCTATCTCGACCTTTCTTGGTCCGTTTACTTCCAAAATCAAGTTCAGCAGCTCTCTTACCAGAGCTAGAACCACCACTATGAGATGCCAGGCCCAACTTCTGCTCATCAACATGAACTGAAACCATACCCTCGCGCTCTTGGCTACCCGAAATCTTATCTCCAATATACCTCTTCATAAAGGTAGCTGAAAAGAATTCTCAATTCACATCCTGAATATTCGATGCCACCGACACAGATGTCCACCACATACTAGCATCATCCAACATTAACGTGACAACGCTTCCCAGCTTACAATCGTGGTCAAACCCTTTCTGATCCAAGATTGAGATTGTACTGGCTAACCAACCCTCGAACGCCTCCGGCATCGACCCATGATACTCAACAGCTCCCAAATCATGTAGACGTTGTTTTGACAAACCAGTATGTCTGACAGACGGTATGTGCGCAGGCTTTTCATTTCCCACGGCCTGAGATGCTTCGGACATCTTCTGAACCACAGACTATAAAACTTTCACGACCGGGCCAGCCCCTTCACTCTGCCCTATCGCCTCAAATCTAGATGAGAACGGCCGAACATACACATTCACAATAGACAGAAAATCGTTCCCTTGATTACCCTGCTCACCCGCAGGTAGGATCGTATCCGATCCCAACTCTCTCCTCGGACTCATCATGCTATTTTAACAAGGCATAATAACAAAAACAACAAATCAAACCATGATTTTGGCCAGCCTCAAGCAAAGATCCAAGTTTACAAAAACAATTAATCAATGTAATAAGGCAATGGGTACCCCAATTTCCCTAAACATGGCATAGCATACAGTGACACATCATGCTCAACATGCTTTTCATCATCCAAAATCAGCACATAACAGCATTGCATCATCGCCACACACTCACATTCATTTCACATGCGATTCACATAAATCAAGCATAGTATAAACTTTAAAATTCAACCAATCGCATGCTTTTCAAACATCATACTTCAACACATAACAATTTCACAGGCCAACATTCCCAATTTTTTCGTATCCATTCTCTGATACCAACAAATGTAACCCCCTTAGCCCGGCCTAGACGTTTGACTCGAACTACGAAGATTACACGGGGAAAACCAAAGTCAACCCGGATGTCAACCTTGATTAACGACATTTTTTTCTTTTTATCTTCTCTAGATGCACATTAAGCCTATGTGATTACACAAGAATCATAGGAGAGAAGGACACGACGATCAGAAAACATTTAAGGACTCAATTGCATGAATTACACTTTTTAGGGACCAAAAAGTAATTTTTAGAAAATATAAGGAATTTGCAGAATTTAAGATTACCAATATGTAATTAGTCATATTACATGCCTCTCTGCCAAATTTCAGCTTAAAAAGACATTCCAAGCTCAAGCAATTGCATCCACAACATTCAAGACTAAAATGTAAAACATGAAAACTTAAAACAATTCAAATCATCATCCAACGGTCACCATTTCGAAAAACCAACCTTCGTACTGAAACGCTCGTATCGAAACGATGTTGACCGTTTCGGTACTCGGGCGCGTTCTGAGACTGGTATCGAAACATGCCTCTCAAGTAGCCAAAATGTTCCGAAACACCTTCAACCGTACCGAAACGCTATAGCCATTACAGGCCCCCGTTTCGAAACAGTTAAGTGTGTTTCGATGCACCCTGCCCTGTGACAGCAGAAAAAGCTGGTTTTTCATACTTTTTCACACTCGAATCAACCCCGAGACATCTTGTAACCCCCTTAACCCGGCCTAGACGGTAGACCCGAATTAAGAAAGTCACACGGGGAAAACCAAAGTCAACCCGAAAGTCAACCTTGATTAACGACCCTTTTTTTCTTTTAAACCTTGTCTAGATGCACTTAAAACCTAATTGTGATCACACAAACATCATACCAAAAGATCACAAACATCAGAGATCAAACAGGGACTCAATTGAACAAATTACAACTTTAGGGACCAAAATGTAAATTCTGATAAATATGAGGACTTAATCCAAATTAAAGTTACCAACTTGAAATTAATCAGGTTTCATGCTTCTCTGTGAAATTTCAGCTCGAAAGGACTTCCCAAACTCATACAATTGCACAAACAAGTTTCAGGACCAAAACGCAAACATTCTAAAACATATAACTGCCAATGTCAGCCCCCAACGGTCACCCGTTCCGAAACAGGCATAGCCCGTTTCGAAACTCGGGGCCGTTCCGCAACGCGTACCGAAACGGGGGTCTGGCAGTAGCCTTGCCGTTTCGGAACGGTCCCTCCCGTTTCGGACGCCTGGGCTCATTTAAGGCACCCGTTCCGAAACGGTAGGTGCTGTTCCGAAACGCCCTGCACAGATTGCCCCAAAATGCATACTTAAACATGCAATTGACCAACCAATCATGCTCCAAAAGTCACCAAACTTTTCCAACATGCAATTAAACATAGAAGGGACATATAAGCATCATCAATTCAACATATTAACATCATATGAGAAAAGCCCCAAATCAATAGGCATGCTTCCTACACAAGCTAACCATTCAAGCATAAACTTCCAAAACAAGCATGTAAAGATCCAACACCAAAACCAACATTCTCAACATCAAACAACATACTTAGGGAGTACTAAACATCTCCCAAAACATATACATTGGTCCCCCATTGCCAAATTACCAAAAGCTAAAATGTACTTAGAAAACCTTCCATACTTAGAGCTTTGTTTCCAATTGGATGCTTGCCCTCCTTGCTGCCCTCAAGTACTCTAATGCTCTGCATTATTGAATTAAGAAAACGGAAAAGAGCGTAAGCAAAAGCTTAGTGAGGAATGCTCGTAAAACCATTCAATAATGCATTAACAAAACATTTATAAATCATGCTTCAAAACATCAATTGTACATGCTTAAAAGCATACTTAAACATGCATCTCATGCATCACATCACAACATGTCATATTGGCCTCAAGTGATAAGTTCCATCACTTTAAAAACAAGTTCATCAACTTTCACCCCAAGGACTTTTAAACACCTTGGCCATGGACTTTTAAACACCATGAAATGTATCACATCAAGGACTTTTAAACACCTTGATCCCAAGGACTTTTAAACACCTTGGCCATGGACTTTTAAACACCATGAAATGTATCACATCAAGGACTTTTAAACACCTTGATCCCAAGGACTTTTAAACACCTTGGCCCATGGACTTTTAACCACCATGGAAGGACCACACAAGGACTTTTAAACACCTTTGTGTCCGTAGCAAGAACCATCCAAGGACTTTTAACCACCTTGATGTTCTTAAGTAAACAAGGCTCACTCAAGGACTTTTAACCACCTTAGTGACCTTAACCCTTTTCAAATCATCACTTGCCAATATACAACATTATCATCAATTTATCCACTGTTTTGAAGCATAAAACCAAGCCATATTCATCATGCATTTAAAAGCATCAAATCACATTTAATCAATGTTCAACAACAAGGAACTCCTACCTTGAGTTACCTTCAACATATGGCTTACAAAAACAGCATTAACCATGCTAAATCATGCTTTCAAAACAGTGTTAAAATCATGCAATAAACCACATTGCAACAACAATCAAATCATGGCCACCACTAGAGAGTATTTCCGAAAACTTACACTTGAGCTTAGCAAAGTTGTTTAGACTTAAACTAAGCTCCCAAGACAATGGTTTCAAAGCCGAAACCCAATTTCACTCACCGATTCCACTTCGCCTCTTGCCGAAGCACCAATTCAAGCTTCCGGATCAACAACTCTTGGATCCAAAGATGCCTCCCCTCCAAACTTGTGTTTCTCCACTTTTTGGAATCAAAAACCTTGTTGAACCAACTAGCAAATGATGAGGTTTTGAAGATATGATGTTTAGGAATCAAAAGAGTGTTGAAAGGAGGATTTTGGGTGAGAAAATCAGAAACAATTCTCTGGAAAACAAGTGTTTGGATTGAGAGAAAATGAGAGAAAGAAAATAGAAAAGTTAGTTAAGAAAATAGCCAAATGGCCTTTCCCTCCACTTTTGACATGTTTTAAAATCAGAATAAATCTCAAAATATCTTAGAAAAATCTGGAGAAACTACTTTTGGAATAATAGCTCCTTAAAGATTCAAAGTTTCAACTCTTTATAAAACAGTCACAAAACTTTCAAAAATTACATTTTGGTCACTAGCCAAAATGTCACTCTTCCAAAACCCATTTTTCAAAATTGATTTCACAGTTCACTTAATTATATTAAAAGATGATTTTAGAACATTTTTCCATATTTTTAATGCAACCCGAACTAGGTTTTCCTAATTTCACCTCTTTAGATTCGAACAGCACTTTGACCAAACCGGTCAACGCCCACAACTTCTAAGCCCAAAACTGGGGCGTTACAACTCTCCCCCCCTTAAGAAATTTCGTCCTCGAAATTTACCTGAAGGAAAGAGATAAGGAAACTGCTTCAGCATGTCTTCCTTCCGCTCCCACGTGGCTTCCTCAACACCGCGATGCTTCCACAGCACCTTCACCAACTCAATGGTCTTGCCACGAAGAACCTTGCTATCCGAATCCAGAACCTTCACCGGTTCCTCATCATAGGTCAAATCCGGATTTAGTTCCACTTCCTCCACAGGCATCACATGCGAAGGATCAGATCTATACTTCCGGAGCATAGAAACATGAAACACATCATGGATCTTCTCCAACTCTTGAGGTAACCTCAACCGATACGCAACAGGACCCACACGCTCAACCACCTCATATGGTCCAATGTATCTAGGGCTCAACTTACCCTTCCGACCAAACCGCATCACCTTCTTCCAAGGCGAAACCTTCAAGAACACACGGTCACCCACCGCATACTCTATCTCCTTACGCTTCAAATCCGCGTAAGACTTCTGCCGATCAGAGGCCGCCTTCAACCGCTCACAAATGAGCTTCACCTTCTCAGTGGTCCCTTTCAGCAAAGCAGGCATCGAAACCAACTTTTGACCAGTTTCAGCCCAACAAAGAGGAGTCCTACACTTCCTCCCGTACAAAGCCTCATAAGGTGCCATCTGTATACTTGCCTGATAACTATTGTTATAAGCAAACTCAACCAAAGGCAAATGCTTCTCCCAAGAACCTTGGAACTCAATCACGCAGCACCTCAACATATCCTCCAAAATCTGGATAACTCGTTCAGACTGACCATCCGACTGAGGATGATAGGATGTACTGAAATGCAACCTTGTACCCAGAGCTTGATGCAAACACTGCCAGAAACGCAATGTGAACCTCGGATCCCTATCTGACACAATCGACTTAGGTACACCATGCAGCCGCACAATCTCAGCAATGTACAGCTCCGCCAGCTTATCCAAAGAAAACGTAGTATGCACAGGCAAGAAATGCGCACACTTCGTCAGGCGATCCACAATCACCCAGACCGAATTCTTCTTCGATGGAGACAAAGGTAAACCAGATACAAAATCCATGGTAACGCTTTCCCACTTCCACTCAGGGATTTTCAACGGTTGCAACAACCCTGAAGGAACCTGATGTTCAGCCTTAACTCGCTGACACACCAAACACTTGCTAACAAACTCCGCAACATCCTTCTTCAAACCCACCCAATAGTACTCATCACGAAGATCACGATACATCTTAGTACTACCAGGGTGCATAGCAAAAGGACTACTATGGCCTTCAGTCAGAATAGCACGCCTCAACTCAGCATCATTGGGCACTACTATTCGACTCCCAAAACACAGCACACCATCGTCATTGAAACAGAAATCCGAAGGTCTACCCTCCGCGATATCCTGAACATGCGGTACCAAGGAATCATCCAGCAACTGCTTATCCTTGATCAACTGAACCAATGATGGTTTCACTTGCAACTCAGCAACAAGACCACCATCTTGCGATATGCTCAAGCTAGCAAACATAGCCCTCAGCTCAACAGCTACCTTCCTACTCAAGGCATCCGCTACAACATTAGCCTTCCCAGGATGGTACTCAATCGTCAGATCATAATCCTTGAGCAACTCCAACCAACGCCGCTGCCTAAGATTCAACTCCTTCTGAGACATCAGATACCTCAAACTCTTGTGATCCGTGTACACAGTACACTTCTCACCATACAGATAATGCCTCCAGATCTTCAGAGCAAAAACCACTGCAGCCAGCTCAATATCATGCGTAGGGTAATTGCGCTCATGCACTTTCAACTGCCGCGATGCATAAGCCACCACCTTACCCTCCTGCATCAGCACACACCCCAAACCAACATAGGATGCATCACTGTAAACCACAAACTCTTTCCCTGATTCAGGCTGAACCAAGATAGGAGCTTGCGTCAAAGCCGCCTTAAGCTTCTCAAAAGCCTGCTGTCTCGCTTCTGTCCACTCATACTTAACATCCTTCTGCAACAGCTTTGTCAAAGGAGCAGCAATCTTGGAAAACCCATCCACAAACCTTCGGTAGTACCCCGCCAAACCAAGGAAACTACGGACCTCATGAACAGACTTAGGAACCTTCCAGCTCATCACCGCCTCAATCTTCTGAGGATCAACACGAATCCCCTCAGCTGAAACCACATGTCCAAGAAACACCACCTCCTTAAGCCAAAACTCGCACTTGCTCAGCTTAACATAAAGCTGATTCTCCAACAAAGCTTGCAGCACAATCCTCAAATGCTCTTCGTGCTCCTCCTCAGTACGCGAGTACACGAGGATATCATCAATGAACACCACCACGAACTTGTCCAGGTATTCATGAAACACACGATTCATCATATCCATGAAAGCAGCAGGAGCATTTGTCAAACCAAACGGCATCACAAGGAACTCATAATGCCCATACCTTGTCCTGAAAGCTGTCTTAGGCACATCCACATCTTTCACCTTCAGCTGATAATACCCTGACCTCAAGTCAATCTTAGAGAACACAGCTGCTCCCCGAAATTGATCAAAGAGATCATCAATTCTCGGCAAAGGATATCGATTCTTGATGGTCAACTTGTTCAGCTGACGGTAATCAATGCACATTCTCATAGTACCATCCTTCTTCTTCACGAACAAGACCGGTGCTCCCCAAGGTGACACACTCGGCCGGATGAAACCACGATCAAGCAACTCTTGCAATTGCGTCTTCAGCTCCTTCAGCTCCTTAGGTGCCATTCTATAGGGAGTAATGGACACAGGAGTTGTATTCTCATACAGCTCAATTCCAAACTCCACCTCGCGGTTAGGAGGTAAACCAGGCAACTCCTCAGGAAAAACACCAGGAAACTCATTCACAACCCGGATATCTTGCACCCTCAACTCCTTGGAGCTAGGATTCATCACAAAAGCTAGATAAGCTTCGCAACCTTGCCTCAGCATTCTACTCGCCTCCAAGGTAGACACCACATTGGCAAGAAACTTCACACTCTCGCCCACCACAACAACTTCGTAATCATCCGCAAGCTTAAGCGAAACCCGCTTGTTCTCACAATCCACAACAGCACGATGCTCAGCAAGCCAATCCATACCAAGGATCACATCGAAACCATAGAAGGGCAACTCCATAAGATCAACATGGAAAACATGCTCTTGAACAACCAAGGGACACCTTCTATAAAGCTTCCTAGTCACAACAGTCTCACCAAAAGAACTAGTGACTCGAACACCAACATCCAAAGACTCAACAGGCAAACCAAGCAGTTCAGCATGCTCACGCAATATGTATGAATGCGTAGATCCAGAATCAATCAAAGAAAGCAATGACAAGGACTGCAAAGTAAAGGTACCTGCAATCACATCCGCATCATTCCTGCCCTCACGCTGAGCATACACCCTCGCTTGGCTTCCACGCTCAGGCTGAATAGCCACAACATGGGCCACTCCACGACCACCTTCCTCCCTCCTCTGGAAATTACCACGGCCGCGCCCACGACCTCTCTGCGGTGCAGCAACAACAGGAGCACGCACCTGATCACCAGCCAACCTCGGACAATCTCGCCTCAAGTGGTCTGCAGAACCACAACTCCAGCACCCGTTACCAGCAGCCGCAACAGGAGCTTGCACCACTCTCTCAGCACGAGGACAGTCACGCTTCAAGTGACCACGGGAACCACAGATCCAACAAGCACTCGGATCAGCTCTAGCATTGCCTCCTCTAGCAGGTGCACCACTACCTCTCTTAGCTGAAGACTGATACTTCTGATCACGTCCCCTCTTGTTCCGTCCACCTCCGGAACTATACTCAACAGCTCGCTTGCCAGCACCCTTAGCAGACAAACTCAGGTTCATCTCAACGTCCTTAGCTCGGCCCACCAACACATCAAAATCATCATACTCGGCGGCCAGCAAATACATTTTCACATCCGTCTCTAAGCCATAACGGAACCTCTCGCACCTTGCCCGCTCATCAGGTACCAGCTCAGGTGCATACTGACTGAGTCGCACAAACTGCACCTCATACTCAGCCACACTCATGCTCCCTTGGGTAAGAGACATGAATTCACGCTTCTTCTCATCTAGATATCTTACACCCAGATATCTCCTTTTGAACATACTCTGAAAGAATGTCCAGGTCACATCAGCTTCTGCCATCCCAGCTATGGTGGTCGTCCACCACGTATACGCATCCTTCTGCAGCAAGGACACAACACAACCCAGCTTTTGCACATCTGTGCAGCTCATCTGACCCAAGATACGCTTGGTACTTTCCAACCAATTTTCCGAACTCTCAGCAGACATACCCCTGAACTGAGTCCCACCCAGACTGCGCAGATGCTCCAAAGGTAGTCTAACACCAGCATCACCCTGATGCCCAGCTCCCTGAGCTCCAGCTACTGCTGCTCGAAAAGCACCCGCAATAGCTTGTACCAATATCGTCATGTCAGGCATAGCTTGCCCCTGACCAGCCTCAGGTCCTGCAGCTCCAGCATCAGCTGTTGCATCAGCTCCACCACCACCAGGTGGAGGAGGTAAAACCGCACTTTCCTCATTCTCGTTCTCATTAGGAGCCGTAGCTCTCACGTTACTCCTTAACTCTCTACGTGGTGGTGCCATACTTTTACCATGCAACAACAATGCAAACAAAACAAGTCAGGCCCAGCAAGGTAAGCAATCCAAGTATTCAAGCTCAATTTCATTTCAAAACAACATCTTTCCTTTAGCTTTGATTTGGCAATGGGTACCCACTACATGCTACATCACAGCACATACTTCAATTGCATCTAAAAACACAAGCCATTAAACATGCTTTCACTCAATAAGCATACTAGGCATACATACTTCAATCATGCATACATACATTCCCAATTACTCGAGAACTCAGCTCTGATACCACCAAATGTAACCCCCTTAACCCGGCCTAGACGGTAGACCCGAATTAAGAAAGTCACACGGGGAAAACCAAAGTCAACCCGAAAGTCAACCTTGATTAACGACCCTTTTTTTTTTCTTTTAAAGCTTGTCTAGATGCACTTAAAACCTAATTGTGATCACACAAACATCATACCAAAAGATCACAAACATCAGAGATCAAACAGGGACTCAATTGAACAAATTACAACTTTAGGGACCAAAATGTAAATTCTGATAAATATGAGGACTTAATCCAAATTAAAGTTACCAACTTGAAATTAATCAGGTTTCATGCTTCTCTGTGAAATTTCAGCTCGAAAGGACTTCCCAAACTCATACAATTGCATAAACAAGTTTCAGGACCAAAACGCAAACATTCTAAAACATATAACTGCCAATGTCAGCCCCCAACGGTCACCCGTTCCGAAACAGGCATAGCCCGTTTCGAAACTCGGGGCCGTTCCGCAACGCGTACCGAAACGGGGGTCTGGCAGTAGCCTTGCCGTTTCGGAACGGTCCCTCCCGTGTCGGACGCCTGGGCTCATTTAAGGCACCCGTTCCGAAACGGTAGGTGCTGTTCCGAAACGCCCTGCACAGATTGCCCCAAAATACATACTTAAACATGCAATTGACCAATCAATCATGCTCCAAAAGTCACCAAACTTTGCCAACATGCAATTAAACATAGAAGGGACATATAAGCATCATCAATTCAACATATTAACATCATATGAGAAAAGCCCCAAATCAATAGGCATGCTTCCTACACAAGCTAACCATTCAAGCATAAACTTCCAAAACAAGCATGTAAAGATCCAACACCAAAACCAACATTCTCAACATCAAACAACATACTTAGGGAGTACTAAACATCTCCCAAAACATATACATTGGTCCCCCATTGCCAAATTACCAAAAGCTAAAATGTACTTAGAAAACCTTCCATACTTAGAGCTTTGTTTCCAATTGGATGCTTGCCCTCCTTGCTGCCCTCAAGTACTCTAATGCTCTGCATTATTGAATTAAGAAAACGGAAAAGAGCGTAAGCAAAAGCTTAGTGAGGAATGCTCGTAAAACCATTCAATAATGCATTAACAAAACATTTATAAATCATGCTTCAAAACATCAATTGTACATGCTTAAAAGCATACTTAAACATGCATCTCATGCATCACATCACAACATGTCATATTGGCCTCAAGTGATAAGTTCCATCACTTTAAAAACAAGTTCATCAACTTTCAGCCCAAGGACTTTTAAACACCTTGGCCATGGACTTTTAAACACCATGAAATGTATCACATCAAGGACTTTTAAACACCTTGATCCCAAGGACTTTTAAACACCTTGGCCATGGACTTTTAAACACCATGAAATGTATCACATCAAGGACTTTTAAACACCTTGATCCCAAGGACTTTTAAACACCTTGGCCCATGGACTTTTAACCACCATGGAAGGACCACACAAGGACTTTTAAACACCTTTGTGTCCGTAGCAAGAACCATCCAAGGACTTTTAACCACCTTGATGTTCTTAAGTAAACAAGGCTCACTCAAGGACTTTTAACCACCTTAGTGACCTTAACTCTTTTCAAATCATCACTTGCCAATATACAACATTATCATCAATTTATCCATTGTTTTAAAGCATAAAACCAAGCCATATTCATCATGCATTTAAAAGCATCAAATCACATTTAATCAATGTTCAACAACAAGGAACTCCTACCTTGAGTTACCTTCAACATATGGCTTACAAAAACAGCATTAACCATGCTAAATCATGCTTTCAAAACAGTGTTAAAATCATGCAATAAACCACATTGCAACAACAATCAAATCATGGCCACCACTAGAGAGTATTTCCGAAAACTTACACTTGAGCTTAGCAAAGTTGTTTAGACTTAAACTAAGCTCCCAAGACAATGGTTTCAAAGCCGAAACCCAATTTCACTCACCGATTCCACTTCGCCTCTTGCCGAAGCACCAATTCAAGCTTCCGGATCAACAACTCTTGGATCCAAAGATGCCTCCCCTCCAAACTTGTGTTTCTCCACTTTTTGGAATCAAAAACCTTGTTGAACCAACTAGCAAATGATGAGGTTTTGAAGATATGATGTTTAGGAATCAAAAGAGTGTTGAAAGGAGGATTTTGGGTGAGAAAATCAGAAACAATTCTCTGGAAAACAAGTGTTTGGATTGAGAGAAAATGAGAGAAAGAAAATAGAAAAGTTAGTTAAGAAAATAGCCAAATGGCCTTTCCCTCCACTTTTGACATGTTTTAAAATCAGAATAAATCTCAAAATATCTTAGAAAAATCTGGAGAAACTACTTTTGGAATAATAGCTCCTTAAAGATTCAAAGTTTCAACTCTTTATAAAATAGTCACAAAACTTTCAAAAATTACATTTTGGTCACTAGCCAAAATGTCACTCTTCCAAAACCCATTTTTCAAAATTGATTTCACAGTTCACTTAATTATATTAAAAGATGATTTTAGAACATTTTTCCATATTTTTAATGCAACCTGAACTAGGTTTTCCTAATTTCACCTCTTTAGATTCGAACAGCACTTTGACCAAACCGGTCAACGCCCACAACTTCTAAGCCCAAAACCGGGGCGTTACACATCTCGCAACATGCATACAACATGGATACATATCAACAATCATCACACCGAGGCAATAGCTTAAACATAGCAATCAACATGTAAGTAGAGGCACTAAAGGCATGCTCCCTAGTTCACCAAAACCATAACCAGCTGTAACATCATATAAACCAAAATCCAATCACAAAAGGCCATTTACAACTCAAGTATAGGCAAACAAACATGCTCAAAGTAAAGAGAAACATTCTCAAACCTTCTGAAGTATAAATCCCACCCATTGCCTCTTATTACACTTGAGAAAAACCACATACATTGTTTAACCAAAACTCTTGGAATTCGCTTGCTCTTGGGCTGCATTGATTGCTCAATTCTCTGATTTTATGAAACAAATGAGCGTAAGCAATAAGCTTAGTGAGGTCCGCTATAAAACCAAACATTCATCAATGCATTTTAAAACCAAAACATCGTCCTTTGAAAACATTTGCCTTCCTTTAAAACATGCACTTTAGAGCACCAAAATCACTTTCAAATCCACATGCTCATAACATCATTAATTACAATAACAAGAACCTTTACTCATGCTTAAACCAAGCATCTTATGCATTCAACACATAAAAACAAAGGATCAATTACCTAGTGCATCCTTAACATAATGACATTAAAATCCAGCATCATTCATGCTTAAAACATGCCTCAAAACAGTAATCAAAACAAATTTAAACCAAGTGCATTTTAAGCCAAAACATAGCACAATCCGAGACAGAGACTTTCGATTTACTTACTCTTGAGCTTAGCTAAGTGTTTCAAACTTACACTAAGCCCCCAAAACCACATTCAAACCATTTCAAAGCTGGAAAACTCTTTCCCACTCACCGATACGTGAAGCCTTTCTCCCCGACACGGAAATTACACCTCCGGAGCCTCCAAAATCACCTCATTTGCTTCCGGATCAAGATCCCCTATTTTCACATCATCAAAACAGAGATCTAAATGCATTAAAATGCATTCTAACACCAGCAGCAAATCACAAACTCGTTGCCCACTCAAACTACACCAAAATACCCTTCCAAATCAACCGAAAACTCAATCAATTGCTTCCTAAACCAAGCCCAGCCAACATACATCACTTCCAAAGCATTATCAACAACAAAACACATCAAATAAACAACCTAACTCATCCTTATACCTCCAGCAAGCAAGATTCCACCATTTCACCTCAAAATCTCACTTAAAACAACCAAGAAACTCAAGGATCTCTAGGATTTCGGGATCTATGTTATGAATACTTTATTTTAACATATATATCAACTTAGAACTCAATTAAAATCAATACAAAACAGAGCCCAACTCATCAAGTCCGGAAATCAAGATTTCATCCACATTTTCACAAGATTTTGATCTCAAATCAAAACTATATTGAAAACTCACTCAAAAATAGTCTTTAGAAGCCAAATATCTTGGGAATTTCAATAAAGAACTTAGATTAGAGGTTGAGAACGGGATTTACCTCCAATCCTTGCTTCCTTCAATAGATGACAAGTTTTCTTTGCAAAAATCTTGAAGAATTAAGGAAGATCTCTTGAAAAATATTTAAGAAATGTTGAGAGGATTTTTGGGAGAAAGAATTCTGGAAAAGATGAGAGAAAATGGTGTTTGGCTAAAATGAGTGGGAATTGGTAGTTACGTAAAATAAAAATCCATTAACTACCAATTAATTAATATCAAATTCTAATTAAAATCATTTAATTAAAACTCATTTAAATCACATGTCATATTGAAGAAAGGTCAAATTGACTTAAAGCCCCATAAGGATTCTAAGATTTTGGTTTCCACCTTAAAAATCTCAATTTCCCAGTTTTGAAACTTTACAATTTGGTCACTACTCAAAATGTCCATTTTCCAAATCCCTTTTTATAAAATTGACTTGACCAATCTCTTAATTGTATTTTTAGAGGATTTTAGCAATTTTTATCACAATTTTATCCTATCTCGATCCTTGATTTCCTAAAATCACTTTACGCGATTCGAACCGTTCTCGACCGGTCCGATCCGATGTCCAAAACATCTAGGCCCAAAACTAGGGCATTACATCTCTCCCCCACTTAGGAAATTTCATCCTCGAAATTCTTACCTGATGGAAAGAGATGTGGAAACTGCCTCAGCATATTCGCCTTGCGTTCCCATGTGGCTTCCTCAACTCCTCGGTGTCGCCACAACACCTTCACAAGTTCTATTGTCTTGCCACGAAAAACTTTGCTACTCACGTCCAGAAACCTCACTGGTTCCTCATTATAGGACAGACTCGGACTCAACTTTATCTCCTCAACAGGCATTACATGCGAAGGATCCGAACTTTGCTACTCCGTGCAATCGCATAATCTTAGCGTCAAACAACTCAACCAACCTATCCAAATCATACACAATATGCACTGCCAAGGAATGCACACTCTTTGCAAAATGATCAACAACCTCTCAACAATACTCCTCTGGATAAAATCCACAAAAATCCTACCAGGAATCCACGACAATCCATCCCCTTCAACTCCCTTCCTGATAACCCCAACAGTTACCACACCTAAACGATAAACAAACTCAGCTTCCACCAACTAAAAATCTAAACATTTGCCTACAAATTCATTAACATCCTTTCCTATCTTATCCATCAACCCTATAATTATGATACACCTTCGTACAACCAGGGCACACTACGGAAGAACCTCTAAGAGTTGATCCAAACTAGAGCACCTCAACTCTATATCACTTGGCACCATTATAGAAAATATCCTTATCTCAAAACACCAACCTCATTGACACCAAACCACAAGGTTTTCCATCCACAATTCGGCCACAAGGCTTGATTTATGGCTTATCATGAATGCTTTGTAAAAACAGTGAGGTATGCATGTGACATGTATTATATTGGCAAGTGAGTTTGACTAAAATGTTTTATAAATGAAATCGAATATAATTAGCCGGCTATAGGTTTGAGTGCACTATAAACAAGTCACCTTGGATGTTGAGGGGTTGTGATTGTACCGAATATTCCTTTCAAGTACCCTAAGGATTGATGACTGTTTATGGTTGCAACAGTTGAGGGTAGCTCCCGGGTGCAAACCTTGTGTGTGTCCCATCTCTCGTTAGTGGGTTATACATCTACCGATGAGTGGTGTTGATGGGTTGTGATTGTACTGAATACTCCACCACGGGTGTCACAACGATGGATGGTTTCTCTTGTGTGTGAACCTTGAGATGTCGTAGAGTGTATGAAGGGTGTAGGACAACCCATGGTAATCCGTGTATCCGATATGTGTTTTTAAGATTGTTGCTTATCACTTGTGAGCCAATATAATGAAATGAATTATTGTGGAAAATGTTGTTAATGCATAATTTGAAAGATGCACGTTTTGGTTTAAGCTTAGCATAAAGGTGATTATGCTTGGAAGGCTTGTATTATGTGTAGCAATGGTTTAATTGCTGGATTAATATGTATCATGTTGCATGATGTTTTTACAATGGTTTTGAGGATAAAGTGCATGTTTTGTCAAAGGAAGCATGATGGTTTTGAAATGAGTGGAAAGTGGTTTTGTGCATTGATGATGTTTTTGGTTTGAGCAATCCTCACTAAGCTTTTATGGTTATGCTCTCTTTGTTCATCAATACAGTCAATTTAAGCTTTGGAGGCATCACTTCCATTGCTAGTTGATGTAGAAATCCATGAGAATCATTTGGAAATCAAAAGTGGATGAAAAGAGATAAATCTCTGGAGATTTTCGTGATGGAAAGATAGTTTGGCTGATGGGAAAGTTGAGAGCAAAGTTTAGGAGAAAAGTAGTTATGTAAGAAAAATTTTAGCCTTTTAAAATCCTTTTTATCAAATCTCATTTAATAAATCAATTTATTAAATATTTTAAAACAAAAAATCAAGGGAAAATGTTGATAACACCTTGGTGTAATAGCTCCCTAAATATTCTATGTTTTCGCCCTCTTCAATTTTGTTATTAAATCATATTTTGCAATTTTTACAAATTAGTCACCGTTTTCAAAATACCTATTAGATCAGTTTAATTTTATCAAATTGAACTCTCAAAACCATTTTTTTAGATTGTAAAATATTTTTCCATATTTTATCTCCTTAAAAAATCATTTATATCAAATTAATCATGAAACTAGCATAACTCACTCAAACCGGTTCACCCGAACCTCTTAGTCGAACCCGGCTAACTCCTAAGCCCAAAATCAGGGCGTTACAATACCCTAGTATGCATCAGTCAATTTGAGCACATTTTTACTCCCATAATTCGCACTCTCTTTTTGTATTGATACGAGGGGTGTCAGTTCATCACACTTATCATCCTTAACTCTAGATGAGTATGGAGCAAACATCTCACCCCGAGCTAGTAGGCAGAGTATTCCCTTGGAAAATTTCATTCACTCGCATGTTGTTGCTGCCATTTATTTAACCATAGTATCCAGGCAAAACGACGCAAAGAGGAGTGTCCCTCCACAATTATATCATAGCATTTATTCATTTTTCAACACATGTTATTAACAAAAAAGGAGTTCAAACATACCTTTCATGCTTTCATTTATCATTCAAGCTCATTCACATCATCCATACTAAGGCATGCAAGAGTTCTTTACCAAACTTCTCTAATCCTTCTTAAGCATAAAGAGCATGCAATCGTGCAATAGTTTAATCACAAATCATCAAGCCCTAAATTCAATTCTACCGATCTCAACAGTCATGTATAGTCATTCAATCCATAGCCATAAAGATTTAAATACTCATCATTGGGCATCCTCAACTTATTCATAAAACTACCTTTGATCTAAACAATATGTCATAGCAAAAATTTTGTTCCTAACTACAAAATGCAAATGCTTAACTATGGGCACTAACACACCAAAACTTGAAAGATGCAGTGTCATCAATGCATGAAAATGAAACTAACTAAACTAAAATGAAATGAAAATGCGAGGTACCTCTCTAATGTCCTACTTGTGTGGAGCTGTCTTGGTTTCCTTGTGCTTGATACACTTCTTTTTAAGCGCGAAAATGGGCTACTCTTCAACGACTGCTTTTGGTTGAGGTTGTGGTTGTGGGGCGACATCAGCTTGGTCATCCGTGTCAAAATGGTCATCATCAGAATCATTCCTCTCAGTATGAGTGTTCCAAACACGACTGTCGGTGCACTTTGGCGGCACCCAGTGCGTGCCGCGACATCTAGAGTTTTTGCGGGTGTAGGAGCAGGTGTGTGGTCGACCATCTTTTCATCATCACTCTCAATGGCGACTGGATCATCAGTAGGGGATTCAAGTGGAGGGGCCTCCATTGGGGGTTTACCTTTTCTCTTCCGTTTCTGGCACTTACTTGTTGTGGCATCAATAGAGGCTGGCTCTTTTGTATCTGGTTCTGATTGTACAGGGGTCGAACACTGGGCACAAGGTCTCTTGGTTGCAGGAGTTGTGCATTGGGTAATGGTCGTCTTTGGGGCGGTGATTCGTATGGCAGTGATGATGGGCTCTGGAAAGGATGGTGCTGCGCATTTTGTCCCTCTTTTCTTGCATGCGCCTAGTGGAGGCTACCAAAGATGTAATCCTTGCTGCGACAAAAGTTTTGGCTCCCCCTCAACAGTTTTTGCCAGAGCATCCTCATCATAGCCTCTTAGCCCTGGAATTTGGTTTGGGGTTAGGAAAATCTTCCCTTTGTCCACCTAATCCTCTTCTGGGTCTTCAATCACTTCTTTCTTTCAGCAGAGGACCGTGATCATGTTAGGAAAAATCAGGGGGCTTGACTTCCTCTTCAAGCAAGATTAAACTTCATCGACTATAATCTTTCCCTCATCACTCGACCAGCCATTGAGAATGGAGTGATGGAGGAGCAATCTGGTTATGTAGATGGTGGAGTGATGGGATGTGAGCATCAAGCGAGTCTTGATATAGTGGTTCCAAACCTTAGCCTCGAGCTTCAAGTGTTCCCGCTCCATAACCTTGCTCGTAGGGTCCAACTCAGTTCCACTAAAGCATAAGTCCTCAAGGACTTCTTTGTTTGTTTAGGAATTTACGACCTCAGGAAACGGTGTGTGTGCTGGTCGACGACATTCTTCATCCCATAGAACTTGTTTATCGCCGCAGCGGTGAAATTAACTTGGTCTCCCTGTACATAGACACCAGACTGTGTGGGGCTCATGATATGTGCATAAAATTCCCTTACTAGTGGCATGAAGATGTCATATGGGTGATTAACAAAAGACTCTTAGTTGTGCTTGGTGATAACATCCCTCACCTCTGCGTCAAAGCCTTCTTCTCCCCTAGAAGGGAATCTAAATCCTTGTTCGGCGAAGACCTTTTGTCTCTTTGAGTAGTTGGAAATGTTCCTTGGCTCCCTCGTCGAAGAACTTTTTTATCTCAATGGTGGGTGGAGCTTGGTCACTACTGGAAGCACCAACTACATTCTTGAAACGCACAATGGATGAAGGAAGGGATTTTGAAGATTGTTTTTGTGTTTGGGTTTTGAGTCCTTGTCACAATAAGGTAGAAGAAAAGGGTATTTGTTCTTTGAAGGAAAAATAAAGTAAAAGAGGGAAGGGTGTTGGTGAAGAAATAAACTCACAAAGTGGGGGGTAGGATTTAATGGGTGTGATAGTTATGCAGTATGGAAAAGAAAAGAGATTTGACATGGAGTTAATGAAAAGTAAGAAGTAGGAAAGAGAATGTGGAGAGGAAATTATAGGGTAGGGTTTTAAAAGTTAAATAGGAATAAACTCCCTCCCTTAATATCTTAACTAACTTAGGGGGTCAATGAATAAGTGTTAGATACTAAGGCGAGATGCTTCAACGGAAGATGTTTAAGTAGATGAACTCACTTCAGGAGTGAAATCTACCACTTAGGAGTATATATTGAGAGTTAATCGAATTAATTTATGAAAGACTTAATTATAGAGATATAATGGTTTTTATATGATTAATTTAGGGAATTGCCATTGATAGAGGCAATGCTACTTTTTGAATCTACTCGACAAACAATACCAAGACATGATTATTAAAGGCTAGCACGTCATGAATAGCGTGAAAACCAGGCATCCCTTGCTAACGCTCATCACTCATTTGAAAACTCTCCTTGCCAACACTGTTTTATTTTCATTTCTTTTCTTTTAAACTATTTTCAAACCACTTTCAAATCAAACAACACTTTTTCCTTCACAAGTAAAACAAGCAAACCAATTAACTCTTGGCCAATCCTTGTGGGATTGATAACCAGCTTATTGTTGTATTACTTGCCGACCGTGTATACTTGCAAGCGAAAGACTAAACCTTGGCATTGTTTTTATACATTTCTAATACATTTTCTGCCCCTTTTGCTAAGCACTCACACGAGTCAACATGTTTTTGGCGCCGTTGCCGGGGATTGCAATTGTAACACCCTAAATTAAAATCCCTAATTCAGAACCCTAAACTTTGGGAAATTTTAATTGGGAATTTAGGGAATTTTAGTGACCAAATTGAAAAAGTGGCAAAACTTAAGTGTCATTTCATAAACTCTAGGAAGTACTATGGCTCGCGTTGTAATTTTCCCTTCTGGTGTGATTTAAAATCCCATTTTTCAGAATGAGATGACTTTTCAGTTTCCTCCCCCTCATTGTCTTTCTCTCGACAGAAACCAAATAACCATCTCGTTCATCAGTTTTACTACGGCCGAGGGTCTTTCCATCTCCGTTTAATGAGCCGTCGTAGCCATTAGCCTCTGCTCATCACACCGGTTTAAACCCAGCCTTCAACGTCACGCTTGTCGTCGTCCTTTGCTCAGA
Source organism: Hibiscus trionum (assembly GCA_030270665.1). Classification (NCBI taxonomy): domain Eukaryota; kingdom Viridiplantae; phylum Streptophyta; class Magnoliopsida; order Malvales; family Malvaceae; genus Hibiscus; species Hibiscus trionum. Next base: position 37,997,680 of record BSYR01000026.1, on the reverse strand, counting down.
ATTTGCTCGACATTTCTCGGGTTGCTTTAGGAACACCTTTCGTTACCGTCGTTTTTGTTTTTTTCGTGTTGGGTAAGCCTCGATGATTGTTGGATTGTGTGGGTTATGTTGGTTTTGGCTGGGATATTCCCGTAAGGGTCATCGGTGTGTGCTCTGGCGGCTAAAATCGGATTAGGGGAAAGGCCTAATTTTTTTATTGACGAAATTGGGGATTTTGGGATTGAATCGGTCTGAACCAGTCCAGAAGGTTGAACTGGGTTTACAGAACCGAATAGGTCTTTCTTATTAATAGCCGGCTGACATCAGCAATGATGTCAGCGTTGACCCGTTGACCGTTGACCCATTGACCGTTGACTTTTTCAGAAAAGGCATATTTTAGGTTTTTCGACGTCTAGATTCTGATTCTGCTACCCATTTTTCCCAAATTTGAACCCGAAAAACCGTTTTGACCATTTTTATTCGATTATACTTGTATTTAAATATTTTAATATTGGAAAATTAATTGGAATTATTCGTATTTGAAGACGACATTGACTCGGATACTGAGATCCTTCCTCCTCCTCCACCTAGACGACCTCATGTTTCTCGGACATCGGGATCCGCTCGTGAGTTTAATTAATAATATATTCGTTATTTACATTACCAGTTTCTTGGCATAGTAGTAGTATCTTTGATGGTGTATTTAATTGTTATAGGAGCTGACTCTGACCGACCTAGAGATAGAGCTGAGTGTGGGAGACGTCACCGTCAATGTTGAGTGTTAGCTACATGAGGTGTGTTCTCTTCTGTGTTGTCTGTTTACAGTGCTATGTATGTAAATGTGTTGATGTGCTGAAATGTATATTTGATGTGGTCTGATGATGTATGATAATAATATTCTATTGATCTGTGATATTTGACTTGTTCATCATTCTGTTACATTATGCAATATTTGTATATATTATCAGATTCAGATTATTGTATATCGGATTATATGATTATGCATTTATGTTGATAAACAATGCATTCAGTTCAGAACTCGGATTTTATGTCATCTCATTATGGTTGGGATTCTGTACGGGGAAGTTCAGTAGCTTCATCCTTCGGGCTGATGTCTACTTCAGATAAGTCGTTTTGCCCTACGGGATGGATCCCACTTCGGATGGTGATGAGGTAGAGAGTGTTTCTGGGGAACCTTACTCTTTGGATGGTGATGTAGTTGGGTGCATGTCATACTGTGTTGCATATTCATTTATACTTATTTATGTGATTAAATTGATTCTTGGTGGAAAATTGAATTCAGATAATGTCTGATTGACTCTGTTGATATGATGATTCTGTTCGTTCTGTTTGCACTGTAGAGACACACTGAGCGTTTTCGCTGACTCCCCCTTAGTTTCTATTTTCAGATACTTAGGTCTAGGCTACGGTACTTGGAGGACCTCATTTTTCAGCTTTATTTGTTATTATAAGTATGATACTTGGAACTATTTATATTATGCGTTTTATCAGATTGTATTTAATTTTTGGATTTCGGACGTTTTATTGGGTTATTACGTTTTATCATGCATGTACATTTCGAATATTTTATACTTTTAGAAATATTTTATCAATATATATTATGTGATATTATCATTATTATTTTGGAATTAAAGTTTTTGAATCAGGTTACTTACGTGAGGGACAAGCTTTGAGCTTGACACCTTATATTCGACCCAGTTCTTCCGGGTCGGGTTTAGGGAGGTTACAGCAACAAAATTGATTGTTTTGATTTTTACTTTTTTTAGTTTATGATTATTTTTTTATTATTTATTTTTCTAACTTTATTTTTAGTTTCATATATTTTAGGTACTTCTAGAAACATGGAGGATCGGAGAATGAGCATTAGAGACCATATTGGAGCTTACAACCGATGGCTGCAATAGAGATGCCGTGAAAAACAGACCTCAACAATAGCCAAGCTACTCGTGCGAAGATCAAGGAGATTTCTATGATGATTATATCTTTGCTGCTGCAACACATATGTCTTGGCAAGAGAACTTACACCCAAGGGAGGCTATGAAAGCTAGGATGGATGCTCAACGTTAAGAGATAGAAGAAATAAGCAAAAAAATTAAAAATTAGAGCAATGATTTTGAACATCCTAAACAACACATCACAACAACTAGTTCAAGGGGATTATGAAGTTCCAAACCAAGAAGAAGAAGGCAAGCATCCGATTATTTGCTAGGAAGGGAAATCAGTGCAAGCAGGTGAACCCAAGAAAGTAGAGAAAGAAAAGGAAGAGGCTGATGATGCCAGACCACTATCAGATGTCAGAACGCTATCTGATGCTAGACAACTTTCAGATGCCAACACCACCTCGACAAAACCAGTGGAGCCATCATTTTTCAACCCTACCTTGGTAAAAACAAGCAAGTATAATTGTGGACATTTTCAGAGCTCTTAAATGCACATATGAAATTGAATGCTATGCAGTTGAACTAGTGAAATCCATTTTGGATGAGAACCTGGCATTGAATTGTCATGGAATAAAAGTTGATACCATAAAACAAAAGTGCGTTGGCAAAACAATTGAGTGACAGAGAAGATCGATTCTGGTCAAGACTAATGTCATGAAGTGAGGTGTGCTTAAATGCCTTGTTGCCTGAAGGAAAAGTGGATGCCAAATGACTAAGAATGAAGAGCTGAAGTAGGAAAAAAATTCGTAACAAAAACAACAGAGATGATGTGGCTCAAAACTAAAGATTTCATGAAGATTCTGGAACAAGATGAGGATGACTGCCTCGACAACAAAGAGATTCTTCAATTTTCTAAGGTGGTTGTTCAAAGCCACCATAGGAAAATATTCAATTTCATTATGCAATCTAGAGTTCGACATACTCAAAGGTAAGCAATTCTTTGGCTTTCTAAGTTGGTTATTCAAACAAAGAGATTGCCACGGCCCTTCGTCCACCAAGTAAGGGCCAAAGATTAAAGCACTACTGGGAAGGAAATCATATTAATGCCAAGGAGACCATTCTCCTTATGGATATTTAGTAACATTTTGCCAACCCAATATGATCATTGTAAATAATTTTGGAGAGTTATATTCTTTTCAGTATTTAGGATATCTCAGTTTTGATTTCTTTAGTTTTTTTATTTCATTTTATGTTTTAAAAGGTTTCTTTGATTTTTAGCAAATGAAATTATGCCAAGAGATCATGCCGAGTCCTGGTGCCAAGACACTCAAGGCTGAATTGACCATTCAATTTCCAGATGATATTGTCACATTACTCTCCCATATCTATCAATGCAAGGAGATCATCCTCCAGAAGTTGGAGAAAGTTTGAGGAGCAAAACTCTATGCTTTGGAAATATGTTCATGCTAGGGATCATGCCATGATAAAAACACTCGAGGACATATTTGTTCATACACTGCCAACATTCCATGAGTTCCATGTCGACCTCCTTGCCAGAGATGTTATGCCAGCCAGTCTCCACTTTGTTCACACAACCGAGCTCTGTGCGCTAAAAGGAATGCCACCCCGACCCTGATCATACTCTAGCCCAGTAATTTGATGCCACTATACCAGTGGAGTGCCAAAACAATTTCGAAGGGGAGTCCTCCTTCTAAACTCTTTGCATTTGATTCCATTTCATTACACATGTTCATGCATTTTTCCAATTATATGTTGTTTTCAGGCATTAAGGACAATGAACACCTTTGGTTTGGGGGTGTGTATCATCACTTTAGTATGAAATGACATTCATGTTTAAATTTTAGTTTGCCATGTAGGATTAAAATTTGCATACCAAACCACTAAAAAAATTGCTTTTTAGTGTATCAGTTATTTTTGAATGCTACCAACACTTTGCTAGCTTAATAGAATTTGAACTAGAATAGTCTATTCGATGACGATATTTAATCTTTGGTAGTAATGCCAGTATAATAGTATTGCCAGGTCTGCTTGGCAATTAATCTCTAGTTTAGGGAATTGAGCTTTCACTTAACATGTAGTATGCATCTAGTTCCCAAACAAACTTAGAACTTTTAAAACTAAGCTCAGGAAAAAAAGAAGAAAAGAAAGAAAAAAAGAATTTTTCTTTGATGCGAGGGTATAAATAAACTAATAAGGCAACAATATTTTTCCCAAGGAAAGAAAAAATGTAGAACTCTCCTCTACCTTAGGGATAATAAGTAACTTGGGGCTTCGTAGTTTGCTCCTTCTTAGTTCTCAAGTCAAAAACCATAGGGTATGAGTTGAAGAGTAAAAGCCTAGTAACGTATGGCTTAACTTGGGGGTTCATGGTGTACTCCATCTTATTTCTCACGCCAAATTGTTTTATTAAGTGAGCTTAAAATACTACCAGTTAAACCCTTGGTAGGAATTAAGGAAAAAAATTCTGAGTTTAGATAGTATATTTGACTAAGGGAGTAAAAGGATACTTGATGGATATTGCCTGTACTTCGTGCACTCTTCATGACCTTAGACTAGAGTTATATTGTTGCACTTGAATTTGCTTATATGCTTGGCATTACTGCATTGGATATCTAAGGACAGAACTAGGGCCAGATTCTGCTTGCCAGCACTTGTTGGCATTCCAACCAAATTTTTGCTGAGGTACTTTTCTTGTTTTTCTGTTTTTATATTCTCTGTTGCATTGCTTGAGGACAAGAAATGAGCTAGATTTGGGGGATTGTTACCTTCTCAAAAGTACTGATTTTCATGCCAATTTAACATAGCTTTTGCTTCCTTTTAAGTACATTTAGTTTCATTTAGATATTAAATCCATGTATTTATATAAGGAGTTAGGATTTGTGTCTATGCTAGTGTGAAGGGTTGTTTTCTTGGCAATATTCTAGGTTTGACATAGCAATTGGAAAAGTAGAGCAGATCAATGCAACGCATGAATGAATGCCAAAGAGAATGACGAGATTCTGTTGGCATAGATGGACCAAATAATGCCAAAGCTCTAGTTGGCAGAGAAGAGGAATTTGATGCCAGACCAAGTAGGTGTTGAACCCAAAAAATATGACCAAATCAAGCTGCTAGAAAATTGCGATTGAACCAACTTCCGAAAAAATAGAAAAAAAATAGTGTCAAGCTTGGTTGACAGAATGATGCCAAGCTTGGTTGGTGAAGCATTGACGGCAAATGACGTCAGCCCTAACCTGATAAGCTTATCACACACTTGATCACCTTATCACTTCAAATCTGGATAAGATGATCACATTCCTTATCCCTTGCATTCAAATTTAAATGCAAAGGCTTATCCTACGACTTCCATGCATGCATATTTAAAGGTAGAGAAGCATTCGATCAACAACAATTCGTGGTGATTCATCGACAACCAACTACACCTAGGAGAGATGGTTCAACCAGCTTGACCGAGAGCTTGGACCTTAAAGGGCTGCATCGAGAGACCCCCATCTCGCTCATTCTCTTTGTTTAGTTGTTTTTATTTTTAAACGATGATGTGGTTGCAAAATGATAAATTTTTTTTGGTTTGATACCCTCACCGTGAATTAATTTAATAGTTGGTGGGGCTGTTTGCATTGAACGTTGTTTTTATGTTTACTTTTTAATAATGAAAATGCATTTTCATTATTTTCCCTATCTAGCATGTTCTTCAATATTTTATAAAAAATGTGCAAGCGAAAGTTGGCATTGTTGGCTTATTGAACCTGAATATCTTAACAGACTTAGGGGTCAACGAACAAATGTTAAATACTAAGGCGAGAAGCTTCGATGAAAGATGTTCAAGTAGATGAACACACTTCGGAAGTAAAATCTACCCCTTAGGAGTATAGATTGAGACTTAATCGTATTAATTTATGAAAGAATTTATTATAGAGATATAAAGGTTTTTACATGATTAATTTAGGGCAATGCCATCGATAGAGGCAATGCCACTTTTTGAATCTGCTCGGCAAACAATGCCAAGGCAGGATTATTAAAGGCTGACATGTCATGAATAACGTGAAAACTAGGCATCCCTTGCAAACGCTCATCACTCATTTGAAAACTCTCCTTGCCAAAGACATTTTATTTTCATTTCTTTTCTTTTAAATTGTTTTCAAAACCACTTTCAAATCAAAAAACACTTTTTCATTGACAAGTAAAACAAGCAAAGCAATTAACTCCTGTCCAATACTTGTGGGATCGATAACCAGCTTATTGTTGTATTACTTGTCGCCCGTGTATACTTGTAGGAAAAAGACTCAACCTAGGCACTGTTTTTATACATTTCCAATACTTTTTCTGCCTCTTTTGCCAAGCACTCACACGAGTCAACAAGTTTTTGGCACCGTTGCCGGGGATTGCAACGGAATTGATTTTTTTATTTTTACTTGTCTTTGTTTAGTTTATGGTTATTTTACTTTTATTATTTATTTTTCTAACGTTATTTTTAGTTTCATTTATTTTAGGTACTTCTAGGAACATGGAGGATCGGAGAATGAGCATTAGAGACCATATTGAAGCTTACAATCAATGGCATAACCAACAAAAATTTTCATGGTATGATCAAGGAGCTGAAATTTTTGCTTATCATAATAGCATTGCGGCTGCAATACAGATGCCATGGCAAAACAGACCTCAACAACAACCAAGCTACTCATGCGAAGATCAAGCATATTTCTATGATGATTATAGCTTTGCTGCTGCAACACACATATCTTGGCAAGAGAACTTACACCTAGGAAGGCTATGAAAGCTAGGATGGATGCTCAATGTCAAGAGATCGATGAAATAAGTAAGAAAACATAAAATCACACAACACTAATTTTGAACATCCTAAACAACACTCCACAACAACTAGATCAAGGGCATTATGAAATTCCAAACCAAGAAAATGAAGGGAACCAACCAATTATTTACCAAGAAGATAAATCAATGCTAGTAGGTGAACCCAAGGAAGTAGAGAAAGAAGAGGTAGAGGCTGATGATGCTAGACCACTACCAGATGCTAAAACGCCATCCGATGCCAGACAATAGTCGGATGCCAACACCACCTTGACAAAACCAGTGGAGCCATCATTTTCCCACCCTATCTTGGTAAAACAATCAGGTATTACTGTCGACATTTTCAGAGCTCTTAAATGTACATATGAAATTGAATGCTATGTAGTTGAGCCAATGTAATCCATTTTGGATGAGAACCTGGCATTGATTTGCCATGGAATATAAGATGATACCATAAAACATAAGTGCGATGGCAAAACAATTAACGATAGAGAAGATCGATTCTGGTCAAGACTAATGTCATGAAGCAGGAAAATTAAGAAATTCTGGAAGGAAAAGTAGATGCCAAATGACTAAGAATGAAGAGTTGAAGCAAGAAAACTTTGCCGTAACAAAAACGACATAGATGATGCGGCTCAAAACTGAAGATTTCAGGAAGATTCTAGAACAAGATGAGGATGAATATACCTTGAAAACAAAGAGATTCTTCGGTTTTCTAAGGTGTTTGTTCAAAGCGACCATAGGAAAATATTCAATTTCATTGTGCAATCTAGAGTTCGACATACTCAATGGTAAGAAATTATTCAGGTTTCTAAGTTAGTTATTCAAACAAAAAGATAGCTACAACCCTCCGTCGACAAACCAAGGGCCAAATACTAAAGCACTACCGGGAAGGAAATCAGATTAATGCCAAGGAGACCATTCTCCTTACGGATATTCAATAACGTTTTGCCAACCAAGTAAGATCATTGTAAATAATTTATGAGAGTTATTTTCTTTTCAGTATTTAGGATATCTAAGTTTTAATTTCTTTAGTTTTATATTTCTTTTTCTGTTTTGAAAGATTTCTTTGATTTTTAGCACAAGAAATTATGCCAAAAGATCATGCCGAGTCCTGGTGCCAAGACACCCAAGGATGAATCGACCACTCAATTGCCAGATGATGTTGTGACATTACTCTCCCAGATCTAGCAATGCAAGGAGATCATCCTCCAAAAGTTGGAGAAAGTTGAAGTGCACAACTCTATGCTTTGGAAATATGTTTATGCTAGGGTATGAAAACTTCAAAATGGATCCGAAAGAGGATATTGAGAAGATATTCCACCGATTCTCCACCATCACCAATGGACTCAAGGGTTATGGAGAGGTCATTCCGAAAGAAAAGCTTGTTCAAAAGCTTATCTATTCTCTTCCCGAGTCATGGGACTCAAAAGCGACCATCATCATCGAAGCAAAGAATTTGAAGACCTTGAAGCTTGATGAACTCTTGGGGTCACTTATCACTCACCGAATCATGAAGAAGGAGAAAGCAGAGGAGAAGAAGAAGGAAGATATAAGAAAGATGGGGAAGAAGAAGATAATGGAGCTAGGCATCCATACAAATGACATGGCTCTCAAGTCCTCCAAGTGTAACCATGTTGATACAAACGAGGAGGAGGATAAAGAAGAAGAGATAGTTCATCTCTTCAAGAAGTGTGCCCCATTCATGAAGAAAGAAATGAAATAATTAGAACGAGAATCTATGAAAAAGAAGAGGGCAAGCACTTCAAGCCATAAGAAGAAGGCATATGTGGCTACTTGGAGTGATGAAGACTCCACCGACGAAGAACAAGCCAACCTTTGCCTTATGGCCATCGAAGAAGATTCAAGGGTAACTTCTAATTCATCTACTTCATGTTCATACTCTTTTGATGAATTACAAGATGCCTATGATGATTTGGTTTTAGAGTTTAAAAATCACATTTTGAAAAACAAGAAAGTGATCTCAAATTTAAAAATTCAAAATGATTTGATTTCTAAAACCAAAATTGAACTTGAAGCAAAACTCAATGAGTTTGAACAAAAATGTTTTGATTTACAAAATTTACTTCATAAAGTTCAAGAAGAAAAATATTTGATTTCCAAAGAGCTTGAAAAGAAAATTAATCTTGGAAAATCAAATTTTTATGTAAGACAATCTAGTGCCCCTAGATTTATAAATGGAAATGTTTTAGAAGTTTTTGGGTCCCAAACGAACTAACCACTTCAACTAAAATGGATGAAATTGAAAAATGAATTCCTAAGGGGACTAAATTTTGTGCTACTAACGTCTATGGACCCAAAGCAATTTGGATACCAAAAATTACTTGATTGTCTTATGATAGGTGTGATGGAGATTGATTAACAAGTCAAATATTGAGGGGGAGCTCCATGCACACAAGGAAGAACATTTGAAGAAGGAAGGCTTCACATCCTCCCATGATTCAAGTGTGGTAAAATCTAGTTGTTTTATTTGTCTAATTTAGTTTATTTTCTTTTAATTGAACTAGATTATCATGTGTTGGACTAACATCTTTTGATGGTGCTTTGAGTAAGGGGGGACCATTTTAAAACCAAAATTCTTATTTATGTCATTTTTAAAACCTCTTAAGTTATCTTGAATTTAAAGTTATTTAAATTCTTTTTGATATAACAAAAAGGGGGAGAATTTGGTTTGAAAATTTGTATTTTCAAATGAATAAGGGGGAGCTTTATTTACTTTTCAATTTTTCATCTCTTACTCAAATTTTGAAACTTGAAAGGGGAAAATCCCAAACAATTTTTCAAGTTGGTTTTATTATATAAAAATGAGGAGATTGAAGAACTAATGTTTTGATATAATAATTGAAATATAGTTTTGGATTAAATTGAAAAGATTTCAAAATGCTTTTAAGCCCAAACAACTTGAAAATATGTTTGAAAAAGTTTTAAAGGGGTTTTAATGCACTTTCTAAAGTCAAACTTTATAAAACTACCCAGGTGTTTCGAAACACCCCTAGGCATTTCGAAACGACCATTCACAGAGACAAAACGTTTCGATACAACCTTGTCTGGTTCAAAACGGGATTCAATTTGGCTGAGGGTTTTACACAACGTTTCGATACGGGCTTCACCGTTTCGATACATTTATTTCCCCAATGGTAATTTAATTTGCAGCCTAACTATGAATCGTACCGAAACAAGTTGTAACCATTTCGATACGGCTAAGGGTTTCGAAACAACCATAGGCGTTTCGATACGGCCTGCTGCATCAGACTTCAACGGCTAGTTCTGAAGAAGGGAGTCCCGAAACGAGGTCAAGTATTTTGAAACGGAAGTTTGCAAAATAGCATTTATGGTGGGAAATAAAATCTCCAACGGCTCCAAAACAACCCCAATAGTCCTCAACGGGTAGAAACTCGTTTGGGAGTATAAAAGGGACCTCCAAGGATCAAGAGAAGAAAAATGCTTCAATTATCAACAGCAGTATGATCAAGAAATTGTCTTAGAGCTTAATTTTTCCATTTCTTGTATAGACAACACTAGTGAACTAAATACTGTTAAATTTGCTCAAGTGTTTAGGTTTTGGGTGAGAGCTTTATAGTGCAAACAAATACCTATTAGAGGGATTTCAAGTTTGCTTAAGAATTTCTCTTGTAAGAGAGTGTTTGATTAAGCTAAGGGTAGTTAGCTTAATCGTTGTAATGGTTTCCTCCTAAGCCGAGAAAAGGGGACGCAATTCTTAGTGAATTTGTTGAAATCCTTAGTGGGGAGCTAAGGTAGTGGATGTAGACTTTGGTTAGAAGGTTGAACCACTATAATTCCTTGTGTCATTTGCCTATTTTTCACCCCCACTAAAGCACCCAAAAATCCAACTTCTCCACACTTGGCGAGCTAGAACGGTTGATGGAAATCGAGCACGTAAAAACCCAACACATTCATGTCATTTAAATTTTAAACTTGTAAGAACTACCTCACTAGGCTACGTAAGCCTAACATATGTGTGTCTCATGCATTTCAGGATCTTAAAGAACTCTGGCTCTCGATCTTGTGCTTCAGTTTCAAGTCACCTCTTCATCCAATATGTATGCTTATCTTTTGCCCTAAACTCCTAGTGAAGTGACATATGGTCCAAACCTGTTTTGTATAAGTACTTTGATGGTTGTGTAATATCCTAATCATATACTAGTATTATATGCTTAAAATGATATGTTTGGGAATGGTTAAAATAGCTTAAGAAAGGTTTAAATGAGACTAAGGTGAAAACTTGGTAAATCGGTTAAGAATGGCATGAAACTTAGCATACTGTTAGATTATGTGTCCAAAAGCTTTCTGGTAAAAATTGGTAATATTTGGAGAAGGTTTGATGGGTTAAAATGGACTAAGACCAACTAAAATCTGTCATTTCAGGTCAGATGTTTCGATACGGGTCATGGGGTATTGAAACAACATTGCATAATTTGATTGGGAAAACAGAGTGTTCTGATACACTTTGAGGGTGTACCAAAACAGGTTTTGACAGTAAGGTCTGGGAAATTAATTGGATTGATACCACCCTTAGGGTGTATTGAAACAGTCAACCTTTCACCAATGTGTATCGATAAAGGATTAGCCGTATCGATACGGCCTGTTAGGAGAAGTCAACTTTGGTCAACCTATATCGATACGGGTGATGGCGTACCAATACAGAACTTGACATAATCAAATACATGTTTTAATTGGTAAAAAAACTAGTTAAGTTATAGAAATTAGAGGTTTATAAAATGGTCACTAAAATATGAATAGATTAATTAGATAGGTAAATGGCCTCTAATAGTAATGGAATTTCACATGCTAATATTCGGTAAGTTTAGTTTTAGATTGGTAAAAAGAAAAATTCTGATAATGACATCAATTTGTAAAATTTATGCTTAGGTCCTTAGGCTCGAGAAAGTTTAAAATTGACCCCGAATCTCCGATATGTTTCACAGTATCACTTTCCGACATGGTTCTACACCAGACCGGGAAGGGTGTGTTACAAGGCGAGGATTTTCGTTCGAGCTAGTAAGACTAACCAAGCTAGTTCATGGCAAAGGAGCGAAGATATGGTAAAACCAAGAAATGGGGCTTCCACACAAAAAGGCAAGGAGTGCCATTGTGGGAACCAAGAGGAAACAATGATTGGGGAAGAAGTCGAGAACCTTCTCTACGAGATGTATGAGAAGCTTCAAGAAGATTGGGGTAAAGTTTCAACTTCGTTGGAGAAAAATATCAATAGACTTAAGGAATCTGAAAAGAGGCCAAGCGAATCCAAAGTGTTGTGGAGTCACGTCTTGAAAAGTTAGAGTCCATGGAGGACCAGTTCAATGATGAGAAGCAACATATCCTCAATGAGTTGAAGATAGTTCAAGAGAGTTGTGTTCGTGAAGCCGAGATAGGAGCTTTGCGGAAGGAGATGGATGGGCTGAAGGGTGAGTTGCTTTGTTGCAAGACCGCAATGAGAGAATGTGGTGTGCTCAAGACCTTCTTAGATGAAATCAGACCGGGGGTGAAGCTTGCATTAGAGTAAGGTGATGCCCATAGATTTTTAGAGACCGTCGGTGTTGCCAAACTCATGACCAAGCCTGCAGGAAACAAGCAAGCTCGTGTTGAGTCAACCAGCTCCTGTTCGAAAGACATGGGGATTGGTGAGGCTAAGCTTGTGCCGAAGAAGAAGGTGAGCAAGAAGTTAAAGTGCTACTTCTGTGATGGTCCCCATTTTATAAGGGGAAGTCCTGAGAATAATCGCCTTGCTGCCATGGTAAGGACAGTAGACGAGTCAAAAGGAGAAGTAGTGAGACTTGGGGCGATTGCATATGGCAGTGTCGCCAAGTCGAGAGAGAGTTATGGTTCGGTAGCAAATGATGAAGTTGTCCAGCCGAGGGTGAAGAAGAAGAAATTGGAGTTCTACCGATGTAAGTGGCCTCACAAGTTGTGGGACTACCTGTTAAGTTATGCCAAGGCGCATCTTGACTGAGAGCAGAATAGGTTGGACATGTCGGAGAAGGTTACCAGGGAGTTTGCTGAGCCTGTTTATGTAAAGAACACGGCTTGAGAGACCACCATGAGACGAGGGTCGAAGAGAAAGCTTACCGAGGATGTTCTTGCAAAAAAATGTTACTTCAAAGATCATAACTAGAGAAGGGTTGAAGGGAGGGCTTGCCAAAGGTGTTCGTGTGGAGAAATCTTCTTTAGAGATCATAATTAGAGAAAGGTCGAAGGGATCCAAGCCGAAGAGGGACATAACAACCAAGGAGACACCACATATTGGCAAGTTGGTAAATGAGCGAAGGACTTCAAGTAAGAAGAGCCAGCGAAAGATGAAGCACCAAACATCAAAGAAGAAGGGTCGATGTAGGAAGAAAGCGCCAAACTTCAAGTCCGAAGGGCAGATGCTACAAGGGGCAACATGCTTCGTGGAAGAAGGGCTGATGCAAGCAACAAACTTCAGTGAAGAAGGTTCGATGAAAAGGGGGCCAGACTTCATGGAGAAAGAAGGCCTGACCCATTTTAAAGTAAATGCGACCGAGAGGAAGGTACACCTCAAACACATTACTAGTGTTTTTGAATTTGGTTTTCCATCTTTGATGAGCATAGCTCAAGTAAGAGCCAGCCTTCAGTGCGAGAGATCCAAAGATTGGAAGGGGATTTTTAGAGTTCTAAAGGATAAGCCAGAGTTGTCGACGAATCTGGGACTTCGACTGGTGTTCAACGTAGTAACAATTTCCAAGTCTTTGTCGTAAGACCAAGAATGTTTGAGTCGAGGTAAATCAAAGTTTGTAGGAGAAGGCTCCTACGAGGGAGATGTAATGAAAGGCATCTTAGCACGCGATGTTCCATGATGATGTGAGCCGAGGCAAGCAGTTCGTATGGGGGAATTTCAGGAAGCTGAGATATTGACGAGTAATCAAGTTTACCCTACCCAAGATCGTTTGAGTAGAGCAACGAGGGAGTCGCTAAGTTCAGTGGGGGAGAATGTCACATGCCAAACTTACGGGACCAAGGCATTGGCGCTAACATCAAGCAAAAAGGTTGTGCACTGTGAAGCGAGCTTGCCAAGACCGTCAGACTTGGCCTGACACTTGGAGAATGCTAGAAAGCCCGTAAGCCCACTAGACTTAAAGAAATCCAGGGAAGATTCAAGAGGGTAAATTTGTCAAAGCATTATCTAATTATTTGAAATATATTATTTAGATAATATTGAGATAATTAGAGATTTGAAATAGAGATAGAGTTAATCTAGACTGTCGATGTAATTTAAACTAGACTGTTAGATGTAGGGTGTAACGCCCCGGTTTTGGGCTTAGATGTTTTGGCGAGTCGGGTTGGGCCGGTGGAACCGGTGTCGGTTGTTCGATCTGTTAAAAGGTGGTTTAGGGAAATCAAGGTTCGGGATGGGATAAAAGTATGGTAAAAATTCATAAAATCCTATAAAATTATATTTAAGAGGTTGGTTAAATCAATTTTACAAAACGGGTTTTTGAAAGTATACATTGTGGGTAGTGACCAAAATGTAAAGATGTAAAAGTTGGGAAAATATGTTTTTCAAGAAGAGTTAAAATCTTAGAATCTTTAGGGAGCTATTTGGCAATTATGCCTTTTCCCTAATTTGGCATGTGTTTAAAATGTTTATTAAATAATCAAAAGGTTTTTAATTAATTAAATGAGAGTTAGTTAATCGGTTAACAAAATTTTGACGAGCTTTTCATTTCTCTCTTTCACTTCATCCAAACACTATACATTTTCTCTCAATTTTCCAGAATTTCTTCACTCTCAAATCCTCTTTTGATTTCCATCTTTTCCTTGTTGATTTCTTCCATTTCCCTTCAAGTTTCTTCAAGCTAATCTTGCCAAATTAGAGGAGAAGCAAGGATTGGAGGTAAATTTCGTGCTAAACCTCTAATCTAGGTTCTTTAATGAAATTCCAAAGATATTTTACTCTTTATTAATGAATTTAATTGATTTTTTGTTGTTAGTTTGATAAACTATTGAAATCTTGTTAGAAAAATGGATTTTAATGTGATTTTTGGATCTTGTTTGATTTGGCTGGTTTGAGGTCGTTTCTAAATGAGTTTTAAAAGGTTTTTGCTGTTGAAGTGGAGTCTTAATCATACAGATCTCGAAATCCTTGAGTTTCTTGATTTTTGATGTGTTTTTGGTTGAGTTTTTGGGGTGTTCTTGAGGAATTTGAGTTGCTGGAGGCATAAGGATGGTTTTAGGTTGTTTTTGGATGTTGATTTATGTCTAAAATGAGTTGGATAAGTTGGGTAATGGCTGGGCTAAGGTTAATAGTCAATCAATTGAGTTTTTCGGTTGTTTCAGATGGGTGTTTTGATGCTTTAGAGTAGGGTTGTTGTATTTCTTTTTAGTGCTGGTGTTTTGGATGCATTTTAATGCATTGAACCTCTGTTTTGGAGTGTTGAAAATAGGGGATATTATTCTGGAAGCAAACAAAGTGGTTTTGGAGGCTTCAGACGATCGATAGTTGTGTCGGCAAGCGTGGTTTCGCAAGTTGGTGAGTGGAACTTGGTTTTCCAATATGGAAACATTTAGAATAGGTTTTGGGAACTTAGTAAGAGCTTGAAACGCTTTACTAAGTTTGGAAGTAAGTAAAGTGAATTTTACTCTCGGATTGTGCTAAGTTTGAGCCAATGGTTGCACTTGATTTTAATTGCAATTACCTATTATTTTAAATCATTTTTTGAAAGCATTGATTTATAGCTTAGCATGAATGCTTTGTAAAAACAGTGAGCTATGCATGAGGTATGGGTTATATTGGCAAGTGATGTTGAATAAAGTGTTTTATAAATGAAATCGAATATAGTTAGCCGACTATAGGATTGAGTGCACTATAAACAAGTCACCTTGGATGTTGAGGGGTTGTGATTGTATCGAATACTCCATCCAAGTACCCTAACGATTGAGGATTGTTTAAAGTTGCAACGGTTGAGGGTAGCTCCCGGGTGCGAACCTTGTGTATCTCTCGTCTCTCGTTAGTGGGTTATACATCTACCGATGAGTGGTGTTGAGGGGTTGTGATTGTACCGAATACTCCACCACGGGTGTCACAACGATGGAGGGTCACTCTCGTGTGTGAGCCTTGTAATGCCGGTAAAGTGTATGAAGGGTGTGGGACAACCCTTGGTAATCTATGTATTCGATATATGTTTTTGAATTGTTGCCTATCACTTGTGAGACAATATAATGAAATGAGTTATTATGGAAAATGATATTAATGCATGTTTTGAAAGATGCATGTTTTGATTAAAGCTTGGCATAATGATGTTTATACTTGGAAGGCTTTGAATACATGTAGCAATGGTTTAATTGTTGGACTTATATGAATCATGTTGCATGACGTATATTACAATGAGTTTTATATTAAAGTGCATGTTTTGTCAAGAAAGGCTTAATGGTTTTTAAAGAACAAAATATGGTTTTGTGTATTGATGATGCTTGTGGTTTTGAGCAATCCTCGCTAAGCTTGTATGCTTATGCTCTCTTTGTTCATCAATGCGAACATTTAAGCTTTTGGAGGCAGCATCTTCAAGGGAATCTTACCAAGACACTTTCTAAAAGTATGTTGTGTTCTTGAACTAGTGTAATAAAAGCAATAGGGGTGTCCAATGCAATGAATGTTATTGGTTTGTTAATTTCTAGTTTTGTGCAAGTTTGAGATGCATATTTGGACTTGTAAATGGCCTTTGAGTTTTGTTTTATGCTTGCATTTGGATTTTATCCTTTTGGTGCTTTTAACTCTTAAGAAGCATGCCTCTAGTCTCATTGCTATCGAGAATGATGCTATGATGTTGCCTATGCTTCGTGTAAGTCGTTTTTGAAGTGTATTTGAGTTTCCATCTTGGTTGGGCATGTGTCGGGATGGTTTCAGATGGATTAAATCGAGTTTAAACAGTATTACAAAATATTGCAGGCCTAGGTGTTTCGAAACACCCTTTCATGTTTTGAAACGGTGGCCTGAAATTGCCTTGGTGTTTTGAAACGGTGAGACTTGTTTCGAAACATTTTTCCTCTGTGAACCATCATTCTGAAACGAGCCTGAGGGGTTTCAAAACGAAACCCCGTATCGAAACGATCAACTCTGTTTCGAAATGGTTGTTCTGATACGGGGATCTCTGTTTCGAAACATCCAACCGTTAATGTAGTTTTTGAATTATTTCGAGTTTTTGTTTCTTACAATTTGGTTCATGTTTGCCTCGTATGCAATTGGATGGGTTCTAGATGTCGTTTTGAGCTGAGATTTCACCAAGTATGTAATGAACCTAATTACAGGTTGGTAATCCGAATTTGCTAATAACCCTTATATTTTATCAAATTTATGAAATGGTCCCTAAACATTAATTTAGTTGAAATCAAAGGGCGATTGTGTTGTTGTTTAATCTGCTGATTATGTGTGTACACTTAAGAACCTAATAGCATTTTGACAAGATAAAAGAAAAAAAGTTTCGTTTATTGAGATAAACATTCCCGGTTTACTTCAATATTCCCCGTGTGATCCGTTCGATTCGGTCTATCGGCCAGGCCGGGTCAAGGGGGTTACATTTGGTGGTATTAGAGCCAGGTTACGAAAGGTTGGGATGATGGTAAGTTGTTGGCATGTGACGTTATTGTAATCATGTGTGTTTTGGTGATGTTTGCTTTGGTCAGTGAATAGTAAAGCATGTTAATGTTAAGTATGTGATGGAGATGTGATTTATATGATGATTGAATGTGAATACAAGTTGTTATGATGTTTGATTGGGCTGAATCTTGATGCTTGAGTCACATGATGGTTGAGATATGCATGTAGTATGCTTTATGCTATGTTGGGGGGAAATTGGAATGCTCATTGCCTTCTTACCTAGTGAAATGTTTAAAATTGGTCTTGGAAGTCTTGGGATCCTTGTTAAGAGCTGGCCCGATCTTTTGTTTGTTTTATGTTCATGCTTTAATGTTAACTTAGCACAATGGGACCGAGACCAGGAGAACGAGGTTCTTCCTGGTGGAAACTTACCTCCTTCTCCACCACCACCACCACATGTGGGTGGGGAGCAGGAACAACAAGGACAATTTGGTCTGGTGTTGAGAGATTTGACGCCTTTGGTGCAGGCGAAGACGAGAGCATTCCAGGCTGCTGTTGCTGGAGTTCATGTACAGGCTCCTACTGCTGGGCAAGTGGGATTGCCACTGGAGCAATTGAAGAGTTTGGGAGGAGTAGAGTTTCGTAGATTATCTCGTGAGGCGTCCGAGGCATGGATGGCCAGTACGATTCGGATATTGGATCAGATGGGTTGTAGTGATGCACGGAAGATGGGCTGCGCAGTATCGTTGTTGCATGGTGATGCATATACATGGTGGACGACTTCGACCGTAGCATTGGAGCTGAAAGAGGCAGATTAGATGTTCATCCGATCAACTTTTAAGATAAAGTATCTTGGAGTTAGATACTTGGACGACAAGAAGACATAATTTATGTTTTTGGTTCAGGGGAATATGACTGTAGCTGAGTACGAGGTCCAGTTCGTACGGCTGAGCCAATATGCTCCAGAGTTGGTGTCGAGTGATAGGCATCGATGCAATCGTTTTTGGTATGGCCTGGTGCAGGACGTGAAGACGTACATGCTCGCAATTGATTATATGAATTTTGATGTGCTCGTGACTCGAGCCAAAAACATAGAGCAGAGCTTGGGTTTGACCTCGCGAGGGGGTGGTTCCAGTTTGGGCAAGAGAGCTGCTGATGCTGGCCCTAGTGGTGGGCAGAATAAGAGGAATCGGGACCGTAAATATCATCCTGTAGCTAGGCGTGGTAATTTTGGGCGAGGTGCACCGGCTCAGGGCAACAGGAAGAGGTTTGAGCAGAGTACATGTTGGACGTGTGGTTCACGGTAGCACTTGAGAAGGGATTGCCCTCGTTCGGCTCGTGAGGTGCAGGCTACTGTGGTTGGAGCTAATTCATGTTGGAATTGTGGATCTGCCGACCATATGAGGCGTGAGTGTCCCCTGTTAGCGGGAGGTGGTCAGGGTCGTGCACTAGCTGTTGCACAGCAGAGAGGCCATGGGGGCGGCCATGGAAATTTTCAGAGGAGAGAGGATGGTCAAAGAAGTGTGACACTTGTAGTTGTTGTTCAGCTAGAAGGAGGTGGTCCCGCGAGTGTGTATGCACATCGCGAGGGACGTAATGACACCGATGTGATTGCAGGTACCTTCACCTTGCAATCATTATCTTTGTTAGCATTGATTCATTATGGATCCACGCATTCATACATCTTGAATGAGCATGCACATTTGCTTGATATTCCTGTTGAGATGCTAGATGTAGGAATACAAGTTACAAGTTCTTTTGGTGAGACTATTGTTACAAGGAAGTTGTATAGGAGGTGCCCGTTGTCTGTTCAAGGTCATGTGTTCTATGTTGATTTGATGGAACTACCTTTTTATAGTTTTGATGTGATTCTGGGAATGGACTGGTTGGTTGAGCATCGAGCTGTAGTGGATTTTGATGTTAAGAGGGTTACCCTAAAGCTTGCAGATGATTACGAATTAGTAATCGTAGGTGAGAACGTAAAGTTCTTGTCTAACACAATTTCAGCTCTTGAAGCGAGTCGGATGTTGGAGTTGGGATGCGAAGCTTTCTTATCTTATGTGATGAATCCTAGTATGAAAGAAGTGCGTGTGCAAGACATACGAACCGTATGCGAGTTTCTGGGTGTCTTTCCGAAAGAGTTACCTGGATTGCCACCCAACCGAGAGGTTGAGTTTGGTATTGAGTTGTATGAGAATACGACTCCGGTGTCCATGGCTTCTTATCGCATGGCACCTAAGGATTGGAAAGAGTTGAAGACACAACTCTAGGAGTTTCTTGACCGAGGATTCATAAGGCCGAGTATTTCATCTTCGGGTGCGCCAATCTTGTTTGTGAAGAAGAAGGATGGTACAATGCATATGTGCATAGATTATCGGCAACTGAACAAGTTGACGATTAAGAACAAGTACCCTTTGCCGAGGATCGATGATTTGTTTGACCAGTTTCGTGGTGCTTCACTGTTTTCGAAGATAGATTTGAGGTATGGGTACTATCACTTTAAGTTTAAGGATGTGGATGTACCTAAGACAACCTTTCGGACTAGGTACGACCATTATGAGTTCTTAGTGATGTCGTTTGGATTGACGAACGCACCGACTGCATTCATGGATATGATGAATAGGATGTTCCATACATTTCTGGATCAGTTTGTGGTGGTGTTTATTGATTATATTCTCGTGTACTCGCGTATTGAAGAGGATCATGATATACACTTGAGAATTGTGTTGCAAGTGTTGTTGGAAAATCAGCTTTATGCTAAGCTGAGCAAGTGTGAGTTTTGGCTCAAAGAAGTGGTTTTTCATGGACATGTGGTGTCAGCCGAAGGAATCCGGGTTGATCCACAAAAGGTTGAGGTGGTGATGAGTTGGAAGACGCCTAAGTCGGTGACGGAAGTGCGTAGTTTCCTTGGGTTGGCTACATACTACTGAAGGTTTGTCGAAGGTTTCTCTAAGATTGCTGCCCCTTTGACCAAGTTGTTGCAAAAGAATGTTCGCATTGAGTGGACTGATGTTAGGAACCAAGATTTCGAGAAGTTGAAGAAAGCTTTGACGCAAGCTCCTGTCTTGATTCAACCAGAGTCGAGTAAGGAGTTTGTAGTCTATAGCGATTCATCATATGTTGGTTTGGGTTGCGTTTTGATGCAAGGTGGGAAGGTTGTGGCTTATGCGTCTAGACAGTTGAAGGTGCATGAACGCAACTACCCTACGCATGATCTAGAGCTCATAGCAATGGTGTTTGCTTTGAAGATTTGGAGATACTATCTTTATGTGAAAGGTGTGTGGTTTATACCGACCATAAGAGTTTGAAGTATCTTATGCCACAGAGGGAGTTGAATCTTAGGCAACGAAGTTGGTTAGAGTTTCTTAAGGATTACGATCTGACCATTGAGTATCATCCGAGAAAGGCCAATGTGGTGGTTGATGCTCTGAGCAGGAAGGTAGTTGTTGAGCTGAGAGTTATGTTTTCTCGTTTGTGTATATCGCATGATGGTGGCTTGATAGCCGAGTTGCAGGTGAAACCTTCCCTTATTCAGTTGATTAAGGAGAAGCAGTCGTTGGATGATTCCTTGGTGCCTTATGCTCAGGATATAGCTGATGGTAAGGCTACGAACTTCTGCTTTAATAATGATGGAGTTCTATGTTTCAAAATTCGGATAGTGGCGCCGGAAGATGTTGAGTTGAGGCGTACTATTTTGACTGGGGCTCATAGCAGTCCTTCTGCTATGCACCCTGGTAGTACTAAAATGTATCGTGGCTTGAAGGATGAGTATTATTGGATGGGGTTGAAAAAGGATGTGGTTGATTTTGTAAGCAAGTGTATGGTTTGCCAACGAGTGAAGGCTGAGCATCAATTTCCTTCCAGTTTGTTTCAATCTTTGAGGATACCAGAGTGGAAATGGAAAACGATTACGATGGATTTTGTATCCGGGTTTCCTTTGACACCATCAAAGAAGAACTCTGGGTTGGTGATTGTTGATCTTCTTACGAAGTGTGCACATTTCTTAGCTGTGCATACTGCGTATACATTGGGTAAGTTGGCAGAGTTGTATATTGCTGAGATTGTGCGTTTGCACGGTGTGCCCAAGTCTATAGTGTCGGATAGGGATCTGAGGTTCACAACGAGGTTTTGGGAATGTTTACATCAAACGTTGGGTACGCTGTTGAATTTCAGCACGTCATATCATCCTCAATCGGATGGACAGTTGGAACGAGATATCCAAGTGCTGGAGGATATGTTGTGATGCTGTGTGATTGATTTCCAAGGTTCTTGGGAAAAGCATTTGTCGTTAGTTGAGTTTGCTTATAATAATAGCTTTTAGGAAAGTATACAGATGGCATCGTATGAGGCCCTGTATAGGAGAAAGTGTAGAACGCCTCTTTGTTGGGCTGATTCGGGGCAAAAGTTTCTTTCCTTGCCGAATATGTTAAAGGGAAAAACTGAAAAAGTAAAGCTCATAGGTGAGCGGTTGAAGGCTGCATCGGATGGTCAAAAGTCTTACGCTGATCTAAAGCGTAAAGAGATTGAGTTTGCGGTTGGAGATCGCGTGTTCCTTAAGGTATCGCCTTGGAAAAAAGGTGATGTGGTTCGGACGTAAGGGAAAGCTTAGTCCGAGGTTTATTGGACCTTATGAGGTTGTGGAGCGAGTTGGTCTTGTGGCTTATCGATTGAGGTTGCCCCCCGAGTTGGAAAAGATTTATGATGTGTTTCATGTATCTATGTTACAGAGGTATAGATCGGATCGTTCGTATGTGATGCCAATTGAGGAAGTTGAGTTGAATCCGGATTTATCCTATGATGAGGAACCAATGAGAATTTTGGATACAAGTAGTAAAGTTCTTCATGGCAAGATGGTTGAGCTTGTGAAGGTGTTGTGGCGACACCGAGGTGTTAAGGAAGCCACGTGGGAAAGCAAGGCGGACATGTTGAAGCAATTCCCGCATCTTTTTCCTTCAGGTGAAATTTTGAGGACGAAATTTCCTAAGTGAGGGAGAGTTGTAACGCCCCGGTTTTGGGCTTAGATGTTTTGGCGAGTCGGGTTGGTCCGGTGGAACCGGTGTCGGTTGTTCGATCCGTTAAAAGGTGGTTTAGGGAAATCAAGGTTCTGGATGGGATAAAAATATTGTAAAATTCCTAAAATCCTCTAAAACTATATTTAAGAGGTTGATTAAATCAATTTTACAAAACAGGTTTACGAATGTATACATTGTTGGCAGTGACCAAAATGTAAAGATTTAAAAGTTGGGAAAAATGTGTTTTTCAAGAAGAGTCAATTTTACAAAACGAGTTTTCGAAAGTATACATTGTGGGCAATGACCAAAGCGGGTTTTCGAAAGTATACATTGTGGGTAGTGACCAAAATGTAAATATTTAAAAGTTGAGAAAAATGTGTTTTTCAAGAAGAGTCAAAATCTTAAAATCTTTAGGGAGCTATTTGGCAATTATGAATTTTCCCTAATTTGGCATGTGTTTTAAATGTTTATTAAATAATAAAAAAGGATTTTAATTAATTAATTAAATGAGAGTTAGTTAATCGGTTAACAAAATTTTGACCAGCTTTTCATTTCTCTCTTTCACTTCAGCCAAACAATACATTTTCTCTCAATTTTCCAGAACTTCTTCACTCTCAAATCCTCTTTTGATTTCCATCTTTTCCTTGTTGTTTTCTTCCAGTTTCCTTCAAGTTTCTTCAAGCTAATCTTGCCAAATTAGAGGAGAAGCAAGGATTGGAGGTAAATTTCGTATTAACCCTCTAATCTAGGTTCTTTAATGAAATTCCAAAGATATTTGACTCTTTATTAATGAATTTAATTGAGGTTTTGTCGTTAGTTTGATAAACTATTGAAATCTTGTTTGAAAAATGGATTTTAATGTGATTTTCAGATCTTGTTTGATTTGGCTAGTTTAAGGTTGTTTCTAAATGAGTTTTAAAAGGTTTTTGGTGTTGAAGTGGAGTCTTAATCATAGAGATACTGAAATGCTAGAGTTTCATGATATTTGAGGTGTTTTTGGTTGAGTTTTTGGGGTGTTCTTGAGGAATTCGAGTTGCTGGAGGTATAAGGATGGTTTTAGATTGTTTTTGGTTGTTGATTAATTCCTAAAATGTGTTGGATTAGTTGGCTAATGGTTGGGCTAAGGTTAGAGGTCAATCGATTGAATTTTTGGTTGTTTCGGATGGGTGTTTTGATGCTTTAGAGCAGGGCTGCGGGATTTCTTGTGATTGATGGTGTTTTGGATGCATTTTAATGCATTGAACCTCTGCTTTGGTGTGTTGAAAACATGGTATATTATTTTGGAAGCAAACGAAGTGATGCTTCGGACGATCCATAGTTGTGTTGGCAAGCGTAGTTTCACAAGTTGGTGAGTGGAACTTGGTTATAGCTTTTCGCGCCTGTTTTTGTAAGTTGCTTTGGAAGTTGTGACTCGAATGTTTGTTTAGGAGGTGTTAGATGTGGGGGTAAGAGTGGTTAGTTTCTTTGGTGAAACTGTTGGTACAAGAAAAATGTATATGAGATGTCCATTATCTGTTTAGGGTCATGTGGTTTCGGTTGACTTGATGAAACTACCTTTTATGGCTTTGATGTGATTCTTGAAATGGACTGGTTGGTTGAGCATCGAGCTGTAGTAAATTTTGATGATAAGCGAGTTACACTGAAGCTTGAGGATGATTACGAAGTAGTAATCGTAGAGGAGAACGTGAAGTTCTTGTCTAACGCAATTTTGGCTCTTGAAGCGAGTCGGATGTTGGAGTTAGGATGTGAAGCTTTTGTAACACCCGGGTTTAGGGGTTAGGTGAAAATAATATTTTAATATTATTTGGGCTCGGGTTTGTAATTAAAATGATCCTTTAAAATTTCGGGTTTCAAAATAAATATTTGAAATGGGACCAAATTGTTTTAATTTCAAAATTTAAGAGCTATTTTAAGAATAAGGGAATAGCCATTCATTAATGGCCTTTTTGTAATTTACCCATTTTTCTAATCTAAACCCCCTTTATACCATAAAACACCCATTTCCTATTCATTCTCTTCTTCACCAACGGGAAAGAGAGGAGTTCTCTACCAAGCTACTATTCCATCCCATTTCTCATCCATTTCAACTCCGTTTTGAAAGGTAATGGCGTTTTTGACTTCCCCTCATCTCCCTCTGTTTAAAAGTACCTTCTATTTTCATTTTCATGGAGGTTTTAGAAAATGGAATTTTGGAGAGTTTGGATTAAAAATGAAAGCTTTATGTTGTTAAATTAAATATTTTGATTTAATAAGTTTAGTTATGATGTATAGAGGTCAAATGGTATAACATATGTGAATTGCAAATGATTTTGAGCAATTTTCGGAATTGGGTAAACATGGGGTTTTTGGAAGGTTTTGGGTGAGTTTTGGGGGGTTGTTTTAGGTGGGTTTTGATAGGCTTTTGATAGTACTATAGATAGGGGTTGAATTGGGATCATTTGTGGGTGTAATGGAAGTTGAAAACATGATTTTTGGACATGGTTTTGGGGCTATCCGAGTTGGTGAAAAATGGGATTTGGTTATACTTGCAACTTGGTAATTTGTGGTTGAATTGTATTACGGGTTAGTTCCGACGATGGGTTATTGATTGTGGGTGTTTTGTTTGTGTTTGGGATTGATTAGAATCGAGGTTGGACATCGGTGAAGCTTCGGGAGTAAATCCGGGAAGTTGAAGGTGGTCGCTTGCTTGGTCTTTAAGCTTGGGAGCTTAGGTGAGTGGTTAATTGTTTTACATGGTTTTAAAATAGTTGGTTCGAGTATGTGGACTAGGTTGGGCTTGGTAGACCCACCTAGAGTTAGGATTAGGGTGGTAGCCTAATCCTAAACTTGATCTAAGGCCTTTGGATGAACTCATGTATGTGGTTGTGTATGTCTCGTATAAAATGTGATATGAATGCTTATGTATATCGTGTTATACATGTGAGATGAGGCATGATTTGTGATGCTTGAGACATGCATGATGATGGTTTATGGTGAGTACGTGCTAAGCACGGAATCGTTTGAAATGAGTAATGTGGAATGAGTAAAATGTTGGCACTAGTATGCTTGAGTACAAATGATCGATCATTAGGATGTTAGTGTGTACACATGAGTCAAAAGTCGCGCGTGGCCTTGGTGGCGTTGAGTCACCAAGGAGAAGTACGGGTTCGCCTGGAAATTGTATTTGTATATAGTCGATGATGAGTGGAATCCCATCGACGGGGCGTGAGGATGAGTGGAATCCCCTCCGCGAGACCGGTGATGAGTGTAATCCCACCGTGAGGTAATGTGGTTGTTGGATGTGAGTTCCAACGTGTTTATCTGCGTATTCGGGTCATAGCTAGGTGCCAATGTTGATTGATATATGTATCAATGTGTTGAGATATATGAGCTTAAATTGGATGTTTAAATGTGATTACATGCATTGTGGAATTGAGCTTATGATCATGGCATTTATATTGAATAGTGCTCATGCATCTTTATCTTGTGGCTTTTGTGGATCCTTGGTAAATATCTATTTTGCCTTGGCTAGATCGTGCTCGGACCCTGCAATGTTGAGGTTTGTTTTAAGAGCTTACCCTCACTAAGCATCATTGCTTACGCTCTCTTTGTTCAACATTGCAGATCCTTAGTTCGTGGGTTGCTTGTGCAAGTGGAGGGCCTCCAAGTGTGGTTTTTGGCTTGAGTACATCAAGTATGAACTTTTAAATGTTGAACATGTAATAGTTTAAGCAATGGGACATGTGTTATTTTGATGGATGATTGTTGGTTGTTTAGGAGCTTGCTTAGACTCCTTGTTATCTTGCTTTTTCATGGCTTGTGATGCCATGTTTGGATTGTAATCCATGCCTAAATTGCTTATCATGAATGTTGGCTTTATGCCTTTGAGGTTGCCTTTATGTTTGAATGTTCAAGTATGAGACTTGAATGCTTAAATGTCCTCTATGTTTAACTTCATGATTTTCTTAATGAATGTACATGTTGGATGTTGTATGGCTAAATAGTGATCTATAAATTGTTGCATGAATGCATGACTTGAGATGCTATGCCTTGGAGTTTAGTTTCGTTTTGTTGATGTTAAAGCATGCTTGTAAGTTTTTTTGCCTTAGGTTTAATTGTTAGAGTGTTGTTGAGTGTTTTGTTGGTGTTTTGGGGCATCCTTGTGCCTTAAAACAGTCAAAGGGAGTCTGCAGACAGGGGGCGTTTCGAAACGGGTCACCATGTTTCGATACGGTCCCTTTGCTTTTGGCCAGCCGTTTCGGAACGGATAGGGGCTGTTTCGGTACGTTTTTGCTATTGGAATTTTGAGAAATTGACGAGATATAGGCGTACCGAAACGAGTCCTTGGTGTTTCGAAACGGTTAAATCTCATTGACCACGAGAAGTTGACCGTTAGGGTCGTTTCGATACGGGTCACCCCTGTTTCGAAACGGTCTCCCTATGGTTGACCCTGGCCTGTTGACTAAGTCAAATCGTATCGAAACACCTTAAGGACGTTTCGATACGGCCTGCTGTAAAGGGCTTAAATGGGCTGTTTATTGTATCGTTTGATTGGTTGATGTTAAATTGTTTGTATTTTCCGCTGTTGTGCCTCACATAGGACTTATTTATGCCTATAGACAAGATAAGGTTAAAAGAAATTTTCTGGGTCATTAATCGAGGAGGAACCTTAACAGGTTTCGCTTCGGTTTTCCCCGTGTGGCCCACTCGGACCGGTCATCCGACCAGATCGGGACGAGGGGGTTACAGCTTTCTTAGCGTATGTAATGAATCCTGGTACGAAGGAAGTACATGTGCAAGACATACGAACTGTATGTGAGTTTCCGAGTGTCTTTCAAGAAGAGTTGCCTGGGTTGCCACCAACCGAGAGGTTGAGCTTGGTATAGAATTGTTCGAGAATATGACTCTGGTGTCCATTTCTCCTTATCGCGTGGCACCTAAAGAGTTGAAGGGGTTGAGGACGCAACTTCAGGAGTTGCTTGACTGAGGGTTCATAAGGCCAAGTGTTTAACCTTGGGGTGCACCGGACTTGTTTGTATAGAAGAAATATGATATGATGCGTATGTGCATAGATTATCGGCAACTAAACAAGTTGACAATTAAGAACAAGAATCCTTTACCGAGGGTCGATGATTTGTTTGACCAGTCTCGTGGTGTTTTAGTGTTTTCGAAGATTGATTTGAGGTCAGGGTACCATCAGTTAAAGGTTAAGGGTATGGATGTACTCAAAACAGCTTTTCAGACGAGGTATGGCCTTTATGAGTTCTTGGTGATGCCATTTGGGTTGACGAGTGCACTGTCTGCATTCATGGACATAATGAATAGGGTGTTCCATGAGTTTCTGGATCAGTTTGTGGTGGTGTTTATCGATGATATTCTCGTGTACTCGCGTAACGAGGAGGATCATGATAGGCACTTGAGAATTGTGTTGCAAGTGCTGTTGGAGAATTAGCTTTATGCTAAGCTGAGCAAGTGTGAATTTTGGCTCAAGGAAGTGGTTTTCTTTGGACATGTGTAGTCAGGCGAAGGTATTCGGGTTGATCCACACAAGGTTGAGGTAGTGATGAGTTGGAAAACGCCTAAGTCAGTGATAGAGGTGCGAAGTTTCCTTTGGTTAGCTGGATATTACCGAAGGATTGTTGAAGGTTTTTCTAAGGTTGCTGCTCCTTTGACCAAGTTGTTGCAAAAAAATGTCTAAGTCGGAATACTATTGATGCCCACTGTGGATAATACTCGTCGGCGTGAATCTTGCAATGAACAACAACCTTTGGTTCGTCTTCTTTTAGCCGCCTTAAACCCTAACCTATGTCTAGGTTGGATTGATCAACACCTGGTATGGATGAGATCATGCTTACTTCTTTTGTGAGTTTGACTCTCTCTGTACCAAACAAATGGATTGCTCACAATCGATCTTTCGAACTCAATTGAAAACAATGAAGAACATGAAATAAGCAAACCTTGAATTTATTGCAATAACAAACTTAAACCTAAACAACAGTTTTCACAACTACTTTACAACACAACCCAAGCCCTAGAGAATTTAGAACATAATGGCGGCAAGAAAACACAAGAGAAACTAAGCTATGCCAAGATGTCTCAACTGTCTAAACTACAAGGTAAGGTCGGGAATATATAGGGCATGGCCTAGGTTAAGTCCTCCTTGGAGTAGAAGTCTTCCTCACGATAAAGTAGCTTTTGCATTAAATGCATCCTTTAATTCTAACTTCTTTGACTTGAATTTGGACTCCTCTTTTTGTTGCCTTGTGCCACAAGCAAGCTTCGATCTTCTCCTTTGGCGGTTCTGTCCGCTGTTTCCGGCATCGGTAAATTGCGTGGATGGGCTCATTGGAATCATAAAATTATGCTCTTCCCATCGCACTCCAATCCACCAATTCCTCAAGTTGCTGCCCTAGGCGGCAGATATGGCGACGACAGCTACTTGACAGCATCTCTCTCTATGTTGAACTGCTTTAGTACAACTGCTTAATCTGCCGCCTCAACATCAGCTCCTCTGATTTCTCCTCCTCTTAACAGCTTCTAGCATCTGAAACTAAAACTAAACTAAAACAATATCTTTTCTTACCAAATCAAAGATATTCAACAAGAACGAGGCAAATCAAAGAATACTGTAAATTATGCATGCATGCACCCAAGTATGCATAAAATTTACTTGAGAATAGCAATAATATGAGATGGAATGCATACAAAATATAAGACTTATGAGCACTTTACAACGCCATTTCTAATTTTTAATTTTTATCATTAAAAGTTCTATTAAAAAAACATTTATCATTAAGTGTCTTCATTACTAATTAATGAATTCAAACAGTCGAATTTGAAAAGCCATTCACTAATTACTAAAGATAATTAGATTTAGATTAAGTGAATAATAAAAAAAGTGAAAAAATTAAACTGAAATGCCTTAAATGTATTACACAAAAGACAAAAAATCATTTCTTATGTAATTTCTGCCCATGATGGGGTGTGGTCGAAAGATAATTTTGCGACAGTCGTCAAGCACGTTGTGGCCTCTGTCATGCCTCAGGATCCTCTTTAGCATCCTCTTCAGTGTAGCTCACCTTCTTATTCACTGAGGGCATAGGAGACGGCGTTGTGAATAAATCCATGTAACCGCTCTGCCCTCCCATAATCGCGAGTGAATTCAGGAAAGTTTGCATTTCCTGAAAATCCATGTTATGTCCAAAGTTCGAGTAATTGGGTGACTGTGACAAATAAAATTCGGGTCTGTATAACCCAGCATCATCAAACCCTATAGTGAGCTCAGGCCTACTTCTAGTTGTACACATGTAGGATGCGGTTCCTTTTCCCATACATTTGTTGTCGTTACTCTACTCATATCGGGCTCCCATGTGGTTGGCCAACCTTTTGAGCTTCTGCTCCAAATGCTTCTACACTCATATGAGCCCGCTGCAGTCTTCGATGATTTATCTTTTCCACCATATTTTTTTCTTATACCTTCGAAATTCTTCCTGACCTTTGAAAGTAGTTAAGTACGACTTTCCATGACTATGATAGTAGATCATGTACTCTGAACTCTAAAAATCAAGATCACCAGCTCGTATTGGACTGCGATATGAAAACGATGAAACTTTGTCGTTCCAAAAAATAATATAATCGACACGTCAGCTTCCCAATCCACATTTGGCATGCATCTCCCATCATACTCTTGAAGAAATTAATGATCGTGTGGAATACATGGAATGGGCTGGTGGAAGCCAAATTGTTTCAACACCCTATTTGCAAAGTGAAACTCGATAGTAGCAAAGTGGATCAACGGTGTAACACTGCACCATAAAGCATAATCCTTCGCCAAATAATCCAGTAGAATTATGTTGTCATCGTTGTATGACATCCAAATAAATTACAAAAAAAATAAGATTATTATAATTAATAATAATACATCTCACTAAAATGTAAATAATACAGGTTAAACCAAATAAACTTTTCATTGAGGTACTTGATCTTGACAATATGAATCAATATGAGATCTACATACTCTGACGTTGCTGTGCGCATGCTTTTCCTCGCACCATCTACATACAAATCACAATAATATTTTAAAAAACAAATAAATTAAATTAAACATTCAACTCAAAATCAGGATATTTACCTTGCAATACGAGGAAATTGTATTTGTGTTAGAGTAATCGATGTAAAAAAGGGAAGTCGTTGTCAACCCCACGATTGCAGCAACATCGGACATCCACCAATACTGCTTACCTTCTTACCCTTTTCTAGTATAGCGGCCTTGCACAACTCACAATACAAGCACGCTAGTATGGTCAATCCCCAACTATATTGACAAGAAGCTTCCCAAGGAGTATCTAAAGATTGTAGATACCGTACATTGACCATATTGCCAGATTTATCCGACACCAGTATCCCTTCAATCATTTGCTGAATATATGCTCGACTAACCTTATAAATCTCATCAATTGTACTATACAAATTGAGTCCAAATTCACTTTCCAACCGACTCAATTTGACACGAGACCCGGTCACATTGCTTCCATATAGCAACTTCCCAAGGTACTTTTAACAAATTGCAGAAGTTGAACTCTGACTACGCTCAATCAAGGGCTTCCCATTTACCGGGACCCCGATAAGATAAACTGCACCTTCTAGCATGATTGTACATTCTCCACAAGGCATGTGGAATGTATGAGTTTTGGGTCTCCAACGCTCAATTAGAGCGATAATCAATCCGGGAACCAACTTGTACCCACGAATGAATGTCGCATGATAAAATCCCGCCATATGCAAGAAATTCAGTATTCTATTATCTAGGCGAGTTTCTACCATGCTCCGATGATGTTTAAATGTATCCTTTGTATCTTGTAATTATAGCATTATTCAAACATAATTATTAAAAAAATACATAAGTGACTAATTTCGTAATAAAAAATTTTAAAAAAATTATACCAGCTCATCAACCCTAAGACTATTAATGTGTCAGTCCTGTAAATGCAACATATGATCTTGCTCAGTCATCCTAAATGACAAGTAAGAAATATTAGTAACTCGAGACTAAATCTACTACGTTAAAATAATAATCATAATCAAATAAAAAATAACTCGGGACAATCTTTACTCAATTTTCACAAAAAATTCTTCTACAATTTTTTTTCACCTTCAACCACCTATTTTACACAAAACAAAAATATTCAAAGCATCAAACATGACAAGTATAAAAATATTATTAACCGGGGACTAAATCTACTACGTTAAAAAATAATAATCATAACCAAATAATAAAAAATATACTTTAAAATATTTTTCGTTTAATTTAATTACATAACTAAATTCTAATAAACATTTAAAATAAATAATTCAACTTACTTTACTTACTACTAAATTAAAATTACTCAAATTTTTTAACAAATTTGCTCTAAATTATATCAATGATTATCATTAATTTATTTATAGCTTACTTTAAACTATAAAGTTAAAATTTTAAAAAAATTATAATACATTAAATTAAATTATATTACTCAAGTGTTTAAATACAATCTTATTTTTTTCCCTCTAAATCATATCCAATCAAAAGTACATTAAATTATACTAACTAAATACAATAAATGTCACGGCTTTTATAGACTATATCATCAAGATGGAGGTCGAAGGACTGCCGTATAGTTTGCATATCAAAGAGTTAAACATGTTTGGGCCGCTGGTGGATTGTGAATGCACAACGGTGGTCTCCGAGGCTAGTTGTAGTGAGTCACCAGAGTTAAGTTCGTCGGAGTTTGTGCCTGAGTCAAGGTTGGGAGATGAGAGACAAGTTGAGGATGTCATGGCTCTAGGAAATACGGTGGCTCAGATGGATCCCACAGTGCCTTAGGATTGGCATTGCAATCAACTTTGGGAGGATAATCGTCGGGAGGACCTGCGCATTGTGAGTGTTGCGTCTGATCGCTCTGGTTCGTTGTTGGAGAGGGTTGTGGATCAACGGGTGTCAACGGAGGCTGGAGACGCTGATTCGAATGTTGGGATTTCATCTGATTGTGTGGAAAGCGAGGAACCACATATTCCATTTTTGGATGGACACCAGGATAGAGAGATGAGTTTGAATTTGAATGGGAATTTGTTACAATCACGTGTGATAGCTGCAGGTAACAGGGTATCATTTGAGGATAATGTGGAGTTGGATAGGAACATCACACAAGTAGTAGGCGGGTTAGGCAGGGACTCTGTAGGGGGGATTCACGGACAGCAGGTTGTTACACAGAATGTATTAGCGGGAGACAAGGCTGTGTCGATGTAGATTAACGGTTCTGTCCGAAAGACAAAATTGGTGAATTTTTTATCTGGTGTAGCAAAGTCCCAAAAGCCAGGTAGGAGGAGACGGAGAAAAGGGTTAGGTTGCAGAACAATTACGGTTGCTAACGCATCATTGACCGATTCAGATTTGAAACACATGCAACAAATTTTGCAGCGGGAAATTACGGCGACTGTTTCTTTGGGAAATTTAGTGGGGGTTAAGTCACTTGGCCGTGAAGAGGAAATAATCAAAGACTTATCGTGGGTGTTGTCCGAAGGCACTCGTGCGTTGTGATTTATGATAATTTTAACTTGGAATACTAGGGGTTTAGGTTCCGTCTTAAAGAGATGAGGAGTCTGTGACATTGTCAAGCAACAACGGGTAGACATGGTCATGCTCCAGGAGTCAAAATTAGAGGAGGTAGCGCCTTTGGTGGTCACTAGCTTATGGTTTAGTGATGGGTTTGAGTTTGTACTCTCGTCGTTGATAGGTGCATCGGGAGGGTTGGTGATAATTTTGGAGGTTTCACGATTTTTGTTGGAGTCGGTGGAGGTCGATCGACATTTTATTCTCGTGCAGGGGCGATGGAGGCCGGAGGATTTTCTATGTTGTATTATGGCCGTCTACGCTCCTTGTGACATAAATGAGCAAGTTTCATTGTGGTCATGGATAGGGGATATGATCAGCGGCTTTTAGGGACCTTGGTGTGTGGCAGGGGATTTCAATTTGGACTGTTGGTCGACAGAACGGGCTGGTTGTAGCTCAATGCCGAGAGGTATGGATGCATTTTCTTCTTTTGTGGATTCAGCGGGTTTGGTGGACTTGTCGTTACGGGGGATGAAATTTACTTGGTTTGGTAAGGGTAATCGTCGGAGTCGGATTGACAAGTTTTTGGTGTCGCCGTTTGGGTGGATTGTTTTTCTAAAATTGAGCAGGTATCTCTTCCTCGAGGGATATCAGATCATGCCCCTTTGCTTCTTCTATGCGACGATAAGGATTGGGGACCTCGCCCTTTCCGTTTTATTAATTGTTGGTTGGATGAAAAGCAAAATATATGTTGTATGGCTGAAGAGTGGTGTAGATTGTCGGGGTTGGGGATTGGGAATGAAAATATTATGGTGAAACTCATACACTTAAAGCAATTTTTACGAAAATGGAACAAGTCGGATTTCGGGGATGGTGAGCAAGAGATTAAGTTGATTCAAAATTGCTTAGAAGGGTTTGATGGCCATGAAAATGATGATAACGTGAGTTTGGCTGAGTCAGAGCTGATTGGTCAAAAGCGAGAATGGTTGCAAGCGTTATGGCAAGCGATAAAATGCAAAGAATCTCTATGGCGTCAAAAGTCGCGAGCGAATTAGCTTTGACTGGGTGACAGAAACACGACATTCTTTCATAGAGCTGCGAAGCTGCGAGAAGTGCGCAACTCTATTACTGGCTTGAATATTAATGGAAAGTGGGTGACAGATCCTCATAGGATGCGACAACATATTGTTCACTCTTTCTCTAAGCATTTTGCTGCCGATGAAAGGCTATGTGATTAAAGCATTGAGGGTAATTTTCAACAGGTGAGCGAGGATGAAAATAGGGGGCTGGTGGCGCCTTTTATGCCTGATGTGGTTTGGGAGATTGTTCGTGGATGTGAGGGTTCAAAATCGCCAGGGTCGGATGGCTATAGAAATGTTGGTGTAACGCCCCGGTTTTGGGCTTAGGAGTTTTGGGCGTTGACCGGTTTGGTCAAAGTGTTGTTCGAATCTAAAAAGGTGAAATTAGGGAAGCCTAGTTCGGGTTGCATTAAAAATATGGAAAAATGTTCTAAAATCATCTTTTAATATAATTAAGTGAACTGTGAAATCAATTTTGGAAAATGAGTTTTGGAAGGGTGACATTTTGGCTAGTGACCAAAATGTAATTTTTGAAAGTTTTGTGACTGTTTTCGAAAGGGTTGAAACTTTGAATCTTTAAGGAGCTATTATTCCAAAAGTAGTTTCTCCAGATTTTCTAAGATATTTTAAGCTATATTCTGATTTTAAAACATATCAAAAGAGGAGGGAAAGCCATTTTGGCCATTTTGATAACTAACTTCCTATTTTCTTTTCTCTCATTTTCTCTCAACCCAAACACTTTCTTTCCAGAGAATTGTTTCTGATTTTCTCACCTAAATCTCTCCTTTCAACTCTCTTTTGATTCCTAATCATCATATCTACAAAACCTCATCATTTGCTACTTGATTCATCAAGGTTTTTGATTCCAAAAAGAGGAGAAACTCAAGTTTGGAGGTAAGAACGTCCTTCTCCTCTAAACTATCAGTTCTTTACTGAAATTCCTAAGTTTTCAATCCTTAATTGATGTTTTATTAAAGGCTTTTAAGTTGTGAAATGGATCTTGGCTTATAATGCAAGATTTGGTGATTTTTGATGATTTTCGTTTGATCTGTTAAATCTGTGATTTGAGATGTGTTTTTGATGTTATTTGAACTCTAAATTGATAAGGAATTGAGTTTTGATTGATGTAATCCCGGATAGGTTGGGTTTCCTAAGTTTAGCTTGTGATTCTTGGTTGTTTTTGAGGTGATCTTGTGGATCTGGTGTTGCTGGAGTTATAAGGATGTTAATAGGTTCTTTTTAGATGTTAAATGATGTTAAAGGATGTTAGGTTTTGATGGTTAATGGCTGGGCTTTGTTGAAAAGTGGTTTGGATGCATTTTCGGTTGTGTTTGGTGGCCGAAAATGGAGTGTGGATGAGAGCAGCGAGTTTAGGTGCTTTCATTGAAGCTATTAATGCATGATGATGCATTAATCTACTGTTTTAATGTGTTAAAACAGGGGAGTCATCTTTGGATCCAAGTGGTGGTGATCCGGAAGCTTGATTTGGTGCTTCGGCAAGAGGCGAAGTGGAATCGGTGAGTGAAATTGGGTTTTCGGCTTTGAAACCAATGTCTTGGGAGCTTAGTTTAAGTCTAAACAACTTTGCTAAGCTCAAGTGTAAGTTTTCGAAAATACTCTCTAGTGGTGGCCATGATTTGATTGTTGTGCAATGTGGTTTATTGCATGTTTTAAACTCTGTTTTGAAAGCATGATTTAGCATGGTTAATGCTATTTTTGTAAGCCATATGTTGAAGGAAGCTCAAGGTAAGAGTTCCTTGTTGTTGAACATTGATTAAATGTGGTTTGATGCTTTTGAATGCATGATGAATATGGCTTGGTTTAATGCTTTAAAACAGTGGATAAATTGATGATAATGATGTATATTGGCAAGTGATGTTTTGAAAAGGTTAAGGTCACTAAGGTGGTTAAAAGTCCTTGAGTGAGCCTTGTTTACTTAAGAACATCAAGGTGGTTAAAAGTCCTTGGATGATTCTTGCTACGAACACAAAGGTGGTTAAAAGTCCTTGTGTGGTCCTTTCCAAGGTGTTTAAAAGTCCTTGGGGCCAAGGTGTTTAAAAGTCCTTGGGGTGATTATTATCATGGTGTTTAAAAGTCCATGGCCAAGGTGTTTAAAAGTCCTTGGGGTCAAGGTGTTTAAAAGTCCTTGAGGTGAACTTGTTAAGGGCACAAAGGTGTTTAAAAGTCCTTGTGTGGTCCTTGCCATGGTGTTTAAAAGTCCATGGGCCAAGGTGTTTAAAAGTCCTTGGGGTGAAAGTTGATGAACTTGTTTTTAAAGAAATGGAACTTATCACTTGTGGCCAATATGACATGTTGTGATATGATGCATGAGATGCATGTTTAAGTATGCTTTTGAGCATGTGTAAATGATGATTTGAAGCATGATTTATAAAGTGTTTTATAAATGCATTATTGGATGGTTTTATTGAGCATTCCTCACTAAGCTTTTGCTTACGCTCTCTTTGTTTTCTCAAATCAATAATGCAGAACATTAAAGTACTTTGAGGGCAGCAAGGAAGGCAAGCATTCAAGTGGAAGTAAAGCTCAAAGTATGGAAGGTTTTCTTAAGTACATTTAGCTTTTGGTAATTTGGCAATGGGGGACCTATGTGTATGTTTTGGGAGATGTTTTGAACTCCCTAAGTATTTTGAATGTTGTTGAGAATGCTGGTTTTTGTGGTTGGCCATTATATGCTTGAATTGGAAGTTTATGCTTGAATGGTTGCTTGTGTAGGAAGCATGACTATAGATTTGGGGCTTTTCACATATGTTGATGTTTCGATGAATTGTTGATGCAAGTATGTCTCATATATGTTGAATTGCATGTTGGTAAAGTTTGGTGGCATTTGGAGCATGATTGGATGTTTAATTGCATGTTTAAGTATGCATTTTGGGGTATTTTGTGCAGGGTGTTTCGGAACAGCACCTACCGTTTCGGAACGAGTGCCTTAAACAAGCCCAGGCGTTCGAAACGGGAGGGACCGTTCCGAAACGGTTTGGCTACTGCCAGCCCGTGTTTCGGTATGCGTTGCGGAACGGCCCCGCGTTTCGAAACGGGCTCTGCCTATTTCGGAACGGGTGACCGTTAGGGGCTGACATTGGCAGTTAAATGTTTTGAATTGTTTGCATTTTGGTCCTGAATCTTGTTTGTGCAATTGTATGAGTTTGGGAAGTCCTTTTGAGCTGAAATTTCACAGAGAAGCATGAAACCTGATTAATTTCAAGTTGGTAACTTTAATTTGGGTTAAGTCCTCATATATATCAGAAATTACAATTTGGTCCCTAAAGTTGTAATTTGTTCAATTGGGTCCCTGTTTGATCTCTGATGTTTATGATCTTTTAGTATGCTGTTGTATGATCATATCTAAGGATTAATATGTATCTAGACAAGTTTAAAAAAAAAGGGTCGTTAATCAAGGTTGACTTTCGGGTTGACTTTGGTTTTCCCCGTGTGACTTTCTTAATTCGGGTCAACCGTCTAGGCCGGGTTAAGGGGGTTACAGTTGGGATGTTGTCGATGGCGATGTGATGCACTTCTTGGAAGTTTTTTCACTTCTAGTAAATTAGTTGTGGAGGCGAATAATACTTTGATCGTGCTTTTCCTAAGGTTGATTCGCTGGTAAGTTTAAGCGATTTTTGGGCTATAAGCTTGATTAATTCGATTTACAAAAATCCTTGCCAAAATTCTGGCTAGAAGGCTGCAATTCGTGTTGGGTAATTTAAAGAGTGATCATCAATCAACCTTTGTGCGTGGGCGTCAAATAGTTGATGGTATTTTATTGGCAAACGACATCATTCATTCTATGCGACAGAGTTCGTCTGGTGGTTGTGTTCTTAAATTGGATTTTGCTAAAGCATATGACTGCGTACGGTTGGAGTTTTTGGAGCACGTATTACGTTTGATGGGTTTTTGTGAGACGTGGCGACGGTGGATTTCAGAGTGCATTAGCACTGTTCATTTTTCGGTTTTGTTAGTTGGTAGTGCCACCACGGAATTTGGTATAGGTCGTCGCATAGGACAAGGCTGCCCGTTGTCGCCATTGCTTTTCGTTATTGTTGCTGAAGCGTTGCATAGGTTGTTGGTTCAAGCTGAGGAGATGGGGCTTATCCGAGGGGTTGCCTTGGTTCCGGGGGTGTCATTGTCGCATCTTCAGTTTTCCGACGACACCATTCTCTTTTTTGAAGCTTCTATTCAATATGCCATGACTGTCTGTCGATTGTTGTGTTGTTTTCAAGTATGTTCTGGCTTGCAAATCAATTTTAGTAAATCATCTCTATACACTATTGGAGTTGGGGATGAGTTATGTGACTCGATTGCAAATGTTTTGTGTTGTCGGAAAGGTGTGATGCCATTTGTGTATTTGGGGTTACCTTTGGGGGTTAATCCCCGTAATATTACTGTGTGGGAACCGGTTATAGCCTCAGTTCGATAGAAACTTGCAGGATGGAAGCGGTCATCCTTGTCTTTTGCTGCCCGTGTAACATTGGTAAATTCGGTCCTCTATTCGCTTTATGTTTTTTATATGGGGTTGTTCTGGGTCCCGAAGGGAGTCATTGCAGCTATTGATAAGGTGAGGCATGCTTTTCTTTGCGAAGGGGTGAGTTTGCAACGGAAAATGAGTCGGATTAGTTGGAATATGGTGTGTCAACCACGTCATTTAGGTGGCTTGGAATTGCGGATTTGGAGGTTCGTGATAGGGCATTGTTGGCGAAATGGTCGTGGCATTATGATATGGATACATCCTCTTTGTGGAGGGCCATTATAGTGGCGAAATATGGGGAGGCAGCTCAATGGTGGCATTTTAATTCTACATATAGGGGAACGATGTCGGCCATTTGGAAACAGATTGTGAAAACAGTGAATTCGGATGACGTGCAAAAATTTATGGGCGAGTCTAGCTTTTATGGCAGGTCAGGGATGGATCTCGGGAGTTGTTTTGGTTTGATGCGTGGTGGGTCGACAAGCCTTTGAAGGACATTTTTCCACGGTTATTCTCCTTAGCTGTGAATCGGCTGGCCTAGGTAGTTGATTATTCAGTCGAGGGTGCTTTTCAGCATGATCTCTGGTCGGGTTTCTTTCGGAGATCTCTTCGTTCGTTCGAGTTGCGACAGGTTCAGGAGCTCATTTCGCTCTTGGGAACGGTAATACTTCGCAACAGCACGTGTGATATGTTGGTTTGGACTCCCAATGTTCATGGGATCTTCTCGGTCAAGGCACTTTCACGGTTGCTTATGTTGGAAAGGGTGGGGGAGAATGATTTTGGCGAGTGCTTTGCGTGGAAAATTCTCGTGCCGCCGAAAGTCCAAGCTTTCTTATGGTTCACTTAGTTGCGTTGTTTGCCCACATTTGATTTTTTGAGGCACAACGGTATTGCGTTGAATGATCAATATGGTTTATGCATTTGGTGTCGTGAGGGGGAGGAGGGGATCGATCACCTATTTTTCTCGTGCCCGTTTGTACAAGGCATATGGGATTGGTTTAGGTGTTGGTGGGGGGAGTTTACCATTACCGAGGTTGTTTTCTGAGTTCTTTATTCCGGGTTTTCATTGTTCCTTTTCGGGCGATCTACGACATTTGTGGGTCTCAAGCATTGCAACGTTGTTGTGGTCACTCTGGCTTGCACGTAATGATATTGTAACCCCCTTAACCCGGCCTAGACGGTTGACCCAAATTAAGAAAGTCACACGGGGAAAACCAAAGTCAACCCGAAAGTCAACCTTGATTAATGACCCATTTTTTTCTCTTTTTAAACTTGTCTAGATGCATATTAAGCCTTAGATATGATCATACAACAGCATACTCAAAGATCATAAACATCAGAGGTCAAACAGGGACCCAATTAAACAATTTACAACTTTAGGGACCAAATTGTAAATTCTGATAACTTTGAGGACTTAACCAGATTTTAAGTTACCAACTTAAAATTAATCATGTTTCATGCGTCTCAGCCAAATTTCAGCTCAAACGGACATCCCAAACTCATACAATTGCACATACAAGGTTCAGGACCAAAATGCAAACATTTTGAAACACATAACTGCCACTGTCAGCCCCCAACGGTCAACCGTTCCGAAACGGGAGACAGCCCGTTTCGAAACGCGGGGCCGTTCCGCAACGGGTACCGAAACGGGGGTCGGGCAGTAGCCTTTCCGTTTCGGAACGGTGTCACCCGTTTCGGACGCCTGGGCTGCTTCGAGGCACCCGTTCCGAAACGGCTCACCCTGTTCCGAAACGACCTGCACAAAATGCAGAATTTTGCTTGCCTAAACATGCAATTGACCAACCACACATGCTCCAAACGCTACCAAACTTTACCAACATGCAATTCAACATATAAGGGACATATTCGCATCAACAATTCAACAAAAAGACAACATATATGAAAAGCCCCAAATCTATAGGCATGCTTCCTACACAAGCAACCATTCAAGCATAAACTTCCAAATCAAACTCATATTAGCCATAACATGATCCAACAACATTAACAACAACATTAGAACATCACTGTCCGAACATATACGAACACATACACATAACCCGAGAGATTCTACCCCCATTGCCTTTATTAACTATAGCTATTAACCGAGACATACATCTCACTTGGAGTACTCCTTGAATCCCTTACTTCTCGCTGTCCAACTTCAAAGATCTGCATTGATGGACAAAAAGGAGCGTAAGCACGTAATGCTTAGTGAGGAATGCTCAAAACCAAAACACCATCAATGCAGCGAGTCATAAAACCTCTTTGAAAAGCAACTCGTTTCAATAAACCAAAGCCATGTTTGAAAATCCTTTTCAACAACACGCTTTAAAATCATGCATTGCACAAACATGAAAATCAACCCTTAGCTTAGAAAGCTAAGTAAACCTTTTCAAAACATAATTTGCACAACCATCAAATTAGCCATTCCATGCATAAACACCATATGCAAAGCTAAAATCAAACTTTGGAAAACACTTCCACTTTACATCATACCATTCACATACTTGAATGCCGTTTCAAAATAAGAAACCCTTTTTAAACCATTTACTCAATCAATCAACACATGCATTAGACCATGCAATGTATTACCACATCATTCTCATTTGCATCTCATGCCTTTACAACAAATCTTAGCAAGACTCCAATGCACTAAAGAGATTTCATGCACACATGCAACATTCTCAATAGATAATCAACACTTGTTCAAACTAACAACTAAACATGCATTCATAATGCATTAAGCAAATCTCATGCAACCATGCATCAATTCAAGCATCTCATGCTTCATTATATTCAAGAACATTATATTGGCTTCCAAGTGACCAACCAAATCCACTTTTCAACTCAACACCCGATCGGATACGCGGATCACAAGCGTTGTCCCCACGCTCCATACACACTACCAATCCAAGGTCCCCAAATGGACTTTTAAACACCATTTGACCTCAACATTCACAAGGTTCCCATGTATGGACTTTCAAACACCATACAACCTTAACTTTCCTAAGGTTCCCATGTATGGACTTTTAAACACCATACAACCTTAGCTTACACAAGGTTCCCATATATGGACTTTTAAACACCATATAACCTTAACATGCACAAGGTTCCCATGTATGGACTTTTAAACACCATACAACCTTAGCATCACCGATTGGTAGTTGTATAACATCACTAACGAGATCCGGGACACCCAACACAAGATCCACACATGGACTTTACACCACCATTGTGATCTTAACAAGCACAAGGTTCCCATATATGGACTTTTAACCACCATATAACCTTTGCTTAACCAAGGTCCTCGAATGGGCATTCAACCTCCATTATGACCTTAACCATCTCGTTAGGATACTTGAAGGGAGTTTACCGGTTCACTCTTAACCACTCCACCTCCAAGGCGACTTAATTCACGGTGCACTCAATCCTATAGCCGGCTAACTATATCCGATCAACGAACCAAGAACCACTTTCATCACTAGCCAATATAACCATCTTACCACAATAACCTTTAAT
This sequence comes from Hibiscus trionum, assembly GCA_030270665.1. NCBI lineage: Eukaryota > Viridiplantae > Streptophyta > Magnoliopsida > Malvales > Malvaceae > Hibiscus > Hibiscus trionum. The sequence goes on along the minus strand of BSYR01000026.1, from coordinate 37,955,722 downwards.
TCACATGCATAACCATAATGCAAAATCATCATGAACTTTAGCCAAGAACCAACCATGGACTTTCAAACACCATGTTGTTCTTAAATAAACAAGGCTTACATAAGGGCTTTCAACCACCTTTGTAACCTTAAACATCACTCACCAATGTGCATCATTAACAACAATATTCCACTGTTTTAAAGCATCCTACAAAGCCATTTAACAACATGCAACACTATGCATCATATCCACAATTTCAATGTACAAAACCAAGGATCTCTTGCCTTGAGCATCCTTCACATATGGCTTTCAAAACCAGCATTAAACCATGCCAAAATATGCTTTCAAAACAGTAATTAAAACATGCAAATCATATGCATAGCAACCATCAATCACAAATTGTTTAACAAGCCAATGCACATCACAAACCAAGAGCGAAAATCCATTTACTTACTCTTGAGCTTAGCAAAGTTGTTTAGACTTAAACTAAGCTCCCAAAACCTTCAAACCTTGGTTTTAAAAGCCGAAAACCCAACTTCACTCACCGATACACAAAACAAGGCTAGCCAACAAGCCTTCCAAGCATCCGAAACCTTCCACACCACCTCTAATGCTCACGGATCAACCTCCCCTGTTTCAAACACATATCATCAGAGGATTAATGCATCATAATGCACTAAAAACACCAGCAACACAACTAAACTCGCTGCTCATCACAAATCCAACAATTCGGCTACCAAACACAACCGAAATCACCTCCAAATACTTCCAAAACTTAACCCAGCCAAGATCCATCACTTCTAACCATTTTTAAACATCAATTAACATCCAAAATGATCACAAACACGTCCTTATACCTCCAGGTATAACAGATCACCAAGATCACTCCAAAAACAACCAAAAACTCAAGCAAAACTTAGGAAATTCAACCTATCCGGGATTGCATTAATTAAACCTCAACTTCTAATCAATTTAGCATTCATTTTACATCAATTTGGCACTTCAAAACACTGCCCAAACAGTTCACACGAAAATTTCACCAAAATCAAGCAAATCTTGCATTTTAAGCCAAAAATCAAGATTTCAATTGAAAAGCCTTTAACAAATCACAAATCAAGGATTGAGAACTTAGGAATTTCAGTAAAGAACTTGAAGTTCATAGGAGAAGGACGTTCTTACCTCCAAACTTGAGTTTCTCCCTTTTTGGAACCAAAAAGCTTGAAAATCCAAATAGCAAATGGTGAGGTTTTGTTGTAGAGATGATTAGCAATCAATAGGTAATTGAAAAGATGAATTTAGGTGACAAAAATCAGAGAAAAGATCTGGAGAGAATGTGTTTGGTTTGAGAGAAAAGATGAGAGAAAATGGGAAATGGAAAATTTAGAAAGTTAGTTAAAAATGACTAAAATATCTTTCCCTCCTTTTTACTTTTATTTTAAACCATTATTAAATCATTTAATATTCTAGAAAATCTGGAGAAACTCCCCTTTGGGTAAATAGCTCCTTAAAGATTCAAAGTTTCAATCCTTTTTAAAACAGTCACACAGTATTCAAAAATTACATTTTGGTCACTAACCCAAAATGTCACCCTTCCAAACCTCATTTTGCAAAATTGATTTCACAGTTCACTTGTATATATTAAAAGAGGATTTTAGAACATTTTTCCATATTTTTAATGCAACCCGAACTAGGCTTTCCTAATTTCACCCTTTTAGATTCGAACAGCACTTTGACCGAACCGGTCAACGCCCAAAACTTCTAAGCCCAAAACCGGGGCGTTACAGATATGGTTTTCAATGAAAAGTTGTTACCGGCATTAGAGATGTGTTTTTTGGTCAAGTTGCGCTCGCTTTATTGGGTGAAAACTCTAAAGAAGGAGTTGTTCATAAGTGAGTCGTTATGGTGGGATTGTCCGAGTTCTTTTTTTGAGACTATTTCTACTCGGCCTTGTCGCGTGGGGGTGTGTTGGGAGCCTCCGATCGGGGGACACTGAAAATCTCGGTTTATGGTTCAGCTCGCGGTAAACCAGGACCAGCGGGGTTTGGGGGAGTCTTGCGCAATGCTCAAGGCAGGATTTTAGCTCTTTTTTCCGGTCCTCTTGGTTGCCTCGACTCCAATGCGGTGGAGCTGCGGGCGAATGCTTTTGCTGTGACGTTCTTTACAGCGTCTAGATGGTCGTCACAACTTCTTGTGGTAGAGTCGGACTCTAAAATTGCTCTTGGCTGGGTAATGCACTTGGATCGACGGCCATGGCATTTTTGGGAGGTCTTTGGCATGATTGATCGTGCATGTCGTTCTTTGGGATCCGTTTGTTTCATTCACATTTTCCTTGAAGCGAATGGGTTAGCGGATGCATTAGCAAGGGAAGGGGTGTCACATACATCTTTGTTTCAAGCTTGTCTATGACTTGTTGTTTGTTCTTTGAGGGGTGTTACTTTCTTGCTGTTTGTTATGATTCGTTCTTGTCAACGTGTCGTACTCTTTTCCTCTGTTAGGCTTAGGGAGGTGTTTAATGAGGCACACGTTTGACAACCGTTGTATCATTTTTTCGTTTAATATACAACGTGTTGCTGATAAAAAAATACAATAAATTATAAACTACTTTAAAAATTAAATTCTAAATGCATTGATTTAAAATTAAAGTAACTTAATTGAATTAACATTAATGAATGAAAATTTCTAATTTGTTTTACAAATTTCATATATATTTGAAAAGTATTAATTCCTTCCTCTACTTCTATTTCCCTACAAAATTAACCATAAAATTTCTTCAAATTAAAAAATAAAACTACTACATTAAAAATTTCTCAAACAAATTTCACAAAACTTACTTCAAATCTTTTTTCCTCTACTTCAAATCTCCTACAAAATTATAACAATAATAGATATGAAATACAATTTGAAAATGAAATCATATTACTAAATTTAAAAATCAAACACATACTTACTGTATTTTTTCCTTATTATTCTTTTTCTCCTCCTCAATTAAAACTTCAAATTTTTTTCCTACAAATTTTCACACCATCCTTTATTTAACTTGAAAATTCAAACTATTCATTCCATTAATACCCCAACTAAATTATTTATTTTACAACCACCTCCCTACACAGCCTATTTTATTCAACTCGTGACTGCCAACCTATGCATGCCAAAACTCCATGCAAGCTGCTTGCCCCATGCGCAAAGCTGCACCAACTGAAACCAAGGTTGCCAACATTGTTTATATGCAGAAGCAGGTGAGTCCGTTTTTGAATAGTGCCCACGCAACCAGCTGCGCGCCACGTGCACTACGACCATTGTTCAAAATCGGATTCAAATAGTATCAATTTTAATTTTTTTTCTTTTAAGTATTAATCCACTGTTCAAAAACGGAACCAAATGCTATCATCTTTTAAGTTACTGTAGAAACTACAATATTTTGAGAAATAATGAGTTATACTATATTTTGGAGGGGAAAAAAGATAATATTTTCATCTTTTCTCCCAATATTTTTCTTTTCTCCAAATACAAATGCTTCAAATTGTAAAAAAATACTCTCAAATTAAATAATTGAGAGGAAAATGATGTCACCATTTTTTCCTTTTTAAAAGTCTAATGGTATTAAGTAACCTTTACTAATTGATGATGTTCGAAACCAATTCTAATTGATGATGTCATTTTGAAATAAAAATAAATGTGTCCTATCATACCAAAACTTACCCACTAATTATTATTATATATGTACACAAACGAAAATGATCACCATTTCCTACCATGCTTAGCGGTATACATGTGGGAAATTACATAATTGATTAACTGTTTTTCAAAATTTCGGAATCATTGTAAGGACATCGAATATTGCTAAAAGTTTAAGCAATTAAACACAATAAAATCAATAAAGCTTTTGACCCGATTGTAAATTCTAACGGCGTTGCAAAAGAATATACTCAACTACGATTAAGGGTTTATTTGAAAATGATAATTATGAAAAAAGACAAAATCTTATCCACAATGAACGAACTCGGTGCCCAATGTGTGGTCTGTTTGGCATTGTTTGTAACAATTTTATCGATGAAATAACGTCACATGAATTGTGCAAGCGCACACTATCGATGCAAGTATAGTTGACAGATAATCTTATCAGATACCGATTCCACGAGGAAAGAAATTTGGTTGTATTCTTATGTCAATGCAAGCAACACCATAAGTAAAAAAAAAAGATTATGAGTGTAGTTGTGATGTTAAAGGAAAAATAAGAAGATTTGTATTAAAGATTGATGTAGAAGCAATAAAAATAAACGATTATCAATTAAGGAACCATATGACTATATGGGTAATATTTCTCATATATTCTTTTTTTTTTATTGCACGAGGAAGATTATCAAAGTTTTAGTTTTTCTAGGTCTTTAAGATCCAGGGTAATATTTCTAGTAAGTACAAAAAAGATTGAATTTTTAATAATAATGTTTTGTTCTTGTCTAAAGATTTTTCACATGCATGAAAAAATTAAGGACATTATTTTGTATTTTCATAATAATTCTAGTATTTTTATTATTACTTTATGCACGACCAACATGATAATTTGGTTAAATTAGGGAAAATTCATTTTCTTAAAAAAGGAAAATAATACATTTAAAAAATCATTTAGGGAAATGGTCGAAATTTACCGTACCAAAGGGGTGTCATTACAAATTATTACCAATGGGTGAGGTGGGAGTCCCAGTTACTTTGGTCCAATTTTTTTTCTTCAATTTGGAATAAACTATACATACATAAAATTACAGTGAATAAAATAAAATTTTTAAAGAATTAACACAAAACTCACCGTTTTGAGATACACAATTAAATTAAATAATTTGATTTTAATATATACGGCGAGTCCAAAAATTTGAAAGACTATAGTTTTGTGTTTGGGTGTCCGGGTTAGGTGATTTGTTTTTTGAATTCATATAACTTTTCTAGATCTACACACTAGCAAGGCAACATAGTCGTGTCTCTGTTTTCATCCCGAAAAAAACGTTTGCGCCTTCAATTTTGAATTTTTCAATTTTTATTGAAACTTAGAATTCTTTGTCATCTATCTTTTTTAACCTATAACACTTAAAACTTCGATTTTTCTATACAAATATATATCGTTATACACAAAGTTTTGATATGTGTACTGTTACTGCATTCTAAAAATTTTCATGTTAGTCCCTGTAATTTTAATTTCCTTTTAACTATGTCCATGCAATTTTACCACAAGACCAAAATCAAATATTTCAGAATGCAATAAGATTACACAACTTCTAAATGTAGTATAATTACACAATTGCAGTAATTTTGTGTCCATTTTTAATTTTAGTCCCTCTAATTATAATTCTTTTCATTTTAGACATAAAATGAAATAAAAAAATAAAATTACCCAAAGTCTCCAGCACCCTCCATCCCATAAATAGTCTTTTTTGAGTTTCTACTTTTTAAAAAAAATTGATTTTTTTTGAATTGGGGCAAATTTTTTCCACTCCTACCTCTTCTTAGAAGTATCCAAAAGTGAAACATTGAAAGGAGGAAAAAGTTTCTTAAGATGACGTGGCATAAAGGGTAGGTATGCTGTGCGGCAGGTTAAAATGCGGGTACTATACGACGGCACCTATTTTCCCAGTTATAGGTTACCAGTCAATTCAAACAGGTTTTGGTTAAGATTTTTAGTTGGCGAATGAAATGTTTTAGCCTTAAACTGGTTTTTTTCTAACATCTTAGGTGTCGAGTTAATTGTTTCCCTTTGAATTTAGAAAGTGAAATATCTTCCTAATATTTTAGGTTCCCTAATTACTTCAACTTTTTTTATAACACTTTAGGTGACGAATGAAATATTTTATTCAACTTAAAAAGTTCAATATCTCGATAATAATTTACGTTTTCTAATGCCAAACTGAATGTAGGTAACATTTTAGGTGTCGATCTCGAAACTGAATTTCATTAATATTTTAGAGTTTAACTGAAATGTAGGTAAAATTGAAGGTGTCGATCACGAAACTAAATTTCATTAATATTTTAGTGTCCGAACCCCAAACTCGTTTCCGCTAACATATTGGATTCAAAACGCTGAACTGAATTTCAGTCATATTATAGGTTACGAACCCCAAACTCGTTGCCTGTAACATTTTAAGTGTCGAACCCAAAAATAATTTTTGGTAACATTTTACGTATCAAACCTAAAACTCTTTTTGGGTAACATTTTAAGTACCGAACTCCAAACTGAATTTCATTAACATTTTACGGTCTGAACCCCCAACTGAATATCAGTAACATTTGAGGTGTTGAACCCCAAACTAATTATTGATAACAATTTAGGTGCCAAACCCCAAACTGACTATCGGCAACATTTAAGTATCGAAGCCTAAACTAAATGTCGGTAACATTTTTGGTCACGAACCCTAATTTTACCCTTATAAATATTCTATAAAAAATTCTTCTACACCACCATATTTTGTAGATATTCTTAATTAAAAATTATGGCAAGATTTTCTACAACCGTTTTCTTTTTAGGAACATGCCTTTACACTTCATTCAACAGCAACATCAAGAATGATGATTTGTTTGAGTTGATTTCCGCGAATGTTAGCAAATCAACAAGGAAGAAATTATCTTCATTGGAAGCCAAAATTCCCATTGATGAGCCTGGCTCTGAAGCTCATTACATGCTGAAGATATGTAATGCAAGTGACCTTCCGCAGACGAAGACGTTGTGTGTGTACGTAATTTTAGGAGACAACATCAGAAAGAACAACTAACTAAGGAATTGAATATCACATCTTATATATCTATAGACTACGACAACACAGAAACAGACTCTTCTTTCGTTTATTTTAACTGAACTAAGCTAGCTTAGTAGCAATGAAACATGCATCTAATTTCATATCCTACTTTTTAATGTAATATATGTTTGTTTTGGTGATCATATTTCTCTCGGTTCCTTGATCAGAGCTGAGTATATCGTTAAACATGTTAGGCATCATTTTAGCACCAAAAAGTATCAATACTAAACTTCGCATTTTGATATTCTTCAACATGAAGCTAAAATCTTACACGGTATGGTAACATTTAAGGTGGTTGTTCTCGTTACAAGTAGCGAAACTCTTATATATTTTTTGATACTCCCAATAACGTATGGACATATGTAACTATACATGAACGTGAACATTGTAGACGAGTAGTATCAAAACTCTTTTTTATGTTATATTATAGCTAAGATTCTTGACACGAGAAGACGTGTAAGGCTCGTACAACATAGAATCTTGTTAATTAGATAACGTGTCAGCGATGTGCGTTAGAGATTCTTGACATGAGTTGACGACAGTCGTATATTACATTTATGATAAGGGAAGTAGTGTATTCTGGCATTGTTTATTTGTGGCAAAGGTAAGTTGGATTGTGTTCACATTTGTAGATGAAAATTTTTACCACAAGGTAGCACATGATGAAATAATCAAAACAGACTTGTAGAACATCGCATTGTTTTTCAAGTTTTTTCTTTTGACTTGAAATTTCTCCATTTTTGTACAAACTTCTTACTTCATCCATATTCACCAAAATTTTCAATTTGGCATTATGAATTCTAATTTCCCTGTTTTCAGTAAACAAGATTGTTACCCAATTTCTCAATTGGTCAACATCGATCGAATATCCATCATTGTGCATCCATTTAAAGAAAGCACAACAACTCTACAAATGTGTAGAGTAACACATTAATCGAAACACCGGAACAATAACCCAACTTATTACTTAATACCTCGGGGCCTCTAGCACATCCATAAAAAAAATTTCCTTTGCTGCGTGGTAGAGTTGAAGTGCAAGCTGGTGATTGCAATACACAATAACAGTGAACAATGTTTCCTTTGGCACATGATTTAGAACACTTCCAGTACACATTGTTGAGGGAAAATTCAAACAGTTGATGTTGCAACGTGCATAGATTGAAGTGGAGAGGATTATAAGAACAATATATAATTGTGGATAATGAAATAAAATAAAAATCAAAGTAATTTGTAGAAATGTATAAAATAAAATGAAGTCCATCAAACCTCTGCATCAAATTCCAAAAAAAAATATTAACAAGTTCAAAAAGTCATGATATTAAAAGTCTAGTCAGTCGTCTTGCGGGTATAGAATTCCTGACGAAGAGAGACCATTTCCTTGCGAATCTCAACAAACTAAGAATCATCATGCTTAGAAGCTCAGCAAACTGAGATTCAACATGGTTTCGAAGCTACGCGAACTGCGAATTAGCATGGTTACGAAGGTCAGCTAACTGCAAATCAACATGGTCACGACAAGTAACCATGTAGTCACGCAGTGACTTCATCGTAATTTCGTCTAGAATTGTAGAAGAAACTTGTTTGGCATGCAAAGGGAAATGTCCTTCCACATTTTCTGTGTTGGCGGCATCTTTTGTGTCCTTATAAATCAAACGTTTTTTCTTTATCTTTAAAGATGTATACGCATTTGTGGGTCGAATGAATGTCAATCTTTTTCTTTAAAGGGACATGTGGATCCAAAGAAAAATCGACATCATTGTAACACCCCAAAAATTATGCCAAAATTGTAAACCCTAAATTCGAAAAATCCCTAATTTAGAAACTTAATTTTTAAATCTCTATGTTGAGAACCCTAATTTTGGGACTTTAAAATTTATGAAACCCTAATTTTGAAATTTCTAAACTCAAAACTAATTTTTGAGAAATTCAGTACTCAAGTTCAAAATCACAAGTCTTCAAAGTTTAAGAACTATTTGGTAATTTTTCTAAAGACTTTAGGGACTTATTGTGTCATTAACCCTTGAATGTCGAATTGAATTCTAATGCAACCAAAATCGGTGAATTTATTTATTTATTTTATTGAAATCTTATTCAATTTTATCCTATATATATATATAGATCTTACCCTAGAATTTCCCTATTCTTTCCACCGTCAACAACCCTTTTCCATTGTTTCTGTCGGTTGCTCTTGCAAGTTTCAGCCTTTGATTTGTTGTTCATCGTTTACAAAACAATTCAATTATCAATTGAATTAGAATTTTTACGCCAATAATTCCTTTTTTTTTTGGTTCCCCTCTGTTTCCAGTTAACAAGTGCTATGGTGGGACCCTCCACAAAGACATCTTTAAGCTATAGCTAAGTTATATTTTCAAGCTATGCACACATAAATTTGGGTGACCACGACTCCCTATCCTCAAGTCTTACGATTTATCACCTCATCCACTGATACAGTTGAACTAGTACGTCTAATCGTGCGAAACCCAACATTCGGTTGAATTTGCTTTGATTAAGGTGTGTTTCTTCTGGTGCTATAAATAAATGATTTTTATGTGTGTTCTCTTCCCATGCTACATACTTTTTTTGTGATATTGTTTTACACTTAATGATTTTCAAATGTGTTGAGATTTTACATTATGTTTTCTATGCATATTATTTTTAAACTGTGAATAATATTTTGATTTAAAATAAATGAGTTGTGAATTCCTGAATTATTATCGGACTGTGTTGAGACTGTGAAAACTGTGAATGTGTTATCATGGGTTGGGATTGTACGGAGGAAGTTCAGTGGTTTATACCACTTGCGTTGGTGACTATGTAGCGAGAGGTTCTTGGAACCTACTCTTTTTGGTGACTATGCAATATGGGTGCATTGCATTGTGATTTCATAAAACCATGTTTAAACGTGCTTTGTGTCTTTTAAATATTTTTGTGAAAATCATTGTTGTGAAACTGAGTTTGTGATTGCTTGCACTTTAGAGACACGTTGGGCTCAATAGCTTACTCCCCTATAGTTTTCTCTTACAGATACCTTGGACACTAGGCGACTTGGTACTCAGAGGATCTCTTTATTTTATCGAATCTATTTTATCTTCAGTATGAACATACTTTATTTTCATGAATATTTTATTATTAATATTATTTTGGGATTTTGATGTAATTTCATATTTGGGGATTATTATTTTTACCATGCATTTTTAGACTTTAAAATTGAGAGTTTTATTTAAATTATAAGATTATTATTTTAACGTTTGAATATTATAAATATCGACACACTTTATATTATTATCAGTAATAATTTATTTTATGATATTTTAATATATTATAATTCGAATTAGTTTCTTGAGGGTAGGGTTTTTAATTGTGACTTCCTAAATTCGGCTATTTTATTGAGACACAAGCATATTGAAGAGAGGTTGAGGCCCCATAGCCCTTAGCAACACAAGATGGTATCTGGAGGAAAATGATTTTGGCAATGTTAGGAGCAACCTCAGTTCGATATTGGTTAAGCCACCAATAATTAATCTCTCAGATGGTTCCTGCCTTCCCACCGGATGATCGAAAAAATCATGCCACAATAAGGTGAAAGATTCTCTCTTCAAAAGTAAGATTTTTTGGACTATAGCCTTTGTACTTTTTAATAGAGCTGGTATCAATTTCATCGTAAGGGCCATTATTTTTAATACCAAATCAACTGCAATTGATTGGGGGTGATAGAGAGTTCCTTACGCATAAAAAAAGAGTTGATGGAAATAATCTCAGATGAATTTGGGTCACGTACAGTTGTAGCATTACTATAAAAGACTCTTACAAGTCTTTCACAAACCTTCGGTTGGATAGCAAGAAATGCATTCCAACCCCATTTTGTGAAAGTTGACTTCATTTTGAAGTTGTAGGTTTCATTCTGTAGGAAAATTCATGGCCACAACGCGTTCTTTACGAATTTGTATGTCGTAGAAATGTTTATAAAATTTAATCTTCTCATCATTTTATCTAAAACATGATTCATTGAATGTTGGTGTTGGGTCAACGGTTCGTTGACGTTTGGTTGGATGCTGCATGATTAATGGGTATAGTGAAGAAGAGTTCACTAGGATTTGTGTTTAGAGATCTTGTAAGAAATAAAGCAACTGTTTGGAAGTCAATCAACATCACAAATTGAAGAATTCATCCAAACACCATCAATGTATAATATATGAAAGCTGAAGAAAAATGAGAGGAACCCATCATATGTAACATGTTTTGAACATGAAGCCAAGCCCATCGATAATATGAAGCAATTTTCAAGTTCAAAGCTAAGGCATGGAAAGAATTGGAAAACCAAACAAAATAAATGGTATGGAAACATTTAAGGGTTACTATTAAATTTTAAACAAATTTAGCGAGAAATCTTAAAAACCCAAACAATAATATCAACTATTTTGTGAACATCAACGATGAGGCATGAAAAGTAAGTGAAAACCAATAAAAAAAGCGAATGTATAAGAGAAAAGCTCGGGTTTCCAGAAATATACTTTTGATTTAAGCAGACATGATTTGATTGAACTGAGTTTAGGCTTCCTGTTAATGTTTAAAAGATCTTACCGGAAAATTTGAAAACCCCATCAATTATATTAACCAAATATTAAACAGGAAAAACTTCAATAGTTAATTATGAAATGACTAAATCGATTCAATACTAAAATTAAGGGAATGCATGCTAAGGATTATGAATTTCAAGGGGCAAGGACACTTGTCCATGCTTGATCAAGCTAGGTGTTGAGAGGGGGGATGTTCTCGGCCACTGAGAAGAAAATTAAGATGAGCCAAAATCAAGTTCATCCTCCTTCCATCTTTTCTTAAAAACCGATTAGCGAGAGAGTGAGAAAGTTGATGTTGAAGCCATTGTAGCTCACATTAAGCTTCACCGAAAGGGGTACAATTAGAAGGTAACAACTTGTTTTCTCTTCTTAAATATGTTAATTTTTTGTTTAAGATTATAAAAGAATTTTAGTTATGAGCATGTATATCATAAAACTTTCTTGAAGACAAAACAAGAGAATGTGTGGCTTGATGATGTTGTATTCGAATGTGTATGCACATGATTGTATATGAATTGATTTGAATGAATCAAGGTGTAGTTGTGAAATCTGCTTAGAATGGTGATTATAGATTCGAAATGGACTGGTTTGATAAGATAAAAATTTATATGTATTGGAAAGATACCATGTTTTGTGTATACATGAGTAAATGAACTGATTTAATTAGAAATGAACGCATGTTAGAAGGCTGCCCAACTTTGATGTATGTAAAGTAAGATTGGATTGTTTTGGTCTATTAAAACAAGGAAAATCTGTTTTGGAAGAGGATATTGGTATAGCTAGGAGTAAAAATCTATTTTTCCATCCAATGGAAATAAATGAGATTGCTAGATACATATGAACAATGTTCGAAGTATTTAAATAAGCTGTTTCAAATGTGTAGATGTGTACATGTATGTAACGCCCTATTTTTAATAGTCGAAAGTTGATTTGGTGTAGTAAAATAGGGATTCTGTTTTTAATAGTTGAAAGTTGTCACATGGTTAATATATCTCTAATAGGAGTCTGTTTTGAATTAATGAAGTAATAAGAATTGTGTTTGTAGATGTTTACAGGACTGACTAGATATTCATAAGATGGGTGTAAGATATGAAATTTGTTTGACATCTTGGAAGATAGAAAAAGGGGTTGTTATTATGCATTCAAGGGATGTTTAAACTGCCTAGTAAATGAGTGAATTGTCTTATGAAAATATAAGTTTTAAGTAAATACATTCATAATAGGGGTTGTCTTGAGCATCTAGGTATAAATATTATTGATTTTTGCATTGTATGTTAATGAATTAAACAATCTTAGACTATCTTCTAGTGCTAAGTTATGTGTACAATTTCAGGGGACAATTTTGAATGATTTAAAGTATAGAAGTGTGAGTCGTCTTGATTGGTGTATGTTTAAAGGATTGAATTGATTCTAATGTACGTAGTTACATTATTGTTATGTTTAGACCATGAGGAAGATAGGAAGGATTTGATAAGTGGCACGAAACGAGTGAAAATTTAGGTATCCCGAAACAACGGATAAAAGGTGAGTGTAGTTTAAAGACTCGGAAAAGGATTACAACCTTCCGAGCATTGTTTTTCTTTAGAGTAATATACTTTTAGATATCTATTGCAAATTATGTTATTGCTATGCTAAGCTGGAAGCAAGGTACATATTTCTTTAAGAAATACTTAGGGTTTTGAAATATTGAAAGAAAGGTTGATATGAATTATATATTGCTATGCATGTATAAAAGTAAATTAAAACATGATATATGCTTTCATGATTTAATGAATGTTTAAGGAATTACTTCGCTTGTTAGATAAATCATGTGACAACATGCTATTAAGCTTGGTATCCAAAGTAAACACTCTTGTGGAAAAGCACCTTGATAAAAATATATAAGAGAGACGAATGATAATTGCATGGTAAGGAGCCTAAACGGTATATTCTGATTCATTAAATGAGAGGTTAAAATATAAGCATAGGAAGCCTCATTGGTAAGAAATGAGTAATGCTCATCTTGAATGTGAAACTCACATGAGGTGAATTCTGCTTATTTAAAAGTACTAAATTAAATTAAAGGTAATTGAATGATCAAAAGTGATGTTACAAGGCATACAATGGCTCTAGGTTTCTCGGATAACTAGTAAAAAGCAATAAAGCCTTGATTAGAGTCAGTTTAGTCACAATTGGCATGCCATATAGTCCGTCGAGCTCGCTAGTTTGGACTATGGTCCCCTGTTATTAAGATCTAGTGATCTAATGGTACAATTGATACCCATGTAAATAATGAAATAGATAGGGTACTTAGTGTACCCTTGTTTTGGTACTATGTGTACCCTTGTTACTGTTACCCTTGTTATGGACTCGTGTGTCTAATAACTTAATCAAGGCTCAAGATAGTGTAAATATTCACAATAGTGAATCTTGTTAAACTAAAATGAAAAATAGGACTATGACCTCTTGCTTGAAATTTTGGACAATAAGTCCCCAATAAAGGCTCGAAATGAGCCATGTATGCTAGTGATTGGTTCAACATGAGTTGTTGCATTAGTGAAATAAGTTGCCTTACGGATGGTTGTTGTGTGTAAAATAGTCTATCGCAATGGTAGTGCAAGTGTACACGACGCAAGTAGTAAAGTGATACGAAGTATCGGATATCGTCTCCACAGGGATTGGGCTAATAGCTTCACCTTATTTCACTGCACGAAGTAAAGAAAATAATTGAGAATTGTCACGAGAATAATAAAGTAAACTTAAATTAAAGAGTAGAAATATCAAGATAGAGAGAATGGGCTGGTACTGAATTGCTCAGTAGTGCAGGTATTGTATTGCTTAGGAACTCCAGTTCTGTCGTCGCGCTTGTCGCTGGCAACACCTGTCGCGGCAGCTGTCCGTTGGTCGTCGCGGCAGCAAACACACCAACTTAGTACTTTCAAGTTTGGCAAGAATCCCAGATCTGCCTTGGCCTATCCCTAGGTCCAAGTCTGTCGATGATCACGTCTTTGATGATACCTCCCGGTGTGAATCGAAGGATGAACACCGATGTGTATGAATTCTTCCTTAGCCACTTAACCTTGCCCTATCCCTAGGCACAAGATAGCTCAACTATAAACTAGAGAACCCGCTCTTATTTCTTTCGTATACTTAACTCTCCCGATGCTAAGTAAATAGATAACCTCACAATGCTCTCCCGATGCTCTTGCAAGATATTAAAACCAAAATAAGAGAACTTGAAGTTTATTTTATTGAACTTGGAAAATCCTAAAACAAAACAACCCTTGCAACTACTTTACAAATCAACCCGTGGCCCTAGGGGTTTTTTAGAACATGTCGACGATGGGTAAACGGCGGAGGGGTTTGGTTATCGGTTATGGGGTATGATCTCTCCTAGGTTAAAATCTATGCCCTTATATAAGCTTTGGGCTCAAGTATTCTAAGATAACAAGGATTACAACTTTAATTAAAAGTAAGATTCTAATAAAGACTTTAATCTTCAAGTATCCTACTTTTCAGCCGCCTCCTTGTTTCATGGGATTTCCTCTCCTTGAGCTTTGGCTTGACATATCTTTTGATCCGGGGCTTGGAAAAATATATGGTTTTCACACGACAGACGAGCATAATTTTCTCTATCTATTGAGGTCCACTTTGCTTTTCCTCCGCTAACTTGATGTCGTCCTCTGCTGTCACGGCAGATCCATGGCAGCATCGTCCTTATCATCTGCTTGTCCAGTTCAGCTCTTCTGCTTCTCTGCCCTGCGCCCGCCTTCTTCATCTACTATGGCAGCAACCTGCAAAATCGGCCATCTTTTAGTAGAATCCGTGCCTTTATTATATTTGTGATGTTTTGCTGTAAACTAACCTAAATGCAATGCAATGATGCTTGAATGCAGCAGAAAAATGGGTTAAAAAAGGTGTAAATAATAGAACTTTTACATACTCAACACACCCCCAAACTCAAGTTTTTGCTTGCCCTCAAGCAACTAAGACCTAAAAGAAAAAAGAATATAAATTTTTTTTTTGTGTTGGCCTTCAAACAGTGAACTGTCCCTTACCCGTCGCTCATTCTCTGTAACGGCAGCAACCTGTCGGAAAGATTAGGATCTGTCCGGAATCTCCCTATAGTCCTCGTGCAGTGTGTGCATGCTTGTGAACAGTTATATGCCAAGACTCTTTTAGTTTCACTAGAATATTCAACTCTTAACTTGAATTTTTATGCCAAAGTTTATCTTTTTGAAGGCACATTTTCATGCTTCTTTGATTTTTTGTTTTGACTTGATTTTTATTTTTCAAGCTAAAGTTTCACTAGAGCCGGTTTCGGGCACCTCTAGCTAACTTCCTAGAGCCGGTTTCGGGCACCTCTAGGGCTGTTGAGTCTATTTTGCTAAACTTCTTTCCTAGAGCCAGTGTTAGGCACCTCTAGGGGCTATTCAAGTGCTAAGCTTCCTATTCTAGTTTGGCTAAAAGAAATCTAAGCAGTATAACAGTCACAATGGTGTTTAAGATTTTCATAACTATGGAAAGGCTCTAAACTTCTCCTTAATCTGTCCTAAAGATGCTGCCACGGCAGAGCTGTCATGACAGGTAAGCTTACTTCACAGTTTTAAGCCAACAGTTTTTTTTAAGAGAACTTAAATAAAAGACACAACAATTAATTAAAGATATGTACTAAGACTCCATTAAAATGGAGGGTTGCCACCCCCAAACTCGAGGGTTGCATTGCCCTCAATGCAAAATGAAAAAATAAAAATGAAGGCAGGTACATCACAAAATACAGATAAGCAGGCAGCAAGGAAAAAAATAAAAGACTTAGATTTTAATCGTTGTCTTCACTGCTGCTGCTGAGGCGGATTTGGCGGCGGCTTTTGGGTTGTGGGGCAGGCTGGGCAGGTTGCTCCACGATCTGGATGTCTGAGCTGCTACCGCTATCCCAAGTGTTGTTGCTGCTGGTGGTGCTGGCTTTGGGAATTAGCTGTCTGTCGGCCACATGTTTCTGCCTCTTGACAGGCGTGAAGTTCTGCGCCAAATTCCTCCTAATAGGGGGTTCTGCCTCGTTCTCATTTGAGGCTGGTCGCTTCGTTCCTCGAGCAGAGGTGTCTGCCTGAGGGTTGCCAGCTGCCGGCTGGGTAGGTGATGGGGTGGAAGCAGCAGAATGAGTGTGTGGGGAGGTAGGTGGTGTAGGTGTGTGGATAGGGGTGGGGATGTGGAAATAGTGGGCAGGGAAAGTGGGGAAAACAACATCGAGATAATGTAAAGTGTTGGTAATGAAATTTACCGTTGAGTTGGCGAAATCCCGGATGAACGTCATCAGCCCCATCTGCCTGTCTTCCAAACGCTGTATGGCAGCAAGGATTTGAGCAGATTGGTCTGTCTGGGCGGCTGCTGCTTCATGTTCAGGGGCAGGTTCCTCGGATGATTCTGCTGGGGAGGCAGCCGGGTTGAAAGAGGAGAGGGGGGTTGCGACTATCAGCTCCATGAGGCTGGTAATGTTGTTGTCGGTCCAGCCTCTGCCTTGGACTAATTTATCGGTGGTGGCCTCTGGGACAGCAGCGCAGCGGCAAAGAGAAGTGATCATGAATGGTAGGCAAAGGCAGGAGGTGGAGCGAAATGTGCAGTCCAAGATGCTTTCCCTCATATAGCGGCCCACGTTGATAGGCCGGTCGTTCATGATCGAATGAATGAGGGCGAGCCGCTGCTGGTCCACCGTCGTGTGATGGGAGGACGGCAGGATACGCTTCTTGATGAAAGTGTTCCATAGCTTTGCTTCTGGAAGGAGCTGCCCCCTTTTTACAGAGTTGGGGTTCTTTTTGCTCGTGTTCCACGTCGTTCCTTCCTCTGTCACTTCTGCCATGATAGCTCCGTAGGCGGCAGAGTCGAGGGTGTCCAAAAATTGCTGATGGGCATCGTCGTTGGGACCAAAATAGAGGCCATACATGTGGTTGATGCTGTCAGCTGTGAATGGTACCTTGACCCCTCGGACAGTGACGGATGTCGCCGTCTTGCTGTTGATGGCAGCATAGAACTCCCTCACCAACGTGTCATTTAATTCTGTTGGTTGTTCTACGAACTGCTCCCATAGTTGAGCTCGTATTGCCCTCGCGATGAATGGTCGAAGCCTCATGTTCGGAGCCTTTCGGATGTAGATGAAACCTCTTTCTTCCCATAATTCCTTGTTTGCGAAGGCCGACGGTGTGGGTGCTGCTGATGAAGAGGCTGAAGCAGCACCGCGGCAGGTCTGTCTGGAAGACATTTTAGTTGCAAGGGTTGTGAAAGTAAAGAAAACAAATAAAAACGAGAGGAGAAAGCAAGTAAGAATAAGCAGAAGTGATGAAAATGGAAATGAGAACAAGGTTTTATAGCGGTAGAGTTGCTGCCCGTTTAATGCTGTAACGGCAGGCGGGAATAACGGGGCGACTGTTGAGGTTGGCGTGTCTGACGCGTCTGTCACGTAATTAAGCGTCTGTTACGCGTCTGTCACACGCTTCTGCGTCTGCCGTGTCAGTCTGTTGACAGCCTGTCTTATCCGTGTCTGCGGCGGCAGCTGGAACGACAGGCTTCAATAAATGGGCTCTGTTGGGCTGATGGATGGATGGTGGGCTTGGGTCACTTCTTCTTTTCTTCTTGACTCCTTTATTTGCTGAAAACAGAAAATATAAAAACATTATTCGAATAAAATAAACCTAATTTCCTAATAAATAATACTAAATAATAAACTAAATGAAAATAAAATTTAGGTTAAATTAGGGATGCCTTGTGGGGCATCTTCTAAAGTAACCACTTCCTGTATTCCTGGGGCTTCAGTCCCCTGATAATGCTTGAGGCGCTGTCCGTTGACTTTGAATTGGTGCCTGTCTTTTAATGATTGGATTGTGATGGCACCATGGGGAAAAACTTGTACCACTTGGAACGGGCCAGACCATCTAGACTTTAGCTTTCTTGGGAAGAGTTTCAATCTAGAATTGAACAACAACACAAGCTGCCCTGGGCAGAACTGTCGTGGCAGCAACTTCCTGTCATGCCACTTCTTAGTTTTCTCCTTGTAGATTCTTGCATTGTCGTAGGCCATTGTCCGTATTTCCTCAAGCTCGTTCAGATCTAACAGCCTTTTCTGGCCTGCCTTGTCCAAGTCCATATTCACGGCCTTGATTGCCCAATATGCTTTGTGCTCTATCTCGACAGGCAAGTGACAGGTTTTCCCATAGATCAATCGGTATGGAGACATGCCCAATGGAGTCTTAAAGGCTGTCCTATATGCCCATAATGCATCGTTAAGGAGTAAAGACCAATCTTTCCTAGTTGGCTTAACCATCTTCTCAAGAATGTTCTTAACTTCCCTATTGGATATCTCAGCTTGTCCATTGGTCTGTGGGTGGTATGCTGTCGCGATCCTGTGCTTGACACCATATTTCTTCAAGGCGGTAGCAATAACCCTATTGTCAAAATGTCTCCCTTCATCACTGATAATTGCCTTAGGGATGCCAAATCCAGAAAAAAATGTTTTTGTGCAAAAACTTTTGGACTGTCTTGGCATCATTCTTTTGAGTGGCGATGGCTTCGACCCACTTAGAGACATAATCCACTGCTAAGACGATGTATAGATTTCCACATGAAGATGGAAAAGGTTCCATGAAATCAATCCCCCAAACGTCGAAGATCTCGACTTCTAGAATGTTCTGCAGTGGCATCTCGTTTCTCCTCGAAATGTTACCTGTCCGCTGGCACCTGTCACAGTTCTTGTAGAAGTTCTGTGCATCTTTATACAGTGTCGGCCAGTAGAACCCTGACTGCAGCACCTTGGCAGCAGTTTTATTGCCTCCTAAGTGACCTCCATATTGTGAAGCATGGCAGTGATGGAGAATGTCTTCTTGTTCTTCTTGTGGTACACACCTCCTTATAACCTGATCTGCGCATAGTTTGAAAAGAAGAGGTTCTTCCCAATAATAATGCTTAACATCATTTTGGAACCTTTTCCTGGCTTGATAATTAAGATCAGAAGGAAGTATTCCGCTAACTATAAAATTAACGAAATCAGCATACCAGGGGAGTTCAGAAGACTTACCTGCCGCCATGGATGTCGCGGCAGCGATTGCGGCAGCAAAGAGCTGCTCATCTGGGAAGGTCTCCAGTATGTTTGTCTCATCGATTGGTAGACTCTGTCCCTTCTCCAACCTTGACAAGTGATCTGCCACCTGATTTTCTGTCCCTTTTTTGTCCTTGATCTCAAGGTCGAACTCTTGCAATAGCAGGATCCACCGTATCAATCGAGGCTTTGCATCCTTTTTCGCGAACAGATGTTTGAGGGCAGAATGGTCTGTGTGCACTATCACTTTCGTCCCAAGTATGTAAGAACGAAACTTGTCAATGGAGAACACCACAGCTAATAGCTCCTTTTCTGTGGTGGTGTAGTTTACTTGGGCGTCATTCAATGTCTTGCTGGCATAATATATGACATGAAATAGCTTATCTATGCGCTGCCCAAGTGCTGCCCCGACAGCATAGTCACTAGCATCACACATAATCTCAAATGGCTGTGTCCAGTCTGGTGGCTGTACTATGGGGGCTGTTACCAGTTTTTCCTTCAGAACCTTGAATGCTTCAGTACATTCATCATTAAAGTCAAAGGGTCGGTTCTGCTCTAAGAGATGACATAGGGGCTTGGTGATTTTTGAGAAATTTGCAATAAACCTTCGATAAAAACCAGCATGCCCTAAAAAACTCCTAATGCCCTTGACTGTGGTCGGCGGCGGCAGCTTCTCAATTACTTCTATTTTAGCCCTGTCGACTTCTATCCCACGGCAGCTAATCTTATGGCCAAGGACTATCCCCTCATCCACCATAAAGTGGCATTTTTCCCAATTCAAAACAAGATTTGCTTTTTCACATCTTTCAAGTACCTTTTGTAAGTTGCCAAGGCAGCTCTCAAAATCGTCTCCAAAGACGGAAAAATCATCCATAAATATCTCAAGGAAGTCCTCTACCATATCGGAGAATATGGACATCATGCACCTTTGGAAGGTGGTAGGTGCATTACATAATCCAAACGGCATCCTCCTAAAAGCATATGTTCCGTAGGGGCATGTGAAAGTCGTCTTTTCTTGATCTTCTGGTGCAATAGCAATTTGATTATAACCTGAGTAACCATCAAGAAAACAATTGTAAGGTTTACCCGCTAATCTGTCAAGCATTTGATCAATAAAGGGTAAAGGAAAATGGTCCTTTCAGGTAGCTTTGTTGAGCTTCCGATAGTCCATACAAACCCTCCAACCGGTCACAGTCCTGGTTGGGATTAACTCATTATTCTCATTGGTTATCACGGTCATTCCTCCTTTCTTTGGAACGCATTGCACCGGGCTCACCCATTTGCTGTCGGAGATGGCGTAAATAATACCAGCATCTAACCATTTGATTATCTCTTTACGCACCACCTCTTTCATCGCATGGTTTAGCCGCCTTTGGGCATCAATAGTCGGCTTATGATCTTCCTCTAGAAGGATTTTGTGCATGCATAACGCCAGACTAATGCCTTGAATGTCTGCTATCGTCCATCCAATCGCCTTTTTGTGTTGCCTTAGCATACCGATTAGCTGCCGTTCCTGTTCCTGTGGCAGCTTAGAAGAGATGATTATGGGTAACGTATCATTTGAACCAAGAAAAGCATATTTAAGCTGCCCTGGCAGGGGCTTCAGTTCTAAGGCAGGTGGTTCAATAGTAGATGGCTTTTGGATTAAATGGTTATCCGAAGTATAATTCAAAGGTTCGAATAACTTACCTGGACGATTGCTTAACCAGTTTACCTCCTCCTGATCTTCAGTATCAGATGTTTCGGAGTCAGAGGAGTTGTTTTCCTCGGTGCTGTCGTGACAGCCCTGTAGGTGGCTGCCGCGGCAGTGCCCGATTTTTATGTCGTGACAGCCCGACCAGATGCAGGGTTGATCAAGGATAACTTCAGTGATAGCCTTGCATTCCTCGTCTGCATCAGCATGCTTCATTGCTTGGAGAACATTCAACTTAATCTCTTGGTCATTCACTCTCATGGTGAGTTCTCCTTTTTCCACATCAATCAGTGATCTTCCCGTGGCTAAGAAGGGTCGCCCAAGGATGATTGGTGCGTTTTCGTCTGCTTCACAATCTAAAACAAGAAAGTCAGCAGGAAAAATAAACTTATCCACTCTTACCAGAATATCTTCGATTTTTCCTTCTGGATGAACGTAAGAGCGGTCGGCAAGCTTCAGAATTACTGTCGTGGGCCGCGCCTTTCCAATACCTAACTTCTGAAAAACAGATTTTGGCATTAAATTGATACTAGCACCAAGATTACAAAGTGCCTTACCCACATATTTGTCTCCGATTACACAAGGTATGATGAAACTCCCCGGATCCTTCTTTTTCTGGGGTGGCTGCCGATGAAGAATACTCATGCAACCATCTGCCATCCTTACCGTTTCAAATTCCCCCAGTTTATATTTTTTTGACATGACATCCTTGAGAAATTTGGCGTAACCGGGCATCTCCCTAACGGCATCTAACAACGGAATATTAATATGAACCTGCTTAAAAATATCATAAATCTTTTTAAGTTGAGATTCTTGCTTAGCTTGCTGTATCCGTTGAGGAAAAGAAGGTGGGGGACGATAATCAGCAATACGTCCTTCCCACTGCATACGAATCTGAGGAGGTTTAGGTTCATCAATTTTCTCCTCTGTCGCTTCTGCTATCGTGACAGGCTCATCGGCAGCAGTCTGTTTATCACCTGTCGGGGCAGCTTCCTCGGCAGGTTGGTCTAAGGCTGGTTCCTTTCCTGTTTCAACTTCTTTTTCCGGCCCTGGTAGTTTCTTCCCACTCCTAGTAGTAATTGCCTTACACTGCTCATGTGTGGGTGGCCTAGCATTTTCAGTATTAATAGGGAATCCTCCATTCTGCCTCGGCTTAATATGTTGGGAAACCTGACCCATTTGTGTCTCCAGAGATTTCAAAGTAGCCTCATGATTTGTCATCCTCATCTCTGTTTTATCCATGAAATTTTCTGTCTTCTTGACAAACTGATTCATATTCTCAATATAAGTACCTGTCTGAGACATAAAGGTGGCCAGAGTCTGTTCCAGTATACTGCTCGTGGCAGCTGGTGGCTGCTGTTGCTGCTGCGGCGGCAGTTGCTGCGGCAGTTGCTGTCGCGTCAGCAATCTAAGTCCTCCCTGATTCTGATTATGTGCTTGAGGATTCAGGGCGTTATTGGGGTTACTCCAGGAAAACTTGGGATCTTTCCTCCAATTGGGATTATAATTGTTGGAGTTATAATTCGGCTTGTTGTAATTTCCAACATACTTTCCCTCTTCTAACTGTATTGGGCACTCATCCCGACTATGATTTCCCTCACAGATATCACATACTTCCTCTACAGCAAATCCTTGTTGACCATCATCATTCAATAACCTTTTCATTGCTTTAGTAAGGAATGCTACCTGTGATTTCAACGTGCTGTCGGCTTCATAGTCCTTGACAGCAAGTACCCGTTTACCCCCTCTTCTTGCGGTCGGAAACTGTTCCTCATTCTTGGCCAGATTTTTCAAAACTTGCAATGCCTCGTCTGGATCTTTATCCAATAATAGTCCATTTGCTGCAGAATCAATTCGAATACGAGTTTGTAAGTTAGCAGCATTATAGAACTTAGTTACCTGATTCCAGACGGGGAATCCATGCATTGGGCAGTTCCGAAGAAGAGTAGTAAATCTGTCCCAGGCCTCGTGCATCGGCTCGTCATCTTCCTGTTGAAAAGTAGCAATTTCATTACGTAATCGCTTAGATAAATGCGAAGGATTAAAACGAGATAAAAATTCATGAGATAAATCTGCCCAAGTCATAATTGAACCCGGCGTAAGTTTATTCCACCAAGTTTTAGCTCTGTCCCTCAATGAGTGGGGAAATAACCGAAGCCTCAGTATCTCCGGATTAACTCCTGGCAGTCTAAACGAACCACAGATTTCCTGGAACGTTTTGAGATGCTCCCTAGCATCTTCTGTCACAGCACCACTAAACTGTCCAGCATTGTTGATCATACTAAACATGACAGGTTTAAGCTCGATGTTATCAACTTCAATATCCGGCAGCGTGGTCTCCAGCTCTACATGATCGTTCAACATGTAGTCACGGCATGACCGTCGTCCGGCTGCTGCAGGCGGGTCGTTCCCATTGTAGGCCATCTTCTCTAGCTGTTCCTCAAGGTACTCGTTCTTGGCTAGCACGTAACGAAGTCGGTTCCTAAGATTGAATGAACGTTCAACTTCCGGATCTAATGGATACTCAGGATCTTCACCTCTTTTAGATCTGCGCATAAACAAGTAAACCTCGTGAAAAGCAAGAGTTGAAAGCACCAAAGAAAAAGAAAAAGAAAAGTAAAAGAAAAATAAAAATAAAAACAAAAACAAAAAGTGCAATAAAAGAAAGGTAGAGTTATGTTGTCAATCCCCGGCAACGGCGCCAAAAACTTGTTGCGTGTAAAATAGTCTATCGCAATGGTAGTGCAAGTGTACACGACGCAAGTAGTAAAGTGATACGAATTATCAGATATCGTCTCCACAGGGATTGGGCTAATAGCTTCACCTTATTTCACTGCACGAAGTAAAGAAAATAATTGAGAATTGTCACGAGAATAATAAAGTAAACTTAAATTAAAGAGTAGAAATATCAAGATAGAGAGAATGGGCTGGTATTGAATTGCTCAGTAGTGCAGGTATTGTATTGCTTAGGAACTCCAGTTCTGTCGTCGCGCCTGTCGCTGGCAGCACCTGTCGCGGCAGCTGTCCGTTGGTCGTCGCGGCAGCAAACACACCAACTCAGTACTTTCAAGTTTGGCAAGAATCCCAGATCTGCCTTGGCCTATCCCTAGGTCCAAGTCTGTCGATGATCACGTCTTTGATGATACCTCCCGGCGTGAATCGAAGGATGAACACCGATGTGTATGAATTCTTCCTTAGCCACTTAACCTTGCCCTATCCCTAGGCACAAGATAGCTCAACTATAAACTAGAGAACTCGCTCTTATTTCTTTCGTATACTTAACTCTCCCGATGCTAAGTAAATAGATAACCTCACAATGCTCTCCCGATGCTCTTGCAAGATATTAAAACCAAAATAAGAGAACTTGAAGTTTATTTTATTGAACTTGGAAAATCCTAAAACAAAACAACCCTTGCAACTACTTTACAAATCAACCCGTGGCTCTAGGGGGTTTTTAGAACATGTCGACGACGGGTAAACGGCGGAGGGGTTTGGTTATCGGTTATGGGGTATGATCTCTCCGAGGTTAAAATCTATGCCCTTATATAAGCTTTGGGCTCAAGTATTCTAAGATAACAAGGATTACAACTTTAATTAAAAGTAAGATTCTAATAAAGACTTTAATCTTCAAGTATCCTACTTTTCAGCCGCCTCCTTGTTTTATGGGATTTCCTCTCCTTGAGCTTTGGCTTGACATATCTTTTGATCCAGGGCTTGGAAAAATATATGGTTTTCACACGACAGACGAGCATAATTTTCTCTATCTATCGAGGTCCACTTTGCTTTTCCTCCGCTAACTTGCTGTCGTCCTCTACTGTCACGGCAGATCCATGGCAGCATCGTCCTTATCATCTGCTTGTCCAGTTCAGCTCTTCTGCTTCTCTGCCCTGCGCCCGCCTTCTTCATCTACTATGGCAGCAACCTGCAAAATCGGCCATCTTTTAGTAGAATCCGTCCCTTTATTATATTTGTGATGTTTTGCTGTAAACTAACCTAAATGCAATGCAATGATGCTTGAATGCAGCAGAAAAATGGGTTAAAAAAGGTATAAATAACAGAACTTTTACACACTCAACAATGGTATATAAAACACCTTATAAGCATACACATGATAGGCTTAAGGCTATTTTGCTGCTTCAAACTGATTATTAAAAACCATGGTTTACTCATGCATGTTGCACATCTTGAGTATCAAACGTATGTTATTGTTAACACTAAACTTGCTAAAAGTTCGAGCTATACTTTATTTGTGATGGGAATGGATAAACTTGAATAGATTGCTTTGATTGATGTCTTCTTGTTACGAAATAGATCAAATGTTTACCATAAAATCGATTATATACTAGATTGAATACCTATTTGGATTTTCATGCTAGTTTGAAAGAAAACAATGGAAATTGTTTAGACATTTAAGTCTGTCCAGAAATTCTGTATTGTGCAGTAAGTCTAGTAAATCATTAGAAATCCTATAGATCGATTTAGAGAATAAATTTTATGTGTAAATAACCTTATATGAATCTAGTTTCTTTTGCACCAAACGATGAACAATTTCGAATCGTATATAAAAAGATATGAATATTTGAGTATAGGAAGGACATAATTGGGACAACTAACTGTTCCGAAAATCTACATTAGTAGTAACTTTGAAATTTCAGTATATAATTATAATAGTAAATTGGAAGCTATAATTTATATGGTTAGAAAGATTATCCTGTCTAGTTTCTTTTAATACAAACAAAACTGAATTTTGAGCTTTTTAACAGTTTATAGAGATGAATGTTCAAAGACAATGTATTGTGCCCGGTGGCTGAATTGGGAGTATCATTAGACTAAATTTTGTATTAATCCATAAGCAGTAAAAATACAAGGCTTATAAGGTTAGAAAGGTAGTTGAATCAGCATTTTAACGGTGTAAATATTTTGAAATTTTGACTTACGGATTAAAATATATGTATTTTTCATTGAACTTTGGCATAGTCTGCCTGGCAGCAGCTCTATGGGTGATTTCAAATATCATTGAAAGCTTAAGAAGACATATAATTATAAAATTTGAGGGCTATTTAGTGAATATGAAATAGAATATGTATGAAATTGGACTCAAGAAAACATAAGCAATCATAATGATGAATCCTGATAAAGTGTAGTAAGAGTCGGACTGTGATCCCTTGATGTTTAACTGGATTACGATCCCTTGATTGAAAATAGGATAATGTAACCTTAGTAAGGGCTCCAAATGTACTTACTTGTGATGGTACTTCGATAGATCTAAATTGGTTGCATTGTACCAATTAAATTGCCTTGGAAATAAATGAAATGATGGCTATGTTTCCTTGTTGAAGATTGTAGACTATGTTCCCTTGTTAAATTGAGTTAGTCACATTAACTAGAGATCAAGAAAGTTTATAAGTATGCTATAAGGAGGTTATCTTGTGATTGTATTGTGTGGCTTTGATTATTGTAGTACCTTGATGAAGTTGTAGCTATTGATGTAAAAGTTAATCGAGTAAAGAATGAAAGACTATATTCGATTTAGAGCTCCACTACCTCACTAAGCAAATGCTTTTTGTGTTTATTTCTAACACCTTGTAGGTTGACAAAGATAAGATTGCTCTCGAGCTGGACACGATCATCGGGGATTTCGTATAGCTCGAAACAACTTTCTTTAAACTCTTAGTATGGTGGCACTTATGTAACCCTTGCATAATGCATATAGAATTAATTATGGTATGTATGTTATAAGAAGCTCTAAGGAGCATTTGGTTTGTAGTAGGTCTTTCTAATTATTATTTCGTCTGCTCATTATCAAGTTATTAGCTGGTTCGTTTATATGATTCCTTGTCATTTGTTTTGATTGGTTGGTATGATCCTATGATTGACCACATTTATGTTTATGCTTATGATTTAAGTTGCTAGATTATTTAGATGACATGTTTAATTGTGGGTCAAGTTATATTTATGAACTTATCATTAAGGCTCCGAAATCAAAGATAGGGTTGGTAGATAAACCCAATTTGTAGAAGTATGTTAATAATTGTGTATAGCGTCTTACAAAGTCAATTCTTCACGGTAATAAATAGAATTAGTACTAGCATAGTTTGACCATAAACTTCTTTAGAATGTGACTTTCAGTGTTACTCTCTAATGACCTTGCCCCTAATGTTTCATGAGTTCTTGTTTTTAAATTGGATGAAGTTTGATAATTGTTCATTACCTCAGATAGACAGGTATGTTATGAAAGCCTAATCAGTAATTAGTATAATAAGATAGGTGCTCTCAAATAACTAGTAAGTTGAAGGAACCCCTAAGTTATGGTCTTGTTGTTCTGAAAGAACCTTGTTTGGAAATGATCCTAAATGTTTAAGGAGTAGAGTTCATAATCAGATTATAAGATTAGTTAGGGATACTTATGGATGTCACCATAAGCGTATAAAGAAATTAGTAAGAACAAATTATCTTGGAAGTGTTGAATGTTTTAAATGAGCCAATAATTTATGTAAAGTACTCATTGATATTATAGATACTTGTATGTTTAAAATTGTTTTCCAAAAATATAACTATGCTCTCGTCTATTATATGGCTCATGCTTAAGATTGCTTTTGACTCATTGTGTTATTTAAAAAGTCTTGTGTGTTAATTGTATGCTTGAGATGGAGAGGGGGTACCAATCATGCTAGTATAAGAAAATATTTAAAATATACTTCATTCTCGATTTACTTGCCTATAAAAAGATGTTAAGATAATCATGATTACTAGATTATTTGCTAGTAAAACGTTCTAATCTGGTTTATCTTCTAGATCGGGATTAGGGACGTTACAAATGGTATAAGAGCATGGTTTAGCCGATCGTCGGACTAAACTAAAATTCAATATGTGTCTGCATTACGCTTGTGCCACCTAGGAGTTCAAGTTTTTGTTTTGTATTGACATTTTGCAATCAATACAATTTAATTTCTTTGCTTGAAAACTCAGAATACTTGCAAACATTCTAAGATTAATGTTACGAAATTATTGTTATTAGAGAAATTCGGGGACGAATTTCTTTTAAGGGGGAGAATTGTAACATCTCCAAATTAGGCTTAGAAGTTAACCATGTTAAAACCTTGTGTTAAGCTTCAAGTGATTAAAAGATATTATATACCATAGATTGATTGACGACTAAATTAAAAATGAATGTAAAGGTGATGACTGATTGTTATGGACCAAACAAAACATAAGTTGAAACTTATGTTTTGCTTGCAAAATAATAGGATAAGTAAGGACCAAATTTTAAACAGGAAAAACTTGAATAGTTAATTATGAAATGACTAAATCGATTCAATTCCTAAATTATGGGAATGCATGCTAAGGATTATGAATGAGAGGGGGGATGTTCTTGGCCATTGAGGAGAAAATTAAGATGAGCCAAAATCAAGTTCATCATCCTCCTTCCATCTTTTCTTAAAAATCAATTAGTGAGAGAGTGAGAAAGTTGATGCCGAATCCATTGTAGCTCACATTAAGCTTCACCAAAAGGGGTACAATTAGAAGGTAACAACTTGTTTTCTGTTCTTAAATATGTTAATTTTTTGTTTAAGATTATAGAAGAATTTTAGTTGTGAGCATGTATATCATAAAACTTTCTTGAAGACAAAATAAGAGAATGTGTGGCTTGATGATGTTGTATTCGAATGTGTATGCACATGATTGTATATGAATTGATTTGAATGAATCAGGGTGTAGTTGTGAAATCTGCTTAGAATGGTGATTAAAGATTCGAAATGGACTTGTTTGATAAGAAAACAAATTATATGTATTGGAAAGATATTATGTTTTGTGTATACATGAGTAAATGGACTAATTTAATTAGAAATGAACGCATGTTAGAAGGCTGCCCAACTTTGATGTATGTAGAGTAAGATTGGACGGTTTTGGTCGATTAAAACAAGGAAATTTGTTTTGGAAGAGGATATTGGTAAATCTATGAGTACTAGCATAGTTTGACCATAAACTTCTTTAGAATGTGACTTTCAGTGTTACTCTCTAATGACCTTGCCCCTAACGTTTCATGAGTTCTTGTTTTTAAATTGGATGGAGTTTGATAATTGTTCATAACCTCGGATAGACGGGTATGTTATGAAAGCCTAATCAGTAATTAGTATAATAAGATAGGTGCTCTCAAATAACTAGTAAGTTGAATGAACCCGCAAGTTATGTTCTTGTTGTTCTGAAAGAACCTTTTCTGGAAATGATCCTAAATGTTTAAGGAGTAGAGTTCGTAATCATATTATAAGATTAGTTGGGGTTACTTATGGATGGCACCATAAGAGTATAAATAAATTAGTAAGAACCAGTTATCATTGAAGTGTTGAATGTTTTAAATGAGCCAATAATTTAAATAAAGTACTCATTGATATTATATATACTTGTATGTTTAAAATTGTTTTCCAAAAATATGACTATGCTCTCGTTTATTATATGGCTCATGCTTAAGATTTCTTTTGACTCATTGTGTTGTTTAAAAAGTCTTGTGTGTTAATTGTATGCTTGAGATGGAGAAAGGGTACCAATCATGCAAGTATAAGAAAAGATTTAAAATATACTTCTTTCCCGATTTACTTGCCTATAAAAAGATGTTAAAATAATCATGATTACTAGATTATTTGCTAGTAAAACATTCTAATCCGGTTTATCTTCTAGATCGGGTTTAGGGACGTTATAAATGGTATAAGAGCATGGTTTAGTCGATTGTCAGACTAATATAAAATTCAATATGTGTCTACATTACACATGTGCCACATAGGAGTTCAAGTTTTTGTTTTGTATTGACATTTTGCAATCAATACAATTT
The DNA here is from genome assembly GCA_030270665.1 of Hibiscus trionum. NCBI lineage: Eukaryota > Viridiplantae > Streptophyta > Magnoliopsida > Malvales > Malvaceae > Hibiscus > Hibiscus trionum. The sequence goes on along the minus strand of BSYR01000026.1, from coordinate 37,925,805 downwards.
AATTTCTTTGCTTGACAACACAGAATACTTGCAAACGTTCTAAGATTAATGTTACGAAATTATTATCATTAGAGAAATTCAGGGACAAATTTCTTTTAAGGGGGAGAATTGTAACATCCCCAAATTAGGCTTATAAGTTAAGCGTGTTAAGACCTTGTGTTAAGCATCAAGTGATTAAAAGATATTATATACCATAGAATGATTGAGGACTAAATTAAAATGGAATGTAAAGGTGATGACTGATTGTTATGGACCAAACAAAACATAAGTTGAAACTTATGTTTTGCTTGCAAAATAATAGGATAAGTAAGGACCGAATTTTAAACAAGAAAACCTTGAATAGTTAATTATGAAATGACTAAATTGATTCAATACCTAAATTATGGGAATGCATGCTAAGGGTTATGAATGAGAGGGGGGATGTTCTCGGCCATTGAGAAGAAAATTAAGATGAGCCAAAATCAAGTTCTTCATCCTCCTTCCATCTTTTCTTAAAAACCGATTAGCGCGAGAGTGAGAAAGTTGATGTTGAAGCCATTGTAGCTCACATTAAGCTTCACCGAAAGGGGTATGATTAGAAGGTAACAACTTGTTTTCTCTTCTTAAATCTATTAATTTTGTGTTTAAGATTATAGAAGAATTTTAGTTATGAGCATGTATATCATAAAACTTTCTTGAAGACAAAATAAGAGAGTGTGTGGCTTGATAATGTTGTATTCGAATGTGTATGCACATGATTGTATATAAATTGATTTGAATGAATCAAGGTGTAGTTATGAAATCTACTTAGAATGGTGATTATAGATTCAAAATGGATTGGTTTGATAAGAAAACAAATTATATGTATTGGAAAGATATTATGTTTTGTGTATACATGAGTAAATGGACTAATTTAATTAGAAATGAACGCATGTTAGAAGGCTGCCCAACTTTGATGTATGTAGAGTAAGATTGGACGGTTTTGGTCGATTAAAACAAGGAAATTTGTTTTGGAAGAGGATATTGGTAAATCTATGAGTAACAATCTCTTTTGCCATCAAATGGAAATAAATGAGATTGCTTGATACTTACGAACGGAGTTCGAAGTACTTAATTAAGTTGTTTCAAATTGTTAGATGTGTACATGTATGTAACGCCCTATTTTGAGTAACAATGGCAATGAAAAATTATTTAGGCAACCTTATTATGAACTGTTAAGTTGATAGAAGGTTGTTTTAGTGAAGTTTGATTATTTTGAGAACATATTTGGTGTAGTAAAACAAGGATTCTGTTTTAATAATCGAAAGTTGTCACATTGTTAATATATCTCTAATAGGGGGCTATTTTGAATTAATGAAGTAATAAGAATTGTGGTTGTAGATGTTTACAGGACTGACTAGATATTCATAAGATGGGGGTAAGATATGAAATTTGTTTAACATCTTAGAAGATAGAAAAAGGGGTTGTTATTATACATTCAAGGGATGTTTAAACTGCCTAGTAAATGAGTGAATTGTCATATGAAAATATAAGTTTTAAGTAAATACATGCATAGTAAGTGTTGTCTTGAGCATCTCGGTATAAATATTATTGATTTTTGGACTGTTTGTAAATGAATTAAACAATCTTGGACTGTCTTGTAATGCTAAATTATGCGTACAATTTTAGGGGACAGTTTTAAATGATTTAAAGTATAGAAGTGTGAGTCGTCTTTATTAGTGTATGTTTAAAGGATTGAATTGATTCTAATGTACGTAGTTACATTATTGTTATGTTAAGACCTTGAGGAAGCTAGGAAGGAATTGATAAGTGGCACAAAACGAGTGAGGATTCAGGTATCCCATAACATCGGAATAAGAAGTCGGTGTGGTTTAAAGCCTCGGAAAGGGATTACAACCCTCCGAGCATTGTTTTTGTTTAGAGTATTATAGTTTTAGATATCTATTGAAAATTGTGTTATTGCTACGCTAATCTGGAAGCAAGGTACGCATTTCTTTAATAAATACTTAGGGTCTTGAAAAATAACATTAGGGTGGTTCGAACCTAGGACCAAGAGGATAAATTCCCACATCTCTACCACTGAGCCAGAGTTCAACATTTTTTATGGTTTGCCATGCTTGATAGGCTGCCGACAATGGCCATGTTGCAAGGCCGAGGGATGTGTGTTGCGGCAGAATCATCCATGTGTTGTTGGTGTCGCGAGGTGGAGGAAACATGGGACCATATCGTGTTTCGCTTCCTAGTTATGTGGGTGATTTGGCTATGTTTTTTCCGATGGTGGCGAGTGGTAATAGTCCAGCCGAGATCGTTTGTGGGGTTATTGGAGCAATGCTTTGGTAGCTTTTTTGTTGGTAGGGTGCGGGAGTGGTGGTTGGCAAGTTGTGCGGCACTTGTATGGTCGATGTGGTTGGCGAGGAACAATTTTATCTTTAATGGTATGAGGGCGAGTTCGGGCGAATTGTTTTTCTTGATTAAATTACGCTGTATGTATTGGGTGCGGATTGGTAATGGAAGTGACAAGGTGGGAATGCCCTTGGCTTTGTGATTTTCAGCCACATAGTGATTCGAGACGGGCGAAATTTAGTGGAGAGATGCCGCCTACAGGTGTGTTGAAATTCAATGTTGATGGGTCTACAAGAGGGAAACTGGGTAAAGCTGGGTGTGGTAGAGTTTTGCGCAACGAGTTTGGTCATATCCTAGCCTTGTCCTCGGGGCGGATTGGAATGGCAGATTCGAATGAAGCGGAATTGCAGGCCATTTGTTTTGCTCTAGAGATGATGCTTGGATCGAATTGGGGATTACAGGTGCCATTAGTGATTGAATCGGACTCTACTACAGCAATTGCGTGGGTCTTACATCATGAGAAACGACCGTGGAAATTTTGGCAATGGTTGCGACGGATTGATGAGGCTTGCACCGCGATGTCTTATGTTTGCTTTCATCAAGTATACCATGAGGCGAATAAATTGGCGGATGCTCTTGCTAAGAGTGGTGCCGATCGACCTGAATGGTTTCAGCGGTTTGGATGAGGTATTTGTTGATTGTATTAGGGGTAGGATCTCGTTCGGATCATATTCGAGTGTAGTTTGGGTGTATATCCGTTCTTTTTACACTACCATGAGTACTCTTTTCCTCTACACAGGTTCTAGAGAGGTTTTTAACGAGGCTTATGGTAGTGGTGGCTATGTATGATCTTCTTTTAATAAATCATGCATTTTGCCGAGCAAAAAAAACTTAGGGTCTTGAATATTGAAAGAAAGGTTGATATGAATTATATATTGCTATGCGCGTATAAAAGCAAATTAAAACACGATTTATGTTCTCCTGATTTAATGAATTTTTAAGGAATTACTTCACTTGTTAGATAAATCATGTGACAACATGCTATTAAGCTTAGTATCCGACGTAAATACTCTTGTGGAAAAGCACCTTGATAAAACTATATAAGAGAAATGAATGATAATTGCATGGTAAGGACCTAAACGGTATATTTTGATTCATTGAATGATAGGATAAAATATAAGCCTAGGTAGCCTCGTTGGTAAGAAATGAGTAATTCTCATCTTAAATGTGAAACTCAAATGAGTTGAATTCTGCTTATTTTAAAAGTACTAAATTAAATTGAAGGTAATTGAATGATCTAAAATGATGTTACAAGGCATACAATGCCTCTTGGTTGTTCGAATAACTAGTAAAAAAGCAATAAAGCCTTGATTTGAGTCAGTTTAGACACAATTGGCATGCCATAGAGTCCGTCGAGCTCCCTAGTTTGGACTACGGTCCCTTGTTGTTAAAATCAAATGATCTAATGGTACAATTGGTACTCTTTTCAATAATGAAATAGATCCAGTACTTACTATACCCTTGTTTCGGTACTATGTGTGCCCTTGTTATTGTTACCCTTGTTATGGGTTTGTGTGTCTAATAACTTAATCAATGCTCAAGATAGTGTAAATATTCACAACAGTGAATCTTGTTAAACTAAAATGAAAAATAGGACCTTGATCTCTTGCTTTGAAATTGGTACAATAAGTCCCTAGTAAAGGCTCAAAATAAGACATTTATGCTAGTGATTGGTTAAACATGAGTTGTTGCATTAGTGAAATAAGTTGCATTGAGGATGGTATATAAAACACCTTATAAGCATACACATCATAGGCTTAAGGCTATTTTGCTGCTTCGAAATGATTATTAAAACAATGGTTTACTCATGCATGTTGAACATCTTGTTAATAGTATGCAACATATGTGCTTGTTAACACTAAACTTGCTAAAAGTTCAAGTTATACTTTATTTGTGATGGCAATGGATAAACTTGAATAGATTGCTTTGATTGATGACTTCTTCTTACGGAATAGATCGAATGTTTACCATGAAATTGATAATATGCTAGATTGAATGTGTATTTGGATTTCATGCTAGTTTGAAAGAAAACAATGGAAATTGTTTAGACATTTATGTCTGCCCAGAAATTATGTATTGGGCATTAAGTCTAGTAAATCATTAGAAATCCTATAGATCGATTTAGAGAATAAAATTTATGTCTAAATAATTTTATATGAATCTAGTTTCTTTTGCAACAAACGGTGAACGATTTCGAATTGTATATCAAAAGAAATGAATTTTTTAGTATATGAAGGTCAGAATTGGGACAACTAACTGTTCCAAAATTTTGCATTAGTAGTAACTTTGAAATTTCACTATATATTGTAGTAGTAAAATTGGAAGCTATAATTTATATGCTTAGAAAGCTTAACCTGTGTAGTTTCTTTTAAAATAAACGAAACTGAATTTTGAGCTTTTAAACAGTTTATAGAGATGATTGTTCAAAGATAGTGTAATCTGCCTGGTGGCAGAATTGAGCATATCATTAGACTAAAATCTTTATTAATCCATAAGGAGTAAAAATGCAAGGCTTATATGGTTAGAAAGGTAGTCAGATCAGCTATCTAACATTGTAAATATTTTTAAATTTCGGCTTATGGATTAAAAGATATGAATTTTTAATTTAACATTGCACAGTTGGCCTGGCAATAACTCTATACGTGATTTAAAATATCATTCAAAGCTTAAGAACATAATTAAAAAAGTTGAGGGCTAATTAGTGAATATAAAATAGCATATGTATACAATCGGACTCGAGAAGACATAATCATTCATAATGATGAATCCTAATAATGTGTAATAAGAGTCGAACTATGTTCCCTTGATGTTTAACTGGATTATGATCCCTTGATTGAAAATGGGATAACATAACCCTAGTAAGGGTTTGAAATGTACTTACTTGTGATGGTACTTGGATAGATATAAATTGGTTGCATTGTACCAATTAAATTGCCTTGGAAATGATTGAAATGATGGCTATGTTTCCTTATTGAAGTTGTTATACAATGTTCCCTTGTTAAATTGAGTTAGTCACCTGAACTAGAGATCAAGAAAGTTTACACGCATGATATAAAGAGGTTATCTTGTGATTGAATTGTGTGACTTTGATTATAGTAGTACCTTGATGAAGTTTTAGCTATTGATGTGAAAGTTAATCGAGTAAAGAATGAAAGACTATGTTCGATTTAGAGCTCCACTACCTCACTAAGCAAATGCTTATTGTGTTTATTTCTAACACCTTGCAGGTTGACAAAACTAAGGTTGCTCTCCAGCTGGACACGATCATCGAGGATTTCGTATAGCTCGAAACAACCTTCTTTGAACTCTTAGGATGCTGGCACTTATTTAACCCTTGCATAATGCATATAGAATGAATTATGGTTTGTATGTTATAAGAAGCTCTAAGGAGCATTTGGTTTGTAATAGCCCTTTCTAATTATTATTTCGGTTGCTTATTATCAAGTTATTATCTGGTTCGTTTATATGATTCCTTGTCACATGTTTTGTTTGGTTGGTATGATCTTATGATTGATCACATTTATGTTTATGCTTACGATTTAAGTTGCTAGATTATTTAGATGATATATTTAATTGTGGGTCAAGTTATATTTATGAACTTATCATTAAGGCTTCAAAATCAAAGATAGGGTTGAGAGATAAACCTAATTTGTAGAAGTATGTTAATAATTGTGTATATCGTTTTACAAAGTCAATTCTTAAAGATAATAAATAGGATTAGTACTAGTTTTGTTCGACCATGAACTTCTTTAGAATGTGACTTTGAGACTTACTCTCTAATGACCTTGCCCCTAATGTTTCATTAGTTCTTGTTTTTAAATTGGATGAAGTTTGATAATTGTTCATAACCTCGGATAGACGAGTATGTTATTAAAGCCTAATCAGTAATTTGTATAATAAGATAGGTGCTCTAAAATAACTAGTAAGTTGAAAGAACCCCTAAGTTATGGTCTTGTGGTTCTGAAAGAACTTTGTCTGGAAATGATCCTAAATGTTTAAGGAGTAGAGTTCATAATCATATTATAAAATTAGTTGGGGTTCCTTATGGATGGCACCATAAGTGTATTAAGAAATTACTAAGAACCAGTTATCATGGAAGGGATAAATGTTTTAAATGAGCCAATAATTTGTTATCCCCATTAAAGAATGGTGGTTTGGTGGTGGATTGAGACTCATAGAGGTTGGGGCCGGAGGTAGATGCCATTGTTTGAAGTTATTGTTGATCAAAGTCTCATAGAATCGACTCAATAGGTTTGTAATTCTTCCAATGAGTGTAGCTCTGATATCAATTGTTAAGTTGATCAAAGGATTGCAAATGGCCAAGAGGGGGTGAATTAGCAATTAAAAATTTGAGGGTAGAAATTGGAAGAATGAAAAATTGACACAAGGCAATTATAGTGGTTCAAGTTCCTAAATGAACTCTACCTCCACTACCTTAGCTCTCACTAAGAATTTTCACTCTAAAAGAACACACTTGAGTTGGGTACAAGATTTCACTCTAAAAGAACACACTTGAGTTGGGTACAAGATTTCACTCTAAAAGATCAAGGTTTGGATTTGAATGCTTTGATGTTGCTTGAAGGCTCAATAGTTATTGTTGTAGCTTTTGAGACTTGTTTTTATACCTTCTCATCGATTTCTAGCCGTTTGGGTGGTTGCGATCATCAATAGAGTCGTTGGGGCTCTCTCTTTCCTTTACAAATGCAGTTCTGCAACTACCCGAATCGGAACACGGGACCCTTGTATCGAAATGGACACTCAAAAAAGAAAGAGCTGTTATATGTAAAATAGGGCCCATATCAAAACAGTTATAGGCCGTATCGAAACAGAAATTGCAAAAAGAAGGTTGTATCGAAACGGATAATGGTTGTATCGAAACGTTTTGAAACTGTAATTTGGTGTTTCGAAACAGCTTGGGGTGTATCGAAACACTTAACCAAATCTTTAAAATTTATTTTCTGACAATTAACAGCTAGTTAATTAAATGCCCAATTTTAAAATTACTTAACCCCTGTATTGAAACGAGTGTTAGCCGTTTTGAAACGACGCTTAAAAATCAAAGGCCCAGATGAAGGTCGTATCGAAACAAGTTTGAGTTGTTTCGAAATAAATGTCTCCAGTGGCAAAACGTAACGAAACACTTTGAGTGTGTTTCGAAACGCCTGGGCGATTTTGTGTATTTTGGCCTAAAAACACTTTGAAAATTTATGGGGATTAAGTTTTGACTTGAAAACATTTTAAGTATAATTTGTACTTGTCAAAATCGAATATTTTGATTACTTAAAAATTTATTTACTTTACAAATTAGTCCTTGAATTACTTGTTATATCAAAATCAAATGTTGGTTTTACACATAGGCTAAGAACGCCTGATAACCAGAATTCATCTTACGAATCACTTCTAGAGCCATAACAACATTGGGCAAGAATGCATCATTCTCACCCACAACCACCACTTCGTAATCATCAGCAAGTTTCAAGGAAACTCGCTTGGTATCAAAATCAACTACAACTCTATGCTCGGTCAACTAGTCCATGCCAAATATTACATCAAACCCATAAAACGGCAACTCCATCAAATCAACCGTAAACACATCACCTTGAACTATCAAAGAACATATCCTAGACAACCTCCTCACAATAACCATCTCAAAAGATTTCTGAATCCACAAATCCAACATGAATTAGCGACAACAGTTGTAAGAGCTTGACCTTTACGAGCCAAACGTGGCCAATCTCGCCTCATGTGATCACGCGATCCACAAACCCAACAAGTATTATGTGCTGCTCTAGCCTGGGTACCCTGACCCTACGATCCTCATCCAACACTACTTCCACTATGCCTCAAATCAGGGTGATACCTCTTATCATGTTGCTTATTAAACTGACCACCACCAATATTAGAGTTCGTGACTCTCTTACCAGAGCTAGAACCTCCAACACAAACTGATAAACACAGGTTCTAGTCAATGTTTTTCGTCCGTGTAACCAACACGTCAAAATCGGTGTAGTCTAAAGCCAACATATAGGTCTTAACATCCTATACCAATCCATAACGGAATCGGTCATAGCGATGCCTCTCATTTGATACTAGTTCATGAGCATATTGACTCAATCGAGCAAATTGTACTTCATACTCTGCCACAAACATACTGCCCTGAACCAAAGCCATGAACTCTCGCTTCTTCTCATCCAAGTATCTAACTCCTAAATACTTCTTCTTAAAAGCAACTTGAAAGAAATCACAAGTCGCATCACCGGGTTCCATGCCCGCGGTCATGGTAGTCCATTAACTATACACATCTCCTTGCAACAGAGATACAACACATTCCAGCTTACGGGCATCATTGCACCCCATTTGCACCAAAATCCGATCAATACTAGAAATCCACTCCTCGGATGCCTCGGGTGCAAACCCTCGAAACTCAAATCCTCTCAAACTATGTAAGCGCTCCAGCGGCAACCTCGTTTGTCCATTAACTGGTGCAAGTACATGCACTCCAGCAACAACAGCTTGAAAAGCTCCGGTCATCACCTGTATCAAAGGCGTCATATCACGTAACACTGGCCCAGCTAGCGCAGGTGGTACTTGCTCCACTCCTACATGTGGATTAGGTGGATGAGGCGACAAACCCCCATGAGATACAAAATTCTTCTGATTCCCCTGCCCAACGGCATTAGCATTTGTTCTAGCCCTCAATTCTCCCCTCAGTCCTAACATACTAAAATATCTAAGGCATGATGATTACACCAAAACAAAAACATGAAGATAGACCAGCTTCAAGCAAAGATCCAAGACTTTATTTCAAAACATTTCAGACAGTAGTAATAAGGCAATGTATCCCGCAAGATATCCCCCAACATGGCATATAACAATCAATGTATATATACACAATCACCGTGCATAGAAAACAACAGTAATCAATCAATAACAACATCCTTACAATCATAAACTCATCCCAATTATCGCAAACCTGATTCTGATACCACTAAATGTCTAGACGCTAGACCAAACTGAGTGAGCTACATTAGGTTTGCCGAAACAAACCTGAAACAATTTACTTAAAATTAGGTTCATTTTTTCGTTTTATCTTGTCTTGATGCATATTTAATCCCTAAGGTGAGCATGCTAACAACGGAAAAAAATTCCATTGGAATCGAGCGTCTAATTGACATCTAATTGAGCATAATTGCAATTTAGGGATCAAACTGCAAATCTGGAAAATTGAGAGGACTTACTTAAATCCTAAGTTACCAAACCATAATTAATCAAGTTACTTGCATGTAGATCAAATTTCAACTCAAAACAATCATCAAATCTCATTCAATTAGCAATAATACAAAATCATGACCAAATTGAAAGAATCGCAACACCAAAGGGAACCATACGAAATTGAAAGTACCTTTTTGAAATTAAACAACATTCAAACCACATGTAAATTTTCAATTCAAAAAGGACGCTTAGAACTCATTGAATTGATGAATATATGTTATAGGACAAAAATATAGCATTTCAAACTATTTTTCAACTTTGCAAAACAATCCTCGCGAAAGGTTTCAACTCTCTCAAAGGTTTCGAAACCTTTATTCTAGTAGCCAAAGTTGGCCTCCTCGTTTCGAAACCTTGAGGCTGGATTCAATACCAGCTTTAACAAGTTTCAAAACTTGTTCATCTAGTTTCGAAACTTACCTGCAGATTTGCAGAAAATGCATATTTGAGACCCTTTAGAATCTCCCTAAACATATCCAAATTAGTCTCAAACACCCTAACTCACAAAACAACGTGCTTGAAACATCATACAAACATCATACCAACTAAAGACTATCCAAACGACCACTATGATATGGAAGCATAGACATCATGGCAACAAAGGTAATTAACAAGGTAAACATATAGGCATGCTTCATAATCAATGTGCAAAACGTAAATACACATAAAAAACAAGCATATAAAGCCTCATACAACTTCACAACAACATTATAAACTTGCACATAACGAGAGTTTAGCAAATAACCCTCCCAAACAACAATGAACCCTATTTCCTTTATTACTACTAGTCTATTTCAAAAACCATACTTTCAATCGCTCAAGTCCTTGGATTTCCCCTCGCTTGTTTGCTGCCTCCAACCTTTAATTCTCTGTATTGATGGACAAAGAGAGCGTAAGCACACTAGGTTTAGTGATGAGTGCTCAAAAACAACCACCATCAATGCAATTAAAATCAGATATCAAAACCATTTTGAAAATCTCATTTAAACATCTTTGAAAACACCATGACTTATAAACCATGCACTTAACATTTCCAAAATATGCATATTAAACCATATGCAACATGTATAATGGACCAACAACAAAATCACATTTGCAATCCCTCAGTTTAAGCTTTCCCGTGCATAACAATCCATATGCAAGGCTTAAAGAGTAAACATGTATAAACCAACATTATACAACATAATCCATCAACATAATACATTATCAATTATCTTGGCTTTCAAGTGATTACAAACCAAGTTTCCACTTTACAAAATATTACACCGGAAACACGAATTCAACAAATGCTCTCTCAACACTTCATACAATCTCAACCGGAATTAAGGTACGATCACAACCGGGTATCACCACAACCCAATCATCGGTTAGATGTATAATCCACTAACAGAAGTTTTCAGTACCATATAACCCTTCGACTATTAGAGTACTCGTGGTGGAGTATTTGGTACACAAAAACCCCTCAACACCCGAGGTGACTTATTTATTGTGCACCATCAATCCTAATGGTCGGCCAATTATATCCGATAATATTTTAAACCACATCACTTGCCAATATAATTCATTATTAACCATGTACCTCATTATTTTTATAAGCAACATCCAAAACCATTTTCAATGCTTTAAACCATGCATTAACAAGTATTCCTCATACTTACATGAACCATTTTGAAAATGCATTCATCATCAATATACGATCAAAATCAGTATAAAACATACTTAAATCATGCTTAAACAGTAGGTACCATGTAATTCAAAAAACAAGTGCATAAAAAGAATTTCGCCAAAACAAGACCGCGGGAGAAATCTTGTCATACTTACTTCCGAGTTTAAACCAGCGTTTCAAGCTTAATTTAAACTCCCAAAATAACCTTTAAACCATTTCAAAGCTGTAAACCACGTTCTCACTCACTAACTACGAAAAACTCCACTTGCTGATGCGAAATCAAGCGTCTAAAGCTTCTGAAACCTCCCTAATCGTTGTAGGATCAATCTCCCCTATTTTAACCATTTAAAAACAAAGGATTAATGCATCATTACGCATCCATAATCCCAGCAATACAACTCCCCAACTTTGCCTCACTAAAATCCATTGAACACATTCGAAAACAACCGAAAACACCACCAAACACAACCTAAACAAATCCCAGCCACAACCTATCGATTCGAACACCTTAACAACATCAATTAACATCCAAAAACACTTATATAACCAACTTATACCTCCACAACCTTTTAACACCAAAACACCTCAACATCTAACTATTCACAACTTAGAAAATTAGCAATCCATTTAGTTTCAGGATTCTTATTACAATTCCATCTTTATAACATTTAAACACATCATTGACATGATCAAAATTAATCTAGATCAGTAGAAAAGAAATTCATTAATGAACTCAATCAATTTCTTAATTAAAACTCAATTAAATCAAAAAATATCAATTAAATAGATAAACCATGCTAGAAATCAATTCAAAAGAGACAAGAACTTAGAAATTTCAGTAAAAAAACCTTTGATTAGAGGATAGAAACAAAAATCACCTCTAATAGTTGGCTTTCCCTTTAATTGTCATGATTTGAGTGAAATCTCCAAGAAAACAAATAAGATTTGATGTAGAGATCATGAAATCAATGGAGGAATCAAAAAGGAAAATCAAGAGAGTTAATCTCTAATCTCTAATCATTTTAGAGTAGAAAATGTAGTTTGGCTGCCAAGAAACTTGAGAGCTAAAGTAGTTACGTGAGAAAAGTGATTTAGTTAATAAAATTCCTTTTTATTAAATCTATTTTATTCTCATTTAATTTCCATTTTAAAACCATTTAAAAATAGCCTAAATTAAGGGGTAAATCTGATTAAAAACATTGGTAAATTAGCCCCTTAAAGATTAAAAGTCCCGACCCTTTTACATTTTAGTCACCAAAAACAGTTTTGAAACTTTACATTTTAGTCACCAATCTAAAAAGTTATTTAATCTGAATTTATTTCATTAAATTGAATTTACCAAAACCCTAATTATATTAATTAGGTATTTTCCAACATTTTTCCGTATTGTATTCCACAATAAAACATTTATTATGAATTAAATCCTGAAACTAACTCGAATTGACTGACCCGGTTCTCCCGAACTATCTAATCTAACTAGCTAACTTCTAGGCCCAAATTCGCGGCGTTACAGCTTAAGTTGGGTTTTGTACCATTTTTGTCGGGATTAGGATTGGAAGATTGACCCAATTCCCTTCTTGCTCTTTTCTTAGGAGCCATGGTAAAAATCTGAAATCAAATTCAAACCACAAAAACAATGTATGTATAAACATCACATTCAATCCAATCAACAATCCAATGATCAAGGTATTGTAAAAAGATATATTGTATAGTTTAAAATCATATACAAGTATAAAAAGAGTTTTTGGTAAAATAAAATTTGAAAAACAATTTTGAAAAAATATACGAGTATAGTTTTATATTCGAATAAAAAAATTTAGTTTTGAAAGAATTTTTGCAAAAAACTTTGAAACCTATGTTATATACATACTACATTTATAATTTTTGATGAAAAAAATATACAAATATAAAATAAGAACGAAAAATAAAGAAAATGAGTTTATACCTTGAATATGTTATATATATACTATATTTATAATTTTTGATGCACAAAGCTTGATGATTTTACTTGGGTTTGATGAGAAAGCCAAGAACCCTCAAAGGATTTTGATGTTTTATGTGAAAAACAAAGGGATTTGATGGGTTTTTATAGGAGATTTTTTACCTAGAGTTTTTAAGAAAAGTTTGATTTAGATTTGATTTGGAAAACCCTTTTTTAATGAGATTTAAAGACTCTGGCGGCTATGCGTACCAATAAGCCACCTGTGCATATCGAAACAGCATAGCGGTACAGAGATACCCTGTATTGATCCCAGACCCGTATCAGTATAGGTAAAACTGTACCGAAATTGTCTCATGGTACCCGTATCGATACGATATACCCCGTATCGATACCCATATGCCAGAAATGCATTTTTGGCAACAATGAGCTCAAAAAATTGATTTTACTCGAATCGAAATGCATGAAGATGATTTGAGATTATCATGTATGAGAAAAAATAGATGCATACTCCCCCTAGCAACAAGCATAGACGCATATAGAAGCAAAACACATAAGCAATGAAATCATCCAAATTCAAGCAAGATATAAACACCAAAAAGGCTTTAAGGTTCAAGGTAGGCTAGTTAAACCTAACTCTCTCCTAAGAGACCAAAAACACTCTTTATCTAAAGGTTTGGTGAAGATGTCCGCTAGTTGGTTCAAGGTGTCTATATATTCTAGAACAACATCATTTTTCAAGACATGATCTCTAATGAAATGATGTCTTTATTTCTACGTGATTGGTTCTAGAATGTTAGATGGGATTCTTAGTGAGACATGTAGCACTAGTGTTGTCACATTTAAGAGGGATGGTACCTACATAAATTCCATAATCTATACTTCATCCAAAGGACTTGAGCACAACAACTTCCTACATTATTTTGTTTCTTTAAAACCTACGATATAAGCATACTACCTAGGAATTGACAAGTATCGGAGGTACTTTTTCTATCTATCTTACAATCTCCATAATCTGCATCCGAATAAGCATCCAAACTAAAGGATGATTCTCTAGGATACCAAAGACCTAAACAAGGTGTATCTCTAAGGTATCTAAAGATTCTCTTAACGGTATTAAGGTGTGATTCTCTAGGACTAGCTTGAAATCTAGCACACAAGCAAACGCTAAACATGATATTGTTGGGTAACATCGGTACACCCCATGGCCCAGTGGAAAAATTATCTGGCGTATTCCACTAGTGATCCATGTACGAGGAACAAATCTGCGTGAAAAGGGATGAAATGTTACCTTAATTAAATCTGGAAAAACCACAGGGAGTTAGGAGAATCCAATTCTTCCAGCACAATATCAAATCCATGTCGTCACAATAGCATTATGACCTCTACGCAGTCCACCCGAACGAAACAAACAATGTTTTCTCTTCTCTAACTATTAGAAGTTTTTCGCAAAAAGCATATATTTGGCTACTAGACCTTATACCTTTATATATCATTCAAAACCCTAATCCTAATTAAATTCAAATTCTTTAAATATAAAATATATTTAACCGAATATAACTAAATATGTAGAATCTGATTCTACTTTGATCAGGTTTCTTTAGGGATATATTATTTTAATAGTATCTGATCATTACAATAATTATCTAGTATTAAAATATATATAAACAAAATTATCTATAATTACAATAATCATAATAATTTTAGTTTTTACTTATTTCGTGCACAACAAGTTTTTAACACATGCTATCTAGTCAATATTTGTTCGTATCAGTCATAGGGTGTGACCCTTGTAGGCTCATGTAACGTTAATAGTAATATCTAGAACACAACTCATTGCTACCTAAGTTACAGGAAGTTGTGATTCGATATAACCTTTTTCGTGATTAACTTTTTTCATGTATTACATCCTTTTGTCCTTATATCTAGGTTGGGCACAAGTCATGGAATAGTCACACTTGTATAGTCCATCTAATATTTATCGATATCTTGAGTATACTATTATAAACGAATAACTATGATATCTCATATCAACTAATTCGAGCATGGCCATGCATTTCTAGTCTCACTCAATCAAGTGGCCTATGATATTACTCCTATTATGTATGAGGGACAAATCCTATATTGATCAACCATATTCCGCTACATAGATTGTAACATATCCAATATCAGTCTTTATAATGTAGTTAGTTACGACACACGTTTGATTGTATCAAAATATGTCACTCACAATGTTGAAATAATGATGATCTCATGTCTAAGAATCATACATGTAGTTATCATTATGAGCAATGTTGTGACTGTCACATAATAATCCAAGAAACATGCTCATAGCGGGTCTGTCCAGTATGTCGTTCTCTAACACATACTTATGTATTGATTTTGACATCTCCATGTCAATGACAACACTTTGTCATCAATCAACTACATATTAGTCTTAATATATTATTGTTGTCCATGCCCATAATAATACTCAACTAAGGATATTTAAGAATAACTATATTATTCTAAGGATTTTATTATAATTCAATTTATTTATAAACGCACAGAATAAGACTGAAATAATAATAATGGCTTTATATTAATAAAACAAGATAAAATAAGTTTGTCTTTTACAACCATCTCATGATTGGTCTTTGGGCATAATCCAACAGATATTTGGTCTACTTGCGGTACAATAAAGAAAAGATCCTATCATAAAGCGATAAAGCTTTAAATTAACACACTTACCCCTTCATCTTTGTCAAGTTTTGTAGAAGAGCTCATTGGTGTGTCTTGAGGTTTCACATTCTCCAAGCCAAACTTCTTGAGCATGTCCTTGATGTATTTAGCTTGATTCATGAAGATGTCATCCTTCCTATGTTTGATTTGGAGTCTCAAGAAGAATGAGAGCTCCCCCGTCATGCTCATTACAAATTCACCTAGCATTAACTTAGCAAAATCTTGCCAAAGTAATTGGTTAGTAGAATCGAATATAATATCATCAACATAAATTTGAACTACTAAAATGTCTTTTCCTTTTCTTTTAATAAAGAGCGTAGTATCAACCTTTCCTTTGTCAAACCTTTTTCAATTAAAAAACTTGACCACCTTTCATACCAAGCTCTAGGAGCTTGTTTCAAACCATACAAAGCTTTAGAAAGTTTTAAAACATGGTTTGGGTATTTTGGATCTTCAAAACCGGGTGGTTGTTCTACATACACTTCTTCACTAATAAAACCATTTAGAAAAACACTTTTTGCATCATTTGAAAAAGCTTGAATTCATGATAATATGCAAATGCAAGAAGCATCCTAATAGCTTCCATTCTAGCTACAAGTGCATAGGTTTCATCAAAATCGATTCATTTTCCTTAAGTGTAACCTTGAGCAACAAGTCTAGCCTTGTTTCTCACTATGTTACCACTCTTATCTAGTTTATTTCTAAAACTCATTTAGTTCCTATGGTAGATTTATTACTAGACTTATCAACTAATGTCCATACTTGACTTCTCTCAAATTGATTTAACTCTTCTTGCATGACCAATATCCAAAATTCATCATTTAATTCTTCTTTGATATTTTTAAGCTCAATGCATGAGATAAATGCAAAAAATGCAAGTATTTCTAAGAGAAGATCCAGT
Source organism: Hibiscus trionum (assembly GCA_030270665.1). Classification (NCBI taxonomy): domain Eukaryota; kingdom Viridiplantae; phylum Streptophyta; class Magnoliopsida; order Malvales; family Malvaceae; genus Hibiscus; species Hibiscus trionum. Next base: position 37,908,927 of record BSYR01000026.1, on the reverse strand, counting down.
GGTTACCTCTTTTGATGGATCACCCAAAATCTCACCACCTTTGACATAGTTGAACTCCCTTGGGTAGGTGACTCTTTTTCCTCTAGAGTCATGTCCTTCAATACTTCTAGAGGTGGATCTTGTGCTTCTTCTTTGGTTGGAACTTCACCCACCTTTGATGTTTGTCCTCTATCAATGGCATCAAGAGTTCCTACATCATCATCATCACAAGAATCCTTCCTCAGAAGGAGGTTATCATCGTAAACCACATGAATAGACTCTTCAACTGCCAAAGTTCTTTTATTAAATACATAATAGGCTTTAGAGTTTAAAGAATAACCTAATAAAATAGCTTCATCACTTTTTACATCATATTTGCCCAAATTGTCTTTTCCATTATTCAAAACAAAACATTTGCATCCAAATGGATGAAAATAGCTAATGTTAGGTTTTTTGCTTTTAAGAAGCTCTTAAGGTGTTTTCTTTAAAATAAGCCTAATCATTACTCGATTGACAATATAGCAAGCCTTATTAGTGGCTTCTGCTAAAAAATACTTTGGCAAATTGTTTTCACAAAGCATGATTTTAGCCATTTCTTTTAAAGTTCAGTTTTTCCTCTCAACAACCCCACTTTGTTGAGGAGTGCGAGGAGCAAAAAAAATTATGGCTAATCCCATTTGAGTTACAAAAATCCTCAAAACCTAAATTTTGAAATTCGGTTCCATGATCACTTCTAATGTGAATAATAGAATGACCAACATCGTTTTGAGTTATTTTTGAAAATGTGATGATTTTTTTTCTAAAGTCTTCATTTCTTTTATGAAATCATACAATTTCTTCTGGCTACACCTTGTGTCAAAAGATGTCTGTAGGTACTTAGTGGATAAGTTCCTACGTCAATCTTACTGTATCAAACAAAGAATGTCTTTAGATTGCTATTCCCTATCGCCTTCTTGGGTTGTCCTGATTTATATTCTTTGTATGCCGCCTTCTTCTTCTCAATTTCATCAATGTAAGGTTGTTTGTCTTCCTTCGGCATTTCCTTCGATTTCTTGCCTAACTCCTTCTTAACCTACGAATGACAAATTTCAAATGAATTTAACATCTTACACATCATAATCCACTGAAACCTACCTCAGTAGTCATTTTTTCCTCTCTTTGCTTCATCCCTATACATTCACCTTCACTGCAAAACATGAAAAAAAAACAAAGGTATACATTCAACCATTCTGCATTTCAATTCAATAAGAACATATAAATATCAACATACTAAAACTTCATGAAGGGAGGACATGTTTTTTCCCATACGACTTATCACGTATGGTCATCATCTTAAACGAAGCTTCCTTAGAAACTTCTTATCAGCAACTTCATTACAAACTTCTTTAGCATTTTTATCAGCAACTTCTTTACCAACATCATCGATAACTTCGTCAAAAATGAGATTTAAATTTGCAGTAGTCATCCTAAGAATTAAATCTTCACATGAATCAGTACAAAAAAATCCAACTCACTCATAAATAAACTCTTCCTCATTACATACAAATCTAACATTTTTTAGTTCAAACCGAGGGAAAGGGTACCATTTTCAAAAAAAAAAACCAATCTGGACATAATATTCAGTTTAAACAGATTTCCTCCAACGAGAAATGCAATTCCATCCCAAATTTTTGAAACACAAACACTATATTTCAAGTACTTCGCAAATAAACAAACCTTAGGGTTTTGCTTGTTACCTTCACGATGGAGAAGATAGGTTTAGTTGCAAACCTAAATTAAGATTTCGATGCTTTACATTGACTGAAACGTTTTACCCAACTTGCGAGGATTCTCCAGGTTTTCATTGGAGAAATGAAAGTTCGAATCTCATTCTAGGGAAGCTGGGCAGCTTTAAGAGACCTACAAAAACTTGAAATATGAATCGTTAAATCGAAAATATTAACATCTTGTACTTTAGGTTGCGAAACTCGTTGAAAAATTTCGATACTTCACGAGTGGCCATAATATGTTATCTACTTCCATCACTTTTACGGTTTATACGCTAGTTTTATCTATCCAACATACCATACTCCAGGTTTTGGTACGTCTACATACGTTCCGATACATACTATATAAACATGTATTGCTAAAGGCACTTTAAACATTTCTAGTTTAAACATTTTCTACAGGTTGCGGAACATGTACATAAGTTCCGACACCAGGAGAAAAACGTCAACTGTTACACGTTAACCCTTAAATGTTACTTTCACACCAGAATGTTTCGTTACTCGATATCAAATTCCGATACATCTTTCGACATCAATTTCACAAACTTTACTAACAATATAGGTTTAAAACTTTTACCTACCGATTCCGGTACATATATCACAGGTCCAGAACATTTGCTTTATTTAAACATTTGACGTTGCAACACGAATTTTATCCTCATACAGTTCCGAAACGTTTTACTAAGTTTCGAAACTTACCGACAACGACTTCTTCCCATTTCTGTGTTTTTTTGGGACTCTAAATCTAACTTACCGTTCTTTAGGCTCTCTTTGGCACAAAATGATTGAAGATGACACCTTATTGGATTGCCACTTCCTTTCAAATTACAATTTACAAACTCTCATCCTTTTTTTGAATATGCTGGTGTGATTAGAAGGTAATATATGTTTAATTTTTTTAGCCCTTAAATATCGCACACACCGTGTACACATGGTGCTCGAACTCGGATCACCTGGATAAAATACATCATCTTTTACCAGTAGAATCACTCGACGTGTTCTACAAACTCTCATCCAGTATCAGCGTTGCACCGACAATACCACGAATTTCCAATCATATAACGCCACCTGGCATATCAGTAACTAAAAAAATATCCTTTTTTCCATCCAAACATCCTTCACTATTGGCAGTTACAATATTCAAAACGACAGCGCTTTCGGTTTTGGCAACAAATAGACTCCAGATTCTGTTTCCTTGTAAAGGAAAATATCTATTAAAAATTTCTTTTAATCTCCGATCTGTAACGCTTCATCGACTGTTAGAGCGACAGAGATAGGAGATTTAAGATCAGAGGTTTTAATCCCTAATTTTACTTGCAAGTTTAATTTCTTTAATCTTTTTTTTTTGTCTATATTACTGAGTTAAATTGTTTCGATCTATTGCAGTTTCATTTTTGCTTTAGGTAATAAAAAAAAAACTTTTGGTCGCTGTTGTTTCAGAACTAAACGACGACGATGAAGAACGCTGAAAGGCTCGCCAATTTGGCTTTAGCAGGTTTGCCTTTTCTGCTATATTCTTGATCAATTGTTAGTTTATTATATACATTTTGGTTTTGATTTTGAACGATTTTTTTCTCGATTTTATTATTCGGTTGCTGAATTTGGTTGTTAACGGTATCTTTGGGTTCGAATTGCAAACAAAAATAAGAGAAATGATAGGAAAGAAGTGGTTGTGGGTGGAGTTTGACCTCCTTTTTTCACAGTATTGGGAATGTGTTATGTGTAATTTGTGTAGAAATAGGGTAGCTTTCTTACTCATGGCATGGATGATCTATGTTGTATTTATAAAGCTATGGATCATATGTGAAAATTTTAATACTCTTTTGACAACACAAATTTGAAAATTTTGGATTTCATTTGAGAATTAAATGACATTATAAATATATCAGTTGGGTTTAATTATGCTCTATATTTGAAACGTACAACGTTCCCTTAGGAATTTCAAATTCACTAATAATTGGCATCCAACAAATCCATGGATTTGGGAAATTATTAGGAATGTTGCTTTTGTTCGTGTGTTACCACTCAATTTACACTATGTTTGAAATCCAAGTTCCCAAACGTCAGATAAAGGAATTAATTTTTATTTACACTTTTTAGAAAAAAGGCTAAATAATTGAAAAAACTCCTAAATTATTGCACTTTTCTTGTGTACCTACCATTTCTTTTATGTTCCCAAAAGAAACCCGTCTTTTGATTTGTACAGTAATAAGTCTTCATGTCAAATGAAAGATTGATTTATGTTACGGGTTATTTAAGTTTTTACTTTAAGTTAAAGATTGAGACTATATTTGGGTACCAATTAAAGGTCAATGGCTTATTTGGGTGCAAATCAAATGTGAAAAACTTATTTGGGTGCCCTAAAAATATGGGGCCATACCAAGGTACAAATGTAAAGTGATAAAACTTAAGGGATTTGAGGGACTATAAATTTTAGGCTCCTTTTAGTTGTTGCTTTGGAGTTTGGACATAAAGGCTCATATTTTGAAGAATGTAAAAGTAATAAGGTGCACGGATTTAGTTTTATACACCAGAATTTGCTTGTACCATTTGTATATTTTAGATAAATACGATTTTGTTCTCTACTTTCTTTTTCATTTTAGATTTATTAACCAAAAGTATTTATCGTATTCAATGATCAAATGGATGCACCTTGCATTGCATATCCCACTTTATTAAGTCCAAATGCATTATTATTGTATTTTTCATAGTATTTGAGTTCTTACATCATGTATCTTTCTTGATATAATGGTGAAAAAATAGATATATTATGTCTCGTGCTGATTCTTTTAGAGTATGAATGTTACATAAGTTACTGTCAGATATGGGATCTCTATGGAGGCACATGCATATTTTATGTCCATGGTTCAAGAGGCTTGACTCTTTTAAATGTAGTGTTCATGATTTGCTAAATGCAGGTTTGACAATGGCACCGCTTGTTGTAAAGGTAGAACCCAACTTGAATGTTGTTTTGACTGCATGTCTAGCAGTATATGTCGGTTGCTATAGGTCTGTCAAGCCAACTCCGCCATCGGTGAGTAAATTGATTTTGGTGCTTTCTTCTTGTCTTCAAGGACCTTGGACAGATTTATCTAATAATGTCATGTCTATCATCCAGGAGACAATGTCTAATGAGCATGCTATGCGTTTTCCATTCGTTGGGAGTGCAATGTTGTTATCACTTTTCTTACTGTTCAAGTTCTTATCAAAAGACTTGGTTAATGCAGTGTTGACAGGCTACTTCTTTGTGCTTGGAATCATCGCTCTTTCGTATGCACTTTTCATGGGTTTGCTACTATTGATTTACGTTTACACAACCAGTTCACCTGATGCCATTATCTCATTTATTCTTTCTGCCATCATTCTCAGGGCAACAATACTGCCTGCCATAAAACGCTTCTTGCCAAAGCATTGGAATGAAGACCTTATCATTTGGCATTTTCCATTCTTCCGCTGTACGTCCTTCTTTTGTTATTCTTGAAGTATAGTTTGAGTTTTATATAATAAGAGTATTTGATTAGTGTTTGAATGGGACTAACCTTTTTCTTCTCAAATTTAACTGTGTTACTGTTGCTTCAACCTTTTATTTTTACGAAGCAATTTTTTTGGCTTTTTGGAAGGTTCTGAATTTACTTGCATTCTTGTGTGTTTCTTCCTCATTCAGTGCCTTCTTTTATTTGTCATTTTTTCCTTCTGAAAATTACTTTGGGTTGGTTTCTTGTATGGGAAGTAAGTTATATGGAGATTGGGGGAATACTAGCCTTCTAGGTGCATTAAAGTTCTGTTATTTTTAATTGGTAGTTTCTTTGAAGATTCTGCTCAACTTTCTTTCCAGGATTTGCTCTTAGAATTTCATAAATCCAAAATGGAGTAAATTCTTTGATTCTTTTGATACCATTTAGTAGGGAACATTCCTTTGGCAATTTATGAGCATTCTGGTTCTTGTGCTATATAAAGTTGCCAGGTCTGCCCACTGGAATAGTTTGAATGCAGAATCCTATTGATGGTTTGAGTTTTATTTCTTAATTTTCTGCTTTAGTGATATAATCTTTTCTTGTTCAAAGTTGAGTAAATCTGTATTTAGTTGCGTCCATCATTGACTCCTTAGAATTCTTATTTGATCTAGTTAACATTACCTTGCTTGCATAATGCAGAATGATATTTTTCCTTACACCTTTCTTAAACAGCTTTTGAGATTGAGTTCACAAGATCTCAGATCATAGCTTCAATCCCTGGAACCTTTTTCTGTGCATGGTATGCTTCGCAGAAGCATTGGCTGGCTAATAACATTCTGGGTCTCGCTTTCTGCATTCAGGTATGGTCGAATCGTTTTTGGTGTTTGGTATCTACTGCCTTTGATTGTGCAATGAGACCTAGAGTAATCAATAATATCAGGTATATTCTATTCAGTATTCTAGCTTGTTATATGGAAGTTTGTATGTCTGTCAAACTTTTTGTTAGGGTTTAATTAACCAGTTCAATGACAGTTAAAGTATTATTTTCCTTTATCTTTTAATAATTTTATGAAGGCGTTATTTTTTTGCTTGGTGGTTTGAAGGTTTCCATTGTTTTTTGTAGGGAATTGAAATGCTTTCTCTTGGATCTTTTAAGACTGGTGCCATTCTATTGGTAAGAAGTGGATTAGTGATTTTTGTGCGTGTTACTCCCTGTTACTGAGATGAGTTAACGTCTAATATTATTTGTTAATGTATCAATGTTTTGCATGTGTTTAGCTATCATGATATGACTCAAGCAACTTTACCATGGTTGCTTATTTTTAAGCTGATTGATCATGATATGAATCAAACAACTTCACTACAGTTGCTTTTTGTCAAGATTTTGATCTGTAGACCCAGTTTCCTTTTTTTGCATTATGCTTTGACGAGACTTGAATAGGTCCTCGTGGCTTCTATCTTACATTTTGCTGTGTTTAAGGTTATTATGTAGCCACATTTCAAAGCTATGTTTTGTTTTTGGCTGATTAGAAAAAATACTTCGTTTTTTGGTCTGCTGTTTGACCACTTAATTTTGTCTTCTCTTTTTCAACTAGGTTTTCTTTCCTCTGATTTTTCCCCATCTTTATACATTGCAGGGTGGCCTTTTTGTATACGATATTTTCTGGGTCTTTTTCACACCTGTTATGGTTAGCGTTGCGAAGTCTTTTGATGCTCCTATCAAGGTCAGTTCTCCTCCCCCCCCCCCCCCCCCCCTCTTCTTTTGGCAGCCTGGTTAGTTTTTGTTTTGACATATTTACATTGCATTTTTTATATATTATTAAATTTGTTAGCCATGGTAGTCTTATTGCTTTGATACTTTCCTGCAGCTTTTGTTCCCTACAGCTGACTCTGCCCGACCATTTTCCATGCTTGGACTCGGTGACATTGTAATTCCTGGTATGTTTGAAATCCATTTTAGTCAGAGGTTGAAACAAAAGAAAGCGAAGTAACTTTTTCCTTTCTTAATTGTATAGTATTATTTTGCATCTTTTCACATATTTGTCTTGACAACTATTTTTATTTTTACTTTATGCTTTGAGATCTAATGCCTTGCGTGTAGACCTGTGCCAGAGTGGGATGGGCAAGGTGTTTTTAAATTTGACCTAGCCTGAATTAAAATTTCAATTATAAAACTAATATTTTTATTTATATTTAATTTAAAAAATATATAAAAATAGTCTATTTTTAATAGTTTATTATTATGTTTTGAATAGAAAAATGGGTAAGTAGTGTTGGCCCGGCTCAAATGGCTTGGGTCTGGCTTGGCACATGAACACCTCTACTTGCTTGCTTTTATTTGATGCTTAATGCACTTTGTTGCTAGACTACGATCTTATCTACTGCTCTAGCACAATGCCTTCTGTTGTTTGATTATGGAGATGTTTACTCAAAGTTTTCTTTTCTGTTTTAGCCAATGGCATTTTCATCCTGGGCAGCAATGCTCTCAGCTGCTGGTGTTTTCCTAATGCCATTTGTTCTCAAATGAAATATGAACCTTTTGCTTTTAGGGCTCTGTTTTTAAGTAATTAATATTGCACTATTATGGTGATAAATTTATGCGTGTACCTGGTTCAGAAAAAAAAAATGTTTCTCCTTTTAATTTCCATTTTGTTTGATTGTTATTCCTTTGGCAAGTTCTCTGAGAGTTAGTTTCGTGTATATGAGAAACAGAATACTTGTGTGAACAATATTTTTTTGTTTTATCTATTGGTTTATTTCTCCATGTAGGTATTTTTGTAGCTTTAGCATTAAGATTTGATGTATCAAGGGGGAAAGAGAGCCAATATTTTAAGAGCACATTTTTGGGGTACACGGTGGGCTTGGTCCTTACAATTGTTGTCATGAACTGGTTTCAAGCGGCACAGGTAAACTATTTATGACTATCAGTATCTGTCTTATGTAATCTTGTTAATGCACATGCAGCTGTATCCTATAGATATGCACTCGTCCTCTTCCATGACAATTTTCTATGCTCATTTTGCTTTCAGCCTGCACTTTTGTATATTGTACCATCTGTTATCGGATTCTTGGCTGTTCACTGTATTTGGAATGGAGAAGTTAACCCGGTTTGCTCCTAACCCTTGTTTGATTATCTTTGGCATTATGTACTTGGCTTGTACTTAATTCGATTTCTTTTCAAATTGCCATTTTGCTTATCAAAAGGAAAGAAAAAAAAAACGGACATGTTAGATGGATACTGAGTAGTAAAAATGGTGATATTTTATTTCGTTTGTCAAGGACTAGCGAAAGCGTCATTTTGTGTACTGTTAATGAAAAAAGAATAAGCGAGTATGATCTTACTGTGAGATTGGGTTGAGGGTTCAGTTCCGTATTCATTTCTTAGAGTAATTTCAAGAAAAAAAATGTAGAGTCGGGATGGCAAACTATCTTCTGTACTGGGATTATGATTTGGTTAATATGATCCAATGTCTCGTGTGCAGTTATTGGCGTTTAACGAATCAAAGGAAGCGGACGGAACGCAAGAAGGCATCGAGGACAAATCTAGCAAGAAGGTGGAATGAGTTATAATTGAAGCAGACACTGAAACTATTTGTAGGTTGAGAGGAGGAAATAGTGTTTTTACATTAAAAGGTGAATCTCTTGGCTAACTTGTTCCACTACAAAACCCTTGTAACAGATTTTGGAATTAAGCAAGAAATAATATTTAGCCTCTTAAGGAAAAGTTTGCTTTCAATTTTACACAATTCCATTTCTCATATATTGTCTTCAGTTTTACGCAATTCCATTTCTCGTACATATATATATAAGTATAAATATATTGTTTTTCTTTTCTTTTTTTCATGAGTAACATACTCAAATGAGTTTGGCTTAGTTTCTCAATACATTTTAGAAAATGAGATTAAAGAGGTTAGAAGATTTTAAGAATATATATATATATATATATATATATATATATATATATATATTTAAACTAATAGAGGTTTAGAGACAATTGTTTTATTTAGGTTTTATTATAAAATAAGTGTCCAAATTATATTGGTTTTTTTCTTTAGGTATTCAAACATTTTCAGTTTTTTAAAAATTAGAAATTATGCTTGGTTAATAATTAGGATGAAAACTTATTTTTCAAAAATAAAAATAATAGAGATGTGTTTGGTATATAGTTTTTCAAAATAAAAATGAAAAAAATATTTATTATATAATTAAAGTAAAATACTGTTAGAAAAATATTATTATAATAATAAATAAAATATGACTAAATAATATATACTAAAGTTTTAAAAAAAATAGGAATTCAAATCTGAGTTAAAATGAAGTTAAAAAAAACACTTTTGTTTTCCTATTTTCCACCTCTTAAAACATTTTCAATGAAAACATCTTTTTTATATTTTCAAATATTCACTAATTTTTGTTTTTATTTTTTAAAAATTAATTTCTAATTTTACAACCAAACATATTCGCCGTTTTCTAATTTCCAAGAAAATAAAAATGAAAATAGACTTATTTTTTAAAATCAAACGAATGTGTGACATGTAATCTTTAATCATCTTCATTCCCCCCTTAGATTTTTTAGAGAAACAAATAGAAAAACCAAGGAGAAAATTTTGAAAATTAATTTGTTTTGAGAAATCAAACAACTCTAAGTTCCAAACACTTAGATTGTTGAAATTCATTTATTCACGGTGCATTAATTTCGACTTGAGTCTTATTTTTGCGAAAATAAAAAGCCCAAAGTCCCAAAATTTACCAAAGACACTTCAATTGTAAAAAATTATCTATGTGGAAGTGGAATCAATGCTCCAGCTCTAAAAAACTAGACTCAAAACACTTTGATTTTGCTTGTAATGACAAGTTAGATAAAAAAGAAGCTTTTTTTCTCTTACGATTTTTAAACGATTTGTAATATAAATATTTGATGAATTTATTCAAGTTGATCATTTGGAAGATGTATTTACGAGTGCATTGTCTACTTTAACATTTGAATATTGTATTTAAATTAAAATATAAAGATTCAAAGATCTTATGTGATATATTCCTAAGTGAGAATAACTACACTATTTTCTTAATCAAGGTTTTGTACCAATGGATTTTTATAAGATTTTTAATGAGACATTAATGATATGTGTATTTTTTTTTCACTAAAAATTTTTCCCCTTTGTTTTTATCTTAGTAAAGTTTTTAACAAGTCACACCATCTTCATGAACATCCAAGAGGAGTGTTATGAATATGTATGGATAAATTACACTATTGGTTCATTTTGTTTTCGGACCGTTTAATTTTAGTAATCAATTTTGAAAAAGTTATAATTTAATCATTTACGTTATCGATTTATAACATTTTGGTCACTAGTCGTTAACTCCCATTATTCATGAGACGCGACATGTTAATCAAAAAGTTTATTCTTAATTTGTCCAATGAATTTTAGATAAAATAAGAGTTTGACCCTTAATTTAGATAAAATATCAATTTGACCATGAACATGAACAAAACATAACATAATAAAAACACAAGTAGAACAACCAAAGCGGGTAAGAAACACCAAAGGCGTCAAGAAAATGGCAGGAGACTAGAACACCGATAGTATTTTCAATATCTTCGACTGCAAGCTAAATCTGGGGTTATATAAACATAAAATCGTTTGGAGTAATGCAGAGAGATAACCATCGATGGACCGGAAAAGAAGAAACAAAATGAAAAGCTAAACCAAACGAACTTCCATCGGTGGAAAGCAAGAGCCCTAACAAACCACCCATAGGACACCGAGAGTTCACAAAACAGGGACCGAGGCATAAACCAGTTGAGACAAAAGCGGAAGTGAAGAGAAACGAAAAGGAAGAGTTGAGCTTTCCTTCTTGTCTACAACCCTACGTCCACCTCTCAAAGGTCCCGATCAAGGACCTTGGATGTTGAGAAAAAAAGACTCATCGAGCAAGTCAATGAGATCATCAAAACACTAAAAAAATAAATAAAAGGAAAGACGAAGATAAAAAAGGAGAAAAAATAAGAAAAAAAGAGAAAGAACAAGAACGAGAATGAGATAGAAGGTCATTCATTGTTGACAACAACGGCCGACCGTCAATGAGAAGAAAAAAAACCAAGCTTAAGTTTTTAAATGGAAATTTGACAAGTGTATTTTTTAGTGGTGTTGGTCTTTTATTAATGCTATACAGAGGAGATCGAACCATCTTATCAATAATTGCTCTTTTATAAGATTTTTAAAAGGGTAAACTTCATCGGTAGTCTTTTTGTTTGACTTGTGTTTTATTTTTTGTCACATTTTTTAGAAAAAAAATATTCTTACCATTTACGTTTTCGATTTATTTTATTTTGGTAATTGTATAATTAACTCCCGTTAGTTTGATGATGTGACATATTAGTCAAATGAGTTAATTTCTAGTTTGACCCTTAAACTTTAAACAAAATATTTATTTCTCACTCACATCCATTTCTTTGAGTTCCTTAACATGTACCTTGTATTTCAAGGAAAAATTGTAATACCCCAATATATAGTCTAGTAGTATGTTACCAATTAATGGTAATTAAGATAAGGATGCCTCGAAAATTGTTTCTAATTAAGACAATGACTTTTTTAATAAAGTTATAAAGTATGATAGCTAAAGTAAAAAGGACCAAATTGAAGACTTAGATAAACTACATGAATTGCATGTAAAAGTTCAAGAAATCCAAGGATTCTAACATGTGTCAAGAGTGTAGGAATTGTATGGAGGGGTGTGAAACTCTCGGTCAAAGAGAGAGTTTATGGAAGAAGAACTCATCTTCTTCTTCTTGCTTGAAACAACCGAAACAAAAAAAATGGTGGGAGAGGGAGATTGGAAGCTTCATAAGGTCACGATGGATTAAACAAAATTTTTGGTTCCCTCCTTGGGATTCATTTCGAACAGCCTTAAGCTTCATAGAATTGAGGTTATGTTATGAAATTTCTGGTTTCAATCGATTGACATATATGTATATATATGTATTGACCTTGCTAAGAATTATGCTAGAAGTTGTAAATGATGAACACTTATGATTTTGTAATTGTGGTAACATAATAATATCGAATTGCTTGTGATAAACCATGGATTGATGGTTTAATTGAATTGAAACTGAAATTTGATGATAAAGCACGTTCGAGATATAATTTGATTGTTTTGAACAAGTGTATGTTTGGTTATAATTGGGGCTGCTATAGGAGCAATTGAGGACTGTTTTAATGACCTATGTGTACACATAAATTTACTAATGTATGAGCATGAGAATTGGATAGATAGGTGGTTAAATTGGTAAGGAAATAATCAGATTAGCTTAGGAGGGTAAGCAACTTCATGAATCTTAGCTTTGGTTGTTCAATTAAGAATTTTGATCATGCATGTTCTTGATAGTAATGTACTATTGGAATTTTTGAGGTCTTTTATACATAGAAGCTTCATGTATGATTATGAAACTGGAATTTTTAAACTAAATTTAAATGTGATGGTGTTAAGTTCGAATAGAAACTGAAACTAGATAATTTAGCTTAGTTAAGATATAAGCATGAATGAATTAAGAATTGTGCCGTGGTAGTGCAAGTGATTAAAGATATGATAGGTTTGTTTTGTGTCAAGATGGATAAATCTTGGGATTGTAATTGAAATTAGAAACTGTTAAATACATGCTTAGTGTGCTTAATGGAATGTTTAAAGTATAAGGGGCTGTTTCATGACCTTTAAGGTTTATTAGGAAATGAATAAATGAGTTAAATAATAAGGTATTTAAAGGGACTGCTCTAAATTTTATGCAGTGTAATAATGGACTATTTCGATTAGTTAAACAAGAAGATTTATATGTTTTGATAAGTCTTAAGTATGTATACCCCAAGGTTTAGGAATGCTGTGTGCATTCTAATGATATACGTGTTTGTATCGATGCAAATTATACATTGTTTTGGATATGCACAATTTAATTAAGATTGTGCACTATAGAAATGTATAAAAATAAGTGGTCTTGGATAATAAAGTGTACAGTTTTGTTGTTTAAAACAGTGTAGTTTTGTTTAATAGAATAACAGTGCAATCTTGATTGAAAACAGTTTTGGAACTGTGCAGAATTGGTAATTTTAATTGTGCAGAATCGATGAATTTAACAGTGCATATTTTTATAGCTTAAAAACTGAGCAGAATCTAGCTAAAAATAGTGCAGAATTGAATTTGGATTAGTGCAGTTTGTGTGTGCAGTTTTAATGAAACACAGTTTTGATTAAAGGAATTTATGCATTTTTTAAAAGATAACAAAGGGCTGTTTTGAAAGTGTTTGATTATAAACATGACTCAATTGGATAGTTTGGACTTGATGTAAAAGTTGGGGGCTTATTTGTATATGTTTGTGCGTATATGTGTTGAACTTGGGTTGTTGGTTAATAAATTGTTTTGGTTTTAATAAATTGTCGTTCTTTTCGAGGTACATGTTGTGGTGTGGACGAGTGGGTAAAAGGAGTTAGTTAAATGCTAGGATAAATGTGGATTCAGGTATCCTGTAATTTCGGGATAAAAAGGTGAGTGTAGTTGTATTGTTACGGGTGACATGGTGTCACGCCAAATCATGTTTTTATGATGTGTATCATGTCAAAGTTCATAAACATGTATATGGCTCACATAGAGCACAATGAATGTTTTGCATACATGGCGTGACATTTAAGATAAGTTTATGATTATGTTTGCATTTTAAATGCACCTTGTGCCTTGCTATACGATGATGTTATTGAATGACCAAGTATCCTCTTGTTATAAAGTTAGAAGCTAACTATTAACTAATAAAACCATAAGACTTTAATAAAGACATGAATATCAATGTTAAAACTTATAAAATCTAAGATCTTTAGAAGCTAAAGGCTTTTCGTAAGTCATATGATATTAAGGATTGAGACAAGAAGTGATTACTTGAGCCACAAGATACTCTAATAATCTCAAATATAAGATAAGACATGTAAGTTACCTTAAATGGAAGTCCTTGGTCACTATGGCATAATACATGGTATATATATATATATATATATATATATATATATATATATATATATATATATATATATATATATATAAATTGAGACTACGGTCCATGAGCTACGGCTCGGGGGACGCCCTATTGATATATATATTGGCAACAGTAGGAGGTAACGAGGAGATGTACGGAGAATGGCGACAGTTTGGTTTGATAGTGTGAAAATATGATTAATATGTTTCTGATACTAGCCATTGCTATGTGCTTTAGGCTATGTATTGTTTGGACTATTACGGTCGATTACGAACCATTGTTATTTATGACCATAAGTGATCCAAGGAAAACAATTAAAAGACATGAATAAGTTGAAAATTGTGATAAGTTATGATTATAAAGCCTTGGTGGCATTGTAGTAAGATGAGCAAAATGCTCCTCAATGATATGATTCTCATAAGAGACGAACATGTGCCCCTCTTATGCAAGGCAACAAGTCATTGAATCGAATCTTTGCTAATACTTTGATATATTAAAAAGAAACTCCAAAGCTATATTGAGTATTGATCAAGTCTCGTGAAGACTTCAATGTGAACATGCGATCTTTGTTAAGATCGATATACTGCAATAAGGCTTGTTAAGCTATTGAAAACCATTACTAAGGCTAACATATGTGTTGAGTGGATCGATCGAATAGAAAATGCCAAGAAGGGGTGAATTGGAATTTTAAGAGTTGTGGGATGAAATTGAAAAATTGAAAAATCAAGACAAGATGATTTATAGTGGTTCAAGCTTAGAACAAGCTCTACATCCACTACCTTAGTTACCACTAAGGATTTTCAACCAATTTGACTATGAAATCTTCCCCTTTTCTATGTTTAGGAGGAAACTTTTTACAAAGATTTACAAAGGCAATAAAATGTATCTCTCAATAGAAAAATATGCCAAAATACACTCAACCACACACCCAATTTGAGAATAAATGGTTTACAATAAAAGGCTTACAAATTGGGGTACAAGATAGGAAATTTGAGCACAAGGGTTTGGATTAATTGGGGTACAAATTGGGTGGTTGACATCATTATTATAGCCGTTAAGACTTCATCTTCCCACTATAAATGCAGTTCTGCAACTACCCGTATCGAAATGGTACCTACCTGTTTTGAAACACGACTAAAAAAGAAAGAGTCGTTATGTGCATTAAAGAGGCATACCGAAACGTTCGAAAGCGTTTCGAAACAATAGAGGGTCATTTCTAGACCTGTATCGAAACGGTTGAGCTCATAAAATTCCAGTAGCAAAATGTTTCGAGACCAAACTAGGCCGTATCGAAACGAGTGTTTTACCTTTAAAAATTTGGTTCTGACAAGAAATAGTCGAAAACATTAAAGGCCCAATTTGAAAATTTTTAACCCCTGTATCGAAACGGATAACTGCCGTTTCGAAACAAAGTCGAAGTTTGACTTGCCTAGATGAAGGTCGTATCTGTAGAACTAATGTTTTGATATAATAACTGAAAAATGTTTTGGACTGATTTAAAAAGTATTTAAAACAAATTCCAGAGTCCAAATAACTTGAAACTATGTTTATGGATGTTTTTAAAAGGTTTTACATGTTTTTCAAAGCCAAACTTCACAAAACTGTCCAGGCGTTTCGAAACACCTTAAGGCGTTTCGATACGGTGCATTCCAGTAGCAAAAGTGTTTCGATACAAGTATCGAAACGGGCTTACCCTGGATAAGGATTTTTGCCCAGCGTTTCGAAATACGCTCACGTGGCACTGACCACAACAGTCATAAACCCCAACGACTATTTCCCAACTAACATTTAAATGCAGGTCGTTTCGATACGGGACTAGGCGTTTCGAAACGGGTGTTTCGAAACGGACAAAAGCGTTTCGATACGGGTTCATGTCAGACTGCAACGACTCTTTCTACTTAAAGGGTGTTTCGAAACGGGTTCGAGCGTTTTGAAACGGGGAGCTTCAGAACTGCATTTATGGTGGGATTTAAAGTCCTCAACGGCTCCAATTCAATCCGAACGGCTAGCAACGGCTATAAACTCATCAAGGAGTATAAAAGGGACCTCCAAGCATCAAGTAAAGGCTAATGCTCATATTGTCAATCAACAAATGATCAAGAATTGTCTAGAGCTTAAATTGTCATTTATTTGTATAGACAAACACTAGTGAGCCAAAATTGTCAAATTTGCTCAAGTGTTTTAGGCTTTGGGTGAGTGCTAAATTGTGCAAACAAATACCTATTAGAGGGATTTAAGTTTGCTTATTGTTTCTCTTTGTAAAAGAGGGTTTGATCAAGGCTTTGGGTAGAAAGCTTGATCGGTGTAAAGAGTTTCCTCCGAAGCCTAGAAAAGGGGACGAATCAATAGTGGATTGATTGGAAATCCTTAGTGGGGAGCTAAGGTAGTGGATGTAGACCTTGGTTAGAAGGTTGAACCACTATAAATCATTGTGTCAATCTTTATTTTAGCTTCCACACCACCTCCACCCAAAAATCCACCTCTCCACCACTTGGTGAGCCACATCGGTTGAACGAATCGAGCCCCACACAACTCAACAATTGGTAAAATGGTTTGAAAAATTGAATTTTCAAATGAATAAGGGGGAGCTTTATTTGATTTCATATCTTTAATCTCTTATTCACTTTTTTAAAGTTAAAGGGGGAAAATCCCAAACAATTTTTCAAGATAGTTTTATTATATCAAAAAGGGGGAGATTGTAGAACTAATGTTTTGATATAATAATTGAAAAATGTTTTGGACTGATTTAAAAAGTATTTAAAACAAATTCCAGAGTCCAAATAACTTGAAACTATGTTTATAGATGTTTTTAAAAGGTTTTACATGTTTTTCAAAGCCAAACTTCACAAAACTGTCCAGGCGTTTCGAAACACCTTCACTACAACAAATTTGCTTATCAGTGACATCTAAAATATTGTCATTGAAAATTATATTTACGTCACTATTAGTATTTTGTGACGTAAAATTTGATGTCACGGCGTTCGTCACGCTAGGTGTGTCACTAAATGTCTAGTGTGACGATTTTCCTTTTTTCGTCATGTATTGTCGAGAATTTAGTGACGCTAATGCACAACGTTACGTTATAATTTGTATTCAGTGACAGTCAGTTACGTCATCAAATGATATAAAATTTCGTCATTGATCATTCATATCGTCACCAATAATAGAATAATTTCATTGTATTAGTGACGAAAAAAATAGCGTCACATTGTTAGTGACGTAGTATATCGTCACATTATAATAGTATGAATGACGATGACACATAGTGTCACTTTATAATTTATATTCGATAACAATTAGTTATGTCACCAAATTATATAAAATATCGTTATTGATCATTGTTATCGTCACGAATACTACATTAACTTCAACCTATAGGTGACGAAAATAATATCATCATATTTTTAGTGACAAAATATATCACCTAAATTACTAAAATAATGTCATAAATTATTAATTAATGGTCAATTTAATATCTTCACGTATTACCAGTTCTGTCACTTAATTGGAGACTACATTATCATTAATTATATTAAGATCGTTATTAATACTGAGATGAAATTGTTAGTGATAGAAGCAAAATCATAAAAATAATAACATAACTATTATCGTATAAAATAATAAAAAAATACAAGATATTCCTTAAAAATATTTACATTATATTAAAATAGCATACAAGTCATTTCTTACACAATAATAAAAGTAAAATAATCAAAATTGCCAGCCTAATATTTTTCCTAATATAATATAACTTACAAGTTAAGAGAAAGAAATCAACCGTCATATAACTTGTAGGATAGCTTATAGGTATATGTGTGTTTATCCTCGTATCCTTGCAAATTTGTTGACCTAATCCAAATCGTCTTTCGCAGCAAAAATGAGGCAAGGCGCCTTACAACCAGTCTGCACCATGACCAGCAACATTCATGATTAATTAATTCAGTTGCCCTCTTCCATACTCGTAAAAGCTACAAAGAAATTTCTGAATGTAACAACAATTGAATGTAAATTAACTTGAAAGACATTAACATTCACGAAATCAGGGACCAGACCCTTGTATAATGCTCCAAAGCCTTCATTCCTTACAATTTAAAAAAAAAAAGCATCATGCCAATATGTTCATTACAAAATTTGGATGTTAAAGCATGTGATATAATAAACCAAATAAATAAAATTTTAAAGACATATAAATGCATAATTAGCTGAGATGTACATAGACAGTGAAACAAAGGGGTTTTCATTTACTGCTAAAAAGGTTATGGTTATAGCAATATTTGCATCAAAAATAATATTTAATACAACTAATAGCAAATACCCAAATAAACACTAGTTATTTTACATTTCACAAATTCCAAAATTATGATTTTAAGGTAATAGAATGATTAGAATCAAACACATGAGCAAGTGGAGTTATATATTCACAATTTAATCGAACACAAAATTACTTAGTTGAATTTAACTAATGTTGTTTCAAACTTTAAAGTATTAACCTCTAGATTAAACTAAACAATGTATTTATAATATAATCCATGGTAATAAATTTTTATTATATCTTATAATCACTTCAAAGGACTAAACAAAAAGAATATCCAGTACCTCCACAAAAGTTGTTGCAAAAACTGAGTTGAGAGAAAAATTCCCATATCAGAGTAACTAAGAAAAAAACGGCTTCATTTGGGTGTAAATTTGTGGCTAATAAAAAAAGAATTCATCATTTAGAGGATCAATTAAAGCAACAAACTTCAGTCTTCACTATTTTCAGAAAACCATCCTCCACATACAAATCGAAAATCTAAAGTCGGGCACAAAAAAATTTACGATAGAAAAATCAGAATAACTCTGAAGAAACGTTCAAGAGCAAAAAGTATTAGAAAATGTTTTAGATAGATATCCAAAACAATTACCCCTTTTCCCAGCCTGACAAGCCTCAAGGCCATTTCAACAGCAATTTTGGAACAGCAACATCAACCTGTTTGCCAGTGACTGGCCAGTTCCTAACATGTGTATGTGCAACTACAATAATAAACCCATCAATGTGACAACCAATATCAATGCATCCAGAGGGGTAGAGAAAAATCAATTCAATTGCCACTAAAAATAAGATTATCCCCATAAAAATTGATGTATAAAACTTACATCATGACCGTATCACCTTCCAACTTCGAGGTGTTCAGTAGCAAGTAGTGAGAAATGGTAGACAATATTGTTTATTTAAAGTCAAGTAGGGAAGGAAACACCCGTCTCAATCTTCTTCTTAACATTCTTGTACATGTCACTTGTTTGCCTTCACATTAAACAAACAAAGAAAAGGAAAAAAGAAATACTAAGTTACAAATTTTATTATCTATTTTCAAACTTATTAAGAAAAAATAGAAGTAAAAAACACTTACTCTCTTATAAATGCATCACCATTCTCACAAATGTCAACAATCTTAATTTTTTTTACTTGTATTCTTTTAAAACTAATTGTAACGTCTCTATAAATTTTCAAACATAACAAAAGAATTAAACTAAAATTACATTCAAAACTCATTCTCAATAAACTTAGTTTTTAATTATATAAAAGGATAAGGGATTAGCTGTTAAGAATTTCAATAGTGCTCTTGTATTTAGTAACAACTTTAGAAGATGTGAGATCTTGCTCCTCCTATCTCTTTTCATCCAACATTATTGATGATGATGAAAGGGAAAAAAAAACTTAAATTTCAGCAAGAACAAGTTCTTGTTACCACCACTACAAAGGGAAAAAACTTAAGCATAAACTATTGTATTGATGATGATGAAAGGACGGATACTACTTTGCTAGTAATTTAATTTTCAAAAGAATTTTAGCATCTTATATTTACGATATAAAACACGGATCAAAAATTACATCGATATAGAGAAAATATGACTGACTGTAAAAATTAATATTTTAATTTTCAACTTATGAAGAACTATTTTATATGTCAATTTTAGCAAATGGAACTGATTACAACCAAGAATTTAAAATAAAATAAAAATAAAAATTGAAGCTTGAGATATGATCATGGTGATAAATAATTAAATGAGGGAATTAAGCCAAAAACACTGGAAAAAAAAATCAATTGCATACCTTGCATCAATTGATAGCGAATTGGAAAAGCCCGATTCCATTAGCCTTAAAGAACCCATTGCTTGCTTTCAGATAGGTCTGAAGAAAAAAATTTCTAAAGAAAAAAAACATAAAAAGTAATTAAGAATTCAAAAATAAAGAAAATTTACATTTTCAATAATCAACAACAAAAATTATGGATAAGCAACTCACATAATGGAGCGGAGCCCTAATGATTTCAAGAAGTTAAAATTGGCAAAATCGGGGAGACCAGACTTGCATATTCAATTATCGACCATGATGAAATTCAAAGGGGACATAAAGAGCTCCTCGCCAGAAACAAAAATTACGAATAAGTATCTCAAATAATGAGAAGGATTCTCCAATCGCTCGACGCAACGTCCCCATTGTGAAAGCTTTGAAAATTTAGGTTTAGGGTATGGGAATTTAGGCTAACGGGATGAAGAAGAGATGAACAAAACTGAACCATACACTTAAACTAAGACAAAGACCTTATCTCGATTTGACTAAAAACCTTTTCAAAAATTATCATATATTATTAAAATAATTAGTTCTTTTAAAGTATTATTAATATAATATTACGATTTTAAATATTAATATTAAAATTTATTACTAATATTAATACTAAATACATAAAATAAAATAAAGTATTCATTGTCTAAATTTAATTATATTAATTTTATATATTATCACATTAATATTATTTATGTTAAAATAATAGTAGTTAAAATATTATTTTATTTTTAATATAATAGTTGTACAAGAGTTACAAATTTAAGTATTATCACCTCAGAAAAACATAGATACATACATGTAAAAAAACATCAAAAAGGTTGGATGACATATTCTCTACTGCGTCAGGATTAGTCATAAAATACCTTATGGCTTTACTTCTATACAAGAACTACTAAAAATTAAAATGTATTTAGTTATATTAGAACTGTTAGGAGTCTCCGCACTCCATCAAAATTAGTGGTGGACTACAGTCTTAAGCATATTGATTAATTAAAATTAAAAGCAAAGCTTTTCATCTTAATCATAAAATGCATTATAGCTTTATTTCTGAACACAGTTAGAACGACTAAAAGTTAAAATGTAATTAGTTATATTAGAACCAACATCAATAATAAAATATAATTATATATATTAAACTAAATAAAAAATATTATATGCAAATATATATGTAATAGAGAACTTTTAGAACATTGGTGGGAGTTAATGAAATTATGAGCCTAAAATTCAAAACATTTAAAAATTCGTAATAATAAAATTTTGAATTAGTAACACAATTGAGATGCTACTGTGAAATTTTTTTCGCCAATTATTTTATATTAATTCTTGACGTCAAAGATTAAGTGATTCAATCATATGATTTCTTTTAAAATCGTTATATAACACATAAGAGGTATTACAATGAGCGACAAACAGTTGTTTTCGTCAAGTTAAACGTATTATTTATGACACAAATAAAATGTCACCTTTTATACTTTATAAAATACATTAAATAAACTTTCCACGAATAAAGCTTATCGATGACAACAAATTCACAACGCCACTAATTCAAATTGAATTGTTATAATAATAATTCGTCACTAATGCAAATTTTTATTGGGGACGATTTTGTAACGTCGCGCTTTGTTTAAACGTCATTAAAATGTTTCCCACCAAAAAAAATTGGAGGGAAATTTTGGCATCAAACATATAGTGACGAAAACCATGACATTTTTTAAAATTGTCGTAGAAAATATATCATTAATTACTAAATGTGACGAAAATAAATAATCGTCACGTTTACATTATATTTTGTGACGTTTTATGCAACGTCATATAGAAAATTCGTCACTAATTGATAAATTTGTTGTAGTGCTTAGGGCGTTTCGATACGGTGCATTCCAGTAGCAAAAGTATTTCGATACAAGTATCGAAACAAGCTTACACTGATAAGGATTTTTGCCCAGCGTTTCGAAATGGGCTATGCCGTTTCGATACGCTCACGTGGCACTGACCACAACAGTCATAAACCCCAACGGCTATTTCCTAACTAACATTTAAATGCAGGTCGTTTCGATACGGGACTAGGCGTTTCGAAACGGGTGTTTTGAAACGGACAAAAGCGTTTCGATACGGGTCCACGTCAGACTGCAACGACCCTTTCTACTTAAAGGGTGTTTCAAAACGGGTTCGAGCATTTCGAAACGGGGAGCTGCAGAACTGCATTTATGGTGGGAATTAAAGTCCTCAACGGCTCCAATTCAATCCAAACGGCTAGCAACGGCTATAAACTCATCAAGGAGTATAAAAGGGACATCCAAGCATCAAGTAAAGGCTAATGCTCATATTGTCAATCAACAAATGATCAAGAATTGTCTTAGAGCTTAAATTGTCATTTATTTGTATAGACAAACACTAGTGCTCCAAAATTGTCAAATTTGCTCAAGTGTTTTAGGCTTTGGGTGAGTGCTAAATTGTGCAAACAAATACCTATTAGAGGGATTTAAGTTTTCTTATTGTTTCTCTTTGTAAAAGAGGGTTTGATCAAGGCTTTGGGTAGAAAGCTTGATCGGTGTAAAGGGTTTCCTCCTAAGCCTAGAAAAGGGGACGAATCAATAGTGTATTGATTGGAAATCCTTAGTGGGGAGCTAAGGTAGTGGATGTAGACCTTGGTTAGAAGGTTGAACCACTATAAATCATTGTGTCAATCTTTATTTTAGCTTCCACACCACCTCCACCCAAAAATCCACCTCTCCACCACTTGGTGAGCCACATCGGTTGAACAAATCGAGCCCCACACAACTCAACAATTGGTAAAATGGTTTGAAAAATTGAATTTTCAAATGAATAAGGGGGAGCTTTATTTGATTTCATATCTTTAATCTCTTATTCACTTTTTTAAAGTTAAAGGGGGAGAATCCCAAACAATTTTTCAAGATAGTTTTATTATATCAAAAAGGGGGAGACTGTAGAACTAATGTTTTGATATAATAATTGAAAAATGTTTTGGACTGATTTAAAAAGTATTTAAAACAAATTCTAGAGTCCAAATAACTTGAAACTATGTTTAGGGATGTTTTTAAAAGGTTTTACATGTTTTTCAAAGCCAAACTTCACAAAACTGTCCAGGCATTTCGAAACACCTTAGGGCGTTTTGATATGGTGCATTCCAGTAGCAAAAGTGTTTCGATACAAGTATCGAAACGGGCTTACCCTGGATAAGGATTTTTGCCCAGCGTTTCGAAACGGGCTATGCCGTTTCGATACGCTCACGTGGCACTAACCACAACGGTCATAAACCCCAACGGCTATTTCCCAACTAACACTTAAATGCAGGTCGTTTCGATACGGGACTAGGCGTTTCGAAACGGGTGTTTCGAAATGAACAAAAGCGTTTCGATACGGGTCCACGTCATACTACAACGGCTCTTTCTACTTAAAGGGTGTTTCGAAACGGGTTCGAGCGTTTCGAAACGGGGAGCTGCAGAACTGCATTTATGGTGGGAATTAAAGTCCTCAACGGCTCCAATTCAATCCGAACGGCTAGCAACGGCTATAAACTCATCAAGGAGTATAAAAGGGACCTCCAAGCATCAAGTAAAGGCTAATGCTCATATTGTCAATCAACAAATGATCAAGAATTGTCTTAGAGCTTAAATTGTCATTTATTTGTATAGACAAACACTAGTGAGCCAAAATTGTCAAATTTGCTCAAGTGTTTTAGGCTTTGGGTGAGTGCTAAATTGTGCAAACAAATACCTATTAGAGGGATTTAAGTTTGCTTATTGTTTCTCTTTGTAAAAGAGGGTTTGATCAAGGCTTTGGGTAGAAAGCTTGATCGGTGTAAAGGGTTTCCTCCTAAGCCTAGAAAAGGGGACGAATCAATAGTGGATTGATTGGAAATCCTTAGTGGGGAGCTAAGGTATTGGATGTAGACCTTGGTTAGAAGGTTGAACCACTATAAATCATTGTGTCAATCTTTATTTTAGCTTCCACACCACCTCCACCCAAAAATCCACCTCTCCACCACTTGGTGAGCCACATCGGTTGAACGAATCGAGCCCCACACAACTCAACAATTGGTAAAATGGTTTGAAAAATTGAATTTTCAAATGAATAAGGGGGAGCTTTATTTGATTCATATCTTTAATCTCTTATTCACTTTTTTAAAGTTAAAGGGGGAGAATCCCAAACAATTTTTCAAGATAGTTTTATTATATCAAAAAGGGGGAGACTGTAGAACTAATGTTTTGATATAATAATTGAAAAATGTTTTGGACATATTTAAAAAGTATTTAAAACAAATTCTAGAGTCCAAATAACTTGAAACTATGTTTAGGGATTTTTTAAAAGTTATACATGTTTTTCAAAGCCAAACTTCACAAAACTGTCCAGGCGTTTCGAAACACCTTAGGGCGTTTCGATACGGTGCATTCTAGTAGCAAAAGTGTTTCGATACAAGTATCGAAACGGGCTTACCCTGGATAAGGATTTTTGCCCAGCGTTTCGAAACGGGCGATGCCGTTTCGATACGCTCACGTGGCATTGACCACAACGGTCATAAACCCCAACGGCTATTTCCCAACTAACATTTAAATGCAGTTCATTTCGTTACGGGACTAGGCGTTTCGAAACGGGTGTTTTGAAACGGACAAAAGCGTTTCGATATGGGTCCACGTCAGACTGCAATGGCTCTTTCTACTTAAAGGGTGTTTCGAAACGGGTTCGAGCGTTTCGAAACGGGGAGCTGCAGAACTGCATTTATGGAGGGAATTAAAGTTCTCAACGGCTCCAATTCAATCCGAACGGCTAGCAACGGCTATAAACTCATCAAGGAGTATAAAAGGGGCCTCCAAGCATCAAGTAAAGGCTAATTCTCATATTGTCAATCAACAAATGATCAAGAATTGTCTTAGAGCTTAAATTGTCATTTATTTGTATAGACAAACACTAGTGAGCCAAAATTGTCAAATTTGCTCAAGTGTTTTAGGCTTTGGGTGAGTGCTAAATTGTGCAAACAAATACCTATTAGAGGGATTTAAGTTTGCTCATTGTTTCTCTTTGTAAAAGAGGGTTTGATCAAGGCTTTGGGTAGAAAGCTTGATCGGTGTAAAGGGTTTCCTCCTAAGCCTAGAAAAGGGGACGAATCAATAGTGGATTGATTGGAAATCCTTAGTGGGGAGCTAAGGTAGTGGATGTAGACTTTGGTTAGAAGGTTGAACCACTATAAATCATTGTGTCAATCTTTATTTTAGCTTCCACACCACCTCCACCCAAAAATCTACCTCTCCACCACTTGGTGAGCCACATTGGTTGAACGAATCGAGCCCCACACAACTCAACAATTGGTAAAATGGTTTGAAAAATTGAATTTTCAAATGAATAAGGGGGAGCTTTATTTGATTTCATATCTTTAATCTCTTATTCACTTTTTTAAAGTTAAAGGGGGAGAATCCCAAACAATTTTTCAAGATAGTTTTATTATATCAAAAAGGGGGAGATTGTAGAACTAATGTTTTGATATAATAATTGAAAAATGTTTTGGACTGATTTAAAAGTATTTAAAACAATTTCCAGAGTCCAAATAACTTGAAACTATGTTTATGGATGTTTTTAAAAGGTTTTACATATTTTTCAAAGCCAAACTTCACAAAACTGTCCAGGCGTTTTGAAACACCTTAGGGCGTTTCGATACGGTGCATTCCAGTAGCAAAAGTGTTTCGATACAAGTATCGAAACGGGCTTACCGTGGATAAGGATTTTTGCCCAGCGTTTCGAAACGGGCTATGCCGTTTCGATACGCCCACGTGGCATTGACCACAATAGTCATAAACTCCAACGACTATTTCCCAACTAACATTTAAATACAGGTCGTTTCGATACGGGACTAGGAGTTTCGAAACGGGTGTTTCGAAACGGACAAAAGCGTTTCGATATGGGTCCACGTCAGACTGCAACGACTCTTTCTACTTAAAGGGTGTTTCGAAACGGGGAGCTACAGAACTGCATTTATAGTGGGAATTAAAGTCCTCAACGGCTCCAATTCAATCCGAACGGCTAGCAACGACTATAAACTCATCAAGGAGTATAAAAGGGACCTCCAAGCATCAAGTAAAGGCTAATGCTCATATTGTCAATCAACAAATGATCAAGAATTGTCTTAGAGCTTAAATTGTCATTTATTTGTATAGACAAACACTAGTGAGCCAAAATTGTCAAATTTGCTCAAGTGTTTTAGGCTTTGAGTGAGTGCTAAATTGTGCAAACAAATACCTATTAGAGGGATTTAAGTTTGCTTATTGTTTCTCTTTGTAAAAGAGGGTTTGATCAAGGCTTTGGGTAGAAAGCTTGATTGGTGTAAAGGGTTTCCTCCTAAGCCTAGAAAAGGGGATGAATCAATAGTGGATTGATTGGAAATCCTTAGTGGGGAGCTAAGGTAGTGGATGTAGACCTTGGTTAGAAGGTTGAACCACTATAAATCATTGTGTCAATCTTTATTTTAGCTTCCACACCACCTCCACCCAAAAATCCACCTTTCCACCACTTGGTGAGCCACATCGGTTGAACGAATCAAGCCCCACACAACTCAACAGTACCGAAAAGGGCCGAGGTCGTTTCAATACCTATTCGATATGAAAAATTCCAGTAGCAAAACGTTTCGAAACAAGCCTAAGCTGTATCGAAACGCCTAGGCAAAATCTACAAATTTAGCTTGAAAACACTTGGAAAAATTTATGGGAATTATTTTTAAACCTTAAAATATTTTGGGTTAAATTTTTACTTGTAAATTTTTGAGCTTTTTGAGAACTAAAAAATTTATTTACTTTGCAAAATATTTCTTAAAGTATTTGTTATACCAAATCAAGTTAATTCAAATTAAGAGTTTTACAATCTCTCACTTGTTGATATAACAAAACCAAAGTAAAATTTTTAAGTGAGCTCCCCCTTAGTTTAATCTAGGTTTTGAAAACTTTAAAAATTTGCTTAAACACTTTTCTCCCCTTTTTGTTAGATCAAAATCATAACAAGCATAATTTAATGAGAAATAAAGAGATAGGCAAAATTAAACTAAACAACATAAATCATAACTCATAAAGCGTAAGTTCCAAAAGCAAAATAAAATCAAACCAAACTTAAATCCTAAAAGCATATTCCAAAATAATAAACTAAAGCATAGGTCCAAAAAATAAAAGGTGCATAATAATAACGTCTTAGATGATATGAGATGAATGCCTAGACTAGGGCTCATCATCGTCTTCATCTTCATCTTTCTCTTGACTCCTTTTAAAGTGTTGCCATTCACTATCGAAGACGGTGAAAGAGAGATCCAATGAAGATTGTTGATTCTCGATAGCGGCAATGAGATTTTCCATACCATCAAAATGGTCCTCCAAGGCTTTGAAACGATTTTCCATGTGAGTACGCAAGCCGATGAATTGCTCGGTGAGAAAAGCCATCATCGCATCATTGTTAGGAGCTTGTGGAGCAACTTGAGCTTGAGAAGGAGCTTGAGCTTGAGCACATTCACCTCGAGGCACATGAACCCAATCATCACCATTGAAACGGAAACCACACTTCATGAGTGTAGTCTCATTTAGCTTCTCCTTGAGAGGCTCCTCAATATCAAATGTGCAATCAATTCCACTAAGAATAAAGATATGACTTAGGACGGTACCATATGTGAAGGAGGAGACGATGTTGCGATTATTTACTAAGTGCACCATCTCCGCAAGCATAATCTTCACAAGATTCGGTTGTTGTTCTTGTTAGAAGTACTTGAGCCAAAAGTCACTGTAACCCCCTTAACCCGGCCTAGACGGTTGACCCGAATTAAGAAAGTCACACGGGGAAAACCAAAGTCAACCCGAAAGTCAACCTTGATTAGCGACCCTTTTTTTTCTTTTTAAACTTGTCTAGATGCACATTAACCCTAGTTATGATCATTCAAACAACATACTCAAAGATCATAAACATCAGAGATCAAACAGGGACCCAATTGAACAATTTACAACTTTAGGGACCAAAAAGTAAATTCTGATAAATACAAAGACTTCACCCAAATTAAAGTTACCAACTTGAAATTAATCATGTTTCATGCATCTCTGTCAAATTTCAGCTCAAACGGACATCCCAAACTCATACAATTGCACAAACAAGTTTCAGGACCAAAATGCAAACATTTTGAAACATATAACTGCCAATGTCAGCCCCCAACGGTCAGGTGTTCCGAAACGGGGAGAGCCTGTTTCGAAACGCGGGGCCGTTCCGCAACGCGTACCGAAACGAGGGCTGGCAGTGGCCTTTCCGTTTCGGAACGGTGTCTCCCGTTTCGGACGCCTGGGTTGCTACAAGGCACCCGTTCCGAAACGGTGGCTACTGTTCCGATATGGCCTGCACAGAATGCAGAAAATTGCTTGCTTAAACACACAATTGACCAGCCAAACATGCTCCAATTGCTATCAAACTTTACCAGCAACTCATACAACATACAAGAGACATATTTGCATCAACCAATTATCATTATATCATCATTTATGAAAAGCCCCAAATCTAAAGGCATGCTTTCTACACAAGCAAACCATTCATGCACTAAAACCTCCAAACCAACACATAATGGCCAATTACATGTACCAACATTAACAACAACATAAATCCAAAATAGGGAGTCCAAAACATCTCCCAAACAACAACATAGGTCCCCCATTGCCAAAAACCAATAGCTAAAGGTGTTTAAGAAAACCTTCCCATACATGAGCTTATCTTTCACTTGATTGCTTGCCTTCCTTGCTGCCCTCAATGCACCTTAATGTTCTGCATTATTGGTTTAAGAAAAGAGAGAGAGCGTAAGCAAAAGCTTAGTGAGGAATGCTCATTAAAACCACACAATAATGCATTTACAGAACACTTTACAAGTCATACTTCAAAATACATTTAGACATGCTCACAAGCAATCTTAACCAAGCATCTCATGCTTCATATCATAACATGTCATATTGGCCACAAGTGATAATTACCATCTTTTAACAAGATCAACATAAGACTCACACATGGACTTTTAAACACCATTGTGATCTTATCCCCATAGACTTTTAAACACCATGGCCCATGGACTTTTAAACACCATGGCAAGGACCACACAAGGACTTTTAAACACCTTTGTGTCCTTAACAAGTTTCACCTCAAGGACTTTTAAACACCTTGACCCCAAGGACTTTTAAACACCTTGGCCCATGGACTTTTAAACACCATGACATGAATCACCCCAAGGACTTTTAAACACCTTGGCCCCAAGGACTTTTAAACACCTTGGAAAGGACCACACAAGGACTTTTAAACACCTTTGTGTCCGTAACAAGAACCATCCAAGGACTTTTAAACACCTTGATGTTCTTAAGTAAACAAGGCTCACTCAAGGACTTTTAACCACCTTAGTGACCTTAACCTTTTCAAAACATCACTTGCCAATATACATCATTTATCATCAATAAACCACTGTTTTAAAGCATTTAACCAAGCCATAAACATCATGCAACTTTAAGCATTAAACCACATTTAAACAATGTTCAAAAGCAAGGAACTCTAACCTTGAGCTTCCTTAAACACATGGCTTATAATCTCAGCAAACAAACATGCTAGATATGCTTTAAAAACAGAATTTAAACATGCAACAAACACATTGCACCCAACCATCACATGGTTCCTCATCAAGAGAGTTTTTCCGAAAACTTACTCTTGAGCTTAGCAAAGTTGTTTAGACTTAGACTAAGCTCCCAAACCTCCAAAACATTGGTTTCAAAGCCGAAAACCAAAATCCACTCACCGATTCCGTTTCGCCTCTTGCCGAAACACAAAATCAAGCTTCCGGATCACCACCACTTGGATCCAAAGAAGACTCCCCTGTTTTAAACACATTAAAACAGTAGATTAATGCATCATCATGCATTAATAGCTTCAATGAAAGCACCTAAACTCGCTGCTCCCATCCACACTCCATTTTCGGCCACCAAACACAACCGAAAATGCAACCAAACAACTCCTCAACAAAGCCCAGCCATAAACCGTCAAAACTAAGCATTCATAAACATCATTCAACATCTAAAAAGGACCTAACAACATCCTTATACCTCCAGCAACAACAAATCGACAAGATCACCCAAAAACAACCAAGAATCACAAGCTAAACTTAGGAAATTCAACCTACCCGGGATTGCATTAATTAAAAATCAATTTCCAATCAATTTAACTTTCATTTATCATCAAATATACACCTCAAATCACTGCTTTAACAGATCCAATGAAAATTCATCAAAAATCATCAAATCTTGCATTTTAAGCCAAGATCCATTACACAACTTTAAAAACCATTTATAAATCATCAATTAGGATTGAGAACTTAGGAATTTCAGTAAAGAACTTGAAGTTCAGAGGAGAAGGACGTTCTTACCTCCAAACTTGAGTTTCTCCTCTTTTAGAACCAAAAAGCTTGAAGAATCAAATGGCAATTGGTGAGGTTTTGTTGATGAGATGATTAGCAACCAAAAGAGGATTGAAAAGAGAGATTTAAGTGGCAAAATCAGAAGAGAAATCTCTGGAGAAAGGTGTTTGGTTTGAGAGAAAATGAGAGAAAAGGAAAAATGAGATTTTAGGAAAATTAGTTAGAAAATAACTTCCCTCCACTTTTCCTTTTGTTTAAAATCAGAATTAAAACATTAAATATCTTAGAAAAATCTGGAGAAACTCCCTTTGGGTAAATAGCTCCTTAAAGATTCAAAGTTTCAATCCTTTTTAAAACAGTCTCACAGTTTTCAAAAATTACATTTTGGTCACTAGCCAAAATGTCACCCTTCCAAACCTCATTTTGTAAAATTGATTTCACAGTTCACTTATATATACTAAAAGAGGATTTTAGAACATTTTTCCATATTTTTAATGCAACCCGAACTAGGTTTTCCTAAATTCACTCTTATATATTCGAACCGCACTTTGACCGAACCGGTCAACGCCCAAAACTTCTAAGCCCAAAACCGGGGCGTTAGAACTCTCCCCCCCTTAAGAAATTTCGTCCTCGAAATTTACCTGAAGGAAAGAGATAAGGAAACTGCTTCAGCATGTCATCCTTTCGCTCCCACGTGGCTTCCTCAACACCGCGATGCTTCCACAGCACCTTTACCAACTCAATGGTCTTGCCACGAAGAACCTTGCTATCCAAATCCAGAACCTTCACCGGTTCCTCATCATAGGTCAAATCCGGATTCAATTCTACTTCCTCGACAGGCATCACATGCGAAGGATCAGATCTATACTTCCGGAGCATAGAAACATGAAACACATCATGAATCTTCTCCAACTCTTGAGGTAACCTCAACCTGTACGCAACAGGACCCACACGCTCAACCACCTCGTATGGTCCAATATATCTAGGGCTCAACTTACCCTTCCGGCCAAACCTCATCACCTTCTTCCAAGGCGAAACCTTCAAGAACACACGGTCACCCACCGCATACTCAATCTCCTTACGCTTCAAATCCGCATAAGACTTCTGCCGATCAGAAGCTGCCTTCAAACGCTCACAAATGAGCTTCACCTTCTCGGTGGTTCCTTTCAACAAAGCCGGCATCAAAACCAACTTCTGACCCGTTTCAGCCCAACAAAGAGGAGTCCTACACTTCCTCCCATACAAAGCCTCATAAGGTGCCATTTGAATGCTCGCCTGATAACTATTGTTATAAGCAAACTCAACCAAGGGCAAATGCTTCTCCCAAGAGCCCTGAAACTCAATCACGCAGCACCTCAACATATCCTCCAAAATCTGGATAACACGCTCAGACTGACCATCCGACAGAGGATGATAGGATGTACTGAAATTCAACCTCGTACCCAGAGCTTGATGCAAACACTGCCAGAACCGCGATGTGAACCTCGGAGCCCTATCCGACACAATCAACTTTGGCACACCATGCAGCCGCACAATCTCAGCAATGTACAGCTCCGCAAGCTTATCCAAAGAAAACGTAGTATGCACAGGCAAGAAATGCGCACACTTCGTCAGGCGATCCACAATCACCCACACCGAATTCTTCTTCGATGGTGACAAGGGTAAACCAGATACAAAATCCATGGTAACCCTTTCCCACTTCCACTCAGGGATTCTCAACGGTTGCAACAACCCTGAAGGAAACTGATGCTCAACCTTAACTCGCTGACACACCATACACTTGCTAACAAACTCCGCAACATCTTTCTTCAAACCCACCCAAAAGTACTCATCACGAAGATCTCGATACATCTTAGTACTACCAGGGTGCATAGCAAAAGGACTACTATGACCTTCAGTCAGAATAGCACGCCTCAACTCAGCATTATTAGGCACCACTATCCGACTCCCAAAACACAACACTCCATCATCATTAAAGCAGAAATCCGAAGGTCTACCCTCCGCGATATCCTGAACATGCGGCACCAAGGAATCATCCAACAACTGTTTCTCCTTGATCAACTGAACCAAAGATGGTTTCACTTGCAACTCA
The DNA here is from genome assembly GCA_030270665.1 of Hibiscus trionum. NCBI lineage: Eukaryota > Viridiplantae > Streptophyta > Magnoliopsida > Malvales > Malvaceae > Hibiscus > Hibiscus trionum. The sequence continues at coordinate 37,876,102 of BSYR01000026.1, read as the reverse complement.
GCCACAAGACCACCATCACGCGAAATACTCAAACTGGCAAACATAGCTCTCAGCTCAACAGCTACCTTCCTACTCAAGGCATCCGCTACAACATTAGCTTTTCCAGGATGGTACTCAATCGTCAGATCATAATCCTTGAGCAACTCCATCCAACGCCGCTGCCTAAGATTCAACTCCTTCTGAGACATCAGATACCTCAAACTCTTGTGATCCGTGTACACAGTACACTTCTCACCATACAGGTAATGTCTCCAGATCTTCAAAGCAAAGACCACCGCAACCAACTCTATGTCATGCGTAGGATAATTGCGCTCATGCACCTTCAACTGCCGCGATGCATAAGCCACCACCTTACCCTCTTGCATCAACACACAACCCAAACCAACATAGGACGCATCACTATACACCACAAACTCTTTCTCTGATTCAGGTTGAACCAAGATAGGAGCTTGCGTCAAAGCCGCCTTAAGCTTCTCAAAAGCCTGCTGCCGCGCCTCCGTCCACTCATACTTAACATCTTTTTGCAACAACTTCGTCAAAGGTGCAGCAATCTTAGAAAACCCATCCACAAACCTCCGGTAGTATCCTGCCAAACCGAGGAAACTACAAACTTCATGAACAGACTTAAGAACCTTCCAATTCATCACCGCCTCAATCTTCTGAGGATCAACACGAATCCCCTCAGCAGAAACCACATGCCCAAGAAACACCACCTCCCTTAACCAGAACTCACACTTGCTCAGCTTAGCATAAAGCTGATTCTCCAACAAAGCTTGCAAAACAATCCTCAAATGCTCTTCATGCTCCTCCTCAGTACGCGAGTACACGAGGATATCATCAATGAACACCACAACAAACTTATCCAGGTATTCATGAAACACACGATTCATCATGTCCATGAAAGCATCAGGAGCATTTGTCAAACCAAACGGCATCACGAGGAACTCATAATGCCCATACCTTGTCCTGAAAGCTGTCTTAGGCACATCCACATCCTTCACCTTCAACTGGTAATACCCTGACCTCAAGTCAATCTTAGAGAACACATCAGCTCCCCGAAATTGATCAAAGAGATCATCAATTCTCGGCAAAGGATACCGATTCTTGATAGTCAACTTGTTCAGCTGACGGTAATCAATGCACATTCTCATAGTGCCATCCTTCTTCTTCATGAACAAGACCGGTGCACCCCAAGGCGACACACTCGGCCGAATGAAACCACGCTCAAGCAACTCTTGCAACTGCGTCTTCAGCTCTTTCAGCTCCTTAGGTGCCATTCTATAGAGAGTAATGGACACAGGAGTTGTATTCTCATACAGCTCAATTCCAAACTCCACCTCGCGATTAGGAGGTAAACCAGGCAACTCCTCAGGAAACACACCAGGAAACTCCTTCACAACCCTGATATCTTGCACACGCAACTCCTTAGAGCTAGGATTCATCACAAAAGCTAGGTAAGCTTCACAGCCTTGCCTCAGCATCCGGCTTGCCTCCAACGTGGACACCACATTGGCAAGAAACTTCACATTCTCACCAACCACTACAACTTCATAATCCTCCGCAAGCTTCAGTGAAACTCGCTTATTTTCACAATCCACCACAGCATGATGCTCAGCAAGCCAATCCATACCAAGGATTACATCAAAACCATAGAAAGGTAACTCCATGAGGTCAACATGAAAAACATGATCTTGAACAACCAAAGGACACCTTCTATACAGCTTTCGAGTCACAACAGTCTCACCAAAAGAACTAGTGACACGCATACCAACATCCAAAGACTCAACAGGCAAACCAAGCAATTCAGCATGCTCACGCAATATGTAAGAGTGCGTAGATCTAGAATCAATCAAGGAAAGTAATGACAAGGATTGCAGAGTAAAAGTACCTGCAATCACATCCGCGTCATTCCTCCCCTCATGCTGAGCAAACACTCTAGCCTGTCCGCCACCCTCTGGCTGTACAGCTACAACATGAGCTACACCTCGGCCACCTTCCTCTCTCCGCTGAAAATTACCACGGCCGCGCCCACGACCTCTCTGCGCTGCTGCAACAACAGGAGCACGAACTTGGCCACCAGCCAACATAGGACAATCACGCCTCAAATGATCCGTAGATCCACAGTTCCAGCAACCATTACCAGCTGCCGCAACAGGAGCTTGCACCTCCCTCACAGCACGAGGACAATCACGTTTCATGTGGCCATGCGAACCACATATCCAACAAGCACTCGGATCAGCTCTAGCGTTGCCTCCCCGAGCAGGTGCCCCACCACCTCGCTTAGCGGAGGACTGATACTTCTGATCACGTCCCCTCTTGTTCCGTCCACCACCGGAACTATATTCAACTGCCCGCTTACCAGCACTTGCTCCAGCACCTCTAGCAGATAAACCCAAGTTCATCTCAATATCCTTGGCTCGGCCCACCAATACATCAAAATCATCATACTCGGTAGCCAGCACATACATCTTCACATCCGTCACTAAGCCATAACGGAAACTTTCACACCTCGCTCGCTCATCCGGGACAAGCTCAGGTGCATATTGACTGAGTCGAACAAACTGTACTTCATACTCAGCCACCGTCATGCTCCCTTGGGTAAGAGACATGAACTCCCTCTTTTTCTCATCTAGGTACCTCACACCCAGATACCTTCTCTTGAACACATTCTGAAAGAATGTCCAAGTCACATCAGCTTCTGCCATCCCAGCAATAGTGGTTGTCCACCATGTATATGCATCCTTCTGAAGCAAGGACACAACACAACCAAGCTTCTGCACATCAGTGCAACTCATTTGACCCAAGATCCTCTTGGTACTCTCTAACCAAGCCTCAGAACCTTCAGCAGACATACCCCTGAACTCAGTCCCTCCCAGACTGCGCAAACGCTCCAAAGGTAGTCTAACTCCAGCATCTTCCTGATGCCCAGCTCCACGAGCTCCAGCTACCGCTGCTTGAAAAGCACCAGCAATAGCTTGTACTAACATTGTCATATCAGGCATAGCTTGCCCTTGACCAGCCTCAGGTCCAGCAGCCTCAGCACCAGCTGCAGCTCCAGCTTCCTCAGCCCCAGCACCACCACCACCAGGTGGAGGAGGTAAAACCGCACTCTCAACATTCTCCTCATTTTCGTTCTCATTCTGAGCCGTAGCTCGCACATTACTCCTCAACTCTCTACGAGGTGCCATACTCTAACTATGCAATCACAATGCAAATAAACAAAGTCAGGCCCAGCAAGGTAAGCAATCCAAGTACTCAAGCTCATTTCCAATTAAAATCAACATCATTTCATTAGCTTTGATTTGGCAATGGGTACCCACAACATGCTTCATCACAGCATACATCTCAATTGCAACATACATGCAATTCACTCAACATGCTTTCACCCCACAAGCATACAAAACATACATACTTCAACATTCACATACACATTCCTAATTACTCGAAAACTCAGCTCTGATACCACCAATTGTAACCCCCTTAACCCGGCCTAGACGGTTGACCCGAATTAAGAAAGTCACACGGGGAAAACCAAAGTCAACCCGAAAGTCAACCTTGATTAGCGACCCTTTTTTTTCTTTTTAAACTTGTCTAGATGCACATTAACCCTAGTTATGATCATTCAAACAACATACTCAAAGATCATAAACATCAGAGATCAAACAGGGACCCAATTGAACAATTTACAACTTTAGGGACCAAAAAGTAAATTCTGATAAATACAAGGACTTCATCCAAATTAAAGTTACCAACTTGAAATTAATCATGTTTCATGCATCTCTGTCAAATTTCAGCTCAAACGGACATCCCAAACTCATACAATTGCACAAACAAGTTTCGGGACCAAAATGCAAACATTTTGAAACATATAACTGCCAATGTCAGCCCCCAACGGTCAGGTGTTCCGAAACGGGGAGAGCCTGTTTCGAAACGCGGGGCCGTTCCGCAACGCGTACCGAAATGAGGGCTGGCAGTGGCCTTTCCGTTTCGGACGCCTGGGTTGCTACAAGGCACCCGTTCCGAAACGGTGGCTACTGTTCCGATACGGCCTGCACAGAATGCAGAAAATTGCTTGCTTAAACACACAATTGACCAGCCAAACATGCTCCAATTGCTATCAAACTTTACCAGCAACTCATACAACATACAAGAGACATATTTGCATCAACCAATTATCATTATATCATCATTTATGAAAAGCCCCAAATCTAAAGGCATGCTTCCTAAACAAGCAAACCATTCATGCACTAAAACCTCCAAACCAACACATAATGGCCAATTACATGTACCAACATTAACAACAACATAAATCCAAAATAGGGAGTCCAAAACATCTCCCAAACAACAACATAGGTCCCCCATTGCCAAAAACCAATAGCTAAAGGTGTTTAAGAAAACCTTCCCATACATGAGCTTATCTTTCACTTGATTGCTTGCCTTCCTTACTGCCCTCAATGCACCTTAATGTTATGCATTATTGGTTTAAGAAAAGAGAGAGAGCGTAAGCAAAAGCTTAGTGAGGAATGCTCATTAAAACCACACAATAATGCATTTATAGAACACTTTACAAGTCATACTTCAAAATACATTTAGACATGCTCACAAGCAATCTTAACCAAGCATCTCATGCTTCATATCATAACATGTCATATTGGCCACAAGTGATAATTACCATCTTTTAACAAGATCAACATAAGACTCACACATGGACTTTTAAACACCATTGTGATCTTATCCCCATGGACTTTTAAACACCATGGCCCATGGACTTTTAAACACCATGGCAAGGACCACACAAGGACTTTTAAACACCTTTGTGTCCTTAACAAGTTTCACCTCAAGGACTTTTAAACACCTTGACCCAAGGACTTTTAAACACCTTGGCCCATGGACTTTTAAACACCATGACATGAATCACCCCAAGGACTTTTAAACACCTTGGCCCCAAGGACTTTTAAACACCTTGGAAAGGACCACACAAGGACTTTTAAACACCTTTGTGTCCGTAACAAGAACCATCCAAGGACTTTTAAACACCTTGACGTTCTTAAGTAAACAAGGCTCACTCAAGGACTTTTAACCACCTTAGTGACCTTAACCTTTTCAAAACATCACTTGCCAATATACATCATTTATCATCAATAAACCACTGTTTTAAAGCATTTAACCAAGCCATAAACATCATGCAACTTTAAGCATTAAACCACATTTAAACAATGTTCAAAAGCAAGGAACTCTAACCTTGAGCTTCCTTAAACACATGGCTTATAATCTCAGCAAACAAACATGCTAGATATGCTTTAAAAACAGAATTTAAACATGCAACAAACACATTGCACCCAACCATCACATGGTTCCTCATCAAGAGAGTTTTTCCGAAAACTTACTCTTGAGCTTAGCAAAGTTGTTTAGACTTAGACTAAGCTCCCAAACCTCCAAAACATTGGTTTCAAAGCCGAAAACCAAAATCCACTCACCGATTCCGTTTCGCCTCTTGCCGAAACACAAAATCAAGCTTCCGGATCACCACCACTTGGATCCAAAGAAGACTCCCCTGTTTTAAACACATCAAAACAGTAGATTAATGCATCATCATGCATTAATAGCTTCAATGAAAGCACCTAAACTCGCTGCTCCCATCCACACTCCATTTTCGGCCACCAAACACAACCGAAAATGCATCCAAACAACTCCTCAACAAAGCCCAGCCATAAACCGTCAAAACTAAGCATTCATAAACATCATTCAACATCTAAAAAGGACCTAACAACATCCTTATACCTCCAGCAACAACAGATCCACAAGATCACCCAAAAACAACCAAGAATCACAAGCTAAACTTAGGAAATTCAACCTACCCGGGATTGCATTAATTAAAACTCAATTTCCAATCAATTTAACATTCATTTATCATCAAATATACACCTCAAATCACTGCTTTAACAGATCCAACGAAAATTCATCAAAAATCATCAAATCTTGCATTTTAAGCCAAGATCCATTACACAACTTTAAAAACCATTTATAAATCATCAATTAGGATTGAGAACTTAGGAATTTCAGTAAAGAACTTGAAGTTCAGAGGAGAAGGACGTTCTTACCTCCAAACTTGAGTTTCTCCTCTTTTAGAACCAAAAAGCTTGAAGAATCAAATGGCAATTGGTGAGGTTTTGTTGATGAGATGATTAGCAACCAAAAGAGGATTGAAAAGAGAGATTTAAGTGGCAAAATCAGAAGAGAAATCTCTGGAGAAAGGTGTTTGGTTTGAGAGAAAATGAGAGAAAAGGAAAATGAGATTTTAGGAAAATTAGTTAGAAAATAACTTCCCTCCACTTTTCCTTTTGTTTAAAATCAGAATTAAAACATTAAATATCTTAGAAAAATCTGGAGAAACTCCCTTTGGGTAAATAGCTCCTTAAAGATTCAAAGTTTCAATCCTTTTTAAAACAGTCTCACAGTTTTCAAAAATTACATTTTGGTCACTAGCCAAAATGTCACCCTTCCAAACCTCATTTTGTAAAATTGATTTCACAGTTCACTTATATATACTAAAAGAGGATTTTAGAACATTTTTCCATATTTTTAATGCAACCCGAACTAGGTTTTCCTAAATTCACTCTTATATATTCGAACCGCACTTTGACCGAACCGGTCAACGCCCAAAACTTCTAAGCCCAAAACCGGGGCGTTACAGTCACCGACCTCTTTAATGTGCAAAAACTTCTCACCGGGTGGATGGAACCACCATGAGATCATAAGATGAAGAAACCGATCATGGACATCCAAGGTAGTAACTTGGCTAGTATGGGGATCAAGTGAGCTCTCATCTTCAATGCCCTCATCTTTGAGACCAAGAAGATTGACTAAGGTAGACGGCTCAATACAAATCTTCTTCCCCAAAAGGTAAGACTCAATGGCTACAACTTGAGAACGGTCAAAACAAAGGATACACTTGGCATTGGAGTAGAACAACAAAACGAAGTTTCGGTACATGATTCTGGAAATGCCTAAAAAGGTCATGAAATTCCAACGGGTTAAAAGGTCATAGTATCTAAAGTGAAATCGGTTGGAATCAAGGAAATCAACGTCAACTACACGCTCGGGTCGAATTTTGATGGTTTGGTAGTATTTAAAAGATTGTTGAACGGTAGGGGTTAGAAAACTTTTTTTGAAAAGATAGGCGAGATTTGGTCTAGGGAGGTTTTTCTCGGATGGTTCAGACCCTTGACCCTCTTCGGAAACTCTAGCTCTCTTCTTGGAGGAAGCCATCCTAAAAATATTAAGCAAGTAAAAATAAATATGTATGCATAAAAAATCCACATTCAATCCAATAGTAATCCTATAATCAAGGTTTGATAATATACAATATAGGTTTAAAGAATATAAAAAAGGTTGAAAAATAAGTTTTTACAAGAGAATCACTAGAAAACAGTTTTTGAAAAATACGATTAAAGAAATTTATATTCGAATACTTTTTTTGGATTTTTAAATTTTTTTTGCAAAAACATCAAAGCCCATAGTATATACAAGTAATATATGAAAAAAATAATTTTAAACTATAAAAATCAAAAGAAAATTGAAAAGAAAAAGAAAATAGGAAAATACCTTGAATTTGGGATTTAAGAAGAATGGATGGATGATAATGCACAAAGTTGTTGATGCTTGCTTAGGATTGTTGTTTAGAGAAAAACACTGAATTTTGTGTGTAAAAACGTTTAGGTTTAGTGGGTATTTATAGAAAAAATTAGGTTAGGGTTTGAGAGGAGTTTGGGTTTAGATAAAGTTCCTTTTAAAGATGGAAAGACATTAAATAGCCTTTATAGCAAGTAACCGTATCGAAACGGTTACGAGCATTTCAGAACACGCATTTCGAAACCAAAAGATGATCGTTTCAAAGCTCGGGGCCATATCGAAACACCACTTACCCGTTTCGATCCTAATGATTCCAGAGACGTACCTTTTAAGAGCCCGTTTCGAAACATTTCCTACCGTTTCGAAACCCTTAAGGGCAAAAGCCCTTCAGAAGGTAGCCTGTATCGAAATGGGGAACCCGTTTTGATACACCTGTGCCAGAATGTGCAGATTTGGCAAAAAAATGGCAGAAAAGTTGATTTTCAATCAACTATAAATGCATGAACATGATATATGAGCAATTTCTATAGGTAAAAATATGTGCATACTCCCCCTAACTATAAGCATAGAAGCAATTAACATAAAAAACACATAAGCATGCAAATCAAAATGAATTCAAGCAATTTTGCATAAAAAAGCCCACAAAAGGTCAAGAAAGGCAGGTTAAATCTAACTCTCTTCTAAGGGTCCAAAAACGCTGTTTATCTAGAGGTTTGGTAAAGATGTCCGCTATTTGGTTCAAGGTGTCTACATATTCTATAACAACATCATTCTTTAAGACATGATCTCTAATGAAATGGTGTCTTATCTCTATGTGTTTTGTTCTAGAGTTTTGGATGAGATTTTTAGAGAGACACATGACACTAGTGTTGTCACACTTAAGAGGCATGGTACCTACCTCAATTCCATAATCTAAAAGTTATTACTTCATCCAAAGGACTTAAGCACAACAACTTCCGGCCGATATGTATTCCGCTTCGGTGGTAGATAAGACTACACTATTTTATTTCTTAGAGAACCAAGATATGATCATACTACCTAAGAATTGACATGTTATAGAGGTACTCTTTCTATCTATCTTACAGCCCCTATAATCCTCATTCGAATAAGCATGAAGGTTAAAGTTGGAATCTCTAGGGTACCAAAGGCCTAAACAAGGAGTATCTCTAAGGTACTTAAAAATTCTCTTAACGGCTATAAGGTGCGATTCTCTAGAACTAGCTTGAAACCTAGCACACAAGCAAACACTAAATATGATATTCGGTCTACTTGTGGTAAGGTAAAGCCATAATCCAATCATAGAATGATAAAACTTGGAATCGACACAGTTACCTCCTTCATCTTTGTCAAGCTTTATAGACGAGATCATTGGTATAGTTTGAGGCTTTACATGCTCCAAGACAAACTTCTTGAGCATGTCCTTTATGTACTTAGCTTGATTAATGAATATGCAATCATTCACTTATTTGATTTGGAGTCCCAAAAAGAATGACAGCTCCCCATCATGCTCATTTCAAACTCACCTTGCATTAACTTAGAAAAATCTTGGCAAAGAAGTTCATTAGTATATCCAAAAATAATATCATCAACATATATTTGCACTACTAATATATTTTTGCCATTGCTTTTAATAAATAATGTGAAGAACTAATTTTTAAATACAAAGGGGGAGAATCCCAAACAATTTTTAAAGGTGATTTTATTATATTAAAAAGGGGGAGATTGAAGAACTAATGTTTTGATATAATAATTGAAAAATAGTTTTGGACTAAATTGAAAAGATTTCAAAAGTGTCCTTAAGTCCAAACAACTTAAAAATATGTTTGAGGATTGTTTTAAGAGGTTTTGAAGTGTTTTCTAAAGCCAAACTTTACAAAACCACCCAGGTGTTTCGAAACACCCCTAGGCGTTTCGAAACAATCATTCACAGTTTCAAAACGTTCCGAAACAGCTTTGACTATTTTGAAACGGGCTTTAATATGGGTGAGGATTTTTACAAAGCGTTTCGATACGGGCTTCACCGTTTCGATACGCCTATGTGGCAAAGACCTCAACGGTCAAAATCCCCAACGACTATTTTCCCAACGGTCTTTTAAATTGCAGCTCAACTGTCACTCGTTCTGAAACAGGGTTGATATTGTTTTGATACGGATCAAGGTGTTTCGAAATAGCCAGAGGTTATTCGAAACGGATTGATGCATCAAACTTCAACGGCTAGTTCTGAAGAGGGGTGTTCTGATACGGGCTCGACTGTTCCGAAACGGACATCACCAGAACTGCATTTAATGTGGGAAATAAAGTCTCCAACGGCTCCAAAACAACCCCAACGGTCCTCAACGGCTACAAACTCATTTGAAAGTATAAAAGGGACCTCCAAGCATCAAGTAATGGTAAATGCTTCAATTGTCCACAACATCATGATAAGAAAATTGTCTTAGGGCTTTATTGTTCAATTTATTGTATAGACAACACTTGTGAGCCTAATTGTCAAATTTGCTCAAGTGTTTAGGTTTTGGGTGAGAGCTTTAATTGTGCAAACATATACCTTCTAGAGGGATTTCTAGTTTGCTAATTCTTTCTTGTGTAAGAGAGTGTTTGATCAAGCTTTGGGTAGAAAGCTTGATCGGTGTAACGATTTCCTCCTAATCTGAGAAAATGGGACGAAATTCTTAGTGAATTTGTTTGGAAATCCTTAGTGTGAAGCTAAGGTAGTGGATGTAAACCTTGGTTAGAAGGTTGAACCACTATAAATTCTTGTGTCAATTGCCTATCTTTCTATTCCCACAAAAACACCCAAATATCCAACTTCTCCGAACTTGGCAAACACATCGGTTGAAGGAATCGAGCACCATAAAACCCAACAATTGGTATCAGAGCTTGACTCAATTGAAGAGGATTAACATCCTATTGAGGCGATCTGGCAAGCTCTATCAACATCTCAATCAACCGGTTCAATGGAGTAATCCATCGAGAAGCCTCATTTCTTCGACGGGACCAATTATGCTTATTGGAAGACAAAGATGATGTTCTTTGTCAAATCCAAAGACTACAAACTTTGGTATATCATTGAAGATGGCCCGTTAGTACCACAAGGAAGCAAAGCGAAGTGGAGTGCCGACGATCGTAAGAAGATGGAGCTAAATTGCAAGGCTTTGCACTTCATCTTTTGTGCACTTAGCTCAATATCTACGAAAAAATGTCTTCTTGCGAGAGTGTCAAGGAAGTTTGGGAGAAGATCGAAGTTACATACGAGGGGACAAACAAAGTAAAGGAGACGAAGATCGGCCTACTCAACCTAGAGTATGAAAACTTCAAGATGGATCTGGAAGAGGACATTGAAAAGATGTTCGATAGGTTCTCCACCATCACCAATGGACTCAAAGGTGATAGAGAAGCCATCTCGGAAGAGAAGCTTATCCGAAATCTCATATACTCCCTTCCCGAGTCATGGGACTCAAAAAGGACCGCCATCATCGAAGCCAAAAATATCAAGACTTTGAAGCTTGACGAGCTCATGGGGTCACTTCTCACTCACCAAATAATGAAGAAAAATAAAGAAGAGGAGAAGAAGAAGGAAGAGATTAGAGCTATGGGGGAGAAGAAGCTCAAAGGGTCTGTCATCAACACAAATGACATTGCTCTCAAATCCTCCATATGTCATCATGTATATTCAAGTGAGAAGGAAAGTGAAGATGAAGAGATGGCCTATCTCTTCAACAAATTTGCTCGGTTCCTGAAGAGAAAAATGGAAAAATCCAAGCATGAATTGTAACCCCCTTAACCCGGCCTAGACGGTTGACCCGAATTAAGAAAGTCACACGGGGAAAACCAAAGTCAACCCGAAAGTCAACCTTGATTAACGACCCTTTTTTTTCTTTTTTTAACTTGTCTAGATGCACATTAACCCTAGTTGTGATCATACAAACATCAACTCAAAGAATATAAACATCAGAGATCAAACAGGGACCCAATTGAACAAATTACAACTTTAGGGACCAATTTGTAAATTCTGATAATTATAAGGACATCGCCCAAATTAAAGTTACCAACTTGAAATTAATCATGTTTCATGCATCCCTGTCAAATTTCAGCTTAGACGGGCATCCCAAACTCATACAATTGCACAAACAAGTTTCGGGACCAAAATGCAAACATTTTGAAACATATAACTGCCAATGTAAGCCCCCAACGGTCAGGTGTTCCGAAACAGGGAGAGCCTGTTTCGAAACGCGGGGCCGTTCCGCAACGCGTACCGAAACGAGGGCTGGCAGTGGCCTATCCGTTTCGGAACGGTGTCTCCCGTTTCGGACGCCTGGGTTGCTACAAGGCACCCGTTCCGAAACGAGGGCTACTGTTCCGATACGGCCTGCACAGAATGCACAAAAGGGGCTGCTAAAACACACAATTGATTAACCATACATGCTCCAAATGCAACCAAACTTTACCAGCAACTCAAACAACATACAAGAGACATATTTGCATCAACAATTTATCATTATATCATCATATATGAAAAGCCCCAAATCTAAAGGCATGCTTCCTACACAAGCAAACCATTCATGCACTAAAGCCTCCAAACCAACACATAATGGCCAATTACATGTACCAACATTAACAACAACATAAATCCAGAATAGGGAGTCCAAAACATCTCCCAAAACAACAACATAGGTCCCCCATTGCCAAAAACCAATAGCTAAAAGTGTTTAAGAAAACCTTCCCATACATGAGCTTATCTTCTACTTGATTGCTTGCCTTCCTTGCTGCCCTCAATGCAACTTAACGCTCTGCATTATTGGTTTAAGAAAAGAGAGAGAGCGTAAGCAAAAGCTTAGTGAGGAAAGCTCAAATAAAACCATTCAATAATGCATTTATAAAACACTTTTATAAATCATACATCAAAATACATTTAGACATGCTCACAAGCAATCTTAACCAAGCATCTCATGCTTCATATCATAACATGTCATATTGGCCACAAGTGATAGTTACCATCTTTTAACAAGATCAACATAAGACTCACACATGGACTTTTAAACACCATTGTGATCTTATCCCCATGGACTTTTAAACACCATGGCCCATGGACTTTTAAACACCATGGCAAGGACCACACAAGGACTTTTAAACACCTTTGTGTCCTTAACAAGTTTCACCTCAAGGACTTTTAAACACCTTGACCCCAAGGACTTTTAAACACCTTGGCCCATGGACTTTTAAACACCATGACATGAATCACCCCAAGGACTTTTAAACACCTTGGAAAGGACCACACAAGGACTTTTAAACACCTTTGTATCCTCAACAAGAACCATCCAAGGACTTTTAAACACCTTGATGTTCTTAAGTAAACAAGGCTCACTCAAGGAATTTTAACCACCTTGGTGACGTTAACCCTTTCAAAACATCACTTGTCAATATACATCATTTATCATCAATAATCCACTGTTTTTAAGCATTTAACCAAGCCATAAACATCATGCATCTTTAAGCATTAAACCACATTTAAACAATGTTCAAAAGCAAGGAACTCTAACCTTGAGCTTCCTTAAACACATGGCTTATAATCTCAGCAAACAAACATGCTAGATATGCTTTAAAAACAGAATTAAAACATGCAACAAACACATTGCACCCAACCATCACATGGTTCCTCATCAAGAGAGTTTTTCCGAAAACTTACTCTTGAGCTTAGCAAAGTTGTTTAGACTTAGACTAAGCTCCCAAACCTCCAAAACATTGGTTTCAAAGCCGAAAACCAAAATCCACTCACCGATTCCGTTTCACCTCTTGCCGAAACACAAAATCAATCTTCCGGATCACCACCACTTGGATCCAAAGATGACTCCCCTGTTTTAACACATCAAAACAGTAGATTAATGCATCATCATGCATTAATAGCTTCAATGAAAGCACCTAAACTCGCTGCTCTCATCCACACTCCATTTTCGGCCACCAAACACAACCGAAAATGCATCCAAACAACTCCACAACAAAGCCCAGCCATAAACCATCAAAACTAAGCATCCTTAAACATCATTATACATCCAAAAAGGACCTAACAACATCCTTATACCTCCATCAACAACAGATCCACAAGATCACCCAAAAACAACCAAGAATCACAAGCTAAACTTAGGAAATTCAACCTATCCGGGATTGCATTAGTTAAAACTCAATTTCCAATCAATTTAACATTCATTTATCATCAATTATACACCTCAAATCACTGCTTTAACAGATCCAACGAAAATTCATCAAAAATCATCAAATCTTGCATTTTAAGCCAAGATCCATTACACAACTTTAAAAACCATTTCTAAATCATCAATTAAGGATTGAAAACTTGGGAATTTCAGTAAAGAACTTGAAGTTCAGAGGAGAAGGACGTTCTTACATCCAAACTTGAGTTTCTCCTCTTTTAGAACCAAAAAGCTTAAAGAATCAAATGGCAAATGGTGAGGTTTTGTTGTAGAGATGATCAGCAATCAAAAGGTAATTGAAAAGATGAATTTAGGTGACAAAATCAGAGAGAAAAGCTCTGTAGAAAAGGTGTTTGGCTTGAGGGAAAATGAGAGAAAATAGAATTGAGAGAAAAGTTAGTTGAAACCAAAATATCTTCCCTCCACTTTGTTTTTATTTAAAACCTTTTAATTAATCATTTAATATCTTTAGAAAATCTGGAGAAACTCCCATTGGGTAAATAGCTCCTTAAAGATTCAAAGTTTCAACCCTTTTTAAAACAGTCTCACAGTTTTCAAAAATTACATTTTGGTCACTAGCCCAAAATGTCACCCTTCCAAACCTCATTTTGTAAAATTGATTTCACAGTTCACTTATATATATTAAAAGAGGATTTTAGAACATTTTTCCATATTTTTAATGCAACCCGAACTAGGCTTTCCTAAATTCACTCTTATATATTCGAACCGCACTTTGACCGAACCGGTCAACGCCCAAAACTTCTAAGCCCAAAACCGGGGCGTTACAACTCTCCCCCCTTTAAGAAATTTCGTCCTCGAAATTTACCTGAAGGAAAGAGATAAGGAAACTGCTTCAGCATGTCATCCTTTCGCTCCCACGTGGCTTCCTCAACACCGCGGTGCTTCCACAACACTTTCACCAACTCAATGGTCTTGCCACGAAGAACCTTGCTATCCGAATCCAGAACCTTCACCGGTTCCTCATCATAGGTCAAATCCGGATTCAATTCCACTTCCTTCACAGGCATCACATGCGAAGGATCAGATCTATACTTCCGAAGCATAGAAACATGAAACACATCATGAATCTTCTCCAACTCTTGAGGTAACCTCAACCTGTACGCAACAGGACCCACACGCTCAACCACCTCGTATGGTCCAATGTACCTAGGGCTCAACTTACCCTTCCGGCCAAACCTCATCACCTTCTTCCAAGGCGAAACCTTCAAGAACACACGGTCACCCACCGCATACTCAATCTCCTTACGCTTCAAATCCGCGTAAGACTTCTACCGATCAGAAGCTGCCTTCAAACGCTCACAAATGAGCTTCACCTTCTCGGTGGTTCCTTTCAACAAAGCCGGCATCGAAACTATCTTCTGACCCGTTTCAGCCCAACAAAGAGGAGTCCTACACTTCCTCCCATACAAAGCCTCATAAGGTGCCATTTGAATACTTGCCTGATAACTATTGTTATAAGCAAACTCAACCAAAGGCAAATGCTTCTCCCAAGAGCCCTGAAACTCAATCACGCAGCACCTCAACATATCCTCCAAAATCTGGATAACACGCTCAGACTGACCATCCGACTGAGGATGATAGGATGTACTGAAATCCAACCTCGTACCAAGAGCTTGATGCAAGCACTGCCAGAACCGCGATGTGAACCTCGGATCCCTATCCGACACAATCGACTTTGGCACACCATGCAGCCGCACAATCTCAGCAATGTACGCTCCGCAAGCTTATCCAAAGAAAACGTAGTATGCACAGGCAAGAAATGCGCACACTTCGTCAGGCGATCCACAATCACCCACACCGAATTCTTCTTCGATGGTGACAAGGGTAAACCAGATACAAAATCCATGGTAACCCTTTCCCACTTCCACTCAAGGATTCTCAACGGTTGCAACAACCCCGAAGGAAACTGATGCTCAGCCTTAACTCGCTGACACACTATACACTTGCTAACAAACTCCGAAACATCTTTCTTTAAACCCACCCAATAGTACTCATCACGAAGATCTCGATACATCTTAGTACTACCAGGGTGCATAGCAAAAGGACTACTATGACCTTCAGTCAAAATAGCACGCCTCAACTCAGCATCATTAGGCACCACTATCCGACTCCCAAAACACAACACTCCATCATCATTAAAGCAAAAATCCGAAGGTCTACCCTCCGCGATATCCTGTACATGAGACACCAAGGAATCATCCAACAACTGTTTCTCCTTGATCAACTGAACCAAGGATGGTTTCACTTGCAACTCAGCCACAAGACCACCATCACGCGAAACGCTCAAACTGGCAAACATAGCTCTCAGCTCAACAGCTACCTTCCTACTCAAGGCATCTGCTACAACATTAGCTTTTCCAGGATGGTACTCAATCGTTAGATCATAATCCTTGAGCAACTCCATCCAACGCCGCTGCCTAAGATTCAACTCCTTCTGAGACATCAGATACCTCAAACTCTTGTGATCCGTGTACACAGTACACTTCTCACCATACAGGTAATGTCTCCAGATCTTCAAAGCAAAGACCACCGCAGGCAACTCTATGTCATGCGTAGGATAATTGTGCTCATGCACCTTCAACTGCCGCGATGCATAAGCCACCACCTTACCCTCTTGCATCAACACACATCCCAAACCAACATAGGACGCATCACTATACACCACAAACTCTTTCCCTGATTCAGGCTGAACCAAGATAGGAGCTTGCGTCAAAACCGCCTTAAGCTTCTCAAAAGCCTGCTGCCGCGCCTCCGTCCACTCATACTTAACATCTTTTTGCAACAACTTCGTCAAAGGTGCAGCAATCTTAGAAAACCCATCCACAAACCTCCAGTAGTATCCTGCCAAACCGAGGAAACTACGAACTTCATGAACAGACTTAGGAACCTTCCAATTCATCACCGCCTCAATCTTCTGAGGATCAACACGAATCCCCTCAGCAGAAACCACATGCCCAAGAAACACCACCTCCCTTAACCAGAACTCACACTTGCTCAGCTTAGCATAAAGCTGATTCTCCAACAAAGCTTGCAAAACAATCCTCAAATGCTCTTCATGCTCCTCCTCAGTACGCGAGTACACGAGGATATCATCAATGAACACCACAACAAACTTATCCAGGTATTCATGAAACACACGATTCATCATGTCCATGAAAGCAGTAGGAGCATTTGTCAAACCAAACGGCATCACGAGGAACTCATAATGCCCATACCTTGTCCTGAAAGCTGTCTTAGGCACATCCACATCCTTCACCTTCAACTGGTAATACCCTGACCTCAAGTCAATCTTAGAGAACACATCAGCTCCCCGAAATTGATCAAAGAGATCATCAATTCTCGGCAAAGGATACCGATTCTTGATAGTCAACTTGTTCAGCTGGCGGTAATCAATGCACATTCTCATAGTGCCATCATTCTTCTTCACGAACAAGACCGGTGCACCCCAAGGCGACACACTTGGCCGAATGAAACCATGCTCGAGCAACTCTTGCAACTGCGTCTTCAGCTCTTTCAGCTCCTTAGGTGCCATTCTATAGGGAGTAATGGACACAGGAGTTGTATTCTCATACAGCTCAATTCCAAACTCCACCTCGCGATTAGGAGGTAAACCAGGCAACTCCTCAAGAAACACACCAGGAAACTCCTTCACAACCCTGATATCTTGCACACGCAACTCCTTAGAGCTAGGATTCATCACAAAAGCTAGGTAAGCTTCGCAGCCTTGCCTCAGCATCCGGCTTGCCTCCAACGTGGACACCACATTGGCAAGAAACTTCACATTCTCACCAACCACTACAACTTCATAATCATCCGCAAGCTTCAGCGAAACTCGCTTATTTTCACAATCCACCACAGCACGATGCTCAGCAAGCCAATCCATACCAAGGATTACATCAAAACCATAGAAAGGTAACTCCATAAGGTCAACATGAAAAACATGATCTTGAACAACCAAAGGACACCTCCTATACAGCTTTCGAGTCACAATAGTCTCACCAAAAGAACTAGTGACACGCATACCAACATCTAAAGACTCAACAGGCAAACCAAGCAATTCAGCATGCTCACGCAATATGTAAGAGTGCGTAGATCCAGAGTCAATCAAGGAAAGTAATGACAAGGATTGCAGAGTAAAAGTACCTGCGATCACATCCGCGTCATTCCTCCTCTCACGCCGAGCAAACACTCTAGCCTATCCGCCACCCTCTGTCTGTACAGCTACAACATGAGCTACACCTCGGCCACCTTCCTCTCTCCGCTGAAAATTACCACGGCCACGCCCACGACCTCTCTGCGCTGCTGCAACAACAGGAGCACGAACTTGGCCACCAGCCAACATAGGACAATCACGCCTCAAATGATCCGTAGATCCACAGTTCCAGCAACCATTACCAGTTGCCGCAACAGGAGCTTGCACCTCCCTCACAGCACGAGGACAATCACGTTTCATGTGGCCATGCGAACCACATATCCAACAAGCACTCGAATCAGCTCTAGCGTTGCCTCCC
The DNA here is from genome assembly GCA_030270665.1 of Hibiscus trionum. Classification (NCBI taxonomy): domain Eukaryota; kingdom Viridiplantae; phylum Streptophyta; class Magnoliopsida; order Malvales; family Malvaceae; genus Hibiscus; species Hibiscus trionum. The sequence continues at coordinate 37,857,735 of BSYR01000026.1, read as the reverse complement.
CGAGCAGGTGCTCCACCACTTCGCTTAGCCGAGGACTGATACTTCTGATCACGTCCCCTCTTGTTCCGTCCACCACCGGAACTATATTCAGCTGCCCGCTTACCAGCACTTGCTCCAGCACCTCTAGCAGATAAACCCAAGTTCATCTCAATATCCTTGGCTCGGCCCACCAACACATCAAAATCATCATACTCTGTGGCCAGCACGTACATCTTCACCTCCGTCACTAAACTATAACGGAACCTTTCACACCTCGCTCGTTCATCCGGGACAAGCTCAGGTGCATACTGACTGAGTCGAACAAACTGTACTTCATACTCAGCCACCGTCATGCTCCCTTGGGTAAGAGACATGAACTCCCTCTTTTTCTCATCTAGGTACCTCACACCCAGATACCTTCTCCTGAACACATTCTGAAAGAATGTCCAAGTCACATAAGCTTCTGCCATCCCAGCAATAGTGGTTGTCCACCACGTATATGCATCCTTCTGCAACAAGGACACAACACAACCAAGCTTCTGCACATCAGTGCAACTCATCTGACCCAAGATCCTCTTGGTACTCTTTAACCAAGCCTCAGAACCTTCAGCAGACATACCCCTGAACTCAGTCCCTCCCAGACTGCGCAAACGCTCCAAAGGTAGTCTAACTCCAGCATCTTCCTGATGCCCAGCTCCACGAGCCCCAGCTACCGCTGCTTGAAAAGCACCAGCTATAGCTTGTACTAACATTGTCATATCAGGCATAGCTTGCCCCTGACCAGCCTCAGGCCCAGCAGCCTCAGCACCAGCTGCAGCTCCAGCTTCTTCAGCCCCAGCACCACCACCACCAGGTGGAGGAGGTAAAACCGCACTCTCAACATTCTCCTCATTTTCATTCTCATTCTGAGCCGTAGCTCGCACATTACTCCTCAACTCTCTACGAGGTGCCATACTCTAACCATGCAATCACAATGCAAATAAACAAAGTCAGACCCAACAAGGTAAGCAATCCAAGTACTCAAGCTCATTTCCAATTAAAATCAACATCATTTCATTAGCTTTGATTTGGCAATGGGTACCCACAACATGCTTCATCACAACATACACCTCAATTGCAACAAACATGCAATTCACTCAACATGCTTTCACCCAACAAGCATACAAGGCATACATACTTCAAACATTCACATACACATTCCCAATTACTCAAGAACTCAGCTCTGATACCACCAAATGTAACCCCCTTAACCCGGCCTAGACGGTTGACCCGAATTAAGAAAGTCACACGGGGAAAACCAAAGTCAACCCGAAAGTCAACCTTGATTAACGACCCTTTTTTTCTTTTTTTAACTTGTCTAGATGCACATTAACCCTAGTTGTGATCATACAAACATCAACTCAAAGAATATAAACATCAGAGATCAAACAAGGACCCAATTGAACAAATTACAACTTTAGGGACCAATTTGTAAATTCTGATAATTATAAGGACATAGCCCAAATTAAAGTTACCAACTTGAAATTAATCATGTTTCATGCATCCCTGTCAAATTTCAGCTTAGACGGGCATCCCAAACTCATACAATTGCACAAACAAGTTTCGGGACCAAAATGCAAACATTTTGAAACATATAACTGCCAATGTCAGCCCCCAACGGTCAGGTGTTCCGAAACAGGGAGAGCCTGTTTCGAAACGCGGGGCCGTTCCGCAACGCGTACCGAAACGAGGGCTGGCAGTGGCCTATCCGTTTCGGAACGGTGTCTCCCGTTTCGGACGCCTGGGTTGCTACAAGGCACCCGTTCCGAAACGAGGGCTACTGTTCCGATACGGCCTGCACAGAATGCACAAAAGGGGCTGTTAAAACACAAAATTGATCAACCATACATGCTCCAAATGCAACCAAACTTTACCAGCAACTCAAACAACATACAAGAGACATATTTGCATCAACAATTTATCATTATATCATCATATATGAAAAGCCCCAAATCTAAAGGCATGTTTCCTACACAAGCAAACCATTCATGCACTAAAGCCTCCAAACCAACACATAATGGCCAATTACATGTACCAACATTAACAACAACATAAATCCAGAATAGGGAGTCCAAAACATCTCCTAAAACAACAACATAGGTCCCCCATTGCCAAAAACCAATAGCTAAAAGTGTTTAAGAAAACCTTCCCATACATGAGCTTATCTTCTACTTGATTGCTTGCCTTCCTTGTTGCCCTCAATGCAACTTAACGCTCTGCATTATTGGTTTAAGAAAAGAGAGAGAGCGTAAGCAAAAGCTTAGTGAGGAAAGCTCAAATAAAACCATTCAATAATGCATTTATAAAACACTTTTATAAATAATACATCAAAATACATTTAGACATGCTCACAAGCAATCTTAACCAAGCATCTCATGCTTCATATCATAACAAGTCATATTGGCCACAAGTGATAGTTACCATCTTTTAACAAGATCAACATAAGACTCACACATGGACTTTTAAACACCATTGTGATCTTATCCCCATGGACTTTTAAACACCATGGCCCATGGACTTTTAAACACCATGGCAAGGACCACACAAGGACTTTTAAACACCTTTGTGTCCTTAACAAGTTTCACCTCAAGGACTTTTAAACACCTTGACCCCAAGGACTTTTAAACACCTTGGCCCATGGACTTTTAAACACCATGACATGAATCACCCCAAGGACTTTTAAACACCTTGGCCCCAAGGACTTTTAAACACCTTGGAAAGGACCACACAAGGACTTTTAAACACCTTTGTGTCCTCAACAAGAACCATCCAAGGACTTTTAAACACCTTGATGTTCTTAAGTAAACAAGGCTCACTCAAGGACTTTTAACCACCTTGGTGACCTTAACCCTTTCAAAACATCACTTGTCAATATACATCATTTATCATCAATAATCCAATGTTTTTAAGCATTTAACCAAGCCATAAACATCATGCATCTTTAAGCATTAAACCACATTTAAACAATGTTCAAAAGCAAGGAACTCTAACCTTGAGCTTCCTTAAACACATGGCTTATAATCTCAGCAAACAAACATGCTAGATATGCTTTAAAAACAGAATTAAAACATGCAACAAACACATTGCACCCAACCATCACATGGTTCCTCATCAAGAGAGTTTTTCCGAAAACTTACTCTTGAGCTTAGCAAAGTTGTTTAGACTTAGACTAAGCTCCCAAACCTCCAAAACATTGGTTTCAAAGCCGAAAACCAAAATCCACTCACCGATTCCGTTTCGCCTCTTACCGAAACACAAAATCAAGCTTCCGGATCACCACCACTTGGATCCAAAGATGACTCCCCTGTTTTAACACATCAAAACAGTAGATTAATGCATCATCATGCATTAATAGCTTCAATGAAAGCACCTAAACTCGCTGCTCTCATCCACACTCCATTTTCGGCCACCAAACACAACCGAAAATGCATCCAAACAACTCCTCAACAAAGCCCAGCCATAAACCATCAAAACTAAGCATCCTTAAACATCATTATACATCCAAAAAGGACCTAACAACATCCTTATACCTCCAACAACAACATATCCACAAGATCACCCAAAAACAACCAAGAATCACAAGCTAAACTTAGGAAATTCAACCTATCCGGGATTGCATTAGTTAAAACTCAATTTCCAATCAATTTAACATTCATTTATCATCAATTATACACCTCAAATCACTGCTTTAACAGATCCAACGAAAATTCATCAAAAATCATCAAATCTTGCATTTAAGCCAAGATCCATTACACAACTTTAAAATCCATTTATAAATCATCAATTAAGGATTGAAAACTTGGGAATTTCAGTAAAGAACTTGAAGTTCAGAGGAAAAGGACGTTCTTACCTCCAAACTTGAGTTTCTCCTCTTTTAGAACCAAAAAGCTTGAAGAATCAAATGGCAAATGGTGAGGTTTTGTTGTAGAGATGATCAGCAATCAAAAGGTAATTGAAAAGATGAATTTAGGTGACAAAATCAGAGAGAAAAGCTCTGTAGAAAAGGTGTTTGGCTTGAGGGAAAATGAGAGAAAATAGAATTGAGAGAAAAGTTAGTTGAAACCAAAATATCTTCCCTCCACTTTGTTTTTATTTAAAACCTTTTAATTAATCATTTAATATCTTTAGAAAATCTGGAGAAACTCCCATTGGGTAAATAGCTCCTTAAAGATTCAAAGTTTCAATCCTTTTTAAAACAGTCTCACAGTTTTCAAAAATTACATTTTGGTCACTAGCCCAAAATGTCACCCTTCCAAACCTCATTTTGTAAAATTGATTTCACAGTTCACTTATATATATTAAAAGAGGATTTTAGAACATTTTTCCATATTTTTAATGCAACCTGAACTAGGCTTTCCTAAATTCACTCTTATATATTCGAACCGCACTTTGACCGAACCGGTCAACGCCCAAAACTTCTAAGCCCAAAACCGGGGCGTTACATGAATCGAGGAAGAAGATGAAGGAATCCCACAAGTCCAACAAGAAGGGATCATCTTAAAGCAAGCATATGTGGCCACATGGAGTGATGAAGACTCCACCGATGATGAGGTAGCCCACCTATGCTTGATGGCCCTCATTGAGGAGGAAGTAACTTCTAACTCATCTATTTCAAATTCATATACATTTGATGGGTTACAAGATGCCTATGATGATTTGCTTTTGGAATTTAAGGCATCATTTTCTAAGAACAAAAAGTTGATTTCAAAATTTAAAAAAATGAGAATGATTTTCTTTCCAAAACAAATCTTGAGTTTGAAGCAAAATTGAAGGATTTTGAACAAAAAGTTTCACATTTGCAAAACTTGCTTCAAACAATAGAAAAAGAGCATCAACAAGAAATTGATGATCTTAAAAAGGAAAGAGATTTGATTTCCAAAGAACTTCTAAAGAAAAATGGTTTTGGAAAATCAAATTTTTATGTAAGACAATCTAGTACCCCTAGATTCATAAATGGAAAATGTTTTAGAAGTGTTTGGGTCCCAAAAGGACTAACCACTTCAACTAAAAAAGATGAAATTGAAAATTGAATTCCTAAGGGGACTAAATTTTGTACAACTAACGTTTATGGATCCAAAGCAATTTGGATACCAAAATTTGTATGATTGTCTTGATTAGGTGTGATGGAGATGTTCAACAAGTTCAATCAATGAGGGGGAGCTCCATGCCCACAAGGAAGAACACTTGAAGAAGGAAGGCTTCACATCCTCCCTTAAGTTCAAGTGTGGTAAAATCTAGTTATTTTTATTTGTACAATTTTTTTTTAATTCAACTAGATTATCATGTGTTGGACTAACATTCTTTGATGATGCTTTGAGTAAGGGGGAGCCAATTTTAAAACAAAAACTCTTATTTTTGTCATTTTTACCTCCTAAGTTATTTTGAACTTAAAGTTATTTAAAGTCTTTTTGATATAACAAAAAAGGGGAGAAATGGTTTGAAAATTTGCAATTTCAAGAGAATAAGGGGGAGCTTTAACTTCTTTCAATTTTTGAAATCTATTATTCAAAATTTTAAATACAAAGGGGGAGAATCCCAAACAAATTTTCAAGGTGGTTTTATTATATCAAAAAGGGGGAGATTGAAGAACTAATGTTTTGATATAATAATTGAAAAATAGTTTTGGACTAAATTGAAAAGATTTCAAAAGTGCCCTTAAGTCCAAACAACTTAAAAATATGTTTGAGGATTGTTTTAAGAGGTTTTGAAGTGTTTTCTAAAGCCAAACTTTACAAAACCACCCATTTGCTTCGAAACACCCATAGGCGTTTCGAAACAACCATTCACGGTTTCAAAACGTTCCGAAATAGCTTTGCCTGTTTCGAAACGGGCTTTAATCTGGGTGAGGATTTTTACATAGCGTTTCGATACGGGCTTCACCGTTTCGATATGCCTATGTGGCAATGACCTCAACCGTCAAAATCCCCAACGGCTATTTTCCCAACGGTCTTTTAAATTGCAGCTTAACTGTCACTCATTTCGAAACGGGGTTGATACTGTTTCGATACGGATCAAGGTGTTTCGAAACAACTAGAGGTGTTTCGAAACGGATTGCTGCATCAGACTTCAACGGCTAGTTCTGAAGAGGGGCGTTTCGATACGGGCTCGACTGTTCTGAAACGGAAACACTAGAACTGCATTTAATGTGGGAAATAAAGTCTTCAACAGCTCTAAAACAACCCCAACGATCCTCAACGGGTACAAACTCATTTGGGAATATAAAAGGGACCTCCAAGCATCAAGTAATGGTAAATGCTTCAATTGTCAACAACATCATGATAAGAAAATTGTCTTAGGGCTTTATTGTTCAATTTATTGTATAGACAACACTTGTGAGCCTAATTTTCAATTTTGCTCAAGTGTTTAGGTTTTGGGTAAGAGCTTTAATTGTGCAAACATATACCTTTTAAAGGGATTTCTAGTTTGCTAAGTCTTTCTTGTGTAAGAGAGTGCTTGATCAAGCTTTGGGTAGAAATCTTGATCGGTGTAACGGTTTCCTCCTAATCCGAGAAAAGGGGACGAAATTCTTAGTGAATTTGTTTGGAAATCCTTAGTTGGAAACTAAGGTAGTGGATGTAGACCTTGGTTAGAAGGTTGAACAACTATCAATCCTTGTGTCATTTGCCTTTCTTTTTTCCCCACAAAACACCCAAATATCCAACTTCTCTGAACTTGGTAAACACATCGTTTGAAGGAATCGAGCACCATAAAATCCAACATAATTTTGTGTCCACCATTCCTTTTTCAAAACCCTTTTTAATTAGAAAATTTGAAAGCCTTTCATACCAAGCTCTTGGAGCTTGTTTTAAACCATATAAAGCTTTTGTTAATTTAAAAATATAGTTTAGAAATTTTGGATCTTCAAAACACGGTGGTTGTTCCACATACACTTATTAATTTATAAAACTATTTAAAAATGCACTATTGACATCCATTTGAAAAGGCTTGAAATCATTATAACATGCAAATGCAAGTAGCATCCTAATTGATTCCATTCTAGCTACGGGTGCATATGTTTCATCAAAATGAATTCCCTCTTCTTGAGTGTAACCTTGAGCAACAAGCCTACCCTTATTCCTCACTATGTTACCACTCTCATCTAGTTTGTTTCTATAAACCTATTTTCTTCCTATAATAGATTTATTTCTAGGCCTATCAACTAATGTCCATACTTTACTTCTCTCAAATTGATTTAATTCTTCTTGCATTGCCAATATCCAAAAAATATCATTTAATGCTTCTTTGATATTATTAGGCTCAATGCATGAAATAAATGTAACATTATTAAATAGTTTGAGAGAGGATCGAGGGGTTACCTCCTTGGTTGGGTCACCCAAGATTTCACCACCTTTGACATAGTTGTACTCTCTTGGGTAGCTCACTTACTTTTCTTCAAGAGCCATGTCTTGCAATGCTTCTAGAGGTTGTTCTTGTGCTTCTTCCTCTTTGGTTAGAACCTCATTCACCTTTGATGATTGGCCACCATCATTGGCTTCTAGAGGTTGTTCTTGTGCTTCTTCCTCTTTGCTTCTTCAAGAATCTTTCCTCGGAAAGAGGTTATCATCGAAAATCACATGCATTGACTCTTCTACAACTAAGATTCTCTTGTTAAAAACTCGATAGGCTTTAGAGTTTAAACAATAACCTATAAAAATAGCTTCATCACTTTTTGCATCAAATTTACCTAAATTATCTTTTCCATTGTTTAAAACAAAACACTTGCAACCAAAAGGGTGAAAATAGATAATGTTAGGCCTTTTAGATTTTAAAATCTCATAAGGCATTTTATTTAAAATTGGCATAATCATTACTCGATTTATAATGTAGCAAGCAGTATTTGTGGCTTCCGCCCAAAAATATTTAGGTAAATTATTTTCACAAAGCATGATCCTAGCTATTTCATCTAAAGTTCGATTTTTCCTCTTAACTACCCTGTTTTGTTGAGGAGTGCGAGGTGTGAAAAAATTATGGCTAATCCCATTAGAGTTACAAAAATCCTCAAAACCTAGATTTTGAAATTCGGTTCCATGGTCACTTCTAATGTGGGAAATATTTTGACCAAGATCATTTTGAGTTATTTTTGAAAAAGTGATGAATTTTTCTAAAGCCTTAAAAATAGAACCCAAGTATATTAGAATAGTCATCAACAATAACAAATGCATATGATTTTTCACCCAAGCCAGTTGTCCTAATAGGCCCAAATAGATCCACGTGGATTAGTTGTAATGTTCTACTTGTTGAGACATCATTAATAAGTTTAAATGAAACACGTTTTTGCTTGCCCTTTGAACATGCATCACAAATTTTATCTAATGAGAATTTAAGCTTAGGCAAACCTCTTACTAGATTTTGGTGAACTAATTTATCTAAAACACTAATGCTAGCATGTCCTAGTTTCCTATGCCACAACCATGCATCATTTTCATCATGAGAAACCAAACATGCATGGGATGTATTAATGTCATCTAAATGCACCATATAAATATTTCGTATGCGATGACCTACGAGCATTATCTTATTTGTTTTAATGTCCACTATTTTACAACCATTAACATCAAAAAGGACATTAAACCCTTTATCACATCATTGACTAATGCTCAATAAATTATGCTTAAGACCGTTGACATGTAACACATTTTCAATAAAAATAGAAGAATGATTACCAATGGAGCTAATTCCTTCAATATGGCCTTTGGAGTTGTCACCGAAGGTTACTACTCCACCATTCTTTGGTTTGAGTTCCATAAATCTACTCTTGTCACCGATCATGTGTCTTGAGCATCCACTATCAAGGTAACACGAGTTTTAACTTGAAGCTTTGGCCTTCTAGCAATGCCCCCATGCAAACAAAGGATAGAGATGGGCACGGGTCGAGTCGGGTCGGGTTTTTGGCCCACCTGAACCCGACCCAAAAATATATACCTAAAATCTGGACCTGACTCGACCCAAAAATTATATACTCAAATCCCACCCGACCCGAGCTATTAAAAAATAAAATTTAGGGACTTAATTGTAAAAAATAAATTTTAGGGAGCTAATTTGTAACCCCCTAAACTCGGCCCAAAAGGAATGGCCCGAATCTAGGAAGTAGCGATTGGAACTTTTCCCTCAAGAAACAGTTTAGGTTAAAATATTTCGTAATTCAAAAGGATCGATTAGGTAAGTAAAAATTAACAAATTTTCTAATTAAAATAAAACCCAATCTTTTAAACGATGTTCCGATAATTAATTAAAATTCTGAAAGTAACTCCATAGATGCATGCATTTAATAAAGCCCAAATTAAAAACAGTAAACAATCCCAATGTCCGAATTACATAAATGTTCTAAAATATTTCAAAACAGTAGTCTGAAATAATTAAAAGAGAGTTCATACTGAATTATAATTTATCTAAATAAACAAGAGATGCTCCAAGTACCGATCGCCTAAAAAGTCCGAGATATCTGAAAAGTAAAAACTAATGGGTGTAAGCTAAAGAGCTTAGTGTGTCTCTAAAGTGCAACCGAAAACAAAACAAAACAATATTTTATTTTCTGATAAGGACTTTTCTGAAAACACACAAAACTGAATCATGATGATATGATGTCTGATGCACATGAATCATAGTACCCATCTCCGATACACCGAAAAGTAAGGTTCCCCAGAACCTACTTTCTCCATCGTCACCATCCGAAGTGGAACTCAGCCCGAAGGGTGGAACCACTGATCCAAAGCGGAATTCAGCCCGAAGGGTGAAACCACTGAACTTCCCCGAACAAATCTCAAACCATATACCCACAATGATACGATGCAGATTTAAAATCCGAGTCTGATCCGAAACTTGAATTATGAAAATTCAAGTTGCACAATACTATAAATCCAATGTTTTGCGATTCCGAAAATCTGATATTTCATTTAAATCACAATATGACATGTTATGCATGATGTCTGAAAACTTTCACCCAATCACAACGGAGTATGCACACAAAATGTACAAAACATTTACTTATACTAATACTAGAAAAGCACATAAAATTTATAGCACAGAAAGAAGCACACAAGTATATAAATCAAGAAGAGACACACCTTAAGCAGCATAAGCTCTAATGTCGAGAAAAGCGCATCTTACGCTCCGATCTAGCTGAATCAGAACCTACAAGGTAAACCTTATATTAAAATTTATTACTATCACTAAGCCACCAACTATAACTCAACAACTAATCCGAAAGCATCCTCACGTAAGGATCTCAAAGAACGTGAATGGTCGATCTGTACAACTGAAGGTAACTCGTCGACCTTGAAGACGTTAACACCTAAACACAAGAATATTCTGAATCAGATTCTAAAATCCATAACTCAACCAAATTTTATGAATAAATAATTGAACTTAGCAAAACAGAGCTTTCGGGTTTGAATTAGACAAAACTGGCAGCGAAATCAGATTCAAGACGTCGAAAAAGGTCAATGTGAACAATTTATCGGTCAACTCTGGTCAAAGTCAACTATAACAAAAGTCAAAGTCAACTGGTCAAAGTCAACGATCAAAAGTCAAACTGGTCAAAGGTCAACTTGGTCAATAGACAACTCTGGTCAAACTGGTGAACGGTCAAACTTAGTCAAAGGTCAACAAATCAAATCCGGTCAACTGTGGTCCACTGGGTCAAAGTTGGTTCAGTCAAACCCGGTCAACTGTTCAAGTCAACGGTCCAAATAGGTCAAAGGGTCAAACAGATTCAGTTCAAGGTAACTCCAACAGTCCAACTTGCACAAGTTTGGGCTCAATCTGAAATGAAACACGGGTTGGATCTCTCTTCAAGCTCACTAAATGGGCTCTACACCATGATACACACATATGGGCCTGTCGAATTGGGCTCAATTCAACCCTAATTCTCACACAACCCAACCCATCACCCTAACACAATTCTACAAACTGAAGCTAGGTTTGCAGACCCTTACTTGACGGCGGTAGAGATGACAAAGCAGGAGCAAAGACGGCAAAATACGATCGGCGGCGGCAGCGGAAGGTGAGCGACGGTGGCATAAAGACCACGGCAGTGACATGCGGTGCACGACAAAGACGACGACACGATAAAAGAAACAACATCAGAGATCACAAACACCAAATGAATGAAACATGCACAAAAATTAAGAGACAAATGAAGGCTTACCCAACACTCACCCAAACCGAAACTGAAATCTGACAACGGAGGAGGATGCGAACACGATGACAACCACGAAAGGCAAAGATGACGGCAGAGGAAGGCAGCGACGAACGGTGGTGCAAGGAAAAGCCCAACGGTTTCCTACCGTTTCTAACCAAACGACAGCCGGTAAGGATGGTCTGATGAGTGGGGTTTGCTCGCGAGTCAATGGGGAGCCCGTTGGTAGTGGTCGTACGATGGAGGTGCGAACGTCGGAGGCGGACTGAGCAGGGAAAACCGAACGGTTTTTTGGCGTTTCTAGGCGAACGGTCGACGATGAGGGGAAACCGAAGCCTGGGCTTTGATCGGATGGCAAAGGGAAACTCGGGGGTGGTCTCGGCTTGATGAACGGCGGCCGATGAGCCCTTGATCGGAGCTTCGCCGGAAGCACAAGGGTGATGGTGAGGGAGCTGTCGAGAGAGAGTGAGGGAGATGCGGCTGACAAGAACGACTACCCCTTTCCAAAACCATAACATGGGTTAAATACCCAATTTAATGGGTAAAATACAAAAGAAGCCATCGAAGATATTTAGGGTTTGAAAACAAACACATAAGTTTTCATAAATTACAAATTAACCCACGAATTTCAAAGATAAGCCTTATTATCCTGAATTTTCTCAATTTAACCCTTAATCTCAATTAGGGTTTCTGAATTAAAATTCCCAAATTTTAGGGTTTTCAAATTTTAGATTTTCGAATTAGGGGAATTTTGGGGTATTACATAATTGTAAAAAAAAATTTTTAGGGACCTAATTGTAAAAAAATAAATTTTAGGGAACTAATTGTATAAAAAGTAATTTTAATGACCTAATTGTAAAAATATATATAAAGAGTGAGCATTATTGTGAATATCCCTAAAAATGTAAGGAAAAATTACACTATTAGTCCCGGGTCGTGTCAAATTTTTTCCACCCTAAACTCAAACCCGAGTTTATCCCTTAAAAAAACCCGACCCGACCCGAACCTGAATTTTCTATGAAAAAATCCGACCAAATCGGGCCGGGTCGGGTAAAATTCTCATCCCTAACAAAGGATTAAACTTTGATTTTTGGTACCCAAATCATTTTGGGTCCATGTGTCCTTTAGGAATCCAAGAAGACATAGCAACATAATTTTTAGAAGTTACAAGTTCCTTAGGAACTCATACACTCCTAACCTTTTTAGCTCTAGAATGCCCTTGAGAGCTACTTTGCTTGTAGTGAAATGGCTTTCTCTTTACATATTGGGTTTTTGAAGAACATCCTTTCTCAAACCCATTTTTTCCAATAGTAAGAGCAGTTTTAAGATTATCCACTTCCTTTGTGTAATAATCTTGAAAACCGGAAAGAATTTTTTCAACATCAAGATTTTTCATTTTAAGATCATTTAAAAGATTGATCAAATACAAAACCTTCTTTTCCAACTCGAAGTTGGTTTTTGAAAGAGTCGTTTTGAGTTTGTAAATCGGAAATTATTTTCTTGTTTTTCAAAATCAATTCCTTGAATTTCTCTACCAACTCATTGTAAACTTCTTGCAACTCATCATAAGCATCATAAAGTTCATCATAAGTGAAATCAAAATTAGATGTGTTAGAGTTTACCTTAGGATCATCCTCAATAGCCATGAGGCAAAGATTGACCACTTCATGTTCTTCGTCGGTTAATGATTCCTTATCACTTCAAGTGGCAATGTTGGCCCTCTTGATTTTTTTCTTTTCGAATTCCCTCTTCTTGAGTTGAGAAAAATCTGATCTTATATGCCCGAGCTCCTTGCACTCATAAAATGTTCTTCTTCTTTGCTCTTGTTCTTGAAATCATTCTTTCTTTAAAATTTTCTCCCTCGGTTGGATTTCATGAACCTTGAGAATCTCTTGGCTATCATAGCCAATTCCTCGAATTCATCATCTTCACTTGAATTGCTCTCCTCTTGAGGTAGAGAGGCCTTGAGAGCAATTCCTTGCTTTTTCTTCTCCACTTCATGTTTTTCCATTTTTTCTCTTTTCTTCTCTTCTCTCCCTTGCTTTATAATCTCATGTGTGAGAAGAGAGCCAACAAGTTCATCGAGCTTCAATGTCTTCAAGTTTTTAGCTTTGATGATGGTCGTTCTCTTCCCATCCCATGATTCGGGAAGAGAGTACAATAACTTCCAAACAAACTTGTCTTCGGGGATCTCCTCTCCGAATCCTTTTGAGACCATTTATAATCACCGAGAATCGATCAAACATTTTGGAGACGATCTCATCCCACTCCATCTTGAAATTCTTGTAGCTAAGATTGAGGAGTCCAATCTTGGTCTCTTTGACTTCATTAGTCCTTTCGTATGTGGTCTCTAGCTTGTTCCACACCTCCTTTGCTCTCGTACAAGAAGACATCTTTGAGTAGATGTCCGAACCAAGTGCGCAAAAGATTATATGAAGAGCCTTGTCATTGATTTGGAGCTTTATTCTTTCTTCATCGGTCATCTCATATTTGGTCTTTGGCACAAGCCTTCATTCATCGATCCTCTTCAATGGAATTGTTAGGCCATCTTCCACAACATCCCACACCATGTAGTCATTGGACTTGATGAATAGCTTCATCCTATTCTTCTAATAGGGATAGTTATCCCCATTGAAATAAGGTGGCTTGGTGGTGGATTTAGCTTCATAGAGGTTGGGGCTGGAAGAAGAAACCATGGCAATGGTTGAAGTAGATGATCACACTCTTCTAGAATCTTCTCTTGAGAATGTGAAGCCTTCTAAGAGTCTAGCTCTAATACCAATTGTTGAGTGGACCGATCGAATGGAAAATGCCAAGGGGTGAATTGGAATTTTAAGTTGTGGGATGAAATTGGAAAATTGAAAAATCAAGACAAGAGGATTTATAGTGGTTCAAGCTTAGAACAAGCTCTATATCCACTACCCTAGTCACCACTAAGGATTTTTAACCAATTTCACTATGAAATCTTCCCTTTTTCTAGACTTAGGAGGAAACTTTTTATAAAGATCAATCATTCTACCCAAAGATTGATCTTGAGACCCTCACAAGAACAAATATTTACAAAGACAATAAAAAGTATCTTTCAATAGACAAATATGCCCAGAATACACTCAACCACACACCCAATTTGAGAATATGTGGTTTACGATAAAAGAATAGCAAATTGTGGTAAAAGATAGGAAATTTGAGCACAAGGGTTTGTATTAATTGCTTGGTTGTTGCTTTGATGAGCAATAGTTGTTGTTGGAGCTTAAAATGCTTCCTTTTATACCTTCTCATTCATTTCTAGCCATTTGGGTGGTTGACATCATAATTATAGCCGTTGAGACTTCATCTTCCCACCATAAATGCAGTTCTGCAACTACGCGTATTGAAACGGTACCTACCTGTTGCGAAACATGACTAAAAAATAAAGAGTTGTTATGTGTATTAAAAAGGCGTATCGAAACGTTCAAAAGCGTAACAATAGGGGCCGTTTCGAGACCTGTATTGAAACGATTGAGCTCATAAAATTCGAGTAGCAAAACGTTTCGAGACCAAGCTAGGCCGTATCGAAACGAGTACTTTACCTTTAAAATTTTGGTTCTAACAAGCAACGGTCGAAAATATTAAATGCACAATTTGAAAAAATTTAACCCCATATCGAAACAGATAACTGCCATTTCGAAACAAAGTCAAAATTTGACTTGCCTAGATGAAAGTCGTATCGAAACGAGCTGAGGTCATTTCGAGACCTATTCGATATGAAAAATTCCAGTAGCAAAACATTTCGAAACAAGCCTAAGCCATATCGAAACGCCTGAGAAAAATCTACAAATTTAGCTCGAAAACACTTAGAAAAATTTATGGGGATTATTTTTAAACCTTAAAACATTTTGGGTTAATTTTTACTTGTCAATTTTTGAGCTTTTTGAGAACTTAAAAATTTATTTACTTTGCAAAATAGTCCTTAAAGTATTTATTATATCAAAAATCAAGTTAATTCAAATTAAGAGTTTTACAATATGATTGTTTATTTGGGTGTGTGTTTCATTGAAATTCATGTATTAAAATCTTTGTCAATATCTTATGTCACTATATCACTTAGGCTATATAAACCTAATGCATTCATTATCATGCATTGCAGGTTATATAAAGTTCGAGTTATCCAATCGTGAATAAGGTTCCAAGCCATTATTTAGAATTCAAGTAGAGTTGGATTTTACTTATGTAGTATACTCCTAGAATGGTGGCACAAGGTCCTAATTGATGCATGTGCTGAATCCCTTGATTTGTAATGCATCCTTTATCATGAACTGTTCTATGGTATATGTAAACAAATAATTAGATTGCCTAATAGAATTGTAAGCCATGC
Organism: Hibiscus trionum; assembly: GCA_030270665.1. Taxonomy (NCBI): domain Eukaryota; kingdom Viridiplantae; phylum Streptophyta; class Magnoliopsida; order Malvales; family Malvaceae; genus Hibiscus; species Hibiscus trionum. The sequence goes on along the minus strand of BSYR01000026.1, from coordinate 37,842,226 downwards.
AAGTTTAATGTATGTTTAATGATTTATTGTTGGGTTTGTGTTATTTGGTTCGAACAATTGATGGTAGGATGAACCATGTGATAATAGTGATCTAATGGTTACTTGTCTAATAAGTAAAGAAGGCATACTAATCGATTAATGGTAGTAGTTTGAGTTTTAAGTATTGCATGGAAAGACCTTCTAATATGTTTTAAACAATTGATGATTTATGAAATGAGTAAAAGGGAGCTTAAATGTGTACCTTATAGCATAAATTCGTTGTTTCAAATAACATTGAGTTAGATAATATAGTAGTTCATTGTTATAAGGTTTAATAAGTTATCTATGTTTTGGGATGAATGAGATCTTAAGTAAGTTAGGTTTGTATATCAATGGTTAAACTGTCAAATGGATGTAATTGATGTTTATGCCAATGATTAGGCTTAAAGTTTAATAACTTGAGTATGCTTTATGAGTTAAGATTAACCAATGAAATAAAGTGGTTATTGGATAAACTTTGGAACTCACAATATGATTCGATCATAGAGAATAAAATAATACTCATTAAAATGTTTTCTAGTCCTTAATTGACTAGTATAGAAGTGATTGAATTCATATTTGGAACTTCCTTGTTGATTATCAATTGTCCTTAAGAGGCTATTAAATAAAGAGACTTAAATGATGTTTGTTAAGGTAATTGATAATATAAGAGTTTTGATGTATTGGAATATATGAAATCTTCCTTATTTAAAAGTTTGTGCATTAAGTAATAATTTCAGCTTAAAGCATAAATTACCATATGATTTGTAATCTATGTTGGTAATCAAAAAGAATTATTCATGGTGTTAAAACAAAGAAGTCTTCTATGTTGACCCCAATCAAAGTATCTTGTCTTTGTACATGAATGAATTTGTACAAGTCATGTTTAAGATTAGACTTGCTTAATAACAATATAAAAAGTTTTAAATTTTATTGCCCATTTTTATTGATCAAGCCTTAACTTGTGAGACAAGTTACGTTTGTGTTTGCTTTTAACACTCAAGACTTGGTTTACTTCTAAGCCGAGTTTAAGGTGCTACAAAGATATCAGGAACTCAATTTCTTCAAGTTCATAACACATAGATGTTGTGAGGGGTGCATTGGATATGGGAAACCTGACTTGTCCAGTTACCCTTGCATCAAATTTCTCTGCATCTTCAAGTTCAACACCAAATATTTCAAATTATTCTAGTGTCAAAGAAATGGATGATGGGACCTCCAATCCCACAAGTGTCCAAGAAATGGATATTGGAAACTTCATTTCCTCATCTCCAAAACCCATAAATACTGTGAGGGATGAATTGGGAATAAAAAACAATGTAACACCCTCGACCCGGATATCACATTTGAGCCTTAAGTCTAATCTTATCATAAAAATTTCAACCTAGTTTAGCCCAAAATACATACATTTCATAAAATTCATCAAGTTCAAAAATTTCAATGTAGATACATGATTAAAAACTTTACATGAGAGCTCCATTTAAAAATACATAATTAAAAAAATACTCCACTCACGATTTAAAATCCAAAAATAGAGTTACAATACAACATAGGGTCCTACAAATACATAGCAATATAATTCAAATACTGTACTCGGACACAAGTCGATGCTGAAATCCTACTCCGATGGTGCTCCAACAATGCACGTCCACCTACTAATCTGCAAATAGAAACAACAATTCCGAACGCTGAGCTAACGAAGCTCAGTGGATACACTTCAACTTAACCATGCTTTATGAAAATCATAAATATGAGCATGAAGCAAAAGATGATATCATGGCAATATAATAACATTGGCGCTACCTCTAACTGCCTAAACACATAGCAACAACAAGATGCATTAATCTCAAAAAGCACATATGCATCATACCAAACAAACCTAGAGTGAGGTTCGGTGTCACACGGCCTCGAGAACGTACAATTGAAGTGAGGCCCGGTGTCACACAACATCGAGAACGTACACTCGTACTCAGAATCTCTCACCGAGTATCATCAGATGAGGCTCGATATCACACATTCTCGGGAACGTACATCCATCATCTCATTTTGTAACACCCCGAAAAATTGGCTAGAAGATTCGGGTGAATTATTAGAACCGGGTTGAAATTTTTGGTTAGGCTTTAGCTAATTAATTAATTCCAAAAAATAATTTGAGTAATTAAATTGATTTCCGATAAATTTATCATAACAAATATTTGTGAAAAATATATTTAATGAGTTTAATAAAGGATGAAATTGAGTTTGAATAAATTTAAATATGATGTTTTAATATTAATTAAATGGTGACTATTTTATAAAAGGTTGTAAAATATTAATAATGACAATTTTTTAAAAAGGACAAAACTAATGTTTTAATGGAATTATTAGATTAGATAAAAGAAAATTTTTTCCACTTGTTTTTAACAAAAAAGAATTTGACGGTTGTAATTTTCTAAAATGATGAGAAAGACATTTTTAAATTTCTCTCATTTTCTTTCAAACAAAATTTAGAGATTTTTTTATTCTTTAATTATTTATACTTCAGTTTCTTCTCCATTTATTTCTAAACAATTGTGATTATGGATTTTGATTTCTACATCATTTTCACTATTTTTTTTGTTGGAAATCAAGAAAGGAGTTCGTCTTCAAGTTGGTTTTTCATGAAGCAAGGTGAAAAAATGTTCTTTAATAATTCTTTACATGATTTTGATTCTTAATCTATGATATCTCATGCTAATTAAAACGAATTTCTAATAGAATTATTGAATTTTAATAGATTTTCTCATAAATATTGATTAGATTATAGTAATCTAATGATTTCTATAGAGTTCTAATGTTTTGTGCATGGGTAATAATAATTTAAAGTTGATTTTGTAATTTAATTTCCGAAATTAATCTAATTGTTTGAATTTAAATTTTTGAATGGGGTATTTAGTAGAATGGTTGATCTAATTGTTTGATCACATATTAAGGTGCACCAATTATATTCAATGAAATGTTTGTAAGAATTGTTAAGCTAAAAATAAAAAGAGTCGATCAGCCCGAAGCAGGGCGCTAGCAGGGTAGTGTTGCTGCCGCCAATACCTTCGAAGGTTTTGGCTCCGTGATGCGGCTACTGCTTCTCATTTATATATGTATTAGTTGAAAGAAAAGGGATTTGAAAGTAGGATTAGAATAAAAGCTCCCCTGCAGTAGTGAATTGAAGGATTCAAGTGGTTCATGGCTGTGCGTGGGTTACGGACATGGGGAATAAATTTTTTAGAAATTTGTGCAGTAGGGTATTATAATAAATTGGTTACTTAGGTGTGATCCTATGTATATTGACCCTTGAATTTGCTAATGGAGGTTAGCAAGCATTTGGACGATTTTCGATTAGGCGTTGAGGCATTAGAGTCAAGACGTTGGCATCGAGGCGATAGCAAGTTCGTAAGTACAAATGTGTTTTGGTACTATAAAGAAGTTTGATTTATGGCTTTGGGAGTTTGGTTAAAGCCTAGCAAGCTTAGCTAAGCTCGAAAGTAAGTTTTTCCTATTTCACCGTTTGAATATCGGTTTGATATAGATATTGATTTACATGTTTTAGTTTAAAAACATGAATTGGTTTATTTACTGTTTTATGGAAAAAAAATTTAAATGACATGCAATGATTTATTAAGTATATGAATGCCTAAGAGCATTGAGAAATAGCTCTTCAATGGAATATGGTTGTTGTCTTTGGCAATGCGGTTTTGCATATGGAAAATACTTTGTTAAATGCATATAAAAAACGGTGAGGTAACATGGTTTGAAAGTATATATTGGCTAAGCGACAATGAAATAAATGTTATCGGATATAGTTGGCATGCCACATGGTTTAAAGTGCACTATAATAAGTCGCTTATGTGTGTCGAGGGGTTGTGAGTGTACCGTTTCTCCACCATGGGAACCACATCGATCGAGGGGTTAATTGTGTTGTATTCTCCTGCTGGTGGATATTATTTACATCATAACCTTTGAGGGGTTAATTGTGTCAATTGCTTCGGTTAGGGATGTATGTGAAGTAGTCTTGGAAACCACTTGTAAATCCGTGTATCCGATGTGTTTTATGCAAATGGAAAGGTTTGATTTTGGGTCACTTTAATGCCAATACATGAATCAACGTATCATGGTAAATGTATTATTTTTTGTATAATGTGCTTTATACATGTTGTGCTGTTTAAACTTTGCTATTGGAAGAATAAGCATGTGAAGACTAAAATTGAGGTTTGCATAAGGATTATGCTCGAAACCCATGACACATGTTTATGTTTATGAGTTAATATGTTTGAGAGTTATGTGTAAATGATTTAAAAAGTTTTAGCAAATGAACATCTTGTTCCAAATATTGATTCTATACATTTGTTTAAATGCTTTGGAAATGGAGAATTTGACTTGCTTTAATATGAGTTTTTAATATCGGTTTTGATTTTGAAAATGCATTGGCGTCTTACTTTTTTAGCGCACTTACTAGGCATTATAAGCTTACGCTCTCTTTTCTTCCATCAATGCAGTGAATTAGGCAAATGCGGAGTTGTAGTTCGAGGCAAGGATGGATCTCAAGACAAGCGTTGGTGTTATCCTTATTTGTAACAAGGCAATGTGGGTTAACCGTCGAGATGGCATTTCGTTATAAGACATGTTTATATGGTTGAATTTTATATTATGTTAGATGATTTTATTTAATGTGTATGATGTTGGTTTTATTTAATGCCAAGTACATTTATTGGCTATGATCTGATGATTTGAAATGGTTTAAATAATGATTGGATCGATTGTTTGTGTTTTAAGTGCACATAGTCATGTACTTCTATTTCGTAATTGATCTATGGCCTATGTTTGAGATCTTGACCATTTGATGATTATTGGTTAATGCTTTATATTGTTAGGAATGCATGCCTTTAGATTACTTGTTTGAATATCAAATGTGTTGTTTAATTGGCATGTAATTAATTGAGTCGAGATCTCAATGTTTGGCTGAGAGGTTATTAAACGTCTAGTCGTACCGGTACGAGACTCTCAGGATCCGTACACAAGTTTGAAAAAGGTTAAGATGTTTTGAAATTCTGAATGGAGTATCGGTACGGGTAGCCACTGTATCAATGCGCCCTTGTATATTTTGTATCCGATTGCGGTAAACAAGCAACTAGAATCCTCTGTTCAAATAATTTCTTAGGGATTGGTACGAGTTAATATTGTATCGTAACAGTCAGTAGTTAATTCGGTTAATGGATTTGACCAAGTTTAGATTCTTTGCATTTTGGTCCCTAGAATGCTAGTATTTGCAATTGAATGCCTTATCGATGTTCATATCAAATGAAAATTGAACCGCTTCTTGTATGAACACGATAGGTCTTAATAATGCATTTAGATAAGTAAAAAGAAAAAATGCACCGTTATTCGAGTAAGTTGGTTCGGGTTTGATTCGGTAAACCCATTGTGATCTTCTTGATTCGGGTCTAACGTCTAGGACGGGTAAAAGGGGTTACACATCTCATGGTGTTGCAACACGCTCTTTGGGTATCCAAATCCCAACAATCAAGGGTAACTCTACCACACAAGTGCCCTTACTTGGCACACAATATCATCTAATCCACCAAGGATCCCTATGGTTACTATTACAACAATCACCCAAGGTTTACCACATTATTACACATTATGCTCGTACATGAGGTTTAAATCTCGATTTTTGAGTATTACTAATTATTATACCATATTAGAAGCCCATTGGGCCATATTCCTCGAATTATAAGCCCACGAACTCAAAATGCATTTTTCGGACATATTGCCCAGTGGGTATCGATACCCACCAACGTGTATTGATACACCTCTCTGGGTACCGATACTCACCCTATGTGTACCGATACTCGGCTTAACATACGAAAGGGGTTAACCATTAATCCTGTACCAGTACACGGGGGCCGTGTGTCGATACCCCTTCGGTACTGATATGCTCCCAAGCGTACCAGTACACTTTTTGGCTATTGGAATTTGCTGAAACAAGGGGTAGCGATACCCACCCTATGAGTACCGATACACCCTTCAAAGATTGTCTGTTTTCACCATTCAAAACACAGGGTACCGATACACGTTCAACCTGTATTGGTACACGAACCTAGAATTCATTTTCTAGAGTTCGTAAATCACTTCTCATGCCTCCAAAAACCAAATCGCAAGACCCAAAACGAACCTACAAGTTATGGAAGGTATTTGAAGTGGTTTCCTACCTTTTTAAGCCATTTTTACACCAATTTTAGAATTAGCTATTAGAGAGGTGTCAAGCACTCAAGCAATCAAAATATCAACCAAGCAACAAGACAATCAAATTTATGATTTCCAGGAACGCAAAGGAGTTAGTAGTGTACTAACCTTGATTCTAAAGCTGGAAAGGAAGCCTCCAACCAAGCTCATCAAGCTTTCTTCTTTCCAAGATCCTTGGAAGAATTTCCTACCTCTTTCACTGCACAAGAAAGTTGTAAACGACTTACAACTTTTAGGAGATAAAGAATCCAACTAAACTTACTCTTATGGATGGAAAAACGAGATTGAATCTCCTCTTAGAACCCTTCCACAAAACCCACTATATCCAACCTCCACCAAACTTGATGAATCTTACCTCCAAATGTAGATCCTTGAATGCTTAAAAAACTTGTCACAAACCAAAAATCCTTGATTCACACTCCGAGACACAAAGATTCAACCTTTCACCTTTGGGTGAGGGTTAGGAGATGAGGATGGATGAAGGTAGAAGACAAAGGGGACAATGGTGAGATCATTCTCTTTCTTTTCTGCAGAGAATTAAAGAGCCACCCCCCCTTTCCTCTTCAAAAAGAGGAATTTACCACACTACCATCCCACAATCCTCCCAACTCAACCAAAAGCCCAGAACTCAAGCCCAACAACCATATACAAGCCCACTAAGGCTCTTAAAGGCCTAAACTCTCGACACGATGCTTTTCGAATAGTGATGCACTTTAAAGAAAATATACTCGTCGTATCAAGTAATAAAGAAAGAGTAGAGTGCCGAATCCATGAGGGTTTTATTAATAAATATGAAGTTATCGTACTTAGGGATATGCTTGAAAGTTTAGGTGGATGTTGAATTAAGTAAAATAAATTTGATCAATCTACAGATAACAATGATAAAGACAAACGACTGCAGTGAGTTAATAATTAATTATGAACGTCGGGATTATTTCTAAGGATAGATGCTTGATTGTCTACCTCAATGCTATAGCGATGAACAATACATGTCTCCGTAAACCCTTAAGTTCTTCATCTACTCAATAGGATTTTCTAATGAACTTTTGACTCTCTCGATGCCTAAAAGTTAATGACTTTGCAATTAAGGTGATACATGTCTGCATTAACCCTAACTACTCTATTATTTGTTTAAGAACTCCTTTTTAGCCGTTGAAAACCTAAACTTATGTCTAAGCCAGATTAAGACTAAGTTAACAGCTTAGCCCTACTATTCATGTTTGTATAACTTAACTCTCTCGAATATTAAGCCACTGATCAATAGTTAACAGACCTCTCTCGAATAGCTCTTACGATTAACTACACATTAAGCTCATGAACATAACAGATGAAGATAAAAACAACTAAAGCATTGAAATAAAATAATCAAAACATAAACTCCTGGGACGCAATAATCCCAACTAAAAGAGTTTAGCTCATATCCGAGTCTAAATCAACCATAATTAAAAGTATAAATTACGAAAATTTATCTAGCAAGAGAAAAACAAGAGTCGAGCATCCTCAACAAGACTCCCTCCAAGCTGTCCAACTGTGCTGCAGGCATCCTCTCCGTCAACCTCTCTCGATGGCATCGTTCGTTGATGAGAATCATCTAACTTCGCCTTGGTTGTTCTCTGTAAGCTCAAACTAGGACTGTCGTCTGAATCGTGCTCTCTATCGATCAACCTCTACTGAGTAGTGTTCGAGTTTTTTTATATAGGTGGTGAAACCAGGGCTTCAGTACCCTAAAGTTGTATGGCTTCATTAAATATATCCAATTGTTTCCCGTTTCTTTAAATGTTGTGTATCTAGGAGAAAGTCCACGTAGGCAAAGGTAGATTCATCTCCAACTCTTTATGCCTTGTCAGCTCCATCCATGTGATATGCTCCTCTCTTGCTCCAGCAATCCTCCAGCAGCCACCAACATCCTACACATCCACCACAAAACACCACCTTTCTCGTGAAAATCACCTATATATATGATAATTTAAGCACATATGGTGTAACTCCGTATCTATATGCAAATATATACAATCTAACCTAAATGCAACCTATATGAGCTTGAAAACATGAATAATACAAGGATTAAGGGAATGTAAAATAGAACAATTACACACTCATCAAATACCCCCAAATTTGAACTGTTGCTTGTCCTCAAGAAATGCAAAATGGAAACAAGAAAAATAAAAATAGAAAAATAAGAATAGTAAACAACCCATAAGTCCTACAATTCTACTAAGCTATGATTACATTGATTCCAAGTTATACTGCAGCAGTAATTATTCCTCAACTATGCTGATGATAAGTAAGTATATTAAAGCTTACAATTTTATCCAAAAGATTAAATCTACCGTAAGTGTAGTGTGTGCTTGATTACATGAATTCATCACTTAATAGTCTTAGAGAAGCGTAAGGGTTGCTTTTTTTTCTACCTTGGCATATTGATTTTTCCTTTTCAAGCACATTCTTACTCCCTATTCTTTTAAGTTTGGAAACTGTATCCTTGGGATTTCAGCTCATCACACTAACCCTTCGGTACCTGAAGATGGATTGGAGCAAACAACCTATCCTCGAGCCCTACGAGCAATGTCATCATGTGAAGACTTTCATTCACTCTTTGCAAGTACTATCATTCCTACCATGGAAAGTTAAATGGAGCAAACACAACTCATCTAGTGTATTAAGATAACAAGATGCATAGAAGAGTGTCCCTCAACACTTTTGTTTAAATTATCAAGTCTTTAATTAATTTTCTTGTTTTTTCAGGAAGGTTTTAGCCTTTGTTTTGCTACATTGAGCATTTATGTTCTTTTCTTGGATTTATGCTTAAGCATCAAAAAGTCGACCTAGAGCATCCCTAAGATTTCTAAAGTGTCAAATTGCATGCAACTTGTGGTTTTAAGGGCTACAACAGATTCATCATTAAGCTTAAAAACTAGAAAGCTCTTAACTCCTTGGAAAGCATCAACATAGATCCATTATAGGAAGTCATAATCAATGCATCAGCAGATTCAAAATCAAGGGCATCATAGAAAAGGGAACCTATTGGACAAATTAGGCTAATTACTATTCAATTTTTTTTAAATTTTTTTAAATTTTATCCTAAATTTAACCTAATATATATGTGGGTATGTACTCCCCAAAATTGAAAAGAGCATTGTCCCCAATGCAAAAAGAAAAGAAAAAGTAAAAGAAATATCAAGGAAAAACAAATTGAGCTTAAAATGCAAACACAAAATATAAAAAACTAAACAAAACTAAAAAAAGAAAAGTAAAAATAACCAAGGGAGTTACTGGGGAGGTGGTTCCCGGATGATGATGCCCTTGCCTTTGTCTCGGGCGGATACCTGTTTCTTGGCAGGGCAGGAAGACGCGCCAACATCAACATCTGACTCTGGCCTTTTTCTTGTGGTGGTGGGGTCCTCTTGTTCCATCATAGGAGCGTTTTTCTGAGTGTCAGAGAAGAGCTGTTGTGGAAATATTTGGAATGTCATTGGCTCATTTGGCAAGAGCCTCTAAAACAACAATTGGATCATCGTGTCCCTTTGTTTAGTGGTGGAGAAGAGCGGTTGGAGAGAAGTATGAATGGTTTCCGCCACAATGTCTATTATGGGCAGAGAAGAGGCGGATAGAATAGTGGAGGGTGCAACATAGGTATATCCTTTTAATCCCTCCACTTGGAAAAGAAGTAGCTATGGTCGGTTTGCCACAATTGTGTCCCCTTCCTAAGTGGGGACCCTTTCTTGGGTAAAAAAGAGCAGTGATTAGGTTAGGGAACGACATCCAATTGAGTTTATTTATGGTGGTCGCACCCTCTATGATGGATGCTTGAATCAACTGCGCCGAGAATAGGTTACGTTCGTCAATAAGAGAGTCCAACAATCACATTCTCCATAGTGAAAAAGTTTCTCGATTTTTAGTGGGCAGGAGATGGTTGTTGATAATATGAGCCCAAAATCAGGAATCGGGCTTCAGCTACCGCCATTCCACCCTTCTGTCATGGCCCTCGCTAGTCTATTTTGTTCCCGGGACACAATGTTCCCGTAAAATTACAGTGTAGTAGGCGGTATCCTTGTTCGATATGTAGATGTGAGCATTGTTGTTCGAAAACTGGTAGTGTTGTTCTATTTCGTCCTGAGAGAAATCCACATATTTACCTCGAACCACCACATGTTTCTCTCCTTCCTGTCCCAGATGGGTATAGAATTCTTGAACCCTAGAGACGTTGATGTAGCCTGGTAACCGAATGAATATGTTCCACCTTTGCTTTCAAAGAACATAAAGCAAATGAGGATCAAAATGGTCTTCAAATTTTAGAGTGAATTCTAGCCCCTCTTCTTCAAGGATCTCCTGTTGACATATCAACTCGTATCGTTGTTGCAGTGACTTGGATAAAAGAAGTGTCTCTGTACTGGATGATGTGGGTGAGGGGTCTTGGAGGGCGTTTAGGTTTTCCCCAGAGATGGATTTAGAGGCGACTGAACTAGTTTCCATTGAGTAGTGGTAGAAGGGTCGTGAAGATTTTGTTTCTGGGAAAAATAAGGGAAAACTACTTCTTCTTTGTTGATTTTGTGCTGATGAGGATTGACATTTTTTAAATTGGGCTATTATGAAAGTATCCAATGGGTCATGAGTGCAATCAATAGAGACGAGATTAGGCCGTCATTTGAGGAACATGTTGAGGATGTAATTTGTCAAAGAGACGCCAAAATCTCCTCGTATCTTGACAAGTCTCACAAACATGTTTCTACTTTTAAAAGCCTTTGTCATCTGTCTTTGGCCAAAAGTCAAGCAGTCTTCGTCCTCTATCTCGACAACCGCCATAATAAAGCTGTAAAACTAAAATAAAAAGAAAATTTAAAATTGAATTAAAAGTGAAGAAAGTAAATATACAATAATATATACATACATACACACACACACACACACACATATATATATGTGTGTGTGTATGTGTGTGTGTGTGTATGTGTGCCGAAAAGAAAGTGATCAAGAGTGGATGGGTTAATCATCTAGTGGTTTTGTAGCAAACTTATCACGAACGATTGGTGCTCCATTTTATATCTACAATCATTGAAGTGCCATGCCTGTGTAACTGAGATGTTGATCATGAATTTGGGCCATATGTATTAGTGGAGGGTAGAAACTTTTGCCATTATCGTCCGTTGGTTTGGTGGAAACTTGTCATGGCATATTGCTGAAGTTAGGGTTCATAAGGGGCCATTCTGCTAAAGGAGGGAGAAATCCAGCTTTACACCATTTGATGACTTCTTGCATGAGCATAGTTTTCATAGCTGGTGTAAGTCTCGGTCTGACCCAATTGCTGAATTCATTTGCAATCATTGCCTTGTAGTTAGGGTTCATAAGGGGCCATTCTGCTAAAGGAGGGAGAAATACAGCTTTACACCATTTGATGACTTCTTGTATAAGCATAGTTTTCATAGCTGGTGTAAGTCTCGGTCTGACCCAATTGCTGAATTCATTTGCAATCATTGCCTTGTATTTGCACAGTTAGGCTTTTGGATTTGGAAAAATACCAATTTATGGAATGTTCTTCTTCCTCATCGGCTTCGTGCATAGTCTCATCTGCTAGGCCTTCTTTACTGTGCACATATTTGGGTGTGCTAAAAACGTTGAATGTTATCTTTTCAACGTTCATCTTCATGGTGAAGTTTCCATTCTCGCAGTCAATCATGATCTGTCCGGTTGCAAGGAATGGTCTCCCTGGGATAATGGGAGCATTCTCATCGGCTTCGCAGTCAAGGATAATAAAGTCTGCTAGGATGACAAATTTATCTACCTTAACTAACACATCTTCAATTCCGCCCTCAGGTCTGATTTGAGATCGATTAGCCAAATGAAGGATTATTGATATCAGCTTCACTTTTCCCATACCTAATCTTTCAAACATAGATTTTGGCATGAAGTTCACACTTGCACCGAGATCACATATAGGACGACCATAGTAATTGTGGCCTATGGAGAATGTGATGGTGAAGCTTCCAGGGTCCTTCATCTTGGGTGGCAAATCACTTAGTACAACCACAAACTCACCCATGGTGGTGACAATTTCAACACCACTTAGCATCTTCTTCTTTGTCACAATCTCCTTTAGAAATTTTGCATATATAAGCATTTGATCAATAGCCTCTAGAAGTGGGACATTGATGTGCAATTGTTTGAGCATCTCCAAAAATTTATGGTACTGGACATCCTGTTTCTGAGCTTTCAACCTCTGTGGGAAACAAGGTGGTGGTCGGGGCTCGTCTTGTGGCTTATTGGGTGGAGGTGTATCCTTAGCTTTGTCTTACTTGTCATCATTAGCAAGGTCACTCATTGTATCAGGCATAGGAGTTGGTTCCTTTGGTGTAGGAGCATCGATGGATGGCTTGCTTGGAGTAGGATCTACTAGAGAGCTTCCCCTTAACTTGGCTTCTGTTCTCAATTGCGTGCCACTACGAAGAGTGATGTTGTTGCATTACTCTGCATTAAAGGCTTTAGTGATTTCAGTATCACTAGGTAAGTCGCCAGGTGATCTCATTTTCAACATCTAGGCAATTTTCCCTACTTGAGTCTCAAGGTACCTTATCGAGGCGGTGTTGTTTTGCATGATTGATTTATGGTTTTGCAACATGGCAACCTGTGTTGTGAGCATGTCATTATGGTTCTTCAAGTGGGCTGCTTGATCCCGCATAATGACACGGGTAGTTTCTATAAATGAATGATAAGAATTATCAAAAGAAATAGAATTGGAGTTAGAAGCTCCTTGGTTCTTCCTCTGAGTCTTTTGGGATCCAGGAGGGTCGATTGATGTGGATGGTTTTACTCTTGAATTACCGTTATTACCTCCCCAACCAAAATTTAGATGTTGCTTCCACCCTGGGTTGTAGGTGTTGAAGTAGGGATTGTTGTTTCAGTTCCTGTTGGGTTGGGCATTCGCACGACATATGTTCCCCATCACAATGTTCACACGTATATTGTACCACTTTTGCGTCACAGACATTGGAGGTTCTGTGCATGTTCTTGAGCAAGTTGGTAATGGTAGAGAGCTAAGCTGCGAAAGTTGGGACTCATCTAATGGAAGTGTTCTAGCTGTTTTAGGTCAAGGCCTCAGTCTCCCTCGCGGGAACTGGTAGTTGGCGTTGGCTATCCTGTCAAGTGTCTTGAAAGCCTTGTCAGGTTCTCTGTCGAGCATAGTACCATTAGCTGACGAGTCGATCATCATCTTTCTTTGTGCATTAACGCCATTATAAAATGTCATGACCTGTAGCCAATCTGTAAATCCAAGAATCGAGCACATCCGCAGCAGATATTTGTATCTATCCCATGCTTCGTACATGGATTCATCATCATACTGTTGGAAAGTGATGATGTCGCTTCGCGTCTTGGTGTACACGTTCGGTGGATTATATCTATGTAGAAACTTACTGCACAAGTCGTCCCAGGATGTAATAGATCTTGCAGAACAAGTCTTCAACCATGCCCTGGCTCGATCACGTAGTGAGAAGAGGAATAACTTGTGTTTCAAGGCACCAATAGATATGTCTGGTTACTTAAAACAATCACAAACTTCCAAGAAAGCTTGGATGTGCTCGCGAGCGTCTTCTCTTGCGAATCCTCCGAATTGTCTAATGTTGTTGAGCATGTTGAACATGATGTGCATTAGCTCCAAGTGGGTTGTTTCTAGATTAGGAATCACAATCGGTGGATCAAGGTTGTTGATAACAAGCTTAATGATGTCTCTGATAAATCTTCTAGGCCTGGCAGGTTTTGGATCCTCCTGGCCATTATTTCCCGCTCCAGCTCTCCTTCCATCGACTAAAGGTATGCCTTCGTTATGCACGCTCTCAGGGGATTTCTCGTTTACCATATTCTTGTTTTCTCGTAAGATTCTCTAAAAGGTTCTTTGATCTCCAGATTTATTGGAAGAATAGGTTCTTTGGTAGACCTTCTGGTCATGCACTGAAACGTACCTGCGAATAAAAAGAAAAAAAAATTAAATGCAACAAAAATAAAAGTCCAAAGCATAATTACAACATAATTATCAATTGCGAATCCTGGGCAACGACACCAAAAACTTGATACTTGTCAAATAGTGATACACTTTAGGACAAGTATACCCGTGGTATCAAGTAATAAAGTGAGAGTAGAGTTTCGAACCAACAAGGATTGGATTAATAAATACGAAGTTATCATACTTAGGGATGTGTTTGCAAGTATATGTCGATGTTGAATTAAGTAAACTAAATTTGATCAATCTATAGATAACTATGATAAAGACAAACAGCTGCAACAACTTAACAATTAATTATGGATGTTGGGATTATTGCTAAGGATATATGCTTGAGTATCTACCTCAATGCTATAGCGATGGACAATACATGTCTACGTAAACCCTTAAGTTCTTCATCTACTCGATAGGATTTTCGAATAAACTTCTGACTCTCTCAATGCCTAGAAGTTAATAACTTTATAATTAAGGTGATACATGTCTGCATTAACCCTAACTACTCTATTATTTGTTTAAGAACTCCCTTTTAGTCGTTGAAACCCTAAACTTATGTCTAAGCTGGATTAAGACTAAGTTAACAGCTTAGCACCATTGTTTATGTTTGTATAACTTAACTCTCTCGAATATTATGTCCCTGATCAATATTTAATAGGCCTCTCTCGAATAGCTCTAACGATTAACAATGTATTAAGAACATGAACATAATAGATGAAGATAAAAACAACTAAAGAATTGAAATAAAATAATCAAAACATAAAATCCTAGGACGCAATAATCCCAAATAAAAAAGTTTAGCTCATACCGTCTAAAGCAACCATAATTAAAAGTATAAAGTACGAAATTTTATCATGCAAAAGAAAAAGAAGAGTCTAGCGTCCTTGACAATACTCCCTCCAAGCTGTCCAACTGTGATGCAGGCATCCTCTCTGTCAGCCTCTCTCGATGGCGTCGTTCGTTGAGGAGAAGCATCTAGCTTTGCCCTGGTTGTTCTCTGTAAGCTCGAACTAGGACTGTCGTCTAAATCATGTTATCTATCGATCAGCCTCTTCTGAGTAGTGTCCAAGTTTTCTTTATGTAGGTGGTGAAACTAGGGCTTCAGTACCCTAAAGTTGCACGACTTCGTTAAAGAAAACCAATTGTTTCTCGCTTCATAAAATGTTGTGTATCTAGGAGAAAGTCCATGTAGGCAAAGGTAGATTCATATCCAACTCTTTATGCCTCGTCAACTCCAGCAATTGGATCTGCTCGTTTCCTGCTCCATCAATCCTCCAGTAGCCTCCAGCATCCTGCACATCCACCACTGGTGCGAGCACACCTTCACATGATCAGGAAGTTGCACTAGATCCCGAAGTCAAGCCACCAAGAGCTATCACTCCTTCTAAGGCCAAACAACTCAGGGAAATATTTTCTCATAATTGCATTTTAGCTTTTGGAGGACAAATGGCCATAGAAAGAAGAATGTTCAATGTATTACATGTAGACATGTAACACATTGAACAAACCATATCTTTAATATTTCAGCTAATTTGATTATTATTTCTAGCTTATTTCTATCTTATGTAATTAGTCATATATTTCATTACATTTACTTATGTTATATTGTGTTTTTATTTGTAGGAAACATACCTCACAGCTTAAGGAATGGAATGGCAGCTCAAGGGAAGCTCATTCAATTCGTTTCAAGCTCAAATAGCTCTACACTTAAAACCAAGTGATACAAGCTTCAAAACAGCTCCAAGTAACGCCAAATAGTAAGAGATAGCTCAAGGACTCTAAAAGACCAGCTCACCTAGCTAGAAGCAGCTTAGATTTAGCTCAAAATGACTTCAAGTTCAGCTAGATCCTTCAGCTCAAGCCAGCTCATGACCAGCTCAGGTAGCTCATCTCAGCTCCATCTAACACTCCTAGCTCAACATGTGAAGGGTCATGTCCCTTTCCTAAGGGACACAACCAACTAGCAAGGAGGGAAGCATGCTTGGCGCCAAGTTTTGGAGGGAAAGAGGGCGGTGATTGCTTGGAGGGAGACACAAGGATGCGAAATCATCACCAGCCCTTAACCGAACCATTCACATCCCTTTAAGTGCCTATTCGGCCACCCTTTCACTATGTAATGCACCATTTCGGCCATCTCTTCAAAAACTATAAATAGGGCTGCCCATTTTATTTCTAAAACACATCTTTCATTCAATATATTTTTATTTATGAGTTTATCTCTCAAACTTGTTCTTTTTAGAACTATCAAGCTTCATTGCTTGTGGCGTCTTCCTTCCATTATACTTCAGGTTCTTAGTTCTTTATAACCGAAGGGTCTAAGTCGTCTACCACCCTCAAGGACATTCTTTTAAAGAACGAGTCTATGTTCTTATAACATAGGTTCCTCTTTTGAATTCTTTGATTACTATCTTCATCTCCATCTCATTCCATCACTTCCTTTCCACCATTTCCATCTTCCATATTCGAACCTACCATCTTCTTTCAATCCATCCAATTTCCTTCATACACGCCACTAAGACACTTCCGCACCTTATTCATTCATCATCTTTCCATCTCCATTTCATCTTCAAAGCATACAGATTACAAGGCTTGCTTGCATTCACGGTCGGGACAATCGAAGCTTCTCTCAACAAAGACGTTTGGAGAGTAGGAGCGGATCATGTCATAATCAGAGCAAAGGAAGAATCAAGTAAGCCTACTGTTTTGTGAATTTCTTTTATATTTTTGTTAATAAAAAAAGAAAGAAAATTCAAAAAAAAGAAGAAGAATCAAAATTCTTTTCATCTTTCTCAAAGAATTCGAATAGTCAAAAAAGGAAAAGAAAAGAAACCAGAAACGAAACACAAAGGGTGGTGAAACAACAAAGCAAGCAAATGACCAACTCCGAGAAGTTCCTCAAGTTTGATTGTTCACGATCAGATTGCGAGTAAGTTCTTGTGGTACGTTGTTTTGATTTTTTTCTTTTATTCCAATCCATTCTTATTTTCTTTTAATCATCTTCTTCTTTTACCATTTTATTTTATAACCTTCTTTAACCATTCTTTTTTCCCTTTCTTTAAGCCTGACTTTTTTAGCCAACAACGCCAACAAGTTATTGAAGTTTTGACAGGTTGTTTAGTTCTATTAAGAACTTGTGTCGAGATATTCGAGTGGAAAAAAGGCATAAGAGCTTGTGCGATCATAAAAAGGACAAAAAAT
The DNA here is from genome assembly GCA_030270665.1 of Hibiscus trionum. Taxonomy (NCBI): domain Eukaryota; kingdom Viridiplantae; phylum Streptophyta; class Magnoliopsida; order Malvales; family Malvaceae; genus Hibiscus; species Hibiscus trionum. Next base: position 37,824,771 of record BSYR01000026.1, on the reverse strand, counting down.
GCTAAATAAATCCTAGAGTGTAAACACGAGTGATTGAATGGAGTGTCATCTTTTTTTTTGGAGTGAATCGTGAGGATTTTGTGAGTGTGCTGGTGAGGTTTCTTTTAATTTTATTTATTCACTAACCATGCCATCAAATTCTTCTGTTTTTCCATCTACCCCAGGAAAAATTCTTATTGTTAAGAGAGCTTTATATACACATTCAATAGAAGATGAACAACAAAGAGAAAACATCTTCCACACACGATGCCATGTAAATGGTAAAGTATGCAGCATGATCATTGATGGGGGAGTTGCACAAACGTGGCCATTACTCTAATGGTTGAAAAACTTAGTTTGACAACTTCCAAACATCCGAACCCATAGAAGCTTCAATGGTTGAACGATCGAGGAGAACTAAGGGTCACAAAAAGATTGCCATTGGAAACTACAAAGATGGGGTTTTATGTGATGTTAGTACCTATGAGCGCAAGCCAGTTGCTGTTGCGACGTCTATGGTAGTTCGACAAGATGACAACCCATGATCGCTTCACCAACCATTACTTATTTATGTTTGAAGGCCGGAAAATCATCTTAATACCCCTCTTACCGAGCCGAGTAAATAGTGACCAAATAACATTGTCTAAGATCCTAGAGGCCTTCAAGGGAGATTCCATCAAAAAGGAGATTAAAACAATCAACATTTGTGCTCGTGGAAAGGACACCAGAAAGCATCTAGCTGCTCAACAAACTTTACTTGTACTCATGTACAAGGAAAGTTATTTGGTTACTAACCCCAATGAAGGCTTGCCTTCTTGTATTTCATTCCTTTTGCAAGATTTTGAGGATGTCCTCCCCGAAGAGATTCCTAGTGGGCTGCCACCAATTAGGGGTATTGAACATCAAATCGACTTTATGCCAGGAGCTACCATTCCCACTCGTCCAGCACATAGAAGCAATCTAGAGGAAACCAAGGAACTTCAAAGACAAATCGAGGAGCTATGTAACCGCCTCGACCCGGTCTGGGTGATAGACCGAACTGAACGGGTCACACGAGGAATATTGAAGTAAACCGGGAAGGTTTACCTCAATAAATGACTCTACTTTTTTTTCATTTTATCTTTTCTAGATGCACAATGTTAACCTATGTTTTAAACCTTGCAGCGGAACAAACATCAACCCGATCGAACATTGATTAAGGACTCAATTGAACACAAACACATTTTAGGGACCATTTGGTCATTTTAATAATATACATGAACTTCTTCAGATTTTAGATTACCATTCTTTAATTAGTCACATTACATGCCACTCCATCAAATCTCAGCTCAAAATAGTCATCCAAGCTCATTTAATTACATGCCACTCCATCAAATCTCAGCTCAAAATAGAACCTTGTATCAACTTGGTGTTTCGATACACAGACCACCGTACCGCAACAACCGTATCAAAACAAGACCCAGTGTTTCGGAACACGATCTCATAACGAAACTATCTCATCAAAGTTTCGGTACACCCAATTCCAGTAGCCAAACATTCCAATACACCATGCCCTGTTTCAAAACGTCGTGCCTATTTCAGATACCCTGTTTCTATGCAGCCTTACGTGTATCGAAACATTGGGCCTGAAATGTCACATTTTCATTGGTTTTCACACTTTAATGCAATCATAATCATCCCAACGTGCTTCCAACACGCATACAACATATCTAAACATCAATCCTTAGTCATTCATGGCATATTCATCATCATATCATGGAAAATTGCATCAAAGGTAAACTATAGGCATGCAACTTAAAACCAAGCCAAACAAGATACCAAAATGCAAAGTAAAGCATAAACCAAATACCAAAGGCCATTTACAAGTCTAAATCAGCAAATCAAACTTGCTCAAACGGGAGTTTACACAAATCTTGAAACAACACAATGGATCCCCCATTGCCCTTATTACTTTAGTCTAAACAGAAACATACTTTCTTAAGCGAAGTCTCTTGGAATCCCTTGCTACTTGCTGCCTCCAAAACCTCAATTATCTGCTTTGATGGACAAATGAGAGCTTAAGCACACAAGGCTTATTGAGGAGTGCTCAAAAACAAAACACCATCAATGCATTAAAATCATTTTCCAAAGCCACATTGAAATCACATTTCATTCACTTCATAACATCAATTTAAAACCATCATGCCTTCAAACCATGCACTTCCCTTAATAAAAAATCAGTATATAAACTTCATGCAACATGTATTATGAATCCAACAACAAATCCCATTGCTAACACTTAATTTAAGCATTCTCATGCATAGCTACCATATGCAAAGCTTAAAGATTAAAACATGCATTTACATATTATGCATCATAAACCATTTCATAATACATCATCAATTATATTGGCTTACAAGTGATCATCAACATGCTAATTTCTCAAAACAACATCGGATACGTGGATTCACAAGTGTTGTCCCAACACTTCATACATTCTCACCAGCAACTCATGGTTCACACACGAGAGCTACCCTCCGCCGTTGTGACACTCGTGGTGGAGTATTCCATACACCGTATAAACCCCTCAACACCACTAATCGGTAGATGTATAACCCCACTAACGAGAGACGGGACACCATACACTTTCCTCAATTGTTAGGGTACTTGGATGGAGTATTCAGTACACCATATAAACCCCTCAACATCCAAGGCGACTTGTTTATAGTGCACTCAATCCTATAGCCGTCTAACTATATCCGGTTTCATTTATAAATCATTTTTACAACATCACTTGCCAATATAATTCACATTTAGCCATATACCTCACCGTTTTCAAAGCATCATCAATAAATCATTTTCCAAAGCATTAAACCATGCTTTAAATCACAAGTATAAAACATATACTTACAAGGATCACTTACAATGTGCATCCTTCATTATCACATCATCAAAACTGTAAATCACTTACTTTAAAACATGCTTTAAGAGTAGGTAACATGCATTTATAAATCAAGTCCATAAACAAATCCATTATAGCATAATCCGAGGGAGAAATTCCTTTTACTTACTTCCGAACTTAGTCAAGCGTTTCAAGCTTTTATCTAAGTTCCCAAAACCACCTTTTAAGTGTTTCAAATCTGAAAATCACGTTCTCACTCACTGACACGCGAAACCTTGACTAGCCAACGCGAAACCAAGCGTCCGAAGCTCACGTAACTTCACTGATTGCTTACGATACGTTCTCCCCTGTTTATACCATATAAGAACAGAGGATTAATGCATCACAATGCATTAAAATCACCAGCAACCAAAGCTACCCCGCTGCTCTACCCAAAAACACCAAAACACATATCCGAAACAACCAAAAACACCTTCAATTTCACTACAAACATAGCCCAGCTAAAACCTAACACTTCCATCCATTTTTAATCATCAATTAACATCAAAAAACAACATATTGTCCGCCTTATACCTCCAGCAATCATAAAACCACATTAACACCACAAGATCTCAAATCTAACAACCTAAACAACTAGAGATCCAACTAGTTTTGGGATTAATATGTTCAAACCTTTATTTCAACATTATTTAACATCAAAAACATGATTAAAATCAATCATAACTCAGCAAAACTAGATTCAATATGCAAATCATCCAAAATCACCATTTTTAAGCTTGATTTAACCATTTTCATCAAATTAATCATAAAACCTTGTTAAGAAACATAATTAGATAGTCAAAGGCTTGAGAATTTTATTAAAGAACCTTGATTAGATGAGAGAAAAGAAAGATCACCTCTAACACAAGCTTTTCCCTTGATTGGCAATGATTTAGATGAAAACCTTCAAGAAATCCATAGCTAGTTGTTGTAGAAATCCATGAGAACCATTTAGAAATCAAGAGTGGGTGAAAAGAAATAAATCTCTTGAGATTTTAGTGATGGGAAAATAGTTTGGCTGATCAGAAGTTGAGAGAAAAAGTTAGGAGAAAAGTAAATACGTAAGAAAATGTTTTAGCCTTTTAAAATTCTTTTTATTAGAACCCATTTAATAAACCAATTTATTAAATCTTTTAAAAATACCAAAACAAGGGAAAATGTAACCCCCTTAGCCCGGCCTAGACGGTTGACCCGAACTACGAAGATTATACGGGGAAAACCAAAGTCAACTCGAAAGTCAACCTTGATTTACAACCCTTTTTTTCTTTTTAATCTTATCTAGATACAAATTAACCCTATGTGAGCACGCATGAAACATACAGGTGAAAAGCACATCGGTCGTACAACATGAGGGACTCAATTGCGCAAAATACAAATATTAGGGACCACATTGCAAATTCTAGAAATTTGGAGGTCTTAACAGATTTTTAAGTTACCAATATTAAATTAGTCATATTACGTGCTTCCCTGTCAAATTTCACTTTAATCGGATATCTCAAACTCATGCAATTGCAAAGACAATTTCCAGGACTAAAACGTAAAGCTTGCAAACCTCAAAACCATTCAAATTTGTGCCCAACGGTCACCTGTTTCGAAACGGTGTTGACCGTTCCGAAACGCGGGTTCGTTTCGAGACTTGTTTCGAAATAGGGCCTTCCCGTGGCCAAACCGTTTCGATACGGTCACCAGCCGTTTCGAAACACCAAGGCCATTACAAGCCCCCGTTACGAAACGCCTATGAGTGTATCGATACGGGTTGCCTAGAAGCTGCAGATTTTGCTGGTTTAACATGCATAAGACCACTCAAACGCATCCTAATGACTTCCTAATCATGCCAACAAGTCATTAAACATATAAGGTACATGTTTGCAACTTCAAAACACATTCATGACATCAATCATGGAATTCCACAAGTCTATAGGCATGCATCCTAATATCCAAAACCAAACAACCAACGAAACACCAAATCAAGCTTCAAAAGGCCAATTACAAATCCCAAAACATCTAAAGCATCAAGCCACAACTAGGGAGTCCAAAATATCTCCCAAAACACATCTTAGGTTCCCATTGCCAAAATATCAAAATCTAATAGTGTTATGAAAACATCACCATACATGAGCTTAGCTTCCCTTGGACTCTTATCCTCCTTGTTGCCCTCAAACACTTCAATTATCTGCATTATTGGTTCAAGAGAGAGAGCGTAAGCACAATTGCTTAGTGAGGCACGCTCTAAATAAACAACACAATAATGCCTTTTTAGAAAACACTTTCAACAAGCTTAACAATACAAGCTTAACTCTTTTCATGCAACCTTGCATACAAAACAAGCATCTCATGCTTCGTTAAAATTAACATGTCATATTGACTTTCAAGTGATAATCCATAACCATTTACAACACAAAACACAATCGGATACGCGGATTACAAGCGTTATCCCACACGCTTCATACACACTACCGAACAACATAAAGTGGAGTTTACGGTACAATCACAACCCCTCAACACCCGTGATGGAGTTTACGGTATAATTACAACTCCTCAACATCACTCATCGGTAGTTGTATAACTTCCTAACGAGAGTACGGGACACAAAACACAAGGCCCACACACGGACTTTTAACCACCGTTGTGACCTTAACAAGATCCACACACAGACTTTTAACCACCGTTGTGATCTTACCTCTCTCGTTAGAATACTTGGTTGGAGTTTTCGGTAAAATCACAACCCCTCAACATCCAGGCGACTTAATTCACGGTGCACCCAATCCTATAGCCGGCTAACTATATCCGATCCAAGTACTTTAAAACCGTAACATCACTTGCCAATATACATCATATAACATCAACAATCCACTGTTTTAAAGCATTAAACAAAGCCATTTAACATCATGCATCACTATGCATCAAAACCACATTTACAATATGTCAAACCAAGGATCTCTTACCTTGAGCATCCTTCAACATATGGCTTTCAAAACCAGCATTTACCATGCTAAAACATGCTTTCAAAACAGAATTTAAACATGCAAATCATAACCAATGCATTCAACCACCTCATGGCTCATTCAAGGGAGTTTCTCCGAAAACTTACACTTGAGCTTAGTTAAGTTGCTTAGACTTAAAATAAGCTCCCAAAACCTTCAAATAATTGTTCCAAAGCTGGAAACCAAACTCCACTCACCAATTCTGTTTCGCAAGCTTGCCGAAACGCCGATCAAGCCTCCGGATCAACACCACAAGTGTCTGAAGATGTCTCCCCTATTTTAAACACATCAAAGTAGAGGATTAATGCATCATCATGCATTGAAATCTTCAGCCAATACACTTAAACTCGCTGCTCTACCTAGAGCCAACATTTCGGCTACCAAACACAACCGAAATCACCTCCAAACTCTTCCAAAACTTAACCCAGCCAAGATCCATCACTTCTAACCATTTCTAAACATCAATCAACATCCAAAATGAACCTAAACTTGTCCTTATACCTCCAGCTATAACAGAACACCAAGATCACCTCAAAAACCACCATTTTCATAAGCAAAAACTTAGGAAATTCAACCTATTCGGGATTGCATTGATAAAACCTCATTTACACATCATTAGACATCCAAAATACATTTAAGAAACATCTCAAAACACGGCCCAAACAATCACCACGAAATTCTTCAAGATTTCATCCAAATCTTGAGTTTTAAGCCAAAATCAAGTTTCTACCATTAAAACCATTTATAAAACTTAAATTAAAGATTGACAACTTGGGAATTTCAGTAAAGAACTTAGTATTTAGAGAAGAAGAACAATCTTACCTCTAAATGGTGATTTCTCCTTGATTTGAGCCAATTTCTTGAAAATCCAATGAGAAAATCAAAAGGATTTGATGTAAGATGGATTAGGAACTAATTGATGATTGAAATCTCATCAATTGGAGTGAAAATCAATAGAAAAGTTGATGGAGAAAAGTGTTTGGATGATGGAATTTTGAGAGAAAAAGAGATGAGAAAATTTTAAGAAAAGTTAGTTATGAAATTCCAAAAGGTCGTTTCCCTTTTTCATTTAATTAATTAAACATTAATTAAATCATTCAAATTAAGGGAAAATCTGGAGAAATCATTTTTGGGTAAATTAGCTCCTTAAAGATTCAAAGTTTCAATCCTTACGAAACAGTCACCACTGAACTTTTCAAAAATTGCATTTTAGTCACTATTCCAAAATGTTGTATCTCCAAACCTCATTTTGTAAAATTGATTTCACCACTCTCTTATATATATTAAAAGAGAATTTTTAGATATTTTTCCATATTTTTAAAGCATCCTGAACTAGGCTTTCCTAAAACGTCCTTTTATATCCGAACCGAAAATCAGACCGGTCCGGTTCAGACCCTAAACTTCCAAGCCCAAAATTGGGGTGCTACAACTCTCCCCCCTTAAGAAATTTCGTCCTCGAAATTTACCTGGATGAAAAAGGTACGAAAACTGCTTCAACATATCATCCTTTCTTTCCCACGTGGCTTCCTCAACACCACGATGCTTCCACAACACCTTAACCAATTCAATGGTCTTGCCTCGAAGAACTTTACTGTCCAAATCCAGAATTTCAATCGGCTCCTCATCATAGGTTAAGTCTGGATTCAACTCCACTTCCTCCACATGCATAACATGCGAAGGATCAGATCTATACCTCCGAAGCATAGAGACATGAAACACATCATGTATCTTTTCCAACTCTTGCGGCAACCTCAGCTTGTACACAACAGGACCCACACGTTCAATCACCTCGTATGGTCCAATGTACCTAGGGCTCAACTTACCCTTCCGACCAAACCTCATCACCTTTTTCCAATGCGAAACCTTCAAAAACACACGGCCACCTACCGCAAACTCAATCTCCTTACGCTTCATATCCGCGTAAGACTTTTGTCGATCAGAAGCTGCCTTCAAACGCTCACAAATGAGCTTCACCTTCTCGGTGGTTCCTTTCAACAAAGCTGGCATTGAAACCAACTTCTGACCTGTTTCAGCCCAACAAAGAGGAGTTCTGCACTTCCTCCCATACAAGGCTTCATAAGGTGCCATTTGAATACTTGCCTGGTAGCTATTGTTATAAGCAAACTCTACCAAAGGCAAATGCTTCTCCCAAGAACCCTGAAACTCAATCACACAACACCTCAACATATCTTCCAGCACTTGGATAACACGCTCAGACTGTCCATCCGACTGTGGATGATAAGAAGTACTAAAATTCAGTCGTGTACCCAGAGCTTGATGTAGACACTCCCAAAAACGAGATGTAAACCTCGGATCCCTATCCGACACTATAGACTTTGGCACACCATGCAGTCGCACAATCTCAGCAATGTACAACTCTGCAAGCTTGTCCAACGTATACGTAGTATGCACAGGTAAGAAATGCGCACACTTCGTCAGGCGATCCACAATCACCCACACCGAATTCTTTTTCGATGGCAACAAAGGCAAACCAGACACAAAGTCCATGGTAATCCTTTCCCACTTACACTCAGGAATCCTCAACGGTTGCAACAACCCATAAGGAAACTGATGTTCAGCCTTAACCCGCTGACAAACCATGCACTTACTCATGTACTCCGCAACATCCTTCTTCAAACCCACCCAATAGTTCTCATCCTTAAGATCACGATACATCCTAGTACTACCAGGGTGCATAGCAAAAGGACTACTATGAGCTTCAGTCAGAATAGCACGCCTCAACTCAGCATCATTTGGCACTACTATTCGACTCCCAAAACATAGAACTCCATCATCATTAAAACAGAAATCCGATGGTCTATCCTCAGCAATATCCTGAACATGTGGCACCAAAGAATCATCCAACAACTGCTTATCCTTTATCAACTGAACCAAAGATAGTTTCACTTGCAATTCAGCCATAAGACACCCATCTCGCGAGATACTCAAGCTGGCAAACATAGCCCTCAACTCCACTGCCACTTCTCTACTCAAGGCATCCGCTACAACATTAGCTTTTCCCAGATGGTACTCGATCGTCAGATCGTAATCTTTAAGCAACTCCACCCAACGTCGTTGCCTAAGATTCAACTCTTTCTGAGACATCAAATACTTCAAACTTTTGTGATCCGTGTACACAGTACACTTCTCACCGTACAGGTAATGTCTCCAAATTTTCAAAGCAAAGACCACCGCAGCTAACTCAATGTCATGCGTAGGATAATTGCGCTCATGCACCTTCAACTGGCGCGATGCATAAGCCACCACCTTACCCTCTTGCATCAACACACACCCCAAACCCACATAGGATGTGTCGTTGTACACTACAAACTCTTTCCCTGATTCAGGTTGAACTAAGATGGGAGCTTGCGTCAAAGCTGCCTTAAGCTTCTCAAAAGACTGATGTCTTACCTCTGTCCACTCATATTTAACATCCTCCTGCAACAACTTCGACAAAGGTGCAGCAATCTTTGAAAATCCATCCACAAACCTCCGATAGTATCCTGCCAACCCAAGGAAACTACAGACTTCATGAACAGACTTAGGAGGCTTCCAATTCATCACCGCCTCAATCTTCTGAGGATCAACATGAATCCCCTCCGCAGAAACCACATGACAAGGAAAACAACTTCCATAAGCCAGAATTCGCACTTACTTAGCTTAGCATAAAGCTGATTATCCAACAGCACCTGCAACACAATCCGCAAATGCCCCTCATGCTCCTCCTCAGTACGAGAGTACACAAGGATATCATCAATGAACACCAAAACAAGCTTGTCCAAGTATTCATGGAACACTCTATTCATCATGTCCATAAAAGCTGCAGGATCATTCGTCAAGCCAAACGGCATCACAAGAAACTCATAATGCCCATACCTCGTTCTAAAGGCTGTTTTTGGCACATCCACATCTCGCACCTTGAGCTGGTAATAACCTGACCTTAAGTCAATCTTAGAGAACACAGCCGCTCCCCGAAACTGATCAAAAAGATATTCAATCCTCGGCAAAGGATACCGATTCTTGATAGTCAACTTGTTCAGCTGACGATAATCGATGCACATTCTCATAGTGCCATCCTTCTTCACAAACAAGACCGGTGCACCCCAAGGTGACACACTCGGCCGAATGAAACCACGATCCAGCAACTCCTGAAGTTGCGTCTTCAGCTCCTTCAACTCCTTAGGTGCCATTCGGTAAGGAGTAATGGACACTGGAGTTGTGTTTTCATACAACTCAATTCCAAACTCCACCTCTCGACTAGGAGGCAATCCAGGTAACTCCTCCGGAAACACTCCAGGAAACTCTCGCACAGTCCTGATATCTTGAACCCGCAACTCCTTAGAGCTAGGATTCATCACAAAGGCCAGATAAGCTTCACAACCTTGCCTCTGCATACGGCTCACTTCCAATGAAGACACCACATTGGCAAGAAACTTCACATTCTCACCAACCACCACCACCGCGTAATCATCAGCAAGCTTCAACGAAACTCGCTTGTTCTCAAAATCTACTACAGCTCGATGCTCAACAAGCCAATCCATACCAAGGATTACATCAAAACCATAGAATGGAAATTCCATGAGAAGAACAAGAAAAACATGGTTTTGCACTTCCAAGGGACATCTTCTATACAACTTCCGTGTCACAACGGTCTCACCAAAGGAACTAGTTACACGCATACCAACATCCAAAGACTCAACAGGTAAACCAAGCAATTGAGCATGTTCACGCAATATGTATGAGTGTGTAGATCCAGAATCGATCAAGGAAAGTAATGATAAGGATTGCAAAGTAAAAGTACCTGCGATCACATCCGTATCATTTCTCCCCTCACGTTGAGCATACACTCGAGCCTGGCCACCACCCTCAGGTTGAACAGCCACCACATGAGCCACATTCCTCCCACCATCCTCTCTGCGCTGGAAATTACCACGGCCGCGCCCACGACCTCTCTGTGGTGCAACTACCCCAGGGGCACGTCCCTGACCACCACCGGCCAACAAAGGACACTCTCTCCTCATGTGGTCTGCCGAACCACAATTCCAGCATGAATTATTGGTGTAACGCCCCGGTTTTGGGCTTATAAGTTTTGGGCGTTGACCGGTTTGGTCAAAGTCCTGTTCGAATCTTAAGAGGTTAAATTAGGAAAGCCTAGTTCGGGTTGCATTAAAAATATGGAAAAATGTTCTAAAATCATCTTTTAATATAATTAGGTGAACTGTGAAATCAATTTTGGAAAATGAGTTTTGGAAGGTTGATATTTTGGCTAGTGACCAAAATGTAATTTTCGCAAGTTTGGTGGCTGTTTTATAAAGAGTTGAAACTTTGAATCTTTAAGGAGCTATTAATCCAAAAGTGTTTTCTCCAGATTTTTCTAAGATATTTTGGGTTATAATCTGATTTTAAAACATATTAGAAGTGGAGGGAAAATTTATTTGACATTTTCTCAACTAACTTCTCATTTTCTTTCTCTCTTTTTCTCTCAACCCAAACACTCCATTTCCAGAGTTTTGTTTCTGTTTTTCTCACCTAAATCCCTCCATTCAACTCTCATTTGATTGCAAATCATTGTATCTTCAAAACCTCTTCAATTGCTACAAGTTTCATCAAGGATTTTCATTCCAAAAAGTGGAGAAACACAAGTTTGGAGGTAAGAACGTCCTTCTCCTCTAAACTATCAGTTCTTTACTGAAATTCCCAAGTTATCAACTCTTGATTGATGTTTAATTAAAGGCTTTTGAGTTTGGAATTGAATCTTGGCTTATAATGCAAGATTTGATGGTTTTTCATGATTTTCGTTAGATCTGATTGATATGTGATTTAAGATGTGTTTTTGATGTTAAATGAACTCTAAATTGATAAGGAAATGAGTTTTGATTGATGCAATCCCGGATAGGTTGTGTTTCCTAAGTTTAGCTTAAGTTTCTTGGATGTTTTTGTGGTGATCTTGTGGATCTGTTGTTGCTGGAGGTATAAGGATGTTAATAGGTTGTTTTTAGATGTTATATGGTGATGATGGATGTTAGGTTTTGCTGGTTTATGGCTGGGCTTTGTTTAGAAGTGGTTTGGATGCATTTTCGGTTGTGTTTGGTGGCAAAAAATGGAGGTTGAATGAGAGCAGCGAGTTTGAGTGCTTTCATTGAAGCTTTTGATGCTTGATGATGCATTAAACCTCTGCTTTAATGTGTTTAATCAGGGGAGGCATCTTTGGATTCAAGAGTTGTTGATCCGGAAGCTTGAATTCGTGCTTCGGCAAGTGGCGAAGTAGAAGCGGTGAGTGAAAATGGGTTTTCGGCTTTGAAACCAATGTCTTGGGAGCTTAGTTTAAGTCTAAACAACTTTGCTAAGCTCGAGCGTAAGTTTTCGGAATTTCTCTCTAGTGGTGGCCATGATTTTGTTGTGATGCGAAATGATAATTTGCATGTTTTACATACTGTTTTGAAAGCATGTTTTAGCATGGTTTTTGCTGTTGATGTAAGCCATATGTTGAAGGTAACTCTAGGTAGGAGTTCCTTGTTTTTGTACATTGAAATGATGTGGTTTAATGCTTTGAAATGCATGATGAATATGGCTTGGTTTTATGCTTAAAAATAGTGATGTAAGTGATGAAAATGATGTATATTGGCAAGTGAGGTTTTAAAATGTTAAGGTCACTAAGGTGGTTAAAAGTCCTTGAGTGAGCCTTGTTGCTTATGAACATCAAGGTGTTTAAAAGTCCTTGGATGGTTCATGTTGTGGACACTAAGGTGGTTAAAAGTCCTTAGGTGATCCTTTTCTATGGTGTTTAAAAGTCCATAGGCCAAGGTGTTTAAAAGTCCTTGGGATCAAGGTGTTTAAAAGTCCTTGATGTGATACTTCATGGTGTTTAAAAGTCCATGGCCAAGGTGTTTAAAAGTCCTTGGGATCAAGGTGGTTAAAAGTCCTTGATGTGATACTTCATGGTGTTTAAAAGTCCATGGCCAAGGTGTTTAAAAGTCCTTGGGAAGTTGATGAACTTGTTTTAAGAAATGAAATGTATCACTTGAGCCAATATGACATGTTAAGAATGTAAGAAGCATGAGATGCTTGTTTTGATATAAGATATGAAGCATGAGATTGCTTGTTTTAAAGTATGCTTTGAGCATGTGCATAGGTTGACTTTAAGCATGATTTATAAATGGTTTTAATTGCATTATTGAATTGTTTTTATTGAGCATGCCTCACTAAGCTTTTGCTTACGCTCTCTTCGTTTTCTTAATTCAATAATGCAGAGCATTAGAGTAACTTGAGGGCAGCAAGAAAGGTCAAGCAATCAAGTTCAAGTGAAGCTCAATGTATGAAGGTTTTATAAGTACATTTTAGCTTTTATGTGATTTGGCAATGAGGGACCAATGTGTATGTTTTGGGAGGTGTTGGAGACTCCCTAAGTATGTTAAGTGTTGATGTGTTTGTTGGCTTTTGAATTGGAACCTTATATGCTTGTTTTGGAAGTTTGGTGTTGAATAGCTAGCTTGTGTAGGAAGCATGCCATTAGAATTGGGGCTTTTTGCATATGATGATGTTTGGTTGAATTGTTAGTGCTAATATGTTCCTTATATGTTGAATTGCATGTTGGCAAAGTTTGGTAGCATGTTTGGTTGTATAATTGCATGTTTAAAGTTGAGTTTTGGAGTAATCTGGGCAGGGTGTTTCGGAACAGCACCTACCGTTTCGGAACGGGTGCCTTAATCGTGCCCAGGCGTCCGAAACGGGAAGGGCCGTTCCGAAACGGAAAAGCCTCTGCCAGACCCCCGTTTCGAAACGGGCTATGCCTGTTTCGGAACGCCCCCGCGTTTCGGAACGGGCTGTCTCCCATTTCGGAACGGTCGACCGTTGGGGGCTGACATTGGCAGTTATGTGTTTTGAATTGTTTGCGTTTTGGTCCTGAAACTTGTTTGTGCAATTGTATGAGTTTGGGAAGTCCTTTTGAGCTGAAATTTCACAGAGAAGCATGAAACCTGATTAATTTCAAGTTGGTAACTTAAATTTGGATTAAGTCCTTTAATTTATCAGAATTTACAATTTGGTCCCCAAAGTTGTAAATTGTTCAATTGAGTCCCTGTTTGATCTCTGATGTTTGTGATCTTTTGGTATGATGTTTGTGTGATTACGATTAGGCTTAATGTGCATCTAGACAAGTATAAAAAAAAGGGTCGTTAATCAAGGTTGACTTTCGGGTTGACTTTGATTTTCCCCGTGTGACTTTCTTAATTCGGGTCTACCGTCTAGGCCGGGTTAAGGGGGTTACATTTGGTGGTATCAGAGCTGAGTTCTCGAGTAATTGGGAATGTTTGTATGCATGATTGAAGTATGTATGCTATGAATGCTTGTTGTTTGAAAGCATGTTCAGTGGTCTGAAATGTTGATGCAGTTGAGTTGTATGCTTTGATGTTGCATGTTGAGGGTACCCATTGCCAAACAAAAGCTAAAGGAAAGATGTTGTTTTGAAATGAAATTGAGCTTGAATACTTGGATTGCTTACCTTGCTGGGCCTGATTTTGTTTTATTTGTGTTGTGATTGCATGGTAAAAGTATGGCACCACGTAGAGAGTTAAGAGGTAATGCGAGAGCTACGGCTCCTAATGAGAATGAGAATGAAGAGCACACTGGTAGAGCTGTGTTACCCCCTCCTCCGCCTGGTGGTGGTGCTGGAGGTGCGAGAGCTGAAGCTGCAGCTGATGCTGGTGCTGGAGCTGCTGGACCAGAGGTTGGTCAGGGGCAAGCTGTGCCTGATATGTCTGCTTTGGTACAAGCTATTGCGGGTGCCTTTCGAGCAGCAGTAGCTGGAGCTCAGGGAGCTGGGCATCAGGGAGATGCTGGAGTCAGGTTGCCTTTGGAGCGTCTGCGCAGTCTTGGAGGGACTGAGTTTAGAGGTTTATCAGCTGAGAGTTCTGAGGCTTGGCTGGAAAGTACCAAGCGTATCTTGGGTCAGATGAGTTGCACGGATGTGCAAAAGCTGGGTTGTGTTGTGTCCTTGCTGCAGGACGATGCTTATACATGGTGGACGACTACCATTGCTGGAATGGCTGAAGCTGATGTTACCTGGACATTCTTTCAGAATGTGTTTAAAAGAAGATATCTTGGAGTGAGATATCTGGATGAGAAAAAGCGGGAATTCATGTCTCTTACCCAAGGGAGCATGAGTGTAGCTGAGTACGAGGTACAGTTTGTACGGCTCAGTCAGTATGCACCGGAGCTGATACCTGATGAGAGGGCTAGGTGCGAGAGGTTTCGTTACGGTCTTGTGACGGATGTCAAGATGTATTTGTTGGCCACCGAGTATGTTGATTTTGATGTGTTGGTGGGCCGAGCAAAGGATGTTGAGATGAACCTGAGTTTGTCTGCTAAGGGTGCTGGCAAGCGAGCTGCTGAGTATAGTTCCGGAGGTGGACGGAACAAGAGGGGACGAGATCAGAAGTATCAGTCCTCAGCCAGGAGAGGTGGTGGTGTGCCTGCTAGAGGAGGCAATGCTAGAGTTGATCCCAGTGCTTGTTGGATCTGTGGTTCCCGTGGTCACTTGAAGCGTGACTGTCCTCGTGCTGAGAGAGTGGCACAAGCTCCTGTTGCGGCTGCTGGTAACGGGTGCTGGAATTGTGGTTCTGCAGACCACATCAGGCGAGATTGTCCGAGGTTGGCTGGTGAGCAGGTGCGTGCTCCTGTTGTTGTTGCACCGCAGAGAGGTCGTGGGCGCGGCCGTGGTAATTTCCAGAGGAGAGAGGAAGGTGGCCGAGGGGTAGCTCATGTTGTAGCTATTCAGCCTGAAGGTGGAGGCCAAGCGAGGGTGTATGCTCAGAGAGAGGGCAGGAATGATGCAGATGTGATTGCAGGTACCTTTACTTTGCAGTCCTTGTCATTGCTTTCTTTGATTGATTCTGGATCTACGCATTCATATATTCTTCGTGAGCATGCTGAATTGCTTGGTTTGCCTGTTGAGTCTTTGGATGTTGGTGTTCGGGTCACTAGTTCTTTTGGTGAGACTGTTGTGACTCGTAAGCTTTATAGAAGGTGCCCTTTGGTTGTTCAAGAGCATGTCTTTCATGTTGATCTTATGGAGTTGCCCTTCTATGGTTTCGATGTGATCCTTGGTATGGATTGGCTTGCTGAGCATCGTGCTGTTGTGGATTGTGAGAATAAGCGTGTTTCGCTTAAGCTTGCGGATGATTATGAAGTTGTGGTGGTTGGTGAGAATGTGAAGTTTCTTGCCAATGTTGTGTCTTCTTTGGAGGCAAGTAGGATGCTGAGGCAAGGTTGCGAAGCTTACCTAGCTTTTGTGATGAATCCTAGCTCTAAGGAGTTGAGGGTGCAAGATATCAGGGTTGTAAAGGAGTTTCCTGGTGTTTTTCCTGAGGAGTTGCCTGGTTTACCTCCTAATCGCGAGGTGGAGTTTGGAATTGAGCTGTATGAGAATACAACTCCTGTGTCCATTACTCCATATAGAATGGCACCTAAGGAGCTGAAGGAGCTGAAGACGCAGTTGCAAGAGTTGCTTGATCGTGGTTTTATCCGGCCGAGTGTGTCACCTTGGGGAGCACCGGTCTTGTTTGTGAAGAAGAAGGATGGCACTATGAGAATGTGCATTGATTACCGTCAGCTGAACAAGTTGACTATCAAGAATCGGTATCCTTTGCCGAGGATTGATGATCTCTTTGATCAATTTCGGGGAGCTGCTGTGTTCTCTAAGATTGACTTGAGATCCGGGTATTATCAGTTGAAGGTGAAAGATGTGGATGTGCCTAAGACAGCTTTCAGGACAAGGTATGGGCATTATGAGTTTCTTGTGATGCCGTTTGGGTTGACAAATGCTCCTGCTGCTTTCATGGACATGATGAATCGTGTGTTTCATGAATACCTGGACAAGTTTGTTGTGGTGTTCATTGATGATATCCTCGTGTACTCGCGTACTGAGGAGGAGCATGAAGAGCATTTGAGGATTGTTTTGCAAGCTTTGTTGGAGAATCAGCTTTATGCTAAGCTGAGCAAGTGTGAGTTCTGGCTAAGAGAGGTGGTTTTTCTTGGGCATGTGGTTTCAGCTGAGGGGATTCGTGTTGATCCTCAGAAGATTGAGGCGGTGATGAGCTGGAAGGTTCCTAAGTCTGTTCATGAGGTCCGTAGTTTCCTTGGTTTGGCGGGATACTACCGAAGGTTTGTGGATGGGTTTTCCAAGATTGCTGCTCCTTTGACAAAGCTGTTGCAGAAGGATGTTAAGTATGAGTGGACAGAAGCGAGACAGCAGGCTTTTGAGAATCTGAAGGCGGCTTTGACGCAAGCTCCTATCTTGATTCAGCCTGAATCAGGGAAAGAGTTTGTGGTTTACAGTGATGCATCTTATGTTGGTTTGGGGTGTGTGCTAATGCAGGAGGGTAAGGTGGTGGCTTATGCATCGCGGCAGTTGAAAGTGCATGAGCGCAATTACCCTACGCACGATATTGAGCTGGCTGCAGTGGTTTTTGCTCTGAAGATCTGGAGGCATTATCTGTATGGTGAGAAGTGTACTGTGTACACAGATCACAAGAGTTTGAGGTATCTGATGTCTCAGAAGGAGTTGAATCTTAGGCAGCGGCGTTGGTTGGAGTTGCTCAAGGATTATGATCTGACGATTGAGTACCATCCTGGAAAAGCTAATGTTGTTGCTGATGCCTTGAGTAGGAAGGTAGCTGTTGAGTTGAGAGCCATGTTTGCTAGCTTGAGCATATCGCGTGATGGTGGTCTTGTGGCTGAGTTACAAGTGAAGCCATCTTTGGTTCAGATGATCAAGGATAAGCAGTTGTTGGATGATTCCTTGGTGTCTCATGTTCAGGATATCGCGGAGGGTAGACCTTCGGATTTCTGTTTCAATGATGATGGTGTGCTGTGTTTTGGTAGTCGGATAGTTGTGCCCAATGATGCTGAGTTAAGGCGTGCTATTCTGACTGAAGGTCATAGTAGTCCTTTTGCTATGCACCCTGGTAGTACTAAGATGTACCGTGATCTTCGTGATGAGTACTATTGGGTTGGTTTGAAGAAGGATGTTGCGGAGTTCGTGAGCAAGTGTTTGGTGTGTCAGCGAGTTAAGGCTGAGCATCAGTTTCCTTCTGGTTTGTTGCAACCGTTGAAAATCCCTGAATGGAAGTGGGAGAGGGTTACCATGGATTTTGTATCTGGTTTACCTTTGTCACCATCGAAAAAGAATTCGGTCTGGGTGATTGTGGATCGCCTGACGAAGTGTGCACATTTCTTGCCTGTGCATACCACGTTTTCTTTGGATAAGCTGGCAGAGCTGTACATTGCTGAGATTGTGAGGCTGCATGGTGTGCCTAAGTCGATTGTGTCGGATAGGGATCCGAGGTTCACATCGCGTTTCTGGCAGTGTTTGCATCAAGCTCTGGGTACAAGGTTGCATTTCAGTACATCCTATCATCCTCAGTCGGATGGTCAGTCTGAGGGAGTTATCCAGATTTTGGAAGATATGTTGAGGTGCTGCGTGATTGAGTTCCAAGGTTCTTGGGAGAAGCATCTGCCTTTGGTTGAGTTTGCTTATAACAACAGTTATCAGGCGAGCATACAGATGGCACCTTATGAGGCTTTGTACGGGAGGAAGTGTAGGACTCCTCTTTGTTGGGCTGAAACTGGTCAAAAGTTGGTTTCGATGCCGGCTTTGTTGAAAGGGACCACAGAGAAGGTGAAGCTCATTTGTGAGCGGTTAAAGGCTGCTTCTGATCGGCAGAAGTCTTACGCGGATTTGAAGCGTAAGGAGATAGAATATGCGGTGGGTGACCGTGTGTTCTTGAAGGTTTCGCCTTGGAAAAAGGTGATGAGGTTTGGCCGGAAGGGCAAGTTGAGCCCTAGATACATTGGACCATATGAGGTGGTTGAGCGTGTGGGTCCTGTTGCGTATCGGTTGAGGTTACCTCAGGAGTTGGAGAAGATTCATGATGTGTTTCATGTTTCTATGCTCCGGAAGTATAGATCTGATCCTTCGCATGTGATGCCTGTGGAGGAAGTGGTTTTGAATCCGGATTTGACCTATGATGAGGAACCGGTGAAGGTTCTGGATTCGGATAGGAAGGTTCTTCGTGGCAAGACCATTGAGTTGGTGAAGGTGTTGTGGAAGCATCGCGGTGTTGAGGAAGCCACGTGGGAGCGGAAGGAAGACATGCTGAAGCAGTTTCCTTATCTCTTTCCTTCAGGTAAATTTCGAGGATGAAATTTCTTAAGGGGGGGAGAGTTGTAACGCCCCGGTTTGGGGCTTAGAAGTTTTGGGCGTTGACCGGTTTGGTCAAAGTCCTGTTCGAATCTTAAGAGGTTAAATTAGGAAAGCCTAGTTCGGGTTGCATTAAAAATATGGAAAAATGTTCTAAAATCATCTTTTAATATAATTAGGTGAACTGTGAAATCAATTTTGGAAAATGAGTTTTGGAAGGTTGATATTTTGGCTAGTGACCAAAATGTAATTTTCGCAAGTTTGGTGGCTGTTTTATAAAGAGTTGAAACTTTGAATCTTTAAGGAGCTATTAATCCAAAAGTGTTTTCTCCAGATTTTTCTAAGATATTTTGGGTTATAATCTGATTTTAAAACATATTAGAAGTGGAGGGAAAATTTATTTGGCATTTTCTCAACTAACTTCTCATTTTCTTTCTCTCTTTTTCTCTCAACCCAAACACTCCATTTCCAGAGTTTTGTTTCTGTTTTTCTCACCTAAATCCCTCCATTCAACTCTCATTTGATTGCAAATCATTGTATCTTCAAAACCTCTTCAATTGCTACAAGTTTCATCAAGGATTTTCATTCCAAAAAGTGGAGAAACACAAGTTTGGAGGTAAGAACGTCCTTCTCCTCTAAACTATCAGTTCTTTACTGAAATTCCCAAGTTATCAACTCTTGATTGATGTTTAATTAAAGGCTTTTGAGTTTGGAATTGAATCTTGGCTTATAATGCAAGATTTGATGGTTTTTCATGATTTTCGTTAGATCTGATTGATATGTGATTTAAGATGTGTTTTTGATGTTAAATGAACTCTAAATTGATAAGGAAATGAGTTTTGATTGATGCAATCCCGGATAGGTTGTGTTTCCTAAGTTTAGCTTAAGTTTCTTGGATGTTTTTGTGGTGATCTTGTGGATCTGTTGTTGCTGGAGGTATAAGGATGTTAATAGGTTGTTTTTAGATGTTATATGGTGATGATGGATGTTAGGTTTTGCTGGTTTATGGCTGGGCTTTGTTTAGAAGTGGTTTGGATGCATTTTCGGTTGTGTTTGGTGGCAAAAAATGGAGGTTGAATGAGAGCAGCGAGTTTGAGTGCTTTCATTGAAGCTTTTGATGCTTGATGATGCATTAAACCTCTGCTTTAATGTGTTTAATCAGGGGAGGCATCTTTGGATTCAAGAGTTGTTGATCCGGAAGCTTGAATTCGTGCTTCGGCAAGTGGCGAAGTAGAAGCGGTGAGTGAAAATGGGTTTTCGGCTTTGAAACCAATGTCTTGGGAGCTTAGTTTAAGTCTAAACAACTTTGCTAAGCTCGAGCGTAAGTTTTCGGAATTTCTCTCTAGTGGTGGCCATGATTTTGTTGTGATGCGAAATGATAATTTGCATGTTTTACATACTGTTTTGAAAGCATGTTTTAGCATGGTTTTTGCTGTTGATGTAAGCCATATGTTGAAGGTAACTCTAGGTAGGAGTTCCTTGTTTTTGTACATTGAAATGATGTGGTTTAATGCTTTGAAATGCATGATGAATATGGCTTGGTTTTATGCTTAAAAATAGTGATGTAAGTGATGAAAATGATGTATATTGGCAAGTGAGGTTTTAAAATGTTAAGGTCACTAAGGTGGTTAAAAGTCCTTGAGTGAGCCTTGTTGCTTATGAACATCAAGGTGTTTAAAAGTCCTTGGATGGTTCATGTTGTGGACACTAAGGTGGTTAAAAGTCCTTAGGTGATCCTTTTCTATGGTGTTTAAAAGTCCATAGGCCAAGGTGTTTAAAAGTCCTTGGGATCAAGGTGTTTAAAAGTCCTTGATG
Source organism: Hibiscus trionum (assembly GCA_030270665.1). Lineage (NCBI taxonomy): Eukaryota > Viridiplantae > Streptophyta > Magnoliopsida > Malvales > Malvaceae > Hibiscus > Hibiscus trionum. The sequence continues at coordinate 37,803,875 of BSYR01000026.1, read as the reverse complement.
TGATACTTCATGGTGTTTAAAAGTCCATGGCCAAGGTGTTTAAAAGTCCTTGGGATCAAGGTGGTTAAAAGTCCTTGATGTGATACTTCATGGTGTTTAAAAGTCCATGGCCAAGGTGTTTAAAAGTCCTTGGGAAGTTGATGAACTTGTTTTAAGAAATGAAATGTATCACTTGAGCCAATATGACATGTTAAGAATGTAAGAAGCATGAGATGCTTGTTTTGATATAAGATATGAAGCATGAGATTGCTTGTTTTAAAGTATGCTTTGAGCATGTGCATAGGTTGACTTTAAGCATGATTTATAAATGGTTTTAATTGCATTATTGAATTGTTTTTATTGAGCATGCCTCACTAAGCTTTTGCTTACGCTCTCTTCGTTTTCTTAATTCAATAATGCAGAGCATTAGAGTAACTTGAGGGCAGCAAGAAAGGTCAAGCAATCAAGTTCAAGTGAAGCTCAATGTATGAAGGTTTTATAAGTACATTTTAGCTTTTATGTGATTTGGCAATGAGGGACCAATGTGTATGTTTTGGGAGGTGTTGGAGACTCCCTAAGTATGTTAAGTGTTGATGTGTTTGTTGGCTTTTGAATTGGAACCTTATATGCTTGTTTTGGAAGTTTGGTGTTGAATAGCTAGCTTGTGTAGGAAGCATGCCATTAGAATTGGGGCTTTTTGCATATGATGATGTTTGGTTGAATTGTTAGTGCTAATATGTTCCTTATATGTTGAATTGCATGTTGGCAAAGTTTGGTAGCATTTGGAGCATGTTTGGTTGTGTAATTGCATGTTTAAAGTTGAGTTTTGGAGTAATCTGGGCAGGGTGTTTCGGAACAGCACCTACCGTTTCGGAACGGGTGCCTTAATCGTGCCCAGGCGTCCGAAACGGGAAGGGCCATTCCGAAACGGAAAAGCCTCTGCCAGACCCCCGTTTCGAAACGGGCTATGCCTGTTTCGGAACGTCCCCGCGTTTCGGAACGGGCTGTCTCCCGTTTCGGAACGGTCGACCGTTGGGGGCTGACATTGGCAGTTATGTGTTTTGAATTGTTTGCGTTTTGGTCCTGAAACTTGTTTGTGCAATTGTATGAGTTTGGGAAGTCCTTTTGAGCTGAAATTTCATAGAGAAGCATGAAACCTGATTAATTTCAAGTTGGTAACTTAAATTTGGATTAAGTCCTTTAATTTATCAGAATTTACAATTTGGTCCCCAAAGTTGTAAATTGTTCAATTGAGTCCCTGTTTGATCTCTGATGTTTGTGATCTTTTGGTATGATGTTTGTGTGATTACGATTAGGCTTAATGTGCATCTAGACAAGTATAAAAAAAAAGGGTCGTTAATCAAGGTTGACTTTCGGGTTGACTTTGATTTTCCCCGTGTGACTTTCTTAATTCGGGTCTACCGTCTAGGCCGGGTTAAGGGGGTTACAATCGGTCACTGCTACCGGAGCCTGAACCTCCCTCGCTGCTCGAGGACAATCTCGTATTATATGGCCACTAGATCCACACGTCCAGCACGTGTTCTGGTCAGCTCTCATCCTATCTCCCTGAACAGGCGCACCATGTCCTCCACCACCACGCCTAGCAGAAGACTGATACCTCTTATCACGTCCTCTCTTGTTCCGTCCACCGCCGGAACTATAATCTGCAGCTCTTTTGCCTGAGCTGGAACTAACACCTCTGGGAGACAGACCCAAGTTCTGCTCAATGTCCTTCGCTCTACTCACCAGCACATCAAAATCTGTATACTCAGCAGCAAGCATAAAGGTCTTCACGTCCGTCACCAAACATTATCGGAAACGTTCACACCTCTCCCGCTCATCAAGAATTAACTCAGGTGCGTATTGGCTAAGGCGGACAAACTGGATCTCATACTCAGCCACCGTCATGCTTCCTTGCACAAGAGACATGAATTCTCTTTTCTTTTCATCTAGGTATCGCACACCTATATACTTTCGCTTGAATGCGTTCAGAAAGAACGTCCAAGTCACATCATTCTCTTCCATTCCGGAAACAGTGGTCGTCCACCACGTATACGCATCATCATGTAGCAGAGATACCACACAACCCAACTTCTGTACGTTGTTGCAATTCATTTGCCCCAAAATCCTCTTGGTGCTTTCCAACTAAGATTCAGAACCTTCAGGAGATAAACCTCTGAACTCAGTCCCTCCCAGACTGCGAAGACATTCTAAAGGTAATCTCACGTTAGCATCACCTTGATGTGCAGCTCCGTGAGCTCCAGCTACTGCTGCCTGAAAGGCTCCAGCAATAGCCTGTATCAAACAGTCATGTCAGGAGCAGCTTGCCCCTGCACACCATCAGGTCCAGCGACCCCAGCACCAACACCATCATTTTCACCCCCAACACCATCACCGCCAGGTGGTCCACCACCAGGGGGAGGAGGTAAATCCATAACATTATCAGCGTTTTCCTCATTCTCATTCTGAGCCATAGCTATCGTATTCATCCTCGTCTCTCTACGAGGCCCCATTTATAAAAAACAATGCACTAACACAAATGCAATAAACATAATTAGGCTCAACAAGGTAAGTAATCCAAGAACTCAAGCTCATTTTCCAAAACCAATTCCTTTCATTAGTTCTATATGGCAATGGGTCCCCCTAACATGCTTCAACATAGCATAGCATCACAATTGCAAACATACATCACAATTCAAACAACATTCTTTCATCCAAAAGGCATATCATACAAATACACATACATCACCCACATAACCATTCCCAATTACACGAAAACTCATCTTTGATACCACCAAATGTAACCCCCTTAACCCGGCCTAGACAGTTGACCCGAACTACGAAGATTGCACGGGGAAAACCAAAGTCAACTCGAAAGTCAAACTTAATTTAGACCTTTTTTTTTCTTTTTAATCTTATCTAGATAAAAATTAACCCTATGTGAGCACGCATGAAACATACAGGTGAAAAGCACATCGATCGTACAACATGAGTGACTCAATTGCGCAAAATACAAATATTAGGGACCACATTGCAAATTCTGGAAATTTGGAGGTCTTAACAGATTTTTAAGTTACCAATATTAAATTAGTCATATTACATGCTTCCCTGTCAAATTTCACTTTAATCGGACATCTCAAACTCATGCAATTGCAAAGACAATTTCCAGGACTAAAACGTAACGCTTGCAAACCTCAAAATCATTCAAATTTGTGCCCAACAGTCACCTGTTTCGAAACGGTGTTGACCATTCTGAAACGCGGGTTCGTTTCGAGACTTGTTTCGAAACAGGGCCTTCTAGTGGCCAAACCGTTTCGATACGGTCACCAGCCGTTTCGAAACACCAACGCCATTACAAGCCCCCGTTTCGAAACGCCTATTAGTGTATCGATACGGGTTGCCCAGAAGATGCAGATTTTGCTGGTTTAACATGCATAAGACCACTCAAACGCATCCTAATGACTTCCTAATCATGCCAACAAGTCATTATACATATAAGGTACATGTTTGCAACTTCAAAACACATTCATGGCATCAATCATGGAATTCCACAAGTCTATAGGCATGCATCCTAATATCCAAAACCAAACAACCAATGAAACACCAAATCAAGCTTCAAAAGGCTAATTACAAATCCCAAAACATATAAAGCATCAAGCCACAACTAGGGAGTCTAAAATATCTCCCAAAACACATCTTAGGTTCCCATTGCCAAAATATCAAAATCTAATAGTGTTATGAAAACATCACCATATATGAGCTTAGCTTCCCTTGGACTTTTAGCCTCCTTGTTGCCCTCAAACACATCAATTATCTGCATTATCGGTTCAAGAGAGAGAGCGTAAGCACAATTGCTTAGTGAGGCACGCTCTAAAGAAACAACACAATAATGCCTTTTTATAAAACACTTTCAACAAGCTTAACAACACAAGATTAACTCTTTTCATGCAACCTTGCATACAAAACAAACATCTCATGCTTCATTAAAATCAACATGTCATATTGGCTTTCAAGTGATAATCCATAACCATTTACAACACAAAACACAATCAGATACACGGATTACAAGCGTTGTCCCACACGCTTCATACACACTACCGAACAACATAAGGTGGAGTTTACGGTACAATCACAACCCCTCAACACCCGTGATGGAGTTTACGGTACAATCACAACCCCTCAACATCACTCATCGGTAGTTGTATAACTTCCTAACGAGAGTACGGGACACAAAACACAAGGCCCACACACGGACTTTTAACCACTGTTGTAACCTTAACAAGATCCACACACGGACTTTCAACCACCGTTGTGATCTTACCTCTCTCGTTAGGATACTTGGATGGAGTTTTCGGTACAATCACAACCCCTCAACATCCAAGGCGACTTAATTCACGGTGCACCCAATCCTATAGCCGGCTAACTATATCCGATTCAAGTACTTTAAAACCGTAACATCACTTGCCAATATACATCATATAACATCAACAATCCACTGTTTTAAAGCATTAAACAAAGCCATTTAACATCATGCATCACTATGCATCAAAACCACATTTACAATATGTCAAACCAAGGATCTCTTACCTTGAGAATCCTTCAACATATGGCTTTCAAAACCAGCATTTACCATGCTAAAACATGCTTTCAAAACAGAATTTAAACATGCAAATCATAACCAATTCATTCAACCACCTCATGGCTCATTCAAGAGAGTTTCTCCGAAAACTTACACTTGAGCTTAGTTAAGTTGCTTAGACTTAAACTAAGCTCCAAAAACCTTCAAATAATTGTTCCAAAGCTGGAAACCAAATTCCACTCACCAATTCCGTTTCGCAAGCTTGCCGAAACGCCGATCAAGCCTCCGGATCAACACCACAAGTGTCTGTAGATGTCTCCCCTGTTTTAAACAGATCAAAGCAGAGGATTAATGCATCATCATGCATTGAAATCTTCAGCCAACACACTTAAACTCGTTGTTCTACCTGGAGCCAACATTTCGGCTACCAAACACAACCGAAATCACCTCCAAACTCTTCCAAAACTTCACCCATCCAAGATCCATCACTTCTAACCATTTCTAAACATCAATCAACATCCAAAATGAACCTAAACTCGTCCTTATACCTCCAGCTATAACAGAACACCAAGATCACCTCAAAAACCACCATTTTCATAAACAAAAACTTAGGAAATTCAACCTATTCGGGATTGCATTGATAAAACCTCATTTACACATCATTGGACATCCAAAATACATTTAAAAAACATCTCAAAATAGAGCCCAAACAATCACCACGAAATTCTTCAAGATTTCATCCAAATCTTGAGTTTTAAGCCAAAATCAAGTTTCTACCATTAAAACCATTTATAAAACTTCAATTAAGGATTGAAAACTTGGGAATTTCAGTAAAGAACTTAGTATTTAGAGAGGAAGAACAATCTTACCTCTAAATGGTGATTTCTCCTTGATTTGAGCCAAATTCTTGATAAAAATGAGAAAATCAAAAGGATTTGATGTAAGATGGATTAGGAACTAATTGATGATTGAAATCTCATCAATTGGAGTGAAAATAAATATAAAAGTTACTGGAGAAAAGTGTTTGGATGATGGAATTTTGAGAGAAAAAGAGATGATAAAATTTTAAGAATAGTTAGTTATGAAATTCCAAAAGGTGGTTTCCCTTTTTCATTTAAGTAATTAAACATTAATTAAATCATTCAAATTAAGGAAAAATCTGGAGAAATCATTTTTGGGTAAATTAGCTCCTTAAAGATTCAAAGTTTCAATCCTTACAAAACAGTCACCACTGAACTTTTCAAAAACCGCATTTTAGTCACTATTCCAAAATGTTGTATCTCCAAACCTCATTTTGTAAAATTGATTTCACCACTCTCTTATATATATTAAAAGAGAATTTTTAGATATTTTTCCATATTTTTAAAGCATCCCGAACTAGGCTTTCCTAAAACGTCGTTTTATATCCGAACCGAAAATCAGACCGGTCCGGTTCAGACCCTAAACTTCCAAGCCCAAAATTGGGGTGTTACAGAAAAGACTGATAACTCCTTGGTGTAATAGCTCCCTAAATATTCTCCAAAGGTTGCAACAGCCTGGAAGGAAACTAATGCTTATGTAACACTCTGGAAATGTATATATATTAAGAAGAGAAAGAAATAAAAGGAACAAGTGGATAAAAGGGAAATTGGCTGACAACGGGACTCGAACTCGTGCCCTTTGGCATGAGAGATAGAAGGGTTAACCATTTGAGCTAAGGACGCTCTCGGTCTTAGTTTGCTTTGGTTTTATTTTAATCTATTATGTTTCTCATATACCAGTAACAAATGAAGATTTGAACCCTTCACCTACCCTTTTTTGAACACCTATTCGAATATGTGAACTGAGAGAGGAAATATCTAGAGTGTTCCAAACCCTTCAACTTCCCTTTGTCGTTCACACTCCGACCACTGTGCTCCGGCCGTCTATGGCGTGCACCGCCTTCACCGTTAGAAGCGTCGTCACATCCCGGCCACATCCTTGGCCTTTCACGCTAAACCGAACCACCTATCGACGAGAAAGTGCGCCTGAAGGTTTGACATGAAACCCAAAGGTCACACCACCCACCTATTCCATTTCCGGTCATCTACGTCGTTTAGGTGCGACGTAGCCACCAGATCTAGGCTCCTGGAGAGGTGACGAACAAAACCCCTTCGACCAGTCACCTATTCGAAACCGGGAGAACCTTCATTGGAGCTTCGTTAGTTCCGGTTACCTTAGTTTCGATTTTGGTAAGTTTCGGCTAATTTCTGGCTTGTTTTAATGAGCTCCAAGTTTGGTTGAATCGTGTGTTTGATGGGTTTTAATTTTCTGGCAGAATCGGTGCTATCGGTGACTCCGACGACCTTTTCCGACAATCGACCGACAATTGTGTGATAAGGGTGAGTGGACCGGTTCGCGCTTGGCCCATTTGCCTGAACCAGCCCAACCCGATTCTAGCCCCCTAATTTAAGCCCAAATCTGAGTTCGACCCGAGTTTTCCGACCCAAAACCGGATCCGACCCGACCCGTATGCCCGACCCGTTAACCAGTTGACCGAGTCAAACCTTCTGAGTCAACTCAGTGAGCCAACCCGTCCGATTCAACTCGCCCATGTTGACTCAGTCGAGTTAACCCAGTTGACCAGTGATGTTAGCGTTGACTTTGACTGCTGACGTCAACGTTGATTTTGACCGTTGACCAAAAAGTCACCTTTTCCGAAAACTCCCGTTTTATGTTTTTTGACATCATGAGTCCATTTTTGAATCCCGTTTCTCAAAATTCTGACCCGAAAGCCTCCGAATCTGACCTTGAACCCGAACTTGTTTATGTATTTAATTATTCAATTAAGGGTACTATAAATAAGGACTGAAATGGGAATTTGTGTTTTTGAAGGTACTCATAGTTCCTTGAATACGAATTGTTGATGGATGTCGAATCCGGGTTCGAGTGCAATCGAATGGGGTATCCTGAATTGACCGATGTAGCTCGGAGCTAAGGTAATACTTTACTACCTTCTGCATGCTTTCAAACTTGTTGGTATTCAGTTAATACTTACACGACCATGATTAAGCATTTGATAAAATTCTACGTACGTCGATAAATTAAGAAATAAGAATATTGATGGCCAAGGCAAAAATATTCGAATAAGAGGTTTGATGAATTGAAGGGACTTCCGAGTTCAGTGAACGACTAATAAAAACAGATGATCTCTAAGTCTGATTATTTTGGCTAATGAACTACGAAAATGCCCTCGATCTATGTAAATGACTAAAATACCCATGTCAATGAAAGTGGTCTGGAAATATACAATAGATCTGGTAAAACAATTGATTCTTCTGAAAATCCTGAAATTTGCTCGGAAAGTTATGGTAACGAGGCTTCACTTTCGAGTCTATAAATCTCCTAGTTTATTTGGAATCGAATAATTCTCTGAAGACATTTACGAGAAACTAATTGTATGTTTGAATTAGTCAGAGTTGCGTAAAACGCTGAATTGATTGAAATGACTAAAATGTTTGGAAATACTGATAAGGCTGAATTAATCAGTACGTCCCTAATGACCAAAAAGAATGATCTATCTTCGGCACCAATTGTCAAATTAAACAAAATGATAAATTTACCCTCGAGAACTATAATGAATGAATAATTGAAAGAACCGAGAGGCTCAGAATAATTGAAGCACCTTCTGACATTGAGAACTATAATGATAGATTTACTTCCTGAAAGTGGTAATACACGACCCTTGTTAGTCGGTCGTTTCGAGAACTATTGTGATGTTGGAAGAATACCACTTAAAGGCATATTCAAGTTATTTGGAGAAAGTACCTAAGTCTATGGTAAGAGCAACTTGTTCTTCGTGTGTATGGCATGATCAAGTTATTTGGAGAAAGTACATAAGTCTATGGTAAGAGCAACATGTTCTTCGTGTGTATTCGATGTTATGGATTGGGTTTAGATGCATTACACATGTCTGATTACTTAGGAAATACCTTTTGGATATCTGATCGATTTCTCGCTGTATGTTCAGTGGTTGCTTGGCTTGGCGAGCTTTTGTTATACAATGTAGTCAGTTCTGAGAAGTGAGTACTTGCAGTGTACTGATTCAGTTAGATAATAAACCTTGTGCGATGGTGTGCGATTAGTTCAAAGGGACTCGGAAACCAGATAAGTAACCAGAACTTCTGAACTCCGTATGCCACTGCTTTTACCCGATAGTCAAATTGCCAAATTACCCTGAAGGTTAAAATGACCAAAATGCCCTCGTAAGCTTAAATGATCAGATCACTCTCGGTACTTCTGAAATCTCAATGTTCTCGATGTGTCAAGTTTCAAATGTTAGTTTGAGTTGTTAGTACCGAGCTCCCTCGCCTAGGGACCTCGTCCTGAAACCCATCCAAAAATTGTCAAATTTCATCTTTCTTATATCTATCAAGTACCCGTAAGAAATGAATTGGGTCATAAAGCGCCTACCATGTATCTGTAAACACTCTCTGTCCTAAACCAAGATCATCTGCTTAAAATTAAAAGTATGACAATGTTATTCGAAAAGAAAGCAATTCCCCGATTTCTATCATATGATATGAAAATATATCTGATATATGACATTGAATTCGAAATAATAATAATAAAATAAATTTTTACATCTGTCTTTCGGTATAAAAATAGATATGATATCTATTTTCTGTAATACTATCCTCTGAATATAAACTAAAATCATCTGGGTATATTATCTTGGATTTGAATGAAGATTTGTAGGCTCAGCGCTGGTAAGTCCTTCTGGACCTAAGCTCCTACGCCCAATGGGCCTAGGTTAAGTCATTCTGTTAAGCTCATACACCCACGGGCCTAGGGTAAGTCTTTCTGGACCTAAGGCATTCCCTTAGGTAGGCTCCTATGCCTCGGGCCTAGGGTAAGACCTTTTGTATGCAGTTCAGGGGGAATTGCATTTTGGAGTTCGGTTGGAGGGTAGTTAAGTAAATTAATAAAACTTTTTGACCTCTTCTGAAACATACCCTAATAAATTAATGTATCAAAGTTGAACTGTCAGTAAACTTACATTTCGCACTTAATGAACCATTTTGAACTCCTTAATTCAACTTCTGAAATCTGAATATCTTTTGAATCTCTGCTTTAGACTCACAACTTAAGGTTTGGGTGATCAATTAAAGAACAACTCTGTTACCTTCTGGTATAATGCTCTTCTAAAATCTCGAATCGTAATTTGAGCTTATTGTTGCCCAGTTCTTCATGACAGTGTTAAGCTTGCCATATACCTGCTTGTGCTTTTAGCATCCCTTGGTAGTTTGTATTACTGAGCTTTTAGAAGCTCACGTTATTTTTACCATCACAGGTTAGAAGATCGACCATGTCGCAGCTGTCAACATCGGCATGGGAGTTTCTTCGGCTTGCTTGCAGAGTATGGTACCTGAAATTAGGGGGCATTTTTGTAATATCTTGATTTACATTCGAGTTCGAAACTTGTATTAACAACTTTTATCATAGTTTTGTTTCATTTTCTGAATATTTTTTGAAATTATATTTTAATTCAAAAACTTGATTTATGATTTTTAAATGATTTATAAATTTGTTTATTTGAAATTTTAACGTGGGTCGCTCCGATGACCCTAATGTGACTTCCTAGGATCCGTATTAACGCATAGGCAGGCCTAGGGGGTTATAGCTTAGCTTTCACGCGCTAAAAACCCATACACTTACTCACAAAATCAGCAACATCCTTCTTCAACCCAACCCAATAATATTCATCCTTCAATCCACGATACATCTTTGTACTACCAGGATGCATAGCAAAAAGTCTGTTGGATTACCTTTCGCAATATCCTGCACATGCGACACCAGCGAATCATCAAGCAATTGCTTCTCCTTAATCAACTCTACCAACGAAGGTTTCACTTGTAACTCAGCCACCAAACAAGCATCCCACGATATACTCAGTCGAGAAAACATCACCCTCAACTCCACAACTACCTTCCTTCTCAAAGCATCGGCCACAACATTGGCCTTACCAGGGTGATACTCTATCGTCAAGTCGTAATCCTTAAGCAACTCAAACCATCTTCGTTGCCTATGATTCAACTTCTTCTAAGACATTAAATATTTCAAAGTTTTATGATCTGTATAAATTACGCACTTCTCGTCGTAAACTTAATGCCTCCAAATTTTCAATGCAAACACAATTACGACAAGCTCAAGACATGAGTAGGATAGTTGCGCTCGTGCACCTTCAATTGCCTAGATGCGTAAGCTACAACTTTCCCACCTTGCATCAACACGAAACTCAAACCAACATACGATGTATCACTATAGACCACAAACTCGTTACCCTATTCAAGATGAATCAAGACAAGAGCTTGCGTCGAAGCTTCCTTCAACCCCTCGAAATCTTGTTGTCTAACATCCGTCCACTCAAAGCGAACATTATTTTGCAACAACTTGGTTAACGGTGCAGCAATCTTAGAGAAACCCCCTACAAACCTTCTCTAATAACTTGCCAAACCAAGGAAACTACATACTTCCATCACCGATTTAGGCTTCTTCCAATTCGTCACTGCCTCAATCTTTTTTGGATCAACCCGGATACCTTCGACTGACACCACATGTCCAAGAAAGACAACTTCTTTAAGCCAAATACTCACACTTACTCAATTTGGCATAAAACTGCTTTTCCAACAACACTTGCAACACAATCCGCAAGTGCTTATCATGATCCTCCTCGGTACGAGAGTGCATGAGAATATCATCAATAAACACAACCACAAATTGATCCAAAAACTCATAAAACACACGAATCATCATACCCATGAATGCAACAGGCGCATTCGTCAAACCAAACGGCATCACCAAGAACTCTTAATGTCCATACCTTGTACAAAAAGTTGTTTTATGCACATCCACATCCTTTACCTTCAACTGATAGTATCCAGATCACAAATCAATCTTAGAAAACACTGAAGCACCTCGAAACTGATCAAACAAATCATCAATCCTTGGAAACGGTTACTTATTCTTAATCGTCAACTTGTTCAATTGCCAATAATCTATACACATACGCATCGTGCCATCCTTCTTCTTCACAAAAAAACCCGATGCACCCCAGGGTGAAACATTAGGCCTAATGAATCCTCGATCAAGCAACTCCTAAAGTTGCGTCTTCTACTCCTTCAACTCTTTCGGTGCCATTCGATAGGGACCAATAGACACTGGAGTCGTATTTTCATACAACTCAATGCCAAACTCAATCTCTCTATTCGGTGGAAAACCATGCAACTCTTTCGAAAATACACCCAGAAACTCACATATCGTACGTATGTCCCGCACACGCACTTTCTTCGATCCTGGATTCATTACATAAGCTAAGAAAGCCTCGCAACCCAATTCAATCAAATGACTCTCTTTTAGAGCCGAAATAACATTGGACAAGAATTTAACATGCTCATCCACAATTACCACTTCGTAATCATCAACAAGTTTCAAGGTAACTCGCTTAGCCTCAAAATCAACCACATCGCTATGCTCAATTAACCAATCCATCCCAAGGATTACATCAAAACCATAGAAAGGTAATTCCATTAAATCATTCGCAAACACATAACCTTGAACAGATAAAGGACATCTCTTATATAATCTTCTCGTAACAACAGTTTCAATAAAGGAACTCGTTACTTGCATTCCCACATCTAACATCTCAACATGAATATCAAGCAAATGTACACGCTCACTCAAGATGTATGAATGCGTAGAACCAGAATCAATCAAAGATAACAATGACAAAGATTGCAAAGTGAAAGTACCTGCAATCACATCAGTATCATTGCGTCCCTCGCGATGTGCATACACCTTTGTAGGACCACCACCCTTAGGTTGTACATCCAAAACATGTGCTACAACTCTCTGACTATCCTCCCTACGCTAGAAGTTACCACGACCGCGCCTACGGCCTCGTTGAGGTGTAACAACAGATGCTCTACCCTGACCACCTCCAGCCTGCAATGGACAATCACGCCTCAGATGATCAGACGATCCACAACTCCAGCAAGAGCTAGCTGCCATAGCCGCAAGAGCCTGTCACTCTCGAGATAAACGAGGAAAGTACCGCCTCAAATGCTCACGCGATCTACAAACCCAACAAGCATTTTGCTCAGACCTCACCCTGTTAACTTGAATTGGCGCACCACGCCCAACATTACCTCGCCTCGGCTCAAGCCGATACTTACGATCACGATGTCTCTTAAACTGCCCACCACTAGAGCCAGAATCTATAGCTCTCTTGCCCAAGCTAGAACCACCCACGCGAGAGGACAAGCCCAAACTCTGCTCGATATTCGTAGCTCCCGTCACCAACACATCAAAATATGTGTAATCAGAGGCCAACTTAAAAGTCTTCACCTCTTGCACCAATCCATAATGGAAATGGTCGAAACGATGCCTATCACTTGGCACTAACTCACGAGCATACTGGCTCAAACGAACAAACTGAACTTCATACTCAGCTACAATCATACTACTCTGAACCAAAGACATAAACTCGCATTTCTTGTCATCCAAGTATTTAACTCCTTGATACTTCTTCTTAAAGGCAGCTTGGAAGAACTCCCAATCCACTTCATTAGCCTCCAAAGTCGTAGTTACAGTCGTCCATCAACTGTAAGCATCACCTTGCAACAGCAAAACGATGCATCCCAGCTTACGTTCGTCATTGCACCCCGTCTAATCCAAAATTCGGATCGTACTGGCCATCCAAGCCTCAGATGTTAGAGTATACCCAAAGACCAATCATATAATGATTGTATTGACATACTATATTTACCGCATTTATTGAATAAATGCATTACCGTTATTTCTTTTGTTATATTTATGTGTTTCAAATAAACTAAAAGAAGATAATGTCCATATAATATTATGATTATTATTAAAATATCCTTAGTTGAGTATTATTATGGACATGGACAATAATAATACGTTTAAAGCTAACATGTTGTTGATTGATCACAAATTGTTGTCATTGATATAGAGATGTCAGAATCAAAGCATGAATATGTTGTTAGAGAACAATATATTGGATTGACCCATTATGAGCATAAGTCTTGGATTATTATGTAAAGGTCACGATATTACTCATGGTGACAACTATTTGTATGATCATTAGACTTGAGATCATTACTATCTCAACATATATTGTTGTATGTTTTGATACAGTTAAACATGCTCAGTAAATGGATGCACTATAAAGACTGATTGAGATGGGATTTATCGTTCCCACACAATAGGAAACATATCATAGGCCACTTGATTGTGTAAGACTAGGAGTGCATGGCCATGCTCGAATAAGTTGATATGAGATATCACAAATTGTTCGTTTAATATAGTCTACTCTAGATGTCAAGAAATAATAGATGGGTTATACAAGTGTGACTATTCCAAGATTTGTGCCTATTCTAGATATAAAAGACAAAAGGATTCAATAAAATAGAAAAGTTAATCACGAAGATGGTATGTTGAATCATCATTTCCTGTAACTTAGGTGACAATGATATATTGCTAGATGTCACTCATTGTTTGTAATATTAGAACATTTCTAATGATTACCACTAATGTTACAGAAACCTACAGGGTCACACCCCAGGGCTGAAAAGAGCAATTTATAAATAAGTTACACATGTACAATTTTAATTGTGCATGTATAAAATGTATAATTAACATTAATATATATATATATATATATATATATATATCCAGTTGTAATTTTAATTATACATGGAATTTCGAATTTAATTAAAAGAATATAATTAGAGTAATTATACTCTCTTTCAAACTCTCATAATTAAATCCCTAAGGGTTAGGGAAACACGATATAAAAGGATAATTTTGGTCTAGCAACCCTTTTATCCCTTGCTTAATGAATTTTTCTCAAGAACAGTTTTTGAGAAAAGAAAATTGCTCTCAAATGTTTTTCAACCGGGTGAACTGAGTAGAGGCTGAGACATTTTGTCGTGGAGGCTTGCGATTCGAACCGTTCGTGATTGGTCTACCGCAACTGTAGTCTTTCCGTTTATCAAGGAACCCAATGTAAGTAGTTCTATATGTATGAGATGCATGTTCCTTTTACTGTTTTCGGCATGTATGTATTTCGATTGTGTTCAAATCAACGTGTGTGTGTGTGTGCGTTCGTGCGTGTGTGTGTGTGATTTTAATTTTAATTTAGTCCAAATTGACCCATTCTTTTTTTGTAATTTAGTCCAATGTTTTTAATATGATGATATTTCTATTCATGTTTTTATTTTGCACCAAAATTTACCCTTATTAATTTATATTTTTTGTAATTTACTCCAATATTTTAGATATGAATCATTTGATAATATTTTTGTTCATTCTAGTGTCTAATATTTATTTTTAGTGTGATTCTGTGTTCGTGATTCGTGAAAGGCGTTAAATAATTAACTCAAAATGAATGACCAACCCAAAGTCTATCGACTATTTGTACCAAAACTCAAACTTAATACGAATTCGAAAACTGAATTAACCCGACCTGAAATGAACCCTTCCTGAAGTCTACCTGAGCCCGAATTAACCCGTAAATTATTTGTTTCAGACCCGAACCGTTTTGACCTGACCTGAAATGGACCCGACCTGAAATGAACCCGATCTGTAACTGACTCGCACCCGGCCCGAATCTAGACAAAATATCATATCGACATGAAATTACATGTATTTGAATTGACTCGACCTGTCAGGACCTGACCTGAAACCCATATGATTACCTGTGTTTACTTCCCTAATCGTACACCTATTCGGTGAAGGTGTTTAATTTCTTTATAATTTCAAGTATTTTTTAAGAATTCTTTTGATTTATTTAATAATTCTGTAATCTCTAATACTTTTATTTTTTTAATTAAAATATTCATTTTTGAATATTTTAAATAAGTTTTTATTTTTATAATTTTTAACCTTTTGTTTGATGATTAAGGAAGATTTTGAACTTTTCAAAAAAATCAATTAATATCTTTTGCAACGCAAGTAACAACTAAAAACGAAATTTTTTATTGGAAGAGATTAACAAATGATTTTTTTAGTTTAACTGTTTAATTATGTAACCCCTAAACCCGACCTAGAAGAAATAGTCAAATTTAGGAAGTCACAATTGAAAACTTTACCCTCAAGAAAACTAATTTTTAAAAGTTATACTTTGATTTAAAATAAAATAACATAAATTTAGTAATAAATAAAAACATAAATATCATAATAAATATTCGAATGTTTAAATAAAATATATGAAACAAAATCATAATAAAAGAATGTTAAAACCATCCGAAAAACATAAATAGTCCAAAAGTATGAAAGTACATCGATGTATCAAAGTTATAAATAATAATTTGAATAACCAAAAATAATTTCAAACTAAATAGTAAAATATCCGAATTAAAAGGGGTTAGATCCTCCAAGTACCACGCGCCTAAAGTCCAGGGATATCTGAAAAATGAAAACTATGGGGTAGTAAGCTAAAGAGCTTAGCGTGTCTCTAAAGTGCAAGAAAAATCATAATTATAAAACATAATATTATTTTGAATGAAATCTTTTAAATCATAACACAAATCACAAGCGCAGTGCAATGCAATGCACCCAACTACATCGTCGTCCGAAGAGTAAGTTTCCCCAGAAACCACTATCTACATCGTCACCAATCCGAAGTGGAACTCAACTCGAAGGGTGGAACCACTGATCCGAAGTGGAATTCAGCCCGAATGATGAAAACCACTGAACTTCCTCCGTAAAAATCCCAACCCATGCTCATACATATATAATGTTTAAAAACCAAATTTCATAAACACAATTCCATAAATCCGATATTCCGTAAACATACTTCATAAACCATAGTCCATAAATTCATAAATCATAGTTCCGACAATCCGATGTTTCATAAATCAAATATTCCATAAATCATAATTAAAACACATTCTGAATTCATATGCACATCATGTCAATCATACAATCCATAATACATATAATAATCACACAATGTGTAAAACTCCAACACATAGAAAAATAATATATACTTTATTTTTAGCACCAGAAGAAAACACACCTTAAGCGGCAATA
The DNA here is from genome assembly GCA_030270665.1 of Hibiscus trionum. Lineage (NCBI taxonomy): Eukaryota > Viridiplantae > Streptophyta > Magnoliopsida > Malvales > Malvaceae > Hibiscus > Hibiscus trionum. The sequence goes on along the minus strand of BSYR01000026.1, from coordinate 37,787,245 downwards.
GCTCTAACGACGAACAAAGGGAGGTTACGACTTCGATGTAAGGTGATGACAACGTCAATTCGAGAAGAATTCGTAAAACATGAGAATAACTAAGAGCGACAACACTTTAAAACTTAAGGCTTAGGTTTATTTCTGTACGTAATAACTATGACTATATATAGAGAGAGTTGAGAGTTGGTAATCTAAACAAATTAGGTTTATAATAATAATAATAATAATAATAATAATAATAATAATAATAATAATAATGTTGTGAATAAAATAACAAAGAACAATAATAAGAACAAAAAACAGGAATGGAAGAACAAAGAGATGAGAGAAAGAGGGAAATTTGTATTATTCTCAAATATAGACTTGTGTACAATGCCTTCATCAAGTCATCTATTTATAGACATAAGAAGTACATATTACATTGAACTCTAATTAAATGAGATAATATTCCTAATGATAAAGTAAATCAACCTCCTTAGATAAAGTTCTAATCATGATAGACATTCACATAGATAAATATTCATAACACTCCCCCTTGGATGTCTATGTAGATAATGTGCCTCGTTAAAACCTAACTGAGATAAAAACCCAGTGGGAAAAAAAACTTTAGTGAAGGAAAAAGAGTACACACATCTTTGATACGCATAACATGTTGCCTCATTAAAAACCTTACCAGGAAAACCCATTGGGACAAAACCTCGGTCAAGGGAAAAAGAGTGCAACGCGTATTTACTCCCCCTCATGAAAACACTACTAAATATATTTGAATCTTCATAATTCAACCTTGAATACTATTTTCTAAAGATAGCAGGGGATGAAACTTTGGAGTAATATTTTCCATGATTTATCCACCTTCCATTATCTCTACACAAAATAGCATTTGTATCATATCTTGTGAAAGTAAAATACATATCTTCTGGATATGTTGGGTCAATGGTCTTAGCCAAACACATTTTTGGCTTGCCTTGTGCATAACAATTATTTCTACAAAATTTGAGGAGGCATCGACGAATGTTTGAAGACCTAAATGTAATGATCTTTGTATATCCATAGATATTTCTTGACCAACTAATATATAATGCTTCAAGACCAAGAAAAGATATAATTATCTTTATTCACATCCAACAATCTTACAACTATTGGGATACTTAATAGATATGCTCTATTCATATTGAATCTTCTTTAAGATTCTTTCAGCTTATGTCTATTAATAGATAAAAAGAAATATATAAAAATGCTCGATCTTCAAGTCGAGATAAACTTGATGTCAAGATTCAAGTACTTGTATTGAAAGTACTTCATGAGTTTTCAATTTGAAGCTCTTTAGGAGTTCTAAAATTATCATAATGGATCTTGATCCAAACTCCTTTATAAAATACATAAGGAAATCTGATCATTCTTATAGTATTTTCTCAATTAGTATTCACTAAGGCGGTTATACCAAATGCGCCAAAATATTCATGAGACATGTCTAAATAAATTTCTTCGAAAATTTCCAAATGCTTCTAGCATTTTAAATACTTCAAGGATAAATATGGATCCACAAATAATTAGACGCGTGTAAAAAATTTCATAACTGCCAAAATAATTGCATCCACCATGAAGTAATTAAAACTTTTCATAAATCATAGTTCAAGTCGTATTTACGACTACTTATTTGTGCCTCATTTGCATCACACCTTTAGGTGTTTGGACTGCTGGTCCAAATACTTCTATTTTAGAAGTTCAAAGCGTCTTTCAACATCGACCAATTCAATATCTATAGTGCTGGATAGATTTTATACAAGATCCTCGATTTCTTTCTTTACTTCTATAGAAGTATTTTATGTAAAATTGTTTGTAAAATCGTTATCGACAACTTTCCAATTTTCTAGTTCCATTCTCGTAATGACATAACTCATCGAGATCTCTTCAAGATTTCAATCTTTATTTCAGGTACCTGAAACTCTTCAAGAGTTTTATTATTAGTTATGTCTTGGGTCTCTTTAGGAGCACCCGCCTCCAATATATGGCCATCTCATAATACTTTTCATTTACGAGAATTTTGATCATTGGAACCATTTCAACTATCATGCTTCAAGCCTGATTTACATCCACTTGCTCTAACATGTAATTTAAACTTAGAGCATTTCAGCTGGTATATGAGACTCAATTACTCTCATTGGGTCATTAAATATGTCTGGCAGTTGACATGAAATAACATGAATTATCTTATGAACTTTTAGTTCAAATTCGAGGATCTAGATAATGATAATTCATTTCCTTCTTTATCCAGCTGATTATTCTCTCCCCCTGATGTTGAGAAAAATCATCTAATAAATGATTCTCCAATTAATGTTTAGAATTTAAACATAAAAGGAGACTCGTACTCAATATATATTCTCAACCCTTTTTACTTGCCCATTTTGTGCGTTATGGTGGAGTAATTCAACTATATATCGCACATTCAAAAATTAAAAAATGGGAAATATGACTTCTGACCAAAAGTCAAATCATAATGGGGAGTTTATTATAACTCGTTGGCTTGATGCGTATAAGTGTTGCTATATGGAAATACCATATAAATAATAAATGTTTTGTTCTCACAGTTTAGCTATTAAATAGGAGGCATTTAATTAAAAAATTGCTAAATCGTATTTTTTCATAATCAATAGGCTTTGTAACAACCGATATAGCCTAAAATATAAACCCACAAGCTTTTGCAAAACGAATAGTCTAATTGCATAATCTGAATTCTTTTAGAATCAATCTCACAAACTTCTGGTTGTAAGTCAATAAAACAATGTAGATGCATCTACTAAAATCATATAAAACTTTCCAATTTTTGTGGATATATGAGCCCATATTTCGTTCAGATATGCAAGACATGCAGTCTCAACTTCAGCACAAGAACTTCAAGTTTTAATTCTTTTGGTAAGTGGGATCAACTATTGTAACCCCCTTAGCCCGGCCTAGACAGTTGACCCGAACTACGAAGATTACACGGGGAAAACCAAAGTCAACCCGAAAGTCAACCTTGATTAACGGCCTTTTTTTTCTTTTTAAACTTGTCTAGATGCACATTAACCCTAGGAGTACCCCTTGAGAAAAACATACTTGAAAAGCACAGCGATCGGAAAGCAATAAGGGACTCAATTGCACAACATACAAAAGTTAGGGACCAAATTGTAAATTCTGGAAAGATGAAGGACTTAGCTGATTTTAAAATTACCAATATCAAATTAATCATATTACATGCTTCCCTATCAAATTCACCTCAAACGGACATCTCAAACTCAAGCAATTGCAAATACAAAATTCAGGACTAAAACGTAAAGCTTGCAAACCTTAAACCATTCAAATCAGTGCCCAACGGTCACCTGTTTCGGAACAGGGGTTGACCGTTCCGAAACGCGGGTTCGTTTCGAGACTTATATCGAAACAGGGCTTGGTAGTGGCCAATTCGTTTCGGAACGGCCTCTACCCGTTTCGATACACGAAGGCCATTACAAACCCCGTTTCGAAACGTTAGTGCCCGTTCCGATACGGACTGCCCAGAAAGTGCAGAATTTGCTGGTTTAACATTCAATTAACCACTCAAACACATCCTAATGACCTCTTAATCATGCCAACAAGTCATCATACATACAAGGTACATATTTGCATCATCAAAACACATTCATGGCATCAATTAGGAAAATCCACAAGTCTATAGGCATGCATCCTAATATACAAAACCAAACATCCATCAAAACACCAAAACAAGCACCAAATGGCCATTTACGAGTCCAAAACCTCAAAGGCATCAAGCCACACTTAGGGAGTCCAAAACATCTCCCAAAACACAACCTAGGTTCCCATTGCCAAATACCAAAAACTAATAATGTGTGAAAAAGTCACCATGCATGAGCTTAGCTTTCCCTTGGATTCTTAGCCTCCTTGGTGCCCTCAAAACACTTCAATTCTCTGCATTATTGGTTCAAGAAAGAGAGCGTAAGCACATTTTCTTAGTGAGGCATGCTCTAAAGAAACAACACAATAATGCATTTTATAAAACACCTTTCAAAAGGCCTTTAAACTCATAAACATCATTTCTCATGCAACAATGCATACACAACAAGCATCTCATGCTTCATTAACATCAACATGTCATATTGGCTTCCAAGTGATACCATAACCATTTTTCAACACAAAACACAATCAGATACGCGGATTACAAGCGTTGTCCCATACGCTTCATACACACTACCGAACACACAAGGTGGAGTTTACCGGTACAATCACAACCCCTCAACACCCGTGATGGAGTTTAACGGTACAATTACAACCCCTCCACATCACTCACCGGTAGTTGTATAACATAACTAGCGAGAACATGGGACACACAACACAAGATCCTCACATGGCCTTTTAACCACCATTATGATCTTAGACATCTCGTTAGTGTACTTGGATGGAGTTTACGGTACAATTACAACCCCTCAACATCCAATGCGACTTTATTCATGGTGCACCCAATCCTATAGCCGGCTAACTATGTCCGATTCAAGTACTTTAAAACCACACATCACTTGCCAATATACATCAATTATCATCAATATTCCACTGTTTTAAAGCATCTAAATCAAAGCCATTTACAACATACACCACTATGCATCAAACCACAATTTTAACAAATCAAACCAAGGATCTCTTACCTTGAGCATTCTTCCACAAATGGCTTACATAACCAGCATTAACCATGCTAAACATGCTTTCAAAAACAGAATTTAAACATGCAATTATAAACAAATGCATCGAACCAATCCATGGCTCATCCAAGAGAGTTTTTTCCGAAAACTTACTCTTGGGCTTAGTTAAGTTGATTAGACTTAAACTAAGCTCCCAAACCTTCAAATATTCGATACAAAGCTGGAAATCCAACTCCACTCACCAATTCCGTTTCGCAAGCTTGCCGAAACGCCGATCAATCCTCTGAATCAATACCACAAGGATCCAAAGATGTCTCCCATGTTTTAAACATATCAAAGCAGAGGATTAATGCATCATCATGCATTAAAATCTTCAGCCATAACACCTAAACTCGCTGCTCTCACCAAATCTAACATTTCGGCTACCAAACACAACCGAAATCACTTCCAAACTCTTCCACAACATTACCCAGCCAAGATCCATCACTTCTAAACATCCTTAAACATCAATTAACATCCAAAAAGAACCTAAACTCGTCCTTATACCTCCAGCTATAACAGATCACCAAGATCACCCCAAAAACCACCATTTTCACAAATAAAAACTTAGGAAAATCAACCTATTCGGGATTGCATTGATTAAACCTCAATTACATATCATTGAACATCCAAAATACATTAAAAAGACATCTCAAAACAGAGCCCAAACAATCACCACAAATTCCTTCAAGATTTAATCCAAATCTTGAGTTTTAAGCCAAAAATCAAGATCACAACATAAAAACCTTTTACAAAACTTAATTTAAGGATTGAGAACTTGAAAATTTCAGTAAAGAACTGAGTATTTAGAGGAGAAGAACATCCTTACCTCTAAATGTAGATTTCTCCTTGATTAGAGCCAAAATCCTTGAAAATTCAATAAGCAAATGAGGAGGATTTGATGTAGAAAGGATTAGGAATCTTTTGATGATGGAAACCTCATCATTTAGTGTGAAAATCAAATGAAATGTTGCTGTAGAAATGTGTTTGGCTGAGAGAATTTTGAGAGAAAATGAGATGAGAAAGTTTTTAAGAAAGTTAGTTATGAAATCTCAAAATTGGTTTTTCTAATTTTAGTTTAATTAATTAAACATTAAATGAATCATTAAAATCTAAGAAAAATCTGGAGAAATCAATCTTGGGTAAATTAGCTCCTTAAAGATTCAAAGTTTCAATCCTTACAAAACAGTCACCACTGAACTTTTCAAAAATTACATTTTAGTCACTATTTCGAAATGTCACACTTCCAAACCTTATTTTGTAAAATTGATTTCACCACTCTCTTATATATATTAAAAGATGATTTTTAGATATTTTTCCATATTTTTAATGCAACCCGAACTAGGCTTTCCCTAAAACCACCTTTTATATTCGAACCAAAAATCAGACCGATCCGGTTCAGACCCTAAACTTCCAAGCCCAAAATTGGGGTGTTACAACTCTCCCCCCTTAAGAAATTTCGTCCTCGAAATTTACCTGGAGGAAAAAGGTATGGAAACTGCTTCTTCATGTCATCCTTTCTTTCCCACGTGGCTTCCTCAACACCACGATGCTTCCACAACACCTTTACCAACTCAATGGTCTTGCCTCGAAGAACTTTACTGTCTGAATCCAGAATTTCCACCAGCTCCTCATCATAGGTCAAGTCTGGATTCAACTCCACTTCCTCCACATAACATGCGAAGGATCCGATCTATACCTCCGAAGCATAGAAATATGAAACACATCATGAATCTTTTCCAACTCGTGTGGAAATCTCAACTTGTATGCAACAGGACCCACACGCTCAATCACCTCGTATGGTCCAATGTACCTAGGGCTCAACTTACCCTTTCGGTCAAACCTCATCACCTTTTTACAAGGCGAAACCTTCAAAAACACACGGTCACCTACCGCATATTCAATCTCCTTACGCTTCAAATCCGCGTAAGACTTCTGTCGATCAGAAGCTGCCTTCAAGCGCTCACAAATGAGCTTCACCTTCTCAGTGGTTCCTTTCAACAAAGCTGGCATTGAAACCAACTTCTGACCTGTTTCAGCCCAACAAAGAGGTGTCCTACATTTCCTCCCGTACAAGGCTTCATAGAGGGCCATTTGAATACTTGCCTGGTAGCTATTGTTATAAGCAAACTCCACCAACGACAAATGCTTCTCCCAAGAACCCTAAAACTCAATCACACAACACCTCAACATATCCTCCAGCACTTGGATAACACGCTCAGACTGTCCATCCGACTGTGGATGATAAGAAGTACTGAAATTCAGCCGTGTACCCAAAGTCTGATGTAAACACTCCCAGAAACGCGATGTAAACCTCAGATCTCTATCCGTCACAATCGAATTTGGCACACCATGCAGCCGCACAATCTCAGCAATGTACAGTTCTGCAAGCTTGTCCAAAGTGTACGTAGTATGCACAGGCAATAAATGCACACACTTCGTTAGGCGATCCACAATCACCCACACCGAATTCTTCTTCGATGGCCACAAAGGCAAACCAGACACAAAGTCCATGGTAATCCTTTCCCACTTCCACTCAGGAATCCTCAACGGTTGCAACAACCCAGAAGGAAACAGATGCTTAGCCTTAACTCGCTGACAAACTATGCACTTGCTCACATACTCAGCAACATCTTTCTTTAAACCCACCCAGTAGTACTCATCCTTAAGATCACGATACATCTTAGTACTACCAGGGTGCATAGCAAAAGGACTACTATGAGCTTCAGTCAGAATAGCACGCCTCAACTCAGCATCATTGGGTACTACTATCCGACTCCCAAAACATAAAACTCCATCATCATTAAAGCAGAAATCCGATGGCCTATCCTCAGCAATATCCTGAACAAGTGGCACCAAGGAATCATCCAACAGATGCTTATCCTTTATCAACAGAACCAAGGATGGTTTCACTTGCAATTCAGCCACAAGACCGCCATCTCGTGAAATGCTCAAACTGGCAAACATAGCCCTCAACTCCACTGCTACCTTCCTACTCAAGGCATCCGCTACAACATTAGCTTTACCCGGATGGTACTCGATCGTCAGATCGTAATCTTTAAGCAACTCAACCCAACGTCGTTGCCTAAGATTCAACTCCTTCTAGGACACCAGATACTTCAAACTCTTGTGATCCGTGTACACAGTACACTTCTCACCATACAGGTAATGTCTCCAAATTTTCAAAGCAAAAACCACTGCAGCTAACTCAATGTCATGCGTAGGATAATTGCGCTCTAGCACCTTCAACTGGCGTGATGCATAAGCCACCACCTTACCCTCTTGCATCAACACACATCCCAAACCAACGTAGGATGCGTCACTATACACCACAAACTCTTTCCCTGATTCAGGTTGAACCAAGATAGGAGCTTGCGTCAAAGCTGCCTTAAGCTTCTCAAAAGCCTGATGTCTCGCTTCCGTCCATTCATACTTGACATCCTTCTGCAACAACTTCGTCAAAGGTGCAACAATCTTTGAAAATCCATCCACGAACCTCCGGTAGTATCCTGCCAAACCAAGGAAACTACTGACTTCATGAACAGACTTAGGAGGCTTCCGAATCATCACTGCCTCAATCTTCTGAGGATCAACACGAATCCCCTCAGCATAAACCACATGACCAAGGAAAACAACTTCCCTGAGAGAGAACTCACACTTGCTTAACTTAGCATAAAGCTGATTCTCCAACAAAGCCTGCAACACAATCCTAAAATGTCCCTCATGCTCTTTCTCAGTACGAGAGTACACGAGGATATCATCAATGAACACCACAACAAATTTGTCCAAGTATTCATGGAACACTCTATTCATCATGTCCATAAAAGCTGCAGGAGCATTTGTCAACCCAAACGGCATCACAAGGAACTCATAATGCCCATACCTCGTTCTGAAGGCTGTCTTTGGCACATCCACATCCTTCACCTTCAACTGGTAATACCCTGACCTTAAGTCAATCTTAGAGAACACAGCCGCTCCCCGAAATTGATCAAAAAGATCATCAATCCTCGGCAGTGGATACCGATTCCTGATAGTCAACTTGTTCAGCTGACGGTAATCGATGCACATTCTCATAGTGCCATCCTTTTTCTTTACAAACAAAACCGGTGCACCCCAAGGTGACACACTCGGCCGAATGAAACCATGATCAAGCAACTCCTGAAGTTGCGTCTTCAGCTCTTTCAACTCCTTAGGTGCCATTCGATAAGGAGTAATGGACACTGGAGTTGTGTTTTCATACATCTCAATCCCAAACTCCACTTCACGATTAGGAGGCAATCCAGGTAACTCCTCCGGAAACACACCAGGAAACTCTCGCACAGTCCTGATATCTTGCACTCGCAACTCCTTAGAGCTAGGATTCATCACAAAGGCTAGGTAGGCTTCACAACCTTGCCTCAGCATCCGGCTCGCCTCCAATGTAGACACCACATTGGCAAGAAACTTCACATTCTCACCAACCACCACTACCTCGTAAACATCTGCAAGCTTTAGCGAAACTCGCTTGTTCTCAAAATCCACCACAGCTCGATGTTCAACAAGCCAATCCATACCAAGGATTACATCAAAACCATAGAATGGCAATTCCATGAGATCAACATGAAAACATGATCTTGAACAACCAAGGGACATCTTCTATATAACTTTCGTGTCACAACGGTCTCACCAAAGGAACTAGTTACATGCATACCAACATCCAAAGATTCAACAGGCAAACCAAGCAATTGAGCATGTTCACGCAATATGTATGATTGTGTAGATCCAGAATCAATCAAGGAAAGTAATGACAAGGATTGCAAAGAGAAGGTACCTGCGATCACATCCGTTTCATTCCTCCCCTCTCGCTGAGCATACACTCGAGCCACGCCTCCACCCTCAGGTTGGACAGCCACTACATGTGCCACATTCCTCCCACCATCATCTCTGCGCTGGAAGTTACCACGGTCGCGCCCACGACCTCTCTGTGGTGCAACAACTCCAGAAGCACGTCTCTGACCACCATCGGCCAACAAAGGACACTCCCTCCTCATATGGTCTGCCGAACCACAATTCCAGCACGAATTACCAGACACTACAACAGGAGCCTGAACCTCCCTCGCTGCTCGAGGACAATCACGCCTCAAATGGCCACGCGATCCACACGCCCAGCACGTGTTCTGATCAGCTCTCGCCCTGTCTCCCTAAACAGGCGCACCATGCCCTCCACTACCACGCCTAGCCGAGGACTGGTACCTCCTATCTCGTCCTCTCTTGTTCCGTCCACCACCGGAACTATACTCAGCAGCTCTCTTGCCCGAGCCAGAACCAACACTACTAGAAGACAAACCCAGGTTCTGCTCAATATCCTTCGCCCTACTAACCAGCACATCAAAATTAGTGTACTCAGCTGCAAGCATAAAGGTCTTTACGTCCGTCACTAAACCATATCGGAAATGTTCACACCTCTCTCGCTCATCAGGGATAAGCTCAGGTGCGTACTGACTGAGACGGACAAACTGGATCTCATACTCAGCCACTGTCATGCTCCATTGTGTAAGAGACATGAACTCTCTTTTCTTTTCATCCAGGTATCGCACACCTAGATACCTCCGCTTAAACGCGTTCATAAAGAACGTCCAAGTCACATAAGCTTCCTCCATTCCAGAGACAGTGGTCGTCCACCAAGTATACGCATCATCATGTAACAGCGATACCACACATCCTAACTTCTGCACATCATTGCAGTTCATTTGTCCCAGTATCCTCTTGGTACTTTTGTAACCCCCTAGATGAATGGAACATCCTCCATTCCGTTAGAGCTGTCTTCAACTTCTCAAAACTATCCTGCTGAGCATCTGTCCAGATGAATGGAACATCCTTCCTCAATAGCTTCTTCAAGGGAGCGGCAATAATAGAAAAGCCCTCGACAAAACGCCTGTAATACCCAGCTAAACCCAAGAAGCTGCGGATCTCGGAAACATTCTTGGGTTGCTTCCAACTCACAATGGCCTCTATCTTGCTCGGATCAACCTGAATACCCCGAGCCGATACCACATGCCCCAAAAATGTCACCTCAATGAGCCAAAATTCACACTTGCTCAGCTTGGCGTACAATTTGTGCTCTCTAAGAGTCTGCAGAACAATCCTCAAATGCTCAGCATGTTCTGCTTCGGTCTGGGAGTAGACTAGGATGTCATCAATGAACACCACCACAAACTGATCCAAATAAGGCCGGAACACACGGTTCATCAGATCCATAAAAGCGGTAGGAGCATTAGTCAGACCAAACGGCATCACCAAAAACTCGTAGTGCCCATATCTGGTTCGAATGGCCGTCTTTGCTACATCAGACCCCTTTATCTTTAGCTGATAGTATCCGGAACGAAGATCAATCTTCGAGAAAACTGTAGCTCCCCGGAACTGATCGAACAAGTCATCAATCCTGGGCAGAGGGTACTTATTCTTGACTGTCAAACTGTTCAGCTTGCGGTGGTCAATACACAGCCTGAGAGACCCATCTTTCTTCTTCACGAAGAGAACAGGAGCTCCCTAGGGCGAAGAGCTGGGTCGAATAAAGCCTCGGTCGAGGAGCTCTTGCAACTGAATCTTCAGCTCCTTAAGCTCCTTAGGAGCCATACGGTAAGGGTTCATAGAGACTGGTGCAGAGCCCGGATAAGTTTCAATCTCAAACTCGACATCCCTATCCGGAGGTAATCCAGGTAATTCCTCAGGAAAGACATCAGGGAACTCGCTAACAGTGCGAATCTCTTCAATCTTTGAAAAAGAACCCTTGGTATTTAAGAAACAGGGGATGAAAGTCTGATAGCACTTCCGGATCATCCTGTCGGCAGCCAAAGCGGATACCACATTAGATAGATACCCTCGGCGCTCACCAACAAGAACCACTGTACGATCATCAGAAGTCTTCAAAACTGCTCTCTTGGACTCACAATCTAGATTAACCCGGTGTTCAGTCAACCAATCCATGCCAAGAATCAGATCGAACTCTTCTAATGGTAGCTCCATAAGGTCAGCTAGAAAGATTTCCCCTTGTACCTCGAGGCATGGTATTAAAATGCGGCCGCGACGCGACGTTGCGGCCGCATCGTAACATTTTTCAAGGTCACCGCGATGTAATATTGGCGCAACGCAATGCAAATACCGCATCACGATTTTTACGAAAAAAACCCGTTACGTAACGCCGCAACACCGCATATATTGCGCCGCAATGCCGCAACACCGCAATAAGCTCCCAAATAATTTAAAATACAATACTATATAAATAAAATACTCAAATCTTTTTAAATTTAACAATCAACTACACCGATATGGTAACATCGATTGTTAGATAAATTATCTTATCGATTGTTAGATAAAATTTTCGAGTAAAATATTACACTATTCAGTGTGTATGTGTTTTTTTAGAATGATATTATTCATATGTTATTCATTAGAATATTATTGTTTTTATCTATTATTTAGCCTTATAATGTGTGTATAGTCTATACTTTTTTAGTTACTTTTTATCTATAAATTATAAATTTATTTTTATAAAATAAAAAATACATAAAATAATGTATTGATATTAGAATATTAAAATATGATTTTAAAATTTATATATTTATAATATTTTAGAGGAGTTGTGATTTTTTTGAAACTAATCACGACCGCATTGGCCGTTACGCGTTATGTAACGTCCGCAGCGTCCGCATCCACGACACCGCGACCGCAACCGCGACAGAGGCCGCAACCGCAATTTAATACTATTCCTCGAGGGGACATCGCCTGAAAACCTTATCTACAACCACAGACTGGCCCACTGGACTCATAACGGTAATTGCACTCTCGATGCTCTCAACTGGAATCTTGAGGTCTCGGGACACAAACCTCGATACATAGGAATGTGTAGAACCATTGTTAAGCAATGCAAAGTATGGAACAGAAAATATATTGAATGTACCTGCAATGACGTCTGGCTCATCTCTGTTATCACGACGTCTAGTAGCATAAACAAGTGCAGGCTGCCTAGCCTCAGTCATAACCGGTCCCCCACTCTGATGTGATCGGCCTCTACTATCAGATCTAGCAGAAGATCCATGAGCTCTACTCTGATAACACCCTGAACCAGGTGTCTGAACAGATGTTTGTGAACGAGCTGGAGTCTGGGATCGAGCAGGGGTCTGAAACGACGATCGGTCTACAGAAGGTGGGTGTGGACAATCTTTCTTGAAATGGTCAGTGGATCTACATCTGAAGCAAGCACCCGACATCTTCCTGCACTCCCCTCGATGAAGCTTACCACAATGCTCACATACAAGAAAAGCGGACCCTGATGAATCACCTCAACTAACCGATGGGCCCTGCTGTACCGTGGGCCTATAACTCGAACCACCACCCTGATACATGGTGCGAGCCCTCTTATCTGAGCGTGCGTGAGACTCTCCCTGTCTAGAAGATCTCCAAGATCGATCTCGGTCTCGCCCTCGATCCTTGCCTCTATCTCGATCTCCATCTCTACTACTCTGACTAGCTGTCAAGATCTCCATCTGTTCTGCAGTCTTAGCCCGGTCCACTAAATCTTCAAACACCTAATCATGGTGGGTATCCACTCGATCACGTATCCCAATGCGGAGGCCATCCAGAAACTTTTCACATTTGTCTTTCTCAGTAGAAATCAAGCCAGTACCATATCTCGACAACTCTAGAAACTATATCTCATACTCAGCTACTGTCATGGTACCCTGCACCAGGTCTTTAAAAGCCTGGCGTCTCTCTCTCAAGAACCGCTCGACCAGAAAATGGTTCCTAAAGCGCTCCTTAAAGAAATCCCATGTCAGACGATCAGAAGGAACACTACTCATAATGGACTCCCACCAGGTGCGGGCATTCCCATTCAGCATAGATACAACACCCAAATACTTCCTGGATTGCTCAAAACCCAACTCACCCATACGTCTCTCGATATCGTATAACCACTCCTCAGCCTCGGTCGGTGGTCCACTAAGAGATCCCGAGAAGGTCTTGATCCCGTTGGCAATCAGGGTCTGTGAGATAGGAACTTCAGGTGTGACTCCAGATGCTCTAACTACTCCCTGAATCAACTGGAGAAATTGTCTACTCAAGGACTCATCCGTAACTCCAGTCATAGGCTCAGGCCCAGAAACAGTAGCTCCCCTGACCGGAGTAGTCATGTCGATACTAGGAGATGGCAATGGAACAGTGGGAGTAGGTGTAGGAGCAGTCGGGACAGATGTCGGAGTAGTCGAAGCAGAAGCAGCAGCAGCAGATGAAGGACCACTAGGGGTAGGAGGCTCTACAGATGTCGGAGGGTCAACTGCGGCTGTAGCAACTCCAGGGGCAGGTGGATCAGCCACCAGATCATCTATCGGGTCTGCAAATCTAACAGGTCGACCACGCCTACGAGCGGGTCGACGCCCCCTTCCGGTGCTCATCTCGGAGAATCTCTACAAGGGATAAAACCTAAGATCAGTTTATGACACTGGAGAATCGAACACAATTAAACATATAAAGTTGGGTGACATGGCCTCTTTTTTTACAGTACTTGTAAAAGATTCTAAAACAGTATTTTAAAAAGGACTCATCCACAGTCCGAGGTTTTAAAACCAAAAGCTCTGATACTACCTAAATGTAACCCCCTAGACCAGCCTATGCGAAAGGACCAAGTCTAGTAAGGCACATTAAGTTTAAAACTCAAGTAGAAAACATGTTTGCAAACTAAGCGTTAATTTCGGCAGCATAACGGCAGAACTTAGTGAAAACCATCAAGTTAAATAAACCTGTTTAACACGTCAAACAGTAATAATTTTCCAAAATCATTCACAACATAGACATCATAGATAATATAGGCAGCCATGATTTCTTAAATAAACCCATCATAGGATGGTTACAAAATAAGTACCAGTTAGCATATCAAAATATTTTTAGTTTAATATCATACATAACAAAATATAGGCACATGTCACCCTGAAAATACAAACGGTGGATAGAAACATTACAATAAAAAAGAATACCAAATGTGTCGATCCTCCAAGTGTCAGCTACGGGGTGGCCTATCCAAAATATCTGAAAAGGGGAAAGAATTTGGGGCGTGAGCTAGAAAGCTCAGTGTATTCCAACAATGCAAGCAAAACAGTTGCATCAATAAACAATAAATCATGTTATGTGAAACTTATCATAAAAATGCATCAAAGTTTTCATGCAACCTATCTACCTTCCAACCGGACACCATGATACAGTTCCCCAGAACAGTATCTTATACTGGCATTAACCCAAGCCCATTGGGCGAGGTACCATCCTAAGGTTATACCTTAGAATACGAGCGGCCCTAGTCGAAACTTAGGAACCGAAAACGGGCGGACCTGGCCGAAGCCTAGGATCCGAAAACGGGCGGACCTGGCCGAAGCCTAGGATCCGAAAACGGGCGGTCTTACCAGCTGGATCAGGGCTGAGCCGATAATCTCCACATCATACCCCCAAGTACCTCTACTAAATAGTCCGGGTAGTAACATAGTATGCAACCATCATAGTCATAGCAATGCTCAACAACATATTTTTACACTAATAACCGAAAATCATAGGCATGCTTGACATATCGAATGCTAGAGCATAATTCAAACATACAGTGCAATCGTATTTCTTTCATAAACAGAAAACATGCTAGTTTTTCACAAAATCAAGTTTAGCAATCATATACACATAGTATGTTTTGTTAAATCATGTGAAATATGTAAAACAGTAAATATGCAACAGTCATATAGCACACAAGGAACACACCTCAAAAGATGAGATCGGTCAGTCAAAAGGTCTACCGAGCACCGGGATCACGCTCCGCTACAGTACTGGAACCTAAATAGACAAGGATTATGGTTACAAACAAATTTACACCTTGATTCGTATTAAAATACTAAGTTTAGGGTCGTACGAGTGACGATCGGATCACGAGGTGGTACGGATCGAGACGAGCTGGGTTGGGCGTAGGCACGATCGGGAGATCCACGAGTACCTATTAAATCATAAGATTAATATTAGACCTTAATCATCAGTTTATCTTAAATGACATAACTTATACATATGCATGTTTGGGTTCAACGTCCAATTTGGAGGCTTTCGGGTTAGAATTTCGCGAAACGGGCTTCAAAATCAGACTCAGGACGTCGAAAAACATAAAATAGGGCTTTTTGGAAAAAGTTGACTTTTTGGTCAAAGTCAACGCTGACGTCACTGGTCCAAGGCTGGCTCGGCGAGTTGGCTCACTAAGTTGACTCAAGCGAGTTGACTCACTGAGTTGACTCGGACGAGTTGACTCACTGAGTTGACTCGGACGAGTTGACTCACTGGGTCGGGTCGGTCAATGGGTCGGGTCGGGTCGGTCAACGGGTCGATCAAAGAAGCTTGACCGAGCTGACCGGCTCAACCGGTTCGGTCTATGCAGACCGACTCTCGCCGGACGGTCACTGGACGGTCACCGAAAAATACCCATTTTGCGTCGTTTTAAGCGGAAAAACACCCAATAAAATTTTTATATTATTTCACACCCAAAAACGTAAGAAATAATATCAGAAAACCTCAAAATATGTTCGAAACTTACCCCGAAATTTTAGATCTCACCGGAAAATTACGTAACACCGATGAGGGATTTTCCGACGTCGGTTGGACTCGAAACTTTAGGGGTCTTGCTCGTCACCACGTCAGAAGTCCGGATCTGGTGCCCGATTCTCAAACGGCCGGCAGCCGCGACCGGAAATTGCGATAAACGGCGGCGGGGTAGGGTTTCTTGCAGCTGTTTCAAACGGCGATTGCCGATGATGGGCGGCTCGACGGCCCGCGTGGAGGGCTGGGGCTTGGTCGGGATGGCGCGGCGTTTCTGCTGGTGCCGGCGGTGTTGGTCACGGCGGCGCGGTGAGGGAGATCGGCGGTGGCCGGTTTTGTTCAAGGGAGAGAGATGTGAACGATGGGGTGTTTCTGGAAATATTGGGAAAGGTTCCCAATTTAATTTACATTAAGGTGGCAGGTAAGATATTTTTATTATTTTATTATTTTAGGATCTTAGGTACTGACTTATATTTCCCCTGGTGCAGACACTAACCAAGAGCTATGTTAGCTCAATTGGTTAAGCCATTGACCTATGCAGCCAAGGGTCACGAGTTCAAAACCCCTTGGCTGCTTTTCTCTTTTTTTTATTATTATTTTTATGGGGTGTTACAACTCTCCCCCCCCCCTAAAAAGAAATTTCGGCCTCGAAATTTACTTGAGTTGAATAGATGTGGGAATTGCTCTTCCATTGACTCAAGGGTCTCCCAAGTAGCCTCTTCTGGACCACGATTACTCCACTGTACTTTGACCATAGGAATACGTCGATTCCTTAGAACTCTCTCGTCTTGATCCAAGATCTGAACATGTTCCTCCTCGTAAGACAAATCTGGTCTCAACTCTACATCTTGTACCTTGATAACATGGCTCGGATCTGGGTGGTACTGCCTCAACATAGATACATGGAACACATCATGAATACGGCTAAGCTGAGGAGGTAACTCAAGCTGATAAGCAACAGGCCCGACTCTCTTCCGAATACGGTACGGTCCGATAAATCTTGGGCTCAATTTGCCTTTGCGCCCAAATCTCAGAACTTTCTTCCATGGAGACACCTTCAGGAAAACCTGATCACCAACCTCGAACTCAATGTCTTTCCTCCTCCGATCAGCATAGGACTTCTGTCTATCAAAAGCCTCTTTCAGTCGGTTGTGGATCAATCTGACGGTCTCCTCGGTCTCTCGAACCAACTCAGGGCCCAAAGTCTTCTTCTCATACAACTCTGTCCAGCAGATGGGAGTACGACACTTACGGCCATATAGAGCCTCATACGGATACTAGCCTGATAGCTGTTGTTATATGCAAACTCAGCCAAGGGCCAGAAATCCTCCCAACTGCCACGGAAATCAATCACACATCCCCGTAGCATGTCCTCAAGAATCTGAATCACCCTCTCCGATTGTCCATCTGTCTGCGGATGGAAGGATGTACTGAAATTCAGACGTGTACCTAAATCACTGCAAGGCCAAGCAGAATCGAGAAGTGAACCTCGGATCCCGATCAGAGATGATAGATAAAGGTACCCCATGTAGTCTGACGATCTCAGAGATGTACAGTTTAGCCAGCTTCTCCAAAGAGTAGGTGACTCGAACCGGAATAAAATGAGCTGACTTGGTGAGTCGGTCAACAATCACCCAGACAGAGTCTTTCTTGGAAGAAGTCAGAGGTAATCCTGTAACAAAATCCATCGTGACACGTTCCCATTTCCACTCGGAGATCTTAATGGGCTGCAATAAACCAGAAGGATGCTGGTGCTCTGCCTTAACCTGCTGGCAAGTCAAACACCGAGATACATAATCTGAAATGTCCTTCTTCATACCTTCCCAACGATATCTCTGTCTCAGGTTTTGATACATATTGTCCCTACCATGATGCATAGCATAAGGGCTGCTATGAGCCTCACTAAGAATAGCCCGCTTCAACTCGGTATCATCTGGTACACAAAAACGACCCTTGAAGCACAAGACTCCATCCTGATCAAAGGCATAGATAGAGGTAGATCCCTGCTCAACCTGCTACATGACAGGAAGTAAGGAACTGTCTAGAAGCTGTTTGGCCTTAATTTCCTCGGCCAAGGTCGGTTTAACCTGTAGCTCGGCTAATAAACTGCCGTCACTGTATATACTCATCCTGGCAAACAAGGATCTCAAGTCTGATATAGCCTTACGACTCAAAGCATCAGCAACAACATTAGCCTTCCCTGGGTGGTACTCAATCACACAGTCATAGTCCTTAAGAAGATCAATCCAACGGCGTTGTCTCAGATTAAGCTCTCTCTGTGTAAGAATGTACTTTAGGCTCTTGTGATCTGTGTAGATATAACACTTCTCTCCGTAGAGATAGTGTCTCCAGATCTTCAGGGCAAAAACCACAGCGGCCAGCTCTAGATCATGGGGAGGATAATTACATTCATGTGGCCTCAACTAACGAGACGCATAAGCTATTACCTTCCCATCCTGCATCAGAACACATCCAAGCCCAGAACGCGATGCATCACTATAAACCGCAAAATCCTTCCCAGACTCGGGCTGCATGAAAACTGGAGCTTGCGTTAGAGCTGTCTTCAACTTCTCAAAACTATCCTGCTGAGCATCTGTCCAGATGAATGGAACATCCTTCCTCAACAGCTTCGTCAAGGGAGCGGCAATAATAGAAAAGCCCTCGACGAAACGCCTGTAATACCCAGCTAAACCCAAGAAGCTGCGGATCTCGGAAACATTCTTGGGTTGCTTCCAACTCACAATGGCCTCTATCTTGCTCGGATCAACCTGAATACCCCGAGCCGATACCACATGCCCCAAAAATGTCACCTCACTGAGCCAAAATTCACACTTGCTCAGCTTGGCGTACAATTTGTGCTCTCTAAGAGTCAGCAGAACAATCCTCAAATGCTCAGCATGTTCTGCTTCGGTCTGGGAGTAGACTAGGATGTCATCAATGAACACCACCACAAACTGATCCAAATAAGGCCGGAACACACGGTTCATCAGATCCATAAAAGCGGCATGAGCATTAGTCAGACCAAACGGCATCACCAAAAACTCGTAGTGCCCATATCTGGTGCGAATGGCCCGTATTTGCTACATCAGACCCCTTTATCTTTAGCTGATAGTACCCGGAACGAAGATCAATCTTTGAGAAAACTGTAGCTCCCAGTAACTGATCGAACAAGTCATCAATCCTGGGCAGAGGGTACTTATTCTTGACTGTCAACCTGTTCAGCTTGCAGTGGTCAATACACAGCCTGAGAGACCCATCTTTCTTCTTCACGAAGAGAGCAGGAGCTCCCCAGGGCGAAGAGCTGGGTCGAATAAAGCCTCGATCGAGGAGCTCTTGCAACTGAATCTTCAGCTCCTTAAGCTCCTTAGGAGCCATACGGTAAGGGTTCATAGAGACTGGTGCAGAGCCCGGATAAGTTTCAATCTCCAACTCGACATCCCTATCCGTAGGTAATCCAGGTAATTCCTCAGGAAAGACATCAGGGAACTCGCTAACAGTGCGAATCTCTTCAATCTTTGACAAAGAACCCTTGGTATTTAAGAAACAGGCGATGAAAGTCTGATATCCCTTCCGGATCATCCTGTCGGCAGCCAAAGCGGATACCACATTAGATAGATACCCTCGGCGCTCACCAACAAGAACCACTGTACGATCATCAGAAGTCTTCAAAACTGCTCACTTAGACTCACAATCTAGATTAACCCGGTGTTCAGTCAACCAATCCATGCCAAGAATCAGATCGAACTCTTCTAATGGTAGCTCCATAAGGTCAGCTGGAAAGATTTCCCCTTGTACCTCGAGGGGACATCGCCTGAAAAACTTATCTACAACCACAGACTGGCCCACTGGACTCATAACGGTAATTGCACTCTCGATGCTCTCAACTGGAATCTTGAGGTCTCGGGACACAAACCTCGATACATAGGAATGTGTAGAACCATTGTTAAGCAATGCAAAGTATGGAACAGAAAATATAGTGAATGTACCTGCAATGACGTCTAGCTCATCTCTGTCATCACGACGTCTAGTAGCATAAACAAGTGCATGCTGCCTAGCCTCAGTCATAACCGGTCCCCCACTCTGATGTGATCGGCCTCTACTATCAGATCTAGCAGAAGATCCATGAGCTCTACTCTGATAACACCCTGAAACCGGTGTCTGAACTGATGTCTGTGAACGAGCTAGAGTCTGGGATCGAGCAGGGGTCTGAAACGACGATCGGTCTACAGAAGGTGGGTGTGGACAATCTTTCTTGAAATGGTCAGTGGATCTACATCTGAAGCAAGCACCCTACATCTTCCTGCACTCCCCTTGATGAAGTTTACCACAATGCTCACATACAGGAAAAGCGGACCCTGATGAATCACCTCGACTAACCGATGGGCCCTGCTGTACCGTGGGTCTATAACTCGAACCAACACCCTGATACATGGTGCGATCCCTCTTATCTGAGCGTGCGTGAGACTCTCCCTGTCTAGAAGATCTCCAAGATCGATCTCGGTCTCGCCCTCGATCCTTTCCTCTATCTCGATCTCCATCTCTAGTACTCTGACTAGCTGTCAAGATCTCCATCTGTTCTGCAGTCTTAGCCCGGTCCACTAAATCTTCAAACACCTGATCATGGTGGGTAGCCACTCGATCACGTATCCCAATGCGGAGGCCATCTAGAAACTTTTCACATTTGTCTTTCTCAGTAGAAATCAAGCCAGTACCATATCTCGACAACTCTAGAAACTGTATCTCATACTCAGCTACTGTCATGGTACCCTGCACTAGGTCTTTAAAAGCCTGGCGTCTCTCTCTCAAGAACCGCTCGCCCAGAAAACGGTTCCAAAAGCTCTCCTTAAAGAAATCCCATGTCAGACGATCAGAAGGAACACTACTCATAATGGACTCCCACCAGGTGCGGGCATTCCCATTCAGCATAGATACAACACCCAAATACTTCCTGGATTGCTCAAAACCCAACTCACCCATACGTCTCTCGATATCGTATAACCACTCCTCAGCCTCGGTCGGTGGTCCACTAAGAGATCCCGAGAAGGTCTTGATCTCGTTGGCAATCAGGGTCTGTGAGATAGGAACTTCAGGTGTGACTCCAGATGCTCTGACTACTCCCTGAATCAACTGGAGAAATTGTCTACTCAAGGACTCATCTGTAACTCCAGTCATAGGCTCGGGCCCAGAAACAGTAGCTCCCCTGACCGAAGTAGTCATGTCGATACCAGGAGATGGCAATGGAACAGTGGGAGTAGGTGTAGGAGCAGTCGGGACAGATGTCGGAGTAGTCGAAGCAGAAGCAGCAACAGCAGCTGAAAAACCACTAGGGGTAGGAGGCTCTACAGATGTCGGATGTCAACTGCGGCTATAGCAACTCCAGGGGCAGGTGGATACGCCACCAGATCATCTATCGGGTCTGCAAATCTAACAGGTCGACCACGCCTACGAGTGGGTCGACGCCCCCTTCCGGTGCTCATCTCGGAGAATCTCTACAAGGGATAAAACCTAAGATCAATTTATGACACTGGAGAATCGAACACAATTAAACATATAAAGTTGGGTGACATGGCCTCTTTTTTTACAGTACTTGTAAAACATTCTAAAACAGTATTTTAAAAAGGACTCATCCACAGTCTGAGGTTTTAAAACCAAAAGCTCTGATACCAACTAAATGTAACCCCCTAGACCGGCCTATGCGAAATGACAAAGTCTAGTAAGGCACATTAAGTTTAAAACTCAAGTAGAAAACATGTTTGCAAACTAAGCGTTAATTTCGGCAGCATAACGGCAAAACTTAGTGAAAACCATCAAGTTAAATAAACCTGTTTAACACGTCAAACAGTAATAATTTTCCAAAATCATTCACAACATAGACATCATAGATAATATAGGCAACCATGATTTCTTAAATAAACCCATCATAGGATGGTTACAAAATAAATACCAGTTAGCATATCAAAATATTTTTAGTTTAATATCATACATAACAAAATATAGGCACATGTCACCCTGAAAATACAAACGGTGGATAGAAACATTACAATAAAAAAGAATACCAAATGTGTCGATCCTCCAAGTGTCAGCTACGGGGTGGCCTATCCAAAATATCTGAAAAGGGGAAAGAATTTGGGGCGTGAGCTAGAAAGCTCAGTTTGTTCCAACAGTGCAAGCAAAACAGTTGCATCAATAAACAATAAATCATGTTATGTGAAACATATCATAAAAATGCATCAAAGTTTTCATGCAACCTATCTACCCTCCAACCGAACACCATGATACAGTTCCCCAGAACAGTATCTTATACTGGCATTAACCCAAGCCCATTGGGCGGGGTACCATCCTAAGGTTATACCTTAGAATACGGGCGGCCCTAGTCGAAACATAGGAACCGAAAACGGGCGGACCTGGCCGAAGCCTAGGATCCGAAAACGGGCGGACCTGGCCGAAGCCTAGGATCCGAAAATGGGCGGTCTTACCAGCTAGATCAGGGCTAAGCCGATAATCTCCACATCATACCCCCAAGTACCTCTACTAAATAGTCCGGGTAGTAACATAGTATGCAACCATCATAGTCATAGAAATGCTCAACAACATATTTTTACACTAATAACCGAAAATCATAGGCATGCTTGACATATCGAATGCTAGAGCATAATTCAAACATACAGTGCAATCATATTTCTTTCATAAACAGAAAACATGCTAGTTTTTCACAAAATCAAGTTTAGCAATCATATACACATAGTATGTTTTGTTAAATCATGTGAAATATGTAAAACAGTAAATATGCAACAGTCATATAGCACACAAGGAACACACCTCAAAAGATGAGATCGGTCAGTCAAAAGGTCTATCGAGCACCGGGATCACGCTCCGCTACAGTACTGGAACCTAAATAGACAAGGATTTTGGTTACAAACAAATTTACACCTTGATTCGTATTAAAATACTAAGTTTAGGGTCGTACGAGTGACGATCGGATCACGAGGCGGTACGGATCGAGACGAGCTGGGCTGGGCGTAGGCACGATCGGGAGATCCACGAGTACCTATTAAATCATAAGATTAATATTAGACCTTAATCATCAGTTTATCTTAAATGACATAACATATACATATGCATGTTCGGGTTAGAATTTCGCGAAACGGGCTTCAAAATCGGACTCAGGACGTCGAAAAACATAAAATATGGCTTTTTGGAAAAAGATGACTTTTTGGTCAAAGTCAACGCTGACGTCAGCGGTCAAAGTCAACGCTGACGTCATGCTGACGTCACTGGTCCAAGGCTGGCTCGGCGAGTTGGCTCACTGAGTTGACTCGGACGAGTTGACTCACTGAGTTGACTCGGACGAGTTGACTCACTGAGTTGACTCGGACGAGTTGACTCACTGGGTCGGGTCGGTCAACGGGTCGGGTCGGTCAAAGAGGCTTGACCGAGCTGACCGGTTCAGACCGGTTCGGTCTATGCAGAACGGCTCTCGCCGGACGGTCACTGGACGGTCGCCGGAAAATACCCATTTTGCGTCGTTTTTAAGCGGAAAAACACCCAACAAAATTGTTATATTATTTCACACCCAAAAACGTAAGAAATAATATCAGAAAACCTCAAAATATATTCGAAGCTTACCCCGAAATTTTAGATCTCACCGGAAAATTACGTAACACCGATGAGGGCTTTTCCGACGTTGGTTGGACTCGAAACTTTAGGGGTCTTGCTCGTCACCACGTTAGAAGTCTGGATCTGGTGCCCGATTCTCAAACGACCGGCAGCCACGACCGGAAATCGCGATAAACGGCGGCGGGGTAGGGTTTCTTGCAGCCGTTTCAAACGGCGATTGCCGACGATGGGCGGCTCGACGGTGCGCATGGAGGGCTGGGGCTTGGTCGGGATGGCGCGGCGTTTCTGCTGGTGCCGGCGGTGTTGGTCACGGTGACACGGTGAGGGAGATCGGCGGTGGCCGGTTTGGTTCAAGGGAGAGAGATGTGAACGATAGGGTGTTTCTGGAAATATTGGGAAAGGTTCCCAATTTAATTTACATTAAGGTGGCAGGTAAGATATTTTTATTATTTTATTATTTTAGGATCTTAGGTACTGACTTATATTTCCCCTGGTGCAGACACTAACCAAGAGCTATGTTAGCTCAATTGGTTAAGCCATTGACCTATGCAGCCAAGGGTCACCGGTTCAAAACCCCTTGGCTGCTTTTCTCTTTTTTTTATTATTATTTTTATGGGGTGTTACAACTCTCCCCTCCTAAAAAGAAATTTCAGACTCGAAATTTACCTGAGTTGAACATATGTGGGAATTGCTCTTCCATTGACTCAAGGGTCTCCCAAGTAGCCTCTTCTAGACCACGATTACTCCACTGTACTTTGACCATAGGAATACATCGATTCCTTAGAATTCTCTCGTCTTGATCCAAGATCTGAACAGGTTCCTCCTCGTAAGACAAATCTGGTCTCAACTCCATATCCTGTACCTGGATAACATGGCTCGGATCTGGGTGGTACTGCCTCAACATAGATACATGGAACACATCATGAATACGGCTATGCTGAGGAGGTAACTCAAGCTGATAAGCAACAGGCCCGACTCTCTTCCGAATACGGTACGGTCCGATAAATCTTGGGCTCAATTTGCCTTTGCGCCCAAATCTCAGAACTTTCTTCCATGGAGACACCTTCAGGAAAACCTGATCACCAACCTCGAACTCAATGTCTTTCCTCCTCCGATCAGCATAGGATTTCTGTCTATCAAAAGCCTCTTTCAGTCGGTTGCGGATCAATCTGACAGTCTCCTCGGTCTCTCGAACCAACTCAGGGCCCAAAGTCTTCTTCTCATACAACTCTGTCCAACAGATGGGAGTACGACACTTACGGCCATACAGAGCCTTATACGGTGCCATACGGATAGTAGCCTGATAGCTGTTGTTATATGCAAACTCAGCCAAGGGCAAGAAATCCTCCCAACTGCCACGGAAATCAATCACACATCCCCGTAGCATGTCCTCAAGAATCTGAATCACCCTCTCCGATTGTCCATCTGTCTGCGGATGGAAGGATGTACTGAAATTCAGACGTGTACCTAAAGCACTGTGCAAGGCCAAGCAGAATCGAGAAGTGAACCTCGGATCCCGATCAGAGATGATAGATAAAGGTACCCCATGTAGTCTGACGATCTCAGAGATGTACAGTTTAGCCAGCTTCTCCAAAGAGTAGGTGACTCGAACCGGAATAAAATGAGCTGACTTGGTGAGTCGGTCAACAATCACCCAGACAGAGTCTTTCTTGGAAGGGGTCAGAGGTAATCCTGTAACAAAATCCATCGTGACACGTTCCCATTTCCACTCGGGGATCTTAATGGGCTGTAATAAACCAGAAGGATGCTGGTGCTCTGCCTTAACCTGCTGGCAAGTCAAACACCGAGATACATAATCTGAAATGTCCTTCTTCATACCTTCCCAACGATATCTCTGTCTCAGGTTTTGATACATCTTGTCCCCACCAGGATGCATAGCATAAGGTCTGCTATGAGCCTCACTAAGAATAGCCCGCTTCAACTCGGTATCATCTGGTACACAATAACGACCATTGAAGCACAAGACTCCATCCTGATCAAAGGCATAGATAGAGGTAGATCCCTGCTCAACCTGCTGCATGGCAGGAAGTAAGGAACTGTCTAGAAGTTGTTTGGCCTTAATTTCCTCGGCCAAGGTCGGTTTAACCTGTAGCTCGGCTAATAAACTACCGTCACTGTATATACTCATCCTGGCAAACACGGATCTCAAGTCTGATATAGCCTTACGACTCAAAGCATCAGCAACAACATTAGCCTTCCCTGGGTGGTACTCAATCACACAGTCATAGTCCTTAAGAAGCTCAATCCAACGGCGTTGTCTCAGATTAAGCTCTCTCTGTGTAAGAATGTACTTTAGGCTCTTGTGATCTGTGTAGATATAACACTTCTCTCCGTAGAGATAGTGTCTCCAGATCTTCAGGGCAAAAACCACAGCGGCCAGCTCTAGATCATGGGGAGGATAATTACATTCATGTGGCCTCAACTGACGAGACGCATAAGCTATTACCTTCACATCCTGCATCAGAACACATCCAAGCCCAGAACGCGATGCATCACTATAAATCGCAAAATCCTTCCCAGACTCGGGCTGCGTCAAAACTGGAGCTTGCGTTAGAGCTGTCTTCAACTTCTCAAAACTATCCTGCTGAGCATCTATCCAGATGAATGGAACATCCTTCCTCAACAGCTTCGTCAAGGGAGCGGCAATAATAGAAAAGCCCTCGACGAAACGCCTGTAATACCCAGCTAAACCCAAGAAGCTCCGGATCTCGGAAACATTCTTGGGTTGCTTCCAACTCACAATGGCCTCTATCTTGCTCGGATCAACCTGAATACCCCAAGCCGATACCACATGCCCTAAAAATGTCACCTCACTGAGCCAAAATTCACACTTGCTCAGCTTGGCGTACAATTTGTGCTCTCTAAGAGTCTGCAGAACAATCCTCAAATGCTCAGCATGTTCTGCTTCAGTCTGGGAGTAGACTAGGATGTCATCAATGAACACCACCACAAACTGATCCAAATAAGGCCGGAACACACGGTTCATCAGATCCATAAAAGCGACATGAGCATTAGTCAGACCAAACGACATCACCAAAAACTCGTAGTGCCCATATCTGGTGCGAATGGCCGTCTTTGCTACATCAGACCCCTTTATCTTTAGCTGATAGTACCCGGAACGAATATCAATCTTCGAGAAAACTGTAGCTCCCCGTAACTGATCGAACAAGTCATCAATCCTGGGCAGAGGGTACTTATTCTTGACTGTCAACCTGTTCAGCTTGCGGTGGCAATACACAGCCTGAGAGACCCATCTTTCTTCTTCACGAAGAGAACAGAAGCTCCCCAGGGCGAAGAGTTGGGTCGAATAAAGCCTCAGTCGAGGAGCTCTTGCAACTAAATCTTCAGCTCCTTAAGCTCCTTAGGAGCCATACGGTAAGGGTTCATAGAGACTGGTGCAGAGCCCGGATAAGTTTCAATCTCAAACTCGATATCCCTATCTGGTGGTAATCCATGTAATTCCTCATGAAAGACATCAGGGAACTCGCTAACAGTACGAATCTCTTCAATCTTTGACAAAGAACCCTTGGTATTTAAGAAACAGGCGATGAAAGTCTGATAGCCCTTCCGGATCATCCTGTCGGCAGCCAAAGCGGATACCACATTAGATAGATACCCTCGGCGCTCACCAACAAGAACCATTGTACGATCATCAGAAGTCTTCAAAACTGCTCTCTTAGACTCGCAATCTAGATTAACCCGGTGTTCAGTCAACCAATCCATGCCAAGAATCAGATCGAACTCTTCTAATGGTAGCTCCATAAGGTCAGCTAGAAAGATTTCCCCTTGTACCTCGAGGGGACATCGCCTGAAAACCTTATCTACAACCACAGACTGGCCCACTGAACTCATAACGGTAATTGCACTCTCGATGCTCTCAACTGGAATCTGGAGGTCTCGGGACACAAACCTCGATACATAGGAATGTGTAGAACCATTGTCAAGCAATGCAAAGTATGGAACAGAAAATATAGTGAATGTACCTGCAATGACGTCTAGCTCATCTCTGTCATCACGACGTCTAGTAGCATAAACAAGTGCAGGCTGCCTAGCCTCAGTCATAACCGGTCCCCCACTCTGATGTGATCGGCCTCTATTATCAGATCTAGCAGAAGATCCATGAGCTCTACTCTGATAACGCCCTTGTTGCGTGTAAAATAGTCTATCGCAATTGAGTGCAAGTGTACACGTCGCAAGTAATAAAGTGATACTAGAGTATCGGATATCGTCTCCACAGGGACTGGGCTAACCATTTCCTTCGCTATCTGCACAAGGGGAAAAGAATGATTTAAGATTTTGTCACGAGAAATATAAAGTAAACTTAAATAAAAGAGTAGAGAAATCAAGATAGAAAGAATGGGCTGGTATTGAGTTGCTCAGTAGTGCAGGTATTGAATTGCTTAGGATCTCCAGTTCTGTCGTCGCGCCCGTCGCCGACAGCACCTGTCGCGGCGGCTGTCCGTTAGCTGTCGCGGCAGCGAACACTAACTTCGTACTTCAAGCTTGGCAAGAATCCCAGATCTGCCTTGCCCTATCCCTAGGCACAAGTCTGTCGATGATCACGTCTTTGATGATACCTCCCGGCGTGAATCGAAGGATGAACACCGATGTGTATGAATTCTTCCTTAGCCACTTAACCTCGCCCTATCCCTAGGCACGAGATGGTTCAACTATAAACTAGAGAACGCGCTCTTATCTCTTTCGTATACTTAACTCTCCCGATGCTAAGTAAATGGATAACCTCACAATGCTCTCCCGATGCTCTTGCAAGATATTAAAACCAAGATAAAAGAACTTGAAGTTTATTTTATTGAACTTGAAAAATCCTAAAACAAAGCAACCCTTGCAACTACTTTACAAAACAACCCGTAGCCTTTGGGGGAATTTAGAACATGTCGGTGACGGGTGGACGGCAGGGGTTTGGTTTCGGTTATGGGGTAATCGGTTCTACCCTAGGTTTAATCTATGCCCTTATATAAGCTTTGGGCTCAAGTTATCTAAGGTAACAAGGATTACAACTTTAATTAAAAGTAAGATTCTAATAAAGACTAAATCTCTAAAGTCTCCTACTTTCCAGCCGCATCCTTGTTTCTAGGAATTTCTTCTCCTTGAGCTTTGGCTTGACATATCTTTTGATCCGGGGCTTGGAAAAATATTTGGCTTCCACACGACAGACGAGCAGATTTTTCTCTATCTATCGAGATCCACTTTACTTTTCCTCTTCATAAGTCTGCTGTCACCTTGCTGTCACAACAGGTCCATGACAGGTTCGTTCTTCTTCGGCTGCTTGTCCAGTTCAGCTCTTCTGCTTATCTGCCCTGGGCCTGCCTTCTCCGTCTTCTATGGCAGATACCTACAAAAACATCCATTTTTAGTAGAATCTGTGCCTTTTAATATATTTGTGATGTTTTGCTGTAAACTGACCTAAATGCAATAAATAATGCTTGAATGCAGCAGAAATATGGGTTAAAAAGGGTGTAATTAATAGAACTTTTAAACACTCATCACACCCCCAAACTCAAGTTTTTGCTTGTCCTCAAGCAATTAAGACTTAAAAGATGAATGAAAATTTTTATGTTGGCCTTCAAACAGTGAACTGTCCCTTACCCGTCGCTCATTCTCTGTGGCGGCAGCAACCTGTCGGAAAGGTTAGGATCTGTCCGGAATCTCCCTATAGTCCTCGTGCAGTGTGTGCATGCTTGTGAACAGTTATATGCTAAGACTTTCTTAGTTTCACTAGAATATTCAACTCTTTAACTCGAATTTTTATGCCAAAGTTTATTTTCTTGAAGACACATTTTCATGCTTCTTTTTCTTCTATTTTCAAGCTAATTTTTCTAGAGCCAGTTTTGGGCACCTCTAGTTAGCTTCCTAGAGCCGGTTTCGGGCACCTCTAGGTTTTTGAGTTTTTTTTTTTGCTAAACTTCTTTCCTAGAGCCAGTGTTAGGCACCTCTAGGGGCTATTCAAGTACTAAGAATCCTATTCTAGTTTGGCTTAAAAGAAATCTAAGCAATATAACAATCACAAATGGTGTTTTAAGTTTTTCAGAACTATAGAAAGGCTCTAAACTTCTCCTTAAACTGTCCTAAAGATGCTGCCACGACAGAGCTGTCATGACAGGTAAGTTTACTTCACAGTTTTAAGGCAACAGTTTTTTTCAGTCTTTTCTGGTTTGTTTTTTTTTAAGAGAAAAAAATAACTAAGTAAAAGACGCAAAATTTAACTACTAAAATGGACTCTATTACTGGAGGGATGTCACCCCCAAACTCGAGGGTTGCATTGCCCTCAATGCAAATGACAAAATAAAAATGAAAACATATGAAGGCAGTACATCACAAAATATAAATGGCAGGCAGCAGTAATAAGATAAGAAACTTAAATTTAGGCGTTGTCTTCGCTGCTGCTGCTGAGGCGGATTGGGCGGCAGATTCTGGTTCTCGAGGCGGGCTGGGCAGGTTGTTCCACGACCTGGATGTCGGAGCTGCTGCCGCTGAGAAAGTGGAGGCAGCATTGCGTCGGGTTTTCCTATAATACATATTAGTGCAAGGGTTGTGAAAAGTAAATGAAAGCAAATGAAAACTAAAAAGGGAGAGCAAGTAAGAAAAGCAGAAGTGAGTGAAAATGAAAATGAAACGGAGTTTTATAGAAAAGGAATTGTTGCCCGTTGAAGCTGTACGGCAGGCGCGAATAACGGGGCGGCTGTCGAGCTTTAGCGTGTCTGATGTGTCTGACACACGTTTCCGCATCTGTCACGCGTCTGTCGTGACAGCATGGTGACAGCCTGTCTTTTCCGCGTCTGTCATGGCAGCCGTAGCGACAGGCTTCAATATTGGGCTTTGTTGGGTTGATGAATGGGTGGTGGGTTGGGTTCACTTCTCCTGTTCTTCTTGGCTCCTTTATTTCCTAAAAGCATTATTCGAATAAAATAAACCTTATTTCCTAATAATAAATAAGTAATAAAAATACTCCTTGTTTTATCGATGCTTGAGGGGTCGTTTCCGGTACTTCTTGAAGTCCATCTGTACCCTTCATCCGGTGATATTTCTCACGGTGGGGGCTCCTTTCTTTCTCTTCCCTTTGTAGTCCATGAAGTCCTCCCTTCTTGGTAATGTTTCTGAGGGCATGAATATATGATTAGAAAAAATCAAATTGACATTCGGCCACAAACTTACCTTGTTTTCGTTGAATGTTGTTGTGGTTGAATGTAGCCCTTGTTGTCGTGTCCGCTGCTGTGACAGGCAGTTATTTTGACAGCCTGTTGTCAGGTTACTTTGCAGGTCAATGGGACATTGGTAAGTACCATCACTCTCTATACCAAATTCTGTTGACCACTCGTAGATCTCCATCAGTAGAGACTGATGATTCTATGTCCACCGGCTTTGGTTCCTCTAATACCTGCAATGGAATTGGTGAGTTTTCATATGATTCAAAAGGTTCGTTTATTACCTGCTCATATTCCATCGGCGATGTATTGTCATTGGGTAGCTCTTCTAGGTGGTCGTGCGAGTGCCATGACAGGGATGGATGTGTGCAATCTTGGTCAGGCATAATCGAGGTAGTGGGTTGAGAATTTGCCTCTGATGTGGTTGCTGCTGCATCATCAGTTGCTGCCGAGGCGGCAGTTTCTGTCGAGGCGGCAGTTGATGTCGAGGCGGCAGTTGCTGTCGAGGCGGCAGTTTCTGTCGAGGCGGCAGTTTCTGCCTCAACAGTTGTTGCTGCCGTGACATTCTCTTGAATTTCACTAAGCATTGTCGCGGTGTTGCTCCATTCCGGCTCCTCGGTCATTGCCAGGGCAGGTTGTTGCTCAGACTCATCATATGTTGGGTATTCCTTCACATGGGCATCCTCGTCGTCTTGCCTCAGGATTTCAGGTTCATCTGTGGCATGAATGAGGACTGGTCTGCTCAAGAGTTCATCCATCTTGGCGATACTTGCTTTCGTAGAGGCTAACACTTTTTGAGTGATTGCCAAGAAGGCTTGCAGTGTGTCTTCTAAGGATTTTGACTGTTCTTGAGGATGATGACATTGCCAGGGCAGGTCGGGTTCTGCAGCAAAACTATTATGGTATAAAAAATTTTGTGGGTTTTGATCGTACCATAAAAAATTTTGCTGCTGCGGCATCGGCAATTGCTGCCCCTGTTGCTGCCACGGCTGCTGCCCTGGCAGCATGTCTTTACGGTAATTGCAAGAACTTTCCCACATCAACTCTCGAATGGTTTTTCCTGGCATGTTGATGCCCTTGAACCTGTATTTTCACCTGAGTTTTTTTTGTTAAAAAAAAATAAAAAAAAAAGAAAAGTGCAGAAGCTAGGGTAAGAGTGTGTTGCCAGTCCCCGGCAACGGCGCCAAAAACTTGTTGCGTGTAAAATAGTCTATCGCAATTGAGTGCAAGTGTACACGTCGCAAGTAATAAAGTGATACTAGAGTATCGGATATCGTCTCCACAGGGACTGGGCTAACCCTTTCCTTCGCTATCTGCACAAGGGGAAAAGAATGATTTAAGATTTTGTCACGAGAAATATAAAGTAAACTTAAATAAAATAGTAGAGAAATCAAGATAGAAAGAATGGGCTGGTATTGAGTTGCTCAGTAGTGCAGGTATTGAATTGCTTAGAATCTCCAGTTCTGTCGTCGCGCCCGTCGCCGACAGCACCTGTCGCGGCGGCTGTCCGTTAGCTATCGCGGCAGCGAACACTAACCCCGTACTTCAAGCTTGGCAAGAATCCCAGATCTGCCTTGCCCTATCCCTAGGCACAAGTCTGTCGATGATCACGTCTTTGATGATACCTCCCGGCGTGAATCGAAGGATGAACACCGATGTGTATGAATTCTTCCTTAGCCACTTAACCTCGCCCTATCCCTAGGCACGAGATGGTTCAACTATAAACTAGAGAACGCGCTCTTATCTCTTTTGTATACTTAAATCTCCCGATGCTAAGTAAATGGATAACCTCACAATGCTCTCCCGATGCTCTTGCAAGATATTAAAACCAAGATAAAAGAACTTGAAGTTTATTTTATTGAACTTGAAAAATCCTAAAACAAAGCAACCCTTGCAACTACTTTACAAAACAACCCGTAGCCCTTGGGGGAATTTAGAACATGTCGGTGACGGGTGGACGGCAGGGGTTTGGTTTCGGTTATGGGGTAATCGGTTCTACCCTAGGTTTAATCTATGCCCTTATATAAGCTTTGGGCTCAAGTTATCTAAGGTAACAAGGATTACAACTTTAATTAAAAGTAAGATTCTAATAAAGACTAAATCTCTAAAGTCTCCTACTTTCCAGCCGCATCCTTGTTTCTAGGAATTTCTTCTCCTTGAGCTTTGGCTTGACATATCTTTTGATCCGGGGCTTGGAAAAATATTTGGCTTCCACACGACAGACGAGCAGATTTTTCTCTATCTATCGAGATCCACTTTACTTTTCCTCTTCATAAGTCTGCTGTCACCTTGCTGTCACGACAGGTTCGTTCTTCTTTGGCTGCTTGTCCAGTTCAGCTCTTCTGCTTATCTGCCCTGGGCC
This sequence comes from Hibiscus trionum, assembly GCA_030270665.1. Classification (NCBI taxonomy): domain Eukaryota; kingdom Viridiplantae; phylum Streptophyta; class Magnoliopsida; order Malvales; family Malvaceae; genus Hibiscus; species Hibiscus trionum. Next base: position 37,753,793 of record BSYR01000026.1, on the reverse strand, counting down.
TGCCTTCTCCGTCTTCTATGGCAGATACCTACAAAAACAGCCATTTTTAGTAGAATCTGTGCCTTTTAATATATTTGTGATGTTTTGCTGTAAACTGACCTAAATGCAATGAATAATGCTTGAATGCAGCAGAAATATGGGTTAAAAAGGGTGTAAATAATAGAACTTTTAAACACTCATCAGCCCTGAACCCGGTGTCTGAAAAGATGTCTGTGAACGAGCTGGAGTCTGGGATCGAGCAGGGGTCTGAAACGACGATCGGTCTACAGAAGGTGGGTGTGGACAATCTTTCTTGAAATGGTCAGTGGATCCACATCTGAAGCAAGCACCCGACATCTTCCTGCACTCCCCTCGATGAAGCTTACCACAATGCTCACGTACAGGAAAAGCGGACCCTGATGAATCACCTCGACTAACCGATGGGCCCTGCTGTACCGTGGGCCTATAACTCGAACCACCACCCTGATACATGGTGCGAGCCCTCTTATCTGACCGTGCGTGAGACTCTCCCTGTCTAGAAAATCTCCAAGATCAATCTCGGTCTCGCCCTCGATCCTTGCCTCTATCTCGATCTCCATCTCTAGTACTCTGACTAGCTGTCAAGATCTCTATCTGTTCTGTAGTCTTAGCCCGTTCCACTAAATCTTCAAACACCTGATCATGGTGGGTAGCCACTCGATCACGTATCCCAATGTGGAGGCCATCCATAAACTTTTCACATTTGTCTTTCTTAGTAGAAATCAAGCCAGTACCATATCTCGACAACTCTAGAAATTGTATCTCATACTCAGCTACTGTCATGGTACCCTGCACCAGGTCTTTAAAAGCCTGGCGTCTCTCTCTCAAGAACTGCTCGCCCAGAAAACGGTTCCTAAAGCCCTCCTTAAAGAAATCCCATGTCAGACGACCAGAAGGAACACTACTCATAATGGACTCCCACCAGGTGCGGGCATTCCCATTCAGCATAGATACAACACCCAAATACTTCCTGGATTGCTCAAAACCCAACTCACCCATACGTCTCTCGATATCGTATAACCACTCCTCAGCCTCGGTCGGTGGTCCACTAAGAGATCCCGAGAAGGTCTTGATCCTGTTGGCAATCAGGGTCTGTGAGATAGGAACTTCAGGTGTGACTCTAGATGCTCTAACTACTCCCTGAATCAACTGGAGAAATTGTCTACTCAAGGACTCATCCGTAACTCCAGTCATAGGCCCAGGCCCAGAAACAGTAGCTCCCCTGACCGGAGTAGTCATGTCGATACTAGGAGATGGCAATGGAACAATGGGAGTAGGTGTAGGAGCAGTCGGGATAGATGTCGGAGTAGTCGAAGCAGCAGCAGCAGTTGAAAGACCACTAGGGGTAGGAGGCTCTACAGATGTCGGAGGGTCAACTGCGGCTGTAGCAACTCCAGGGGCAGGTGGATCAGCCACCAGATCATCTATCGGGTCTGCAAATCTAACAGGTCGACCACGCCTACGAGCGGGTCGGCGCCCCCTTCCGGTGCTCATCTCGGAGACTCTCTACAAGGGATAAAACCTAAGATTAGTTTATGACACAGGAGAATCGAACAAAATTAAACATATAAAGTTGGGTGACATGGCCTCTTTTTTTACAGTACTTGTAAAACATTCTAAAACAGTATTTTAAAAAGGACTCATCCACAGTCCGAGGTTTTAAAACCAAAAGCTCTGTTACCAACTAAATGTAACCCCCTAGACCGGCCTATGCGAAATGACCAAGTCTAGTAAGGCACATTAAGTTTAAAACTCAAGTAGAAAACATGTTTGCAAACTATGCGTTAATTTCGGCAGCATAACGGCATAACTTAGTGAAAACCATCAAGTTAAATAAACCTGTTTAACACGTCAAACAGTAATAATTTTCCAAAATCATTCACAACATAGACATCATAGATAATATAGGCAGCCATGATTTCTTAAATAAACCCATCAAAGGATGGTTACAAAATAAGTATCAGTTAGCATATCAAAATATTTTTAGTTTAATATCACACATAACAAAATATAGGCACATGTCACCCTGAAAATACAAACGGTGGATAGAAACATTACAATAAAAAAGAATACCAAATGTGTCGATCCTCCAAGTGTCAGCTACGGGGTGGCCTATCCAAAATATCTGAAAAGGGGAAAGAATTTGGGGGCGTGAGCTAGAAAGCTCAGTGTGTTCCAATAGTGCAAGCAAAACAGTTGCATCAATAAACAATAAATCATGTTATGTGAAACATATCATAAAAATGCATCAAAGTTTTCATGCAACCTATCTACCCTCCAACCGGACACCATGATACAGTTCCCCAGAACAGTATCTTATACTGGCATTAACCCAAGCCCATTGGGCGGGGTACCATCCTAAGGTTATACCTTAGAATACGGGCGGCCCTAGTCGAAACTTAGGAATCGAAAACGGGTGGACCTGGCCGAAGCCTAGGATCCGAAAACGGGCGGACCTGGCCGAAGCCTAGGATCCGAAAACGGGCGGTCTTACCAGCTGGATCAGGGCTGAGCCGATAATCTCCACATAATACCCCCAAGTACCTCTACTAAATAGTCCGGGTAGTAACATAGTATGCAACCATCATAGTCATAGCAATGCTCAACAACATATTTTTACACTGATAACCGAAAATCATAGGCATGCTTGACATATCGAATGCTAGAGCATAATTCAAACATACAGTGCAATCGTATTTCTTTCATAAACAGAAAACATGCTAGTTTTTCACAAAATCAAGTTTAGCAATCATATACACATAGTATGTTTTGTTAAATCATGTGAAATATGTAAAACAGTAAATATGCAACAGTCATATAGCACACAAGGAACACACCTCAAAAGATGAGATCGGTCAGTCAAAAGGTCTACCGAGCACCGGGATCACGCTCCGCTACAGTACTGGAACCTAAATAGACAAGGATTATGGTTACAAACAAATTTACACCTTGATTCATATTAAAATACTAAGTTTCGGGTCGTACGAGTGACGATCGGATCACGAGGCGGTACGGATCGAGACGAGCTGGGCTGGGCGTAGGCACGATCGGGAGATCCACGAGTACCTATTAAATCATAAGATTAATATTAGACCTTAATCATCAGTTTATCTTAAATGACATAACTTATACATATGCATGTTCGGGTTCAACGTCCAATTTGGAGGCTTTCGGGTTAGAATTTCGCGAAACGGGCTTCAAAATCAGACTCGGGACGTCGAAAAACATAAAATAGGGCTTTTTGGAAAAAGTTGACTTTTGGTCAAAGTCAACGCTGACGTCAGCGGTCAAAGTCAAGGCTGACGTCATGCTGACGTCACTGGTCCAAGGCTGGCTCGGCGAGTTGGCTCACTGAGTTGACTCGGGCGAGTTGACTCACTAAGTTGACTCGGACGAGTTGACTCACTAGGTCGGGTCGGTCAACGGGTCGGGTCGGGTCGGTCAACGAGTCGGTCAAAGGGGCTTGACCGAGCTGACCGGTTCAACCGGTTCGGTCTATGCAGACCGGCTCTCGACGGACGGTCACTGGACGGTCGCCGGAAAATACCCATTTTGCGTCGTTTTTAAGCAGAAAAACACCCAATAAAATTGTTATATTATTTCACACCCAAAAACGTAAGAAATAATATCACAAAACCTCAAAATATGTTCGAAACTTACCCCGAAATTTTAGATCTCACCGGAAAATTACGTAACACCGATGAGGGCTTTTCCGACGTCGGTTGGACTCGAAACTTTAGGGATCTTGCTCGTCACCACGCCAGAAGTCCGGATCTAGTGCCCGATTCTCAAACGGCCGGCAGCCGCAACCGGAAATCGCGATAAACGGTGGCGGGGTAGGTTTTCTTGCAGCCGTTTCAAACAGCGATTGTCGACGATGGGCGGCTCGACGGCGCGCGTGGAGGATTGGGGCTTGGTCGGGATGGCGCGGCGTTTCTGCTGGTGCCGGCGGTGTTGGTCACGGCGGCGCGGTGAGGGAGATCGGCGGTGGCCGGTTTGGTTCAAGGGAGAGGGATGTGAACGATGGTGTGTTTCTGGAAATATTGGGAAAGGTTCTCAATTTAATTTACATTAAGGTGGCAGGTAAGATATTTTTATTATTTTATTATTTTAGGATCTTAGGTACTGACTTATATTTCCCCTGGTGCAGACACTAACCAAGAGCTATGTTAGCTCAATTGGTTAAGCCATTGACCTATGCAGCCAAGGGTCACGGGTTCAAAACCCCTTGGCTGCTTTTCTCTCTTTTTTTATTATTATTTTTATGGGGTGTTACAACTTTCCAACCAAGATTCAGAACCTTCAGCAGACAAACCTCTGAACTCAGTCTCTCCCAAACTGCGCAAACATTCCAAAGATAATCTAGCATTAGCATCTCCCTGATGCCCAGCTTCACGAGCTACAGTTACTGCTGCTTGAAAGGCTCCAACAATAGCTTGTATCAAAACTGTCATGTCAGGAGCAGCTTGCCCCTGCCCAGCTTCAGGTCCAGCGACCCCAGCACCAGCACCAACACCAGCTCCATCACCTCCAGCACCAGCACCACCAGGAGGAGGAGGTAAATCCACAACATTATCGACATTCTCCTCATTATCGTTCTGAGCCATAGCTCGTGTATTAATCCTCGTCTATCTACGAGGTCCCATTCACTAAAACAATGCACTAACACAAATGCAATAAACATAATTAGGCTTAACAAGGTAAGTAATCCAAGCACTCAAGCTCATTTTTTTCAAAAACAATTCATTTCATTAGTTTTGATATGGCAATGGGTCCCTCTAACATGCTTCAACACAGCATAGCATCACAATTGCAACATTATTACAATTCACACATCAAACTTTCACTTAAGAAGCATACAAAGCAATCATACATATATCACCCACATAACCATTCCCAATTACTCGAGAACTCAGCTTTGATACCACCAAATGTAACCCCCTTAGCCTGGCCTAGACGGTTGACCCGAACTACGGATATTACACGGGGGAAAACCAAAGTCAACCTGAAAGTCAACCTTGATTAACGACCTTTTTTTTCTTTTTAAAACTTGTCTAGATGCATATTAATCCTAAGCGTAGCCTTGAGGAAAGCATACTTGAAAAGCACAGCGATCGGAAAGCAATAAGGGACTCAATTGCACAACATACAAAAGTTAGGGACCAAATTGTAAATTATGGAAAGATGAAGGACTTAGCTGATTTTTAAATTACCAATATCAAATTAATCATATTACATGCTTCCCTGTCAAATTCACCTCAAACGGACATCTCAAACTCAAGCAATTGCAAATACAAAATTCAGGACTAAAACGTAAAGCTTGCAAACCTTAAACCATTCAAATCAGTGCCCAACGGTCACCTGTTTCGAAACGAGGGTTGACTGTTCCGAAACGCGGGTTCGTTTCGAGACCTGTATCGAAATAGGGCTTGGCAGTGGCCAATTCGTTTCAGAACGGCCTCTACCCGTTTCGATACACGAAGGCCATTACAGGCCCCCGTTTCGAAACGTTAGTGCCCGTTCCGATACGGACTGCCCAGAAAGTGCAGAATTTGCTGGTTTAACATTCAATTAACCACTTAAACACATCCTAATGACCTCCTATTCATGCCAACAAGTCATCATACATACAAGGTACATATTTGCATCATCAAAACACATTCATGGCATCAATTAGGAAAATCCACAAGTCTATAGGCATGCATCCTAATATCCAAAACCAAACATCCATCAAAACACCAAAACAAGCACCAAATGGCCATTTACAAGTCCAAAACCTCAAAGGCATCATGCCACACTTAGGGAGTCCAAAACATCTCCCAAAACACAACCTAGGTTCCCATTGCCAAATACCAAAAACTAATAATGTGTGAAAAAGTCACCATACATGAGCTTAGCTTTCCCTTGGATTCTTAGCCTCCTTGTTGCCCTCAAAACACTTCAATTCTATGCATTATTGGTTCAAGAAAGAGAGCGTAAGCATATTTGCTGAGTGAGGCATGCTCTAAAAAAACAACACAATAATGCATTTTATAAAACACCTTTCAAAAGGCCTTTAAACTCATAAACATCATTTCTCATGCAACAATGCATACACAACAAGCATTTCATGCTTCATTAACATCAACATGTCATATTGGCTTCCAAGTGATACCATAACCATTTTTCAACACAAAACACAATCGGATACGCGGATTACAAGTGTTGTCCCATACGCTTCATACACACTACCGAACACACAAGGTGGAGTTTACCGGTACAATCACAACCCCTCAACACCCGTGATGGAGTTTAATGGTACAATTACAACCCCTCCACATCACTCATCGGTAGTTGTATAACATCACTAACGAGAACACGGGACACACAACACAAGATCCTCACATGGCCTTTTAACCACCATTATGATCTTAGACATCTCGTTAGTGTACTTGGATGGAGTTTACGGTACAATTACAACCCCTCAACATCCAAGGCGACTTTATTCACGGTGCACCCAATCCTATAGCCGGCTAACTATATCTGATTCAAGTACTTTAAAACCACACATCACTTACCAACATACATCAATTATCATCAATATTCCACTGTTTTAAAGCATCTAAATCAAAGCCATTTACAACATCCACCACTATGCATCAAACAACAATTTTAACAAATCAAACCAAGGATCTCTTACCTTGAGCATCCTTCCACAAATGGCTTACATAACCAGCATTAACCATGCTAAACATGCATTCAAAAACCGAATTTAAATATGCAATTATCAACAAATGCATCGAACCAATCCATGGCTCATCCAAGAGAGTTTTTTCCGAAAACTTACTCTTGAGCTTAGTTAAGTTGATTAGACTTAAACTAAGCTCCCAAACCTTCAAATATTTGATACAAAGCAAGAAATCCAACTCCACTCACCAATTCCGTTTCGCAAGCTTGCCGAAACGCCGATCAAGCCTCCGAATCAACACCACAAGGATCCGATGATGTCTCCTCTGTTTTAAACATATCAAAGCAGAGGATTAATGCATCATCATGCATTAAAATCTTCAGCCATAACACCTAAACTCGCTGCTCTCACCAAATCTAAAATTTCGGCTACCAAACACAACCGAAATCACTTCCAAACTCTTTCACAACATTACCCAGCCAAGATCCATCACTTCTAAACATCCTTAAACATCAATTAACATCCAAAAACAACCTAAACTCGTCCTTATACCTCCAGCTATAACAGAAAACCAAGATCACCCCAAAAACCACCATTTTCACAAATAAAAACTTAGGAAAATCAACCTATTCGGGATTGCATTGATTAAACCTCAATTAAACATCATTAAACATCCAAAATACATTAAAAAGACATCTCAAAACAGAGCCCAAACAATCACCACGAATTCCTTCAAGATTTAATCCAAATCTTGAGTTTTAAGCCAAAAATCAAGATCACAACATAAAAACCTTTTATAAACCTTAATTTAAGGATTGAGAACTTGGGAATTTCAGTAAAGAACTGAGTATTTAGAGGAGAAGAACATCCTTACCTCTAAATGTAGATTTCTCCTTGATTAGAGCCAAAATCCTTGAAAATTCAATAAGCAAATGAAGAGGATTTGATGTAGAAAGGATTAGGAATCTTTTGATGATTGAAACCTCATCATTTAGTGTGAAAATCAAAAGAAATGTTGCTGTAGAAATGCGTTTGGCTGAGAGAATTTTGAGAGAAAATGATATGAGAAAGTTTTTAAGAAAGTTAGTTATGAAATCTCAAAATTGGTTTTTCCCATTTTAGTTTAATTAATTAAACATTAAATGAATCATTAAAATCTAAGAAAAATCTAGAGAAATCAATCTTGGGTAAATTAGCTCCTTAAAGATTCAAAGTTTCAATCCTTACAAAACAGTCACCACTAACTTTTCAAAAATTACATTTTAGTCACTATTTCGAAATGTCACACTTCCAAACCTTATTTTGTAAAATTGATTTCACCACTCTCTTATATATATTAAAATAGGATTTTTAGATATTTTTCCATATTTATAATGCAACCCGAACTAGGCTTTCCCTAAAACTACCTTTTATATTCGAACTGAAAATCAGACCGATCCGGTTCAGACCCTAAACTTCCAAGCCCAAAATTGGGGTGTTACAACTATATCCTTTGAGAACAAACAACACAAGAACTTCAAGTTCTTTTAGTAAGTGGAATTTAATCAATTATATTAAGCAACACAAGAACTTCATGCTCTTTAATAAGTGTAATTTAATCAAATCCTTTGAGAATAAGCACCACAAGAACTGAATGTTCTTTTAATACATGTGCATGTAAATCTCAATATTTTTTGCACCATTATTGATCAGGATGGTCGATCGTGCCAACTATATATATATGTGTGTATATATCTCTGAATTTGTAAACTTCTTGTTTACCAGAACATGTAATTCAATCTCACTCGTACATGTCTAGTGCGGCCATCAAAATTGTTCCTTTAAATAGGAATATATTTAGCTCTTTCGAAGCTTTCAATTGAAATTATCTTTTGGTAGCAATATATAGCTCTTCTAGAGCTTTCAACTGACTTTTTGGCTACCAGAATTTATATCCATATTGGCTTATTTCAAATCCCAATTGATAACATATGTTATCTATAATTCCAAAAAGAATATTTTGCGAACTCATATTGCTCTCTTAAAATTTCCACCTCTAGTGGCGACGATATTATTACCATTAGCGGTAATTATTACAATATTCGCAATTATGCACTTTTCATAATGTGCTTTCTCTCAAAAACTTATTGCTCTTTTGGAGCATCAATACTTTTAGTACTTTGAGATATAATACTCACATTTTCCCTTGCATTTAAATGGAAAAATATATCTTATGCTTCTGCTAAGCATAAATCGTCACCATAAATTATATTTGATAAGTAATCATGTTAAACAAATAAATAATATGATAATATATAAATATAAATATAAATATTAACATGAATATAAATATAAAATATAAATAATTAATGTATAAAGTAAATAAACATAAAGCAAAATAAATAAAAAGATAATTAATTCTTTTCAAAGTTATGAGAATAATTAGAAGATGATTTATTCCATTTGAGGGTTATAAGAAAATCAACAACGTCCAAATGAGTTGGACTAACAATGTCCAAATAAGTTGGACCAATATCATCTTTGTCATTTTTCGCAATCAGAATTTGCTTTTATTTTCTTTCCTTTATCATTCAATCATTGTTGATTTTTCAACGTACGATAAGTACGAGACCAATGGTTTATAACATCACATTGGTAAAAAAAAGATTCTACTTTCTTAGAATGATCTTTATCGCTCTTGTCATCCTTATAACCTCACTACTAGTGGGTAGAAGTATTCTTAAAATGACCATATTTTTCATATCTATATTCATAGCCTCGACCACGACCACAACTTCTAATGTGGTTTTTATTCCTTCCATAATATAATCTCACATAAACTTCAGGGAATAGAGTAGAGCCAATGGGCCTTTGAAACCTTTTTCACATATCCTTATCACAGAGATCAAAGATTTTATCCTCGTACGCGGCATTGTTAAACATGTCCATAATGTCCTTTAAAAACCTCCTTTGAGACCAGCAGCCTCGCATAACGGGATGTCCAACCAATATACTTGGATTATATCGAAATTATGTCTCTAATTGAATAATGATTTACCATGTTTGCATTCACTTCAGGGAATGAAACAGTTCCAATAATCGCATGGAATAAACATCATGCTTGCATTCACTTCAGGGAATGCCCCATCATTGATAATTGCATGGAATAAACATCATGCTTTGCATTCACTTCAGGGAATGCCTCCCATAAAACTTTTTGGATCAAGACAAATTTTCGTAACTTGAAATTAGGAGAAGTCTATGGTCGAGTTTTTCGACGAAGAAGAAATATTACTTTCGAGCAAATATAGACTTTATAATAATCTTCTTGTAAATTCAAAATCATCATAATTTATCGCACTTTAAAATAATAATATAAAGAATAAAAATAAAACCAAAATTTACCGATATTGATTTTTCTCTCGTGGACAATGGAGACATAGCATATAACCGAGATAGCTTCTCATAGTCCCTTTATATCACATCTCTTTCCAAGCCATTTAAGCATATCATGTAAAACTCAAAACACAGTTAAAAATACTAACTTTTACCAAATAAAATAACATAAATAATAATATGAAAATATCAAATATAATCATATAAGTAAAAGTATGAATAAACATACCGCTAATTAACCCTTTTAGGAACAAGAGAAAGCACACGTAATTTACACCAAACGCAACCTCTTCGTCTCTGTCAATTCGTCTTTTGGTTTGTGAGAAGCCACAAATTTATCTCTTTCCAATGTTCGAATAAAATCAAACATACTTCCAAACTTTTCGAAAAAAATTAAATAAAAAAATTAAGTTAAAATATAAAGAAAAAGACAATAAGTAATTTAAAAGAATGAAGAGAGAAAAAAAAACTTATCTTTGGTTTATCCTAGAATCGAATTCTTTCCAATAACTTCTTTTGGATTTAAACAATGAAGACCTCAGTTGATTAGAGTCGTGTTGTGAATAAAATAACAAAGAACAATAATAAGAACAAAGAACATGAATGAAAGAACAAAGAGATGAGAGAAAGAGGAAGATTTGTATTATTCTCAAATATAGACTTGTGTACAATGCCTTCATCAAGTCATCTATTTATAGACATAAGAAATACATATTACATTGAACTCTAATTAAATGAGATAATATTTCTAATGATAAAGTAAATCAATCTCCTTAGATAAAGTTCTAATCATGATAGACATCCACATAGATAAATATTCATAACAAATAGTAATAATAATAATAATAATACAAGAATTTAAGTTAAAAAAGGAGAGTCAATTTAGTCATGAAAAAATAGAATTCAATTTGAATTAAAATGTTTTAAAAAATAAATTAAACAATTAAGAAAAAAAGATATGGTTGGAGCAGAAGAATTGAAATTCAATTTGATAAAAGGGTTATTTATGGATTTAGTCCTTAAACTTTCAAGAAATTTCATATTAACTTCCAAGTTTGACAAAAATTCTTATTTAGTCTACCATAGAAAATCAGGGTTTTTAATTAAAAATTCCCAATTGTTAGGATTTTCAATTAGGGATTTCAAAATTAGGATTTTAAATTAGGGATTTTTCGAATCTATGGTTTACAATTTGGGCATAATTTTTGGGGTGTTATAACTTAATTGTGTACGCTTTTCAAAAATTAAAATTTTTTAAAAAAGTAAAGTGGTTTTTACCTCTTAAGCCTTTTTTTAAGGGTAATCTTCACTCGTGGTCACTTTTGTTTTAGGTTTGTTCTATTTTGGTCACCCGAATTCAAAAAAGATTATTCTGGTCACTTACGTTCGAAACCGTTTCTGTTTTGGTCACTGGACCGTTAACCTCCGTTAATTAAAAATAATAATTTCTAATTTGACCCCCAAACTTTCAAAACTTTATTTTTCACCATCTTCCCCAAAACTCAATGAACTTCCCACTGCAGGGGAGAACTGCAGTAGATGTGGAAAGGAATGATAGCGTAGCTGTGGCTTCTAAATAGTTTGCTCAACACTATTACCAGCTTTATGGACTTGAAAATTGTTTTCAAAAGGAAACTCTTTTAGTTTCTTTGAATCATTTTCATATCTGCTATTCATGTTTTTGAGTGCTTCGGTGTTTGATGGTCATATTGGCAAAGTTGGAATAGCTTCGGAAAGTCAAATATCTATAACTAGAACCCCATTTTCTTTGGTTGATTGAAAATTATTTTGTACTTAGTCATAATTATTGGCCCTACTTTTATTTTAATGCTTATTACTGCAATAAAGGGAGGGTGTAGCATTAGCGCTACTAATATCTTGATATGGTTATTACGTGCCAATTTTCTTCCTTTTTTTTAAACTCACATATTTACTTAATTTCAAGTTTTGAACATTGGAGATTGTTGTGTTTTCATCCCTCAAGCTGAGTTTTCTTAAATATGCAATTTCACTGATGATGATTTTTGCAATCTGGAATGTACTTGTTGTATCCATATTATATCACCTGCTATGTTCCTCTATATGATCGGAGTCGAGGCTTTGAACCATTTATTTTCTCATGCGGGAATGGATGTAAGATACGATGATATAAATCCTTGGCGATTATGTTAGAAAAATTGGGATTCTTGTTTCTGTTAAGTGATATTGTTTATTTTGACATACTTTCTACTGGAAAAGTCACTTTGAGACTAACGGAGGTTCATTGAGTTTTGGGGAAGATGGTAAAAAATGAAGTTTTGAAAGTTTGGGGGTCAAATTAGAAATTATTATTTTTAATTAACGGAGGTTAACGGTCCAGTGACCAAAACAGAAACGGTTTCGAAAGTAAGTGACCAGAATAATCTTTTTTAAATTCGGGTGACCAAAATAGAACAAACCCAAAACAAAAGTGACCATGAGTGAAGATTACCCTTTTTTTTAATGAATGGAGTTTTATGTCGGTAAGCCAACAATTTGAAAAGTTTTTGCTATGTTTGGTAATTAGCGGATAGCTGATAACAGATTACATTAGCTGATAGTTAATAGTTGATTTGACTAGCGAATTGAATTATCTGATTGTAAAAAAGTGTTTGATAAAATTAACTGATAGTTGTTTGCTTATTTAAACAAGTAAAATGACATATAAGGACATGATTATATTCAATACTTATTTGAATAGTTTATTAGTTATCAATATTTTGTATCTATTAATATTAATTAGATTATGAAAAATAATTTTTAATATATCATTACTAAGCATATTTGAAGGATTTATATTTTAATTTATTATTTATATAATTATTTTTAACACAATTTAATTAATTATTAAATTTAAGTATAAATATAAATGTGTGAGAATAAAAAGAAAAAAAAACAAAAATTATTAGTTTACAAATGTCATAATGTAAATATGTGAGGTTGAAGAAATAAAATATAAAATGGTTAAATTTATGTTATTTGGAGATTTTTGATAAATGTTAAGGGTAAAAGAGTCTTTATAACTATTATGTCAAAACCTCTAATATCAAAAAGCTCCTATTAGCAGCCTTTTCAAAATTAAAGGTTTCACCCCAATCCGCTATTTTAATCTACTCTTTACCAAACATTTAAATTAGCAGATTTGACCGGTCAAACCTCTAATTTTAGCTCAAACATCTCTTTACCAAACATGGTCTTTTATTAATTTTTATCATAAAAATATTATAATCTCTAAATTTATAATTAAAATTAATATATACTATAACATTTATCAAACAATAATTCAAATAAAATCAAGCCAAATTTAAATTATTCTATCTCAGCCTTATCCAACTCAAACCAACCTATCGAAACTAACATAAAAATACACACAGTAGAACTAACAAACCAATCTAACCGACCTAGCAGGTCTAACATATTAAAGTTAAGACATCCATTACCTAAAGGATCTAACACATAATCTCATATTCTCTTAATTCTACATGGATAATGATACGTACCCTTACTCATTACAACTTAAATTAGTCTTAATTATCCTCTTTCAAGCTTGATTACTAATACAACAATCAAATGAACAGATCACGACGCTTCTTGGGGTTGGGTTCAGGGTTCCCTTTTCTCATCATTGCCACAAACTCATCATAGTTGATCCTTCCATCCTGCAAAAATGATTATGTCAAAACTCAAATTTGATATGAACTCAAGTCTTTTAAGATAAATTTGATTTATTTTCACTTGGTAAGTGCCATGATTCGCTTACATTGTCGGTGTCAACCTCAGAAATGATTTCCCTTATGTCTCGACCATCATGCATTCCATATTCACGTAGAGCTTGGTCTAATTCTTCAGTCGTGATATACCTGAAAGTGGCCATATAATATTGTGACGTCCCGAAAAGATGGGACATTAATCTCGCATCGGTGTGAAAGAAAAGAGGTCTTTTGATATAGAAGCGCTGACGCTACACAATCTATCATACATGTTTTTTGCGAAGAGATAATGATACTGTGATAAGTGGTATCGGAGCTATCTCTTGACTGTCTAATTTTACGACGAGTATCCCAAAAGTGGGGTAGTCAGGGTGAACAACTGTGGCATTAGTCCATCACGAAAACCAAATACTTGTGATGAGGGCATCAAGAGTTTGAGTGGTTGAGAGTGTCACACCCTAAAGAGACGAAGACATTATCTCACGTCGGAAAGCATATGGAAAGTCTTAGGATATAAAAAGGTTGACGCTGCACGTGCTATCAGAAGAGGGTAATGACAGTCAGGGTTGAGTAGGCAGGGTGAAAAATCGTGATAATAGTCCATCATGAGAGTGGATGACTCATGACGAGGGCATCTCGAGGTTGAGTGGTTCAGTGGTGTATGTCACACCCTAAAGAGATCCCACGTCGGTTGAAAAATAAATGAGAGATCTTAATATATAAAAACATGACATTGCACGTGCTATCAAACATGTCTTTTTGGGAGAGATAATGAGCCGGTGACAATATGTATAGATTTGGACAAATAAATAAAAAAGGTTGCAAAACGTAACCAGGTGGCAATAATTACCCGCTGTTATCTTTATCAAAATGTTGGAAGGCATGGTAGAGATCTTCTCTGTCCATCCGGTTCATATGCATTGTGGCAGTGATGAACTCATCGTAGTCGATCGTTCCATTTCCGTCCGCATCAGCCTGTTTTGTTTTTCCAGAATAAGATTTACAAAAGAAAGAGTAAATTCAATATTGAAGTTTGGAAAAAGACGTACGGCCTCCATAAGTTGTTGAACTTCATATTCAGAGAGTTTGGTTCCTTGCTTTGCGAGGCCTTGCTTCAATTCTTCCAGTGTTATGGTGCCGCTGTTATCGGTGTCCATGCCTTTGAACATCTCTTTCAACCCCATGATTTCTTCTTCCGATAAACACCCAGCAATAACCCGCAATGCAACTTTCTTGAAATTGTTCATTGCTTTGAACTGCTTCAGCCTGTTCAGCACTGCGTTGTCTAGAGGTGTGTCTGGTGCTTCACCATCCTCTTTGATCCATGGATGACCTGTTCATACACAATATACAAGATTTTATATTACGGGTGTAAGTTTTTATGCCCAAATTATGCCTCCTTTTGCAATATGTGCTTAAAATATTTTTTTATTAAAATAAGTGCCTAAAATTTCATTTTTGACTGAAATAGGTGCCTAAAGTATTTTTTTTGCTGAAATAGATACCTAAAGTTTCATTTTTGGCTGAAATAAGTGCCTAAAGTATTTTTTGGCTAAAATAAGTGCCTACAATTTTTTTTTGTTGAAATAGGTGCTCAAGTAGGTGCATGCATCGATTGACTTTAAAGCAAACTAAAAGTGGAACTTTAGGCACTTATTTCAGCAAAAAATAAACTCCAAACATTTATTTCAATGGAAAAATACTTTAGGCACATATTACAAAAACATACATAGTTTAAGCACTTATTTTGTAGTTAAACCATAATACTAACTAAAATTTTATGCTAATTTGAAAATATGTCAAGGGTATATTTATGTACACGTACTTAGAACCTGGCTTGCGGTTAACCTCTTCTTGGGATCGGAATTTAGCATCTTCCTTACAACATCCTTCGCTTGAGTTGAGATTTCAGGCCATGGATCACTATTGAAATCTATGTGCCCTCGTAAAATTGCATTGAATATCCCAGTTTCGGATTCTATCAGAAAAAAAGAAGAAGAAGAAATTATCTTAACGAAAACTTTATACTTTAATCATCTTTTTAACTTAATTGATGTTCGATTAGCTCGTAAAATATTATATTAATAAAAATAAATAATTACTAACCTGCCCAGAAGGGAGGAGTACCAGATAGAAGAATATACAAGATAATTCCAATGCTCCATATGTCAGCTTCCGGTCCATATTTCCTTTTCAAAACTTCGGGTGCAATATAATATGCACTTCCAACAATGTCTTTAAATTCTTCACCTGTTCGGATTTCAAGCCAAACTCATTGTTTCTTGTCTTTAACCACAAAAAATCCAACAACTATTAAGATGAGTATTAGTCGGTTCAATCTAAACTAAACCGATTCAACTATTGAATTTTGGTTATTTTAGTTGGATTTATTCAATCTTCAAATTTGGTTTATTTGTCTAGTTCAATAGAGTTAGAGGGGACATTGGCACCGAAAAAAATTATAATATGCCCTTAAAATATTTTTAAAATTTTAATTAGATCCCTCGAAATTTATAGAAATTCTCATAAGTGTTAATTTTTTAATATTTTTAATTATCCCTTCAAAATTGTTAAAAAATTCATTAAACATTCTTAAAAAATTTAAAATTCTGGTTAGACTCTAACATTTCAAAACAAAAAAAAACAAATTTCTCATTGAGTGTCTTAAATTTTTTTAAAAAAAGTTTGGTTATGCCTTTAAAATTTTAAAAATTTTAATTAAGCCCCCTCAAACTATACATTCAAGATCTGCCAATATTCAATTTTATAATATGCATGAGTGTATAATATAGAGTTATTGCACTCGAGTACTCACTGTGTTTTTAAGGTTTTGTCCACCTTAGATACACTTTCACATATTTAAAACCCAAATTCTCAAATCAATTGGCACTTTTTCCCTAAAGAGAACTACTATGTGTTTGAGTATGTGCATTTGAATATGAATTGCTAAAATCTTGAGGGACATATAAGTACCTAAATTAGAAAATATTGATAAACTCTCACGATACAATTTCATAAATACAGTCAAGTCAGGTTGTGATAGTATAATGATTTGAAATTATATATCATCAAACAAACTATTTTAAGTTGGTTAATCGACTTAATTCAGCCAAATCAACTAAATTATATTGATGTTTGAAATTTTGATATATACTTTCACGACATAGTTCGACTGGTGAGGTCAGATCAGGTTGTGATAATATAATAATTTGAAATTATTTATTATTAAACCGACTATTTTAAGTTGATTAATCACCTTAATTCGGCCAAATCGGCTAAATTATATTGATGTTTGAAATTTTAATAGGTAACCAATGGCAATGACCCTGGGAAGAAATTAAGGTGAAGAAAGTAAAACCAACCTGGCTTATAAAACGCAGAAAGACCAAAATCTGTGGCCTTGAGTGGTGAATCGTCTTCCTTGCTCAACAACAAGAAATTCTCAGGCTTGAGATCCCTATGGATGACCCCCATAGAATGGCAAGTGTGCACGATCTGAACAATTGTTCTAAGCAAAGAAGCCGCCGCACGCTCGCTGTAATGCCCTTCGGCGATGATCCTATCGAACAGCTCTCCACCGGCACATAACTCCATCACCAAATGAACCGAATGCTTATCTTCGTAAGCTCCTTTCAGCTCCACAATGTTTGGCTGACCCGTCAAATGGTGCATGATTTGTACTTCCCTTCTAACATCCTCGATATCCTCTTTGTTAGCCAGTTTTCTCTTGGCTATCGTCTTGCACGCGAATTGTTCCCTCGTTGTCTTGTTGGTACATAAATGGGTGACCCCGAACTGACCCCTACCCAGTTCTTTTCCCATGCTGAAGCTTGATTCCACATCTTCCATTGGCCGCCCTAAGATGGTTCCCAGGGCGGATGACATGGTCATGGAGGAAGGCTTGGAAGCGGATTGTGCATCTCCCTTTTCTTCCTTGTTAGTGTCGTCTTCGGCCGCGGGGCTTCCACCACAACAACAACTCCCCATTGTTGAAGGGAGATGGAGAGGGTGATGGCCTTAAAGCAGGCGGAGAAATCTCGGAAAAGTTTTCTGGTTGGGAGTAAAGAAAATGAAAGGGGAAAAAACGAAGGCGATGGGCAAGAAAGAGTGAGAAAAAGATTAGTGTTGGAGCAATGTTCGAAAATGGAGGAGGATTGATAGTGAGGGATTATAGGATTAAGGGGGTGTCTAAATTATGGTGGGTTTGGATGATGCAAATGATTTTATTGTTTGAGACACCAAGGTATAGAGGATTTTTCGGAAAACGATTGCAAAACAAATTTTGTGTGTGTTTCATTAATGGCAGGAAAATAAAGACGAAAGCTACTGTTTTTACTGTTTGCTGTTACAAGTTTGGAGTTGTTTTCATGGAGAAGATGCATCACTGTCTGTCCCAACAACAACAGTTTGGTTGATGAACCAAATTAAGTTGCCTTCATTTAGCACTTTGTTACAATGACCAGTTTCTCGTCTTCTCAATAAAACATCCAGGTTTTACTTTTTTAGGGTAATGTATCGAAATGGTAATTAAATTTTGTTTAAAAACTCAAAATGGTAGTCAAACCTTCAAAAGTTACAAAATGGGAATTAAACATTATGTTTTGTTACAAAATAGTAACTCGGAAGTTAAGTACCTAACATGCATGGTATAAAATTTTGTATTATAACACATTTACTCCTTATTTACATTCAATCGATTTAGTTCTAATTTAAAAAAATTCATTAAATTTAGCCCTCGTTTATATTCTTTCTGTTTGGTCCATAAAGCATTCTTCCCTCCTGGTGGTGGCTGCTTTAATTATTGAGACATGTGTATAAAAGGCAAAGAAGGGTAAGCCAAGGTAAGGCAGATTAATTAAGGAAGGTGAAAAGAGATAGAGAAAATGAATTGTTAAAGTTTTGTCCGGAAAATCCACAAACCCTCACCATCTCAGAACATTCAATCTTTGTACTTTAGATCATTACGTACGGCTCTGTCATTTTTTCTTGTTAGAACTAAATCATAATAAATATGAAATTTAATCTATGATTTATCATGTCAAATCATCAAGAACAATAAATTGAATAAACTGAATGCGGAAGTATACCTGAATTTATTGATGGACTAAAAACCTTAAAACCTTTGATGAAGATCTCCTAAAAAGTGGTTGTGATCTTCCAAGAAGATAGGTTAACCCTTGCCGTAAAAACTCTCTGACGAAGACAAGAGTAATACAAGTTAACCTATTTCTTGGGAACCACTACCTCTTTATATTGTTGATTATTAAATCAACTATAAAATATTTATAACTCTGTCTCACATTGAATTATAAATATATCTTACGATATTTACACTTTTATTTCCATGACACTTTAATACCTATGACACGACTAACATAATTGGTCACTTGATTTTGTGTCATACTTTATAATAGCATCATACATTTTACATATGTAGCCACAATTGCGGAATTTAATCCAACAACCTCCCACTTGGGCAACATATGTTTCCTGACAAATGTACAACCTTATGAACTCAGAATTTGCTATTATATAATAGGTATTCTATAACAATCTTGTCCATCAACTATATTCATATAGGATCAAAGTAGCCTTTGTCATATCAATCATGACTAGACCCATCAATGGTCATGTAATGCCCTAAACCATAGTCTAGAAGCACTGAAGCTAGTAACTTGATTTGCTAATTTAATTAAGCTTGATCCTAAGCTAATTAGGATATCTAAGGACTTAAATGAAAGAAAACGAAAGAGTAGTGATCAAATAAAAGGACAAAAACAAAATGGATAAGGAAATGAAAGAATGCATGCAAACTCTCTTAATTCCTATATGCCTTTGCTTATGTCCTTAATTAATGGATAATTAAGGGGCAATTTAGTCATTTCCCTAAGCTACTAGAGATGTGTCATCTTCTCCATCCTATCTATTAGTCGACTGGTTTAGGAAGGATAGGAGAGAGTGAAAATTTGAGAGAAATTCCATTATAGGAGAAATTAGAGCTTTCATGTTAGGTGATCTTGCATGGTAATCAAAGGTAGGAAGATTATGTAAGTGAATCCTACCTTATTCGAGTAGGTTATTGATTGAATGCTTATGTTTGAGCTTGAAATTGATGAATTTCTTGTTAATTGAGTCATGCTTGATATGGTTTTCAATTGAACCTTGCTAAATGGTAAATTGATTAATGAGAATAGGATAGAATTCAGCTTGACTAAATGGAATAATACATGAGTGAAACCATTGCTTGAATAATCATGAGTTTGAATAGAGTAATTCGAATTGCTTCTGAATTGGATCATAATTTGAATGAAAGCTTGCTGGAAAATATGTATATGAAATGAATTGGGTTGTTGAACAAGTTAATATAATGGTTACATGCTGAAAATTGAGCTAGTAATGAAACTAGTCACATTTATTGTTAACAAATTGGTTAGGGACTGTTTTGAGAGAATTAGTGAATTCGGGATTGATCTGGACAAAATTAAAGGCTAGAGAATTGAACTAAAAATAGGGGAGAGGCTAGATTGAATGTTTGTTAAATTGAATTGCTTGATTAGGGAGTTAATGAACTGTTTTAAAGTGTTTATTGGCATGCTAGTGAAACAAGGTTTGATTTGAAAAAGAACTGTTAAAATGTGGACTTAATTGGACAAATTAGGGACTAAAACTTACATGTAAAAACAGTGGGAAAATAGGGTAACTAAGTTCTAAAGGGATGAATTTAATGCAATAAGGGTCATTGACTAATTTCCCCACTAAAATGAACTTAAATGCAAAATGGACAGTCTTGATATGGTAAATTTACATGTCTTAATGATAAAATATGTATTAATATATAAAGGTTAAAAATGCAAGGAATATATGGTTGGAAAGATAATTAAGTTATCTTTCTAACGGTGTAAATGGTTATAAATTCCAACGTATGGATTAAAAGATATAAGCAATTTAGTAAGCGATGTGCATGCTGCCTGGCAGAAACTGTCTTGATGCTTGAAATGAAATGTAGGTTTAAATTTAGTTTGGTTTTGGCCCTAATGCATGATTATATTGTTCGAATATTAGATTAAGAAAACGATAGAAATGATGGATAAGTATCAAGATGTGAATGAGGAGTCGGGTATTTCGTAAACTTCGTGATACAAGGTGAGTGTAGTTTTATCAGGTTAGGACTTAGGTCCTAACCACATTATGCTTGTTTTCATTGTAATGATTTGCTTATGTATGAAAATGACTTTAAACTATACTTGGTAAATAAGATATGGAAGAATGGATTTAAATGGAAACTTGATAATTAGTTTATGCTTGAGAAATGTCTCAGTAATGAAAATGTTACATGTGAACAAATGCTTGATCTACTAGGCCTTCTTGTGACCATTCGAAAGATACATGGATGCCTTGAAATATACTTGCTTGATGTATAATGATTACTTGAAATGTGACATAATAATGAGATTGAAAAATGAAACAATTGCTTGATCTTGCTTGATGACTATTCGAATGACTTGGATGTCTATATGACTTTTCTTGATGGCTAATGAACACATGAATTGAATATACACTTGAAATCATTGAATGCTTGATAAATGAACTATGGTTCGAATGGCCTAAGGGCTTAACATGATCTTGATCTTGATATGCTTGATACTTGAACACTTGAAAGCTTGATAATTGAGCTAAGGCTTTAATAAGCCTAAGGGCAATCATAATCTTGATAAACAAGGCTTGAACTTGAACGTGCTTGATTCTTGAATACTTGAACTCGAATAAGCTTCATACTTGAATGAACTTGACTTGAATCCTTGATACTTGATTGCTTGATAAGTAAAAGAATCAATAAAGACCTTGGTTGATAGTTTATCTTAGGTAGAAAGGCATTTCTTAGAGTCTAGAGCTCTTTGTGTATCGGGTGGACTACGGTCTAGGGCCAAGGCCCTTATTTGGCTACAGTAGGAGGAAAGTTTGTTGTGGTAATTTGGCGACAATAGGAGGGATTGACCAGTACTATGATACATCTTGTGGCGACAGTTGGTTGGTGACTCGATTACCTAGGCATAACTAAATGCCAAGGCAAAGCTATACTAAATAAGCTTGAAATGAAATAAGTTAAACTTGATTAAAGTATGTGAAATCTTGACTCTTGTTGATAAGCTTTCTGAATAATGAATTTACATGAATGAGATGATGAACTTGATAACTTGAATTTGTTTGTATTTTGAAAGATAAAACATGGTGAAAATGAGCTTCTATTCGAATGAAAGTGTATGTTTGCCTTGCTTGGGTTTGCCTAGTCCTTGAAATTTTATTGTTTTCTTGACTTATATATGGTGAAACCTTGAAATGAAATGCTTGATCATAGAATGCTTGTACTATTCGAATAGCCATTGAAAAACCAATCTAAGACTTGTTATAACTTGATTAAGGTCTAGATAGGTCATTCATGAAATAAGGACCCTAAAACTTGAAACGAAATAAGTGGACTAAATTCACAATACTTGAATATGCTATTTGGTTTATTTGACTTAATGGATTAAAATGCATGAAATGAATTGACTTATAGGTAATTTGTGCTTGGTATTTGAGGAATGCTTTACTTGTTCAACAAGACATGTAAAATTAATCTTTGTATGAATCTGTAATGAAGTGACTCTAAGTGATAACATGTGAAAGGTCAAAACGAAACATGTTTGTGTACACAAATGAGACTCCACTCGAATGCCCTACATATATAATTAGATGTGCTTGTACTACCTGGAATGGTAATTGGATGCCTATGATCCTATGTTGAAAGCAATTAAACATGTTAGATCACTTGAATGTCTAATCGAATAATCCCTTGAACTTGGTTGCTTGTCTAGTTCGAATAGAGTATTGAACCATGTTAGTGATCTCTAGTTAGAATAGTATGACTTGAATTGGTCTTGAATGAAGTTTTGCAAATACCTAAAATGAATAGATAACTTATAATAATCCTTAAGCTCAAACAAGTTGATTGATATGGTTACTGGATAGTCAAGCAACTTGTTAAGCTTAACCGAATAGTCTACTAAGGTTACTTTCTAATCAAGTAAAATGGAAAAAAGTTAATGAATTTGCTTACACGCTATATTTATATCCTGAGTTGGTAGAAGCTTCACATATATGTAAAGGACACGTGAAGGATTGAATCTTGTTTTAAGTACTAATCGATCATGCGCAAAATTGCTTGAATAAGAAGAAATTGATCCTTGAAATGAACTTGTTAATGGTTCATAGTAGATGAGCTTATTCGAATGTACTTAGAGATTATATGATTGAGTAATAAACTATCTTGAGCATGTATTGTGGATTGCTTGCATGACTTATGTGACGTAAAACTCTGAAATGAAATCCTTGAGCGTTATGTTCTTGTAAAATCGAATGAACTTGAGCATTAACTAAGACTTGACCTAAATTGATTGAAGTCTAGATGGGTTATACTTAAATAAAAGATCCCTAAAACTTGATAACCTGATAACTTGATAAAATAGATACTACCTCACTAGGTACACTATGTACTTATCACTCTTGTTTCCATTCTTCCCAAGCTACATGTTATCTCATTCTCGAATACGGTTTCTTGAGTTCGAAGCAAGATACATACAAGTGTAACTCTATACGGTTCTTTTGAATCTCTTTGTTTACTCTTAGTTGGTGGAACTAGGTTTGTCAATAGTTTGCTAGCCATGCATCTATTCATGAAGATTGTATAAACCGTGATATATATATATATATATATATATTATAATACCCTAAATTAGAGTCTAGTAGTATGAACCTTAAGTAATTAGAAATCAATTGATCAAATGCCACATAATTAAAAGAATTAAAGTGAATCTAGTGATTTAATTGTAGCAAAACCGAAACTAGTGACTTAATTGAACGAAGACGCAAAATTGGTGAACAAATTAAGATGATTAAATTGAATTAAATAAGAGAATAAGATGTAATTAATCGAATAGATGATGATATGATCAAATCTGGAAAAATTCATGTAGGAAAAAGTATTTGGAAATTTCATTTTCTAGTAAATTGAGGTATTATATTTATGAAAATAATGTTTAGAATACTGGAAACTTGATTAGGAGTGAAACTAGTCATCTAGCTAGCTTAATCACCATTTAGGGAATGTTTTGTGTAAATTGAAAGATTTTTGAGACTTAATTGGACTAAAATGGATGATGGAAATTATAGTTAAAAACCAGGGAAGTATTGAAATGAATCTTAGATAACTTGGTTTTCATGAATTAAAGCTAAATGAATGGTTTAAAATGGTTAAATGACAGAATATGCAAAACTACACTAAACTTTAAAGTTCGCTAAATTAAGGACTTAGTTGAACTAATTAGGGGTTTATCTGGCCTTAAAAGAACAGGGGAAAAACTGGGTAAAAATGGTAAAAAGGGCTAAATGAAATAGTAAGGTTTCTAAGTTTGCTTGAAAGTGTATGTTTGCTTTGCTTGGGTTTGCCTAGTCCTTGAAATATTATTGTTTGCTTGACTTATATAAGGTGAAACCTTGAAATGAAATGATTGATCATGGAATGCTCTTACTATTCGAATAGCCATTGAAAAACCAATCTAAGACTTGTTATAACTTGATTAAGGCCTAGATAGGTCATTCTTGAAATAAGGATCCTAAAACTTGAACATAAATAAGTGGACTAATTTCACTATACTTGAATATTCTACTTGGTTTGTTTTGACTTAATGGATTAAAATGCATGAAATAGAATTTACTTATAGGTTATTTGTGCTTGGTATCTGATTTGAGTGCTTTACTTGTTCAACAAGACATGTAAAATTAATCTTTGTATGAATCTGTAATGAAGTGATTCTAAGTGATAACTTATGAAAGGTCAAAACGTAACATATTTGTGTAAACAAATAAGACTTCACTCGAATGCCCTACATGTATAGTTAGATGTGCTTGTACTACATGGAATGGTAATTGGATGCCTATGATCCTATGTTGAAAGCAATTACACATGTTAGATCAATTGAATGTCTAATCGAATAATCCCTTGAACTTGGTTGCTTGTCTAGTTCGAATAGAGTATTGAACCATGTTAGTGATCTCTAGTTCGAATAGTTTGACTTGAATTGGTCTTGAATGAAGTTTTACAAATACCTAAGATGAATAGATAACTTAGAATAATCCTTAAGCTCAAACAAGTTGATTGATATGGTTATTGGATAGTCAAGCAACTTGTCTATTAGAGAAAAGTTTTAAAAGATGGTTTAAAATAGCATGTGGAAAAACATGTTAAGTTGCTTGTTTAGTTTCTTACTAGTCAATCAACCCATCCAATAGGGATGAGTTCTAAACGGAAATGGTTTAATCTTATCTTAAACTTGAACCATGTTTATAAGCTTACATTAATCGAATATGGCTATGAATTTAAAGTGCTTGAACTTGTTTAGATTGATTCTATATGAACTTGTTTAGATTGATTCTATATGAGTTCTAAACAGAAATGGTTTAATCTTATCTTAAACTTTGGTCCCAATATGCTTGTTAAAATTTAATATGAGATATAAGAAGAGTCTAGACTTTATAATTAGTTTGAACATGATAAATTATTGTCTTAAAATTGAACGTAACTAAACAATTGTAAAATGTATATAACAAGAATATGAACTAGCCTAAGATGAACTCGTGATCATGGATGGAAATCTTCTTGAATGAACATACTAGTAATTGAGTCAATTTGTTAACCAATATTGAATGTTAAGCTTAACCGAATAGTCTACTAAGGTTACTTGCTAATCAAGTACAATGGAAAAAGTTAATGAATTTGCTTACACGCTAGATTTATATCCTGAGTTGGTAGAAGCTTCACATATATGTAAAGGACACGTGAAGGATTGAATCGTGTTTTAAGTACTAATCGATCATGCGCAAAATTGCTTGAATAAGAAGAAATTGATCCTTGAAATGAACTTGTTAATGGTTCATAGTAGATGAGCTTATTCGAATGTACCTAGAGATTATATGATTGAGTAATAAACTATCTTGAGCATGTATTGTGGATTGCTTGCATGACTTATGTGACGTAAAACTCTGAAATGAAATCCTTGAGCGTTATGTTCTTGTAAAATCGAATGAACTTGAGCATTAACTAAGACTTGACCTAAATTGATTGAAGTCTAGATGGGTTATACTTAAATAAAAGATCCCTAAAACTTGATAACCTGATAACTTGATAGAATAGATACTACCTCACTAGGTACACTATGTACTTATCACTCTTGTTTCCATTCTTCCCAAGCTACATGTTATCTCATTCTCGAATACGGTTTCTTGAGTTCGAAGCAAGATACATACAAGTGTAACTCTATACGGTTCTTTTGAATCTCTTTGTTTACTCTTAGTTGGTGGAACTAGGTTTGTCTATAGTTTGCTAGCCATGCATCTATTCATGAAGATTGTATAAACCGTGATATATATATATATATATATATATATATATATATATATATTATAATACCCCAAATTAGAGTCTAGTAGTATGAACCTTAAGTAATTAGAAATCAATTGATCAAATGCCACATAATTAAAAGAATTAATGTGAATATAGTGATTTAATTGTAGCAAAACCGAAACTAGTGACTTAATTGAACGAAGACGCAAAATTGGTGAACAAATTAAGATGATTAAATTGAATTAAATAAGAGAATAAGATGTTCCATGGAAAAATCTCTAATTCCTATTTTCTCTTGATTAGTCAACTAAGTAAGAGTTAATTAAGGGTTAAATTAGACATTTCCAAATTCCACAAAAAGCGAATTATCATTGTCATCTTCTTCATCTTTCTCATTACCCTAATGAAAAGAAAGAATAAAGGGAGAGAGATTTGGGAGAGAGAACAACCATAGTTAAGGAGAAATTGAGCTTTCATGAACAAGAATTTGCATAGGAATTAAGCTAAGAAGATTGTAAGTATATCTTTTACCTTGTTCGATTGAAATCCATGCTTGAATTTTTTTGTTTAAGCTTGAATTTAATGAATATCGTGTTGAAATGTTGCTGCTGGAATCATCTTTATTATGGTATTCAATTGAAGCTTGATAGATAGTGAAATTGGAATGAAATCTTGTAACCGATTGGTGTATGTATGCTTAAATGCACTCTAGTGACGTGTTTATGTAATTAATCGAATAGATGATGATATGAACAAATCTGGAAAAATTCATGTAGGAAAAAGTATTTGGAAATTTCATTTTCTAGTAAATTGAGGTATTATATTTATGAAAATAAGTTTTAGAATACTAGAAAATTGATTAGGAGTGAAACTAGTCATCTAGCTAGCTTAATCACCATTTAGGGAATCTTTTGTGTAAATTGAAAGATTTGAGACTTAATTGGACTAAAATGGATGCTGGAAATTATAGTTAAAAACCAGGGAAGTATTGAAATGAATCTTAGATAACTTGGTTTTCATGAATTAAAGCTAAATGAATGTTTTAAAATGGTTAAATGGCAGAATATGCAAAACTGGACTAAACTTTAAAGTTGGCTAAATTAAGGACTTAGTTGAACTAATTAGGGGTCTATCTGGCCTTAAAAGAACAGGGGAAAAACAGGGTAAAAATGGTAAAAAGGGCTAAATGAAATAGTAAGGTTTCTAGGTTTGCTTGAAAGTGTATGTTTGCTTTGCTTGGGTTTGCCTAGTCCTTGAAATATTATTGTTTGCTTGACTTATATAAGGTGAAACCTTGAAATGAAATGATTGATCATGGAATGCTCTTACTCTTCGAATAGCCCTTGAAAAGCCAATCTAAGACTTGTTATAACTTGATTAAGGCCTAGATAGGTCATTCTTGAAATAAGGATCCTAAAACTTGAAAAAAAATAAGTGGACTAAATTCACAATACTTGAATATGCTACTTGGTTTGTTTTGACTTAATGGATTAAAATGCATGAAATAGAATTGACTTATAGGTGATTTGTGCTTGGTATCTGATTTGAGTGCTTTACTTGTTCAACAAGACATGTAAAATTAATCTTTGTATGAATCTGTAATGAAGTGATTCTAAGTGATAACTTATAAAAGGTCAAAACGTAACATGTTTGTGTAAACAAATGAGACTTCACTCGAATGCCCTACATGTATAGTTAGATGTGCTTGTACTACATGGAATGGTAATTGGATGCCTATGATCCTATGTTGAAAGCAATTACACATGTTAGATCAATTGAATGTCTAATCGAATAATCCCTTGAACTTGGTTGCTTTTCTAGTTCGAATAGAGTATTGAACCATGTTAGTGATCTCTAGTTCGAATAGTTTGACTTGAATTGGTCTTGAATGAAGTTTTACAAATACCTAAAATGAATAGATAACTTAGAATAATTCTTAAGCTCAAACAAGTTGATTGATATGGTTACTTGATAGTCAAGAAACTCGTCTATTAGAGAGAAGTTTTAAAAGATGGTTTAAAATAACATATGGAAAAATGTAACCCCCTTAGCCCGACCTAGACGGTTGACCCGAACTACGAAGATTACACGGGGAAAACCAAAGTCATCCCGAAAGTCAACCTTGATTAACGACCTTTTTTTTCTTTTTAATCTTGTCTAGATGCATATTAACCCTACGTGTAGCCTTGAGAAAAACATATTTGAAAAGCACAGCGAACAGAAAACGT
This sequence comes from Hibiscus trionum, assembly GCA_030270665.1. Classification (NCBI taxonomy): domain Eukaryota; kingdom Viridiplantae; phylum Streptophyta; class Magnoliopsida; order Malvales; family Malvaceae; genus Hibiscus; species Hibiscus trionum. Next base: position 37,725,338 of record BSYR01000026.1, on the reverse strand, counting down.
TAAGGGACTCAATTGCACAAATTACTACATTTAGGGACCAAAATGTAAATTCTGGAAATTAAGAGGACTCAACTGATTTTAAAGTTACCATTATGAAATTAGTCGCATTACATGCTTCCCTGCCAAATTTCACCTCAAACGGTCATCTCAAACTCAAGCAATTGCATATACAAAATTCAGGACTAAAACGTAAAAACTACAAACCATAAACCATTCAAATCAGTGCCCAAGGGTCGTCTGTTTCGGAACGGGGGTTGACCGTTCCGAAACGCGGGTTGGTTTCGAGACTTGTTTCGAAACAGGGCTTGACAGTGGTAAATCCGTTTCGAAACGCCCTCAACCCGTTTCATTACACGAAGGCCATTACAGGCCCACGTTTCGAAACGGTAGTGCCCTTTCCAATACGGACTGCCCAGAAAGTGCAGATTTTGCTGGTTTAACATACAATTAACCACTCAAACACATCCCTATGACCTCCTAATCATGCCAACAAGTCATCAAAACACATTCATGGCATCAATTAGGAAAAACCACAAATCTATAGGCATGCATCCTACTATTGAAAACCATCCAAGCATGAAATCACCCAAGCAAACACCAAATGGCCAATTACAAGTCCAAAATATCGTAGGCATCATGCCAAACTCAGGGAGTCCCAAACATCTCCCAAAGACACAACCTAGGTTCCCATTGCCAAATACCAAAAGCTAATAATGTTGTGAAAATAGTCACCATACATGAGCTTAGCTTTTCCTTGGATTCTTAGCTTCCTTGCTGCCCTTGAAGCACTTCAATTCTCTGCATTATTGGTTCAAGAAAGAGAGCATAAGCACATTTGCTTAGTGAGGCATGCTCTAAAGAAACAACACAATAATGCACTTTACAAAACACCTTTCATAAGGCCTTTTCATTCACAAAAACCATTTTCATGCAACAATGCTTAAACAACAAGCATCTCAAGCTTCATAAAGATCAACATGTCTTAAACAACAAGCATCTCATGCTTCACAACCATTAACATGTCATATTGGCTTCCAAGTGATACCATAACCATTTTCAACATAAAACACAATCGGATACGCGGATTACAAGCGTTGTCCCATACGCTTCATACACACTACCGAACACAAGGTGGAGTTTACCGGTACAATGACAACCCCTCAACACCCATGATGGAGTTTAACGGTACAATTACAACCCCTCCACATCACTCATCGGTAGTTGTATAACATCACTAACGAGAACACGGGACACACAACACAAGATTCACACATGGACTTTTAACCACCATTGTGATCTTAGACATCTCGTTAGTGTACTTGGATGGAGTTTTCGGTACCATTACAACCCCTCAACATCCAAGGCGACTTTATTCACGGTGCACCCAATCCTATAGCCGGCTAACTATATCCGATTCAAGTACTTTAAGACCAAAACATCACTTGCCAATATACATCAATTATCATCAACAATCCACTGTTTTAAAGCATTATTCAAAGCCATTAAATCATCATGCATTACTATGCATCAAAACCACATTTAACAATGTCAAACCAAGGATCTCTTACCTTGAGCATCCTTCAACACATGGCTTTCAAAACCAGCATTAAGCATGCTAAAACATGCTTTCAAAACATAATTTAAACATGCAAATTAACACATTGCATCCAACCATCTCATGGTTCATCAAAGAGAGAGTTTCACCGAAAACTTACTCTTGAGCTTAGTTAAGTTGCTTAGACTTAAACTAAGCTCCCAAAACCTTCAAACATTAGTTTCAAAGCTGAAAACCAACTTCACTCACCAATTCCGTTTCGCAAGCTTGTCGAAACGCCGTTCAAGCCTCCGGATCAACACCACAAGGATCCGAATGTGTCTCCCCTGTTTTAAACACATCAAAGCAGAGGATCAATGCATCATCATGCATTAAAACCTTCAGCCATTACACGTAAACTCGCTGCTCACATCAAATCTAACATTTCGACTACCAAACACAACCGAAATTACTCCCAAACTCATCCACAACATTACCCACCCAAGATCCATCACTTCTAAACATTCATAAACATTCTAAAAGGATCTAAACTCGTCCTTATACCTCCAACATTAACAGAACACCAAGATCACCCCAAAAACCACCATTTCACAAGTAAAAACTTAGGAAAATCAACCTATTCTGGATTGCATTGATTAGATCTCAATTACACATCATTAAACATCCAAAATAATTTAAAAAGACATCTCAAAACAGAGCCCAAACATACATTACGAATTTCTTCAAGATTTAATCCAAATCTTGAGTTTTAAGCCAAAATCAAGATCACAATATCAAAACCTTTTATAAAACTTAATTTAAGGATTGAGAACTTGGGAATTTCAATAAAGAACTGAATATTTAGAGGAGAAGAATATCCTTTCCTCTAAATGTAGATTTCTCCTTGTTTAGAGCCAAAATCCTTGAAAATTCAATGAGCAAATGAAGAGGATTTGATGAAGTAAAGCTTAGGAATCAATTGATGATTGAAACCTCATCATTTAGAATGAAAATCAAAAGAAAAGCTGCTGTGGAAAATGTGTTTGGCTAAGAGAATTTTGAGAGAAAAATGAAATCGGAAAATTTTAGCAAAAGTTAGTTAAGAAACTAAAATATGGTTTTTCCTTCTTTTCTTTTAATTAATTAAACATTAAATGAGTCATTAAAATTAAGAAAAATCTGGAGAAATCCTTCCTTGGGTAAATTAGCTCCTTAAAGATTAAAAGTTTCAATCCTTACAAAACGATCACCACTGAACTTTTCAAAAATTACATTTTAGTCACTATTTCGAAATGTCACACTTCCAAACCTTATTTTGTAAAATTGATTTCACCACTCTCTTATATATATTAAAAGAGGATTTTTAGATATTTTCCATATTTTTAATGCATCCCGAACTAGGCTTTCCCTAAAACCACCTTTTATATTCGAACAAAAAATCAGACCAGTCCGATTCAGACCTTAAACTTCCAAGCCCAAAATTGGGGTGTTACAACTCTCCCCCCTTAAGAAATTTCGTCCTCGAAATTTACCTGGAGGAAAAAGGTATAGAAACCGCTTCAACATGTCATCCTTCCGTTCCCATGTGGCTTCCTCAACACCACGATGCTTCCACAACACCTTTACCAAATCAATGGTCTTGCCTCGAAGAACTTTACTGTCTGAATCCAGAATTTCCACCGGCTCCTCATCATAGGTCAAATTCGGATTCAATTCCACTTCATCCACATGCATAACATGCGAAGGATTCGATCTATACCTTTGAAGCATAGAAACATGAAACACATCATGAATCTTTTCCAACTCTTGCGGCAATCTCTACTTGTACGCAACAAGACCCACACGTTCAATCACCTCGTATGGTCCAATGTACCTAGGGCTCAACTTACCCTTTCGACCAAACCTCATCACCTTTTTCCAAGGCGAAACTTTCAAAAACACTCGGTCACCAACCGCATACTCAATCTCCTTACGCTTCAAATCCGCGTAAGACTTCTGTCGATTAGAAGCTGCCTTCAAGCGCTCACAAATGAGCTTCACCTTCTCGGTGGTTCCTTTCAACAAAGCTGGCATTGAAACCAACTTCTGGCCTGTTTCAGCCCAACAAAGAGGAGTCCTACACTTCCTCCCGTACAAGGCTTCATAAGGTGCCATTTGAATACTTGCCTGGTAGCTATTGTTATAAGCAAACTCTACCAAAGACAAATGCTTCTCCCAAGAGCCCTGAAACTCAATCACACAGCACCTCAACATATCCTTTAGCACTTGGATAACACGCTCAGACTGTCCATCCGACTGTGGATGATAAGAAGTACTGAAATTCAACCGTGTACACAAAGCCTGATGTAAACACCCCCAGAAACGCGATGTAAACCTCGGATCTCTATCCGACACGATCGACTTTGGCACACCATGCAGCCGTACAATCTCAACAATGTACAGCTCTGCATGCTTATCCAAGGTATACGTAGTATGCACAGGCAAGAAATGCGCACACTTCGTCAGGCGATCCACAATCACCCACACCAAATTCTTCTTCGATGGCGACAAAGGCAAACCAGACACAAAGTCCATGGTAATCCTTTCCCACTTCCACTCAGGAATCCTCAACGGTTGCAACAACCCAGAAGGAAACTGATGCTCAGCTTTAACTCACTGACACACCATGCACTTGCTCACATATTCAGCAACATCCTTCTTTAAACCCACCCAATAATACTCATCACGAAGATCACGATACATCTTAGTACTACCAGGGTGCATAGCAAAAGGACTACTATGAGCTTCAGTCAGAATAGCACGCCTCAACTCAGCATCATTGGGCACTACTATCCGACTTCCAAAACATAAAACTCCATCATCATTAAAGCAGAAATCCGATGGCCTATCCTCAACAATATCTTGAACATGTGGCACCAAGGAACCATCCAACAGCTGCTTATCCTTTATCAACTGAACCAAGGATGGTTTCACCTGCAATTCAGCCACAAGACCACCATCTCATGATATACTCAAACTGGCAAACATAGCCCTCAACTCCACTGCTACCTTCCTACCCATGGCATCTGCTACAACATTAGCTTTTCCCGGTTGATACTCGATCGTCAGATCGTAATCTTTAAGCAACTCCACCCAACGTCGTTGCCTAAGATTCAACTCTTTCTAAGACATCAGATACTTAAAACTCTTGTGATCCGTGTACACAATACACTTCTCACCATATAGGTAATGTCTCCAAATTTTCAAAGCAAAAACCACCGCAGCCAACTCAATATCATGCGTAGGATAATTGCGCTCATGCACCTTCAACTGGCGCGATGCATAAGCCACCACCTTACCCTCTTGCATCAACACACATCCCAAACCAACGTAGGACGCGTCACTATACACCACAAACTCTTTCCCTGATTCAGGCTGAACCAAGATAGGAGCTTGCGTCAAAACTGCCTTCAACTTCTCAAAAGCCTGTTGTCTCACTTCCGTCCACTCATACTTAACATCCTTCTGCAACAACTTCGTCAAAGGTGCAGCAATCTTTGAAAATCCATCCACGAACCTCCGGTAGTATCCTGCCAAACCAAGAAAACTATGGACTTCATGAACAGACTTAGGAAGCTTCCAATTCATCACTGCCTCAACCTTCTGCGGATCAACACAAATCCCCTCAGCAGAAACTACATGGCCAAGGAACACAACTTCCCTGAGCCAAAATTCACACTTGCTTAACTTAGCATAAAACTGATTTTCCAACAAAGCCTGCAACACAATCATCAAATGCCCTTCATGCTCCTCCTCAGTACGAGAGTACACGAGGATATCGTCAATGAACACCACAACAAACTTGTCCAAATATTCATGGAACACTCTATTCATCATGTCCATTAAAGCTGCAGGAGCATTCATCAAACCAAACGGCATCACAAGGAACTCATAATGCCCATACCTCGTTCTGAAGGCTGTCTTAGGCACATCCACATCCTTCACCTTCAACTGGTAATACCCTGACCTTAAGTCAATCTTAGAGAACACAGCCGCTCCCCGAAATTGATCAAAAAGGTCATCAATCCTCGGCAATGGATACCGATTCTTGATAGTCAACTTATTCAGATGACGGTAATCGATGCACATTCTCATAGTGTCATCCTTTTTCTTCACAAACAAGACCGGTGCACCCCAAGGTGACACACTCGGCCGAATGAAACCACGATCATGCAACTCCTGAAGTTGCGTCTTCAGCTCTTTCAACTCCTTAGGTCCCATTCGATAAGGAGTAATGGAAACTGGAGTTGTATTCTCATACAACTCAATTCCAAACTCCACCTCACGATTAGGAGGCAACCCAGGCAACTCCTCCGGAAACACACTAGGAAACTCTCGCACAATCCTGATATCTTGCACCCGCAACTCCTTAGAGCTAGGATTCATGACAAAGGCTAGGTAGGCTTCACAACCTTGCCTCAGCATCTGGCTCGCCTCCAATGTAGACACCACATTGGTAAGAAACTTCACATTCTCACCAACCACCACCACCTCATAATCATCCGCAAGCCTCAGTGACACTCGCTTGTTCTCAAAATCCATCACAGTTCGATGTTCAACAAGCCAATCCATACCAAGGATTACATCAAAACCATAGAAAGGCAATTCCATAAGATCAACATGGAAAACATGATCCTGAACAACCAAGGGACATCTTCTATATAGCTTCTGTGTCACAACGGTCTCACCAAAGGAACTAGTTACACGCATACCAACATCCAAAGACTCAACAGGCAAACCAAGCAATTGAGCATGTTCACGCAATATGTATGAGTGTGTAGACCCAGAATCTATCAAGGAAAGTAATGACAAGGATTGCAAAGTAAAGGTACCTGCGATCACATCCGTGTCATTCCTTCCACCATCTCTCTTCCCGCTGTGCATACACTCAAGCCTGGCCTCCACCCTCAGGTTGGACAGCCACCACATGCGCCACATTCCTTCCACCATCCTCTCTGCGCTGGAAGTTACCACGACCGCGCCCACGACCTCTCTGTGGTGCAACAACTCCAGGAGCACGTCCCTGACCACCACCGGCCAACAAAGGACACTCTCTCCTCATGTGGTCTGCCGAACCACAATTCCAGCAAGAATTACCAGCTACTACAATAGGAGCCTGTACCTCCCTCGCTGCTCGAGGACAATCACGCCTCAAATGGTCACGCGATCCACACGCCCAGCATGTGTTCTGATCAGCTCTCGCCCTGTCTCCCTGAACAGGCGCACCATGACCTCCACCACCACGTCTAGCAGAAGACTGATACCTCTTATCTCGTCTTCTCTTGTTCCGTCCTCCACCGAAACTATACTCAGCCGCTCGCTTGCCTGAGCCAGAACCAGCATTCCTGGAAGACAAAACCAGGTTCTGCTCAATATCCTTCGCTCTCCCCACCATTACATCAAAATCAGTGCACTCAGCCGCAAGCATATAGGTCTTTACGTCCGTCACTAAGCCATACTGGAAACGTTCACACCTTTCCCTTTCATCAGGGACAAGCTCAGGTGCGTACTGACTGAGACGAACAAACTGGATCTCGTACTCATCTACTGTCATGCTCTCTTGCGTAAGAGACATGAACTCTCTTTTCTTTTCATCCAGGAATCGCACAAACAGATACCTCCGCTTGAACGCGTTCAGAAAGAACGTCCAAGTCACATCAACATCCTCCATACCAGAGATAGCAGTCGTCCACCAGGTATACGCATCATCATGTAACAACGATACCACACATCCTAGCTTCTGCACATCATTGCAGTTCATTTGACCCAATATCCTCTTGGTGCTTTCCAACCAAGACTCGGAACCCTCAGCAGACAAACCCCTGAACTCAGTCCCTCCCAGACTGTGCAAACGTTCCAAAGGTAGTCTAACATTGGCATCACTCTAATGCCCAGCTCCATGAACTCCAGCTATTGCCGCCTGAAAGGCTCTTGCAATAGCTTGTATCAGGACTGTCATATCAGGAGCAGCTTGCCCTGTCCAGCTTCAGGTCCAGCGACCCCAGCACCAGCACCAACCTCAGCTCCATCACCTCCAACACCACAACCACCGGACGGTCCACCACCAGGAGGATGAGGTAAATCCACTACATTATCAGCGTTCTCCTCATTGTCATTCTGAGCCATAGCTCGCGTATTAATCCTCGTCTCTCTACGAGGTCCCATTCACTAAACAATGCACTAACACAAATGCAATAAACATAATCAGGCCCAACAAGGTAAGTAATCCAAGCACTCAAGCTCATTTCTCAAAAACAATTCATTTCATCAGTTTTGATATGGAAATGGGTCCCTCTAACATGCTTCAACACAACATAGCATCACAATTGCAACATACTTTACAATTCACACATCAAACTTCCACTCAAAAAGCATACAAAACAATCATACATATATCATCCACATAACCATTCCCAATTACTCGAGAACTCAGCTCTGATACAACCAAATGTAACCCCCTTAGCCCGGCCTAGACGGTTGACCCGAACTACGAAGATTACACGGGGAAAACCAAAGTCAACCCGAAAGTCAACCTTGATTAAAGACCATTTTTTTCTTTTTAATCTTGTCTAGATGCATATTAACCCTACGTGTAGCCTTGAGAAAAACATATTTGAAAAGCACAACGAACGAAAAACGTTAAGGGACTCAATTGCACAAATTACTACAATTAGGGACCAAAATGTAAATTCTAGAAATTAAGAGGACTCAACTGATTTTAAAGTTACCATTATGAAATTAGTCCCATTACATGCTTCCCTGCCAAATTTCACCTCAAACGGTCATCTCAAACTCAAGCAATTGCATATACAAAATTCAGGACTAAAACGTAAAAACTACAAACCATAAACCATTCAAATCAGTGCCCAACGATCGTCTGTTTCGGAATGGGGGTTGACCGTTCCGAAATGCGGGTTTGTTTTGAGACCTGTTTCAAAACAGGGCTTGACAGTGGCAAATCCGTTTCGAAACGTCCTCTACCCGTTTCGATACACGAAGGCCATTACAGGCCCCCGTTTCGAAACGGTAGTGCCCGTTCCAATACGGACTGCCCAGAAAGTGCAGATTTTGCTGGTTTAACATACAATTAACCACTCAAACACATCCCTATGACCTCCTAATCATGCCAACAAGTCATCATACATATAAGGTACATGTTTGCATCATCAAAACACATTCATGGCATCAATTAGGAAAAACTACAAATCTATAGGAATGCATCCTACTATTGAAAACCATCCAAGCATGAAATCACCCAAGCAAACACCAAATGGCCAATTACAAGTCCAAAACATCATAGGCATCATGCCAAACTCAGGGAGTCCAAAACATCTCCCAAAGACACAACCTAGGTTCCCATTGCCAAATACCAAAAGCTAATAATGTTGTAAAAATAGTCACCATACATGAGCTTAGCCTTTCCTTGGATTCTTAGCTTCCTTGCTGCCCTTGAAGCACTTCAATTCTCTGCATTATTGGTTCAAGAAAGAGAGCGTAAGCACATTTTCTTAGTGAGGCATGCTCTAAAGAAACAACACAATAATGCACTTTACAAAACACCTTTCATAAGGCCTTTTCATTCACAAAAACCATTTTCATGCAACAATGCTTAAACAACAAGCATCTCATGCTTCATAAAGATCAACATGTCTTAAACAACAAGCATATCATGCTTCACAACCATTAACATGTCATATTGGCTTCCAAGTGATACCATAACCATTTTCAACATAAAACACATTCGGATACACGGATTACAAGCGTTGTCCCATACGCTTCATACACACTACCGAACACAAGGTGGAGTTTACCGGTACAATCACAACCCCTCAACACCCGTGATGGAGTTTAACGGTACAATTACAACCCCTCCACATCACTCATCGGTAGTTGTATAACATCACTAACGAGAACACGGGACACACAACACAAGATTCACACATGGACTTTTAACCACCATTGTGATCTTAGACATCTCGTTAGTGTACTTGGATGGAGTTTTCGGTACCATTACAACCCCTCAACTTCCAAGGCGACTTTATTCACGGTGCACCCAATCCTATAACCGGCTAACTATATCTGATTCAAGTATTTTAAGACCAAAACATCACTTGCCAATATACATCAATTATCATCAACAATCCACTGTTTTAAAGCATTATTCAAAGCCATTAAATCATCATGCATTACTATGCATCAAAACCACATTTAACAATGTCAAACCAAGGATCTCTTACCTTGAGCATCCTTCAACACATGGCTTTCAAAACCAGCATTAATCATGCTAAAACATGCTTTCAAAACAGAATTTAAACATGCAAATTAACATATTGCATCCAACCATCTCATGGTTCATCAAAGAGAGAGTTTCACCGAAAACATACTCTTGAGCTTAGTTAAGTTGCTTAGACTTAAACTAAGCTCCCAAAACCTTCAAACATTGGTTTCAAAGCTGAAAACCAACTTCACTCACCAATTCCGTTTCACAAGCTTGCCGAAACGCCGTTCAAGCCTCCGGATCAATACCACAAGGATTCGAATGTGTCTCCCCTGTTTTAAACACATCAAAACAGAGGATCAATGCATCATCATGCATTAAAACCTTCAGCCATTACACCTAAACTCATTGCTCACATCAAATCTAACTTTTCGGCAACCAAACACAACCGAAATCACTCCCAAACTCATCCACAACATTACCCACCCAAGATCCATCACTTCTAAACATTCATAAACATCCTTTAACATCCAAAAGGGATCTAAACTCGTCCTTATACCTCGAACGTTAACAGAACACCAAGATCACCCCAAAAACCACCATTTTCACAAGTAAAAACTTAGGAAAATCAACCTATTCGGGATTGCATTTATTAGATCTCAGTTACACATCGGTAAACATCCAAAATACTTTAAAAAGACATCTCAAAACAGAGCCCAAACATACATTACGAATTTCTTCAAGATTTAATCCAAATATTGAGTTTTAAGCCAAAATCAAGATCACAACATCAAAACCTTTTATAAAACTTAATTTAAGGATTGAGAACTTGGGAATTTCAATAAAGAACTGAATATTTAGAGGAGAAGAACAACCTTACCTCTAAATGTAGATTTCTCCTTGTTTAGAGCCAAAATCCTTGAAAATTCAATGAGCAAATGAAGAGGATTTGATGTAGTAAAGCTTAGGAATCAATTGATGATTGAAACCTCATCATTTAGAATGAAAATCAAAAGAAAAGCTGCTGTGGAAAATGTGTTTGGCTGAGAGAATTTTGAGAGAAAAATGAAATGGGAAATTTTTAGCAAAAGTTAGTTAAGAAACTAAAATATGGTTTTTCCTTCTTTTCTTTTAATTAATTAAACATTAAATGAGTCATTAAAATTAAGAAAAATCTGGAGAAATCCTTCCTTGGGTAAATTAGCTCCTTAAACATTCAAAGTTTCAATCCTTACAAAACGGTCACCACTGAACTTTTCAAAAATTACATTTTAGTCACTATTTCGAAATGTCACACTTCCAAACCTTATTTTGTAAAATTGATTTCACCAGTCTCTTATATATATTAAAAGAGGATTTTTAGATATTTTTCCATATTTTTAATACATCCCGAACTAGGCTTTCCCTAAAACCACCTTTTATATTCGAACCAAAAATCAGACCGGTCCGGTTCAGACCCTAAACTTCCAAGCCCAAAATTGGGGTGTTACAAAAACCATGTTAAGTTGCTTGTTTAGGTTATTACTAGTCAAGCAACCCATCCAATAACGATGAGTTCTAAACGGAAATGGTTTAATCTTGTCTTAAACTTGAACCATGTTTATAAACTTACATTAATCGAATATGGCTATGAATTTAGAGTGCTTGAACTTGTTTAGATTGATTCTATATGAGTCTATCTTATCTTTAATACCATTCGAATAAGACTAAGTCCCAGTATGCTTGTTAAAATTTAATGAGATAAGATAAGAGTCTAGACTTGATAATTAGTTTGAACATGATAAATTATTGTCTTAAAATGGAATGTAACTAAACAATTGTAAAATGTATATAACAAGAATATGAACTAGCTTAAGATGAACTCATGTTCTTGGATGGAAATCTTCTTGAATGAACTTACTAGTAATTGAGTCATTTGGTTAACCAATATTGAATGTTAAGCTTAACCAAACAGTCTACTAAGTTTACTTGCTAATCAAGCAAAATGAAAAAATGTTAATGAATTTGCTTACACGCTAGATTTATATCCCAAGTTGGTTGAAGCTTCACATATATGTAAAGGAGACATGAATGATTGAATCTTGCTTTAAGTACTAATCGATAATGCGCACAATTGCTCTAATAAGAAGAAACCGATCCTTGAAATGAACTTGTTAATGGTTCATAGTAGATGAACTTATTCGAATGTACCTAGAGATTATATGATTGGGTAATAAACTATCTTGAGCGTGTATTTTGGAGTGCTTGCATGACTTATGTGACGTAAAACTCTAAAATGAAATCCTTGAGTGTTATGTTCTTGTGAAATTGCATGAACTTGAGCATTAACTAAGACTTGACCTAAATTGATAATAGTCTAGATGGGTTATCCTTGAATAAAAGATCCCTAAAACTTGATAACTTGATCGAATAAATACTACCTCACTAAGTACACTATTTACTTATAACTCTTGTTTCCATTCTTCCCAAGCTACATGTTATCTCATTCTCGAATCTGGTTTCTTGAGCTCAAAGCAAGATACATACAAGTGTAACTCTGTACGATTCTTTTGAATCTCTTTGTTTACTCCTAGTTGATGGCACTAGGTTTTTCTATAGTTTTCTAGCCATGCATCTATTCATGAAGATTGTATAAACCATGATCTATATATATATATATGTTAAGCTTGTATAAACCTTAAGCCTTGTAAAGTTTGAAACCATGGATCAAGCTTGGTTCTTAAATGGTTGAAATTATCTTGAATTCCTTGATGTTACCTTGGATGATTTTGAGTTATGTCATAGATATGAGCTTGTATCTTATGCTTTCTTGTTGTGCTTCCTCAAATTCAGGTTAAAAGCTATATGATTTTAATGTGAAAGTTTGACATGTCTTGTTATTGCTTGATAATGGCTATATGTTTTAAAATAGTTACCTAATTTGACATAAGCATCTTGTAAAAAGGATATCACGTCTTGTAAAGGTTAAATTTTTTTATGGTTACCTTGTTTGATCGAAACCACGCTTAATAGAAATCATGTTTCTTTACCTTGTTTAAATGCTATCTTGTTTATGCTTAAGGGAATTGAAAGATTTCCTTGCACATCTATATTCTTATTGTTCAATTGCCATCTTGTGTATCTTATTCATACATAGCTTCTTGTTCGAAATCACCTACCCTTGATCTTGTCTAACTTTGTTCAAATACTCACATGTACATGTAGGCCTTGTAGAATAGTATCTCTTTTGCTTATGTGTCTATCATGTCTTGCTTGATATGTGAAACATGATCCATGTCTATAAATGGCAATTTTACTATCTAGCCTCATTGGGAGTATGCTATCTTGTTCTTAAAATGTATTATTATGCTTGTTATTAGCCATCTAGTTTTGTGAATGTTAATCCATGTTCTTGTCTTGATCATTTTGAATAGCATACTTGACCATGTTTAAATTATTGCCTTGCTTGAACCTAGATCATTGTTTTCTTATCTTCTAGGATTCTGACTTGAATGCTTGCCTTATTTGAAATAAATAAAACCAATGTTACCATGTTTACATGCCTATCTTTCTTGTTCGGATGCCTACCATGTCTACCAAACCTTACTAATGCTTAGCTGTTTCGAATAAAGTATGCTTCATGTTGATCTCATTTTGCATTAGATTGTCATGTATGTTGCTTGCTAGTGCTCGATTCATCTTCTAGAGATGAGTCCTCGAAAAGTTCTAAATTTTCTTGTGTTCTTGCTTTCCCCGGTAATGCTCCCTGACTGGCTTGTCACATATACAAATATAGTCAAATGACATAGATCAATCATGGATATGCAACATGGAAAATTGCATGAATTGTGAAGCGAACATGTCTGTTTCCAAGCGGTCCTCCTAAGCCTTAGTGAGATCAAACTTTACTGAATTCAGAGTGTGCATAAACCAAAAAAATCTTTATTTATGTAGAAAATAATCTTAAAATATCCTTAAACTGAAGTAACCAAAATTGAGTCTAAAACTAATAAGCATTTTTCAAAATTAGAAACTCCCACTAAAACTGAATATCCTTAAATAACATTACACCCACATGAGTAGTATGCTCATGAAAGACCTAGGGTGATAGTTTCTTAATAAGCATGCAATTATGAAGTTTGTACTAACATGCTCTATAGACACACAACCACTCCGAATTTTCTTTAACAACTAGGAACTTAATATATATGTGCTTCAAATTTGAAGTGTTCCTATTGTTTAAAGAATAAATGAATGCATATATATTGTCACAAAATAAATGAAGTGGTCTTTCTATTCAATATATAATTAGCAACCCGTGTGACAAAATTCTTTTGCATTAATATTCTAATAGAATCGAAGTCTGTAAACCTGATGATCTCTAACTTACCAGAACTCCGATATTGAGCATGTAATTTGTTGTTCTCTAAACATATCTATTGGCTGTTATCCAATAGTCCATACTAGTTTTCTTAAATATCTATCTAACATTCCAACAAAGTACGTAATGTCCAAACGCATATATACTTGAGCATAAATTAGATTCTCAAAAGCTTATGCATATAGAATCTTTTGTATTTTTCTAAATTTCAAAGTTACTTTTAGGGCATTGAGTAAGACAAAACTTGTGTTCTTTAGAAATATGAGAATCATTTGGTTTACTCTCACTGAACTTGTAGTACATACAATTGTCAACCAAATTCATCTTAAAACTGAATGAGATAATCAATATGAAATTTATAATTTCATTAATGAGAGTCCTACTTAAGCTCATAGATGGATTTCTTTAATTTACATATCATTGATATTGTATCATAATACACATCTCTATGATTGTACCATATAAGTAGTTTCTTCAATGTCGCCATTGAAAAACAAGCTTAACATATATTTAATGTAGCTTAAGACTAAAACGAGCAACACTTGTAATAATTATCATGAAAGAGTTTTTCAATGAAACTTGAGAGAAAGTCTCTACAAAAGCAATGTCTCGTTTTAGAGTATATCCTTTATATTTAAGACGTGCTTTATACTTATCACATTATCATTTTCATCCCTATTGGTTTTAAATATTCATTTACAACCAATTGGTTTACAGCTTAAGGTAATGAAACAAGTTCTTAAACTTTATTGTCTTGCATAAAATTATACTCTTCTTATATGACATCTATCCACTTTTGAGAGTTAGAACTTTTATTCCCTGATAAAAAATGATTGATTCAATTATTTTTATCATTCCATTCTTATGCTTATTTTCTTGAGGAAATACAATATAATAATCTGGAATAGTATTTCTCCTTTATCTCGTGGATCTCTTTAATGACACTTATTTTTTAAGGTTGTTGAGTTTGTTCTTCTGAAACAATTACTTTATCTTGAATTAGAGTTGTTCAACATTTGTTTTACTGAGTTACTTGATTCACTTCTTGATTAATGATAGGTGCGAAAACATAAACATCATGAAAAACATAGTAGGAATTATATTATGATCCAATTCCTCCTCAAAAGCAATGTATCTAACCTTATTTCTCCCTCCAAACTCAGCATCCAAAAAAAATAAATCTCTCCTTAAATAATTCCTAATTGTGGGATCATAAAACTTACAGCCCATGGATCACTCAAAATAACGAAGCAATTGCTCACTTTTAAAGTTTAATTACTTCACCTATGTCCTAAATTGTTACAAAAGAAATCAACCTCTTGTAAATTATTGGTATTTCTTTTGAGTAGGACCCCTAGCAACTTTATTCTAATATTTTCTTTTATTTCCCTTATTCTTAGAGACACTAACTAAAAGAGCACTAACAAAATGAGTAATTTTTCACTTATAATGCTTCAACTTCTCTTCTTTTTGAACTCAAAGAGAAATGAGCACAGTTAGAGTCTATTTCTCTCTTTGACAATTGTAACTTGAATTGGTTAAACTGTATAGGAAGCGGTGCCAAAATCATAAGAACAGACAATTGTAAGAAAGTTCGATCTTATGTTCCTTAAGATTTGAAGCAATATTAAACATTTTCATAATGTACTCCCTCATATTTCCTTGACCCTTATACTTGATAGGCATCAAAGAAGACATAAGTGATGTCATCTTAACCTTAATGTTTTGGGTAAAACAATTCTTAGTTTCGTCAAGGAAACACTTAGTATGAGTAATCTCTTTAAACTTGTGCTCCTAAAGACATCTAGAATGTTGTGCTTTATGATCATTAGACTCATGCAATTTGAACAATCTCACTTCTCAAAATCTCCTTTATGGGTGCTTACCACAGTGAGAGGTGCAAGGTGTTCTTTCCTTAGCGCAAAGTCTATGTTCATACAATCAAATACTATATGTAAGTGTCTTTTCTATTCTTTGAAATTAATTTCACTAAACATGAGTGTAGAATGTATTTAACAGATATTGTGATAGCAAAGATAAATTATCTAAATATAAAACAAAAATAAGTAAATAAAATAAAAACAAGCTCACATAAATATTCATAAGTAAACAAATAAATTCAAAATAATGGCTAGTTCCCCTCAAGATACCAAGAACAATATTAATACCAAGTCTTTGGATAGTAATATTTACTGTAAGCGGTACTCATGTTGTACCAATCAAACATTGACAATAAACTATGTCAAACGATAGATTAATCTTTGGACTAACGTATTGCTTGCATTCTTTGGGCCAATTAATAAACACATGAATTAAAAAAACCCATAAATATCTTGATATTTTAAATAAACTAATCTACACAAAAGCGATCACTTTGGTGACATTATATTTCAATCAATCCATTAAAATACTAGACATCCGAAGCTAAAATACGAATTTATTTGTTTCAAAATAATTGTCTTAATTTTATCTTTGAATCAAATTAAAAGATAACCAAAATAATAATAAATTTAAATAAAGCTAAACCTCATATCAAGATATCAGACACTCCATTAATATTTCATCTTCGGACAAAACATTATCTTGCAAGTGATATCTTGGTACAGTAATCAAACATTGATAATAAGAACATCTCAACCAGAACTCTTCCTTTGGGTTGATTTATTGCTCACATGTAAAACTGAATAATTATCACATGTTTATCACCACATTTGCACATGTAACAATGTTAGTTATTAACCTTCATTTGGGTCGATTAATACTAACATAATCCGACTTACATGCACAAAACCTTCTATATTTTAAAATAAAATAATTTCCACAATATAGGTCACTTTGGCGACTTAATGCTTCAATTAATTTATCTCAAAATATATGTCGCGACCGTTTTAAAAACAGTTATGTAAAAATTGTAACCCCCTTAATCCGGCCTAGACGGTTGACCCGAATTAAGAAAGTCACACGGGGAAAACCAAAGTCAACCCGAAAGTCAACATTGATTAACAACCCTTTTTTTTCTTTTTAAACTTGTCTAGATGCATATTAAGCCTTAGATATGATCATACAACAGCATACTCAAAGATCATAAACATCAGAGATCAAACAGGGACCCAATTGAACAATTTACAACTTTAGGGACCAAATTGTAAATTCTGATAATTATAAGGACTTAGCCCAAATTAATATTACCAACTTGAAATTAATCAGGTTTCATGCTTCTCTGTGAAATTTCAGCTCAAAAGGACTTCCCAAACTCATACAATTGCACAAACAAGATTCAGGACCAAAATGCAAACAATTCAAAACACATAACTGCCACTGTCAGCCCCCAACGGTCGACCGTTCCGAAACGGGAGACAGCCCGTTTCGAAACACGGGGCCGTTCCGCAACGGGTACCGAAACGGGGGTCGGGCAGTAGCCTTTCCGTTTCGGAACGGTCCCTCCCGTTTCGGACGCCTGGGCTCGTTTAAGGCACCCGTTCCGAAACGGTAGGTGCTGTTCCGAAACACCCTGCACAGATTGCCCAAAATGCATACTTAAACATGCAATTGACCAACCAGTCATGCTCCAAAAGCCACCAAACTTTGCCAACATGCAATTCAACATATATGAGACATACTAGCATCAACAATTCATCAAAACATCAACATATATGAAAAGCCCCAAATCTATAGGCATGCTTCCTACACAAGCAACCATTCAAGCATAAACTTTCAATTCAAGCATATAAAGGCCAACCACTAAAAACCAGCATTCTCAACAACATTCAACACACTTAGGGAGTTCAAAACACCTCCCAAAACATACACATAGGTCCCCCATTGCCAAATTACCAAAAGCTAAAAGTACTTAATAAAACCTTCCATACTTTGAGCTTTACTTCCACTTGAATGCTTGCCTTCCTTGCTGCCCTCAAAGTACTTTAATGTTCTGCATTATTGATTTGAGAAAACAAAGAGAGCGTAAGCAAAAGCTTAGTGAGGAATGCTCAACAAAACCATCAAATAATGCATTTATAAAACACTTTATAAATCATGCCTCAAATCATCATTTACACATGCTTAAAAGCATACTTAAACATGCATCTCAAGCATCATATCACAACATGTCATATTGGCCTCAAGTGATAAGTTCCATTTCTTTAAAAACAAGTTCATCAACTTTCACCCCAAGGACTTTTAAACACCTTGGCCCCAAGGACTTTTAAACACCTTGGCCATGGACTTTTAAACACCATGAAATGTATCACATCAAGGACTTTTAAACACCTTGATCCCAAGGACTTTTAAACACCTTGGCCATGGACTTTTAAACACCATGAAATGTATCACATCAAGGACTTTTAAACACCTTGATCCCAAGGACTTTTAAACACCTTGTCCATGGACTTTTAAACACCATGGAAGGACCACACAAGGACTTTTAAACACCTTTGTGCCCGTAGCAAGAACCATCCAAGGACTTTTAACCACCTTGATGTTCTTAAGTAAAACAAGGCTCACTCAAGGACTTTTAACCACCTTAGTGACCTTAACCTTTTCAAAACATCACTTGCCAATATACATCATTATCATCAATTTATCCACTGTTTTAAAGCATTTAACCAAGCCATATTCATCATGCATTTAAAAGCATCAAACCACATTTAAACAATGTTCAACAACAAGGAACTTCTACCTTGAGTTACCTTCCACATATGGCTTACAAAAACAGCATTAACCATGCTAAATCATGCTTTCAAAACAGAGTTTAAATCATGCAATAAACCACATTGCAACAACAATCAAATCATGGCCACCACTAGAGAGTATTTCCGAAAACTTACACTTGAGCTTAGCAAAGTTGTTTAGACTTAAACTAAGCTCCCAAGACATTGGTTTCAAAGCCGAAACCCAATTTCACTCACCGATTCCACTTCGCCTCTTGCCGAAGCACCAAATCAAGCTTCCGGATCACCACCACTTGGATCCAAAGATGACTCCCCTATTTTAACACATTAAAACAGTAGATTAATGCATCATCATGCATTAATAGCTTCAATGAAAGCACCTAAACTCGCTGCTCTCACCCACACTCCATTTTCGGCCATCAAACCCAACCGAAAATGCATCCAAACCACTTCTCAACAAAGCCCAGCCATTAACCATCAGAACCTAACATCCTTTAACACCATTTAACATCTAAAAAGAACCTAACAACATCCTTATACCTCCAGCAACACCAGATCCACAAGATCACCTCAAAAACAAACAAGAATCACAAGCTAAACTTAGGAAATTCAACCTATCCGGGATTGCATTAATCAAAACTCAATTCCTTATCAAATTAACATTCATTAATCATCATTTTAACACCTTAAAACACTGCTTAAACAGATCCAACGAAATTTCATCAAAAACACACCAAATCTTGCATTTAAAGCCAAGATCCATTAAACAATCTTGAAAGCCATTTATAAAACATCAAATAAGGATTGAGAACTTAGGAATTTCAGTAAAGAACTGATAGTTTAGAGGAGAAGGACGTTCTTACCTCCAAACTTGAGTTTCTCCTCTTTTGGAACCAAAAAGCTTGATGAATCAAGTAGCAAATACAAAGGTTTTGATGATGAGATGATTAGGAATCAAAAGAGGATTGAAAAGAAGCATTTAGGTGATAGAAATCAGAGGAAAAGATCTGGAGAGAATGTGTTTGGTTTGAGAGAAAAGATGAGAGAAAATAGGAAATGGAAAATTTAGAAAGTTAGTTAAAAGTGACTAAAATATCTTTCCCTCCTTTTTATTTTTATTTTAAACCATTATTAAATCATTTAATATTCTAGAAAATCTGGAGAAACTCCCCTTTGGGTAAATAGCTCTTTAAAGATTCAAAGTTTCAATCCTTTTTAAAACAGTCACAAAACTTTCAAAAATTACATTTTGGTCACTAGCCAAAATGTCACCCTTCCAAAACTCATTTTCCAAAATTGATTTCACAGTTCACTTAACTATATTAAAAGATGATTTTAGAACATTTTTCCATATTTTTAATGCAACCCGAACTAGGCTTTCCTAAATTCACTCTCTTAGATTCGAACAGCACTTTGACCAAACCGGTCAACGCCCAAAACTTCTAAGCCCAAAACCGGGGCGTTACAAAAATAGCCTGACGATTAGAGTTTTGGAAATCAGTGTTTTTCGTTTTATTTTGATCTTGAAATTAGGGCTTTTCCATTTTAATTCGATTTTCCCTTATTTATTCCTTAAAATCGTTTTAGAGGCCACCAGCCACTATGGTAGACCGGACACCATAAAAATGGACCAGAGATTCTTTTCGTAAAATTCGGGTTCGGTAGTAGGTTACGTGTAGGGAAGGGTTAGCACCCCTACAATGCCCGTTATCGGTACCTCATTAATTCCACATGGCATTTTGGCATTTCGAACATTAGTCTAAATTTAATTATATCTTTTAATTGTCAAATGGGTTCTATTTCGAATGAGGATATCCTTTTGTAAGAAAATACATTTTGGATGAATATAAGTTTTGAAACGTCCAAATACAGTAGGGCACTTCAATTTATATTCAAAATGTATCTCAACACAAAAGGTTTAATGCGTGTTCAATTATTGTCTTGTCACTTTTAAGAAAAAACATAATTAGGGCACCATTAATTTAATTAATGAAAATTAATGAATATTATCAAATTTAGGACTTATGTGATAACACCCAAAATATTTGGGCACTACCCATATTTGTCCTAAATTACTAATATCCCTATTGTTAATGTAACTAGTTGTTTAAACCTAATTCCAATTTTATTAAACTAACTACATGTAATTTCCATTTTCTATGTTTAAATGAAGTATTGAATCTCTTACCCAAATACCCCTTTGATTAACATCACATTATAATGTGATACTAGTCAATTTAGGATATTTGAGCTTTTATTCAATATTCATTTATTTTCTATAGTGTCCTTCCCTAACAAATTAATTAGATTTAATTAGAGAACTTAGTCCTAAAAGGCTCTAATTTAATTACACTAGGTGAATTAAACTCTCCTAGTAAATATACTACATGCATATTTAAAAAACATGCATACAATATAAATTAAACATATACATTAAAATTACTAAACAAGAACAATTAAACTGATTTCAAGAACAAATTGCATTAAATTGGAAACTAGAGAGTCAAAATACAAATGTTTGGTGACTAAATTGAAATACGGTACAAAGCTTGAGGGAATAATATCGGGATTTGCCCAAAATACCAAAAATGTTCAGATCCTACCATCCGACCCAGCTTGTGCGCGCGAATCCCTTTAACCCAGGGTCCAAAACGACGTAGTTTTGACTCACTATATAAGCCCCAAATCTGAGTTGACTCACTCATTTACACCCTCACACCCTATATCCTCTACTTTTCTCTCTGAAATCCTCTCACTCAAACAACTTTTGAACCTGGAAAACCCACCTAAATGGATCAAAATCCATTGATTTAGGATGAGTTTCATCCAAGTTCAACATGAACTGGATGAACTCGGTAAATTCCAGCCATGCCCCGTCGTGCACTCTGCCATCAAATCTTATGCCGCCGCACTTCGATCATAGTCTACCGTTAGCCGGCAGCCATCAGCTTTGCCGGTCGTCGCTCCGGCTACCGCTTAAGCCCAAAATTCACCCGAAAAATCCTTTTTTCTCCGATCTAACCTTAAATCTAACCTGTTTCATCAGAAACGCCCTTCTTGACCAAAATCTAAACTTAAACTATCTGAAACCCTAATCCCTCTTCAACTCCACCTTGAATCTAAACTCCAACCACCATAGAAACTAGGATTCCAGCTATTGATATTTTTAGATCTATGTATTTCCATTTCCGTTTTGTGTAAAACTAACATATTATTTTCTGTTTTTTTACGAGAAACTAGATCGGAAAAGAATATACCTCTTTGGTGATGAAAATGGCATTATGGCAATAATTGAGCATCCAACGACGGTTAGAACGGCTGACGGTTCTCCAACTTCCACGGCGACACTTCGAATAACTGACGCCTCCTTGGTTTCCAATGACCCGTTAAATTCGTCTCTTGTTTTCTCTTCCTCTATTGATCGATCTTTATGCTTGGAACTTAAACATGATCGTGATGGGATTTTAAAAGTCCTCATCATTTTCGAAGGTACCAACCTGAATGACTAAACATCATGCCCGAAGGACTTACTGATGACCTGAAGGCTATAGGATTACAATGCTCTTCCTTTCCTGCGCAAGCAACCAAACATCATTCCCGAGAGAGATGAGCAGAAGGACTTTACATCATGCCCGAAGGACTTACTAATGACCTGAAGGATTTAACATCATGTCTGAATGATTTATCATCGTACCCGAAGGATTTACCAACATAACCGAAGGATTTACTGATGACATGAAGGATTTAACATCATACCCAATGGATTTACCATTGTTGTGTGTAAAAGGTGCCTCGCAATTAGTGCAACTGTACACGTCTCAAGTGATATAATGATAGGTATTAGAGTATCTTCTCCACAGGGATTGGGATGGCTTCCTTCAATTATCTTCTCGCACTGAAAAAGAAAAGTAAAGGTAAAAACACAAGTAGAAGAGTTTTGGGTTTTAATTAAACTAAAGATCATAAACTAAAGCAAGCAAGTAAAAGTAGAAAAATCAAGTTGAGAGAATGGCCAGATTAGATTGCGTCGTAGTGTGGAAAGCAATTGACTTGTCTCGGTCTTTGAATGCAATGATCACCAAACTACCTCGACTGTGACCTAAGTCCCTGCCGCGACAATAAGATGTGCTACCTCGACAATCCCTTGCTGGTCGGCAGATGATGTCAAGGTTCGGCAAAGCGTCCTTTGATGGCTCTTCCTTATCCCTAAGTCATAGCACTGTTGATGAATGTGCCTTGATAAAACCTCCCGACATAAACCAAAGATGAACACCAATCAATCTCACACTTCTTTTAGCCGTTGAAACTCTACCTTATCCCTAAGCCGAGTTAGCTTCCATTGTTGGGATAAAAACCATGCTTATCCGTTTCTTGAGTTTAACTCTTCCAATATTAAACAAATAGATAACCTCACAATACTCTCTCTCGATGATATTGCAAGATTAAGATCAATGCCAAGAATAGGCAAACATTGAACTAAATTGCATTAAAAACTTAAACAAAGGAAAACAATCTCTTTAATTCTAATGCCTTTATCCACTTTGTCCAAATTCCATCTTTAACCTCCCTTCTATGTTTGCGTGGAGATCATACGACAAAACCCTAATCTCAAGCTCTCAATCCTCTGCTCACCTTTGATGTGTGCGTCAAGCCTTGCTTAAATAGGAAGAGGAGAAGGACAAATTCTTTCTTGGATAGGGAGTTAAGTTAGACTTGGACTTGTCTTCATTAAAGAGGCGAATCTCTTTAATTCTAATGCCTTTATCCACTTTGTCCAAATTCCATCTTTAACCTCCCTTCTATGTTTTCATCGTCTTCTCATGCTCCGATTGCCATGCAAAATGTGTAGAAAAATCTAGCGTTTTATGCTCTTCAAATTGGCTATCACTTTGCATACTTTGCTCTTCGGCAGGTTGGTCTGTGCACTGCCTCAGCAGAGAATATATGCTTCCTCGGCAGGGGTCTGTCACTGGATCTACTCCGTAAGGCTTCCTCTTCGTAATTCAACTTCCTTTAGTAGAAGCTGCCATCTTTGGCTTAGCTTGATCTAGGTCTGTCACTAGCTCGTTCTGCACCATCTTTCCTTTTCTTCATTGCCCACCCGGCATCACCTGCCCCGGTAGTGAGTAAATCTGCACAAGCACCAAACATGCATTAAAACAGTACCTTTTCATCAAATAAATCAAATATCAGGATCAAAGATAAAAGTTGTGTAATTAATGCATATAAGGCCTTAATTCCACTCGAATGGGTGTAGGTTAAGCAATAATTGCCATGTAAAAAGGGTGAAAACATATGACTTTTGGGCACTTATAACACCCCAAACTCGAACTATTGCTTGTCCTCAAGCAATGCAAACTGTTGCATGTCAAAAGTCCTATCGCAATGTAGTGCAAGTGTACACGACGCAAGTAGTAAAGTGATACTCGAAGTATTGGATGTCGAATCCACAGGGACTGGAAATAGCTTTATCCTCGAAGTGCTGCACAAGAGAGAAATAATATAGTTTAAATTGTTTGGAAAATAATATTGGAATATGATGAATATAAAAGAATAAAGATTCAGGGTTAAGAGATAGGCCGGTATTGATTTTCTCGGTAGTGCAGGTGTTATATTGAAAAGAAACTCCTGTTTTGTCGTCGTCCCTGTCGCGGCAGCACCTGTCGCGTCAGAAGTCTATTGTTGTCATGGCAGCGATCACACAACTCTGCACTTCAAGCTTGGCAAGAATCCCTGCTATGACTTGTCCTATCCGTAGGTCCAAGTACTGTTGATGAACACTTCTTGGATGATACCTCCCGACGTGAATCGAAGGGTGAACACCAATGTTGTTGAATTCTTCCTTAGCCACTTAACCCCGTCCTATCCCTAGGTCAGAGATAGTTCAACCATAAACTAGAGAACCACACTTATTCGTTTCGTATACTTAACTCTCCCGATATTAAGTAAATAGATAATCTCTCAATGCTCTCCCAATAGTCTTGCAAGATGTTGAAATTAGAATAAGCAAACTTGAAGTTTTATTTCATTGAACAGAAAATTCCTAAAACAGTACAATCCTTGCAACTACTTTACAGAATCAACCCTTAGCCCTAGGGGAAGTTTAGAACATGATGAGAAGGGGAAAATGACAAGGGTTTTGGGGAAGACGGCTAGAGATGAGATATCCTTCCCTAGGTCGAATTACATGCCTTTATATAGGCCTTGGGTCCAAGTTTTCTAATAAGGTAAGAGTATAAGTTTAAAATAAAGTACAACTCTATTAAAGACTAAATCTTCAGAGTAGATGTCTTTAATTCGTCCTCTTTTCTTGCTTTGGGATTCTTCCTTGAACTTTGGGCTTGGCCTTCATTCTGCCTCAGGGCTCAGAAAAATATAGGAGTGGTCCATGACAGACCGGCTTGAATTCCTCTATCTGTCGAGCTCCACTTCACTTTTCCCTTCACCAATGCTGTCGTCATGGCTGCCACGGCAGAGGCCACGACAGCATCTTCCTTCTTTTCTCCAATCCTATGTTCCAGCTCTGCTCCTTCGTTGTCCTGTGTCTGCCGCAGCAGATACCTGCAAAAGTAGCCAAAATTTAGTAGCAACTGTGCCATTTTATCTAATTGTGATGTATATGTGAAACTTTACCTAAATGCAATGAATTATGCTTGAATGCAGCATAAATATGGGTTAAATAAGGCGTAAAATATAGAACTTTTACATGCTCAACACAAACCATCAATTGCCAAAACCTTAATCTTCATGAAAATTCTCCTTTGTCTTACTTTTCCTTCTTCTCTCCAAACCATGGCCATGAATGCTCGGCCCTTAAGTCTTTGGATGCCTTAGGAATTCCCTAGAATCAAACTATAAGATTTGTGAGTGTGTGCATGAATTGTGAACAAGATGAATATTCGGGTTCTAAGTAAACACTTATGCATTAACCTACTTAACTTGGGTATTTTTTTTTCAAGCAATCTAACCTACTAGAGCCAGTTTCGGGCACCTCTAGTGATTAGCCTAGAGCTGGTTTCGAGCACCTCTAGGGCTTCCTTAAGCTAGAGCTAGTGTACACACCTCTAACATTTTACCCAAAATTTTCTTTCTAAGCAAGTCTATGTCCTAAGTGTACTAGAACTCCTTAAATCATACAAGTCACAAAAGTGTATTAAAGTTCTAATCTTATAGTATGATTCTAAGTTATCTTCCTTATGCATCCTAAAATTAAAGGCTCTAAACAGTTCAAAGTTGTGGTAAGAATAGAGATATCTTTGGTCAAGGTAGAAAATTCATTTAAATTAAACTAAGGCAATTGATGAAGAACATTGCCGAGGCATAAGCTTCATTAGGCTAAGGCAATATGTGTAGTAAAAAATTGACAAGTATATAACATAACTGCATAGCAATAGTATTAATATTCCGCGGTAGAATAATTCCTCTCGGCGGCAGAACCTACACCCCAAACTTAAGACAAGCATTGCCATCAATGCATTAACAATAGAAGCAATAATAGAAAAAAATTAAGCACAAAAATTAAAGGCATAAAAATAACAGCAAGAGAGAAAAAATTTAGATGGACTCATATGAGTCATCGTCATCACTTTGTAAGATTAATTTTCTCCCTTTGCAGGCTGTATGCTTGACTCTTTTGGTTTCTCTTGGCGGTTGGATGCGCGTGGGTGGGGGGTTGGCTTGGCCGGTTCGTTTACTTCCTCCTATCCACCCGTGTCAAGGTGGAGCTCCTCCGAGGCCTCCAAGGTGGATGCCTTGCGTTTTGCAGCTTCAAATGTCCGGAAGACGGATTGGACAGTTCCGGTCCAATTTGAGAAGCCTTCTGTCCCGACCGTCGAACCCATAGGAGTGTCTAGATGGGCTTTGCCCTTGGCCTTCCTGGCCACGGTAGAGGAGGTGGTGGTTGCGGCGGCAGAGTGCCTTGGTGAGGCCTAGGTAGTAGTGGTTGTATGTGTAGCTCTGAAATGGGGCGATGGGGCAGCTATGGCATGGAGTTCTGGAGCGGCTGCGACAAAGATGGCGGTAGGGAACTGGGGGAATTGGACGATGTGGTTAGGGAACTTCTCTTGAATCACTTGGACAATGGAGGTGGTGAAGTCCCTTGTGAAGGCCATAAATAGGCGTTTCCGTCTATCCATGTCCTCCAATTTCTCGGCAATTTGTTGGAGGGTGGCTGTCGCGGTAGTGGATTGTGGCGTCTCTGGAACATCTTCCGTGGATGCTGCCGCGACTGGGCCCTACATCGGCATAGATTGCCAAGGTTCAGCCTCCGTGATTTGTATTAGCCGGTAGTATGTTTCTCTATCCCATCCTTTCCTTAGAGGCATATACTCGTCGACTTCATCGGTTGGTATCTCCTGTCTGGTTCATAAGCCGGTGATGAGTGATGGGATGTAGAGGGTGCCGCGTTCCTTTTGGCTGCACTGGTGAATCTTGTGACATATAATGTTACCAACATTAATGATACGATTATTTAAAATAGAGTGAATAAGTGCAAGCCTGGGCCGGTCAACAGTGATGTTATACGAGGTGGGCATGAGGCGACGTTTGACGAATGTGTTCCATAGCTTAGCTTCTGGCCGCAACTGACGCCGATTGAACAAGCCTTTATGGGCTCCGACATTCTATATCGTGCCGGCATTGCAGAGTTCTTTTTTTATGTGTTCGTAGTCTTCTTCTGTCAATGCCTCGACAAATTCTGCATGCTCGTCCCTCTCTACGTGGATGCCGTAAAAGAGATTTATGGCATCAACATCTATCTTGATCGCTTTTCCCCGAATGTTAACAAAGAGTTTGGTCGGGCTTGGATTGTGCGTGTAGATTTCTCGTACCATTGTAATGTTGGCTCATTCGGGTTGGAGGCAAAATATTTTCCACTTTTGGTGATCTACCTTGTTGAAGAGATAATGGTCGAGGCCAAAATTTGGCTCATCGGAGCAATGTAATTCTTGCTTCTACCATACTTGGCGGGCTATGAAGTGCTTATTGAAGTAGTTCTCTACCTCCGGCGGTGTGAAACGTTTGTAGGTTGGTGCCTCGGCCGAGCGTGAGCTTTCTCCTTTCTTTAATTTGAGGGCCATCTAGAAAATGTGAGTGAGTTGTGAGAGAGCAAAAGAAAATTATAAACTTTGGAGAGTGCAAGAGAGTAGAAGAGAATGTTGAGTGATGAACAATTTAGAGAAGAGTGGCCTTTATATAGAGTTTGGCAAGCTTTGTCGTCGCGGCATTAAATGCGGGAGCAACATCTCTAGTTGTTACTAGCCGTTTTTCCGGTTACAGTCTTGTGCCTATTACAATTATAGCCGTTGCGGCTTTTTCAGCCCGTTGGCAAATTATGTCGTTGCGGCAGTGGTTTCTCCACACTTAGTTGTTGGTTCATCTCTTCTTTCTTTCTTCTTCTCCATCCTAAAAATAAAAAAATAAAATAAAATTTTATTCCTAAAAAATTTAAAAATATGGAAAATATAAAAAATATATAAAAAAAAATAAAAAGATAGAGAGAAAAGGTTAAGACACTAAAGGAGTGCATGTGCATGCATCTCCTAAAGTGATTACTTTATTACCCCTCACGACATGAGGCCCGGAGTAATGCTTTAATCTCTGCCCAGTATTTTTGAATTCATTGTCATCCTGCGCTTTTGTCTCTGTATATCCAGGTCTTGTCCTCACACTGTCGCGGCAGTTGCCCAGGCTATGGCCAATGTTGCTGCCGAGGCATTGTTCAGTTTCCTTACCGAGGCAGTGTGGTTTTATTTTTATGTCTGACTCAGTTAGGTCCTTCAGTGCCTTACATTTTTTGGGCCATCAACATGTTTCATGGTGTTCAATACATTTAGTTTCACGTGCTGATCGTTTACTCTCATTGTCAGCTCTCCTTTTTCGACATCAATTAGAGTTCTCCTTGTAGCTAGGAATGGTCTCCCAAGGATGATTGGTACATTCTCATCTACACCACAATCCAAGATGATGAAATCGGCAGGGAAAATAAATTTATCAACTTTTACCAATATGTCCTCAATTTTCCCTCCGGGTTGCACATATGATATATCGACAAGCTACAACATCACGGTGGTGGGTCTGGCCGTTCCAATTCCCAATTTCTTGAAAACTGACTTAGGCAACAAGTTTATGCTTGCTTCTAGATCACATAGTGCTCTCCTGACATAATGATTTCTGATTGCACATGGTATGAGGAAACTGCCTGGGTCCTTGGGTTTGGGTGGTGTTCGATTGTGTAGCATCGCCATGCATTCTTCTATCACAGCAACAATTTCAAATTCCCCAATCCTTTTTTGTTTTGAGACAATGTCCTTAAGGAATTTGGCATAATTCGGGATCTGCTTGATCGCTTCAACCAAGGGTAGGTTGATATGTACTTGCTTCAAGATGTCTAGAAACTTCTTGAATTGGTATTCTTGTTTATGTTGTTTCAGTCTTTGGGGGAATGGTGGAGTTAGTCGAATGTCTTCTACTCTTTCTTTGTACGGAAATTTGATTTCAGGGATTATAGGCGCATCGACTTCTGGGTCTACCATGGCTGCTGCCATAGGTGCTACTATAGAGCATTTAGGTGTTCTCTAAATATGAGGGCAAGTGCACACTCTTGTCAAGTTTTAATATAAAAGATATCGTCTCCCACGAGGATTGGACAGCTAACTCGAATATAAATTCCTGCACAGAAAATATTAAATGCACAAATAAATTTCATTTTGTAATAAGAAAAATAAATACACACAAGTAAATAATAGAAGAGATCAGAGTGATAGAATGGGTCAGGTTATGCTGCTCCGTAGTGTGAAACTGCGTTGAATAGGTCAAGTTGTATTGCGCTGCCAGACTTTGCTGCCTAGGGGGAAGATGGCAGATTGGTGCTTCGACTCTTTCGCTGCCTCGAAAGGTGGCACGAACGATTGGCTCGGCAGCAAACTCGGCAGACCTTCAAAGCTCGACAGAACACTTCTATAATGATTCAACTTATGTCTAAGTCAGAATACTGTTGATGCCCATTGTAGATAATACCCGTCGGTGTGAATCTTACAGTGAACAACAACCTTTAGTTTGTCATCGTTTAGCCGCCTTAAACCCTAACCTATGTCTAGGCTAGATTGATCAAAACATGGTATTGATGAGATCGTGTTTACTTCTTTCGCGAGTTTGACTCTCTCGATGCCAAACAAATGGGTTGCTTACAATTGATCTTTCGAACTCAATTGAAAACAATGAAGAACATGAAATAAGCAAACCTTGAATTTATTGCAAAAACAAACTTAAACTTAAACAACCGTTCTCACAACTACTTTACAACATAACCCAAAACCTAGGGAATTTAGAACATAGCGGCGACAAGAAAACACAAGAGAAACCTAAGCTATGCCGACTATGAATTGTAGGATCTCTCAATTACAAAGTAAGATCGGGTATATATAGGGCATGACCTAGGTTAAGTACTCCTTGGAGTAGAAGTCTTATTTATGATAAATTAGCTTTTGCATTGAATGTATCTTTAAATTCCGACTTCTTTGACTTGAGTTTGGACTCCTCTTGTCGTTGCCTTATGCCGCAAGCAAGCCTTGATCTTCTCCTTTGGCGGCTCTGTCTGCTGTTTCTAGCATTAGTAAATTGCGTGGATGGGCTCATTGGACTTAGAAAATTATGCTCTTCCAATCACACTCCAATTTACCAATTCCTCAAGTTGCTGCCCTGGGCGAAAGATATGGCGGCGGCAGCTACTCGATAGCATCTCTCTCTGTGTTGAGCTGCTTCAGTACAACTCCTTGGCTTGCTGCCTCAGCATTAGCTCCTCAGCTTTTTCCTCCTCCTGACTGCTTCTAGTATCTGCAACTAAAACTAAACTAAAACAATATCTTTTCTCACTAAATCAAAGATATTAAACAAAAATAAGGCAAAGCAAAGAATACTGTGAATAATGCATGAATGCACCTAATTATGTCTAAAATGTACTTAAGAGCAACAATAATATGAGATGGAATGCGTACAAAATATAGGACTTATGACCACTTTACACACCTCCAAACTCAAAATATTGCTTGTCCTCAAGGAATGCAATCCTAAACATACTTGCCCTTGCACTTAATCAGAAAGAAAAAACCTATTTTAAACTTGATTTAGCACCTCATGGTCGTGACACCTATCATTAAATTAGTGAAAGGAGAATAACATGAATTACCTTAGAATTAAACTACAATGCCAATGTAGTGTGTGCAGAAGCTGTGTACAGGCTGAATCTAAAGAATATTCTAAGTAAACAAAGATACTGTCAAGGTAATAAGAGGTTGCTGCCAAGGTAGCACAGTTAAGCACATTTTATAATCATGGCAATAAGGGCTTCAGCTCATCACAACTACTCTTTAGGTCTGGAATTAAGATAGGTCACATAGAGCTCTCATATCATGGTTGCTGCCTATCTTGCAGGGAATGATAAAGCTTCCTGGATCTGTCCTCTTGGGTGGCACCTTGTTATGCAGCATTGCCATGCACTCTTCAGTTACAGCTAACATCTCAAATTCCCCAACTCTTCTTCTCTTGGAAACCACGTCTTTCAAATATTTTGCATAATTTGGCATGTTTTGTATGGCTTCCACGAGTGGGATGTTGATGTACACATGCTTTAGAATATCTAGAAATTTCTTAAACTGGTGCTCTTGCTTTTTCTCTTTAAGCCTTTGGGGTAAGGGCGACGACAGACAAATGTCACAGATGCGTTCCTTGTAAGGAAATCTGATCTGTGGGGGTTCAGGATCATTTGTCTCATAGGTGCTTCCTATCTCCTCTGCCTGGACATTAGTTTGTTTTGCTTCCCAAGTAGGTTGTTCGTGTACTACTACGGCAGACAGCTCTAACTACTTTTCCTTTGGCTGCTCAACTCTAGGATCATCCAGTAGTTTCCCACTTCTTGTAGTTATTGCTTTACACTGCTCATAAGTGGGTTTTGATGTGACCTCTGTGTTGTTGGATGATGCACCCATTGACCTGTTGCTTATGATTTTAGTGAACTGCCCGAACTGGGTCTCTAGGGTCTTTACTGCTGCCTCATAGTAGTTCATCCGCATCTCAGTCCTGTCCATAGAAGACTCAGTCTTGTCAATAAATTTATTAGTACGGACAATAAAATCACTAGTGCGAGACATAAATGTATGTAAAGTAGATTCGAGTGAATTGTTGTTCGTATTTTGTTGCTGCTGAGGATGTTGCCGTGACAGGTTCTGCTGATATCCTCTTGGTTGCTGGTTTGGATTTGTAGCAGTGTTAGGGTTACTCCATAAGAAATTTGGATGCTTTTTCCAGCCCAGATTGTACGTGTTGGTGTTGGGTATGCTGTTCCTCTCATAGGTCCCCATAAATTTGGTGGATTCACTACATTCGGAGGAATCATGGTTGCCCCCACACTCATCACACAAAGGCTCCACATCCTTGGCCTCATATGTTTTCCCAGTGTTTTTGGTCATATTCATCACCAACTGTGTCAGCTTATCCAGGCGGGCATTGACAGATTCAGTGGCTTCTACTTCATTAACAACAGTTGGCCGCCTCTTGCCTCTGCGATTAGTTGTAGGAATCTTGTAGTCTTTCTTTGCAATTCTATTCAGAATCTGTAGTGCCTCCTCTGGTGGTCTGTCCAGGATTATTCCATTGGCTGAAGCGTCGAGCATCATTCGTGTCGGTTGATTTACTCCATTATAGAACATCGACACTTGAGTCCAGTATGGGAAATCGTGAAGCAGGCAATTGTTTAACATCTATTGGTATCTCTCCCAAGCTTCATAAATTGGTTCGTCATCCCCTTGACGGAAGGTGGTGATCTCGCTTCTTAATCTGTCAGTTACGTTTGAAGGACAGAAACGATCTAGGAAGTCCTTGCACAACTCCATCTAAGTGTTGAATGATCCTGCCAGTTGGTTGTTCAGCCACTACTTTTCCCTATCCCTCGGTGAATAGGGAAATAATCTCAGCTTAAGCACATTTTGATGGACTCCATGTATCTTAAAGGCTCTGAAAATGTCTAAGAATCCCCTCAAGTGCTGCCGAGCATCTTCCGTGGCAGTTCCTCCAAATTGCCCCAATGTGTTTATCATGTGGAACATCACTGGTTTCAGCTCGAAGTGATCTGCTTCAATTTCAGGCTCAGCCACAGTTGGATCAAATCCCCTGAAATCGTACTTCAAGTAATCCTTGGTGTTTCACACATACTGTGGC
This sequence comes from Hibiscus trionum, assembly GCA_030270665.1. NCBI lineage: Eukaryota > Viridiplantae > Streptophyta > Magnoliopsida > Malvales > Malvaceae > Hibiscus > Hibiscus trionum. Next base: position 37,692,306 of record BSYR01000026.1, on the reverse strand, counting down.
TGTTTGGGCGGAATTGGTGGCTGTTGTCTAGGTGGCGGATCTTGCTGCCCATCCCTGCCATCTCGGGCATTGTTGGCAGGGTTGTCATCTTGGCCGTTATGCATGGTTGCCTCTACTTTTCCTTCTTCCTTAGCTTTTCTGGGTATTGACGAGATCGTGCTTACTTCTTTCGTGAGTTTGACTCTCTCGATGCCAAACAAATGGATTGCTCACAATAGATCTTTTGAACTCAATTGAAAAAAATGAAGAACTTTAAATAAGCAAACCTTGAATTTATTGCAAAAACAAACTTAAACTTAAACTTAAACAACCGTTCTCACAACTACTTTACAATATAACCCAAACCCTAGGGAATTTAGAACATAGTGGCAGCAAGAAAACACAAGAGAAACCTAATCTATGCCGACTATGAATTGTAAGATCTCTCAAATACAAAGTAAGATCGGGTATATATAGGGCATGGCCTAGGTTAAGTCCTCCTTGGAGTATAACTCTTCTCTATGATAAAGTAGCTTTTGCATTGAATGCATCCTCAGATTTTGACTTCTTTGACTTGATTTTGGACTCCTCTTGTCGTTGCCTTGTGCCGCAAGAAAGCCTTGATCGCCTCCTTTGGCGGCTCTATCTGTTGTTTCCGGAATCAGTAAATTGCGTGGATGGGCTCACTGGACTCGGAAAATTATGCTCTTCCAATCCCACTCCAATTTACCAATTCCTCATGTTGCTGCCCTGGGCGGCGGATATGGCAGCAGCTGCTACTCGGCAGCATCTCTCTATGTGTTGAGCTGCTTCAGTACAGCTCATTGGCTTGCTGCCTCAGCATCAGCTCCTCAGCTTTCTCCTCTTCCTAACAGCTTCTAGCATCTGCAACTACAACTAAACTAAAACAATATCTTTTCTCACCAAATCAAAGATCTTAAACAAAAACAAGGCAAAGCAAAAAATATTATGAATAATGCATGCATGCACCTAATTATGCCTAAAATGTACTTAACAACAACAATAATATGAGATGGAATGCGCACAAAATATATGACTTATTAGCACTTTACAGCTGTTGTGGCATTGCTTTCAGGGGTTGCTGTTGCGGCAGTGTTGTTGATTATTGTCGCGACAATTAAATTATTGGTTTTATCAGCTCTGTTTCCTTAATTTGGGGCTCCTTGAGTTGAATACCACTGCGAGTGGTTATGGCATTGCATTGCTCATATGATTTTCCCTTAGCGACTTCAGTATCGCTAGGCAAGCCTCCCGTCGGTTTTTTGTTTAGGATCTGTGCGATTTGCCCAACTTGAGTCTCTAGAGATTTTAGAGTTGCCTCATTATTTTGCAGATGCATCTCGGTCATGTCCATAAAAGTGTCAGTTTTCTTTATGAACTTATTAGTATTAGCCATATATGCTCTAGTTTGAGACAAGAAAGCATTAAGAGAGTTTTCTAAAGAACTAGTTAGCATAGATTGTTGTTGCGGCATGGTCTGCTGAGGCATGTTTTGTTGAAATCCTACTGCTGGAGCATTCTGATTGTTTGGATTGAGTGCGTTGTTGGGGTTGCTCCAGGAGAAATTCGACTGCTTCTTCCAGGCTGGGTTGTAGTTATTGGACATCATGTTATTGTTCCGGTTGTAATTTCCAACGAAACAGCTCGACTTTGTATTCTGTGGACATTCAGAAGAAATATGGTTACCCCCACAGTTTTCACAAAATAAATCCACTACCTTGACCTCCTGGTGATTATTCTGTTGTTGCATTTTCATGACCAACTTTTTCAAGATGGCAATTTAGGATGAAATAGAGTATGAGGACCCTATTTCGTTTACTGTGGGTTGGCATCGAATTCCTCCTCGTCTAGCCATTGGGAACTGATAGTCGTTCTTGTCCGTCCTATTTAGAATATCCATCGCTTCCTCTGGTTCTTTTTCTAGGAGTATGTCATTTGCCGAGGCATCAAGCATCATCCTAGTTGTCGTGTTGACATCATTATAGAACATGGTTACCTGCATCTATAATGGGAAACCGTGCAAGGGGCATTTTTTAATAGCTCTCTATATCGTTCCCAAGCCTCATGCATGGATTTTTCATTAGCCTGTCGAAAAGAAGTGATTTCGTTACGCAATTTATCAGTTAAATTCGTAGGATTAAAACATGCTAAGAAATCACGACATAAATCACTCCAAGATCCAAATGATCCTACTGGAATACTATTTAGCCAGATTTTTGCCATATCCCTTAGTGAATAGTGAAACAATTTCAGTCTCAAAATATCCTTATGTACTCATGTATTTTAAACGAATTGCAGATTTGCACGAAGGATTTGAGGTGTTGTCTGTCATCTTCAGTTGCTGAGCCGCAAAATTTCCCCATAGTATTGATCATGTTGAACATCACATGCTTCAGTTCAAAGTGGGCGGCTTCTATCTCAGGTGTAACAACTCCCAGATTTAGTCCATTCAGATCCTCTTCTAGGTAGTATCGGACAATTAGGTTTCGTACTGGCTCAAACTGATTCTCAGATTTTCTCCATCTACTACCGGGGCATCTTGCTGCCCGTCAACAATTGGCTGCCCATTGGTAACCCGTTGCCCATTGGCATTCTGATTTTTGTTGGCATTGTTGCCGCCAACTTGATGTGGCATCTTTTTTCATAATTGTTGCTTGAGTATTTGACAACTTCGATCGATTTCTTGATCAAGGTCGTGGAGCGAATACTTTGGGTTCACCCTGGTCATGCACCAATGCAAAATCAAAGTTAATTAGTGCTCGAAAACTTAAGCAAATAAAAGTGCAAGAAAATAAAATTGAAAGTCGCTATTGCCAATCCCCGACAATGGCACCAAAAACTTGTTGTGTGTAAAAGGTGTTATGAAATTAGTGGAAGTGTACACGTCTCAAGTAATATAATGATAAGTATTAGAGTATCGTCTGCACGGGTATTGGGATGACTTCCTTCAATTATCTTCTCGCACTAAAAAACAAAAGTAAAATTAAAAACACAAGTAGAAGAGTTTTAGGTTTTAATTAAACTAAAGATCATAAACTAAAGCAAGCAAGTAAAAGTAAAGAAATCAAGATGAGAGAATGGGCCGGATTAGATTGCGTCATAGTGTGGAAAGCAATTGACTTGTCTCGGTCTTTGAATGCAATGATCACCAAACTGCCTCGGTAATGACCTAAGTCCCTGCCGTGGCAATAAGATGTGCTGCCTCGGCAATCCCTTGCTGGTCGGTAGATGATGTCAAGGTTCAGCAAAGCGTCCTTTGGTGGCTCCTTCTTATCCCTATGTCATAGCACTGTTGATGAATAGGCGTTGATAATACCTCACGACGTAAACCAAAGATGAACACCAACTAATCTTACGCTTCTTTTAGCCGTTGAAACTCTAACTTATCCCTAAGATGAGTTAGCTTCCATAGTCGGGATGAAAACCATGCTTATTCGTTTCTTGAGTTTAACTCTTCCGATAATAAACAAATAGATAACCTTACAATACTCTCTCTCGATGAGATTGCAAGAATAAGATCAATGCCAAGAATATGCAAACTTTGAACTAAATTGCATTAAAAAGTTAAACAAAGTACAATTGTTCTCTCACAACTACTAAGCAAAATAATCCTAACCCTAAGAGAAATTAGAACATGATGGACGTGGAGATCACACGACTAAACTCTAATCTCAATCTCTCAATCCTCCACTCCCCTTTGATGTGTGGGTCAACCTTGCTTAAATAGGAAAAGAAGTAGGGCAAAGACCTTATTGGATAGGAAGTTAAGTTGGACTTGGACTTGTCTTGTAACGCCCCGGTTTTGGGCTTAGAAGTTTTGGGCGTTGACCGGTTTGGGGTATTATCAGTTAAAGGTGAAGGATGTGGATGTGCCTAAGACAGCTTTCAGGACAAGGTATAGGCATTATGAGTTTCTTGTGATGCCGTTTGGGTTGACAAATGCTCCTGCTGCTTTCATGGACATGATGAATCGTGTGTTTCATGAATACCTGGACAAGTTTGTTGTGGTGTTCATTGATGATATCCTCGTGTACTCGCGTACTGAGGAGGAGCATGAAGAGCATTTGAGGATTGTTTTGCAAGCTTTGTTGGAGAATCAGCTTTATGCTAAGCTGAGTAAGTGTGAGTTCTGGTTAAGGGAGGTGGTGTTTCTTGGGCATGTGGTTTCAGCTGAGGGGATTCGTGTTGATCCTCAGAAGATTGAGGCGGTGATGAATTGGAAAGTTCCTAAGTCTGTTCATGAGGTCCGTAGTTTCCTTGGTTTGGCGGGATACTACCGAAGGTTTGTTGATGGTTTTTCCAAGATTGCTGCTCCTTTGACGAAGCTGTTGCAAAAGGATGTTAAGTATGAGTGGACGGAAGCGAGACATCAGGCTTTTGAGAAGCTTAAGGCGGTTTTGACGCAAGCTCCTATCTTGATTCAGCCTGAATCAGGGAAAGAGTTTGTGGTTTACAGTGATGCATCCTATGTTGGTTTGGGGTGTGTGCTGATGCAGGAGGGTAAGGTGGTGTCTTATGCATCGCGGCAGTTGAAGGTGCATGAGCGCAATTACCCTACGCATGATATTGAGCTGGCTGCAGTGGTTTTTGCTCTGAAGATCTGGAGGCATTATCTGTATGGTGAGAAGTGTACTGTGTACACGGATCACAAGAGTTTGAGGTATCTGATGTCTCAGAAGGAGTTGAATCTTAGGCAGCGGCGTTGGTTGGAGTTGCTCAAGGATTATGATCTGACGATTGAGTATCATCCTGGAAAAGCTAATGTTGTTGCGGATGCCTTGAGTAGGAAGGTAGCTGTTGAGCTGAGAGCCATGTTTGCTAGCTTGAGCATATCGCAAGATGGTGGTCTCGTTGCTGAGTTGCAAGTGAAACCCTCTTTGGTTCAGTTGATCAAGGATAAGCAGTTGTTGGATGATTCCTTGGTGTCTCATGTTCAGGATATCGCGGAGGGTAGACCTTCGGATTTCTGTTTCAATGATGATGGTGTGCTGTGTTTTGGGAGTCGGATAGTAGTGCATGCTGATGCTGAGTTGAGGCGTGCTATTCTGACTGAAGGTCGTAGTAGTCCTTTTGCTATGCACCCTGGTAGTACTAAGATGTACCGTGATCTTCGTGATGAGTACTATTGGGTGGGTTTGAAGAAAGATGTTGCAGAGTTTGTTAGCAAGTGTTTGGTGTGTCAGCGAGTTAAGGCTGAGCATCAGTTTCCTTCAGGGTTGTTGCAACCGTTGAAAATCCCTGAATGGAAGTGGGAGAGGGTTACCATGGATTTTGTATCTGGTTTACCTTTGTCTCCATCGAAGAAGAATTCGGTCTGGGTGATTGTGGATCGCCTGACGAAGTGTGCGCATTTCTTGCCTGTGCATACCACGTTTTCTTTGGATAGGTTGGCAGAGCTGTACATTGCTGAGATTGTGCGGCTGCATGGTGTGCCTAAGTCGATTGTGTCGGATAGGGATCCGAGGTTCACATCGCGGTTCTGGCAGTGTTTGCATCAAGCTCTGGGTACAAGGTTGCATTTCAGTACGTCCTATCATCCTCAGTCGGATGGTCAGTCTGAGCGAGTTATCCAGATTTTGGAGGATATGTTGAGGTGCTGCGTGATTGAGTTCCAAGGTTCTTGGGAGAAGCATCTGCCTTTGGTTGAGTTTGCTTATAACAACAGTTATCAGGCAAGTATACAAATGGCACCTTATGAGGCTTTGTACGGGAGGAAGTGTAGGACTCCTCTTTGTTGGGCTGAGACTGGTCAGAAGTTGGTTTCGATGCCGGCTTTGTTGAAAGGGACCACAGAGAAGGTAAAGCTCATTTGTGAGCGGTTGAAGGCTGCTTCTGATCGGCAGAAGTCTTACGCGGATTTGAAGCGTAAGGAGATAGAGTATGCGGTGGGTGACCGTGTGTTCTTGAAGGTTTCGCCTTGGAAGAAGGTGATGCGGTTTGGCCAAAAGGGTAAGTTGAGCCCTAGGTACATTGGACCATATGAGGTGGTTGAGCGTGTGGGTCCTGTTGCGTATCGGTTGAGGTTACCACAGGAGTTGGAGAAGATTCATGATGTGTTCCATGTCTCTATGCTCCGGAGGTATAGATCTGATCCTTCGCATGTGATGCCTATGGAGGAAGTGGTTTTGAATCCGGATTTGACCTATGATGAGGAACCGGTGAAGGTTCTGGATTCGGATAGCAAGGTTCTTCGTGGCAAGACCATTGAGTTGGTGAAGGTGCTGTGGAAGCATCGCGGTGTTGAGGAAGCCACGTGGGAGCGGAAGGAAGACATGCTGAAGCAGTTTCCTTATCTCTTTCCTTCAGGTAAATTTCGAGGACGAAATTTCTTAAGGGGGGGAGAGTTGTAACGCCCCGGTTTTGGTCTTAGAAGTTTTGGGCGTTGACCGGTTTGGTCAAAGTGTTGTTCGAATCTAAAGAGGTGAAATTAGGAAAGCCTAGTTCGGGTTGCATTAAAAATATGGAAAAATGTTCTAAAATCATCTTTTAATATAATTAAGTGAACTGTGAAATCAATTTTGAAAAATGGGTTTTGGAAGAGCGACATTTTGGCTAGTGACCAAAATGTAATTTTTGAAAGTTTTGTGACTGTTTTAAAAAGGATTGAAACTTTGAATCTTTAGGGAGCTATTTACCCAAAGGGGAGTTTCTCCAGATTTTCTAGAATATTAAATGATTTAATAATGGTTTAAAATAAAAGTAAAAAGGAGGGAAAGATATTTTTAGTCATTTTTAACTAACTTTCTAAATTTTCCATTCCCATTTTCTCTCATCTTTTCTCTCAAACCAAACACATTCTCTCCAGATCTTTTCCTCTGATTTTTATCACCTAAATACTTCTTTTCAATCCTCATTTGATTCCTAATCATCTTCTCATCAAAACCTTTGTATTTGCTACTTGATTCATCAAGCTTTTTGGCTCTAAAAGAGGAGAAACTCAAGTTTGGAGGTAAGAACGTCCTTCTCCTCTGAACTTCAAGTTCTTTAATGAAATTCCTAAGTTCTCAATCCCTAATTGATGTTTTATAAATGGCTTTTAAGATTGTTTAGTGGATCTTGGCTTAAAATGCAAGATTTGGTGTGTTTTTGATGAAATTTCGTTGGATCTGTTTAAGCAGTGTTTTAAGGTGCTAAAATGATGATTAATGAATGTTAATTTGATAAGGAAATGAGTTTTGATTAATGCAATCCCGGATAGGTTGTGTTTCCTAAGTTTAGCTTGTGATTCTTGGATGTTTTTGTGGTGATCTTGTGGATCTGATGTTGCTGGAGGTATAAGGATGTTTATAGGTTGTTTTTAGATGTTAGATGGTGTTAATGGATGTTAGGTTTTGCTGGTTTATGGCTGGGCTTTGTTGAGAAGTGGTTTTGATGCAATTTCGGTTGTGTTTGGTGGCCGAAATTGGAGTATGAATGAGAGCAGCGAGTTTGAGTGCTTTCATTGAAGCTTTTGATGCATGATGATGCATTAAATCTCTGCTTTAATGTGTTTAATCAGGGGAGGCATCTTTGGATCCAAGAGTTGTTGATCCGGAGGCTTGTTTTGGTGCTTTGGCTTGAGGCGAAGTGGAATCGGTGAGTGAAATTGGGTTTTCGGCCTTGAAACCAATGTCTTGGGAGCTTAGTTTAAGTCTAAACAACCTTGCTAAGCTCATGTGTAAGTTTTCGGAAATACTCTCTAGTGGTGGCCATGATTTGATTGATGTGCAATGTGGTTTATTGCATGTTTTAAATTCTGTTTTGAAAGCATGATTTAGCATGGTTAATGCTGTTTTTGTAAGCCATATGTTGAAGGAAGCTCATGGTAAGAGTTCCTTGTTTTTGAACATTGATTAAATGTGGTTTGATGCTTTTAAATGCATGATGAATATGGCTTGGTTTAATGCTTTAAAACAGTGGGTAAATTGATGATAATGATGTATATTGGCAAGTGATGTTTTGAAAAGGTTAAGGTCACTAAGGTGGTTAAAAGTCCTTGAGTGAGCCTTGTTACTTAAGAACATCAAGGTGGTTAAAAGTCCTTGGATGATTCTTGTTACGGACACAAAGGTGTTTAAAAGTCCTTGTGTGGTCCTTTCTATGGTGTTTAAAAGTCCATAGGCCAAGGTGTTTAAAAGTCCTTGGGCTCAAGGTGTTTAAAAGTCCTTGAGGTGATTCAATTCATGGTGTTTAAAAGTCCATGGCCAAGGTGTTTAAAAGTCCTTGGGGTCAAGGTGTTTAAAAGTCCTTGAGGTGATCTAATTCATGGTGTTTAAAAGTCCATGGCCAAGGTGTTTAAAAGTCCTTGGGGTCCAAGGTGTTTAAAAGTCCTTGGGGTGAAAGTTGATGAACTTGTTTTCAAAGAAATGAAATGTATCACTTGAGGCCAATATGACATGTAATGAAATGAAGCATGAGATGCTTTTTTTAAGTATGCTTTTGTGTGTAAATGATGATTTGAAGCATGTTTTATAAGTGTTTTATAAATGCATTATTGAATGGTTTTATTAAGCATTCCTCACTAAGCTTTTGCTTACGCTCTCTTTGTTTTCTTAATTCAATAATGCAGAGCATTAGAGTACTTGAGGGCAGCAAGGAGGGCAAGCATCCAAGTGGAAACAAAGCTCTAAGTATGGAAGGTTTTCTAAGTACATTTTAGCCTTTGGTAATTTGGCAATGGGGGACCTATGTGTATGTTTTGGGAGATGTTTTGAACTCCCTAAGTATGTTGAATGTTGTTGAGAATGCTGGTTTTTGTGGTTGGCCTTTTTATGCTTGAATTGGAAGTTTATGCTTGAATGGTTGCTTGTGTAGGAAGCATGCCTATAGATTTGGGGCTTTTCATATATGTGGATGTTTTGATGAATTGTTGATGCAAGTATGTCTCATATATGTTGAATTGCATGTTGGCAAAGTTTGGTGGCTTTTGGAGCATGATTGGTTGGTCAATTGCATGTTTAAGTATGCATTTTTGAGCAATCTGTGCAGGGTGTTTCGGAACAGCACCTACCGTTTCGGATTTCAAGTTCAAATTCAAAGCCAAATTCGGATTTCAATCCCCCAAATTGAAGCTAAAATCAAACAAGAGACTTGATTCTCGGAAAAACCCCTGAAATCCTATCCGATTTGGTTCAGATTTGGAGCTGAATTTTCCCTTGATTGAAGTCTAGGGTTAGACCATTTGTCTCGGTTTTTACAGATTCCGGCGAGCACAGGCGGCAGCCGCGAACGGGGTTGGTGTCGTTGGGTCGGCGACGGTAAGACGTGTCGACCGCCACCAACGGCGACGGCAGCCGTGGCCAGTAGACGCTGGACGGCTCTCCTCGACGTTCGATGGGAGGGTTTGCTGGGGAACCAGCCTGCGTGCATGCGGCTCACGCACTGGCGCGTGACGCGCGTTGGTTCCTCCTTTTCCCTTTTTTCATTATTTTCTTTCTTTCTTTTCTCCCATTTTTCCTATTTTTTGACTATTTTCTTTGCTGTTTTTTTATTATATTTATTTTATTTTTTGGTCTTCATTTTATTTCTTTTTTCTTCAACATTTATTTCCACCTTTATTATCAAAATTATTTTCTCCTTATTTTCTTATTTTCTCTTTTTTAAAAGATGGGCTAGTATTTCTAAATGGGCTTTGTTTTTTTCTCTTTTGAAATGGGCTTCAAAAATGAAGTTTTAAAGATGGGTTTGTGTTGTATTTTTTATTTAATTTAGAAAAGGTTGGGCCTTTTATTTTTTTTTTATTTTAAGGGAAAAAAGATTTTTATTTATTTATTTTAGATTATTTAAAATTGGGGTGAAAATCTAGTGAGAACAGCTGCCCCTCTTAGCTTATCTCTGTGCAACAGAAATAAAGCAAAGACCAAAAGGCACTAATTTTCACCGATTTTCTGGTTGGCTCCATTCTCCAAATGCTCGAACGGATAGGCGTGCTCTATTCTCCTAATGCTCGAATAGCTAAGCTGGGTTCCATTCTCCAAATGCCCAAACGGATAGGTTGCTTCTATTCTCCTTATGCTCGAATAGCTGAGCTGGGTTCCAGTCTCCAAATGCCCGAACGAATAGGCTTCTTCTATTCTCATTATGCTCGAATAGCTGAGCTGGGTTCTATTCTCCCAAATGCCTAAATAAATGAGTTGGGCTTTGTTCTCCCAAATGCTCAAATAGGCAAATTCTTCTAAAAACTTTCATCCTCCTTATGCTTGGATGAACAAGCAAACTCCATTCTCCTCTTGCCTGAACGGATAGGCGAATCTTCTGAAAAATTTCATCCTCCTTATGCTTGGATGAATAAGCAAACTCCATTCTCCTTACGCCTTAACGGATAAGAGAATGTCCTTGAAAATTTCATCCTCCTAATGCTTGGATGAATAAGTAAACTCTCATTTGAATAGGTCTTCCATGTACCTGAAAAAAAAAACAAAATGCACATGCAATATAATTATGATATGCATACCCCTAGGGATGTCTAAAACATGAATGCATGACAAGTTTTTCCCTTTTAAAACTTCATTTGCTTAGACCGTTTTCTTAATTTTGATGAAATTCCGGCTATCGAGGCCAACCCGATTAACATGAACTCTCTCCTAAACTTGCATAAATAAGAAGGCTAGCTTCAGTTTTCTTTCAATTCTTCCCAGCTTTCCAGCTTCAAATTCACCATTCCTTGGGATAAGGCCGTCTCTATTGCCTTGGACTTTGCTCATGAGTTATGAACAACTCTGGCTTTTGCTTCATTTTTGATCCTTTGCTTACCGACTTTATCTTTACATCTTACTCTCACTTCATTGGAGACACTTAATCCTCATTTGTCTTCTTAGTCATATTCAAGGATGAACTTCCTAGATCGAGTTCTAATATTGTAAGACTGCTCTCAATATCATGTAAGGAAGGTTGGTGGTTAAGAAACACTATTTAAGCGCCCATACATTTATCTGACTCTTCTTCCTTTCGAAGAATTTTGTAACAAGACTTTGCTTCTACTTCAAGCATTTTAATGTCATATGTCCCAAACAATAATTATGGAACACTTCGTAGTCCCTGTACTTTCCAAAACATTCTCAAAGTAATGCTAAAAAATCTTTTGCATATATAAATGATTGTCAAACCATTAATCCTTATTTCAAAGCAATATGCCAACAATGATAGGGAAGGAAACAAAGAAGAAGAAAAATTCATGAAACTAATTTTATTAATGATGTGGCAAACACAAAAAAGGTTTATAAAAAGAAAGGGAAACAAGTATTCCAATATCAATAGTCCAAAACTCCTCCTATCAAACGCCAAAGGTAATCTTGAATGCCACCATTGTCGAGGAAGCCTTGAGTACAATGCATAATCTGTGGAGCCCTAAAAACTATCTTACGAATTATCTGAGCCACCCTTTACGGGTTTTCAACTCAAACTCTCCTTTGGTTTCAAAACGCCCTTTGTGGGTTTTCATTTTGAACCCTCATTTTCTTTTTCTCTTCTTTTTTTTCTTTCTTCTCTTTTTTCCTTTTCCTCTTTTTCTCTTTTTTATTTTCTTTCCAAGCATAATACTTCTTAACAGTATCCGAGTTCACCGGGTTTTGAAACTCATCTCCATCCATCTTTGCTAAAATCAATGCTCCACCAGAAAGAGCCTTTGTCACAATGTACGGTCCTTCCCAATTAGGCGCCCATTTTCCTCAGGGATCACTTTGAATTGGCAACTTCTTCTTTAATACCAGATCACCTTCATGGAATTCTCTAGGGCGAACCTTCTTTTCATAAGCCCTTATCATTCTTCTTTGGTACATTTGTCCATGACATACAGCTTTCAATCTCTTTTCCTCAATTAAATTCAGTTGGTCATAGCTTGCATGAACCCATTATGCTTCATCTAACTTGCCCTCCAACAAGACACGCAACGATGATATCTCAACCTCAATTGGTAGCACAGCTTGAACTCCATATACTAATGAAAACGGAGTTGCCCCAGTATATGTTCGTATTGCTGTACGATATGCATACAAAGCAAATGGTAACTTTTCATGCCAATCTTTATAAGTATCATTCAACTTTGCAACTATCTTCTTAATATTCTTATTCGCCACTTCTACTGCTACATTCATCTTTGGGCGATATACTACTGACTTGCGATGCTTAATGTAAAATTGCTCACAGACCCCAACGATCATTCGGTTGTTCAGGTTAGAGGCATTATCGGTGATTATAATTTCTGGTAGGCCATATCGACAAATGATCTCCTTCTTTAAGAAGTTGCAGACTGTAACGCCCTGGTTTTGGGCCTAGATGTTTTAGACATCGGACTGGACCGGTCGAGAGCGGTTCGAATCGCGTAAGGTGATTTAAGGAAATCAAGGATCGGGATGGGATAAAAATGTGGTAAAAATTGCTAAAATCCTCTAAAAATGTGTTTAAGAGATTGGTCAAATCAATTTTTCAAAAAGAGTTTCGAAAATGGGGCATTTTGGGTGGTGACCAAATTGTGAAGTTTCAAAACTGTGGAAAATATGATTTTTAAAGGAGAAGCCAAATTCTTAGAATCTTTAGGGGGCTTTATGGCAATTTAATTGTTCCTTAATATGACATGTGTTTTAAATGGATTTTAATTAAATGGTTTTAATTGATGTTTATTTCAATTAATTAAATTGGTGGTTAATGTGAGATTCCATCACGTAACTACCATTTACTCTTCATTTTCAGCCAAACACTCTTTTCATTCATTTCTCTCCAGAATTCTTTTCTCCCAAACGCTCTCATAATATTTTTCTAATCAAGTCTCAAGAAATCCTTTCAAGCTCTTCAAGATTTTGCTAAGGAAAAATTGTCATCCATTAAGAAAAACAAGGATTGGAGGTAAATCCCGTTCTCAACCTCTAATCAAAATTCTTTATTGAAATTCCCAAGGATCTTTGGCTTCTAATTAATGTTTTTGGTTGAGTTTTCATTATAGTTTTGGTTGGAGATCAAAATCTTGTAAAAATGTGGTTGAAATCTTAATTTTCGGACTTGTTGTGTTAAGCTCTATTTTAGATTGATTTTAATTGAGTTCTAAGTTGATTTTTATGTTGAAATGGAGTTTTGATAACATAGATCCCGAAATCCTTGAGATCCTTGAGTTTCTTGTTTGATTTAAGTGAGTTTTTGAGGTGAAATGGTGGAATCTTGCTTGCTGGAGGTATAAAGTTGGGTTAGGTTGTTTATTAGATGTGTTTCGATGTTTATAATGGTTTGGAAGTGATGTATGTTGGCTGGGCTTGGTTTAGGAAGCAAACAATTAAGTTTTCGGTTGTTTCGGATGGGTGAATTGGTGTAGTTTGGGTGAGCAACGAGTTTGTGAATTGTTGCTGGTGTTGAAATGCATTTTAATGCATTTAGATATCTATTTTGATGATGTTAAAACAGGGGATCTTGATCCGGGAGCAAACGAGGCGTTGATAGAGGCACTGAGGGAGTAATTTTCGTGTCGGCGAGCAATCCTTCGCGTATCGGTGAGTGGAAATCGGATTTCCTGCTTTATAACGCTTTGAACGTGGTCTTGGGAGCTTAGTGTAAGTTTGAAACACTTAGCTAAGTTCAAGAGTAAGTGATTCGAAAGTCTCTCTCTTGGAAGTGTGCTATGTTTTGATGAAAATGCACTTGTGTTAATGTGGTTTTGATTACTGTTTTCAAAGCATGTTTTAAGCATGGTTAATGCTGGATTTTAATGTCATTATGTTAAGGATGCACTAGGTAGGTGATCATTGGTTTCATGTGATAAATGCATATGATGTTAAGCATGTTTATGCTTGTGGAAATGGTATTGTATTTATGCTTGTAAAATAGTGGAATATTGATGTTAAATGATTATATTGGCAAGTGATGGAAATGGTTTTTGGTTACTTTAATCGGATATAGCTAGCCGGCTATAGGATTGGGTGCACCGTGAATAAAGTCGCATTGGATGTTGAGGGGTTGTGATTGTACCGTATACTCCATCCAAGTACCCTAATGATTGAGGTTAAGATCACAACGGTGGATGTTAATTCCGTGTGTGGATCTTGTGTTATGTGTCTCGTGCTCTCGTTAGTGGAATTATACAACTACCGATGAGTGGTGTTGAGGGGTTGTGATTGTACCGTTATACTCCACCACGAGTGTCACAACGATGGAGGGTTGCTCTCGTGTGTGAGCCTTGTGTAGTCCTGTAGTGTGTATGAAGCGTGTGGGACAACGCTTGAAATCCGCGTATCCGATGGTGTCTTGAGTTGATTTTGGTATGGATTGGGAAATGATCACTTGTAAACCAATATAAAGTTGTGAATAATGATTTAAGCATGAGATGCTTGTGATTAATGCTAGAATGCATGTGTTGCTTGGTAAAGCATGAGCAAAGATTGATTTGTTGTTTTGAATTGATGCATAAGAGCATGTGTTTAAGAAAGTGCATTGAGGTCTTGAAGAGACATGTTTTATGCAAGGGCATATGTTGATAAATGGTGATTTGTCCATTTGTGTGAAATGCATTGAGAAATGTTGATTAGCAATCCTCACTAAGCTTTGTGCTTACGCTAATTTGTTTCATCAATGCAGAGAACTAGGCATCTGAGGCAGCGAGTAAGCAAGGGGAAATCCAAGCATTTTTTTCTAGCAAAGTATGTGGTTTTTCCTTGGTGTAATAAGAGGCAATGGGTGGGATTTCTACTTTGGTTGATTGAGGACGTAGTTTAATACTTTGTTCCTATTTGGTTTGGTCTTTTTGAGTTGTAAATGGCCTTTGAAGTTCGGTTGGTGCATGTTTGTGGCTTTTAGCCTTTGTTTGGTTTTAAAGATTAGTAAGCATGCTTATAGTACCATTGCTTGCATGAGTGATGCTATGCTTTAGCTTATGCTTCGTATTGATGATCTTTGATGCCTAAACATGTTGTATGTATGTTGTGGTGTGTTTTAGAAAGATTACGGATGTGGAAAAGTGTGAAAAACCAGCAAAATCTGCTGTTGCAGGGCAAGGCGTATTGGAAATCCCTTACATGTTTCGAAACAGAGGCTTGAAATGGCTATGAGGTTTCGGAACGGGTAGGAACGTTCCGGAACGTTTTGGCTACTGGAAAGGGGTGTTTCGATACGGGTTTCGGAACGCACCCGAGTATCGAAACGGTCAACCTAGTTTCAAAACGAATGTTCCGATACAGGGCCTTGAGTTTCGAAACACCTGACCGTTGTGCTTGAATTTGAACTGCTTCGGGTTTCTGTTTCTTACATTTTAGTTCCTAAATCTTATATGCTTAATTAAATGAGTTTGGGTGGTCCGTTTAAGACGAAATTTGACATGCTAGCTTATTGTATGATTAATTTTGGTTTGGTAGAGCTAAATCACTTCAAGCCCTTATAATTCTGGAAATTTACAAATTAGTCCCTAAAAAGACGATCTTATGCAATTAAACCCCAAATTGAACTCAGTTCGCTGTGTCGCTTCCGCTAAGCTGCTTTGTTATTCACATAGGTTAATAATGTGCATCTAGAAAAGTTTAAAAGAAAAAAAGGGTCGTTAATCAAAGTTGACTTTAGCGAGTTAACTTTGGTTTTCCCCGTGTAATCTTTGTAGTTCGGGTCGGTCGTCTAGGCCGGGCTAAGGGGGTTACACAAACAGTGGACCTGGTTACATTTGCATATGAGGCCGCTTTCACCCACTTTGTGAAGTAATTGATGGCTACCAAAATAAAGCGATGACCATTTGACGCTTTCGGATGAATCTGCCCAATAACGTCTATGCCCCACATAGAGAATGGCCATGTAGATTGTAAAGTGTCTAAAAGTATTATTTTATTTACCCTTTTTACTCATATTATTGTTAGACTTAGGTACATTTTAGTAACATAATTAGGCATTAATACATATTCTCATAATTTCCTTCACCATTAAGCTTGATTTTATATTTTAGTGTATTTTGTGGAAAAGGTGCTGTTTTGGTATGTATTTTGGTGCATGTAGGAAAATTGCCCACCGGAACCCACCGCGGCAGCAGGGTGCCGCCAGAACCCACCGCGACAGCAGGGTTCCACCAGAACCCGCCGCGACAGCAAGGTGCCGCCAGAATCCGCCACGACAGCAGGGTGCCGCCGGAACCTACCACGACAGCAAACCAAGGAGCCATATTAATGTAGATTCAGACAGAGAGAGTCGGTGCCTCACCTTCCGCCCAGGGCATCAAGCTGAGGAATTGGAGAATTGGAGTGCGGTATGTAGAGTAGAAAATTATGATTCCAACGATGCCATCCACTCAATTGTTTGATGCCTGGAGCAGCGGACAGAGCCACCGAAGGAGGGGAATGAGATAACTTGCGGTGCAAGGCAACGACAAGAAGTCCATATTCAACTCAAATAAGTCAGAATTACAGGTTGCATTTAATGCAAAAGCTACTTTGAAGACTTCTACTCCAAGAAGGACTTGGCCTAGCTAATGCCTATATATACCCGACATATTTTGTACTTCAAGACGACAACTTAGGTTTTCCTTAGGCATAGCTTAGGCTTTCTTTCCGCCATTATGTTCTAAACTTCTCCTTGGGTTTGGGTTATGTTGTAATTAGTGTGAGAACGGTTGTTTAGGATTTTAAGTTTGTTTTTGCAATAAAAATTTAAGGTTTGCTTATTCCATGTTCTTCATAGTTTTCAATTTAGGAGAAAGATTAGTTGATTGCTATCCATTTGTTCGGTATCGAGAGAGTCAAACTCATGAAAGGAGTAAGTACGATTTCATCTATAAACGATGCGATTAATCCGACCTAGACATAGGTTAGGGTTTAAGGCGGCTAAAAGAGGACGAATCAACATTGTTATCTTTGCACGATTCACGTCGCGACTGGTATTATCTGCAGTGGGCATCAACAGAATTCTGACTTAGACATAAGTGAGATCACTTTCGAAGCGTTCTGCCGAGCCTTGTAATTCTGCTGAGTTTTGTGCTGAGACACAAGTTCATTCCCCTGCCGAGGCAGCGAGAGCATCTCAGCAGCTTATCCACCATCCCCCGCCGAGGCAGCAGAGTCTGGCAGCGCAAAACAACTTGTCGTGTTCAACGTAGTTTCAAACTAAACAGCAGCATAACCCTGCCCATTCTATCAACCTGATCTATTCCCTTTTATTTACTTGTGTTTTTATTTTATTTTTCTTCTCAAACAACCAACTTAATTGTGAATTTACTTTTCTTGTGCAGGAACTACGAATCGAATCAAGCTATCCAATCCTTGTGGAAGACGATATCTTTTATACTATAACTTGACAGGAGTGTGCAGTTGCGCTCATATTTAGAGAACACCCAAACGCTCTACAAAGATGACATGACATGAAGAGACTGAGGAGGCGCATGAACCTTGTCAGCGTAAACCTGGCACTTGTGACATTTGCAGGAATAGTTAATGCAATCCCCTTCTATCGTTGACCAGTAATATCTTAAACGCATAATTCTTCTTGCCATAGTGAAACCACTAGGGTGGGTTCCACAAACTACCTCATGGACTTCTTCCAAAATCAACTGCGCTTCTTTTGCATCCACACATCTTAGTAACACCTGGTCTCGACTTCGCTTGTAAAGGACCTCTCCATCAAGGATGTATCCTGATGCCATTTTCCTGATCATTTTCTTTTCATTTTCTGAAGCTTGCGCTGGGTATTGCTGAAGCTTTATGTACTGCAAGATATCATGGTACCACGGTAAACCATCTGCTTCTTCTTCTACATTGTAACAATGAGCTGGTGGCTCCATCATTTGTAATTTAATGGGCATTATCTCACAACCCTCGCTTGCTTTAAACATGGCAGCCAAAGTAGCTAACGCATCAACCATCTGATTATCTTCTATTCGGAGATGCTTAAAAGTGATCAAATCGAATTCTTTAGTTAACTCGAGGACCAACTTGTGATACTCTAACAATTTTGCATCTTTTGTTTTCCATTCACCACGTACTTGGTAGATGATCAACGCTGAATCCCTATAGACTTTTAAATTTCAAACTTTTCTATTGATGGCTTCCCTTAGGTTCAATATGCATGCCTCGTATTCTGCCATATTATTGGTGCAGAAGAATTTCAAACGGCAAGTGAAAGGATAATGATCTCCCTCCGGTGAAGCCAAAACTGCTCCAATACTTCATCCTAATGCATTTACAGCACCATCGAAATGCATGATCCAGGATTCTGTTGGTGACTCTTCATCTTCCGTAATACACATCAAATCCTCATCGGGGAAACTGAAATCTAATGCCTCATAATCATCTTGCGCACGACTTGCAAGAAAATCCGCTATGGAACTTCCTTTTACTGCTTTCTGATTCACGTACTGAATATCATATTATGAGAGTAACATATGCCATCACGCTATTCTTCCTGATAGGGCTGGAGCTTGCATCATAAACTTTAATGGATCTAACCGGGAGATCAACCATGTGGTATGATACAACATATACTGGCTAAGCCTTTTAGTGGCCCATACCAAAGCGTAACATACCTTTTCAATCAGAGTATATCTTGTTTCACAATCAGTAAACTTCTTGCTTACGTAATATATTGCCCTTTCCTTCCTTCCAATTTCATCATGCTGCCCTAATACGCAACCCATTGAATTTTCAAACACCGTTAGATATAGTATTAACGGTTTCCCTGAAATAGGTGCCATTAACACTGGAGGATTAGTTAGCTACTCCTTGATCTTTTCCAAAGCTTCTTGGCATTCTTCATTCCATGTCCCCGAGTTGTTCTTTCTAAGAAACCTGAATATTGGATCACATTTATTCGCAAGCTGGGAGATGAAACGGGCTATGTAATTCAACCTTCCCAAGGATCCCCAAACTTGCTTCTGTGTTTGGGGTAGTGGAAGGTATTGTATGGCCTTTATCTTGTCTGGATCAATTTCAATTCCTCTCCTTCTTACTACAAAGCCTAAAAACTTCCCAGAAGCGACCCCAAATGTGCACTTGGCAGGGTTAAGCTTTAATTGAAATTTTCTCAATCTTTGAAAAAGCTTACTCAGGTTCTCTAGTTGCTCTTCTTCAGTTCTGGACTTGGCAATCATATCATCCACATAAACTGCTATTTCTTTATGCATCATATCATGGAAAAGAGTGACCATAGCTCTCTGATAAGTTGCCCCTGCGTTCTTCAATCCAAAAGGAATTACCTTATATCAAAAGGTTCCCCAAAGCGCAACAAAAGTGGTCTTTTCCATGTCTTCTGGGCACATCTTTATTTGATTATATCCATAAAATCCATCCATGAATGAGAAAAGGGAGTGGCCGGCTATATTGTCTACCAAGGTGTCAATATGTGGGAGCGGAAAATTGTCCTTGGGGCTTGCTCTATTAAGATCCCTATAATCAACGCACATTCTTACTTTTCCATCCTTCTTAGGCACTGGGAAAATGTTTGCCACCCGTTCTGGATATTTAGCTACCTCGAGGAATCCTGCACTGCACTGCTTCTTGACCTCGTCTCTGATTTTCAAAAGTGTATCAGTCTTCATTCTTCTGAGCTTTTGCTTTACTGGCTCCCATCCCTCTCTTATAGGAAGCCTATGCATAGCAATATCTGTATCGAGACCAGGCATATCCTGATATGACCAATCAAAGATGTCTTTATATTCTTGTAGAATCTCAATCAAACGTTATCGTGTCTCAACTGAGATGGTGGTACCGGTCTTTACTTCACGCTTCTCTTCTTTGCTTCCAAGATTCAAAACCTCTAACTCTTCTTTGTGGGGCAGAATTTGCTTTTCCTCTCCCTTTATCATTCTAAGAAGATCGTCATACAAGTCATACTCTTCTTCATCATTAATACTCTCAACCTTCTCTAAACATAGTGGTAACTCAAAATTGACTTCGAAATCTGATTCGGAGTCGTTTGGACCATTGATATTTAAAAACCTGCAAATAAAGGAAACAAAAATATGTGCCAAGAAAGAAAGAACGAATGAAATGACATGATTTGTTATGTTTTTAAAGGTTTGTTGTTTTGCTTTTGGGTTTTTGTGATCTTTTGCTTTTTGGTTTTGCGTCGCGAAAGAAAGTTTACCACACAATATTAATGGGAAAAATATGCATTTTTTATTGAAATCAGAATAATGGTTTTGACATAGACCCTTTTTACATAAGATCTCCAATTACCCCAGGGCCTATTGGTTTTGAGAATTACTCTGAGGCATTCTTAAAAACTTCAGGGACTACTTGAGCAGTCTAGTTCTTTAGCTCAGCGCAGGGGCAAATTTTGGATAGATATTTGTTTTCTCTTCCTCCTCCTCTGTGATGGAGTTAATGCTCAAATTCTCAAGAACCTCGCACAATTCATCCTTTCCTTTCTCCTCTTTGTCGAAGTGGGCATTAGGGTCTAGGAGCCCTCCAGCCCTGAAAGTGTTGCTTAAGGGTGGGTACGTCATAGGCTCCAACTCAACTTCTTCTTCCTTCTACTTCATCTTCATGCTTTCCTGCTGCTTCTTAGTCTTAGCTTTCTTTTGCCATTTATTGGGCATAAAGCCCAAACCGAATCGGTCCATCTTCACTGGGATCACCACAAGATAAGGCTTTCCCTGTCTTTCTTCTTTAACTTCTTCTCCCTACTTCTCATAGGAAATTTCCTCCGTCGCACATACATTCAATTCGTGCTCAACATCTCCTTTCTTGAAGAACATAAGTTCCTTGCAATCCACCTTGGCTTGAACCATCCGTTTAAACTCTAAGCAACATTGGATCTCATGTCCTTCAACTTCATGGTACTCACAGTATAGTTTTTCATCAACCTTTATCTTTGGGTTCACTTCTTTTAATATCCCCACCTCTACTACTTGAGCACATACCCAACTCATGGGCGCCTTAATTTCTTCAAAATTCTCCTTGATCACTCTCTTTCCTTCCTCGAGCACAACATTCACCTCTGTCTGCTGGTGGTTTGGCAAAGGATTTCCTTTTTTCTCGGAATTTTTGAATGACAACATGCCTGACTTTCATCCGCCACCATTTTTAATGCGGTACAGTTCTCAATGGTATTCCCTCCTACTCTTGCATGGTATTCGCATTGGGCCTTCTCTTCGTACCATGGTGGATAAGGCGATGAGAACAGAGGGACGTATCTTTGTAGCACCATCTACGATTTGACCAACTCAGCAAACAACTCTACATACGTCATTGGGATGGGCGGAAATTAGAGTCTCGAATTTCCTTGATATCCTCACTCTCCTTTTGGGACACTTGAAACCGTCGGAGCTGAGGTGTTAGATTTGTTGAAGGTGTTAGGCTTGTTGAACACCACATCCGTTGAATAACTGGGGTTGTAGACATTTGTGGTATTGACTTCATTATTATCTCTCTTCTTATATGTCTTCTTCATTTCCACACTATCCAACTTTCTGCTCTTCATGGCTACTAGGATCAGTTCACCATTCATTAGCATGTTCGCGAAGTTCTTCGTAGCATGGTTGAGCATGCTATCATAAAAAGGACCCTTTAGAGTTTCCACAAACATCAGGGTGATCTCATTTTCTAGCAACGGTTGCTGCAATTGTGCCGCTACATCCATCCACCTTTGCACATACTACTGGAAGCTCTCATGATGCTTTTGTTCCATCCATTGCAAGACCAGACCAGTTGGAACCATGTCTGAAATGTGCTTGTATTGTTCACTAAAGGCTCTAGACAAATCCTTCCATGATTTAATGTTCACCCGACTTAATTGCGAATACCAACGTGCAGCGGAACCTACTAAGCTTTCCTGGAAGCAATGAATGAGCAGCTTCTCATTGTCGAGGTACATTGACATCTTTCTACAGTACATAGTTAGATGTGTTGATGGGCATGTAGTCCCATTATATTTCTCAAAGTCTGGGATCTTGAATTTTGGTGGTGCGACTAAATCAGTTACCAAGCTCAGATCCTTGACATCCATTCCACCATTAGCAGCTCCATCCTGGAAGGATTTGATCATCCCTTCTAACTTATCATACTTATCTTCCCACTTCATCTCAATTCAAACCTTATTAGCAATTTCATCGAGGTCAGGCACCTCGTAATTATTAGCATCCCCATTTGGGACATGAGTGGAAGATTCAGCAACATGAATTGGTGTTTTAGCTTTAGCAGCAGTCTCTTTCCTATAAGTCATCCCTGGGAAACATGGAATGGCAGTAGTGTTTCCTCCCTCTTTAACCGCATCTGGATCCTTGAACCCTAACATAGCAGCTATTGAACTGATTGTCTTTTGATGAACTGCCTCAACTTGTTGTTTTAGGTCGATCTCCATTTTCTCTAACTTATCTTGAATGTTCTTTTGGTTCGCCTCCAAAGTTGTCAACCTTTCCTAGAGTTCATGGCTCAGGTTTGGGCTCGTGTACCGTATTTATGAGTTGTCTTAGAAATTTTGGATATTCTGTCATTTTTTATATTAAGTTAGTTTTTGATATGAATGAATGTATGCACAAATGAATTAACATAAGCAAACAACAAAGCAAACAAAATAATGCAAATGCATGAATACAGTCGAAGGGCCATTAATTCCATTGAAAATATGCTCATTAAAGGAAACTCTTCATTGTACATGAAAACTTTTATTACATCGTTTTGGAATTACAAATATTTTTCATCTTGAGCACCTAATTCCTTGATTTCTTCAACTAGCCACATGAGCCTTGGTCCAACTTCTCGAATGGGCTTGATATACTGACGAAGAGTTGCAGCTTCAATTGCCAACATTGTCACGTGCTTGGCCACATCTTGGACATGTTTCATCACCATCCTATCAAACTCATCTCTCTCTCAGAATCTTCGAGCATTATCTCTGAGGCGAGGGAACCAATATTCGTTTCCTTCATCAGTGATATCCTCTAGAACTAAGATCTTTTTCCTGCACTCTTGAAGGAGATTATCAATTTCCTTAACTCGCTCTTTCAAGAAGCCATTCTCGCTCAAACTAGCTTGGAGTTCTTCATAGATATGGTCATTTTGCATCTTGTGAACTGTTTGACTCAAGTTTTCTATTTTGGCTTCTAGTTCAATGATGAAGGCCTGGCTTTGCTTCAACTTCTTGGTGGTTTCATCAT
The DNA here is from genome assembly GCA_030270665.1 of Hibiscus trionum. Taxonomy (NCBI): domain Eukaryota; kingdom Viridiplantae; phylum Streptophyta; class Magnoliopsida; order Malvales; family Malvaceae; genus Hibiscus; species Hibiscus trionum. The sequence goes on along the minus strand of BSYR01000026.1, from coordinate 37,669,286 downwards.
AGACTGACCGTAGCTTCAGCAAACGTATTTTGTTGTCATGAGCTTTTCTCTTCCATGTAGTCAAATCTTCCTTCAAATCCTCTCGAGGCCTTTTACCCTTCTCATTTTCCACTGCTTGTTTCGTCCTCTTTCTTTCTTCGGCTAAGGCCCGTCGGAACTTCTCTACTTCCTTCTTACCGCGTTCTTTCTCCTTCACCACAGCTTGTTCTATCTCTTGTCTCCACTGTTCTGGGCTTTTTTGAAGATCCACATATCGGACCGCAGCTTGAAGCTTAAGGAAGTCAAACCTCTGAATCTCATACCTTTCTTCTAGATTCTCGTACATTTTCCGCACTCGGCTGGCTTCTCCCTTGTGCTTTTCTACGTCTAGTCTGACTTCGATTTCTAACTTAGCTCGTCTCAGCTCTTCTCTCAGAATGCCGGCCTCTGAAGGAACCACTTTCGAATGTTCTTCTATAGACTTGGTGGGCCCAAGAGTAGGTAGCATAATCTTGTCATTCATCCTCGTATGCCTCCAAATATCATAATCAGGAGTATACATGCAATGCCTATCATACTCTAACTTCATATAATAACACATCTTCCATCAGTAATCGATTTTTTGCACATTCCGCCTGAATTCTCCTTGAAACTCGAATTTCGACGTACCAAGCTCGGAAGTGAAGGGAACAAACTGTCGTGATCCATATTGGCGTGAAACTAACAAAGGTGCACAACCAATTCCTCCCCATAAGCCTAACAACATCAGAAAGTTGTAATCTCCACATCTATATTGCATGTCCCATCCATGGTACCCTCCACTTGATGTCTTCATCACGACGATCTCTGAAGATATATACCCACTTGCTTCTCCTGATACTCCGCCAATCTTGTGCCAAAAATTCCCGAAGTGGGGAAAAGTTTGGGGAAAACACGTTCGGTAAGGCAAAAGTTGGACACTGCCAGAAATGACTAAGGGCCCAAACTTGAAGTAAAGGAGCACATCCTCCGAAATGCAAACCTTCCACTTTTTGGCAAGCATTCAAAGAATGAATGTTTCAGCTAGCACTGCAGGCATTGGATTGACACTTCTCTTCAACTGCTCAAAGAAATCTAACAGGGTTACATCAATGTTTCCCAACACATTTGGAAAAATTACTAGACCATAAGTTGCAATGGCCAAGAGGTCTACCCTTTTTGTGATGTCTAGATGAACCAGAATGATGTTTCGAATGCGTGACCAAGGAAAATTAAAACTTCCTCCTCTCTTCCGTATCAGCCCTTCAACCCATTCATCGCTCATTCTAGCAAATGAAGCAAGTTTTGAGTGTGAGTTCTTGTTCTTGGGTGGCTTTGTATACACCCAATTCTCCTTCACATCAGGCATGTTGACCAGGGCCAAGTACTCCTCGAAAGTAGGCATCATGTCTTCTCTATTGAACGTAAAGCAACAATACTCGGGGTTCCAGAACTGGATCAAAGCCTATAGAAATGGCTCGTCAACCCTTACAAACAGAAGATATGCTATGTCGCCATAAGACTCATGAAACAACTGTTTGGTCTTATAATCAAAATGGTCCCAAATCTCACGTAACTCATGCACATTGTTCATCTTAACACTAACATCGGCATACTCCGAAGTCTCTATCTCGTGATCCGCACCCAAACTGTCTCCATACTTCCTCTGATTGACCTCAGACCAGTGACGCACTTTCGCATTTTCCTCCTCACTCTTCAAGAGCTTTCCGTTCATAATTGAACAATTTTCTAGAATCATCCCCTTCTAAATATGAAATGATGCACATGCAAAACAAACAAGATAGGGAACACAGATTAATAAAGCAAGAAAAGGGGAGATGAAATAGAAAAAACAAATTAAATGCACGATAATTCTGGGCCGGCATTCCAACATTTCAGGACATGTCTCCACGGATTATTCCTGCGACTCAACACCCTAGGCTTTCTGCATGGCTCTATTAGGGGTAGGTTATCGATTTTCAAACATGGTTTGGTTCTAAAAAGGTACCCGAGCTATCCTTGTTGTCCCCTACTAAGGGTAGCAAGGCCCTCGATTCTCAACCATTATAGGCTTCAAAAGAATCGAGTTCAACTCAGGAGGACTCACCACCGATGCCTTCTCGAAGAATCAATATTCTTACGAAGACAAAGGAATGACTCCCGAAGGTACTTTCTAGGCTCATACGAAGAATCAATATTCTTACATGAGCAAAGCGTGTTCCCCCCACTTAAACGAACGTGACAAAGCTCGGGAAGAGAGCTTGGAATTAAGTCTTAAATGCGTAAAATAGAATTATATTTATTTAAACGGACAAATAAATAGAACCTATTGTGAACTTGCAAATTCCATATTAAAAAACATTTTTTTAAAAAAATCATTTAAAACCAATTTGTGGCATGACCCTCTTTTGTTTTTATTTATTTAAAAAACAAAAACACATCCCCAGCGGAGTCGACAAGCTGTCGCAACCACTTTTTAGGAGGCTTCAATTTTTTGGAATTTTTTTTAATAAAAACACCGAGTCGCCACCAATCTTTTTGAAAAGTGAGATTGGATCACCTTAAAACAAGGTTATTTTAATAAAATGTTTTGTTTTAATAAAACAACGATTTTGGTCTGTGAAAAACAAAAATTAGGTTCGGGGGTCGGTTACGTGTGGGGAAGGGTTAGCACCCCCACGACGCCCAAAATTGGTACCTAATTGGTTTTAAAATTGTTTTCAAAACTGGAATTTGCATGTTCACAAAGGTTCGACTTTATCTGTCCGTTTAATGAATATCAAACTATTTTAACGGCCTTATCGCCCGGGAGATGAACTTTAATAACAGCCAACATTTCTGGCGCTAACCCGTCATTCTCGTTTGATAAGACACTGCATTAAATTAATTTCACTTTTTCAAGCAATGTGGAAATTTAGTGCGTTGAGCATTTTATTCTAGGTTCGATTATTTAAAAAATCCTAAAAACGATGTCGAAGTCTTTTTTCTCTAGTTAAAGTTTTAAGTTTGCTTAAGTGTGTCTTATTATTTTTGTGAAGTAAATTTTTCAACAAACACGTCTCTATCTAAGCTTTAGAATCTGATCCTAAGTTTTAACCTATTTCTAAAAAACAAGCAAGAGACTCGAATTTTCTTTTTTGTTTTTCCCTTTTTATTAATCTTTTTGAAAAACCTTTATTTCTTTTCTTTTTTTTTTACTTTTTATATTTTTTAAAAGCCATGACCCCTTTTACATTGTTTAGCCCTTTTATTATTTTTATGTTTTTACCTTTTTTATTTTTTATTCCAAAAAAATCTTTTAAAACTTCATTTTTTTCATTTTTTTAAATGACCTCTTTTTAAAATAAACCTTATTTTTTTAATGATTTCTCTTTAAGCTTTTTAAAAATTTTATTTCTTCCTAAAACCCTAAACTTTTATTTAAAATCTTTTTACTTTTCTTTTCTTGAAAAAAATATTTATTGTTTTTCTCTTTTAAAATCACTTAACCTATTTATTATTAAAACTAAAATTCAAGGAAAAATATATTTTATATATATTTTTAAAAAAACAAGCCCCTTTATTATTTCCACCCATTATTATTATTATTTTTCCTAATTAAATCTCTAACTTTAAGTTTTTTCAAGTAAATCACATTAACTCATTTTATTCTTGCATTTTAATATAAACACTTTTAAAAAACATTTCTTCATTTCTAAAGATCAAAACACTCCTAACAACATTTTTTAAAGCATGCAAATTTTTAAAGATCAAACCAAACAATACACAAAAAAATTAAAACGAAAACATTACCGGAATCACGAAACAAATTCCGATTTCAAGCACACAACCTAAAATCCACAAAAAAACACAAACACAAAAATTCAACCAAGAACAAACGTAAAAAAATTCTAAATAAAAATTAGAAGGAAATATAGAAATTTTACCGAAACGACGAACGAAGAACTCAAATATGAACTTCTCGAAATGCTCCTAATTGGCTCCGAAAAATTGCCTCCAAACTCGAACTTCAACTCCAAAATTTCCAGCAACTCTGGAAAAAAAATTTGAGAACTTTTCAGAATTTTTCTAAGCCTATTTTCTTTTTTCTCAAGTGTATTTTCTTGAAATTGGTGTGTGTTGAACAAGTGAAAAGGGGGGTATATATACTTGAATTTCAGCTTCAAATTCAAGTCAAATTCGGATTTCAATCTCCGGATTGAAGCTAAAATCAGACAAGAGACTTGATTCTTAGAAAAACTCCTCAAACCCTATCCGATTTGGTTCAGATTTGCAGCTGAATTTTCCCTTGATTTGAGCCTAGGGTTTGACCATTTGTCTCGTTTTTTTGCAGAATGTGGCAAGCAAATGCGGCGGCGACGGCAAACGGGGTTGGTGTCGTTGGGTCTGCGATGGCAAGACACGTCGACCGACACCCACAGCGAAGACAGCCGTGGCCGGTAGACGCCGGACGGCTCTCCTCGACTTCGATAGGAGGGTTTGCTGGGGAACCAGCCCGCGCGCGTGCGGCTCACGCCCTGGCGTGTGACACGCGTTGGTTCCCTTTTTCCCTTTTTTTCATTATTTTTTTTCTTTCTTTCTTTTTTGCTGTTTTTTGGCTGTTTTCTTTGTTGTTTTTTATTAAATTTATTTTATTTTTTATCTTCATTTTATTTCATTTTTTCTTCAACATTTATTTCCACCTTTATTATCAAAATTATTTTCTCTTTTTCTTTCTTTCTTTCTTTTCTCTTTTTTAAAAGATGGGCTAATATTTCTAAATGGGCTTTTTTTCTCTTTTGAAGTGGGCTTCAAAAATGGGTTTTTACAGATGGGTTTGTGTTGTATTTTTTATTTAATTTAGAAGAGGGTGAGCATTTTATTATTTTTTATTTTTAGGGAAAAAGATTTTTATTTATTTTGTTCGAATTATTTAAAATTGGGGTGAAAATCTAATGACAATATGGAGTCGATTACGTGTGGGGAAGGATGATCACCCCCAGAACGCCAAAAAATTGGTACCTAGTCGATTACAAATTGTTTTAACGATGAAAATTATGAATTCGAATTTAATTTAGAAATTATGATCCCTTAATTTAAAATACTATTTGAAAATGTATGTTTATGAAAGGAAAGGTACACTCCAACGCCCGGAGCATAATATATGTTGAATTCTCGAATAGGAAAAATCTATTTTAAAAATTATAATTTAGAAAAAAAAGATATTTTATATTTGAAGGGAAGAAATTTACATCCCTACGCTCGGGGCATAATTTTTGTTAGACTCCTAACTTAAGGGAGTCTATTTTGAAAATTAAGATTTATAATAAAAAAATATTTTTAATAGAGACTATAGGAAAGTGACACCCTTACGCTCATGGTACGTTTTTCACAATAATCCCTACTAAAAAGTTTTAATTTAAAATTCAAAGCATAAATAAATATATCTTATTGACATACAAAATAAAATATACAAACATGGCATATAAAATAAAAAGCATACCAACAAATATAAGAACATCTTATATTTCATACAAAACTATTTATTACAAAAAGTTGACATTAAAATAAATACAAAGATAAAGATCAAAAATTTACCCTACAAGAAGCTCGAATGAAGAACTTCGACCGATACCTAGCAGGATCCTCGCATCATCTCACCATGACTCAAAAATTGATTCGAATAAACCTCGACAGGGCCTCCGATCGAACTAACTGTTCGAACCATCAAAAGGGCACTGCCCCTAAACCTTGCGCCATTTCCATGGCATTTGTTAGCCATTTCTATGGCTTTTCCCTCTGTTGCAAAGGCTCCCCCTCCCCTATTTATAGTTCTTTGGGGGAGGGATGAGTCAATTGGGCATTTGGCGTGGATGCCATGCACAACATTAATTTTTTTACAACATTATCTCTCTCTTTTTTAATAAATAATATTATTCGAACAAAAATAAACGGTTATAACACAGACATAAAATTGATATTACAGTGATGATCGAAAGCACTCGATTCAGTCAAAAAATCAGAAGAGTTAGATTCATAGCACGACCGAACTAACACTGATTTCTGGGTTGGTAAAGTAGATAACATTCCAAGGATATCCTAAAGCATCGTATTCTGCTCATCAAGAGAAGACTATACTTTGTCTAAAGCATGTCGGATCTAGAATTGAGAGACTTGTAAGCATGTCACATTGTGCTCAAGTTGTCTGAGTCCTGTATCGTCGACCATTTTTGTCACGGATTAATGAAAGCACCAATGTTGTGAATGATTATAAACAAGTGAACGAAATGAAATTTACTTACAAGAGAAAAGGTGAGGAGAGAAACAACCAATTACACTAGAATTCGTATAAAGTTCATTACACCTCATCCCCATGCTAAATACTAATTGACTTTGATATTTTGCTACCATCAAGTGTGACGTGGCTGCAACAATAAATTAGTATACTTGGTAAAATGCATTTTTGATTTGAGAGTTGCTTCGTATAGTTTCTTCGTAGTTTCTTCGTGACTCAAAGTAATTGTCGGTCCAATAGCTCGTTGATCCAATACTGCTGCGGCTATATTCTTAGTCATAACAGACACCTAGATTAAGCTAACCGGCAAGCGGGTAGAAATGGAGTAGAATTTCTGACAAAGAGACTTCTGCGAGGCATTGGCGGGGGATATAAATGTTGAATTAAATTCCGCAATTGTGGGCACATATATAAAATGTATGATGCTATTATAAAGTATGACACAGAATCAAGTGACCAATTATGTTAGGCGTGTCATAGGTATTAAAGTGCAAAAGTGTAGATATCATAAGATATATTTATAATTCAATAAGAGACAGAGTTATAAATATTTAATAGTTGATTTAATAATCAAATATATAAAGAGATAGTGGTCCCTAAGAAATAAGTTAACTTGTATTACTCTTGTCCCGTCAGAGAATTTTTACGGCAAGAGCTAACTTATCTTTTTGGAAGATCACAACAAATAGCATTAGAGTTATGTTAAATCATTTGAGAATCGATTAATTTTTATTAAAAAAAATCGAAATCTTAAAATTTTGAGTTTTCATACATATTGCTTGCTTTTCAATGTCCTTTAGTTTTGATCTTTCTATAATAATTTAGGTCTTGAATTCGATTGATTAACATTTTTTTCTTTCACTGCCGCATTAAAAAGAATGAAGTTATTGCGAATGACAATTGCAATTCAAGAATTTTTTTTTTTTATGTTTATCTCCAATTGGCGGCAATTATATTTAGCAAACTTTTGAAGTTTATCAATTGCAATTGATTGTTATGCTATTGGATTAATTCCATGCGACTGTATTGATTCATTAATGTTTAATCATTTTATTATTTTAATTTGATGTTAAAGTTTTTGGTTTTGACCTAATTACAGATCAAGTTTTTAAGTAATTATCGATTTGTGCAGTTAAATTCTTTTCCTTACGGATAAATTTATATTATGGATCAAGTTTTTAAGTTCTTAAGTAATTACGGATCAAGTTTATATTTAATATTTTAGGGTCATATAATATCCCTAGTAAGTAATTCATTCTTATTTATGAGACATGATATTTTTTTTATTTCCAGTGAAGTCTTTGATTAAGTACTTATTGTCATTTGTTTAGTATGCATATTCTTTAATGGTGTACATATTTAACTTCAGTTTTGATTTTGGATTTATTTGGGGTATATTGTTATTTTTCGTAATGCCATTAATTTTATAAAATTTATATTTGAATCAGTTTGATCATTTTTTGGGTTATTATGGATATACTAAAGTTTCATGTGCTCACTATATAAATAATTTATTTATATGATACTTCTGATTTTGACTTTTAGTTAAAGATAATGATTTCAAATTCAGTTTTTTATGTTAATAAATGCATGTTTAAGGAATTTATGAGAAATGGTCAAAGATTGCGATTTTTTTTATAGCCCCATTTAGACAACCTTATTTTGGGTTATTTCGGCAACTTAAATGTTATCAGAAAATTTCAGCTTTGACTGTTACAAAAATTTAAATTTGAATACCAGTATATTTATATTATATATTGTAAAACCCGAAATTTGTCCGGCTATATCTATATATAGGTATATATACGTATATTCCACTATAAATAAGACTAAAAAATATATAAATAAATAGATAATAAATAAGACCAACAGATAAATAATAAAAAAAAGTCCATATACACCAAATGTCCATTTTTTACAACTTTAAATTCATTAGGCCCAAAATAAATCTTAAAGCCCATTGTTTACAATCCAAATCTGCCAAAGAAACACAAAACTTATTTTGTACTTCTTTAGCCTGCCAAAAATTGGCCACGTGACAGTCTCTTATTCACCCGTTATCTTTTCACATGGATTAAGCCCCCTAATGACGTCATCACTGACAACCCTATAAAATAGGGAGAGAGAAAAAAGTTAGAATTTTTAAGTAGTCCTCTTAATTAGATAGCAAAAATAATAAAAAAATAATAAGTGAAGAGAGAGAGAGATGAGTTACTTTAGAAATTTAAGGGGTCATTGGAAATCGAGGATGTAATACCCTAAATCCTAGACTAGTATAAAACATGATTTAAATAGAAAAGAAAAAAAATAGTAATATAGTGTAAGAACATGAAACATATATATATATATATATATATAAATACATTCGGTGGAACAATATAACTATGTAATATTATATGTATATATGTGTAATATAAATAAAATATAAGATGATAATTATAATTAAAAGAATAAATATATAATATAATTAAGCATGGTGGAATCATTAGTGGAAATACATGGTAAAGGGTAAAGCCATGTGTCCATTTCTTAAGTGATAACCGACCACTTTGAGTTAAGGGTAAACATGTGTATTCCACTTTGATTCACCTTCATCTTCTCTAGCATTTTCACCGACCCAAAAGTGAGAGAGGGGAGAACAAAATTCTGGAGAAAAAATTGAGAAGAAAACACAAGGTTGTTGCTGGAAAATCCAGTTAGAAAGATAGGGTTCATGCATGTAACCTAGAATTCATGTAAGTACGCTACCTTGCTACCCGATTGATTCTTATATGTTTATCATTGTTTTGGTGAATTCTGGGTTGTTTATTGCTGAAAAATTATGATTAGATGCTCGATTGTTCATATGAATTGCTGGGTTTGTGATTAAATTGAATTTAAACTGAAATTACAAAGGAGAAACATGTTAGAACACCAAAACTGCCCAAATTCGTACATGTAGAACAACATGTAGAAATCTGTGTTTTTGAACATGTTAGAGGCAAAACTGAAAAACTTTCCATAGGAAAAAGTTGTAGGAAATTTAATTCACTATAGGATAGAGGTCTTTGAAGCATGAAAATGTTCATAGGATTGCTGGAAAATGAGTTAGAACAAAACTGGTCAGTCTGGAACTCAATTGGTGATTAGGGACTGTTTTAGATTAAATATAAAATATTAGTACTCAAATGATCAAAATGAAGGCTGGAAATGAAACCTAAATAACAGGGAAAACAATTTTAAAAAGGGATAAAATAAACTAGTAAGGGTCCTAAGTTGAAAAGATCACTAAAGTGGGTTAAAACACAAGATCGGCAGATTTGATCATGGAAAATCACCTAACTTCGAACATTAAACTGTATTGATGTAGAAATGATAAAAATATGTGCTATACATGGTTAGAAAGCTGGTTTAATAATATTTCTAGGGATGTAAATTAATTGAAAATCCGATGTGTATACTAAAAGTTATGGGGAAAATACTGAAGGGTGTCCAAACTGCCTGAAACAGGGCAGTTTAGTGTATAATGTGAATGTACCTACTTATATGTGTTAAAGGGATGATTTTTAATGATGTATTTGTGTTGTTTATACATGTAATGGTATACCAAGAGATAGAAGCGGTTTGCGAGGGCATCAAGGATGGGCAAACAAAGGAAACAAATAAAGGGATTAGCATTCAAGATTAGCTTGGAGTTCTTGTGAATGCAGCTATCAATAGGGTTGGGACATAGGTCCTAACCAAGCTTGTTTATGATTCTATGTTATCTAGTTGTTGCTATGAAAATGGAATTAAAATATACTTGGCAATTAACTAAGGGGAGAATGGTATATACTAAGATTGATAAATGTATAATATGTATTAGACCTTGTATTATTACACGATGCTATGACATGTTTAATGCCTTGAATGTCATGACATGTTTAATGCCTTAAATGCCGTGACATGTTTAATGCCTTGAATGCCATGACATGTTCAATACCTTGAATTCCTAGATTGGCTACTTTATGAATCATGCTTAAAGAATGATATATTGTGATAATGAACTAAGGTTCACTAGCCTAAGGGCTCCCTGATCTTGTTAAATGTCTAATGACATATTGGATAAGCTTGAAATGTTCCTTGAACTTGCCTTGATTCTTGCCTTGTTTTATCACATGTATCTTGATAAATGAACACGAAACTAAATGATGCCTTGGTAGCTAGTTAGTCATAGGTAGGATGGCATGCCATAGAGTCTTGAGCTGATTTGTGTTGGGTGGTCTACGGACCAAGATAAGGCCCTTAATTGGCGATAGTAGGAGGGATGTGTGTGTTATGGTCTTTGGCGATAGTAGGAGGGATATGGCCAGCACTACGGTGCATCTTGGCTTGGCGACAGTTTGGTTGGTGACTCGATTACCTAGAGTTGACTACATACCAAGGCCTAAACTTGAATTGATTATCTAATTGTTCTGTAGCAAAGCATGTATATCCATGAAATGAAACTTGACTTGAATTTGATTGTATAATCTTGTTATTGTAAAATTTGCTATCGCATATAAATGAAATGAATCTTGAATCAATTGCTTAAACTTGTGATATGCCATGACATTCGAGATGTTGTCATGAATCCATGATCTTGATGATAATATGTAATGTTGGCTTGGAATTGACTAGTGATATGTATGCACATGAACTTGAAATGCCATGGCTATGGATTTGAATAAGTATATGAAATGATATAATGTTGTGCATGATCTAGACTAAACGAATGTCTTGTATTCTTGTATAGGTTTGATCTTCACGAACCTAGCTAGATCTCCTTTGAATAAGATACACTTGAAAACTTAAATGAACTTGCCTAGCTTAGGTTGCTACCTCACTAAGTACTTAACCGTACTTATCACTCTCGTTTTCATTCTTCCCAAAATACATGTTAATAGATTGCAAGCTATGCTGAGTTGGAGGCAAGGCAAGACAAGCTAAAGCAAAGGTATGGTTATGACTTTTTGTATACTCCTAGTTGGTGGCCATAGTCTTGTATCCAAATTTCATGTTCGTGCATTTTGAGCCTAGGAAAGTCTATGTATATATTTGATATGATATGGCATGTATAACTAGCTATGTGACTTGTTTGGTAGCATAGTTGATCTAGGTATTATGCTATGGTATATGAGCATGGATGGCTTTATACTGCGATATATGATGTCTTGAAAGCCTTGATGATTGATAGTTGTATCGATTCATGCTTTGATTACCTATCATGATTTAAGAATGATGAATGCCTAATTGCAACAACATAGTATTGTTATGCTCAGATGATATTGTAAATGCTATAACATGTTTTGATGTTTTCGTTTAAATTGATTAGTTGAGTTAAGAATTCAAGGGTCTGATATGGGGTTTGCTTTGGCATTTGAAATGGTTAGTTTAGTCATGTACATGTGGTTCAAATGATGCTATAGCAATTATTATTTCATGATGATATGTTGTGGCAAATATTTTTAATGTTCATATGTTATAGCAATTATTATTGGGTAAACTACTGCAGGGGTCACTTTCGTTTCCCGTTTGTACAGATTTAGTTTTTGGAATTTCGATTTTATAATTCAAACTTTATTTTGAATTTTTGAGTCGAGTTTATGAAACTACGAGTCGAGTATTTTCACATCAAACCTAAAAATTTAATTTTTTCGAGTCAAGTCGAGTGTTGCACTTTCCTACATATAATTTTTAATTTTAATCCGTGTTTGTCCCAAACATGAAATGCTACAGTAAATATCACCCATAAAACCACATCCAATTTCCATCTCGAATACAGCCATATTATATGTATAATATATATATATATATATATATAAGAAAATGTGCTCTTCACTAACCATTTAATCACAAAAAATATATCTTGCTTGTGCATCGCTGTAAACTGGTTCATATGGCAGAGATGTTTTATCCTGTGCAAAGCAAAAGATACTAACCCATAAGCTAGGCGTGAAAGCACAGCAGTAGACGTGAAATGAAATCAACATTGTTCAAAAGTTGATATCGATCCAGGCGCTGAGTTGGGACAAACACGGATTAAAATTAAAAATTATATATAGGGAAGTGCAACACTCGACTTGATTCGAAAAAATTAAATTTTTAGGTTTGATGTGAAAATAATCGACTCATAATTTCATAAACTCGACTCAAACATTCAAAATAAAGTTGGAATTATAAAATAGAAATTCCAATAACTCGACTTGACTCGAAAAAAGTAAATTTTTTGGTTTGAGGTGAAAATACTCTACTCATAATTTTATAAACTCGACTCAAAAATTCAAAATAAAGTTTGAATTATAAAATAGAAATTCCAATAACTCGAATTTTTTAGTAGTTAGTGGACTAAATTTTTAAGTTCGAGTTATTAAATAGGAGCAATTTGGGCACCTAAGTTTCAAAGGGTATACTTTGGGCACCTATTTTTCATCTAAGCATTTATAATATTATTGTACTAATTGATTGTAAAGTTTTAGGATTGAAAAATGAATTTTTAAAAATTTAAGGGTGAAATTATAAAGAAACATTTTTATTAGTGACTATAATGTTTACTTTTTTAAATTGAGGAGAAAAAATGTACATCAGCAATCCGTTAGGGGACTAACGGACTATAACGTCGGAGTGACCAAGTCTTTACACATCGAAAACGTAGATGACCACTTATTGGCACTTTTCAAAAGTGGTTACCAAATATGTACAAACGGGAAACGAAAGTGACCCCTGCAACGATGGAGGACACCAAGCTGGAGAAGATGATGGTGGTAACTTCTCTCTCCGTGTAACTTTCTCTCTCTTCCGCCTCTCTTTCGCTATATTACTCATCTCTTTTCTCCAAGCTTTTCTCCCCTTTATATAGTGGAGGCTTCTAGGGTTTGGTGCCCTAAAGATGCCTTAATAACCCCAAGGAATATCCACCGACAAGGTCTGCCACGAGGGGACAAGGAGGACAGTCTGCAGGTGGGTATCGTCTGCTGCACATGTCAGATCGTCCTTTTCTGCATGTTCACGTGCTTATACAGCTCACGTGTATCTCTCGTACTGGCTAATATCCACTTCCATCATGCTATAGCAATTCTCGGCACATGCTTTCTCTCTTGACTCTTTCTCTGCACATCAGAACCCAAAAACCAACCTTCTGAGCATTATCCCTCGATATGGACCAATAACAAGCAAAGATAATGATGCACCCAGAAGAAGAAAATGCAACCTAAATGCAGTCTAAATGCTATGATATGAACTCAATAACATGCAAATGCTATAGCAAAAAGGTATGAAAACAAGGATATTTATGCAGTTATCACACCCCCAAACTTAAGCTATTGCTTGTCCTCAAGCAATGAATAGAACATAACAAAAGAATTACTATGGCAAAGATTTAACCTAGAGGATTGCTATGGCAATATTTCAGTCCTCAGAAATAACTTAGGCAAATAAATAAATATACACAACCAGACGTGAGATCCTTAAGAACATTCTTTAGGACTAAGCTGTGTGCGTGTGTGCGTGGCTGCCTTCCTCCTATACTTAAGCTGGTGAGACAAATTTTCAAGTAAGCTCCCTAGTTATACCCTAACTATGTTCTCTAGTTCTTTTCCAATTTTTAGACTCCCAAAGATATAGGTTTTCTGCTACGAAGGGTGTCAGCTGATCACACCTGCCGTCCTTAACTCTAGATGAGTAGGGAGCAAACCTCTCACCCCCCGAGCTAGTGGGCAGAGTCATCCTGTGACAACTTTGATTCACTCATATGCTATAGCAAAGCCTTATTTTTCTCTTTTTTGTGTTTTTTTGTGTTTTTTTAAACACTGAAAAAGCTATAGCTCAAAGCAGAGTGTCCTTCTACAAATATGCCGTAGCATTTATTTGTTTGTTTGAGCACATGGTCGTCTAGTTTTTCTTTTAAGTTCTCTAGAGTTTACATATCAGAGTTTACTAGGGTTCTTCCTGAAAGTTTTTTTCTAACAAACTTACTTATAGAAAGAGAGCAGATGTGTAACAATTTTTTAACGACTAGATCCTAAAGCCAGTTCTACAGATCTCAACTAGTTGTGTTTTTTCTAACTTAGTTTAGGCCTTAGACATTTCGTTGTCAGACATCATAAATATATTCATATATTGTCTCTAGACTAAACAGAATGCCATAGTAAAAATTTTGTTCTATCCTATAATGCATATGCTAAACCAAAATATTAACTATGAACACCAACACCCCCAAACTTGAGAAATGCAATGTCCGCAATGCATAAACTAATCTACACTATATGCCATGAAAAATGAAAAAATTGAAAAGAAAAAAGTTAGTTACCTCCTGGGTGAGGAGGCTACGTGGTGTTGTTGGTGTTGTCCATTGATGTCTCAGAGGAGTAGTGATGTGGGTCTGCTACATCGTCCACACTTTCTGAGGATACTGACTGAGCACTATATGAGGGTCTGACACGTCCAGCAGTATGTTTGATGCGTGTTTTTTGTCTGGATGTTGTAGCATCCTCAGTTCACGCTGGTTTCAGCTCAGTTGTTTGTGCTGTAGTGGTCTCCTTCAGAGGGGTTTCCTCAGGATCACTTGGTATGTGTTCTGGTTCAGGAAGTGGGCTTTCTGGTCGTGATGGTTTAGGATTAGTTGCCTTCCTGGTGCGTATCCTTTTCTTGGCCGGAGAGGCTGCTATGTCAGTTTCTTCTGCAGTGGGTGGAGCAGACGGAGTTTCTTGTTCTAGTTGGGCAGCAGGAATTTCAGACATCTTCTTTCTCAGAGTCTTCTCCTTGGCAGCAGGTTGGATAGAGCTAGGGTCACTAGGGGACATTGTGCTTGTTGTAGCAGTGGTAGGGGCTTGCAGTAACTCCATAGGGAATAGTGGAAAAGAGACGTTTTGGTCAGGTAGGAGTTTGCTTAAACAAGATGCTATGGCACTATCGCGGTGTTGGGCATATATGAAGTACGCCCGCTGGTGTGCCTTCATTAGGCTAAGCTCAGTGCTTAGTTATTTTGTTGTTGCCACCAAAGCTGCTACTCTTGCTGCAGCAAAACTTTTAGCTCCTCCCTTCACTGTTTGCTGAGGCATGTCTTCATTAAATCCTCGGAGTTCCATAACGAGGGCTGTAGTCAAACCTGTCTTTTTTGAAAGAGTCGTATCTACAAGATCGTCTATGAAGACGTCTTTTCTTTTACACAAGGCAGTAATCAGGTTAGGGGAAACAAGGGGATTGCTGGGCCGTTTCAAACAAGCATATACCTCATCCACTATTATCTTTCCTATGTTAATTTGTCTACCATGTATTATTGAGTGAATGAGGAGAAGTGTAGAGATGTGGACGGTGGTAGTGTGTAGTGTAGGCATAAGCTTATGTCTCACAAAATGGTTCCATACCTTTGCCTCAGGTTTGAAGCGTCCTCTCTCGACTGACTTGTTATTGTCCATCATCGTTCCTTGAAAACAGATGTCCTCTAGCACCTCGCGCTGCGTCTGCGCGTCCATTGTCATCACAAAAGAAGTGTGATGGTCTACACTGTGCTTTAGCCCATAGAACTTGTTGATTGATGCGGTAGTAAACTTTATCTTCTCTCCTCGCACATGAACAATAGACTGTGTTGGACTTGTGAGGTGTGCATAGAAATCCTTTACAAGTGATGTACAAATCTCCTCAGGGTGAGCAGCGAAGGTTTTCCATCCACATGTGCCAATGATGTCCATTATAGACTGTTCAAACTCACCTCCTTTGTCTGGAGGGTATTTGAACCCTTGTTCTGGAAGAACATTCCTATCCTTGAGCTTTGTCCATCTCTCCTTTGCTGCCTCGTCAAGAAATTTAGAAATTTCTAAGACTGGTTGTTGTTTGGGACGGTCGGAAGTCTTAGTGGCGTTCTTACAACGAGACATGGAGTTTTTGTTGAAAAATGGAGAGGGGTGAATATGTGAATGGAAAGAAAATGGTGAAGCGTGTTTTGTGTGTTTTGGAGGAAATCGAAGGGATGAAGGGAAAAGTTTTGAGTGTTGAAGAAGATGAAGAAGGTGAGGGGACGGTTGATGATGATGAGGGAAATATGGGGGGTTGAAAAAGGTGAAAAAAAACTGAACAATTGATGGAAGAGGAGAGGTGATGGGGATGTGTTTCGGTTTTCAGGGAGAGAGTAAAATCTTTTGGAGTTAATGCGATGGCTGGCGGCTGGAGAGAGAATATGGGTTTATATGGCTAGGGTTTCTCCTCATTAAATAGATGAACATTCTCTCTCATGTTTTTTGTTTTCTCTCTCTCTTTTATTTTAATTCATCTCCCCCACTTTTCGGATAAAACTTCTCCTTATCTTTTTCTTTTCCCATTTTCTTTCGTTCCTCCAAAAGTTGAATAAAAACAAACTCCACGTCCTTCTCCCTTTTGCTACCAACCCTGTAGACGACACGCTCCTGCCTCTGTACCTGACATTGTACTAGGAAAGAGAAAGCCTTGTACGAGGGTCACGTGAAAAGATATGAAAATTAAAAACAAAGATAACAAAAAACTAGACTAAAAAGAAAAGCATTATTTATGAACATGCTATAGCATAAAAGATAGAGTTTAGCGATGAAAACTTTCAAGGATCGTGAAGATCCAGGTGTGACTTGTCTCTGAGGATAGGGGATCCACTGTACACCTTCAGGCGTTGGCCATTGACTTTGAAGACTTCACCGTCGTCTAACTTCTTGATATCCACTGCGCCATGAGGGTACACCTTGTGTATGATGAATGGCCCTGAACACCTCGATTTCAGCTTTCCAGGAAAAAAGCTTTAGCCTGGAATTGTAGAGAAGCACTTGTTGACCTTCTGAGAAATGCCTTGGCAAAATGCATTTGTCATGCCACTTCTTGGTTTTCTCCTTGGAGATGCGAGCATTCTCATATGCTTGGGCTCTAAAATCATCCAGCTCTAGCAACCTCCTTTCACCAGCAAGTTGGGCATCCATGTTGAGTTTCTTGATTCCCCAATAAGCTTTGTGCTCAAGCTCCACGGGTAAATGGCACTCCTTTCCAAATACAAGCTTGAAGGGTGACATGCCTAAAGGCGTCTTGAAGGCTGTCCTATATGCCCAAAGTGCTTCATCCAACTTGGGGGGACCAATCTTTTCTCTTAGGATTAACCACCTTCTCCAAGATTTGCTTGATTTCTCGGTTGGAAACTTCAGCCTGTCTGTTTGTCTGCGGGTGATATGATGTAGCAATATTGTGCATGACTCCATAGCGATGTAAGGCTTTAGCAATAAGCTTGTTGTCAAAGTGAGTTCCTTCATCACTGATGATGGCTCGGGGTACTCCGAACTTAGTGAAGATGTTCTTGTGAAGAAACTTCATGACTGTCTTGGAGTCGTTCCTTGGGGTGGCAACAGCCTCCACCCATTTTGACACGTAGTCGACTGCTAGAAAAATATATAGATCTCCATATGATGCAGGAAACGGACCCATGAAGTCAATTCCCCACACGTCGAAGATTTCAAGCTCCATAAAATTTGACAACGACATTTCATTCGCTTGGAGATGTTCCCCGTTCTTTGGCATCTATCACACGTCTTGTAGAATTCGTGTGCGTCCTTAAAAAGTGTAGGCCAATAGAATCCTACTTGAAGAACTTTTGTAGCGGTTCTAGCACCACCAAAACACCCTCCACATGGTGATGAATGAAAGCGGTACAAAATGCTATGGTATTCTTCCTCTGGAACACATCTCCTTATGATCTGATCAGAACATTGCTTGAACAAGTAGGGTTCATCCCAATAGTAGAATCTTGCATCATGTCTGAATTTCTTGAGTCACTGGCTAGATAAACCAGGAGGCAAAATACCACTAACAAGATAATTAACAATATCATCATACCACGGAATTGTTGTAGCAGCTAACAGTTTCTCATCAGGGAATTCCTCCTTAATTTTAGTTTCACTACCTTGTGTGATAGCATTTTCTAGCCTAGATAAATGGTCAGCTATCTGGTTCTCACATCCTTTTGTATCTCTAACTTCTAAGTCAAATTCCTGAAGCAAGAGTATCCACCTAATAAGTCTAGGTTTAGCATCCTTTTTAGTCATTAAGTACTTAATGGCTGAATGATCGGTATGAACTATGACCTTAGTGCCTATGAAGTATGACCTAAACTTATCAAAGGCAAATAATACAACAATCAATTCTTTTTCAGTAGTGGTGTAATTGATTTGTGCATTATTCAAAGTGCGACTAGCGTAATAAATAACATGAAAGAGTTTACCTCGGCATTGTCCAAGTGCTGCACCGACGACGTAGTCACTTGCATCACACATTAGCTCAAACGGCTCGTTCCAATTAGGTGGAATGACAACTGGTGCTGAGATAAGCTTCTCCTTCAGTTCTTGAAATGCGCTATAGCAATCTTTGTCAAACAAAAATGGTTGGTTTTGCTGTAGCAAATTGCATAGCGGCTTTGAGATCTTCGAAAAATCCTTGATGAATCTCCGATAGAAGCCAACATGCCCTAGGAAGCTTCTTACACCCTTGACAGTAGTAGGGGGAGGTAGCTTTTCAATGACCTCGACCTTTGCTTTGTCACCTTCTATCCCTTGCTTTGAAATATTGTGGCCTAAAATCGTTCCTTCCGTTACCATGAAATGTCATTTTTCCCAATTGAGCACCATGTCAGCTTCCTCACACCTCTTTAGGATCTTGGCGAGATTGCCCAAGCATGTGTCGAAGTTGTTTTCGGAGACCGAGAAGTCATCCATGAAAATTTCTAAAAATCATCGACCATGTCTGAAAATATAGCCATCATACATCTTTGAAAATTTGCTAGAGCATTGCAGAGACCAAAGGGCATTCTCCGGAAAGCATAAGTTCCATAAGGGCATGTGAAAGTCATCTTCTCTTGGTCTTCGGATGCTATAGCAATCTTATTGTACCCAAAATACCCATCTAGGAAGCAGTAGAATGCCTTGCCCGCTAGTCGATCCAACATCTGATCAATGAATGGGAGGGGAAAATGATCCTTCTTGGTCGCCTTGTTGAGCTTTCTATAGTCCATGCAAATCCTCCACCCCGTGACGGTTCTAGTAGGCAATAGCTCATTCTCCTCCTTGCTTACCACGGTCACGCCTCCCTTCTTTGGTACACATTGCACCGGGCTGACCCATCGGCTGTCGGATATCGGGTAGATTACTCCAGCATCCAGCCACTTGATTATCTCTTTCATCACCACATTTTTCATGATTGGGTTTAGTCTCCTCTGAGGATCAACTGAATTGCTGTGACAATCATCAAGAAAACTTTTGTGCATACATATAGCAGGGCTTATACCCTTCAAATCAGCCAGAGTCTACCCTATCGCCTTTTTATGTTGTAACAACATATTTATTAAACTAGTTTCTTGTTTAGGTGTGAGACTAGATGAGATTATCACATGCAAAGTTTCATTGCTCCCTAAGTAAACATATTTAAGATGTGATGGCAAAGGTTTCAGTTCTAAAGAAGGTGCATCCCTCAAGGGAAGGTTTAGGAGGTATAAATTCTGAAAAATCAAGAGGTTCAAAGTGCGTACCTAGTCTAGCCTCAAGTCGACTTGACAGCTCCAGTTCCCTTGAGAGCTCTTCTTGGTCTGAATCATCATCATTGCAGAGTGCTTCCAACTCTTTCATTTGCATCTCATTGCTACAACAAAGCTCATCAATCATATTATATGCTGTAGCATCCACATATTGGCATACTCCTGGGTTGTCTGCATACTTGAGGGTGTCATGAATATTGATCGTGACCGTCTGATCAGCCACTCGCATCGTGAATTCACCCTTCTCACAATTGATCAAAGCTCGCCCGGTGACTAAAAATGGCCTACCCAAGATAATTGGTGTGTTGCTATCAGCTTCACAGTCGAGGATTAAGAAGTCGATTAGAAAGATAAATCTGCCCACTTCTCTTTTCCCCCAAAACGTGTCTTCTTTGCTAATTTCCTTGCCACTCTTAATTTGAGTGCACTGCATTGTTCCTTGCTATGGTGCTTAGTGGCTTCAGTGTCACTAGGCAGACTTCCTTGTGGTCGCACATGCAAGGTTTGAGCTATCTGACCAACTTGTGTTTCTAAGCCACTTGCTGTCTGAATGAGTCCAACACTTCCAAGAAAGCACGGATATGTTGTCTTGCATCTTCGTGAGGCATACCTCCAAACTGACCAATAGTGTTCAACATGTTGAACATAACATGTTTAAGCTCGAACTGGGCTGCCTGAATTTCTGGAGCTACTATTCCAGGATAGAGATCGTCCAAGATAGGTGTCAACTAATCTCTAATTGCTCGTGGTCGAGCTGCTTCTCCCTGGCCATTTTGCATAGCATCTCTGTTACCTTGAGGTGGTGGTATTTCTCCGTTCATGTTTCTAGTCTCCTTTCTTCGAACGCGTCTCCTAAGTCTCAAGAAATGCTCGATCTCAGAAATATGTGATTGCAGGGGTCCTCTAGGTTGCCATCTGGACATACACTAGCAAGACATCTGAAAAGAAAAATGAAAAAACCTAAAATAAATTTGTACAAAAACAAAAAGAACAAGCGATAAAAAACAAAAACCGTAAACAACCAATTTCCAATCCCCGGCAACGGCGCCAAAAACTTGTTGCGGTATCTTGCAATACTATAAATGATACGCAAATGGTGCAAGTATACACGTCGAACGAGTAATAAAGTGATGAGTGAGTGTCGTCTCCACAGGGATTGGAGGTATTCACGGTTGCTGTAACAATAAAGATTGAACTTTTTAAACATAGAAAATGGAAATTATATGTAGTTAGTTTAATAAAATTAGAATTAGGATTAAACAACTAGTTACATTAACAATAGGGATATTAGTAATTTAGGACAAATATGGGTAGTGCCCAAATCTTTTGGGTGTTACCACATAAGTCCTAAATTTGTTAATATTATCAATGGATCCCTAATTAGGTTTTTTCTTAAAAATGACAAGACAGTAATTGAACATGCATTAAACCTTTTGTGTTGAGATACATTTTGAATGTAAATTGAAGTGTCCTAATGTATTTGGACGTTTCAAAACTTATATTCATCCAAAATGTATTTTCTTACAAAAGGATATCCTCATTCGAAATGGAACCCATTTAACAATTAAAAGATTTAATTAAATTTAGATTAATGTTCGAAATGCCAAAATATCACGTGGAATTAATGAGGTTGTTGCGGTATCTTGCTATACTATAAATGATACGCAAATGGTGCAAGTATACACGTGGAATGAGTAATAAAGTGATGAGTGAGTATCATCTCCATAGGGATTGAAGGTATTCACGGTTGCTGTAACAATAAAGATTGAACTTTTTGCAGATGACAGTGCTAAAGTAAAAGGGATGGTGTAAAATAATGCTGAAGCAAAACAGTGCAGAAAAAGATGAGATAACAATATGATAAATAGGTCCCCTTTCGTATGCGAAACTCACTACAGAATGACTGGCTGCGAATGATGGACAACCTAACTCAAGCTTCTTAACGATACTAAGGCTCTTCAGCTATCTTCTATGCTAAGCGAGATTTACTAAAAGTGCTCCTAAACTATCTCTAGCCAGGAAACTAGGAGTCAAAAATGCTACAGCCATACCTCTTGGCCTAAACTCTTAACACTCCCCTACCCTTCACGAACTATCCTTTTTAGCCCTTGAAACCTATCACTTATCTATAAGGTAGGTTAGAGTCTGCCTCTCAACAGCCACTCCATTACTTATGAGGGTTCTAAGGCTAGCTCTCTCGATTACTAACCCCAACATACACTTAAAGAACGACCAACTCTCGAAGGCGCATAAGGTAGGGCCTATCTCTCAAAGCACTTACAACCCTAAGCTCTTACAACATTAAGGAAATGAGAAATGCATAAGCAAAGCATAGAATCATGATAAACACTAAAAAGCCATAGCATGCATTAAAAGGTACTCAAAATAAAATCATCCATCAAACCCAAGCCACCTAAAACAGTTCGTGGTTGGGCAATATCATCCAACGTATCATTGCGATAACATCACCAAATGTAAAGATATGAAAAGAAATTGCTATAGCGACATAAAGAAAGGTGAACTCCCTCTCCGCCATGGACTGTCCGACTGTCTTAGGCTCACCACCTCTCTCGAGCCGGTGATGCCACTCCTTGAAGCTTCAACGATGGAAGACACCAAGCTGGAGAAGATGAAGGTGGTAACTTCTCTCTCTGTGTAACTTTCTCTCTCTTCTACCTCTCTTTCGCTATATTACTCCTCTCTTTTCTCCAAGCTTCTTTCCCCTTTATATAGTGGAGGCTTCTAGGGTTTTGTGCCCTAAAGATGCCTTGATAATCCCAAGGAATATCCACCGACAAGGTCTGCCACGAGGGGACAATGAGGACAGTCTACCGGTGGGTACCGGCTGCTGCACATGTCAGATCTTCCTTTTCTGCATGTTTACGTGCTTCTGCAGCTCACGTGTATCTCTCGTGCTGGCCAATATCCACTTCAATCATGCTATAGCAATTCCCGGCACAAGCTTTCTCTGTAGACTCCTTCCCTGCACATCACAACCCAAAAACCAACCTTCCGAGCAGTATCCCTCGATATGGATCAATAACCAGCAATGATAAAGATGCACCCAGAAGAAGAAAAAGCAACCTAAATGCAGTCTAAATGTTATGGTATAAACTCAAGAACAGGCAAATGCTATAGCAAAAAGGTATGAAAACAAGGATATTTATGCAGTTATCAAAGGTACCGATAACGGGTGTTGTAAGGGTACTAACCCTTCCCTACACGTAATCGACTCCCGAACCTGAATTTTACGAAAAGAATCTCTAGTCCGTTTTTATGGTTTGCGGTCTACCAAAGTGGCCGGTGGCGACTCCAAAACAATTTTAAGGATTAAATAAGGGAAATTCGAATTAAAATTGAAAAACCTTAATTTCAATATCAAATTAAAACGAAAAACTCCTATTTCTAAAACTCTAATCGTTAGGTTGTTTTTACATAACGGTTTTAAAAACGGTTGTGATTGCTTGGCGACTCCGCCAGGGATGAAATTGAGTCAGGCCTATTAGTTAATTCCACTTGGCATTTTGGCATCTTAAACAATAATTTGATTTAATTTTTTCTAAGAGAATTGTTGGATGGATTTCAAGGAAAATAGGGGTAGTTTTTTGTGTATGATATCTCTGTCATTCATGCATAAACCCTCGACCAAGGTTTTCACCCTTAAGTGGAGAAAGACAATATCTGACGTGATGCTCTCTAGCTTCGTGTGCGGATTTTTGTCTTCTTCCAGTATACTAACCTTATGCGTCGTAGGGCCCACGCCTCTGTTATAAGGGACCTATACTACCGAATCGATGTCTTACTGTTGCAGCTGACAGTAATGACAGTTCAGGAACCAAGAATCTAGAGCAAAGCCCACATTCTATTTTTAGCCCACTAGAGCTAGACAGTGACCTAGGGCAGGTGCTTCCGGTTTAAATACTTTTCTCTGGTTATTTTCTTTGAGTTAATAATTTGTTTACTTTCTTTTCATATTAATTCACAATACTAACACGAGTTTTTTTTTGCTTTGTTTTTTTTATGTTGCTTTACTTTGTTTTGAATAAACCTTGTCATAATTGCATTTGTTTTGGCATCGAATTGGGAGTCAGTTAATTTGGAAGTATTTGATATGTCTCGAGAGTTTAAGATAGGAGAAGATAATACAACGGTCTGGACCTGGTCCGAGCAAACTCAACACGAGAAGGGGGACAATATCAATAAAGGTGATGTGTCCAAGATGAAGGGTCGAGTAAAGATAAACACTAACAAGAATACTTGCTTACCAGAAGTTAAAGAGATGTGGGATCAGTGGGGTAATGAAATGAAAGAACATTTTAGAAAGGAATTTGGAGACATAGCTTTGTTGTTAAGTGTAAAGATCGATCAAGAGCTGCTTAGGGCCATGGCACAGTTTTGGAACCCAACGTACAATTGTTTTACCTTAAGACAAGTGGACATGACACCTATACTAGAGGAATATGAGATACTGATTAATTGTCCAAGAATTAAAAGTGATAAGATTTATACCAGACCTAACAAGAATTCAAGCTTCATGAAGAAATTAATATCATTAACTGGAAAAAAAAAGAGTGGTTGGATAGAAAAATTGAAAATAATGACAGTTCATATCAAAATGAAGATAGGCAACGAATCAACTAGAGGAGCCTTAAAGAAATGATATTGACAAGTAATGGTTAACCAGTCATGATGAGAAGTCTATTCACCTTATGCATCTACGAGTTGGTCTTATTTCCAAGGACTCCGGGGCATATTGACTCGTCAACTGTGGGACTATTCGAGTGGCTAGAGAAAGGAGTCAACCAAGTGCCCGTTATCCTGACAGAAACTTACAGATCGCTGACTGCTTGTAATAAATCAGGAGAATGAAGGTTTTGGGGATACGCTTAAATACTTAAAATCTGGTCTAGAGGTCACAGGTGGAACACATTTTACAGAGGAATCAGGTATCTCGATACATATTCACCGATAGAAGAACACATAGCTAGTTGTCCTTTAGGGGAAAAGAGTGAAACACACTGGGAAGAATACTTCAAGGACTTGAAAGATACTGATGTGGTATGGAAGGCGCCATGGTTGAATAGGGGAACAACTTTCTTATATCGATGTGGAGACAAAGACTAGGTCCCATTGCCAGGAATTTAGAGAGGAACGGCTTACTACCCTTTGCTAGTATCCTGACAATTTGGTTCTAGACAGTTTATACCGAATTTGGGGGTGGTAACCCTGGGAGAGGTCAGCAAGGACCAAATGCTTTCATGCGGACTCCTGAGTGTAATTGGTGTGGTAGGAGACACACTGGTGAGTGTTGGGGCAATCTCAGTACATGCTGGAATTGTTGTAATCGTGGGCACACGAAGAAAGATTGTTCTCAGCCGTTGAGAGAAGGTCAGGCTCCGGGGAGAGCAGCTGAGCCACAGAGAGGTCGTGGGCGCGGCCGTGGTAATTTCCAGCGTAGAGATGAAGGTGGACGGAATGTAACACATGTGGTGGCTGTTCAGCCTGAAGGTGGTGGTCAGGCTCGAGTGTATGCCCATCGAGAGGGGAGGAATGACACGGACGTGATCGCAAGTACCTTTACTTTGCAATCCTTGTCATTACTTTCTTTGATTGATTCGGGATCTACACACTCGTACATATTGCGTGAACATGCTCAAATGCTTGGTTTGCCTATTGAGTCTTTGGATGTGGGTATGCGTGTGACTAGTTCCTTTTGTGAGACAGTTGTAACAAGAAGATTGTATAGGAGATGCCCCTTAAAGGTGCAAGATCATGTGTTTCTTGTTGATCTTATGGAATTGGCATTCTATGGATTTGATGTAATCCTTGGCATGGATTGGCTTGTTGAGCATAGAGCCGTTGTAGATTTTGAAAGCAAGCGAGTTTCGCTGAAACTTGCGGATGATTATGATGTTGTGGTGGTGGGAGAAATGTGAAGTTTCTATCTAATGTGGTGTGGACGCTTGAAGCAAGCCGGATGTTGTGCCAAGGATGTGAGGCTTATCTAGCCTTTGTTATGAATCCTAGTACAAAGGAGGTTCGTGTACAGGATATAAGGACCGTGTGTGAGTTTCCTGGAGTGTTTCCAGAGGAATTACCTGGTTTTCTGCCTAGTCGGGAGGTTGAATTTGGAATTGAGTTGTATAAGAACACGACTCCGGTGTTCATTGCTCCTTATCGCATGGCACCCAAGGAGTAAAGGAGTTGAAAACACAACTTCAAGAGTTGCTTGACCGAGGCTTTATACGGCCTAGTGTGTCACCTTGGGGTGCACCGGTCTTGTTTGTTAAAAAGAAAGATGGCACGATGAGGATGTGCATTGATTATCGTCAGATGAATAAGTTGACCATCAAGAACATGTATCCTTTGCCGAGGATTGATGATCTTTTTTATTAGTTTCGAGGGGAAGTTGTGATTTCAAAGATCGATTTGAGGTCAGGATACTATAAGTTAGAGGTGAAGGATGTGGATGTGCCAAAAACAGCCTTTCGAACGAGATATGGGCATTATGAATTTTTGGTGATGCCGTTTGGATTGACGAATGCTCCTGTTGCTTTCATGGACATGATGAACAAGGTGTTCCATGAATTCTTAGATAAGTTTGTTGTGGTGTTCATCGATGATATCCTTGTGTACTCTCGTACTGAGGAGGAGCATGAGGGTCATTTGAGGATCGTTTTGAAAGCGCTGTTAGAAAATCAGCTTTATGCTAAGATGAGCAAATGTGAGTTCTGGCTAAAGGAAGTTGTTTTTCTTGGTCATGTGGATTCGGCTGAAGGGATTCGAGTTGATCCTCAGAAGATTGAGGCGGTGGTGAATTGGAAGCCTCTTGTGTCTGTTCAAGAAGTTTGTAGCTTTCTTGGTTTGGCGGGTTACTACCGGAGGTTCGTGGATGGATTTTCTAAGATTGCTGCCCCTTTGACGAAGTTGTTATAGAAGGATGTTAAGTATGAGTGGATGGAAGCGAGACAACAAGCTTTTGAGAAGCTAAAGGTAGCTTCGACGCAAGCTCCTATCTTGGTTCAACCTGAATCAGGGAAAGAGTTTGTAGTGTATAGTGACGCATCCTACGTTGGTTTGGGGTGTGTGTTAATGCAAGAGGGTAGAGTAGTGGCTTATGCATCGCGGCAGTTGAAAGTGCATGAGCGCAATTACCCTACGCTTGACATCGAGTTGGCTGCAGTGGTTTTTGCTCTAAAGATCTTGAGACATTATCTCTATGGTGAGAAGTGTACTGTGTACACAGATCACAAAAGTTTGAAGTACCTGATGTCTCAGAAGGAGTTAAATCTTAGGCAATGACATTGCGTGGAGTTGCTTAAGGATTATGATCTAACGATCGAGTATCATCCGGGGAAAGCCAATGTTGTGGCTGATGCTTTGAGCATGAAGGTGGCAGTGGAATGAAGGGCGATGTTTGCTAGCTTGAGCATATCGCGGGATGGTGGTCTTGGTTCTGAATTGCAAGTGAAACCATCTCTAGTTTAGTTGATTAAGGATAAACAACTGTTGGATGATTCTTTGGTGCCACATGTTCAGGATATTGCAGAAGGTAGGCCATCGGATTTCTGTTTCAATGATGATGGTGTTTTATGTTTTGGGAGTCAGATAGTGGTGCTGAATGATGTTGGATTGAGGCGCACTATTCTGACTGAAGCTCATAGTAGTCCTTTTGCTATGCACCCTGGTAGTACAAAGATGTATCGTGATTTGAAGGACGAGTACTATTGTGTGGGATTGAAGAAAGATGACGTTGAGTATGTTAGCAGATGCATGGTTTGTCAGCGGGTTAAGGCTGAACATCAATTTCCTCCAGGGTTGTTGCAGCCGTTAAGGATTCCTGAGTGGAAGTGGGAGAGGATCACCATGGACTTTGTGTCTGGTTTGCCTTTATCGCCATCAAAGAAGAATTAGGTCTGGGTGATTGTGGATCGCCTTACGAAGTGTGCGCATTTCTTGCCTGTGCATACTACGTATACCTTGGATAAGCTTGCGGAGTTGTACATTGCTGAGATTGTACGGTTGCATGGAGTGCCAAAATCTATAGTGTCGGATAGAGATCCGAGGTTCACCGCAAGGTTTTGGGAGTGTTTGTATCAAGCATTGGGTACGCGGCTGAATTTCAGTACTTCTTATCATCCGCAAACAGATGGACAATCGGAGCGTGTTATCCAAGTGCTTGAGGATATGTTGAGGTGCTGTGTTATTGAATTTCAAGGCTCTTGGGAGAAGCACTTGCCTTTGGTGGAGTTTGCTTATAATAACAGTTACCAGGCAAGTATTCAAATGGCACCTTATGAAGCTTTATACGGGAGAAAGTGCAGGACTCCTCTTTGTTGGGCCGAAACGGGAAAAAGTTGGTTTCGATGCCAGCTTTGTTAAAAGGAACAACCGAGAAGGTGAAGCTCATTTGTGAGCGGTTGAAGGCAGCATCGGATCGGCAAAAGTCTTACGCGGATTTGAAGCGTAAGGAGATAGAATTTGCTGTGGGCGAGCGTGTGTTTTTGAAAGTTTCACCTTGGAAGAAGGTGATGAGATTTAGCCGGAAGGGCAAGTTGTAACGCCCCGGTTTTGGGCTTAGAAGTAGTGGGCGTTGACCGGTTTGGTCAAAGTGCTGTTCGAATCTAAAGAGGTGAAATTAGGAAAACCTAGTTCGAGTTGCATTAAAAATATGGAAAAATGTTCTAAAATCATCTTTTAATATAATTAAGTGAACTGTGAAATCAATTTTGAAAAATGGGTTTTGGAAGAGTGACATTTTGGCTAGTGACCAAAATGTAATTTTTGAAAGTTTTGTGACTGTTTTATAAAGAGTTGAAACTTTGAATCTTTAAGGAGCTATTATTCCAAAAGTAGTTTCTCCAGATTTTTCTAAGATATTTTGAGATTTATTCTGATTTTAAAACATGTCAAAAGTGGAGGGAAAGGCCATTTGGCTATTTTCTTAACTAACTTTTCTATTTTCTTTCTCTCATTTTCTCTCAATCCAAACACTTGTTTTCCAGAGAATTGTTTCTGATTTTCTCACCCAAAATCCTCCTTTCAACACTCTTTTGATTCCTAAACATCATATCTTCAAAACCTCATCATTTGCTAGTTGATTCAACAAGGTTTTTGATTCCAAAAAGTGGAGAAACACAAGTTTGGAGGTAAGAACGTCCTTCTCCTCTAAACTATCAGTTCTTTACTGAAATTCCCAAGTTCTCAACTCTTAATTGAAGTTTTATTAAGGATTTTAAGTGGTGAAATGGATCTTGGCTTATAATGCAAGATTTGGTGATTTTTGATGATTTTCGTTAGATCTGATTAATCTGTGATTTGAGATGTGTTTTTGATGTTAAATGAACTCTAAATTGATAAGGAAATGAGTTTTGATTAATGCAATCCCGGATAGGTTGAGTTTCCTAAGTTTAGCTTGTGACTCTTGGATGTTTTTGTGGTGATCTTGTGGATCTGATGTTGCTGGAGGTATAAGGATGTTTATAGGTTGTTTTTAGATGTTATATGATGTTAAAGGATGTTAGGTTTTGCTGGTTTATGGCTGGGCTTTGTTGAGAAATGGTTTTGATGCAATTTCGGTTGTGTTTGGTGGCCGAAATTGGAGTGTGAATGAGAGCAGCGAGTTTGAGTGCTTTCATTGAAGCTTTTGATGCATGATGATGCATTAAATCTCTGCTTTAATGTGTTTAATCAAGGGAGGCATCTTTGGATCCAAGAGTTGTTGATCCGGAAGCTTGAATTGGTGCTTCGGCAAGAGGCGAAGTGGAATCGGTGAGTGAAATTGGGTTTCGGCTTTGAAACCATTGTCTTGGGAGCTTAGTTTAAGTCTAAACAACTTTGCTAAGCTCAAGTGTAAGTTTTCGGAAATACTCTCTAGTGGTGGCCATGATTTGATTGTTGTTGCAATGTGGTTTATTGCATGATTTTAACACTGTTTTGAAAGCATGATTTAGCATGGTTAATGCTGTTTTTGTAAGCCATATGTTGAAGGTAACTCAAGGTAGGAGTTCCTTGTTGTTGAACATTGATTAAATGTGATTTGATGCTTTTAAATGCATGATGAATATGGCTTGGTTTTATGCTTTAAAACAGTGGATAAATTGATGATAATGATGTATATTGGCAAGTGATGTTTTGAAAAGGGTTAAGGTCACTAAGGTGGTTAAAAGTCCTTGGGTGAGCCTTGTATACTTAAGAACATCAAGGTGGTTAAAAGTCCTTGGATGGTTCTTGCTACGGACACAAAGGTGTTTAAAAGTCCTTGTGTGGTCCTTCCATGGTGGTTAAAAGTCCATGGGCCAAGGTGTTTAAAAGTCCTTGGGATCAAGGTGTTTAAAAGTCCTTGATGTGATACATTTCATGGTGTTTAAAAGTCCATGGCCAAGGTGTTTAAAAGTCCTTGGGATCAAGGTGTTTAAAAGTCCTTGATGTGATACATTTCATGGTGTTTAAAAGTCCATGGCCAAGGTGTTTAAAAGTCCTTGGGGTGAAAGTTGATGAACTTGTTTTTAAAGTAATGGAACTTATCACTTGAGGCCAATATGACATGTTGTGATGTGATGCATGAGATGCATGTTTAATTATGCTTTTAAGCATGTGCAATTGATGTTTTGAAGCATGATTTATAAATGTTTTGTTAATGCATTATTGAATGGTTTTACGAGCATTCCTCACTAAGCTTTTGCTTACGCTATCTTCCGTTTTCTTAATTCAATAATGCAGAGCATTAGAGTACTTGAGGGCAGCAAGGAGGGCAAGCATCCAAGTGGAAACAAAGCTCTAAGTATGGAAGGTTTTCTAAGTACATTTTAGCTTTTGGTAATTTGGCAATGGGAGACCAATGTATATGTTTTGGGAGATGTTTAGTACTCCCTAAGTATGTTTTTTGATGTAGAGAATGTTGGTTTTGGTGTTGGATCTTTATATGCTTGTTTTGGAAGTTTATGCTTGAATGGCTAGCTTGTGTAGGAAGCATGCCTAGTGATTTGGGGCTTTTCTCATATGATGTTAATATGTTGAATTGCATGTTGGCAAAGTTTGGTGGCATTTGGAGCATGATTGGTTGGTCAATTGCATGTTTAAGTATGCACTTTTGGGCAATCTGTGCATGGTGTTTCGGAACAGCACCTACCGTTTCGGAACGGGTGCCTTAATTGTGCCCAGGCGTCCGAAACGGGAGGGGCCGTTCCGAAACGGAAAGGCTACTGCCAGACCCCCGTTTCGGTACGCGTTGCGGAACGGCCCCGCGTTTCGAAACGGGCTGTCTCCCGTTTCGGAACGGTCGACCGTTGGGGGCTGACAGTGGCAGTTATGTGTTTTGAATTGTTTGCATTTTGGTCCTGAAACTTGTTTGTGCAATTGAATGAGTTTGGGAAGTCCTTTTGAGCTGAAATTTCACAGAGAAGCATGAAACCTGATTAATTTCAAGTTGGTAACTTTAATTTGGGCTAAGTCCTTATAATTATCAGAATTTTCAATTTGGTCCCTAAAGTTGTAATTTGTTCAATTGAGTCCCTGTTTGATCTCTGATGTTTGTGATCTTTTGGTATGATGTTTGTGTGATCACAATTAGGTTTTAAGTGCATCTAGACAAGGTTAAAAAGAAAAAAAAGGGTCGTTAATCAAGGTTGACTTTCGGGTTGACTTTGGTTTTCCCCGTGTGACTTTCTTAATTCGGGTCAACCGTCTAGGCCGGGTTAAGGGGGTTACATTTGGTGGTATCAGAGCTGAGTTCTCGAGTAATTGGGAATGTATGTATGCATGATTGAAGTATGTATGCCAAGTATGCTTGTTGAGTGAAAGCATGTTTAATGGCTTGTGTTTTTAGATGCAATTGAAGTATGTGCTGTGATGTAGTATGTAGTGGGTACCCATTGCCAAATCAAAGCTAAAGGAAAGATGTTGTTTACAAATGAAATTGAGCTTGAATACTTGGATTGCTTACCTTGCTGGGCCTGACTTGTTTTATTTTCATTGTTGTTGCATGGTAAAAGTATGGCACCACCACGTAGAGAGTTAAGGAGTAACGTGAGAGCTACGGCTCCTAATGAGAACGAGAATGAGGAAAGTGCGGTTTTACCTCCTCCACCTGGTGGTGGTGGAGCTGAGGGAGATGGAGCTGATGCAGCAGCTGATGCTGGAGCTGCATGACCTGAGGCTGGTCAGGGGCAAGCTATGCCTGACATGACGATATTGGTACAAGCTATTGCGGGTGCTTTTCGAGCAGCAGTAGCTGGAGCTCAGAGAGCTGGGCATCAGGGTGATGCTGGTGTTAGACTACCTTTGGAGCGTCTGCGCAGTCTGGGTGGGACTGAGTTCAGGGGTATGTCTGCTGAGAGTTCGG
Source organism: Hibiscus trionum (assembly GCA_030270665.1). Classification (NCBI taxonomy): domain Eukaryota; kingdom Viridiplantae; phylum Streptophyta; class Magnoliopsida; order Malvales; family Malvaceae; genus Hibiscus; species Hibiscus trionum. The sequence goes on along the minus strand of BSYR01000026.1, from coordinate 37,637,144 downwards.
AAGCTTGGTTGGAGAGTACCAAGCGTATCTTGGGTCAGATGAGCTGCACGGATGTGCAAAAGCTGGGTTGTGTTGTGTCCTTGCTGCAAAAGGATGCGTATACGTGGTGGACGACCACCATAGCTGGGATGGCAGAAGCTGATGTGACTTGGACATTCTTTCAGAGTATGTTCAAAAGGAGATATCTGGGTGTAAGATATCTAGATGAGAAGAAGCGTGAATTCATGTCTCTTACCCAAGGGAGCATGAGTGTGGCTGATTATGAAGTGCAGTTTGTGCGACTCAGTCAGTATGCACCTGAGCTGGTACCTGATGAGCGGGCAAGGTGCGAGAGGTTCCGTTATGGCTTAGAGACGGATGTGAAAATGTATTTGCTGGCCGCCGAGTATGATGATTTTGATGTGTTGGTGGGCCGAGCTAAGGACGTTGAGATGAACCTGAGTTTGTCTGCTAAGGGTGCTGGCAAGCGAGCTGCTGAGTATAGTTCCGGAGGTGGACGGAACAAGAGGGGACGTGATCAGAAGTATCAGTCTTCAGCTAAGAGAGGTAGTGGTGCACCTGCTAGAGGAGGCAATGCTAGAGCTGATCCGAGTGCTTGTTGGATCTGTGGTTCATGTGGTCACATGAAGCGTGACTGTCCTCGTGCTGTGAGAGAGGTGCAAGCTCCTGTTGCGGCAGCTGGTAATGGGTGCTGGAATTGTGGATCCGCAGACCACTTGAGGCGAGATTGTCCGAGGTTGGCTGGTGATCAGATGCGTGCTCCTGTTGTTGCTGCATCGTAGAGAGGTCGTGGGCGCGGCCGTGGTAATTTCCAGAGGAGGGAGGAAGGTGGTCGTGGAGTGGCCCATGTTGTGGCTATTCAGCCTGAGGGTGGAGGCCAAGCGAGGGTGTATGCTCAGCGAGAGGGCAGGAATGATGCGGATGTGATTGCAGGTACCTTTACTTTGCAGTCCTTGTCATTGCTTTCTTTGATTGATTCTGGATCTACGCATTCATACATATTGCGTGAGCATGCTGAACTGCTTGGTTTGCCTGTTGAGTCTTTGGATGTTGGTGTTCGAGTCACTAGTTCTTTTGGTGAGACTGTTGTGACTAGGAAGCTTTATAGAAGGTGTCCCTTGGTTGTTCAAGAGCATGTTTTCCATGTTGATCTTATGGAGTTGCCCTTCTATGGTTTCGATGTGATCCTTGGTATGGATTGGCTTGCTGAGCATCGTGCTGTTGTGGATTGTGAGAACAAGCGGGTTTCGCTTAAGCTTGCGGATGATTACGAAGTTGTTGTGGTGGGCGAGAATGTGAAGTTTCTTGCCAATGTGGTGTCTACCTTGGAGGCGAGCAGGATGCTGAGGCAAGGTTGCGAAGCCTATCTAGCTTTTGTGATGAATCCTAGCTCTAAGGAGTTGAGGGTGCAAGATATCAGGGTTGTGAAGGAGTTTCCTGGTGTTTTTCCTGAGGAGTTGCCTGGTTTACCTCCTAACCGCGAGGTGGAGTTTGGAATTGAGCTGTATGAGAATACAACTCCTGTGTCCATTACTCCCTATAGAATGGCACCTAAGGAGCTGAAGGAGCTGAAGACGCAGTTGCAAGAGTTGCTTGATCGTGGTTTCATTCGGCCGAGTGTGTCACCTTGGGGAGCACCGGTCTTGTTCGTGAAGAAGAAGGATGGCACTATGAGAATGTGCATTGATTACCGTCAACTGAACAAGTTGACTATCAAGAATCGATATCCTTTGCCGAGGATTGATGATCTCTTTGATCAATTTCGGGGAGCTGCTGTGTTCTCTAAGATTGACTTGAGGTCAGGGTATTACCAGTTGAAGGTGAAGGATGTGGATGTGCCTAAGACAGCTTTCAGGACAAGGTATGGGCATTATGAGTTCCTTGTGATGCCGTTTGGTTTGACAAATGCTCCTGCTGCTTTCATGGATATGATGAATCGTGTGTTTCATGAATACCTGGACAAGTTCGTGGTGGTGTTCATCGATGATATCCTCGTGTACTCGCGTACTGAGGAGGAGCACGAAGAGCATTTGAGGATTGTGCTGCAAGCTTTGTTGGAGAATCAGCTTTATGCTAAGCTGAGCAAGTGTGAGTTCTGGTTAAGGGAGGTGGTGTTTCTTGGACATGTGGTTTCAGCGGAGGGGATTCGTGTTGATCCTCAGAAGATTGAGGCGGTGATGAATTGGAAAGTTCCTAAGTCTGTTCAGGAGATCCGTAGTTTCCTTGGTTTGGCGGGATACTACCGAAGGTTTGTGGATGGGTTTTCCAGGATTGCTGATCCTTTGACAAAGCTGTTGCAGAAGGATGTTAAGTATGAGTGGACAGAAGCGAGACAGCAGGCTTTTGAGAAGCTTAAGGCGGCTTTGACGCAAGCTCCTATCTTGGTTCAGCCTGAATCAGGGAAAGAGTTTGTGGTTTACAGTGATGCATCCTATGTTGGTTTGGGGTGTGTGCTGATGCAGGAGGGTAAGGTGGTGGCTTATGCATCGCGGCAGTTGAAAGTGCATGAGCGCAATTACCCTACGCATGATATTGAGCTGGCTGCAGTGGTTTTTGCTCTGAAGATCTGGAGACATTATCTGTATGGTGAGAAGTGTACTGTGTACACGGATCACAAGAGTTTGAGGTATCTGATGTCTTAGAAGGAGTTGAATCTTAGGCAGCGGCGTTGGTTGGAGTTGCTCAAGGATTATGATCTGACGATTGAGTATCATCCTGGAAAAACTAATGTTGTAGCGGATGCCTTGAGTAGGAAGGTAGCTGTTGAGCTGAGGGCTATGTTTGCTAGCTTGAGCATATCGCGTGATGGTGGTCTTGTGGCTGAGTTGCAAGTGAAACCATCATTGGTTCAGTTGATCAAGGATAAGCAGTTGCTGGATGATTCCTTGGTACCGCATGTTCAGGATATCGCGGAGGGTAGACCTTCGGATTTCTGTTTTAATGACGATGGTGTGCTGTGTTTTGGGAGTCGAATAGTAGTGCCCAATGATGCTGAGTTGAGGCGTGCTATTCTGGCTGAAGGTCATAGTAGTCCTTTTGCTATGCACCCTGGTAGTACTAAGATGTATCGTGATCTTCGTGATGAGTACTATTGGGTGGGTTTGAAGAAGGATGTTGCGGAGTTTGTTAGCAAGTGTTTGGTGTGTCAGCGAGTTAAGGCTGAACATCAGGTTCCTTCAGGGTTGTTGCAACCGTTGAAAATCCCTGAGTGGAAGTGGGAAAGGGTTACCATGGATTTTGTATCTGGTTTACCTTTGTCCCCATCAAAGAAGAATTCGGTCTGGGTGATTGTGGATCGCCTGACGAAGTGTGCGCATTTCTTGCCTGTGCATACTACGTTTTCTTTGGATAAGCTGGCAGAGCTGTACATTGCTGAGATTGTGCGGCTGCATGGTGTACCTAAGTCGATTGTGTCAGATAGGGATCCGAGGTTCACATCGCGTTTCTGGCAGTGTTTGCATCAAGCTCTGGGTACAAGGTTGCATTTCAGTACATCCTATCATCCTCAGTCGGATGGTCAGTCTGAACGAGTTATCCAGATTTTGGAGGATATGTTGAGGTGCTGAGTGATTGAGTTCCAAGGTTCTTGGGAGAAGCATCTGCCTTTGGTTGAGTTTGCTTATAACAATAGTTATCAGGCAAGTATACAGATGGCACCTTATGAGGCTTTGTACGGGAGGAAGTGTAGGACTCCTCTTTGTTGGGCTGAAACTGGTCAAAAGTTGGTTTCGATGCCTGCTTTGCTGAAAGGGACCACTGAGAAGGTGAAGCTCATTTGTGAGCGGTTGAAGGCGGCCTCTGATAGGCAGAAGTCTTACGCGGATTTGAAGCGTAAGGAGATAGAGTATGCGGTGGGTGACCGTGTGTTCTTGAAGGTTTTGCCTTGGAAGAAGGTGATGCGGTTTGGTCGGAAGGGTAAGTTGAGCCCTAGATACATTGGACCATATGAGGTGGTTGAGTGTGTGGGTCCTGTTGCGTATCGGTTGAGGTTACCTCAAGAGTTGGAGAAGATCCATGATGTGTTTCATGTTTCTATGCTCCGGAAGTATAGATCTGATCCTTCGCATATGATGCATGTGGAGGAAGTGGAACTAAATCCGGATTTGACCTATGATGAGGAACCGGTGAAGGTTCTGGATTCGGATAGCAAGGTTCTTCGTGGCAAGACCATTGAGTTGGTGAAGGTGTTGTGGAAGCATCACGGTGTTGAGGAAGCCCCGGTTTTGGGCTTAGAAGTTGTGGGCGTTGACCGGTTTGGTCAAAGTGCTGTTCGAATCTAAAGAGGTGAAATTAGGAAAACCTAGTTCGGGTTGCATTAAAAATATGGAAAAATGTTCTAAAATCATCTTTTAATATAATTAAGTGAACTGTGAAATCAATTTTGAAAAATGGGTTTTGGAAGAGTGACATTTTGGCTAGTGACCAAAATGTAATTTTTGAAAGTTTTGTGACTGTTTTATAAAGAGTTGAAACTTTGAATCTTTAAGGAGCTATTATTCCAAAAGTAGTTTCTCCAGATTTTTCTAAGATATTTTGAGATTTATTCTGATTTTAAAACATGTCAAAAGTGGAGGGAAAGGCCATTTGGCTATTTTCTTAACTAACTTTTCTATTTTCTTTCTCTCATTTTCTCTCAATCCAAACACTTGTTTTCCAGAGAATTGTTTCTGATTTTCTCACCCAAAATCCTCCTTTCAACACTCTTTTGATTCCTAAACATCATATCTTCAAAACCTCATCATTTGCTAGTTGATTCAACAAGGTTTTTGATTCCAAAAAAGTGGAGAAACACAAGTTTGAAGGTAAGAACGTCCTTCTCCTCTAAACTATCAGTTCTTTACTGAAATTCCCAAGTTCTCAACTCTTAATTGAAGTTTTATTAAGGATTTTAAGTGGTGAAATGGATCTTGGCTTATAATGCAAGATTTGGTGATTTTTGATGATTTTCGTTAGATCTGATTAATCTGTGATTTGAAATGTGTTTTTGATGTTAAATGAACTCTAAATTGATAAGGAAATGAGTTTTGATTAATGCAATCCCGGATAGGTTGAGTTTCCTAAGTTTAGCTTGTGACTCTTGGATGTTTTTGTGGTGATCTTGTGGATCTGATGTTGCTGGAGGTATAAGGATGTTTATAGGTTGTTTTTAGATGTTATATGATGTTAAAGGATGTTAGGTTTTGCTGGTTTATGGCTGGGCTTTGTTGAGAAGTGGTTTTGATGCAATTTCGGTTGTGTTTGGTGGCCGAAATTGGAGTGTGAATGAGAGCAGCGAGTTTGAGTGCTTTCATTGAAGCTTTTGATGCATGATGATGCATTAAATCTCTGCTTTAATGTGTTTAATCAGGGGAGGCATCTTTGGATCCAAGAGTTGTTGATCCGGAAGCTTGAATTGGTGCTTCGGCAAGAGGCGAAGAGAAATCGGTGAGTGAAATTGGGTTTCGGCTTTGAAACCATTGTCTTGGGAGCTTAGTTTAAGTCTAAACAACTTTGCTAAGCTCAAGTGTAAGTTTTCGGAAATACTCTCTAGTGGTGGCCATGATTTGATTGTTGTTGCAATGTGGTTTATTGCATGATTTTAACACTGTTTTGAAAGCATGATTTAGCATGGTTAATGCTGTTTTTGTAAGCCATATGTTGAAGGTAACTCAAGGTAGGAGTTCCTTGTTGTTGAACATTGATTAAATGTGATTTGATGCTTTTAAATGCATGGTGAATATGGCTTGGTTTTATGCTTTAAAACAGTGGATAAATTGATGATAATGATGTATATTGGCAAGTGATGTTTTGAAAAGGGTTAAGGTCACTAAGGTGGTTAAAAGTCCTTGGGTGAGCCTTGTATACTTAAGAACATCAAGGTGGTTAAAAGTCCTTGGATGGTTCTTGCTACGGACACAAAGGTGTTTAAAAGTCCTTGTGTGGTCCTTCCATGGTGGTTAAAAGTCCATGGGCCAAGGTGTTTAAAAGTCCTTGGGATCAAGGTGTTTAAAAGTCCTTGATGTGATACATTTCATGGTGTTTAAAAGTCCATGGCCAAGGTGTTTAAAAGTCCTTGGGATCAAGGTGTTTAAAAGTCCTTGATGTGATACATTTCATGGTGTTTAAAAGTCCATGGCCAAGGTGTTTAAAAGTCCTTGGGGTGAAAGTTGATGAACTTGTTTTTAAAGTAATGGAACTTATCACTTGAGGCCAATATGGCATGTTGTGATGTGATGCATGAGATGCATGTTTAATTATGCTTTTAAGCATGTGCAATTGATGTTTTGAAGCATGATTTATAAATGTTTTGTTAATGCATTATTGAATGGTTTTACGAGCATTCCTCACTAAGCTTTTGCTTACGCTCTCTTCCGTTTTCTTAATTCAATAATGCAGAGCATTAGAGTACTTGAGGGCAGCAAGGAGGGTAAGCATCCAAGTGGAAACAAAGCTCTAAGTATGGAAGGTTTTCTAAGTACATTTTAGCTTTTGGTAATTTGGCAATGGGAGACCAATGTATATGTTTTGGGAGATGTTTAGTACTCCCTAAGTATGTTGTTTGATGTAGAGAATGTTGGTTTTGGTGTTGGATATTTATATGCTTGTTTTGGAAGTTTATGCTTGAATGGCTAGCTTGTGTAGGAAGCATGCCTAGTGATTTGGGGCTTTTCTCATATGATGTTAATATGTTGAATTGTTGATGCAAGTATGTCTCATATATGTTGAATTGCATGTTGGCAAAGTTTGGTGGCATTTGGAGCATGATTGGTTGGTCAATTGCATGTTTAAGTATGCACTTTTGGGCAATCTGTGCATGGTGTTTCGGAACAGCACCTACCGTTTCGGAACGGGTGCCTTAATTGTGCCCAGGCGTCCGAAACGGGAGGGGCCGTTCCGAAACGGAAAGGCTACTGCCAGACCCCCGTTTCGGTACGCGTTGCGGAACGGCCCCGCGTTTCGAAACGGGCTGTCTCCCGTTTCGGAACGGTCGACCGTTGGGGGCTGACAGTGGCAGTTATGTGTTTTGAATTGTTTGCATTTTGGTCCTGAAACTTGTTTGTGCAATTGAATGAGTTTGGGAAGTCCTTTTGAGCTGAAATTTCACAGAGAAGCATGAAACCTGATTAATTTCAAGTTGGTAACTTTAATTTGGGCTAAGTCCTTATAATTATCAGAATTTTCAATTTGGTCCCTAAAGTTGTAATTTGTTCAATTGAGTCCCTGTTTGATCTCTGATGTTTGTGATCTTTTGGTATGATGTTTGTGTGATCACAATTAGGTTTTAAGTGCATCTAGACAAGGTTAAAAAGAAAAAAAAGGGTCGTTAATCAAGGTTGACTTTTGGGTTGACTTTGGTTTTCCCCGTGTGACTTTCTTAATTCGGGTCAACCGTCTAGGCCGGGTTAAGGGGGTTACACAAGTTGAGCCCAAGGTTTATTGGACCATACGAGGTGATAAAACGTGTGGGTCATGTTGCCTACAAGCTGAGACTACCTCAAGAGTTAGAAAAGATACATAATGTGTTTCATGAATCCATGCTTCAGAGGTATAGATCGGATCCGTCGCATGTTATGCCTATGGAAGAGGTTGAGTGGAATCCTGATTTGACATATGATGAGGAACCTGTTGAGATTCTGGATTTGGGTAGTAAGGTTCTTCGAGGTAAGACCATCGAGCTGGTCAAAGTTTTGTGGAGACATCGTGGTGTTGAGGAAGCCACGTGGGAAAGGAAGGAAGACATGAAGAAGCAATTTCCTTACCTTTTTCCTCCAGGTAAAATTCGAGGACAAAATTTCTTAAGAGGGGGAGAGTTGTAACGCCCTGATTTTGGGCCTAGATGTTTTAGAGTTTGAATCGGGCCGGTCGAGAACGGTTCGGATCCTTAAGGGAGATTTAGGGAACACCTAGTTCGGGATGCTTTAAAAATATGGAAAAATATCTAAAAATCCTCATTTATTATATGAATAATTGTGGTGAAAACAATTTTACAAAATAAGGTTTGGAAATACTACATTTCAGTGTAATGACCAAATCACAGTTTTTGCAAAAGATGACTAGTGACTGTTTTGTAAAGGATTGAAACTTTGAATCTTTAAGGAGCTAATTTTACCAAAATGTTTTTAATCAGATTTCTCTTTATTTTGGGTGTTTTAATAATGTTTTAATAAATGGAATTAAAAGAGAAAATCCTATTTTGACTTTCATAACTACTTTACGATCTTTTCCCTCTTTTCATTTTCTCTCAACTTCCACTCAGTCAAACACATTTCCTTCATCAATTAACCTCTTATTTTCATCTCTTTTGATGAGATTTCATTCTTCAATAGATTCCTAATCTTTTCCTCATCAAATCCTCTTGTTTTCACTTTGGATTTTCAAGAAAACTTGCCCAAATTAAGGAGAAATCAGCCATAAGCTTCGTCCTTCTCCTCTAATGATCAGTTCTTTACTGAAATTCCCAAGTTATCAATCCTTTGTTAATGAATTTTGAGTTGCTTTAATGTTAGAAACATGAAATTGTGTTAAAACTCAAGATTCTTGGAGAGATCTTAATGATTTTCGTAACTATTGGTTAGGATCTGTTTTGATGTTGTTTTATAATGTATTTTTGGATGGTAATTGATGTTATAAATGAGGTTTTATCAAACAAATCCCGAATAGGTTTGGATTCTTAAGTTTTGCATGCTAGATTGGTGGTTTTTGGGGTGGTTTTGGTGTTATGTTGTAGCTGGAGATATAAGGATGATTTTATGGTGATTTTTGGTGTTGATTGAGGTTTAGAAATGATAATAATTGATAGATCTTGGCTGGGATTGGTTTTGGAAGTGTTTGGAGATGATTTCGGTTGTTTTGGGTAGCCGAAATGGTGCTTTTGAGTAGAGCGGCGAGTTTGTTTAGTTGGCTGGTGATTTCAATGCATGATAATGCATTAATCCTCTACCCTTATGTATAATGAACAGGGGAGGCATCTTTGGACGCTTTTGGTGTTGATCCGGAAGTGCCGGAGTTAGATATCATTTCGGTGAGCAAGCGAAATGTAATCGTTGAGTGCAAATGGTTTTAGAAGTCCTTGAGGGACAAATAAACAAGGTTTGGGATTTAGGATTGGTTTGAAACACCATCCTAAGTCCAGACGTAAGTATGGCTAGATTTGCTCTCAAATATGTAGTTGTTGCCCCTAAAATGCTTTTACATGCTCTCTTTTTTAGATAAACAAATCCCTACTGTTTTATGCATGATTTGTAGAATGAGATGATGCTTTGTAGAGATTTAATGAGATAGCATGTTGCATTGAAGAGTTTTGAGATTGTGACTTAATATAAAGCATGTATTATGATTTTGAAATGAGATGAGAAAGATTTGAGAAATGTTGCATTAAAAACAGTAGGTGAGATGATGTTTTTGACATAATATATTGGCATAGAAGATGAGATAGTTACCAGATATAATTGATCGATCAATAGGATGTGAGTGCACTATAAACTAAAATTCGTACGTGCTCTTTGGAGTCGGACAATGGGGGCAGTTCCATCCCGATCCAAAGTGAGAATCCGATGATGAGAGATACCATCGGGGTAGGACTTGGTGAAATACCCAAGCTTTATGGTGAAGAGAGATACCGCCATGAGAGTCTGGTGATGAGAGATTCCACCGGGGGAGGACTTGACCTTGAGTCAAGCTAATCCGCATATCCGAGTAAAGATGAAATGTGAAATGCCAATATAAAATATGAAAATGTATTTGAATCACATGTACCAAATGAAGAGATGTTTTATGCTATGAGAAATGCATATGAGATTATGATATGAAATGCTTTTGTTTTCATTTATCATGTGTATGGCCTTGCCATGAGATTTGCATTGGTTTAAATGCATGAAATAGAATAGAGGTACATGTGTTTTCAAATGGAGATTTGCTTTGAAATGGTTTTCAAGCATGAGATAGAATGAGCATGTTGTTGAAAATGGCTTTTGAGAAAGGATTTTGAATAATGCATTGTTGTGTTGGTTTTCTTTAGAGCTTGCCTCACTAAGAAAATATGCTTACGCTCTCTTTTACCAACAATGCAGATAATTGAGGTGATTTTGGGCAGCGATAAGGTTAAGAACATCCAAGGAAGTGTAAAGCTCATGTATGGTGATTTTTTTACATACTTTAGTATTGATATTTGGCAATGGGGCTTCAAGGTTGTTTTTGGGAGATGTATTTGGAACTCCCTATGTTTGTAGTAAGTTGTTATGGCTTTTGAAGTTTGTAAATGGTCTTATATGGTGTGGTTGAGGTTTGAGGTCCTTATTTAGTTCATGTTACTAGGAAGCATGCCTATAGATTCATTGGCCACTTGTTTGATGCCATGCTTTAGTTTAAGTTTCTTAAGTATGTTCTATAATGTCTAACCATGATGCTGGTATGTTATAGTATGATTGGGACATGTTTGATTGAGTAAAGAAGTGAAAAACCAGCAGATTCTTCAGTCGTAGGGCAGGGTGTATCGAAACACCCTTAACTGTTTCAAAACAGGGACCTGAAATGGCCATGGTGTTTCGGAACGGCTGAAGGTATTTCGGAACACTTTGGCTACTAGAGAGCCATGTTCCGATACGGGTTCCGGAACGGGCCCAAGTACCGAAACAGCCAGCCCAGTTCCGATAAGGGCGTTTCGATACCAGGGTCAGCATTTTGACACAGTTGACCGTTGGCTGACATTTTTGAATGGTTTCAAGTTTATGTTCTTACATTTTAGTCCTTAATGTTGTGGATTCAATTGTTTGAGCTTGGATGTCCTTTTAAGCTGAATTTTGACAGAGATGCATGTAAAATGACTAATTACATATTGGTAAGCTTAATATCTTCAAAGTCCTTATATTTTCCAAAATTTACATTTTGGTCCCTAAAAGTGTAATTCTTGCAATTGAGACCCTAATTGAATTCCGATCGTTGTGCCCTTCTCCCCTATGGTTCTCGAGTAAACAAATAGGCTTAATGTGCATCTAGAGAAGATAAAAAGAAAAAAAGGGTCATTAATCAAGGTTGACTTTCGGGTTGACTTTGGTTTCCCCCGTGTAATCTTCGTAGTTCGGGTCAAGCGTCTAGGCCGGGCTAAGGGGGTTACAATAAATACCCCCCTTTTCACCTGTTCAACACACGCCAATTTCAAGAAAATACACTTGAGAAAAAAAACAAATAGGCTTAGAAAAATTCCGAAAAATTATCAAAAAAAATTCAAGAGTTGCTTGAAATTTTGGAATTGAAGTTCGAGTTTGGAGGTAATTTTCCAGAGGCAATTAGGAGCATTTAGAGAAGTTCATATTCGAGTTCTTCTTTCGTCATTTCGGTAAAATTTCTATCTTTCCTTTTAATTTTTATTAAATTTTTTTTTACGTTTGTTCTTGGTTGAATTTTTGTGTGTGTTTGTTTTTTTTTTTGTAGATTTTAGGTTGTGTGCTTGAAGTCCGAATTTGTTTCACGATTCCAGTAATGTTTTCGCTTTAATTTTTCGTTTATTGTTTGGTTTGATGTTTAAAAATTTGCATGCTTTAAAAAATGTTGTTAGGAGTGTTTTGATCTTTAGAAATGAAGAAATGTTTTTTTAAAAGTGTTTATCTTAAAATGCAAGAATAAAATGAGTTAATGAGGTTTAATTGAAAAAACTTAAAGTTAGGGATTTAATTAGGAAAAAAAATAATAATGGGTGAAAATAATAAAGGGGTTTGTTTTTTAAATATATATATATATATATATATATATAAAGATTTTTTCCCTTGAATTTTAGTTTTAATAATAAATAGGTTAAGTGATTTTAAAAGAGAAAAATAATAAAGATGTTTTTCAAAAAAAAAGGTTTTAAATAAAAGTTTAGGGTTTTAGGAAGAAATAAAATTTTCAAAAAGCTTAAAGAGAAATCTTTTTAAAAAATAAGGTTTAATTTAAGAAGAAAAACTTAAAAAAATAAATAAAGGAAGTTTTAAAAGAGATTTTTTTTGAAATAAAAAATAAAAAGGGTAAAAACATAAAAATAAAAGGGCTAAACAATGTAAAAAGGGTTTGGCTTTTAAAAAATATAAAAAGTAAAAAAAAGAAATAAAGGTTTTTCAAAATGATTAATAAAATGAAAAAAAAAAACACAAAAGAAATTTTGAGTCTCTTGCTTGTTTTTTAGAAATAGGTTAAAACTTAGGATCAGGTTCTAAAGCTTAGATAAAGACGTGTTTGTTGAAAAATTTACTTCACAAATAATAAGACACACTTAAGCAAACTTAAACTTTTAACTAGAAATAAAAGACTTATACGTCTTTTTTAGGATTTTTAAATAATCGAACCTAGAATAAAATGCTCAACGCACTAAATTTCCATGTTGCTTGAAAAAGTGAAATTAATTTAATGCGGTGTCTTATCAAACGGGAATGGTGGGTTAGCACCAGAAATGTTGGCGGTGATTAAAGTTCATCTCACGGGCGATAAGGCCGTTAAAATAGTTTGATATTGATTAATCAAACAGATAAAGTCGAACCTTTGTGAACTTGCAAATTCTAGTTTTGAAAACGATTTTAAAACCAATTAGGTACCAATTTTGGGCGTCGTGGGGGTGCTAACCCTTCCCCACGCGTAACCAACCCCCGAACCTGATTTTTGTTTTTTGCATACCAAAACTGTTGTTTTATTAAAACAAAACGTTTTATTAAAATAACCCTGTTTTAAAGTGATCCAATCACACTTTTCAAAAAGAATGGTGGCGACTCCGTGTTTTTTTATAAAGTTTTCCAAAAAGTCGAAGCCTCCTAAAAAGTGTTTGCGACACTCCCGAACCTATTTTCTAGTTTCGCAGACCAAAACTCGTTGTTTTATTAAAAACGGCGAAAGCAAGTGTTATTAAAATAACCGGGTTTTCAGGTGATCCAATCTCACCTAAAGTAAAACAAATGATTGGTGGTGACTCCCTGTTGTTACAGCTTGGTGACTCCGCTGGGGACACTTTTTTAGAATCAAGCCACAAGTCGATTATTTTTTTTGTTTTAACAGATGAAAATCACCACTTCGATTTAATTTAATTTTGTGTTCCATGTCCATTTATTTCTAAATTTTCTACAAATATTTTTTTTATAAAATATGTCTTATAAGTTTACATATCATGAGCTCTCAAGCTCTTAACCCGAGCTTCGTCCCTTTTAAGTGGGAGCGAGAAACTACTCCTTCGTAAGGTACTCCCTCCGTGTAGGACGGTGGATTGCTTCCGAGATATAGGTCCCTTTGTCTTCGTGAGATTTTCATCTCCGTGCAGACCTAGGGAAATGTATCATCCCGAATCGATGTCCTGGTGACAGTTCGGGTATCGTTACTCTAGAACTAAACCACATGTAGTGAATCGTAGTAGCCAACCATTTAGAGCCATACCAAACTTCTGCCATTAGCAATCACCCTGTTTAGGTTTTATGCCTTTACTTGCCATTTATGTATAAATTTCTTTACTGTTAATTTTTGTCTTATTCATCATTTAATTTATTCATTCAATTCTTGTATTATGAACTAACCTGTTGGGTTTTTTTTTGCACGCTCGAATCGATCACCGAAACCGTCAAAGAGGGTTGTAATTGTTTGGTGGTTGAATTGGCTAAAACCGAAAATAGTAGACAATATTTGCACGATGATTTTAGAGTGGTTCGACTTTCTAACCAAAGTCTACATCCACTACCTTAGCACACCACTAAGGATTTCCCAATTCACTCAACAATGAATTCTTCCTTTTGAGGACAAAGGGTAACCTTACAACCCTATCTTTTCAATGGCTAAGATAGAACCACTCTAGTTTTTCTCTCAAGGCTAAACTAGAACCTCTCCTTATACAAGGGTAGAAAGTTGTAAACAAATAAACCTCACAAGGTGGGTGTTTACGAGATTGAGCTCACAAGAGTGTAAAGAATAAAAACAATGAAAACACTCTCTATACAATATTTACAAGAGAAATGAAGGAAATGAAGACTTAAACTCGATTTCTCTTGAACATTTAGCTTGGATCTTGTTTCTTGCAATCTTCAAGTGTCCTTGTGGTGTTTATATAGTGTGGAATGAGTTTCTAGCCGTTTATGGCCGTTGGAGATGTTTCGGAGCCGTTGGGGATGCAAAATAGCCGTTACCTACAAAAAGTTCAGCATTTACAACACAAGGGATCGATCCCATAAACCAGGGGATCGATCCTTTTTCAAAAAATATGACCGTTACAGTCAAGGGATCGATCCCATAAAACCAGGGGATCGATCCTTTTGCACTTGGAGGCTGGAAGTAGAAATTGAACGAATCTGCCAACAAAGGGATCGATCCCTTTTTCCAGGGGATCGATCCTTTTTGCCTTGGAGACTGAAAAAACAGCTTTAGTGCAAAAACGGATCATACATGTTTTGAAAAAGATCGGCTAAAGTTAGAAATCATTTGAAACATATTTTTCAAGTTTTTAAGGACTTTTGAATTATTTTTGAAATCTTTAAACAAGTCCAAAAACATTTTTCACATAATTGTTATATCAAAATATTTCTCAACAATCTCCCCCTTTTTGATATAACAAAACTTCTTTGAAAAATTGTTTTTGACAAAAGCTCCCCCTTAATTTTTCACTTATTTCTCCCCCTTTTTTGTTATATCAAAAATAATTCAAATCTATATAGTACATAATAACAATGGGGTTTATGACCGTTGTGGTCAATGCCACGTGGGAGTATCGAAACGTCATAGCCCGTTTCGAAATGCTGGGCAAAAAATCCTATCCAGGGAATACCTGTTTCGATATGAGCATCGAAACAATTTTGCTACTGAAATCCCTGTATCGAAACGCCCCTAAGGTGTTTCGAAACGCCTGGACAGTTTTTAAATTTTGGCTTTGTAAAACCCTTTTAAAAACTTCCCTAAACATAATTTCAAGTTGTTTGGACTTTGGAAATGTTTTAAATACTTTTTAAATCAGTCCAAAACATTTTTCAATTATTATATCAAAACGTTAGTTCTTCAATCTCCCCCTTTTTGATATAATAAAACCAACTTGAAAAATTGTTTGGGATTCTCCCCTTTTAAAAATGTGAATAAGAGATGAAAATCTGAAAAGTAAGTAGCTCCCCCTTATTCATTTGAAAATGCATTTTTTCAAATCAAACTCTCCCCCTTTTTGTTATATCAAAAAGAATTTAAAATACTTTAAGCTCAAAATAACAATGGAGGTAAAAAAAATTAAAAAAAAATTTGTTTTAAAATTTGGCTCCCCCTTACTCAAGCATTCCATTAACTTTTTAGCTCAAAACTTGACACTTAAAGGTATTGAATTTCAAAATAAAATCAAATTAAGAACATATGAAATTCAATTTATCCAAGACAAATTTTTTTTTTATGCAAACATATGAATGAAACCATTAGATTCATATGCATAAAATTTTCAAATAATGTCATGCTTGTTTAGATATTTGAATAAAAGCTCAAATGCATGAACATTAGTCAAACAGAAATTAGATAACCAAATGAATAAAAAATAAAAGCATTAAGCTTAGAGGTTACCTATCTTCTTCACTTGTGTGACTAGAGCATATGAGATTCTTGCTTTTCTTGTCTTTGCTCCAACACACCTACAAGAGACATTTACTTCGATTTTGGTATCCAAATTGCTTTGGATCCATTAACATTAACCTCAATGTCTCTAGTTCCCTTAGGAACCCATACTTGTCTAATCCTATAAGATTTTCTTTTCTTTATAGGACAAGTATGCAACGAATGACCATGATAATGACAATGTGAGCATTTTGTCATTATGGGATGAGATGAATTATTAGAAATGATTTCTTTTTCTTTTGTTAAGCTTTTAAGCTTAACTTTTAAATCAAGATTTTCCTTTTCTAAAACATCTTTGTTTGTTTTTGAAAATTCTAAATCATTTTTCAAAATTTCATTTTGATTTTCAAAATCCATTTTTGTTTTTAAAAGAAAATCATTTTCAGTTTCGAGTTTTGAAATCATTTTCCTAAATTTGGAATTCATGGTCTCAAATTCCAAATATAATTCATTAAAAGCATCTTGTAACTCATCAAAAGAATGTGAATTTAATTCATCTGAGTTAGAAGATACCTCGGGCTCATCGAGAGCCAAAACACCATCCACCTTAGGTGTTGAAGGGAGGATTGCACATGATGAAGCATCATCTTTCTTCTCTTCTTTCCCATAGAATTTCTCAAGCTTCTCCCAAATTTCTTTGGCACTTCTGGATGGGGAGACCTTCTTGGAAATCTCTTCACTTAGGGCACAGAGAAGAATGTGCATAGCCTTTGCATTGAGATGGTCCTTCTTTGTGTCATTGACACTCCTTTTCTTCTTCTTCTTAGGAGCTTCCGAATGTCCATTTATGATAATCTTCCAAATGTCAAGGTTGAATCCTTGGATGAAATATTTCATGATGTTGCTCCATTGGAAGTAACCTTCTCCTTTGAAGAGAGGAGGACACATGATAGAGCGGCCTTCTTCAAATGAAATCATTGTAGAACCGCTTGCCATTTTCTTGTACGGTGGACTACGAGCGTTGGATCTTTGCTCCTGGATGTTAGTCCTTCGATGGAGACGAGGCTCTGATACCAATTGTTGGGTTTTTTTTTGCACGCTCGAATCGATCACCGAAACCGTCAAAGAGGGTTGTAATTGTTTGGTGGTTGAATTGGCTAAAACCGAAAATAGTAGACAATATTTGCACGATGATTTTAGAGTGGTTCGACTTTCTAACCAAAGTCTACATCCACTACCTTAGCACACCACTAAGGATTTCCCAATTCACTCAACAATGAATTCTTCCTTTTGAGGACAAAGGGTAACCTTACAACCCTATCTTTTCAATGGCTAAGATAGAACCACTCTAGTTTTTCTCTCAAGGCTAAACTAGAACCTCTCCTTATACAAGGGTAGAAAGTTGTAAACAAATAAACCTCACAAGGTGGGTGTTTACGAGATTGAGCTCACAAGAGTGTAAAGAATAAAAACAATGAAAACACTCTCTATACAATATTTACAAGAGAAATGAAGGAAATGAAGACTTAAACTCGATTTCTCTTGAACATTTAGCTTGGATCTTGTTTCTTGCAATCTTCAAGTGTCCTTGTGGTGTTTATATAGTGTGGAATGAGTTTCTAGCCGTTTATGGCCGTTGGAGATGTTTCGGAGCCGTTGGGGATGCAAAATAGCCGTTACCTACAAAAAGTTCAGCATTTACAACACAAGGGATCGATCCCATAAACCAGGGGATCGATCCTTTTTCAAAAAATATGACCGTTACAGTCAAGGGATCGATCCCATAAAACCAGGGGATCGATCCTTTTGCACTTGGAGGCTGGAAGCAGAAATTGAACGAATCTGCCAACAAAGGGATCGATCCCTTTTTCCAGGGGATCGATCCTTTTTGCCTTGGAGACTGAAAAAACAGCTTTAGTGCAAAAACGGATCATACATGTTTTGAAAAAGATCGGCTAAAGTTAGAAATCATTTGAAACATATTTTTCAAGTTTTTAAGGACTTTTGAATTATTTTTGAAATCTTTAAACAAGTCCAAAAACATTTTTCACATAATTGTTATATCAAAATATTTCTCAACATAACCATTTTTTCTTCTTGGTGATCACACTCCATTAAGTCATTCAATTCACATTGATTACATGACACCTCCATAACCTTTTAATTTTTACATTTCACCATCAAGAAGTATTGATTTATGACCGGTTCCCAATTTATATAAAAAAAGAAAATTTATCATCGGAATGAAATCTAGTACCCTAGATATCGATGCAACATTCAAAAGTTGCGAATAAATTCCATGAATTCATAAGTTGAACCACAAGAACCATTTTTGAATCAGTACTTTTACATCTTGGACATGCACCTTGCATTTACATGCATGCATTTCAAGATTTTGAAACCGGTCCCAGGGATGCCCCGCGCCAACAATTACCGAATGAAGCAAAGTCGGCCAATCTAACGTCATGTTGAACCTATGCAAGAGCCCGATCCAGAGGCATTTTTGAATAACCTCTGTGTTCTATACATACATTATGCCTCTACAAGACCCTAATTTGAGAGCATTCCCCGACGATTTCAGAAAGTGAGCCTCTGATGCCGAGTTAGACTTCTGCACCCTATATGACTACACAAATCATCGACCATAATACTTTGCCAGAGCCAAAATTAATGAACTATCGTGAACCAACACAACAAATTTATAGACCCGACTAGGGGGCAACATAACGTGTTCACAAGAACAATGAAAGCTGTTCAAGAAGAGACGATAACATGCTTCAAGCTTCGAGTACGCTTCTAGAGCACTCTTAGAAGAAAATGATGAGGCATTCACCCAATTGAGTAACTCCTTAGAAAGATGATCGAACCCAAGGAGGTTGGGGAGAATCCTTACATAAAAGGCATCGAGCACTCAAGCAAATATCTGATCACCATAGAGTCAGGGGCATCCCTTTGAGGGGAAAAACAGAATCTCTCATTCAAAAATTCACCATTCTACATTAACTGCATGCATCATACAAGTCATCATGTATTTAGGCTAGACACATGCATCAAACACAAAGTTAAGTGCCTCCATAGCACATTCTTTCTTGTACATATAAACAGGGTCCAGGAAAGAGACCGAAGACTTCAACTGCGGGGGCAACAACATGATGACCAACCTTTAGCCCTGAAGGAGGCCGAATACGCAAAAAGCTCGGACATCTAAGTAAAAACGGTAAATTTTTCCAAACAGATTACTAAGTAATATTTTATTTTCGGTCATAACTCCATGCTATGGAGTTCCAGAATCAACCTTTCTCGCCTCCTTCAGTGGTGATGGGCCAGGTCAATTTCCCTTGAAAAGAGAAAGAAGAAGATGACGCCTGGGTTATTCTGCTTATCCAGAAAAGAATAAGGAAAATGAAATTTGGGGGGGGGGGGGTGCAAACTTCTACTGGGGCAAATTTTGAACAAAAATCAGAAGTCCAGCCTGAGCCAGAAGAAGAAGACTTCTACAAGAATTTTATGCATCCCCATGAGAACATACATGAAAGCATATGCATCATTGCATCATCCAAACATGTTCATACATCATGGCATCTAACGATATCAAAATCGATATCCAACTTCAATATAAGCACCAACGATGAATTATCAATGGGTGGCTAAAACCCTGTCTTGAGATTGAGCTTGACATATCCATGAAATTCAATGATTGTTTGAGGATTAATGCTTACCCAAACGATAGCAACGATTTGATATCAATAGAATGAAGAAAAAACGAAACTTAAAGCTAACTCCAATGGAGGTTCTTGCTTAGGTGGGAGATGAAGAAGATGAATGGTTTTGGAGAGGTGCTTGGTTAGATATATCTATCGGTGAAACTTGATTAAGCTATTCATTTAGCTTTTAATTTGTATAGGTTTCCTTCCAATGAAGGAAACTCTCCAAACATTCCCACGTCTGGGAATTTTAATGAAAATGGGGCTAATTGCAAGACTAGTCCCTCAATCCTCAATGCTTTATAGCTTTGACTCCAAACTCCTAATTTTCTACAATTTAACCACTATAATATTTTCGATACTATTCAATAGGGTCCAATAGCAATGATTTAACTCAATTAGAGTCCAATATCAATGATTACCTAGCCAATTCTATATTTAGACTTTATCGATGTGAAATTTTTGATCACCAAAACCCAATTCCGACTAGACCAGATTTTGTGGTGTTACACCTACACTTTACTCAATATCTTAGAATCATCTCTATTCTATTGTTAACCTTAGTAGCGCCGCTAATTAACTCTCTTCTCTAGAATGTTCAATTGTATCTAAAAACTTTGTAACCCCCTTAACCCGGCCTAGACGGTCGACCCGAATTAAGAAGATCACACGGGGAAAACCAAAGTCAACCCGAAAGTCAACCTTGATTAACGACCCTTTTTTTTCTTTTTAATCTTGTCTAGATGCACGTTAACCCTAGATATGTTCACAAGATAATCATATTCAGACATCATAACAATTAGAGAACATTCAGGGACCCAATTGCACAAATTACAACTTAAGGGACCAAATTGTAAATTCTGTTAATTATAAGGACTCAACCCAAATTAAAGTTACCAACTTGAAATTAATCATCTTTCATGCTTCACCGTCAAATTTCAGCTCAAACAGACATCTCAAACTCATACAATTGCAATAACAAGTTTCAGGACCAAAACGCAAACATTTCAAAATATTCAACCAACAATTTCAATGCCCAACGGTCGAGTGTTTCGGAACAGGGAAGGCCCGTTCCGAAACGCGGGACCGTTCCGAAACTGGTACCGAAACATGGACTGGCAGTGGCCAAACCGTTCCGGAACAGTGCCTCCCGTTTCGGAACGCCCAGGCCATTTCAGGCCCCCGTTCCGATACGGTAGAACCTGTTCCGAAACAGGATGCCCAGATTGCAGAAAATTTGCTGGTTTATCATGCAATTGACTTAACAAACATGCTCCAAAAGCAACCAAATTATACCAGCAAGACATTCAACATTCAAGGAACATAATTGTATCAACCAAACATCAACATGGCAACAATTATGAAAAACCCCAAATCTATAGGCATGCTTCCTACTTAGCAAACCATTCAAGCATTAAAAACCAAAACCATCTCATAAAGGCCAATTACAAGCTCCAACATTATAAACATCATTAAACCAACTTAGGGAGTCCAAAACATCTCCCAAAACAACAACATAGGTTCTCATTGCCAAATGCCAAAAGCTAATAGTGTTTAAGAAACCTTCACCATACTTGAGCTTAGTTCACCCCTTGGATTCTTCACCACCTTGCTGCCCTCAATGCACTTTAATGCTCTGCATTATTGGTTTAAGAAAAGAGAAAGAGCGTAAGCAAAATCTTAGTGAGGAAAGCTCATTTAAAACCACACAATAATGCATTTACAAAACACATTTATAATCATTAAATCCAATCATCATTTGTACATGCTCATAAGCATTTAAAACAAGCAATACATGCTTCAAGTCCATAACATGTCATATTGGCAACAAGTGATACACTCAACATAAGATCCACACATGGACTTTTAAACACCATTGTGATCTTACACTTTCCAAGGACCACACATGGACTTTTAAACACCATTGTGTCCTTAACCCCGTGGACTTTTAAACACCATGGCAAGGACCACACAAGGACTTTTAAACACCTTTGTGTCCTTAACAAGAATCTCCCAAGGACTTTTAAACACCTTAGAGTTCTTAGATAACAAGGCTTACACAAGGAATTTTAACCACCTTGAACCTTAACCAAGAACCAACCATGGACTTTTAAACACCATGTTGTTCTTAAATAAACAAGGCTTACACAAGGAATTTTAACCACCTTGAACCTTAACCAAGAACCAACCATGGACTTTTAAACACCATGTTGTTCTTAAATAAACAAGGCTCACACAAGGACTTTTAAACACCTTCGTGACCTTAACCATCACTTGCCAATGTGCATCATTACAACAATATTCCACTGTTTTAAAGCATTTAACAAAGCCATAAACATCATGCATCATTATGCATCAAAACCACATTTAACAAAGTTCAAAAACAAGAATCTCTTACCTTGAGCATTCTTCATTACATGGCTTATAAAATCAGCAACTGACAAGCTAAAGGATGCTTTCAAAACAGAATTTAAAACATGCAAACGACCACATTGCATACAACCAATCCATGGTTCATCATCAAGAGAGTTTTTCCGAAAACTTACTCTTGAGCTTAGCTAAGTTGCTTAGACTTAAAACTAAGCTCCCAAACCTTCAAAAAATTGGTTTCAAAGCTGAAATCCAAAATCCACTCACCGATTCCGTTTCGCCTCTTGCCGAAACACCAATCAAGCTTCCGGATCAACACCACTAGGATCCAAAGATGACTCCCCTGTTTTAAACACATCAAAACAGTAGATTAATGCATCATCATGCATTAATATCCTCAATGAAAGCACCTAAACCCGCTGCTCTCAACCACACTCCATTTTCGGCTACCAAACACAACCGAAAATGCCTCCAAACACTCCACAACACTACCCAGCCAAGATCCATCAAATCTAATCATCCTTAAACATCAATTAACATCCAAAAAGGATCTAATCAAACCCTTATACCTCCAGCTATCACAGATCATCAAGATCACTCCAAAAACAACCAAGAACACAAGCTAAACTTAGGAAATTCAACCTATCCGGGATTGCAGTGATTAAACCTCAAATCCTTATCAATTTAACATTCATTTAACACCTCAAAACACAGCCCAATCAGATCATACGAAATTTCATTAAAACCAATCAAATCTTGCATTTAAAAGCCAAAATCAAGAACAAATCAATAAATCCTTTTATAAAACACAAATTAAGGATTGAGAACTTGGGAATTTCAGTAAAGAACTGAGAGTTTAGAGGAGAAGGACGTTCTTACCTCCAAACTTGAGTTTTCTCCTTCTTGGAACCAAAATCTTGAAAATCCAATTAGCAAATGGTGAGGTTTTGTTGTAGAGATGATTAGCAATCAAAAGAGAATTGAAAAGGTATATTTAAGTGACAAAATCAGAGAGAAAAGCTCTGGAGAAAAGGTGTTTGGTTTGAGAGAAAATGAGAGAAAATGAAATTGGAAGATTTGAGAGAAAAGTTAGTTATGGCCAAAAATATCTTCCCTCCACTTTTGTTTTATTTAAAAACCTTTAATTAATCATATAATATCTTTAAAAATCTGGAGAAAACTCCCATTGGGTAAATAGCTCCTTAAAGATTCAAAGTTTCAATCCTTTTTAAAACAGTCCCACAGTTTTCGAAATTTACATTTTGGTCACTAACCAAAATGTCACACTTCCAAACCTCATTTTGTAAAATTGATTTCACCAAACTCTTATATATAATAAAAGAGGATTTTAAGAAAATTTTCCATATTTTTAATGCAACCCGAACTAGGTTTTCCTAAATTCACTCTTATATATTCGAACCGCGATCCGACCGAACCGGTCCGAATCCCAAAACTCCTAAGCCCAAAACCGGGGCGTTACAACTCTCCCCCCCCTTAAGAAATTTCGTCCCCGAAATTTACCTGAAGGAAAGAGATACGGGAACTGCTTCAGCATGTCATCCTTCCGTTCCCACGTGGCTTCCTCAACACCACGGTGCTTCCACAACACCTTCACCAACTCAATGGTCTTGCCACGAAGAACCTTGCTATCCGAATCCAGAACCTTCACCGGTTCCTCATCATAGGTCAAATCCGGATTCAATTCCACTTCTTCCACAGGCATCACATGCGAAGGATCTGATCTATACTTCCGGAGCATAGAAACATGAAACACATCATGAATCTTCTCCAACTCTTGAGGTAACCTCAACTTGTACGCAACAGGACCCACACGCTCAATCACCTCGTATGGTCCAATGTACCTAGGGCTCAACTTACCCTTACGGCCAAACCTCATCACCTTTTTCCAAGGCGAAACCTTCAAAAACACACGGTCACCCACCGTATACTCAATCTCCCTACGCTTCAAATCCGCGTAAGACTTTTGCCGATCAGAAGCTGCCTTCAAACGCTCACAAATGAGCTTCACCTTCTCGGTGGTTCCTTTCAACAAAGCCAGCATCGAAACCAACTTCTGACCCGTTTCAGCCCAACACAAAGGAGTCATACACTTCCTCCCGTACAAAGCCTCATAAGGTGCCATTTGAATACTTGCCTGATAACTACTGTTATAAGCAAACTCTACCAAAGGCAAATGTTTCTCCCAAGAGCCCTGAAACTCAATCACACAGCACCTCAACATATCCTCCAAAATCTGGATAACACGCTCGGACTGACCATCCGACTGAGGATGATAAGATGTACTGAAATGCAACCGTGTACCCAAAGCTTGATGCAAACACTGCCAGAACCGCGATGTAAACCTCGGATCCCTATCCGACACAATCGACTTTGGCACACCATGCAGCCGCACAATCTCAGCAATGTACAGCTCCGCAAGCTTATCCAAGGAGTACGTAGTATGCACAGGCAAGAAATGCGCACACTTCGTCAGGCGATCCACAATCACCCACACCGAATTCTTCTTCGTTGGTGACAAGGGTAAACCAGATACAAAATCCATGGTAATCCTTTCCCACTTCCATTCAGGGAATCTCAACGGTTGCAACAACCCTGAAGGAACCTGATGCTCAGCCTTTACTCGCTGACACACCATGCACTTGCTTACAAACTCAGCAACATCCTTCTTCAAACCCACCCAATAGTACTCATCACGAAGATCTTGATACATCTTAGTACTACCTGGGTGCATAGCAAAAGGACTACTATGACCTTCAGTCAGAATAGCACGCCTCAACTCAACATCATTGGGCACCACTATCCGACTCCCAAAACATAACACACCATCATCATTAAAACAGAAATCCGAAGGCCTACCCTCCGCGATATCCTGAACATGAGGTACCAAGGAATCATCTAGCAACTGCTTTTCCTTGATCAACCGAACCAAAGATGGTTTCACTTGCAACTCAGCCACAAGACCACCATCACGTGAAATACTCAAACTGGCAAACATAGCCCTCAACTCAACAGCTACCTTCCTACTCAAGGCATCCGCTACAACATTAGCTTTTCCAGGGTGATACTCAATCGTCAAATCATAATCCTTGAGCAACTCCACCCAACGCCGCTGCCTAAGATTCAACTCCTTCTGAGACATCAGATACTTCAAACTCTTATGATCCGTGTACACAGTACACTTCTAACCATACAGGTAATGTCTCCAGATTTTCAAAGCAAAAACCACCGCAGCCAACTCTATATCATGCGTAGGATAGTTGCGCTCATGCACCTTCAACTGCCGCGATGCATAAGCCACCACCTTACCCTCTTGCATCAACACACATCCTAAACCAACATAGGACGCATCACTATACACCACAAACTCTTTCCCTAATTCAGGCTGAACCAAGATAGGAGCTTGCGTCAAAGCTGCCTTAAGCTTCTCAAAAGCCTGCTGTCTCGCTTCCGTCCACTCATACTTAACATCCTTCTGCAACAACTTCGTCAGAGGTGTAGCAATCTTAGAAAACCCATCCACAAACCTCCGGTAGTATCCCGCCAAACCAAGGAAACTACGAACCTCATGAACAGACTTAGGAACTTTCCAATTCATCACCGCCTCAATCTTCTGAGGATCAACCCGAATCCCCTCGGCAGAAACCACATGCCCAAGAAACACCACTTCACTTAACCAGAACTCACACTTACTCAGCTTAGCATAAAGCTGATTCTCCAACAAAGCTTGCAATACAATCCTCAAATGCTCTTCATGCTCCTCCTCAGTACGCGAGTACACAAGGATATCATCAATGAACACCACAACAAACTTATCCAGGTATTCATGAAACACACGATTCATCATGTCCATGAAAGCTGCAGGAGCATTTGTTAACCCAAACGGCATCACAAGAAACTCATAATGCCCATACCTCGTCCTGAAAGCTGTCTTAGGCACATCCACATCCTTTACCTTCAACTGGTAATACCCTGACCTCAAGTCAATCTTAGAGAACACAGCTGCTCCCCGAAATTGATCAAAGAGATCATCAATCCTCGGCAAAGGATACCGATTCTTGATAGTCAGCTTGTTCAGCTGACGATAATCAATGCACATTCTCATAGTGCCATCCTTCTTCTTCACAAGCAAGACCGGTGCACCCCAAGGTGACACACTTGGCCGAATAAAACCACGATCAAGCAACTCTTGCAACTGCGTCTTCAGCTCTTTCAGCTCCTTAGGTGCCATTCGATTAGGGGTAATGGACACATGAGTTGTATTCTCATACAGCTCAATCCCAAACTCCACCTCGCGATTAGGAGGTAAACCAAGCAACTCCTCAGGAAACACACCAGGAAACTCCTTCACAATCCTAATATCTTGCACACGCAACTCCTTAGAACTAGGGTTCATCACAAAAGCTAGATAAGCTTCACAACCCTGCCTCAGCATCCGGCTCGCCTCCAACGTAGACACCACATTGGCAAGAAACTTCACATTCTCACCAACCACAACCACCTCATAATCATCCGCAAGCTTCAACGAAACTCGCTTATTCTCACAATCCACAACAGCTCGATGCTCAGCAAGCCAATCCATACCAAGGATCACATCAAAACCATAGAAAGGTAACTCCATAAGGTCAACATGAAAAACATGATCTTGCACGACCAAAGGACATCTTCTATAAAGCTTTCGAGTCACAACAGTCTCACCAAAAGAACTAGTGACACGCACACCAACATCCAAAGACTCAACAGGCAAACCAAGTAATTCAGCATGCTCACGCAATATGTATGAGCGCGTAGATCCAGAATCAATTAAGGAAAGTAATGACAAGGATTGCAAAGTAAAAGTACCTGCGATCACATCCGCGTCATTCCTTCCCTCTCGCTGAGCATACACCCTGGCTTGGTCGCCACCCTCAGGCTGAATAGCCACAACATGAGCCACACCCCGACCATCTTCCTCTCTCCGCTGGAAGTTACCACGGCCGCGCCCACAACCTCTCTGTGGTGCAGCAACAACAGGAGCACGCACTTGGCCACCAGCCAACATAGGACACTCTCTCCTCATATGATCCTTAGATCCATAATTCCAGCACGCATTACCAGCTGCCACAACAGGAGCTTGTACCTCCCTCTCAGCACGAGGGCAATCACGTTTCATATGGCCACGCGAACCACATGTCCAACAAGCACTCGGATCAACTCTAGCATTACCTCCTCGGGCAGGCGCACCACCACCTCGCCTAGCTGAGGACTGATACTTCTGATCACGTCCCCTCTTGTTCCGTCCACCACCGGAACTATATTCAGCAGCTCGCTTACCAGCACTTGATCCAACACTTCTAGCAGATAAACCCAAGTTCATCTCAATATCCTTTGCTCGGCCCACCAACACATCAAAATCATCATACTCGGTAGCCAGCACATACATCTTTACATCCGTCACTAAGCCATAACGGAACCTTTCACACCTTTCCCGCTCATCCGGAACAAGCTCAGGTGCGTATTGACTGAGTCGAACAAACTGTACTTCATACTCAGCCACAGACATGCTCCCCTGGGTAAGAGACATGAACTCCCTCTTCTTTTCATCTAGGTACCTCACACCTAGATACCTTCTCTTGAACGCGTTCTGAAAGAACGTCCAAGTTACGTCAGCTTCCGCCATCCCAGCGATAGAGGTAGTCCACCAAGTGTAAGCATCATCTTGCAACAATGATACTACACAGCCCAGCTTTTGCACATCAGTGCAACTCATCTGACCCAAGATTCTCTTGGTACCTTCTAACCAAGATTCCGAACCTTCAGCAGACAAACCCCTGAACTCAGTCCCTCCTAGACTGCGCAAACGCTCCAAGGGTAGTCTAACTCCAGCATCTCCCTGATGCCCAGCTCCTTGAGCTCCAGCTACTGCTGCTTGAAAAGCTCCAGCAATAGCTTGTATCAACACTGTCATGTCAGGAACAGCTTGCCCCTGACCAGCCTCAGGTCCAGCGACCCCAGCACCAGCTGCAGCTCCAGCTCCTTCACCCTCAGCACCACCACCACCAGGTGGAGGAGGTAAATCCACTACACTCTCAACATTCTCATCATTCTCGTTCTCGTTCTGAGCCGTAGCTCGCACATTACTCCTCAACTCTCTACGAGGTGCCATACTCTAACAATGCATTCACAATGCAATTAAACAAAGTCAGGCCAAGAAAGGTAAGCAATCCAAGTACTCAAGCTCATTTTCAATTAAAAACAATATCATTTCATTAGCTTTGATTTGGCAATGGGTACCCACAACATGCTTCATCACAGCATTCAACTCAATTGCAACATATTCGCAAATCACACATCATGCTTTCACTCAACAAGCATACAAAGCATACATACTTTAATCATTCACATAACATTCCCACTTACACGAAAAACTCAGCTCTGATACCACCAAATGTAACCCCCTTAACCCGGCCTAGACGGTAAACCCGAATTAAGAAGATCACACGGGGAAAACCAAAGTCAACCCGAAAGTCAACCTTGATTAACGACCCTTTTTTTTCTTTTTAATCTTGTCTAGATGCACGTTAACCCTAGATATGTTCACAAGATAATCATATTCAGACATCATAACAATTAGAGAACATTCAGGGACCCAATTGCACAAATTACAACTTAAGGGACCAAATTGTAAATTCTGTTAATTACAAGGACTCAACCCAAATTAAAGTTACCAACTTGAAATTAATCATCTTTCATGCTTCACCGTCAAATTTCAGCTCAAACAGACATCTCAAACTCATACAATTGCAATAACAAGTTTCAGGACCAAAACGCAAACATTTCAAAACATTCAACCAACAATTTCAGTGTCCAACGGTCGAGTGTTTCAGAATAGGGAAGGCCCGTTCCGAAACGCGGGACCATTCCGAAACTGGTACCGAAACATGGCCTGGCAGTGGCCAAACCGTTCCGGAACAGTGCCTCCCGTTTCGGAACGCCCAGGCCATTTCAGGCCCTCGTTCCGATACGGTAGAACCTGTTCCGAAACAGGATGCCGAGATTGCAGA
This sequence comes from Hibiscus trionum, assembly GCA_030270665.1. NCBI lineage: Eukaryota > Viridiplantae > Streptophyta > Magnoliopsida > Malvales > Malvaceae > Hibiscus > Hibiscus trionum. Next base: position 37,608,505 of record BSYR01000026.1, on the reverse strand, counting down.
AAATTTGCTAGTTTATCATGCAATTGACGTAACAAACATGCTCCAAAAGCAACCAAATTATACCAGCAAGACATTTAACATTCAAGGAACATAATTGTATCAACCAAACATCAACATGGCAACAATTATGAAAACCCCAAATCTATAGGCATGCTTCCTACTTAGCAAACCATTCAAGCATTAAAAACCAAAACCATCTCATAAAGGCCAATTACAAGCTCCAACATTATAAACATCATTAAACCAACTTAGGGAGTCCAAAACATCTCCCAAAACAACAACATAGGTTCTCATTGCCAAATGCCAAAAGCTAATAGTGTTTAAGAAACCTTCACCATACTTGAGCTTAGTTCACCCCTTGGATTCTTCACCACCTTGCTGCCCTCAATGCACTTTAATGCTCTGCATTATTGGTTTAAGAAAAGAGAAAGAGCGTAAGCAAAAGCTTAGTGAGGAAAGCTCATTTAAAACCACACAATAATGCATTTACAAAACACATTTATAATCCTTAAATCCAATCATCATTTGTACATGCTCATAAGCATTTAAAACAAGCAATACATGCTTCAAGTCCATAACATGTCATATTGGCAACAACTGATACACTCAACATAAGATCCACACATGGACTTTTAAACACCATTGTGATCTTACACTTTCCAAGGACCACACATGGACTTTTAAACACCATTGTGTCCTTAACCCCATGGACTTTTAAACACCATGGCAAGGACCACACAAGGACTTTTAAACACCTTTGTGTCCTTAACAAGAATCTCCCAAGGACTTTTAAACACCTTAGAGTTCTTAGATAACAAGGCTTACACGAGGAATTTTAACCACCTTGAACCTTAACCAAGAACCAACCATGGACTTTTAAACACCATGTTGTTCTTAAATAAACAAGGCTTACACAAGGAATTTTAACCACCTTGAACCTTAACCAAGAACCAACCATGGACTTTTAAACACCATGTTGTTCTTAAATAAACAAGGCTCACACAAGGACTTTTAAACACCTTCGTGACCTTAACCATCACTTGCCAATGTGCATCATTACAACAATATTCCACTGTTTTAAAGCATTTAACAAAGCCATAAACATCATGCATCATTATGCATCAAAACCAAATTTAACAATGTTCAAAAACAAGAATCTCTTACCTTGAGCATTCTTCATTACATGGCTTATAAAATCAGCAACTAACATGCTAAAGGATGCTTTCAAAACAGAATTTAAAACATGCAAACGACCACATTGCGTACAACCAATCCATGGTTCATCATCAAGAGAGTTTTTCCGAAAACTTACTCTTGAGCTTAGCTAAGTTGCTTAGACTTAAAACTAAGCTCCCAAACCTTCAAAACATTGGTTTCAAAGCTGAAATCCAAAATCCACTCACCGATTCCGTTTCGCCTCTTGCCGAAACACCAATCAAGCTTCCGGATCAACACCACTAGGATCCAAAGATGACTCCCCTTTTTTAAACACATCAAAACAGTAGATTAATGCATCATCATGCATTAATATCCTCAATGAAAGCACCTAAACCCGCTGATCTCAACCACACTCCATTTTCGGCTACCAAACACAACCGAAAATGCCTCCAAACACCCCACAACACTACCCAGCCAAGATCCATCAAATCTAATCATCCTTAAACATCAATTAACATCCAAAAAGGATCTAATCAAACCCTTATACCTCCAGCTATCCTAGATCATCAAGATCACTCCAAAAACAACCAAGAACACAAGCTAAACTTAGGAAATTCAACCTATCCGGGATTGCAGTGATTAAACCTCAAATCCTTATCAATTTAACATTCATTTAACATCAATTTAACACCTCAAAACACAGCCCAATCAGATCATACGAAATTTCATTAAAACCAATCAAATCTTGCATTTAAAAGCCAAAATCAAGAACAAATCAATAAATCCTTTTATAAAACCCAAATTAAGGATTGAGAACTTGGGAATTTCAGTAAAGAACTGAGAGTTTAGAGGAGAAGGACGTTCTTACCTCCAAACTTGAGTTTTCTCCTTCTTGGAACCAAAATCTTGAAAATCCAATTAGCAAATGGTGAGGTTTTGTTGTAGAGATGATTTGCAATCAAAAGAGAATTGAAAAGGTATATTTAGGTGACAAAATCAGAGAGAAAAGCTCTGGAGAAAAGGTGTTTGGTTTGAGAGAAAATGAGAGAAAATGAAATTGGAAGATTTGAGAGAAAAGTTAGTTATGGCCAAAAATATCTTCCCTCCACTTTTGTTTTATTTAAAAACCTTTAATTAATCATATAATATCTTTAAAAATCTGGAGAAAACTCCCATTGGGTAAATAGCTCCTTAAAGATTCAAAGTTTCAATCCTTTTTAAAACAATCCCACAGTTTTCGAAATTTACATTTTGGTCACTAACCAAAATGTCACACTTCCAAACCTCATTTTGTAAAATTGATTTCACCAAACTCTTATATATAATAAAAGGGGATTTTAAGACATTTTTCCATATTTTTAATGCAACCCGAACTAGGTTTTCCTAAATTCACTCTTATATATTCGAACCGCGATCCGACCGAACCGGTCCGAATCCCAAAACTCCTAAGCCCAAAACCGGGGCGTTACAAACTTTCCAGTGTAAGATTCATTCTTTATTTCTACTATACAACTTTCAATAACATGAACATCTATTTTTTTCTTTTTTTATGACAAGTTTTCTTTCAATGCTTGTCTTTTCCGTGTTTGTTTTGCCTTTGTTTATTATGTTATGTTAAGGGTTATTATGGCTTTATATGTTTTTGGGATTTGTTAGGGTTTCTTTTCTTTATATTTTTTGTTCTGATATATGATTTTTTTTCACTTGTTGAGAAGTACGAACGCAGAGTTAGAATTAGTCAGAATATATGAGAATTTCTATAAATTTTGAGTCTATTTTTTGTTTCTTTCGGTTTTTATTGTTTGTATTGCTAACCTAATATATCTGAAGATTTTTTTTGTTTTTAACTTTTTAGAACTCGTTTTGTTTTTCTTTGCTTTGCAAAGATTACTATTCAAGTAATATTTATCTCTTGAAAGTTTTAAGTTGAAGTTCTTTAAATTTTTTGGTAGTTTATTTCTAATGAAATTTTACTTATTGTTTTAAAGTCGGTTTGTGTTAATATTGAATGTTTTTTGAAATCTTTAGTAACTTAAATTGCATCCTATTCTGTAATGAAATTTGTTGAAATTAAAGGTTGAGATCAAAGTGAAAATTGAGACTCGCCAATAAAATAGGGAATACATATACCTTCTCTTATCTAGAAATCCGACAAGTATTCATGGAACACTCATTAATTCCACGTGGAATTACAAGGAACTCATAATGCCCATACCTCGTTCTAAATGCCAAAATATCACGTGAAAATTGAGATTTAATTAAATTTAGATTAATGTATTTTCTTAAAATATCGTCGATGAACACCATAACAAACTTGTCCAAGTATTCATGGAACACTCTATTCATCATGTCCATAAAAGCTGCAGGAGCATTCGTCAAGCCAAACGGCATTACAAGGAACTCATAATGCCCATACCTCGTTCTAAAGGCTGTTTTTGGCACATTCACATCATTCACCTTAAGCTGATAGTATCCTGACCTTAAGTTAATCTTGGAGAACACAGCCGCTCCCCGAAACTGATCAAAAAGATCATCAATCATCGGCAAAGGATACCTATTATTGATAGTCAAATTGTTCAGCTGACGACATACGTTGCACATTCTCATAGTGCCATCCTTCTTCTTCACAAACAAGACTGGTGCACCCTAAGGTGACACACTTGGCCGAATGAAGCCACGGTCAAGCAACTCCTGAAGCTGCGTCTTCAATTCCTTCAACACCTTAGGTGCCATGCCGTAGAGAGCAATGGACACTGGAGTGGTATTTTCATACAGCTCTATCCCAAATTCCACCTCTCGACTAGGCGACAATCCAGGTAGCTCCTCCGGAAACACTCCAGGAAACTCCCGTACAGTTCTGATATCCTGAATGCGCAACTCCTTTGAACTAGGATTCATCACAAAGGCTAGGTAAGCCTCGCAACCTTGCCTCAGCATTCGACTCGCTTCTAATGTAGACACCATATTGGCAAGAAACTTCACATTCTCACCTACCACCACCACTTCCTAATCATCCGCAAGTTTCAACGAAACTCGCTTACTCTCAAAATCCACTACAGCTCGATGCTCAACAAGCCAATCCATACCAAGGATTACATCAAAGCCATAGAATGGTAATTCCATGAGATCAACAAGAAAACATGGTTTTGCACCTTCAAGGGACATCTTTTATACAACTTTCGCGTTACAACCGTCTCACCAAAAGAACTAGTCACACGCATACCGACAATCAAAGACTCAACAGGTAAACCAAGCATTTGAGCATGTTCACGCAATATGTATGAGTGTGTAGATCCAGAAGCAATCAAAGAAAGTAATGATAAGGATTGCAAAGTGAATGTACCTACGATCACATCTGTAACCCCCTCGTCCCGGTTTGGATGACTGACCGGTCCGAGTAGGTTACACGGGGAAAACCGAAGCAAAACCCGTTAAGGCTCCCATTCGGTTAGCAACCCTATTTTTCTTTTTCTTTATCTTTTCTAGATGCCTTTATTAAATCCTATGTGATAGGACACGCAACGAAAAAACACGGATACAAAACCCACACGACATGCAATTAAACAGCCCAAATTATCCTTTTTAAGCAGACCGTGTCGATACACCTACAGAGGGTATCGATACGCCTTGACCAAGTCAACACTCTTCAGTCAACACAGGAAGACCGTATCGATACAACCCTTGAGCGTATCGATACGCCCTTCTCGGTCAACATCACGTGGTCAACGAGACAGACCGGTACCGATACGCTTAGAGCCCGTATCGATACACCCAAGTCTCACCCAAAATCTCAGATTTCCAGTGAGCTTTGAGCGTATCGATACACCCCCGTGTATCGATACACCAAGCCAAAACTGGGTCCTGGAGGGCAAACCGTATCGATACGCCTGAGGGCCGTATCGATACGCCATGCTCTGCAAGACCTCAAAATTTAGCAAAACAATAAAAGACTCAACTCTAAATGCATTTTTGGGACTTCCCTAGCCACACTCAAACATACATGCAACACCTATCAACCAAGATCTAAACATACGAGGCATCCAACATGAACAAACATCATTCAACCAAGGAATTCATGTATTCATTCAAAAGAAGGCATGCATAGCATATATGAGTTTCATGCCTTAGCAAACAAACATAAAACATTCATATAAGGCATTCTAAACATGGTTTACAAATCCATCATCATAAGGCATTAACAACATAAAGCCAACACAAAGGAGTCTAGATACACGCTCCTAAAACACGTAGCATTTCCCATTGCTAAACTACTACACTATTTAATAAACCATACTTGAGCAAACTACCACTCGCTTGGACGCCCTTTTCTTGCTCCTTGCTAACTCTAAGCTAAATATATGCATTGTCGAAAAAAGAAGAGCGTAAGCATAAAGCTTAGTGAGCGGAGCTCAAAAACATAACAACGACAATGCAGGGTTCAAGCTTTCTTTAAAATAAAGGTCAACACATACAATTCATCCAACGACATAATCCTTCTACTAACATACAAGTCCAACCACAAGACAACAATATAGATATTTATCATGGCATCACACTTCATGGTATGCATAAAGGCATGATCCTAGATTAAAGAAAAACCATAAAAAGAGAATGATATAGTGAGACACAACATGAACAATACATGGTATGCACAAGCATAACCAAACACACACGGTGGGACTACACATCACCGTTTCGACTAGTAGATTTCAATGGGACTACAGATCAAAGTACTCTTCCACTAGTCACTACCGGCGGGACTACACATCACCGGAGTCTTATACCACTCGCTACCGGCGGGACTACACATCACCGGAGCAACGAAAACCATCACGTGAGGTTCGACACCAACCATGCAACACGATTTACAATCACCATCATGCGACATGTACTCACTATATCATGCACAACCAAAACAAGTTGTAACAAAATCCACAACTAGGCACCAACTTACTACTTACAATCTTACCAACCACAATTGGTCTTACTCACCATTTCCGTGCACAACCTACACCAACTTACACATATCTCACAAGGCATATCAACAACACCATTGATGCCATCATACATGATCAACGACATAATAATAATAAGCAACATGCTTCCTCTCAAAGTATTGGATTTTCATGCATATCAAGTTATCATTTCAAGTAATGAAAAACAAATGATGAAAGGGGAATTTAAAGAGGCGATACACATCAACTTACTCTTGAGTTTAGATTGATTTTTCAAGCCCAATCTAAACTCTTTCAAAACCAAATTTGAACCAAAACGAAACTTGAAAACATTTCCATATTCACATGCTTGAACCAATTGCTCAAAACCATTTAAAACATTTTAACCACTCACCTTCACCTCCAAGCTCCACTACCAAGCAACCAAGGTCTTCAAGTTTCCGGATTCACTCCCGAAGCTTTACCATTGTCTTCTCTTGTTTCTAATCATCTCAACACAAACAAAACAACCTCGAATCAGCTCATAAAACAATGTAGAAGCCCGGAACACCATTCAAGCAATAAACACAAGATTCCAAGCCAAGAACAACCCCCAAAACATTAAACTCGGGTAGCCCCTTAACCCAATCCAAAACTCATGATTTCAACCTTTTTAGCACACTCAAATGCTTCCAAAACAACCCCCAATTATTACCCTAACAACAACCCTCAAATTCCAACATAGAACACACCCAAAACTCAACTCAAAACCCTCCTAAAATCCCACCAAAACCCAAATTCGGGAATTCTTATAAAAACACTTAAAAATTCATATATGTTGGACCTCAAGGTTCATAAACAACATATCTAACAATATTAAATCAAATGCTTTGATAAAAACTCATAAAGCTCTAACCTTTAACCTAAACTTTCAAAAACCCAAATTACAAAATACATAGTTTTAGTAAAATCTAAAGATACTAAAGTGAAGAGGAGACCATGGCCAAGTCAAAAATATGTTTACCTTTCAAAAAGCTCCAAGAATGAAGAAGAAAGGAGATGGAAAAGTGGTTCCAATGGAGGGAGTGGTTTTGTCGTTGAAAATGTTTGAAGAAGGGGGAAGAAGGTGAGTTAAATGGGGGTTTTAAAATAAAATGAGCTTTTATTTTCCAAGACCCAATATTTACAAGAGTGCCATTAATGAAAAATGGTCTTCTTCTACTATTCCAAAATCCATGAGACTTTGGGTTCTTATTTAATTTAAAATTGGATCCAATATATTAAATGAATTTTTTTAAAACGAAAGGAAAACCCGGAACATTATTTTAATATTGTTTTCACCCAACCCCCAAACCCGGGTGTTACAACTCTCCCCCACTTAAGGAAAGTTCGTCCCCGAAATTTATCGGACAGAAAGAGTCACTGAAACATGCTCCTCCACACTTTATTTCTCACCACAACATACTCACCAACTCGGTATACTTACCACACAACATTAGCTAACTGATGCTAAGATCTCAACGGGACCTTCAATGCATGCCAATTTTAAACTCAGCTCAATCTCTTCAACAACATAGCACGAGACAGATCTGATTCACACTTCCGAAACATAAGTACACGGAACACATCACAAACCCCTTTTCTAACTCTGGTGGTATCCGCAACAAATAAACAACAGAACTAGCCCAACTCACAATCTCATACGGAACCGTTTGAAAACTTGACCGATAACTTTCTCTAACTGATCATCTGACTCCAACAGGTAGCCAAGCACTACGCAGATGTCCTCGAAATCTAGTTGAAATCTCGAATCTCTATCGGCCACTATCGATTTCAAGACACTGCACAACTCACACTCTTGCTAAGGCACGACTCCGCCATCTTACTCAAGGTACAAGTAACGTGAGCATGTATAAAATGAGTACACTCGGTGCAACTATCATTGTTTACTTAGCTAAGCTCTCCCGGAGGAAATCAAAGGCGAACCAGACACAAGGTCTCTCGAATCTATTACCCACTCTCATTAAGAATCTTCCACGGACGTAGCAAACTAGAAGAAAACTGATGCTCGGTCTTGACACGCTGACAAATTACACACTTACTCTCATACTGAACTGCATCATCCATCAGCTCAATCAAGAAGCACTCATCTTCAACCCACAATACGTCTTCATACTACTCTGATACAATACAAATGGACTGACGTGTGCTTCGGCCAAAAGCAATACGTCTCAAAACACTATGTCAATCGACACAACTTTTCTATCTCTGAACTGCAAAGCTCTATCATCTTCGAAACTGTATTCTGAAAGTCTCCTTTATGCTATGTCTTGCACGTGAGGTGCCAAGAACCTGTCTTGCAAATGTTTCTCTTTAAGTATCTGACTCAAGGTAGGTTTAACATGAAACTCAGCCACAAAACTACTATCATTCAATAAACTGAATCCGGGAAACATAGCTCGCAACTCAACTACTAATCTAACAACAAGTATAACTCAGAACATCAGTTACAATGTTGGCTCTCTTCGGATTGTACTCAATCGTGAGATTACGGTCTTCAAGCAGTTCTAACAACTTATGTTGTTCAAGTTTCAGTCCCTCTTAAGTCTTCAAAGCAATTACAACTGCAATTAACTCTTCGTCTCGTGTCAGATAATTCTTTTCATGGTCTTTCAACTATCTCGATCGTCAAGCCACAAATCTTCTATCTTGCATAAGTACACAACCTAACCCTACATGTAATACATCACTATAGTTCACAAATTCTTTCTCTGACATTGGCTGGATCAAGGTCGAAGTTCTCTTCAAAGTTTCTTTCGATTACTCAAGGGCTCGTTGTCTCGCATCTGACCACACAATCTGTCGAAGGAGCAGCTATCTTCGAAAGATTATTTACAAACTTCCGATCGTAACGATGCTAGACCTAGGAACTATAGATACCTGTCACAGTCTTCAGTTTCTTCCAACTCACATCTTCTTCTGCCTACTTGGGATTTACTCTAATACACTCGGTTGATCTACATGTCCTAGGAGAACATCTTCCTTGACTCGGAGTTCACGTTTGCTCAACTTGGCATACAATTGATTTTCTAATAGGGTCTACATCACTAACTCCAAAGCTTGTCATGGTCTTCTTCGGTACTTGAATATACCTATATATCATCTATGAGAATTACTACAAACTGATCAAGGAACTCAGGAATATTCTGCTCAACATCTCTATAAAAGTAACTAACACACTAGTCAAACAAAGCGGCATAACTCAAAACTCAAATTGATCATATCTTGCCCCAAAAGCTGTCTTCGGTACATCAACTTCTCTCACTCTCAACAGGTAGTAATCGAATCTCAATTTAATCTTCGAAAAGACTGGAGCACACCCCAACTGATCAACAAATCACTGACGCTCGGAAACGAATGCTAATTATTCACTGTCACTTGTTTCAACTACCTGTAATCTAAACACATTCTTGTATTCTCTTCTCTCTTCTTCACAAATTGCACAGTCATACTCTAAGATGATGTACTAGGTCTAATCAATCTAAGGTCTAACAAATCTCAAAGTTGATTCTTCAACACTCTCAATTCTCTCGGGAACCATAAGTTACAGATCAATCAAAACAGGAGAAAACTCGAAGACGATATCAATAACAAACTCTCCTTCCCTATCAAGAGACAAACCGGCAATTCTTCCAAACACTTTTAGGAAAACACAAACTATGCTAACATTTTGCGGTCTAATCCTCATTCAAAAATCGAATCCATCACATTTGCTAGGCAAGCCTGTCAACCAAACTCAATCAATTTTTTTGACCTCTAAAGTTGGATCAACATTCGATAAGAAGTTCACATCCTCACCTACCACTACAGTCTCACAATCGTCCGCAAGCTTTAAGAAAACCCTCTTTGTCTCAAAGTCTACCTTAAATCTATGTTCTACAAGTCAAACAATGCACAGTTTCACATCAAAACCGTCAAAAGGCAATTCCATCACATCTACTGGAAACACGTGTCCCTGAACCATCAACGGACACCCCTTATACATCCTTCCGACCACAATCGTATCCTCGAAGGAGCTAGTAACACTAACACCTACCACTAGTACCTCACAAGGTAGATTCAACAACTTCGCATGCTCATTCAAAATACACGGATGCGTAGATCCATAATTAATCAGAAAACAAGCTCAATGACTATATTGAGGAATTACTTGCTATAACTTCGACATCATTCCGAAGCCAACTCTTAGGTCTTCACTTCTTTTACCAACTCATATCAAGATCGGTCTCATTATTCTCTCTCAACAGAAACCAACTCATAGGCATGTTGACCCGAACAAACAAACTGTACCTCCAACTCTGGTACTGCCATACTGCCCTGAACTAGAGCGATGAAATCCCTCATCAATCACATCCTCTAAAACCACAGATTCACGATTACCAGCTCTAGGCCCACGTCTCGGCCTCAAACTTACCAAAGACAACAATACAGTAATAAAATAAACACGCAAACAAAATATATGAGTTAGCAAGGGAAAGGGTCCAAGGTGCCCAAGTACTCCTTTACTCAAAACCCTTTTAAAATAAGTAATAGTAGCAATGGGAACTCGACACTACGCCTCAACACAACCATCATGCTAACACATGCTTTCAAACACCGTGCGAACAATCAAGCAACAAGCATACATGGAAAAACATTCACAGAGACATAGCAACAACATAACACATCAAACTTACCTCACTTACCTACCCGAGGTCTCGGAAACCTCAGGCTCTGATACCACCAAATGTAACCCCCTCGTCCCGGTCTGGACGACTGACCGGTCCGAGTAGGTTACACGGGGAAAACCGAAGCAAAACCCGTTAAGCCTCCCCTCCGGTTAGCAACCCTATTTTTCTTTTTCTTTATCTTTTCTAGATGCCTTTATTAAATCCTATGTGATAGGACACGCAGCGAACAAACACGGATACAAAACCCACAAGACATGAAATTAAACAACCCAAATTTTCCTTTTTAAGTAGACCATATCGATACACCTACAAAGGGTATCGATACGCCTTGACAAAGTCAACACTCTTCAGTCAACACAGGAAGATCGTATCGATACAGCCCTTGAGCATATCGATACGCCATTCTCGGTCAACATCTCGTGGCCAACGAGACAGACCCGTACTGATACGCTTAGAGCCCGTATCGATACGCCCAAGTCTCAAACAAAATCTTGGATTTCCAGTGAGCTTTGAGCGTATCGATACACCTCCGTGTATCGATACACCAAGCAACACTGGGTCCTAGAGGGCAAAATCTATCGATACGGCCCTCAGGCGTATCGATAAGCCCTGCTCTGCAAGACCTCAAAATTTAGCAAAACAATAAAATACTCGACTCTAAATGTATTTTTGAGACTTCCCTAGCCACACTCAAACATACATGCAACACCTATCAACCAAGATCTAAACATACGAGGCATCCAACATGAACGAACATCATTCAACCAAGGAATTCATGTATTCATTCAAAAGAAGGCATACATAACATATATGAGTTTCATGCCTTAGCAAACAAACATAAAACATTCATATAAGGCATTCTAAACATGGTTTACAAATCCATCATCATAAGGCATTAACAACATAAAGCCAACACAAAGGAGTCTAGATACACGCTCCTAAAACACGTAGCATTTCCCATTGCTGAACTAATACATTATTTAATAAACCATACTTGAGCAAACTACCACACGCTTGGACGCCCTTTTCTTGCTCCTTGCTAACTCCAAGCTAAAGATCTGCATTGTCGGAAAAAGGAGAACGTAAGCATAAAGCTTAGTGAGCGGAGCTCAAAAACATAACAACGACAATGCAGGGTTCAAGCTTTCTTTAAAATAAAGGTCAACACAAACAATTCATCCAACGACCTAATCCTTCTACTAACATACAAGTCCAACCACAAGACAACAATATAGATATTTATAATGGCATCACACTTCATGGTATGCATAAAGGTATGATCCTAGATTAAAGCAAAACCATAAAAAGAGAAAGATATAGTGAGACACAACATGAACAATACATGGTATGCACAAGCATAACCAAACACACACGGTGGGACTACACATCACAGTTTCGACTAGTAGATTTCCAATGGGACTACACATCAAAGTACTCTTCTACTAGTTATTACCGGCGGGACTACACATCACCGGAGTCTTATACCACTCGCTATCGGCGAGACTACACATCACCGGAGCAACGACAACCATCATGTGAGGTTCGACACCAACCATGCAACACGATATACAATCACCATCATGCGACATGTACTCACTATATCATGCACAACCAAAACAATTTGTAACAAAATCCACAACTAGGCACCAACTTACTACTTACAATTTTACCAACCACTATTGGTCTTACTCACCATTTCCGTGCACAACCTGCACCAACTTACACATATCTCACAAGGCATATCAACAACACCATTGATGCCATCATACATGATCAACGACATAATAATAATAAGCAACATGCTTCCTCCCAAAGTATTGGAATTTCATGTATATCAAGTTATCATTTCAAGTAATGAAAAACAAATGATGAAAGGGGAATTTAAAGAGGCGATACACATTAACTTACTCTTGAGTTTAGATTGACTTTTCAAGCCCAATCTAAACTCTTTCAAAACCAACTTTGAACCAAAACGATACTTGAAAACATTTCCACATTCACATGCTTGAACCTATTGCTCAAAACCATTTAAAACATTTTAACCACTCACCTTCACCTCCAAGCTCCACTACCAAGAAACCAAGGTCTTCAAGTTTCCGGATTCACTCCCGAAGATTTACCATTGTCTTCTCTTGTTTCTAATCATCTCAACACAAACAAAACAACCTCGAATCAGCTCATACAACAATGTAGCAGCCCGGAACACCATTCAAGCAATAAACACAAGATTCCAAGCCAAGAACAACCCCCAAAACATCAAACTCAGGTAGCCCCTTAACCCAATCCAAAACTCATGATTTCAACCTTTTTAGCACACTCAAATGCTTCCAAAATAGCCCCCAACTATTACCCTAATATCAACCCTCAAACTCCAACATAGAACACACCCAAAACTCAACTCAAAACCCTCATAAAACCCCACCAAAACCCAAATTCGGGAATTCTTATAAAAACACTTAAAAATTCATATATATTGGACCTCAAGGTTCATAAACAACATATCTAACAATATTAAATCAAAAGCTTTGATAAAAACTCATAAAGCTCTAACCTTTAACCTAAACTTTCAAAAACCCAAATTACAAAATACATAGTTTTAGTAAAATCTAAAGATACTAAAGTGAAGAGGAGACCATGGCCAAGTCAAAAATATGTTTACCTTTCAAAAAGCTCCAAGAATGAAGAAGAAAGGAGATGGAAAAGTGGTTCCAATGGAGGGAGAGGTTTTGTCGTTGAAAATGTTTGAAGAAGGGGGAAGAAGGTGAGTTAGATGGGGGTTTTAAAATAAAATGAGCTTTTATTTTCCAAGACCCAATATTTACAAGAGTGCCATTAATGAAAAATGGTCTTCTTCTACTATTCCGAAATCCATGAGACTTTGGGTTCTTATTTAATTTAAAATTGGATCCAACATATTAAATGAATTTTTTTAAAAGGAAAGGAAAACCCGGAACATTATTTTAATATTATTTTCACCCGACCCCCAAACCCGGGTGTTACAACATCCGTATCATTCCTTCCCTCACGATAGGCATACACTCGAGCCTGACCGCTACCCTCAGGTTGAACGGCCACAACATGTGCTACATTCCTGCCACCATCATCTCTGCGCTGAAAATTACCACGGTCGCGCCCACGACCTCTCTGTGGCTCAGCTGCTCTCACTGGAGCCTATCCCTCTCTCGGAGGCTGAGGACAATCTTTCTTCAAATGTCCACGGTTCCCACAATTCCAGCATGTCCCAAGGTTACCCCAACACTCACCACCGTACCGTCTACCACAACGGTTACACTCAGGAGTCCTCTGAACAGCATTAGGTCCTTCCTGACCTCTACCAGGGTTACCACCCCCACGCCTAGAATCATAATGCGACCTCCTATCCTTATGCCTCTTGTTGCGATCTCTACCATAATCGTGATCAGCTGCTCGCTTACCAGAGCTAGATCCACCCGCTCGACTAGTCAGACCAAGATTTGACTCCATGTCCTTGGCTCTAGTGACCAAGACATCAAAATCTGTATAATCAACTGCTAGCATAAAAGTCTTCACATCCGTTACCAACCCATAGCGGAATCGTTCGCACCTCTCCCACTCATTAGGGATTAGCTCAGGTGCATACTGACTAAGGCGGACAAACTGAATTTCATACTCGACTACAGACATGCTACCTTGCATAAGAGACATAAATTCTCTTTTCTTCTCATCTAGGTAACGCACACCCAGATACTTCCACTTGAACGCATTCACAAAGAACGTCCAAGTCACTTCGTCATCCTCCATCCCAGAAATAGTCGTCGTCCACCATGTATAAGCATCACCATGCAACAGTGATACAACACAACCCAGTTTCTGCACATTATTGTAGTTCATCTGACCCAAAATCCTCTTGGTGCTTTCCAACCAAGATTTAGATCCTTCCGGAGATAAACCTCTGAACTCAGTCCCTCCCAGACTGTGAAGACGTTCCAAAGGCAACCTCCCATTAGCATCATCCTGATGCGCAGCTCCATGAGCTTCAGTTACTACTGCCTGGAAAGCTCCAGCAATAGCCTGAATCAGCATGGTCATGTCAGGAGCAGCTTGCCCCTGCGCACCCTCAGGTCCAGCGACCCCAACACCATCACCACCGGCATCACCACCGGGTGGTCCACCACCAGAAGGAGGAGGTAGATTCTCAGCATTCTCCTCATTCTCATTCTGAGCCACAGCTCTTGTATTTATCCTCATCTGTCTACGTGGCCGCATTACATGGAAAACAATGCACTGAACAAAAATGCAATAACACAATTAGGCACAATAAGGTAAGTAATCCAAGGACTCAAGCTCATTTTCGAAAACAATTTCTCTCATTAGTTTTGACTTGGCAATGGGATCCCATATCACACTCCAAACATAGCACAATATCACAAAAACATGACAATTGATATCATACATCACTATTCACACGACATTCTTTCACCCAAAGGGCACATCATGCAATTACACATACGTCATCCACATAACAAACCCAAATTATAAGAGAACCAAGCTCTGATACCACCAAATGTAACCCCCTTAGCCCAGCCTAGACGGTTGACCCGAACTACGAAGGTTACACGAGGAAAACCAAAGTCAACCTGGAAGTCAACCTTGATTCACAACCCTTTTTTTCTTTTTAATCTTGTCTAGATGCTTTTTAACCATAAGTGAGTACTCGCGAGATACGATTGTAAAAGGCACAGCGAACGGATTTCAAATAGGGATTTAATAGCACCTTACACGAATTTAGGGACCAAAATGTAATTTCTGTAAATTAGAAGGTCCTCATTGATTTTAAAGTTACCAATATGAAATTAGTCATGTTACAAGCTTCTCTGCCAAATTTCATCTCAATTGGACATCACAAACTCAAGAAATTGCAATCTCAACATTGAGGACTAAAATGTAAAACATACAAACTTCAGAACAATTCAAATCTGTGTTCAACGGTCACCCGTTTCGAAACACCTGCTTGTCGTATCGAAATGCTAGATCAAGACACCCACCCGTTTCGAAACCTGTTCCGAAACACGGCGTTCCAGTAGCCAAATCGTTTCGAAATAGCCTCCACCGTTTCGAAACACGAAGGCCATTACAGGCCCCCATTTCGAAACACTAGAGGGTGTTTCGATACGGGTTGCCCAGAAATTTCAGCAAGTGCTGGTTTTTCACCCAAAAACCCATTCAAATACATCTCAAGGACTCTCTAATCATACCAACAAGTCAACATACATATAAGAAACCTATTTGGAACACACAAACACCATCATAGCATCCAACACAAGTTCTCCATAGTCTAGAGGCATGCTTCCTAATATCAAAATCAAAATAGGCAATCAAACCTCAAAATAAGCAATTAAGGCCATTTACAAGTCAATCCAGCCAAAGCAAACATGCCACAACCTTAGGGAGTTTAACACACCTCCCAAAACAAAACTTGGTTTCCCATTGCCAATTTATCAAAACTAAAGTGTATGAAAACTTCACCATACGTGAGCTTAGATTTCCTTGGATGAACTTAGCTTCCTTGATGCCCGAAAACACCTCAATTATCTGCATTATTGGTAAAATAGAGCGTAAGAACAAATGCTTAGTGAGGCATGCTGTAAAGAATACCAACACAATAATGCACATTTAGAAAACACTTTCATCAAAAGCTTTGAAACCACATGCTCATCTTTTTCTCATGCTTGGAAAACTTTCAAAGCAATGCTCATTGAAACCACATGTACCTTCATTCTATCTCATGCATTAAAACCAATGCAAAACTCATGGCAAGGTCATTCACATGCTTATATTGTCAAAGCATTACTAAACCAATCTCATATGCATAACCCATAGCATAAATCATTTCATCAAAGGTATATGTGTAACAAAAACCATTTCATCATTTATATTGGCATTTAACTTCTCATTAATACTCGGATATGCAGACACATTTCTACACTAGACTCTTCCAGTGGAATCTCGCATCACTGTACTCACTTGTCTAGCAACATAGCTTCCGGTGGAATCTCTCATCACCGTACTCACATGGCGGAATCTCTCATCACCACAAGCTTGGGTATTTCACCAAGTCCTATCCGATGGAATGCCCATCATCGAAATATCTCCTCTGGCTTAACCAAAGAGCACGTACGCATTTTTAGTTTATAGTGCACTCTCATCCAATTGATCGATCAATTATATCTGGTAAGTTTCTCAACATCTATGCCAATATAAGGTGTTAAAACATCATCACACCTATTGTTTTTCATGCAATATAACTCAAAGGTTTTCTCACCACATTTCAAATCATAAATCATACTTTGCTTTAAACGAAAAGCTCAAATCTATTCAATGCAACATGCCATCTCATAACATCTCTACAAGCATAATCTCATGCTCTAAATCATGCATAAAAACAATAGGAATTTATCAATCTCAAACCATGAGCATGTAAAAGCATTATAGGGCAAACACCACTTTAGAGAGACCAAATCAAACCATACTTACTTCCGGATTTGGGAAGGTGTTTCAAACCTCTCCTAAATCCCCAAACCTTGTATTTTTGTCCTCATGGACTTCTAACCCAATCGCACTCACCGATTTCGTTTCGCTTGCTTGCCGAAACTCCAATTAAGCTTTCAGATCAACTCCAAAAGTGTCCGAAGATGTCTCCTCTGTTTTAGACACATAAAAGTAGAGGATTAATGCATCATCATGCATTGAAATCCTCAGCCAACACTCTTAAACTCGCTGCTCTATCCAAACACAACATTTCGGCTACCAAACACAACCGAAAACTCCTCCAAACTCTTCCAAAACATAAACCAGCCAAGATCCATCACTTCCAAACACTTCTAAACATCAATTAACATAAAAAACAACCCTAAACTCGTCCTTATACCTCCATCTATAACAGAACACCAAAAACACCCCAAAAACCACCATTTTCACAAGCAAAAACTTAGGAAAAACAACCTATTCGGGATTGGATTGACAAAACTTCATTTCTAACATCATTTAACATCCAAAATACATTAGAAAACTATCTCAAAACAGAGCACAATCAATTACCATGAAAATCTTCAATATCTCTTCCAAAATCTTGAGTTTTAAGCCAAAATCTTGTTTCTAACATTAAAACCATTCATAAATCTTTAATAAAGGATTGACAACTTGGGAATTTCAGTAAAGAACTAAGTATTTAGAGGAGAAGAACAATCTTACCTCTAAAAGATTATTTCTCCTTGATTTGGGCAAATTTCCATGAAAATACAATGTATAAATCAAATGGATTTGTTGCAAGATTGATTAGAAATCAATGAGTAATGGAAATCTCATCAAATGAAGTGGAAATCAAAGTGAATTTTGCTAGAGAAAAAGTGTTTGGTTGATAGGATTTTGAGAGAGAAAGAAATGAGAGAAAATTTGAGAAAAGTAGTTATGAAAGTCAAAAGTAGTTTATCACCTTTCTTTTATTTAATTAAATCATTAATTAAATCACCCAAATTAAGGAAAAATCTGGTGAAAACATTTTTTGTAAATTAGCTCCTTAAGGATTCAAAGTTTCAATCCTTTACAAAACAGTCACTACTAAACTTTGCAAAAATCGCGATTTGGTCACTACACCGAAATGTAGTATTTCCAAACCCTATTTTGTAAAATTGATTTCACCATTCACCTTTATATATTAAATAAGGATTTTTAGATATTTTTCTATATTTTTAAAGCATCCCGAACTAGGTGTTCCCTAAAACTCTCTTTTATATTCGAACCGTTTCTCAGACCGGTCCGGTTCAGACCCTAAACTTCTAAGCCCAAAATTGGGGTGTTACAATTTTAATGGCTAAATCGAAGGGAGCCAAAACATAGAATCCTTAGGGTGCTATTACAACAAGTTGGTATCAGCTATCTCCCTTGATTTGGTGTTTTAAGTGATTTATTAAAGCGTTTAATAAAAGATTTTTAATCAAAAGAGATATTGTTGGGCTTGATGGTCACAACCGAAATGTTTGCCAAGTATGGAGAAGATTGGATGTTTGGGTGTTTTTGTGAAAGCTAAAAATATAAGAGTTAAACACAAAGATTTAGAGTGGTTCGGCTTTCTAACCCAAAGCCTGCATCCACTACCTTAGCTTCGTACTAAGGATTTCAAACAAATTCATTGTTGAATTTCATCCCCTTTTCTCGGCTTAGGAGGAAACCGTTACAACGGTCAAGCTTTCTACCCAAAGCTTGATCAAACACTCTCTTACAAGAGAAATTCAAAGCAAACTAGAAATCCCTCTAATAGGTATATGTTTGCAACTCGAAGCACTCACCCAAAACCTATACACTTGAGCAAGCCAAAGGGGTGTTTCAAAATCGAAACCCTTCGTATCAAAACGGGCAAGCCCTATTTCGGTACGTGTTTTGGCAGTTTCAAACTGTATCGATACAAGTTAGCTTGTATCGAAATGGGTACTTTGAAAACCCTGATTTGGCTACTTAAAAACGTTTCAAACCTTGCCAAAACTATTTAAAACCATCCTCAAACATATTTTTAAATTGTTTGGACTTAAAGGCATTTTTGAAATCTTTTAAATTTAGTCCAAAACTATTTTTCAATTACTATATCAAAACATTAGTTCTACAATCTCCTCCTTTTTGATATAATAAAACCAACTTGAAAAATTGTTTGGGATTCTCCCCTATAGTATTTTCAAATTTTGAATGAGAGATTAAAATTTGAATGAAATAAAAGCTTCTCTTATTCTCTTGAAAAAAAAAATTTCAAACCATTTCTCCCCCTTATTCAAACCATTTCTCCCCCTTATTCTCTTGAAAAATCAATTTTTCAAACCATTTCTCCCCCTTTTTGTTATATCAAAAAGAATTTAAAAAGGCATTTGGCTCAAAATAACTTAGGAGGTTAAAAATTGACGAAATTATAAATTTGGTTTTTAAAATTGGCTCCCCCTTACTCAAAGCATCAAATAATGTTAGTCCAACATATATGACAATCTAGTTGGAATAAAAAATAAATCAAACCAAACCAAACCACTAAAACAACTAGATTTTACCACACTTGAACTCAAAGGAGGATGTGAAGCTTTCCATCTTCAAGTGTTCTTCTTTGTGTGCATGGAGCTCCCCCTCAAATTTGGACTTATTGATCACTCTCCATCACACCTAAATAAGACAATCAAGTGATTTTTGGTATCCAAATTGCTTTGGATCCATAAACGTTAGTTGTACAAAGTTTAGTCCCCTTAGGAATCCATTTTTCAATTTCATCATTTTTAGTTGAAGTACTTAGTCCTTTTGGGACCCAAATTGTAACACCCCAAATTTGGGCTTAGATGTTTTAGGATTCGAATCAGACCGGTCGAGAGCGGTTTGAATATAAAAGGAGGGTTTAAGGAACACCTAGTTCGGGATGCTTTAAAAATATAGAAAAATATCTAAAAATCCTCATTTAATATATGAAAGATTATAGTGAAGTCATTTTTACAAAATAAGGTTTGGAAATATTACATTTCAGTATAGTGACAAAATCGCAGTTTTTACAAAGTTAACTAGTGACTGTTTTGTAAAAGGATTGAAACTTTGAATCTTTAAGGAGCTAATTTTACCAAAATGTTTTAATCAGATTTCTCTTTATTTTGGGTGATTTTTATATAGTTTTAATTAAGGAAAATAAGATAATTAAAAGAGAGAAACTACCTTTGACTTTTCATAACCACTTTACGTCAATTTTCTCTCCTTCCATTTTCTCTCAAATTCTTTTCAGCCAAACACTCTTTCTCCATCAATTTGCTACTGATTTTCATCCCTTTTGATTGGATCCTAATTTCTTTTTGATTCCTAATCTTCTCCTCATCAAAACCTCTTATTTCTTCATTGGATTTTCAAGAAAACTTGCTCAAATCAAAGAGAAATCAGCCATTAGAGGTAAGCTTCGTCCTTCTCCTCTAATGATCAGTTCTTTACTGAAATTCCCAAGTTATCAATCCTTTGTTAATGATTTTTGAGTTGCTTTAATGTTAGAAACAAGAATTTGTCTAAAAACTCAAGGTTCTTGGAAGAATCTTGATGATTTTCGTGCTTGATGGTCAGGCTCTATTTTGAGGTGTTTTTCTAATGTATTTTGGATGATTATTGATGTTACAAATGATGTTTTATCAATCAAATCCTGAATAGGTTTGGTTTCCTAAGTTTTATATGCTAAAATGATGGTTTTTGGGGTGATTTTGGTGTTCTGTCATAGCTGGAGGTATAATGACGTGTTTATGGTGGTTTTTAACGTTAATTGATGTTTAGAAATGATTAGAAGTGGTAGATTTTGGCTGGGCTTTGTTTTGGAAGAGTTTGGAGGTGATTTCGGTTGTGTTTGGTAGCCAAAATGTGGTTTTTGAGTAGAGCAGCGAGTTTAGATGTGTGGCTGATGATTTCAATGCATGATGATGCATTAATCCTCT
The DNA here is from genome assembly GCA_030270665.1 of Hibiscus trionum. Classification (NCBI taxonomy): domain Eukaryota; kingdom Viridiplantae; phylum Streptophyta; class Magnoliopsida; order Malvales; family Malvaceae; genus Hibiscus; species Hibiscus trionum. The sequence goes on along the minus strand of BSYR01000026.1, from coordinate 37,587,220 downwards.
GCTCTTATGTGTTTAAAACAGGGGAGACATCTTCGGACGCCTTTGGTGTTGATCCGGAAGCCTAGATAGCGTTTCGGCGAGCAAGCGAAACGTAATCGATGAGTGCGTATGGTTTTAGAAGTCCTTGAGGGACAAAGAATCAAGGTTTGGGGATTTAGGAAAGGTTTTAAACACCTTCCTAAGTCCAGAAGTAAGTATTGGCTGGATTGCTCTATTGAATATGGTGATTGCCCCTAAAATGCTTTTACATGCTCATGGTTTGAGATAGACAAATTCCTACTGTTTTTATGCATGTTTTATAGCATGAGATGATGCTTGAAATGATTTCATGAAGTAACATGTTGCATAGTTGAGATTCGAGCTTTTATGTTAAAGCATAGCAAATGTTATGGTTTTGAAATGAGATGAGAATGTTTTGAGAATTGTTGCATGAAAAACAGTAGGTGAGATGATGATTTGACATAGTATATTGTCATAGATGTTGAGATACTTACCGGATATAATTGATCGATCAATAGGATGAGAGTGCACTATAAACTAAAAATTCGTACGTGCTCTTTGGTTAAGCCAAAGGGAGAGAACCGATGATGGGCATTCCATCGGGTAGGACTTGGTGAAATACCCAAGCTTTGTGGCGATGAGAGATTCCGCCATGCGAGTACGGTGATGTGAGATTCCACCGGAAATTATGTTGCTAGACGAGTGAGTACGGTGATGGTAGATGCCACCAGAAGTGTCTAGTGAGATGTCCGCATATCCGAGTAATAATGAGATGTGAAATGCCAATATAAAATATGAAATTGTTTTTGATTCACATGTACCTTTGATGAAATGATTTATGCTATGAGAAATGCATATGAGATTTGTATATGAAATACTTTGGTGTTACAAGCATGAGTGGGGCCTTGCCATGAGTTTTGCATTGGTTTCAAATGCATGAGATAGAATTAAGGTACATGTGTTTTCAATGAAAAGTTTCTTTGAATGGTTTTCAAGCATGAGATAGAATGAGCATGTTGTTAAAAAGCTTTTGTGAAAGTGTTTTCAAGATATTGTCACGGGGTCAGAGTCTTGACGCAGGGACATCTCCCCCGTGCGGAACCTCAGGGCTCCCACACGCCCGAGGCTCAGCCTTTTCCATCTCTGATGCTTACTGGTTTCTCCCTCCCATGGGCTCATCAGGGAAGCGGGGACATCTCCCGACCAATGTGGTGCCTAACCAGCACGTCCACCGAGGACTGGACAGCTGTACGACACGTACTACACCCTTATTGCTATCTCGCATCCCACATTATGCACAACCAGCAAGCATCTCGTCACGGTCTCACTTGTCACGCGAACGGACCGTGACAATCTCCCCCACTCAATTCATGCATGCCCTCGTGCATGGGGAGAAAGTTCTTTCCTAGATCTCGTGTGCAAATCCCTGCCTGCTCGCCCTCTTCACTGAGGCTCTGACACATGCGGCTACGAGTGCTTGGCGAACTTTCACTGCGGCTTCCTGCCTACCCGTCCTCGTCTCAATCTCTTTCTAGAGGACCCACTCACGAACACCCCCTCTTATTAGGGTGCGAGGCATATGCTGGTCCACTTGACTCGCTACGCAGCACAAGGAGCGCTTGGTAAACTCACAGCTAGCACACAGACTGGCTCTGATACCATCTGTCACGGGGTCAGAGTCTTGACGCAGGGACATCTCCCCCGTGCGGCACCTCAGGGCTCCCACACGCCCGAGGCTCAGCCTTTTCCATCTCTGATGCTTGCTAGTTTCGCCCTCCCATGGGCTCATCAGGGAAGCGGGGACAGCTCCCGACCAGTGTGGTGCCTAACCAGCATGTCCACCGAGGACTGGATGGCTGTACGGCACATACTACACCCTTATTGCTATCTCGCATCCCGCATTATGCACAACCAGCAAGCATCTCGTCACGGTCTCACTTGTGACGCAAACGGACCGTGACAATATGCATTATTGTGTTGGTTTCTTTAGAGCATGCCTCACTAACCACTTGTGCTTGCGCTCTCTTTTACCAATAATGTAGATAATTGAAGTGTTTCCGGGCATCAAGGAGGATAAAGACAACCAAGGAAGTACAAGCTCATGTATGGTGATGTTTTCAAACACTTTAGTTTTGATATAATGGCAATAGGAAACCAAGGTTGTATTTGGGAGATATGTTTGAACTCCCTAAGTTTGTGGCATGTTTTTGTTAGTATTTTTGGGTTCTAAATGGCCTTAAATGTTTTGTTTGAATTTGGATTGCTTATATTGGTCTTGAGATTAGGGAGCATGCCTTTAGACTATGTGATTTTGTGTTTGATGCCATGCTTGTGCTAGAGAGACCTAAATATGTTCCTTAATTGTAAAATGGTTTGCTGTTATGATTTGGGACTCTTTGAGGCAAGTTTGAATGGGTTAAAAGGTGAAAAACCAGCTATATCTGCTGTTTCTGGGCAAGGTGTATCGGAACACCTTCAATTCTTTCGAAACGGGGGCCTGTAAAGGTCTTGGTGTTTCGAAACGGTTGAGGATGTTTCGAAACAGTTTGGCTTCTGGAGTGCCCTGTTTCGGTACTGGTCTCGGAACATGCCCGTGTACCGAAACGGTCAACTCCGTTTCGATACGTGCATTTCGGTACGGTGGGTAGGTGTTTCGATACAGTTGACCGTTGGATGCTGATTTGAATTGTTTTAAGTTTCCATGATTTGTGTTTTAGTCCCGAACATTGTGATTGCAATTCCTTGAGCTTGGGATGTCTTTTTAAGCTGAAATTTGACAGAGAAGCATGTAACGTGATAAATTTCAGAATGGTAAACCTAAAATCGGTTAAGTCCTTTTAATTTCCAGAAATTACATTTTGGTCCCTAATATGCGTAAATTAAGTAATTGAGTCCCTAAATGTTATCCGATCGCTGTGCCTTTTCCTTCCATGATTCGTGAGTGCTCACTTAGGCTTAATGTGCATCTAGACAAGATTAAAATTCAAAAAAGGGTCGTGAATCAAGGTTGACTTTCGGGTTGACTTTGGTTTTCCTCGTGTAATCTTCGTAGTTCGGGTCAAACGTCTAGGTCGGGCTAAGGGGGTTTACATTTGTTGGTACCAGAGCCAGGTTATCGAATAATTGGGGTTTGGTATGTGGTTGTTGTATGTGATTATGCATGATTGTGTATTTTCAGTGAAAGTTTGATGTATGAACATTGATGTGTGATTCAATTGAGATGGTTTTCTGATGCTATGCTATGTTTGGAGTGTGGTTGGGGATCCCATTGCCATATCAAAACTAATGATGAGAATTGTTTTCGAAAATGAGCTTGAGTACTTGGATTACTTTCCTTGTTATGCCTAATTGTGTTAATTGCATTTTGTCAGTGCATTGTTTTTATTATGGGGCCACGTAGAGAGCTGAGAATCAATACTAGATCCATGGCTGATAATGAGAACACGAAGAATGCTGAGGATTTGCCTTCTCCTCCCCCTGGTGGTGGCGGAGCTAGGGCTGGTGCTGCTGGAGTTGGTGCTGGGGTTGCTGGACCCGAGGGTGTGCAGGGGCAAGCTGCTCCTGACATGACCATGTTGATACAGGCTATTGCTGGAGAATTCCAGGAAGCAGTAGCTGGAGCTCATGGAGCTGCACCTCAGGATGGTGCTAATGTGATATTGCCTTTGGAGCGTCTTCGCAGTCTAGGAGGGACTGAGTTCAGAGGCTTTTCTCCGGAGGGATCTGAGTCTTGGTTGGAGAGCACCAAGAAGATTTTGGGTCAGTTGAACTACAACAATGTGCAGAAGTTGGGTTGTATTGTGTCACTATTGCATGGTGATGCTTATACGTGGTGGCCGACCACTATCTCCGGGATGGAGGATGATGAGGTGACTTGGACGTTCTTCTTGAATGCGTTCAAGCGGAAGTATCTGGGAGTGCGTTATCTCGATGAAAAGAAGAGAGAGTTAATGTCTCTCGTGCAAGGTAACATATCTGTAGCTGAATATGAGATTCAGTTTGTTTTTCTTAGCCAGTATGCACCTGAGCTAATCCCTAATGAGCGGGAGAGGTGCGAACGATTCCGTAATGGGCTGGTAGCGGATGTCAAGACCTATATGCTTGCAGCTGATTACACAAATTTCGATGTCTCGGTCACAAGAGCAAAGGACATTAAATCAAATCTTGGTTTGGCAAGTCGAGCTGGTGACTCTAGCTCGGGAAAGTGAGCTACAGAACGCAATTATGGTAGAGATCGCAATAAGAGACATAAGGATAGGAAGCCGCACTATGATGCTAGGCATGGGGGTGGTAACCCTGGTAGAGGTCAGCAAGGACCTAATGCTGTTTTGAGGACTCCTGAGTGTAACCGTTGTGGTAGGAGACATGGTGGTGAGTGTTGGGGTAACCTTGGGGCATGCTGGAATTGTCTAAACCGAGGGAATTTGAAGAAAGATTGTCCTTAGCCGCTGAGAGAGGGACATGCTCCGGTGAGAGCAGCTGAGCCACAGAGAGGTCGTGGGCGCGGCCGTGGTAATTTTCAGCGTAGGGATGATGGTGGAAGGAACGTGGCACATGTTGCGGCTGTTCAACCCGAGGGTGGCGGTCAAGCTCGAGTGTATGCCCATCGTGAGGGAAGGAATGATACGGATGTGATCACATGTACCTTTACTTTACAATCCTTGTCATTAGTTTCTTTGATTGATTCTGGATCTACACACTCGTACATATTGCGTGAACATGCTCAAATGCTTGGTTTACCTGTTGAGTCGTTGGATGTGGGTATGCGTGTGACTAGTTCCTTTGGTGAGACGGTTGTAACAAGAAAGTTGTATAGGAGATGTCCCTTGAAGGTGCAAAATCATGTTTTTCTTGTTGATCTCATGGAATTGCTATTATATGGCTTTGATGTAGTCCTTGGCATGGATTGGCTTATTGAGCATAGAACCGTGGTGGATTTCGAAAGCAAGCAAGTTTCGTTGAAACATACGGATGATTATGAGGTGGTGGTGGTCGGAGAGAATGTGATGTTTCTTGCCAATATGGTGTCTACGTTGGAAGCGAGCCGGATGTTGCGGCAAGGTTGTGAGGCTTACCTAGCCTTTGTTATGAATCCTAGTTCAAAGGAGGTGCGCGTTCAGGATATAAGAACCGTGTGTGAGTTCCCTGGAGTGTTTCCGAAGGAATTACCTGGTTTGCCGCTGAGTCGAGAGGTGGAGTTTGGGATTGAGCTGTATGAGAACACAACTCCTGTGTCAATTGCTCCCTATCGCATGGCACCCAAGGAGTTGAAGGAATTGAAGACGCAACTTCAGGAGTTGCTTGATCGTGGCTTCATTCGGCCTAGTGTGTCACCTTGGGGTGCATCGGTCTTGTTTGTGAAAAAGAATGATGGCACGATGAGAATGTGCATCGATTATCGTCAGCTGAATAAGTTGATCGTCAAGAACAAGTATCCTTTGCCGAGGATTGATGATCTCTTTGACCAGTTTCGGGGAGCGGATGTGTTTTCAAAGATTGACTTGAGGTCAAGATACTATCAGTTAAAGGTGAAAGATGTGGATGTGCCGAAAACAGCCTTTAGAACGAGGTATGGGCATTATGAGTTCCTTGTAATGCCGTTTGGCTTGACGAATGCTCATGTTGCTTTCATGGACATGATGAATAGGGTGTTCCATGAATTCTTGGACAAGTTCGTTGTGGTGTTCATCGATGATATCCTTGTGTACTCTCGTACTGAGGAGGAGCATGAGGGTCATCTGAGAATTGTTTTGCAAGCACTGTTGGAAAATCAACTCTATGCTAAGTTGAGCAAGTGTGAGTTTTGGCTAAAGGAAGTTGTTTTCCTAAGTCATGCGGTTTCAACAGAAGGCATTCGAGTTGATCCCCAAAAGGTTGAGGCGGTGATGAATTGGAAGCCTCCTAAGTCTGTTCATGAGGTCTGTAGTTTCCTTGGGCTGGCGGGGTACTACCGGAGGTTCGTGGATGGATTCTCTAAGATTGATGCCCCTTTTACGAAGTTGTTGCAAAAAGATGTTAGGTATGAGTGGACGGAAGCGAGACAGCAAGCTTTCGAGAAGCTTAAGACAACTTTAATGCAAGCTCCTATCTTGGTTCAACCTGAATCAGGGAAAGAGTTTGTGGTGTATAGTGATGCATCCTACGTTGGTTTGGGGTGTGTGCTAATGTAAGAGGGTAAGGTGGTGGCTTACGCATCGCGACAATTGAAGGTGGATGAACGTAATTATCCTACGCATGATATTGAGTTAGCTGCGGTGGTTTTTGCTCTAAAAATCTGGAGACATTATCTTTATGGTGAGAAGTGTATTGTGTACACAGATCACAAGAGTTTGAAGTATTTGATGTCTCAGAAAGAGTTAAATCTTAGGCAACGGCGATGGGTGGAGTTTCTTAAGGATTACGATCTAACGATCGAGTATCATCCGGGAAAGGCCAATGTTGTGGCTGATGCTTTGAGCAGGAAAGTAGCGGTGGAGTTTAGGGCGATGTTTGCTAGCTTGAGCATATCGCGAGATGGAGGTCTTGTTGCTGAATTGCAAGTAAAACCATCACTAGTTCAGTTGATTAAAGGATAAGCAGTTGTTGGATGATTCTTTGGTGCCACATGTTCAGGATATTGTTGAGGATAGACCATCGGATTTCTATTTTAATGATGATTGTGTTCTATGTTTTGGTAGTCGGATAGTAGTGCCGAATGATGTGGAGTTGAGGCGTACTATTCTGACCGAAGCTCATAGTAGTCCATTTGCTATGCACCCTGGTAGTACAAAGGTGTACCATGATCTGAAGGATGAGTACTATTGGGTGGGTTTGAAGAAAGATGTTGATGAGTATGTGAGCAAGTGCATGGTTTGTCAGCGGGTTAAGGCTGAGCATCAGTTTCCTTCAGGGTTGTTGCAACCGTTGAGGATCCCTGATTGGAAATGAGAGAGGATAACCATGGACTTTGTGTCTGGTTTGCCTTTATCATCGTCAAAGAAGAATTCTCTGTGGGTGATTGTGGATCGCCTTACGAAGTGTGCGCATTTCTTACCTGTGCATACTACGTATACCTTGGATAAGCTTGCAGAGCTGTACATTGCTGAGATTGTACGTCTGCATGGTGTACCAAAATCTATAGTGTCGGATAGGGATCTGAGGTTCTCTGCAAGGTTTTGGGAGTGTTTACATCAATCATTGGGTACGCGGCTGAATTTCAGTACTTCTTATCATCCGTAGACGGATGGGCAGTCGGAGCTTGTTATCCAAGTGCTTGAGGATATGTTGATGTGCTGTGTGATTGAGTTTCAGGGCTCTTGGGAGAAGCACTTGCCTTTGGAAGAGTTTGCTTATAATAATAGTTACCGGGCAAGTATTCAAATGGCACCTTATAAAGCTTTATACGGGAGGAAGTGCAGAACTCCTCTTTGTTGGGCTGAAACAGGACAAAAGTTGGTCTCGATGCTGGCTTTGTTGAAAGGAACCACCGAGAAGGTGAAGCTCATTTGTAAGCGGATGAAGGCAGCATCGGATCAGCAAAAGTCTTACGCGAATTTGAAGCGTAAGGAGATAGAATTTGCGGTGGGTGACCGTGTGTTCTTAAAGGTCTCACCTTGGAAAAAGGTGATGCGATTTGGCCGAAAGGGCAAGCTGAGCCCGATATACATTGGACCATACGAGGTGATAGAACGTGTGGGTCATGTTGCTTATAAGCTGAGACTACCACAAGAGCTAGAAAAGATACATAATGTGTTTCATGTATCCATGCTTCGGAGGTATAGATCGGATCCTTCAAATGTTATGCCTGTGGAGGAATTTGAGTTGAATCTAGATTTGTCATATGATGAAGAACCAGTTGAGATTTTGGATTCTGACAATAAGGTTATCCGTGATAAGACCATTGAGCTGGTTAAGGTGTTGTGGAGACATCGTGGTGTTGAGGAAGCCACGTGGGAAAGAAAGGAAGATATGAAGAAGCAGTTTCCTTACCTTTTTCCTCCAGGTAAATTACGAGGATGAAATTTCTTAAAAGGGGGAGAGTTGTAACACCTCAAATTAGGGCTTAGATATTTTAGGATTTGAATCGGACCGGTCGAGAGCGGTTCGAATATAAAAGGAAGGTTTAAGGAACACCTAGTTCGGGATGCTTTAAAAATATAGAAAAATATCTAAAAATCATCATTTAATATATGAATTATTATGGTAAAGTCAATTTTACAAAATAAGGTTTGGAAATATTACATTTCGGTGTAGTGACCAAATCGCAGTTTTTACAAAGTTAACTAGTGATTGTTTTGTAAAGGATTGAAACTTTGAATCTTTAAGGAGCTAATTTTACCAAAATGATTTAATTAGATTTCTCTTTATTTTGGGTGATTTTAAAATAGTTTTAATTAAGGAAAATAAGATAATTAAAAGAGAGAAACTACCTTTGACTTTTCATACCCACTGTACATCAATTTTCTCTCCTTCCATTTTCTCTCAAATTGTTTTCAGCCAAACACTCTTTCTCCATCAATTTGCTACTGATTTTCATCCCTTTTGAATGGATCCTAATTCCTTTTTTATTCCTAATCTTCTCCTCATCAAAACATCTTGTTTCTCCATTGGATTTTCAAGAAAACTTGCCCAGATCAAAGAGAAATCAGCCATTAGAGGTAAGCTTCGTCCTTCTCCTCTAATGATCAGTTCTTCACTGAAATTCCCAAGTTATCAATCCTTTGTTAATGATTTTTGAGTTGCTTTAATGTTAGAAACAAGAATTTGTCTAAAAACTCAAGGTTCTTGGAGGAATCTTGATGATTTTCGTGCTTGATGGTTAGGCTCTGTTTTGAGGTGTTTTTCTAATGTATTTTGGGTGATTATTGATGTTACAAATGAGGTTTTATCAATCAAATCCCGAATATGTTTGGTTTCCTAAGTTTTGTATGCTAAAATGATGATTTTTTGGGTGATTTTGGTGTTCTGTCATAGCTGGAGGTATAAGGACGTGTTTATGGTGGTTTTCTACGTTAATTGATGTTTAGAAAAGATTAGAAGTGCTAGATCTTGGCTAGGCTTTGTTTTGGAAGAGTTTGGAGGTGATTTCGGTTGTGTTTGGTAGCCGAAATATGGTTTTTGAGTAGAGCAGCGAGTTTAGGTGTGTGGCTGATGATTTCAATGCATGATGATGCATTAATCCTCTGCTCTTATGTGTTTAAAATAGGGGAGACATCTTTGGACGCCTTTGGTGTTGATCCGGAATGCCTAGATAGCGTTTCGGCGAGCAAGCGAAACGTAATCGGTGAGTGTGTATGGTTTTCGAAGTCCTTGAGGGACAAAGAATCAAGGTTTGGGGATTTAGGAAAGGTTTGAAACACCTTTCTAAGTCCGGAAGTAAGTATTGGCTAGATTGCTCTCTTGAATGTGGTGATTGCCCCTAAAATGCTTTTACATGCTCATGGTTTGAGAAAGATAAATTCCTACTATTTTTATACATGTTTTATAGCATGAGATGATGCATGAAATGATTTCATGAAGTAACATGTTGCATAGTTGAGATTCGAGCTTTTATGTTAAAACATAGCAAATATTATGGTTTTGAAATGAGATGAGAATATTTTGAGAATTGTTGCATGAAAAACAGTAGGTGAGATGATGATTTGACATAGTATATTGGCATAGATGTTGAGATACTTACCGTATATAATTGATCGATCAATAGGATGAGAGTGCACTATAAACTAAATATTCATACGTGCTCTTTGGTTAAGCCAAAGGGAGAGAACCGATGATGGGCATTCCATCGAGTAGGACTTGGTGAAATACCCAAGCTTTGTGGCGATGAGAGATTCTGCCATGTGAGTACGGTGATGTGAGATTCCACCGGAAATTATGTTGCTAGACGAGTGAGTACGGTGATGGTAGATGCCACCGAAAGTGTCTAATGAGGTGTCCGCATATCCGAGTAATAATGAGATGTGAAATGCCAATATAAAATATGAAATTGTTTTTGATTCACATGTACCTTTGATGAAATGATTTATGCTATGAGAAATGCATATGAGATTTGTATATGAAATGCTTTGGTGTTACAAGCATGAGTGTGGCCTTGCCATGAGTTTTGCATTGGTTTCAAATGCATGAGATAGAATGAAGGTACATGTGTTTTCAATGAAAAGTTGCTTTGAATGGTTTTCAAGCATGAGATAGAATGAGCATGTTGTTAAAAAGCTTTAGAGCATGCCTCACTAAGCACTTGTGCTTACGCTCTCTTTTACCAATAATACAGATAATTGAAGTGTTTCCGTGCATCAAGGAGGATAAGGACAACCAGGGAAGTACAAGCTCATGTATGGTGATGTTTTCAAACACTTTAGTTTTGATATAATGGCAATGGGAAACCAAGGTTGTCTTTGGGAGATATGTTTGAACTCCCTAAGTTTGTGGCATGGTTTTGTTGGTATTTTTGGGTTGTAAATGGCCTTAAATGTTTTGTTTGAAGTTGGATTGCTTATATTGGTCTTGAGATTAGGGAGCATGCCTTTAGACTATGTGATTTTGTGTGTTGATGACATGCTTGTGCTAGAGAGTCCTAAACATGTTTCTTAATTGTAAAATGGTTTGTTGTTATGATTTGGGACTCTTTAAGGCATGTTTGAATAGGTTAAAAGGTGAAAAACCAGCTATATCTGCTGTTTCTGGGCAAGGTGTATCGGAACACCTTCAATTGTTTCGAAACGGGGGCCTATAAAGGTCTTGGTGTTTCGAAACGGTTGAGGATGTTTCGAAACAGTTTGGCTTCTGGAGTGCCCTGTTTCGGTACTGGTCTCGGAACATACCCGTGTACCGAAACGGTCAACATCGTTTCGATACGGGCGTTTCGGTACGGTGGGTAGGTGTTCCGATACAGTTGACCGTTGGATGCTGATTTGAATTGTTTTAAGTTTCCATGATTTGTGTTTTAGTCCCGAACGTTGTGATTGCAATTGCTTGAGCTTGGGATGTCTTTTTAAGCTGAAATTTGACAGAAAAGCATGTAACGTGATAAATTTCAGAATGGTAAACCTAAAATTGGTTAAGTCCTTCTAATTTCCAAAAATTACATTTTGGTCCCTAATATGCATAAATTAAGTAATTGAGTCCCTAAATGTTATCCGATCGCTGTGCCTTTTCCTCCCATGATTCGTGAGTGCTCACTTAAGCTTAATGTGCATCTAGACAAGATTAAAAATAAAAATGGGTCGTGAATCAAGGTTGACTTTCAGGTTGACTTTGGTTTTCCCCGTGTAATCTTCGTAGTTCGGGTCAAACGTCTAGGCCGGGCTAAGGGGGTTACACAAATACTTCTCAAAACTTTTCCATTCAAAAATCTAGTGGCACAAGATTGTCTTACATAAAAATTTGATTTTCCAAAACTATTTTTCTTTTCAAGCTCTTTGGAAATCAAATCTTTTTCTTTCTTAAGATCATCTACCTCTTTTTGATTATCTTTTTCAATCGTTTGAAGCAAGTTTTGTAAGTCAAAAACTTTAAGCTCAAAATCTTTAAGTTTTGCTTCAAACTTTAGATTTGTTTTGGAAAGCAAATCATATTCCTTTTTCAATTTTGAAACCACATTTTTGTTCTTTGAAAATGATGCCTTAAATTCCAAAAGCAAATCATCATAGGCATCTTGTAACTCATCAAAGGTATATGGATTAGAAATAGATGAGTTAGAAGCCACCTCCCCCTCATTGAGGGCCATGAAGCATAGGTGGGCTACCTCTTCATCAATGGAGTCTTCATCACTCTATGTCGCCACATATGCTTTCTTTGAAGATGATCCATTTTTGTTGGACTTGTGAGAATCCTTCATCTTCTTTTTCGATTCATGCTTGGATTTATCCATCTTGTTCTTCATGAATCAGGTGAATTTCTTGAAGAGATAGGCCATCTCTTCATCTTCGCTTTCCTCCTCACTTAGTTCTACATGATGGCATGTGGAGGATTTGAGAGCAACAACACTCGCGTTGATGCCTAGCTCCATGATCTTCTTCTTCCCCATCTTTCTTATCTCTTCCTTATTCTTCTCTTCTTCTTTGTCTTTCTTCATGATTTGGTGAGTGAGAAGTGACCCCATGAGTTCATCAAGCTTCAAGGTCTTGAGATTTTTAGCTTCGATGATGGCGGTATTTTTCGAGTCTCATGACTCGGGAAGGGAGTAGATAAGCTTTCGGACAAGTTTTTCTTCCGGAATGGCTTCTCCATAACCTTTTTGTCCATTGGTGATGATGGAGAATCTATCGAACATCTTCGTGATGTCTTCATCTAGTTCCATTTTGAAGTTCTCATACTCGTAGTTGAGGAGGCCAATCTTGGTCTCCTTTACTTCTTTAGTTCCCATGTATGTCACTTCAAGCTTGTCCCCATCTTCCTTGGAACTCTCACAAGAAGAGACTTGTGCATATACGTCCGGGCCTAAAGCACAAAAGATGAAGTGAAAGGCTTTGCAATTGAGCTCCATCATCTTCTTGTCATTGGCATTCCACTCCGCCTTTCTTCTTGTTTGCACAAACGGTCAATCTTCAACAAAGTCCCATAGATGATAATATTTACCCTTGATGAAGAACTTTATCATATTCTTCCAATAGGCGTAATGTACACCGTTGAAGAATGATGGCTTGTCTATTAAGTGCGACATTGCTTTGGTTGGTTGAAATAATGTATCGAGCTTCCCGGATCACCTCTATAGGATGTGAATTCTGATGAATTGAGCCTCGCTCTGATACCAATTGCTGGGCTCGATGATCACAACTGAAATTCTTGCCAACTATGGAGAAGATTGGATGTTTGGTTGTTTTAGTGGAAGTTAAAAATATAAGAGTTAAACACAAGGATTTAGAGTGGTTCGGCTTTCTAACCCAAAGCCTACATCCACTACCTTAGCTCCCTACTAAGGATTTCAAACAAATTCACTATTGAATTTCGTCCCCTTTTCTCGGCTTAGGAGGAAATTGTTACAATGATCAAGCTTTCTATCCAAAGTTTGATCAAACACTCTCTTACAAGAGAAATTCAAAGCAAACTAGAAATCCCTTTAATAGGTATATGTTTGCAACCCTACGCACTCACTCAAAACCTATACACTTAAGCAAATTTGAAAATTAAGCTTACAAGTGTTGTCTATACAGGAAATATACAATTTAGGACCTAAAGACAATTTGACATCATAGTGTTGTTGACAGTTGAAGCATTCATCTTCCCTTGATGCTTGGAGGTCTCTTTTATACTCCCAAATGAGTTTGTAGTTGTTGAGGACCATTTGGGTTCTTTTGGAGCCGATGGATACTTTATTTCACACCATTAATGATGTTCTGCAGCTTTACATATCAGAACATACGAGCCCGCATCAGAACGACCTTCTTCAGAACTAGCCGATGGAGCCTGATGCAGCAAGCCGTATCGAAATGCCTTTGGCCGTATCGAAATGGTTACAAACTGTTTCGGTATGAGTGACCGTTGAGCTGCATTTAAAAAGTCGTTGGGAAATTTGACTGTTTGGGAGGTTTTGACCGTTGGGCGTATTGAAACACCAAAGGAGTGTTTCGAAACCGAAACCCTCCGTGTTGAAACGGGCAAGCCATGTTTCGATACATGTTTTGGCAGTTTCAAACTGTATCGATACAGGTTAGCCTGTATCGAAACGGGTACCTTGAAAACCCTGGTTTGGCTACTTAAAAACGTTTCAAACCTTGCCAAAACTATTTAAAAACATCCTTAAACTTATTTTTAAGTTGTTTGGACTTAAAGGCTTTTTTGAAATCTTTTCAATTTATTCCAAAACTATTTTTTCAATTACTATATCAAAACATTAGTTCTACAGATATTATTAGCCAAATCATTTTCTCACGTAACTTCTTTTCTTCAAACTTTTCTCTCAACTTTCCCAACAGCCAAACTCTCTTTTCATCACTAAAATCTTCAGAGAATTTTCCTATTTCATTTGCTTTTGATTCCTAAATGATGCCCATGGATTTCTACTTCAAATAATTAGAGTTTTCTTTTCTCTCCTCTAATCAAGGTTCTTTAATGAAATTCCCAAGTCTTTGGCTCTATATTTTTGTTTATTAACAATATTTTGTAAATGAATTGACAGAAATTGCTAATTAAAGCTTTGAAATATGAATTTTCAAGATTTTCGTTTGGGCACTGTTTTGATTGATTTGTGAACGATTTTAATCACAATTTGGAGGTTAAATGATGAGGAAATAATGGTTTTATGAATGTAATCCCAAATTGAGTTGGATCTCTAATTGTTAGATTGTTAGATTTTGGGTTTTTGGGATGTTAATGTGAAATCTGAGTTGATGGAGGTATAAGGATGATATTAGGTTGTTTTGAATGTTGATTTATGGTTAAAATGTGATGAGAGTGCTAGTTGTTGGCTGGGTTGAGTTTAGGGAGCAATTGAAGGTGATTTCGGTTGTTTCGAATGGGTATTTTAGTGCTTTAGGGAAGAGTAACGAGATTATTTAAGTTGTTGGTGTTTTTAATGCATTATGATGCATTGATCCTCTGTTCTTGTGTGTTATAAACATGAGAGAATACTTTAGAATCAATCAGTGAAGATCCGGGGGCTTCGGACGCTTGATTTTCGCATCAGTGATTGAGGTTTCGTGAGTCGGTGAGTGGAAATGGGATTTCCAGCTTTGAAACACTTTTAAAGTGGTTTTTGGAACTTAGTGTAAGCTTGAAACGCTTTGCTAAGTTCGGAAGTAAGTAAAGTTGTTGAAATAATATTTTGATATAACAAATTAAAAGAAAATTGTTTTTGGACTTAATCGAATATATTAAATCTTTCAAAAATAATTCAAAGTCTATTTTTTTTAATGTTTTCCAACTTAGCCGATCTTTTTCAAAACAAGTATGATCTGTTTTTGCACTACAAAAACTATTGTAACCCCCTTAGCCCGGCCTAGACGCTTGACCCGGACTACGAAGATTACACGGGGAAAACCAAAGTCAACCCGAAAGTCAACCTTGATTAACGACCCCTTTTTTATTTTAATCTTGTCTAAATACATATTTAACCTAAGTGATTTCTCACGAAACATGAATGAGAAAGGCACATCGATCGGATATCATTTAGGGACTCAATTGCACCATACACAAGATTAGGGACCAAATTGTAATTTTTGTAAATTAGAGGGACTTTGTTGATTTTAGGATTACCAATATGAAAGTAATCATGTTACATGCTTCTCTACCAAATTTCAGCTTAAAAGGACATCTCAATCTCAAGCAATTGAAATCACAACATTTAGGACTAAAATGTAAAACATGAAGACACAAAACAATTCAAATCTGTGTCCAACGGTCACCCGTTCCGGAACACCTACCTACCGTATCGAAACGCTATATCGAAACGGTGTTGACTGTTTCGATACGCGGGTATGTTCCGAGACCAGTTCCGAAACACGGCATTCCAGTAGCCAAACTGTTTCGAAACAGCCCCATACGTTCCGAAACGTCAAGACCATTTCAGGCCCCCATTTCGAAACACTATAGGGTGTTTCGATACACCCTGCCCAGAAACAGCAGCAAATGCTGGTTTTTCATTCATAAACACACCCAAACGTGCCTCAAAGACTCCCAAATCATACCAACAAACCATCGTACATATAAGGAACATATTTAGGACATTCTAACACGAACATAGCATCAAACACAAATTCACATAGTCTAGAGGCATGCTTCCTAGTCGCAAACCAAAAAATGCAATCCAACCTCAAACAAAACAATTAAGGCCATTTACAACTCAAACAAATCAACACAAACATGCCACAACCATACGGAGTTCAAACATATCTCCCAAATACAATCCTTGGTTTCCCATTGCCATTATATCAAAACTAAAGTGTGTGAAAACTTCACCATACATGAGCTTGAACCTCCTTGGATGATCTTAACTTCTTTGATGCCCGAAAACACCTCAATTATCTGCATTATTGGTAAAAGAGAGAGCGTAAGCACAAATGCTTAGTGAGGCATGCTCTAAAGAAAACCAACACAATAATGCATTTCTTGAAAACACTTTCTCAAAAGCTTTTGAACAACATGCTCATTCTATCTCATGCTTGAAAACCATTCAAAGCAACTTCTCATTGAAAACACATGTACCTTCATTTTATCTCATGCATTAAAAGCCAATGAAAACTCATGGCAAGGTCATACTCATGCTTGTACTCTAAAGCATTTCATAAACAAATCCCATATGCATTTCTCATATCATAAACCATTTCATCAAAGGTACATGTGAATCAAAACCATTACATATTTTATATTGGCATTTCACATCTCATTATTACTCGGATATGCAGACATCTCACTAGACACTTCCGGTGGCATCTCTCATCACCGTACTCAGTCTTCTAGCAACATAGTTTCCGGTGGAATCTCACATCACCGTACTCATATGGCAGAATCTCTCATCGCCACAAAGCTTGGGTATTTCACCAAGTCCTACCCGATGGAATGCCCATCATCGGTTCTCTCCCTTTGGCTTAACCAAAGAGCATGTAAGAATTTTTAGTTTATAGTGCACTCTCATCCTATTGATCGATCAATTATATCCGGTAAGTATCTCAACATCTATGCCAATATATTATGTTAAAACATCATCTCACCTACTGTTTTTCATGCAACAATTCTCACACATTCTCATCTCATTTCAAAACCATAACATTTGCTATGCTTGAACATAAAAGCTCAAATCTCAACCATGCAACATTTTACTTCATGAAATCATTTCAAGCATCATCTCATGCTATAAAATATGCATAAAATAGTCGGAATTTATCAATCTAAAACCATGAGCATGTAAAATCATTTTAGGGGCAATCACCACATTTAAGAGAGCAATCTAGCCAATACTTACTTCCGGACTTAGGAAGGTGTTTCAAACCTTTCCTAAATCCCCAAACCTAGTTTCTTTGTCCCTCAAGAACTTCTAAAACCATACGCACTCACTGATTACGTTTCGCTTGCTCGCCGAAACACTATCTAAGCTTCCGGATCAACTCCAAAAGTGTCCGAAGATGTCTCCCCTATTTTAAACACATTAGAGCAGAGGATTAATGCATCATCATGCATTGAAATCATCAGTCAAACACCTAATCTCGCTGCTCTACTCAAAAACCACATTTCGGCTACCAAACACTACCGAAATCACCTCCAAACTCTTCCAAAACCAAACCCAGCCAAGATCCATCACTTCTAATCATTTCTAAACATCAATTAACATAAATAACCAACACAACCACGTCCTTATACCTCCAGCTATGTCAGAACACCAAAATCACCCCAAAAACCATCATTCTAACAAGCAAAACTTAGGCAAACAAACCTATTCGGGATTTGATTGATAAAACCTCATTTGTAACATCTATTAACATCCAAAATACATTAGAAAACCATCTCAAAACAGAGCCCAATCATTCACCACGAAAATCTTCAAGATCTCTTCCAAAATCTTGAGTTTTAAGACAATTTCTTGCTTCTAACATTAAAACCACTTAAAAATCATTAACAAAGGATTGATAACTTGGGAATTTCAGTAAAGAACTGATCATTAGAGGAGAAGGACGAAGCTTACCTCTAATGGATGATTTCTCCTTGATTTGGGCAAGTTTTCTTGAAAAATCAATGTAGAAATCAAGTGGATTTGATGAGGAATTGATCAAGAATCAATGAGTGAATGAAATCTCATCAAATGAAGTGAAAATCCAAGTAAATTTGCTGGAGAGAAAGTGTTTGGTTGAAAGGAATTTGAGAGAAAATAAAATGAGAGAAAATTTGTGAAAAGTAGTTATGAAAAGTTAAAGGTGGTTTTCTAATTTAATCACCCTTCATTTTCTTTAATTAAATCACCCAAATTAAGGAAAAATCTGATGAAAACATTTTGGTAAAATTAGCTCCTTAAAGATTCAAAGTTTCAATCCTTTACAAAACAGTCACTACCTAACTTTGCAAAAACTACGATTTGGTCACTACACCAAAATGTAGTATTTCCAAACCTTATTTTGTAAAATTGATTCGACCATTATCTTGTATATATTAAATGAGGATTTTTGGATATTTTTCTATATTTTTAAAGTATCCCGAACTAGGTGTTTCCCTAAAACTCCCTTTTAGATTCGAACCGTTTTCTAGACCGATCCGGTTCAGACTCTAAACATCTAGGCCCAAATTTGGGGTGTTACAACTATTTTCCAAATTCCAAGGCAAAAAGGATCGATCCCTTTTTGGACAGTTTCACATATATTTTTGTTTCCAGTCTCAAAGTGCAAAAGAATCGATCCCCCGGTGTATGAGATTATCCCTTTGTTGTAAAGGTCATATTTTTATGAAAAAAGTATCGATCCCTTTATAAAAGGATCGATCCCTTGTGTTATAAATGCTCTGTTTTTTGGTAGGTGACATCATGATGTTATCTCCAACGGCTCCTAACAGCTAGTATTAATAGAGAGGAAACAAAAAACAAGGAAAACCATCTCAACAGCAACAAGAAAGTCTATCGAAACATTCAAGCAATCAAGAGTCCAATTTGTGCTTAATTTTCCATCTTTCTTGTAAACACTAGAGTGTTCTTCATTGTAATTCATTTGCTAATGTTTCTTTGGGTGTGTGAGAGAGCTTATATTGTGCAAACACCTTCCTTGTGAGGGTTTTCTAGTTTTCCTCTTTGTATTTGTTTTGGGGAAAGGATTTAATAAACTTTGGGGTATAAGTCTATTGAATTGTGTAAGGTTACTCCTTATCCTTAAAGGAAAGACAAATTAGTTGATTTGTGGAAAATCCTTAGTGTGGTCACTAAGGTAGTGGATGTAGACTCTATTAAGGGAGTTGAACCATTCTAAATCACCTTGCAATTTCTACCTTTGCAATTAGTGTCCATCAATCTTTAAAAATCCAATTCACCCCTCTTGGTTTTATTCGATCGATTGCTACACTCAACAATTGGTATCACATCTTGGCTCATTGGAAGGTCTTACAACCTCTTGAGAAGATCCAAGAAGTGTGCAATCATCTACATGGTCATCCATGGCTTCCCCTTCCACCATTGAAGCTTGGGGCGATTCTCAACCTACCAACAAGCCTCCCTTCTTCAATAGAGTAAATTATGCTTATTCGATGAACCGCATGAAGTTATTCATTCAAGCTTTTGATCTTGAAGCGTGGAAGATCATCATGAGTGGTTACACCGCGCCAACTAGTGGCATGGAGACTTGGAGCAATGATGAGAATAAAAAATTCTCTACAAATGCAAAGGCAATGCATCTTATTTTTTGTGCTCTTGGTATGGATGAATATGGAAGGGTGTAATCATGTTCCAATGCCAAAGAAATTTGGGACAAACTTGAAGTAACACATGAAGGAACCAACCAAGTGAAGGAGAACAAAATCGGACTTCTCAACCTTAATTATGAGAACTTCAATATGGACCCCAAAGAATGTTGGTGAAAATGTACTGCAAAACTAGCTGATTAGCACTGACCAGAAATATAAAAAAAAATAGAAATGAAAATTGATGAACCGTGTCGTGGTATGTTGGCCATTGCCTTAGAAACAAAACTGCCCCGAACAGTGTAGTCGCTTCACAGGCAGAATGTCCCCCGAGGTGAACGCGGACGCTCCAAGAATCGTACACTCGACTCCGGAGTGAACACCAACGGTACTGCTCAGATGATGGAGGAAAGCAGAGACAATTTGAGAGTGTTTGCTGTGTGTTTAATGATAGAAATGTTGCATGTCTCACTTCTATTTATAGGCTGATTATCATGGACATAATGGTCGTTATACTGTCCAAATAAATACAGAATTAAATATGTATAACAACAAATATAAATATGTTGTAACAGCTGCAATAACAGCCTCTATAACAGCATATTAACCATGCAATAAACAGCTGCTGTTACCACTTGAATCTGACTGAAAATAGTCTAAATTCATCACTGAACAGACTGTTTATATTCGAATTTATTCGAATAAAACTGCACTAGATCAAAACGTTTAGATTCAAATTTAATTAAAAATTAAATTCTGAATTCGAACAGTTTTTTTCAAAGCCTATAAATAAGAAGAATATATCCGCGCGCGTACGTGTTACCGGAGCCCGAGCCCGAGCTGAGCCGGCCAGACGGCGGCGGCGGCGGCGGCGCGCGAGGACTTCCCTTGTTCTTTCCCACTCAACAAGGGAGGGAGGAAACATGGGTATAAATACCCTTCACTTGCTATTTTCCAAACCAATGTGGAATATAGCATTAGTAATACTTGAAGCATTACCAACATTCCCCCACTAATGCGAAAGAATTTATCTATATCTCAAACACAGACCTCCAAAGAAGAGCAATAGCGGAATTAGTTGCTTAAGCACTAGTGAAGGTATCTTGAACTAGTACATAGTGATGATGAGCGATCCTTCTCTTAGATAAGTGAAACTAGTCTTGAACTTTCTAAGATATGGGTAAACTCATAACACACAACTAACTTCTTCATCCACCGAAGTTCTCGATGTGTAAGATATATATACACAAGTGTATATTTGGCCATCTTACCCCAGGATTCTAGTAAGTGTATTAGAAAAACGGCCCAACGTTTTTCACAGATGGTGGCTAATCCTTCTCACTTACATAGGTTATTTCATCAAGTTTATCTCGATATAAACCACCCTGAAATCGGGCTATGAAATAATTAAGAACCATTTGTAATGGCTCAACCTCTTAGATATATGGTGATTTCTTCAAGTTCATTTAAAATGAGCCACCCAATCTTGGGATAAGAAATCATTAAGAATAAATATTCAACCTCATTATCAGTGAATTCAAAATGTCCTTCTCTGTAACCCCCTTAACCCGGCCTAGACGATTGACCCGAATTAAGAAAGTCACACGGGGAAAACCAAAGTCAACCCGAAAGTCAACCTTGATTAACGACCCTTTTTTTCTTTTTAATCTTGTCTAGATGCACATTAACCCTAGTTATGATCATACAAATAACATTCTCAAAGATCATAAACATCAGAGATCAAACAGGGACCCAATTGAACAATTTACAGCTTTAGGGACCAAAAAGTAAATTCTGATAAATACAAGGACTTCACCCAAATTAAAGTTACCAACTTGAAATTAATCATGTTTCATGCATCTCTGTCAAAATTCAGCTCAAACGGACATCCCAAACTCATACAATTGCACAAACAAGTTTCGGGACCAAAATGCAATCATTTTGAAACATATAACTGCCAATGTCAGCCCCCAACGGTCAGGTGTTCCGAAACAGGGAGAATCTGTTTCGAAACGCGGGGCCGTTCCGCAACGCGTACTGAAACGAGGGCTGGCAGTGGCCTTTCCGTTTCGGAACGGTGTCTCCCGTTTCGGACGCCTAGGTTGTTACAAGGCACCCGTTCCGAAACGGTGGCTACTGTTCCGATACGGCCTGCATAGAAAGCACAAAAAAGGGCTGCTAAAACACACAAATGATCAACCATACATGCTCCAAATGCTACCAAACTCTACCAGCAAGAGATTCAACATTTAGGAGACATATTTGCATCAACCAATTATCATTATATCAACATTTATGAAAAGCCTCAATTCTAAAGGCATACTTCCTACACAAGCAAACCATACAAGCATAAAACCTCCAAACCAACATATAATGGCCAATTACATGTACCAACATTAACAACAACATAAATCCAAAATAGGGAGTCCAAAACATCTCCCAAAACAACAACATAGGTCCCCCATTGCCAAAAACCAATAGCTAAAGGTGTTTAAGAAAACCTTCCCATAAATGAGCTTATCTTTCACTTGATTGCTTGCCTTCCTTGCTGCCCTCAATGCACCTTAATGTTCTGCATTATTGATTTAAGAAAAGAGAGAGAGCGTAAGCAAAAGCTTAGTGAGGAATGCTCATTAAAACCACACAATAATGCATTTATAAAACACTTTACAAGTCATACTTCAAAATACATTTAGACATGCTCACAAGCAATCTTAACCAAGCATCTCATGCTTCATATCATAACATGTCATATTGGCCACAAGTGATAAATACCATCTTTTAACAAGATCAACATAAGACTCACACATGGACTTTTAAACACCATTGTGATCTTATCCCCATGGACTTTTAAACACCATGGCCCATGGACTTTTAAACACCATGGCAAGGACCACACAAGGACTTTTAAACACCTTTGTGTCCTTAACAAGTTTCACCTCAAGGACTTTTAAACACCTTGACCCCAAGGACTTTTAAACACCTTGGCCCATGGACTTTTAAACACCATGACATGAATCACCCCAAGGACTTTTAAACACCTTGGCCCCAAGGACTTTTAAACACCTTGGAAAGGACCACACAAGGACTTTTAAACACCTTTGTGTCCGTAACAAGAACCATCCAAGGACTTTTAAACACCTTGATGTTCTTAAGTAAACAAGGCTCACTCAAGGACTTTTAACCACCTTGGTGACCTTAACCTTTTCAAAACATCACTTGCCAATATACATCATTTATCATCAATAATCCATTGTTTTAAAGCATTTAACCAAGCCATAAACATCATGCATCTTTAAGCATTAAACCACATTTAAACAATGTTCAAAAGCAAGGAACTCTAACCTTGAGCTTCCTTAAACACATGGCTTATAATCTCAGCAAACAAACATGCTAGATATGCTTTAAAAACAGAATTTAAACATGCAACAAACACATTGCACCCAACCATCACATGGTTCCTCATCAAGAGAGTTTTTCCGAAAACTTACTCTTGAGCTTAGCAAAGTTGTTTAGACTTAAACTAAGCTCCCAAACCTCCAAAACATTGGTTTCAAAGCCGAAAACCAAAATCCACTCACCGATTCCGTTTCGCTTCTTGCCGAAACACCAAATCAAGCTTCCGGATCACCACCACTTGGATCCAAAGATGACTCCCCTGTTTTAACACATCAAAACAGTAGATTAAAGCATCATCATGCATTAACAACTTCAATGAAAGCACCTAAACTCGCTGCTCTCATCCACACTCCATTTTCGGCCACCAAACACAACCGAAAATGCATCCAAACAACTCCTCAACAAAGGCCAGCCATAAACCATCAAAACTAAGCATCCTTAAACATCATTCAACATCTAAAAAGGACCTAACAACATCCTTATACCTCCAGCAACAACAGATCCACAAGATCACACAAAAACAACCAAGAATCACAAGCTAAACTTAGGAAATTCAACCTATCCGGGATTGCATTAATCAAAACTCAATTTCCAAACAAATTAACATTCATTTAACATCAAAAATACACCTCAAATCACTGCTTTAACAGATCCAACGAAAATTCATCAAAAATCATCAAATCTTGCATTTTAAGCCAAGATCCATTACACAACTTTAAAAACCATTTATAAATCATCAATTAAGGATTGAGAACTTAGGAAATTCAGTAAAGAACTTGAAGTTCAGAGGAGAAGGACGTTCTTACCTCCAAACTTGAGTTTCTCCTCTTTTAGAACCAAAAAGCTTGAAGAATCAAATGGCAAATGGTGAGGTTTTGTTGTAGAGATGATCAGCAATCAAAAGGTAATTGAAAAGATGAATTTAGGTGACAAAATCAGAGAGAAAAGCTCTGGAGAAAAGGTGTTTGGCTTGAGGGAAAATGAGAGAAAATAGAATTGAGAGAAAAGTTAGTTGAAACCAAAATATCTTCCCTCCACTTTGTTTTTATTTAAAACCTTTTAATTAATCATTTAATATCTTTAGAAAATCTGGAGAAACTCCCATTGAGTAAATAGCTCCTTAAAGATTCAAAGTTTCAATCCTTTTTAAAACAGTCTCACAGTTTTCAAAAATTACATTTTGGTCACTAGCCAAAATGTCACCCTTCCAAACCTCATTTTGTAAAATTGATTTCACAGTTCACTTATTTATATTAAAAGAGGATTTTAGAACATTTTCCATATTTTATTGCAACCCGAACTAGGCTTTCCTAAATTCACTCTTATATATTCGAACCGCACTTTGACCGAACCGGTCAACGCCCAAAACTTCTAAGCCCAAAACCGGGGCGTTACAACTCTCCCCCCCTTAAGAAATTTCGTCCACGAAATTTACCTGAAGGAAAGAGATAAGGAAACTGCTTCAGCATGTCATCCTTTCGCTCCCACGTGGCTTCCTCAACACCGCGGTGCTTCCACAACACCTTCACCAACTCAATGGTCTTGCCACGAAGAACCTTGCTATCCGAATCCAGAACCTTCACTGGTTCCTCATCATAGGTCAAATCCGGATTCAATTCCACTTCCTCCACAGGCATCACATGCGAAGGATCAGATCTATACTTCCGGAGCATAGAAACATGAAACACATCATGAATCTTCTCCAACTCTTGAGGTAACCTCAACCTATACGCAACAGGACCCACACGCTCAACCACCTCGTACGGTCCAATGTATCTAGGGCTCAACTTACCCTTCCGGCCAAACCTCATCACCTTCTTCCAAGGCGAAACCTTCAAGAACACACGGTCACCCACCGCATACTCAATCTCCTTACGCTTCAAATCCGCGTAAGACTTCTGCCGATCAGAAGCTGCCTTCAAACGCTCACAAATGAGCTTCACCTTCTCGGTGGTTCCTTTCAACAAAGCCGGCATCGAAACCAACTTCTGACCCGTTTCAGCCCAACAAAGAGGAGTCTTACACTTCTTCCCATACAAAGCCTCATAAGGTGCCATTTGAATGCTCGCCTGATAACTATTGTTATAAGAAAACTCAACCAAGGGCAAATGCTTCTCCCAAGAGCCCTGAAACTCAATTACGCAGCACCTCAACATATCCTCCAAAATCTGGATAACGCGCTCAGACTGACCATCCGACTGAGGATGATAGGATGTACTGAAATTCAACCTCGTACCCAGAGCTTGATGCAAACACTGCCAGAACCGCGATGTGAACCTCGGATCCCTATCCGACACAATCGACTTTGGCACACCATGCAGCCGCACAATCTCAGCAATGTACAGCTCCGCAAGCTTATCCAAAGAAAACGTAGTATGCACAGGCAAGAAATGCGCACACTTCGTCAGGCGATCCACAATCACCCACACCGAATTCTTCTTCTATGGTGACAAAGGTAAACCAGATACAAAATCCATGGTAACCCTTTCCCACTTCCACTCAGGGATTCTCAACGGTTGCAACAACCCCGAAGGAAACTGATGCTCAGCTTTAACTCGCTGACACACCATACACTTGCTAACAAACTCCGCAACATCTTTCTTCAAACCCACCCAATAGTACTCATCACGAAGATCTCGATACATCTTAGTACTACCAGGGTGCATAGCAAAAGGACTACTATGACCTTCAGTCAGAATAGCACGCCTCAACTCAGCATCATTAGGCACCACTATCCGACTCCCAAAACACAACACTCCATCATCATTAAAGCAGAAATCCTAAGGTCTACCCTCCGCGATATCCTGAACATGCGGCACCAAGGAATCATCCAGCAACTGCTTTTCCTTGATCAACTGAACCAAAGATGGTTTCACTTGCAACTCAGCCACAAGACCACCATCACGCGAAATACTCAAACTGGCAAACATAGCTCTCAGCTCAACAGCTACCTTCCTACTCAAGGCATCCGCTACAACATTAGCTTTTCCAGGATGGTACTCAATCGTCAGATCATAATCCTTGAGCAACTCCATCCAACGCCGCTGCCTAAGATTCAACTCCTTCTGAGACATCAGATACCTCAAACTCTTGTGATCCGTGTACACAGTACACTTCTCACCATACAGGTAATGTCTCCAGATCTTCAAAGCAAAGACCACCGCAGCCAACTCTATGTCATGCGTAGGATAATTGCGCTCATACACCTTCAACTGCCGCGATGCATAAGCCACCACCTTACCCTCTTGCATCAACACACATCCCAAACCAACATAGGACGCATCACTATACACCACAAACTCTTTCCCTGATTCAGGCTGAACCAAGATAGGAGCTTGCGTCAAAGCCGCCTTAAGCTTCTCAAAAGCCTGCTGCCGCGCCTCCGTCCACTCATACTTAACATCTTTTTGCAACAACTTCGTCAAAGGTGCAGCAATCTTAGAAAACCCATCCACAAACCTCCGGTAGTATCCTGCCAAACCGAGGAAACTACGAACTTCATGAACAGACTTAGGAACCTTCCAATTCATCACCGCCTCAATCTTCTGAGGATCAACACGAATCCCCTCAGCAGAAACCACATGCCCAAGGAACACCACCTCCCTTAACCAAAACTCACACTTGCTCAGCTTAGCATAAAGCTGATTCTCCAACAAAGCTTGCAAAACAATCCTCAAATGCTCTTCATGCTCCTCCTCAGTACGCGAGTACACGAGGATATCATCAATGAACACCACAACAAATTTATCCAGGTATTCATGAAACACACGATTCATCATGTCCATGAAAGCAGCAGGAGCATTTGTCAAACCAAACGGCATCACGAGGAACTCATAATGCCCATACCTTGTCCTGAAAGCTGTCTTAGGCACATCCACATCCTTCACCTTCAAATGGTAATACCCTGACCTCAAGTCAATCTTAGAGAACACAGCAACTCCCCGAAATTGATCAAAGAGATCATCAATTCTCGGCAAAGGATACTGATTCTTGATAGTCAACTTGTTCAGCTGACGGTAATCAATGCACATTCTCATAGTGCCATCCTTCTTCTTCACGAACAAGACCGGTGCACCCCAAGGCGACACACTCGGCCGAATGAAACCACGCTCAAGCAACTCTTGCAACTGCGTCTTCAGCTCTTTCAGCTCCTTAGGTGCCATTCTATAGGGAGTAATGGACACAGGAGTTGTATTCTCATACAGCTCAATTCCAAATTCCACCTCGCTATTAGGAGGTAAACCAGGCAACTCCTCAGGAAACACACCAGGAAACTCCTTCACAACCCTGATATCTTGCACACGCAACTCCTTAGAGCTAGGATTCATCACAAAAGCTAGGTAAGCTTCACAGCCTTGCCTCAACATCCTGCTCGCCACCAAGGTAGACACCACATTGGCAAGAAATTTCACATTCTCACCAACCACAACAACTTCATAATCATCCGCAAGCTTCAGCGAAACTCGCTTACTTTCACAATCCACCACAGCACGATGCTCGGCAAGCCAATCCATACCAAGGATTACATCAAAACCATAGAAAGGTAACTCCATGATGTCAACACGAAAAACATGATCTTGAACAACCAAAGGACACCTTCTATACAGCTTTCGAGTCACAACAGTCTCACTAAAAGAACTAGTGACACGCATACCAACATCCAAAAACTCAACAGGCAAACCAAGCAATTCAGCATGCTCACGCAATATGTAAGAGTGCGTAGATCCAGAATCAATCAAGGAAAGTAATGACAAGGATTGCAGAGTAAAAGTACCTGCGATCACAACCGCGTCATTCCTCCCCTCACGCTGAGCAAACACTCTAGCCTGTCCGCCACCCTCTGGCTGTACAGCTACAACATGAGCTACACCTCGGCCACCTTCCTCTCTTCGCTGAAAATTACCACGGCCGCGCCCACGACCTCTCTGCGCTGCTGCAACAACAGGAGCACGAACTTGGCCACCAGCCAACATAGGACAATCACGCCTCAAATGATCCGCAGATCCACAGTTCCAGCAACCATTACCAGCTGCCGCAACATGAGCTTACACCTCCCTCACAGCACGAGGACAATCACGTTTCATGTGGCTATGCGAACCACATATCCAACAAGCACTCGGATCAGCTCTAGCGTTGCCTCCTCGAGCAGGTGCTCCACCACCTCGCTTAGCCGAGGACTGATACTTCTGATCACGTCCCCTCTTGTTCCATCCACCACCGGAACTATATTCAGCTGCCCGCTTACCAGCACTTGCTCCAGCACCTCTAGCAGATAAACCCAAGTTCACCTCAATATCCTTGGCTCGGCCCACCAACACATCAAAATCATCATACTCGGTAGCCAGTACATACATCTTCACATCCGTCACTAAGCCATAACGGAACCTTTCACACCTCGCTCGCTCATCCGGGACAAGCTCAGGTGCATATTGACTGAGTCGAACAAACTGTACTTCATACTCAGCCACCGTCATGCTCCCTTGGGTAAGAGACATGAACTCCCTCTTTTTCTCATCTAGGTACCTCACACCCATATACCTTCTCTTGAACACATTCTGAAAGAATGTCCAAGTCACATCAGCTTCTGCCATCCCAGCAATAGTGGTTGTCCACCACGTATATGCATCCTTCTGCAGCAAGGACACAACACAGCCAAGCTTCTGCACATCAGTGCAACTCATCTGACCCAAGATCCTCTTGGTACTCTCTAACCAAGCCTCAGAACCTTCAGCAGACATACCCCTAAACTCAGTCCCTCCCAGACTGCGCAAACGCTCCAAAGGTAGTCTAACTCCAGCATCTTCCTGATGCCCAGCTCCACGAGCTCCAGCTACCGCTGCTTGAAAAGCACCAGCTATAGCTTGAATTAACACCGTCATGTCAGGAACAGCTTGCCCCTGACCAGCCCCAGGTCCAGCAGCCTCAGCACCAGCTGCAGCTCCAGCTTCCTCAGCCCCAGCACCACCACCACCAGGTGGAGGAGGTAAAACCGCACTCTCAACGTTCTCCTCATTTTCATTCTCATTCTGAGCCGTAGCTCGCACATTACTCCTCAACTCTCTACGAGGTGCCATACTCTAACTATGCAATCACAATGCAAATAAACAAAGTCAGGCCCAGCAAGGTAAGCAATCCAAGTACTCAAGCTCATTTCCAATTAAAATCAACATCATTTTATTAGCTTTGATTTGGCAATGGGTACCCACAACATGCTTCATCACAGCATACACCTCAATTGCAACATACATGCAATTCACTCAACATGCTTCCACTCAACAAGCATACAAAGCATACATACTTCAACATTCACATACACATTCCCAATTACTCGAGAACTCAGCTCTGATACCACCAAATGTAACCCCCTTAACCCGGCCTAGACGATTGACCCGAATTAAGAAAGTCACACGGGGAAAACCAAAGTCAACCCGAAAGTCAACCTTGATTAACGACCCTTTTTTTCTTTTTAATCTTGTCTAGATGCACATTAACCCTAGTTATGATCATACAAATAACATACTCAAAGATCATAAACATCAGAGATCAAACAGGGACCCAATTGAACAATTTACAGCTTTAGGGACCAAAAAGTAAATTCTGATAAATACAAGGACTTCACCCAAATTAAAGTTACCAAATTGAAATTAATCATGTTTCATGCATCTCTGTCAAAATTCAGCTCAAACGGACATCCCAAACTCATACAATTGCACAAACAAGTTTCGGGACCAAAATGCAATCATTTTGAAACATATAACTGCCAATGTCAGCCCCCAACGGTCAGGTGTTCCGAAACAGGAAGAACTTGTTTCGAAACGCGGGGCCGTTCCGCAATGCGTACCGAAACGAGGGCTGGCAGTGGCCTTTCCGTTTCAGAACGGTGTCTCCCGTTTCGGATGCCTGGGTTGCTACAAGGCACCCGTTCCGAAACGGTGGCTACTGTTCCGATACGGCCTGCACAGAAAGCACAAAAAAGGGCTGCTAAAACACACAAATGATCAACCATACATGCTCCAAATGCTACCAAACTCTACCAGCAAGAGATTCAACATTTAGGAGACATATTTGCATCAACCAATTATCATTATATCAATATTTATGAAAAGCCCCAATTCTAAAGGCATGCTTCCTACACAAGCAAACCATACAAGCATAAAACCTCCAAACCAACATATAATGGCCAATTACATGTACCAACATTAACAACAACATAAATCCAAA
Organism: Hibiscus trionum; assembly: GCA_030270665.1. NCBI lineage: Eukaryota > Viridiplantae > Streptophyta > Magnoliopsida > Malvales > Malvaceae > Hibiscus > Hibiscus trionum. The sequence goes on along the minus strand of BSYR01000026.1, from coordinate 37,557,316 downwards.
ATAGGGAGTCCAAAACATCTCCCAAAACAACAACATAGGTCCCCCATTGCCAAAAACCAATAGCTAAAGGTGTTTAAGAAAACCTTCCCATACATGAGCTTATCTTTCACTTGATTGCTTGCCTTCCTTGCTGCCCTCAATGCACCTTAATGTTCTGCATTATTGATTTAAGAAAAGAGAGAGAGCGTAAGCAAAAGCTTAGTGAGGAATGCTCATTAAAACCACACAATAATGCATTTATAAAACACTTTACAAGTCATACTTCAAAATACATTTAGACATGCTCACAAGCAATCTTAACCAAGCATCTCATGCTTCATATCATAACATGTCATATTGACCACAAGTGATAAATACCATCTTTTAACAAGATCAACATAAGACTCACACATGGACTTTTAAACACCATTGTGATCTTATCCCCATGGACTTTTAAACACCATGGCCCATGGACTTTTAAACACCATGGCAAGGACCACACAAGGACTTTTAAACACCTTTGTGTCCTTAACAAGTTTCACCTCAAGGACTTTTAAACACCTTGACCCCAAGGACTTTTAAACACCTTGGCCCATGGACTTTTAAACACCATGACATGAATCACCCCAAGGACTTTTAAACACCTTGGCCCCAAGGACTTTTAAACACCTTGGAAAGGACCACACAAGGACTTTTAAACACCTTTGTGTCCGTAACAAGAACCATCCAAGGACTTTTAAACACCTTGATGTTCTTAAGTAAACAAGGCTCACTCAAGGACTTTTAACCACCTTGGTGACCTTAACCTTTTCAAAACATCACTTGCCAATATACATCATTTATCATCAATAATCCACTGTTTTAAAGCATTTAACCAAGCCATAAACATCATGCATCTTTAAGCATTAAACCACATTTAAACAATGTTCAAAAGCAAGGAACTCTAACCTTGAGCTTCCTTAAACACATGGCTTATAATCTCAGCAAACAAACATGCTAGATATGCTTTAAAAACAGAATTTAAACATGCAACAAACACATTGCACCCAACCATCACATGGTTCCTCATCAAGAGAGTTTTTCCGAAAACTTACTCTTGAGCTTAGCAAAGTTGTTTAGACTTAAACTAAGCTCCCAAACCTCCAAAACATTGGTTTCAAAGCCGAAAACCAAAATCCACTCACCGATTCCATTTCGCTTCTTGCCGAAACACCAAATCAAGCTTCCGGATCACCACCACTTGGATCCAAATATGACTCCTCTGTTTTAACACATCAAAACAGTAGATTAATGCATCATCATGCATTAACAGCTTCAATGAAAGCACCTAAACTCGCTGCTCTCATCCACACTCCATTTTCGGCCACCAAACACAACCGAAAATGCATCCAAACAACTCCTCAACAAAGCCCAGCCATAAACCATCAAAACTAAGCATCCTTAAACATCATTCAACATCTAAAAAGGACCTAACAACATCCTTATACCTCCAGCAACAACAGATCCACAAGATCACCCAAAAACAACCAAGAATCACAAGCTAAACTTAGGAAATTCAACCTATCCGGGATTGCATTAATCAAAACTCAATTTCCAAACAAATTAACATTCATTTAACATCAAAAATACACCTCAAATCACTGCTTTAACAGATCCAACGAAAATTCATCAAAAATCATCAAATCTTGCATTTTAAGCCAAGATCCATTACACAACTTTAAAAACCATTTATAAATCATCAATTAAGGATTGAGAACTTAGGAATTTCAGTAAAGAACTTGAAGTTCAGAGGAGAAGGACGTTCTTACCTCCAAACTTGAGTTTCTCCTCTTTTAGAACCAAAAAGCTTGAAGAATCAAATGGCAAATGGTGAGGTTTTGTTGTAGAGATGATCAACAATCAAAAGGTAATTGAAAAGATGAATTTAGGTGACAAAATCAGAGAGAAAAGCTCTGGAGAAAAGGTGTTTGGCTTGAGGGAAAATGAGAGAAAATAGAATTGAGAGAAAAGTTAGTTGAAACCAAAATATCTTCCCTCCACTTTGTTTTTATTTAAAACCTTTTAATTAATCATTTAATATCTTTAGAAAATCTGGAGAAACTCCCATTTGGTAAATAGCTCCTTAAAGATTCAAAGTTTCAATCCTTTTTAAAACAGTCTCACAATTTTCAAAAATTACATTTTGGTCACTAGCCAAAATGTCACCCTTCCAAGCCTCATTTTGTAAAATTGATTTCACAGTTCAGTTATATATATTAAAAGAGGATTTTAGAACATTTTTCCATATTTTTAATGCAACCCGAACTAGGCTTTCCTAAATTCACTCTTATATATTCGAACCGCACTTTGACCGAACCGGTCAACGCCCAAAACTTCTAAGCCCAAAACCGGGGCGTTACAACTCTCCCCCCCTTAAGAAATTTCGTCCTCGAAATTTACCTGAAGGAAAGAGATAAGGAAACTGCTTCAGCATGTCATCCTTTCGCTCCCACGTGGCTTCCTCAACACCGCGGTGCTTCCACAACACCTTCACCAACTCAATGGTCTTGCCACGAAGAACCTTGCTATCCGAATCCAGAACCTTCACCGGTTCCTCATCATAGGTCTAATCCGGATTCAATTCCACTTCCTCCACAAGCATCACATGCGAAGGATCAGATCTATACTTCCGGAGCATAGAAACATGAAACACATCATGAATCTTCTCCAACTCTTGAGGTAACCTCAACCTGTACGCAACAGGACCCACACGCTCAACCACCTCGTACGGTCCAATGTATCTAGGGCTCAACTTACCCTTCCGGCCAAACCTCATCACCTTCTTCCAAGGCGAAACCTTCAAGAACACACGGTCACCCACCGCATACTCAATCTCCTTACGCTTCAAATCCGCGTAAGACTTCTGCCGATCAGAAGCTGCCTTCAAACGCTCACAAATGAGCTTCACCTTCTCGGTGGTTCCTTTCAACAAAGTCGGCATCGAAACCAACTTCTGACCCGTTTCAGCCCAACAAAGAGGAGTCTTACACTTCCTCCCATACAAAGCCTCATAAGGTGCCATTTGAATGCTCGCCTGATAAATATTGTTATAAGCAAACTCAACCAAGGGCAAATGCTTCTCCCAAGAGCCCTGAAACTCAATTACGCAGCACCTCAACATATCCTCCAAAATCTGGATAACACGCTCAGACTGACCATCCGACTGAGGATGATAGGATGTACTGAAATTCAACCTCGTACCCAGAGCTTGATGCAAACACTGCCAGAACCGCGATGTGAACCTCGGATCCCTATCCGACACAATCGACTTTGGCACACCATGCAGCCGCACAATCTCAGCAATGTACAGCTCCGCAAGCTTATCCAAAGAAAACGTAGTATGCACAGGCAAGAAATGCGCACACTTCGTCAGGCGATCCACAATAACCCACACCGAATTCTTCTTCGATGGTGACAAGGGTAAACCAGATACAAAATCCATGGTAACCCTTTCCCACTTCCACTCAGGGATTCTCAACGGTTGCAACAACCCCGAAGGAAACTGATGCTCAGCCTTAACTCGCTGACACACCATACACTTGCTAACAAACTCCGCAACATCTTTCTTCAAACCCACCCAATAGTACTCATCACGAAGATCTCGATACATCTTAGTACTACCAGGGTGCATAGCAAAAGGACTACTATGACCTTCAGTCAGAATAGCACGCCTCAACTCAGCATCATTAGGCACCACTATCCGACTCCCAAAACACAACACTCCATCATCATTAAAGCAGAAATCCGAAGGTCTACCCTCTGCGATATCCTGAACTTTCGGCACCAAGGAATCATCCAGCAACTGCTTTTCCTTGATCAACTGAACCAAAGATGGTTTCACTTGCAACTCAGCCACAAGACAACCATCACGCGAAATACTCAAACTGGCAAACATAGCTCTCAGCTCAACAGCTACCTTCCTACTCAAGGCATCCGCTACAACATTAGCTTTTCCAGGATGGTACTCAATCGTCAGATCATAATCCTTGAGCAACTCCATCCAACGCCGCTGCCTAAGATTCAACTCCTTCTGAGACATCAGATACCTCAAACTCTTGTGATCCGTGTACACAGTACACTTCTCACCATACAGGTAATGTCTCCAGATCTTCAAAGCAAAGACCACCGCAGCCAACTCTATGTCATGCGTAGGATAATTGCGCTCATGCACCTTCAACTGCCGCGATGCATAAGCCACCACCTTACCCTCTTGCATCAATACACATCCCAAACCAACATAGGACGCATCACTATACACCACAAACTCTTTCCCTGATTCAGGCTGAACCAAGATAGGAGCTTGCGTCAAAGTCGCCTTAAGCTTCTCAAAAGCCTGCTGTCGCGCCTCCGTCCACTCATACTTAACATCTTTTTGCAACAACTTCGTCAAAGGTGCAGCAATCTTAGAAAACCCATCCACAAACCTCCGGTAATATCCTGCCAAACCGAGGAAACTACGAACTTCATGAATAGACTTAGGAACCTTCCAATTCATCACCGCCTCAATCTTCTGAGGATCAACACGAATCCCCTCAGCATAAACCACATGCCCAAGGAACACCACCTCCCTTATCCAAAAATCACACTTGCTCAGCTTAGCATAAAGCTGATTCTCCAACAAAGCTTGCAAAACAATCCTCAAATGCTCTTCATGCTCCTCCTCAGTACGCGAGTACACGAGGATATCATTAATGAACACCACAACAAATTTATCCAGGTATTCATGAAACACACGATTCATCATGTCCATGAAAGCAGCAGGAGCATTTGTCAAACCAAACGGCATCACGAGGAACTCATAATGCCCATACCTTGTCCTGAAAGTTGTCTTAGGCACATCCACATCCTTCACCTTCAACTGGTAATACCCTGACCTCAAGTCAATCTTAGAGAACACAGCAGCTCCCCGAAATTGATCAAAGAGATCATCAATTTATTAAGAATAAGTATTCAACCATGATTCGGTAAATTAATCAAGTCTTTCTCACAAAGACCACCCAAAACCTGGGCTATGAATTTATTAAGAGTAATAGTACTCAACCTGGTCATGTACATTATTCGTCATAGGGAAGGCAATGAGAAATCTACACTATGAGTCTTTCCATGGTTTTGTTTGATCACATTGAACTTAGATAACTAAGTTGGGTATCCACCATGAATTCCTCAACCAATGGGCTTTAAACCCATCCCCCTCGACGAATCTAGGACCAACTTCTGACTTAACCCTTTGGTAAGCGGATCTGCTAGGTTTCTTTCCGACTTCACATACTCTAAAGAGAGTACTCCATTCCTTATTAAGTGTCTAACATATTCATGTCTTATGCGAATGTGTCTCTTTTTACCATTGTAAACTTGACTCTTGACAACACAAATAGCAGCTTGTGAATCACACAACAAGGAAACATGAGGAGTCGGACTTCCCCACAACGGAATATCGGCTAACAAACTCCTTAGCCACTCAGCTTCTTGCCCAGCTAAGTCAAGAGCTATAAACTCTGACTCCATAGTAGAGCGAGCAATACAAGTCTGTTTTGAAGACTTCCAAGAAATTGCTGCTCCTCCCAAAGTAAATACATACCCACTCATAGAGCTTACTTCATCACTATCAGAGACCCTGTTGGCATCACAATATCCTTCTAATGTAGCAGGGAAGCCAACAAACTCAAGTCTCCAGTCCATCATACCCTTAAGGTACTTAAGTAAGCGTCTAACAACAACCCAGTGCTCACCACTAGGGTTGTGAGTATATCTACTAAGTTTTCTTACAACATAGGTAATATCTGGCCGAGTATAGTTCATTAAGAACATCAGACTGCCAATTATTTTGGCATATTCCGTTTGAGAAACGCTACTTCCTTTATTCTTGATGAGATGTATGCTAGAGTCATAAGGAATTCGAACAAGGATGACATCAAAACTGTCAAATTTCTTTAACACTTTCTCGATATAGTGTGTCTGACTTAAAGAAAATCCCTTTTCAGTTTTGGTTACTTTGACTTCTAAGATTACATCGACTTCTCCCAAGTCAGTCATCTCAAACTCAGTGGACAAGAAACTTTTTGTTTTGTTAATGGACTCAATGTTAGTACTGAAAATCAACATGTCGTCAACATACAGGCTTATGATGACACAATCAGTATCAAACATCCTCGAATACACGCATGCATCCGAACCATTCACAACAAAACCAAAACTAAGGATAGTTTTATGAAATTTCTCATACCACTGTTTAGGAGCTTGATTCAGGCCATAAAGTGACTTTTTAAGTCTACAAACATTGCCTTCCATACCAGGCGTCTCGAATCCAAGAGGTTGCTCCATATAGATCTCCTCATGCAGATCCCCATTCAAAAATATAGTCTTTACATCCATTTGATGTACTTGCAACTTGTGAATGGATGCTAGTGCAAACAATGCACGGATCGTTGAGATTTTAGTGACGGGAGAATAAGTATCAAAGAAGTCTTGATCAAATCTTTGAGTGAACCCTTTGACTACTAGCCTTGCCTTATACCTCTGGATAGAACCATCTAGTATAAGTTTCTTTCGAAAGACCAATTTACTGCTGATGGTTTTAAATCCTCTAGGCAAGTCAACTAATTTCCAAGTATGATTAGACATTAATGATTCTAGTTCATCTTTTATAGCGCTTTTCCAGAAACTAGCATCAATAGATTGTATAGCTTCTTCGTAAGTTTTAGGATCCTCATCTAACAAATAAGCTTGAGCTATAGGATAAGAAAGAGTGTCTAAATCATTTATCTTAGAAATAAAGGAAGTTATGAAGTCTGGTCCAAAAGAGGTTTCAACTCTTTGTCTCTTACTTCTTCTAGGCTTAAATTCAATCTCTTGAGAAGACCTAGCAGGCACACTAGAAGAAGTGGATGGCAAGTTTTCTATTTGTGTTTCAACACTTAATCTAGGTTTCTTGAGAGGGAAGATATCTTCAAAGAAAACAACAACCCTAGATTCACAAATAGAAGAGTCTTGTAAAGTCATGAATCTATATGCGGCATTGTTAGAAGCATAGCCTATAAACACTGCATCAACGGTCTTAGGTCCAATGGTGGACTTCTTAAAGTCTGGCAACCCCACTTTGGCCAGATACCCCCACACTTTCAGGTATTGTAAATTTGGGGCATACCCTTTCCATAATTCGTATGGAGTAGAATCAATTTTCTTATGAGGTACTCAGTTTAAAATATGATTAGCCGATAGAATGGCTTCCCCCCACATGTTGTCGGACAACCCAGAACTTATCAACAATGAGTTCACAATCTCTTTTAAAGTTCTATTTTCCCTCTAGGCTATACCGTTCTGTTGAGGAAAATAAGGGGCTGAAGTTTCATGTATTATGTCATTCGTCTCACAAACCTCTTTTAGAAAATTAGATCCATATTCACCACCTCTATCAGACCTAACACGTTTTACTCTCCTATCTAACTGATTTTCAACTTCTGCCTTATAAATAAGAAAGAAGTTTTCAGCTTCATCTTTAGTTCTTAGGAGATAAAATTTTGTATATCTAGAGAATTCATCTACAAAAGTTATGTAGTAGTGTTTTCCTCCTTTACTTTCAGTGTTTCTAAAGTATGCTAGATCAGTATGAATAAGTTCTAACAGTTCAGTCATTCTTTTATAAACATTTTTAAAGGTAGGTTTTGCATGCTTAGCTTCTACACAAACTTTACATTTATTATAGTTTGTTATGTCTAGTTTAGGCAAAATATTCATATTCATCATTTTCTTTAGGGATTGAATATTTACGTGTCCTAATCTAGCATGCCACATATCAACAGACTCAACAATATAAGCAGAAGTGGTAGCTTTATTATTTTCATTAAGTTGAGTTTCTATGACAAATAAACCTTCGCTTAAAAAACCTTTCCCGACATAATCACCATTATGGGAAAATACAAGTTTATCTACCTCAAAAACTAACTTAATGTCTACCTTATTTAAGAGGCCACCACTGATCAAATTTCTACGTAGGGCAGGCACATATAGGACATTGTTAAGGGCCAAAGTTTTACCGGAAGTTAGCTTGAGTAAAACCTTGCCTTTGCCCATCACTTGAGAGCTACTGGAGTTTCCCATGTACACACGTTCACCGTTTTCACATCCTGGAACTCGGTGAAGAACTCCTTCTTTGCGCAGAAATGTCGAGAAGCTCCGGTGTCCACGACCCACTCGGTGTTCTTCTCTACAAGGTTGACCTCCAAAACTACCGCGGTAATGACATCATCATCTATGTCCTCCGCCACATGCATGCGTGGTCTAGTCTCGTTCGGGCGGTCCAAACGGTGCTGACATTGGTACGCCTTGTGACCAGCTTGCCCATACACGTAGCACTTCACGGTTTTCACGTCTGGCTTGGCCTTGACCGGTTTCTTGAAGTTGGTAGTCTTCTGTGGTTTGGGCTTTTTGCTCTGGGGGCCTTTCGTAAAGGGCTTTTTGGACCCTGAAGCACCACTAGACTCAACTAAATTAGATTTAAAAGATAAGTGACTAAAGTTGTTAGTAACCTTATCTTTCAACCGGTTGGCCTATTCGATTTTCATGTGACCGATCAACTCCTGAAGTGGTATGTCCCTTTTCTTGTGCTTGAGGGAGTTGCGATAATCGGACCAGGACTTTGGCAACTTCTCGATCAGGACATTTGCTTGCAGAACCTCACACATCTGCATGCCTTCCGCGATGATGTCCGAGACAAAATTCTCGCAGTCATGGACCTGGTCCATGATGGGCTTGTTATCGGTCATCTGGAATTTCAACCACTCGCCCACGATGTACTTTTTGATCCCCGCGTCATCGGTGCCATACTTTGTGTCCAAATAATCCCATATCACCTTTGCACTTCTCTCCTTAAGGTACATGTCAAATAGTTTGTTGGACATGTGACTTAGGAGATGGCCACGAACCATCTTGTTGTCCTTCTCATATTTGGAAAAGGTGGCAACAGCAAGAGCATTAGCGGTAACATCATTATGCCCATGGTTATCGGCAGGAACAACAACAGTAGGGGCAGCAACGGATGGTGGTTCGTTGAGCAGCACATAGTCAAGGTCCAATTGCTCGAAGAAAATAAGGATGCATTGGGACCACCTTCGATAGTTTCTACCTTCCAATGCATCAAGCTTGGGAAGGTCGGGAATGAGCTTGCTTAGTTGTGCGGAAGAGGAAACCATTTTGCAGAAACAGAGAAAGTTTTGTTTCTAAATTGTTGGTGAAAATGAACTGCAAAACTAGCTGATTAGCACTGACTAGAAATATAAAAAAAAGCATAAATGAAAATTGATGAACCGTGTCGTGGTATGTTGGCCACTGCCTTAGAAACAAAACAGCCACGAACAGTGTAGTCGCTTCACAGGCAGAATGTCCCCCGAGGTGAACACGGATGCTCCAAGAATCGTACACTCGACTCCGGAGTGAACAACGGTGGAACTGCTCAAATGATGGAGGAAAGCAGAGACAATTTGAGAGTGTTTGTTGTGTGTTTAATGATAGAAATGTTGCATGTATCACCTCTATTTATTGGCTGATTATCATGGACATAATGGTCATTATACTGTCCAAATAAATACAAAATTAAATCTGTATAACAACAAATATAAATATGTTGTAACAGCTGCAATAACAGCCTCTATAACAGCATATTAACCGTGCAATAAACAGCTGTTGTTACCACTTGAATCTGACTGAAAAACAGTCTAAATTCATCATTGAACAGACTGTTTATATTCGAATTTATTCGAATAAAACTGCACTGGATCAAAACGTTCAGATTCGAATTTAGTTAAAAATAAATTATAAATTCGACCAGTTTTTTTCAAAGCCTATATGGAATTTTCTCCATATAGGCATACGTGTCGAAGACACGTGTTACCCGAACCTGAACCCAAGCCCGAGCTGGCCAGACGGCGACGCGCGAGGACTTCCCTTGTTCTTTCCCACTCAACAAGGGAGGGAGGAAACATGGGTATAAATACCCTTCACTAGCTATTTTCCCAACCAATGTGGGATATAGCATTAGTAATACTTGAAGCATTACCAACAAAAAAGACATCAAAACCATGTCCGATCAATTCTCCGTGATCGTCAATGGATTGAAGGGCTATGGAGAAGTATCCCAGAAGATAAACTTGTGAGGAAGATGATCTACTCTCTTCACGATTCATGGGATTCAAAGAAAAGGGCGATAATAGAAGCAAAGGACCTCAAGACTCTCAAGTTGGATGAGCTCATTGGTTCCTTCCTTGCACATGAGATGATGTCAAAAGGGAAGGAAGAAAAGAAGAAGAAAGAGGAAAATAAGAAATTTGGTGTTGCTCTCAAAGCAACAAAAGAAAAGATTGATTCTAGTGGAGAAGATGAAGATAAAAAGATGGCTATGTTTTCCAATAGATTCAAAAGATTCATGAGGTCCAACAAAGGAAGAAGATTCTAAAGAGAAGAGGGCCTCAAGAATGACATCAAATTGAAGGATCAAATCATTTGCTATGAGTGCAAAAAGCTGGGGCATATCAAGTTTGATTGTTCCAAATTGAAGAAAAAAAGCTATGAGAAAAAGAAGCGCAAGGCTCATGTATCTACTTTGAGCGGTGATGAATCATCCGACGAGAATGAAGTAGCCAACTTGTGTCTCATGGCTATTGAGGATGACTCTATGGTAACCTCTAATTCATCTTTTTCAATTGATTATACTTTTGATGAATTACAAGAGGCTTATGATGAATTAGCTTTGGAATTTGAAGAAACAATTTTGAAAAAATAGAAAAATCATTTCAAAATTGAAAAATGAAAATGACTCTCTTTCCAGATCTAATAAGGAATTTGAAAGTACAGATGAGGAAATGCAAGTTAAAATAAAAGAATTCGAAAAGAAAAATCAAGACTTGCACAACTTACTTTCAAAGGTCTATTATGATCATCAAAAGGAGCTTGATGATCTTAATGTTTCTTTCAACAAAGTTGGGACAAAACTATTTGAAAAATGTGAAAGTTCAAAATTCAACTATGTTAGAAAGAACTTTAATGGATATAGGCATAGTGGTCCCCAAAGATCATATAATAGAAAGATAGTTAAAAGCATTTGGGTTCCTAAAGGACTCATTACTAACAAAGAATATGATCTTTTATCTAAATGGATTCCAAAAGGGACTAGAATATTAGGAACTAACTCTCATGGACCCAAAAGAGTTTGGGTACTAAAACATGCATAATTCCTTGTTGTAGGTGTGTTGGAGCCATGGTGAGCAAAACGAAGGAATCGAAAAGCTCTAGACACACTTGAAGGAAGGACACTTGAAGATGATAAGGCATAATTCACCTATCTTGGTTCGAGTGGTAACATTTCATTTAACATGCAATCTTTATTCATTTCATGTTGATTGTGTGTGTTTATATGTTTTAAAGCATGTTTGAGGGTCTCTATATGTTGTTTAAGTGCTTTTAATAAGGGGGAGTCAAGAATGCATGAGTTGCACATTTATGGCCTAATATGCTCTTAATTATGTTTTTGGCCTTAAATTTGCAATATTTGATTGATTTTGTGAAATCTTGTTCTCTATGATAAATATGATCTTTTATGATGATTTTTGAGAATATGATGTTGTCTTATAGCATTTTTTGTCAAAATGCATTCTTAGGCACCTATAGAGCCTTTGAGTGTATGTGACATTAAATGAATTTCATTGTGTGCATTTGAAGGACTAAAATTTAATATATGATGTAAATTGTATATGTTGTTGTTTCATGTTGGCATGCATGTTCCTAGATAATTTCTATGGCATTTAAAACTCATTTCATATCCTTCATATGACATAGGATGCCTCAATTAGAGTTAAAATCTCGTCTATGTGATCTGTGTGCCTAAAATTTGATTTCTCCAGAAAAGGATCGATCCCCCAAGAGAAGAAATCGATCCCAAAATTGGGAGTAAGATCATTTTTTTATCCTTAAAGTTTACACTAAAAGGATCGATCCCCTATCTCGAGGGATCGGTCCCTTTAGGTGTGTTGACTGGGCGGACAGTTTTTTTTAAAAAAAGCGCCCCTTTTCCTTTAAACCGCCATTGCTCGACCAAAACTCTCCCAAAACAGCTCCCATCAAAAACCCTCTCTTTTTCTTCAATCCAAATCATTTTTCAAGCATTCAACACGAATTTCTTGGGTCTTTCATCTCCAAATCAGATTTAACTCTTGGTTTTTTAGTTGTGTTTCTTCAAAATCATCTTTTGGGTAAGTACTAAAACCTACCTTTTCCATTCGAATTTTATTTGAAAATATTGGGTTTATTAGTTGAATTAGGTGACATTAGAGAACTTATCTTGTTGAATATCATTGTTTTTGCTGTAGGAGGTTTACCCATTGTCTAAAATCTCTCAAAACCCTTGTTTTTGCTCTTCACCCACCAAGTGTTTATGAAAAACCCTCAACCAAAATTTCACCTATACCCAAGTCGGCCAAACCTTGTTTTTAAGCTAATCTTGTGCTTTTAATTCCTCAAAAATTCACTTTTAACTTTCCTAAACATCTTTTTACATCATCTTCTAATCAAAATTTAGTTTTGATTTGAAAATGTCTAAGAGAAAAACTATGGCTTCTAAGGGGAAGGGGATTTCATCCAAACTTCCTCCACATTCAAACTCTTTCGAAGCTTGTTTTAGAAGCCTTAAGGAAAGTGAACGCTTTTGAAACCTTTTTGCATCTGCACCGGTTAAGGAAACTCGCTCCATTAATTTTGATTTCCAAACCAAACTTAACTTTTCCTACTTGAAAAGGTTTACGGAATTTAAGTGGATGGAGTATTTAAAATTTAAGGGGCCAACCTATCCTACTCTTGTTCGAGTCTTTTACTCTAATGCCACCATTTCTTCTTCAAAACAACCGAATTGCACTATTTTTCGAACAATTAAATCCTATGTTTTGGGTAAGGATGTCACTCTCACTGCCGATTTTCTTGCAAATTCTTTTGGTCTTCCCGATGAGGGTATTGAAACTGAAAAAGGATCTTATCCTTCAAATTTCGTGTCATGAACAACCAAGCCACTTTCTTTGCGCTTCATGATCGTCTCTTGCACCTCATTCTTTCTCATGTGATTCGTCCTCGTGGGACGAATTATTCGTCGGTTCGAGAGTCCGATTATTGGTGGCTTCATTGCATCCGTAAAGGAACTCAACTCCATCTTGCCACCTTCATCTTCGAAGATATGGTAAAAATCATCAAGGCTAAGAAGGTGAAAACCTTAACCTATGGTATGTATCTTAGCCATATTTTTTCTTTGCTCAACATCGATACATCTTTTGAGCTCAGCATCGATCTTCCCACCGACAACATTATTGGCCATCATTCTATGGATCGCTTGGGATACAAAGAAGAACTCGAATTCTCTATGAATTGGGTGAAGAAGAAAGGTAAAGTTCTTGAACCGAAATATCATGAAGAGGGAGGTGAAGAACATGAGGATGAACATATGAATGACGTTCATGGATCCTCCACTGATGCTAGACCTCATGACATGTCTTTGAGGGAGCTTCATGAGTCTCTCATTCGTCACATAGACTCATCCATCGGATCTCTTAGGTCTCACATGGATTCTAGACTCGATTCTCTTGAGGCACGTTAGGCTTCCTTCGGTGATGCTTTTAGCGCTCTTCAGCACAAGCTTGACGGCTACCCATTCTCACCGCCACCATATTAAACTTAGATGCATACATGCATGGACATCATATTATATTATGTTTATGTTTATCTTTGCTTTCAAATATTTCTACATACTTTTTATGACTCTTTGATGGATGTTGTCTTAGAACTTTGATTATATGTTGCTTTTTTCTATTTTGGTACTTGTGGATGCTTTATGGATTTTAATTTAAGTACCTATGAATATTAATGCTTTATTGTTGTTATCTATCCTTCTAATTCTAGCATTTATTTTGATTTTCTCCTTTGTTATATAGTGCTAATGATTTTCTTGAATTATTTTTGATATAACAAAAAGGGGGAGAAACATGAGCGAATAATGAAAAATGGGTTTTTAAACAAAATTGGAGCTTAAATAGTTGTGTTTTAAAACAAGTTTTTAAACCATTTATCAACTCAAAAATTATTTCCCTAAGGGGGAGCTTTTGTCAAAAACAATTTTTCAAAGAGTTTTATTATATCAAAAGGGGGAGATTGTTGAACTAATATTTTGATATAAAAAATTAAAAGAAAAATGTTTTTGGACTTAATCGAATATATTAAATCTTTCAAAAATAATTCAAAGTCCAAAAAAATTGTTTCGAATATTTTCCAACTTAGCCGATCTTGTTCAAAAACAAGTATGATCCATTTTTGCACTACGAATACTGTTTTCTAGACTCCAAGGCAAAAAAGATCGATCCCCAAATGAAAGGGATCGATCCCTTTTTGGACAATTTCACATATATTTTTGTTTCCATTCTCAAAATGCAAAAGGATCGATCCCTTTGTTGCTACGATCATATTTTTATGAAAAGTATCGATCCCTCGTGTTATAAATGCTTTGTTTTTGGTAGGTGATAGCTTGATGTCATCCCCAATGGCTCCAAACGGCTAGTATTGATAGAGAGGATACACAAACAAGGAAAAACCATATCAGCAACAACAAGAAGTCTATCAAAACATTCAAGCAATCAAGAATCCAATTTGTGCTTAATTTTCCATCTTTCTTGTAAACACTAGAGTGTTCTTCATTGTAATTCATTTGCTAGTGTTTCTTTCGCTGTGTGAGAGAACTTACATTGTGCAAACACCTTCATTGTGAGGATTTTCTAGTTCGCTTCTTTGTATTTGTTTTGGGGAAAGGATTCAATAGACTTTGGGGTATAAGTCTATTGAATTGTGTAAGGTTACTCTTTATCCTTAAAGGAAAGACAAATTAGTTGATTTGTGGAAAATCCTTAGTGTGGTCATTAAGGTAGTTGATGTAGACTCCATTAAGGGAGTTGAACCACTCTAAATCACCTTGCAATTTATACCTTTGCAATTAGTGTCCATAAATCTTTAAAAATCCAATTCACCCCCTCTTGGTTTTATTCGATCGATTACTACACTCAACAAAAGTGATTCTCTCCCTCGTATTGTGTTATTATGAGCTTGTTGATGCACTTGATTTTATATATATTTACCTACTATTTTAAGCATATTTTTAAGTAAGAGGTTTACTGTTTATAATGTCATATCGATGAAGGATGCACATGGTAAGTGATCCTTTGTATGTATATGCTCATACATGTTTAATGAAGCATGGTTTAATGCTTGGAATGTGGCTTATTGATAATGCTTGAAAACATAGAGGTTTGTGCTAAATGGGAATTATATTGGCAAGTGATGTTGTGAAAAGTGATTTATAAATGAAATTGGATACAGTTAGCCGGCTATAGGATTGAGTGCACTATAAACAAGTCGCCTTGGATGTTGAGGGGTTCTGAATGTGCCGAAAACTCCATCCAAGTACCCTAACAATTGAGGAAATTGACTTGTGTTCCGTCTCTCGTTAGTGGGGTTATACATGTATTGATGAGTGGTGTTGAGGGGTTGTAAGGTACCGAATAATCCATCAAGGGTGTCATATCGGTGGAGGGTAGCTCCCTTGTGTGAACCTTGAGATGCCGATTAGAATGTATGAAGTGTTAGAAGAACACTTGGGAATCCATGTATCCGATATGTTTTCAGAAATGAGAATGTTGATGATCACTTGTGAGCCAATATAATTGATAAATTGCTTAGAAATGTATATGGATGTTTTACTCTTTAAGCTTTGCTTATGGTAGCTATGCATGGAAAGGCTTAAGATGAGTGTTAGAAAATAGTTTTGTTGTTGAAGTATGTGATACTCGTTGCATGATGTATAACATGTTGATTTTGTTAATGAAGTGCATAGGTTTCAAAAAGGGCATGATGGTTTTCAAATGGTGTAAAATGGTTTTAAGCATTGATGGTGTTTTTGGTTTTGAGAACTCCTCACTAAGCTTGTATGCTTACGCTCTCTTTTGTCGATCAATGTAAATAATTAGGTGTTTTGAGGTAGCAACTTGCAAGGGTGTAACGCCCTGGTTTTGGGCCTAGATGTTTTAAAGGTTGAATCGGGCCGGTCGAGAACGGTTCGAATCTTAAAGGGAGGTTTAGGGAACACCTAGTTCGGGATGCTTTAAAAATATGGAAAAATATCTAAAAATCCTCATTTATTATATTAAAGGTTATGGTGAAAACAATTTTACAAAATGTGGTTTGGAAATACTACATTTCGGTGTAGTGACCAAATTGCAGTTTTTGCAAAAGTTGACTAGTGACTGTTTTGTAAGGGATTAAAACTTCGAATCTTTAAGAAGCTAATTTTACCAAAATATTGTTATCAGATTTGTCTTTAATTTGGGAGTTTTTAATAATGTTTTAATTAAGGAATAAAGGAGAATTAAAAAGAAAGTCTAAGTTGACTTTTTCATAACTACCTTATGTTAGTTTTCTCTCATTTCATTTTCTCTCAATTTCCACTCAGCCAAACACATTTCCCTCACCAATTAACCTTTGATTTTCATCTCTAAAAGCTGAGATTTCATTCTCCTAAGGATTCCTAATCTTTACCTCATCAAAACCTTTTGTTTTTACCTTGGATTTTCAAGAAATCTTGCCCAAATTGAGGAGAAATCAGCCATTAGAGGTAAGCTTCGTCCTTCTCCTCTAATGATCAATTCTTTACTGAAATTCCCAAGTTCTCAATCCTTTGTTAATGATTTTTGAGTTGCTTTAATGTTAGAAACATGAAATTGTGGTAAAACTCAAGATTCTTGGTGAGATCTTGTTGATTTTCGTAACTCTTAGTTAGGCTCTGTTTTGAGGTTGATTTCTAATGTATTTTGGATGATAATTGACGTTATAAATGAGGTTTTATCACACAAATCTCGAATAGGTTTGGATTCCTAAGCTTTACATGTTAGATTTGTGGTTTTTGGAGTGTTCTTGGTGTTCTGTTTTTGCTGGAGATATAATGGCGTGTTTATGATGGTTTTTGGTGTTGATTGAGGTTTAGAAATGATTAGAATTGATAGATCTTGGTTGGGCTTTGTTTTGGGAAAGTTTGGAGATGATTTTGGTTATTTTGGGTAGCCAAAATGGTGCTTTTGTGTAGTGCAGCGAGATTTAATGAGTGGCTGGTGATTTCAATGCATGATGATGCATTAATCCTCCGCTCTTATGTGTAATAAATAGGGGAGACATCTTCGGACGCTTTTGGTGTTGATCCGGAAGTGCCTGGAGCTTAGATATCGTTTCGGCAAGCAAGCGAAACGTAATCGGTGAGTGCGAATGGTCTTAAAAGTCCTTGAGGGACAAAGAAACAAGGTTTGGGGATTTAGGATTGGTTTGAAACACCGTCCTATGTCCGGAAGTAAGTATGGCTAGATTTGCTCTCAATATGTGGTTGATGCCCCTAAATGCTTTTACATGCTCTTGTTTTGAGATAGACAAATTCCTACTGTTTTGGACATGATTTGTAGCATGAGATGATGCTATGTATTGATTACATTAGATAGCATGTTGTGGTAAAGAGTTTTGAGATTTTAATTTAATACAAAGCATGAGATATGGTTTTGAAATGAGATGAGAAAGATTTATGAAATGTTGCATCAAAATAGTAGGTGAGATGATGTTTTTGATATAATATATTGGCATAAATGATGAGATAATTACCGGATATAATTGGTCGACCAATAGGATGAGAGTGCACTATAAACTAAAAATTCGTACGTGCTCTTTGGAGTCGGGCAATGGGGGTAGTGCCATCCCGATCCAAAGTGATAATCTGATGATGAGAGATTCCATCGGGGTAGGACTTGGTGAAATACCCAAGCTTTATGGCGAAGAGAGATACCGCCATGAGAGTCTGGTGATGTGAGATTCCACCGGGGTAGAACTTGACTTTGAGTCAAGCTAATCCGCATATCCGAGTAAAGTTGTAATATGAAATGCCAATATATGAAATTGTATTTGATTCACATGTTATGCTATGAGAAATGCATATGAGATTTATGGTATGAAATGCTTTTGTTTTCATTAAGCATGTGTTTGGCTTTGCCATGAGTTTTGCATTGGTTTATTGCATGAGATAGAATAAAGGTACATGTGTTTTCAAATGGAGAGTTGCATTGAAATGGTTTTCAAGCATGAGATAGAAAGAGCATGTTGTAGAAAATGGTTTTTGAGAAAGGGTTTAAAGATGCATTGTTGTGTTGGTTTTCCTTAGAGTTTGCCTCACTAAGCAAATGTGCTTACGCTCTCTTTTACCAACAATATAGATAATTGAGACGTCTTTGGGCAGCAAGGAGGCTAACGACATCCAAGGAAGTGAGAAGCTCATGTATGGTGAAGTTTTCATATGCTTTAGTATTGATATTTGGCAATGGGGACCTATAGTTGGTTTTGGGAGATGTGTTTTGAACTCCATATGTTTGTGGCAAGTTTGATATGGTTTTTGAAGTTTGTGAATGGCCTATATGGTTTGGTTTGAGGTTTGATGCTTCTATATGGTTTATGTGACTAGGGAGCATGCCTATAGACTCATTGATTATATGCTTGACGCCATGCTTTAGCTTAAGCTTCATAATAATGTTCTCTGATGGTTAACCATGTTGTTGGTGTGTTATGCTATCATTTGGGATGTGTTTGAATGTGTAAAGATGTGAAAAACCAGAAAAATATATAGTTGCAGGGCAGGGTGTATCAAACACCCTTAACTGTTTTGGAACAGGGGCCTGAAATGGCCATGGTGTTTCGGAACGGGTAAGAGTGTTTCGGAACACTTTAGCTACTGGAGAGCCATGTTCCGATACGAGTTTCGGAACGGGCTCGAGTATCGAAACGGTCAGTCCAGCTTCGATACGGCCGTTTTGATACAGGGGTCAGCGTTTCGAAACACTCGACCGTTGGACTGCATTTTGAATTGTTCCCAGTTCTTGTTTCTTACATTTTAGTCCTTAATGATTGTGGATGCAATTGGTTGAGTTTGGAATGTCTAATTAGATTGATATTTGACAGAGACGCATGAAACATGACTAATTGAATAATGGTAAACTTAAAATCTGCAAGGTCCTCGTGTTTTACAAAATTTATGTTTTGGTACCTAAATGTTTAATTTGCGCAATTAAACCCCTAAATGATTTCCGATTGTTCTGCCTTCTCCTTCTTGTGATCTTGAGTGTTCACATAGGCTAACAATGCATTTAGAAAAGATAAAAAGAAAAAAATGTCGTTAATCAAGGTTCACTTTCGGGTTGACTTTGGTTTTCCTCGTGTAATCTTCGTAGTTCGGGTCAAGCGTCTAGGCCGGGCTAAGGGGGTTACATTTGTTGGTATCAGAGCCAGGTTAGCAAATATTTGGGGCTTGGTAAGTGGTTAATGGGTGTGAGTATGAATGGTTATGGCTTTTTGGTGAAAGCATGGTGTATGATTGTTGATGTTTTAGTTCTAATGAGATGAATTTGTGATGTTATGCCATGTTTGAGGTATAGTTGGGGATCCCATTTCCATATCATTACTATTGGAAAGGATTGTTTTCAAAAAAAATGAGCTTGAGTACTTGGATTACTTGCCTTATATTGCCTAATTGAATTTATTGCATTTTGTCAGTTACATTGTTTTCATATGAGGCCACGTAGAGAGCTTAGAATTAATACTCGTGCTATGGCTGAGAATGAGAATGTTAAGGATCTACCTCATCCTCCTCCTGGTGGACCACTCGGTGGTGGTGGAGCAGAGGTTGGTGCTGCGGGAGCTGGTGCTGGGGTTGCTGGACCCGAGGGAGTTCAGGGGCAAGCTGCTCTTGATATGTCAGTGTTGATTCAAGCTATTGCTGGAGCTTTTCAGGCAGCAGTAGTTGTAGCTCATGGGGCTGCACCTCAGGATGGTGCTAATGTGAGGTTGCCGTTGGAGCGACTCCGCAGTCTATGAGGGACTGAGTTCAAGGGGCTAACCCCGGAAGGTTCTGAGTCTTGGTTAGAAAGTACTAAGAGGATACTTGGGCAACTGAACTGTAACAACACTCAGAAATTGGGATGTATTGTGTCCCTGTTGCACGGTGATGCATATACGTGGTGGACAACCACAATAGCGGGGTTGGATGATGACGAGGTGACTTGGACATTCTTCTTGATTGCATTCAAGCGAAAGTATTTGGGAGTCTGCTACCTAGATGAGAAAAAGAGGGAGTTCATGTCCCTTGTGCAATGGGAGCATGACAGTGGTGGAGTATGATGTGCAATTTGTACGCCTTAGCCAGTATGCACCTGAGCTAATTCCTAGCGAACGGGAGTGATGTGAACGATTCTGATATGGGCTGGTAGCTGACGTGAAAAACTATATGCTCGCAGCGGACTATATTGATTTTGATGTCTTGGTCACTTGAGCCAAGGACATTGAGCTGAATCTTGGTCTGGCAAGTCGAGCGGGAGGATCTAGCTCAGGGAAGCGACCTACGGAATGTGATCTTGGTAGAGATCGGTTTAAGAGACATAAGGATAGAAGGACACATGCGGATGCTAGGCGTGGAGGTGGCAACCCTGGAAGAGGTCAGCAAGGACCGAATGCTTTTCTTCGGACTCCTGAATGTAATAGGTGTTGTAGAAGGCACACTGGTGAGTGTTGGGGCAATCTTGGTACATTATGGAATTGCGGCAATCGTGGACACGTGAAGAGGGATTGTCCGCAGCCGATGAGAGAGGGTCAGGCTCCGGTGAGAGCAGCTGAGCCACAGAGAGGCCGTGGGCGCGACCGTGGCAATTTCCAGCGCAGAGATGAAGGTGGAAGGAATGTAGCTCATGTGGTGGCTGCTCAGCCTGAAGGTGGTGGTCAGGCTAGAGTGTATGCCCATCGAGAAGGGAGGAATGACACGGACGTGATCGCATGTACCTTCAATTTGCAATCCTTGTCATTACTTTCTTTGATTGATTCTGGATCTACACACTTGTACATATTGCATGAACATGCTCAAATGCTTGGTCTGCCTGTTGAGTCTTTGGATGTGGGTATGCGTGTGACTAGTTTCTTTGGTGAGACGGTTGTAACAAGGAGGTTGTATAGGAGATGTCCCTTAAAGGTGCAAGAGCATGTGTTTCTAGTTGATCGTATGGAATTGCCTTTCTATGGATTTGATGTAATCCTTGGTATGGATTGGCTTGTTGAGCATAGGGCCGTTGTGGATTTTGAGAATAAGCGAGTTTCGCTGAAACTTGTGGACGATTATGAAGTTGTGGTAGTGGGAGAAAATGTGAAATTCCTATCTAATGTTAGGGGTGCGAGGCTTACCTAGCCTTTTTCATGAATCCTAGTACAAAGGAGGTTCGTGTAACACCCCAATTTTGGGCTTAGAAGTTTAGGGTCTGGTCAGACTGATCTGAGAAACGGTTCGAATATAAAAGGAGGTTTTAGGGAAAGCCTAGTTCGGGATGCTTTAAAAATATAGAAAAATATCTAAAAATCCTCATTTAATATATATAAGAGAATGGAGAAATCAATTTTACAAAATAAGGTTTGGAAATACTACATTTCGGTGTAGTGACCAAAATGCGATTTTTGCAAAGTTTAGTAGTGACTGTTTTGTAAAGGATTGAAACTTTGAATCTTTAAGGAGCTAATTTACCCAAAATGTTTTTCTACAGATTTTTCCTTAATTTGGGTGATTTAATTAATGTTTTAATTAAATAAAAAGAAAAGGGAAACTACTTTTTGGATTTTCATAACTACCTTTTCCTAATTTTCTCTCATTCCTTTTTCTCTCAAAATCTCATCATCCAAACACATTTCCTCCAGAAAATTTACATTTATCTTCACTTCAATTGATGAGATTTCTATCATCTATTGGTTCCTAATCAATCTTGCATCAAATCCTTTTGATTTCCACATTGAATTTTCAAGGAATTTGGCCCAAATCAAGGAGAAATCATCATTTAGAGGTAAGGATGTTCTTCTCCTTAAATACTCAGTTCTCTACTGAAATTCCCAAGTTGTCAATCCTTTATTAAAGTTTTATAAATGGATTTAATGTTAGAAACTTGATTTTGGCTTAAAACTCAAGATTTGGAAGAGATCTTGAAGATTTTCGTTGTAATGGATTGGGCTCTGTTTTGAGATGATTCTTTAATGTCTTTTGGATGTTTAATGATGTTAGAAATGAGGTTTTATCAATCCAATCCCGAATAGTTTGTATTTCCTAAGTTTTTGCTTATGAAAATGGTAGTTTTTGAGGTGTTTTTGGTGTTCTGTTATAGATGGAGGTATAAGGACGAGTTGAAAGTTTTTTTGGTGTTAATTGATGTTTAGAAATGATTAGAAGTGATGGATCTTGGCTGGGTTAAGTTTTGGGAGAGTTTGGAGGTGATTTCGGTTGTGTTTGGTAGCCGAAATGTTGGTTTTGGGTAGAGCAGCGAGTTTTGGAGTGTTGGCTGAAGATTTCAATGCATGTTGATGCATTAATCCTCTGCTTTGATGTGTCTAAAATAGGGGAGACATCTTTGGACACTTTTGGAGTTGATCCGTATGCTTAATCGGCGTTTCGGCAAGCAAGCGAAACGTAATTGGTAAGTGGAGTTGGTTTTCCAGCTTTGAAATGATTATTGGAGGTTTTGGGAGCTTAGTTTAAGTCTAAACAACTTAGCTAAGCTCAAGAGTAAGTTTTCGGAAAAACTCCCTCGGATGTGCTAAGTTATGGTTTGATGCATTAGTTAAGAAATGCATGTTTAATTACTGTTTTGAAAGCATGTTTAAGCATGATTAATGCTGGTTTTGAAAGCCTTGTATTGAGGAATGCTCAAGGTAAGAGATCCTTGGTTTGTCACATTATTAATATGGTTTTGATGCATAGTGATGCATGATGATAAGTGGCTTTGATTTATGCTTTAAAACAGTGAATTGATGATGGTATTTGATATATATTGGCAAGTGATGTAATGGTTTTAAAGTACTTGAATCGGATATAGTTAGCCGGCTATAGGATCGGGTGCACCGTAAGTAAAGTCGCCTTGGATGTTGAGGGGTTTTGATTGTACCGTAAACTCCATCCAAGTACCCCTAACGATTGAGGTAAAATCACAACGGTGGTTGAAATTCCGTGTGTGGATCTTGTGTTATGTGTCCCTTACTCTCGTTAGAGGAATTATACAACTACCGATGAGTGGTGTTGAGGGGTTGTGATTGTACCGTTATACTCCACCACGGGTGTCACATCAATGGAGGGATTGCTCTTG
Source organism: Hibiscus trionum (assembly GCA_030270665.1). Taxonomy (NCBI): domain Eukaryota; kingdom Viridiplantae; phylum Streptophyta; class Magnoliopsida; order Malvales; family Malvaceae; genus Hibiscus; species Hibiscus trionum. Next base: position 37,534,040 of record BSYR01000026.1, on the reverse strand, counting down.
AGTGTGAACCTTGTGTAGTCCAGTAGTATGTATGAAGCGTGTGGGACAACGCTTGTAATCCGCGTATCCGATTGTGTTTTGTGCAAATGGTTATGAACTATCACTTGAAATCCAATATAATGTGTTTAAATGTAAAGAAGCATGAGACGCTTGAAAATGATGCATGGTAGCATGAGAAAAGAGATGAGCATGTGTTTAAAAAGCTTTGTTGAAAGTGTTTTCTAAAATGCAGTTGTTGTATTGGTTTTGGTTAGAGCTTGCCTCACTAAGCATTTGTGCGTACGCTCTCTTTTACCAATAATGCAGGTAATTGAGGTGTTAAAGGGCATCAAGGGAGCTAAGTATATCAAAGGGAAGCTAAGCTCATGTATGGTGAAGTTTTCGTACACTATTAGTTTTGATAATTTGGCAATGGGAACCTAAGTTTTGTTTTTGGAGATGTGTTGAACTCCCTAAGGTTGTGGCATGTTTGCCTTTATTGGTTTGAATTGTAAATGGCCTTTAAATGCTTGATTGAAGTTTATTTGCCCTTTTGGTTTTGATAATAGGAAGCATGCCTCTAGACTTGTGAAATTTCATGTTTGGTGATATGAATGTGTTAGGGTGTCCTAAACATGTAACATTTATGTGTGTTGACTTGTTGACATGACTAGGGAGTCATTAGATGGTGTTCGAATGGGTTTATGCATGAAAAACCAGCAAAATCTGCAGTTTCTGGGCAAACCGTATTGAAACACTCTCTGGCGTTTCGAAACGGGGGCCTGTAATGGCCTTCGTGTTTCGAAATGGCTGGAGGCTGTTTCGAAACGTTTTGGCTACTAGAGGGCCATGTTTCGGAACAAGTATCGAAACGGGGAAGGGTTTTGCCCTACCGTTTCGATACGGCTGGTAGGTGTTTCGAAACAGGTGACCTTTGGTCACAGTTTGAATTGCTCTGAAGTTGCATGTTTTACATTTTAGTCTTAAATGTTGAGATTGCAATTGCTTGAGCTTGGGATGTTCAATTGAGTTGAAATTTGACAGAGAAGCATGTAACTTGACTAATTTCATATTGGGAACTTTAAAATCAGTAAAGATCTTCTATTTTTCAGAAATTACGTTTTGGTCCCTAAATCTATATTTTGTGCAATTGAGTTCCTTTCTGAAGTTTGATCGCTGTGCCTTTCTCTATCGTACCTCGTGAGTACTCACTTAAGGTTAATGTGCCTCTAGACAAGACTAAAAAAAGGGTCGTGAATCAAGGTTGACTTTTGGGTTGGCTTTGGTTTTCCCCGTGTAATCTTCATAGTTCGGGTCAGCCGTCTAGGCCGGGCTAAGGGGGTTACATTTGGTGGTATCAGAGCTTAGGTTCTCGTGTAATTGGGAATTGTTATGTGGGTGATGTATGTGTATTTGGGTGATATGCCTTTAGGGTGAAAGAATGTTGTATGAATAGTGTTGCATGGTTTCAATTGTGATGATATGCTATGTTGGAGCGTGTTAGGGGATCTCATTGCCATATCAAAACTAATGAAAGGAATTGTTTTTGGAAAATGAGCTTGAGTACTTGGATTACTTACCTTATTGAGCCCTAATTGTCTTTATTGCATTTGTGTCAGTGCATTGTTTTCTTGTAAATGGGGCCGCGTAGAGAGATGAGAATAAATACAAGAGCTATGGCTCAGAATGAGAACGAGAATGATGAGAACGCTGAGAATGTTGTGGATTTACCTCCTCCCCTGGTGGTGGACCACCCGGTGGTGGTGCTGGAGGTGGTAATGCTGGTGTTGGTGCTGGTGCTTGGGTCACTGGACTTGAAGGTGTGCATGGGCAAGCTGCTCCTGACATGACTGTGTTGATTCAGGCTATTGCTGGAGCCTTTCAGGCAGCAGTAGCTGGAGCTCAGGGAGCTGCGCATCAGGATGATGCTAATGTGAGATTGCCTTTAGAACGTCTTCGCAGTCTAGGAGGGACTGAGTTCAAAGGTTTATCTCCGAAGGATCTGAGTCTTGGTTGGAAAGCACCAAGAGGATTTTGGGGCAATTCAACTGCAATAATGTGCAGAAGTTGGGTTGTGTGGTGTCACTGCTGCATGATGATGCTTATACATGGTGGACGACCACTATCTCTGGAATGGAGGACAATGATGTAACTTGGACGTTTTTCCTGAATGCGTTCAAGCGGAAGTATCTGGGTGTGTAATACCTAGATGAGAAGAAAAGAGAATTCATGTCTCTTGTGCAAGGCAGCATGACGGTAGCTGAGTACGAGATCCAGTTTGTCCGCCTTAGTCAGTATGCACCTGAGCTAATTCCTGATGAGCGAGAGAGGTGTGAACGTTTCCGTTATGGATTGGTAACGGATGTGAAGACCTTTATGCTTGCGGCTGAATATATAGATTTTGATGTACTTGTGAGTCGGGCGAAGGACATCGAGCATAATTTGGGTTTGTCTTCCAGAGGCGTTAGTTCTAGCTCGGGTAAAAGAGCTTCTGATCATAGTTCTGGTGGTGGACGGAACAAGAGAGGACAAGATAAGAGGTATCAGCCTACTGCTAGGCGTGGTGGTGGAGGACATGGTACGCCTATTCAGGGAGATAGGATGAGGGCTGATCAGAACATGTGCTGGACGTGTGGATCTCGCGGCCATTTGAGGCGAGATTGTCCTCGAGCAGCGAGGGAGGTTCAGGCTCCTGTTGCAGCGACAGATAATTCATGTTGGAATTGTGGTTCGGCAGACCATATGAGGACGGAGTGTCCTTTGTTGGCTGGTGGTGGTCAGGGACGTGCTGCTGGGGTAGTTGCACCTTAGAGAGGTCGTGGGCGCGGCCGTGGTAACTTTCAGCGTAGAGATGATGGTGGGAGGAATATGGCGCATGTTGTGGCTGTTCAACCTGAGGGTGGTGGCCAGGCTCGAGTGTATGCTCAGCGTGAGGGAAGGAATGATACGGATATGATCGCAGGTACCTTTACTTTGTAATCCTTATCATTACTTTCCTTGATTGATTTTGGATCTACACACTCCTACATATTGCGTGAACATGCTCAAATGCTTGGTTTACCTGTTGAGTCTTTGGATGTTGGTATGCGTGTGACTAGTTCTTTTGGTGAGACGGTGGTGACACGAAAGTTGTATAGAAGATGTCCCTTGAAAGTGCAAAACCATGTTTTTCTTGTTGATCTCATGGAGTTGCCATTCTATGGTTTTGATGTAATCCTTGGTATGGATTGGCTTGTTGAGCATCGAGCTGTAGTGGATTTTGAGAACAAGCGAGTTTCGTTGAAACTTGCAGATGATTATGAGGTAGTGGTGGTGGGTGAAAATGTAAAGTTTCTTAGTAATGTGGTGTCTACCTTGGAAGCAAGTCGGATGTTGCGGTAAGGTTGCGAGGCTTATCTAGCCTTTGTTATGAATCCAAGTTCGAAGGAGGTGCGCGTTCAAGATACAAGAACTATGCGAGAGTTTCCTGGAGTGTTCCTGGAGGAGTTACCTGGATTGCCGCCTAGTCTAGAGGTGGAGTTTGGAATTGAGTTGTATGAAAACACAACTCCAGTGTCCATTGCTCCCTATCGCATGGCACCTAAGGAGTTGAAGGAGTTGAAGACGCAACTTCAGGAGTTGCTTGACCGTGGGTTCATTCGGCCGAGTATGTCACCTTGGGGTGCACCGGTCTTGTTTGTGAAGAAGAAGGATGGCACTATGAGAATGTGCATTGATTATCGTCAGTTGAACAAGTTGACCATCAAGAATCGGTATCCTTTGCCGAGGATTGATGACCTTTTTTTATCAGTTTCGAGGAGCGGCTGTGTTCTCCAAGATTGACTTAAGGTCAGGGTACAACCAGCTTAGGGTGAAGGATGTGGATGTGCCAAAAAAATCCTTTAGGACGAGGTATGGGCATTATGAGTTCCTTGTAATGCCGTTTGGCTTGACGAATGCTCATGCAGCTTTCATGGACATGATGAATAGAGTGTTCCATGAATACTTGGATAAGTTTGTTGTGGTATTCATTGACGATATCCTTGTGTACTCTCGTACTGAGGAGGAGCACGAAGGTCTTTTGAGGGTTGTCTTGCAAGCGCTTCTGGAAAATCAGCTTTATGCTAAGCTGAGCAAGTGTGAGTTTTGGCTAAAGGAAGTTGTGTTCCTTGGTCATGTGGTTTCTGCTGAGGGGATTCGTGTTGATCCTCAAAAGGTTGAGGCGGTGATGAATTGGAAGCCTCCTAAGTCCGTTCATGAAGTTCGTAGTTTCCTTGGGTTGGCAGGATATTATCGGAGGTTTGTGGATGGATTTTCAAAGATTGATGCACCTTTGACGAAGTTGTTGCAAAAGGATGTCAAGTATGAGTGGACGGAAGCGAGACAACAAACTTTTGAGAAGCTTAAGACAGCATTGACGCAAGCTCCTATCTTGGTTCAACCTGAATCAGGAAAAGAGTTTGTGGTGTACAGCGACACATCCTATGTTGGTTTGGGGTGTGTGCTAATGCAGGAGGGTAAGGTGGTGGCTTATGCATCGCTACAGTTGAAGGTGTATGAGCGTAATTATCCTACGCATGATATTGAGTTAGCTGCGGTGGTTTTTGCTTTGAAGATTTGGAGACATTATCTGTATGGTGAGAAGTGTACGGTGTACACGGGTCACAAAAGTTTTAAGTATCTGATGTCGCAGAAAGAGTTGAATCTTAGGCAACGACGTTGGGTGGAGTTGCTTAAGTATTATGATTTGACGATCGAGTACCATCCGGGAAAAGCTAATGTTGTAGCGGATGCCTTGAGTTGGAAGGTGGCAGTGGAGTTAAGGGCTATGTTTGCCAACTTGAGTATTTCGCAAGATGGAGGTCTAGTGGCTGAGTTGCAAGTGAAACCATCTTTGGTTCAGTTGATAAAGGATAAGCAGTTGTTGGATGATTCTTTGGTGCCACATGTTCAGGATATTGCTGAGGATAGACCATCGGATTTCTGTTTTAATGATGATGGAGTTTTATGTTTAGGAAGTCGGATAGTAGTGCCGAATGATGCAGAGTTGAGGCGTACTATTCTGGCTGAAGCTCATAGTAGTCCTTTCGCTATGCACCCTGGTAGTACGAAGATGTATCGTGATTTAAAGGAAGAGTACTATTGGGTGAGATTGAAGAAAGATGTTGCGGAGTATGTGAGTAAGTGCATGATTTGTCAGCGGGTTAAGGCTGAGCATCAGTTTCCTTCAGGATTGTTGCAACTGTTGAGGATTCCTGAGTGGAAGTGGGAAAGGATTACCATGGACTTTGTGTCTGGTTTGCCTTTGTCGCCATCGAAGAAGAATTCGGTGTGGGTGATTGTGGATCGCCTTACGAAGTGTGCGCATTTCTTGCCAGTGCATACTACGTATACTTTGGACAAGCTTGCATAGTTGTACATTGCTGAGATTGTGCGACTGCATGGTGTGCCAAAGTCTATAGTGTCGGATAGAGATCCGAGGTTTACATCGCGTTTTTGGGAGTGTTTGCACCAAGCTTTGGGTACGCGGTTGAATTTCAGTACTTCTTATCATTCACAGTCGGATGGTCAGTCGGAGCGTGTTATCCAAGTGCTTGAGGATATGTTGAGGTGTTGTGTGATTGAGTTTCAAGGCTCTTGGGAGAAGCATTTGCCTTTGGTGGAGTTTTCTTATAACAATAGCTACCATGCAAGTATTCAAATGGCACCTTATGAAGCCTTGTATGGGAGGAAGTGCAGAACTCCTCTTTGCTGCGCTGAAACAGGTCAGAAGTTGGTTTCAATGCCGGCTTTGTTGAAAGGAACCACCGAGAAGGTGAAGCTCATTTGTGAGCGGTTGAAGGCAGCTTCTGATCGACAGAAGTCTTACGCGGATTTAAAGCGTAAGGAGATTGAGTTTGCGGTGGGTGACCGTGTGTTTTTGAAGGTTTCGTATTGGAAGAAGGTGATGAGGTTTGGCCGGAAGGGTAAGTTGAGCCCTAGGTATATTGGACCATATGAGGTGATTGAACGTGTGGGTCATGTTGCGTACAGGCTGAGGTTACCGCAAGAGTTGGAAAAGATACATGATGTGTTTCATGTCTCTATGCTTCGGAGGTATAGATCAGATCCTTCGCATGTTATGCCTGTGGAAGAAGTAGAGTTGAATCCAGATTTGACCTATGACGAGGAGCCGGTTGAGATTCTGGATTCGGAAAGTAAAGTTCTTCGAGGTAAGACCATTGAGTTGGTTAAAGTGTTGTGGAGACATCGTGGTGTCGAGGAAGCCACGTGGGAAAGGAAGGATGACATGAAGAAGCAGTTTCCTTACCTTTTCCCTCCAGGTAAATTTCGAGGACGAAATTTCATAAGAGGGGGAGAGTTGTAACACTCCAATTTTGGGCTTAGAAGTTTAGGGTCTGGTCAGACCGATCTGAGAAACGGTTCGAATATAAAAGGAGGTTTTAGGGAAAGCCTAGTTCGAGATGCTTTAAAAATATAGAAAAATATCTAAAAATCCTTATTTAATATATATAAGAGAATGGTGAAATCAATTTTACAAAATAAGGTTTGGAAATACTACATTTCGGTGTAGTGACCAAAATGCGATTTTTGCACAGTTTAGTAGTGACTGTTTTGTAAAGGATTGAAACTTTGAATCTTTAAGGAGCTAATTTACCCAAAATGTTTTTCTCCAGATTTTTCCTTAATTTGGGTGATTTAATTAATGTTTTAATTAAATAAAAAGAAAAGGGAAACTACTTTTTGGATTTTCATAACTACCTTTTCCTAATTTTCTCTCATTCCTTTTTCTCTCAAAATCCCATCATCCAAACACATTTCGTCCAGCAAATTTACATTGATCTTCACTTCAATTGATGAGATTTCTATCATCTATTGGTTCCTAATCAATCTTGCATCAAATCCTTTTGATTTCCACATTGAATTTTCAAGGAATTTGGCCCAAATCAAGGAGAAATCATCATTTAGAGGTAAGGATGTTCTTCTCCTTAAATAATCAGTTCTTTACTGAAATTCCCAAGTTGTCAATCCTTTATTAAAGTTTTATAAATGGATTTAATGTTAGAAACTTGATTTTGGCTTAAAACTCAAGATTTGGAAGAGATCTTAAAGATTTTCGTTGTAATGGATTGGGCTCTATTTTGAGATGATTCTTTAATGTCTTTTGGATGTTTAATGATGTTAGAAATGAGGTTTTATCCATCCAATCCCGAATAGGTTGTATTTCTTAAGTTTTTGCTTATGAAAATGGTGGTTTTTGAGGTGTTTTTGGTGTTCTGTTATAGCTGGAGGTATAAGGACGAGTTGAAAGTTGTTTTTGGTGTTAATTGATGTTTAGAAATGATTAGAAGTGATGGATCTTGGCTGGGTTAAGTTTTGGAAGAGTTTGGAGGTGATTTCGGTTGTGTTTGGTAGCCGAAATGTTGGTTTTGGGTAGAGCAGCGAGTTTTGGAGTGTTGGTTGAAGATTTCAATGCATGATGATGCATTAATTCTCTGCTTTGATGTGTCTAAAATAAGGGAGACATCTTCGGACACTTTTGGAGTTGATCCGGAGGCTTAATCGGCGTTTCGGCAAGCAAACGAAACGTAATTGGTGAGTGGAGTTGGTTTTCCAGCTTTGAAATGATTATTGGAGGTTTTGGGAGCTTAGTTTAAGTCTAAACAACTTAGCTAAGCTCAAGAGTAAGTTTTCGGAAAAACTCCCTCGGATGTGCTAAGTTATGGTTTGATGCATTAGTTAAGAAATGCATGTTTAATTAATGTTTTGAAAGCATGTTTTAGCATGATTAATGCTGGTTTTGAAAGCCTTGTATTGAGGGATGCTCAAGGTAAGAGATCCTTGGTTTGTCATGTTATTAATATGGTTTGGATGCATAGTGATGCATGATGATAAGTGGCTTTGATTTATGCTTTAAAACAGTGAATTGATTATGGTATTTGATGTATATTGGCAAGTGATGTAATGGTTTTAAAGTACTTGAATCGGATATAGTTAGCCGGCTATAGGATCGGGTGCACCGTAAGTAAAGTCGCCTTGGATGTTGAGGGGTTGTGATTGTACCGTAAACTCCATCCAATTACCCTAACGATTGAGGTAAGATCACAACGGTGGTTGAAATTCCGTGTGTGGATCGTGTTATGTGTCCCTTACTCTCGTTAGAGGAATTATACAACTACCGATGAGTGGTGTTGAGGGGTTGTGATTGTACCGTTATACTCCACCACGGGTGTCACATCAATGGAGGGATTGCTCTTGAGTGTGAACCTTGTGTAGTCCGGAAGTCTGTATGAAGCGTGTGGGACAACGCTTGTAATCCGTGTATCCGATTGTGTTTTGTGCAAATGGTTATGAACTATAACTTGAAAGCCAATATAATGTGTTTAAATGTAAAGAAGCATGAGACTCTTGAAAATGATGCATGGTAGCATGAGAAAAGAGATGAGCATGTGTTTAAAAAGCTTTGTTGAATGTGTTTTCTAAAATGCATTGTTGTTGTATTGGTTTTGGTTAGAGCTTGCTTCACTAAGCATTTGTGCTTACGCTCTCTTTTACCAATAATGCAGATAATTGAGGTGTTAAAGGGCATCAAGGGAGCTAAGTATATCCAAGGGAAGCTAAGCTCATGTATGGTGAAGTTTTCGTACACTATTAGTTTTGATAATTTGGCAATGGGAACCTAAGTTTTGTTTTGGGAGATGTGTTGAACTCCCTAAGGTTGTGGCATGTTTGCCTTTATTGGTTTGAATTGTAAATGGCCTTTAAATGCTTGATTGAAGTTTATTTGCCCTTTTGGTTTTGATAATAGGAAGCATGCCTCTAGACTTGTGAAATTTCATGTTTGGTGATATGAATGTGTTAGGGTGTCCTAAACATGTACCATTTATGTGTGTTGACTTGTTGACATGACTAGGGAGTCATTAGATGGTGTTCAAATGGGTTTATGCATGAAAAACCAGCAAAATCTGTAGTTTCTGGGCAAACCGTATCGAAACACTCTCTGGCGTTTTGAAACGGGGGCCTGTAATGGCCTTCGTGTTTCGAAAAGGCTGGAGGCTGTTTCGAAACGTTTTGGCTATTGGAGGGTCGTGTTTCGGAACAAGTATCGAAACGGGGAAGTGTTTTTCCCTACCGTTTCGATACGGCTGGTAGGTGTTTCGAAACAGGTGACCGTTGGTCACAGTTTGAATTGCTCTGAAGTTGCATGTTTTACATTTTAGTCCTAAATGTTGGGATTGCAATTGCTTGAGCTTGGGATGTTCAATTGAGTTGAAATTTGACAGAGAGGTATGTAACTTGAATAATTTCATATTGGTAACTTTAAAATCAGTAAAGACCTTCTAGTTTTCAAAAATTACGTTTTGGTCCCTAAATCTGTATTTTGTGCAACTGAGTTCCTTTCTGAAGTCCGATCGCTGTGCCTTTCTCTATCGTACCTCGTGAGTACTCACTTAAGGTTAATGTGCATCTAGACAATACTAAAAAGAAAAAAAAGGTCGTGAATCAAGGTTGACTTACGGGTTGACTTTAGTTTTCCCCGTGTAATCTTCATAGTTCGGGTCAGCCGTCTAGGCCGGGCTAAGGGGGTTACAGTTCGTGTATATGATAAAAGGACCGTGTGTTAATTCTCTTGAGTATTTCCGGAGGAATTACCAGGTTTACCACCTTGTCAAGAGGTTGAATTCGGAATTGAGTTGTATGAGAACACAACTTCGGTGTCCATTGCTCCCTATCGCATGGCACTAAAGGAGTTGAAGGAGTTGAAGTCGCAAATTCAATAGTAGCTTGACCGAGGCTTTATTCGGCCTAGTGTGTCACCTTGGGGTGCACCGGTCTTGTTTGCTAAAAAGAAAGATGGCACGATGAGGATGTGCATTGATTATCGTCAGCTGAATAAGTTGACTATCAAGAACAAGTATCCTCTGCCGATGATTGATGACCTCTTCGATCAGTTTCGAGGAGCGGATGTGTTCTCAAAGATAGATATGCGGTCAGGATATTATCAGTTAAAGGTGAAGGATGTAGATGTGCCGAAAATAGCCTTTCAAACAAGATATGAGCATTATGAATTTCTAGTGATGTCGTTCGGATTGACGAATGCTCATGCTGCTTTCATGGATATGATGAACAGGGTGTTTCATGAATTCCTAGATAAGTTCGTTGTGGTGTTCATCGATGATATCCTTGTGTACTCTCGTACCGAGGAGGAGCATGAGGAACATTTGAGGGTCATTTTGCAAGCGTTGTTAGAGAATCAGCTTTATGCTAAGCTGAGTAAATGTGAGTTTTGGCTAACGAATGTTGTTTTTCTTGGCCATGTGGTTTCGGCTGAAGGGATTCATGTTGATCAGCAGAAGATTGAAGCGGTGGTGAATTGGAAGCCTCCTAGGTTTGTTCATGAAGTTTGTAGTTTCCTTGGGTTGGTAGGTTACTACCGGAGGTTCGTGGATGGATTTTCTAAGATTGTTGCCCCTTTGATGAAGTTGTTACAAAATGATGTTAAGTTTGAGTGGACGGAAGCGAGATAACAAGCTTTTGAGAAGCTAAAGGTAGCTTTGACACAAGCTCCTATCTTGGTTCAACATGAGTCAGGAAAAGAGTTTGTGGTGTATAGTGACACATCCTATGTTGGTCTGGGGTGTGTGTTGATGCAGGAGGGTAGAGTAGTGTCTTATGCATCGCGATAGTTGAAGGTGCATGAGCGCAATTACCCTACGCATGACATTAAGCTGGCAGCAGTGGTTTTCGCATTAAAGATTTGGAGACATTATCTCTATGGTGAGAAGTGTATTGTGTACACGGATCATAAAAGTTTGAAGTACCTTATGTCTCAGAAGGAGTTAAATCTTAGGCAACGACGTTGGGTGGAGTTGCTTAAGGATTACGATCTAACGATCGAGTATCATCCGGGGAAGGCCAATGTTGTGGCCGATGCATTGAGCAGGAAAGTGGCGGTGGAATTAAGGGCGATGTTTGCTAGCTTGAGCATATCGCGAGATGGTGGTCTTGTTGCTGAATTGCAAGTGAAACCATCTCTAGTTCAGTTGATTAACGATAAACAATTGTTGGATGATTCTTTGGTACCGCATGTTCAGGATATCGCAGAAGGTAGGCCTTCGGATTTCTGTTTCAATGATGATGGTGTTTTGTGTTTTGGGAGTCGGATAGTGGTGCCGAGTGATGTTGAGTTGAGGCGCACTATTCTGACTGAAGCTCATAGTAGTCCTTATGCTATGCACCCCGGTAGTACAAAGATGTACCGTGATTTGAAGGATGAGTACTACTGGGTGGGATTGAAGAAAGATGTCACTGAGTTTGTTAGCAAATGCATGGTTTGTCAGCAGGTTAAGGCTTAACATCAATTTCCTTCAGGATTCTTGCAGCCGTTGAGGATCCCAGAATGGAAATGGGAGAGGATCACTATGGACTTTGTGTCTGGTTTACCGTTATCACCATCAAAGAAGAATTATGTTTAGGTGATTGTGGATCGCCTTACGAAGTGTGCACATTTCTTGCCTGTGCATACAACATATACCTTGGATAAGCTTGCGGAGTTGTACATTGCTGAGATTGTACGTTTGCATTGAGTACTAAAATCTATAGTGTCGGATAGGGATCCGATGTTCACCGCAAGGTTTTGGGAATGTCTACATCAAGCTTTGGGTACGCGGCTGAATTTTAGTACTTCTTATCATCCGCAGACGGATGGACAGTCGGAGCGTGTTATCCAAGTGCTTAAGGATATGTTGAGGTGCTGTGTTATTGAGTTTCAGGGCTCTTGGGAGAAGCACTTGCCTTTGGTGGAGTTTGCTTATAATAACAGTTACCAGGCAAGTATTCAAATGGCACCTTATGAGGCTTTATACGGGAGGAAGTGCAGAACTCCTCTTTGTTGGGCGGAAATGGGACAAAAGTTGGTCTCGATGATGGCTTTGTTGAAAGGGACCACCGAGAAGGTGAAGCTCATTTGTGAGCGATTGAAGGCAGCATCGGACCGGCAAAAGTCTTACGCGGATTTGAAGCGTAAAGAGATAGAGTTTGCAGTGGGCGAGCGTGTGTTTTTGAAGGTCTCACCTTGGAAGAAGGTGATGAGATTTGGCCGGAAGGGCAAATTGATTCCAAGGTTCATTGAACCATACGAGGTGATAGAACGTGTGAGTCATGTTACCTACAAGCTGAGACTACCTCAAGAGTTAGAAAAGATACATAATGTGTTTCATGTATCCATGCTTCGGAGGTATAGATCGGATCCGTCGCATGTTATGCATGTGGAAGAGGTTGAGCTGAATCTAGACTTGACATATGATGAGGAACCCGTTAAGATTATGGACGTGGATAGTAAGGTTCTTCGGGGTAAGACGATTGAGCTGGTCAAAGTCTTGTGGAGACATCGTGGCGTTGAGGAAGCCATGTGGGAAAGGAAGGATGACATGAAGAAGCAATTTCCTTACCTTTTTCCTCCAGGTAAATTTTGAGGACGAAATTTCTTAAGTGGGGAGAGTTTTAACGCCTTGGTTTTGGGCCTAGATGTTTTAGAGGTTGAATCGGGCCGGTCGAGAACAGTTCGAATCTTAAAGGGAGGTTTAGGGAACACCTAGTTCGGGATGCTTTAAAAATATGGAAAAATATCTAAAAATCCTCATTTATTATATTAAAGGTTATGGTGAAAACAATTTTACAAAATGTGATTTGGAAATACTACATTTCAATGTAGTGACCAAATTGCAGTTTTTGCAAAAGTTGACTAGTGACTGTTTTGTAAGGGATTGAAACTTTGAATCCTTAAGGAGCTAATTTTACCAAAATATTTTTATCAGATTTCTCTTTAATTTGGGAGTTTTTAATAATGTTTTAATTAAGGAATAAAGGAGAATTAAAAAGAAAGTCTAAGTTGACTTTTTTCATAACTACCTTACGTTAGTTTTCTCTCATTTCTTTTTCTCTCAATTTCCACTCAGCCAAACACATTTCCCTCACCAATTAACCTTTGATTTTCATCTCTTTTGTTGAGATTTCATTCTCCTAAGGATTCCTATTCTTTACCTCATCAAAACCTTTTGTTTTTACCTTGGATTTTCAAGAAATCTTGCCCAAATTGAGGAGAAATTAGCCATTAGAGGTAAGCTTCGTCCTTCTCCTCTAATGATCAGTTTTTTACTGAAATCCCCAAGTTCTCAATCCTTTGTTAATGATGTTTGAGTTGCGTTAATGTTAGAAACATGAAATTGTGGTAAAACTCAATATTCTTGGTGAGATCTTGTTGATTTTCGTAACTCTTGGTTAGGCTCTATTTTGATGTTGATTTCTAATGTATTTTGGATGATAATTGATGTTATAAATGAGGTTTTATCAAACAAATCCCGAATAGGTTTGGATTCCTAAGTTTTACATGTTAGATTTGTGGTTTTTGGAGTGTTCTTGGTGTTCTGTTGTTGCTGGAGATATAAGGACGTGTTTATGATGGTTTTTGGTGTTGATTGAGGTTTAGAAATGATTAGAATAAATAGATCTTGGCTGGGCTTTGTTTTGGGGAAGGGTGGAGATGATTTCGGTTATTTTGGGTAGCCAAAATGGTGCTTTTGTGTAGTGCAGCGAGATTTAATGAGTGGCTGGTGATTTCAATGCATTATGATGCATTAATCCTCTGCTCTTATGTGTAATAAACAGGGGAGACATCTTCGGACGCTTTTGGTGTTGATCCGGAAGTGCCTGGAGCTTAGATATCGTTTCGGCAAGCAATCGAAACGTAATCGGTGAGTGCGAATGGTCTTAAAAGTCCTTGAGGGACAAAGAAACAAGGTTTGGGGATTTAGGATTGGTTTGAAACACCGTCCTATGTCCGGAAGTAAGTATGGCTAGATTTTCTCTCAATATGTGGTTGATGCCCCTAAATGCTTTTACATGCTCTTGTTTTGAGATAGACAAATTCCTACTGTTTTGTGCATGATTTGTAGCATGAGATGATGATATGTATTGATTACATGAGATAGCATGTTGTGGTAAAGAGTTTTGAGATTTTGATTTAATACAAAGCATGAGATATGGTTTTGAAATGAGATGAGAAAGATTTATGAAATGTTGCATCAAAACAGTAGGTGAGATGATGTTTTTGATATAATATATTGGCATAAATGATGAGATAATTATCGGATATAATTGGTCGACCAATAGGATGAGAGTGAACTATAAACTAAAAATTCGTACGTGCTCTTTGGAGTCGGGCAATGGGGGTAGTGCCATCCCGATCCAAAGTGAGAATCCAATGATGAGAGATTCCATCGGGGTAGGACTTGGTGAAATACCCAAGCTTTATGGCGAAGAGAGATACCGCCATGAGAGTCCGGTGATGTGAGATTCCACCAGGGTAGGACTTGACTTTGAGTTAAGCTAATATGCATATCTGAGTAAAGTTTTAATATGAAATGCCAATATATAAAATTGTATTTGATTCACATGTACCAAATGTTGAGATGATTTATGCTATGAGAAATGCATATGAGATTTATGGTATGAAATGCTTTTGTTTTCATTAAGCATGTGTTTGGCTTTGCCATGAGTTTTGCATTGGTTTAATGCATGAGATAGAATAAAGGTACATGTGTTTTCAAATGGAGAGTTGCTTTGAAATGGTTTTCAAGCATGAGATAGAAAGAGCATGTTGTAGAAAGTGGTGTTTGAGAAAGGGTTTAAAGATGCATTGTTGTGTTGGTTTTCCTTAGAGTTTGCCTCACTAAGAAAATGTGCTTACGCTCTCTTTTACCAACAATGCAGATAATTGAGACGTCTTTGGGCAGCAAGGAGGCTAACGACATCCAAGGAAGTGAGAAGCTCAGGTATGGTGAAGTTTTCATATGCTTTAGTATTGATATTTGGCAATGGGGACCTATAGTTGGTTTTGGGAGATGTGGTTTGAACTCCTTATGTTTGTGGCAAGTTTGATATGGTTTTTGAAATTTGTAAATGGCCTATATGGTTTGGTTTGAGGTTTGTGGCTTCTAAATGGTTTATGTGACTATGGAGCATGCCTATAGACTCATTGATTATATGCTTGACGCTATGCTTTAGCTTAAGCTTCATAATAATGTTCTCTGATGTTTAACCATGTTCTTGGTATGTTATGATATCATTTGGGATGTGTTTGAATCTGTAAAGATGTGAAAAACCAGAAAAATATATAGTTGCAGGGCAGGGTGTATCGAAACACCCTTAACTGTTTCGGAACAGGGGCCTGAAATGGCCATGGTGTTTTGAAAAGGGTAAGAGTGTTTCTGAACACTTTAGCTACTGGAGAGCCATGTTCCTATACGAGTTTCAGAATGGGCCCGAGTACCGAAACGATCAGTCCAGTTTCGATATGGCCGTTTCGATACAGGGGTCAGTGTTTCGAAACACTCAATCGTTGGACTGCATTTTGAATTGTTCCCAATTCTTGTTTCTTACATTTTAGTCCTTAATGATTGTGGATGCAATTGGTTGAGTTTGGAATGTCTAATTAGGTTGATATTTCACAGAGACGCATGAAACATGACTAATTGAATAATGGTAAACTTAAAATTGGAAAGGTCCTCGTGTTTTGTAAAATTTACGTTTTGGTCCCTAAATGTTTAATTTGTGCAATTAAACCCCTAAATGATTTCTGATCGTTGTGCCTTCTCCTTCTTGTGATCTTGAGTGTTCACATAGGCTAACAATGCATTTAGAAAAGATAAAAAGAAAAAAAAAGTCGTTAATCAAGGTTAACTTTTGGGTTGACTTTGGTTTTCCCCGTGTAATCTTCGTAGTTCGGGTTAAGCGTCTAGGCAGGGCTAAGGGGGTTACAAAGGGGATCGTAAAAGACTTCATTTTGAAAGTATGTTTCGGTTTGAACAAGGGTAATAAGGGCAATGGGGATTCCATGGTTTGTTTGGGTGATGTGTATGAACACCCTTGTTGAGCATGTTTACTTTATGGTTTTATACTTGTAAAAGGCCTATATTTGGTATTTTGTGCATTGGTTTGAGTTTTGCCTCTTGAGTGGCTTATTTCTTAGGTTGCATGCCTTTAGTTTTCCATTGATGCAAATTGCCATGATATGATCCTAAATATGCTATGAATATTTGTGGATTAATGTTTATGTATGATGTATGCATGTTGGATTGGTTTAGGATGGTTTTAGGAGTGAAAAACCATCAAAAAATGTCATTACAGGCCCAGGTGTTTTGGTACACTCGTGCATGTACCGAAACAGAGAGCCTGAAATGGCCTAAGGGTTTCGAAACAAGGTAGGTCTATTCCGATACGTTTTGCATCTAGAAACCAAAGTTTCAAAACACCTCAAGGGTGTTTCGATACGGTCTTGTGTTCCGAGACGTGAAGTACTGTTTCGATACACCTGTTTCGATACAGGGCTAGCATGTACCGAAACAGTTGGCTGTTATGTTAGTTGATGGAATATTCTGAAGTTCTGATTATTTGCGTTTTAGTCCCTGAATGTTGTGGATGCAATTAAGTGAGTATGAATGATTGTTTTGACCTGAGATTTGACTGAGATACATATAATGAGACTAATTAAAGGTTGGTAATAAAAAATGGTTTAAGTTCTTATAAATCAGAAAAAATAATTGATCCCTAAAAGCCGTAATTGAATGAAATTGATGATTGATCGAGTTGCGAATGTTCTGCTACAATGTTTAACACATAGGATTCTAATTAGCATCTAGATAAGATAAAAACAAAAAATAGGGTTGTTTATTAAGGTAAACCTTCCCGGTTTACTTCAATATTCCTTGTGTGACTCGTTCACTTCAGTCTATCGGCTAGGCCGGGTCGAGGGGGTTACAAACTCTCCTTTAACAGCATCAGCAGTTTCTTCTCCATCGTCTGGTAAGTCTTTTTCTTCATCTTCGACTTCATCTTCATATGCAATGTCTCCATTATCCAAAATCAGCATAGTAGTTCAGTTTGGACATTGATTTGCCATATGAACATGTCCAAGGCATTTGAAGCTCTGAATATCTCTGGATCTTTCAGGTTTCGCTGCTTTTTTACCTTTGGCATTCTCTACGACATGCATTTTAGGCTGAGGAGTTTCAAACACTTCTCTTATCTGCTTAGGAGTCCTTCACGCTTTCTTTTTTGTTCTTTTTTTTAACTTTTTACACAAACAGATTGCTTTAAGATGCTTGTACTCGATGCTTCCAACCAAAGCTCTGATTACTACTTGATATGGGATCGCCTAGAACTCCATGGAATTGGATGAGAACGAGGCTGCCACTTTGATTGCCCTGATTTAGGAAGGCACAAGTAACCTGTAAGCAAGCCCACTTAAAGAAAGAAAATAAAAAGGTTAAAGAAAAGGATGAATGATGAAGAAGAGAGGTTGTGGAAGACTTGTATGTATTTTGTGAAATTTTGAAGGGTGAAGGACAAATATGTATGGTGTTGGTGAAGGAGTTGGCCGTTTGGTGTATGGTGAATGGAAGGATGGAATAAGATGGATGATGGTAGAGAATGGACATGAAAAAATAGATAGTATCTTAGGAATTCAAAGGAAGAAACAAAGGTATATAAAACCTAAGCCATGAACCTTAAGAGAATTTGTAAGGGATGGTAGTAAAGGACTTGACCTCGCTAGATATAAGAACTAGGAAATACAAGTATCAAGGTGTAAAAGGAATGACACAACAAGCAATGCTTGAAAGTCGATAAAGTTCTAAAAAGAACAAGAAGAGAGAAAAATCTAACAAAGTATATTAATTCAAATGAATTGTGTGTTTTACAAAGCAAATAACATTACATATTTATAGTAATCGAAGGGGTTTGGCCGAAAGGATGCAAGGACTCCAATAGTTGGCCGAATAATGCTTGTGGCCCTTCCTTGTGTTGGTTCAGCTAATGGTGTCTTCATGAAGGGGCATTGTGTTTTTCAGCTAACTTTTCAAAGGCAGGTGATGCTTCGTGATGGCGCCAAAATGTGGAGAGGAATCATGGTTCATGTAGAACTAAATGTTTTGATATAATAATTGAAAAAAGTTTTTGACTAAATTGAAAACAATTTAAAATATGCTTTTAGTCAAAACAACTTTAAAATATGTTGAAGGGTTTTTTACAAGGCTTTGGAATAATTTAAAGTGTATTTAAAGTAGTCAAAACCAAGATTTTAATGTAATCGCACCGATACGGTACACGACCATATCGATACCCTTTAGGGTTTTAACTACAGTGAATTTCCTATAGCCAAAACCCGTATTGATACGCTTAGTCAATATCGATACCGTGTGTCTTAAAACCCTAATGGCTAGTTCACGTACCGATACGCCCAACTACCCCCAACGTTCAAATTCCCAACGGTCTTTAAATTGTAGGACCATACCGTTACGCTTGCCACGCGTATCGATATGCACCAACTAGAAGTGCTCAACGACTATTTCCTTATCGAGACTGTATCAACACGGATTGAAGAGTACCGATACGCTAAGCTGCAGAACTGCATTTATGGTGGGAAATAAAGGCTCTAACGGCTCCAATTCAACCCCAACGGTCCTCAATGGCTACAAACTCAATTAGAAGTATAAAAGGGACCTCTAAGCATCAAGGAAATACTAATGCTTCAATTGTCAACAACATTATGATGAGAAAATTGTTTTAGGGGCTTAATTGTTTATTCCTTGTATAGACAACACTTGTGAGCCAAAATTGTTATATTTGCTCAAAATTTAGGTTTGGGTGAGAGCTTAAAGAGTGCAAAAAAATACCTATTACAGGGATTTTAGTTTGCTTATTTTCTTTCTCTTGTAAAGAGGGTTTACTCAAGCTTTGGTCTAGAAAGCTTTGAGTGTGTAAGGGTTTCCTCCTAATCCTAGAAAAGGGGACGAATTAATTAGTGAATTGATTGGGAAATCCTTAGTGGGAGCTAAGGTAGTGGATGTAGGTGCTTGTTCGAATACCGAACCACTATAGATTCATCATGTCATTTATTTTTAGCTTCCACAAATCAATCACCCAAAAATCCAACTTCTCCACCACATGGCTAGCTAAATCGGTTGAAGGTAGTCGAGCCTATCAAGTCTAACAATTGGTATCATAGTGAGGCTCAAACGAAGGGGTTAACATCCTAATGAGGCGATCCAGGAAGCTCGATACAAGAATTCAATCAATCGGTCAAATGACGCAATCCATCGACAAGCCACCATTCTTTGACGGGACCAACTACGCTCATTGGAAGATTAGAATGAAGTTCTTCATCAAAGCCAAAGATTACAAACTTTGGGATATTGTTGAAGAGGGTCATTATGTGCCACAAAGAGTAAAGGCGGAATGGTATGCTTATGTTTAAGTCCTTATAAATCAGAAAAATTACAAATTGGTCCCTAAAAGCTGTAACCGAATGAAATTGATGATTGATCGAGCTACGAATGTTCCGCTGCAATGTTTAACACATAGGATTCTAATTAGCATCTAGATAAGATAAAAAGAAAAAAGTTTGGGTTGTTTATTAAGGTAAACCTTCACATTTTACTTTAATATTCCTTGTGTGACCCATTTGGTTCGGTCTATCAGCTAGGCCGAGTCGAGGGGGTTACATTTTGTGGTATCAGAGCTAGGTTTTGAAAGAATGGGATGATGGTAAGTTAATGGTAAGTCGATGTGATGTGATTTTAAGTCTTGGTGATGTTTACTTTGCACGATGAATGTTATAAGTATGTTAATGTAGATCAAATGATAGCCATGCCATGTATGATGATTGTGATGTAAGCATGAACTGTTATATATGATGATGTTGTGGGCTAAATCTTATTGATTGAAATGTATGATGGTTGTGATATGTATGTTCTATGCTTTATACTATGTTTGAGGGAAATTGAGATGCCCATTGCCTTATTATTGTAGTGAAGTGTTTTTAAATTGAATTCGAAGTCTTGGATCCTTGCTAGAAGCTGGCCTGATTTCTTGTTTTGTTTTATATTCATGCCTTAATTATAATAGCACAATGGGACTAAGGAGAGAGCTACGTTCAGGATCAGTTGCTCCTGCTGGTCAGCAAAGGAATCGGGAAAACGAGGTTCTGTCTGGTGCGAATTTACGTCCTCCACCGCCACCACCTGGGGGTGAGGAGCAAGTACAACACGGGTAGGCTGGTTCGGTGTTGGGTGATTTGACGCCTTTGGTACAGGCAATGACTGGGGCATTTCAGGCTGTTGTTGCTGGGGTGCAAGGGCAAGCTCATGTTGTCGGAATATTGGGTTTGCCATTGGAATGCTTGCGAAGTTTAGGAGGCGTTGAGTATCGTGGATTGTCTCCTGAAGCATCCGAGGCTTGGATGGCTAGTACGATCTGGATTTTGGATCATATGGGTTGTAATGATGCACGCAAGCTAGGATGTACTGTTTCCTTGTTGCATGGTGATGCATACGGTTGGTGGACGACTGTGACTGCGAATATGGAGCCCAATGAGGTGGATTGGGAGTTCTTCCAAGCTTCCTTTAAGAAGAAGTATCTGGGGGTTAGATACTTGGACGACAAGAAGCGTTAATTCATGTCCTTGGTTCAAGGTAACATGACATTGGCTGAGTATAAGGTCCAGTTCGTACGTTTGAGCCAATATGCTCCGGAAGTGGTGCTGAGTGATATGCATCGATGTGATCGCTTTCGTTATGGCTTGGTGCAGAAAGTGAAGACTTTCATGCTAGCCTCCGATTATACAGACTTTGATGTACTGGTGACGCGAGCCAAGGAAATTGAGAAGAGTTTGGGCTTGTCCTCTCACGGGGGTTGTTCTAGCACGAGTAAGAAAGCTACATATTCTGGTTCTAGTGGTGGACAGTATAGGAGAAACCGTGATCGTAGGTATTGGCCTAAGGCGAGGCGAGGTACGCCAGTTCAGGGTAACAGAGTGAGGTCTGAACAGAATACTTGTAGGACATGTGGATCACGAGAGCATTTGAGGTGAGATTATCCTCGTGTGGCTCGAGAAGTACAGGCTCCTATGACTGGGGTAGCCAATTCATGTTGGAAATATGGATCGGTTGATCACTTGAGGCGTGATTGTCCCTTGTTAACTAGAGGTGGTCAGGGTCAGGCACCTGTTGTTGCACCACAGTGAGGCCATGGGCGCGGTTGTGGTAATTTCCAATGAAGGGAGGATAGACATACAGATGTAGCACATGTTGTTGTTGTTCAACTCGAGGGTGATGGTCCTGTGAGGGTGTATGCACGTCGCGAGGGACATAATGACACTGATGCGATTGCAAGTACATTCACTTTGCAAGCCTTGTCATTGTTATCGTTAATTGATTCTAGATCTACGCATTCATACATCTTGAGTGAGCATGCACATTTGTTTGATATCCTTGTTGAGATGTTATATGTGGGAATGCAAGTCACTAGCTCTTTTGGTGAAACTGTTATTACGATAAAATTGTATAGGAGATGTCCTTTATCTGTTCAAGGCCATGTGTTTTTAGTTGATTTGATGGAGTTGCCTTTCTATGGTTTTGATGTAATCCTTGGAATGGATTGGTTGACCGAGCATAGGGCTGTGGTTGATTTTGATGTTAAGTGAGTTACATTGAAACTTGCTGATGATTACGAAGT
Organism: Hibiscus trionum; assembly: GCA_030270665.1. NCBI lineage: Eukaryota > Viridiplantae > Streptophyta > Magnoliopsida > Malvales > Malvaceae > Hibiscus > Hibiscus trionum. The sequence continues at coordinate 37,512,509 of BSYR01000026.1, read as the reverse complement.
GGTAATCGTGGGCGAGAATGTGAAATTCTTGTCCAATGCAATTTCGGCTCTTGAAGCGAGTCGTATGATGGAGTTGGGTTGTGAAACTTTCCTAGCTCATGTGATGAACCCTGGTACAAATGAGGTGCAAGTACAAGACATACAAATGGTATGTGAGTTTCCGGGTGTCTTTCCGGAAGAGTTACCTGGTTTGCCACCAAACAGAGAAGTTGAGTTTGGCATAGAGTTGTATGAAAATACGACTCCAGTGTCAATTGCTCCTTACCAGATGGCACCTAAGGAGTTGAAAGAATTGAAAATACAACTTCATGAGTTGCTAGATCGAGGGTTCATAAGGCCAAGTGTTTCACCTTGGGGTGCACCGATCTTGTTTGTAAAGAAGAAGGATGGCATGATGCGTATGTGTATAGATTATCGGCAACTGAACAAGTTGACGATTAAGAACAAGTATCCCTTGCCAAGGATTAATGATTTGTTTGACCAGTTCTGAGGTGCTTCAGTGTTTTCTAAGATTGATTTGAGGTCTGGATATTATCAACTGAAGGTAAAGGATGTGGATGTGCCTAAGACAACTTTTCGTACAAGTTATGGGCATTATAAATTCTTGGCGATGTCGTTTGGTTTGACGAATGCACCGGCTGCATTCATGGAGATGATGAATTGTGTGTTCCATGAGTTCTTGGATCAGTTCGTGGTAGTGTTCATTGATGATATTCTCGTGTACTCTCATATCGAGTAAGATCATGATAAGCATTTGAGGATTATGTTGCAAGTGTTGTTGGAGAATCAGCTTTATACTGAATTGAGCAAGTGCGAGTTTTGGCTCAGGGAAGTTGTCTTCCTTGGACATGTAGTGTCAGTCGAGGGTATCCGGGTTGACCCACACAAGATCGAGGCGGTGATGAATTAGAAAACGCCTAAATTGGTGACTGAAGTGTGTAGTTTACTTGGTTTGGCTGGATATTATCGAAGGTTTGTGGAGGGTTTCTCTAAGATTGATGCACCGTTGACTAAATTATTACAAAAGAATGTTCGTTTCGAGTGGACGGATGTTAGACAACAAGCTTTCGAGAGGTTGAAGGAAGCTTTGACACAAGCTCCTGTCTTGATTCAACCCGAATCAGGTAAAGAGTTTGTGGTTTACAGTGATGCATCGTATGTTGGCCTAGGTTGTGTGTCAATGCAAGGTGGGAAGGTTGTGGCATATGCGTCTAGGCAATTGAAGGTGCATAAGCGCAACTATCCTACTCATGATCTAGAGCTTTCTGCAGTCGTGTTCACTTTGAAGATTTGGAGGCATTACCTTTACGGTGAGAAGTGTGTGGTTTACACAGATCATCAGAGTTTGAAATATCTAATGTCTCAAAGAGAGTTGAATCTTAGGCAACGAAGATGGTTGGAGTTGCTTAAGGATTACGATCTGACGATAGAGTATCATCCTGGAAAGGCCAATGTTTTGGCCAATGCTTTGAGTAGGAAAGTGGTTGTAGAGTAGAGGGCGATGTTTGCTCAGTTGAGTATATTGCGAGATGGTGGGTTGATAGCCGAGTTACAAGTGAAACCTTCCTTAATTCAGTTGATTAAGGAGAAGCAGTTGCTTGATGATTCCTTGGTGCCTCATGTTCAGGATATAGCTGATGGTAATGCGACGGATTTCTGTTTCAACGATGATGGTTTTTTATGCTTTAAAAGTCGAATAGTTGTGCCAGAGGATGTTTAGTTGAGGCGCACTATTTTGACTGAAGCTCATAATAGTTCTTTTGCTATGCATCCTGGTAGTACAAAGATGTATCGTGGATTGAAGGATGAGTACTATTGGGTTGGGTTGAAAAGGGATGTTGCTAATTTTGTGAGCAAGTGTATGGTTTGTCAACATGTGAAAGTTGAGCATTAGTTTCCTTCCGGGTTGTTGCAACCTTTGAGGATACCGGAATGGAAATGGGAGAGGATCATGATGGATTTTGTGTCTGGTTTGCCTTTGACACCATCAAAGAAGAACTCTATTTGGGTGATTGTGGATCGTCTTACGAAGTGTGCACATTTCTTGGCTGTGCATACTACGTATACATTGGATAAGCTAGCGGAGTTGTATATTGTTGAGATAGCGCGTTTGTATGGTGTACCTAAGTCTATAGTGTTGGATAGAGATCTGAGGTTTACAGCGAGGTTTTGGGAGTGCTTGCATGTAGCATTGGGTACAAGGCTTAATTTCAGCACCTCATATCATCCTCAAACAGATGGACAGTCAGAGCGAGTTATCCAAGTGCTGGAGGATATGTTGAGATGTTGTGTTATAGATTTCCAAGGTTCTTGGGAGAAGCAGTTGCCCTTAGTGGAGTTCACCTATAATAATAGTTTTCAGGCGAGTATACAAATGGCACCATATGAAGCTTTGTATGGGAGAAAGCCTCTTTGTTGGGTGGAGGCGGGGCAAAATTTGGTTTTCTTACCGGATTTACTTAAGGGAACGACTGAGAAAGTGAAGCTTATTTGTCAACGGTTGAAGGCTGCATCGGATCGTCAAAAGTCTTACGTGGATTTAAAGCGTAAGGAGATTGAGTTTATGGTTGGAGATCACGTGTTCTTGAAGGTATCGCCTTAGAAAAAGTGGATGAGTTTTGGGCGTAAGGGTAAGCTTAGTCCAAAGTTTATTGGACCTTATGAGGTTGTGGAGTGTGTTGGTCTTGTTGCATATCGGTTGAGGTTACCTCCCGGATTGGAGAAAATCAATGATGTATTTCATGTTTCGATGTTGCGAAGGTATAGATCGAATCCATTTCACGTGATGCTTGTTGAAGAGATTGAGTTGAATTTGGAGTTTTCTTATGATGAGGAACCAGTGGGGATCCTTGATACTAGTAGCAAAGTTCTTCGTGGTAAGATGATTGAACTTGTGAAGGTGTTGTGGCGACACCGAGGAGTTGAGGAGGCCACGTGGAAAAGCAAGGCGGGCATGATGAGATAGTTTCCGCACCTTTTTCCTTCAGGTAAAATTTCGAGGATGAAATTTCCTAAGTGGGGGAGAGTTGTAACGCCTCGGTTTTGGGCCTAGAGGTTTTAAAAGCAGTTTAGGGATTGGTGAATCTATATTAGATATCTGGGTCGGTTCAGGGAAATCTTAGCTCAGGATGTGATAAAATCATCTGAAAATTTTCTAAAATCCTAATTATATATGTGGTGAGGGAAAGTGAAACCAATTTTGGAAAATGATTTTTGGGGAGTCGACATTTTGGCTTGGTGACTAAAATGTAAAAATTGAAAATTCTATTTTCATGGCTAAATTGAAGGGAGCCAAAACTTAGAATCCTTAGGGAGCTATTACACCAAGTTGGTATCAGCTGTCTCCCTTGATTTGGTGTTTTAAATGATTTGATTAAAGGTTTTAATAAAAAGAGATATTATTAGCCAAATCATTTTCTCACGTAACTTCTTTTCTTCAAACTTTTCTCTCAACTTTCCTAGCAGACAAACTCTCTTTTCATCACTAAAATCTTCAAAGAATTTTCCTATTTCATTTGCTTTTGATTCCTAAATGATGGTCATGGATTCCTACTTCAAATAGTTAAAGTTCTCTTGAAGGATTTCTCCAAAATCATTGCAAATCAAGGGAAAGATTGTGTTATAGTTGATTTTTCTTTTCTCTCCTCTAATCAAGGTTCTTTATTGAAATTCTCAGGTCTTTGACTCTCTATTTTTGTTTATTAACAAGATTTTGTAAATGAATTGATGGAAATTGCTAATTAAAGCTTTGAAAGATGGATTTTCAAGATTTTCGTTTGGACATTGTTTTGATTGATTTGTGAACGATTTTAATCATAATTTGGATGTTAAATGGTGAGGAAATAATGGTTTTATGAATGTAATCCCGAATTGAGTTGGATCTCTAAGCCGAGTTAGCTTCCACCGTTCGAGATAAAAACCATGCTTATTCATTTCGTGAATCTAACTCTCTCGATGTCAGATAAATAGATAACCTCACAAACTCTCTCTCAATGAGATTACAAGAATGAATTCAATGCCAAGAATAAGCAAACCTTGAACTAAATTTCATTAAAAACTTAAACAAATTACAATTGTTTTCTCACAACTACTAAGCAAAATAATCCTAACCCTAAGAAAGTTTAGAACATAATGGACATAGAGAACACACGAACAAATCCTATTCTCAAGCTCTTGCCTCCTCAGTTCCCAGATGCTTCAATGTGGGCATCAAGCCTTGCTTAAATAGGAAGTGGAGTAGGGTGAAATCTTTCTTGGATAGAAAGTTAAGCTGGACTTGGACTTGTCTTCATTAAAGAGGTGAATTTCTTTAACTTTAATGCATTTATATACTTTTGCCAAATTCCATCTTTAACCTTCCTTTCATGCTTTTGTCATCTTCCAGTGCTCCGATTGCCATGCAAAGTGTGTAGAAAAATCCAGCGTTTTATGCTCTTCATTGCCCGCTCGACATCACCTGCCCTGGCAGTGGGTAAGTCTACACAAATACCAAACATGCATTAAAACAGTACCTTTTCATCAAATAAATCAAATATCAGGATCAAAGGTAAAGGCAATGTAAATAATGCATCTAAGGCCTTAATGCCACTCGAATGGGTGTAGATTAAGCCATAATTTCCATGTAAAAGGGGTAAAAATATAGGACTTTTGGGCACTTATCACAATCGAAGGTGATTTCGGTTGTTTCATATGGGTATTTTGGTGCTTTAGGGCAGAGCAACGAGATTGTTTAAGTTTCTGGTGGTTTTAATGCATTATGGTGCATTGATCCTCTGTTCTTGTGTGGTATAAAAAGGGAAGAATACTTTGGAAGCAATCGGTGAAGATCTGGGGTATTCAGACGCTTGATTTTCGCGTCGGCGATTGAGGTTTTGCGAGTCGGTGAGTGGAAATGGGATTTCTAGCTTTGAAACGCTTTTAAAGTGGTTTTGGGAACTTAGTGTAAGCTTGAAACGCTTTGCTAAGTTTGGAAGTAAGTAAAGTGGTTTTCTCCCTCGGATTGTGCTATTATGAGCTTGTTGATGCACTTGATTTTATATATATTTACCTATTGTGTTTTAAGCGTGTTTTTAAGTTAGAGGTTTAATGTTTATAAGGCCATATTGATGAAGGATGCACATGGTAAGTGATCGTTGTATGTATATGCTCATACATGTTTAATGAAGCATGGTTTAATGCTTGGAATGTGGTTTATTGATAATGCTTGAAAACAACGAGGTTTGTGCTAAATGGGAATTATATTGGCAAGTGATGTTGTGAAAAGTGGTTTAAAAATGAAATTGGATATAGTTAGCTGGCTATAGGATTAAGTGCACTATAAACAAGTCACCTTAGATGTTGAGGGGTTGTGAATGTACCGAAAACTACATCCAAGTACCCTAACGATTGAGGAAATTGAGTTGTGTCCCATCTCTCGTTAGTGGGTTTATATATCTACCGATGAGTGGTGTTGAGGGGTTGTAAGGTACCGAATACTCCACCACGGGTGTCACATCGGTTGAGGGTAGCTCCCGTGTGTGAACCTTGATATGGCGGTGAGAATGTATGAAGTGTTGGGACAACACTTGGGAATCCGTGTATCCGATATGTTTTGAGAAACGAGAATGTTGATGATCACTTGTGAGCCAATATAATTGATAAATTGCTAAGAAATGTATATGGGTGCATAACATGAAAATGCATGTTTTACTCTTTAAGCTTTGCTTATGGTAGCTATGCATGGAAAGGCTTAAGATGAGTGTTAGCAAATGGTTTTGCTGTTGAAGTATGTGATACTTGCTGCATGATGTATAACATGTTGATTTTGTTAATGAAGTGCATGAGTTTCAAAAAGGGCATGATGATTTTCAAATGGTGTAAAATGGTTTTTAATCATTGATGGTGTTTTTGGTTTTGAGCACTCCTCACTAAGCTTGTATGCTTACGCTCTCTTTTGTCCATGAATGCAAATAATTAGGTGTTTGGAGGTAGCAACTTGCAAGGGATCGTAAAAGACATCACTTTGAAAATATGTTTCGGTTATGGACTAGGGTAATAAGGGCAATGGGGGTTCCATGGTTTGTTTGGGTGATGTGTATGAACACCCTTGTTGAGCATGTTTACTTTATGGTTTTATACTTGTAAAAGGCCTATATTTGGTTTTTTGTGCATTGGTTTGAGTTTTGCCTCTTGAGTGGCTTATTTCCTAGGTTGCATGCCTTTAGTTTTCCATTGATGCAAATTGCCATGATATGATGCTAAATATGCTATGAATGTTTGTGGATTAATGTTTATGTATGATGTATGCATGTTGGATTCGTTTAGGATGGTTTGAGGAGTGAAAAACCAACAAAAAGTGTCATTATAGGCCCAGGTGTTTCGGTACACTCGTACATGTACCGAAACAGGGAACCTGAAATGGCCTAAGGGTTTCGAAACAGGGTAGGCCTGTTCTGGTACGTTTTGCCACTAGAAACCACAGTTTCAAAACACCTCAAGGGTGTTTCGATACATGCCCGTGTTCCGAGCCATGAAGTACTGTTTCGATACACATGTTTTGATACAGGGCCAACCTGTACCGAAACAGTTGGTTGTTATGTTAGTTGATGGAATATTCTGAAGTTTTGATTCTTTGCATTTTAGTCCCTGAATGTTGTGGATGCAATTAAGTGAGTATGAATGATTGTTTTGACCTGAGATTTGACTAGATACGTATAATGAGACTAATTAAAGGCTGGTAATACAAAAATGGTTTAAGTCCTTATAAATTGGAAAAATTACAAATTGGTCCCTAAAAGCCACAATTGAATGAAATTGATGATTGATAAAGTTACGAATGTTCCGCTGCAATGTTTAACACATGGGATTCTAATTAGCATCTATATAAGATGAAAAGAAAAAAATAGGGTTGTTTTTTGAGGTAAACCTTCCCGGTTTACTTCAATATTCCCCGTGTGACCCGTTCGATTCGGTCTATCGGCTAGGTCGGGTCGAGGGGGTTACAAACTTTCCTTTAACAACATCGGTAGTTTCTTCTCCATCTTCTGGTAAGTCTTCGGCTTCATCTTCAGATGCAATGTCTCCATTATCCAAAATCAGCATAGTACTTCACTTTGGACATTGATTTGCCATATGAACATGTCCAAGGCATTTGAAGCACTGAATATCTCTGGATCTTTCAGGTTTCGCTCCTTGTTTACCTTTGGCATTCTCTACGACATACATTTTAGGCTTAGGAGTTTCAGGCGCTTCTCTTATCTACAATGGTGATTGTCTTCAATAATTGCTGCCTTGACTCTATTTTGAGGTGTTGGGATTACTCCTCGTAGGTTGTTTCCTCTTGAGTTGTCTTTCAACTTTCATTGCCATATGGACCATTTCATCAACTTCAACATAATTTTGCAGTTCAAGCACATCCGAAATCTCTCGGTTGAGTCCCGCCAAGAATCTGGCCATTGTTACCTTACGATCTTCATCTACGTTTGAACGGATCATAGCAACTTCCATTTCCTTATAATAATCTTCCACGCTTTGGTTGCCTTGCTTGAGGGTTTTTAATCTTTGAAAAAGGCCACGGTGATAGTGAGTGGGGAAGAACCTTCTTCTCATAATGCTTTTCATATCATGCAATGTGGTGATTGGTCTTTCTCTATTTCTTCTTCTGGACAAGGTTAGTTGATCCTACCAAATTAAAGCATAATCAATGAATTCCGGAATTATGGCACTAAAAAACATGGTCCACCTTGCTTTCCTAATCGAGATAGGCTTCTAGATCCATTTTCCCTTAGAATGGTGGAATGGTAACTCAGATGTTGCTAAGAATGTCATCATATTAACGATGCAATCCCTGATATCTAGGGGATGTCCTTTGTGATAATCGCTCAAAGTCTTCATCCTCGTTGTCTTCCACGACCTCTTCTTCTTGGGGCTCTCAGTTTTGCCTTCGGTTGCCTCTAACATTGTCTTGAGATCCCTCCAAGCAATCCATCCTTTCATGAATGGGTTCTAATTTTGTTCGCATCAGCCGTTGCAACTCTCGGATCATTTCTTGCATTTGGAGATTTGGTGCTTGGGGTTCATTCTCATGTTGTGAATTTCCAGAATGATGAGACATTTTATTAGTGAAAAATCAAAAGAACAAAATAAAGGACCTTACCAAATTGCACTCACAAAACCTCACTGGTCTCCAACGATATATGATGATAGCACTCGGTTCTCTCTTGTTTAACTCTCTAGGAATTTGGCTTTTGTTTTCCCTTATGTGCTCACAACTCTCTTGCCTTTTACCGCTCGTTTCTCCCTTGTGATGCTCTTTAAAGAACTTACTCAAAACTTTGGCAAGACTTGCTTTGATATGTCGGCTGAAAATTTGGTTAGGATAGAAAAGAGTAGGAAAGAAAATAGGAACAATGTAGGCTTTAGGAATGAAAGAAAAGAAGAATAAGGTGACTTACGAACAAGGCACTTACAACCTTCCTGGAAAAGAACACTCAAAGTCTTTGAATTGCTTCTTCATGCTTAGTTGAAATGTTGTCGTTGTTCTTTAATTTTCACCCTTTTTGAATTGTTGCAATCTTCTTTTTGTACTTTTTTTCTTTCCTTGAAATTTTGCTAAATTTCTTCTTTTTGTTGTTGGAGTCCTTCATGCTTTCTTTTTTTTCTTTTTTCGACTTTTTACACGAACTGGTTGATTTAGAATGCTTGTACTTGATGCTTCCAACCAAAGCTCTGATTACTACTTGATATATGATCGCCTAGCACTCCTTAGAATTGGATGAGAACGAGGCTGCCACTTTGATTGTCCCGATCTAGGAAGGCACAAGTAACCTGCAAGCAAGCCCACTTAAAGAAAGAAAATAAAAAGGTTAAAGGAAAGGATGAATGATGAAGAAGAGAGGTTGTGGAAGACTTGTATGTATTTAGTGATATTTTGAAGGTGAAGGATGAATATGTATGGTGTTGGTGGAGGAGTTGGCCGTTTGGTGTATGGTGAATGGAAGGATGGAATAAGATGAATGATGGTAGAGAATGGACATGAAAAAATGGATAGTATCTTAGGAATTCAAAGGAAGAAACAAAGGTATATGAAACCTAATCCCTGAACCTTAAGAGAATTCGTAAGGGGTGCTAGTAAAGGACTTGACCCCGCTAGATATAAGAACTAGGAAATACAAGTATCAAGGTGGAAAAGGAATGACACAACAAGCAATGCTTGAAAGTCGATAAAGTTCTAAAAAGAACAAGAGAGAAAAATCTCACAAAGTATATTAATTCAAATTAATTGTGTGTTTTACAAAACAAATGACATTACATATTTATAGTAATTGAAGGGGTTTGGCCGAAAGGATGCAAGAACTCCAATAGTTGGCCGAATAATGCGTGTGGCCCTTCCTTGTGTTGGTTCGGCTAATGGTGTCTGCATGAAGGGTCATTGTGTTGTTTCGGCTAACTTTTCAAAGGCATGTGATGCTTCATGATGGCGCCAAAATGTGGAGAGGCATCATGGTTCCAGTAGAACTAAATGTTTTGATATAATAATTGAAAAATGTTTTGGACCAAATTAAAAAGAATTTAAAACATGCTTTTAGTTAAAACAACTTGAAAATATGTTGAAGGGTTTTTTACAAGGCTTTGGAATAATTTAAAGTGTATTTAAAGTAGTCAAAACCAAGTTTTTAATGTAACCGTACTGATACGGTAGATGATCGTATCGATACCATTTAGGGCTTTAACTATAGTCAAATTTCAATAGCCAAAACTCGTACCGATACGCTTAGTCAGTATCGGTATGGTGTGTCTTAAAACCCTAACGGCTAGTTCGCGTACCGAAACGGTTGTATCGCGTACCGATACGCCCAACTACCCCCCAATGATCTTTTAAATTGTAGGATCGTACCGATACGCTTGCCACGCGTATCGATACGTACCAGGTAGAAGTGTTCAACGGCTATTTCCTTATCGGGAACGTATCGATATGGATTGCAGAGTATCGATACGCTAAGCTACAGAACTGTATTTATGGTGGGAAATAAAGGCTCCAACGGCACCAATTCAACCCCAACGGTCCTCAACGGCTACAAACTCAATTAGAAGTATAAAAGGGACCTCCAAGCATCAAGAAAATACTAATGCTTCAATTGTCAACAACATTATGATTAGAAATTTGTCTTAGGGGCTTAATTGTTTATTCCTTGTATAAACAACACTTGTGAGTCAAAATTATTATATTTGCTAAAGTGTTTAGGTTTGGGTGAGAGCTTCAAGAGTGCAAACAAATACCTATTAGAGGGATTTTAGTTTGCTTATTTTCTTTCTCTTGTAAAGATGGTTTACTTAAGCTTTGGTCTAGAAAGCTTTGAGTGTGTAGGGGTTTCCTCCTAATCCTAGAAAAGGGGACAAATCAATTAGTGAATTGATTGAGAAATCCTTAGTGGGAGCTAAGGTAGTGGATGTAGGTGCTTGTTCGAAGGTCGAACCACTATAAATTCATCGTGGTATTTATTTTTTGGCTTCCACAAATCAATCACCCAAAAATCCAACTTCTCCACCACTTGGCTAGCTAAATCAGTTGAAGGAAATTGAGCCTATCAAGTCTAACAATTGGTATCAGAGCGAGGCTCAATCGAAGGGGATTAACATCCTATTGAGGCGATCCGGGAAGCTTGATACAAGAATTCAATCAATCGGTCAAATGGTGCAATCCATCGACAAGCCACCATTCTTTGACGGGACCAACTACGCTCATTGGAAGATTAGAATGAAGTTCTTCATCAAAGCCAAAGACTACAAGCTTTGGGATATTGTTGAAGAGGGTCCTTATTTGCCACAAAGAGTAAAGGCGGAATAGAATGCAGATGATCGAAAGAAGATGGAGCTTACTTGCAAGGCTTTGCACATCCTCTTTTGTGCATTTAGCCTCAACATCTACGAGAAGATGTCCTCTTGCGAAGATGTCAAGGAAGTATGAGACAAACTTGAAGTCACATACGAAGAAACCAACGAAGTAAAGGAGACCAAGATCGGCCTTCTTAACTTAGAGTATGAGAACTTCAAGATGAACCCGGATGAAGACATCAAGAGGATGTTCGACCGATTCTCCACAATCGTTAATCAACTCAAAGATTTTGGAGAGGAGATTTCGGAAGACAAACTCATTATGAAGGTGATTTAGTCACTTATTGAGTCGTGAGATTCAAAGAAAACGGTCACCATTGAAGCTAAAGACTTGAAGAAGCTTAAGCTTGATGAGCTAATTGGATCTCTTCTAACTCATGAGATGGTGTCTCCACCTTTGAAGAAGGAGAAGGAAAAGAAGATCAGGAAGCAAGGAATTGATGTCAATGTCATAGCTCTCAAATCCTCCAAGTGCAACCACGTTGAATCTAGTGAGGAGGAAAGTGAAGATGAAGAGATGGTTCATCTCTTCAAAAAGTTCACATGATTCATGAAGAGCGAGACGACTAAATCCAAACATGAATTGAAGAAGAAGATGAAGGATTCCTACAAGTCCAACAAAAAGGGATCGTCTTCAAAGAAGACATATGTGGCAACTTGGAGTGATGAAGAAGACACCACCGATAATGAGGTAGCCCACCTATGCTTCATGTCTCTCAATGAGGAGGAGGTAACTTCTAACTCATCTATTTCAAATTTATATACATTTGATTAGTTACAAGATGTCTATGATGATTTGCTTTTAGAATTTAAGGCATCATTTTCTAAAAACAAAAAATTGCTTTCAAATTTGAAAAAGGAAAATGATTTCCTTCCCAAAACAAATCTAGAGTTTGAAGCAAAAATTAATGATTTTTTAACTTAAAGTTTTAAATTTACAAAGTTTGCTTCAAACAATGGAAAAAATTCATCAAAAAGAAGTTGATGATCTTAAAAGGAAAAATATTTGATTTTCAATGAACTTCAAAAGAAAATCAATTTGGGAAAATCAATTTTTTATGTTAGACAATCTAGTACCCCTAGATTTTTATGGATCCAAAGCAATTTGGATACCAAAAATTACATGATTGTCTTATTTAGGTGTGGTGGAGAGTGATCAACAAGTCCAAATTTGAGGAGGAGCTCCATGGACACAAAGAGAGCACTTGAAGAAGAAAGGTTTCACATTCTTCCTTGGATTCAAGTGTGGTAAAATTAGTTGAATTTATTTTTGTTTAGTTTTATTTCTTTTAATTCAACTAGTTTAATCATATATGTTGGACTAACAATATTTGATGCTTTGAATAAGGGAGAGCCATTTTAAAGCAAAATTTTTTACCTCCTATGTTATTTAGAGCCTAAAGTCATTTAAATTCTTTTTGATATAACAAAAAGGAGGAGAAATTGTTTGAAAATTTGACTTTTTGTGAATAAGTGGGAGCTTTACATGGTTTAATTTTTCAAATTATCTTATTCAAAAATTTAAAATACTAAAGGGAGAGAATGTTTAATTTTTCAAATTCTCTTATTCAAACTTTTAAAATACTAAGGGGGGAATTTCAAATAATTTTCCAAGTTGGTTTTATTATATTAAAAATGGGAGATTATAGAACTAAATGTTTTGATATAATAATTGAAAAATATTTTGGACTAAATTGAAAAGAATTTAAAATATGATTTTAGTCAAAAACAACTTGAAAATATGTTGAAGGGTTTTTTTTTACAAGGCTTTGGAATAATTTAAAGTAGTCAATACCAAGTTTTTAATGTAACCGTACCGATACGGTAGATGACCGTATCGATACCCTTTAGGGTTTTAACTACAGTGAAATTTCAGTAGCCAAAACTCGTATCGATACGCTTAGTCAGTATCGATACGGTGTGTCTTAAAACCCCAAGGGCTAGTCCGCGTACCGATATGGTTGTATCACGTACTGATACGCCCAACTACCCTCAACGTTCAAATGCCCAACGGTCTTTTAAATTGCAGGACCGTACCGATACGCTTGCCACGTGTATCCATACGCACCAGCTGGAAGTGCTCAACGACTATTTCCTTATCGGGACCGTATCGATATGCTAAGCTGCATAAATGCATTTATGTAGGGAAATAAAGGCTCCACCAGCTCCAATTCAACCCCAATGGTCCTCAACGGCTACAAACTCAATTAGAAGTATAAAAGGGACCTCCAAGCATTAAGGAAATACTAATGCTTTAATTGTCAACAACATTATGATGAGAAAATTGTCTTTGTATCAACAACACTTGTGAGCCAAAATTGTTATATTTGCTCATGTGTTTAGGTTTGAGTGAGAGCTTAAAGAGTGCAAACAAATACATATTAGAGGGATTTTAGTTTGCTTATTTTCTTTTTCTTGTGAAGAGGGTTTACTCAAGTTTTGGTCTAGAAAGCTTTGAGTGTGTAAGAGTTTCCTCCTAATCTTAGAAAAGGGGACGAATCAGTTAGTGAATTGATTGAAAAATTCATAGTGGGAGCTAAGGTAGTGAATGTAGGTGCTTGTTCGAAGGCCTTACCACTATAAATTCATGTGTCATTTATTTTTGGCTTCCACAAATCAATCACCAAAAATCTAACTTCTCCACCACTTGGCTAGCTAAATCGGTTGAAGAACATCGAGTCTATCAAGTCTAACAATTTTTTTCATGGCCGAATAGTTTTGATGGTGTCCCTTGGTGGTGGCCGACTCACTTAGGTACCTAGCTAGCTAGGTAGTGAAGCTAACTAGGTAGTGTAGCTAGCTAGCTAGTGAAGCTAGTGATACTCCATGTCCTTCAGCTCAGTTACTCAGCTCTCGAGCTTCAGCTCTCCTTCCAGCTAGTGTTAGCTCTTAGGTTCAGCTACACTCTTCAGCTCCTTCTTAGTTCATATTAGTTTTCTTGAAGTTTCCCGAACTATCCTTTAGCTAAGTCAGCTACTTTTCTTGATGCATTGAGCTCCCATTTAGCTGAGACGAGCTACGATCCTTAATTTTGAGTTGCCACAACATATGTAAAGTAAATGTACCTACAAATATAAAGTAAATATATAAGTAAAATTATACTTTAGCTTATAAGAATGTGGTTTATATAATGTGTTATAAGTTGACTTGTAACATATTATATAGTTTTTCATAAGTATTAAGTTTTAATGAAAGAAAATATAGTAATTGAAAATAAACATAAGGAAAGCAAAAACTCCCTCTTCCTCCATCCGAATGATGAACATGAGAAAGAGCCTAAGTAGGATAACATCAAATTTTATGGTTTAGATCTCCAAAACAATGCTAATACTATGATCTTCGTTAATTAAGTTTTTGGTTCTTTTGTGATTTTCCTTTCGATCTGTCTCGTATTGCTTACCTTGACATTATTTGCCCTACTACTTATACTTGAGCCTTTTAAGCCTTTCCTTTCATGTAACCTTGTATGCATTGTACATTCCAGCTAAACTTTCTTATCAACCGAAGATGCAAATGGATACCTTCCAATACATCATATGTTCCACGCAAAACTTAACTCCAAATAATAAACGCCGCCATGTTTAAGCAATACCAAGTTGTTCCGGAATCTTTTGAAATGGACTGCAATGCCAAAAACATTACAACTGAAACTGTATTTTACACAGTATGGAAGGGAAAATTTTGCCAAGAAAAATAGGAGCAATGCATATGTTAACGGAACATCAGTAAGTCGGAACTGATGGATCCACCTTGGTTGCATACGCATGTATTCCCCCAGATAGATTAAACACTTTCCTAAATCCCTGAGCCAAAAAAAAAAGTGTATATTCGTCAGGAAAGAATGGAAGAGAAACCTCATTAAATCTCCAACAATATATCAGAAAAAACAGAAATGGCAGAAAATTAAATCGTCTCAACTTGAAAAGTTCACATCTTAGCACAAGGCAGCAGAGAGAAACTTGATGGTTCATGAATTTAATTAGATAAAAAAAATCCAATGCTATACTGCAACCCTAAGCTGTCTGATGAAGGACAGTGTAAGCATTCAATGATATATCATAAATTACTGAAAGTAAATGTGAACTCCAAATAAACACATGCGAGAACTGTGAAGATAAACAAGTAAAACGAAGAATGTAAAGATAATAAAATTAACCTGAGTCTGTAACCACTTGGCAACCTGCAACGATCGCATGCCATGGTGACACTGCATGATATAGTTTAACAGCTATTAAAATGGAACATTGGAGGTTACAAAGACGAACAAACATAGAATGCAAGCGAGGCTAATTAATACAAAATGCTAGAAGCTACTTATAATTAAAGGTAGTCAAAACTTAAAATCATTTAAAAAACAGAAAAATAAAACACAAAACATATCAAAAACACTTCACTGAATTTGCATGATTTGTGAGTAAGGCGAGGGAAAGTTAAGTGATGGAAAGCAAAGGAAATCAGGAACCCCTCCCATGTTGGGGTAAATATTTTTAAATGTGAGAATCCATTACTTTCCCTCTAAATATTCAATTTCTTTATACCAATTTTAGAGTAAATAGAGAAGAAAGGAAAGGTCAAAACTTTTTAATTATAAAATATCTTTTTTAACCTTTTATAATTTACTAGAAACTTTTTATGTTTTTTAGAGAAAAGATACAATTTAGAAAATGATATGTATAATAATCATTCACTTTCTTTTCACTGTTTAACCAAACAATGGTTACTAAAATTCCTTCTGTTCTTTCCTTTTTCTTTATTAATTTTAACCATCGAAACAAGAGATACATATATTCTTTCCTTTCATTTCCTTTATTACTAGTTATCCAAACACAGGGAAAGGAAAAACTCTCAGGAGCCATTCATTTGGTTAGCTAAATGCAGGAAAAATGGTTGAATATCTTGGCATCGACAATAAAATACTCACCATGACATATGTATCTTTCATTGGATCAAGTTTGGTAGTTACTTCAGGCCCCCAACTTCCAAACTGGCGTAGAGGAAGAACCTGGAATCCAGGCAAAGATGCTTGAGACCTGCTATGTCAAAAAGTTCTAGACATGAATTAAAGAAGCCATCGTCCTCTTCAAAGGCAAAAACAAAGTGTACCGCCTTAGTATGAAATGTTCCAACCCTATAATGCCTCATGGTAATATAATTCGCTAATTGAACTATAGGTAAAACGTTGTATTGCATGATTTTCTAATGCTACGAAAGGTAAACTTCGGGTAGCTAACCTAAATAACAACTATGGTTTATGAAATGCTATAATAGAATCATGATCATTAAAGAGACTTCAAAAATGATTCCAGCCAAATACTATAATTTTTAAACTGTTCAAGCAATTCCATTTTTCTTGCAGCTTGTTTCACGACCTAAGGCTTAAAAGCTTCAGAGCAATGATTAATCAATTAAGAGTTGAAATTCTTTTTGACCATATCACCTACGCTAAGAATTTAGTGGTTTTTTTAAAGCATCTAGAGCTGCTACACTATAATTGCTATAACTTTCATAACTAGAGGAAGAAGTTGATATAGTAACTTTGATGTGCATCTTATCCATCACTTAAAAAATGTAAATTTAGAAAAATCCACGTAAACTTCTTGTTTTTCCAGTTATGTAAACACACAAAATAAAGTATGTGAGCATACACTTCTTCGGGTTCTCGGACATCTATCAACTGAGCCTCTTCAATGAAACTAGGGTCCTGCATTTTTGCATGAAACTCCTCTGGTTGAATGTCTTTAAGCAATGACTCCTCCCTGAAGCAAGCTAAAGGAGAGTTAGAACCTGCTTAGCTTCACCAAGCACATGTTTCAATTGTGCAAGTGTTCCAAGGAATACCTCTCAGATAGAACTTGTAACAAGTGCCATCCAAAGTTAGTTTTGCATTTCACAACTTTGTTTAAAGGTGCACTAAAAGCAGCCTCCTCAAATTCTGGCACCTAATATATTTTACCATGAAAAAAAAAAGATCCATCAAACATGTTTGCAATTAATTTTTTAACCCCTCTCTTCTTGTCTATATTGTAGTTAACATAAAAGAAATCTGAATAAACATATTTCATAAAACTAATAAATAAATTCCGAAAGAAAGAATTAAATCGTACATATCTTAACTTTTCAACTAGGATACTGATTAAACTTTAAACAAAATCAGTATAACAACAAGGGATAAAATGCATTGAAAGCCAGCAAAGTATAATGAGGGTGAAATTTAAAAAGGTAATCAACATATGTTCTACGGAAGACTTCTTGGTTTGTTGTAGGTGACGCTTTCACAAGCATGAGAAAAATCTGATGCAAAATGTGTGCTATCTAGCATATAGACTGTTAAATATGCCTTCACGTGAATAACACTTCAAGATCTAAAGGAACGTGGAAGCTTATGGCAACTGCAAGCAATTGGCAAAGCCCAAGAAGAACCATAAATGGGAGATACAGCGTAAAAGATTATATCACCACATCATATTTTAGAACTTATAATAAATCATTTTTCCCACAAATGCACAAAAAGTCAATTATCAGAATGGTTAACTCCAAGTTGTTCTAAATTTTAAACTCAATAGCAGTTCACTTTTTGAATCAGTAAAATCAACTTTATGGGACCGTTATGAAATACATGAGCATAAAAGTTTGCTAAAATCTTCTAATTCAAGCACTATGTCATAACTCATAATTCAAAAATCTAAAGTAGGAATAGAAGTTTGAAAGTTGCTACCACAAATTTAATACCAACTAGCTAAGATTGTCTCTTGCACAGGTTCAAACCCCCGAAACAGCCATCTGTTGAAAACAAGGAATAAGGCTATGTGCATCAAGACCTTGCTTACAGTGGGAGCATTGTGCACCTAGGTACAACATTTTTTTAGCTTTTAACTTTTCTAAAATCCACATATTTGGAGGTTTATACCTCCATAACCAAGCTTTCAAGTTTCGAATACAAGTCAGACACGGATACTTCAAGAAAAAGGAAAAGTTAAAACAAAATAGAGGATTCTTAATATATTTTTAACTCTGCAAAGGATAAATATATAAAAAGAAAAAAAAAAGTTGAATCAACATACCATTTGTCCCTTTCTTACCCATCCAAGCATTCCCCCCTCTTGCTTGGACGGACATAATGAATATTCGACAGCAAGATCACCTAAATCCTCCCCTTCAACAAACAAATAACAAAAAGAAAATCAAAGTTAAATTGCTTGTGACAGTTAAACATCACACAAGCAACATCAAAATTGATTTTAATATATGCTCTATTTTGTTGTTGCCTTAAGCATTTAATTTCCTCTTTGTAAAAAGATGCTATAAAGCAAAAGCAAATGTTAGAAAGGTGAATAAGAAATTAATAAAACCTGATCAAATACAAGACCAGTTCCGATACAATTATTTCATATAAGGATAAAATCATCTATTGTTCTACAAGGTAAAATTTTGATACACAGGCTGTGTAAAAAATTTATTTTACACAAGCTTGCATATTTACACTATAAAACCTAAATACTAAATTTCTAATCATTAACTCTATACCCTAAACTCTAAACACTAATTTCTAAACCCTACGCACCTAAACTTTAGTTTACACGGCTTGTGTATCAAAGTTTTTTCCTCTTCTGAATTTGTATAAAAGAAAACAACTTCTTCATGCTTATTACATTCTAAGTTACCCTAATAAAACCATATCCCTTTTTTGAGGTAGTAATCAACAAATCCCCAAAATGTGATATTTTAAAAACTAACATTCTCTAAACTAAAAATATTCAGCTAATTAAAGTTTTGGGAGGAGGGGGAAACCTCCTGCTATTCTCTGTTGAAGCTCCACCAAGAGGACCTGATCTTCTTCTTTTAGAAGCAAGTGCTGTACCAATATTTCTCTGCTATCTCCATAGCTACTCTCGGAGTTAAATGAAGCTGAAAAACAAAAACAAACAAGTTAGAAAATAAAAGAAGAGAAAATAAAAGAAAGCATGAATTTTGATGAAAAGAATCAACCTGCTAGTTTGAGTTGTGGATGACCCAGCATGGGAGAGAGTTGCCTGAGAGTAAGAGTTGAAGAATAAGGGCGGGAAGGAGTGACGGGTGTGGAGAAGAAAGAGTGAAAAGCAGAAAAAGTTGAGAGCTTGGGAAGAGAATGACAAGAAGGAAAATAAGAGATGGTGAGGACTGGAACCAAAGATTTCCTAAGGGCAACGAAAGTTGTGGGAGATGCCATGGGAGGGAAATGAGCAGCTCTTAACATTCTTACTCACGATTCGCTTCCGACTTGTCACCATTTACCTCGTAGATTGTTGTTTAATACAAGAAACTTAAAGGGGTTTGGGGATAATGGAAAGAGAATTGTGGATATTCGATCGATAACACTGGCTGACCCAATTCAAACTGAGAAGTGGATTGACAGAACATCCACATTTAGCAGCTGGGCTGAAGCTTGCTGGTTGGATACTTGTAGATTTTATTTCATCATAAAGGAGGAGGATTCATTCAACATAAGGAACCAAATACAAAGATGGGCAATCAGAGACCCACGGAGACGGGCTCAGCACAAAGCCCAGTGTTGCGTGATTTAACGGCAACACAAACCATACAAATATATAAGTCGAAAGTAATAGTATAGAGTAAGTTTATCTTCACAGAGAATGCTGAAACTTGAATTTTAGCTTCTTACACTGTAAAAAAAATGATGGTGATACAGAGTGATAATAAATAAGTAAATAAAACTAAAGTAAATTAAGTGGATAGAAATCATTTACCCTTTTCGGTGTCCTTATTTATGTCCCACACTAAAAATTAGATTTAGGGTTTAAGGTTAGGGCTTGTGGTTAGAGGTTGAAAATTTGGGGTATGGTGTATTTTTTAGGGTGTAGGGTTTAGAATTAGGGCTTGTAATTTAATTTTTTAGTGTTGTGGCATAAAAAGGGCAACAAAAAGGGCAAAGAATTTTTATCGGTCTTGTAATGCCTGAATTCTGCCCGGGTATATACATATATACATATACATACATATTATATTCTCTTAAATAATAAATAAATAAAATCCAATACATATTAAATTAGTCTTAATGTCCATAATACATAATATAGAGCACAAGTTTTATCCTAAAGCCCAAATTTTTTACGATCCATATGTTTCTTGCCCAAATCCAATGAATTAGAGCTAGTGTCAGCCCAACAAACACAAATATAAGCTGAATATTAAATTTCTCGCTCAGAATTGCCACGTGTCACAACACAATTGGCTTAAACAAAAATACACAAATTTGTGTTTTCTCCCTCGTTGTTTGGATCTAGGTGGCCGATGACGCCAGCCATGTGACGTCAAGCGTGACGTCACAATGCAGTATCACTATAAATACCTAGAGAGAGAAAAATTAATTGATAATTAGACAATAATTGAGCAATAATTGTGCAATTAAAAAAGAGAGATAGAGGACATACCTTGGAAAGCTGAGGAGACATTAGACTGTTGTCGGAAAGGAGGATCAGACCGCCGCTTTCAATGTCGAGAAGGTAAAAATTCTCCCCGTGTGTGTCTGTGTGTGTGTGTGTGTGTGTGTGTGTGTGGAAATGGAAAGAGGGATGAGTGGAGTTGAAGAGAGTTCGGGATTGGTAGATCTAGGAATTTAGGTGGTCGGAGATGGGAGATCCTATCGAATCGGGCTTAATTTTAGGTTTTAGGTTCGAAATTGGAGGTTTTTAAGGAATTTTAGGTTTATAGTGCGGCAACGGCCGGCGATTGCCTGCGGTGGTTGCGAGTCGGCTCCCGACGGCCGGCGAACAGTGGGTGTTGGTCGAAGTTTGACCGAAATAGATCGAGTCAGAGGAGTGCGTGACGGTGCTTGCTGGAGTTCATCGTGTTCTTCGTGGTTACAAAGAACACGTGATGAACTAAACTAAAGTAATGGGTTTTGATCCATTTTAGGTTAAGTTATGGGTTTTTAGTGTTTAGGTTGAGAGAATTTAAAGAGAGGAAGTGTTTTAGGGTGGAGGAAAGAGAAAAAGGAAATAGAAAAGGGGCAAAATTAGCTAAAAGGGGATTTATATATTGTGGTAAAAAAGTGCATTTCAATGGAGTGGGTCGGATTTAAGATCCACGTGTTTCTGTGCGGGTCGAATTTTGGCTTGAAATATTTTCTGTAATTCAATTTAGTCAACATTTTCAGTAAAATCATATTTCAGTTTCTTAATTTGTGCGATTTAGTCCTTTATTCTAGTTTTAATTATTTAAATAGAATGCCATTTAATTGTTCTCTAATTGATGTATGATTTAATTCAAGCATGTAGTATTAATTAAGTCTATTTAAACAGTTAGTCAAGTTTAATTTAAAG
Organism: Hibiscus trionum; assembly: GCA_030270665.1. Taxonomy (NCBI): domain Eukaryota; kingdom Viridiplantae; phylum Streptophyta; class Magnoliopsida; order Malvales; family Malvaceae; genus Hibiscus; species Hibiscus trionum. The sequence continues at coordinate 37,491,318 of BSYR01000026.1, read as the reverse complement.
CCTTAGATTTAGGTTCTTTAATAATTTGAATAACATTGATAATTGTAGAAAATTATTGAGTACTAAATGGGATATTTTTGTAACGCCCCGGGTTTAGGGGTTGGATGTTACTCGGGTAAATCGGGTTCGAGCCGTAGGTTCGTTATAAAAATTTAATTAAGCCTTGGTTTAAATTAAAAGGGTTTGAGTTCATTAATGGCATTTTGGTAATTTCAAAATGAAGGAAATTAAATTGTGAAAAAGGGGGCTTTTTATCAATTTCTATTCATCTTCTTCTTCCTTTGGTTTTATTTCCCGTTAAAACCTCTCTTATCCCCTAAAACACTATTTCATCAAATCTCCTCATCAATTCAAGGGCTCTCTTCGAGGTAATTGCATTTTTGAATTCTCCTCATGATTTCCAACATTTCCATAGCTTTAGTTTTCATAGAAATCTCCTTTTGGAGTTTTTGAAGTTTTCAAAGTTTGAAGAAAAGCATGGAACTTTAATGGCTTCTTGGGTTGTTTTTGATTTGTGGAGTTAAGTTTTGAACTGACCTAGCCCTAAGGTACATTATATCTCAATTTGGTTGATTTTTGTTAAGAATCCTGAAATTCGGTTTTGGGGGTATTTTAAAAGTGTCAAACTTTGTGTTTTTGGTGTGGTTTTGTGAAAGGAAGTTGGGCTGGGGTTATAGTGATATTAGAAGGGTGTTTTGAAGGTGTTTGGAGGTGTTTTGGGTAGTGGAAGTTGTAGTTTTCTGCTGGGTATTTTGGGTGCACGAAAATGAAGAGATTGTGTTAGCTCATGGGTTGAAAGTGTGGTAAATGGGTCTTGGAATTGTATCTTGATTGTAACAGTGATTTTGGGGCTGAATGATTGAGTAAATTGTTGTTTTGATTTACTAGAACCAAGGGAAACCATTGGAGAGGCTTCGGGCACGAATCCAGGGAATTTGGAGAATTGAGATCGGTGTTCAGCTTCCGTTTGGGTTGCAAAGGTGAGTGGAAATGTTTAACCTTGTTTTGCTTTCGAAAAGGGGTTCTTGGGGGTTTGGGTGGAGCCTTGAGGGCTCACCAAAACCCAAGAGTAAGTTCACTAATCCTACTTTAATGGTTATGTAATGATGCGTAATTAATTGTTGTGTTATCATGTGCATTGTGAATTGCTTTTACATCCGTTGATGTTGTGTAGTCGTTGTCGATATCGAGCCTCACATGATGGTTGTCATAACTACGGTGATGAGTGGTCCCACCGGTAGTGACTAGTAGTAGAGTAAGGTGATGAGTGGTCCCATCGGAAAACTACTAGTCGAACGGTGATGTGTGGTCCCACCGTGTGTGTTGGTTGTGCATGTGCAAACCATGTAGTTGTCTTGTTGTGATATCTTTCGTGCATTCAATGGTTTATTTATTATTTAAGGAAAGTGTTTTGAAAACTGCATGATTGTTGAGTTTTAGAGCTTCGCTCACTAAGCTATCAAGCTTACGCTCTTATTTTTCCAACATGCAGATCGTTAGAGTTCGGGAGGCAAGTGGGCAAGGGAGGAGCCTTTGGAGTTCTCAAGTAGCTCAAGTATGATTTAAGTAAATGTAATAATGCCTAGACATTGGGGGTATTAGACTTGTATAGTGTTGGAGTTCAAACTCTTTTGTTGGCTTTTGATGTTCTAGCATGTTGGTTTGTTGGTGCCATGCGTTGTTTGAGCGTTGTTGGACTCATGTATGTTGGATTGTTGTTAATGTCTTGTTATGGATTTGTAAACCATGTCTACTTTGTTGCTTAGGTGCCTTGTGTTTGAGAGTTTATGACCTTGATCCATGAATGCTTATATGATTGTCTAAAAGTATGTGAAACCTTGCCATGATATGCCTTTTTTAGTGTTTATTACCTTTGTATGAAATGGTGAAGTCAAGTATGTTCCTATGCAAGTATTCCACCTAAATGCCTATCTTGAGAAGAATGCCATGTTAGTTCGTTTAAGTAGCCTCGTATGCTTGACCTTGGTGGGAAATGTTGTACGAATGTTGGATTGTGGTTAGGTGAGTCTTAAAAAGCATATAGAGTTGAGTTTTGGTCCGTTTTGCAACTAAATTGAGTCTTGCAGTGCAGGGCGTATCGGTACGCCCAAGGGCCGTATCGATACAGTCCTACACTTTGGGGCTTAGTTTAAGCCTAGCGTACCGATACACGGGGGTGTATCGATACGCCAAAAGCTCACTGGAAATTTGAGATTTTGATGAGAATTTGGCGTATCGGTACGGGTCTAGGGTGTATCGATACGATTTCATATCGTTGACCGCGAGAAGTTGACCAATGAGGGCGTATCGATACGATCAACCAATGTACCGATACGGTCTCCCTATGTTGACTTTGGGCTGTTGAACTAGTCAAGGCGTATCGATACGCACTTCTAGTGTATCGATACGACCTGTTGTACAAAGTAAAATGGGCTGTTCTAGATTGCTTGCTTGATTGTTTCGCGTCGCTTGTTGTCTTTCCGATGTTGTATCACACATAGGATGTATGAATGCCTTTAGACAAGATAATAATTAAAAGAAATTTCTAGGGTTGCTAACCGAGGTGGGGCCCTAACGGGTTTCATTTCGGTTTTCCCCGAGTAACCCACTCGGACCGGTCAGTCGTCTAGACTGGGACGAGGGGGTTACATTTAGTGGTATCAGAGTCTGAGGTCTCCGAGACCTCGGGTAGGTAAGTGAGGTAAGTTTGAGGTGTTATGATGTTGCTTTGTATCGATGAGTGTTTTACCATGTATGCTTGAAGTTGCTTGCTAGTACGGTGTTTGGAAGCATGTTTTAATGGCCTTTTGATTTTGGTTGAGGGTTAGTTAAATGTCCCCATTGTTAGGTGTTGTTGTCAAAAAATGGTTTTCGTTTAACGAGCTTGAGAACCTGAGTCCTTGCCCTTTTGCTAACCTAATGTTTTCTTGTGTGTTATGTGTTTGTTGTTTTAGATTCTATCTTAATATAATGAGACCGAGGGGGCGACCTAGAGCGGGTGACCAGGCACCCGGGGGTGAGCCTCATGTGCCTCCTTCTCCCGGTGGTAATGGAGTAGGTGGCGAAGGAAATGTGCCTCAGGCTGGTGCGCAAGTCGGGGGTGATGGTAATGGGCCTCAGGCCGATGCTAATGTTGGAGCACAAGCGGGTCAGGGTCCAGCGGGCGCGGACATGACACATTTGATTCAGACAATAGCTGGAGTTTTTCAGACAGCTTTGGCCGGTGTACAAGCTGCAGCACCACCTCAGGGTGCGAGGACAAGATTACCCCTAGAGAGGCTCCTTAGTTTGGGCGGAGTTGAGTTCCGAGGGTTGACTCCCGAGGGTTCGGAGGCGTGGCTTGAGAGTACCACACGTATCATGGGACAGATGGAGTGCTCAGACGCTCGAAAGTTGGGTTGCATCGTCTCCTTGCTTCAGGGGGACACATATACTTGGTGGATCATTGTTACTTCGGGTATGGCCGAAGCGGATATCACGTAGGAGTTCTTCAGAAACGCCTTCAAGAGGAAGTATCTCAGAGTTCGTTACTTGGATGAGAAGAAGAGGAAGTTTATGGCCTTGGTTTAGGGTAATAGGATCGTGTCTGAGTACGAGGTCCAATTTGTGAGATTGAGCCAGTATGCACCTGAGTTGGTTCCTAATGAGAGGGAGCGGTGTGAGCGCTTCCGGTATGGGTTGACTAGAGATGTGAAGACCTACATGCTTGCCTCCGACTACACCGAATTTGATGTCTTGGTCTCTTGGGCCAAAGATATAGAGCAGAACTTATGCTCTAGTGCACGTGCTAGAGGGTCCGATTCCGGAAAGAGACATGCGAATTAGGATAGAGACCATGCCAAGAGGCATAGGGATAGGAGGTACCAGCCCGATTCGAGGCATAGGGGTGGTAACTATGGTCAGGGCCATCAGGGCCAAGGAGCTGTTATGCATACTCCGGAGTGCACTAGATGCGGGAGACGCCATCAGGGCGAGTGTGCGGGTACCTTTGGGCCATGTTGGAACTGTGGTTCCCGAGATCATATGAGGCGTAACTGTCCACACCCGGCTAGGGGCGGACCGGCTCCAGCTAGGGGTTATGAGCAGTAGAGAGGCCTTGGGCGCGGTCGTGGAAACTTTCAGCCAAGGAATGAGGGTCAGATGAACTTGGCTCATGTAGTAGCAGTCCAGCCCGAGGGAGGAGGACCGGCCAGGGTGTATGCTCAGCGAGAGGCTGGGAATGACACGGACGTCATTGCAGGTAATTTCTCGTTACAGTCTTTGAGTTTGCTTTCTTTGATAGATTCGGGGTCGACACATTCATACATTTTGGGTGAGCACGCAAGGTTATTAGGGTTACCATGTGAATGGCTAGAGGTAGGTGTAAATGTTACTAGCTCTTTTGGTGACACAGTGGTAGTTAGGAAAGTGTATAGGAGGTGTCCCTTGATGGTTCAGGGCCACGTGTTTCCGGTCGATATGATGGAGTTACCATTCTACGGTTTTGACGTGATTTTCGGCATGGATTGGCTCGTAGAGCATAGAGCTAGGGTTGACTTTGAGACCAAGAGAGTCTCCTTGAGGCTTACAGATGATTTTAAGGTTGTGGTAGTTGGTGAGAATGTTAGGTTCTTGTCCAATGTTGTTTCTGCTTTGGAAGCTCAGAGGTTGTTGAATTCGGGTTGTCAGGCTTATTTGGCTTATGTAATGAATTCGAATATGAGTGAGGTTAGACCACAAGACATCAGGACAATATGTGATTTTCCGAGTATTTTTCCGGAAGAGTTGTCGGGTTTGCCTCCAGACAGAGCAATTGAGTTTGCTATTGAGACGTATTCTGATTCTGCACCAGTGTCTATTGCTCCGTATAGAATAGCACCGAAAGAGTTGAAAGAGTTGAAGACACAGCTTTAGGAGTTGTCTGATAGAGATTTCATTAGACCTAGTATTTCTCCGTGGGGTGTTCCGGTCTTGTTTGTGAAAAAGAAAGATGGTAGCATGAGGATGTGTATAGATTATAGGCAGTTGAATAAGGTGACAGTGAAGAACAAGTACCCTTTGCCTAGGATAGACGACTTGCTTGATCAGTTGAGGGGTGCTTCAGTGTTTTCGAAGATCGACTTGAGATCCGGGTACTATCACTTGAAAGTGAAGGATGTGGACATACCGAAGATGACCTTTCGTACACGTTATGGGCACTATGAGTTCTTAGTGATGCCTTTTGGGTTGACTAACGCTCCAGCAGCTTTCATGGATATGATGAACCGTGTGTTTCATGAGTTCTTAGACAGATTTGTGATAGTATTCATAGATGACATCCTAGTGTACTCTAGGACCGAAGAGGAGCATGATGAGCATTTGCGGTTAGTGCTTCAGACCCTACTAGAGAATCAGTTGTATGCCAAGATAAGCAAATGCGAGTTTTGGATTAGGGAGGTAGTCTTCCTAGGTCACGTGATCTCGGCTAAGGGGATTAGTGTGGATCCCAAGAAGATTGAAGCCATAGTGAGTTGGAAACAACCGAAGTCAGTGACAGAAATCTGCAGTTTCCTAGGTTTGGCGGGATACTAAAGAAGATTTGTTGAGGGATTCTCTAGGATAGCGACTCCTTTGACTAAGTTGCTTCAGAAGAATGTCCCCTATGAGTGGTCAGATGCAAGACAAGAAGGGTTTGAGAAGTTGAAGAAAGCGTTGACCGAAGCCCCTATCTTGATACAGCCTGAGTCGGGAAGAGAATTTGTGATCTATAGTGACGCATCATACGTAGGGTTAGGTTGTGTGCTTATGCAAGAAGGTAAGGTAGTAGCATATTCTTCGAGACAGTTGAAAGTGCACGAGAAGAACTATCCCACCCATGATATAGAGTTAGCTGCAGTGGTGATCGCTTTGAAGATCTGGAGACACCATCTCTATAGTGAGAAGTGTACCGTATATACCGACCACAAGAGTTTGAAGTACTTGATGTCTCAGAGGGAGTTGAACCTTAGACAACGTAGGTAGTTAGAGCTTCTTAAGGACTATGACCTTATGATAGAATACCATCTAGGTAAGGCAAATGTAGTGGCTGATGCTTTAAGTAGAAAAGTGGATGTTGAGTTATGAGCTATGTTTGCGAGATTGAGTGTGTCCAATGATGGTGGGTTGATAGCCGAGCTTCAAGTTGAGCCTTCATTAGTTCAGTTGATTCGAGGGAAGCAGTTGCGAGATGAGTCTTTGGCACCTCACATGCAAGATATAGCCGAAGATAGGCCTACCGATTATTGTTATGGGGAGAATGGGATCCTATGTTACAAGGATAGGATAGTTGTTCCGGAAGATGCCGAGTTGAGACGTACGATCTTGAACGAAGCTCACAATAGTCCTTTTGCTATGCATCCGGGTAGTACGAAGATGTATCGTGGATTAAAGGAAGAGTACTATTGGGTTGGGTTGAAGAAGGATGTGGCCGAGTTTGTGAGTAAGTGTATGGTTTGTCAGCGAGTCAAGGCCGAGCATCAGTTTTCTTCAGGGTTGTTACAACCGTTGAAGATTCCAGAATGGAAGTGGGAATGTATCACCATGGACTTTGTGTCAGGTTTACCGTTGACTCCTTCGAGGAAGAATTCAGTGTGGGTAATAGTGGATATATTTAATAAGTGTGCCCACTTCATACCTGTTCATACCACATATACTTTAGATAAGTTGGTCGATCTGTACATCTGTGAGATAGTGAGACTACATGGGGTACCTAAATCGATTGTGTCAGACTAAGATCTGAGGTTTACAGCTAGATTTTGGGAGTGTTTGCATCGAGCCTTGGGTACTTGGTTGAACTTCAGTACTTCGTATCATCTGCGGTCAGATGGTCAGTCCGAGAGAGTGATTCAAGTGTTGGAAGATATGTTGAGATGTTGTATCATCGATTTTCAAGGGTCGTGGGAGAAGCATCTACCATTAGTCGAGTTTTCTTATAATAACAATTTTCAGTCGAGCATTCAGATGGCTCCGTATGAGGCCTTGTATGGTAGGAGGTGTAGAACTCCGATTTGTTGAGCCGAAGTGGGTCAGAAGTTGTTTCCTATGCCGGATTTGCTTAAGGGGACTACCGATAAGGTGAAATTGATTTGCGACTGTTTGAAGGCAGCTTCGGATAGGCAGAAGTCCTATGCCAACTTAAAGAGGAAAGAGGTTGAGTATTTCGTGGGAGATAGAGTTTTCTTGAAAGTGTCTCCATGGAAGAAGGTCGTGAGATTTGGCAGAAAAGGTAAGTTGAGTCCAAGATTCATTGGATCTTATGAGGTAGTTGAGAGGGTAGGTCTTGTTGCATATAGATTGAGACTCCCGACCGAGCTAGAGAAGATTCATGATGTATTCCACGTTTCTATGCTTCGTAAGTATAGGTCAGATCCGTCTCACGTAATGCCAGTAGAAGAGATTGAATTGAATCCGGATTTGACATATGATGAGGAACCAGTGGAGATCTTAGCCTCAGACAGCAAGGTGTTGCGTGGTAGGTCAATTGAGTTAGTCAAGGTGAGGTGGCAATGTCGAGTGGGGGAGAGTTTTAACGCCCCGGGTTTAGGGGTTGTGTAACCCCCTTAGCCCGACCTAGACGGTTGACCCGAACTACGAAGATTACACGGGGAAAACCAAAGTCAACCCGAAAGTCAACCTTGATTAACGACCATTTTTTTCTTTTTAAACTTGTCTAGATGCACATTAGTCCTAAACGAACACTTGAGAAACATTTACGAATAAAGCACAGCGATCGGATTCAAATAGGGGACTCAATTGCACAAAATACAAATATTAGGGACCAAAATGTAAATTCTTGAAATTAGAAGGTCTTAACTGATTTTTAGGTTACCAATATTAAATTAGTCACATTACATGCTTCCCTGTCAAATTTCACCATAATCGGACATCTCTAACTCAAGCAATTGCAAATACAACATTCAGGACTAAAACGTAAAGCTTGCAAACCTTTACACCATTCAAATTAGTGCCCAACGGTCACCCGTTTCGAAACAGTGCTGACCGTTCCGAAACACGGGTTCGTTTCGAGACTTGTTTCGAAACAGGGCTTGACAGTGGCTAAATCGTTCCGGAACGGCCTCCACCCGTTTCGAAACTCCAAGGCCATTACAGGCCCCCGTTACGAAACGCTAGTTCCCGTTTCGATACGGTTTGCCCAGAAGCTGCAGATTTTGCTGGTTTTTCATACACAAATTCATTCAAACACATCTCAATGACCCTCTAACCATACCAACAAGTCATCATACATATAAGGTACAAGTTTGCAACTTCAAAACACATTCATAGCATCAAACATGGAACTTCACAAGTCTATAGGCATGCTTCCTATTTTTCCAAAACCAAGCAATCAACCAATCACCAAAACAATCATTAAATGGCCATTTACAATCCAAAACACCAAAAGCAACATGCCACAAACTAGGGAGTCCAAAACATCTCCCAAAACCACACTTTAGGTTCCCATTGCCAAATTACCAAAACTAATAGTGTATGAAAACATCACCATACATGAGCTTAGTTTCCCTTGGACTCTTAGCTTCCTTGCTGCCCTCAAAAACTTCAATTGTCTGCATTATTGGTACAAAAGAGAGAGCGTAAGCACAATAGCTTAGTGAGGCATGCTCTAAAGAAAACAACACAATAATGCCTTTTTGAAAACACTTTCAACAAGCTTTAAAACACAAGTTTAACTCTTTTCATGCAACCATGCATACTTTACAAGCATCTCATGCTTCATTACATCAATTCAACATATTGGCTTTCAAGTGATAATTCATAAGCTTTTACAACACAAAACACAATCGGATACGCAAATTACAAGCGTTGTCCCACACGCTTCATACACACTACCGAACAACATAAGGTGGAGTTTACGGTACAATTACAACCCCTCAACACCACCCATCGGTAGTTGTATAACTTCCTAACGAGAGTACGTGACACATAACACAAGGCCCACACACGGACTTTTAACCACCGTTGTGACCTTAACAATATCCACACACGGACTTTTAACCACCGTTGTGATCTTAACTCTCTCGTTAGGATACTTGGATGGAGTTTTCGGTACAATAACAACCCCTCAATATCCAAGGCGACTTTATTCACGATGCACCCAATCCTCTAGCCGGCTAACTATATCCGATTCAAGTACTTTAAAACCATAACATCACTTGCCAATATACATCATATAACGTCAACAATCCACTGTTTTAAAGCATTGAACAAAGCCATTTAACATCATGCATCACTATGCATCGAATCCACATTTACAATATGTAAAACCAAGGATCTCTTACCTTGAGCATCCTTCAACATATGGCTTTCAAAACCAGCATTAACAATGCCAAAACATGCTTTCAAAACAGAATTTAAACATGCAAATTATATCCAATGCATCGAACCACTTCATGGCTCATCTAAGAGAGTTTCTCCGAAAACTTACTCTTGAGCTTAGTTAAGTTGCTTAGACTTAAACTAAGCGCCCAAAACCTTCAAACATTTGTTCCAAAGCCGGAAACCAAACTCCACTCACCAATTTTGTTTCGCAAGCTTGCCGAAACGCCGATCAAGCCTCCGGATCAACTCCAAAGGTGTCTGAAGATGCCTACCCTATTTTAAACACATCAAAGTAGAGGATTAATGCATCATCATGCATTGAAATCTTCAGCCAACACACTTAAACTCGCTGCTCTACCTAAAGCCAACATTTCGGCTACCAAACACAACTGAAATCACCTCCAAACTCTTCCAAAACTTAACCCAGCCAAGATCCATCACTTCTAACAATTTCTAAACATCAATCAACATCCAAAATAAACCTAAACTCGTCCTTATACCTCCAACTATAACAGAACACCAAGATCACCTAAAAAACCACCATTTTCATAAGCAAAAACTTAGGAAATTCAACCTATTCGGGATTTCATTGATAAAACCTCATTTACACATCATTAGACATCCAAAATACATTTAAGAATCATCTCAAAACAGAGCTCAAACAATCACAACGAAATTCTTCAAGATTTCTTCCAAATCTTGAGTTTTAAGCCAAAATCAAGCTTCTATCATTAAAACCTTTTATAAAACTTCAATTAAGGATTGACAACTTGAGAATTTCAGTAAAGAACTGAGTATTTAGAGGAGAAGAATGTTGAGTGTGTAAAAGTTCTATTATTTACACCCTTTTTAACCCATATTTCTGCTGCATTCAAGCATCATTGCATTGCATTTAGGTTAGTTTACAGCAAAACATCACAAATATACTAAAGGCACGGATTCTACTAAAAGATGGTTGATTTTGCAGGTTGCTGCCATAGTAGATGGAGAAGGTGGGCGCAGGGCAGAGAAGCAGAAGAGCTGAACTGGACAAGCAGACGATGAGGACGATGCTGCCATGGATCTGCCGTGACAGCAGAGGACGACAGCAAGACAGTGGAGGAAAAGCAAAGTGGACCTCGATAGATAGAGAAAATTATGCTCGTCTGTCGTGTGAAAACCATATATTTTTCCAAGCCCCGGATCAAAAGATATGTTAAGCCAAAGCTCAAGGAGAGGAAATCCCAAGAAACAAGGATGGCGGCTGAAAAGTAGGATACTTGAAGATTAAGTCTTTATTAGAATCTTACTTTTAATTAAAGTTGTAATCCTTGTTAACTTAGAATACTTGAGCCCAAAGCTTATATAAGGGCATAGATTTTAACCTAGGATAACATCATACCCCATAACTGATAACCAAACCCCTCCGCCGTTTACCCACCGTTGATATGTTCTAAAACCCCCCTAGGGCCACGGGTTGATTTGTAAAGTAGTTGCAAGGGTTGTTTTGTTTTAGGATTTTTCAAGTTCAATAAAATAAACTTCAAGTTCTCTTATTTTGGTTATTAATATCTTGCAAGAGCATCAGGAGAGCATTGTGAGGTTATCTATTTACTTAGCATCGGAAGAGTTAAGTATACGAAAGAAATAAGAGCAAGTTCTTTAGTTTATAGTTGAACTATCTCGTGCCTAGGGATAGGGTGAGGTTAAGTGGCTAAAGAAGAATTCATACACATCGGTGTTCATCCTTCGATTCACGCCGGGAGGTATCATCAAGACGTGATCATCGACAGACTTGGACCTAGGGATAGGCCAAGGCAGATCTGGGATTCTTGCCAAACTTGAAGTACTAAGTTGGTGTGTTTGCTGCCGCGACGACCGACGGACTGCTGCCGCGACAGGTGCTGCCGCGACAGGCGCTACGACAGAACTGGAGTTCCTAAGCATTGCAATACCTGCACTACTGAGAAATTCAATACCAGCCCATTCTCTCTATCTTGATATCTCAATTATTTTATTTACGTTTTCTTCAATATTTTCGTGACAACTTTCTAAACTATTTTCTTTACTTCGTGCAGTGAATTAAGGTGAAGCTATTAGCCCAATCCCTGTGGAGACGATATTCGATACTTTGTATCACTTACTACTTGCGTCGTGTACACTTGCACTACAATTGCGATAGACTCTTTTACACGCAACAAAGAACATTCTTACCTCTAAATGGTGATTTATCCTTGATTTGAGCCAATTTTCTTAAAAATCCAATGAGGAAATCAAAAGGATTTGATGTAAGATGGATTAGAAACTAATTGATGATTGAAATCTCATCAATTGAAGTGGAAATCATTGAAAAAGTTGCTGGAGAAAAGTGATTGGATGATGGAATTTTGAGACAAAAAAGAAATGAGAAAATTTTAGGAAAAGTTAGTTATGAAATTCTAAAAAGTGGTTTCTCTTTTTCATTTAATTAATTAAACATTAATTAAATCTCTTAAATTATGGAAAAATCTGGAGAAATCATTTTTGGGTAAATTAGCTCCTTAAAGATTCAAAGTTTCAATCTTTACAAAACAGTCACCACTGAACTTTTCAAAAATCGCATTTTAATCACTATTCCGAAATGTTGTATTTCCAAACCTTATTTTGCAAAATTGATTTCACCACTCTCTTATATTTATTAAAAGAGGATTTTTAGATATTTTTCCATATTTTTAAAGCATCCCGAACTAGGTTTTCCCTAAAACATCCTTTTATATTCGAACCGAAAATCAGCCCGGCCCGGTTCAGACCCTAAACTTCCAAGCCCAAAATTGGGGTGATACAGGTTGGATGTTACTCAAGTAAATCGGGTTCGAGTCGTAGGTTCGTTATAAAAATTTAATTAAGCCTTGGTTTAAATTAAAAGGGTTTGAGTTCATTAATGGCATTTTGGTAATTTCAAAATGAAGGAAATTAAATTGTGAAAAGGGGAGCTTTTTAGCAATTGCTATTCATCTTATCCTTCCTTTGGTTTTATTTCACGTTAAAACCTCTCTTATCCCCTAAAACACTATTTCATCAAATCTCTTCATCAATTCAAGGGCTCTCTTCGAGGTAATTGCATTTTGGAATTCTCCTCATGATTTCCAACATTTCCATATCTTTAGTTTTCATAGAAATCCCCTTTTTGAGTTTTTGAAGTTTTCAAAGTTTGAAGAAAAGCATGGAACTTTAATGGCTTCTTGGGTTGTTTTTGATTTGTGGAGTTAAGTTCTGAACTAACCTAGCCCTAAGGTACATTATATCTCAATTTGGTTGATTTTTGTTAAGAATTCCGAAATTGGGATTTGGGGGTATTTTAAAAGTGTCAAGCTTTGTGTTTTTGGTGTGGTTTTGTGAAAGGAAGTTGGGCTGGGGTTATAGTGATATTAGAAGGGTGTTTTGAAGGTGTTTGGAGGTGTTTTGGGTAGTGGAAGTTGTAGTTTTCTGCTGGGTATTTTGGGTGTACGAAAATGAAGAGATTGTGTTAGGTCATGGGTTGAAAGTGTGGTAAATGGGTCTTGGAATTGTATCTTGATTGTAATAGTGATTTTGGGGCTGAATGATTGAGTAAATTGTTGTTTTGATTACTAGAACCAAGGGAAACCATTGGAGAGGCTTCGGGCACGAATCCGGGGAATTTGGATAATTGAGATCGGTGTTCGGCTTCCGTTTGGGTTGCAAAGGTGAGTGGAAATGTTTAACCTTGTTTTGTTTTCGAAAAGGGGTTCTTGGGGGTTTGGGTGGAGCCTTGAGGGCTCACCTAAAACCCAAGAGTAAGTTCACTAATCCTACTTTAATGGTTATGTGATGATGCGTAGTTAATTATTGTGTTATCATATGCATTGTGGATTGCTTTTACATCCGTTGATGTTGTGTAATCGTTGTCGATATCGAGCCTCACGTGATGATTGTCATAACTACGGTGATGAGTGGTCCCACCGGTAGTGACTAGTAGTAGAGTAAGGTGATGAGTGGTCCAATCGGAAAACTACTAGTCGAACGGTGATGTGTGGTCCCACTGTGTGTGTTGGTTGTGCATGTGCAAACCATGTAGTTGTCTTGTTGTGATATCTTTCGTGCATTCAATGGTTTATTTATTATTTAAGGAAAGTGTTTTGAAAACTGCATGATTGTTGAGTTTTAGAGCTTCGCTCACTAAGCTATCAAGCTTAAGCTCTCCTTTTTCCAACATGCAGATCGTTAGAGTTCGGGAGGCAAGTGGGCAAGGGAGGAGCCTTTGGAGTTCTCAAGTGGCTCAAGTATGATTTAAGTAAATGTAATAATGCCTAGACATTGGGGATATTAGACTTGTATGGTGTTGGAGTTCAAACTCCTTTGTTAGCTTTTGATGTTCTAGCATGTTGGTTTGTTGGTGCCATGCGTTGTTTGAGCGTTGTTGGACTCATGTATGTTGGATTGTTGTTAATGTCTTGTTATGGATTCGTAAACCATGTCTACTTCGTTGCTTAGGTGCCTTGTGTTTAAGAGTTTATGACCTTGATCCATGAATGCTTATATGATTGTCTAAAAGTATGTGAAACCTTGCCATGATATGCCTTTTTGAGTGTTTATTGCCTTTGTATGAAATGGTGAAGTCAAGTATGTTCCTATGCAAGTATTCCACCTAAATGCCTATCTTGAGATGAATGTCATGTTAATTCGTTTAAGTAGCCTCGTATGCTTGACCTTGGTGGGAAAATGTTGTACGAATGTTGGATTGTGGCTAGGTGAGTCTTAAAAAGCATATAGAGTTGAGTTTTGGTCCGATTTGCAACTAAATTGAGTCTTGCAGTGCAGGGCGTATCGATACGGTCCTACACTTTGAGGCTCAGTTTGAGCCTAGCGTACCGATACACGGGGATGTATCGATACGCCAAAAGCTCACTGGAAATATGAGATTTTGATGAGAATTTGGCGTATCGGTACGGGTCTAGGGTTTATCGATACGGTTTCATATCGTTGACCGCGAGAAGTTGACCAGTGAGGGCGTATCGGTACGGTCAACCAGTGTACCGATACGGTCTCCATATGTTGACTTTAGGCTGTTGACCTAGTGAAGGCGTATCGATACGCACTTCTAGTGTATCGATACAGACTGTTGTACAAAGTAAAATGGGTTGTTCTAGATTGCTTGCTTGATTGTTTCGCATCACTTGTTATCTTTCCGCTGTTGTATCACACATAGGATGTATGATTGCCTTTAGACAAGATAATAATTAAAAGAAATTTCTAGGGTTGCTAACCGAGGTGGGGCCCTAAAGGGTTTCATTTCGGTTTTCCCCGTGTAACTCACTCGGACCGGTCAGTCATCCAGACCGGGACGAGGGGGTTACAATTTTGAAGTTAAAATTTGAATTATGTCCTACATTAATAAGATGTTATTCAACATGAACTCTTAAATAGAATATTCAATATTGTTGAGAAATATTTTGATATAACAATTATGTGAAAAATATTTTGGACTTGTTTAAAGATTTCAAAAATAATTCAAAAGTCTTTAAAACTTGGAAAATATGTTTAAAATGTTTTGACTTTACATCTATATCGAATATACATTTTAAAGTTAAAAAGTAGCCAAAATTGGGGTTTTAAGTGAAAGTTTCGAAACCATCCTTATAAGGTTTCGAAACCTTTCTGGGCATAATGCCACTGTTTTTGAAACCTTAGAAAAGGTTTCGAAACCTTGGCCTTGTAACAGCTAGTTTTTACAAATTCCTCCTTAAGGTTTCGAAACCTTTGGTAAAGTTTTTGAAACCTCTGTGTAGGTGAGAATTTAAAGCTTGACTTTATGACTTCCCAACGGCTCCAAAACATCCCCAATGGCCATAAACGGCTAGAATATCACTCCACACTTTAAAAGCAACCTTGAGACACTTGAAGATGGTGAGAGACAACATCCAAGCAACATGATCAAGAGTAGACTCTAAATCTTTATTTTACTATTCTCTTGTACATAGTCTTTAGAGAGAGTGCTAAATTGTAAATCCTTGTACTCTTGTGAGCTTAAGTTGTGTAAACACCCACCTTGTGGGGTATTAAGTTTACCCAAATTAATCCCTTGTAAAAGGAGAGGTTCTAGTTTAGCCTTAGACAAAAACTAGAGTTGGTTCTATCTTAGTCAAGTCCAAAAGATAGGGTTGTAACGGTTTCCTCCTAAACCGGGAAAAAGGGAGGAATTCATTGTTGAGTGAATTGGGAAATCCTTAGTGGTGTGCTAAGGTAGTGGATGTAGGTGCTTAGTTAATATCCTGAACCACTCTAAAATCATTGTGTCACTTGTCCACCTTTATTTCGATTTTAGCCAATTCAACCACCAAACATTTACAACCCTCCTTGACGGTTTCGGTGATCGATTCGAGCATGCTACAAGTCTAACAATTGGTATCAGAGCCTTGTCTCCATCGATGGACTAACATCCGAGAGTAAAGATCCAACGCTCGAAGTTCACCGTTCAAGAAAATGCAAGATTTGAAGAAGGCCGCTCTATCTTGTGTCCTCTATTCTTCGAAGGAGAAGCATACTTCCAATGGGCAAATATCATGAAATACTTCATTAAGTCTCAAGACTATGAGGTTTGGGATATCATCGAAAATGGGTATTTGGAAGCTCCAAAGAAGAAGAAAAAGCAAAGGAGTGCCACCAACACGAAGGCAAAGCTAAACACTAAGGCGATGCACATTCTCTATTGTGGCCTTAACGAATAAGTTTCCAAGAAGATCTCCACATGCAAAAGTGCCAAAGAATTACGGGAGAAACTTGAGAAGCTTTATGACAACAAGAAGGGAGAAAAGAAAAATGATGATCAATTATGT
Source organism: Hibiscus trionum (assembly GCA_030270665.1). NCBI lineage: Eukaryota > Viridiplantae > Streptophyta > Magnoliopsida > Malvales > Malvaceae > Hibiscus > Hibiscus trionum. The sequence goes on along the minus strand of BSYR01000026.1, from coordinate 37,475,173 downwards.
GCAAACCTTCTCTCCAATCCAAAGGTGGATGGTGTTTTGGCTCTCGATGAGCCCGAGGTATCTTCTAACTCAAATGAATTAAATTCATATACATTTGATGAGTTGCAAGATGCTTTCGATGAATTATTTTTGGAATTTGAGACCATGATTCCAAAATGAATTTTTGAAAAATGATTTAGAATTTTCAAAAACAAGCAAAAATGTTTTAGAAAAAGAAAATCTTGATTTAAAAGTTAAGCTTGAATGCTTAACAAAAGAAAAAGAAATTATTTTCAATAATTCATCTTGTCAAATAATGGAAAAATGCTCGCATTGCCATTATCATGGTCATTCCTTACATACTTGTCCTATTAGGAAGAGAAAATCTTATAGGATTAGACAAGTATGGGTTCCCAAGGGAACTAAAGACATTGTGACTAATGTAAATGGATCCAAAGAAATTTGGATACCAAAATCCAAGTAATTGCCGTTTGTAGGTGTGTTGGAGTAATAGTAAGAAAAGCAAAGATATGAAAATGCTCTAGTCACACAAGTGAAGAAGATGAGTAACCTCTAATCTTAATGCATTGGATTATAAATCATTTGGTTACCTATTTTGATGATAAATGTCCATGCATCATTGCGTATTTATATTTATAAGCGCATGACATTATATGATGCTTTATGAAAATGAATCATATTGTTTCATTCATATGTTTGAATAAAGCTTTAAAGTCTTGGATAAATTGAATTTCACGTGTTTTAAATTGATTTGATTCAATAGTGAAATCCAATCTCTTTAAGTGTCAAAATTTGTGCTAAAAATTTAATGGAATGCTTTAGTAAGGGGGAGTTTTATTTTTCAAATGTTTTACGTTTAATTTTTTTAACTTACTCTCCATTGTTATTATGTACTATAAAGATTTGAATTATTTTTTATATAACAAAAAAGGGGGAGAAGTAAGTGAAAAATTAAAGGGGAGCTTTTGTCAAAAACAAATTTTCAAAGAAGTTTTGTTATATCAAAAAGGGGAGATTGTTGAGAAATATTTTGATATAACAATTATGTGGAAAAATGTTTTGGACTTGTTTAAAGATTTCAAAAATAATTCAAAAGTCCTTAAAACTTGAAAAATATGTTTAAAATGTTTTGACTTTGCACCTATATCGAATATATATTTTAAAGTTAAAAATTATCCAAATTTGGGTTTTAAGTGAAAGTTTCGAAACCATCCCTATAAGGTTTCGAAACCTTTATGGGCAGAATGCCACTGTTTTTGAAACCTTAGCAATAGGTTTCGAAACCTTGGCCTTGTAACAACTAGTTTTTACAAATTCCTTCTTAAGGTTTTGTAGAACTAGTGTTTTGATATAATAATTGAAAAATCTTTTGGACTAATTTGAAAAGAATTTAAAACTTGGTTTTGAGTCCAAACAACATGAATATATGTTTGAGGTATTTTAAAAGGTTTTTGGCAATGTTTTTATTGATTTTAAATAGCCAAACTTGACTTTTCAAGCTACCCGTACCGATACGGTCCAACCTGTATCGATACCTTTTTTGCCCAATTTGGTCACTGCCAAAACCCGTATCGAAACAGGCTTGGTCGTTTCGATACGGTGAGGGATCGTTTCGATACGCCTGGTAAGCGTACCGATCCCCATTTAACAACTCCAACGGTCATATTTCCCAACTGTCATTTAAACGTCATACCGTACCGATACGCCCTCAAGCGTATCGATACGCCTAGGCTGGCAAGAGCCCAACAGCTAGTTTCTGATGAAGGCCGTACCGATACGGGTCCAAGCGTATCGATACGGAAGGCTGCAGAACAGCATTAATAAAGGGAAATAAAGTCCTCAACGGCTCCAAATCATCCCCAACGGCTACAAACTCATTAAGGAGTATAAAAGGGACCTCCAAGCATCAAGTAATGGTTAATGCTTCAATTGTTAATCAACAAATGATCAATAAATTGTCATTTCTTTTTATAGACAAAAACTACTGAGCTAAAATTGTCAAATTTGCTCAAGTGTTTTAGGTTTTGGGTGAGTGAAAATTGTGCAAACAAATACCTATTAGAGGGATTTAAGTTTGCTTATTGTTGAGTGTGTAAAAGTTCTATATTTTACCCCATATTTAACCCATATTTCTGCCGCATTCAAGCATAATTCATTGCATTTAGGATAGATTTCATTCATACATCACAATTATATCAAATAGCACAGTTTCTACTGAAATTGGTTGCTTTTGCAGGTAGCTGCTGTAGCAGATGAAGGGCAGTGGTGAAGCAGAACTGGAACTAGACAGCAGACGAGAAGGAAGATGCTACCATGGTCGCTGCCGTGGCAGCCAAGGACGACAACAATGGTGAGGGGAAGAAGTAAATTGGACCTCGATAGAAAGAGGATGTAACCCCCTTAGCCCGGCCTAGACGGTTGACCCGAACTAAGACGATTACACGGGGAAAACTAAAGTCAACCCGAACGTCAACCTTGATTAAACTTACTCTTGAGCTTAGTTAAGTTGCTTAGACTTAAACTAAGCTCCCAAAACCTTCAAACATTGGTTTCAAAGCTGAAAACCCAATTTTACTCACCGATACACAAACTAAGCTAGCCGACAAGCTTTCCAAGCATCCGAAACCTCCAACGCCACCTCTATTGCTTCCGGATCATTCTCCCTTGTTTTAAACACATAACAACAGAGGATTAATGCATCATCATGCATTAAAAACATCAGCAACGCAATCCAACTCGCCGCTCTACATAAATCTAACATTTCGGCTACCAAACACAACCAAAATCACCTCCAAACTCTTCCAAAACATAACCCAGCCAAGATCCAACACTTCTAACCATTTCTAAACAACATTTAACATCCAAAATGAACCCAAACTCGTCCTTATACCTCCAGCATTAACAGAACACCAAGATCACCCCAAAAACCACCATTTTCACAAGTAAAAACTTAGGAAACATAACCTATTCGGGATTGCATTGATTAAACCTCAATTACACATCATTAAACATCCAAAATACATTTAAAATCCACCTCAAAACAGAGCCCAAACAATCACCACGAATTTCTTCAAGATTTGATCCAAATCTTGAGTTTTAAGCCAAAATCAAGATCACAACATTAAAACCTTTCATTAAACTTAATTTAAGGATTGAGAACTTGGGAATTTCAATAAAGAACTGCATATTTAGAGGAGAAGAACATCCTTACCTCTAAATGTAGATTTCTCCTTGTTTAGAGCCAAAATCCTTGAAAATTCAATAAGCAAATCAAGAGGTTTTGATGTAGAAAGGATTAGGAATCAATTGATGATTGAAACCTCATCATTTAGTGTGAAACTCAATAGAAATGTTGCTGTAGAAAATGAGATGAGAAAGTTTTAACAAAAGTTAGTTATGAAAATCTAAAATATGGTTTCCCACTTTTCATTAAATTAATTAAACATTAATCAAGTCATTAAAATTAAGAAAAATATGGAGAAATCCTTCCTAATTAGCTCCTTAAAGATTCAAAGTTTCAATCCTTACAAAACAGTCACCACTGAACTTTTCAAAAATTACATTTTAGTCACTATTTCGAAATGTCACACTTCCAAACCTTATTTTGTAAAATTGATTTCACCACTCTCTTTTATATATATTAAAAGAGGATTTTTAGATATTTTTCCATATTTTTAATGCATCCCGAACTAGGCTTTCCCTAAAACCACCTTTTATATTCGAACCGAAAATCAGACCGGTCCGGTTCAGACCCTAAACTTCCAAGCCCAAAATTGGGGTGTTACAACTCTCTCCCTCTTAGGAAATTTCGTCCTCAAAATTTCAGCCGGCGAAAAGAACACAATACCAAACTTCTCAAAACAACACAGGTGAACTAAGCACCACTGCACATTCTCCACATAAAACACCGCAAAAAATCAACTCCTCCACAAACCAAACTCACACTATAACCAACCCCAACACCACTACATATTGTTTACAACTTCCAGAACACTCAGATGTTAACCTCAGCTTAACCTTTCACAATTCCGAACTGCGCTTAGCCTCAGCAACCCGAAGAACTTTCAAATCTTTACAACATACTCCACCTTATCTCATAACTCCCAAAACTCGCACACACGGTGACACCAACCCATCTAGTTCCAGCCACCATGTGACCCACAACCTTCACTGTTTCCAAAAATCCGTTACAAAACTGCTCAGCTTCTTTCAAAGATTACCACAACAAGCCAAAAATTCTTAAGCATCAACTGCTTACTCAAACTTCTCAATACACTGATGACATTCCTTCACATCCGCCATCATCACCACCATAACAACTCACCAAACTACCCACACAACACCCGAAATCCACATCACAAGATTCCAACCTTAACTCTGCCAGCTGTTCCACGTACCCCTAGCTGACTTAGAAAAGATTTACTTATACCTGATTAGCAAACCACTTCTCACAAGAACCCGGCCAACTAACAATGGCTCTTGAACTTGCACCGCCTTTCCACTTCAAGCTTGACCATAACACTAACCTCACCTGGATACCGCCCATTCTACACAACATACTAAGATTACGAAACCTCTACTCAACTCCTCGAAGGTTGCTACAAACCATCACCTACATAAACAACCCTCCTATTGCAAACATCAATGCCAAGACACCTCAGCACTCTGGAAACACATCTACTAACCTACAACAACACTTAACACAAAGAAACTACCACATCTACTAGCTATCCACAACCACTTTGACCGATTCTAACTTCAACCGGTTATCTTCTCACCACTTCACCACTAAACTTTTCACGCATCAAAACACTTTCCTTCTGTCAACATGCAATATCGCACTCACTATTACTGACAGCTCGCTTCCTACCCTCCACTACTTCTAACATTCTCCTAGCACCAAACAACCCTCAAACCCACCATCCAACCTAATCCTACCACAAAACTAACGGACCCAATTAGCTATTAGCATGTGTGAACGTTCGTATGCATGGTCACCAATATGCCCTATCAATGCCTGTGTACATGTATGCAAAACCTCTAATGTCATGTCGCATGCATGTATGTACCAACATATATAATATAATATATATAACAAATGGTTTTAACTGTGCATGTATGTCGGTTCACACCCACCAATAACATCCTCAGAATCTGCCTAAAAACAACCTCTTACCTCACTTCTAACAAGTCCAGCTCTACCATTCTAACAGTCCGCTAACCACAAAATACCCACTAATGCCCCCTTCACACTAAAGTTGTTTTCAAAACAACTCCGGCTACTACCCCAAACTTGCTAGCTATAAGACCATACCCACTACGCAAGAGAAACCCAACCGAAACCAAACAAATATAACTAGGGCAAAGATTACTTAACAAGGTTACCTGTAATCACCTCACTGCCCCGGAGCTTCAACAGACAAACTCTCTTTCTCGCAGAACCATCATTCTCCAGCCGCACCGCTGCAACATCAGCCAACACTTTAAGGCCATCTACGTCCCCCTGCGACAAAGAACCCTGACTACCCCGAGCCAACTCCAAACAATTTCGTCTCAAATGTCCGACAGACCCAAAATTCCAACAAGATTCAACCCCCAAGCTCTTCACACCTTTCTGCCTTTCCTTCCACCTCCGAACTTTGTCTCAGCCGCGCCCATGACCCTTCTGAGACCCTTTTGCACCCACCGAAACTGATCTCACCACTTGAGGACAATTTCGCTTCACTTGCTCCTTAGAACCACAGTTCCAACAAACTCCCGCCCCCCAACAACCTCCAACATGACACCTTCCACAACGGTCACACATCGGCAACCGAGCTACCATTCCTTGATCATGTAGCACTTGACCCACATCTGCACTACCAACCAGACTTCGATTCAAGCGAATCCTTCTATCACATAGCCTCTTACGCTGACCGCTCTCGAGGTCAGTACCCATAGCTCTTTTGCTTAAACTTTTCTCACCTTCATAGTCTGAAGCCACACCCCTACGTTGCTCAACCCTTGAGAACTTCTCTCCAAGGTATCTTCCATTAAAGGCAGACACAAAGAACTCCCAGTCTATATCGTGGATATGCGTTGCTACCGCCACAGATGTCCACCAGGCACAAGCATCCTCCAACATCAACGTGACCACACTTCCCAGCTTACAGGCATAGTCACACCCTTCCTGATCCAAAATCAGAATCACACTGGCTGACCAAGCCTCGAATGCCTCAGGTGTTGAACCATGATACTCCACAGCTCCCAAATCATACAAACGCTATCTTGACAAACTCGCGTGTCCTTCAGTCGGCACATCCTCAGGCCTCACTTTCACCACAGCCTGAGACGCTCCCGACACCTCTTGAACTACAAGTGATGAACCCTTCATCACAGAACCAGCTTCCTCCTTCAGCCTTACTATCTCAACTCCAGGCACTGTAGACTGAAATGAAACACCTCCACCAAAAGGTGAATTCCACGCCTTAACAACCTGCTCTAAAGCAGTAACCATCTCACCCAACTGCCATTCTCTCATCGATTTCATCGTGCTATTAACAAAAAAAAGCAATGATAACAAAACAAACAAAACGACCAGGCCAACTTCAAGCAAGGATTCAAGACTCCAACTCCAACATAACACAATAGCTATAATAATAAGGCAACGGGTATCCCAAATTCTCCCCTTTTATACGACATAACAATCAACAAAAACATGGATATCACAAACATCGAGCATATCAATTAGCAACCTCAATCATGCTCTCATCAAACATCATTCACCCTCAACAGCATAATATCAACATATCATACCCATCACATTTTCATCATTCATAAAATCAACTCACAACACCAGCATATCATCAACACAAGTTCACATTAGCTCATAGAAGATTCATAACCAAAATGCATGATATAAACATCAACCACTTGCTCAAAAACACACTTTTCAACCAACTTTCAACCATACATCAGAACAAACATCAAACACTTATAATAACAACTTACCCTTGCCCCAAATATTCGCAACTTCGCTCTGATACCACCAAATGTAACCCCCTTAGCCCGGCCTAGACGGTTGACCCGAACTAAGACGATTACACGGGGAAAACCAAAGTCAACCTTGATTAACGACCATTTTTTTCTTTTTACTCTTGTCTAGATACATAATAATCTTAAGCGTACTCTTGAGAACACATACTTGAAAAGCACAGCGATCGGATTACATTACGGGACTCAATTGCATAAATTACAACTGTTAGGGACCAAAATATAAATGATGGAAATTAAGAGGACTTAACCAATTTTTAAGTTACCAATATGAAATTAATCACATTACATGCTTCCCTGTCAAATTTCACATTAAACGAACATCCCAAACTCAAGCAATTGCTAAAACGATTTCTAGGACTAAAACGCAAAGCTTGCAAACCTTTAAACCATACAAATCAGTGCCCAACGGTCGTCTGTTTCGGAACGAGGGTTGACCATTCCAAAACGCGGCCTCGTTTCGAGACCTGTATCGAAACAGGGCTTGGCAGTGACCAAAACGTTTCGGAACGTCCTGTACCCGTTTTGATACACGAAGGCCATTTCAGGCCCCCGTTTCGAAACGCTAGTGCCCGTTCCGATACAGATTGCCCAGAAAGTGCAGAATTTGCTGGTTTAACACACAATTAACAACTCACACACATTCTAGTGACCTTCTAATCATGCCAACAAGTCATCATACATATGAGGTACATATTTGCATCATCAAAACACATTCATGGCAACTATTAGGAAAATCCACAAGTCTATAGGCATGCACCCTAACATCCAAAACCATCCAAACATCAAAACACCATCAACATACTTTAAACCATTCCTCAACATATCAACAACATGCCAAGCATCATAACCACCAAATTGCATTAACAACTAGATACAATCAAACCTTAGGTACATCAACTCATTCAACACATCCAAAACTTGATCATGCTTTTAAAACAAGAAGCATATCATAACAACTTATTAAAAAGAAGATTCAAATGTAGCAAAGCGTTGAACCACATAGCTCAAACCATAAACCGAACTTGTTCAACATACACAATCTCATTACGCATCAATATAAAAGACTTTCCCCCATTGCCTTTATTATCTATAGCTATAAACCAAGACATACTTCTCAAGTGGAGCTCATCTTGAATCCCTTGCTTCTTGTTGTCCCAACTTCAAATATCTGCATTGATGGACAAAAAGGAGCGTAAGCACATAATGCTTAGTGAGGAATTCTCAAAACCAAACACCATCAATGCAGCGAATCATAAAACCCTCTTTAAAAGTAGATGCACCTCAATAAACCAAAGCATTGTTTGAAAAACCTCTTTTGAAACTACATGCTTTAAACCATGCATTGCTCAACATGAAATCCAACCTTTAGCTTAGAAAAGCTAAACAACTTACCTCTAACACATTCTTGCAAATACCATTATTTAAACCCTTTCATGCATGAACACCACATGCAAAGTTACACTCAAATTCCTTGGAAACCATTTCCATTTCACAACATACTTTCCTCATGCTTGACGATCACTTCAAAGCAAAAATACCTTTCAAAACCATTTGTTCCTTCTAAGTATCTCATGCATTCAACAAATGCAAAACACATGAACTACAAAAGCAACATTCGCATTACATGCCTTTTAAAACAAGCCTTCACAAGACTTCAATGCACTAAAGATTCCATGCACATATGCACCATTCACAATAGAAGATAAACACTTGTTCAAGCCTAACAAGAAATATATGCACTCTTAAACCACTACACACCTCCCATGCAACCTTGCATCATTTCAAGCATCTATCGCTTCATTACATTCAAGAACATTACATTGGCTTTCAAGTGATAATTCACAAACCATTTCAACTCAAGACACAATCAGATACGCGGATTACAAGCGTTGTCCCACACGCTTCATACACACTACTGAACAACACACCACAAGGCTTACACATGGGAGCTACCACAACCATTGTAATCACCTTAACCAAGCTCACACACGGGAGAAACCCTCCACCGTTGTGACGCTTAACAAAGTCCACCCACGAGAGCCATCCTCCATCGTGGTGACACTTAACAAAGTCCACCCACGAGAGTCATCCTCCATCGTGGTGACACCAATTTCCTCAATCGCTAGGGTACTTGGATGGAGTTTACGGTAAAATTACAACCCCTCAACATCCAAGGCGACATAATTCACGGTGCACCCAATCCTATAGCCGGCTAACTATATCCGATTAAAGTAACCAAAAACCACTTACATCACTTGCCAATACACATCAATTATCATCAACAATCCACTATTTTAAAGCACTAAACAAAGCCATTAAAGACCATGCAACACTAAGCATCAAAACCACAGTTATCAATATCAAACCAAGGATCTCTTACCTTGAGCATCCTTCAACACATGGCTTTCAAAACCAACATTAATCATGCTAAAACATGCTTTCAAAACAGAATTTAAACATGCAAATTAAACACATTGCATCCAACCATTTCATGGTTCATCAAAGAGAGAGTTTCTCCGAAAAAACTTACTCTTGAGCTTAGTTAAGTTGCTTAGACTTAAACTAAGCTCCCAAAACCTTCAAACATCGGTTTCAAAGCTGAAAACCCAACTTCACTCACCGATACACAAACTAAGCTAGCCGACAAGCTTTCCAAGCATCCGAAACCTCCAACACCACCTCTATTGCTTCCGGATCATTCTCCCCTATTTTAAACACATAACAACAGAGGATTAATGCATCATCATGCATTAAAAACACCAGCAACACAATCCAACTCGCTGCTCTACATAAATCTAACATTTCGGCTACCAAACACAACCGAAATCACCTCCAAACTCTTCCAAAACATAACCCAGCCAAGATCCAACACTTCTAACCATTTCTAAGCATCATTTAACATCTAAAATGAATCCAAACTCGTCCTTATACCTCCAGCATTAACAGAACACCAAGATCACCCCAAAAACCACCATTTTCACAAGTAAAAACTTAGGAAACATAACCTATTCGGGATTGCATTGATTAAACCTCAATTACACATCATTAAACATCCAAAATAAATTTAAAATCCACCTCAAAACAGAGCCCAAACAATCACCACGAATTTCTTCAAGATTTGATCCAAATCTTGAGTTTTAAGCCAAAATCAAGATCACAACATTAAAACCTTTCATTAAACTTAATTTAAGGATTGAGAACTTGAGAATTTCAATAAAGAACTGAATATTTAGAGGAGAAGAACATCATTACCTCTAAATGTAGATTTCTCCTTGTTTAGAGCCAAAATCCTTGAAAATTCAATAAGCAAATCAAGAGGTTTTGATGTAGAAAGGATTAGGAATCAATTGATGATTGAAACCTCATCATTTAGTGTGAAACTCAATACAAATTTTGCTGTAGAAATGTGTTTGGCTGAGGGAATTTTGAGAGAAAATGAGATGAGAAAGTTTTAACAAAAGTTAGTTATGAAAATCTAAAATATGGTTTCTCACTTTTCATTAAATTAATTAAACATTAATTAAGTCATTAAAATTAAGAAAAATCTGGAGAAATCCTTCCTTGGGTAAATTAGCTCCTTAAAGATTCAAAGTTTCAATCCTTACAAAACAGTCACCACTGAACTTTTCAAAAATTACATTTTAGTCACTATTTCGAAATGTCACACTTCCTAATCTTATTTTGTAAAATTGATTTCACCAGTCTCGTATATATATTAAAAGAGGATTTTTAGATATTTTTCCATATTTTTAATGCATCCCGAACTAGGCTTTCCCTAAAACCACCTTTTACATTCGAATCGAAAATCAGACCAGTCCGGTTCAGACCCTAAACTTCCAAGCCCAAAATTGGGGTGTTACAGAGGAAATTAAGCTGGTTTGTCGTGGAGCACTCTCATATTTTTCTGAGCCCTAGATCAGATTGAAGGCCAATCCCAAAGTTCAAGGAAGAAACTCCAAGCAAGAAGGAAGGACGAATTAAAGATATATGTTCTGAAGATTTAGTCTTTAATAGAGTTGTATTTTATTTTAAACTTGTATTCTTGCCATATTAGAAAACTTGAACCCAAGTCCTATATAAAGGCATGTAATTCGACCTAGTGAATGATATCTTATTCTCTAGCCTTCTCCCCTAAACCCTAGTCGTTTTCCCTTTCTCATCATGTTCTAAACTTTCCCTAGGGCTAAGGGTTGATTCTGTAAAGTAGTTGCAAGGATTGCATTGTTTTAGGATTTTCTTTGTTCAATAAAATATACTTCAAGTTTGCTTATTCTGGTTTTTCAACATCATGCAATAGTATCGGGAGAGCATTGTGAGATTACACATTTACTTAATATCGGGAGAGTTAAGTATACGAAAGGAATAAGTACGGGTTCTCCAGTTTATGGTTGAACTATCTCGGACCTAGGGATAGGACGAGGTTAAGTGGCTAAAGAAGAATTCAACAACTTCGGTGTTCATCCTTCGATTCACGCCGGGAGGTATCATCAAAGACGTGTTCAGCGAAAGACTTGGACCTAGGGATAGGCCAAGGCATAGCAAGGATTCTTGCGAAGCTTGAAGTACTGAGTTGTGTGTTCGCTGCCGCGACAACAACAGACCGCTGCCGCAGCAGGTGCTGCAGCGACAAATGCTACAACAAAACAAAGAAGTCTTATACATTGCAAACACCTGCACTACGGAGCAGATCAATATCGGCCCATTCTTTACTCTGAATATTTTCCTCTTTTATTTTCAATCGTCTTTATTATTTCTTGACAAACTATTAAACTCTTTCTTTTCCCCTTCGTGCAGAAAAACCAGGTTAAAGCTATTAGCCCAGTCCATGTGGAGACGATATCCGATACTTACGTATCACTTTACTACTTGCGTCGTGTACACTTGCACTACATTGCGATAGACACTTTTACACGCAACAAGTTTTTGGCGCCGTTGCCGGGGACTGGCAACATATCTTTACCCTACCCTTTTACTGCACATTCTTTTTATTTTTCTGTTTTCTTTCTTGGATTGTTCAACCTGTGCTTTCACAAGGTTTTCTGTTTATGCGCAGATCGAGACGAGGAAAGGAACCTGTGTATCAGATAGATCCTGAAATCGAACGCTCGTGCAACCTTAGGAACCGACTCCGACTCGTATTAGCTAGAAACGAATACCTTGAAGAACAATTAGAGGCCATGAACAACCAAGGGAATCCTCAGGGTCCTGAAGATCCTGTCGGAGATGGAAGGAACGGATAACCTGCCGATCCTCATGTTGCTGCCGCACGCCGGACCTGCCGCAATTTCATGATCAATGATCATGTGGAACTGGAAACCACCCTTCCAGACGTGGAAGCTTAAAATTTCGAGCTGAAACCTGTCATGTTCAGCATGATCAATAACGCTGGCCAATTTAGTGGTGCTGCTACAGAGGATGCTAGGGAGCATATGAAAACGTTCCAACAAATCCGTGGTTCGTTTAGACTACCAGGAGTAAATCCGGAGATACTGAGGCTTCGGTTATTTCCTCATTCATTGAGGGACAGTGCAAAAACTTGGTGGAATAAATTAACGCCGGGTTCAATACGAATTTGGGCAGATTTAACTCATGAATTTTTGTCTCGTTTTAATCCTTCAGATTTATCTGAGCGATTACGTAACGAAATTTCTACTTTTCAACAGGAAGATGACGAGCCAATGCACGAGGCATGGGACAGGTTTACCACTCTATTGAGGAACTGCCCGATGCATGGATTCCCCGTTTGGAACCAGGTAATTAAGTTTTATAATGCTGCCAACTTACAAACTCGTATGAGAATTGATTCAACAGCGAATGGATTGCTGTTGGACAAAGACCCAGATGAAGCAATGGTAGTATTGAAAAACCTGACAAAGAACGAGGAACAGTTTCCTACAGCAAGAAGAGGGGGTAAACGAGTACTAGCTGTGAAAGACTATGAGGCCGATAATTCCCTAAAAACACAGGTGGAATATCTCACAAAGGCGGTGGAAAAGCTCTTGAAGAAAGATTCAAAACCTATCTACTCTGCTGAAGAGGTATGTGAAACTTGCGCTGAGAATCACAGTTCGGAAGATTGCCCGCTACAGTTAGAGGAAGGGATGTATGTTGGGAACTACAATAAGCAGAACTACAATTCCAACAATTACAATCCCAACTGGAGGAAAGACCCTAAGTTCTCTTGGAGCAACCCTAACAATGCCCTTAACCCTCAAGCACAGAACACTCAAAATCAGGGGGCACCTAGAATTCTGACACGACATCAAGTGCAACAGCAGCCGCAACAACCACAGGCAGCCACCCCTAGCATACTGGAACAAACCTTGGCCACATTTATGTCACAAACAGGAACATACATGGCAAACATGGATCACTTCGTCAAGAAGACTGAGTCGTTCATGGATAAAATAGAGATGCGGATGGCCAACCATGATGCTACTCTGAAATCACTCGAGACACAGATGGGTCAGATTTCCCAGCATATTATGCCAAGGCTGAATGGAGGATTCCCTAGCGATACTGAAAACGCTAGAAAACCCACACATGAGCAGTGCAAAGCGATCACAACTAGAAGTGGGAAGAAGTTACCAGGGCCAGAGAAAGAAGCTGAAACAGTTAAGAAATCAGCCCTGGAATCAACTGCTGAGAACGCTGCCCCGGCAGATAACAAACAACCTGCTGCCGATGAACCTGTCACGACAGCAGAAGGGACAGAGAAGAAGGATGAAGAACCTAAGCCTCCTCAGATCCGAATGCAGTGGGAAGGACATATAGCAGGTTATCGTCCCCCACTTCCTTTTCCTCAGCGGTTACAGAAGTTGAAACAGGAATCCTAGCTTAAGAAAATCTATGATATTTTTAAGCAAGTTCACATTAATATTCCGCTTTTAGATGCTATCAAGGAGATGCCTGGTTATGCCAAATTTCTCATGGATGCCATGTCGAAGAAATCCAGACTTGTGGAATTTGAGACGGTTAAAATGATAGAAGGATGCATGACTATTCTGCACAAGCATCCACCCCAGAAAAAGAAGGATCGAGGGAGCTTCATAATACCGTGCATAATCGGAGACAAATTTTTCGGTAAGGCACTTTGTGATCTTGGTGCTAGTATTAATTTAATGCCAAAATCTGTATTTCAGAAACTAGGTATTGGACGAGCACGACCCACAACAGTTATGCTGCAGCTGGCAGACCGCTCTTACGTGCAACCGGAAGGGAAAATTGAAGATATTCTGGTAAGAGTGGATAAGTTTATTTTTCCTGCTGACTTTCTTGTTTTAGATTGTGAAGCAGATGAGAATGCACCAATCATCCTGGGGCGACCCTTCTTACCCACAAGAAGATCACTGATTGATGTAGAGAAGGGAGAACTAATTATGAGAGTGAATGATCAAGAGATCAAACTGAATGTTCTCCAAGCAATAAAACATGCTGATGCAGAAGAAGAATGCAAGGCTATCACTGAAGTTATCCTTGACCAACCCTGCATCAGGTCGGGCTGCCATGACATTAAAATTGGCCACTGCCCCAGCAGCCATTTAGAAGACTGTCACGACAGAGACGACGACAGCAGCTCCTCAGACTCTGACATATATGATACTGAAGATCACGAGGAGGTAAACTGGATAGGCAATCGTCCAGGTAAGTTATTCGAGCCCTTAAATTATACCTCGAATGAACATATCATCCAAAAGCCATCAACTGTAGAGCCATCTGTTCTAGATCTTAAGCCCCTGCCAGGGCAGCTTAAATATATTTTTCATGGATTAAATGATACGTTGCCCGTAATCATATCTTCCAAGTTAATGCAGGAACAGGAACAGCAGCTGATAGAGATGCTACAGTTGCACAAAAGGGCTATTGGATGGATGATAGCTGATATCCAAGGCATCAGCCCGGCACTATGCATGCACAAAATCCTCTTAGTGGATGATCACAAGCCGACCATTGATGCCCAGAGACGTCTAAACGATGCTATGTGAGAGGTGGTTCGTAAGGAGATCATCAAATGGCTAGATGCTGGAATAATTTATGCCATCTCGGATAGCAAGTGGGTGAGCCCGATGCAGTGCGTTCCTAAGAAAGGAGGAATAACTGTGGTAACCAACGAAGAAAACGAGTTAATCCCAACCAGGATTGTGACCGGTTGGAGGGTTTGTATGGACTACCGGAAGCTTAACAAAGCTACCCGGAAGGACCACTTTCCCCTGCCTTTTATTGATCAAATGCTTGATAGATTAGCGGGAAAGCCTTACTACTGTTTTCTTGATGGATACTCAGGTTATAACCAAATAGCCATCGCACCGGAGGATCAAGAGAAGATGACGTTCACTTGCCCGTATGGTACTTACGCTTTTCGGAGGATGCCATTTGGATTTTGCAACGCACCAGCTACTTTTTAGAGGTGTATGATGGCAATATTCTCCGACATGGTGGAGGATTTCCTGGAGATATTCATGGATGATTTCTCTTTCTTTGGAGATAACTTTGAAAGCTGCCTAGGTAACTTACAAAAAGTGCTCGAGAGATGCGAGAAAGCAAACTTGGTGTTGAACTGGGAGAAATGTCACTTCATGGTGGATGAAGGGATAGACCTAGGCCATAAAGTAAGCTGTCGCGACATAGAAGTCGACAGAGCTAAGATCGAGGTAATTGAAAAGCTGCCGCCACCCACCACAGTCAAGGGAATCAAAAGTTTCTTAGGGTACACTAGGTTTTATCGGAGGTTTATCGCAAACTTTTCGAAGATCACGAAACCCTTGTGCCATCTTTTGGAGCAGAACCGTCCCTTCGACTTCAACACTGAATGTACTGAGGCATTCAAGGTTCTGAAAGAAAAGCTGGTAACAGCCCCGATAGTACAACCACCAGATTGGAAATTACCATTTGAGATCATGTGTGATGCTAGTGACTACGCTGTTGGGGCAGCACTTGGGCAGAGGAAGGACAAGCTCTTTCATGTTATATACTATGCCAGAAAACACTAAACGATGCCCAAGTAAACTACACCACAACCGAGAAGGAACTTTTAGCTGTGGTTTTCTCGATTGACAAGTTTCGTTCATATATACTTGGAACGAAGGTCATAGTCCACACAGACCACTCTGCACTAAAGTATCTGTTCGCCAAAAAATGATGCAAAGCCTAGACTGATACGTTGGATTCTGCTACTGCAAGAGTTCGACCTTGAGATCAAGGATAAAAAGGGGACAGAAAATCAAGTTGCAGATCACTTGTCAAGACTGGAGAAGGGGAAGAATCTCCCAACAGACGAGACACACATACTGGAGACCTTCCCTGACGAGTAGCTATTCGCTACCATAAGCACTGCCGCGACATCCACAACGGCAGGTAAGTTTTCTGAACTCCCTTGGTATGCTGATTTAGTTAATTATTTAGTTAGCGAAATACTTCCTCATGATCTTAACTATCAAGCTAGGAAGAGGTTCCAAAATGATGTTAAACATTATTATTAGGACGAACCTCTTCTTTTCAAAATGTGTGCAGATCAGATCATCAGGAGGTGTGTACCACATGATGAGCAGGAAGCTGTGCTTCATCACTGCCATGCTTCACAATATGGAGGACACTTAGGTGGTAGCAAAAATGCTGCCAAGGTTTTGCAGTCAGGATTTTATTGGCCATCACTGTTCAAGGATGCCCAGGCATTCTACAAAAGTTGTGATAAATGTCAACGGGCTGGAAATATCTCAAGAAGACATGAGATGCCACTGCAAAACATTTTGGAAGTCGAGATCTTCGACGTTTGGGGGATTGATTTCATGGGACCTTTTGCAGCATCATGTGGGAACCTTTATATCCTCCTAGCAGTGGACTACGTGTCCAAATGGGTTGAAGCGATTGCTACACAGAAAAACGATGCCAAAACGGTTCAAAGTTTTTTGCATAAAAACATATTTTCCAGATTTGGCATCCCCAAGGTGATCATCAGTGATGAAGGGAGGCATTTCGATAATAGGGTTATAGCTGTTGCCTTAAAGAAATATGGTGTCAAACATCAGATCGCAACAGCTTACCACCCTCAAACCAATGGACAGGCTGAAATATCAAACAGAAAGGTAAAGAACATTCTTGAGAAGATGGTCAAGCCAACTCGAAAGGACTGGTCTCTACACCTCAACGATGCACTATGGGCCTACAGAACAACATTCAAAACTCCATTGGGAATGTCACCCTACCGGCTGATTTATGGAAAAACATGCCATCTACCTGTTGAGATTGAGCACAGAGCATACTGGGCCATCAAGGCAGTGAATATGGACTTGGAAAAGGAAGGACAGAAAAGGCTACTTGATTTGAATGAGATTGAAGAAATTCGAGCAATGGCCACGCAAGGATTTACAAAGACAAGACAAAGAAGTGGCATGACAAGAAGCTGCTGCCACGACAGTTCTGCCCAGGGCAGCTTGTGTTCTTGTTCAACTCTAGGTTGAAACTCTTCCCAAGGAAGCTGAAATCTAGGTGGTCCGGCCCATTCCAACTAGTTCAAGTTTTTCCCCATGGTGCCATCACAATCAGATATTTAAAAGACGAGCACCAATTTAAAGTCAACGGACAAAGATTGAAGCATTATCAGGGGACTGAAGCCCCAAGAATGCAGGAAGTGGTTACTTTAGGAGATGCCCCTCCTAGCGTCCCTAATTTAACCTAATTTTATTTTTATTAATATTTATTATTTGTTTATATATATTAGGTAATTAGAATTATTTTATTTTTAGGAACTAAGTTTTTATTATTTTTAGGAAATAAAGGAGACAAGGAAAAGAGGAGAAGTGAACTCAGCCCACCACCTTCCATCAGCCCAAAAAAGCTCAAACTAGGAGCCTGCCGTTACAGCTACCGCGACAGACGCGCAAAATCCAGCCTGTCAACATGTTGTCGCGGCAGATAGGTAAACGCGTAACAGACGTGTAGCAGACACGGAAACGCGTGACAGACGTGTCAGAAACTGCGTAACAGCTGGCCCCGTTATTCGCGCCTGCCGTTACAGCTCCAACGGACAGCAAACTCCTCCTCTATATAAACCCCGTTTTACTATTCATTTTCACTCACTCTTACTCTCTCTACTTGTTTCCTCTCTAGAATTTTATTTGCTTCATTTTCATTTCTACAGTTCTTGCAATATGAGTACTAGAAATACCCGCCGTAGTGCTGCCTCAGGATCTGCCCCAACAGCAGCCACTCCCAGCTCCTTCTAGGTCAGAGACATGTGGGAGGAGAAAGGCTTCATCTATACCACACGAACGGAGAACCTTGGGCTAAAACCATTTATAGCCCGCAAGATCAGAGCCCTGCAGTGGTAGATGTTTGCCGAGCAGCCGGAAGAAATGAACGTCACCTCAGTCCGAGAATTCTATGCTGCCATCGACAGTAGAGAGGCGACATCAGTGACGGTTCGTGGAAAGGAGGTACCTTTTGAGCCCGAATACATCAACACCCTCTATGGGTTCTATGTAGGGAGAAGGGAAGACGGCCATCAGAGGTTTGTGGAGAGTTTGGAGCCGGTAGATTACGATGCTGTTATGGAAGAACTTACCGACGAAGGTACCGAGTGGAATATCGATCCTAAACATCCAAGGACGGTAAAACGAGTTCAACTCACTCCGGAAGCCAAGCTTTGGAACGCATTCATCAAAAAAAGGATTATGCCCTCCTCGCACAACAGCACGGTAGACCAACCAAGGTTAGCCCTCATCCATTCAATCTTAAATGAGAGGCCCATTAACATTGGTAGATACACTCGGGAGGGAATTTTGGATTGCGCGTACCGGCCATCGGGACCACTCTTCTTCCCATACCTCATAACTGCCCTCTGCCGTGGCCACAACGTACATGAAGCTGCCGTGGATTTGAGAGTCCGAGGGAAAGGATGGACGGAAAAGAACATCCTTAGCTTCATGGAGCTGAAAGCTGTCACACCCCTGTCGTCCTTCGACCCCACTGCCGCGGCAGGTGAGCCGATAGAGCCCACCCAGACAGAACCTGTCACCACAGAACAAAGGCAGCCCACTGCAGCAGCTCCCGCAGCAGACTCCTCAACACAAATCCTAGCTGCCCTGCAGAAAATGAAAGAACGGCAGCTGGGCCTGATGAGTTTCATTCGAGACTTCACCACAGCAACGGTACACTTCATTAAAACTAATCTTAATTTTCCTGATGTACTGTTCCCTGCCTTCCCCGAATATTATTTTGCTGCCCCCACACCTGCCCATACCCCTACCCCTGCTGCCACACCGAGAACACCATCTGTCGTGCCCACCCCGACCCCGGCCACAACAGCTGCAGGCGGCAGCCGCACAGCCGAAACATCTGCCAGGGGAGAGAAGAGAAAAGAGCCCATATCCGACCTTGACAGGTATATAGCTGGCTTCTCCTCCTCCTCTATTTGGGGGGAATCCGATGATGAGCCCTTGGTCAAAAGAAACTTGTCCAAGGAATTTACCCCGGTGAAACGACAGAAAACAAACACCGGTGTCGGAACATCCGATCAAGGAAAATCTGACAGCGGCAGCAGCAGTAGCAACAACAGTAGCTCCTCCGAGGAAATTCAGGTATTGGAGAAACCACCACATTTCTCCCCTACCCGCATCCAGCCTCCGAGGGAAGCCAAGACCAAGATCACCTCTGCCTCACCCAGCCACCTGCCGGCACCGACAAGGAAAGTCACTGCCCGCCGGTAGATTCAGATCAGCAGCAGCAGTGACGACAACGCTTGAAATTTAAGTTTCTTTTCTTTGCTGTATGCTATTTTGTTATATTTGTGATATTGCTTTTATTTCTTTTTCTTTTTTTTTCATTCTGTAATTTGCATTGAGGGTAATGCAACCCTTGAGTTTGGGGGTAGCATCCCTCCATTAATGAAGTGTCTTTAAGTTTAAAAAAACTGTGTCTTTTATTTAGTTTAAGTTTGCTAAAAAATAAAATTTGGCTTAAGTCTTTGAACTGAACTTACCTGTCGTGGCAGTGCCTTTAGGATAGTTTTAGGAGCAGTTTATAGCCTTACTATAGTTCTGATTCCTAAACATCCTTTGTGACTTTTATATTGTCTAGAACTCTACTGGTAAACTAGAATAGAGAAAAGCTTAACACTTGAGTAGCCCCTAGAGGTGCCTAACACTGGCTCTAGGAAAAGAAGTTAAGAAAAAGTAGACTCAATACACCTAGAGGTGCCCGAAACCGGCTCTAAGAAGTTAGCTAGAGGTGCCTGAAACCGGCTCTAGTCAAACTTAAACTAAGAAAAGAGAATGGAGTCTAAACAAAAACTAAAGGAGCCTAAGAATGGCCATCAAAAAGATGAAAGTTGGCATAAAATTCAAGTTAGAAGCTTAGCTGTTCTAGTAAACTAAGGGAGTCTAGGCATATAATTGTTCACAAAACATGCACACACTACACGAGAGTTATAGCAAGGTTCCGGATGAATCCTTAATTATCCAACAGGGTGTTGCTCAAAATAGGGAATGAATGGTAGGTAAGGAAAAGTTCACTGTTTTAAGCCAACCAAAAATTTTTGTAATTCTTTTTTAGGTCTGAATTGCTTGAGGGGAAGCAAAAACTTGAGTTTGGGGGTGTGTTGAGTGTGTAAAAGTTCTATATTTTACCCCCTATTTAACCCATATTTCTCCTGCATTCAAGCACAATTCATTGCATTTAGGATAGATTTCATTCATACATCAAAATTATATCAAATAGCACAGTTTCTACTAAAATTGGTTGCTTTTGCAGGTAGCTGCTGTAGCAGATGAAGGGCAGTGGTGAAGAAGAACAGGAACTGGACAGCAGACGAGAAGGACGATTCTGCCATGGTCGCTGCCGTGGCAGCCAAGGACGACAACAATGGTGAGGGGAAGAAGTAAAGTGGACCTCGATAGAAAGAGGAAATAAAGCCGGTCTGTCGTGGGCACTCTCATATTTTTCTGAGCCCTAGATCAGAATGAAGGCCAAGCCCAAAGTTCAAGGAAGAAACTCCAAGCAAGAAGGAAGGACGAATTAAAGATATATGCTTTGAAGATTTAGTCTTTAATAGAGTTGTATTTTAGTTTAAACTTGTATTCTTGTCATATTAGAAAACTTGAACCCAAGGCCTATATAAAGGCATGTAATTCGACCTAGGGAAGGATATCTTATTCTCTAGCCTTCTCCCCTAAACCCTAGTCATTTTCCCTTTCTCATCATGTTCTAAACTTTCCCTAGGGCTAAGGGTTGATTCTGTAAAGTAGTTGCAAGGATTGCATTGTTTTAGGATTTTCTTTGTTCAATAAAATAGACTTCAAGTTTGCTTATTCTGGTTTTTCAACATCTTGCAAGAGTATCGGGAGAGCATTGTGAGATTACACATTTACTTAATATCAGGAGAGTTAAGTATACGAAAGGAATAAGTACGAGTTCTCCAGTTTATGGTTGAACTATCTCGGACCTAGGGATAGGATGAGGTTAAGTGGCTAAGGAAGAATTCAACAACTTCGGTGTTCATCCTTCGATTCACGCCGGGAGGTATCGTCAAAGACGTGTTCAACGACATACTTGGACCTAGGGATAGGCAAGGGCATATCAGGGATTCTTGCCAAGCTTGAAGTACTGAGTTGTGTGTTCGCTGCCGTGACAACAACAGACCACTGCCGCAGCAGGTGCTGCCGCGACAGATGTTACAACAGAACAGAGAAGTCTTACACATTGCAAACACCTGCACTACGGAGCAGATCAATACCGGCCCATTCTTTACTCTGAATATTTTCCTCTTTTATTTTCAATTGTCTTTATTATTTCGTGACAAACTATTAAACTCTTTCTTTTCCCCTTCGTGTAGAAAACCCAGGTTAAAGCTATTAGCCCAGTCCCTGTGGAGACGATATCCGATACTTACGTATTACTTTACTACTTGCATCGTGTACACTTTCACTACATTTTGATAGACACTTTTACACGCAACAAGTTGTGCAAATTGTGCAAACAAATACCTATTAGAGGGATTTAAGTTTGCTTATCCTTTTTCTTTGTAAAGAGGGTTTGATCAAGGCTTTGGGTAGAAAGCTTGATCGGTGTATAAGGGTTTCCTCCTAAGCCTAGAAAAGGGGACGAATCAATAGTGGATTGATTGGAAATACTTAGTGGGAACCTAAGGTAGTGGATGTAGACCTTGGTTAGAAGGTTGAACCACTCTAAAATCATTGTGTCATTTACATTTTAGCTTCCACACCACATCCACCCAAAATTCCACCTCTCCACCACTTGGTGAGCAACATCGGTTGAAGGAATCGAGCACCTTAAAACTCAACAATTGGTATCAGAGCTTGGCTCAATCGAAGAGTATTAACATCCTATTGAGAAGATCCGACAAGCTCGTTTATCATTTCACCAACCGGCTCAAATGACGCAATCCATCGACAAACCGCCCTTCTACGATGGAACCTACTATGCCCATTAGAAGATAAAGATGAAGTTTTTCATTAAGTCAAGAGACTACAAGCTATGGGACATAGTTGAAGATGGTCCGTTCGTGCCTCAACGAAGCAGAGAGGAGTGGAGTGCCGACGATCGCAAGAAGATGGAGCTAAATTGCAAAGCCTTGCACATCCTCTTTTGTGCATTTGGCCCAACCATCTATGAGAAGATGTCTTCTTGTGAGAGTGTGTTGAGATGTGAGGGGCTCGATTCGATCAACCGTTCTTGCTCGCCAAGTGTGGAGAAGTTGGATAATTGGGTGTTTTAGTGGGAGGAGAAAAATTGGCATTTTGACACAAGGATTTATAGTGGTTCAACCTTCTAACCAAGGTCTACATCCACTACCTTAGCTCCCCACTAAGGATTTCCAAACAAATTCACTAAGAATTTCGTCCCCTTTTCTCGGATTAGGAGGAAACCGTTACAACAATCAAGCTTTCTACCCAAAGCTTGATCAAACACTCTCTTACAAGAGAAAGACTTAGCAAACTAGAAATCCCTCTAATAGGTATGTGTTTGCAATAATAAGCACTCACCCAAAACCTAAACACTTGAGCAAATTTAACAATGTTTAGCTCACAAGTGTTGTCTAAGCAAGAAATAAACAATTTAAGCGCTAGACAAATTTTGACATCATAATGTTGTAACAATTGAAGCATTAACCATTACAAGATGCTTGGAGGTCCCTTTTATACTCCTTGATGAGTTTGTAGCCGTTACTAGTCGTTGGGATTGAATTGGAGCCGTTGGAGCCTTTATTTCCCACCATAAATGCAGTTCTGCAGCTTGGCGTATCAATACTCGTCAAACCGTATCGATGCGGTCTCAATGAGGAAAGAGCCGTTGACTTCTTCAGTTGATGCGTATCGATACGCTTACCTAGCGTATCGGTACGGTGATGCAATTAAAAGACAGTTGGGAAAATGACTATTGGGGTAGTTAGGCGTATCGGTACACGACTAGCCGTTGGGTTATTTCAAATCACACTGTATCGATACGGCTAAGCGTATCGGTACGAGTTTTGGCTACTGGAAAAATCAGGTAGTTGAAACCCTAAGGCGTATCGGTACGGTCCGAGACCGTATCGCTACGGGCACTTGAAAAGGCTGGTTTTGACTACTTTAAATGTACTTTAAAATCATTCCAAAGCCTTTAAAAACCTTTAAACATATTTTCAAGTTGTTTTTGACTAAAAACATATTTTAAATTCTTTTCAATTTAGTCCAAAACATTTTTCAAATATTATATCAAAACATTAGTTCTACAATCTCCCCCTTTTTGATATAATAAAACCAACTTGAAAAAAAAGGTTTGGGATTCTCCCCCTTTAACTTTAAAATTGTGAATAAGAGATTAAAGATATGAAATCAAATAAAGTTCCCCCTTATTCATTTGAAAATTCAATTTTTCAAACCATTTCTCCCCCTTTTTGTTATATCAAAAAGAACTTAAAATGACATTGAGCTCAAAATAACATAGGAGGCAAAAAGAAATTTGACACACTTAAAATTTTGGTTTGAAATTTGGCTCCCCTTACTCAAAGCATCATAAGAATGTTAGTTCATCATATATGATTATCTAGTTGACATAAATGAAGATTAATCAAATAAAAACAAAAGCAACTAGATTTTACCACACTTGAACTCAAGGGAGGATGTGAAGCCTTCCTTCTTCAAGTGTTCTTCCTTTGTGTGCATGGAGCTCCCCCTCAATTTTTGACTTGTTGATCACTCTCCATCACACCTAGCACATGACAATCAAGTAATTTTTGGTATCCAAATTGCTTTGGATCCATAGACATTAGTAGCACAAAATTTAGTCCCCTTAGGAATCCATTTTTCAATTTCATCCTTTTTAGTTGAAGTGTTTAGTCCTTTTGGGACCCAAACACTTCTAAAACATTTTCCATTCACAAATCTAGGGGCACTAGATTGTCTAACATAAAAATTTGATTTTCAAAAACTATTTTTCTTTTCAAGTTCATTGGAAATCAAATCTTTTTCTTTTTGAACTTTAAGAAGCAAATTTTGTAAATCCAAACATTTTTGTTCAAAATCTTTTAATTTTGCTCAAGTTCAAGATTTGTTTTGGAAAGCAAATCATTTTCAATTTTTATTTTTGAAATCAACTTTTTGTTCTTGGAAAATGATACCTTGAATTCAAAAAGCAAATCATCATAGGCATCTTGTAACTCATCAAATGTATAAGAATTTGAAATAGATGAGTTAGAAATTACCTCCCCCTCATTGAGGGCCATCAAGCATAGGTGGGCTACTTCATCATCGGTGGAGTCTTCATCACTCCAAGTGGCCACATATGCTTGTTTTGAAGATGATCCCCTCTTTTTGGATTTGTGGGAGTCCTTCATCTTCTTCTTCGATTTATGCTTATATTTTTCCATTTTGCTCTTCATGAACCGGGCAAATTTGTTGAAGAGATAGGCCATCTCTTCATCTTCACTTTCCTCCTCACTTGAATCTACATGAAGGCATGTGGAGGATTTGAGAGCTACGACACTAGCATTGATGCCTAGCTCCATGATCTTCTTCTTCCCCATCGCTCTAATCTCTTCATTCTTCTTCTCCTCTTCTTTGTTTTTCCTCATTATTTGGTGAGTGAGAAGTGACCCCATGAGTTCATCAAGCTTCAAGGTTTTAAGATTCTTTGTTTCAATGATGGCGGTCCTCTTTGAGTCCCATGACTCGGGAAGGGAGTAGATGAGCTTTCGGACAAGCTTCTCTTCCGGGATGGCTTCTCTATAACCTTTAAGTCCCTTTGTGATAGTGGAGAACCTATCAAACATCTTCTCGATGTTCTCTTCCGGATTCATCTTGAAGTTCTCATACTATAAGGTGAGGAGCCCAATCTTAGTCTCATTGACTTCATCGGTTCCCTCGTATGTGACTTCAAGCTTGTCTCATACCTTATTGGCACTCTCACAAGAAGACTTCTTCTTATAGATGGTTGGGCCAAATGCACAAAAGAGCATGTGCAAGGCTTTGCAATTAAGCTCCATCTTCTTACGATCGTCGGTACTCCATTCCGCTTTGCTTCCTTGAGGCACGAACGAACCATCTTCAACTATGTCCCATAGCTTGTAGTCTCTTGACTTCAAGAAGAATTTCATCTTTGTCTTCCAATGGGCATAGTGATTTCCGTCGAAGAAGGGCGGTTTGTCGATGGATTGCGCCATTTGAGCAGGTTGGTGAAATATTGATCGAGCTTGCTGAATCTTCTCAATAGGATGTGAATCCCCTTCGATTGAGCCAAGCTCTGATACCAATTGTTGAGATGTGAGGGGCTCGATTCGATCAACCGTTCTTACTCGCCAAGTGTGGAGAAGTTGGATAATTGGGTGTTTTAGTGGGAGGAGAAAAATTGGCAATTTGACACAAGGATTTATAGTGGTTCAACCTTCTAACCAAGGTCTACATCCACTACCTTAGCTCCCCACTAAGGATTTCCAAACAAATTCACTAAGAATTTCGTCCCCTTTTCTCGGATTAGGAGGAAACCGTTACAACGATCAAGCTTTCTACCCAAAGCTTGATCAAACACTCTCTTACAAGAGAAAGACTTAGCAAACTAGAAATCCCTCTAATAGGTATGTGTTTGCAATACTAAGCACTTACCCAAAACCTAAACCCTTGAGCAAATTTAACAATGTTTAGCTCACAAGTGTTGTCTAAGCAAGAAATAAACAATTTAAGCTCTAGACAAATTTTGACATCATAATGTTTTAACAATTGAAGCATTAACCATTACAAGATGCTTGGAGGTCCCTTTTATACTCCTTGATGAGTTTGTAGCCGTTACTAGCCGTTGTGATTGAATTGGAGCCGCTGGAGCCTTTATTTCCCACCATAAATGCAGTTCTGCAGCTTGGCGTATCGATACTCGGCAAACTGTATCGATACGGTCTCAATGAGGAAAGAGCCGTTGGCTTCTTCAGCTGATGCGCATCGATACGCTTACCTAGCATATCGGTACGGTCCTGCAATTAAAAGACCGTTGGGAAAATGACCGTTGGGGTAGTTAGGCGTATCGGTATGCAATACACCCGTATCGGTACGCTACTAGTCGTTGGGCTATTTCAAATCACACCGTATCGATACAGCTAAGCATATCGGTACGAGTTTTGGCTACTGGAAAAATCAGGTAGTTGAAACCCTAAGGCGTATCGGTACGGTCCGAGACCGTATCGCTACGGGCACTTGAAAAGGCTAGTTTTGACTACTTTAAATGTACTTTAAAACCATTCCAAAGCCTTTAAAAACCCTTAAACATATTTTCAAGTTGTTTTTGACTAAAAACATATTCTTTTCAATTTAGTCCAAAACATTTTTCAAATATTATATCACAACATTAGTTCTACAGAGTGCCAAGGAGGTATGAGACAAGCTTGAAGTCACATACGAGGGAACTGATGAAGTCAAGGAGACCAAGATTGGGCTCCTCACCTTAGAGTATGAGAACTTCAAGATGGATCCGGAAGAAAACATCGAGAAGATGTTTGATAGGTTCTCCACTATCACCAATGGTCTCAAGGGCTATGGAGAAGCCATTCCAGAGGAGAAACTTGTCCGAAAGCTCATCTACTCACTTTCCGAGTCTTGGGACTCAAAAAGGACCGCCATCATCGAAGCAAAGAATTTGAGGACCTTGAAGCTTGATGAACTCATGGGGTCACTCCTTACTCATCAAATCATGAAGGAGAACAAAGAAGATGAGAAGAAGAGGGAAGAAATTAGAGCTATGGGAGAGAAGAAGCTCAAAGGAATTGGCATCAACACCAATGTCATTGCTCTCAAGTCCTCCACTTGCCATCATGTCTATTCAAGTGAAGAGGAGGATGAAGAAGAAGAGATAGTTCATCTCTTCAAGAAGTGTGCCCTGTTCATGAAGAAAGAATTGAGAGAGCTTGAACGAGAAACCATGGAAAGGGAGAGGGCAAGCACTTCAAGCCATAAGAAGAAGGCATATATGGCTACTTGGAGTGATAAGGACTCCACCGACGATGAACAATCCAACCTTTGCCTTATGGCCA
Organism: Hibiscus trionum; assembly: GCA_030270665.1. NCBI lineage: Eukaryota > Viridiplantae > Streptophyta > Magnoliopsida > Malvales > Malvaceae > Hibiscus > Hibiscus trionum. The sequence goes on along the minus strand of BSYR01000026.1, from coordinate 37,447,629 downwards.
TCGAAGAAGATTCAAGGGTAACTTCTAATTCATCTACTTCATGTTCTTACTCTTTTGATGAATTACAAGATGCCTACGATGATTTGGTTTTAGAGTTTAAAAATCACATTTTGAAAAACAATAAATTGATTTCAAAGTTAAAAATTCAAAATGATTTGATTTCTAAAACCAAACTTGAACTTGAAGCAAAACTTGAAGAGTTTGAACATAAATGTTTTGATTTACAGAATTTGCTTCAAAAAGTTCAAGAAGAAAAAGATTTGATTTCCAAAGAGCTTGAAAATAAAAAAATAGTTTTGGAAAATCAAATTTTTATGTAAGGCAATCTAGTGCCCCTAGATTTGTAAACAATAAATGTTTTAGAAGTGTTTGGGTCCCAAAAGGACTTAGCACTTCAATTATAAAGGATGACATTGAAAAATGGATTCCTAAGGGGACTAAGTTTTATGCTACTAACGTTTATGGATCCGAAGCAATTTGGATACAAAAAATCACTTGATTGTCTTTTGCTAGGTGTGATGGAGAGTGATCAACAAGTCAAACTTTGAGGGGGAGCTCTATGCACACAAGGAAGAATACTTGAAGAAGGAAGGCTTCACATCATCCCTTGAGTTAAAGTGTGGTAAAATCTAGTTGTTTTTGTTTTTCATTTGATTTATTTCAATTAGATGATCATATATGTTGGACTGACATTTTTAATGATGCTTTGAGTAAGGGGGAGCCAATTTAAAACCAAAATTCTTAATTTTGTATTTTTTTCCTCTATTGTTGTTTTGAACTTAAAAGTATTTAAATTCTTTTTGATATAACAAAAAGGGGGAGAAATGTGGTTTGAAAAATTGAATTTTCAAATGAATAAGGGGGAGCTTTAACTGATTTCAAATCTTAATCTCTTATTCACAATTTTAAACTTAAAGGGGGAGAATCCCAAACAATTTTTCAAGTAGGTTTTATTATATCAAAAAGGGGGAGATTGTAGAACTAGTGTTTTGATATAATAATTGAAAAATGTTTTGGACTAATTTGAAAAGAACTTAAAACTTGGTTTTGAGTCCAAACAACTTGAATATATGTTTAAGGTATTTTAAAAGGTTTTTGGAAATGTTTTTATTGATTTTAAATAGCCAAACTTGACTTTTCAAGCTACCCGTACCGATACGGTCCAACCCGTATCGATACATTTTTTACCCAGTTTGGTCACTGCCAAAACCCGTATCGAAACAGGCTTGGCCGTTTCAATACAGTGAGGGATCATTTCGATACGCCTGGTAAGCGTACCGATCCCCATTTAACAACCCCAATGGTCATATTTCCCAACGATCTTTTAAACGTCATACCGTACCGATACGCCCTCAAGCGTATCGATACGCCTAGGCTGGCAAGAGTCCAACATCTAGTTTCTGATGAAGGTCATACCGATACGGGTCCAAGCGTATCGATACGGAAGGCTGCAGAACAGCATTAATGAAGGGAAATAAAGTCCTCAACGGCTCCAAATCATCCCCAACGGCTAGTAACAGCTACAAACTCATTAAGGAGTATAAAAGGGACCTCCAAGCATCAAGTAATGGTTAATGCTTCAATTGTCAATCAACAAATGATCAAGAAATTGTCATAAAGCTAAATTGTCATTTCTTTGTATAGACAAACACTAGTGAGCCAAAATTGTCAAATTTGCTCAAGTGTTTTAGGTTTTGGGTGAGTGCAAATTGTGCAAATAAATACCTATTAGAGGGATTTAAGTTTGCTTATCCTTTTTCTTTGTAAAGAGGGTTTGATCAAGGCTTTGGGTAGAAAGCTTGATCGGTGCATAAGGGTTTCCTCCTAAGACTAGAAAAGGGGACGAATCAATAGTGGATTGATTGGAAATCCTTAGTGGGAAGCTAAGGTAGTGGATGTAGACCTTGGTTAGAAGGTTGAACCACTCTAAAATCATTGTGTCATTTACATTTTAGCTTCCACACAACATCCACCAAAAATTCCACCTCTCCACCACTTGGTGAGCAACATCGGTTGAAGGAATCGAGCACCTTAAAACTCAACAGGTTTTGAAACCTCTGATAAAGGTTTCGAAACCTCTGTGCAGGTGAGAATTTAAAGCTCGACTTTATGACTTCCCAACGGCTCCAAAACATCCCCAACGGCTAGAATATCATTCCACACTATAAAAGCAACCTTGGGACACTTGAAGATGGTGAGAGACAACATCCAAGCAACATGATCAAGAGAATTAGAGTCTAAATCTTTATTTTTACTATTCTCTTGTACATAGTCTTTAGAGAGAGTGCTAAATTGTAAATCCTTGTACTCTTGTGAGCTTAAGTTGTGTAAACACCCACCTTGTGAGGTATTAAGTTTACCCAAATTAATCCCTTGTAAAAGGAGATGTTCTAGTTTAGCCTTAGACAAAAACTAGAGTTGGTTTTATCTTAGCCAAGTCCAAAAGATAGGGTTGTAATGGTTTCCTCCTAAACCGGGAAAAGGGGACGAATTCATTGTTGAGTGAATTGGGAAATCCTTAGTGGTGTGCTAAGGTAGTGGATGTATGTGCTTAGTTAATAGCCCAAACCATTCTAAAATCATTGTGTCACTTGTCTACCATTATTTCGATTTTAGCCAATTCAACCACCAAACATTTACAACCCCCTTGACGGTTTCGTTGATCGATTCGAGGGTGCTACAAGTCTAACAAATATTCATTAAAACCTAAGAAAATTAATAAATGACTTAGATTAATAAATAGAGCCTTAAATAGGATTAGAACTTTAAATAATTAGATTAATTAAATAATAAAGAATATTATCTATAATTTTAGAGCTTAATTATGGATGATGCTCAAAAGTTATTAAGTGTTATCTCATGTAAACTTTGGAATTAAATAATATTCATAGAATAAATAACACGTGAATTAAATTAGAGCCATTTAGGTTAGCACTTAAAATAAACTAGACCATAATTAATCACGCATAAAAACCTTTATTAAGTGAAATATATTTTTGGAATATAAAATGCGGTGCCCTGAGCGTATAGGGGTACTTCCAATTTTATATTCGAAACAAAATTATATTTCCTTATAAAAGGAATATTTCCATTTTGAACATGAACCCAATTAATAATCAATGATTAAATCAAATTCGAATTGTTACTCCAAAATACCAAAATGCCATATAAAATTAAAGGTACCGATATTGGGCGTTTGTTGGTGGTAATCCTTCCCCACACATAATCGACTTCCAAACCTCAAATTTTAAAAAAGAATCTCTTGCTATTTTTATAGTGTCCGATGGCGACTCCAAATCTTTTCAAAATCAAATTAAAAGAAAAGCCTAATTTCAAAACTAATCATCCAAGCTATTTTATCGAAAAAATGGTTTCAATAGTTTGGCGACTCCATTGGGAATCACTTCGTGAGTCAGGCCTTAATTAATTTTGTGTGACATTTCAGAATGATAATTTGAATTTAATTTCTTCATTAATTATTGGATGAGTTTATAAGAAAAATGAAATTATGTTTTTTATTTGTGTGATATAACTGTCATTCATGCATAACCCTTCTACCCGAGCTTTCTCTTTTAACTGGGAGCGAGACATTTTCATACGTGGGGTTTTCGACCTCTGTGCGAGAATTTTGTCTTTCTTCATGTATATTAACCTTATACACTGTGGGGTATTCACCTCCACTATAAGGGGACGTATACTCCTAAATCGATGTCTTGATGTCGTAGTAGTGTAATGATGTTTTGAAAATTTTAAAGGTTCAAGGGTTTCTCACATTTATTGAAAACATTTATTAAAATTGGGGATTTCTTTAAAATCACATTTTTTTAAATAAAACTGGAGTCGCCACCGATCATTTTAAAAAGGTAAATTGGACACCGAAAAATAAAACCAGAGGTTTTAAAAAAAGTTCGAGAGTCGGTTACGTGTGGGGAAGGATTAGCACCCCACAACACCCAAAATTTGGTACCAAATCAATTACCGCTTTATTAATATTGACTTTTGCGAGTTAAAGTGACGATTAAATCAAAATTCGATTATACATGCGAGTAGATTTTAAGGGCTCCGTTATTCTAAAATAAGCAAAAACCACCACCACTACGCCTGATACTAGTCAAGCTTATTCTCGAATAAAAGGGCACCACATTTACAATTTATATTCCGGACGCAACATAACACGACATAGTAAGCATGTAGAGGTATGAAACAATAAACATGAATATTGAATTAAAACAATATACCACAAGATTTATATGAGATCCACGTATACAAAGATACCAAACTATACATCATACATTTTATGAACATAAAAGTTATCACACTTAGAATGTTACATTATATACATATTCATTTATACGACACACATGTATAATATACAACTAAAAACACAACATGCATACATTCCAATATAAACAAAGCAACAGTAAAATAAAGAGAGACCAAAACAAACGGTGCATAAATATATTAAAAAGGAGATGGGATTCGAATGGGTAAACCCCACCGGTCTTCGGACTTAAATGGAACAGAATCAAAATAAAGAGCTGAAAACATGAAGAATGAGTGACCAAACTGAATAATTTTGAAAACGGAAGGCTGACGGAGAGGAAAACAAGGAGGTGGAGGGATTTAATGAAGGTGATTATACCATTTTTGTTTAAAACAACACTATAAATAATAAAATGAAAAACAAGCTTCATTTTCAGATTTTTCTCAAAAACAGATCAAAAATAAAAAGATCCCTTTTCTCTGCTTTGTTCATCGTGGACTCAGATGTAAATCAGGTTCCAGTGACCTTTTCCAGCGTCGGCCACCATTCAACGTCACCGGCCGCCTCTCACTTGCGCCATATTTTTTTGATTTGATATGTGTTTTTTTCTTTGATATGTGTTTTTGTCGCTTTTAGTTCATTTCTGTCGATGGAGAAGAGGGTTGTTCATAGCTGTCGGCGCGTATAGGACGTCCAGCAAGCCTGAGGAGTTACGGGCTCATCCTACGGTTGACGTGGCTCGAATCCAATGGCTGGAAAAATCTTGAGGCTGCTGACGTGGATCATCAAAGATCGTGCATCATTAAATGGGCTCCTTTAAATCCCGCATAGCAATAAATTTCCCTTGATTCCCGCCCATGCATTAATTGGCCATGTGAAGCGTCAAAAGCTGATGACTAGGGTTTCCTTTAGCCAAAAAAGTTAAGGTTGTGGGCTATTGGGTTGTATCATATTGGGCTTAATGGGTTTTTTATTATTGTAATGGAATGTTATTTAATAAAAGGGTGGACCATTTATTTATTTACGAATTTATTATATATGTAATGGGCAAAATAAAATATAGTGATTACAAGTAGACAATAACGATAGTTTGGGTACCCAGAGTCTAGAACAAACCGCGTTCTGTAAATTTAGGATCCCACCCCCACAAGAGCCATGCGGGAAACCTTATAATTAGATTGCGTGCTGTTGTTTTAAATAAGGTTCTTTGGTTATTTCTTTGCTTGATATGAATTGCTTTATTTTATCAATTTAATCTTTGCTTATAATATTATTTTACCATATTGACATAGTGTTTTCTTTTATTTTGTTTTTTTCCTATATGTGTTATATCATTACATTAGAGGTATTGATTTTGAGGATCAATCAAGGAGATAGCATTAATAATGTCTGATAGGTCTGATAAGCAAAGAGAAGACAATGTTTTAGTGTGGACATGGTCTATGGAAATGCAATATAAGAAGGGGATAGTATTCGCGGGGATCACATGTCACAGATACAAGGCTACACTAATATAAATTCCAAGCAGAATGAATGTTTACTGGAACTGAAGGTTATATGGGAAGTATGAAGGAACATTTCCAACAAGAATTTGGGGATATAGCGTTGTTGTTGGATGTCCAAGTGGAGTGAGAACTGTCTAGGGCCATGACCCAATTTTGGAACCCGACATATAATTGTTTTACTTTTGGGAGCGTGGATATGACACCAACAATCGAGGAGTATGAAGTTTTGCTACACTGTCCTAAGATGTAATCCCTTAGCCCGACCTAGACGTCTGACCAGAACTAAGAAGATTACACGGGGAAAAACAAAGTCAACTCGTGAAAGTCAACCTTGATTAACGATCCTTTTTTTCCTTTTTAACTTTTCTAGATGCACATTATTAACCTATGTGAATAGAAAAACACTTTAGCGGAAGCGACATAGCGAACGGAGCTCATTTAGGGGTTCAATTGCATACAAACGTCTTTTAGAGACTAATATGTAAATTTCCATAATTTTAAGGTCTAGCCAAGTTTTAAGGTTACCAACTCAAAATTAAACATACAATAAGTCAGCATGTCAAATTTCATCTTAAACGGATCATCTAAACTCATTTAAAACCATTCAAGACTCAGGGACCAAAACGTAAGAATACAGAAACCTGAAACAATTCAAATTCAACTCCAACGACCACCTGTTTTGGAACACTGTACCCTGTATCGAAATGACTATTTCGAAACCACACTGACCGTTTCGAAACTCGAGTGCGTTCTGAAACCAGTTTCGAAACCAGTCTTCACAGTAGCAAAATGTTCCAGAACGATCACACCCATTCCGAAACCCCCTGGCCAATACAAGCCTTCGTTTCGATACGGATGAGGAAGTTCCAAAACGTCTTGCCCCGCAACAGCAGATTTTACTTGTTTTATACATCTTTCCACATCCGAAAACATTCCAATTCATGCCACAACATACATACAACATGTATAAGCATCAAAGATCAACATTATGAAACACAAGTTAAAACATTCAATCATTCAAGCAAGCATTAGATCTATAGGCATGCTCCCTAGTCTTCCAAAGCCAAACAAAGCTAAAATCAACATTCATACAAAAATCAATCCTCAAAGGCCATTTACAACCCAAAGATAAGAAACCAAACATGCTCAAGGTAATTAACAACATCTTCAAACATCCGAGAGTATAAATCCCACCCATTGACTCTTATTACACCAAAGTAAAACCACATACTTTGCTTGACCAAAGTGCTTGCATTCCCCTTGCATACATGCTGCCCCAAAAGCCTAATTCTCTGCATTGATGAAACAAATGAGCGTAAGCACAAAGCATAGTGAGGTTCGCTAAAACAACATTCATTAATGCATTTCACACAACCGGCAAAACACCATTTATCAACACATGCCTTTACTTAAAACATGCCCTCTCATGGCATCAATGCATTTTTTTAAAAACACATACTCGTATGCATCACTTAAAAACATCAAATAAACCTTTGCTCATGCTTTACCAAGCATCACATGCATTCTAGCATAAATCACAAGCATCTTATGCTTAAACCATTAGTCAACAACATTATATTGGCTTACAAGTGATCATTTCTCAAACCATACCAAAACTAACTCAATAGACACAATCGGATACGCGGATTACAAGCGTTGTCCCACACGCTTCATACAAACTACCGGACTACACAAGGTGGAGATTAATGGCACAATCACAACCCCTCAACACCCGTGATGGAGATTAATGACACAATCACAACCCCTCAACATCACTCATCGGTAGTTGTATAATTCCACTAACGAGAGTACGAGACACATACCACAAGTCTCACACACGACATTAAACCTTTCACCGTTGTGATCTTAGCCTCAATCGTTAGGGTACTTGGATGGAGATTACGGCACAATCACAACCCCTCGACATCCAAGGCGACTTTATTCACGGTGCACCCAATCCTATAACCGGCTAACTATATTCGATTAAAAGTAACCAAAAACCACTTTCATCACTTGCCAATATAATCATTAACATCAATATTCCACTGTTTTACAAGCATAAGTACAATGCCATTACCACAAGCATAAACATGCTTAACATCATATGCATTTATCACATAAAACCAAGGATCACTTACCTAGTGCATCCTTAACACAATGGCATTAAAATCTAGCATTATTCATGCTTCTAACATGCTTTAAAATAGTAATCAAAACCATATTTAACTTAAGTGCATTTCCATTAAAACATAGCACATTTTCGAGGGAGACTTTCGAATCACTTACTCTTGAGCTTAGCTAAGTGTTTCAAACTTACACTAAGTTCCCAAGACCACGCTCAAAGCGTTACAAAACTGGAAAATCCATTTCCACTCACCGATACAAGAAGCCTCGCTCGCCGACACAAAAATTACTCTTCCGGAGCCTCCAACAACGCCTCATTCGCTCCCGAATCAAGATCCCCTGTTTTCACATCATCAAAACAGATATCTAAATGCATTAAAATGCATTTCAATACTACCAACAAATCACAACTCGTTGCTCACCCAAACTACACCAATTTAACCATCCGAAACAACCGAAAACTCAATCGATTACTTCCTAAACCAAGCCCAGCCATCATACATCACTTCCAAACAAATATAAACATCAAAACACATCCATAAACAACCTAAACCCATCCTTATACCTCTAGCAAGCATGATTACACCATTTCACCTCAAAAACTCACTTAAAATATCAAGAAACTCAAGGATCTCAAGGATTTCGGGATCTATGTTATCAAAACCTCATTTCAACATAATAACAAACTTAAAAATCAATTAAAATCAATCCAAAACAGAGCTTAACAAAACAAATCCGAAAATCAAGATTTCAACCATATTTTTACAAGATTTTGATCTCAAATCAAAACTATAATGAAAACTCAACCAAAAACATTAATTAAAAGCCAAATATCTTTGGAATTTCAATAATGAACTTTTATTAGAGGTTGAGAACGAGATTTACCTCCAATCCTTGCTTTCCTCATTGAATGACAAGTTTTCCTTAGCAAAATCTTGAAGAACTAGAAAGGATTTCTTGAAAATTGTTTAGGAAATATTGAGAGAGTGTTTAGGAGAAAATAATTCTGGAGAGAAATGAATTAAAATTGTGTTTGGCTGAATGAGGAGAGGGTGGTAGTTACGTGATGGAATCTCACAAATTAACCAACTAATTCATTAAATAAAATAAAAACATATTAAAGATATTTAATTAAAACCATTTTAAACACATGTCATATTAAGAAAAGGCTAAATTGCCATAAAGCCCCTAAAGATTATAAGAATTTGGCCTCTCCTTTAAAAATCACATTTTCCACAGTTTTGAAACTTTACAATTTGGTCACTACTCAAAATGTACCACTTTCGAAACTCTTTTTGTAAAATTGATTTGACTAACATCTTAAACATATTTTTAGAGGATTTTAGCAATTTTACCACATTTTTATCCTATCCCGATCCTTGATTTCCTTAAATCACCTACGCGATTCGAACCGTTCTCGACCGGTCCGGTCCGATGTCTAAAACATCTAGGCCCAAAACCAGGGCGTTACAACTCTCCCCGACTTAGGAAATTTCGTCCTCAAAATTTTACTTGAAGGAAAAAGGTTTTGAAACTGCTTCTGCATGTCCGCCTTGCTTTCCTACGTGGCCTCCTCAACTCCTCGGAGTCGCCACAACACCTTCACAAGCTCTATCGTCTTGCCACGAAGAACTTTACTGCTCACATCCAAAACCCTCACTGGTTCCTCATCATATGACAGATTCGGATTCAACTCTATCTCCTCAACAGGTATCACATGCGAAGGATCCGATCTATACCTCCGTAACATAGAGACATGGAACACATAATGTATCTTTTCCAGCTCCGAAGGCAATCTCAACCGATATGCCACAGGACCAATACGCTCCACATCCTCGTAGGGTCCAATGAACCTTGGGCTAAGCTTACCCTTACGCCCAAATCTCATCACCTTCTTCCAAGGCGATACTTTCAAAAACACACGTTCGCCAACCGCGAACTCAATCTCCTTACGCTTCAGGTCCGTATAAGACTTTTGCCTATCCGATGCTGCCTTCAAACGCTCACAAATGAGCTTCACCTTCTCGGTGGTTCCCTTTAATATAGCTAGCATCGAAATCAACTTTTGCCCAACTTCTGCCTAACAGAGAGGGGTTTTACATCTTCTCCCATACAAAGCCTCGTATGAAGCCATTTGAATACTTGCTTGGTAGCTGTTATTATACGCAAACTCAACCAACGACAAGTGCTTCTCCCAAGAACCCTGAAAATCTATCACGCAACATCTCAACATGTCCTCAAGCAATTGGATCATACGTTTGGACTGTCCATTCGTCTGAGGATGATATGAAGTACTAAAATTCAACAGTGTACCCAAGGCTTGATGTAAACTTTCCCAAAATTGCACTGTAAACCTCGAATCCCTATCCGACACTATAAAATTTGGCACACCGTGCAACCGCACAATCTCAGCAATATACAACTCAGCCAACTTATCCAGGGTATACGTAGTATGCACAGGCAGGAAATGTGCACACTTCGTGAGCCGATCTACAATCACCCACACCGAATTCTTCTTTGACGGTGACAACGGCAACCCAGACACAAAATCCATGATAATTCTTTCTCACTTCCATTATGGGATTCTCAAAGGCTGCAACAACCCAGAAGGAACCTGATGTTCAGCCTTCACTCGCTGACACACAATGCACTTACTAACGAATTCAGCCGCATCCTTTTTCAACCCCACCTAGTAGTACTCATCTTTCAAATCACGATACATCTTTGTACTACCTGGATGCATAGCAAAAGGACTACTATGAGCTTCTGTCAGAATAGTGCGCCTCAACTCAACATCATCTGGCACCACTATTCGACTTCCAAAGCACAAAACACCATCATCATTAAAACTGAAATCCGAAGGTCTACCCTCCGCAATGTCCTGAACATGCGAAACAAGAGAATCATCAAGCAACTGCTTATCTTTGATCAACTGAATCAGAGATGGTTTCACTTGCAATTCCACAATAAGACCACCGTCACGTGATATGCTCAAGCGAGCAAACATCGCCCTCAACTCCACAACCACTTTCCTGCTCAAAGCATCAACTACAACATTAGAGTTGCCCGGGTCGTACTCGATCGTCAGATCATAATCCTTAAGCAATTCCACCCAACGACGTTGCATAAGGTTCAACTCCTTCTGAGACATGAGATACTTCAAACTCTTATGATCTGTGAACACAACACGCTTCTCACCGTACAGGTAATGCCTCCAGATCTTCAAAGCAAACACAACAGCCGCAAGCTCAAGATCATGAGTAGGGTAGTTACGCTCATGCACCTTCAACTGTCTGGATGCATAAGCTACTACCTTACCTTCCTATATCGACACGCAGCCCAAACCAACAATGGACGCATCACTATAGACTACAAACTCCTTACCAGACTCAGGCTGAATCAGAACAGGAGCTTGCGTCAAAGCTTCCTTCAGCTTCTCAAAAGCTTTGTTGCCTCTCATCCGTCCACTCAAAGCGAACATTCTTTTGGAACAACTTGGTCAAAGGTGCAGCTATCTTCGAGAAACCCTCTACAAACCTACGGTAATACCCAGCTAAACCAAGGAAACTTCGTACCTCTGTTACCGACTTAGGCCCCTTCCCACTCATCACAGCCTCTACTTTGTGCAGATCAACGCGAATACCCTCAACTAACAGAACATGTCCAAGGAAGATGTAACCCCCTTAACCCGGCCTAGACGTTCGACCCGAATTAAGAAGATCACACGGGGAAAACCAAAGTCAACCCGAAAGTCAACCTTGATTAACGACCCCCTTTTTTTCCTTTTTTAATCTTGTCTAGATGCTCTTTAACCCTATATGTGTTCACACAAACATCATACTCAAAGATCACAACCATCAGAGAACATTCAGGGACCCAACTGTACAAAACACAACTTTAGGGACCAAACTGTAAATCCTGAATATTACAGGGACTTCACCCAATTAAAAGTTACCAATATAAAATTAGTCATGTTTCATACTTCACTGCCAAATTTCAGCTCAAACGGACATCTCAAACTCATCCAATTTCAAAAACAAGATTCAGGACCAAAACGCAAACATTTCGAAACACATAACCGCCAGTGTCAGCCCCCAACTGTCAGGTGTTCCGAAACAGGTTCACCCTGTTTCGAAACGCGGGGCCATTCCGCAACGCGTATCGGAACAGGCACTGGCAGTAGCACAAACGTTCCGAAACGGGTCCATCCGTTTCGAAACACCCTGGCCTTTACAGGCCCCCGTTCCGAAACGGTAACACGCGTTCCGAAACGCCCTGCCCAGATTGCAGCATCCTTGCTGGTTAAATGCATCTTTGACCCACCAAACATGATCCGAATGCAACCAAACCACACCAGCAAGTCATATAACATACAAGAGACATATATGCATCAAAAACTAGATACATAACCACCCCTAGGTGCAACAACACATTAAACTCATTCAAGGCTCAATCATGCTTTTAAACAAGAAGCATAGCAATACAACTTAAGCATAGGGAGATTCAAACGTTGCAACATTAATCCACATGATTCAAAACCATAACCCAAACTTGTCCAACATACACAATCTCCTTAAACATCAACATAAGAGATTCTTCCCCCCATTGCCTTTATTAACTATAGCTATTAACCGAGACATACATCTCACTTGGAGTACTCCTTGAATCCCTTGCTCCTCGCTGTCCAAACTTCACTTATCTGCATTGATGGACAAAAAGGAGCGTAAGCACATAATGCTTAGTGAGGAATGCTCAAAACCAAGACACCATCAATGCAGCGAATCATAAAACCATTTTTAAAAGCAAGCTCGATTCGACAAACCAAAGCAATATTTGAAAACCCTTTTTCAACAACATGCTTTAAAATCATGCCTTGCACAAACATGAAAACCAACCCTTAGCTTAGGAAGCTAAGTAAACCTTTTCAAAACATAAACTTGCAAAACCATCAAATTAGCCATTCCATGCAAAAACACCATATGCAAAGCTAATTTCAAACCTTGGAAAACACTTCCACTTTACATCTTACCATTCTCATACTTGAATGTCATTTCAAAGCAAGAAACCCTTTTAAAACCATTTACTCAAACAATCAGACACATGCATTAAACAAATGCAACATATGAACCACATTATTAACAATTGCATCACATGCCCTTTAAAAACAAGTCTCCACAAGACTTCAATGCACTAAAGAGATTTCATGCACACATGCACCATTCTCAATAGATAATCAACACTTGTTCAAACCAACAAGTCAACAAGCATTCATAATACATTTTACACTATTCATGCAACCATGCATCATTTCAAGCATCTCATGCTTCATTATATTCAAGAACATCATATTGGCCTCCAAGTGATAACCAAATCCACTTTTCAACTCAACACCCGATCGGATACGCGGATCACAAGCGTTGTCCCCACGCTTCATACACACTACCAATCCAAGGCCCTCCAAATGGACTTTTAAACACCATTTGACCTTACCGTTCACAAGGTTACCATGTATGGACTTTTAATCACCATACAACCTTAACATTCACAAGGTTCCCATGTATGGACTTTTAAACACCATACAACCTTAACATTCACAAGGTTCCCATGTATGGACTTTTAAACACCATACAACCTTAACATTCACAAGGTTCCCATGTATGGACTTTTAAACACCATACAACCTTAACATGCACAAGGTTCCCATGTATGGACTTTTAAACACCATACAACCTTTGCATCACCGATTGGTAGTTGTATAACATCACTAACGAGATCCGGGACACCCTACACAAGATCCACACATGGACTTTACACCACCATTGTGATCTTATCAAGCACAAGGTTCCCATATATGGACTTTTAACCACCATATAACCTTTGCTTACCCAAGGTCCTCGAATGGGAATCTCAACCTCCATTATGACCTTAACCATCTCGTTAGGATACTTGGATGGAGTTTACCGGTTCACTCTTAACCACTCCACATCCAAGGCGACTTAATTCACGGTGCACCCAATCCTATAGCCGGCTAACTATATCCGATCAAAGAAACCAAGAACCACTTACATCACTTGCCAATATAACCATCTTACCACATTAATCCATTAATTCACAAGCATAATCAAAATGCAATAACCACCATGAACTTTAACCAAGAACCAACCATGGACTTTTAAACACCATGTTGTTCTTAAATAAACAAGGCTTACACAAGGACTTTCAACCACCTTTGTAACCTTAACCATCACTTACCAAAATTCATTATTAACAACAATATTCCACTGTTTTAAAGCATCACACAAAGCCATAAACAACATGCAACACTATGCATCAATTCCACAATTCAATGTACAAAACCAAGGATCTCTTACCTCGAGCATCCTTCACATATGGCTTTCAAAACCAGCATTAAACCATGCTAAAATATGCTTTCAAAACAGAATTTAAAACATGCAAATCATATGCATTGCAACCATCAATCACAATTGCTTAAAAAGCCAATTCACAACACAACCAAGAGCGATAATCCATTTACTTACTCTTGAGCTTAGCAAAGTTGTTTAGACTTAAACTAAACTCCCAAAACCTTCAAACCTTGGTTTAAAAGCTGAAAACCCAACTTCACTCACCGATACACAAAACAAGGCTAGCCAACAAGCCTTCCAAGCATCCGAAACCTTCCACAACACCTCTAATGCTCACGGATCAACTTCCCCTGTTTCAAGCACACAACATCAGAGGATTAATGCATCATAATGCACTAAAAACACCAGCAACACAACTCAACTCGCTGCTCATTGCAAAACCATCATTTCGGCTACCAAACACAACCGAAATCACCCCCAAACACTTCCAAAACTTAACCCAGCCAAGATCCATCACTTCAAACCATTTTTAAACATCAATTAACATCCAAAATAATCACAAACACGTCCTTATACCTCCAGGTATAACAGATCACCAAGATCACTCCAAAAACAACCAAAAACTCAAGCAAAACTTAGGAAATTCAACCTATTCGGGTTTGCATTGATTAAACCTCAATTTCTCATCAAGTTAACATTCAATTAACATCAATTTAACACCTCAACACACTGCCCAAACAGATCATACGAAAATTTCACCAAAATCAAGCAAATCTTGCATTTTAAAACCAAAATCAAGATTCCAATTGCAAAACCTTTAATAAATCATAAATCAAGGATTGAGAACTTGGGAATTTCAGTAAAGAACTTGAAGTTCAGAGGAGAAGGACGTTCTTACCTCCAAACTTGAGTTTCTCCCTTTTTGGAACCAAAATCTTGAAAATCCAAGTAGCAAATACAAAGGTTTTGTTGAAGGATTGATTAGAAATCAAATGAGGATTGAAATATGATATTTAGGTGACAAAAATCAGAGGAAAAGATCTGGAGAGAATGTGTTTGGTTTGAGAGAAAAGATGAGAGAAAATGGAAAATGGAAAATTTGGAAAGTTAGTTAGAAATGACAAAAATATCTTTCCCTCCTTTTTACTTTTATTTTAAACCATCAATAAATCATTTAATATTCTAGAAAATCTGGAGAAACTCCCCTTTGGGTAAATAGCTCCTTAAAGATTCAAAGTTTCAATCCTTTTTAAAACAGTCACGCAGTTTTCAAAAATTACATTTTGGTCACTAACCCAAAATGTCACCCTTCCAAACCTCGTTTTGCAAAATTGATTTCACAGTTCACTTATATATATTAAAAGAGGATTTTAGAACATTTTTCCATATTTTTAATGCAACCCGAACTAGGCTTTCCTAAAAATCACCTTTTATATTCGAACAACACTTTGACCGAACCGGTCAACGCCCAAAACTTCTAAGCCCAAACCCGGGGTGTTACAGAAGACAACCTCCTTAAGCCAAAATTCACACATACTTAGCTTGGCGTACAACTGGTTTTCCAACAACGCTTGCAAAATGATTCTCAAGTGTCTATCATGATCCTCCTCAGTACGAGAGTACAAAAGGATATCATCGATGAACACTGTAACACCCCAATTTTGGGCTTAGAAGTTTTGGGTTTGGACCGGACCGGTCGGGTTGCGGTTCGAATATAAAAGGGTGAATTTAGGAAAGCCTAGTTCGGGTTGCATTAAAAATATGGAAAAATGTCTTAAAATCGTCTTTTATTATATATAAGAGAAAGGTGAAATCAATTTTACAAAATGAGGTTTGGAAGAGTGACATTTTGGGTTAGTGACCAAAATGTAATTTTTTAAAACTGGGTGACTGTTTTAAAAAGGATTGAAACTTTGAATCTTTAAGGAGCTATTTACCCAAAAGAGTTTCTCTAGATTTTTCTGAATATTAATCAATTTTATTAATGGTTTTAATTAAGGTAAAAAGGGAGGGAAGAAGATATTTTGTCATTTTTAACTAACTTTCTCAAATTTTCCATTTTCTTTTCTCTCAACTTTTCTCTCAACCCAAACACTTTTCTCCAGCAAATTTCCCTCTGATTTTGACATTCAAAGATGAGATTTCAATCCTCATTTGATCTCTAATCATTTCTACAACAAAACCTTAGCATTTGCTTATTGGATTTTCAAGAATCTTGGTTCCAAAAAGGGAGAAACTCAAGTTTAGAGGTATGAACATCCTTCTCCTCTAAATTCTCAGTTCTTTACTGAAATTCCCAAGTTCTCAATCCTTGATTTGTGTTTTATTAAAGGTTTTTCAATTGTGTTCTTGATCTTGGCTTTAAAATGCAAGATTTGGTTAATTTGTGATGGAATTCGTATGAAATGGTTGGGCACTATTTTGAGGTGTGTTTTTAATGTAAATTGGATGTATAATTGATGAGAAATTGAGGTTTAATCAATGCAATCCCAGATAGGTTGATTTTCCTAAGTTTTGTTTGAGTTTATGGTGGTTTTTGGGGTGATCTTGATGTTCTGCTACAGCTGGAGGTATAAGGACGTGTTTGGGATCATTTTGGATGTTAGTTGATGTTTAAAAATGGTTAGAAGTGATGGATCTTGGCTGGGTTAAGTTTTGGAAGTGTTTGGATGTGATTTCGGTTGTGTTTGGTAGCCGAAATGTGAGTGTTGATGTGAGCAGCGAGTTTAGGTGTCTTGGTTGAGGATATTGATGCATGATGGTGCATTAATCTACTGTTTTGATGTGTTTAAAACAGGGGAGACATCTTCGGATCCTTGTGGTGTTGATCCAGAAGCTTGATTGGTGTTTCGGCAAGTGGCGAAACGGAAATCGGTGAGTGAAGTTGGGTTTTCAGCTTTAAAACCAAGGTTTGGAGGTTTTGGGAGCTTAGTTTAAGTCTAAACAACTTAGCTAAGCTCAAGACTAAGTAAATGGAATTTCTCTCTTGGTTGTGTTATGTTTTGGTTTTTAAAGCACTTGTGATTGTTGGATGCAATGCATGTGATTTGTATGTTTTAAATTCTGTTTTGAAAGCATATTTTAGCATGGTTTAATGTTGGTTTTGAAAGCCACGTGTGGAGGATGCTCAAGGTAAGAGATCATTGGTTTTGTACTTTGGAATTGTGGGATTGATGCATAGTGTTTCATGTTGTTTAATGGCTTTGTGTAATGCTTCAAAAACAGTGGATTGATGATGGTAATTGGTGGTTTTGGCATTTTGGTTATGCTTGTAAAACAATGGATTAATGTGGTAAATTAGTTATATTGGCAAGTGATGTAAGTGGTTCTTGGTTACTTGAATCGGATATAGTTAGCCGGCTATAGGATTGGGTGCACCGTGAATAAAGTCGCCTTGGATGTGGAGTGGTTGTGATTGAACCGGTAACTCCATCCAAGTACACTAACGAGATGGTTAAGAACACCATGGTGTTTAAAAGTCCATGGGTGGGTCTTGTGTTAAGGTCATATAGTGGTTAAAATTCCATATGAGGACCTTGTATACATTAAGGTTATAATGGTGGTTAAAATTCCATTTGAAGACCTTGTGTATGGTAAGATCACAATGGTGGTGTAAAGTCCATGTGTGGATCTTGTATGTCCCGTGATCTCGTTAGTGATGTTATACAACTACCAATGAGTGATGGTAAGGTCATAATGGTGGTTAAAATTCCATTTGAGGACCTTGTGAATGTTAAGGTCATATGGCGTTTAAAAGTCCATATGAGGACCTTGTGTATGGTAAGGTCATAATGGTGGTTAAAATTCCATTTGAGGACCTTGTGAATGTTAAGGTCATATGGTGTTTAAAAGTCCATATGAGGACCTTGTGATTGGTAGTGTGTATGAAGCGTGGGGACAACGCTTGTAATCCGCGTATCCGATTGTGTCTTGTGTTATGATGGTTTGTGAATTATCACTTGGAAGCCAATATAATGTTCTTGAATATGATGAAGCATGAGATGCTTGAAATGATGCATGTTTGCATGAGAAGGGTGTACTGTTTTATGAATGCATGTTTACTTGTTAGCTTGAACAAGAGTTTATTTTCTAATGAGAATGGTGCATGTGTGCATGAAATCTCTTAAGTGCATTGTAGTCTTGCGAAGACTTGTTTTTAAAGGCATGAAATGCAAATATTGATTTTGTGGTTCATATGTTGCATTTGTTTAATGCATGAGATAGTTTGAATGAGTAAGTGGTTTTCAAAGGTTTCTTGCTTTGAAATGGTTTTCAAGTATGAGAAAAGTATGATGTGAAGTAGAAGTGTTTTCCAAGGATCTTGTATTTAACTTTGCAAATGATGTTCATGCATGGAATGGTTAAATTGATGGTTTTGCAAGGTTGTGCTTTGAAGTGAATTACTTGGCTTTTCTAAGCTAAGGGTTGGTTTTCATATTTGAGCAATGCATGATTTAAAGCATGTTGTCTAAAGGGGTTTTCAAACATTGTTTTGGTTTATCGAATTGTGATGCTTTTTAAAGAGGTTTTATGACTCGTTGCATTGATGGTGTTTTGGTTTTGAGCATTCCTCACTAAGCATTATGTGCTTACGCTCCTTTTTGTCCATCAATTCAGATATTTGAAGTTGGGACATCGAGAAGCAAGGGATTCAAGGAGAGCTCCATTTGAGATGTATGTCTCGGTAAATAGCTATAGATAATAAAGGCAATGGGGGAGAATCTCTTATGTTGACGTTTAATGAGATTGTGTATGTTGGACTCCCTAAGTTGATTTTATGTTGTTGTTGATGATGGAACATGTAAATGGTCTTTATGAGGATTGTTTGGTGATTTGGTGTTTGAATGGTTTTCAATATAGGACGCATGCCTATAGAATTGGGGCTTTCCTTGTTTGATGCCATGTTTATGAATTGTTGATGCCATTATGTTCCTTATGCATGTAATGTCTTGCTGATATAATTTGGTTGCCTTTGGAGCATGTTTGATGGGTCAATTGTGCAATAAACTGGCGAAATTTCTGCAATCTGGGCAGCCTGTTTCGGAACAGGAGATACCGTATCGGAACGGAGGGCCTGAAATGGCCTAGGCGTTCCGAAACGGGTAGAACCGTTTCGGAACGGTTTTGCCACTGCCAGACCCTGTTTCGGAACTGGTTTCGGAACGGTCCCGCGTTTCGGAACGGATCATCCCTGTTCCGAAACACCCGACCGTTGGGCACTGAATTTGACGGTTATATGTTTTGAAACCTTTGTGTTTTGTTCCTGAACTTTGTGTATGCAATTGAACGAGTTTGAGATGTCCGTTTGAGTTGAAATTTGACAAAGAAGCATGAAATATGACTAATTTCATAATGGTAACTCAAAAGTGGGTTAAGTCCTTACAATTTCCAGAATTTGCATTTTGGTCCCTAAATTCGTGTTTTGTGCAATTAAGTCCCTGAATGTTTTCCGAATGCGCTGATCTTTGAGTATGATGTTGTTATGAATATATCTAGGGTTAATGTGCATTTAGATAAGATTAAAAAGAAAAAAGGGTCGTTAATCAAGGTTGACTTTCAGGTTGACTTTGGTTTTCCCCGTGTAAACTTCTTAATTCGGGTCAACCGTCTAGGCCGGGTTAAGGGGGTTACATTTGGTGGTATCAGAGCTGAGTTGCGGAAGCTTGGGGAAAATGGTAAATTGTTGTAATATGTGTCTGATGTTATTCTGATGTGTGGTTGAAAGTCGGTTGAAATGTGTGTCTGTGAGCGAATTGTTGATGTTTTTGTCATGCTTTTTGATTGAGAATCTTCATTGAGCTGATGTGATTTTGTGCTGATGATATGCTGGTGATGTGAGCTAATTTTATGAATAATGAAAGTGTAATGGATATGATATGTTGATGATATGTTGTTGCGAGTGAATGTTGTTTGATGAGAGCATGATCGAAATATGTTGATTGGTATGCTCAATGTTGTGATATCCATGTTTTATTGACTGTTATGTCATGTAAAAGGGGAGAATTCGGGATACCCATTGCCTTATTATTATAGCTATTGTGTTATTTTGGAGTTGGAATTTTGAATCCTTGCTTAAAGCTGGTCTGAACGATTTGTTTGTTTTGTTATGATTGCTTATTGTTTTTAGCATGGTGAAATCGATGAAAGAATGGCATTTGGGTGAGATGGTTGCTGCTTTAGAGCAGGTTGTTAAGGCGTGGAATTCACCTTTTAATGGAGGTGTTTCGTCTCAGTCTTCAGTGCCTGCAGTTGAGGTTGTAAGGCATGAAGAAGAAGTTGGTTCTGTGATGAAGAGTTCATCACCTATAGTTCAAGAGGTGTTGGGAACATCTCAAGCTGTGGCAAAGGTAAGGCCTGTAGACGTGCCGGCTGTGGGATATGCGGGTTTGTCGAAACATCGTTTACATGATTTTGGAGCTGTGGAGTATCATGGTTCGACACCTGAAACGTTCGAGGCCTGGTTGGCCAGTGTAATTCTGATTTTGGATCAGGAAGGTTGTGACTATGCCTGTAAGCTGGGAAGTGTTGTCTCATTGATGTTGGAGGACGCTTGTGCTTGGTGGACGTCTGTGGCGGTGGCATCGCACATCCACAATATAGATTGGGACTTCTTTGTGTCTGCCTTTTATGAAAGGTACCTTGGAGAGAAATTCTCAAGAGTTAAACAATGTGAGGGTGTGGTTTCAGTTTATGGAGGTGAGGAAAGTTTAAGCAAGAGAGTTGTGGGTACTGACCTCGAGAGCGGTCAGTGTAAGAGGCTACGTGATGGAAGGTTTTGCTTGAATCGAAGTCTGAGTGGTAGTGCAAATCTGGGGCAAGTGCTGCATGATCAAGGAGTGGAAGCTCAGTTACCAGTGTGTGACCGTTGTGGAAGGCGCCATGTTGGAGGTTGTTGGGGCGTAGGTGTTTGTTGGAACTGTGGTTCTAAGGAGCATGTGAAGCGGAATTGTCCTCATGTGGTGAGATTAGTTTCAGTGGTAGCAAAAGGGTCTCTGAAGGGTCGTGGGCATGACCGAGACAAGGTTCGAAGATGGCAGGAAGGGCAGAAAGGTGTGAGGAGCTTGGAGAATGAATCTTGTTGGAATTGTGGGTCTGTTGGACATTTGAGACGTAATTGTTTGAAGTTGGCTCGGGGTAGTCAGGGTTCTTTACCGCAGGGAGATGGTGATGACCTTAATGTGTTAGCTGTTGCTGCAGCAGTGCGGCTGGAGAATGATGGTTCTGCGAGGAAGAGAGCTCGTCTGTTGAAGCTCCGGGGTAGTGAGGTGTTTACAGGTAACCTTGTTAAGTAACCTTTGCTCTAGTATCTTAGTTTGGTTTCAGTTGGTATTTCCCTTGTGTAGTGGGTATGGTCTCGTTGCTAGCATGTTTGGGGTAGTAGTTGGTGTTGTTTTGAAAACAACTTTAGTGTGAAGAGGGCATTGATGAGTATCTTGTGGACAATGGGTTGTTAGAAGGATGGAGTTGGTTAAGTTAGAAATGAGATAGGAGGTTGTTTTAGGTGGATTCTGAGGATGTTATTGGTGGGTGTGAACCGACATACATGCACAATTAAAATCATTTGTTATATACTATATTATATATGTACTGGTCCATGCATACATGTGACATGACATTAGAGGTTTTGCATGCATGTACATCAGGCATTGATAGGGCATATTGGTGACCATGCATACGAACGTTCACACTCGCTAATAGTTAATCGGGTCCGTTAGTGTTGTGATAGGGTTAGGTTGGATGGTGGGTTTTAAAAGTTGTGTTGGTGCTAGGAGAATGTTAGAAGTAATGGAGGGTATTAAGCGGGCTGACCATAATAGTGAGTGCGGTATAGCATATTGGTGGAAGGAAGGTGTTTGGCGCTTAATGAGTTTAGCGGTAGGGTGGTGAGGAGATTACTGGTTGAGTTAGAATCGGTTAGAGTGGTCGTGAATAGCTGGTAGAAGTGGTAGTTTCTTGGTGTTAAGTGATGAAGTAAGTTAGTGGAGGTGTTCCAATGTGCTGAGGTAACTTGGCATTGATGTAGTAGTAGAAGGGTTGTTTCGTAGGTGATGGTTCGTAGCAACCTTCGAAGAGTTGAGAAGATGTTGTGATGTGGGTTGTAGAAAAGGGTTAGCCTGGGAGAATAGAAGTTTCGTAATCTTATGTATGTTTAGAATGGGCGGTGTACTGGTAAGGCTAGTATTGTAGTCAAAGTTTGAAGTGGAAAAGCAATGTAAGTTCAAGGGCCATTGTTGGTTGGACAGGTTCTTATGAGAAGTGGATGGCTAGTTGTGTATAAGTAAATTCCTTCTGAAGACAGCTGGTGGTGTATGGAACGGCTGGCGGAGTTAAGGTTGGGGTTTTGTGATGTGATTTTCGGATGTTAGGTGAGTAGTCCTGGTGAATCGTTATGGTAATGATAGCAGCGGATGTGAAGGAATGTCAGCATTACGTTGAGAAGTTTGGGTAAGCGGTTGATGCTTAGAAATTTTTGCTTGATGTGGTAACCTTTGGAAGAGGTTGAGCAGTTGTGCAAGGGGTTTTAGAAGCAGTGAAGGTTGTGGGTCACATGGTGGTTGAACTGGATTGGTTGGTGTCATCGTGTGTACGAGTTTTGGGAGTTATGAGTTGAGATGGTGTATGCTGTACAAGTTTGGAGGCTCTTCAGGTTGTTGTTGGGGCTTTGTGCAGTCCGGAAGTGTGAAAGGTTAAGATGTGGTTAACATCTGAGTGTTCTGGAATCTGTGAACAGTATGTGGTGGTGTTGGGTTGGTGGAGTTTTGTGAGGAGAGTGTTCAGTGGTGGTTAAGTCTCCTGTGTTGCCTTGTGTGTTGCTTGAGAAGTTTGGTTGTTCTCTTTTCGCCGGTTGAAATTTCGAGGACGAAATTTCTTAAGGGGGGAGAGAGTTGTAACACCCCAATTTTGGGCTTAGAAGTTTTGGGTTTGGACCGGACCGGTCGGGTTGCGGTTCGAATATAAAAGGGTGAATTTAGGAAAGCCTAGTTCGGGTTGCATTAAAAATATGGAAAAATGTCTTAAAATCGTCTTTTATTATATATAAGAGAAAGGTGAAATCAATTTTACAAAATGAGGTTTGGAAGAGTGACATTTTGGGTTAGTGACCAAAATGTAATTTTTTAAAACTGGGTGACTGTTTTAAAAAGGATTGAAACTTTGAATCTTTAAGGAGCTATTTACCCAAAAGAGTTTCTCTAGATTTTTCTGAATATTAATCAATTTTATTAATGGTTTTAATTAAGGTAAAAAGGGAGGGAAGAAGATATTTTGTCATTTTTAACTAACTTTCTCAAATTTTCCATTTTCTTTTCTCTCAACTTTTCTCTCAACCCAAACACTTTTCTCCAGCAAATTTCCCTCTGATTTTGACATTCAAAGATGAGATTTCAATCCTCATTTGATCTCTAATCATTTCTACAACAAAACCTTAGCATTTGCTTATTGGATTTTCAAGAATCTTGGTTCCAAAAAGGGAGAAACTCAAGTTTAGAGGTATGAACATCCTTCTCCTCTAAATTCTCAGTTCTTTACTGAAATCCCCAAGTTCTCAATCCTTGATTTGTGTTTTATTAAAGGTTTTTCAATTGTGTTCTTGATCTTGGCTTTAAAATGCAAGATTTGGTTAATTTGTGATGGAATTCGTATGAAATGGTTGGGCACTGTTTTGAGGTGTGTTTTTAATGTAAATTGGATGTATAATTGATGAGAAATTGAGGTTTAATCAATGCAATCCCGGATAGGTTGATTTTCCTAAGTTTTGTTTGAGTTTATGGTGGTTTTTGGGGTGATCTTGATGTTCTGCTACAGCTGGAGGTATAAGGACGTGTTTGGGATCATTTTGGATGTTAGTTGATGTTTAAAAATGGTTAGAAGTGATGGATCTTGGCTGGGTTAAGTTTTGGAAGTGTTTGGATGTGATTTCGGTTGTGTTTGGTAGCCGAAATGTGAGTGTTGATGTGAGCAGCGAGTTTAGGTGTCTTGGTTGAGGATATTTATGCATGATGGTGCATTAATCTACTGTTTTGATGTGTTTAAAACAGGGGAGACATCTTCGGATCCTTGTGGTGTTGATCCGGAAGCTTGATTGGTGTTTCGGCAAGTGGTGAAACGGAAATCGGTGAGTGAAGTTGGGTTTTCAGCTTTAAAACCAAGGTTTGGAGGTTTTGGGAGCTTAGTTTAAGTCTAAACAACTTAGCTAAGCTCAAGAGTAAGTAAATGGAATTTCTCTCTTGGTTGTATTATGTTTTCGTTTTTAAAGCACTTGTGATTGTTGGATGCAATGCATGTGATTTGTATGTTTTAAATTCTGTTTTGAAAGCATATTTTAGCATGGTTTAATGTTGGTTTTGAAAGCCACGTGTGGAGGATGCTCAAGGTAAGAGATCCTTGGTTTTGTACTTTGGAATTGTGGGATTGATGCATAGTGTTGCATGTTGTTTAATGGCTTTGTGTAATGCTTCAAAAACAGTGGATTGATGATGGTAATTGGTGGTTTTGGCATTTTGGTTATGCTTGTAAAACAATGGATTAATGTGGTAAATTGGTTATATTGGCAAGTGATGTAAGTGGTTCTTGGTTACTTGAATCGGATATAGTTAGCCGGCTATAGGATTGGGTGCACCGTGAATAAAGTCGCCTTGGATGTGGAGTGGTTGTGATTGAACTGGTAACTCCATCCAAGTACACTAACGAGATGGTTAAGAACACCATGGTGTTTAAAAGTCCATGGGTGGGTCTTGAGTTAAGGTCATATGGTGGTTAAAATTCCATATGAGGACCTTGTATACATTAAGGTTATAATGGTGGTTAAAATTCCATTTGAAGACCTTGTGTATGGTAAGATCACAATGGTGGTGTAAAGTCCATGTGTGGATCTTGTATGTCCCGTGATCTCGTTAGTGATGTTATACAACTACCAATGAGTGATGGTAAGGTCATAATGGTGGTTAAAATTCCATTTGAGGACCTTGTGAATGTTAAGGTCATATGGTGTTTAAAAGTCCATATGAGGACCTTGTGTATGGTAAGGTCATAATGGTGGTTAAAATTCCATTTTAGGACCTTGTGAATGTTAAGGTCATATGGTGTTTAAAAGTCCATATGAGGACCTTGTGATTGGTAGTGTGTATGAAGCGTGGGGACAACGCTTGTAATCCGTGTATCCGATTGTGTCTTGTGTTATGATGGTTTGTGAATTATCACTTGGAAGCCAATATAATGTTCTTGAATATGATGAAGCATGAGATGCTTGAAATGATGCATGTTTGCATGAGAAGGGTGTAATGTTTTATGAATGCATGTTTACTTGTTAGCTTGAACAAGAGTTTATTTTCTAATGAGAATGGTGCATGTGTGCATGAAATCTCTTAAGTGCATTGTAGTCTTGCGAAGACTTGTTTTTAAAGGCGTGAAATGCAAATATTGATTTTGTGGTTCATATGTTGCATTTGTTTAATGGATGAGATAGTTTGAATGAGTAAGTGGTTTTCAAAGGTTTCTTGCTTTGAAATGGTTTTCAAGTATGAGAAAAGTATGATGTGAAGTAGAAGTGTTTTCCAAGGATCTTGTATTTAACTTTGCAAATGATGTTCGTGCATGGAATGGTTAAATTGATGGTTTTGCAAGGTTGTGCTTTGAAGTGAATTACTTGGCTTTTCTAAGCTAAGGGTTGGTTTTCATATTTGAGCAATGCATGATTTAAAGCATGTTGTCTAAAGGGGTTTTCAAACATTGTTTTGGTTTATCGAATTGTGATGCTCTTTAAAGAGGTTTTATGACTCGCTGCATTGATGGTGTTTTGGTTTTGAGCATTCCTCACTAAGCATTATGTGCTTACGCTCCTTTTTGTCCATCAATGCAGATATTTGAAGTTGGGACAGCGAGAAGCAAGGGATTCAAGGAGAGCTCCATTTGAGATGTATGTCTCGGTAAATAGCTATAGATAATAAAGGCAATGGGGGGAGAATCTCTTATGTTGACGTTTAATGAGATTGTGTATGTTGGACTCCCTAAGTTGATTTTATGTTGTTGTTGATGATGGAACATGTAAATGGTCTTTATGAGGATTGTTTGGTGATTTGGTGTTTGAATGGTTTTCAATATAGGACGCATGCCTATAGAATTGGGGCTTTCCTTGTTTGATGCCATGTTTATGAATTGTTGATGCCATTATGTTCCTTATGCATGTAATGTCTTGCTGATATAATTTGGTTGCCTTTGGAGCATGTTTGATGGGTCAATTGTGCAATAAACCAGCGAAATTTCTGCAATCTGGGCAGCCTGTTTCGGAACAGGAGATACCGTATCGGAACGGAGGGCCTGAAATGGCATAGGCGTTCCGAAACGGGTAGAACCGTTCCGGAACGGTTTTGCCACTGCCAGACCCTGTTTCGGAACTGGTTTCGGAATGGTCCCGCATTTCGGAACGGATCATCCCTGTTCCGAAACACCCGAGCGTTGGGCACTGAATTTGACGGTTATATGTTTTGAAACCTTTGCGTTTTGGTCCTGAACTTTGTGTATGCAATTGAACGAGTTTGAGATGTCCGTTTGAGTTGAAATTTGATAGAGAAGCATGAAATATGACTAATTTCATAATGGTAACTCAAAAGTGGGTTAAGTCCTTATAATTTCCAGAATTTGCATTTTGGTCCCTAAATTCGTGTTTTGTGCAATTAAGTCCCTGAATGTTTTCCGAATGCGCTGATCTTTAAGTATGATGTTTTTATGAATATATATAGGGTTAATGTGCATTTAGATAAGATTAAAAAGAAAAAAAAGGTCGTTAATCAAGGTTGACTTTCGGGTTGACTTTGGTTTTCCCCGTGTAAACTTCTTAATTCGGGTCAACCGTCTAGGCCGGGTTAAGGGGGTTACAAACACCACCACAAATTGATCCAATAATTCATGGAATACACGATTCATCGTGTCCATGAAAGCAGCAGGCGCGTTAGTCAAACCAAACGACATCACTAAGAACTCGTAATGCCCGTACCTTGTCCGAAAAGCTGTCTTAGGTACATCCACATCCTTCACCTTCAGCTGGTAATATCCTGACCTCAAGTCTATCTTAGAAAACACTGAGGTTCCACGAAAATGATCGAAGAGATCATCAATCCTAGGTAGCGGATACTTGTTCTTGATTGTCAACTTGTTCAGTTGCCGATAATCTATGCACATCCGCATTGTCCCATCTTTCTTCTTTACAAACAAGACCGGTGCACTCCAAGGTGACACACTCGGCCGGATGAACCCTCGATCCAACAACTCATGTAGTTGCATTTTTAACTCTTTTAGCTCTTTAGGTGCCGTGCGATAAGGAGCAATGGACACCGAAGTCGTATTCTCGTATAACTCGATACCAAACTTAACTTCCCTGTTTGGTGGCAACCCATGCAATTCTTCCGGAAAGACACCTGGAAAATCACGAACGGTTCGGATATCCTGCACACGCACATCCTTGGTGCTAGGATTCATCACATAGGCAAGGTAAGCCTCACAACCCAGCTTCATCATACGGTTTGCTTCCAAAACCGAAATCACATTCGACAAGAATTTCACATTCTCGCCTACTATCACCACTTCAAAATCATCGACAAGCTTTAAGGTGACCCGCTTAACATCAAAGTCAACCACCGCTCTATGCTCAGTCAACCAATCCATGCCAAGGATTACATCGAATTCGTAGAAGGGTAACTCCATCAAATCCACAAGAAAAACATGACCTTGCACAGACAAAGGGCATCTCCTATACAACCTCATAGTGACTACAATCTCACCAAAAGAACTAGTCACTTGCATTCATACCTCAAGCAACTCAACAGGTAAATCAAGCAAATGCGCATGCTCACTCAAGATATAAGAATGCGTGGATCCAGAATCAATCAAAGCCAGCAATGATAAAGACTGAAGAGCAAAGGTATCTGCGATAACATCGGTATCATTGTGCTCCTCGCGCTGAGCATAGACCCTGGCAGGACCACCTCCCTAAGGCCGAATTGCCACCACATAAGCAACGCTTCTCTGACCTTCGTCTCTCCTCTAGAAGTTCCCTCGGCCGCGCCCACGGCCTCTCTGAGGTACAGCCACAGCAGGTGTACGTCCTTGGCCTCCACCAACCAACAAAGGAAACTCCCGCCTCATGTGATCCGCTGAACCACAGTTCCAACATGAATTCCCTGTCACCACAATAGGAGCCTAAACCTCTCTAGCTACTCGAGGACAATCTCGCCTCAGATCGTCCCTGGATCCACATGTCCAGCACGTGTGCTGCTCAGACCTCACTCGGCCTCCCTGGACCTGACCGCCTCGACCCGGAACACCACGCCTCCCCTCAGGCTGATGTCTCCTATCTCGACCTCTTTTGTTCTGTCCACCCCCGAAACTATACTCAGCTGCTCTCTTCCCAGAGCTAGAACCATCACCTCGAGACGACAAACCCAAATTCTGTTCGATGTCTTTGGCTCGACATACAAGCACATCGAAGTCGGTACAATCCACAGCCAACATGTACGTCTTTGGCTCGACATACTGGCTTAGGCGTACGAACAGGACCTCGTACTCAGCCACAGAAAGATTACCCTGAACTAGCGACATAAACTCACGTTTCTTCTCATCCAAGTATCTCACCCCCAGATACTTCCTCTCGAAGGCACCTCTGAAATACTCCCAATCTACCTCATTGGGTTCCAAACCGGCAGTGGTAGTTGTCCACCAGCTATAGGCATCACCTTGAAACAAAGAAACTGCGCATCCCAGCTTGCGCACGTCGTTGCATCCCATTTGTTCCATTATACGGATCGTACTTGCTAACCAGGCTTCAGACGCCTCAGGAGACATTCCAAAGAACTCCACAGCTCCTAGGCTCCTCAACCTTTCCAATGGTAAGCCTGCCTGCCCAGCTACAGGGGCCTGTACATGCGCTTCGGCAACAACAGCCTGAAACGCCCCGGTGATCGCCTGAACCAACGACGTTAGATCACCCAAACTCGGACCAACAGGTCCTTGCTGCTTCTGCTCCCCACCTCCAGGTGGTGGCGGAGGAGGTATGTTTTGCACCAGGAGAGACATCAGCCCCTTGCTCACCCTGGTCGCCCTGAGGCACTATTGTACTCGACCTCAGCTATCTCCTCGGACCCATAGTGCTATTTTAAACAAAGCATAACAACAAAAACAAATCAAACCATTTAGGCCAGCCTCAAGATAGGATCCAAGTTTACAAAAACATTTAATTAGTGTAATAAGGCAATGGGCACCCCAATTTCCCTCAACATAGCATAGCATACAATGACACATCATGCTTTCCATCATCCAAAATCAGCACATATCAACATCGCATCATCAATATACATTCATATTCACTTCACATGCAATCCACACCAATCAAGCATAGCATAAGCTCAAAAATTCAACCAAATTCATGCTCTTCAAACAACATACGTCAATACATATCAATTTCACATACCAACATCCCCAATTCTTTCGTAACCTGGCTCTGATACCAACAAATGTAACCCCCTTAGCCCAGCCTAGACGTCCGACCCGAACTAAGAAGATTACACGGGGAAAACCAAAGTCAACTCGTGAAAGTCAACCTTGATTAACGACCCTTTATTCTTTTTAACTTTTCTAGATGCACATTATTAACCTATGTGAATAGCAAAACACTTTAGCGGAAGAGACACAGCGAACAAAGCTCATTTAGGGGTTCAATTGCATACAAATGTCTTTTAGGGACTAATATGTAAATTTCCATAATTTTAAGATCTAACCAAGTTTTAAGGTTACCAATTCAAAAGTAAACATACAATAAGTCAGCATGTCAAATTTCATCTTAAACGGATCATCTAAACTCATTTAAAAGCATTCAAGACTTAGGGACCAAAACGTAAGAATACAGAAACCTGAAATAATTCAAATTCAACTCCAACAGCCACCTTTTCCGGAACACTGTACCCTGTATCAAAACGACTGTTTCAAAACTACGCTGACCATTTCGAAACTCGAGTGCATTCTGAAACTAGTTTCGAAACCAGGCTTCACAGTAGCAAAATGTTCCAGAATGATCGCACCCGTTCCGAAACACCCTGGCCAATACATGCCTTTGTTTCGATACGGATGAGGGCGTTCTGAAACGTCATGCCCTGCAACAGCAGAATTTGCTGGTTTTATACATCTTTCCACATCCGAAAACATTCCAATTCATGCCACAACATACAAACATGTATAAGCATCAAAGATCAACATTATGAAACACAAGTTAAAACATTGCATCATTCAAGCAAGCATTAGATCTATAGGCATGCTCCCTAGTCTTCCAAAGCCATACAAAGCTAAAATCAACATTCAAACAAAAATCAATCCTCAAAGGCCATTTACAACCCAAAGATAAGTAACCAAACATGCTCAAGGCAATTAACAACATCTTCAAACATCCAAGAGTATAAATCCAATCCATTGCCTCTTATTACACCAAAGTAAAACCATATACTTTGTTAGACCAAAGTGCTTGGATTCCCCTTGCTTACATGCTGCCCCAAAAGCTTAATTCTCTACATTGGTGAAACAAATGAGCGTAAGCACAAAGCGTAGTGAGGTTCGCTAAAACAACATTCATCAATGCATTTCACACAACTGGCAAAACACCATTTATCAACACATGCCTTTAATTAAATCATGCCCTCTCATGGCATCAATGCATTTTTTAAAACACATGCTCGTATGCATCACTTAAAAACAACAAATAAACATTTTCACATGCTTTACCAAGCATCACATGCATTCTAGCATAAATCACAAGCATCTCATGCTTAAACCATTAGTCAACAACATTATATTGGCTTACAAGTGATCATTTCTCAAACCATAGCAAAACCAACTCAATAGACACAATCGGATATGCGGATTACAAGCATTGTCCCACACGCTTCATACATACTACCAGACTACACAAGGTGGAGATTAATGGCACAATCACAACCCTCAACACCCATGATGGAGATTAATGGCACAATCACAACCCCTCAACATCACTCATCGGTAGTTGTATAATTCCACTAACGAGAGTACGGGACACATACCACAAGACTCACACACGGAATTAAACCTTTCATCGTTGTGATCTTAGCTTCAATCGTTAGGGTACTTAGATGGAGATTATGGCACAATCACAACCCCTCGACATCCAAGGTGACTTTATTCACGGTGCACCCAATCCTATAGCCGACTAACTATATCCGATTAAAAGTAACCAAAAACCACTTTCATCACTTGCCAATATAATCATTAACATCAATATTCCACTATTTTACAAGCATAAGTACAATGCCATTACCACAAGCATAAACATGCTTAACATCATATGCTTATAACATGCTTTAAAACAGTAATCAAAACCATATTTAACTCAAGTGCATTTCCCTCAAAACATAACACATTTCCGAGGGAGACTTTCGAATCACTTGCTCTTGAGCTTAGCTAAGTGTTTCAAACTTACACTAATCTCCCAAGACCACGCTGAAAGCATTACAAACTTGGAAAATCCATTTCCACTCACCGATACCCGAAGCCTCGCTCGCCGACACGAAAATTACTCTTTCGGAGCCTCCAACAACGCCTCGTTCGCTCCCGAATCAAGATCCCCTGTTTTCACATCATCAAAATAGTGATCTAAATGCATTTCAATACCATCAACAAATCACAACTCGTTGCTCACCAAAACAACACCAATTTACCCATCCGAAACAACCGAAAACTCAATCGATTGCTTCCTAAACCAAGCCCAGCCATCATACATCACTTCCAAACAAATATAAACATCAAAACACATCCATGAACAGCCTAAACCCATCCTTATACCTCCATCATGCATGATTACACCTTTTCACCTTAAAAACTCACTTAAAACTATCAAGAAACTCAAGGATCTCCAGGATTTCGGGATCTATGTTATCAAAACCTCATTTCAACATAATAACCAACTTAAAACTCAATTAAAATCAATCCAAAACAGAGCTTAACAAAACAAATCCAAAAATCAAGATTTCAACCATATTTTTACAAGATTTTGATCTCAAATCAAAACTATAATGAAAACTCAACCAAAATCATTAATTAGAAGCCAAATATCTTGGGAACTTCAATAAAGAACTTTGATTAGAGGTTGAGAACGAGATTTACCTCCAAACCTTGCTTTCCTCAATGAATGACAAGTTTTCCTTAGCAAAATCTTGAAGAACTAGAAAGGATTTCTTGAAAATTGTTTAGGAAATATTGAGAGAGTGTTTAGGAGAAAAGAATTATGGAGAGAAATGAATTAAAATTGTGTTTGGCTGAAAATGAGGTGAGGATGGTAGTTACGTGATGAAATCTCACAAATTAACCACCTAATTCATTAAATAAAATAAAAACCTATTAAAGCTATTTAATTAAAACCATTTTAAACACATGTCATATAAAGGAAAGGCTAAATTGCCGTAAAGCCCTTAAAGATTCTAAGAATTTGGCTTCTCCTTTAAAAGTCACATTTTCCACAGTTTTGAAACTTTACAATTTGGTCACTACTCAAAATGTACCACTTCCGAAACTCTTTATGTAAAATTGATTTGACCAACCTCTTAAACATATTTTTAGAGGATTTTCACCACATTTTTATCCTATCCCGATCCTTGATTTCCTTAAATCACCTTACGCAAGTCAAACCGTTCTCGACCGATCCGGTCCGATGTCTAAAACATCTAGGCCCAAAACCAGGGTGTTACATAAGGTCTAGAAGAACAAAGTCTATACTAGTCCTCACAATAACTCGAGTTTTAGGAAAAAGTTAAAAACCGTCACAGGGATGAACAAGGCTTGGTTTAATGGAGAGATAGCTGAAAAAGGCAATGATGACTAGATTGATGACAAGGAACGCATAAACTGGAGGGTGATTCAAGGATTGATTCTAACGAGTGAGGACCCAATAAGGAAAAGAAGCTTATACGTCTTGTGCATCTACAAGTTAGTCTTGTTCCCAAAAATCTTAGACTGCATAGATCAATCTACACCAGGGTTATTGAACGCTTGGAAAAAGGTGTCAAACCGGTACCAACAATTCTGGCATAGTTATTTAGATCGTTGACCGCTTGCAGAAGGATAATGGCATGTAGATTTTGGGGTTGTGCAAAACTGTTAGAAGTATGGTTTCGAGGACACCGATGGGACATAACTCATAGAGTTCACATGTTTTTCAGCACCTATTCACCGATAAAGGAGCATCTTGCAAAATGCTCGATTGAGAAGATGCAAAAATAATAGTGTACCGAGTGCTTCAAGGAGATGAGGGATGCTGACATCATATGGAAGACCCCCTAGTTAATTTGGAATAGTTATTTGTACTGACGTGGAGACAAAGGTCGGGTCCCATTACTGGAGTGTGGGTAGGGACAACTTATTGCCCTTTATTGGTATCTAGACAGCTAGCATCAAGGCAGTTCATTCCTGCAACTGCAGGCATTGCACAATTTGAGTTTGCGCATAAGAAAGATGACTACAAGTCCAAGGTAAAAGGAATCGATGATGCTGTGAAAGAGCCAAGAATAGTGGAACTGTATAATGAATCAAAGGTTATGTCGGGTTATGAATACTGGAAGGCTCGTAGGGTTAACGAAAATGTCCCCTAAAAATCAAGGTAGTGTTCGGTCAACCGATGAACATGTAAGGAGTGCTCCATCATCGCTAGAAAAATTGAAGCATGATCATAAGCTAAACTTGAAAGGATATGAGAAAAGGATTAGTGATCTCAAGAACAAAATCACCATAGCAAAGTTGGATGTTCATAAAGGACATGAAAAGGCTCTCCAAGAGTAGAAAAAGAAAATCAATCGTGAACTAGAAGATTTGAAGAAGACTCACGCTGCTTGCAAAAAATCGCAAAGAGGAAGTTCAAGTAAAATGGTTGATGATTTGTCTAAACAGTTAGAAGATTCTATGAAGGATGCAAGTAGCTACAAGAAGTTGTATGAAGACACTAATAGGGCATTGAGGAAGAAGATCCAAGAGTAAAGGATTCACACATCCATACTAAACGCAAATTAGAAGAAAAGCAAGCTTTGAACTCAGAACTGTTATCTCAAGTTTCACAAATAGAAAATATAATCGAAGGGTATTATAATGAGGAAAAAGCTGACCTCTAGCAAGTGAATGAAGAGCTAGAAAAGAAAGTGGTAGAATTAGAAAGTGTTGTACATAATCTTAA
This sequence comes from Hibiscus trionum, assembly GCA_030270665.1. Classification (NCBI taxonomy): domain Eukaryota; kingdom Viridiplantae; phylum Streptophyta; class Magnoliopsida; order Malvales; family Malvaceae; genus Hibiscus; species Hibiscus trionum. The sequence goes on along the minus strand of BSYR01000026.1, from coordinate 37,413,141 downwards.
AGACCAGCTTGCAAGTTTCGAAGGGGCACTAAAAATGGATGACATGACACTAAAAGGCAAGCGTGAGGTGGCTACCCAAACTATCGAAAGGCAGAATCATGAAATGATCAACTTTAGAAACCATATGCGGGGAATCACCCAATATGTGCATATTTTGTTCGAAGAAGCTACAGAGACATATCGACATCGATACTGAGCTGGGACAGGCGCTGTCACGAATTCTGAATGAAGTGATCAACTTAGGAGCTAGGGCTAGCTGTTATCTGTAATTTGATTGTCTATTTCATGTATTCGACCTTTTGGCTAATGAAAGATGTTCTAAAGACTACTTCTTGATGTTTATGCCTCTTGCATTCATGGATCTACATATTGCATTTTACTTTGAAAAATATAATAAAGTTAATAAGGAAAGGTTCTATGGCAGTGTTGTAACTTTTGAACCACAAACATTCCTCATTCGTATGGGACACATTTACGCTTCATAACCATGGTGTGGAAGATAGAATCGCTAGCCATGAAAATAATCGTACAAAGGTGCATGATAGATTTGACCGTTTCGAATAGACCATGAAAGACCAGATTGCCCTTGCACAGAAGAAGATAATCAATTAGTTGACTGCTTTGTTGAGACCTAAGGAATCTAGCAAAGGTAGGGCACAAGATGGAGCTTCGATTGATATGAAGGAGCAAGCAGATACTACATCTCACATGAGGGTTCAACCTGAGGCACCACGTCCTACAAAAGGTCTAGATTAATCTAGCCGAAGCAACTGCCAGTCATCTGGTCGACTTGAGAGTGAACTTTGCGACTAACAATGAGAACGAAGTCTCCGATTTGAACACTGTCAATGAAATTGAGAAAATCCATGCCGAGATAGAAAAGAAATATGAGGAACACTACAAAGCTTTGGAAGATATGTTGCTAGAAATGTAGAAGGTAAATAATTGTAGGTTTAGCGCAGCAGATTTGAGTCTGGTTTCCGACCTGGTCCTACCACCGAAGTTCAAGGTACCAAATTTTGAGAAATATGACGGGACGACTTGCCCCTCGGCACATCTCACTATGTACTGTCGTAAGATGACCGCTTTCATGAAGGGCGAGAAGCTGTTAATTCATTGTTTTCAAGATAATTTGATAGGATTAGTAGCACGGTGGTACACCTAGATGAGTCGGGTAAACATTAGGACATGTAAGGACCTTTCTAGAGCTTTTGTGGAAGAATATAAGCACGTGACTAACATGGTCCCTAATCGTGTTATGTTACAAGGGATGGAAAAGAAATCAAATGAAAGTCTCCCGTCAATATGCTCAAAGATGGAGAGATGTGGCAGCACAAGTGTAACCTCCACTAATGGAAGTATCAAGCTCAATCTTAAGCAAGGGTTTTGACTATCCATGCATATCTCATGTTGTCTTCTATATTGAAATCAAATATCGATTTTGATATTGTTATATTGATTTTAATATCGTAATATCGATCCTAACAATCTCCCTATTGATTTCCTAGCTCAAGAAGTTGATAAAGAACATCCATTGTCTCCAACCAAAGTTATGAATAATAGGATTTTTATCCGAGAGCCTTGAAAGCTTCAAATTGTCAAGGTGAGTGTAGTCGGAGACTCGGGATTAGGCAAAAAGCCTTCCCGAATCTATTAGTGTTGTTTTCGATCATTTTACTCACATTGCTATAGAAAAAAGTTACATCGGATAATTAAACAGACAGCTTGGTAAGTGTCGGTAAGTTTGTCATTGAGTATCAGACATAGTTATTGGTATCGTCATTGAGCATTGCCATTGATATAGACATTGTTATAGAAATATTGCAAATAAATCATTGATTATTGTTATTAACATTGAACCATGAAACATTGATTATGAGACATATTGATTATTGATAATATTGAAATCATTGGTCATTGTAATACTCATTGATTATTGAAATGGATATGAACATTGGAACCTTGGATTCGAATAGACATTGGATACAATTGGCATGCCATAGAATTCATGAGCTTAGTGTATGGGTGGACTACGGTCCTAAGGCTACGACCTATATTGATTTGGCGAGGCGAAGGGATGTGTATTGATATTGGTCATATTCACGAGGCGGAGGGATTAGAACACCCATTGATTTGGCGAGGCGTAGGAATTCGTGTATCCACTATCTTGATTCAATCCAAGTATTAATGATGAAAAGAATATGTTAAACATTGTATATTGTTGCATAGCATTGACATTGATAAGCATGAGATCATATATATTGATACTTGACATATTGTTGTTCATATTGCTTATAACTACCTCGCTAGGCATCGTATGCCTAACGTGTCTCATCTCATGCACTTTCAGGTTGAAAGGATCGTGCGTCGGAGGATCATATTGGAAAAACAAGACAAGTCACTACAAGCCCTAAAGTAATGTGTTTTGATCTTAAGAACTCCTAGGAAGGTGGCAAAGCAGTTGAACTAGTCATTAATGCCCATTTTGGTATGTTTTGATATGCATATGTTGTAATATGGTTAATGGCCCTAAATGGCCTTTTTGGTTGGTTGAAAATGGCTTAAAAGTGCACACTTGGCTCATAAAGGTAAAAAAATAGTAAACATATTCCTATGATCATGAAATTTGACATGCTAGTAGTTTATACCATTGAAATATTGTGTGTGAAATTTCGTTGCATTTGGACATCGTTCAGTAGGTCAAATTGAATAAATACCATAAAAATATGTCATTACAGGTCAGGCCGTATCGAAACAGGTGATGGAGTTTCGATACGGGTAAGCATAATTGAGCCTGAGGAATAGGGCGTATCGGAATGGTACATGGCCGTTTCGAAACATTTTGTCACTCGAATCCTTCGTTTCGATACAAGTTTATAGCGTATCGAAACTGGTTAAAGTCAAAAGATGTCAAACCGTTTCGATACAGGGCATGCCCGTATCGATACGGTCTAAAGGGTAAAGTCAACAAGAGTTGACCATTGTTCACCCATTTTGAAATAGCCCTAGGGTGTTTCGATACGGGGTTAATTAAGTTAGTTAAAGGCATATTAAACACTTTGCAAGGTTCGTAGTTTAGTCACTGAATATTGAAAGATTAAATTGAATGAGCCAATGGTCTCCGAATTGTATGAAATTTTACAGGTATGTTAGTAATGTAGTGAATTTCAACATGCTAAAATCGATTTCATTGAAGGACCTCTAATTTGTTGAATTTATAGTTTAGTCCTTAAAACTTGTAACAATTGCAATTTAGCCCCGATTCATTTATTATTGCTTCGTATGGATTAATTGGACTAAAATGTATTGAGGCATTTTGTTATTGTATGATATTGGTTTAAAAGTTAATATTAAAAAGGAAATTTTGTTGCACTGTCTACTGTATTAAACACCGATATCACCTTCCGACCAGGTTCTCGACCAGACTGTGAAGGGGGTATTTCATTTGTGGTATCAGAGCTAGAGTTTAATCGATTCTAGGACTAAACCGAAACTTGTTGCATTGCTATTGTTTTACTTTGTCACCTAAGAGTTATATATTGTGTATATTGTGACTTGTCGACTAATCCGATCTATCATATAGATATGTCTGAGACTAACGAAGCTCATATAGACGAGCTTGCTACCGGCTCCTAGACGCATGACGAGGAGATTAGAGAAGGAAATCCTCAGAACCCACCGCCACTGCAGGACCTTCATGTTCAGGGTACCGAGCCTACAACACCTACCGCTCAGGCCTAGTGTTATAAGAACATGGCCGACATGTTCAGGCAGTTTATGACTGCTATGAGGGCCGGACAAGTTGTGCAACCTATCGCCCCTATTGTTCAATACACTCGAGCACCTATTGATAAGCTCTAACAGTATCGAGCTTATACCTTCACTAGACAAGATGATGACAACCCTGAAGTTGTCGAGTATTGGTTGGACAACACCTTGTGAATTCTGAATAAGCACCTTCAGTGCTCCGATGAGTATAAGCTTGAGTGTGCCATCGCTTTACTGGCTGATGAGGCACTTCATTGGTGGGAAACTACCATTTTGACAGTTTCTGAAGATGCGGTGACTTGGGAGTTCTTCCTTAAAGAATTCTGCAAGAAATATGACAGTGAATTTTACCATCTAAAAGGCGAAGCACCTTCCTTCACCTCAAACAGGGCAGGCGACCGGTCGAACAGTACATCCATGACTTTTGCAAGTGCTGTAGATACAGTGCTGAGTACATTAAGAAAGAGGAAGAAAAGTGTCGGATGTTCATTGCAGGGCTTAATGATGAACTACACCCAATGTTCACTGTGTTAGGCATTTCTGATTTCCAAGACCTTGTGAATTGAGTTAAGGCCACCGAAGCTGCACAGAGAGGTCAACGAGCTGGTGGGTCTAGAAAGTCTAAGAAAGGGAGATATCAAGGCCCTAAATAGAATATCTATCCACAACCCTCCTGTTTCGGAAACATTGATAGACATTAGTCCGTGACGCAGTCCTTTCCAAAAGAAACGTCTGTTGATAGTACTGGAGGTTCAAACCGCGGCAACCACCATCCACTCTACAATTATTTTAAGAACAAGCACCCAACGGGTCAGTGTCGTAAGCAGACTGGAGCCTGTTACTACTCTGGTGAACATGGTCATTTTATTCGTGACTGACATTTGAATGCAACCAAATTTGTTGTAACACCGACTACTGCTACTTCTCCTGCTTAATCCTTTCGAGGTAAAGGATCGAGGCAAGGATCATCAGGAACTTTTGGATGATCGAGTGGTCCAGAGAAACCCTTTGGAAAACGAGATTCAAAAGCTCCTGCTCAAATGTATCATGTGAGGAGCAGAGAGGAAGAGGATGAACCTGATGTCATTGCAGGTACCATCGAGCTATATTCACATTCCTTATATACATTGATTGACCCTGGTTCTACTCATTCTTTTATAAGTACCATTGTAATTAAGAAGTATAATATGTCTTCCGAACCAATAGCATCGAGAATTTCTGTAACCAATCCCCTAGGAGATTGTGTCACTGTGAGGGTAGTGTGTAAGAACTGCCCCTTAATGATCCAAGGAATTCCTTTTCCGGCCAATTTTTTGGCTTTACCGATCCATGAATTCGATGTCATCCTAGGCTTAGATTGGCTTAGTGAGCATCAATCCTGGGTAGATTATTGTAAGAGGAAATTGTATCTCCGGGGTCTGGGTAAGGAGAGTGTTGTACCGATGAACGCGAGAAATCCATCATTGTACACTTTGATGTTGGAGTCTAGAGACGAGCCACAATTACAAGAAACTGACATTGTATGTGAATTCCCTTATATCTTTCCTGATGAACTTCCAGGATTGCCCACAACCCGTGAAGTGGAGTTTGGCATTGAGGTGCAACCTGGGACTGCTCCAGTTTCCATTGCATCATACCGTATGACAGCTGTGGAATTAAAAGAATTAAAGACTCAGATTCAAGACTTATCGAACAAAGGTTTTATTCAACCGAGCTTTTCACCTTGGGGAGCTCCAATTCTCATTGTTAAGAAGAAAGATGGTTCTATGCGATTGTGTATTGACTACTGACAATTGAATAAAGTAACCATCAAGAATAAATATCCATTGCCTAGAATAGACGACCTATTTGATCAACTAAAAGATGCCTCTATGTTTTCCAGGATCGACTTAAGTTCATGCTACTATCAAATGAGAGTTAAGGAGTGTGATGTACCAGAGACTGCCTTCCGTAGGAGGTATGAACACTACAAATTCTTGGTGATGCCCTTTGGGTTAACCAACGCACCGACAACTTTTATGGATTTGATGAATTGGGTCTTTCAACCCTGTCTTGACAAGTTCGTAGTGGTGTTTATAGACGACATATTGATCTATTCCAAGAATGAAGTGAAGCACTGAGACTATCTTTGTAATGTTCTTCAGATCTTGAGAGAGAAGCAATTGTTTGCGAAGTTCTCTAAGTGTGAGTTTTGGCTCACCGAAGTTGCCTTTCTGGGACATATCGTGTCAGCTTCGGGTGTTCAAGTGGACCCAAAGAAAATCCAAGCTATTGTAGATTGGCATCCCCGAAGAATATTGGAGAAGTCAGAAGCTTCCTTGGGCTTGCTGGCTATTATCGAATATTTGTGAAAGGGTTTTCTATGATAGCTGCTCCTTTAACTAAGTTGTTGAGGAAAGTAGCTCCTTTTGTTTGGACCGAGGCTCAACAGCGGAGTTTCAATCAGTTGAAACAAGTATTGACCCATGCACTTGCCCTAACCAAACCCGAGTTTGGAAAAGACTACACAGTTTATAGTGATGCATCACACCTCGGGTTAGGATGTGTACCGATGCAAGAAGGCAAAGTCATCACTTATGCTTTGAGACAACTTAAGCCACACAAAATGAATTATCCCACCCACGACCTTATATGGGCTGCAGTTATCTTTGCATTGAAGATCTTGAGACATTACCTCTACGGCAAAAAATGTTATCTCTTCACCGACCATAAAAGCCTTAAGTACCTATTGACTCAAAAGGAGTTGAACCTTCGGCAACGAAGGTGGATGGAACTCCTTAAAGATTACGATCTTGTCATTCATTACCACCCGGACAAGGCCAATGTTGTAGCTGATTCACTCAGCCGCAAACCTCTGCCTGGTAAGCATTGACAATAAATTTGGAGTCATACGTATTGTATAGTACGTTAACTTATTGTAACATTGCTATATTGTAGCCCCTCGAGCAATTAACGCTCACTTCCGACTTCGGAAGCATCATTGTCTTATAGCCGAACTCCAAGTTCGGTCTACCATCATTTCACGAATCAAGGATTTGCAAGAGCAAGATCATGAGCTTCAATCCATTGTCTTTAAGCTATCGAACAACCCCGACTTCAGAATTATTTTCGAAGGACTCTTGTGTTTTCATGACCGAGTCTGTGTGCCTAATGATGAATCTCTTTGCACCGATATTCTTTCTGAAGCTCATTCGAGTTCTTTTTATGTTCACCTCGGGTCTGTAAAGATGTACAAGGACCTGTGGGAACTCTATTGGTGGCCAGGCATGAAGCAGGCCATAGTTGATTTCATTTCTAAATGTCTCACGTGCCAATGTGTTAAGGCAGAACATTGTGCTCCTACTGGATTATTGCAGCCTATTGATCCACCGAAATGGAAGTGGGAAAATATCACTACGGATTATGTTCGTGGTTTACCGTTAACTCCTGCGAAGCATGATGCTATATGGGTCATTGTAGATCGTTTCACGAAGTCAGCTCATTTTATACCGGTTAGAATGGACTACAGTCTTCCCAAACTAGGTGACTTGTATCAAGGAAGTAATCCGACTCCACGGAGTACCTAAGTCTATTATCTCCGATCGAGATCCTCGATTTTCATCTCTGTTTTGGAGAACCTTACAAGGAGCTCTGGGCACCAGATTTAGTCTTAGCACAACCTTTCACCCTCAATCTGACGGTAAGTCAGAAAGGGTAATCCAGGTAAATCATCGAAAAATTTGTCCATTGAAATCTTAGAAACTTGCATTGTTATTGAACCTTTCTATACAAATCTTGGAAGACATGCTTCGAGCATGCATTATTGACTTTGGTGGAACTTGGGAGAAATCTCTACCCCTTATTGAATTTTCCTACAATAATAGTTACCAAGCATCGATCCAAATGTCCCCGTACGAAGCATTGCATGGTAGGCGATGTAGAACTCCATTGTGTTGGTCAGAGCTTGGCGAGGGCAAGATGTTAGGCCCTGATTTGCTTCGAGAGACTGAAGAGCGGGTCACCATTATCCATGATCGTTTAAAGGCTACCTTTGATTGACAAAAGGCTTATGCTGATCTTAAGAGAAGAGATATCGAGTATGAAGTTGGAGAAAAAGCCTTCCTCAAAGTATCACCATGGAAGAAGGTTTTAAGGTTTGGCAAGAAGGGAAAATTGAGTGTAATGCCCTGATTTTGGGCCTAGATGTTTTAGAGTTTGAATCAGGCCGGTCGAGAACGGTTCGAATCTTTAAGGGAGATTTAGGGAACACCTAGTTCGGGATTCTTTAAAAATATGGAAAAAGTATCTAAAAATCCTCATTTATTATGTGAATGATTATGGTGAAAACAATTTTATAAATTATGATTTGGAAATACTACATTTCGATGTAGTGACCAAATCATAGTTTTTGCAAAAGTTGACTAGTGACTGTTTTGTAAAGGATTGAAACTTTGAATCTTTAAGGAGCTAATTTTACCAAATTTTTTTTATAAGATTTCTCTCTAATTTTGGGTGTTTTAATAATGATTTAATAAAGGGAATTAAAAGAGAAAATACTATTTTGACTTTCATAATTACTTTCCGATCTTTTTCCCTCTTTTCATTTTCTGTCAACTTCCACTTAGCCAAACACATTTCCTTCATCAATTAACCTCTGATTTTCATCCCTTTTGATGAGATTTCATTCTTCAATGGATTCCTAATCTTTTCCTCATCAAATCCTCTTGTTTTCACTTTGGATTTTCAAGAAAACTTGCCCAAATTAAGGAGAAATCAGCCATTAGAGGTAAGCTTCGTCCTTCTCCTCTATTGACCAGTTCTTTACTAAAATTCCCAAGTTATCAATCCTTTGTTAATGATTTTTGAGTTGTTTTAATATTAGAAACATGAAATTGTGTTAAAACTCAAGATTCTTGGAGAGATCTTGATGATTTTCGTAAATATTTGTTAAGCCCTGTTTTGAGGATGATTTCTAATGTATTTTGGATGGTAATTGATGTTATAAATGAGGTTTTATCAAACAAATCTCGAATAGGTTTGGATTCCTAAGTTTTGCATGCTAGATTTGTAGTTTTTGGGGTGGTTTTGGTGTTCTGTTGTTGCTGGAGGTATAAAGACGAGTTTATGGTGATTTTTGGTGTTGATTTAGGTTTAGAAATGATTAGAAGTGATAGATCTTGGTTGAGCTTTGTTTTGGAAGAGTTTGGTGATGATTTCGGCTGTTTTGGGTAGCCGAAATGGTGCTTTTGAGTAGAGCAGCGAGTTTGTTTGGTTGGCTGGTGATTTCAATGCATGATGATGCATTAATCCTCTGTTCTTATGTGTAATAAACAAGGGAGACATCTTCGGACGCTTTTGGCGTTGATCTGGAAGTGCCGAGAGCTTAGATATCGTTTCGACAAGCAAGCGAAACGTAATCAGTGAGTGCGAATGGTTTTAAGAGTCCTTGAGGGACAAAGAAACAAGTTTTGGGGATTTAGGATTGGTTTGAAACACCATCCTAAGTCCGAAAGTAAGTATGGCTAGATTTGCTCTCAAATTTGTGGTTGATGCCCCTAAATGCTTTTACATGCTCTTGTTTTGAGATAGATAAATTCCTACTGTTTTATGCATGATTTGTAGCATGAGATGATGCTTTGTAGAGATTTCATGAGATAGCACGTTGCATTGAAGAGTTTTGAGATTTTGACTTAATGCAAAGCATGTGTTATGATTTTGAAATGAGATGATAAAGATTTGAGAAATGTTGCATTAAAAACAGTAGGTGAGATGATGTTTTTGACATAATATATTGGCATAGAAGATGAGATACTTACCAGATATAATTGATCGATCAATAAGATGAAAGTGCACTATAAACCAAAATTCGTACGTGCTCTTTGGAGTCAGGAAATGGGGGGTAGTGCCATCCCGATCCAAAGTGAGAATCCGATGATGAGAGATACCATCGGGGTAGGACTTGGTGAAATACCCAAGCTTTGTGGCGACAAGAGATACCGCCATGGGAGTCCGGTGATGAGAGATTCTACCGGGGTAGGACTTGTCCTTGAGTCAAGCTAATCCGCATATCCGAGTAAAGATGAAATGTGAAATGCCAATATAATATATGAAAATGTATTTGATTCACATGTACCAAATGTTGGGATGGTTTATACTATGAGAAATGCATATGAGATTTGTATATGAAATGCTTTAGTTTTCACAAGCATGTGTATGGCTTTGCCATGAGATTTGCATTGGTTTAAATGCTTGAGAGAGAATAGAGGTACATGTGTTTTGAAATGGAGTTTTGCTTTGAAATGGTTTTCAAGCATGAGATAGAAAGAGCATGTTGTTGAAAATGGCTTTTCAGAAAGAGTTTTGAATGGTGCATTGTTGTGTTGGTTTTCTTTAGAGCTTGCCTTACTAAGAAAATATGCTTATGCTCTCTTTTACCAACAATGCAGATCATTGAGACGAATTTAGGCAGCGAAAAGGCTAAGAATATCCAAGGAAGAGGAAAGCTCATGTATGGTGATGTTTTCACATACTCTAGTATTGATATTTGGAAATGGGGCTTCAAGGTTGTTTTTGGGAGATGTATTTTGAACTCCCTATGTTTGTGGCAAGTTTGTTATGGCTTTTAAAGCTTGTAAATGACCTTTATGGTTTGGTTTGAGGTTTGAAGTCCATATTTGGTTCATGTGACTAGGAAGCATGCCTATAGACTCAATGGTTATTTGATTGATGCCATACTTTAGCTTAAGCTTCTTAAATATGTTATTAAATGTTTAATCATGTTGCTGGTATGTTATGGTATGATTTGGGATATGTTTGAATGTGAAAAGATGTGAAAAACCAGGAAATTGTAAGGTTGCAGGGCAGGGTGTATCAAAACACCCTTGTCTGTTTCGAAACAGGGGCCTGAAATGGCCATGGTGTTTCGCAACGGGTGAAGGTGTTTCGGAACACTTTTGCTACTGGAGAGCCATGTTCCAATACGGGTTTTGGAATGGGCTCGAGTACAGAAACGACCAGCTCAGTTTCGAAATGGGTGTTTTGATACGAAGGTCAGCATTCCGAAACGGTTGACTGTTGGTCTGTTAATTTGAATTGTTTCAAGTTCTCATGTCTTACATATTAGTCCTTAATGTTGTGGATGCAATTGATTGAGCTTGGGATGTCCTTTTAAGCTTGGGTTGGCTTTGGTTTTCCCCGTGTAATCTTTGTAGTTCGGGTCAAGCGTCTAGGCCGAGCTAAAGGGGTTACATTGAGTCCCCGATTCATTGGACCCTTAAAAGTTATTAAAAGAGTTGGTCCCATGGCAAATCGACTACCGTTACCCTTAGAATTGAGTAAGATCCACAATGTTTTTCACGTATCGATGCTTCGAAAGTATCGTTCTGATCCTTCACACATTGTGGAACCTGAGTCTGTAGAACATCGTCCAAATCTATCCTACGAGGAGGAACCGATTCAAATTTTAGCAACAAAAGTCATGAGGCTTCGCAACAAAACTGTACCGTTGGTTAAAGTGCTCTAGAGGAGCCACACCATTGAGGTAGCCTCTTGGGAACCTGAAGAGACCATGAGATAGCAATATCCATATCTATTCGGTTCATGTAAAAATTTGAGGACGAATTTTTCTTAAGGGGGAGAGTTTTAACACCCCAAAATCTGGTCTAGTCTGAATTTGGTTCTGGTGATCGGAAATTCTACATTAATAAAGTCTAAATATAGTATTGGCTAGTTAATTTATGATATTGGACTTTAAATGAATTAAATCATTGCAATCGGACCATATTGAATAGTACCAGACACATTATAGTGACTAAATTGAAGAAAACAGAAGTTGGGGAGCAAAACTATAATATGGTGTGAGTTGAGGGACTAATCTTGCGATTAGCCCCTCCTCAAATAAATTTTGCCTACGTGGGATGGTCTGAGAGCTTTCCTTCAATTAAAGGAAAGCTAAATAGCCTAAATTATATGTTATACAAAACAAAAGGAAAAAGGGAAATTAGAGAGCTTACCCGAGAACTTGAAGCAAACACCTTTATCTTCATCATCTTCTTCCTTCAAGCACACACCTCCATTGGAGAAAGTTTTGAGCTTCACTTTTCTTTGTTTTATTGATATCGAATCGTTGCTATTGATCGGGTAAGCTATATTACTCAATCGATTATTGAATTCCATGGATATATCAAGCTTAATCTTAAGCTAGTGTTTTGACTATCCATGTATATCTCGTCATTGTCATCTATATTGAAATAAAATATCGATTTTGATGTTGTTATATTGATTTTGATATCGTAATATCGATCCTAATAATCTCCCTATTGATTTCCTAGCTCAAGAAGTTGATAAAGAAAATCCATCATCTCCAACCAAAGCTAGGAATAAGGGGATTGTTATCCGAGAGCTTTGAAAGCTTCGGATTGTCAAGGTGAGTGTAGTCAGAGTCTCGGGATTAGGCGAAAAGCCTTCCCGAATCTATTAGTGTTTTCTTCGATCATTTTACTCATATTGCTATTGGAAAAAGTTACATTGGATAATTAAACAGACACCTTGGTAAGTATCGGTAAGTTTGTCATTGAGTATCAGACATAGTTATTGGTATCGTCATTGAGCATTGTCATTGATATAAACCTTGTTATAGAAACATTGCAAAGAAATTGTAACCCCCTTAACCCGGCCTAGACGGTCGACCCGAATTAAGAAGATCACACGGGGAAAACCAAAGTCAACCCGAAAGTCAACCTTGATTAACGACCCTTTTTTTTTCTTTTTAATCTTGTCTAGATGCACGTTAACCCTAGATATGTTCACAAGATAATCATATTCAGACATCATAACAATTAGAGAACATTCAGGACCCAATTGCACAAATTACAACTTAAGGGACCAAATTGTAAATTCTGTTAATTATAAGGACTTAACCCAAATTAAAGTTACCAACTTGAAATTAATCATCTTTCATGCTTCTTTGCCAAATTTCAGCTCAAACGGACATCTCAAACTCATACAATTGCAATAACAAGTTTCAGGACCAAAACGCAAACATTTCAGAACATTTAACCAACAATTTCAGTGCCCAATGGTCGAGTGTTTCGGAACAGGGAAGGCCCGTTCCGAAACGCGGGACCGTTCCGAAACTGGTACCGAAACATGGATTGGCAGAGGCCAATCCGTTCCGGAACAGTGCCTCCCGTTTCGAAACGCCCAGGCCATTTCAGGCCCCCGTTCCGATACGGTAGCACCTGTTCCGAAACAGGCTGCCCAGATTGCAGAAAATTTGCTGGTTTATCATGCAATTGACTTAACAAACATGCTCCAAAAGCAACCAAATTATACCAGCAAGTCATTCAACATACAAGGAACATAAATGTATCAACCAAACATCAACATGGCAACAATTATGAAAATCCCCAAATCTATAGGCATGCTTCCTACTTAGCAAACCATTCAAGCATCAAAATACCAAAACCATCTCATAAAGGCCAATTACAAGCTCCAACATTGTTAACATCATTAAACCAACTTAGGGAGTCCAAAACATCTCCCAAAACGACAACATATGTTCCCATTGCCAAATGCCAAAAGCTAATAGTGTTTAAGAAACCTTCACCATACTTGAGCTTAATTCACCACTTGGATTCTTCACCACCTTGCTGCCCTCAATGCACTTTAATGCTCTGCATTATTGGTTTAAGAAAAGAGAGAGAGCGTAAGCAAAAGCTTAGTGAGGAATGCTCATTTAAAACCACACAATAATGCATTTACAAAACACATTTATAACCCTTAAATCCAATCATCATTTGTACATGCTCATAAGCATTTAAGACAAACAATACATGCTTCAAGTTCATAACATGTCATATTGGCATCAAGTGATACATTCAACATAAGATCCACACATGGACTTTTAAACACCATTGTGATCTTACACTTTCCAAGGACCACACATGGACTTTTAAACACCATTGTGCCCTTAACCCCATGGACTTTTAAACACCATGGCAAGGACCACACAAGAACTTTTAAACACCTTTGTGTCCTTAACAAGAATCTCCCAAGGACTTTTAAACACCTTGGTGTTCTTAAATAACAAGGCTTACACAAGGAATTTTAACCACCTTGAACCTTAACCAAGAACCAACCATGGACTTTTAAACACCATGTTGTTCTTAAATAAACAAGGCTCACACAAGGAATTTTAACCACCTTGAACCTTAACCAAGAACCAACCATGGACTTTTAAACACCATGTTGTTCTTAAATAAACAAGGCTCACACAAGGACTTTTAACCACCTTTGTGACCTTAACCATCACTTGCCAATATACATCATTAACAACAATATTCCACTGTTCTAAAGCATTTAACAAAGCCATAAACATCATGCATCTTTAAGCATCAAACCACATTAAGACAATGTTCAAAAACAAGGATCTCTTACCTTGAGCATCTTTCACACATGGCTTACAATCCCAGCAAATAAACATGCTAAATATGCTTTCAAAACAGGATTTAAAACATGCAAACAAACCACATTGCATACAACCAATCCATGGTTCATCGTCAAGAGAGTTTTTCCGAAAACTTACTCTTGAGCTTAGCTAAGTTGCTTAGACTTAAACTAAGCTCCCAAACCTTCAAAACATTGGTTTCATAGCTGAAATCCAAAATCCACTCACCGATTCCGTTTCGCCTCTTGCCGAAACACCAATCAAGCTTCCGGATCAACACCACTAGGATCCAAAGATGACTCCCCTGTTTTAAACACATCAAAACAGTAGATTAATGCATCATCATGCATTAATATCCTCAACGAAAGCACCTAAACCCGCTGCTCTCAACCACACTCCATTTTCGGCTACCAAACACAACTGAAAATGCACCCAAACAACTCCACAACACTACCCATCCAAGATCCATCAAATCTAATCATCCTTAAACATCAATTAACATCCAAAAAGGATCTAATCAAACCCTTATACCTCCAGCTATAACAGATCATCAAGATCACTCCAAAAACAACCAAGAACACAAGCTAAACTTAGGAAATTCAACCTATCCGGGATTGCATTTATTAAACCTCAATTTCATATCAATTTAACATTCATTTAACATCAAATTGACACCTCAAAACACTACCCAATCAGATCATACGAAATTTCATCAAAATTAATCAAATCTTGCATTTAAAAGCCAAAATCAAGAATACATCTATAAAACCTTTTATAAAACATAAATCAAGGATTGAGAACTTAGGAATTTCAGTAAAGAACTGAGAGTTCAGAGGAGAAGGACGTTCTTACCTCCAAACTTGAGTTTCTCCCTTTTTAGAACCAAAATCTTGAAAATCCAATTAGCAAATGGTGAGGTTTTGTTGAACAAATGATTAGAGATAAAAAGAGGATTATAATCTCATGTTTGGACATCAAAATCAGAAGGAAAAGCTCTGGAGAAAAGTGTTTGGTTTGAGAGAAAAGATGAGAGAAAATGGAAATGAAATTTTAGGAAGTTAGTTGGAAATGCCCAAAATATCTTCCCTCCTTTTTAGTTTTATTTAAAAACCTTTAATTAATCATTTAATATCTTAGAAAAATCTGGAGAAACTCCCATTGGTTAATAGCTCCTTAAAGATTCAAAGTTTCAATCCTTTTTAAAACAGTCTCACAGTTTTCGAAATTTACATTTTGGTCACTAACCAAAATGTCACACTTCCAAACCTCATTTTGTAAAATTGATTTCACCAAACCCTTATATATAATAAAAGAGGATTTTAAGACATTTTTCCATATTTTTAATGCAACCCGAACTAGGTTTTCCTAAATTCACTCTTATATATTCGAACCGCGATCCGACCGAACCGGTTCGAATCCCAAAACTCCTAAGCCCAAAACCGGGGCGTTACAGAAATCATTGATTATTGTTATTAACATTGAACCATTAAACATTGATTATGAGACATATTGATTATTGATAATATTGAAATCATTGGTCATTGGAATACTCATTGATTATTGAAATGGATATGAACATTGGAACCTTGGTTTCGAATAGACATTGGATACAATTGGCATGCCATAGAATTCATGAGCTCAGTGTACGAGTGGACTACGATCCTAAGGCTACGACCTATATTGATTTGGCGAGGCGGAGGGATGTGTATTGATATTGGTCATATTCGCGAGGCGGAGGGATTCGACCACTCATTGATTTGGCGAGGCGTAGGAATTCGTATATTTACTATCTTGATTAAATCCAAGGATTAATGATGAAAATAATGTGTTAAACATTGTATATTGTTGCACAACGTTGACATTGATAAGCACGAGATCATATATATTGATACTTGACATATTGTTGTTCATATTGCTTATGACTACCTCACTAGGCATCGTATGCCTAACGTTTCTCATCTCATGCACTTTCAGGTTGAAAGGATCGTGTGTAGGAGGATCGGATTGGCAAAACAAGACAAGTTACTACAAGCCTTAAAGTAATGTGTTTTGATATTATGAACTCCTAGGAAGGTGGCAAAGTAGTTGAACTAGTTATTTATGCCCATTTTGTTATGTTTGTGATGTGCATATGTTGTAATATGGTTAATGACCCTAAATGGCCTTTTTGGTTGGCTTAAAATGGCTTAAAAGTGCATACTTGGCTCATAAAGGTAAAAAAATGGTCAATGTATTCGTATGATCGTGAAATTTGTCATGCTAGTAGTTTATACCATTGAATTATTGTGTGTGAAATTTCGTTGCATTTGGACATCGTTTAGTAGTTCAAATGGAATAAATACCAGCAAAAATATATCATTACAGGTCAGGCCGTATCGAAACGGGTAAGCATAATTGAGCCTGAGGAATAGGGCTTATTAGAAAGGTTCATAGCCGTTTCGAAACATTTTTTCACTGGAATCCTTCGTTTCGGTGTGGGTTTATAGCGTATCGAAACAGGTCAATGTCAACCCATTTCGATACAGGCATGGCCGTATCGATACAGTCTAAAGGGTAAAGTCAAAAAGGGTTGACAATCGTTCACCCTTTTCAAAACAACCCTAGGGTGTTTCGATACGGGGTTAGTTAAGTTAGTTAAAGGCCTATTAAACAGTTTGCAAAGTTCGTAGTTTAGTCACTAAATATTGAAAGATTAAATTGAATGAGCTAATGGTCTCCAAATTGTATGAAATTTTACAGGTATGTTAATAATGTAGTAAATTTCAATCTGGTAAAATCGATTTCATTGAAGGACCTATAATTTGTTGAATTTACAGGTTAGTCCTTAAAACTTGTAATAATTGCAATTTGGCCCTGATTGATTAATTATTGCTTCGTATGGATTAATTGGACTAAAATGTATTGAGGCATTGTGTTATTGTATGATACTGGTTTAAAGGTTAATATTAAAAAGGAAATTTTGGTGCACTGTCTATTGTATCAAACACTAATATCACCTTCCGACCAGGTTCTCGACTAGACCGAGAAGGGGGTGTTACTCCATTTCGATACGATGTTGGGATACGGGCTTGTCCGTTTCGATACGGCCTTCAAACTGGGCTTTATACAAATAAGTTTCGGTACAGGTCTTAGGCATACCGATCCTCAGTTTTAGTACAACATTGCAGCCTACCGATACGGCGTCTTAAGATTTTTAAAATCTTTGCATTAAATTTTTTGACCGTTGAGTCTTAGTTGAAGCTTCAAATTTTAGTTAACCCATACCGATACGGTTACGTCCGTTTCAATACGTTTTTATAAAAAAAAAAAGCTTTGTGTATCGATACGCTCTTGAAGTGTACCAATACCTTTTTCCCAAGACTTTTTCATCAGATTCCAGTGAGCAAAAATTGTACCAATAGGGTCCAGCTGTTTCGATACGACCGCCATTTTAATCTAAGACCATTTCGGTACGCCTATCCCACGTATCGATACACCCTCTTTATTACCTGTAAGGACTCTTTCTGTTTTGAGACAAGTATCGATACGAGTATCCCGTGTACTGATATAATAGGGTTGCAGAAGTGCATTTATAGTGGGAAAAAGAGAGCCCAACAGCTCTATTGATGATGTCAACCACCCAAACGGATACAATTCAATAAGAAGGTAAAAAGGCAAGTCTCAAAAGCTACAACAACAATATTTCATCAAGTGACAAGCATTCAAGAAAAAATCTAATCTCTTTGAGCTAAATAGAGTCAAACCCTTGTACCCATCTTGTGTAATTCAATTGTATTTCTTTATTTCAAGATTGGGGAGAGTGCAATTGTAATTGGGGAAAATATTTTAACTTTGTGAGGTTTATTTTCATTTGTCAACAACCTTTCTTGTAAAGAGTGATTTTAATCAAGCTTTTGGTAGAAAGCTTGATTGTCTTGTAACGGTTTCCTCCTAAGCCTAGAAAAGGGGACAAAATTAGTAGTGAATTGTTTGAAAATCCTTAGTGGGAGCTATGGTAGTGTATGTAGAGTTTGTTAGAAGCTTGAACCACTATAAATTATCTTGTCTTTAATTTTTCTTTTACCACTTTGCTCCATTTCAATTTAAAAAGCTAATTCACCCCATCTTGGCCAATTCGACATTGATTGGTCATCTCAACAATTGGTATCAGAGCTACACTCATTGGAAGGATTAACACCCTCTTGAGTCGATTCTTGAAGAGATTGATCAACCTACACCTGAAGCCATGGCAACTACCTCCAGCCAAAACCTCTATGAGTCACAATCCATCACTAAACCACCTTATTTCAATGGGGACAACTATCCCTATTGACAGAAAATGATGATGTTCTTCATCAAATCGAATGACTACCTCCTACGAGATGTAGTGGAAGATAGTCCATCAATTCCAATGAAGAGAGATATAGAAGGTAGACTTATTCTAAAGTCCAAGATCAAGATGACTGATGATGATCGGAAGAAACTACAAGTTAATGACAAAGCATTACACATGCTATTTTGTGCTCTTGGATTGAACATGTACTCGAAGATGTCTTTGTGTACAAGTGTGAAGGAGGTGTGAGACAAGCTAGAGACCACATATGAAGGAACCAATGATGTCACTGAGACCAAGATTGGAATCCTTAATTTGAGCTATGAAAATTTCAAGATCGAGCCCGATGAAAGCATCACCAAGATGTTTGATCGCTTCTCCGTCATTGTCAATGCTCTCAAAGGCTTAAGTGAAATCATTCCTGATGATAAACTTCTCTTGAAACTTCTGTATTCTCTTATTGAGTCATTTGATGGGAAAAGAACCGCCATCATCGAGGCAACATATTTGAAGACATTGAAGTTCGATGCACTAGTGGGGTCTCTCCTTACTCATGAGATCATGAAGCAAGGAAGAGAACAAGAAAATAGAAGAGAAGAAAGAGGTAGAGAAGAAAAAGATTGGAATTGCTATCAAAGCTTGACATGAAGAGAGCGATTTAAGTGAGGAAGAAGACGAGGAAATGGTCATGTTAGCCAAAAGGTTCACTCGATTCATGACGTCTAATAGAGGTAGAAAGTTCAATCGAAAAAGATAATTCAAGAACAAGAAAAAGAACAAGGAGGAAGAGAAGGATCAACTCATTTTCTATGAGTGCAAGAAACCGGGGCATATACGAACTGATTGCCCCCAACTCAAAAAGAAGAGCTTCACGAAGAAGAAGAAGCTCAAGGCCAACATTGCTACTTGGAGTGATGAGAAATCATCCGATAAAGAGGAGCAAGAAGTTGCCAACCATTGCCTCATGGCCTTGGAGAAGGATCCTAAGGTAACCTCTAACTCATCTAACCTTTACTTTACATATGATGAACTTCAAGAAGCATATGATGAGTTACAAGAGGTATATGACGAGTTAGTTGAGAAATATAGGGAATCAATTTTGAAAAACAAGAAAATCATTTTTTATTTGAAAACACAAAATGATTCGTTATCTAAAACCAATTCCGAACTTGAAAAGAAGGTTTATATTTTAAAAGACAATTTAACATATTTTGAAAAAGAAAATATTGATTTAAACAATCTTCTTTCTGAGTTTCATGATCATCACCACAAGGAGGTGAATGATCTCAAAGCTTCTTTGAGCAAAGATGGGAATTCAAGTCTTGAAAAAGGTAAATCTTCAAAATCTAACTACGTAAAAAGAAACTTTATTAACCATAAACAAAGAGGCTTCCAAAGGCCCTCTAGAGGTAAGAGGATTCCCAAGGGAACCAAGATTTTGGGAGCTAATGTCCATGGACCCAAAATGATTTGGGTACCAAAAATCAAGACCTAATCTTTGTTTGTAGGGGGCATTGCTACAATGCCAAAACTTCAAGTCAAAACACATGGTACATTAATAGTGGATGCTCAAGACACATGACCGGTGACAAGAGTAGATTCATGGAACTAAAGCCAAAAAGTGATGGAGTAGTGACATTTGGTGACAACTCCAAAGGCCACATTGAAGGAGTTGGCTCTATTGGTAATCACTCTTCCATACTCATTGATAATGTTTTGTATGTCAACGGTCTAAAACATAATTTGTTGAACATTAGTCAATTATGTGATAAAGGTTTTAATGTTCTCTTTGATATAAATGGTTGTAAAATCTTGAATATTGAAACTAACAAAATAATGCTCATAGGTCATCGCATAGGTTATATATACATGGTGCATTTAGATGACATACATATTTCTAATGCATGCTTTGCAGCTAAGGATGAACATGATTCATGGTTATGACATAAGATATCAGGATATGCTAGCATGAGTGTTTTAGAAAAATTGGTTTTCCAAGATCTAGTAAGAGGTTTACCTAAGCTAAAATTTTCTTTAGATAAAATTTGTGATGCTTGCGCTAAGGGTAAACATAAAATGGTATCTTTTAAACCCATTAAAGATGTTTCAACTAGTAGAATATTAAAATTGATCCATATGAATCTCTTTGGACCTATTAGGACAATGAGCTTGGGTGGAAAATCATATGCTTTTGTTTTAGTAGATGATTACTCTAGATACACTTGCGTTCTATTCTTAAGTACCAAGGATGAGGCTTTAGAAAAGTTCATCACGTTTTCAAAAACCACTCAAAATGATCTTGGTCAATTAATTTCTCATATTAGAAGTGATCATGGAACCAAATTTCAAAACTTAGGATTTGAGGATTTTTGTAACTCAAATGGTATAAGCCATAATTTTTCCGCTCCTCGCACTCCTCAACAAAATGGGGTAGTTGAGAGTAAAAACCGAACTTTAGAAGAAATGACTAGAACCATGCTTTGTGAAAATAATTTGCTTATGTATTTTTTGGGCGGAAGCAACAAATACCGCTTGTTACATTATAAATCGAGTAATGATTAGGCTAATTTTAAAGAAAATACCTTATGAGATTTTAAAATCTAAAAAGCCTAACATTATCTATTTTCATCCTTTTGGATGCAAGTGTTTTGTTTTAAACAATGGAAAAGAAAATTTAGGCAAATTTGATGCTAAAAGTGATGAAGCTGTTTTTCTAGGTTACTCTTTAAACTCTAAAGCATGTTGTGTATTTAACAAAAGAACTTTAGTTGTTAAAGAGTCTATTCATGTGGTTTTCGATGATAACCTCATTCTGAGGAAGGAATCTTGTGATGATGATGATGTAGGAATCATTGAAGGCAATGATGGTGGACAATCATCAAAGGTGGACGAGGTTTCAAGCAAAGATGAAGAAGCACAAGATCCACCTCTAGAAGCCTTGAAGGACATGACCCTAGAGGAAAAGGAAGTGAGCTTCCCAAGGGAGTACAAGTATGTCAAAGGTGGTGAGATTTTGGGTGATCCATCCAAAGGTGTAACCACGAGGTCCTCTCTTATACTTAGGAATAATGTGGCATTCATTTCATGCATAGAGCCTAAGAATATCAAAGAAGCATTAAATGACGATTTTTTGATTTTGGCCATGCAAGAAGAATTAAATCAATTTGAGAGAAGTCAAGTTTGGACATTAGTTGATAAGCCTATTAATAAATCTACTATAAGGACTAAATGGGTTTTTAGAAACAAACTACATGAGAGTGGTAACATAGTGAGAAACAAGGCTAGACTTGTTGCTCAAGATTACACCCAGGAAGAGGGAATCGATTTTGATGAAAAACATGCACATGTAGCTAGGATGGAAGCTATTAGGATGCTTCTTGCATTTGCATGTTATCATGAATTTAAGCTTTTTCAAATGGATGCCAAGAGTGCATTTTAAATGGTTTTATAAATGAAGAAGTGTATATGGAATAACAACCCGGTTTTGACGATCCTAAATTTCCAAACCATGTTTTTAATCTTACTAAAGCTTTATACGGTTTGAAACAAGCTCCTAGAGCATGTTATGAAAGGCTTTCAAGCTTTTTGATTGAAAAAGGTTCTGAAAAGGAAAGGTGGACACTAAACTCTTTATTAAAAGAAATGGCAAGGACATCTTAGCAGTTCAAATATATGTTGATGATATTATTTTTGGTTCTACTAATGAGTTATTTTGCCAAGAGTTTGCTAAGCTAATGCAAGGTGAGATTGAGATGAGCATGTGGTTTTAAGCATGGTTTAATGGTTGTTTATGGCTTATCATGAATGCTTTGTAAAAACAATGAGGAATGCATGAGATATGGATTATATTGGCAAGTGATGTTGATTAAAGTGTTTGATAAATGAAATCAGATATAGTTAGCTGGCTATAGGATAGAATGCACTATAAACAAGTCGCCTTGGCTGTTGAGGGGTTGTGATTATACCGAATACTCCATCCAAGTACCCTAATGATTGAGGATTGTTTAAGGTTGCAACGGTTGAGGGTAGCTCCCGGGTGCGAACCTTGTGTTTGTCCCGTCTCTCGTTAGTGGATTATACATTTACTGATGAGTGGTGTTGAGGGGTTGTGATTGTACCAAATACTCCACCACAGGAGTCACAACGATGGAGGGTCGCTCTCATGTGTGAGCCATGTAATGCCGGTAGAGTGTATGAAGGGTGCGGGACAACCCTTGGTAATTCGTGTATCCGATATATGTTTTTAAGATTTTTGTGTATCACTTGTGAGCCAATATAATGGATTGTATAATGTGGAATATGTTGCTAATGCATAGTTTGAAAGATGCATGTTTTGGCTTAAGCTTAGCACAATGGTGTTTATGCTTGAAAGGCTTGGAAAATGAGTATCAATGGTTTAATTGCTGGCTTTTATCGGATCATGTTGCATGATGTTTAAAACATTGAATTTGATGTTAAAGTGCATGTTTTACTAAGAAAGGCATGATGGTTTTGAAAAGAATGAAAACGGTTTTGTGAATTGATGATGTTTGTGATTTTGAGCAATCCTCACTAAGCTTGCATGCTTATGCTCTCTTTGTTCATCAATGCAGATAATTAGGCTTTTGGGAGACATCATCTTCAAGGAATCACACCAAGACATTTTGCTAAAAGTATGTGGTACTATTGAACTAGTGTAATAAGGGAAATGGGGGTGTCTGATGCATTGAATGTTATCGATTTGTTGATTTCTGGTTTTGAGCAAGTTTGTGATGCATTTTTGGACTTGTAAATGGCCTTTGAATTTTGGTATATGCTTGCCTTTTGATTTGAGCCTTTTGGTGCTTTTATCTTTTAGGAAGTATGCCTCTAGTTCCATTATTTCCGAGTGTAACCCCCTTAGCCCGGCCTAGACGGTTGACCCGAACTACGAAGATTACACGGGGAAAACCAAAGTCAACTCGAAAGTCAACCTTGATTAACGACCTTTTTTATTTTAATCTTGTCTAGATGCACGTGAACCCTAAGTAAACACTCAAGAAACATATATGTGTAGCACATCGATCGGATTTCAGAGAGGGACTCAATTGCACAAAATACGAATTTTAGGGACCAAAACGTAAATTCTATAAATTAGAAGGTCATAACTGATTTTAAAGTTACCAATATTAAATTAGTCTTATTACATGCTTCCCTGCCAAAATTCACCTTAATTGGACATCTCGAACTCATACAATTGCAATTACAACTTTCGGGACTAAAACGTAAAGCTTGCAAACTTCAACACCATTCAAATCAGTGCCCAACGGTCACCTATTTTGAAACGGCTTTGACCGTTCCGAAACACAGGTTCGTTCTGAGACTGGTTCCGAAACAGGGCCTTCCAGTAGCCAAATCGTTTCGGAATAGCGTCCAGCCGTTTCGAAACACGAAGGCCATTACAGGCCCCCGTTTCGAAATGCCAGTGCCTGTTCCGATACGGTTTGCCCAGAAGCTGTAGATTTTGCTGGTTTTTCATACAAAAATCCACTCAAACACATCCTAATGACTTCCTAATCATGCCAACAAGTCATCATATATATATAGAGCATGATGGTACCTCCTAAACACATTCATAACATCAAACATGGAATTTCACATATCTATAGGCATGCTTCCTATTATCCAAAACCAAGCAATCAACCAATCTCCAAACCAAGCATTAAAAGGCCATTTACAAGTTCAAACCATCAAAAACAACATGCCACAACCTAGGGAGTTCAACACATCTCCCAAAACACATCTTAGGTTCCCATTGCCAAATAACCAAAACTAATAGTGTATGAAAACATCACCATACATGAGCTTGGTTTCCCTTGGACACTCTAGCCTCCTTGTTGCCCTTAAACACTACAATTATCTGCATTATTGGTACAAGAGAGAGAGCGTAAGCACAAATGCTTAGTGAGGCATGCTCTAAAGTAAACAACACAATAATGCATTTTAGAAAACACTTTCAACAAAGCTTTTAAACACAAGCTCATCTCTTTTCATGCAACCTTGCATACTTTACAAGCATCTCATGCTTCATTACATTCAACTCAATATATTGTCTTTCAAGTGAAAATTCATAACCATTTACAACACAAAACACAATCGGATACGCGGATTACAAGCGTTGTCCCACACGCTTCATACACACTACCGAACAACATAAGGTGGAGTTTATCGGTACAATCACAACCCCTCAACACCCGTGATGGAGTTTAACGGTACAATCACAACCCCTCAACATCACTCATCGGTAGTTGTATAACCTACTAACGAGAGTACGGGACACATAACACAAGGTCCACACACGGACTTTTAACCACTGTTGTGACCTTACCAAGATCCACACACGGACTTTTAACCACCGTTGTGACCTTACCTCTCTCGTTAGGATACTTGGATGGAGTTTATGGTACAATCACAACCCCTCAACATCCAAGGTGACTTATTCACGGTGCACCCAATCCTATAGCCGGCTAACTATATCCGATTCAAGTACTTTAAAACCAATTCATCACTTGCCAATATACATCAAATACCATCATCAATTCACTGTTTTTAAAGCATTAAACAAAGCCATTAAACACCATGCATCACCATGCATCATTACCAATTTAACAACATGCCAAAACAAGGATCTCTTACCTTGAGCATCCTTCAACACATGGCTTTCAAAACCAAAATTAACCATGCTAAAACATGCTTTCAGAACAGAATTTAAACATGCAATTTATAACCAATGCATCAAACCACTTCCTGGCACATTCAAGGGAGTTTTTCCGAAAACTTACTCTTGAGCTTAGCTAAGTTGATTAGACTTACTCTAAGCTCCCATAACCTTCAAATAATTGTTTCAAAGCTGGAAATTCAACTCCACTCACCGATTACGTTTCGCACGCTTGCCGAAACGCCAATCAAGCCTCCGGATCAACTCTAATAGTGTCCGAAGATGTTTCCCTTGTTTTAAAAACATCAAAGCAGGGGATTAATGCCTCATCATGCATTGAAATCTTCAGCCAACACACCTAAACTCGCTGATCTACCCAAAACCAACATTTCGGCTACCAAACACAACCGAAAACACCTCCAAACTCTTTCACAACTTAAACCAGCCAAGATCCATCACTTCTAACCATTTCTAAACATCAATCAACATCCAAAATACACCTCAACTCGTCCTTATACCTCCAGCTATAACAGAACACCAAAAACACCTTAAAAACCACCATTTTCATAAGCAAAAACTTATGAAATACAACCTATTTAGGATTGCATTGATAAAACCTCATTTCCACATCATTAGACATCCAAAATACATTAAAGATTCATCTCAAAACAGAGCCCAAACAATCACAACAAAATTCTTCAAGATTTCTTCCAAATCTTGAGTTTTAAGCCAAAATCAAGTTTCTATCATTAAAACCATTTATAAAACTTAAATTAAGGACTGACAACTTGGGAATTTCAGTAAAGAACTGAGTATTTAGAGGAGAAGAACAATCTTACCTCTAAATGGTGATTTCTCCTTGATTTGAGCCAATTTCCTTGAAAATTCAATGAGGAAATCAAAAGGATTTGATGCAAGATTGATTAGGAATTAATTGATGATAGAAATCTCATCAATTGAAGTGAAGATCAATGCAAAAGTTGCTGGAGAAATAGTGTTTGGATGATGGAATTTTGAGAGAAAAGGGAATGAGAAAAATTTAGGAAAATGTAGTTATGAAATTCCAAAAAGTAGTTTCTCTCTTCATTTAATTAATTAAAACATTAATTAATTCACTCAAATTAAGGAAAAATCTAGAGAAATCATTTTTAGGTATATTAGCTCCTTAAAGATTCAAAGTTTCAATCCTTACAAAACAGTCACCACTAAACTTTTCAAAAATCACATTTTAGTCACTACACCGAAATGTAGTATTTCCAAACCTTATTTTGTAAAATTGATTTCACCACTCTCTTATATATATTAAAAGAATATTTTTAAGTTTTTTTCCATATTTTTAAAGCATCTCGAACTAGGCTTTCCCTAAAACCTCCTTTTATATTCGAACCGAAAATTAGACCGGTCTAGTTCAGACCCTAAACTTCCAAGCCCAAAATTGGGGTGTTACAACTCTCCGCCCCTTAAGAAATTTCGTCCTCGAAATTTACCTGAAGGAAAGAGATACGAAAACTACTTCTTCTTATCATCCTTTCTTTCCCACGTGGCTTCCTCAACACCACGATGCTTCCACAACACCCTACCCAATTCAATGGTCTTGCCCCGAAGAACTTTACTGTCCGAATCCATAATTTCAACCGGCTCCTCATCATAGGTCAAGTCTGGATTCAACTCTACTTCCTCCACAGGCATAACATGCGAAGGATCCGATCTATACCTCCGAAGCATAGAGACATGAAACACATCATGTATCCTTTCCAACTCTTGCGGTGTAACGCCCCGGTTTTGGGCTTGGAAGTTTTGGGCGTTGACCGGTTTGGTCAAAGTGCGGTTCGAATATATAAGAGTGAATTTAGGAAAGCCTAGTTCGGGTTGCATTAAAAATATGGAAAAATGTTCTAAAATCCTCTTTTAATATATATAAGTGAACTGTGAAATCAATTTTACAAAATGAGGTTTGGAAGGGTGACATTTTGGCTAGTGACCAAAATGTAAATTTTGAAAACTGCGTGACTGTTTTAGAAAGGATTGAAACTTTGAATCTTTCAGGAGCTAATTACCCAAAGGGAGTTTCTCCAGATTTTTCTAAGATATTTTATGCTTTAATTCTGATTTTAAACAAAAGGAAAAGTGGAGGGAAGTTATTTCCTAACTAATTTTCCTAAAATCTCATTTTTCTCTTCTCTCATTTTCTCTCAAACCAAACACTTTTCTCCAGAGATTTCACCTCTGATTTTGACACTAAAATCTCTCTTTTCAATCCTCTTTTGATTGCTAATCATCTTATCAACAAAACCTCACCAATTGCCATTGGATTTTTCAAGCTTTTTGGTTCTAAAAGAGGAGAAACTCAAGTTTGGAGGTAAGAACGTCCTTCTCCTCTGAACTTCAAGTTCTTTAAAGAAATTCCTAAGTTCTCAATCCTTATTTGGTGATTTATAAAAGGTTTTTAAGGTTGTGTAATGGATCTTGGCTTTAAATGCAAGATTTGATTGATTTTGGTGAATTTTCGTTGGATCTGTTAAAGCAGTGATTTGAGGTGTATAATTGATGATAAATGAATGTTAAGTTAATTGGAAATTGAGTTTTAACTAATGCAATCCCGGATAGGTTGAATTTCCTAAGTTTAGCTTGTGATTCTTGGTTGTTTTTGGGTGATCTTGTGGATCTGTTGTTGCTGGAGGTATAAGGATGTTGTTAGGTCATTTTTAGATGTTGAATGATGTTTAAGGATGCTTAGTTTTGATGGTTTATGGCTGGGCTTTGTTGAGGAGTTGTTTAGATGCATTTTCGGTTGTGTTTGGTGGCCGAAAATGGAGTGTGGATGAGAGCAGCGAGTTTAGGTGCTTTCATTGAAGCTATTAATGCATGAGGATGCATTAATCTACTGTTTTGATGTGTTAAAACAGGGGAGTCATCTTTGGATCCAAGTGGTGGTGATCCGGAAGCTTGATTTGGTGTTTCGGCAAGAAGCGAAACGGAATCGGTGAGTGGATTTTGGTTTTCGGCTTTGAAACCAATGTTTTGGAGGTTTGGGAGCTTAGTCTAAGTCTAAACAACTTTGCTAAGCTCAAGAGTAAGTTTTCGGAAAAACTCTCTTGTTGAGGAACCATGTGATGGTTGGGTGCAATGTGTTTGTTGCATGTTTAAATTCTGTTTTTAAAGCATATCTAGCATGTGTGTTGCTGAGATTATAAGCCATGTGTTTAAGGAAGCTCAAGGTTAGAGTTCCTTGTTTTTGAACATTGTATAAATGTTGTTTGATGCTTAAAGATGCATGATGTTTATGGCTTGGTTAAATGCTTTAAAACAGTGGATTATTGATGATATATGATGTATATTGGCAAGTGATGTTTTTGAAAAGGTTAAGGTCACTAAGGTGGTTAAAAGTCCTTGAGTGAGCCTTGTTTACTTAAGAACATCAAGGTGGTTAAAAGTCCTTGGATGGTTCTTGTTACGGACACAAAGGTGTTTAAAAGTCCTTGTGTGGTCCTTTCCAAGGTGTTTAAAAGTCCTTGGGCCAAGGTGTTTAAAAGTCCTTGGGGTGATTTATATCATGGTGTTTAAAAGTCCATGGCCAAGGTGTTTAAAAGTCCTTGGGGTCAAGGTGTTTAAAAGTCCTTGAGGTGAAACTTGTTAAGGACACAAAGGTGTTTAAAAGTCCTTGTGTGGTTCTTGCCATGGTGTTTAAAAGTCCATGGGACAAGGTGTTTAAAAGTCCTTGGGGATAAGATCACAATGGTGTTTAAAAGTCCATGTGTGAGTCTTATGTTGATCTTGTTTTAAAGATGGTAATTATCACTTGTGGCCAATATGACATGTTATGATGTGAAGCATGAGATGCTTGTTTAAGATTGCTTGTGAGCATGTCTAAATGTATTTTGAAGTATGGTTTATAAATGAGTTTTATAAATGCATTATTGTGTGGTTCTAAGGAGCTTTCCTCACTAAGCTTTTGCTTACGCTCTCTCTCTTTTCTTAAACCAATAATGCAGAGCATTAAAGTGCATTGAGGGCAGCAAGGAGGGCAAGCAATCAAGTGGAAGTTAAGCTCATGTATGAGAAGGTTTTCTTAAACACTTTTAGCTTTTGGCATTTGGCAATGGGGGACCTATGTTGTTGTTTTGGGAGATGTTTGGAACTCCCTAAGTTGGATTTATGTTGTTGTTAATGTTGGTTTTTGTAATTGGCCATTATGTGTTGGTTTGAAGGCTTTTGTGCATGAATGGTTGCTTGTGTAGGAAGCATGCCTTTAGATTTGGGGCTTTTCATATATGTTGATATAATGATGATTGGTTGATGCAAATATGTCTCTTGTATGTTGTATGAGATGCTGGTAAAGTTTGATAGCAATTGGAGCATGATTGGTTGGTCAATTGCATGTTTAGGCAAGCGAATTTCTGCATTTTGTGCAGGCCGAATCGGAACAGTGCCTGCCGTTTCAGAACGGGTGCCTCGAAGCAGCCCAGGCGTCCGAAACGGGTGACACCGTTCCGAAACGGAAAGGCTACTGTCAGCCCTCGTTTCGGTACGCGTTGCGGAACGGCCCCGCGTTTCGAAACGGGCTGTCTCCCGTTTCGGAACGGATGACCGTTGGGGGCTGACATTGGTAGTTATATGTTTCAAAATGTTTGCATTTTGGTCCTGAAACTTGTATGTGCAATTGTATGAGTTTGGAATGTCCGTTTGAGCTGAAATTTGGCCGAGATGCATGAAACATGATTAATTTCAAGTTGGTAACTTTAATTTGGGTGAAGTCCTTATATTTAGCAGAATTTACATTTTGGTCCCTAAAGTTGTAATTTGTTCAATATGGTCCCTGTTCGATCTCTGATGTTTATGATCTTTGAGTATGTTGTTTGAATGATCATAACTAGGGTTAATGTGCATCTAGACAAGTTTAAAAAGAAAAAAAAGGCCGTTAATCAAGGTTGACTTTCGGGTTGACTTTGGTTTTCCCCGTGTGACTTTCTTAATTCGGGTCAACCGTCTAGGCCGGGTTAAGGGGGTTACATGCGGTAACCTCAGCTTGTACGCAACAGGACCCACACGTTCAATCACCTCGTATGGTCCAATGTACCTAGGGCTCAACTTACCCTTCCGGCCAAACCTCATCACCTTCTTCCAAGGCGAAACCTTCAAGAACACACGGTCACCTACCGCAAACTCAATTTCCTTATGCTTCAAATCCGTGTAAGACTTCTGTCGATCAGAAGCTGCCTTCAATCGTTCACAAATGAGCTTCACCTTCTCGGTGGCTCCTTTCAACAAAGTCGGCATTGAAACCAACTTCTGACCTGTTTCAGCCCAGCAAAGAGGAGTTCTGCACTTCCTCCCGTACAAGGCTTCATAAGGTGCCATTTTAATACTTTCCTGGTAGCTATTATTATAAGCAAACTCCACCAAAGGCAAATGCTTCTCCCAAGAACACTGAAACTCAATCACACATCACCTCAACATATCTTCTTGCACTTGGATAACACGCTCAGACTGCTCATCCGACTGTGGATGATAAGAAGTACTGAAATTCAGCCGCGTACCCAAAGCTTGATGCAAACACTCCCAAAAATGCGATGTAAACCTCAGATCCCTATCTGATACTATAGACTTTGGCACACCATGCAGTCACACAATCTCAGCAATGTACAACTCTGCAAGCTTGTCCAAGGTATACGTAGTATGCACAGGTATGAAATACGCACACTTCGTAAGGCGATCCACAATCACCCACACCGAATTCTTCTTCGATGGCGACAAAGGCAAACTAGACACAAAGTCCATGGTAATCCTTTCCCACTTCCACTCAGGAATCCTCAACAGTTGCAATAACCTAGAAGGAAACTGATGCTCATCCTTAACCCGCTGATAAACCATGCACTTACCCACGTACTCCGCAACATCTTTCTTCAAACCCACCCAATAGTACTCATCCTTAAGATCACGATACATTTTTGTACTACCAGGGTGCATAGCAAAAGGACTGCTATGAGCCTCAGTCAGAATAGTACGCCTCAACTCTGCATCATTCGGCAGTACTATTCGACTCCCAAAACATAGAACTCCATCATCATTAAAACAGAAATTCGATGGTCTACCCTCAGCAATATCCTGAACATGTGGCACCAAAGAATCATCCAACAACTGCTTATCCTTTATCAACTGAACTAAGGATGGTTTCACTTGCAACTCAGCCACAAGACCCCCATCTCGCGAAATACTCAAGCTGGTAAACATAGCCCTTAACTCCACTGCCACCTTCCTACTCAAGGCATCCGCTACAACATTAGCTTTTCTCGGGTGGTACTCGATCGTCAGATCGTAATCTTTAAGCAACTCCACCCAACGTCATTGCCTAAGATTCAACTCTTTCTGAGACATCAGATACTTCAAACTTTTGTGATCCGTGTACACAGTACACTTCTCACCATACAGGTAATGTCTCCAAATCTTCAAAGCAAAAACCACCGCAACTAACTTAATATCATGTGTAGGATAATTGCCCTCATGCACGTTTAATTGGCGCGATGCATAAGCCACCACCTTACCCTCTTGCATCAACACACACCCCAAACCAACATAGGATGTGTCGCTGTACACCACAAATTCTTTCCCCGATTCAGGTTGAACCAAGATAGGAGCTTGCGTCAAAG
The DNA here is from genome assembly GCA_030270665.1 of Hibiscus trionum. Classification (NCBI taxonomy): domain Eukaryota; kingdom Viridiplantae; phylum Streptophyta; class Magnoliopsida; order Malvales; family Malvaceae; genus Hibiscus; species Hibiscus trionum. Next base: position 37,381,312 of record BSYR01000026.1, on the reverse strand, counting down.
TTGCCTTAAGCTTCTCAAAAGCTAGTTGTCTTGCCTCTGTCCACTCATACTTGACATCCTTCTGCAACAACTTCGTCAAAGGAGCAGCAATCTTTGAAAATCCATCCACAAACCTCCGATAGTATCCTGCCATCCCAAGAAAACTACGGACTTCATGAACAGACTTAGGAGGCTTCCAATTCATCACCGCCTCAACCTTCTGAGGATCAACACGAATCCCCTCAGCAGAAACCACATGACCAAGGAAAACAACTTCCCTAAGCCAGAATTCGCACTTGCTCAGCTTAGCATAAAGCTGATTCTCCAACAGCGTCTGCAACACAATCCGCAAATGCCCCTCATGCTCCTCCTCAGTACGAGAGTATACAAGGATATCATCGATGAACACCACAACAAACTTTTCCAAGTATTCATGGAACACTCTATTCATCATATCCATAAAAGCTGCAGGAGCATTCATCAAGCCAAACGGCATCACAAGGAACTCATAATGCCCATACCTCATCCTAAAAGCTATTTTTGGCACATCCACATCCTTCACCTTGAGCTGGTAATAACCTGACCTTAAGTCAATCTTAGAGAACACAGCCGCTCCACTAAACTGATCAAAAATATCATCAATCCTCGGCAAAGGATACCGATTCTTAATAATCAACTTGTTCAGCTGACAATAATCGATGCACATTCTCATAGTGCCATCCTTTTTCTTCGCAAACAAGACCGGTGCACCCCAAGGTGACACACTCGGCCGAATGAAAACACGATACAGCAACTCCTAAAGTTGCGTCTTCAGCTCCTTCAACTCCTTAGGTGCCTTTCGATATGGAGTAATGGACACTGGAGTTGTGCTTTCATACAACTCAATCCCCAAACTCCACCTCTCGACTAGGAGGCAATCCAGGTAACTCCTCCGGAAACACTCCAGGAAACTCTCGCACAATCCTGATATCTTGAACTCGCAGCTCCTTAGAGCTAGGATTCATAACAAAGGCGAGATAAGCCTCACAACCTTGCCTCAGCATTCGGCTTGCTTCCAACGAAGACACCACATTGGCAAGAAACTTCACATTCTCACCAACCACCACTACCTCGTAATCATTCGCAAGCTTCAACGAAACTCGTTTGTTCTCAAAATCCACTACAGCTCGATGTTCAACAAGCCAATCCATTCCCAGGATTACATCGAAACCATAGAATGGAAATTCCATGAGGTCAACAAGGAAAACATGGTTTTGCACATTCAAGGGACATCTTCTATACAACTTCCGTGTCACAACGGTCTCACCGAAGGAACTAGTTACACGCATACCAACATCCAAAGACTCAACAGGTAAACCAAGCAATTGAGCATGTTCACGCAATATGTACGAGTGTGTAGATCCAGAATAAATCAAGGAAAGTAATGACAAGGATTGCAAAGTAAAGGTACCTGCGATCACATCTGTATCATTCCTTCCCTCACGCTGAGCATACACTCGAGCCTGGCCACCACCCTCAGGTTGAACAGCCACCACATGCGCCACATTCCTCCCACCATCATCTCTGTGTTGAAAGTTAACACGGCCGCGCCCACGACCTCTCTGTGGTGCAACTACCCCAGGAGCACGTCCCTGACCACCACCGGCCAATAAAGGACACTCTCTCCTCATGTGGTCTGCCGAACCACAATTCCAGCATGAATTACCGGTCACTGCTATAAGAGCCTGAACCTCCCTCGCTGCTCGAGGACAATCTCACCTCATATGGCCACGAGATCCACACGTCCAACACGTATTCTGATCAGCTCTCATCCTATCTCCCTGAACAGGCGCACCATGTCCTCCACCACCATGCCTAGCAGAAGACTGATATCTCTTATCACGTCCTCTCTTGTTCCGTCCACCACCGGAACTATAATCAGCAGCTCTTTTGCCCGAGCTAGAACCAACGCCTCTGGAAGACATACCCAAGTTCTGCTCAATGTCCTTCGCTCTACTCACCAGCACATCAAAATCCGTATACTCAGCTGCAAGCATGAAAGTCTTCACGTCCGTCACCAAACCATAACGGAAATGTTCACACCACTCCCGCTCATCAGGGATTAGCTCAGCTGCGTACTGGCTAAGGCGGACAAACTGGATCTCATACTCAGCCACCGTCATGCTTCCTTGCAAAAGAGACATGAAATCTCTTTTCTTCTCATCTACGTATCGCACACCTAGATACTTTCACTTGAACGCGTTCAAGAAGAACGTCGAAGTCACATCATTGTCCTCCATTCCGGAGACAGTGGTCGTCCACCACGTATACGCATCATCATGCAGCATCGACACCACACAACCCAACTTCTACGCATTACTGCAATTCATTTGCCCCAAAATCCTCTTGGTGCTTTCCAACCAAGATTCAGATCCTTCAGGGGATAAACCTCTGAACTCAGTCCCTCCCAGACTGTGAAGACGTTCCAAAGGTAATCTCACGTTAGCATCACCCTGATGCGCAGCTCCGTGAGCTCCATCTACTGCTGCCTGAAAGGTTCCAGCAATAGCCTGAATCAACACAGTCATGTCAGGATCAGCTTGCCCCTGCACACTTTCAGGTCCAGCGACCCCAGCACCAGCATTTTCACCTCCAGCACCATCACCGTCGGGTGGTCCACCACAAGGGGGAGGAGGTAAATCCACAACATTCTCAGCATTTTCCTCGTTTTCATTCTAAGCCATAGCTCTCGTATTCATCCTCATCTCTCTACGAGGCCCCATTTATAAAAACAATGCACTAACACAAATGCAATAAACATAATTAGGCTCAACAAGGTAAGTAATCCAAGTAATCAAGCACATTTTCCAAAAATAATTCCTTTCATTAGTTTTGATATGGCAATGGGTTCCCCTAACATGCTTCAACATAGCATAACATCAGAATTGCAACCATACATCACAATTCATAAAACATTCCTTCACTTAAAAGATCCATCAAGCAAAAACACATACATCACCCACATAACAATTCCCAAATACACGAGAACTAAGCTCTGATACCACCAAATGTAACCCCCTTAGCCCAGCCTAGACGGTTGACCCGAACTACGAAGATTACACGGGGAAAACCAAAGTCAACTCGAAAGTTAACCTTGATTAACGACCCTTTTTTTCTTTTTAATCTTGTCTAGATGCACATTAACCCTAAGTAAACACTCGAGAAACATATATGTGTAAAGCACAGCAATCGGATTTCAGAGAGGGACTCAATTGCACAAAATACGAATTTTAGGGACCAAAACGTAAATTCTGTAAATTAGAAGGTCGTAACTGATTTTAAAGTTACCAATATTAAATTAGTCTTATTACACGCTTCCCTGCCAAAATTCACCTTAATTGGACAACTCGAATTCATACAATTGCAATTACAACTTTCGGGACTAAAACGTAAAGCTTGCAAACTTCAACATCATTCAAATCACTGCCCAACGGTCACCTGTTTCGAAACAACTTTGACCGTTCCGAAACACGGGTTCGTTCCAAGACTGGTTCCGAAACAGGGCCTTCCAGTAGCCAAATCGTTCCGGAACAGCCTCCAGCCGTTTCGAAACACGAAGGCCATTACAGGCCCCCGTTTCGAAACGCCAGTGCCTGTTCCGATGCGGTTTGCCCAGAAGCTGCAGATTTTGCTGGTTTTTCATACAAAAATCCACTCAAACACATCCTAATGACTTCCTAATCATTTCAACAAGTCATCATACATATATAGAGTATGATTGTACCTCCTAAACACATTCATAGCATCAAACATGGAATTTCACATATCTATAGGCATGGTTCCTATTATCCAAAACCAAGCAATCAACCAATCTCCAAAACAAGCATTAAAAGGCCATTTACAAGTTCAAACCATCAAAAACAACATGCCACAACCTAGGGAGTTCAACACATCTCCCAAAACACATCTTAGGTTCCCATTGCCAAATAACCAAAACTAATAGTGTATGAAAACATCACCATACATGAGCTTGGTTTCCCTTGAACACTCTAGCCTCCTTGTTGCCCTTAAACACTTCAATTATCTGCATTATTGGTACAAGAGAGAGAGCGTAAGCACAAATGCTTAGTGAGGCATGCTCTAAAGTAAACAACACAATAATGCATTTTAGAAAACACTTTCAACAAAGCTTTTAAACACAAGCTCATCTCTTTTCATGCAACCTTGCATACTTTACAAGCATCTCATGCTTCATTACATTCAAATCAATATATTGGCTTTCAAGTGATAATTCATAACCATTTAAAACACAAAACACAATCGGATACGCGGATTACAAGCGTTGTCCCACATGCTTCATACACACTATCGAACAACATAAGGTGGAGTTTATCGGTACAATCAGAACCCCTCAACACCCGTGATGGAGTTTAACGGTACAATCACAACCCCTCCACATCACTCATTGGTAGTTGTATAACCTACTAACGAGAGTACGAGACACATAACACAAGGTCCACACACGGACTTTTAACCACCATTGTGACCTTACCAAGATCCACACACGGACTTTTAACCACTATTGTGACCTTACCTCTCTCGTTAGGATACTTGGATGGAGTTTACGGTAAAATCACAACCCCTCAACATCCAAGGCGACTTTATTCACGGTGCACCCAATCCTATAGCCGGCTAACTATATCTGATTCAAGTACTTTAAAACCAATTCATCACTTGCCAATATACATCAAATACCATCATCAATTCACTGTTTTTAAAGCATTAAACAAAGCCATTAAACACCATGCATCACCATGCATCATTACCAATTTAACAACATGCCAAAACAAGGATCTCTTACCTTGAGCATCCTTCAACACATGGCTTTCAAAACCAAAATTAACCATGCTAAAACATGCTTTCAGAACAGAATTTAAACATGCAATTTATAACCAATGCATCAAACCACTTCCTGGCACATTCGAGGAGTTTTTCCGAAAACTTACTCTTGAGCTTAGCTAAGTTGATTAGACTTACTCTAAGCTCCCATAACCTTCAAATAATTGTTTCAAAGCTGGAAATCCAACTCCACTCACCGATTACGTTTCGCACGCTTGCCGAAACGCAATCAAGCCTCCGGATCAACTCCAATAGTGTCTGAAGATGTTTCCCCTATTTTAAACACATCAAAGCAGAGGATTAATGCATCATCATGCATTGAAATCTTCAGCCAACACACCTAAACTCGCTGTTCTACCCAAAACCAACATTTCGGCTACCAAACACAATCGAAAACACCTCCAAACTCTTTCACAACTTAACCCAGCCAAGATCCATCACTTCTAATCATTTCTAAACATCAATAAACATCCAAAATACACCTCAACTCGTCCTTATACCTCCGGCTATAACAGAACACCAAAAACACCTCAAAAACCACCATTTTCATAAGCAAAAACTTAGGAAATACAACCTATTCGGGATTGCATTGATAAAACCTAATTTCGACATCATTAGACATCCAAAATACATTAAAGATTCATCTCAAAACAGAGCCCAAACAATCACAACGAAATTCTTTATGATTTCTTCCAAATCTTGAGTTTTAAGCCAAAATCAAGTTTCTATCATTAAAACCATTTATAAAACTTAAATTAAGGAATGACAACTTGGGAATTTCAGTAAAGAAATGAGTATTTAGAGGAGAAGAACAATCTCACCTCTAAATGGTGATTTCTCCTTGATTTGAGCCAATTTCCTTGAAAATTCAATGAGGAAATCAAAAGGATTTGATGCAAGATTGATTAGGAATTAATTGATGATAGAAATCTCATCAATTGAAGTGAAGATCAATGCAAAAGTTGCTGGAGAAATAGTGTTTGGATGATGGAATTTTGAGAGAAAAAGGAATGAGAAAAATTTAGGAAAAGGTAGTTATGAAATTCCAAAAAGTAGTTTCTCTCTTCATTTAATTAATTAAATCATTAATTAATTCACTCAAATTAAGGAAAAATCTGGAGAAATCATTTTTAGGTATATTAGCTCCTTAAAGATTCAAAGTTTCAATCCTTACAAAACAGTCACCACTAAACTTTTCAAAAATCACATTTTAGTCACTACACCGAAATGTAGTATTTTCAAACCTTATTTTGTAAAATTGATTTCACCACTCTCTTATATATATTAAAAGAGGATTTCTAAGTATTTTTTTCATATTTTTAAAGCATCCCAAACTAGGCTTTCCCTAAAACCTCCCTTTATATTCGAACCGAAAATCAGACCGGTCTAGTTCAAACCCTAAACTTCCAAGCTCAAAATTGGGGTGTTACACCGAGAATGATGTCTTGATGTTTTTTATGCTACGTATGAGTTGCCATTGATAAGTATTTAAGTTGTATGTATGTTAGGACATGTGTCGGGATGGTTCCGGAGGGTGAAAACTGAATTAAACCAGCTTTTTAGAAAATTGCAGGCCCAGGCGTTTCGAAACGCCCTTACCTGTTTCAGAACGGTGGCCTGAAATAGCCTTGATGTTTCGGAACGGTGAGGCTCGTTTTCTTGAACATTTTACCTCTGTGAACTATTATACCGGAACGTGTCTGGAGGGGTTTCAGAACGGTCCCGTGTTTCGGAACGGGCATCAATGTTTCAGAACGGCCGTACCGATACGGGGCACCCTCTTCCAAAACACCAAACCGTTGAGTGCAGAATTTGAATTCATTTGAGTTTCTGTTTTTTTGCAATTTGGTCCCTATTTGCCTTGTATGCAACTGGATGGGTTCTAATGGTCTTTTCGAGTTGAGTTTTCACCGAGAAGCATGCAGCGAATCTAATTGAAGGCTGGTAACTTAAATTTTGTAAAAGACCTTAAAGTTCATCAAATTTACAAAATGGTCCCTAAACCTTAATCGACTTAAATTAATTGGCGAATGTGTTGATGTTTTACCTACTGCTTGTGTGCGTACACATAGGAACCTAAGTTACATATAGACAAGATAAAAAGAAAAAAAAGGTCGTTTATTGTGGTAAACCTTCCCGGTTTACTTCAATATTCTCCGTGTGATCCGTTCGGTTCGGTATATCGGCTAGGCCGGGTCGAGGGGTTACATTTTGTGGTATCAGAGCCAGGTTACAAAGGGTTGGGATGATGGTAAGTTGTTGGTAAGTGATTTGCGATGTGGATATGTGGTTTGGTGTTATTTGCTTCGTCTAGTGAATGTTTAAGCATGGTTATGTTGAATGTGTGATAGTGATGCTATACATGATGAATGAATATGGATGTGAGTTGTTCAATGATGTTGTCTAGGCTGAATTTTGATGCTTGAGTCGCATGGTGGTTGTGGTATGCTTGTAGTATGCTTAAAGCTATGTTGTGGGGAAATTGGAATGCCCATTGCCTTATTACCTAGTGAAATGTTGTAAATTGGTTTTGAAAGTCTTGGAATCCTTTTTAAAAGTTGGCTTGATCATTTGTTTGTTTTATGTTAATGGTTAAATGTTAACTAGCACAATGGGACCAAGGCGTGAGTTACGTTCTGGAGCGTTAGCTCTTGTTGAGGTGCAGTGTGGCAAGGAGAACGAGGTTCTGCCTGGTGGAAACTTACCTCCGCCATCACCACCTGGGGTGGGGAGCAAGAGTAGCAAGGACAGGCTGGTCCGGGGATTGGAGATTGGACGCCTTTAGTGCAGGCGATGACGATAGCATTTCAGGCTGCTGTTGCCAGAGTGCATGTACAGGCTCATACTACTGGGCAAGCGGGATTGCCATTGGAGCGATTGAGGAGTTTTGGAGGAGTAGAGTTTCAAGGATTATCTTCTGAGGCATCTGAGGCATGGATGGCCAGTACGATCCGTATATTGGATCAGATGGGGTGCAATGATGCACGAAAGCTGGGTTGCGCAGTATCGTTGTTGCACGGTGATGCATATACATGGTGGACGACTGCAACCGCAGCTTTAGAGCCGGAAGAGGTAGATTGGACGCTCTTCCAGTCCGCTTTCAAGAGAAAGTGCCTTGGAGTTAGGTACCTTGATGATAAGAAGATAAAAATTATGTCTCTAGTTCAGGGTGTATGACTGTAGCTGAGTACGAGGTCCAGTTTGTACGGTGGAGTCAGTATGCTCCAGAGGTGATACCAAGTGATATGCATCAATGCGATCATTTTCGGTATAGCCTGGTACAAGACGTGAAGACGTACATGGTAGCCATGGATTATGTAACCCCCTTAACCCGGCCTAGACGGTTGACCCGAATTAAGAAAGTCACACGGGGAAAACCAAAGTCAACCCGAAAGTCAACCTTGATTAACGACCCTTTTTTTTTTCTTTTTAAAACTTGTCTAGATGCACATTAAGCCTATTGGTGATCACACATACATCATACCAAAAGATCACAACCATCAGAGATTAAACAGGGACTCAATTGAACAATTTACAACTTTAGGGACCAAATTGTAAATTCTGATAAATTAAAGGACTTAATCCAAATTGAAGTTACCAACTTGAAATTAAGCATGTTTCATGCTACTCTGTGAAATTTCAGCTCAAAAGGACTTCCCAAACTCATACAATTGCACAAACAAGTTTCAGGACCAAAACGCAAACTTTTCAAAACACATAACTGCCAATGTCAGCCCCCAACGGTCAACCGTTCCGAAACGGGAGACAGCCCGTTCCGAAACGCGGGGCCGTTCCGAAACAGGCATAGCCCGTTTCGAAATGGGGGTCTGGTAGAGGCTAAACCGTTCCGGAACGGCCCCTCCCGTTTCGGACGCCTGGGCTCATTTAAGGCACCCGTTCCGAAACGGTAGGTGCTGTTCCGAAACACCCTGCCCAGATTGCTTCAAAACATCACTTTAAACATGCAATTACACATCCAAACATGCTCCGAACACTACCAAACTTTGCCAACATGCAATTCAACATATAAACAACATATTAGCATCAACAATTCATCCAATCATTATCATATGCAAAAAGCCCCAATTCTATAGGCATGCTTCCTACACAAGCTAGGCATTCAAACACCAAACTTACAAAGCAAGCATATAAGGTTCCAATTCAAAAGCCAACAAACACATCAACATTTAACATACTTAGGGAGTCTCCAACACCTCCCAAAACATACACATTGGTCCCCCATTGCCAAATCATACAAAAGCTAAAATGTACTTATAAAACCTCATACATTGAGCTTCACTTGAACTTGATTGCTTGCCCCTTTTTTTGCTGCCCTCAAGGTACTCTAATGCTCTGCATTATTGAATTCAGAAAACGAAGAGAGCGTAAGCAAAAGCTTAGTGAGGAAAGCTCTTAAAAACCATTCAATAATGCAATTCAAAACATTTACAAAACATGCTTTAAATCAACCTTTTCACATGCTCAAAAGCATTCTTAACAAGCAAACTCATGCTTCAACATAAACATTAAAACAAGCATCTCATGCTTCTCAATATTCTTAACATGTCATATTGGCTCAAGTGAACATTCCATTTATCAAAACAAGTTCAACAACTTTCCCAAGGACTTTTAAACACCTTGGCCCCAAGGACTTTTAAACACCTTGGCCTATGGACTTTTAAACACCATAGAAAGTATCTCATCAAGGACTTTTAAACACCTTGATCCCAAGGACTTTTAAACACCTTGGCCATGGACTTTTAAACACCATGAATGAATCACATCAAGGACTTTTAAACACCTTGATCCCAAGGACTTTTAAACACCTTGGCCTATGGACTTTTAAACACCATAGAAAGGATCACCTAAGGACTTTTAACCACCTTAGTGTCCGCAACATGAACCATCCAAGGACTTTTAACCACCTTGATGTTCATAAGTAACAAGGCTCACTCAAGGACTTTTAACCACCTTAGTGACCTTAACATTTTAAAAACATCACTTGCCAATATACATCATTTTCATCACTTACATCACTGTTTTTAAGCATCAAACCAAGCCATATTCATCATGCATTTAAAAGCATCAAACCACATTATTTCAATGTACAAAAGCAAGGAACTCCTACCTAGAGTTACCTTCATCATATGGCTTACATCAACAGCAAAAACCATGCTAAAACATGCTTTCAAAACAGTATGTAAAACATGCAAATTATCATTTCGCATCACAACAAAGTCATGGCCACCACTAGAGAGAAAATTCCGAAAACTTACACTCGAGCTTAGCAAAGTTGTTTAGACTTAAACTAAGCTCCCAAGACATTGGTTTCAAAGCCGAAAACCCATTTTCACTCACCGATTCCACTTCGCCACTTGCCGAAGCACGAATTCAAGCCTCCGGATCAACAACTCTTGGATCCAAAGATGCCTCCCCTGATCAAACACATTAAAGCAGAGGTTTAATGCATCATCAAGCATCAAAAGCTTCAATGAAAGCACTCAAACACGCTGCTCTCATTCAAACACCAATTTCGGCCACCAAACACCACCGAAATTGCATCCAAACCACTTCTAAACAAAGCCCAGCCATAAACCAGCAAAACCTAACATCCAACAACACCATACAACATCTAAAAACAACCTATTAACATCCTTATACCTCCAGCAACAACAGATCCACAAGATCACCTCAAAAACTACCTTAAAACACAAGCTAAACTTAGGAAACTCAACCTATCCGGGATTGCATTGATCAAAACTCATTTCCTTATCAATTTAGAGATCATTTAACACCAAAAACATCTCTTAAATCACAGATTACTCAGATCTAACGAAAATCATCAAAAATCATCAAAATCTTGCATAATAAGCCAAGATTCATTTCAACACTTTAAAACCTTTAATTAAACATCAATTAAGAGTTGAGAACTTGGGAATTTCAGTAAAGAACTGATAGTTTAGAGGAGAAGGGCGTTCTTACCTCCAAACTTGTGTTTCTCCACTTTTTGGAATGAAAAACCTTGATGAAACTTGTAGCAATGGAAGAGATTTTGAAGACACAATGATTTGCTATCAATTGAGAGTTGAAAGGAGGAATTTAGGTGAAGAAATCAGATCAAATTCTCTGGAAAAGGTAATGTTTGGTTGGAGAGAAAATGAGAGAAAGAAAATTGGAAAAGTTGGTTATAAAATCTAAAGTAGCCAAAATGGCTTCCCTCCAATTTTAATAACCTTTAAAATCAGAATTTAGACTTAAAATATCTTGGAAAAATCTGGAGAAATCACTTTTGGATTAATAGCTCCTTAAAGATTCAAAGTTTCAACTCTTTATAAAACAGCCACCAAACTTGCGAAAATTACATTTTGGTCACTAGCCAAAATATCAACCTTCCAAAACTCATTTTCCAAAATTGATTTCACAGTTCATCTAATTATATTAAAAGATGATTTTAGAACATTTTTCCATATTTTTAATGCAACCCGAACTAGGCTTTCCTAATTTAACCTCTTAAGATTCGAACAGGACTTTGACCGAACCGGTCAACGCCCAAAACTTCTAAGCCCAAAACCGGGGCGTTACAACTCTCCCCCCCTTAAGAAATTTCGTCCTCGAAATTTACCTGAAGGAAAGAGATAAGGAAACTGCTTCAGCATGTCTTCCTTCCGCTCCCACGTGGCTTCCTCAACACCGCGATGCTTCCACAGCACCTTCACCAACTCAATGGTCTTGCCACGAAGAACCTTGCTATCCGAATCCAGAACCTTCACCGGTTCCTCATCATAGGTCAAATCCGGATTCAAAACCACTTCCTCCACAGGCATCACATGCGAAGGATCAGATCTATACTTCCGGAGCATAGAAACATGGAACACATCATGAATCTTCTCCAACTCCTGAGGTAACCTCAACCGATACGCAACAGGACCCACACGCTCAACCACCTCATATGGTCCAATGTATCTAGGGCTCAACTTGCCCTTCCGACCAAACCGCATCACCTTCTTCCAAGGCGAAACCTTCAAGAACACACGGTCACCCACCGCATATTCTATCTCCTTACGCTTCAAATCCGCGTAAGACTTCTGCCGATCAGAAGCAGCCTTTAACCGCTCACAAATGAGCTTCACCTTCTCTGTGGTCCCTTTCAACAAAGCCGGCATCGAAACCAACTTTTGACCAGTTTCAGCCCAACAAAGAGGAGTCCTACACTTCCTCCCGTACAAAGCCTCATAAGGTGCCATCTGTATGCTCGCCTGATAACTGTTGTTATAAGCAAACTCAACCAAAGGCAGATGCTTCTCCCAAGAACCTTGGAACTCAATCACGCAGCACCTCAACATATCCTCCAAAATCTGAATAACTCGCTCAGACTGACCATCCGACTGAGGATGATAGGAGGTACTGAAATGCAACCTTGTACCCAGAGCTTGATGCAAACACTGCCAAAACCGCGATGTGAACCTCGGATCCCTATCCGACACAATCGACTTAGGCACACCATGCAGCCGCACAATCTCAGCAATGTACAGCTCTGCTAGCTTATCCAAAGAGAACGTAGTATGCACAGGCAAGAAATGTGCACACTTCGTCAGGCGATCCACAATCACCCAGACCGAATTCTTCTTCGAAGGAGACAAAGGTAACCCAGATACAAAATCCATGGTAACCCTCTCCCACTTCCACTCAGGGATTTTCAACGGTTGCAACAACCCAGAAGGAAACTGATGCTCAGCCTTAACTTGCTGACACACCAAACACTTGCTCACGAACTCCGCAACATCCTTCTTCAAACCAACCCAATAGTACTCATCACGAAGATCACGATACATCTTAGTACTACCAGGGTGCATAGCAAAAGGACTACTATGACCTTCTGTCAGAATAGCACGCCTCAACTCAGCATCATTGGGCACAACTATCCGACTACCAAAACACAACACACCATCATCATTGAAACAGAAATCCGAAGGTCTACCCTCCGCGATATCCTGAACATGAGACACCAAGGAATCATCCAACAACTGCTTATCCTTGATCATCTGAACCAAAGATGGCTTCACTTGTAACTCAGCTACAAGACCACCATCACGCGATATGCTCAAGCTAGCAAACATGGCTCTCAACTCAACAGCTACCTTCCTACTCAAGGCATCAGCAACAACATTAGCTTTTCCAGGATGATACTCAATCGTCAGATCATAATCCTTGAGCAACTCCAACCAACGCCGCTGCCTAAGATTCAACTCCTTCTGAGACATCAGATACCTCAAACTCTTGTGATCTGTGTACACAGTACACTTCTCACCATACAGATAATGCCTCCAGATCTTCAGAGCAAAAACCACTGCAGCCAGCTCAATATCGTGCGTAGGGTAATTGCGCTCATGCACTTTCAACTGCCGCGATGCATAAGCCACCACCTTACCCTCCTGCATCAGCACACACCCCAAACCACCATAGGATGCATCACTGTAAACCACAAACTCTTTCCCTGATTCAGGCTGAATCAAGATAGGAGCTTGTGTCAAAGCCTCCTTCAGCTTCTCAAATGCCTGCTGTCTCGCTTCTGTCCACTCATACTTAACATCCTTCTGCAACAGCTTCGTCAAAGGAGCAGCAATCTTGGAAAAACCATCCACAAACCTTCGGTAGTATCCCGCCAAACCAAGGAAACTACGGACCTCATGAACAGACTTAGGAACCTTCCAGCTCATCACCGCCTCAATCTTCTGAGGATCAACACGAATCCCCTCAGCTGAGACCACATGCCCAAGAAAAACCACCTCTCTTAACCAGAACTCACACTTGCTCAGCTTAGCATAAAGCTGATTCTCCAACAAAGCTTGCAAAACAATCCTCAAATGCTCTTCATGCTCCTCCTCAGTACGCGAGTACACAAGGATATCATCAATGAACACCACAACAAACTTGTCCAGGTATTCATGAAACACACGATTCATCATGTCCATGAAAGCAGCAGGAGCATTTGTCAACCCGAACGGCATCACAAGGAACTCATAATGCCCATACCTTGTCCTGAAAGCTGTCTTAGGCACATCCACATCTTTCACCTTCAACTGATAATACCCTGACCTCAAGTCAATCTTAGAGAACACAGCAGCTCCCCGAAATTGATCAAAGAGATCATCAATCCTCGGCAAAGGATACCGATTCTTGATAGTCAACTTGTTCAGCTGACGGTAATCAATGCACATTCTCATAGTGCCATCCTTCTTCTTCACAAACAAGACCGGTGCTCCCCAAGGTGACACACTCGGCCGGATGAAACCACGATCAAGCAACTCTTGCAACTGCGTCTTCAGCTCCTTCAGCTCCTTAGGTGCCATTCTATATGGAGTAATGGACACGGGAGTTGTATTCTCATACAGCTCAATCCCAAACTCCACCTCGCGGTTAGGAGGTAAACCAGGCAACTCCTCAGGAAAAACACCAGGAAACTCCTTTACAACCCTGATATCTTGCACCCTCAACTCCTTAGAGCTCGGATTCATCACAAAAGCTAGATAAGCTTCGCAACCTTGCCTCAGCATCCTGCTCGCCTCCAAAGAAGATACCACATTGGCAAGAAACTTCACATTCTCACCAACCACCACAACTTCATAATCATCCGCAAGCTTAAGCGAAACACGCTTATTCTCACAATCCACAACAGCACGATGCTCAGCAAGCCAATCCATACCAAGGATCACATCAAAACCATAGAAGGGCAACTCCATAAGATCAACATGAAAGACATGCTCTTGAACAACCAAAGGACACCTTCTATACAACTTTCGAGTCACAACAGTCTCACCAAAAGAACTAGTGACCCGAACACCAACATCCAAAGACTCAACAGGCAAACCAAGCAATTCAGCATGCTCACGAAGAATATATGAATGCGTAGATCCAGAATCAATCAAAGAAAGCAATGACAAGGACTGCAAAGTAAAGGTACCTGCAATCACATCTGCATCATTCCTGCCCTCTCTCTGAGCATACACCCTCGCTTGGCCTCCACCTTCAGGCTGAATAGCTACAACATGAGCTACCCCTCGGCCACCTTCCTCTCTCCTCTGGAAATTACCACGGCCGCGCCCACGACCTCTCTGCGGTGCAGCAACAACAGGAGCACGCACCTGCTCACCAGCCAACCTCGGACAATCTCGTCTGATGTGGTCCGCAGAGCCACAATTCCAGCACCCATTTCCACCAGCATTACCAGCTGTCACAACAGGAGCTTGTGCCACTCTCTCAGCACGAGGACAATCACGCTTCAAGTGACCACGGGAACCACAGATCCAACAAGCACTAGGGTCAGCTCTAGCATTGCCTCCTCTAGCAGGCACACCACCACCCCTCCTGGCTGAGGACTGATACTTCTGATCCCGTCCCCTCTTGTTCCGTCCACCTCCGGAACTATACTCAGCAGCTCGCTTGCCAGCACCCTTAGCAGACAAACTCAGGTTCATCTCAACATCCTTTGCTCGGCCCACCAACACATCAAAATCAACATACTCGGTGGCCAGCAGATACATCTTAACATCCGTCACAAGACCATAACGAAACCTCTCGCACCTAGCCCTCTCATCAGGTATCAGCTCCGGTGCATACTGACTGAGCCGTACAAACTGTACCTCGTACTCAGCTACACTCATGCTCCCTTGGGTAAGAGACATGAATTCCCGCTTTTTCTCATCCAGATATCTCACTCCCAGATATCTCCTTTTAAACACATTCTGAAAGAATGTCCAGGTAACATCAGCTTCAGCCATACCAGAAATGGTAGTCGTCCACCATGTATAAGCATCGTCCTGCAGCAAGGACACAACACAGCCCAACTTTTGCACATCCGTGCAACTCATCTGACCCAGAATACGCTTGGTACTTTCCAGCCAAGCCTCAGAACTCTCAGCTGATAAACCTCTAAACTCAGTCCCTCCAAGACTGCGCAGACGCTCCAAAGGCAATCTGACTCCAGCATCTCCCTGATGCCCAGCTCCCTGAGCTCCAGCTACTGCTGCTCGAAAAGCACCCGCAATAGCTTGTACCAAAGCAGACATATCAGGCACAGCTTGCCCCTGACCAGCCTCTGGTCCAGCAGCTCCAGCACCAGCATCAGCTGCAGCTTCAGCTCTCGCACCTCCAGCACCACCACCAGGCGGAGGAGGGGGTAACACAGCACTATCAGCGTGCTCTTCATTCTCATTCTCATTGGGAGCCGTAGCTCGCACATTACCTCTTAACTCTCTACGTGGTGCCATACTTTTACCATGCAACAACAATACAAAAAAAAAACAAAATCAGGCCCAGCAAGGTAAGCAATCCAAGTATTCAAGCTCAATTTCATTTCAAAACAACATCTTTCCTTTAGCTTTTGTTTGGCAATGGGTACCCTCAGCATGCAACATCACAACATACAACTCAATTGCATCAACACCTCAAGCCACTGAACATGCTTTCAAACAACAAGCATACAAGGCAAACATGCTTCAATCATGCATACAAACATTCCCAATTACTCGAGAACTCAGCTCTGATACCACCAAATGTAACCCCCTTAACCCGGCCTAGACGGTTGACCCGAATTAAGAAAGTCACACGGGGAAAACCAAAGTCAACCCGAAAGTCAACCTTGATTAACGACCCTTTTTTTTTAAAAAAAACTTGTCTAGATGCACATTAAGCCTATTGGTGATCACACATACATCATACCAAAAGATCACAACCATCAGAGATTAAACAGGGACTCAATTGAACAATTTACAACTTTAGGGACCAAATTGTAAATTCTGATAAATTAAAGGACTTAATCCAAATTGAAGTTACCAACTTGAAATTAAGCATGTTTCATGCTACTCTGTGAAATTTCAGCTCAAAAGGACTTCCCAAACTCATACAATTGCACAAACAAGTTTCAGGACCAAAACGCAAACTTTTCAAAACACATAACTGCCAATGTCAGCCCCCAACGGTCAATCGTTCCGAAACGGGAGACAGCCCGTTCCGAAACGCGGGGCCATTCCGAAACAGGCATAGCCCGTTTCGAAACGGGGGTCTGGCAGAGGCTAAACCGTTCCGGAACGGCCCCTCCCGTTTCGGACGCCTGGGCTCATTTAAGGCACCCGTTCCGAAACGGTAGGTGCTGTTCCGAAACACCCTGCCCAGATTGCTTCAAAACATCACTTTAAACATGCAATTACACATCCAAACATGCTCCGAACACTACCAAACTTTGCCAACATGCAATTCAACATATAAACAACATATTAGCATCAACAATTCATCCAATCATCATCATATGCAAAAAGCCCCAATTCTATAGGCATGCTTCCTACACAAGCTAGGCATTCAAACACCAAACTTACAAAGCAAGCATATAAGGTTCCAATTCAAAAGCCAACAAACACATCAACATTTAACATACTTAGGGAGTCTCCAACACCTCCCAAAACATACACATTGGTCCCCCATTGCCAAATCATACAAAAGCTAAAATGTACTTATAAAACCTCATACATTGAGCTTCACTTGAACTTGATTGCTTGCCCCTTTTTTGCTGCCCTCAAGGTACTCTAATGCTCTGCATTATTGAATTCAGAAAACGAAGAGAGCGTAAGCAAAAGCTTAGTGAGGAAAGCTCTTAAAAACCATTCAATAATGCAATTCAAAACATTTACAAAACATGCTTTAAATCAACCTTTTCACATGCTCAAAAGCATTCTTAACAAGCAAACTCATGCTTCAACATAAACATTAAAACAAGCATCTCATGCTTCTCAATATTCTTAACATGTCATATTGGCTCAAGTGAACATTCCATTTATCAAAACAAGTTCAACAACTTTCCCAAGGACTTTTAAACACCTTGGCCCCAAGGACTTTTAAACACCTTGGCCTATGGACTTTTAAACACCATAGAAAGTATCTCATCAAGGACTTTTAAACACCTTGATCCCAAGGACTTTTAAACACCTTGGCCATGGACTTTTAA
The DNA here is from genome assembly GCA_030270665.1 of Hibiscus trionum. Lineage (NCBI taxonomy): Eukaryota > Viridiplantae > Streptophyta > Magnoliopsida > Malvales > Malvaceae > Hibiscus > Hibiscus trionum. The sequence goes on along the minus strand of BSYR01000026.1, from coordinate 37,363,458 downwards.
ACACCATGAATGAATCACATCAAGGACTTTTAAACACCTTGATCCCAAGGACTTTTAAACACCTTGGCCTATGGACTTTTAAACACCATAGAAAGGATCACCTAAGGACTTTTAACCACCTTAGTGTCCGCAACATGAACCATCCAAGGACTTTTAACCACCTTGATGTTCATAAGTAACAAGGCTCACTCAAGGACTTTTAACCACCTTAGTGACCTTAACATTTTAAAAACATCACTTGCCAATATACATCATTTTCATCACTTACATCACTGTTTTTAAGCATCAAACCAAGCCATATTCATCATGCATTTAAAAGCATCAAACCACATTATTTCAATGTACAAAAGCAAGGAACTCCTACCTAGAGTTACCTTCATCATATGGCTTACATCAACAGCAAAAACCATGCTAAAACATGCTTTCAAAACAGTATGTAAAACATGCAAATTATCATTTCGCATCACAACAAAGTCATGGCCACCACTAGAGAGAAAATTCCGAAAACTTACACTCGAGCTTAGCAAAGTTGTTTAGACTTAAACTAAGCTCCCAAGACATTGGTTTCAAAGCCGAAAACCCATTTTCACTCACCGATTCCACTTCGCCACTTGCCGAAGCACGAATTCAAGCCTCCGGATCAACAACTCTTGGATCCAAAGATGCCTCCCCTGATCAAACACATTAAAGCAGAGGTTTAATGCATCATCAAGCATCAAAAGCTTCAATGAAAGCACTCAAACACGCTGCTCTCATTCAAACACCAATTTCGGCCACCAAACACCACCGAAATTGCATCCAAACCACTTCTAAACAAAGCCCAGCCATAAACCAGCAAAACCTAACATCCAACAACACCATACAACATCTAAAAACAACCTATTAACATCCTTATACCTCCAGCAACAACAGATCCACAAGATCACCTCAAAAACTACCTTAAAACACAAGCTAAACTTAGGAAACTCAACCTATCCGGGATTGCATTGATCAAAACTCATTTCCTTATCAATTTAGAGATCATTTAACACCAAAAACATCTCTTAAATCACAGATTACTCAGATCTAACGAAAATCATCAAAAATCATCAAAATCTTGCATAATAAGCCAAGATTCATTTCAACACTTTAAAACCTTTAATTAAACATCAATTAAGAGTTGAGAACTTGGGAATTTCAGTAAAGAACTGATAGTTTAGAGGAGAAGGGCGTTCTTACCTCCAAACTTGTGTTTCTCCACTTTTTGGAATGAAAAACCTTGATGAAACTTGTAGCAATGGAAGAGATTTTGAAGACACAATGATTTGCTATCAATTGAGAGTTGAAAGGAGGAATTTAGGTGAAGAAATCAGATCAAATTCTCTGGAAAAGGTAATGTTTGGTTGGAGAGAAAATGAGAGAAAGAAAATTGGAAAAGTTGGTTATAAAATCTAAAGTAGCCAAAATGGCTTCCCTCAAATTTTAATAACCTTTAAAATCAGAATTTAGACTTAAAATATCTTGGAAAAATCTGGAGAAATCACTTTTGGATTAATAGCTCCTTAAAGATTCAAAGTTTCAACTCTTTATAAAACAGCCACCAAACTTGCGAAAATTACATTTTGGTCACTAGCCAAAATATCAACCTTCCAAAACTCATTTTCCAAAATTGATTTCACAGTTCATCTAATTATATTAAAAGATGATTTTAGAACATTTTTCCATATTTTTAATGCAACCCGAACTAGGCTTTCCTAATTTAACCTCTTAAGATTCGAACAGGACTTTGACCGAACCGGTCAACGCCCAAAACTTCTAAGCCCAAAACCGGGGCGTTACAGATTATACAGAATTTGATGTGCTCGTGACTCGAGCTAAGGATATAGAACAAAGCTTGGGTCTGACTTCGTGTGGGGGTGGTTCTGGTTTGGGCAAGAGAGCTGCTGATGCTGACCCTAGTGGTGGGCAGAGTAAGAGGAACCGAGACCGTCGATATCAGCTTGTTGCTAGGCATGGTAACTTTGGGCGAGGTGCACCGGCTCAGAGCAATAGGCCGAGGTTTGAGCAAAGCACGTGCTGGACGTGTGGTTCGCGAGAGCACTTAAGGAGGGATTGCCCTCGTATGGCTCATGAGGTACAAGCTCCCGTAGTTGGAGCTAATTCATGTTGGAACTGTGGATCCGCTGACCATATGAGACGAGAGTGTCCCCTGTTAGCGGTAGGTGGTCAGGGTCGTGCACCAGTTTTTGCTTAGCAGGGAGGTCATGGGCATGGCCGTGGTAACTTTCAGAGGAGAGAGGATTGTCAGAGAGGTGTGGCTCATGTGGTTGCTGTTCAGCCAGAGGGAGGTGGTCCCGTGAGGGTGTATGCACATCGCGAGGGACGCAACGACACCGATGTGATTGCAGGTACCCTCACCTTGAAATCCTTGTCTTTGTTAGCATTGATTGATTCTGAATCTACGCATATACATCTTGAGTGAGCATGCACATTTGCTTGATATTCCTGTTGAGATGCTAGATGTAGGAATGCAAGTAACAAGTTCTTTTGGTAAGACTATGGTTACAAGGACATTGTATAAGAGGTGCCCGTTGTCAGTTCAAGGTCATGCATTCTCGTTGATTTGATGGAATTACCTTTTTATGCCTTTGATGTGATTCTTGGAATAGACTGGTTGGTTGAACAGTGAGTTGTGGTGGATTTTGATGTTAAGCGGGTTTCCCTAAGGCTTGCAGATGATTAGGAGGTGGTAATCGTAGGCTAGAACGTGAAGTTCTTGTCTAACGCAATTTCGGCTCTAGAAGCGAGTCGGATTATGGAGTTGGGATGCGAAGTTTTCTTGGTATATGTGATGAATCCTAGCACGAAAGAAGTGCGAGTGCAAGACATACAAACTGTATGTGAGTTTTCGGGTGTCTTTCTAGAGGAGTATCCAGGGTTGCCACCAAACCTGGAGGTTGAGTTTGGTATAGAGTTGTATGAGAATACGACTCCGGTGTCCATTTCTTCTTATTGCATGGCACCTAAGGGGTTTAAGGAGTTGAAGATGCAACTTCAGGAGCTGCTTGATCGAGGGTTCATAAGGCCGAGTATTTCACCTTTGGGTGTGCCGGTCTTGTTTGTGAAGAAGAAAGATGGTACCATGCGTATTTGCATTGATTATCGGCAACAGAACAAGTTGACGATTAAGAGCAAGTACCCTTTGCCGAGGATCGACGATTTGTTCGCTCAATTTCTTGGTGCTTTAGTGTTTTCAAAGATAGACTTGAGGTCTGGGTACTATCAGCTTAAGGTTAGGGATGTGGATGTACCTAAGACAACTTTTCGGACTAGGTACGACCACTATGAGTTCTTGGTGATACCGTTTGGGTTGACAAATGCACCATATGCGTTCATTGATATGGTGAATATGGTGTTCCATGAGTTTCTGGATCAGTTTGTTGTAGTGTTTATCGATGATATTCTTGTGTACTCGCGTTCTGAGGAGGATCATAAGAGGCACTTGAGAATTGTGTTACAAGTGCTGTTTGAGAATCAACTTTATGCTAAGTTGAGAAAGTGCGAGTTTTGGCTCAAGGAAGTGGTTTTCCTTGGACACGTGGTGTCAGCTGAAGGTATCCGTATTGATCCACTTGGAAGATGCCTAAGTCAGTAACGAAAGTGCGTAGTTTTCTTGGGAGATTGCTGCTCCTTTGACCAAGTTGTTGCAAAAGATTGTTCGTTTTGAGTGGACGGATGTTAGGCAGCAAGCTTTCGAGAAGTTGAAGGCATCTTTGATGCAAGCTCCTATCTTGATTCAACCAAAATCGGGTAAAGAGTTTTTAGTTTATAGTGATGCAACATATGTTGGTTTTGGGTGCGTATTGATGCAAGGTGGGAAGGTTGTGGCTTATGCTTCTAGACAGTTGAAAGTGCATGAGCGTAACTACCCTACGCATGATCTTGAGCTTGCAGCGATGGTGTTTGCTTTGAAGATTTGGAGACACTACCTTTATGGTGAAAGGTGTGTGGTTTATACCGACCATAAGAGTTTGAAGTATCTTATGTCTCAAAAGAAGTTGAATCTTAAGCAACGAAGATGGTTGGAGTTGCTTAAGGATTTCGATCTGACCATTGAGTATCATCCGGGAAAGGCCAATGTGGTGGTTGATGCCTTTAGTTGGAAGGTAGCTGTTGAGCTGAGAGCTATGTTTGCTCGTTTGAGTATATCGTGTGATGGTGGCTTGATAGCCGAGTTACAGGTGAAACCTTCCTTGATTCAGTTGATTAAGGAGAAACAGTTGATGGATGATTCGTATGTGCCTCATGTTCAGGATATAGCTGATGGTAAGGCTACGAATTTCTGCTTTAATGATGATGGGGTTCCATGTTTCAAAAGTCAGATAGTGGTGCTGAAAGATGTTGAGTTGAGGCGCACTATTTTGACTGAGGCTCATAGCAGTCCTTTCGCTATGCACCCTGATAGTACTAAAACGTATCGTGGTTTGAAGGATGAGTACTATTGGGTGGGATTGAAAAAGGATGTGGCTGATTTTGTAAGCAAGTGTATGGTTTGCCAACGGGTGAAGGCTGAGCATCAGTTTCCTTCCGGTTTGTTATAGCCTTTGCGGATACCGAAGTTGAAATAGGAAAGGATTATGATGGATTTCGTGTCCGAGTTGCCTTTGACACCGTCAAAGAAGAACTCAGTGTGGGTGATTGTGGATCGTCTTACAAAGTGTGTACATTTCTTTGTTGTGCATACTACGTATACGTTGGATAAGTTACCTGAGTTGTATATTGTTGAGATTGTGCGTTTGCACGGTGTGCCCAAGTCCATAGTGTTGGATAGAGATCCGAGGTTTACATTGAGGTTTTGGGAGTGTTTACATCATGCGTTGGGTACGCGGTTGAATTTCAGCACTTCATATCATCCTCAATCGGATGGGCAGACGGAACGAGTTATCCATGTAACCCCCTTAACCCGGCCTAGACGGTTGACCCGAATTAAGAAAGTCACACGGGGAAAACCAAAGTCAACCCGAAAGTCAACCTTGATTAACGACCCTTTTTTTTTCTTTTTAATCTTGTCTAGATGCACATTACACCTATGTGTGATCACACAAACAACATACTAAAAGATCACAAACATCAGAGATCAAACAGGGGCCCAATTGAACAAATTACAACTTTAGGGACCAAATTGTAATTTCTGATAAATATAAGGACTTAACCAAATTTGAAGTTACCATCTTGAAATTAAATAGGTTTCATGCTTCTCTGAGAAATTTCAGCTCAAAAGGACTTCCCAAACTCATACAATTGCACAAACAAGTTTCAGGACCAAAACGCAAACAATTCAAAACACATAACCGCCAATGTCAGCCCCCAACGGTCAACCGTTCCGAAACGGGGGACAGCCCGTTCCGAAACGCGGGGCCGTTCCGAAACAGGCATAGCCCGTTTCGAAACGGGGGTCTGGCAGAGGCTTACTCGTTCCGAAACGGCCCTCCCCGTTTCGGAAGCCTGGGTTCATGCAAGGCACCCGTTCCGAAACGCGGGGCACCCAGTTCCGAAACGCCTGCACCAGATTGCTCCAAAATTCAACTTTAATCATGCAATTACACAATCAAACATGCTCCAAACATCACCAAACTTTACCAGCATGCAAGTAAGCATATAAACAACATACTAGCATCATCAATTCATCCAATTAACATCATATGCAAAAAGCCCCAATTCTATAGGCATGCTTCCTACACAAGCTAGCTATTCAACACCAAAATTCCAAAACAAGCATATAAGGTTTCAATTCAAAAACCAGCAACCACATCAACATTTAACAAACTTAGGGAGCCTCAAACACCTCCCAAAACACATACGTTGGTCCCCCATTGCCAAATCATACAAAAGCTAAAATGTTTAACAAAACCTTCCATACATTGAGCTTCACTTGAACTAGATTGCTTGACCCTTCTTGCTGCCCTCAAGGTACTTTAATGCTCTGCATTATTGAATTCAGAAAACGAAGAGAGCGTAAGCAAAAGCTTAGTGAGGAAAGCTCTTAAAAACCATTCAATAATGCAATTCAAAACATTTACAAAACATGCTTTAAATCAACCATTTTCACATGCTCAAAAGCATTCTTAACAAGCAATCTCATGCTTAAACATAAACATAAAAACAATCATCTCATGCTTCTCAATATCCTCAACATGTTATATTGGCTCAACTGATACATTTCCATTTAATAAAACAAGTTCATCAACTTCCCAAGGACTTTTAAACACCTTGGCCCCAAGGACTTTTAAACACCTTGGCCTATGGACTTTTAAACACCATAGAAGTAACCCATCAAGGACTTTTAAACACCTTGATCCCAAGGACTTTTAAACACCTTGGCCATGGACTTTTAAACACCATGAATGAAACACATCAAGGACTTTTAAACACCTTGATCCCAAGGACTTTTAAACACCTTGGCCTATGGACTTTTAAACACCATAGAAAGGATCACCTAAGGACTTTTAAACACCTTAGTGTCCGCAACATGAACCATCCAAGGACTTTTAACCACCTTGATGTTCATAAGTAACAAGGCTCACTCAAGGACTTTTAACCACCTTAGTGACCTTAACATTTTCAAAACATCACTTGCCAATATACATCATTTTCATCATTTACAACACTGTTTTAAAGCATAAAACCAAGCCATATTCATCATGCATTTCAAAGCATTAAACCACATCATTTCAATGTATAAAAGCAAGGCACTCCTACCTAGAGCTACCTTCAACATATGGCTTACAACAACAGCAAAAACCATGCTAAAACATGCTTCCAAAACAGTATGTAAAACATGCAAATCATCATTTTGCAATACATCAAAATCATGGCCACCACTAGAGAGAAAATCCGAAAACTTACACTCGAGCTTAGCAAAGTTGTTTAGACTTAGACTAAGCTCCCAAGACATTGGTTTCAAAGCCGAAAACCCAATTTCACTCACCGATTCCACTTCGCCTCTTGCCGAAGTACGAATTCAAGCCTCCGGATCAACCAAACTTGAATCCAAAGATGCCTCCCCTGTTTCAACACATCAAAGCAGTAAATTAATGCATCACCATGCATCAATTACTTCAATGAAAGCACCTAAACTCGCTGCTCTCATCCAACCTCCATTTTCGGCCACCAAAAACAACCGAAAATGCATCTAAACCACTTCTAAACAAAGCCCAGCCATAAACCAGCAAAACCTAACATCCATCATCACCATTTAACATCTAAAAACAACCTACAACCATCCTTATACCTCCAGCAACATCAGATCACCAAGATCACCTCAAAAACCACCTTAAAACACAAGCTAAACTTAGGAAACTCAACCTATCCGGGATTGCATTGATCAAAACTCATTTCCTCATTAATTTAGAGTTCATTTAACATCAAAAACACCTCTTAAAACCCAGATTACTCAGATCTAACGAAAATCAAGTGAAAACATCAAAATCTTGCATAATTAGCCAAGATTCACAAATCTACTTGAAAACCTTTAACTAAACATAAATTTAGGATTGAAAACTTTAGGAATTTCATTAAAGAACTTAAAGTTCAGAGGAGAAATCGTTCATACCTCCAAACTTGTGATTCTCCACTTTTTGGAATGAAAACCTTGATGAAACTTGTAGCAAATGAAGAGGTTTTGAAGACACAATGATTTGCTATCAAATGAGAGTTGAAAGGAGGAATTTAGGTGAAGAAATCAGATCAAATTCTCTGGAAAAGCAATGTTTGGTTTGAGAGAAAATGAGAGAAGAAAAATGGAAGTTAGGAAAGAAAATAGTAAAAATGAGTTTCCCTCCTTTTATGAAACCTTTAAAATCAGAATTTAGGATTAAAATATCTTAGAAAAAATCTGGAGAATTCACTTTTGGGCAAATAGCTCCTTAAAGATTCAAAGTTTCAATCCTTTTTAAAACAGCCACCAAATTTGCGAAAATTACATTTTGGTCACTAGCCAAAATGTCAACCTTCCAAACCTCATTTTCCAAAATTGTTTTCACAGTTCATCTAATTATATTAAAAGATGATTTTAGAACATTTTTCCATATTTTTAATGCAACCCGAACTAGGCTTTCCTAATTTAACCTCTTAAGATTCGAACAGGACTTTGACCAAACCGGTCAACACCCAAAACTTCTAAGCCCAAAACCGGGGCGTTACAACTCTCCCCCCCTTAAGAAATTTCGTCCTCGAAATTTACCTGAAGGAAAGAGATAAGGAAACTGCTTCAGCATGTCTTCCTTCCGCTCCCACGTGGCTTCCTCAACACCTCGATGCTTCCACAGCACCTTCACCAACTCAATGGTCTTGCCACGAAGAACCTTGCTATCTGAATCCAGAACCTTCACCGGTTCCTCATCATAGGTCAAATCCGGATTCAAAACCACATCCTCAACAGGCATCACATGCGAAGGATCAGATCTATACTTCCGGAGCATAGAAACATGGAACACATCATGAATCTTCTCCAGCTCCTGAGGTAGCCTCAACCGATACGCAACAGGACCCACACGCTCAACCACCTCATACGGTCCAATGTATCTAGGGCTCAGCTTACCCTTCCGACCAAACCTCATCACCTTCTTCCAAGGCGAAACCTTCAAGAACACACGGTCACCCACCGCATACTCTATCTCCTTACGCTTCAAATCCGCGTAAGACTTCTGCCGATCAGAGGCAGCCTTCAACCGCTCACAGATGAGCTTCACCTTCTCGGTGGTCCCTTTCAACAAAGCAGGCATAGAAACCAACTTTTGACCAGTTTCAGCCCAACAAAGAGGAGTCCTACACTTCCTCCCGTACAAAGCCTCATAAGGTGCCATCTGTATACTCGCCTGATAACTATTGTTATAAGCGAACTCAACCAAAGGCAGATGCTTCTCCCAAGAACCTTGGAACTCAATCACGCAACATCTCAACATATCCTCCAAAATCTGAATAACTCGCTCAGACTGACCATCCGACTGAGGATGATAGGATGTACTGAAATGCAACCTCGTACCCAAAGCTTGATGCAAACACTGCCAAAAACGCGATGTGAACCTCGGATCCCTATCCGACACAATCGACTTAGGCACACCATGCAACCTCACAACCTCAGCAATGTACAACTCTGCCAGCTTATCCAAAGAAAACGTAGTATGCACAGGCAAGAAATGCGCACACTTCGTCAGGCGATCCACAATCACCCAAACCGAATTCTTCTTTGATGGAGACAAAGGTAAACCAGATACAAAATCCATGGTAACCCTCTCCCACTTCCATTCAGGGATTTTCAACGGTTGCAACAACCCAGAAGGAAACTGATGCTCAGCCTTAACTCGCTGACACACCAAACACTTGCTCACAAACTCTGCAACATCCTTTTTCAAACCAACCCAATAGTACTCATCACGAAGATCACGATACATCTTAGTACTACCAGGGTGCATAGCAAAAGGACTACTATGACCTTCAGTCAGAATAGCACGCCTCAACTCAGCATCAGCAGGCACTACTATTCGACTCCCAAAACACAGCACACCATCATCATTGAAACAGAAATCCGAAGGTCTACCCTCCGCGATATCCTGAACATGAGACACCAAGGAATCATCCAACAACTGCTTATCCTTGATCAACTGAACCAATGACGGCTTCACTTGCAACTCAGCCACAAGACCACCATCTCGCGATATGCTCAAGCTAGCAAACATCGCCCTCAGCTCAGCAGCTACCTTCCTACTCAAGGCATCCGCTACAACATTGGCCTTTCCAAGATGATACTCAATCGTCAGATCATAATCCTTGAGCAACTCCAACCAACGACGCTGCCTCAGATTCAACTCCTTCTGAGACATCAGATACCTCAAACTCTTGTGATCTGTGTACACAGTACACTTCTCACCATACAAATAATGCCTCCAGATCTTTAGAGCAAACACCACTGCAGCCAACTCAATGTCATGCGTAGGATAATTGCGCTCATGCACCTTCAACTGCCGCGACGCATAAGCCACAACCTTACCCTCCTGCATCAGCACACACCCCAAACCAACATAGGACGCATCACTGTAGACCACAAACTCTTTCCCTGATTCAGGCTGAATCAAGATAGGAGCTTGCGTCAAAGCCAACTTCAGCTTCTCAAAAGCTTGCTGCCTCGCTTCTGTCCACTCATACTTAACATCCTTTTGCAACAACTTCGTCAAAGGAGCAGCAATCTTGGAAAAACCATCCACAAACCTCCGGTAGTATCCCGCCAAACCAAGGAAACTACGGACCTCATGAACAGACTTAGGAACCTTCCAGCTTATCACCGCCTCAATCTTCTGAGGATCAACACGAATCCCCTCTGTAGAAACAACATGCCCAAGAAACACCACCTCCTTAAGCCAGAACTCACACTTACTCAACTTAGCATAAAGCTGATTCTCCAACAAAGCTTGCAAAACCACCCTCAAATGCTCTTCGTGCTCCTCCTCAGTACGCGAGTACACGAGGATATCATCAATGAACACCACAACAAACTTGTCCAGGTATTCATGAAAAACACGATTCATCATGTCCATGAAAGCAGCAGGAGCATTTGTCAGACCAAACGGCATCACAAGGAACTCATAATGCCCATACCTTGTCCTGAAAGCTGTCTTAGGCACATCCACATCTTTCACCTTCAACTGGTAATACCCTGACCTCAAGTCAATCTTAGAGAACACAGCTGCTCCCCGAAATTGATCAAAGAGATCATCGATCCTCGGCAAAGGATACCGATTCTTGATAGTCAACTTGTTCAGCTGACGGTAATCAATGCACATTCTCATAGTGCCATCTTTCTTCTTCACAAACAAGACAGGAGCACCCCAAGGCGACACACTCGGCCGGATAAAACCACGATCAAGCAGCTCTTGCAACTGCGTCTTCAGCTCCTTCAGCTCCTTAGGTGCCATTCTATATGGAGTAATAGACACAGGAGTTGTATTCTCATACAGCTCAATTCCAAACTCCACCTCGCGGTTAGGAGGTAAACCAGGCAACTCCTCAGGAAAAACACCAGGAAACTCCTTTACAACCCTGATATCTTGCACCCTCAACTCCTTAGAGCTAGGATTCATCACAAAAGCTAGATAAGCTTCGCAACCTTGCCTCAGCATCCTGCTCGCCTCCAAGGAAGACACCACATTAGCAAGAAACTTCACATTCTCACCAACCACCACAACTTCATAATCATCCGCAAGCTTAAGCAAAACACGCTTATTCTCACAATCCACAACAGCACGATGCTCAGCAAGCCAATCCATACCAAGGATCACATCAAAACCATAAAAGGGCAACTCCATAAGATCAACATGGAAAACATGTTCTTGAACAACCAAAGGACACCTTCTATATAGCTTACGAGTCACAACAGTCTCACCAAAAGAACTAGTGACCCGAACACCAACATCCAAAGACTCAACAGGCAAACCAAGCAATTCAGCATGCTCACGAAGAATATATGAATGCGTAGATCCAGAATCAATCAAAGAAAGCAATGACAAGGACTGCAAAGTAAAGGTACCTGCAATCACATCAGCATCATTCCTGCCCTCTCTCTGAGCATACACCCTCGCTTGGCCTCCACCTTCAGGCTGAATAGCTACAACGTGAGCTACCCCTCGGCCACCTTCCTCTCTCCTCTGGAAATTACCACGGCCGCGCCCACGACCTCTCTGCACTGCTGCAACAACAGGAGCACGCTCTTGGCCACCAGCCAACCTCGGACAATCTCGCCTTATGTGGTCTGCAGAACCACAATTCCAACATCCATTTCCACCAGCATTACCAGCTGCCACAACAGGAGCTTGTGCTACTCTCTCAGCACGAGGACAGTCACGCTTCATGTGACCACGTGAACCACAGATCCAACAAGCACTAGGCTCAGCCCTAGCATAACCTCCTCTAGCAGATGCACCACCACCTCTCTTGGCTGAGGACTGATACTTCTGATCGCGTCCCCTCTTGTTCCGTCCACCTCCGGAACTATACTCAGCAGCTCGCTTGCCAGCTCCCTTAGCAGACAAACTCAGGTTCATCTCAATGTCCTTGGATCGACTCACTAACACATCAAAATCCTCATACTCAGCAGCCAACATATATGTCTTTACATCCGTCACAAGACCGTAACGAAACCTCTCACACCTCGCCCGTTCATCGGGTATCAGCTCCGGTGCATATTGACTGAGCCGTACAAACTGTACCTCGTACTCAGCTACACTCATGCTCCCTTGGGTAAGAGACATGAATTCCCGCTTTTTCTCATCCAGATATCTCACTCCCAGATATCTTCTCTTAAACATATTCTGAAAGAATGTCCAGGTAACATCAGCTTCAGCCATCCCAACTATGGTGGTCGTCCACCACGTATAAGCATCGTCCTGCAGCAAGGACACAACACAGCCCAGCTTTTGCACATCCGTGCAACTCATCTGACCCAAGATACGCTTGGTACTCTCAAGCCAAGCCTCAGAACTCTCAGCTGACAAACCTCTAAACTCAGTCCCTCCAAGACTGCGCAGACGCTCCAAAGGCAATCTGACTCCAGCATCTCCCTGATGCCCAGCTCCCTGAGCTCCAGCTACTGCTGCTCGAAAAGCACCCGCAATAGCTTGTACCAAAGCAGACATATCAGGCATCGCTTGCCCCTGACCAACCTCTGGTCCAGCAGCTCCAGCACCAGCATCAGCTGCAGCTTCAGCTCTCGCACCTCCATCACCACCACCAGGCGGAGGAGGGGGTAACACAGCACTACCAGTGTGCTCTTCATTCTCATTCTCGTTAGGAGCCGCAGCTCTCGCATTACCTCTTAACTCTCTACGTGGTGCCATACTTTTACCATGCAAATACAACGCAAATTAAAACAAGTCAGGCCCAGCAAGGTAAGCAATCCAAGTATTCAAGCTCAACTTTCATTTTAAATCAACATCATTTCATTAGCTTTTGTTTGGCAATGGGTACCCTCAACATGCAACATCAAACACACATCTCAATTGCATCAACAACTCAAACCACTGAACATGCTTTCAAACAACAAGCATACAAAGCATACATGCTTCAATCATGCATACATACATTCCTAATTACTCGAGAACTCAGCTCTGATACCACCAAATGTAACCCCCTTAACCCGGCCTAGACGGTTGACCCGAATTAAGAAAGTCACACGGGGAAAACCAAAGTCAACCCGAAAGTCAACCTTGATTAACGACCCTTTTTTTTTCTTTTTAATCTTGTCTAGATGCACATTACACCTATGTGTGATCACACAAACAACATACTAAAAGATCACAAACATCAGAGATCAAACAGGGGCCCAATTGAACAAATTACAACTTTAGGGACCAAATTGTAATTTCTGATAAATATAAGGACTTAACCAAATTTGAAGTTACCATCTTGAAATTAAATAGGTTTCATGCTTCTCTGAGAAATTTCAGCTCAAAAGGACTTCCCAAACTCATACAATTGCACAAACAAGTTTCAGGACCAAAACGCAAACAATTCAAAACACATAACCGCCAATGTCAGCCCCCAACGGTCAACCGTTCCGAAACGGGGGACAGCCCGTTCCGAAACGCGGGGCCGTTCCGAAACAGGCATAGCCCGTTTCGAAACGGGGGTCTGGCAGAGGCTTACTCGTTCCGAAACGGCCCTCCCCGTTTCGGAAGCCTGGGTTCATGCAAGGCACCCGTTCCGAAACGCGGGGCACCCAGTTCCGAAACGCCTGCACCAGATTGCTCCAAAATTCAACTTTAATCATGCAATTACACAATCAAACATGCTCCAAACATCACCAAACTTTACCAGCATGCAAGTAAGCATATAAACAACATACTAGCATCATCAATTCATCCAATTAACATCATATGCAAAAAGCCCCAATTCTATAGGCATGCTTCCTACACAAGCTAGCTATTCAACACCAAAATTCCAAAACAAGCATATAAGGTTTCAATTCAAAAACCAGCAACCACATCAACATTTAACAAACTTAGGGAGCCTCAAACACCTCCCAAAACACATACGTTGGTCCCCCATTGCCAAATCATACAAAAGCTAAAATGTTTAACAAAACCTTCCATACATTGAGCTTCACTTGAACTAGATTGCTTGACCCTTCTTGCTGCCCTCAAGGTACTTTAATGCTCTGCATTATTGAATTCAGAAAACGAAGAGAGCGTAAGCAAAAGCTTAGTGAGGAAAGCTCTTAAAAACCATTCAATAATGCAATTCAAAACATTTACAAAACATGCTTTAAATCAACCATTTTCACATGCTCAAAAGCATTCTTAACAAGCAATCTCATGCTTAAACATAAACATAAAAACAATCATCTCATGCTTCTCAATATCCTCAACATGTTATATTGGCTCAAGTGATACATTTCCATTTAATAAAACAAGTTCATCAACTTCCCAAGGACTTTTAAACACCTTGGCCCCAAGGACTTTTAAACACCTTGGCCTATGGACTTTTAAACACCATAGAAGTAACCCATCAAGGACTTTTAAACACCTTGATCCCAAGGACTTTTAAACACCTTGGCCATGGACTTTTAAACACCATGAATGAAACACATCAAGGACTTTTAAACACCTTGATCCCAAGGACTTTTAAACACCTTGGCCTATGGACTTTTAAACACCATAGAAAGGATCACCTAAGGACTTTTAAACACCTTAGTGTCCGCAACATGAACCATCCAAGGACTTTTAACCACCTTGATGTTCATAAGTAACAAGGCTCACTCAAGGACTTTTAACCACCTTAGTGACCTTAACATTTTCAAAACATCACTTGCCAATATACATCATTTTCATCATTTACAACACTGTTTTAAAGCATAAAACCAAGCCATATTCATCATGCATTTCAAAGCATTAAACCACATCATTTCAATGTATAAAAGCAAGGCACTCCTACCTAGAGCTACCTTCAACATATGGCTTACAACAACAGCAAAAACCATGCTAAAACATGCTTCCAAAACAGTATGTAAAACATGCAAATCATCATTTTGCAATACATCAAAATCATGGCCACCACTAGAGAGAAAATCCGAAAACTTACACTCGAGCTTAGCAAAGTTGTTTAGACTTAGACTAAGCTCCCAAGACATTGGTTTCAAAGCCGAAAACCCAATTTCACTCACCGATTCCACTTCGCCTCTTGCCGAAGTACGAATTCAAGCCTCCGGATCAACCAAACTTGAATCCAAAGATGCCTCCCCTGTTTCAACACATCAAAGCAGTAAATTAATGCATCACCATGCATCAATTACTTCAATGAAAGCACCTAAACTCGCTGCTCTCATCCAACCTCCATTTTCGGCCACCAAAAACAACCGAAAATGCATCTAAACCACTTCTAAACAAAGCCCAGCCATAAACCAGCAAAACCTAACATCCATCATCACCATTTAACATCTAAAAACAACCTACAACCATCCTTATACCTCCAGCAACATCAGATCACCAAGATCACCTCAAAAACCACCTTAAAACACAAGCTAAACTTAGGAAACTCAACCTATCCGGGATTGCATTGATCAAAACTCATTTCCTCATTAATTTAGAGTTCATTTAACATCAAAAACACCTCTTAAAACCCAGATTACTCAGATCTAACGAAAATCAAGTGAAAACATCAAAATCTTGCATAATTAGCCAAGATTCACAAATCTACTTGAAAACCTTTAACTAAACATAAATTTAGGATTGAAAACTTTAGGAATTTCATTAAAGAACTTAAAGTTCAGAGGAGAAATCGTTCATACCTCCAAACTTGTGATTCTCCACTTTTTGGAATGAAAACCTTGATGAAACTTGTAGCAAATGAAGAGGTTTTGAAGACACAATGATTTGCTATCAAATGAGAGTTGAAAGGAGGAATTTAGGTGAAGAAATCAGATCAAATTCTCTGGAAAAGCAATGTTTGGTTTGAGAGAAAATGAGAGAAGAAAAATGGAAGTTAGGAAAGAAAATAGTAAAAATGAGTTTCCCTCCTTTTATGAAACCTTTAAAATCAGAATTTAGGATTAAAATATCTTAGAAAAAATCTGGAGAATTCACTTTTGGGCAAATAGCTCCTTAAAGATTCAAAGTTTCAATCCTTTTTAAAACAGCCACCAAATTTGCGAAAATTACATTTTGGTCACTAGCCAAAATGTCAACCTTCCAAACCTCATTTTCCAAAATTGTTTTCACAGTTCATCTAATTATATTAAAAGATGATTTTAGAACATTTTTCCATATTTTTAATGCAACCCGAACTAGGCTTTCCTAATTTAACCTCTTAAGATTCGAACAGGACTTTGACCAAACCGGTCAACACCCAAAACTTCTAAGCCCAAAACCGGGGCGTTACAATCCAGGTGCTTGAGAATATGTTACGATGTTGTGTGATTGATTTCCAGGGTTCTTGGGAAAATCATCTGACGTTGGTTGAGTTTGCTTATAACAACCGTTTTCAGGCAAGTATACAAATGGCACCGTATGAGGCCTTGTATGGGAGGAAGTGTAGAACGCCTCTTTGTTGGGCTGAGGCGGGGAAAAAGTTGCTTTCCTTGCTGGATATGCTCAAGGGAACAATAGAGAAGGTGAAGCTCATACGTAAGCGGTTGAAGGCTGCATCGGATCATCAGAAGTCTTACGTGGATTTAAAGCATAAAGAGGTTGAGTTCGCGGTTGGTGATCGCGTGTTCTTTAAGGTACCGCCTTGGAAAAAGGTAATGAGGTTTGGATGTAAGGGAAAGCTTAGTTCGAGGTTTATTGGGCCTTATGAGGTTGTGGAGCGAGTTGGTCCTGTGGCTTATCAATTGAGGTTGCCGTCCAAGTTGGAAAAGATTCATGATGTGTTTCATGTATCTATGTTGCGGAGATACATATCAGATCCTTCACATGTGATGCCAGTTGAGGAAATTGAGTTGAATATGGATTTGTCCTATGATGAGGAACCGGTGAGAATTCTGGATATGAGTAACAAAGTTCTTCGTGGCAAGACGATTGAGCTTGTGAAGGTGTTGTGGCAACACCGAGGAGATGAGGAGGCTACGTGGGAAAGCAAGGCGGACTTGCTGAGGACTTTCCCACATCGTTCTCCTTTAGGTAAAATTTTGAGGATGAAATTTCCTAAGTGGGGGAGAGTTGTAACACCTCGATTTTGGGCTTAGATGTTATGGCGAGTCAGGCTGGGTCGGTGGAATTAGTGTTAGTTGTTAAAACCGTTAAAAGATGGTTTAGGGAGATCGAGGTTTGGGATATGATAAAAATATGATAAAAATTCCTAAAATCCTATAAAATTATATTTAAGAGGTTGGTCAAATCTATTTTACTAAACGCGTTTTCGAAAGTATACATTTTGGGTAGTGACCAAAATGTAAAGATTTAAAAGTTGGAAAAAAATGTTTTTCAAGAAGAGTCAAAATCTTAGAATCTTTAGGGAGCTACTTGGCAATTATGCCTTTCCCCTAATTTGGCATGTGTTTTAAATGTTATTAAAAATTAAAAAGACTTTTAATTTGATTTAATTAAAAAGTTAGTTAATCTCTTAAGAAGATTTCACGATCAATTTTATTTCTCTCTTTCACTTCAGCCAAACACTTCTCATTTTCTCTCAAATCTCCAGATTTTTCTTCACTCTCAAATCCTCTTTTGAGTTCTACCTTTTGCTTATTGATTTCTTCCATTTTCCTTCAAGTTTCTTCAAGCAAATCTTGCCAAATTAGAAGAGAAGCAAGGGTTGGAGGTAATTTTCGTGCTATCCCTCTAATCTAAGTTCTTTAATGAAATTCCAAAGATATTTGCCAAATTGAGGTTTTGTGGTTAGATTGATAAACTCTGGAAATCTTGATGAAAAATTGGTTTAAAAGGTAATTATTGGATTTTGATTGACTGGGCTGGTTTGAGATTGTTGTTAAATGAATTTTGAAAGATTTTTGGTGTTGAAGTGGAGTCTTAATCATATAGATCCCAAAATTCTTGAGATCCTTAGTTTTTGAAGTGTTTTTGGATGAGTTTTTGAGGTGTTCTTGAGGAATTCATGTTACTGGAGGTATAAGGGTGGTTTTAGGTTTTTTTGGATATTGATTAATGCTTAGAATGTGTTGGATGTGTTGGGTAATGGCTGGGCTGAGGTTTGAGGTCAATCGATTGAGTTTTCGGTTGTTTCGGATGGGTGTTTTGATGCTTTACAGTAGGGCTGCGGGATTTCTTGTGTGTGCTGGAGTTTTGGATGCATTTTAATGCATTGGACTTCTGTTTTGATGTGTTGAAAATAGGGGATGGTAATCCGGAAGCAAACGAGGTGGTTTTGGAGGCTCCAAACGATCGGTAGTCACGTCGGCAAGCGTGGTTTCGCGAGTTGGTTTGTGGAATTTGGTTTTCCAACGTGGAAACGTTTTAGAAAAGGTTTTGGGGACTTAATAAGAGCTTGAAACGCTTTATTAAGTTCGGAAGTAAGTAAATCGAAATTTCTCCCTTGGTTGTGCTAGTTTTGAGCCTTTGGTTGCACTTGATTTTAATTGCATTTACCTACTGTTTTAAAGCATGATTTGAGTATATAATTTGTGTATGATGATGCCATGTGGTTTAAGGATGCACTAGGTAAGTGATCCTTGTATACATGTGTTGATGCATGAGGTTTTAAGCATGGTTTAATGCTTGTTTATGGCTTATCATGAATGCTTTCTAAAAACAATGAGGAATGCATGAGATATGGATTATATTGGAAAGTTATGTTGATTAAAGTGTTTTATAAATGAAATCGGATATAGTTAGCTGGCTATAGGATTAAGTGCACTATAAACAAGTCGACTTGGATGTTGAAGGGTTGTGATTGTACCGAATACTCCATCCAAGTAGCCTAACGATTGAGGATTGTTTAAGGTTGCAACGGTTGAGGGTAGCTCCCGGGTGCGAACCTTATGTTTGTCCCGTCTCTCATTAGTGGATTATACATCTACCAATGAGTGGTGTTGAGGGGTGGTGATTGTACCGAATACTCCACCACGAGTGTCAAGACGATGGAGGGTCGCTCTCGTGTGTGAGCCTTGTAATGACGGTACAGTGTATGAAGGGTGTGGGACAACCCTTGGTAATTCGTGTATCCGATATATGTTGTTAAGATTGTTGTGTATCACGTGTGAGCCAATATAATGGATTGTGTGATGTGGAATATGTTGCTAATGCATAGTTTGAAAGATGCATGTTTTGGCTTAAGCTTAGCACAATGGTGTTTATTGTTGAAAGGCTTGGAAAATGAGTAGCAATGGTTTAATTGCTGGTTTTTATCGGATCATGTTTCATGATGTTTAAAACATTGAATTTGATGTTAAAGTGCATGTTTTGCTAAGAAAGGCATGATGGTTTTGAGAAGAATGAAAAACAGTTTTGTGCATGGATGATCTTTGTGATTTTGAGCAATCCTCACTAAGCTTGCAAGCTTATGCTCTCTTTGTTCATCAATGCAGATAATTAGGCTTTTGGGAGGCATCATCTTCAAGGAATCACACCAAAACATTTTGCTAAAAGTATGTGGTACTATTGAACTAGTGTAATAAGGGCAATGTGGGTTTTCGATGCATTGAATGTTAACGATTTGTTGATTTCTTGTTTTGAGCAAGTTTGTGATGCATTTTTGGACTTGTAAATGGCCTTTGAGCTTTGGTATATGCTTGCTTTTGGATTTTTAGCCTTTTGGTGCTTTTATCTTCTAGGAATTATGCCTCTATTTCCATTGTTTCCGAGAATGATGCCTTGATGTTGTTTATGTTGCGTATGAGTTGCCATTGATAAGTATTTAAGTTGTATGTATGTTAGGACATGTCCCGGGATGGTTTCGAAGGGTGAAAACTGAATTAAACCAGCTTTTTAGAAAATTACAGGCCTGGGCGTTTCGGAACGCCCTTACCTGTTTCGGAACGGTGGCCTGAAATGGCCTTGATGTTTCGGAATGGTGAGGCTCGTTTCGGAACATTTTGCCTCTGTGAACCATTGTACCAGAACGTGTCTGGAGGAGTTTCGGAACGGTCCCGCGTTTTAGAACGGGCATCAATGTTTCGGAACGACCGTACCGATACGGGGCGCCCTGTTCCGAAACACCAGACCGTTGAGTGTAGAATTTGAATTCATTTTAGTTTTTGTTTCTTGCATTTTGGTCCATGTGTGTCTTGTATGCAATTGGATGGGTTCTAAAGGTCTTTTCGAGATGAGTTTTCACTAAGAAGCATGTAGCGAATCTAATTGAAGGCTGGTAACTTAAATTTGTAAAAGCCCTTAAAGTTCATCAAATTTACAAAATGGTCCCTAAACCTTAATCGACTTAAATTAATTGGCGAATGCGTTGATGTTTTACTTGCTGCTTGTTTGCGTACAAATATGAACCTAAGTTGCATCTAGACAAGATAAAAAGAAAAAAAGGGTCGTTTATTATGGTAAACCTTCCCGATTTACTTCAATATTCCCCGTGTGATCTGTTCGGTTCGGTCTATCGGCCAGGCTGGGTCGAGGGGGTTACAAAAAGCTGCAGCAACAACATTTCATCAAGTGACAAGCATTCAAGCAAAAATCCAATCACTTTGAGCGAAATAGAGTCAAACCCTTGTACCCATCTTGTAACCCCCGTAGCCCGGCCTAGACGGTTGACCCGAACTACGAAGATTACACGGGGAAAACCAAAGTCAACCCGAAAGTCAACCTTGATTAACGACCCTTTTTTTTCTTTTTAAACTTGTCTAGATGCACATTTAACCTAGGCATACTCTTGAGATAAGCATACTCAAAAATCACAGCAATCGGAAAACGATAAGGGACCCAATTGCACAAAATACGAAATTAGGGACCAAATTGTAAATTCTGAAAATTAAGAGGACTTTACCAATTTTTAAGTTACCATTATGAAATTAGTCATGTTTCATGCCTCTCTGCAAAATTTCATCTCAAACGGACATCTCAAACTCAAGCAATTGCACAAACAAGAAACGGGACTAAAACGTAAAGCTTGCAAACCATCAGGTGTTCAGAAACGGGTATAGGCCGTTCAGGAACACCCCTTGGCAGTAGCCAAAGTGTTCAGAAACGGGCTAGGCCATTCAGGAACACCCTAGCCAAAACAAGGGCCTGTTTGGAAACAGGCAAGGGTGTTTCGAAACACCCTGCCCAGAAACAGCAGTTTGGCCTGTTTTAACACCTTTAAACCCCATCAAACATGCTCCAAACCATTCCACAATAAATCAACAACATGCCAAACATCAAACCTACCAATTTGCATCAAAATCTAGATACAAAACCACCCCTAGATGCACCAACTCATTTAACACATCCAACACTCAATCATGCTTTTCAAACAAGAAGCATAGCATAACAACTTAAGCATAAGAAGATTCAAACGTTGCAAGCTTACACCACATAGTTCAAAATCATAAACCAAACTTGTCCAACATACAAATCCTCTCTAAACAACAATATAAGAGATTCTTCCCCCATTGCCTTTATTATCTATAGCTATTAACCGAGACATACATCTCAAGTGGAGTTCCCCCTTGAATCCCTTGCTTCTCGCTGCTCCAACTTCAAATGTCTGCATTGATGGACAAAAAGGAGCGTAAGCACATAATGCTTAGTGAGGAATGCCCAAAACCAAAACACCATCAATGCAGCGAGTCATAAAACCACTTTTAAAAGCAAACTCGATTCAATAAACCAAAGCAAGTTTGAAAACCCTTTTCAACAACATGCATAACATCATGCATTGCTCAAACATGAAAAACAAACCCTTAGCTTAGAAGAGCTAAGAAAACCCTTTCAAAGCACAACTTGCAAAATCAACAATTTAACCAATCCAAGCATAAACATCACATGCAAGGTTAAATTCAAAACTTTGGAAAACACTTCCACTTCACATCATACCTTGCTCATATTTGAATATCATTTTAAAGCAAGAAACCCTTAAAACCACTTACTCATTCAATTTACCATATGCATTAAACAAATGCAACATATGAACCACATCACCAACCTTTGCATCACATGCCTTAAAAACAAGTCTTCACAAGACTTCAATGCACTAAAGAGATTTCATGCACACATGCACCATTCTCAATAGATAACCAACACTTGTTCAAACTAACAAGTAAGCATGCATTCATAATACATTATACATGTCTCATGCAACCATGCATCATTTCAAGCATCTCATGCTTCATTATATTCAAGAACATATATTGGCTTCCAAGTGATCAACCAAATCCACTTTTCAACTCAACATCCAATCGGATACGCGGATCACAAGCGTTGTCCCCACGCTTCATACACCCTACCAATCCAAGGTCCCCAAATGGACTTTTAAACACCATTTGACTTTACCATTCACAAGGTTCCCATGTATGGACTTTTAAACACCATACAACCTTAACTTTCACAAGGTTCCCATGTATGGACTTTTAAACACCATACAACCTTAACTTTCACAAGGTTCCCATGTATGGACTTTTAACCACCATACAACCTTAACTTTCACAAGGTTCCCATGTATAGACTTTTAAACACCATACAACCTTAACTTTCACAAGGTTCCCATGTATGGACTTTTAACCACCATACAACCTTAACTTTCACAAGGTTCCCATGTATGGACTTTTAACCACCATACAACCTTAACATGCACAAGGTTCCCATATATGGACTTTTAAACACCATATAACCTTAGCATCACCGATTGGTAGTTGTATAACATCACTAACGAGATCCGGGACACCCTATACAAGATCCACACATGGACTTTACACCACCATTGTGATCTTAACAAGCACAAGGTCCACCAATGGAATTTTAACCACCATTATTACCTTTGCTTACCCAAGGTCCTCGAATGGGATTCCAATCACCATTATAACCTTAACCATCTCGTTAGGATACTTGGATGGAGTTTACCGGTTCCCACTTAACCACTCCACATCCAAGGCGACTTTATTCACGGTGCACCCAATCCTATAGCCGGCTAACTATATCCGATCAAAGAACCAAGAACCACTTACATCACTTGCCAACATAACCACCTTACCACATTAATCCTTTAATTCACATGCATAACCATAATGCAAAATTCATCATTTACCATCATCAATTCACTGTTTTTAAAGCATTACACAAAGCCATTAAACAACATGCAACACTATGCATCAAAACCACAATTTCCATGTACAAAACCAAGGATCTCTTACCTTGAGCATCCTTCACATATGGCTTTCAAAACCAGCATTAAACCATGCTAAAACATGCTTCCAAACAGAATTTAAAACATGCAAATCATATGCATTGCAACCATCAATCACAACTGCTTAAAAAAAACCAATTCACAACACAAACCAAGAGCGAAAATCCATTTACTTACTCTTGAGCTTAGCAAAGTTGTTTAGACTTAAACTAAGCTCCCAAACCTTCAAACCCTGGTTTAAAAGCTGAAAACCCAACTTCACTCACCGATACACAAAACAAGGCTAGCCAACAAGCCTTCCAAGCATCCGAAACCTTCCACACCACCTCAAATGCTCACGGATCTTCCTCCCCTGTTTCAAGCACATAACAACGGAAGATTAATGCATCATTATGCATTAAAAACACCAGCAACACAACTAAACTCGCTGCTCATCACAAATCCAACATTTCGGCTACCAAACACAACCGAAATCACCACCAAACACTTCCGAAACTTAACCCAGCCAAGATCCATCACTTCTAACCATTTTTAAACATCAATTAACATCCAAAATGATCACAATCACGTCCTTATACCTCCAGCTATAACAGATCATCAAAAACACCCCAAAAACAACCAAAAACATCAAGCAAAACTTAGGAAATTCAACCTATTCGGGATTGCATTGATAAAACCTCAATTCCTTATCAATTTAACATTCATTTAACATCAATTTGACACCTCAAAACACTGCCCAAACAGATCTCACGAAATTTCACCAAAAATCACCAAATCTTGCATTTTAAAGCCAAAATCAAGATTACCATTGTAAAACCTTTAATAAATCATAATTCAAGGATTGAGAACTTGAGAATTTCAGTAAAGAACTGAGAGTTTAGAGGAGAAGGACGTTCTTACCTCCAAACTTGAGTTTCTCCCTTTTTGGAACCAAAATCTTGAAAATTCCACTTAGCAAATGGTGAGGTTTTGTTGAAGAAATGATTGGAGATCAAAAGAGAATTGAAAAGAGATGTTTAGGTGACAAAATCAGAAGAAAATCTCTGGAGAAAAGATGTTTGGGTTGAGAGAAAATGAGGGAAAAGAAAATAGAAGATTGAGAGAAAAGTTAGTTAGAAAATGACAAAATATCTTCCCTCCACTTTTCTTTTATTTAAAAACCATTTAATAAACCTTTAATATTTTAGAAAAATCTGGAGAAACTCCCATTGGGTAAATAGCTCCTTAAAGATTCAAAGTTTCAATCCTTTCTAAAACAGTCACGTAACTTTCAAAAATTACATTTTGGTCACTAGCCAAAATGTCACCCTTCCCAACCTCATTTTGTAAAATTGATTTCACAGTTCACTTATATATATTAAAAGAGGATTTTAGGACATTTTTCCATATTTTTAATGCAACCCGAACTAGGCTTTCCTAATTTCACCTTTATATATTCGAACCGCAACCCGACCGGTCCGGTCCAAACCCAAAACTTCCAAGCCCAAAACCGGGGCGTTACAACTCTCCCCCTCTTAGGAAATTTCGTCCCCAAAATTTCAACTGGCGAAAAGAGCACAACCAAACTTCTCAAGCAACACGCAAACAACACAAGAGACTTAACTACCACTGAACACTCTCTCCACAAACTCCACCCAAACTCAACACCACCACATACTGTTCACAAATTCCAGAACACTCAGATGTTAACCACATCTAAACTTTTCACACTTCCAGACTGCACATAGCCTCAACAACAACCTGAAGAACCTCAAACTTTTTACAACATATTCCACCTTAACACACAACTCCCAAAACTTGTTCACACAGTGACACCAACCAATTCAATCAGCCACTATGTAACACACAACCTTCACTGCTTCTAATACTCTTTGCAACCTCCCCGACCTCTTCCAAAGATTTCTCAACAAGCAAAAATTCTTAAGCAACAACCGCCTACCCAAACTCCTCAACATAAAGCTGACATTCCTTCACATCTGCTGCTGTCATTGTCATAATAGCTCACCAGGGCTACTCACACAAAATCCAAAATTTACATCACAAACCCCAACCTTGACTCCGCCAGCCGTTCCACACACCACCAACTGATTTCAAAAGAAAATTCACTTACTCACAACCAACCAACCACTTCCTACAAGAACTCATTCAACCAACAATGGCCTTCGATCTCACAATGCCTTTCCACCTCAAGCTTTGACCACCACACTTGCCTTACTAGAACACCGCCCAACCTGAACATACATACCATCTTCTCAACTCCTCGAAGATTGCTACGAACTCTCACCCACATAAACAACCCTTTTATTACAACATCCATGCCAAGCTACCTCAGCACTTTAAAAACACAACCACTAACCTGCAACATCACTTAACACCAAGGAACTACCTCTTCTACTAGCCATTCAAAACCACCTGATCGGTTTTGACTTCAACCAGCAATCTCCTCACCGCCACACCATTAAGACCATTAAGCAGCAAACACTTTCCTTCTACCAACATGCTATACCGCACTCACTATTACTAACAGCTCGCTTAATACCCTCCACAACTTCTAACATTTCCTAGCACCAAAACAACCTCTAAAAACCCATCATCCAACCTAACTCTATCACAACACTAACATACTCGATTAGTTATTAGCGAGTGTGAACGTTCGTATGCATGGTCACCAATATGCCCTACAATGCCTGATGTACATGTATGCAAAACCTCTAATGTCATGTCACATGTATGCATGGACCAGAACATATATAATATAGCATATAACAAATGATTTTAACTGTGCATGTATGTCAGTTCACACCCACCAATAACATCCTCAGAATCTGTCTAAAAACAACCTTCTATCTCACTTCCAACTTGACCAACTCCATCATTCATCAACCATTAACCACAAGATACTCGCTAAGGCCCTCTTCACACTAAAGTTGTTTTCAAAACAACAACAACTACCTCAACATGCTAGCAACGAAACCATACCCTCTACGCAAGGAAAAACCAAACCAAAACCAAACTAGGACACTAGAGCAAAGGTTACTTAGCAAGGTTACCTGAAAACACTTTACTGCCCGAAGCTTCAACAGACGAGCTCTCTTCCTCGCAGAACCATCATTCTCCAGCCGCACCACTGTAGCATCAGCTAACATACTAAGTTCACCACCATCTCCTTGCGGAAAAGCTCCCTGGCTATTCCGGGCCAACTTCAAACAATTACGCCTCATATGTCCAACAGACCCACATTTCCAACAGATTTCATTTCCCAAACTCCTCACAACTTTCTGCTCTTCCTGCCACCTTCGAACTTTGCCTCGACCGTGCCCACGACCATTCAGAGACCCTTTTGCTACCACTGAAGCTGACTTTACCACAAGAGGACAATCTCGCTTCACATGCTCTTTAGAACCACAGTTCCAACAAGCACCTGCGCCCCAACACTCTCCAACATGTCGCCTTCCACAACGGTCACACACTGGTAGCTGAGCCTCCACTCCTTGATCAAGCAGCACTTGCCCCAGATCTGCTCTACCTTCAACTTGCTTAGCCCTTGGGAATTTTTCCCCAAGATACCTTTCATAAAAGGCAGACACAAAGAAATCCCAATCAATATCGTGGATGTGCGATGCCACCGCCACAGATGTCCACCAGGCACATGCATCCTTCAACATCAAAGAGACAACACTTCCCAGCTTACAGGCATAATCACAGCCTCCCTGATCCAAAATCAGAATCACACTGGCCAACCAGGCCTCAAACGTCTCCGGTGTTGAACCATGATACTCCACAGCACCCAAATCATGCAACCGATGTTTCGGCAAACCCACACAACCCACAGCCAGCATATCCACTGACCTTACCTTCGCCACAACCTGAGATGTTCCCAACACCTCCTGCACAACAGATGATGAACTCTTCATCACAGAACCAACTTCTTCCTTCTGCCTTACCATCCCAACCCCAGGCACAGAAGACTGAGACGAAACATCTCCACTAAAGGGTGAATTCCATGCCTTAACAACCTGCCCTAAGGCAGCAACCATCTCACCCAACTGCCATTCTTTCATCGACTTCGCCATACTATTAACAACAAGCAATCACAACAAAACAAACAAAACCATTAGACCAGCTTAAAGCAAGGATTCAAACCCCAACTCCAAAATAACACAATAGCTATAATAATAAGGCAATGGGTATCCTGAATCCTCCCCTTTTTCATGACATAACAGTCAACACAAACATGGATATCTCAACATCAAGCATATCAAACAACATTTCGATCATGCTTACATCAAACAGCGTCCACTTGCAACAGCATAAAATCATCAACATATCATACCCATTACACTTTCATCATGCATAAAATCAGCTCGCAACATCAACTTGACATCAGCACAAACCACATGAGCTCAATGAAGATTCATAACCACAAAGCATGCTTGAAAACATCATCAATTTGCTCAGAAACGCGTGTTTCAACCAACTTTCAACCACATATCAGGGTAACATCAAACACACATTAAAACAACTTACCGCTTTCCCCAAGCATTCGCAACTCAGCTCTGATACCACCAAATGTAACCCCCGTAGCCCGGCCTAGACGGTTGACCCGAACTACGAAGATTACACGGGGAAAACCAAAGTCAACCCGAAAGTCAACCTTGATTAACGACCCTTTTTTTTCTTTTTAAACTTGTCTAGATGCACATTTAACCTAGGCATACTCTTGAGATAAGCATACTCAAAAATCACAGCAATCGAAAACGATAAGGGACCCAATTGCACAAAATACGAAATTAGGGACCAAATTGTAAATTCTGAAAATTAAGAGGACTTTACCAATTTTTAAGTTACCATTATGAAATTATTCATGTTTCATGCCTCTCTGCAAAATTTCATCTCAAACGGACATCTCAAACTCAAGCAATTGCACAAACAAGAAACGGGACTAAAACGTAAAGCTTGCAAACCATCAGGTGTTCAGAAACGGGTCTAGGCCGTTCAGGAACACCCCTTGGCAGTAGCCAAAGTGTTCAGAAACGGGCTAGGCCGTTCAGGAACACCCTAGCCAAAACAAGGGCCTGTTTCGAAACAGGCAAGGGTGTTTCGAAACACCCTGCCCAGAAACAGCAGTTTGGCCTGTTTTAACACCTTTAAACCCCATCAAACATGCTCCAAACCATTCCACAATAAATCAACAACATGCCAAACATCAAACCTACCAATTTGCATCAAAATCTAGATACAAAACCACCCCTAGATGCACCAACTCATTTAACACATCCAACACTCAATCATGCTTTTCAAACAAGAAGCATAGCATAACAACTTAAGCATAAGAAGATTCAAACGTTGCAAGCTTACACCACATAGTTCAAAATCATAAACCAAACTTGTCCAACATACAAATCCTCTCTAAACAACAATATAAGAGATTCTTCCCCCATTGCCTTTATTATCTATAGCTATTAACCGAGACATACATCTCAAGTGGAGTTCCCCCTTGAATCCCTTGCTTCTCGCTGCTCCAACTTCAAATGTCTGCATTGATGGACAAAAAGGAGCGTAAGCACATAATGCTTAGTGAGGAATGCCCAAAACCAAAACACCATCAATGCAGCGAGTCATAAAACCACTTTTAAAAGCAAACTCGATTCAATAAACCAAAGCAAGTTTGAAAACCCTTTTCAACAACATGCATAACATCATGCATTGCTCAAACATGAAAAACAAACCCTTAGCTTAGAAGAGCTAAGAAAACCCTTTCAAAGCACAACTTGCAAAATCAACAATTTAACCAATCCAAGCATAAACATCACATGCAAGGTTAAATTCAAAACTTTGGAAAACACTTCCACTTCACATCATACCTTGCTCATATTTGAATATCATTTTAAAGCAAGAAACCCTTAAAACCACTTACTCATTCAATTTACCATATGCATTAAACAAATGCAACATATGAACCACATCACCAACCTTTGCATCACATGCCTTAAAAACAAGTCTTCACAAGACTTCAATGCACTAAAGAGATTTCATGCACACATGCACCATTCTCAATAGATAACCAACACTTGTTCAAACTAACAAGTAAGCATGCATTCATAATACATTATACATGTCTCATGCAACCATGCATCATTTCAAGCATCTCATGCTTCATTATATTCAAGAACATATATTGGCTTCCAAGTGATCAACCAAATCCACTTTTCAACTCAACATCCAATCGGATACGCGGATCACAAGCGTTGTCCCCACGCTTCATACACCCTACCAATCCAAGGTCCCCAAATGGACTTTTAAACACCATTTGACTTTACCATTCACAAGGTTCCCATGTATGGACTTTTAAACACCATACAACCTTAACTTTCACAAGGTTCCCATGTATGGACTTTTAAACACCATACAACCTTAACTTTCACAAGGTTCCCATGTATGGACTTTTAACCACCATACAACCTTAACTTTCACAAGGTTCCCATGTATAGACTTTTAAACACCATACAACCTTAACTTTCACAAGGTTCCCATGTATGGACTTTTAACCACCATACAACCTTAACTTTCACAAGGTTCCCATGTATGGACTTTTAACCACCATACAACCTTAACATGCACAAGGTTCCCATATATGGACTTTTAAACACCATATAACCTTAGCATCACCGATTGGTAGTTGTATAACATCACTAACGAGATCCGGGACACCCTATACAAGATCCACACATGGACTTTACACCACCATTGTGATCTTAACAAGCACAAGGTCCACCAATGGAATTTTAACCACCATTATTACCTTTGCTTACCCAAGGTCCTCGAATGGGATTCCAATCACCATTATAACCTTAACCATCTCGTTAGGATACTTGGATGGAGTTTACCGGTTCCCACTTAACCACTCCACATCCAAGGCGACTTTATTCACGGTGCACCCAATCCTATAGTCGGCTAACTATATCCGATCAAAGAACCAAGAACCACTTACATCACTTGCCAACATAACCACCTTACCACATTAATCCTTTAATTCACATGCATAACCATAATGCAAAATTCATCATTTACCATTATCAATTCACTGTTTTTAAAGCATTACACAAAGCCATTAAACAACATGCAACACCATGCATCAAAACCACAATTTCCATGTACAAAACCAAGGATCTCTTACCTTGAGCATCCTTCACATATGGCTTTCAAAACCAGCATTAAACCATGCTAAAACATGCTTCCAAACAGAATTTAAAACATGCAAATCATATGCATTGCAACCATCAATCACAATTGCTTAAAAAAAACCAATTCACAACACAAACCAAGAGCGAAAATCCATTTACTTACTCTTGAGCTTAGCAAAGTTGTTTAGACTTAAACTAAGCTCCCAAACCTTCAAACCCTGGTTTAAAAGCTGAAAACCCAACTTCACTCACCGATAAACAAAACAAGGCTAGCCAACAAGCCTTCCAAGCATCCGAAACCTTCCACACCACCTCAAATGTTCACGGATCTTCCTCCCCTGTTTCAAGCACATAACAACAGAAGATTAATGCATCATTATGCATTAAAAACACCAGCAACACAACTAAACTCGCTGCTCATCACAAATCCAACATTTCGGCTACCAAACACAACCGAAATCACCACCAAACACTTCCGAAACTTAACCCAGCCAAGATCCATCACTTCTAACCATTTTTAAACATCAATTAACATCCAAAATGATCACAATCACGTCCTTATACCTCCAGCTATAACAGATCATCAAAAACACCCCAAAAACAACCAAAAACATCAAGCAAAACTTAGGAAATTCAACCTATTCGGGATTGCATTGATAAAACCTCAATTCCTTATCAATTTAACATTCATTTAACATCAATTTGACACCTCAAAACACTGCCCAAACAGATCTCACAAAATTTCACCAAAAATCACCAAATCTTGCATTTTAAAGCCAAAATCAAGATTACCATTGTAAAACCTTTAATAAATCATAATTCAAGGATTGAGAACTTGGGAATTTCAGTAAAGAACTGAGAGTTTAGAGGAGAAGGACGTTCTTACCTCCAAACTTGAGTTTCTCCCTTTTTGGAACCAAAATCTTGAAAATTCCACTTAGCAAATGGTGAGGTTTTGTTGAAGAAATGATTGGAGATCAAAAGAGAATTGAAAAGAGATGTTTAGGTGACAAAATCAGAAGAAAATCTCTGGAGAAAAGATGTTTGGGTTGAGAGAAAATGAGGGAAAAGAAAATAGAAGATTGAGAGAAAAGTTAGTTAGAAAATGACAAAATATCTTCCCTCCACTTTTCTTTTATTTAAAAACCATTTAATAAACCTTTAATATTTTAGAAAAATCTGGAGAAACTCCCATTGGGTAAATAGCTCCTTAAAGATTCAAAGTTTCAATCCTTTATAAACAGTCACGCAACTTTCAAAAATTACATTTTGGTCACTAGCCAAAATGTCACCCTTCCCAACCTCATTTTGTAAAATTGATTTCATAGTTCACTTATATATATTAAAAGAGGATTTTAGGACATTTTTCCATATTTTTAATGCAACCCGAACTAGGCTTTCCTAATTTCACCTTTATATATTCGAACCGCAACCCGACCGGTCCGGTCCAAACCCAAAACTTCCAAGCCCAAAACCGGGGCGTTACACATCTTGTGTAATTCAATTGTATTTCTTTATTTCAAGATTAGGGAGATTGCACCTGTAATTGGGGAAAATGTTTTACCTTTGTGAGGTTTATTTTCATTTGCCAACAACCTTTCTTGTAAAGAGTGATTTTAATCAAGCTTTGGGTAGAAAGCTTGATTGTCTTGTAACGGTTTCTTCATAAGCCTAGAAAAGGGGATAAATTCAATAGTGAATTGTTTGAAAATTCTTAGTGGGAGCTAAGGTAGTGGATGTAGAGCTTGTTAGAAGCTTGAACCACTATAAAATCTCTTGTCTTCAATTTTTATTTTACCACTTTACTCCCTTTCAATTTAAAAAGCCAATTCACTCCCTCTTGGCCAATTGACATTGTTTGACCATCTCAACAAAAAGCTTGATTCAAGGAATGATGAACAATAAGGAAATTGAATTCTTTGAAGAATTCATAGAAAAGAAAGAAGTAGATGTATGCACATCTAAAAGCTCTGGAATTAAGTATGGGCTGAATAGATCATTAATTCTCTCTGCAAAATCAATGGTCACGAGTTAATCCAATTAAGGAAAGCAAGTGGCAACTCCTAAGATTGTGATTACTCCACGGGCTCTTTTCCTTTTCAAGGATACTCGAAAGGTTCCTTGGAATTATGTTGCCAATGTATTTGTGTCGAAAGGAATAAAGCCCCAAGAGGAAGCGAAGTTTCTAGATGAAACAAGGTCAATAAAAGAGGAGAAAGTAGATGAGAAACCAGAAACTGAGCTAGTTAATGAGGTAGGTCATTTCACAATTAGTGGTAGATGTTACTCGCCCGAAACATCTAAGGAAGTTGAGAAAGTGAAAGGATAGACATTGCGCCAGAAAAGATCTTTGGGGAAGAACCATCCCTAAAAATAAATGAGCCAGTCACAGAGGATCAGGCCCAAGAATTCTTAAAGTTCTGAAACATAGAGAGTATAAAATAGTTGACCAGCTTCGTAGGCAACATGCCAAGATTTTTGTTCTCGAATTACTGTTGAGTTCTGATGGGCACCGAAATACTTTAATAAAGGTGTTGAATATGATGTTTGTCCCTAATGACATATTAGTACACAAGTTGGATCCAATTGTGAATCATATAACAATTGAAAACTGCATTATGTTCACTAATGACGAGATCCCGAATGGTGGGATAGGATCTGTCAAAGCCTTGAACATCACAACTCACTTTAAGGATCTTTAGGGTCTGATGAACCTAGACTAGAGATCTAGGTTAGTTCAGGGTTGGTTTAGGGAAAACTTGGTTTGGGATGTGATAAAATTATGCAAAAAAATTCTAAAATTATATTTAAATATATATTGAGGAAAAGTTAAGCCATTTTCGGAAGGTCGACATTTTAGTTTGGTGACTAAAATGTAAAAATTTAAAACTATTTTAAAGGACTGTTTTGAAAGAGGGCCAATGCTTAGAATCTTTAGGGAGATAAGTTAAAAGTAACCAACCTTTTTCCTTCAATTGAGCACATTTTAATTGTGGTTTAGTTAAAAGACTTAAAAGAAGAGTTTTATTAAAAAGGAGATTTAGTTTTATAAAATCATTTTTGATGTAACTCTCATTTTCTCTCTTTTCTCATCAGCCAAACATCTCCTTTCTCTCAAAATTTCCAGAGAATTTCATCTTTGCAATTCCTTTTTTTGGTAAATGATTTCTTTGGTGATTTCATCATTTTTCTCAAAGGATCTTTGAAGGTTTTCAACAAAAACTTGTTAATTGAAGGAATAAGCAAGGATTAGAGGTAAATTTCATTCAACTCGTCTTATTAAGGTTCTTTATTGAAATTTCCAAGTATTTGGCTCTCTAATTATGTTTTCTTAAGAAGATTTTATGTTTAATTTGATGAAAGTGGTTAAATCAAGCTTAAATGGTGATTTTGAATTATTTTTGTATTGAATCTGATTTGGCTGAGTTATGATTGATTTTAATCATGTTTTGGATGTTAATTAATGTTAAAAGCAAGGTTTGATCATATTAATCACGAATCAAGATGGATCTCTAGTTGTTAGGTTGTTAGATTTTGGGTTTTAGTGGTGTTTGTGTGAAATCTCAGTTGCTGGAGGTATATTAATGTAATTAGGTTGATTTGGATGTTGATTGATGATTAAAATGGATGAAAGTGATAGGTTTTGGTTGGGCTAAGTTTGCAGTGTAATCGAAGGTGTTTTTGGTTGCTTCAGATAGACACTTCGGTGTTTTTGCGTAGAGCAGCAGGGAAGCTTTGCTTGCTGGAGATTTTAATGCATGATGATGCATTAATCCTCTATTATTCTGTGGTATAAATAGGGGAGAACTTATCAGAAGCAATCAGTGAAGTTTCGCGAGTTTCAATTGCTTGGATTTGCGCCGGCAAGTCGAGTTTGCACGTGTTAGTGAGTGAGAACGTGATTTTCAGTTTTGAAAGCTTTAAAAAGGTGATTTGGGATCTTAGTGGTAAGCTTGAAATGCTTAACTAAGTTCGAAAGTAAGTGAAAGGATTTTCCTCTCTCGGTTGTGCTATTATGTGATGATTTATGCACTATTTTGAATTAATGGTTTTACCCACTATTAAAGCATGTTTATATGAGTATGGTCACTGTCTTTATTGATGTTATATTGAAGGATGCACAAGGTAAGTGATCCTTGAAGTATATGATCTATACTTGTGACTTTAAGCATGGTTTAATGCTTGGAAATGTGATTTATTGACGATGCTTTAAAAATAGTGAGGTATGTGTTAAATGTGAATTATATTAGCAAGTGGTGTTGTGAAATGGTTTATAGATGATATTAGATATAGTTAGCTGGCTATAGGATTGAGTGCACTTTAAAAAGTCACATTGGATGTTGAGGGGTTGGTGTCCCGTGTCTCCATCCAAGTACCCTAACGATCGAGGAGGTTGGTGTCACGTCTCTCGTTAGTGGTTAAGCATCTAACTGATTATAGGGTTGGTATCCCTATGGGTTGTAATCGTACCCGGTTGATAGAGTAGCTTTGGTTGTGAATGTAGCAATTCCGGTTAAGATGGCTTGAAGTGCCAGGCAGACACTTGTTGTAATCCGTGTAGTCGATATGAGGTTTTGAGTTGTGATCTTGTTTAATGATCACTTCTAAGCCAATATAATTGATGATGTATTATGAAATGATTTATGTTGCATAATGTGGCTTATGCATGTTTTACTCTTTAAGTTTTGCATATGATAACTATGCATGGAAAGGCTTAAATTGAGTGTAGTTCGGAACTTGTTGATGGTTCATGATACATGTTGCATGATATTTAACATGCTGATTTTGATTAAGGAAAGTGCATGGTTTTAAAAAGGGTATGCTGGTTTTCAAGTAATGTTTTAGCAAATTGAAATGAGATTTCAACGTGGACATAAGAAATGGTTTTAATGCATTGATGGTGTTTTACTTATGAGCCTCCTCACTAAGCCTTGTGTGCTTACGCTCTCATTTGTCCATCAATGCAGATAATTGAGGCTTTGGAGGCAGCAAGAAGTAAGAGATTCCAAGAGACTTCACTTTAGAATGTATGTTTCAGTTTAGACTAAAGTAATAAGGGCAATGGGGGATCCGTTCATTTGTTGGGAGACTTGTGTAAACTCCATTTTGTGCAAGTTTTGATTTGTTGTTTTAGACTTGTAATTGGACATTGGTTTATGGTTTATGCTTTACTTTGCATTTTGAGTATCTTGCTTGATTTGACAATAGGTTGCATGCCTATAGTTTACCTTTGATGCAAATGCTCATGTTATGTTGATGAATATACCATGGATGCTTGAGGATTGATGCTTGATGAGTGTTTAAAAGTTCTATTATTTACACCCTTTTTAACCCATATTTCTGCTGCATTCAAGCATTATTCATTGCATTTAGGTCAGTTTACAGCAAAACATCACAAATATATTAAAAGGCACAGATTCTACTAAAAATGGCTGTTTTTGTAGGTATCTGCCATGGTTGACGATGAAGGCAGGCGCAGGGCAGATAAGCAGAAGAGCTGAACTGGACAAGCAGCCGAGGAAGACGAACCTGTCATGGACCTGTCGTGACAGCAAGGTGACAGCAGACTTATGAAGAGGAAAAGTAAAGTGGATCTCGATAGATAGAGAAAAATCTGCTCGCCTGTCGTGTGGAAGCCAAATATTTTTCCAAGCCCCGGATCAAAAGATATGTCAAGCCAAAGCTCAAGGAGAAGAAATTCCTAGAAACAAGGATGCGGCTGGAAAGTAGGAGACTTTAGAGATTTAGTCTTTATTAGAATCTTACTTTTAATTAAAGTTGTAATCCTTGTTACCTTAGATAACTTGAGCCCAAAGCTTATATAAGGGCATAGATTAAACCTAGGGCAGAAACCGATTACCCCATAACCGAAACCTAAACCTTCCTGTCGTCCACCTGTCACCGACATGTTCTAAATTCCCCCTAGGGCTACGGGTTGTTTTGTAAAGTAGTTGCAAGGGTTGCTTTGTTTTAGGATTTTTCAAGTTCAATAAAATAAACTTCAAGTTCTTTTATCTTGGTTTTAATATCTTGCAAGAGCATCAGGAGAGCATTGTGAGGTTATCCATTTACTTAGCATCGGGAGAGTTAAGTATACGAAAGAGATAAGAGCGCGTTCTCTAGTTTATAGTTGAACCATCTCGTGCCTAGGGATAGGGCGAGGTTAAGTGGCTAAGGAAGAATTCATACACATCGGTGTTCATCCTTCGATTCACGCCGGGAGGTATCATCAAAGACGTGATCATCGACAGACTTGTGCCTAGGGATAGGGCAAGGCAGATCTGGGATTCTTGCCAAGCTTGAAGTACGGAGTTAGTGTTCGCTGCCGCGACAGCTAACGGACAGCCGCCGCGACAGGTGCTGTCGGCGACGGGCGCGACGACAGAACTGGAGATCCTAAGCAATTCAATACCTGCACTACTGAGCAACTCAATACCAGCCCATTCTTTCTATCTTGATTTCTCTACTCTTTTATTTAAGTATTCTTTATTATTTTCGTGACAACCATCTTAAATCGTTCTTTTCCCCTTGTGCAGATAGTGAAGGAAAGGGTTAGCCCAGTCCCTGTGGAGACGATATCCGATACTCCAGTATCACTTTATTACTTGCGACGTGTACACTTGCACTCAATTGCGATAGACACTTTTACACGCAACAAGTTTTTGGCGCCGTTGCCGGGGACTGGCAACACACTTTTACCCTAGCTTCTACACTTTTCTTTTATTATTATTTTTTTTATTTTTTTTTTATTTTTTTTATTTTTTAACAAAAAAAAACTCAGGTGAAAATACAGGTTCAAGGGCATTAACATGCCAGGAAAAACCATTCGAGAGTTGATGTGGGAAAGTTCTTGCAATTACCGTGAAGACATGCTGTCAGGGCAGCAGCCGTGGCAGCAACAGGGGCAGCAATTGCCGATGCCGCAGCAGCAAAATTTTTTATGGTACGATCAAAACCCACAAAATTTTTTATACCATAACAGTTTTGCTGCAGAACCCGACCTGCCCTGGCAATGTCATCATCCTCAAGAGCAGTCAAAATCCTTAGAAGACACACTGCAAGCCTTCTTGGCAATCGCTCAAAAAGTGTCAGCCTCTACGAACGCAAGTATCGCCAAGATGGATGAACTCTTGAGCAGACCAGTCCTCATTCATGCCACAGATGAACCTGAAATCCTGAGGCAAGACGACGAGGATGCCCATGTGAAGGAATACCCAACATATGATGAGTCTGAGCAACAACCTGCCATGGCAATGATCGAGGAGCCGGAATGGAGCAACACCACGACAATGCTTACTGAAATTCAAGAGAATGTCACGGCAGCAACAACTTTTGAGGCAGAAACTCCAGTCAAAGCGGAAACTGCCGCCTCGACAGCAACTGCCGCCTCGACAGCAACTGATGCTGAAACAGCAACCACATCAGAGGCAAACTCTCAACCCACGACCTCGATTATGCCTAACCAAGATTGCACACATCCATCCCTGTCATGGCACTCGCACGACCACCTAGAAGAGCTACCCAATGACAATGCCTCGCCGATGGAATATGAGCAGGTAATAAACGAACCTTTTGAATTATATGAAAACTCACCAATTCCATTGCAGGTATTAGAGGAACCAAAGCCGGTGGACATAGAATCATCAAAGTCTCTACTGATGGAGATTTACGAGTGGTCAATAGAATTTAGTATAGAGAGCGATGGCAATTACCAATGTCCCATTGACCTGCAAAGTAACCTGACAACAGGCTGTCAAAATAACTGCCTGTCATAGCAGCAGACACGACAGCAAGGGCTATATTCAACCACAACAACATTCAACGAAAACAAGGTAAAAACATTACCAAGAAGGGAGGACTTCATGGACTACAAAGGGAAGAGAAAGAAAGGAGCCCCCACCATGAGAAAAATCACCAGATGGAGGGTACAGATGGACTTCAAGAAGTACCGAAAACGACGCCTCAAGCATTATCAGGGGACTGAAGCCCCAGGAAGTCAGGAAGTGGTTACTTTAGGAGATGCCCCACAAGGCATTCCTAATTTAACCTAATTTTTTATTTATTTTATTATTATTATTATTTATTAGGAATTAGGTTTATTTTATTCAAATAATGTTTTTCTATTTTTATGTTTTTAGGAAATAAAGGAGTCAAGAAGAAAAGGAGAAGTGACCCAAGCCCACCGCCGATCCATCAGCCCATTGAAGCCCATTTATGGAAACCTGTCGTTTCGGCTGCCGCCGCGGACGGATATGACAGGCTGTCAACAGACTGACACGGCAGACGCAGAAGCGTGCGGCAGACGCGTAACAGACGAATAAATGCGTGTCAGACGCGTCAGACACGCTAAATCCAATCTGCCGCTCCGTTATTCACGCCTGCCGTTATAGCATTAACGGGCAGCACCTCGACCACTATAAAACCCCGTTTCATTTTCATTTTCACTCACTTCTGTCTTTCTTACTTGTTCTCCCTTTTTAGTTTTCATTTGCTTTCATTTACTTTTCACAACCCTTGCACTAATATGTCTTATAGGAAAACCCGACGCAATGCTGCTTCCACTTTCTCAGAGGCAGCAGCTCCGACATCCAGGTCGTGGAGCAACCTGCCCCTGAACCTGCCCAGCCTCCTCCACAGCCCAGACGCCCCCATCAGATCCGTGTCAGCAGCAACAGCGAGGCAGCGACTAAAATTTAAGTTTTTACCTCTTATTGCTGCCTGCCTTTATATTTTGTAATGTACTTTTTCTTTATTTTATTTTTCATATCATTTTGCATTGAGGGCAATGCAACCCTTGAGTTTGGGGGTGGCAACCCTCTATCATTAATGGAGTCTTAAGTCTTTTTATTAATTGTTGTGTCTTTTATTTATTTAAGTTCTCTAAAAAAAAATCAGAAAATATAAAACTGTTGGCTTAAAACTGTGAAGTTAACTTACCTGTCATGACGGCTCTGTCGTGGCAGCATCTTTAGGACAAGTTAAGGAGAAGTTTAGAGCCTTTCTATTGTTCTGAAAACTTAAACACTTTTGTGACTGTTATACTGCTTAGATGTCTTTTAGCCAAACTAGAACAGGATGCTTAGTACTTGAATAGCCCCTAGAGGTGCCTAACACTGGCTCTAGGAAAGAAGTTTAGCAAAAGAAAATCAATAGCCCTAGAGGTGCCCGAAACCGGCTCTAGGAAGTTAGCTAGAGGTGCCCGAAACCGGCTCTAGTGAAACTTTAGCTTAAAAAAAAAATTTGAAATCGAGTCAAAACAGAAAATCAAAGGAGCATAAGAAGTGCCTTCAAAAGATAAACTTGGCATAAAAATTCGAGTTAAGAGCTGAAATTTTCTAGTGAAACTAAGAGAGTCTTGGCATATAACTGTTCACAAGCATGCACACACTGCACGAGGACTATAGGGAGATTCCGGACAGATCCAATCTTTCCGACAGGTTGCTGCCGCCATAGAGAATGAGCGACGGGTAAGGGACAGTTCACTGTTTGAAGGCCAACACAAAAATTTTCATTTTTCTTTTAAGTCTTAATTGCTTGAGGACAAGCAAAAACTTGAGTTTGGGGGTGATGGCAACCCTCCATCATTAATGGAGTCTTAAGTCTTTTTATTAATTGTTGTGTCTTTTATTTATTTAAGTTCTCTAAAAAAAAATCAGAAAA
The DNA here is from genome assembly GCA_030270665.1 of Hibiscus trionum. Taxonomy (NCBI): domain Eukaryota; kingdom Viridiplantae; phylum Streptophyta; class Magnoliopsida; order Malvales; family Malvaceae; genus Hibiscus; species Hibiscus trionum. Next base: position 37,323,364 of record BSYR01000026.1, on the reverse strand, counting down.
TATAAAACTGTTGGCTTAAAACTGTGAAGTTAACTTACCTGTCATGACGGCTCTGTCGTGGCAGCATCTTTAGGACAGGTTAAGGAGAAGTTTAGAGCCTTTCTATTGTTCTGAAAACTTAAACACTTTTGTGACTGTTATACTGCTTAGATGTCTTTTAGCCAAACTAGAACAGGATGCTTAGTACTTGAATAGCCCCTAGAGGTGCCTAACACTGGCTCTAGGAAAGAAGTTTAGCAAAAGAAAATCAATAGCCCTAGAGGTGCCCGAAACCGGCTCTAGGAAGTTAGCTAGAGGTGCCCGAGACCGGCTCTAGTGAAACTTTAGCTTAAAAAAAAATTTTGAAATCGAGTCAAAACAGAAAATCAAAGGAGCATAAGAAGTGCCTTCAAAAGATAAACTTGGCATAAAAATTCGAGTTAAGAGCTGAAATTTTCTAGTGAAACTAAGAGAGTCTTGGCATATAACTGTTCACAAGCATGCACACACTGCACGAGGACTATAGGGAGATTCCGGACAGATCCAATCTTTCCGACAGGTTGCTGCCGCCATAGAGAATGAGCGACGGGTAAGGGACAGTTCACTGTTTGAAGGCCAACACAAAAATTTTCATTTTTCCTTTAAGTCTTAATTGCTTGAGGACAAGCAAAAACTTGAGTTTGGGGGTGTGATGAGTGTTTAAAAGTTCTATTATTTACACCCTTTTTAACCCATATTTCTGCTGCATTCAAGCATTATTCATTGCATTTAGGTCAGTTTACAGCAAAACATCACAAATATATTAAAAGGCACAGATTCTACTAAAATGGCTGTTTTTGTAGGTATCTGCCATGGTTGACGATGAAGGCAGGCGCAGGGCAGATAAGCAGAAGAGCTGAACTGGACAAGCAGCCGAGGAAGACGAACCTGTCATGGACCTGTCGTGACAGCAAGGTGACAGCAGACTTATGAAGAGGAAAAGTAAAGTGGATCTCGATAGATAGAGAAAAATCTGCTCGCCTGTCGTGTGGAAGCCAAATATTTTTCCAAGCCCCGGATCAAAAGATATGTCAAGCCAAAGCTCAAGGAGAAGAAATTCCTAGAAACAAGGATGCGGCTGGAAAGTAGGAGACTTTAGAGATTTAGTCTTTATTAGAATCTTACTTTTAATTAAAGTTGTAATCCTTGTTACCTTAGATAACTTGAGCCCAAAGCTTATATAAGGGCATAGATTAAACCTAGGGCAGAAACCGATTACCCCATAACCGAAACCTAAACCCCCCTGTCGTCCACCTGTCACCGACATGTTCTAAATTCCCCCTAGGGCTACGGGTTGTTTTGTAAAGTAGTTGCAAGGGTTGCTTTGTTTTAGGATTTTTCAAGTTCAATAAAATAAACTTCAAGTTCTTTTATCTTGGTTTTAATATATTGCAAGAGCATCAGGAGAGCATTGTGAGGTTATCCATTTACTTAGCATCGGGAGAGTTAAGTATACGAAAGAGATAAGAGCGCGTTCTCTAGTTTATAGTTGAACCATCTCGTGCCTAGGGATAGGGCGAGGTTAAGTGGCTAAGGAAGAATTCATACACATCGGTGTTCATCCTTCGATTCACGCCGGGAGGTATCATCAAAGACGTGATCATCGACAGACTTGTGCCTAGGGATAGGGCAAGGCAGATTTGGGATTCTTGCCAAGCTTGAAGTACGAAGTTAGTGTTCGCTGCCGCGACAGCTAACGGACAGCCGCCGCGACAGGTGCTGTCGGTGACGGGCGCGACGACAGAACTGGAGATCCTTAGCAATTCAATACCTGCACTACTGAGCAACTCAATACTAGCCCATTCTTTCTATCTTGATTTCTCTACTCTTTTATTTAAGTATTCTTTATTATTTTCGTGACAACCATCTTAAATCGTTCTTTTCCCCTTGTGCAGATAGTGAAGGAAAGGGTTAGCCCAGTCCCTGTGGAGACGATATCCGATACTCCAGTATCACTTTATTACTTGCGACGTGTACACTTGCACTCAATTGCGATAGACACTTTTACACGCAACAATGCTTATATATGTTGTATGCATGTTGGAAGCATGTTGTATTGTTTTAGATTGGATTAAAGTATGTAAAACCAGCAAAAAGTGACATTACAGGCCCAGGTGTTTCGGTACACTCGAGCTTGTATCGAAACAGGGTGCCTGAAATGGCCTTGGGGTTTCAAAACAAGGAGGGGCGTTTCGGTACGTTTGGCTACTAGAAGGTCATGTTCTGAAACAGGTTTGAGGCAGTATCGAAATAGATTCATGTACCGTAATAAACAACCTTGTTCTGAAATGGGTGTTTTGATACATGGCAACCTGTACCGAAACACCTTGCAGTTAAGTTGGTTAGGGGGATCTTCTGAGGTTATGTTTCTTTACGTTTTGATCCCTAAATGTTGTGGATGCAATTAAATGAGCTTGGGTTGTTTTTTTTAGTTGACTTTTGATAGAGATGCATGTAATATGATTAATTAAAGGTTGGTAACTTAAAAAGTGAAGAAGTTACTATAATTTGGCAAAATTACAAAATGCTCCCTAAAATGTGATTGCTACCGTTGAGTCCCTAATTATGGTCTGATTATGTTGTAAATCATTTCACTGTGATGTTTAACACATAGGATAATAATGAGCATCTAGAAAAAGATAAAACAAAAAAATAGGGTCGCTTATTGAGGTAAACTTTCCAGTTTATCTTAATATTCCCCGTGTGATCCGTTCCGTTCGGTCTTTTGCCCAGACCGGGTCGAGTAGGTTACAAGAGATACTGCCATGAGAATTCGGTGATGTGAGATACCATCGAGGTAGGACTTGACGAAGTGAGATTTCGTCTATCTATTCGCTTATCCGAGTAATGTTGCTAAAATACCAATATATGAGATTCACTTGTACCTTGATTATAAATGATTTTATGCATTGTGTTTTTCATATGAGAGCATGATTTGAGAAATACTTTATGAGAAACAAGCATGAGTAGCCTTGCCTTGAGATTTTGCATTATGGTTAATGCATGAGATAGATGATACATGTGGTCTTTGCTTTGAAAATGGTTTCAAGCATGAGATAGATTGAACATGAAGAAATAGCATTTTCCACTTGATAAATGGTTTACAATTCATTGTTTTGTTGGTTTGTTTGAGCATCCCTCACTAGGCATTATTTCTTATGCTCTCTTTTTCCAATAATGCAGAGAAATAGTGTATTTTGGGCAGCAAGGAGGCAAGAAGGATTCAAGGGAGTGATACGTAGCTCAAGTATGGTTTTTCGTTTACTTAGTAGTAATAATTGGCAATGGGAGGATGCCTTAAAGTTTTGGAAGTGTGTGTTTTGAAACTCCCTAGTTTGTGGCAAGTTTGTGATGCCTATGTTGACTTGTAAATGGCCTTTGGTATTTGGTTTAGGCTTGGTTATGCATTTTTGTATCTTGCTTGACTTATTTTCTAGGTCGCGTGCTTATAGTTTACTTATGTTGCTAATTGCCATGGAATGATGTTAATCATGCTTGGAATGTTTAAAGATTGATGTTTGGATATGATAAATATAAGTTAGAAGCATGTTGGAATGTTCATGGTTGCTTAAAAGTGAGAAAAACCAGCAAAAATATGACAATTGAGGTCCATTGTTTCGATACGCCTAAGGTTGTATCGAAACGAGGTCTCTGAAATAGGCATGGGGTTTCAAACGGGACATGGTGTATCGGAACATGCTCATGACGTTTGGCTACTAGAATTTGGTGTACCAAAATGTTTTATAGGATGTTTCGATGCTTGTGTTTCGAAACACTAGGACTTGTTCCGAAACAGGGTTTTTCGATACAGTGCTCTATGCATCGAAACACCATATTGTTAATAGTTTTATTTCTTTACATTTTAGTCCATGAATGTTGTGGATGCAATTAAATAAGCTTGGGTGATTGTTTTGAGCTGAGATTTGACAAAGTGGCATGTAATGTGACTAATCAAAGAATGGTAAATGTAACGCCCCGGTTTTAGGCCTAGGTGTTTTGTGTGTCGGGTCAGGCTGGTGGAACTGGTAATCGGTTGTTCGAATCGTAAAAGAGTGGTTCAGGGGAATCAAGGTTCGGGATGGGATAAAAATATGATAAAAATTCCTAAAATCCTCTAAAATTATAAATAAGAGGTTGGTTGAATCAATTTCGTAAAACAAGTTTTGGAAAGTATACATTTTGGGCAGTGACCAAATTGTAAAGTTTTAAACTATGAAAAAAGAGTGTTTTTCAAAAAGACTCAAAGTCTTAGAATCTTTAGGGAGGTTATTGGAAATTAAGCCTTTTCTCTAATTTGGCATGTGTTTTAAATGATTTATTTAATATTAAAATGGTATTAATTGATTTAATTAAAAAGGTAGTTATTTTGGTTAAATGATATTGACGATCATTTTCATTCTCTTCATTTCACTTCAGCCAAACACTTTCCAATTGCTCTCAAATTCCAGATTTTACACATCTTAATTTCTTTCCTTGGTTTCCAATTTCATCTTTGTGATTACTCTCAAATTCTTCAAGATTCTTGAAAGCTAAACTTGCCAAATTAGAAGAAAAGCAAATATTGGAGGTAAATTTTGTTCTAATCCTCTAATCAAGGTTCCTTAATGAAATTCAAAAGATATTTGACTCTTTATTCATGTTTTTTATTGAGGTTTTGTTATTGTTTTGATAAAAATATGAAATCTTGGTAGAAAAGTGGATTTAATGTGATTTTCAGAGTGGTGTTGATTTGATTTGTTTGAGATGGGTTCTAAATGGGTTTTAAAAGGTTTATGATTTTGAAATAGAGTTTTAATCATGGTAATTCCGAAATCCTTGAGATCCTTGGTTTTTAAGGTGTTTATGGTTGGATTTTTGGGGTGTAATGTGAGATCTGAGTTCCTAGAGGTATAAGGATGGTTTTAGGTTGTTTTTGGTTGTTGATATATTCTCAAAATGTGTTGAATGTGTTAGTTGATGGCTGAGAAGAGTTTGGAGATCAATCGATTGAGTTTTCGATTGTTTCGGTTGGGTAAATTGATGCTATAGAGCAGGGTTGCGGGTTTTCTTTTGAGTGCTGGTGTTTGAATGCATTATGATGCATTGAATCTCTATTTTAAGGTGTTGAAAATAGGGGATAGTGTTCTGGAATTGAACGAAGTGGTTTTGGAGGCTTCAGACGTTTGAGTGTTGCGTCGGCAAGTGTGGTTTCGCAAGTCGGTGAGTGGAATAAGATTTCCTGCTGGGAAACTTCATAAAAGTGGTTTGGGAACTTAGTAAGAGCTTGAAACGCTTTACTAAGTTCGGAAGCAAGTAAAGTGAATTTCCCTCTCTCGGATTGTGCTATTGTAAGATTTTGAATCCACTTGATTTAATTGTGTTAACCTATTGTTTTAAAGCATGTTTTGAGTTTATGAAATGTGTTGATGATGCCATATGGTTTAAGAATGCACTAGGTAAGTGATCCTTGTATGCATGTGATGATGCATGAGGTTTGAAGCATGGTTTAATGCTTGTGTTATGGCTTATCATGAATGCTTTGGGAAAAAAAACAGTGATGTGTGCTTGAAATATGGATTATATTGGCAAGTGATGTTGTGTAAAGTGTTTTGTAAATGAAATCAGATATAGTTAGTCGGCTATAGGATTGAGTGCACTATAAACAAGTCGCCTTGGATGTCGAGGGGTTGTGATTGTACCAAAAACTCCATCCAAATACCCTAACGATTGAGGATTGCTTAAGGTTGCAACGGTTGAGGGTAGCTCATGGGTGCAAACCTTGTGTGTGTACTGTTTCTCGTTAGTGGGTTATACATCTACCGAATGGTGTTGAGGGGCTGAAATTGTACCGAATACTCCACCACGGGTGTCACAACGGTGGAGGGTTGCTCCCATGTGTGAGCCTTGAGACGCCGATAGAGTGTATGAATGGTTTGGGACAACCCTTGGTAATCCTTGTATCCGATATGTTTTTGAGAAATGAGATTGTTGTTAATCACTTGAAAGCCAATATAGTGGATTGTAATGTTATTGAAATGTTGTTGATGCATATTGTGAAAAATGAAAGTTTTACCTTAAACTTAGCATAATGGTGTTTATGCTTGGACGACTTGATGTTTGTGTAGCAATGGTTTAATTGATGCAAAATATGCTATTCGTGTCACATGGTGTTATCATGCTGATTTTAATGTTAAAGTGCATGGTTTATCAAAGAAGGCATGATGGTTTTGAAAAGAGTGAAAATGGTTTTGTGCATTGATGGTGTTTTTTGTTTTGAGCTTTACTCGCTAAGCATTTTGTGCTTACGCTCTCTTTGTCCATCAATGCAGTCAATTTAAGCTTTGGAAGCGACACTTGCAAGGGATCTTCGAAAGACTTTGATTGAAGGTATGTTTGATTATGAACTAGAGTAATTAAGGCAATGGGGGTGTCCAATGCTATGAATGTTGATTGCTTTAGCGTTTTCTGATTTGTTGTAAGTTTGATATGCATATATGAGTATCTAAATGGCCTTCAGGAGTTGGTTTATGCTTGGATTTGAAAATTGATCTTTTGGTGTTTGTTTCGTAGGAAGTATGCCTCTAGTTCTCTTTGATTTTGCTAGTGGTGCTCTGATGGTGTCATTGCCATGTATTCTTGAGTATTGATGCGTATTTGAGTTGCAAGCTTGTTTGGATATATGTTGGATTAGTTTCGGATGTTTAAACTCGAGTTAAACCAGCAAAATTAAGCATTGCAGGCCCAAGTGTTTCGTAACACCCTTCCTCGTTTTGTAACGGGTGCTTGAAATGGCATTGGAGTAGCGAAACGGGGAGGTCCGTTTCGGTACACTTTGCTTCTGTGAAACCCTGTTTCCAAACGAGTCAAGAGCTGTTTCAGAACGATCCCACGTTTCGAAATATGAGCCCCTATTTCGATACATCCGTTCCAATACGGGGTTAGACGTTCCGAAACGTCTTGTTGTTATTTCAGTTATGGGCAATTTTGAAGTTATGATACTTTGTAATTTAGTCCCTGTTTGTCATGTATGCAATTAGATGAGTTCCAAGGGTTGTCTTGAGCCGAGTTTTTGCAGAGAAGCATGTAATGAACCTAATTAAAGGTTGGTAATCCGCATTTGGTAATAACCCTTACAAATTGTCAAATTTACAAAATGGTCCCTAAACCCAAAATTGGTATTAACCGACGAATGCTCGTGTTGTCTTTCAGTTTGCTGCTTGTTGATCACATAGTAATGGAACTTGCATCTAGATAAGATAAAAGAAAAAATTAGGGTCTTTTATTGAGGTAAACCTTCACGGTTTACTTCAATATTCCTTGTATGACATGATCGGTTCAGTCTATCGGCTAGGCCGGGTCGATGGGGTTACATTTGGTGGTATCAGAGGCAGGTTTTGAAAGGTTGGGATGGTGGTAAGTTGTTGGTAAGTGATTTTGATGTGTAGGTGTGTTATTGGTAATGTTTTCATTACTCGGTGAATGTTTTAAGCATGAAAATGTTAAGTATGTGATGGTGATGTTATATATGGTGATTGATTATGAATGTGAGCTGCTATAAATGATGTTGGATTGGGCTGAATTTTAATGCTTGAGTTGCATGATGATTGTCACATGCGTGTGGTATGCTTTATGCTATGCTGGGGGAAATTTGAATGCCCATTGCCTTATTACAACAGTGAAATGTTTTTGAATTGAAATCGAAGTCTTGGATCCTTGCTTGGAGCTGGCCTGAGTGTTTTGTTTTGTTATTATGTTATCATGCCGTAATAATAATAGCACAATAAACTGAGGAGAGAGTACCGATATGGTATGATTGTTATTGCCGTTGGGCAAGGAATAGAGGAGTGTGTGATGTCTCCCGGGGGCTAGACGCCTCGATGTAGGTACAACCTGTGTCGATTGAGTAAGTGTTGGATGACATGGTGCTTGGGATATAGGCGATGTCTATAGCTTGTGAAGTTGTTAATACTGAAGTGCATGTGACTGCACTAGCTGGTGGATGTTGTGAGTTGCGGATATCACTTACGTAGTTTTAGTAGAAGTTGAGCTCGAAGGTTGTCACCGGGGGTATCCATGGAGTGGATGACATGTACGAATGGGATTATAGAACAAATGGAGTGTAATGATGCCCATAGTGTAAAGATAAATTATATCTCGGTTTTATGGAGATGTGTATAATGGGTGGAAAACTATGGTTGTGGGCATAGAACCGGACGTTGTGTTCTGAGAGTTCTTTTGAACTAATCTAAAGGAGAAGTATCTGAGAGTTAGATACTTGGGTGACGAGAAATGTGAATTTGTGGTTTGGGATGGAAATCGTAAGTTTGTAGTTGAGTTAAGGTGTAGATTGTTTAGTTGAGCAGTTATGCTCCTAGATTGGATTTGGATGTGAGACATCGATATGATTGATTCTTTTATAGATCGGTGCATGATGTTAAATCATATATGTTATTTTATTGGCTACATCGTTTTCGACGTGTTGGTAACACGGGCGAGGTGCACTGAGCAGAACCTGGGTTTAATAACTCGTGTGAGAGGTTCTAGCGCTAGAAAGTGAGTTGCAGACTCTAGTTTTAGTGGTAGCCAATGTAAGAATGGTCATGCTAAAAAGGTTATCGCCTGGGTTGAGGCGAGGTTGTAGTAACGTTGGTCAAGGATCGTAGGGTCAGTGTGTCAAGGCTTGAGTAGTGGTTGATACCTATTAAGTATGAGGATCGTATGACCATGTGAGGCGAGCTTGTCCACGTTTGATCGGTGAGGTATAGCATTCTGCGCCTGTTGTTGCTAATGTTTTGGGAGTTATAACTTAATCGTTTGCTTTAGAAGCGTTAGATGTGGGGATGCGAGTAACCAGTTTCTTTGGTGAAACTGTTGATTCGAGGAAACTATATAGGAGATGCCCTTTATCTATTCAAGATCATGTGTTTTTAGTTGATTTGATAGAATTGCATTTTTATTATTTTGATGCGATTCTTGGAATTGATTGGTTGGTTGAGCATCGAGCTGTGGTTAATTTTGATGTTAAGTGAGTTACCTTGAAACTTGCGGATGATTACGAAGTAGTAATCGTAGGCGAGAATGTGAAGTTCTTGTCTAGTGCAATTTCAGCTCTTGAAGTGAGTCGGGTGATGGAGTTGGGTTGCGAAGCTTTCTTAGCGTAAGTGAGGAATCCTGGTACAAAGGAAGTGCGAGTGCAAGACATACAAACAATATAGGAGTTTTCGGGTGTTTTTTCCGGAAGAGTTGCCCGGGTTGCCACCAAACAGGGAAGTTGAATTTGGCATTGAGTTGTATGGAAAAATGACTCTCGTGTCCATTGCTCCTTGTCGCGTGGCACCTAAAGAGTTGAAGAAGTTGAAGACGCAACTATAAGAGTTGCTTGATGGAGGGTTCATAAGGCCAAGTGTTTCACCATGGGTTGCGCCGGTCTTGTTCGTGAAGAAGAAGGATGGTACAATGCACTTGTGCATAGATTATCGACAACTGAACAAGTTCACGATTAAGAACAAGTACCCTTTGCTGAGGATTGATGATTTGTTTGACCAGTTTCGTGGTGCTTCGGTGTTTTCAAAGATTGATTTGAGGTTACGACATTACTAGCTAAAGGTTAAGGATGTGGATGTACCTAAGACAGCTTTTCGGACTAGGTATGGCCATTATGAGTTCTTGGTGATGCCGTTTGGGTTGACAAATGCACCAACTACTTTCATGGATATGATGAATAGGGTGTTCCATGAGTTACTAGATCAGTTCGTGGTAGTGTTTATCGATGATATTCTCGTGTACTCGTGTACCAAGGAGGACCATGATAAGCATCTGAGGATTGTGTTGCAAGTGCTGTTGGAGAATCAACTTTATGCTAAGTTGAGCAAGTGTGAGTTTTGGATTAGGGAAGTGGTTTTTTCTTAGACATGTGGTGTCAGCCGAGGGTATTCAGGTCGATCCACACAAGGTGGAGGCGGTGATGAGTTGGAAAACACCTAAATCGATGATAGAGGTGTGTAGTTTCCTTGGATTAGCTAGGTATTACCGAAGGTTTGTTGAGGGTTTTTCTAAGATTGTTGCCCCTTTGACCAAGGTGTTGCAAAAGAATGTTCGCTTCGAATGGACAAATGTTAGGCAACAAGCTTTCGAGAAGTTGAAGGAAGCCTTGACGCAAGTTCCTGTCTTAATTCAACGAGAATCAGGTAAGGAGTTTGTGGTTTATGGTGATGCATCATATGTTGGTTTGGGTTGCGTGTTGATGCAAGGCGGGAAGGTTGTAGTTTATGCGTCTAGACAGTTGGAGGTGCATGAATGCAACTATCCTACTTATGATCTAGAGCTTGTTGCGGTGGTGTTTGCTTTGGAGATTTGGAGACACTACCTTTATGGTGAAAAGTGTGTGGTTTACACCGATCAAAAGAATTTGAAGTACCTCATGTCTCAAAGGGAGTGAAATCTTAAGCAACGAAGGTGGTTGGAGTTGCTTAAAGATTATGATCTGACGATTGAGTACGATCCTAGAAAGGCCAATATTGTAGCCGATGCGTTGAGTAGGAAGGTAGATGTTGAGCTGAGAGCGATGTTTGCTCGGTTGAGTTTATCGTGTGATGGTGGGTTGATAGCCAAGTTGCTGTTGAAACCTTTCTTGATTCAGCTAATCAAAGAGAAGAAGTTGCTTGATGATTCGTTGGTGCCTCATGTTCAAGATATAACTAATGGTAATGGAACAGAGTTTTGTTTCAGTGATGATGGAGTTTTATGTTTCCAAAAGTCGAATAGTTGTGTCGGAAGATGTTGAGTTGAGGTGCACTATATTGACTAAGGCTCATAGCAGTCCTTTTGCTGTGCATCCTGGTAGTACTAAGATGTAATCGTGGTTTGAAGGATGAGTACTATTGGGTGGGGTTGAAAAAGGTTGTTGCTGATTTTGTAAGCAAGTGTATGGTTTGCCATTGTGTGAAGGCTAAGCATCAGTTTCCTTTTAGGTTGTTACAGCCTTTGAGGATACCGGAATGGAAATGGGAAAGGATTACGATGGATTTTGTGTCTGGTCTACCTTTGGCACCATCTAAAAAGAATTCCATCTGGGTGATTGTGGATCGTCTTACGAAGTGTGCGCACTTCTTGGCTGTGCATACTATACATATACGTTGGATAAGTTAGCAGAGTTGTATGTTGTTGAGATTGTGCGTCTGCATGGTGTACCTAAGTCCATAGTGTCGGATAGAGATCTGAGGTTTACAGCGAGATTTTGGGAATATTTACATCAGGCGATGGGTACACGTTTGAATTTCAGCACTTCATATCATCCTCAGGTGGATGGACAGTCGGAGGGAGTTATCTAGGTGTTGGAGGATATGTTGTGATGTTGTGTGTTTAATTTCCAAGGTTCTTGGGAAAAATAGTTTCCTTTGGTTGAGTTTGCCTATAATAACAATTTTTAGGTAAGTATACAAATGGCTTCGTATGAGGCCTTGTATGGGAGAAAGTGAGAATGCCTCTTTGTTAGGTTGAGTCATGGCAAAGGTTGGTTTCCTTACAGGTTATGCTTAAGAGAACAACCGAGAAAGTGAAACTTATATGTGAACGGTCGAAGGCTGCATCGGATCGTAGGATGTCTTACGCGGATTTAAAGCGTAGGGAAATTGAGTTTGCGGTTCAAGATCGTGTGTTCTTAAAGGTATCGCCTTGGAAGAAGGTGATGAGGTTCGGACGTAAGGGAAAGCTTAGTTCGAGGTATATTGGACCTTATGAGGTTGTGGAGCGAGTTGGTCCTATGGCTTATCGGTTGAGGTTGCCTCCTGAGTTGGAGAAGATTCATGATGTGTTTCATGTTTCTATGTTACGGAGGTATAGATCAGATCGGACGCATGTGATGTCAGTTGAGGAGATTGAGTTGAATCTAGATTTATCCTATGATGAGGAACCAGTGAGAGTTCTGGATTTGAGTAGTAAAGTTCTTCGTGGGAAGACGATTGAACTTGTGAAGGTGTTGTGGCGACATCGGGGTGTTGAGGAGGCCATGTGGGAAAGCAAGGCAGACATGTTGAGGTAGTTTCCACATCTGTTTCCTTTAGGAAAAAATATTTAGAGGAAGAAATTTCCTATGTGGGGGAGAGTTGTAATGCCCCGGTTTTGGGCCTAGGTATTTTGTGTTTCGGGTCATGCCGGTGGAATTGTAATCTGTTGTTCGAATCGTAAAAGGGTGGTTCAGGGGAATCAAGGTTTGGGATGGGATAAAAATATGATAAAAATTCCTAAAATCCTCTAAAATTATAATTAATAGGTTGGTTGAATCAATTTTGCAAAACAAGTTTTGGAAAGTATACATTTTGGGCAGTGACCAAATTGTAAAGTTTTAAAACTGTGAAAAAAGAGTGTTTTTCGAAAAGAGTCAAAGTCTTAGAATCTTTAGGGAGGTAATTGGAAATTAAGCATTTTCTCTAATTTGGCATGTGTTTTAAATGATTTATTAAATATTAAAATGACTTCAATTGATTTAATTAAAGAGGTAGTTTTTTTGGTTAAAAGATTTTGACGATCATTTTCATTATCTTCTTTTCACTTTAGCCAAACACTTTCCACTTGCTCTCAAATTCCAGATTTTCAACACCTTCATTTCTTTTCTTGGTTTCCAATTTCATCTTTGTGATTTCTCTCAAACTCTTCAAGATTCTTGAAAGCTAAACTTGCCAAATTAGAAGAGAAGCAAGGATTGGAGGTAAATTTCGTGCTAACCCTCTAATCAAGGTTCTTTAATGAAATTCCAAAGATATTTGACTCTTTATTCATGTTTTTGATTGAGGTTTTGTTATTGTTTTGATAAAATGATGAAATCTTAGTAGAAAAGTGAATTTAATGTGATTTTCGAAGTTGTGTTGATTTGATTTGTTTGAGATGGTTTCTAAATGGATTTTGAAAGGTTTATGATGTTGAAATAGAGTTTTAATCATGGTAATCCCGAAATCTTTGAGATCCTTGGTTTTTAAGGTGTTTATGGTTGAGATTTTGGGGTGTAATGTGAGAATTGAGTTGCTGGAGGTATAAGAATGGTTTTTGGTTTTTTTGTTGTTGATATAAGCTTAAAATGCGTTGGATGTGTTAGTTGATGGCTGGGCTGAGTTTGGAGATCAATCGATTGAGTTTTCGGTTGTTTCGGTTGGGTAAATTGATGCTATAGAGCAGGGTTGCGGGTTTTCTTTTGAGTGTTGGTGTTTGAATGCATTATGATGCATTGAATCTATGTTATAATGTGTTGAAAATAGGGGATAGTGTTCCGGAATTGAACGAAGTGGTTTTGGAGGCTTCGGACGTTTGAGTGTTGCGTCGGTAAGTGTGGTTTCGCAAGTCGGTGAGTGGAATGAAATTTCCTGCTTTGAAACTTCATAAAAGAGGTTTGGGAACTTAGTAAGAGCTTGAAACACTTTACTAAGTTCTGAAGTAAGTAAAGTGAATTTCCCTCTGTAACCCCCTCGTCCCGGCCTAGTCACCAGACCGAACCAAACGGGTTACATGGGGAAAACCGAAGAGGAACCTGTTAAGGCCTCACCCCGATTAGCAACCCTAATATGTTTTCATTTTATTACTCTTGTCTACATGCCATGTTGAACCTATGTGAGACAGCAAACAACGGAAGAGCAGACACTGATACGAACCAAGCAGAGGGCATTACGGTAAATTAACCTTACCAAAATAGTTTCTTAGTCAAGTTCCATGCACATGAGGTAAAACCATACCAAAAGATACATGTAAACCCATTTATGAAGCATACATGCATTAGGGACTAAAGCGTGATATTTGGAAACCTTCAAAGATGCCCTTTTAACAACTTTAACTACCTACGTTTCGGAATAGGACCGCCCGTTCCGAAACGCGAGCTCTCCTTCAAAAAGTAACATTAGGCCATTCTGGAATGGTTCCTCGTAGTTCCAAAACGGAGGTCTCAAGAGGCAAAATGTACCGGAATGGCACCACCCCCGTTCCGATATGGGTGCCCCATGATGTTTCAAAACACCTGGGCACAGATTTGCCCGAAAATGTATTTTGGCATCCTCAAACGTTCCCAAACTTATCCCGAAAGACCTCAAACCACATGATAGCATATTAAACAAACAATCTAGAGGCACATCACCCTATAGACAAGCTTCAAACATGCATATACGTAAATATGAACCTCAAACCCAAAAGCTCATAAGAACACTTTAGTTCCAAAAACACCAACAAGTCAAAACGCATAGCAATTAACCAAAAGCCATAACAAGCCTCAACATAGCATTGTATCAACATTCAAAACATGTTAGCAACAAAAACAACTACAAAGGAGTTTGGACACCAACTCCCCAAACACAAAAGTCTAGCATTCCCATTTCCTAAGTATTATTACAACCATAAAAACCATACTTTGAGCTAGCAAAGAACTCCAAGACTCCTGCCTTGCCCCACTTGCCTTCCGAAGCCACTAACGATCTACATTGTTGGAAAAGAGAGCGTAAGCTTAAAAGCTTATTGAGCGGAGCTCAAAACACAACAACAACAACAATGCAATTCGAACATATACTTTAGTTTAAAGACAAAATAATTTAGAAAGGAAATATACTAAACCAAAAATACAAGGACAAAACCATGGTGTGCACATACACAACCATTCCCGGTGGGACTACACATCATTGTTCACAACAACTAGCATGTTTCTGGTGGGACTACACATCACCGTGCTCATCAACTAGTCACTTTCAATGGGACTACACATCATCGTTCACAACAACTAGCATGTTTCTGGTGGGACTACACATCACCGTACTCATCTACTAGTCACTTTCGGTGGGACTACACATCACCGTATTCAACAACAACTAACAATCACGTGAGGCTTGACAACAACTACGACCACACAACATCATTAAAAGGAGGTAAAAACAATCTGCATTTCACACAACAACACGAATAAACACGTGTACCAACAATCAACGGAACAAGGCAAAAATAGACAAACTTACACTCGGGTTTAGGTTGAACCCTAAGGCTCCACCCAAACCCCAAGAAACCTTTATTGAACATTTTAAAGCTTCAAACAATTTCCACTAACCAGCTCAAACCCAAAACAAGCCTACGGTCCTCCTTCAAGCTTTCGCAACTTCCGGAGTAGCATCCGAAGAACCCAATTCGTTATAATCTACTTCTACCCAAATCAAAACAAGGAACATCTTTCAATATTCAAACTCACTAAAATAAATTCCATCAAAATCCGACAACAACAAGCATCTGATTTCTATCCGAAACTAACCAAAACCATCCCCATTTCTACTCTAACCTTAAGTCAGTCATATCCTCATCAATTTATCATTCAAACCATGTCTAAACACTCCAAAAACATCAACCCAACAACACCAAAACATTAGGAACCCTTCTCCACCATTTCTAAACCAAATACCTATTAATCAAAATTACCCATTTTCCCAAAATCCGGGATTTCATGTAAAACCCAATGTCTTAACACCATTTTACACTCAAAACATCCTTTAAAACTCACTCAAACCATGGTTTCACTAAAAAGCTTAAAACCCCATTTTTACCCAAATGAAAGAACTTGAGAAATCTTCAAAACCTTGAAGTGTAGGTGTTAAAAACAAGATTAGAAGGAAGGAAAGAATAAAACCAAGTTGCTTACCTCTTGAAACCTCCACAAATGGTGAAGGTTAGTGAAAATGGAGAGTTGATAGGCTTAGCAGAACTTAACGTGAAAGGAGAATGGGAAAAGGGAGAAGAAAGGGGTTTTTTTGAAATATTTTATTTTATTCTAATTTAAAAATCTATCTTTAAAACCCATTTTACCAAAAACCCCATGTTTCTTCCAAAGCCTTCCAATTTTGTCATTTAAAATGTTTTTCCCCAACTAGTTTAACCCGAACCGGCTTAACTAAACCCGAGTATCTTCCGGGCCCCAAACCCGGGTGTTACAACTCTCCCCCACTAAAGGAATTTCGTCCTTGAAATTACCTGACGGAAAGAGATACAGAAACTGTTTCTGCATGTCTTCCTTCCTCTCCCATGTGGCCTCTTCCACACCTCGGTGTCTCTACAAAACCTTGACTAACTCGATAGACCTCCTACGCATCACTTTACTATCCGTAGCAAGAATTTCAACCAGCTCTTCATCATACGACAAATATGGGTTCAACTCGATCTCTTCCACTGCAATCACATGAGACAGATCTGATTTATACTTTCGAAGCATCAAAACATGGAACACGTCATGAATCTTTTCTAACTCGGTCGACAATCTCAATCTATAAGCAACGGGACCAATCCTCTCAACTACCTCGTAAGGACCAATGAACCTCGAACTTAACTTACCCTTCTTTCCAAACCTCATCACCTTCTTCCAATGCGAGACTTTCAAAAATACTTTGTCGCCAACATCATACTCTATCTCTTTTCTCTTCAAATCGACATACAATTTCTGTCTGTCTGAAGCTGTCTTCAAGAAATCACAAATCAGCTTTACCTTTTCGGTAGTGCCCTTAAGCAAGTCTGGCATAGGTACAAGCTTATATCCTGCCTCGGCCCAACAAATAGGTGTTCTACATTTCCTACCATACAGAGCTTCATATGGTGCCATATGAATACTATCCTGATAACTGTTATTGTACGCAAACTCTACTAACGGTAGGTGTTTCTCCCATGAGCCCTAAAAGTCGATGATGCAACACCTCAACATGTCCTCTAGCACCTGAATCACTCTCTCTGACTGGCCATCTAACTGTGGGTGATACGAAGTGCTGAATTTCAACCAAGTACCCAAGGCACGATGCAAACACTCCCCAAATCTAGATGTAAACCTCGGATTTCGGTCTGACACAATCGATTTCGGTACCCCGTGCAATCTCACTATCTCACTGATATACAAATCGGTCAACTTGTCTAAGGTGTAAGTAGTATGAATAGGTATAAAATGGGCACACTTAGTGAATCTGTCGACTATTACCCATACCGAATTCTTCTTCGAAGGAATCAACGGTAACCCTGACACAAAATCCATAGTAATATGTTCCCACTTCCATTCCGGAATCTTCAACGACCGTAACAAACCTGAAGGAAACTGATGCTCGGCCTTAACTCGCTGAAAATCCATACACTTACTCACAAACTTGGTCATATCTTTCTTTAACCCAATCTAGTAGTACTCATCTTTCAACCCACGGTACATCTTCACACTACCCGGATGCATAGCAAAAGGACTGTTGTGAGCTTCATTCAGAATAGCAAGCCTCAACTCGGCATCTTCTGGAACAACTACCCTATCCTTGAAACATATGATTATGTTCTCACCAAAACAAAAATTTGTGGGTTTACCCTCGGCTACATCTTGCACGTGAGGTGCCAAAGATCCGTCTTGCAACTGTTTCTCTCGAATGAACAGAACTAACGAAGGTTTAACATGTAGCTCGGCTATCAAACCGCCATCCCATGACACACTCAATCTCGCAAACATAGCTCGCATCTCAAGTGCCACTTTTCTACTCAAAGCATCGGCCAGTACGTTTGCCTTACCCGGATGGTACTCTATCGTAAGGTCATAGTCCTTAAGAAGCTCTAACCACCTACGCTATCTAAGGTTGAACTCTCTCTGAGTCATCAAGTATTTCAAACTCTTGTGGTCGGTGTAAACTGTGCATTTCTCACCATAAAGGTGGTGTCTCCAAATCTTCAAAGCAAACACTACATCAGCTAGCTCTATGTCATGAGTGGGGTAATTCTTCTCGTGAACCTTCAACTGTCTCGAAGCATAAGCTACAACCTTACCCTCTTGCATAAGCACACAACCTAAACCTACATACACTTTATATTACAAACCTTTTCCCTGGTTCTGGCTGAATCAAAATAGGAGCTTCTGTCAATGCTTTCTTCAACTTTTCAAACGCTTGTTGCCTTGCATTTGTCCACTCATACAAAACATTCTTTTGAACCAATTTAGTCAAAGGGGCCGCAATCCTCGAGAATCCCTCAACAAATCTTTGATAATACCCTGCCAAGCCTAGGAAACTATGGATTTCGGTCACTGACTTCGGTTGTTTCCAATTCACTATGACTTCTATCTTCTTGGGATCCACACAAATCCCATCGGTTGAGATCACATGACCTAAAAAGACTACCTCTCTAATAAAAAACTCACACTTACTCAACTTGGCATACAACTGGTTCTCAAGAAAGGTCTGAAGCACTAATCGCAAATGCTCATCATGTTCTTCCTCGGTTCTGGGGTACACTAAGATGTCATCTATGAATACTACTACAAACCTATCCAAAAACTCATGAAACACACAATTCATCATGTCCATAAACGTAGCTGGAGCATTAGTCAAACCGAATGGCATTACCAAGAACTCGTAGTGCCCAAACCATGTACATAAGACTATCTTCGATATATCCACATCCTTTACCTTCAACTGATAGTAACCCGATCTCAAATCAATCTTCGAAAACACCGAAGCACCTCTCAACTGATCAAGCAAATCATCTATCTGTGGCAAAGGATACTTGTTCTTTACCGTCACCTTGTTCAACTGCCTATAATCTATACACATTCTCACACTGCCGTCCTTTTTCTTCATAAATAAGACCGGAGCACCCCACGAGAAAATACTAGGCATGATGAACCCTCTATCTGACAGTTCATGAAGTTGTGTCTTCAACTCTTTCATCTCTTTAGGTGCCATTCTATACGGAGCAATAGACAGGGGTGCAGAATCTGAATACGTCTCGATAGCAAACGCAACATCCCTATCTGGAGGCAAACCCGACAACTCTTCTGGAAAGAAAGTCGGAAAATCACAAATTGTTCTGATGTCTTGAGGTCTAGCCTCCCTCATATTCGGATTCATCACATAAGCCAAATACGCTTGACAAAGTCATCCGCAAGTCTCAAGGAAACTCTCTTGGTCTCAAAGTCTATCCTAGCCCTATGCTCTACGAGCCAGTCCATGCCCAAAATCACATCGAAACCGTAGAACGACAATTCCATCATATCAACCGGAAACACATAGCCCTGAATCATAAAAGGACGCCTCCTATACATCCTCCTAACTACCACGGTTTCACAAAAATAACTAGTAACATTTACGCCTACCTCTAACCACTCATATGGTAAACCTATAGATCTTGCATGTTCACCCAAAATGTATGAATGTGTTGAACCCAAATATATCAACGAAAGCAAGGATAAAGACCGTAACAAGAAATTACCTGCGATGACATTCGTGTCATTCCCAACCTCTCACTGTGCATGCACGCTAGCTGGACCTCCACCCTCGGCCTGAACTACCACCACATGAGCTAAGTTCCTCTAACCATCATTCCTCGGCTGAAAATTACCTCGACCGCGCCCACGGCCTCTCTGATGGTCAAAACCTTGATATGGGGCTTGTCCACCCCTAGTCTGGTGAGGACAATTACGACTCAAATGATCTCAGGAACCACAGTTCCAACATATCCCAAAGGTATCCATACACTCGCCCCGATGGCGTCTCCCACATCTAGTGCGCTCAAGAGTGTGAACAACAGCTCCTTGGCCCTAATGGCCACGTCCATGGTTACCGCCTCTATGTCTCGAATCGGGCTGATACCTCCTGTCTTTGTGCCTCTTGTCATGTTCTCTGTCCCAATTCACATGTCTCTTCCCCGAATCGGACCCACTAGCACGAGTTTTCGAGCCTAAATTTTACTCAATATCTTTGGCCCTAGAGACCAAAACATAAAACTCTGTGTAATCAGAAGCGAGCATATAAGTCTACATATCCCTAGTCAAACCATAATGGAAGCGCTCACACTGTTCTCTCTCACTGTGAACCAACTCGGGAGCATATTGGCTCAACCTCACAAACTGGACCTCATACTCTGACACCGTCTTACTACCTTGAACCAAGGCCACAAATTCCTTCTTCTTTTCATCCTGATATCGGTGCTCCAAGATACTTTTTCTTAAAGGTTGTTCTAAACAATTCCAAAGTGACGTCCGCCTCCGGCATACCCGAAATAACTGTAGTCCACCATGCATACGCATCTCCTTGAAGCAAGGAGACAACACAACCCAACTTACGAGTGTCCGAGCACTCCATCTGGCCTAAGATTCAGGTAGTGCTCTCGATCCAAGCCTCTGAACCCTCGAGAGTCAAACCACAAAACTCAACTCCGCCCAAACTACGAAGTCTTTCAAGGGGTAAACCACTTCCTGCACCCTGAGGTGGTGCTGCAGCATGTATACCGGCTAAAGTTGTCTGAAAAGCCCCGACTATAGTCTGAATCAAATGAGTCATGTCTGCACCAGCCTAACCCTGACCAACCTGAGGTCCATTACCATCACCTCCAACAGTCGCCCCATCCTGAGGTACATCATCTCCAACATCTGCCCCATTACCATCGGGAGCAGGAGGAAGAGGAGGAGGCACAACCCCGGGTGCCTTGTCACCCGCTCTAGGCCTTCCCCTCGGTCTCACCATAACGAAGATGAAATCTAAACAATAAAAACATCACACACAAGATAACATTGGGTCAGCAAGGACAAGGATCCAAGTGCTCAAGCTCTTTTAACAAAAATCATTTTCCAATAACGATACTTAGCAATGAGGACACTTCACTAAACTTCAACCAACAACAAGAACGAGAAAACATTCTTTCACACACCATGCATTGGCAAACAAACCAAACAAATCAACTTACCTAACTTACCTTCCCGGGAAATCTCGTAACCGAGGCTCCATTACCACCAAATGTAACCCCCTCGTCCTGACCTAGCCACCAGACTGAACCGAACGGGTTACACAGGGAAAACTGAAGCGAAACCCATTAAGGCCTCACCCCGATTAGCAACCCTAATATTTTTTTCATTTTATTACTCTTGTCTACATGCCATGTTGAACCTATGTGAGACGGAAAATAGCGGAAGAGCAGACACTGATACAAACCAAGTAGAGGGCATAATGGTAAATTAACCTTACCAAAATAGTTTATTAGTCAAGTTCCATGCACATGAGGTAAAACCATCACAAAAGATACACGTAAACTCATTTATGAAGCATACATGCATTAGGAACTAAAGCATGTCATTTGGAAACCTTCAAAGATGCCCTTTTAACCACTTTAACTACCTACGTTTCGGAACAGGACTGCCCGTTCCGAAACGCGGGCTCTCCTTCAAAAAGTAACATTAGGCCGTTCTGGAACGGTTCCTCGTAGTTCCGAAACGAAAGTCTCCAGAGGCAAAACGTGTAACGCCCCGGTTTTGGGCTTAGAAGTTTTGGGCGTTGACCGGTTTGGTCAAAGTCCTGTTCGAATCTTAAGTGGTAAAATTAGGAAAGCCTAGTTCGAGTTGCATTAAAAATATGGAAAAATGTTCTAAAATCATCTTTTAATATAATTAGATGAACTGTGAAATCAATTTTGGAAAATGAGTTTTGGAAGCATGACATTTTGGCTAGTGACCAAAATGTAATTTTCGCAAGTTTGGTGGCTGTTTTATAAAGAGTTGAAACTTTGAATCTTTAAGGAGCTATTAATCCAAAAGTGATTTCTCCAGATTTTTCCAAGATATTTTAAGTCTAAATTCTGATTTTAAAGGTTATTAAAATTGGAGGGAAGCCATTTTGGCTATTTTAGATTTTCTAACCAACTTTTCCAATTTTCTTTCTCTCATTTTCTCTCCAACCAAACATTACATTTTCCAGAGAATTTGATCTGATTTTTTCTCCTTTCAACTCTCAATTGATAGCAAATCATTGTATCTTCAAAACCTCTTCAATTGCTTCTTGTTTCTTCAAGGATTTTCATTCCAAAAAGTGGAGAATCACAAGTTTGGAGGTAAGAACGCCCTTCTCCTCTAAACTATCAGTTCTTTACTGAAATTCCCAAGTTATCAACTCTTGATTGATGTTTAATTAAAGGCTTTTGAGTTTGGAATTGTATCTTGGCTTATTATGCAAGATTTTGATGATTTTTGATGATTTTCGTTAGATCTGAGTAATCTGTGATTTAAGAGATGTTTTTGATGTTAAATGATCTCTAAATTGATAAGGAAATGAGTTTTGATCAATGCAATCCCGGATAGGTTGAGTTTCCTAAGTTTAGCTTGTGTTTTAAGGTAGTTTTTGAGGTGATCTTGTGGTTCTGTTGTTGCTGGAGGTATAAGGATGTTAGTAGGTTGTTTTTAGATGATGTTTGGTGTTGATGGATGTGAGGTTTTGCTGGTTTATGGCTGGGCTTTGTTTAGAAGTGGTTTGGATGCAATTTCGGTGGTGTTTGGTGGCCGAAATTGGTGTTTGAATGAGAGCAGCGAGTTTGAGTGCTTTCATTGAAGCTTTTGATGCTTGATGATGCATTAAACCTCTGCTTTAATGTGTTTGATCAGGGGAGGCATCTTTGGATCCAAGAGTTGTTGATCCGGAGGCTTGAATTCGTGCTTCGGCAAGTGGCGAAGTGGAATCGGTGAGTGAAAATGGGTTTTCGGCTTTGAAACCAATGTCTTGGGAGCTTAGTTTAAGTCTAAACAACTTTGCTAAGCTCGAGTGTAAGTTTTCGGAATTTTCTCTCTAGTGGTGGCCATGACTTTGTTGTGATGCGAAATGATAATTTGCATGTTTTACATACTGTTTTGAAAGCATGTTTTAGCATGGTTTTTGCTGTTGATGTAAGCCATATGTTGAAGGTAACTCTAGGTAGGAGTTCCTTGCTTTTGTACATTGAAATGATGTGGTTTAATGCTTTTAAATGCATGATGAATATGGCTTGGTTTGATGCTTTAAAACAGTGATGTAAGTGATGAAAATGATGTATATTGGCAAGTGATGTTTTTAAAATGTTAAGGTCACTAAGGTGGTTAAAAGTCCTTGAGTGAGCCTTGTTACCTAAGAACATCAAGGTGGTTAAAAGTCCTTGGATGGTTCTTGTTACGGACACTAAGGTGGTTAAAAGTCCTTAGGTGATCCTTTCTATGGTGTTTAAAAGTCCATAGGCCAAGGTGTTTAAAAGTCCTTGGGATCAAGGTGTTTAAAAGTCCTTGATGTGATTCATTCATGGTGTTTAAAAGTCCATGGCCAAGGTGTTTAAAAGTCCTTGGGATCAAGGTGTTTAAAAGTCCTTGATGAGATACTTTCTATGGTGTTTAAAAGTCCATAGGCCAAGGTGTTTAAAAGTCCTTGGGGCCAAGGTGTTTAAAAGTCCTTGGGAAGGTTGTTGAACTTGTTTTAATAAATGGAATGTTTCACTTGAGCCAATATGACATGTTAAGAATATTGAGAAGCATGAGATGCTTGTTTTAATGTTTATGTTGAAGCATGAGTTTGCTTGTTAAGAATGCTTTTGAGCATGTGAAAAGGTTGATTTAAAGCATGTTTTGTAAATGTTTTGAATTGCATTATTGAATGGTTTTTAAGAGCTTTCCTCACTAAGCTTTTGCTTACGCTCTCCTTGTTTTCTGAATTCAATAATGCAGAGCATTAGAGTACCTTGAGGGCAGCAAGAAAGGGGCAAGCAATCAAGTTCAAGTGAAGCTCAAAGTATGAAGGTTTTATAAATGCATTTAGCTTTTGTATGTTTTGGCAATGGGGGACCAATGTGTATGTTTTGGGAGGTGTTGGAGACTCCCTAAGTATGATATATGTTGATGTGTTTGTTGGCTTTTGAATTGGAACCTTATATGCTTGCTTTGTAAGTTTGGTGTTTGAATGCCTAGCTTGTGTAGGAAGCATGCCTATAGAATTGGGGTTTTTTGCATATGATGATGATTGGATGAATTGTTGATGCTAATATGTTGTTTATATGTTGAATTGCATGTTGGCAAAGTTTGGTAGTGTTCGGAGCATGTTTGGATGTGTAATTGCATGTTTAAAGTGATGTTTTGAAGCAATCTGGGCAGGGTGTTTCGGAACAGCACCTACCGTTTCGGAACGGGTGCCTTAAATGAGCCCAGGCGTCCGGAACGGGAGGGGCCGTTCCGGAACGGTTTAGCCTCTGCCAGACCCCCGTTTCGAAACGGGCTATGCCTGTTTCGGAACGGCCCCGCGTTTCGGAACGGGCTGTCCCCCGTTTCGGAACGGTTGACCGTTGGGGGCTGACATTGGCAGTTATGTGTTTTGAAAAGTTTGCGTTTTGGTCCTGAAATTTGTTTGTGCAATTGTATGAGCTGTGGATGTCCTTTTGAGCTGAAATTTCACAGAGAAGCATGAAACCTGATCAATTTCAAGTTGGTAACTTCAATGTGGATTAAGTCCTTTAATTTATCAGAATTTACAATTTGGTCCCTAAAGTTGTAAATTGTTCAATTGAGTCCCTGTTTGATCTCTGATGGTTGTGATCTTTTGTTATGATGTTTGTGGGATCACCATTAGGCTTAATGTGCATCTAGACAAGTTTAAAAAGAAAAAAAAAAGGGTCGTTAATCAAGGTTGACTTTCGGGTTGACTTTGGTTTTCCCCGTGTGACTTTCTTAATTCGGGTCAACCATCTAGGCCGGGTTAAGGGGGTTACAAAACGTACCATAACGGCACCACCCCTGTTTTGATACGCCCCAAAAGCTTGGCCGTTCCGAAACAATATCAGACGTTCTGAAACACCTAGGCACAAATTTGCCCGAAAATGCATTTTGGCATCCCCAAAAGTTCCCAAACTTATCCCAAAAGACCACAAACCACATGACAGCATATTAAACAAACAATCTAGAGGCACACCACCCTAAAGACAGGCTTCATACATGCATATACACAAATATGAATCTCAAACCCAAAAGCTCATAAAAACACTTTAGTTCCAAAAACACCAACAAGTCAAAACGCATAGCAATTAACCAAAAGCCATAACAAGCCTCAACATAGCATGGTATCAAAATTCAAAACATGTTCGCAACACAAACAACTACAAAGGAGTTTAGACACCAACTCCCCAAACACAAAAGTCTAGCATTCCCATTGCCTAAGTATTATTACAACCATAAAAACCATACTTTGAGCTAGCAAAGAACTCCAAGACTCCTCCCTTGCCCCGATTGCCTTCTAAAGCCACTAACAATCTGCATTGTTGGAAAAGAGAGCGTAAGCTTAAAAGCATAGTGAGCGGAGCTCAAAATCACAACAACAACAATAATGCAGTTCAAACATATACTTTAGTTTAAAGACAAAATCATTTAGATGGGAAATATACTAAACCGGAAACACAAGGACAAAACTGTGGTGTGCAGATGCACAACCATTCCCGGTGTGACTACACATCACCGTTCAGAAAAACTAGCATGTTTACGGTGGGACTACACATCACCATACTCATCTACTAGTCACTTCTGGTGGGACTACACGTCACCATATTCAACAACAACTAACCATCACGTGAGGCTTGACAACATCATTAAAAGGAGGTAAAAACAATCCGCATTTCACACAACAACGCGAATAAACACGTGTACCAACAATCAATGGAACAAGGCAAAATTAGACAAACTTACACTTGGGTTTAGGTTGGCCCCTAAGGCTCCACCCGAACCCCAAGAAACCTGCTTTGAACATTTTAAAGCTTCAAACAATTTCCACTTACTGGCTCAAACCCAAAACAAGAGAACGGTCCTCCTTCAAGCTTCCGCAACTTCCGGAGTAGTGTTCGAAGAACCCAATTCGTTATCACTGCTTCTACCCAAATCAAAACAAGGAATTAATACATCTTTCAACATTCAAACTCACTGAAATCAATTCCATCAAAATCCGACAACAACAAGCATCTGATTTCTATCGAAAACTAACCAAAACCATCACCATTTCGACTCTAACATCAATTCAGCCAAATCCTCATCAATTTATCATTCAAACCATGTGCAAAAACTCCAAAAACATCAACCCAACAACACCAAAACATTAGGAACCCTTCTCCACCATTTCTAAACCAAAAACCCAAATACCCTTTAATCAAAATTACCCTTTTTCCCAAAATCCGAGATTTCATGTTAAACCCAATGTCTTAACACCATTTTACAGTCAAAACATCCTTTAAAACTCACCCAAACCACTGTTTTCACTAAAAAGCTTAAACCCTTCAAAAACCCCATTTTTACCCAAATGAAGGAACTTGAGAAATCTTCAAAACCTTGAAGAGTAGGTGCTAAACACAAGATTAGAACGAAGGAAAGAGTAAAACCAAGTTTCTTACCTCTTGAAACCTCCACAAATGGTGAAGCTTAGTGAAAATGGAGAGTTGATAGGCTTAGGAGAACTTAACGTGAAAGGAGAATGGGAAAAAGGGAGAAGAAAGGGGTTTTTTTAAAATATTTTATTTTTTTCCAATTTAAAAATCTATCTTTAAAACCCATTTTACCAAAAACCCCATGTTTCTTCCAAAGCCTTAGAATTTGGTCATTTAAAATGTTTTCCCCAACTAGTTTAACTCGAACCGGCATAACTAAACCCGAGTATCTCCCAGGCCTAAAACCCGGATGTTACACCCTCTCTCGGATTGTGAAATTGTAAGCTTTTGAATGCACTTGATATAATTGTGTTAACCTAGTGTTTTAAAGCATGTTTTGAGTTTATGTAATCTGTTGATGATGAAATATGGTTTAAGTATGCACTAGATAAGTGATCTGTAACCCCCTTAACCCGGCCTAGACGGTTGACCCGAATTAAGAAAGTCACACGGGGAAAACCAAAGTCAACCCGAAAGTCAACCTTGATTAACGACCCTTTTTTTTCTTTTAAAACTTGTCTAGATGCACATTAACCCTAGTTATGATCATTCAAACAACATACTCAAAGATCATAAACATCAGAGATCAAACAGGGACCCAATTGAACAATTTACAACTTTAGGGACCAAAGAGTAAATTCTGATAAATACAAGGACTTCACCCAAATTAAAGTTACCAACTTGAAATTAATCATGTTTCATGCATCACTGTCAAATTTCAGCTCAAACGGACATTCCAAACTCATACAATTGCACAAACAAGCTTCGGGACCAAAATGCAAACATTTTGAAACATATAACTGCCAATGTCAGCCCCCAACGGTCAGGTGTTCTGAAAGAGGGAGAGCCTGTTTCGAAACGCGGGGCCGTTCCGCAACGCGTACCGAAACGAGGGCTGGCAGTGGCCTTTCCGTTTCGGAACGGTGTCTCCCGTTTCGGACGCCTGGGTTGCTACAAGGCACCTGTTCCGAAACGGTGGCTACTGTTCCGATACAGCCTGCACAGATTGCAGAAAATTGCTTGCTTAAACACACAATTGACCAACCAAACATGCTCCAATTGCTATCAAACTTTACCAGCAACTCATACAACATACAAGAGACATATTTGCATCAACCAATTATCATTATATCATCACATATGAAAAGCCCCAAATCTAAAGGCATGCTTCCTACACAAGCAAACCATTCATGCACTAAAACCTTCAAACCAACACATAATGGCCAATTACATAAACCAACATTAACAACAACATAAATCCAACCTAGGGAGTCCAAAACATCTCCCAAATCAACAACATAGGTCCCCCATTGCCAAAAACCAATAGCTAAAGGTGTTTAAGAAAACCTTCCCATACATGAGCTTATCTTTCACTTGATTGCTTGCCTTCCTTGCTGCCCTCAAAGCACCTTAACGTTCTGCATTATTGGTTTAAGAAAAGAGAGAGAGCGTAAGCAAAAGCTTAGTGAGGAATGCTCCTTAAAACCACACAATAATGCATTTATAAAACACTTTACAAGTCATACTTCAAAATACACTTTAACATGCTCACAAGCAATCTTAAACAAGCATTTCATGCTTCATAACATAACATGTCATATTGGCCACAAGTGATAATTACAATCTTTTAACAAGATCAACATAAGACTCACACACGGACTTTTAAACACCATTGTGATCTTATCCCCATGGACTTTTAAACACCATGGCCCATGGACTTTTAAACACCATGGCAAGGACCACACAAGGACTTTTAAACACCTTTGTGTCCTTAACAAGTTTCACCTCAAGGACTTTTAAACACCTTGACCCCAAGGACTTTTAAACACCTTGGCCCATGGACTTTTAAACACCATGACATGAATCACCCCAAGGACTTTTAAACACCTTGGAAAGGACCACACAAGGACTTTTAAACACCTTTGTGTCCGTAACAAGAACCATCCAAGGACTTTTAAACACCTTGATGTTCTTAAGTAAACAAGGCTCACTCAAGGACTTTTAACCACCTTGGTGACCTTAACCTTTTCAAAACATCACTTGCCAATATACATCATTTATCATCAATAATCCACTGTTTTAAAGCATTTAACCAAGCCATAAACATCATGCATCTTTAAGCATTAAACCACATCTAAACAATGTTCAAAAGCAAGGAACTCTAACCTTGAGCTTCCTTAAACACATGGCTTATAATCTCAGCAAACAAACATGCTAGATATGCTTTAAAAACAGAATTTAAACATGCAACAAACACATTGCACCCAACCATCACATGGTTCCTCATCAAGAGAGTTTTTCCGAAAACTTACTCTTGAGCTTAGCAAAGTTGTTTAGACTTAGACTAAGCTCCCAAACCTCCAAAACATTGGTTTCAAAGCCGAAAACCAAAATCCACTCACCGATTCCGTTTCGCCTCTTGCCGAAACACAAAATCAAGCTTCCGGATCACCACCACTTGGATCCAAAGAAGACTCCCCTGTTTTAAACACATCAAAACAGTAGATTAATGCATCATCATGCATTAATAGCTTCAATGAAAGCACCTAAACTCGCTGCTCTTATCCACACTCCATTTTCGGCCACCAAACACAACCAAAAATGCATCCAAACAACACCTCAACAAAGCCCAGCCATAAACCATCAAAACTAAGCATCCATAAACATCATTTAACATCTAAAAAGGACCTAACAACATCCTTATACCTCCAGCAACAACAGATCCACAAGATTACTCCAAAAACAACCAAGAATCGCAAGCTAAACTTAGGAAATTCAACCTATCCGGGATTGCATTAGTTAAAACTCAATTTCCAATCAATTTAACATTCATTTAACATCAAAAATACACCTCAAATCACTGCTTTAACAGACCAAACGAAAATCCATCAAAATCATCAAATCTTGCTTTTTAAGCCAAGATCCATTACACAACTTTAAAAACCATTATAAATCATCAATTAAGGATTGAGAACTTAGGAATTTCAGTAAAAAACTTGAAGTTCAGAGGAGAAGGACGTTCTTACCTCCAAACTTGAGTTTCTCCTCTTTTAGAACCAAAAAGCTTGAAGAATCAAATGGCAATTGGTGAGGTTTTGTTGTAGAGATGATTAGCAATCAATAGGTAATTGAAAAGATGAATTTAGGTGACCAAATCAAAGAGAAAAGCTCTGGAGAAAGATGTTTGGCTTGAGAGAAAATGAGAGAAAATAGTTGAGAGAAAAGTTAGTTAAAACTAAAATATCTTCCCTCCACTTTGTTTATATTTAAAACCTTTTATTTAATCATTTAATATATTTAGAAAATCTGGAGAAACTCCCATTGGGTAAATAGCTCCTTAAAGATTCAAAGTTTCAATCCTTTTTAAAACAGTCACGTAGTTTTCAAAAATTACATTTTGGTCACTAACCCAAAATGTCACCCTTCCTAACCTCATTTTGCAAAATTGATTTCACAGTTCACTTATATATATTAAAAGAGGATTTTAGAACATTTTTCCATATTTTTAATGCAACCCGAACTAGGTTTTCCTAATTTCACCTTTTTAGATTCGAACAGCACTTTGACCGAACCGGTCAACGCCCAAAACTTCCAAGCCCAAAATCGGGGCGTTACAACTCTCCCCCCCTTAAGAAATTTCGTCCTCGAAATTTACCTGAAGGAAAGAGATAAGGAAACTACTTCAGCATGTCATCCTTTCGCTCCCACGTGGCTTCCTCAACACCGCGATGCTTCCACAGCACCTTTACCAACTCAATGGTCTTGCCACGAAGAACCTTGCTATCCGAATCCAGAACCTTCACCGGTTCCTCATCATAGGTCAAATCCGGATTCAATTCCACTTCCTCCACAGGCATCACATGCGAAGGATCAGATCTATACTTCTGGAGCATAGAAACATGAAACACATCATGAATCTTCTCCAACTCTTGAGGTAACCTCAACCTGTACGCAACA
The DNA here is from genome assembly GCA_030270665.1 of Hibiscus trionum. NCBI lineage: Eukaryota > Viridiplantae > Streptophyta > Magnoliopsida > Malvales > Malvaceae > Hibiscus > Hibiscus trionum. The sequence continues at coordinate 37,293,214 of BSYR01000026.1, read as the reverse complement.
GGACCAACACGCTCAACCACCTTGTATGGTCCAATGTACCTAGGGCTCAACTTACCGTTCCGGCCAAACCTCATCACCTTCTTCCAAGGCGAAACCTTCAAGAACACACGGTCACCCACCGCATACTCAATCTCCTTACGCTTCAAATCCGCGTAAGACTTCTGCCGATTAGAAGCTGCCTTCAAACGCTCACAAATGAGCTTCACCTTCTCGGTGGTTCCTTTCAACAAAGCCGGCATCGAAACCAACTTCTGACCCGTTTCAGCCCAACAAAGAGGAGTCCTACACTTCCTCCCATACAAAGCCTCATAAGGTGCCATTTGAATACTTGCCTGATAACTATTGTTATAAGCAAACTCAACCAAAGGCAAAAGCTTCTCCCAAGAGCCCTGAAACTCAATCACGCAGCACCTCAACATATCCTCCAAAATCTGGATAACACGCTCAGACTGACCATCCGACTGAGGATGATAGGATGTACTGAAATTCAACCTCGTACCCAAAGCTTGATGCAGACACTGCCAAAAACGCGATGTGAACCTCGGATCCCTATCCGACACAATCGACTTTGGCACACCATGCAGCCGCACAATCTCAGCAATGTACAGCTCCGCAAGCTTATCCAAAGAAAACGTAGTATGCACAGGCAAGAAATGCGCACACTTCGTCAGGCGATCCACAATCACCCACACCGAATTCTTCTTCGATGGTGACAAGGGTAAACCAGATACAAAATCCATGGTAACCCTTTCCCACTTCCACTCAGGGATTCTCAACGGTTGCAACAACCCTGAAGGAAACTGATGCTCAGCCTTAACTCGCTGACACACCAAACACTTGCTCACAAACTCCGCAACATCTTTTTTCAAACCCACCCAATAGTACTCATCACGAAGATAACGGTACATCTTAGTACTACCAGGGTGCATAGCAAAAGGACTACTATGACCTTCAGTCAGAATAGCACGCCTCAACTCAACATCATTGGGCACTACTATCCGACTCCCAAAACACAACACTCCATCATCATTAAAACTGAAATCCGAAGGTCTACCCTCTGCGATATCCTGAACATGCGGCACCAAGGAATCATCCAGCAACTGCTTTTCCTTGATCAACAGAACCAAAGATGGTTTCACTTGCAACTCAGCCACAAGACCACCATCACGCGAAATACTCAAACTGGCAAACATAGCCCGCAACTCAACAGCTACCTTCCTACTCAAGGCATCCGCTACAACATTAGCTTTTCCAGGATGGTACTCAATCGTCAGATCATAATCCTTGAGCAACTCCATCCAACGCCGCTGCCTAAGATTCAACTCCTTCTGTGACATCAGATACCTCAAACTCTTGTGATCCGTGTACACAGTACACTTCTCCCCATACAGGTAATGTCTCCAGATCTTCAAAGCAAACACCACCGCAACCAACTCTATGTCATGCGTAGGATAATTGCGCTCATGCACCTTCAACTGCCGCGATGCATAAGCCACCACCTTACCCTCTTGCATCAACACACATCCCAACCCAACATAGGACGCATCACTATACACCACAAACTCTTTCCCTGATTCAGGTTGAACCAAGATAGGAGCTTGTGTCAAAGCTGCTTTAAGCTTCTCAAAAGCCTGCTGTCTCGCTTCCGTCCATTCATACTTAACATCTTTCTGCAACAACTTCGTCAAAGGTGCAGCAATCTCAGAAAACCCATCTACAAACCTTCGGTAGTATCCTGTCAAACCAAGGAAACTACGAACCTCGTGAACAGACTTAGGAACCTTCCAATTCATCACTGCCTCAATCTTCTGAGGATCAACACGAATCCCCTCAGCAGAAACCACATGCCCAAGAAACACCACTTCACTTAACCAGAACTCGCACTTGCTCAGCTTAGCATAAAGCTGATTCTCCAACAAAGCTTGCAACACAATCCTCAAATGCTCTTCATGCTCCTCCTCAGTACGCGAGTACACGAGGATATCATCAATGAACACCACAACAAACTTGTCCAGGTATTCATGAAACACACGATTCATCATGTCCATGAAAGCAGCAGGAGCATTTGTCAAACCAAACGGCATTACAAGGAACTCATAATGCCCATACCTTGTCCTGAAAGCTGTCTTAGGCACATCCACATCCTTCACCTTCAACTGGTAATACCCTGACCTCAAGTCAATCTTAGAGAACACAGCAGCTCCCCGAAATTGATCAAAGAGATCATCAATTCTCGGCAAAGGATACCGATTCTTGATAGTCAACTTATTCAGCTGACGGTAATCAATGCACATTCTCATAGTGCCATCCTTCTTCTTCACGAACAAGACCGGTGCACCCCAAGGCGACACACTCGGCCGAATGAAACCACGCTCAAGCAACTCTTGCAACTGCGTCTTCAGCTCTTTCAGCTCCTTAGGTGCCATTCTATAGGGAGTAATGGACACAGGAGTTGTATTCTCATACAGCTCAATTCCAAACTCCACCTCGCGATTAGGAGGTAAACCAGGCAACTCCTCAGGAAACACACCAGGAAACTCCTTCACAACCCTGATATCTTGCACCCTCAACTCCTTAGAGCTAGGATTCATCACAAAAGCTAGGTAAGCTTCACAACCTTGCCTCAACATCCGGCTTGCCTCCAAAGTAGACACCACATTGGCAAGAAACTTCACATTCTCACCAACCACTACAACTTCATAATCATCCGCAAGCTTCAGCGAAACCCGCTTATTCTCACAATCCACCACAGCACGATGCTCAGCAAGCCAATCCATACCAAGGATTACATCAAAACCATAGAAAGGTAACTCCATGAGGTCAACATGGAAAACATGATCTTGAACAACAAATGGACACCTTCTATACAACTTTCAAGTCACAACAGTCTCACCAAAAGAACTAGTGACACGCATACCAACATCCAAAGACTCAACAGGCAAACCAAGCAATTCAGCATGCTCACGCAATATGTAAGAGTGCGTAGATCCAGAATCAATCAAGGAAAGTAATGACAAGGATTGCCGAGTAAAAGTACCTGCGATCACATCCGCGTCATTCCTCCCCTCACGCTGAGCAAACACTCTCGCCTGTCCGCCACCCTCTGGCTGTACAGCTACAACATGAGCTACACCTCGGCCACCTTCCTCTCTCCGCTGGAAATTACCACGGCCGCGCCCACGTCCTCTCTGCGGTGCTGCAACAACAGGAGCACGAACTTGGCCACCGGCCAACATAGGACACTCGCGCCTCAAATGATCCGTAGATCCACAGTTCCAGCAACCATTACCAGCTGCCGCAACAGGAGCTTGCACCTCCCTCACAGCACGAGGACAATCACGTTTCATGTGGCCATGCGAACCACATATCCAACAAGCACTCGGATCAGCTTTAGCGTTGCCTCCCCGAGCAGGTGCTCCACCACCTCGCTTAGCCGAGGACTGATACTTCTGATCACGTCCCCTCTTGTTCCGTCCACCACCGGAACTATATTCAGCTGCTCGCTTACCAACACCTTTAGCAGATAAACCCAAGTTCATCTCAATATCCTTGGCTCGGCCCACCAACACATCAAAATCATCATACTCGGTAGCCAGCACATACATCTTCACATCCATCACTAAGCCATAACGGAACCTTTCACACCTCGTTCGCTCATCCGGGACAAGCTCAGGTGCATACTGACTGAGTCGAACAAACTGCACTTCATACTCAGCCACCGTCATGCTCCCTTGGGTAAGAGACATGAACTCCCTCTTTTTCTCATCTAGGTACCTCACACCCATATACCTTCTCTTGAACCCATTCTGAAAGAATGTCCAAGTCACATCAGCTTCTGCCATCCCAGCAATAGTGGTTGTCCACCACGTATACGCATCCTTCTGCAGCAAGGACACAACACAGCCAAGCTTCTGCACATCAGTGCAACTCATCTGACCCAAGATCCTCTTGGTACTCTCTAACCAAGCCTCAGAACCTTCAGCAGACATACCCCTGAACTCAGTGCCTCCCAGACTGCGCAAACGCTCCAAAGGTAGTCTAACTCCAGCATCTTCCTGATGCCCAGCTCCACGAGCTCCAGCTACCGCTGCTTGAAAAGCACCAGCTATAGCTTGAATTAATACTGACATATCAGGAACAGCTTGCCCCTGACCAGCCTCAGGTCCAGCAGCCTCAGCACCAGCTGCAGCTCCAGCTTCTTCAGCCCCAGCACCACCACCACCAGGTGGAGGAGGTAAAACCGCACTCTCAACATTCTCTTCGTTTTAATTCTCATTTTGAGCCGTAGCTCGCACATTACTCCTCAACTCTCTACGAGGTGCCATACTCTAACTATGCAATCACAATGCAAATAAACAAAGTCAGGCCCAGCAAGGTAAGCAATCCAAGTACTCAAGCTCATTTCCAACTAAAATCAACATCATTTCATTAGCTTTTATTTGGCAATGGGTACCCACAACATGCTTCATCACAGCATACATCTCATTTGCAACATACATGCAATTCACTCAACATGCTTTCACCCAACAAGCATACAAAGCATACATACTTCAACATTCACATACACATTCCCAATTACTCGAGAACTCAGCTCTGATACCACCAAATGTAACCCCTTTAACCCGGCCTAGACGATTGACCCGAATTAAGAAAGTCACACGGGGAAAACCAAAGTCAACCCGAAAGTCAACCTTGATTAACGACCCTTTTTTTTCTTTTAAAACTTGTCTAGATGCACATTAACCCTAGTTATGATCATTCAAACAACATACTCAAAGATCATAAACATCAGAGATCAAACAGGGACCCAATTGAACAATTTACAACTTTAGGGACCAAAGAGTAAATTCTGATAAATACAAGGACTTCACCCAAATTAAAGTTACCAACTTGAAATTAATCATGTTTCATGCATCACTGTCAAATTTCAGCTCAAACGGACATTCCAAACTCATACAATTGTACAAACAAGCTTCGGGACCAAAATGCAAACATTTTGAAACGTATAACTGCCAATGTCAGCCCCCAACGGTTAGGTGTTCCGAAACAGGGAGAGCCTGTTTCGAAACACGGGGCCGTTCCGCAACGTGTACCGAAACGAGGGCTGGCAGTAGCCTTTCCGTTTCAAAACGGTGTCTCCCGTTTCGGACGCCTGGGTTGCTACAAGGCACCTGTTCCGAAACGGTGGCTACTGTTCCGATACAGCCTGCACAGATTACATAAAATTGCTTGCTTAAACACAGAATTGACCAACCAAACATGCTCCAATTGCTATCAAACTTTACCAGCAACTCATACAACATACAAGAGACATATTTGCATCAACCAATTATCATTATATCATCACATATGAAAAGCCCCAAATCTAAAGGCATGCTTCCTACACAAGCAAACCATTCATGCACTAAAACCTTCAAACCAACACATAATGGCCAATTACATAAACCGACATTAACAACAACATAAATCCAACCTAGGGAGTCCAAACCATCTCCCAAATCAACAACATAGGTCCCCCATTGCCAAAAACCAATAGCTAAAGGTGTTTAAGAAAACCTTCCCATACATGAGCTTATCTTTCACTTGATTGCTTGCCTTCCTTGCTGCCCTCAAAGCACCTTAACGTTCTGCATTATTGGTTTAAGAAAAGAGAGAGAGCGTAAGCAAAAGCTTAGTGAGGAATGCTCCTTAAAACCACACAATAATGCATTTATAAAACACTTTACAAGTCATACTTCAAAATACACTTTAACATGCTCACAAGCAATCTTAAACAAGCATTTCATGCTTCATAACATAACATGTCATATTGGCCACAAGTGATAATTACCATCTTTTAACAAGATCAACATAAGACTCACACACGGACTTTTAAACACCATTGTGATCTTATCCCCATGGACTTTTAAACACCATGGCCCATGGACTTTTAAACACCATGGCAAGGACCACACAAGGACTTTTAAACACCTTTGTGTCCTTAACAAGTTTCACCTCAAGGACTTTTAAACACCTTGACCCCAAGGACTTTTAAACACCTTGGCCCATGGACTTTTAAACACCATGACATGAATCACCCCAAGGACTTTTAAACACCTTGGCCCCAAGGACTTTTAAACACCTTGGAAAGGACCACACAAGGACTTTTAAACACCTTTGTGTCCGTAACAAGAACCATCCAAGGACTTTTAAACACCTTGATGTTCTTAAGTAAACAAGGCTCACTCAAGGACTTTTAACCACCTTGGTGACCTTAACCTTTTCAAAACATCACTTGCCAATATACATCATTTATCATCAATAATCCACTGTTTTAAAGCATTTAACCAAGCCATAAACATCATGCATCTTTAAGCATTAAACCACATCTAAACAATGTTCAAAAGCAAGGAACTCTAACCTTGAGCTTCCTTAAACACATGGCTTATAATCTCAGCAAACAAACATGCTAGATATGCTTTAAAAACAGAATTTAAACATGCAACAAACACATTGCACCCAACCATCACATGGTTCCTCATCAAGAGAGTTTTTCCGAAAACTTACTCTTGAGCTTAGCAAAGTTGTTTAGACTTAGACTAAGCTCCCAAACCTCCAAAACATTGGTTTCAAAGCCGAAAACCAAAATCCACTCACCGATTCCGTTTCGCCTCTTACCGAAACACAAAATCAAGCTTCCGGATCACCACCACTTGGATCCAAAGAAGACTCCCTTGTTTTAAACACATCAAAACAGTAGATTAATGCATCATCATGCATTAATAGCTTCAATGAAAGCACCTAAACTCGCTGCTCTCATCCACACTCCATTTTCGGCCACCAAACACAACCAAAAATGCATCCAAACAATACCTCAACAAAGCCCATCCATAAACCATCAAAACTAAGCATCCATAAACATCATTTAACATCTAAAAAGGACCTAACAACATCCTTATACCTCCAGCAACAACAGATCCACAAGATTACTCCAAAAACAACCAAGAATCACAAGCTAAACTTAGGAAATTCAACCTATCCGGGATTGCATTAGTTAAAACTCAATTTCCAATCAATTTAACATTCATTTAACATCAAAAATACACCTCAAATCACTGCTTTAACAGACCCAACGAAAATCCATCAAAATCATCAAATCTTGCTTTTTAAGCCAAGATCCATTACACAACTTTAAAAACCATTATAAATCATCAATTAAGGATTGAGAACTTAGGAATTTCAGTAAAGAACTTGAAGTTCAGAGGAGAAGGACGTTCTTACCTCCAAACTTGAGTTTCTCCTCTTTTAGAACCAAAAAGCTTGAAGAATCAAATGGCAATTGGTGAGGTTTTGTTGTAGAGATGATTAGCAATCAATAGGTAATTGAAAAGATGAATTTAGGTGACAAAATCAAAGAGAAAAGCTCTGGAGAAAGATGTTTGGCTTGAGAGAAAATCTAAAATAGTTGAGAGAAAAGTTAGTTAAAACTAAAATATCTTCCCTCCACTTTGTTTATATTTAAAACCTTTTAATTAATCATTTAATATATTTAGAAAATCTGGAGAAACTCCCATTGGGTAAATAGCTCCTTAAAGATTCAAAGTTTCAATCCTTTTTAAAACAGTCACGCAGTTTTCAAAAATTACATTTTGGTCACTAACCCAAAATGTCACCCTTCCTAACCTCATTTTGCAAAATTGATTTCACAGTTCACTTATATATATTAAAAGAGGATTTTAGAACATTTTTCCATATTTTTAATGCAACCCGAACTAGGTTTTCCTAATTTCACCTTTTTAGATTCGAACAGCACTTTGACCGAACCAGTCAACGCCCAAAACTTCCAAGCCCAAAACCGGGGCGTTACATGATCCTTGTATGCATGTGATGATGCATGAGGTTTGAAGCATGGTTTAATGCTTGTGCTATGGCTTACCATGAATGCTTTGGAAAAAAACAATGAGGTGTGCATGAAATATGGATTATATTGGCAAGTAATGTTGTGTAAAGTGCTTTGTAAATGAAATCGGATATAGTAAGCCGGATATAGGATTGAGTGCACTATAAACAAGTCACCTTGGATGTCGAGGGTTTGTGATTGTACCGAAAACTCCATCCAAGTACCCTAACGATTGAGGATTGTTTAAGGTTGCAACGGTTGAGAGTAGCTCCCGGGTGTGAACCTTATGTGTGTCTCGTCTCTCATTAGTGGGTTATACATCTACCGATGAGTGGTGTTAAGTGGTTGGGATTGTACCAAATACTCCACCACGAGTGTCACAACGGTGGAGTGTTGCTCCCGTGTGTGAGCTTTGAGATACCAGTAGAGTGTATGAAGGGTTTGGGACAACCCTTGGTAATCCGTGTTTCCGATATGTTTTTGAGAAATGAAATTGTTGTTAATCACTTGAAAGCCAATATAATAGATTCTAATGTTATGGAAATGTTGTTGATGTATATTGTGAAAAATGCATGTTTAACCTTAAGCTTAGCATAATGGTGTTTATGCTTGGAAGGCTTGATGTTTGTGTAGCAATGGTTTAATTGCTGGAAAATATGTGATTCGTGTCGCATGGTGTTATCATGCTGATTTTAATGTTCAAGTGCACGGTTTATCAAACAAGGCATGATGGTTTTGAAAAGAGTGAAAAATGGTTTTGGGCATTGATGGTGTTTTTGGTTTTGAGCTTTCCTCGCTAAGCATTTTGTGCTTACGCTCTCTTTGTCCTTCAATGCAGTCAATTTAAGCTTTCGAGGTTGCACTTGCGAGGGTTTAGTGAAAGACTTTGATTGAAGGTATGTTTGATTATGAACTAGAGTAATTAAGGCAATGAGGGTGTCCAATGCTATGAATTTTGGTTGCTTTAGCGTTTTCTAATTTGGTGCAAGTTTGATATGCATATATTAGTATGTAAATGGCCTTTAAGAGTTGGTTTATGCTTGGATTTGAAAATTGATCTTTTGGTGTTTGTTTCGTAGGAAGCATGCCTCTAGTTCTCTTTGATTTTGCTAGTGGTGCTCTGATGGTGTCTTTTACATGTATTCTTGAGTATTGATGCGTATTTGAGTTGCAAGCATGTTTGGATATATGGTTGATTAGTTTCAGATGTTTAAACTCGAGTTAAACAAGCAAAATTAAGCATTGCAGGCCCAGGTGTTTCGAAACACCATTGCTTGTTTCGAAACGGGTGCTTGAAATGGCCTTGGAGTATCAAATCAGGGAGGTTCGTTTTGGTACACTTTGCTACTGTGAAACCTTGTTTCGAAACGGGTCAAGAGCTATTTCGGAAAGATCCTGCGTTTCAAAACATGAGCCTCTATTTCGATACACCCGTTTTGATACGAGGTTAGACATTTCGAAATGTTTGGTTGTTATTCCAGTTATGGGCATTTTTGAAGTTCTGATTCTTTGCATTTGGTCCCTGTTTGTCATGTATGCAATTAGATGAGTTCCAACGGTTGTCTTGGGCTGAGATTTTGCAGAGAAGCATGTAATGAACCTAATTAAAGGTTGGTAATCCGAATTTCGTAATAACCCTTACAATTTTTCAAATATACAAAATGGTCCTTAAACCCAAAATTGGTATTAATTGACGAATGCTTGTGTTGTCTTTCAACCCGCTGCTTGTTGATCATATAGGAGTGTAACTTGCATCTAGATAAGGTAAAAGAAAAAAAATAGGGTCGTTTATTGAGGTAAACCTTCTGGGTTTACTTCAATATTCCCCGTGTGACCTGATATGTACGGTCTATCGGCTAGGCCGGGTCGAGGGGGTTACAGTAACTTCAAAATTGAAGATTTCCCTGTAATCAACTGAGTTCTTAATCGACGTTTGTTTGAGATGTTAATTGTCCCGTCGTGAGTCGAAACACTTAGGCTAATGATGTGCATCTAGACAAGATAAAAAGGAAGAAAAGTAGGGTCGTTTATTGAGGTAAACCGATATTCCTCATGTGACTCGTTCGGTTCAGTCTTTTGCCCAGACCGGGTCGAGGGGCCTATAAAATCTCAAATACTTTAAACCATGTATTTATGCATTTTCTCAAATATGTTGCATAACACTTTCAAAATGTAACACCCCAATTTTGGGCTTGGAAGTTTAGGGTCTGAACCGGACCAGTTTAAATTACGATTCGAATATAAAAGGTGTTTTTTAGGGAAAGCCTAGTTCGGGATGCATTAAAAATATGGAAAAATATCTAAAAATCCTCTTTTATTATATATAAGAGAGTGGTGAAATCAATTTTACAAAATGGGGTTTGGAAATATAACATTTCAAGTTAGTGACTAAAATGTAATTTTTGAAAAGTTGGTGACTGTTTTAAAAGGATTGAAACTTTGAATCTTTAAGGAGCTAATTTACCCAAGGGAGAGTTTCTCCAGATTTTTCTTAAATTTTAAAGACTCATTTAATGTGATTTAATAAAAAGAAAAGAGGGAAAATAGATATTTTAGTTTCATAACTAACTTTTGCCAAAATTTTCCCATTTCATTGTAACCCCCTTAGCCCGGCCTAGACGGTTGACCCGAACTACGAAGATTACACGGGGAAAACCAATTTTTAAGTTGCCATTATGAAATTAGTAATGTTTCATGCCTCTCTGCCAAATTTCACCTTAATCGGACATCTCAAACTCAAACAATTGCATAAGCAAGTTCAGGGCTAAAACGCGAGAAGTTCAAAACATATAACCATCAGATTCTGTGCCCAACGGTCGAGTGTACCGTTCCGAAACACGAGACCGTTTTGAAACACGTTGCGGAACAGGGCTTGGCAGTGGCAAAACCGTTTCGGAACGGCTTCACCTGTTTCGAAACGCCTAGGCCATTTCAGGCCCCCTGTTCCGAAACGGTAACACCCGTTTCGGTACAGGCTGCCCAGAATTGCAGGATTTTTCTGGTTTAACACACATTTGACCCACAAAACACAATCACATGATCTTCAAAACATACCAACAAGTCATCAGACATTAATGGAACATACTAACATCATCAAAACAAAACCATGGCATTATTTAGGAAAAACTCCAAACCTATAAACATGCATCCTATAATGGAAGTCATGCAGTCACCAATTTACCAAAACCAAACACCGGAAGGCCATTACGTAATCCAACATCATCATAAGCATTAAACCAAACTTGTCCAACATACACAATCTTGTTAAACATCAATATAAAAGACTCTCACCCCATTGCCTTTATTATCTATAGCTATTAACCGAGACATACATCTCAAGTGGAGCTCTCCTTCAATCCCTTGCTTCTTGCTGTCCCAACTTCAATTATCTGCATTGATGGACAAAAGAAGTGTAAGCACGTAATGTTTAGTGAGGAATGCTCAAAACCAAAACACCATCAATGCAGCGAGTCATAAAACCTCTTTTAAATGTAAACACATTCCAATAAACCAAAGCAATGTTTGAAAACCCCATTTTAAACAACATGCTTAAAATCATCATGCATTGCTCAACATGAAAACCAACCCTTGGCTTAGAAAAGCTAGGTAACTCACTTCAAAACACATCCTTGCAAAACCATCAATTTAACCTTTCCACGCATGAACATCATATGCAAAGTCAAATACAAGTTCCTTGGAAAACACCTCCACTTCGCACTATACTTTTCTCATATTTGGAAATCATCTCAATGCAAGAAACCTTTGAAAACCACTTACCTCTTCAATCTATCTCATGCATTAAACAAATGCAATTCATGATCCACAAAATCAACAATTGCAATACATGCCTTTTAAAACAAGCCTTCACAAGAATTCAACGCGCTAAAGAGATTCCATGCACACATGCATCATTCTCAAAAGAAGATAAACACTAGTTCAATCTAACAAGTAATACATGCAATCATGGTACATTACACACTTTCCATGCAACCTCGCATCATTACAAGCGTCTCATGCTTCATTACATTCAAGAACATTATATTGGCTTTCAAGTGATAATTCACAAACCATCACAACACAAGACACAATCGGATACGCGGATTACAAGCGGTGTCCCACACGCTTCATACACACTTCCGAACAACACAAGGTGGAGTTTACCGGTACAATCACAACCCCTCAACACCCGTGATGGAGTTTAACGGTACAATCACAACCCCTCAACATCACTCATCGGAAGTTGTATAACACACTAGCGAGAGTCGGGACACATCACAAGGCTTACACATGGCAGCTACCACAACCATTTTAATCACCTTAACCAAGCTCACACACGGGAGCAACCCTCCACCGTTGTGACGCTTAACAAAGTCCACCCATGAGAGCCATCCTCCATCATGGTGACATTTAACAAGGTTCACCCACGAGAGCCATCCTCCATCGTGGTGGCGCTAAACCAAGCCCACCCACGAGAGCCAACCTCCATCGTGATAACACCAATTTCCTCAATCGCTAGGATTCTTGGATGGAGTTTACGGTACAATTACAACCCCCTCGACATCCAAGGCGACTCAATTCACGGTGCACCCAATCCTATAGCCGGCTAACTATATCCGATTAAAGTAACCAAGTACCACTTGCATCACTTGCCAACATAACCATTCTACCACATTAATCCATTGCTTTACAAGCATAACCAAAATGCCAAAACCACCAATTACCTTCATCAACTCACTGTTTTTGAAGCATTAAACAAGCCATTAATCAACATGCAACACTATGGACCAATTCCACAATTTCCAATGTACAAAACCAAGGATCTCTTATCTTGGGCATCCTTCACACATGACTTTCAAAACCAGCATTAAACCATGCTAAAATATGCTTTCAAAACAGAATTTAAACATGCAAATCACATGCATTGCATCCAACAATCACAAGTACATTTAAAAGCCAATTCATAACACGAACCAAGAGAGGAATTCCATTTACTTACTCTTGAGCTTAGCTAAGTTGTTTAGACTTAAACCAAGCTCCCAAAAACCTTCAAACATTGGTTTCAAAGCTGAAAACCCAACTTCACTCACCGATACACAAAACAAGGCTAGCCAACAAGCCTTCCAAGCATCTGAAACCTTCAACGCCTCCTCTATTGCTCACGGATCATTCTCCCCTGTTTCAAGCACATAACAACAGAGAATTAATGCATCATCATGCATTAAAAACACCAGCAACACACCTAAACTCGCTGCTCTTCGCAAATCCAACATTTCGGCTACCAAACACAACGAAAATCACCTCCAAACACTTTCAAGACTTAACCCAGCCAAGATCCATCACTTTTAATCATTATTAAACATCAATTAACATCCAAAATGATCCCAAACACGTCCTTATACCTCCAGCATTGACAGAACACCAAGATCACCCCAAAAACCACCATTTTCACAATTAAAAACTTAGGAAAATCAACCTATTTGGGATTGCATTGATTAAACCTCAATTTCTCATCATTAATACATCCAATATACATCAAAAAGACATCTCAAAACAGAGCCCAATCATATAATACGAATTTCTTCAAAATTAAATCCAAATCTTGCATTTTAAGCCAAAATCAAGATCACAACATCAAAACCTTTAATAAAACTCAAATCAAGGATTGAGAACTTGGGAATTTCAGTAAAGAACTGAGTATTTAGAGGAGAAGGACGTTCATACCTCTAAATGTGAGTTTCTCCTTGTTTAGAGCCAAAATTCTTAAAAATTCAATAAGCAAATGATGAGGATTTAATGTAGGAATGATTAGAAACCATCTAGAGATTGAAATCTCAACTTTAGGTGTTAAAATCAGAGGGAGAAATGGCTGGGGAAATGTGTTTGGCTGAGAGAAAAGGGAGAGAAAATGAAGTGGGAAAATTTTGAGAAAAGTTAGTTATGAACTCAAAAATATCTATTTCCCCTTTTTCCTTTTATTAAATATCATTTAATAAATGTTTAATATTAAGAAAAATCTGGAGAAAACTCTTCTTGGGTAAATTAGCTCCTTAAAGATTCAAAGTTTCAATCCTTTTAAAACAGTCACCAACTTTTCAAAAATTACATTTTAGTCACTAACTTGAAATGTCACATTTCGAAACCTCATTTTGTAAAATTGATTTCACCACTCTCTTATATATAATAAAAGAGGATTTTAAGATATTTTTCCATTTTTTTATTACATCCCGAACTAGGCTTTCCTTAAAACCCACCTTTTATATTCGAACCGCAAATCCGACCGGTCTGGTTCAAACCCAAAACTTCTAAGCCCAAAATTGGGGTGTTACAACTCTCCCCCCTTAAGAAATTTCGTCCTCGAAATTTCATCCGGCGAAAAGAGAACAACCACACTTCTCAAAGCAACCCAGAAGGCAACACAGGAGACTTATCCATCACTGAACACTCTCCACACAAAGCTCCACCAACTCAACACCACCACATACTGTTCACGAATTCCAAAACACTCAGATGTTAACCACATCTTAACCTTTCACACTTCCGGACTGCACATAGCCCCAGCAACAACCTGAAGAACCTCCAAACTTTTACAGCATACACCACCTTAACTCATAACTCCCAAAACTCGTACACACGGTGACACCAACCAATCCAGTTCAGCCACCCCATGACCCACAACCTTCACCGTTTCTGAAACCTCTTGCACAACTGCTCAACCTCTTCCAAAGGTTACTACATCAAACAAGAATTTTTAAGCATCAACTGCTTACCCAAACTTCTCAACATATTGTTGATATTCCTTCACATCCGCTGCTATCATCACCATAACGACTCACCAGGACTACTCACCTAATATCCGAAAATCACATCACAAAACCCAAACCTTGACTCCGCCAGCCGTTCCACACACCACCAGCTGACTTCAGAAGAAATTTTCTTATACACAACTAGCCAACCACTTCTCCCAAGAACCCATCTAACCAACAATGGCCTTTGACCTTACATTGCATTTCCACCTCAAACTTTGACTACAACACTAGCCTTACCAGGACACTGCCCACTCTGTACATACATATTAAGATTACAAAACTTCAATTCTCTCGGGCTAACCCTTTTCTACAACCCACAACATAACCTCTTCTCAACTCTCTGAAGGTTGCTACGAACCATCACCTACATAACACAACCCTTCTACTACTACATCAATGCCATGTTACCTCAACACTCTGGAACACATCCACTAACTTACTACATCACTTAACACCAAGAAACTACTACTTCCACCAGCTATTCACAACCACATTGACTGATTCTAACTCAAACGGTAATCTCCTCACCACCACACCGCTAAACTCATTAAGCATCAAAAACCTTCCTTCTACCAACATGCTATATCGCACTCACTATTTTTGACAGCTCGCTTAATACCCTCCATTACTCCAAACACTCTCCTAGCACCAAAACAACTTTTAAAACCCATCATCCAACCTAACCCTATCCCAACACTAACGAACCCGATTAACTATCAGCGAGTGTGAACGTTCCTATGCATGGTCACCAATATGCCCTATCAATGCCTGATGTTCATGCATGCAAAACCTCTAATGTCATGTCACATGTATGCATGGACCAGTACATATATAATATAGCATATAACAAATGATTTTAACTGTGCATGTATGTCGGTTCACACCACCAATAACATCCTCAAAACCGCCTAAGAACAACCTCATATCTCACTTCCAACTTGACCAACTCCATCATTCTAACAACCCATTATCCACCAAAAATACTCACTAATACCCTCTTCACACTAAAGTTGTTTTCAAAACAACACCAACTACTACCCCAAACATGCTAGTTACGAGACCATACCCACTACGCAAGGAAAAACAAACCGAAACCAAACTAAGATAACTAGGGCAAAGATTACTTAACAAGGTTACCTGCAAACACCTCACTGTCCTGGAGCTTCAACAGACGAGCTCTCTTCCTCGCAGAACCATCATCCTCCAGCCGCACCGTTGTAGCATCAGCTAACACATTAAGGTCATCACCACCTCCCTGCGGTAAAGAACCATGACCACCCCGAGCCATCATCAAACAATTTCGTTTCAAATGTCCAACAGACCCACAATTCCAACAGGTTTCACTCCTCAAGCTCCTCACACCTTTCTGCCCTTCCTGCCACCTTCGAACTTCGTCTCGGCAGCGTCCACGACCCTTCTGAGACCCTTTTGCTACCACTGAAGCTGATCTCACCACATGAGGACAATTTCGCTTCACATGCTCCTTAGAACCACAGCTCCAACAAACTCCTGCGCCCCAACAACCTCCAACATGGCGCCCTCCACAACGGTCACACACCGGTAACCGAGCTACCACTCCTCGATCATGTAACACTTGCCCCACATCTGCACTACCATCCAGGCTTCGATTCAAGCAAAACCTTCTATCACGTAGCCTCTTACGCTGACCGCTCCCGAGGTCAGTACCCACAGCTCTCATACTTAAACTTTTTTCACCTTCATAAACTTAAACCACACCCCCACGTTGCTTAATCCTTGGAAATTTCTCCCCAAGGTACCTTTCATAAAAGGCAGACACAAAGAAGTCCCAATCTATATCGTGGATATGCGATGCCACCGCCACAGATGTCCACCATGCACAAGCGTCCTCCAACATCAATGAGACAACACTTCCCAGCTTACAGGCATAGTCACAACCTTCCTGATCCAAAATCAGAATTACACTGGCCAACCAGGCCTCGAACGTCTCAGGTGTCGAACCATGATACTCCACAGCCCCAAATCATGTAAACACTGTTTTGACAAACTCGCACGTCCCACAGTCGGCACGTCTACAGGCCTTACCTTCGCCACAGCCTGAGATGTTCCTAACACCTCTTGAACTATAGGTGATGAACTCTTCATCACAGAACCAACTTCCTCTTCCTGCCTCACTACCTCAACTCCAGGCACTGAAGACTGAGACGAAACACCTCCTTTAAAAGGTGAATTCCACGCCTTAACAACCTGCCCTAAAGCAGCAACCATCTCACCCAACTGCCATTCTCTCATCGATTTCACCATGCTACTAACAACAAACAATCATAACAAACAACAAAACGATCAGGCCAGCTTCAAGCAAGGATTCAAGACTCCAATAACAACATAACACAATAGCTATAATAATAAGGCAATGGGCACCCCGGATTCTCCCTTTTTTTTCATGACGTAACAGTCAATAAAAAAACATGGATATCACAACATCGAGCATATCAATCAACATACCTCGATCATGCTCTCATCAAACAACATTTACCCACAACATCATAATATCATCATATCATACCCATCACACTTTCATCATTCATAAATCAGCTTACATCACTAGCATATAATCAGCACAAATCCACATTAGCTCAAAGAAGATTCACAAACAAAAAGCATGCTAAAAACATCAACATTTCGCTCACAGACACACATTTCAACCGACTTTCAACCACTCGTCAGAATAAACATTAAACACTTATTACAACAATTTACCATTTCCCCCAAGCTTTCGCAACTCAGCTCTGATACCACCAAATGTAACCCCCTTAGCCCGGCCTAGACGGTTGACCCGAACTACGAAGATTACACGGGGAAAACCAAAGTCAACCCAAAAGTCAACCTTGATTAACGACCCTTTTTTTCTTTTTAAAACTTGTCTAGATGCACATTAAACCTAGGCATACTCTTGAGATAAGCATACTCAAAACTCACAGCAATCGGAAAACCAGAAGGGACCCAATTGCTCAAAATACGAATTTAGGGACCAATTTGTAAATTCTGAAAATTAAGAGGACTTTACCAATTTTTAAGTTACCATTATGAAATTAGTCATGTTTCATGCCTCTCTGCCAAATTTCACCTTAATCGGACATCTCAAACTCAAACAATTGCATAAGCAAGTTCAGGACTAAAACGCGAGAATTTCAAAACATATAACCATCAGATTCTGGGCCCAACGGTCGAGTGTTCCGAAACGGGGAAGGACCGTTCCGAAACACGGGACCGTTTCGAAACACGTTGCGGAACAGGGCTTGGCAGTGCCAAAACCGTTTCGGAACGGCTTCACCTCTTTTGAAACGCCTAGGCCATTTCAGGCCCCCTGTTCTGAAACAGTAGCACCCGTTTCGTTACGGGCTGCCCAGAATTGCAGGATTTTTCTGGTTTAACACACATTTGACCCACAAAACACAATCACATGATCTTCAAAACATACCAACAAGTCATCAGACATTAATGGAACATACTAACATCATCAAAACAAAACCATGGCATTATTTAGGAAAAACTCCAAACCTATAGGCATGCATCCTATAATGGAAGTCATGCAATCACCAATTTACCAAAACCAAACACCGGAAGGCCATTACGTAATCCAACATCATCATAGGCATTAAACCAAACTTGTCCAACATACACAATCTTGTTAAACATCAACATAAAAGACTCTCCCCCCATTGCCTTTATTATCTATAGCTATTAACCGAGACATACATCTCAAGTGGAGCTCTCCTTGAATCACTTGCTTCTTGCTGTCCCAACTTCAATTATCTGCATTGATGGACAAAAGGAGCGTAAGCACGTAATGCTTAGTGAGGAATGCTCAAAACCAAAACACCATCAATGCAGCGAGTCATAAAACCTCTTTTAAATGTAAACACATTCCAATAAACCAAAGCAATATTTGAAAACCCCATTTTAAACAACATGCTTAAAATCATCATGCATTGCTCAACATGAAAACCAACCCTTGGCTTAGAAAAGCTAGGTAACTCACTTCAAAGCACATCCTTGCAAAACCATCAATTTAACCTTTCCACGCATGAACATCATATGCAAAGTCAAATACAAGTTCCTTGGAAAACACCTCCACTTCACACTATACTTTTCTCATATTTGGAAATCATCTCAATGCAAGAAACCTTTGAAAACCACTTATCTCTTCAATCTATCTCATGCATTAAACAAATGCAATTCATGATCCACAAAATCAACAATTGCAATACATGCCTTTTAAAACAAGCCTTCACAAGACTTCAACGCGCTAAAGAGATTCCATGCACACATGCATCATTCTCAAAAGAAGATAAACACTAGTTCAAGCTAACAAGTAATACATGCAGTCATGGTACATTACACACTTTCCATGCAACCTCGCATCATTACAAGCGTCTCATGCTTCATTACATTCAAGAACATTATATTGGCTTTCAAGTGATAATTCACAAACCATCACAACACAAGACACAATCGGATACGCGGATTACAAGCGTTGTCCCACACGCTTCATACACACTTCCGAACAACACAAGGTGGAGTTTACCGGTACAATCACAACCCCTCAACACTCGTGATGGAGTTTAACGGTACAATCACAACCCCTCAACATCACTCATCGGAAGTTGTATAACACACTAGCGAGAGTCGGGACACATCACAAGGCTTACACATGGAAGCTACCACAACCATTGTAATCACCTTAACCAAGCTCACACACGGGAGCAACCCTCCACCGTTGTGACGCTTAACAAAGTCCAACCATGAGAGCCATCCTCCATCATGGTGACATTTAACAAGGTTCACCCACGAGAGCCATCCTCCATCGTGGTGGCGCTAAACCAAGCCCACCCACGAGAGCCAACCTCCATCGTGATAACACCAATTTCCTCAATCGCTAGGATTCTTGGATGGAGTTTACGGTACAATTACAACCCCCTCGACATCCAAGGCGACTCAATTCACGGTGCACCCAATCCTATAGCCGGCTAACTATATCCGATTAAAGTAACCAAGTACCACTTACATCACTTGCCAACATAACCATTCTACCACATTAATCCATTGCTTTACAAGCATAACCAAAAATGCCAAAACCACCAATTACCTTCATCAACTCACTGTTTTTGAAGCATTAAACAAGCCATTAATCAACATGCAACACTATGAACCAATTCCACAATTTCCAATGTACAAAACCAAGGATCTCTTACCTTGGGCATCCTTCACACATGACTTTCAAAACCAGCATTAAACCATGCTAAAATATGCTTTCAAAACAGAATTTAAACATGCAAATCACATGCATTGCATCCAACAATCACAAGTACATTTAAAAGCCAATTCATAACACGAACCAAGAGAGGAATTCCATTTACTTACTCTTGAGCTTAGCTAAGTTGTTTAGACTTAAACCAAGCTCCCAAAAACCTTCAAACATTGGTTTCAAAGCTGAAAACCCAACTTCACTCACCGATACACAAAACAAGGCTAGCCAACAAGCCTTCCAAGCATCCGAAACCTTCAACGCCTCCTCTATTGCTCACGGATCATTCTCCCCTGTTTCAAGCACATAACAACAGAGAATTAATGCATTATCATGCATTAAAAACACCAGCAACACACCTAAACTCGCTGCTCTTCGCAAATCTAACATTTCGGCTACCAAACACAACCGAAATCACCTCCAAACACTTTCAAGACTTAACCCAGCCAAGATCCATCACTTTTAATCATTATTAAACATCAATTAACATCCAAAGTGATCCAAAACACGTCCTTATACCTCCAGAATTGACAGAACACCAAGATCACCCCAAAAACCACCATTTTCACAATTAAAAACTTAGGAAAATCAACCTATTCGGGATTGCATTGATTAAACCTCAATTTCTCATCATTAATACATCCAATATACATCAAAAAGACATCTCAAAATAGAGCCCAATCATATAATACGAATTTCTTCAAAATTAAATCCAAAACTTACATTTTAAGCCAAAATCAAGATCACAACATCAAAACCTTTAATAAAACTCAAATCAAGGATTGAGAACCTGGGAATTTCAGTAAAGAACTGAGTATTTAGAGGAGAAGGACGTTCATACCTCTAAATGTGAGTTTCTCCTTGTTTAGAGCCAAAATTCTTGAAAATTCAATAAGCAAATGATGAGGATTTGGTGTAGGAATGATTAGAAACCATTTAGAGATTGAAATCTCAACTTTAGGTGTTAAAATCAGAGGGAAAAATGGCTGGGGAAATGTGTTTGGCTGAGAGAAAAGGGAGAGAAAATGAAATGGGAAAATTTTGAGAAAAGTTAGTTATGAACTCAAAAATATCTATTTCCCCTTTTTCCTTTTATTAAATATCATTTAATAAATGTTTAATATTAAGAAAAATCTGGAGAAAACTCTTCTTGGGTAAATTAGCTCCTTAAAGATTCAAAGTTTCAATCCTTTTAAAACAGTCACCAACTTTTCAAAAATTACATTTTAGTCACTAACTTGAAATGTCACATTTCGAAACCTCATTTTGTAACATTAATTTCACCACTCTCTTATATATAATAAAAGAGTATTTTAAGATATTTTTCCATATTTTTAATGCATCCCGAACTAGGCTTTCCTTAAAACCCACCTTTTATATTCGAACCGCAAATCCGACCGGTCCGGTTCAAACCCAAAACTTCTAAGCCCAAAATTGGGGTGTTACATTCATTTTCTCTCAATTTTCCCTCAGCCAAACACATTTCCACAGCCACTTTTCCTTTGATTTTCACACCTAAAGTTGAGATTTCAATCTCTAAATGATTTCTAATCATTTCTACACCAAATCCTCATCTTTTGCTTATTGAATTTTCAAGGATTTTTGCTCTAAACAAGGAGAAACTCACATTTAGAGGTATGAACATCCTTCTCCTCTAAATACTCAGTTCTTTACTGAAATTCCCAAGTTCTCAATCCTTAAATTGAGTTTTATTAAAGGTTTTAATGTTGTGTTCTTGAATTTGGCTTAAAATGCAAGATTTGGATTTAATTTTGAAGAAATTCGTAATAGATGATTGGGCTCTGTTTTGAGATGTATTTTTGATGTATTTTGGATGTCTAAATAATGTGTAATTGAGGTTTAATCAATGAAATCCCAAATAGGTTGATTTTCCTATGTTTTGACTTGAGAAAATGGTGGTTTTTGGGGTGATTTTGATGTTCTGCTATAGTTGGAGGTATAAGGACGTGAGTAGGTCCTTTTTGGATGTTAATTGATGTTTAAGAATGATTGGATTTGATGGATCTTGGCTGGGTAATGTTGTAGAGGTGTTTGGATGTGTTTTCGGTTGTGTTTGGTAGCCGAAATGTGAGTTTTGATGAGAGCAGCGAGTTTAGGTGTTGTGGTTGAAGATTTTAATACATGATGATGCATTAATCCACTGCTTTGATGTGTTTAAAAAAGGGGAGACATCATCGGGTCCTTGTGGTGTTGATCCGGAGGCTTGATCGGCGTTTCGACAAGCTTGCGAAACGGAATCGGTGAGTGAAGTTTGGTTTTCTGCTTTGAAACCAATATTGGAAGGTTATGGGAGCTTAGTTTAAGTCTAAACAACTTAGCTAAGCTCAAGAGTAAGTTTTTCGGAAAAACTCTCTTTTTGATGAACCATGAGATGGTTGAATGCAATGTGTTTATTTTGCATGTTTAAATTCTGTTTTGAAAGCATATTTTAGCATGTTTAATGCTGGTTTTGTAAGCCATATGTTGAGGGATGCTCAAGGTAAGAGATCCTTGTTTTGGACATTGATAAATGTGGTTTGATGCATAGTAATGCATGATTATGTAATGGCTTTGTTTAATGCTTAAAAACAGTGGATTGATGATGGTAAATGATGTATATTGGCAAGTGATGTGTTGGTTTAAAAGTACTTGAATCGGATATAGTTAGCCGGCTATAGGATTGGGTGCACCGTGAATAAAGTCGCCTTGGATGTTGAGGGGGTTGTGATTGTACCGTAAACTCCATCCAAGAACACTAACGAGATGTCTAAGATCATAATGGTGGTTAAAATGCCATGTGAGGATCTTGTGTTGTGTGTCCCGTGTTCTCGTTAGTGATGTTATACAACTACCAATGAGTGATGTGGAGGGGGTTGTGATTGTACCGTTAAACTCCATCACGGGTGTTGAGGGGTTGTGATTGTACCGGTAAACTCCACCTTGTGTGTTGGTAGTGTGTATGGAGCGTATGGGACAACGCTTGTAATCCGCGTATCCGGTTGTGTTTTGAGTTGAAAATGGTTATGGATTATCACTTTAAAGCCAATATGACATGTTGATGTATTGAAGCATGAGATGCTTGGTTTGTATGCATAGATGCATGATAAATGATGTTTTGAAACTAAAGGCCTTGGAAAGGTGTTTTTACAAATTGCATTATTGTGTTGTTTCATTAGAGCATTTCTCACTAAGCATATGTGCTTACGCTCTCTCTTTCTTGAACCAATAATGCAGAGCATTGAAGTGCTTTAAGGGCAGCAAGGAGGTCAAGGATCCAAGTGAAAGTCTAAGCTCATGTATGGTGACTATTTTCACAACACTATTAGCTTTTGGTATTTTGCAATGGGAACCTAGATTGTGTTTTTGGGAGATGTCTTGGACTCCCTAGGTTTGGTTTAATGCCTATGATGATGTTTGAAACATGTAAATGGCCATTTTGTATTTGTTTTGGAGATTTGATGATTGCTTGCTTTTCATTTTAGGATGCATGCCTATAGACTTGTGGTTTTTCCTAAATGATGTTATGATTGAGCTTTGATGATGCAAATATGTTCCTTTAATGTTTGATGTCTTGTTGGCTTGACATGGAGGTCTTATGAGCATGTTTGGTGGGTCGAAAGAGTGTAAAACAGACTTTTCTGCTGTTTCTGGGCAGGGTGTTTCGAAACACCCTTGCCTGTTTCGAAACAGGTGCATATTTTGGCATGGGTGTTTCGAAACGGGCTGAGGTGTTTCGAAACACTTTTTGCTACTGCCAAGGGGTGTTTCTGATCGGCCTAGACCCGTTTCGGAACACTTGACCGTTGGGCACTGATTTGAATTGTTTTGAGGTTTGCAAGCTTTACGTTTTAGTCCTGACTTTTGTATATGCAATTGATTGAGTTTGAGATGTCCGTTTGAGATGAAATTTGACATAGAATCATGAAACATGACTAATTTCATATTGGTAACTTAAAAATTGGTAAAGTCCTCTTAATTTTCAGAATTTGCAAATTGGTCCTTAAATTCGTATGTTGTGCAATTGAGTCCCTTATTGTTTTCCGATTGCTGTGATTTTTGAGTATGCTTATCTTAAGAGTACACCTTAGGTTAATATGCATTTAGACAAGGTTTAAAAGAAAAAAAAGGGTCGTTAATCAAGGTTGACTTTCGGGTTGACTTTGGTTTTCCCCGTGTAATCTTCGTAGTTTGGGTCAATCGTCTAGGCCGGGCTAAGGGGGTTACATTTGGTGGTATCAGAGCTGAGTTCTCGAGTATTTGGGAATGGTTATGTGGGAGATATGTGTATGATTGCATGTATATTTGTTGAGTGAAAGTATGATGTATGAATTGTAAGAATGTTGCAATTGTGGTGTATGCTGTGGTGAAGCATGTTAGAGGGACCCATTGCCATATCAAAGCTAATGAAATGATTTGTTTTAAATTGGAAATGAGCTTGAGTACTTGGATTGCTTACCTTGCTGAGCCTGACTATGTTTATTACATTCGTGAATGCATTGTATAGAGAATGGGACCTCATAGAGAGACGAGGATTAATACGCGAGCTATGGCTCAAAATGAGAACGAAGAGAATGCTGAAAATGTAGTGGATTTACCTCCTCCACCCGGTGGTGGTGGTGCTGGGGGTGAGGGAGCTGGTGCTGGTGCTGGGGTCGCTGGACCTGAAGCTGGGCAGGGGTAAGCTGCTCATGACATGACAGTGTTGATTCAGGCTATTGCTGGAGCCTTTCAGGCGGCGGTAGCTGGAGCTCATGGAGCTGGGCATCAGGGAGATGCTAATGTTAGACTACCTCTGGAACGTTTGCGCAGTCTGGGAGGGACTGAGTTCAGGGGTTTGTCTGTTGAGGGTTTCGAGTCTTGGTTGGAAAGTACCAAGAGAATTTTGGGACAAATGAACTGCAATGAAGTGCAGAAGTTGGGCTGTGTAATATCATTGTTGCATGGCGATGCGTATACCTGGTGGACAACCGCTATCTCCAGAATGGAGGATGCTGATGTGACATGGACGTTCTTTCTGAACGCGTTCAAGAGGAGGTATCTGGGAGTGCGGTACCTGGATGAAAAGAAAAGGGAATTCATGTCGCTTACTAAAGGGAGTATGTCAGTGGTTGAGTATGAGGTTCAGTTTGTCCGACTCAGTCAGTACGCACCTGAGCTTATCCTTGATGAGCGGGAGAGGTGTGAACGTTTCCGTTATGGTTTGGTGACGGATGTAAAGACCTATATGCTGGCTGCTGAGTACACTGACTTTGATGTGCTGGTTGGAAGAGCAAAAGACATTGAGTTGAATTTGAGTTTATCTTCTAGAGGAGCTGGTCCTAGTACGGGCAAGCGAGTTGCTGAGTTTAGTTCCGGTGGCAGACGGAACAAGAGAGGACGTGATCAGAAGTATCAATCTTCAGCTAGGCGTGGTGGTGGAGGGCAAGGTGCGCCTGTTCAGGGAGACAGGGCGAGAGCTGATCAGAACACATGTTGGACATGTGGATCACGTGGTCATCTGAGGCGTTATTGTCCTCGAGCAGCGAGGGAGGTACAGGCTCCTGTTGTGGTGACCGGTAATTCGTGCTGGAACTGTGGTTCGGCGGATCACATGAAGAGAGAGTGTCCTCAGTTGGCCGGTGGTGGTCAGGGACGTGCTCCTGGAGTTGTTGCACCACAGAGAGGTCGTGGGCACGGCCGTGGTAATTTCCAGCGTAGAGAGGATGATGGAAGGAATGTGGCTCATGTGGTAGCTGTTCAGCCTGAGGGTGGTGGCCAGGCCAGAGTGTATGCTCAGAGGGAGGGGAGGAATGACACGGATGTGATCGCAGGTACTTTCACTTTGCAATCCTTGTCATTACTTTCCTTGATTGATTCTGGATCTACACACTCATACATATTGCGTGAGCATGCTCAATTGCTTGGTTTACCTGTTGAGTCTTTGGATGTTGGTATGCGTGTAACTAGTTCTTTTGGCGAGACTGTTGTGACTCAAAAGCTTTATAGAAGATGTCCCTTGGTTGTGCAAGACCATGTTTTTCATGTTGATCTTATGGAATTGCCTTTCTATGGTTTTGATGTAATCCTTGGTATGGATTGGCTTGTTGAGCATCGAGCTGTAGTGGATTTTGAGAATAAGCGAGTTTTGTTGAAGCTTGCGGATGATTATGAGGTAGTAGTGGTTGGTGAGAATGTGAAGTTTCTTGCCAATGTGGTGTCCACTTTGGAGGCGAGCCGGATGCTGAGGCAAGGTTGTGAAGCCTACCTAGCCTTTGTGATGAATCCTAGCTCTAAAGAGTTGCGTGTGCAAGATATCAGGACTGTGCGAGAGTTTCCTGGTGTGTTTCCAGAGGAGTTGCCTGGATTGCCTCCTAATCGCGAAGTGGAGTTTGGGATTGAGCTGTATGAAAACACAACTCCAGTGTCCATTACTCCTTATCGAATGGCACCTAAAGAGTTGAAAGAGCTGAAGACGCAACTTCAGGAGTTGCTTGATCGTGATTTCATTCGGCCGAGTGTGTCACCTTGGGGTGCACCGGTGTTGTTTGTGAAGAAAAAGGATGGCACTATGAGAATGTGCATTGATTACCGTCAGCTTAACAAGTTGACTGTCAAGAATCGGTACCCATTGCCGAGAATTGATGATCTTTTTGATCAATTTCGGGGAGCAGCTGTGTTCTCTAAAATTGACTTAAGGTCAGGGTATTATCAGCTGAAGGTGAAGGATGTGGATGTGCCAAAGACAACCTTCAGGACGAGGTATGTGCATTATGAGTTCCTTGTGATGCCGTTTGGGTTGACGAATGCTCCTGCAGCTTTCATGGACATGATGAATAGAGTGTTCCATGAATACTTGGATAAATTTGTTGTGGTGTTCATTGATGATATTCTCGTGTACTCTCGTATTGAGGAGGAGCATGAGGGGCATTTGAGAATTGTGTTGCAGGCTTTGTTGGAGAATCAGCTTTATGCCAAGCTGAGCAAGTGTGAGTTCTGGCTTAGAGAAGTTGTGTTTCTTGGTCATGTGGTCTCTGCTGAAGGAATTCGTGTTGATCCTCAGAAGATTGAGGCAGTGATAAATTGGAAGCCTCCTAAGTCTGTTCATGAAGTTCGTAGTTTCCTTGGTTTGGCGGGGTACTACCGAAGGTTCGTGGATGGGTTTTCAAAGATTGCTGCACCTTTGACAAAGTTGTTGCAGAAGGATGTTAAGTATGAGTGGACGGAAGCGAGACAGCAGGCTTTTGAGAAGCTTAAGGCAGCTTTGACGCAAGCTCCTATCTTGGTTCAACCTGAATCAGGGAAAGAGTTTGTGGTGTATAGTGACGCGTCCTACATTGGTCTGGGATGTGTGTTGATGCAAGAGGGTAAGGTGGTGGCTTATGCATCGCGTCAGTTGAAGGTGCATGAGCGCAATTATCCTACGCATGACATTGAGTTAGCTGCGGTGGTTTTCGCTTTGAAAATTTGGAGATATTACCTGTATGGTGAGAAGTGTACTGTG
The DNA here is from genome assembly GCA_030270665.1 of Hibiscus trionum. Classification (NCBI taxonomy): domain Eukaryota; kingdom Viridiplantae; phylum Streptophyta; class Magnoliopsida; order Malvales; family Malvaceae; genus Hibiscus; species Hibiscus trionum. Next base: position 37,265,762 of record BSYR01000026.1, on the reverse strand, counting down.
TACACGGACCACAAGAGTTTGAAGTATCTGATGTCTCAGAAAGAGTTGAATCTTAGGCAACGACGTTGGGTGGAGTTGCTTAAGGATTACGATTTGACGATCGAGTACCATCCGGGTAAAGCTAATGTTGTAGCGGATGCCTTGAGTAGGAAGGTAGCTGTGGAGTTGAGGGCTATGTTTGCCAGTTTGAGCATTTCGCGTGATGGTGGTCTTGTGGCTGAGTTGCAAGTGAAACCATCCTTGATTCAGTTGATTAAGGAAAAGCAGTTGTTGGATGATTCCTTGGTGCCACTTGTTCAGGATATTGTAGAGGATAGGCCATCGGATTTCTGCTTTAATGATGATGGAGTTTTATGCTTTGGAAGTCGGATAGTAGTGCCCAATGATGCTGAGTTGAGGCGTGCTATTCTGACAGAAGCTCATAGTAGTCCTTTTGCTATGCACCCTGGTAGTACTAAGATGTACCGTGATCTTCGTGATGAGTACTATTGGGTGGGTTTAAAGAAAGATTTTGCTGAGTTTGTAAGTAAGTGCATGGTATGTCAGCGAGTTAAGGCTGAGCATCAGTTTCCTTCAGGGTTGTTGCAACCGTTGAGGATTCCTGAGTGGAAGTGGGAGAGGATTACCATGGACTTCGTGTCTGGTTTGCCTTTGTCGCCATCGAAGAAGAATTCGGCGTGGGTGATTGTGGATCGCCTGACGAAGTGTGCGCATTTCTTGCCTGTGCATACTACGTACACTTTGGATAAGCTTGCGGAGCTGTACATTGCTGAGATTGTGCGGCTGCATGGTGTACCAAAGTCGATTGTGTCGGATAGAGATCCGAGGTTTACATCACGTTTCTGGCAGTGTTTGCATCAGGCTTTGGGTACACTGTTGAATTTCAGTACATCTTATCATCCGCAGTCAGACGGACAGTCTGAGCGTGTTATCCAGGTGTTGGAGGATATGTTGAGGTGCTGCGTGATTGAGTTTCAGGGTTCTTGGGAGAAACATTTGCCTTTGGTGGAGTTTGCCTATAATAATAGTTATCAGGCAAGTATTCAAATGGCACCTTATGAAGCTTTGTACGGGAGGAAGTGTAGGACTCCTCTTTGTTGGGCTGAAACAGGTCAGAAGTTGGTTTCGATGCCTGCTTTGTTGAAGGGAACCACCGAGAAGGTGAAGCTCATTTGTGTGCGATTGAAGGCAGCTTCTGATCGGCAAAAGTCTTACGCGGATTTGAAGCGTAAGGAGATTGAGTATGCGGTGGGTGACCGTGTGTTTTTGAAAGTTTCGCCTTGGAAAAAGGTGATGAGGTTTGGCCGAAAGGGAAAGTTGAGCCCTAGGTACATTGGACCATACGAGGTGATTCAGCGTGTGGGTCCTGTTGCGTACAAGTTGAGGTTACCGCAAGAGTTAGAAAAGATTCATGATGTGTTTCATGTTTCAATGCTTCGGAAGTATAGATCGGATCCTTCTCATGTGATGCCTGTGGAGGAAGTGGAGTTGAATCCGAATTTGACCTATGATGAGGAACCGGTGGAGGTTCTGGATTCGGATAGTAAAGTTCTTCGAGGCAGGACCATTGAGTTGGTAAAGGTGTTGTGGAAGCATCGTGGTGCTGAGGAAGCCACGTGGGAGCGGAAGGATGATATGGTGAAACAGTTTCCATACCTTTTCCCTCCAGGTAAATTTTGAGGACGAAATTTCTTAAGGGGGGGGAGAGTTGTAACACCCCAATTTTGGGCTTGGAAGTTTAAGGTCTGAACCGGACCGGTTTAAATTACGGTTCGAATATAAAAGGTGTTTTTTAGGGAAAGCCTAGTTCGGGATGCATTAAAAATATGGAAAAATATCTAAAAATCCTCTTTTATTATATATAAGAGAGTGGTGAAATCAATTTTACAAAATGGGGTTTGGAAATATGACATTTCAAGTTAGTGACTAAAATGTAATTTTTGAAAAGTTGGTGACCGTTTTAAAAGGATTGAAACTTTGAATCTTTAAGGAGCTAATTTACCCAAGGGAGAGTTTCTGTAACCCCCTTAGCCCGGCCTAGACGGTTGACCCGGACTACGAAGATTACACGGGGAAAACCAAAGTCAACCTGAAAGTCAACCTTGATTAACGACCCTTTTTTTTTCTTTTTAAACTTGTCTAGATGCACATTAAACCTAGGCATCCTTTTGAGATAAGCATACTCAAAAATCACAGCAATCGGAAAACAATAAGGGACCCAATTGTACAAAATACGAATTTAGGGACCAATTTGTAAATTCTGAAAATTAAGAGGACTTTACCAATTTTTAAGTTACCATTATGAAATTAGTCATGTTTCATGCCTCTCTGCCAAATTTCATCTCAAACGGACATCTCAAACTCAAGCAATTGCACATACAAGAATCGGGACTAAAACGTAAAGCTTGCAAACCTCAAAACCATTCAAATTTTATGCCCAACGGTCAAGTGTTCCGAAACGGGTCTAGGTCGTTCAGGAACACCCAGGCCAAATCAAGGGCCTGTTTCGAAACAGGCAAGGGTGTTTCGAAACACCCTGCCCAGAAACAGCAGATAGGCCTGTTTTAACACCTTTAAACCCCATCAAACATGCTCCAAACCATTCCACAATAAATCAACAACATGCCAAGCATCATACCTACCAATTTGCATCAAAATCTAGATACAAAACCACCCCTAGGTGCACCAACTCATTCAACACATCCAACACTCAATCATGCTTTTAAAACAAGAAGCATAGCATAACGACTTAAGAATAAGAAGATTCAAACGTTGCAAGGGTTAAACCACATAGTTCAAAATCATAAACCAAACTTGTCCAACATACACAATCTCATTAAACATCAACATAAGAGATTCTCCCCCCATTGCCTTTATTATCTATAGCTATTAACCGAGACATACATCTCAAGTGGAGCTCTCCTTGAATCCCTTGCTTCTCGCTGTCCCAACTTCAAATATCTGCATTGATGGACAAAAAGGAGCGTAAGCACATAATGATTAGTGAGGAATGCTCAAAACCAAAACACCATCAATGCAGCGAGTCATAAAACCTCTTTTAAAAGTAAACACAATTCGATAAACCAAAGCAATGTTTGAAAACCCCTTTTAACAACATGCTTTAAATCATGCATTGCTCAAACATGAAAAACCAACCCTTAGCTTAGAAAAGCTAAGTAATTCACTTCAAAGCACAACCTTGCAAAACCATCAATTTAACCATTCCATGCATGAACATCCTATGCAAAGTTAAATACAAGATCCTTGGAAAACAATTCCACTTCATATTATACTTTTCTTATACTTGAAAATCATTTCAAAGCAAGAAACCTTTAAAAACCACTTACACCCTCAATTCCATCTCATGCATTAAGCAAATGCAACATATGAACCACAAAATCAATACTTGCATTACATGCCTTTTAAAACAAGCCTTCACAAGACTTCAATGCACTAAAGAGATTTCATGCACATATGTACCATTCTCAATAGAAGATAAACACTAGTACAAGTTAACAAGTAATACATGCATTCGTAGAACATTACACACTTCTCATGCAACCATGCATCATTTCAAGCATATCATGCTTCATTACATTCAAGAACATTATATTGGCTTCTAAGCGATTATTCACAAAACATCATAACACAAGACACAATCGGATACGCGGATTACAAGCGTTGTCCCACACGCTTCATACACACTTCCGAACAACACAAGGTGGAGTTTACCGGTACATTCACAACCCCTCAACACCCGTAATGCAGTTTAACGGTACAATCACAACCCCTCAACATCACTCATCGGAAGTTGTATAATACACTAGCGAGAGCCGGGACACATCACAAGGCTTACACATGGAAGCTACCACAACCATTGTAATCACCTTAACCAAGCTCACACACGGGAGCAACCCTCCACCGTTGTGACGCCTAACAAAGTCCACTCATGAGAGCCAACCTCCATCATGGTGACTTTAACATGGTTCACCCACGAGAGCCATCCTCCATCGTGGTGGCACTAAACCAAGCCCACCCACGAGAGCCAACCTCCATCGTAGTGGCACTAAACGAAGCCCACTCACGAGAGCCAACCTACATCGTGGTGACACCAATTTCCTTAATCGCTAGGATTCTTGGATGGAGTTTACGGTACAATTACAACCCCCTCGACATCCAAGGCGACTCAATTCACGGTGCACCCAATCCTATAGCCGGCTAACTATATCCGATTAAAGTAACCAAGAACCACTTACATCACTTGCCAATATAACCATTTTACCACATTAATCCATTGTTTTACAAGCATAACCAAAATGCCAAAACCACCAATTACCATCATCAATCCACTGTTTTTGAAGCATTACACAAAGCCATTAAACAACATGCAACACTATGCATCAATTCCACAATTCCAATGTACAAAACCAAGGATCTCTTACCTTGAGCATCCTTCACACATGGCTTTCAAAACCAGCATTAAACCATGCTAAAATATGCTTTCAAAACATAATTTAAAACATGCAAATCACATGCATTGCATCCAACAATCACAAGTGCTTTAAAAACCAATTCATAACACAACCAAGAGAGAAATTCCATTTACTTACTCTTGAGCTTAGCTAAGTTGTTTATACTTAAACTAAGCTCCAAAAACCTTCAAACCTTGGTTTTAAAGCTGAAAACCCAACTTCACTCACCGATACACAAAACTACGCTAGCCGATAAGCCTTCCAAGCATCCGAAACCTTCAACGCCACCTCTATTGCTCACGAATCATTCTCCCCTGTTTCAAGCACATAACAACAGAGGATTAATGCATCATAATGCATTAAAACACCAGCAACACACCTAAACTCGATGCTCTTTGCAAATCCAACATTTCAGCTACCAAACACAACCGAAATCACCTCCAAACACTTCCAAGACTTAACCCAGCCAAGATCCATCACTTCTAACCATTTTTAAACATCAATTAACATCCAAAATGATCCCAAACACGTCCTTATACCTCCAGCATTAACAAAACACCAAGATCACCCCAAAAACCACCATTTTCACAAGTAAAAACTTAGGAAAATCAACCTATTCGAGATTTCATTGTTTAAACCTCAATTGCACATCAATTATACATCCAAAATACATCAAAAAGACATCTCAAAACAGAGCCCAATCATTTAATACGAATTTAATCAAAATTAAATCCAAATCTTGCATTTTAAGCCAAAATCAAGATCACAACATCAAAACCTTTTATAGAACACAAATCAAGGATTGAGAACTTGGGAATTTCAGTAAAGAACTGAGTATTTAGAGGAGAAGGACGTTCATACCTCTAAATGTGAGTTTTTCCTTGTTTAAAGCCAAGATTCTTGAAAATTCAATAAGCAAATGATAAGGATTTGGTGTAGGAATGATTAGAGATCAATTAGAGATTGAAATCTCATCTTTAGATGTTCAAATCAGAGGAAAAATGGCTGGGGAAAAGTGTTTGGGCTGAGAGAAAAATTGAGAGAAAAGAAATGGAAAATTTTGAGAAAAGTTAGTTATGACATCAAAATATCTATTTCCCCCTTTTCCTTTAAATTAAAAATCATTAATTAAATCTTTAATATTAAGAAAATCTGGAGAAAACTCTTCTTGGGTAAATTAGCTCCTTAAAGATTCAAAGTTTCAATCCTTTTAAAACAGTCACCAACTTTTCAAAAATTACATTTTAGTCACTAACTCGAAATGTCTTATTTCCAAACCTCATTTCGCAAAATTGATTTCACCACTCTCTTATATATAATAAAAGAGGATTTTTAGATATTTTCCATATTTTTAATGCATCCTGAACTAGGCTTTCCTTAAAACCACCTTTTATATTCGAACCGAAAATCCGACCGGTCCAGTTCAAACCCAAAACTTCTAAGCCCAAAATTGGGGTGTTACAGTTTCTCCAGATTTTTCTTAAATTTTAAAGACTCATTTAATGTGATTTAATAAAAAGAAAAGAGGGAAAAGAGATATTTTAGTTTCATAACTAACTTTTGCCAAAATTTTCCCATTTCGTTTTCTCTCAATTTTCCCTCAGCCAAACACATTTCCACAACCACTTTTCCTTTGATTTTCACACCTAAAGTTGAGATTTCAATCTCTAAATGATTTCTAATCATTTCTACACCAAATCCTCATCTTTTGCTTATTGAATTTTCAAGGATTTTTGCTCTAAACAAGGAGAAACTCACATTTAGAGGTATGAATGTCCTTCTCCTCTAAATACTCAGTTCTTTACTGAAATTCCCAAGTTCTCAATCCTTAGATTGAGTTTTATTAAAGGTTTTAATGTTGTGTTCTTGAATTTGGCTTAAAATGCAAGATTTGGATTTAATTTTGAAGAAATTCATAATAGATGATTGGGCTCTGTTTTGAGATGTCTTTTTGATGTATTTTGGATGTCTAAATAATGTGTAATTGAGGTTTAATCAATGAAATCCCGAATAGGTTGATTTTCCTAAGTTTTGACTTGAGAAAATGGTGGGTTTTGGGGTGATTTTGATGTTCTGCTATAGCTGGAGGTATAAGGACGTGAGTAGGTCCTTTTTGGATGTTAATTGATGTTTAAGAATGATTGGATTTGATGGATCTTGGCTGAGTAATGTTGTAGAGGTGTTTGGATGTGTTTTCGGTTGTGTTTGGTAGCCGAAATGTGAGTTTTGATGAGAGCAGCGAGTTTAGGTGTTGTGGTAGAAGATTTTAATGCATGATGATGCATTAATCCACTGCTTTGATGTGTTTAAAACAGGGGAGACATCATCGGATCCTTGTGGTGTTGATCCAGAGGCTTGATCGGCGTTTCGGCAAGCTTGCGAAACGGAATCGGTGAGTGAAGTTTGGTTTTCTGCTTTGAAACCAATCTTGGAAGGTTATGGGAGCTTAGTTTAAGTCTAAACAACTTAGCTAAGCTCAAGAGTAAGTTTTTCGGAAAAACTCTCTTTTTGATGAACCATGAGATGGTTGAATGCAATGTGTTTATTTTGCATGTTTAAATTCTATTTTGAAAGCATATTTTAGCATGTTTAATGCTGGTTTTGTAAGCCATATGTTGAGGGATGCTCAAGGTAAGAGATCCTTGTTTTGGACATTGATAAATGTGTTTTGATGCATAGTAATGCATGATTATGTAATGGCTTTGTTTAATGCTTAAAAATAGTGGATTGATGATGGTAAATGATGTATATTGGCAAGTGATGTGTTGGTTTAAAAGTACTTGAATCGGATATAGTTAGCCGGCTATAGGATTGGGTGCACCGTGAATAAAGTCGCCTTGGATGTTGAGGGGGTTGTGATTGTACCGTAAACTCCATCCAAGAACACTAACGAGATGTCTAAGATAATAATGGTGGTTAAAATGCAATGTGAGGATCTTGTGTTGTGTGTCCCGTGTTCTCGTTAGTGATGTTATACAACTACCAATGAGTGATGTGGATGGGGTTGTGATTGTACCGTTAAACTCCATCACGGGTGTTGAGGGGTTGTGATTGTACCGGTAAACTCCACCTTGTGTGTTGGTAGTGTGTATGGAGCGTATGGGACAACGCTTGAAATCCGCGTATCCAATTGTGTTTTGAGTTGAAAAATGGTTATGGATTATCACTTGAAAGCCAATATGACATATTGATGTATTGAAGCATGAGATGCTTGGTTTGTATGCATAGATGCATGATAAATGATGTTTTGAAACTAAAGGTCTTGGGAAGGTGTTTTTACAAATTGCATTATTGTGTTGTTTCATTAGAGCATTTCTCACTAAGCATATGTGCTTACGCTCTCTCTTTCTTGAACCAATAATGCAAAGCATTGAAGTGCTTTAAGGGCAGCAAGGAGGTCAAGGATCCAAGTGAAAGTCTAAGCTCATGTATGGTGACTATTTTCACAACACTATTAGCTTTTGGTATTTGGCAATGGGAACCTAGATTGTGTTTTTGGGGGATGTCTTGGACTCCCTAAGTTTGTTTTAATGCCTATGATGATGTTTGAAACATGTAAATGGCCATTTTGTATTTGTTTTGGAGATTTGATGATTGCTTGCTTTTCATTTTAGGATGCATGCCTATAGACTTGTGGTTTTTCCTAAATGATGTTATGATTGAGCTTTGATGATGCAAATATGTTCCTTTAATGTTTGATGTCTTGTTGGCATGACATGCAGGTCTTATGAGCATGTTTGGTGGGTTGAAAGAGTGTAAAACAGACTTTTCTGCTGTTTCTGGGCAGGGTGTTTCGAAACACCCTGCCCTGTTTCGAAACAGGTGCATATTTTGGCCTAGGTGTTTCGAAACGGGCTGAGGTGTTTCGAAACAGTTTTTCTACTGACAAGGGGTGTTTCTGAATGGCCTAGACCCGTTTCGGAACACTTGACCGTTGGGCACTGATTTGAATGGTTTTGAGGTTTGCAAGCTTTACGTTTTAGTCCTGATTTTTGTATATGCAATTGATTGAGTTTGAGATGTCCGTTTGAGATGAAATTTGACAGAGAATCTTGAAACATGACTAATTTCATAGTGGTAACTTAAAAATTGGTAAAGTTCTCTTAATTTTCAGAATTTGCAAATTGGTCCCTAAATTCGTATGTTGTGCAATTGAGTCCCTTGTTGTTTTCCGATTGCTGTGATTTTTGAGTATGCTTATCTTAAGAGTACAACTAAGGTTAATATGCATTTAGACAAGGTTTAAAAGAAAAAAAAGGGTCGTTAATCAAGGTTGACTTTCGGGTTGACTTTGGTTTTCCCCGTGTAATCTTCGTAGTTCGGGTCAATCGTCTAGGCCGGGCTAAGGGGGTTACACTAAACACATGTATTATCAAAATATAAACATATGCAACATTTCTGACTTCCAAAACATGCATATAACAATGGGTAAAACAAATCTATCTTCAAAACATGAGCATGAATTTAATAAAACATTGGAAATCAGAAACCGAGAGCAAAATCTTTCGTACTTACTTTCGATCTTAGATCAGAGTTTCAAGCTCAATTTAAACCTCCAAAAAGTGTTCTCAAACCTTTGGAAAGCTTTTAAAAAACCATTTACACTCACCAACAATGCTTCGTTGCTTTTCCAAAGCGATCTCAAGCACCCAATGCTATTGAATCCTCTTCTAACAATGCCATATCCAATTCCCCTATTTTATCAACATTAAAATTGAGGATCAATGCACTTTTAGGCATCTAAAATCCCTGCAACACCACTCCTTCACTTCTTCTATCAATAAGCCAACAATCGCTCCTTTATAACAACAAAAAACATCGCCAAAATTCATCTAAACATCTACCAACCCTTACCCAGCAAATTAAACATATAATCATCATTATTTTACATTAAAACCATCCTCCAAACAATCTTATAGCACCAGCACTCAATTAAACACAAAAACAACCTAAAACTCCAGTTTTTCCAACCTAAAAATATAACAATTCACCTAGTTTCGGGATTCCATTGATAAAAATCAATTATCAACATTATTAAACATCAAAATACTGATTAAAATCAATCTAAAACCCAACAAAAGTAGTCCAATTCATTTCTCAATTAATTCCTTTAATTAAACCACCATTAAATCCCAATTAAATAAAGTTAACAACATTTATTAAACAAATCAAGTTAGAAACCAAAACAAAAGAATCAAGAACATGGGGATTTCAATAAAGAACCTTTGATTATAGGAGAATTAAGCAGATCACCTCTAACAAGTTTCTTTTCCCTTGATTGGCTTGAAAGCTTCAAGAAATCTAATGAGATTTATTGCAGAAAATTAAGGATAAGTGGGAAATCAAATCAATTGATTCCTCGTCATTTTTATGAAAGAAATTTAGTTTGATAAGTGGGAAAGTTGAGAGAAAATATGAGAGAAAAAGAGAAGTTACGTAAGAAAATGATTTGGCTTTTTAGGAATTCTTTTTTATGAAATTCTTTTTATTATCTTAATAAACATTTTTAAATTTTTTATAAAATAATTAAAAAAATAAGGGAAAAGCTTATTAAAACACTTTGGTGCAATAGCCCCGGAAAGATTCTAAGTTTTGAATCCTTTCAATTTAGTCACCAAAACAACTTTATAAATTTTACAATTTAGTCACCACTTTTAAAATGTCAATTAACCCAATTTATTTCTCCCGAAAATCATTTAGTCCGATTAAATTCTCGAAACTAGATAGACTGCCTAACCCAGTTCGCCCGAACCGTCTAAACAAACCGGCTAATTTCTAGGCCCAAAATCGGGGCATTACAACTCTCCCCCACTTAAGAAATTTCGTCCTCAAAATTTTATTTCACGGAGAAGACCAAGATATCGTTCCTTCCAATCTTCCCACTTTCCCGTGAGGCCTTCTCCACATCTTGATGTAACTGCAACACTTTTACCTACTAGGTAACCACATCATAAAGAACATCACTATAGGCATCCAAAATTTCCTCAAAGGACTTCACTATCAAACAACAGAACTAAAAAACCACATATTTCCAACACTAAACTTGGTTATTCCAAAATGAAACAATTTTAACTCTTAGAAACCGATATTTAGCACCTTCCACACATTGAGACCATGAAACACCTCCTTGCAAAAATTAACTTACATAAGCCACCTTGATTACGCCAATTCCTTATCGTGTGTCCGAAAAGTCATTCGTAGATGTGAACATATGTTTGCATGATCACCTACATGCCCTCATGAATATCTATACATATGAATGCAAACCTCTAATGTCATGCCCAAATGTATGCAACTACCGACATATTTAAATATATGCATATAAGTGTTTTTGCACTATGCATGTTTAACTGTTCACACTTACTAATAACATTTCCAGAACCAATGTTCTCTCCTACATACCAAAACTCGTATTCACCCAATTAAGGAACAACCTCTAGTTGTCGATCAAGACCCTTTTCAACACCACTACTCCCACAACTCACGATATTCATAGGATACTCAACCTACTGCAACCTCGAATGTCACTAGCGCATTCATCAATAGCATAACATACTATATATGCTTACCAACCCAAAGGTCTTAAAAACCATTATCTCAACTCACACACTTCCTTAATATTCATCAACATGACACAAAAAGGACTTAGGAGCCGCACTAAGGTGCGTCTCAATATCGAACTCAGCTTCACAACATAAGATAACTATCATTATAAGCAAACCTTACTAATGGCAAACACTTCCCTTGTGATCCTTCGAAATCAAAGATACAACACCACAACATATCCTCCAACACCTAGATAACACGATCAGACTGACCATCCGGTTGAGGGTGATACGAAGTACTGAAGTTCCACCTTGTACCCAAGGCTCTATGTAATCATTCCCAAAATGTCACCCTAAAACATGGATCCCTATCTGATAGTATATACTTAGGCACTCCGTGCAAACGCTCGATCTCCGAGATGTACAAATTTGCCAACTTATCCAACATATATGTTGTATGCACAGCTATGAAATGTACACACTTCATAAAGAAATCCACAATCACCCAAATAGAATTCTTCTTAGATGGTGTCAAAGATAAACCCGATACAAAATCAATTGCAATTCTCTCCCATTTCCACTCTAGTACCCTCAACGGTTGCAACGACTCGGAATGAAACTGATGCTCAACTTTAACTCGCTGACACACCATGCACTTACTAACATAATCCGCCACATCATTTTTCAAACCAACCCAACAATACTCTTTCTTCATCCCACGATACATCTTAGTACTACCAAGATGCACAAAAAAAAAGCCTACTATGCGCTTTAGTAAGAATAGTGCGCCATAACTCATTATCTTCTGGCACGACTACTCAACCCTTAAAAAACTAAAACACCATCATCATTAAACAAAAGTCTGTTAGATTACCATCTGCTATGCCCTTAACATACGGTACCAACGAATCATCAAGAAACTTCTTTTCTTCAATTAATTGCACCACAGATGAATTCACTTGCAACTCTGCTATCAAACCACCATCTTGCGACAAGCTCAACCGCGCAAACATCACCCTCAACTCTACAACAACCTTCCTACTCAAAGCATCAGCCACAACATTAGGCTTACCATGATGATACTCAATCGTCAAATCATAATCTTTAAGCAACTCCAACCATCTACGTTGTCTAAGATTCAACTCATTCTGTGACACCCTCATAGTTCCATCCTTCTTTTTCATGAACAATATCGGTGCTCCCCAAGGTGAAACACTAGGACGAATGAAACCACGATCCAAAAACTCCTGAAGCTACATCTTTAACTCCTTCAACTCTTTCAGCGCCATGCGATACAGAGTAATGGACATCGGCAGAATAGTAGTGCCTAGTCGCTTAACAATTGATCTCTTGTTTACGGGATTGAACATTCACTTAACACGTAGTATGCATCTAGTTCCCAAGCATACTTAGAATTTTTGAAACAAACTCAGAATAAAAGAATGAAGAAAAAAAAATTTGATGCCAGGGTAAAAGAAACAAATAAGGTAACAATGTTTTGCCAACACATGAAAAAATTTAACTCTCCTCTATCTTAGGGATAATAAAGTACTTGGGGCTTCATGGTTTGCTCCCTCTTAATTCTCAAGTCCAAAACATTAGGGTATGAGTTGAAGAGAAAAGCCTAGTGATATTTGGATTAACGTGGGGGTTCGTGGTATGCTCCCTCATATTTCTCATGCCAAACAATGTCACAAAGCAAGCTTAAATTAATACCAACAAAAACCCTCGGCATGAATAAAAGAAAAAAATTCTGAGTTTAGGTAGTAAAATTGACTAAGGGAGTAAAAGGATACTTGATGCATATTGCCCACACATCATGCACTCTTCATGCCCTTAGACTAGAGTTATATTCTTGCACTTGAATTTCCTGTTTGCTTGGAATTATTGCACTGGGATACCTAAGGACAGAAATAGAACCAACTTCTGCTTGCCAGAACTTGTTGGCATTCCAACCTAATTTTTTCCGAGGAACTATTTTCACATTTTATGTATTTTTAGTTCATTTACATTACCTACTCAAAAGTACTGATTTTTATGCCTATTTTTTAGTATCTTTGCTTGTCTCTGAGCACATTTATATGCATTTCGTTGCTAATTGCATGCATTTGCCTAAGGATTTGGAATCTGGCTATGCTGGTGTGAAGGGTGGTTTGTTGGCATGATTGCAGGTACAATAGAGCAGAACAACGCATGAAGAGAATGCCGGTAGTTGTTGGTAGTGAAGGACCAAAAATTGCCGAATTATCGGTTAGCAGAGAATAAATGTTTGATGCCAGGTCGAGTGGACGGTGAACCATTGATGACGTCATCCCTAGAATTCAAGCGAGGGATAAGATGAGCACATCCCTTATCCTCGAGCGTTCAAATTCAAATTCAAAGCTTATCCTAGGTCATTCTCGTGCGCCTATTTAAAAGAACTCAAGCAAACACTTGAGGGGGATCGAGAATCAAATTTAGGAGGCTGCACCAAGGAGACGTTCGATCAAGCTTGACCAAGAGCCTGGATTTTGAAGGGATTCATCGAGAGACACCCTTCTCACCCATTCTTTTCATTTAAAGTTATTTTTATTTTTATTTAAGATGGTGATGTTGAGACACGATTATGTTTTTTGGTTAAAACCCTCGCCATGAACTAATTTAATAGTTGGTGAGGGATGGTTGCGTTGAACACTATTTTCTATGTTTAGCTTTTAATAATTAGAAATGCGATGGCATTGTTTCTCTTATATGACATGATCTTAATTGTTTTCACAAATACGATGTCAAGTGAGAGTGGGCTTAATTGTATTATTAAACCTTAATATCTTAATCGACTTAAGGAACAACGAACAAATGCTAGATACTAAGTTGAGATGCTTCGAGAAAAGACGTTCAAGTAGATGAACTCACTTCGAGAGTGAAATCTACCCATTATGAGCAAAAGATTAGGACTTAATCAAATTAATTTATGAAAAAAAAAGTTGTTTTATAGAGATATAAAAGTTTTTCCATAGTTAATTTAGGGCATTGCCATCGAGAGAGACAATGTTGGTTTCGAATCTTCTCGGCAAACAATTCGAACACAGGATTTATTAAAAGCTGGAATGGCATGAAGAGCCAGGCATCCCTTGCCAACATTCATCATACATTTTAAAACTCTCATTGCCAATGCTGTTTTATTTTATTTCATTCTTTTCAACTTGCTTTCAAAACCAACTTTAAAAGAAACATACTTTCCTTTGACTAGTAAAATGAGTAAGTAATTAAACTCTTGACCAATCCTTGTGGGATCGATAACTCAGCTTACTACTATATTACTTGAAGACCGTGTATACTTGCACAAAAAATAGTTTTTCTTGGCATTGTATATTCATTGCCAACACCTTTTCACCCCTTCCGCCAAGCTTTCTCACGAGCCCAACACAAAATGATATGATAGAAATTAGCTATTGCTTACGACGGGAAAACAAGGTGGCATATCATAGAAATCAACTAATGTCCCCTTCATGGAAATGAAGTAGCATACGATAAAAATCAACTAATGCCCCCTTCGAAAGATAAGATGTTTTGTTCAAGGAGTGATATGATAGGAATCAACTAGTCACTTCAATTGAACCTAATGCCGAAGCAATATGATAGAAATCAATTATTGCTTATGACAGGAAAACGAAGTGGCATAGGTAGAAATCAATTACTGCTCCATGCTTGGAAACGAAGGGGCATAGGATAGAAATCAACTAATGCCCCATTCGAAAAATAAGGTGTTTCGTTCAATTAGTGATAGGATAGGAATCAACTAATCGCTTCAATTGAATACAATGTCGAAGCGATAGGATAGAATTCAACTTTTTCTTAAGATGGGAAAGCGATGCGGCATAGGATAGAAATCAAAAAATGCCTCTTGCTTGGAAATGAAGTGGCATAGGATAGAAATCAACTAATTCCCCTTTGAAAGATAAGATGTTTCATTCAAGGAGTGATAGGATAGGAATCAACTAGTCGTTTCAATTGAAGACAATACCGAAACGATATGATAGAAATCAACTATTGCTTACGACGGGTAAGCGAGGTGACATGGGATAGAAATCAAATAATGCCCCTTGCTAGGAAACGAAGTGACATATGATAGAAGTCAACTAACGCCCCTTAGAAAGAAGTAATAGGATGAAAATCAACTATAACTTTTGCTGGAAAAAGTCTTCCATAATCCTGTCAAAATTTAACAAATGATGAAATTTTCATGAGCATGCTCTTAGAGATGACTATCATATGAATGTATGTCAGCTATTATGATTTTATTATATTTAAGATTCATTTTTCTGATCTTTGCACATTTTCTCATTCAACCTAGACGAGCAGCCAACTTTACTGTCTCTATTTTACCGTTATCATTCTTTGTACCTCTTTGTTTCATGGAAAACATCTTTTTTATGCACTTTAGATGTTTCACGTTTCCACAAATCTACTATCATTGTAGTTTATACATAAATATTGAATGAAAGGCCTCCTTAAGTGGCTCTGAAAGCTCAATCCTTCAGATACCTCTTAATGTAACACCCTGGTTTTGGGCCTAGAAATCAACTATTGCTTACGATGGGTAAGCAAGACGACATAGGATAGAAATCAACTAATGCCCTCTACATAGAAACGAAGTGAAATAGGATAGAAGTCAATGAATTCCGCTTAGAAAGAAGTAATAGGATAGAAATCAACTATCACTTCTGCTGGAAAAATCTTCCATAATCCTGCCAAAATTTAACAAATGATGTGATTATGATGAGCATGCTCTTAGGGATGCCTATCATAAGTATGTATGTCAGCTATTATGATATTTTTATTTAAGATTCACATTTCTGATCTTCGCACATTTGCTCATTCAACCCATACGAGCAACCATCTTTATTGTCTCTACTTTGTCATTCTCATTCTTTGTACCTCTTTGTTTCATAGAAAACATCTGATCTTTGCGCCTCATATGTTTCACATTTCCACAAAAATACTATCATTGTAGTTGATACATAAATATTGAATGAAAGGCCTCCTTAAGTGGCTCTCAAAGCTCCATCGTTCTGATACCTCTTAATGTAACGCCCTGGTTTTGGGCTTAGGAGTCTTTAATGTTGACTCAAGGTTTGTAGGACCTAGACTAGAGATTCGGATTAATTCAGGAACGATTCAGGGAAAACAAGGTTCGGGATATGATAAAATTATGAGAAAATTCCTAAAATCCTCTAAAAATATACATAAAGGTTTGGTAAAGTCAATTTTGGAAAATTTATGACTAATTTGATTGACATTTTGATTGTGGTGACTTATTTGTAAAGAATGCAAAATCTATTTTTAAGGACTGTTTTGAAAGAGAGCCAAAACTTAGAATCTTTAAGGAGCTATTATACCAAGGTGTTACTAGCATTTTCCTTTGTTTTTGTATTTTAAAAAGATTTAATAAATTGATTTATTAAATGAGTTTTAATAAAATAGATTTTAAAAGGCTAAAACATTTTCTTACGTAACTATTTTTTCCTAAACTTTTCTCTCAACTTTCCCCTCAGCCAAACCATCTTTCCATCACTAAAATATTTAGAGATTTATCTCTTTTCACCCACTTTTGGTTTCTAAATGATTCTCATGGATTTCTACATCAACTTGTCATGGATTTCTTGAAGGTTTTCATCTAAATTATTGCAATCAAGGGGAAAAGCTTGTGTTAGAGGTGATCTTTCTTTTCTCTCCTCTAATCAAGGTTCTTTGATGAAATTCTCAAGTCTTTGGCTCTCGTATTGTGTTTAATAACAAGGTTTTATAATCTATTTGATGAAAATGGTTAGATCAAGCTTTGAAAGATGTTTTCTCAAGATTTTGTAATGGTTCTGTTTTGGTTAATTTGAGATTGATTTTAATCATGATTTAGATGTTAAATGATGTTGAAATAAAGGTTTTACAATAGTAATCCCAAAATGAATTGGATCTCTAGTTGTTAGGTTGTTAGATTTTGGGTTTTATGGTGTTAAGCTGGTTTTGGTGTTGCTGGAGATATAAGGATGCAATTAGGTTGTTTTTGGATGTTAATTGATGATTAAAATTGTATGGAAGTGTTAGGTTTTGGCTGGGTTAAGTTTGTAGAGTAATCGGAGGTGTTTTCAGTTGTTTCGGATAGGCATTTTGGTGTTTTGGGGAAAAGTAGAGAAGTGGCTTTGGTTGCTGGTATTTTTAATGCATTGTGATACATTAATCATCTTTTCTTGTTTGGTATAAATAGAGGAGAATGTATCAGAAGAGGTTTGGGGTTTAGATTGAGTTTGAAATACTAATCTAAGCCCGGAAGTAAGTTTTGAAATGTTTCGCTCTTGTTTCTAGGTTTTTATCCCATTAATTTACATGATCATGCTCGTGTTTTGAATATAGATATAAACCTATTGTTTTA
Source organism: Hibiscus trionum (assembly GCA_030270665.1). NCBI lineage: Eukaryota > Viridiplantae > Streptophyta > Magnoliopsida > Malvales > Malvaceae > Hibiscus > Hibiscus trionum. Next base: position 37,248,339 of record BSYR01000026.1, on the reverse strand, counting down.
TGCATGTTTTGAGAAATGATTTGATGGCTTATATGATCCCATAAGATAGATTTGTTATTTCAAGAGATAGAACTTGTTGAAAAAATGCTATGCATTGTTTATGCTTTTGAAATGGGATGAGAAATGGTTTATGTTTATGTATTCAAAATAGTAGGTAATGATGGTTGACCAACAGGATGAGAAGTGCACTATAATATACAAAATTCGTACGTGCTCTTTGGTTCGGTCAATGGGGGTAGTGCCATCCTATTCCAAAGTGAGGGTGTGGTGCTGAGAGATTCCACTACAGTAGGTCTTGATGATTGTAGATTCCATCAAGCTTTGAGGCGATAAGAGATACCTCCATGAGAGTTCGGTGATGTGCGATTCCGTCAAGCTATCCATATATCCGAGTAATATTTCCTAAATGCCAATATATGAGATTCACATGTACCTTGTTTATAAATGATTTAATGAAATGAGATTTGCACATGAGATCATGTTTTGAGAAATGCTATATGAGAAACAAGCATGTATGACTTGGCTTTGAGACTATGCATTTTGATTAATGCATGAGATAGATGGTACATATGGTTTAAATGATGTGGTTTTTGATTTTAAAATGGTTTCAATCATGAGATAGAAAGAGAATGATGAGATAAAGATTTCTAAATGTGAAATGGTTTTAAAATTCCTTGTTGTTGTGGTTGTTTTGAGCATCCCTCCCTAGGCATTATTGCTTATGCTCTCTTTTTCCAACAATGCAGAGAAATAGCATATTTGGGCAGTAAAGAAGCAAGAAGAATCCCAAGGAATGAGACTTAGCTCAAGTATGGTTTTATAGTTACCTATTCATAAGAATAGTTGGCAATGGGAGGATGCCGTAATGTTTTGGGGAGAATGTGTTTTGAAACTCCCTATTTTTTGTGGCAAGTTTGTGATGCCTTTGATAACTTGTAAATGGTATTTACATGTTTGTAATTGCTTTGGTTTGTGTTTTGGCTCTTGAGTGGTTATTTTGCATAGGTAGAATGCATATAGATTTCCTTAATGCTTATTTCCATGCCTTGATGTTGTAATTGCCATATATGATTAAGGTTTGATGTTTAGATATGTTGTATGCATGTTAGAAAGTTGTTGGAATGATTTTAATTGGATTAAAGTGTGAAAAACCAGAAAAAAGAGTCATTACAGGCCCATGTGTTTCGGTACACCTAAGCCTGTATGATTGAGGCTTGGAGGTTTCGAAATGGGGTTGTATGTTTCGATACACTTTGCTACAGGAATTCCTTATTCTGAAACACCCTAGAGGTTGTTTCAAAACGAGCCCGAGCTTCGAGATGCTCGAACCTATTCCGATACGGGCGTTATGATACAAGGTGACATGTACCAAAACACCAAACTGTTAAGTTAGTTATTGTAATCTTCTGAAGTTTTGGTCCCTAAATGTTGTGGATGCAATTAAATGAGCACGGATGATTGTTTTAAGCTGATATTTGACAGAGATGTATGTAATGTGACTAATTAGAGGTTGATAACTTAAAAAGTGACGAAGTCCATGTAATTTGATGAAATTATAAATTAGTCCCTATAATGTGATTTTATGCAATTGAGTTCTTAAACGTTGTCTGATCGAGAGGCAAATCGTTCCGCTGCGATGTTTATTATATAGAACCATAATGAGCATCTAGAAAAGATAAAAATGAAAAAATAGGGTCGTTTATTGAGGTAAACTTCCCGATTTACTTCAAAATTCCCCGTGTGATCCGTTCGGTTCGATCTTTCACCCAGACAAAGTCAAGGGGGTTACATTTGGTGGTATCGGAGTTCGATTTCTAAAGAATTGTGAGGTACGGTTGATATAATATTGTTGTATGTTGATTTTCTTAATGAATGCTATGTGCGGTGGTTGATTATGCTACATCATAACCAATGTTTGATTTGTGTGAAATGTACGGTGTTTGATAATATGAATTATGATTGTTATATGCTGTTGGGAGAAAGGTTAAGGGTACCCATTGCCATATTATTACTAATGTAAAGTGAATTTTGGTTTTGATAAGAAAAACTTGAGCATCTTATATTCTTGCTTTGGCTAGCCTGATTGTTTTATTGTTGCATCCTTTTTAGCTATAGCGTTTTGATAATGGGATCGAGAAGAGAGCTTAGAACCAATGTACGAAATGTGGTTGAGAATGAGGTTGATGATGTTGGGAATTTTCTGCCTCCTTCTCCTACTCCTGGTCATGATGGAGCTGGAGCAGAAGCTTGCGTTGGAGGTATTGGACCTCAGGCAGCACAAGGGCAGGCTGTTGTTGATATGACACCGTTGATTCAGGCTATAGCTGGGGCTTTTCAGGCAGCGATAACGGGTATGCATGTGGCTGCACCTCAGCCTTGTGCTAATGTTGGTTTACATTTGGAGCATTTGTGCAGTTTGGGTGGAACTGAGTTTCGAGGTCTGTCACCTGAGGGTTCTGAGGCTTGGTATGAGAGTACCCGAATGATTCTTGGTCAGATGGGTTGTAATGATGTGCAAAAGTTGGGTTGTGTTGTATCCTTGCTTCGTGGAGATGCTTATACGTGGTGAATGATCATCATTGCGGGTTCAGAACCTGCCGATGTTACTTGAGAGTTCTTTGGAAATGATTTCAAGAGGAAGTATCTGGGTGTTCGCTATCTTGATAAAAATAAGCCAGAGTTTATATCTTTGGTGCAAGGAAACATGACTGTTTCTGAATATGAGGTTCAGTTTGGTCAGTTGAGCAAGTATGCTCCTGAACTGGTTCATGATGAGCCAGGATGTCAAGACATATATGTTGGCTTTGGACTACACCGACTTTGATGTCTTAGTCACTCGAGCTAAGATGATCGAGCAGAATTTGGGTTTGGTTGCTCATTTGAGTGGTTCTAGTTTTGGAAAAAGGTCAGCTGAATATGATGCTGGTAGAGATCGTTTCAAAAAGAAAAAGGATAGGAGGTGTCAACCGGATCCAAGGCGTGGTGGTGGTAACCCTGGTCGCGGTCAACAAGGCTAGAATGCTTTTGTTCGTTCTCCAGAGTGTAACCGGTGCAGTAGAAGGCACACAAGAGAGTGTTGGGGTATCTGGGTACGTGTTGGAATTGTGGATCATGAGGAAATATGAAGTGTGAATGTCCACAACATGTTAGAGATGGACAAGCTCCGATGCGAGCTGTTGAGCCACACAGAGGCCGTGGGTGTGGTCGTGGTAACTTTCAACATAGAGATGATGGACAAAGAAATATTGCTCATGTTGTTGTTGTTTAGCCTGAGGGAGGTGGACAGGCTAGGGTGTATGCACACTGAGAGGGAAGGAATGACACGGATGTGATCGTAGGTACCTTTACTTTATAATCCTTGTCATTACTTTCTTTGGTTAATTTTGGTTCTACTCATTCATACATTTTGCGTGAGCATGCACAAGTGCTTGGGTTGCCTGTTGAGTTGTTAGATGTTGGTATGCGTGTGACCACTTCTTTTGGTGAGACGATTGTTACAAGGAAGTTGTATAAGAGATGTCATTTGTCTGTTTAAGGTCATGTGTTTGAGGTTGACCTTATAGAGTTGCCTTTCTATGGTTTTGATGTAATTCTTGGTATAGATTGGTTGTCTGAGTATAGGTTTGTGGTTGATTTGAGACCAAGCGAGTTTCGTTGAAACTTGCTGACAATTATGAGGTGGTGATCATAGGTGAGTATGTAAAGTTTTTGTCTAATGTGGTTTTGGCTCTAGAAGTGAGTCGGTTGATGTGTTTGGGATGTGAAGCTTTCCTGGCTTATGTGATGAATCTGAGTACAAATGAGGTGCGAGTAAAGGACATACATACGATATGTGAGATTCTGGGTGTATTCCCGGAAGAGTTTCCAGGTTTGCCACCAAATATAGAGGTTGAATTTGGCATTGAGTTGCATGAAAATACAACTCTAGTGTCAATTCCCCCTATCAAATTGCTCTGAAAGAGTTGAAGGAGTTGAAGACACAACTTTAGGAGTTTCTTGATCGAGGTTTCATTAGGCCTAGTGTTTCACCTTCCGAGTGCATCGGTCTTGTTCGTGAAGAAGAAAGATGGCACGATGCGAATGTGTATAGATTATCATCAATTGAACAAGTTGACAATCTAGAACAAGTATCATTTGCTAAGGATTGATGATCTTTTTGATCAGTTTCGAGGTGCTTCGGTGTTTTCTAAGATTGATTTGAGATCTAGATATTACCAGTTGAAGGTAAAGGATGTGGATGTGCCTAAGACTGCTTTTCGCACAAGGCACGAGCATTATGAGTTTTTGGTGATGCCTTTTGGTTTGACTAATGCCCTGTTGTGTTTATGGATATGATGAATCTTGTGTTTCATGAGTTTTTGGACAGGTTTGTGGTTGTGTTTGTCGATGATATTCTTGTGTACTCTCGTACTGAGAAGGATCATGATGAGCATTTACAGATTGTGTTGCAAGTTTTGTTGGAAAACCAGCTTTATGCCAAGTTGAGCAAGTGTGAGTTTTGGCTTAAGGAAGTTGTTTTCCTTGGTCATGAAGTGTCGGCCGAAGGGGTTCGGGTCGATCCTCAAAAGGTTGAAGCGGTGTTTTATTGGAAGTCACCTAAATCGGTTCGTGAGGTGTGTAGTTTCCTTGGTTTGGCAGAATATTATCGTAGGTTCTTGGATGGTTTTTCAAGGATTGATGCTCCTTTTGACAAAGTTGTTGCAAAAAGGTGTTAAGTTTGAATGGACGGAGGTTAGGCAACATGCTTTCGAGAAGTTGAAGAAAGCGTTGATGCAAGCTCCTATCTTGATTCATCTGGAATCAGGAAAAGAGTTTGTGGTTTATACTGATGCGTCCTATGTTGGTTTGGGATATGTGTTAATGCAAGAAGGTAGAGTGGTAGCTTATGCTTCTCGGTAGTTGAAAGTGCATGAGCGTAATTACCCTACTCATGACATAGAGTCAGCTGCGATGGTGTTTGCCTAGAAAATTTGGAGGCATTACCTTTATGGTGAAAGGTGTACGGTATACATGAACCACAAAAGTTTGAAGTACTTGATGTCACAAAAAGAGTTGAATCTTAGGCAACGAAGGTGGCTAGAGTTGCTTAAAGATTACGTCTTGACTATTGAGTACCATCTGAAAAGGCTAATGTTGTAGCCGATGCCTTGAGTAGGAAAGTGGTTGTAGAGTTGAGAGCGATGTTTGCTTGGTTGAGTATATCGCGGGATGGTGGTTTGGTGGCTGAGTTGTGAGTGAAACCTTCATTGGTGGAGATGATTAAGGAGAAGCAGTTGTTGAATGATTCATTGGTACCGCATGTGCAGGATTTTGCGGAAGGAAATCCAACGGACTTTTGTTTCAATGATGATGTTGTTTTGTGCTTTAAGAGTCGAATAGTTGTGCCGGAGGATGTTGATCTAAGGCGCACTATCTTAACAGAGGCTCATAGCAGTCCTTTCGCTATGTATCCTGGTAGTACAAAGATGTATCGTGGGTTAAAGAATAGGTACTATTGGGTTGGTTTGAAGAAGGATATGGCTGATTTTGCTAGTAAGTGCATGATTTGCCTTTGACACCGTCCAAGAAGAATTCCATTTGGGTGATTGTTGATCGTTTTACGAAGTGTGCACATTTTCCGGAGGTACATACTACTTATATGTTAGACAGGTTGGCGGATTTGTACATCTCTAAGATTGTGAGGTTGCATGGGGTGCCTAAGTCCATTTTTTAGGACCGGGATCTACATTTCACAGTGAGGTTTTGAGAGGGTCTACTTCAAGCGTTGGGTACGCGTTTGAATTTTGGTACTTCGTATCATCCGTAGACGGATAGACAGTCTAAACAAGTTATCCAAGTGTCGGAGGATATGTTGAGATGTTGCATCATTGATTTCCAAGGTTCTTGGAGAAGAAGTTACCTTTGGTGGAGTTTGCTTACAATAATAGTTATCTGGCGAGCATTCAAATGGCTCCTTATGAGGCATTGTATGGAAGGAAGTGTAGAACGCCTCTTTGTTGGGCGGAAGTAGGGTAAAAGTTGGTTTCCTTCCCTAATGTGCTAAACGGCACTACGAAATAAGTGGAGCTTATTAGTGAGAGGTTGAAAGCGGCTTTAGATCGGCAAAAGTCTTACGCAGATTTTCAGCGTAAGGAGGTTGAGTATGTTGTAGGTGATAAGGTGTTTTTGAAGGTTTCACCTTGGAAAAAGGTGATGAGATTTGGCTAGAAAGGCAAGTTGAGTCCGAGGTTTATTGGACATTATGAGGTGCTTGAGCGTGTTGGACCTTTGGCTTATAGGTTGAGGTTGCCTCCCGAGTTGGAGAAGATACATGATGTTTTCCATGTATCCATGCTTCAGAGATATAGATCGGATCCATGTCATGTTATGCAGTTGAGGAGATTGAGTTGAATCTGGATTTGTCATATATGAAGAACCAATTGAGATTTTAGATTTGGACATCAAGGTTCTTCGTAGTAAGACCATTTAGTTGGTTAAGGTCTTGTGGCGACATCGTGGTGTTGAGGAAGCCACGTGGGAAAGGAATGATGACATGAAGAAGCGGATTCCTTATCTTTCTTTATTAGGAAAAATTTCATGGACGAAATTTCCTAAGTGGGGGAGAGTTGTAATGCCCTGGTTTTGGGCCTAAGAGTCTTTAAGGTTGACTCGAGGTTCGTAGGACCTAGACTAGAGATTCGGGTTAGTTCGGGAGTGGTTCGAGGAAAACAAGGTTCGAGATATGATAAAAGTATGAGAAAATTCCTAAAATCCTCCAAAAATACACATAAAGGTTTGGTAAAGTCAATTTTGGAAAATGACTTTTGGAAGATTGACATTTTGATTTTGGTGACTAATTTGTAAAGAATGCAAAATCTGTTTTTAAGGACTATTTTGAAATAAGGCAAAAACATAGAATCTTTAGGGAGATATTACACCAAGGTGTTATCATCCTTTTTCCCTTGTTTTTTATTTTAAAAAGATTTAATAATTTGATTTATTAAATGAGTTTTAATAAAAGAGATTTTAAAAGGCTAAAACATTTTTCTTACGTAACTACTTTTCTCTCAACTTTCTCATCATCCAAACTATCTTTCCATCACTAAAATCTCTAGAGATTTATCTATTTTCACCCACTTTTGATTTCTAAATGATTCTCATGGATTTCTACAACAACTAGTAATGGATTTCTTGAAGGTTTTCATCTAATTCATTGCAATCAAGGGGAAAAGCTTGTGTTAGAGGTGATCTTTCTTTTCTCTCCTCTAATCAAGGTTCTTTAATGAAATTCCTAAGTCTTTGGCTCTCTGATTGTGTTTAATAACAAGGTTTTACAATCTATTTGATGAAAATGGTTAGATCAAGCTTTGAAAGATATTTTCTCAAGATTTTCGTAATGGTTCTATTTTGGTTAATTTGAGATTAATTTTAATCATGATTTGGATGTTAAATAATGTTGAAATAAAGGTTTTATCATAGTAATCCGGAAACGAATTGGATCTCTAGTTGTTAGGTTGTTATATTTTGGGTTTTGTGGTGTTAATGTGGTTTTGGTGTTGCTGGATATATAAGGATGTAATTAGGTTGTTTTTGGATGTTTATTGATGATTAAAATTGGATGAATGTGTTAGGTTTTGTTTGGGTTAAGTTTGTAGAGTAATCGGAGGTGTTTTCGGGTTTTTCTCATAGACATTTTTGTGTTTTGGGGAAAAGGAGAGAAGTGGCTTTGGTTGATGGTATTTTTAATGCATTGTGATACATTAATCCTCTGTTATTGTCTGGTATAAACAAAGGAGAACGTATCGAAAGAGATCGGTGAAGTTCCAGGAGCTCCAGAAGTTTGATTTTGCTTCGGCAAAGTAAGCAAGGCGTTGTCGGTGAGTGGAATTGGTTTGAAAGCCTTTCAAAGACTTGAAAGCAAGGTTTGGGGGTTTATATTGAGTTTGAAACACTAACCTAACCCTGAAGTAAGTTTTGAGATGTTTTGCTCTCGTTTATCAGTTTTTATCCCATTGATTTATTTAATCATGCTCATGTTTTGAACATAGATATAAACCTATTGTTTTATACATGTTTTGAGAAATGATTTGATGGCTTGTATGACCCCATAAGATATATTTGTTATTTCAAGAGATAGAACTTGTTGAAAAAATGATATGCATTGTTAACGCATTCAAAATAGTAGGTAATGATGGTTAAAATGAGTATATTGGCGTGAGATAAGATTATTGTTACCAGATATAATTGGTCGACCAATAGGATGAGAAGTGCACTATAATATACAAAATTCGTACATGCTCTTTTGTTCGGTCAATGGGGGTAGTGCCATCCCGTTCCAAAGTGAGAGTGTGGTGATGATAAATTCCACTACGGTAGGTCTTTATGATGTGAGATTCCATCAAGCTTTGAGATGATGAGAGATAGCGCCATGAGAGTTCGGTGATGTCAGATTCCATCGAGGTAGGACTTGACGATGTGAAATTCCTTCAAGCTATCAGCATATCTGAGTAATGTTTCCTAAATGCCAATATATGAGATTCACATGTACCTTGTTTATAAATGATTTAATGAAATGAGATTTGCATATGAGATCATGTTTTGAGAAATGCTATATGAGAAACAAGCATGTTTGACTTGGCTATGAGACTATGCATTTTGATTAATGCATGAGATAGATGTGTATAAATAATGTTTTGATATAATAATTGAAAAAAAAATTGGACTAATTTGAAAAGAATTTAAAACTTGTTTTTAAGTCCAAACAACTTGAATATATGTTTGAGGTATTTAAAAAGGATTTTTGGCAAAGTTTTTATTGATTTTAAATAGCCAAACTTGACTTTTCAGCTAGCCCGTACCGATACGGTGTACCCTTTATCAATACCTTTTTTGCCCAAGTTTTTTTTCTGCCAAAGTCCGTATCGAAACTGGCTTTGTCGTTTCGATACGGAGAGGGGTCGTTTCGATACGCCTGGTAAGCGTATCGATCCCCATTTTAACAACCTCAACAGCTACTTTCCCAACGGTCTTTTAAATGACATACCGTACCGATACGCCCTCAAGCATATCAATACGCTAAGGCTGGCAAGAGCCCAACGGCTAGTTTATGAAGAAGGTCGTACCGATATAGGTTCTCGCGTATCGATACGGAAAGCTACAAAATAGCATTAAAGATGAGAAATAAAGTCTCCAATGGCTCCAATTCATCCCCAATGGCTAGTAACGTGTACAAACTCAAAAAGGAGTATAAAAGAGACCTCCAAGCATCAAGTAATGGTTAATGCTTAAATTGTCAACAACACTATGATCAAGAATTTGTCTTAGAGTCTAATTGTCAAATTATTGTATAGACAAACACTAGTGAGACAAACTTGTTAGATTTGCTCAAGTGTTTTAGGATTGGGTGACAGCTTTATTGTGCAAACAAATACCTATTAGAGGGATTTGAGTTTACGTATTTTTATATCTTGTAAAGAGGGTTTGATCAAGGCTTTGGGTAGAAAGCTTGATCGGTTTGTAAGGGTTTCTTCCTAAGCCTAGAAAAGGGGACGAATCAATAGTGGATTGATTGGAAATCCTTAGTGGGAAGCTAAGGTAGTGGATGTAGACCTTGGTTAGATGGTTGAACCACTATAAATCATCTTATCCTTATCAATCTTAGTTTCCACACCACTATCACCAAAATTTCCACTTCTCCACCACTTGGCGAGCAAGAACGGTTGAAGGAATCGAGCACCGTAAAACCCAACAATTGGTATCAGAGCTTGGCTCAATTGAAGAGGATTACCATCCTATTGATAAGATCTGGCAAGCTCGACCATCATTTCACTCAACCGGCTCAATAGCGCAATCGACCGATAAACCACCCTTCTTCGACGGAACACACTATGCCCATTGGAAGATAAGCTTTGGGACATAGTAGAAGATGGTATGTTCGTGCCACAAAGAAGCAAGGCGGATTGGAGTGCCGAAGATCGCAAGAAGATGGAGATTAATTGTAAAGCCTTGCACATCCTCTTTTGTGCATTTGGCCCAAACATCTATGAGAAGATGTCTTCTTGTGAGAGTGCCAAGGAGGTATGGGACAAGCTTGAAGTCACATACGAAGGAACCGACAAAGTAAAGGAGACCAAGATTGGGCTCCTCAATCTAGCGTATGAAAAATTCAAGATGGATCCGGAAGAGGACATTGAGAAGATGTTCGATAGGTTCTCCACCATCACCAATGGACTTAAAGGTTATGGAGAAGCCATACCGGAAGAGAAACTTGTCCGAAAGCTCATCTACTCCCTTCTCGAGTCATGGGACTCAAAAAGGACCGCCATCATCGAAGCCAAGAATCTCAAAACTTTGAAGCTTGATGAGCTCATGGGGTCACTTCTCACTCACCAAATTATGAAGAAAAACAAAGAAGAGGGAAGAAATTAGAGCTATGAGGGAGAAGAAGCTCAAAGGGGTTGGCATCAACACAAATGCCATTGCTCTCAAATCCTCCACTTGCCACCATTTAGATTCAAGTGAGGAGGAGGATGAAGAAGAAGAGATAATTCATCTCTTCAAGAAGTGTGCCCCTTGCATGAAGAAAGCCTTGAAAGAGCTTGAACGAGAATCCATGAGAAAGAAGAGGGCAAGCACTTCAAGCCATAAGAAGAAGGCATATGTGGCTACTTGGAGTGATGAGGACTCCACCGAAGATGAACAAGCCAACCTTTGCCTTATGGCCATCAAAGAAGATTCAAGGGTAACTTCTAATTCATCTACTTCATGATCATAATCTTTTGATGAATTACAAGATGCCTATGACAATTTGGTTTTAGAGTTTAAAAATCACATTTTGAAAAACAATAAAATGATTTCAAAGTTGAAAATTCAAAATGATTTGATTTTTAAAACCAAACTTGAACTTGAAGCAAAACTCGAAGAGTTTGAAAAAAAATGTTTTGATTTACAAAATTTACTTCATAAAGTTCAAGAAGAAAAAGATTTGATTTCCAAAGAGCTTGAAAAGAAAAATAATGTTGGAAAATCAATTTTTTATGTAAGACAATCTAGTGCCCCTAGATTCCTAAATGGAAAATGTTTTAGAAGTGTTTGGGTACCAAAAGGACTAACCACTTCAACTAAAAAGGATGAAATTGAAAAATGGATTCCTAAGGGGACTAAATTTTGTGCTACTAACGTCTATGGATCCAAAGCAATTTGGATACCAAAAATTACTTGATTGTCTTTTGCTAGGTGTGATGGAGAGTGGTAAACAAGTCAAACATTGAGGGGGAGCTCCATGCACACAAAGAAAGACACTTGAAGAAGGAAGGCTTCACATCATCCCTTGGGTTCAAGTGTGGTAAAATCTAGTTGTTTTATTTGTTTAATTTGATTTATTTTTTTATTTCAACTAGATGATCATATATGTTGAACTAACATTTTTGATGATGCTTTGAGTAAGGGGGGGCCATTTTAAAACCAAACATTTTAATATTTTCAAAATCTAAACCTCTATTGTTATTTTGAGCTTAAAAGTGTTTTAAATTCTTTTTGATATAACAAAAAGGGGAGAAATGGTTTGAAAAATTGAATTCTCAAATGAATAAGTGGGTACTTTAAATTGATTTTTAATCTTAATTCTCTTATTCAAAATTTATTTCACAAAGGAAGAGAAATCCCAAAAAAAATCAAGTTGGTTTTATTATATCAAAAAGGGGGAGGTTGTAGAAATAATGTTTTGATATAATAATTGAAAAATGTTTTGGACTAATTTGAAAAGAATTTAAAACTTGTTTTTAAGTCCAAACAACTTGAATATATGTTTGAAGTATTTAAAAAGGTTTTTGGCAAAGTTTTTATTGATTTTAAATAGCCAAACTTGACTTTTCAGCTATCCCGTACCGATACGGTGTACCCCGGAACGATACCTTTTTCCCAGGTTTTTTTTCTACCAAAGCCCGTATCGAAACAGCCTTTTCCGTTTCGATATGGAGAGGGATCGTTTCGATACGCCTAGTAAGCATATCGATCCCCGTTTAAACAACCTCAACGGCTACTTTCCCAACGGTCTTTTAAATGACATACCATACTGATACGCCCTCAAGCGTATCAATATCCTTAGGCTAGCAAGATCCCAACGGCTAGTTTCTGAAGAAGGCCGTACCGATAAGGGTCCTCGCGTATCGATACGGAAGGCTGCAGAATAGCATTAAAGATGAGAAATAAAGTCTCCAACGACTCCAATTCCTCCCCAACGGCTAGTAACGGCTACAAACTCAAAGAGGAGTATAAAAGGGACCTCCAAGCATCAAGTAATGGTTAAAGCTTCAATTGTCAACAACACTATGATCAATAATTTGTCTTAGAGTCTAATTGTCAAATTATTGTATAGACAAACACTACTGAGCCAAATTTGTTAGATTCGCTCAAGTGTTTTAGGATTGGGTGAGAGCTTTATTGTGCAAACAAATACCTATTAGAGGGATTTGAGTTTGTGTATTTTTATCTCTTGTAAAGAGGGTTTGATCAAGGCTTTGGGTAGAAAATCTTGATCGGTTTGTAAGGGTTTCCTCCTAAGCCTAGAAAAGGGGACGAATCAATAGTGAATTGATTGGAAATCCTTAGTGGAAAGCTAAGGTAGTGGATGTAGACCTTGGTTAGAAGGTTGATCCACTATAAATCATCTTTTCCTTATCAATCTTAGCTTCCACATCACTATCACCCAAATTTCCACTTCTCCACCACTTGGCGAGCAAGAACAGTTGAAGGAATCGAGCACCGTAAAACCTAACAAGATGGTACATATGTTTTAAATGATGTGATTTTCGCTTTTAAAATGATTTCAAGCAGGAGATAGAAAGAGAATGATGAGATAAAGATCTCTAAATATGAAATGGTTTTAGAATGCATTGCTGTTGTTGGTTGTTTTGAGCATCCCTCCGTAGGCATTATTGCTTATGCTCTCTTTTTCCAACAATGCAGAGAAATAGCATATTTGGGCAGCAAAGAAGCAAGAAGAATCCCAAGGAGTGGGACGTAGCTCAAGTATGGTTTTATAATTACCTATTAGTAATAATAGTTGGCAATAGGAGGATGCCTTAATGTTTTGGGGAGAATGTGTTTTGAAACTCCCTATTTTTTGTGGCAAGTTTGTGATGCCTTTGATGACTTGTAAATAGCCTTTACATGTTTGTAATTGATTTGGTCTGTGTTTTGGCTCTTGAGTGGTTATTTTGCATAGGTAGCATGCCTATAGTTTTCCTTAATGCTTATTGTCATGCTATGATGTTTAAATTGCCATATATGATTGAGGTTTGATGTTTAGATATGTTGTATGCATGTTAGAAAGTTGTTGGAATGATATTAATTGGATTAAAGTGTGAAAAACTAGCAAAAAGAGTCATTACAGGCCCGGGTGTTTCGTTACACCTAAGCCTGTACCGAAACGGTGAGCCTGAAATGGCTTGGAGGTTTCGAAACGGGGTAGTTTGTTTCGATACACTTTTCTATGGGAATTCCATGTTCTGAAACACCCTAGAGGCTGTTTCGATACGAGCCCGAGCTTCGAGACACTTGAACTTGTTCCGATACAGGGTGACCTGTACCAAAACACCCAGCTGTTAAGTTAGTTATTGGAATCTTCTAAAATTCTGTTTCTTTACGTTTTTGTCCCTAAATGTTGTGGATGCAATTAAATGAGCATGGATGATTGTTTTGAGCTGAGATTTGACAGAGATGCATGTAATGTGACTAATTAAAGGTTGGTAACTTAAAAAGTGAGGAAGTCCTTGTAATTTGATGAAATTAAAAATTGGTCCCTAAAATGTGATTGCATACAATTGAGTCCCTAAATGTTGTCTGATCGAGAGGCAAATTGTTCCGCTGCGATGTTTATCACATAGAACCATAATGAGCATCTAGACAAGATAAAAATGAAAAAAAAGAATAGGGTTGTTTATTGAGGTAAGCTTCTCGGTTTACTTCAATATTCCTCTTGTGATCTGTTCGGTTCGGTCTTTCACCCAGACTGGGTCGAGGGGATTACACTTAAAGTAGTGCAAAGCCCTTTAAAATGTTCCTTGTGAGATTTTGGATTACTCGTAAGGTAATCTCCACCTTACAGGTCTTCGAATGGTATTAGCGCTCTAATCTCTTACTTTTGCGCCCATCAAAGTCAGTGATCCTGAACCCTTGGCTGATATAAATTACCCCAATATGATGGCATGGTTTGCCCACTAGGCTAACTCCATCCCTTTTTCGTACTTTAAGTATTTTACATCTCATGTGCGGGTCTTTCTTGATAACATGGTTGACCTTACACTCTTCAAGATATGTGTTTTTGCCTTCCTCATAGAAGGTGATGCCCCCATTCAATCTGAGGTCAATTGTTGTCTTCTTTATTGGATAGCCACTTCATTATTTCCTAATGCGATGGTGAACAATTGTTCCTAGTTCCCTACGTTTGGGATCAATACCAAGAAATCTTTTATATTTCATGAATCTATGCCAATCTACTTTTAGGATGCAAGAAAAGGCTAGAAATGAGAATTTAAAGGAAAAAGTCATGGCAAACATGGAAAAGAGCAGGGACATATGCCCCAAAATTCATAGTATGAATGATCCTTGAATCCATCAACCGGGTAGTGTCCCGATTTTAGGTGTCTCTCTTTAAATCACCAGCTCCCCAAATTTCAGTCTTCCATCTTTTCTAATCTCAATCAGACATTAGAAGTTTAGAGATCCTTGAAGAAATGCTAACTCAATTAGGCAGAATGTGTTTTGCAAACAAACTCATTTCTCATATATTCATGTGTGATCCAAATGGTCTTTAATGGCTTGTAATGTAGGCTAGGGCCAGGTTACAAAAAAAGGATATATAGACCCAAATACATGTTTAAGGGTTATTAAACCAAGGATCAACCTTTCTTGATGAAATATTCGTTCTTTTATTCTTTTGATCACTCTAGACTGCCCATTTCGGGTTTTCACCCTATAGTTCATTTCCTTTTCTTCCACATGTCATTTGAAGGATTCCGCACATGTTTTTCTCTTGTTTCAAATTTTCTTTCGTATTTCAGCTTTCATTTCTTCATTTTCTTTTTTTTCTTTTTATACTTTTCATTTTAAATTTAGGATATTCATCTTGATCTGATATGTTTTTTCCTTTCTTGCAAATAGCCTTTTATCCTCTTTGCCCCAATGTGGGGAGTGATCCTTGGTTAGGGTTCAATCAAAAGAAAAAATATCAGGCTCAAAGGGGATAACGATGGGTTTTTTCATTTTCTTATTTGTGAAGGGAAATGAAGGAATGCCAAATGTCATTTCACACACAGATATCATCAAAGAGAAGCAGTCTTCATTTGGTAGATGTTTTAGAGTTATCACTTCATTCAAAGACCTTAACAACAATGTCTAAGAGGAAAATTCACTCAATATATATATATATATATATGGGATCTCCCATTTAATCCTGAACACACTTTATTTCCATTTTATCTTTGGGACTTGAATCAAAAATCATTTATACAATCAATAATAGGGACTCCACAAAGTAGATATATTTTGGAAGAGAAATAGTTGAAAATGGAAAAAAATGAAATGTTTGTCACTTGAGAAAATAAAGGGAATGTGTCTTTAAAACAAGTAGAATAACATAGGAGCCCTTACGAAAGATCACTAATGCTCGCGGGAAAAAGCAAAAAGGTTGATTCTATGTATGACCCCAACATTGTCTAGGAAAATCCTCTACTGTATAAGCATTATTCCAGTAAGGCATGGGTGAATTCCAGCCAAGCTTACTGTAAAGTGTCCATAAGTCCTATATTTCATGCACATTCCAACTCTTATTATTACTATTTTTAGGCACATTTTAGGAATCAGTAGGTGCATGCATGGCATTTTACAGTATTTCTTTGTTTCACCTCACTTTTATAGATTATCGTTTATTTGATAAAAAGAGATATTGTTTTAGTGTATTTTAATTTGTAGATACTAACGGCTGAAAGAGGGAACCGAGGAGCTGAGGAGTCAAGGCTGAAAAAAAAAAAACCTAGGAGTTGTACAGATGCAGTTCCAGCAGAAGACAGTTGCTATCGACCTTGCTGCCCACGACAACTAACTATGGAAGTTGGAGAACCAAAGTGCAATCTGAAGAGCTAAAAATCATGAGTCTATCGCCGACATCCACTTAATTTTCCGACGTATGTAGCAGCGGCCAGGGCTGCCGAAGCAAAAATCTCAAGATTACTTACGGGCTAATCCAAACGGGATAAAGTCCATATTCCACGCAAAGAAGTCAGAGTATAAGGTCATATTAAAGATGGAAAGCTACTTTCGAGGACTTCTACTTTAAGGAGGACTTAACCTAGTCTTGAATCTATACATATCCATTGTACTCCTAGTTCAAATCATCTGAGGTTTTATATAGACTTCTCTAATATTCGCTGTCGCCGCCATGTTCTAAACTCCACTTGGGTTAGGGTTATGTTGTAAACTAGTTGTGAAATGGTTGTTTTAGGTTTTGAGTTATTTGTCAATAAAATATTCCAAGTTTGCTTAATTTGTGCACTTCATTCTTTCAATTATTCTACACTAGTAAGTTGAGAGAATCCATTTGTCGGGCACGAAAGTGCAAGGCTCACGAAAGGGTTAAGTACGGTCACAACATGCTGAGGCGTGACTAACTTGGTTCTACACCAGTCCACAAGTTTCAGTGGCTAAAAGGGATTACAAACCGAGTTGACTAGCCCGTGTTAGGTTTACGCTGAGATTGCTAGGTATTTCCTACGTCACGTTAGCTCTCGAGCATCCTTACCTAGAAATAGGAGGGATCACTGTCGACTATCCCGCCAAACTTGAAGTATCTACCAGAATTTCCACCATGACTTATTTCCGTTTCACCTGCCGAGACATCAAAAGTTGCAATGGTAGTGACCTGCTGCGGTCGCGTGAGAGGGTCCTATCCTGCCGCCCGTCATACCCGCCGAGGCAGCGTGGCAGCACAGAATAACTCAACCTTTACAACGCAGTTTCACACTAAGTGGCAGCATAACCCTGCCTGCTCTATCAACATGATTTACCTTTTCTATTACTTGTGTTTTCATTTACTTTCTATCTCAACAAACAATTCACTTGTGCTTATATTTTACCTTGTGCAGGGACTACGAAATGAGACAAGCTGTCCAATCCTCGTGGGATTCGACATCTTTAATACTATAACTTGGCCGGAGTGTGCACTTGCACTCTCACAAAAAGGGAACACCTACACGCCCTACAAGTTTTTGGCGTCGTTGCCGGGGATTGGTAACAGCGAAATTTGTTTTTCAATTTCAACACTTTTCAATTACTTTTCATTTTATTTTTAATTAGAAAAAAAATTCCGTGTCCTTTGCAAGTGTATGACCAGGGCCAACCCTAAAGGAAATCTCCTCATTTACGACGATCTCGAATGTGAAACAAGAAGGATTAAGAAGGAGCTTAGGGAGGTCCTTAAGCGAAACAAAGAAGACAAGGGAAAAGCAAAGGAAGAAACAATGCTAAACGAGGACCCACCAAATGGTGCCGCAAACGATAGGGGCACACAACAAGACTTGCCGCCCAGAGGTCCGCAAGACCTACCACCGCAGGATCCCCCTGATTTTCCCAGGGTTCGACCCAATAGTGACGGAACCTGACATAGGGGCGGACCACTTTGAATTAAAGCCCGTCATGTTCAACATGATAAACACACTAGGTCACTTTGGAGGGACTGCCACAGAAGATGCTCAACAGCATTTACGAGGATTCCTGGACATTTGCCGAGCATTTAAGATACATGGGGTTCACCAAGATGTACTACGGCTGAGGCTATTTCCCTATTCACTTGGGGATAGGGCGAAACAGTGATTGAATAACCAGCCAGTCGGATCTTTTAATACATGGACGGAGCTCTGCAAAGATTTTCTAGACCATTTCAGCCCATCCAATGTCATTGATAGGCTGCGGAATGAGATCACAGCCTTCAGAAAAGGGGATGACGAGTCGATGTACGAGGCATGGGAGCGGTACCAACAGATGCGGAATAACTGTCCACTACATGGTCTACCTGCTTGGACTCAAGTATCTATATTATATAACGGGGTTAACTACCAAACTCGGATGATGATAGTTGCCTTAGTCAACGGGATCATCCTAGATAGACCTCCAGATGAAGCACTGCGACTACTGAACATAGCTGCTAAAAATGATTACAAGTACCCAACAGCCCGCTGAGGCGGCACAAGGCAGCCAGCCACTGCAAATGAGGTAGAAGCCTCAGAATCTATTAACACCCGCCTCGATACCTTGACGGAGCTGGTTATGAAGATTGTGTAGCTCCCTGGAAAGGACTATGAAGTAAAAGTTGTTGAGCCATTTTGTGGAGAATGTGGTTGTAACGCCCCGGTTTTGGGCTTAGAAGTTTTGGGCGTTGACCGGTTCGGTCAAAGTGATGTTCGAATCTATAAGGGTGACATTAGGAAAGCCTAGTTCGGGTTGCATTAAAAATATGGAAAAATGTTCTAAAATCATCTTTTAATATATATAAGTGAACTGTGAAATCAATTTTGAAAAATGAGGTTTGGAAGGGTGACATATTGGCTAGTGACCAAAATGTAATTTTTGAAAGTTGTGTGACTGTTTTATAAAGGATTGAAACTTTGAATCTTTAAGGAGCTATTATTCCAAAAGTAGTTTCTCCATATTTTTCTAAGATATTTTAAGGTTTTATTCTGATTTTTAAACATAGGAAAAGAGGAGGGAAAGTCATTTTGGCTATTTTGTAACTAACTTCTCATTTTCTTTTCTCTCATTTTCTCTCAACCCAAACACTTTCTCTCCAGAGAGTTTCTTCTGATTTTGTTACCTAAATCTCTCCTTTCAACTCTCTTTTGATTTCTAATCATCATATCTACAAAACCTCTCAATTTGCAAGTTGATTCTTTAAGCTTTTTGGCTCTAAAAGAGGAGAAACTCAAGTTTGGAGGTAAGAACGTCCTTCTCCTCTAAACTCTCAGTTCTTTACTGAAATTCCCAAGTTCTCAATCCTTAATTGATGTTTTATAAATGGCTTTTAAGATTGTTTAATGGATCTTGGCTTAAAATGCAAGTTTTGGTGTGTTTTTGATGAAATTTCGTTGGATCTGTTTAAGCAGTGTTTTAAGGTGTTAAAATGATGATTAATGAATGTTAATTTGATAAGGAATTGGGTTTTGATTAATGCAATCCCGGATAGGTTGAATTTCCTAAGTTTAGCTTATGATTCTTGGTTGTTTTTGGAGTGATCTTGTGGATATGTTGTTGCTGGAGGTATAAGGATGTTGTTAAGTTCTTTTTAGATGTTAAATGGTGTTAAAGGATGTTAGGTTTTGATGGTTTATGGCTGGGCTTTGTTGAGAAGTGGTTTGGATGCATTTTCGGTTGTGTTTGGTGGCCGAAAATGGAGTGTGGATGAGAGCAGCGAGTTTAGGTTCTTTCATTGAAGCTATTAATGCATGATGATGCATTAATCTACTGTTTTGATGTGTTAAAACAGGGGAGTCATCTTTGGATCCAAGTGGTGGTGATCCGGAGGCTTGATTTGGTGCTTTGGCAAGAGGCGAAGTGGAATCGGTGAGTGAAATTGGGTTTTCGGCTTGAAACCAATGTCTTGGGAGCTTAGTTTAAGTCTAAACAACTTTGCTAAGCTCAAGTGTAAGTTTCGGAAATACTCTCTAGTGGTGGCCATGATTTGATTGTTGTGCAATGTGGTTTATT
Organism: Hibiscus trionum; assembly: GCA_030270665.1. Taxonomy (NCBI): domain Eukaryota; kingdom Viridiplantae; phylum Streptophyta; class Magnoliopsida; order Malvales; family Malvaceae; genus Hibiscus; species Hibiscus trionum. The sequence goes on along the minus strand of BSYR01000026.1, from coordinate 37,228,605 downwards.
GCATGTTTTAAACTCTATTTTGAAAGCATGATTTAGCATGGTTAATGCTGTTTTTGTAAGCCATATGTTGAAGGAAGCTCAAGGTAAGAGTTCCTTGTTTTTGAACATTGATTAAATGTGGTTTGATGCTTTTGAATGCATGATGAATATGGCTTGGTTTAATGCTTTAAAACAGTGGATAAATTGATGATAATGATGTATATTGGCAAGTCATGTTTTGAAAAGGTTAAGGTCACTAAGGTGATTAAAATTCCTTGAGTGAGCCTTGTTTACTTAAGAACATCAAGGTGGTTAAAAGTCCTTGGATGATTCTTGCTACGGACACAAAGGTGGTTAAAAGTCCTTGTGTGGTCCTTTCCATGGTGTTTAAAAGTCCATGGGCCAAGGTGTTTAAAAGTCCTTGGGACCAAGGTGTTTAAAAGTCCTTGGGGTGATTATTATCATGGTGTTCAAAAGTCCATGGCCAAGGTGTTTAAAAGTCCTCGGGGTCAAGGTGTTTAAAAGTCCTTGAGGTGAACTTGTTAAGGACACAAAGGTGTTTAAAAGTCCTTGTGTTGTCCTTGCCAAGGTGTTTAAAAGTCCTTGGGGCCAAGGTGTTTAAAAGTCTTTGGGGTGAAAGTTGATGAACTTGTTTTTAAAGAAATGGAACTTATCACTTGTGGCCAATATGACATGTTGTGATATGATGCATGAGATGCATGTTTAAGTATGCTTTTGAGCATGTGCAAATGATGATTTGAAGCATGATTTATAAAGTGTTTATAAATGCATTATTGAATGGTTTTATTTAGCATTCCTCACTAAGCTTTTGCTTACGCTCTCTTTGTTTTCTCAAATCAATAATGCAGAACATTAAAGTATTTTGAGGGCAGCAAGGAAGGCAAGCATTCAAGTGGAAGTAAAGCTCAAAGTATGGAAGGTTTTCTTAAGTACATTTAGCTTTTGGTAATTTGGCAATGGGGGACCTATGTGTATGTTTTGGGAGATGTTTTGAACTCCTTAGGTATTTTGAATGTTGTTGAGGTTGCTGGTTTTTGTGGTTGGCCATTATATGCTTGAATTGAAAGTTTATGCTTGAATGGTTGCTTGAGTAGGAAGCATGCCTATAGATTTGGGGCTTTCCCTATATGTGGATGTTTTGATGAATTGTTGATGCAAGTATGTCTCTTATATGTTGAATTGTATGTTGGTAAAGTTTGGTGGCATTTGGAGCATGATTGGATGTTTAATTGCATGTTAAAGTATGCATTTTGGGGTAATCTGTGTAGGGTGTTTCGGAACAGCACCTACCGTTTCGGAACGGGTGCCTTAAACAAGCCCAGGCGTCCGAAACGGGAGGGACCGTTCCGAAACGGCCCCGCGTTTCGAAACGGGCTCTGCCTGTTTCGGAACGGGTGACCGTTAGGGGCTGACATTGGCAGTTAAATGTTTTGAATTGTTTGCGTTTTGGTCCTGAATCTTGTTTGTGCAATTGTATGAGTTTGGGAAGTCCTTTTGAGCTGAAATTTCACAGAGAAGCATGAAACCTGATTAATTTCAAGTTGGTAACTTTAATTTGGGTTAAGTCCTCATATATATCAGAAATTACAATTTGGTCCCTAAAGTTGTAATTTGTTCAATTGGGTCCCTGTTTGATCTCTGATGTTTATGATCTTTGAGTATGCTGTTGTATGGTCATATCTAAAGATTAATATGCATCTAGACAAGTTTAAAAAGAAAAAAAAGGGTCGTTAATCAAGGTTGACTTTCGGGTTGACTTTGGTTTTCCCCGTGTGACTTTCTTAATTCGGGTCAACCGTCTAGGCCGGGTTAAGGGGGTTACATTTGGTGGTATCAGAGCTGAGTTCTCGAGTAATTGGGAATGAATGTGTGCAAGATTGAAGTATGTGTGCCTTGTATGCTTGTTGATCGAAAGCATGTTTAGTGGCTTGTGATTTGGATGCAATTGAGATGTATGCTGTGATGTAGCATGTTGTGGGTACCCATTGCCAAATAAAAGCTAATGAAATGGTGTTGATTTTGAATGAAATTGAGCTTGAATACTTGGATTGCTTACCTTGCTGGGCCTGACTTCGTTTTATTTGTATTGTGATTGCATGGTAAAAGTATGGCACCGCGTAGAGAGTTACGAGGTAATGTGCGAGCTACGGCTCCTAATGAGAACGAGAATGAGGAAAACACGGGTAGTGCGGTGTTACCTCCTCCACCTGGTGGTGGTGGTGCTGGGGCTGAGGAAGCTGGAGCTGCAGCTGGTGCTGGAGCTGCTGGACCAGAGGTTAGTCAGGGGCAAGCTATGCCTGATATGTCTATGTTAGTGCAAGCTATTGCTGGTGCTTTTCAAGCAGCAGTAGCTGGGGCTCGTGGAGCGGGGCATCAGGAAGATGCTGGAGTTAGACTACCTTTGGAGCGTCTGCGCAGTCTTGGTGGGACTGAGTTCAGGGGTATGTCTGCCGAGAGTTCTGAAGCTTGGCTAGAGAGTACCAAGCGAATCTTGGGTCAGATGAGTTGCACTGATGTGCAGAAGCTTGGCTGTGTTGTGTCCTTGCTGCAGAAGGATGCATATACGTGGTGGACAACCACTATTGCTGGGATGGCAGAAGCGGATGTGACTTGGACTTTCTTTCAGAATGTGTTCAAGAGAAGGTATCTGGGTGTGAGGTACCTAGATGAGAAGAAGCGTGAATTCATGTCTCTTACCCAAGGGAGCATGAGTGTGGCTGAGTATGAAGTGCAGTTTGTTCGACTCAGTCAGTATGCACCTGAGCTGGTACCTGATGAGCGAGAGAGGTGTGAAAGGTTCCGTTATGGTTTGGAGACGGATGTGAAAATGTATGTGCTGGCCACCGAGTATGATGATTTTGATGTGTTGGTGGGCCGAGCCAAGGACATTGAGATGAACTTGGGTTTATCTGCGAAAGGTGCTGGAGCAAGTTCTGGTAAGCGAGCTGCTGAGTATAGTTCCGGAGGTGGACGGAACAAGAGGGGACGTGATCAGAAGTATCAGTCTTCAGCTAAGAGAGGTGGTGGTGTACCTGCTAGAGGAGGCAATGCTAGAGTTGATCCGAGTGCTTGTTGGATCTGTGGTTCACGTGGTCACATGAAGCGTGACTGTCCTCGTGCTGTGAGAGAGGTGCAAGCTCCTGTTGCGGCAGCTGGTCATGGGTGTTGGAATTGTGGATCCGCAGACCATTTGAGGCGAGATTGTCCTAGGTTGGCTGGTGATCAGGTGCGTGCTCCTGTTGTTGCTGCACCGCAGAGAGGTCGTGGAGGCGGCCGTGGAAATTTCCAGAGGAGAGAGGAAGGTGGTCGTGGAGTGGCCCATGTTGTGGCTATTCAGCCTGAAGGTGGAGGCCAAGCGAGGGTGTATGCTCAGCGTGAGGGAAGGAATGATGCGGATGTGATTGCAGGTACCTTTACTTTGCAGTCCTTGTCATTGCTTTCTTTGATAGATTCTGGATCTACACATTCATACATTTTGCGTGAGCATGCTGAATTGCTTGGTTTGCCTGTTGAGTCTTTGGATGTTGGTGTTCGTGTCACTAGTTCTTTTGGTGAGACTGTTGTGACTCGAAAGCTTTATAGAAGGTATCCCTTGGTTGTTCAAGAACATGTTTTTCATGTTGATCTTATGGAGTTGCCCTTTTATGGTTTTGATGTAATCCTTGGTATGGATTGGCTTGCTGAGCATCATGTTGTTGTGGATTGTGAAAACAAGCGAGTTTCGCTTAAGCTTGCGGATGATTATGAAATTGTTGTGGTTGGTGAGAATGTGAAGTTTCTTACCAATGTGGTGTCTACCTTGGAGGCGAGCAGGATGCTGAGGCAAGGTTGGAAAGCCTATCTAGCTTTTGTGATGAATCCTAGCTCTAAAGAGTTGAGGGTGCAAGATATCAGAGTTGTGAAGGAGTTTCCTGGTGTTTTTCCTGAGGAGTTGCCTGGTTTACCTCCTAACCGCGAGGTGGAGTTTGGAATTGAGCTGTATGAGAATACAACTCCTGTGTCCATTACTCCCTATAGAATGGCACCTAAGGAGCTGAAGACGCAGTTGCAAGAGTTGCTTGATCGTGGTTTCATCCGGCCGAGTGTGTCACCTTGGGGAGCACCGGTCTTGTTTGTGAAGAAGAAGGATGGCACTATGAGAATGTGCATTGACTACCGTCAGCTGAACAAGTTGACTATCAAGAATCAGTATCCTTTGCCGAGAATTGATGATCTCTTTGATCAATTTCGGGGAGCTGTTGTGTTCTCTAAGATTGACTTGAGGTCAGGGTATTATCAGTTGAAGGTGAGGGATGTGGATGTGCCTAAGACAGCTTTCAGGACAAGGTATGGGCATTATGAGTTCCTTGTGATGCCGTTTGGTTTGACAAATGCTCCTGCTGCTTTCATGGACATGATGAATCGTGTGTTTCATGCATACCTGGACAAGTTCGTTGTGGTGTTCATTGATGATATCCTCGTGTACTCGCGTACTGAGGAGGAGCATGAAGAGCATTTGAGGATTGTTTTGCAAGCTTTGTTGTAGAATCAGCTTTATGCTAAGCTGAGCAAGTGTGAGTTCTGGTTAAGGGAGGTGGTATTCCTTGGGCATGTGGTTTCTGCTGAGGGGATTCGTGTTGATCCTCAGAAGATTGAGGCGGTGATGAATTGGAAAGTTCCTAAGTCTGTTCATGAGGTCCGTAGTTTCCTTGGTTTGGCGGGATACTACCGAAGGTTTGTGGATGGTTTTTCCAAGATTGCTGCTCCTTTGACGAAGCTGTTGCAAAAGGATGTTAAGTATGAGTGGACGGAAGCGAGACAGCAGGCTTTTGAGAAGCTTAAGGCGGCTTTGACGCAAGCTCCTATCTTGGTTCAGCCTGAATCAGGGAAAGAGTTTGTGGTGTACAGTGATGCGTCCTATGTTGGTTTGGGATGTGTGCTGATGCAGAAGGGTAAGGTTGTGGCTTATGCATCGCGGTAGTTGAAGGTGCATGAGCGCAATTATCCTACGCATGACATTGAGCTGGCTGCAGTGGTTTTTGCTCTGAAGATCTGGAGACATTATCTGTATGGTGAGAAGTGTACGGTGTACACGGATCACAAGAGTTTGAGGTATTTGATGTCTCAGAAAGAGTTGAATCTTATGCAGCGGCGTTGGTTGGAGTTGCTCAAGGATTATGATCTGACGATTGAGTACCATCCTGGAAAGGCTAATGTTGTTGCGGATGCCTTGAGTAGGAAGGTAGCTGTTGAGCTGAGGGCTATGTTTGCCTGCTTGAGCATTTCGCGTGATGGTGGTCTTGTGCTGAGTTGCAAGTGAAGCCATCGTTGGTTCAGTTGATCAAGGAAAAGCAGTTGCTGGATGATTCCTTGGTGTCTCATGTTCAGGATATCGCGGAGGGTAGACCTTCGGATTTCTGCTTTAATGATGATGGTGTGTTGTGTTTTGGGAGTCGAATAGTAGTGCCTGCTGATGTTGAGTTGAGGCGTGCTATTCTGACTGAAGGTCATAGTAGTCTTTTTGCTATGCACCCTGGTAGTACCAAGATGTAAAGTGATCTTCGTGATGAGTACTATTGGGTGGGTTTGAAGAAGGATGTTGCGGAGTTTGTGAGCAAATGTTTGGTGTGTCAGCGAGTTAAGGCTGAGCATCAGGTTCCTTCAGGGTTGTTACAACCGTTGAAAATCCCTGAATGGAAGTGGGAAAGGGTTACCATGGATTTTGTATCTGGTTTACCTTCGTCTCCCTCGAAGAGGAATTCTGTTTGGGTGATTGTGGATCGCCTGACGAAGTGTGCGCATTTCTTGCCTGTGCATACTACGTTCTCTTTGGATAAGCTTGCGGAGCTGTACATTGCTGAGATTGTGCGGTTGCATGGTGTGCCTAAGTCGATTGTGTCGGATAGAGATCCGAGGTTCACATCGCGTTTCTGGCAGTGTTTGCATCAAGCCTTGGGTACAAGGTTGCATTTCAGTACATCCTATCATCCTCAGTCTGATGGTCAGTCTGAGCGTGTGATTCAGATCTTGGAGGATATGTTGAGGTGCTGCGTGATTGAGTTCCAAGGTTCTTGGGAGAAGCATTTGCCTCTGGTAGAGTTTGCTTATAACAACAACTATCAGGCAAGTATACAGATGGCACCTTATGAGGCTTTGTACGGGAGGAAGTGTAGGACTCCTCTTTGTTGGGTTGAAACGGGTCAGAAGTTGGTTTCGATGCCGGCTTTGTTGAAGGGAACGACCGAGAAGGTGAAGCTCATTTGTGAGCGTTTGAAGGCAGCTTCTGATCGGCAGAAGTCTTACGCGGATTTGAAGCGTAAGGAGATCGAGTATGCGGTGGGTGACCGTGTGTTTCTGAAGGTTTCGCCTTGGAAGAAGGTGATGAGGTTTGGCCGGAAGGGTAAGTTTTGCCCTAAATCTCTCCTTTCAACTCTCTTTTGATTTCTAATCATCATATCTACAAAACCTCTCAATTTGCAAGTTGATTCTTCAAGCTTTTTGGCTCTAAAAGAGGAGAAACTCAAGTTTGGAGGTAAGAACGTCCTTCTCCTCTAAACTCTCAGTTCTTTACTGAAATTCCCAAGTTCTCAATCCTTAATTGATGTTTTATAAATGGCTTTTAAGATTGTTTAATGGATCTTGGCTTAAAATGCAAGTTTTGGTGTGTTTTTGATGAAATTTCGTTGGATCTGTTTAAGCAGTGTTTTAAGGTGTTAAAATGATGATTAATGAATGTTAATTTGATAAGGAATTGGGTTTTGATTAATGCAATCCCGGATAGGTTGAATTTCCTAAGTTTAGCTTATGATTCTTGGTTGTTTTTGGAGTGATCTTGTGGATCTGTTGTTGCTGGAGGTATAAGGATGTTGTTAAGTTCTTTTTAGATGTTAAATGGTGTTAAAGGATGTTAGGTTTTGATGGTTTATGGCTGGGCTTTGTTGAGAAGTGGTTTGGATGCATTTTCGGTTGTGTTTGGTGGCCGAAAATGGAGTGTGGATGAGAGCAGCGAGTTTAGGTGCTTTCATTGAAGCTATTAATGCATGATGATGCATTAATCTACTGTTTTGATGTGTTAAAACATGGGAGTCATCTTTGGATCCAAGTGGTGGTGATCCGGAGGCTTGATTTGGTGCTTTGGCAAGAGGCGAAGTGGAATCGGTGAGTGAAATTGGGTTTTCGGCTTGAAACCAATGTCTTGGGAGCTTAGTTTAAGTCTAAACAACTTTGCTAAGCTCAAGTGTAAGTTTCAGAAATACTCTCTAGTGGTGGCCATGATTTGATTGTTGTGCAATGTGGTTTATTGCATGTTTTAAACTCTGTTTTGAAAGAATGATTTAGCATGGTTAATGCTGTTTTTGTAAGCCATATGTTGAAGGAAGCTCAAGGTAAGAGTTCCTTGTTTTTGAACATTGATTAAATGTGGTTTGATGCTTTTGAATGCATGATGAATATGGCTTGGTTTAATGCTTTAAAACAGTGGATAAATTGATGATAATGATGTATATTGGCAAGTGATGTTTTGAAAAGGTTAAGGTCACTAAGGTGGTTAAAAGTCCTTGAGTGAGCCTTGTTTACTTAAGAACATCAAGGTGGTTAAAAGTCCTTGGATGATTCTTGCTACGGACACAAAGGTGGTTAAAAGTCCTTGTGTGGTCCTTTCCATGGTGTTTAAAAGTCCATGGCCAAGGTGTTTAAAAGTCCTTGGGACCAAGGTGTTTAAAAGTCCTTGGGGTGATTATTATCATGGTGTTTAAAAGTCCATGGCCAAGGTGTTTAAAAGTCCTCGGGGTCAAGGTGTTTAAAAGTCCTTGAGGTGAACTTGTTAAGGACACAAAGGTGTTTAAAAGTCCTTGTGTTGTCCTTGCCAAGGTGTTTAAAAGTCCTTGGGGCCAAGGTGTTTAAAAGTCCTTGGGGTGAAAGTTGACGAACTTGTTTTTAAAGAAATGGAACTTATCACTTGTGGCCAATATGACATGTTGTGATATGATGCATGAGATGCATGTTTAAGTATGTTTTTGAGCATGTGCAAATGATGATTTGAAGCATGATTTATAAAGTGTTTATAAATGCATTATTGAATGGTTTTATTGAGCATTCCTCACTAAGCTTCTGCTTACGCTCTCTTTGTTTTCTCAAATCAATAATGCAGAACATTAAAGTATTTTGAGGGCAGCAAGGAAGGCAAGCATTCAAGTGGAAGTAAAGCTCAAAGTATGGAAGGTTTTCTTAAGTACATTTAGCTTTTGGTAATTTGGCAATGGGGGACCTATGTGTATGTTTTGGGAGATGTTTTGAACTCCCTAGGTATTTTGAATGTTGTTGAGGTTGCTGGTTTTTGTGGTTGGCCATTATATGCTTGAATTGAAAGTTTATGCTTGAATGGTTGCTTGAGTAGGAAGCATGCCTATAGATTTGGGGCTTTCCCTATATGTGGATGTTTTGATGAATTGTTGATGCAAGTATGTCTCTTATATGTTGAATTGCATGTTGGTAAAGTTTGGTGGCATTTGGAGCATGATTGGATGTTTAATTGCATGTTAAAGTATGCATTTTGGGGTAATCTGTGCAGGGTGTTTCGGAACAGCACCTACCGTTTCGGAACGGGTGCCTTAAACAAGCCCAGGCGTCCGAAACGGGAGGGACCGTTCCGAAACGGCCCCGCGTTTCGAAACGGGCTCTGCCTGTTTCGGAACGGGTGACCGTTAGGGGCTGACATTGGCAGTTAAATGTTTTGAATTGTTTGCGTTTTGGTCCTGAATCTTGTTTGTGCAATTGTATGAGTTTGGGAAGTCCTTTTGAGCTGAAATTTCACAGAGAAGCATGAAACCTGATTAATTTCAAGTTGGTAACTTTAATTTGGGTTAAGTCCTCATATATATCAGAAATTACAATTTGGTCCCTAAAGTTGTAATTTGTTCAATTGGGTCCCTGTTTGATCTCTAATGTTTATGATCTTTGAGTATGCTGTTGTATGGTCATGTCTAAGGATTAATATGCATCTAGACAAGTTTAAAAAGAAAAAAAAGGGTCGTTAATCAAGGTTGACTTTCAGGTTGACTTTGGTTTTCCCCGTGTGACTTTCTTAATTCGGGCCAACCGTCTAGGCCGGGTTAAGGGGGTTACATTTGGTGGTATCAGAGCTGAGTTCTCGAGTAATTGGGAATGAATGTGTGCATGATTGAAGTATGTGTGCCTTGTATGCTTGTTGATCGAAAGCATGTTTAGTGGCTTGTGATTTGGATGCAATTGAGATGTATGCTGTGATGTAGCATGTTGTGGGTAGCCATTGCCAAATAAAAGCTAATGAAATGGTGTTGATTTTGAATGAAATTGAGCTTGAATACTTGGATTGCTTACCTTGTTGGGCCTGACTTCGTTTTATTTGTATTGTGATTGCATGGTAAAAGTATGGCACCGCGTAGAGAGTTACGAGGTAATGTGCGAGCTACGGCTCCTAATGAGAACGAGAATGAGGAAAACACGGGTAGTGCGGTGTTACCTCCTCCACCTGGTGGTGGTGGTGCTGGGGCTGAGGAAGCTGGAGCTGCAGCTGGTGCTGGAGCTGCTGGACCAGAGGTTGGTCAGGGGCAAGCTATGCCTGATATGTCTATGTTAGTGCAAGCTATTGCTGGTGCTTTTCAAGCAGCAGTAGCTGGGGCTCGTGGAGCGGGGCATCAGGAAGATGCTGGAGTTAGACTACCTTTGGAGCGTCTGCGCAGTCTTGGTGGGACTGAGTTCAGGGGTATGTCTGCCGAGAGTTCTGAAGCTTGGCTAGAGAGTACCAAGCGAATCTTGGGTCAGATGAGTTGCACTGGTGTGCAGAAGCTTGGCTGTGTTGTGTCCTTGCTGCAGAAGGATGCATATACGTGGTGGACAACCACTATTGCTGGGATGGCAGAAGCGGATGTGACTTGGACTTTCTTTCAGAATGTGTTCAAGAGAAGGTATCTGGGTGTGAGGTACCTAGATGAGAAGAAGCGTGAATTCATGTCTCTTACCCAAGGGAGCATGAGTGTGGCTGAGTATGAAGTGCAGTTTGTTCGACTCAGTCAGTATGCACCTGAGCTGGTACCTGATGAGCGAGAGAGGTGTGAAAGGTTCCGTTATGGTTTGGAGACGGATGTGAAAATGTATGTGCTGGCCACCGAGTATGATGATTTTGATGTGTTGGTGGGCCGAGCCAAGGACATTGAGATGAACTTGGGTTTATCTGCGAAAGGTGCTGGAGCAAGTTCTGGTAAGCGAGCTGCTGAGTATAGTTCCGGAGGTGGACGGAACAAGAGGGGACGTGATCAGAAGTATCAGTCTTCAGCTAAGAGAGGTGGTGGTGTACCTGCTAGAGGAGGCAATGCTAGAGCTGATCCGAGTGCTTGTTGGATCTGTGGTTCACATGGTCACATGAAGCGTGACTGTCCTCGTGCTGTGAGAGAGGTGCAAGCTCCTGTTGCGGCAGCTGGTCATGGGTGTTGGAATTGTGGATCCGCAGACCATTTGAGGCGAGATTGTCCTAGGTTGGCTGGTGATCAGGTGCGTGCTCCTGTTGTTGCTGCACCGCAGAGAGCTCGTGGAGGCGGCCGTGGAAATTTCCAGAGGAGAGAGGAAGGTGGTCGTGGAGTGGCCCATGTTGTGGCTATTCAGCCTGAAGGTGGAGGCCAAGCGAGGGTGTATGCTCAACGTGAGGGAAGGAATGATGCGGATGTGATTGCAGGTACCTTTACTTTGCAGTCCTTGTCATTTCTTTCTTTGATAGATTCTGGATCTACGCATTCATACATTTTGCGTGAGCATGCTGAATTGCTTGGTTTGCCTGTTGAGTCTTTGGATGTTGGTGTTCGTGTCACTAGTTCTTTTGGTGAGACTGTTGTGACTCGAAAGCTTTATAGAAGGTATCCCTTGGTTGTTCAAGAACATGTTTTTCATGTTGATCTTATGGAGTTGCCCTTTTATGGTTTTGATGTAATCCTTGGTATGGATTGGCTTGTTGAGCATCGTGCTGTTGTGGATTGTGAAAACAAGCGAGTTTCGCTTAAGCTTGCGGATGATTATGAAGTTGTTGTGGTTGGTGAGAATGTGAAGTTTCTTACCAATGTGGTGTCTACCTTGGAGGCGAGCAGGATGCTGAGGCAAGGTTGCAAAGCCTATCTAGCTTTTGTGATGAATCCTAGCTCTAAAGAGTTGAGGGTGCAAGATATCAGAGTTGTGAAGGAGTTTCCTGGTGTTTTTCCTGAGCAGTTGCCTGGTTTACCTCCTAACCGCGAGGTGGAGTTTGGAATTGAGCTGTATGAGAATACAACTCCTGTGTCCATTACTCCCTATAGAATGGCACCTAAGGAGCTGAAGACGCAGTTGCAAGAGTTGCTTGATCGTGGTTTCATCCGGCCGAGTGTGTCACCTTGGGGAGCACCGGTCTTGTTTGTGAAGAAGAAGGATGGCACTATGAGAATGTACATTGACTACCGTCAGCTGAACAAGTTGACTATCAAGAATCGGTATCCTTTGCCGAGAATTGATGATCTCTTTGATCAATTTCGGGGAGCTGCTGTGTTCTCTAAGATTGACTTGAGGTCAGGGTATTATCAGTTGAAGGTGAGGGATGTGGATGTGCCTAAGACAGCTTTCAGGACAAGGTATGGGCATTATGAGTTCCTTGTGATGCCGTTTGGTTTGACAAATGCTCCTGCTGCTTTCATGGACATGATGAATCGTGTGTTTCATGAATACCTGGACAAGTTCGTTGTGGTGTTCATTGATGATATCCTCGTGTACTCGTGTACTGAGGAGGAGCATGAAGAGCATTTGAGGATTGTTTTGCAAGCTTTGTTGGAGAATCAGCTTTATGCTAAGCTGAGCAAGTGTGAGTTCTGGTTAAGGGAGGTGGTATTCCTTGGGCATGTGGTTTCTGCTGAGGGGATTCGTGTTGATCCTCAGAAGATTGAGGCGGTGATGAATTGGAAAGTTCCTAAGTCTGTTCATGAGGTCCGTAGTTTCCTTGGTTTGGCGGGATACCACCGAAGGTTTGTGGATGGTTTTTCCAAGATTGCTGCTCCTTTGACGAAGCTGTTGCAAAAGGATGTTAAGTATGAGTGGACGGAAGCGAGACATCAGGCTTTTGAGAAGCTTAAGGCGGCTTTGACGCAAGCTCCTATCTTGGTTCAGCCTGAATCAGGGAAAGAGTTTGTGGTGTACAGTGATGCGTCCTATGTTGGTTTGGGATGTGTGCTGATGCAGGAGGGTAAGGTTGTGGCTTATGCATCGCGGCAGTTGAAGGTGCATGAGCGCAATTATCCTACGCATGACATTGAGCTGGCTGCAGTGGTTTTTGCTCTGAAGATCTGGAGACATTATCTGTATGGTGAGAAGTGTACGGTGTACACAGATCACAAGTGTTTGAGGTATTTGATGTCTCAGAAGGAGTTGAATCTTAGGCAGCGGCGTTGGTTGGTGTTGCTCAAGGATTATGATCTGACGATTGAGTACCATCCTGGAAAGGCTAATGTTGTTGCGGATGCCTTGAGTAGGAAGGTAGCTGTTGAGCTGAGGGCTATGTTTGCCTGCTTGAGCATTTCGCGTGATGGTGGTCTTGTTGCTGAGTTGCAAGTGAAGCCATCGTTGGTTCAGTTGATCAAGGAAAAGCAGTTGCTGGATGATTCCTTGGTGTCTCATGTTCAGGATATCGCGGAGGGTAGACCTTCGGATTTCTGCTTTAATGATGATGGTGTGTTGTGTTTTGGGAGTCGAATAGTAGTGCCTGCTGATGTTGAGTTGAGGCGTGCTATTCTGACTGAAGGTCATAGTAGTCCTTTTGCTATGCACCCTGGTAGTACCAAGATGTATCGTGATCTTCGTGATGAGTACTATTGGGTGGGTTTGAAGAAGGATGTTGCGGAGTTTGTGAGCAAATGTTTGGTGTGTCAGCGAGTTAAGGCTGAGCATCAGGTTCCTTCAGGGTTGTTACAACCGTTGAAAATCCCTGAATGGAAGTGGGAAAGGGTTACCATGGATTTTGTATATGGTTTACCTTTGTCTCCCTCGAAGAGGAATTCTGTTTGGGTGATTGTGGATCGCCTGACGAAGTGTGTGCATTTCTTGCCTGTGCATACTACGTTCTCTTTGGATAAGCTTGCGGAGCTGTACATTGCTGATATTGTGCGGTTGCATGGTGTGCCTAAGTCGATTGTGTCGGATAGAGATCCGAGGTTCACATCGCGTTTCTGGCAGTGTTTGCATCAAGCCTTGGGTACAAGGTTGCATTTCAGTACATCCTATCATCCTCAGTCTGATGGTCAGTCTGAGCGTGTGATTCAGATCTTGGAGGATATGTTGAGGTGCTGCGTGATTGAGTTCCAAGGTTCTTGGGAGAAGCATTTGCCTCTGGTAGAGTTTGCTTATAACAACAGCTATCAGGCAAGTATACAGATGGCACCTTATGAGGCTTTGTACGGGAGGAAGTGTAGGACTCCTCTTTGTTGGGCTGAAACGGGTCAGAAGTTGGTTTCGATGCCGGCTTTGTTGAAGGGAACGACCGAGAAGGTGAAGCTCATTTGTGAGCGTTTGAAGGCAGCTTCTGATCGGCAGAAGTCTTACGCGGATTTGAAGCGTAAGGAGATCGAGTATGCGGTGGGTGACCGTGTGTTTCTGAAGGTTTCGCCTTGGAAGAAGGTGATGAGGTTTGGCCGGAAGGGTAAGTTGAGCCCTAGGTACATTGGACCATATGAGGTGGTTGAGCGTGTGGGTCCTGTTGCGTATCGGTTGAGGTTACCTCAAGAGTTGGAGAAGATTCATGATGTGTTCCATGTTTCTATGCTCCGGAAGTATAGATCTGATCCTTCGCATGTGATGCCTGTGGAGGAAGTGGTTTTGAATCCGGATTTGACCTATGATGAGGAACCGGTGAAGGTTCTGGATTCGGATAGCAAGGTTCTTCGTGGCAAGACCATTGAGTTGGTGAAGGTGCTGTGGAAGCATCGAGGTGTTGAGGAAGCCACGTGGGAGCGGAAGGAAGACATGCTGAAGCAGTTTCCTTATCTCTTTCCTTCAGGTAAATTTCGAGGACGAAATTTCTTAAGGGGGGGAGAGTTGTAACGCCCCGGTTTTGGGCTTAGAAGTTTTGAGCGTTGACCGGTTCGGTCAAAGTGTTGTTCGAATCTATAAGGGTGACATTAGGAAAGCCTAGTTCGGGTTGCGTTAAAAATATGGAAAAATGTTCTAAAATCATCTTTTAATATATATAAGTGAACTGTGAAATCAATTTTGAAAAATGAGGTTTGGAAGGGTGACATTTTGGCTAGTGACCAAAATGTAATTTTTGAAAGTTGCGTGACTGTTTTATAAAGGATTGAAACTTTGAATCTTTAAGGAGCTATTATTCCAAAAGTAGTTTCTCCAGATTTTTCTAAGATATTTTAAGGTTTTATTCTGATTTTTAAACATAGGAAAAGAGGAGGGAAAGTCATTTTGGCTATTTTGTAACTAACTTCTCATTTTCTTTTCTCTCATTTTCTCTCAACCCAAACACTTTCTCTCCAGAGAGTTTCTTCTGATTTTGTTACCTAAATCTCTCCTTTCAACTCTCTTTTGATTTCTAATCATCATATCTACAAAACCTCTCAATTTGCAAGTTGATTCTTCAAGCTTTTTGGCTCTAAAAGAGGAGAAACTCAAGTTTGGAGGTAAGAACGTCCTTCTCCTCTAAACTCTCAGTTCTTTACTGAAATTCCCAAGTTCTCAATCCTTAATTGATGTTTTATAAATGGCTTTTAAGATTGTTTAATGGATCTTGGCTTAAAATGCAAGTTTTGGTGTGTTTTTGATGAAATTTCGTTGGATCTGTTTAAGCAGTGTTTTAAGGTGTTAAAATGATGATTAATGAATGTTAATTTGAAAAGGAATTGGGTTTTGATTAATGCAATCCCGGATAGGTTGAATTTCCTAAGTTTAGCTTATGATTCTTGGTTGTTTTTGGAGTGATCTTGTGGATCTGTTGTTGCTGGAGGTATAAGGATGTTGTTAAGTTCTTTTTAGATGTTAAATGGTGTTAAAGGATGTTAGGTTTTGATGGTTTATGGCTGGGCTTTGTTGAGAAGTGGTTTGGATGCATTTTCGGTTGTGTTTGGTGGCCGAAAATGGAGTGTGGATGAGAGCAGCGAGTTTAGGTGCTTTCATTGAAGCTATTAATGCATGATGATGCATTAATCTACTGTTTTGATGTGTTAAAACAGGGGAGTCATCTTTGGATCCAAGTGGTGGTGATCCGGAGGCTTGATTTGGTGCTTTGGCAAGAGGCGAAATGGAATCGGTGAGTGAAATTGGGTTTTCGGCTTGAAACCAATGTCTTGGGAGCTTAGTTTAAGTCTAAACAACTTTGCTAAGCTCAAGTGTTAAACTCTGTTTTGAAAGCATGATTTAGCATGGTTAATGCTGTTTTTGTAAGCCATATGTTGAAGGAAGCTCAAGGTAAGAGTTCCATGTTTTTGAACATTGATTAAATGTGGTTTGATGCTTTCGAATGCATGATGAATATGGCTTGGTTTAATGCTTTAAAACAGTGGATAAATTGATGATAATGATGTATATTGGCAAGTGATGTTTTGAAAAGGTTAAGGTCACTAAGGTGGTTAAAAGTCCTTGAGTGAGCCTTGTTTACTTAAGAACATCAAGGTGGTTAAAAGTCCTTGGATGATTCTTGCTACGGACACAAAGGTGGTTAAAAGTCCTTGTGTGGTCCTTTCCATGGTGTTTAAAAGTCCATGGGCCAAGTTGTTTAAAAGTCCTTGGGACCAAGGTGTTTAAAAGTCCTTGGGGTGATTATTATCATGGTGTTTAAAAGTCCATGGCCAAGGTGTTTAAAAGTCCTTGGGGTCAAGGTGTTTAAAAGTCCTTGAGGTGAACTTGTTAAGGACACAAAGGTGTTTAAAAGTCCTTGTGTGGTCCTTGCCAAGGTGTTTAAAAGTCCTTGGGGCCAAGGTGTTTAAAATTCCTTGGGGTGAAAGTTGATGAACTTGTTTTTAAAGAAATGGAACTTATCACTTGTGGCCAATATGACATGTTGTGATATGATGCATGAGATGCATGTTTAAGTATGCTTTTGAGCATGTGCAAATGATGATTTGAAGCATGATTTATAAAGTGTTTATAAATGCATTATTGAATGGTTTTATTGAGCATTCCTCACTAAGCTTTTGCTTACGCTCTCTTTGTTTTCTCAAATCAATAATGCAGAACATTAAAGTATTTTGAGGGCAGCAAGGAAGGCAAGCATTCAAGTGGAAGTAAAGCTCAAAGTATGGAAGGTTTTCTTAAGTACATTTAGCTTTTGGTAATTTAGCAATGGGGGACCTATGTGTATGTTTTGGGAGATGTTTTGAACTCCCTAGGTATTTTGAATGTTGTTGAGGTTGCTGGTTTTTGTGGTTGGCCATTATATGCTTGAATTGAAAGTTTATGCTTGAATGGTTGCTTGAGTAGGAAGCATGCCTATAGATTTGGGGCTTTCCCTATATGTGGATGTTTTGATGAATTGTTGATGCAAGTATGTCTCTTATATGTTGAATTGCATGTTGGTAAAGTTTGGTGGCATTTGGAGCATGATTGGATGTTTAATTGCATGTTAAAGTATGCATTTTGGGGTAATCTGTGCAGGGTGTTTCGGAACAGCACCTACCGTTTCGGAACGGGTGCCTTAAACAAGCCCAGGCGTCCGAAACGGGAGGGACCGTTCCGAAACGGTTTGGCTACTGCCAGCCCGTGTTGCGGTACGCGTTGCGGAACGGCCCCGCGTTTCGAAACGGGCTCTGCCTGTTTCGGAACGGGTGACCGTTAGGGGCTGACATTGGCAGTTAAATGTTTTGAATTGTTTGCGTTTTGGTCCTGAATCTTGTTTGTGCAATTGTATGAGTTTGGAAAGTCCTTTTGAGCTGAAATTTCACAGAGAAGCATGAAACCTGATTAATTTCAAGTTGGTAACTTTAATTTGGGTTAAGTCCTCATATATATCAGAAATTACAATTTGGTCCCTAAAGTTGTAATTTGTTCAATTGGGTCCCTGTTTGATCTCTGATGTTTATGATCTTTGAGTATGCTGTTGTATGGTCATATCTAAGGATTAATATGCATCTAGACAAGTTTAAAAAGAAAAAAAGGTCGTTAATCAAGGTTGACTTTCGGGTTGACTTTGGTTTTCCCCGTGTGACTTTCTTAATTCGGGTCAACCGTCTAGGCCGGATTAAGGGGGTTACAGTGGTGGCAACCATGATTCCGCCAACTGTGCCGAATCTGCTAATTATATGGGAGGATATGAGAGGAATAGCAAACCCACTCAGAATAACTATAACCTAGGATGGAAGAACCATCCCAACTTCTCGTGGAGCAACCCCAAATCTATTGCAAACCTATCATAACAACGAGGGGACTATCAACAGAACCTGCCACGACAGCTGTCACCACAACAGGATACAAACACTTCCTCCTTAGAATCTACTCTGCATACTTCCATGTCCCATACTAAAGATTTCATTTTTAATACAAACAAATTCATTGATAAAACTGAATCTTTCATGTACAGGACTGAAAGCAGAATGAACAACCAAGAGGTAGCTTTAAAAAATCTAGAGACGCGGTTCGGGAAATTTGCTCAGATCATCAGCACAAGGCTAATGGGTGGATTACCCAGTGACACTGAATTAGCAAAAGGAAAATCCCTTGGACAATGTAAGGCCATAACAACCTGAAGCGGGGTAACACTACAGGACCCATCCATGCCCGCTGTAAGAGAAACAACATCTACCGAACCAGTCCGACCTGTCGAACAATCTGTTGCGGTGGCACAAGAACAAGAATCAGCAGACAACACCAGGAATGAACAGACAGAACCTGAACCAGCTACCCAGAATAGGATGCCAAGCAAAGAAAAAACTGTCAACCCTGTACCTCCACCACCATTTCCCCATAAACTGAAGAAACAAAAGCAAGAGATGCAGTATAAAAGGTTCCTTGATGTGCTAAAGCAAGTCAAAATCGACCTTCCATTAATAGAGTTGATTAAACAAATGCCCAGCTATGCGAAGTTCTTAAAAGATATGGTATCCAAAAGAACAAGGATTGGGGAATTTGAAACAATGGCAGTAACGGAAGGATGCATGGCTATGCTGCACAATAAAGCACCGCCCAAATAGAAAGATCCAGGCAGCTTTATAATCCCCTACAAAATAGATAGCAACCACTCCGTACGAGCATTATGTGACCTAGGGGCAAGCATAAATTTAATGCCCAAATCTGTCTTTCAGAAACTAGGGATAGGAGACGCCCACCCAACAACGGTGATGCTTCAGCTGGCTAACAGAACTTATGTACAACCGAAAGGAAACATTGAGGACATCCTAGTACATGTGGATAAATTTATTTTTCCTGCCGATTTCTTGGTGTTGGATTGTGAAGCATATGAAAAAGCACCAATAATACTGGGGTGGCCTTTCCTTGTTACGGGCAGAACACTGATCGATGTAGAAAAAGGATAACTCACAATGAGGATAGACGATCAACAAGTAAAACTGAACGTTTACCAATCCATGAGACAGGCTGAAGATCCGGAAGAATGCCAACTACTGGATGTTGTCTCATAGTTCAACCTTGACGAGAACAGACCCTGCCTACAGCAAGACTGCCCAGGTAGCAAACTCGGCAACTGCCATGGTAGCCATTTAGAAAGCTTCCTAGAATATGATCAATGCAATGAGTGGACGGAACAGGAAATAGAGGAAGGAAAAGGAAGCCCGGATGCAAGAGCTGCCAAAATCAGCGTGGAAACAGGCCAGGGCAGTTACTGCCGCGACGGGCCTAGGGGCAGACTTAAAGACCCCGTAACACAGCATCTGAAAGAACATGAGGACCCCCAGGAGGAAAGAAAAAGTCAAACCACCTCAGGAAGTGGTTATGTTTGGGAGATGCACCCAAAAGCACTCCCAACATAACTTAATTTTTATTTTATTATTTTATTTTTTAGGATTAGAATTTATTTTATTTTTAGGAATAGATTAATTTTCAGAATTTTATTTTTCAGAAATTATTTAATTATCTTTATTATTTTATTTTTATTTTAGGTTTAAGAATAAAACAACAGGATCAGGAAGGAGGCCCAGCAAGAAGCCTGCCCACCATCCTGCCGAGACAGTCGCCAGCGCAGCAACGCGTAACTGCTAGTTGCCAACGGCTCCAAAATTAGCGGGCAGAAAAATCTGTAACGTGTGCAAGGAAATCGGACCGTTGGCATTTAATGCCGCCACGGTATCTCTCGGCAGCTTCTATATATACCCAACTCACTCACTTCATTTAACTTTCACCTTTTTGCTATATTCTTTCTGATTCCACTACTCTCTCATAACTTTTCTTTCTAGTTTCATTCAAGCACAACCGTTCACATGGCATCAACATCAACCAAAAAAACCCATCTACAACAGATTTTGCTACAAGGAGACGAGGAGAGATACAAAAATAACTTCTCTAAGCAGGCAATATGGGAGGAGCAAGGCTTCCATTACACACAGAAAACAGGAGACCATGGTCTAGAGCTCGTCTTGTTCCGAACTATCCATTACAAGGGATGGGAAATGTTCGCTTAGCAGCCAGAGATAGCGAACATCACTATAGTCAAGGAATTCTACTCCCATCAGCCCTGCCCGGAGAAGCCATTCGTCTATGTCCGTGGGGAACCGGTAAAACTAAATGGTGTTGTCATCAACAGGTACTACGGCCTTGATATGCACGAAAACCCTCACGGGGAGTGGAGGCAGTCACTGACGACTGCCGACTATGAGGAAATCAATGCCAAACTCTACAAGCCCAACACGCCATGGCTGGGAGGAAAACATGTGGGATCTGTTCAGCGCCGCCACCTGCTGCCAAAGGCCATGCTATGAAACACCTTTGTAAAAAGTCATCTACTGCCCACAACTCGACCGTTGATCGGCCTCGCCTCGCCTTAATTCACAGTATCTTGATAAACCAGCCGATAAACGTAGGGGAAATTATCTGTACAGAAGTCCACAACTACTTCAAAAAGAAGAAAGGCAGGATGTACTTCTCGTCGCTCATCACAGGTCTCTGTACCAACTTCGATGTCCCGGCAGAACCCACAGATGAGCTAACAACTGCTAAAGAGTGCTGGACTAAAAAGGTCTGCATTCAGATGATGCATGATGAAGAGAAAGAGCCAGCAATGCCCAGCCAACCTTCAGCCACACAGCCTGAAACCCCAGCCGCCCCCGGCAGTACTGCCGCTGCCCCAGACAAAGAAGTCCTCCCACTGCTGCACACCCTTCTAGACAGCACAAAGCGCATCGAGCAGCAGTAGTTGGCCTTCACGAACTATGTGGGGGAGGCTCAAGAAGCCCTTGTGGCTTATTTTCTGCAGAAAGTCCCCGGTGATGTGCCTACCATGCCACCATACCCTGCGGAGCTTGCAGCAGCATCCCAAGCACAAAGAACTCCACCAGCCGCCACTGTCCACTAGACTGACCATCAGGTGCCCTCTCCTACGCATTCACCGGCTTATTCAGCCGCTGCCCCATCCAACATAGTGGCAGACTCGCCTGAGAGGCACCAGCAGCAACTTTCCCCGGCTTGAACAACAAACACAGTGGTAGACACCTCCTCATTAGAGGAGATTGAGCAGCCACCGCTGGAGCCAGAAACAGCAGTGGTAGCAGCAACAACAACCATCCCAATGGCATTCATCCCTCCGGCAGCACATACGGAGGAAGGAACCATGAAGAGAAAGCGGCACATAATAGCTGAAGAACATGTGGACTTCGAGACAGAGTCAGAAGAGAGTGATGCATCTCCGACCGTTTCTCCCGCCAAACCGCAAGAATAGCCACAACATACGCCAAAAAGAGTCCAGCCACCGTGGAAAGCAAAACCTCGCCTGCCAAGACCGTGGCCAAGGCATCTTCTGGCCGTCGCTTTAACATCCAAAGATCTTCCTCCTCCTCAGCTAACAAGAATCCAGCCTCCTCCCACCCCTTAGCAAACTTTTAGTTTATTTTCTTTTCTTTCTCTTTTCTTTAATTTTTACTCTCTATTTTCTTCTATTTTTATCTTTAACTTGTATATTTTTTATTTGTATCTTTTCTATTTTGTGCATTGAGGGCAATGCCCATCTCGATATTGGGGGGATAGCTCTCGCATCATTTTTCTAGGCATCTTTAGTTTCATTTTAAGTTGCATTATACTTGCCTTATTAATAATCGGAAAAGAAAATTTTGTTATGACTTGTGCCTATGATAGGATTGTCGATTAACTTATTTTCGCACCTAACTAAAAATGAACTTAATCTTGGGAAAAAGCATGAATTATGACTTAGAAATTTTTTTTTCTTTATGACTGAAAATGTTAACCATCTCTACTCCACGGGTTCGGGGTTTTGTAGTTTGCTCCTATCTCAACGTCAGACCTAGAAGAGTAATTGTGATAAGCTGAAGCCCTCACAGCCATGATTAAAAATATTATGCTTAAACTGTGTTGCCTCGGCAGCAACCTTCATATCACAGCAGCATATTTGTTTAATTATTTATTCTGCATATCCATCCTGTTTACATATATGCACACACCACACATGCATGAGAAATTTAATTATGGGTTATTTTATTGCTTATTTCCCTTCATTAATTTAATATAGGTGACACGGCCTTGAGGCATAAAATCAGGTTAAAAACAAGTTTTTCTTTCTAACTATTATTAAAGCAAGTACTTTAGGTTGCATTGCTTGAGGACAAGCAATAGTTCGAGTTTGGGGGTGTGTAAAGTGTCCATAAGTCCTATATTTCATGCACATTCCAACTCTTATTATTACTATTTGAAGGCACATTTTAGGCATAAGTAGGTGCATGCATGACATTTTACAGTATTTCTTTCTTTCACCTCGCTTTTATAGATTATCGTTAATTTGATAAACAAGAGATATTGTTTTAGTGTATTTTTGTTTGTAGGTACTAACATCTGAAAGAGGGAAGCGGGGAGCTAAGGAGTCAAGGCTGAAAGAACAAACCTAAGAGTTGTACTGATGCAGTTCCAGTAGAAGACAGTTGCTGCCGACCTTGCTGCCGAGTTAAGTTGCCGCCGACCTTGCTGCCCACGACAGCTGACTATGCAAGTTAGAGAACTGGAGTCCAATCTGAAGAGCTAAAAATCCTGAGTCTATCACCGGCATCCACTTAATTTTCTAACTTCTGTAGCAGCGGCCAGTGCTGCCGAAGCAAAAATCTCAAGATTACTTGCGGGCTAAGGCAAACAGGATAAAGTCCATATTCCACGCAAAGAAGTCATAGTTTAAAGCCATATTAAAGATGGAAAGCTACTTTCGAGGACTTCTACTTTAAGGAGGACTTAACCTAGTCTTGAGTCTATAAATACTCATTGAAATCCTAATTCAAATGATCTGAGGTTTTATATAGACTTCTCTAGTATTCTCTGCCGCCGCCATGTTTTAAACTCCACTTGGGTTAGGGTTATGTTGTAAACTAGTTGTGAAACGGTTGTTTTAGGTTTTGAGTTATTTTTCAATAAAATATTTCAAGTTTTCTTAATCTACGCACTTCATTCTTTCAATTATTCTACGCCAGTCAGTTGAGAGAATCCATTTGTCGGGCACGAAAGTGCAAGGCTCACGAAAGGGTTAAGTACGGTCACAACGTGCTGAGGCGTGACTAACTTGGTTCTACACCAGTCCACAAGTTTCAGCGGCTAAGAGGGATTACAAACCGAGTTGCCTAGCATGTGTTAGGTTTATGCTAAGATTGATAGGTATTGCCTACGTCACGTTAGCTCTCGAGCAGTCTTACCTAGAAATAGGAGGGATCATTGTCGACTATCCCGCCGAACTTGGAGTATCTGCAAGACTTGCCGCTAGGACTTATTTCTGTTTCACCTGCCGAGACAACGAAAGTTGCAGTGGTAGTGACCCGCTACAGCCGCGTGACAGGGTCGTAACATGCAGCCCACCATACCCGCCGAGACAGCATGTCGTGACAGCACAGAATAACTTAACCTTTACAACGCAGTTTCACACTAAGTGGCAGCATAACACTGCCTGCTCTATCAACCTGATTCACCTCTTCTATTACTTGTGTTTTCATTTACTTTCTATCTCAATAAACAATTCACATGTGCTTTTATTTTACCTTGTGCAGGGACTAAGAAATGAGACAAGCTGTCCAATCCTCGTGGGATTCGACATCTTTTATACTATAACTTGGCAGGAGTGTGCACTTGCGTTCTCACAAAAAGGGAAAACCTACACGCCCTACACTTACTCACACCTACAATGTGACAAGATTCCATTGTTGGAGTAGTTCAGGTTATCGGTGCAAGTCACATTCTCCTTCATCAAGTCTCCCACTTTTGATGTCTGCCAGTATCAACTACGCGCTCATGACCATGTTTGCGAAGCCCTTGGTGGCATGGTTTAATATATGGTCATAGAAAGGATCACTTAAAGTCTCCACAATCATTAGAGTAACCTCATTTTTCAACAGTGGAGGTTGAACTTGGGCTGCCACATCTCGTCACCTCTGGGCATACCGGCGAAAACTCTCGTTTGGACTTTGTTACATATCTTGCAGTACGGTCGTGCTTGGGCCCATATCTTTCACATACTTGTAGTGTTCAAGGAAAGATATAGACAGATCTCTCAAAGTTCATATGTTAACCCGGCTCAATTGGGTATACGATCGGGTACGAGACCCCGATAGACTGTATTAGAAAAAATAGATGAGTAATTTCTTAATTTCCAAGTGTGGTGACATTTTTTGGCAACACATGGTCAAGTGCGCCGAAGGGCAAGTGGTCCCGTCATACTTCTCGAAGTCATGAGCTTTGAATTTTGGAAGAACAACCAATTCAGACACTAGGCTTAGATCCCTAGCATCATTGCCACCACAAATGTTTCCTCTTTTCAAGGCTTTGATGATCTCTTCGAGCTTGTCACAAAAATATTCTAGCCTTTTATTCACTCTAGACTTGTCGGTTGCCTCATCGAGATCCAAAACCTCAATGCCTTGGTTCTCCCCATGATTTATCCTAGACTCCGCTGGAATATGGTTTGAGGTTCCTACTATGCGGATCTGTAACCCCCTTAGCCTAGCCTAGACGGTTGACCCGAACTACGAAGGTTACACGGGGAAAACCAAAGTCAACCTGAAAGTCAACCTTGATTCATGACCCTTTTTTTCTTTTTAATCTTGTCTAGATGCTTGTTAACCCTAAGTGAGTACTCACGAGATACGATTGAAAAAGGGACAGCGAACGAATTTCAAATAGGGACTCAATTGCACCTTACACGTATTTAAGGACCAAATTGTAATTTCTGTAAATTAGAAAGTCTTCATTGATTTTAAAGTTACCAATATGAAATTAGTCATGTTACAAGCTTCTCTGCCAAATTTCATCTCAATTGGACATCTCAAACTCAAGCAATTGCAATTTCAACATTTAGGACTCAAATGTAAAACATGCAAACCTCAAAACAATTCAAAACCGTGCCCAACGGTCACCTGTTTCGAAACACCTACCTGTTGTATCGAAACGCTAGATCAAACACCCACCCGTTTTGAAACATGTTCCGAAACACGACATTCCAGTAGCCAAATCGATTCGAAACAGCCTCCATTGTTTCGAAACACGAAGGCCATTACAGGCCCCCGTTTCGAAACACTAGAGGGTGTTTCGATACGGTTTGCCCAGAAATTGCAGCAAGAGCTGGTTTTCACCCAAAAACCAATCCAAACACATCCCAAGGACTCTCTAATCATACCAACAAGTCAATATACCTATAAGGTACCTATTTGGAACACACAAACACCATCATAGCATCCAACACAAAATTCTCCATAGTCTAGAGGCATGCTTCCTAATATCAAAATCCAAATAGGCAATCAAACTTCAAAACAAGCAATTAAGGCTATTTACAAGTCAATCCAGCCAAAGAAAACATGCCACAACCTTAGGGAGTTTAACACATCTCCCAAAACAAAACTTGGTTTCCCATTGCCAATTTATCAAAACTAAAGTGTATGAAAACTTCACCATACGTGAGCTTAGATTTCCTTGGATGAACTTAGCTTCCTTGATGCCCGAAAACACCTCAATTATCTGCATTATTGGTAAAAGAGAGAGTAAGCACAAATGCTTAGTGAGGCATGCTCTAAGAATTCCAAAACAATAATGCACATTTAGAAAACACTTTCATCAAAAGCTTTAAAACCACATGCTCATCTCTTTCTCATGCTTGGAAAACTTTCAAAGTAATGCTCATTGAAACCTCATGTACCTTCACTCTATCTCATGCATTAAAACCAATGCAAAACTCATGGCAATGTCATTCACATGCTTATATTGTCAAAGCATTACTAAACCAATCTCATATGCATAACTCATAGCATAAATCATTTCATCAAAGGTACATGTGTAACAAAAACCATTTCATCATTTATATTGGCATTTAACATCACATTAATACTCGGATATGCGGACACATTTCTACACTAGACTCTTCCGGTGGAATCTCGCATCACCGTACTCACGTGTCTAGCAACATAGCTTCCGATGGAATCTCTCATCACCGTACTCACATGGCGGAATCTCTCATCGCCACAAACTTGGGTATTTCACCAAGTCCTACCCGATGGAATGCCCATCACCGGAATATCTCCCTTTGGCTTAACCAAAAAGCACGTACGAATTTTTAGTTTATAGTGCACTCTCATCCTATTGATCGATCAATTATATCCGGTAAGTTTCTCAACATCTATGCCAATATAATGTGTTAAAACATCATCACACCTACTGTTTTTCATGCAATATTTCTCAAAGGTTTTCTCACCACATTTCAAATCATAAATCATACTTTGCTTCAAACCAAAAGCTCAAATCTATTCAATGCAACATGCCATCTCATGACATCTCTACAAGCATAATATCATGCTCTAAATCATGCATAAAAACAGTAGGAATTTATCAATCTCAAACCATGAGCATGTAAAAGCATTATAGGGGCAAACACCACTTTAGAGAGACCAAATCAAACCATACTTACTTCCAGATTTAGGAAGGTGTTTCAAACCTCTCCTAAATCCCCAAACCTTGTATTTTTGTCCTCATGGACTTCTAACACAATCGCACTCACCGATTTTGTTTCGCTCGCTTGTCGAAATGCTAATTAAGCATCCGGATCAACTCCAAAAGTGTCCGAAGATGTCTCCCTTGTTTTAGACACATAAAAGCATAGGATTAATGCATAATCATGCATTTAAATCTTCAGCCAACACTCTTAAACTCGCTGATCTATCCAAACACAACATTTTGGCTACCAAACACAACTGAAATTATCTCCAAACTCTTCCAAAACTTAACCCAGCCAAGATCCATCACTTCTAACCATTTCTAAACATCAATTAACATCAAAAACAACCCTAAACTCCTCCTTATACCTCCAGCTATAATAGAACACCAAAAACACCCAAAAACCACCATTTTCACAAGCAAAAACTTAGGAAAAAACAACCTATTCGGGATTGGATTGATAAAACCTCATTTCTAACATCATTTAACATCCAAAATACATTATAAAACTATCTCAAAATAGATCCCAATCAATTACCACGAAAATCTTCAAGATCCCTTCCAAAATCTTGAGTTTTAAGCCAAAATCTTGTTTCTAACATTAAAACCATTCATAAATCTTTAATAAAGGATTGACAACTTGGGAATTTCAGTAAAGATCTGAGTATTTAGAGGAGAAGAACTATCTTACCTCTAAAAGATGATTTCTCCTTGATTTGGGCAAATTTCCATGAAAATACAATGTAGAAATCAAATGGATTTGTTGCAAGATTGATTAGGAATCAATGAGTAATGGAAATCTCATCAAATGAAGTGGAAATCAAAGTGAATTGGAGAAAAAGTGTTTGATTGATAGGATTTTGAGAGAAAATGAAATGAGAGAAAATTTGAGAAAAGTAGTTATGAAAGTCAAAGGTAGTTTATCACCTTTCTTTTATTTAATTAAATCATTAATTAAATCACTCAAATCAAGGAAAAATCTGATGAAAACATTTTAGGTAAATTAGCTCCTTAAAGATTCAAAGTTTCAATCCTTTACAAAACAGTCACTACTAAACTTTGCAAAAATCGCGATTTGGTCACTACACCGAAATGTAGTATTTCCAAACCCTATATTTGTAAAATTGATTTCACCATTCACCTTTATATATTAAATGAGGAATTTTAGATATTTTTCTATATTTTTAAAGCATCCCGAATTAGGTGTTCCCTAAAACTCCCTTTTATATTCGAACCGTTTCTCAGACCGGTCCGGTTCAGACCCTAAACTTCTAAGCCCAAAATTGGGGTGTTACAACTCTCCCCCTCTTAAGAAATTTCGTCCTCGAAATTTACCTGGAGGAAAAAGATAAGGAAACTGCTTCTTCATGTCATCTTTCCTTTCCCACGTGGCTTCCTCAACACCACGATGCCTCCACAACACCTTAACCAACTCAATGGTCTTACCTCGAAGAACTTTACTGTCCGAATCCAGAATCTCAATCGGCTTCTCATCATAGGTCAAATCTAGATTAAACTCAAATTCCTCCACAGGCATAACATGCGAAGGGTCCGATCTATACCTCCGAAGCATGGATATATGAAACACATCATGTGTCTTCTCTAACTCTTGTGGTAACCTTAGCTTATAAGCAACAGGACCCACATGTTCAATCACCTCGTATGGTCTAATATACCTAGGGCTCAACTTACCCTTCCGGCCAAATCTGTAACACCCGGGTTTAGGGGTCGGGTGAAAATAATATTTTAATATTATTTCGGGTTCGGTTTTATAATTAAAATAATCTTTTGGGCCTCGGGTTTCAAAAACAAATATTTTTGTGTTGGACTAAAATGAATGAAATACAATTTGAAGAGATTTTAAAGAAAATGGAAAATAGCCATTCATTAATGGCAAACTTGTAAATAATGCAACTTTTAATTTAAATCCCCTTTTATCATCTTTTAACTATTCATTCTCTTCTCCAAAACCAAAACCAACGTCAAATAGAGAGCTCTCATCCCCTCCACTATTCCATCACATTTCTCCTTCATTTCAACTCGGTTTTGAAAGGTAATATCATTTTTGACTTG
Organism: Hibiscus trionum; assembly: GCA_030270665.1. Taxonomy (NCBI): domain Eukaryota; kingdom Viridiplantae; phylum Streptophyta; class Magnoliopsida; order Malvales; family Malvaceae; genus Hibiscus; species Hibiscus trionum. The sequence continues at coordinate 37,200,444 of BSYR01000026.1, read as the reverse complement.
TCCTCAACTTCCTCTCTTCAAAAGTACAAGTAGTTTTCATTTTCATCAAGGTTTTGACATTTGAGTTTTAAGAGTGTTTGATTAAAAATGGTAGCTTCATGTGGTTAAACCTAAAATTTTGATTTAATGAGGTTAGATATGAAGTCTATGAGTCAAATGGTTTAACATATATGAATTTTACATGGTTTTGAACACATTCCCGAAATTAGGTTTAATGGGGGTTTTTGAAGGGTTTTAGAGTGGTTTTGGGGGTTGTGTTAGGTTGGAATTTGTGGGCTGAGGTTAGTACTATGGTTGGGGGTTGCTTTGGGATCATGTGGGGGTATAAAAAGTGTTGGAAACATGAGTTTTGATTGAAGTTTATGGGCTGCACGAGTTTGGTAAATTTGGGGTTTGTGCATGGCTTGAAATGTTGAGTTTGATGTCTGAATTGTATTCTGGGTTAGCTACCTTGATGCTTGGGCTGATTGGAAGTTGTTTGGTTTGGGTTGAGGTTGTTTAGAGGCAAGAACGTGTGTTGGTGAAGCCTCAAGAGTGAATCCGAAAGCTTGAAGGTGGTTGCTTGCTTGGTAATTGAGCTTGGAAGTAAAGGTGAGTGGTTAATGTTTTCAAATTGGTTTTTAAGTGGTTGGTTCAAGCATGTGGACTAGGTTGGGCTTGGTAGACCCACCTAGAGTTAGGATTAGGGTGGTAGCCTAATCCTAAGCTTTAGTTATAGACCTTGGATGAACTCTTAAATTAATGTTATGCCTCATAATGATTTGTGTTATGATGATTATGTATAATGTGATATACATGTGTGTTGGGGCATGGCTTAATGCATTGTTATATGCATGTTGATGAAAAATGTAATGTGGATATACGTATGTGTGAAATACGATGTGATAATTGTTTGGGTGATATACATGTGGTGTTGACATGTGAAATGATGTTATGAGGTGGTTGCATGATCCGAGGATCATGGTGAGTACATGCTAGGCATGGAAATGTGGTTTGTGCATGACGGTTAGTCATGGTGAGTACGTGCTAAGCACGGAAGTTGTTATGAAATGATATTTTGAAAATTTTATGAAATGTGTAGTATTGGCACTAGTATGCTTGGGTACAAATGATCGATCATTAGGATGTTAGTGTGCACACGTGAGTCAAATGTGCGCGTGGTCTTGATGATGGTAGTCATCAAGATGGAGTACGGGTTCGCCCGGAAATCTTCTTATATATATATATGTCAGTGATGAGTGGAATCCCATCGACAGGCGTGAGGATGAGTGGAATCCCCTCCGCGTGAAATGGGCATGAGGATGAGTGGAATCCCCTCCGCGAGAAACGGTGATGAGTGTAATCCCACCGTCAGGTATTGTTGTTTTTGGATGTGAGTTCCAACGGTTATCCGTGTATTCGAGTCATAGCTAGGTGCCAATACGGATTGTAGTTTATGTTGCCAATATGTGACTATTTGTGTGCCAATGTGATTTGGGATGTGTTGCTAACATGGTTTAATATATGTGATTACATATGTTGTGGATTTAAGATGTTGAGCATGGCATAATATTGGATATATGTTCATGCATCATGTGTAGATTGGCTTATGTGGATCAAAGGTAAGAACATGCATTCTATCTTGGTTGTTGCTCGTGCTTGGACCCTGCATTGTCGAAGGTTTGTTTTATGAGCTTACCCTCACTAAGCTTTTATGCTTACGCTCCTTTTTGTTCGACAATGCAGATCAGTAGCTTGTGGGTGGCAAGGGCAAGGAAAGGTCTCCAAGTGTTGCTTTTGGTTAGCTCAATGTATGATCTTTAAACTGTAGGTTGTAATAGTAAAGCAATGGGATAGGTGTTGTTGATTTGAGCTTTGATGTATGTTGAGGTTGGTTTGGCCTTTGGATGCTTGTTTGAATTGTAAACCTTGTTTATGTTGCTTATCTTGAATGTTCATGCATATGTTGGCTAAGGCATGAAACCTAAAAATGCTATGTTGTCTTCCTTGTGGTGTATGCTTGATCTCCTTAATGCATGTCCTTCTCATGTATCCTTATGTAATTTGTGTATGTTTGCAATAAGGTGCATGCCTCTAGAATGTGATTGTAAGTTATGTATGGTTCTTGGGGTCGTTAGGGGTGTTTGGGATCGTTTGGAGATGCTTAAAACTGGTTTTGGGAATTTGCAGGTTGCAGGTGTTTCGGAACGGGCAAGACGTTTCGAAACGGGTATGGTTCCAGGGTCCCCCGTATCGGAACTCGTTTCGGTACAGTTTGGCCACCGTGAGCCCCTGTTTCGAAACAAGTTTTGAAACACTTTGGCCACTGTAAATGCTTGTTTCGAAACGAGTATCGAAACGGCAAGGCAAAACGAGACCATGTTCCGAAACGGGGTGGATGCATTTTGAAACAGGTGTCTGACTTTTTAAATTGGAGCTAGTGTTTCAAAACGGGCTTTGACTGTTTCGAAACACAGGCCTGTAATTGGGCTTTTTGACATTTCCAAAGGGTTTCAAGGGTTGGGCTTAGGCCCAGGTTTCTGTTAGGCTTTCTTGTGAGTCATGTTTCCGCTGTCGCTTCACATATAGGTTAAATTAATGCATCTAGACAAGATAATAAATGAAAAAAAAATTAGGGTCGCTAACCGAGGTGGAACCTTCACGGGTTTCATGTCGGTTTTCCCCGTGTAAATCTTCTCCAACCGGTCAGCCGACCAGACCGGGGCGAGAGGGTTACATTTGTTGGTATCAGAGCCTAAGGTTTCTGAGACCTTGGGCAGGTAAGTGAGGTAAGTTTAATTTTTGTATTGTAATTGCACGGTGGTTGTTTGCCATGAAGCATGTTGCTTGTTATTCGAGTATGCTATGATGTGTGATTGCTTGATTGTGAAAGTATGTTGCTTGAAGCATGTTGAGTAGAGCCTTATTGCTTCTATTACATCGGAAAAAGAGATTTTAAGTGAGGGAATCATACTTGAGCCACTTGGACCCTTTCCTTTGCTAACCCAAATTGTATGTAAATTTGTTGTTGTTGTTGATTTATTGCTTTTTAGTAAGTTTGAGGCCAAGGTGTGGGCCGTGAATCGGTAAATAGAAGTTGTGGGTTCTAAAATGTGGATGATGTTGAGGGAGTTCATCACTTCAGTCAGTGAAGTATGGTTGTACCGGAGTTGAGGTACAATTTGTTTGTCCGAGTCCGTGTGTATGTGAGTTGATTCTTGTTGGTGAGGGACGATGAGACCGATTCTGGTATTAGTTGGTGAAAAGAAGTGAAGACCTTTGAGTGAGGATCAGAGTGGTATCGATATTATAGTAGATAAGCCCTTGGTACAGTTTTGAATTTTATTCCCTCCGGATGATTCTGAATCTGTACTTATGTATAGTGTTAGCAAGCATACAAAGTTTGAATATGCCCGGTGAAGTGTTAGAGGTAGGTACGAGTATCTTAGTTCTTTTGGCGAGACCAGGGTAATGGTCTCGCGTGAGTAATCTGAAATTCAGAAATGATAGTTGGTGATCGTTGGGGTTCGGTCTATGGTTTTAATACAAGACAGCCGGTCAGTATTCGTGAGTGGGAATCGATTTGTGTGATTGGGTCAGTGTACGTCTAAGTTGTCTTCCAGCAAGACGGTGAGATGAAGTCGCTTCCGATATAGTTGAGCCGAGAAGGAAGTTTTGAGCTCTAACTCCCGATTGTTTGGTAGTGGAATGTTTCGAGTCGTCGGGACCGATGTTATAGAACAAGTTCAAGCATGATAGTTTGTGCGTAATCAGAATTGAAGTTTGAGGTTTTGAGATGCTCTAAGAACGATTTTGAAGAGTTAAGTTATGTTTGAAGGGTTAGCCTGAAAGCAAGAGGACCGAAGACTATCAGCTGTATACATGTGAAGTTGCAATTTCTGTGGATTCGTCCTTTTGTGTGAGCGTGGGAGGAAGCTAGATATCTCTATTGAGATCTTAGACGTAGGGACACATGTGACTAGACCTTTTAACGAGATAGTGGTGGTCAGAAAGATGTACGGGAGATGTCTGTTGATGGTTCAGGGTTACATGTTTCTAGTAGATGTGAAGTTATTATCTTTTTACGGTTTCGATGTAACTTTTGGCATGGTTTGGCTCATAGAACACAAAGCTAGGGTATACCTTGAGTTAAAGAGAGAGTTTCCTTGAAGTTGCAGATTTCTGTGAGACTGTAGTAGTAGGTGAGGATGTGAACTTCTTATCGAATGTTGATCTAGCTTTAGAGGTCAAAGATTGATTGAGTTTGGTCGACAGGCTTGTCTAGAAATTGTGATGGATTTGATTTTTGAATGAAGATTAGACCGTAGAATGTTGGATTAGTTTGTGTTTTCCTAAAAGTGTTTGGAAGAATTGCCCGGTTTGTCTCTTGATAAGGAAGAAGAGTTTGCTATTGAGACCGTCTCCGAGCTTGCTTCTGCTTTGATTGCTCTGTATCTTATGGTTCCCTACAGAATTGAGAGTGTTGAAGAATCAACTTCGAGATTTGTTAGACCATAGATTCATTAGGCCTAGTACATCATCTTAGAGTATGACAGTGCAATTTGTGAAAAGGAGTGAAGACAATACGAGAATGTGTTTAGATTTCAGGTAGTTGAAACAAGTGTCAGTGATTTGTTGATTAGTTAGTGTGTGCACCAGTCTTTCGGGGCAAGATGTGATCGCTTTGAGTTCCGAGTTATGCTGCTTTGTTTGACTAGTATGTTAGCTACTTTTATAGAGATGTTGAGCGGAATATTTCCTGAGTTCCTTGATCAGTTTGTAGTAGTTCTCATAGATGATACATGGGTATATTCACGTACCAAAGAAGACCATGACAAGGTTTGGAGTTAGTGTTGTAGATCCTATTAGAGAATCAGTTGTATGCCAAGTTGAACAAACGTGAACTCCGAGTCAATGAAGATGTTTTCCTAGGACAGGTAGATTAGCCGAGTGTATTAGAGTAAATCCCAATTAGGCAGAAAAGATGTGAGTTAGAAGAAACCGAAGAATGTGACAAGTATCTGTAGTTTCTAGGTTTAGCATTGTTACTTTCAGAGAATTGTAAATAGTCTTTCGAAGATAGCTGCTCCATTGACAAGATGCTACGGAAGAATGTTCAGTTGTATGGTCAGATGCGAGACAACTAGCCCTTGAGAAACTGAGAGAAACTTTGAAGAGAGCTTCGACCTTGGTCCAGCCTTTATCAGAGAAAGAATTTGTGAACCATAGTGATGTGTTACATGTAGGGTTAGGTTGTGTGGTTATGCAAGACAAAAGATTTGTGGCTTATTCATCGAGATAGTTGAAAGACCGAGAGAAGAGTTATCCGACACTAGACTTAGAGTTAATTACAGTTGTATTCGCTTCGAAGACCTAGAGTCAAAGCGTGTATAGTAAGAAATGCACAGTATATACAGATCGTCAGAACTTGAAATATTAGACGACTTAGGAAGGGTTGAAACTTGAACATCATGAGTTGCTAGAACTGCTTGAAGACTGTAATCTCGAGATTGAGTACCATCCGAAGAGAGTTAATGTAGTAACCGATGTTCCGAGTTATATTTGTTGTTAGATTAGTAGTTGAGTTGCGAGTTGTATTTGCCGGATTCCGATTACCGAATGATAGTGGTTTTGTGGCCGAGTTTCATGTTAAACCTACTTTGAGTCAGATACTTGATGAGAAACAGTTGCAAGACAGGTTCTTGGCACCTCACGTGCAAGACATAGCAGAAGAAAGACCTTCAAAATATAGTTTCAGAGATGAGAGAGTTTTGCATTTCAGAGGCAGAATAGTTGTACCGATTGACATAGTGTTCTGAGACGTATTGTTTTAACCGAAGCACATGACAGTTCATTTGTATTGCATCTGAGTAGTATGAAGACGTATTGTGGGTTGAAGATAGGTACTTTTGGATTGAGTTGATGGATGATGTTGTTCAGTATGAGAGTAAATGTGTAATTTGCCAGCGTGTCAAGACCGAGCATCAGTTTTCTTCTAGTTTACTACATCCGTGGAAGATTCAAAATGGAAGTGGGTAATAGAGATTAGAGATTTCAACTAGATTATTTTTGAAGACGTATGCATAGTGTTTGGTTACCTGTTAAAGTCAGATGGTCTGTTAGAGAAGGTTATGGGTCAAGTATTCAAACAGTGCTGCATGAGATTGGGAATCGGGCTAGTTCTGTTGGTTATTTGTCGCGGTTACCACCAGAGTTAGGAAGAGGTTCGTAACGTGTTTTGTGTATCTATGATCCAGAAGTGTGAGTCAGATTTGTCCTGCGCTATGTTGTTGAAGAGATTGAGTCGAGTTTGAAATTGACGTACATTGAAGGACCCGTTGAGATCTTAGCATCAGATAGCTAGTATTGTGTGGTAAGTTTACCGAGTTGGTGAGTATGTTGTGGTGAGAAGAAAAGGGAAGTGTGGAGGGGCAGTTTCTGTGGCTCTTCTTGTCCGATAAACTTCGGGGACGAAATTTCCTTAAGTGGGGGAGAGTTGTAACACCCGGGTTTAAGGGTCGGGTGAAAATAATATTTTAATATTATTTCAGGTTCGGTTTTATAATTAAAATAATCTTTTGGGCCTCGGGTTTCAAAAACAAATATTTTTGTGTTGGACTAAAATGAATGAAATACAATTTGAAGAGATTTTAAAGAAAATGGAAAATAGCCATTCATTAATGGCAAACTTGTAAATAATGCAACTTTTAATTTAAATCCCCTTTTATCATCTTTTCACTATTCATTCTCTTCTCCAAAACCAAAACCAACGTCAAATAGAGAGCTCTCATCCCCTCCACTATTCCATCACATTGCTCCTTCATTTCAACTCGGTTTTGAAAGGTAATATCATTTTTGACTTGTCCTCAACTTCCTCTCTTCAAAAATACAAGTAGTTTTCATTTTCATCAAGGTTTTGAAATTTGAGTTTTTAGAGGGTTTGATTAAAAATGGTAGCTTTATGTGGTTAAACCTAAAATTTCGATTTAATGAGGTTAGATATGAAGTCTATGAGTCAAATGGTTTAACATATATGAATTTTACATGGTTTTGAACACATTCCCAAAATTGGGTTTAATGGGGGTTTTTTGAGGGGTTTTAGAGTGGTTTTTGGGGTTGTGTTAGGTTGGAATTTGTGGGCTGAGGTTAGTACTATGGTTGGGGGTTGCTTTGGGATCATTTGCTGGTATAAAAAGTGTTGGAAACATGAGTTTTGATTGAGGTTTATGGGCTGCACGAGTTTGGTAAATTTGGGGTTTGTGCATGGCTTGAAATGTTGAGTTTGATGTCTGAATTGTATTCCGGGTTAGCTACCTTGATGCTTGGGCTGACTGGAAGTTGTTTGGTTTGGGTTGAGGTTGTTTAGAGGCAAGAACGTGTGTTGGTGAAGCCTCAAGAGTGAATCCGAAAGCTTGAAGGTGGTTGCTTGCTTGGTAATTGAGCTTGGAAGTAAAGGTGAGTGGTTAATGTTTTCAAATTGGTTTTTAAGTGGTTGGTTCAAGCATGTGGACTAGGTTGGGCTTGGTAGACCCACCTAGAGTTAGGATTAGGGTGGTAGCCTAATCCTAAGCTTTAGTTAGAGACCTTGGATGAACTCTTAAATTAATGTTATGCCTCATGATGATTTGTGTTATGATGATTATGTATAATGTGATATACATGTATGTTGGGGCATGGCTTAATGCATTGTTATATGCATGTTGATGACAAATGTAATGTGGATATACGTATGTGTGAAATACGATGTGATAATTGTTTGGGTGATATACATGTGGTGTTGACATGTGAAATGATGTTATGAGGTGGTTGCATAATCCGAGGATCATGGTGAGTACATGCTAGGCATGGAAATGTGGTTTGTGCATGACGATAAGTCATGGTGAGTACGTGCTAAGCACGGAAGTTGTTATGAAATGATATTGTGAAAAATTTATGAAATGTGTAGTATTGGCACTAGTATGCTTGGGTACAAATGATCGATCATTAGGATGTTAGTGTGCACATGTGAGTCAAATGTGCGCGTGGTCTTGATGATGGTAGTCATCAAGATGGAGTACGGGTTCGCCCGGAAATCTTCTTATATATATATATGTCGGTGATGAGTGGAATCCCATCGACATGCGTGAGGATGAGTGGAATCCCCTCCGCGTGAAATGGGCATGAGGACGAGTGGAATCCCCTCCGCGAGAAACGGTGATGAGTGTAATCCCACCGTCAGGTATTGTTGTTTTTGGATGTGAGTTCCAACGGTTATCCGTGTATTCGAGTCATAGCTAGGTGCCAATACGGATTGTAGTTTATGTTGCCAATATGTGACTATTTGTGTGCCAATGTGATTTGGGATGTGTTGCTAACATGGTTTAATATATGTGATTACATATGTTGTGGATTTAAGATGTTGAGCATGGCATAATATTGGATATATGTTCATGCATCATGTGTAGATTGGCTTATGTGGATCAAAGGTAAGAACATGCATTCTATCTTGGTTGTTGCTCGTGCTTGGACCCTGCATTGTCGAAGGTTTGTTTTATGAGCTTACCCTCACTAAGCTTTTATGCTTACGCTCCTTTTTGTTCGACAATGCAGATCAGTAGCTTGTGGGTGGCAAGGGCAAGGAAAGGTCTCCAAGTGTTGCTTTTGGTTAGCTCAATGTATGATCTTTAAACTGTAGGTTGTAATAGTAAAGCAATGGGATAGGTGTTGTTGATTTGAGCTTTGATGTATGTTGAGGTTGGTTTGGCCTTTGGATGCTTGTTTGAATTGTAAACCTTGTTTATGTTGCTTATCTTGAATGTTCATGCGTATGTTGGCTAAGGCATGAAACCTAAAAATGCTATGTTGCCTCCCTTGTGGTGTATGCTTGATCTCCTTAATGCATGTCCTTCTCATGTATCCTTATGTAATTTGTGTATGTTTGCAATAAGGTGCATGCCTCTAGAATGTGATTGTAAGTTATGTATGGTTCTTGGGGTCGTTAGGGGTGTTTGGGATCGTTTGGAGATGCTTAAAATTGGTTTTGGGAATTTGCAGGTTGTAGGTGTTTCGGAACGGGCTGAGACGTTTTGAAACGGGTGTGGTTCCAGGGTCCCCCGTATCGGAACTCGTTTCGGTACGGTTTGGCCACTGTGAGCCCCTGTTTCGAAGCAAGTTTCGAAACACTTTGGCCACTGTAAATGCTTGTTTTGAAACGAGTATGGAAACGGCAAGGCAAAACGAGACCTTGCTCCGTAACGGGGTGGATGCGTTTCGAAACAGGTGTCTGACTTTTTAAATTGGAGCTAGTGTTTCAAAATGGGCTTTGACTGTTTCGAAACACAGGCCTGTAATTGGGCTTTTTGACATCTCCAAAGGGTTTCAAGGGTTGGGCTTAAGCCCATGTTGCTGTTAGGCTTTCTTGTGAGTCTTATTTTCGTTGTCACTTCACATATAGGTTAAATTAATGCATCTAGACAAGATAATAAATGAAAAAAATAGGGTCGCTAACCGAGGTGGAACCTTCACGGGTTTCATGTCGGTTTTCCTCGTATAATCTACTCGAACCGGTCAGCCGACCAGACCGGGGCGAGGGGGTTACAAAATCTCATCACCTTCTTCCAAGGTGAAACCTTCAAGAACACACGGTCACCCACCGCAAACTCAATCTCCTTACGCTTCAAATCTGCGTAAGACTTCTGTCGATCAGAAGCTGTCTTCAACCGCTCACAAATGAGCTTCACCTTCTCGGTGGTTCCCTTCAACAAAGCCGGCATTGAGACCAACTTCTGACCTGCTTCAGCCCAGCAAAGAGGAGTTCTGCACTTCCTCCCATACAAGGCTTCATAATGTGCCATTTGAATACTTGACTGGTAACTATTATTATATTCAAACTCCACCGAAGGAAAATGCTTCTCCCAAGAGCCTTGAAACTCAACAACGCAACACCTCAACATATCCTCGAGCACTTGGATAACACGTTCAGATTGTCCATCCGATTGCGGATGATAAGAAGTACTGAAATTCAGCCGCGTACCCAAAGCTTGATGCAAGCACTCCCAAAAACGTGATGTAAACCTCGGATCCTTATCTGACACTATAGACTTTGGTACACCATGCAAACGCACAATCTCAGCAATGTACAACTCTGCAAGCTTATCCAAGGTATACGTGGTATGCACAGGTAAGAAATGCGCACACTTCGTAAGCCGATCCACAATCACCCACACCTAATTCTTCTTCGATGGAGACAAAGGCAAACCAGACACAAAGTCCATGGTGATTCTTTCCCACTTCCATTCAGGTATCCTCAACGGTTGCAACAACCCTGAAGGGAACTGATGCTCAACCTTAACCCGCTGAAAAACCATACACTTACCCACATATTCTGCAACATCTTTCTTCAAACCCACCCAATAGTACGCATCCCTCAGATCACGATACATCTTTGTACTACCATGGTGCATAGCAAAAGGACTACTATGAGCTTCGGTCAGAATAGTACGCCTCAACTCCACATCATTCGGCACTACTATCCGTCTTCCGAAACATAGAACTCCATCATCATTAAAACAAAAATCCGATGGTCTATCCTCAGCAATATCATGAACATGAGGCACCAAAGAATCATCCAACAACTGCTTATCCCGGATGGTTTCACTTGTAATTCAGCCACAAGACCTCCATCTCGCGAAATGCTCAAGCTAGCAAACATAGCCCTGAACTCTACCGCCACCTTCCTGCTCAAGGCATCCGCCACAACATTAGCTTTTCCCGGATGGTACTCGATCGTCAGATCGTAATCCTTAAGCAACTCCACTAAATGTAACCCCCGTAGCCCGGTCTAGACGGTTGACCCGAACTACGAAGATTACACGGGGAAAACCAAAGTCAACCCGAAAGTCAACCTTGATTAATGACCCTTTTTTTTCTTTTTATACTTGTCTAGATGCACACCAAACCTAGGCATACTCTTGAGATAAGCATACTCAAAAATCACAGCAATCTAAAAATAATAAGGGACCCAATTGCACAAAATACGAATTTAGGGACCAATTTGTAAATTCTGAAAAGTAAGAGGACTTTACCAATTTTTAAGTTACCATTATGAAATTAGTCATGTTTCATGCCTCTCTGCCAAATTTCATCTCAAACGGACATCTCAAACTCAAGCAATTGCACATACAAGAATCAGGACTAAAACGTAAAGCTTGCAAACCTCAAAACCATTCAAATTTTATGCCCAACGGTCAAGTGTTCTGAAACGGGTCTAGGCCGTTCAGGAACACCCCTTGGCAGTAGCCAAAGTGTTCAGAAACAGGTCTAGGCCGTTCAGGAACACCCCTTGGCAGTAGCCAAAGTGTTCAGAAACGGGTCTAGGCCGTTCAGGAACACCCAGGCCAAATCAAGGGCCTGTTTCGAAACAGGCAAGGGTGTTTCGAAACAGGCAAGGGTGTTTCGAAACACCCTGCCCAGAAACAGCAGATAGGCATGTTTTAACACCTTTAAACCCCATCAAACATGCTCCAAACCATTCCACAATAAATCAACAACATGCCAAGCATCATACCTACCAATTTGCATCAAAATCTAGATACAAAACCACCCCTAGGTGCACCAACTCATTCAACACATCCAACACTTCCACTTTTAACCACCCCTAGGTGCTCCATCAATGCAGCGAGTCATAAAACCTCTTTTAAAAGTAAACACAATTCGATAAACCAAAGCAATGTTTGAAAACCCCCTTTTAACAACATGCTTTAAATCATGCATTGCTCAAACGTGAAAAACCAACCCTTAGCTTAGAAAAGCTAAGTAATTCACTTCAAAGCACAACCTTGCAAAACCATCAATTTAACCATTCCATGCATGAACATCCTATGCAAATTTAAATACAAGATCCTTGGAAAACACTTCCACTTCACATTATACTTTTCTTATACTTGAAAATCATTTCAAAGCAAGAAACCTTTAAAAACCACTTACACCCTCAATTCCATCTCATGCATTAAACAAACGCAACATATGAACCACAAAATCAATATTTGCATTTCATGCCTTTAAAAACAAGTCTTCGCAAGACTTCAATGCACTAAAGAGATTTCATGCACACATGCACCATTCTCATTAGAAAATAAACTCTTGTTCAAGCTAACAAGTAAACATGCATTCATAGAACATTACACACTTCTCATGCAATCATGCATCATTTCAAGCATCTCAAGCTTCATCATATTCAAAAACATTATATTGGCTTCCAAGTGATAATTCACAAACCATCATAACACAAAACACAATCGGATACGTGGATTACAAGCGTTGTCCCCACGCTTCATGCACACTACCAATCTCAAGGTCCCCAAATGGAATTTAAACCACCATTATGACCTTACCATACACAAGGTCCTCATATGGACTTTTAACCACCATATGACCTTAACATTCACAAGGTCCTCAAATGGAATTTTAACCACCATTATGACCTTACCATCACTCATTGGTAGTTGTATAACATCACTAACGAGATCACGGGACATACACACAAGATCCACACATGGACTTTACACCACCATTGTGATCTTACCATACACAAGGTCTTCAAATGGAATTTTAACCACCATTATGACCTTAACATACACGAGGTCCTCAAATGGAATTTTAACCACCATTATGACCTTAACATACACAAGACCCACCCATGGACTTTTAACCACCATGGTGTTCTTAACCATCTCGTTAGTGTACTTGGATGGAGTTACCGGTACAATCACAACCACTCCACATCCAAGGCGACTTTATTCACGGTGCACCTAATCCTATAGCCGGCTAACTATATCCGATTCAAGTAACCAAGAACCACTTACATCACTTGCCAATATAACCAATTTACCACATTAATCCATTGTTTTACAAGCATAACCAAAATGCCAAAACCACCAATTACCATCATCAATCCACTGTTTTTGAAGCATTACACAAAGCCATTAAACAACATGCAACACTATGCAACAATTCCACAATTTCAATGTACAAAACCAAGGATCTCTTACCTTGAGCAACCTTCACACATGGCTTTCAAAACCAGCATTAAACCATGCTAAAATATGCTTTCAAAACAGAATTTAAAACATGCAAATCACATGCATTGCATCCAACAATCACAAGTGCTTTAAAAACCAATTCATAACACAACCAAGAGAGAAATTCTATTTACTTACTCTTGAGCTTAGCTAAGTTGTTTAGACTTAAACTAAGCTCCCAAAACCTTCAAACCTTTGTTTTAAAGCTGAAAACCCAACTTCACTCACCGATACACAAAACAAGGCTAGACAACAAGCCTTCCAAGCACCTGAAACCTTCAACGCCACCTCTATTGCTCACGGATCATTCTCCCCTGTTTCAAGCACATAACAACAGAGGATTAATGCATCATAATGCATTAAAAACACCAGCAACACACCTAAACTCGCTGCTCTTTGCAAAACCAACATTTCGGCTACCAAACACAATCGAAATCACCTCCAAACACTTCCAAGACTTAACCCAGCCAAGATCCATAACTTCTAACCATTTTTAAACATCAATTAACATCCAAAATGATCCCAAACACGTCCTTATACCTCCAGCATTAACAAAACACCAAGATCACCCCAAAAACCACCATTTTCACAAGTAAAAACTTAGGAAAATCAACCTATTCGGGATTGCATTGATTAAACCTCAATTTCTCATCAAATATACATCCATTTTACATTAAAAACACATCTCAAAACAGTACCCAACCATTTCATACGAATTTCATCACAAATTAACCAAATCTTGCATTTTAAAGCCAAGATCAAGAACACAATTGTAAAACCTTTAATAAAACACAAATCAAGGATTGAGAACTTAGGAATTTCAGTAAAGAACTGAGAATTTAGAGGAGACGGACGTTCATACCTCTAAACTTGAGTTTCTTTCTTTTTGGAACCACAATTCTTGAAAATCCAATAAGCAAATGCTAAGGTTTTGTTGTAGAATTGATTAGAGATCAAATGAGGATTGAAATCAAATCTTTAGTTGTCAAAATCAGAGAGAATTTTGCTGGAGAAATGTGTTTGGGTTGAGAGAAAAGTTGAGAGAAAAGAAAATGGAAATTTAGAGAAAAGTTAGTTATAATGCCAAAATTTCTTTTCCCTCCTTTTGTACTTAATTAAAAACCATTAATTAAATTGATTAATATTCAGAAAAATCTGGAGAAACTCTTTTGGGTAAATAGCTCCTTAAAGATTCAAAGTTTCAATCCTTTTTAAAACAGTCACCCAGTTTTCAAAAATTACATTTTGGTCACTAACCCAAAATGTCACTCTCCCAAACCTCATTTTGTAAAATTAATTTCACCTTTCTCTTATATATAATAAAAGAGGATTTTAAGACATTTTTCCATATTTTAAATGCATCCCGAACTAGGCTTTCCCTAAAAACCATCTTTTATATTCGAACCGAAAATCCGACCGGTCCAGTTCAAACCCAAAACTTCTAAGCCCAAAATTGGCCCTTAAGAAATTTCGTCCTCGAAATTTCAACCGGCGAAAAGAGAACAACCAAACTTCTCAAGCAACACACAAGGCAACACAGGAGACTTAACCACCACTGAACACTCTCCTCACAAAACTCCACCAACCCAACACCAACACATACTGTTCACGAATTCTAGAACACTCAAATGTTAACCACATCATAACCTTTCACACTTCCGGACTACACATAGCCCCAACAACAACCTGAAGAACCTCCAACTTTTACAGCATACACCACCCTAACTCACAACTCTCAAAACTTGTTCACACAGTGACACCAACCAATCCAGTTCAGCCACCAGGTGACCCACAACCTCCACTACTTCTAAAACTCCTTGCAAAACTACTCAACCTCTTTCAAAGACTATCACAACAAGCAAAAATTCTTAAGCATCAACTGCTTACCCAAATTTCTCAACGTAATTCTGACATTCCTTCACATCCGCCGCTATCATTACCATAACGATTCACCAGAACTACTCACCTAACATCCGAAAATCACATCACAAAACCCCAACCTTGACTCCGCCAGTCGTTCCATACACCACCAGCTGTCTTCAGACGGAATTTACTTATTCCCCTCACCACCATACCGCTAAACTCATTAAGCGCCAAACACTTTCCTTCTACCAACATGCTATATCGCACTCACTATTACTGTCAGCTCGCTTAATACCCTCCATTACTTCTAGCATTCTCCTAGCACCAACACAAATTTTAAAACCCATCATCCAACCTAACCCTATCACAACTCTAACGGACCCGATTAACTATCAGCGAGTGTGAACGTTCGTATGCTTAGTCACCAATATGCCCTATCAATGCCTGATGTACATGCATGCAAAACCTCTAATGTCATGTCACATGTATGCATGGACCAGTACATATATAATAAAGCATATAACAAATGATTTTAACTGTGCATGTATGACGGTTCACACCCACCAATAACATCCTCAGAATCCACCTAAAACAACCTCCTATCTCACTTCCAACTTGACCAACTCCATCATTCTTTCAACCCACTATCCACAAGATACTCACTAATGCCCTCTTCACACTAAAGTTGTTTTCAAAACAACACCAACTACTACCCCAAACATGCTAGCTACGAGACCGTACCCACTACACAAGGGAAATACCAACTGAAACCAAACTAAGATAACTAAGGCAAAGATTACTTAACAAGGTTACCTGTAAACACCTCACTACCCTGGAGCTTCAACAAACGAGCTCTCTTCCTCGCAGAACCATCATTCTCCAGCCGCACTGCTACAACATCAGCTAACACATTAAGGTCATCACCATCTCCCTGCGGTAAAGAACCCTGACTACCCCGAGCCAACTTCAAACAATTACGTCTCAAATGTCCAACAGACCCACAATTCCAACAGGTTTCATTCTCCAAGCTCCTCACACCTTTCTGCCCTTCCTACCACCTTCGAACCTTGTCTCGGTCGTGCCCACAACCCTTCAGAGACCCTTTTGCTACCACCGAAACTGATCTCACCACTTGTGGACAATCCCGCTTCACATGTTCTTTAGAACCACAGTTCCAACAAACTCCCGCACCCCAACAACCTCCAACATGGCGCCTTCCACAACGATCACACACTGGTAACTGAGCTTCCACTCCTTGATCATGCAGCACTTGCCCCAGATTTGCACTACCACTTAGACTTCGATTCAAGCAAAACCTTCTATCACGTAGCCTCTTACGCTGACCGCTCTCGAGGTCAGTACCCACAACTCTCTCGCTTAAACTTTTCTCACCTTCATAAACTGAAACCACACCCTCACGTTGCTTAACCCTTGGGAATTTCTCTCCAAGGTACCTATCATAAAAGGCAGACACAAAGAAGTCCCAATCTATATCGTGGATGTGCGATGCCACCGCCACAGATGTCCACCAGGCACAAGCGTCCTCCAACATCAATGAGACCACACTTCCCAGCTTACAGGCATAGTCACAACCCTCCTGATCCAAAATCAGAATTACACTGGCCAACCAGGCCTCGAACGTTTCAGGCGTCGAACCATGATACTCCACAGCTCCCAAATCATGTAAACGCTGTTTCGACAAACCCGCACATCCCACAGCCGGCACGTCTACAAGCCTTACTTTTGCCACAGCCTGAGATGTTCCCAACACATCTTGAACTAAAGGTGATGAACTCTTCATCACAGAACCATCTTCTTCCTCCTACCTCACTACCTCAACTCTAGGCACTGTAGGCTGAAACGAAACACCTCCACCAAAAGGTGAATTCCACGCCTTAACAACCTGCTCTAAAGCAGCAACCATCTCACCCAACTTCCATTCTCTCATCGATTTCACCATGCTATTAACAACAAGCTATCATAACAAAACAAACAAAACGATCAGGCCAACTTCAAGCAAGGATTCAAAACTCCAGTTACAACATAACACAATAGCTATAATAATAAGGCAATGGGTATCCCGAATTCCCCCTTTTACATGACATAACAGTCAATAAAAACATGGATATCACAACATCGAGCATATCAATCAACATATTTCGATCATGCTCTCATCAAACAACATTCACTCGCAACAGCATAATATCAACATATCATACCCATCACACTTTCATCATTCATAAAATCAGCTCACATCACCAGCATATCACCAGCACAGATCCACATTAACTCAATGAAGATTCACAAACAAAAAGCATGCTAAAAACATCAACAATTCGCTCAAAGACACACTTTCCAACTGACTTCCAACCCCACATCGGAAAAAACATTAAACACTTATTACAACAGTTTACCATTTCCCCCAAGCTTTCGCAACTCAGCTCTGATACCACCAAATGTAACCCCCGTAGCCCGGTCTAGACGGTTGACCCGAACTACGAAGATTACACGGGGAAAACCAAAGTCAACCCGAAAGTCAACCTTGATTAACGACCCTTTTTTTTCTTTTTAGACTTGTCTAGATGCACACCAAACCTAGGCATACTCTTGAGATAAGCATACTCAAAAATCACAGCAATCTAAAAACCATAAGGGACCCAATTGCACAAAATACGAATTTAGGGACCAATTTGTAAATTCTGAAAATTAAGAGGACTTTACCAATTTTTAAGTTACCATTATGAAATTAGTCATGTTTCATGCCTCTCTGCCAAATTTCATCTCAAATGGACATCTCAAACTCAAGCAATTGCACATACAAGAATCGGGACTAAAACGTAAAGCTTGCAAACCTCAAAACCATTCAAATTTTATGCCCAACGGTCAAGTGTTCCGAAACGGGTCTAGGCCGTTCAGGAACACCCCTTGGCAGTAGCCAAAGTGTTCAGAAACGGGTCTAGGTCGTTCAGGAACACCCCTTGGCAGTAGCCAAAGTGTTCAGAAACGGGTCTAGGCCGTTCAGGAACACCCAGGCCAAATCAAGGGCCTGTTTCGAAACAGGCAAGGGTGTTTCGAAACACCCTGTCCAGAAACAGCAGATAGGCCTGTTTTAACACCTTTAAACCCCATCAAACATGCTCCAAACCATTCCACAATAAATCAACAACATGCCAAGCATCATACCTACCAATTTGCATCAAAATCTAGATACAAAACCACCCCTAGGTGCACCAACTCATTCAACACATCCAACACTCCATCATGCTTTTAAAACAAGAAGCATAGCATAACGACTTAAGAATAAGAAGATTCAAACGTTGCAAGCGTTAAACCACATAGTTCAAAATCATAAACCAAACTTGTCCAACATACACAAACTCATTAAACATCAACATAAGAGATTCTCCCCCCATTGCCTTTATTATCTATAGCTATTAACCGAGACATACATCTCAAGTGGAGCTCTCCTTGAATCCCTTGCTTCTCGCTGTCCCAACTTCAAATATCTGCATTGATGGACAAAAAGGAGCGTAAGCACATAATGCTTAGTGAGGAATGCTCAAAACCAAAACACCATCAATGCAGGGAGTCATAAAACCTCTTTTAAAAGTAAACACAATTCGATAAACCAAAGCAATGTTTGAAAACCCCCTTTTAACAACATGCTTTTAAATCATGCATTGCTCAAACGTGAAAAACCAACCCTTAGCTTAGAAAAGCTAAGTAATTCACTTCAAAGCACAACCTTGCAAAACCATCAATTTAACCATTCCATGCATGAACATCCTATGCAAAGTTAAATACAAGATCCTTGGAAAACACTTCCACTTCACATTATACTTTTCTTATACTTGAAAATCATTTCAAAGCAAGAAACATTTAAAAACCACTTACACCCTCAATTCCATCTCATGCATTAAACAAACGCAACATATGAACCACAAAATCAATATTTGCATTTCATGCCTTTAAAAACAAGACTTCGCAAGACTTCAATGCACTAAAGAGATTTCATGCACACATGCACCATTCTCATTAGAAACTAAACTCTTGTTCAAGCTAACAAGTAAACATGCATTCATAGAACATTACACACTTCTTATGCAATCATGCATCATTTCAAGCATCTCAAGCTTCATCATATTCAAGAACATTATATTGGCTTCCAAGTGATAATTCAAAAACCATCATAAAGCAAAACACAATCGGATACGCGGATTACAAGCGTTGTCCCCACGCTTCATACACACTACCAATCTCAAGGTCCCCAAATGGAATTTAAACCACCATTATGACCTTACCATACACAAGGTCCTCATATGGACTTTTAACCACCATAAGACCTTAACATTCACAAGGTCATCAAATGGAATTTTAACCACCATTATGACCTTACCATCACTCATTGGTAGTTGTATAACATCACTAACGAGATCACGGGACATACACACAAGATCCACACATGGACTTTACACCACCATTGTGATCTTACCATACACAAGGTCTTCAAATGGAATTTTAACCACCATTATGACCTTAACATACACGAGGTCCTCAAATGGAATTTTAACCACCATTATGACCTTAACATACACAAGACCCACCCATGGACTTTTAACCACCATGGTGTTATTAACCATCTCGTTAGTGTACTTGGATGGAGTTACCGGTACAATCACAACCACTCCACATCCAAGGCGACTTTATTCACGGTGCACCCAATCCTATAGCCGGCTAACTATATCCGATTCAAGTAACCAAGAACCACTTACATCACTTGCCAATATAACCAATTTACCACATTAATCCATTGTTTTACAAGCATAACCAAAATGCCAAAACCACCAATTACCATCATCAATCCACTGTTTTTGAAGCATTACACAAAGCCATTAAACAACATGCAACACTATGCAACAATTTCACAATTTCAATGTACAAAACCAAGGATCTCTTACCTTGAGCAACCTTCACACATGGCTTTCAAAACCAGCATTAAACCATGCCAAAATATGCTTTCAAAACAGAATTTAAAACATGCAAATCACATGCATTGCATCCAACAATCACAAGTGCTTTAAAAACCAATTCATAACACAACCAAGAGAGAAATTCTATTTACTTATTCTTGAGCTTAGCTAAGTTGTTTAGACTTAAACTAAGCTCCCAAAACCTTCAAACCTTTGTTTTAAAGCTGAAAACCCAACTTCACTCACCGATACACAAAACAAGGCTTGACAACAAGCCTTCCAAGCATCCGAAACCTTCAACGCCACCTCTATTGCTCACGGATCATTCTTCCCTGTTTCAAGCACATAACAACAGGGGATTAATGCATCATAATGCATTAAAAACACCAGCAACACACCTAAACTCGCTACTCTTTGCAAAACCAACATTTTGGCTATCAAACACAACCGAAATCACCTCCAAACACTTCCAAGACTTAACCCAGCCAAGATTCATCACTTCTAACCATTTTTAAACATCAATTAACATCCAAAATGATCTCAAACACGTCCTTATACCTCCAGCATTAACAAAACACCAAGATCACCCCAAAAACCACCATTTTCACAAGTAAAAACTTAGGAAAATCAACCTATTCGGGATTGCATTGATTAAACCTCAATTTCTCATCAAATATACATCCATTTTACATTAAAAACACATCTCAAAACAGTACCCAACCATTTCATACGAATTTCATCACAAATTAACAAATCTTGCATTTTAAAGCCAAGATCAAGAACACAATTGTAAAACCTTTAATAAAACACAAATCAAGGATTGAGAACTTAGGAATTTCAGTAAAGAACTGAGAATTTAGAGGAGAAGGACGTTCATACCTCTAAACTTGAGTTTCTCCCTTTTTGGAACCACAATTCTTGAAAATCCAATAAGCAAATGCTAAGGTTTTGTTGTAGAATTGATTAGAGATCAAATGAGGATTGAAATCAAATCTTTAGTTGTCAAAATCAGAGAGAATTTTGCTGGAGAAATGAGAGAAAAGTTGAGAGAAAAGTTAGTTATAATGCCAAAATATCTTTTCCCTCCTTTTGTACTTAATTAAAAACCATTAATTAAATTGATTAATATTCAGAAAAATCTGGAGAAACTCTTTTGGGTAAATAGCTCCTTAAAGATTCAAAGTTCCAATCCTTTTTAAAACAGTCACCCAGTTTTGAAAAATTACATTTTGGTCACTAACCCAAAATGTCACTCTCCCAAACCTCATTTTGTAAAATTGATTTCACCTTTCTCTTATATATAATAAAAGAGGATTTTAAGACATTTTTCCATATTTTAAATGCATCCCGAACTAGGCTTTCCCTAAAAACCATCTTTTATATTCGAACCGAAAATCCGACCGGTCCAGTTCAAACCCAAAACTTCTAAGCCCAAAATTGGGGTGTTACACCCAACGTCGTTGCCTAAGATTTAACTCTTTCTGAGACATCAAATACTTCAAACTCTTGTGATCCGTGTACACAGTACACTTCTCACCATAAAGATAATGTCTCCAGATCTTCAAAGCAAAAACCACCGCAGCTAGTTCAATATCATGCGTAGGGTAACTGCGCTCATGCACCTTCAACTGTCGCGATGCATAAGCCACCACCTTACCCTCCTGCATTAGCACACACCCCAAACCAACGTAGGATGCGTCACTGTACACCACAAACTCTTTCCCTAATTCAGGTTCAACCAAGATAGGAGCTTGCGTCAAAGCTACCTTAAGCTTCTCAAAAGCTTGTTGTCTTGCTACCGTCCACTCATACTTAACATCTTTTTGCAACAACTTCGTCAAAGGGGCGGCAATCTTTGAAAATCCATCCACAAACCTCCGGTAATATCATGCCAACCCAAGGAAACTACGGACTTCATGAACAGACTTAGGAGGCTTATAATTCATCACCACCTCAACCTTCTGAGGATCAACACAAATCCCCTCAGCCGAAACCACATGACCAAGGAACACAACTTCCTTTAACCAAAACTCGCACTTGCTCAACTTAGCATAAAGCTGATTTTCCAGAAGCGCTTGCAAGACAACCCTCAAATGACCTTCATGCTTCTCCTCAGTACGAGAGTACACAAGGATATCATCGATAAACACCACAACAAACTTGTCCAAGTATTCATGGAACACTCCATTCATCATGTCCATAAAAGCTACATGAGCATAAATCAAGCCAAACGACATTACAAGGAACTCATAATGCCCATACCTCGTTCTAAAGGCTATTTTTGGCACATCCACATCCTTCACCTCAAGCTGATAGTATCCTGACCTTAATTCAATCTTGGAGAACACAGCCGCTCCCCGAAACTGATCAAAAAGATCATCAATCCTCGGCAAAGGATACCTATTATTGATAGTCAACTTGTTCAGCTTACGATAATCGATGCACATTCTCATAGTGCCATCCTTCTTCTTCACAACCAAGACCGGTGCACTCCAAGGTGACACACTTGGCCGAATGAAGCCACGGTCAAGCAAATCCTGAAGCTGCGTCTTCAATTCCTTCAACTCCTTAGGTGCCATGTGGTAGGGAGCAATGGACACTGGAGTTGTGTTTTCATACAGCTCTATCCCAAACTCCACCTCTCGACTAGGCGGCAATCCAGGTAGCTCCTCCGGAAACACTCCAGGAAACTCCCGTACAGTTCTGATATCCTGAACGTGCAACTCCTTTGAACTAGGATTCATCATAAAGGCTAGGTAAGCCTCGCAACCTTGCCTCAGCATTCGACTCGCTTCTAGAGTAGACACCACATTGGCAAGAAACTTCACATTCTCACCTACCACCACCACTTCATAATCATCCACAAGTTTCAACGAAACTCGCTTACTCTCAAAATCCACTACAGCTCGATGCTCAACAAGCCAATCCATACCAAGGATTACATCAAATCCATAGAATGGCTATTCCATGAGATCAACAAGAAAAACATGGTTTTGCACCTTCAAGGGACATCTTCTATACAACTTTCGCGTTACAACCGTCTCACCAAAAGAACTAGTCACACGCATACCAGCATCCAAAGACTCAACAGGTAAACCAAGCATTTGAGCATGTTTACGCAATATGTATGAGTGTGTAGATCCAGAGTCAATCAAAGAAAGTAATGATAAGGATTGCAAAGTGAATGTACCTGCGATCACATCCGTATCATTTCTTCCCTCGCGGTGGGCATACACTCGAGCCTGACCGCCACCCTTAGGTTGAACGGACACAACATGTGCCACATTCCTGCCACCATCATCTCTGCGCTTAAAATTACCACGGCCGCGCCCACGACCTCTCTGTGGCTCAGCTGCTCTCACCGGAGCATGTGTCTCTCTCAGAGGCTGAGGACAATCTTTCTTCAAATGTCCACGGTTCCCACAATTCCAGCATGTCCCAAGGTTACCCCAACACTCACCACCGTGCCATCTACCACAATGGTTACACTCATGAGTCCTCTGAACATCATTAGGTCCTTGCTGACCTCTACCAGGGTTACCACCCCCACGCCTAGCATCATAATGTGGCCTCCTATCCTTATGCCTCTTGTTGCGATCTCTACCATAATCGCGTTCAGCCGCTCGCTTACCAGAGCTAGATCCACTTGCTAGACTAGTCAGACCAAGATTTGACTCAATGTCCTTGGCTCTAGTGACCAAGACAACGAAATCTGTATAATCAGCCGCTAGCATAAAAGTCTTCACATCCATTACCAACCCATAGCGGAATCGTTCGCACCTCTCCCGCTCATTAGGGATTAGCTCAGGTGCATACTGACTAAGGCGGACAAACTGAATTTCATACTCGGCTACAGACATGCTACCTTGCATAAGAGACATAAATTCTCTTTTCTTCTCATCTAGGTAACGCACACCCAGATACTTCCGCTTGAACGCATTCATAAAGAACGTCCAAGTCACTTCGTCATCCTCCATCCCAGAAATAGTCGTCGTCCACCATGTATAAGCATCACCATGCAGCAGTGATACAACACAACCCAGCTTCTGCACATTATTGCAGTTCATCTGACCCAAAATCCTCTTGGTGCTTTCCAACCAAGACTCAGATCCTTCCGGAGATAAACCTCTGAACTCAGTCCCTCCCAGACTGCGAAGACGTTCCAAAGGCAACCTCTCATTAGCATCACCCTGATGCGCAGCTCCATGAGCTCCAGCTACTGCTGCCTGGAAAGCTCCAGCAATAACCTGAATCAACATGGTCATGTCAGGAGCAGCTTGCCCCTGCGCACCCTCAGGTCCAGCGACCCCAGCACCAGCACCATCATTACCAGCTCCAGCACCATCACCACCGGCATCACCGCCGGGTGGTCCACCACCAGGAGGAGGAGGTAGATTCTCAGCATTCTCCTCATTCTCATTCTGAGCCATAGCTCTTGTATTTATCCCCATCTCTCTACGTGGCCCCATTACATGGAAAACAATGCACTGAACAAAAATGCAATAACACAATTAGGCACAATAAGGTAAGTAATCCAAGTACTCAAGCTCGTTTTTTAAAACAATTCATCTCATTAGTTTTGACTTGGCAATGGGATCCCATATCAATCTCCAAACTTAGCACAATATCACAAAAACATCACAATTGATATCATACACCACTATTCACATGACATTTTTTCACCCAAAGGGCACATCATGCAATTACACATACATCATCCATATAACAAACCCCAATTATATGAGAACCAAGCTCTGATACCACCAAATGTAACCCCTTTAGCCTGACCTTGACAGTTGACCCGAACTATGAAGGTTACACAGGGAAAACAAAAGGCAACCCGAAAGTCAACCTTGATTCACGACCCCTTTTTTTTCTTTTTAATCTTGTCTAGATGCTTGTTAAACCTAAGTGAGTACTCATGAGATACGATTGAAAAAGGGACAGCGAACGGATTTCAAATAGGGACTCAATGGCACCTTACACGAATTTAGGGACCAAATTGTAATTTCTGTAAATTATAAGGTCCTCATTGATTTTAAAGTTACCAATATGAAATTAGTCATGTTACAAGCTTCTCTGCCAAATTTCATCTCAATTGGACATCTCAAACTCAAGCAATTGCAATTTCAACATTTAGGACTCAAATGTAAAACATGCAAACCTCAAAACAATTCAAAATTGTGCCCAACGGTCACCCGTTTCGAAACACCTACCTGCTGTATCGAAACGTTAGATCAAACACCCACCCGTTTCGAAACATGTTCCGAAACACGGCATTCCAGTAGCCAAATCGCTTCGAAACAGCCTCAATCATTTCGAAACACGAAGGCCATTACAGGCCCCCGTTTCGAAACACTAGAGGGTGTTTCGAAACGGTTTGCCCAGAAATTGCAGCAAGAGCTGGTTTTTCACCCAAAAACCCATCCAAACACATCCCAAGGACTCTCTAATCATACCAACAAGTCAACATACCTATAAGGTACCTATTTGGAACACACAAACACCATCATAGCATCCAACACAAAATTATCCATAGTATAGAGGCATGCTTCCTAATATCAAAATCCAAATAGGCAATCAAACTTCAAAACAAGCAATTAAGGCCATTTACAAGTCAATCCATCCAAAGCAAGCATGCCACAACCTTAGGGAGTTTAACACATCTCCCAAAACAAAACTTGGTTTCCCATTGCCAATTTATCAAAACTAAAGTGTATGAAAACTTCACCATACGTGAGCTTAGATTTCCTTGGATGAACTTAGCTTCCTTGATGCCAGAAAACACCTCAATTATCTGCACTATTGGTAAAAGAGAGCGTAAGCACAAATGCTTAGTGAGGCATGCTCTAAGAATACCAACACAATAATGCACATTTAGAAAACATTTTCATCAAAAGCTTTAAAACCACATGCTCATCTCTTTCTCATGCTTGGAAAACTTTCAAAGCAGTGCTCATTGAAACCTCATGTACCTTCACTCTATCTCATGCATTAAAACCAATGCAAAACTCATGGCAAGGCCATTCACATGCTTATATTGTCAAAGCATTACTAAACCAATCTCAAATGCATAACTCATAGCATAAATCATTTCATCAAAGGTACATGTGTAACAAAAACCATTTCATCATTTATATTGGCATTTAACATCTCATTAATACTTAGATATGCGGACACATTTCTACACTAGACTCTTCCGGTGGAATCTCTCATCACCGTACTCACATGGCGGAATCTCTCATCGCCACAAACTTGGGTATTTCACCAAGTCCTACCCGATGGAATGCCTATCACCGGAATATCTCCCTTTGGCTTAACCAAAGAGCACGTACAAATTTTTAGTTTATAGTGCACTCTCATCCTATTGATCGATCAATTATATCCGGTAAGTTTCTCAACATCTATGCCAATATAATGTGTTAAAACATCATCACACCTACTATTTTTCATGCAATATATCTCAAAGGTTTTCTCACCACATTTCAAATCATAAATCATACTTTGCTTCAAACCAAAAGCTCAAATCTATTCAATGTAACATGCCATCTCATGGCATCTCTACAAGCATAATCTCATGCTCTAAATCATGCATAAAAACAGTAGGAATTTATCAATCTCAAACCATGAGCATGTAAAAGCATTATAGGGGCAAACACCACTTTAGAGAGTCCAAATCAAACCATACTTACTTCCGGATTTAGGAAGGTGTTTCAAACCTCTCTTAAATCACCAAACCTTGTATTTTTGTCCTCATGGACTTCTAACCCAATCGCACTCACCGATTTCGTTTCGCTCGCTTGCCGAGACGCCGATTAAGCTTCCGGATCAACTCCAAAAGTGTCTGAAGATGTCTCCCTGTTTTAGACACATAAAAGTAGAGGATTAATGCATCATCATGCATTGAAATCTTCAACCAACACTCTTAAACTCGCTGCTCTATCCAAACATAACATTTCAGCTACCAAACACAACCGAAATCATCTCCAAACTCTTCCAAAACTTAACCCAGTCAAGATCCATCACTTTTAACCATTTCTAAACATCAATTAACATAAAAAAACCCTAAACTCGTCCTTATACCTCCAGCTATAATAGAACACCAAAAACACCCCAAAAACCACCATTTTCACAAGCAAAAACTTAGGAAAAAACAACCTATTCGGGATTGGATTGATAAAACCTCATTTCTAACATCATTTAACATCCAAAATACATTAGAAAACTATCTCAAAATAGATCCCAATCAATTACCACGAAAATCTTCAAGATCTTTTCCAAAATCTTGAGTTTTAAGCCAAAATCTTGTTTCTAACATTAAAACCATTCATAAATCTTTAATAAAGGATTGACAACTTGGGAATTTCAGTAAAGATCTGAGTATTTAGAGGAGAAGAACAATCTTACCTCTAAAAGATGATTTCTCCTTGATTTGGGCAAATTTCCATGAAAATACAATGTAGAAATCAAATGGATTTGTTGCAAGATTGATTAGGAATCAATGAGTAATGGAAATCTCATCAAATGAAGTGGAAATCAAAGTGAATTTTGCTGGAGAAAAAGTGTTTGGTTGATAGGATTTTGAGAGAAAATTTGAGAAAAGTAGTTATGAAAGTCAAAGGAAGTTTATCACCTTTCTTTTATTTAATTAAATCATTAATTAAATCACCCAAATCAAGGAAAAATCTGATGAAAACATTTTGGGTAAATTAGCTCCTTAAAGATTCAAAATTTCAATCCTTTACAAAACAGTCACTACTAAACTTTGCAAAAATCGCGATTTGGTCACTACACCGAAATGTAGTATTTCCAAACCATATTTTGTAAAATTGATTTCACCATTCACTTTTATATATTAAATGAGGATTTTTAGATATTTTTCTATATTTTTAAAGCATCCCGAACTAGGTGTTCCCTAAAACTCCCATTTATATTCGAACCGTTTCTCAGACCGGTCCAGTTCAGACCTTAAACTTCTAAGCCCAAAATTGGGGTGTTACAGGATCTGGAACTTTCTATTCGGTGGAAATGTCTCATAGGTCATCCCGGGTTGGGGCGACAAAACATCAACGACTTCAATAGTCTTTCCTCTTTTTGGTTTTCTGAATCCCAACATAGCCGCTATTTGGCTGACAGTGTTTCTATGAGCTTGTGCAATTTCGTCCTGCAAGTCTTTTTTTCCATTTTATCGAGCCGATCTTGGGTACTCTTGTGGTTTATTTCTAGATTTTTCAATCTGTCTTTCGTAGCCATAGCTTTGGTTTGTGAACAAGTACCGTATTTGTGCGAAATCTTTGGAATTTGAATGGAATATGCCATAATTAATCTTTTATTATATATTCGTATGTATTCAGTGATCAAAAACATAAACTAATACAAACACAATGCAATGAATGCATAAATACAAGCAAAAGAGCGTTGATTCCATAAATAGTTGCTCTAAAAGTAGCTTTTATTGGATCACAATGGTCCTTATTACAAAAGATGAAGATATGTTTTATGAATACATCTCAGTCCGAGCACCCAGTTCCTTTATTTCTTCAATCAGCCACAAGAGTCTTGGTCCCACTTTTCATATGCGGGTGAAGAGCTATAGCTTCTTTAGCTAGCATTATCACATGCTTAGCTACGTCTTGAATTTAGGAAATGATAATTTTATCGAACTCGTCTCGCTACTAAAACCTTCTGGCATTTTCCTTGAGCTGAGGGAACAAGTAATCATTCCCCCTTCATTAGCATCTTAAAGAACCAAAATCTTTGTTTTATAATAACTACTTGGTTGCACAATCGAAGTGGTCCCATAGCACTCACAGCTCATGCACATTATTCTTTTTGACACTGATGTGAGCATACTCTGATGCTTATGTAATGTGATCACCTGGCAAACTATCTCCCTTTCCCGGTGGTTGACCTCAGACCACTGACGTACATCCCCATTGTCTTCCTCTTTCTTTAGGTACCTTACATCCATGGAAAAATCTTTTTCTAATCGAGAAACAGACTTGAGAATCAACCCCTTTCAAGTATGCAATATGGATGCAAGAAAATATGCAAAATAATATAAAACAAGAAAAAGAAAGGATTAGTACTCTTGAAAATAACAAAAATAAGGCATAAGAGGTCTAAAATAATTTCGTTGTTCGAATAATAACTGGGAAGTGCATTCCAACATTTCTAGATATGTCTCCATGGACTATTCTTAGGAAATAATTTTGATTGACTTCTAATTCTAGGGTTTTACACATGGCTCTATTGGGGCGGGCTTCTAGATGCAAACAAAAGGTTTGGTTCTAGAAAGGTCCCCGATTTTTCCTCGTTGTCCCCTACTAAGGGTTGCAAAGCCCTTGTTCCTCACCCATTATAGGCTATTATGGATCAAGTTCAACTCAAGGGGACCCATTTTCCTATGTTCATACGAAGAATCAGTATTATCATAAAAACATAGAGCATATGAGCCCCTAAGGTACTTGTTAGGCCCATACGGAGAATCAATATTCCCACAAGAACAATAGTGTTTCCCCTCACTTAAACTAACGGGATGAAGCTCGAGTATAGAGCTTATTACCAAATTTTAAATGCGTCAAATGAAATCATATTCATAAATGGATAATTAAATTAAATTTTACACGAACTTTAGCAAATTCCGACATTGAGACAAAGTGTAATTGGCTTGTGGCTAGACTCTTTTTTGTAAAAACAATAAAATGTCCCCAACAGAGTCGACAAACTATCATAAACTTTTTGAGCTCGGCACGACTTTTAAAAAGAAGACAAAACAACAGAGTCGCCACCAATCTTTTTTTCGAGGTGTGATTGGATCACCTAAAAACGGGTCATTTTAATAAAAAAATTTATTTTTTAAAATAACAATTTTGGTCTTCGAAAACACAAAAAAACGGGTTCAGGAGTCGGTTACGCGTGGGGAAGGGTGAGCACACCCACAACGCCCAAAAATTGGTACATAGCCGATTACGAGTTGTCTTAATGTCATAATTTGCAAGTTCGTGTAAAATTTAAATTATTATCCATTTATGAATTTGAATTACTTTTAACAGCCTCACCTTCTAGGGAATAAACAATAATCACTCCCAACATTTCTGGCGCTAACTCGTTACCCCCTTTTGGTGAGACAGCGCATTACAAATTAAATGTCTCGGAGTTAAGCATGGCATCATAGAAGCATATTCAATTAAATTATGGGTTAAGGTTTTCTTTTATCATTCTACGTTAGTTAATATTAACCTAAAAAGAGTGGTCTAAAATGAATTTTACCTAATGGGGTTCAAGTTTTGTTAAGTATCGATCATTAATTTTAAGGTAAACAAAAGACTATTCTAAAGAGATTAAATTTAAAGGCTCTAAACTAAATTAAGGCTTAAATTAAAAAACCTAATCTTAGAGGTTTTCGTCTAATCTACAGATTTAATTAAAAGAAAAACATTTTTAACCTTTTTAGGAAAATGAATTAAATTAAAAGCAATAATAATTTAAATTGCAAAATTAAATAAGTAGTAGAATTAAACAAATTATTAAGAAAACAGATAAATGAAACAATTTTAAAAAAAATGTGTATCCTTCCCTAAATAGGGTCAACACAATGTGTGGACCGGTTTTTTTTTAAGAAAATGCAAATTTCATCATAGTTAAAATAATAATAAAAGGGGTTTCTTTAAAAAAAACAGGTTTAATTAAGATAAAAATTCGGATAAAAAATAAAACTTAAAAAACGGTGACCAAATTTAAAAACTATTAAAATCATAGGCCAAATTTCAGGAAAAATAGTGACCATTTTGAAACAATGGAAAATGTGGCGTTTCACGGAGCGGAAAAGAAACGGGCGAAGGGTTTTAATGAACGTAATTTAACCATTTTGTTTTAAAACATGTAGGTATAAAACCCATTTTTCACAAACACCTTTCATTTTCTTCCCCTGAAAAAAATCGGATCAAAACCCCTTTTTCTATTTTCT
Organism: Hibiscus trionum; assembly: GCA_030270665.1. Classification (NCBI taxonomy): domain Eukaryota; kingdom Viridiplantae; phylum Streptophyta; class Magnoliopsida; order Malvales; family Malvaceae; genus Hibiscus; species Hibiscus trionum. The sequence goes on along the minus strand of BSYR01000026.1, from coordinate 37,169,605 downwards.
CTCAAACATTCACACATATTTTTCTTTTTTTGAAGAATCGACGAACCTCCGCCATGCCAACCACCACCCACCGACGCCAACCCATTAAAAAAATTAGTTTGAAATCCTTTTTTTAAAAAAATCGCATTCCAAATCCCTCTTTCAAAATACCGAAAAACAATTAGAAAAACAAAAAAAAAACATTTCAAATCCCTTCCTCTTTTTTAAAATTCCAGAATCCAACCCTTACTCAAATCCCGTCGGCGGCAGCAGTTCGTGATGCATGCAAGGTAAGCATTATCCCATTTCTTTTTATGTTCGAAATAAAATACAAAATAATAATTAAAAAAAAGTAAAGAATACCTAAAAAATTCACATGTTTGATTCTTGTATTTTCATAAAAGTGTTTATACAATTAGTAATGGGTATAAAAAATGACAGGGGTTTGAACGGTTTATATAACCGATTTACATGTCATATTTACAAAGGATATAATCCCCCAAATCCGGTTGATTTACTTGCCATGTATAATTTGATTCAGATTCCTTTCCCCTTTTATTTTTGGTCTGAATTTGTACAGATTTTGAGACTGGTTTTCCTTCTTTTTTTCAATATTTGAATCTAATTGCCTTCTTTTGCTTCTTGTTGTTTAATGATGAGGGGTTGTCCGGCGAGGGAGTGGTGGTGCAGTGGCCACCGATGGATTTGAGCCACGACAAGGGGGCGAGACCATAGCAGTTATCGACTTCATGCGGCAGCCAGCAGTGGCGAGGTACTACAGGTATGGGGATCGACCAGCTTGAAAATCCGCGTGTGGGCCGTACGTTCGCCTACTGACTCCATACGAAGTGGCATATGATAGAAATCAATGAATGCCCCCTTCTTAATACAAGATGTTTTGCTCACGAAGTGATTGGATAGGAATAAACTAATCACTTCAATTGAACACAATACCGAAGCGATGAGGTAGAAATCAACTATTACGTACGATGAGAAAGCGAGGCGACATAGGATAGAAATAAACTAATGCCTCATTCGAAAGATAAGATGTTTTGTTCAAGGAGTGATAGGATAAGAATCAACTAATCACTTCAATTGAACACATTGCCAATGCAATATGATAGAAATCAACTATTGCTTACGATGAGAAAGCAAGGTGGCATAGGATAAAAATCAACTAATGTCCCTGCTTGGAAACAAAGTGGCATAGGATAGAAATCAACTAATGCCCCCTTCTAAAGAGAAGATGTTTTGTTCAAGGAGTGATAGAATATGAAATAACTGATCACTTCAGTTGAACACAATCCCGAAGCGATAGGATAGAAATCAACTATTGCTTATGACGGGAAACCAAGTGGCATAGGATAGAAATCAATTAATGCCCCCATTCGAAAGATAAGGTGTTTCGTTCTAGAAGTGATAGGGTAGGAATCAACTAATCACTTCAATTGAACATAATTCCAAAGCGATAGGATAGAAATCAACTATTGCTTACGACGTGAAAGCGAGGCCGCATAGGATAGAAATCAAATAATGCCCCCTGCTTGGAAATGAAGTGGCATAGGATAGAAATCAACTAATTCCCCCTTCGAAAGTTTAGATGTTTTGTTCAAGGAGGAATAGGATATGGATCAACTAATCACTTCAATTGAACACAATACCGAAGCGATAAGATAGAAAGCAACTATTACTTATGATGGGAAAGCGAGGTGGCATAGGATAGAAATCAACTAATGCCCCCTACAAAAGATAAGATGTTTTTTTCAAGGAGAGATAGGGTAGAAATCAACTAATCACTTCAATTGAACACAATGCCGAAGCGATATGAAAGAAATCAACTCTTGCTTACTACAGGAAAACGAGGCAACATAGGATAGAAAACAACTAATGCCCCCTTCTTGGGAACGAAGTGAAATTGGATCGAAATCAACTAATGCCTTATTCGAAAGAAGTAATTGGATAGAAATCAACTATCACTTTTGCTAGAAAAGTCTTCAACATTCTTGTCAAAATTTAACAATTGATGTGTTTATGATGAGCATGCTCTCAGGGATGCCTAACATATGAATGTATGTCAGCTTTTATGATTTTATTTTTATTTAAAATTCCCATTTCTAATTTTCACATATTTTCTCATTCAACCCAGACGAGCAGCCATCTTTACTATCTCTGCTTTAACATTCTCATTCTTTGTACATCTTTGTTTCAAAGAAAATATCTGATCTTTGCACTTCAGATGTTTCGCATTTCCCCAAATCTACTTTCAATGTAGTTGATACATCAATATTGAGAGAAAGGCCTCCTTAAGTGGCTCTAAAAGCTCCATCATTCTGATACCTCTCAAAATAGTGCCAAGCCCTTTCAAATGTTCCTTGTGAGTTTTTGTATTACTCGTAAGGTATTCTCCACCTTAAAGGTCTTTGAATGATACTGGCGCTTTAACCTCTTCCTCTTGCGCCCATCAAAGTAAGGGATCTAGAACCCTTGGCCGGTATAAATTGCCCTAATCTGATGGCATGGTTTGCCCAATGGGCGCAACTCTATCCCTTTTTTGTGCTTTAGGGATTTTACATCTCATGTGCAAGACTTGCTTGACAACATGGTCAACCTTACACTCTTCAGCATATGTGTTTTTACCTTCCTCATGCAAGGTGATGCCCCCATTCAATCTGAGGTCAATTGTTGTCTTCTTTATTGGGTAGCCACTTCATTATTTCCTTATGAGATGCTGAACATTTGTTCATGGTTCCCTACGTTTGGGATCAATACCAAGAGATCTTTTGCTTTTCATGAATTTATACCAATCTACTTGTAAGATTAAAGAAAAGGCTAGAAATGAGAATTTAAAGGAAAAAAGTCATGGAAAACATGGACAAGAGCAAGGTCATATGCCTTAAAATTCATAGTATGAATGATTCATGAATCCATCAACTGGATAGTATCCCGCTTTTAGGTGGCTTGCTTTAACTCACCAGCTCCCCAAATTTCAATCTTCCATTTTGGGTTTTCACCCTATATTTCATTTCCTTTCTTGGCACATGTCATTTGAAGGATTTCACACATGTTTTTATCTTGTTTCAAATTCTCTTTCATAATTCACCTTTCATTTCTTCCTTTTATTCTTTTCCTTTTATTCTTTTCTTCTGTTTTCCTTTTCATTTTAAATCTAGAACGTTCAGCTTGATCTGATATGCTTTTTCCTCGCTTGCAAATAGCCTTTCATGCTCTTTTCCCCCACTGTGGGAGTGATCCTTATTTAGGGTTTAATCACAAGAAAAAATATCAGCCTCAAAGGGGATAACAATGAATTTTTTTCATTTTCTTATTCGTGAAGGGAAATGAAGGAATGTTAAATGTCATTCCACACATATATATCATCAAAGAGAAGCAATCTTCGTTGGTAGATGTTTTAGAGTTACCACTTTATTCAAAAACCTTAAAACAATGTATTATAGGAAAATTCACTCAAAATCTGCATATTGGATCTCCACATTAATCCTGAACACACTTTATTTCCTTTTTATTCCGAGATTAGATTCAAGAATCATTCATACAACCAATAATAGGGACTCTACAAAGAAGATGTATTTTGGAAGAGAAATGGATGAAAATGGAAAAAATGAAATGCTTGCTGTAGAGCGATTAGGTGTTCTCTATTTATGAACGCAAGTGCACACTCCTGTCAAGTTATAGTATATAAGATATTGTCTCCCACAGGGATTGGACAGCTTACTTCGAATTGTTGTTCCTGCACAAGAAAAGTAAATGCACAAGTAAGGTGGTTGTTTTAGAAGAAAAGTAAAATAAAAATACAAGTAATAATAAAGGAAGTGATTAGATTGATAGAGAATGCAGGGTTATGCTGTTGATTAGTGTGAAACTGCGTTGAATAGGTCAAGTTGTTTTGCGCTGCCACGATCTGTTGCCTTGGCGGGTAATGGCGGATTGAGGCGGCAATAACTTTCGCTGCCACGGCGGAACTTTGCACTTGCAACTTTCGTTATCCCGGCAGGTGAGATGAAGAGAAGTCCCGGTGGCAAGTCTGGCAGATACTCCAAGTTCGGCAAAGCAATTCTGAAGTGATCCTACCTATGTCTAGGCTAGGATTCTGTTTTTGCGTGATGTAGGCAATACCTAGCAATCTCAGCGTAAACCTAAGACATAAAGTCAATGTTTGGTTGCTCCTTTTAGCCGCTGAAATTCTAACTTATGTCTAAGCCGAATTAGTCAACACCTCGTCAGGATGTGACTGTGCTTAATTCTTTCGTGAGTTTGACACTATCGTGCCCGACAAATGGATTTCCTCAATTGGACTTTTGGAACTAATTAAAGGAATTGAAGCACATGAATTAAGCAAACTAAAAGTATTTTATTGCAAAAACAAACTTGAAAACCTACACAATCGTTCTCATAACTAATTACAACATAACCCAAACCCAAGAGAAATTTAGAACATGTCGGCGGCAAGAAAACCTAAACTATGCCTAAGGAAAACCTAAGATGTTTTGAATTAGAATTACAATGAGTATATATAGGCATTAGCTAGGTCTAGTCCTTCTTGAAGTAGAAGTCTTCAAAGTAGTTTTCCATATTAAATGTGACTTTAAACTTTGACTTCTATGAGTTGAATGTGGACTTTATCACGTTGCCTTGTTTCACAAGCAATCTAGAGATTTAACTTCGGCGGCTCTGCTTGCTACTACAGACGTCGGAAAATTGAGTTGATGGCACCGATAGAATCAGGATTTTTTTCTCTACAGATCGCACTCCGGTTATCCAACTCCATAGTCTATTGTCTTGGGCGGAAAGGTGGGCGGCGGCAGCTACTCGACAGCTGTTGTCTCTGTCTGGAACTGCATCAGTACAGCTCTCTGGTTCGTTGCCTCAGCATCACATCCTCAGCTTCTCTTTCCCTCTGTCAGCCTCTAGTACTTAAAACCAAAAGTACACTAAAACAATATTTTTTCTTCACCAAATAAATGATAATCTATAAAAACATGGCAGGGTAAAGAAATACTGTAAAATGCAATGCATGGTCCTAATTATGCCTAAGATGTACTCAAAAACAACAATAATATGAGATGGAATGTGCATAAAATATAAAACTTGTGGACACTTTACACACCCCAAACTCGAACTATTGCTTGTCCTCAAGCAATGCAACCTAACATACTTGCCCTTATAATAACCAGAAAGAAAAACCTGTTTTTCAACTTGATTTCATACCTCAAGGCTGTGGCACCTATATTAGAGTAGTGAAGGGAACTTAGCAAGAAAATAACTCAGAATTAATTTCTAATGCCAGTGCAGTGTGTGCAGAACTATATACAGGATGAATATGCAGAATAACTAAATAAACAAAGATGTTGTTACGATATATAAGGTTGCTGCCGAGACAACACAATTTAACACAATATTTTAATCATGGCAATGAGGGCTTCAGCTTATCACAACTGCTCTTCTAGGTCTGAAATTAAGATAGGAGCAAACTACAAAACCCCGAACCCATAGAGTAGAGTCATCCCGTGAAGACTTTCATTCGCTCATGCTAATTTGTCCGTCACTTCAAAACTTTCAGATTCATGGACTTTGATAGCAGCGGAGTGTCCTCGCACATGATTCTTCCTAGAGCCTGTTGCAGGCACCTCTAGGGTAAACAACAATGTTCTTTGTTTTTACTTCTGTTGATGTGGCAGTGCTGTATTTTTTTGTTTCTCTTTTCTACCTCGGCGGCTACCTGCAATCATTTTTAGAACTTTGCAAAGAATTCTAAAAACAAGCAGGCAGTGTTCATTAGATATTCTAACAAATCCAACAAGTAACAGTAGTGTTTGACAGTTTTGGAAACTGAAAAAAAATCCTAAGACATCTTTCATGTTTTTCCCACATTAAGTTCAATTTATTATTGGTGCAAAAATAAGTAATCGGCTAACTATCGTAGGCACACGTTATATAACAAATTTTTCTGTTCCGATTATTACTAAGGCAAGTACAATGCAACCTATATGCTACTAAGTATTCCTAGACAAAAGATGTGAGAGCTATCCCCCCCCCCCCAAACTCGAGATGGGCATTGCCCTCAATGAACTAAATAAAACAGAAAAATAATAACAAAAAAATAACTACAAGTGATAAAGAAAAAAGAAAAAAATGAAGAAAAGGGAAAGAAAGAAAAAAACTAGAAATTGGCTGAGGGTTGAGAGGAGGCTTGAGTCTTTTTTGCTAAGGAGGAGGAAGAGAATTGGATAATGAAGTGGCGGCCGGCAGATGTCTTGGCGGCATTCTTAGAAGTTGAGATTTTTGTTGTCTGCGGCGGCTGGACTCTTTTGAATGTGGGACGAGGCTCTTCTAGAGGTTCGGTAGGAGGTGCTTTGCTCTCTTCTGACTCTGTCTCATCATCCACAGGCTCAGTGGCTATTATGTGTCGTTTCCTCTTCCTAGTGCCTTCCTCCATGGGTGTTGTCGAAGGGTCAATCGCCATTGGGATGGTTGTTGCTGCTACTACCACTGTTGTTGCTGGTTCCGGCAGCTGCTGCTCAATCTCCTTTGATGAGGAAGTGTTCACCACTGTCGTTGCTGTGCAGGCAGGTGAATGGTGCTGCTGATGCCTCTCGGGGGAGTCTGCCACTGTGTTGGATGCGGTGGTGGCTGAGTAAGGTGGGTAGCGCGTCAGAGAGGGCACGTGGCGGTGGGAGGCGGCATGGAGAGCAGTGGTGGCGGATGGCGTTCCTTGTGTTGGGACTTCTACTGTAAGGTGTGCAGGATATGGAAGCAGGATGGGTTCGTCATCAAGGAATTTTTGTAGGAGATAAGCCACAAATGCTTCTTGGACTTCCCCCACGTATTCAATGAAGGTCAGCTGATGTTGCTCGATGCGTTTGGTGCTGTTGATAAGGGTGTGCAGCAGCGTGAGGACTTCATTGTCTGGGCAGCTTCAGTACTGCCAGGGGCAGTTGGAGTGTCAGGCTGGGCGGCAGAAGGCTGTCTTGGCATTATGGGCTCTGTCTCCGGGGTTTGCATCATCTACAGGCAGACTTTTCTGGTCCACCCTTCTTTGGTTGTTGTCATCTCATCTTTTGGGTCGGTCAGAACACCAAAGTTGGCGCAAAGGCTTGTGATGAGGGACGAAAAGTACAACCTACCCTTCGTCTTCCGAAACCAGGTGTGGATCTCCTTGCAGATAACTTCCCCAACATTGATTGGCCGGTTCATTGTGATGTTACAGATTAGGGCAAGGCGCGGCCGATCGACGGTAGAGTTGTGAGAGGTGGGTAACAAACGCCTCTTTACAAATGTGTTCCACAGCATTGCCTCGGGTAATAGATGACGGCGTTGGACAGATCCTCAATGCTTGCCTGCCAACCACGGCGTGTTGGGCTTGCATAGTTTGGCCTTGATTTTCTCATAATCTGAAGCCGTCAGTGATTGCCTCCACTCCTCGTGAGGGGTTGTCGTGCATATCCAGGCCATAGAAGTTTTTGATGACGGCAGCGTTGAGCTTGACAGGTTCCCTACGGACATACACGAATGGCATCTCTGGGTGGGGATGGTGGGCATAGAACTCCCTGACCGTGGTGATGTTGGCTATCTCTGGCTGTCGTGCGAAGATTTCCCATCCCTTGCTGTGGATGGTTTCGAACAATTTTGGTTCTAGGCCAAGATCTCCTGTCTGCCTTGTGTAGTGAAAGCCTTGCTCCTCTCATATGTTCTACTTTGCGAACTGAATTTGGTATCTCTTTTCAGCTGAGCGGGAGAAGAAGCGTTGGAAGGTGGGTTTGGGTGCCGATGAGGAAGCCATGTGAGACGGTTGATGTTTACTAAAATTCTGAAAGGAAATATGTGAGAGCAGTGGATGCAAGAAATAGATAGCAAGAAGGTGAAGGTAAAGTAAATGAATGAAATGAGAATGGTTTAAAAGAGGTTGCCGAGAGGTGCTGTGGCGGCATTAAATGTCTAACGGTTCAGTTGTCTCGCCCACGTTACAGGATTTCTTCCCGTTATTTTTGGAGCCGTTGGCAGCTAGCCTTTAGTGGTCAACTAGCCGTTACGCGTTTCTGTGCTAGGCTGACCTGGGCTGTCTCGGCGGGATGGTGGGCGGGCTCTTTGCTGGGCCTCCTTCTTGATTCGGCTCTTTTATTCCTAATCCTGAAATAAAAATAAAAATAATTAAATAACTTCTGAAAAATAAAAATCTGGAAACTAATCTAATCCTAAAATAAATTAAACTCTAATCCTAATGCATAAAAATAAAAATAAGAAATTATATAAAAAATTAAGTTATGTTGGGAGTGCATTTGGGTGCATCTCCCAGACATAACCACTTCCTGATGTAATTTGGCTTGTCCTTCCCTCTTGGGGGGTCCTCTTGTTCCTTCAGGTTCTGTGCTGTTGGGTTCTTCAGCCTGCCTTTTGGTCTGTCGCGACAGCTGCTGCCTTGGCATGTCTCTATGCTGATTTTGGCAGCTCTTGCATCTGGGCATCCTTCCTTTTCTTTTTTCTGAGGGTTGTAGCACATTTAACTTTATGCTCTGGTTGTCTACCAACATAGTAAGCTCCCCATGTTCCACATATATTAACGTTATGCTCGTGGCCAAGAATGGTCGCCCAAGGATGATAGAGGCTTTTTCATCGGCCTCACAGTCTAGGATGAGGAAATCAGCTGGAAGAATCAGGTTGCCCACCTTCACTAGGATGTCTTCGATTTTACCCTACGGTTGTACAAACGAATGATCGGCAAGTTTTAGCATGATAGAGGTAGGTTTGGCTGGCCCAATTCCTAATTTAGCGAAGACTGCTTTCGGCATTATGTTGATGCTGGTTCCCAAGTCGCATAGGACTTTTGTTTTGTGTTTGCTGCCTATCCTGCATGGGATAACGAAGCTGCCTGGGTCTATCTACTTGGGCGGTAGTTTGTTGTGCAGCATTGTCATGCACTCTTCTACTACAGCAACTGTTTCGAACTCCCCAATCCTTTTTCTTTTTGAAACCATGTCCCTGAGATGTTTGGCAAAGTTTGGAATATTCTGAATGGCTTCTATTTGAGGGATGTTTATGTGCACCTGTTTTAGAATGTCTAGGAATCTTCTGAACTGGTGCTCTTGCTTTTGTTGCTTAAGTCTCTGGGGGAAATGTGCTGGCAGGCAGATGTCCTCTATACGCTCCTTGCATGGTGTTACAGATTCTTAGGCTAATATCTAGGCTATTTATTAGGCTAGAATATATTGTAATTAATGTTATATATTATGTTACCTAGTTTAGGTAAATTAGATTTGTATATATAGCCCTATATGTTTTATGAATAAAATACAAGAAATTATTCTCTACATGGTATCAGTTGTCCTAGGTTCTTTCGAATACAATTAAAATTATTAGTTTTTTTGGGCTGTTAGGGTTTTAACCTAAAGCCACTTTTTTGGTCGTTCTTCACCGGCCACCTTTGGAGGCTTCTCAGTCGACACCGCCCGTACCACGGGAACTGCCGTCCGCAGATCTGGAGATTCCGGTCACCAGAATCCCAGCGCGTGAGCCTCACGTGCCGCCCCAAGCTTCTGCCTGTCCTTCACGCGCCGGCGCGTGAGAGCGCGTCGTGGCTCCTTTTCGCCGCCGATTTTTCCACCGACGTCGCTGCTTCATTCCGATCACACCCCTGCCGCCGGTCCTTACTTTCGGATTGTTTTGGGTTGGGTGTTCTGTCTTTTGGAATTATTAGGGTTTTGTTTTTCCTGGTCTTCTTGGTTCTTTTCTTTTTTTTATCTCATGGCTGATAAAAAAGTTGACTTTATGTCTGATATCGTTTCGATTACGTCTAAGATTACTGATCATAAATTGAATGGCTTTAATTTTCTCGATTGGAACCATACAATTGAGTTGTATTTGTTAAGCCTTTCTATGGGCAGACATTTGACTGATGATCCTCCGACGAATGATTCTCGCCTTCCTTGGATGAGAGAAGATGCTCGCCTATATATCCAGATTCGTAATTCTATTAACAGTGAGGTGGTAGGTTTGGTTAATCATTGCAAGACGGTGAAACAGTTGATGAGCTATTTGCAATTTTTATATTCTGGCAAGGGAAATTTTTCACGTATCTATGATGTTTGTCAGAATTTTTACAGGGCTGACAAAGAAGACCGGACTTTAACTAGTTATTTTATGGATTTCAAGAAAACGTATGAAGAGCTTAATATGTTTCTTCCTTTTAGTGCTGATATCGAGGTCCAACGTAGTCAGCGAGAGCAAATGGCGGTTATGAGTTTTCTAGCTGGTCTTCCACCAGAATTTGAGACTGCTAAATCTTAGATTCTCTCTGGTTCCGAGATCTCCAGCCTCGATGATGTTTTTCAGAGGGTATGTCGTACTAAGAATTCTTTGCCTACTCCATCCCCCCAACATGGCAGTGTTCTGCTCAGTCGTGCTCTTCCTTTTGACTCTGGCAAGCAACATTTCAAGAGTAGTGGTCCTGGTCGTTCCATGGGGTCGGGGTCTACCAAAAGTGATCAACATTTTAGAGTTCGTGGTCCGGATCACAGTGCAGTTATTTTTCATTATTGTCACAAACCGGGACATACCAAGCGTGATTGCCGGAAGCTGCAGTTTAAGAAAACTTCGTCTGCCCATGTTGCTTCAAGTGTAGACACTTCTTCATCGGCTGTTACGATATCTGCGGATGAGTATGCCAAGCTTCTTCACCTTCAAGACACTGTCAAGCATCCTTCCGGTCCTATTTCTGCCCTTGTTGAGTCAGGTAAACCCAATACATGTCTTGTTTCCACCTCTTCCAAGTGGGTCATTGATTCTGGTGCCACGGACCACATGACAGGTAACCCCAATCTTCTATCTCATTTTACAACCCATCCTTCTATCAATCCTGTTACTTTAGCCGATGGTTCCACATCTTCTGTTATTGGCTCTGGCACTTCGTACCCCACTCCCTCTCTTACTTTGTCCTCTGTTTTGAGTTTACCATATTTATCCTTTAACCTGATGTCAGTTAGTAAACTTACAAAAACCCTTGATTGTTGTGTCTTATTTTTTCCTGGTTATTGTGTGTTTCAGGATCTTTTGACGAAGAAGATTATTGGTAAAGGGCATGAGTCTGATGGTCTCTACATCCTTGACACCCATGCTCCAGAACATGTTGCTTGCACTGGAATTGTCAATCCTTTTGAAGAACATTGTTGGGTCATCCTTCTCTACCTTCTTTGAAGAAACTTTGTCCTCAATTTTCTAGTTTAAAATCCTTAGATTGTGAGTCTTGTCGGTTTGCTAAACACCATCGCCTTAGTTCCAGTCCTAGAGTCAATAACCGAGCTTCTGCTCCATTTGAGTTAGTTCACTCTGATGTTTGGGGTCCTAGTCCTGTTACTTCTAAACCTGGTTTTCGTTATTTTGTTACTTTTGTTGATGATTATTCTCGAATGACATGGCTTTATTTAATGAAATCTCGCTTAGAATTATTTACTCATTTCTCTTCTTTTTGTGCTGAGATTACGCCTGTCCGAAACTTGAGAAGTGATAATGCAAAAGAGTATATTTCAGGTTCTTTTTAGAAATAAATGCTTGAGCACGGTATTCTCCATCAAACTTCTTGTGTTGACACCCTTTCTCAAAACGGTGTTGCTAAACGCAAAAATAGACATCTCTTTGAAACAGCCCGAGCTTTGCTATTTCAAATGCAGGTTCCAAAATGTTTTTGGGCTGATGCCATCTCCACAGCTTGTTTTTTGATCAATCGTATGCCTTCTTCAGTTTTGTTGGGTAACATCCCTTTTCATACTCTTTTCCCCACTAAAAATTTGTTTCCCCTCTCCCCGAAAATTTTTTGTTGTATTTATTTTGTTCGGGATGTCCGTCCTCAAGTTACAAAACTTGATCCTAAGTCTTTGAGATGTGTGTTTTTGGGGTATTCACGTGGTCAAAAAGGGTATCGTTGTTATTGTCCGGGTCTAGGTAGGTATCTTTTGTCTGCTGATGTTACTTTTTTGGAACACAAACCTTTTCTGTTTTCTTCAGGGTCTATCGCTCAGGAGGACGAGGATTTCTTGTTTTATCAGGTCCCATCACCTTTGGAGTTGTCCTCATCCTCCTTGGTTCCGCCCACTTTTGTCAAGCCCCCCATAAAAAAACATCTATACTTGTCGGCCACAACCACCCCCTTCCGACCCAATTACAAACGTTCCGGATGTTCCAGATTCATGTCCTGATGAGCCAATATCTTCGTCATCAGATTCGCCTCGTATTGCTGATCTTGACCTTCCTATTGCTCTTCGGAAAGGTAAACGTGCTTGTACTTACCCCATTTCCTCTGTTGTTTCCTATTATTGTTTGTCTTCTTCTTCTCGTGCCTTTGTTACATCCCTAGATACTATTTCTGTCCCTAAAACTATTAGCGAGGCATTATCTCATCCTGGATGGCATGCGGCTATGCTTGAGGAAATGACTGCTCTAGATGTCAATGGCACGTGGACTTTGGTTTCTTTGCCTAACGGTAAGCGAGCTATTGGATGTAAGTAGGTGTTTGCTGTTAAATTTAATCCTGATGGATCTCTTAATCGTTTGAAAGCCCGTCTTGTTGCTAAGGGATATGCTCAGACCTATGGTGTGGATTATTATGATACTTTCTCTCATGTTGCCAAACTTGCTTCTGTCAGGCTATTTATCTCCCTTGCAGCAATTTTTTATTGGCCTTTGCATCAGTTGGATATCAAGAATGCTTTCCTTCATGGTGATCTTTAGGAGGAGGTGTATATGGAGCAACCACCTGGGTTTGTTGCTCAGGGGGAGTCTGTGAAAGTATGTTATTTGAAGAAATCTTTATATGGTTTGAAACAGAGTCCTCGGGCTTGGTTTGGTAAGCTTAGTCAGGCTATTGAAAAGTTCGGGATGCAAAAAAGCGAATCAGACCATTCTATTTTCTTTAGAAAGTCTGATGGGGGCACTATTCTACTAGTCGTATATGTGGATGATATTGTACTCACTGGTAATGACACTAGTAGAATTTCTTCACTGAAGTCTTTTCTCCATACTCAGTTTCACACTAAAGATCTGGGGATGTTGAAATACTTCTTGGGGGTTGAGGTGAACAGAAATAGAAAAGGAATCTTCCTATCTTAGAGGAAGTATGTGCTTGATCTTTTATTGGAAACAGAGAAATTGGGCACCAAACCTTGTAGTACGCCAATGGTCTCTAATCTACAGTTAACTAAAGAAGGTGAATTATTTGATGACCCTGAAAGGTACAGAAGACTTATCGGTAAATTAAATTATCTCACGGTGACGCGTCCTGACTGTTGATCATTGGAAAGCAGTAGAGCAAGTTTTATGTTATCTGAAAAGTGCTCCTGGGCGTGGAATTCTATATGGCAATCATGGTCATACTAGAATTGAATGTTTTTCCTACTCGGATTGGGCAGGATGCAAGGAGGATAGAAGATCCACCTCAGGATATTGTGTGTTTGTTGGAGGAAACTTGATTTCTTGGAAGAGTAAAAAGCAGAACGTAGTCTCACGATCTAGTGCAGAAGCCGAATATAGAGCAATGGCCAAGTCCGTATGTGAGATTATATGGGTATATCAGCTCCTCGGTGAGATTGGAATTAAAGCCTCAATACCTGCAAAACTTTGGTGTGATAATCAAGCTGCATTACACATTGCTTCTAATCCAGTTTTTCATGAAAGAACGAAACACTTTGAGATTGATTGTCACTTCATTCGCGAAAAGATACAACAAGGTTTGATATCTACTGGTTATGTGAAAACCGGAGAACAACTAGGAGACATCTTCACCAAAGCTCTCAATGGAATTCGAATCAATTATCTATGTAACAAGTTGGGCATGATTAATATCTATGATCCAACTTGAGGGGGAGTGTTACATATTCTTAGGCTAATATCTAGGCTATTTATTAGGCTAGAATATATTGTAATTAATGTTATATATTATGTTACCTAGTTTAGGTAAATTAGATTTGTATATGTAGCCCTATATGTTTTATGAATAAAATACAAGAAATTAGAACTTAATTTGTGGAGGATCAGTTACTTCAAGACCGCTGTTATGTTCAGCTATCGGGGCGGCTGGTGTTGATGCTACCGCGACAGGCTATTCTTTTTGTGCTGGCTGTGTTTATATTTGTTTTTCCACCCTGAGTTCATCCAACTGCTTCCCACTTCTTGTAGATATGGCTTTGCACTGCTCATAAGTGGGTTCGGTTGCTGCCTCTGTGCTACTGGATGCTGCTCCCATTGTTCTGCTGCTAAAGATCTATGTGAACTGCCCAAATTAGGTCTCCAGGTTTTTTATGACAGCCTCATGGTTGTTCATCTTCATCTCCGTCCTGTCCATGAAAGACTCAGTTTTATCAATGAATTTATTAGTGCGAATAATAAAATCACTAGTTCTAAACATAAAAGTATGAAGAGTTTGTCTATACAATTGAGCAAATTTGACAATTTTGGCTCACTAGTGTTTGTCTATACAATAAATGACAATTTAAGCTCTAAGACAATTCTTGATCATTTGAGCAAATTTGACAATATGAGCATTAACCTTTACTTGATGCTTGGAGGTCCCTTTTATACTCCTTGATGAGTTTATAGTAGTTGCTAGCCGTTGGGATTGAATTGGAGCCGTTGAGGACTTTAATTCCCATCATAAATGCAGTTCTGCAGCTCCGCGTTTCGAAACGCTCGAACCCGTTTCGAAACGCCCTTTAAGTAGAAAGAGTTGTTGCAGTCTGACATGGACCCGTATCGAAACGCTTTGGTCCGTTTCGAAACACCCGTTTCGAAACGCCTAGTCCCGTATCGAAATGACCTGCATTTAAATGTTAGTTGGGAAATAACCGTTGGGGTTTATGACCGTTGTGGTCAGTGTCACGTAGGCGTATCGAAACGGCAAAGCCCGTTTCGAAACGCTGGGCAAAATCCTCATCCAGGGTAAGCCCATTTCGATACCCTATCGAAACGTTTTTGCTACTGGAATCCCCTGTTTCGAAACACCTTAGGGCGTTTCGAAACGCCTGGACGGTTTTGTAATGTTTGGCTTTGAAAAACATGTAAGACCCTTTTTAAAAGCTTCCCTAAACATAATTTCAAGTTGTTTGGACTTTGGAAATGTTTTAAATACTTTTAAAATCAGTCCAAAAACATTTTTCAATTATTATATCAAAACATTAGTTCTACAGGATATAATCCCACAAATCTGGTTGATTTACTTGTCATGTCTAATTTGATTTGGATTCCTTTCCCCTTTTACTTTTAGTCCGAATTTGCACAAATTTTGGGATTGATTTTCCTTTATTTTTCTATATTCGAATCTAATTGCCTTCTTTTGCTTCTTGTTGTCAAATGGTGAGGGGTTGTCAGGCGAGGGAGCGGTGGTGCAGTGGCCACCGGCGGATGCGAGCCACGACAAAGAGGCGGTACTGGGGTAGTTTTCGGCGTTGTGCGGTAGCCGGCAGTGGCGAGGTGCTGCAGGTGTGGGGATTAAAGAACTTGGAGACCTGCGCGTGGGCCGTACGCGCGCCTGGATCTTCTCCGAACCAAATCTGGGGGTTGGATCTTGCACATATCCAACGACTAAGATCGAGATGTGCAAGGGATATATGTGATTAGCTAGGGTTTTTTTGTTATTTGGGCCAAATGGGCCACTGACGTAGTATGGACTCTATTTTAAAATTAATGGGCTTTTTTTTGTTTTTATGGAGTTTTTATTTTGGGTTTTATTTAACAAGTAATAATAATATAATAATACTACTATACTATATTATAATAATAATTAAATAATAATAATATATAAAAAAAAATTGGGTAAAATCTAGTGATTGTAGTAGCTGGATATTTCAACGAAATAGAATATTCTTTTGAAAAGAAGGGTGGGTGTTTGCGTTCGGAACATAGCATGTTAGGCTTACAAGAGGTGTTAAATGACAGTGATCTCTACGACTTGGGATTCAAAGGACCCTGGTATACATGGGAAAGAGGTCACTTAGCGGAAAACAATGTTCGAGAAAGGTTAGACAGAGCTGTTGCAAATTCAGAATTGAACATGGATTATTCAGTTTCCCACTTGAGGCACTCTTTTTTGTATCAATGTCAGGTGCTTATTGAGACGTGCAAGTTTACTATCAACATTCTAACGGTCGCATGGCTGGATTTCGTTTTGAGGCTAACTGGACTCTTGAGGAGGGTGTGGAGCATAAGATTAAGTCTTGCTGGGAAGGCTCAAATGTAGAAGTGCCAAGCCGTTTAAAAGATCTTGGGTGTGCTCTCTCAGCATGGAGTAAGAACCTAAAACGAACTTCCTTCGAACGAAAACATCATTTACAGGATTGTTTATCTCAGCTATCGATGTTGGATCCGGATGAAGCTACTCTTAGTGAGCTTATTGAGGTAAAACTATGGTTGATATGGAGGCTGACAAAGAGGAGTTGTACAGGGAACAAAGAGCACGTGTGAACTGGCTCCAACATGGGGATGAAAATACCCCTTCTTTCATAGCTATGCTTCGTATAGACAAAGGGAAAATGATGTGAAAGGCTTATATGATGCGCATGGAAATTGGTTTACTGAAACATCGGATCTGGTGAGTATGGCTACTAGTTATTTCGAGGAACCGTTTACTACGTCTTCGCCAGTGGATTCTGCTACCATCTTTAATTTGGTAAAACAACGAGTTACACAAGAGATGAATGAGAGGCTCTTGGCCCCGTTTGCGCCTGAGGAGATAAGAGCAGCCATTTTTAGCATGGCCCCTTTAAAGGCTTTAGGAATGGATTGATTCCCTGCCCTATTCTTCCAAAGATTCTGGCATATTATGGGCGAAAATATCACTGCTTTTTGTTTGTAGGTTCTTAATGGTAATTTGAATGTCGAGGCAATAAATAGTACCCAGATAGTTCTCATTCCAAAGGTTAGTAATCCTGAAAATATCACATTTTAGAACAATAAGTCTATGCAATGTGTTATATAAAATTGTGGCAAAAGTTTTGGCAAATAGGTTTGATGGTTCTTTAGAGGATTGCATTGATAAATCGCAGGGGGCTTTCATTCATGTCCACCATATCTCATACAACATAATTATTACTTATGAGGTATTCAATTCAATGAAAATAATGGTACGAGGAAGAAGGGTTTCTTTGTGTTGAAAGCTAATATGAGTAAAGCATATGATCGCGTCGAATGATCGTTTTTGAAAGGTATGATAACTCAGCTTGAATTTGATGATCGATGGGTGCAGTTAATAATGCTTTGTGTTTCGACGGTAACATATTCAATAAACCTCAATGGAAACCAGGGTTCTTTCTTTCGGCCTTCTTGAGGATTGAGGCAAGGGGATCCATTCAACCCTTACATTTTCTTGATCTGTGCAGAAGGTCTGTCAATCTTGCTGAATGACGCAAACAGACATGAAATTATAAATGAAGTTAAAATTGGTTGCAACATGTTACATATTGGACATCTATTGTTTACGGATGATAGCATATTATTTGGAGAGGCATCTGCTATAGAAGCTTCCAATGTAATGTCTTTGCTCACAGTCTATGGAAATGCCTCAGGACAAAGGGTTAACTATGACAAATCCCTTATTTACTTTAGTGAAAACATTGGTGTGGACTGTAAAGATCAGATTGCAAACTTGTTGGGTGTGCGCATATCTTCTAACCCTGAGAAGTATCTAGGTTTGCCAACAATGGTGGGAAGGAGCAAAAAGGAGGCTTTTAGCTATTTCTTTGATCGTTTTAATAAAAAGGTTAATAGTTGGGGGGTGCGATTTATCTCTATGGAGGGTAAAGAAATACTCAGCCAAACTATTTTCTTGCCCAAGTGTTAAAAGCCAGATATTATCCCCAGAAAGATATTATGAATGCTGATTTGGGATCCTGTCCTTCATATATATGGCGAAGCATTTGGAGCGTCCGAGGTTTGATTGAGAAGGGTTATGTGTAGCGTGTTGGTTCTGGATGCAATATAAATATTTGGAATGGAGCATGGCTCCCAGGGCCTTGGGATAACAAAATTAGAAGTCATTCTATTGACATTCAGCACACTGTGGTGGCCGATCTTATTGATCAAACTAACAGTGTATGGAAATACAATGTTCTTGAGGACTTGTTTTGCTGAGGGGCAGGTCACTCAAATAAGTTCTATTCCCTTATCGAGAGCAAGATTTCCCGATGAGATAGTTTGGAGATATGATGGATCGGGATGCTATGCTGCGAAGAGTGGTTATAGGTTGTTAATGAATGACCAATGCATTAATACTGAGACTGATTCCAGACTGTTGACTGGCATTTTAAGGAATTTCTACACCGCATTGTGGGTGTCTTTCCCCATATCAAGGAACCTGATTATTTGAGAGATGGTCAGTATCAGATTGATTTCCAGGCCACACCGACCATGCTAAATTGTCTAATGTATAAACTTTCGTATTACAGGTTTGTAGAAACTGACGGGAAAGGCTTCGATAGAGTGAAGCAGACAGAAATAAGAAATAAATACTTTAAACTCACTCATTTTGAGGAGGTATTCACAACTCATCATTGGATGGTTCGGATATATAAACTGAAGCCTCCCAAGAACAGGATTCGAGGAAAGACGAAGAAATAGAAATCGAAAACTAGCTCAACATCAACCAGGGCTAAGAGAAGCGGAACGGGAAAGAAATATCCATGGCACTAAAGAACACAAACATTTTTATAACAATGGTTAAGTATCTGTAACTCTATAGAATTGTATGCGGGAGGGGACCTTTTAGAGAGAACGATTTGAATATTCAAGCAATGGTAGGTCATTTTCCTTGACAAAAATACAAACAAAAATAGTTCTAAGTAAAACAAGAGTTTTGAAATGTCCATTTGGTACCTAAACCAGGTATTTTCTCCCAAATTAATACTTAAAGAATTTTTGCTCTTAAATTGTTACTTAAACTAGGCACTTCTCCAAGTCGATATTTAGAGAATTTTTACTCTCAAATTGATACTTGAACCAGACAATTTCTCCCAAATTCATATCAAAACTTATACATTTATCAATTTGGTCTTAATTCAAAATAAATCAATAAATTTAACCCAATATATTTAAAAATTCTATAACTTTTACTCTTTATTGTTCTCCTAGAAATGTTATATTACTTTCCTAATATAATTTTTTTTTTGATGAAAGCTAAAGTGATTACAAGTAGTATCTGTTCTAAATATACTCTCAACCATTTGACAATGAACGCTCAATCACCCTGCTGCAGCTGCTGGTGCTCGAACCCGTGACCTCTAGGAACAACAATCGTTCCTTTAACCACTAAGGCAAGTTGGTTCGTGCACTTTCCTAATAGAATTAAAGTTTAACAATAGCTTATTATTTTATCGTTTCCAACTATTTCTCTGGTTAGATAGACTTGCTTGACAGTATCGTGAAAAATTGACTAAATTGATGTAATTTTCAAATATAAAGGATTATATTTATTGAATTGTTTTGAATTTGGATCAAATCGATGGAATGTATAAGTTTTGGGACTAAAATTGCTAATAAAAGTACCAAAAATGAATTAAATTAAAGTTCAAGTACCAATTTAAGAGGAAAACTTCTTTACGTAGTAACTTGGGAGAAAGTACATACTTCAGGTACCAAATTGGGAGAAAGTATCTAATTCGGGTACCAAATTGGGAGAAAATAACTAATTCGGGTACCAAATTGGGAGAAAGTATCTAATTCAGGTACCAAATTGGAAGAAAGTATCTAATTCAGGTACCAAATGTATACTTAAGTCTATTTCTAATGTTTGAAGTTTGTTGGTGAATGTAACTAGGAGGCCTCTGTGCTACAAGCAGTGGATCAAATTAGCCTTTTAATCATTAAATGGATCAGTTTAGTGTTTAGGGTAATTATAACATTCACTGATGGTGGAAAAAGAAAATTTTCACAAGTGCCACTTTTTTATAGTTTAAATTTAGAGGTTTAAACTTTAAGAGTTGTAGATAAAATTTAAGGTTTAAGCCTTTAGCGTTTGTAGGTTAAAACCAAAATCACTAACCTATTACCCTAAACCCTAAACCTTAAGTTCTAAATCCCTAAACATAGAGCCATAAAAATCATATCCCTAAAACTAAGGCACTTCTAAAACCTTTTTATTTCCATCTTCAGTGCATGAAATATTTCTCCTGATCTTTATAGCATAAAAAGATATAAAAGAGTCCAAAAAAACTAATTTGGTTAGATTTTGCCATCTTAAATGGATCATAATTTCCGATTACTCATTTAATGATGAACATGACTATTTGATCTATGCTCCCCGTCCCCTATCAAATTCACTGCATAATAACCAAAAACCACACCTAGTTTCAAAAGAATGCCCAAGAGTGAGAGATCTGAGATGCAAATGCAATCAGCAACAAACTGTGTTAAAAAAATTATGTATTCAATGTTTTAAATGATAGAGAGTAACCTTCAAAAAACAAAAAAAAAAAGACTGATGTAATATATTGCATGGAAACAAAGCCATCTTAATCAGATTCAAGACAAACTAGACACCAAAAAGCAATATCCAAACTTATTAAATAAAACACTAAATTTACTGAGGATTGTTTTCAGCGTCTCCCTTCTGGTCAATATAGTGTACCTTTATTTGACCTGAGATGGGCCAGGGATACAGATATCTTGGCTCCGATCGCAGCATTGTTTTTCACAAGCGCAATGTCTGCAACTTAGTTAAGAAAACCAATTCAATACAATACTAATGGAAGAGTATGCACTGCCAAATATATCAGCTATGGAATAACAACAGTGTATTCTCCAAGTATATATATAATTCAACTCTCAAAGGATACTAGAAGCCAGTGATGCTCCTCCAGTTATTTCATTTACCCTAGCAAGCAAGAATGGAGTCTCGGCATTCCCTGTTACATTATTTTCCCTGTTGATAAGCAGGACGGTCAGAAGACAAGAAATTAATTAAGAATATCAGATGTTTGGTGCGCATAATGCAGTTTTGACCTAGCTTCTGCAAGGGCTTGTTGTATTGCAGACTCTATTAAGCTTCCCGAAGCTGCGTGTTCTTTTGGAATGGGAACTGTGACCAATATTCCATTTCTGAGATTAAGTTTCCTGTTTGCATCTGCAGTTAAGAAAAAAGCCATGAAGGCACAACTACTAACTCTTAAAGAACTAAAGATACATCAAATGAATTGTCACTTGCCAATTAACCGTGCACATTCTTCTGGGCTATCTACCCGACACGGCGCCTAGATTATCACCACCAACCAAGAAAAAGAAAACAGTATTTATTTTCCTTTGAGCAAAGCACTCAAACAGTAAGCTTTCACGTATATCTGCAAAACTAAATAACATTCTAAGAATGTTTCTTTGTGCACACATCAGAACCATAACATCTCAATTAGACACTCTTACTTCAACAAGAAAACCGATGTCTCTCCACTTTAAATTAGAAACCTTCCAAATGTTGTAATGATCCTGACCAAACCCACTTCTCATTTCGAAGAAAAAGAGAGAAGAAAAGAAGTCCAAGGATAAATCAGATCAATAAGCAGAACTCATTTTTCATTGATCTTCGATTGGATAATTAATATGAATTTAACCATTATACAGATCCAATCTTATGTTATAATGATAGAAATGCAAATTCAATGCACCTACCATGAAAAATTCAATTGAACGAGAAATTAGGAGCCATTTTTTTGTGCTTTTAGTGAGTATTATTCAGATGAACCACAAAAGCTTCAGAAGAAAAACTCACAAGTAATTATGTCAGATTTTTTTTTTCTGTTTTTTTTCCTTTCTAAGAAGAGGAACATTTTTTTGAGAGAACACCAACAGAGCTTCAAAAAATGCTATAATTTTCTTCGAGTTGATCATTTATACCTTGCAGCCACTTGTTTGAGTAAAAAAAGCAGGAAACTCATAGGTCTTGTAAGCAGCAACACAAACGCCCTGAGTTTCCTGTATTAACAACAAAAGTCGCAATGCTGTATTAAAGGCTAAAGATTGATAATTCAGTATGAAGCAGGAATCTTTCGAAACAAAATTGTTGACAAAGTGAATAAGTACCAAATATTCCAGTGTCCTTGGAATATCTAATATAGATTTTACACCAGCAGAGACAACCGCCACTGGTGTCCTTCCAAGCTCTGTGAGATCAGAGGATATATCCATTGCTGCATTTTGAAACATAAGAAGCAGAAAAGTACAATTAGTAGGGCATAGAATATTCATACAATTTTAAATACGTTTATGTGCTTATGAAAAAAAACAATGATATGGTCCATTGGCTGCAAAGTCCTGAACACTATCAGAGACAACCAATTGGTAGGAGTACTATTGCAGATGTGGAAGTACAACTTACTATGCTCCCCATGCCTATGCACTCCCCCAGTTCCCCCAGTAACAAAAACAGGTATACCAACCTGCAGGTGCTGAATGTGTTACTGGAGATACTAGCAAGGATAAAAATTACAGCCAAGAAGATGAAAAGATAAAATATGATTGGTAAATTCATCTGAGTATATAATGAAAGCAAAGATTCAAATCTAGTACCCACCATAGCAGCAAAAAACATAGTTGCAGAAACTGTCGTTGCACCATTCCTCTTGGTGGCCACCTGCAAATGGACATTAGTTATGAGACAAACTTTGAGATGAAACATATCAGAAAATGATAGGAACTAGATACGCCCCTTAAACTCACTGGATTTCTATAGGTCAGTACTCAGTATCATTTATGGTTTTATTCTTGTATTTGTTACAAAAATAATTTGAAGTAGATATTGAAATGAAGTGAAAATACTAAAGAAAAAAATACTTCGAAGAATATAAACTAATGAATATGTGAGAAAGGGGCCATGGTGGCCGGAGATGCAACGAATAATGGTGGTTTGTGTGTGATAGGTGGTTAGAGATCTGTTGTTTGAAGAAGATGAACAAGATATTTTTCAGAGAGAACAATGTGTTTCTCTGTATGTATTTTCTTATTATTCTTAATTATCAAATGTCTACAGAGTAAGCCTTTAAATAGGCTGATATAGTGTTTTAATATAACTAAAACTATATTTTTATCTTTAATTTAAATAATACTTATTCCTAATTAAAATAAGACTTCTAGTGAATCTAAACTACTGATTAGGAATAAACTCTAATTACACATTAAATAAAAACTCTAACACTCCTCGTCAACTTACACTCCCCTTCAAACTCTAACACTTCTCGAATAACTTATAGAATACACCTGCCAGCTGTTGCACATAGATCTTTGTGCTTATTACTTTATAATTTGCACCAAATATGAAAGTTCGGTGGAAAAATTAACATGCTGTAACCACTCAATCTAAAACAAAGGCTACAAAAATCCAATCATATATCTAATATGTCTATTCTCTTTAGAAAATATCAGAGATGAACCAATAGTCCTGCAGCAAGCTAAATGTGATACAATACAAAATATTGTGAAATATCTTCACAGAAACAATAAGTTTAATTATTTATCAAGTTTCTCAATGATTTTCTTCTATCTGAGCAATGTCTAACTTAGATGGCATGCAACCATATGTTGTTCAGGGGAGAAGTTACAAAAATGTTTAAAAGAAGATTTCAATCTTATGTTTATGTGGAAGTAAACTTTGTTCATTAGTCTCGTAATGTCATTTTTTATGTAACAAATCCTACAAAAAAATTTCCTTACGTAGATCTATGGCAAAGAACAGGAGAGCCTGTCAAGCAAAAACCAACAATTTTATATGATACTCACAACATATGCAATGTCCCTTCGAGCTGTCTTTTGAGCATTTTTCCCCAATCTGGCAAGCCTTTCCAGTTGTTCCAAATTCAAACCTAGTGACGACGAAAACAAGCAACATTAGAATCCCAGAACCTATTTAAAAAATGAAATTAAAATTTCTATTAATGGATATGCAGCTAATGGCCAGGGTAAGGTGAAGTGGAAGAAATCCAATCAGGCTAGTAAAAATGCAGTCATGGCAGCAACATATCAAACAGTTAAAAGCATCGAAAGATGAATTTAGTTTGTGGAATTACACATTCCAAATGTAAAGAAAGAACTAGTAAGAATGCATTATGGTCCCTAGTTTTAAGTAGAGAGCTTTTTACATTCTAAAGGCAAATTGCAGGATTCGAACCCACGGAAGATGAGACAACATGAGCTTCCTCGACCACTCGGCCAATGAATGGATCTCTAAAGGTCAATATTATTAAGTTTAACAACAAACATTAATAGAAATGAAACCACTCATTCAAGGTTTAGACATAAAGGGGCTTATAATATAACAAGGAACAAGTTTTAGAATTGAGACCTATGCAAGGTACGCCATCAAGAATGGCTATGGTAGCAGGAACAGCTCCATTATCCCTCACAATCGCCTCCACCTCCTTCGCTGTTTCCAAATTCTGAGGATACGGCATTCCTACAATCAAATGCATTAAAACAAACAATTAAAGAATACTTTGTTATTTTTGGTGATAATCAACTAAAGATTAAATTTGACCGACCGACCACAGAAAGCAAATCATCGCTAAAAAAACATTGATCTTATTCAGAGGATATTTAAAATGGGATTTCAACTATCCCATACTAAGAAATAGCGGTTATTCAGATTCAGAAATAAAAAAGAGAAAATGGGAAAGGAAAAAGTACCATGGGAAATGATGGTGGACTCGAGAGCAACGACAGGGAGACCACTCGACAAAGCGTCGGACACTTGTGCAGATACTTTGACTAAAGGGTTTGAGTCTGTGGGGCAAAGATGGTTGCTGATATTCGATAGTCTTCCGAAAGCTGCTGATGATGAAGAAGAAGAAGACGCCATTTTCCCAAAAGCTAGAAATCTGAAATTGGAAATGTTTGACAATTTAAACAAGCGACGGGAAATTAGTAGCGAAAAATTTAATATTTTTTTCCTACTATGAACAGTATCACCGATTCAATCATGAAAATACTAAGAAATTAAAATATAGAATAAACCATATATCTCATAAACACAGATTTGAATGGTTTTATTGTTAAAAAAATAGGGTAAACTATATAAATGGTCCCCGACTATGACCTGATTCTTTGTTGAGTCCTTTAACTATGAGAAGTTACAAATAAGACCCTCGACTAATCTTGACTAACAAATCGGTCCAATTCTATCAAAAAATAAACAGCTGATGATGTGGCAATTAATAAAATCTGTAGAATAACATATTTAACCCTTAATCTTTACATTTTATTTTAATTTGATCCTAAATTAGTTTTCCACATGAATTTACTAATCTATAGAATAACCTTTCTTTTATTTAGCTCTGCAAAATCATCATGAATTTACTAAACTTTGCAAAAGGGTGTGAAATAAAAGAAAAAGAAAAGCTTTAGCTGAAAATGGTATGAGATTTGTTATTGTTTGAGCCTTTTAAAGAGATTAGCTACCATTAACAGCAATGGAGGTTTTGATTCTCCAACTAGTTTCATCGCTCTTACAAATGGGGTTGTAGATGGCTAGTGTTAACAACAATGGATGTTTGTATTTTTTAGAAGGGAAGAATATGATGTTTAGGATTTAAGGGACTAAAATATTGTAATGCTTAAATGTTGAGACCTAAAATTTTAAATTCAGGACCAAATTAAAATAAAATATAAAGGTTGAGGGTTAAATATATTATTAAACATATTTCATTAACTGCCCCATCACCAGTCGTTTATTTTTTTTAAGGGAATGGGACCAATTTGTTAGTCGAGATTAGTCAGGGGACCTATTTGTAACTTCTCATAGTTAAGAGACTCAACAAAGAATTAGGTCATAGTCAGGGGACTATTTTTGTAGTTTACTCAAAAATAAACTACATCAGGTACCACCAAACTATAAACATTGATTTGTTTTTACCATCGAATTTTTAATTGGTTCAATTTTAACATTAAGCTTTAGTTTTTGTTTCGAATACGTCACTCTGTCGTTAACTTTTTAACGAGATGATGACATTACGCACGACGTGATGACTTGGATGCTACACCAAAATGAAGGAAACAAAAATTTAGTGTTAAAAATGAACCAATTGAAAGTTCGGTGGCAAAAATGAGTCAGTGTCTATAGTTGAAGTAAACCGGTGAAGATTTACCTCAATAAACAACCCTTACTTTTTTTTTCTTTTATCTTGTCTAGATGCTCTTAATGAATCCTAAAGTGATCATGCTCACAGCAGATAAAGTGACGATTCGAACGAGGTCAATTGAACATTCGGTTAATTCTAAACATGCTTTAGGGGCCATTTTGTAAAATTAGATAAATTTGAAGACTTTGGCCACTTTAAGATTACTGATCCTTAATTAGTCATATTTCAAGCTTGCTTGTCAAAAACTAACTTAAAACAACACCCCCAAACTCAACCAATTACATTCTTAACATTCAAGGACCAAAATATAACAACAACAAACTTGCAAATAACAAAGAACTAACAAAACCATTCTAACATGCTTCTAACATAAACTCAACCATCCTAACATGCTTCTATCATACTAGAAATCATTTGTAACATAATTCCAAAGGTTTTAGAAACCAAACCAAGCATTCAGCATAAATATAATCATAGATGACAATTTATAGGCATGTTTCGTAAGAAAATAATCACTTTGTTTGGCTCTCTTTCTAAGTAATAAAAGTTACCTAGTATTATCTTAAAAACGATTTCTTTATATATATATATATATATATTATAAGGGATATGATCCAGTTACACAGTGTAAAACTTTTTAAGTTTTACACGTTTTTTGGATCGTTGGATGGATGAAACCGATGGCTGGGATTAACAGTAAAATATGTGAAGATTGTCACTTGGAAAAAAAGTAAGGAGTTAATCTTAGCCATCTATTTCCCCCATCCATGGACCGAAAAAACATGTAAAACTTAAAAAGTTTTACACTGTGTAAGTAGATCCTAACCCCCATTATAATATGTACGTTGTTTTATTATTTTATTATTATTTTTAAATTTTTCATACCGCATAATTGGGTAACATATAACATTATGTTTATATGTGTGTGTGTAATGCCCTGAGTTTAGGGTTCGGAAGTTAGCCGAATTTGTTTGAAGGTTTGTCGAGTTAGTTTATCGGTTTAGACTAGTTTCGGGATTTATTTTATATAAAAGGTTTTTGAAGGATTTAAATTATGGAAAAGTAATTTTAAATCATTATTTATATATATATGATTGTTGGTGGAAACAATATTGGAAAATTGTTTTTTTTAAGTGGACATTTTAGTCTAGTGGCTAAAATACAAAGTTTCAAAACTATTTTGGTGACTAGTTTGTAAAAGAATCAAAACATTGAATCTTTAAGGAGCTATTTAGCCAAGTCTAATTTCAGACTTTTCCTCTAAATATTTTGGTTTCTAAAATTTTTTAAAAAGGATTTTTAAAATATAATAAAAGGATATTTTCAAAAGATTATCATCTTTATGCTAAATTGACGTTATATTTCCCTTCCCATTTTCTTTCAAAGAGCTTTCATCCAAACAACTATTTTCACTCAAGATTTCAAAGGTAAATCTTTATTTACATTGATTTTTCATCATCAAACTTGTTTCCAATGATTTCTCTCTAAAACCCAATCATTTTCCTTTAGTTTTCTCAAGGTTTTTTATTAGAAAATGGGGGAAATCCATCATTAGAGGTGAGCTACGTTTTTCTCCTCTAATGTAAGTTCTTTATTGAAATTTCCACGTTATTGATTCTTTTATAGTGTTTATTTAAAGATTGTATATTGAGTTTGATGGAAATGTGCTTAATCAAACTATTTAATGTGGATTTGTGAGATTTTCGTATGTGTTTTGTTTTGTTGGGTTTGTGGATGTTAATAAATGTATTTTTGATGTTAGATAATGTTGAAATGATGGTTTGATAATATAAAAACCGAAACTAGTTGAGTTGATAGTGTTTAAGGTTGGAATTCTTGAGATTTTGGCTTGGTTTTGTGGAAATCAGTGGTTGATGGTTTCTTGCCTTTGGGTTGATGTTTTTAGTTGCTAATAGATGTGGTTTTGATGATAATCTTGCCGGGTTTTAGCTGAAGTTTGCTTAGAGTTGGTTTATTGATGTTTTCAGTTGATTTCATATATGAATTGATGGGCGATTGTTGCTAGATGCTGGGTTTTTGAGTTGTAGCAAGTTTAAGGGATTGAAATCACTCTAATGCTATATTTTGAATTGATTAGAAGCAGGGGAAACTAATTTGGGAACTTCGGACGCGATATCGGACAATCTGGAAGCTTAATTTGGGTGTTCGGCTAGTATTTATGTAGTGCTGGAGAGTGGAACTGTTTTATAAAGCCTTAACGCGGTTAAGGACAAGATTTTGGGGGTTTAGATTGAGCTTGAAAAGCCAATCTAAGCTCGAGAGTAAGTTTGGTTGTTTTCACCTTTGTTTTCGGCTTTTTACTTTGATCTTGTTGAGCACAAATATGTTTTGTTGCAAATGATGAATTTTGTTGTTTTTCATACATGTTGAGATGTTAAGATGTTGAATCATGTAATCTCATGTTTTGATTTGTGTTTTAAAGAGATATATGTTGTTGAGTACATGATATGCATGGAAATGCGTATGAAAATGAGATGAGAAATGTTATGCTTGTGGCCTTGAAAAACAGTGGGTAAGTGTTGGCCTTAATGAGTATATTGACACTTGATGAGATTTTATTACCGAATATAATTGGTAGACCAATATGACGAGAGTGCACTATAATGGTAAAATTCGCGCATGGCTTTAGTGATGTTAGATTCCACTAAGGAGGGGTACGATGATGGGCATTCTACCGGAAGCTTATATTGGCTAGACGTTGTGAGTACGGTGATGGGAATTCCACCGAAAGTTGTCTAATTGTCTTGATTACGGTGATAGGCATTCCACAGGTGTCTGTTTTATTAGTTATGGAATGTTCTGAAGTTTTGTTTCTTTGCGTTTTAGTCCCTAATCACTGTAAAGGCCAATTGGACTTGAAATCAATGTTTGATTTAGGCAAGGTTTTAACCGCTGCTTGTATGAACATGTAGGATTAACTTGAAGCCTCTAGAAAAGATAAAAAGGTTAATAAAAAGGTTTGTTAAGGGTTGCTAATTGAAGGGAAATCTTAACGGGGTTTTCTTCGATTTTCCCCGTGTAGCTCACTTGGTTTGGTCTTACGACTAGACCGGGCTAAGGGGGTTACAATATATATATATATATATATATATTTGAATGGATGTATATATTTATTTAGTTTCGATATGTATTGCATCATTTGAAAGTTAATATGTATGAATAGGTATATGAGGTTAATTTGGTTGCTGTTCAATTTAATATTCTTGCTTTTTTCTAAACCCTAGTTTTCTTTCAAAATAGCCGTCGCCTGCTATTCTTTTTCATTTTTGAGTTAGCAGGTGATCGGCAACCATCTAGATGTTGATTGTTGATTGTCGGTGTTTGTTATTTCTCTTACTTTTATTTGTTATGTTTTTAATTTTTTATTTTAATAAGAATCTCTGCTCTTGTGGTACGTTTTTCCTCTGCCTTTGTGGCACGTTTTCTTTATTTTTGTGGTTTCCTTTCATCTTTCATTTTGGCATGATTTCAGCATACCTTAGTGATCGTTTGGTGCTTGCCCAGAGATCTTCACGATTCTAGTTTCTGATTATGATTCTGTTGGTGGTCATAGAAAGATAGATCCCCACTCGTTTGATGGTTGTTTGCCAATGTAATCAGTCATGGATAGCGGAGCAATCTGCCTGATAATTTGGCTTGCTCACCACTCCTTTTTCATCCAATAGTGAGTCTCGTTTGGACAGAGGCAAGGAGATTCAGGAAGGCTTCTGGATTTTGACGGTATGCTAATCTCTATGGAAGTATTTACTTTCTTTGCACTTTTACGTTTTTATATGAGATTTTGGTGGACTAGTCCCTATTATTCTCCCTTATGAATGCATTGTACTTGTAATATCTCCCATGATTTTTTTAATAAAATTTAGTTGCCATTGTCAAGAAAAAATATATTCTTGTTTTTTTGTTCATGCATATATCTTGTTGCATTTAGATTTAGTTCTCAAGATCTCAGTATCTTATTCGGAGTGTAGTCATGCGTCTATGAGCGTCATCTTCCTTTAGTATCGTAGGTTACGAGGTTGTTTTTATATTCAAATCGTATGACCATGCATTCATGCATTTTTAAGGATTAATAATTAAATTAGATCGAATCTTAATTTTTCTTAGTAAATATGATATGAATCTTTAGGTGCTGGTTTTCGGGCGTTGTGGGGTGCGAATCCTTCCCACTCATAACCGACTCCCGAACCCATTTTTCTCTGGTTTCCTTTTTGGTGTCCGGTCTACCTTATCCAAGTACCGATGGCGACTCCATCATTTTATTTTTAATACGAGTTTTTTTATGATTCCCCATTTCAAGAAAAGTGGGAAACTTCATAATTTTTTTAGTCATTATAACAATCATTCTCAATGAATAGTGACTTCGTCCATGAATCTAAAAACACGATAATTTTATTGGCACATTAATGAATATAATATTTCGTTATTTAGGTTAAACTTTACTCAATCCTAAAATTAAGAAAATGTTATATAAGTACTATAGAGCATAATTTTTTTAACAAATAATAATCACTAGTTGTATTGAACAAAAAGGAAATATTCAAAAATACAAGAAGGGCTTACATAACAGTGATAGACTGATCGAAAGATTACCCCTAGAACATCATAGTGCGTAAACTAGTCCCATGAAAATAAAATAGGATAAATCTAGGAGAGGGTTAAAACTCAATCAAACAACTCAGGAAAAAATATTAGATATAAAAAAATTAAATTGTCGAGTTCATGCCTTTAACGTGGGGGCCTTGGCATGGGAACCAATTGAGCATGGGGCCTTGCATTCGTCGAGTTCATGCCTTTAACGTAGCTTTTATACAAAAGATTGGATTCACATTGGTTACAAAGGTTGGCTCTTTGTGGGTGAAGGTATTGCAGCAAAAATATAAAGTCTGTTGACTAGTAAAATGATCAACGACCATGGAAGATGGTGATCAGGGGTACTGATGGTGGTTGGAGGTAGCTCTGATGTGTTCTTGGTCTGTTTTTCTAATGTAAAAGAGTGATCGTGTCGTTTCTCTCAATTGCATGGCTATCTATAGTGATTTGGACAAGTGTCGTTAGAGAGTTAGCGTGGCCTTGTGATTGGACCTCCTAGGAAGTGATGTTCTAGACTGGTTTTATCATTTCGATCTACGTGTGTCTACATGTGGTCATTGGTGATCATTCGCAAGGTATGTTCACGAGCCATGGATAATGACCACGTGATCGCTAGTGATAATTCGCAAGGTATGTCCGCGAGCCATGGGTAATGGTCACGTAGTCACCGGTGATCGTTTGCATAGTGGAGGTTCAGAGGTGCCAACATTTGCCCCCAGGTGAAGGAAGGTTATAAAGTGACATTGGTGAACCTAGGAACTGTATTAGAGCTCTTGTGGCACCAAACTATGTGGTGTGCGAATTTTAGGATTTTGAATTTCGTTTTTAACTATTTTATAATTAATTGAGTGGTTATTTGTGTTGCCATGTGGTGTGGTATGTAACACCCGAGTTTTGAGCCTAGAAGCTTTTAGCATTGGTTCGGGGTTAGTAGAACCTAAACTAGAGATCCGAGTTTTCGGGAGCGGTTCAAGGAAAACGTAGTTTGGGGTATGATAAAATTATGGGAAAAATTCCTAAAATCTTCTAAAATTATATAGAAAGGTTTGGTAAAGGCAATTTTAGAAAATGGTTTTTGGAAGATCGAGATTTCGATTTAGTGACCATTTCGTAAATAGTGAAAAATCTGTTTTTAAGGACTGTTTTGAAAGGGGGCAAAATTTAGAATCTTTAGGGAGCTAGCAATTAATTAAGGAACATTTTCCTTTAATTTGATCATTTTTAAATGATTTAATAAAAAGGAATTTAAAAGAGTCTTTTTAATAAAAAGGGATTTTATCATCTCCCAACTTTTCCAAAACTCGATGTCCAACCTCCACCCACTCAACCAAACATCCTTTTGCAACATCTTGATAAGAGGAGCAACAACCCTCAAATAACCATCCGTCAACCGACAGTAATGACCTGCCAAGCCAAGCAAACTACAAACTTCCAGCACAAACTTAGGTAACTCCCAACCTATCACCACTCCAAAACTAGCACACTTTCAACTCTAAAAACCAAACTCTAACACCGTTCACAACCTTGAGAACTCCAAATGTCGTTATTTAAAACCACCTATATAAGCTACATCACTTACCTCATCATTTTGTCAGTCCCCAGAAAGTCATTCGTAAGTGTAAACATATGTATGCATGATCACTTATATGCCCTTATAGATGTCTATATGTATGTATGTATGCAAACCTCTAATGTTATGCCCAAATGTATGCATGTATTGGGATATTTATATATACATATAAGTTTTTTTATATTGTGCATGATTAACAGTTCACACTTACTAATAACATTTCCAGAACCAGAACTCCTTCCAACATGCCAGAACTCGTACTTACTCAAAAGGAACAAACATTCTCTCCTCCACAAAAGCTTGCCAAACCATTTATACTCGTCGATCAAGATCCTCCTCGGTACCTTCATACAAAAGAATATCGCCTATAAACAACAACAAATTGATCCAACAACCCGTGGAACAACCGATCTATCATATCACCAAAACTTGTAACACTCGTACCTCATTCAAAAGATGTTTTAGGCACATCCACTTCCCTTACCCTCAACTAGTGATACTCAGACCTCAAATCAATTTAGAAAATACCGAGGCACCTCTAAACCGATCAAACAGATCATCAATCCGCAGCAAAAAGATATTTATTCTCAATCATCAACTTTCTCAGTTGCCAATAATCAATGCACTTCACATCATTCCATCCTTCTTTTCACAAACAACACCAGCGCACCCCAAGGAGAAACTCTAGGCCTAATAAACCCTCGATTAAGCAACTCATAAAGTTGTGTCTTCAACTCCTTCAACTCTTTCGGAGCCATATGATAGGGAGCAATAGACACTGAAGCTGTATTTTCGTACAACTTAATGCCAAACTCAACCTCTTTAATCAGTGACAAACGAGGCAATTCCTTCGAAACAACACCCAGATACTCGCATACCGTATGTATTTCCTAAGAACGCACCTCCTTCGATCCTAGATTCATGAAAAAGGCTCTGAATATCCAACAACCATATTTCAACATTTGACTCGCTTCTAGAGCTGAAACAACAATGGGCCTAAACACAACATTCTCACCTACAACTACCACCTCATAATCATCAGCACGTCTCAAGGTAACTCACTTGGTTATGAAATCAGCAACATCCCTATGTTCAGACAACCAATCCATACCCAGGATTACATCAAACCATGAAGCAGCAACTTCATCAAATCAACTACAAACACACAACCTTGCATTATTTCAGGACATCTTCTAGACAACCTCCTCACAACAACCATCTCAAAAGATCGCTTCACGTGGCTAACGTGATCCGAGAATGGTCAGGACTACTCGTGGCTTAAGTGATCCGAGTATATTCAAAACCTATTGTTTATGATTTAAGTGCTACACAAACGGTGCATGTAACACCCCGGGTTTGGGCTTAGAAGTTTTGGGCGTTGACCGGTTCGGTCAAAGTGTTGTTCGAATATAAAAGGTGATTTTTAGGAAAGCCTAGTTCGGGTTGCATTAAAAATATGGAAAAATGTTCTAAAATCCTCTTTTAATATATATAAGTGAACTGTGAAATCAATTTTGCAAAACGAGGTTTGGAAGGGTGACATTTTGGGTTAGTGACCAAAATGTAATTTTTGAAAACTGCGTGACTGTTTTAAAAAGGATTGAAACTTTGAATCTTTAAGGAGATATTTACCCAAAGGGGAGTTTCTCCAGATTTTCTAGAATATTAAATGATTTATTGATGGTTTAAAATAAAAGTAAAAATGAGGGAAAGATATTTTTGTCATTTCTAACTAACTTTCCAAATTTTCCATTTTCCATTTTCTCTCATCTTTTCTCTCAAACCAAACACATTCTCTCCAGATCTTTTTCTCTGATTTTTGTCACCTAAATATCATATTTCAATCCTCATTTGATTTCTAATCGATCCTTCAACAAAACCTTTGTATTTGCTACTTGGATTTTCAAGATTTTGGTTCCAAAAAGGGAGAAACTCAAGTTTGGAGGTAAGAACGTCCTTCTCCTCTGAACTTCAAGTTCTTTACTGAAATTCCCAAGTTCTCAATCCTTGATTTATGATTTATTAAAGGTTTTGCAATTGGAATCTTGATTTTGGTTTTAAAATGCAAGATTTGCTTGATTTTGGTGAAATTTTCGTATGATCTGTTTGGGCAGTGTGTTGAGGTGTTAAATTGATGTTAATTGAATGTTAACTTGATGAGAAATTGAGGTTTAATCAATGCAAACCCGAATAGGTTGAATTTCCTAAGTTTTGCTTGAGTTTTTGGTTTTTTTTGGAGTGATCTTGGTGATCTGTTATACCTGGAGGTATAAGGACGTGTTTGTGATCATTTTGGGTGTTAATTGATGTTTAAAAATGGGTTGAAGTGATGGATCTTGGCTGGGTTAAGTTTTGGAAGTGTTTGGGGGTGATTTCGGTTGTGTTTGGTAGCCGAAATGATGGTTTTGCAATGAGCAGCGAGTTAAGTTGTGTTGCTGGTGTTTTTAGTGCATTATGATGCATTAATCCTCTGATGTTGTGTGCTTGAAACAGGGGAAGTTGATCCGTGAGCATTAGAGGTGTTGTGGAAGGTTTCGGATGCTTGGAAGGCTTGTTGGCTAGCCTTGTTTTGTGTATCGGTGAGTGAAGTTGGGTTTTCAGCTTTTAAACCAAGGTTTGAAGGTTTTGGGAGCTTAGTTTAAGTCTAAACAACTTTGCTAAGCTCAAGAGTAAGTAAATGGATTTTCGCTCTTGGTTGTGTTGTGAATTGGCTTTTTAAGCAATTGTGATTGATGGTTGCAATGCATATGATTTGCATGTTTTAAATTCTGTTTTGAAATCATATTTTAGCATGGTTTAATGCTGGTTTTGAAAGCCATATGTGAAGGATGCTCGAGGTAAGAGATCCTTGGTTTTGTACATTGAATTGTGGAATTGATGCATAGTGTTGCATGTTGTTTATGGCTTTGTGTGATGCTTTAAAACAGTGGAATATTGTTGTTAATAATGCATTTTGGTAAGTGATGGTTAAGGTTACAAAGGTGGTTGAAAGTCCTTGTGTAAGCCTTGTTTATTTAAGAACAACATGGTGTTTAAAAGTCCATGATTGGTTCTTGGTTAAAGTTCATGGTGGTTATTGCATTTTGATTATGCTTGTGAATTAATGGATTAATGTGGTAAGATGGTTATATTGGCAAGTGATGTAAGTGGTTCTTGGTTTCTTTGATCGGATATAGTTAGCCGGCTATAGGATTGGGTGCACCGTGAATTAAGTCGCCTTGGATGTGGAGTGGTTAAGAGTGAACCGGTAAACTCCATCCAAGTATCCTAACGAGATGGTTAAGGTCATAATGGAGGTTGAGATTCCCATTCGAGGACCTTGGGTAAGCAAAGGTTATATGGTGGTTAAAAGTCCATATATGGGAACCTTGTGCTTGATAAGATCACAATGGTGGTGTAAAGTCCATGTGTGGATCTTGTGTAGGGTGTCCCGGATCTCGTTAGTGATGTTATACAACTACCAATCGGTGATGCAAAGGTTGTATGGTGTTTAAAAGTCCATACATGGAAACCTTGTGCATGTTAAGGTTGTATGGTGTTTAAAAGTCCATACATGGGAACCTTGTGAATGTTAAGGTTGTATGGTGTTTAAAAGTCCATACATGGGAACCTTGTGCATGTTAAGGTTGTATGGTGTTTAAAAGTCCATACATGGGAACCTTGTGAATGTTAAGGTTGTATGGTGTTTAAAAGTCCATACATGGGAACCTTGTGAATGTTAAGGTTGTATGGTGATTAAAAGTCCATACATGGGAACCTTGTGAACGGTAAGGTCAAATGGTGTTTAAAAGTCCATTTGGAGGGCCTTGGATTGGTAGTGTGTATGAAGCGTGGGGACAACGCTTGTGATCCGCGTATCCGATCGGGTGTTGAGTTGAAAAGTGGATTTGGCTATCAATTGGAGGCCAATATGATGTTCTTGAATATAATGAAGCATGAGATGCTTGAAATGATGCATGGTTGCATGAATAGTGTAAAATGTATTATGAATGCTTGTTGACTTGTTGGTTTGAACAAGTGTTGATTATCTATTGAGAATGGTGCATGTGTGCATGAAATCTCTTTAGTGCATTGAAGTCTTGTGGAGACTTGTTTTTAAAGGGCATGTGATGCAATTGTTAATGATGTGGTTCATATGTTGCATTTGTTTAATGCATGTGTTTGATTGTTCGAGTAAATGGTTTTAAAAGGGTTTCTTGCTTTGAAATGACATTCAAGTATGAGAATGGTAAGATGTAAAGTGGAAGTGTTTTCCAAGGTTTGAAATTAGCTTTGCATATGGTGTTTTTGCATGGAATGGCTAATTTGATGGTTTTGCAAGTTTATGTTTTGAAAAGGTTTACTTAGCTTCCTAAGCTAAGGGTTGGTTTTCATGTTTGTGCAAGGCATGATTTTAAAGCATGTTGTTGAAAAAGGGTTTTCAAATATTGCTTTGGTTTGTCGAATCGAGCTTGCTTTTAAAAATGGTTTTATGATTCGCTGCATTGATGGTGTCTTGGTTTTGAGCATTCCTCACTAAGCATTATGTGCTTACGCTCCTTTTTGTCCATCAATGCAGATAAGTGAAGTTTAGACAGCGAGGAGCAAGGGATTCAAGGAGTACTCCAAGTGAGATGTATGTCTCGGTTAATAGCTATAGTTAATAAAGGCAATGGGGGGAAGAATCTCTTATGTTGATGTTTAAGGAGATTGTGTATGTTGGACAAGTTGGGGTTATGGTTTTGAATCATGTGGTTTAATGTTGCAATGTTTGAATCTCCCTATGCTTAAGTTGTATTGCTATGCTTCTTGTTTAAAAGCATGATTGAGCCTTGAATGAGTTTAATGTGTTGTTGCACCTAGGGGTGGTTATGTATCTAGTTTTTGATGCATATATGTCTCTTGTATGTTATATGACTTGCTGGTGTGGTTTGGTTGCATTCGGATCTTGTTTGGTGGGTCAAAGATGCATTTAACCAGCAAGGATGCTGCAATCTGGGCAGGGCGTTTCGGAACGCGTGTTACCGTTTCGGAACGGGGGCCTGTAAAGGCCAGGGTGTTTCGAAACGGATGGACCCGTTTCGGAACATTTGTGCTACTGCCAGTGCCTGTTCTGATACGCGTTGCGGAACGGCCCCGCGTTTCGAAACAGGGTGAACCTGTTTCGGAACACCTGACCGTTGGGGGCTGACACTGGCGGTTATGTGTTTCGAAATGTTTGCGTTTTGGTCCTGAATCTTGTTTTTGAAATTGGATGAGTTTGAGATGTCCGTTTGAGCTGAAATTTGGCAGTGAAGTATGAAACATGACTAATTTTATATTGGTAACTTTTAATCGGGTGAAGTCCCTGTAATATTCAGAATTTACAGTTTGGTCCCTAAAGTTGTGTTTTGTACAGTTGGGTCCCTGAATGTTCTCTGATGGTTGTGATCTTTGAGTATGATGTTTGTGTGAACACATCTAGGGTTAAAGAGCATCTAGACAAGATTAAAAAGGA
The DNA here is from genome assembly GCA_030270665.1 of Hibiscus trionum. Classification (NCBI taxonomy): domain Eukaryota; kingdom Viridiplantae; phylum Streptophyta; class Magnoliopsida; order Malvales; family Malvaceae; genus Hibiscus; species Hibiscus trionum. The sequence continues at coordinate 37,131,864 of BSYR01000026.1, read as the reverse complement.
AAAAAAAGGGTCGTTAATCAAGGTTGACTTTCGGGTTGACTTTGGTTTTCCCCGTGTGATCTTCTTAATTCGGGTCGAACGTCTAGGCCGGGTTAAGGGGGTTACATTTGGTGGTATCAGAGCTGTGTTGCGAATGTTTGGGGAAAACAGTAAGTTGTTGTGATATGTGTTTGATGTATATCCTGATGTATGGTTGAAACCCGGTTGAAACATGTGTTTCTGAGCAAATTGTTGATGTTTTCAAGCATGCTTTGTGGTCATGAACCTTCGTTGAGCTCATGTGGTTTATGCTGTTGTTGTGAGCTGATGTTATGCATGATGGAAGTGTAATGGGTATGATATGTTAATGTTATGCTGTTGCGAGTGGATGTTGTTTGATGTAAGCATGATCGGATATGTTGTTGATATGCTTGATGTTGTGATATCCATGCTTTTGTTGACTGTTATGTCATGTAAAAGGGGGAGGATTCGGGATACCCATTGCCTTATTAATATAGCTATTGTGTTATGTTGGAGTTGGAGTTTGAATCCTTGCTTAAGCTGGTCTAATTGTTTTGTTTGTTTTGTTGTGATTGCTTGTTGTTAATAGTATGGTGAAATCGGTGAAAGAATGGCAGTTGGGTGAGATGGTTGCTGCCTTGGGGCAGGTTGTTAAGGTGTGGAACTCACCTTTTAATGGAGGTGTTTCGTCTCAGTTTTCTATGCCTGTAGTTGAGGTGGTAAGGCAGGAGGAAGAGGTTGGTTCTGTGATGAAGAGGTCATCACCTGTTGTTCAGGAGGTGTTCGGAACATCTCAGGCTGTGGGATGTGTGGGTTTGTCGAGGCAGCGTTTGCATGATTTGGGTGTTGTAGAGTATCATGGTTCGACACCTGAGACGTTTGAGGTCTGGTTGGCCAGTGTGGTTCTGATTTTGGATCAGGAAGGTTGTGTTTATGCATGTAAGCTGGGAAGTGTTGTCACATTGATGTTGGAGGACGCTTGTGCCTGGTGGACATCTGTGGCGGTGTCATCGCACATCCATGATATTGATTGGGATTTCTTTGTGTCTGCCTTTTATGAGAGGTATCTTGGAGAGAAATTCCCAAGGGTTAAGCAATGTGAAGGTAGTGCAAATCTGGGGCGAGAGTTGCTTGATCAAGGAGTGGAAGCTCAGCTACCGGTATGTAACCGTTGTGGAAGGCGCCATGTTGGAGGTTGTTGGGGCGCGGGTGTTTGTTGGAACTGTGGTTCTAAAGAGCCCGTGAAGCAAGATTGTCCTAAAATAGTGAAATCAGCTTCAGTGGTAGCAAAAGGGTCTCTGAAGGGTCGGGGGCACGGCCGAGCCAAGGTTCAAAGGTGGCAGGAAGAGCAGAAAGTTGTGAAGAAATTGGGGAATGAAATCTGTTGGAAATGTGGGTCTGCTGGACACATGAGACGTGATTGTTTGAAGTTGGCTCGGAACAGCCAAGGTTCTTTACCGCAAGGAGATGGTGGTGATCTCAGGGTGTTAGTTGATGCTGCAGCGGTGCGGCTGGAGAATGATGGTTCTGCAAGGAAGAGAGCTCGTCTGTTGAAGCTTCAGGGCAGTGAGGTGTTTTCAGGTAACCTTGTTTTAGTAACCTAGTTTGGTTTTGGTTTGGGTTTCCTTGTGTTGTGAGTTTGGTCTTGTTGCTAGCATGTTGGGGTAGTAGATGTTGTTGTTGTTTTGAAACATCTTAAACGTGAAGGAGGTTTTAGTGGGTATCTTGTGGTTAGTGGTTGCTAAAATGATGGAGTTAGACAAGTTGAAAGTGAAATAGGAGGTTGTTCTTAGACGGACTCTGAGGATGTTATTGGTGGGTGTGAACTGACATACATGCACAGTTAAAATCATTTGTTATATGTTATATTATATATGTACTGGTCCATGCATACATGTGGCATGACATTAGAGGTTTTGCATACATGTACATCAGGCATTGATAGGGCATGTTGGTGACCATGCATACGAACGTTCACACTTGCTAATAACTAATCAAGTCTGTTAGTGTTGTGGTTGGGTTAGGTTGGTGATGGGTTTTTAGAAGTTGTTTTGGTGCTGAGTGTAAGTTAGAGGTAGTGGAGAGTATTAAGCAAGTTGTTAGTAATAGTGAGTGCGGTATAGTATGTGGTCGAAGGAAGGTGTTTGGTGCTTGTTGAGTTTAGTGGTTTGGTGGTGAGGAGTACCGGTGGAAGTTAGAATCGGTCAAGTGGTTATGAGTAGCTTGTGGAAGAGATGGTTCCATGGAAGCTAGATGATGTTGCAGGTTAGTGGATGTGTTCTCGGAGTGCCGAGGTATCTTGGCATTGATGTGGTAGTAGAAAGGTTGTTTATTTGGGTGTTGGTTCGTAGCAACCTTCGAGGAGTTGAGATGGTGATGTGCATGTTTAAGTTGGGCGGTGTTCTTGTAAGGCAAGTGTTATGGTCAAAGCTTGAAGTGGAAAGGTAATGAAAGATCGGAGGTCATTGTTGGTTGGATGGATTCTTGTGAGAAGTGGTTGGCTGGTTGTGAGTAAGTGAATTCTTTTTGGAGATCAGCTGGTGGTGTGTGGAACGGCTAGCGGAGTCAAGGTCGGGGTTTTGTGATGTGATTTTTGGATTTTGGGTGAGTAGTCCTGGTGAGTTGTTATGGTAATGATAGCGGCGGATGTGATGGAATGCCAGCATTCGTTGAGAAGTTTGGGTAACAGTTGATGCTTGGGAATGCTTGCTTGTGGTAGAAATCTCTGGAAAAGGTTGAGTAGTTTTGCAAAGGTTTTTAGAAGCAGTGAAGGTTGTGGGTTACATAGTGGCTGAACTATTTGGTTGGAGTCACTATGTGAACAAGTTTCGGGAACAGTGTGTGGTGGTGTTGAGTTTGGGTGGAGTTTTGTGAAGAGGGAGTGTTCAGTGGTGGTTAAGTCCCCTGTGTTGCCTTGCGTGTTGCCTTGAGAAGTTTGGTTGTGCTCTTCTTGCCAGTTGAAATTTCGAGGACGAAATTTCCTAAGGGGGGGAGAGTTGTAACACCCCGGGTTTGGGCTTAGAAGTTTTGGGCGTTGACCGGTTCGGTCAAAGTGTTGTTCGAATATAAAAGGTGATTTTTAGGAAAGCCTAGTTCGGGTTGCATTAAAAACATGGAAAAATGTTCTAAAATCCTCTTTTAATATATATAAGTGAACTGTGAAATCAATTTTGCAAAACGAGGTTTGGAAGGGTGACATTTTGGGTTAGTGACCAAAATGTAATTTTTGAAAACTGCGTGACTGTTTTAAAAAGGATTGAAACTTTGAATCTTTAAGGAGCTATTTACCCAAAGGGGAGTTTCTCCAGATTTTCTAGAATATTAAATGATTTATTTATGGTTTAAAATAAAAGTAAAAAGGAGGGAAAGATATTTTTGTCATTTCTAACTAACTTTCCAAATTTTCCATTTTCCATTTTCTCTCATCTTTTCTCTCAAACCAAACACATTCTCTCCAGATCTTTTCCTCTGATTTTTGTCACCTAAATATCATATTTCAATCCTCATTTGATTTCTAATCAATCCTTCAACAAAACCTTTGTATTTGCTACTTGGATTTTTAAGATTTTGGTTCCAAAAAGGGAGAAACTCAAGTTTGGAGGTAAGAACGTCCTTCTCCTCTGAACTTCAAGTTCTTTACTGAAATTCCCAAGTTCTCAATCCTTGATTTATGATTTATTAAAGGTTTTGCAATTGGAATCTTGATTTTGGTTTTAAAATGCAAGATTTGCTTGATTTTGGTGAAATTTTCGTATGATCTGTTTGGGTAGTGTGTTGAGGTGTTAAATTGATGTTAATTGAATGTTAACTTGATGAGAAATTGAGGTTTAATCAATGCAAACCCGAATAGGTTGAATTTCCTAAGTTTTGCTTGAGTTTTTGGTTGTTTTTGGAGTGATCTTGGTGATCTGTTATACCTGGAGGTATAAGGACGTGTTTGTGATCATTTTGGGTGTTAATTGATGTTTAAAAATGGGTTGAAGTGATGGATCTTGGCTGGGTTAAGTTTTGGAAGTGTTTGGGGGTGATTTCGGTTGTGTTTGGTAGCCGAAATGATGGTTTTGCAATGAGCAGCGAGTTGAGTTGTGTTGCTGGTGTTTTTAGTGCATTATGATGCATTAATCCTCTGATGTTGTGTGCTTGAAACAGGGGAAGTTGATCCGTGAGCATTAGAGGTGTTGTGGAAGGTTTCAGATGCTTGGAAGGCTTGTTGGCTAGCCTTGTTTTGTGTATCGGTGAGTGAAGTTGGGTTTTCAGCTTTTAAACCAAGGTTTGAAGGTTTTGGGAGCTTAGTTTAAGTCTAAACAACTTTGCTAAGCTGAAGAGTAAGTAAATGGATTTTCGCTCTTGGTTGTGTTGTGAATTGGCTTTTTAAGCAATTGTGATTGATGGTTGCAATGCATATGATTTGCATGTTTTAAATTCTGTTTTGAAAGCATATTTTAGCATGGTTTAATGCTGGTTTTGAAAGCCATATGTGAAGGATGCTCGAGGTAAGAGATCCTTGGTTTTGTACATTGAATTGTGGAATTGATGCATAGTGTTGCATGTTGTTTATGGCTTTGTGTGATGCTTTAAAACAGTGGAATATTGTTGTTAATAATGCATTTTGGTAAGTGATGGTTAAGGTTACAAAGGTGGTTGAAAGTCCTTGTGTAAGCCTTGTTTATTTAAGAACAACATGGTGTTTAAAAGTCCATGGTTGGTTCTTGGTTAAAGTTCATGGTGGTTATTGCATTTTGATTATGCTTGTGAATTAATGGATTAATGTGGTAAGATGGTTATATTGGCAAGTGATGTAAGTGGTTCTTGGTTTCTTTGATCGGATATAGTTAGCCGGCTATAGGATTGGGTGCACCGTGAATTAAGTCGCCTTGGATGTGGAGTGGTTAAGAGTGAACCGGTAAACTCCATCCAAGTATCCTAACGAGATGGTTAAGGTCATAATGGAGGTTGAGATTCCCATTCGAGGACCTTGGGTAAGCAAAGGTTATATGGTGGTTAAAAGTCCATATATGGGAACCTTGTGCTTGATAAGATCACAATGGTGGTGTAAAGTCCATGTGTGGATCTTGTGTAGGGTGTCCCGGATCTCGTTAGTGATGTTATACAACTACCAATCGGTGATGCAAAGGTTGTATGGTGTTTAAAAGTCCATACATGGGAACCTTGTGCATGTTAAGGTTGTATGGTGTTTAAAAGTCCATACATGGGAACCTTGTGAATGTTAAGGTTGTATGGTGTTTAAAAGTCCATACATGGGAACCTTGTGCATGTTAAGGTTGTATGGTGTTTAAAAGTCCATACATGGGAACCTTGTGAATGTTAAGGTTGTATGGTGTTTAAAAGTCCATACATGGGAACCTTGTGAATGTTAAGGTTGTATGGTGATTAAAAGTCCATACATGGGAACCTTGTGAACGGTAAGGTCAAATGGTGTTTAAAAGTCCATTTGGAGGGCCTTGGATTGGTAGTGTGTATGAAGCGTGGGGACAACGCTTGTGATCCGCGTATCCGATCGGGTGTTGAGTTGAAAAGTGGATTTGGTTATCACTTGGAGGCCAATATGATGTTCTTGAATATAATGAAGCATGAGATGCTTGAAATGATGCATGGTTGCATGAATAGTGTAAAATGTATTATGAATGCTTGTTGACTTGTTGGTTTGAACAAGTGTTGATTATCTATTGAGAATGGTGCATGTGTGCATGAAATCTCTTTAGTGCATTGAAGTCTTGTGGAGACTTGTTTTTAAAGGGCATGTGATGCAATTGTTAATGATGTGGTTCATATGTTGCATTTGTTTAATGCATGTGTTTGATTGTTCGAGTAAATGGTTTTAAAAGGGTTTCTTGCTTTGAAATGACATTCAAGTATGAGAATGGTAAGATGTAAAGTGGAAGTGTTTTCCAAGGTTTGAAATTAGCTTTGCATATGGTGTTTTTGCATGGAATGGCTAATTTGATGGTTTTGCAAGTTTATGTTTTGAAAAGGTTTACTTAGCTTCCTAAGCTAAGGGTTGGTTTTCATGTTTGTGCAAGGCATGATTTTAAAGCATGTTGTTGAAAAAGGGTTTTCAAATATTGCTTTGGTTTGTCGAATCGAGCTTGCTTTTAAAAATGGTTTTATGATTCGCTGCATTGATGGTGTCTTGGTTTTGAGCATTCCTCACTAAGCATTATGTGCTTACGCTCCTTTTTGTCCATCAATGCAGATAAGTGAAGTTTGGACAGCGAGGAGCAAGGGATTCAAGGAGTACTCCAAGTGAGATGTATGTCTCGGTTAATAGCTATAGTTAATAAAGGCAATGGAGGGAAGAATCTCTTATATTGATGTTTAAGGAGATTGTGTATGGTGGACAAGTTGGGGTTATGGTTTTGAATCATGTGGTTTAATGTTGCAATGTTTGAATCTCCCTATGCTTAAGTTGTATTGCTATGCTTCTTGTTTAAAAGCATGATTGAGCCTTGAATGAGTTTAATGTGTTGTTGCACCTAGGGGTGGTTATGTATCTAGTTTTTGATGCATATATGTCTCTTGTATGTTATATGACTTGCTGGTGTGGTTTGGTTGCATTCGGATCTTGTTTGGTGGGTCAAAGATGCATTTAACCAGCAAGGATGCTGCAATCTGGGCAGGGCGTTTCGGAACGCGTGTTACCGTTTCGGAACGGGGGCCTGTAAAGGCCAGGGTGTTTCGAAACGGATGGACCCGTTTCGGAACGTTTGTGCTACTGCCAGTGCCTGTTCCGATACGCGTTGCGGAACAGCCCCGCGTTTCGAAACAGGGTGAACCTGTTTCGGAACACCTGACCGTTGGGGGCTGACACTGGCGGTTATGTGTTTCGAAATGTTTGCGTTTTGGTCCTGAATCTTGTTTTTGAAATTGGATGAGTTTGAGATGTCCGTTTGAGCTGAAATTTGGCAGTGAAGTATGAAACATGACTAATTTTATATTGGTAACTTTTAATCGGGTGAAGTCCCTGTAATATTCAGAATTTACAGTTTGGTCCCTAAAGTTGTGTTTTGTACAGTTTGGTCCCTGAATGTTCTCTGATGGTTGTGATCTTTGAGTATGATGTTTGTGTGAACACATCTAGGGTTAAAGAGCATCTAGACAAGATTAAAAAGGAAAAAAAGGGTCGTTAATCAAGGTTGACTTTCGGGTTGACTTTGGTTTTCCCCGTGTGATCTTCTTAATTCGGGTCGAACGTCTAGGCCGGGTTAAGGGGGTTACAGTGCAAGTATACACTCCTCAAGTAATAGTATAGATTAAGATTGGTGAAACTCTACTTTTTAGCTTCTCGTACTGAAAAAAGGAATGCGATTGATGGTGATTGAGTGATATTGAGAAACAAAAAATAAATTAAACTTAAAGTAAATCTAAATTAACAAGAGAAGAAACTAAGATGATTCAGGAGGGTGGGCTATTGAGCAATATGATGCTTTTGCTGAATGAATTGTCGTGACAATTAATCACATTTTCTTATGTTCGGCAGAGTTTTCTTCAATGCCTTCTAGTTATCTCTAACAGAAGAACTAATGATGGAATAGGCCTTGGTAATACATCTCCATGCTAAGGAAGAATTAGCTTCTATAAGTTCTCGCATGTTTAGAAACTAGTATCCAATATCTTTAATCAGCTTCCATCAGCTCCTGCATGTTTGGAAATCTAAATCTAAGGTAATACTTCCATAAGCTCTCGCATGTTTGGAAATATTTACCAGTGAATATCTAAAGAAAATTAGCCTCCATCAGCTACCGCATGTTTGGAAATCCGTACTCAATAGAGATATTTCTATCAACTATCCCCAGTTTTCCGAGTAGGGGTGTTACAAGTAGTTTATTTTGTACCGGTAGTTTATTTTGTACCTCTTTATTTCGATTTAACACCAGAAAAAAATCATCCTTACACGACATCAAAACCCAATAACCCACGCCAATTTAATTTGTTCATAGCTGAGTTTAGAAAAGTCAACATAATAACAGACCCAAACATTGAATTAATTAAAAAGAAGAAAAGATAAAATTAAGGGTTGCAACGTGGTCAATCTACTCCCAATGATCTTGATTCGATCCATAGAACTTCTCTTCCTCCTATTGTTTGAGGTTGTGATTGTAACACCCCCTTACCGGCCTGGTCGAGAACCGGGTCAGAGCATGTTACCGATGAGTAATACGGTGATCGGTGCGATAAATTCGATTTTTATTCCCAACACATAATCATTATTATACAAATAGAACATTACCAATATACATTTAATCCAATTCATTAACAAGAAGGCCACATTAAACAGTTTAGGACCAATTTATAACTTTTACAAGTTTTAGAGACTAATCTATAAAACTGACAAATGAAAGGTCTTTTGATGCCACAAAAAATAATACAATGTAATTCAATGCATTAGTAACTAGCCTGTAAATTTTCATACAATTTGGATATCATTATCCCTTCCAATTTAATCTTACGATATTTAGTGACTAAATTGTGAAACTAGTAATCTGTTCAATTAGTCCTTAACTAACTTGCCTAACCCCGTATCGAAACACCCTTAGCTGTTTCGAACGGGTGGACTTTGATCATCTTTTAATGACTTTTCCCTTTTGACCTTATCAGTACATGCTTGACCTGTATCGAAACGGATGGACCATCTTTGACTCGTTTCGATACGTTATGAACCCATATCGAAACGTTAGTCTCCAGAGACGAAATGTTTCAAAATGAATCAATTCCGTTCCGATACGCCCACACCTTTAGGTTTATTATAACACACCTGTATCGAAACGCCATTACTCGTTCTGATACGGCCTGACCTGTAATGACAAATTTTTGCTGGTTTTTATTCGATTTAACCTATCGAACGATGTCCAAATGCAATGAAACATTATATGTAACATTTCAATGGTATGAACTACTAGCATGCCAAGTTTCATGACCATATGAATACGTTTACTATGTTTTTACCTTTTTGAGCCATGTATGCAATTTCCATCCATTTTAGACTTTACCAAAAAGCTATTTAAAGCTATTTAACTTATTACAACTTAAGCAATACAACAACATATCAAAATAGGCACAAATGACTAGTTCGACTACTTTGCCATCTTCTTAGGAGTTTATAAGACAAAAACACATTACTTGGGGCTGGTAGTGACTTGTCTTGCTTGCCGATCCGATCCTCCGACACACAAACCTTCTTAACTTGAAATATGCATGAGATGAGACCACATTAGGCATACTTTCCTAGTGAGGTAGTCATTAATAATATGAATAACAACAATGCCATGAATCTTCTTAATCAATAGCTCATGCAAACAATATCAATGTTATACAATAATATGCAATGTGTAAACATATTCATTTCATTCTTATTCCGTGGATTGAATAAAGATCGTGGATACGCGAATTCCTACGCCTCGCCAAGTCAATGAATGGTCTAGTCCCTCCGCCTCGCTAATATGACCAATATCCATACACATCCCTCTGCCTCACCAAATCAATATAGGCCGTAGCCTTAGGACTGTAGTCCACCCGTACATTGAGCTAATGAATTCTATGGCATGCCAATTGTATCCAATCTCCATTCCAATCCAGGGTTGGAATGTTCATATCCATTTCAATAACCAATAGTATTCCGTTGTCTGATGATTTCAATATTACCAATGACAAGTATATGTATCTGTAGAACTAAGGTTTTGATATAATATTTGAAAAATGTTTTGGACTAAATTGAAAAGAATTTAAAATGTGTTTTTAGTCAAAAACAACTTGAAAATATGTTTAAGGGTTTTAAAGGCTTTGGAAAGAGTTTAAAGTACATTTAAAGTGGTCAAAACCAGCATTTTTATGTACACGTACCGATACGGTATTGGACCGTACCGATACGCCTTAGGGTTTCAAACTACCAGATTTTCCAGTAGCCAAAACCCGTACCGATACACTTAGCCGTATCGATACGGTGTGCTTTGAAAGAGCCCAACGGCTAGTCGCGTACCGATACGGTTGTATCGCGTACCGATACGCCTAACTACCCCAACGGTCATTTCCCAATGGCCATTTGAATTTGCAGGACCGTACCGATACGCTAAGCACGCGTATCGATACGCATCAGCTGAAGAAGCCCAACGGGTCTTTCCTCATTGAGACCGTATCGATACGGTTGGACGAGTATCGATACGCCAAGCTGTAGAACTGCATTTATGGTGGGAAATAAAGGCTCCAATGGCTCCAATTCAATCCCAACGGCTAGTAACGGCTACAAACTCAATTGGGAGTATAAAAGGGACCTCCAAGCATCTTGTAATGGTTAATGCTTCAATTGTTACAACATTATGATGTCAAAATTTGTCTAGAGCTTTAATTGTACATTTCTTGCTTAGAAAACACTTGTGAGCTTACATTGTTAAATTTGCTCAAGTGTTTAGATTTTGGGTGAGTGCTTAGAATTGCAAACAAACACCTTTTAGAGGGATTTCTAGTTTGCTAAGTCTTTCTTTGTAAAGAGAGTGATCCCTCAAGCTTTGGGTAGAAAGCTTTGAGGGTTGTAACGGTTTCCTCCTAATCCGAGAAAAGGGGACGAAATTCTTAGTGAATTTGTTGGAAATCCTTAGTGGGGAGCTAAGGTAGTGGATGTAGACCTTGGTTAGAAGGTTGAACCATTATAAATCCTTGTGTCAAATTGCCAAATTTTCACCTCCCACTAAAACACCCAATTATCCAACTTCTCCACACTTGGCGAGCAAGAACGGTTGATCGAATCGAGCCCCCTAAATCTCAACAATTGGTATCAGAGCTTGGCTCAATCGAAGGGGACTCACATCCTTTGAGAAGATCCGACAAGCTCGATCAAAATTTTACCAACCGGCTCAAATGGCGCAATCCATCGACAAACCGCCCTTCTTCGACGGAAATCACTATGCCCATTGGAAGACAAAGATGAAATTCTTCTTGAAGTCAAGAGATTACAAGATATGGGATATAGTTGAAGATGGTCCGTTCGTGCCTCAAGGAAGCAAAGCGGAATGGAGTGCCGACAATCGCAAGAAGATGGAGCTTAATTGCAAAGCCTTGCACATGCTCTTTTGTGCATTTAGACCAACCATCTATGAGAAGATGTCTTCTTGTGAGAGTGCCAAGGAGGTATGGGACAAGCTTGAAGTCACATACGAGGGAACCGATGAAGTAAAGGAGACCAAGATTGGGCTCCTCACCTTAGAGTATGAGAACTTCAAGATGGATCTGGATAAGAACATCGAAAAGATGTTTGATAGGTTCTCCGCTATCACAAATGGACTTAAAGGTTATGGAGAAGCCATCCCAGAAGAGAAGCTTGTCCAAAAGCTCATCTACTCCCTTCCTGAGTCATGGGAATCAAAGAGGACCGCCATCATCGAAGTCAAGAATCTCAAAACCTTGAAGCTTGATGAACTCATGGGGTCTCTTCTCACTCACCAAATAATGAAGAAAAACAAAGAAGAGGAGAAGAAGAAGGAAGAGATTAGAGCGATGGGGAAGAAGAAGATCATGGAGCTAGGCATCAATGCAAGTGTCGTAGCTCTCAAATCCTCCACATGCTATTATATAGATTCAAGTGAGGAGGAAAGTGAAGATGAAGAGATGGCCTATCTCTTCAACAAATTTGCCCGGTTCATGAAGAGTAAAATGGAAAAATCCAAGCATGAATCGATGAAGAAGATGAAGGACTCCCACAAATCCAAAAAGAAGGGATCATCTTCAAAACAATCATATGTGGCCACATGGAGTGATGAAGACTCCACCGATGACGAAGTAGCCCACCTGTGCTTGATGGCCCTCAATGAGGGGGAGGTAACTTCTAACTCATCTATTTCAAATTTATATACATTTGATGAGTTACAAGATGCCTATGATGATTTGCTTTTGGAATTCAAGGCATCATTTTCTAAAAACAAAAAGTTGATTTCGAAAATAAAAATTGAAAATGATTTGCTTTCCAAAACAAATCTTGAACTTGAAGCAAAATTGAAAGACTTTGAACAAAAATGTTTTGATTTACAAAATTTGCTTCTTAAAGTTCAAAAAGAAAAGGATTTGATTTCCAATGAACTTAAAAAGAAAAATAGTTTTGGAAAATCAAATTTTTATGTAAGACAATCTAGTGCCCCTAGATTTGTAAATGGAAAATGCTTTAGAAGTGTTTGGGTCCCAAAAGGACTAACCACTTCAACTAAAAAGGTTGAAATTAAAAAATGGATTCCTAAGGGGACTAAATTTTGTGCTACTAATGTCTATGGATCCAAAGCAATTTGGATACCAAAAATTACTTGATTGTCTTTTGCTAGGTGTGATGGAGAGTGATCAACAAGTCAAACTTTGAGGGGGAGCTCCATGCACACATAGAAAGAACACTTGAAGAAGGAAGGCTTCACATCCTCCCTTAAGTTCAAGTGTGGTAAAATCTAGTTGCTTTTGTTCTTATTTGATTTATTTTCTTTTATGTCAACTAGATAATCATATATGTTGAACTAACATTCTCAGGATGCTTTGAGTAAGGGGGAGCAAATTTTCAAAAACCAAAATTTTAAGTGTGTCAATATTTTTTTGCCTCCTATGTTATCTTAAACTTAAATGTCATTTTAAATTCTTTTTGATATAACAAAAAGGGGGAGAAATGGTTTGAAAAATTGAATTTTCAAATGAATAAGGGGGAGTTTTATTTGATTTCATATCTTTAATCTCTTATTCACAATTTTAAAGTTAAAGGGGGAGAATCCCAAACAATTTTTCAAGTTGGTTTTATTATATCAAAAAGGGGGAGATTGTAGAACTAAGGTTTTGATATAATATTTGAAAAATGTTTTGGACTAAATTGAAAAGAATTTAAAATGTGTTTTTTGTCAAAAACAACTTGAAAATATGTTTAAGGGTTTTAAAGGCTTTGGAAAGAGTTTAAAGTGGTCAAAACCAGCATTTTTATGTACCCGTACCGATACGGTATTGGACCGTACCGATACGCCTTAGGGTTTCAAACTACCAGATTTTCCAATAGCCAAAACCCGTACCGATACGCTTAGCCGTATCGATACGGTGTGCTTTTAAAGAGCCCAACGGCTAGTCGCGTACTGATACGGTTGTATCGCGTACCGATACGCCTAACTACCCCAACGGTCATTTCCCAACGGCCATTTGAATTTGCAGGACCGTACTGATACGCTAAGCATGCGTATCGATACGCATCAGCTGAAGAAGCCCAACGGCTCTTTCCTCATTGAGACCATATCGATACGGTTGGACGAGTATCGATACGCCAAGCTGCAGAACAACATTTATGGTGGGAAATAAAGGCTCCAACGGCTCCAATTCAATCCCAACGACTAGTAACGGCTACAAACTCAATTGGGAGTATAAAAGGGACCTCCAAGCATCTTGTAATGGTTAATGCTTCAATTGTTACAACATTATGATGTCAAAATTTGTCTAGAGCTTTAATTGTACATTTCTTGCTTAGACAACACTTGTGGGCTTACATTGTTAAATTTGCTCAAGTGTTTAGGTTTTGGGTGAGTGCTTAGAATTGCAAACAAACACATTTTAGAGGGATTTGTAGTTTGCTAAGTCTTTCTTTGTAAAGAGAGTGATCCCTCAAGCTTTGGGTAGAAAGCTTTGAGGGTTGTAACGGTTTCCTCCTAATCCGAGAAAAGGGGACGAAATTCTTAGTGAATTTGTTGGAAATCCTTAGTGGGGAGCTAAGGTAGTGGATGTAGACCTTGGTTAGAAGGTTGAACCACTATAAATCCTTGTGTCAAATTGCCAAATTTTCACCTCCCACTAAAACACCCAATTATCCAACTTCTCCACACTTGGCGAACAGGAACGGTTGATCGAATCGAGCCCCCTAAATCTCAACAATATCTCATCATCAATATTTCATAATTCAATGACAATGAAAATGTCCAATAATCTCAATACAATAATTAGATGACAATGACTATATCAATAACAATGCACCATGACAATACCAATGACTCTGTCCAATGCTCAATAACAACTTATCGACACTTACCAAAGTGTCCGATTAACCATCCAATGCAATTTCTTCAACAACAATGTTAGCGATGCAATCTAAAATATCAAATAATGATCCGGGAAAGCCTTTCGCCTAAACCCAAGACTCCGACTACACTCACCTTGACACTCCGAAGCTTTCAAGGCTCCTGGATGACAATCCCCTTGTTCCTAGCTTTGGATGGAGATGATGGATGTTCTTTATCAATGTCTTGAGCTAGGAAATCAATTTGAGACCATTAGGGTTGATATTAAGATATCAAAATCAATATAACAACATCAAAATCGATAACCAGTCTCAATAGAGATGACAACGATGAGATATCCATGAAACCCTAGCTTAAGATTAATCATGTTTTATCCATGGAATTCAATAATCGATTGAGGATTATAGCTTACCCTACCGATAGTAACGATTCGATATCGATAAAACGAAGAAAAGATGAAGTTCAAAGCTTCCTCCAATGGAGGTGCTTGCTTCAAGGAATAAGATGAAGAGGATAAAGGTGTTTGCCTATATCTCTCGGGTAATTTCCAATTCCCTAATTCCTTTTGTTTTTAAAAATATAACTTGGCTATTTGGCTTTCCTTCAATTGAAGGAAAGATCTCCTGATAACCCACGTAGGCCTCATTAAATCAAAGAGGGGCTAATCGCATGATTAGTCCCTCAACTTACACCATTTTATGATTTCACTCCTTACCTTGCATTATCTTCAATTAAGTCACTATATAGGTTCAATATTATTCAATAGAGTCCGATGACGATGTTTTGAGTCAAATTAGGGTTCGATATCAATAATTTACTAGTCGGTACAATATTTAGACTCTATCAATGTAGAATTTCTGATCACCGGAACCAAATTCTGACTAGATCAAATTTTAGGGTGTTACAACTCTCCCCCCTTAAGAAAAATTCGTCCTCGAATTTTACTTGAACTAAAGAGATGTGGATACTGTTGTTTCATGGTCTCTTCAGGTTCCCAAGTGGCTTCCTCAATGGTGTGGATCCTCCATAGCACTTTAACCAATGCTACTATTTTGTTTCGAAGCCTCTTGACTTCCCTTGCAAGAATCTGAACCGGTTCTTCCTCGTAGGATAAATTTGGTCAAAGTTCTACAGATTCAGGTTCCATAACGTGTGAGGGATCATATCGATACTTCCGAAGCATCGATACATGAAAGACATCGTGGATTTTACTCAATTTTGAGGGTAGCAATAGCCGATATGCCACTGGGCCAATCCTTTCAATGATTTCAAAGGGTCCAATGAATCGGGGACTCAATTTCCCCTTTTTTTCTAAATCTTAAGACTTTCTTCCATGGCGACTCTTTGAAGAAGGCCTTCTCACCAACTTCGTATTCAATGTCTCTTCTTTTAAGATCAACGTAAGCTTTTTGTCGATCAAAGGCAGCCTTTAAACGATCATGGATAATGGTGACCCGTTCTTCAGTCTCCCGAAGCAAGTCAGGGCCTAACACCATGCCTTCACCAAGCTCCGACCAACACAGTGGAGTTCTACATTGCCTACCATACAATGCCTCATATAGGGCCATCTGGATTGATGCTTGGTAACTATTATTGTAGGCAAATTCGACAAAGGGTAGAGATTTCTCCCAAGTTCCACCAAAGTCAATAATGCATGCTTGAAGCATGTCTTCCAAGATATGTATAAAGAGATTTAGTGACAATGCAGATTTCTATGATTTCAAAGGTCAGATTGTTCAATGATTTACATGTATTACCCTTTCCGACTGACCGTCAGTTTGCGGGTGAAAGGTTGTGCTAAGATTAACTTTGGTGCCCAAAGATCCTTGTAAGGTTCTCCAAAACCGAGATGCACATCGAGGATCTCGATCGGAGATGATAGACTTAGGTACTCTATGGAGTCGGATTGCTTCTTTGATATACAAGTCAGCTAGCTTAGAAAAACCATAGTCTATTCTAACCGGTACAAAATGAGCTGACTTTGTGAAACGATCTACAATGACCCATATAACATCATGCTTTGTAGGGGTCATCGGTAAACCACTAACAAAGTCCTTAGTTATCTTTTCCCATTTCCATTTCGATGGATCGATAGGTTGTAATAGTCCACTAGGAGCACAATGTTCTGCCTTAACATGTTGGCACATGAGACACTTGGAAATGTAATCAACTATGGCCTGCTTCATGCCTGGCCACCAATAGAGTTCGCGTAGATCTTTATACATCTTTGCAGATCCAGGGTGAACATAGAAAGAACTCGAATGGGCTTCTGAAAGGATATCAGTGCGAAGAGATTCATCATTAGGTACACAAACTCGATCATGGAAACATAAGAGTCTTTTAGAATTAATTCTGAAGTCAGGGTTGTTTGGTAGCTTAGAGGCAATGGCTTGAAGCTCGAGATCTTGCTCTTGCAATTCCTTTATTCGTGAGACGATGGTAGACTGAACTTGGAGCTTAGCTATAAGACAACGATGCTCCCGAAGTCAGAAGTGGGCGTTAATTGCTCGAGGGGCTACAATATAGCAACATTACGATGAGTTAATGTACTTCACAATACACAAAACTTCAAGTCTAGTGTAAATGCTTACCAGAGGAAGGTTTGCGGCTGAGTCCATCAGCTACAACATTGGCCTTGCCCGGATGGTAATCAATGATGAAGTCATAATCTTTAAGGAGTTCCATCTACGTCCGTTGCTGAAGGTTTAACTCCTTATGGGTCAACAAATATTTGAGCCTTTTATGGTCGGTGAAAAGATAGCATTTCTCCCCGTAGAGATAATGCCTCCAGATTTTCAATGCAAAGACAGTCGCAGCCAATTCAAGGTCGTGGGTGGGATAATTCATTTCGTGTGGCTTAAGTTGTCTCGAAGCATAAGCAATAACTTTGCCTTCTTGCATCAAAACACATCCTAACCCAAGATGCGATGCATCACTGTATAATGTATAGTCCTTTCCAGACTCAGGTTGGGTCAAGACAGGTGCATGGGTCATAACTTGTTTCAACTGATCAGAACTTCGTTGTTGGGCCTCGGTCCAAATAAAAGGAGTTTCTTTCCTCAACAGTTTGGTTAAAGGAGCGGCTATCATAGAAAATCCTTTCACGAATTTACGGTGATAGCCAGCAAGCCCAAGGAAACTTCTGACTTCACCAACGTTCTTCGGTTAATGTCAATCTACAATGACTTGAATTTTCTTCGGGTCTACTTGAATGCCCGAAGCCAACATGATATACCCCAAAAAGGCAACTTCAGTGAGCCAAAACTCACACTTGGAGATCTTCGCATACAATTGTTTCTCTCTTAGAGTCTGAAGTACAATACAAATATGATCTCGATGCTCCGTTTCATTCTTGAAATAGATCAAGATGTCATCTATAAACGCCACTACGAATTTATCAAGATAGGGTCTAAATACCCGATTCATCAAATCCATAAAAGCTTTCGGTGCATTGGTTAGCCCAAAGGGCATCACAAAGAATTCGTAGTGTCCATATCTTGTACGGAAAGCAGTCTTTGGCACATCGCACTCTTTAACTCTCATTTGATAGTAGCCCAACCTTAAGTCGATCTTAGAAAACACATAGGCATCTTTTAATTGATCGAACAAGTCGTATATTCTAGGTAATGGATATTTATTCTTGATGGTTACTTTATTCAATTGTCTGTAGTCGATGCACAAGCGCATAGAACCATCCTTCTTTTTAACAAAGAGAACCAGAGCTCCTTAAGGTGAAGAGCTCAGTTGAATGAAACCCTTGCTCAATAAGTCTTGAATCTAAGCCTTTAATTCTTTCAACTCCACAACTGCCATTCGATATGGTGCAATGGAAACTGGAGCAGTCCCAGGTTGTACCTCAATGCCAAATTCCACTTCACGTGTTGGGGGCAATCCCGGAAGTTCATCAAGAAATTCACATACGGTGTCAATGTCTTGTAGTTGCGGCTCACCTTTGATTTCCATTGACAAAGCATACAACGATGGATTCCTTGCATTCATCAGTACAACACTTTCTTTACCCAAACCCCTAAGATACAATTTTCTTTTACAACAATCTACCCAGGCTTGATGTTCACTAAGACAATCTAAACCTAGGATAGCGTCAAATTCATGTATCGGTAATGCCAACAAATTGGCCAGAAAAGGTATCCCTTGAATCATTAAGGGACAATTCTTGCATACTACCCTTACGGTGACACAATCTCCTAGGGGATTGGTTACAGAAATTCTCGATGCTATTGGTTCAGAAGACATGTTATACATTTTAACTACATTGGTGCTTATGAAAGAATGAGTAGAGCCAGGGTCAATCAATGCATATAAAGGGTGCGAATATAACTCAATGGTACCTGCAATAACATCAGGTTCATCCTCTTCTTCCCTGCTCCCCACATGGTACATTTGAGCAGGAGCCTTAGAATCTTGTTTGTTGAAAGGCTTCCCTGGACCACTCGATCGTCCAAAAGTCCCCGATGATCCCTGCTTCGATCCCTTACCCAAGAAGGATTGAGCAGGTGAAGCAGCAGTAGTCTGTGTGACCACAGATTTGGTTGCATTCATAGGACAGTCACGAATAAAGTGACCTTGCTCACCATAGTAATAACAAGCTCCAGCCTGCTTACGACATTGTCCCACCGAATGCTTGTTCTGACAATAATTGTACAATGGATGTTGGTTGCCTCAGTTTGAACCTCCAGTACTATCAACGGACGCTGCTTTGGCAAAAGACTGCGTCACAGACTGAGGTCTCTCAATATTCCCGGAACGGGAAGGCTGTGAGTAGACATTCTGCTTGGGGCCTTGATATCTCCACTTCTTGTTCCATCTCGGAGGTCACGAATCATCCCTGATCCTCTTCTCAAATTTTTTAGACCCATCGGCTCGTTGAGCTCTCTGGGCAGCTTCAGTGGCCTTGACTCGGTTCACCAAATCCTGAAAGTTGGTGATACCAAGGGCCGTAAACATAGGTCGCAATTCATCACTAAGGCCAGCTATGAACATTCTGCACTTATCTTCCTCATTCTTTATAAACTCTACTCTGTATCGGCAATATTTACAGAAATCATGGATATATTGCTCGATAGGCCGCCCTCATTGCCTCAAGTGAAGGAAGGTGTTTCGCCTTTCCGCGAGATAATACTCACTAATGTATTTATTTCGGAATTCTCGGAGAAAGAACTCCCAGGTAACCGATTCTTCAGAAGCTATGAGAATAGTAGTTTCCCACCACATAAGAGCTTCATCGGTCAACAACGCAATAGCACATTCCAACTTGTGTTCATCCAAACACTGCAGCTGTTTATTCAAGATACGTAGCGTGTTGTCCAGCCAATATTCGGCAACTTCAGGATTATCATCATCATGTCCAGTGAAAGAATAGGCTCAGAGTGAAGCCAGTTTGTCCATAGGGGCTCAGATATACTAGAAAACGGGAGGGGTAGGCTGAACTGGTGGTGTTGCTTGCATCGCAACCATAAACTGTTTGAACATGTTGCCATGTTCTGATAGCATTCAGCCTGAGCAGTAGGTGCTGCAGGCTCAGTATCCGGAACAAGAGGGTCATGTGGTTGCGGTGGGTTCTGAGGATTTCCTCCTCTAACCTCCTCGCCATGTGTCGAGGAGCCAGTAGCGAGCTCGTCAATATGAGCTTCGTTTGTCTCAAACATATCTATATGAAAGATCGGATTAGTCGACAAGTCACATTATACATAATATAAAACTCCTAGGTGGCAAAGTAACACAATAGCAATGCAATAAACTCTGGTTTAGTCCTAGAATCGACTAAACTCTAGCTCTGATACCACAAATGTAACACCCCCTTGCCGACCTGGTCGAGAACCGGGTTAGAGCGTGTTACCGATGAGCAATACGATGATCGGTGCGATAAATTCCATTTTTATTCCCAACACATAATCATTATTATACAAATAGAACATTACCAATGTACATTTAATCCAATTCATTAACAAGAAGGCCACATTAAACTGTTTAGGACCAATTTATAACTTTTACAAGTTATAGGGACTAATCTGTAAAACCAACAAATGAAAGGTCTTTTGATGCCACAAAAAATAATACAATGTAATTCAATGCATTAATAACTAGCTTGTAAATTTTCATACAATTTGAAGATCATTATCCCATCCAATTTAATCTTACGATATTCAGTGACTAAATTGTGAAACTAGTAATCTATTCAACGAGTCCTTAACTAACTTACCAAACCCCGTATCGAAACACCCATAACAGTTTTAAAACGGGTGGACGTTGATCGTCTTTTAATGACTTTTCCCTTTTGACAATATCGGTACATGCTTTACTTGTATCGAAACGCTATGAACCCGCATCGAAACGTTTGTCTCTAGAGACGAAATGTTCCGAAACGGATCAATTCCGTTCCGATACACCCATACCCTTAGGTTTATTATAACACACCCGTATCGAAACGCCATTACCCGTTCTGATACGCCTGACCTATAATGACTAATTTTTACTGGTTTTTATTCGATTTAACCTATCGAACGATGTCCAAATGCAATGAAACTTTACACGCAACATTTCAATGGTATGAACTACTAGCATGCCAAGTTTCATGAACATATGAATACGTTTACTATGTTTTTACCTTTTTGAGCCATGTATGCAATTTCCATCCATTTTAGACTTTACCAAAAAGCTATTTTAAGCTATTTAACTTATTACAACTTAAGCAATACACCAATATATCAAAATAGGCACAAATGACTAGTTCGACTACTTTGCCACCTTTCTAGGAGTTTATAAGAAAAAACACATTACTTGGGGCTGGTAGTGACTTGTCTTGCTTGCCGATCGGATCCTTCGACACACAAACCTTCTTAACCTGGAATATGCATGAGATGAGACGCATTAGGCATACTTTGCCTAGTGATGTAGTCATTAATAATATGAATAACAACAATACCATAAATCTGCTTAATCAATGTCTCATGCCAACAATATCAATGTTATACAATAATATGCAATGTATAAACATATTCATTTCATTCTTAATCCTTGGATTGAATAAAGATCGTGGATACGCGAATTCCTACGCCTTGCCAAGTCAATGAATGGTCTAGTCCCCCACCTCGCCAATATGACCAATATCCTTACACATCCCTCTGCCTCGCCAAATCAATATAGGCTGTAGCCCTAGGACCGTAGTCCACTCGTACACTGAGCTCATGAATTCTACGGCATGCCAATTGTATCCAATGTCCATTCCAATCCAAGGTTGCAATGTTTATATCCATTTCAATAACCAATAGTATTCCGATGTCCGATGATTTCAATATTACCAATGACAAGTATATGTATCTCATCATCAATATTTCATAATTCAATGTCAATGACAATGTACAATAATCTCAATACAATAATTCAATGACAATGAATATATCAATAACAATGCACCATGACAATAACAATGACTATGTCCAATGCTCAATAACAACTTACCAACACTTACCAAAGTGTCTGATTAACCATCCAATGCAATTTCTTCAACAACAATGTTAGCAATGCAATCTAAAATATCAAATAATGACTCGAGAAGGCCTTTCGCCTAAACTTGAGACTTCGACTACACTCACCTTGATACTCTTAAGCTTTCTAGGCTCCTGAATGACAATCCCCTTATTCCTAGCTTTGGATGGAGACGATGGATGTTCTTTATCAATGTCTTGAGATAGGAAATCGATTTAAGACCATTAGGGTCGATATTACGATATCAAAATCAATATAACAACATCAAAATCGATAACTGGTCTCAATAGAGATGATAATGATGAGATATCCATGAATAGTGAATACCCTAGCTTAAGATTAATCATGTTTTATCCATGGAATTCAATAATCGATTGAGGATTATAACTTACCTGACCGATAGTAACAATTCGATATCGATAAAACGAAGAAAAGATGAAGTTCAAAACTTCCTCCAATGGAGGTGCTTGCTTGAAGGAAGAAGATTAAGAGGATAAAGCTGCTTGCCTATATCTCTCGGGTAAGTTCCAATTCCCTAATTCTTTTTATTTTTAAAAATATAACCTGGCTATTTTGGCTTTCCTTCGATTGAAGGAAAGCTCTCATGATAACCCACGTAGGCCTCATTAAATTGACGAGGGGCTAATCGCAAGATTAGTCCCTCAACTTACACTATTCTATGATTTCACTCCTTACCTTGCATTATCTTCAATTAAGTCATTATATAGGTTCAATATTATTCAATAGAGTCCGATGACGATGTTTTGAGTCCAATTAGAGTTCGATATCAATAATTTACTATTCGGTACAATATTTAGACTCTATCAATGTTGAATTTCCGATCACCAGAACTAAATTCCGACTAGACTAGATTTTGGGGTGTTACAATGATCTCTTTTTATAGGAGGGGAGAAGCTCTATTTGAATTTTTAAATGTATGGAGTATCCCCTTAACTTTATCGGCAACAACCTCCTAATTCAATCTACGTGTAACCAAATTTGTTAGGATAGGGTTTTAAATTGATTTGACCTTATCCACCACTTTGCGTTGAAACTCTTGGTAAATGGTTCGACAATTATCCTACAAAAGAATAAAAAAAATAACAACATTTCCCCACAAAATAGAAAAAAATCACAAAGTAAGTCACACCCAAACGGAAAACTACGAATTTATGCAAAAACATGTAATTATTCAACTAAAATTAGCTTAAGTCTAAACATTAATCGAATTAAAGAGGTACAAAATAAACTACTTGTAACACCCGTACTCGGTCTATAAGGAAACCAAATAAGAAGTGTCACTAGAAAACAAAATACAGAACCAATTGTTCTAAAAAATCAAATCAGAGTGTTTCATGGCCATAATCTTACCCATGTAAACATGACAATTGCATAACATGACCTATCTTTCTTTACAACAAGCATCACTTGATCATGAATTAACATGGTAGCATGGCATATCTATTTCTATCCTTTTCACGGTATTTCATTCTGATTTCTTAATCATATTGCATACCATCATCTCTTGCTTAACTTAATCTCATGAATCATATTTTCAATCGAAAATCATGTCTATCATAATGAAAGATGATATGCTTAGATCATATGTCACCATCTAAGAGTTTACCAAAAAAATACTTACTTAATACCTTAAGTGTGGCTTGCAGTCTTCATATACGATTGCAGATGTTTACGAAGACTTAAAACCTGTAAAGCATGTAAAGAGACAGGGTAAGCTTACAAAGCTTATTGAAGTAGTTATCTTAACTACTATGTAACAACATATATAGAATGAAATTCACATATTTAACATCAAAGATAAAGGTTGCACCAATGATCATGATTCTTGCCATTACATGTGTCTCCATATAATTTCTGTAACGCCCCGGTTTTGGGCTTAGAAGTTTTGGGTGTTGACCGGTTTGGTCAAAGTCCTGTTCGAATCTTAAGAGGTTAAATTAGGAAAGCCTAGTTCGGGTTGCATTAAAAATATGGAAAAATGTTCTAAAATCATCTTTTAATATAATTAGATGAACTGTGAAAACAATTTTGGAAAATGAGGTTTGGAAGGTTGACATTTTGGCTAGTGACCAAAATGTAATTTTCGCAAATTTGGTGGCTGTTTTAAAAAGGATTGAAACTTTGAATCTTTAAGGAGCTATTTGCCCAAAAGTGAATTCTCCAGATTTTTTTCTAAGATATTTTAATCCTAAATTCTGATTTTAAAGGTTTCATAAAAGGAGGGAAACTCATTTTTACTATTTTCTTTCCTAACTTCCATTTTTCTTCTCTCATTTTCTCTCAAACCAAACATTGCTTTTCCAGAGAATTTGATCTGATTTCTTCACCTAAATTCCTCCTTTCAACTCTCATTTGATAGCAAATCATTGTGTCTTCAAAACCTCTTCATTTGCTACAAGTTTCATCAAGGTTTTCATTCCAAAAAGTGGAGAATCACAAGTTTGGAGGTATGAACGATTTCTCCTCTGAACTTTAAGTTCTTTAATGAAATTCCTAAAGTTTTCAATCCTAAATTTATGTTTAATTAAAGGTTTTCAAGTAGATTTGTGAATCTTGGCTAATTATGCAAGATTTTGATGTTTTCACTTGATTTTCGTTAGATCTGAGTAATCTGGGTTTTAAGAGGTGTTTTTGATGTTAAATGAACTCTAAATTAATGAGGAAATGAGTTTTGATCAATGCAATCCCGGATAGGTTGAGTTTCCTAAGTTTAGCTTGTGTTTTAAGGTGGTTTTTGAGGTGATCTTGGTGATCTGATGTTGCTGGAGGTATAAGGATGGTTGTAGGTTGTTTTTAGATGTTAAATGGTGATGATGGATGTTAGGTTTTGCTGGTTTATGGCTGGGCTTTGTTTAGAAGTGGTTTAGATGCATTTTCGGTTGTTTTTGGTGGCCGAAAATGGAGGTTGGATGAGAGCAGCGAGTTTAGGTGCTTTCATTGAAGTAATTGATGCATGGTGATGCATTAATTTACTGCTTTGATGTGTTGAAACAGGGGAGGCATCTTTGGATTCAAGTTTGGTTGATCCGGAGGCTTGAATTCGTACTTCGGCAAGAGGCGAAGTGGAATCGGTGAGTGAAATTGGGTTTTCGGCTTTGAAACCAATGTCTTGGGAGCTTAGTCTAAGTCTAAACAACTTTGCTAAGCTCGAGTGTAAGTTTTCGGATTTTCTCTCTAGTGGTGGCCATGATTTTGATGTATTGCAAAATGATGATTTGCATGTTTTACATACTGTTTTGGAAGCATGTTTTAGCATGGTTTTTGCTGTTGTTGTAAGCCATATGTTGAAGGTAGCTCTAGGTAGGAGTGCCTTGCTTTTATACATTGAAATGATGTGGTTTAATGCTTTGAAATGCATGATGAATATGGCTTGGTTTTATGCTTTAAAACAGTGTTGTAAATGATGAAAATGATGTATATTGGCAAGTGATGTTTTGAAAATGTTAAGGTCACTAAGGTGGTTAAAAGTCCTTGAGTGAGCCTTGTTACTTATGAACATCAAGGTGGTTAAAAGTCCTTGGATGGTTCATGTTGCGGACACTAAGGTGTTTAAAAGTCCTTAGGTGATCCTTTCTATGGTGTTTAAAAGTCCATAGGCCAAGGTGTTTAAAAGTCCTTGGGATCAAGGTGTTTAAAAGTCCTTGATGTGTTTCATTCATGGTGTTTAAAAGTCCATGGCCAAGGTGTTTAAAAGTCCTTGGGATCAAGGTGTTTAAAAGTCCTTGATGGGTTACTTCTATGGTGTTTAAAAGTCCATAGGCCAAGGTGTTTAAAAGTCCTTGGGGCCAAGGTGTTTAAAAGTCCTTGGGAAGTTGATGAACTTGTTTTATTAAATGGAAATGTATCACTTGAGCCAATATAACATGTTGAGGATATTGAGAAGCATGAGATGATTGTTTTTATGTTTATGTTTAAGCATGAGATTGCTTGTTAAGAATGCTTTTGAGCATGTGAAAATGGTTGATTTAAAGCATGTTTTGTAAATGTTTTGAATTGCATTATTGAATGGTTTTTAAGAGCTTTCCTCACTAAGCTTTTGCTTACGCTCTCTTCGTTTTCTGAATTCAATAATGCAGAGCATTAAAGTACCTTGAGGGCAGCAAGAAGGGTCAAGCAATCTAGTTCAAGTGAAGCTCAATGTATGGAAGGTTTTGTTAAACATTTTAGCTTTTGTATGATTTGGCAATGGGGGACCAACGTATGTGTTTTGGGAGGTGTTTGAGGCTCCCTAAGTTTGTTAAATGTTGATGTGGTTGCTGGTTTTTGAATTGAAACCTTATATGCTTGTTTTGGAATTTTGGTGTTGAATAGCTAGCTTGTGTAGGAAGCATGCCTATAGAATTGGGGCTTTTTGCATATGATGTTAATTGGATGAATTGATGATGCTAGTATGTTGTTTATATGCTTACTTGCAAGCTGGTAAAGTTTGGTGATGTTTGGAGCATGTTTGATTGTGTAATTGCATGATTAAAGTTGAATTTTGGAGCAATCTGGTGCAGGCGTTTCGGAACTGGGTGCCCCGCGTTTCGGAACGGGTGCCTTGCATGAACCCAGGCGTCCGAAACGGGGAGGGCCGTTTCGGAACGAGTAAGCCTCTGCCAGACCCCCGTTTCGAAACGGGCTATGCCTGTTTCGGAACGGCCCCGCGTTTCGGAACGGGCTGTCCCCCGTTTCGGAACGGTTGACCGTTGGGGGCTGACATTGGCGGTTATGTGTTTTGAATTGTTTGCGTTTTGGTCCTGAAACTTGTTTGTGCAATTGTATGAGTTTGGGAAGTCCTTTTGAGCTGAAATTTCTCAGAGAAGCATGAAACCTATTTAATTTCAAGATGGTAACTTCAAATTTGGTTAAGTCCTTATATTTATCAGAAATTACAATTTGGTCCCTAAAGTTGTAATTTGTTCAATTGGGCCCCTGTTTGATCTCTGATGTTTGTGATCTTTTAGTATGTTGTTTGTGTGATCACACATAGGTGTAATGTGCATCTAGACAAGATTAAAAAGAAAAAAGAAAGGGTCGTTAATCAAGGTTGACTTTCGGGTTGACTTTGGTTTTCCCCGTGTGACTTTCTTAATTCGGGTCAACCGTCTAGGCCGGGTTAAGGGGGTTACATTTGGTGGTATCAGAGCTGAGTTCTCGAGTAATTGGGAATGTATGTATGCATGATGGAAGCATGTATGCTTTGTATGCTTGTTGTTTGAAAGCATGTTTAGTGGTTTGAGTTGTTGATGCAATTGAGATGTGTGTTTGATGTTGCATGTTGAGGGTACCCATTGCCAAACAAAAGCTAATGAAATGATGTTGATTTAAAATGAAAGTTGAGCTTGAATACTTGGATTGCTTACCTTGCTGGGCCTGACTTGTTTTAATTTGCGTTGTATTTGCATGGTAAAAGTATGGCACCACGTAGAGAGTTAAGAGGTAATGCGAGAGCTGCGGCTCCTAACGAGAATGAGAATGAAGAGCACACTGGTAGTGCTGTGTTACCCCCTCCTCCGCCTGGTGGTGGTGATGGAGGTGCGAGAGCTGAAGCTGCAGCTGATGCTGGTGCTGGAGCTGCTGGACCAGAGGTTGGTCAGGGGCAAGCGATGCCTGATATGTCTGCTTTGGTACAAGCTATTGCGGGTGCTTTTCGAGCAGCAGTAGCTGGAGCTCAGGGAGATGCTGGAGTCAGATTGCCTTTGGAGCGTCTGCGCAGTCTTGGAGGGACTGAGTTTAGAGGTTTGTCAGCTGAGAGTTCTGAGGCTTGGCTTGAGAGTACCAAGCGTATCTTGGGTCAGATGAGTTGCACGGATGTGCAAAAGCTGGGCTGTGTTGTGTCCTTGCTGCAGGACGATGCTTATACGTGGTGGACGACCACCATAGCTGGGATGGCTGAAGCTGATGTTACCTGGACATTCTTTCAGAATGTGTTTAAGAGAAGATATCTGGGAGTGAGATATCTGGATGAGAAAAAGCGGGAATTCATGTCTCTTACCCAAGGGAGCATGAGTGTAGCTGAGTACGAGGTACAGTTTGTACGGCTCAGTCAATATGCACCGGAGCTGATACCCGATGAACGGGCGAGGTGTGAGAGGTTTCGTTACGGTCTTGTGACGGATGTAAAGACATATATGTTGGCTGCTGAGTATGAGGATTTTGATGTGTTAGTGAGTCGATCCAAGGACATTGAGATGAACCTGAGTTTGTCTGCTAAGGGAGCTGGCAAGCGAGCTGCTGAGTATAGTTCCGGAGGTGGACGGAACAAGAGGGGACGCGATCAGAAGTATCAGTCCTCAGCCAAGAGAGGTGGTGGTGCATCTGCTAGAGGAGGTTATGCTAGGGCTGAGCCTAGTGCTTGTTGGATCTGTGGTTCACGTGGTCACATGAAGCGTGACTGTCCTCGTGCTGAGAGAGTAGCACAAGCTCCTGTTGTGGCAGCTGGTAATGCTGGTGGAAATGGATGTTGGAATTGTGGTTCTGCAGACCACATAAGGCGAGATTGTCCGAGGTTGGCTGGTGGCCAAGAGCGTGCTCCTGTTGTTGCAGCAGTGCAGAGAGGTCGTGGGCGCGGCCGTGGTAATTTCCAGAGGAGAGAGGAAGGTGGCCGAGGGGTAGCTCACGTTGTAGCTATTCAGCCTGAAGGTGGAGACCAAGCGAGGGTGTATGCTCAGAGAGAGGGCAGGAATGATGCTGATGTGATTGCAGGTACCTTTACTTTGCAGTCCTTGTCATTGCTTTCTTTGATTGATTCTGGATCTACGCATTCATATATTCTTCGTGAGCATGCTGAATTGCTTGGTTTGCCTGTTGAGTCTTTGGATGTTGGTGTTCGGGTCACTAGTTCTTTTGGTGAGACTGTTGTGACTCGTAAGCTATATAGAAGGTGTCCTTTGGTTGTTCAAGAACATGTTTTCCATGTTGATCTTATGGAGTTGCCCTTTTATGGTTTTGATGTGATCCTTGGTATGGATTGGCTTGCTGAGCATCGTGCTGTTGTGGATTGTGAGAATAAGCGTGTTTCGCTTAAGCTTGCGGATGATTATGAAGTTGTGGTGGTTGGTGAGAATGTGAAGTTTCTTGCTAATGTGGTATCTTCCTTGGAGGCGAGCAGGATGCTGAGGCAAGGTTGCGAAGCTTATCTAGCTTTTGTGATGAATCCTAGCTCTAAGGAGTTGAGGGTGCAAGATATCAGGGTTGTAAAGGAGTTTCCTGGTGTTTTTCCTGAGGAGTTGCCTGGTTTACCTCCTAACCGCGAGGTGGAGTTTGGAATTGAGCTGTATGAGAATACAACTCCTGTGTCTATTACTCCATATAGAATGGCACCTAAGGAGCTGAAGGAGCTAAAGACGCAGTTGCAAGAGCTGCTTGATCGTGGTTTTATCCGGCCGAGTGTGTCGCCTTGGGGTGCTCCTGTCTTGTTTGTGAAGAAGAAAGATGGCACTATGAGAATGTGCATTGATTACCGTCAGCTGAACAAGTTGACTATCAAGAATCGGTATCCTTTGCCGAGGATCGATGATCTCTTTGATCAATTTCGGGGAGCAGCTGTGTTCTCTAAGATTGACTTGAGGTCAGGGTATTACCAGTTGAAGGTGAAAGATGTGGATGTGCCTAAGACAGCTTTCAGGACAAGGTATGGGCATTATGAGTTCCTTGTGATGCCGTTTGGTCTGACAAATGCTCCTGCTGCTTTCATGGACATGATGAATCGTGTTTTTCATGAATACCTGGACAAGTTTGTTGTGGTGTTCATTGATGATATCCTTGTGTACTCGCGTACTGAGGAGGAGCACGAAGAGCATTTGAGGGTGGTTTTGCAAGCTTTGTTGGAGAATCAGCTTTATGCTAAGTTGAGTAAGTGTGAGTTCTGGCTTAAGGAGGTGGTGTTTCTTGGGCATGTTGTTTCTACAGAGGGGATTCGTGTTGATCCTCAGAAGATTGAGGCGGTGATGAGCTGGAAGGTTCCTAAGTCTGTTCATGAGGTCCGTAGTTTCCTTGGTTTGGCGGGATACTACCGGAGGTTTGTGGATGGTTTTTCCAAGATTGCTGCTCCTTTGACGAAGTTGTTGCAAAAGGATGTTAAGTATGAGTGGACAGAAGCGAGGCAGCAAGCTTTTGAGAAGCTGAAGTTGGCTTT
This sequence comes from Hibiscus trionum, assembly GCA_030270665.1. NCBI lineage: Eukaryota > Viridiplantae > Streptophyta > Magnoliopsida > Malvales > Malvaceae > Hibiscus > Hibiscus trionum. Next base: position 37,102,188 of record BSYR01000026.1, on the reverse strand, counting down.
GACGCAAGCTCCTATCTTGATTCAGCCTGAATCAGGGAAAGAGTTTGTGGTCTACAGTGATGCGTCCTATGTTGGTTTGGGGTGTGTGCTGATGCAGGAGGGTAAGGTTGTGGCTTATGCGTCGCGGCAGTTGAAGGTGCATGAGCGCAATTATCCTACGCATGACATTGAGTTGGCTGCAGTGGTGTTTGCTCTAAAGATCTGGAGGCATTATTTGTATGGTGAGAAGTGTACTGTGTACACAGATCACAAGAGTTTGAGGTATCTGATGTCTCAGAAGGAGTTGAATCTGAGGCAGCGTCGTTGGTTGGAGTTGCTCAAGGATTATGATCTGACGATTGAGTATCATCCTGGAAAGGCCAATGTTGTAGCGGATGCCTTGAGTAGGAAGGTAGCTGCTGAGCTGAGGGCGATGTTTGCTAGCTTGAGCATATCGCGAGATGGTGGTCTTGTGGCTGAGTTGCAAGTGAAGCCGTCATTGGTTCAGTTGATCAAGGATAAGCAGTTGTTGGATGATTCCTTGGTGTCTCATGTTCAGGATATCGCGGAGGGTAGACCTTCGGATTTCTGTTTCAATGATGATGGTGTGCTGTGTTTTGGGAGTCGAATAGTAGTGCCTGCTGATGCTGAGTTGAGGCGTGCTATTCTGACTGAAGGTCATAGTAGTCCTTTTGCTATGCACCCTGGTAGTACTAAGATGTATCGTGATCTTCGTGATGAGTACTATTGGGTTGGTTTGAAAAAGGATGTTGCAGAGTTTGTGAGCAAGTGTTTGGTGTGTCAGCGAGTTAAGGCTGAGCATCAGTTTCCTTCTGGGTTGTTGCAACCGTTGAAAATCCCTGAATGGAAGTGGGAGAGGGTTACCATGGATTTTGTATCTGGTTTACCTTTGTCTCCATCAAAGAAGAATTCGGTTTGGGTGATTGTGGATCGCCTGACGAAGTGTGCGCATTTCTTGCCTGTGCATACTACGTTTTCTTTGGATAAGCTGGCAGAGTTGTACATTGCTGAGGTTGTGAGGTTGCATGGTGTGCCTAAGTCGATTGTGTCGGATAGGGATCCGAGGTTCACATCGCGTTTTTGGCAGTGTTTGCATCAAGCTTTGGGTACGAGGTTGCATTTCAGTACATCCTATCATCCTCAGTCGGATGGTCAGTCTGAGCGAGTTATTCAGATTTTGGAGGATATGTTGAGATGTTGCGTGATTGAGTTCCAAGGTTCTTGGGAGAAGCATCTGCCTTTGGTTGAGTTCGCTTATAACAATAGTTATCAGGCGAGTATACAGATGGCACCTTATGAGGCTTTGTACGGGAGGAAGTGTAGGACTCCTCTTTGTTGGGCTGAAACTGGTCAAAAGTTGGTTTCTATGCCTGCTTTGTTGAAAGGGACCACCGAGAAGGTGAAGCTCATCTGTGAGCGGTTGAAGGCTGCCTCTGATCGGCAGAAGTCTTACACGGATTTGAAGCGTAAGGAGATAGAGTATGCGGTGGGTGACCGTGTATTCTTGAAGGTTTCGCCTTGGAAGAAGGTGATGCGGTTTGGTCGGAAGGGTAAGTTGAGCCCTAGATACATTGGACCATATGAGGTGGTTGAGCGTGTGGGTCCTGTTGCGTATCGGTTGAGGTTACCTCAGGAGTTGGAGAAGATTCATGATGTGTTCCATGTTTCTATGCTCCGGAAGTATAGATCTGATCCTTCGCATGTGATGCCTGTTGAGGATGTGGTTTTGAATCCGGATTTGACCTATGATGAGGAACCGGTGAAGGTTCTGGATTCAGATAGCAAGGTTCTTCGTGGCAAGACCATTGAGTTGGTGAAGGTGCTGTGGAAGCATCGAGGTGTTGAGGAAGCCACGTGGGAGCGGAAGGAAGACATGCTGAAGCAGTTTCCTTATCTCTTTCCTTCAGGTAAATTTCGAGGACGAAATTTCTTAAGGGGGGGAGAGTTGTAACGCCCCGGTTTTGGGCTTAGAAGTTTTGGGTGTTGACCGGTTTGGTCAAAGTCCTGTTCGAATCTTAAGAGGTTAAATTAGGAAAGCCTAGTTCGGGTTGCATTAAAAATATGGAAAAATGTTCTAAAATCATCTTTTAATATAATTAGATGAACTGTGAAAACAATTTTGGAAAATGAGGTTTGGAAGGTTGACATTTTGGCTAGTGACCAAAATGTAATTTTCGCAAATTTGGTGGCTGTTTTAAAAAGGATTGAAACTTTGAATCTTTAAGGAGCTATTTGCCCAAAAGTGAATTCTCCAGATTTTTTCTAAGATATTTTAATCCTAAATTCTGATTTTAAAGGTTTCATAAAAGGAGGGAAACTCATTTTTACTATTTTCTTTCCTAACTTCCATTTTTCTTCTCTCATTTTCTCTCAAACCAAACATTGCTTTTCCAGAGAATTTGATCTGATTTCTTCACCTAAATTCCTCCTTTCAACTCTCATTTGATAGCAAATCATTGTGTCTTCAAAACCTCTTCATTTGCTACAAGTTTCATCAAGGTTTTCATTCCAAAAAGTGGAGAATCACAAGTTTGGAGGTATGAACGATTTCTCCTCTGAACTTTAAGTTCTTTAATGAAATTCCTAAAGTTTTCAATCCTAAATTTATGTTTAATTAAAGGTTTTCAAGTAGATTTGTGAATCTTGGCTAATTATGCAAGATTTTGATGTTTTCACTTGATTTTCGTTAGATCTGAGTAATCTGGGTTTTAAGAGGTGTTTTTGATGTTAAATGAACTCTAAATTAATGAGGAAATGAGTTTTGATCAATGCAATCCAGGATAGGTTGAGTTTCCTAAGTTTAGCTTGTGTTTTAAGGTGGTTTTTGAGGTGATCTTGGTGATCTGATGTTGCTGGAGGTATAAGGATGGTTGTAGGTTGTTTTTAGATGTTAAATGGTGATGATGGATGTTAGGTTTTGCTGGTTTATGGCTGGGCTTTGTTTAGAAGTGGTTTAGATGCATTTTCGGTTGTTTTTGGTGGCCGAAAATGGAGGTTGGATGAGAGCAGCGAGTTTAGGTGCTTTCATTGAAGTAATTGATGCATGGTGATGCATTAATTTACTGCTTTGATGTGTTGAAACAGGGGAGGCATCTTTGGATTCAAGTTTGGTTGATCCGGAGGCTTGAATTCGTACTTCGGCAAGAGGTGAAGTGGAATCGGTGAGTGAAATTGGGTTTTCGGCTTTGAAACCAATGTCTTGGGAGCTTAGTCTAAGTCTAAACAACTTTGCTAAGCTCGAGTGTAAGTTTTCGGATTTTCTCTCTAGTGGTGGCCATGATTTTGATGTATTGCAAAATGATGATTTGCATGTTTTACATACTGTTTTGGAAGCATGTTTTAGCATGGTTTTTGCTGTTGTTGTAAGCCATATGTTGAAGGTAGCTCTAGGTAGGAGTGCCTTGCTTTTATACATTGAAATGATGTGGTTTAATGCTTTGAAATGCATGATGAATATGGCTTGGTTTTATGCTTTAAAACAGTGTTGTAAATGATGAAAATGATGTATATTGGCAAGTGATGTTTTGAAAATGTTAAGGTCACTAAGGTGGTTAAAAGTCCTTGAGTGAGCCTTGTTACTTATGAACATCAAGGTGGTTAAAAGTCCTTGGATGGTTCATGTTGCGGACACTAAGGTGTTTAAAAGTCCTTAGGTGATCCTTTCTATGGTGTTTAAAAGTCCATAGGCCAAGGTGTTTAAAAGTCCTTGGGATCAAGGTGTTTAAAAGTCCTTGATGTGTTTCATTCATGGTGTTTAAAAGTCCATGGCCAAGGTGTTTAAAAGTCCTTGGGATCAAGGTGTTTAAAAGTCCTTGATGGGTTACTTCTATGGTGTTTAAAAGTCCATAGGCCAAGGTGTTTAAAAGTCCTTGGGGCCAAGGTGTTTAAAAGTCCTTGGGAAGTTGATGAACTTGTTTTATTAAATGGAAATGTATCACTTGAGCCAATATAACATGTTGAGGATATTGAGAAGCATGAGATGATTGTTTTTATGTTTATGTTTAAGCATGAGATTGCTTGTTAAGAATGCTTTTGAGCATGTGAAAATGGTTGATTTAAAGCATGTTTTGTAAATGTTTTGAATTGCATTATTGAATGGTTTTTAAGAGCTTTCCTCACTAAGCTTTTGCTTACGCTCTCTTCGTTTTCTGAATTCAATAATGCAGAGCATTAAAGTACCTTGAGGGCAGCAAGAAGGGTCAAGCAATCTAGTTCAAGTGAAGCTCAATGTATGGAAGGTTTTGTTAAACATTTTAGCTTTTGTATGATTTGGCAATGGGGGACCAACGTATGTGTTTTGGGAGGTGTTTGAGGCTCCCTAAGTTTGTTAAATGTTGATGTGGTTGCTGGTTTTTGAATTGAAACCTTATATGCTTGTTTTGGAATTTTGGTGTTGAATAGCTAGCTTGTGTAGGAAGCATGCCTATAGAATTGGGGCTTTTTGCATATGATGTTAATTGGATGAATTGATGATGCTAGTATGTTGTTTATATGCTTACTTGCAAGCTGGTAAAGTTTGGTGATGTTTGGAGCATGTTTGATTGTGTAATTGCATGATTAAAGTTGAATTTTGGAGCAATCTGGTGCAGGCGTTTCGGAACTGGGTGCCCCGCGTTTCGGAACGGGTGCCTTGCATGAACCCAGGCGTCCGAAACGGGGAGGGCCGTTTCGGAACGAGTAAGCCTCTGCCAGACCCCCGTTTCGAAACGGGCTATGCCTGTTTCGGAACGGCCCCGCGTTTCGGAACGGGCTGTCCCCCGTTTCGGAACGGTTGACCGTTGGGGGCTGACATTGGCGGTTATGTGTTTTGAATTGTTTGCGTTTTGGTCCTGAAACTTGTTTGTGCAATTGTATGAGTTTGGGAAGTCCTTTTGAGCTGAAATTTCTCAGAGAAGCATGAAACCTATTTAATTTCAAGATGGTAACTTCAAATTTGGTTAAGTCCTTATATTTATCAGAAATTACAATTTGGTCCCTAAAGTTGTAATTTGTTCAATTGGGCCCCTGTTTGATCTCTGATGTTTGTGATCTTTTAGTATGTTGTTTGTGTGATCACACATATGTGTAATGTGCATCTAGACAAGATTAAAAAGAAAAAAGAAAGGGTCGTAAATCAAGGTTGACTTTCGGGTTGACTTTGGTTTTCCCCGTGTGACTTTCTTAATTCGGGTCAACCGTCTAGGCCGGGTTAAGGGGGTTACATTTTCGTTGATATCATGCTAGCCAAATAACAATGCATGTTAATATTTTCATGCATATACGTATAAATCATGAATAAATAGATTTAATTCATCTTTATCCATGGATCACAATAATCGATGGATACGCGAATTCCAAACTAACATCACCAAGTCCAAGAATGGTCAATTCCTCCACCTCGCCAATGACTAGATCACACATCCCTTCGCCTCGTCACATAAGCGTCTTAACCCAAGGATCGTAGTCCACCCGTACATGAGCTCAATAAATTATATGGCTTGCCAATTGTATCCAAAGTACACTTGTATCAAAGGATTTCGTAACTTGATCTTCCAAACAAGAATCAATGGGATTAAAATCAAAGGATTAATTCATTTTGATTTCTGTTGGTTAAACATAATTAAGTTAGATTGATATCTTTGTTGTTTAACATAAGATATAATGAAAATAAATTACTAAATTTATTTCTTCATTAAAATCTTGCGTTGATTCTAATTTTGGAAATGAAGATAAATCATTGAATTTATTTTCAAGAGAATCTTGTATGATTCTAACGTTGCGGGGAAAAGAACTTCCTTAAGCATAAGAGAATGAAACCCATAAACGGTGATTGAAAGACAATTTGAAAGTGCATGTCTGGGATTGGTTCTTTGAGAGACCTGGTATTTAAGCGTGCCTAGTGCACCACCTCTCTTTCATAAGTTACGTACCTAGTGCACTGTTTATTATTGTTCTTTTTATTAAGACCGTGTGAACTTTTATTTTGGGTTTAGTTTACTAAATCTCCGACGTCTAACAAAAGTTAAAATTATATTTATGTTTCTGGTTTTAGTCTCTGACTAAATTCATGACGTCTAATAGATTCATAATACTTTAGTTTTGGATTGTATCTATGTGACACAATGGAAAATCAGTGAAATTTATTGGAAAGAATTTCAAACGTGGCAACAAAAGAAGTTGCATATTTGACCATGATAAACCTGGTCAAATATCTGAAGGATAATCCTCCTATGATTAGAGAGGATAAGGTAAATATTGTTACCACCTTCAAATGTTCCTAATGTAAATATTGCTAAGACAAATACTACCATGGCAAACATAGTGGAAGTAAAAAAATGACTTCAAACCGCAAATTAAGCGGTGTGTTCAAGAAACAAAAAAAAATGAGAAATGTTTCAATTGCCATAAGATAGGGAACAAGTCTTCGGACTATAGACTTCCAAACAAGGTCAATGTTATTGGCGTAACAATTAATATGACAAAATATTGTTTGAAGGAATACATTTATTACCTTCATTGGCGATAACACAAAAATAATGTTAAGTGTATTTCTGTAAAATTTAATTTAATTTTGATATAACAAATTTGCCTAAGAACTTATTTGCAAATATAAATTTTTTTAAGTATTTCAAAGTCTCACAAAATTGACAAGCAATTTGAACCAAAAATGATTTTAAGTAAAAACATTCAAACCAAACAAAATTTACTAAGTGTTTTCAAGCCTAGTTAACAATTACGCTAAGGCGTATCGATACACTCTAGTCGTATCGATACGGTTTTACGTTACTGGAATTTTTATCAACAAAAGCGTACTAATACGGTTATACCCGTATCGATACGATATTCATTCTAGGCTTACTTTTATGCTTTAGCGTACCGATACATTTAACCCCGTATCGATACGGTTTGGTTAGATTCGAGAAATCGTTGCATTTAAGTTTTCGATCATTGCTTGTCAGTTATGAAATCACTAAAATTTGAAACAGTTGTTGGACCGTATCGATATGCCCTTATAGCGTATCAATACACTTTTTGCTTAAGTTTTTCTTAGGATTTTAGTGAGCAAAATCCGTATTGATATGTTCTTTGAGTATCGATACGCCCCTTGTTTTACACTAAAACCGTACCGATACGCCTATACAAGTATCGATACACCCCCTCTTAAATGTAAACAACAACTCTTTCTGTTTTGAGACAGGTATCGATACGGTTGTTCGTATACCAAAACGGTAGGTTGCAGAAGTGCATTTATTGCGGGAAAAATGGAGCCCAATGACTCTATTGATGATCTCAACCACCAGAACAACTAGAAATCATTGCAAGGGTATAAAAACAAGCCTCCAAAGCTACAACAACAACTATTGAACCTATTTGCAACATCCAAGCATATATCCAAACCCTTTGAGCTTAAAGAGTCAAATTTTTGTAACCCCAAATGTGTAATTTTCATTGTATCATTATCTTTCAAGTTTGGGGAGTGATTACTTGTATTTGGGCAATATATCAACCTCGCGATAGGGATTTTTCAGATTGTCATTCCTTCTTTGGGTAGTCTTGGTTAATCTTTGGGTAGAAAAATTAACCGGTTTGTAAGGTTTCCTCCTAATCTCTAGTGAAATTGGTTGAAAATCCTTAGTATGAGCTAAGGTAGTGGATGTAGAGCTTGTTCGAAGCTTGAACCACTATAAATTGCCTTGTCTTCATTTTTTACATTTTCAATTTGCTCCCTTCCACTTTAAAAAGCCAATTCACACCCCTCTTGGCCAATTTCGATTCGATTGATCCACTCAACAATTGGTATCAGAGCCTAACTCTTTGAGGGACTCACATCCACATGAGGAGATCCTAGAAGAAGATAAATCAACCACAAATCAAAGCCATGGCGACTACCTCTAGCCAAAACCTCTTCAAGTCACAATCGATCACCGAGCCGCCTTATTTCAATAAAGATAACTATCCTTATTGGAAGAATAGAATGAGGCTCTTCATCAAGTCAAATGACTACGTCCTTTGGGATGTTGTGGAAGATGGACCAACCATTCCTTTGAAGAGAGATGAAGAAGGAAGGCTCATTCCGAAGACAGGAGCAGAGATGATCGATGAAGATCGTAAGAGGCTTCAAGTCAATGACAAGGCCTTACACATAATCTTTTATGCAGTTGGACCCGACATGTACGCGAAAATGTCATCGTGCACAAGTGCGAAAGAGGTGTGGGACAAGCTAGAGACCACCTATGAGGGCACCAACGATGTAAAGGAGACAAGATTGGGATCCTTAATTTGAGTTACAAGAGCTTCAAGGTGGAGCCGGATGAGAGCGTCTCCAAAATGTTTGATCGGTTCTCCATCATAGTAAATGGTCTCAAGGGCTTTGGTGAGATCGTTCCCAAAGACAAGCTAGTCTAGAAGCTCCTCTACTCTCTTCCCGAATTATGGGATGGGAAGAGAACAACAATCATCGAGGCTAAGAATTTGAAGACATTGAAGCTTGATGTTGGTGGGATCGCTTCTTACTCATGAGATCATGAAGCAAGGAAGGGAAGAAGAAAAGAAGAGAGAAGAGAAAAGAGAAAAGAGTGGAGAAGCAATAGGTAGAAAAGAAGAAGAAATGAATTGCTCTCAAGGCTTCTCTAGAGGAAAGCAATTATAGTGAGGATGAATTTGAGGAATTGGCTATGATAGCCAAGAGATTCTCTCGGTTCATGAAGTCCAACCGAGGAAGAAAGTTTCAAAGAGGAAGAGACTTCAAGAACAAGAACAAAGAAGAGGAGAAAGATTAACTCATTTGTTATGAGTGCAAGAAGCCAGGGCACATAAGATCGGATTGCCCTCAACTCAAGAAGAAGGGATTCAAGAAGAAGAAGAAACACAAAGCTCATGTTGCTACTTGGAGCGATGAAGAAACATCATCCGATGAAGAGGAGCATGAAGTGGCTAATCTTTTCCTAATGGCTATTGATGATGATCCTAAGGTAAACCCAAACTCATCTACTTTTGCTTTCATATTTGATGAGCTTCAAGATGCATATGAGTTGAAAATGGTTTACGATGAGTTGGTGGAAAAATATAAGGAATCGGTTTTAAAAAACAAGAAAATAATTTTCGATTTGAAAAACCAAAATGATTCCCTTTCTACAACCAACTAGGAACTTGAAAATAAGATTTTGGTTTTACAAGATGACTTAAAAATATTTTTAGGATTAAAATGTTGATTTAAATAATCTTCTTTCCAAAGTTCATGATGATCACCACAAAGTGGTGAATGAGCTTAAGGCTTCTCTTAATGTAGTTGGAAAACAAGATTTTGAAAAAGCAAGTTCTTCAAAACCCAACTATGTGAAGAGGAACTTTAATGGATACAAACAAAGAAACACTCAAAGGCATCCAAAAGGTAAAAGAGTTAGAAATGTATGGGTTCCTATGGAACTAATAGTTTCTAATAATATTCATGTTATTGCTTCTTGGATTCCTAAGGGGACCAAGTATTTGGGAGCTAACTCACATCGACCCAAAATGATTTGGGTACCAAAAATCAAGAACTAATATGTAATGCCCCGGTTTTGGGCCTAGAGGTTTTGGGATGGTTTTAGGCCCCATTGGACTAAGATTAAAGATTCGGGTTAGTTTCGGGATGAGTTCAGGGAAAACCTATTTTGGAAGGTGATAAAAATATGATAAAATTATATAAAATCCTTTTTAAATATATAAAAGGTTTTGGTGAAATAAATTTTGGAAAATGATATTTGGAATTTGGACATTTTGGATTTGGCGACCAAAATGTAAACTTTGAAAACTGTTTTTAGGAATGTTTTGTAAAAGGATCAAAACTTTGAATCATTAAGGAGCTATTTGCCCAAAGTCTAATATCAGACTTTTATCCCTTAATTGACTTATTTTAAATGGTTTTTAATTAATAAAAGAGGTTGGAGGAATTAATTAGTTGTTTTTTCATTAAAACCAATTTGACATAACTTCTTTTCTCTCAAAAGCTTTCTCTCAAATTCTCTCCAGCCAACACTCATTTCTTCTTCAAAATCTTAAGGTAAACTCTTGATTTATTTAATCTTTTGTTATCAAATGATTTCTTATTGTTTTAATCTTGTTTTTATATGAAAATCTATCCAATTGAGTGGAAAAGAATCCATTAGAGGTGAGCTGCATTTTTCTTCTCTAATGTAAGGTTCTTTACTGAAATTCTCAAGTTCTTGATCCTTTAAATATGTTGTCTAATGGGTTTTGATGTTTTAATGGTGGAAATTTGGTTTAATTGAGGTTTAATTGGTGAAATTAATAGAGATTCATTTTTGATCTGTTTTGCTAGGTTTATGATTGATTTTACACATGATTTTGAATTATAATAATGTTAAGATAAAGGTTTTAACATGGGTATAACCCCACTCGACCCGGCCTAGCCGGTAGACCGAACCGAACGAGTCACACAGGAAATATTGATGTAAACCGGGAAGGTTTGCCTCAATAAACGACCCTATTTTTTTTCTTTTTATCTTGTCTAGATGTAAGTTAGGTTCCTATGTGTTCAACAAGAAACAAACTAAACAACAACTCGAACGCTCACAGATTATTACCAATTTCAATTTTAGGGTCCATTTTGTAAACTTAATAGATTTCAAGGGTTTTTCCCCCAAACTTGGTTTACCAACCTTTAATTAAACTCATTTCATGCATTTCTGTAAAAACTCGGCTCAAATTAACCATTAAAACTCATTTAATTGCATCCATAAGAATTAGGGACTAAAACGTAAAGATTCAGAACATTAAAAGATGTCATCCAACCAATTTAACTAACAGCGTATCGGTACCCTCCTTAAGGGTACCGATACGCCCTCGACGATCAACCTCCCAAACCCAGCATTACAAGGACAGTATCGATACACATGGGCACCGTATCGATACACCCTCGACCAATGGCTAAAATGGGTATCGATACACCCCCGTGTATCGGTACGCCCCTCTAAACTAAGAAGACCGTATCGATACACTATGAAGTGTATCGATACTCTGCAGTCTGCACTAGCCCAATATATTGGTTTAACACTCATAGGACCTTACAAAAACATTCCAACATATATTTAAGTATTCTTGCAACTTAAATGCACTTCAACAATCCAGAATACATGGCAATAACATCATCAAAGCATCACTATCATCATCAATGAGTTATAGAGGCATTCTTCCTAAGAAAATCAAGCATCCACAAGTCAAATCTCAAAATCAAGCATAGTCCAACATTTAAAGACCATTTACATCCCAAAATAAGCATACCAAACTTGTACCAAACCAGAAAATACCAAAATAACTAACATTCAACGCATTGGACACCCCCATTGCCTTTATTACACTAGTCCGAAACCAAGACATACTTTCAATAAAGTCTCTTGGAAATCCTTTGAAAGTTGCTGCCTCCACTTAATTATCTGCATTGATGAGCAAAAGAGAGCATAATCATACAAGCTTAGTGAGAAATGCTCAAAACCAAAAACTCCATCAATGCTCAAAACCATTTTCACTCTTTTAAAAACCATCATGCCCTCTTTGAAAATCCATGCACTTCATCATTAAAATCAACATGTTAAACACCATGCAACAAGTATCACATACTTTACAGCAACTAAACCATTGCTAAACAAAAATCAAGCCTTCCAAGCATATTCACCAATATGCAAAGCTTAAGGTAAAACATGCATTTTCCATATTATGCATCATCAACATTTCCATAACATTTCAATCCATTATATTGGCTTACAAGTGATTAACAACATTCTCATTTCTCAAAAACCATATCAGATACACGGATTACCAAGTGTTGTCCCAAACACTTCATACACTCTACCGGCATCTCAAGGCTCACACACGGGAGCAACCCTCCACCGTTGTGACACTCGTGGTGGAGTTTACGGTACAATCACAACCCCTCAACACCACTCATCGGTAGATGTATAACCCACTAACGAGAGACGAGACACATACAAGGTTCACACACGGGAGCTAACCTCTACCGTTGCAACCTTAAACATTCCTCAATCGTTAGGGTACTTGGATGGAGTTTTCGGTACAATCACAACCCCTTAACATCTAAGGCGACTTGTTTATAGTGAACTCAATCCTATAGCCGGCTAACTATATCCGATTTCATTTACAAAACACTTTACACAATATCACTTGCCAATATAATCCACATTTCATGCATACCTCACTGTTTTTCCAAAGCATCCATAATAAGCCACATTTCAAGCATTAAACCATGCATCAAAAACCATGCATCAACACATGCATACAAGGATCACTTACCTAGTGCATCCTTAAACCACATGGCATCATCAACCACATTTTATAAAGGGTTAACTACTGGAATAGTCACTTATGTTTTTTCCCAGTACATAGTTGGTCACCGATTTTGAAAAACGACCAGTAAGGCCACTTATGTTTTCGGGGCGTAAACTTTTGGTCACCCAGCCGTTTGTTATCGTTAAACAATGACGGATTGCTGACCTGGCAACGAAAAATAAGGGTAAATTACTGCAATGGCCATTAAAGTTTATCTCATATACATTTTTGCTCCCCAATTTAAAAAAATAAACATTATAGTCACTAATGAAATGATTCTTTATAATTTCACCCTTAAATTTTTAAAATTCATTTTTCAACCCTAGAACTTTACAATCAATTAGTACAATCAACCCTAAATGATTGTAAAGTTTTAGGGTTGAAAAATTAATTTTTAAAAAAATTCATGGGTGAATTTATAAAGAAACATTTTCATTAGTGACTATAATGTTTATTTTTTTAAAATTGGGGAGCAAAAATGTACATGAGATAAACTTTAATGGCCATTGTAGTAATTTACCCTTATTTTTTCATTGCCAGGTTAACAATCCGTCAATGTTTAACGACAACAAGCAGCTGAGTGACCAAAAGTTTACGCCCCGAAAACGTAAGTGACCTTACTGGTCGTTTTTCAAAATCGGTGACCAACTCTGTACTGGGGGAAATCATAAGTGACTATTCCAGTAGTTAACCCTTTTATAAACTCAAAACATGCTTTAAAATAGTGGGTAAAAGCAATAAAAACAAGTGCATTCAAATGCTCATAATAGCACAATCCGAGGGAGAAAATCACTTTACTTACTTCCAAACTTAGTAAAGCGTTTCAAGCTTACACTAAGTTCCCAAAACCACTTTTATGAAGTTTCAAAGCTGGAAATCTCATTTCCACTAACCGACTTGCGAAACCACACTTACCGATGCAACAATCAACCATCCGAAGCCACCAAAACCATTTCGATCGATTCCGAAACACTATCCCCTATTTTCAACACATTAAAAACAGAGATTCAATGCACCATAATTCATCCAAACGCCAGCACTTAATTAGAAACCCGCTGCCCTGCTCTAAAGCATCAAATTACCCATCCAAAACAACCGAAATCTCAATTGATTGGTCTCTAAACTCCGCCCAGCCATCAACCAACACATTCAACACATTTTAACCATAAACCAACATCCAAAAACAACCTAAAACCATCCTTATACCTCCAACAACTCAGATCTCACATAACACCCCAAAAACCCAACCAAAAACACCTTTAAAATCAAAGATATCATGGATTTAGGAATTAATATGATTAAAACTCTATTTCAACATCATAAACCTTCCAAAACTTGATTAGAAACCATCTCAAACAAATCAAATCAAAACAGCTCCGAAAATCACATTAAATCATCTCTTTAAATTAAGATTTCACCATTCTATCAAAACCACAATAAAACTTTAATAAAAACATGAATAAAGAGTCAAATATCTTTGGAATTTCATTAAAGAACCTTGATTAGAGGGTTAACACAAAAATTAACTCCAATCCTTGCTTCTCTTCTAAATTATCAAGTTTTGCTTTCAAGAATCTTAAAGAGATTTGAGAGAAATCAAAAGAGAGAAGTTGGAAATCAATAGAGAAAATGAAAGTGAAAGAATTCTGGAAAATGAAAGAAAATAGAGTGTTTGGCTGAAGTGAAATGGAGAAAATGGAAATGATCGTCAATTTGTTTAACTAAAATAACTACCCTTTAATTAAATCAATAAAAGCCACTTTTAATATTTAATTATCCATTTAAAACACATGCCAAATTAGAGAAAATGCTTAATTGCCATTAAGCTCCCTAAAGATTCTAAGATTTTGACTCTTTTTGAAAAACACCCTTTTCCACAGTTTTAAAACATTACATTTTGGTCACTGCCCAAAATGTACACTTCCCAAAACTCGTTTTGCAAAATTGATTTAATCAACCTCTTAAATATAATTTTAGAGGATTTTAGAAAATTTTACCACATTTTTATCCCATCTCGAACCTTGATTTCCCTGAACCACCTTTAATGTCTCGAATAACCGATTACCGGTTCCACTAGCCTAACTCGACAAGCAAAACACCTAGGCCAAAAAACGGGGTGTTACAACTCTCCCCCACTTAGGAAATTTCGTCCTCAAAATTTTACCTGAAGGAAAAAGGTGCAGAAACTGCTTCAGCATGTCCGCCTTGCTCTCCTACATGGCCTCCTCAACTCCTTGATGTCGCCACAACACCTTCATAAGTTCAATCGTCTAACCACAAAGAACTTTGCTACTCGAATAAAGAATCCCCACTGGTTCCTCATCATAAGATAAATCCATATTCAACTCAATCTCCTCGACAAGCATCACATGAGATGGATCCGATCTATACCTCCGTAGCATTGAAACATGAAACACATAATGGATCCTCTCCAACTCGGGAGGCAACCTCAATCGATATATAGCAGGACCCACTTGCTCCACAACCTCATAAGGTCTAATAAACCTCAGACTAAGCTTTCCCTTACTTCCGAATCTCATCACCTTTTTCCAAGGAGATACCTTAAGGAACACGCGATCAAGGTGTACACAATTTCTTGCAAGATTTGTAAGAAAAACGGTATGTACCGGATTTCTTACAATAACTCAACATGGCCCACAAAGGCTCAACTTTGTGTAGGGATTTGTGTACGTACACAATTTCAGACGATAAAACATAATTTCGTTCAATATATGTAAGGATTTGTGTATGTACACATTTTCCTACAAGGTGTACACAATTTCTTACGAAAGTTGTAAGAAAAATGGTATGTACCGAATTTCTTACAATAACTCAACATGGCCCAAAGGGGCTCTACTTTGTGTATGGATTTGTGTACATACACAATTTCCTAAGTGAAAACATAATTTAGTACAATATATGTAAGGATTTGTGTATGTACAAAACTTCCTACAAGGTGTACACAATTTCTTACGAAAGTTGTAAGAAAAACGGTATGTACCGAATTTCTTACAATAACTCAACATGTCCCAAAGGGGCTCAACTTTGTGTAGGGATTTCTGTACATACACAATTTCCTACGAGAAAACATAATTTGGTACAAAATATATAAGGATGTGTGTATGTACACAATTTCCTACAAGAAGTACACAATATCTTATAAAATTTGCAAGAAAAACGGTATGTACCGAATTTCTTACAATAACTCAACATGGCCTAAAGGGGCTCAACTTTTTGTAGGGATTCGTGTACAGACACAATTTCCTACGAGAAAACATAATTTGATACAAAATATGTAAGGATTTGTGTATGTACACAATTTCCTACAAGGTGTACACAATTTCTTACAAAAGTTGTAAAAAATGGTATGTATCGAATTTCTTACAATAAATCAACATGGTTCAAAGGGGCTCTACTTTGTGTATGGATTTGTGTACATACACAATTTCCTACGAGAAAACATAATTTGGTAAAATATATGTAAGGATTTGTGTATGAAAACAATTTCCTACAAGCTGTACACAATTCCTTACGACAATTTTAAGAAAAACGATACGTACTGAATTTCTAGAATAACTCAACATGGCCCAAAGGGGATCAACTTTGAGTAGGGATTAGTGTACACACACAATTTCCTACGAGAAACATATTTTGCTACAAAATATGTAAGGATTTGTGTATGTAACAATTTCCTACAAGGTGTACACAATTTCTTACAAAAGTTGTAAGAGAAACGGAATGTATCGAAATTCTTATAATAACTCAACATGTCCCAAAGGGGCTCAACTTTGTGTAGGGATTTGTGTACATACACAATTTCCTACGAGAAAATATAATTTGGTACAATATATGTAAGGATTTATGTATGTACACAATTTCCTACAAGCTGTACACAATTTCTTATGAAATTTGTAAGAAAAACGGTATGTACCGAATTTCTTACAATAACTCAATATGGCCCAAAAGGGCTAAACTTTGTGTAGGGATTTGTGTACATACACAATTTCTTACGAGAAAACATAATTTGATAAAAAAAATAAGTAAGGATTTGTGTAAGTACACAATTTCCTACAAGGTGTACATAATTTTTTTACAAATGTTAAAAGAAAAACGGTATGTACTGAATTTCTTACAAAAACTCAACATGGCTCAAAAGGGCTCAATTTTATGTAGGGATTTGTACACATACACAATTTCCTAAGAGAAAACATAATTTGGTACAATATATGTAAGCATTTGTGTATGTACACAATTTCTTACAAAATTTTTAAGAAAAATGGTATGTACCAAATTTCTTACAATAACTCAATATGGACCAAAGGGGCTCAACTTTGTGTAGAGATTTGTGTACATACACAATTTCCTACGAGAAAACATAATTTGATACAAAATACGTAAGGATTTGTGTATGTACACAATTTCCTAGAAGGCGTACACAATTTCTTACAAAAGTTGTAAAAAATGGTATGTATCGAATTTCTTACAATAACTCAACGTGCCCCAAAGGGGCTCAACTTTGTATATGGATTTGTGTACAAACACAATTTCCTACAATAATACATAATTTGGTACAACATATGTAAGGATTTTTGTATGAACACAATTTCCTACAAGGTGTACACAATTTCTTACGACAGTTGTAAGAAAAACGATACGTACCGAATTTCATACAATAACTCAACATGGACCAAAGGGGATCAACTTTGAGTAAGGATTTGTGTTCATACACAATTTCCTACGAGAAAACATAATTTGGTACAAAATATGTAATGATTTGTGTATGTACATAATTTCCTGCAAGGTGTACACAATTTCTTACAGATGTAGTAAGAAAAACGGTATGTACTGAATTTCTTACAATAACTCAACATGGCCCAAAGGGGCTCAATTTTATGTAGGGATTTGGTACATACAGAATTTCCTAAGAGAAAACATAATTTGGTACAATATATGTAAGGATTTGTGTATGTACACAATTTCCTACAAGGTGTACACAATTTCTTACGAAATTTGTAAGAAAAAAATTATGTTCCGAATTTCTTACAATAACTCAATATGGCCCAAAGGGGTTCAACTTTGTGTAGGGATTTGTGTACATTCACAATTTCTGACTAGAAAACATAATTTGGTACAAAATATGTAAGGATTTGTGTATGAACACAATTTCTTACAAAAGTTGTAAGAAAAACGGTATGTACCGAATTTCTTACAATAACTCGATATGACCCAAAGGGGCTCAACTTTGTGTAGGGATTTGTGTACATACACAATTTCCTACGAGAAAACATAATTTGATACAAAATATTTAGGATTTGTGTATGTAGACAATTTCCTAGAAGGTGTACACAATTTCTTACAAAAGTTGTAAAAATTGGTATGTATCGAATTTCTTACAATAACTCAACATGGCCCAAAGGGGCTCAACTTTGTGTACAAACACAATTTCCTACAAGAAAACATAATTTGGTACAAAATATGTAAGGATTTTTGTATGCACACAATTTCCTACAAGGTGTACACAATTTCTTACAAATGTTGTAAACAAACGGTATGTACTGAATTTCTTACAATAACTCAACATGGCCCAAAGGTGCTCAAGTTTATGTGCGGATTTGTGTACATACACAATTTCCTAAGAGAAAACATAATTTGATACAAAATATGTAAGGATTTGTGTATGTAGACAATTTCCTAGAAGGTGTACACTATTTCTTACAAAAGCTGTAAAAAATGATATGTATCGAATTTCTTACAATAACTCAACATGGCCCAAAGGAGCTCAACTTTGTGTATGGATTTGTGTACAAATACAATTTGCTACGATAAAAAATAATTTGGTACAATATATGTAAGGATTTGTGTATGAACACAATTTCCTACAAGGTGTACATAATTTCTTACGATAGTTGTATGAAAAACGGTATATACAAAATTTCTTACAATAACTCAACATGGCCTAAAGGGGAGCAACTTTTAGAAGGGATTTGTGTACATGCACAATTTTCTACGATAAAACATAATTTGGTACAAAATATGTAAGGATTTGTGTATGTACACAATTTCCTTCAAGGTGTACACGATTTCTTACAAATGTTGTAAGAAAAATGGTATGTACTGAATTTCTTACAATAACTCAACATGGCCCAAAGGGGCTCAATTTTATGTAGGGATTTGTGCACAAACACAATTTTCTACGATAAAACATTTTGGTACAAAATATGTAAGGATTTGTGTATGTACACAATTTCCTATAAGGAGTACACAATTTTTTACGACAGTTGTAAGAAGAATGGTATGTACCGAATTTCTTACAATAACTCAACATGTCCCAAAGGGGACCAAATTTGTGTATGGATTTGTGTACATACACAATTTCCTACAAGATGTTCACAATTTCTTACAAATGTTGTAAGAAAAATGGTGTGTACTGAATTTCGTACAATAACTCAACATGGCCCAAAGGTGCTCAATTTTATGTAGGGATTTGTGTACATACACAATTTCCTAAGTGAAAACCTAATTTGGTACAATATATGTAACGATTTGTGTATGTAGACTATTTCCTACAAGGTGTACACAATTTCTAACGACAGTTGTAAGAAAAATGGTATGTACCGAATTTCTTACAATAACTCAACATGTCCCAAAGGGGCTCAACTTTGTGTAGGGATTTCTGTACATATACAATTTCCTACGAGAAAACATAATTTGGTACAAAATATGTAACGATTTTTGTATGTACACAATTTCATAAAAGAAGTACACAATATCTTATGAAATTTTCAAGAAAAACGGTATGTATCGAATTTCTTACAATAATTCAACATGGCCCAAAGGGGCTCAACTTTGTGTTTGGATTTGTGTACAAACACAATTTCCTACGATAAAACATAATTTGGTACAATATATGTAAGGATTTGTTTAAGTAGACAATTTCCTACAAGGCGTACACAATTTCTTACGAAAGTTGTAAGAACAATGGTATGTACCGAATTTCTTACAATAACTCAACATGTACCAAAAGGGACCAAATATGTGTAAAGATTTGTGTACATACACAATTTCTTACAAGAAAACATAATGTGGTACAAAATATTTAAGGATTTGTAGATGTACACAATTTCCTACAAGGTGTACACAATTTCATACAAATGTTGTAAGAAAAATGATATGTACCAAATTTCTTACAATAACTCAACATGGCCCAAAGGGGATCAACTTTGGGTAGGGATTTGTGTACATACACAATTTCCTACGAGAAAATATAATTTGGAACATATATGTAAGGATTTGTGTATGTACACAATTTCCTACAAGGTATACACATTTTCTTACGAATGTTGTAAGAAAACGGTATGTACCGAATTTCTTACAATAACTCAACATGGCCCAAAGAGGATCAACTTTGGGTAGGGATTTGTGTACATACACAATTTCCTATGAGAAAACATAATTTGGAACAAATATGTAAGGATTTGTGTATGTACACAATTTCCTACAAGGAGTACACAATATCTTATGATATTTGTAAGAAAAATGGTATGTACCGAATTTCTTACGATAACTCAACATGGCCCAAAGAGGCTCAACTTTTTGTAGGGATTCATGTACATACACAATTTCCTACGAGAAAACATAATTTGATACAAAATATGTAAGGATTTGTGTATGTACACAATTTCCTACAAGGCGTACACAATTTCTTAAGACAGTTGTAAGAACAACGATATGTAACAAATTTCTTACAATAACTCAACACGTACCAAAGGGGACCAAATTTGTGTAGGGATTTGTGTACATACACAATTTCCTACAAGAAAACATAATTTGGTACAAAATATTTAAGGATTTGTTGATGTACACAATTTCCTACAAGGTGTACACAATTTCATACAAATGTTGTAAGAAAAATGCTATGTACCGAATTTCTTACAATAACTCAACATGGCCCAAAGGAGATCAACTTTGAGTAGGGAATTTTGTACATACACAATTTCGTACGAGAAAACATAATTTGAAACAAATATGTAAGGATTTGTGTATGTACACAATTTCCTACAAGGTATAAACAATTTCTTACGAAAGTTGTAAGAAAACGGTATGTACCGAATTTCTTACAATAACTCAACATGGCCCAAAAGGGCTCAACTTTGTGTAGGGATTTTTGTACATACACAATTTCCTACGAGAAAACATATTTTGCTACAAAATATGTAAGGATTTGTGTATGTTAACTCAACATGTCCCAAAAGGGCTCAACTTTGTGTAAGGATTTCTGTACATACACAATTTCCTACGAGAAAACACATTTTGCTACAAAATATGTAAAGATTTGTGTATGTACACAATTTCCTACAAGGTGTACACAATTTCTTACAAAAGTTTTAAGAAAAACGGTATGTATCGAATTTCATACAATAACTCAACATGTCCCAAAGGGGCTCAACTTTGTGTAGGGATTTGTGTACATACACAATTTCGTACGAGAAAATATAATTTAGTACAATATATGCAAGGATTTGTGTATGTACACAATTTCCTACAAGGTGTACACAATTTCTTATGAAATTTGTAAGAGAAACGGTACGTACCGAATTTCTTACAATAACTCAATATGGCCCAAAAGGGCTAAACTTTGTGTAGGGATTTGTGTACATTCACAATTTCTTACGAGAAAACATAATTTGATAAAAAAAAATATATGTAAGGATTTGTGTATGTACACAATTTCCTACAAGGTGTACACAATTTCTTTCGAATGTTGTAAGAAAAACGCTATGTACCAAATTTCTTACAATAACTCAACGTGGCTCAAAGGGGCTCAACATTGTGTAGGGATTTGTGTACATACACAATTTCCTACGAGAAAAACATAATATGGTACAAAATATGTAAGGATTTGTGTCTGTACACAATTTCCTACAAGGTGTACACAATTTCTTACGAAAGTTATAAGAAAAAAAGTATGTACTAAATTTCTTACAATAACTCAACATGGCCCAAAGGGGATCAACTTTGTGTAGGGATTTGTGTACATACACAATTTCATACGAGAAAACATAATTTGGTACAATATATGTAAAGATTTTTCTATGTACACAAATTCCTACAAGGTGTACAAAATTTCTTACGTAAGTTGTCCGAAAAACGGTTTGTACCGAAATTCTTACAATAAGTCAACTTGTCCCAAAGAGGCTCAACTTTGTGTAGGGATTTGTGTACATACACAATTTCCTACGAGAAAACATAATTTGGTACACAATTTCCTACAAGGTGTACATAATTTCTTACAAAAGATATAAGAAAAATGGTATGTACCGAATTTCTTCCATTAAGTCAACATGTCTTAAAGTGGCTCGACTTTGTGTAAGGATTTGTGTACATACACAATTTCCTACGAGAAAACATAATTTGGCACAAAAGATGTGAGGATTTTTGTGTGTACACAATTTAATAAAAGGTGTAAACAATTTCTTACAAAATTTGTAAGAAAACGGTATGTATCGAATTTCTTACAATGAGTGAAATGTCCGCGCAGAGAAACGAGTAAATCCTCTTGTGCCGTTCCATGAAAACTTCAAACCCCTAATTTGTTGAATCTGTATTTTACAAATGATGAAAATCTTGATCGTTTTCATCAAGTCTACAAGGCTAAAGACATTAGAGCCGAGCAAACTATAGATTTCAACTTTTTAACCTCTAACCTCTATAATTTAGAATCTTTTCTATGTTTGTGGAATAGGGGTGGATGGAGTTTCTAGATATTAATCCTCGTGTCTTTCATACCCTAGTCAAAGTGTTTTATGCCAATGCTAAGCTTCTGAATAATAGGTACAATGAGGTTTATGAAATTGATTCATATCTTATGGGAACTGAAATTGAAATCACACCGGAAACTATAGCTAAACATCTTGGTGTCCCTAATAGTGGTGCTTCTAAAGAGTCTAAAAGTGTTCCTATCAAGTTTGACTATGACAGTCCTTCTCACCTTCACATTGATGATAGGCTTCATCATCTTTCACCACTTGGTTTTTTTGACCTCCCGGTGGAAGATGCACTCGGATGCAGAAGACATACTATTGGTGGTTACACCAACTGTGTACTGGTAATCGCCTTAATATTGCCCAAATCATCTTCGACTTGCTTGTTAAAATCATTCGCAGACCATGTAGCTCTCTCAATTACGAATGTGTTCTAAGTCACATCTTTGAGAAGCTAAACATTAACACATCGCTTGATCCTGCCATTCGTCTGAAGAGTAAGATTAATAATACAATGGCTATGTAGGCCAGATGGAGGTTTATTAATGGGGAGTGGGTTAACAAAAAAAGATGAAGACGAAGCTGGAGTTGGTGCTCAGAATGTTGATGGTGAGAATGTTGATGTTGAGAATGGTCCATCTGAACTGACTATTGAATCCATCTATACGACCGTGATTAGTCATTTTGAAAACATGGATGCCTTTCTTCGTACGTTTCATGAGGAGTCTACCGCCATGATTCATAGCTTAGATGGTCGTCTCACATCCCTAGAGTAAGGCATACGTGATGTTCGGGGTCAAATTTTCCCACCAGCATTGCATTCGGATGCACCGGATGCTTAGGACTTATGTTCTGTTATAGTTTTAATGGATGTAGTCAATGGTATTTTGGATTATATGTTGACTTTGGTACAAGGAATATTGTGCAATAACCTTGTCGGATACTTTTAATTTATGCTTATGGTTTTTTCTTGGATTATATATTAATTTGTTACAAGCTCTATCAATTATGGATGAGTTGTTACATAGGTAGATTAAGTTTATGATAGGCAAGCATATGGTGTAGCCAATTACGTTCCACGTGAACAAATTTTTTAACTGTTGTTGATATATAAGTATAACATGGTAGTCTAAGGAATTGCATTAACCTCTATGCAAGGAATTTCAGTAAAGATTTCGAAACCCCTTATTCTAGTTTCAGTACTAGAGAGGTAGATCGCCTAGAAATTGATATTCAGTAATGGGTTATGAAACCCATTGTGCAGGTTTCGGTACTAGTGAGGCAAATTGGGTAAAAACACAATTTCATTAAAGGGTTTCGAAACCCATTGTGCAGGTTTCGGTACTAGTGAGGTAGATTGGGTCAAAAACACAATTTTATTAAAGGGTTTCGAAACCCCATATAATGGTTTCGAAACTGGTATGACAGATTGGCCTAAAATTTAAATTCCAGTACGGGTTTCGAAAACCATTGTGAAGGTTTCGGTACTAGTGAGGCAGATTGGGTCAAAACACAATTTCATTAAGGGGATTTGAAACCCCCAGATAGTGATTTCAGAACTAGTAAGGCAGATTGGCCTGAAATTGAAATTTCTAGTGGGAGTTTCGAAACTCTCCATATTAGTTTCGGCACTACTAAGAGTTTTTTGTGCTGCCAACGTATTTAATGCTTTAATCAATGCTTACACCTACTCTCACCATTTTTGTGCTTATACAATGACCAATCCTGGTGTTGGTCAGACCAACCTCTCTTCATCAGCAAAGAAATTCTTCACATGATAGGTGGGAAAATTAGGGTAATTTAAGGTTATTTCCAATAACCCCAGCTAAGATCCATTTTTTGTATATCAAAGACCGACATACTTAACAGACCACAAGTAAGTTCTCAATTACGTTCAATGTGTAACTTTTATTTTTTTCATAGTAAAAAATTTATTTTTTGTTGTAACCAACGTCATGGCATGATTTCTATGTTCGTAGGACCTGTACATCGTAACTTTTTGACATGGCTGACACACGAGATCATATAGAAGAAACATTCGGTCCCATTCACTAATAGTGTAGTAAGACAAATTTAAACAACCTATACATTAATTAATGATTGTTTATTTCTATATATGGACCAGTAATTAACGTGTAATGAACAAAGGTTGCACGCACCACATCCTCTACACGCTTCCTGTGCCACAGCTGCATCCATTTAATGTAAAACATCCCACAATCGTCTCTGTTTGAAGACATATTTGTTTAAACATCAAATTATTAGTAATCATATACAAATGATACTAGCATGATAACAAATATCTACAGTTTAACAACTATATACCCATTGTCTTGATGTTTGACTTTAGCCACCATCGCGCAAACTTCGGTCAGTGGCCTAAATGGCACAGACAATAAGATTTTTTACATACTGTGACAAACATTCAGTAAAGATTGTTGAATAGTTATAGGTTTACGCTTATTACCAACTTGTTAATAGCAAACACTCTTGCAATATTGCCTCTAGTTGTGGGCAAGCTGTCTAGTATCTTCGCTTCCCCACCATCAATATCCAACACATACATATACCAATGACCCCCATTGTCATTAATAGGGATAAAGATCTACACAAAATATTTCACTACTGCCATTCAATAAACGATACCCATGTAATAAACCTATGTACTAAATTGCAGATGCGTAAGAAAAAAGTTCAGTTTGTTCATACCATTTTCCAGTCCCCAATTTTACTGAATGGTTTGAAAGTGAAACGCCAGTACTCAGCAATCTACGCACCATTCACTAGCCCTCGTAAAAGCTGATCCTAGAAGACAAGCATTATTTGTCAGCATGATTCCAAAACTGTATATGTTTATTCTTAATATACACTAACTTTTTCAATTTCTAAAATACACTTAATGTGCAAGGTAGATACCTCTCCTTGCTTTACATTGTGTCCTAATATCTTCAACAATAATCCTCCACCCAACAACATCAATAACCTAAATTTTACAAGAAAAGACACATGAACTATTTGACTAATTATCATTAATTAAGTTAATATGACTTTATTGCTTATGGGAAAATTTAGAGTGTACTAACCATTGAACCGACCCAACTTCATGGTCTTAACGTATCTGCGTCACTTACAGTTATATACATGTGACCAAAATCTACGACGATTTCACTGCACACATATAAATACTTGTATGTTATATTAAACCGAACTACATTGTACCATCATTATGGACTTCTTACCCTTCAAGCAAAGGCAAATTCCATATATAGTCACATGTGTCTTTCACTACCGCCCCTAATCAATCGGTATTTCAACATACGTCAGTACCTGCAATGCTTAAACAACTAGTGTGAAATATTCAATAACATTAAAGAACTACAATAATAAATCACTTATAAAGTATTACACCCTCTACAAATTTATACATAAGGTCAAACATATGTAATTAAATAACCCATACGACGAAGAATCCTTACAAACGATTTACATTCTAAATAAACATCAATGAGATCATCCATCCATATACATATCATGTTCTAATCAAATGGTTAATGACATTCAAAGTTAATCACCGAGTTCACAATACAATCACTCAAGTTTTTTTATCCCTACAAATTACTAGAAGAAGCTCAACATGACACTTCTTTCAAACAATGACTTATTTCATGTTTCGAGTTTTTATTCATACTTGAATCCCTTTGCCACTGACCTTTGACACAGCTTCCACCGTTGGCTTACCCTACAAGTTAGCATCAACTTGGTCAACAACAAAATTCTAGCACTTCAACTTAATTACACGTTCATCAAAATTTGAAACTGTTACTGATGTTATCTTTTTCTTCCCCCTCCCCCCACAAAAATGTTATCTTTCTGCAACAGGGTGACATCCTCTACCAACGCCTGTAACCCCCTCGTCCCGGTCTGGCCGGATGGCCGGTCCGAGTAGGCTACACAGGGAAAACCGAAGCGAAACCCGTTAAGGTTCCCTCCCAGTTAGCAACCCTAGAAAATTTCTTTTATTTTAATCTTGTCTAAAGGCATATTGATTCCTAAGTGATCACGTCAGCGGAAAACATCAAGAAAGAAACACATTCGAACCTCAAACCACACATTAAAACAGTTCATTTTACACATACAGAGCAGGCCGTATCGATACACCAATCAAGGATATCGATATGCCTTGACTAAGTCAACCCTTGCAGTTAACTCGGGGAAGACCGTATCGATACAACCCTTGAGCGTATCGATACGCCCCTCTCGGTCAATATCTCGTGGTCAACGAGATAAACCGTACCGATACGCATCAACCCCGTACCGATACACCAAAAACTCACCAAATTCTCAGAATTCCAGTGAGCAAAGAGCATATCGATACACCCCGTGTATTGGTATGCCAAGCCAAAACTGAGCCCCGCAGGCAAGACCGTATCGATACGGCCCTTAGGCGTACCGATATGCCCTGCACTGCAAGTCTCCAAATTTCAGCAAAACCATATAAGACCCAACTCTAGATGCATATTATGACTCCCCTAGCTACATACAACCATTCATGCAACATACTACAACCAAGTATTAGCATATAGAGCAATTTAGTTGATTAACTAGGCATCCATACATGGCATTCACACTAAGGGTAAATATTGCACAAATAGGCATGCTTAAGAGCTCAAAAAGGCCAAATGGCACAAGTCATCACATAAAGGTTCGCATGCCAACCAAAAGCAACTCAAAACATCCAAAGGCATAACCATCCAACACAAGCATTCAACAAGACATAGCATGGTTTACAAATCCAAGCAAAGCATAAACATCATCACCATCTATGAGCCATACAACGCTCATACAAAACACACAGTAGCCCCATTGCTAAACTACTACTTTATTTACTAAGTCATACTTGAGCAACTACAAGCTTGGAATGCCCCTTCGCCTTGCTCCTTGCTAACACCACGCTAATGATCTGCATTGTTGAAAATGAGAACGTAAGCTAGAAGCTTAGTGAGGATGCTCTAAAATCAAAAACAACAACAATGCAGGGTTCAAGCATGCAATCCTTAACATCACACACAACATACATAAGCATCATCATAACAACCTAGCTAGTATTTCGAGAGTCATAAATATGGCATCTTACATCATATTAAGCTCAACAATATAAATCAAATATCTCGACATCATAATCATAAGAGCAAGTACATTGGACACTATTAGTTTACTCGGATGTGTGGATTTACTCTTAACAACAACATTACCTCGGTGGGATTACACTCATCATCGGACCTTTCATGGGTGGTGTTGAGTGTGTAAAAGTTCTATTATTTACACCCTTTTTAACCCATATTTCTGCTACATTCAAGCATTATTCATTGCATTTAGGTTAGTTTACAGCAAAACATCACAAATATATTAAAGGCACAGATTCTACTAAGAATGGTTGTTTTTGCAGGTATCCGTCATAGCTGATGGAGAAGGCAGGCGCTGGGCAGAGAAGCAGAAGAGCTGAACTGGACAAGCAGACAAAGAGGACGATGCTGCCATGGTGCTGCCGTGACAGCAGAGGACGACAGCAATTTTTGAGGAGAAAAAGCAAAGTGGACCTCGATAGATAGAGAAAATTCAGCCCGTCTGTCGTGTGAAAACCTCATATTTTTCCGAGCCCCAGATCAAAAGATATGTCAAGCCCAAAGTTCAAGGAAAGAAAATCCCAAGAAACAAGGAGGACGGCTTGAAAGTAGATTCCTTGAAGATTTAGTCTTTATTAGAATCATACTTTTAATTAAAGTTGTAATCCTTGTTAAATTAGAAAACTTGAGCCCAAAGCTTATATAAGGGCATATATTTTAACCTAGGGATATATCATAGCCGAATACCCCATAACCGACAACCAAAAACCCCTAGCCGTTTACCCGCCGTCGACATGTTCTAAATTCCCCCTAGGGCCACGGGTTGATTTGTAAAGTAGTTGCAAGGGTTGCTTTTGTTTTAGGAATTTTCAATTCAATAAAATAAAACTTCAAGTTCTCTTATTTTGGTTATTAATATCTTGCAGGAGCATCGGGAGAGCATTGTGAGGTTATCCATTTACTTAGCATCGGGAGAGTTAAGTATACGAAAGAAATAAGAGCAAGTTCTCTAGTTTATAGTTGAACTATCTCGTGCCTAGGGATAGGGCGAGGTTAAGTGGCTAAAGAAGAATTCATACACATCGGTGTTCATCCTTCGATTCACGCCGGGAGGTATCATCAAGACGTGATCATCGACAGACTTGGACCTAGGGATAGGCCAAGGCAGATCTGGGATTCTTGCCAAACTTGAATGTACTGAGTTGAGTGTTCGCTGCCGCGACAATCAACGGACTGCTACCGCGACAGGTGCTGCTGCGACGGGCGCGACGACAGAACTGGATTTCCTAAACTCTGCAATACCTGCACTACTGAGCAATTAAATACCAGCCCATTCTCTCTATCTTGATTTCTCTACTCTTTTATTTAAGTTCTCTTTATATTTCTCGTGACAAAATCTTAAATCATTCTTTTTCCCCTTGTGCAGATAGCAAAGGAAAGGGTTAGCCCAGTCCCTGTGGAGACGATATCCGATACTCTAGTATCACTTTATTACTTGCGACGTGTACACTTGCACTCAATTGCGATAGACTCTTTTACACGCAACAAGTTTTTGGCGCCGTTGTCGGGGACTGGCAACACACTCTTACCCTAGCTTCTGCACTTTTCTTTTATTTTTATTTATTTATTTATTTTTATCTTTTAACAAAAACTCAGGTGAAAATACAGGTTCAAGGGCATCAACATGCCAGGAAAAACCATTCGAGAGCTGATGTGGGAATGTTCTTGCAATTACCGTGAAAGTAATTATGCACTCGAAAGTTGTCCCCAATTTTTCGGTGAATATATGGACAACCAACGATGGAAACAACAAGAACAAAAGATGCCGCCACAGCTGCAACAGGGACAGCAAATGCCGATGCCGCAACAGCAAAATTTTTTATGGTACGATCAAAACCCGCAAAATTTTTTATACCATAACAGTTTTGCTGCAGAACCCGACATGCCCTGGCAATGTCATCATCCTCAAAAGGAGTCAAAATCCTTAGAAGACACACTGCAAGCCTTCTTGGCACTCACTCAAAAAGTGTCGGCTTCTACGAATGCAAGTATCGCCAAGATGGATGAACTCTTGAGCAGACCAGTCCTCATTCATGCCACGGATGAACCTGAAATCTTGAGACAAGATGACGAGGATGCCCATATGAAGGAATACCCAACACATAATGAGTCTGAGCAACAACTTGCCATAGCAATGATCGAGGAGCCAGAATGGAGCAACACCGCGACAATGCTAAGTGAAATTCAAGAGAATATCATGGCAGCAACCACTTCCGAGGCAGAAACCCCAGTCAAAGCGAAAACTGCCGCCTCGGTAGCAACTGATGCTGAGGCAGCAACCACATCAGAGGCAAATTCTCAACCCACAACCTCGATTATGCCTGACCAAGATTGCACACATCCATCCCTGTCATGGTACTCGCACGACCACCTAGAAGAGCTACCCAATGACAATGCCTCGCCGATGGAATATGAGCAGGTAATAAACGAACCTTTTGAATTCTTTGAAAACTCACAAATTCCATTGCAGGTATTAGAGGAACCAAAGCCGGTGGACATAGAATCATCAAAGTCTCTACTGATGGAGATCTACGAGTGGTCAACAAAATTTGGTATAGAGAGTGATGACACTTACCAATGTCCCATTAACCTGCAAAGTAACCTGACAACGGACTGTCAAAATAACTGGCTGCCGCAGCAGCAGACACGACAGCAAGGGCTACATTCAACCAAAACAACATTCAACGAAAACAAGGTAGGTTTGTGGCCGAATGTCAATTTGATTTTTTCTAATCATATATTCATGCCCTCAGAAACATTACCAAGAAGGGAGGACTTCATGGACTACAAAGGGAAGAGAAAGAAAGGAGCCTCCACCATGAGAATAATCACCAGATGGAGGGTACGGATGGACTTCAAGAAGTACCGGAAACGACCCATCAAGCATCAATAGAACAGGGAGTAGTTACTTTAGGAGATGCCCCTCAAGGCACTCCTAATTTAACTTATTTTATTTTATTTTTATCTTATTTTATCTTTATTATTTAGGAATTAGAAATTTGATATTCGTTTTTAGTTTGTTTGTGTTATTAGGTAAACAGAGAAAACCCTTGCAATGGCGATACAAGCAACCCGAGGAAGTGCTGCCTCCACCCCTGCCGCGGCAGCACTCATACTCTCAGGGCAGCACCCACAGCCCCTCCGACAAAGTTCAAAGAGACTGCCCGCCGAAAGCTCCTCATCCAAAGCCCAGCAGCAGCGACGACAGCCGCACAACTTAAGTTTTCTTCTTCTCTGTCGCCTGCTATACATATTATCTTTTTGTGATGTTTAACTTTTCTATCATTTTTAGTTTCTGTTTTTCATCTTTTGTGTCATGCATTGAGGACAATGCAACCCTTGAGTTTGGGGGTAGGCAGTCCTCCTAATTATTAATATAACATTGCATTTAGTTTTCATTGTGTCACATTTATTTTATGGAAAAAAAATGAAAACATTGAAAATTTTGGCTGAAAACTGTAACTTGAACTTACCTGTCGTGACAGCTCTGTCGTGGCAGCGACTTTAGGATAGTTTTAGGAGAAGTTTAGAGCCTTTCTATAGTTCTGAAAACTTAAACATCATTGTGACTGTTATACTGCTTAGACTTCTTTTAGCCAAACTAGAATAGAAAACTTAGCACTTAGAGTAGAAAAAAGACTAGAATCTCAGGAAACCTAGAGGTGCCTACCACTGGCTCTAGGCAGATAACCAGAGAAAAACTTCTAGAGGTGCCTATCACCGGCTCTAGACAGTTAACTAGAGGTGCCTGAAATACTGGCTCTAGTAGAAAAGAGAAGAAATTGGAAAAAAAAAGGAAATAACTAGAGGTGCCTGATTCTGGCTCTAGTAAGAAAAAGAAAGAAATCATTCTCGTAAGAAAAACTCTAAACAAGCTAAAGAATAATATTCCAGTGAAACTAAGAGAGTCTTGGCATATAACTGTTCACAAGCATGCACACACTACACGAGGACTATAGTGAGATTCTGGACAGATCCTAAATTATCCGACAGGTTGCTGCCGTCACAGGGAACGAACGACGGGTAAGGGAAAGTTCACTGTTTGAAAGCCAAAACAAAAATATTTCATTTTTCTTTTAGGTCTTAATTGCTTGAGGGAAAGCAAAAACTTGAGTTTGGGGGTGTGTTGAGTGTGTAAAAGTTCTATTATTTACACCCTTTTTAACCCATATTTCTGCTACATTCAAGCATTATTCATTGCATTTAGGTTAGTTACAGCAAAACATCACAAATATATTAAAGGCACAGATTCTACTAAGAATGGTTGTTTTTGCAGGTATCCGTCATAGCTGATGGAGAAGGCAGGCGCTGGGCAGAGAAGCAGAAGAGCTGAACTGGACAAGCAGACAAAGAGGACGATGCTGCCATGGTGCTGCCGTGACAGCAGAGGACGACATCAGTTTTTGAGGAGAAAAAGCAAAGTGGACCTCGATAGATAGAGAAAATTCAGCCCGTCTGTCGTGTGAAAACCTCATATTTTTCCGAGCCCCAGATCAAAAGATATGTCAAGCCCAAAGTTCAAGGAGAGAAAATCCCAAGAAACAAGGAGGACGGCTGGAAAGTAGATTCCTTGAAGATTTAGTCTTTATTAGAATCATACTTTTAATTAAAGTTGTAATCCTTGTTAAATTAGAAAACTTGTGCCCAAAGCTTATATAAGGGCATATATTTTAACCTAGGGACATATCATAGCCGAATACCCCATAACCGACAACCAAAAACCCCTAGCTGTTTACCCGCCGTCGACATGTTCTAAATTCCCCCTAGGGCCACAGGTTGATTTGTAAAGTAGTTGCAAGGGTTGCTTTTGTTTTAGGAATTTTCAGTTCAATAAAATAAAACTTCAAGTTCTCTTATTTTGGTTATTAATATCTTGCAAGAGCATCGGGAGAGCATTGTAAGGTTATCCATTTACTTAGCATCGGGAGAGTTAAGTATACGAAAGAAATAAGAGCATGTTCTCTAGTTTATAGTTGAACTATCTCGTGCCTAGGGATAGGGCAAGGTTAAGTGGCTAAAGAAGAATTCATACACATCGGTGTTCATCCTTCGATTCACACCGTGAGGTATCATCAAGACGTGATCATCGACAGACTTGGACCTAGGGATAGGCCAAGGCAGATCTGGGATTCTTGCCAAACTTGAAAGTACTGAGTTGAGTGTCTGCTGCCGTGACAATCAACGGACTGCTGCCGCGACAGGTGCTGCCGCGACGGGCGCGACGACAGAACTGGATTTCCTAAACTCTGCAATACCTGCACTACTGAGCAATTCAATACCAGCCCATTCTCTCTATCTTGATTTCTCTACTCTTTTATTTAAGTTCTCTTTATATTTCTCGTGACAAAATCTTAAATCATTCTTTTTCCCCTTGTGCAGATAGCAAAGGAAAGGGTTAGCCCAGTCCCTGTGGAGACGATATCCGATACTCTAGTATCACTTTATTACTTGCGACGTGTACACTTGCACTCAATTGCGATAGACTCTTTTACACGCAACAGGTGGGATTCCACTCATCACCACATGCCCTATGGATGGGATTCCACTCATCATCCCGTATATATACATAAATAATTTCCGGTGGAATATTACATCACCGTACTCCTCCTTGATGACTCAACGCCATCAAGGCCACGCGCGAATTTGACTCAACGTGTGCACACTAATCCTAATGATCGATCATTTACACCCGGTAAGTTAATTAGTGCCAATTACCTTTAAACCACTTCACACACCCATCAATTTTAGCACATATTCATCATCACACGTATCAATGTATACACATACAAATCAATTTATATCTCACAAGTTCAATATAGGCAATGGCATCTAAAGCATCATTAACAATCAAGAAGTTAAACTACCAATTTAACTTCTACCTCAGAATGGCCTACCAAGCTCATTCCAACACTTCCACTACACACACTCGAACCAACTTTAAAACAAATTTAAACTTTTACTCACCACCCTTCCTTAGCAAACCATGCAAGCAAGTCAAGCCTCCTCAATTCCCGGATTCGATCCCGATCCTTCCCCGATGTTTCCTCTTGCTTCTAACAAATCAAAACATAAATATTACTCACCAATCAAAGCTAAACTCAGCCACAAACCCAACTCACAAACACATGTCAAAGCTTCACAAATTCAAACCCAAACTAACCACCAAAACTTCCATTTTCGTGCTCCCCAAATACCCAGCTGAAACCCACAATTTCAAACACCCAAAAGACATCTAAAAGCTTCCAAAACACTTCCCTAATAACCTTATACCATCAACCCTTCAACCCAACACTAAAACACATCAAAAACTCAAGTTTAGACACTTTGAAAATTGCCCCAAAGACCTACTTCGGGATTTTTCCCAAATCTATCCATTTTAAGATATTAAGTGTCTTTAGGTGAGATTAATTCAAAACCCAACTCAACAAATCAAAAACAAATGAAAAACCCATTAAAAATCCAAACTTTCCTTAAACTTGAAAAATGCAATATTGATAGTTTTGAAATCTAAGACCATGAAAATGAAGAGGATGATGAGGAGAGTTGAGAAATGAAATTACCTTTGAAAAAGCTCTTGATTTGGTGGAGAGATTGAATGGAATAGTGTTTTAGGGGTTTAGAGGGGGGTTTTGTTTGATTTCACGTTGGAAAGCAAAAAGGGGAGGAAGACAACTTTATTTTTTTTTGTTCTTTTTTATTCAAAAGGTGGTCTTCACCTTTTTCAACTTATTTACAAAAATGCCACCTTGTAAATTTTAAATCTCATTTAACTCCTAATTAAGGCCTAATTAGATTAAACCGACTTTGATAACTCGAACCACACACTTCTAACTCCTAACCCCAAAACACGAGTGTTACAACTCTCTCTCACTTAAGGAATTTCGTCCCCGAAATTACCTGACTGAAAGAGATAAGGAAACTGCCTTTCCATATCCTCCTTCCTCTCCCAAGTGGCCTCGTCCACCCCTCGACGTTGCCACCGCACTTTTACTAACTCAATCGATCTACCCCGCAACACCTTACTGTCAGATGCTAAGATCTCAACTGGTTCTTCTTCATAGGTCAAATCCAGATTCAATTCAATCTCTTCTACATGCATAACAAGTGATGGATCTAACCTATACTTACGGAGCATCGAAATATGAAATACATCATGTATCTTCTCTAGCTCGGATGGCAAACGCAACTGATAAGCAACTGAACCAACCCTCTTCACAATCTCATACGGTCCTATGTACCTCGGACTCAACTTCCCCTTTCGGCCAAACCTCATTACTTTCTTCCACTGAGACACTTTTAATAACACCTTCTCACCCACTGAGAACTCAACTTCCTTCCTCTTCAAGTCGGCATAGGATTTCTGTCTATCCGAAGCAGCCTTCAAGCGATCGTAAATCAATCTCACCTTATCGGTTGTCCCCTTGAGCAAATCGGGCATAGGTAACAACTTTTGTCCCACTTCGGCCCAACAAACTGGAGTTCTACACTTCCTACCATACAAGGCCTCATACGGAGCCATCTGAATGCTCGACTGAAAACTATTATTGTAAGCAAACTCAACTAGAGGCAAATGCTTCTCCCGTGTACCCTGAAAATCAATGATGCAACATCGCAACATATCCTCTAGAATCTGTATAACTCTCTCTGACTGACCATCTGAGTGAGGATGATAAGACGTGCTGAAGTTCAAACGGGTACCCAAAGCTGTATGCAGACACTCCCAAAATCGAGCTGTAAACCTCGGATCTCTATCGGACACAATAGACTTCGGCACACCATGCAATCTAACAATCTCACCAATGTACAGATCGGCCAATCTATCTAAGGTATAAGTCGTATTGACTGCTAAGAAGTGAGCACACTTCGTGAAACGGTCTACTATGACCCAAACTGAGTTCCTCTTTGTAGGAGTAAAAGGCAAGCCTGAAACAAAGTCCATGGTGATATTCTCCCATTCCCATTCCGGAATTCTCAACGGTTGCAACAAACCTGAGGGAACCTGATGTTCCGCCTTCACTCTCTGACACACCATACACTTACTCAAAAAGTCGGCTACATCT
Source organism: Hibiscus trionum (assembly GCA_030270665.1). Classification (NCBI taxonomy): domain Eukaryota; kingdom Viridiplantae; phylum Streptophyta; class Magnoliopsida; order Malvales; family Malvaceae; genus Hibiscus; species Hibiscus trionum. Next base: position 37,066,860 of record BSYR01000026.1, on the reverse strand, counting down.
CTCTTCAAACCAACCCAAAAGTACTCATTCTTCAAATCTCGGTACATCTTCGTACTTCCAGGATGCATAGCAAATGAACTACTGTGCGCTTCAGTCAAGATCATACGTCTCAAGTCATTGTCTTCTGGCACAACTATCCTATTCTTGAAACACAAGACCCCGTCGGTACTGAAACTGTAGTCTAAAGGTCTACCCTCGACTACATCTTGCACGTGAGGTGCCAAAGATCTATCTAAGAGCTGCTTCTCCCTAATCGACTGACCTAGAGTAGGTCTAACCTGAAGCTCAGCTACCAAGCCACCATCTCCGGACAAGCTCAATCTAGCAAATATGTCTCTCAAGTTTACGACTACCTTTCTAATCAAAGCATCAGCCACTACATTGGCCTTACCCGGATGGTACTCAATCGTAAGATCATAATCCTTCAGCAACTCTAACCACCTACGGTGCCTGAGATTCAAATCTCGCAGAGTCATGATATACTTCAAACTCTTGTGATCTGTGTACACTGTGCATTTCTCACCGTACAAATAATGCCTCCAAATCTTCAGAGCAAACACAACTGCAGCTAACTCTATGTCATGGGTCGGATAGTTACGCTCGTGAGTCTTCAACTGTCTCGAGGCATAAGCCACTACTCTCTTGTCTTGCATGAGGACACAACCTAGGCCTACATAGGAAGCATCACTGTAAACTACATAGTCTTTCCCAGACTCTGGCTGAATCAAGATCGGTGCTTGGGTCAAAGCTTCTTTCAACTTCTCAAAGGCTCTCTGTCTTGCATCTGTCCACTCAAACTTAACGCTCTTCTGAAGTAACTGTGTCAAAGGAGCGACTAACTTTGAGAAACCTTCTACGAATCTTCTATAGTATCCATCCATTTTAAGATATTAAGTGTCTTTAGGTGAGATTAATTCAAAACCCAACTCAACAAATCAAAAACAAATGAAAAACCCATTAAAAATCCAAACTTTCCTTAAACATGAAAAATGCAATATTGATAGTTTTGAAATCTAAGACCATGAAAATGAAGAGGATGATGAGGAGAGTTGAGAAATGAAATTACCTTTGAAAAAGCTCTTGATTTGGTGGAGAGATTGAATGGAATAGGGGTTTAGGGGTTTAGGGGGGTTTGGTTTGATTTCACGTTGGAAAGCAAAAAGGGGAGGAAGACAACTTTATTTTTTTTGTTCTTTTTGATTCAAAAGGTGATCTTCACCTTTTTCAACTTATTTACAAAAATGCCACCTTGTAAATGTTAATCTCATTTAACTCCTAATTAAGGCCTAATTAGATTAAACCGACTTTGATGACTCGAACCACACACACTTCTAACTCCTAACCCCAAAACACGGGTGTTACAACGCCACTGCATTAACATTGACTCCATCTTTTGGGCTAGACTCATCGAATTCTTCTTTCTCCTCCATTTTTTCCTCTTTGTCAAGGCCAATGCCAAATTTTGCATCGATTATACGCAAAGCATTCTTCATATACATCATATTTGCACCCAAACCCACAACCTGCTCAACAACGTTCTTACATTCCGCCTTCAGAGTCTCCAAACTCTCTTCTATTTTATTCTCCTTCTCGACACGAGCTTCGAGGCTTTGTTTGATTTCACCCATTTATGAAATTTCCTTCTCCAAAAGCTCTGAATAACATCATTACTAGCATTCGTCCTGCCACCTTCTTCTGTCCCTTCATTCCATTCATCATCAGATCGAAGTACCTGCAAACATCATCATTAATTCATTTTATGTCATTACAACCCCCTATAGAATACAAAATTTATTAACCTGTATACTTTCAGTTTTTTGGCAGGTCGTTCTCCCTTCAGCCGGGTTACAATCTTGCCTACCTCCTTCTTCCCCCACGCATGAATGCGAGCACGACCTTCAGCGGAAGCATATCCTCTGCTCAGAATTCCACTCTAATAATCGAATAATCGCACCTATATTTTACATTAATCAGACAGACGATTATAATAAAAATGAAAGTTTTGAATAAAGTATTAAGTTGTAACGAGACATAATTTTAATAATACATCACCTCTAAGATAACAATGCATCCGGTCATATAAGCCAAGCTAGAACGAACTTTACATTTCGCTACTCCATCAAGTAACCTCTCGTACGCATATTTAAACTAGTTTAGTTTCCCGCTCAACCCAGCTGAGCACAATAACTTGAAATGTTCCATGGAAGGCAGAAGGTTGGTGTTTGGACATAAGAACACACCAACAATGTACAACAGTACACGAGCTTTCAACTTACCCTCCTCAAAAGCTCCACTCGTTATCTCCCCTTTAAGTTGTTGATATGTAACCTTCGTACTGATTTTGTACTTCATTGCTAGTTCTTTTCCACCAATTTTTTTGTGCCATGTTCAACATCCAGACCTTCGTTCTTCAACCTCAAAATAGATTCCACATCTTCTACCAAAAGAGGAATTTTGTACCCAGTAAATTCCATCACGGAGCTTTGCAGATCAAACATTGCCGCTAACTCGCGACATAGGTCGCGATGAGTTGCTCGCGGTTTCAATCCACATAAAGGTCCAAACCCTAAATCTTTGACAACACTATCAATCTTCAGCTTTTGCATCTCTTTAAACAAACGGGACAACTTCTTCGTACTACATCTCGATGACAACTCCTACAACATTTAATAGAACAATAAGTATTGTTATGTTACGCTTAAATATATTATGTTCGTATATGTTTGAACCCTAACGACTTTCTCTAACAGGAAATATAAACATTCACTTACCTTTTTTTAATTCTTCCTTCTTAACTTTTTCCTTTGCCTTTCCTTTTGATAACCATTCTGATTGAGCCTGCTTCTGCTCCTCGTACCTATTAATATAAGGCTTCTTTTCTGCATCATTCATTTCGGCCCACCTCAAACCTAGTGCGTTCCTCGCTTGTATAACTCTTACAATTATTAAGTTTGAATGATATGTACACATTACAAACTAATGCCAACACACAATCTAATTTTCCTTTTCTCACTTACACTACTGTTCATTTTCTTTTTAGCACCCTTCATTCTTGCACATTCACTTATACTGTACAAAAATCATTTCATAGTTAGACTACACAATACATTACGCTAACCAACTAACAATTTCAATAATGTCATATACATTCAACATTAACTTACTAGAAGTAGAAAATATGGTGTCAATGTTTCAAGTGTCGCGCGTACAGCTTTTACGTCCAGCTCGGAAAGATGTTCCATTATTAACAACTTCAATCTGAAAAGGTGAGGTAAGGTAAGGTAAGGTGTATACCAAGTTAGCATGCTCACCTAGATCTCTTAATTATTTACATAACATACAAAGATAACCAAAATGGATTGTCTAGTGCACTTTCATATGTATAAAACAATCCCTAACAAACATGTATACACATACATATTCACCAAGCAGCTCACTAACTTTCATTTTAATACAAACGCGTCCACACACACACCTAAATACTTCCAAAACAGCCCTTAACATGTTTGTGTTCCTTTAAAACAGCTCATGTATTTCATATGAACTCAAAACAATCCATAATCAATTTTCAAAATCCACAAAACAAGTCTACCAATTTACTAAATCATTCCACAACTTATTTCACTAATTAGACCTCATTAATCTTCTTAAACAACCCTTAATTTTAAATTTCTTTAACAAAACAGTCTTTAACCCCTTTAAACAGTCCTCAAACAGTTTTACAAAACACTCCATTAATGTTCTTAAATTCACTAAAAAACAGTCCCACTAATAGTGCAGAGACAATCAATTATTAAAGTAACAAGATCCTTAAATTTTAACCTTACAAAGCTGTCCATTTTAGTTTCTAAGACAGTCCAATATAGTTATAATAGTCTTTAAAACCGTGTTACACAAAACAACCATGTTTCCCTGTTTTCAATAATCAAATTAGTCCATTTTATCTTATCAAAACACTCACATTAGTTCTTTATTTTTCATAAATCAAATCCTTAAAATTGTGTTTACAAATAGTCTTGTTCTTAGGTTATACACTATCCTTTGATTAATACAAAAATCAGTTTCATTTAGCTATAAAACTGCCTTTGGAACAAAATTTTAAGCATTCCAATTTATCCAATTCAGTCCCAAAAGATAGGTTCGTAAACAATCTATTTGAATTATAAAAATAGCTCTTAAGCTTTGCAAATTAGCCCCTGAATAAACCTCAAAGCAGTCCCTAAACAATTTCTTTTTATCATTACACTCTCTAATCCATATTACAAGCAATATAAGTACAATCAAACTCTATGTTAAACTACACAATTAAACCATGTTTCATTCAAAGACTTCAGTCATCTTAATCATCTTGAAGTTCATCACTAAACAATTAACATCCTGAATTTATACTACATAAACACAAAGTGCATAGTAATGAAATATGTGATTCGTTACTAAAATTCTAGTCTCCATTTACTAAATATATCTCTAAACAAATATAATGTTTCATAAATAGAATCTTTCTTGTTCAAAACAATCACCACAGTTTAAGCTTCGTAGTGAAATTCTAAAGCATGATCATATTCAACCTAAAAGAAATTATCACAAGCATTCAGTTCTTCTTAGCTTTAACTACCGTTTGATTCAACATTCAATAACCATACATCTTAGGACATTTATCAAAACTAAATTCATTTTTCATTTCCAGTATTTGTCATTTTTGATTGCCTACAAAGAATTTCTTCTACAAGGCATCTCCACTTCCAAAGTCAAAACCCGAACAATCAACCAAAACACTAGATGTGTTCTTATACGAACCAATACGGAGTGTCTAAAAGTACTCAACATTATCAACCTAAACCTTAATCTACCAGTTCTTTCTTTCTTCGACGTTTTCAACTCTAATCACAAAACACCTAAACCCTAAACTTTTTCCTTCAAAACCATACAAATATGTTAGACTTATTTTGATTTTGATATAACTAAAAGGATTAACTTGCAAAAATTTGTAAACTCTATATTCGATTTAGATTTGTCAAGTATAATATTTTTAACTTAAACATTTTTTTCCAAAAGATTTAACTTAATACCTATATGGTTTTCTCTTTGAAAAAGTCAACAAAAGTCAAAATAGTGCATTTTTAACTAGAGGTTTCAAAACCATCTAGGTAGTTTCGATACCATTTTGGCAGTAAGGTCTGGAAACCTGTTTTTGGCTACAGCATTCGAAACCTCCTTAGTGATTTTGAAACCAGTGCTTGTAACGACTAGTTTTTCACTTTAAATTTCTCCCAGGTTTCGAAACCTCCTCAATGGTTTCGAAACCACTATGCATGTGAGCATTTAATGCTCGATTTTAATGGCTTCCAACGGCTCCAAAGTCCCCCCCCCAACGGCTCCCAACGGTTAGAAAACATCAAGAGCACATAAAAGTGGTCTAAGAACAGTATTGAAGTAACAAGAAAGTCAATACAAACATTCAAGCTTTCAAGAGTTCATTTTGTGCTTAATTTTTTATCTTTCTTGTAAAATACTAGAGTGTTCTTCATTGTAATTCTTTTGCTAGTATTTCTTTGGGTGTGTGAGAGAGCTTAAACTTTGCAAACACATTCCTAGTGGGGATTTTCTAGTTTGCTTATTTGTATTTTTTTTGGGGAAATGGTTCAATAGACTTTGGGATATAAGTCTATTGAATTGTGTAAGGTTACTCCTTATCCTTAAAGGAAAGACAAATTAGTGGATTTGTGGAAAATCCTTAGTGTGGTCACTAAGGTAGTGGATGTAGACTCCAATTAAGGGAGTTGAACCACTCTAAATCTCCTTGCAATTTCTACCTTTGCAATTAGTGTCCACTGTTCTTTCAAAAATCCAATTCACTCCCCTCTTGGTTTTGTTCAATCGATTGCCACTCTCAACAATTGGTATCAGAGCTTGGCTCATTGGAAGATCTTACAACCTCTTGAGAAGATCCAAGAAGTGTACAATCATCTACAACGTCATCCATGGCTTCCACCTCCACCATTGATGTTTGAGGTGATTCTCAACCCATCAACAAGCCTTCCCTGTAACCCCCTTAACCCGGCCTAGACGGTTGACCCGAATTAAGAAGTTTACACGGGGAAAACCAAAGTCAACCTTGATTAACGACCCTTTTTTTTTCTTTTAATCTTATCTAGATGCAAATTAACCTTAGGTGAACACTTGAGAAAAACATATCCAAAAGCCACAACAATCGGATAACATTTAGGGACTCAATTGCACAACATACAAATTTAGGGACCAAAATGTAAATTCTGAAAGTTACAAGGACTTAACCAACTTTTGAGTTACCATTATGAAATTAGTCATGTTTCATGCTTCTCTGCCAAATTTCAACTCAAACGGACAACACAAACTCATTCAATTGCATAAACAAAGTTCAGGACCAAAACGCAAAGATTTCAAAACACATAACCGTCAATTTCAGTGCCCAACGGTCGGGTGTTTCGGAACAGGGATGATCCGTTCCGAAATGCGGGACCGTTCCGAAACCCGTTGCGCAACATGGCCTGGCAGTGGCAAAACTGTTCCGGAACGGCTCTGCCCGTTTCGAAACGCCTAGGCCATTTCAGGCCATCTGTTCCGAAACGGTAGCACCTGTTCCGAAACAGGCTGCCCAGATTGCAGAAATTTTGCTGGTTTAAAACACAATTGACCCATCAAACATGTTCCAAAGACAACCAAAACATGCCAGCAAGTCATCATATACTCAAGGAACATAATAGCATCATCTATTCACAAACATGGCATCAAACATGGAAATACCCAAATCTATAGGCATGCAACCTATAATGAAAACCATTCAAACACCAAAATACCAAACCAACCTCATAAAGGCCATTTACAAGTTCCAACAATATCAAAAGCATAAAACCAACTTAAGGAGTCCAAAACATCTCCCAAAACAACAACATAGGTTCCCCATTGCCAAAAGCCAAAAGCTAACAAGTTATGAAAATATTCACCATACATGAGCTTAGTTCTTCACTTGGATTCTTGACCCCCCTTGCTGCCCTTAAGCACTTCAATGCTCTGCATTATTGGTTTAAGAAAAGAAAGAGCGTAAGCACATAGCTTAGTGAGGAATGCTCATTTAAAACATCACAATAATGCATTAATAAAAACTCTTTTTCAAAACCTTTAGCTCAAACAACATTTCATCATGCACATATGTACATAAACCAAGCATTTCATGCTTCCAATCATTATCATGTCATATTGGCTTTCAAGTGATAATCATAAACAAGTTCCAAAACACAATCGACAATTCACAACAACAATCGGATACCCGGATTACAAGCGTTGTCCCTACGTTTCATACACACTACCAATCTCAAGGTGGAGCATGGTACAATCACAACCCCTCAACACCCGTGATGGAGACTATGGTACAATCACAACCCCTCCACATCACTCATTGGTAGTTGTATAACATCACTAACGAGATCACGGGACATACAACACAAGATCCACACATGGACTTTAAACCACCATTGTGATCTTACCAAACACAAGGTCCACACATGGAATTTTAACCACCATTTTGACCTTAACAATACACAAGGTCCACACATGGAATTTTAACCACCATGATGACCTTAACACAAGACCCACTCATGGACTTTTAACCACCATGGTGTTCTTAACCATCTCGTTAGTGTACTTGGATGGAGCATGGTATAATCACAACCCCTCAACATCCAAGGCGATTTTATTCACGGTGCACCCAATCCTATAGCCGGCTAACTATATCCGATTCAAGTACTTTTAGACAAACCACATCACTTGCCAATATACATCATTTAACAACATCAATCCACTGTTTTAAAGCATTTAATAAAGCCATTTATCATCATGCATCAATATGCATCAAAACCACATTTATCAATGTACAAACCAAGGATCCCTTACCTAGAGCATCCTTCGATACATGGCTTATAAAACCAGCAATAAACATGCTAAAATATGCTTTCAAAAACAGAATTTAAACATGCAAACAAATCACATTGCATTCAACCAATTCATGGTTCCTCAACAAGAGAGTTTTTCCGAAAACTTACTCTTGAGCTTAGCTAAGTTGTTTAGACTTAAACTAAGCTCCCAAAACCTTCAAAACATTGGTTTCAAAGCTGAAAACCAAACTTCACTCACCGATTCCGTTTCGTCACTTGCCGAAACACCAATCAAGCTTCCGGATCAACACCACAAGGATCCGAAGATGTCTCCCCTGTTTTAAACACATCAAAACAGTAGATTAATGCACCATCATGCATTAATATCCTCAACCAAGACATCTAAACTCGCTGCTCACATCAACACTCACATTTCGGCTACCAAACACAACCGAAATCACATCCAAACACCTCTATAACTTTACCCAGCCATGATCCATCAATTCCAATCATTCTTAAACCTCAATTAACATCCAAAAAGGATCTAATCACGTCCTTATACCTCCAGCTATAGCAGATCACTAAGATCACCCCAAAAACCATCAAAAACTCAAGCAAAACTTAGGAAAATCAACCTATCCGGGTTTGCATTGATTAAACCTCAATTTCTCATCAATTATGCATCCAAATTACATTAAAAACACACCTCAAAACAGTGCCCAATCATTTCATACGAATTTCATCAAAAATTAACCAAATCTTGCATTTTAAAGCCAAGATCAAGAACACAACTACAAAACCTTTATTAAAACACAAATCAAGGATTGAGAACTTGAGAATTTCAGTAAAGAACTGAGTATTTAGAGGAGAAGGATGTTCATACCTCTAAATGTGAGTTTCTCCCTTTTTGGAACCAAGATTCTTGAAAATTCAATAAGCAAATGCTAAGGCTTTGATGTAGAAATGATTAGAGATCAAAAGGAAGTTGAAATCTCATCTTTGAATGTCAAAATCAGAGGGAAATTTGCTGGATAAAAGTGTTTGGGTTGAGAGAAAAGTTGAGAGAAAAGAAATGGAAATTTTAGAGAAAAGTTAGTTATGACAAAATATCTTTTTCCCTCCCTTTTTCCTTTAATTAAAACCATTAATAAATTGATTATTATTAATAAAAATCTGGAGAAACTCTTCTTGGGTAAATAGCTCCTTAAAGATTCAAAGTTTCAATCCTTTTTAAAACAGTCACCAAGTTTTCGAAAATTACATTTTAGTCACTAAACCAAAATGTCACACTTCCCAACCTCATTTTGTAAAATTGATTTCACCATTCTCTTATATATAATAAAATAAGATTTTAAGATATTTTTCCATATTTTTAATGCAACCCGAACTAGGCTTTCCTAAAATCACCCTTTTATATTCGAACCGCAACCCGACCGATCCGGTCCAAACCCAAAACTTCTAAGCCCAAAATTGGGGTGTTACATTCCCTCTTCAATGGAGTTAATTATGCTTATTGGAAGAACCACATGAAGCTATTCATTCAAGCTTTTGATCTTGAAGCTTGGAAGATCATCATGAGTGGTTACACCGCGCCGACTAGTAGTATGAAGACATGGAGCAATGAAGAAAACAAGAGATTCTCCACAAATGCTAAGGCAATGCATCTCATATTTTGTGCCCTTGGCCCGGATGAGTATTGAAGGGTGTCATCTTGTTCCAATGCTAAAGAGATTTGGGACAAACTTGAAGTTACACATAAAGGAACCAATCAAGTGAAGGAGACCAAAATTGGGCTTCTCAATCTCAATTATGAAAACTTCAAGATGGACCCCGAAGAAGAGATCAAAACCATGTCCGATCAATTCTCCGTGATCGTTAATGGATTGAAGGGCAATGGAGAAGTGATCCCAGAAGATAAACTAGTGAGGAAGATGATCTACTCTCTTCTCGATTCATGGGATTCAAAGAAAATGACGATCATAGAAGTAAAGGACCTCAAGACTCTCAAGTTGGATGAGCTTATTGGTTCCTTCCTTACACATGAGATGATGTCAAAGGGTAAGGAAGAAAAGAAAAAGGAAGTGGAAATAAGAAATTTGGTGTTGCTCTCAAAGCATCAAAAGAAGATTTTGATTCTATTGGAGAGGATGAAGATAAAGAGATGGCTATGTTTGCCAAGAGATTCAAAAGATTCACGAGGTCCAACAAAGGGAGAAGATTTCAAAGAGGAGAGGGCTTCAAGAATGACAACAAAGAGAAAGATCAAATTATTTGCTATGAGTGCAAAAAACCGTGACATATCAAGTTCGATTGTCCCCAATTGAAGAAAAAGAACTATGAGAAAAAGAAGCACAAGGCTCATGTAGCTACTTGGAGCGATGATGAATCATCCGACGAGGACGAGAATGAAGTAGCCAACTTGTGTCTCATGGCTATCGATGATGACTCTATGGTAACCTCTAATTCATCTTTTTCAATTGATTATACTTTTGATGAATTGCAAGAGGCTTATGATGATTTAGCTTTGGAGTTTGAAGAGTCAATTTTGAAAAATAGAAAAATCATTTTAAAATTGAAAATGACTCTCTTTCCAAATTTAATAAGGAATTTGAAAGTAAAGTTGAGGAAATGCATGTTAAAATAAAAGAATTTGAAAAGAAAAATCAAGACTTTCACAACTTACTTTCAAAGGTCCATGATGATCATCAAAAGAAACTTGATGGTCTTAAAGTTTCTTTTAATAAAATTGGGACTAAAATTTTTGAAAAAGGTGAAAATTCAAGACTCAACTATGTTAGAAAGAACTTTAATGGGCATAGACAAGGAAGTCATCAAAGATCATTGAATAGAAAGATAATTAGAAGCATTTGGGTTCCAAAAGGACTCATTGCTAACAAAGAATATGATCTCTTGTCTAAGTGGATACCAAAAGAGACTAAAATTGTAGGAACTAACTCTTATGGACCCAAAAGAGTTTGGGTACCAAAACATGCATAGTTCCTTGGTGTAGGTGTGTTGGAGAAATGGTGAGCAAAATGAAGAAATCGGAAAGCTCTAGACACACGAGAAGAAAGGACACTTGAAGAGGATATGGCCTAATCAACCTATATTGGTTCAAGTGGTAACATTTTATTTGACATGCAATCTTTTTTCATTTGTTACATACTGATGTGTAACATTTCTTATATTTATATTAGTGTGTTTACTATGTATATAGTATGTTTGGTGTGTTTTAACTTAGTTTGATATTACTTATGGTGTGTTTACGACTTGTATTATTGTTTCCATTATGTTTATAATGCTTTGATGGAAGCTTGTTGCCTTTTGACGTAGGTACGTAGGAGGACACTAGCTCAAGTGAGCATATGCAGCTAAACTCTAGCTCAAGTGAGTGTGTGCAGCTCATCTCCAGCTCACCAGAGTGTATGCAGCTCGGTCCCAGCTCAGGAGTGTGTAACCAGCTCATTTTCAGCTCATCACATTTTTAGCTAGTTCGTTTCAGCTCAGCTTTAGCTCCACTAGCTCAACGACAGTTGACAAGTCTAGTAGCAGCTGAACAAGTGTCCAACAAGTGTGTGGCAGCCCAGTGCAACAAGTGTGGGCCGAATTGACATTGTCTCGAGTATGTGTGCATGTGTCATGCACGATCAGCCCTTCACCATACGTGACCAGCATCACTTGCATGTACCATGCAAGGTTCGGTCAAGAGAGAGCAAGGTGCATCCGAGCCTTTGTTTTATCCTCACCATGTGCATGGAATTTAAATTTCTAAATGCAAAACACAGCAGCCGAATGAATTTGGGCCATTCTCCACGTGATTTCACCATGTGCCTAATTCCTTACTTATGCGGCAGTAATGGGTAAGGGCAATTGGTTACAGCTTTGAAAATTCAAACAAGAATTGCACATTTTGCATGTGCTAATTGTTTGAATTTGTGGCTGATCATGTAGGCGTCATTTATGTGGCTGCCATTGCATTATTTGAATTGAAAACACATTTAACATGTGTTTTAATTCAAATGCATGGCTGAAAATGCATGCCGCCAACTAGATTATTTTTCAAACTTAAACTTTTTCTTTCTTTCTTTAATTTGTAGCCATACATTCAAATTCGGCAGGCCCCATGTACTTCTATATATTTTGTAAACTCAATTAAACAAAGGTTAGACATTTTGGAAATAAAATTTGTTTGAGAGAGTTTCTCTTGTTCGGTTCTTTTTAGAACTATCTTTTGACATTTCAGACTTTGTTTTGATTTGTCAAATTTACTTGATACTTCGGGTTCCTAGATCGCTATCTAGTGGGTCTAAGTCCTCCGACGTGAAGCATATTCGATTCGGGTTTGCTCAGTAGATTGTACAGGTTCTTTCGAGCTTTCCATCTTTGACGTTAGACAGATTCGATTCGGGTTCGTTCAGCAGATTGTTCGAGTTCTTTCGAGTTTAACGTTGCCAAACTTTCGCTGATTTTCCAGCAACGTTTCTGCCATATTGCGGTCTCTGTAACAGCCATGAAAGCCCGTTGAAGCCTTCATCTTGTTCGAGTCCAAATATGTCCAGAAATTCCTACACCTTTATTCTGTCCTTTTTTTGTTTGGTTTTTTTTTTCTTTTTTTTTAACTATCTAAAACGTCCATTCTTGTGTTTTATCGCAGAGAAATGTTTGCTACGATCCTAGATCCATTTACGAACAAGGAGCGTTGTTTCTGAAGCAACATACCCCTTTATCAAAAATGAAGAAATCGGAAAGCTCTAGATACACTAGAAGAAAGGACACTTGAAGAGGATATGGCCTAATCAACCTATATTGGTTCAAGTGGTAACATTTTATTTGACATGCAATCTTTTTTTATTTATGTTGATTATATGTTTTTATGTGTTTTAAAGCATGTTTAAATGTCCCCATATGTTGTTTAAATGCTTTTAGTAAGGGGAATTATGTGTTGCTTGGATTGCTTAATTTTGGCCCTATGTGATCTTGTATGTCTTTTGGCCTTATAATTAGCAATTTTGTTTCTAGTCATTGTTTTCCATGACTTGTGTGCTTATTTGCCTATTTTGACTTAAAATTGTTTGTTGTTCATGTTTGAGTGGCCTTAGTTAGGTTAGTCATTCCTAGCTTCACATGAACTTTTTAGGATCCAACCTTTAGCCTTGGATAATGTTTGTCTAAATGCCATACTTCTTTGAACTTATTTCAAAATGCCTTAAATACATATAATTGTCATAAGCTTTAAGAATGCATATTCGGATCATATAGAGGCATAAAAATACCTATTTTGTTGTTTCAGGGCCATAGGTATCGAAACCACTTACACTGGTTTCGAAACTTCTTTGGCAGTGTTGAAAAATATGAAATCTGGGCTAGGAGGTTTCGAAACCACCCATCTGGTTTCGAAACTAGTCAGGCAGTTTCAAGGGATGGGCACGTTTTTAACAAAAATTCCCAATTTTATAACACCCAAACCCTTACTCTTTGCTCTTCTAAACGAAAAACCCTCCAAACCCTCTCAAAATTTCTTTCACTCAAACTCTCACTCCTTCAAGTATCATATTGGATTCATCATCAACACACCTTTGGCTCTTGATTTTATCCATTGGGTGGTCCTCATTCAATCCATTGGTGAGTTTTCAAAACCATAATTTTTATTCGAATTTTCATTGATTATTTTGGCATAATAAGATTTTTTTCATGCTTTCAAATCATATAAATCATGTTAGTTTTATAACTTTCCTTCTTTGAAGCATGATTCTTAACAAAACTCATTGTGTTTCACAAATTTTTTCATGAGTGTGTGTATTTCGAAAATCTTTTAATTTTAGAGAATTTGTGCATTGAAATATTGAATTGGGTTGAATTTTATATGTTATATCTTGTACAATTTGCAGGAGGCTTTGCCCAATCTAACACAAACTCTTCCAAAATTTTCTCAAACCCTTGCTCACCAAGTGTTTGTTAAAATTCCCCCAACAAACCTTTTTTAAGCCAAAACTCAAATCTCTTCTTAAAATCATGCCTCTTAGAACCAATCCCTCTAGAGCCAAACGTCCTCGTATTGAAAGAGGTCAGGGGTCTCATTCTAATCAACCCCAAAATCAATCTAATCTTCAAAACCCAAATTTCTTAAATCTTTGTTTTGAAGATAATGAAAAACTTGAGCGTTTCCATCAAATTTATGAATCCAAAAGAGTTAGAGAAGATCGAACCATTGATTTATATTTTTTTAACCTCTGAGCTCTATGAATTTGATTTTTGGCCTTTGTTTGTTGAATGGGGTTGGATGGAATTTCTTGAAATTAAACCTCGTGTTTTTCATAAACTTGTCAAAGCTTTTTATGCAAATGCTACTCTTGTTCATGATCCTTATGATAACACCAAGGTTTTTGAAATTGATTCATTCCTTATGGGTACCCATTTTACTCTTTCTACGGCAACTATTGTCGATCTTTTAGGTGCTCCCAATAGTGGTGTTTCTAATGAATCCGAAGTCGTTCCTATCCAAGATTTTGATGATCATAGTCCTACCCACCTTCATATCTACGATAGGCTTCTTCACCTTTTTACCACTTGGTTCTTCCGTCCTTCCGATGGAAGATGCACGCGCATGCGTCGTATTGGCTATTGGTGGCTTCACCAACTTCGCACCGGTAACCGTCTCAATATTGCCAAAATCATCTTTATATCTCTTTTCAGTATAATTAGAAACCCTCATAGCTTCTCTCTCAATTATGGATGTGTTCTAAGTCACATCTTTGAGAAGCTAAATATTGATACCTCCCTTAATCCCCCAATCCCTCTAAAGAGCAAGATTGATGAAACAACGACAAAAAAGATTGGTTGGAGGTTTGTTTATGGTGAATGGGTTCACAAAAACGATGAAGATGAAGCTCACGTTGGTCCAAGAAATGTTGTTGCACTGGATGCTCCACCTCCCATGACCATCAAGTCCATGTATGCGGCAATGGTCACTAGATTCGACAACATCGATGCCCATCTTCGTAGTTCTCATGAGTTGCTTCGAAGCCTAGATGGTCGTGTGGCCTTGTTAGATCGTGACATGCATGATGTTCGTAGTCATCTTTTTCCACCTACATCACCTCATGATGCGTCGGATACTTAGGAGCTTATGCATTCTTCTATGACTTTATGATATAGTATTTTGGACTTATTTTGATTTAGTTCTTGAATTATGTTTTTAGGCTTTTTATGTACCTTGTTGGATATTTTTTTATGTCTATGGTTCTATGTTGGATTTGTAACCCCCTTAGCCCGGCCTAGACGGTTGACCCGAACTACGAAGATTACACGGGGAAAACCAAAGTCAACTCGAAAGTCAACCTTGATTAGCGACCCTTTTTTTCTTTTTAATCTTGTCTAGATGCATGTTAACCCTAAGTGAGCACTCATGAAACATTTACGTGTAAAGCACAGCGATAGGATTTCAGAGAGGGACTCGATTGCACAATATACAAATATTAGGGACCAAAATGTAATTTCTGTAAATTAGAAGGTCATAACTGATTTTAAAGTTACCAATATGAAATTAGTCATATTACAAGCTTCCTTGTCAAAATTCACCTTATTTGGACATCTCGAACTCATACAATTGCAATTACAACTTTCGGGACTAAAACGTAAAGCTTGCAAACTTCAACACCATTCAAATCAGTGCCCAACGGTCACCCGTTTCGAAACGGCATTGACCGTTCCAAAACACGGGTTCGTTCCGAGACTAGTTCCGAAACAGGGCCTTCCAGTAGCCAAATCGTTTCGGAACAGCCTCCAGCCGTTTCGAAACACGAAGGCCATTACAGGCCCCCGATTCGAAATGCCAGTGCTTGTTCCGATACGGTTTGCCCAGAAGCTGCAGATTTTGCTGGTTTTTCATACATAAATCCACTCAAACACAACCTAATGACTTCCTGATCATGCCAACAAGTCATCATACATATATAGAGCATGATTGTACCTCCTAAACACATTCATAGCATCAAACATGGAATTTCACATATCTATAGGCATGCTTCCTATTATCCAAAACCAAGCAATCAACCAATCTCCAAAACAAGCATTTAAAAGGCCACTTACAAAATCAAACCATCAAAAACAACATGCCACAACCTAGGGAGTTCAACACATCTCCCAATCACAACCTTAGGTTCCCATTGCCAAATTACCAAAACTAATAGTGTATGAAAACATCACCATACATGAGCTTGGTTTCCTTTGGACACTCTAGCCTCCTTGTTGCCCTTAAACACTTCAATTATCTGCATTATTGGTACAAGAGAGAGAGCGTAAGCACAATTGCTTAGTGAGGCATGCTCTAAAGAAAACAACACAATAATGCATTTTAGAAAACACTTTCATCAAAGCTTTTAAACACAAGCTCATCTCTTTTCATGCAACCTTGCATACTTTACAAGCATCTCATGCTTCATTACATTCAACTCATCATATTGGCTTTAAAGTGATAATTCATAACCATTTACAACACAAAACACAATCGGATACGTGGATTACAAGCGTTGTCCCATACGCTTCATACACACTACCGAATAACATAAGGTGGAGTTTATCGGTACAATCACAACCCCTCAACACCCGTGATGGAGTTTAACGGTACAATCACAACCCCTCCACATCACTCATCGGTAGTTGTATAATTCCACTAACGAGTGCAAGGGACACATAACACAATATCCACACACGGACTTTTAACCACCGTTGTGATCTTACCTCACTCGTTAGGGTACTTGGATGGAGTTTACGGTACAAACACAACCCCTCAACATCCAAGGCGACTTTATTCACGGTGAACCCAATCCTATAGCCGGCTAACTATATCCGATTCAAGTACTTTAAAACCAATTCATCACTTGCCAATATACATCAAATACCATCATCAATTCACTATTTTAAAACATTTAACAAAGCCATTAAACACCATGCATCACCATGCATCATTACCAATTTAACAACATGCCAAAACAAGGATCTCTTACCTTGAGCATCCTTCAACACATGGCTTTCAAAACCAGCATTAACCATGCTAAAACATGCTTTTAAAACAGAATTTAAACATGCAATTTATAACCAATGCATCAAGCTACTTCATAGCACATCCGAGGGAGTTTTTCCGAAAACTTACTCTTGAGCTTAGCTAAGTTGTTTAGACTTAAACTAAGCTCCCAAAACCTCCAAATAATCGTTTCAAAGCTGAAAACCCAACTCCACTCACCGATTACGTTTCGCACGCTTGTTGAAACGCCAATCAAGCCTCCGGATCAACTCCAATAGTGTCCGAAGATGCTTCCCCTATTTTAAACACATCAAAGCAGAGGATTAATGCATCATCATGCATTGAAATCTTCAGCCAACACACCTAAACTCGCTGATCTACCCAAAACCAACATTTCGGCTACCAAACACAACCGAAAACACCTCCAAACTCTTTTACAACTTAACCCAGCCAAGATCCATCACTTTTAACCATTTCTAAACATCAATCAACATCCAAAATACACCTTAACTCGTCCTTATACCCCCAGCTATAACAGAACACCAAAAACACCTCAAAAATCACTATTTTCATAAGCAAAAACTTAGGAAATTCAACCTATTCGGGATTGCATTGATAAAACATCATTTCAACATCATTAAACATCCAAAATACATTAAAGAATCATCTCAAAATAGAGCCCAATCAATCTCAACGAAATTCTTCAAGATTTCTTCCAAATCTTGAGTTTTAAGTCAAAATCAAGTTTCTATCATTAAAACCATTTATAAAACTTAAATTAAGGATTGACAAGTTGGGAATTTCAGTAAAGAACTGAGTATTTAGAGGAGAAGAACAATCTTACCTCTAAATTGTGATTTCTCCTTGATTTGAGCCAATTTCCTTGAAAATTCAATGAGAAAATCAAAAGGATTTGATGCAAGATTGATTAGGAATTAATTGATGATAGAAATCTCATCAATTGAAGTGAAAATCAATGCAAAAGTTGCTGGAGAAATAGTGTTTGGATGATGGAATTTTGAGAGAAAAAGGAATGAGAAAAATTTAGGAAAAGGTAGTTATGAAATTCCAAAAAGTAGTTTCCCCTATTCATTTAATTAATTAACACATTAATTAATTCACCCAAATTAAGGAAAAATCTGGAGAAATTATTTTTGGGTAAATTAGCTCCTTAAAGATTCAAAGTTTCAATCCTTACAAAACAGTCACCACTAAACTTTTCAAAATTCGCATTTTAGTCACTACACCGAAATGTAGTATTTCCAAACCTTATTTTGTAAAATTGATTTCGCCACTCTCTTATATATATTAAAAGAGGATTTTTATATATTTTTCCATATTTTTAAAGCATCCCGAACTAGGCTTTCCCTAAAACCTCCGTTTATATTCGAACCGAAAATTAGACCGGTCCGGTTCAGACCCTAAACTTCTAAGCCCAAAATTGGGGTGTTACAACTCTCCCCCCTTAAGAAATTTCGTCCTCAAAATTTACCTGGAGGAAAAAGGTACGAAAACTACTTCTTCATATCATCCTTTCTTTCCCACGTGGCTTCCTCAACACCACGATGCTTCCACAATACCTTAACCAATTCAATGGTCTTGCCTCGAAGAACTTTACTGTCTGAATCCAGAATTTCAACCGGCTCCTCATCATAGGTCAAGTCTGGATTCAACTCTACTTCCTCCACAGGCATAACATGCGAAGGATCCGATCTATACCTCCGAAGCATAGAGACATGAAACACATCATGTATTTTTTCCAACTCTTGTGGTAACCTCAGCTTGTACGCAACAGGACCAACACGTTCAATCACCTCGTATGGTCCAATGTACCTAGGGCTCAACTTACCCTTCCGGCCAAACCTCATCACCTTCTTCCAAGGCGAAACCTTCAAGAACACACGGTCACCTACCGCAAACTCAATCTCCTTACGCTTCAAATCCGCGTAAGACTTCTGTCGGTCAGAAGCTGCCTTCAATCGCTCACAAATGAGCTTCACCTTCTCGGTGGTTCCTTTCAACAAAGCCGATATTGAAACCAACTTCTGACCTGTTTCAGCCCAGCAAAGAGGAGTTCTGCACTTCCTCCCGTACAAGGCTTCATAAGGTGCCATTTGAATACTTGCCTGGTAGCTATTGTTATAAGCAAACTCCACCAAAGGCAAATGCTTCTCCCAAGAACCCTGAAACTCAATCACGCAGCACCTCAACATATCTTCCAGCACTTGGATAACACGCTCAGACTGTCCATCCGACTGTGGATGATAAGAAGTACTAAAATTCAGTCGCATACCCAAAGCTTGATGCAAAAACTCCCAGAAACGCGATGTAAACCTCGGATCTCTATCCGATACTATAGACTTTGGCACACCATGCAGTCGCACAATCTCAGCAATGTACAACTCTGCAAGCTTGTCCAAGGTATACGTAGTATGCACAGGTAAGAAATGCGCACACTTCGTAAGGCGATCCACAATCACCCACACCGAATTCTTTTTCGATGGCGACAAAGGCAAACCAGACACAAAGTCTATGGTAATCCTTTCCCACTTCCACTCAGGAATCCTCAACGGTTGCAACAACCCAGAAGGAAACTGATGCTCAGCTTTAACCCGCTGACAAACCATGCACTTACCCACGTACTCCGCAACATCCTTCTTCAAACCCACCCAATAGTACTCATCCTTAAGATCACGATACATCTTTGTACTACCAGGGTGCATAGCAAAAGGACTGCTATGAGCCTCAGTCAGAATAGTACGCCTCAACTCTGCATCATTCGGCACTACTACCCGACTACCAAAACATAGAACCCCATCATCATTAAAACATAAATCTGATGGTCTATCCTCAGCAATATCCTGAACATGTGGCACCAAAGAATCATCCAACAATTGCTTATCCTTTATCAACTGAACCAAAGATGGTTTCACTTGCAGTTCAGCCACAAGACCCCCATCTCGTGAAATACTCAAGCTAGCAAACATAACCCTTAACTCCACTGCCACCTTCCTACTCGAGGCATCCGCTACAACATTAGCTTTTCCCGGATGGTACTCGATCGTCAGATCGTAATCTTTAAGCAACTCCACCCAACGTCGTTGCCTAAGATTCAACTCTTTCTGAGACATCAGATACTTCAAACTTTTGTGATCCGTGTACACAGTACACTTCTCACCATACAGGTAATGTCTCCAAATCTTCAAAGCAAAAACCACCGCAGCTAACTCAATATCATGCGTAGGATAATTGCGCTCATGCACCTTCAACTGGCGCGATGCATAAGCCACCACCTTACCCTCTTGCATCAACACACACCCCAAACCAACATAGGATGCGTCGATGTACACTACAAACTCTTTCCCTGATTCAGGTTGAAACAAGATAGGAGCTTGCGTCAAAGTTGCCTTAAGCTTCTCAGAAGCTTGTTGCCTTGCTTATGTCCACTCAAACTTGACATCCTTTTGCAACAACTTCGTTAAAGGTGTAGCAATCTTTGAAAATCCATCCACAAACCTCTAATAGTATCCTGCCAACCTAAGGAAACTACGGACTTCATGAACAGACTTAGGAGGCTTCCAATTCATCACCGCCTCAATCTTTTGAGGATCAACACGAATTCACTCAGTAGAAACCACATGACCAAGGAAAACAACTTCCCTAAGCCAGAATTCACACTTGCTCAGCTTAGCATAAAGCTGATTCTCCAACAGCGCCTGCAACACAATCCGCAAATGCTCCTCATGCTCCTCCTCAGTACGAGAGTACACAAGGATATCATCAATGAACACCACAACAAACTTGTCCAAGTATTCATGGAACACTTTATTCATCATGTCCATAAAAGCTGCAGGAGCATTCGTCAAGCCAAACGACATCACAAGGAACTCATAATGCCCATACCTCGTCCTAAAAGCTGTTTTTGGCACATCCACATCCTTCACCTTAATCTGATAATAACCTAACCTTAAGTCAATCTTAGAAAACACAGCCGCTCCCTAAAACTGATCAAAAAGATCATCAATCCTCGGCAAAGGATACCGATTCTTGATAGTCAACTTATTCAGCTGACGATAATCGATGCACATTCTCATAGTTTCATCCTTCTTCTTTACAAACAAGACCGGTGCACCCCAAGGTGACACACTCAGCCGAATGAAACCACGATCAAGCAACTCCTGAAGTTGCGTCTTCAGCTCCTTCAACTCCTTAGGTTCCATTCAGTAAGGATTAATGGACACTGGAGTTGTGTTCTCATACAACTCAATTCCAAATTCCACCTCTCGACTAGGAGGTAATCCAGGTAACTCCTCTGGAAACACTCCAGGAAACTCTCGCACAGTCCTAATATCTTGAACTCACAACTCCTTAGAGCTAGGATTCATCACAAAAGCCAGGTAAGCTTCACAACCTTGCCTCAGCATTTGGCTTGCTTCCAACGAAGACACCACATTGGCAAGAAACTTCATATTCTCACCAACCACCACTACTTCGTAATCATCCGCAAGTTTCAACAAAACTCGCTTGTTCTCAAAATCCACTACAGCTCGATGTTCAACAAGCCAATTCATACCAAGGATTACATCAAAACCATAGAATGGCAATTCCATGAGATCAACAAGAAAAACATGGTTTTGTACTTTCAAGGGACATCTTCTATACAACCTCCGTGTCACAACGGTCTCACCAAAGGAACTAGTTACACGCATACCAACATCCAAGGACTCAACAGGTAAACCAAGCAATTGAGCATGTTCACGCAATATGTATGAGTGTGTAGATCTAGAATCAATCAAGGAAAGTAATGACAAGGATCGCAAAGTAAAGGTACCTGCGATCATATCCGTATCATTCCTTCCCTCTCGCTGAGCATACACTCGAGCCTGGCCACCACCCTCAGGTTGAACAGCCACCTCATGCGCCACATTCCTCCCACCATCATCTCTGCGCTGGAAGTTACCACGGCCGCGCCCACGATCTCTCTGTGGTGCAACTACCCCAGGAGCACGTCCCTGACCACCACCGGCCAACAAAGGACACTCTCTCCTCATGTGGTCTGCCGAACCACAATTCCAGCATGAATTACCGGTCACTGCTACAGGAGCCTGAACCTCCCTCGCTGCTCGAGGACAATCTCGCCTCATATGGCCACGAGATCCACACGTCCAGCACGTGTTCTGATCAGCTCTCATCCTATCTCCCTGAACAGGCGCACCATGTCCTCCACCACCACGCCTAGCAGAAGACTGATACCTCTTATCACGTCCTCTCTTGTTCTGTCCACCACCGGAACTATAATCAGCAGCTCTTTTGCCCGAACTAGAACCAACGCCTCTGGAAGACAAACCTAAGTTCTACTCAATGTCCTTCGCTCTACTCACCAGCACATCAAAATCCGTATACTCAGCAGCAAGCATGAAAGTCTTCACGTCCGTCACTAAACCATAACGGAAACGTTCACACCTCTCCCGCTCATCAGGGATTAGCTCAGGTGCGTACTGGCTAAGGCGGACAAACTGGATCTCATACTCAGCCACTGTCATGCTTCCTTGCACAAGAGATATGAATTCTCTTTTCTTCTCATCTAGGTATCGCACACCTAGATACTTTCGCTTGAACGCGTTCAAGAAGAACGTTTAAGTCACATCATTGTCCTCCAATCCAGAAACAGTGGTCGTCTACCACGTATACGCATCATCATGCAACAGTGATACCACACAACCCAACTTCTGCACATTGTTGCAGTTCATTTGCCCCAAAATTCTCTTGGTGCTTTCCAACCAGGATTCAGATCCTTCAGGAGATAAACCTCTGAACTCAGTCCCTTCTAGACTGCGAAGACGTTCCAAAGGTAATCTCACATTAGCATCACCCTGATGCGCAGCTCCGTGAGCTCCAGCTACTGCTGCCTGAAAGGCTCCAGCAATAGCCTGAATCAGCACAGTCATGTCAGGAGCAGCTTGCGCCTGTACACCTTCAGGTCCAGCGACCCCAGCACCAACACCAACACCAGCATTATCACCTCCAGCACCATCACCGCCGGGTGGTCCACCACCAGGGGGAGGAGGTAAATCCACAACATTCTCAACATTTTCCTCATTCTCATTCTGAGCCATAGCTCTCGTATTCATCCTCATCTCTCTACGAGGCCCCATTTATAAAAACAATGCACTGACACAAATGCAATGAACATAATTAGGCTCAAAAAGGTAAGTAATCCAAGTACTCAAGCTCATTTTCCAAAAAACAATTCCTTTCATTAGTTTTGATATGGCAATGGGTTCCCCTATCATGCTTCAGCATAGCATAGCATCACAAAATGCAACCATACATCACAGTTCATAAAACATTCCTTCACTTAAAAGGTCCATCATGCGAAAACACATACATCACCCACATAACAATTCTCAATTACATGATAACTAAGCTCTAATACCACCAAATGTAACCCCCTTAGCCCGGCCTAGACGGTTGACCCGAACTACGAAGATTACACGGGGAAAACCAAAGTCAACTCGAAAGTTAACCTTGATTAGCGACCCTTTTTTTTATTTTTAATCTTGTCCAGATGCACGTTAACCCTAAGTGAGCACTCATGAAACATTTATGTGTAAAGCACGGCGATCGGATTTCAGAGAGGGACTCGATTGCACAATATACAAATATTAGGGACCAAAACGTAATTTCTGTAAATTAGAAGGTCATAACTGATTTTAAAGTTACCAACATGAAATTAGTCATATTACAAGCTTCCCAGTCAAAATTCACCTTATTTGGACATCTCGAACTCATACAATTGCAATTACAACATTCAGGACTAAAACGTAAACCTTGCAAACTTCAACACCATTCAAATTAGTGCCCAACGGTCACCCATTTTGAAACGGCATTGACCGTTCCGAAACGCGGGTTCGTTCCGAGACTGATTCCGAAACAGGGCCTTCCAGTAGCCAAATCGTTTCGGAACAGCCTCCAGCCGTTTCGAAACACGAAGGCCATTACAGGACCCCGTTTCGAAATGCCAGTGCCTGTTCCGATACGGTTTGCCCAGAAGCTGCAGATTTTGCTGGTTTTTCATACATAAATCCACTCAAACACAACCTAATGACTTCCTGTATGCCAACAAGTCATCATACATATATAGAGCATGATTGTACCTCCTAAACACATTCATAGCATCAAACATGGAATTTCACATATCTATAGCAATCAACCAATCTCCAAAACAAGCATTTAAAAGGCCACTTACAAAATCAAACCATCAAAAACAACATGCCACAACCTAGGGAGTTCAACACATCTCCCAAAACACAACCTTAGGTTCCCATTGCCAAATTACCAAAACTAATAGTGTATGAAAACATCACCATACATGAGCTTGGTTTCCCTTGGACACTCTAGCCTCCTTGTTGCCCTTAAACACTTCAATTATCTGCATTATTGGTACAAGAGAGAGAGCGTAAGCACAATTTCTTAGTGAGGCATGCTCTAAAGAAAACAACACAATAATGCATTTTAGAAAACACTTTCATCAAAGCTTTTAAACACAAGCTCATCTCTTTTCATGCAACCTTGCATACTTTACAAGCATCTCATGCTTCATTACATTCAACTCATCATATTGGCTTTAAAGTGATAATTCATAACCATTTACAACACAAAACACAATCGGATACGTGGATTACAAGCGTTGTCCCATACGCTTCATACACACTACCGAATAACATAAGGTGGAGTTTATCGGTACAATCACAACCCCTCAACACCCGTGATGGAGTTTAACGGTACAATCACAACCCCTCCACATCACTCATCGGTAGTTGTATAATTCCACTAACGAGTGCAAGGGACACATAACACAATATCCACACACGGACTTTTAACCACCGTTGTGATCTTACCTCACTCGTTAGGGGTACTTGGATGGAGTTTACGGTACAAACACAACCCCTCAACATCCAAGGCGACTTTATTCACGGTGCACCCAATCCTATAGCCGGCTAACTATATCCGATTCAAGTACTTTAAAACCAATTCATCACTTGCCAATATACATCAAATACCATCATCATTTCACTGTTTTAAAGCATTTAACAAAGCCATTAAACACCATGCATCATTACCAATTTAAGAACATGCCAAAACAAGGATCTCTTACCTTGAGCATCCTTCAACACATGGCTTTCAAAACCAGCATTAACCATGCTAAAACATGCTTTCAAAACAGAATTTAAACATGCAATTTATAACCAATGCATCAAGCTACTTCATAGCACATCCGAGGGAGTTTTTCCGAAAACTTACTCTTGAGCTTAGCTAAGTTGTTTAGACTTAAACTAAGCTCCCAAAACTTCCAAATAATTGTTTCAAAGCTGAAAACCCAACTCCACTCATCGATTACGTTTCACACGCTTGCCGAAATGCCAATCAAGCCTCCGGATCAACTCCAATAGTGTCCGAAGATGCTTCCCCTGTTTTAAACACATCAAAGCAGAGGATTAATGCATCATCATGCATTGAAATCTTCAGCCAACACACCTAAACTCGCTGATCTACCCAAAACCAACATTTCGGCTACCAAACACAACCGAAAACACCTCCAAACTCTTTTACAACTTAATCCAGCCAAGATCCATCACTTCTAACCATTTCTAAACATCAATCAACATCCAAAATACACCTTAACTCGTCCTTATACCCCCAGCTATAACAGAACACCAAAAACACCTCAAAAACCACCATTTTCATAAGCAAAAACTTAGGAAATTCAACCTATTCGGGATTGCATTGATAAAACATCATTTCAACATCATTAAACATCCAAAATACATTAAAGAATCATTTCAAAACAGAGCCCAATCAATCTCAACGAAATTCTTCAAGATTTCTTCCAAATCTTGAGTTTAAAGTCAAAATCAAGTTGCTATCATTAATACCATTTATAAAACTTAAATTATGGATTGACAACTTGGGAATTTCAGTAAAGAACTGAGTATTTAGAGGAGAAGAACAATCTTACCTCTAAATGGTGATTTCTCCTTGATTTGAGCCAATTTCCTTGAAAATTCAATGAGGAAATCAAAAGGATTTGATGCAAGATTGATTAGGAATTAATTGATGATAGAAATCTCATCAATTGAAGTGAAAATCAATGCAAAAGTTGCTGGAGAAATAGTGTTTGGATGATGGAATTTTGAGAGAAAAAGGAATGAGAAAAAATTAGGAAAAGGTAGTTATGAAATTCCAAAAAGTAGTTTCCCCTTTTCATTTAATTAATTAAAACATTAATTAATTCACCCAAATTAAGGAAAAATCTGGAGAAATCATTTTTGGGTAAATTAGCTCCTTAAAGATTCAAAGTTTCAATCCTTACAAAACAGTCACCACTAAACTTTTCAAAATTCGCATTTTAGTCACTACACCGAAATGTAGTATTTCCAAACCTTATTTTGTAAAATTGATTTCACCACTCTCTTATATATATTAAAAGAGAATTTTTAGATATTTTTCCATATTTTTAAAGCATCCCGAACTAGGCTTTTCCTATAACCTCCTTTTATATTCGAACCGAAAATCAGACCGGTCCGGTTCAGACCCTAAACATCTAAACCCAAAATTGGGGTGTTACAGGATTATTGCTTGTTGAAATATTTGGATCTCTTATGATGGATTATTTTGATGTTTTGGAAATTATGGCTTATTTTTATTAATTTTTATATACCGTGTTGATCTAATGTTGTTTGCTCTTTTTGTAGCTTTTTATTTGTCCTTTTTGCTATAACAAAAAGGGAGAAAATGAGATAAAAATTCCTTTTGCCAACTAAACTAAAAAATGTCTTCAAAAATTAAATTTAAATATTCATAAAGATATTTTTCTTAGGGGGAGTTTAAATGGGAGATTAAAAGATTTGGCAATTTTTTTACAAATTTTTATCAAGAGTTTTGTTATATCAAAAAGGGGAGATTGTTAGACTTATTTTGATTTTGATATAACTAAAAGTATTAACTTGCAAAAATTTGTAAACTCTATATTCGATTCAAATTTATCAAATATAATATTTTTAACTTGAACATTTTTTTCAAAAGATTTAACTTAATACCTATATGTTTTTCTCTTTGAAAAAGTCAACAAAAGTAAAATAGTGCATTTTAACTAGAGGTTTCGAAACCATCTAGGTGGTTTCGATACCATTTTGGCAGTAAGGCCTGGAAACCTGTTTTTTGACTTAGTGGTTTCGAAACCAGTGCTTGTAACGGCTAGTTTTTCAGTTTAAATTTCTCCCAAGTTTCGAAACCTCTTAATAATTTTAAAACTACTGTGCATGTGAGCATTTAATGCTCGATTTTAATGACTTCCAACGGCTCCAAAGTCCCCCCAACGACTCCCAACGGTTAGAAAACATCAAGAGCACATAAAAGAGGTCTAAGAACAATATTGAAGTAACAAGAAAGTCAATACAAACATTCAAGCTTTCAAGAGTTCATGTTGTGCTTAATTTTCGATCTTTCTTGTAAAACACTAGAGTGTTCTTCATTGTAATTCTTTTGCTAGTGTTTCTTTGGGTGTGTGAGAGAGTTTAAACTTTGCAAATACATTCCTAGTGAGGATTTCCTAATTTTCTTATTTGTATTTGTTTTGGGAAAGGATTCAATAGACTTTGGGGTATAAGTCTATTGAATTGTGTAAGGTTACTCCTTATCCTTAAAGGAAAGACAAATTAGTGGATTTGTGGAAAATACTTAGTGTGGTCACTAAGGTAGTGGATGTAGACTCCAATTAAGGGAGTTGGACCACTCTAAATCTCCTTGTAATTTCTCTGAAAAACAAGCCCTTTTTAATATTTTCTTTGAAAAATTCAACAATGTTCTTAAGAACTACCTAGTTTTCGGTGCCTTCTGCCGCATCGGCCGTCATGGGTTGTCGTCAGTCGCCGCTCGTCGGCACCGGTGAAACCCAAACACGACTCTAAACAACCACCCTTTTACCCAAACTCAGATCTGACCTTTGATTTTTTTTTTGGAAAAAGCCCCATTTTGCCCAAATTTGAGAAAAATCGAACCGAATAACAAGCCCCCTTTGTTGAAAATCTTCTGAAAACCTAATTTTTTAAAACCAGGACCGTCTATCATCGAAGACGGTGGCGTCAACCACCCGAACAGCGGTAGATCCCAAGACCAAGTCAGGTATAACGCACTCAAACCCTTTCCTTTCTTTTTGATTAGAAATATAAAATATAAAGATCGAATACCTTTGAAAGGTTTTTTTTACTTGATTCTGGAATCTGATTACATTGGGATTGTACATAGTTTTCTATCCCATGCTTTGTTTACAAGAATAAGCAAAAAAAAATTAATGGTTGCATTGTGGATCATCTTTGAATTGACATCTCTTTCTTTTTCTATCATTTTTTTCTTACATGGTGGTTGGGAGAAAGCCAATGGTCGTATGGTGGCAGTGGTTTTTCCAGTAGTGGCGCCATGTGGACGAGGAAGATGAAGTGGTGGGCGCGTAGGAAAGCTGAAGCGTCGGGCGTGTGCTCCACACGCGCGTGAAGAAAATGAAAAGGCATTCTTTGTTCGATAATCTGATCCAACAACTCTGACGTGGCTGTCATAGATGAGAGATCATCATATTAGTATAAGGTTAATTAGGGCCTGACGGGCCAATGTAATGTATTTGGGTTATGTAATAATGGACTTAAACATTTATTAAATGAGTTTTAATTTTGGATATGTTTTTTTAATTATTACATCCTATAATAATAATAATAATAATAATAATAATATAACTCAGATAAAAATTAGTGATTACAACAGTAATACTCGAAGCCTTCTATGAGTTGAGTTGATGAACCAAGAATTGAGTTGTGTTCTTCCTCTATTGCTCTTTCTTCCACTCTACACCTTTCTCTTCCACAATGAAACCTTTTCCCCTTAGCTTTTAAATCTCAACAGAATTATTTCATGAGAACTTAAATCTAACAGTGGACTCATTGTCGTGTTCTTATTTAATTATGAAAATTTTACTGCTCCTATAAATATATTTGATTCTTTCATTAATTTTCCCTCATTTAAGTGAATTTTTTTTGTTTAACTACTGGTATCTAACTCATTTTAAAATGAATTTTCTTTCATTCTTGCTGAATTATTCTATTGTTTTATTTTCGAAAATCACCTATTGATTGCTCAAATATTTTATCAGTTCACTGTTGACTATTGTTCCATTTTCTGAGCAGCTCAGTTGCATTCCTTATTTCCCCTTCTTTTATTCAGTAAAATGAATTATAGTTGTTTTTCTTAGTTTTTTTTAGAGTCTAGGCGGGGAAGTAGAGCGGTGTGTTGAAATAGAAATCATTTTTGTGTTCGCAAAATTTTGAGTGACATGTAAATTAATTCTTATTTCGCATTAAATTATTGGTCATGACTATTACTGATGCAGTGGGAAGGGTCTACCTAATAATGTCTCAAGTTATTGGGTTTAAAATTCTAACTAACATGGAAATCATATTTTAGGTGTGGAAAATATTTGAATTATTTATTTCCTAAAAGTCCACGTAAAATTTTTGTTATGCCCAATTTAACATGAATGACTAAAATGATAAGAAACACTAATGTAAGTGACTGTAATGAAAACAAAGTTTGCAAATTTAATGAAAGTGGGTAAAACGACAATAAATCTAACCTAAGTGACTAAAATGCAAATAATTTCTAACGACATTGCCAATTTACAAATTTTTATTTTCAATGACCAAAATGAAATTTTATAAAAGTCGAGTGACTAAACGTGTAGTTTATCCTTGGACTTAATTTGGTAGAATGAATCCAATTAAAAAGATGAAAATTTAGAGAAAAATAAAATTGAAATAATATTTTTCTTCCCATTGGTATATCTAATAGAAAAAAATCTGAAAACAATAATAAATTCCATCCATTATTTAATAAAATAAAGGTCAAAGGGATACTTTTGCCCATGAGTTCGACCCAAAAATTAATTTCGTCCCTCGCCGAAAAACACACCTAATGTGGCCCCCGGTCTGTAAAATCAATCAAATTGACCCTTTAACCGACGTTGATCGTTACAATGTTGACATGGCGGTCCACGTGGGATGATGACGTGGTGGAGGGGTTGAATTGATTATTTTAATCAAATTCGAGGGTATAATTGATTTTTTACCAAGTTGAGGGGCATAATTGATCGTAATTAAAAGTTTGATATCTTATTTAATTTTTAAGTTAAAAAATAAGAATTTTGGAGATTATTAAAATTTTAAAAATATAAAAACTGAATAAATAATTTGTTTACATTTCAAGTCAATTTAATCGATTTATTTAGTTCTTGAATAAAATTGGATAAATGATTTGTTTTTTCAAGTTGAACTTCTACAAATGGAATATATGAAAAATCGATTAACAAATTGGTGTAAATGTCATTTGGAACCCTGATAATTTTAAAAATAAGCAAAACGAGGACTTCTCACAAAAAATCAAAATATTCTTTAATTTTTTTATTATAAAAATCCATAAAGTTAATAAAAATAAATAAAATATTCAAAAAATTATTGAAAATAACAATTATATAAAAATTTAAAATTTATTAGAAACTATAAAATGATAAAATTTAAATATAAAAACTTAATAAAAATGTTTATAAAGTATTAAAAAATTGAACACTTTCATTGGAAAAGTCTTCAACTTCGTCGATCTAAGTATTACCGTTGCTAAACAAATTTTCAATGGAATCAACCTTGTATTATAGTAACAATAAAACTCACATTTTCTTTCGCTTTTCTACATCAAATTGATGCTCATTAATATTTGATGCAGAAAAATGAAAGAGAATTTTTGTTTTATTAATGCTCTAATACAAGGATGTTTCAATTGAAAATATGTTCAAGGAACATTAGTGTAACACCCCAAATTTGCCCCAATTTGAAAATCCATAAATTTTAGAATCCCTAATTTGAAACCCTAAGATTTGGGAATTTTAGTCTTAGAACCCTAATTTAATTAAGGGATTACATTGAATAAATTCAGAATCAAGAGGCTTAATTTAGGAATTCATGGGTCTTTTTGAAATCTTGAGAAAACACAAGTGATCTTTTGCAAACCGCTTACCCCCCCTCGTCTCGCTCTCGTGCGATAACTCAGTCACCCTCTCCCTCTCGATTTTCATGTCACCATCACTCTCACTCCCTTGCATCTCCAACGACCCTCCGTCCGCCGTCCGTGGCTTGCACAACCACTAATACCGTGACCGTCATCGACCCGTGACCGAACCCCAACCCTCGGTTACCCCTCACCCACCACCGTTAGCGAGAGTTTAGAGAAAAATCCTCGGTTGCATTCGAACTTCTCTTTTCGCCGTCGTTTGCCTCTGTCCTTCTTCATCGATGTTTTGTGGAGTGGTGACGCAGTCGTCGATGTGCAACCATGGCCGCCGTCGTCATCGTTTTGTCTCCAGCAAGCCGCATCGCCACTTTTCGTACATATGTACCGCCGCCGCACAATGAGCCACTGTTTCTGCCACGTGTTTCTGTCGTCCTTGACAGAGCAGTGCCGCCGTCGATCTCCAACCCCGCCGCTGCCTTTGGGTTCTGTAAACCCTAATGTTGTTGCAACATACAGTAAGGGGTGGGTTGTGTTATTGAGTTCTGATTTTGGTATTGTTGTTGACTATGTTGTGTTTGTCGTTTGACCGAGATGACCATCGAGGTCCTTGTTTGTGTCACTGTCGTCGTCTTTGTCTTACATCACCTACCGCCGCCGTCAAGGGTTTTTAGAGAACCTAATGTTGCCTTTGAGCCACCATCATAAGAAGTTGGGCCATCAGATTTCAGTCCAACAATTGAGTGACCCAGATCACTACATTGAATCAGGCCTGCAACTGGCCTTGGCCCAAACCGATGAGCCATAATGCTAAATGCTCTATTTTGTGAAAGCCCTTTTTTCGAGTAAGCCATCTTGGTGTTTTGAACCAATCTGAACCGATTGAATAAGTTAAACTGGACCAGTGAATCGAATTAATAAACTTAGCCGGACCAAGCTTGAACCGAACCTGGAAATTAAATCGGACCGTGACCCGAACCAGATCAGTGAACCGGAACGACCCATGAATAGTTGACTCGAATCGCTTTTGACCTTGGACTAGTTTGACCGGTTTGATTGTTTGAATGTTTGACTTTGGACTTTGACTAGTTGACCCTTTGACTTTAACCGTTGACTAAGAGTTGACTTTTTCGAACATCCTTCCTCTTAACCTTTCTCGACGTCCTGAATCCGAATCTTCTGCCCGTTTTGTCAAATTCAAATTCGAGAGCTTCATTTTACTAATTACAAATAAATGTACTAAGTAATTTCAGATAAATTGAATATTGGATTGACCCGAGTTATTCTCGTGTTCAGGTGCCAACCTTGAGACCGTTGGGTTACCTCCAGTTGTGCAGACCGACCATGCACGTTCTTCTAGTTTTTCACGTGAGTATATCTTTAGTTTAGTTATTAGTGTTTTAGTCGATGGCTTAGTGTTAGTAATAAATACTAATATAGTATTCATACCTCGTAGGTCTTGTTTATGCTAGATCTGAGCGTGAGACGCGTTTTTCTCAGCATTAGAGCTACTGTTGCTAAGGTGTGTCTCTTCCTGTGTTATAAACTTCTGTGTTTCTTATATGCTATAAACTTGTATGATTTATTATGTGTTGTGATTTGTGAAAGTTTTCGGATACCATGCATTGCATATCAGACTATGTTTTAACTAAAAATTGGATTTACCAAATTGTGAAATATCATATTTTTGGAATCGTAAAACATCGGATTTATAGTATTGTGCATCTAGAATTTTCATATTCAAGTTTCGGATGAGACTCGGATTTTAAAATTTGCATCATGTCATTGTGGGTATATGGTTTGGGATTTGTTCGGGGAAGTTCAGTGGTTTCACCCTTCGGACTGAATTCTGCTTCGGATCAGTGGTTCCACCCTTCGGGTTGAGTTCTACTTCGGATGGTGACGTTGGAGAAAGTAGGTTCTGGGGAACCTTACTTTTCGGTGTATTAGAGATGGGTACTATGATTCATGTGCATCAGACATCATATCATCATGATCCGGTTTTGTTGTGTTTTCATAAAAGTCTTTATCAGAAAATAAAATATAGTTTTGTTTTGTTTTCGTTTACACTTTAGAGACACACTAAGCTCTTTAGCTTACACCCATTAGTTTTTACTTTTCAGATATCTCAGACTTTTTAGGCGATCGGTACGTGGAGCATCTCTTGTTTATTCAGATAAATTATTATTCAGTACGAACCTTTTTGTTACCTCAAAATTATTATTTTAATATTGTTTGGGATATTTGTGTAATATGGACATTGGAACTGTTTTAAATTTGCGTTTTATTAAATGCATGCATCTATGAAGTTACTTTTGGATTTTTAATTAATTATCAGAACATCGTTTAAAAGATTGGGTTGTATTTTAATCGGAGTATTTGTTGAGTTTTACTTATTTAATCAATTCTTTTGAATTACAAAATATTTTAACCTAAATTGTTTCTTGAGGGATAAGTTTCCAATCGTTACTTCCTAGATTCAGTCCATTCCTTTTAGGCCGGGTTTAGGGGGTTGCATTTAGTGGTATCAGAGCCTAGGTTCAACCCTCGGACTGTGAGGCTCATAAAAGTTGTTTTCAAAATATTTTCGACTTTTGCATGCATTTAAAATATTTTGGGATGGATGATAATTTCCTAATAAAATATACTACGGTATTCTATGATTTTGACTTCAACGTTTACAATGTGTTTTAAATCTGAGACTCCAGTACCGATTCTGACTCTAGGTTATTACCTTTTGGTAGGTAGTTTATCATGCCACCGCGTAGGAGTCTTAATTTATCATTTGTTCGGGGTCGTGGCCGAGGCCGTACTGCTACTTCTGGTAGTGATCACCCGCCTTTTGTTGGGCAAGAAGAAATTCAGAAAAGTTACATGTTGATGTGAACCATTCGTTAGGAGGATATCAGACCGAAAGTGATAACTCACTTGATATTGAGAACACTGATCGAAATGTGGGAGCCGAGCTCTTAGCGAAGTGTTAAGATTATTTTATGAATTTGAAACAGAATAACAAGTCAGTAAATGATTATGAGATAGAGTTTCGGAGGTTGGTTAAGTATGCTCCTGAGTTGTGATTGAGAAAGATAAGTGTGACTGTTTTTTTTAAGAACTTCGACTACCGATTCAGAGAGATGTTGCAACATATCTTGATAAAGTATTAAGCGACATGGTTGATCGAGCTAAAACTTCTGAGAGGATAATTTCACTTATGGAAGTTGAGGAAGTTTAGAATTCTGAGAAAGACGTGAAACAACCAGACATATCTGCTCAGCCCAGCTTTTTCAACTCGTTTGAAAAGAGGCCTAGGGATGAATATGTTCCTCTTAGTTATCAGAGTGTGAGACCTATAACACCGACAGTTCTGTATGGCAGCATGGGTAGTACAAAAGTTTTTCGAACCTATTTCTGTATGTGGTTATTGCAATAAGAAACATAATAGAGAATGCGGACTGATGAGCAGAGCGTGTTTTAGATGTGGTTCCCATGATCATTACTTGAAGAGTTGTCATTGACCACCTACCGTTCATTCGTTTAGAGTCAGACACATGCGTCAGTTCAGGCACCTCACCGAGGTAGAGGGCAGTTTAGATCACCTACTTCTGGTACAGCTAGTAGAGGTAGACATGCTCAGAGTGATAGGTCAACTGGATATGAGATTAGACGACCAAGTTCAGTATATTCGACCGGAGTTCGCGTTGGATGTGATGATATGCATAATGACGTAGCAAATACATTTATGATGTTTTCAATTTTATTTTGGTTATGCTGGATTATGAATTTAGAATAAGAAAGTACATGTGTGGGTTAGTTTTGGAATCTGTTGTTAAGTCTGAAAATTTCGAGGACGAAATTTCTTTTAAGTGAGGGAGAGTTGTAACACCCCAAATTTTCCCCAATTTGAAAGTCCCTAAATTTTAGAATCCCTAATTTGAAACCCTAAGATTTGGGAATTTTAGAATCCCTATTTTGGTTTTCCATGTATATTGGTGTCATATGAGGTCAAGATCAACGACCAAGGATTGTTGGTGTGATTTGGTAGTAAGGCAAGGGTTTTTTCTCTATTACGGTGAGTGTGGGTTGTCGTGTTGGAAGGTGTATTGGTTCTGAGAATGTTACTAGTAAGTGTGAACAGTTAAGAATGCACAATGCAAAAACACTTATATGTATATATTTAAATATGTCGGTACATGTATACATTTGGGCATGACATTAGAGGTTTGCATACATATGCACAGGCATTCATGAGGGCATGTAAGTGATCATGCATACATATGTTCACACTTACGAATGAATTTTCGGACACCCAACAAGGAATTGGCGTAGGTAAGGTGGCTTATGTAAGTTAATATTTTCAAGGAGGTGCTCCAGGGTCTCGAGGTTTGTAGAAGGTGCTAAAGATCAGTTTCTAAGAGCTAAAGTTGTTTTATTTGGGAATAACCAAGTTTAGTGCTGGAAATATGTGGTTCTATAATTTCATTGTTTGATAGCAAAGTCCGTTGAGGAAATTTTGGATGCCTATGGTGGTGTTCTTTATGGTGAAGTTACTGAGTTGATAAAGTTGTTGTAGTGACATCAAGGTGTGGAAGAGGTCACACGGGAAGTGGGAAGACAAGAAGGAACAATTTTCTTGGTCTTTTCCACCGAATAAAATTTCAAGGACGAAATTTCTTAAGTGGGGGAGAGTTGTAACGCCCCGATTTTGGCCCTAGGAGTTAGCCAAATAGTTAGACGGTTCGGGCAAACCAGATTAGGTGGTTTAGTCTAGTTACGGAACTTAAATCAAATTAAATGGTTTTCAAGCAAAATAAAAATTTGGAAAAATATTCTAAAATATTAGAAAAATATTTTAAAGGTTTTGATGAACTCAATTTGGCAAAAATAGATTGGGTTAATTGACAATTCAGAAGTGGTGACTAAAGTGTAAAGTTTGCAAAGTTGTTTTGGTGACTAAATTGAAAGGAGTCAAAACTTAGAATATTTAAGGAGCTATTACACCAAAGTGTTTTATTAGTCTTTCCCTTATTTTTAGTGATAATAAAAGGATTTTAAAAGGGTATTATTAATTATTAATTAAAGATATTTAATCAAAATATTTCTTAAAAAGCCAAATCATTTTCTTAACGTAAATTCTCTTTTTCTCTCATCTTTTCTCTCAACTTTCTCACTTACCAAACTAATTTTTTTTCACAAAAAAGATGAGGAATCAATTGATTTGATTTCCTAAAGTGATCTGTGATTTTCTATCACAAATCTCTCATCTTGAAGCTTTCAATCAAACTATGTCAATTAAGGGGAAAACAACATATTAGAGGCGATCTTCTTAATTCTCCTCTAATCAAAGGATTTTTTTATTGAAATTCTCAAGTTCGTAACTCTTTTGTTTTGTTTTCTAACTTGATTTGATTAATAAATGTTGATATCTTGATTAAATTGAGCTTTAATGGTGGTTTAATTGATGAGATTAGTTGAGAATTAAATTTGATTGATTTTGATGGGTTTTATATTGATTTTAATCATGATATTGATGTATAATAATGTTGATGGTTGGTTTTTATCAATGGAATCCCGAAACTAGGCGAATTGCTAGATTTTTAGGTTGGAAATAGTTGAGTTTTGGGTTGTTTTTGTTGTTAATTGAATGTCGATGTTATAAGGTTGTTTGGCGGATGATTTTAGATGTAAAATGATTATGATTAGATGTTTAGCTCGTTGGGTAAAGGCTAGTAGATGTTTGGATGAGTTTTGGCGATGTTTTTAGTTGTTTTTTAGGGACGATTGTTGGATTTATGATAGAAGAAGTTGAGGAGTTGTGTTGATGGGATTTTAGATGCATAACAGTTCATTAATCCTCTGCTATATTGTGGAAAAAATAGGGGAGGTGGATCCGACATTGTTGAAGAAGATTTGATAGCATTGGATGCTTGAGATTGCTTAGGCAAAGCAAGCGAAGCATTTTTGTGAGTAGAAATGGTTTTAAAAGCTTTTTAAAGGTTTGAGAATACTATTTGGGGGTTTAGATTGAGCTTCAAACGCTAATCTAAACTCAATAGTAAGTATGGAGGATTTCGGTCTCGGTTTCGGTTTCCATTGTTTTACTAAATTCATGCTCATGCTTTGAATATAGATTTGTTTTACCTACTATTATATTCATGTTTTAGAATAGGGAATTTTGCATTTGTTTAGATTTTGATAACACATGTGTTTAGAAAATAGTATGCAACATGTTTGAGAAAATGCCTAAATACATGAGTTGACGTATTTGAGATGCTTTGATGGAAATTGGTTTGAATGATGCATAAAAATAGTGAGATATCTTGTTATAAACGAATATATTGACAAGTGGCAAATGGTTTAAATGCTATCGAATATGATTGGTCGACCATAGGATTAAAGTGAACATAAAATATAAAATCGATCGTGAGAAAATTCATCGATTACACAATAGGGTAGTTCTATTGTGAAGTGATAGGGGTTGTAATACCCCCAAAATATGACATAGAAATTTTGATATTAATTTGAATATGACTCAATTGATTGAAACATTTTTAGAATAATCAATTAGGAGTTTAGGACTAGATTGGAAACCTAAACAAGTAAGGATTCGTATTTAAAGGACTCAAAAGAATGTAAGATAGGATTTGGAGTTTATAGGTAAAATTTCTTTTAATTAGGGGACTTAAACACTTGTCAAATTATGAGCAAGTGAGGTGTTGTGAGGATGAGTCAGCTAAGGAAAAATTTATGGAAGATGAGCAATTATTCATCATCTTCCTCCTTCCCTTTCTTTCTCCACAACTGAAAGTGGGAGCTAGTGTGAGAGAGTTTAGAAATGGTTCTTCCCAACTAAATTTCAAGCCTTGATCGAAAGGATTTGCTAGGAAGGTAATCATTTTTGTTTTTCCTTTATGTATAAGTAGAAATTATACTTGAATTGTAGAAATTTTGAGTATGTAAATGAATGAAAGCATGCTGGAATTTCGATATGTTGATGATTGAATTGAGAATGAATTGTGGGTTGAATTGATTAGGTTTGAAATACTTAAGTTAGCTATAAACAAATGCAATTTGCCCAGGGGACACATTTCAGGCATTGAGTTTAGAAATTCATAGAAAAATTAAAATGTTGATTTAGAGGATGAGTTTTATATTTGTATTATCATGTGTGAGTCTAGTTTTTTTTTACAACAAACGGTGATTGATTTCGAGTTCTAAGTCATGAGATATGAATTTTTAAGTAAAGTTAGTGCATAAATTCTAAAAGCATATTCTGCTCTAGACAGTCTCTGTTTCTAGACTTTTAGGAATTTTCATATTTTTTGCGGATTTCATGAAATTATGTGACTTATATCTTTAGAACCGTATTCGAATTATGTTTTTAACGGCGTAAAGAAAATTAAATTTCGATATGTATTCTGTTCTATAGAAGCAATTCTTTGAAGGTAGTTTATGCTACCAACTTCTGAAAATAAGTACCTAGCTTAAGGCGAAAATGCTAAATTAATAGGTCTCTAATGGTTGTTGTCTAATTGACTTAGAAAAGCCTTAGGTTTTAATTTATGAATTGAATTGGTTAATATTAGAAGTAATAGAGACTATATGTTAAAAAGTAATCATGGTGATTTATATAGATTTGGATTTGTAAACTTTGTTCCCAATTATGTGTTCGGGAGAATTGTCATGTTTAGATTGTATTAATGGTGTCTAAGTTTAGTGGTTGACATGATATTTTTGTTCGAATGAGTTAAATAGTTGGTGGTCATGTTAATGCTCTATTCGTATATGTATGACATTTGATAGATGTTTAAACGTGTGTAGATAAATGTAGATAAATGTGGTATAAAGCTGTTTTGAACATATAGAAAAAGTATGGACAATTTTGATACTTGAGTTTGTTTAAACATGAAAATGAAGTTGTTTTGCTTGAATATGATCTTTGTTAAATTGTTTCAATATATGAATATGTATACATATGAGTTATGAGTAGTTTTACTTAGATAAGAACATTAAAGAAAATGAGCAAGCTTGGATACAAGGTAAGTACTTTAATGTAAAGTACCGTTTGGCATGAAATTTGGTTGAAACCATTACATGTGGCTGAATTCTATGATCAATCTTGAAGTAAAAGAAAACAAGTTTTTGTACTTAATGCCTTGATATTGGTTAAATATGTTTGATATGCTATGGTAACTTGTTAGATTCGAAAGCCAACTGTGGAAGAAAATGTGCGTAGTGAAATGAAGTATAACTCTTGATCATGTTGAATTCTTGTGTGCTGGATAACTTAATGTCTAAGTGAAATATATGTAAAATAACTATCGAATGTGAGCTTAGCTAAGATGCTACTTGATCAAGAGATATTAAAGTAATGAAATTCACATGAGCTGAATATGTATGTATACCCAAAAGAAAAGGGGTAATGAAATTCACATGAGGTGAATATGTATATGAACATAATAAAATGGGGGTTTTCAGATATTGATATGATACTATGATAAGGAGCAATGCTCACCTTCTATTAAAAGAAGATGATAAAATGTTAAAGCCTTGGAATCAAGTCACTCTTAGGTATAGTTGGCATGCCATAAAGTCCATAGAGCTCAGTGTTGGGGTGGACTACGGTCTGGGACCATGGTCCTTATTTGTCGACAGTTGGAGGGATTGACTGGTACTGCAAGTACCATCTATTTATGGGCGACAGTTGGTTTGGGATTTGTGTACCTAGACTGTAGATTCAATTCTCAAGGCTATGTTGTTAATCAAGGAAGAATGTTTAAATTAAAATATGAAAGAAGTTGGTAACTTTCTTATCAAGAAATGTATGCATAAGGGAACTTGGATGATTCTTATTTTGAGAATATGTTTTAATTGAAATTTTACATGATAATGAATTAATGGGTGAATTCTTGAGCAAGTTGAATATACATGTTTTGATGATGTTATTCGAATGGTTGCTATTGAAGTAACTTGTTCATGTGTGATGTTTGATTTAATTTGAATAGTTTATCTAGGATATCTTTAACTTGATTAAAATTGATCCTCATAAATCTATGTTTGTAGTGAAAGAAATCTTGAATGAGAAATAATACGTATCTTTGAGAAAACAACGCTAAATAAATATGTCCATGATATGTTACTTGATTTTAAACGTTATGTTAAATGGACTATTTTGAAATGTTTAATTGAGCATACATGATAAGTGAACTGTTTTGTCTATAAATGATAAGCCATGGACTGTTTTGATATGTTTGTGTGTATACATGTTTTAAATAGACAGTTTTGTATAAACATGAAAGTAAATGGATTGTTTTGATAAGTATGAGCAATTGGTGGATTGTTTTAAGTTTATATATATATATATATATATATGAAAGTACATGAATTAAGTCTATTCGACACATAAACAAACATGTATTGGGATGCTATGAACATATATGAGTATATTATGAAAGGGATCTGTTGTGCTTGTCATCTTATGTGATAAGTAACTTGTGTGTTGATATGCTAAGGTTGATAACTTGTGAGACAAGTAATAATGTTCTCAAAATGCTACGTTGGTAACTTATATGAAAAGCAATCATGTGTTATTTGTGTGGGGTTTAGGAGTCCTTAAAGGACTTACTTTGGACCAATGTGTTATTTGTGTGATTTGGTATGCTTTGTAATAAATGTTATTCTCGAACTCATTAGGTAATGAGTTGTGATTGATCAAGCTTGTTGTTTGCTTAGACTCAATGAGTTGAGGAAGAATATAGCTCTAATATAGAAATTTCGTTTCATATAATTTAGTTGTCTGAGCTACCGCACTAAGCTTATACTTACCCTATTCTTTCCATACGTTTCAGGATAAGGTGCCTATGACTTCTTCGAGCTTGGACGTGATCACAAAGAACTAAGTATAATTCGAATTGCCAATTTTAGACTCCTTGATGGTTGGACATAGTTATTTAGTCGCATTACGCATATAGAATCCATTTTGTCTTATATGTGTATAAGCTCAATAGTTATTCAAAGTTCTGTAAAGGGCCTTTAATCGTTTTATGGTTGCTTGCCTTTT
Organism: Hibiscus trionum; assembly: GCA_030270665.1. Lineage (NCBI taxonomy): Eukaryota > Viridiplantae > Streptophyta > Magnoliopsida > Malvales > Malvaceae > Hibiscus > Hibiscus trionum. The sequence continues at coordinate 37,025,765 of BSYR01000026.1, read as the reverse complement.
AGGTTATCTAGTTAAGATATATATATATATATATATATATATATAATGGTTTGATGATCTGCATGTAATTAATGTGGCTATAATACCTATGGTATGTCGTATGTAGGTTTGGATGAATTTGTTTGCACATGTTTGACCCTGACACATATCATAGTTTGAATAATAGGTTTAATGGAAACTTAGATTAATTGATAGCATGCCTATGAATATGTTCATAACATGATTATGTGAATATTTTTATTAATATCGAGTGGTTTGAGCTTTGGGGATAAGATCCGGTCTTATAAAAAGGATTATCAAACCTTGTTGGTGTTTGAGTAACAAAAAAACTGAGTTAAGTGTTTTGGTGAGCTAATACGCCAAGGTCAAAGATTAATAAATAGAAAAGAGTTATGGTTTGAATGAGACTATTATATTCTCCTAAAGGCTTGGTTTGTTTAAGTTAATAGATCACCTTAATGGTTTGTATACTACACTTTGATATACTTGAATGAATTGTCTAAATAAATGAAGTGTAGTTTGAACGAATTGTCTAGTAGTTAAAAGAAACAAATGATTGAATGTCAATGATTGCTTCAAGTGAATCTATGTTATATATAAACTTTGAATGCTTGTCCTATGAATACCTGTTTGGTAGTTATATGTGAAACTTAGTTGGTAATTTCTTGGCTGATAAGTTATGAATATTAAATGATATTGGATGAAAGTCTAAAGGTTATTAAACCATGGTTTATAGCTATCTTGAATGATCTCAATCCTAGATCGGCATGTTTTAAATGACTTGAGGTATGTAAACCATTAATTGAGTTATGTTCAATTATGCACGAAAAAAAAAGAATTGCTTGTATTATTAAGTATTCTATATCTCCGTTGTATTCCACAAAAGAAATCATAGAAGATAGAGACACATTAAGTGTTAGTGAATTATATGTATAATCTACGTTTTGTAGATATATGTTTGTATATGATCAAAGGTTTTAATTTACCTTGCCTTTTTGAAAGCATGACTACTTGTTTACATTAAGTTGGTCAAGAATGTATGTAAGATTGTTTGGTAACACTCCTTAATTCGGTATATCTTCTATATCGGTTTAGGGTTGTTATAGGGGTAGTGCTATCACATACGGGATATGGGTAGATTTTATTCCCGATCGAAGTGAGACTATGGTGGGGGTAGTTCCACCATAAGACTTGATGGGGGGTAATTCCATCAAGGGAATTCGCGTATCCGAACTTGTATGGATAAGGGAAGTGCTAACCAAGGATGGGGGTAGTTCCATCCGGGTCACTTTAATTGACAATATATGAGAATATTTGAGATAAACGAGATTTATAAATGGTTTTGATGCATGTGGTAATTATGCATGATTTATTTTAGAAAACAAATGAAGAAATTCTTGGGTAGTTAAGCATGATTTGTAAATAAGAAATTGCTTGGGTATTTTAACATGATTTATAAATAAAGAAATGATTTGGTAGTTAAGCATGATTCAAGAACAAAGTGATTTATGGTTTACAAATGGTTTTCAAAGGTCACTTTTAATGCCAATATATGAGATTTAAATGTATCATGGTTTGTAAATATATTTTGCATAATGTGCTTTATACATGAGACTTCTCTTTAAGCTTTGCTACTTGATAAATAAGCATGAAATGCTTAAATCGAGGTTTTGCATTGAGGTAAATGCATGAGATTCATGATACATATTTCAGAGACGATTTATCAAACTTGTTTTGGAAGAGAAGTAAAGCATGAGATGATTTGAGCATGATGTTAAAAGAATGATTTTAAACAAATGGGTTTTAAATGCATTGTTGATTGTTTTATTTGAGCAACCCTCACTAGGCATTTATGCTTACGCTATCCTTTTTCAAAAATGTAGAGAAGTAGCTTTCCAAAGGAAGCGAGGAGGCAACTGAAAGAGTTGCAAGAAGTGTATTTGCTCAAGTATGATTTCTGTAATTAGACTAATACGTAATAAGGGCAATATGGGTTTAATAATGGTTTGGGAGTATGTCTTTTGAACTTCCCGATTAGATACGAGATTATGCTGGTTTATAAGACTTGTAAATGACCTTTGATGTTTGGATTATGCTTGATTTGGGGGATGTCGAGAATTACAAGCATGTTGGGTAAAAATCATGCCTATAAGTTTTCTGTTGTTGTCTCAATGCTTACGCTTTCATATTGAGGCGGTCGTTGGTTGATATGACGTCGTATGCTTGCTGTGACATTGATGTTTGAGTCTTAAATGGTGTTTGAAATTAATTCAAATGTGTTTAGGAAGGTATCATACTATTCTGAATGAGCAGATTTTGCGAACCTGCAGACAAGTTTCGAAACCAGGCAGCAAGTTTCGAAATGATGGGGCATTTTGCTCCAGGCAGGTTTCAAAACCAAGCCTCAGGCTTCGAAATCAGAAGGCCAAATTTTCCTACTGGAGCCCAGGTTTCAAAAGCATTAAGGGAGGGTTTCGAAACTTATCGCGGGGACTCATCCATAGTGTTGAAAAATAGTTTCTAAAGTTATATTTTGGTCCTTGGTTGTTATGTATGCAATTGGATGAGTTTGGATGATCAGTTTAAGCTGGAATTTGATATGTATGCCTAGAACTTGATTAATTGAGGATTGATAAATCTAATTTTAAGTAAGTCCTTATATTTTTATAGTTTTACATTTTGGTCCCTAAATATTGGCAATGCTTAATTGATGATACAAATGAGCGTAGTTTGAGACGAAATCCCACATGTATGTTTTAAATGGACTTAATTAAAGATTAGTAAGGTCAATTGTGAAGTTAGATTATAATTTTAGAAAATTTGCAAAATGGTCCCTAATCCTAGTTATCGTATTTTCGTGAATTGAATCGAAGTTGGTTTTCTTCGTATCCTCTTCCGTTGTATGTATGATCACCATATGTAATATTAAATGCATCTATATGAGATAAAAGAAAAAAAAGAGTTGGTTATTGAGGGAAAACCTCACGGGTTTTATTTGATAATCCCCGTGTAACTCGCTCGAGTCGGTAGATCGGTTAGACCGGGTCAATAGGGTTACAGATACTTCAAATGCTAAATAAGAACTTGTGGGAGGCTCAAGTTCGCATGAAGAACCAAGCTGACCAACATCATCGATAACTAGAGCTGGAAATGGGAAGTTGGGCATTTGTGAAATTGTGGTCGTATCGACACCTCTCACTTCGATTGAGAAGACAACAAAAGCTCAGTCCACGCTTCTTTAGACCATATCAAATTGAAAAGAAGGTGGGAGCAGTGGCTTATAAAGTGAAGTTGCCAAATTCTACGAGAAATCATCCCATTTTCCACATATCTCAGCTCAAACCCTGTCGCGTACAGCCTACCCAGCAGATTACTCCATTGCCTCTATTGATGGGGGACCCTAAGGAACAAAAAACTAATGCGAACTTTGAGGAGAAGATTTCTATTGAAGAGGAGGGTAATGTTATGGAGGAAGGTAACGATATGGCTGAGAAAGTTGAGCCATCATAGAATGTCGTACAGGAGCAGACCCAGGAAGGAAATGACAAGCTGACACAGATTCAGGAATTACGCTGGGGTGTGAGGGATAGAAGGCCTCCAAAGACCCTAACATATTTTGTCCCTTAAGGCACCTAGTATTTAAATAAGTTGTTGTAAAGAGCTATGACATGAAAAAACTCGGAAAATACTCTCCTTGAAATCTATCACTTCTTCATATACAATCTTTTCTCTCGTTCCTTTCTTAGTTCTTAACAGGTTAATTTTCAATTTAACCCATAAACTTTAGAAAAGTTATAAATTTGTCTCATGAACTTTTTTATTCTCATTTTCACCTCTTTCTCTCAAAATTTATCCCCTTTCACCCTAAATCTTTAAAACTTTCTCCGAAATAAACCCTAGCTGCCGCTCCTTTCTTGCTTGTGGTCTCCTCTCCAACTGAAAATTGAATTAAAATGGATGGTACAAAAGAAAAATAGTGCAAGTCAATAAAATTCAATGTCACATGCCACGCCTCTATTTGTTCATGATACAACGACATCATATACCTAATGTCATTAAGTATTAAAACCATGAACTGAAAAAAGTTCAAATACCAACTTCGAACTAATTTTCTTTAAGTGCCAACATGGAAGGAATGTCTAGTTCGGATATTATCGTGTATGTTTAGATTCCAACTTCGGACCAGTTTGTATTTATTTTGTTTTATTATAGTGTATGTTCCTAACTTGGATCAAAATTATGCTCGCATAGTAACAAAATTTTACCAATTAATTACTTAAAAAACAACTGTTATTATTTAAATAAGATGTTGAGTTAAATCGAATTAAATCGAAAAATTTAATTTCAGATGGGATTCAGTTTCAGATTTCTCGTACACAAGTATATCTTAGATAAATTATGGGGAGTTAGAAAGTAAAATTTGAAATTTACATCCATGCAAGTGAAAATCTCTCCCCTTAAGGGCCTTAACTTAAATTTAGCGAGCTGTAGTGAGGAGAGTGCCACCGCCTTTCTCATCCAGCACATGGCTTTAATTTTCTGTTTAACGGTCAAATTTTTTGATTTCTTTCTTTGTATATAAGTACTTTGAATTTGCTCTGAATTCTCAGTTTCTTGATTTTGCAGTTAATATCTCTCTCTTTCTCGCAGCCATGGCACCGCCTTCACAGCTTTCTCTCCAACAACTTCAAGATTTTCACAGCGTCGACTGCATCGCATATTCTAGACTTCTAACCCTTAATTTCGACCCTTTCCCTTCGATGAAAATCGTTGCATTTTGGAATACTCTTGAAAAACTCGGCTTCAAACACCTCGTCTACAACCTTCAACAATTCTCTGATTCCTCGCTTTTCTCTTTGGCCAAAGAGTCCGTCCTCTGCTTGCAATGCTTGTACTCTTCTTCCGAACAAATCAACCCATGGCTCCGTCTCAATTTCCCGGAGATGAGCAAACTTGTTCCTCAAGAAATCTTGTTGGGCTTTCTTGTTAAGAACAGGGAATGCCTTAAACGGATGATCCAAGGTTTTGTGAAAGATGTGTGCGAGGTTGCATTTATCGATATAGTTCAACAAAACTTGGGTCCCAAGCAATCTTCAAAGTTCCCTAACGATGCGACAGATGACAAGGGGGAGGTTTTGAAGGGTAAAGTCGATTCGGAAGACAAAACATTGTTTATGACATTCTCGAGGGGACATCCAGTTTCAAACCAAGAAATCCATCGTTTCATTGCTGGTAAATTCGGCATCTATGTGGAGGCAATTTACATGGATAAAAACCCAAAACGTTTGTTCGCTTGTGTCGTTCTAAGGTCACAGTCAGACATGTCGAGGATTCTTGGGGGTAAGAAACTGGTGAAACTCTTCATTGAAGGCAAACAGGCTAGGGTTCGAAGGTTTCTCCGCAAAAGTTCGAAACATTAGTTTTCTTATGAAAGCAGGTAAGCAGTAGTTACTTTGTTCTTGTAGTAAATTAGTCGCACTAGTTTTTAAACAATTATTTGTTGATTTATGACAAGATTAACAACATTCTTTTCTAGTTTTCCTGGTTCTAAGGTGCCAATTTTATATCTGGAAATCTCCAATTTCATAAGTACTAGGGTTTAGTACTTTAGTTTACACTTCTATGTTCTATATTCTGATGTTTGTAATGCTAATTTCTTAATGATATAAAACACAATGTTAAATTCTTATTTTTTGGGGCCAGATTACAGCAATTTCAATGATTATGGTTCTTGAAATAAGGAGACGATAGTTGGAAAAATAATGGAGAAGTAGTGATTTAACTTCAGGAATAGTTTTTGAAGATGTTAAATTTGTTGTATTGAGCCCAGCCTCCATGATTTCACAGTTGATCCATTGACCGCGGTTTCACCTCCGGTTTCAGATGCAGCGCTGCATAATTTTACTATCACGCCATCGGTAAAATATAATGTAAATGTATCTCCATTTATCTCATATATTGCATAACTTTTAATATATATTCATAACGTGTTTGTGGGTTTCTAAGTTTACCGATCTATCAGTTCTTGGCGTATCAGTCGGTTCAAAACCATAGTTTGTAGCGTTAACTTCAAGCCTAAAACACTGATGTGATACTCCTGCAATATTAAGGATACTTGATGCATTGAAGTTATGCTAATAATCAAAAGTGGTTCAGCATAGGAATTTAAACTTTTAAAGTGGAGTAAAGAAGACATGGTTAAATACGAACCACCCTGTTCGCAAGACAGAACGAAAACCGAAACAGTAGTTCACAGGAAGTCCTTTTGACGTAACCTAGTTGTCATCGAGAGGGCACCTTCTTCTCAGCAGTGTTTTAATCAGATCACTTGTTGAATTCTCTGAATTTAATTTAAATTTACACAGTATCTTAAACATCATATAAGGTAGCTTGTTACCCCTTAACCAATACATTATCAAATTTAATCCACATTATGAAGGTGAAATTTTCAACAACGCCAATGCCAAGCGATTGCAAAAAGGCAGCTTAATTGGTTTTGCCGTCGTAGCACAAAGGTAAAATTCTAACCTTCACTACCAAACCAGAATGTACGCCTTTTCTTTTCAAAAACATTAACATGGGCTCCGAATAACCTCCATGATAAAATCCAGTAATAATTGATTCCTTCCCCCTTAAACTGTTACAGAATCATCATTGAATTGTGAAATAAGCACATCAGTCTACTCTAGGAATGTTTTCACTAGCACAAACAAAAAGTAGCATGGAACAATATTTCTATGCAGAAGATGTCATGCAAACTTTTAGCTAGGTTAAGCATCCATAAAAAGATTTGTTTTGAACCGACTAATACGCCATAGTTTAGAAACTGAAGAAGATGGTGGAGAGGAGAAGAAATAAAAAATTTGTAAATATGAAGGATTAAATGTGAAATTATAAAAAATTATTTTTATTTCGGTGGTCAAAATAGAAGTGAAGTAATAGTTTAGGGACTATCTAAGTAATTTATCCTTTTTATTGTGCCCGGTCAGCCTCCCGTTAAGTTTAACGGCAACAAACGTCTTAGTGACCAAAACTTTACAATTCAAAAAGGTAAGCGACCTTACTACTCATTTTTAAAAATCGATTACCAACTCTGTACTGGAGGAAATATATGTGACCATCTCAATAGTTAACCCTTAATTTTTTTTTTAACTTTCTAACTGATATCTAGTGTATGTAAATTTAGGTACATTTGTGCATATGAACCGTAAAAACATATAGGAATGATCTTTTCAATTTAATTTACGTTAGGGGTGAGCGTTCGATTCAGTCGAGTCGAGTCAAACAATTTTAAGTTATTCGAGTTAACGCGTCATATTTTACAACTTAAATTTTATTTAAAATTTTTTCGATTCGAGTCGAGTTTATGAAATTCGAGTCGAGACGAGTTTTTGAGTTCCTATACAAATTTAATTGTAATTATTTATCATGTTATAGTACAATTTGATTCCAATTTAAACGAATTTCTCTAATCATATAATATATGCATTTATATTTCTTAATATTTTTTTATATGTAGCATAGATTTCTTTATATTTTTTATATCGGTATATATATATATATATATACCAGGAAAAATTGAGGAACTCGACTCAAACTTAAAAAGTAATCCACTAATTACTAAAAATTTCGAGTTATTCGAATTTCAATTTTACAACTCGAAATTTATTTGAAATTTTTTAGAGTCATGTCGAGTTTATGAAACTTTGAGTCTAGTAAAGACGAGTCGAGTTTTTTTGCCTCGAGTCGAGTCGAAAATTTTAATTTTTTCAAGTCGAGTCAAATTTTGCTCACCCCTAATTTACGTATACATTAAACAATTTTTTAAAAAAATAGAAAAACTTTTGGAAAAATAACAGAAACCATTTTGCATTGAGATGTCAAAGCACCATAAAAAATTTACCTTTTTAATAGGTGTAAAGTAAAATTAACCCACAACGTTGGATTGTTTGGTCACTTTGACCCTTATTCTATTTTGTGGAGCATTTAAGCACATAACGTTTCAATTTATGTCAAAATAACCTTATTTGGACGAAAACTATTATTTGACTAACGGTTAACTTTTTTTGCTGATGTGGCACGTCATATTGACTAAATTGATGACATGACATGTCCACGCATAACTAGATGATGTGGAATTACAAATATATTTAACTTAATTATAAATATTTTTATTAAATTAATTATAACCGATCAGATGATGACATGTGACATTATCCGATTAATTTTAAGACAAAGAAAATAAGTAAAATTTAAACATGTGTTTAGTAAGAATTGAATCTAGAACTTATGTAAAGGTTAAATACCTATCCACCAAGCTAAGATGCTACTTTAAATTTTAATTATCACTCATTATATTTATTTATTATCTCATAATTTTAAAAGTGAAAAAGTAAATTATAGTAGACAAAGGAAACCGAATCTAAGACTTTTGGAAATAAAACCAACATCTTGCCACTAAAACAATTACGTTTCTTCAATTTATTATTTCGAAATGTTACATTTAAATAGTTTAAATCGTAATTATCTTTAATTATAATATAAATTAAAAAGTATATTTATTAGATGAATTTTGTTTTTTAATATAATAATTTTAAATTATTGAAAATATATATTTCTAGATTTATTTCTAATTTCTAATTTTTGAGTTTTTTTTCAATTTTAATTCAATACTGGGGAACAATATCAAATATAATTAAAAATAAAAATAACATTAATTAAAATATATAAATAAAAATGTCATTATCAATAGATTAAAAATTAAATTTATTTTTAATAAATGTTATTTTTAATTTAATTATTTATATCATTGTCAAATAATTAATTAAAAATTAAAAAATTAAAATTTTGAAAAATATCAATTTCAATAATTTAAAATATTACATTAGAAACAAAACACAAAATCCATCTAATAAATGTACTTTAATATGTTATAATTAAAGATAATCACAATATAAACTATTTAAATTTGATGTTTGTTAATAATGAATTGATATTATTAGCTAGTTTAGTGATAAGTAGTTTTGTTCTTTCATGCATAAAGCTTAGGTTTGATTCCCTCTAAACACATGTTCAAATTTTGCTTTTTTTTTTCTTTGTCCTTAAACCAATCAGATCGTGACATGTGTCATCATCTAATCAGTTATAATTAATTTAATAAAAACATATTTGTAATGCCACATCATAATCTAGTTACGCGTGGGCACGCCATGTCATCAATCTAGTCCACATGGCGCTCCACATCAGCAAAAAAATTGATTGTTAGTCAACTACCGTTTTTATCCAAATAAGGCTATTTTGACATAAATTGAAACATTGTGAAAATAAATGCTCTAAAAATAAATTAAGTGTCAAAATAACTAAACGATCAAACTTTAGAGACTAAATTTAACTTTATACTTTTTTAATACCACTTCATATGTTTTAAAAATTAGTTTTCGCGATATAAACATACCCTAAAACTGATAAAATAAAGCTTCTATTGGTGTCTGGAGGTGGAAAGAAGGACGACGCCTTGGTCCTCTGACCAAAACTCCACTTAAAATTTTTTGTTGAATTTCTTCTTTATAATCGAAGTTTTGGGTTATTTTGTTGCAATCAATTTTGTTTCTTTTGTGGTATTTTCGTTCCATGGTTTATTTATTTATAAGGTAAATTACGTAAATTATCATTGAACATTATTCTCAAACCTATTTTTATTGACTTAAATTTGAGTTAGACTTAATTATTTTGGATCCGACCTGAGAACATCCCAAAATCGATAATATGATCACCAAACCCAACCGTCACCCATCATGATATGAATCTGAAACCAAAATTAATCCGGTAAATATTCGATATAACTTGACTTGAGATTCGATTTTACTGGATATGTTATCAACATAATCTTTAATTGACCCAGCTTGTTATTTGACTCGCCCTGTTAATTAACCCGAACTGATATTTACCTTACATGTAATTAATTGACTAATTGGCTTAATGTTTTTTGTTTGATTTTTACTAAGTATTTGTTTTAACCGAAAAATCCAACATTTTCACTTCACTAACTTCAATATATTGATCGTTATAATTTCTTAAATCTATTTTCATATAATTAATTCAAGAACCCTACGAAATTATTTTTCATGTACACTATTTTTTAACTTAATGTGATAATTGTTTTCTTCATGAAAATATAACTCCCTATATTTCCTATGTTCCCTATATTCCACATTAGTTTTGCACAAAAAATCATTTTGGTTTTTCAAATTCAAATGATTTTCTTGTTTTTCAAAATTGATTCTTCAACCTCCAAAACTAGTTGATCATAAATCTTGTGTAATTATCATATGCTACTTGGAGTGATGAAGACTCATCCGATGAAGAGGAGCAAGAGGTAGCCAACTTTTGTCTCATGGCACTTGACGAAGATCCTAAGGTAACCTCTATTTCATTTACATTTGATTTCTTGATTTCTTAATTATTTTTAGTTCAATTTCTTCTCTATTTATTTCTAAACAAGTGTGGATTAAGGCTTTTGATTTCTACAACATCTTTACTACTTTTCTTGATGAAAATCAAGAGGGAAGTTCATCTTCAAGATGGTTTTTCATCAAGCAAGGTGAGTAAATATTCTTTAATGATTTTTTACATAATTTTAATTCTTAATCTATGATTTATCATGCTTTGGGATAATTAAAACAAATTTCTAATGGAATTATTGGATTGTAATGAATTTTCTCATAAATCTTGAATGGATTATAGTAATCTAATGATTTCTATGAAGTTCTAACGTTTTGTGCATGAGTAATAATAATCTAAAGTTGATTTTGTAATTTAATTCTCAAAATTAATCTAATTAGTTAAATTTAAATTTGAGTTCTTAAATGGGGTAATTGGTAGAATAATTGATTGAATTTTTGGATAACATATTGGATGCGTCATATGTGTTTGATGGAATTCTTTTAAGAAAATATAAAAAGGGGAAATAAGGGCATTCAGCTGAATGTTCAAATGAAGCAGAGGTGTTCAGGGGAAAGGACACGAGGAAAACATTAAACCATCCATTAGAAAATAACTTATTTATTAAAAAGAAAGCAAATTCCAAATCAGTTTTAGTGAGCTAATTTAATTAATGAAACTAGTTGCGTAGAATGAACTAATTTAATTAAGTGAACTAACACACTAAATAAACTCACAAACATAGACAAACTAACATGCTTTAAATGAACTAACTTGCATTAATAAACTGACATGAATTAATTAAACTAATAAGCTTAAATCACCTAACATGCTTAAATGTTCTAAACAAGCATAATTGAAACAACATGTTTAAATGAACATTAAGTCTTATTTATTCATGCACATATGCTAAAATTAAATAGAAGCTTAAGTAAAACTCATGCAAAAATAAATATGTAAATTTATGAATTCTTATGCAAACTACCTGCAACACTCCTAAGCTAGAACTCAAATGCATGTATTAAAATACATAAGTAATATGCTGCATTTGTTCAAAAGATGGACAACGCTCCAAGCTCAAATTCAAGGCTTGAAATGGCATATTTGAACTTAAATTGTTGAGATCCTCGGCTTGGGAACAAGTGTTTAAATCTTACGACTTCTCCTCTGATGTTAGCAAGGCCCCATGAAGTTTGGTGCTGTGATAAGGTTTTGAAAAAAAAGTTTTTAACTGTTCCCACATTTTCAAACATTTAATTAATAGGGGATAATTCGCGTTTCTGAAAAAACTTAAAAAAAACTTTTTGGAGTCGCCACCGGCCACTAAGGTAGGCCGGACACCGTAAAAACTAAACCAGAGATTCGTTTGAAAGGGTTCGGGAGTTGGTTACGTTTGGGGAAGGGTTAGCACCCCCATCATGCCCGAAAATCGGTACTAAAACAATTGTTGCTTTTAATTGATGGAAATTATCTGAAATTTAAAATGAATTTAATTAGGGGTTCTTAATTGAAAATTGGACTTTAATCATACGAACCTTATCAAATTGGCAATTTCAAATTAATTCGACATTTAATTAAAAAGGATGACGATACACCGGACCAAAGACTAAACCGACATCATATAAGTCTGACTGCCGTGTTAGTCAAGGGTTTGAATCCTGTACGTCACCTTTATGCATGATGCAAACATATAAAATATGGTGTCATGGCTTGTTCGTTTTAATCACGAATTTACCTTTAGACGATGCGAATTAATCCGAATATTCGAGGAATATCCAATAAGCTAGGATATTCGACCCGAATACGCGAATTAATAAGTATCTCCTTTTTATAGTTAGAATTAATTAACATACACATTGGAACATTAAAGTTCACATGAATGACAATTTAAAACATGCATGCCACATATACATATATATTCGAACAACATAAAAGCGAGCATACATCATATTAAAACTATATATAAAACTAGGTACGATAAGAACACTCAAAAGACACACAATCATATAATATAACACAACATACACCACAAATTATATATTCACATCAAACAAATATAAACAATATAGCAAAATCATGAATTCGATACAAACATATATTAAAATAGGTGAAATGCATGAATAACAAAATATAATATAACAAAACAAAAATGCTAAGTAAATAATTAAAATGCAAACTGTCAGGGACCACAATGGTAATAAATCCATTAAAAAACTAATAAAAATGCAAAATAAGGACCCAATTGAAAAGACGTGGAAAGCCTAAGGGACCAAAAGGGTAATTACCCCATTCGAAAGCTGATTAAAACAAAATTAAGGACCAAATTAAAAACTTTCGAAAAATAGGAGGGACTTCGGAAGGAATTTAAAAACACGGAAACCCTCCCTCACGTAATTTAAAGAACACGAGAGGGTTTAAAACATGATTAATCCATTTTTAAGACGTCGAAAGCATATAAATGCTTATTAAAAATCATTTTATCCCCTTTTTTTGGAAAACCTAACCCTAGAATACCCTCCGTCCTCTCTGTCGAAGCCCGAAAAAACCCGACGCCATTCCGGCCGCCGTTAGCCGACGCCGAAAATCTAAAAAAACCCTTTCGTTTCTTTCAAACCAAATCCCCACTCAGAGCCTTAAAAATACGATAAAATCGTTTTTTGTGAAAACAGAAACCAAAGACCTTTTGTTTAGCGAGATCCGAACTAAAAACCTTTCTTTTTCCGAAGTACCAAAAGTTTTTGAAAACCCAAAACGTAAAACAAAGCTCTCTTCCGGTTAGTGTCCCCTCCGACTCACCATGCACCACCCCTGAAGGTTGGAAGGCTTGTCGTCAAGAGGGAGATCGAACCGACGCGAAGGTAAAATATGCAACCCACTCTGTTTTTTTATTACTTTGCTCCGAAATGAAAATGGAAATAACGACGACGATATACCTCTAAACTTGAGGTTTGTTGCTTGTATTGCTCTGAAAAATCTCCCTTTTCAAAACTGGTTGGGATTACAATGGGTGCTTCGGGTTTTTATAACACCGAAGGAATTACATTTTTGAATTATATAAAATTGTCGAAATAAACCCTATTGGTTCTGCCTATTCTTGTTGGTATTCGTCTGAGATTTTTGATTTTGCCTCTCTGTAATCTGTTATTTGTTGTTGCGCGTTTTTTTCTCTTTTCTGACATTTTGCTTCCGTGCATGTGAGGCCGTTCGGGATGGAGGGGACCAGAGAGCTTGGGACGTAGACAGTCGATCTGTGCCGTCGTAAGGGGATCAATGGTCACGATCCAGGAAGCTGAAGAGGCAAGCGGTGTACTGCACGCGCGCGTCTGGAAAATGGGGAGTCGCGCGTGGGCGCGTGAATGTTCTAGAGACTTCCCATGCTCGATCGTGGCCGTTGATCTCGATCCGGATCTGATGGCTGGGGTTGATGCGACACTAGCTGAGAAGGGGCCTCTCTAGGGTTTCCGCTCGAGCCTCAATATGGACCGTTAGATCTAAACTAGATATGACAGTGGTGCATTGGCTGCGCAAATGAGATAGAGCAGATTAGGGTTTTTAGTTATTTCAATTACTTGGGCCTATTGGGCCGTGTGATATGTACTTATATTATTATTTTTATTTTGAGCTTTTTTAATGTTTGTAACTGGACTCTTCAATATATGAACTTGGGCTTATTATTTATTATAAATTGGGCATATTACTTAGTAGTTTTTTTCTTTCAGTTTTCATATTTGTTTTAATATAATAATAATAATAATAATAATAATAATAATAATAATAATAATAATAATAATAATAATAATAATAATAATAATAATAATAAGAATAATAATAATAAGAATAGTAATAATGGATAATGATATTGATAATAGCATACGATAATAGTATTAATAAATGATAATAATATAAATAATAATAATAAATAGTAATAATAATAATATAATATATGATAATAATAATAATAATAATAATAATAATAATAATAATAGTAATAGATAATAATAATATTATAGTATAATAACAATGATAATGGTAATAAAGTTAATAATAATTAATAATATTGACAATAATAGATAATAAGGTTATATATATTAGTAATTAATTAATCTTTTTTCTCTTTTTTTTTAATTTATTTTTAATCACGATATATAAAGCCCATTATTTAAAAAAGAAAATGGGTTAACACCCTGGACAAAATAGGTGATTACATGTGCTGGCCTGGATCACATGAATTATGGCTTTAGGAGTTTAGTTAAAGCCTAGCAAGTTTAGCTAAGCTCAGAAGTAAGTTTTCTCTATTTTCGCCTTTTGATGATTTGTTTGATATGAGACTTGATTTACATGTTTTGGTTTAAAAGCGTTGATGAATTTACTTATTGTTTTATGCATTACTTAAATGATATGCAATGATTAAACATGTTTATGGATGCCTAAGAGAATTGAGAAATGGTTCCTAAGGGAATGTGGTTGTTGTCTATAGAAATGTGATTTTATATAAATGGTTCCCGAATGGAATGTGTTGTTACCTTTGACAATGTAGTTTTACATATGAAACGGTTTTGTGAAAATATATTGGAAAGTAATAAGTAAATGTATTTGAAAAATGATATATTGGCTATGTGACGTAAATGAGAAAATATCAGATATAGTTGGCATGCCATAGGGTTTAAAGTGAGCTATAAAATAAAGCCGATCGCTCCGCGATTCTTGAGTTATAGCGGTTTAACTAGGCTACTTTGGCTGATGGTTTCTTCGGTTCTTGCAATATGGGTGAGCCTATTTGCTGTGTGTTAGGGGTGAGCCTAGCACGACAGGGTAGGGGTGAGTCTATTCTCGGCCGAAGTGAAATTAGGTGGAGGCGAGTCCACCGGAAAATTTGTGTATCTGATGTATTTTGATAAAACATGATGTTTTTGTTATTAGAATAGAGGTTAGTCTATCTGGGGTCACAATACTTGCCCATATATGAAATTTAAGGCTTTTGTGCATATGGTGATTTATGCATGGTTATAGAAGCTTTGATGTATAAGGTTATTGTAATACACCATAATTAAAAGGACTCAACCAAATTCATGTTATAACTTGATGTTTGCATGCAGAATTATTATTTTTAGAAGGACATATACACTTGTCCAATTAAGGACAAGCAAGGTGTGGGGGAAGTGCATGACTCACGACACTTGTTGAAAAATGGAGGAGGAACAAAAAAAGCTGGTCATCATCCTTCTTCCTCCTTCCTTTCCCCAAGTGATCGAATCATCCAAATTAGAGGGAGAGAGAGTTTGTAGATAGCCATAGAAGCTTAGAGAAGCTTGGATCTTGTTCGTTTCTTGGAGTTGTGATAACTTGGCTTAAGGAAGAAGGTGAATTATTCTTACTTTTTAGTTTTTATCTTGAAATTGAATTTAGAATTTAACTAGGATATAGTCGTGAACCTTTGTTGCTGGATTGAATTGATATAGCCTTGAATCTTTTGTTGCTAGATTGATTTGGAAATTTATTTGTGATGAAGACGTGTGTGTGTGTGTGTGTGATTGATTTTTTTTCTAGTTGAAGTAGTTAGGGAATTTTTTGAAACTGTTTTTTTTAGAAATTAAAGTCAGGGGATGTTTGTATGATCTTGAAGGTGTTTAGGGATTAAATAGATGAGTTAGGGGCTGATTATGGTAAGTTAAAAATAGGGGGTACTGTTTTATTAGAAAATGGTAGTGTTTTGCACCATATAATTTATTATGGATTATTTTGACTGATTTGAAAAGTTAAGGACTGGTTTATAAACATTAGGGGGCTGAAAACTATAAAATCAGAGGATAGACTGCTTATCTAATTTAAGGACTGTTTTAGCAAATTAGACTGTTTTGTGAAGCAATTAAAAACTTTTGTGGGCAAATAAATAAATTTTGTAACCCCCTTAGCCCGGCCTAGATGCCCGACCCGAACTAAGAATATTACACGGAGAAAACCGAAGTCAACTTGTTAAAGTCAACCTCGATTAATGACCCTTTTTTTCCTTTTATCTTCTCTAGATGCACATTATTACCCTATATGTTCAGCAAAGCGATTAGGTGAAAACGGCACAACGATCAAAGTTCAATTAGGGGTTCAATTGCATACATTTGACTTTTAGGGACTAAACTATAAATTCTATAAAATACAGGGACTTTCAAGATTTTAAGGTTACCAATCATCAATTAGTCATGTAACATGCCAAAATTCAGCTCAAACAGATCATCCAAACTCATTCAATTGCACTCACAATATTCAGGGACCAAAATGCAACATTTCCAAACCTTAAAAGATACTTTTAACTGAAATTTAACTACTCGTATCGATACACTTGGGCATGTATCGATACGCGGGAAGACAATAGCTAAAGAAGGGTTGAGTGTATCGAAACGCTTCCTCGCGTATCGGTATGACCTTCAAACTTGGCCTAGGCGTATCGATACACGGGCAATTCGTTTCGATACCCCTGTACAGAAATGCCTCATTTTGCCTTAGCGTATCGATATGCTTTCCCATGTATCGTTACGCGAACCAGATTTGCTTATTTTAACATCACTTAAACATACTAAATAACATTCATACAAGCTCAAATCATGCATACATGATATACTCCATCTAATAGACTTATAGACACTATCAAACACCAAAACACTTTCATCATTCACAACAAACCATGATGACTATTGAACTATCCAAGCATGCTTAAGATACCAAACTATGGAAATTGTAAAACACCACAAACAAACCATAGAACCATATAGAGGCCAAATACAAGTCCACAATCAGAAACTAAACATGCTTGAAACAACAAACATCTCCAACGAAAAATCAGAAAGTAGAAGTCCCACCCATTGCCACTTATTACACTAAGGTTAAACCACATACATCTCTTAAACCAAGCATTGAAATCCTCTTGCTTTTGGGCTGCCTTGAAATATTCAATTCTCTGCATTGATGAAACAAATGAGTGTAAGCATATAGCTTAGTGAGGATCGCTAAACCACATTCATCAATGCATTTAACATAACTCGCAAAACCACCACTTTTATCACATGCTTTTCTCATAAATCATGTCTTCACAAGACAACAATGCTTTTAATAAACATATGCTCATATGCATCACTTAAAAGCATCAATTAAACCATTGCTCATGCTTTACCAAGCATCTCATGCATTCTTGCTTCATTTACAAGCATCTCATGCTTCAGATCATTCATTTACATTATATTAGCTCACAAGTGATAATCCATTAACCATTTCAACACAAGACACAATCGGATACGCGGATTACAAGAGTTGTCCCACACGCTTCATACACACTACCGGACTACACAAGGTGGAGATCAATGGCACAATCACAAACCCTCAACACCCGTGATGGAGATTAATGGCACAATCATAACCCCTCAATATCACTCATTGGTAGTTGTATAATTTCACTAACGAGAGTATGGGACACATACACAAGACTCACACACGGGACTAACCATTCACCATTTTGATCTTAACCTCAATCGTTAGGATACTTGGATGGAGATTACGGCACAATCACAACCCCTCGACATCCAAGGCGACTTTATTCACGGTGCACCCAATCCTATAGCCGGCTAACTATATCCAATCAAAGTAACCAACAACCATTTTCATCACTTGCCAATATAATCATTTAACCATATCAATCCACTGTTTTACAAGCATAGCCACAATGCCATTTCCACAAGCATCACATGCTTAATATCATATGCATTCAACACATGCAATCCAAGGATCACTTACCTAGTGCATCCTTAACATAATGGCATTAAAATCCAGCATTAAACCATGCTTAAACATGCTTAAAAACAGTAAACAAATCCACACTTAATTCAAGTGCAATTTCATCAAACATAGCACATTTCCAAGAGAGGGATTTCTGAATCACTTACTCTTGGGCTTAGTTAAGTGTATCAAACTTACACTAAACTCCCAAGACCACGCTCAAAGCGTTACAAGCAGGAAATTGCATTTCCACTCACCGATACGCGAAGCCTTGCTCGCCGACACGAAATTACCCTTTAGGAGCCTCCAACAACACCTCGTTTGCTTCCGGATCAAGATCCCTTGTTTTCACATCATCAAAACAGAGATCTAAATGCATTAAAATGCATTCTAACAGCAGCAACAATTCACAAACTCCTTGCTCACCCAAACTACACCAAAATACCCATCCAAAATAATCGAAAACTCAATCGATTGCTTCCTAAACCAATCCCAGCCAACATACATCACTTCCAAAGCATTATAAACATCAAAACACATCTAACAAACATTCTAACCCAACCTTATACCTCCAGCAAACAAGATTCCACCATTTCACCTCAAAAACCCACTTAAAACAACCAAGAAACTCATGGATCTCAAGGATTTCGGGATCTACGTTATCAACACATCATTTTAGCATATTAATCAACTTTAAACTCAATTAAAATCAACACAAAACAGAGCCTAACTCAACAAGTCTGAAAATCAAGATTTCAATCATGTTTTTACAAGATTTTGATCTCCAATCAAAACTATAATGAAAACTCAACAAAAAATAGTATTTAGAAGCCAAATATCTTGGGAATTTCAATAAAGAACTTAGATTAGAGGTTGAGAACGGGATTTACCTCCAATCCTTGCTTCTCTCATTGAATGACAAGTTTTCCTTAGCAAAATCTTGAAGAATTAGAAAAGATCTCTTGAAAATGGTTTAGAAAATGTTGAGAGAGTTTTTGAAAGAAAGAATTCTGAGAAAAGATGAGAGAATTAGTATTTGGCTGAAAATGAGAAAGAGTTGGTAGTTACGTAATTAGAAATCTCACTTTAACTAACTATATTAATTAATTAATATAAATCTAATTAAATCCATTTAATTAAAAGCCTTTTAAAACACATGTCATATTGAGAAAAGGTCAAATTGACTTAAAGCCCCCTAAAGATTCTAAGATTTTGGCTTCCACATTAAAAATCACATTTTTCCCAGTTTTAAAACTTTACAATTTGGCCACTACTCAAAATGTCCCATTTCTAAAATCCATTTTGTAAAATTGACTTGACCAACCTCTTAAACACATTTTTAGAGGATTTTAGCATTTTTTATCACAATTTTATCCTATCCCAATACTTCATTTCCTTAAATCACCTTACGCGATTCGAACCGTTCTCGACCGGTCCGATCCGATGTCTAAAACATCTAGGCCCAAAACCAGGGCGTTACAAATTTTTATGTAAACCGAGTTGTTTTGTAAGAGTATGTATGCATGCTGCCCTGTTTTAGGTGATTAAAAATATATGTAAGTAAACCGAACTGTTTTGTAAATGTATGTGTTGATGCTGGACTGTTTTGAGTGATTAAACTAGAGAAAATGTTTTAAGAATGCAAGTTTAGGGACTGTTTTTCATGAGTAAAGATGCAAAATAGACTGTTTGATGAGATACAAGTATATGAGTATAATAAGGACAGTTTTGCATCAATATAAATGATGATGGATCGTTTTTGTGAATGTAAAAGTGGTTACATGTAATGAAATGATCGAATTAAAGGACTGATCTGGTCACATAAAGATTGTTTCGAAACTGCTTTGAGTTAAAACCTGGATCATTTGGACTGTTTTGCAAAACTGGGAATACAAGGCTGTTTTACCAAACTTTTGGGACTGTTTTGAGTTAAAAACTGGATCATTTGGATTATTTTGCATAACTGGAAATACATGGCTGTTTTACCAAACTTTAGGGACTTATTTGAGTTTAAAACTGGATCATTTGGACTGTTTTGCAAAACTGGAAATACAGGGCTGTTTTGCCAAACTTTAGGGACTGTTTTGAGTTAAAAACTGGATCATTTGGATTATTTTGCATAACTGGAAATACATGTCTGTTTTACCAAACTTTAGGGACTTATTTGAGTTTAAAACTGGATCATTTGGACTGTTTTGCAAAACTGGAAATACAGGGCTGTTTTGCCAAACTTTAGGGACTGTTTTGAGTTAAAAACTGGATCATTTGGACTGTTTTGCAAAACTGGTAATGCAGGGCTATTTTACCAATTTAGGGACTGTTTTGAGTTAAAAACTGGATCATTTGGACTGTTTTGGCATGATTGAAAAGCATGTAGATTGCCTTGAGTGTATAATTATATATGTAAAATCTAGACTGTTTTTGCTTGAGTATGAACTCTAGTGGGCTGTTTTGGTTTGTGTAATTGTGAACAGGAGTATGCTGGACTATTTAGCTTAATTAAGAAGCTATAGGGACTAATTTGATGATGAATAATGAGTGCATAGTTTGGTAGGATATATTGTTTTGTATGACATGGTTGGTAACGTCTAGTTAATTGTTTTGAGGTACACATATTGATAAGGATGGCTAGGGATGAGATTCAATTGAGAAGTGAATTATAATTGTGGTTCAGGTATCCTGTAACTTCGAGATATCAGGTGAGTGTAGTTTGTTTGTCTCGGGCGACACAATGCCACTCCGATGTTTGTTTCCAACGTATTTAAGTTTCTTTACATGACATTATTACATATGACTCATATAGAGCACCTTGGAATTAATACATTCATGGCATACAAGTAACAAACTTCATTGTTAAGGAATGCATTACATACGCATCATAAATGCATCGAATGCATTGCATATTATGTTATGATGTTTGATGATTGATGAATTAAAATATATTATGTATGAGCTTTGTTTTGAATTTAGTAACAAACTTTAATCCTTTGAAAATATATTTTACAAGAAATAATGTGAAGATTAAAGATTATAAGAATTTCTATACCCTAAGGAGCTAAAAGCTCATCTCATATCATAAGATATTAAGAAAGAAACGAATAAGTTTACTTGTGACATAAGATACCCTCCCAACTTCAAAAGTATAAAATACGTAAGTTGCCTAAGTAATAGAAGTCCTTGGACAATTGGCATGGTACATAGGTATATATTTCAGGGACTACGATCCATGAGTTACGACTCGAGTGACGACGCATTCTATGTGACATGTTGGCGACAATAGAAGGTAACGAGGGAGATGATAAGGAGATTGATGACAGTTGGTTGGATATGTTAGAAGTTAGAATTGATATGTTCAGACACTAGCCATTGCTTTGTGCTTTGAGCTATGTGTAACACGGACCAATACAGTCAAACAGGGTCCAATGCTAATCATGACCAAATGTGATCCAAGGCAAATGTCCTAAAAGATATGAACTCCTATATTAAACTTTGAAAAGAAACTATGATAAGCTTAGTTGTGATCTCTAATAAGTTTGATAAGAACTCCAGAAACTTCGTTAAGTTCTTTAAGAAATTCAAAGGAACTGAGCTGAAAACTTTGAAAGAACCGTGATTAAGACTTGAAAAGAATATGAACTCCAATAAAGCTTCTAATAAGCAATGCCTTGTTTAAATTAAGATTAAAGTATAAATGCCAATTATTAACTTGTGCTTGAATTTCCTAATCTTTACATATATTATCATTAGCATCCTATATTGTCATTTCAAAGTTTCTACCTCACTTAGGCTATATAAACCTAATACATTCATTTCCATGCATTTGCAGGTTTTATGATGTTCCCTTGTGTTGATCGTATCGAAAAGTTGCAAGTCAAACCGTAAAGAATTTATAGTTATCTAGGTTTTTATCTCAGAACTCCTAGAATTGTGGCATATTGCATATGTATTAGCGTAATGAAACTATGTAGTTATAGTTGTTTTGTAGATATGGGACTGTAAATGACCTATTATGTTAAAAGTTGTTTGTTAGCTAAACTTTGATAGAAAAGTATCAAAATGTTTGCTTATTGACCAAGATATGTTAAACTTGTTAAATGCATGAGCTTGAAGTATTTGAGTAACCTAAGATGTTAAAGTATTGCAATGTGACTATGAGTTTGTAAAGGTTTCCAAGTAATTAGTATAGTTACACTTGCTTTCATGGAAATGTTTGGTCTTATGTTTACATAAGAGATTTGAATAAATTTTGGAATCCATGTTGTTATGTTACGAAGTACTAATGCGGTTTTAGTATGAACTATTTAGAATACCATTAAATGAATAAATAGGTTATCCACTATGAAAACATTTGCCAAGTATTATTGTATGATTGAACTTATGTATGGTCATGCATGTTCAATGGAACTATGTGATAGCTGTGAATACTTCATGGAATAAAGATATAAGTTTGGTAAAATTAATCATGCATGTATGTAACTTGGTTGATTGGATGACTCCTAGTTATATATGAAAATTTGAATAGTGTGAAATGGTGTATCTATGAATATTCAATTGATACCTATTTTTAGCAAATGATTCGACTAAATTAGACGTATAATATGATAAATTTGTGTTTTAAAAAGGATATTTCGATTTACAATGCTATATTAAAAGAAACCATGAATGTTCATATGTGAATTATTGAAGTTTAAAATAACTTGCTTTATAAGAAAAGAAATTGCTTAGTTGATTCTTGATCATCTTGGTGGTTAAATTATTTGTTGTGGAGTCATGATAGGTGATTAAGGGATCAATTATATTCTTTTGCTTAGTTGACTGATCGAATGTCATGTTTATATGTAATCACATGTTTAATCGGACGAATTACAATTATATTCTTTTGCTT
Organism: Hibiscus trionum; assembly: GCA_030270665.1. Classification (NCBI taxonomy): domain Eukaryota; kingdom Viridiplantae; phylum Streptophyta; class Magnoliopsida; order Malvales; family Malvaceae; genus Hibiscus; species Hibiscus trionum. Next base: position 37,002,679 of record BSYR01000026.1, on the reverse strand, counting down.
AGTTGACTTGCTTAGTTAATAAAACTAGCGATTCATGTTAATAGATTTCAAGGATGTTGAAGTATTTCTTTGAAAGCTCATTTCAGAATTGTTATGCTTTGTATAATGAAACAAATCATACTAGATTAAAAAGATCTTGCTTATAACATATAGAAAGTTAATTGTATGGTAGGAGATAATTAGGTTATTTGATTAAAATTTGTTTCTAGAAAATTTTGTTAACCTGTCTTGAATTGCATTGAAGTTTTTAGATGTTAGTTCAATTTTCATAAAATTTTCTTTTAGTGACATCTTTAAATTCAGTTTTCTTTTAAACCGGGTTTAGGGTGTTACATTTATTATGCATGGCATGATTTACAAAAGATTATGAGAAATGCTTTGGTTTGATTAAGTACGAGACTTGTGAAAAGTGGTTTGATGCATATAGTTGTTATGCATCATACGTTTTGGAAACAAATGGGAAAATGCCTTGATTGAATCAAGCATGTTTTCTTCAATTGTCTTGAGAATGAAAAAATTGTTATGAAAGCATGAAGTATATGTTTCGAATAAGCATGTTTTATTTAAATGCTTTGGAAATGGTGTGTTTGACTTGCTTTAATATGAATTTCTAATAACGGTTTTGATTTCGAAAATGCATTGACGTTTTATCCTTTTGAGCGCACTCACTAGGCATTATATGCGTACGATCTCTTTCTTCCGTCAATGCAGTGAATTGAGCAAGTGCGGGGTTGTGGTTCAAGGCAAGGAAGGATCCCAAGACAAATGTATTAAAAGAGTATGTTTATGGTATTATCATTATTTATAATAAGGCAATGTGGGATATTAATGTGAATGCATGTTGTGTATAAGACATGAATATTTGGTGGATGTTTGCATTATTTGGATGACGTCATTGTGATATAAATATGATGTTGGTTATGTTTTAATGCTATGTATATTTGATTGTTATGGTCTAATGCTTTTAAATGGATAAATTAATAAATGGATGGAATGTTTAATTATTATGTGTTCATATGATTGTAGGACTTCAATTTTATTGGACTTATGATCAATGCTGGGGTCTTGACTATTTGGTGCATAGTGGATGTTTAGATTTTTTTTGTTTAATTATAACTTGTGTTGGTTTATGGCATGTGACTAATTGAACACATATGTTAAATGATGTTATATTTTTAAAAGCTTAGCTAGAAACGATTGTTTCTATGTAATTCGGGTATGTTCGGTTTGGGATTTGAATACCCTAAGATGAAATTTGGAGAATCCTGTATTGATAAGGTCGGTAGTTAATTCAGTTGATAAGATATACCAAGTTTAGATTTTTTACATTTTGGTCGTCATATGTTCATGCCTCAATTGAATAAGTAAATGATGACCATTTAACCTGATATTTTGAAAACATGTTTTAAATGAATCTAATCGCTGTAAGAAACTGTTATAAACATGTTAGTTCTTATATTTTGGCAGTTTTACGATTTTGTCTTTAATTTCATATTTTGCTAAATTCATCCAATTTGTTATGCATTGAATCTTAAATTTGAAATGCTAGCATAAAATATGATTAATTAAACATTGGTAAATTCAAACTTGTATAAGTCCCTGTAACTATTCGGATTTGCATTTTGGTCCCTAGATTGCTTGTGTTTGCAATTGGATACCTTATTAATGTTCGAGTTGGATGAAAATTGATCCGCTGCTTGTATGTACACCATAGGATTTAACAATGCATCTAGATAAGATAAAAGAAAAAAATGGACCTAAATTCAATGAAGTTAGTTCGGGTTTGCTTCGGCAAACCAATGCGATCTTCTTGATTCGGGTCTACCGGCTAGGCCGAGTCAAGGGGGTTACATCATTCTTCTCCACTTCTTTCTTCTCTTCCTTCTTCTTCTTCTCATCCTTATTTCCTTATTTCATCATCTCATGAGTGAGAAGAGACCCCATGAGAGCATCAAGCATCAAGGTCTTGAGATACTTGTCTTTGATGATGGCAGTCTTCTTTGAATCCTATGATTCCAGAAGAGAATATATGAGTTTTTGAACAAGCTTATCATTCGGGATGATTTCTCCACATCCCTTGAGCTCGTTTACAATGAAGGAGAGTCGATCAAACATTGACTTGATGTCTTCATCCGATTTCATCTTAAAGTTCTCATAACTAAGATTGAGGAGCCCAATCTTGGTCTCCTTCACTTCATTAGTGTCTTTATGAGTAACTTCTAGCTAGTCCCAAATCTTCTTGGAAATCAAGCAAGAAGAAATCTTGGCATACTCATCCGGTCCAAGAGCACAAAACAAGATGTGCATAGCATTGGCGTTGAATTGTAGCTTCTTCTGATCATCATTGATCCACTCTTGCCTTTCCTTGGGGACGAGCTGGTCTTCTTCTCTCTTCATAGGGATTGAGGGTCCATCTATCACTACATCTCAAAGGAGGTAGTTGTAACCCCCACGACCCGGCCTAGCCGATAGACCGAACCGAATGGGTCACACGGCGAATATTGAAGTAAACCGGGAAGGTTTACCTCAATAAACGACCCTATTTTTCCTTTTTATCTTTTGTAGATGCAAGTTAGATTCCTATGTGATCGACAAGCAGTAGATTAAACATCAACTTGAACGCTCCTCGATTATTACCAAAATTTAGATATAGGGACCATTTTGTAAACATAACAAATTGCAAGGTTTATCACAAATTTGGTTTGCTAACTTTTAATTAGGCTCATTTCATGCATCTCTGTCAAAACTCAGCTCAAATTAGCCATAGAACTCATTTAATTGCATCCATAAGAATCAAGGACTAAAACGTAATGATTCAGAACATTCAAAGAGGTCATCCAACTAACTTAGCTAACAACGTATTGGTACCCTTAGGGAGGGTATCGATACACCCCTTATGATCAGCCTCCCAAACCCAACATTACAAGAACCATACCGATACACCCTCGTCTAATGACTAAAGAGTGTATCGATACGCCCCCGTGTATCGGTACGCTCCTCTATTTCATGAAGGCCGTATCGATACACTACAGAGTGTACTGATACTCTGTAGCATGCACTTGCCCAAAATGCTGTTTTAACATTCTAAAAACCAACTCAAATCATCCAATAAGTATGTACACATGCTTGCTACTCAAATGTACTTCAACAATCAAGAATACATGGCAATAACATCATCAAAGCAACACTATCAACAACATCGAGTTCTAGATGCATGCTTCCTATGAATATCAAGCATCAAAAGGTCAATTCTCAAATCCAAGCATAAACCAACATTTAAAGGCCATTTACATACCAAAATATGCATACCAAACTTGTACAAAACCAGAAAATACCAAAACAATTAACATTCAAAACATTGGACACCCCATTGCCTTTATTACACTAGTCCAAATCAAGACATACTTTCAATGAAGTCTCTTGGTAATCCTTTGCAAGTTGCTGCCTCCAATTCCTTAATTATCTGCATTTGATGAGTAAAAGAGAGCATAAGAATACAAGCTTAGTGAGGAGTGCTCAAAACCAAGAACACAGTCAATGTTCAAAATCATTTTCACTCTTTTGAAAACCATCATGCCTTTTTCTAAAATCCATGCACTTCATCATTAAAAGTGGCATGCTAAACACCATGCAACAAGTATCACATACTTCACAGCAATTAAACCATTGCTGAACAAAAAATCAAACCTTCCAAGCATAATCACCAATATGCAAAGCTTAAGTTAAAACATGCATTTTTCACAATTAACATTATCAACATTTCCATAACATTTCAATCCATTATATTGGCTTACAAGTGATTAACAATATTTTCATTTCTCAAAAGCATATCGGATACACAGATTACCAAGTGTTGTCTCCAAACACTTCATACACTATACCGTCATCTCAAGGCTCACACACGGGAGCAACCCTTCACCGTTGTGACACCCATGGTGGAGTATTCGGTATAATTACAACCCATCAACACCACTCATCAGTAGATGTATAGCCTACTAACGAGAGACAGGACACATACAAGGTTCGCACCTGGGAGCAACCCTCTACAGTTGCAACCTTAAACATTCCTCAATCGTTAGGGTACTTGGATGGAGTTTTTGGTACAATCACAACCCCTCAACATCCAAGGCGACTTGTTTATAGTGCACTCAATCCTATAGCCGGCTAACTATCTCCAATTTTATGTACAGAATACTTTACACAACATCACTTGCCAATATAACCCACATTTCATGCATACCTCACTGTTTTCCCAAAGCATTCATAATAAGCCATATCTCAAGCATTAAACCATGCTTCAAAACTCATGCATCAACACATGCATACAATGATCACTTAACTAGTGCATCCTTAAACCATATGGCATCATCAACCACTTTTTATAAACTCAAAACATGCTTTAAAATAGTAGGTTAACACAAATAAACAAGTGCATCCAAAGCTTATAATAGCACAATCCGAGGGAGAAAATCACTTTACTTACTTTTGAACTTAGTAAAGCGTTCCAAGCTTACACTAAGTTCCCAAAACCTCTTTTATGAAGTTTCAAAGCTGGAAATCTCATTTCCACTCACCGACTTGCGAAACCACACTCGCCAACGCAACAATCAATCGTCCAAAGCCTCCAAAACCACTCTGACCGATTCCGGAACACTATCCCCTGTTTTCAACACATTAAAAACAGATATCAATGCATCATAATGCACCCAAACACCAGCACTCAAAAGGAAACCCGCTGCTCTGCACTAAAACATCAAATTACCTATCCAAAACAACCGAAATCTCAATCGATTGATCTCTAAACTCAGCCCAGCAATCAATCAACACTTCCAACACATTTTAACCACAAATCAACATCCAAAAACAACCTAAAACCATCTTTATACCTCCAGCAACTCAGATCTCACATAACACCCCAAAAACCCAACCATAAACACCTTAAAAACCAAATATCTCAAGGATTTCGAGATTAATATGATTAATATTCTATTTCAACATCATAAACCTTTCAAAACTCGATTAGAAATCATCTCAAACCAATCAAATCAAAACAACTTCGAAAATCACATTAAATCATCTTTTTCAACAAGATTTCATCATTTTATCAAAACCACAATGAAACTTCAATCAAATACATAAATAAAGAGTCTAATATATTTGGAATTTCATTAAAGAACCTTGATTGGATGGTTAGCACGAAATTTACCTCCAATCCTTGGTTCTCTTCTAATTTGGCAAATTTTGCTTTCAAGAATTTTGAAGATATTTGAGAGAAATCACAAGAAAGATGTTGAAAATCAAGAGAGAAAATGTAAGTGAAAGAAATCTGGAAAATGAGAGAATGCGGGAGTGTTTGGCTGATGTGAAATGGAGAGAATGAAAATGATCGTCAAATTCTCTTACCCAAAATAACTACCTTTTAATTAAATCAATAAAAGCCACTTTTAATATTTAATAAATCATTTAAAACACATGTCAAATTAGAGAAAAGGCTTAATTTCCATTAAGCTCCCCAAAGATTCTAAGATTTTGACTCTTTTTGAAAAACACCTTTTTTCTAGTTTTAAAACTTTACATTTTGGTCACTACACAAAATGTACACTTCCCAAAACTTGTTTTGCAAAATTGATTTAACTAACCTCTTAAATATAATTTTAGAGGATTTTAGAAATTTTTATCACATTTTTATCCCATCCTGAACCTTGATTTCCCTGAACCACCTTTAACGTCTCAAAGAACTGATTACCGGTTCCACTAGCCTAACCCGACACGCTAAACACCTAGGCCCAAAACCGGGGCATTACAGTAGTCATTAGATTGGATGAAAAATCTCATTTTATTCTTCCAATATGGGTAGTTCACCCCATGAAGAAATTGCAGAAAGTAGAGGCCATGACTTGACTTGCAAATTGATTGAGCAGCGGTTGGATCTAATCAAAAGGATGTGAAGCCTTCCAATGGGTGTAGCTCTAATACCAATTATTGAGTTGTTTAACCAATGAAGATGGCCAAGAGTGGGTAAATTGGAAAATAAAAATTTTGCTGGAAGTAAAAGCAAAAAGAAATAAAATTTGCACAAGTGATTTAGAGTGGTTCAACCTTCAAAACAAGGTGTACATCCATTACCTTAGCTATCAACACTAAGGATTTCCTCAAATTCACTAATTTGTCTTTCCTATTAGGCTATAGTAGCTATATAACCTTACAAATCCAAGACTTATACCCCAAAGTCTAGCAATATCCCTTTCCTAAAGTTGGAAACAAAGAAGCAATCTATGAAAACCCCAACACTTGAATGAAAATGAAAATACAATGAAGAACACTCAAGTGGGTTACAAGTATCTGACAATAAATGCTCAAAGACGTTGGATATGTGCTTGAATGCTTTAAAATAGTTTTCTTGTTGTTGAAGATGCTTTAGAGACTTGTTTTTATACCCCTTCATTGATTTCTAGCTGTTTGGGTTGTTGGGAAATTGAATAGAGCCATTGGCCTGCAATTTTCTCGCATTAAATCTTGTCTGACAAGTGTGGGTATCGAGACACGGATCTTCGTATCTACACCTGCTCAAAATAGAAATAGCCGTCGTAACAAAATGGTTTCAGTACGCAGGTTAGCGTACCGATATGAGTGAAGTTTTAACAAGGGGTACCAGTATGCTTCGTATCGTACCGATACTGGATTTGCTCACTGGAATTCTTGGAAAACTTTATTAACATAACGTACCGGTACACGTATTGATGTACCAGTACACAATTCAAAATAATTTAAGTTGGGCTCCAAATTTTGACAAGGCTGTGACGGTAAAAAAATATGAAAATTCTTAAGCTCTTTACCAGTACACCATAGGCCATACCGGTACTCAATGCACATTTTGGTTTTACAGTGTTGAAATTCCGTACAGGTACGCGTATAGCCATACCGATACTCACTTACAAAAATGGCTGGTTTGAGTACCAAAACACTTAGAAAAATATAGGGATTGAAAATATTGACTTAGAAAACTATTTTGGTTCGAATGCTTGTCAATTTGTGAGTCAAAAGGGTTTAACATGTCCTTGTTATATAAAAATTAAAACATAGGTTTAACATGTTATTTTGATGAGATGAAACGTTAGTCAAAAGGGTTAATTTCTAGTTTGACCCCTGAACTTTAAACAAAAATATTAATTTGACCCTAAGCCCTCTTAACCTCACTTTTATCCCACAATATCGCTGCTCCGGCCACCTTTTTTGGTCAAGTTTTTCCTTCATTTTCTTGATCAAGTTGAACGTTCTAATGCTACGGAACCTGAATTGGATCCCTCTAGGAGTTTCAAGTTTGGTGTTGAAGAGCGTATATTGTGTTCATCTGGGAAGGTTACTTATAATAAAAGGCATGTATACATTCTTTCTTTGAATATTCCACTACATGAAGCTACTAACGTAAGTTTTGATTTCTACATATATTTATAGGTTTTATGTTCATATTACATTTACATATACATACATATATATATATATATATATATATATATATATACATAAATATATTTAAAATTAAATTCTAAAGACTTGTTTTTCGAGAATTCAGAAGAGATGAAGGCTTTTAACAAAATCAAAGCTTAAGACATGTCAGAAGGGAGGGATATGTAAGTTCCAATGATCTTATATGGTAATTTTAGCCATATGTAGACCATTTTCTTAGGTTGTTGTTGACGCTCCAAAAGTACTAATTTTTATGCTTATTTCACATGCTCTTCATCGTCTTTTAAGTACATTTAGTTGCATTTAGGTCACAAAATCATGCATTGCATAAAGAGTAAAGATTCAGTGTTATGCTAGTGTGAAGGGTTGTTTTTGGCACCTTTTTGCAGGTTGGCATAGCCATTGGCACAACAGCTGGTAGAGCAGGAGCAGATTAGCTCAAGAAGGAGACGACGCCAAGCAGGATGTTGAGTAGTCGTTGGCAAAAAAGGACCTTTAATGCCAAGGACCGGTTCGTAGAGAAGAACATTTGATGCCACGCCAAGAAGATGTTGACCCTAAAAAAATAGGACCATATCAGGTTGCGAGAGAATAGGGATTGGATTTATATTCGAAAAAAAGGCCGACAAGCAGTGCCAAGCGCGGTTGGCAGTACCATGCCGAGCTGCGATGCTAGAAGAGAAATGGCACGATGATGCCATCCCTAATCTAATCAGCTTTAAGATTCAAACGCTGGACAAGATGATCACCTCCCTTAAATCAATGAGGTAAATGCATTAAATTTCGAACTTAAGCCCGTTATGATCTCAACTCTTTTGAATGTAAGACAATTCGGTGGATCACTAACTGCAGATCCAAGGCAGCTCTTAAATCAATTCATGGAGATATGCCAATTATTTCAGCAACTAGGAGTATTGGAGGATACCGTGAAGCTGAAACTATTTACTTTTTCTTTGAGAGACAGAGCGAAGATGTGGCTCAATTCCTTGCCACCTGGCTCAGTCACATCATTTTTCAGATCTATGCCAAAAGTTTCTAACGCGATTTTAGCCATCAACGCTCACTGCCAAGCTGCGTGGTGAGATCATTACCTTCAGGCAGGCTGAGGACGAGACCTTGCATGATACCTGGAAAAGATTTAAAGACTTGTTGAGAAGGTGTCCTATGCATGGTTTCCCAAATTATACCCAAATACAATCCTTCTACAACATATTGAAATCACAGACAAGGACTGTTGTTGATACTTCAACAGTCGAATCATTGCTTGACAAAAATTATACAGAAGCCATTTGAATCCTTTAAAGGATAGATGTAGATCGTTTTAGGTGTACTCTATTTATGAGCATAAGTGCACACTCTTGTCAAGTTATAGTATATAAGATATCTTCTGTAACCCCCTTAGCCCGGTCTAGACGTTTGACCCGAACCGAGGTGACTACACGGGGAAAACCGAAGCCAACTCGTTAAAGTCGACTCCGATTGACAACCCTTTTTTTCTTTTTATCTTTTCTAGACGTAAATTAAATCCTATGTGATCACCAAAGAGTATGGGAAGAAACGACACATCGATCGGAATTCGTTTAGGGGTTTAATTACTCAAATTAAACAATTAGGGACCAAAACATAATTTTTGTAAAATACTAGGGCTTTTCTGATTTTAAGGTTACCATTATTCAATTAGTCACATTTCATGCTTCACTGCCAATTTTCATCACAATCAGACCAACCAAACTCACCTAATTGCATACATGAAGTTCAAGGACTAAAATATAACATTTTGAAGCTTTAAAAGATGCCTATAACTGATTTTAACGGTCGCGTATCGGTACGCCTTGGGGTCGTATCAATACGCGGGGAGGCAGTGACCAAACTAGTAGAAAAGGTATCGATACGCCCTTCAAACATGGCCTACTCGTTTCGATACACTTCTAATCCGTACCAATACCCCTATATATAAAGGCAAAATTTTGGCTTATGCGTATCGATACGCAAACCAGAAGTATCCCAAAAACAACCCCAAATACATGTCTAACATTAACAAATCATCACCAAATCATATGGATATGTTTATAGCATCAACCCTAACATATAAGCATGCAATTCTAAGCACATGGTAAACATTTGGAAGATCAACACAAGCATTGCAAGGCATACAAAGGAGCAAGCTTAAACCACAATCCATAAGCATACCGAAAGGATAGATAAAGTATCAAAACCAATATAAAGGCCTTCTACAAACCAAATAGGGCACGTATAACTTGCATCAACATCAGGGAGTCCAAAACACATCTCCCAAAATAAACCATTAAATCCCATTGCTATATATCATTACTAAAGTAAAAGTATAACACCATACTTGAGGTTAACAATCCTTCAATTCCTTTAAGCCTCCTTGCTGCTCAAAATGTCTCAATTATCTGCATTGTTGGTAAAACATAGCGTAAGCACAATAGCTTAGTGAGGCATGCTCTAGAAACACCAACACAACAATGCAAGCTTTTAAAACTCTATCTTCAAATCTATTTCTAAAACCATGCTCTTTCTATCTCATGCTTGAAATCCATTTCAAAGCAAAACATCTTTTGAAAACCACATGTACAGTCTATCTATCTCATGCATTTAACCAATGCAAATCTCATGGCAAGGCCACACTTGCTTGATATACAAAAACATTTCATAATATCAAAATCTCACATGTATTTCTCATAGAATAAAATCATTTCAACCATTGGTACATGTGAATCAAAGTTCATTCTCATAAATTGGCATTTCATATTTTATCTTTACTCGGATATGCGGATAGCTTGACTCGAGGTCAAGTCCTACCTCGGTGAGATCTCGCCACCGGACTCTCATGGCGGTATCTATCTTCGCCACAAAGCTTGGGTGTTTCACCAAGTCCTACCCCGATGACACCTCACATAATTGGACTCCCACTTTGGATCAGGATGGCACTACCCCCATTGCCCGACTCCAAAGAGCACGTACGAATTTTTAGTTTATAGTGCACTCTACATCCTATTGGTCAACAAATTATATTTGCTAATCATCTCATCATTTATGCCAATATATTACATTAAAATCATCATTTATTGTTTTGATGCAACATTTCTAAATCAATCTCATCCCATTTCAAAACCACAATCCATGCATAGTATTTAATCAAAATCTCAAAACTCTTTGCAATTTTATTCTATCTCATGGGATCAATATAAAACATCATCTCATGTCATAAATGTTGAGTTGTGTGGGGCTCGATTCGATCAACCAATTTAGCTCACCAAGTGGTGGAGAGGTGGATATATGGGTGTTATGGTTTAGGAAGCTAGAAAGAATAAAGACACAATGATTTATAGTGGTTCGGTCTTCTAACAAGCACCTACATCCACTACCTTAGTTCCCCACTAAGGATTTCACAATCAATCCACTAATTGATTCGTCCCCTTTTCTAGGCTTAGGAGGAAACCCTTACAACCAATCAAGCTTTCTACCCAAAGCCTTGATTGAAACCCTCTTTACAAAGAGATAGATAAAGCAAACTTGAAACCCTCTAGTAGATGTTTGTTTGCACAATTAAGCACTCACCCAAAACCTAAAACACTTGAGTAAATTTGACAATTTTGGCTCACTAGTGTTTGTCTATACAAGAATTGACAATTTAAGTGCTAAGACAATTTCTTGATCGTTTGATGTTTGACAATATGAGCATTAGCCTTCTTTTGATGCTTGGAGATCCTTTTTATACTCCCAATTGAGTTTGTAGCCGTTACTAGCCGTTGGGGATGAATTGGAGCCGTTGAGGACTTTATTTCCCTTCATAAATGCTGTTCTGCAGCTAACGGTATCGATACACGTGGAACAGTATCGATACGGCCTTCATAGGAACTAGCCGTTGGGCTCTTGCCTGTATAGGCGTATCGATACGCTTCAAGGCGTATCGGTACCCTTTGACGTTTAAATGGCCGTTGGGAAATAGCCGTTGGGGTAGTTAAAATGGGATCGGTATGGTGACGTGGCGTATCGAAACGACCCCACTCCGTATCGATACACTAAACCCTCGTATCGATACGGGTTTTGACAGTGGCCAAACTGGGGCAAAATGGTATCGGTACGGGTACAACCGTATCGATACTGGTGCTTTGAAATCACGAGTTTGGCTATTTAAAACATGAAAAATCTTTGTCAAAAACCTCTTAAAATACCTCAAACATAATTTCAAGTAGTTTGGACTTTAAAACTAAGTTTTAAATTCTTTCAAATTAGTCCAAAACATTTTTCAATTATTATATCAAAACATTAGTTCTACAATCTCCCCCTTTTTGATATAATAAAACTAACTTGAAAAATTGTTTGGGATTCTCCCCCTTTAACTTTAAAAATGTGAATAAGAGATTAAAGATGTGAAATTAAATTAAGCTCCCCCTTATTAATTTGAAAATTCAATTTTTCAAAACCATATCTCCCCCTTTTTGTTATATCAAAAAGAATTTAAAACATTAAGTTTCAAAATAACAATAGAGGTAAAAACCTTGACACAAATAAGAATTTGGTTTAAAAATGGCTCCCCCTTACTCAAAGCATCATCAAAAGTGTTAGTCCATCATATATGATAATCTAGTTGAATGAAATAAAAATAAAACAAATAGACACTAAAGCAACTAGATTTTTACCACACTTGAACTCAAGGGAGGATGTGAAGCCTTCCTTCTTCAAGTGTTCATCCTTGTGTGCATGGAGCTCCCCCTCAATGTTTGACTTGTTGAACATCTTCATCACACCTAGCAAAAGACAATCAAGTAACTTTTGGTATCCAAATTGCTTTGGATCCATGAACGTTAGTAGCACAAATTTTTGACCCCTTAGGAATCCATTTTTCAATGTCATCCTTTTTAATTGAAGTGGTTAGTCCTTTTGGGACCCAAACACTTCTAAAACATTTACAATTTTTAAATTTAGGGGCACTAGATTGTCTAACATAAAAATTTGATTTTTGAAAATTATTTTTCTTTTCAAGTTCATTTGAAATCAAATCTTTTTCTTTTTGAACTTTTAGAAGCAAATTTTGTAAATCAAAACATTTTTGTTCAAAATCTATTAATCTTGCTTCAGGTTCAAGATTTGTTTTGGAAAGCAAATCATTTTCAATTTTTATTTTTGAAATCAACTTTTTGTTTTTAGAAAATGATGCCTTGAATTCCAAAAGCAAATCATCATAGGCATCTTGTAACTCATCAAATGTATAAGAATTTGAAATAGATGAGTTAGAAGTTACCTCCCCCTCATTGAGGGCCATCAAGCATAGGTGGGCTACTTCATCATCGGTGAAGTCTTCATCACTCCATGTGGCCACATATGCTTGTTTAGAAGATGATCCCTTCTTTTTGGATTTGTGGGAGTCCTTCATCTTCTTCATCGATTCATGCTTGGATTTTTCCATTTTGCTCTTCATGAACCGGGTGAATTTGTTGAAGAGATAGGCCATCTCTTCATCTTCACTATCCTCCTCACTAGAATCTTCATGATGACATGTGGAGGACTTGAGCGCCATGGCACTTGCGTTGATGCCAAGCCCTTTGATTTTCTTCTCTCCCATAGCTCGAATTTCTTCCCTCTTCTTCTCATCCTCTTTATTCTTCTTCATGATTTGATGAGTAAGGAGTGGCCCCATGAGTTCATCAAGCTTCAAAGTCTTCAAATTTTTGGCTTCGATGATAGCGGTCCTCTTTGAGTCCCATGACTCGGGAAGTGAGTATATGAGCTTTCGAACAAGCTTTTCCTCCGGGATGGCTTCTCCATGGCCTTTGAGACCATTGGTGATGGTGGAGAACCCATCAAACATCTTCTCGATGTTCTCTTCCGGATCCATTTTGAAGTTTTCATACTCAAGAGTTAGGAGCCCAATCTTGGTCTCCTTGACTTCATTTGTTCCCTCGTATGTGACTTCAAGCTTGTCCCATACCTCATTGGCACTCTCACAAGAAGACATCTTCTCATAGATGGATGGACCAAAAGCACAAAACAAGATGTGCAAGGCTTTGCAATTAAGCTCCATCTTCTTGCGATCGTCGGCACTCCATTTCGCTTTGCTCCCTTGTGGCACGAACGGACCATCTTCAACTATATCCCATAGCTTGTAATCTCTTGACTTCAAGAAGAATTTCATCTTTGTCTTCCAATGGGCATAGTGATCTCCGTTGAAGAAAGGCGGTTTGTCGATGGATTGCGCCATTTGAGCCGGTTGATGAAAAAGTGATCGAGCATGCCGGATCTTCTCAATAGGATGTGAATCCTCTTCGATTGAGCCAAGCTCTGATACCAATTGTTGAGTTTTGTGGGGCTCGATTCGATCAACCAATTTAGCTCACCAAGTGGTGGAGAGGTGGATATATGGGTGTTAGGGTTTAGGAACCTAGAAAGAATAAAGACACAATGATTTATAGTGGTTCGATCTTCTAACAAGCACCTATATCCACTACCTTAGCTCCCCACTAAGGATTTCACAATCAATCCACTAATTGATTCATCCCCTTTTCTAGGCTTAGGAGGAAACCCTTACAACCAATCAAGCTTTCTACCCAAAGCCTTGATTGAAACCCTCTTTACAAAGAGATAGATAAAGCAAACTTGAAACCCTCTAGTAGGTGTTTGTTTGCACAATTAAGCACTCACCCAAAACCTAAAACACTTGAGCAAATTTGACAATTTTGGCTCACTAGTGTTTGTCTATACAAGAATTGACAATTTAAGTGCTAAGACAATTTCTTGATCATTTGATGTTTGACAATATGAGCATTAGCCTTCTTTTGATGCTTGGAGATCCCTTTTATACTCCCAATTGAGTTTGTAGCCGTTACTAGCCGTTGGGGATGAATTGGAGCCGTTGAGGACTTTATTTCCCTTCATAAATGCTGTTCTGCAGCTAACGATATCGATACACGTGGAACGGTATCGATACGGCCTTCATAGGAACTAGCCGTTGAGCTCTTGCCTGCATAGGCGTATCGATACGCTTCAGGGCGTATCGGTACCCTTTGACGTTTAAATGGCCGTTGGGAAATAGCCGTTGGGGTAGTTAAAATGGGATCGGTACGCTGACGTGGCGTATCGAAACGACCCCACTCTGTATCGATACACTAAACCCTCATATCGATACGGGTTTTGACAGTGGCCAAACTGGGGCAAAATGGTATCGGTACGGGTACAACCGTATCGATACTGGTGCTTTGAAATCACGAGTTTGGCTATTTAAAACATGAAAAATCTTTGTCAAAAACCTCTTAAAATACCTCAAACATAATTTCAAGTAGTTTGGACTTTAAAACCAAATTTTAAATTCTTTCAAATTAGTCCAAAACATTTTTCAATTATTATATCGAAACATTAGTTCTACAATAAATCATGCATAAAAAAGTAGGAATTTGTCTATCCCAAATCAAGAGCATGTCAAAGCATTTAGGGGCATCATCCACATTTCTAGAGCAAATATAAACATACTTACTTCCGGACTTAGGATGGTGTTTCAAACCAATCCTAAATCCCCAAAACTTGTTTCCTTGTCCTTCAATGACTTCTAAAACCATTTTCACTCACCGAAAACGTTTTGCTTGCTTGTTGAAACGATCTCTAGAATTCTGGCACCTCCGGATCAACACCAAATGCGTCCGATCAAGTCTTCCTTGTTCATTACACACAATAGCAGAGGATTAATGCATCATCATGCATTAAAATGACCAGCCACTCATTCTAACTCGCTGCTCTACTTAAAACTAGCATTTCAGCTATCCGAAATAACCGAAATCACTTCCAAACTTTCTCAAATCAAAGTCCAGCCAAGATATATCAATTATAACCTTTTCTAAACCTCAATAAACATAAAAAATCATCATAAACACGATCTTATACCTCCAACAATAACATATCACCAAAAACACCTCAAAACCACACATCTAGCATCTCAAACTTAGGAACCCAAGCCTATTCGGGATTTATTTGTTAAAACCTCTTTCTCAACATCAAATAACATCCAAAATATGTTAGAAATCAACCTCAAATCAGAGCTTAACATAGAAATATGAAAATCACCAAGATCTCATCAAGAATCTTGAATTTAGCAACTATTTCTTGTTTACAACATTAAAACAACTCAAAAACCATTAACAAAGGATTGATAACTTGGGAATTTCAATAAAGAACTGATCATTAGAGGATAAGAACGAAGCTTACCTCTAATGGTTGATCTCTCCTTAATTTGGGCAAGTTTTCTTGAAAATCCAAAGCCAAATCAATAGGATTTGATAAAACAAAGATAGGATATCTTTTGGAAGATGAAATCTCAGCATACAAGATGAAAATCAGAGGTTCTTTGATGAGAGGAAAGTGTTTGGCTGTTTGGAAGTTGGGAGAAAATGAAAAGAGAGAAAACTATCGTAAAGTCGGTTATGAAAAGTCAACTTGATTTCCTTTTATTTCTTTAATAAAATCATTATTAAAAGCTCTCGAATTAAAGAGAAATATGATGATAACAAATGGTAAAATTAGCTTCCTAAAGATTCAAAGTTTCAATCCTTTACGAAACAGTCACTAGCCAACTTTTGCAAAAACTGCATTTTGGTCACTATACCAAAATTTAATATTTCCAAAGCTCATTTTGTAAAATTGTTTTGACCATAATCATTTATATAATAAATGAGGAATTTTAGATATTTTTTCATATTTTTAAAACATCTCGAACTAGGTTTTCCCTAAACCAACCTCAAGGGTTTCAACCGTTCCCGACCGGCCCGATTTAACGTCTAGAACATCTAGGCCCAAAACCAGGGTGTTACAACTCTCCCACACTTAAGAAATTTCATCCTCAAAATTTACCTGGCGGAAAGAGGTAAGGAAAGTGCTTCTTCATGTCATCCTTCCTTTCCCACGTAGCTTCCTCAACGCCACGATGTCTCCATAAGACCTTGACCAGCTCGATGGTCTTACCCCGGAGAACCTTGCTATCCGTGTAACGCCCCGGTTTTGGGCTTAGAAGTTTTGGGCGTTGACCGGTTTGGTCAAAGTGCTGTTCGAATCTAAAGAGGTGAAATTAGGAAAGCCTAGTTCGGGTTGCATTAAAAATATGGAAAAATGTTCTAAAATCATCTTTTAATATAATTAAGTGAACTGTGAAATCAATTTTGAAAAATGGGTTTTGGAAGAGTGACATTTTGGCTAGTGACCAAAATGTAATTTTTGAAAGTTTTGTGACTGTTTTATAAAGAGTTGAAACTTTGAATCTTTAAGGAGCTATTATTCCAAAAGTAGTTTCTCCAGATTTTTCTAAGATATTTTGAGATTTATTCTGATTTTAAAACATATCAAAAGTGGAGGGAAAGGCCATTTGGCTATTTTCTTAACTAACTTTTCTATTTTCTTTCTCTCATTTTCTCTCAATCCAAACACTTGTTTTCCAGAGAGTTGTTTCTGATTTTCTCACCTAAAATCCTCCTTTCAACATTCTTTTGATTCCTAATCAACATATCTTCAAAACCTCATCATTTGCTAGTTGATTCAACAAGGTTTTTGATTCCAAAAAGTGGAGAAACACAAGTTTGGAGGTAAGAACGTCCTTCTCCTCTAAACTATCAGTTCTTTACTGAAATTCCCAAGTTCTCAACTCTTAATTGAAGTTTTATTAAAGGATTTTAAGTGGTGAAATGGATCTTGGCTTATAATGCAAGATTTGGTGATTTTTGATGATTTTCGTTAGATATGATTAATCTGTGATTTGAGGTGTGTTTTTGATGTTAAATGAACTCTAAATTGATAAGGAAATGAGTTTTGATTAATGCAATCCCGGATAGGTTGTGTTTCCTAAGTTTAGCTTGTGATTCTTGGATGTTTTTGTGGTGATCTTGTGGATCTGATGTTGCTGGAGGTATAAGGATGTTTATAGGTTGTTTTTAGATGTTAAATGGTGTTAATGGATGTTAGATTTTGCTGGTTTATGGCTGGGCTTTGTTGAGAAGTGGTTTTGATGCAATTTTGGTTGTGTTTGGTGGTCGAAATTGGAGTGTGAATGAGAGCAGCGAGTTTGAGTGCTTTCATTGAAGCTTTTGATGCATGATGATGCATTAAATCTCTGCTTTAATGTGTTTAATCAGGGGAGGCATCTTTGGATCCAAGTGGTGGTGATCCGGAGGCTTGATTTGGTGCTTCGGCAAGAGGCGAAGTGGAATCGGTGAGTGAAATTGGGTTTTCGGCTTTGAAACCAATGTCTTGGGAGCTTAGTTTAAGTCTAAACAACTTTGCTAAGCTCGAGTGTAAGTTTTCGGAAATTCTCTCTAGTGGTGGCCATGACTATGTGTGATGCAAAGTGGTTTATTGCATGTTTTAATTACTGTTTTGAAAGCATGGTTTAGCATGGTATTTGCTGTTGTTGTAAGCCATATGTTGAAGGAAACTCAAGGTAAGAGTTCCTTGATTTTGGGCATTGATTAAATGTGGTTAAATGCTTTTAAATGCATGATGAGTATGGCTTGGTTTAATGCTTTAAAACAGTGGATTAAATGATGTTAATGATGTATATTGGCAAGTGATGTTTTGAAAAGGTTAAGGTCACTAAGGTGGTTAAAAGTCCTTGAGTGAGCCTTGTTTACTTAAGAACATCAAGGTGGTTAAAAGTCCTTGGATGATTCTTGTTACGGACACAAAGGTGTTTAAAAGTCCTTGTGTGGTCCTTTCTATGGTGTTTAAAAGTCCATAGGCCAAGGTGTTTAAAAGTCCTTGGGGTCAAGGTGTTTAAAAGTCCTTGAGGTAATTTATATCATGGTGTTTAAAAGTCCATGGCCAAGGTGTTTAAAAGTCCTTGGGGTCCAAGGTGTTTAAAAGTCCTTGGGGTGAAAGTTATGATGAACTTGTTAAAAGGAATGAAATTTATCACTTGTTGCCAATATGACATGTTATGACATGAAACATGAGATGCTTGTTTTAAGTAAGCTTTTAAGCATGTACAATTGATGTTTTGAAGCATGATTTATAAATGTTTTGTTAATGCATTATTGAATGGTTTTACGAGCATTCCTCACTAAGCTTTTGCTTACGCTCTCTTCCGTTTTCTTAATTCAATAATGCAGAACATTAGAGTACTTGAGGGCAGCAAGGAGGGCAAGCATCCAAGTGGAAACAAAGCTCTAAGTATGGAAGGTTTTCTAAGTACATTTTAGCTTTTGGTAATTTGGCAATGGGGGACCAATGTATATGTTTTGGGAGATGTTTAGTACTCCCTAAGTATGTTGTTTGATGTTGAGAAGGTTGGTTTTGGAGTTGGATCTTTACATGCTTGTTTTGGAAGTTTATGCTTGAATGGCTTACTTGTGTAGGAAGCATGCCTATAGATTTGGGGCTTTTTGCTTATGATGTTATTTTGTTGAATTGAAGGTGCTTATATGTCCCTTCTATGTTTAATTGCATGCTGGTAAAGTTTGGTGGCGTTTGGTGCATGATTGGATGTTTAATTGCATGTTTAATAATGCTTTTTGAGGCAATTTGTGCAGGGTGTTTCGGAACAGCACCTACCGTTTCGGAACGGGTGCCTTAATTGTGCCCAGGCGTCCGAAACGGGAGGGGCCGTTCCGAAACGGAAAGGCTACTGCCAGACCCCCGTTTCGGTACGCGTTGCGGAACGGCCCCGAGTTTCGAAACGGGCTATGCCTGTTTCGGAACGGGTGACCGTTGGGGGCTGACATTGGCAGTTATATGTTTTGGAATGTTTGCGTTTTGGTCCTGAAACTTGTTTGTGCAATTGTATGAGTTTGGGAAGTCCTTTTGAGCTGAAATTTTACGGAGAAGCACGAAACCTGATTAATTTCAAGTTGGTAACTTTAATTTGGATTAAGTCCTCATATTTATCAGAATTTACATTTTGGTCCCTAAAGTTGTAATTTGTTCAATTGAGTCCCTGTTTGATCTCTGATGTTTGTGATCTTTTGGTATGATGTTTGTGTGATCACAATTAGGTCTAAAGTGCATATAGACAAGGTTAAAAAGAAAAAAAAGGGTCGTTAATCAAGGTTGACTTTCGGGTTGACTTTGGTTTTCCCCGTGTGACTTTCTTAATTCGGGTCAACCGTCTAGGCCGGGTTAAGGGGGTTACAATCCGAATCCAGAATATCAATGGGCTCCTCATCATATGTTAAGTCTGGATTCAACTCAACCTCCTCTACAGGTATAACATGCAACAGATCCGATCTATATCTCCAAAGCATGGATACATGGAACACATTATGTATCTTTTCTAACTCTGAAGGCAGTCTCACTTGTAGGCAACATGACCCACACGCTCTATCACTTCATATGGTCCAATGAACCTTGAACTCGATTTGCCCTTCCGGCTAAATCTCATCACCTTCTTCCAAGGTGAAACTTTCAGAAACACACGTTCGCCAACTGCGAACTCTATCTCCTTACGCTTCAAATCTGCGTAAGACTTTTACCGGTCCGATGCTGCCTTCAAACGCTCACAAATGAGCTTCACCTTCTCAATGGTTCCTTTCAACAAAGTTGGCATCGAAATCAACTTTTGCCCCGTTTCAGCCCAACAAAGGGGAGTTCTACACTTTCTCCCGTATAAAGCCTCGTACGATGCCATTTAAATGCTTGCCTGGTAACTATTATTATAAGCAAACTCAACCAAAGGCAAGTGCTTCTCCCAAGAACCTTGGAACTCACTAATGCAACACCTCAACCTATCCTCAAGTAGATGGATAACACACTCCGACTGTCTATCCGTCCGAGGATGATAAGAAGTACTAAAATTCAACCACGTACCCAAGGCTTGATGCAAACACTCCCAAAACCTCGACGTGAACCTCAGATCTCTATCCGACACTATAGATTTCGGCACACCGTGCAAACTTACAATCTTAGCTATATACAGCTCTGCCAACTTATCCAAAGTATACGTAGTAGGCACAGGCAAGAAATGTGCACACTTCGTAAGGCGATCAACAATCACCCAAACAGAATTCTTCTTCGACGGAGAAAAAGGCAAACCGGACACGAAGTCTATGGTAATCCTCTCTCATTTCCATTATGGGATTCTCAACGGTTGCAACAACACAGAAGAAACCTGATGTTCGTCCTTAACCCATTGACAAACCATGCATTTGCTAACGAACTCGGCAACATCTTTCTTCAACCCCACCCAGTAGTACTCATCCTTCAAATCACATTACATTTTCGTACTACCAGGGTGCATAGCAAAAGGACTACTATGAGATTCAGTCAGAATAGTGCGCCTCAACTCAACATCATCCGGCATCACTATCAGACTCCCAAAACATAGAACACCATCATCGCTGAAACTGAAGTTTGTAGGCCTACCTTCCGCAATATCCTGAACATGAGGTACAAGAGAATCATCAAGCAACTGCTTATCCTTTATTAACTGAACCAAAGATGGTTTCACTTGCAACTCAGCAACAAGGCCACCATCTCGCGATATGCTCAAGCAAGCAAACATCGCCCTCAACTCCACAGCCACCTTCCTGCTCAAAGCATCAGCCACAACATTAGCCTTTCCAGGATGATACTCTGTCGTTAGATCCTAATCCTTAAGCAACTCCACCCAACGTTGTTGCCTAAGATTCAACTCCTTCTGATACATAAGATACTTCAAGATCTTATGATCCGTATACACAGTACACTTCTCACCATAAAAATAATGTCTCCAAATCTTTAAAGGGAACACCACTGCCGCTAATTAAATATCACGCGTGGGATAGTTACGCTCATGCACCTTCAACTGTCGCGATGCAAAAGCTACTACCCTACCCTCTTGCATCAGCACCACCCCAGACCAACATAGGATGCGTTACTATACACCACAAACTCTTTTCCAGATTCAGGTTGAACCAAGATAGGAGCTTGCGTCAATGCTTCCTTTAGCTTCTCAAAGGCTTGCTGTCTTACTTCCGTCCATTCAAACTTAACATCTTTCTTCAATAACTTCGTCAAAGGAGCATCAATCTTGGAAAATTCATCTACAAACCTTCGTAGTAACCCGCTAAACCAAGGAAACTACGAACTTCATGAACAACCCTAGGAGGCTTCCAGTTCACCACCGCCTTGATCTTCTAATTAAGGATCAACACGAATCCCTTCGGCCGAAACCACATGACCAAGGAAAACAACTTCCTTCAACCAAAACTCACATTTACTCAGCTTATCATAAAGCTGATTCTCTAGCAACACTTGCAAAACAATCCTCAAATGTCCCCCGTGCTCCTCCTTTGTACGAGAGTACACAAGGATGTCATCGATGAACACCACCACAAACTTATCCAAGAACTCATGAAACACTTTGTTCATCATATCCATGAATGCATCATGAGCATTCGTCAAACCAAAAGGCATTACCAGGAATTCTTATTCCCCATACCTAGTCCGAAAAGCAGTTTTTGGCACATCCACATCTTTAACCTTCAATTGACAGTACCCAAACCTTAAATCAATCTTTGCAAACACAGTTGCTCCACGAAATTGATCAAAAAGATTATCAATCCTTGGCAGAGGATACTTATTCTTCACAGTCAACTTATTCAACTGACGATAATCAATGCACATTCTCATTGTGCCATCTTTCTTCTTTACAAACAAGACCGGTGCACCCCAGTGTGACACACTAGGCCGAATAAAGCCTCGGTCAAGCAACTCCTAAAGTTGCATCTTCAGCTCCTTTAACTTCTTGGGTGCCATTCGATAGGGAGCGATGGACACCGAAGTTGTGTTCTCATACAACTCAATTCCAAACTCAACCTTTCGACTAGGTGGCAAACCAGGTAACTCCTACGGAAATACCCCAGTGAATTCAAACACGGTCCTTATATCTTGTACCCGAACATCTTTTGTACTAGGATTCATTACAAAAGCTAAATAAACTTCACATCCCTGACGCAACATCCGACTCGCTTCAAGCGTCGAAACCACATTAGATAGAAACTTTACATTCTCTTCCACCACCACAACTTCATAATCATCAGCAAGTTTCAACGAAACTCGCTTATTCTCAAAATCCACAACAACCCTATGCTCAACTAGTCAATCCATACCAAGGATTACATCAAATCCATAGAAGGGAAATTCCATAAGATCAACCCAAAACACATGATCTTGCACCATTAAGGGACATCTCCTATATAACTTTCTTGTTACAACCGTTTCACCAAAGGAACTAGTCAATTGCACACCAACATCCAAAGACTCAACAGGCAAACCAAGCATTTGAGCATGTTCATGCAATATGTATGAATGTGTAAACCCAGAATCAATCAGAGAAAGTAATGACAACTACTGCAAAGTAAAGATACATGCGATCACATTAGTGTCATTCCTCCCTTCCCGATGGGCATACACTCTGGCCTGACCACTACCTACGGGCTAAACAGTTACCATGTGTGCTACATTCCTTGCACCATCATCTCTACGCTTGAAGTTGCCACGGTCACGCCCACGGGCTCTCTATGGCTCAGCTGCTCTTATTGGAACTAATTCCTCTCTCATTGGCCGAGGACAATCTCGTTTCACGTGCCCAAGAGAACCATAATTCCAACTTGTGCCAATGTTGCCCCAGCACTCTCCCGTGTGCCTCTTACCGCACCAGTTACACTCAGGTGTACGGATGAAAGCATTTGGTCCTTGCTGACCTCTCCCTAGGTTAACTCCCTCACTGTAACGCCCTGGTTTTGGGCCTAGATGTTTTAGACATCGGATCGGACCGGTCGAGAACGGTTCAAATCGCGTAAGGTGATTTAAGGAAATCAAGGATCGGGATAGGATAAAGATGTGGTAAAAATTGCTAAAATCCTCTAAAAATATGTTTAAGAGGTTGGTCAAGTCAATTTTACAAAACGGATTTTGGAAATGGGACATTTTGAGTAGTGACAAAATTGTAAAGTTTCAAATCTGGGGAAAATGTGATTTTTAATGTAGAGGCCAAATTCATAGAATCTTTAGGGGGATTTAAGGCAATTTGACCTTTCCTCAATATGACATGTGTTTTAAAAGGCTTTTAATTAAATGGCTTTAATTGAATTTATATTAATTAATTAAAATAGGTAGTTAATGTGAGATTTTCAATTATGTAACTACCAACTCTTTCTCATTTTCAGGCAAACACTATTTCACTCATCTTTCTCAAGAATTCTTTCTCCCAAAAACTCTCTCAATATTTCCTAAACCATTTTCAAGAAATCTTTCCCAGTTCTTCAAGTTTTTGCTAAGGAAAACTTGTCATTCATCGAGGGAAGCAAGGATTGGAGGTAAATCCCGTTCTCAACCTCTAATCAAAGTTCTTTATTGAAATTCCCAAGATGTTTGGCTTCTAAATACTATTTTTTGTTGAGTTTTTATTATAGTGTTGTTTGGAGATCAAAATCTTGTGAAATTGTGGTTGAAATCTTAATTTTCGGACTTGATGAGTTAAGCTCTATTTTGTGTTGATTTTAATTGAGTTCTAAGTTGAATAATATGTTAAAATGATGTGTTGATAACATAGATCCCGAAATCCTTGAGATCCTTGAGTTTCTTGGTTGATTTAAGTGAGTTTTTGAGGTGAAATGGTGGAATCTTGATTGCTGGAGGTATAAGGTTGGGTTAGGTTGTTTGTTAGATGTGTTTTGGTTTCATAATGGGTTGGAAGTGATGTATGTTGGTTGGGCTTGGTTTAGGAAGCAATCGATTGAGTTTTCGGTTATTTTGGATGGGTAATTTGGTGTAGTTTGGGTGAGCAACGAGTTTGTGAATTTTTGCTGGTGTTGGAATGCATTTAGTTCTTTATTTTGATGATGTGAAAACATGGGATCTTGATCCATAAGCAAACGAGGTGTTGTTGGGGGCTCTGGAAGAGTAATTTTCGTGTCCGCGAGAAAGGCTTCGCGTATCGGTGAGTGGAAATGCAATTTCCTGCTTTGTAACGCTTTGAGCATGGTCTTGGGAGCTTAGTGTAAGTTTGATACACTTAGCTAAGCTCAAGAGAAAGTGTTTCAGAAATCCCTCTCTTGGAAATGTGCTATGTTTGATGAAAATGCACTTGAGGTAAGTGTGGATTTGTTTACTGTTTTAAAGCATGTTTTAAGCATGAATGTTGCTGGATTTTAATGTCATTATGTTAAGGATGCACTAGGTAAGTGATCCTTGGTTTTCATGTGTTGAATTCATGTGATGTTAAGCATAATATGCTTGTGGAAATGGCATTGTGTTTATGCTTGTAAAACACTGGATTAATGAGGTTAAATGATTATATTGGCAAGTGATGGAAATGGTTTTTGGTTGTGTTAATCGGATATAGTTAGCCGGCTATAGGATTGGGTGCACCATGAATAAAGTCGCCTTAGATGTTGAGGGGTTGTGATTGTGTCCTAATCTCCATCCAAGTACCCTAACGATTGAGGTTAAGACCACAACGGTGAATGGTTTAATTCCGTGTGTGAGTCTTGTGTATGAGTCACGTACTCTCGTTAGTGGAATTATACTACTACCGATGAGTGATGTTGAGGGGTTGTGATTGTGCCATTGATCTCCATCACGTGTGTTGAGGGGTTGTGATTGTGCCATTGATCTCCACCTTGTGTAGTCCGGTAGTATGTATGAAGCGTGTGGGACAACACTTTTAATTTGCATATCTGATTGTGTCTTTTGTGGTATGGTTTATGGATTATCACTTGTGAGCCAATATAATGTTAATGATTATTGTGAAGCATGGAATGCTTGTAAATGATGCAAGAATGCACGAGATGCTTGGTAAAGCATGAGCAAAGTTTTATTTGGTGTTTTAAAATGTTGCATATGAGCATGTGTTTATAAGGTGCATTGATGTCTTGAGTAGACATGTTTTATGAAAAGGCATGTGCTGAAAAGTGGTGGTTTTACAAGTCATGTGGCATGCATTGATGAATGTTGTATAGCGATTCTCACTAAGCTTTGTGCTTACGCTCATTTGTTTCATCAATGCAGAGAATTGAGCATTTCAAGACAGCCCAAAAGCAAGGGGATTCCAAAAGCTTTGTTTAAGCGATGTATGCAGTTCACCTTTAGTGTAATAAGTGGCAATGGGTGGGATTTCTACTTCCTGGATTTGTTGGTGATGTTTGTTGTTTTAAGCATGTTTACTTTCTGATTGTGGACTTGTAATTGGCCTCTAAATGGTTCTTTGGTTTTCTTATGGTGTTTTACCATTGCTATAGCTTGGTATCTTAAGCATGCTTGGATAGCTAAAATGTCATCATGGTATGAAGTGGTTGAGGAGTATGAATTGTTGTTTGCTGGTGTTTATAAGTCTATTAGATAGATGAATCATGTATGCATGAATTGAGCTTGTTTGGATGTGTTTTAGTATGTTTAAAAGATGTTGGAATGAGCCATTCTAGTATGCGTATCGATACACAGGGAAGTGTGTCGATACACTAAGGAAAAATTGAGATATTTCAGCACAAGGGTATCGGTACGGATTGCCCGCATATCGATACGCCCAAGCCAAGTTTGAAGGCTGTACCGATACGCGAGGAAGCATTTCGATACGCTCTTCCCTTCATTTGCTGCTGTCTTCTCGCGTATCGATACAGGCTCAAGTGTATCGATACTGTAGTTAAAATTGGGTTAAAAGTATCTTCGTAAGTCTTGAAATGTTACGTTTTGGTCCCTGAGTTTGGTTGCTTAACTTAATGAGTTTGAATGATCTGTTTGAGATGAAATTTGGCATGATGGCATGTTATATGATTTTATACAGATAGGCAACATTAAAACTTGTTTAGTCCTTATAATTCTAGAAATTTACATTTTAGTCCCTATAAGACGTCTCTATACAATTGAACCCCTATTTGAGTTCCGTTTGCTATGTCGCTTCCGCTGAAATGATTTGCTAATCATATAGGCTAATAATGAGCATCTAAAAAGAAAAAAAGAAAAATAAGGGTCGTTAATTAAGGTTGACTTTTGGGTTGATTTTGGTTTTCCCGGTGTAATCTTCGTAGTTCGGGTCGAGTGTCTAGGCCGAGCTAAGGGGGTTACACTCACGTCTAGAATCCAAGTGAGACCTTCGATCCTTAGGCCTCTTAAAACGATCCCTTCCCGCATCACGTTCCGCAACTCGCTTCCCTAAGCTAGACCCTCCTGCTCGACTCGCCAGACCAAGGTTCAGCTCAATGTCCTTGACTTGAGTGACCAGAACATCAAAATTAGTATAATCCGATGCAAGCATGTACGTCTTCACATCTGCCACCAGACCATATCGTAAACGCTTGCACCTCTCCCGTTTATTAGGGATCAACTCAGGTGCATACTGACTGAGGCGTACAAATTGTACTTCATATTCAGCCACTGACATGCCTCTTTGCACCAGGGATATAAATATCCTCCTTTTCTCATCCAGATATCGGACACCCAGATACTTCCTCTTGAACGCATTTAGTAAGAACGTCCAAGTCACTTTAGCATCTTCCTATCCCGCTATAGTGGTCGTCCACAACGTATAAGCGTCACCGTGCAACAAGGATACAATGCACCCTAACTTCTGGACATCATTGCATTTCATTTGCCCAAGGATCCTCTTGGTGCTCTCCAACCAAGACTCAGAACTCTCAGGGTCAGCCCTCTAAACTCGGTCCCACCAAGACTGCAGAGTCGCTTCAACAGCAAACTCGCACCGACACCAGGCTGAGGTGGAAACACATGAGCACCAGCTACTGCTGCCTGAAAGGCTCCGGCAATAGCCTAAATCAGCACTGTCATATCAGGAGCAACTTGCCCACGTGCTCCTGTAATCACTAATTTTGTCCGGGGTGTTAGACCCGATTTCTTTTATTTTTAATAATGGGCTTTATTACTTTACATATATTGAATAGTTGAAAATAAAAGCGAAAAAGAAAAAAACAGTATAGATTACCTATTATTACTATTATTATACTTGCCAATCATATTTTTACCTATTATTATTGTCACCTACTATTACTAGTATTATATTATATTATGTTATTATCATCACTATTTTTATAAATTATTATTATCGTAACTATCTAGTTATTATTGCTATTATTCACTATGTTATTACCATTATTATCATACTGTGATATTATATTATTATCTATTATCACCTTTTATTATTATTATTGTATTTAGTATTATCTTATTATTATTATTATTATTATTAACTTTGAAAATCAGAAAACAAAAACGTTAAATAATAAAGCCCAAATAATTAATTAAATAAAAGCCCACAGTTTATTTATTTCAGAATACATTACATATTATCAAAACCCAAAAATATACATGGCCCAATTCGGGCCCAACTTAAAGAAAATCCTAAATCTGAAAACCCTAATGACCCTTTTTTTGTTGTGCAGCCGCCACCCCTCCCCACCGTTAGATCTGGGATCTAGATCTAACGGTCCAGATCGATCAAGGAAGCAAAAAACCCTAGAGGCCTCTACTGTAGCCCTTGCGCCGCACCCCTCAGGACCCTTGGATCGGGAGAGCATCGGATGGCTGAGATTGAGCCGGAGAAGGTTCCAGAGACCCCAACGCGCGGCGATTCGACTCCCACACGCGCGCGTGCATCACACGGCCGAGTCTCTCCAGATCCGAATCGGTGGCACGGAGCACTCCACGTCGTCGGGCCAGCTCTCCATGGTCCCCTCTCCTCCTCACGGGTCACATGCAACGGAAAACAACAAATATCAGAGCCAAAATTGCAACCGAAATCAGAGAAAAATCAGAAACATAAACGGCAGAGGCAATCAAAGTCAGAATCGTACAAATCAACCAGCAGATTTTCCAGCAATTACATGTAATTTAGAAAAGGTAAAATAGGTAATATTAGGGCTATATAAACCCGAGCAGAATGCAATGTAAAGGGAGGATTCGGAAATTACAGAGAGGGTTTTTGAGAGAGGATTTTCTTAGAGAAAAAATTGTAAAGAGGGGGATTTTCAACTCGAAAATTTCAGAGAGTATTGTACTCAAAACCTTCAGAGAAATACAAGCAACCTTAGTTTACAGGAGGTAGATCATCGTCTTCATATTCTTTTCATTTCGATTTCGAATCAAAAATAAAAAAAACTAGTAAAGCGTCTTTCTTTTTTTACCTTCGTTTCGAGTCGGGATCCCCATCGCTGTTGTTCGTTGCCAGAGATACGCCTTCTAGCTCCCTCGGAGGCCATGCATGGTGAGACGGTGACACGAAAAAGGTTTGTGGTTTTTCTTTTAGTTTTGGTTTTTACAAAAAAGAGAAACGTTTTTCGTTTTTTTTAAAAAAAAGAAAGGGCTTCTAATATCGGTTTGGTCTCGAAAAGAAAACAAAGAGAAAGTTTTTTCTAGGGTTCCGGCACCGGCAACGGCGACCGGAACCCCTTTGCAGCGCTGGAAAGGAAACAGAGAAAAGGGGGAAGCTCATTGGTTTTAGGGTTTATAAAACAAAAAGGGCTGATAATGTTTTAATGTGATTTATATAGGGATTTAATTTTTTAAAAACTGGTTTAATCGCGTTTTAAGGACCTACGCGTCCTTCTAATTACGCGCAAGGGGCTTCCGCGTTTTAAAATCCCGCCCGTAGTCCCTGCATGTTTTCGAGTCTTTTCAATTCCGTCCATATTTAATTCCAATCGTTTTTCGGATGGTATAATTCCCTCTTTAATCCCTGTGATTTGCCGCGTTTTTTAAATTAAGTCCCTATTCCACCTTTTAGTTAATGTTTTGAATGGGTAATTTGCGGTTTTGGTCCCTGTCAGTTTGCACTTCATTTACCTTGCATTCTATTCACATTGCATGTTTTTTTTGCCATGTTGTTATTTTTATCCCCTTTATTCGTGTCTGCATCGAACGTATATATATTGCATGCTTGTTTTTTCTTAATGTCATTCAGATATGTGTTTTTGACATCGTTGCTTATTTTTTTATTAATGTGGATGCATGGTTATTGTGGTATGTATTGTTACTTTATTTTATGATAGTTCGCACGTTTTAATGTATAGTTTTCGTACATTTAATGTAGCTTTGCCATATGTATTGTGGCATGCCTAATTGTTTAAATGTTGTTCGAATATATGTGGCATGCATGTATATATATTTGTCATCCATATGGCCTAATAATTAAGCATGGTAACCAGACCTAAAAATCAACCTCAAGAGAGGTATTAATTAACCTCGGTATCCGAAAACGACAGTCCTAGCTTAATGGATGTCCATCGAATACTTAGGTTAATTTTCACCGTCTCTAGGTAAGCGGAAGCATAAAAAGGAAAATAACACGCATCATCCTTTATTTTTCTACATCCATGCATAAAGGTGACGTACGGGATCCGAACCCTAAACTAACACAACAGTCAGCCTTATTTGATGTCGGTTTAGTCTATGGTCCGGTGTACCGTCATCCTTCTTAATTAAGTGTTTAATTAATTCCAATGCCACTATTCGATAAAGCCCGTGCTATTTAAGTCACATTTTTGTTTAAGAATAGTTTTATTAAATTCACTTCGGTCTTTAAATAATTTCTACCGATTAAAAGGCAACAAGCAAATTGGTACCGATTTCCGGGCGTGATGGGGGTGCTAATCCTTCCCCACACATAACCAACTCCCGAACCCGTTTTTAAAGGAATCTCTGGTTTTGTGGTGTCCGGCCTACCTTAGTGGCCGGTGGCGACTCCAAAAATTTTACAGTTTTCCAAAACACGAATTCCCCCTTTTTTAAATAAAATCCTTTTCAAAAAGAAAATAGTGATAAGGCCCCATTTAGCAGTTTTCAGAAAAAAACCTTATCACAGTTTGGCGACTCCGCTGGGGATAATTTTTTGTTTTTTTTAAACAAAAAATGAGAGTTAAGCCAATAAAACGTTTGTTGCCATTTAATCGATAGAAAATATTTAAAATTCGAAGTGAAGCTAATAAGTTTGTTCTTTTATGAAAATATGACTTAAGTTGAACGGGCATTGAAAATTTGTGGCATTCGAATTAATTCTTCATTTAATTTCAAGCTCTATACCCGAGCTCTACCCTTAAGTGAGAGTGAAACGCCCATACCCACGTGAGTATCCCTCCATGGGTCGGTAATTCACTTTCAGAATCCACGCCTTTTGACACGTGAGCAGCCCTCCACGTCATTAGGTCGTGCTTTCCCTCGAACCAAAACCAATTCGCAAGCCTGTAATGGGCCAGAATTGGGGTTCTCATTTCCTTAGTAGGTGATGGGATAAGTTCGGGTACCCTTTATTAGAACCGATCTCATGCGTGAGAATATAAGAAGCCCACCTCGTTAGAGCCATGCGGATAACCCTAAAGTTTAGAGTGTCTATGTTTTTCTTGCTAATTGCTTGTTTCTACGCTTCTTTTTCGTTAATGCTTGAATTTCATTTCTTACCTTGATTTATGTTTATCATGTGACTAACGCCTTTTCTTTTCTTCCTCTTTTCTCTTATTTTGCATATTTCATCATTGCATAAAGAGCACATTGAGTTGGAAATAGTCTGAAATTAAAGACTTGATTAGTGGGAAATACGGTCTGTAACAATAGTGAGAAGGACCTCGACGAAAATATAGCCACAAGGAGAGCAACTACATGGTTGGGGTTCCGAGACAAGAAAGGCTTTCAAAAACGAAAAAAGGCCACCTCACTTATTTGTCAGATGTCCCAGGCAAGTGATCATTACTTCAAATTTTGGAGTTCAACCTACATTTGTTCTACGGTTGGCAGCTTTGATTTGACTACAACAGTTGGGAAATACCGAGTCTTGCAAGGAAATTAGCGAGAACTACACCAAACAACAACCAAGCTTTCCGGGGCAAGATCGGAAGTTTCTCGGGCACCTCGCCGCCTTGAGTCGACAATCAAGTTTCAACCTAGAACGAAAAAATACTTCAAGTCAGAGGGAATCCCGACCTCACCCCCGATGCGCTTTGAAGGTTAGGCTCAGTGGGACCCTTTCAAAGAGCAAGTCAAGAGTACCAAATATCAACAGTGGATCGATCATAATTCGTCGCCTACACCACTTGGGGGCAGGATCGAGAATTAGCCTAGTTGTTAACATGGATACGAGAGAACGCCCGATCCCTAGAGAAGGAAGAAGGGACTGTGTGAGTCTTGAAGAAAATCGTCGACCTAGATACTAGCTTGAGAACTGCATGTAGTGGGTTTCATTCGATCATTGTAACAGACCAAGGTTCCCATTGATGAGTTGTTTAACGAGGATATTTGCCGAACTCAGTGTTGCTCTTTGCATTCATGAAATTAATTTTCAATGCACCTTTGCATTCATATACATTTTGATTGATTACTCTTAACCATATGTTGTATATATGACACATTGCATTCATGAAGTTAATGTTCAATGCACCTTTGAATTTCAATTACGCATTTTGTTTGATTACTCTTAACCATATGTTGTATATATGACATATTGCATTCATGAAGTTAATGTTTAATGCACCTTTGCATTTCAATTACGCATTTTGTTTGATTACTCTTAATCATGTATTGTACATACGACACATTGCATTCATGAAATTAATGTTCAATGCACCTTTGCATTCAATTACATTTTGTATGATTACCTTTAATCATGTGTTTCCGTTGTGCATACAACACATTCATTCATTCTTTAAACAAATAAAATTAATGTCCATCAAATCAGTGCACCTTTGCATTCAATTATGCATTTTGATTGATCATATGTTTCCGTTGTACATACGGCACATTCATTCATTCAATCATTCATTAAACAAATAAAATTAATGTCCATCAGATTAATGCATCTTTGCATTTTGTTGTGTGTGTCTATTTGATTACCTCTAATCATCTATCCTTGTTGTGCATATGACACATTACATGCATTCATTATTAAAATGAATAAATGGAGGAAAGCTTTGCCAACCCAGAGGCCGATTTGAGATGTCAGATGGAACGAACTTAGCAAGAATTAAGGGGCACCATCATCAAGCCCCAACAAGATATGATGAAAGGAATACCCTAACTGTTACAGTCCGGTCTGAAAGGAAGGAGTGTTGCTCAAGAACCGGGAGACCACTCGGCCACCCCGATCTTCAAGAATCCTCTTGTTATCGGCCCCTCGTCCAGCCCACCCCAAGGGGCATCTTCTGCCCATCAAGACGGAGCCTTTGCTCAAAGCTCAACCTAGTATGACCTTTGGAGACACGACCTTTAGGGTTTTGGTTCTCGATTTGGTTCTCGGTCTTCTTTATTGGGAATTAAGCCGTGCATGTTGCATTTTCTCTTGAAGTAATGCATAGAACCAACATTGCTATCATTTGCCCAAAGATAGCAATGATCTTTTTGTGAGGGCACTTGTTATGTTTGCGAATTTTCTTTCTAATGAAAAGGCATTTTTCTTAACATACAATGACCTTGAAATCATATATATGTATATCCCTCCTTACCTTCATAGGTCCTCGGATATCACATGCTTCATGCGGCATTGATTCTTACGAAAGAGATCGATTGAATGTTGTGATAACGATGAAGTGAGATTTCCCGTTCTGTCCGCTCTGGTCGGAAAAGCGAGAGAAGAAAGATTACTATTTCTTCGATGATGTTCGATGATAAGGAAATCTCCTAAGAGAACCCAAATAAAGTTGCTTAAATGTACCAAAAAAAAGAAGAAAAAAAAGAGAAAAGTGAAAAAATAGACTGGTTCAAAACAAAATAAATGGTTTTAATTTCAGAGCCTAGTAATAGGCATTAACAAAAAGCACTCCAATTTTCGAAACCTGGTAATAGGAATTTTTGGATACGAGTGTGGAATTTTAGGGGCACTCCGCTGAAGCCTGAATCTCTTTGCTTCATGAGTGATGGTAATATTTTCAAAATCGTGACCATGCCGAGTAACTCGGGGTATCGTTGTATGCTCCATCTTTATTCTCGAGCCAAAGGACTGTGACGAGTTGAATTCCCCTAAGAAAAGAAATGAATGAACAAATTAAATAAGTCTTGGAAGGGAATCCTTGAGGACACCGACATGAAATCAATGGTAATCATAAACATAATGAGAACTAGAAGGAATGGTAATCGAGCTGATCTAGCAAGTACCTTAATCATGAGGATGAACCGAGCGATTAGGGAGGAGTTTCATAACTTCAAATATCGCCACAACACTCAAAGACGCAAGCTGTGCTTGAAGAGATCATCGGAAAACTGAATCTAAGACGCTCTTGCATTTGATATCCGGGGCATCCTATTCTATTTTTCTTTCAATTAGACTTTTGGTTTCAAGGTTCTGTATGCTAATTTGAAAATATACTCTTCATTAGAACGACGACCAGGGAATTGACATGTTTTAAAACAAAGAGATTTCCTTGTATTACTTCAGAGATAAATGCGTCATCGGTAGTGAGACCCAAAACTGAGAGGCACTACGTGATGTATGACAATGAAGGACCATAGGGGCATCATTGTCCGTGGAACAACAGAGGCTTTAGCCCATAGAATTTCGAATTAGAATAGATTGGAGATGGCATACAGCTTGAAGGTACTGGGCTAATGGTTCTGATTGCGATTCAGGCCATTGGACTCCAGGGAATAAGCAACACAAGTTGGGGGCAAGTTTTGTTAAGACACGTGATTGATGAGTGGTTGTAGTCCCAAGATGGTGACCACCGGCCTCAGAGAATAAAGACAAAATTCATGCATCTTTGCATTCTCATGACCATACGCATCATTGCATCATGAAATATGCTCATGCATCATTGATAGTTAGACATCCATATGTTAGGGGCATGCTAACTCATACCATCATAGCATTTTGTTTACTTTAAACAGATATTTGAAGATTGATAAAGAGGTTGATCTACGGCTTTACGAGAAGAGGAATAGATCTCAAGAATCCTTTGACTGGTATCAAGGTTCTTAATCCCTGATTTTTTTTATCCTTTCTAAAGGATGTTTTTCTCAGAATTCAAATTTCTCGATTTTATCCTTTCTGAAGGACGTTTTTCTTAAATTTCAATTTCTCAACTTTATCCTTCCTAAAGGATATTTTTCTTGAAATTTTAATTTTATCTTTTCAAAAAGGGGTTTTTTCTTAAAACTGGATTTCTCAATCCTATCCTTCCTAAAGGATGTTTTTCTTAAAACTCGGATTTCTCAATCCTATCCTTTCTGTAGGATGTTTTTTCTTAAAACTGGATTTCTCAATCCTATCCTTCCTAAAGGATGTTTTCCTTAAAACTCAGATTTCTCAATCCTATCCTTTCTAAAGGATATTTTTTCTTAAAATTCCAATTTCTAAATTTTATCCTCCCAAGGAAGTTTTTCTAAAAATTCCAATTTTCTCGATGTTACCCTTCTAAAGGATGTTTTTTTTCCTCAAAGCTCCGATTTCTCAATCGTATCCTTCCTAAAGGATGTGTTCTCCTCAAAATTTAAATTTCTCAATTTTATCCCCCTTGGAATGTTAAAAATTTCAGGTTTCCTGGTTTTTAAATTAAAAGAAAAAAGAAAGAAAAAAAGAAAAGGAAAAAAAAGAAAAGATGAGAAAAAAGAAGAAAGAAAAGAGAGAGAGAAGAAAATGAAGAAAAAAAGAAAAAGAAAAGAAAAGGAAAAAGAAAGAGAGAAAGAAAAAGAGAAATAAAAGGAAAAAGAAAAAAAGAAAAAAGAAGAAAAAGAAAAAGAACGAGAGGAAAGAGAAATAAAAGAAAAGGAAAAAGAAAGAGAGAAAGAGAAAAAGAAATAAAAGAAAAAGGAAAGAGAGAAGAGAGAGAAAAGAATAAGAGAAAAAGAGAAAGAAAAGAAAGAATAAAAGGAAAAAAGAGAGAAAAGAGGAAAAAAGAATAGGAGGGAATAATAAGAGAGAAAGAGAAAAGAGAAGAAAGAAAAAGAGAGAAAAGATAAAGAAGATAAAAAGAAAAAAAGAAGAAAGAAGAAAAATGATGAAAAAGGGGAAAAAGAATAAGAAAAAAGAATGAAAATGAAAAAGAAGAAGATGAGAAGAAGAAGAAGAAGAAGAAGAAGAAGAAGAAAAGAAAAAAAAAAGAAGGAAAGAAGAAGAAGAAGAGAAAAGAAACCCACAGCGTCAGAATCTAAGAGCAAAAGAGCTCAAGAATTTTTGGGCAGAAGAGCCAGAAGGCCTGCCCAATTTGCTTTCGCCGCTCCGGGAAAGCACGCAATTTGAAGTTCATTCTATACCGCGTAGGAAGAATGAATCGACTATGTCCTTTGCCGCTCAGGGAGGACATGCCAATGTTGTCCAATTTGCTATTGGAAGTTTATTCTTTGCCGCTCAGGGAGAATGAATCAGCTATGTCCTTTGCCGCTCAGGGAGGACATGTCAACGTTGTCCAGTTAGCTTTCGCCGCTCCGGGAAGGTACGCTATTGGAAGTTTATTCTTTGCCACTCAGGGAGAATGAATCAGCTATGTCCTTTGCCGCTCAAGGAGGACATGCCAACGTTGTCCAGTTTGCTATTGGAAGTTTATTCTTTGCCGCTCAGGGGGAATGAATCAGCTATGTCCTTTGCCGCTCAGGGAGGACATGCCAACGTTGTCCAGTTTGCTTTCGCCGCTCTGGGAAAGTACGTTATTGGAAGTTTATTCTTTGCCGCTTAGGGAGAATGAATCAGCTATGTCCTTTGCCGCTCAGGGAGGACATGCCAACGTTGTCCAGTTTGCTTTCGCCGCTCCGGGAAAGTACGCTATTGGAAGTTTATTCTTTGCGGCTTAGGGAGAATGAATCAGCTATGTCCTTTGCCGCTCAGGGAGGACATGCCAACGTTGTCCAGTTTGCTTTCGCCGCTCCAGGAAAGTACACTATTGGAAGTTCATTCTTTGCCGCTTAGGGAGAATGAATCAACTATGTCCTTTGCCGTTCAGGGAGGACATACCAATGCTACCGACTTTGTTCCTGCCGCTTCGGAAGAGCAAATGTAGTTTCAGGCGAAGAATTTCATACTCGCCGCATCCTGATCTGAGAGGAAAAGAGTTCAAGGATCCTTGGACAGAAGAGCTAGAAGGCCTGTCCAGTTTGCTTTCGCCGCTCCGGGAAAGCACGCTATTTGATGTTCATTCTTTACCGCTTAGGAAGAATGAATCGACTTTGTCCTTTTCCATTCAGGGAGGACATGCCAACGACCCGCATTGTTCCTGCCACTTCGGAGGAGCAAACCAACCAAACAGGAAAGTTGGACAAAATTAGTGCTTATAGTCTTTGTTTTGCTCTTGTTTCACAAGTAAAAGCAAAGAGGGGCAACTGTAATCACTAATTTTGTCCGGGATGTTAGACCCGATTTCTTTTATTTTTAATAATGGGCTTTATTACTTTACATATATTGAATATTTGAAAATAAAAGCGAAAAAGAAAAAAACAGTATAGATTACCTATTATTACTATTATTATACTTGCCAATCATATTTTTACCTATTATTATTGTCACCTACTATTACTAGTATTATATTATATTATGTTATTATCATCACTATTTTTATAAATTATTATTATCGTAACTATCTAGTTATTATTGCTATTATTCACTATGTTATTACCATTATTATCATACTTTGATATTATATTATTATCTATTATCACATTTTATTATTATTATTATTATTGTATTTAGTATTATCTTATTATTATTATTATTATTAACTTTGAAAATCAGAAAACAAAAACGTTAAATAATAAAGCCCAAATAATTAATTAAATAAAAGCCCACAG
This sequence comes from Hibiscus trionum, assembly GCA_030270665.1. Taxonomy (NCBI): domain Eukaryota; kingdom Viridiplantae; phylum Streptophyta; class Magnoliopsida; order Malvales; family Malvaceae; genus Hibiscus; species Hibiscus trionum. Next base: position 36,965,533 of record BSYR01000026.1, on the reverse strand, counting down.
TTTATTTATTGCAGAATACATTACATATTATCAAAACCCAAAAATATACATGGCCCAATTCGGGCCCAACTTAAAGAAAATCCTAAATCTGAAAACCCTAATGACCCTTTTTTTGTTGTGCAGCCGCCACCCCTCCCCACCGTTAGATCTGGGATCCAGATCTAACGGTCCAGATCGATCCAGGAAGCAAAAAACCCTAGAGGCCTCTACTGTAGCCCTTGCGCCGCACCCCTCAGGACCCTTGGATCGGGAGAGCATCGGATGGCTGAGATTGAGCCGGAGAAGGTTCCAGAGACCCCAACGCGCGGCGATTCGACTCCCACACGCGCGCGTGCATCACACGGCCGAGTCTCTCCAGATCCGAATCGGTGGCACGGAGCACTCCACGTCGTCGGGCCAGCTCTCCATGGTCCCCTCTCCTCCTCACGGGTCACATGCAACGGAAAACAACAAATATCAGAGCCAAAATTGCAACCGAAATCAGAGAAAAATCAGAAACATAAACGGCAGAGGCAATCAAAGTCAGAATCGTACAAATCAACCAGCAGATTTTCCAGCAATTACATGTAATTTAGAAAAGGGAAAATAGGTAATATTAGGGCTATATAAACCCGAGCAGAATGCAATGTAAAGGGATGATTCGGAAATTACTGAGAGGGTTTTTGAGAGAGGATTTTCTTAGAGAAAAAATTGTAAAGAGGGGGATTTTCAACTCGAAAATTTCAGAGAGTATTGTACTCAAAACCTTCATAGAAATACAAGCAACCTTAGTTTACAGGAGGTAGATCATCGTCTTCATCTTCTTTTCATTTCGATTTCGAATCAAAAATAAAAAAACCAGTAAAGTGTCTTTCTTTTTTACCTCCGTTTCGAGTCAGGATCCCCATCGTTGTTGTCCGTTGCCGGCGATAAGCCTTCTGGCTCCCTCGGAGGCCATGCATGGTGAGCCGGTGACACGAAAAAGGTTTGTGGTTTTTCTTTTAGTTTCGGTTTTTTGGTTTTTACAAAAAAGAGAAACGTTTTTGGTTTTTTTTTAAAAAGAAAGGGCTTCTAATATCGGTTTGGTCTCGAAAAGAAAACAAAGACAAAGTTTTTTCTAGGGTTCCGGCACCGGCAACGGCGACCGGAACCCCTTTGCGGCGCCGGAAAGGCAACAGAGAAAATGGGGGGAAGCTCACTGGTTTTAGGGTTTATAAAACAAAAAGGGCTGATAATGTTTTAATGTGATTTATATAGGGATTTAATTTTTTAAAAACTGGGTTAATCGCGTTTTAAGGACCTCCGCGTCCTTCTAATTACGCGGAAGGGGCTTCCGCGTTTTAAAATCCCGCCCGCAGTCCCTGCATGTTTTCGAGTCTTTGCAATTCCGTCCCTATTTAATTCCAATCGTTTTTCGGATGGTATAATTCCCTCTTTAATCCCTGTGATTTGCCGCGTTTTTTAAATTAAGTCCCTATTCCACCTTTTAGTTAATGTTTTGAATGGGTAATTTGCGGTTTTGGTCCCTGTCAGTTTGCACTTCATTTACCTTGCATTCTATTCACATTGCATGTTTTTTTGGCCATGTTGTTATTTTTATCCCCTTTATTCGTGTCTGCATCGAACATATATATATTGCATGCTTGTTTTTTCTTAATGTCATTCAGATATGTGTTTTTGCCATCGTTGCTTATTTTTTTATTAATGTGGATGCATGGTTATTGTGGTATGTATTGTTACTTTATTTTATGATACTTCGCACGTTTTAATGTATAGTTTTTGTACATTTAATGTAGCTTTGCCATATGTATTGTGGCATGCCTAATTGTTTAAATGTTGTTCGAATATATGTGGCATGCATGTATATATATTTGTCATCCATATGGCCTAATAATTAAGCATGGTAATCGGACCTAAAAATCAACCTCAAGAGAGGTATTAATTAACCTCGGTATCCGAAAACGACAGTCCTAGCTTAATGGATGTCCATCGAATACTTAGGTTAATTTTCACTGTCTCTAGGTAAGCAGAATCATAAAAAGGAAAATAACACGCATCATCCTTTATTTTTCTACATCCATGCATAAAGGTGACGTACGGGATCCGAACCCTAAACTAACACGGCAGTCAGCCTTATTTGATGTCGGTTTAGTCTATGGTCCGGTGTACCGTCATCCTTCTTAATTAAGTGTTTAATTAATTCCAATGCCACTATTCGATAAAGCCCGTGCTATTTAAGTCACATTTTCGTTTAAGAATAGCTTTATTAAATTCACTTCGGTCTTTAAATAATTTCTACCGATTAGAAGGCAACAAGCAAATTGGTACCGATTTCCGGGCGTGATGGGGGTGCTAATCCTTCCCCACACGTAACCAACTCCCGAACCCGTTTTTAAAGGAATCTCTGGTTTTGTGGTGTCCGGCCTACCTTAGTGGCCGGTGGCGACTCCAAAAATTTTACAGTTTTCCAAAACACGAATTCCCCCTTTTTAAATAAAATCCTTTTTCAAAAAGAAAATAGTGATAAGGCCCCATTTAGCAGTTTTCAGAAAAAAACCTTATCACAGCTCCCTCGGGTTCAACAACCCCTACTCTAGCTCCAGCAGCACCAGCCCCCGCTCCACCACCACTGGGTGGTCCACCAGGAGGAGGAGGCGGAAAATTCTCAACATGCTCATCTGTCTCATTCATCTCGTTCTATGTCATGCTACGCGTATTAATTCTAAGCTCTCTATGTGGCCCCATTCAAAACAATGCAACTAGCAAAATGCAATAAAACTCAGTTAGGCAATATAAGGCAAGAAAATCCAAGGTGCTCAAGTTTCAGTTTCAAAACAACTCCTTCCAATAGTAATGATATGGCAATGAGTTTTCCCCATCTATACCCCAAACATAGCAGAACAACACAATTTAATCGCAAACCACAAAATTGCATGCATTCCATCTCAATCAAGCTCAAACATTGTACAAGTACACAACATTCATTCAAAGAATTCATCATCACTTGCATTTACACTTACCAACCACTTACCAATGCCCCAATTGTTTGCAAACATGGCTCTGATACCAAAAAATGTAACCACATTAGCATGGTCTAGATGATTGACCCGAACCGAGGTGATTACACAGGAAAACCTAAGCCAACTCGTTAAAGCCGACTCCAATTGACAACCCTTTTTTCTTTTTATCTTTTCTAAATGTAAATTAAATCCTATGTGATCACCAAAGAGCATGGGAAGAAACGACATATCGATCGGAATTCGTTTAGGGGTTTAATTACTCAAATTAAACAATTAGGGACCAAAATGTAATTTCTGTAAAATACAAGGACTTTTCTGATTTTAAGGTTACCATTATTCAATTAGTCACATTTCATGCTTCACTGCCAATTTTCATGACAATCAGACCAACCAAACTCATCCAATTGCATACATGAAGTTTAGGGACTAAAATATAACATTTCGAAGCTTTAAAAGATGCCTACAACTGATTTTACCGATCGCGTGTCGGTACGCCTTGGGGTTGTATCGATACGTGGAGAGGCAGTGACCAAACTCGCAGAAAAGGTATTGATACGCTCACTCGCGTATCGATACACCCTTCAAACATGGCCTACCCGTTTCGATACACTTCCCATCCATACCGATACCCATGTACAAAAAGGAACAAATTTGGCTTATGCGTATCCATACGCAAGCCCGAGTATCGATACACATACCATAAGTGTCCCCAAAACAGCCCTAAACACATGTCTAACATCAACAAATCATCACCAAATCATATGGATATGTTTATAGCATCAACCCTAACATATAAGCATGCAATTCTAAGCACATGGTAAACATTTGGAAGATCAACACAAGCATTGCAAGGCATAAAAAGGAGCAAGCTTAAACCACAATCCATAAGCATACCAAAAGGATAGATAAAGTATCAAAACCAATATAAAGGCCTTCTACAAACCAAATAGGGCACATATAACTTGCATCAACATCAGAGAGTCCAAAACACATCTCCCAAAACAAACCATTAAATCCCATTGCTATATATCATTACTAAAGTAAAAGTATAACACCATACTTGAGCTTAACAATCCTTCAATTCCTTTAAGCCTCCTTGCTGCTCAAAATGTCTCAATTATCTGCATTGTTGGTAAAACATAGCGTAAGCACAATAGCTTAGTGAGGCATGCTCTAGAAACACCAACACAACAATGCAAGCTTTTAAAACTCTATCTTCAAATCCATTTCTAAAACCATGCTCTTTCTATCTCATGCTTGAAATCCATTTCAAAGCAAAACATCTTTCGAAAACCACATGTACAGTCTATCTATCTCATGCATTTAACCAATGCAAATCTCATGGCAAGGCCACACTTGTTTGATATACAAAAACATTTCATAATATCAAAATCTCACATGCATTTCTCATAGAATAAAATCATTTCAACCATTGGTACATGTTAATCAAAGTTCATTCTCATAAATTGGCATTTCATATTCTATCTTTACTCGGATATGTGGATAGCTTGACTCGAGGTCAAGTCCTACCCCGGTGGGATCTCACCACCGGACTCTCATGGCGGTATCTATCTTCGCCACAAAGCTTGGGTGTTTCACCAAGTCCTACCCCGATGACATCTCACATAATTGGACTCCCACTTTGGATCAGGATGGCACTACCCCCATTGCCTGACTCCAAAGAGCACGTACGAATTTTTAGTTTATAGTGCACTCTACATCCTATTGGTCAACAAATTATATTTGGTAATCATCTCATCATTTATGCCAATATATTACATTAAAATTATCATTTATTGTTTTGATACAACATTTCTAAATCAATCTCATCCCATTTCAAAACCACAATCCATGCATAGCATTTAATCAAAATCTCAAAACTCTTTGCAATTTTATTCTATCTCATGGGATCAATATAAAACACCATCTCATGTCATAAATCATGCATAAAAAAGTAGGAATTTGTCTATCCCAAATCAAGAGCATGTCAAAGCATTTAGGGGCATCATCATCCACATTTCGAGAGCAAATATAAACATACTTACTTCCGGACTTAGGATGGTGTTTCAAACCAATCCTAAATCCCCAAAACTTGTTTCCTTGTCCTTCAATGACTTCTAAAACCATTTTCACTCACCGATAAAGTTTTGCTTGCTTGTTGAAACGATCTCTAGAATTCTGGCACCTCCGGATCAACACCAAACGCGTCCGATGAAGTCTTCCTTGTTCATTACACACAATAGCATAGGATTAATGCATCATCATGCATTAAAATGACCAGCCACTCATTCTAACTCGCTGCTCTACTTAAAACTAGCATTTCAGCTATCCGAAATAACCGAAATCACTTCCAAACTTTCTCAAATCAAAGTCCAGCCAAGATATATCAATTATAACCTTTTCTAAACCTCAATAAACATAAAAAATCATCATAAACACGATCTTATTCCTCCAACAATAACATATCACCAAAAACACCTCAAAACCACACATCTAGCATCTCAAACTTAGGAACCAAAGCCTATTCGGGATTTATTTGTTAAAACCTCTTTCTCAACATCAAATAACATCCAAAATATGTTAGAAATCAACCTCAAATTAGAGCTTAACATAGAAATATGAAAATCACCAAGATCTCATCAAGAATCTTGAATTTAGCAACTATTTCTTGTTTACAACATTAAAACAACTCAAAAACCATTAACAAAGGATTGATAACTTGGGAATTTCAATAAATAACTGATCATTAGAGGAGAAGAACGAAGCTTACCTCTAATGGTTGATCTCTCCTTAATTTGGGTAAGTTTTCTTGAAAATCCAAAGCCAAATCAATAGGATTTGATGAAACAAAGATAGGATATCTTTTGGAAGATGAAATCTCAGCAAACAATATGAAAATCAGAGGTTCTTTGATGAGAGGAAAGTGTTTGGCTGTTTGGAAGTTGAGAGAAAATGAAAAGAGAGAAAACTATCGTAAAGTTGGTTATGAAAAGTCAACTTGATTCCCCTTTTATTTCTTTAATAAAATCATTATTAAAAGCTCCCAAATTAAAGAGAAATCTGATGATAACAAAGGGTAAAATTAGCTCCTTAAAGATTCAAAGTTTCAATCATTTACGAAACAATCACTAGCCAACTTTTGCATAAACTGCATTTTGGTCACTATACTAAAATGTAATATTTCCAAAGCTCATTTTGTAAATTTTTTACCGTAATCATTTTTATAATAAATGAGGATTTTTAGATATTTTTCCATATTTTTAAAACATCTCGAAATAGGTTTTTCCTAAACCAACCTTAAGAGTTCGAACCGTTCTCGATTGGCCTGATTCAACGTCTTAAACATCTTGGCCCAAAACCAGGGCGTTACATCGTCTCCCACAGGGATTGGACAGCTTGGTTCGAATTGTTGTTCCTACACAAGAAAAGTAAATTGCACAAGTAAGATTGTTGTTGAGCAGAAAAGTAAAATAAAACACAAGTAAAAGATGAAGTAATCAGATTGATAGAGAGGGCAGGGTTATGCTACTGCTTATTGTGAAACTTCGTTGAATAGGCAAAGTTCTTTTGTGATGACACGATCTACTGCCTTGGCGGGTAATGGCGGATTGAGGCTGCGACAACTTTCGCTGCCATGGCGGAGCTTTGCTCTAGCAACTTTCGTTGTCTCGGTAGGTGAGTTGGAGAGAAGTCTTGGCGGCAAGTCTGGCAGATACTCCATGTTCGGCGAAGCAATTCTGAAGTGATCCTTCATATGTCTATGCAAGGATCCTATCACTACGTGATGTAGGCAATACCTAGCAATCTCAGCGTAAACCTAACACAGACATTCAACATTTGGTTGCTCCTTTTAACCGCTTAAATTTTAAATTATGTCTAAGACGAATTAGTCAACACCTTATCATGATGAGACCGTGCTTAGTTCTTTGGGTAAACTAACCCAATGACCATCATACTATGGTAAATGTATTAAAATGACCACATTAAAAAAATCGACTCAATTAAACCACCAAACTATTTAAATGGTATCAATGTGACCACCAGCCGTTAAATGTTAACGGAAGGGTGACGTGGCAGTTAAAAAAATAAGGGTATAATTACACATTTGGTCCTTATTACTTACACATTCTTTCAATTTAGTCCTAATTTTAATTTAATTAAATAAATTAATTATTTAATTAGATTGTGACACATGTCACTACCTTATTGGGGACTTTTTAATTATTTATATCTGATTTATTAATTTTATTTTTCTCCTCCAATCATTTGGTGACACGTGTCACCAGATTGGATGAAGAAAATAAAAGCAAACACCTCTTGCCTTTACCAGGATTCGAACCAAGGTTCTCCAGTTTGGGGTGATGCATGTTTACCACTAAGCCAAATGCATCTTTGTTATATGTAATACAAGACTTAATATACATCTTAATTTTGTTTTCATCTCTCCAAACACCAGTTTTCCAAAAACATAGAACATCTGGGTTCGATGAACAAGCTTCAAAATTTAGATCTTTCGTACAAGGCAACCATTTCACTGGACCATTTCAGAAATGACATTGGCAGCCATTGATGACCTAAATTTTGAAATGGAAAAAAGCAGTGTCGAAAGGAGAGGCCCAGCTTCCATTACAGCTTGTAAAAGCTTCCCTTTTTCAGGAAAAGTTTTCCCCTTTGCCAAGTCATCAACCACGGCTGTTTCAGCATCAACCTTGGTCGTCACCATTTAAGGAATCAACCCTGTCGATAAAAAACCAAAGGGTTGATTCAAAAGCTCCATTCCACTCGAATCAGCCATTTTAACGGTGGGAAAATTCGGTGAAGTGATGGCTTCGAACAAGGAATCAACAGGGGAAGAACCATGAGATTGATGATTATTGTACGTGTCTGATAAACTGTTTGACTCAGTTATGCTGGAGTTTGTTTTGGCTGCAATCATGAGGGGACTTTCACAAGGCATTATCTTGTTGACTAGCTTCTGCAACTGGTGCTTTGCTTCGTCTCTTTCTTGGTAAGCAAGGTTGAGGAGATTGAGCATGAGCTTTAACTCGTCCCTGTACTTACTTATTTGCTCATTTGCTTCCATTTTCACAGACTCAAGCTCGATTGCAGTGTATTGAAGCTTCAGTTTCAGTTCATCAAAACCCTGTCAAAACATGAAATTGGAAACCATTTTGTACAAGGCTCTTTGAGGTCATCAATGGCTGCCAATGTCATTTCTGAAATGGTCCAGTGAAATGGTTGCCTTGTACGAAAGATCTAAATTTTGAAGCTTGTTCATCGAACCCAGATTTATTTAATTAAATTAAAATTAGGACTAAATTGAAAGAATGTGTAAGTAATAAGGACCAAATGTGTAATTATACCCTTATTTTTTTAACTGCCATGTCACCTTTCCGTTAACCTTTAACGGCTGGTGGTCACATTGATACCATTTAAATAGTTTGGTGGTTTATTTGAGTCGATTTTTTTTAATGTGGTCATTTTAATACATTTACCATAGTATGGTGGTCATTGGGTTAGTTTACCCTAATTCTTTCATGAAATTGACACTCTCGTGACCGACAAATGGATTTGTTCAACTGGACTTTTGGAACTAATTGAAGAAGTGAAGTACATGAATTAAGCAAACTTAGAATATTTTATTGCCAAAAAATTTTTGAAACCTAAACAAGCGTTCTCAAAACTAATTACAACATAACCCCAAACCCGAGAGAGTTTTAGAACATGTCGGCGGCAACAAAACTTAAGCTATGCCTAAAGAAAACCTAAGATGTCTTGATTAGAATTACAATAAGTATTTATAGACAATAACTAGGTCTAATCCTTCTTGAAGTAGAAGTCTTCAAAAGTAGCTTTCCACATTAAATGTGACTTTAAACTCTAACTCCTTTGAGTTGAATGTGGACTTTATCATGTTGCCTTGTCCTGCAAGCAATCTCGAGATTTCACTTTGGCGGTTTTACCTGCTGTTACAGACGTCGGAAGATCGAGTGGATGGCATCGATAGACTCAGGATTTTCTACTCTACCAATCGCACTATGGCTTTCCAACTTCATGGTCTGCTGCCGTAGGCAGCAATGTCGGCGGCGGCAGCTATTGTTTCTTTCTGGAACTGCATCAACACCACTCCATGGTTCGCTGCCTGAGCTCCTCTTTCCCTCTGTCAACCTTTAGTGCCTAAGACCAAAAATATACTAAAACGGTACCTTTTCTTCACCAAATAAAAGATAAACTATAAAAACAAGGTAAAGCAAAGAAATACTATAAAATGCAATGCATGGTCCTAATTATGCCTAAGATGTACTGAAAAACATCAATAATATGAGATGAAATGTGCATAAAATGTAGAACTTGTGGACACTTTACACATCCCCAAACTTGAACTATTACTTTTCCTTAAGCTATGCAACCTAACATACTTGCCCTTATAATAACCAAAAGGAAAAACCTATTTTTCAACTTGATTTCATACCTCAAGGCCATGGCACCTATATTAGAATAGTGAAAGGAATTTAGCAAGAAAATTACCTGGAATTAATTTCCAATGCCAGCGCAGTGTGCGCAAGACTGTGTACAGGCTGAATATGCAAAATAACTAAATAAACAAATATGTTGTAACAATATATAAGGTTGCTGCAGAGGTAGCACGATTAAGCACAATATTTTAATCATGGCAATGACGACTTCAGCTTATCACAACAACTCTTCTAGCACAATATTAAGATAGGAGCAAACTACAAAACCTTGAACCCTTGGAGTAGAGTCAACCCGTGAAGACTTTCATTCGCTCATGCTAATTTTTCTGTCACTTTAAAACTCTCAGATTCATTGACTTTGATAGCAGCAGAGTGTCCTCGCACATGATTCTTCCTAGAGCATGTTGCGGGCACCTCTAGGGGAAAACAACAACGTTCTTTGTTTTTACTTCTACTGCTGTGACAGTTACGTATTTTTCTGTTTCTTTTCTTTTTTTCTCTGTCTCGGTTGATACCTGCAACCATTTATTATAACTTTGCAAATAATTCTGAAAACAAGCATGCTATGTTCATTAGATATTCTAACAAATTCAGCAAGTAACAGAGGTGTTTGACAGTTTTGGCAAAAAGAAAAAAAATTCTAAGTCATTTTCTTTCTTTTCCTGTATTAAGTTCAATTTATTATTGGTGTGAAAATAAGTAATCGACTAACTATCATAGGCACAAGTTATATAAAAAAATTTCTGTTTGGATTATTACTAAGGCAAGTACAATGCAACCTATATGCTACTAAGTATGCCTAGACAAAAGATGCGAGAGCTATCCCCCCCAAACTCGAGATGGGAATTGTCCTCAATGCACAAGATAGAAAAAGAAAATAAAAAGAAAAATAGAGGCAAGAAAAAGAGAAGATGACTTTGGCTTAGTCAGATGGTGTAGAGGATTTCAAGGGGTTGTCTGCTGTCAGAGGCAGGTCACGGCAGCTGGCTTAGCATTTGTTGCCCTTTTATGTGCTTAGTTGTCTTGGTTTTTAAGGGTTTGGACCTACATAATTAATTGTGAGACGGGAATAAAAAGAAATGAAAAGAATAAAACCTATTCCTAAAAAAACTACTCATACTAAAGCGGTAAAGATATGGAAAAGAGAAATTTATGTCACAGTGGGGTGGGCATCCCCCAATGTGAATTCTTCCTGTTCTTTTGGGACATAATCTCCTATATAGTTCTTTAGTCGCTGCCTATTAACTTTGAATTCTGTCCCTCCATTCATTGGTTTTACTGTCACGGCACCATGTGGGAAAGCTTGGACTGCTTCTAACGGTCCTGACCATCTAGATTTTAACTTCCTAGGAAACAGCTTGAGGCAAGAATTAAACAGCAGAACTTGCTGCCCGGGCAAGAACTGTCACTGCTGAATCTTGATGTCTTGCCATTTTTTTGACTTTTTCCTTGTACATCTTGGCGTTCTCGTATGCCTCAAGTCGGAATTCCTCCATTTCAGTCAGATTTAGTAGTCTCTTTTTCTCCAGCCTGTTTCCAGTCCATGTTCACTACCTTGACTGCCCAATACGCCTTGTGTTCTATTTCGACAAGGAGGTGGCATGCCTTTCTGTATACTAGACGATATGGGGACATCCCTAGTGGTGTTTTTTCATGCTTTCTGGTATGCCCAAAGAGCGTCGTCTAATTTCATTGACCAATCTTTCTTACTTGGGTTTACAACTTTCTCCAAGATTGTTTTGACTTCCCTGTTCGAAATTTTCTGCCTGCCCATTTGTTTGGGGATGATATGCCGCGACAATCTTGTGCTTGACCCCAACTTTTTGGAGTGCCTTGGCAATCGGTTTGTTATTGAAATGGGTGCCCTCGTCACTAATGAATGCTCTTGGGACTCCGAACCTTGTGAATATGTTTTTCTGTAAGAACCTATGGACGGTCTTTGCATCATTATGGGGGTGGAAATGGCTTCTACCCACTTGGAAACATAGTCCACTCCTAATAGGATGTACATATTACCACCTGAAGATGGGAATGGTCCCATACAATCTATCCCCAAACATCAAACAACTCAACTTCTAAGATTGTTTGCAGGGGTATTTCGTTTCTTCTTAATATGTTTCCTACTCTTTGGTAGCTGTCACACTGTTTGTAGAATGCTTGGGCGTCTTTATGCACCGTTAGGCAAAAGAATCCTGATTGAAGCACTTTTTCTACCGTGCGCTGCCCTCCAAAATGGTCTCCATATGGTGTTTTATGGAATTGTGAGAGTATGGCTTGCTGTTCATCCTCTGGGACACACTGTCTGATAACCTGGTCTGCACAGTTTTAAAATAGAAAGCCTCGTCCCAAAAATAATGCTTAGCATCATGTTGGAATCGTTTCTTTCCTTGAAAGTTAAGTTCATAGGGAAAAACACTAGATACTAAATAATTCACAATATTTGCGTACCAGGGTGTCTTTGTTGATGCTACTGCATCGACTTCTTCGTGGGCGGCAAGTGAGATGCCTTTAGCTTCCAAGGCGGCTACAAGAGCAGAGGCTAGTAGCAACTGTTCGTTAGGGAATGCATCCTGAATTTCGCTGTTGGAGGTCTTCTCTTGTCCATTCTAAAGCCGAGAGAGATGGTCTACCACTTGATTTTTTGTGCCCTTCATGTCTCGAATTTCTAGGTCAAACTCTCACAGCAGTAGGATCCAATGGATCAGGCGGGGCTTTGCAAACTTCTTTGCGAACATGTACCTTAAGGCAGAATGATCTGTGTGGGCTATCACCTTTGTGCCAATAAGGTAGGGCTGGAACTTATCGAAAGCGAACACTACTGCTAGTAATTCTTTCTCTGTAGTGGTGTAGTTGGTTTTGGTAGGATTCAATGTTTTGCTGGCGTAATAGATTACATGAAAGATTCTGTCTCTACGCTGTCCTAGGGCGGCACCGACAATATTATCACTAGCATCACACATGAGCTCAAATGGTTGACTCCAATCATGGGGAACTACCACATGTGTTGTCACTAGTTTTTCTTTTAAGGTTTTGAATGCCTCCTGGCATGCCTCATCCAAGTTGAACAGTTTGTCTTGTTCCAGAAAAGTGCACAGTGGTTTAGAGATTTTAGAAAAATTCTCAATGAATCTGCTATAAAAACCTGCGTGTCCCAAGAAACTACAAACACCCTTGATAATGATCGGCGACGGCAAGTTGGCAATTACTTCAATCTTGGCTTTGTCTACCTCTATTCCATGTGCGGAAATTTTATGCCCCAGGACTATGCCTTTGTCGACCATAATGTGGCATTTTTCCCAGTTAAGCACCAGGTTCGTTTCCTCGCATCTAGTGAGTACTTTTTCAAGGTTGTCGAGGCAGCTGTCAAAGCTGCTGCCGAAGACAGAGAAGCCATCCATAAATATTTCTATGAAGTCCTATATCATGTCGGAGAAGATAGCCATCATGCATCGCTGGAATTTGGCAGGGGCGTTGCATAAACCGAATGCCATTCTTCGAAAAGCATAAATGCCATATGGGCAGGTGAATGTTTTTTTGGCCTGGTCCTCTGGTGCGATGGCGATCTGGTTATAACCGGAATATCCATCCAAAAAGCAATAGAAGGGTTTGCTAGCAATGCGGTCAAGCATTTGATCAATAAAAGGTAATGGAAAGTGATCATTTTTTGTTGCTTTATTTAACTTGCGGTAATCCATGCATATTCTCCAGCCAGGTGCCATTCTAGTTGGTATTAACTCGTTATTGTCATTTCTTACCACAATTATGCCACCTTTCTTTGGTACACATTGTATCGGGCTTACCCATTCGCTGTCAGAGATAGGATAAATGATACCAGCGTCCAGCCATTTGATGATCCCCTTTTTGACAACTTCTCTCATGGCATCGTTTAATCTCCTCTGGGCATCTACAGTTGGCTTTATGTTCTGCTCGAGCTGGATTTCGTGCATGCAAATGGTCGGGCTTATTCCTTTTATATCTGCAATGGTCCGGCCTATTGCCTTCTTATGTTGCTGCAACAGTGTTGTTAGTTGTTGTTCCTGTCTAGGCTACAGCTTGGAAGAAATTATTACTGGCAGTGTATCATTAGGTCCTAGGAAAACATACTTAAGTTGTGCAGGTAAGACTTTTAACTCAAGAGTGGGATGTTGTTTGATGGATGGTTTGAACATTTCCCCCCCCTTTTCTGTGTAATTTAGTGGTTCAAAGTACTTACCTGGCCTGTTCGCTATCCAATATGCTTCTTCTTGTTCCTCCAATTCCTGTTCTGTCCACTCGTTGCATTGTTAATCTTTTGGGCGGGTTTCTAAATGGCTTCCGAGGCAACTACCGAGGTTGCTTCCTAGGCAGTCTTGCTATAGGCAAGGTCTGTTGACTAAAAAGTTGAACTCTAAGTTGGCTTCCATTGGCTGGCATTATTCCGGATCATCAACTTGCCTCATGGATTGGAAGACATTCAACTTTACTTGTTGGTCATCTACCCTCATCGTAAGTTCACCTTTTTCCACATCAATTAGTGTTCTGCCTGTAGCAAGGAATGGTCGCCCCAAGATTATTGGTGCCTTTTCATATGTTTCACAGTCTAGTACCAAAAAATCAATAGGGAAAATAAATTTGACCACCTTTACCAGGATGTCCTCATTTTTTCCTTTTGGTTGTACATATGTTCTGTCAGCCAGCTGGAGCATTACTGTTTTTGGGTGGGCGTCTCCTATTCTTTGTTTCTGGAAGACAGATTTGGGCATTAAGTTAATGCTCGCCCCTAAGTCACATAGAGCTCGTACGGCGTGGTTGCTGCCTATTTTGCACGGAATTAAGTTAATGCTCGCCCCATTGTTTCAAATTCCCCGATGCTTGTTTTCTTTGATACCATAACTTTTAAGAACTTGGCATAGCTGGGCATTTGTTCAATCAATTCGACCAATGGAAGATTGATTTTGACTTGCTTTAGAATGTCCATGAATTTTTTATACTGCATCTCTTGTTTCTGTTTCTTCAATCTATGTGGAAATGGTGGTGGAGGTGCGAGGCTGACAGTTTTTGCTTTGCTGGGCATCCTATCCTAGGAAGAGGTAACTGGTTCAGAATCTGGTCGTTCATTCCTGGTGTCATCTGCCAGTTCTTGTTCTGGTTCCTCGTTGCTTTCGTCTGGTGCTGCCGCGACAAGTTTTCTGGCGGCTTGATCTGGTTCGAGAGGCGTTGTTTCTCTTGTAGCAGGCATGGATGGGTCTTATAGTGCTATCCCGCTTCTGGTTGTTATAGCTTTGTACTATTAATGGGATTTCCCTTTCTCCATTTCAGTGTCACTAGGTAATCCACCCATTGGCCTAGTACTGGTAACCTGAGCAAACTTTCCGAACTGAGTCTCCAGATTTTTTATCGCTTCTTCTTGGATGTTCATAATTCTTTCTGTTCTGTTGATAGTTGTATGAATATCCTAGTTTTCATACCTTTCTGCTATAGCATTTGCCTGTTCTTGAGCACATATTATAGCATTTTGACAGCATTTAGGTTGCATTTTCTTCTTTTGGGTGCATCTTTATTTTTGTTGGTTATTAGTCCATGTTGAGGGGTACTGCTCGGATGGTTGGTTTTGGGAATGATAATGCGCAGGAAGGGAGTCTAGCGAGAGAAAGCTGGCGTCGGGAATTGCTATAGCATAGTGGAAGTGGATATTCACCAACACGTGAGCTGTGAAGACACGTGAGCTGTAGAAGCGCGTGAATATACAAAAAAGGACAACCTAACATGTGCAGCAGCCGGTACCCACCTACAGACTGTCCTCCTTGACCCCTCATGGCAGAGCTTGTCGGTGGATATTCCTTGGGAGTATCAAGGAATCTTTAGGGCACAAAAACCCTATGAGCCTCCACAATATAAAGAGGGAGAGAAGTGTGAAAAAAAGGAAAGAGGCAGAAGAGAGCAAAGAGAGAGAAAGTTGCAAGGAGAGAGAAGTGTTCATCTTCATCTTCTCCACTTGGTGTCCTCCATCGTTGAAGCTCCAAGGAGTGGCCTTGCCGAACTTGAGAGAGGCGGTGGGCCTAAGACAATCAGGTAGTCCATGGCGGAGAGGGAGTTTACCTTTCTTTCTGTCGCTTTAGCATTTCCTTTTCATATCTTTATCTTTGGTGATGTTATCGTAATGATACGTTGGATGATATTGCCCATCCACGAACTGTTTTAGGTGGCTTGGGTTTGATGGATGATTTTATTTTATGTACTTTTTAATACATGGTATATCTTTTCAGTGTTTATCATGTTCTATGCTTTGCTTATGCAATTTATTTCCTTAAAGTTGTAAGAGCCCTCGAGAGTTGACCATTCTTTAAGTGTTTATTGAGGTTAGTAATCGAGAGAGCTAGCCTTAGACCCCCCATAAGCAATGAGAGCTGTCGAGAGACAGACTCTAACCTACCTTAGAGATAAGTGATAGGTTTCAAGGGCTAAGAAGGATAGTTCGTGAAGGGTAGGGGAGTGTTAAGAGTTTACGCCGAGAGGTATTGTTGTAGCATTTCTGACTCCTAGTTTCTTGCTAGAGATAGTTTAGGAACACTTTTAGTAAATCCCCCCTAGCATAGAAGATAGCTGAAGAGCCTTAGTATCATTGAGAAGCTTGGTTTAGGTTATCCATCATTCCCAGCCAGTCATTTCGTAGTGAGTTTCGCATACGAAAGGGGACATGTTCATCATATTGTTATCTCATCTTTCTTTGCACTGTTTTGATACCGCATTATTTTACAGCATCTCTTTTACAATATTATTTTCACCTGCAAAAAGTTAATTCGATATTGTTACAACAAACCGTGAATACCTCCAATCCTTGTGGAGACGATACTCACTCACTCACTTTATTACTCGTTCGACGTGTATACATGCACCATATTTGCGTATCATTTATAGTACACTACACACAAGCAACACCTATATATGAAATATTCAGTTTTGTCAATAAATTTATTTGTATTAGAAATAAAATCATTAGTACGAGATAGGAAAGTATGCAGGGTAGATTTTGTGGAATAGATGTTCATATTCTATTGTTGTTGAGGCAACTATCGTGACAAGTACTGCTGATAATCTTCCTGTTTCTATTGGGGGTTTGCAGAAGTCTTTGGGTTGCTCCAGGAGAAGTTTGGATGGTTCTTCCATCCAGGGTTGTAGGTGTTCTGGTAATATCTGCTATTCCTCTCATATCCTCCCATAAAATTGGCAGATATGGTACAGTTAGAGGAGTCATGGTTGCCCCCACACTCATCACAGAACGACTCCATAGCCTTTACCTCTTAGACCTTTCCAGCAGGTTTTACGATGCTCATGACCAGCTCTGCCAGCGTGTGAAGGCGGGCAATGACATATTCTGAGGCTTCTACCTTGTTCACAGTGGCTGGCCGCCTAATGCCGCCTCGACGGGCTGTTGGATACTTATAGTCGTTCTTGGCGGCTTGGTTTAGAATCCGCAGTGCCTCCTCTGGTGGTCTGTCAAGGATGATACCATTGGCTGAGGCATCAATCATCATCCATGTTGAGTAGTTCACCCTGTTGTAGAATATTGATACATGTGTCCAAGCCGGAAGACCATGTAGCGAGCAGTTGTTCAACATCTGTTGGTACCACTCCCATGCTTCACACATCGGCTTGTCATCCCCTTTTCGGAAGGCCGTTATCTCGTTATGCAGTCTGTCTGTGACATTGGACGGGATGAATCGATCTAGGAAATCTTTACATAGCTCTGTCCATGTGTTGAACAACCATGCTGGCTGGTTATTTAACCACTGTTTTGCCCTATCCCTCGGTGAATAGGGAAATAGTCTCAGCCTCAAGACGTCTTGATGGGCCTCGTGTATTTTGAATGCTCTGCAGATATCCAGGAATCCTCTCAAGTGCTATCGAGCATCTTCTGTGGCAGTCCCTCTAAATTGCCATAATGTGTTGATCATGTTAAACATGACGGGCTTCAACTTGAAGTGATCTGCCTCAATCTTAGGTTCCATCTCCGTCGGATCAAAACCCTCTGAAGTCATGTTCCAGATAATCTCTAGTGGTTTGAACATTCTGGGCTGCCTGGGCGAAATAGGTGGGTCCTGCCTTGGTGGATCTTGCTAATCTCTAGAAGGAAAATTTTGCTGCCCATCCCTACCGTTCGCGGCATTGTTGGGTGGGTCCATGTTTACCTTTTCTTCTTCCTTTTCTTCTTTGTATTTCCCTACAGTTACTCTGAGTTCCTTCTTGAGTTCTCTTGCTCTACACTCGATATCGTCGTAGAAGAGGATTTCTCCTTTTGGATTCGCCCTGATCAAACACTAGCAAAGGAAACTGTAATTTTTTTTTCGATTAGAATAAAAATAAAATAAAAAGTAAAGTAAATAAATAAAAGTGCAAAAATTAAAAACGAAATTCGATGTTACCAATCCCAGGAAACGATGCCAAAAACTTGTAGAGGGTTTTAGGTGTACACTATTTTATGAGCGCAAGTGCACACTCTTGTCAAGTTATGGTATATAAGATATCGTCTCCCACAGGGATTGGATAGCTTGGTTCGAATTGTTGTTCCTGCACAAGAAAAGTAAATTGCACAAGTAAGATAATTGTTGAGAACAAAAGTAAAATAAAACACAAGTAAAAGAGGAAGTAATCAGATTGATAGAGAGGGCAGGGTTATGTTGCTGCTTAGTATGAAACTGCGTTGATTAGGCCAAGTTGTTTTGCGCTGCCATTATCTGCTGCCTTGGCAGGTAATGGCGGATTGAGGCTTCGGCAACTTTCGCTACCACGTCGGAAAACTGGTTTTGCAACTTTCGCTGTCTCGGCAGGTGAGATGGAGAGAAGTCCTTGCGGCAAGTCTAGAAGATACTCCAAGTTCGGCGAAGCAATTATGAAGTGATCCTTCCTATGTCTAGGCAAGAATTCTGTCACTACGTGATGTACAAAATACCTAGCAATCTCAGCGTAAACCTAACACAGGCAGTCGAATTTTGGTTGCTCCTTTTAGCCGTTGAAATTCTAACTTATGTCTAAGCCGAATTAGTCAACACCTCATCATGATGAGACCGTCCTTAATTCTTTCATGAGTGTGACACTCTCGTGCCCGAAAAATGGATTTCTTCAACTGGACTTTTGGAACTAAGTGAAGAAGTGAAGTACATGAATTAAGCAAACTTAGAATATTTTATTGCAAAACAAACTTTGAAACCTAAACAACTGTTCTCACAACTAATTACAACATAACCCCAAACCCAAGAGAGTTTTAAAACATGTCAGCAGCAAGAAAACCTAAGCTATGCCTAAAGAAAACCTAAGATGTGTTGAATTAGAATTACAATAAGTATTTATAGACAACAGCTAGGTATAGTCCTTCTTGAAGTAGAAGTCTTCAAAAGGAGCTTTCCACATTAAATGTGACTTTAAACTCTGACTTCTTTGAGTTGAATGTGGACTTTATCACATTGCCTTGTCCCGAAAGGAATCTCGAGATTTCACTTCGACGGTTCTTCCCGCTGCTACAGATGTTGGAAGATCGAGTGGATGTCATCGATAGACTCAGGATTTTCTACTCTACCAATCGCACTCTGGTTCTCCAACTCCATGGTCTGCTGCCGTGGGCAACAAGGTCGGTAGCGGCAACTACTGTTTCTGTCTGGAACTGCATCAGTACAGCTCCCTGGTTCGCTGTCTCAAAATCACTTCCTTAGCTCCTCTTTCCATCTATCAACCTTTAGTGCCTAAAACAAAAAATGCACTAAAATAATACCTTCACCAAATAAAAGATAAACTATAAAAACAAGGTAAAGCAAAGAAATGTTGTAAAATGCAATGCATGGTCTTAATTATGCCTAATATGTACTAAAAAACAACAATAATATGAGATAGAATGTGCATAAAATATAGAACTTGTGGACACTTTACAATAGCCATCAATGATTTTGAATATCTTGTTGCTAGACTCGGGACTGGAACCAAAGCCAGTGGGAAACTACAGTTGGATCAGCTAACGTCCATCCATACCGAGATTTCCAACCTCACCAGCATGGTGAGAACTTTACAAAAAAGCAACGAGTCCCGAGCATTTAAAGCATTAGAGCCATTTTGCACTATCTGTGGAGAGAACCTCCATGTGGATGAATTCCCTGCCAATCCTGAGTCGATAAATTTCATTGGCAATTTTAGACGTTATTATAATTCTAACTACAACGCTTATAAAGTAGATTGGAGGCAACAACCTAACTTAGCTTGGGGAAATCAAGGAGAAAACCAGTACAATGCACATCGACAAAATATCCAGAGGCAAAACTAGAATGCCATGCTAGCATTCTGTCAAAATACCATGCCACAGAGTTCAAAATAATTTCCAGCAAGGGCAAAGAATCAATCAAGGAGGCAATCTTACGAGTACACAAAATAGAAAAATGTCACAATTCATAGTCTGACAGCTTCAATATGGAATTTGGAGATCTAGATGGGACAAATTGCAAGCGCACTCAACAATCGTCCATAGGGAGTTTTACCAAGTGACACTGAAGATGCTCTACACAAACGTAATGAGAAGTTCAAGGCCATAACCCTTCAAAGTGGTAAACATTGTGAGGTAGAAACGATTGCCAAGTTGGAAAACCAGTGTTAGAAGATGAGCCCAAGGAATAAGAGAAGGAGAAAGCCAAAGAAGATAATGCTAGTGGTGATGCCCACAATGATGCCAACACTCATGCCAGTTCCAGTGCTTAACAAGATGCCAGTTCTAGTGCCAACGATGATGTTAACAATGATGACAAGTAGACTGAGGCCAAAAAGCATACTGATGCCAAAGTGGATGCCAACACTGCGTCGACAAATCCGACAATTCCAACATATGTGTATCCACCGCCACCATTTCCAGCTAGACTTCAAAAGCACAAGGACGACCAGCAATTCAAGCGCTTCTTGGAAGTGCTTAAGCAATTGCAAATTAACATTCCATTGGTGAGACCCTTGAGCAAATGCCTAACTATGTAAAATTCATGAAGGATATCTTGTCCAAAAAGAGGAAGTTGGGAGAGGTCGAGACTGTTGCCCTTACACAAGAATGCAGCGCCATGATCTTGAATCGATTGACACCAAAGCTTAAAGATCCATGGAGTTTTACGATCTGATAACTTGCCAAAATGCTTATATTTTAAAACTTTTTACTAGGGCATTTGTTTGTTCTCAAGGTCATTTCATAGCCTATAGGTGCATTTATTGCATATAGTTGAATACATCTTTGCTTGTTGGTGGTTTGCTTAATTTCACAAGATTAGATGTTGCTGGAAGGGTATGTGCTGGTGTTGTGATGTGCAGGTTGATGCAAGCATGGAGCTGGAAAAGGAGGAAAATGCTACAACATCTTGGACAACAATTATGGGCGTAGAATAGGACAAAGTAACGCGCACATTCTTAGAGCCCACATGTGTGAACCCCTTTTTTTCTGATTGTGCCCCACATGCATAGGGAATATTCCATAGGACGTCAAAGAATATTAGGGCGCAAAAACCTTGGAGCCCCCACTATATAAAGGACATGAGACCCTCATTAAAGGGAGAGCGTCAAAAAAGGTGACAAAAGGCTAGGGAGATGAAGAAAAGGTGGCTCTTTTCATTTCTTCTTCTTCCTCCACTTGGTGTCCTCCATCGTTGAAGCTCAAAGGGTTGACCTTGCTGACCTTGAGAGAGGCAACAAGCCTAGGGTGGTTCGTGGCATTGCAGTCCATCGCGGATCAGGAGTTTCTTCTTCCCCTTCTGTTGCTTTAGCAGTTCTTTTATATTTCGGAAATGGGTTGTACAAACGAAGATACTTTGGATGTTTATTGCCCAGCCATGAACTGATTTTAGGTAGCTTGGGTTGTTTGGATGATCTATGTTTTAGTTTCTTCAATGCATGCTTATTTATCTCTTGCTTATTTCTATGTTTTATCTATGCTTGTTAAATGCTTAGGGTTGTAAGAGCCTTCTAGAGTTGGCCCTTCCTTAGGTGTGAGTTGAAGTTAGTAATCGAGAGAGCTATCTTTGACCTTCGTAGACAATGGAGTTGGCTGTTGTGAGGCACAAGTGTAACCCCCTTAACCCGGCCTAGACGGTCGACCCGAATTAAGAAGATCACACGGGGAAAACCAAAGTCAACCCGAAAGTCAACCTTGATTAACGACCTTTTTTTTTCTTTTTAATCTTGTCTAGATGCACGTTAACCCTAGATATGTTCACAAGATAATCATATTCAGACATCATAACAATTAGAGAACATTCAGGGACCCAATTGCACAAATTACAACTTAAGGGACCAAATTGTAAATTCTGATAATTATAAGGACTTAACCCAAATTAAAGTTACCAACTTGAAATTAATCATCTTTCATGCTTCTTTGCCAAATTTCAGCTCAAACGGACATCTCAAACTCATGCAATTGCAATAACAAGTTTCACGACCAAAACGCAAACATTTCAGAACATTTAACCAACAATTTCAGTGCCCAACGGTCGAGTGTTTCGGAACAGGGAAGGCCCGTTCCGAAAAGCGGGACCGTTCCGAAACTGGTACCGAAACATGGCCTGGCAGAGGCCAAACCATTCCGGAACAGTGCCTCCTGTTTCGGAATGCCCAGGCCATTTCAGGCCCCCATTCCGATACGGTAGCACCTGTTCCGAAACAGGCTGCCCAGATTACAGAAAATTTGCTGGTTTATCATGCAATTGACTTAGCAAACATGCTCCAAAAGCAACCAAATTATACCAGCAAGTCATTCAACATACAAGGAACATAATTGTATCAACCAAACATCAACATGGCAACAATTATGAAAATCCCCAAATCTATAGGCATGCTTCCTACTTAGCAAACCATTCAAGCATCAAAATACCAAAACCATCTCATAAAGGCCAATTACAAGCTCCAACATTATTAACATCATTAAACCAACTTAGGGAGTCCAAAACATCTCCCAAAACAACAACATAGGTTCCCATTGCCAAATGCCAAAAGCTAATAGTGTTTAAGAAACCTTCACCATACTTGAGCTTAGTTCACCACTTGGATTCTTCACCACCTTGCTGCCCTCAATGCACTTTAATGCTCTGCATTATTGGTTTAAGAAAAGAGAGAGAGCGTAAGCAAAAGCTTAGTGAGGAATGCTCATTTAAAACCACGCAATAATGCATTTACAAAACACATTTATAACCCTTAAATCCAATCATCATTTGTACATGCTCATAAGCATTTAAAACAAGCAATACATGCTTCAAGTTCATAACATGTCATATTGGCAACAAGTGATACATTCAACATAAGATCCACACATGGACTTTTAAACACCATTATGATCTTACACTTTCCAAGGACCACACATGGACTTTTAAACACCATTGTGTCCTTAACCCCATGGACTTTTAAACACCATGGCAAGGACCACACAAGGACTTTTAAACACCTTTGTGTCCTTAACAAGAATCTCCCAAGGACTTTTAAACACCTCGGTGTTCTTAAATAACAAGGCTTACACAAGGAATTTTAACCACCTTGAACCTTAACCAAGAACCAACCATGGACTTTTAAACACCATGTTGTTCTTAAATAAACAAGGCTTACACAAGGAATTTTAACCACCTTGAACCTTAACCAAGATCCAACCATGGACTTTTAAACACCATGTTGTTCTTAAATAAACAAGGCTTACACAAGGAATTTTAACCACCTTGAACCTTAACCAAGAACCAACCTTGGACTTTTAAACACCATGTTGTTCTTAAATAAACAAGGCTCACACAAGGACTTTTAACCACCTTTGTGACCTTAACCATCACTTGCCAATATACATCATTAACAACAATATTCCACTGTTCTAAAGCATTTAACAAAGCCATAAACATCATGCATCTTTAAGCATCAAACCACATTAAGACAATGTTCAAAAACAAGGATCTCTTACCTTGAGCATCCTTCAACACATGGCTTACAATCCCAGCAAATAAACATGCTAAATATGCTTTCAAAACAGGATTTAAAACATGCAAACAAACCACATTGCATACAACCAATCCATGGTTCATTGTCAAGAGAGTTTTTCCGAAAACTTACTCTTGAGCTTAGCTAAGTTGCTTAGACTTAAACTAAGCTCCCAAACCTTCAAAACATTGGTTTCATAGATGAAATCCAAAATCCACTCACCGATTCCGTTTCGCCTCTTGCCGAAACACCAATCAAGCTTCCAGATCAACACCACTAGGATCCAAAGATGACTCCCCTGTTTTAAACACATCAAAACAGTAGATTAATGCATCATCATGCATTAATATCCTCAATGAAAGCACCTAAACCCGCTGCTCTCATCCACACTCCATTTTCGGCTACCAAACACAACCGAAAATGCATCCAAACAACTCCACAACACTGCCCAGCCAAGATCCATCAAATCTAATCATCCTTAAACATCAATTAACATCCAAAAAGGATCTAATCAAACCCTTATACCTCCAGCTATAACAGATAATCAAGATCACTCCAAAAACAACCAAGAACACAAGCTAAACTTAGGAAATTCAACCTATCCGGGATTGCATTTATTAAACCTCAATTTCACATCAATTTAACATTCATTTAACATCAAATTGACACCTCAAAACACTGCCCAATCAGATCATACGAAATTTCATCAAAATCAATCAAATCTTGCATTTAAAAGCCAAAATCAAGAATACATCTATAAAACCTTTTATAAAACATAAATCAAGGATTGAGAACTTAGGAATTTCAGTAAAGAACTGAGATTTCAGAGGAGAAGGACGTTCTTACCTCCAAACTTGAGTTTCTCCCTTTTTAGAACCAAAATCTTGAAAATCCAATAGCAAATGGTGAGGTTTTGTTGAAGAGATGATTAGAGATCAAAAGAGGATTATAATCTCATGTTTGGACATCAAAATCAGAAGGAAAAGCTCTGGAGAAAAGTGTTTGGTTTGAGAGAAAAGATGAGAGAAAATGGAAATGAAATTTTAGGAAGTTAGTTGGAAATGCCCAAAATATCTTCCCTCCTTTTTAGTTTTATTTAAAAACCTTTAATTAATCATTTAATATCTTAGAAAAATCTAGAGAAACTCCCATTGGATAAATAGCTCCTTAAAGATTCAAAGTTTCAATCCTTTTTAAAACAGTCTCACAGTTTTCGAAATTTACATTTTGGTCACTAACCAAAATGTCACACTTCCAAACCTCATTTTGTAAAATTGATTTCACCAAACCCTTATATATAATAAAAGAGGATTTTAAGACATTTTTCCATATTTTTAATGCAACCCGAACTAGGTTTTCCTAAATTCACTCTTATATATTCGAACCGCGATCCGACGGAACCGGTCCGAATCCCAAAACTCCTAAGCCCAAAATCGGGGCGTTACAACTCTCCCCCTTAAGAAATTTTCGTCCTCGAAATTTACCTGAAGGAAAGAGATACGGGAACTGCTTCAGCATGTCATCCTTCCGTTCCCACGTGGCTTCCTCAACACCACGGTGCTTCCACAACACCTTCACCAACTCAATGGTCTTGCCACGAAGAACCTTGCTATCCGAATCCAGAACCTTCACCGGTTCCTCATCATAGGTCAAATCCGGATTCAATTCCACTTCTTCCACAGGCATCACATGCGAAGGATCCGATCTATACTTCCGAAGCATAGAAACATGAAATACATCATGAATCTTCTCCAACTCTTGAGGTAACCTCAACTTGTACGCAACAGGACCCACACTGTAACGCCCCGGTTTTGGGCTTAGAAGTTTTGGGCGTTGACCGGTTTGGTCAAAGTCCTGTTCGAATCTTAAGTGGTAAAATTAGGAAAGCCTAGTTCGGGTTGCATTAAAAATATGGAAAAATGTTCTAAAATCATCTTTTAATATAATTAGATGAACTGTGAAATCAATTTTGGAAAATGAGTTTTGGAAGCATGACATTTTGGATAGTGACCAAAATGTAATTTTCGCAAGTTTGGTGGCTGTTTTATAAAGAGTTGAAACTTTGAATCTTTAAGGAGCTATTAATCCAAAAGTGATTTCTCCAGATTTTTCCAAGATATTTTAAGTCTAAATTCTGATTTTAAAGGTTATTAAAATTGGAGGGAAGCCATTTTGGCTATTTTAGATTTTCTAACCAACTTTTCCAATTTTCTTTCTCTCATTTTCTCTCCAACCAAACATTACCTTTTCCAGAGAATTTGATCTGATTTCTTCACCTAAACTCCTCCTTTCAACTCTCAATTGATAGCAAATCATTGTGTCTTCAAAATCTCTTCCATTGCTACAAGTTTCATCAAGGTTTTTCATTCCAAAAAGTGGAGAAACACAAGTTTGGAGGTAAGAACGCCCTTCTCCTCTAAACTATCAGTTCTTTACTGAAATTCCCAAGTTCTCAACTCTTAATTGATGTTTAATTAAAGGTTTTAAAGTGTTGAAATGAATCTTGGCTTATTATGCAAGATTTTGATGATTTTTGATGATTTTCGTTAGATCTGAGTAATCTGTGATTTAAGAGATGTTTTTGATGTTAAATGATCTCTAAATTGATAAGGAAATGAGTTTTGATCAATGCAATCCCGGATAGGTTGAGTTTCCTAAGTTTAGCTTGTGTTTTAAGGTAGTTTTTGAGGTGATCTTGTGGTTCTGTTGTTGCTGGAGGTATAAGGATGTTTGTAGGTTGTTTTTAGATGATGTTTGGTGTTGATGGATGTGAGGTTTTGCTGGTTTATGGCTGGGCTTTGTTTAGAAGTGGTTTGGATGCAATTTCGGTGGTGTTTGGTGGCCGAAATTGGTGTTTGAATGAGAGCAGCGAGTTTGAGTGCTTTCATTGAAGCTTTTGATGCTTGATGATGCATTAAACCTCTGCTTTAATGTGTTTGATCAGGGGAGGCATCTTTGGATCCAAGAGTTGTTGATCCGGAGGCTTGAATTCGTGCTTCGGCAAGTGGCGAAGTGGAATCGGTGAGTGAAAATGGGTTTTCAGCTTTGAAACCAATGTCTTGGGAGCTTAGTTTAAGTCTAAACAACTTTGCTAAGCTCGAGCGTAAGTTTTCGGAATTTCCCTCTAGTGGTGGCCATGACTTTGTTGTAATGCGAAATGATAATTTGCATGTTTTACATACTGTTTTGAAAGCATGTTTTAGCATGGTTTTTGCTGTTGATATAAGCCATATGATGAAGGTAACTCTAGGTAGGAGTTCCTTGCTTTTGTACATTGAAATGATGTGGTTTAATGCTTTTAAATGCATGATGAATATGGCTTGGTTTGATGCTTTAAAACAGTGATGTAAGTGATGAAAATGATGTATATTGGCAAGTGATGTTTTTAAAATGTTAAGGTCACTAAGGTGGTTAAAAGTCCTTGAGTGAGCCTTGTTACTTATGAACATCAAGGTGGTTAAAAGTCCTTGGATGGTTCATGTTGCGGACACTAAGGTGGTTAAAAGTCCTTAGGTGATCCTTTCTATGGTGTTTAAAAGTCCATAGGCCAAGGTGTTTAAAAGTCCTTGGGATCAAGGTGTTTAAAAGTCCTTGATGTGATTCATTCATGGTGTTTAAAAGTCCATGGCCAAGGTGTTTAAAAGTCCTTGGGATCAAGGTGTTTAAAAGTCCTTGATGAGATACTTTCTATGGTGTTTAAAAGTCCATAGGCCAAGGTGTTTGAAAGTCCTTGGGGCCAAGGTGTTTAAAAGTCCTTGGGAAAGTTGTTGAACTTGTTTTAATAAATGGAATGTTTCACTTGAGCCAATATGACATGTTAAGAATATTGAGAAGCATGAGATGCTTGTTTTAATGTTTATGTTGAAGCATGAGTTTGCTTGTTAAGAATGCTTTTGAGCATGTGAAAAGGTTGATTTAAAGCATGTTTTGTAAATGTTTTGAATTGCATTATTGAATGGTTTTTAAGAGCTTTCCTCACTAAGCTTTTGCTTACGCTCTCTTCGTTTTCTGAATTCAATAATGCAGAGCATTAGTGTACCTTGAGGGCAGCAAGAAAGGGCAAGCAATCAAGTTCAAGTGAAGCTCAAAGTATGAAGGTTTTATAAATGCATTTAGCTTTTGTATGTTTTGGCAATGGGGGACCAATGTGTATGTTTTGGGAGGTGTTGGAGACTCCCTAAGTATGTTTAATGTTGATGTGTTTGTTGGTCTTTGGTTTGGAACCTTATATGCTTGCTTTGTAAGTTTGGTGTTTGAATGCCTAGCTTGTGTAGGAAGCATGCCTATAGAATTGGGGCTTTTTGCATATGATGATGATTGGATGAATTGATGATGCTAATATGTTGATTATATGTTGAATTGCATGTTGGCAAAGTTTGGTAGTGTTCGGAGCATGTTTGGATGTGTAATTGCATGTTTAAAGTGATGTTTTGAAGCAATCTGGGCAGGGTGTTTCGGAACAGCACCTACCGTTTCGGAACGGGTGCCTTAAATGAGCCCAGGCGTCCGAAACGGGAGGGGCCGTTCCGGAACGGTTTAGCCTCTGCCAGACCCCCGTTTCGAAACGGGCTATGCCTGTTTCGGAACGGCCCCGCGTTTCGGAACGGGCTGTCCCCCGTTTCGGAACGGTTGACCGTTGGGGGCTGACATTGGCAGTTATGTGTTTTGAAAAGTTTGCGTTTTGGTCCTGAAACTTGTTTGTGCAATTGTATGAGCTGTGGATGTCCTTTTGAGCTGAAATTTCACAGAGAAGCATGAAACCTGATTAATTTCAAGTTGGTAACTTCAATTTGGATTAAGTCCTTTAATTTATCAGAATTTACAATTTGGTCCCTAATGTTGTAAATTGTTCAATTGAGTCCCTGTTTGATCTCTGATGGTTGCGATCTTTTGGTATGATGTTTGTGGGATCACCATTAGGCTTAATGTGCATCTAGACAAGTTTAAAAAAAAAAGGGTCGTTAATCAAGGTTGACTTTCGGGTTGACTTTGGTTTTCCCCGTGTGACTTTCTTAATTCGGGTCAACCATCTAGGCCGGGTTAAGGAGGTTACACACACGCTCAACCACCTCGTACGGTCCAATGTATCTAGGGCTCAACTTACCCTTACGACCAAACCTCATCACCTTTTTCCAAGGCAAAACCTTCAAAAACACACGGTCACCCACCGTATACTCAATCTCCTTACGCTTCAAATCCGCGTAAGACTTTTGCCGATCAGAAGCTGCCTTCAAACGCTCACAAATGAGCTTCACCTTCTCGGTGGTTCCTTTCAACAAAGCCGGCATCGAAACCAACTTCTGACCCGTTTCAGCCCAACACAAAGGAGTCCTACACTTCCTCCCGTACAAAGCCTCATAAGGTGCCATTTAAATGCTCGCCTGATAACTATTGTTATAGGCAAACTCCACCAAAGGCAAATGTTTCTCCCAAGAGCCCTGAAACTCAATCACGCAGCACCTCAACATATCCTCCAAAATCTGGATAACACGCTCGGACTGACCATCCGACTGAGGATGATAAGATGTACTGAAATTCAACCGTGTACCCAAAGCTTGGTGCAAACACTGCCAGAACCGCGATGTAAACCTCGGATCCCTATCCGACACAATCGACTTTGGCACACCATGCAGCCGCACAATCTCAGCAATGTACAGCTCCGCAAGCTTATCCAAAGAATACGTAGTATGCACAGGCAAGAAATGCGCACACTTCGTCAGGCGATCCACAATCACCCACACCGAATTCTTCTTCGTTGGTGACAAGGGTAAACCAGATACAAAATCCATGGTAATCTTTTCCCACTTCCATTCAGGGATTCTCAACGGTTGCAACAACCCTGAAGGAACCTGATGCTCAGCCTTTACTCGCTGACACACCATGCACTTTCTTACAAACTCTGCAACATCCTTCTTCAAACCCACCCAATAGTACTCATCACGAAGATCTCGATACATCTTAGTACTACCTGGGTGCATAGCAAAAGGACTACTATGACTTTCAGTCAGAATAGCACGCCTCAACTCAGCATCATTAGGCACTACTATCCGACTCCCAAAACACAACACACCATCATCATTAAAACAGAAATCCGAAGGCCTACCCTCCGCGATATCCTGAACATGCGGTACCAAGGAATCATCCAGCAACTGCTTTTCCTTGATCAACTGAACCAAAGATGGTTTCATTTGCAACTCAGCCACAAGACCACCATCACGCGAAATACTCAAACTGGCAAACATAGCCCTCAACTCAACAGCTACCTTCCTACACAAGGCATCCGCTACAACATTAGCTTTTCCAGGGTGATACTCAATCGTCAAATCATAATCCTTGAGCAACTCCACCCAACGTCGCTGCCTAAGATTCCACTCCTTCTGAGACATCAGATACTTCAAACTCTTGTGATCCGTGTACACAGTACACTTCTCACCATACAGGTAATGTCTCCAGATCTTCAAAGCAAAAACCACCGCAGCCAGCTCAATATCATGCGTAGGATAATTGCGCTCATGCACCTTCAACTGCCGCGATGCATAAGCCACCACCTTACCCTCTTGCATCAACACACATCCTAAACCAACATAGGATGCATCACTATACACCACAAACTCTTTCCCTGATTCAGGTTGAACCAAGATAGGAGCTTGCGTCAAAGCTGCCTTAAGCTTCTCAAAAGCCTGCTGTCTCGCTTCCGTCCACTCATACTTAACATCCTTCTGCAACAACTTCGTCAAAGGTGCAACAATCTTAGAAAACCCATCCACAAACCTCCGGTAGTATCCCGCCAAACCAAGGAAACTACGAACCTCATGAACAGACTTATGAACCTTCCAATTCATCACCGCCTCAATCTTCTGAGGATCGACACGAATCCCCTCGGCAGAAACCACATGCCCAAGAAACACCACTTCACTTAACCAGAACTCACACTTGCTCAGCTTAGCATAAAGCTGATTTTCCAACAAAGCTTGCAATACAATCCTCAAATGCTCTTCATGCTCCTCCTCAGTACGCGAGTACACGAGGATATCATCAATGAATACCACAACAAACTTATCCAGGTATTCATGAAACACACGATTCATCATGTCCATGAAAGCTGCAGGAGCATTTGTTAACCCAAACGGCATCACAAGAAACTCATAATGCCCATACCTCGTCCTGAAAGCTGTCTTAGGCACATCCACATCCTTTACCTTCAACTGGTAATACCCTGACCTCAAGTCAATCTTAGAGAACATAGCTGCTCCCCGAAATTGATCAAAGAGATCATCAATCCTCGGCAAAGGATACCGATTCTTGATAGTCAACTTGTTCAGCTGACGATAATCAATGCACATTCTCATAGTGCCATCCTTCTTCTTCACAAACAAGACTGGTGCACCCCAAGGCGACACACTCGGCCGAATGAAACCACGATCAAGCAACTCTTGCAACTGCATCTTCAGCTCTTTCAGCTCCTTAGGTGCCATTCGATAAGGGGTAATGGACACAGGAGTTGTATTATCATACAGCTCAATCCCAAACTCCACCTCGCGATTAGGAGGTAAACCAGGCAACTCCTCAGGAAACACACTAGGAAACTCCTTCACAATCCTGATATCTTGCACACGCAACTCCTTAGAGCTAGGATTCATCACAAAAGCTAGGTAAGCTTCACAACCTTGCCTCAGCATCCGGCTCGCCTCCAACGTAGACACCACATTGGCAAGAAACTTCACATTCTCACCAACCACAACCACCTCATAATCATCCGCAAGCTTCAACGAAACTCGCTTATTCTCACAATCCACAACAGCTCGATGCTCAGCAAGACAATCCATACCAAGGATCACATCAAAACCATAGAAAGGCAACTCCATAAAGTCAACATGAAAAACATGATCTTGCACGACCAAAGGACATCTTCTAAAAAGCTTTCGAGTCACAACAGTCTCACCAAAAGAACTAGTGACACGCACACCAACATCCAAAGACTCAACATGCAAACCAAGCAATTCAGCATGCTCACGCAATATGTATGAGTGCGTAGATCCAGAATCAATCAAGGAAAGTAATGACAAGGATTGCAAAGTAAAAGTACCTGCGATCACATCCGCGTCATTCCTTCCCTCTCGCTGAGCATACACCCTGGCTTGGCCGCCACCCTCAGGCTGAATAGCCACAATATGAGCCACACCCCGACCACCTTCCTCTCTCCGCTGAAAATTACCACGGCCGCGCCCACGACCTCTCTGTGGTGCAGCAACAACAAGAGCACGCACTTGGCCACCAGCCAACATAGGACACTCTCTCCTCATATGATCCGCAGATCCACAGTTCCAGCACGCATTACCAGCCGCCACAACAGGAGCTTGCACCTCCCTCACAGCTTGAGGACAATCACGTTTCATATGGCCACGCGAACCACATGTCCAACATGCACTCGGATCAACTATAGCATTGCCTCCCCGAGCAGGCGCACCACCACCTTGCCTAGCTGAGGACTGATACTTCTGATCACGTCCCCTCTTGTTCCGTCCACCACCGGAACTATATTCAGCAGTTCGCTTACCAGCACTTGACCCAGCACTTCTAGCAGATAAACCCAAGTTCATCTCAATATCCTTTGCTCGGCCCACCAGCACATCAAAATCATCATACTCGGTAGCCAGCACATACATCTTTACATCCTTCACCAAACCATAACGGAACCTTTCACACATCGCTCGCTCATCCGGAACAAGCTCAGGTGCGTATTGACTGAGTCGAACAAACTGTACTTCATACTCAGCCACAGACATGCTCCCCTGGGTAAGAGACATGAACTCCCTCTTCTTTTCATCTAGGTACCTCACACCTAGATACCTTCTCTTGAACGCGTTCTGAAAGAACGTCCAAGTTACGTCAGCTTCCGCCATCCCAGCGATAGAGGTAGTCCACCAAGTGTAAGCATCATCTTGCAACAATGATACTACACAACCCAGCTTTTGCACATTAGTGCAACTCACTGACCCAAGATTCTCTTGGTACCTTCTAACCAAGATTCCGAACCTTCAGCAGACAAACCCCTGAACTCAGTCCCTCCTAGACTGCGCAAACGCTCCAAGGGTAGTCTAACTCCAGCATCTCCCTGATGTCCAGCTCCTTGAGCTCCAGCTACTGCTGCTTGAAAAGCTCCAGCAATAGCTTGTATCAACACTGTCATGTCAGGAACAGCTTGCCCCTGACCAGCCTCAGGCCCAGCGACCCCAGCACCAGCTGCAGCTCCAGCTCCTTCACCCTCAGCACCACCACCACCAGGTGGAGGAGGTAAATCCACCGCACTCTCAACATTCTCATCATTCTCATTCTCGTTCTGAGCCGTAGCTCGCACATTACTCCTCAACTCTCTACGAGGTGCCATACTCCAACAATGCAATCACAATGCAATTAAACAAAGTCAGGCCCAGCAAGGTAAGCAATCCAAGTACTCAAGCTCATTTTCAATTAAAAACAATATCATCTCATTAGCTTTGATTTGGCAATGGGTACCCACAACATGCTTCACCACAGCATACACTACAATTGTAACATACTTACAAATCACACATCATGCTTTCACTCAACAAGCATACAAAGCATACATACTTTAATCACACACACAACCATTCCCAATTACTCGAGAACTCAGCTCTGATACCACCAAATGTAACCCCCTTAACCCGGCCTAGACGGTCGACCCGAATTAAGAAGATCACACGGGGAAAACCAAAGTCAACCCGAAAGTCAACCTTGATTAACGACCATTTTTTTTCTTTTTAATCTTGTCTAGATGCACGTTAACCCTAGATATGTTCACAAGATAATCATATTCAGACATCATAACAATTAGAGAACATTCAGGGACCCAATTGCACAAATTACAACTTAAGGGACCAAATTGTAAATTCTGATAATTATAAGGACTTAACCCAAATTAAAGTTACCAACTTGAAATTAATCATCTTTCATGCTTCTTTGCCAACGTTCAGCTCAAACGGACATCTCAAACTCATACAATTGCAATAACAAGTTTCAGGACCAAAACGCAAACATTTCAGAACATTTAACCAACAATTTCAGTGCCCAACGGTCGAGTGTTTCGGAATAGGGAAAGCCCGTTCCGAAACGCGGGACCGTTCCAAAACTGGTACCGAAACATGGCCTGGCAGAGGCCAAACCGTTCCGGAACAGTGCCTCCCGTTTCAGAACGCCCAGGCCATTTCAGGCCCCCGTTCCGATACGGTAGCACCTGTTCCGAAACAGGCTGCCCAGATTACAGAAAATTTGCTGGTTTATCATGCAATTGACTTAGCAAACATGCTCCAAAAGCAACCAAATTATACCAGCAAGTCATTCAACATACAAGGAACATAATTGTATCAACCAAACATCAACATGGCAACAATTATGAAAATCCCCAAATCTATAGGCATGCTTCCTACTTAGCAAACCATTCAAGCATCAAAATACCAAAACCATCTCATAAAGGCCAATTACAAGCTCCAACATTATTAACATCATTAAACCAACTTAGGGAGTCCAAAACATCTCCCAAAACAACAACATAGGTTCCCATTGCCAAATGCCAAAAGCTAATAGTGTTTAAGAAACCTTCACCATACTTGAGCTTAGTTCACCACTTGGATTCTTCACCACCTTGCTGCCCTCAATGCACTTTAATGCTCTGCATTATTGGTTTAAGAAAAGAGAGAGAGCGTAAGCAAAAGCTTAGTGAGGAATGCTCATTTAAAACCACGCAATAATGCATTTACAAAACACATTTATAACCCTTAAATCCAATCATCATTTGTACATGCTCATAAGCATTTAAAACAAGCAATACATGCTTCAAGTTCATAACATGTCATATTGGCAACAAGTGATACATTCAACATAAGATCCACACATGGACTTTTAAACACCATTGTGATCTTACACTTTCCAAGGACCACACATGGACTTTTAAACACCATTGTGTCCTTAACCCCATGGACTTTTAAAAACCATGGAAAGGACCACACAAGGACTTTTAAACACCTTTGTGTCCTTAACAAGAATCTCCCAAGGACTTTTAAACACCTTGGTGTTCTTAAATAACAAGGCTTACAAAAGGAATTTTAACCACCTTGAACCTTAACCAAGAACCAACCATGGACTTTTAAACACCATGTTGTTCTTAAATAAACAAGGCTTACACAAGGAATTTTAACCACCTTGAACCTTAACCAAGATCCAACCATGGACTTTTAAACACCATGTTGTTCTCAAATAAACAAGGCTTACACAAGGAATTTTAACCACCTTGAACCTTAACCAAGAACCAACCTTGGACTTTTAAACACCATGTTGTTCTTAAATAAACAAGGCTCACACAAGGACTTTTAACCACCTTTGTGACCTTAACCATCACTTGCCAATATACATCATTAACAACAATATTCCACTGTTCTAAAGCATTTAACAAAGCCATAAACATCATGCATCTTTAAGCATCAAACCACATTAAGACAATGTTCAAAAACAAGGATCTCTTACCTTGAGCATCCTTCAACACATGGCTTACAATCCCAGCAAATAAACATGCTAAATATGCTTTCAAAACAGGATTTAAAACATGCAAACAAACCACATTGCATACAACCATTCCATGGTTCATCGTCAAGAGAGTTTTTCCGAAAACTTACTCTTGAGCTTAGCTAAGTTGCTTAGACTTAAACTAAGCTCCCAAACCTTCAAAACATTGGTTTCATAGCTGAAATCCAAAATCCACTCACCGATTCCGTTTCGCCTCTTGCCGAAACACCAATCAAGCTTCCGGATCAACACCACTAGGATCCAAAGATGACTCCCCTGTTTTAAACACATCAAAACAGTAGATTAATGCATCATCATGCATTAATATCCTCAATGAAAGCACCTAAACCCGCTGCTCTCATCCACACTCCATTTTCGGCTACCAAACACAACCGAAAATGCATCCAAACAACTCCACAACACTACCCAGCCAAGATCCATCAAATCTAATCATCCTTAAACATCAATTAACATCCAAAAAGGATCTAATCAAACTCTTATACCTCCAGCTATAACAGATCATCAAGATCACTCCAAAAACAACCAAGAACATAAGCTAAACTTAGGAAATTCAACCTATCCGGGATTGCATTTATTAAACATCAATTTCACATCAATTTAACATTCATTTAACATCAAATTGACACCTCAAAACACTGCCCAATCAGATCATACGAAATTTCATCAAAATCAATCAAATCTTGCATTTAAAAGCCAAAATCAAGAATACATCTATAAAACCTTTTATAAAACATAAATCAAGGATTGAGAACTTAGGAATTTCAGTAAAGAACTGAGAGTTCAGAGGAGAAGGACGTTCTTACCTCCAAATTTGAGTTTCTCCCTTTTTAGAACCAAAATCTTGATAATCCAATAGCAAATGGTGAGGTTTTGTTGAAGAGATGATTAGAGATCAAAAGAGGATTATAATCTCATGTTTGGACATCAAAATCAGAAGGAAAAGCTCTGGAGAAAAGTGTTTGGTTTGAGAGAAAAGATGAGAGAAAATGGAAATGAAATTTTAGGAAGTTAGTTGGAAATGCCCAAAATATCTTCCCTCATTTTTAGTTTTATTTAAAAACCTTTAATTAATCATTTAATATCTTAGAAAAATCTGGAGAAACTCCCATTGGGTAAATAGCTCCTTAAAGATTCAAAGTTTCAATCCTTTTTAAAACAGTCTCACAGTTTTCGAAATTTACATTTTGGTCACTAACCAAAATGTCACACTTCCAAACCTCATTTTGTAAAATTGATTTCACCAAACCCTTATATATAATAAAAGAGGATTTTAAGACATTTTTCCATATTTTTAATGCAACCCGAACTAGGTTTTCCTAAATTCACTCTTATATATTCGAACCACGATCCGACCGAACCGGTCCGAATCCCAAAACTCCTAAGCCCAAAACCGGGGCGTTACAACAACTCT
This sequence comes from Hibiscus trionum, assembly GCA_030270665.1. NCBI lineage: Eukaryota > Viridiplantae > Streptophyta > Magnoliopsida > Malvales > Malvaceae > Hibiscus > Hibiscus trionum. The sequence continues at coordinate 36,929,105 of BSYR01000026.1, read as the reverse complement.
AATCCACCTTAGAGATAAGTGATGGGTTTCAACGGCTAAAAAGGATAGAACTTTATGGGTAGGGGGAGTTTTGATCTTCGTAGACAATGGAGTTGGCTGCTGTGAGGCGCAACTCTATTCCACCTTAGAGATAAGTGATGGGTTTCAACGACTAAAAAGGATAGAACTTTATGGGTAGGGGGAGTTTTAGAGTTTACACTAAGAGGTATTGCTATAGTATTTCCTACTCCCAGTTTCCTTGCTAGAGATAGTTGAGGAGCAACCTTAGCAAATCATGTCGAGCATAGAGTAAGCTAGTGAGATAAGCCCTAGTTGAAAGATAAAGCATAGGTTAACCATGTAACACCCTAAATTTGGGCCTAGATGTTAGATTCCGAATCGGACCGATCAGAAAATGGTTCGAATCTTAAAGGGAGTTTTAGGGAACACCTAGTTAGGGATGCTTTAAAAATATAGAAAAATATCTAAAAATCCTCATTTAATATATGAAAGGTAATGGTGGAATCAATTTTACAATATAAGGTTTGGAAATACTACATTTCGGTGTAGTGACCAAATCACAGTTTTTGCAAAGTTTAGTAGTGACTGTTTTGTAAAGGATTTTGTTGAGTGGATCGATTGAATGATCAAGACCAAGAGGGGGTGAATTGGGATTTAAAAACTTTTGTGGGAGTGAATGGGCAAATAAAAATGATGAACAAAGGATTTTAGATTGGTTCAAGTTCCAAATGAACTCTACATCCACTACCTTAGCTACCACTAAGGATTTCAACAATTCACTATTTGTTCTTCCCCTTTTCAAAGCTTAGGAGGTAACCTTTACACAACCGGTCAAATTTTCTACCCAAAATTTGACCAAACCCTCACAAATAAGTAAAGAAGAAATCGGACAAGAAGTATATCTCTCAAATACAAATTTGTCCCTTGAAGTACAACACTCAACCCAAATTTGAAGATAAAATAAGAATTGGATACAACTCAATTTGGGAATTACAAGAGATTGGAAATTAGGCTCACTTGAGGTAGGATTTTTGCTTGAATGTCTTACTTTAATGCAATAGTTGTTGCTGGTCTTCAAAGAGCTTCAATTTATACCCATCTATCAATTCTAGCCATTTGGGTGGTTGGGGAATTGAATAGAGTCGTTGGGACCTCTCTTTCCACCATAAATGCACTTCTACAGCTATCTGTATCGGTACACGGGGAGTCGTATTGATACCTGTCTCAAAAAAGAAAGAGCTGTTGTACATAATAAAGAGGGGGTATCGAAACGCACGTAGGCGTATCGGTACGGGACAAGGAGTGTATCAAAACGAATAAGACCGTATCGATACCTTTTTCTCAACTTAGCTCAGTGGAGGTTTCCGTTTCGATACGAGGGTTTACCGTATCGATACAGGTCAACTACCATTTTAAATGTTGGTTACCTAACAACTGACACCAACGGTCGGATGCATTTAAAACTTTTCCAATTAAAAATTCATTTAAAACCGTATCGATACGGGTGAAGCCGTATCGGTACACCATTCAAACTCCTTCAGTTTTACAGAGGGGCGTATCGATACAGATGGAATCTGTTTCGATACGCTGTTTCGATACGATTAAGGGCGTATCGAAACGCGTCCTTCCAGTAGCCAACTTTGTAAAAAAGGTATCGATACGGATGGAAGCGTATCGATACACCTGGACGGTTTTCAACACTTTAGCCTTGGAACACTTAGAAAATATTTGGAGTTTGTGTTTTTCAAATCAGTTTTAAAGTGTTGGTGATTTAAAACTTATTAAGGGACTTAGAAATCAATTTCAAGTTTTCAATTTGATCCTTATCAATTTAATTATATCAAAATCAAACATAGGTTTTACAATCTCCCCTTTTTTATATAACAAAACCAAAACTTGAAAATTTTGACACTTTGAAAAACTTTGCTAAATTAACTCCCCCTTAATATTAGCTAGGTAACTTTTAAGTTGAAAATCAAAATTTTTAAGTGTTGTGAGCTTCGTTTTCCCCCTTTTTGTTAGATAAAAAATAATTGAGACAATGGAAAGTGCATAAACATAGGCAAAGGTATAAATAGGCAAGCAACATAAATATCATTAAGTTCAAATAAAGCATAACATCAACTTAAAAATCCAACACAACAGAAAATCAAAGCATAGGTTTAAAATAAAGTAAACTAAATCCTAAAAACATGAAGCAAATGTGCATAAATAAAATATCCTAGATGATATTCATGGATGCAAAGGGAGGCTACTATGCATCATCATTGCCTTCTTCATCATCTTCATCTTCATCCTCAATTGGATCGTCACTCCTCATGCTATTACGCCACTCATCATTGAAAGCGGTGAGAGAGATATTCATAGAATTGTGATCGCTTTCAAGAGAGGTGAGGCGATTCTCCACGTTCGACATGAGTTCTTCAAGGCTTGTGAAACGAGTATCAATCGTGGTAAACCTCAAAGCCATATTCGTACGCAATCCCGTGAATTGCTCATTGAGAAAAGTCATTAGAGCATCCATTGAAGGTGGATGAGGAGGTGGAGGAACTTGAGGAACTTGTTCACCTTGAGGATTTGCAAATTGTTCCGCGGCCTCGGTTGGAAGCTCGGATAGACGTAACCAACTACCATTAAAATAATGAAACTTACCCCTTGCAAGAGAGCGTTCATCAATTGGGTCGGTGAGGGGAGTTGGAAAGTCATGCGAACAATCAATCTCCTTTTGTATAAAGAAGTAGCTTAGGGTCGTGCCATAGGTGAAAGAAGTGACAAGAGTGGTGTGGCGATGTTGCACAAGATAAACGATCTCCGCAAACATGATACGAGCAAGGTTAGGACTCTTTCTCTCACGGAAGCAACGAATCCAAAAGTCATCCACTTGACGGATGGTAGAGTACTTTCCTCCGGAGGGCCTAAACCAGCAAGAGACCATCAAATGGAGGGTTCGATCCTGAGCATTTAAGGCGGTGACGGAACCACTAAGAACATGGCCAAGGGCATTCTCATCGTCAAGGCCTTCATCCTCCAACTTAAAGACTTCACAAATAGAGTTGACATCTATAGTGATTTTCTTACCCATAAGATAGGAATTAACCGCGGTAACAACCCCATCACGATTAGCACAACATTTGGCATTAGCATAAAAGATTAAGACCAAAATACGAAAATAAAATCCAAAAACTTCCATTGTTGGAGCAAAGGTAGATATACAAACTTGAATCGCTCCGGGTCAAGAAAAAGAATAGAGATTACCCTTTCCGGACGGATCTTGTAGTTTTGGAATTGACGAAAATAGCTGAGAGCTCCTTGGGATTGGAAAGAGTGTTGATAGATTTGAGTAAGATTTGGACGAGCACCCTCTCTGGTATTGGAAGTTTCACCAGTTTCATTAAGACGTGATCTCTTCCTAGTAGGGGCCATGAACTAGAAAACAAATGTATGCATTAAGATCTCTTCATTCAACCCATTGAAAGATCAAAAATCAAGGTAAAAAAATTTACAAAAGAAAATTTAAATAGAAATTTTAAAAAAACAAGTTTTGTTAAGAAGACAAACATAAAAACAAAACAAAAAATTTGAAAACGAAAAAAGAAAGAAAAAGTAAAAGAAAAAGAAAGGGTTTTACCTTGATAATGATTTGAGAAGAATGGAAGAAAAGCCTATCACCAAATTTATGAAAAAGCCTAAGAGCTTTGCTTGATTTGAAACCCTCTTGATGTTTTTAAGTTGTGGTGTGAAAATATGAGGGATGAAGAGGCTATTTATAGGCTGAAAACGGCTAGGGTTTTTAGGGTTTTGAGAATTTTAGTTTTGGTCAAAGTTGAAGACTTTAAATGCCAAATTAAAGCAGTTTGCGCAATCGCGTATCGATACGCCTGAGGGTGTATCGATACGGCGGTAAAAACGTAATTCCCATAAAAATGCCCGTTGAAGGATCATATAGTAACAGATGCAATCCGTATCAAAACGATTGAAGTTCGTATCGAAACAGGTTTAACCGTATCGATACCCGTTTAAGGCAAAATATATTCTGTGAAACTAATGAAGTACGCGTTTCGATACGCGTAGGGCCGTATCGATACCCTAAGCCTAGAAATACATTTTAGGCCTAAAGAACAAATATAAGCTCGATTCTAACACCTTCTAAAGGAATGCAAATGATGAATGAGCAGTTCTAAGCATATTTTAATAGAATCATAGTCCCCCTAGCTATAGGCATGGATATTTTCAAGAGTTACAACACACAAACATGCAATTTCACAAGATCAAGAAATTTTAAGCACAAAAGAGGTCCTAAAAGGTCAAGATAGGCTAGTTAGACCTAACTCTCTCCTAAGGGACCAAAAACGCTCTTTATCTAAAGGTTTTCGTAAATATGTCCGCTAATTGATTTAAGGTGTCAACATACTCTAATAACATCTTCTTTAAGGACATGATCTCTAATGAAATGATGCCTTATATCTATGTGTTTGGTTCTAGAGTGTTGGATGGGATTTTTTGTCAAACATATGGCACTAGTGTTATCACACTTAAGGGGTATGGTTTCAACTTTAATACCATAATCTAAGATTTGTTGCTTCATCCAAAGGACTTGAGCACAACAACTCCCTAAGGATATGTACTCGGCTTCGGTGGTAGATAAGGCTACACTATTTTGTTTCTTAGAGAACCAAGATATGAGCATACTACCTAGGAATTGACAAGTTCCCGAAGTACTCTTCCTATCGATTTTACACCCCCCATAATCCGCATCCGAATAAGCATGAAGGTTGAAGGTGGAGTCTCTAGGGTACCAAAGACCTAAACAAGGAGTATCTCTAAGGTACCTAAAGATTCTCTTAACGGCTATAAGGTGTGACTCTCTAGGACTAGCTTGAAACCTAGCACACAAGCAAACACTAAACAAGATATCTGGTCTACTTGTAGTAAGGTAAAGCAATGATCCAATCATAGAACGGTAAAGCTTAGGGTCGACACACTTACCTTATTCATCATTGTCAAGCTTTGTAGATGAATTCATAGGTGTGGCTTGAGGCTTTGCATTCTCCAAGCCAAACTTCTTGAGCATATCCTTTATGTATTTTGCTTGATTGATGAAGGTGTCATCCTTCCTTTTCTTGATTTGGAGTCCCAAAAAGAATGAGAGCTTCCCCGTCATGCTCATCTCGAATTCACCTTGCATTAGCTTAGCAAACTCTTTGCAATGACATTCTTTAGTAGAACCAAAATTAATGTCATCAACTTAAATTTGTACTACTAAGATGTCATTTTTATACCTTTTTATAAAACGTGTAGTGTCCACCTTACCTTTTTCAATTAAAAAGTTTGAAAGTCTTTCATACCAAGCTCTAGCAGCTTGTTTTAAACCATAAAGAGCTTTAGTGAGTTTGAAAACATGATTTGGAAATTTTGAGTCTTCAAAACCCGGTGGTTGTTCCACATACACTTCTTCATTTATAAAACAATTTAAAAATGCACTTTTAACATCCATTTGAAAAAGCTTGAAATCATGATAACATGCATATGCAAGAAACATCCTAATGGCTTCCATTCTAGCTACGGGTGCATAGGTTTCATCAAAATCTATTACCTTTTTTTAGTGTAACCTTGTGCTACTAGTCTAGCTTTATTTCTCACAATGTTACCACTCTCATCTAGTTTGTTCCTAAAGACCCATTTAGTTCCTATGGTAGATTGATTACTAGGCCTATCAACTAATGTCCAAACGTTACTTCTCTCAAATTGATTTAACTCTTCTTGCATAGCCGTAATCCAAAAATCATCTTTCAATGCTTCTTTTATATTCTTAGGCTCTATGCATGAGATAAATGCAACATGATTCATTAGTCTAAGAGAAGATCGAGTGGTTACCCCCTTGGATGGATCACCTAAGATTTCACCATCTTTGACATAGTTGAAGTCCCTTGGGTAGCTCACTTACTTTTCCTCAAGAGCCAAGTCTTTCAAGGCTTCAAGAGGTGGATCTTGTGTGTCCTCTTCTTTTGTTGGAATCTCATCCTCCTTTGAAGTTTGTCCTCCATCAAAGGCATTTATGATTCCTACATCATCATCATCACAAGAATCCTTCCTTGGAAGGAGGTTATCATCGAATACAACATGTATAGATTCTTCTACTACTAAAGTTCTCTTGTTAAATACTCGATAGGCTTTAGAGGTTAAAGAGTATCCTATGAAAATAGCTTCATCACTTTTTGCATCAAATTTACCTAAGTTGTCTTTTCCGTTATTTAAAACAAAACACTTGCAACCAAAAGGATGAAAATAGCTAATGTTAGGCTTTTTAGATTTTAAAATCTCATAAGGTGTTTTCTTTAAAATTGGCCTAATCATTACTAGGTTGACAATATAGCAAGCGGTGTTTGTGGCTTCCGCCCAAAAATATTTAGGTAAATTATTTTCACAAAGTATGGTTCTAACCATTTCTTGTAAAGTTCTATTTTTCCTCTCAACTACCCCATTTTGTTGAGGAGTTCGAGGAGCCGAAAAATTGTGGCTAATACCATTTTCATTTAAAAACTCTTCAAACCCAAAGTTTTGAAATTCGGTTCCAAGATCACTCCTAATATGGGAAATTTTGAGTTCAAGATCATTTTGGATTAGTTTTGAAAATGTGATGAATTTTTCTAAAGACTCATCTTTAGTACTTAAAAATAGAACTCAAGTAAATCTAGAAAAATCATCTACAAGAACAAATGCATAAGATTTACCACCCAAGCTCATAGTCCTAATTGGCCCAAATAAATCCATATGGATAAGTTGTAAACACATACTTGTAGAAACATCATTAAAGGATTTAAAAGAAGACTTATGTTGTTTGCCCTTAGAGCATGCATCACAAATTTTATCGTTTGAGAACTTAATCTTGGGTAAACCTCTAACAAGATGAAGGGAAACTAATTTTTCTAAAACACTAATGCTAACATGTCCTAGTTTCCTATGCCACAACCATGCATCATTTTCATTTTGAGCTACTAAACATGCATGAGATGTATGTATGTCATCTAGATGCACCATGTAAATGTTACCTATGCGATGACCTATGAGCATAATATTATTAGATTTAATGTCAACAATTGTGCATCCATTTTTATCAAATAAAACATTAAATCCTTTATCACACAATTGACTTATGCTCAACAAATTGTGTTTAAGACCATCGACAAAAAAGACATTCTCAATAAGAATAGTAGAGTGATTACCTATGGAGCCAATACCTTTAATGTGGCCTTTGGAGTTGTCACCAAATGTCACCACTCCTCCACTTTTTTGCTTTAGATCCATGAATCTACTCTTATCTCCGGTCATATGCCTCGAGCATCCACTGTCAAGGTACCCTGAGTTTTGACTTTGTGCTTTGGCCTTGTAGCAATGCTCCCCCTACAAACAAAGATATTAAACTTTTGTTTTTGGTACCCAAATCATTTTGGGTCCATGAGTGTTAGCTCCCAATAACTTGGTTCCCTTAGGAATCCAAGGTGACATAGCAACAATATTATTAGATTTTACAAGTTTCTTAGGAACCCATACACTTCTAATCCTTTTAGTTCTACTATGTCTAGGAGAGCTACTTTGTTTGTAGTTATTAGTCTTTTTCTTATGTTGGTTTGTTTTAGAAGATTCACCTATTTCATGTTTCACACTACCAACATTTTTAAAAGACTCTTTGAGCTTGTTAAGCTCATCTAACACCTTTTGGTGTTCACTATTACATTGAGAAATAAGATTATTAAGGTCAACATTTTCATCTTGGAAGAATTTTAGTTCATCTTTCAACCCTAAAATCTTTTTCTCAAATTTTAAATTAGCTTGAGAAAGAGAGTCATTTTTATCTTTTAATTGCAAAATAATTTTCTTATTCCTAATGACCGACTCCTTGTATTTCTCAACTAATTCATCATAGACCTCTTGCAACTCATCATATGCATCATTTAATTCATCATATGTAAAATCTAAAGATGATGAGTTAGAGGTTACCATGGAGAAATCTTCCTCAAGTGTTATGAGGCAAAGTTTGGCCACTTCTTGTTCGTCATCCTCGGATGACTCCTCATCACTCCAAGTAGCAAGCTTGGCTTTGAGCTTCTACTTCTTCTCAAAGCCCTTCTTCTTGAGTTGAGGGCACTCCGAACATATGTGGTCAGGTTTATTGCACTCGAAGCAAATGATTTGATCCCTTGCTTCTTATTTGTTTTTACCTTTGAAGTCCATCTTTCTTTGATTTTTTCTTCCACGGTTGGACCTCATGAATCGAGAGAACTTCTTGGCTATCACAGCGAGTTCTTCAAGGTCATCCTCCTCACTATAAGAGCTTTCCTTAAGTAGTGAAGCTTTGAGAGCTATTCCCATTTTCTTCTTCTTTTCCACTTCTACCTTCTTTACTCTCTTCTCTTCCTTCTTCTTCTCTTCTTCCCTTGCTTCATAATCTCATGAGTGAGGAGAGAACCCACTAGCTCATCAAGCTTTAGAGTCTTCAAATTTTGGCCTCTATGATGGCAGTTCTCTTCCCATCCCAAGATTCGGGAAGTGAGTAAAGTTGCTTCCGGACAAGCTTGTCTTCCGTAATAGTCTCTCCAAATCCTTTGAGCCCATTGACAATGGTTGAGAAGCGATCAAACATCTTGGACACAGTTTCGTCGGACTCCATCTTGAAATTCTCATAGCTACGATTGAGAATTCCAATATTGGTTTCCTTCACATCGTTGGTTCCTTCATAGGTGGTCTCAAGAGTATCTCATACTTCCTTGGCACTCTCAATGGATGAGACTGTGGAATAGATGTCGGGTCCAAAGGAGCAAAAAAGCATGGGAAGAGCCTTGTCATTTATTTGAATATTTTTCCTTTCATCTTCATTCATCTCTATCTTTTTCTTCAACACCATCTTTCCTTCATTGTCTTGCTTCAATGGAATGTAAGGACCATCTTCAATGACATCCCACACCAAGTAATCATTGGACTTGATGAAGAGGCGCATCCTATTCTTCCAAAAGGGATAGTTGTCACCATTGAAGAATGGTGGCTTTGTGGTGGATTGTGCCTCATACATACTTGAACCGGAGGTAGAAGCCATGGCTTGATTTTTTAGTTGATCACACTCTTCCTAGGAACTCCTCTTGTGGTTGTGAATACTTCAAAGAGGTAGGCTCTGATACCAATTGTTGAGTGGATTGATTGAATGATCAGGACCAAGAGGGGTGAATTGGGATTTAAAAACTTTGTGGGAGTGAATGAGCAAATAAAAATGAAGAACAAAGGATTTTAGAGTGGTTCAAGTTCCAAATGAACTCTACATCCACTACCTTAGCTACCACTAAGGATTTCAACAATTCAATATTTGTTCTTCCCCTTTTGAAGGCTTAGGAGGTAACCTTTAGACAACCGGTCAAATTTTCTACCCAAAATTTGACCAAACCCTCACAAATAAGTGATGAAGAAATTGGACAAGAAGTATATCTCTGAAATAGAAATTTGTCCCTTGAAGTAAAACACTCAACCCAAATTTGAAGATAAAATAAGAATTGGATACAACTCAATCTGGGAATTACAAGAGATTGGAAATTAGGCACACTTGAGGTTGGATTTTTGCTTGAATGTTTTACTTTAATGCAATAGTTGTTGCTGGTCTTCAAAGAGCTTCAATTTATACCTCCTCTATCAATTCTAGCCGTTTGGGTGGTTGGCGAATTGAATAGAGCCGTTGGGACCTTCTCTTTCCACCATAAATGCACTTCTGCAGCTATTCGTATCGGTACACGGGGAGCCATATCGATACCTGTATAAAAAAACAGCCATTGTACATAATAAAGATGGGGTATCGAAACGCACGTAGGTGTATCGGTACGGAACAGGGAGTGTATCGAAACGGATAAGACTGTATCGATACCTTTTTCTCAACTTAGTTCAGTGGAGGTTTCTGTTTCGATACGAGAGTTTACCGTATCGATATGGGTCAACTACCATTTTAAATGTTGGTTACCTAACAACTGACACCAACGGTTGGATGCATTTAAAACTCTTCGAATTAAAAATTCTTTTAAAACCGTATCGATACGGGTGAAGCCGTATCGGTACACCATTCAAACTCCTTCAGTTTTATAGAAGGGCGTATCGATACAAATGGAATCTGTTTCGATACGATTAAGGGGATATCGAAACACGGCCTTCCAGTTGCCAACTTTGTAAAAAAGGTATCGATACGGATGGAAGCATAACGATACACCTGGACGGTTTTCAACACTTTGGCCTTAGAACACTTAGAAAATATTTGGAGTTTGAGTTTTTCAAATCAATTTTAAAGTGTTGGTGATTTAAAACTTATTAAGGGACTTAGAAATCAATTTCAATTTTCATTTTGATCCTTATCAATTTAATTATATCAAAATCAAACATAGGTTTTACAATCTCCCCCTTTCTGATATAACAAAACCAAAACTTGAAATTTTTGACACTTTGAAAAAATTTGCTAAATTAACTCCCCCTTAATATTAGCTAGGTAACTTTTAAGTTGAAAATCAAAATTTTTAAGTGTTGTGAGCTTCCTTCTCCCCCTTTTTGTTAGATCAAAAATAATTGAGACAATGGAAAGTGCATAAACATAGGCAAAGGTATAAATAGGCAAGCAACATAAATATCATTAAGTTCAAATAAAGCATAACATCAACTTAAAAATCCAACACAACAGAAAATCAAAGCATAGGTTTAAAATAAAGTAAACTAAATCCTAAAAACATGAAGCAAATGTGCATAAATAAATTATCCTAGATGATATTCATGGAATGCAAAGGGAGGCTACTATGCATCATCATCGCCTTCTTCAGCATCTTCATCTTCATCCTCAAATGGATCATCACTCCTCATGCTATTACGCCACTCATCATGGAAAGCGGTGAGAGAGATATTCATAGAATTGTGATCGCTTTCAAGAGAAGTGAGGCGATTCTCCACGTTCGACATGCGTTCTTCGAGGCTTGTGAAACGAGTATCAATCGTGGTAAACCCTGAAGCCATATCCGTACGCAATCCCGTGAATTGCTCATTGAGAAAAGTCATTAGAGCATCCATGGGAGGTGGAGGAGGAGGTGGAGGAACTTGAGGAACTTGAGGAACTTGAGGAACTTGTTCACCTTGATGATTTGCAAATTGTTCCACGGCCTCAGTTGGAAGCTCGGATAGAAGTAACTAACTACCATTAAAATAATGGAACTTACCCCTTGCAAGAGAGCGTTCATCAATTCGGTCGGTGAGGGGAGTTGGAAAGTCATGCGAGCAATCAATCTCCTTTTGTAGAAAGAAGTAGCTTAGGGCCGTGCCATAGGTGAAAGAAGTGACAAGAGTGGTGTGGCGATGTTGCACAAGATAAACGATCTCCGCAAACATGATACGAGCAAGGTTAGGACTCTTTCTCTCACGGAAGCAACGAATCCAAAAGTCATCCACTTGACGGATGGTAGAGTACTTTCCTCTGGAGGGCCTAAACCACCAAGAGACCATCAAATGGAGGATTCGATCCTGAGCATTTAAGGCGGTGACGGAACCACTAAGAACATGGCCAAGGGTATTCTTATCGTCAAGGCCTTCATCCTCCAACTTAAAGACTTCACAAATAGAGTTAACATCTATAGTGATTTTCTTACCCATAAGATAGAAATTAACCGCGGTAACAACCCAATCACGATTAGCACAACATTTGGCATTAGCATAAAAGATTAAGACCAAAATACGAAAATAAAACTCGAGAATGGAGAGAAAATCCAAAAACTTCCATTGTTGGAGAAAAGGTAGATATGCAAACTTGAATTGCTCCGAGTCAAGAAAAAGAATAGAGATTACCCTTTATCTAAAGGTTTCGTAAATATGTCCGCTAATTGATTTAAGGTGTCAACATACTCTAACAACATCTACTTTAAGGACATGATCTCTAATGAAATGATGCCTTATTTCTATGTGTTTGGTTCTAGAGTGTTGGATGGGATTTTTTGTCGAACATATGGCACTAGTGTTATCACACTTAAGGGGTATGGTTTCAACTTTAATACCATAATCTAAGATTTGTTGCTTCATCAAAAGGACTTGAGCACAACAACTCCCTAAGGATATGTACTCGACTTTGGTGGTAGATAAGGCTACACTATTTTGTTTCTTATAGAACCAAGATATGAGCATACTACCTAGGAATTGACAAGTTCCCGAAGTACTCTTCCTATCGATTTTACACCCCCATAATCCGCATCCGAATAAGCATGAAGGTTGAAGGTGGAGTCTCTAGGGTACCAAAGACCTAAACAAGGAGTATCTCTAAGGTACCTAAAGATTCTCTTAACGGCTATAAGGTGTGACTCTCTAGGACTAGCTTGAAACCTAGCACACAAGCAAACACTAAACAAGATATTCGGTCTACTTGCGGTAATGTAAAGCAATGATCCAATCATAGAACGGTAAAGCTTAGAGTCGACACACTTACCTCCTTCATCCTTGTCAAGCTTTGTAGATGAGCTCATAGGTTTGGCTTGAGGCTTTGCATTCTCCAAGCCAAACTCCTTGAGCATATCCTTGATGTATTTTGCTTGATTGATGAAGGTGCCATCCTTCCTTTGCTTGATTTGGTGTCCCAAAAAGAATGAGAGCTCCCCCATCATGCTCATCTCGAATTCACCTTGCATTAGCTTAGCAAACTCTTTGCAATGACATTCGTTAGTAGAACAAAAAATAATGTCATCAACATAAATTTGTACTACTAAGATGTCATTTTTATACCTTTTTATAAAAAGTGTAGTGTCCACCTTACCTTTTTCAAATAAAAAGTTTGAAAGTCTTTCATACCAAGCTCTAGTGTAACGCCCCGGTTTTGGGCTTAGAAGTTTTGGGCGTTGACCGGTTTGGTCAAAGTGCTGTTCGAATCTAAAAGGGTGAATTTAGGAAAGCCTAGTTCGGGTTGCATTAAAATTATGGAAAATGTTCTAAAATCATATTTTAATATAATTAAGTGAACTGTGAAATCAATTTTGGAAAATGAGTTTTGGAAGGGTGACATTTTGGCTAGTGACCAAAATGTAATTTTTGAAAGTTTTGTGACTGTTTTAGAAAGGGTTGAAACTTTGAATCTTTAAGGAGCTATTATTCCAAAAGTAGTTTCTCCAGATTTTTCTAAGATATTTTAAGCTATATTCTGATTTTAAAACATATCAAAAGAGGAGGGAAAGCCATTTTGGCCATTTTGATAACTAATTTCCTATTTTCTTTTCTCTCATTTTCTCTCAACCCAAACACTTTCTTTCCAGAGAATTGTTTCTGATTTTCTCACCTAAATCTATCCTTTCAACTCTCTTTTGATTCCTAATCATCATATCTACAAAACCTCATCATTTGCTACTTGATTCATCAAGGTTTTTGATTCCAAAAAGAGGAGAAACTCAAGTTTGGAGGTAAGAACGTCCTTCTCCTCTAAACTATCAGTTCTTTACTGAAATTCCTAAGTTTTCAATCCTTAATTGATGTTTTATTAAAGACTTTTAAGTGGAGAAATGGATCTTGGCTTATAATGCAAGATTTGGTGATTTTTGATGATTTTCGTTTGATCTGTTAGATCTGTGATTTGAGATATGTTTTTGATGTTATTTGAACTCTAAATTGATAAGGAATTGAGTTTTGATTGATGCAATCCCGGATAGGTTGGGTTTCCTAAGTTTAGCTTGTGATTCTTGATTGTTTTTGAGGTGATCTTGTGGATCTGGTGTTGCTGGAGGTATAAGGATGTTGTTAGGCTCTTTTTAGATGTTAAATGATGTTATAGGATGTTAGGTTTTGATGGTTTATGGCTGGGCTTTGTTGAGAAGTGGTTTGGATGCATTTTCGGTTGTGTTTGGTGGCCGAAAATGGGGTGTGGATGAGAGCAGTGAGTTTAGGTGCTTTCATTGAGGATATTAATGCATGATGATGCATTAATCTACTGTTTTGATATGTTAAAACAGGGGAGTCATCTTTGGATCCAAGTGGTAGTGATCCAGAGGCTTGATTTGGTGCTTCGGCAAGAGGCGAAGTGGAATCGGTGAGTGAAATTGGGTTTTCGGCTTTGAAACCAATGTCTTGGGAGCTTAGTTTAAGTCTAAACAACTTTGCTAAGCTCAAGTGTAAGTTTTCGGAAATACTCTCTAGTGGTGGCCATGATTTGATTGTTGTGCAATGTGGTTTATTGCATGTTTTAAACTCTGTTTTGAAAGCATGATTTAGCATGGTTAATGCTGTTTTTGTAAGCCATATGTTGAAGGAAGCTCAAGGTAAGAGTTCCTTGTTTTGAACATTGATTAAATGTGGTTTGATGCTTTTAAATGCATGATGAATATGGCTTGGTTTAATGCTTTAAAACAGTGGATAAATTGATGATAATGATGTATATTGGCAAGTGATGTTTTGCAAAGGTTAAGGTCACTAAGGTGGTTAAAAGTCCTTGAGTGAGCCTTGTTTACTTAAGAACATCAAGGTGGTTAAAAGTCCTTAGATGGTTCTTGTTACGGACACAAAGGTGTTTAAAAGTCCTTGTGTGATCCTTTCCAAGGTGTTTAAAAGTCCTTGGGGTCAAGGTGTTTAAAAGTCCTTGAGGTGATTTATATCATGGTGTTTAAAAGTCCATGGGCCAAGGTGTTTAAAAGTCCTTGTGGCCAAGGTGTTTAAAAGTCCTTGGGGGAAAGTTGATGAACTTGTTTTTAAAGAAATGAAATGTACCACTTGTGGCCAATATGACATGTAATGAGATGCTTGTTTAAAGATTGCTTTTGAGCATGTGTAAATGATGATTTGAAGCATGATTTATAAGTGTTTTATAAATGCATTATTGAATGGTTTTATTGAGCATTCCTCACTAAGCTTTTGCTTACGCTCTCTCTTTGTTTTCTCAAATCAATAATGCAGAACATTAAAGTACTTTGAGGGCAGCAAGGAAGGCAAGCATTCAAGTGGGAGTAAAGCTCAAAGTATGGAAAGTTTTCTTAAGTACATTTAGCTTTTGGTAATTTGGCAATGGGGGACCTATCTGTACAGGGTGTTTCGGAACAGTGCCTGCCGTTTCGGAACGGGTGCCTTGAAGCAGCCCAGGCGTCCGAAACGGGTGACACCGTTCCGAAACGGATAGGCTACTGTCTGCCCTCGTTTCGGTATGCGTTGCGGAACGGCCCCGCGTTTCGAAACGGGCTGTCTCCCGTTTCGGAACGGGTGACCGTTAGGAGCTGACATTGGCAGTTAGATGTTTTGAAATGTTTGCATTTTGGTCCTGAATCTTGTTTGTGCAATAGTATGAGTTTGGGAAGTCCTTTTGAGCTGAAATTTCACAGAGAAGCATGAAACTTGATTAATTTCAAGTTGGTAACTTTAATTTGGGTTAAGTCCTTATATATATCAGAAATTACAATTTGGTCCCTAAAGTTGTAATTTGTTCAATTGAGTCCCTGTTTGATCTCTGATGTTTATGATCTTTGAGTATGTTGTTGTATGATCATATCTAAGGATTAATATGCATCTAGACAAGTTTAAAAAGGAAAAAAAGGGTCGTTAATCAAGGTTGACTTTCGGGTTGACTTTGGTTTTCCCCGTGTGACTTTCTTAATTCGGGTCAACCGTCTAGGCCGGGTTAAGGGGGTTACATTTGGTGGTATCAGAGCTGAGTTCTCGAGTAATTGGGAATGAATGTGTGCATGATTGAAGTATGTGTGCCTTGTATGCTTGTTGATCGAAAGCATGTTTAGTGGCTTGTGATTTGGATGCAATTGAGATGTATGCTGTGATGTAGCATGTTGTGGGTACCCATTGCCAAATAAAAG
This sequence comes from Hibiscus trionum, assembly GCA_030270665.1. NCBI lineage: Eukaryota > Viridiplantae > Streptophyta > Magnoliopsida > Malvales > Malvaceae > Hibiscus > Hibiscus trionum. The sequence continues at coordinate 36,913,275 of BSYR01000026.1, read as the reverse complement.
CTAATGGAATGGTGTTGATTTTGAATGAAATTGAGCTTGAATACTTGGATTGCTTACCTTGCTGGGCCTGACTTTGTTTATTTGTATTGTGATTGCATGGTAAAAGTATGGCACCACGTAGAGATTTAAGAGGTAATGTGCGAGCTACGGCTCCCAATGAGAACGAGAATGAGGAAAACACGGGTAGTGCGGTGTTACCTCCTCCTCCACCTGGTGGTGGTGCTGAGGGTGGAAGAGCTGAAGCTGCAGCTGGTGCTGGAGCTGCTGGACCAGAGGTTGGTCAGGGGCAAGCTATGCCTGATATGTCTATGTTGGTACAAGCTATTGCGGGTGCTTTCCGAGCAGCAGTAGCTGGAGCTCAAGGAGCTGGGCATCAGGGAGATGCTGGTGTTAGACTACCTTTGGAGCGTCTGCGCAGTCTTGGTGGGACTGAGTTCAGGGGTATGTCTGCTGAGAGTTCTGAAGCTTGGCTAGAGAGTATCAAGCGAATCTTGGGTCAGATGAGTTGCACTGATGTGCAGAAGCTGGGGTGTGTTGTATCCTTGCTGCAGGACGATGCGTATACGTGGTGGACGACCACTATAGCTGGGATGGTTGAAGCTGATGTGACTTGGACATTCTTTCAGAATGTGTTCAAGCGGAGATATCTTGGTGTTAGATATCTTGATGAGAAGAAGCGTGAATTCATGTCTCTTACCCAAGGGAGCATGAGTGTGGCTGAGTATGAAGTGCAGTTTGTGCGACTCAGTCAGTATGCACCTGAGCTGGTACCTGATGAGCGGGCAAGGTGCGAGAGGTTCCGTTATGGCTTAGTGACGGATGTGAAAATTTATGTGCTGGCCACCGAGTATGATGATTTTGATGTGTTGGTGGGCCAAGCCAAGGACATTGAGATGAACTTGGGTTTATCTGCGAAAGGTGCTGGAGCAAGTTCTGGTAAGAGAGCTGCTGAGTATAGTTCCGGAGGTGGACGGAACAAGAGGGGACATGATCAGAAGTATCAGTCTTCAGCTAGGAGAGGTGGTGGTGCACCTGCTAGAGGAGGCAATGCTAGAGCTGATCCGAGTGCTTGTTGGATCTGTGGTTCACGTGGTCACATGAAGCGTGACTGTCCTCGTGTTGTGAGAGAGGTGCAAGCTCCTGTTGCGGCAGCTGGTAATGGGTGTTGGAATTGTGGATCCGCAGACCATTTGAGGCAAGATTGTCCTAGGTTGGCTGGTGATCAGGTGCGTGCTCCTGTTGTTGCTGCACCGCAGAGAGGTCGTGGGCGCGGCCGTGGTAATTTCCAGAGGAGAGAGGAAGGTGGTCGTGGAGTGGCCCATGTTGTGGCTATTCAGCCTGAAGGTGGAGGCGAAGCGAGGGTGTATGCTCAGCGTGAGGGAAGGAATGATGCGGATGTGATTGCAGGTACCTTTACTTTGCAGTCCTTGTCACTGCTTTCTTTGATAGATTCTGGATCTACGCATTCATACATTTTGCGTGAGCATGCTGAATTGCTTGGTTTGCCTGTTGAGTCTTTGGATGTTGGTGTTCGTGTCACTAGTTCTTTTGGTGAGACTGTTGTGACTCGAAAGCTTTATAGAAGGTGTCCCTTGGTTGTTCAAGAACATGTTTTTCATGTTGATCTTATGGAGTTGCCCTTTTATGGTTTTGATGTAATCCTTGGTATGGATTGGCTTGCTGAGCATCGTGCTATTGTGGATTGTGAAAACAAGCGAGTTTCACTTAAGCTTGCGGATGATTATGAAGTTGTTGTGGTTGGTGAGAATGTGAAGTTTCTTGCCAATGTGGTGTCTACCTTGGAGGCGAACAGGATGCTGAGGCAAGGTTGCGAAGCCTATCTAGCTTTTGTGATGAATTCTAGCTCTAAAGAGTTGAGGGTGCAAGATATCAGAGTTGTGAAGGAGTTTCCTGATGTTTTTCCTGAGGAGTTGCCTGGTTTACCTCCTAACCGCGAGGTGGAGTTTGGAATTGAGCTGTATGAGAATACAACTCCTGTGTCCATTACTCCTTATAGAATGGCACCTAAGGAGCTGAAGACGCAGTTGCAAGAGTTGCTTGTTCGTGGTTTCATCCGGCCGAGTGTGTCACCTTGGGGAGCACCGGTCTTGTTTGTGAAGAAGAAGGATGGCACTATGAGAATGTGCATTGATTACCGTCAGCTGAACAAGTTGACTATCAAGAATCGGTATCCTTTGCCGAGAATTGATGATCTCTTTGATCAATTTCGGGGAGCTGCTGTGTTCTCTAAGATTGACTTGAGGTCAAGGTATTATCAGTTGAAGGTGAAGGATGTGGATGTGCCTAAGACAGCTTTCAGGACAAGGTATGGGCATTATGAGTTCCTTGTGATGCCGTTTTGTTTGACAAATGCTCCTGCTGCTTTCATGGACATGATGAATCGTGTGTTTCATGAATACCTGGACAAGTTTGTTGTGGTGTTCATCGATGATATCCTCGTGTACTCGCGTACTGAGGAGGAGCATGAAGAGCATTTGAGGATTGTTTTCAGGCTTTGTTGGAGAATCAGCTCTATGCTAAGCTGAGCAAGTGTGAGTTCTGGCTTAAGGAGGTGGTGTTTCTTGGGCATGTGGTCTCAGCTGAGGGGATTCGTGTTGATCCTCAGAAGATTGAGGCGGTGATGAACTGGAAGGTTCCTAAGTCTGTTCATGAGGTCCGTAGTTTCCTTGGTTTGGCGGGATACTACCGTAGGTTTGTGGATGGTTTTTCCAAGATTGCTGCTCCTTTGACGAAACTGTTGCAAAAGGATGTTAAGTATGAGTGGACGGAAGCGAGACAACAGGCTTTTGAGAAGCTTAAGGCGGCTTTGACGCAAGCTCCTATCTTGATTCAGCCTGTATCAGGGAAAGAGTTTGTGGTTTACAGTGATGCATCCTATGTTGGTTTGGGGTGTGTGCTGATGCAGGAGGGTAAGGTGGTGGCTTATGCATCGCGGCAGTTGAAAGTGCATGAGCGCAATTACCCTACGCATGATATTGAGCTGGCTGCAGTGGTTTTTGCTCTGAAGATCTGAAGACATTATCTGTATGGTGAGAAGTGTACTGTGTACACAGATCACAAGAGTTTGAGGTATCTAATGTCTCAGAAGGAGTTGAATCTTAGGCAGCGGCGTTGGTTGGAGTTGCTCAAGGATTATGATTTGACGATTGAGTATCATCCTGGAAAAGCTAATGTTGTTGCGGATGCCTTGAGTAGGAAAGTAGCTGTTGAGCTGAGGGCTATGTTTGCTAGCTTGAGCATATCGCAAGATGGTGGTCTTGTTGCTGAGTTGCAAGTGAAACCATCTTTGGTTCAGTTGATCAAGGATAAGCAGTTGCTGGATGATTCCTTGGTGTCTCATGTTCAAGATATCGCGGAGGGTAGACCTTCGGATTTCTGCTTTAATGATGATGGAGTGTTGTGTTTTGGGAGTCGAATAGTAGTGCCTGCTGATGCTGAGTTGAGGCGTGCTATTCTGACTGAAGGTCATAGTAGTCCTTTTGCTATGCACCCTGGTAGTACCAAGATGTATCGTGATCTTCGTGATGAGTACTATTGGGTGGGTTTGAAGAAGGATGTTGCGGAGTTTGTGAGCAAGTGTTTGGTGTGTCAGCGAGTTAAGGCTGAGCATCAGGTTCCTTCAGGGTTGTTGCAACCGTTGAAAATCCCTGAATGGAAGTGGGAAAGGGTTACCATGGATTTTGTATCTGGTTTACCTTTGTCTCCCTCGAAGAAGAATTCTGTTTGGGTGATTGTGGATCGCCTAACGAAGTGTGCGCATTTCTTGCCTGTGCATACCACGTTTTCTTTGGATAAGTTGGCAGAGCTGTACATTGCTGAGATTGTGCGGCTGCATGGTGTGCCTAAGTCGATTGTGTCGGATAGGGATCCGAGGTTCACATCGCGTTTCTGGCAGTGTTTGCATCAAGCTCTGGGTACAAGGTTGCATTTCAGTACGTCCTATCATCCTCAGTCGGATGGTCAGTCTGAGCAAGTTATCCATATTTTGGAGGATATGTTGAGGTGCTGCGTGATTGAGTTCCAAGGTTCTTGGGAGAAGCATCTGCCTTTGGTTGAGTTTGCTTATAACAACAGTTATCAGGCAAGTATACAGATGGCACCTTATGAGGCTTTGTATGGGAGGAAGTGTAGGACTCCTCTGTGTTGGGCTGAAACTGGTCAAAAGTTGGTTTCGATGCCGGCTTTGTTGAAAGGGACCACAGAGAAGGTAAAGCTCATTTGTGAGCGGTTGAAGGCTGCCTCTGATCGGCAAAAGTCTTACGCGGATTTGAAGCGTAAAGAGATTGAGTATGCGGTGGGTGATCGTGTGTTCTTGAAGGTTTCGCCTTGGAAAAAGGTGATGAGGTTTGGCCGGAAGGGTAAGTTGAGCCCTAGGTACATTGGACCATATGAGGTGGTTGAGCGTGTGGGTCCTGTTGCGTATCGGTTGAGGTTACCTCAGGAGTTGGAGAAGATTCATGATGTGTTTCATGTTTCTATGCTCCGGAAGTATAGATCTGATCCTTCGCATGTGATGCCTGTGGAGGAAGTGGTTTTGAATCCGGATTTGACCTATGATGAGGAACCGGTGAAGGTTCTGGATTCGGATAGTAAGGTTCTTCGTGGCAAGACCATTGAGTTGGTGAAGGTGCTGTGGAAGCATCGAGGTGTTGAGGAAGCCACGTGGGAGCGGAAGGAAGACATGCTGAAGCAGTTTCCTTATCTCTTTCCTTCAGGTAAATTTCAGGGATGAAATTTCTTAAGGGGGGGAGAGTTGTAACGCCCCGGTTTTGGGCTTAGAAGTTTTGGGCGTTGACCGGTTTGGTCAAAGTGCTGTTTGAATCTAAAAGGGTGAATTTAGGAAAGCCTAGTTCGGGTTGCATTAAAATTATGGAAAAATGTTCTAAAATCATCTTTTAATATAATTAAGTGAACTGTGAAATCAATTTTGGAAAATGAGTTTTGGAAGGGTGACATTTTGGCTAGTGACCAAAATGTAATTTTTGAAAGTTTTGTGACTGTTTTAGAAAGGGTTGAAACTTTGAATCTTTAAGGAGCTATTATTCCAAAAGTAGTTTCTCCAGATTTTTCTAAGATATTTTAAGCTATATTCTGATTTTAAAACATATCAAAAGAGGAGGGAAAGCCATTTTGGCCATTTTGATAACTAATTTCCTATTTTCTTTTCTCTCATTTTCTCTCAACCCAAACACTTTCTTTCCAGAGAATTGTTTCTGATTTTCTCACCTAAATCTCTCCTTTCAACTCTCTTTTGATTCCTAATCATCATATCTACAAAACCTCATCATTTGCTACTTGATTCATCAAGGTTTTTGATTCCAAAAAGAGGAGAAACTCAAGTTTGGAGGTAAGAACGTCCTTCTCCTCTAAACTATCAGTTCTTTACTGAAATTCCTAAGTTTTCAATCCTTAATTGATGTTTTATTAAAGACTTTTAAGTGGAGAAATGGATCTTGGCTTATAATGCAAGATTTGGTGATTTTTGATGATTTTCGTTTGATCTGTTAGATCTGTGATTTGAGATATGTTTTTGATGTTATTTGAACTCTAAATTGATAAGGAATTGAGTTTTGATTGATGCAATCCCGGATAGGTTGGGTTTCCTAAGTTTAGCTTGTGATTCTTGATTGTTTTTGAGGTGATCTTGTGGATCTGGTGTTGCTGGAGGTATAAGGATGTTGTTAGGCTCTTTTTAGATGTTAAATGATGTTATAGGATGTTAGGTTTTGATGGTTTATGGCTGGGCTTTGTTGAGAAGTGGTTTGGATGCATTTTCGGTTGTGTTTGGTGGCCGAAAATGGGGTGTGGATGAGAGCAGCGAGTTTAGGTGCTTTCATTGAGGATATTAATGCATGATGATGCATTAATCTACTGTTTTGATGTGTTAAAACAGGGGAGTCATCTTTGGATCCAAGTGGTGGTGATCCGGAGGCTTGATTTGGTGCTTCGGCAAGAGGCGAAGTGGAATCGGTGAGTGAAATTGGGTTTTCGGCTTTGAAACCAATGTCTTGGGAGCTTAGTTTAAGTCTAAACAACTTTGCTAAGCTCAAGTGTAAGTTTTCGGAAATACTCTCTAGTGGTGTCCATGATTTGATTGTTGTGCAATGTGGTTTATTGCATGTTTTAAACTCTGTTTTGAAAGCATGATTTAGCATGGTTAATGTTGTTTTTGTAAGCCATATGTTGAAGGAAGCTCAAGGTAAGAGTTCCTTGTTTTGAACATTGATTAAATGTGGTTTGATGCTTTTAAATGCATGATGAATATGGCTTGGTTTAATGCTTTAAAACAGTGGATAAATTGATGATAATGATGTATATTGGCAAGTGATGTTTTGCAAAGGTTAAGGTCACTAAGGTGGTTAAAAGTCCTTGAGTGAGCCTTGTTTACTTAAGAACATCAAGGTGGTTAAAAGTCCTTGGATGGTTCTTGTTACGGACACAAAGGTGTTTAAAAGTCCTTGTGTGATCCTTTCCAAGGTGTTTAAAATTCCTTGGGGTCAAGGTGTTTAAAAGTCCTTGAGGTGATTTATATCATGGTGTTTAAAAGTCCATGGGCCAAGGTGTTTAAAAGTCCTTGGGGCCAAGGTGTTTAAAAGTCCTTGGGGGGAAGTTGATGAACTTGTTTTTAAAGAAATGAAATGTATCACTTGTGGCCAATATGACATGTAATGATATAAAGCATGAGATGCTTGTTTAAAGATTGCTTTTGAGCATGTGTAAATGATGATTTGAAGCATGATTTATAAGTGTTTTATAAATGCATTATTGAATGGTTTTATTGAGCATTCCTCACTAAGATTTTGCTTACGCTCTCTCTTTGTTTTCTCAAATCAATAATGCAGAACATTAAAGTACTTTGAGGGCAGCAAGGAAGGCAAGCATTCAAGTGGGAGTAAAGCTCAAAGTATGGAAAGTTTTCTTAAGTACATTTAGCTTTTGGTAATTTGGCAATGGGGGACCTATGTGTATGTTTTTGGGAGATGTTTTAAACTCCCCAAGTATGTTTTAGGTTGTTGAGAATGTTGGTTTTTGTAATTGGCCTTTATATGCTTGAATTGGAAGTTTATGCTTGAATGGTTGCTTGTGTAGGAAGCATGCCTATAGATTTGGGGCTTTTCATATATGTTGATGTTTTGATGAATTGTTGATGCAAGTATGTCCCATATATGTTGAATAGCATGCTGGTAAAGTTTGGTGGCATTTGGAGCATGATTGGATGTTTAATTGCATGTTTAAGTATGCATTTTGGGGTAATCTGTACAGGGTGTTTCGGAACAGTGCCTGCCGTTTCGGAACGGGTGCCTTGAAGCAGCCCAGGCGTCCGAAACGGGTGACACCGTTCCGAAACGGATAGGCTACTGTCTGCCCTCGTTTCGGTACGCGTTGCGGAACGGCCCCGCGTTTCGAAACGGGCTGTCTCCCGTTTCGGAACGGGTGACCGTTAGGAGCTGACATTGGCAGTTAGATGTTTTGAAATGTTTGCATTTTGGTCCTGAATCTTGTTTGTGCAATAGTATGAGTTTGGGAAGTCCTTTTGAGCTGAAATTTCACAGAGAAGCATGAAACCTGATTAATTTCAAGTTGGTAACTTTAATTTGGGTTAAGTCCTTATATATATCAGAAATTACAATTTGGTCCCTAAAGTTGTAATTTATTCAATTGAGTCCCTGTTTGATCTCTGATGTTTATGATCTTTGAGTATGCTGTTGTATGATCATATCTAAGGATTAATATGCATCTAGACAAGTTTAAAAAGGAAAAAAAAGGGTCGTTAATCAAGGTTGACTTTCGGGTTGACTTTGGTTTTCCCCGTGTGACTTTCTTAATTCGGGTCAACCGTCTAGGCCGGGTTAAAGGGGTTACATCTAGGAGCTTGTTTTAAACCATAAAGAGCTTTAGTGAGTTTGAAAACATGATTTAGAAATTTTGAGTATTCAAAAACCGGTGGTTGTTCCACATACACTTCTTCATTTATAAAACCATTTAAAAATGCGCATTTAACATCCATTTCAAAAAGCTTGAAATCATGATAACATGCATATGCAAGCAACATCCTAACGGCTTCCATTCTAGCAACGGGTGCATAGGTTTCATCAAAATGTATTCCCTCTTCTTGAGTGTATCATTGTGCTACTAGTCTAGCTTTATTTCTCACAATGCTACCACTCACATCTAGTTTGTTCCTAAAGACCCATTTAGTTCCTATGGTAGATTGATTACTAGGCCTATCAACTAATGTCCAAACGTTACTTCTCTCAAATTGATTTAACTCTTCTTGCATAGCCATAATCCAAAAATCATCTTTCAATGCTTCTTTTATATTCTTAGACTCTATGCATGTGATAAATGCAACATGATTCATTAGTCTAAGAGAAGATCGAGTGGTTACCCCCTTGGATGGATCACCCAAGATTTCACCATCTTTGACATAATTGAACTCCCTTGGGTAGCTCACTTCCTTTTCCTCAAGAGCCAAGTCCTTCAAGGCTTCCTTTTCCTTTTCCTTCAAGATTTCACCATTTATGATTCCTACATCATCATCATCACAAGAATCCTTCCTTGGAAGGAGGTTATCATCAAATACAACATGTATAGATAATTCTACTACTAAAGTTCTCTTGTTAAATACTCGATAGGCTTTAGATGTTAAAGAGTATCCTATGAAAATAGCTTCATCACTTTTTGCATCAAATTTACCTAAGTTGTCTTTTCCATTATTTAAAACAAAACACTTGCAACCAAAAGGATGAAAATAGCTAATGTTAGGCTTTTTAGATTTTAAAATCTCATAAGGTGTTTTCTTTAAAATTGGCCTAATCATTACTAGGTAAACAATATAGCAAGCGGTGTTTGTGGCTTCCGCCCAAAAATATTTAGGTAAATTATTTTCACAAAGCATGGTTCTAGCCATTTCTTGTAAAGTTCTATTTTTCCTCTCAACTATCCCATTTTGTTGAGGAGTTCGAGGAGCCAAAAAATTGTGGCTAATACCATTTTCATTTAAAAACTTTTCAAACCCAAAGTTTTGAAATTCGGTTCCATGATTACTCCTAATATGGGAAATTTTGAGTTCAAGATCATTTTGGGTTAGTTTTGAAAATGTGATGAATTTTTCTAAAGCCTCATCTTTAGTACTTAAAAATAGAACCCCAAGTAAATCTAGAAAAATCATCTACAAGAACAAATGCATAAGATTTACCACCCAAGCTCATAGTCCTAATTGGCCCAAATAAATCCATATGGATAAGTTGTAAACACCTACTTGTAGAAACATCATTAATGGATTTAAAAGAAGACTTATGTTGTTTACCCTTCGAGCATGCATCACAAATTTTATCGTTTGAGAACTTAATCTTGGGTAAACCTCTAACTAGATCAAGGGAAACTAATTTTTCTAAAAAACTAATGCTAGCATGTCCTAGTTTCCTTTGCCACAACCATGCATCATTTTCATTTTGAGCTACTAAACATGCATGAGATGTATGTATGTCATCTAGATGCACCATGTAAATGTTACCTATGCGATGACCTATGAGCATAATATTATTAGATTTAATGTCACTAATTTTGCATCCATTTTTATCAAATAAAACATTAAATCCTTTATCACACAATTGACTTATGCTCAACAAATTGTGTTTAAGACCATCGACATACAAGACATTTTCAATAAGAATAGTAGAGTGATTACCTATGGAGCCAATACCTTTAATGTGGCCTTTGGAGTTGTCACCAAATGTCACCACTCCTCAACTTTTTGGCTTTAGATCCATGAATCTACTCTTGTATCCGGTCATATGCCTCGAGCATCCACTATCAAGGTACCATGAGTTTTGACTTTGTGCTTTGGCCTTGTAGCAATGCTCCCCCTACAAACAAAGATATTAAACTTTTTTTGGTACCCAAATCATTTAGGGTCCACGAGTGTTAGCTCCCAATAACTTGGTTCCCTTAGGAATCCAAGGTGACATAGCAACAATATTATTAGATTTTACAAGTTTCTTAGGAACCCATACACTTCTAATCCTTTTAGTTCTACTATGTCTAGGAGAGCTACTTTGTTTGTAGTTATTAGTCTTTTTCTTATGTTGGTTTGTTTTAGAAGAGTCACCTATTTCATGCTTCACACTACCAACATTTTTAAAAGACTCTTTGAGCTTGTTAATATCATCTAACACCTTTTGGTGTTCACTATTACATTGAGAAATAAGATTATTAAGGTCAACATTTTCATCTTGGAAGAATTTTAGTTCATCTTTCAACCCTAAAATATTTTTCTCAAATTTTAAATTAGCTTGAGAAAGAGAGTCATTTTTACCTTTTAATTCCGAAATAATTTTCTTATTCCTAATGACCGACTCCTTGTATTTCTCAACTAATTCAACATAGACCTCTTGCAACTCACCATATGCATCATTTAATTCATCATATGTAAAATCTAAAGATGATGAGTTAGAGGTTACCATGGAGGAATCTTCCTCAAGTGCCATGAGGCAAAGGTTGGCCACTTCTTGTAATTCATCCTCTAATGACTCCTCATCACTCCAAGTAGCAAGCTTGGCTTTGAGTTTCTTCTTCTTCTTCTCAAAGCCCTTATTCTTGAGTTGAGGGCACTCCGAACGTATGTGGCCGGGTTTATTGCAATCGAAGAAAATGATTTGATCTCTTGCTTCTTCTTTGTTTTTACCTTTGAAGTCCATCTTTCTTTGAATTTTTCTTCCACGGTTGGACCTCATGAATCGAGAGAACTTCTTGGCTATCATAGCCAATTGTTCAATGTCATCCTCCTCACTAGAAGAGCTTTCCTCAAGTAGTGAAGCTTTGAGAGCTATTCCCATTTTCTTCTTCTTTTCCACTTCTAGCTTCTCTTCTCTCTTCTCTTCTTCCCTTCCTTGCTTCATAATCTCATGAGTGAGGAGAGAACACACTAGCTCATCAAGCTTTAGGGTCATCAATATTTTGGCCTTTATGATGGCGGTTCTCTTCCCATCCCAAGATTCAGGAAGTGAGTAAAGTAGCTTCAGGACAAGCTTGTCTTTCGGAATAGTCTCTCCAAATCCTTTGAGCCCATTGACAATGGTTGAGAAGCGATCAAACATCTCGGGCACCGTTTCGTCGGACTCCATCTTGAAATTCTCATACCTAAGATTGAGAATTACAATCTTGGTTTCCTTCACATCGTTGGTTCCTTCATAGGTGGTCTCAAGAGTATCCCATACTTCCTTGGCACTCTCAATGGATGAGACTTTGGAATAGATGTCGGGTCCAAAGGAGCAAAAAACCATGTGAAGAGCCTTGTCATTTATTTGAATCTTCTTTCTTTCATCTTCACTCATCTCTATCTTTTTCTTCAACACCATCTTTCCTTCATTGTCTTGCATCATTGGAATGTAAGGACCATCTTCAATGACATCCCACACCAAGTAATCATTGGACTTGATGAAGAGGCGCATCCTATTCTTCCAAAAGGGATAGTTGTCACCATTGAAGAATGGTGGCTTTGTGGTGGATTGTGCCTCATACATACTTGAACCGGAGGTAGAAGCCATGGCTTGATTTTTTAGTTGATCACACTCTTCCTAGGAACTCCTCTTGTGGTTGTGAATCCTTCAAAGAGGTAGGCTCTGATACCAATTGTTGAGTGGATTGATTGAATGATCAGGACCAAGAGGGGGTGAATTGGGATTTAAAAATTTTGTGGGAGTGAATGGGAAAATAAAAATGAAGAACAAAGGATTTTAGAGTGGTTCAAGTTCCAAATGAACTCTACATCCACTACCTTAGCTACCACTAAGGATTTCAACAATTCACTATTTGTTCTTCCCCTTTTCAAGGCTTAGGAGGTAACTTTTACACAACCGGTCAAATTTTCTACCCAAAATTTGACAAAACCTTCACAAATAAGTAAAGAAGAAATTAGACAAGAAGTATATCTCTCAAATACAAATTTGTCCCTTGAAGTACAACACTCAACCCAAATTTGAAGATAAAATAAGAATTGGATACAACTCAATTTGGGAATTACAAGAGATTGGAAATTAGGCACAGTTGAGGTTGGATTTTTGCTTGAATGTTTTACTTTAATGCAATAGTTGTTGCTGGTCTTCATAGAGCTTCAATTTATACCTCCTCTATCAATTCTAGCCGTTTGGGTGGTCGGGGAATTGAATAGAGCCGTTGGGACCCTCTCTTTCCACCATAAATGTAGTTCTGCAGCTATCCGTATTAGTACACAGGGAGCCGTATCGATACCTGTCTCAAAAAAGAAAGAGTCGTTGTACATAATAAAGAGGGGGTATCGAAACGCACGTAGGCGTATCGGTATGGGACAGGGAGTGTATCGAAACGGATAAGACCGTATCGATACCTTTTTCTCAACTTAGCTCACTGGAGGTTTCCGTTTCGATACGAGGGTTTACCGTATCGATACGGGTAAACTACCATTTTAAATGTTGGTTACCTAACAACTGACACCAATGGTCGGATGCATTTAAAACTCTTCGAATTAATTATTCATTTAAAACCGTATCGATACGGGTGAAGCCGTATCGGTACACCATTCAAACTTCTTCAATTTTACAGAGGGGCGTACCGATACATGTGGAATCTTGTAACGCCCCGGTTTTGGGCTTAGAAGTTTTGGGCGTTGACCGGTTTGGTCAAAGTGCGGTTCGAATATATAAGAGTGAATTTAGGAAAGCCTAGTTCGGGTTGCATTAAAAATATGGAAAAATGTTCTAAAATCCTCTTTTAATATATATAAGTGAACTGTGAAATCAATTTTGCAAAATGAGGTTTGGAAGGGTGACATTTTGGGCTAGTGACCAAAATGTAATTTTTGAAAACTGTGAGACTGTTTTAAAAAGGATTGAAACTTTGAATCTTTAAGGAGCTATTTACCCAATGGGAGTTTCTCCAGATTTTCTAAATATATTAAATGATTAATTAAAAGGTTTTAAATATAAACAAAGTGGAGGGAAGATATTTTAGTTTTAACTAACTTTTCTCTCAACTATTTTCTCTCATTTTCTCTCAAGCCAAACACCTTTTCTCCAGAGCTTTTCTCTCTGATTTTGTCACCTAAATTCATCTTTTCAATTACCTTTTGATTGTTAATCATCTCTACAACAAAACCTCACCATTTGCTAAGTGGATTTTCAAGAAAACTTGATTCTAAAAGGGAGAAACTCAAGTTTGGAGGTAAGAACGTCCTTCTCCTCTGAACTTCAAGTTCTTTAATGAAATTCCTAAGTTCTCAATCCTTATTTGGTGATTTATAAAAGGTTTTTAAGGTTGTGTAATGGATCTTGGCTTTAAATGCAAGATTTGATGATTTTTGATGAATTTTCGTTGGATCTGTTAAAGCAGTGATTTGAGGTGTATAATTGATGATAAATGAATGTTAAATTAATTGGAAACTGAGTTTTAATTAATGCAATCCTGGATAGGTTGAATTTCCTAAGTTTAGCTTGTGATTCTTGGTTGTTTTTGGGTGATCTTGTGGATCTGTTGTTGCTGGAGGTATAAGGATGATGTTAGATCCTTTTTGGATGTTAAATGATGTTTAAGGATGCTTTGTTTTGATGGTTTATGGTTGGGCTTTGTTGAGGAGTTGTTTGGATGCATTTTCGGTTGTGTTTGGTGGCCGAAAATGGTGTGTGGATGAGAGCAGCGAGTTTAGGTGCTTTTATTGAAGCTATTAGTGCATGATGATGCATTAATCTACTGTTTTGATGTGTTTAAAACAGGGGAGTCATCTTTGGATCCAAGTGGTGGTGATCCGGAAGCTTGATTTGGTGTTTCGGCAAGAAGCGAAACGGAATCGGTGAGTGGATTTTGGGTTTCGGCTTTGAAACCAATGTTTTGGAGGTTTGGGAGCTTAGTCTAAGTCTAAACAACTTGCTAAGCTCAAGATTAAGTTTTCGGAAAAACTCTCTTGATGAGGAACCATGTGATGGTTGGGTGCAATATGTTTGTTGCATGTTTAAATTCTGTTTTTAAAGCATATCTAGCATGTTTGTTTGCTGAGATTATAAGCCATGTGTTTAAGGAAGCTCAAGGTTAGAGTTCCTTGCTTTTGAACATTGTTTAAATGTGGTTTAATGCTTAAAGATGCATGTTGTTTGTGGCTTGGTTAAATGCTTTAAAACAGTGGATTATTGATGATAAATGATGTATATTGGCAAGTGATGTTTTGAAAAGGTTAAGGTCACCAAGGTGGTTAAAAGTCCTTGAGTGAGCCTAGTTTACTTAAGAACATCAAGGTGGTTAAAAGTCCTTGGATGGTTCTTGTTACGGACACAAAGGTGTTTAAAAGTCCTTGTGTGGTCCTTTCCAAGGTGGTTAAAAGTCCTTGGGGCCAAGGTGTTTAAAAGTCCTTGGGGTGATTCATGTCATGGTGTTTAAAAGTCCATGGGCCAAGGTGTTTAAAAGTCCTTGGGGTCAAGGTGTTTAAAAGTCCTTGAAGTGAAACTTGTTAAGGACACAAAGGTGTTTAAAAGTCCTTGTGTGGTCCTTGCCATGGTGTTTAAAAGTCCATGGGCCAAGGTGTTTAAAAGTCCTTGGGGTCAAGGTGTTTAAAAGTCCTTGAGGTGAAACTTGTTAAGGACACAAAGGTGTTTAAAAGTCCTTGTGTGGTCCTTGCCATGGTGTTTAAAAGTCCATGGGCCATGGTGTTTAAAAGTCCATGGGGATAAGATCACAATGGTGTTTAAAAGTCCATGGGTGAGTCTTATGTTGATCTTGTTAAAAGATGGTAATTATCACTTGTGGCCAATATGACATGTTATGATATGAAGCATGAGATGCTTGGTTAAGATTGCTTGAGAGCATGTTTAAATGTTGCTTGAAGTATGATTTATAAATGAGTTTTATAAATGCATTATTGTGTGGTTTTAATGAGCATTCCTCACTAAGCTTTTGCTTACGCTCTCTCTCTTTTCTTAAACCAATAATGCAGAGCATTAAGGTGCATTGAGGGCAGCAAGGAAGGCAAGCAATCAAGTGGAAGTTGAGCTCAAGTATGGAAAGGTTTTCTTAAACATTTTTAGCTTTTGGCATTTGGCAATGGGGGACCTATGTTGTTGTGTTGGGAGATGTTTTGGACTCCCTAAGTTGGATTTATGTTGTTGTTAATGTTGGTTTTTGTAATTGGCCATTATGTGTTTGATTTGGAGGTTTTATGCTTGAATGGTTTGCTTGTGTAGGAAGCATGCCTTTAGATTTGGGGCTTTTCATAATTGATGCCATGATGTCGAATTGATGTTGCAATTATGTCCCTTATATGTTGTATGAGTTGCTGATAAAGTTTGATAGCTTTTGGAGCATGTTTGGTTGGTCAATTGTGTGTTTAGGCAAGCAAATTTCTGCATTTTGTGCAGGCCGTATCGGAACAGTGCCTGCCGTTTCGGAACGGGTGCCTCGAAGCAGCCCAGGCGTCCGAAACAGGTGACACCGTTCCGAAACGGAAAGGCTACTGTCAGCCCTCGTTTCGGTACGCGTTGCGGAACGGCCCCGCGTTTCGAAACGGGCTGTCTCCCGTTTCGGAACGGATGACCGTTGGGGGCTGACATTGGTAGTTATATGTTTCAAAATGTTTGCATTTTGGTCCTGAAACTTGTATGTGCAATTGTATGAGTTTGGAATGTCCGTTTGAGCTGAAATTTGACCGAGATGCATGAAACATGATTAATTTCAAGTTGGTAACTTTAATTTGGGTGAAGTCCTTATATTTATCAGAATTTACAATTTGGTCCCTAAAGTTGTAATTTGTTCAATTGGGTCCCTGTTCGATCTCTGATGTTTATGATCTTTGAGTATGTTGTTTGAATGATCATAACTAGGGTTAATGTGCATCTAGACAAGTTTAAAAAGAAAAAAAGGGTCGTTAATCAAGGTTGACTTTCGGGTTGACTTTGGTTTTCCCCGTGTGACTTTCTTAATTCGGGTCAACCGTCTAGGCCGGGTTAAGGGGGTTACAAATCTGTTTCGATACGCTGTTTCGATACGATTAAGGGCGTACCGAAACACGTCCTTCCAGTAGCCAACTTTGTAAAAAAGGTATCGATGCGGATGGAAGCGTATCGATACACCTAGACGGTTTTCAACACTTTGGACTTGGAACACTTAGAAAATATTTGGAGTTTGAGTTTTTCAAATCAGTTTTAAATTGTTGGTGATTTAAAACTTATTAAGGGACTTAGAAATCAATTTCATGTTTTCAATTTGATCCTTATCAAGTTAATTATATCAAAATCAAACATAGTGTGATAAGGTTTTTTCTGAGAAAACCGCTAGTTGGGGCCTTATCACTATCTCTTCTTGAAAAGGGGTTTTATTTAAAAAAATGAGGGAAATCCGTATTTTGGAAAACTGTGAAAATTTGGAGTCGCCACCGGCCACTGAGGTAGGCCGGACACCATAAAACCAGAGATTCATTTTAAAATGGGTTCGGGAGTTGGTTACGTGTGGGGAAGGATTAGCACCCCCATCACGCCCGGAAATCGGTACCAAATTACTTGTTGCCTTTTGATCGATAGAAATTATTTAAAAACTAAAGTGAATCTAATAAAGTGTTCTTGGATGAAAATGTGACTTAAATAGCACGGGCTTTATCGAATAGTGGCTTTGGAATTAATTGAATATTTAATTAGAAAGGATGACGGTACACCGGACCGTAGACTAAACCGACATCATATAAGACTGACTGTCGTGTTAGTTTAGGGTTCGGATCTCGTACGTCACCTTTATGCATGATGCGTGCAAATAAAGGATGATGCGTGTTATTTTTCCTTTTTATGATTTTGCTTACCTAGAGACTGTGAAAATTAAACCGAGTATTCGATCGGCATCCATTAAGCTAGGACTGTCGTTTATCGGATACCAGGGCTAATTAATACCTCTCTTGGGGTTGATTTAAAATTAATTAATTACCGAGAAAAATTAAAGAGTCACGTGAATGACATTTAAAATGCATGTCACATATATTCGAACCGTCATAAAAAGAACAAACCATGCACATGTTAAAATAACACATACAACGCACATAATAAAGCTAACTATGCATCAAAAATACATGTAAAAGCATACAACCATATATTAAAAAAACATTAACCACATATCATATATTTACATCAAATGAGCATAACAACATGGCAAAATAAATACATATAACAATATGCAAAATAACATATATCCGAGGCATGAAAAGAAAAACATAATAATGCTAAGTAAGGAAAAGAGCAAACTGCCAAGGATCCAAAATTTAATAAACCCATTTATAAAAACTGATTAAAGCTCAAAATAGGGACTCAATTAAAAAACACGAAAAGACACGGGGACTAAAAGAGTAATAAAACCATTCGGAAATCGATTAAAATGAAAATGGGGACGGGATTGAAAACAATTCGAAAACGTAGAGGGACCACGGAAGGAATTTAGAATTGCGGAAGCCCCGCTCGCATAATTAAAAGGACGCGGAGGTCCTTAAAACGCGATTAACCCAGTTTTAAAAAATTAAAACCCTATATAAACCACATTAAAACATTATCAGCCCCTTTTTCTTTGTTTTGTAAACCCTAAAACCAGAGAGCTCTCCCACTCCGTTACTTCTCCGGCACCGCCAAGGGGTTCCGGTCGCCGTTTCCGGCGCCGGAACCCTAAAAAACCTTTTTTTAGTTTCCGACAACCCCAAAAACGAAACCTTTTTCCTTTTGCGAAATCAAAACCAAGACCAAAAAAAAATCTTTACCGTGTCTATTTTGAGACCCAAAACCCGAATCAGAAAAGAGGGAACTTTCTCTATTCTGAAAAACGAAATCGGAAAAAAACTTCCTCACCGGCTCACATGCATGGCCTCGAGAAGGGCCACAGAGCTTATCGCCGGCGAGGGCGACGGATGGACGCGAAGGTAAAACTCCGACCACTTCTGCCCTTTTTTATTTTGCTCTCGATTCGGCTGAAATGGAAAAAGAGAGGGGGATACCTCTGAAATTCTGACTTTTGCTTGTATTAATTTCACTGAAATTTTTGAATGCTCGTTTACAAATTCTCTCCGAAAAACTCTCCGAAAATCCTCTAATGCTCTCTAAAAAACTCCCTCAATGATTACAAATTTTTCTCTGAAATTTCGAATGGAATCCCCCCCACTTTACATTGCATGTTCGGCCTTTTATAGCCCGAATATTACATTTTTGTGCATTTACATAAATCTGTCGAAAATCTGTTATTGGTTACTATGATTTGTTTGTATTCACCTCCGTTGAAATATGTTATTGCCTCTGCATTTCTGTTTCTTATTTCCGTTGCATTTGGGCGTTTTTGCCTGACATTTTGGTTGTGTTTTTGGCTGCATGTGACCCGTGAGGAGAGGGGACCAGAGGGGCATCCAACGGCCGTGGATCGATCTTGAGTGACCGGGCGTGATCGACACGCGCGCGTAGAGCATTCGAGCAGTCGCGCGTGAAGTCGCGTGGGAGATGAACGGTTTTGCCTGGATCTCTCGCACAACTGGGTTGCTTCCGGTCATCCGATCGTGCGCTCGATCCAAGGGCTGAGGCTGCGCGGCGCTAGGGTTTCCTTGGGGGGCAGCTAGGGCTTCCTTCTCCTGGTGTGATTTGGACCGTCAGATCTAGATCAGATCTGATGGTGGAGAGGGGGTGGCGGCTGCAAAGATATGAGACAACATTAGGGCTTCTGGTTTAGTAGATTAGGGTTTATTTTTTGGGCCTAAACGGGCCATGTAATATATGTATAAATATTTTTGGGCTTTTTATTATGTATAATGGACTTTAAGTAATTAAACATTGAGCTTTATATTATACATCTATGTTGGGCTTTATTTATATATATATTAGTATTTTGTTTTCTGATTTTCAAAGTTAATAATAATAATAATTAATAATTAATATAATAACAACACACAGCAATATTAAATAATATTAATAACATAACACTAATAATACTGATATTATATAGTATACGGTAATTATAGTAATAATAATAGGTTATAATAATAGATGGTAATAATAATAATAAAGAATATGTCATAATATATTAGTAGTGTTTAGGGGTTTTTCACATAAATGATATAATAGTAATATTTTTTTCTTTTTTTTCTTGGACATTTACATAGTTAATAACTAGACAATAGCCCATATAAGCCCACTATTATAAGACGAAATAAAAAGATGTTAGCCCGGACAAAATTAGTGATTACAGTTGCCCCTCTTTGCTTATCCTTGTGGAACAAGAATAAAGCAAAGACCATAAGCACTAATTTTGTCCAACTTCCCTGTTTGGGTGATGTGCTCCTCTGAAGCGGCAGAAACAAAGTGGGTAGCGTCGGCGTGTCCTCCCTGAATGGCAAAGGACAAAGTCGATCCATTCTTCCTAAGCGGTAAAGAATGAACTTCAAATAGCGTGCTTTCCCGGAGCGGCGAAAGCAAACTGGACAACGTTGGCATGTCCTCCCCGAACGGCAAAGGACATAGTTGATTCATTCTCCCTAAGCGGCAAAGAATAAACTTCCAATAGCGTGCTTTCCCGGAGCGGCGAAAGCAAATTGGACAACGTTGGCATGTCCTCCCTGAGCGGTAAAGGACATAGCTGATTCATTCTCCCTAAGCGGCAAAGAATAAACTTCCAATAGCATACTTTCCCGGAACGGCGAAAGCAAACTGGACAATGTTGGCATGTCCTCCCTGAGCGGCAAAGGACATAGTTGATTCATTCTCCCTAAGCGGCAAAGAATAAACTTCCAATAGCGTACTTTCCCGGAGCGGCGAAAGCAAACTGGACAACGTTGGCATGTCCTCCCTGAGCGGCAAAGGACATAGCTGATTCATTCTCCCTAAGCGGCAAAGAATAAACTTCCAATAGTATACTTTCCCGGAGCGGCAAAAGCAAACTGGACAACGTTGGCATGTCCTCCCTGAGCGGCAAAGGACATAGCTGATTCATTCTCCCTAAGCGGCAAAGAATAAACTTCCAATAGCGTACTTTCCCGGAGCGGCGAAAGCAAACTGGACAACGTTGGCATGTCCTCCCTGAGGGGTAAAGGACATAGTTGATTCATTCTCCCTAAGCGGCAAAGAATAAACTTCCAATAGCATACTTTCCCGGAGCGGCAAAAACAAACTTAGCAGGCCTTCTGGCTCTTCTGCCCGGAAATCCTTGTTGTGGGTCTCTTTTCTCTTTTCTCTTCTTTCTTCTTCTTCTTCTTTATTTTTTCTTTTTTTCTTCTCTTTTTTTATCTTTCTTCTTTTTTCTTCTTGTTCTTCTTTCTTTTTTTATTCTTCTTCTTCTCTTTCTTTTTTTCATTTTCTTCTCTCATTCTTTCTTGTTCTTCATCTTATTTTTTTCTTCTTTTCTCTCTCATTTCTTCTTTTTCTCCTTTTCTCTTTCTCTCTTCATCTTTTCTCTTTTTCTTTTATTTCTCTTTCCCTCGTTCTTTTTCTCATTCTTTTCTTCTTCCTTTTTCCTTTCACATCTTTCTTTTCTTTCATTTCTCTTTTTTTCTTATTCTTTTCTCTTTCTTCTTTCCTTTTTTTTCTTTCTCTCTCTTCTCTCTTTCTTTTTCCTCTTCTTCTTTCTCTCTCTTTGTTTCCTCTCATTCTTTTTCTTTTCTCTTTTCTCTCTTTTTCTTTTTTTTTTCCTTTTCTTCTTTATCTCTTTTACCTCTCATTCTTTTCTTTTTCTTTCTTTCTTTCTTTCTTTCTTTTTTCTTTTTCTTTTTTGTTTGATTTACTTTTTCTCTCTTCTCTTTTCCTTTTTTCTTTTCTTTTAATTCAAAAACCAGGAAACCTGAATATTTTTTTTTAAAAAAAACATTCCAATGGAGATAAAATTGAAAAATTTAAATTTTGAGGAAAACGTCCCTTTAGAAAGGGCAAAATTGAGGAATTTGGAATTTTTTAGAAAAAAATATCCTTTCGGAAGGAATGAAATAGTGTTTTGAGAAAAACATCCTTTAGGAAGGAATGAAATTGAGAAATTGAGTTTTAAGAAAAAAACATCCTTTAGGAAGGAATGCAATCAAGAAATGGAGTTTTGAGAAAAACATCCTTTAGGAAGGATGAAATCAAGAAATTTAGTTTTAAGAAAAACTATCCTTTAGGAAGGATACGATTGAGAAATCGAGTTTTAAGAAAAACATCCTTTAGAAAGGATAGAATTGAGAAATTCGAGTTTTAAGAAAAATATCCTTTAGAAAGGATAGGATTGAGAAATCCGAGTTTTAAGGAAAGCATCCTTTAGAAAGGATAGAATTGATAAATTCAGTTTTAAGAAAAACTATCCTTTAGGAAGGATACGATTGAGAAATTGGAGTTTTGAGAAAAACATCCTTTAGAAAGGATACGATTGAGAAATCGAGTTTTAAGAAAAACTATCCTTTAGGAAGGATACGATTGAGAAATCGTAGTTTTGAGAAAAAACATCCTTTAGAAAGGATACGATTGAGAAATCCGAAATTTAAGAAAAACATCCTTTAGAAAGGATAGGATTGAGAAATCCAGTTTTAAGAAAAACATCCTTTAGAAAGGATAGGATTGAGAAATCCGAGTTTTAAGGAAAACATCCTTTAGGAAGGATAGGATTGAGAAATCCAGTTTTAAGAAAAACATCCTTTAGAAAGGATACGATTGAAAAATCGGGTTTTAAGAAAAAATATCCTTTAGGAAGGATACGATTGAGAAATCGGAGTTTTGAGAAAAATGTCCTTTAGAAAGGATACGATTTAGAAATCCGAAGTTTAAGAAAAACATCCCTTAGAAAGGATAGGATTGAGAAATCCAGTTTTAAGAAAAACATCCTTTAAAAAGGATAGGATTGAGAAATCCGAGTTTTAAGGAAAACATCCTTTAGGAAGGATAGGATTGAGAAATCCAATTTTAAGAAAAACATCATTTAGAAAGGACATGATTGAGAAATCTGAGTTTTAAGGAAAACATCCTTTAGAAAGGATAGAATTGAGAAATTCGAGTTTAAGAAAAACATCCTTTAGGAAGGATAGGATTGAGAAATCCAGTTTTAAGAAAAACATCCTTTAGAAAAGATAGAATTGAGAAATTCTAGTTTTAAGAAAAACATCCTTTAGAAAGGATAAAACTGAGAAATTGGTTTTAAGAAAAAAAAACGTCCTTTAGGAAGGAATGCAATAGAGTTTTGAAAAAACTCATCCTTTATAAAGGATAAAAAATATCAGGGATTAAGAACCTTGATACCAGTCAAAGGATTCTTGAGATCTATTTCTCTTCTCCTAGAGCCGTAGATCCACCCTTTTATCAATCTTCAAATGCCTGTTCAAAATGAGCAAAATGCTATGGTGGTATGAGTTAGCATGCTCCTAACATAGGGTTGTCTAGCTATTAATGATGCATGAGCATATTTCGTGACACAAAGATGCGTATGTTCATGAGAGTGCAAAGATGCATGAATTTAGTTTGTCTTTATTCTCTAAGGTCGGTGGTCACCATCTTGAGATTACAACCACTCCTCAGACACATGTCCTGACAAAATTTGCCCTCAACTTGTGTTGCTTATTCCCTGAGTCCCATGGCCTGAATCGCAATCAGAGTCATTAGCCCAGTACCTTCAAGCTGTATGCCATCTCCCACTGATTTGAAATCCTATGTGCAAAATCCCTTGTTGCCCCACGGGAAAAGATGCCCCAATGGTCCTTCATCGTCATACATCACGTAATGCCTCTTAATTTTGGGTCTCACTGCCGATGATGCATTTACCTCTGAAGTAATACAAGGAAATCCCTTTGTTTTAAGAATATGTCCATTCGCTGGTCGTCAATCTAATAAATAGTGGATTTTTAAATTAACATATAGAACCTTGAAGCCAAATTCTAATTAAAAGAAAAACAGAATAGGATGCCTCAGATATCAGATGCAAGAGCGTCTTAGATTCAGCTTTCCGATGATCTCTTCAAGCACAGCTTGCGTCTTCGAGTGTTGTGGCGATATTTGAGGTTATGAAACTCCTCCCTAATTGCTCGGTTCATCCTCATGATTAAGGTACTTGCTAGATCAGCTCGATTACCATTCCTTCTAGTTCTCATTATGTTTATGATTACCATTGATTTCATGTCGGTGTCCTCAAGGATTCCTTTTCAGGACTTATTTAATTTGTTCATTCATTCCTTTTCTTAGGGGAATTCAACTCGTCACAGTCCTTTGGCTCGGGAATAAAGATGGAGCGTACAACGATACCCCGAGTTACTTGGCATGGTCACGATTTTGAAAATATTACCATCACTCATGAAGCGAAGAGTTTCAGGCTTCAGCGGAGTGCCCCTAAAATTCCACACTCGTATCCGAAAATTCCTATTACCAGGTTTCAGAAATTGGAGTGCTTTTTGTTAATGCCTATTACCAGGGTTTGAAATTAAAATCATTTATTTTGTTTTGAAACAGTCTATTTTTCACTTTTTTTTTTCTTTTTTCCCCTTTTTTGGCACATTTAAGCAACTTTATTTGGGTTTTCTTAGGAGATTTCCTTATCATCGAACATCATTAAAGGAATAGTAATCTTGCTTCTCTCGCTTTACCGACCAGAGCGGACAGAGCAGGAAATCTTACTTCATCGTTATCACAACATTCAATCGATCTCTTTCGTAAGAATCAATGCCGCATCAAGCATGTGATATCCGAGGACCTATGAAGGTAAGGAGGGATATACATATATATGATTTCAAGGTCATTGTATGTTAAGAAAAATGCATTTTCATTAGAAAGAAAATCTGCAAATATAACAAATGCCCTCACAAAAAGATCATTGCTATCTTCGGGCAAATGATAGCAATGTTTGTTCCATGCATTACTTCAAGAGAAAATGCAACATGAAAGAAGACTCAAACATACGAGGTCCTAACAACCCGGGAAACAACACCTCCCCAAAAGTCGCGCTCATCATGCTTTCTTTTCAAAACATCAAAAGACCGTTCTCGATTAGTCCTTGAACTTTGTTTTTCAGTGCCCCACAATTCTCCGTGGTGTGGCCCATGCTTCCCACATGGTAGTCGCATACGGCACTAACATCATAACCTTCAGGATAGGGAGGATCCTTTGGTTTGGACTGAACTGGGGTCAGAAGCTTCTTCTCAAATAGCACTGGGAGCAAATCAGTGTACGTCATAGGGATCTGGTGAAGAACCTTTGGCGGCTTTGCAGACCATGATGCTTGATTATGGAAGCGGTCATGAAACTGGTTGTTCGAGCGAGAGCCCACCATATGAACTTGGGATTCATTCCCCTTGTGGGCGATTGTGCTATAGGGATCCACTATCTTCCCTTTTTTAATAGCATCCTCAATACGTTCTCCAGTCATGACCATGTCCGCAAAGCTATTAGCGGGATTGCTGATCAAGCGATCATACAAGACTCCTTTCAAAGTGTCCACAAACAAGGGAATGATTTCACCTTCCGAAAGTGGGGGCTGCACCTGAGCTGCTACGTCTCGCCAACGCCGGGCATACTCACGGATACTCTCATTGTGCTTTTGTTCCATCCCTTGTAGCATGAGCCGATTTGGAGTCATATCAGTTACATGCTTGTATTGACCGATGAAGGCTTTTGAAAGATCTTTCCATGACTTGATGTCGGCTCGACTAAGTTGAGCATACCAACGTGTCGCGGAACCAGCTAAACTGTCTTGAAAACAATGAATGAGTAGCTTCTCATCTTTTACAAAAGCTGCCATCCTCCGGCAATACGTAGTAATGTGTGCTAAGGGGCAAGTAGTTACGTCGTACTTCTCAAAATCGGGAACTTTGAATTTCGGCGGAAGGACTAAATCCGTTACAAGACTCAAATCGCTGGCATCATTCCCTTGCTCATCCGTCCCTTGCAAGGTCTTGAATCTTTCTTCAAAGAAGCGGAATCTCTCCTCATGCTTCTCTTCCATCTCGGCCTTAATCCTCTCCACTTCATCCTCATATCCTGCCCCTAAGTCAATGGGCTGATTTGTTGAGGTTCCCCCGTGGTGGCTAACAGTCGTTCCAACAACAGTCTTGGCGTAGATTCCCGCATAGATTCTTTTTCCAGGATTTGGGACTTCCGATTGATCTTTCACATGGGATGCATTACCCTTGTGTTCTTCTTCGTAAACTCCTTCCTCACCTTTCATCTTCAATAATAGGTCGGTCATCTGAGCAATAACGGAAGCTTGCGACTATGCGATCTGATCACCGATATTCTTACTGGCCCCATCCAAACGAGTTTCGAGGTCCTTCTGCCCCCTCTCTACCTTGGCCAATCTCTCCTCCATAGCTCGGGTATGCAAACGGGTGGTGTATGAATGAGGAATGATTGCAGATTACACTTTCACTTTCTGCCATGATATTTCTCGTAATTAATTCCATGATTGATTAATGTATGCAATGTATCATATGCATGAAGATGAGATAATTTTAATAACGAGTATTCAAGGAATAATGCATTTGTTGTATGCACAACAAGGATAGGTGATTAAAGGTAATCAAACAGACATGTACAATTGAATGTAAAGATGCATTGATTTGATGGACATTAATTTTATTTGTTTAATGAATGAATGAATGAATGTGTCGTACATACAACAGAAACGTGTGATTAAAGGTAATCAATCAAAATGTATAATTGAATGCAAAGATGCATTAATTTGATGGACATCAATTTTATTTGTTTAGTCGAATAAATGAATGAATGAACATGTCGTATGTACAACAGAAACATATGGTTAAAGGTAATCGATCAAAAGGTATAATTGAAAAGCAAAGATGTATTGAACATTGATTTATGAATGCAATGTGTCACATGTACAACATGATTAAGAGTAATTAATCAAAATGTATAATTGGATGCAAAGGTGCATTGACCATTAATTTCATGAATGCAATGTGTCATATGTACAACAGAAATGCATGACTAAAGGTAATCAAACAAAATGCATAATTGAAATGCAAAGATGCATTGAACATTAATCGCATGAATGCAATGTGTCATATGTACAACAGAAACGCATGACTAAAGGTAGTCAAAAAAAATGCATAACTGAACTGCAAAGAGCAACACTGAGTTCGGAAAATATCCTCGTTAAACAACTCATCAATTGGAACCTTGGTCCGTTACAATGATCGGATGAAACCCACTACATGCAGTTCTTAAGCTGGTGCTGCGTGTAAAATAGTCTATCGCAGTGGTAGTGCAAGTATACACGACGCAAGTAGTAAAGTGATATGAAGTATCGGATATCGTCTCCACAGGGATTGGGCTAATAGCTTCACCTTAATTCACTGCACGAAAGTAAAGGAAATAATTGAGAGTTGTCACGAAAATATTAAAGAAAACGTAAATAAAAGAGTATAGATATCAAGATAGAGAGAATGGGCTGATAATGAATTGCTCAGTAGTGCAGGTATTGCAGAGTTTAGGAAATCCAGTTCTGTCGTCGCGCCTGTCGCGGGCAGCACCTGTCGCGGCAGCAGTCCGTTGATTGTTGTGGCAACAAACACTCAACTCAGTACTTTCAAGTTTGGCAAGAATCCCAGATCTGCCTTGGCCTATCCCTAGGTCCAAGTCTGTCGATGATCACGTCTTGATGATACCTCCCGGCGTGAATCGAAGGATGAACACCGATGTATATGAATTCTTCTTTAGCCACTTAACCTCGCCCTATCCCTAGGCACGAGATAGTTCAACTATAAACTAGAGAACTTGCTCTTATTTCTTTCGTATACTTAACTCTCCCGATGCTAAGTAAATTGATAACCTCACAATGCTCTCCCGATGCTCTTGCACGATATTAATAACCAAAATAAGAGAACTTGAAGTTTATTTTATTGAACTGAAAAGTCCTAAAACAAAAGCAACCCTTGCAACTACTTTACAAATCAACCCGTGGCCCTAGGGGGAATTTAGAACATGTTGGCGGCGGGAAAACGGCTAGGGGTTTTTGGTTGTCGGTTACGGGGTATTGGGTATGATATCTCCCTAGGTTAAAATATATGCCCTTATATAAGCTTTGGGCTCAAGTTTTCTAATTTAACAAGGATTACAACTTTAATTAAAAGTATGAGGTTTTCACACGACAGACGGGCTGAATTTTCCAGCCGTCCTCCTTGTTTCTTGGGATTTTCTCTCCTTGAACTTTGGGCTTGACATATCTTTTGATCTGGGGCTCGGAAAAATATGAGGTTTTCACACGACAGACGGGCTGAATTTTCTCTATCTATCGAGGTCCACTTTGCTTTTCTCCTAAAAAACTGATGTCGTCCTCTGCTATCACGGCAGCACTATGGCAGCATCGTCCTCTTTGTCTGCTTGTCCAGTTCAGCTCTTCTGCTTCTCTGCCCAACGCCTGCCTTCTCCATCAGCTATGGCGGATACCTGCAAAAACAGCCATTCTTAGTAGAATATGTGCCTTTAATATATTTGTGATGTTTTGCTGTAAACTAACCTAAATGCAATGAATAATGCTTGAATGCAGCAGAAATATGGGTTAAAAAGGGTGTAAATAATAGAACTTTTACACACTCAACACACCCCCAAACTCAAGTTTTTGCTTGCCCTCAAGCAATTAAGACCTAAAAGAAAAATGAAATATTTTTGTTTTGGCTTTCAAACAGTGAACTTTCCCTTACCCGTCGTTCGTTCCCTGTGACGGCAGCAACCTGTCGGATAATTTAGGATCTGTCCGGAATCTCACTATAGTCCTCGTGCAGTGTGTGCATGCTTGTGAACAGTTATATGCCAAGACTCTCTTAGTTTCACTAGAATATTTCAGCTCTTAACTCGAATTTTTATGCCAAGTTTATCTTTTTGAAGGTACTTCTTATGCTCCTTTGATTTTTTTGTTTTGACTCGATTTCATTTTTTTAAGCTAAAGTTTCACTAGAGCCAATTTCGGGCACCTCTAGCTAACTTCCTAGAGCCGGTTTCGGGCACCTCTAGGGTTGTTGAGTCTATTTTGCTAAACTTCTTTCCTAGAGCCAGTGTTAGGCACCTCTAGGGGCTATTCAAGTGCTAAGCTTCCTATTCTAGTTTGGCTAAAAGAAGTCTATGCAGTATAACAATCACAATGGTGTTTATGTTTTCAGAACTATAGAAAGGCTCTAAACTTCTCCTAAAACTATCATAAAGTTGCTGTCACTACAGAGCTGTCACGACAGGTAAGTTCAGTTCACAGTTTTCAGCCAAAATTTCCAAAATTTCTTTTTTTACGAAAATAAACTAAGTAAAAGACACAACAATTTAACTAAGATGTACTTGGACTCCATTAATATGGAGGGTTGCATTGCCCTCAATGCAAATGACAAAATAAAAAGCAAAATAAATGAAGGCAGTACATCACAAAATATAAATGGCAGGCAGCAGTAATAAGATAAGAAACTTAAATTTAGGCGTTGTCTTCGCTGCTGCTGCTGAGGCGGTTGTGGCGGCAGATTCTGGTTCTCGGGGCAGGCTAGGGTGGTTGCTGTACAACCTGAATATCAGAGCTGCTGCCGCTGAGGAAGTAGAGGCAGCATTGCGTCGGGTTTTCCTATAAGACATATTAGTGCAAGGGTTGTTAAAAGTGAATGAAAGCAAATGAAAACTAAAAAGGGAGAACAAGTAAGAAAGACAGAAGTGAGTGAAAATGAAAATGAAACGAAGTTATATAGAAAAGGATTTGCTGCCCGTTGAAGCTGTAACGACAGACTTCAATTTTGGGCTTTGTTGGGCTGATGGATGAATGGTGAGCTGAGTTCACTTCTCCTGTTCTTCTTGACTCCTTTATTTCCTAAAAACAATCAACATAAAAACATTATTCAAAATAAAATAAACCTTATTTCCTAATAAATATTAAATAATAAATGAAAATAAAATTTAGGTTAAATTAGGGATGCCAGGTGGGGCATCTCCTAAGGTAACCACTTCCTGTATTCCTAGGGCTTCAGTCCCCTGATAATGCTTGAGGCGTTGTCCGTTGACCTTGAATTGGTGCCCGTCTTTTAGTGATCAGATTGTGATGGCACCATGGGGAAAAACTTGTACGACTTGGAATAGGCCAGACCATCTAGATTTCAGTTTCCCTGGGAAAAGTTTCAGTCTAGAATTGAACAACAATACAAGCTGCCCTGGGCAGAACTGTCGTGGCAGCAACTTCCTATCATGCCACTTCTTAGTTTTCTCCTTGTAGATTCTTGCATTGTCGTAGGCCATTGTCCGTATTTCTTCAATTTCGTTCAAATCTAACAACCTTTTCTGTCCTGCCCTATCCAAGTCCATATTCACTGCCTTGATTGCCCAGTATGCTCTGTGCTCTATCTTGACAGGCAGATGACAGGTTTTTCCATAAATCAATCGGTATGGAGACATGCCCAATGGAGTCTTGAAAGCTGTCCTATATGCCCATAACACATCATTGAGGAGTAAAGACCAATCTTTCCTAGTTGGCTTAACCATCTTTTCAAGAATGTTCTTAACTTCCCTATTGGATATCTCAGCTTGTCCATTGGTCTGTGGGTGATATGCTGCCGTGATCCGATGCTTGACACCATATTTCTTCAAGGCAGCAGCAATAACCCTATTGTCGAAATGTCTCCCTTCATCACTGATAATCGCCTTAGGGATGCCAAACCTAGAAAAAATGTTTTTGTGTAAAAATCTTTGGACTGTCTTGGCATCATTCTTTTGAGTGGCGATAGCTTCAACCCACTTAGAGACATAATCTACTGCCAGGAGGATGTATAGATTTCCACATGAGGATGGAAAAGGTCCCATGAAATCAATCCCCCAAACGTCGAAGATTTCGACCTCTAAAATGTTCTGTAGTGGCATCTCGTTTCTCCTTGAGATGTTTCCTGTCCTTTGGCACCTGTCAAGGCTCTTGTAGAAGATTTGTGCATCTTTATATAGTGACGGCCAGTAGAACCCTGACTGCAGCACTTTGGCAGCAGTTTTGTTGCCTCCTAAGTGACCTCTATACTGTGAAGCATGGCAGTGATGTAATATGTCTTTCTGCTCCTCCTGTGGTACACATATTCTTATAACCTGATCTGCACAGATTTTGAAAAGGAGAGGTTCGTCCCAATAATAATGCTTAACATCATTTTGGAACCTCTTCATGGCTTGATAATTAAGGTCAGATGGGATTATTCCGCTAACTAAGAAATTAACGAAATCTGCATACCAAGGAAGTTCAAAATACTTACTTGCCGCCATGGCTGTCGCAGCACTGATTGTGGCAGCAAAGAGCTGCTCATCTGGGAAGGTCTCTAGTATGTTTGTCTCATCTATTGGTAGACTCTTTCCCTTTTCCAATCATGACAAGTGATCTGCCACCTGATTTTCTGTCCCTTTTTTGTCCTTTCACCCATTTGCTGTCAGAGATGGCGTAAATAATACCAGCATCTAACCATTTGATTATCTCTTTACGCACCACCTCTTTCTTTGCATGGTTTAGCCGCCTTTGGGGATCTATAGTCGGCTTATGATCTTCCTCTAGAAGGATTTTGTGCATGCATAACGCCGGACTAATGCCTTGAATATCAGCTATCGTCCATCCAATTTCCTTCTTGTGCTGCCGCAGCATCCCAATTAGCTGTCGTTCCTGTTCCTGTGGCAGCTTAGAAGAGATGATTACGGGCAACGTATCATTTGAACCAAGAAAAGCATATTTTAGCTGCCCTGGCAGGGGCTTCAGTTCTAAGGCAGGTGGTTCAACAGTAGATGGCTTTTGAATTGCATGGTTATCCGAAGTGTAATTCAAAGGTTCGAATAACTTACCTGGACGATCGCCTATCCAGTTTACCTCCTCCTGATCTTCAGTATCAGATGTATCGTAGTCAGAGGAGTTGCTGTCGTGACAGTCCTGTAGGTGGCTGCCGCGGCAGTGACCAATTCTGATGTCGTGACAGCCCGACCCGATGCAGGGTTGATCAAGGGTAACTTCAGTGATAGCCTTGTATTCCTCGTCTGCATCAGCATGCTTCATAGCTTGGAGAACATTCAACTAAATCTCTTGGTCGTTTACTCGCATGGTGAGTTCTCCTTTCTCCACATCAATCAGTGATCTTCTCGTGGCTAAGAAGGGTCGCCCAAGGATGATTGGTGCATTTTCGTCTGCTTCACAATCTAAAACAAGAAAGTCAGCAGGAAATATAAATTTATCCACTCTTACCAGAATATCTTCAATTTTTCCTTCCGGATGAACGTAAGAGCGGTCTGCCAGCTGCAGAATTACTGTCGTGGGTCGCGCCTTTCCAATACCTAATTTCTGGAAAACAAATTTTGGCATTAAATTAATACTAGCACCAAGATCACAAAGTGCCTTACCCATATATTTGTCTCCGATTACACAAGGTATGATGAAGCTCCCCGGATCCTTCTTTTTCTGGGGTGGCTGCCGATGAAGAATACTCATGCAACCTTCTGTCATCTTTACCGTTTCAAACTCCCCAAGTTTAGATTTCTTTGACATGACATCCTTGAGAAATTTGGCATAACCGGGCATCTCCCTAACGACATCTAACAACGGAATATTAATATGAACCTGCTTAAAAATATCATAAATCTTCTGAAGCTGAGATTCTTGCTTAGCTTGCTGTATCCATTGAGGAAAAGGGGGTGGGGACGATAATCAGCAATACGTCCTTCCCACTGCATACGAATCTGAGGAGGTTTGGGTTCATCATTTTTCTCCTCTGTCGCTTCTGCTGTCGTGACAGGCTCATCGGCAACAGTCTGTTTGTTACCTGTCGGGACAGCTTCCTCGGCAGGTCAATCCAAGGCTGGTTCCTTTTCTGTTTCCGCTTCCTTTTCCGGCCCAGGTAGTTTCTTCCCACTTCTAGTAGTAATGGCCTTACATTGCTCATGTGTGGGTTGCCTAGCATTTTCAGTATTACTAGGGAATCCTCCAGTCTGCCTTGGCTTAATATGCTGGGAAACCTGACCCATTTGTGTCTCCAAAGATTTCAGAGTAGCTTCATGATTCGTCATTCGCATCTCTGTTTTATCCATGAATGTCCCTGTTTTCTTGACAAACTGATTCATATTCTCAATATAAGTACTTGTCTGCGACATAAAAGTGGCCAGAGTCTGTTCCAGTATACTGTTCGTGGCAGCTGGTGGCTGCTGTTGCTGCTGCGGCGGCAGTTGCGGCGACAGTTGCTGTCGCGTCAGCAATCTAGGTCCTCCCTGATTCTGATTGTGTGCTTGAGGATTCAGGGTATTATTAGGATTACTCCAAGAAAACTTGGGATCCTTCCTCCAATTGGGATTATAGTTGTTGGAGTTGTAATTCGGCTTGTTGTAATTTCCAACATACTTTCCCTCTTCTAACTGTATTGGACATTCCTCTGATCTATGATTTCCATCACAGATGTCACATACCTCCTCGACAGCAAATCCATGTTGTGTATCGTCATTCAATAACCTTTTCATTGCTTTAGTAAGGAATGCTACCTGTGATTTCATCGTGCTGTCGGCCTCATAGTCCTTGACAGCTAGTACCCGCTTACCCCCTCTTCTTGCTGTCGGAAACTGCTCCTCATTCTTAGCCAGATTTTTCAAAACTTGCATTGCCTCGTCTGGATCTTTATCCAATAATAGTCCATTTGCTGCTGAATCAATTCGAATACGAGTTTGTAAGTTGGCAGCATTGTAAAACTTTGTTACCTGTTTCCAGACGGGGAATCCATGCATTGGGCAGTTCCGTAGAAGAGTAGTAAATCTGTCCAAGGCTTCGTGCATCGGCTCGTCATCTTCCTGTTGAAAAGTAGCAATTTCATTACGTAATCGCTCAGATAAATGCGAAGGATTAAAACGAGATAAAAATTCACGAGATAAATCTGCCCAAGTTCTAATTGAACCCGGCGTGAGTTTATTCCACCAAGTTTTTGCTCTGTCCCTCAATGAATGGGGAAATAACCGAAGCCTCAGTATCTCCGGATTAACTCCTGGTAGTCTAAACGAACCACAGATCTCCTGGAATGTTTTTAGATGCTCCCTAGCATCCTCTGTAACAGCACCACTAAACTGCCCGACATTATTGATCATGCTAAACATGACAGGTTTCAGCTCAAAGTTGTCAACATCTATGTCCGGCAGCGTGGTTTCCAGCTCTACATGATCGTTCAACATGTAGTCACGACAGTACCGTCGTCCGGTGGCGGCGGGCGGGTCACCGACAGGCGGGTCGTCTTCAACGTGGGACATCTTCTCTAGCTGTTCTTCAAGGTACTCGTTCCTGGCTAGAAGGTGACGAAGTTGTTTCTTGAGATTGAAGGAACGTTCGATTTCTTGATCTAATTGATATTCAGGATCTTTACCTCGATTCGATCTGCGCATAAACAAGAAAACCTTGTGAAAAGCAAGAGTTGAATGTACCAACGAAAAATAGAAAAATAAAAATAAAAATAAAAACGAAAAGTGCAATAAAAGAAAGGTAGAGTTATGTTGCCAATCCCCGGCAACGGCGCCAAAAACTTGTTGCGTGTAAAATAATCTATCGCAATGGTAGTGCAAGTATACACGACGCAAGTAGTAAAGTGATACGAATTATCGGATATCGTCACCACAGGGATTGGGCTAATAGCTTCACCTTAATTCACTGCACGAAAGTAAAGGAAATAATTGAGAGTTGTCACGAAAATATTAAAGAAAACGTAAATAAAAGAGTAGAGATATCAAGATAGAGAGAATGGGCTGGTATTGAATTGCTCAGTAGTGCAGGTATTGCAGAGTTTAGGAAATCCAGTTCTGTCGTCGCGCCTGTCGCGGCAGCAGTCTGTTGATTGTTGCGGCAGAAAACACTCAGTTCAGTACTTTCAAGTTTGGCAAGAATCCCAGATCTGCCTTGGCCTATCCCTAGGTCCAAGTCTGTCGATGATCACGTCTTGATGATACCTCCCGGCGTGAATCGAAGGATGAACACCGATGTGTATGAATTCTTCTTTAGCCACTTAACCTCTCCCTATCCCTAGGAACGAGATAGTTCAACTATAAACTAGAGAACTTGCTCTTATTTCTTTCGTATACTTAACTCTCCCGATGCTAAGTAAATTGATAACCTCACAATGCTCTCCCGATGCTCTTGCAAGATATTAATAACCAAAATAAGAGAACTTGAAGTTTATTTTATTGAACTGAAAAGTCCTAAAACAAAAGCAACCCTTGCAACTACTTTACAAATCAACCCGTGGCCCTAGGGGGAATTTAGAACATGTCGGCGGCGGGAAAACAGCTAGGGGTTTTTGGTTGTCGGTTATGGGGTATTGGGTATGATATCTCCCTAGGTTAAAATATATGCCCTTATATAAGCTTTGGGCTCAAGTTTTCTAATTTAACAAGGATTACAACTTTAATTAAAAGTATGATTCTAATAAAGACTAAATCTTCAAGGAATCTACTTTCCAGCCGTCCTCCTTGTTTCTTGGGATTTTCTCTCCTTGAACTTTGGGCTTGACATATCTTTTGATCTGGGGCTCGAAAAAATATGAGGTTTTCACACGACAGACGGGCTGAATTTTCTCTATCTATCGAGGTCCACTTTTCTTTTTCTCCTCAAAAACTGTTGTCGTCCTCTGCTGTCACGGCAGCACTATGGCAGCATCGTCCTCTTTGTCTGCTTGTCCAGTTCAGCTCTTCTGCTTCTCTGCCCAGCGCCTGCCTTCTCCATCAGCTATGGCGGATACCTGCAAAAACAGCCATTCTTAGTAGAATCTGTGCCTTTAATATATTTGTGATGTTTTGCTGTAAACTAACCTAAATGTAATGAATAATGCTTGAATACAGCAGAAATATGGGTTAAAAAGGGTGTAAATAATAGAACTTTTACACACTCAACAGCTGGCGTCTAGGCCGACGATTTTCTTCGAGACTCACTCAATCCCTTCTTCTTTCTTGGAATGATCTTTTTCTAGGAATCGGGCGTTCTCTCATATCCACGTTAACAAATCGGCCATCTCTAGGTCCTGCCCCCAAGTGGTATAGGCGACGAATTATGATTAATCCACTGTCGATATTGGTACTCTTGACTTGCTCTTTGAAAGGGTCCCACTGAGCCTAACCCTCAAAGCGCAATGGGGGTGAGGTCGGAATTCCCTCTGACTTGAAGTATTTTTTCGTTCTAGGTTGAAACTTGATTCTCGACCCAAGGTGGCAAAGTGCCTGAGAAACTTCTGATCTTGCCCTGGAAAGCTTAGTTCTTTTGATTCTCGCCAATTTCCTCGCAAGACTCGGTATTTCCCAACTGCTATAGTCAAATCAAAGCTGCCAACCATGGAACAAATGTAGGTTGAACTCCGTAATTCGAAGTAATGATTACTTGCCTGGGACATCTGACAAATAAGTGAGGTGGCCTTTTTTCCTTTTTTGAAAGTCTTTCTTGTCTTGGAACCCTAACTATGTAGTTGCTCTCCTCATGGCTATATTTTCGTCGAGGTCCTTCTCATTATTGTTACATACCACATTTCTCACTAATCAAGTCTTTAATTTCAGACTATTTCCAACTCAATGTGTTATTCATGCAATGATGAAATATGCAAAATAAGAGGAAAGAGGAAGAAAAGCAAAGGTGTTAGTCACATGATAAACATAAATCATAAGGCAAACAATAAAATTCAAGCATTAAGAAAAACCTAGGCGCTCTAATTCTAGGGTTATCCGCATGGCTCTAATGGGGTAGGCTTCTTATATTCTCACTCATGAGTTCGGTTCTAATAAAGGGTACCCGAACCTATCTTACCACCTACTAGGCAATAAGAACCCCAATTCTAGCTCATTACAAGCTTGCGAATTGGTTTCGGCTCGAGGGAAAGCACGACCTAATGACGTGGAGGGCTGCTCACATGTCAAAAGGCGTGGATTTCGAAAGTGAATTACCGACCCATGGAGGGATACTCACATGGGTATGGGCGTTTCACTCTCACTTAAAAAGGGTAGCTCGGGTATAGAGCTTAATGAATATGATGCAACACATGTCGGTGATTTCCTTAATAATTAAATGGAAAAATTAATTCGAATGCCACAAATTTGCAAAGCCCGTTCAACTTAAGTCTTATTTTCATAGAAGAACAAACTCATTAGCTTCACTTCGAATTTTAAATATTTTCTATCGATTAAATGGTAACACGTATTTTATTGGCTTAACTCTCTTTTTTGTTTTGTAAAAACCAAAATTTCTCCCTAGCGGAGTCTCCAAACTGTGATAAGGTTTT
Source organism: Hibiscus trionum (assembly GCA_030270665.1). Classification (NCBI taxonomy): domain Eukaryota; kingdom Viridiplantae; phylum Streptophyta; class Magnoliopsida; order Malvales; family Malvaceae; genus Hibiscus; species Hibiscus trionum. The sequence continues at coordinate 36,877,067 of BSYR01000026.1, read as the reverse complement.
TTCCTGAGAAAACCGCTAGTTGGGGCCTTATCACTATCTCTTCTTGAAAAGGGGTTTTATTTAAAAAAATGAGGGAAATCCGTATTTTGGAAAACTGTGAAAATTTGGAGTCACCACCGGCCACTGAGGTAGGCCAGACACCATAAAACCAAAGATTCATTTTAAAACGGGTTCGGGAGTTGGTTACGTGTGGGGAAGGATTAGCACCCCCATCACGCCGGAAATCGGTACCAAATTACTTGTTGCCTTTTGATCGATAGAAATTATTTAAAAACTAAAGTGAATTTAATAAAGTGTTCTTGGATGAAAATGTGACTTAAATAGCACGGGCTTTATCGAATAGTGGCTTTGGAATTAATTGGACATTTAATTAGAAAGGATGACAGTACACCGGACCGTAGACTAAACCAACATCATATAAGATTGGCTGTCGTGTTAGTTTAGGGTTCGGATCTCGTACGTCACCTTTATGCATGATGCGTGCAAATAAAGGATGAAGCGTGTTATTTTTCCTTTTTATGCTTTTGCTTACCTAGAGACGGTGAAAATTAAACCGAGTATTCGATCGACATCCATTAAGCTAGGACTGTCGTTTATCGGATACCAGGGCTAATTAATACCTCTCTTGGGGTTGATTTAAAATTAATTAATTACCGAGCAAAATTAAAGAGTCACGTGAATGACATTTAAAATGCATGTCACATATATTCGAACCGTCATAAAAAGAACAAACCATGCACATGTTAAAATAACACATACAACGCACATAATAAAGCTAACTATGCATCAAAAATAAATGTAAAAACATACAACCATATATTAAAAAAACATTAACCACATATCATATATTTACATCAAATGAACATAACAACATGGCAAAATAAATACACATAACAATATGCAAAATAACATATATCCGAGGCATGAAAAGAAAAACATAATAATGCTAAGTAAGGAAAAGAGCAAACTGTCAAGGATCCAAAATGTAATAAACCCATTTATAAAAACTGATTAAAGCTCAAAATAGGGACTCAATTAAAAAACACGAAAAGACACAGGGACTAAAAGAGGAATAAAACCATTCGGAAATCGATTAAAATGAAAATGGGGACGGGATTGAAAACGTTCGAAAACGCAGAGGGACCACAGAAGGAATTTAGAATTGCGGAAGCCCCGCTCGCATAATTAAAAGGACGCGGAGGTCCTTAAAACGTGATTAACCCAATTTTAAAAAATTAAAACCCTATATAAACCACATTAAAACATTATCAGGCCCTTTTTTTGTTTTGTAAACCCTAAAACCAGAGAGCTCTCCCACTCCATTACTTCTGCGGCGCCGCCAAGGGGTTCCGGTCGCCGTTTCCGGCGCCGGAACCCTAAAAAAAACCTTTTTTTTAGTTTCCGACAACCCCAAAAACGAAACCTTTTTCCTTTCACGAAATCTTAACCAAGACCAAAAAAAATCTTTACCGTTTCTATTTTGAGACCCAAAACCCGAATCAGAAAATATGGAAGTTTCTCTATTCTGAAAAACGAAATCGGAAAAAAACTTCCTCACCGGCTCACATGCATGGCCTCGGGAAGGGCCACAGAGCTTATCGCCGGTGAGGGCGACAGATGGACGCGAAGGTAAAACTCCGACCACTTCTGCCCTTTTTTATTTTGCTTTCGATTCGACTGAAATGGAAAAAGAGAGGGGGATACCTCTGAAAATCTGACTTTTGCTTGTATTAATTTCTCTGAAATTTTTGAATGCTCGTTTACAATTTCTCTCCGAAAAACTCTCCGAAAATCCTCTAATGCTCTCTAAAAAACTCCCTCAATCATTACAAATTTTTCTTTGAAATTTCGAATGGAATCCCCCCCACTTTACATTGCATGTTCGGCCTTTTATAGCCCGAATATTACATTTTTGTGCATTTACATAAATCTGTCGAAAATCTGTTATTGGTTACTCTGATTTGTTTGTATTCACCTCCATTGAAATCTGTTATTGCCTCTGCATTTCTGTTTCTGATTTCCGTTGCATTTGCGCGTTTTTGCCTGACATTTTGGTTGTGTTTTTGGCTGCATGTGACCCGTGAGGAGAGGGGACCATAGGGCCATCCAACGGCCGTGGATCGATCCTGAGTGACCGGGCGTGATCGACACGCGCGCGTAGAGCATTCGAGTAGTCACGCGTGAAGTCATGTGGGAGATGAACGGTTTTGCCTGGATCTCTCGCACAACTGGGTTGCTTCCGGCCATCCGATCCTGCGCTCGATCCAAGGACTGAGGCTACGCGGCACTAGGGTTTCCTTGGGGGGCAGCTAGGGCTTCCTTCTCCTGGTGTGATCTGGACCGTCAGATCTGATCAGATCTGACGGTGGAGACGGGGTGGCGGCTGCAAAGATAAGAGACAACATTAGGGCTTCTGGTTCAGCATATTAGGGTTTATTTTTTGTGCTTAAACGGGCCATGTAATATATGTATAAATATTTTTGGGCTTTTTATTATGTATAATGGACTTTAAGTAATTAAACATTGGACTTTATATTATACATCTATGTTGGGCTTTATTTATATATATATTAGTATTTTGTTTTCTGATTTTCAAAGTTAATAATAATAATAATTAATAATTAATATAATAACAACACACGACAATATTAAATAATATTAATAACATAACACTAATAATACTGATATTATATAGTATACGGTAATTATAGTAATAATAATAGGTTATAATAATAGATGGTAATAATAATAATAAAGAAGATGTCATAATATATTAGTAGTGTTTAGGGGTTTTTCACATAAATGATATAATAATAGATATAATAGTAATATTTTTTGCTTTTTTTTCTTGGACATTTACATAGTTAATAACTAGACAATAGCCCATATAAGCCCACTATTATAAGACGAAATAAAAAGATGTTAGCCCGGACAAAATTAGTGATTACACATAGGTTTTACAATCTCCCCCTCTTTGATATAACAAAACCAAAACTTGAAATTTTTGACACTTTGAAAAACTTTGCAAAATTAACTCCCCCTTAATATTAGCTAGGTAACTTTTAAGTTGAAAATCAAAAATTTTAAGTGTTGTGAGCTTTCCTCTCCCTTTTTTGTTAGACCATAAATATTGAGACAATGGAAACTGCATAAACATAGGCAAAGGTATAAATAGGCAAGCAACATAAATATCATTAAGTTCAAATAAAGCATAACATCAACTTAAAAATCCAACACAACAGAAAATCAAAGCATAGGTTTAAAATAAAGTAAACTAAATCCTAAAAACATGAAGCAAAGGTGCATAAATAAAATATCCTAGATGATATTCCTGGAATGCAAAGGGAGGCTACTGTGCATCATCATCGCCATCTTCATCATTTTCATTTTCATCCTCAATTGGATCGTCACTCCTCATGCTATTATGCCACTCATCATGGAAAGCGATGAGAGAGATATTCATAGAATTGTGATCGCTTTCAAGAGAGGTGAGGTGATTCTCTACGTTCAACATGCGTTCTTCAAGGCTTGTGAAACGAGTATCAATCGTGGTAAACCCTGAAGCCATATCCGTACGCAATCCCGTGAATTGCTCATTGAGAAAAGTCATTAGAGCATCCATGGAAGGTGGAGGAGGAGGTGGAGGAACTTGTTCACCTTGAGGATTTGAAAATTGTTCCGCGACCTCGGTTGGAAGCTCGGATAGGCGTAACCAACTACCATTAAAATAATGGAACTACCATTGCTACCTATCGCATGACACCCAAAGAGCTGAAGGAGTTGAAGACACAACTTCAGGAGTTGCTTGACCGTGGCTTCATTCGGCCTAGTGTGTCACCTTGGGGTGCACCGGTCTTGTTTGTGAAGAAGAAAGATGGCACAATGAGAATGTGCATCGATTATCGTCACCTGAACAAGTTGACCATCAAAAATAGGTATCCTTTGCCGATGATTGATGATCTTTTTGATCAGTTTCGGGGAACGGCTGTGTTTTCAGAGATTGACTTGAGGTCAGGGTACTATTAGCTAAAGGTGAAAGATGTGGATGTGCCGAAAACAGCCTTTAGAACGAGGTATGGGCATTATGAGTTCCTTGTAATGTCGTTTGGCTTAACCAATGCTCCAGCTGCTTTCATGGACATGATGAATAGGGTGTTCCATGAATACTTGGACAAGTTCGTTGTGGTGTTCATCGACGATATCCTTGTGTACTCTCGTACTGAGGAGGAGCATGAAGGCCATTTGAGAGTTGTCTTGCAAGCTCTTTTGGAAAATCTGCTTTATGCTAAGATGAGCAAGTGTGAGTTATGACTTAAGGAAGTTGTTTTCCTTGGTCATGTGGTTTTGGCTGAAGGGATTCGAGTTGATCCCCAGAAGGTTGAAGCGGTGATGAATTGGAAGCCTCCTAAGTCTGTTCATGAAGTCCGTAGTTTCCTTGGGTTGGCAGGATACTACCGAAGATTTGTGGATGGATTTTCTAAGATTGTTGCCCCTTTAACGAAGTGTTGCAAAAAGATGTTAAGTATGAGAGGACGGAAGCGAGACAGGAAGCTTTTGAGAAGCTTAAATCAGCTTTAACGCAAGCTCCTATTTTGTTGCAACCTGAATCAGGGAAAGAGTTTGTGGTGTATAGTGAAGCATCCTATGTTGGTTTGGGGTGTGTGTTAATGTAAGAGGGTAAGGTGGTGGCTTATGCATCGCGTAAGTTGAAGGTGCATGAGCGCAATTATCCTACGCATGATATCGATTTAGCTGCGATGGTTTTTGCTTTGAAGAATTGGAGACATTATCTTTATGGTGAGAAGTGTATTGTGTGCACGGGTCACAAGAGTTTGAAGTATTTGATGTCTTAGAAAGAGTTGAATCTTAGGCAACAGCGATGGGTGGAGTTGCTTAAGGATTACGATCTAACGATCGAGTATCACCCGGGAAAGGCCAATGTTGTGGCTGACGCCTTGAGCAGAAAAGTGGCGGTGGAGTTAAGGGCGATGTTTGCTAGCTTGAGCATATCGCGAGATAGAGGTCTTGTTGCTAAATTGCAAGTGAAAGCATCTCTAGTTCAGTTGATAAAGGATAAGCAGTTGTTGGATGGTTCTTTGGTGCCACATGTTCAGGATATTGCTGAGGATAGACCATCGAATTTTTGTTTTAATGATGATGAAGTTCTATGTTTTGGAAGTCGGATAGTAGTGCCGAATGATGTGGAGTTGAGGCGTACTATTCTGACCGAAGCTCATAGTATTCCTTTTGCTATGCACCCTGGTAGTACAAAGATGTACCGTGGTCTAAAGGATGAGTACTATTGGGTGGGCTTGAAGAAAGATGTTGCGGAGTATGTGAGCAAGTGCATGGTTTGTCAGCGGGTTAAGGCTGAGCATCAGTTTCCTTCGGGGTTGTTGCAACCGTTGAGGATTCCTGAATGGAAATGGGAGAGGATCACCATGGACTTTGTGTCTGGTTTGCCTTTGTCGCCATCAAAGAAGAATTCTTTATGGGTGATTGTGGATCGCCTTACGAAGTGTGCGCATTTCTTACCTGTGCATACTACGTATACCTTGGATAAGCTTGCAGAGCTGTACATTGCTGAGATTGTACGTCTGCATGGTGTACCAAAATCTATAGTGTCGGATAGAGATCCGAGGTTCATGGCAAGGTTTTGGGAGTGTTTACATCAAGCATTGGGTACGCGGCTGAATTTCAGTACTTCTTATCATCCGCAGACGGATGGGCAGTCAGAGCACGTTATCCAAGCGCTTGAGGATATGTTGAGGTGCTGCGTGATTGAGTTTCAAGGCTCTTGGGAGAAGCACTTGCCTTTGGTGGAGTTTGCTTATAATAATAGCTACCAGGCAAGTATTCAAATGGCACCTTATGAAGCTTTGTTTGGGAGGAAGTGCAGAACTCCTCTTTGTTGGGCTGAAACGAGACAAAAGTTGGTATTGCCGCCGGCTTTGTTGAAAGGAACCACCGAGAAGGTGAAGCTCATTTGTGAGCGGTTGAAGGCAGCATCAGATCGGCAAAAGTCTTATGCGGATTTGAAGCGTAAGGAGATAGAGTTTGCGGTGGGTGATCGTGTGTTCTTAAAGGTTTCACCTTGGAAGAAGGTGATGAGGTTTGGCCGGAAGGGTAAGTTGAGCCCTAGATATATTTGATCATACGAGGTGATAGAACGTGTGGGTCCTGTTGCTTATAAGCTGAGGCTACCACAAGAACTAGAAAAGATACATAATGTGTTTCATGTGTCCATGCTTCGGAGGTATAGATCGGATCCTTCGCATGTTATGCATGTTGAGGAAGTTGAGTTTAATCCAGATTTGACTTATGATGAGGAGCCAGTTGAGATTTTGGATTCGGACAGTAAGGTTCTCCGGGGTAAGACCATTGAGCTGGTTAAGGTGTTGTGGAGGCATCGTGGTGTTGAGGAAGCCACGTGGGAAAGAAAGGAAGATATGAAGAAGCAGTTTCCTTACCTTTTTCCTCCAGGTAAATTTCAAGGACGAAATTTCTTAAGAGGGGGAGAGTTGTAACACCCCAAATTTGGGCCTAGATGTTAGAGTCCGAATCGGACCGGTTAGAAAACGATTCGAATCTTAAAGGGAGTGTTAGGAAACACCTAGTTCGGGATGCTTTAAATATATAGAAAAATATCTAAAAATCCTCATTTAATATATGAAAGGTAATGGTGGAATCAATTTTACAAAATAAGGTTTGGAAATACTACATTTCGATGTAGTGACCAAATCGCAGTTTTTGTAAAGTTTAGTAGTGATTGTTTTGTAAATGATTGAAACTTTGAATCTTTAAGGAGCTAATTTTACCAAAATGTTTTCATCATATTTTCCTTAAATTGGGTGATTTAATTAATGTTTAATTAAAGGAAATGAAGGTTAATTAAACTAGAAACTACCTTTGACTAGTCATAACTACTTTTCACAAATTTTCCCTCATTTTATTTTCTCTCAAATTCTTTTCAACCAAACACATTCTCTCCAGCAAATATCATTTGATTTTCACTTCATTTGATAGGGGAAATGGTACATCAAAAGAGAAACCTGCATCGATAGAGTAAGAAGTTAGACCCCCACCTCCCTTCCCTCAATAATTGAAGAAACAAAATGAGAATCTCCAATTCAGGAAATTTGTGGATATTTTGGACCAACTACATATTAAGGTCTCGTTCTTAGAAGCCATTGATCAGATGCCCACTTATGCTAAGTTTCTCAAAGACATCGTCACCAAGAAAAGAAAGGTTGAGTGGTATGAGACAGTTGCTACAGCAAGTGAATGCTATTCTGAGTGGAGAAAATTGCCTTCTAAGAGACATGTACCAAGCAGCTTCATTATACCGTGTTCAATAGGCAATAACTATGTAGGAAAAACCTTGTGTGACCTCGGATCTAGTGTAAATCACATGCCAAAGTCAGTCTTCATGAAGCTCGATATAGAAGATGTAAGGCCAACTACGATTATCTTGCAACTGACCGAAAGATCTCATGTACGCCGATAAGGAAGAGTAGTAGATGTAGTGGTGAAGGTGGACATGTTCATCTTTCTAGTCGACTTCCTTATCCTTGATTGTGAGGAAGATGATAACGCACCCATTATTTTAGGTCGACCATTTCTAGCAACCGGTAGAATTCTGATAGACTGCGAACATGCTGAGCTTACTATGAGGGTGGTTGATCAAGAAATGACTTTCAATGTCTTCAACACTCTCAAATATGTGGATGAACACGAAGAGGGTCAGTACATGGATGCTACAGCAGAAAGGGAGACTGAAGAATTTTGCTGCAGCAATTTCTTATTGATGGATGAATATGAGTAGATTCAAGAGGAAGACAACAAAGAGGTCTATGAGATCGAGTGTGAGGAGTTCGAGGAATTTCCATAAGGGGTGGAACAATCGAGCTTGCTCGAAACCAAACCATGTACGCACTTTGAACCTCTTGATTTTTCAGAATTTATTCCTCCTAAGCCTTCACTCAAACATGCTCCAACATTAGAGCTAAAGCCCTTTCCATCTCATCTTAAAAATGCATATTTGGGAAGCAATGAAACATTGCCTGTGATAATCTCATCTAGTCCTACACCTAAACAAGAGTCTAGTTTAATATATATGTTGTCGCAGCATAAAAGAGCTTTAGGTTGGACTATGGTTGACTTAAAGGGGATTAGCCTTACTATTTGCATGCACAAATTTTTTTATGATTGTCACAACAATTCTATTGAACCCCAAAGAAGGCTCAACCCCGTCATGAAGAAGGTGGTGATGAAGGAGATAATCAAGTGGCTTGACGCTGGTGTAGTCTATCCCATATCAAACAGCTTGTAACCCCCTTAACCCGGCCTAGACGGTTGACCCGAATTAAGAAGATTACACGGGGAAAACCAAAGTCAACCCGAAAGTCAACCTTGATTAACGACCCTTTTTTTTCTTATTAATCTTGTCTAGATGCTCATTAACCCTAGATGTGATCACACAAACTTCATACTCAAAGACCACAAACATCAGAGATCAAACAGGGACCCAATTGAACAATTTACAACTTTAGGGACCAAATTGTAAATTCTGAAAACCTTAAGGGCTTAACCAGATTTTAAGTTACCAACTTAAAATTAATCATGTTTCATGCTTCTCTGCCAAATTGCAGCTCAAAGGGACAACCCAAACTCATACAATTGCACAAACAAGTTTCAGGACCAAAATGCAAACATTCTGAAACATTTAACCGCCCATGTCAGTCCCCAACGGTCACCCGTTCCGAAACAGGCAGAGCCCGTTTCGAAACACGGGGCCGTTCCGCAACGCGTACCGCAACGGGGGACTGGCAGTAACCAACCCGTTCCGGAACGGTGGCACCCGTTTCGGACGCCTGGGTTTATGCAGGGCACCCGTTCCGAAACGGTGTCAACTGTTCCGAAACGCCTTGCCCAGATTGCTGCATTTTGCTTACACAAACACATAATTGGCCATCGAAACATACTCCTAAAGCCTCCAAACTTTACCAACATGCAACTCAACATAAATGGGACATACTTGCATCAACAATTCATCAATATAACATCATACATGAAAAGCCCCAATTCTAAAGGCATACTTCCTACACAAGCAACCGTTTAGGCACAAACCTTCCAAATCAATCTCATTAAAACCGAAACATGATCCAACAACATCATCAACATAAAAACATCCTTGTCCAAACATTAACGAACACATACACAAAAACCCGAGAGATTCTACCCCATTGCCTTTATTAACTATAACTATTCACATAGACATACATCTCAAGTGGAGTCCACCTTGAATCCCTTGCTCCTTGCTGTCCAAACTTCAAGAATCTGCATTGACGGACAAAAAGGAGCGTAAGCACATAATGCTTAGTGAGGTATGCTCAAAACCAAAACACCATCAATGCAGCGGGTCATAAATCACTTTTAAAACAAACTCGATTTGTTTACCAAAGCCATGTTTGAAAACCCCTTTTCAACAACAAGCTCAAAACCATGCATTGCACATACATGAAGACCAACCCTTAGCTTAGCATGCTAAGAAAACCTTTTCAAAGCACAACTTACAAAATCATCCATTTAGCCAAACCATGCATAAATACCATATGCAAGCTAAAACAAAACCTTGGAAAACACTCCCGTTTCACAACATACCTTTCTTAAACTTGAAAGCCAATTCAAGCAAGAATCTTTTAAAACCATTTCACAAACCAGCCAACACATGCATTAAACCAAAGGCAACATATATGAACCACAAAATCATCATCACATGCCTTTAAAAACAAGTCTTAACAAGACTCCAATGCACTAAAGATATTTCATGCTCACATGCATCATTTTCCAAATGATAATCAACACTTGTTCAACTTAACAAGTAAACATGCATTCACAAGCATTATACACTTTCCATGCAACCATGCATCTATTCAAGCATCTCATGCTTCACATGCAATTATGCATCATTTCAATCATCCCATGCTTCATCACAATCAAGAACATCATATTGGCCTTCAAGTGATCAACCACATTCACTTTTCAACTCAACACCCAATCGGATACGCGGATTCTGAGCGTTGTCCCTACGCTCCATACACCCTACCAATCCAAGGTCTCCCAAATGGACTTTTAAACACCATTTGACCTCAACATCCTAAGGTTCCCATGTATGGACTTTTAAACACCATACAACCTTAGCTTTCCCGAGGTTCCCATGTATGGACTTTCAAACACCATACAACCTCAACTTTTCCCCAAGGTTCCCATGTATGGACTTTCAAACACCATACAACCTTGACATGCACAAGGTTCCCATGTATGGACTTTCAAACACCATACAACCTTTGCATTCACCGATTGGTAGTTGTATAACATCACTAACGAGATCCGGGACACCCTACACAAGATCCACACATGGACTTAACACCGCCATTGTGATCTCAACAAGCACAAGGTTTCCACGTATGGACTTTTAAACACCATATAACCTTTGCTCAACCAAGGTCCTCGAATGGGCAACACCTCCATTATGACCTCAACCATCTCGTTAGGATACTTGAAGGGAGTTTACCGGTCCACTCTTGACCACTCCACCTCCAAGGCGACTTAATTCACAGTGCACCCAATCCTATAGCCGGCTAACTATATCCGATCAAAGAACCAAGAACCACTTACATCACTTGCCAATATAACCACCTTACCACATTAGTCCAATGTTTCACATGCATAACCATAATGCAAAAACCATCATTTACCAACATTAATTCACTGTTTTAAAGCATTAAACAAAGCCATTGAACAACATGCAACACCATGCATCAAAACCACATTTTCAATGTATAAAACCAAGGATCTCTTACCTTGAGCATCCTTCACATATGGCTTTCAAAACCAGCATTAAACCATGCTAAAATATGCTTTCAAAACAGATTTAAACCATGCAAAACACATGCATTTCAATCATCAACCACAATTGCTTAAAAGCCAATTTCACAATCATAATTCAAGAGCGAAAACCCATTCACTTACTCTTGAGCTTAGCAAAGTTGTTTAGACTTACACTAAGCTCCCAAAAACCTTCAAACCTTGGTTTAAAAGCTGAAAACCCAACTTCACTCACCGATAACCAAAACAAGGCTAGCCAACAAGCCTTCCAAGCATCCGAAACCTTCCGCAACACCTCTAAAGCTCACGGATCAAACTCCCATGTTTCAAGCACACAACAACAGAAGATCAATGCATCATTATGCATTAAAAACACCAGCAACACAACACAACTCGCTGCTCATCACAAATCCAACAATTCGGCTACCAAACACAACCGAAATCACCTCCAAACACTTCCAAAACTTAACCCAGCCAAGATCCATCACTTCTAACCACTTTTAAACATCAATTAACATCCAAAATAATCACAAACACGTCCTTATACCTCCAGGTATAACAGATCACCAAAACACTCCAAAAACAACCAAAAACTCAAGCAAAACTTAGGAAATTCAACCTATCCGGGATTTGTAACCCCCTAAACCCGGCCTAGACGGTTGACCCGAATTAAGAAAGTCACACGGGGAAAACCAAAGTCAACCCGAAAGTCAACCTTGATTAACGACCCTTTTTTTTCTTTTAATCTTGTCTAGATGCACTTTAGACCTAATTGTGATCACACAACCATCATACCAAAAGATCACAAACATCAGAGATCAAACAGGGACCCAATTGAACAAATTACAACTTTAGGGACCAAAAATGTAAATTCTGATAAATATGGGGACTTAATCCAAATTAAAGTTACCAACTTGAAATTAATCATATTTCATGCTTCTCTGTGAAATTTCAGCTCAAAAAAACTTCCCAAACTCATACAATTGCACAAACAAGTTTCAGGACCAAAACGCAAACATTCCAAAACATATAACTGCCAATGTCAGCCCCCAACGGTCACCCGTTCCGAAACAGGCATAGCCCGTTTCGAAACTCGGGGCCGTTCCGCAACGCGTACCGAAACGGGGGTCTGGCAGTAGCCTTTCCGTTTCGGAACGGTCCCTCCCGTTTCGGACGCCTGGGCTTGTTTAAGGCACTCGTTCCGAAACGGTAGGTGCTGTTCTGAAACACCCTGCACAGATTGCCCAAAAAATGCCTACTTAAACATGCAATTGACCAACCAATCATGCTCCAAATGCAACCAAACTTTACCAGCATGCAATTAAACATAGAAGGGACATATAAGCATCTTCAATTCAACCAAATAACATCATAAGCAAAAAGCCCCAAATCTATAGGCATGCTTCCTACACAAGTAAGCCATTCAAGCATAAACTTCCAAAACATGCATGTAAAGGCCAACCACAAAAACCAGCATTCTCAACAACATTCAACATACTTAGGGAGTACAAAACATCTCCCAAAACATATACATTGGTCCCCCATTGCCAAATTACCAAAAGCTAAAATGTACTTAGAAAACCTTCCATACTTAGAGCTTTGTTTCCACTTGGATACTTGCCCTCCTTGCTGCCCTCAAGTACTCTAATGTTCTGCATTATTGAATTAAGAAAACGGAAGAGAGCGTAAGCAAAAGCTTAGTGAGGAATGCTCAATAAAACCATCCAATAATGCATTTATAAAACACTTATAAAAACATGCTTCAAATCAACATTTACACATGCTCAAAAGCATACTTTAACAAGCATCTCATGCTTTATTTCATTACATGTCATATTGGCCACAAGTGATACATTTCATTTCTTTGAAAACAAGTTCATCAACTTTCACCCCAAGGACTTTTAAACACCTTGGACCCCAAGGACTTTTAAACACCTTGGCCATGGACTTTTAAACACCATGAATTAGATCACCTCAAGGACTTTTAAACACCTTGACCCTAAGGACTTTTAAACACCTTGGCCATGGACTTTTAAACACCATGAATTGAATCACCTCAAGGACTTTTAAACACCTTGAGCCCAAGGACTTTTAAACACCTTGGCCTATGGACTTTTAAACACCATAGAAAGGACCACACAAGGACTTTTAAACACCTTTGTGTCCGTAACAAGAATCATCCAAGGACTTTTAACCACCTTGATGTTCTTAAGTAACAAGGCTCACTCAAGGACTTTTAACCACCTTAGTGACCTCAACCTTTTCAAAACATCACTTGCCAATATACATCATTTTCATCAATTAATCCACTGTTTTAAAGCATTAAACCAAGCCATATTCATCATGCACTTAAAAGAATCAAACCACATTTAATCAATGTTCAAAAACAAGGAACTCTTACCTTGAGCTTCCTTTAACATATGGCTTATCAAAACAGCAAATACCATGCTAAATCATGCTTTCAAAACAGTAATCAAAACATGCAAATAACCACATTGCATCACAACAAAATCATGGCCACCACTGGAGAGAATTTCCGAAAACTTACACTAGAGCTTAGCAAAGTTGTTTAGACTTAAACTAAGCTCCCAAGTCATTGGTTTCAAAGCCGAAAACCCAATTTCACTCACCGATTCCACTTCGCCTCAAGCCAAAGCACCAATTCAAGCTTCCGGATCAACAACTCTTGGATCCAAAGATGCCTCCCCTGATTAAACACATTAAAGCAGAGATTTAATGCATCATCATGCATCAAAAGCTTCAATGAAAGCACTCAAACTCGCTGCTCTCATTCACACTCCAATTTCGGCCACCAAACACAACCGAAATTGCATCAAAACCACATTTCAACAAAGCCAAGCCATAAACCAGCAAAACCTAACATCCATTAACACCATTTAACATCTAAAAACAACCTATAAACATCCTTATACCTCCAGCAACATCAGATCCACAAGATCACCACAAAAACATCCAAGAATCACAAGCTAAACTTAGGAAACACAACCTATCCGGGATTGCATTAATCAAAACTCATTTCCTTATCAAATTAACATTCATTAATCATCATTTTAACACCTTAAAACACTGCTTAAACAGATCCAACGAAATTTCATCAAAAACACACCAAATCTTGCATTTTAAGCCAAGATCCACTAAACAATCTTAAAAGCCATTTATAAAACATCAATTAAGGATTGAGAACTTAGGAATTTCATTAAAGAACTTGAAGTTCAGAGGAGAAGGACGTTCTTACCTCCAAACTTGAGTTTCTCCTCTTTTAGAGCCAAAAAGCTTGATGAATCAAGTAGCAAATACAAAGGTTTTGATGAGGAGATGATTAGGAATCAAATGAGGATTGAAAAGAAGTATTTAGGTGATAAAAATCAGAGGAAAAGATCTGGAGAGAATGTGTTTGGTTTGAGAGAAAAGATGAGAGAAAATGGAAAATGGAAAATTTAGAAAGTTAGTTAAAAAAAATGACTAAAATATCTTTCCCTCCTTTTTACTTTTATTTTAAACCATTATTAAATCATTTAATATTCTAGAAAATCTGGAGAAACTCCCCTTTGGGTAAATAGCTCCCTAAAGCTTCAAAGTTTCAATCCTTTTTAAAACAGTCACAAAACTTTCAAAAATCGCATTTTGGTCACTAGCCAAAATGTCACCCTTCCGAAACTCATTTTCCAAAATTGATTTCACAGTTCACTTAATTATATTAAAAGATGATTTTAGAACATTTTTCCATATTTTTAATGCAACCCGAACTAGGCTTTCCTAATTTCACCTCTTTAGATTCGAACAGCACTTTGACCAAACCGGTCAACGCCCAGAACTTCTAAGCCCAAAACCGGGGCGTTACAGATCATACGAAAATTCCACCAAAATCACCAAATCTTGCATTTTAGCCAAAATCAAGATTTCAATTGAAAAGCCTTTAACAAATCATAAATCAAGGATTGAGAACTTGGGAATTTCAATAAAGAACTTGAAGTTCAGAGGAGAAGGACGTTCTTACCTCCAAACTTGAGTTTCTCCTTTTTAGAGCCAAAAAGCTTGATGAAACAACTTGCAAATTGAGAGGTTTTGTTGATGAGATGATTAGGAATCAAATGAGAGTTGAAATGAGTGATTTAGATTGACAAAATCAAAGAAGAAAATCTGGAGAATGTGTTTGGGTTGAGAGAAAATGAGAGAAAAGGAAAATTGAGAGAAAATAGAAAAGTTAGTTATAAAATGATAAAATGATTTCCCTCCACATTTCATAAACTTTAAAATCAGAATAAAGCCTTAAAATATCTTAGAAAAATCTGGAGAAACTCTTTTTGGAATATTAGCTCCTTAAAGATTCAAAGTTTCAATCCTGTATAAAACTGTCACCGAACTTTCAAAAATTACATTTTGGTCACTAGCCAAAATGTCAACCTTCCGAACCTCATTTTCCAAAATTGATTTCACAGTTCACTTAATTATATTAAAAGATGATTTTAGGACATTTTTCCATATTTTTAATGCAACCCGAACTAGGCTTTCCTAAATTCACTCTTATATATTCGATCAGCACTTTGACCGAACCGGTCAACGCCCAAAACTTCTGAGCCCAAAACCGGGGCGTTACACAGCTCGTGGGTTAGTCCAGTCCAATGTGTGCCTAAGAAAGGAGGCATCACCGTGGTTAGAAACAATGAGAATGAAGTATTGCCAACAAGGATTGTAACAGGATGGAGGATTTGCATGTACTATAGGAAGCTCAACAAAGCTACCAAGACGGGCCATTTCCCTCTCCCATTCTTTGATCAAGTGCTAGATAGATTGACGAGCAAAGCATTCTATTGTTTCCTTGACGGATACTCATAGTACAATCAGATTGCTATAACACCCGAGGACCAAGAAAAGACGACATTCACATGTCTGTATGGTACCTATGCTTTCAGGAGAATGCCTTTTGGACTCTAAAATGCCCCAACAACTTTTCAGAGGTGTATGCTGGCTATTTTCTCAGAATGGCTAGGAAATTTTTCAGTCTCCGGAGAAGATTTTGATTCATGCCTGGGAAATTTGGCCAAAGTGCTAAAGCGATGTGAAGAAGCTGATTTGGTGCTCAATTGGGAGAAATGCCATTTTATGGTAACCGAAGGAACGATTTTGGGTTACAAAATGTATCCCCCTTAGCCCGGCCTAGATGGTTGACCCGAACTACGAAGATTACACGGGGAAAACCAAAGTCAACCCGAAAGTCAACCTTGATTCACGACCCTTTTTTTAATCTTGTCTAGATACACATTAACCCTAAGCGAGTACACACAAGTTACAATCGAGAAGGGCACAGCGATCAGATTTCAATAAGGGACTCAATTGCACAAAATGCAAATTTAGGGACCAAAATGTAATTTCTGTATATTAGAAGGACTTTACTGATTTTAATGTTACCAATATGAAATTAGTCATGTTACATGCTTCACTGCCAAATTTCATCTTGATTGAACATCTCAAACTCAAGCAATTGCAACTTTAACATTTGGGACTAAAATGTAAAGCTTGCAAACTCCGGCATCATTCAAATCAGTGCCCAACGGTCACCTGTTTCGAAACACCAACTTGTTGTATCGAAACGCAGGATCGGAACGGCGTTGACCGTTTCGATATGCGGGTTGGTTCCGAGACTAGTTCCGAAACGAGGCCTTCTAGTGGCCAAATCGTTTCGAAACATCCCTTAGCGTTTCGAAACACGAAGGCCATTTCAGGCCCCCGTTTCAAAACACTAGGGGGTGTTTCGATACGGTTTGCCCAGAAATATCAGCAAATGCTGGTTTTTCATGCACAAACTCGATCAAACACATCCAAATGACCTCCCAAGCATATCAACAAGTCAACATACATACAAGGTACACATTTAGAGCCCCTAAACACCTTCATAGCATCAAACAAGAAAATTCATAAGTCTAGAGGCATGCATCCTAATATACAAACCAAATAGGGAAATCAAACCTCCAAACAAGCAATAAAGGCCATTTACAATTCAAAACAACCAAGGCACACATGCCACATCCTTAGGGAGTTTAACACATCACCCAAAACAAAACTTAGATTCCCATTGCCAAATTATCAAATCTAATAGTGTACGAAAACTTCACCATACATGAGCTTGGATTCCCTTGGACAAACTTAGCTTCCTTGATGCCCTTAAACACCTCAATTATCTGCATTATTGGTAAAAGAGAGCGTAAGCATAATTGCTTAGTGAGGCATGCTCTAAAGTAAACCAACACAATAATGCACTTTTAGAAAACATTTTCATCAAAGCTTTTAAACCACATGCTCATCTCATTCTCATGCTTGATAAACTTTCAAAGCAAAACTCATTGAAAACAAATGTACCTCCATTCTATCTCATGCATTAAAACCAATGCAAACCTCATGGCAAGGCCATCCACATGTTTGTATTCTCAAAGCATTTCTAAACAAAACACATATGCATATCTCATAGCATAAATAATTTCATCAAGGTACATGTGTAACAAAAACCATTTAATCATTTATATTGGCATTTAGCATCTCATCAATACACGGATATGCTGACACATTTCTACACTAGACTCTTTCGGTGGAATCTCACATCACCGTACTCACTTGTCTAGCAACAACTTCCGGTGGAATCCCTCGTCACCGTACTCACATGGTGGAATCTCTCATCGCCACAAAGCTTGGGTATTTCACCAAGTCCTACCCGATGGAATACCCATCATCGGAAAATCTCCCTTTGGCTTAACCAAAGAGCACGTACGAATTTTTAGATTATAGTGCACTCTCATCCTATTGATCGATCAATTATATCCGGTAAGTTTCTCAACATCTATGCCAATATAATGTGTTAAAATATCATCACACCTACTGTTTTTCATGCAATAAAACTCAAGAGTTTTCTCACCACATTCAAATCATAAATCATAATTTGCTTCAAACCAAAAGCTCAAATCTATTCAATGGAACATGCCATCTCATTACATCTTTACAAGCATAATCTCATGCTCCAAAACATGCATAAAAACAATAGGAATTTAGCAACCACAAACCATGAGCATGTAAAAGCATTTTAAGGGCAAACACCACTTTAGAGAGATCAAATCAAGCCAGACTTACTTTCGTATTTAGGAAGGTGTTTCAAACCTCTCCTAAATCCCCAAACCTTTTGTTTTTATCCTCATGGACTTCAAAATCAAACGCACTCACCGATTTCGTTTCTTTAGCTTGCCGAAACGCCGATTAAGCCTCCGGATCAACCCCAAAAGTGTCCGAAGATGTCTCCCCTATTTAGACACATCAAAGCAGAGGATTAATGCATCATCATGCATTGAAATCTTCAGCCAACACTCCTAAACTCGCGGCTCTACCTAAAACCAACATTTCAGCTACCAAACACAACCGAAATCACCTCCAAACTCTTCCAAAACTTAACCCAGCCAAGATTCATCACTTCTAATCATTTCTAAACATCAATTAACAACAAAAACAACTCTCAAATCGTCCTTATACCTCCAGCTATAACAGAACATCAAAAACACCACAAAAATCACCATTTTTATATGCAAAAACTTGGGAAACACAACCTCACGGGATTGCATTGATAAAACCTCATTTCTAACATCATTTAACATCCAAAATTCATTAGAGAACAACCTCAAAACCGAGCCCAATCAATTACAACGAAAATCTTCAAGATCTCTTCCAAAATCTTGAGTTTTAAGCCAAAATCTTGTTTCCAACATTAAAACTATTTATAAAACTTTAATAAAGGATTGACAACTTGGGAATTTTAGTAAAGAACTCAGTATTTAGAGGATAAGAACAATCTTACCTCTAAATGATGATTTCTCCTTGATTTGGGCCAAATTCCATGAAAATTCAATGTGGAAATCAAAAGGATTTGATGCAAGATTGATTAGGAACCAATGAGTGATGGAAATCTCATCAATTGAAGTGAAAATCTATGTGAAAGCTGCTGGAGAAAAGGTGTTTGGATGATGGGATTTTGAGAGAAAAAGGAATGAGAGAAAATTAAAGAAAGGTAGTTATGAAAATTAAAAAGTAGTTTTCCTTTTCGTTTATTTATTTAAAACATTAATTAAATCACAAAAATTAAGGAAAATCTGGAGAAAACATTTTGGGTAAATTAGCTCCTTAAAGATTCAAAGTTTCTATCCTTTACAAAACAGTCACTACTAAACTTTGCAAAAATTGCATTTTGGTCACTACACCGAAATGTAGTATTTCCAAACCTAATTTTGTAAAATTGATTTCACCACTCTCATATATATATTAAATGAGGATTTTTAGATATTTTTCTATATTTTTAAAGCATCCCAAACTAGGCTTTCCCTAAAACATCCTTTTATATTCGAACCGTTTCTCAGACCGGTCCGATCAAACCCTAAACTTCTAAGCCCAAAATTGGGGTGTTACACAAAATATCTAAGAATGACATTGAGGTGGATAGAGCAACGATTGAGGTAATTGAGAAGCTACCTCCTCCTACAAATGTGAAGAGCATCGGGGGTTTCTTGGGCCATGCTGGCTTCTATAGAAGGTTCACTAAAGACTTTTCCAAGATCGCCAAGCCACTGTGTAATTTTCTACAGGAAAATCAGCCCTTCATATTCGATGAAAAATGCCACAGCACTTTTCAAAGAACTAAAGGAAAAACTTACCACAACACCCATTATTGTTCCACCTGATTGGAGCTCACCTTTTGAGTTGACGTGCGACGCAAGTGACTACGCGATAGGAACAGCTCTTGGACAACGCCGAGGTAAACTCTTTCATGTTATTTATTATGCTAGCCGCACATTGAATGATGCACAAATTAACTACACCACAATTGAAAAGGAATTGTTGGTTGTTGTATTTGCCTTTGATAAGTTTAGGTCATATCTAATATGCACTAAATTTATTGTTCACACTGATCACTCGAATATTAAATACTTAGTGACCAAAAAGGATGTAACCCCCTTAGCCCGGCCTAGACGGTTGACTCGAACTATGGAGATTACACGGGGAAAACCAAAGTCAACCTTTGATTAACGGCCCTTTATTTTCTTTTTAAACTTGTCTAGATGCATATTAATCCTAAGCGTACCCTCGGGAAGAGCATACTTGAAAAGCACAGCGATCGGAAAACATTAAGAGACTCAATTGCACAAATTACAACTATTAGGGACCAAAATATAAATTCTGGAAATTAAGAGGACTTAACTGATTGTTAAGTTACCATTGTGAAATTAGTCATTTTACATGCTTCCCTGTGAAATTTCACCTCAAACGTACATCTCAAACTCAAGCAATTGCATATACAAAATTCAGGACTAAAACGTAAAGCTTGCAAACCTTAAACCATTCAAATCAGTGCCCAACGGTCATCTGTTTCGGAACGGGGGTTGACCGTTCCGAGACGCGGGTTTGTTTCGAGACCTGTATCAAAACAGGGCTTGGCAGTGGCCAATTCGTTTCGGAACGGCCTCTACCCGTTTCGATACACGATGGCCATTACAGGCCCCCGTTTCGAAACGTTAGTGCTCGTTCCGATACGGACTGCCCAAAAAGTGCAGAATTTGCTGGTTTAACATTCAATTAACCACTCAAACACATTCTAATGACCTCCTAATCATGCCAACAAGCTATCATACAAAAAAGGTACATATTTGCATCATCAAAACACATTTATGGCATCAATTAGGAAAATCCACAAATCTATAGGCATGCATCCTAATATTCAAAACCAACCAATCATCAAATCATCAAAGCAAACACCAAAATGGCCATTTACAAGTCTAAAACATCAAACGCATCATGCCATACTCAGGGAGTCCAAAACATCCCCCAAAACACAACCTAGGTTCCCATTGCCAATTACCAAAAACTAATAATGTGTGAAAAAGTCACCATACATGAGCTTAGCTTTCCCTTGGATTCTTAGCCTCCTTGATGCCCTTTAAGCACTTCAATTCTCTGCATTATTGGTTCAAGAAAGAGAGCGTAAGCACATTTTCTTAGTGAGGCATGCTCTAAAGAAACAACACAATAATGCATTTTATAAAACACCTTACAAAGGCCTTTAAACTCATCAACATCATTTCTCATGCAACAATGCATACACAACAAGCATCTCATGCTTCATTAACATCAACATGTCATATTGGCTTCCAAGTGATACCATAACCATTTTTCAACACAAAAACACAATCAGATACGCGGATTACAAGCGTTGTCCCATACGCTTCATACACACTACCGAACACACAAGGTGGAGTTTACCGGTAAAATTACAACCCCTCAACACCCGTGATGGAGTTTAACGGTACAATTACAACCCCTCCACATCACTCATCGGTAGCTATATAACATCACTAGCGAGAACACGAGATACACAACACAAGATCCTCACATGGCCTTTTAACCACCATTATGATCTTAGACATCTCGTTAGTGTACTTGGATGGAGTTTACGGTACCATTACAACCCCTCAACATCCAAGGCGACTTTATTCACGGTGCACCCAATCCTATAACCGACTAACTATATCCGATTCAAGTACTTTAAAACCAACACATCACTTGCCAATATACATCAATTATCATCAACAATCCACTATTTAAAGCATTAATCAAAGCCATTAAACCATCACGCATCACTATGCATCAAAACCACATTTATCAATATCAAACCAAGGATCTCTTACCTTGAGCATCCTTCAACACATGGCTTTCAAAACCAGCATTAATCATGCTAAAACATGCTTTCAAAACAGAATTTAAACATGCAAATTAAATACATTGCATCCAACCATCTCATGGTTCATCAAAGAGAGAGTTTCTCTGAAAACTTACTCTTGAGCTTAGTTAAGTTGCTTAGACTTAAACTAAGCTCCCAAAACCTTCAAACATTGGTTTCAAAGCTGAAAACCCAACTTCACTCACCAATTCTGTTTTGCAAGCTTGCCGAAACGCCGCTCAAGCCTCCGGATCAACACCACAAGGATCCGAAGATGTCTCCCCTGTTTTAAACACATCAAAGCAGAGGATTAATGCATCATCATGCATTAAAATCTTCAGCCATTACACCTAAACTCGCTGCTCACATCAAATCTAACATTTCAGCTACCAAACACAACCGAAATCACTTCCAAACTCTTCCACAACATTACCCAGCCAAGATCCATCACTTCTAAACATTCTTAAACATCAATTAACAACCAAAAAGATCCTAAACTCATCCTTATACCTCCAGCTATAACAGAACACCAAGATCACCTCAAAACCCACCATTTTCACAAGTAAAAACTTAGGAAAATCAACCTATTGGGGATTGCATTGATTAAACCTCAATTACACACCATTAAACATCCAAAATACATTAAAAAGACATCTCAAAATAGAGCCCAAACATTCATCACGAATTTCTTCAAGATTTAATCCAAATCTTGAGTTTTAAGCCAAAATCAAGATCACAACATTAAAACCTTTTATAAAACTAAATTTAAGGATTGAGAACTTGGGAATTTCAGTAAAGAACTGAGTATTTAGAGGAGAAGGACATCCTTACCTCTAAATTTAGATTTCTCCTTGTTTAGAGCCAAAATCCTTGAAAATTCAATAAGCAAATGAAGAGGATTTGATGTAGAAAGGATTAGGAATCAATTGATGATTGAAACCTCATCATTTAGTGTGAAAATCAAAAGAAATGCTGCTGTGGAAATGTGTTTGGCTGAGGGAATTTTGAGAGAAAATGAGATGAGAAAGTTTTAGCAAAAGTTAGTTATCAAATCTCAAAATTGGTTTTTCTCCTTTTCATAAAATTAATTAAACATTAATTAAGTCATTAAAATTAAGAAAAATCTGGAGAAATCCTTCCTTGGGTAAATTAGCTCCTTAAAGATTCAAAGTTTCAATCCTTACAAAACAATCACCACTGGACTTTTCAAAAATTACATTTTAGTCACTATTTCGAAATGTCACACTTCCAAACCTTATTTTGTAAAATTGATTTCACCACTCTCTTATATATATTAAAATAGGATTTTTAGATATTTTTCCATATTTTTAATGCATCCCGAACTAGGGTTTCCCTAAACCCACCTTTTATATTGGAACCGAAAATCAGACCGGTCTGGTTCAGACCCTAAACTTCCAAGCCCAAAATTGGGGTGTTACAAAGGATGCTAAACCTAGACTTATTTTGTGGATACTACTCTTGTAAGAATTCAATTTGGAAGTTAGGGATAGAAAAGGGTGTGAAAACCAAGTAGTTGACCATCTTTCTAGGCTAGAAAACAATAAAGAAAACACGATGAAATGGAAATTAAGGAGAAATTCCATGATGAGAAAATATATGCTGCAACAATTTCTTGGTATGCTAATATTGTTAACTTGCTCGTTAGTTGTATTTTGCCTCCTGATTTGAATAGACAGGGACACAGGGAATTCAGGCATGACACAAAATCCTAATTTTGGGACGAACCATATTTGTTCAAGCAATGTGCTAACCAAATCATTAGACGATGTGTCCCTGAAGAAGAGCACAAGGAGATACTCTTCCATTGTTATTCATCTCCTTGTGGTGGACATTTGTAACCGCCTTAACCCAGCCAAGACATCCGACTCGAACTAAGAAGATTACATAGGGAAAACCTAAGCAAACTTGTTAAAGCCGACCTCGATTAACGAACCCAATTTTTTTCTTTTTATCT
Organism: Hibiscus trionum; assembly: GCA_030270665.1. Classification (NCBI taxonomy): domain Eukaryota; kingdom Viridiplantae; phylum Streptophyta; class Magnoliopsida; order Malvales; family Malvaceae; genus Hibiscus; species Hibiscus trionum. The sequence continues at coordinate 36,853,437 of BSYR01000026.1, read as the reverse complement.
TCTCTAGATGCACATTGAGATCATGTATGTTCAACAAGACACTTAGAAGAAAACGACACAGCGATTGGAGTTCAATTAGAGGTTCAAGTGCATAACTTTAACTTTTAGGGACTAAAGTGTAATTTCTAAAAAATTACAGAGACTAATCCTATTTTAAGATTACCAGACCTTAATTAGACATGTAACATGCTTCCATGACAAATTTCATCACAAACGGATCATCCAAACTCAACCAATTGAACATACAACAATCAGGGACAAAAATGTAACATTTCAGAACATAATGGATTCAACTGAAAAAAACTGTCTGGTATCAGTACACTTAAGCATGTATCGATACGCGGGAAGGCAGTAGCTAAAGTTGGGAAAAAGGTATCGATGCACTTCCCCGTGTATCGGTACGACCTTCAAACTTTGCACATGTAACACCACAATTTTGGGCTTGGAATTTTAGGGTCTGAACCGGACCGGTCTGATTTTCGGTTCGAATATAAAAGGAGGTTTTAGGGAAATCCTAGTTCGGGATGCTTTAAAAATATAGAAAAAAATATCTAAAAATCCTCTTTTAATATATATAAGAGAGTGGTGAAATCAATTTTATAAAATAAGGTTTTGAAATACTACATTTCGGTGTAGTGACTAAAATGCGATTTTTGAAAAGTTTAGTGGTGACTGTTTTGTAAGGATTGAAACTTTGAATCTTTAAGGAGCTAATATACCCCAAAATGATTTCTCCAGTTTTTTCCTTAATTTGAGTGAATTAATTAATGCTTTAATTAATTAAATGAAAAGGGAAACTACTTTTTGGAATTTCATAACTACCTTTTCCTAAATTTTTCTCATTTCTTTTTCTCTCAAAGTTCCATCATCCAAACACTATTTCTCCATCAAATTTTGCATTGATCTTCACTTCAATTGATGAGATTTCTATCATCAATTAGTTCCTAAACAATCTTGCATCAAATCCTTTTGATTTCCTCATTGAATTTTCAAGGAAATTGGCTCAAATTAAGGAGAAATCACCATTTAGATGTAAGATTGTTCTTCTCCTCTAAATACTCAGTTCTTTACTGAAATTCCCAAGTTGTCAATCCTTAATTTAAGTTTTATAAATGGTTTTAATGATAGAAACTTGATTTTGGCTTAAAACTCAAGATTTGGAAGAAATCTTGAAGAATTTCGTTGTGAATGTTTGGGCTCTGTTTTGAGATGATTCTTAAATTTATTTTAGATGTCTAATGATGTGGAAATGAGGTTTTATAAATGCAATCCCGAGCATGCGCCACCACATCCTTAGCCCATCTCTTGATCTCAGCCTTGAGCTTGTTCGAATCGAGGTCTTTTAATGACGATACCGGTGCAACCGGAACCTCATTGAAGGAGAAACACTGGTTAAACCATTTGCGCTTTGTGTTCTTATCGCTAACATCGCCCTTAACAGCTTCATCACCATTGATGAAGCAGTTATAAGGGTTGAGGAGGTATTAAAGTTTCATAAGTAACGTGGGTATTTCAGAACGTGCAGCAAAAGGTTTCCTTTATCTTCAACTTTTCAACATTCTTGTAGTTGCAAATAGATAGAAAGAAAGATTCCTATGAAAGTTTGGTCCATTGTCCTAATAAAACCGTATTCAGTACACTAATCTGGTGTAGCTTTTTTAACATGGATGAACACTGTAAGATTATCCATTGCTAAACAAGACAATATAAGAGGAAAATGCTCAAATTTTTACCATATTATATGAATATCATTCGAAAAACAAACTGGGAAAGAGCCATCAATCTCTGCTTCCATAATATAGATATAAAATAAAATCCATCACCCCAGCTACAACAACGAGTTAAGGTGTATTTTGGATGTTCTGTTATAGCTGGAGGTATAAGGACGAGTTAAGGTGTATTTTGGATGTTCATTACTCAGTTCTTTACTCAGTTCTTTGCTTATGAAAATGGTGGTTTTTGAGGTGTTTTTGGTGTTCTGTTATAGCTGGAGGTATAAGGACGAGTTAAGGTGTATTTTGGATGTTCATTTATGTTTAAAAATGGTTGGAGGTGATGGATCTTGGCTAGGTTAAGTTGTGAAAGAGTTTGGAGGTGTTTTCGGTTGTGTTTGGTAGCCGAAATGTTGGTTTTGGGTAGATCAGCGAGTTTAGGTGTGTTGGCTGAAGATTTCAATGTATGATGATGCATTAATCCTCTGCTTTGATGTATTTAAAACAGGGGAAGCATCTTCGGACACTTTTGGAGTTGATCCGGAGGCTTGATTGGCATTTCGGCAAGCTTGTGAAACATAATCGGTGAGTGGAGTTGGATTTCCAGCTTGAAACAATTATTTGAAGGTTATGGGAGCTTAGTTTAAGTCTAAACAACTTAGCTAAGCTCAAGAGTAAGTTTTCGGAAAAACTCCCTCGGATGTGCTATGAAGTAGCTTGATGCATTGGTTATAAGTTGGATGTTTAAATTCTGTTTTGAAAGCATGTTTTAGCATGGTTAATGCTGGTTTTGAAAGCCATGTGTTGAAGGATGCTCAAGGTAAGAGATCCTTGTTTTGGCATGTTGTTAAAGTGGTAATGATGCATGGTGATGCATGGTGTTTAATGGCTTTGTTTAATGCTTTAAAACAGTGAATTGATGATGGTATTTGATGTATATTGGCAAGTGAAGAATTGGTTTTAAAGTACTTGAATCAGATATAGTTAGCCGGATATAGGATTGGGTTCACCGTGAATAAATACGCCTTGGATGTTGAGGGGTTGTGATTGTACCGTAAACTCCATCCAAGTACCCTTACGAGTGAGGTAAGATCACAACGGTGGTTAAAAGTTTGTGTGTGGATCTTGTGTTATGTGTCCCTTGCACTCGTTAGTGGAATTATACAACTACCGATGAGTGATGTTGAGGGGTTGTGATAGTACCGTTAAACTCCATCACGAGTATTAAGAGGTTGTGATTGTACCGATAAACTCCACCTTATGTTGTTCGGTAGTGTGTATGAAGCGTGTGGGACAACGCTTGTAATCTGCGTATCCGATTGTGTTTTGTGTTGTAAATGGTTATGAATTATCACTTGAAAGCCAATATGTTGAGTTGAATGTAATGAAGCATGAGATGCTTGTAAAGTATGCAAGGTTGCAAGAAAAGAGATGAGCTTGTGTTCAAAAGCTTTGTTGAAAGTGTTTTCTAAAATGCATTATTGTGTTGTTTTCTTTAGAGCATGCCTCACTAAGCAATTGTGCTTACGCTCTCTCTCTTGTACCAATAATGCAGATAATTGAAGTGTTTAAGGGCAACAAGGAGGTTAGAGTGTCCAAGGGGAACCAAGCTCATGTATGGTGATGTTTTCATACACTATTAGTTTTGGTAATTTGGCAATGGGAACCTAAGTTTGTGTTTTGGGAGATGTGTTGAACTCCCTAGGTTGTGGCATGTTGTTTTTGATGGTTTGAAATTGTAAAAGGCCTTTTAATGCTTGTTTTGGAGATTGGTTGATTGCTTGGTTTTGGATAGTATGAAGCATGCCTATAGATATGTGGAATTCCATGTTTGATGCTATGAATGTGTTTAGAAGGTACTCTCATGCTCTACATATGTATGATGACTTGATGGCATGGTTAGGAAGTCATTAGAATGTGTTTGAGTGGATTTATGTGTGGAAAACCAGCAAAATCTGCAGCTTCTGGGCAAACCGTATCGGAACAGGCACTGGCGTTTCGAAACGGGGGCCTGAAATGGCCTTCGTGTTTCGAAACGGCTGGAGGCTGTTCCGAAACTATTTGGCCACTGGAAGGCCGTGTTTCGGAACCAGTCTCGGAACGAACCCGTGTTTTGGAACGGTCAAAGCCGTTTCAAAACAGGTGACCGTTGGGCACTGATTTGAATGGTGTTGAAGTATGCAAGCTTTACGTTTTAGTCCTGAAAGTTGTTTTTGCAATTGTATGAGTTCGAGATGTCCAAATAAGGTGAAATTTGACAGGGAAGCTTGTAATAAGACTAATTTCATTTTGGTAACTTAAAAATCAGTTACGACCTTCTAATTTACAGAATTTATGTTTTGGTCCCTAATATTTGTATATTGTGCAATCGAGTCCCTCTCTGAAATCTGATCGCTGTGCTTTTCACGTATATGTATCATAAGTGCTCCTTTAGGGTTAACATGCATCTAGACAAGATTAAAAAGAAAAAAAAGGGTCGTTAATCGAGGTTGACTTTCGAGTTGACTTTGGTTTTCCCCGTGTAATCTTCGTAGTTCGGGTCAACCGTCTAGGCCGGGATAAGGGGGTTACAGCACAGACGTATCGATACGAGGGCAACTCATATCGATACCTATGTGTTGATTTACGTGAGAAAATCCTTCGAGTATCGATACTCAATCCCGAGTATCGATACGCATACCAGAAAAACACCTCCAACAGCCTTCAAATCACATTTAACAACAACTATACATGTCCAAAACATCCCTACAAGGTATAACAAACATTTCCAATGTATATGCATCAATACACAAAAGATAAACAAGCAATAGACATGGAAAATCATGAAGATTAGAGAGCTATATGGATATGCTTGCACACGTATCCCAAAACATGTCAAAAATACCCAATAGCAAACCATAAGCCAAATAGAGGCCAATTACAAGTCTTAAAACTCAAACCAAACATGCTCAAGGGGTCTCACATCACTAAATAATTCATTAGTTGAAATCCCTCCCATTTCCTCTTATTACACTAAGGTGAAAACACATACTTTGCTTAGTAATAACTCTTGGATATCCTTTGCTTGCTTGCTACCGAAAATGCTCAATTCTCTGCATTGATGAAACAAATGAGCATAAGCATAAAGCTTAGTGAGAACCATTATAAAGCCAAACATTCATCAATGTATTTTTAAAACCAAATCATCATTCTTTAGAAACACACGCCTTCCCTGAAACAATGCACTTTCAATCACATTTCCTTTTTCGAAACCACATGCTCATAGCATCATTTATTACAACAGCAAAATCCTTTGCTCATGCTTAAACCAAGCATTACATGCATTCTATCATAAACCTCAAGCATCACATACTCCCTCAAAATAAGCATTCATCATTAGTACATTATATCATCACCATTATATTGGCTCGCAAGTGATCAATAACAAGAACCCTGTCAAAACACAACACAATTGACACAATCGGATACGCGTATTACAAGCATTGTCCCAAACGCTTCATACACCCTACCGGACCCTCAAGGCTCACACACGATATTAGACCATCAACCATTGTGACACCCGTTGTGGAGTTTAACGGTACAATCACAACCCCTCAACACCACTCATCGATAGGTGTATAATTCCACTAACGAGAGCACGAGACATATACCACAAGATCCACACACGAGATTAGACCATCAACCGTTGTGACCTTAATCTCAATCGTTAGGGTACTTGGATGGAGTGTACGGTACAATCACAACCCCTCGACATCCAAGGCGACTTTATTCACGGTGCACCCAATCCTATAGTTTGCTAACTATATTCGACTCAAGTAACCAAAACCATTTACCATCACTTGCCAATATAATCACCAATCATCATTAATTCACTGTTTTACGAGCATAAACCGCAATGCCACTTTCACAAGCATTAACATGCTTAAAATCAATTACATAAATCATATAAACTCAAGGATCGCTTACTGTGTGCATCCTTAACAAAATGGCATTTAAAACCAGCATCATCATTGCTCAAAACATGCTTTAAAACAGTAATCAAACTGTAACACCCCAATTTTGGGCTTAGAAGTTTTTGGTTTGGACCGGACCGGTCGGGTTGCGGTTCGAATATAAAAGGTGATTTTTAGGAAAGCCTAGTTCGGGTTGCATTAAAAATATGGAAAAATGTCTTAAAATCCTCTTTTATTATATATAAGAGAAAGGTGAAATCATTTTTACAAAATGAGGTTTGGAAGTGTGACATTTTGGGTTAGTGACCAAAATGTAATTTTCGAAAACTGTGAGACTGTTTTAAAAAGGATTGAAACTTTGAATCTTTAAGGAGATATTTACCCAATAGGAGTTTCTCCAGATTTTTCCTAAATATTAAAGATTTAATTAATGGTTTTTAAATAAAAGAAAAAGGGAGGGAAGATATTTTGGCATTTCCAACTAACTTCCTAAAATTCCATTTTTCATTTTCTCTCATCTTTTCTCTCAAACCAAACACATTTCTCCAGAGCATTTCCCTCTGATTTTGATATCCAAACATGAGATTTTAATCCTCTTTTGATCTCTAATCATCTCTTCAACAAAACCTCACCATTTGCTAATTGGATTTTCAAGATTTTGGTTCCAAAAAGGGAGAAAACTCAAGTTTGGAGGTATGAACGTCTTTCTCCTCTAAACTCTTAGTTCTTTACTGAAATTCCTAAGTTCTCAATCCTTGATTTGTGTTTTATTAAAGGTTTTACAATTGTGTTCTTGATCTTGGCTTTAAAATGCAAGATTTGCTTTGATTTTGATGGAATTTCGTATGATCTGATTGGGCTATGTTTTAAAATGCCAATTTGATGAAAAATGAATGTTTAATTGATGAGAAATTGAGGTTTAATCAATGCAATCCCGAATAGGTTGAATTTCCTAAGTTTTGCTTGAGTTTTTGGTGGTTTTTGGGGTGATCTTGATGATCTGTTATAGCTGGAGGTATAAGGACGTGTTTGTGATCATTTTGGATGTTATTTGATGTTTAAAAATGGTTAGAAGTGATGGATCTTGGCTGGGTTAAGTTTTGGAAGTGTTTGGAGGTGATTTCGGTTGTGTTTGGTAGCCGAAATGTTGGATTTGTGATGAGCAGCGAGTTTAGTTGTGTTGCTGGTGTTTTTAGTGCATTATGATGCATTAATCCTCTGATGTTATGTGCTTGAAACAGGGGAGGAAGATCCGTGAGCATTAGAGGTGGTGTTGAAGGTTTCGGATGCTTGGAAGGCTTGTTGGCTAGCCTTGTTTTGTGTATCGGTGAGTGAAGTTGGGTTTTCGGCTTTAAAACCAAGGTTTGAAGGTTTTGGGAGCTTAGTTTAAGTCTAAACAACTTAGCTAAGATCAAGAGTAAGTAAATGGAATATTTCTCTTGGTTGTGTTATGAATTGGTTTTAAAAGCACTTGTGGTTTTTGGATGCAATGCATGCGATTTACATGTTTTAAATTCTGTTTTGAAAGCATATTTTAGCATGGTTTAATGCTAGTTTTGAAAGCCATGTGTGAAGGATGCTCAAGGTAAGAGATCCTTGGTTTTGTACATTGGAATTGTGGAAATTGTTGCATAGTGATGTAAATCAATGGATTAATGTGGTAAATTGGCTATATTGGCAAGTGATGTAAGTGGTTCTTGGTTACTTGAATCGGATATAGTTAGCCGGCTATAGGATTGGGTGCACCATGAATAAAGTCGCCTTGGATGCGGAGTGGTTGTGAGTGAACCGGTAACTCCATCCAAGTACACTAACGAGATGGTTAAGAACGCCATGGTGGTCAAAATTCCATGGGTGGGTCTTGTGTTAAGGTCATAATGGTGGTTGAAATTCCATTTGAGGACCTTGTGTAAGCAAAGGTTATAATGGTGGTTAAAATTCCATTTGAGGACCTTGTGCTTGTTAAGATCACAATGGTGGTGTAAAGTCCATGTGTGGATCTTGTGAAGTATGTCCCGGATCTCGTTAGTGATGTTATACAACTACCAATGGTTGATGCTAAGGTCATATGGTGGTTAAAATTCCATATGGGGGCCTTGTGCATGTTAAGGTCATATGGTGGTTAAAATTCCATATGAGGATCTTGTGAGTGTTAAGGTTATATGGTGGTTAAAATTCCATATGAGAACCTTGTGAATGTTAAGGCCATATGGTGGTTAAAATTCCATATGAGGGCCTTGTGTATGGTAAGGTCAAATGGTGGTTAAAATTCCATTTGGGGACCTTGAGATTGGTAGTGTGTATGAAGCGTGGGGACAACGCTTGTGATCCGCGTATCCGATTGGATGTTGAGTTGAAAAGTGGATATGGTTTATCACTTGGAAGCCAATATAATGTTCTTGAATGTAATGAAGCATGAGATGCTTGAAATGATGCATGGTTGCATGAGAAGTGTGTAATGCTTTATGAATGCATGTATTACTTGTTAGCTTGAACAAGTGTTGATTATCTTTTGAGAATGGCACGTGTGCATGAAATCTCTTTAGTGCATTGAAGTCTTGCGAAGACTTGTTTTTAAAGGCATGAGATGCAAATATTGATGATGTGGTTCATATGTTGCATTTGTTTAATGCACGTGTTAGATTGAATGAGTAAATGGTTTTTAAAGGTTTCTTGCTTTAAATGATATTCAAGTATGAGAAAGGTATGATGTGAAATGGAAGTGTTTTCCAAGGATTTTGTATTTAACCTTGCATATGATGTTCATGCATGGAATGGTTAAATTGATGGTTTTGCAAGTTTGTGCTTTGAAAAGGTTTACTTAGCTTCAAGCTAAGGGTTGGTTTTCATGTCTGAGAAATGCATGATTTTAAGCATGTTGTTGAAAAGGGTTTTCAAACATTGCTTTGGTTTATCGAATCGAGTTTGCTTTTTAAAAGTGGTTTTATGACTCGCTGCATTGATGGTGTTTTGGTTTTGAGCATTCCTCACTAAGCATTATGTGCTTACACTCCTTTTTGTCCATCAATGCAGATAATTGAAGTTGGAACAGCGAGAAGCAAGGGATTCAAGGAGAGCTCCACTTGAGATGTATGTCTCGGTTAATAGCTATAGATAATAAAGGCAATGGGGGGGAAATCTCTTATGTTGATGTTTAATGAGTTTGTGTATGTTGAACAAGTTTGGTTTATGATTTTGAACTATGTGGTGTAAGCTTGCAACGTTTGAATCTTCTTATGCTTAAGTTGTTATGCTATGCTTCTTGTTTGAAAAGCATGATTGAGTGTTGGATGTGTTGAATGAGTTGGTGCATCTAGGGATGGTTTTGTATCTAGATTTTGATGCAAGTTGGTAGGTTTGATGTTTGGCATGTTGTTGATTTATTGTGGAATGGTTTGGAGCATGTTTGATGGGGTTTAAAGGTGTTAAAACAGGCCAATCTGCTGTTTCTGGGCAGGGTGTTTCGAAACACCCTTGCATGTTTCGAAACAGGCCCTTGTTTTGGCTAGGGTGTTCCTGAACGGCCTAGCCCGTTTCTGAACACTTTGGCTACTGCCAAGGGGTGTTCCTGAACGGCCTAGACCCGTTTCGGAACACCTGACCGTTGGGCATAAAATTTGAATGGTTTTGAGGTTTGTAAGCTTTACGTTTTAGTCCTGATTCTTGTTTGTGCAATTGCTTGAGTTTGAGATGTCCGTTTGAGATGAAATTTGGCAGAGAGGCATGAAACATGACTAATTTCATAATGGTAACTTAAAAATTGGTAAAGTCCTCTTAATTTTCAGAATTTACAATTTGGTCCCTAAATTCGTATTTTGTGCAATTGGGTCCCTTATCGTTTTCCGATTGCTGTGATTTTTGAGTATGCTTATCTCAAGAGTATGCCTAGGTTTAATGTGCATCTAGACAATTTTAAAAAGAAAAAAAGGGTCGTTAATCAAGGTTGACTTTCGGGTTGACTTTGGTTTTCCCCGTGTAAACTTCTTAATTCGGGTCAACCGTCTGGGCCGGGTTAAGGGGGTTACATTTGGTGGTATCAAAGCTGAGTTGCGAAAGCTTGGGGAAAATGATAAATTGTTGTAATATGTGTTTGATGTTTATTCCGATGTGTGGTTGAAAGTCGGTTGAAATGCGTGTTTTTGAGTGAATTGTTGATGTTTTTAGCATGCTTTTGATTGTGAATCTTCATTGAACTAATGTGGATTTGTGCTGATGTTATGCTGGTGATGTGAGCTGATTTTATGAATGATGAAAGTGTGATGGGTATGATATGTTGATATTATGCTGTTGCAAGTGAATGTTGTTTGATGAGAGTATGATCGAAGTATGTTGATTGATATGCTTGATGTTGTGATATCCATGTATTTTTGACTGTTATGTCATGTAAAGGGGAGAATTTGGGATACCCATTGCCTTATTATTATAGCTATTGTGTTATTTTGGAGTTGGAGTTTTGAATCCTTGCTTAAAGCTGGTCTGATCAATTTGTTTGTTTTGTTATGATTGTTTGTTGTTAATAGCATGGTGAAATCGATGGGAGAATGGCAGTTAGGTGAGATGGTTGCTGCTTTAGAGCAGGTTGTTAAGGCGTGGAATTCACCTTTTAATGGAGGTGTTTCGTCTCAGTCTTCAGTGCCTGGAGTTGAGGTAGTAAGGCAGGAGGAAGAAGCTGGTACTGTGATGAAGAGTTCATCACGTATGGTTCAAGAGGTGTTGGGAACATCTCAGGCTGTGGCAAAAGTAAGGCCTGTAGACGTGCCGGCTGTGGGATGTGAGGGTTTGTCGAAACAACGTTTACATGATTTGGGAGCTGTGGAGTATCATGGTTCGACACCTGAGACGTTCGAGGCCTGGTTGGCCAGTGTAATTATGATTTTGGATCAGGAAGGTTGTGACTATGCCTGTAAGCTGGGAAGTGTTGTCACATTGATGTTGGAGGACGCTTGTGCCTGGTGGACATCGGTGGCGGTGGCATCGCACATCCATGATATAGATTGGGACTTCTTTGTGTCTGCCTTTTATGAAAGGTACCTTGGAGAGAAATTCCCAAGGGTTGAGCAACGTGATAGTGTGGTTTCAGTTTATGAAGGTGAGAAAGGTTTAAGTAAGGAAGTTGTGGGTGCTGATTTCCGGAGCGGTCAGCGTAAGAGGCTGCTTGATGGAAGGTTTTGCTGGAATCGAAGTCTGGGTGGTAGTGCAAATCTGGGGCAAGTGCTGCATGATCAAGGAGTGGAAGCTCAGCTACCCGTGTGTGACCGTTGTGGAAGGCGCCATGTTGGAGGTTGTTGGGGTGCAGGAGTTTGTTGGAACTGTGGTTCTAAAGAACATGTGAAGCGGGAATGTCCTCAAGTGGTGATAGTGTTAGTTTGGATGGGGGTTTTAAAAGTTGTGTTGGTGCTAGGAGAATGTTAGAAGTAATGGAGGGTGTTAAGTGAGTTGTCAGTGATAATGAGTGCGGTATAGCATGTTGGTAGAAGGAAGGTGTTTGGCGCTTAATGAGTTTAGCGGCATGGTGATGAGGAGATTACCGTTTGAGTTAGAATCAGTCAAAGTGGTTGTGAATAGCTGATAGAAGTGGTAGTTTCTTGGTGTTAAGTGATGTAGTAAGTTAGTGGATGTGTTCCAAAGTGCTGAGGTAACTTGGCATTGATGTTGTAGTAGAAGGGTTGTTTTTGTAGGTGGTGGTTTGTAGCAACCTTCGAAGAGTTGAGAAGATGTTGTGTTGTGGGTTGTAGAAGAGGGTTAGCCTGGGAGAATGGAAGTTTCGTAACCTAAATATGTATGTGTAGGTTGGGCGATGTTCTAGTAAGGCAGGTGTTGTAGTCAAATCTTGAAGTGGAAAGGCAATGTAAGATCAAAGGCCATTGTTGGTTGGACGGGTTCCTGTGAGAAATGGTTGGCTGGTTGTGGTTAAGTAAATTCCGTCTGAGGACAGCTGGTGGTGTATGGAACGGCTGGCGGAGTCAAGGTTGGGGTTTTGTGATGTGGTTTTCGGTTGTTAGGTGAGTTGTCCTGGTGAATCGTTATGGTAATGATAACGGCAGATGTGAAGGAATGTCAGCTTTACGTGGAGAAGTTTGGGTAAGCAGTTGATGCTTATGAATTTTTGCTTGTTGTGGTAGTCTTTGGAAGTGGTTGAGTAGTTTTGCAAGGAGTTTTAGAAGTAGTGAAGGTTGTGGATCACATGGTGGCTGAACTGGATTGGTTGGTGTCCCTGTGTGAACAAGTTTTGGGAGTTATGAGTTAAGGTGGTGTATGTTGTAAAAGTTGGAGGTTCTTCAGGTTGTTGTTGGGGCTATGTGCAGTCTGGAAGTGTGAAAAGTTAAGATGTGGTTAACATCTGAGTGTTCTGGAATTTGTGAACAGTATGTGGTGGTGTTGAGTTTGGGTGAAGTTTGTGAGGAGAGTGTTCAGTGGTTGTTAAGTCTCCTGTGTTGCTTTTTGTGTTGTTTTGAGAAGTTGGTTGTTCTCTTTTCGCCAGTTGAAATTTCGAGGACGAAATTTCCTAAGGGGGGGAGAGTTGTAACACCCCAATTTTGGGCTTAGAAGTTTTTGGTTTGGACCGGACCGGTCGGGTTGCGGTTCGAATATAAAAGGTGATTTTTAGGAAAGCCTAGTTCGGGTTGCATTAAAAATATGGAAAAATGTCTTAAAATCCTCTTTTATTATAAATAAGAGAAAGGTGGTTTTATCGAATCGAGTTTGCTTTTTAAAAGTGGTTTTATGACTCGCTGCATTGATGGTGTTTTGGTTTTGAGCATTCCTCACTAAGCATTATGTGCTTACGCTCCTTTTTGTCCATCAATGCAGATAATTGAAGTTGGAACAACGAGAAGCAAGGGATTCAAGGAGAGCTCCACTTGAGATGTATGTCTCGGTTAATAGCTATAGATAATAAAGGCAATGGGGGGAAATTTCTTATGTTGATGTTTAATGAGTTTGTGTATGTTGAACAAGTTTGGTTTATGATTTTGAACTATGTGGTGTAAGCTTGCAACGTTTGAATCTTCTTATGCTTAAGTTGTTATGCTATGCTTCTTGTTTGAAAAGCATGATTGAGTGTTGGATGTGTTGAATGAGTTGGTGCATCTAGGGGTGGTTTTGTATCTAGATTTTGATGCAAGTTGGTAGGTTTGATGTTTGGCATGTTGTTGATTTATTGTGGAATGGTTTGGACCATGTTTGATTGGGTTTAAAGGTGTTAAAACAGGCCAATCTGCTGTTTCTGGGCAGGGTGTTTCGAAACACCCTTGCATGTTTCGAAACAGGCCCTTGTTTTGGCTAGGGTGTTCCTGAACGGCCTAGCCCGTTTCTGAACACTTTGGCTACTGCCAAGGGGTGTTCCTGAACGGCCTAGACCCGTTTCGGAACACCTGACCGTTGGGCATAAAATTTGAATGGTTTTGAGGTTTGCAAGCTTTACGTTTTAGTCCTGATTCTTGTTTGTGCAATTGCTTGAGTTTGAGATGTCCGTTTGAGATGAAATTTGGCAGAGAGGCATGAAACATGACTAATTTCATAATGGTAACTTAAAAATTGGTAAAGTCCTCTTAATTTTCAGAATTTACAATTTGGTCCCTAAATTCGTATTTTGTGCAATTGGGTCCCTTATCGTTTTCCGATAGCTGTGATTTTTGAGTATGCTTATCTCAAGAGTATGCATAGGTTTAATGTGCATCTAGACAATTTTAAAAAGAAAAAAAGGGTCGTTAATCAAGGTTGACTTTCAGGTTGACTTTGGTTTTCCCCGTGTAAACTTCTTAATTCGGGTTAACCGTCTGGGCCGGGTTAAGGGGGTTACACAAACCACATTTAATTCAAGTGAATTTTAAACCAAAATATAGGACATTTCGAGAGAGACTTTCGATTAACTTACTCTTGAGCTTAGCTAAGTGTTTCAAACATACACTAAGCTCTCAAAACCACATTCAAAATGTTTCAAAGCTGGAAAACTCTTTTCCACTCATCGATACGCGAAACTTCGCTTACCGATGCGAAGATCACTCGTCTGAAGCTTCCAAAATGCGTCGCTTGCTTTTGGATCAATTTCCCCTGTTTTTAGAGCATCAAAACCAGAGATCCAATGCATTAAAATGCATTCCAACACCAGCAACTAACCACAAAATCGTTGCTCAGCAAAACCACATCAATTAACCCATCCGAAACAACTCAAAACTCATTCAATTGCTTCCGAAAGCAAGCCCAGTAAACAATCATCACTTCCAACCATTAATATTCATCACATCACATCTAAAAAACACCTAAACCCTTCCTTATACCTCCATCCAACATATCACCATCAAATCACATCAAAAACTCAACTAAAACCATCATAAAACTCAAGGGTCTCAAGGATTTCAGGATCTATGTCATCAAAACTCTTTTTCAACATCAAGATTAACTTAAAACTTGATTATAATCCATCTAAAACAGAGCTCATCAACAACACTCCGAAAATCAAGAATCAAACCTTTATTTTGCATGGTTTTGATATTAAATAAAAACTCAGTTAAAAACAACAATTAAGAGTAAAAAATCTTGGGAATTTCAATAAAAAACCTAGATTATAGGTTGAGAACGAGATTTACCTCCAATTCTTGCTTTCCTTAATGTTTGACAAGTTTTTGCTTCACAAATCTTGAAGACATTGAAAAGAATTCTTGGAAATGGATGAGAAATCAAAGAGAGAGTGTTTGGGAGAAAAGAAATCTGGAGAAAAGGTTTTAGAAATGGGTTTTTTTCTGAAATGAGAATTGGAAAGTTAGTTACGTAAAATAAAACTTCTCAAGTTACCATTTTATTAATTAAAATAAAAATCCCTTTTTAATCAATTATTTTAAAACTCATTTAAAACACATGTCAATATAAGGAAAGGTGTAATTGCACAAAAGCACCCTAAAAATTCTAAGATTTTGACTCCTCTTTTGAAATTTGCATTTTCCATAGTTTTAAAACTTTACATTTTGGTCACAACCCAAAATGTCCCTCTTCCAAAACTCATTTTGTAAAATTGATTTGACCAACCTCTTAAACATGATTTTAGAAGATTTTAACAATTTTTTTCATATTTTTATCCTATCCCAAACATTGATTTCCCAGAACCACCTAATACGATTTGAACCGTTTCCGACCGGCCCGGTCTGATGTCTAAAACATCTATGCCCAAAACCAGGGCGTTACAACTCTACCCCACTAAGGAAATTTCATCCTCGAAATTTTTACCTGAAGGAAAAAGATGCGGGAACTGCTTCAACATGTCCGCCTTGCTTTCCCATGCGGCCTCCTCAACTTCTCGGTGTCGCCACAACACATTTACAAGCTCTATCATCTTGTCACAAAGAACTTTGCCGCTCGAATCAAGGATCTACACCGGTTCCTCGTCATAAGACAAATCTGGATTCAACTCTATCTCCTCAACAGGCATCACATGCGAAGGGTCCGATCTATACCTCCGCAACATTGAAACATGAAACACATCATGAATCCTTTCCAACTCGGGAGGCAACCTCAACCGATAAGCCATGAGACCCACTCACTCCACAACCTCGTATGGTCCAATAAACCTCGGTTAAGCTTACCCTTACACCCAAATCTCATCATCTTCTTCCAAGGCGACACTTTCAAGATCACACGTTCGCCAACCGTGAACTCAATCTCCTTACGCTTCAGATCCACGTAAGACTTTTGCCTATTCGATGCTGCCTTTAAGTGCTCACCAATGAGCTTCACCTTGTTGGTGGTTCCTTTCAACATAGCCTGCATCGAAATCAACTTATGTCCAGTTTCTGCCCAACAAAGTGGAGTTCTACACTTCCTCCCATACAAAGCCTCGTATTGATCAATTTGAATGCTTGTCTGGTAACTATTATTGTAAGCAAACTCAACCAAAGGCAAGTGCTACTCCTAAGAACCCTGAAAATCAATAACACAGCATCTCAACATATCCTCAAGCACCTGGATAACACGCCCCGACTGTTCATCCGTCTGAGGATGATATGAAGTACTGAAATTCAACCTTGTACCCAAGGCTTGATGCAAACATTCCCAAAACCACGACGTGAACATCGGATCTCTATCCGACACTATAGACTTCGGCACATCGTGCAGCCGCACAGTCTCAGCGATATATAGCTCTGCCAGCGTATCCAATGTATACGTAGTATGCACAGACAAGAAATGTGCACACTTCGTAAGGCGATCAATAATCACCCAGAAAGAATTCTTCTTCGATGGTGACAAAGGCAAACCATACACAAAATCCATGGTAATCCTCACACTTCCATTTTGGGATTTTCAACGGTTGCAACAACCTAGAAGGAACCTGATGTTCAGCCTTCACTCGCTGACAAACCATGCATTTGCTAACAAATTCAGCAACATCCTTCTTCAACCCCACCCAATAGCATTCATCCTTCAAACCACGATACATCTTCGTACTACCAGGGTGCATAGCGAAAGGAATACTATGTGCTTCAGTTAGAATAGTGCGACTCAACTCAGCATCATTCGGCACCACTATCCGACTCCCAAAACATAGATCACCATCATCATTGAAATTGAAATCCAAAAGTTTACTGTAGAGTGTCAACGAGTTCTAAATTTTCTACACATTCATTCCCTTATTATTGCTATTCTTAAACTCATTAGGCATATTTAGGTGCATTGCATGCATAATAACAGTATTTTCTCTTTCACCATGCTTTTATTGAATATTTTATGTTTGGGAAAGAAAATATATTATTTTAGTTTAGTTTTTATTTTCAGGTGCTGTAGAACGGAGATGAGAGGAGAGAACAAGGAAAGCTGGAACAATAGGAGCTGTACTGAAGCAGTTCCAATAAGGACGTTGCCGAAGCAGCATTATCGCAAAGTTTGTCATATTTTCAGGTGCTGTAAAATTGATTTGACCAACCTCTTAAACATGATTTTAGAAGATTTTAGCAATTTTTGTCATATTTTTAATCTTTCTGGAACTTTGATTTCCCTGAACCACCTAATACGATTCGAACCGTTTCGAACCTGCCCGGTCCGATGTCTAAAACATCTAGGCCCAAAATCAGGGCGTTACAACATTTCAGAGGAACTAGGACTGCTGCAAAGGTCCTACAATCGTGATTTTATTGGCCCACTCTCTTCAAGGATGCACACACATTTTATCAATCATGTAATCATGTGATCATTAGATGCATGAAATGCCATTGCAAGGAATCTTGGATGTCGAACTTTTTGATGTATGGGGAATGGACTTCATGGGACCATTTCCCTCATCTTACAGAGACTTATACATTCTTTTGGTTGTGGACTACGTATCTAAATGGGTTGAAGCAGTTGCTACTCCAAGGAATGACCCCAAGACCGTCATGAAGTTCCTTCACAAGAATATCTTCACAAGATTTGGGACACCAAGAGCAATTATTAGTGATGAAAGAATCCTATTCGACAACAAGTTGATTGCTAAAACATTACAGAGGTATGGTGTGAGGCATAGGATTGCTACAACATATTATCCTTAGACTAACGGTCAAGCTGAAGTCTCAAATAGATAATCGAGCAGATACTTTAGAAAGTGGTCAACCCAAAAAGGAAGGATTGGTCTCCCAAGCTTGATGAAGCTCTTTGGTCTTACCGAACAGCTTACAAGACACCTTTGGGAATGTCACCATGCAATGTAGTCTATAGGAAAGCTTGTCATCTACCCGTTGAACTCAAGCACAAGGCCTATTGGGCAATTAAGAAGCTCAACATGGATGCACAACTGGATGGATAAAGAAGGCTCTTAGAGTTGAATGAAATGGAAGAATTCAGATCTCAAGCCTATGAGAGTACACGCTTATACAAGGAGAAAACAAAGAAGTGGCATGACAAACATCTTTTGCCGCGACATTTCTCAGAAGGGCAACAAGTGCTCCATTATAACTCCAGACTTAAGCTCTTTCCAAGCAAGCTGAAGTCACAATGGTCAGGTCCTTTCCCAGTCCACAAGGTCTATGCCCATGGTGCGGTGGACATTAAGAAGCTTGATGATGATATAGTATTCAAGGTCAATGGACAGCGTCTGAAGCTTTACAATGGAGCCCAGTCTTGCGCGATAAGTCCTCTTTCATCCTCCATGATGCTTAAGAGTTTGAACTCCCCCTTTTTTTCCTGTTTTGCTACAGCTTTTTTATGTTTTTATGTTCATAAATAATGTAGTTTAATCTTTAACTTTATTTTGCACTCTAGGTTTTAATCACTTTTGTCTTTTTGCTTTATTATGCTATAAGGTTAGGTTTGTTTCTTTTCATCTGAGCAACCACATGGACGCATGTGGCAGGTCAGGGTGCAACGGCGTATCAGGCTTTTGTTTTTATAAGGATATAAGGAATAGAAAATTAAGCTTTTCTAACATGAGAGGAAATCGGCTCAAAAAGGGCAAAAAGAATGGGAATTAATTAACCTTTTCACATTTTCACTTAAAGAAAACCCTAGCAATTATTACCTAGGTATTTTCCATTTCTTCCTTTTCATCTTTTCAATTAATAACCCTTTGTCCTTATCTTACACACATGCCGCCCAAACACCTCCAACACTCTCTCTCTTTCACATCGTGGGAGTTACCACCCCTTAACTCCTATCACCCTAATCATCAACTCCCACTAACTCTCTCTTTCACCACATCAAAACAAAGAAAACAAAAAGACCCCCACACCTTCATCTTCTCCAACCAGCAAAAAACTCAAAAACCAAACCAAACTTTTTCTCCCATCTCACCCATAGTTTCCTTCTTTTTGCTCAACAATGGTGTGATGCAAAAGAGTTAACGGTGCATCTGGAATCAGCCAACCCAAGCCTGTGCTTATAAAGAAATTTTTGGACGACAGAGCAAAGGAACGCTTCCAAAATCTCCAAGACCAGAAGTTGCTTCCGGAGCAAGGGTTCAAGTTTCCCACTGAAGGGGAATCAGGGTTTGATAAGGATATCTTGGATGTCATCGAAAACCACAGATGAGCCCCTTTCGTTCCCCACCCTAAGAAATTTTGCATCCCTATCGTCCAGGAGTTCTTTGCGCATCTCACCAACCCTACTCAATCTAGCGTGTGTGTGTGTGGCGACCAAATCAAATTCACTGCGGCCAAGATCAACAAGTTCTTTGTCCTTAAGAACTCAGAAGACCACCACACACCTTTCGCAAAAAATGTTGACCCGTAAACTGTTAAGGAAGTGCTGGAAGACTTATGCTTTGAAGGCACGAACCTGGATGCATCCAACAAGGTAGTGGAGCGCGCACGTCTTAAGCCGTTGGCCAAGCTTTGGATTCATTTTGTCAAGAACAGACTCATGCAAACCTCTCATACAACAACTGTTAACATTCCAAGGCACCTACTCCTTCACTAAATCTTAAATGGCAGGTCCATTGAGGCGGGGAAGATTATCGTGGATGAAGTATACGCATGCTTGAAGAGAAATTCCAGCCCACTGATCTTCCCAAATCTCATCACGGCCCTATGTTGCGAAAAAGAAGTATTTGAAGACCTCATTATTGATGCCAAGAACTCAGGGAAAGGTCCTATTACACCAGATATGGTCCCCTCTAACAAAGGATTCGACGAGGATGCTCCAGCAGAGACATTGGTTGGAGGTGCAAAACATTTGTTGTAGCAAGATTGTTGCACTGGTTGCCTCCACCAATCGTCTCTGAGAGGACATGGACAAAATGCGTGAGGACCTGATTTCTTTCTTTGGGTATGTTAAGGAGAGGGATGCTGTCATGAACAATTATTTCAAGAAAATCCTACCGTGCATCGGCACCGACTTCACAGCCTTCCCAAAATCTCTGAACGCACATGCCAAGGTCCGTCCCCCCACTACCCAGAAGACACCAGTCTCCAGCAAGAGCCCTACTCAGACCCAGCCTTCCTCCTAGAACCAGGAAACAGATGCTACAGCAAGCCGCCTACCAAAGAAGAGAAAGAGAACAACAAAACCTACCAAAGCTGCTATAGCAAAAGAGCCCTCTGTTGATCCAGTCAAAACTGTGACAGTTGAATCAGAAGAAGACGAGCCCACGCATTCTATCCCAAAATAATCACCGGCACAGATCCCAAGCACTGCCCCGCCAACAAGGACGCAAAGCAAATGCACCACCGGTAGAGTTTGTAGCTCACTGGTCACCAATCAAGGGACTCCAGCCGAGACAGAACCTACCCCTCCACCAGAACAGGATGAGGTTGACCCTCGTATCGCCTCATTCAAGTCCTCCAGCATCAAACACAAAGCCACAAAGTCAGCCACCACCAAGAAGTAAGGTACTTCTTCATTTTCGCATTGCATGTAGATTAGTTGCATTTCATTTTATTTTTGTTGCATTGAGGACATTGCACTCTTTATGTTTGGGGGTTTTAGTGCCCCTTTGTTATTCATTTTCATTGCATCAGTAGGTAGAAACAGAAATTATGATATGGCATTTTGTTTAGCTCAATGATAGTTTTATGAATAAATTAATGATGCCCGATGATGAACAATTTTTTATGGCTATGGATTGACATGTATGACTATTGAGATTGGTAGAATTAAATCTAGGGTTTGATGCTTGATCTTTGTATTGTTACACGATTGTGTGATCCTTAGGTTTAAGATTGTTAGAGAATTTTTTTAGAACTTATGCTTATCCTTGTGAAATTGAATTTAATGATCTCATATAAAGAAAAATGAAGTAGTAAAGGCTTAGTTAATATCCCTTGTACCTATGGAATATACAAAATTGTGAATAAATGCTAAGACATATTTATAGAGGGACACCCCGCTTTGTGTTGCATTGCCTGGAAATCAAGCTTAAATAAATGGCAGCAACATCAAATGAGTGAATGAAAGATGTCACAGGATGACTCTATCTACTAGCTCGGGGATGAGAGGTATACTCCCTGCTCATCTATAGTGAGGGATGGTAGGTGTGATGAGCTGATACCCCTCTAAAAACAATTTAATTATGGCAGTAAAATTTTGTGCTAAAACATTTCAAACACTAGGATGAACTTGTGTTCTTGTAAGAAATTTTTCTAACTTCGTTAAGCTTAAGTTGCATGCAATTACGCACACACAAAAAAATGATCTTACCCTAGGGAATCATTCTTAAAATCTCAATTATGTCTTAAATATTAAAGCCTTCATTTTCTGAGGGCTGAAATTTTTCTATAACATCTACCTTGAGCTAAATTTTTTCCACAACATTTTCATTGTTTCTCTCTATTCATTGCTTGAGGACAAGAAATAGCTTAAGTTTGGGAGTGCGATAACGTGCCAAAAAGATTATATTTTACACCTTTTTGCTAGGGCATTTGTTTGTTCTCAAGGTCATTTCATAGCATCTAGGTGCATTTAGAGCATATAGTTGCATACATCTTTGCTTGTTGGTGGTTTGAATTAACTTCACAAGATTAGATTGTGCTGGAAGGGTATGTGCTAGTGTTGTGATGTGCAGGTTGATACAAGCGTGAAGCTGGAAAAGGAGGAAAATGCTACAACATCTTGGACAACAATTCTAGGCGTAGAAAAGGACAAAGTAACGCGCACATTCTTAGAGCACACATGTGCGAACCCCTTTTTGTCTAATTTTTCCCCACATGAATAGGGAATATTCCCTAGGACGTTAAAGAATATTAGGGGCACAAAACCCTAGGATCCCCCACTATATAAAGGACATGAGACCCTCATTAAAGGGAGAGTAGCGAAAAAGGTGACAAAATGCTAGGGAGAGAAAGAAAAGGTGGCTCTTTTCCTTTCTTCTTCTTCCTCCACTTGGTGTCCTCCATCGTTGAAGCTCCAAGGGCTGACCTTGCTAACCTTGAGTGTAACCCCCTCATCCCGGTCTAGCCGATAGGCCGGTCCGAACGGGTTACACATGGAAAATTGGGGCGAAACCCGCTAAGGCCTCACTCCAATTAGCAACCCTAAATTTTTTTTATTTAATTATATTGTCTAAATATTACATTTAGTCCTATATGCAAAGGCAGCAGCGATAAATGATAACGAAACAACCCAAGCAGAACATAAGGCAACTTAAATTTACCAAGTGGCATGTTAGTCCAGTTGCATGCTTACGAAGAAAAACCATTTATAAAAGATACATAAGAACTCAATAAGGAAGCAAACAAACATTAGGGAATAAAACACAACGTTCAAGAACCTTTGAAGATGCCAATTACCCAATTTACTTGCATGTGTTTCGAAACAGGCTTGCCCGTTCTGAAACGCAGGCTCCAGTTTAAAAACAAGACAAGGCCGTTTCGATACAATCCACTTTGTTCCGGAACGGGGGTCTACAGTGAAAAAATGTTTCGGAACTTGTTCCGAAATAGGCACTCACAGTGGCAAACTATATCGAAACGCGTACCGAAACAAGAGCTTACAATGTCAAATCGTATCGAAACGACACCACCCTCGTTCCAATACGAGTGTCCTGGAGCTACACCAGTTCCGAAACTACCTCGAGCGTTTAGAAACGCCTGCACATAGAGTGACCCGAAAACAAGTTTTAGCATCCTCAAACATCCCCAAACTTGCCCAAAACATCAAAGATCACAAGCAACCAACATACATATAATCTAGAGGCATCATATCCTACAACGAGCATGATTAAACATACAAGCATGCATACCAAGACCATTTAGCCATATGAAACATGCATCAACATAAGCATCACATAAAACAAGGTTTACAACACTTCAACACAAAACAAGCTTAGTGAGGGAGCTCAAAAACAAAATATCGACAATGCAGGGTCCAAAACATAGTATCCATAAACCAACAACAAGGCATGCATGAACATGACATCTTACCTCATGTTATGCTTAGCATAGATGTAACAAAACATCTTACCACATCAACCACACATAAACAAAGTTTATTGGCAACTATATAGCTTACTCGGATATGCGGATAGCTTCCGTTGGGATTTTCGCCCCAACATACTCAAACAACAATATTACCTTCCGGTGGGATTTCACACATCACCGTTTTCTTTTACGGATGGGATTCCACACATCATCACACATATATACCTTACGGTGGAATGTTACTTCATCGTACTCCTCCTTGGTGACTACACATCACTAAGGCCAGGCGCAAATTTAACTCTTATCGTGTGCACACTCATCCTAATGATCGATCATTTATATCCGGTAACATAACTAGTGCCAACATACTAAGAAAGTTCTCACCATGATTTCACAATCATGAAATACAACGTACAAAGCACCATCATACAACATAAATACATCACCACATGCATAATCGGACGCATATCACACAAGACCACATTTATGCACATTTCACTACATTTCCAAGCCAAGAACTAACCCAAAATCTTCATTTTCGGACTTGAACATAACCCAACAATTACCTATCAATTCCATCACCCAAATCATCACTAAACACTCTCAAAACAACCATCAAGCATAACCATACCTCAAAAACTCAAATAAACACACCCACAAATACCCATTTTGGGATTTCATTAAAACCTTACCATTTTAAGACATGTTACACTTAAAAGCAAGATTATAACATATTTAGACTTTACAAATCAAAAGCTCAATAAAAACCCAACAAAGTTTCCACCTTTTACTTAAAATTTGAACATTTGAAACATCTCAAAAATGGAGTTTATAAAAATCTAAAACCATAGAAATGTTAAGGATGAAGAGAAGAAGTCAAAAACATCATTACCGTAATGAAAGCACTTGAAATCACTGAGAAAGATGATGGAACAGTAGCTTGGGTTGGGGAGGGGGTTTTGTCATGGTTTTAGTTTCAAGAGTAAGAAGATGATGACTTTCAAAACATGTTTTTACTTGTTTTATTTTTTCCTTATTAGAAAATCCCCCTTTTACCCTTAATGAAATCACATGACCTTTTTAGTTTAAAACCAAGCCCATTTTATTTAAACCAAGCCCAAAGACCCAAACCCAAATTACTCACCCAACACCCGACCCCTAAACCCGGGTGTTACACTCAGAGAGGCAACAAGCCTAGGTTGGTTCGTGGCATTGCAGTCCATCGGGAGTTTCTTCTTCCATTTTTGTTGCTTTAGCATTTTTTTACATTTCAGAAATGGGTTGTACAAACGAAGATACTTTGGATGTTTATTTCTCAGCCATGAAATAATTTTAGGTGGCTTGCGTTGTTTTGGATGATCTATGTTTTAGTTTCTTCAATGCATGCATATTTATCTCTTGTTTCTTTCTACGTTTTGTCTATGTTTGTTAAATGCTTAGGGTTTTAAGAGCCTTCGAGTGTTGGCATTTCCTTAGGTGTGAGTTGAAGTTAGTAATCGAGAGAGTTATCTTTGACCT
This sequence comes from Hibiscus trionum, assembly GCA_030270665.1. NCBI lineage: Eukaryota > Viridiplantae > Streptophyta > Magnoliopsida > Malvales > Malvaceae > Hibiscus > Hibiscus trionum. The sequence continues at coordinate 36,829,443 of BSYR01000026.1, read as the reverse complement.
TCATAGACAATGGAGTTGGCTGCTGAGAGTTACAACTCTAATCCACCTTAGAGATAAGTGAAGGGTTTCAACGGCTAAAAATGATAGAACTTTATGGGTAGGGGGAGTGTTAGAGTTTACGCTGAGATGTATTGCTGTAGTATTTCCTACTCCTAGTTTTCTTGCTAGAGATAGTTGAGGAGCATCCTTAGCAAATCATGCCGAGTATAGAGTAAGCTAGTGAGATAAACCCTAGTTGAGAGCTAAAGCATAGGTTAACCAAATAACCCAGCCAATCATTCCCAAGTGAGTTTCGCATATGTAAGAGGACCTGTTAAGTCTACTGATTTCAGCGCGCTATTTTTTATCTTTATTTGCTACAGCATTTATCCCTCTGTCTCTACTTGCCACAACATTCTCTCTTTACATTTCGTGACTTGTAAGCTTAAGCTCAACTCGAAACACCACCAATTCCTCTAGAGACGATATTCACTTATAATTGTATTACTTGTTTGACGTGCATACTTGCACCATATTTGTGTATCATTTATAGTACACTACACATCACAAACACTATCCCTTGTACAATAGGCAATAAATTCATGGCTGAGGCATTGTGTGATTTAGGAGCCAACATCAATTTAATGCCACTATCTGTTTTCAAAAAGCATGGCATAGAAGCAAGACCTACCACAGTGACACTCCAGTTGGCAGACCAATCCTATGCACATCCCAAGGGTAAGATTGAGGATGTGTTGGTAAAGGTAGACAAATTTATATTTCCAACAGATTTTATCATTTTGGATTATGAAACTGACATTAATGTGCTAATTATTTTGGGTAGGTCATTCCTTGCCACGGGTAGGGCGCTTATTGATGTTCATAACAAGGAACTAACCATGCGAATGAATGAACAACATGTTACTTTTAACGTCTTCAAGCTTTGAAATGTGCAGATGAATCAGATGAATGTCAAGTCGAGGAGATGATGGAGGCCATTTATACTTTGGACATGGCATAGTTGTGCGAGGATGCAAAATTTGATGACAACATGCTTGATGGCATAGCTAAACTGTTTTAGGAACCTAAGTAACCAGTCTTGGAGGCTGAAGATGTGAGTTACTTTGAGCCACTCCACCTGGCTGGGAAAGATATAAAGAAACGGAAACCATCAATCGAGGAACCACCAGAGTTGGAGCTTAAGCCACTACCAGAACACTTGATGTATGCCTATCTAGGTGAGCACTCAACACTGCCAGTGATTATTGTCGTTGATCTCACTAATGATCACGAGGCAAGAATATCGGCAATATTAAAGACCTATAAGCAAGCTTTGGGCTGGACCTTGGCAGATATCCGAGGTATAAGCCCAACCATTTGCATACACAAGATTAGTTTGGAGGAATATCATGGCAAGACTATTGAGGTCAATGGAGGTTGAACCCGAGCATGAAAGAAGTTGTAAAAAAAGATTATCAAATGGCTTGATGCTGGAATAATCTATCCCAATCTGATAGCTCTTGGGTTAGCCCAGTGCAATGTGTGCCAAAGAAAGGTGGCATGACTGTTGTGCAGAATAGCGAGGATGAGTTGATCTCCTCCAGAACAATCACATGATGGAGAGTGTGCATGGATTATAGAAAGCTGAATAATGTCACGAGGAAGGAGAAATTTGCATTACCAAATCAAGCTTAAGAACAAATGCTCAATTTGCATTACCATATTTTTTGAAATCTCACGTGTGAATTGAAGAAGAAATTAATCATTCATTCCTTTAAGAACACAACTCACATTTGGCATGGTAGTGATTATAGCAAGTATATAATGAAAGACGTTTTAGAAGAGTAAGTTATTGCATCTTCGTTCAAATGCGTGAAAATAAAGAAAGAATTTTACTCAAAATTAAAGAGGAATCACAAAAATGTTTACAGAAAGTCCAATTACAACCGAATTCAACTAGAATAGTCCAAAAGCGGGATCCAAACAAATTAGAGGGCGTGAGTAGAGATTAAGAACAGGCGTGGCCGTTTCGATTAGGTGTCAACTCTTTCAAGATGCCTTTCGGTGTTCGTTGGGAATCTATCTCCCAAAGTTCATTGGAGTCATCCGAAGAAATTATTTGAAAGAGTTGGTCGTGTTCTGGATGTCTTTATTCCCAAAAAAAAACTGATGTGTCAGGAGCCAAATTTGGTTTTGTTCGATTCCCATCTCTGCGTGAAGCTGAAAGAACAGTTGTGATGATTGGTGGAGCATGAGTAGTGGATCGTTGCATGACAGCTGCTATTTGTGTGGAAGGGAATTAGTCTCTTGATCTCGGGATGTCTAGTAACTCTTTAATGATGACCAACATGAATGATGAGGTTTTGATTATTGCAAAAATATTTATTCGGGAAATTAGAGTGTGTTGGCTAATGTTGCACCGCTTTAGATGTTTGAGGGTGTACATCCAGCTGGGCTGACATTTAATGCTGTTGATAAACACAATGCTGCAATTATTATGGAAGCTGAGCCCCCAATAATTGACGATCAGGGATTGTTAATTGTGAACCTTGAGACTGTCATGCATACTGATATCCAGGTTGAGCATGTTATGGCCATGGATAGTGGAAACTCTTTGGGGCATTTATCTGCAGCTGCAGGATTTGAAAGCTTGGGCGTAAATGAAGTACTGAATAAAATTTCGGTTGGGCTTGAGAAAGTGCCTTGTAGAGATCGGGCATTGGAGGATATTTGCAAAATGGTGTTAATGGAATCTGTTGCTTCTTTAGTTTTTTTTTCTCGGCAAAAGTATTTATATTATTTAATTAGAAACACAACACGCTTTGATCTTGTACGTGTGACTCGTTAAAAACCTCTCTAAACCTAGACTAGAAGGTAGGAAAGGTCAAGAGAATATACGAGCATGAAGATGATGAGACATTAAAAAACAGCCAACAACTAGAGAAGGTAACGATGCGTAGAAAAAAAATGTCAGGTGATACATGCATGGGAGGGCTAAAACCATGCATCTTAGACAAGAAACTGAAACTATTTTCTAAATTTGGAAAATCAGTTAACATGAGGCGACTTTTCGATTGGGATCTGGGCATATTTAGACCATGAAGTCTTCTTTCAACTTGTGAGTCTATCTCTTAGCTTTGCAATGCACTTTAAAACGCATCAATCCAACATCAAAAACTCAAGATACGACCATTTTAGTGAAGAATGTGCAAGCTGGAAAATCTCATACGGGATTAATCGCAAATCCATAACTTTGTATATATGTTGTAATACTTAGGATCTAAGATATTTTCTATTTTATTAGACCTTAAATCAGCCCACATACTTCTATTCTTGACGTCCAAGGAAATGAATGATTTCAACTCCTACGTGTCCAAGTCCTTAATTCACTCTCAACACTCAGATTCAAGATCATCCAAGTATTGTTATTAATCCTCAATTCACAAGCAGTTTATGTTCTAATTTTTTTTACTATTTTTATTCATTAGGAGAATTTGTGTTTCTTTAGGAATATTCTATTTGTAAACCATCCTTCCCCTATAAAAGGACGAGCACACCTTCATTACTTACATATTTGAGTTTTTATTTTTTAATAAAAATATTATTTTGAGTACGTGTGTAACGCTCCGATTTTGGGCCTAGAGGTTTTTGGGATGGTTTTAGGGTCCGTTGGACCGAGATTAGAGATTCGGGTAAGTTTAGGATGAGTTTAGGGAAAACATGTTTTGGAGGGTGATAAAAAAATATGGAAAATTTATCTAAAACCTTTTTAAATATATATAAAAGGTTTTGGTGAAATAAATTTTGGAAAACGAGTTTCAGAAATGTGACATTTTGGACTAGTAACCAAAATGTAAGAATTGTAAAACTGTTTTAGTGATTGTTTTGTAAAAGGGTCAAAACTTTGAATTTTTAAGGAGCTATTGTACCATTTGGTCTAATCTGAGTTTTCCCTTAATTATGCTTATTTTAAATGTGCTTTAATTAAAGGAATTAAAAAGAATTTAATTAAGGAAGATGGTTATTTTCTAAAATCACAATTTGACGTAACTTTCTCTTCTCAAGATTTTCTCTCAACTTCTCTTTAGCCAAACACATTCTTTTCATCAGAAAATTAAAGGTAATGATCTCGATTTCTTAACTATTTGATTTCCTAAATGATTCTTCATTTTGTTTTCCAAAAATCTTATTGAATCTCTTTTATTTTCAAGAGGAAAACACCCAATTAAGGAGAAACTCATACATTGGAGGTAAGGTTCTTTCTTCTCCTCTAATGTAAGGTTATTTACTGAAATTCCCGAGTTCTTGATCCTTTATATATGTTTTCAAATGTGGTTTTATGATTTAATTGGGTAATATGATTAAATCAAGGTTTTATTGATGAATTTATATGATTTTCGGATTGGAATTGTTTTGATGGGTTTATGATTGATTTTAATAATGATTTTGAAGTTTAATAATGTTAAGATAAAGGTTTTAACATTGTAATCCCGAAACTATGTGAATCTCTAATTGTTTAGGTTGCCAAGTTTGAGTTTTTGAGGATTTGTGGTGGTTTTATGAATGCTGGATGTATAAGGATGATAATATGATAATTTAGGATGTTAATCAATGGTGATTTGTGGGTTGAAACATTATTTTGTGGTTGGGTTAAGTTTAGAAGTGTTTTGGTGATGATTTCGGGTGATTTCGGTTGGTGATTGATAGTCGTTAGCAAGGCGATGTTAATGTTCTATTTCACTGGGATTCAGAATGCATTTCAATGCATTAATCATATGTTGTTATGTGGTTAAAACAAGGGAGGTTGATTCAAAAGAGATCAGTGAAGCTTTGGAGGCTTCGGGCGCTTAGTTTCGCATTGGTGAATTGAGGTTTTGCGTGTCGCTGAGTGAGAACGAAACCTACAGCTTTTAAAATGTTTGAATATGGTTTGGGAACTTAGATTTGAGCTTGAAACGATTGTCTAAGTTAGTAAGTAAGTATCAAGTGGTTTTCTCTCTCGGACGTGCTATTATGAAATGGTTTATGCACTTGGTTTTGATTACATGATACCTATTGTTTATTCATGTTTTTAAGTATGTGATATAATGTTTTTACTCATTAGATGATGATGGATGCACGTGGTAAATGATACATGTTAGTATGTGTTTTATACTTGTGTTTAAAGCATGGTTTGATGCTTTGGAAATAGTTTTATGTTGATGCATATGAAAATAGTGAGGTGTGTGGTTATAATGAATTATATTGGCAAGTGGTGTGGTTTTAAAAATGCTATCAACTATAGTTAGTCGGCTATAGAATTGAGTGCACTATAAACAAGTCGCCTTGGATGTTAAGGGGTTTATACGGTGTACCGAATACTTGATCCAAGTACCCTAACGATCGAGGAATAGTAGTGTCCCATCTCTCGTTAGTGGGGTTATACATATATCGATAAGTGGTGTTGAGGGGTTTATACGGTGTACCGAATACTCCATCACGGTTGTCACAATGGTTGAGGGATTTATATTACGTACCGAATAATCCTGTGTGTGAACCTTGAGATGCCAGTGAGAATGTATGAAGTGTTGGGACAACACTTGTGAATCCGTGTATCCGATATGTTATTTTGGGAATGGAACTTGGTTAATGATCACTTGTAAGCCAATATAATTGTTAATGTATCATGAAAAGGTTTATGTTGTATAATGTGATTTATACATGTTTACTCTTTAAGCTTTGCATATGGTTGTTATACATGGAAATGCTTAAATTGAGGTTTAGCAGTGGTATTTGTTTTTGATTAATGATACATGAGGCGTATGGTTTAATATGCTGGTTTTGGAATGGTTTAAGTGCATTGTTTTCAAGGCATGATGTTTTATAAATGGATTGAAATGATAATTTCAATGGTTTTGAGAAAATGTTTTTAAATTGCATTGATGGTGTTTTGTTTTTGAGAGGTCCTCACTAAGTCTAGTGTGCTTACGCTCTCTTTGTCCATCAATGTAGAGAACTAAAGGAGTAGAGGCAACAAGTGAGCAAAGAGGATACAAGGGCTTCGTTCTTTGAAAGTATAGTTTCAAACTAGACTTTTAGTAATAAAGGCAATGTGGTTCATTGTTGATTTGGGAGCGTGATTGTTAAACTGCCAGTTTTAAGCAAGTTTATATTGATGTTTTGAAGTTGTAAATGGCTTTTATATGTTGGTTTTGCTTGGGACTAATGTTTTGGGTGTTGAATGGTCTTTTTTTTTCATAGGAAGCATGCCTATAGTTTGATAATCTTGATGAGTTGATGTTGGAAGCATGCTTTGGTGTTTAATGTCTTTGAACATATGTGTTAAGTGGCTGATTATGTCTTGGTAACATGTTGGAATGGTTTCGGGTGAGTTTAAGTATGAAAAACCATCATTTTTGGGCATTTCAGGGACAAGTGTTTCAATACAGTCGAAGGTGTATCGATATGGGTATGTGTATTTTTGGACCTCGTATCGATACGAGTGAAGGTGTATCGATACGCCCTTGGTTTAAAAAGGTTCTGGAAAATCCTGTATCGATACACTATCGAGACCGTATGAATACACCCCTGTGTATCGATACACTATGAAGCCGTTTCGATACATCTGGTAGGTAAGTTGGTTATTTTGAATGTTAAATGTTTCTGATTTCTTTCGCTTTAGTCCCTGATCGTTATGCATGCAATTGAATGAGTTTGGATGATACTTTATGGCTAAAATTTGACATGTATGCTTGGAACCTGGCTAATTGAGGATCAGTAAACCTAATTTCAAGTAAGTCTTTATAATTTTCTAGATTTACAATTTGGTCCCTTAATGTTTGTGATTGCAATTGAATGCCCTATTGATTACTTGAGGGAAACATTTTCAACGTTGACTTCCTAAATTCGGTCTTTTCTTCAAGGCCGAGTTTAGGAGGTTACAAGTTCTTTCTTTGCTGGCGAACTCTTCTCATTAGAAGTTCTATTTTTCCATCTAGTTCTCTTCAAAACAACTAAAATATAGGGGTTAATATGATCCTAATTTCCTACATGATGCATGAACCATGACTTGTTGAGATTCATCAACCGGCTTCTACCCTCTTAGGACCCTTTTTGATGCTTCTTTTCTAATTCTCATCTCACATTTAGAATCGGCTGTCATAATCCCGTTTCTACGTTTCTGGCTCTTTGCTCTAAAGCGCCCTTTCGGGTTCACTTTAGATTGCTTTCTCAAAGCACCCTCTCGGGTTTTCACTTTGGTCTTTTTCTTTTTTCTTCTTTTTTTCCAAGTCGCCTTTTCAGGTTTTCACCTCGATTTTCTCTTTTTTCTTTTTTTTTCTTATTTTTTCTTTTTCTTATTTTTTCTTTCTTTTCTTTTTGATAGAGAGTAAAGGGGAGGTATTATAGCTGACAAAATCTTGACGTGGCCAATTACATGTCACCTTGTTTAGGCAACATTTCAAATACCCAATCCTTCAATTTTAAAGTTTTGCCAAATCCAAGAGCCTTTACCAAATGATGGTTCTCAACAGTAGAACATGGGGCTGCGGACATTCTTTTTCATTCTCAAACTTCATAAACTGTCTCAACTGAGATGCTTCAAAAGAACATGATAATGTGTTGGCCTTGTGGTTCTGATCATCTCAACATGAACATAGAGATAAAAATCATTGTTCTTTGGGTGGCAGACTCTGTTAACATCTTTGTAGTCTATCTCCAAGTTTACACCATCTTGTCAAGTACACTCTTCTTCAATATCCAGAGTGATAAGGTTCACCTGCACTTTAAAAACATAGTAATACCAAGAAATTATCTGCTTTTATACATTATATTATCCATTTTATGATGCTTTGGAATAAAAAGAAAGCTAGGAAGTGAATTCTTGAATTTTATTGAAGCTTATAAATCGAAATACAACATGATTTGAAATAGTCATGGAAAACTAAAACAACAAAATCAAGAAACAAGGTTAGATCTCCATTGGTTTCAAGGTGCCCTTTACGTATTTTCACCTTGAACCCCCCCCCCCTTTATTTTTTTCTTCTTTTTATTCTTTCTTTCTTTTGATATATCTAAGGCGCCTTTTTTAGGTTCACCATATATATTTTCATTTCGGAAAACTCCCTTTCGGGGTTTCACTATGTTTTTTTTTCTTTTTCTTTTTCATTTTTCATTCTCTTTTTGAATTCTTCAAGCATAATACTTATTGACTGAATCAGAGTTCACTAGATTATGCAACTCCTTGTCGTCCATTTCATTCAAAATCAATGCTCCTCCATAGAAAGCCTTTTTGACAACATAAGGCACTTCCTAGTTAGGCATCAATTTCCAATGATCATCTCGATGTATTTGCAAGACCTTATTCAACAAAAGATCACCCTCTCAGAATTCTCTTGGGCGCACCTTTTTATCATATGCCCACATCATTCTTTTCTACTACATTTGGCTGTGGCAGATTGCCCTCAACCTCTTTTCTTCAATAAGATTCAACTGGTCAAATCGAACCCGTAGCCATTCTGCATCATCTAACTTCACTTCAGACAAAACATGAAGAGATGGAATTTGAACCTCAATGGGAAGAACTACTTCTGTTCCGTAGACCAAAGAGTAAGGTTTTGCCCCAGTTGAAGTTCGTATTCAAGCTCGATATGCGAACAATGCAAAGGGTAGTTTCTCATGCCAATCTTTGTAAGTTTCTGCTGTCTTTGATATGATCTTCTTGATGTTCTTGTTGGCTACCTCCACTGCTTCATTCATCTTAGGGCAATAAGTCACAAAATTATAACGAATAATTTTCAATTGTTCACATACTTCTGCTATCACTTTATTGTTGAAATTGGAGGAATTATCAGTGACGATCCTTTCTGGTAAACCATACCGACAAATTATCTCTTCCTTCAATAACTTCTAAACTTTTGTTCTTGTGATGTTGGCATAAGAATCTGCTTCTTCCCACTTGGTGAAATAATCTATGGCCACAAGAATGAAACGATGTCCATTAGAAGCTTTAGAGTGGACCTGTCCAATAACATCCATGCCCCATATGGCAAAAGGCCCTGACGAATTCATTGTATGAAGAGGTACTGGTGGAGAATTAATTTTGTCAGCATATATCTGACATTTATGACACTTCTTGGCATATTCAATGCAATCTCCTTCCATTCTTGTCAAATAAGAGTCGTATCTCATGATTTTCCTGGCTATCGAGAATCCATTGGCATGTGTTCCACATATTCCGCCGTGCACTTCTACCATGATGTTCTTTGCTTCATTGGCATTGACACATCTTAACATTATCTGATCTTTTCCTCTTTTATAAAGGACCTCTCCATCGAGCACGTATCCCGAAGCCATCCTTCTAATAGTTATTTTGTCATTGTCATTTGCCCCCAGGGGATAAGTCTGACACTTTAGATATTGCAGAATGTCATAATACCAGGGATGCTTATCGACTCCTTCTTTTATGCTACAACAGTGAGCATAGGTTTCAAAACTTTGCATACGAATCAGCATCATGTCTTTTGGTTTATTTGCTAGGAATACCGAAGCCAGTGTAGATAAGGCATTCTCCATTTGGTTGTCTTCCCTAGAGATATATGTAAAGGCAATTTCTTCAAATTCTTTCATTAGCTCCAGGATCAATTTTCGATACTCAATCAACTTTATATCCTTTGTTTCCCATTCTCCACAAAGTTGGGAGATCACCAACGCTGAGTCCCCATATACTTTCAAGATTTCTATTTTCTTTTCAATAGCTGTTGGGATTTATGGCACGCCCGAATCGATCACCGAAACCGTCAATGAGGGTTGTAAATGTTTGGTGGTTGAATTGGCTAAAATCGAAATAAAGATAGACACATGACACAAAGATTTTAGAGTGGTTCGGCCTTCTAACAAGCACCTACATCCACTACCTTAGCACACCACTAAGGATTTCCCAATTCACTCGACAATGAATTCGTCCCATTTTCCTGGTTTAGGAGGAAACCGTTACAACCCTATCTTTTAGACTTGGCTATAATAGAACCAACTCTAGTTTTTCTCTCAAGGCTAAACTAGAACCTCTCCTTTTACAAGGGATTTGTTTGGGTAAACTAAATACATCACAAGATTGGTGTTTACACAATTTAAGCTCACAAAAGTGTACAAAGAATTTACAATAAAGCACTCTTCTTAGACTATGTACAAGAGAAAGGTAAAATAAAGATTTAGACTCTATTTCTCTTCATCATTTTGCTTGGATGTAGTCTCTAACCAACTTCAAGTGTTTCAGCCTTTAATTTATAGTCCCAGTTGAGTTTGTAACCGTTACTAGCCATTGGGGATGTTTTGAAGCCGTTGGGGTCTTTATTTCCAACATTAATTTCAGTTCTAGTGCCCACTGTATTAGTACACGAGTACCCGTATCGATATGCCCTTCTTCAGAACTAGCCATTGGGCTCTTGCCAGCCTATGCGTATCGATACGCTAGGGAGCGTATCGGTACGGTCTGCACTTTAAAAGACCATTGGGAAATAGCCGTTGGTGGTTGTCAAAGTAGGGATCAGTACACTTTAAAGGCGTATCGGTACGACCCCTCTCCGTATTGATACGGGCAAGCCTATATCGGTACGGGTTTTGGCAGAATCTGGAGTAAAAAGGTATCGATACGGGGTATACCGTATCGGTACAGTAGTGCTGAAAAGCCAAGTTTGACTACTATAAAGCATTCCAAACTTTGCCAAAAACCTTTTTAAATACCTCAAACATATTTTCAAGTTGTTTGGACTTAAAGACGTGTTTTAAATTCTTTTCAAATTAGTCCAAAACATTTTTCAATTATTATATCAAAACACCTAGTTCTTCAATCTCCCCCTTTTTGATTTAATAAAACCAACTTGAAAAATTGTTTGGGATTCTCCCCCTTCAAGTTTAAAAATTTGAATTAGAGATTAAAAATTTAAAAGTAAGTAAAGCTCCCCCTTATTCATTTGAAAATGCAATTTTTCAAAATTAATTATCCCCCCTTTTGTTATATCAAAAAAATTTAAATGACTTTAAGTTCAAAATAAATTAGGAGGTTACTAAAAATTGACACAAATAAGAATTTTGATTTTAAAATGGCTCCCCCTTACTCATTGCATCATATTAGGCTTAACAAATAATCCAAGACTTTAAACAAAAGTTAGATAACCAAATTTATAAAATAAAAGCATTAAGCTTAGAGGTTACCCAATCTTCTTCTCATGTGTGATTTGAGCATCTTTGATTTTTCTTTGCTTGCCATTGCTCCTACACACCTACAAAAGACATTCACTTGATTTTTGTTATCCAAATTGCTTTGGATCCATTTATGTTAGTCACAATGTCTTTAGTTCCCTTGGGAACCCATACTTGTCTAATCCTATAAGATTTTCTCTTCTAATAGGACAAGTATGTAAGGAATGACCATGATAATGACAATGTGAGCTTTTTGCCATTATGTGACAAGATGAATTATTGAAAACAATTTCTTTTTCTTTTGTTAAGCTTTCAAGCTTAACTTTCAAATCAATATTTTCTTTTTCTAAAACATCTTTACTTGTTTTTGAGGACTCTAAATCATTTTTCAAAATCCACTTTTGTTTTCAAAAGAAAATCATTTTCAAATTCAAGTTTTAAAATCATTTTCTTAAACTTGGAATTCATTGTCTCAAATTCCAAAAATAATTCATTGAAAGCATCCTGCAACTCATCGAAAGAGTAAGAATTAAGCTCATTTGAGTTAGAAGATACCTTAGGCTCATCGAGAGCCAAAACACCATCCACCTTTGGATTGGAGAGAAGGTTTGCACATGATTGATCATCATCTTTCTTTTCTCCCTTCTTGTTGCCATAAAGTTTCTCAAGTTTCTCCCATAGTTCATTGACACTTTTGCACGTGGAGATCCTTTTGGAAACTTCTTCGTTAAGGCCACAATAGAGAATGTGCATCGCCTTGGTGTTTAGCTTTGCCTTCGTCTCGTTGACACTCCTTTGCTTTTTCTTCTTTTTCGAAGCTTCCAAGTACTCATCTTCAATGATGTCCCAAACCTCGTAGTCTTGAGACTTGATGAAGAATTTCATGATATTTGCCCATTGGAAGTATGCTTCTCCTTCGAAGAGCGGAGGACACGAGATAGATCGGCCTTCTTCAAATCTTGACATTTTCTTGAACGGTGCACTTCAAGCAAATGATCTTTACCCCCGGATGTTAGTCCTTCGATGGAGATGAGGCTCTGATACCAATTATTGGGATTTATGGGACGCTCGAATCGATCACCGAAACCTTCAAGGGGGATTGTAAATGTTTGGTGGTTGAATTGGCTTAAATCGAAATAAAGGTAGACAAGTGACACAATGGTTTTAGAGTGGTCCGGCCTTCTAACAAGCACCTACTTCCACTATCTTAGTACACAACTAAGGATTTCCCAATTCACTCAACAATAAATTCGTTCCCTTTTCCCGGTTTAGGAGGAAACCGTTACAACCCTATCTTTTGGACTTAGCTAAGATAGAATCAACTCTAGTTTTTCTCTCAATGCTAAACTAGAACCTCTCCTTATACAAGGGATTTGTTTGGGTAAACTAAATACCTCACAAGATTGGTGTTTACACAATTTAAGCTCACAAGAGTGTACAAAGAATTTACAATAAAGCACTCTTTTTAGACTATGTACAAGAGAAAGGTAAAATAAAGATTTAGACTCTATTTCTCTTGATCATGTTGCTTGGATGTATATCTAACCATCTTCAAGTGTTCCAGCCTTCAATTTATAGTCCCAATTGAGTTTGTAGCCGTTCCTAGCCGTTGGGGATGTTTTGGAGCCGTTGGGGTCTTTATTTCCCACATTAATTGTAGTTCTGGTGCCTATCGTATCGGTACACGAGTACCTATATCGGTACGCCCTTCTTCAGAACTAGTCGTTGGGCTCTTGCCAGCCTATGCGTATCGATACGCTAGGGAGTGTATCGATACAGTCTGCACTTTTAAAGACCGTTGGGAAATAGCCGTTGGGGTTGTTAAAGCAGGGATCGGCATGCTTTAAAGGCGTATTGGTACGACTCCTCTCCGTATTGATACAAGCAACCCTGTATTGGTACGAGTTTTGGTAGAATCAAATCTGGAGTAAAAAGGTATCGATACGGGGTACACCGTATCGGTACGGTAGTTCTGAAAAGCCAGGTTTGACTACTTTAAAGCTTTCCAAACTTTGCCAAAAACCTTTTTAAATACCTCAAATATATTTTCAAGTTGTTTGGACTTAAAGACATGTTTTAAATTCTCTTCAAATTAGTCAAAAACATGTTTCAATTATTATATCAAAACACCTAGTTCTTCAATAGCAACTCGTAGGCCCATGACACAAGCTTCGTATTATGCCATATTGATGGTACAAAGAAATTCTAACTTGCTCATGAACGGGTATTTTACATTATTTGGAGAAATCAATACCGATCAAATTCCACGTCCAAGGGCATTAACTGCTCCATCAAAATATAATTTCCAATTTTCAATATCTGGGATCCCAGTTTCCGTTGTGGAGACATTCATCACATCCTCATCGGGGAAATCAAAGTTTAGGGGCTCATAGTGTTTCGATGCTCGACTGGCTAAGAAATCTGCTATGGCACTTTTTTTTATTTCCTTTTGGCTCACATATACAATATCAAATTCTGGCAACAACATTTGCCAGCGTGCCAACCTTCAAGTCAATGCTGGCACTTCCATCATAAATTTCAATGGATCAAGGTTGAAAATTTGCCATGTAGTGTGGTACAACATATACTGTCTGAGCCTAAAAGTTACCCAGACCAAAGCACAACATAACTTTTGGATTGGCGGGTACCGTACTTCACATTCGGTAGACTTTTTGTTTAGATAATAGATAGCTCTTTCCTTCTTTCCTATATCATCATGTTGCCCCAGCACACATCCCATTGAGTTCTTATAGACCGTCAAGTAAAGGATCAACGGTATTCCGGGGACTGGCGGGACTAATATTAGAGCATTTGTCAAATATTTCTTGATTTTACCGAACGTTTCCTGACATTCTTCATTCCACTATACATGGTTATTCTTTTTAAGCAGCTTAAAGATTGGATCACATTTATTGGTCAATTGTGAAATGAACCGAGAAACGTAATTCAACATGCCAAGGAATCCATGGACTTCTTTCTACGAGCTGGATGGTGGCAAATTTTGAATGGCCTTCACCTTATCTGGATCTATTTCGATTTCTTTGCTATTGACAACAAACCCCAGGATTTCTCCGGATGTTACTCCAAAAGTACACTTGTTGGGATTGAGTTTTAACTGGTATTTCCTCAATCTGAAGAACAAATTCCTCAAATTTTGAATATGCTCCTCCTTAGTATATGATTTAGAAATCATATCATCCACGTACACCTCAACTTCTTTGTGCATCATGTCATGGAACAAGGTAACCATTGCTCGTTGATAATTTGCCCCGACACTCTTCAGTTCGAAAGGCATCACTTTGTAGCAATATGTGCCCGGTAAAGTTATAAATGTTGTTTTGACCATGTTCTCTAGATTCATCTTTTTCTGATTAAACCCCGAGAAACTGTCCATAAAGGAAAACCATGAATGTTCCGATGTGTTGTTAACTAGAACATCTAAGTGTGGTAGAGGAAAATTATCCTTTGGACCGTAACGACCGGTTTTGTGCCGGTGGAACCGGTAATCGGTTGTTCAAATCGTTAAAAGATGGTTTAGGGAAATCAAGGTTCGGGATGTGATAAAAAAATATGATAAAAATTCGTAAAATCCTATAAAATTATATTTAAGAGCTTGGTTAAATCAATTTTGCAAAACGGGTTTTGGAAAGTATACATTTTGGGCAATGACCAAAACGTAAAGTTTAAAAGTTGTGGAGAAAGTGTGTTTTCCAAAAAGAGTCAAGATCTTAAAATCTTTAGGGGCTAATTGGCAATTAAGCCTTTTCATTAATTTGGCATGTGTTTTAAACGGTTTATTAAATATTAAAATGGCTTTAATTAATTTAATTAAGGAGTTAGTTAATTGGTTTAAAGATTTTGACGATCATTTTCATTCTCTTGCTTTCACTTCAGCCAAACACTCTCCTTTTGCTCTCAGATTCCATATTTTCTTCACTCTTAAATTCTCTCTTGATTTCCAACTTCATCTTTGTGATTTCTCTCAAATTCTTCAAGATTCTTGAAAGTTAAACTTGCCAAATTAGAAGAGAAGCAAGGATTGGAGGTAAATTTCGTGCTAACCCTCTAATCAAGGTTCTTTAATGAAATTTCAAAGATATTTGGCTCTTTATTCATGTTTTTTATTGAAGCTTTGTTATTGTTTTAATAAATTGTTGAAATCTTGGTGAAAAAGATGATTAAGATGTGATTTTCGGAGTTGTGTTGATTTGGTTAGTTTGAGATAATTTCTAAATGAGTTTTGAAAGGCTTTTGATGTTGAAATAGAGTCTTAATCATGTTAATCCAGAAATCCTTGAGATCCTTGGTTTTTAAGGTGTTTACAATTGGGTTTTTGGGGGTGTAATGTGGAATCTGAGTTGCTGGAGGTATAAGGATGGTTTTAGGTTGTTTTTGGATGTTGATTGATGTTTAAAATGTGTTGGATAAGTTGGTAGATGGATGGGGTGAGGTTGAAGATCAAACGATTGTGTTTTCGGTTGTATCGATTGTGTAAATTGGTGCTTTAGAGCAGGGCTGCGGGTTTCCTTTTGATTGCTGGTGTTTTGGATGATTTTTAATGCATTGAACCTCTGTTTTAATGTGTTGAAAATAGGCGATAGTGTTCCTAAATCAAACGATGTGATTTTGGAGGCTTCAGACGAGTGATTGTTGCGTCAGCAAGTGTGGTTTCGCAAGTCGGTGAGTGGAACTTGGTTTTCCAGCGTAGAAACGTTTTAGAAAAGGTTTTGGGAACTTGGTTTTCCAGCGTAGAAACGTTTTAGAAAAGGTTTTGGGAACTTGGTAGTAGCTTGAAATGCTTTACTAAGTTCAGAAGTGTAACGCCCTGGTTTTGGGCCTAGATGTTTTAGACATCGAATCGGACCGGTCGAGAACGGTTCGAATCACGTAAGGTGATTTAAGGAGATCAAGGGTCGGGATAGGATAAAAATGTGGTAAAATTGCTAAAATTCTCTAAAAATATGTTTAAGAGGTTGGTCTAGTCAATTTTACAAAACGGATTTTGGAAGTGGGACATTTTGAGTAGTGACCGAATTGTAAAGTTTCAAAACTGGGAAAAATGTGATTTTTAATGTAGAGGCCAAAATCTTGGAATCTTTAGGAGGCTTTAAGTCAATTTGACATTTCCTCAATATGACATGTATTTTAAAAGGTTTTTAATGAAATGACTTTAATTGGATTTATATTAATTAATTAAAAGGTAGTTAATGTGTGGTTTTCAATTACGTAACTACCAACTCTTTCTCATTTTCAGCCAAACACTATTTCACTCAACTTTCTCCAGAAGTCTTTCTCCCAAAAACTCTCTCAACATTTCCTAAATCATTTTCAAGAAATCTTTCCTAGTTCTTCATGATTTTGCTAAGGAAAACTTGTCATTCATTGAGGGAAGCAAGGATTGGCGGTAAATCCCGTTCTCAACCTCTAATCAAAGTTCTTTATTGAAATTCCCAAGATATTTGGCTTCTAAATACTATTTTTGGTTGAGTTTTCATTATAGTTTTGATTGGAGACCAAAATCTTGTAAAAACATGGTTGAAATCATAACTTTCGGACTTGTTGAGTTAGGCTATGTTTTGTGTTGATTTTAATTGAGTTCTAAGTTGATTTATATGTTAAAATGAAGTGTTGATAACATAGATCCTGAAATCCTTGAGATCCTTGAGTTTCTTGGTTGTTTTAAGCGAGTTTTAGGGGTGAAATGGTGGAATCTTGATTGCTGGAGGTATAAGGTTGTGTTAGGTTGTTTGCTAGATGTGTTTTGGTGTTTATAATGGGTTGGAAGTGATGTATGTTGGCTGGGCTTGGTTTAGGAAGCAACCGATTGAGTTTCGGTTGTTTTCGATGCGTATTTTGGTGTTGTTTGGTGATCAACGAGTTTGTGAATTGTTACTGGTGTTGGAATGCATTTTAATACATTTAGATCTCTGTTTTGATGATGTGAAAACATGGGATCTTGATCTGGAAGCAAACGAGGTGTTGTTGGGGGCTTCGGAAGGGTGATTTCTGTGTCGGCGAGCAAGGCTTCGCGTATCGGTGAGTGGAAATGCAATTTCCTGCTTTGTAATGCTTTCAGCGTGGTCTTTGGAGCTTAGTGTAAGTTTGATACACTTAGCTAAGCTCAAGTGTAAGTGATTCGGAAACCCCTCTATTGGGAATGTACTTTGTTTGAAGAAAATGCATTTGAGTTAAATGTGGTTTGTTTACTGTTTTAAAGCATGTTTTAAGCATGAATTTTGTTGGATTTTAATGCCATTATGTTAAGGATGAACTAGGTAAGTGATCTTTGGTTTTTCATATGAATATGCATGTAATGTTAAGCTAGTTATGCTTGTGGAAATGACATTATGGTTATGCTTGAAAAATAGTGGATTATTGATGTTAAATGATTATATTGGCAAGTGATGAAAATGGTTTTTGGTTACTTTATTCGGATATAGTTAGTCGGCTATAGGATTGGGTGCACCGTGAATAAAGTCGCCTTGGATGTCGAGGGGTTGTGATTGTGCCGTAATCTCCATCCAAGTACCCTAACGATTGAGGTTAAGACCACAACGGTGAAGGGTTTAGTCCCGTGTGTGAGTCTTGTGTATGTGTCCCATACTCTCATTAGTTGAAGTATACAACTACCAATGATTGATGTTGAGAGGTTGTGATTGTGCCATTAATCTCCATCACGGGTGTTGAGGGGTTGGGATTGTTCCATTGATCTCCACCTTGTGTAGTCCGATAGTATGTATGAAGCGTGTGGGATAACGCTTGTAATCCGCGTATCTGATTGTGTCTTGTGTTGAAATGGTTTATGGATTATCACTTGTGAGCCAATATAATGTAAATGAATAATGTGAAGCATGAGATGCTTGTATATGATTCAAGAATGCATAAGATGCCTGGTAAAGCATGAGCAAAGGTTTATTTGCTGTTTTAGAATGATGTATATGAGCATGTGTTAATAAAGTGCTTTGATGCCTTGAGAAGACATGTTTTATGAAAAGGCATGTGTTGTAAAGTGGTGGTTTTACAAGTTATGTGACATGCATTGATGAATGTTGTTTAGCGATCCTCACTAAGCTTTGTGCTTACGCTCTTTTGTTTCACCATTGCAGAAAACTAGGCATTCAAGGCAGCAAGTAAGCACGAGGAATCAAAGCTTTTAACCTTGCATAGTATGTGGCTTAATTTCGGTGTAATAAGAGGCAATGGGTGGGATTTATGCTCTTGAATGGTTGAGGATGTTTCTCTTTACCTTGAGAATGTTTAGTGGTTTATTATTGAATTGTAAATGGCCATTGTGGTTTGATTTTGGATGTGAATATGGTCTATAGCGATGCGTCCATTATTGGTTTGGGCTGCGTGTTGATCTAGGAGGGTAAGGTAGTGGCCTATGCATCTAGGCAGTTGAAGGTGCATGAGCGCAACTACCCTACTCATGATCTTGAGCTTACGGCTGTGGTGGTTGCCATGAAGATTTGAAGGCATTACCTGTACGGTGAGAAGTGTGTTGTGTTCACGGATCATAAGAGTTTGAAGTATCTTATGTCTCAGAAGGAGTTGAATCTTAGGCAACCTCGCTGGGTAGAGTTGCTTAAAGATTATGATCTGACGATTGAGTATCACCCGGGTAAGGCTAATGTTGTGGACGATGCTTTGAGCCTAAAAGTGGCTGTGGAGTTGAGGGTGATGTTTGCTCGCTTGAGCATATCGCGTGATGGTGGTCTTATTGCATAATTGCAAGTGAAACCATCTCTGATTCAGTTGATAAAAGATAAACAGTTACTTGATGATTCTCTTGTTTCGTATGTTCAGGACATTGTAGAGGGTAGACCTTCAGATTTTCGCTTTAGTGATGATGGTGTTTTGTGCTTTGGGAGTCGAATAGTGGTGCCGAATAATGTTGTGTAACACCCCAATTTTGGGCTTGGTAGTTTAGGGTCCGAACTGGACCGGTCTGATTTTCGGTTCGAATATAAAAGGTGGTTTTAGGGAAAGCCTAGTTCGGGATGCTTTAAAAATATGGAAAAATATCTAAACATCCTCTTTTAATGTATATAAGAGAATGGTGAAATCAATTTTACAAAATAAGGTTTGGAAGTGCGACATTTTAAAATAGTACCTAAAATGCGATTTTTGAAAAGTTCAGTAGTGACTGTTTTGTAAGGATTGAAACTTTGAATCTTTAAGGAGCTAATTTACCCAAGATTGATTTCTCCATATTTTTCTTAGATTTTAATGATTTAATTAATGTTTAATTAATTAAAGGAAAAGTGAAAAACCAATTTTTATATTTCATAACTAACTTTTGTTAAAACTTTCTCATCTCATTTTCTCTCAAAATTCTCTCAGCCAAACACATTTCTACGGCAACATTTCTATTGATTTTCACACCAAATGATGAGGTTTCAATCATCAATTGATTCCTAATCCTTTCTACATCAAATTCTATTGTTTTGCTTATTGGATTTTCAAGGAAATTGTCTCCAATCAAGGAGAAATCTACATTTAGAGGTAAGGATGTTCTTCTCCTCTAAATACTCAGTTCTTTACTGAGATTCCTAAGTTCTCAATCCTTAAATTAAGTTTTATAAATGGATTTAATATTATGAACTTGATTTTGGCTTAAAACTCATGATTTGAAAGAAATCTTAAAGAAATTCGTGGTGATTGTTTGGGCTCTGTTTTGAGATAGATTTTAAATGTGTTTTGGTTGTTTAATGATGTGTAATTGAGGTTTAATCAATGCAATCCCGAATAGGTTGAATTTCCTAAGTTTTTGCTTAAGAAAATGGTGGTTTTTGGGGTGATTTTGGTGTTCTGTTATAGCTGGAGGTATAAGGACGAGTTTAGGTTCTTTTTGGATGGTAATTGATGTTTAGAAATGGTTAGAAGTGATGGATCTTGGCTGGGTTAAGTTTTGGAAGAGTTTGGAAGTGTTTTCGATTGTGTTTGGTAGCCGAAATGTTAGATTTGGTTAGAGCAGCGAGTTTAGGTGTATTGGCTGGAGATTTTAATGCATGATAATGCATTAATCCTCCGCTTTGATGTGTTTAAAACAGGGGAGACATCTTCAGATACTTGTGGTGTTGATCCGGAGGCTTGATCGGCGTTTCGGCAAGCTTGCGAAACGGAATGGGTGAGTGAAGTTGGGTTTTCATCTTTGAAACCAATGTTTGAAGGTTTTGGGAGCTTAGTTTAAGTCTAAGCAACTTAACTAAGCTCAAGAGTAAGTTTTCGGGGAAACTCTCTCTTTGATGAACCATGAGATGGTTGGATGCAATGTATTTAGTTTGCATGTTTAAATTCTGTTTTGAAAGCATGTTTTAGCATGATTAATGTTGGTTTTGAAAGCCATGTGTTGAAGGATTGTAACCCCCTTAACCCGGCCTAGACGGTTGACCCGAATTAAGAAAGTCACACGGGGAAAACCAAAGTCAACCCGAAAGTCAACCTTGATTAACGACCCTTTTTTTTTCTTTTTAAACTTTTCTAGATGCACATTAAGCCTAATGGTGATCACACAAACATCATACCAAAAGATCACAACCATCAGAGGTCAAACAGGGACTCAATTGATCAAAATACAACTTTAAGGACCAAATTGTAAATTCTGATAAATTAAAGGACTTAATCCACATTGAAGTTACCAACTTGAAATTAATCAGGTTTCATGCTTCCCTGTGAAATTTCAGCTCAAAAGGACATCCACAGCTCATACAATTGCACAAACAAATTTCAGGACCAAAACGCAAACTTTTCAAAACACATAACTGCCAATGTCAGCCCCCAACGGTCAACCGTTCCGAAACGGGGGACAGCCCGTTCCGAAACGCGGGGCCGTTCCGAAACAGGCATAGCCCGTTTCGAAACGGGGGTCTGGCAGAGGCTAAACCGTTCCGGAACGGCCCCTCCCGTTCCGGACGCCTGGGCTCATTTAAGGCACCCGTTCCGAAACGGTAGGTGCTGTTCCGAAACACCCTGCCCAGATTGCTTCAAAACATCACTTTAAACATGCAATTACACATCCAAACATGCTCCGAACACTACCAAACTTTGCCAACATGCAATTCAACATATAAACAACATATTAGCATCATCAATTCATCCAATCATCATCATATGCAAAAAGCCCCAATTCTATAGGCATGCTTCCTACACAAGCTAGGCATTCAAACACCAAACTTACAAAGCAAGCATATAAGGTTCCAAACCAAAGACCAACAAACACATCAACATTAAACATACTTAGGGAGTCTCCAACACCTCCCAAAACATACACATTGGTCCCCCATTGCCAAATCATACAAAAGCTAAAATGTACTTATAAAACCTCATACATTGAGCTTCACTTGAACTTGATTGCTTGCCCTTTCTTGCTGCCCTCAAGGTACACTAATGCTCTGCATTATTGAATTCAGAAAACGAAGAGAGCGTAAGCAAAAGCTTAGTGAGGAAAGCTCTTAAAAACCATTCAATAATGCAATTCAAAACATTTACAAAACATGCTTTAAATCAACCTTTTCACATGCTCAAAAGCATTCTTAACAAGCAATCTCATGCATCAACATAAACATTAAAACAAGCATCTCATGCTTCTCAATATTCTTAACATGTCATATTGGCTCAAGTGAAACATTCCATTTATTAAAACAAGTTCAACAACCCTCCCAAGGACTTTTAAACACCTTGGCCCCAAGGACTTTTAAACACCTTGGCCTATGGACTTTTAAACACCATAGAAAGTATCTCATCAAGGACTTTTAAACACCTTGATCCCAAGGACTTTTAAACACCTTGGCCATGGACTTTTAAACACCATGAATGAATCACATCAAGGACTTTTAAACACCTTGATCCCAAGGACTTTTAAACACCTTGGCCTATGGACTTTTAAACACCATAGAAAGGATCACCTAAGGACTTTTAACCACCTTAGTGTCCGTAACAAGAACCATCCAAGGACTTTTAACCACCTTGATGTTCTTAGGTAACAAGGCTCACTCAAGGACTTTTAACCACCTTAGTGACCTTAACATTTTAAAAACATCACTTGCCAATATACATCATTTTCATCACTTACATCACTGTTTTAAAGCATCAAACCAAGCCATATTCATCATGCATTTAAAAGCATTAAACCACATCATTTCAATGTACAAAAGCAAGGAACTCCTACCTAGAGTTACCTTCATCATATGGCTTATAACAACAGCAAAAACCATGCTAAAACATGCTTTCAAAACAGTATGTAAAACATGCAAATTATCATTTCGCATTACAACAAAGTCATGGCCACCACTAGAGGGAAATTCCGAAAACTTACGCTCGAGCTTAGCAAAGTTGTTTAGACTTAAACTAAGCTCCCAAGACATTGGTTTCAAAGCTGAAAACCCATTTTCACTCACCGATTCCACTTCGCCACTTGCCGAAGCACGAATTCAAGCCTCCGGATCAACAACTCTTGGATCCAAAGATGCCTCCCCTGATCAAACACATTAAAGCAGAGGTTTAATGCATCATCAAGCATCAAAAGCTTCAATGAAAGCACTCAAACTCGCTGCTCTCATTCAAACACCAATTTCGGCCACCAAACACCACCGAAATTGCATCCAAACCACTTCTAAACAAAGCCCAGCCATAAACCAGCAAAACCTCACATCCATCAACACCAAACATCATCTAAAAACAACCTACAAACATCCTTATACCTCCAGCAACAACAGAACCACAAGATCACCTCAAAAACTACCTTAAAACACGAGCTAAACTTAGGAAACTCAACCTATCCGGGATTGCATTGATCAAAACTCATTTCCTTATCAATTTAGAGATCATTTAACATCAAAAACATCTCTTAAATCACAGATTACTCAGATCTAACGAAAATCATCAAAAATCATCAAAATCTTGCATAATAAGCCAAGATACAATTCCAAACTCAAAAGCCTTTAATTAAACATCAATCAAGAGTTGATAACTTGGGAATTTCAGTAAAGAACTGATAGTTTAGAGGAGAAGGGCGTTCTTACCTCCAAACTTGTGTTTCTCCACTTTTTGGAATGAAAAACCTTGATGAAACTTGTAGCAATGGAAGAGATTTTGAAGACACAATGATTTGCTATCAATTGAGAGTTGAAAGGAGGAATTTAGGTGAAGAAATCAGATCAAATTCTCTGGAAAAGGTAATGTTTGGTTGGAGAGAAAATGAGAGAAAGAAAATTGGAAAAGTTGGTTAGAAAATCTAAAATAGCCAAAATGGCTTCCCTCCAATTTTAATAACCTTTAAAATCAGAATTTAGACTTAAAATATCTTGGAAAAATCTGGAGAAATCACTTTTGGATTAATAGCTCCTTAAAGATTCAAAGTTTCAACTCTTTATAAAACAGCCACCAAACTTGCGAAAATTACATTTTGGTCACTAGCCAAAATATCAACCTTCCAAAACTCATTTTCCAAAATTGATTTCACAGTTCATCTAATTATATTAAAAGATGATTTTAGAGCATTTTTCCATATTTTTAATGCAACCCGAACTAGGCTTTCCTAATTTAGCCTCTAAAGATTCGAACAGGACTTTGACCGAACCGGTCAACGCCCAAAACTTCTAAGCCCAAAACCGGGGCGTTACAACTCTCCCCCCCTTAAGAAATTTCTTCCTCGAAATTTACCTGAAGGAAAGAGATAAGGAAACTGCTTCAGCATGTCTTCCTTCCGCTCCCACGTGGCTTCCTCAACACCGCGATGCTTCCACAGCACCTTCACCAACTCAATGGTCTTGCCACGAAGAACCTTGCTATCCGAATCCAGAACCTTCACCGGTTCCTCATCATAGGTCAAATCCGGATTCAAAACCACTTCCTCCACAGGCATCACATGCGAAGGATCAGATCTATACTTCCGGAGCATAGAAACATGGAACACATCATGAATCTTCTCCAACTCCTGAGGTAACCTCAACCGATACGCAACAGGACCCACACGCTCAACCACCTCATATGGTCCAATGTATCTAGGGCTCAACTTACCCTTCCGACCAAACCGCATCACCTTCTTCCAAGGCGAAACCTTCAAGAACACTCGGTCACCCACCGCATATTCTATCTCCTTACGCTTCAAATCCGCGTAAGACTTCTGCCGATCAGAAGCAGCCTTTAACCGCTCACAAATGAGCTTCACCTTCTCTGTGGTCCCTTTCAACAAAGCAGGCATCGAAACCAACTTTTGACCAGTTTCAGCCCAACAAAGAGGAGTCCTACACTTCCTCCCATACAGAGCCTCATAGGGTGCCATCTGTATGCTCGCCTGATAACTATTGTTATAAGCAAACTCAACCAAAGGCAGATGCTTCTCCCAAGAACCTTGGAACTCAATCACGCAGCATCTCAACATATCCTCCAAAATCTGAATAACTCGCTCAGACTGACCATCCGACTGAGGATGATAGGAGGTACTGAAATGCAACCTTGTACCCAGAGCTTGATGCAAACACTGCCAAAACCGCGATGTGAACCTCGGATCCCTATCCGACACAATCGACTTAGGCACACCATGCAGCCGCACAATTTCAGCAATGTACAGCTCTGCCAGCTTATCCAAAGAGAACGTAGTATGCACAGGCAAGAAATGCGCACACTTCGTCAGGCGATCCACAATCACCCAGACCGAATTCTTCTTCGAAGGAGACAAAGGTAAACCAGATACAAAATCCATGGTAACCCTCTCCCACTTCCACTCAGGGATTTTCAACGGTTGCAACAACCCTGAAGGAAACTGATGCTCAGCCTTAACTCGCTGACACACCAAACACTTGCTCACGAACTCCGCAACATCCTTCTTCAAACCAACCCAATAGTACTCATCACGAAGATCACGATACATCTTAGTACTACCAGGGTGCATAGCAAAAGGACTACTATGACCTTCAGTCAGAATAGCACGCCTCAACTCAGCATCATTGGGCACAACTATCCGACTACCAAAACACAGCACACCATCATCATTGAAACAGAAATCCGAAGGTCTACCCTCCGCGATATCCTGAACATGAGACACCAAGGAATCATCCAACAACTGCTTATCCTTGATCAACTGAACCAAAGATGGCTTCACTTGTAACTCAGCCACAAGACCACCATCACGCGATATGCTCAAGCTAGCAAACATGGCTCTCAACTCAACAGCCACCTTCCTACTCAAGGCATCAGCAACCACATTAGCTTTTCCAGGATGATACTCAAACGTCAGATCATAATCTTTGAGCAACTCCAACCAACGCCGCTGCCTAAGATTCAACTCCTTCTGAGACATCAGATACCTCAAACTCTTGTGATCCGTGTACACAGTACACTTCTCACCATACAGATAATGCCTCCAGATCTTCAGAGCAAAAACCACTGCAGCCAGCTCAATATCGTGCGTAGGGTAATTGCGCTCATGCACTTTCAACTGCCGCGATGCATAAGCCACCACCTTACCCTCCTGCATCAGCACACACCCCAAACCAACATAGGATGCATCACTGTAAACCACAAACTCTTTCCCTGATTCAGGCTGAATCAAGATAGGAGCTTGCGTCAAAACCGCCTTCAGCTTCTCAAAAGCCTGCTGTCTCGCTTCTGTCCACTCATACTTAACATCCTTCTGCAACAGCTTCGTCAAAGGAGCAGCAATCTTGGAAAAACCATCCACAAACCTCCGGTAGTATCCCGCCAAACCAAGGAAACTACGGACCTCATGAACAGACTTAGGAACCTTCCAGCTCATCACCGCCTCAATCTTCTGAGGATCAACACGAATCCCCTCAGCTGAGACCACATGCCCAAGAAAAACCACCTCTCTTAGCCAGAACTCGCACTTGCTCAACTTAGCATAAAGCTGATTCTCCAACAAAGCTTGCAAAACAATCCTCAAATGCTCTTCATGCTCCTCCTCAGTACGCGAGTACACAAGGATATCATCAATGAACACCACAACAAACTTGTCCAGGTATTCATGAAACACACGATTCATCATGTCCATGAAAGCAGCAGGAGCATTTGTCAACCCAAACGGCATCACAAGGAACTCATAATGCCCATACCCTGTCCTGAAAGCTGTCTTAGGCACATCCACATCTTTCACCTTCAACTGATAATACCCTGACCTCAAGTCAATCTTAGAGAACACAGCAGCTCCCCGAAATTGATCAAAGAGATCATCAA
The DNA here is from genome assembly GCA_030270665.1 of Hibiscus trionum. Taxonomy (NCBI): domain Eukaryota; kingdom Viridiplantae; phylum Streptophyta; class Magnoliopsida; order Malvales; family Malvaceae; genus Hibiscus; species Hibiscus trionum. The sequence continues at coordinate 36,803,091 of BSYR01000026.1, read as the reverse complement.
TCCTCGGCAAAGGATACCGATTCTTGATAGTCAACTTGTTCAGCTGACGGTAATCAATGCACATCCTCATAGTGCCATCCTTCTTCTTCACGAACAAGACCGGTGCTCCCCAAGGTGACACACTCGGCCGGATGAAACCACGATCAAGCAACTCTTGCAACTGCGTCTTCAGCTCCTTCAGCTCCTTAGGTGCCATTCTATATGGAGTAATGGACACAGGAGTTGTATTCTCATACAGCTCAATTCCAAACTCCACCTCGCGGTTAGGAGGTAAACCAGGCAACTCCTCAGGAAAAACACCAGGAAACTCCTTTACAACCCTGATATCTTGCACCCTCAACTCCTTAGAGCTAGGATTCATCACAAATGCTAGATAAGCTTCAAATCCTTGCCTCAACATCCTGCTCGCCTCCAAAGAAGATACAACATTGGCAAGAAACTTCACATTCTCATCAACCACCACAACTTCATAATCATCCGCAAGCTTAAGCGAAACACGCTTATTCTCACAATCCACAACAGCACGATGCTCAGCAAGCCAATCCATACCAAGGATCACATCAAAACCATAGAAAGGCAACTCCATAAGATCAACATGAAAGACATGCTCTTGAACAACCAAAGGACACCTTCTATACAACTTCCGAGTCACAACAGTCTCACCAAAAGAACTAGTGACCCGAACACCAACATCCAAAGACTCAACAGGTAAACCAAGCAATTCAGCATGCTCACGAAGAATATATGAATGCGTAGATCCAGAATCAATCAAAGAAAGCAATGACAAGGACTGCAAAGTAAAGGTACCTGCAATCACATCTGCATCATTCCTGCCTTCTCTCTGAGCATACACCCTCGCTTGGCCTCCATCTTCAGGCTGAATAGCTACAACATGAGCTACCCCTCGGCCACCTTCCTCCCTCCTCTGGAAATTACCACGGCCGCGCCCACGACCTCTCTGCGGTGCAGCAACAACAGGAGCACGCACCTGCTCACCAGCCAACCTCAGACAATCTCGTCTGATGTGGTCCGCAGAGCCACAATTCCAGCACCCATTTCCACCAGCATTACCAGCTGTCACAACAGGAGCTTGTGCCACTCTCTCAGCACGAGGACAATCACGCTTCAAGTGACCACGGGAACCACAGATCCAACAAGCACTAGGGTCAGCTCTAGCATTGCCTCCTCTAGCAGGCACACCACCACCCCTCCTGGCTGAGGACTGATACTTCTGATCCCGTCCCCTCTTGTTCCGTCCACCTCCGGAACTATACTCAGCAGCTCGCTTGCCAGCACCCTTAGCAGACAAACTCAGGTTCATCTCAACATCCTTTGCTCGACCCACCAACACATCAAAATCAACATACTCGGTGGCCAGCAAATACATCTTAACATCCGTCACAAGACCGTAACGAAACCTCTCGCACCTAGCCCTCTCATCAGGTATCAGCTCCGGTGCATACTGACTGAGCCGTACAAACTGTACCTCGTACTCAGCTACACTCATGCTCCCTTGGGTAAGAGACATGAATTCCCGCTTTTTCTCGTCCAGATATCTCACTCCCAGATATCTCCTTTTAAACACATTCTGAAAGAATGTCCAGGTAACATCAGCTTCCGCCATACCAGAAATGGTAGTCGTCCACCATGTATAAGCATCGTCCTGCAGCAAGGACACAACACAGCCCAGCTTTTGCACATCCGTGCAACTCATCTGACCCAAGATACGCTTGGTACTTTCCAGCCAAGCCTCAGAACTCTCAGCTGATAAACCTCTAAACTCAGTCCCTCCAAGACTGCGCAGACGCTCCAAAGGCAATCTGACTCCAGCATCTCCCTGATGCCCAGCTCCCTGAGCTCCAGCTACTGCTGCTCGAAAAGCACCCGCAATAGCTTGTACCAAAGCAGACATATCAGGCATAGCTTGCCCCTGACCAACCTCTGGTCCAGCAGCTCCAGCACCAGCTGCAGCTTCAGCTCTCGCACCTCCAGCACCACCACCAGGCGGAGGAGGGGGTAACACAACATTACCAGCGTGTTCTTCATTCTCATTCTCATTAGGAGCCGTAGCTCTCGCATTACCTCTTAACTCTCTACGTGGTGCCATACTTTTACCATGCAATCACAACACAATAAAACAAAATCATGCCCAGCAAGGTAAGCAATTCAAGTATTCAAGCTCAATTTCATTTCAAAACAACATCTTTCCTTTAGCTTTTGTTTGGCAATGGGTACCCTCAGTATGCAACATTACAACATACAACTCAATTACATCAACACCTCAAGCCACTAAACATGCTTTCAAACAACAAGCATACAAGGCAAACATGCTTCAATCATGCATACAAACATTCCCAATTACTCGAGAACTCAGCTCTGATACCACCAAATGTAACCCCCTTAACCCGGCCTAGACGGTTGACCCGAATTAAGAAAGTCACACGGGGAAAACCAAAGTCAACCCGAAAGTCAACCTTGATTAACGACCTTTTTTTTTTCTTTTTAAACTTTTCTAGATGCAAATTAAGCCTAATGGTGATCACACAAACATCATACCAAAAGATCACAACCATCAGAGGTCAAACAGGGACTCAATTGATCAAAATACAACTTTAAGGACCAAATTGTAAATTCTGATAAATTAAAGGACTTAATCCACATTGAAGTTACCAACTTGAAATTAATCAGGTTTCATGCTTCCCTGTGAAATTTCAGCTCAAAAGGACATCCACAGCTCATACAATTGCACAAACAAATTTCAGGACCAAAACGCAAACTTTTCAAAACACATAACTGCCAATGTCAGCCCCCAACGGTCAACCGTTCCGAAACGGGGGACAGCCCGTTCCGAAACGCGGGGCCGTTCCGAAACAGGCATAGCCCGTTTCGAAACGGGGGTCTGGCAGAGGCTAAACCGTTCCGGAACGGCCCCTCCCGTTCCGGACGCCTGGGCTCATTTAAGGCACCCGTTCCGAAACGGTAGGTGCTGTTCCGAAACACCCTGCCCAGATTGCTTCAAAACATCACTTTAAACATGCAATTACACATCCAAACATGCTCCGAACACTACCAAACTTTGCCAACATGCAATTCAACATATAAACAACATATTAGCATCATCAATTCATCCAATCATCATCATATGCAAAAAGCCCCAATTCTATAGGCATGCTTCCTACACAAGCTAGGCATTCAAACACCAAACTTACAAAGCAAGCATATAAGGTTCCAAACCAAAGACCAACAAACACATCAACATTAAACATACTTAGGGAGTCTCCAACACCTCCCAAAACATACACATTGGTCCCCCATTGCCAAATCATACAAAAGCTAAAATGTACTTATAAAACCTCATACATTGAGCTTCACTTGAACTTGATTGCTTGCCCTTTCTTGCTGCCCTCAAGGTACACTAATGCTCTGCATTATTGAATTCAGAAAACGAAGAGAGCGTAAGCAAAAGCTTAGTGAGGAAAGCTCTTAAAAACCATTCAATAATGCAATTCAAAACATTTACAAAACATGCTTTAAATCAACCTTTTCACATGCTCAAAAGCATTCTTAACAAGCAATCTCATGCATCAACATAAACATTAAAACAAGCATCTCATGCTTCTCAATATTCTTAACATGTCATATTGGCTCAAGTGAAACATTCCATTTATTAAAACAAGTTCAACAACCCTCCCAAGGACTTTTAAACACCTTGGCCCCAAGGACTTTTAAACACCTTGGCCTATGGACTTTTAAACACCATAGAAAGTATCTCATCAAGGACTTTTAAACACCTTGATCCCAAGGACTTTTAAACACCTTGGCCATGGACTTTTAAACACCATGAATGAATCACATCAAGGACTTTTAAACACCTTGATCCCAAGGACTTTTAAACACCTTGGCCTATGGACTTTTAAACACCATAGAAAGGATCACCTAAGGACTTTTAACCACCTTAGTGTCCGTAACAAGAACCATCCAAGGACTTTTAACCACCTTGATGTTCTTAGGTAACAAGGCTCACTCAAGGACTTTTAACCACCTTAGTGACCTTAACATTTTAAAAACATCACTTGCCAATATACATCATTTTCATCACTTACATCACTGTTTTAAAGCATCAAACCAAGCCATATTCATCATGCATTTAAAAGCATTAAACCACATCATTTCAATGTACAAAAGCAAGGAACTCCTACCTAGAGTTACCTTCATCATATGGCTTATAACAACAGCAAAAACCATGCTAAAACATGCTTTCAAAACAGTATGTAAAACATGCAAATTATCATTTCGCATTACAACAAAGTCATGGCCACCACTAGAGGGAAATTCCGAAAACTTACGCTCGAGCTTAGCAAAGTTGTTTAGACTTAAACTAAGCTCCCAAGACATTGGTTTCAAAGCTGAAAACCCATTTTCACTCACCGATTCCACTTCGCCACTTGCCGAAGCACGAATTCAAGCCTCCGGATCAACAACTCTTGGATCCAAAGATGCCTCCCCTGATCAAACACATTAAAGCAGAGGTTTAATGCATCATCAAGCATCAAAAGCTTCAATGAAAGCACTCAAACTCGCTGCTCTCATTCAAACACCAATTTCGGCCACCAAACACCACCGAAATTGCATCCAAACCACTTCTAAACAAAGCCCAGCCATAAACCAGCAAAACCTCACATCCATCAACACCAAACATCATCTAAAAACAACCTACAAACATCCTTATACCTCCAGCAACAACAGAACCACAAGATCACCTCAAAAACTACCTTAAAACACAAGCTAAACTTAGGAAACTCAACCTATCCGGGATTGCATTGATCAAAACTCATTTCCTTATCAATTTAGAGATCATTTAACATCAAAAACATCTCTTAAATCACAGATTACTCAGATCTAACGAAAATCATCAAAAATCATCAAAATCTTGCATAATAAGCCAAGATACAATTCCAAACTCAAAAGCCTTTAATTAAACATCAATCAAGAGTTGATAACTTGGGAATTTCGGTAAAGAACTGATAGTTTAGAGGAGAAGGGCGTTCTTACCTCCAAACTTGTGTTTCTCCACTTTTTGGAATGAAAAACCTTGATGAAACTTGTAGCAATGGAAGAGATTTTGAAGACACAATGATTTGCTATCAATTGAGAGTTGAAAGGAGGAATTTAGGTGAAGAAATCAGATCAAATTCTCTGGAAAAGGTAATGTTTGGTTGGAGAGAAAATGAGAGAAAGAAAATTGGAAAAGTTGGTTAGAAAATCTAAAATAGCCAAAATGGCTTCCCTCCAATTTTAATAACCTTTAAAATCAGAATTTAGACTTAAAATATCTTGGAAAAATCTGGAGAAATCACTTTTGGATTAATAGCTCCTTAAAGATTCAAAGTTTCAACTCTTTATAAAACAGCCACCAAACTTGCGAAAATTACATTTTGGTCACTAGCCAAAATATCAACCTTCCAAAACTCATTTTCCAAAATTGATTTCACAGTTCATCTAATTATATTAAAAGATGATTTTAGAGCATTTTTCCATATTTTTAATGCAACCCGAACTAGGCTTTCCTAATTTAGCCTCTAAAGATTCGAACAGGACTTTGACCGAACCGGTCAACGCCCAAAACTTCTAAGCCCAAAACCGGGGCGTTACAAGGATGCTCAAGGTAAGAGATCCTTGGTTTGATATTAGTAAATGTGGTTTTGATGCATAGTGATGCATGGTGGTTTAATGGCTTTGATTAATGCTTTAAAACAGTGGATTATTGATGATAAATGATGCATATTGGCAAGTGATGTGTTGGTTTTAAAGTACTTGAATCGGATCTAGTTAGCCGGCTATAGGATTGGGTGCACCGTGAATAAAGTCGCCTTGGATGTTGAGGGGTTGTGATTGTACCGTAAACTCCATCCAAGTACACTAACGAGATGGTTAAGATCACAATGGTGGTTAAAAGTCCATGTGTGGATCTTGTGTTGAGTGTCTCGTGTTCTCGTTAGTGATGTTATACAACTACCGATGAGTGATGTTGAGGGGTTGAGGTTGTACCTTTAAACTCCATCACGGGTGTTGAGGGGTTGTGATTGTACCGGTAAACTCCACCTTGTGTGTTCGGTAGTGTGTATGAAGCGTATGGGACAACGCTTGTAATCCGCGTATCCGATTGTGTTTTATGTTGTAAATGGTTATGATTTATCACTTGGAAGCCAATATGATATGTTGATGTTATTGAAGCATGAGATGCTTGTTTAAGAGTGCAAGGTTATATGAATAATGATGTTTATGTGTTAAAAGTCCTTATGAAAGGTGTTTTATAAAATGCATTATTGTGTTGTTCCTTTAGAGCATACCTCACTAAGCAAATGTGCTTACGCTCTTTTTCTTGAACCAATAATGCAGAGAATTGAAGTGTTTTGAGGGCAGCAAGGAGGCTAAGAATCCAAGGGAAAGCTAAGCTCATGTATGGTGATGTTTTCACAACACTATTAGTTTTTGATATTTTGGCAATGGGAACCTAGGTTGTGTTTTGGGAGATTTTTTGGACTCCCTAGTTGTGGCATGATGCCTTTGATAATTTGGATTTGTAAATGGCCATTTTGAAGCTTATATTGGTGTTTTGATGTTTGGTTGGTTTTGGACATTAGGATGCATGCCTATAGACTTGTGGATTTCCTTGATTGATGTCATGAACGTGTTTTGATGTTGCAAACATGTACCTTATATGCATAATGACATGTTGGCATGAATAGGAAGTCATTGGAATGTTTTAGAGTGGTTGAATGCATGTTAAACCAGCAATTTCTGTAGTTTCTGGGCAACTCGTATCGATACACTCACAGGCGTTTCGAAACGGGGGCCTGCAATGGTCTTGGTGTTTCGAAACGGCTGGTGACCGTATCGAAACGGTTTGGCCACTGGAAGGCCCTATTTCGAAACAGGTCTCGAAATGAACCCGTGTTTCGGTACGGTCAACCCCGTATCGAAACAGGTGACCGTTGGGCACTGATCTGAATGGTTTTAAGGTTTGCAGGCTTTACGTTTTAGTCCTGAAAATTGTATTTGCAATTGCTTGAGTTCGAGAGGTCTGTTTGAGGTGAAATTTGAAAGAGATGCATGTAATGTGATTAATTAAGTATTGGTAACCTTAAAATCAGTTAAGTCCTCCATCTTTCCAGAATTTACATTTTGGTCCCTAATATTTGTAATTTGTGCAATTGAGTCCCTTAATGTAATCTGATCGATGTGCTTTTCGAGTATGTGTTTCTCAAGAGTACGCTTAGGATTAATATGCATCTAAACAAGTTAAAAAGAAAAAAAGGGTCGTTAATCAAGGTTGACTTTCATGTTGACTTTGGTTTCCCCCGTGTAATCTTCGTAGTTCGGGTTAATCGTCTAGGCCGGGCTAAGGGGGTTACATTTGGTGGTATCAGAGCTGAGTTCCTGAGTAAACGAGAATGGTTATGTGGGTGATGTATGTGTGTGTGCATGATATGTCTTTTAAATGAAAGTATGAGGTATGAATTGTAAAGTATGTTGCAATTGTGATGTAATGATGTGTTGAAGCATGTTAGAGGGACCCATTGCCATATCAAAACTAAAGAAATGAATTATTTTTGAAAAATAAGCTTGAGTGCTTGGATTACTTACCTTGTTGAGCCTAATTGTGTGTATTGCATCTGTGTTAGTGCATTGTAGTTTCTTGTAAAATGGGGCCTCGTAGAGAGACGAGGATGAATACGAGAGCTATGGCTCAGGATGGGAATGAGGAGAATGTCGATAATGTTGTGGATTTACCTCCTCCTCCTGGTGGTGGTGCTGGAGGTGATGGAGCTGGTGTTGGTGCTGGGGTCGCTGGACCTGAAGCTGGGCAGGGGCAAGCTGCTCCTGACATGACAGTGTTGATACATGCTATTGCTGGAGCCTTTCAGGTGGCAGTAGCTGGAGCTCATGGAGCTGGGCATCAGGGAGATGCTAATGCGAGATTACCTTTGGAACGTCTGCGCAGTCTTGGAGGGACTGAGTTAAGAGGTTTATCTGCTGAGGGTTTCGAATCTTGGTTGGAAAGTACCAAGAGGATATTGGGACAAATGAACTGCAATGATGTGCAGAAGTTAGGTTGCGTGGTATCGCTGTTACATGATGATGCGTATACTTGGTGGACGACCACTGTCTCCGGAATGGAGGAAGTTGATGTGACTTGGACGTTCTTTCTTAACGCGTTCAAGCGGAAGTATCTAGGTGTGCGATACCTGGATGAAAAGAAGAGAGAATTCATGTCTCTTGTGCAAGGAATTATGTCGGTGGCTGAGTATGAGATCCAGCTTGTCCGTCTCAGTCAATACACACTTGAGCTTATCCCTGATGAGCGGGAGAGGTGTGAACGTTTCCGATATGGTTTGGTGACGGACGTAAAGACCTTTATGCTTGCCGCTGAGTATACGGATTTTGATGTGCTGGTGAGTAGGGCGAAGGACATTGAGCAGAACCTGGATTTGTCTTCCAGGGGTGTTAGTGCTAGCTCGAGCAAGAGAGCTGATGAGTATAGTTCCGGTGGTGGACGGAACAAGAGAGGACGAGATAAGAGGTATCAGTCTTTTGCTAGGCGTGGTAATGGAGAGCATGGTGCGCCTGTTCAGGGAGACAGGATGAGAGCGGATCAGAACACGTGCTGGACGTGTGGATCGCGTGGTCATTTGAGGCGTGATTGTCCTCGTGCAGCGAGGGAGGTTCAGACTCCTGTTGCAGTGACCGGTAATTCGTGCTGGAATTGTGGTTTGGCATACCACATGAGGAGGGAGTGTCCTTTGTTGGCTGGTGGTGGTCAGGGACGTGCTCCTGTGGTTGTTGCACCACAGAGGGGTCGTGGGCGCGGCCATGGTAACTTCCAGCGCAGAGATGATGGTGGAAGGAATGTGGCACATGTGGTGGCTGTTCAACCTGAGGGTGGTGGCCAGGCTCGAGTGTATGCTCAGCGAGAGGGGAGAAATGACACGGATGTGATCGCAGGTACTTTTACTTTGCAATCCTTGTCGTTAATTTCCTTGATTGATTCTGGATCTACACACTCATACATATTGTGTGAACATGCTCAATTGCTTGGTTTTCCTATTGAGTCTTTGGATGTTGGTATGCGTGTAACTAGTTCCTTTGGTGAGACCGTTGTGACACAGAAGTTGTATAGAAGATGTCCCTTGGTTGTGCAAAATCATGTTTTTCATGTTGATCTCATGGAATTGCCATTCTATGGTTTTGATGTAATCCTTGGTATGGATTGGCTTGTTGAACATCGAGCTGTGGTGGATTTTGAGAACAAGCGAGTTTCGTTGAAGCTTGCGGATGATTATGAGATAGTGGTGGTTGGTGAGAATGTGAAGTTTCTTGCCAATATAGTGTCTACATTGGAAGCGAGTCGGATGCTGAGACAAGGGTGTGAAGCTTATTTGGCCTTTGTGATGAATCCTAGCTCTAAAGAGTTTCGAGTCCAAGATATCAGGACTGTGCGAGAGTTTCCTGGTGTGTTTCCGGAGGAGTTACCTGGTTTGCCTCCTAACTGAGAGGTGGAGTTTGGAATTGAGCTGTATGAGAATACAACTCCAGTGTCCATTACTCCTTAACAAATGGAACCTAAGGAGTTGAAGGAGCTGAAGACGCAACTTTAGGAGTTTCTTGATCGTGGTTTCATTCGGCCGAGTGTGTCACCTTGGGGTGCACCGGTCTTGTTTGTGAAGAAAAAGGATGGCACTATGAGAATGTGCATCAACTATCGTCAGCTGAACAAGTTGACTATCAAGAATCGGTATCCATTGCCGAGGATTGATGATCTTTTTGATCAATTTCGGGGAGCGGCTGTGTTCTCTAAGATTGACTTAAGGTCAGGTTATTACCAGGTGAAGGATGTGGATGTGCCAAAAACAGCTTTCAGAACGAGGTATGAGCATTATGAGTTCCTTGTGATGCCATTTGGTTTTACGAATGCTCCTGCAGCTTTTATGGACATGATGAATAGAGTGTTCCATGATTATTTGGACAAGTTTGTTGTGGTGTTCATTGATGATATCCTTGTGTACTCTCATACTGAGGAGGAGCATGAAGGGCATTTGAGGATTGTTTTGCAAGCTTTGTTGGAGAATCAGCTTTATGATAAGCTGAGCAAGTGTGAATTTTGGCTTAAGGAAGTTGTGTTCCTTGGACATGTGGTTTCTGCTGAGGGGATTCGTGTTGATCCTCAGAAGATTGAGGCAGTGATGAATTGGAAGCCTCCTAAGTCTGTTCATGAAGTCCGTAGTTTCCTTGGTTTGGCGGGATACTACCGGAGCTTCGTGGATGGATTTTCAAAGATTGCTGCACCTTTGACGAAGTTGTTGCAGAAGGATGTCAAGTATGAGTGGACAGAAGCGAGACAGCAGGCTTTTGAGAAGCTTAAGGCAGCTTTGACGCAAGCTCCTATCTTGGTTCAACCTGAATTAGGGAAAGAGTTTGTGGTGTACAATGATGCATCCTATGTTGGTTTGGGGTGTGGGTTGATGCAAGAGGGTAAGGTGGTGGCTTATGCATCGCGCCAGTTGAAGGTGCATGGGCGCAATTATCCTACGCATAATATTGAGTTAGCTGCGATGGTCTTTGCTTTGAAAATTTTGAGACATTACCTGTATGGTGAGAAATGTACTGTGTACACGGATCACAAAAGTTTGAAGTTTCTGATGTCTTAGAAAGAGTTGAACCTTAGGCAACAACGTTGGGTGGAGTTGCTTAAAGATTACGATCTGACGATCGAGTATCATCCGGGAAAAGCTAATGTTGTAGCGGATGCCTTGAGTAGGAAAGTGGCAGTGGAGTTGAGAGCTATGTTTTCCAGCTTGAGTATTTCACGAGATGGAGGTCTTGTGGCTAAATTGCAAGTGAAACCATCTTTGGTTCAGTTGATTAGGGATAAGCAGTTGTTGGATGATTCCTTAGTGCCACATGTTCAGGATATTGTTGAGGATAGGCCATCGAAATTCTGTTTTAATGATGATGGAGTTCTATGTTTTGGGAGTCAGATAGTAGTGCCCAATGATGCTGAGTTGAGGCGTGCTATTCTGACTGAGGCTCATAGCAGTCCTTTTGCTATGCACCCTAGTAGTACTAAGATGTATCGTGATCTTAAGGATGAGTACTATTGGGTGGGTTTGAAAAGAGATGTTGCTGAGTATGTGAGTAAGTGCATGGTTTGTCAGCGAGTTAAGGCTGAGCATCAGTTTCCTTCTGGGTTGTTGCAACCGTTGAGGATTCCTGAGTGGATGTGGGAAAGGATTACCATGGACTTTGTGTCTGGTTTACCTTTGTCGCCATCGAAGAAGAATTCGGTGTGGGTGGTTGTGGATCGCCTAACGAAGTGTGCGCATTTCTTGCTTGTGCATACTACGTATACTTTTGACAAGCTTGCAGAGTTGTACATTGATGAGATTGTGCGACTGCATGGTGTGCCAAAGTCTATAGTGTCGGATAGAGATCCGAGGTTTACATCGCGTTTCTGGGAATGCTTGCGTCAAGCTTTGGGTACACAGTTGAATTTCAACACTTCTTATCATCCCCAGTCGGATGGACAGTCTAAGCGTGTTATCCAAGTGCTGGAAGATATGTTGAGGTGCTGTGTGATTTAGTTTCAAAGCTCTTGGGAGAAGCATTTGCCTTTGGTGGAGTTTGCTTATAATAATAGCTACCAGGCAAGTATTCAAATGGCACCTTATGAAGCCTTGTACGGGAGGAAGTGCAGAACTCTTCTTTGTTGGGCTGAGACAGGTCAGAAGTTGGTTTCAATGCCAGCTTTGTTGAAAGGAACCACCGAAAAGGTGAAGCTCATTTACGAGCGACTGAAGGCAGCTTCTGATCGACAGAAGTCTTACGCAGATTTGAAGCGTAAGGAGATTGAGTTTGCGGTAGGTGACCGTGTGTTTTTGAAAGTTCCGCCTTGGAAAAAGGTGATGAGGTTTGGTCGAAAGGGTAAGTTGAGCCCTAGGTACATTGGACCATACGAGGTGATTGAGTGTGTGGGTCCTGTTGCGTACAAGTTGAGATTGCCGCAAGAGTTGGAAAAGATTCATGATGTGTTTCATGTCTCTATGCTCCGGAGGTATAGATCGGATCCTTTGCATGTTATGCCTGTGGAGGAAGTGGAGTTGAATCCAGACTTGACCTATGATGAGGAGCCGGTGGAAATTCTGGATTCAGACAATAAGGTTCTTCGAGGCAAGACCATTGAGTTGGTAAAGGTGTTGTGGAAGCATCATGGTGTTGAGGAAGCCACGTGGGAACGAAAGGATGACATGATGGAGCAGTTTCTGTAACCCCCGTAGCCCGGCCTAGACGGTTGACCCGAACTACGAAGATTACACGGGGAAAACCAAAGTCAACCTTGATTAACGACCCTTTTTCTTTTTAAACTTTTCTAGATGCACATTTAACCTAGGCATACTCTTGAGATAAGCATACTAAAAAATCATAGCAATCGGAAAACGATAAGGGACCCAATTGCACAAAATACGAAATTAGGGACCAAATTGTAAATTCTGAAAATTAAGAGGACTTTACCAATTTTTAAGTTACCATTATGAAATTAGTCATGTTTCATGCCTCTCTGCAAAATTTCATCTCAAACGGACATCTCAAACTCAAGCAATTGCACAAACAAGAAACGGGACTAAAACGTAAAGCTTGCAAACCATCAGGTGTTCAGAAACGGGTCTAGGCCGTTCAGGAACACCCCTTGGCAGTAGCCAAAGTGTTCAGAAACGGGCTAGGCCGTTCAGGAACACCCTAGCCAAAACAAGGGCCTGTTTCGAAACAGGTAAGGGTGTTTCGAAACACCCTGCCCAGAAACAGCAGTTTGGCCTGTACCTTTAAACCCCATCAAACATGCTCCAAACCATTCCACAATAAATCAACAACATGCCAAACATCAAACCTACCAATTTGCATCAAAATATAGATACAAAACCACCCCTAGATGCACCAACTCATTCAACACATCCAACACTCAATCATGCTTTTCAAACAAGAAGCATAGCATAACAACTTAAGCATAAGAAGATTCAAACGTTGCAAGCTTACACCACATAGTTCAAAATCATAAACCAAACTTGTCCAACATACAAATCCTCTCTAAACAACAATATAAGAGATTCTTCCCCCATTGCCTTTATTATCTATAGCTATTAACCGAGACATACATCTCAAGTGGAGTTCCCCCTTGAATCCCTTGCTTCTCGCTGCTCCAACTTCAAATGTCTGCATTGATGGACAAAAAGGAGCGTAAGCACATAATGCTTAGTGAGGAATGCCCAAAACCAAAACACCATCAATGCAGCGAGTCATAAAACCACTTTTAAAAGCAAACTCGATTCAATAAACCAAAGCAAGTTTGAAAACCCTTTTCAACAACATGCATAACATCATGCATTGCTCAAACATGAAAAACAAACCCTTAGCTTAGAAGAGCTAAGAAAACCCTTTCAAAGCACAACTTGCAAAATCAACAATTTAACCAATCCAAGCATAAACATCACATGCAAGGTTAAATTCAAAACTTTGGAAAACACTTCCACTTCACATCATACCTTGCTCATATTTGAATATCATTTTAAAGCAAGAAACCCTTAAAACCACTTACTCATTCAATTTACCATATGCATTAAACAAATGCAACATATGAACCACATCACCAACCTTTGCATCACATGCCTTAAAAACAAGTCTTCACAAGACTTCAATGCACTAAAGAGATTTCATGCACACATGCACCATTCTCAATAGATAACCAACACTTGTTCAAACTAACAAGTAAGCATGCATTCATAATACATTATACATGTCTCATGCAACCATGCATCATTTCAAGCATCTCATGCTTCATTATATTCAAGAACATATATTGGCTTCCAAGTGATCAACCAAATCCACTTTTCAACTCAACATCCAATCGGATACGCGGATCACAAGCGTTGTCCCCTACGCTTCATACACCCTACCAATCCAAGGTCCCCAAATGGACTTTTAAACACCATTTGACCTTACCATTCACAAGGTTCCCATGAATGGACTTTTAAACACCATACAACCTTAACTTTCACAAGGTTCCCATGTATGGACTTTTAAACACCATACAACCTTAACTTTCACAAGGTTCCCATGTATGGACTTTTAAACACCATACAACCTTAACTTTCACAAGGTTCCCATGTGTGGACTTTTAAACACCATACAACCTTAACTTTCACAAGGTTCCCATGTATGGACTTTTAAACACCATACAACCTTAACTTTCACAAGGTTCCCATGTATGGACTTTTAACCACCATACAACCTTAACATGCACAAGGTTCCCATATATGGACTTTTAAACACCATATAACCTTAGCATCACCGATTGGTAGTTGTATAACATCACTAACGAGATCCGGGACACCCTATACAAGATCCACACATGGACTTTACACCACCATTGTGATCTTAACAAGCACAAGGTCCACCAATGGAATTTTAACCACCATTATTACCTTTGCTTACCCAAGGTCCTCGAATGGGATTCCAATCACCATTATAACCTTAACCATCTCGTTAGGATACTTGGATGGAGTTTACCGGTTCACACTTAACCACTCCACATCCAAGGCGACTTTATTCACGGTGCACCCAATCCTATAGCCGGCTAACTATATCCGATCAAAGAACCAAGAACCACTTTCATCACTTGCCAATATAACCATCTTACCACATAAATCCATTGATTTACAAGCATAAACATAATGCAAAAACCATCATTTACCATCATCAATCCACTATTTTTGAAGCATTAAACAAAGCCATTAAACAACATGCAACACCATGCATCAATTCCACAATTTCAATGTACAAAACCAAGGATCTCTTACCTTGAGCATCCTTCTCTCACGGCTTTCAAAACCAGCATAAAACCATGCTAAAATATGCTTTCAAAACAGAATTTAAGATATGCAAACCACATGCATTGCATCCAACAATCACAAATACTTTAAAAGCCAATTCACAACACAAACCAAGAGAGAAATCCATTTACTTACTCTTGAGCTTAGCAAAGTTGTTTAGACTTAAACTAAGCTCCCAAAACCATCGAACCTCAGTTTAAAAGCTGAAAACCCAACTTCACTCACCGATACACAAAACAAGGCTAGCCAACAAGCCTTCCAAGCATCGGAAACCTTCCACACCACCTCTAATGCTCACGGATCTTCCTCCCCTGTTTCAAGCACATAACATCAGAGGATTAATGCATCATAATGCACTAAAAACACCAGCAACACAACTAAACTCGCTGCTCATCACAAATCCAACATTTCGGCTACCAAACACAACCAAAATCACCACCAAACACTTCCGAAACTTAACCCAGCCAAGATCCATCACTTCTAACCATTTTTAAACATCAATTAACATCCAAAATGATCACAATCACGTCCTTATACCTCCAGCTATAACAGATCATCAAAAACACCCCAAAAACAACCAAAAACATCAAGCAAAACTTAGGAAATTCAACCTATTCAGGATTGCATTGATAAAACCTCAATTCCTTATCAATTTAACATTCATTTAACATCAATTTGACACCTCAAAACACTTCCCAAACAGATCTCACGAAATTTCACCAAAAATCACCAAATCTTGCATTTTAAAGCCAAAATCAAGATTACCATTGTAAAACCTTTAATAAATCATAATTCAAGGATTGAGAACTTGGGAATTTCAATAAAGAACCTAAAGTTCATAGGAGAAGGACGTTCTTACCTCCAAACTTGAGTTTTCTCCCTTTTTGGAACCAAAATCTTGAAAATCCAAATAGCAAATGGTGAGGTTTTGTTGAAGAGATGATTAGAGATCAAAAGAGAATTGAAATGTGATATTTAGGGGACAAAATCAGAGGAAAAGCTCTGGAGAAAAATGTGTTTGGTTTGAGAGAAAAGATGAGAGAAAAAGGAAAATGGAAAATGGAAAAGTTAGTTGGAAATGGCAAAATATCTTCCCTCCACTTTTCTTTTATTTAAAAACCTTTAATAAATCATTTAATATTTTATAAAAATCTGGAGAAACTCCCATTGGGTAAATAGCTCCTTAAAGATTCAAAGTTTCAATCCTTTTTAAAACAGTCACACAGTTTTCAAAAATTACATTTTGGTCACTAACCTAAAATGTCACTCTTCCAAACCTCATTTTGCAAAATTGATTTCACAGTTCACTTATATATATTAAAAGAGGATTTTAGGACATTTTTCCATATTTTTAATGCAACCCGAACTAGGCTTTCCTAAAAATCACCTTTTATATTCGAACCGCAACCCGACCTAGACGTTCGACCCGAATTACACTAGCCCAGGGTTACATTCTCTCCAGATCTTTTCCTCTGATTTTTGTCACCTAAATATCATATTTCAATCCTCATTTGATTTCTAATCAATCCTTCAACAAAACCTTTGTATTTGCTACTTGGATTTTCAAGATTTTGGTTCCAAAAAGGGAGAAACTCAAGTTTGGAGGTAAGAACGTCCTTCTCCTCTGAAGTTCAAGTTCTTTACTGAAATTCCCAAGTTATCAATCCTTGATTTATGATTTATTAAAGGTTTTGCAATTGGAATCTTGATTTTGGTTTTAAAATGCAAGATTTGCTTGATTTTGGTGAAATTTTCGTATGATCTGTTTGGGCAGTGTGTTGAGGTGTTAAATTGATGTTAATTGAATGTTAACTTGATGAGAAATTGAGGTTTAATCAATGCAAACCCGAATAGGTTGAATTTCCTAAGTTTTGCTTGAGTTTTTGGTTGTTTTTGGAGTGATCTTGGTGATCTGTTATACCTGGAGGTATAAGGACGTGTTTGTGATCATTTTGGGTGTTAATTGATGTTTAAAAATGGGTTGAAGTGATGGATCTTGGCTGGGTTAAGTTTTGGAAGTGTTTGGGGGTGATTTCGGTTGTGTTTGGTAGCCGAAATGATGGTTTTGCAATGAGCAGCGAGTTGAGTTGTGTTGCTGGTGTTTTTAGTGCATTATGATGCATTAATCTTCTGTTGTTATGTGCTTGAAACAGGGGAGGAAGATCCGTGAGCATTAGAGGTGGTGTGGAAGGTTTCGGATGCTTGGAAGGCTTGTTGGCTAGCCTTGTTTTGTGTATCGGTGAGTGAAGTTGGGTTTTCAGCTTTTAAACCGAGGTTCGATGGTTTTGGGAGCTTAGTTTAAGTCTAAACAACTTTGCTAAGCTCAAGAGTAAGTAAATGGATTTCTCTCTTGGTTTGTGTTGTGAATTGGCTTTTAAAGTATTTGTGATTGTTGGATGCAATGCATGTGGTTTGCATGTCTTAAATTCTGTTTTGAAAGCATATTTTAGCATGGTTTTATGCTGGTTTTGAAAGCCGTGAGAGAAGGATGCTCAAGGTAAGAGATCCTTGGTTTTGTACATTGAAATTGTGGAATTGATGCATGGTGTTGCATGTTGTTTAATGGCTTTGTTTAATGCTTCAAAAACAGTGGATGGTTGATGGTAAATGATGGTTTTTGCATTGTGTTTATGCTTGTAAATCAATGGATTTATGTGGTAAGATGGTTATATTGGCAAGTGATGTAAGTGGTTCTTGGTTCTTTGATCGGATATAGTTAGCCGGCTATAGGATTGGGTGCACCGTGAATTAAATCGCCTTGGATGTGGAATGGTTAAGAGTGAACCGGTAAACTCCATCCAAGTATCCTAACGAGATGGTTAAGGTTATAATGGAGGTTGAGATTCCCATTCGAGGACCTTGGGTAAGCAAAGGTTATATGGTGGTTAAAAGTCCATATATGGGAACCTTGTGCTTGATAAGATCACAATGGTGGTGTAAAGTCCATTTGTGGATCTTGTGTAGGGTGTCCCGGATCTCGTTAGTGATGTTATACAACTACCAATCGGTGATGCAAAGGTTGTATGGTGTTTAAAAGTCCATACATGGGAACCTTGTGCATGTTAAGGTTGTATGGTGTTTAAAAGTCCATACATGGGAACCTTGTGAATGTTAAGGTTGTATGGTGTTTAAAAGTCCATACATGGGAACCTTGTGCATGTTAAGGTTGTATGGTGTTTAAAAGTCCATACATGGGAACCTTGTGAATGTTAAGGTTGTATGGTGTTTAAAAGTCCATACATGGGAACCTTGTGAATGTTAAGGTTGTATGGTGATTAAAAGTCCATACATGGGAACCTTGTGAACGGTAAGGTCAAATGGTGTTTAAAAGTCCATTTGGAGGGCCTTGGATTGGTAGTGTGTATGAAGCGTGGGGACAACGCTTGTGATCCGCGTATCCGATCGGGTGTTGAGTTGAAAAGTGGATTTGGTTATCACTTGGAGGCCAATATGATGTTCTTGAATATAATGAAGCATGAGATGCTTGAAATGATGCATGGTTGCATGAATAGTGTAAAATGTATTATGAATGCTTGTTGACTTGTTGGTTTGAACAAGTGTTGATTATCTATTGAGAATGGTGCATGTGTGCATGAAATCTCTTTAGTGCATTGAAGTCTTGTGGAGACTTGTTTTTAAAGGGCATGTGATGCAATTGTTAATGATGTGGTTCATATGTTGCATTTGTTTAATGCATGTGTTTGATTGTTCGAGTAAATGGTTTTAAAAGGGTTTCTTGCTTTGAAATGACATTCAAGTATGAGAATGGTAAGATGTAAAGTGGAAGTGTTTTCCAAGGTTTGAAATTAGCTTTGCATATGGTGTTTTTGCATGGAATGGCTAATTTGATGGTTTTGCAAGTTTATGTTTTGAAAAGGTTTACTTAGCTTCCTAAGTTAAGGGTTGGTTTTCATGTTTGTGCAAGGCATGATTTTAAAGCATGTTGTTGAAAAAGGGTTTTCAAATATTGCTTTGGTTTGTCGAATCGAGCTTGCTTTTAAAAATGGTTTTATGATTCGCTGCATTGATGGTGTCTTGGTTTTGAGCATTCCTCACTAAGCATTATGTGCTTACGCTCCTTTTTGTCCATCAATGCAGATAAGTGAAGTTTGGACAGCGAGGAGCAAGGGATTCAAGGAGTACTCCAAGTGAGATGTATGTCTCGGTTAATAGCTATAGTTAATAAAGGCAATGGGGGGAAGAATCTCTTATGTTGATGTTTAAGGAGATTGTGTATGTTGGACAAGTTGGGGTTATGGTTTTGAATCATGTGGTTTAATGTTGCAATGTTTGAATCTCCCTATGCTTAAGTTGTATTGCTATGCTTCTTGTTTAAAAGCATGATTGAGCCTTGAATGAGTTTAATGTGTTGTTGCACCTAGGGGTGGTTATGTATCTAGTTTTTGATGCATATATGTCTCTTGTATGTTATATGACTTGCTGGTGTGGTTTGGTTGCATTCGGATCTTGTTTGGTGGGTCAAAGATGCATTTAACCAGCAAGGATGCTGCAATCTGGGCAGGGCGTTTCGGAACGCGTGTTACCGTTTCGGAACGGGGGCCTGTAAAGGCCAGGGTGTTCGAAACAGATGGACCCGTTTCGGAACGTTTGTGCTACTTCCAGTGCCTGTTCCGATACGCGTTGCGGAACGGCCCCGCGTTTCGAAACAGGGTGAACCTGTTTCGGAACACCTGACCGTTGGGGGCTGACACTGGCGGTTATGTGTTTCGAAATGTTTACGTTTTAGTCCCGTTTCTTGTTTGTGCAATTGCTTGAGTTTGAGATGTCCGTTTGAGATGAAATTTTGCAGAGAGGCATGAAACATGACTAATTACATAATGGTAACTTAAAAATTGGTAAAGTCCTATTAATTTTCAGAATTTACAATTTGGTCCCTTATCGTTTTCCGATTGCTGTGATTTTTGAGTAAGCCCAAAACCGGGGCGTTACAGTTTCCGTACCTCTTTCCTCCAGGTAAATTTCGAGGATGAAATTTCTTAAGGGGGGAGAGTTGTAACACCCCAATTTTGGGCTTGGAAGTTTAGGGTCCGAACTGGACCGGTCTGATTTTCGGTTCGAATATAAAAGGTGGTTTTAGGGAAAGCCTAGTTCGAGATGCTTTAAAAATATGGAAAAATATCTAAAAATCCTCTTTTAATGTATATAAGAGAGTGGTGAAATCAATTTTACAAAATAAGGTTTGGAAGTGCGACATTTTGAAATAGTGACTAAAATGCGATTTTTGAAAAGTTCAGTGGTGACTGTTTTGTAAGGATTGAAACTTTGAATCTTTAAGGAGCTAATTTACCCAAGATTGATTTCTCCAGATTTTTCTTAGATTTTAATGATTTAATTAATGTTTAATTAATTAAAGGAAAAGTGAAAAACCAATTTTTAGATTTCATAACTAACTTTTGTTAAAACATTCTCATCTCATTTTCTCTCAAAATTCTCTCAGCCAAACACATTTCTACAGTAACATTTCTATTGATTTTCACAACAAATGATGAGGTTTCAATCATCAATTGATTCCTAATCCTTTCTACATCAAATTCTATTGTTTTGCTTATTGGATTTTCAAGGAAATTGTCTCTAATGAAGGAGAAATCTACATTTAGAGGTAAGGATGTTCTTCTCCTCTAAATACTCAGTTCTTTACTGAAATTCCCAAGTTCTCAATCCTTAAATTAAGTTTTATAAATGGATTTAATGTTATGAACTTGATTTTGGCTTAAAACTCAAGATTTGAAAGAAATCTTGAAGAAATTCGTGGTGATTGTTTGGGCTCTATTTTGAGATGGATTTTGAATGTGTTTTGGTTGTTTAATGATGTGTAATTGAGGTTTAATCAATGCAATCCCGAATAGGTTGAATTTCCTAAGTTTTTGCTTAAGAAAATGGTGGCTTTTGGGTGATCTTGGTGTTCTGTTATAGCTAGAGGTATAAGGACGAGTCTAGGTTCTTTTTGGATGATAATTGATGTTTAGAAATGGTTAGAAGTGATGGATCTTGGCTGGGTTAAGTTTTGGAAGAGTTTGGAGGTGTTTTCGGTTGTGTTTGGTAGCCAAAATGTTAGATTTGGTTAGAGCAGCGAGTTTAGGTGTATTGGCTGGAGATTTTAATGCATGATGATGCATTAATCCCCTGCTTTGATGTGTTTAAAATAGGGAAGACATCTTCGGATACTTGTGGTGTTGATCCGGAGGCTTGATCGGCGTTTCGGCAAGCTTGCGAAACGGAATTGGTGAGTGAAGTTGGGTTTTCAGCTTTGAAACCAATGTTTGAAGGTTTTGGGAGCTTAGTTTAAGTCTAAGCAACTTAACTAAGCACAAGAGTAAGTTTTCGGGGAAACTCTCTCTTTGATGAACCATGAGATGGTTGGATGCAATGTATTTAGTTTGCATGTTTAAATTCTGTTTTGAAAGCATGTTTTAGCATGATTAATGCTGGTTTTGAAAGCCATGTGTTGAAGGATGCTCAAGGTAAGAGATCATTGGTTTGATATTAGTAAATGTGGTTTTGATGCATAGTGATGCATGATGGTTTAATGGCTTTGATTAATGCTTTAAAATAGTGGATTATTGATGATAAATGATGCATATTGGCAAGTGATGTGTTGGTTTTAAAGTACTTGAATCGGATATAGTTAGCCAGCTATATGATTGGGTGCATCGTGAATAAAGTCGCCTTGGATGTTGAGGGATTGTGATTGTACCGTAAACTCCATCCAAGTACACTAACGAGATGGTTCAGATCACAATGTGGTTAAAAGTCCATGTGTGGATCTTATGTTGAGTGTCCCGTGTTCTTGTTAGTGATGTTATACAACTACCGATGAGTGATGTTGAGGGGTTGTGATTGTACCGGTAAACTCCACCTTGTGTGTTCGGTAGTGTGTATGAAGCGTATGGGACAACGCTTGTAATCCGCGTATCCGATTGTTTTTTATGTTGTAAATGGTTATGGTTTATCACTTGGAAGCCAATATGATATGTTGATGTTAATGAAGCATGAGATGCTTGTTTAAGAGTGCAAGGTTGCATGAATAATGATGTTTATGTGTTAAAAGTCCTTATGAAAGGTGTTTTATAAAATGCATTATTGTGTTGTTCCTTTAGAGCATACCTCACTAAGCAAATGTGCTTACGCTCTCTTTCTTGAACCAATAATGCAGAGAATTGAAGTGTTTTGAGGGCAGCAAGGAGGCTAAGAATCCAAGGGAAAGCTAAGCTTATGTATGGTGATGTTTTCATAACACTATTAGTTTTTGATATTTTGGCAATGGGAACCTAGGTTGTGTTTTGGGAGATGTTTTGGACTCCCTAGTTGTGGCATGATGCCTTTGATAATTTGGATTTGTAAATGGTCATTTTGAAGCTTATATTGGTGTTTTGATGTTTGGTTGGTTTTGGACATTAGGATGCATGCCTATAGACTTGTAGATTTCCTTGATTGATGCCATGAACGTGTTTTGATGTTGCAAACATGTACCTTATATGCATAATGACTTGTTGGCATGAATAGGAAGTCATTGGAATGTTTTAGAGTGGTTGAATGCATGTTAAACCAGCAATTTCTGCAGTTTCTGGGCAACCCGTATCGATACACTCACAGGCGTTTCGAAACGGGGGCCTGTAATGGTCTTGGTGTTTCGAAACGGCTGGTGACCGTATCGAAACGGTTTGGCCACTGGAAGGCCCTGATTCGTAACAGGTCTCGAAACGAACCTGTGTTTCGGTACGGTCAACCCCGTATCAAAACAGGTGACCGTTGGGCACTGATTTGAATGGTTTTAAGGTTTGCAGGCTTTACGTTTTAGTCCTAAAAATTGTATTTGCAATTGCTTGAGTTCGAGAGGTCTGTTTGAGGTGAAATTTGACAGAGATGCTTGTAATGTGATTAATTAAGTATTGGTAACCTTAAAATCAGTTAAGTTCACCATCTTTCTAGAATTTACATTTTGGTCCCTAATATTTGTAATTTGTGCAATTGAGTCCCTTAATGTAATCTGATCGTTGTGCTTTTCAAGTATGTGTTTCTCAAGAGTACGCTTAGGATTAATATGCATCTAGACAAGTTAAAAAGAAAAAAAAAGGGGTCGTTAATCAAGGTTGACTTTGGTTTCCCCCGTATAATCTTCGTAGTTCGGGTTAACCGTCTAGGCCGGGCTAAGGGGGTTACATGTTGAGTTGAGGCGCATTATTCTGACTAAAGCTCATAGTATCCCTTTTGCTATGCACCCTGGTAGTACAAAGATGTATCGTGATTTGAAAGATGAGTACTACTGGGTGGGCTTGAAAAAGGACGTGGCTGAGTTTGTTAGTAAGTGCATGGTGTGTCAGCGAGTGAAGGTTGAACATCAGGTTCCTTTTGTGTTATTGCAGCCCTTGAGAATTCCAGAATGGAAGTGGGAGAGAATCACCATTGATTTTGTGTCTGGATTGCCTTTGTCACCGTCAAAGGAAAATTCAGTTTGGGTGATTGTGGATCGGCTTACAAAGTGTGCACATTTTCTGCCTGTGCATACTACGTATACCTTGGATAAGTTGGCTGAATTGTACATAGCTTAGATTGTGCAGTTGCACGATGTGCCAAAGTCCATTGTGTTAGATAGAGATCTGAGGTTTACAACACGATTTTGGGAATGTTTACATCAAGCCTTGGGTACACGGTTGAATTTTAGTACTTCTTATCATCCCCAGACAGATGGATAGTCGAAATGTGTGATCCAAGTGCTTGAGGACATGTTGAGGTGTTGTGTGATAGATTTTCAGGGTTCTTGGGAGAAGCATTTGTTGTTGGTTGAGTTTGCATATAATAACAGTTACCATGCAATTATTCAAATGGCTCCATACGAGGCTTTATGTGGGAGAAGATGTAGAACCCCTCTCTGTTGGGCAAAAGCTGAGCAAAAGTTGATTTCGATGCCAACTATGCTAAAGGGAACCACCAAGAAGGTGAAGCTCATTTGTGAGCGTTT
Organism: Hibiscus trionum; assembly: GCA_030270665.1. NCBI lineage: Eukaryota > Viridiplantae > Streptophyta > Magnoliopsida > Malvales > Malvaceae > Hibiscus > Hibiscus trionum. The sequence goes on along the minus strand of BSYR01000026.1, from coordinate 36,779,169 downwards.
AAAGACAACATCAGATAGGCAAAAGTCTTACGCGGCCTTGAAGCGTAAGGAAATTGAGTTCGCGGTTGACGAACGTGTGTTTTTGAAAGTATCGCCTTGGAAAAAGGTGATGAGATTTGGGCGTAAGGGTAAGCTTAGCCCAAGGTTCATTGGACCTTACGAGGTTGTGGAGCGTATTGATCCTGTGGAATATCGGTTGAGATTGCCTACAGAGTTGGATAAGATACATTATGTGTTTCATGTCTCCATGTTACGAAAGTACAAATCGGATCCTTTGCATGTGATGCCTGTTGAGGAGATAGAGTTGAATCCGGATATGTCGTATGATGCGGAACCAGTGAGGGTTCTGGATGTGAGTAACAAAGTTCTTCGTGGCAAGACGATAGAGCTTGTGAAGGTGTTGTAGCGACACCGAGGAGTTGAGGAGGCCACGTGGGAAAGCAAGGCGGACATGCTGAAGCAGTTTCCGCATCTCTTTGCATCAGGTAAGAATTTCGAGGACGAAATTTCCTAAATGGGGGAGAGTTGTAACGCCCTGGTTTTGGGCCTAGATGTTTTAGACATCGGATCGGACCGGTCGAGAACGGTTCAAATCGCGTAAGGTGATTTAAGGAGATCAAGGATCGGGATAGGATTAAAATGTGGTGAAATTTTCTAAAATCCTCTAAAAATATGTTTAAGAGGTTGGTCAAGTCAATTTTACAAAACGGATTTTGGAAGTGGGGCATTTTGAGTAGTGACCAAATTGTAAAGTTTCAAAACTGGGAAAATTGTGATTTTTAATGTAGAGGCCAAAATCATAGAATCTTTAGGAGGCTTTAAGTCAATTTGACCTTTCCTCAATATGACATGTGTTTTAAAAGGTTTTTAATTAAATGACTTTAATTGGATTTATACTAATTAATTAAAAGGTAGTTAATGTGTGATTTTCAATTACGTAACTACCAACTCTTTCTCATTTTCAGCCAAACACTAGTTCACTCATCTTTCTCCAAAATTCTTTCTCCCAAAAACTCTCTCAACATTTTCTAAATCATTTTCAATAAATCTTTCCTAGTTCTTCAAGATTTTGCTAAGGAAAACTTGTCATTCATTGAGGGAAGCAAGGATTGGAGGTAAATCCCGTTCTAAACCTCTAATCAAAGTTCTTTATTGAAATTTCCAAGATATTTGGCTTCTAAATACTATTTTTGGTTGAGTTTTCATTATAGTTTTGATTGGAGATCAAAATCTTTTAAAAACATGGTTGAAATCTTAACTTTCGGACTTGTTGAGTTAGGCTATGTTTTGTGTTGATTTTAATTGAGTTCTAAGTTAATTTATATGTTAAAATTAATTGGTGATAACATAGATCCCGAAATCCTTGAGTTTCTTGGTTGTTTTAAGTGAGTTTTTGGGGTGAAATGGTGGAATCTTGATTGCTAGAGGTATAAGATTGGGTTAGGTTGTTTGTTAGATGTGTTTTGGTGTTTATAATGGGTTGAAAGTGATGTATGTTGGCTGGGCTTGGTTTAGGAAGCAACCGATTGAGTTTTCGATTGTTTTCGATGGGTATTTTGGTGTTGTTTGGGTGAGCAACGAGTTTGTGAATTGTTGCTGGTGTTGGAATGCAGTTTAATGCATTTAGATCTCTGTTTTAAAGCATGTTTTAAGCATGAATGTTGCTGGATTTTAATGCCATTATGTTAAGGATGCACTAGGTAAGTGATCCTTGGTTTTTCATATGAATATGCATATGATGTTAAGCTTGTTATACTTGTGGAAATGGCATTGTGGTTATGCTTGAAAACAGTGGATTTTTTATGTTAAATGATTATATTGGCAAGTGATGAAAATGGTTTTTGGTTACTTTAATCGGATATAGTTAGCCGGCTATAGAATTGGGTGCACCGTGAATAAAGTCGCCTTGGATGTCGAGGGGTTGTGATTGTGTCGTAATCTCCATCCAAGTACCCTAACGATTGAGGTTAAGACCACAACGGTGAATGGTTTAGTCCCGTGTGTGAGTCTTGTGTATGTGTCTCATACTCTCTTTAGTGGAAGTATACAACTACCGATGATTGATGTTGAGGGATTGTGATTGTGCCATTAATCTCCATCAAGAGTGTTGAGGGGTTGTTATTGTGCCATTGATCTCCACCTTGTGTAGTCAGGTAGTATTTATGAAGCGTGTGGGACAACGCTTGTAATCCGCGTATCCGATTGTGTCTTGTGCTGAAATGGTTTATGGATTATAACTTGTGAGACAATATAATGTAAATGAATAATGTGAAGCAGGAGATGCTTGTAAATGATGCAAGAATGCATGAGGTGCTTGGTAAAGCATGAGCAAAGGTTTATTTATTGTTTTAGAATGATGTATATGAGCATGTGTGAATAAAGTGCATTGAAGCCTTGAGAAGACATTTTTATGAAAAGGCATGTGTTGTAAAGTGGTGGTTTTACAAGTTATGTGACATGCATTGATGAATGTTGTTTTACGATCCTCACTATGCTTTCTGCTTACGCTCTTTTGTTTCACCAATGCAGAAAACTAGCATTCAAGGCAGGAAGTAAGCAAGATGACCAAGCTTTTAAGCTTGCAAAGTATGTGGCTTAATTTTGGTTTAATAAGAGGCAATGGGTGGGATTTATACTCTTGAATGGTCGAGGATGTTTCTCTTTACCTTGAGCATGTTTGGTGGTTTATTATTGAATTGTAAATGGCCATTGTAGTTTGATTTTGGATGTGAATGTTGGTTTTAGCTTGTTATGGCTTTGGTGGACTAGGGAGCATGCCTTTAGTATCTATGTTTGCATGTTGGATGCCATGTCGTAGCTAGTGCCTCTAAATGATGACCATTGGTGTGTACCTATGTTATATGCATGTTGTGGCATGTCTCGGGAATGTTTCGAATATGAAAAGAAGTGAAAAACCAGCAAAATCTGTTGTTGCAGGGCAAGGCGTATCGGAACGCCCATGCCTGTTTCGGAACAGACGCCTGAAATTGCTAAGGGGTTTCGGAACGGGTAGGGACGTATCGAAACGGTTTTGCTACTGGAAAAAGGGGTGTTTCGATACGGGTCTCAGAATGCACCCGAGTATCGAAACGGTCAACCAAGTTTCGAAACAACCGTTTCGGTACAGGGCTATCCGTTTCGAAATGCATGACCGTTAGGTTTGAAGTTGAACTGCTTCAGGTTTCTGTTTCTTACATTTTGGTCCCTGAGTTTTGGTTGCTTAATTTAATGAGTTTGAATGATCCGTTTGAGATGTAATTTGACCTGATTGCATGTTATATGACTAATCATGGATTGGTAACATTAAAACTTGTTTAGTCCTTATAATTATGGAAATTTACGTTTTAGTCCCTAAAAGACGTTCCAATGCAATTGAATCCCTATTTGAGCCCCGTTCGCTGTGTCGCTTCTGCTAAAATGTTTTGCTAATCATATAGGCTATTAATGAGCATCTAGAAAAGATAAAAAGAAAAAAAGGGTCGTTAATCAAGGTTGACTTTCGGGTTGACTTTGGTTTTCCCCGTGTAATCTTCGTAGTTCGGGTCGAGCGTTTAAGCTGGGCTAGGGGGTTACAAGAAGTAAGTAAAATGAATTTCTGTCCCTGATTGTACTAGTTTGAGCCTTTGTTTGAACTTGAGGGGTTGTGATTGTACCGAAAACTCCATCCAAGTACCGTAATGATTGAGGATTGTTTAAGGTTGCAACGGTTGAGGGTAGCTCTCGGGTGCGAACCTTGTGTATGTCCCGTCTCTCGTTAGTGGGCTATACATCTACCGATGAGTGATGTTGAGTGGTTGTGATTGTACCGAATACTCCACCATGGGTGTCACAATGGTGGAGGGTTGCTCCCGTGTGTGAGCCTTAAGATGCCGGTAGAGTGTATGAAGGGTTTGGGACAACCCTTGGTAATCAGTGTATCCGATATGTTTTTGAGAATGTTGTTAATCACTTGTGAGCCAATATAATGGAATGAAATGTTATGGGAAATGTTGTTGATGCATATTATGAAAAATGCATGTTTTAATTTAAGCTTAGCATAATGGTTTTTATGCTTGGAAGGCTTGGTATTTGTGTAGCAATGGTTTAGTTGCTGGAAAATAAGTGATTCATGTTGCATGATGATTAGCATGTTTATTTTGATAATAAAGTGCTTGGTTTTCAAAGGAGGCATGATGGCTTTGACAAGAGTGAAAAATGGTTTTGTGCATTGATTATGCTTTTGGTTTTGAGCAATCCACAATAAGCATGTCTTTGTTCATCAATGCAGATAATTAGGAGTTTAAAGGCAGCAACAACAAGGGACCTTTCCAAAAGACTTCTTTGAAAGCATGTTAAGGTTTTGAACTAGTGTAATAAAGGCAATGAGGGTGTCCAATGCTATAAATGTTGGTTTCTTGTCTTCTTTGTTTTGATGCAAGTTTGATATGCATTTTTTGTTATGTAAATTGCCTTTAAGTGATGGTTTATACTTGGAATTGAGATTTGACCTTTTGGTGTTTAATCCTCTTAGAAAGCATGCCTATAGTTCTTTTGAGATTGACAATGATACTTCGATGATGTCTTTGCTACGTACTCTTGATTGTTGGTGTATATTTGAGTTGCAAGCATGTTTGGGTATATGTCGGAGTAGTTCCAGATGATTGTAATCGAGTTAAATCAGCAAATTTAATCATTTCAGACTCATGTGTTTTGAAACACCCTTTCCTACTATAACCCCCTTAGCCCGGCCTAGACGCCCGACCTGAGCTATGAAGATTACACGGGGAAAACCAAAGTCAACCCAAAAGTCAACCTTGATTAACGACCCTTTTTTTCATTCTTTTCTTGTCTAGATGCACTTTATTAACCTATATGATTAGCAAATTATTTCAGCAGTGAACAGAACTCAAACAAGGGTTCAATTGCATAGAAACGTCTTTTAGGGACTAAAATGTAAATTTCCAGAACTAGAAGGGCTAAACAAGTTTTAATGTGACAAATCCGTAATTAATCATATTACATGCCAGCATGTCAAATTGCATCACAAACGGATCATCCAAACCCATTCAATTAAGCATACAAGACTCAGGGACCAAAACATAAGAAATAGAAACCTGGAACAGTTCAAAGTCAAGCTTCAACGGTCAGGTGTTTCGAAACGCAAAGCCTTGTATTGGAACGGTCGTTTATAAACCAGGTTGACCGTTTCGATACTCAGGTGCATTTCGAGACCCGTATCGAAACACCACCTTCCAGTAGCAAAACCGTTTCGGTACGTTCCTGCCCGTTCCGAAACCTCATGGCCATTTCAGGCCTCTGTTCTAAAACATGCAAGGGCGTTCCGATACACCTTGCCCTGCGACATCAGATTTTGCTGGTTTTTCATATCTTTTCATGTTCGACAACATTCCAAAACATGTTACAACATACATACAACATATCTATGCATCAAGGATCATCATTATAAAGCCAAAGCTAAAGCTTAGCATCAATCATGCAAATATGGAAACTATAGGCATGCTCCCTAGTCCACAAAAGCCATACAAAGCTAAAACCAACATCCAACCAAAAATCAATCCTCAAAGGCCATTTATAAACCAAAATAAACAAATCAAACGTGCTTTAGGTGTTTAACATCACCAAATATTCCAAGAGTAGAAATCCCACCCATTGCCTCTTATTACACTAAAGTAAACCACATACTTCGCTTAGACAAGAACTTGGATTATCCTCTTGCTTTCTTGCTGCCTCTAAATCTCAATCCTCTGCTTTGATGAAACAAATGAGCGTAAGCATAAAGCTTAGTGAGGATCGCTAAAACCAAACATTCATCAATGCATTTTATAAAACCAAGATAACATCATTTACAAACTCATACCTTTACTAAAAATGTGCCCTCACAAGGCATCAATGCACTTTTTCAAACACATGCTCGTACGCATCACTTAAAAACAGCAAGTAAACCTTTGCTCATCCTTTACCAAGCCTTAAATGCATTCTAGCATAATTCACAAGCATCTCATGCTTTAACCATTAATCACAACATTATATTGTCTTACAAGTGAACAATCCTCAGACCATACCAAAACCAACTCAATTGACACAATCGGATTCGCGGATCACAATCATTGTCCCACACGCTTTATACACACTACCAGACTACACAAGGTGGAGATATATGGCACAATCACAACCCCTCAACACCCGCGGTGGAGTTAATGGCACAATCACAACCCCTCAACACCCGTGGTGGAGTTAATGGCACAATCACAACCCCTCAACATCACTCATCGGTAGTTGTATAACCCACTAGCGAGAGTCGGGACACAAAACAAGGATTACACATGGGAGCTACCTCAAACATTGTAATCACCTTAACCAAGCTCACACACGGTAGCATTCCTCCACCATTGTGACGCTTAACTATGTCCACCGACGAGAGTCCCCTTCATCATGGTGACGCTCATTCCTAAATCGCTAGGGTACTTGGATGGAGATTACGGCACAATCACAACCCCTCGACATCCAAGGCGACTTTATTTATGGTGCACTCAATCCTATAGCCGGCTAACTATATCCGATTACAAGAACCAAAAACCACTTTCATCACTTGCCAATATAATCGTTCAACATCAATAGTCCACTGTTTTACAAGCATAAATACAATGCCATTTCCACAAGCATAACATGCTTTACATCATATGCATTTATCATATAAAACCAAGGACCACTTACCTAGTGCATCCTTAACACAATAGCATCAAAATCCAGCATTAATCATGCTTCTAACATGCTTTAAAACAATAATCAAAACCATATTTAACTCAAGTGCATTTTCATCAAAACATAGCACATTTCCAAGAGAGACTTTCAAACATCTTACTCTTGAGCATAGCTAAGTGTTTCAAACTTACACTAAGCTCTCAAGACCACGCTCAAAGCGTTACAAAGCTGGAAAATCCATTTCCACTCACCGATACGCGAAACCTCACTCACTGACGCGGAAATCAACCCTTCGAAGACTCCAAAAATGCTTCGTTTGCCACCGGATCAAGATCCCCAGTTTTCACATCATCAAAACATAAATCAAAATGTATTAAAATGTATTTCAACACCAGCAACTAAACTCAAACTCGTTGCTCATCCAAACTACACCAATTTACCCATCCGAAACAACCGAAAACTCAATCGATTGCTTCCTAAACCAAGCCCAGCCAACATACATCACTTCCAAACATTTATAAACATCAATACACATCTAAAAACAACCTAAACTCATTCTTATACCTCCAGCAAACATAACCTCATCATATCACCTCAAAAACCCAACTAAAACCACCAAGAAACTCAAGGATTTCGGGATCTATATCAACAATGCCCTCTTCCAACATAATAACCAACTTAAAACTCAATTAAAATCAATCCAAAACAGAGCTTAACAAAACGAATCTGAAAATCAAGATTTCAACCATATTTTTACAAGATTTGATCTCAAATCAAAACTATAATGAAAACTCAACCAGAAACATTAATTAGAAGCCAAAGATCTTAGGAATTTCAATAAAGAACTTTGATTAGAGGTCAAGAATGGGATTTACCTCCAATCCTTGCTTTCCTCAATGAATGACAAGTTTTTCTTAGCAAAATCTTGAAGAACTTGAAAGGATTTCTTGAAAATTGTTTAGGAGATAATGTGAGAGTGTTTGGAAGAAAATAATTCTGGAGAAAATGAGTTAGAATTGTGTTTGGTTGAGAATGAAAAGAGAATGGTAGTTACGTGATGGAATCTCACTAATAACCACCTTAATTAATTAAATAAAAAAAAGCCAATTAAAACTATTTAATTATAACCATTTCAAGCACATGTCATATTAAGGAAAGGCTAAATTGCCATAAAGCCACCTAAAGATTCTAAGATTTTGGCTTCTCCTTAAAAAAATCACATTTTCCACAGTTTTGAAACTTTACAATTTGGTCACTACTCAAAATGTACCACTTCCGAAACTCTTTTTGTAAAATTGAGTAAACCAACCTCTTAAACATATTTTTAGAGGATTTTAGCAAATTTTACCACATTTTTATCCTATCCCGATCCTTGATTTCCTTACATCACCTTACGAGATTCGAACCGTTCCCGACCGATCCGGTCTGACATCCAAAACATTCAGGCCCAAAACCGGGGCGTTACAACTCTCCCCCACTTAGAAAATTTCGTCCTTGAAATTTTACCCGAAGGAAAAAGGGGCGGAAACTACTTCAGCAAGTCCACCTTGCTTTCCCACGTGGCCTCCTCAACTCCTCGGTGTCGCCACAACACCGTCACAAGCACTATCATTATGCCACCAGAACTTCACCACTCACATCTAGGATCCACATCGATTCCTCAACATATATCGGATCCGGATTAAACTCTACCACCTCAACAGGCATCATATACGAAGGATCTGATCTATACCTCCGCAACACCAAGACATGAACACATCATGGAACACATCATGAAACTATTCCAATTCGGGAGGCAACCTCAACCGATAAACCACAGAACCAACATGTTCCTAAACCTCATATGGTCCAATAAATCTCGGGCTAAGCTTACCACATCGCCCCAAAACTTATCACCTTCTCTCAAGGCGTTAACTTCAGGATCACACATTCGCCAACCACGAACTCAAACTCCTTATGCTTCAGACCCGCGTAAGACTTTTGTTGATCTGATGCTACCTTCAAACACTCACAAACGAGCTTCACCTTCCCGGTGGTTCCTTCCGACATATCCAGCATCGAACCAACTCTTGCCATGTTTTCGCCCAATAAAGTGGCATTCTACACTTTCTCCCATACAAAGCCTTGTACGGAGCCACTCGAAACATGCCTGATAACTAATGTTACAAGCAATCTCAACCAAGGGTGAATGCCTTTCCGATGAACCATGGAAATCTATACACAACATCTCAACATAACCTCAAGCACCTGAATAACATGCTCCGGTTACCCATCCATCAAAGGATGATAAGAAGTACCGAAACCCAACCGCATACCCCAAGCTTGACTCAACCACTCCCAAAACCTCGATGTGAACCTCGGATCTCTATCCGATGCAACAGACTTCAGCAATCCGTGCAAACGCACAATCTCAACAACAAACACCTCGGTCAATTTATCCAACACATACATAGTACGCACTGCCAAGAAGTGTGCATACTTTGCAAGACGGTCAACAACCACCCAAACAAAAATTCCCCTCTAATAGAGTCCAAATAAATCCAACCACGAATCCACGGAAATCCTTCCCCCTCAACTCCCTTTCTGGAATCCCCAACGGTTACTACAATTTGAAGGAAACCAAAACTCAGTTTCCACCCGCTAACAAACCAAACATTAGCCTACAAACTTGTTAACATCATTTTTCACCTTATCAGGCATCACCCAACCCTCAAACTACGATACACCTTCATACCACCAGGGTACACTACAAAAGAACCACTAAGAGCTTCATCCAGATTAGAGCACCTCAACTCAACATCATCTGGCACCCCTATTCAACTCCCAAAGCCCAAACACCAACATCATTGAAACAAAAACTCAGGGCTTTCCATCCACGATATCTTGAACACACAGTACAAGGGAATCGTCAAGCAATTGTTTATCCCTGATCAACTGGTTTAGGGATGGTTCTATCCACAATTCGGCAACAAGATCACCATCTTGTGATATGCTCAAGTGAGTAAACATCGCCCTCAACTCCACAACCACCTTCCTACTCAAAGCATTGGCCACAACGTTGGCCTTTCCAACATGATACCTCATCACGAGATTCTAACACCCTCTTCAACTATTACTTCACATACAACAACTATCTAAAAAATGATTACTTACACTTAGCCAACAGACCACCCTCTCACGAGAACCCAACCAAAACATCATGGCTTTTGAGCTTACATAACCACACGTAAAGCTCATTCTCCAAGCACTTGCATTCTACTAAAAGCATATACTACAACCTTCCCAACATGTTTAACCACTCATCCTACAACTCATGCAAGAGTTAAGAACTCTCTACTCAACCCAAGCTAAACCTTGATTAGAACTATCGTCAGAACTTTCTTCCAACTCCTCCAAGGTCACGGTCAAAACCTTTTCCATCTAAAACAACCATCTTGCTATAACTATCCAAGCCAGAATACAACAACACTTTAAAACCACAACCGAAACATACAACAACCGTTCAACCCAGAGCAACTACAACACCCCACGGGTACATTCAAAATGCTTTTAACTACGCACTACACATCCTCGACCGCATTCTAACCAAAACGGTCCCCTCTCTACCATCAATCCACCAAGGCCCTTAAAACACCTAGAAAACTTTTCTTCCGGCTAGCCAAAACTAGACCATACTCACTCCTAATGGTAAACTTATTCACTTCCTAACTTCACGCCAAAACAAACCTTAAACCCACAAACTACTCTAATCATAACACATTACTACCAGATCCAAATCAACTATTAGTAAGTGTGAACATTCATATGCATGATTGCTTACATGTCCTTACGAATGCCTATGCACATGTTTGCATACTTCTAATGTCATGCCAGGTTTATGCATGTATCAACATATGTAATATATATATATATATACCCATGATTTTAAGTGTGCATGTATGTTTGTTCACACCTACTAATAACATCTTCGAACCATACTTCGAACAACTCCACGTCCTATTTCCAAACTTTTCTTGCTCCACCATCCTCACAACTCATTACAACAACTATTTAAACTGCTATTCCTCTTCACCGATGTTGTTCTAAAAACAACAACGACACTATTCATAACTCACTAACTATTGGACCCTAACACTACCCAAGAGGATGCAAAGCAAAACTAAGAAAAGATAACAATAACACAGATTGCACAGAAAAGATACCTGCAATCACATCATTGTGCTCCAAGCGATGAAAACCCACACCCTCTTCTGCAGAGCCACCATGGTCTCCTTGTTGAAAAGAACCATAACTGCACTCGCGACCACGGGGAGCTTCAATAGACACCCACCTTGACCACCCCGAGCTAACACCAGACAATCTCGCCTCAAATGTCCAACTGACCCACAACTCAAACAAGGTTCAACCATAAAACACCCTGCATCTCTCCGCCTTTCTTGCCACCTCCGAACCCTATTGTAACGCCCGATCTTTGGGACTAGATGTTTTAAGGTTCGAATCGGACCGGTCGAGAACGGTTCGAATCTTAAAGGGATCTTTAGGGAACACCTAGTTCGGGATGCTTTAAAAATATGGAAAAATACCTAAAAATCCTCACTTATTATATGAATGACTATGGTGAATTTTTTTTTACAAAATAAGGTTTGGAAATACTACATTTCGATGTAGTGACCAAATCGTAGTTTTTGCAAAAGATGAATAGTGACTGTTTTGTAAAGGATTGAAACTTTGAATCTTTAAGGAGCTAATTTTTACCAAAATGTTTTTAATCAGATTTATCTTTATTTTGGGTGATTTTAATAATGTTTTAATTATGGAAAATAATGATAATTAAAAGGAAAAACTATCTTTGACTTTTCATAACTACCTTACGTCAATTTTCTCTCATTTCATTTTCTCTCAATTTTCTTTCAACCAAACACATTTCCTCCATCAATTAGTCTCTGATTTTCATTCATTTTGATGAGATTTCAATCTTCTTTTGATTCCTAATCTTTTCCTCACCAAATCCTCTAGTTTTTACATTGGATTTTCAAGAAAACTTGCCCAAATCAAGGAGAAATCAGCCATTAGAGGTAAGCTTCGTCCTTCTCCTCTAATGATAAGTTCTTTACTAAAATTCCCAAGTTATCAATCCTTTGTTAGTGATTTTTGAGTTTCTTTAATGTTAGAAACAATAAATTGTATTAAAACTCAAGGTTTTTGGAGAGATCTTGATGATTTTCGTGGTTGTTGGTTAGGCTCTGTTTTGAGGTTGTTTTCTAATGTATTTTTGATGGTAATTGATGTTATAAATGAGGTTTTATCAAACAAATCCCGAATAGGATTGGATTCCTAAGTTTTGTAAGCTAGAATGGTGGTTTTTGGGGTGGTTTTGGTGTTCTGTTATAGCTGGAGGTATGAGGACGGGTTTGTGGTGGTTTTTGATGTTGATTGATGTTTAGAAATGATTAGAAGTGATAGATCTTGGCTGGACTTTGTTTTGGAAGAGTTTGGAGGTGATTTCGGTTGTTTTTGGTGGCCGAAATAAGGTTCTTGAGTAGAGCGGCAAGTATAGATGTGTGGCTGATGATTTCAATGCATGATGATGTATTAATCCTTTGCTCTTATGTGTTATGAACATGGGAGACATCTTCGGACGCCTTTGGTGTTGATCCGGGAGCTTAGATAGCGTTTCAGCAAGCAAGCGAAACATAATCGGTGAGTGCGAATGGTTTTAGAAGTCCTTGAGGGAAAAAGAATCAAGGTTTGGGGATTTAGGAAAGGTTTGAAACACCTTCCTAAGTCCGGAAGTAAGTATTGGCTAGATTGCTCTCATATATGTGGTGGTTGTCCCTAAAATGCTTTTACATGCTCATGTTTTGAGATAGATAAATTCCTACTATTTTATGCATGGTTTGTAGCATGAGATAATGCTTGAAAAGATTTCATGAAATAACATGTTGCATTGATGAGTTTTGAGCTTTTGTTTTAAAGCATGGCAAATGTTATGATTTTGAATGAGATGAGAAAGCTTTGAGAAATGTTGCATTAAAAATAGTCGGTGAGATGATGTTTTGACATAATATATTGGCATGGAAGATGAGATACTTACCGGTTATAATTGATAGATCAATAGGATGAGAGTGCACTATAAACTAAAAATTCGTACGTGCTCTTTGTATTCAATCCAAAGGGAGAGACCGATTATGGGGATTCCATCGGGTAGGACTTGGTGAAATAACCAAGCTTTGTGGCGATGAGAGATTCCGCCATGTGAGTACGGTGATGTGAGATTCCACCGGAAGAGTCTAGTGGTTTGAGAATGTTGTCCGCACATCCGAGTAATAATGAGATGTGAAATGCCAATATAATATATGAAAATGCTTTTGATTCACATGTACCTATTGATGAGATGATTTATGCTATGAGAAATGCATATGAGATTTGTATATGAAATGCTTTAGTTTTCATAAGCATGTGTATGGCCTTGCCATGAGATTTGCATTGATTTAAATGCATGAGATAGAATTGAGGTACATGTGTTTTCAATAGAGATTTGCTTTGAAATGGTTTTCAAGCATGAGATACAATGATAATGTTGTAGAAAAAGGCTTTTGAGAAAGTGTTTTGAATAATGCATTATTGTGTTGGTTTTCTTTAGAGCATGCCTCACAAAGCAAATGTGCTTACGCTCGCTTTTACCAATAATGCAGATAATTGAGGTGTTTTAGGCAGCATGAAGGTTAAGAACATCTAAGGAAGTGCAAAGCTCATGTATGGTGACGTTTTTATACACTTTAGTTTTGATATTTGGCAATGGGACTCCAAGGTTGTATTTGGGAGATGTGTTTTGAACTCCCTAAGTTAGTGGTATGTTTGTGATGGCTTTTATGGGTTGTAAATGGTCCTAATGGTTTGGTTGGAGGTTTGAGCTCTATATTTGGTTTGGTGGATAGGAAGCATGCATATAGTTTGAGTGTTATTGTGCTTGATGCCATGTTTGAGCTTACGTTTCTAATACATGTTCCTTGATGTTTAATCTTGTTGCTGGTATGTTATGGTATGCTTTGGAGCATGTTTGAGTGGGTTAAGAGGAGAAAAACTAGCATTTTCTGCTATCACGGGGCAGGGTGTATCGAAGCACTCTTAACTGTTTTGAAACGGGGGCCTGTAATGGCCATAGCGTTTCGGACCGGTTGAAGGTGTTTTAGAACATTTTGGCTACTGGAGAGACATGTTTCGATACCGGTCTCGGAATGCACCCGAGTACCGAAACGGTCAACACCGTTTCGATACGGGCGTTTCAGTACGAAGGGTTGTTGTTCCGAAACGGATGACCGTTGGATGATGGTTTGAATTATTTTAAGTTTTCATGTTTTGCATTTTAGTCCTGAATGTTGTGGATGCAATTGCTTGAGCTTGGAATGTCCTTTTAAGCTGAAATTTTACAGAGAAGCATGTAATATGACTAATTACATATTGGTAATCTTAAATTCTTCAAAGTCCTTGTATTTTCTAAAAAATACATTTTGGTCCCTAAAAGTGTATTTCTTGCAATTAAGCCCCTAAATGTTTTCCGTTCGCTTGCCTTTCTCTCATATGATTCTTGAGTAATTACATAGGCTAACGTGCATCAAGAAAGGATTAAAAGAAAAAAAGGTCGTTCATCAAGGTTGACTTCTGGGTTGACTTTGGTTTTCCCTGTGTAATCTTCGTAGTTCGGGTCAAACGTCTAGGCCGGGCTAAGGGGTTACATTTGTTGGTATCAGAGCCAGGTTAATGAATAATTGGGGCTTGGTAAGTGGTTATTGTATGCAGTTATGTATTTTGTGACTTTTCGGTGAAAATGTGATGTATGAATAGTGATGTATGATTCAGTTGAGATGAATTTGTGATGCTATGCTGAGTTTGGGGTATAGTTGGGGATCCCATTGCCATATCATTTCTAATAAGAAGAATTGTTTTCAAAAATGAGCTTGAGTACTTGGATTACTTACCTTATGATGCCTAATTGTGTTTGTTGTATTTTTGTCAGTGCATTGTTTTATTATGGGGCCACGTAGAGAGCTTAGAATCAATACACGTTCTATGGCTGAGAATGAGAATGTAGAGAATGTTGAGGATCTACCTCCTCCTCCCCCTGGTGGACCACCTGGTGGTGGTGGAGCTGGGGCTGCTGGAGTTGGTACTGGGGTTGCTGGACCTGAGGGAGGTCAGGGGCAAGCTGCTCCTGATATGACCGTGTTGATACAAGCTATTGTTGGAGCTTTCCAGGCAGCAGTAGCTGGAGCTCATGGAGCTGCACCACATGATGGTGCTAATGTAAGGTTGCCGTTGAAGCACCTTCGTAGTCTAGGAGGGACTGAGTTTATAGGTTTGACCCCGGAAGGTTCCGAGTCTTGGTTGGAGA
Source organism: Hibiscus trionum (assembly GCA_030270665.1). Lineage (NCBI taxonomy): Eukaryota > Viridiplantae > Streptophyta > Magnoliopsida > Malvales > Malvaceae > Hibiscus > Hibiscus trionum. The sequence goes on along the minus strand of BSYR01000026.1, from coordinate 36,764,075 downwards.
GAACCAAGAGGATACTTGGACAACTTAACTGCAACAATGTTCAGAAGCTGGGATGTATTGTGTCCCTATTGCATGGTGATGCATATACGTGGTGGACGACCACTATTGCGGGAATGGAGGATGATGAAGTGACTTGGATATTCTTCTTGAATGCGTTCAAGTGGAAATATTTGGGAGTCCGTTACCTCGACGAGAAAAAAGAAGGAGTTTATGTCCCTTGTGCAAGGGAGCATGACCGTGGTAGAATATGAGATTCAGTTTGTTCGCCTTAGCCAATATGCACCTAAGCTGATTCCTAGCGAGAGAGAAAGATGTTAGCGGTTCCATTATGGGCTAGTAGCGGATGTGAAAACCTATATGCTCGCAGTCGATTATACTGATTTCGATGTCTTGGTCACTAGCGCCAAGGACATTGAGTTAAATATTGGTTTGGCTAGCCGAGGAGGAGGATCTAGCTCAGGGAAGCGAGCTGCCGAGCGCGATTTTGGTAGAGATCGCAACAAGAGACATAAGGATAGAAAGCCACATTTTGATGCTAGACGCGAGGGTGGTAACCCTGGAATAGGTCAGCAAGGACCAAATGCTTTCTTGTGAACTCCTGAGTGTAACCGGTGTGATAGGAGACATGTTGGTGAGTGTTGGGGTAACCTTGGACTTGTTGGAACTGTGGTAACCGTGGGCATATGAAGAAAGATTGTCCTTAGCCGCTGAGAGAGGGACATGCTCCAGTGTGAGCAGCTGAGCCACAAAGAGGTCGTGGGCGCGGCCGTGGTAATTTCCAACGCAGTGATGAGGGTGGAAGGAATGTGGCGCATGTAGTGGATGTCCAACCTGAGGGTGGCGGACCGACTCGAGTGTATGCCCATCGTGAGGGAAGGAATTACACGGGTGTGATTGTAGGTACCTTTGCTTTGCAATCCTTTTCATTACTTTCTTTGATTAATTCTGGATCTACACACTCGTACATATTGCGTGAACATGCTCAAATGCTTGGTTTGCCTGTTGAGTCTTTGGATGTTTGTATGTGTGTGACTAGTTCCTTTGGTGAGACGATTGTGACAAGAAGGTTGTATAGGAGATGCCCCTTAAAGGTGCAAGATCATGTGTTTCTGGTTGATCTTATGGAATTTCTATTCTATGGTTTTGATGTAATTCTTGGCATGGATTGGCTTGTTGAGCATAGAGCCGTTGTGGATTTCGAAAGCAAGCAAGTTTTGTTGAAACTTGCGGATGATTATGAGGTTGTGGTGGTGGGAGAAAATGTAATGTTTCTAGCTAATGTGGTGTCTTCATTGGAAGCAAGCCGGATGTTGCGGCAAGGGTGTGAGGCTTATCTAGCATTTGTTATGAATTCCAATTCAAAGGAGGTGCACGTTCATGATATAAGAACCGTGTGTGAGTTCCCTGGAGTGTTTCCGGAGGAATTACCTGGTTTGCCGCCTAGTCGAGAGGTTAAATTTGGGATTGAGTTGTATGAGAACACAACTCCGGTGTCCATTGCTCCCTATCGCATGGCACCCAAAGAGTTGAAAGAGTTGAAGACGCAACTTCAGGAGTTGCTTGACTGTGGCTTCATTCAGCCTAGTGTATCACCTTGGAGTGCACCGGTCTTGTTTGTTAAGAAGAAAGATGGCACGATGAGGATGTGCATTGATTATCGTCAATTGAATAAGTTGACCATCAAGAACAAGTATCCTTTGCCGAGGATTGATGATCTTTTTTATCAGTTTCGGGGAGCGGCTATGTTTTCAAAGATTGACTTGAGGTCAGGGTACTATCAGTTAAAGGTGAAGGATGTGTATGTGCCGAAAACAGCCTTTCGAACGAGGTATGGGCATTATGAGTTCCTTGTGATGCCGTTCGGATTGACGAATGCTCATGTTGCTTTCATGGATATGATGAATAGGGTGTTCCATGAATTCTTGGACAAGTTCGTTGTGATGTTCATCGATGATATCCTTGTGTACTCTCGTACCAGGGAGGAGCATGAAGGTCATTTGAGGATTGTTTTGCAAGCGTTGTTGGAAAATTAGCTTTATGCTAAGCTCAGCAAATGTGAGTTTTGGCTAAAGGAAGTTGTTTTCCTTGGTCATGTGGTTTCGGCTGAAGGGATTCGAGTTGATCCCAGAAAGTTGAGGTTGTGATGAATTGGAAGCCTCCTAAGTCCCTTCATGAAGTCCGTAGTTTCCTTGGGTTGGCAGGTTACTACCGAAGGTTTGTGGATGTATTTTCTAAGATTGTTGCCCCTTTGACGAAGCTGTTGCAAAAGGATGTTAAGTATGAGTGGACGGAAGCGAGACAACAAGCTTTTGAGAAGCTAAAAGCAGCTTTGACGCAAGCTCCTATCTTGGTTCAACATGAATCAGGGAAAGAGTTTGTGGTGTATAGTGACGCATCCTTTGTTGGTTTGGGGTGTGTGTTAATGCAAGAGGGTGAGGTGGTGGCATATGCATCGCGACAGTTGAAAGGGCATCAGCGCAATTATCATATGCATGATATTGAGTTGGCTGCAGTGGTTTTTGCTCTAAAGATACAGAGACATTATCTCTATGGTGAAAAGTGTATTGTGTACACGGATCACAAAAGTTTGAAGTATTTGATGTCTCAGAAGGAGTTAAATCTTAGGCAACGACGTTGGGTTGAGTTGCTTAAGGATTACGATCTTACGATCGAGTATCATCCAGGGAAGACCAATATTGTGGCTGATGCTTTGAGCAGGAAAGTGGCGGTGGAGTTAAGAGCGATGTTCGCTAGCTTGAGCATATCGCGAGATGGTGGTCTTGTTGCTGAATTGCAAATAAACCATCTTTGGTTCAGTTGATAAAGGACAAACAATTGTTGGATGATTCCTTGGAGCCGCATGTTTAGGATATTGCTGAAGGTAGACCATCAGATTTCTGTTTTAATGATGATGGTGTTTTATGTTTTGGGAGCCGAATAGTGGTGCCGAGTGATGTTGAGTTGAGGCGCACTATTTTGACCGAAGCTCATAGTAGTCCTTTTGCTATGCACCCTGGTAGTACAAAGATGTATCATGATCTGAAGGATGAGTACTATTGGGTGGGATTAAAGAAAGATGTTGCTGACTACGTTAGCAAATGTATGGTTTGTCAGCAGGTTAAGGCTGAACATCAGTTTCCTTCAGGATTGTTACAGCCATTAAGGATCCCTGAATGGAAATAGGAGAGGATCACCATGGACTTTGTGTCTGGTTTGCCTCTATCGCCATCAAAGAAGAATTCTGTTTGGGTGATTGTGGATCGTCTTACGAAGTGTGCGCATTTCTTGCCTGTGCATACTACGTACACCTTGGATAAGCTTGCGGAGTTGTACATTGCTGAGATTGTACGTTTGCATGGTGTACCAAAATCTATAGTGTCGGATAGAGATCCAAGGTTCACAGCAAGGTTTTGGGAGTGTTTGCATCAAGCTTTGGGTACGCGGCTGAATTTCAGTACTTCTTATCATCCGCAGACGGATGGACAGTTGGAGCGTGTTATCCATGTGCTTGAGGATATGTTGAGGTGCTGTGTTATTGAATTTCAAGGCTCTTGGGAGAAGCACTTGCCTTTGGTGGAGTTTGCCTATAATAACAGTTACCAAGCGAGTATTCAAATGGCACCTTATGAAGCTTTGTACGGGAGGAAGTGCAGAACTCCTCTTTGTTGGGCTTAAACGGGGCAAAAGTTGGTTTCGATGCCAGCTTTGTTGAAAGGAACCACCGAGAAGGTGAAGCTCATTTTTGAGCGGTTGAAGATAGCATTGGATCGACAAAAGTCTTACGCAGATTTGAAGCGTAAAGAGATAGAATTTGCGGTGGGTGATCGTGTGTTTCTGAAAGTTTCACCTTGGAGGAAGGTGATGAGGTTTGGCCGGAAGGGCAAGTTGAGCCCAAGGTTTATTGGACCATACGAGGTAATAGAACGTGTGGGTCATGTTTCTTATAAGCTGAGACTACCTCAAGAGTTGGAAAAGATACATAATGTGTTTCATGTATCCATGCTTCAGAGGTATAGATCGGATCCTTCGCATGTTATGCCTGTGGAGGAAGTTTAGTTGAATCCGGATTTGACATATGATGAGGAACCTGTTGAGATTTTGGATTCGGATAGTAAGGTTCTCCGCGGTAAGACCATTGAGCTGGTCAAAGTGTTGTGGAGACATCGTGGTGTTGGTAAGCCACTTGGGAAAGGAAGGAAGACATGAAGAAGCAATTTCCTTACCTTTTTCCTCCAGGTAAATTTCAAGGACGAAATTTCTTAAGAGGTGGAGAGTTGTAACTCCTCGATTTTTGGGCCTAGATGTTTTAGGGTTCGAATCGGACTGGTCGAGAATGGTTCGAATCTTAAAGGGAGATTTAGGGAACACCTAGTTCGGGATGCTTTAAAAATATGGAAAAATACCTAAAAATCCTCAATTATTATATGAATGACTATGGTGAAAACAATTTTACAAAATAAGGTTTGGAAATACTACATTTTGGTGTAGTGACCAAATCACAGTTTTTGCAAAAGTTAAACAGTGACTGTTTTGTAAAGGATTGAAACTTTAAATCTTTAAGGAGCTAAGTTTTACCAAAATGTTTTTAATCAGATTTCTCTTTATTTTGGGTGATTTTAATAATGTTTGAATTATGGAAAATAAAGATAATTAAAAGGAAAAACTATCTTTGACTTTTCATAACTACCTTGTCAATTTTCTCTCATTTCATTTTCTCTCATTTTCCTTTTAGCAAAACACATTTCCTCCATCAATTAGTCTCTGATTTTCATTCCTTTTGATGAGATTTCAATCTCCTTTTGATTCCTAATCTTTTCATCACAAAATCCTCTTGTTTTTACATTGGATTTTCAAGAAAACTTACACAAATCAAGGAGAAATCACCCATTAGAGGTAAGCTTCGTCCTTCTCCTCTAATGATCAATTCTTTACTAAAATTCCCAAGTTATCAATCCTTTGTTAATGATTTTTGAGTTGCTTTAATGTTAGTAACAAGAAATTGTATTAAAACTCAAGGTTTTTGGAGAGATCTTGATGATTTTTGTGGTTGCTAGTTAGGCTCTGTTTTGAGGTGGTTTTCTAATGTATTTTGGATGGTAATTGATGTTATAAATGAGATTTTATCAAACAAATCCCGAATAGGATTGGATTCCTAAGTTTTGTATGCTAGAATGGTGGTTTTTGGGGTGATTTTGGTGTTCTGTTATAGCTGGAGGTATGAGGACGAGTTTGTGGTGGTTTTTTATGTTGATTGATGTTTAGAAATGATTAGAAGTGATAGATCTTGGCTGGGCTTTGTTTTGGAAGAGTTTGGAGGTGATTTCGGTTGTTTTTGGTGGCTGAAATAAGGTTCTTGAGTAGAGCAGCGAGTTTAGATGTGTGGCTAATGATTTCAATGCATGATGATGCATTAATCCTCTGCTCTTATGTGTTATGAATAGGGAGACATCTTCGGACGCCTTTGGTGTTGATCCGAGAGCTTAGATAGCATTTCGCAAAGCAAGCGAAACGTAATCGGTGAGTGCGAATGGTTTTAGAAGTCCTTGAGGGACAAAGAATTAAGGTTTGGGGATTTAGGAAAGGTTTGAAACACCTTCCTAAGTCCGGAAGTAAGTATTGGCTAGATTTCTCTCATATATGTGGTGGTTGCCCTAAAATGCTTTTACATGCTCATGTTTTGAGATAGATAAATTCCTACTGTTTTATGCATGGTTTGTAGCATGAGATGATGCTTGAAAAGATTTCATGAAATAACATGTTGCATTGATGAGTTTTGAGCTTTTGTTTTAAAGCATGGCAAATGTTATGATTTTGAATGAGATGAGAAAGCTTTGAGAAATGTTGCATTAAAAATAGTAGGTGAGATCATGTTTTGACATAATATATTGGCATGGAAGATGAGGTACTTACCGGATATAATTGATCAATCAATAGGATGAGAGTGCACTATAAACTAAAAATACGTACGTGCTCTTTGGATACAATCCAAAGGGAGAGACCGATGATGGGCATTCTATCGGGTATGACTTGGTGAAATACCCAAGCTTTGTGGCGATGAGAGATTCTACCATGTGAGTACGGTGATGTGAAATTCCACAGGAAATTATGTTACTAGACAAATGAGTACAGTGATGTGAGATTCCACCGAAAGAGTCTAGTGGTTTGAGAATGTTGTCCGTATATCCGAGTAATAATGAGATGTGAAATGCCAATATAATATATGAAAATGCTTTTGATTCACATGTACCTATTGATGAGATGATTTATGCTATGAGAAATGCATAGGAGATTTGTATATGAAATGCTTTAGTTTTCACAAGCATGTGTATGGCCTTGCCATGAGATTTGCATTGATTTAAATGTATGAGATAGAATTGAGGTACATGTGTTTTCAATGGAGATTTGCATTGAAATGGTTTTCAAGCATGAGATACAATGAGCATGTTGTAGAAAAAGGCATTTGAGAAAGTGTTTTGAATAATGCATTATTGTGTTGGTTTTCTTTAGAGCATGCCTCACTAAGCAAATGCGCTTACGCTCTCTTGCACCAATAATGCAGATAATTGAGGTGTTTTGGGCAGCAAGAAGGTTAAGAACATCCAAGGAAGTGCAAAGCTCATGTATGGTGATGTTTTTATACACTTTAGTTTTGATATTTTGCAATGGGACTCCAAGGTTGTATTTGGGAGATGTGTTTTGAACTCCCTAAGTTAGTGGCTTGTTTGTGATGGCTTTTATGGGTTGTAAATGGTCCTAATGGTTTGGTTGGAGGTTTGAGCTCTATATATGGTTTGGTGGATAGGAAGCATGCATATAGTTTGAGTGTTATTGTGCGTGATGCCATGTTTGAGCTTATGCTTCTTATACATGTTCCTTGATGTTTAATCTTGTTGCTGGTATGATATGGTATGCTTTGGAGCATGTTTGAGTTGGTTAAGAGGAGAAAAACCAGCATTTTCTGCTGTCATAGGGCAGGGTGTATCGAAACACCCCTTAACTGTTTCGAAACGGGGGCCTGTAATGGTCATAGCGTTTCGGAACGATTGAAGGTGTTTCAGAACATTTTGGCTACTAGAGAGAGGCCTGTTTCGATACCGGTCTCGGAACGCACCCGAGTACCGAAACGATCAACACCGTTTCGATACGGCCATTTCAGTACGAAGGGTTGATGTTCCGAAATGGATGACCGTTGGATGATGGTTTGAATTATTTTAAGTTTTCATGTTTTGTATTTTAGTCCTAAATGTTGTGGATGCAATTGCTTGAGCTTGGAATGTCCTTTTAAGCTGAAATTTTACAAAGAAGCATGTAATATGACTAATTACATATTGGTAATCTTAAATTCTGCAAAGTTCTTGTATTTTCTAAAAATTACATTTTGGTCCCTAAAAGTGTATTTCTTGCAATTGAGCCCTTAAATGTTTTCCGTTCGCTGTGCTTTTCTCTCATATGATTCTTGAGTAATCGCATAGGCTAATGTGCATCTAGAAAGGATAAAAAGAAAAAAATGGTCGTTAATCAAGGTTAACTTCCGGGTTGACTTTGGTTTTCCCCGTGTAATCTTCGTAGTTCGGGTCAAACGTCTAGGCCGGGCTAAAGGGGTTACACATGTCTCGGCCACGCTCACGACCTTTCTGAGGTGCAGCCACAGCAGGTGCACATCCTTTGCCTCCACTTGCCAACAGAGGAGACTCACGACTTATATGACCTGCCGAACCACAGTTCCAGCAAGAATTCCCCGTCACTTCAACAGGATCCTGTACCTCTCCAGCCGTACGAGAACAATCCCTCCTCAAGTGCTCCCAAGAACCACACGTCTAGCACGTGTGCTGCTTCGCCCTCGTTTTGTTCCCTTGAACCAATGCACCATGTCCGAGGTTGCCTCGCGTAATAGTAGATTGATACCTCCTATCTCGGCCTTTCTTGGTCTGTTTACTTCTGAAACCGAATTCAGCAGCTCTCTTACCAGAGCTAGAACCACCACCATGAATGTCAGACCCAAGTTCTGCCCATCAACATAAACTGAAACCATACTCTCGCGCTCTTGGCTACCCGAAAGCTTATCTCCAAAATACCTCTTCATAAAGGCAGCTGAAAAGAATTCCCAATCCACATCCTGGATATTCGATGCCACCGACACAGATGTCCACCAAATACTAGCATTATCCAACATTAACGTGACAACGCTTCCCAACTTACAGGCATCGTCACACCCTTCCTGATCCAGGATTAGAATCATACTGGCTAACCAAGCCTCGAACGCCTCCGACGTCCACCTATGATTCTCAACAGCTCCCAAATCATGCAGACGCTGTTTTGACAAACTAGTCTGTCCGACAGACGGTACATGAGCATGCTTTTCATTTAGTGTGACCTGAGATGCTCCAGACATCTCCTGAACCACTGATGATAAAACTTTTGCCACAGGGCCAGCCCCTTCGTGTTGCCCTATCGCCTCAACTCCCGATAAGAATGGCCAAACCGGCACATTCTCGACAGATGGAACATCGTTCCCCTAACTACCCTACTCACCCGCAGGTACGATCGTATCCGATCCCAACTCTCTCCTCGGACTCATTGTGCTATTTTTAACAAGGCAAAATAACAAAAACAACAAATCAAACCATGATTTAGGCCAGCCTCACGCAAGGATCCAAGTTTACAAAAATATTTAATTAGTGTAATAAGGCAATGGGCACCCCGATTTCCCTCAAACATAACATGGCATACAATATCATATCACTCTCATCATGCTTTCCATCACCCAAAATCAGGATATAACAACATCCCATCATCAACATACAATCATAGACATCTCACATATGATTCACCTCAGTTAATCATAGCACCAGCTTCAATATTCAACGAAAATCATGCTTTTCAATCAACACACATCAATACATACAAATTTCACATACCAGCATCCCCAATTCTTTCGTAACCTGGCTCTGATACCAAAATATGTGACCCCCTTAGCCCGGCCTAGATGCCCGACCCGAGCTACGAAGATTACACGGGGAAAACCAAAGTCAACCCGAAAGTCAACCTTGATTAACGACCTTTTTTTTCTTTTTTTATTGTCTAGATACACTTTATTAACCTATATGATTAGCAAATTATTTCAGCGGAAGCGACACAACGAACAGAACTCAAACAGGGGTTCAATCGCATACAAACATTTTTTAGGGACTAAAGTGTAAATTTCTAAAACTAGAAGGGCTAAAAAAGTTTTAATGTTACCAATCCGTAATTAATCGTATTACATGACAACATGTCAAATTGCATCACAAACGGATCATCCAAACCCATTCAATTAAGCATACAAGACTCACGGACCAAAATGTAAGAAATAGAAACCTGGAACAGTTCAAATTCAAGCTTCAATGGTCAGGTGTTTCGAAACGCAAAGCATTGTATCGGAATGATCGTTTCCAAACCAGGTTGACCGTTCCGATACTTGGGTGCATTTCGAGACCCGTATCGAAACACCCCCTTCCAGTAGCAAAACCATTTCGGTACGTTCCTGCCCGTTCCAAAACCCCATGGCCATTTCAGGCCTCTGATCTGAAACAGGCAAGGGCGTTCCGATACACCTTGCCCTGCGACAATAGATTTTGCTGGGTTTTCACATCTTTTCATGTTCGAATACATTCCAAAACATGTTACAACATACATACAACATTTCTATGCATCAAGGATCATCATTATAAAGCCAAAGCTAAAGCATAGCATCAATCATGCAAATATTGAAACTATAGGCATGCTCCCTAGTCCACCAAAGCCATACAAAGCTAAAACCAACATCCAACCAAAAATCAATCCTCAAAGGCCATTTATAAACCAAAATAAACAAATCAAACGTGCTTTAGGTGTTTAACATCACCAAATATTCCAAGAGTAGAAATCACACCCATTGCCTCTTATTACACTAAAGTAAACCACATACTTCGCTTAGACAAGAACTTGGATTATCCCCTTGCTTTCTTGCTGCCTCTAAAGCTCAATCCTCTGCATTGATGAAACAAATGAGCGTAAGCATAAAGCTTAGTGAGGATCGCTAAAACCAAACATTCATCAATGCATTTTATAAAACCATGATAACATCATTTACAAACTCATGCCTTTACTAAAAACGTGCCCTCACAAGGCATCAACGCACTTTCAAACACATGCTTGTACGCATCACTTAAAAATAGCAAGTAAACCTTTGCTCATGCTTTACCAAGCATTAAATGCATTCTAGCATAATTCACAAGCATCTCATGCTTTAACCATTAATCACAACATTATATTGGCTTACAAGTGAACAATCCTCAAACCATACCAAAACCAACTCAAGTGACACAATCGGATACGCAGATTACAAGCATTGTCCCACACACTTCATACACACTACTAGACTACACAAAGTGGAGATATATGGCACAATCACAACCCCTCAACACCCGTGATGGAGATAAATGGCATAATCACAACCCATCAACACCCGTGGTGGAGTTAATGGCACAATCACAACCCCTCAACATCACTCATCGATAGTTGTATAACCCACTAGCGAGAGTCGGGACACAAAACAAGGCTTACACATGGAGCTACCTCAACCATTGTAATCACCTTAACCAAGCTCACACACGGTAGCATTCCTCCACCATTGTGACGCTTAACTATGTCCACCCACGAGAGTCATCCTCCATCGTGGTGACGTTCATTCCTCAATTGCTAGGGTACTTGGATGGAGATTACGGCACAATCACAACCCCTCGACATCCAAGGAGACTTTATTTACGGTGCACCCAATCCTATTGCCAGCTAACTATATTCGATTACAAAAACCAAAAACCACTTTCATCACTTGCCAATATAATCTTTCAACATCAATAGTCCATTGTTTTACAAGCATAAATACAATGCCATATTCACAAGCATAACATGCTTTACATCATATGCATTTATCATATATAACCAAGGACCACTTACCTAGTGCATCCTTAACACAATAGCATCAAAATCCAGCATTAATCATGCTTTTAACATGCTTTAAAACAATAATCAAAACCATATTTAACTCAAGTGCATTTTCATCAAAACATAGCACATTTCCGAGAGAGACTTTCGAACCACTTACTCTTGAGCTTAGCTAAGTGTTTCAAACTTACACTAAGCTCCCAAGACCACTCTCAAATCGTTACAAAGCTGGAAAATCCATTTCCACTCACCGATACGCAAAACCTCACTCACCGACGCAGAAATCACCCCTCCGAAGCCTCAAAAAATGCTTCGTTTGCCACCTGATCAAGATCCCCTGTTTTCACATCATCAAAACAGAGATCCAAATGCATTAAAATGTATTTCAACACCAGCAACTAAACTAAAACTCGTTTCTCATCCAAACTACACCAATTTACTCATCCGAAACAACCGAAAACTCAATTGATTGCTTCCTAAACCAAGCCCAACCAACATACATCACTTCCAAACATTTATAAACATCAATACACATCTAAAAACAACCTAAACTCATTCATATACCTCCAGAAAACATAACCTCATCATATCACCTCAAAAACCCAACTAAAACCACCAAGAAACTCAAGGATCTCAGGGATATCGGGATCTATATCAACAAAGACCTCTTTCAACATAATAACCAACATAAAACTCAATTAAAATCAATCCAAAATAGAGCTTAACAAAACAAATCCAAAGATCAAGATTTCAACCATATTTTTACAAGATTTGATCTCAAATCAAAACTATAATGAAAACTCAACCAAAAACATTAATGAGAAGCCAAAGATCTTGGGAATTTCAATAAAGAACTTTGATTAGAGGTCGAGAATGGGATTTACCTCCAATCCTTGCTTTCCTCAATGAATGACAAGTTTTTCTTAGCAAAATCTTGAAGAACTTGAAAGGATTTCTTGAAAATTGTTTAGGAGATAATGTGAGAGTGTTTGGAAGGAAAGAATTCTGGAGAAAATGAGTTAGAATTGTGTTTGGCTGAGAATGAAAAGAGAATGGTAGTTACGTGATGGAATCTCACTAATAACCACCTTAATTAATTAAATAAAATAAAAGACAATTAAAACTATTTAATTAAAACCATTTTAAGCACATGTCATATTAAGGAAAGGCTAAATTGCCATAAAGCCCCCTAAAGATTCAAGGATTTTGGCTTCTCCTTTAAAAATCACATTTTCCACAGTTTTGAAACTTTACTATTTGGTCACTACTCAAAATGTACCACTTCCGAAACTCTTTTTGTAAAATTGATTAGCCAACCTCTTAAACATATTTTTAGAGGATTTTGGCAATTTTTACCACATTTTTATCCTATCCCGATCCTTGATTTCCTTAAATCACCTTACGCAATTCGAATTGTTCCCAACCGATCCAGTATGACGTCCAAAATATCCAAGCCCAAAACCGGGGCGTTACACCTACTTAGAAACGGGGGCTTGAAAATGACTTGGTGTTTTGAAATGGTGAGGCCTGTTTCGATACACTTTGTCTCTGTGAAACCCTGTCTGAAAGGAGTCTAAGATGGTTTCGAAACGATCCCACGTTTCGAAACATGTATCACTGTTTCGATACGCCCATTCGGATACGGGGCTTGCTGTTTTGAAACGGCCGGTTGTTAATTCAGTTTTTGGAATATTCATAGTTTCTGTTTCTATGTGTTTTGGTCTATGTTTGTCATGTATAAAATTAGATGAGTTCCAAAGGTAGTCTTGAGCTGAGTTTTTGCAGAGAAGTATGTAATGGACCTAATTAATGGTTGGTAATCCTAATTTGTAATTCCCTCTACAATTTGTCAAATTTACAAAATGGTCTGTAAACCCAAAATTGGCGTTAATCGATGAATTCTCGTTTTGTCTTTCAATCCACTGCTTGTTGGTCACATAGGAATGTAACTTGTATCTAGATAAGATAAAAAGAATAAAAATAGGCTCGTTTATTGAGATAAACCTTTCCATTTATTTCAATATTCCCTGTGTAACCTGTTCGGTTCGGTCTATCGGCTAGGCCGGGTCGAGGGGGTTACATTTACTTGCTTTGTTCAGATCTCTGTAGTTCACACACATGCGTACTTTTCCATCTTTCTTCGGAACGGGGACTATATTGGCCACCCACTCTAGATACTGCGATATTGGGAGAAAACCAACATCAATTTGCTTCTGTACCTCCTCCTTTATCTTAAATACCATTTGCGGTCTCAATCTTCTAAGCTTCTACTGAACCGGTTTACATTCTAGCCTTATGGGTAACTTCTGTACCATTATTTCAGTATTCAATCCTGGCATGTCTTGATAAGACCAAGCGAAGACACCATTGAACTCTCATAGCAGATCAATCTACTTTTGCTTCTCCTTGAATAAGAATGATTTTCCTATTTTTACCTCTATTCTGATTTCGTATGTCCCCAAGTTGAGAACTTCTAACTCTTCCTTATGAGGTAAAATCTACTTGTCTTCTTTTTCCACCAACCTTAGTAATTATTCAAGTATTTCATATTCTGTTTCATCCTCGACTTCATTGACTTCCACTAAACACACTGGCTGTTCAGAACCTACTCCAGGATTAGGTTTAGGATCATTCATGCAGTCGATAATTTGAGACCTGCAAAGGGAATACTAATATATTTGCGGGCAAAAGTATAAGATATAATGGCCCTTTATAGATAATCCCTTATACTCGCGGGCAAAAGTATAAGGTGGTTCCTGGAATTTACTCTGTTTTATTCTTAGCTACAAGAAGGTGATCTTTGGCGGTTCAGTTGTTCAGTATCTCGCCTGGGAAGCATGGGCGGGTTTGTTCTAATAATTCTCCATGTCGAACTCCCTCGAAAATTCCTCCAATGAAGAGCCCATCCAACACATTGCCGAAGATTTCCTCTTCATGTAGCTTTGCGGTTTCTCGATTGACTTCTTCCAACTGCCTCTCGACATTTGCAAACCCCCTAGGACTTGAAAATCTTCGTCATGTCAAAGAAGGTTACCAGTCTAGAAGAAGTTTCAGTTCTAGTAAACAAGTCTTCCTTAGTTCCTCTGTCGGTCTTGTATATTTGGACTGAAACCTAGTCCGAAATGGTCATTCTTTATGATAACAGGCCTCATACGTAAGAATCCTTGCCAGTATTTCCCAAGTCCTTTTCTCGTCTTTGTGCCCTTTCATAGTGTCTCTTGCACAGTCATTTTAGTGCAATATGATAACCTTAGTCGCGTGAATGGCTTGCCCTCAGCAACAAAGATCGCATTTACAAATTCCAAAGCCTGGAAAGAACACTCAAGGGCGTTTTCATCTACTTGGATATACGGGACGTTAGTGGTTATTAAGGCAATAATGTCTACCTCTGCAACGACACTGACCAACTTCCCTTCTATAACAAATTTGATCTTCTGGTGTAAGGACGACGAGACTGCTCCAGCTGAGTGAATTCAGGGTCATCCCAACAAACAATTGTATGTAGGCTTAATGTCCATTACCAAAAAATCTATATTATAAATTGTCAGCACAATCAACAGTGGTACTTCAATCCTCCCCAACACATCTTCTGTTGTTCCATCAAAGGCCTTTACAGTATTCTGGTATGTCTTTATGTGATAGTCATCAATGGGAAACCTTTGCAGAGTTGCCATTGGCATAACATTCAGTGCTGATCCGTTATCAATTAGGACTCCTAGTATCACATACCCTTTGCAATGTGTGGTAATGTTCAAAGCCTTCACCGACCCCATCCCACCTTCGGGAATTTCATCATTAGTAAATGTGATGTAGTTGCCAGCAGTGATATGATTCACGATTTTGTCTAATTTTTCCACAGATATATCATTTGGTACAAATGTCTGGTTTAGCACCCTTGTCAAAGCATTGTGGTGCCATTCAGAGCTCAATAGTAACTTCAAGACATAAATTCTTTCTTTTTGTCTCTTTAACTTCTCAACTATGTTGTATTAGCTGTGTTTTAGAAATCTCAAAAATTCTTATGCTTGTTCTTCTATTACCGGCTCGTTTATCTTTGGAGCAGGATCCTCTGCAAAAATCCTCTCGGTGTTACCACAGCCTTCCCTGTAACACCCCAAAATCCGGTCTAGTTGGGATTTTGTTCCGCTGATCGGAAATTCTACATTGATGAAGTCTAAATATTGTATCGACTAGTTATTTATTGATATCGAACCCTAATTGAGCTTAAAACATCGTCATCGGACTCTATTGAATAATATTGAACCTATATAGTGACTAAAGTTGAGAATATGCATGTTGGAGGTCAAAACTATAGTAGAACGAGAGTTGAGGGACTAATCTTTCGATTAGCCCCTTCTTCATTAAAAATACACATACGTGGGAAAGTTTGGTGAAGTTGCTTCACCATGAGGAAGGCTTAATTGGTGAGCTATAATTAATAAAAGAAAGGAATTGAAAGAGAATAGAAAACTTACCTGAAATACTTTGGCGCACACACCTCTCCATCTTTTCAACTTCCTCATCTTCTTCCTTGAAGCAAGTACCTCCATTGGAGGAAGTTTTGAGCTTCACTTTCTCTTCGTTTTATTGATATCAAATTGTTCCTATCGATCGGGTAAGGTATAATCCTCAATCGGTTATTGAATTCCATGGATATATTCAGTTTAATCTTAAGCTACAGTTTTGACCATCCATGGATATTTCATCATTAGTGTTTATATTGAAGTCAGATATTGATTTTGATATCGTTGTATTGATTTTGATATCGAAATATGAAACCTAATAGTTTTCTATTGACTTTCTAGCTCAAGTAGTGGAGAAAGAGGTTTCTCTGTCTCCATCTCAAGCTAAGAACAAGGGGATTGTTATCCGAGAGCCTTGAAAGCTTCAGATTGCTAAGGTGAGTGTAGTCGGAGTCTCAGGTTTAGGCGAAAGGTCTTCCCGGATCATTATTTGATCATTTAGATTACATCGCTAACATTGTTGTTGAAGAAATTGCATTGGATGGTTAATCGGACACCTTGGTAAGTGTCGTTAGGTTGTCATTGAGTATCAGACATAGTCATTGATATCGTCATTGTGCATCGTCATTTATATAGTAATTGTCATCGGATTATTGTATAGAAATCATTGGACATTGATATTGAAATTGGATTATGAAATATTGATGATGAGATACATATATATTTGATATTGGTAGTATTGAAATCATCAGACATTGGAATACTATTGATTATTGAAATGGATATGAACATTGGAACCTTGGATTTGAATAGACATTGGATACAATTGGCATGCCATAGAATTCATGAGCTCAGTGTACGGGTGGACTACGGTCCTAAGGGTATGGCCTATATTGATTTGGCGAGGCGGAGAGATGTGTGTTGATATTGGTCATATTGGCGAGGCGGAGGGATTAGACCATTCATTGATTTGGTAAGGCGAAAGAATTAGACCATTCATTGATTTGGCGAGGCGTAGGAATTCACGTATCCATTATCTTGATTCAATCCAATAATTAATGATGAAATGAACATGTTAAACATTGTATATTATTGCATAGCATTGATGTTGATGGCATGAGATCATGATTTTAGATATTCAATACATTGATGTTGTTCATATTGTTTATGACTACATCACTAGGCAAAGTATGCCTAACGTGTCTCATCTCATCATGTTCAGGTTAAAAAGGATCGTGTGTCGGAAGTTCTGATTAGAAAGTAAGACAACTAACTACAAGCCTCAAAGTAATGTATTTGACTTATAAACTCCTAGGAAGGTGGCAAAGTAGTTGAACTAGTCGTTTGTGCCTATTTTGATGTGTTGGTGAAGTGCCCAAGTTGTAATATGGTATATGGTCCTAAATGCTCTTTTTGGTTGGCTTAAAGTAGTATAAAAATGCATGATTAGCTCAAAAAAGTAAAAACATAGTAAATGCATTCATATGATCATGAAATTTACCATGCTAGTAGTTTATACCATTGAAATATTGTGTAAAGTTTCTATGCATTTGAACATCGTTCGATAGGTCAAATTGATTAAATACCAGCAAAAATCTGTTATTATAGGTCAGGCCGTATCGAAACAGGTGATGGCGTTTCGATACGGGTAAGCACAATTTGGTCAGAGAAATAAGGTGTATCGGAACGATCTATGGCTGTTTCGAAACATTTTGTCTCTGGAATCTCTCATTTCGATACGGGTTCGTAGCGTATCAAAATGAGTCATAGTCAAAGTCAAAGGAGGTCAATCCCGTTTCGATACGGGTATGCCCGTATTGGTATAGTCTTTCGATATGGGGTTAGGTAAGTTAGTTAAAGGCTTATTGAACAGTTTGGTCACCGAACATTGTAAGGTTAAATTGAATGAGTCAATGATCTCCAAATCGTATGAAATTTTGCAGGGATGATATTAATATAGTTAATTTAAGTCCGATAAAATCAATTACATTGAAGGACCACTAGTTTGTCAAAATTACAAATTGGTCCCTAAAACTTGTAATAGTTGTAATTTGGCCCTTGGATGATTAATCATTGCTTAATTGAGTAAATTGGACTGATTATTTGATGTTAATAATTCATTGTGTGATGTGGTTTGAAATTGTTAATAATAGAATAAAATTTTATTGCACTAGATTCTGTATTGATCACCGATTTCACCTTCCGACATGGTTCTCGACCAGACCGAGAAGTGGGTGTTACATTCCCTTTAATCTTCTTCGCTTCTTTAAGTACTTCTAGTGAAGAATAACATCTACTACTTCGGGTAAAGTGTCCCACTTCATTTACTGCCCCTGTATCAGGCTGCTTATCCCTCTTTCCCTCTAACTTATCCTTTTTATCATCGTTTGACTTTATTTCTTCTTGTGGCTTCTCTTTTCCTGATATGGTCTCATTGACTGTATAACTCTAGGGAACTGCATTGATACTTTTGAAAGTGAACGGTGCAGGAGTCGAGATCACAACCTTCGGGGTTACTGCCAGTTTCACACTTCCAGCCTTCGATTTAACAGAGACAACCAAAGGCTTATGGATCTCGTATTTATCTCCAAAACACTCAGAGGTGCACACCTCAACTTCTTTCCTCATTCTTGCTTTCTCAAAGAATTCAATCTCTTTGTTATCCATCATTTTCTGAATCAAGTCCCGGAACACTTGGCAATGTTGAATCTCATGGCCACATTATTGACGATACTCGCAATACACCTCAGATTGTATCTCTATTTCCACTTTCATGCTCATTTCAATCATCCATGTATTATACAATTGTTCAAACACCCATTTCAGCAGAGATCTAATTTTTGAAACATCAATCTTCAACTATTTTGCTTCATCATCCTCTTTTATAACATTCACCCCTCACCCGCCATTACTCGACAAAGGGTTCACTGCAATGCTCGGTTAGTCAAATTTTAAGATCCCAATGTTGATCCGATTTTGTATCACCTTCTTGAAGGCCGTGCATGTCTCAATCAAATTCCCTGAAATCCCAGCATGAAATTCGCAATGGGCATTAGATTTGTACCATGGAGGGTAAGGAGGCTACATGGCACTCAAATGATATTGCCTCACCAAATATGCTTCATGCAACTGGGGATACAATTCGGCATATGTCATCGGAATGGGCGTAAAATTCATCATGTCATTTCTCGGCCCACGCGAGTCTTTCTTGTTCGAATTCTGTGAGTTTCCCGCACTAGTTCCTGGTGAGGTAATGGTCAAATTCTTCGGAGCCTCATATGTACTTGTATTATTCACTTCACTATCCTTCCTCTTATAATTCCTCCAGGAGCTCTCTCCACTCTCAATCTGACCACTATTGATTGCAGCTTCTATCAATTCTGCACTCATCACAATATTAGCAAAATTATGAGTAGCATTACTCATTAGCCTCTCGCAAAGTGGCTCTCTCAAAGTTTGAACAGACATGTGGGCAACCTCATTTTCCATCAGTGGAGGTTGCACTTGAGCTGCAACATCTCTCCATCTTTGAGCATATTTCCAGAGCATTTCATCATTTTTCTCCTCTATTCCTTGCAGCATAACTCGACTAGGGACCATTTCTGTCACATGTTTGTAGTGTTCTTGTTGCGTGTAAAAGAGTCCTATAGCAAACAGTGCAAGTGTACACGACTCAAGTAGTAAAGTGATGCTTGGAGTATCGGATATCGTCTCCACAAGGACTGGAAATAGCTCTATCCTAGAATTGCTGCACAAGAGAGAGAGAAAATAGTTTAATTGATTGAAGAAGTAATCTTGAGAAACAAATAAAGTAAAAGAGTAAATAATCAGGTTAAAGAAATAGGCCAGTATTGATTTGCTCAGTAGTGCAGGTGTTACATTGTAAGAAAACTTCTGTTCTGTCATCGTCCCTGTCGCGGTAGAAGTCTGTTGATGTCGCGACAGTGTTCACACAACTTTGTACTTCAAGTTTGGCAAGAATCCCTGTTATGACTTGCCCTATCCCTAGGCCCAAGTTCTGTTGACGAACACTTCTTAGATGATACCTCCCGGCGTGAATCGAAGGGTGAACACCAATGTTGTTGGATTCTTCCTTAGCCATTTAACCTCGTACTTATCCCTAAGACGAGATGGTTTAACCATAAACTGGAAAACGCGTATTTATTCCGTTCGTATGTTTGACTCTCTCGATATCAAAAAAATAGATAACCTTACAATGCTCTCCCGATACTCTTGCGAGATATGAAAACCAGAATAAATAAACTTGAAGTTTTTTATTGCTTGAACAGAAAATTCCTAAAACAGTACAATCCTTGCAACTACTTTACAGAATCAACCCTTAGCCCTAGGAGGGGTTTAGAACATGATGAAGAGGGGAAAACGACTAGGAATAATATATCCTTCCCTAGGTTGAATTACATGCCTTTATATAGACCTTGGGTCCAAGTTTTCTAATATTGTAAGAATATAAGTTTAAACTAAAGTACAACTCTATTAAAGATTAAATCTTCTGAGTAGATGCATTTAATTCGTCCTCTTTTCTTACTTTGGGTTTCTTCCTTGGACTTTGGGCTTGGCCTTCATTCTGACCCAAGGCTCAGAAAAATATAGGAGTGGTCCACGACATACCGGCTTGAACTCCTCTATCTGTCAAGCTCCATTTTACTTGTCCACTTCGTCCTTCTGTCGTCGTGGCTGCCACGGTAGCATGTGTTCCTCGACTCCAATTCTGTGATCCAGCTATGCTCTTTTGCTGCCTTGAGTCCGCCGCAGCAGATACCTGCAAATGTGACCAAAATCAGTAGCAACTGTGCCATTTTATCTAGTTTTGATGTTTATGCAGAAATCTATCCTAAATGCAATGAATTATGCTTGAATGCAGCAGAAATAGGGGTAAATGAGGGGTAAAATATAGAACTTTTATACACTCAACACACCCCCAAACTCAAGTTCTTGATTGCCTCAAGAAAATACTACCTAACTAAAAATAAAAACTTTTTGTTTTGGCTTAATTCAGTGAACTTTTCATTACATACTACACATTCCCTATCACGAGCAATGCCTTGCAGAGCGTTTCTGGATTTATCCGGAACAATGCTATAGTTCTTTTGTAGTGTGTGCGGGTTTTGTGAACAAATATGAGCTTAGACTTCTTAGCAACCATAATAGTTACTTAACTTACTTGAGTTTTACTTCGAAAATAATTTTTAACTAGAGCAATTTTCGAGCACCTCTAGTTTTGTTCTAAAGTTTTTCTATTTTTACTAGAGCCGGTTTTAGGCACCTCTAGTTTAATTTCCTAGAGCCAGTGTTAGGCACCTCTAGTTTAATTTCCTAGAGCCAGTGTTAGGCACCTCTAGGAGTAAGACGAAATATAAGTTTTCTTTGTAACTCAAGTGGCTAAGCTTCCTATTCTAAGTTTGCTAACAGAGTCTTAACAGCATATAAGTCACAAAAGGTGTTGTACAGTTCAGAATTATAGCAAGGCTTTAAACAGTTCCTAAAACTTCCTAAAGGCACTGTTACGATAGAGTATGTCGCGGCAGGTAAGTTTAGTTCAAAGACTTAAGCCAAATTTTGGTTTTTATTTTCATCATTTTTTAACACAAAAATAACTTAAACCAATAAACACAAATTAAGACACAACTAACAATTTCATTAATGGAGGGATGCCACCCCCAAACTCGAGGGCTGCATTGCCCTCAATGCATGACAATGATAAAAATAAAGAAAAACAGAAAATACATCACAAAATAGAAAAAACAGCTATGACAGCAAAAAACAAGTAAAAGCACTTAAGTGGAGGAGCTGTCATCGCTGCTGCTGCTGACTTGGAGCTGCCGGCGGGCAGTGACCTTCATGGCATGTGCTGGTAGGTTGCTTGGGTAGGCAGAGGCCATCTTCTTCTTTAGCTCTCGAGGTGGCTGGACACGTGTCGGTGAGATGTGGGGGGCTGGTCCAGGACCTCGATATCATCATCGGAGCTGTTGCTGTTGCTCAGGGTCTGCTGCGACAGGTTCTGGGGAGCTAAGGCCTGCCGTCGGGTTTTTCGTGGCAGAAGGGTTGATGTACGACAGAGGGGTGGCAACTTTCAACTCCATGAGACTGAAAATGTTCCGCTGCGTCCACCCTTTTCCTTGTACCTTGACGTCTTCCTCGATATCTAGTACATTGTTGCCCCGACAGATGGTGGTGATGAGGTAGGGGAAGACGAGGGGACCCAATGGTCGGAGGGCACACTCGAGGATTCTGTCGATTATGTAGCGACCGAAATTAATTTGCCTCTCATTTAAAATTGAATGGACAAATGCTAACTTCGGTCTGTTGATAGTGCTGTTGTGGGAGGATGGCATGATGCGCTTCTTGACAAAGTGGTTCCACAATTTGGCTTATGGAGTCAGCTGGGTCCTCCTCACGGTCCATCGGTGTTTAGGGTCGTTGTTCCATTCTGTTCCTTCTTCTGTAACCTCTGCCATGACATCGTCATAGTCCGCTGACGATAGACTATTCACGAACCTTATGTGGGCGTCCTCCTTCTTGCCCAAGTACAACCCGTATAGTGTGTTGATGTACGCAGGCTCGAGAGAGATTTGCTTGCCTCGAACAGTTACTGTCATGGCATCTTTACTGTCGACAGCAGCGTAGAAGTCTCGTACAAGGGTTATATTCATCTCCTCGGGTTGGGCTGCAAATCTCTGCCACTTGAGGGCTTGAATTTTCTTGGCTATGAAGCTTTCTAGCCCTAAGTCTCTCGTTGGTTGTGTGTAGATGAACCCTCGTTCCTCCCACATATCCCTCTTTTGGAAGGAACTGTAGTATCTTTTGGAAGATTCGGTGGAAGCGAACCGGTTGGGAATGGCATTGTGACTTGGGGTGGATACTGCCGTGGCAGAAGTGGAGGCAGCACTGTGGCAGGTGTGTCTGCTAGCCATTACAAGGACTGTAGAAAAATGAAAAGAAATTTTTTAGAGCTAAAATAGAGGAAGCGGGTTGAGAGAATGAGAATGAGATGAAAATGAATAGTAAGTGGGGGTTTATATAGAATGGGGATTTTCTGCCCGTTAGGTCTGTAACGGCAGGCGCAAATAACGGGGCTAGCTGTTACGCGGTTTCTTACGCGTCTGTCACGCATTTTCGTGTCTGCTGCGTGTCTGTCGTGACAGTTCTGTAACAGGTTGTCTTCTCCGCGTTTATCGCGATAGCTGGTGACAGGCTGTGACGACAGACTCGTCCGTTGGGCTTTTTGGGCTGTTGTGAATGCGGTGGGCTGGTTCATTCCTTCTCCTTGCTTTGCTTCCTTTATTTCCTAAAAATTAATTAAATAAATAAACTAAATTAAAATCTCGATTCCTAAAATAAATAAAAATCTTAATTCCTAATAAGTAAATAAATTAAAATAAAATAAAATAAAACTAAGTTAAATTAGGGATGCCTTGAGGGGCATCTCCTAAAGTAACTACTTCCTGCATCCCTAGGGCTTTAGTCCCTTGATAATGCTTGAGTCTCTGTCCATTGACCTTAAACTGGTGCCCATCTTTCAGTGATCTGATTGTAATGGCACCATAGGGGTAAACTTGGACAACCTGGAAAGGACCAGACCACCTAGATTTAAGCTTTCCTGGAAAAAGCTTGAACCTGGAGTTGAACAACAACACCTGCAGCCCGGGGCAAAACTGTCGTGGCAGCAACTTCCTGTCGTGCCATTTCTTGGTTTTGTCCTTATAAATCTTGGCACTGTGGTAGGCCATTGCTCGAATTTCCTCTATCTCAGTCAAGTCTAGTAGCCTTTTCTGTCCTGCCTTATCCCAGTCCATATTTACTGCCTTGATAGCCCAGTAAGCTCTGTGTTCTATCTCAACAGGTAAATGACAAGTTTTTCCATAGACGAGTCTATAAGGTGACATCCCCAACGGTGTTTTGAACGATGTTCTATAAGCCCAGAGTGCATCATTGAGATGTAAAGACCAATCCTTTCGAGTCGGTTTGACCATCTTCTCAAGTATGTTCTTTACTTCTCTGTTGGATATCTCGGCTTGCCCATTGGTCTGAGGGTGGTGTAACGGGTTTTTTTTTTCGCAAATCAAGTTCCCGCTACTTTAAAAAACATTCAATTTAATTTAAAAAGGTGGGAGTTTAATAAATTAATTCGAGTTTGGAAAAATCCCTTTTAAAAAATCTTTTTCTTGTTTGGAGTCGCCACCGGCCACTATGGTAGGCCAGACACCGTAAAAAAAACCAGAGATTCGTTTGAAAGGGTTCGGGAGTTGGTTACGTGTGGGGAATGATTAGCACCCCCATCACGCCCGGAAATCGGTACCAAAACAATTGTTGCTTTTAATTTATGGAGATTATCTGAATTTAAAAAGACTTTAATTAGGGGTTCTTGATTGAAAACTGGACTTTAATCGTACGAGCTTTTTCAAATTGGTGGTATCGAATTAACTTACCATTTAATTAAAAAGGATGACGGTACACCGGACAAAAGACTAAACCGACATCATATAAGACTGACTGTCGTGTTAGTCTAGGGTTTGAATCTCGTACGTCACCTTTGTGCATGATGCAAGCAGGTAAAAAATGGTGCTATGGTCCTGTTCATTTTAGTTACGAATTTACCTTTAGACGATTCGAATTAATACGAATATTCGCGGGACATCCAATAAGTTAGACTAGTCGACCCTAATACGTGAATTAATAGGTATCTCCGTTTTAGAATTAAAATTAATTAGCATACGAATTTAAACATTAAGGGTCACATGTAATGTAATGACATATTAGAATGCATGTCACAAATATATATTCGAACAAAAGAAGGCAAAGCATGCACATACTAACATAAACAATATGGCAAAAAAACATTCGATGCAAACATATATTAAGGGGACAAGAATGTATAAATAATAACATAAAATATGGCATGCAAAACATATATTCGATACAAGAAGATAAAATGCATGAGTAACAAATAAACTTAATAAAATGCTTAATAAATAAAAAGGCAAACTGGCAGGGATCAAGACTGTAAATAAACCCATTTAAAAAACAATAATTAAGACACGAAACGGGCTCAATCGAAAGGACACGGAAAGCTTCAGGAACCAAAAAAGCAATTTTCCCATTAGGAATTCAACCAAATCGAGATCAGGACAAGATTGAAAATGTTTGAAAACGTGCAGTGACCGCGGAAGGGGTTTGAAAAGGCGGAAGCCCTCATTCGCGTAATTACAGGGACACGGAGGCCCTTAAGATGTGATTAACCCGATTTTTAAAGACTAAATCACTATATAACTCATCTTAAAATCATTTTTAACCCCTTTGGCATTTTAGAAACCTATCCGAAAACAAACCCTAGCCCTTTGTCCCTATTTCCTCCGGCGCCGTCACCGGTCTGATCGCCGGTGTTGGCGTCGGAACCTTAAAAAAGAAACCCTTTTCGCCTTTTTTTTGTTTTCTGAAACCCCCAAAACCAGACCTTTTGTTTACGAAACCAAACCAGAAAAAACTTTTCGAGACTTTAAAAAAACCAAAAAAGACGTTTCGCGTTACCGTCTCATCGGCTCACCACACGAGATCTCCGAGGAGATCGCCGGGCTTATCACGATTGAGGAAGGCAAACGGGCGAGAGGGAGAAGAAGATGCGCGAAGGTAAAAGCTTAAATCGTTTCGGTTTTTTTTTGTTTTTTATTGGAAGTAAAAAGACAATGGTGATACCTCTGAAAATTCCGGCTTGTATTCTCTGGAACTTAAGTTACAATTTTTTGCTCTCTAAAACTCTCTAATGCCTATCGATTACAACTGCTCTTTGTAAATTTTTCGAATCCCCCCTTACATTGCATTTCGCTTCGACTTTTATAGCCGGAATATTACACCATTTTTGCATTTTCTAAAAAATGAAATTGCTGGAAATTGATGGTTGATTTGTTTGTATTCATGCGTTGCAATTTGTTTGTTGCCTCTGCCATCTTTGAAATTTCGTTGCATTTGTGCCTTTGATTTCTGTTTCTTTTTGTTGCATTGCGAGGCTCGTACGATGGGGGGACCAGGGAGAGCTGTGGCCGGACGACGTGGCTGAATCACGGTTGTTGATGGAAGCTGGAGGGGCTCGATTTGGGAAGATGAAGAGGTGGGTGTGTGATGCACGCGCGCGTGTGGTGACTGAATCGACACGCGTGGATCACACGCGCTCAGGCGAGGTCTGATCCTGGCCGTCCGATCCATCCTTGATCCAATGGTAGAGACTGCGCGGCGCTAGGGCTCGTGGAGGGGCCTCTAGGGTTTCTCATGCCCTGGTGCAATCTAGACCGTTAGATCTGGATCCCAGATCTAACGGTGGGGAGGGGGGGGCGGCTGCATAACAAAAGAGGGAATTAGGGTTAGCTTAACCATCAGATTAGGGCTTGGGTCTTTTTGGGCCTTTTATGTAATATATTCTTTTTGGGCTTTTATTATTCTGTAAATGGACTTTAACATTTTGGGCTTTATTTATTTAATATGTTTTTCCATATGTGTTTATATATTTTTGTATTTTCCAGATTAATAATAATAATAGGAATAATAATAATAAGATAATAATAGTAGATAAAGATAATAATAATAGTAATAATCGGTAAATATATTATTAATAATAATATAAGTAATACTAATAATATAGGATAATGGTAACAAGAATAATAGATAATAATATAATATCAAATATAATAATAATGATAATATAAATAAGTAGATAGTAATATAATAGTAATAATAATAGATGGTAATAATGATATATGATAATAATAAATATGATAGTAATATAGTAATAATGATAAGATTAATAGCTGATTAATAAGGTAGTAATAATAATATCATATTAAAGCCCATTATTAAAAATAAAAGAAATCGGGTCTAACACCCCGGACAAAATTAGTGATTACAGTTGCCCCCCTTTGCTTATACTTGTAGCACAAGGATAAAGCAAAGGCCATAAGCACCAATTTTGTCCGACTTCCCTGTTTGGATTCCGAGTCACCATGCACTTGAACTACTGGCGGTTATGAAGTCGGTACGGAAAAATGCAACGGTCGCGGAGGCCTGAAGCTGTTTTTCTCATTTCAACACTCTTTAACCCTTCGAGGTCTGATCAAATAGATAATTAGCAGAAGCTCCATTCTCCAAGTGCCCGAACAGATAGGCGGGTTTTATTCTCCGAAAGTCCGAACAGATAGGCGAGTTCTATTCTCCGAAAGCCCGAACATATAGGCGAGTTTCATTCTCCAAAAGCCCGAACGGATAGGCTGATTCTATTCTCCGAAAGCCCGAAAAGATAGGTGGGTTCCATTCTTCAAGAGCCTGAACGGATAGGCGGGTTCCATTCTCCAAGAGCCTGAACGGATAGGCGGGTTCCATTCTCCAAGAGCCTGAACGGATAGGCGGGTTCCATTCTCCAAGAGCCTGAACGGATAGGCGGGTTCCATTCTCCAAGAGCCTGAACGGATAGGCGGGTTCCATTCTTCAAGAACCAGAACGGATAGGCTGGTTCCATTCTCCAAGAGCCTGAACGGATAGGCGGGTTCCATTCTCCAAGAGCCTGAACGGATAGACTGGTTCCATTCTCCAAGAGCCTGAACGGATAGGTTAGTTCCATTCTCCAAGAGCCTGAACGGATAGGCGGGTTTCCTTTTACGGGGAAAGCTTTAAAATATCTGTCGAAAATAGGTAAAAATGGTATGATGATGTGAGTTAGCATGCCCCTAATCCTAGGGATGCCTGACTACAAGTGATACATGAATTATGACATCAAAATTGCTCGGATGCTTTCTATCTCCGAATCGGTCAATCTCGACCTTCTTCTTCTTTTCTTCTCTTCAATCTCTTTTGGCTTTCTCATATTTGCCAAATCTCGATCTCTTGGTCTCTTATCGAAGACGACTACTGACTTTTACTGGTCAGGATTGACGTAACACTTCTCGTAGTGCACGTTCTCAAAGCATTGCCCCCTATTCAAACCGGGTGCTCATCCATTTTCTTCGTCTTTACTTAATGCGACGATTTTTCTCTTCTCTCAACAATGGGGGAAGCACATGCCCCCAAGTCCCTGAACTTTTTCTGGAGTTCATTTTAGACTGGTCCATCTTTACCATCTTCTTCTTAATCTCTTCTGGCTTTCGTCCTATCGAAATATCAATCTTTGATCTCTTCTCGAAAGATAACTGTTGACTTTCGTTGGTCAAACTGGACATAGCACTTCTCGTAGTGCTCGTTCTCAAAACATTGCCCCCTTCTCAAACTGGGTGCTAAATTATTCTCTTCGTCTTAATTCAACACGACGGCTTCATCTCTTCTCAACAATGGGGGAAACACATGCCCCCAAGTCCCTGAACTTTTCTCTAAAGTTCATCAAGGTCCAATTTCATCTTCTAAAGCAATCGAAACATTTCGACAAAAATTTGCTTCAAGTCTCTAAACTGTAGTATGTAGGAATCTACTACAATCCTCACCATAGCCACTGACAAGTTGTCATTTGTATTCATGAAATTGCATTCTAAACTTTATCCCCGAAGCAATGGGAATATTTTTGTGTTAAAAAAAATTAGGTTGCATCTTTTTAATTTCAAAATGAGATGCGTTTTCAAAAACTATACTTTCTTTTCAAATTAGAGATATATCAAGTCAAATTAAATCCCCGAATATCAAGTGCACAAACGACACTATTATGGCTTACCAATGATTGCCTCAAGCATCATGTGTCTAGGAGACCTCAAAAGCTGAGCTGATGTCTGAAAATGTGACAAATTCTCCACGTTATTTCGGCTTTTTAATCAATTAGATTCATCTTCTATAGGCTTCGCCTTTATCATTTCTTTATAATTTTGGGGAAGTCAACTCATCACATTCCTTTGGCTCGAAATAAATGATGGAGCAAAAAACAAAACCCCGAGCTACTCGGCATTGTCACGATTTGAGAATATTACCATCACTCATGTAGCTAAAGTGGATGGTGCATAGCAACCTTATTGGTCTTTTGCTACAGCGGAGTGCCCAAAAAATTCCACACTCGTATTCAAAAATGCCTATTACCAGGCTTCGAACATTGGAGTGCTTTTGTTAGGCTTTTAGTATTTTTTTCTCTTATTTTTGTTCTTCTTTTTCTCTTTTTTTCTTTTTCTCTTTTTTCTCTCTTCTTCTTTCTTTTTCTTTCCTTTCCTTTTCTTTTATTCTTCATTCTTTTTCTTTTATTCATTTTCTTTTTCTCTTTTTTTCTTCTCTTTCTTCTTCTTTTAGCACGGAAGGTTTCCGGTTATTCTCCCGAAGGCCCTAATTCTATGTGTACTTATTTAGATGACCAAATTAACTTGGAGTGTAAGCCACATATTCATCATCTTCAAAGCTTTCGATTTCCACTAGACAAAGGCGGCTTGAAGTCAACCTTTGGGTCAAAGTCTATGTCCTTTGTGCAATTGATATACTGGGACTCAATAGACAAATATATACACACAAAATGAAAAGGCAATTGAAACATAATGCATCCTTTCATTGAAAATTTTAAGACATGCAATCTTAGGCCCTTAACAAAAAATCTTTGCTACCTTCGGGCAAATGGTAAAGTGGATTCTACACATCACTTCAAAGAAAAGATTAAAATGCAATGGAATGAAAACAAGCAAACTTGGATGCATAAACTCTTGTTACTGCTAGGCTGACCATCCATTTCACCCCTCAAACTTCTTCGAGGAACTCAACCTCCTTATTGTCCATCAATTCCTGGACAAACTGCTTAAATTCCGGAAAACTCTGAATCTCGTGCCCCACAGTCTGATAGTATTCGGAAAAGAATTCATGGCCATCATATGCCCCATTTGGACCCTTCTAAAGTCGGCTTCTAACTAGCAAAACTTTCCTCCATTTGCCTTCTTTGATGGCGGGTAAAATGTGGGTGCGGAATCTTCGATAGTCACGAATGCTGTCACGACCTCGAACAATTAATTCCAAGACTTAATGATGTAATGCATGAAATGTCGTATGCAAAACAGAAACAAATGATTGAAGGCAACAAATTAAAAAACACAAAATCGAATGCAAGGAAATGTTGATTCGACGAACATCCTCATTAAACAACTTTCCATAACGGAGATCAAGCCTTGTTACAACGAGGCAAGAAAATAAACACATAGGGTATGATTTTCAATAAATTTTGCTCGTCCCCTCTTTCTAAATTAGCGTACTCCGGGAGCTTCGTTGCTATAGACTCTTTTCTCCCATTGTGAAAGTTTTCAACTTTAGACTGTTCTCGAATAAACACTTCATATGAAAATGCGATGAGTATGCAAAAATAAGCAAAACAAGACAAGAAGGCAACTGGGTTAGTAACACCAATAATGAAGAATGAATAAAACAAGTCATAAGGAAACACATCAAAGCAAATTAACGATGCAAGACCTAATAGCATGAATTCTAATTCTACGGTTGTCCGCATGGCTCTAATCGGGGTGAGCTTCTTAAATTCTCACACATGTGGTTCGATTCTAACAAGGGTACCCGAACCTATCTTATCACCTACTAAGGTAACAAGAACCCCAATTATGGCCCATTACAAGCTTGCGAATTGGTTTCGGTTTGAGGGAAAGCACGACCTAGTGACGTGGAGGGCTGCTCACATGTCAAAGGCGTGGATTCCGGAAGTGAATTACTGACCCGTGGAGGGAGACTCACGTGGGTATGGGCGTTTCACTCCCACTTAAAGGACGAAGCTCGGGTATAGAGCTTAATGCGTGATGCAACACATGTCGGTGATTCCTTTGAAATTAAATGAAAAATTAATTCAAGACCACCAATTATCAAAGCTCGTGTACTTAAAGTCTTATTTTCAAAGAAGAACCATCTCACTAAAGTCAAATTAAATTTCAAAAATTTCCGTCATTAAAAGCATCAATTATTTCTTTGGCTTAACTCTCTTTTGTTTTGAAAAACAAAATTCTCCCCAGCGGAGTCGCCATACTGTAACGGGGTTTTTTTTCGCAAATCAAGTTCCCGCTACTTTAAAAAATATTCAATTTAATTTAAAAAGGTGATAGTTTAATAAATTAATTCGGGTTTGGAAAAATCCCTTTTAAAAAATCTTTTTCTTGTTTGAAGTCGCCACCGGCAACTATGGTAGGCCAGACACCGTAAAAAACAAAACCAGAGATTCGTTTGAAAGGGTTCGGGAGTTGGTTATGTGTGGGGAAGGATTAACACCCCCATCACGCCCGAAAATCGGTACCAAAACAATTGTTGCTTTTAATTGATGGAGATTGTCTGAATTTAAAAAGACTTTAATTAGGGGTTCTTGATTGAAAACCGGACTTTAATCGTACGAGCTTTTTCAAATTGGTGGTATCGAATTAATTTACCATTTAATTAAAAAGGATGATAGTACACCGGACCAAAGACTAAACCGACATCATATAAGACTGATTGTCGTGTTAGTCTAGGGTTCGAATCTCGTACGTCACCTTTGTGCATGATGCAAGCAGGTAAAAATGGTGCTATGGTCTTGTTCATTTTAATTACGAATTTACCTTTAGATGATTCGAATTAATACGAATATTTGTGGGACATCCAATAAGTTAGGCTAGTCGACCCGAATACGCGAATTAATAAGTATCTCCGTTTTAGAATTAAAATTAATTAGAATGCGAATTTAAACATTAAGGGTCACCTGTAATGTAATGACATATTAGAATGCATGTCACAAATATATATTCGAACAAAAGAAGGCAAAAGCATGCACATACTAACATAAACAATATGGCAAAAAAATATTCGATGCAAACATATATTAAGGGGACAAGAACGCATAAATAATAACATAAAATATGGCATGCAAAACAAATATTCGATACAAGAAGATAAAATGCATGAGTAACAAATAAATTTAATAAAATGCTAAATAAATAAAAAGGCAAACTGGTAGGGATCAAGACTGTAAATAAACCCATTTAAAAAACAATAATTAAGACACGAAATAGGTCTCAATCGAAAGGACACAGAAAGCTTCAGGGACCAAAAAAGCAATTTTCCCATTAGGAATTCAACTAAATCGAGATCGGGACGAGATTGAAAATGTTTGAAAATGTGCAGAGACCGCGGAAGGGGTTTGAAAAGGCGGAAGCCCTCATTCGCGTAATTACAGGGACACAGAGGCCCTTAAGATGTGATTAACCCGATTTTTAAAGACTAAATCACTATATAACTCATCTTAAAATCATTTTTAACCCCTTTGGCATTTCAGAAACCTATCCGAAAACAAACCCTAGCCCTTTGTCCCTGTTTCCTCCGGTGCCGTCACCGGTCCGATCGCCGGTGTCGGTGTCGGAACCCTAAAAAAGAAACCCTTTTCGCCTTTTTTTTGTTTTCTAAAACCCCCAAAACCAGACCTTTTGTTTACGAAACCAAACCGAAAAAAACTTTTCGAGACTTTAAAAAAACCAAAAAAAGACGTTTCGCGTTACCGTCTCATCGGCTCACCACACGAGATCTCCGAGGAGATCACCGGGCTTATCACCATTGAGGAAGGCAAACGGGCGAGAGGGAGAAGAAGATGCGCGAAGGTAAAAGCTTAAATCGTTTCTGTTTTTTTATTCGAAGTAAAAAGACAATGGTGATACCTCTGAAAATTCCGGCTTGTATTCTCTGGAACTTCAGTTACAATTTTTTGCTCTCTAAAACTCTCTAATGCCTCTCGATTACAACTGCTCTCTGTAAATTTTTCGAATCCCCCCTTACATTGCATGTCGCTTCGGCTTTTATAGCCGGAATATTACACCATTTTTGCATTTTCTAAAATATGAAATTGCTGGAAATTGCTGGTTGAGTTGTTTGTATTCATGCGTTGCAATTTGTTTGTTGCCTCTGCCATCTCTGAAATTTGGTTGCATTTGTGCCTCTGATTTCTATTTCTTTTTGTTGCATTGCGAGGCTCGTACGATGGGGGACCAGGGAGAGCTGTGGCCGGACGACGTGGCTGAATCACGGCCGTTGATGGAAGCTGGAGGGGCTCGATTTAGGCAGCTGAAGAGGTGGGTGTGTGATGCACACGCGCGTGTGGTGACTAAATCGACGCGCGTAGATCACACGCGCTCAGGCAAGGTCTGATCCTGGCCGTCCGATCAATCCTTGTTCCAATGGTGGAGACTGCGTGGCGCTAGGGCTCGGGGAGGGTTTCTCATGCCCTGGTGGAATTTAGACCGTTAGATCTTGATCCCAGATCTAACGGTGGGGAGAGGGCGGCAGCTGCATAACAAAAGAGGGAATTAGGGTTAGCTTAACCATCAGATTAGGGCTTGGGTCTTTTTGGGCCTTTTATGTAATATATTCTTTTTGGGCTTTTATTATTCTGTAAATGGACTTTAACATTTTGGGCTTTATTTATTTAATATGTTTTTCCATATGTGTTTATATATTTTTTTGTATTTTCTAGATTAATAATAATAATAATAGGAATAGTAATAATAAGATAATAATAGAAGATAAAGAGAATAATAATAGTAATAAGCTAATAGTAATAATCGGTAAATATATTATTAATAATAATATAAGTAATACTAATAATATATGATAATGGTAACAAGAATAATAGATAATAATATAATATCAAATATAATAATAATGATAATATAAATAAGTAGATAATAATATAATAGTAATAATAATGGATGGTAATAATGATATATGATAATAATAAATATGATAGTAATATAGTAATAATGATAAGATTAATAGATTATTAATAAGGTAGTAATAATAATATCATATTAAAGCCCATTATTAAAAAATAAAAGAAATCGGGTCTAACACCCCAGACAAAATTAGTGATTACAGGTGGTATGATGTTGCAATCCGGTGCTTTACTCCGTATTTCCTCAAGGCAGCAGCAATTACCCTGTTATCGAAGTGTCTCCCCTCATCACTAATTATCGCTCTTGGGATGCCAAATATGGAGAAGATGTTCTTGTGAAGAAATCTTTGAACAGTATTGGCGTCATTTTTCTAAGTGTCTCCCATGAAGTCAATTCCCCATACATCGAAGATTTCGACCTCTAATATGTTCTACAGTGGCATCTCATGCCTTCTCGATATGTTCCCAGTCCTTTGGCATTTGTCACAGCCTATGTAAAAAGCTTGTGCATCCTTGTACAGTGTGGGTCAATAAAGACAGGAATGCAGAACCTTGGCAGCGGTTTTTTTCCACCTAGGTGTCCTCCATACGGGGAAGCATAGCAGTGGTGAAGCACAGCTTCCTGTTCATCCTGTGGTACGCATCTTCTAATAATCTGATCTGCACAGTGTTTGAAAAGAAAAGGTTCGTCCCAATAATAATGTTTTGCATCATTTTGGAACCACTTCCTTGCTTGGTAGTTAAGTTTAAGAGGTGTGTAACACCCCAAATTTGGGCCTAGATGTTTTCTAGTTCGAATCAGACCGGTCAAGAACAATTCGAACATAAAAGAGAGAGTTAGAGAACATCTAGTTCGGGATGCTTTAAAAATGTTGAAAAATATCTAAAAATCCTCATTTATTGTGTGAATAATTATGGTGACATCAATTTTACAAAATAAGGTTTGGAAATACTACATTTCGGTGTAGTGATCAAATCGCAGTTTTTGCAAAAGTTAAATAGTGACTGTTTTGTAAAGGATTGAAACTTTGAATCATTAAGGAGCTAATTTTACCAAAATGTTTTAAACCAGATTTCTTCTTAATTTGGGTGATTTTATTAATGTTTTAATAAAAGGAAAATAGATATTAATTAAAAGGAAACTACCTTTGACTTTTCAGAACTAATTTACATCAATTTTCTCTCCTTCCATTTTCTCTCAAATTCTTTTCAGCCAAACACTCTTTCTCCTTCAATTAGCTACTGATTTTCATCCCTTTTGATTGGATTTCAATTCCTTTTTGATTCCTAATCTTCTCCTCACCAAAACCTCTAGATTTTACATTGGATTTTCAAGAAAACTTGCCCAAATCAAGGAGAAATCTGCCATTAGAAGTAAGCTTTGTCCTTCTCCTCTAATAATCAATTCTTTACTGAAATTCCTAATTTATCAATCCTTTGTTAATGATTTTTGAGTTTCTTTAATGTTAGAAACAAGAATATGTCTTAAAACTCAAGGTTCTTGGAGAAATCTTGATGATTTTCGTGCTTGATGGTTAGGGTCTGTTTTGAGGTTGTTTTCTAATGTATTTTGGATGTTAATTGAAGTTATAAAAGAGGTTTTATCAAACAAATCCCGAATGGGCTTGGATTCCTAAGTTTTACTTGCTAGAATGGTGGTTTTTGGGGTGGTTCTTGTGTTCTGTTATAGCTGGAGGTATAAGAACGAGTTTGTGGTGGTTTTTGATGTTGATTGATGTTTAGAAATGATTAGAAGTGGTAGATCTTGGCTGGGCTTTGTTTTGGAAGAGTTTGGAGATGATTTCGGTTGTGTTTGGTAGCCGTGGTTTTTGAGTAGAGAAGCGAGTTTAGGTGTGTGGCTGGTGATTTCAATGCATGATGATGCATTAATCCTCTGCTCTTATGTGTTATAAACAGGGGAGACATCTTCAGATGCCTTTGGTGTTGACCCAGGAGCCTAGATAGCATTTCGACAAGCAAGCGAAACGTAATCAGTGAGAGCGTATGGTTTTAGAAGTCCTTGAGGGACGAAGAAACAAGGTTTGGGGATTTAGGAAAGGTTTGAAACACCTTCATAAGTCCGGAAGTAAGTATTGGCTAGATTGCTCTCCTATATGTGGGGGATTGCCCCTAATATTCTTTTACATGCTCATGATTTGAGATAGATAAATTCCTATTGTTTTTATGCATGGTTTGTAGCATGAGATAATACTTGAAATGGTTTCATGAAATAACATGTTGCATTGTTGAGATTTGAGCTTTTGTTTTAAAGCATGGCAAATGTTATGGTTTGAAATGAGACGTGAAAGATTTGAGAATTGATGCATGAAAAACAGTACGTGAGATGATGTTTTAACATACTATATTGGCATAGAAGATGAGATACTTACTGGATATAATTGATCGATCAATAGGATGAGAGTGCACTATAAACTAAAAATTCTTACGTGCTCTTTGGTTTAATCCAAAGGGAGAGAACCGATGATGGTCATTCCATCGGGTAGGACTTGGTGAAATACCCAAGCTTTGCAGCGATGTGAGATACCGCTAAGTGAGTACGGTGATGGTAGATGCCGCCGGAAATTATGTTACTAGACGAGTGAGTACGGTGATGGTAGATGCCACCGGATGTGTCTAGTGAGTTGTCTGCATATCCGAGTAATAATGAGATGTGAAATGCCAATATAATATATGAAAATGCTTTTGATTCACATGTACCCATTGATGAGATGTTTTATGCTATGAGAAATGCATATGAGATTTGTATATTAAATGCTTTGGTTTTACAAGCATGTGTACGGCCTTGCCATGAGATTTGCATTGGTTTAAATGCATGAGATAGAATTGAGGTACATGTGTTTTCAATGAGAAGTTGCCTTGAAATGGTTTTCAAGCATGAGAAAGAATGAGCATGATGTAGAAAAAGTTTTGAGAAAGAGTTTTAAAGAATGCATTATTGTGTTGGTTTTTAGAGCATGCCTCACTAAGCAATAGTCCTTAAGCTCTCTTTTACCAATAATGCAGATAATTGTAGTGTTTTGGGCAGCGAAAAGGATAAGAACATCCATGGAAGTACAAAGCTCATGTATGGTGATGTTTTTATACACTTTAGTTTTGATATCGGCAATGGGACCTCAAGGTTGTATTTGGGAGATGTGTTTGAACTCCCTGAGTTTGTGGCATGTTTGTGTTGGCTTTTATGGATTGTAAATGGTCCTAATTGTATGGTTTGAGGTTTGGTTGCTTATATTGGTTTTGAGACTAGGAAGCATGCCTTTAGATTGTGTGATCTTGTATGTGATGCCATGCTCTATTTTAAGGGTCTTAAATATGTTCCTTAGTATCAAAATGAGTTGCTGGTATGTTGTAGTGCTGTTTAAGGCATGCTTGATTGGGTAAAAAGGTGAAAAACAAGCTATATTTGCTGTCACTGGGCATAGTGTATCGAAATACCCTCAACAGTTTCGAAACGGGGGCCAGTAATGGCCATAGTGTTTCGGAACAGTTGAAGTTGTTTCAAAACAGTTTGGCTACTGGTGAAGCCTATTTCGATACTAGTCTCGGAACATACCCGAGTACCAAAACAGTCAACACCGTTTCGATACGGGCATTTCGGTACAAAGGGTGGGTGTTCTGATACAGTCGACCGTTGGATGTTGTTTGAATTGTTCTATGTTTGCATGCTTTACATTTTATTCCTAAACGTTGTGATTGCAATTGCTTGAGCTTGGGATGTCCTTTTAAGCTGAATTTTGACAGAGAAGCATGTAACATGATTAATTTCATATTGGTAAATCGAAAATCAGCTAAGTCCTTACAATTTCTAAAAATTACATTTTTAGTCCCTAAATGCGTAATTTGTGCAATTGAGTCCTTAAATGTCATCCGATAGTTGTAGCTTTCTCGTCTAAGATTCGTGTGAGCTCACTTAGGCTTAATGTGCATCTAGACAAGATTAAAATAAAAAAAGGGTCGTTAATCAAGGTTGAATTTGGTTTTCCCCGTGTAATCTTTATAGTTCGGGTCAAGCGTCTAGGCCGTGCTAAAAGGGTTACATTTGTTGGTATCAGAGCCAGGTTATCGAATAATTGGGGCTTGGTATGAGGTTATTGTATGTGGTTATGTATGATTATGTCTTTTCGGTGAAAGTATGGTGTATGAATAGGAGGTATGAATCAATTGGAGTGAATTTGTGATGTTATGCTATGGTTGGACTGTGGTTGGGGACCCCATTTCCATATCAATACAAATGAGAAGAATTGTTTTCGAAAATGGTCTTGAGTACTTGGATTACTTACCTTATTATGCCTAATTGTGTTTATTGCATTTTGTCAGTGCATTGTTTTTATTATGGGGCCACGTAGAGAGTTGAGAATCAATACTAGATCTATGGCTGATAATGCGAACGCGGAGAATGCTGAGGATTTACCTCCTCCTCCCCCTAGAGGACCACCTGGTGGTGGTGGAGCTGGGGCTGGTAATGCGGGAGTTGGTGCTGGGGTTGCTGGACCCGAAAATGGTCAGGGGCAAGCTGCTCCGGATATGACTATGTTGATACAGGCTTTTGCTGGAGCTTTCCAGGCAGCAGTAGCTGGAGCTCATGGAGTTGCACCTCAGGATGGTGCTAATGTTAGATTGACATTGGAGCGTCTTCGCAGACTGGGTGGAACTGAGTTTAGAGGTTTGTCGCCTGAAGGTTCTGAGTCTTGGTTAGAGAGCACCAAGAGGATTCTTGGGCAGCTGAACTGCAATAATGTTCAGAAGCTGGGATGCATCGTATCACTGCTGCATGGAGATGCATATACGTGGTGGACGACCACTATTGCTGGAATGCAAGATGACGAGGTGACTTGGACATACTTCTTGAATGCGTTCAAGCGGAAATACCTGGGAGTTCGCTACGTCAACGAGAAGAAGAGGGAGTTTATGTCTCTTATGCAAGGGAACATGTTTGTAGCTGAATATGAGATTCAGTTTGTTCACATTAGCCAGTATGCACCTGAGCTAATACCTAGTGAGAGGGAACGGTGCGAACGGTTCCGTTATGGGCTAGTAGCGGATGTCAAGACCTATATGCTTGCAGCTGATTACACTGATTTCGATGTCTTGGTCACTAGAGCCAAAGACATTGAATTGAATCTTGGTTTGGCGATCTGAGCTGGTGGATCAAGCTCAGGAAAGCGAGTTGCTGAACGCGATTATGCTAGAGATCGCAACAAGAGGCATAAGGATAGGAAGCAGCGTTATGATGCTATACGTGAGGGTGGTAACCCTGGTAGAGGTCAACAAGGACCTAATGCTTTCTTGAGGACTCCTGAGTGCAACCGGTGTGGTAGGAGACACGGTGGCGAGTGTTGGGGTAACCTTGGGACATGTTGGAATTGTTGAAATCGAGGGCATATGAGGAATGATTGTCCTCAGCCGCTGAGAGAGAGACAGGCTCCGGTGAGAGCAGCTGAGCCATAGAGAGGTCGTGGGCGCGACCCTGGTACTTTTCAGCGTAGAGATGAAGGTGGAAGGAATGTGGCACATGTTGTGGCTGTCCAACCTGAGGGTGGTGGTCAGGCGTGAGTGTATGCCCATCGTGAGGGAAGGAATGACACGGACGTGATCGCATGTACCTTTACCTTGCAAACCTTGTCATTACTTTCTTTGATTGATTCTGGATCTACACACTCGTACATATTGCGTGAACATGCTCAAATGCTTGGTTTGCCTGTTGAGTCTTTGGATGTTGGTATGCGTGTGACTAGTTCCTTTGGTGAGACGGTTGTAACAAGAAAGTTGTTTAGAAGATGCCCCTTAAAGGTGCAAGATCATGTTTTTCTTGTTGACCTTATGGAGTTGTCATTCTATGGTTTTGATGTAATCCTTGGCATGGATTGGCTTGTTGAGCATAGAGTCGTTATGGATTTCGAAAGCAAGCGAGTTTCGTTGAAACTTGCGGATGATTGTGAGGTGGTGGTGGTGGGAGAAAATGTGAAATTTTTGGCCAATGTGGTGTCTATGTTGGAAGCAAGCCGGATGTTGCGGCAAGGTTGTGAAGCTTACCTGGCTTTTGTTATGAATCCCAGTTCAAAAGAGGTGCGCGTTCAGGATATAAGGACCGTGAGTGAATTCCCTGGAGTGTTTCCGGAGGAATTGCATGGTTTGCTGCCTACTAGAGAGGTTGAGTTTGGAATTGAGCTGTATAAGAATACAACTTCTGTGTCCATTGCTCCCTATCGCATGGCACCCAAAGAGTTGAAGGAGTTGAAGACGCAACTTCAATAGTTGCTTGACCGTGGTTTCATTCGGCCTAGTGTGTCACCTTGGGGTGCACCGGTCTTGTTCGTTAAAAATAAAGATGGCACGATGAGAATGTGCATCGATTATCGTCAGCTGAATAAGTTGACCGTCAAGAATAGGTATCCTTTGCCGAGGATTGATGATCTCTTTGATCAGTTTCGGGGAGGGGCTGTGTTTTCAAAGATTGACTTGAGGTCAGGATACTATCAGTTAAAGGTGAAAGATGCGGATGTACCGAAGACAACCTTTAGAACGAGATATGGGCATTATGAGTTCCTTGTGATGTTGTTTGGTTTGACGAATGCTCTTGCTGCTTTCATGGACATGATGAATAGGGTGTTCCATGAATTCTTGGACAAGTTCGTTGTGGTATTCATCGATGATGTCCTTGTGTACTCTCGTACTGAGGAGGAGCATGAAGGTCATTTGAGAATTGTTTTGAAAATCAGCTTTATGATAATTTGATCAAATGTGAGTTCTGGTTAAAGGAAGTTGTTTTCCTTGGTCATATGGTTTCAGCAGAAGGGATTCAAGTTGATCCCCAAAAGGTTGAGGCGGTGATGAATTGGAAGCCTCCTAAGTCTGTTCATGAAGTCTGTAGTTTTCTTGGGTTGGCAGGATACTACCAGAGGTTTGTGGATGGATTTTCTAAGATTGCTGCCCCTTTGACGAAGTTGTTGTAAAATGATGTTAAGTTTGAGTGGACGGAAGCGAGACAACAAGCTTTTGAGAAGTTTAAAGCAGCTTTGACGAAAGCTCCTATCTTGGTACAACCTGAATCAGGGAAAGAGTTTGTGGTGTATAGTGACACATCCTATGTTGGTTTTGGGTGTGTGTTAATGCAAGAGGGTAAGGTGGTGGCTTATGCATCGCGGTAATTGAAGGTGCATGAGCGCAATTATCCTACGCATGACATTGAGTTGGCTGCGGTGGTTTTTGCTCTAAAGCTTTGGAGACATTATCTTTATGGTGAGAAGTGTATTGTGTACTCAGATCACAAGAGTTAAAGTATTTGATGTCTCAAAAAGAGCTAAATCTTAGGCAACGACGATGAGTGGAGTTTCTTAAGGATTACGATATGACGATCGAGTATCATCCGGGAAAGGCCAATGTTGTGGCCGATGCTTTGAGTAGGAAAGTGGCGGAGGAGTTAAGGGCGATGTTTGCTTGCTTGAGCATA
Organism: Hibiscus trionum; assembly: GCA_030270665.1. Lineage (NCBI taxonomy): Eukaryota > Viridiplantae > Streptophyta > Magnoliopsida > Malvales > Malvaceae > Hibiscus > Hibiscus trionum. Next base: position 36,723,544 of record BSYR01000026.1, on the reverse strand, counting down.
TCGCGAGATGGTGGTCTTGTTGTTGAATTGCAAGTGAAACCATCTCTGGTCTGATTGATAAAGGATAAGCAGCTGTTGGATGATTCCTTGGTGCCACATGTTCAGGATATTGCTGAGGATAGACCATCGGACTTCTGTTTTAATGATGATGATGTTCTATGTTTTGGGAGTCGGATAGTGGTACCGAATGATGTTGAGTTGAGGCACACTATTTTGACTGAAGCTCATAGTAGTCCATTTGCTATGCACCATGGTAGTACAAAGATGTACCGTGATCTGAAGGATGAGTACTATTGGGTAGGTTTGAAGAAAGATGTCGTTGAGTATGTGAGCAAGTGTATGGTTTTTCAGCGGGTTAAGGCTGAGCACCAGTTTCCTTCAGGGTTGTTGCAGCCGTTGAGGATCCCTGAATGGAAGTGGGAGAGGATTACCATGGACTTTGCGTTTGGTTTACCTTTATCGCCATCAAAGAAGAATTATGTTTGGGTGATTGTGGATCGCCTTACGAAGTGTGCGCATTTCTTACCTGTGCATACTACGTACACCTTGGATAAGCGTGCAGAGTTGTACATTGCTGAGATTGTACGTTTGCATGACGTACCAAAATCTATAGTGTCAGATAGAGATCTGAGGTTCACTACAAGGTTTTGGGAGTGTTTACATCGAGCATTGGGTACGCGGCTGAATTTCAGTACTTCTTATCATCCGCAGACGGATGGACAGTCGGAGCGTGTTATCCAAGTGCTTGAGGATATGTTGAGGTGCTGTGTGATTGAATTTCAAGGCTCTTGGGAGAAGCACTTGCCTTTGGCAGAGTTTGCTTATAATAATAGTTACCAGACGAGTATTCAAATGGCACCTTATGAAGCTTTGTATGGGAGGAAGTGCATAACTCCTCTTTGTTGGGCTGAAACGGGACAAAAGTTGGTCTCGATGCCGGCTTTGTTGAAGGGAACCACCGAGAAGGTGAAGCTCATTTGTGAGCGGTTGAAGGAAGCATCGGATCGGCAAAAGTCTTACGCAGATTTGAAGCGTAAGGAGATAGAGTTTGCAGTGGGTGACCGTGTATTCTTGAAAGTTTCACCTTGGAAGAAGGTGATGAGATTTGGCCGGAAGGGCAAGTTGAGCCCAAGGTATATTGGACCATACGAGGTGATTGAACGTGTAGGTCCCGTTGCTTATAAGCTGAGGCTGCCACAAGAGCTAGAAAAGATACATAATGTGTTTCATGTATCCACGCTTCGGAGGTATAGATCGGATCCTTCGCATGTTATGCCTGTGGAGGAAGTTGAGTTGAATCCAGACTTGACTTATGGTGAGGAACCTGTTGAGAGTTTGGATTCGGATAGTAGAGTTCTCCGTGGTAAGACCATTGAGCTGGTTAAGGTGTTGTGGAGACATTGCGGTGTTGAGGAAGCCACGTGGGAAAGAAAGGAAGACATGAAGAAGCAATTCCATTACCTTTTTCCTCCAGGTAAATTTCGAGGAAGAAATTTCTTAAGAGGGGGAGAGTTGTAACACCCCAAATTTGGGCCTAGATGTTTCATAGTTCGAATCGGACCGGTCGAGAACGGTTCGAATATAAAAGAGAGAGTTAGGGAACATCTAGTTCAGGATGCTTTAAAAATATGGAAAAATATTTGAAAATCCTCATTTATTGTGTGAATAATTATGGTGAAATCAATTTTATAAAATAAGGTTTGGAAATACTACATTTTGGTGTAGTGACCAAATTGCAGTTTTTGCAAAAGTTAAATAGTGACTATTTTGTAAAGGATTGAAACTTTGAATCTTTAAGGAGCTAATTTTACCAAAATGTTTTTAACCAGATTTCTTCTTAATTTGGGTGATTTTATTAATGGTTTAATAAAAGGAAAATAGAGATTAATTAAAAGGAAACTACCTTTGACTTTTCATAACTACTTTACGTCAATTTTCTCTCCTTCCATTTTCTATCAAATTCTTTTCAGCCAAACACTCTTTCTCCTTCAATTAGCTACTGATTTTCATCCCTTTTGATTGGATTTCAATTCCTTTTTGATTCCTAATCTTCTCCTCACCAAAACCTCTTGATTTTACATTGGATTTTTAAGAAAACTTGCCCAAATCAAGGAGAAACCAGCCATTAGAGGTAAGCTTTGTCCTTCTCCTCTAATGATCAGTTCTATACTGAAATTCCTAAGTTATCAATCCTTTGTTAATGATTTTTGAGTTGCTTTAATGTTAGAAACAAGAAATTGTCTTAAAACTCAAGGTTCTTGGAGGAATCTTGATGATTTTCGTGCTTGATGGTTAGGCTCTGTTTTGAGGTTGTTTTATAATGTATTTTGGATGTTAATTGAAGTTATAAATGAGTTTTTATCAAACAAATCCCGAATGGGCTTGGATTCCTAAGTTTTGCTTGCTAGAATGGTGGTTTTTGGGGTGGTTCTTGTGTTCTGTTATAGCTGGAGGTATAAGGACGAGTTTGTGGTGGTTTTTTATGTTGATTGATGTTTAGAAATGATTAGAAGTGGTAGATGTTGGCTGGGCTTTGTTTTGGAAGAGTTTGGAGATGATTTCGGTTGTGTTTGGTAGCCGAAATGTGGTTTTTGAGTAGATTAGAGAGTTTAGGTGTGTGGCTGATGATTTCAATGCATGTTGATGCATTAATCCTCTGCTCTTATGTGTTATAAACAGGGGAGACATCTTCGGACGCCTTTGGTGTTGATCCGGGAGCCTAGATAGCGTTTCGGCAAGCAAGCGAAACATAATCGATGAGTGCGTATGGTTTTAGAAGTCCTTGAGGGATGAAGAAACAAGCTTTGGGGATTTAGGAAAGGTTTGAAACACCTTCCTAAGTTCGGAAGTAAGTATTGGCTAGATTTCTCTCCTATATGTGGTGGATTGCCCCTAAAATGCTTTTGCATGCTCATGATTTGAGATAGATAAATTCCTACTTTTTTTATGCATGGTTTGTAGCATGCGATGATGCTTGAAATGGTTTCATGAAATAACATGTTGCATTGTTGAGATTTGAGCTTTTGTTTTAAAGCATGGCAAATGTTATGGTTTGAAATGAGATGTGAAAGATTTGAGAATTGATGCATGAAAAACAGTAGGTGAGATGATGTTTTAACATACTATATTGGCATAGAAGATGAGATACTTACCGGATATAATTGATCGATCAATAGGATGAGAGTGCACTATAAACTAAAAATTTGTACGTGCTCTTTGGTTTAATCCAAAGGGAGAGAACCGATGATGGGCATTCCATCGGGTAGGACTTGGTGAAATACCCAAGCTTTGTGTCGATGTGAGATACCGCCATGTGAGTACGGTGATGGTAGATGCCACCGGAAATTATGTTACTAGACGAGTGAGTACGGTGATGGTAGATGCCATCGGAAGTGTCTAGTGAGTTGTCTGCATATCCAAGTAATAATGAGATGTGAAACGCCAATATAATATATGAAAATGCTTTTGATTCACATGTACCCATTGATGAGATGTTTTATACTATGAGAAATTCATATGAGATTTGTATATGAAATGCTTTGGTTTTACAAGCATGTGTACGGCCTTGCCATGAGATTTGCATTGGTTTAAATGCATGAGATAGAATTGAGGTACATGTGTTTTCAATGAGAAGTTGCTTTGAAATGGTTTTCAAGCATGAGATAGAATGAGCATATTGTAGAAAAAGCTTTTGAGAAAGTGTTTTAAAGAATACATTATTGTGTTGGTTTTCTTTAGAGCATGCCTCACTAAGAAATAGTGCTTATGTTATCTTTTACCAATAATGCAGATAATTGAAGTGTTTTTGGGCAGCAAAAAGGATAAGAACATCCAAGGAAGTACAAAGCTTATGTATGGTGATGTTTTTATACACTTTAGTTTTGATATCGACAATGGGACCTCAAGGTTGTATTTGGGAGATGTGTTTGAACTCTCTAAGTTTGTGGCATGTTTGTGTTGGCTTTTATGGATTGCAAATGGTCCTAATTGTATGGTTTGAGGTTTGGTTGCTTATATTGGTTTTGAGACTAGGAAGCATGCCTTTAGATTGTGTGATCTTGTATGTGATGCCATACTCTAGTTTAAGGGTCTTAAATATGTTCCTTAGTACCAAAATGAGTTGCTTGTATGTTGTAGTGCTGTTTAAGGCATGCTTGATTTGGTTAAAAGGTGAAAACCAGCTATATCTACTGTCATTGGGTAGAGTGTATCGAAACACCCTCAACAGTTTCGAAACGGGGGTCTGTAATGGCCATAGTGTTTCGGAACGGTTGAAGTTGTTTCGAAACAGTTTGGCTACTAGTGAAGCCTTTTTCGATACCAGTCTCGGAACATACCCGAGTACCGAAACGGTCAACACCGTTTCGATACGGGTGTTTCGATACGAAGGGTGGATATTCCGATACGGTCGACCGTTGGATGTTGTTTAAATTGTTCTATGTTTACATGCTTTACATTTTAGTCCTAAACGTTGTGATTGCAATTGCTTGAGCTTGGGATGTCCTTTTAAGTTGAATTTTGACAGAGAAGCATGTAACATGATTAATTTCATATTGGTAAATCTAAAATCAGCTAAGTCTTTACAATTTCTAAAAATTACATTTTTGGTCCCTAAATGCGTAATTTTTGCAATTGAGTTCTTAAATGTCATCTGATCGTTGTGCATCTAGAAAAGATTAAAATAAAAAAAGGTCGTTAATCAAGGTTAACTTTCGGGTTGACTTTGGTTTTCCCCGTGTAGTCTTCGTAGTTTGGGTCAAGCGTCTAGGCCGAGCTAAGGGGGTTACAAGGTAATACCTCACTTACAATGTAATTAACAATATTAACGTACCAAGGAGTTTCAGAAAGCTTACCTGCCGCCATGGTTGTCGCGGCAGTGCTAGTGGCAGCAAACAACTGCTTATCTGGGAAGGTCTCCAATATGTTGGTCCTATCTGTGGGTTGACTCCTTCTTATCTCCAGCCTCGACAAGTGGTCTGCCACTTGGTTCTTTGTTCCCTTTTTATCTTTGTTATCAATGTCAAATTCTTGCAGCAGCAGAATCCAACGTATCAATCTCGGTTTCGCATCCTTTTTTTGTGAACATATACTTTAGTGTTGAATGGTCTGTATGGACCACCACCTTTGTTCCAAGTATGTACGGACAGAACTTATCGATTGAGAACACCACTGCTAACAGTTCCTTCTCTGTTGTGGTGCAGTTAACTTGGGCATCATTCAGTGTTTTGTTGGCATAGTAAATCACATGGAATAGCTTGTCTTTCCTCTGCCCTAGTGCTGCCCCGACAGCGTAGTCACTGGCATCACACATTATCTCAAATGGAAAACTCTAGTCTGGTTGAAGTACGATCGGGGCTGTTACCAGCTTCTCCTTCAGAATTCTGAATGCCTCAGTACATTCAACATTAAAATCAAAGGAATGATTCTGCTCCAATAGGTGGCATAAGGGTTTGGTAATCTTCAAAAAAATGGCTATAAACCGTCGATAAAACCTAGCATGCCCTAAGAAACTTAGAATCCCTTTGACTGTGGTGGGTGGTGGCAGCTTTTCAATGACTTCTATTTTGGCTCTGTCCACCTCTATGACGCGGCAGCTCGCCTTGGGACCTTGTACTATTCCTTCATCCACCATGAAGTGGCACTTTTCCCAGTTCAAAACCAAGTTCGCCTCTTCGCATCTTTCAAGAACCTTCTGCAAGTTGCCTAAACAACCTTCAAAACTGTCTCCAAAGAAGAAAAAGTTGTCCATGAAAATCCCTATGAAATCTTCCACCATGTCGGAGAATATTGCCATCATGCACCTTTGGAAGGTCGCTGGTGCATTGCAGAGCCCAAATGGCATTCTCCGAAAGGCATAGGTGTCGTACGGACATGTGAAGGTAGTTTTCTCTTGGTCCTCCGGTGCAATTGCTATCTGATTATAACCTGAGTAACCATCAAGAAAACAATAGTAAGGTTTCCCCGCTAATCTATCAAGCATTTGATCAATAAAGGGTAAAGGGAAATGGTCTTTCCGGGTAGCTTTATTAAGCTTCCGGTAATCCATACAAACCCTCCAACCGGTCACAGTCCTAGTTGGGATTAGTTCGTTTTCTTCGTTGGTTACCACGGTTATGCCTCCCTTTTTGGGCACACACTGCATCGGGCTCACCCACTTGCTATCCGAGATGGCGTTTATGATTCCGGCGTCGAGCCATTTGATAATCTCTTTCCTCACCACTTCTCGCATAGCCTCATTCAAACGTCTCTGGCATCAATAGTTGGCTTTTGATCATCCTCCAAGAGAATCTTGTGCATGCATAATGCCGGACTGATGCCTTGGATATCAGCTATAGTCCATTCAATAGCCTTCTTATGCTGTTGTAGCATGCTGATTAGCTGCTGATCCTATTTCTGCATTAACTTGGAAGAGATGATTACATGCAACGTATCATTTAAACCAAGACATATTTACGATGCCCTGGCAGGGGCTTAAGATCTAGAACATGTGGCTTTTCAATCGAAGGCTTCTGTATTATATGTTTATTCGAGGTATAATTAAGAGGCTCGAAGAACTTACCTGGACGAGTGCCTATCCAATTTACCTCCTCAAGACCTTAAGTGTCGGATGTTTCTGAGTTGGAGGAGTCACTGTCGTCGTTGCTGCCGTGACAGTCTTCCAGGTGACTACTGGGGCAGTGACCAATCTTTCTGTCGTGGCAGCTTAACCTGATGCAGGTTTGGTCAAAGATTACTTTAGAGATTGCCTTACACTCTTCTTCTGCATCAACATGCTTTATTGCTTGGAGAACATTGAGTTTGATTTCTTGATCATTCACACTCATAGTTAGTTCTCCTTTCTCCACATCGATCACGGTTCTGCTTGTGGCTAGGAAGGGTCGCCCTAGGATGATCGGTGTGTTTTCATCTGCTTCACAGTCTATAACAAGAAAGTCAGCAGGAAAAATAAATTTATCCACTCTTACAAAAATATCTTCAATCTTCCCTTCTGGCTGTACGTAAGAGCGGTCTGCCAGCTGCAGCATGACTGTCGTGGGCCTTGCTCGTCCAATACCTAATTTCATAAACACAGATTTGGGCATTAGATTTATGCTAGCACCAAGATCACAAAGTGTCTTGTCCATGAATTCCCCAAGTCTGGACCTTTTTGACATTGCGTCCTTGAGAAATTTCGCATAACCAGGGATCTTCTTGATGGCCTCTAACATCGGTATGTTAATGTGCACCTCCTTAAAAATATCATAGATCTTTTTGAGCTGGTACTCCTATTTCTGTTTCTGTAACCACTGTGGAAAATGGGGTGGAGGACGGTAATCTTCAAGACGTCCTTCACATGGTATTCGAATCTGAGGAGGTTTATGTTATTCAGCATCCTCTGTTTTCTCCTCTGTCCCTTCTTCTGTCATGGCAGGAGTGTCGACAACAGGTGGTTCTTCCTCTGTCGGGGCAGTGTTCTTGGCAGGTGTGTCTAGGGCCAGTTCCTTTCTTGGCATGTTCTTCATCTCCGACCCTTGTAACTGTTTCCCACTCCTGGTTGTAATTGCTTTACACTGCTCATGTGTGAGTTTTCTAGTGACCTTCGTATCACTAGGGAATCCTCCGTTCTGCCTTGGCTTGATATGCTGGGAAACTTGGCCCATCTGTGTCTCCAGAGATTTCAGGGTAGCCTCATGGTTTTTCATCCTCATCTCTGTCATGTCCGTGAATGACTCAGTTTTCTTGACAAAGTGATCCATGTTTGCCATGTAAGCTCTTGTCTGTGACATAATGTTGCCAATGTCTATTCCAGTATACTAGCTGCGGCTGTCGGTTGCAATTGCGGCTGCTGCTGTCGCGACAGAATTTTGGGTGCCCCTTGGTTTTGGTTGTTCTGCATTGGAGGATTCAGTGCATTGTTCGGGTTGCTCCAGGAAAACTTAGGATCTTTCCTCCAGTTGGGATTGTAATTGTTGGAATCATAGTTTCTTGTCTTGTTATAATTCCCAACGTACATCCCTTCTTCTAACTGTAAAGGGCAGTGTTCTGAACTGTGATTCCCACTACAGGTTTCACATACCTCTTCTGCCGAATATACAGCTTTAGAATATTTTCGCTGCAGATTTTCCACCATTTTTGTGAGGTATGCAATCTGTGATTTCAGGGAATTGTCAGCTTCATAATCTTTTACAGTTATCCCTCGTTTGCCCCTCTCCTGGCTGTAGGAAATTGCTCATCATTCTTTGCTAGGTTTTTCAACACTATCATTGCCTCGTCTGGTTCCTTATACCGTAATAGCCCATTTACTGCTGAATCTATTCTCATACGAGTGTACGTATTGGCAGCATTGTAGAATTTGACGACCTAATTCCACACGGGGAATCTATGCATCGGGCAGTTTCAAAGAAGAGTTGTAAATCTGTCCCATGCCTCGTGCATTGGTTCGTCATCCTCCTATTGAAAAGTAGCAATTTCGTTACGCAATCTTTCAGATAAATGAGAAGGATTAAAACGAGATAAGAATTCACGAGAGAGATCTGCCTTAGTTCGTATTGAACCTAGCCTTAATTTATTCCACCAAGTTTTAGCTCTGTCTCTCAGTGATTGGGGAAATAACCGGAGCCTCAGTACTTCCGAATTGATTCCTGGCAATCTAAACAATCCACAGATTTCTTGGAACATTTTTAGATGATCTCGGGTATCCTCAGTTGCAGAACCACTAAACTGGCCAGTGGAATTTATCATGCTGAACATAACAGGTTTCTGCTCGAAGTGTTCAGCTTCTGCATCTGGCAAGGTGGTTTCTAGTTCAACATGGTCATTGACCATGTAGTCGCGGCAGGACTGTCGTGCGGCAGCGGCAGTAGGTCGTTCATTCTGGACATCTTAGGGAGGATCATCAATAACCCTCTAGTCATTGTTGTGTGGGTCATTTACCCTGTCGTTCTATCTTCTGTTCATCATTGCTTCTAGTTGATCCTCAAGATAGTTGTTTCTTGCTATCAAGAGTCGGGCTTGGTTCCTGAGTTGGTACGTGCTGTAACCCCCTTAGCCCGGCCTAGGCGTTAAGACCCGAACTATGTAGATCACACGGGGAAAACCAAAGTCAACCCGAAAGTCAACCTTGATTAACGACCCTTTTTTTCTCTTTTATCTTTTCTAGATGTGTATTAAGCCTATGTGAATGGTCAAGAACCTTGGAAGAGAAAAGCACAACGATCGGAAAACGTTTAAAGACTCAATTGCAAGAAATACACATTTAGGGACCAAAATGTAAATTTTGGAAAATATAAGGACTTTGTAGATTTTAGTTTTACCGAACCTCAATTAATCATATTACAAGCCTCTCTGCCAAATTTCAGCTTGAAAAGACATCTCTAGCTCAAGCAATTGTGATTACAAATTTCAGGACGAAAATATAAAGCATGCAGACTTCAGAGAAATTCAAATCTGTGTCCAACGGTCACCCGTTTCGAAACACCTACTGCCGTATCGAAACACTGGATCAAAACACCCCCCCCTGTTTCGAAACTAGTTCCGAAACAGGGCATTCTAGTAGCCCAAAGTGTTTCGAAACACTTCTAGCCGTTCCGAAACACCCAGGCCATTTCATGCACCGTTTCGAATAAGGGTGTTTCGATACACCCTGCCCAGAAACAGCAGAAATTTCTGGTTTTTCACATCAAATCACCATCAAACACACTTTAAATCATTCCACAACATATCAACAACATGTCAAGCATTATAACTACCAAATTGCATTAAAAACTAGATACAAATCAAGCATTAGGCACACCAACTCATTTATCACATTCAACACAAGATCTTACTTTTAAACAAAGAGCATAGTATATCAACATATGAAGAAGAAGATTCAAATTTTGCAAAGCGATCCTCAACAAGTATCAAACCACAAACCGAACATGCTCAAGATGAACAAACTCATTACACATCAACGTAAAAGACTCTCCCCCATTGCCTTTATTATCTATAGCTATAAACCAAAACATACTTCTCAAGTGGAGCTCTTCTTGAATCCCTTGCTTCTTGCTGTCCAAACTTCAATTATCTGCATTGATGGACAAAAAGGAGCGTAAGCACATAATGCTTAGTGAGGAATGCTCAAAACCAAAACACCATCAATGCAGCGGATCATAAAACCATCTTAAAATGTAATCACGACTCAAAAACCCAAAGTATTGATTGCAAATCTCCTTTGAAAAACCATTGCTTTAAAACATGCATTGCTCAACAAGAAAAACCTACGTTTAACTTTGAAACACCAAACAACTCACCCCAAACAACATCCTTGCAAATGCTACCATTTAAACCTTTCAATGCACAAACACTTCATGCAAAGTTTAAATCAATTTCCTTGGAAAACACTTCCACTTCCCACTAAACTCTTCTCATGCTTGATGATCATTTCAAAGCAACATACCTTTTGGAAACCCTATGTTCCTTCTATCTATCTCATGTATTCAATAAATGCAAAACTCATGGCAAAGCCATACATGCTTGTTACTCAAAAGCATTTCATAAACTCAAAACCCCATTTGCATAAGCAAAACTCCATTTTGAAAACCACATGTACCATCTAGCTAACACATGTATACAACCTATGCAAATCTCATGGCAAGGCCACATATGCTTGATATACAAAAGCATTTCATAAAATGATTATCTCATATGCATTTCTCAAAACCTACAACATCTCAAGCATTGGTACATGTGACACATTTATTTCTCATATATTGGAATTTTTAGTAAATACTTCAACAAAACTTTTAAACCACATGCCCATCACTTTCTCATGCTACCTTGCAACATTTTCAAGCATCTCATGCTTCGTTACAATCAATATATTATATTGGCTTCAAGTGATAGTTCATAACCAATTCGACACAAGACACAATCGGATACGCGGATTACAAGCGTTGTCCCACATGATTCATACACACTACCGGCGTTACAAGGTGGAGTTTATCGGTACAATCACAACCCCTCAACACCCGTGATGGAGTTTAACGGTACAATAACAACCCCTCAACATCACTCATTGGTAGTTGTATAACCCACTAGCGAGAGCCGGGATACAACACAAGGCTTACACATGGGAGCTACCTCAACCATTGTAATCACCTTAACCAAGCTCACACACGGGAGCAACCCTCCACCGTTGTGACGCTTAACAAAGTCCACCCACGAGAGCCATCCTCCATCATGGTGACGCCAATTTCCTCAATCGCTAGGGTACTTGGATGGAGTTTACGGTACAATCACAACCCCTCGACAACCAAGGCGACTCTACTTACGGTGCACCCAATCCTATAGCCGACTAACTATATCCGATTCAAATACTTAGAAACCATTTCATCACTTCCCAATATACATCAATACCATCATCAATTCACTGTTCTAAGCATTAATCAAAATCACTTACATCATGCATCTCCATGCATCATAACCATATTAATAACATGTCAAACCAATGATCTCTTACCTTGAGCATCCTTCAAGACATGGCTTTCAAAACCAGCATTAAACATGCTAAAACATGCTTTCAAAACAGAAATTAAACATGCATTTCATAACTAATGCATCAAACCATAACTTAGCCATCCGAGGGAGTTTTTCCGAAAACTTACTCTTGAGCTTAGCTAAGTTGTTTAGACTTAAACTAAGCTCCCAAAACCTCCAAATAATCGTTTCAAAGCTGAACACTACATCAATTTTTCTTATTAGTGGCATCTAAAATATTGTCACAAAAACTTACATTTACGCCACCATTTGTATTTTTTGACGAAAAATTTGATGTCACGACGTTCGTCACGCTAGGTGCGTCGCTAAATGTCTAGCGTGACGATGTACTTGTTTTCGTCACGTATTGTCGAGAATATAGCGACGTTATTGTATAACGTCACCTTACAATTTGTATTTAGTGACAACTATTTACGTCATCAATTGATATAAAATTTCATCATTAATCATTTGTATCGTCGCCAATAATACAAAAAATTTATTGTATAAGTGACGAAAAAATATCGTCACATTGTTAATGACATAGTATATCGTCACCTAATAGTAGTATGAAGGACGATAATATATGACGTCACTTTATAATATATGTTCGATGACAACTAGTTACATCACTAAATTATATAAGATTTCGTTATTAATAATTCTTTGTCACGAATAATGCATTAACTTGAACTTATAAGTGAAGAAATAATATTGTCATATTTTTAGTTTCGTTCTAAATAATGCCCACGTGCTTGCAATTATATTGCATTTAGATTTGAATTTTAAGTTTTAATTTTAGACTTTTAAGTTATTAAAAATAATTTTAAATTTTCTTACTTAAAAACATAAAATTAAAAAGAAAAAACTTTTTATAAAATACAATAAAAATCTAAACTTTCAATAAATTACAATAAAGATTAATTTTTTTAAAACAAATTACAATAAAGGTTGTACATTTTATAAATTACAATAATGTCTCAAAATTGTACAATCATTACAATTTGACCATTCTCTCTAAAATGCCAAAAACCATTCACCATATCTCAATCACGGTTCCTAAGCCTCCCTATTAGTGCTAAAATTCACTATCTTCCTCAATCCATTACTTCCCGGCCACCACTGTTGGTCATTGTTTCGTAACCCTCAAAACCCCCTCATTTCATCAAATACCTTCAAATGAACATGATTAGGTACTTCCCTAGAATAAAAATCATGGATCCATGTATTGTCGCCTATGAATCTAAGCTCAATAAAATGCCTGAAAAGTTACACAAAATTAAATTAAGTTACTGCAAAAACTTAAAACCTTAAATCTTATTATATAGTTAAATTACATAATACGCACAACTCAAAAAATATAGTATTCTACATACTCGATATGTTACCTTTAGGAACCATAACAAAACTTACCAAACCATGTTATAGCTACTGAAGCTACAGAAGTACCTAATGTACATACATCCTCATACATTCTGCTCCAAATGTTAGGTAAACTTCAACTGCTTAGTTGATCCTAATTCAGAACAGAGATATCATTAACAATCAGATAGTCTCGCATCAGTTCTGTTAGAGATCCGAGATATGTTTCCTTGTTACTTGTTTCCTTAATTAAGAGATTTGTAAATATTTTATTTGATTAGGATCCCTTGCTCTAAGGGTTTGTATTCTATTGCTAGAATTAGTTCCTTACCTAGTTTAGAAGTTACCTAAGATAGGCCCTGGGTTTGTGTATTTATTTGTAACATTTTCTCTATTGAAACTAATAACAAATTAAGTCTATTCGACATGGTATCAGCGCCACTCTTTTCTTATGCCTTACTGTTCTTGTTGGACAGTATTTTTTACCCTTTTTTCTCTTGAGAGAATATGGTCGATACGACTAATTCAAGCAGTACTGAAACTGCTCGAGTAGACACTATGAGTGAAGGAAGTCACTCTAATTCGACGAGTGATTTACAAAACATACAAGCCCCCTATAGATTGAATGGTAAAAATTACCTTAAGTGGTCTCAATTGGTGCGAACTTTCCTCAAAGGAAGGGGTAAACTCAGTCACCTTCTTGGAACTGGTCCTAAGGAAGGAGATCCCAGATTTGAGGCTTGGGATGAACAAGATTCATTAGTCATGACTTGGTTGTGGAATTCAATGGTGCCCGAAATCAGTGACACTTGCATGTTCCTTAGTACAGCAAGGGAAATATGGGAGGCTGTGAAACAAACTTATTCAAAAGTTAGAGATGCTGCCCACATTTATGAAATCAAGAGCAAGATTTCAGCCACCAAACAAGGAAACAAATCCATTACAGAATATTCTAATCTGCTGCAAAATCTCTGGCAGGAAATGGACCACTACCAATGCATTCAGATGAAATGCAGCGAGGATGCAACAACTCTAAAGTGGTTTGTCGAAAAAGATAGAATTTATGATTTCCTTGCTGGACTAAATATTGAATTCGATGCAGTGAGAGTTCATATTTTGGGGAAGGAAGATCCGCCTTCATTAAATGAGGTTATTGCTACTATTTGTACTGAAGAAGGAAGAAGAGGAGTGATGATGGTTGGAAATATTCAAGTTGAGAGCTCAGCCTTGGTTACCAAAATTGTTCCTGAGGGTCTGGAAAATATTGAAGATAGACCAGAAATGAAAAGAGCAGTGAACAAGGACTCCTTATGGTGTACTTACTGCAAAAAGCCTCGTCACACCAAAGAGAAATGCTGGAGGCTACATGGGAAGCCTCCATCAACAAATAGAAATTTTACAGAAAGAGGAGGTCCAACAAGGGGACATAACATGGCTTTTGCAACCAGACAAGTGACTAAAGAGTCAGATGAACAATCTGTTGAGTTCAACCAAGAAGAAGTGGAAAAATTGAAAAGTCTTCTGGAATCTTTAGAGAAACCATCCTCTACAGGTACATACAATCTAGTCTTCTCAGGTATATCCTCTTCCTCTTCTCAGAATTCTAATGCCTTGAAAGCATCCACTCACATACCTACCCAAAACTCATGGGTAATAGACTCAGGAGCCACTAATCATATGACCAATTCCTCTCTAAATTTCATCACCTATACACCCTGTCCTAGCAACAAGAAAATTACAGTTGCAGATGGTACTATGGTAACAGTTGCTGGTCAAGGAGATATTGCTATTAGTGAAACTCTTCTACTTAAAAATGTTTTACATGTGCCCAAGCTGTTTACTAGTCTTGTCTCTATACCGAAGCTTGTTAAAGATACTAATTGCAGTGTTCTGTTTTACCCAACACATTGTATTTTTCAGGAGCAAGAAACGAAGAGGATGATTGGGCGTGCTAGGGAAATAAAAGGCCTATACTACCTTGAGGTTCTTGGTGGACCAGCTAGTGTTTTGAATACTCAATCTTTGTCTTTTTTGTCCAATTCTACAGCCAATAAAGACCAGATATGGCTACATCACTTTCGCCTTGGTCATCCACCTTTTAGACTTTTGAAAACCTTGTTTCCTTCTTTATGTAAAACAATAAATTTAGATGAATTTCATTGTGAAGTTTGTGAGCTTGCAAAACATAAATGTGCCTCTTTTCCAGCAAGTAATAAAAGAACTAGCCATCCTTTTAATCTTATTCACAGTGATGTTTGGGGGCCCTCTACCATTCCTAACATAACTGGGGCTAGGTGGTTTGTATCTTTTATAGATGATTGCAGTAGGGTTACTTGGATTTATCTTCTGAAACAAAAGTCAGATGTTGCCTCTACCTTTAAAACTTTCTATACCATGATTAAGACTCAATTTGGGGCTGAAATTAAGAAAGTCAGATCTGACAATGCTAGAGATTACTTTAATCAATTCTTGTCACCTTATTTCCTAGACAAAGGTATTATACATGAGTCATCTTGTATACATACTCCCCAACAGAATGGGGTAGCAGAAAGAAAGAATGGGCACCTCCTTGCTATGACTAGAGCACTTTTGTTTCAAAACAATGTTCCTAGAAAATATTGGGGGGAAGCTGCCTTAACTGCTACTTCACTGATAAACAGAATGCCTTCTCAAACCCTTTCATCCCAAAGTCCTCTTCAAATCCTTGTCAAATTCTTTCCCAACTTCAGTCCATCCCTTCATCTACAACCAAGGGTATTCGGGTGTGTTGCTTTTGTTCACATCCACTATCCAAACCGAGGTAAACTTGACCCAAGGGCTTTGAAATGTATATTCATTGGCTATTCCTCCTCTCAAAAAGGCTACAAATGTTATCACCCACCTACCAAAAAAATTTATACCTCTGCTGATGTTACTTTTTGTTGAAAAGGAGAGTTATTTTACTATTCCTTATCTTCAGGGGGAGATAGCTTTTAGGGAAGATAAGGAAGCAGACCTTTTTTTACTTCAGCCCCTTCCTACAAATGTACATTTTGGTCAGTTTTTACTTCAGCCCCTTCCTACAAATGTACATTCTGGTCAGTCATCTATTCCTACTACAGAAATACATCCAAGACAGCCACCTATTCCTATTCCATCTTCTCCTCACACTCCTCAAACAACCATTAACATATCACAGCCCAATATTCAAGACACTACTTGTCCCCTGAAGACCTATTCAAGAAGGAAGGCGCCTATGCAGATTCAATCATCCCCTTCTCTTGCTCCTACTCCTATTCCTATACAATTTGAGGTACATTCTGAAACTTCTTCTGAACATAATGATAATGACAGTGCTATATCTGATTCTGAACATGGTAACACTGTTTCTGATTTTGAATTTCCCATTGCCATTAGAAAAGGAAAAAGAACCTGCACCACTAAACATCCATCCTATTTGTTTATGACCTACAAAAACCTTTCACCAAGTCACACAGCATTCCTTACTAGCCTAAATGATATCATTGTTACAGGTAATGATTCAGAAGGAATTAATGATTTGAAAAAATGCCTAGTAAAAGAGTTTGAAGTGAAAGAACTTGGCAGATTGAAATACTTTCTTGGTATTGAGGTGGCACACTCACAGCAAGGGATTTTTATATCTCAACAGAAGTATACCTTGGATTTGTTGAAGGAAACTGGAAAAATGGGATGTAAACCAGCAGCAACACCCATAGAAATCAATCACAAGCTTGGAGACTCAAAGGAGGATGATATGGCAGTTGACAGAAATTCATTTCAGAGACTGGTAGGAAGACTCATCTATTTGTCACATACCAGACCTGATATAGCATATGTTGTTGGGGTTGTGAGTCAATTCATGCATAACCCTAAAGAATCTCATCTAAGGGCTGTAGTTCAAATTTTGCAATATTTGAAGGGTACACCACGCAAAGGGATTATGTTTAAAAGAGGGGAGAAATTAACACTGGAAGCATACACAGATGCAGATTATGCAGGATCAATAGTTGATAGAAGATCAACCTCAGGCTACTGCACCTTTTTTGGAGGAAACTTGGTTACTTGGAGAAGTAAAAAACAGAATGTGGTAGCTAGATCCAGTGCAGAAGCTGAATTTCGAGCCATGGCACTGGGAATTTGTGAGTTGTTATGGCTGAAAATTATTTTAGAAGATCTAAGGGTGAAATTGGATGGACCAATGAAGCTATATTGTGATAACAAGTCTGCAATCAACATAGCTCATAATCCAGTTCAACATGACAGAACAAAGCATGTTGAAGTGGATAGACATTTCATAATAGAGAAACTTGACAGTGGTTTAATCTGTACTCCCTATGTAACCACTGGAAATCAAGTTGCAGACATACTTACCAAGGGACTACCTAGTAAAGACTTTCAGAAGTTAGTAGGCAAGCTGAGAATGGAGGACATCCATGCACCAGCTTGAGGGGGAGTGTTAGAGATCCGAGATATGTTTCCTTGTTACTTGTTTTCTTAATTAAGAGATTTGTAAATATTTTATTTGATTAGGATCCCTTGCTCTAAGGGTTTGTATTCTATTGCTAGAATTAGTTCCTTACCTAGTTTAGAAGTTACCTAAGATAGGCCCTAGGTTTGTGTATTTATTTGTAACATTTTCTCTGTTGAAACTAATAAGAAATTAAGTCTATTCGACAAGTTCAAATATTTTAGGTCATTTAAAATGCTAAATTGAGTAACAACAATTTAATAAATAGGACAAACTGTAGCACTAATATGGGGGAGACAAATACATAACACAAACAAATTAATTATCAATTTCATAGAATATCAAACAAGTGGTATAACAGCAAGCTGAGACTCACACCTAATAAACTAACCAGTTGAAAATGCCAAAGTTCAAATTGATTGTTGCCTCGTCTTTTTGCGAATCAAAACATATACCAACATTATATGGATGTGTTACAAGAATCACAAGGTAGAAACTTGGAACAGTTTGAAATGACATATAAGAGAATGTATTGTCGATTCTAACAGAGCAAATATAAGCAAAAATTTTTGGAAAGCATATATTATATCTTTCGAGAACGGTCTCAATATATATATATTTCTTCTAAAATAAAAGTAATTAAAAAGAAAAAACATAGCATTAAAACAATGAACATATCACCTAACATAATCTGAAACATATCACCTAACTTAATCTAAAGCATACCAAGAATAATCCAGAAATAGATCATCTGACTAAAAAAGACAACTATATAACCAAAATAATCTAGAACATGCCAAGAATTTGACAGATTTAATTGTCGAAAGATAAAATAGATCATGCCATATCTAAATTGAAACGGTGCAAAATAGGAGGTAGGCATAACTAATATAAATTATTTAGGGACATTTGTAGGAAATAGATGTACATTGCCTTAAGAGTCTGAATTCTGAAAAAGTATGGTTACAGAATGTACATTATTAAATCCTTGAGCTGTTGTTCCAATTGTCTAATCTAAAAATAGATAAACCCAAAATCATATAGAGATGGTTAAACACAAATTTACAACGAGCAATTAACACAGTTAAAGAAAACCCCAACCCTACCTAAGAAAAAGGAAAAAGCAATTGGTCCAACAAGTTCTACACCATGCTACCCAAACTTAAGGAAAGTGTTGATAATCGACATAAGTCCAATACAAGTATTCATTTTTCTATGTTTTCCTTGATCAAACCCATACACATGCTCAAATATTTGTCAAACAGAGGTGTCGGGCATGGGTACTTACAAAGAAAAGAGAGTTCAAAACATCAAATAGCATAAGTTCTATATACATGTTAAATACTAGAATAATAATCTTAAAATACAAAACTTGGGTACTTCGTAAACTAAAAGGCTAGAATTTGATTGAAAAGGCTAGAGATTGAGAGTACCAAATCTTCAAGAAGCAAGTGATCATGCTTATATGGTGAGAATTGGACACCATCCACGTCTTTTACTCCTTAAAATATTGAATCTGTTAAAATAAATCCAAAATTTTAAGAAAATTCATAATTCAAAACTGTACGAAAAAAGGTAAAGAAAATCAAACCAATAAAAGAAAATAAATAAAAGAGATTAGATGATGGAGAATGTAAAACAACATGTGCCCATAAGAATTAGAACTTTGGAGATTTGAGTCCCATGAGAAATTAAGCCCCGAGTAAACAAGTAAGCGAGATTAGATCTGAGAACTTTATATCCCTTTATGTCAGTTGAACATACATAGTTCTAGAGTTTGGCAAGACAAAGAGCAATACAAAACAACACCCATTCCACGGTATAAAAAAGTATCAATACCACAAATCAAATAATAATACTCACATAGAACAGGTAAATCTTGCTACCTTAATCGCAGAATCTCAGCAAGTCCTTATCAGAAACCTAAGCTTCTTTCAACGAGACGAAATCGTTAAATGTTTCTTCAGCCTCCATGGATATACTCTTTGCTTTCATTGATATCCCTGACCTTCGCATCAATAAATTTAGAATTTCTGGAATAAAAAGGTTAAAGACCTAAGAAAAAAACCCTAAATTTCTAGGACAAGAATGTAATGAATTATTATAATTTATGCATAATAATTAATAAATATAAATTAAATAGTTTTTAGTTATTAAAAGAATCCAATATGAATGAAAATGTTTAAACTAACTATTTTTTAGATTTTATTCTAAGATAATGGCCAAAATTAGAATGACACTCTATTAATTCATTTGAATAATTTTAGGATTTATATTCAATACACATATACAAAAAATTTCACAAGTGCCTTAGTTTTAAGGTTTAGTTTTAGAATTTAGGGTTTAGATGTTATGAGTTTAAGTTTTAGGGGTTTAGAACTTTAGAGTTGTAGTTAGAATGTAAGGTTTAAGGTTAAAATTTAGGGTTTAAAGTTTAGGATAATATATTTAGGTTGTAACCTATAAACCCTGAATTCTAATCATAAACCCAAAATTCTAACCATAATCCATCAATTCTAAACCACTAAACCTAAACTCCAACATATAAACCCTAAACTAAGGCACTTGTGGAAACTTTTTGTTTCCACCGCATTTGTATGAAATAATTATCCATAATTTTATATATTTTTTAATAATTCATAAAATTATAGTTTTAAAAAATAAATTATGATTTTTAAATGTTTTTATATAAAAAAATAATTTTGTTTATTTTTAGATTATTGCTTAAAAACATTTGAAAGTATTAACATAAAATTTTATTTACAATCGAGTGGTCAAAATAGAATGTTAATCCTTAATTTAAAATATCACATCATCTCCCCTCAAGATAGTTAGCAATGTGATGATCATTTAAAAAATATTAGAAGTTTAATGATCAACTTCCTAACTTCATTGACCAAATGATCATTTTAGCTTCCTTTAGTAACTACTAGTGTACTTTACTTTATCTTTTAGATTTTAGTAATTTTAATGATTTAGACCGGCCTAAAAACCTATACGTCCACCACAAGCCCTCATTTTTTTCTTAAAAAAATTCTTCACCAAATAAGTCGAGCAATAAACTTCTCAAACCAGATCAAATGAAATTTGCATCACTATATCTAACAAACTCCATTTATTAATCAAAATTAATAAAACAAATTTGAAAATACATATAAATATATACAACACAACTTTAGGAAAACTAGATCTTATTGAAATTATGAGCCTAAAATCTAAAACATTTGAAAATACATTACTAATAAAATTTGAATCAGAGATGCAACTGAGACATCACTATAAAACTTTTCCGACTATTTTGTGTTAATTTTTTTTACGTTAAACATTAAATGATACAATTTTATGATGTCTTTTAAAATCTTCATATAATACATAAGAGATATGACAATGAGTGATGAATAAGTTTTTTTGTCACATTAAACCTATTTTTATGAAAAAAATAATTCGTCACATTTTATGTCTTATGAAATATGAAAAATAAAATTATCACGAATAAAAATTATCAATGACAAATTTACGACATCATCAATTCAAATTGAATTGATATAATAAAAATTCGTCATTAATACAAATTTTTATTTGTGACGATTTTTTGCAACGTCACCACTTCATTTAAACGTCATTAAAATGTTTCCCGCCAATTTTTTTGGAGGCAAATTTTGGCGCCAAACATATAATGACGAAAATAAATGACGCATTTTGAAATTGTCATAAAAGATTTGACACCAATCACTAAATGTGACGAAAACACGTAAGTGTCATATTTATAGTACATTTTGTGACGTTATATGCATCGTCATATAGAAATTTCGTCATTAATTGATAAATTTGTTGTAGTGGAAAAACATCTCCACTCACCGATACACAAAACTATGCTAGCCGACAAGCCTCCCAAGCGTCCGAAACGTCCAACGCCACCTCTATCGCTTCCGGATCATTCTCCCTTGTTTTTAACACATAACAACAGAGGATTAATGCACCACCATGCATTAAAATCACCAGCAATACAACCTAAACTCGCTGCTCTACATAAGAACCTCATTTCGGCTTCCAAAAACAACCGAAATCACCTCCAAACTCTTTCAAAGCAAAGCCCAGCCAAGATCTATCACTTCTAACCATTTTCTAAACATCAATTAACATCAAAAACAACCCTAAACTCGTCCTTATACCTCCAGCTATAACAGAACACCAAAATCACCCCAAAAACCACCATTTTCACAAGCAAAAACTCAAGAATCACAACCTATTCGGGATTTGATTGATAAAACCTCTTTTCTAACATCATTTAACATCCAAAATACATTAGAAAACCATCTCAAAACAGAGTCCAACCAATTACAACGAAAATCCTCAAGATCTCTTCCAAAATCTTGAGTTTTAAGCCAAAATCTTGTTTCTAGCATTAAAACCATTCATAAATCTTTAATAAAGGATTGACAACTTGGGAATTTCAGTAAAGAACTGAGTATTTAGAGGAGAAGAACAATCTTACCTCTAAATGATGATTTCTTCTTGATTTGGGCAAAATTCCATGAAAATGCAATGTGGAAATCAAAAGGATTTGATGCAAGATTGATTAGCGACCAATAGGTGATGGAAATCTATCAATTGAAGTGAAGATCAATGTGAATTTTGCTGGAGAAAATGTGTTTGGATGATGGGATTTTGAGAGAAAAAGGAATGAGAGAAAATTAGGAAATGTAGTTATGAAAGTTAAAAAGTAGTTTTCACCTTTCTTTTATTTAATTAAAACATTAATTAAATCTCCCAAATTAAGGAAAAATCTGGAGAAGACATTTTGGGTAAATTAGCTCCTTAAAGATTCAAAATTTCAATCCTTTACAAAACAGTCACCACTAAACTTTGCAAAAATCGCAATTTGGTCACTACACCGAAATGTAGTATTTGCAAACCTTATTTTGTAAAATTGATTTCACCAATCACCTTTATGTATTAAAAGAGGATTTTTAGATATTTTTCTATATTTTTAAAACATCCCGAACTAGGCTTTCCCTAAAACTCCCTTTTATATTCGAACCGTTTTTCAGACCGGTCCGGTTCAAACCCTAAACTTCTAAGCCCAAATTTGGGGTGTTACAACTCTCCCCCTCTTAGAAAATTTCATCCTCGAAATTTCAACTTGCGAAAACAGCATGATACCAAACTTCTCAAAGCAACACACAATGTAACACCGGAGACTTAACCACCACTGAAACGTCCTCAAATCAAACTTACACTATTCCCAAATCCAACGCCACTACTCACGGTGCAAGACTTCTGACACACACGGTTACTAACCTCAACTTAGCTTTTCACACCTTCAATTGTGCAGGACCCTCAACAACCCGGAGAACTTATTAAACCTTCACAGCAGACTCCACCTCACCTCATAACTCCTTCAACAAACTCACACACACGGTGACACCAACCCATCCATTTTTCAGCCACCATGTAACCCACAACCTTCACTGCTTCTAAAACCCCTTGCAAACCGCTCAACTCCTTTCAAAGGTTACCACAACAAGCAAAAATTCCTCAAGCAACAACTGCTTACCCAAACCTCTCAATGTATTGATAACATTCCTTCACATCCGCCTCTATCACTACCACAACAACTCATCAAAACTACTCACACAACACCCAATATCCACATCACGAGACTCCATCCTTAACTCAACAGTTGTTTCACTTACCCCAACTATCTTAGGAAAGATTTACTTATACTCAACTAACAAACCACTTCTCACAAGAACCCCGACCACTCAACAATGGCCCTTGAACTTACATTGCCTTTCCACATCAAGCTTAAACTATGACACCAATCTTACTTGGATACCACTCATTCCATTCACATACAAACATATTGAGACCACGAACCTCTGCTCATCCCAAGCCAACTTCACCTAAAGCTCTCAACACAACCTCCTTCCAACTTCCCTAAGGTTACTACGAACCACCACCTACATAGCAAAACCCTCCCATTGCAACTATCGACGCAAGATACCTCCACACTCCAGAAACACATCCACTATACTACAACAATCACCCAGCACAGAGAAAACTACAACACTTATCTATTATTCCAAACCACCTCAAACGATTCTAACTCCAAACGATCACCTCCTTATCACCGCAGCGCTAAACTCTCTAAGCACCTAAACACCTTCCTTCTGCCACCATGCTAGCTCACACCCACTACTACTGACAACATATCTACTATATCCTAATACTTATAGCATTCACCTAGCACCAAAACAACACTTTAAACCCACCAACCAACCTAATCCTACCACAACACTATCGGACCCAATTAGATATTAGCAAGTGTGAACGTTCGTATGCATGATCTCCAACATGCCCTATCAATGCCTGTGCATATGTATGCAAAACCTCTAATGTCATGTCACATGTATGCATGTACCAACATATATATATAATACATAATCAAATGATTTTAATTGTGCATGTATGTCGGTTCACACTTACCAATAACATCCTCAGAATCCATCTAAGAACAACCTCTTACCTCATCTCCAACTTTTCCGGCCCCACCACTCTAACAATTGCTAACTACAAAATACTCCACTAGTACCCTCTTCACTCTAAAGTTGTTTCCAAAACAACACCGGCTACCACCCAAACTTACTAGTTATAAGACTTTACTCACTACACAAAGAAATCTAAACCGGAACCAAACAAAGATAACTAGGGCAAAGATTACTTATAAAAATTACCTGTAATCACCCCACTGCCCCGGAGCTCCAACAGACAAACTCCCTTCCCTGTAGAACCACTATTCTCTGGCCGCACCGCCGCAGCACCAACCAACACTTTAAGGTCATCACCGTCTCCCTGCGGTAAGGAACCCTGACTACCCCGAGCTAACTCCAGACAATTCCGCCTCAAATGTCCAACAGACCCACAATTCCAACAAGATCCATCCTCCAGACACCTCACACATCCTTGCCTTTCTTGCCACCTCCGAACTCTGTCTCGGCCGCGCTCACGACCCTTATGAGACCCTTTTTCACGCACTGAAGTTGATCTCACTACTTGAGGACAATCCCGCTTCACATGCTCCTTAGAACCACAGTTCCAACAAACCCCAACACCCCAACAAACTCCAACATGATGCCTTCTACAACGATCACACTTCGGCAAGTGAACTATCACTCCTTGGTCATATTGCCCTTGACCCACATCAGCACCGCCACTAAAACCTTTGTTCAGGCGAACCCTTCTGTCACGTAACCTCTTACGCTGACCACTCTCAAGATCGGTACTCACATCTCTTTTGCCTGTACTTTTCTCACCAACACAAACTGAACCCACACTCACACGTTGCTTAACCCCTGGAAACCTATCTCCAAGGTATCTTCTACTAAAGGCAGACACAAAGAACTCCCAATCTATATCGTGGATATTCGTTGCCACCGCCACAGATGTCCACCAAGCACAAGCATCCTCCAACATTAACAAGACAACACTTCCCAACTTATAGGCGTTACCACACCCTTCCCGATCCAGAATCAGAATTATACCGGCTAACCAAGCCTCGAACGCCTCAGGCGTCGAACCATGATACTCCATAGCTCCCAAATCCTGCAAACGTTGCTTTGACAAACTCTCATGTCCCACAGATGACAAATCCTTCATCACAGAACCAACCCTTTCATTCTGCCTTACCACCTCAACTCCAAGCACAGACGACCGAAACGAAACACCTCCACCAAAAGGTGAATTCCACCCCTTAACAACCTGCTCTAAAGCAGCAACCATCGTACCCAATTTCCATTCTCTCATCGATCCCATTGTGCTATTAATAACAAAGTAACAATAACAAAACGATCAGACCAGCTTCGAGTAAGGATTCAAGACTCCAACTCCAAACTAACACATAGCTATAATAATAAGGCAATGGGTATCCCGAGTTTTCCCTTTTTACATGACATAACAATCAATAAAAACATTGATATCACAAACATCGAGCATATCCATCAGCAAACTTCAACCACGCCCTCATCAAAACAACATTCACCCTCAACAGCATAATATCAACATATCATACCCATCACATTTTCATTACTCAAAATCAATTTACCACAAACTTACTGTTTCCCCAAAACTTCGCAACTTAGCTCTGATACCAACAAATGTAACCCCCTTAGCCCGGCCTAGGTGTTAAGACCCGAACTACGAAGATCACACGGAGAAGACCAAAGTCAACCCGAAAGTCAACCTTGATTAACGACCTTTTTTCTCTTTTATCTTTTTAGATGTGTATTAAGCCTATGTGAATGCTCAAGAACCTTGGAAGAGAAAAGCACAGCGATCGGAAAACGTTTAAGGACTCAATTGCAAGAAATACACATTTAGGGACCAAAATGTAAATTTTGGAAAATATAAGGACTTTGTAGATTTTAGTTTTACCGAACCTCAATTAATCATATTACAAGCCTCTCTGCCAAATTTCAGCTTAAAAAGACATCTCTAGCTCAAGCAATTGTGATTACAAATTTCAGAACCAAAATATAAAGCATGCAGACTTCAGAGCAATTCAAATCTGTGTCCAACGGTCACCCGTTTCGAAACACCTACTGCCGTATCGAAACACTGGATAAAAACACCCACTTGTTTCGGAACTAGTTCCGAAACAGGGCATTCCAGTAGCCCAAAGTGTTTCGAAACACTTCTAGTCGTTCCGAAACACCCAGGCCATTTCTGGCACCCGTTTCGAAACAGCTAAGGGTGTTTCGATACACCCTGCCCAGAAATAGCAGAAATTTCTGGTTTTTCACATCAAGTCACCATCAAACACACTTTAAATCATTCCACAACATATCAACAACATGCCAAGCATTATAACTACCAGATTGCATTAAAAACTAGATACAAATCAAGCATTAGGCACACCAACTCATTTATCACATTCAACACAAGATCTTACTTTTAAACAAAGAGCATAGCATATCAACATATGAAGAAGAAGATTCAAATTTTGCAAAGCGATCCTCAACAAGTATCAAACCATAAACCGAACATGCTCAAGATGAACAAACTCATTACACATCAACATAAAAGACTCTCCCCCCATTGCCTTTATTATCTATAGCTATAAACCAAAACATACTTCTCAAGTGGAGCTCTTCTTGAATCCCTTGCTTCTTGCTATCCAAACTTCAATTATCTGCATTGATGGACAAAAAGGAGCGTAAGCACATAATGCTTAGTGAGGAATGCTCAAAACCAAATCACCATCAATGCAGCAGATCATAAAACCATCTTAAAATGTAATCACGAGTCAAAAACCCAAAGTATTGATTGGAAATCTCCTTTGAAAAACCATTGCTTTAAAACATGCATTTCTCAACAAGAAAAAACCTACGTTTAACTTTGAAACACCAAACAACATCCTTGCAAATACAACCATTTAAACCTTTCAATGCACAAACACTTCATGCAAAGTTTAAACCAATTTCCTTGGAAAACACTTCCACTTCCCACTAAACTCTTCTCATGCTTGATGATCATTTCAAAGCAACATACCTTTTGGAAACCCTATGTTCCTTCTATCTATCTCATGCATTCAACAAATGCAAAACTCATGGCAAAGCCATACATGCTTGTTACTCAAAAGCATTTCATAAACTCAAAACCCCATTTGCATAAGAAAAACTCCATTTTAAAAACCACATGTACCATCTAGCTAACACATGCATACAACTTATGCAAATCTCATGGCAAGGCCACATATACTTGATATACAAAAGCATTTCATAAAATTATTATCTCCTATGCATTTCTCAAAACCTACGACATCTCAAGCATTGGTACAAGTGACACATTTCTTTCTCATATATTGGCATTTTTAGTAAATACTTCAACAAAACTTTTAAACCACATGCCCATCACTTTTTCATGCTACCTTGCAACATTTTCAAGCATCTCATGCTTCGTTGCAATCAATACATTATATTAGCTTCAAGTGATAGTTCATAACCAATTCGACACAAGACACAATCGGATACGCGGATTACAAGCGTTGTCCCACACGCTTCATACACACTACCGGCGTTACAAGGTGGAGCTTATCGGTACAATCACAACCCCTCAACACCCGTGATGGAGTTTAACGGTACAATCACAACCCCTCAACATCACTCATCGGTAGTTGTATAACCCACTAGCGAGAGCCGGGACACAACACAAGGCTTACACATGGGAGCTACCTCAACCATTGTAATCACCTTAACAAAGCTCACACACGAGAGCAACCCTCCACCGTTGTGACGCTTAACAAAGTCCACCCACGAGAGCCATCCTTCATCGTGGTGACGCCAATTTCCTCAATCGCTAGGGTACTTGGATGGAGTTTACGGTACAATCACAACCCCTCGACATCCAAGACAACTCTATTTACGGTGCACACTATCCTATTGCCGGCTAACTATATTCGATTCAAATACTTAGAAACCATTTTGTCACTTGCCAATATACATCAATACCATCATTAATTCACTGTTCTAAGCATTAATCAAAGTCACTTACATCATGCATCTCCATGCATCATAACCATACTAATAACATGTCAAACCAAGGATCTCTTACCTTGAGCATCCTTCAAGACATGGCTTTCAAAACCAGCATTAAACATGCTAAAACATACTTTAAAAACAGTAATTAAACATGCATTTCATAACTAATGCATCAAACCATAACTTAGCACATCCGAGGGAGTTTTTCCGAAAACTTACTCTTGAGCTTAGCTAAGTTGTTTAGACTTAAACTAAGCTCCCAAAACCTCCAAATAATCGTTTCAAAGCTGAAAAACCATCTCCACTCATCGATACACAAAACTATGCTAGCCGACAAGCCTCCCAAGCGTCCGAAACCTCCAACGCCACCTCTATCTCTATCGGATCATTCTCCCTTGTTTTTAACACATAACAACGGAGGATTAATGCATCACCATGCATTAAAATCACCAGCAATACAACCTAAACTGGCTGCTCTACACAAGAACCTCATTTCGGCTTCCAAAAACAACTTAAATAACCTCCAAACTCTTTCAAAGCAAAGCCCAGCCAAGATCTATCACTTCTAAACATTTCTAAACAACAATTAACATCAAAAACAACCCTAAACTCGTCCTTATACCTCCAGCTATAACAGAACACCAAAATCACCCCAAAAACCACAATTTTCACAAGCAAAAACTCAAGAATCACAACCTATTCGGGATTTGATTGATAAAACCTCTTTTCTAACTTCATTTAACATCCAAAATACATTATAAAACCATCTCAAAATAGAGCCCAACCAATTACAACGAAAATCCTCAAGATCTCTTCCAAAATCTTGAGTTTTATGCCAAAATATTGTTTCTAACATTAAAACCATTCATAAAACTTTAATAAAGGATTGACAACTTGGGAATTTCAGTAAAGAACTGAGTATTTAGAGGAGAAGAACAATCTTACCTCTAAATGATGATTTCTCCTTGATTTGGGAAAAATTCCATGAAAATACAATGTGGAAATCAAAAGGATTTGATGCAAGATTGATTAGGAACCAATAGATGATGGGAAATCTCATCAATTGAAGTGAAGATCAATGTGAATTTTGCTGGAGAAAATGTGTTTGGATGATGGGATTTTGAGAGAAAATTAGGAAAAGTAGTTATGAAAGTTAAAAAGTAGTTTTCACCTTTCTTTTATTTAATTAAAACATTAATTAAATCTCCAAAATTAAGGAAAAATCTGGAGAAAACATTTTGGGTAAATTAGCTCCTTAAAGATTCAAAGTTTCAATCCTTTACAAAATAGTCACCACTAAACTTTGCAAAAATCGCAATTTGGTCACTACACCGAAATGTAGTATTTCCAAAGCTTATTTTGTAAAATTTATTTCACCAATCACCTTTATATATTAAAAGAGGATTTTTAGATATTTTTAAAACATCCCGAACTAAGCTTTCCCTAAAACTCCCTTTTATATTCGAATCGTTTTTTAGATCGGTCCGATTCAAACCCTAAACTTCTAAGCCCAAATTTGGGGTGTTACACGTGCGTTCGATTTCAGGGTCTAATTCGTACTCAGGTTCTTTACCTCGTCTAGATCTGCGCATAAGCAAACAGAAAACCTTGTGAAAAGCATAGGGTAAATAATACCATTAAAAACATAAAAATAAAAAGAGAAAGTGCAGTAATTGAAAGAGTAAAGATATGTGGTCAGTCCCCGGCAACGGCGCCAAAAACTTGTTGCCTGTAAAAGAGTCCTATCGCAAATAGTGCAAGTGTACACGATGCAAGTAGTAAAGTTTTGCGTGTAAAATAGTATATCGCAATAGAGTGCAAGTGTACACAACGCAAGTAGTAAAGTGATACACGAAGTATCGAATGTCGAATCCACAGGGACTGGAAATAGCTTTATCCTTGGATTGCTACACAAGAGAGAAATAGAAGAGTTTAATTTATTGAGAAATAATAATGAAGAATACTGAATATAAAAGAACGGAGTTTTCAGGGTTAAGAAATAGGCTGGTATTGATCTGCTTGGTAGTGCATGTGTTGCACTGTATAAGAATTCATGTTTTGTCATCGTCCCTGTCACGGCAGCACCTGTCGCGGCAGCAGTCTGTTGTTGTCGCGGCAGCGATCACACAACTCTGTACTTCTAGCTTGGCAAGAATCCCTGTTGTAACTTGTCCTATCCCTAGGTCCAAGTATTGTTGATGACACTTCTCGGATGGTACCTCCCGGCGTGAATCAAAGGGTGAACACCAATGTTGTTGAATTCTTCCTTAGCCACTTAACCTCGTCCTATCCCTAGGTCTGAGATAGTTCAACCATAAACTGGAGAACCCGCACTTATTCCTTTCGTATACTTAACTCTCCCGATATTAAGTAAATAAATAATCTCACAATGCTCTCCCGATACTCTTGCAAGATGTTGAAACCAGAATAAGCAAACATGAAGTTTTATTTCAATGAACAGAAAATTCCTAAAAATAGTACAATCCTTGCAACTACTTTACAGAATCAACCCTTAGCCCTAGGGGAAGTTTAGAACATGTTGAAAAGGGGGAAAACGACTAGGGTTTGGGGGAAGACGGCTAGAGAATGAGATATCCTTCCAAAAACTTGTTGCGTGTCAAAAGAACTATCGTAAATAGTGCAAGTGTACACGATGCAAGTAGTAAAGTGATACTATAGTATCGGATATCGTCTCCACAGGGACTGGAATACTTCTATCCTTTAACTATCTGCACAGAAGAAAGAAAGAGTTTTAATAATTTGATTGAAATTGTCACGAAAATAATTAAGTAAAAAGATAAATCAGAAATATAAAATAGGCAGGAATTGAATTGCTCCGTAGTGCAGGTATTGCATTGTCCAAGGACTTCTGTTCTGTGTCTGGCTCCTGTCACGGCAGCACCTGTCGTGGCAGCGGTCCGTTGCTGTCGCGACAGTGATAAGCAACTCAGTTTCTTCAAGTTCGGAAAGAATCTCTGGATTCACTTGTCCTATCCCTAGGTCCAAGTTCTGTCAATGAACACGTCTTAGATGATACCTCCCGTCGTGAATCGAAGTATGAACATCGATGTTTATGAATTCTTCTTTAGTCGCTTAACCTCGCCATATCCATAGGTCCGAGATAGTTCAACCATAAACTGGAGAACACGTACTTACTCCTTTCGTATACTTAACTCTCCTGATATTAAGTAAATAGATAATCTCACAATGCTCTCCCGATACTCTTGCAAGATGTTGAAACCAGAATAAGCAAACTTGAAGTTTTATTTCATTGAATAGAAAAATCCTAAGAATAGAACAACCCTTACAACTACTTTACAATATCAACCCTTTGCCCTAGGGAGGTTTAGAATATGGTGAAAGAAGAGAAACGACTAGGGTTTTGAGAAAGACGGTTAGAGAACAAGATGTGTCTTTCTCTAGGTCGAATTACAAGCATATATATAGGCCTTGGGTATAAGTTTTCTTAATGGCCAAGAACACTAGTTCGAATTAAAGTACAATTCATTAAAGACTAAATCTCTGAATAAATGTCCTTTAGTTCGCCCTATCTTCTTGCTTTGACTTTCTCCTCAAACTTTGGGCAAGGCTTTTCTTGTGCTTATGGGCTCCAAAAATTATGCGAGTGGTCTCTAAAAATTAGGCTTGAAATCCTCTATCAGTCGAACTCCACTTCGCATTTTCCATCTCTTCTTCTTCACTGTCGCCACCTCTGTCACGACATATGTCACGGCAGCGAGTTATAAGGTAGTTTGCTTCAATACTGTCGCCACTTTTGTCACGGCATCTGCCACGGCAACTGTCACGACATCTGTCACGGCATCTGCTACGGCATCCATCACGGCATCTGTCACGGCATCGGCCACGGCATCTGCCACGACTTCACTGTCACAGCATCACTGTCACGGCATCACTGTCACGACAGTGATGCATGAGGCAGTTTTCTTCACTCCAGCTCATCTGTTCCTCTGCTGCCCTGGATGCTGCCATGACAATTATCTTCTGTTCCTCTGCTGCCCTGGATTCTGCCACGACAGTTATCTTCTGTTCCTCTGCTACCCTGGATTCTGCCATGACAGTTATCTGCAAGAATTGACCGAAATCAGCAGCATCTGTGCAAAATTATCCATCTGTGATGTTTATGAAAAAACTAGCCTAAAATGCAATTAAACGTTCTTGAGTGCAGCAAAAATAAGGATAAATGAGGGGTAAAATATAGGACTTTTAGGCACTCAACACACCCCTAAACTCGAATCCTTGCTTGTCCTCAAGCAAATGCAACCTAACTAACATGCATGCATACATACATATATATATATATATATATATATATATATATATTTCTTGGCTTAAGTCAATGAACAATCCTTACCCACAGCACCATCCCTATCATGTTTAGCACTTGTTCAAATATTTAAGGATCTACTTAGAGCAAAAGTATAGTTCTCGTGCATGTGTGTGCAATTATTGTGAACATACATGAATATAGACTTCCCTAGCAACTAGAATATTATACTTAGCTTGTTTAGAGTTTTCCTTCGAGACTTAATTCTTTTTTTACTAGAGCCAGTATCGGGCACCTCTAGTTGTTTTCCTTCTTTTTCTGAATTTTTCTTTTTCTACTAGAGCCAGTATTTCAGGCACCTCTAATTAACTATCTAGAGCCGATGATAGGCACCTCTAGAAGTTTTTCTCTGGTTATTTTCCTAGAGCCAGTGATAGGCACCTCTAGGTTTCCTGAGTTTCTAGTCTCTTTCTACTCTAAGTTCTAAGTTTTCTATTCTAAGTATGCTAGAGAAAGTCTGTTATCAAGTAAGTCACAAAGTGTTTAAGTTTTTCATAACTATATTAAGGCTCTACTTACTTCCTAAAATATTTTTAAGGGGTTGTCACGACAGAGATGGCAGCAGCAGATAATAAAAGTTTAATAAATTAAGCCAATTTTTTTACATGAAAAATAAACGCGACACAATTAAAACTAAATGCATTATTATATTAATAATTAGGAGGACTGCCTACCCCCAAACTCAAGGGTTGCATTGTAACCCCCTTAACCCGGCCTAGACGGTTGACCCGAATTAAGAAAGTCACACGGGGAAAACCAAAGTCAACCCGAAAGTCAACCTTGATTAACGACCTTTTTTTTCTTTTAAAACTTGTCTAGATGCATATTAAGCCTTAGATATGTTCATACAACAGCATACTCAAAGATCATAAACATCAGAGATCTAACAGGGACCCAATTGAACAATTTACAACTTTAGGGACCAAATTGTAAATTCTGATAATTATAAGGACTTAACCCAAATTGAAGTTACCAACTTGAAATTAATCATGTTTCATGCTTCTCTGTGAAATTTCAGCTCAAAAGGACTTCCCAAACTCATACAATTGCACAAACAAGATTCAGGACCAAAATGCAAACATTTCAAAACATTTAACTGCCAATGTCAGCCCCCAACGGTCACCCGTTCCGAAACGGGAGACAGCCCGTTTCGAAACACGGGGCCGTTCCGCAACGCGTACCGAAACGGGGGTTGGGCAGTAGCCTTTCCGTTTCGGAACGGTCCCTCCCGTTTCGGACGCCTGGGCTTGTTTAAGGCACCCGTTCCGAAACGGTAGGTGCTGTTCCGAAACACCCTGCACAGATTGCCCAAAAATGCATACTTAAACATGCAATTGACCAACCAATCATGCTCCAAATGTCACCAAACTTTGCCAACATGCAATTCAACATATATGAGACATACTTGCATCAACAATTCATCAAAACATCCACATATATGAAAAGCCCCAAATCTATAGGCATGCTTCCTACACAAGCAACCATTCAAGCATAAACTTCCAATTCAAGCATATAAAGGCCAACCACAAAAACCAGCATTCTCAACAACATTCAACATACTTAGGGAGTTCAAAACATCTCCCAAAACATACACATAGGTCCCCCATTGCCAAATTACCAAAAGCTAAATGTACTTAAGAAAACCTTCCATACTTTGAGCTTTACTACCACTTGAATGCTTGCCTTCCTTGCTGCCCTCAAAGTACTTTAATGCTCTGCAATATTGGTTTGAGAAAACAAAGAGAGCGTAAGCAAAAGCTTAGTGAGGAATGCTCAATAAAACCATCCAATAATGCATTTATAAAACACTTATAAATCATGCTTCAAATCATCATTTACACATGCTCAAAAGCATACTTTAACAAGCATCTCATGCTTCATTTCATTACATGTCATATTGGCCACAAGTGATACAATTCATTTCTTTGAAAACAAGTTCATCAACTTTCACCCCAAGGACTTTTAAACACCTTGGACCCCAAGGACTTTTAAACACCTTGGCCATGGACTTTTAAACACCATGATATAAATTACCTCAAGGACTTTTAAACACCTTGACCCCAAGGACTTTTAAACACCTTGGCCATGGACTTTTAAACACCATGAATTAAATCACCTCAAGGACTTTTAAACACCTTGACCCCAAGGACTTTTAAACACCTTGGCCTATGGACTTTTAAACACCATAGAAAGGACCACACAAGGACTTTTAAACACCTTTGTGTCCGTAACAAGAATCATCCAAGGACTTTTAACCACCTTGATGTTCTTAAGTAACAAGGCTCACTCAAGGACTTTTAACCACCTTAGTGACCTCGACCTTTTCAAAACATCACTTGCCAATATACATCATTTATCATCAATATTTCACTGTTTTAAAGCATTTAACCAAGCCATAAACATCATGCATTTTAAAGCATCAAACCACATTTAAACAATGTCCAAAAACAAGGAACTCTTACCTTGAGCTTCCTTCTACACATGGCTTACAAAAACAGCATTAACCATGCTAAATCATGCTTTCAAAACAGAATTTAAAACATGCAATAAACTACATTGCACAACAATCAAATCATGGCCACCACTAAAGAGTATTTCCGAAAACTTACACTTGAGCTTAGCAAAGTTGTTTAGACTTAAACTAAGCTCCCAAGACATTGGTTTCAAAGCCGAAAACCCAATTTCACTCACCGATTCCACTTCGCCTCTTGCCGAAGCACCAAATCAAGCCTCCGGATCACCACCACTTGGATCCAAAGATGACTCCCCTGTTTTAACACATTAAAACAGTAGATTAATGCATCATCATGCATTAATAGCTTCAATGAAAGCACCTAAACTCGCTGCTCTCAACCACACTCCATTTTCGGCCACCAAACACAACCGAAAATGCATCCAAACCACTTCTCAACTAAGCCCAGCCATTAACCATCAAAACCTAACATCCCTTAACATCTTTTAACATCTAAAAAGAACCTAACAACATCCTTATACCTCCAGCAACACCAGATCCACAAGATCACCTCAAAAACAACCAAGAATCATAAGCTAAACTTAGGAAATTCAACCTATCTGGGATTGCATTAATCAAAACTCAATTCCTTATCAAATTAACATTCATTAATCATCATTTTAACACCTTAAAACACTGCTTAAACAGATCCAACGAAATTTCATCAAAAACACACCAAATCTTGCATTTTAAGCCAAGATCCATTAACCAATCTTAAAAGCCATTTATAAAACATCAATTAAGGATTGAGAACTTAGGAATTTCATTAAAGAACTTGAAGTTCAGAGGAGAAGGACGTTCTTACCTCCAAACTTGAGTTTCTCCTCTTTTGGAACCAAAAAGCTTGATGAATCAAGTAGCAAATTGAGAGGTTTTGTAGATATGATGATTAGGAATCAAAAGAAGATTGAAAAGAGAGAAATGAGTGACAAAATCAGAAGGAAATCTCTGGAGAGAAAGTGTTTGGGTTGAGAGAAAATGAGAGAAAAGAGAAATTGGAAAATATGAGAATTAGTTACAAAATAACCAAAATGATTTTCCCTCCACTTTTCTTTTGCTTGAAAATCAGAATTAATCATTAAAATATCTTAGAAAAATCTGGAGAAACTCCCTTTGGGTAAATAGCTCCTTAAAGATTCAAAGTTTCAATCCTTTCTAAAACAGTCACAAAACTTTCAAAAATTACATTTTGGTCACTAGCCAAAATGTCACCCTTCCGAAACTCATTTTCCAAAATTGATTTCACAGTTCACTTAAATATATTAAAAGATGATTTTAGAACATTTTCCCATATTTTTAATGCAACCCGAACTAAGCTTTCCTAAATTCACTCTCTTAGATTCGAACAGCACTTTGACCAAACCAGTCAACGCCCAAAACTCCTAAGCCCAAAACCGGGGCGATACAACTCTCCCCCCTTAAGAAATTTCGTCCCCAAAATTTACCTGAAGGAAAGAGATAAGGAAACTGCTTCAGCATGTCTTCCTTCCGCTCCCACGTGGCTTCTTCAACACCTCGATGCTTCCACAGCACCTTCACCAACTCAATGGTCTTGCCACGAAGAACCTTGATATCCGAATCCAAAACCTTCACCGGTTCCTCATCATAGGTCAAATCCGGATTCAAAACCACTTCCTCCACAGGCATCACATGCGAAGGATCAGATCTATACCTCCGGAGCATAGAGACATGGAACACATCATGAATCTTCTCCAGCTCCTGAGGTAACCTCAACCGATACGCAACAGGACCCACACGCTCAACCACCTCATATGGTCCAATGTACCTAGGGCTCAACTTACCCTTTCGGCCAAACCGCATCACCTTCTTCCAAGGCGAAACCTTCAAGAACACACGGTCACCCACCGCATACTCCATCTCCTTACGCTTCAAATCCGCGTAAGACTTCTGCCGATCAGAAGCAGCCTTCAACCGCTCACAAATGAGCTTTACCTTCTCTGTGGTCCCTTTCAACAAAGCTGGCATCGAAACCAACTTTTGACCAGTTTCAGCCCAACAAAGAGGAGTCCTACACTTCCTCCCGTACAAAGCCTCATAAGGTGCCATCTGTATACTTGCCTGATAACTGTTGTTATAAGCAAACTCAACCAAAGGCAGATGCTTCTCCCAAGAACCTTGGAACTCAATCATGCAGCACCTCAACATATCCTCCAAAATCTGGATAACTCGCTCAGACTGACCATCCGACTGAGGATGATAGGATGCACTGAAATGCAACCTTGTACCCAGAGCTTGATGCAAACACTACCAGAACCGCGATGTGAACCTCGGATCCCTATCCGACACAATCGACTTAGGCACACCATGCAGCCGCACAATCTCAGAAATGTACAGCTCTGCCAACTTATCCAAAGAAAACGTGGTATGCACAGGCAAGAAATGCGCACACTTCGTTAGGCGATCCACAATCACCCACACCGAATTCTTCTTCGAGGGAGACAAAGGTAAACCAGATACAAAATCCATGGTAACCCGTTCCCACTTCCACTCAGGGATTTTCAACGGTTGCAACAACCCTGAAGGAAACTGATGCTCAGCCTTAACTCGCTGACATACCAAACACTTGCTAACAAACTCCGCAACATCTTTCTTCAAACCCACCCAATAGTACTCATCACGAAGATCACGGTACATCTTAGTACTACCAGGGTGCATAGCAAAAGGACTACTATGACCTTCAGTCAGAATAGCACGCCTCAACTCAGCATCAGCAGGCACTACTATCCGACTCCCAAAACACAACACACCATCATCATTAAAACAGAAATCCGAAGGTCTACCCTCCGCGATATCCTGAACAAGCGGCACCAAGGAATCATCCAGCAACTGCTTATCCTTGATCAACTGAACCAAAGAGGGTTTCACTTGCAACTCAGCAACGAGACCACCATCTTGCGATATGCTCAAGCTAGCAAACATAGCCCTCAGCTCAACAGCTACTTTCCTACTCAAGGCATCCGCTACAACATTAGCTTTTCCAGGATGATACTCAATCGTCAGATCATAATCCTTGAGCAACTCCAACCAACGCCGCTGCCTAAGATTCAACTCCTTCTGAGACATCAGATACCTCAAACTCTTGTGATCTGTGTACACAGTACACTTCTCACCATACAAATAATGTCTCCAGATCTTCAGAGCAAAAACCACTGCAGCCAGCTCAATATCATGCGTAGGGTAATTGCGCTCATGCACTTTCAACTGCCGCGATGCATAAGCCACCACCTTACCCTCCTGCATCAGCACACACCCCAAACCAACATAGGATGCATCACTGTAAACCACAAACTCTTTCCCTGATTCAGGCTGAATCAAGATAGGAGCTTGCGTCAAAGCCGCCTTAAGCTTCTCAAAAGCCTGCTGTCTCACTTCCGTCCACTCATACTTAACATCCTTTTGCAACAGCTTCGTCAAAGGAGCAGCAATCTTGGAAAAACCATCCACAAACCTTCGGTAGTATCCCGCCAAACCAAGGAAACTACGGACCTCATGAACAGACTTAGGAACTTTCCAATTCATCACCGCCTCAATCTTCTGAGGATCAACACGAATCCCCTCAGCTGAGACCACATGCCCAAGAAACACCACCTCCCTTAACCAGAACTCACACTTGCTCAGCTTAGCATAAAGCTGATTCTCCAACAAAGCTTGCAAAACAATCCTCAAATGCTCTTCATGCTCCTCCTCAGTACGCGAGTACACGAGGATATCATCAATGAACACCACAACAAACTTGTCCAGGTATTCATGAAACACACGATTCATCATGTCCATGAAAGCAGCAGGAGCATTTGTCAACCCAAACGGCATCACAAGGAACTCATAATGCCCATACCTTGTCCTGAAAGCTGTCTTAGGCACATCCACATCCTTCACCTTCAACTGATAATACCCTGACCTCAAGTCAATCTTAGAGAACACAGCAGCTCCCCGAAATTGATCAAAGAGATCATCAATCCTCGGCAAAGGATACCGATTCTTGATAGTCAACTTGTTCAGCTGACGGTAATCAATGCACATTCTCATAGTGCCATCCTTCTTCTTCACAAACAAGACCGGTGCTCCCCAAGGTGACACACTCGGCCGGATGAAACCATGATCAAGCAACTCTTGCAACTGTGTCTTCAGGTCCTTCAGCTCCTTAGGTGCCATTCTATAGGGAGTAATGGACACAGGAGTTGTATTCTCATACAGCTCAATTCCAAACTCCACCTCGCGGTTAGGAGGTAAACCAGGCAACTCCTCAGGAAAAACACCAGGAAACTCCTTCACAACTCTGATATCTTGCACCCTCAACTCTTTAGAGCTAGGATTCATCACAAAAGCTAGATAGGCTTCGCAACCTTGCCTCAGCATCCTGCTCGCCTCCAAGGTAGACACCACATTGGCAAGAAACTTCACATTCTCACCAACCACAACAACTTCATAATCATCCGCAAGCTTAAGCGAAACTCGCTTGTTTTCACAATCCACAACAGTGCGATGCTTAGCAAGCCAATCCATACCAAGGATTACATCAAAGCCATAAAAAGGTAACTCCATAAGATCAACATGAAAAACATGTTCTTGAACAACCAAGGGACACATTCTATAAAGCTTACGAGTCACAACAGTCTCACCAAAAGAACTAGTGACACGAACACCAACATCCAAAGACTCAACAGGCAAACCAAGCAATTCAGCATGCTCACGCAAAATGTATGAATGCGTAGATCCAGAATCTATCAAAGAAAGCAATGACAAGGATTGCAAAGTAAAGGTACCTGCAATCACATCCGCATCATTCCTTCCCTCACGCTGAGCATACACCCTCGCTTGACCTCCACCTTCAGGCTGAATAGCCACAACATGGGCCACTCCACGACCACCTTCCTCTCTCCTCTGGAAATTACCACGGCCGCGCCCACGACCTCTCTGCGGTGCAGCAACAACAGGAGCACGCACCTGATCACCAGCCAACCTAGGACAATCACGCCTCAAATGGTCTGCGGATCCACAATTCCAGCACCCATTACCAGCTGTCGCAACAGGAGCTTGCACCTCTCTCACAGCACGAGGACAGTCACGTTTCATGTGACCACGTGAACCACAGATCCAACAAGCACTCGGATCAGCTCTAGCATTGCCTCCTCTAGCAGGTGCACCACCACCTCTCTTAGCTGAAGACTGATACTTCTGATCATGTCCCCTCTTGTTCCGTCCACCTCCAGAACTATACTCAGCAGCTCGCTTGCCAGCACCCTTAGCAGATAAACTCAAGTTCATCTCAACGTCCTTGGCTCGACCCACCAACACATCAAAATCATCATACTCGGCGGCCAGCAAATACATTTTCACATCCGTCTCTAAACCATAACGGAACCTCTCGCACCTTGCCCGCTCATCAGGTACCAGCTCAGGTGCATACTGACTGAGTCGCACAAACTGCACTTCATACTCAGCCACACTCATGCTCCCTTGGGTAAGAGACATGAATTCACGCTTCTTCTCATCAAGATATCTCACACCAAGATATCTCCGCTTGAACACATTCTGAAAGAATGTCCAAGTCACATCAGCTTCTGCCATCCCAGCAATAGTGGTTGTCCACCATGTATACGCATCCTTCTGCAGCAAGGACACAACACAACCCAGCTTTTGCACATCCGTGCAGCTCATCTGACCCAAGATTCGCTTGGTACTCTCTAGCCAAGCTTCAGAACTCTCAGCAGACATACCCCTGAACTCAGTCCCACCAAGACTGCGCAAACGCTCCAAAGGTAGTCTAACTCCAGCATCTTCCTGATGCCCCGCTCCACGAGCCCCAGCTACTGCTGCTTGAAAAGCACCAGCAATAGCTTGCACTAACATCGTCATATCAGGCATAGCTTGCCCCTGACCAGCCCCAGGTCCAGCAGCTCCAGCGCCAGCTGCAGCTCCAGCTTCCTCAGCCCCAACACCACCACCACCAGGTGGAGGAGGAGGTAACACCGCACTACCCGTGTTTTCCTCATTCTCGTTCTCATTAGGAGCCGTAGCTCGCACATTACCTCGTAACTCTCTACGTGGTGCCATACTTTTACCATGCAATCACAACACAAATAAAACAAAGTCAGGCCCAGCAAGGTAAGCAATCCAAGTATTCAAGCTCAATTTCATTCAAAATCAACACCATTTCATTAGCTTTTATTTGGCAATGGGTACCCACAACATGCTACATCTCCACATACATCTCAAATGCAACATACATGCAATTCACTCAACATGCTTCCACTCAACAAGCATACAAAGCATACACACTTCAATCATGCACACATTCATTCCCAATTACTCGAGAACTCAGCTCTGATACCACCAAATGTAACCCCCTTAACCCGGCCTAGACGGTTGACCCGAATTAAGAAAGTCACACGGGGAAAACCAAAGTCAACCCGAAAGTCAACCTTGATTAACGACCCTTTTTTTTCTTTTAAAACTTGTCTAGATGCATATTAAGCCTTAGATATGTTCATACAACAGCATACTCAAAGATCATAAACATCAGAGATCTAACAGGGACCCAATTGAACAATTTACAACTTTAGGGACCAAATTGTAAATTCTGATAATTATAAGGACTTAACCCAAATTGAAGTTACCAACTTGAAATTAATCATGTTTCATGCTTCTCTGTGAAATTTCAGCTCAAAAGGACTTCCCAAACTCATACAATTGCACAAACAAGATTCAGGACCAAAATGCAAACATTTCAAAACATTTAACTGCCAATGTCAGCCCCCAACGGTCACCCGTTCCGAAACGGGAGACAGCCCGTTTCGAAACACGGGACCGTTCCGCAACGCGTACCGAAACGGGGGTCGGGCAGTAGCCTTTCCGTTTCGGAACGGTCCCTCCCGTTTCGGACGCCTGGGCTTGTTTAAGGCACCCGTTCCGAAACGGTAGGTGCTGTTCCGAAACACCCTGCACAGATTGCCAAAAAATGCATACTTAAACATGCAATTGACCAACCAATCATGCTCCAAATGTCACCAAACTTTGCCAACATGCAATTCAACATATATGAGACATACTTGCATCAACAATTCATCAAAACATCCACATATATGAAAAGCCCCAAATCTATAGGCATGCTTCCTACACAAGCAACCATTCAAGCATAAACTTCCAATTCAAGCATATAAAGGCCAACCACAAAAACCAGCATTCTCAACAACATTCAACATACTTAGGGAGTTCAAAACATCTCCCAAAACATACACATAGGTCCCCCATTGCCAAATTACCAAAAGCTAAATGTACTTAAGAAAACCTTCCATACTTTGAGCTTTACTACCACTTGAATGCTTGCCTTCCTTGCTGCCCTCAAAGTACTTTAATGCTCTGCAATATTGGTTTGAGAAAACAAAGAGAGCGTAAGCAAAAGCTTAGTGAGGAATGCTCAATAAAACCATCCAATAATGCATTTATAAAACACTTATAAATCATGCTTCAAATCATCATTTACACATGCTCAAAAGCATACTTTAACAAGCATCTCATGCTTCATTTCATTACATGTCATATTGGCCACAAGTGATACAATTCATTTCTTTGAAAACAAGTTCATCAACTTTCACCCCAAGGACTTTTAAACACCTTGGACCCCAAGGACTTTTAAACACCTTGGCCATGGACTTTTAAACACCATGATATAAATTACCTCAAGGACTTTTAAACACCTTGACCCCAAGGACTTTTAAACACCTTGGCCATGGACTTTTAAACACCATGAATTAAATCACCTCAAGGACTTTTAAACACCTTGACCCCAAGGACTTTTAAACACCTTGGCCTATGGACTTTTAAACACCATAGAAAGGACCACACAAGGACTTTTAAACACCTTTGTGTCCGTAACAAGAATCATCCAAGGACTTTTAACCACCTTGATGTTCTTAAGTAACAAGGCTCACTCAAGGACTTTTAACCACCTTAGTGACCTCAACCTTTTCAAAACATCACTTGCCAATATACATCATTTATCATCAATATTTCACTGTTTTAAAGCATTTAACCAAGCCATAAACACCATGCATTTTAAAGCATCAAACCACATTTAAACAATGTCCAAAAACAAGGAACTCTTACCTTGAGCTTCCTTCTACACATGGCTTACAAAAACAGCATTAACCATGCTAAATCATGCTTTCAAAACAGAATTTAAAACATGCAATAAACTACATTGCACAACAATCAAATCATGGCCACCACTAAAGAGTATTTCCGAAAACTTACACTTGAGCTTAGCAAAGTTGTTTAGACTTAAACTAAGCTCCCAAGACATTGGTTTCAAAGCCGAAAACCCAATTTCACTAACCGATTCCACTTCGCCTCTTGCCGAAGCACCAATTCAAGCCTCCGAATCACCACCACTTGGATCCAAAGATGACTCCCCTGTTTTAACACATTAAAACAGTAGATTAATGCATCATCATGCATTAATAGCTTCAATGAAAGCACCTAAACTCGCTGCTCTCAACCACACTCCATTTTCGGCCACCAAACACAACCGAAAATGCATCCAAACCACTTCTCAACTAAGCCCAGCCATTAACCATCAAAACCTAACATCCTTTAACATCTTTTAACATCTAAAAAGAACCTAACAACATCCTTATACCTCCAGCAACACCAGATCCACAAGATCACCTCAAAAACAACCAAGAATCATAAGCTAAACTTAGGAAATTCAACCTATCCGGGATTGCATTAATCAAAACTCAATTCCTTATCAAATTAACATTCATTAATCATCATTTTAACACCTTAAAACACTGCTTAAACAGATCCAACGAAATTTCATCAAAAACACACCAAATCTTGCTTTTTAAGCCAAGATCCATTAACCAATCTTAAAAGCCATTTATAAAACATCAATTAAGGATTGAGAACTTAGGAATTTCATTAAAGAACTTGAAGTTCAGAGGAGAAGGACGTTCTTACCTCCAAACTTGAGTTTCTCCTCTTTTGGAAGCAAAAAGCTTGATGAATCAAGTAGCAAATTGAGAGGTTTTGTAGATATGATGATTAGGAATCAAAAGAAGATTGAAAAGAGAGAAATGAGTGACAAAATCAGAAGGAAATCTCTGGAGAGAAAGTGTTTGGGTTGAGAGAAAATGAGAGAAAAGAGAAATTGGAAAATATGAGAATTAGTTACAAAATAACCAAAATGATTTTCCCTCCACTTTTCTTTTGCTTGAAAATCAGAATTAATCATTAAAATATCTTAGAAAAATCTGGAGAAACTCCCTTTGGGTAAATAGCTCCTTAAAGATTCAAAGTTTCAATCCTTTCTAAAACAGTCACAAAACTTTCAAAAATTACATTTTGGTCACTAGCCAAAATGTC
Source organism: Hibiscus trionum (assembly GCA_030270665.1). Lineage (NCBI taxonomy): Eukaryota > Viridiplantae > Streptophyta > Magnoliopsida > Malvales > Malvaceae > Hibiscus > Hibiscus trionum. Next base: position 36,679,436 of record BSYR01000026.1, on the reverse strand, counting down.
ACCCTTCCGAAACTCATTTTCCAAAATTGATTTCACAGTTCACTTAAATATATTAAAAGATGATTTTAGAATATTTTTCCATATTTTTAATGCAACCCGAACTAAGCTTTCCTAAATTCACTCTCTTAGATTCGAACAGCACTTTGACCAAACCAGTCAACGCCCAAAACTCCTAAGCCCAAAACCGGGGCGTTACATGCATTGTCCTCAATGCATGACACAAGACATAAAAATGAAAAATATAAAATAAAAATGACAGAAAAGTGAAACATCACAAAAAGATAATATATACAACAGGCAACAGAGAAAACGAAAACTTAAGTTGTGCGGTTGTCGTCGCTGCTGCTGGAGCTTTGGATGAGGAGCTGTCGGCGGGCAGTCTCCTTGAATTTCGTCAGAGGAGCTGTGGGTGCTACCCTGTGAGTTGAAGATGCGGAGGTTGCCTTCTTCCTTGCGTCACTATCTTCACTGCTGTTGGCGGCATTCACTTTGGAATTTATCTCAGGGAGTATGAGTGCTGCCGCGGCAGGGGTGGAGGCAGAGCTTCCTCGGGTTGCTTGTATCGTCATTGCAAGGGTTCTCTCTGTTTACCTAGTAACACAAACAACTAAAAACTAATATCAAATTTCTAATTCCTAAGACAATAAAGATAAAATAAGATTAAAATAAAAATAAAATAAAATAAGTTAAATTAGGAGTGCCTTGAGGGGCATCTCCTAAAGTAACTACTCCCTATTCTATTGATGCTTGAGGGGTCGTTTCCGGTACTTCTTGAAGTCCATCTGTACCCTCCATCTGGTGATTATTCTCATGGTGGGGGCTCCTTTCTTTCTCTTCCCTTAGTAGTCCATGAAGTCATCCCTTCTTGGTAATGTTTCTGCTCATATTCCATTAGCGAGGCATTGTCATCGGGTTGCTCTTCTAGGTGGTCGTGCGAGTGCCATGGCTGGGATGGATGTGTGCAATCTTGGTCGGGCATAACCGAGGTAGTGGGTTGAGAGTTTGCCTCGGATGTGGTTGCCGCAGTGACATTCTCTTGAATTTCACTCAGTGTTGTTGCGGTGTTGCTCCATTCCGGCTCCTCGATCATTACCGTGGCAAGTTGTTGCTCAGACTCATCATGTGTTGGGTATTCCTTCACATGGGCATCCTCGTTATCTTGCCTCGGGATTTCAGGTTCATCCGTGGCATGAATGAGGACCGGTCTGCTCAAGAGTTCATCCATTTTGGCGATACTTGCGTCCATAGAAGCCGACAGTTTTGAGTGAGTGCCATGAAGGCTTGTAGTGTAACACCCCAATTTTGGGCTTAGAAGTTTAGGGTATGAACCGGACAGGTCTAAGAAACGGTTCGAATATAAAAGGGAGTTTTACGGAAAGTCTAGTTCGGGATGCTTTAAAAATATAGAAAAATATCTAAAAATCCTCATTTAATATATATAAGAGAGTGGTGAAATCAATTTTACAAAATAAGGTTTGGAAATACTATATTTTGGTGTAGTGACCAAATTGCGATTTTTGCAAAGTTTAGTGGTGACTGTTTTGTAAAGGATTGAAACTTTGAATCTTTAAGGCGCTAATTTACACAAAATGTTTTCTCCAGATTTTTTCCTTAATTTGGGTGATTTAATTAATGATTTAATTAAATAAAACAAAGGTGAAAACTACTTTTGACTTTCATAACTACTTTTCTCTAATTTTCTCTCATTCCATTTTCTCTCAAAATCCTATCATCCAAACGCTTTTTCTCCAGCAAAATTCACTTTGATTTTTACTTCAATTGATGAGATTTCCATCACTCATTGATTCCTAATCAATCTTGCAACAAATCCTTTTGATTTCCACATTGTATTTCCATGGAAATTTGCCCAAATCAAGGAGAAATCATCTTTTAAAGGTAAGATTGTTCTTCTCCTCTAAATACTCAGTTCTTTACTGAAATTCCCAAGTTGTCAATCCTTTATTAAAGATTTATGAATGGTTTTAATGTTAGAAACATGATGTAACGCCCCGGTTTTGGGCTTAGAAGTTTTGGGCGTTGACCGGTTTGGTCAAAGTCCTGTTCGAATCTTAAGTGGTAAAATTAGGAAAGCCTAGTTCGGGTTGCATTAAAAATATGGAAAAATGTTCTAAAATCATCTTTTAATATAATTAGATGAACTGTGAAATCAATTTTGGAAAATGAGTTTTGGAAGCATGACATTTTGGATAGTGACCAAAATGTAATTTTCGCAAGTTTGGTGGCTGTTTTATAAAGAGTTGAAACTTTGAATCTTTAAGGAGCTATTAATCCAAAAGTGATTTCTCCAGATTTTTCCAAGATATTTTAAGTCTAAATTCTGATTTTAAAGGTTATTAAAATTGGAGGGAAGCCATTTTGGCTATTTTAGATTTTATAACCAACTTTTCCAATTTTCTTTCTCTCATTTTCTCTCCAACCAAACATTACCTTTTCCAGAGAATTTGATCTGATTTCTTCACCTAAATTCCTCCTTTCAACTCTCAATTGATAGCAAATCATTGTGTCTTCAAAATCTCTTCCATTGCTACAAGTTTCATCAAGGTTTTTCATTCCAAAAAGTGGAGAAACACAAGTTTGGAGGTAAGAACGCCCTTCTCCTCTAAACTATCAGTTCTTTACTGAAATTCCCAAGTTCTCAACTCTTAATTGATGTTTAATTAAAGGTTTTAAAGTGTTGAAATGAATCTTGGCTTATTATGCAAGATTTTGATGATTTTTGATGATTTTCGTTAGATCTGAGTAATCTGTGATTTAAGAGATGTTTTTGATGTTAAATGATCTCTAAATTGATAAGGAAATGAGTTTTGATCAATGCAATCCCGGATAGGTTGAGTTTCCTAAGTTTAGCTTGTGTTTTAAGGTAGTTTTTGAGGTGATCTTGTGGATCTGTTGTTGCTGGAGGTATAAGGATGTTAGTAGGTTGTTTTTAGATGTTGTTTGGTGTTGATGGATGTGAGGTTTTGCTGGTTTATGGCTGGGCTTTGTTTAGAAGTGGTTTGGATGCAATTTCGGTGGTGTTTGGTGGCCGAAATTGGTGTTTGAATGAGAGCAGCGAGTTTGAGTGCTTTCATTGAAGCTTTTGATGCTTGATGATGCATTAAACCTCTGCTTTAATGTGTTTGATCAGGGGAGGCATCTTTGGATCCAAGAGTTGTTGATCCGGAGGCTTGAATTCGTGCTTCGGCAAGTGGCGAAGTGGAATCGGTGAGTGAAAATGGGTTTTCGGCTTTGAAACCAATGTCTTGGGAGCTTAGTTTAAGTCTAAACAACTTTGCTAAGCTCGAGCGTAAGTTTTCGGAATTTCCCTCTAGTGGTGGCCATGACTTTGTTGTAATGCGAAATGATAATTTGCATGTTTTACATACTGTGTTGAAAGCATGTTTTAGCATGGTTTTTGCTGTTGATATAAGCCATATGATGAAGGTAACTCTAGGTAGGAGTTCCTTGCTTTTGTACATTGAAATGATGTGGTTTAATGCTTTTAAATGCATGATGAATATGGCTTGGTTTGATGCTTTAAAACAGTGATGTAAGTGATGAAAATGATGTATATTGGCAAGTGATGTTTTTAAAATGTTAAGGTCACTAAGGTGGTTAAAAGTCCTTGAGTGAGCCTTGTTACTTATGAACATCAAGGTGGTTAAAAGTCCTTGGATGGTTCATGTTGCGGACACTAAGGTGGTTAAAAGTCCTTAGGTGATCCTTTCTATGGTGTTTAAAAGTCCATAGGCCAAGGTGTTTAAAAGTCCTTGGGATCAAGGTGTTTAAAAGTCCTTGATGTGATTCATTCATGGTGTTTAAAAGTCCATGGCCAAGGTGTTTAAAAGTCCTTGGGATCAAGGTGTTTAAAAGTCCTTGATGAGATACTTTCTATGGTGTTTAAAAGTCCATAGGCCAAGGTGTTTGAAAGTCCTTGGGGCCAAGGTGTTTAAAAGTCCTTGGGAAAGTTGTTGAACTTGTTTTAATAAATGGAATGTTTCACTTGAGCCAATATGACATGTTAAGAATATTGAGAAGCATGAGATGCTTGTTTTAATGTTTATGTTGATGCATGAGATTGCTTGTTAAGAATGCTTTTGAGCATGTGAAAAGGTTGATTTAAAGCATGTTTTGTAAATGTTTTGAATTGCATTATTGAATGGTTTTTAAGAGCTTTCCTCACTAAGCTTTTGCTTACGCTCTCTTCGTTTTCTGAATTCAATAATGCAGAGCATTAGTGTACCTTGAGGGCAGCAAGAAAGGGAAAGCAATCAAGTTCAAGTGAAGCTCAATGTATGAGGTTTTATAAGTACATTTTAGCTTTTGTATGATTTGGCAATGGGGGACCAATGTGTATGTTTTGGGAGGTGTTGGAGACTCCCTAAGTATGTTTAATGTTGATGTGTTTGTTGGTCTTTGGTTTGGAACCTTATATGCTTGCTTTGTAAGTTTGGTGTTTGAATGCCTAGCTTGTGTAGGAAGCATGCCTATAGAATTGGGGCTTTTTGCATATGATGATGATTGGATGAATTGTTGATGCTAATATGTTGTTTATATGTTGAATTGCATGTTGGCAAAGTTTGGTAGTGTTCGGAGCATGTTTGGATGTGTAATTGCATGTTTAAAGTGATGTTTTGAAGCAATCTGGGCAGGGTGTTTCGGAACAGCACCTACCGTTTCGGAACGGGTGCCTTAAATGAGCCCAGGCGTCCGGAACGGGAGGGGCCGTTCCGGAACGGTTTAGCCTCTGCCAGACCCCCGTTTCGAAACGGGCTAAGCCTGTTTCGGAACGGCCCCGCGTTTCGGAACGGTTGACCGTTGGGGGCTGACATTGGCAGTTATGTGTTTTGAAAAGTTTGCGTTTTGGTCCTGAAACTTGTTTGTGCAATTGTATGAGTTTGGGAAGTCCTTTTTAGCTGAAATTTCACAGGGAAGCATGAAACCTGATTAATTTCAAGTTGGTAACTTCAATTTGGATTAAGTCCTTTAATTTATCAGAATTTACAATTTGGTCCCTAAAGTTGTAAATTGTTCAATTGAGTCCCTGTTTGATCTCTGATGGTTGTGATCTTTTGGTATGATGTTTGTGGAATCACCATTAGGCTTAATGTGCATCTAGACAAGTTTAAAAAGAAAAAAAAAGGGTCGTTAATCAAGGTTGACTTTCGGGTTGACTTTGGTTTTCCCCGTGTGACTTTCTTAATTCGGGTCAACCGTCTAGGCCGGGTTAAGGGGGTTACATTTGGTGGTATCAGAGCTGAGTTCTCGAGTAATTGGGAATGTTTGTATGCATGATTGAAGCATGTTTGCCTTGTATGCTTGTTGTTTGAAAGCATGTTCAGTGGCTTGAGGTGTTGATGTAATTGAGTTGTATGTTGTGATGTTGCATACTGAGGGTACCCATTGCCAAACAAAAGCTAAAGGAAAGATGTTGTTTTGAAATGAAATTGAGCTTGAATACTTGAATTGCTTACCTTGCTGGGCCTGATTTTGTTTTATTTGTGTTGTGATTGCATGGTAAAAGTATGGCACCACGTAGAGAGTTAAGAGGTAATGCGAGAGCTACGGCTCCTAATGAGAATGAGAATGAAGAACACGCTGGTAATGTTGTGTTACCCCCTCCTCCGCCTGGTGGTGGTGCTGGAGGTGCGAGAGCTGAAGCTGCAGCTGGTGCTGGAGTTGCTGGACCAGAGGTTGGTCAGGGGCAAGCTATGCCTGATATGTCTGCTTTGGTACAAGCTATTGCGGGTGCTTTTCGAGCAGCAGTAGCTGGAGCTCAGGGAGCTGGGCATCAGGGAGATGCTGGAGTCAGATTGCCTTTGGAGCGTCTGCGCAGTCTTGGAGGGACTGAGTTTAGAGGTTTATCAGCTGAGAGTTCTGAGGCTTGGCTGGAAAGTACCAAGCGTATCTTGGGTCAGATGAGTTGCACGGATGTGCAAAAGCTGGGCTGTGTTGTGTCCTTGCTGCAGGACGATGCTTATACATGGTGGACGACTACCATTTCTGGTATGGCTGAAGCTGATGTTACCTGGACATTCTTTCAGAATGTGTTTAAAAGGAGATATCTGGGAGTGAGATATCTGGACGAGAAAAAGCGGGAATTCATGTCTCTTACCCAAGGGAGCATGAGTGTAGCTGAGTACGAGGTACAGTTTGTACGGCTCAGTCAGTATGCACCGGAGCTGATACCTGATGAGAGGGCTAGGTGCGAGAGGTTTCGTTACGGTCTTGTGACGGATGTTAAGATGTATTTGTTGGCCACCGAGTATGTTGATTTTGATGTGTTGGTGGGCCGAGCTAAGGATGTTGAGATGAACCTGAGTTTGTCTGCTAAGGGTGCTGGCAAGCGAGCTGCTGAGTATAGTTCCGGAGGTGGACGGAACAAGAGGGGACGAGATCAGAAGTATCAGTCCTCAGCCAGGAGAGGTGGTGGTGTGCCTGCTAGAGGAGGCAATGCTAGAGCTGACCCTAGTGCTTGTTGGATCTGTGGTTCCCGTGGTCACTTGAAGCGTGATTGTCCTCGTGCTGAGAGAGTGGCACAAGCTCCTGTTGTGACAGCTGTTAATGCTGGTGGAAATGGGTGCTGGAATTGTGGTTCTGCGGACCACATCAGACGAGATTGTCCGAGGTTGGCTGGTGAGCAGGTGCGTGCTCCTGTTGTTGCTGCACCGCAGAGAGGTCGTGGGCGCGGCCGTGGTAATTTCCAGAGAAGAGAGGAAGGTGGCCGAGGGGTAGCTCATGTTGTAGCTATTCAGCCTGAAGGTGGAGGCCAAGCGAGGGTGTATGCTCAGAGAGAGGGCAGGAATGATGCAGATGTGATTGCAGGTACCTTTACTTTGCAGTCATTGTCATTGCTTTCTTTGATTGATTCTGGATCTACGCATTCATATATTCTTCGTGAGCATGCTGAATTGCTTGGTTTGCCTGTTGAGTCTTTGGATGTTGGTGTTCGGGTCACTAGTTCTTTTGGTGAGACTGTTGTGACTCGGAAGTTGTATAGAAGGTGTCCTTTGGTTGTTCAAGAGCATGTCTTTCATGTTGATCTTATGGAGTTGCCCTTCTATGGTTTTGATGTGATCCTTGGTATGGATTGGCTTGCTGAGCATCGTGCTGTTGTGGATTGTGAGAATAAGCGTGTTTCGCTTAAGCTTGCGGATGATTATGAAGTTGTGGTGGTTGGTGAGAATGTGAAGTTTCTTGCCAATGTTGTATCTTCTTTGGAGGCGAGCAGGATGCTGAGGCAAGGTTGTGAAGCTTATCTAGCTTTTGTGATGAATCCTAGCTCTAAGGAGTTGAGGGTGCAAGATATCAGGGTTGTAAAGGAGTTTCCTGGTGTTTTTCCTGAGGAGTTGCCTGGTTTACCTCCTAACCGCGAGGTGGAGTTTGGAATTGAGCTGTATGAGAATACAACTCCTGTGTCCATTACTCCATATAGAATGGCACCTAAGGAGCTGAAGGAGCTGAAGACGCAGTTGCAAGAGTTGCTTGATCGTGGTTTCATCCGGCCAAGTGTGTCACCTTGGGGAGCACCGGTCTTGTTCGTGAAGAAGAAGGATGGCACTATGAGGATGTGCATTGATTACCGTCAGCTGAACAAGTTGACTATCAAGAATCGGTATCCTTTGCCGAGGATTGATGATCTCTTTGATCAATTTCGGGGAGCTGCTGTGTTCTCTAAGATTGACTTGAGGTCAGGGTATTATCAGTTGAAGGTGAAAGATGGGGATGTGCCTAAGACAGCTTTCAGGACAAGGTATGGGCATTATGAGTTCCTTGTGATGCCGTTTGGGTTGACAAATGCTCCTGCTGCTTTCATGGACATGATGAATCGTGTGTTTCATGAATACCTGGACAAGTTTGTTGTGGTGTTCATTGATGATATCCTTGTGTACTCGCGTACTGAGGAAGAGCATGAAGAGCATTTGAGGATTGTTTTGCAAGCTTTGTTGGAGAATCAGCTTTATGCTAAGTTGAGCAAGTGTGAGTTCTGGTTAAGAGAGGTGGTTTTCCTTGGGCATGTTGTCTCAGCTGAGGGGATTCGTGTTGATCCTCAGAAGATTGAGGCGGTGATGAGCTGGAAGGTTCCTAAGTCTGTTCATGAGGTCCGTAGTTTCCTCGGTTTGGCGGGATACTACCGGAGGTTTGTGGATGGTTTTTCCAAGATTGCTGCTCCTTTGACGAAGCTGTTGCAGAAGGATGTTAAGTATGAGTGGACAGAAGCGAGACAGCAGGCTTTTGAGAAGCTGAAGGCGGTTTTGACGCAAGCTCCTATCTTGATTCAGCCTGAATCAGGGAAAGAGTTTGTGGTTTACAGTGATGCATCCTATGTTGGTTTGGGGTGTGTGCTGATGCAGGAGGGTAAGGTGGTGGCTTATGCATCGCGGCAGTTGAAAGTGCATGAGCGCAATTACCCTACGCACGATATTGAGCTGGCTGCAGTGGTTTTTGCTCTGAAGATCTGGAGGCATTATCTGTATGGTGAGAAGTGTACTGTGTACACGGATCACAAGAGTTTGAGGTATCTGATGTCTCAGAAGGAGTTGAATCTTAGACAGCGGCGTTGGTTGGAGTTGCTCAAGGATTATGATCTGACGATTGAGTATCATCCTGGAAAAGCTAATGTGGTTGCTGACGCCTTGAGTAGGAAGGTGGCTGTTGAGCTGAGAGCCATGTTTGCTAGCTTGAGCATATCGCGTGATGGTGGTCTTGTGGCTGAGTTACAAGTGAAGCCATCTTTGGTTCAGATGATCAAGGATAAGCAGTTGTTGGATGATTCCTTGGTGTCTCATGTTCAGGATATCGCGGAGGGTAGACCTTCGGATTTCTGTTTCAATGATGATGGTGTGCTGTGTTTTGGTAGTCGGATAGTTGTGCCCAATGATGCTGAGTTGAGGCGTGCTATTCTGACTGAAGGTCATAGTAGTCCTTTTGCTATGCACCCTGGTAGTACTAAGATGTATCGTGATCTTCGTGATGAGTACTATTGGGTTGGTTTGAAGAAGGATGTTGCGGAGTTCGTGAGCAAGTGTTTGGTGTGTCAGCGAGTCAAGGCTGAGCATCAGTTTCCTTCAGGGTTGTTGCAACCGTTGAAAATCCCTGAGTGGAAGTGGGAGAGGGTTACCATGGATTTTGTATCTGGTTTACCTTTGTCTCCTTCGAAGAAGAATTCGGTTTGGGTGATTGTGGATCGCCTGACGAAGTGTGCACATTTCTTGCCTGTGCATACTACGTTCTCTTTGGATAAGCTGGCAGAGCTGTACATTGCTGAGGTTGTGCGGCTGCATGGTGTGCCTAAGTCGATTGTGTCGGATAGGGATCCGAGGTTCACATCGCGGTTTTGGCAGTGTTTGCATCAAGCTCTGGGTACAAGGTTGCATTTCAGTACATCCTATCATCCTCAGTCGGATGGTCAGTCTGAGCGAGTTATCCAGGTTTTGGAGGATATGTTGAGATGCTGCGTGATTGAGTTCCAAGGTTCTTGGGAGAAGCATCTGCCTTTGGTTGAGTTTGCTTATAACAATAGTTATCAGGCGAGCATACAGATGGCACCTTATGAGGCTCTGTATGGGAGGAAGTGTAGGACCCCTCTTTGTTGGGCTGAAACTGGTCAAAAGTTGGTTTCGATGCCTGCTTTGTTGAAAGGGACCACAGAGAAGGTGAAGCTCATTTGTGAGCGGTTAAAGGCTGCTTCTGATCGGCAGAAGTCTTACGCGGATTTGAAGCGTAAGGAGATAGAATATGCGGTGGGTGACCGAGTGTTCTTGAAGGTTTCGCCTTGGAAGAAGGTGATGCGGTTTGGTCGGAAGGGCAAGTTGAGCCCTAGATACATTGGACCATATGAGGTGGTTGAGCGTGTGGGTCCTGTTGCGTATCGGTTGAGGTTACCTCAGGAGTTGGAGAAGATTCATGATGTGTTCCATGTTTCTATGCTTCGGAAGTATAGATCTGATCCTTCGCATGTGATGCCTGTGGAGGAAGTGGTTTTGAATCCGGATTTGACCTATGATGAGGAACCGGTGAAGGTTCTGGATTCGGATAGCAAGGTTCTTCGTGGCAAGACCATTGAGTTGGTGAAGGTGCTGTGGAAGCATCGCGGTGTTGAGGAAGCCACGTGGGAGCGGAAGGAAGACATGCTGAAGCAGTTCCCTTATCTCTTTCCTTCAGGTAAATTTCGAGGACGAAATTTCTTAAGGGGGGGAGAGTTGTAACGCCCCGGTTTTGGGCTTAGAAGTTTTGGGCGTTGACCGGTTTGGTCAAAGTCCTGTTCGAATCTTAAGTGGTAAAATTAGGAAAGCCTAGTTCGGGTTGCATTAAAAATATGGAAAAATGTTCTAAAATCATCTTTTAATATAATTAGATGAACTGTGAAATCAATTTTGGAAAATGAGTTTTGGAAGCATGACATTTTGGATAGTGACCAAAATGTAATTTTCGCAAGTTTGGTGGCTGTTTTATAAAGAGTTGAAACTTTGAATCTTTAAGGAGCTATTAATCCAAAAGTGATTTCTCCAGATTTTTCCAAGATATTTTAAGTCTAAATTCTGATTTTAAAGGTTATTAAAATTGGAGGGAAGCCATTTTGGCTATTTTAGATTTTATAACCAACTTTTCCAATTTTCTTTCTCTCATTTTCTCTCCAACCAAACATTACCTTTTCCAGAGAATTTGATCTGATTTCTTCACCTAAATTCCTCCTTTCAACTCTCAATTGATAGCAAATCATTGTGTCTTCAAAATCTCTTCCATTGCTACAAGTTTCATCAAGGTTTTTCATTCCAAAAAGTGGAGAAACACAAGTTTGGAGGTAAGAACGCCCTTCTCCTCTAAACTATCAGTTCTTTACTGAAATTCCCAAGTTCTCAACTCTTAATTGATGTTTAATTAAAGGTTTTAAAGTGTTGAAATGAATCTTGGCTTATTATGCAAGATTTTGATGATTTTTGATGATTTTCGTTAGATCTGAGTAATCTGTGATTTAAGAGATGTTTTTGATGTTAAATGATCTCTAAATTGATAAGGAAATGAGTTTTGATCAATGCAATCCCGGATAGGTTGAGTTTCCTAAGTTTAGCTTGTGTTTTAAGGTAGTTTTTGAGGTGATCTTGTGGATCTGTTGTTGCTGGAGGTATAAGGATGTTAGTAGGTTGTTTTTAGATGTTGTTTGGTGTTGATGGATGTGAGGTTTTGCTGGTTTATGGCTGGGCTTTGTTTAGAAGTGGTTTGGATGCAATTTCGGTGGTGTTTGGTGGCCGAAATTGGTGTTTGAATGAGAGCAGCGAGTTTGAGTGCTTTCATTGAAGCTTTTGATGCTTGATGATGCATTAAACCTCTGCTTTAATGTGTTTGATCAGGGGAGGCATCTTTGGATCCAAGAGTTGTTGATCCGGAGGCTTGAATTCGTGCTTCGGCAAGTGGCGAAGTGGAATCGGTGAGTGAAAATGGGTTTTCGGCTTTGAAACCAATGTCTTGGGAGCTTAGTTTAAGTCTAAACAACTTTGCTAAGCTCGAGCGTAAGTTTTCGGAATTTCCCTCTAGTGGTGGCCATGACTTTGTTGTAATGCGAAATGATAATTTGCATGTTTTACATACTGTTTTGAAAGCATGTTTTAGCATGGTTTTTGCTGTTGATATAAGCCATATGATGAAGGTAACTCTAGGTAGGAGTTCCTTGCTTTTGTACATTGAAATGATGTGGTTTAATGCTTTTAAATGCATGATGAATATGGCTTGGTTTGATGCTTTAAAACAGTGATGTAAGTGATGAAAATGATGTATATTGGCAAGTGATGTTTTTAAAATGTTAAGGTCACTAAGGTGGTTAAAAGTCCTTGAGTGAGCCTTGTTACTTATGAACATCAAGGTGGTTAAAAGTCCTTGGATGGTTCATGTTGCGGACACTAAGGTGGTTAAAAGTCCTTAGGTGATCCTTTCTATGGTGTTTAAAAGTCCATAGGCCAAGGTGTTTAAAAGTCCTTGGGATCAAGGTGTTTAAAAGTCCTTGATGTGATTCATTCATGGTGTTTAAAAGTCCATGGCCAAGGTGTTTAAAAGTCCTTGGGATCAAGGTGTTTAAAAGTCCTTGATGAGATACTTTCTATGGTGTTTAAAAGTCCATAGGCCAAGGTGTTTGAAAGTCCTTGGGGCCAAGGTGTTTAAAAGTCCTTGGGAAAGTTGTTGAACTTGTTTTAATAAATGGAATGTTTCACTTGAGCCAATATGACATGTTAAGAATATTGAGAAGCATGAGATGCTTGTTTTAATGTTTATGTTGATGCATGAGATTCCTTGTTAAGAATGCTTTTGAGCATGTGAAAAGGTTGATTTAAAGCATGTTTTGTAAATGTTTTGAATTGCATTATTGAATGGTTTTTAAGAGCTTTCCTCACTAAGATTTTGCTTACGCTCTCTTCGTTTTCTGAATTCAATAATGCAGAGCATTAGTGTACCTTGAGGGCAGCAAGAAAGGGCAAGCAATCAAGTTCAAGTGAAGCTCAATGTATGAGGTTTTATAAGTACATTTTAGCTTTTGTATGATTTGGCAATGGGGGACCAATGTGTATGTTTTGGGAGGTGTTGGAGACTCCCTAAGTATGTTTAATGTTGATGTGTTTGTTGGTCTTTGGTTTGGAACCTTATATGCTTGCTTTGTAAGTTTGGTGTTTGAATGCCTAGCTTGTGTAGGAAGCATGCCTATAGAATTGGGGCTTTTTGCATATGATGATGATTGGATGAATTGTTGATGCTAATATGTTGTTTATATGTTGAATTGCATGTTGGCAAAGTTTGGTAGTGTTCGGAGCATGTTTGGATGTGTAATTGCATGTTTAAAGTGATGTTTTGAAGCAATCTGGGCAGGGTGTTTCGGAACAGCACCTACCGTTTCGGAACGGGTGCCTTAAATGAGCCCAGGCGTCCGGAACGGGAGGGGCCGTTCCGGAACGGTTTAGCCTCTGCCAGACCCCCGTTTCGAAACGGGCTAAGCCTGTTTCGGAACGGCCCCGCGTTTCGGAACGGGCTGTCCCCCGTTTCGGAACGGTTGACCGTTGGGGGCTGACATTGGCAGTTATGTGTTTTGAAAAGTTTGCGTTTTGGTCCTGAAACTTGTTTGTGCAATTGTATGAGTTTGGGAAGTCCTTTTTAGCTGAAATTTCACAGGGAAGCATGAAACCTGATTAATTTCAAGTTGGTAACTTCAATTTGGATTAAGTCCTTTAATTTATCAGAATTTACAATTTGGTCCCTAAAGTTCTAAATTGTTCAATTGAGTCCCTGTTTGATCTCTGATGGTTGTGATCTTTTGGTATGATGTTTGTGGAATCACCATTAGGCTTAATGTGCATCTAGACAAGTTTAAAAAGAAAAAAAAAAGGGTCGTTAATCAAGGTTGACTTTCGGGTTGACTTTGGTTTTCCCCGTGTGACTTTCTTAATTCGGGTCAACCGTCTAGGCCGGGTTAAGGGGGTTACACATGATTTTGGCTTAAAACTCAAGATTTTGGAAGAGATCTTGAAGATTTTCATTGTAATTGATTGGGATCTGTTTTGAGATAGTTTTCTAATGAATTTTGGATGTTAAATGATGTTAGAAATGAGGCTTTATCAATCTAATCCCGAATAGGTTGTGTTTCCTAAGTTTTTGCTTATGAAAATGGTGGTTTTGAGGTGTTTTTGGTGTTCTGTTATAGCTGGAGGTATAAAGAGGAGTTTAGGGTTGTTTTTTATGATAATCGATGTTTAGAAATGTTTAGAAGTGATGGATCTTGGCTGGGTTAAGTTTTGGAAGAGTTTGGAGGTGATTTCGGTTGTGTTTGGTAGCTGAAATGTTGGGTTTAGGTAGAGCATCGAGTTTTTGAGTGTTGGCTGAAGATTTCAATGCATGATGATGCATTAATCCTCTGCTTTTGTAACGCCCCGGTTTTGGGCTCAGAAGTTTTGGGCGTTGACCGGTTTGGTCAAAGTGCTGATCGAATATATAAGAGTGAATTTAGGAAAGCCTACTTCGGGTTGCATTAAAAATATGGAAAAATGTCCTAAAATCATCTTTTAATATAATTAAGTGAACTGTGAAATCAATTTTGGAAAATGAGGTTCGGAAGGTTGACATTTTGGCTAGTGACCAAAATGTAATTTTTAAAAGTTCGGTGACAGTTTTATAAAGGATTGAAACTTTGAATCTTTAAGGAGCTATTATTCCAAAAGAGTTTCTCCAGATTTTTCTAATATATTTTAAGGTTTTATTCTGATTTAAAACATAAAGAAAGTGGAGGGAAATCATTTTTACTATTTTATAACTAACTTTTCTATTTTCTCTCAATTTTCCTTTTCTCTCATTTTCTCTCAACCCAAACACATTCTCCAGATTTTCTTCTTTGATTTTGTCAATCTAAATCACTCATTTCAACTCTCATTTGATTCCTAATCATCTCATCAACAAAACCTCTCAATTTGCAAGTTGTTTCATCAAGCTTTTTGGCTCTAAAAAGGAGAAACTCAAGTTTGGAGGTAAGAACGTCCTTCTCCTCTGAACTTCAAGTTCTTTATTGAAATTCCCAAGTTCTCAATCCTTGATTTGTGTTTTGTTAAAGGCTTTTCAATTGAAATCTTGATTTTGGCTTAAAATGCAAGATTTGGCGATTTTGGTGAAATTTTCGTGTGATCTGTTTGGGCAGTGTTTTGAAGTGTCAAAATGATGTTAAATGAATGCTAAATTGATTAGAAGTTGAGGTTTAATTAATGCAATCCCGGATAGGTTGAATTTCCTAAGTTTGGCTTGAGTTTTTGGTTGTTTTTGGAGTGTTTTTGGTGATCTGTTATACCTGGAAGTATAGGGACGTGTTTGTGATCATTTTGGATGTTAATTGATGTTTAAAAATGGTTAGAAGTGATGGATCTTGGTTGGGTTAAGTTTTGGTAGTGTTTGGAGGTGATTTCGGTTGTGTTTGGTAGCCGAATTGTTGGTTGTGTGATGAGCAGCGAGTTTGGTTGGGTGGCTGCTGTTCTTAATGCATAATGATGCATTAATGTGCTGTTTTTGTGTGCTTGAAACAGGGGAGTTTGATCCGTGAGCTTTAGAGGTGTTGCGGAAGGTTTCGGATGCTTGGAAGGCTTGGTGGCTTGCCTTGTTTTGGTTATCGGTGAGTGAAGTTGGGTTTTCAGCTTTTAAACCAAGGTTTGAAGGTTTTGGGAGCTTAGTTTAAGTCTAAACAACTTTGCTAAGCTCAAGAGTAAGTAAATGGATTTCTTTCTTGATTTGTGATATGAATTGGCTTTTTAAGCAATTGTGGTTGTTGATTGAGATGCATATATTTCGCATGGTTTAATTCTGTTTTGAAAGCATATTCTAGCATGGTTTAATGCTGGTTTTGAAAGCCATATGTGAAGGATGCTCAAGGTAAGAGATCCTTGGTTTTATACATTGAAAATGTGGTTTTGATGCATGGTGGTGCATGTTGTTCAATGGCTTTGTTTAATGCTTTAAAACAGTGAATTAATGTTGGTAAATGATGGTTTTTGCATTATGGTTATGCATGTGAAACATTGGACTAATGTGGTGAGGTGGTTATATTGGCAAGTGATGTAAGTGGTTCTTGGTTCTTTGATCGGATATAGTTAGCCGGCTATAGGATTGGGTGCACCGTGAATTAAGTCGCCTTGGAGGTGGAGTGGTCAAGAGTGGACCGGTAAACTCCCTTCAAGTATCCTAACGAGATGGTTGAGGTCATAATGGAGGTGTTGCCCATTCGAGGACCTTGGTTGAGAAAAGGTTAAATGGTGTTTAAAAGTCCATATGTGAGAACCTTGTGCTTGTTGAGATCACAATGGCGGTGTTAAGTCCATGTGTGGATCTTGTGTAGGGTGTCCCGGATCTCGTTAGTGATGTTATACAACTACCAATCGGTGAATGCAAAGGTTGTATGGTGTTTGAAAGTCCATACATGGGAACCTTGTGCATGTCAAGGTTGTATGGTGTTTGAAAGTCCATACATGGGAACCTTGGGGAAAAGTTGAGGTTGTATGGCGTTTGAAAGTCCATACAAGGGAACCTCGAGAAAGCTAAGGTTGTATGGTGTTTAAAAGTCCATACATGGGAACCTTAGGATGTTGAGGTCAAATGGTGTTTGAAAGTCCATTTGGGAGACCTTGGATTGGTAGGGTGTATGGAGCGTAGGGACAACGCTCGGAATCCGCGTATCCGATTGGGTGTTGAGTTGAAAAGTGAATGTGGTTGATCACTTGAAGGCCAATATGATGTTCTTGATTGTGATGAAGCATGGGATGCTTGAAATGATGCATAATTGCATGTGAAGCATTAGATGCTTGAAAAGATGCATGGTTGCATGGAAAGTGTATAATGCTTGTGAATGCATGTTTACTTGTTAAGTTGAACAAGTGTTGATTATCATTTGGAAAATGATGCATGTGAGCATGAAATATCTTTAGTGCATTGGAGTCTTGTTAAGACTTGTTTTTAAAGGCATGTGATGTTGATGTTGTGGTACATATATGTTGCCTTGGTTTAATGCATGTGTTGGTTGGTTTGTGAAATGGTTTTAAAAGATTCTTGCTTGAATTGGCTTTCAAGTTTAAGAAAGGTATGTTGTGAAATGGGAGTGTTTTCCAAGGTTTTGTTTTAGCTTGCATATGGTGTTTATGCATGGTTTGGCTAAATGGTTGATTTTGCAAGTTGTGCTTTGAAAAGGGTTTTCTTAGTTTGCTAAACTAAGGGTTGGTTTTCATGTATATGCAATGCATGGTTTTAAGTATGTTGTTGAAAAGGGTTTTTCCAACTTTGCTTGCTAATCAAATCGGGTTGCTTTTCAAAGAGGTTTTTATGGCTCGCTGCATTGATGGTGTTTTGGTTTTGAGCATTCCTCACTAAGCATTATGTGCTTACGCTCCTTTTTGTCCATCAATGCAGATTCTTGAAGTTTGGACAGCGAGGAGCAAAGGATTCAAGAAGGACTCCACTTGAGATGTATGTCTCGGTTAATAGCTATAGTTAATAAAGGCAATGGGGTAGAATCTCTTGGGTTGATGTATGTGTTGTATATGTTCGGACAAGTATGGTTTTGTGTTGTTGATGTTATTGGAACATGGTTTGGCTTATGAGTTTGAATTGGAAGTATGTTGTTTAAATGGTTGCTTGTGTTGGAAGCTTAACCTTGAAATTGGGGTTTTTCGTGTATGTTGACATGTTGTTGAATTGTTGATGCAAGTATGCCTCTTTTATGTTGAATTGCATGTTGGCAAAGTTTGGTGGCTTTTGGAGCATGATTGGATGTTTAATTGCATGTTTAAGAATGCATTTTGAGGCTTGCTGTGCAGGGTGTTTCGGAACAGCCAATACCGTTTCGGAACGGGTGCCTTAAACAAGCCCAGGCGTCCGAAACGGGAGGGACCGTTCCGAAACGGAAAGGCTACTGCCAGACCCCCGTTTCGGTACGCGTTGCGGAACGGCCCCGCGTTTCGGAACGGGCTAAGCCTGTTTCGGAACGGGTGACCGTTGGGGGCTGACATTGGCAGTTAAATGTTTTGAAAAGTTGCATTTTGGTCCTGAATCTTGTTTGTGCAATTGTATGAGTTTGGGATGTCCGTTTGAGCTGAAATTTGGCAGTGAAGCATGAAACCTGACTAATTGCAATATGGTAACTTTAATTTGGGTTAAGTCCTCATATTTAACAGAAATTACAATTTGGTCCCTAAAATTGTAATTTGTTCAATTGGGTCCCCGTTTGATCTCTGATGTTTGTGATCTTTGAGTATGGTGTTTGAGTGATCACATATAGGACTAATGTGCATCTAGACAAGATTAAAAAGGAAAAAAAAGGGTCGTTAATCAAGGTTGACTTTCGGGTTGACTTTGGTTTTCCCCGTGTAATCTTCGTAGTTCGGGTCAACCGTCTAGGCCGGGCTACGGGGGTTACAGCTTTTATGTGTCTAAAATAGGGGAGACATCTTTGGACACTTTTGGAATTGATCCGGAAGCTTAATTGGCGTTTCGGCAAGCAAGAGAAACGAAATCGGTGAGTGCGATTGGGTTAGAAGTCCATGAGGACATAAATACAAGGTTTGGGGATTTAGGAGAGGTTTGAAACACCTTCCTAAATCCGAAAGTAAGTATGGTTTGATTTGGTCTCTCTAAAGTGGTGTTTGGCCCTATAATGCTTTTACATGATCATGGTTTGAGATTGATAAATTCCTACTATTTTTATGCATGATTTAGAGCATGAGATTATGCTTGTAGAGATGTCATGAGATGGCATGTTGCATTGAATAGATTTGAGCTTTTGGTTTGAAGCAAAGTTTGATTTATGATTTGAAATGTTGTGAGAAAACCTTTGAGCTTTATTGCATGAAAAACAGTAGGTGTGATGATAATTTAACACATTATATTGGCATAGATGTTGAGAAACTTACCGGATATAATTGATCGATCAATAGGATGAGAGTGCACTATAAACTAAAAATTCGTACGTGCTCTTTGGTTAAGCCAAAAGGAGATATTCCGATGATGGGCATTCCATCGGGTAGGACTTGGTGAAATACCCAAGCTTTGTGGCGATGAGAGATTCCGCCATGTGAGTATGGTGATGAGAGATTCCATCGGAAGCTATGTTGCAAGACAAGTGAGTACGGTGATGTGAGATTCCACCGGAAGAGTCTAGTGTAGAAATGTGTCAGCATATCCGAGTATTAATGAGATGCTAAATGCCAATATAAATGATGAAATGGTTTTTGTTACACATGTACCTTTGATGAAATGATTTATGCTATGAGTTATGCATATGTGTTTTGTTTAGAAATGCTTTGACAATACAAGCATGTGAATGGCCTTGCCATGAGATTTGCATCGGTTTTAATGCATGAGATGGAATGAAGGTAAATGTGATTTCAATGAGTTTTGCTTTGAAAGTTTTCCAAGCATGAGAAAGAGATGAGCATGTGGTTTAAAAGCTTTGATGAAAGTGTTTTCAAAATGTGCATTATTGTGTTGGTTTTCTTTAGAGCATGCCTCACTAAGCATTTGTGCTTACTCTCTCTTTTACCAATAATGCAGATAATTGAGGTGTTTTCGGGCATCAAGGAAGCTAAGTTTGTCCAAGGAAATCCAAGCTCACGTATGGTGAAGTTTTCATACACTATTAGTTTTGATAAATTGGCAATGGGAAAACCAAGATTTGTTTTGGGAGATGTGTTAAACTCCCTGAGGTTGTGCCATGTTTGTTTTGGCTGGTTTGACTTGTAAATGGCCTTTAATGCTTGTTTTGAGGTTGGATTGTCTATTGTGATTTGATTTTAGGAAGCATGCCTCTAGACTTGTGAATTTTCATGTTTGATGCTATGAATGTGTTTAGGAGTTCTAAATATGTTCCTTATATGTTTGTTGACTTGTTGGTATGATTGGAAGGTCTTTAGGATGTGTTTGAACGGGTATATGAATGAAAAACCAGCAATCGCAGCAATTTCTGGGCAAACCGTATCGAAACACTCTCTGGTGTTTCGAAACGGGGGCCTGTAATGGCCTTCGTGTTTCGAAACAATTGGAGGATGTTTCGGAACGTTTTGGCTACTGGAGAGCCGTGTTTCAGAACAAGTTTCGAAACAGGAGAGTGTTTGTCTAGCGTTTTGATACGGCAAGTAGGTGTTTCGAAACACTTGACCTGTGGTCACAGATTTGAATTGTTTTCAAGTTTGCATGTTTTACTTTTTAGTCCCAATTGTTGAGATTGCAATTGTATGAGCTTGAGATGTCCAATTAAGGTGAAATTTGGTAGAGAAGCATGTAACATGACTAATTTCATATTGGCAACCTTAAAATCAATGAAGACCTTCTAATTTATCGAAATTACATTTTGGTCCCTAATTTCGTGTAAAGTGCAATTGAGTCCCTATATGTTATCCGATCGCTGTGCTTTTCTCAATCGAGTTTCGTGAGTGCTTACTTAAGGTTAACAAGCATCTAGACAATATTAAAAAGAAAAAAAGGTCATGAATCAAGGTTGACTTTTGGGTTGACTTTGGTTTTCCCCATGTAATCTTCGTAGTTCTGGTCAATCGTCTTGGCTGGGCTAAGGGGGTTACATTTTGTGGTATCAGAGCTTGGTTCTCGTGTAATTAGGGTTTGGTATGTGGATGACATATCTGTAATTACATGGTGTGTCTTTTGGGTGAAAGAATGTTATGTGATTGGTGATGCATGTTTGCAATTGTGATGTTATGCTATGTTTGGAGTGTGATAGGGGATCCCATTGCCAAGTCAAAACTAATGAAAGGAATTGTTTTCGGAAGTGAGCTTGAGTACTTGGATTACTTACCTTATTGTACCTAATTGTGTTTATTGCAATTTTGTTCAGTGCATTGTTTTTCATTTAACGCGGCCACGTAGAGAGATGAGGATCAATACAAGAGCTATGGCTTAAAATGAGAATGAGGAGAATGTTGAGAATCTACCTCCTCCTCCTGGTGGTGGACCACCTGGTGGCGATGGTGCTGGAGCTGGTAATGTTGGTGCTGGTGCTGGGGTCGCTGGACCTGAGGGTGCGCAGGGGCAAGCTGCTCCTGACATGATCATGTTGATTCAGGCTATTGCTAGAGCTTTCCAGGCAGCAATAGCTGGAGCTCATGGAGTTGTGCATCAGGATGATGCCAATGGGAGGTTGCCTTTGGAACGTCTTCGCAGTCTCGGAGGGACTGAATTCAGAGGTTTATCTCCAGAAGGATCTGAGTCTTGGTTGGAAAGTACCAAGAGGATTTTGGGACAGATGAATTGCAATAACGTGGAGAAGCTGGGTTGTGTGGTATCACTGCTACATGGTGATGCTTATACATGGTGGACTACGACCATCTCTAGGATGGAGGATGATGAAGTGACTTGGACGTTCTTTGTGAATGCGTTCAAGCGGAAGTATCTGAGTGTGCGTTACCTAGATGAGAAGAAAAGAGAATTTATGTCTCTTATGCAAGGTAGCATGTCTGTAGCTGAGTATGAAATCCAGTTTGTCTGCCTTAGTCAGTATGCACCTGAGCTAATCCCTAATGAGCGGGAGAGGTGCGAACAATTCCGCTATGGGTTGGTAACGGATGTGAAGACTTTTAAGCTAGCGGCTGATTATACAGATTTCGATGTCTTGGTCACTAGAGCCAAGGATATTGAGTCAAATCTTGGTATGACTAGTTGAGCGGGTGGTTCTAGCTCTGGTAAGCGAGCGGCTGAATGCGATTATGGTAGAGATCGCAACAAGAGGCATAAGGATAGGAGGCCGCATTATGATGCTAGACGTGGGGGTGGTAACCCTGGTAGAGGTCAGCAAGGACCTAATGCTGTTCAGAACACTCCTGAGTGTAACCATTGTGGTAGACGGCACGGTGGTGAGTGTTGGGGTAACCTTGGAACGTGCTGGAATTGTGGGAACCGTGGACATTTGAAGAAGGATTGTCCTCAGCCTTTGAGAGAGGGACATGCTCCGGTGAGAGCAGCTGAGCAACAGAAAGGCTGTGGGCGTGGCCGTGGTAATTTTCAGCGCAGGGATGATTGGTGGCAGGAATGTAGCTCATGTTGTGGTCGTTCAACCTGAGGGTGGCGGTCAGGCTCGAGTGTATGCCCATCGTGAGGGAAGGAATGATACGGATGTGATCGCAGGTACATTCACTTTGCAATCCTTATCATTACTTTCTTTGATTGATTCTAGATCTGCACACTCATACATATTGCGTGAACATGCTCAAATGCTTGGTTTACCTGTTGAGTCTTTGGATGTTGGTATGCGTGTGACTAGTTCCTTTGGTGAGACGGTTGTAACGCGAAGGTTGTATAGAAGATGTCCCTTGAAAGTGCAAAACCATGTTTTTCTTGTTGATCTCATGGAGTTACCATTCTATGGCTTTGATGTAATCCTTGGTATGGATTGGCTTGTTGAGCATCGAGCTGTAGTGGATTTTGAGAGCAAGCGAGTTTCGTTGAAACTTGCGGTTGATTATAAAAGTGGTGGTGGTAGGTGAGAATGTAAAATTTCTTGCTAATGTGGTGTCTACATTAGAAGCAAGTAGAATGCTGATGCAAGGTTGCGAGGCTTACCTAGCCTTTGTGATGAATCCCAATTCAAAGGAGTTGAGCGTTCAGGATATCAGAACTGTACGGGAGTTTCCTGGAGTGTTTCCGGAGGAGCTACCTGGATTGTCGCCTAGTCGAGAGGTGGAGTTTGGAATTGAGCTGTACGAAAACACAACTCCAGTGTCCATTGCTTCTTATCGCATGGCACCTAAGGAGTTGAAGGAATTGAAGACGCAGCTTCAGTAGTTGCTTGACCGTGGCTTCATTCGGCCTAGTGTGTCACCTTGGGGTGGGCCGGTCTTGTTTGTGAAGAAGAAGGATGGCACCATGAGAATGTGCATCGATTATCGTCAGCTGAACAAGTTGACTATCAAGAATCGGTATCCTTTGTCGAGGATTGATGATCTTTTTTATCAGTTTCGGGGAGCGGCTGTGTTTTCCAAGATTGACATAAGGTCAGGATACTATCAGCTTAAGGTGAAGGATGTGGATGTGCAAAAAACAGCCTTTAGAACGAGGTATGGGCATTATGAGTTCCTTGTAATGCCGTTTGGCTTGACGAATGCTCATGCAGCTTTTATGGACATGATGAATAGAGTGTTCCATGAATACTTGGACAAGTTTGTTGTGGTGTTCATCGACGATATCCTCGTGTACTCTCGTACTGAGGAGGAGCATGAAGGTCATTTGTGGGTTGTTTTGCAAGCGCTTCTGGAAAATCAGCTTTATGCTAAGCTGAGCAAGTGCAAGTTTTGGTTGAAGGAAGTTGTGTTCCTTGGTCTTGTGGTTTCAGCTAAGGGGATTCGTGTTGATCCTCAGAAAATTGAGGCGGTGATGAATTGGAAGCCCCCTAAGTCCGTTCATGAAGTCCGTAGTTTCCTTGGGTTGGCAGGATATTATCGGAGGTTTGTTGATGGATTTTCAAATATTGTCGCCCCTTTGACGAAGTTGTTGCAAAAAGATGTTAAGTATGAGTGGACAGAAGCGAGACAACAAGCTTTTGAGAAGCTTAAGGCAGCTTTGACGCAAGCTCCTATCTTGGTTCAACCTAAATCAGGAAAAGAGTTTGTGGTATACAGTGATGCATCCTACGTTGGTTTGGGGTGTGTGTTAGTGCAAGAGGGTAAGGTGGTGGCTTATGCATCGCGACAGTTGAAGGTGCGTGAGCGCAATTATCCTACGCATGATATTGAATTAGCTGCGGTGGTTTTTGCTTTGAAGATTTGGAGACATTATCTTTTTGGTGAGAAGTGTACTGTGTACACGGATCACAAGAGTTTGAAGTATTTGATGTCTCAGAAAGAGTTAAATCCTAGACAGCGACATTGGGTGGAGTTGCTGAAGGATTACGATCTAACGATCGAATACCATCCGGGAAAGGCTAATGTTGTGGCGGATGCCTTGAGCAGGAAGGTGGCGGTTGAGCTGAGGGCTATGTTTGCTAGCTTGAGCATTTCGCGAGATGGAGGTCTTGTGACTGAATTACAAGTGAAACCATCTTTGGTTCAGTTGATAAAGGATAAGCAGTTGTTGGATGATTCTTTGGTGCCACATGTCCAGGATATTGCTGAGGATAGACCATCGGATTTCTGTTTTAATGATGATGGAGTTCTATGTTTCGGAAGACGGATAGTAGTGCCGAACGATGTCGAGTTGAGGCGTACTATTCTGATCGAAGCTCATAGTAGTCCTTTTGCTATGCACCCTGGTAGTACCAAGATGTATCGTGATTTGAGGGATGAGTACTATTGGGTGGGTTTGAAGAAAGATGTTGCGGAATATGTGAGTAAGTGCATGGTTTGTCAGTGGGTTAAAGCTGAGCATCAGTTTCCTTCAGGGTTGTTGCAACCGTTGAGGATACCTGAATGGATGTGGGAAAGGATCACCATGGACTGTGTGTCTGGTTTACCTTTTTCGCCATCGAAGAAGAATTCGGTGTGGGTGATTATGGACCGCCTTACGAAGTGTGCGCATTTCTTACCTGTGCATACCACGTATACCTTGGATAATCTTGCAGAGTTGTACATTGCTGAGATTGTGCGTTTGCATGGTGTACCAAAATCTGTAGTGTCGGATAGAGATCCGAGGTTCACATCGCGTTTTGGGAGTGTTTGCATCAAGCTTTGGGTACGCGGCTGAATTTCAGTACTTCTTATCATCCACAGTCGGATGGACAGTCTGAGCGTGTTATCCAAGTGCTTGAGGATATGTTGAGGTGCTGCGTGATTGAGTTTCAAGGCTCTTGGGAGAAACATTTGCCTTTGGTGGAGTTTGCTTATAATAATAGCTACCAGGCAAGTATTCAAATGGCACCTTATGAAGCCTTGTATGGGAGGAAGTGCAAAACTCCTCTTTGCTGGGCTGAAGTAGGTCAAAAGTTGGTCTCAATGCCGGCTTTGTTGAAGGGAACCACCGAGAAGGTGAAGCTCGTTTGTGAGCGGTTGAAGGCAGCTTCTGATCGACAGAAGTCTTACGCAGATTTGAAGCGTAAGGAGATTGAGTTCGCAGTGGGTGACCGTGTGTTCTTGAAGGTTTCACCTTGGAAGAAGGTGATGAGATTTGGTTGGAAGGGTAAGTTGAGCCCTAGGTATATTGGACCATACGAGGTGATTGAACGTGTGGGTCCTGTTGCTTACAAGCTGAGACTACCACAAGAGTTGGAGAAGATACATAATGTGTTTCATGTCTCCATGCTTCGGAGGTATAGGATCCTTCGCATGTTATGCCTGTGGAGGATGTTGAGTTGAATCCAGACTTGACCTATGATGAGGAGCCGGTTGAAATTCTGGATTCGGACAGTGTTGAGGAAGCCACGTGGGAAAGGTGTTGAGGAAGTTATTCGAGGTAAGACCATTGAATTGGTTAAGGTGTTGTGGTGACATCGTGGTGTTGAGGAAGCCACGTGGGAAAGGAAAGATGACATGAAGAAGCAGTTTCCTTATCTTTTTCCTCCAGGTAAATTTCGAGGACGAAATTTCTTAAGAGGGGGAGAGTTGTAACACCCCAATTTTGGGCTTAGAAGTTTAGGGTCTGAATCGGACCGGTCTGAGAAACGGTTCGAATATAAAAGGGAGTTTTAGGGAAAGTCTAGTTCGGGATGCTTTAAAAACATAGAAAAATATCTAAAAATCCTCATTTAATTTATATAAGAGAGTGGTGAAATCAATTTTACAAAATAAGGTTTGGAAATACTACATTTCGGTGAATTGACCAAATTGCGATTTTTGCAAAGTTTAGTGGTGACTGTTTTGTAAAGGATTGAAACTTTGAATCTTTAAGGAGCTAATTTACCCAAAATGTTTTCTCCAGATTTTTCCTTAATTTGGTTGATTTAATTAATGATTTAATTAAATAAAAGAAAGGTGAAAACTACTTTTCACTTTCATAACTACTTTTCTCTAATTTTCTCTCATTCAATTTTCTCTCAAAATACTATCATCCAAACACTTTTTCTCCAGCAAAATTCACTTTGATTTTTACTTCAATTGATGAGATTTCCATCACTCATTGATTCCTAATCAATCTTGCAACAAATCCTTTTGATTTCCACATTGTATTTCCATGGAAATTTGCCCAAATCAAGGAGAAATCATCTTTTAGAGGTAAGATTGTTCTTCTCCTCTAAATACTCAGTTCTTTACTGAAATTCCCAAGTTGTCAATCCTTTATTAAAGATTTATTAAAGGTTTTAATGTTAGAAACATGATTTTGGCTTAAAACTCAAGATTTTGGAAGAGATCTTGAAGATTTTCGTTGTAATTGATTGGGCTCTATTTTGAGATAGTTTTCTAATGAATTTTGGATGTTAAATGATGTTAGAAATGAGGTTTTATCAATCCAATCCAGAATAGGTTGTGTTTCCTAAGTTTTTGCTTATGAAAATGGTGGTTTTTTAGGTGTTTTTGGTGTTCTGTTATAGATGGAGGTATAAGGACGAGTTTAGGGTTTTTTTATGATAATTGATGTTTAGAAATGTTTAGAAGTGATGGATCTTGGCTGGGTTAAGTTTTGGAAGAGTTTGGAGGTGATTTCGGTTGTGTTTGGTAGCCGAAATGTTGGGATTAGGTAGAGCAGCGAATTTTGGAGTGTTGGCTGAAGATTTCAATGCATGATGATGCATTAATCCTCTGCTTTTATGTGTCTAAAACAGGGGAGACATCTTCGGACACTTTTGGAGTTGATCTGGAAGCTTAATTGGCGTTTCGACAAGCAAGCGAAACGAAATCGATGAGTGCGATTGGGTTAGAAGTCCATGAGGACATAAATACAAGGTTTGGGGATTTAGGAGAGGTTTGAAACACCTTCCTAAATCCGGAAGTAAGTATGGTTTGATTTGGTCTCTCTAAAGTGGTGTTTGGCCCTATAATGCTTTTACATGCTAATGGTTTGAGATTGATAAATTCCTACTGTTTTTATGCATGATTTAGAGCATGAGATTATGCTTGTAGAGATGTCATGAGATGGCATGTTGCATTGAATAGATTTGAGCTTTTGGTTTGAAGCAAAGTATGATTTATGATTTGAAATGTGGTGAGAAAACCTTTGAGTTTTATTGCATGAAAAAAGTAGGTGTGATGATAATTTAACACATTATATTGGCATAGATGTTGAGAAACTTACCGGATATAATTGATAGATCAATAGGATGAGAGTGCACTATAAACAAAAAATTCGTACGTGCTCTTTGGTTAAGCCAAAGGGAGATATTCCGATGATGGGCATTCCATTGGGTAGGACTTGGTGAAATACCCAAGCTTTGTGGCGATGAGAGATTCCGCCATGTGAGTACGGTGATGAGAGATTCCACCGGAAGCTATGTGTTGAGTGTGTAAAAGTTCTATTATTTACAACCTTTTTAACCCATATTTCTGCTGCATTCAAGCATCATTGCATTGCATTTAGGTTAGTTTACAGCAAAACATCACAAAATTAGTAAAAGCACGTATTCTACTGAAAAAGGGTTGATTTTGCAGATTGCTGGCATCGCTGACGAAGAAGGCGGGCGCAGGGCAGAGAAGCAGAAGAGCTGAACTGGACAAGCAGATGATGAGGACGATGCTGCCATGGATCTGCCGTGACAGCATGGGGACAACAGTTTTACGGAGAGGAAAAGCAAAGTGGACCTCGATAGATAGAGAAAATTATGCTCGTCTGTCGTGTGAAAACCATATATTTTTCCAAGCCCCGGATCAAAAGATATGTCAAGCCAAAGCTCAAGGAGAGGAAATTCCATGAAACAAGGAGGCGGCTGAAAAGTAGGATACTTGAAGATTAAAGTCTTTATTAGAATCTTACTTTTAATTAAAGTTGTAATCCTTGTTATCTTAGAATATTTGAGCACAAAGCTTATATAAGGGCATAGATTTTAACCTAGGAGATACCATACCCCATAACCGATAACCAAACCCCTCCGCCGTTTACCCGTCGTCGACATGTTCTAAAAACCCCCTAGGGCCACGGGTTGATTTGTAAAGTAGTTGCAAGGGTTGTTTTGTTTTAGGATTTTCCAAGTTCAATAAAATAAACTTCAAGTTCTCTTATTTTGGTTTTAATATCTTGCAAGAGCATCGGGAGAGCATTGTGAGGTTATCTATTTACTTAGCATCGGGAGAGTTAAGTATACGAAAGAAATAAGAGAAAGTTCTCTAGTTTATAGTTGAACTATCTTGTGCCTAGGGATAGGGCAAGGTTAAGTGGCTAAGGAAGAATTCATACAAATCGGTGTTCATCCTTCGATTCACGCCGGGAGGTATCATCAAAGACGTGATCATCGACAGACTTGGACCTAGGGATAGGCCAAGGCAGATCTGGGATTCTTGCCAAACTTGAAAGTACTGAGTTGGTGTGTTTGCTGCCGCGACGACCAACGGACAGCTGCCGCGACATGTGCTGCCAGCGACAGGCGCGACGACAGAACTGGAGTTCCTAAGCAATACAATACCTGCACTACTGAGCAATTCAATACCAGCCCGTTCTCTCTATCTTGATATTCCTACTCTTTTATTTATGTTTTCTTTAATATTTTCTTGACAACTTTCTAAACTATTTTCTTTACTTCGTGCAGTGAATTAAGGTAAAGCTATTAGCCCAATCCTTGTGGAGACGATATCCGATACTTCGTATCACTTTACTACTTGCGTCGTGTACACTTGCACTACAATTGCGATAGACTCTTTTACACGCAACAAGTTTTTGGCGACGTTGCCGGGGAATGGCAACATAACTCTACCTTTCTTTTATTGCACTTTTTGTTTTTGTTTTTATTTTTCTTTTATTTTTATTTTTCTTTTTTTTCTTTAGTACTTTCAACTCTTGCTTTTCACGAGGTTTTCTTGTTTATGCGCAGATCTAAAAGAGGCGAAGATCCTGAGTATAAATTAGATCCGGAAATCAAACGTTCCTTCAATCTCAAGAAACAACTTCGCCACCTTTTAGACAGGAACGAATACCTTGAGGAGCAGCTAGAGAAGATGGCCCGTAATCCGCCTGCTGGTGGAGGTATACCGCCTTCCGGCGACCCGCCCTTGGCAGATGGACGACGGTCCTGCCGTGACTACATGTTGAACGATCATGTAGAGCTGGAGACCACGCTGCCGGATATTGAAGTTGATAACTTTGGGCTTAAACCTGTCATGTTTAGTATGATCAACAATGCCGGACAATTTAGTGGTGCTGTGACAGAAGATGCTAGGGAGCATCTCAAAACATTCCAGGAAATATGTGGTTCGTTTAGACTGCCAGGAGTTAATCCGGAGATACTGAGGCTTCGGTTATTCCTCCATTCATTGAGGGATAGAGCAAAAACTTGGTGGAATAAACTTACGCCGGGTTCAATCGTAACTTGGGCAGATTTATCTCGTGAATTCTTATCTCGTTTTAATCCTTCGCATTTATCTGAGCGATTACGTAATGAAATTGCTACTTTTCAATAGGAAGATGACGAGCCGATGCACGAGGCCTGGGACAGATTTACTACTCTTCTTCGGAACTGCCCAGTGCATGGATTCCCCGTCTGGAATCAGGTAACTAAGTTCTATAATGCTGCTAACTTACAAACTCGTATTCGAATTGATTCTGCAGCAAATGGACTATTATTGGATAAAGATCCAGACAAGGCATTGCAAGTTTTGAAAAATCTGGCCAAGAATGAGGAACAGTTTCCGACCACAAGAAGAGGGGGTAAACGGGTACTTGCTGTCAAGGACTATGAAGCCGACAGCACGTTAAAATCACAGGTAGCATTCCTTACTAAAGCAATGAAAAGGTTATTGAATGATGATGGTCAACAAGGATTTGCTGTAGAGGAAGTATGTGATATCTGTGAGGGAAATCATAGTCGGGATGAGTGCCCAATACAGTTAGAAGAGGGAAAATATGTTGGAAATTACAACAAGCCGAATTACAACTCCAACAATTATAATCCCAATTGGAGGAAGGATCCCAAATTTTCCTGGAGTAACCCCAATAACGCCCTGAATCCGCAAGCACATAATCAGAATCAGGGAGGACCTAGATTGCTGACGCGACAGCAACTGCCGCTGCACCTGCCGCCGCAGCAGCAACAGCAGCCACCAGCTGCCACGAGCAGTATACTGGAACAGACTCTGGCCACCTTTATGTCTCAGACATGTACTTATATTGAGAATATGAACCAGTTTGTCAAGAAGACAAAAAATTTCATGGATAAAACAGAGATGAGGATGATAAATCATGAGGCTACTTTGAAATCTCTGGAGACACAAATGGGCCAGGTTTCCCAACATATTAAGCCGAGGCAGACTGAAGGATTCCCTAGTAATATTGAAAATGCTAGGCCACCCACACATGAGCAGTGTAAGGCAATTACTACTAGGAGTGGGAAGAAACTACCAGGGCCGGAAAAAGAAGTTGAAACAGGAAAGGAACCAGTCTTAGACCAACCTGCCGAGGAAGCTGCCCCGACAGGTAACAAACAGACTACTGCCGATGAGCCTGTCACGACAGCAGACGCGACAGAGGAGAAAAATGATGAACCCAAACCTCCTCAGATTCGTATGCAGTGGGAAGGACGTATTGCTGACTATCGTCCCCCACCTCCTTTTCCTCAACGGATACAACAAGCTAAGCAAGAATCTCAACTTAAAAAGATTTATGATATTTTTAAGCAGGTTCATATTAATATTCCGTTGTTAGATGTCGTTAGGGAGATGCCCGGTTACGCCAAATTTCTCAAGGATGTCATGTCAAAGAAATATAAACTTGGGGAATTTGAAACGGTAAGGATGGCAGATGGTTGCATGAGTATTCTTCATCGGCAGCCACCCTAGAAAAAGAAGTATCCGGGGAGCTTCATCATACCTTGTGTAATCGGAGACAAATATGTGGGTAAGGCACTTTGTGATCTTGGTGCTAGTATCAATTTAATGCCAAAATCTGTTTTTCAGAAGTTAGGTATTGGAAAGGCGCGGCCCATGACAGTAGGTCTGCAGCTTGCCGACCGCTCTTACGTTCATCCAGAAGGAAAAATTGAAGATATTCTGGTAAGAATGGATAAATTTATTTTTCCTGCTGACTTTCTTGTTTTAGATTGTGAAGCAGACGAAAACGCACCAATCATCCTTGGGCGACCCTTCTTAGCCACGGGAAGATCACTGATTGATGTGGAAAAAGGAGAACTCACCATGAGAGTGAATGACCAAGAGATTAAGTTGAATGTTCTCCAAGCAATGAAGCATGCTGATGCAGACGAGGAATGCAAGGCTATCACTGAAGTTATCCTTGATCAACCCTGCATCTGGTCAAGCTGTCATGACAGCACTGACGACAGCACCGACGACAGCTACTCCTCTAACTCCGATACATCTGATACTGAAGATCAGGAGGAGGTAAACTGGTTAGGCAATCGTCCAGGTAAGTTATTCGAACCTTTGAATTATACTTCGGATAACCATTTAATCCAAAAGCCATCTACTATTGAACCACATGCCTTAGAACTGAAGCCCCTGCCAGGGCAGCTTAAATATGCTTTTCTTGGTTCAAATGATACGTTGCCCGTAATCATCTCTTCTAAGCTGTCGCAGGAACAGGAACGGCAGCTAATCGGCATGCTAAGGCAGCACAAAAAGGCAATTGGTTGGACGATAGCAGACATTCAAGGCATTAGTCCGACGTTGTGCATGCACAAAATCCTCCTAGAGGAAGATCATAAGCCGACTATTGATGCCCAAAGGCGACTAAACCATGCGATGAAAGAGGTGGTGCGCAAAGAGATAATTAAGTGGTTAGATGCTGGTATTATTTACGCCATCTCCGACAGCAAATGGGTGAGCCCGGTGCAATGCGTTCCAAAGAAAGGAGGAATGACCGTGATAACCAATGAGAACAATGAATTAATCCCAACCAGGACTGTGACCGGTTGGAGGGTTTGTAAGGACTATCGGAAGCTCAACAAAGCTACCCGAAAGGACCATTTTCCTTTACCCTTTATTGATCAAATGCTTGACAGATTAGCGGGTAAACCTTATTATTGTTTTCTTGATGGTTACTCAGGTTACAATCAAATTGCTATTGCACCAGAAGATCAAGAAAAGATGACTTTCACATGCCCCTACGGAACATACGCTTTTAGGAGGATGTCGTTTGGACTATGCAATGCACCTGCCACCTTCCAAAGGTGCATGATGGCCATATTCTCCGATATGGTAGAGGACTTCCTTGAGATATTTATGGATGATTTTTTCGTCTTTGGAGACGATTTTGAGAGCTGCCTTGGCAACTTACAAAAGGTACTTGAAAGATGCGAAAAAGCAAATCTTGTTTTGAATTGGGAAAAATGCCACTTTATGGTGGATGAGGGGATAGTCCTTGGCCATAAGATTAGCTGCCGTGGGATAGAAGTCGACAGGGCTAAAATATAAGTAATTGAGAAGCTGCTGCCGCCGACCACAGTCAAGGGCATTAGGAGTTTTTTAGGGCATGATGGTTTTTATCGAAGGTTTATTGCAAATTTCTCAAAAATCACCAAGCCCCTATGCCATCTTTTAGAGCAGCACCGACCCTTCGACTTTAATGAAGAATGTACTGAAGCATTCAAGGTTCTTTCAAGTACCTTTTGTAAGTTGCCGAGGCAGCTCTCAAAATCGTCTCCAAAGAGGGAAAAATCATCCATGAAAATCTCAAGGAAGTCCTCTACCATATCGGAGAATATGGCCATCGTGCACCTTTGGAAGGTGGCGGGTGCATTACATAGTCCGAACGGCATCCTCCTAAAAGCGTACGTTCCGTAGGGGCAGGTGAAAGTCGTCTTTTCTTGATCCTCCGGTGCGATAGCAATTTGGTTGTAACCTGAGTAACCATCAAGAAAACAATAGTAAGATTTTCCCACTAATCTATCAAGCATTTGATCAATAAAGGGTAAAGGAAAATGGTCCTTTCGGGTAGCTTTGTTGAGCTTCCGATAGTCCATACAAACCCTCCAACCGGTCACAGTCCTGGTTGGGATTAATTCATTGTTCTCATTGGTTATCACGGTCATTCCTCCTTTCTTTGGAACGCATTGCACCGGGCTCACCCATTTGCTGTCGGAGATGGCGTAAATAATACCAGCATCTAACCACTTAATTATCTCTTTGCGCACCACCTCTTTCATCGCATGGTTTAGCCGCCTTTGGGCATCAATAGTCGGCTTATGATCTTCCTCTAGGAGGATTTTGTGCATGCACAACGCCGGACTAATGCCTTGAATGTCTGCTATCGTCCATCCAATTGCCTTTTTGTGCTGCCTTAGCATGCCGATTAGCTGCTGTTCCTGTTCCTGCGGCAGCTTAGAAGAGATGATTACGGGCAAAGTATCATTTGAACCAAGAAAAGCATATTTAAGCTGCCCTGGCAGGGGCTTCAGTTCTAAGGCAGGTGGTTCAATAGTCAATGGCTTTTGGATTAAATGGTTATCCGAAGTATAATTCAAAGGTTCGAATAACTTACCTGGACGATTGCCTAACCAGTTTACCTCCTCCTGATCTTCAGTATCAGATGTTTCGGAGTCAGAGGAGTTGCTGTCGTCGGTGCTGTCGTCAGTGCTGTCGTGACAGCTCTGTAGGTGACTGCCGCGGCAGTGCCCGATTTTTATGTCGTGACAGCCCGACCAGATGCAGGGTTGATCAAGGATAACTTCAGTGATAGCCTTGCATTCCTCGTCTGCATCAGCATGCTTCATTGCTTGGAGAACATTCAACTTAATCTCTTGGTCGTTCACTCTCATGGTGAGTTCTCCTTTTTCCACATCAATCAGTGATCTTCCCGTGGCTAAGAAGGGTCGCCCAAGGATGATTGGTGCGTTTTCGTCTGCTTCAAAATCCTAAAACAAAACAACCCTTGCAACTACTTTACAAATCAACCCGTGGCCCTAGGGGGTTTTTAGAACATGTCGACGACGGGTAAACGGCGGAGGGGTTTGGTTGTCGGTTATGGGGTATGGTATCTCCTAGGTTAAAATCTATGCCCTTATATAAGCTTTGGGCTCAAGTATTCTAAGATAACAAGGATTACAACTTTAATTAAAAGTAAGATTCTAATAAAGACTTTAATCTTCAAGTATCCTACTTTTCAGCCGCCTCCTTGTTTCATGGGATTTCCTCTCCTTGAGCTTTGGCTTGACATATCTTTTGATCCGGGGCTTGGAAAAATATATGGTTTTCACAATACAGACGAGCATAATTTTCTCTATCTATCGAGGTCCACTTTGCTTTTCCTCTCCGTAAAACTGATGTCCCCATGCTGTCACGGCAGATCCATGGCAGCATTGTCCTCATCATCTGCTTGTCCAGTTCAGCTCTTCTGCTTCTCTGCCCTGCGCCCGCCTTCTTCGTCAGCGGTGGCAGCAACCTGCAAAATCAACCCTTTTTCAGTAGAATCCGTGCTTTTACTAATTTTGTGATGTTTTGCTGTAAACTAACCTAAATGCAATGCAATGATGCTTGAATGCAGCAGAAATATGGGTTAAAAAGGGTGTAAATAATAGAACTTTTACACACTCAACACACCCCCAAACTCAAGTTTTTGCTTGCCCTCAAGCAATTAAGACCTAAAAGAAAAATGAATATTTTTGTGTTGGCCTTCAAACAGTGACTGTCCCTTACCCGTCGCTCATTCTCTGTGGCGGTAGCAACCTGTCGGAAAGATTAGGATCTGTCCGGAATCTCACTATAGTCCTCGTGCAGTGTGTGCATGCTTGTGAACAGTTATATGCCAAGACTCTCTTAGTTTCACTAGAATATTCAACTCTTAACTTGAATTTTTATGCCATTTTTTATCTTTTTGAAGGCACATTTTCATGCTTCTTTGATTTTCTGTTTTGACTTGATTTTTATTTTTCAAGCTAAAGTTTCACTAGAGCCGGTTTCGGGCACCTCTAGGGCTGTTGAGTCTATTTTGCTAAACATCTTTTCTTAGAGCCAGTGTTAGGCACCTCTAGGGGCTATTCAAGTGGTAAGCTTCCTATTCTAGTTTGGCTAAAAGAAATCTAAGCAGTATAACAGTCACAATGGTGTTTAAGTTTTCAGAACTATAGAAAGGCTCTAAACTTCTCCTTAATCTGTCCTAAAAATGCTGCCACGGCAGAGCTGTCATGACAGGTAAGTTTACTTCACAGTTTTAAGCCAACAATTTAATCTCTTTTTTTTAAGAGAACTTAATAAAAGACACAATAATTAATTAAAGAGATGTACTAAGACTCCATTAAAATGGAGGGTTGCCACCCCCAAACTCGAGGGTTGCATTGCCCTCAATGCAAATGACAGATAAAATGAAGGCAGATACATCACAAAATATAGATAAGCGTGCAGCAATAAAAAGAAAATAAAAGACTTAGATTTTAATAGTTGTCTTCACTACTACTGCTGACACGGATTTGGCGGCGGCGTCTAGGTTGTGGGGCAGGCTGGGTAGGCTGTTCCAGGACCTGGATGTCTGAGCTGCTGCCGCTATCCCAAGTGCTGCTGGTGGTGGTGCTGGCCTTAGGCATGAGCTTTGGCTTGACATATCTTTTGATCTGGGGCTTGGAAAAATATATGGTTTTCACACGACAGACGAGCATAATTTTCTCTATCTATCGAGGTCCACTTTGCTTTTCCTCTCCGTAAAACTGTTGTCCCCATGCTGTCACGGCAGATCCATGGCAGCATCGTCCTCATCATCTACTTGTCCAGTTCAGCTCTTCTGCTTCTCTGCCCTGCGCCCGCCTTCTTCGTCAGCGATGGCAGCAACCTGCAAAATCAACCCATTTTCAGTAGAATCCGTGCTTTTACTAATTTTGTGATGTTTTGCTGTAAACTAACCTAAATGCAATGCAATGATGCTTGAATGCAGCAGAAATATGGGTTAAAAATGGTGTAAATAATAGAACTTTTACACACTCAACACACCCCCAAACTCAAGTTTTTGCTTGCCCTCAAGCAATTAAGACCTAAAAGAAAAATGAATATTTTTGTGTTGGCCTTCAAACAGTGACTGTCCCTTACCCGTCGCTCATTCTCTGTGGCGGCAGCAACCTGTCGGAAAGATTAGGATCTGTCTGGAATCTCACTATAGTCCTCGTGCAGTGTGTGCATGCTTGTGAACAGTTATATGCCAAGACTCTCTTAGTTTCACTAGAATATTCAACTCTTAACTTGAATTTTTATGCCATTTTTTATCTTTTTGAAGGCACATTTTCATGCTTCTTTGATTTTCTGTTTTGACTTGATTTTTATTTTTCAAGCTAAAGTTTCACTAGATCCGGTTTCGGGCACCTCTAGCTAACTTCCTAGAGCCGGTTTCGGGCACCTCTAGGGCTGTTGAGTCTATTTTGCTAAACATCTTTCCTAGAGCCAGTGTTAGGCACCTCTAGGGGCTATTCAAGTGGTAAGCTTCCTATTCTAGTTTGGCTAAAAGAAATCTAAGCAGTATAACAGTCACAATGGTGTTTAAGTTTTCATAACTATAGAAAGGCTCTAAACTTCTACTTAATCTGTCCTAAAAATGCTGCCACGGCAGAGCTGTCATGAAAGGTAAGTTTACTTCACAGTTTTAAGCCAACAGTTTAATCTCTTTTTTTAAGAGAACTTAATAAAAGACACAATAATTAATTAAAGAGATGTACTAAGACTCCATTAAAATGGAGGGTTGCCACCCCCAAACTCGAGGGTTGCATTGCCCTCAATGCAAATGACAGATAAAATGAAGGCATGTACATCACAAAATATAGATAAGCAGGCAGCAATAAAAAGAAATTAAAGACTTAGATTTTAATCGCTGTCTTCACTGCTGTTGCTGACACGGATTTGGCGGCGGCGTCTGGGTTGTGTGGCAGGCTGGGTAGGCTGGTGGTGGTGCTGGCCTTAGGCATGAGCTTTCTGTTGGCCACATGTTTCTGCCTCTTGACAGGCGTGAAGTCCTTCGCCAAATTCCTTCTAATAGGAGGGTCTGTCTCGATGTCATGTGAGGCAGGTCGCTTCGTTCCTCGGGCAGAGGTTTCTTCCGTTGGACTGTCAGCTACCGGCTGGGTAGGTGATGGGGTGGAAGCAGCAGAGTGTGCATGGGGGGAGGCAGGTGGCGTAGGTGTGTGGACAGGGGAGGGATGTGGAAATAGTGGGCAGGGAAGGTGGGGAAAATAACATCGGGATAATTTAAAGTGTTGGTAATGAAATTTACCGTCGAGTTGGCGAAATCCCGGATGAATGTCATCAGCCCCATTTGTCTGTCTTCCACCCGTTGTATTGCAGCAAGGATCTGGGCAGATTGGTTGGTCTGGGTGTCTGCTGTGGCAGGTTCATGGGCAGGTTCATCGGCAGGTTCCTCGGATGATTCTGCTAGGGAAGCAGCCGGGTTGAAAGAGGAGAGGGGGGTTGCGACTATGGGCTCCATGAGGCTGGTAATGTTTTTGTCGGTCCAGCCTCTGCCTTGGACCAGTTTGTCGGTGGTGGCCTCAGGGACAGCAGCGTAGCGGCAGAGTGATGTGATCATGAATGGTAGGCAGAGGCAGGAGGTTGATCGATATGTGCAATCCAAGACGCTGTCCCTCATATAGCGGCCCACGTTGATAGGCCGGTCGTTCATGATCGAATGAATGAGGGCAAGCCTCTGCTGGTCCACAGTCGTGTGATGGGAGGACGGCAGGATACGCTTCTTGATGAAAGTGTTCCATAATTTGGCTTCTGGAAGCAGCTGCCCCTTTTGACAGAGTTGGGGTTCTTTTTGCTCGTGTTCCACGTCGTTCCTTCTTCTGTCACTTCTGCCATGACCGACAACCAAACCCCTCCGCCGTTTACCCGTCGTCGACATGTTCTAAAAACCCCCTAGGGCCACGGGTTGATTTGTAAAGTAGTTGCAAGGGTTGTTTTGTTTTAGGATTTTCCAAGTTTAATAAAATAAACTTCAAGTTCTCTTATTTTGGTTTTAATATCTTGCAAGAGCATCGGGAGAGCATTGTGAGGTTATCTATTTACTTAGCATCGGGAGAGTTAAGTATACGAAAGAAATAAGAGCGAGTTCTCTAGTTTATAGTTGAACTATCTTGTGCCTAGGGATAGGGCAAGGTTAAGTGGCTAAGGAAGAATTCATACACATCGGTGTTCATCCTTCGATTCACGCCGGGAGGTATCATCAAGACGTGATCATCGACAGACTTGGACCTAGGGATAGGCCAAGGCAGATCTGGGATTCTTGCCAAACTTGGACGTACAGAGTTGGTGTGTTTGCTGCCGCGACAACCAACGGACAGCTGCCGCGACAGGTGCTGCCAGGGACAGGCGCGACGACAGAACTGGAGTTCCTAAGCAATACAATACATGCACTGCTGAGCAATTCAATACCAGCCCATTCTCTCTATCTTGATATTCATACTCTTTTATTTACGTTTTCTTAGCTATGTTGCTCGACAAGTGAGTACGGTGATGTGAGATTCCACCGGAAGAGTCTATTGTAGAAATGTGTCCGCATATCCGAGTATTAATGAGATGCTAAATGCCAATATAAATGATGAAATGATTTTTGTTACACGTGTACCTTTGATGAAATTATTTATGCTATGAGTTATGCATATGTGTTTTGTTTAGAAATACTTTGACAATACAAGCATGTGAATGGCCTTGCCATGAGATTTGCATCGGTTTTAATGCATGAGATAGAATGAAGGTATATGTGATTTCAATGAGTTTTGCTTTGAAAGTTTTCCAAGCATGAGAAAGAGATGAGCATGTGGTTTAAAAGCTTTGATGAAAGTGTTTTCAAAATGTGCATTATTGTGTTGGTTTTCTTTAGAGCATGCCTCACCAAGCATTTGTGCTTACTCTCTCTTTTACCAATAATGCAGATAATTGAGGTGTTTTCGGGCATCAAGAAAGCTAAGTTCGTCCAGGGAAATCCAAGCTCACGTATGGTGAAGTTTTCATACACTATTAGTTTTGATAAATTGGCAATGGGAAACCAAGATTTGTTTTGGGAGATGTGTTAAACTCCCTGAGGTTGTGGCATGTTTGTTTTGGCTGGTTTGACTTGTAAATGGCCTTTAATTCTTGTTTTGAGGTTGGATTGTCTATTGTGATTTGATTTTAGGAAGCATGCCTCTAGACTTGTGAATTTTCATGTTTGATGCTATAAATGTGTTTAGGAGTTCTAAATATGTTCCTTATATGTTTGTTGACTTGTTGGTATGATTGGAAGGTCTTTGGGATGTGTTTGAACGGGTATATGAATGAAAAACCAGCAATCGCTGCAGTTTCTGGGCAAACCGTATCGAAACACTCTCTGTTGTTTTGAAACGGGGGCCAGTAATGGTCTTCGTGTTTCGAAACGATTGGAGGATTTTTCGAAACGTTTTGGCTACTGGAGAGCCGTGTTTCGAAACAAGTTTCGAAACGGGAGAGTGTTTGCTCTAGCGTTTCGATACGGCAGGTAGGTGTTTCGAAACAGTTGACTGTTGGGTACAGATTTGAATTGTTTTGAAGTTTGCATGTTTTACTTTTTAGTCCCAAATGTTGAGATTGCAATTGTATGAGCTTGAGATGTCCAATTAAGGTGAAATTTGGCAGAGAAGCATGTAACATGACTAATTTCATATTGGCAACCTTAAAATCAATGAAGACCTTCTAATTTACAGAAATTACATTTTGGTCCCTAATTTCGTGTAAAGTGCAATTGAGTCCCTATATGTTATCCGATCGTTGTGCTTTTCTCAATCGAGTTTCATGAGTGCTCACTTAAGGTTAACAAGCATCTAGACAAGATTAAAAAGGAAAAAAAGGGTCGTGAATCAAGGTTGACTTTTGGGTTGACTTTGGTTTTCCCCGTGTAATCTTCGTAGTTCGGGTCAATTGTCTAGGCCGGGCTAAGGGGGTTGTATGTAGTGTGTCTTCTAAGGATTTTGACTGATCTTGAGGATGATGACAATGCCAGTGCATGTCGGGTTCTGCAGCAAAACTGTTATGGTATAAAAATTTTTGCGGGTTTTGATCATACCATAAAAAAATTTGCTGCTGCGGCAGCGTCATATGTTGTCCCTGTTGCTGCTATGGCAACATATCTTGTTCTTGTTCGTTCCATCGTTGGTTGTCTATATATTCATCGAAAAAATGGGGGCAACTTTCGAGTGCATGATTACCTTTACGGTAATTGCAAGAACTTTCCCACATCAGCTCTCGAATGGTTTTTCCTGACATGCTGATGCTCCTTAAACCTGTATTTCACCTGAGTTTTTGATAAAAATAGAAAAATAAAAAATAAATAAAAATAAAAATAAAGAGAAAAGAAAAGTGCAGAAGTTAAAGGTAAGAGTATGTTGCCAGTCCCCGGCAGCGGCGCCAAAAACTTGTTGCGTGTCAAAAGAACTATCGCAAATAGTGCAAGTGTACACGACGCAAGTAGTAAAGTGATACTAGAGTATCGGATATCGTCTCCACAGGGACTGGAATACTTCTATCAATTAACTATCTGCACAGAAGAAAGAAAGAGTTTTAATAATTTGATTGAAATTGTCATGAAAATAATTAAGTAAAAAGATAAATTAGAAATATAAAATAGACAGGAATTGAATTGCTCTGTAGTGCAGGTATTGCACTGTCCAAGGACTTTTGTTCTATGTTTGGCTCCTGTCATGGCAGCATCTGTCGTGGCAGCGGTCCGTTGCTGTCGCGGCAGCGATAAGCAACTCAGTTTCTTCAAGTTCGGCAAGAATCCCTGGATTGACTTGTCTTATCCCTAGGTCCAAGTTCTGTCGATGAACACGTCTTGGATGATACCTCCCCGCGTGAATCGAAGTGTGAACACCGATGTTTATGAATTCTTCTTTAGCCGCTTAACCTCATCTTATCCCTAGGTCCGAGATAGTTCAACCATAAACTGGAGAACCCGTACTTACTCCTTTCGTATACTTAACTCTCCCGATATTAAGTAAATAGATAATCTCAGAATGCTCTCCCGATACTCTTGCAAGATGTTGAAACCAGAATAAGCAAACTTGAAGTTTTATTTCATTGAATAGAAAAATCCTAAGAACAGAACAACCCTTACAACTACTTTACGATATCAACCCTTTGCCCTAGGGGAGGTTTAGAACATGGTGAAAGAAGAGAAACGACTAGGGTTTTGAGAAAGACGACTAGAGAATAAGATGTTTCTTTCTCTAGGTCGAATTACAAGCATATATATAGGCCTTGGGTATAAGTTTTCTTAATGGCCAAGAATACTAGTTCGAATTAAAGTACAATTCATTAAAGACTAAATCTCTGAATAAACGTCCTTTAGTTCGCCCTATCTTCTTGCTTTAACTTTCTCCTCAAACTTTGGGCAAGGCCTTTCTTGTGCTTATGGGCTCCAAAAATTATGTGAGTGGTCTCTAAAAATTAGGCTTGAAATCCTCTATCAGTCGAACTCCACTTTGCATTTTCCATCTCTTCTTCTTCACTGTCGCCACCTTTGTCACGACGTATGCCACGGCAGCGAGTTATAAGGCAGATTGCTTCAACACTGTCGCCACTTCTGTCACGGCATCTGCCACGGCAACTGTCACGACATCTTCCACGACATCTGTCACGGCATCTGCCACGGCATCTGTCACGGAATCTGCCACGACATCTGTCACGGCATCGGCCACGACATCTATCACGGCATCTGCCACGACTTCGCTGTCACAGCATCACTGTCACGACATCACTGTCACGATAGTGATGTATGAGGCAGTTTTCTTCACTCCAGCTCTTCTGTTCCTCTGCTGCCATGACAGTTATCTTATGTTCCTCTACTGCCCTGGATTCTGCCACGACAGTTATCTTATGTTCCTCTGCTGCCCTGGATTCTGCCATGACAGTTATCTGCAAGAATTGACCGAAATCAGCAGGATCTGTGCAAAATTATCCATATGTGATGGTTATGCAAAAACTAGCCTAAAATGCAATTAAACGTGCTTGAGTGCAGCAAAAATAAGGATAAATGAGGGGTAAAATATAGGACTTTTAGGCACTCAACACCTTCCCTAGGTCGAATTACATGCCTTTATATAGACCTTGGGTTCAAGTTTTCTAATAAGGTAAGAGTACAAGTTCAAACTAAAGTACAACTCTAATTAAGATTAAATCTCCAGAGTAGATGCCTTTAATTCGTCCTCTTTCCTTGCTTTGGGTTTCTTCCTTGAACTTTGGGCTTGGCCTTCGTTCTGATCTAGGGCTCAGAAAAATATAGGAGTGGTCCACGACAGGCCGACTTAAATTCCTCTATATGTCGAGCTCCACTTCACTTTTCCCTTCACCATTACTGTCGTCATGGCTGCCACGGCAGTGGCCACGGCAACGTCCTTCTTCTCGACTCCAGTCCTGTGTTCCAGCTCTGCTCCATCGCTGTCCTGAGTCTGCCACGGTAGATACTTGCAAAAGCAGCCAAAATCAGTAGCAACTATGCCATTGTATATAATTGTGATGTATATGTGAAACTGTACCTAAATGCAGTAAATTATGCTTGAATACAGCAGAAATATGGGTTAAATAAGGGGTAAAATATAGAACTTTTACACACTCAACACACCCCCAAACTCAAGTTCTTTCTTGCCCTCAAGCAAATATTACCTAACTAAAATGAAAGCTTTTTGGTTTGGCTTAAATCAGTGAACCTTTCATTACCTACAACTTATTCTCTATCAAGAGCAATACCTTGTCGGGCATTTCTAGATTCATTCGGAACCATGCTATAATTCTTGTGTGGTGTGTGCAGGTTTTTTGAACAACTATGTGTCTAGACTACCTTAGTATATCAGAATAGTTATGCTTACAAACTTGAGTTTATGCCAATTCAATTTTTTTCTGGAGGCAATTCTTAGGCTCCTTTAGTTTTTCTGACTCTTGGTTTAACTGAATCTTTTCTGGAGGCAATTCTTGGGCTCCTTTAGTTTTTTCTAACTTAGCTCAAAAAGAAATCTCCTAAAATCAGTGCAAGGCAGTTTTGCATGCAAATGAGTCTGAATAATTTTCTTTCTTTTATTGTTTTCCTAGAGCCAGTGATAGGCACCTATAGGGGCAATTTCAAGTGGGTAAACATTCCTATTCCAGTGTACTAAAGAAATCTAGAGGGCATAAGAGTCACAAAGAGTGTTGTACAGATTAGAATCATAGCAAGGCTCTAAACAGATCCTAAAATTTCCTAAAGGCACTGTCACGACAGCGTATGTCGCGGCAGGTAAGTTCAGTTCAAAGACTTAAGCCAATTGTTTTTTTTAGTTTATTTTTTAAGCAAAAATAAACTAAATAATAACTAACACTTAGACACAATTTTTAAACATAAAAGACACTTCATTACTGGAGGGATGCCACCCCCAAACTCGAGGGTTGCATTGCCCTCAATGCATGATGACAGGGATGAGAAAGAAAAAGAAATAAAAACAAAATACATCATAATAATAATAAAACAGCAAGACAGCAAAAATAAGATAGAAACTTAATTTGAGGAGCTGTCATCGATGCTGCTGCTAATTTGTAGCTGTCGGCGGGTAGTGACCTTCATTGTGGGTGTCGGCAGAGTGCTAGGAGAGGTGGAGGCGGCTTTCTTCTTGGCTTCCCTTGGTGGCTGGATGCGAGTGGGTGAGATCTGGGTAGCTTGTCCAGCACTTGTACCTCGTCTTCTGAGCTGCTGCTACTGCTACTGCTGGCAGACTTGTCTTGACCGGATGTTCCTTCACCAGTTTGGTTGGGCTTCTGCTTTTTCATAGGAGTGAACTCCTTTGAAAGGTTTCTAGCAACAGAAGGCTCTCCGTCGGAGTCTTGCCAGATAGATGTAGAGGAGAAGCCTGCAAAGTAGTCGTCGTCGAGTTCTGGCAGCGGCTCCTTTCGTTTCTCTCCTCTAACAGAGGCAGTGGCAGTGTGGCTGCCGCCTTCAGCTGTCACGGCCGGAGTTGGAGTAGATACAACAGATGGGGTTTTTGGTGTGGCAGCAGGCGTAGGAGTAGGTATAGGGGTAGGGGCAGCAAAATATTGCTCTGGGAAGGCAGGAAATTGTATATTTGCAAAATTTAAATTATTTTGAATAAAATGTACCGTGGTTGTCGTGAAGTCTCTGACGAAACTCATCAGGCAAAGCTGCCTTTCCTCCATCTTTTTCAGTGTGGCCAAAATCTGAGTGGAGGCATCTGCTGGAGGGGCTGCTGTTGTTGGCTGCTGCTGCTGCTCTGCTACGGCAGGTTCAGGCTGATTGGGGCCTGCCGGCTCCTCTGCTGTGGCAGTCGGGTTGAAGAAGGAGAGTGGTGTGGCTGCTTTCAGCTCCATAAGGCTGAAGATGTTACGCTCCGTCCATCCCTTCCCTCGGACTTTGAAGTCTTCGGGGATTTCAGAAATGTTGTGGCCTCGGCAGATCTCGGTGATGAGGTACGGGAAGACAAGAGGTCCCGACGGTCGAAGGGCACATTCCAAAATCCCCTCCCTTATGTACCGGCCGACATTTATGGGTCTTTCATTGATAATTGAATGGACGAGT
Source organism: Hibiscus trionum (assembly GCA_030270665.1). Classification (NCBI taxonomy): domain Eukaryota; kingdom Viridiplantae; phylum Streptophyta; class Magnoliopsida; order Malvales; family Malvaceae; genus Hibiscus; species Hibiscus trionum. Next base: position 36,635,420 of record BSYR01000026.1, on the reverse strand, counting down.
GCTAACTTGGGTCAGTCGACCGTGTTGTTATGAGAGGAAGGCATGATTCTCTTCTTAACGAAGTGGTTCCATAATTTCGCCTCGGGAGTGAGTTGAGTTCTTTTCACCGTCCACCGATGCTTGGGGTCAGTGTTCCACTCTGTCCCTTCCTCCGTTAACTCTGCCATCACAACATTATAGTCTGTCGGCGACAGACTCTCGACGAATCTCTTGTGTCCATTCTCCTTTTTGCTGACATAGATGCCATAGAGGGTGTTGATGTAAGCATGCTCGAAAGTAAGTTCTTTACCTCGCATTGTCACGGTCTTGGTATCCTTGCTGTCGATGGCAGCGTAAAATTCCCGGACCAACGTGACATTCATTTCTTCTGGCTAGGCAGCAAACATCTGCCATTATAGGGCCTTGATTTTTCGTGCAATGAAAGGTTCGAGACCGAGGTCTTTCGTGCGTTTGGTGTAAAGAAACCCTCTTTCTTCCCACATTTCCCTATTCTGGAAAGAGCGGTAATATCTGTCGGCGGAGTCGGTGGAGGCAAAGCGATTTGGGATGGCACTGTGGCTGGGTGTGCTGACTGTTGCACCAGAACTGGAGGCAGCACTTCTACGGGTCTGTCTGGTAGTCATAGTTGCAAGGTTGTTGAAGATAAAAAGAAATTGAGATCGAGAGAGTGATCAGTGCTTAAAAGTTCTATATTTTACCCATCATTTATCCTTATTTTTGCTGCACTCAAGCATGTTTAACTGCATTTTAGGTTAAGTTTTGCATAAACATCACATTTAGATAAAACTGCGCAGATACTGCTAAATTTGGTTATTTTTGCAGGTATCCGCCATAGCTGACGGAGAAGGCAGGCGCTGGGCAGAGAAGCAGAAGAGCTGAACTGGACAAGCAGACAAAGAGGACGATGCTGCCATGGTGCCACCGTGACAGAATGGTGACAGCAGTTCTGTGGAGAGAAAAAGCGAAATGGACCTCGATAGATAGAGAAAATTCTGCTCGTCTGTCGTGTGAAAACCATATATTTTTCCAAGCCCCGGATCAAAAGATATGTCAAGCCCAAAGTTCAAGGAGAGAAAATCCCAAGAAACAAGGAGGACGGCTGGAAAGTAGATTCCTTGAAGATTAAGTCTTTATTAGAATCATACTTTTAATTAAAGTTGTAATCCTTGATAACTTAGAATACTTGAGCCCAAAGTTTATATAAGGGCATGTATTTTAACCTAGGAGGAGGATCTCATATCCCATAGCCGATTACCCCATAACCGACAACCAAACCCCTCCGTCGTTTACCCGCCGTCGATATGTTCTAAAACCCCCCTAGGGCCACGGGTTGATTTGTAAAGTAGTTGCAAGTGTTGCTTTTGTTTTAGGAATTTTCAGTTCAATAAAATAAACTTCAAGTTCTCTTATTTTGGTTATTAATATCTTGCAAGAGCATCGGGAGAGCATTGTGAGGTTATCTATTTACTTAGCATCGGGAGAGTTAAGTATACGAAAGAAATAAGAGCAAGTTCTCTAGTTTATAGTTGAACTATCTCGTGCCTAGGGATAGGGCGAGGTTAAGTGGCTAAAGAAGAATTCATACACATCGGTGTTCATCCTTCGATTCACGCCGGGAGGTATCATCAAGACGTGATCATCGACAGACTTGGACCTAGGGATAGGCCAAGGCAGATCTGGGATTCTTGCCAAACTTGAAGTACTGAGTTGAGCGTTTGCTTCCGCAACGATCAACGGACTGCTGCCGCGACAGGCGCGACGACATAACTGGATTTTCTAAACTCTGCAATACCTGCACTACTGAGCAATTCAATACCAGCCCATTCTCTCTATCTTGATTTCTCTACTCTTTTATTTAAGTTCTCTTTATTATTTTCGTGACAAAATCTTAAATCATTCTTTTTCCCCTTGTGCAGATAGCAAAGGAAAGGGTTAGCCCAGTCCCTGTGGAGACGATATCCGATACTCTAGTATCACTTTTTTACTTGCGACGTGTACACTTGCACTACATTGCGATAGACACTTTTACACGCAACAAGTTTTTGGCGCCGTTGCCGGGGACTGGCAACACACTCTTACCCTAGCTTCTGCACTTTTCTTTTCTTTTTCTTTTTCTTTTTTATTTTTTTATTTTTATTTTTCTATTTTTATCACACACACAAAACTCAGGTGAAATACAGGTTTAAGGAACATCAATATGCCAGGAAAAACCATTCGAGAGCTGATGTGGGAAAGTTCTTGCAATTACCGTAAAGATATGCTGCCACAACAGCAACAGGGGCAGTAACTACCGATGCCGCAGCAGCAAAATTTTTTATGGTACGATCAAAACCCGCAAAATTTTTTATACCATAACAGTTTTGCTGCAGAACCCGACCTGCCCTTGCAATGTCATCATCCTCAAGAGCAGTCAAAATCCTTAGAAGACACACTGCAAGCCTTCATGGCACTCACTCAAGAAGTGTCGGCTTCTATGGACAAAAGTATCGCCAAGATGGATGCACTTTTGAGCAGACCGGCCCTTATTCACGCCACAGATGACCTGAAATCCTGAGGCAAGGTGACGAGGATGCCCATGTGAAGGAATACCCAACATATGATGAGTCTAAGCAACAACTTGCCATGGCAATGATCGAGGAGCCGGAATGGAGCAACACCGCGACAACGCTGAGTGAAATTCAAGAGAATGTCACGACAGCAACCACTTCCGAGGCAGAAACCCCAGTCAAAGCAGAAACTGCCGCCTCGGCAGAAACTGCCGCCTCGGGAGCAACCACATCAGAGGCAAATTCTCAACCCACAACCTCGATTATGCCTGACCAAGATTGCACACATCCATCCCTGTCATGGCACTCGCACGACCATCTAGAAGAGCCACCCAATGACAATGCCTCGCCGATGGAATATGAGCAGGTAATAAACGAACCTTTTGAATTCTTTGAAAACTCACAAATTCCATTGCAGGTATTAGAGGAACCAAAGCCGGTGGACATAGAATCATCAAAGTCTCTACTGATGGAGATCTACGAGTGGTCAACAGAATTTGGTATAGAGAGTGATGGCACTTACCAATATCCCATTGACCTGCAAAGTAACCTGACAACGGACTGTCAAAATAACTGGCTGTCGTAGCAGCAGACACGACAGCAAGGGCTACATTCAACCACAACAACATTCAACGAAAACAAGGTAAGTTTGTGGCCGAATGTCAATTTGATTTTTTCTAATCATATATTCATGCCCTCAGAAACATTACCAAGAAGGGAGGACTTCATGGACTACAAAGGGAAGAGAAAGAAAGGAGCCTCCACCATGAGAATAATCACCAGATGGAGGGTACGAATGGACTTCAAGAAGTACTGGAAACGACCCCTCAAGCATCAATAGAACAGGGAGTAGTTACTTTAGGAGATGCCCCTCAAGGCACTCCTAATTTAACTTATTTTATTTTTATTTTATCTTTATTCTTTTAGGAATTAGAAATTTGATATTAGTTTTTAGTTTGTTTTTGTTATTAGGTAAACAAAGAAAAACCCTTGCAATGACGATACAAGCAACCCGAGGAAGCTCTGCCTCCACCCCTGCCGCGGCAACACTCATACTCTCAGGGCAGCACCCACAGCTCCTCCGACAAAGTTCAAGGAGACTGCCCGCCGACAGCTCCTCATCCAAAGCTCCAGCAGCAGCGACGACAGCCGCACAACTTAAGTTTTCTTTTTCCTTTTCTCTGCCTCCTGCTATATATATTATCTTTTTGTGATGTTTAACTTTTCTATCATTTTTATTTTCTGTTTTTCATTTTTATGTCTTGTGTCATGCATTGAGGACAATGCAACCCTTGAGTTTGGGGGTAGGCAGTCCTCTTAATTATTAATATAATATTGCATTTAGTTTTAATTGTGTCGCATTTATTTTATGCAAAAAAAAATTGAAAATTTTGAAAATTTTGGCTTAAAACTATGAACTGAACTTGCCTGTCGTGACAGCTCTGTCGTGGCAGAAACTTTAGGATAGTTTAAGGAGAAGTTTAGAGCCTTTCTATGGTTCTGAAAACTTAAACACCATTGTGACTGTTATACTGCTTAGACTTCTTTTAGCCAAACTAGAATAGGAAGCTTAGCACTTGAATAGCCCCTAGAGGTGCCTAACACTGGCTCTAGGAAAGAAGTTTAGCAAAATAGACTCAACAGCCCTAGAGGTGCCCGAAACTGGCTCTAGGAAGTTAGCTAGAGGTGCCCGAAACCGGCTCTAGTGAAACTTTAGCTTAAAAAATGAAATCGAGTCAAAACAGAAATAAAAAGGAGCATAAGAAGTGCCCTCAAAAAACATAAACTTGGCATAAAAATTCCAGTGAAGAGCTGAATTATTCTAGTGAAACTAAGAGAGTCTTGGCATATAACTGTTCACAAGCATGCACACACTGCACGAGGACTATAGTGAGATTCCGGACAGATCCTAAATTATCCGACAGGTTGCTGCCGTCACAGGGAACGAACGACGGGTAAGGGAAAGTTCACTGTTTGAAAGCCAAAACAAAAATATTTCATTTTTTTCTTTTAGGTCTGAATTGCTTGAGGACAAGCAAAGATTCGAGTTTGGGGGTGTGATCAGTGCTTGAAAGTTCTATATTTTACCCATCATTTATCCTTTTTTTGCTGCACTCAAGCATGTTTAACTGCATTTTAGGTTCAGTTTTGCATAAACATCACATTTAGATAAAACTGCGCAGATACTGCTAAATTTGGTTATTTTTGCAGGTATCTGCCATAGCTGACGGAGAAGGCAGGCGCTGGGCAGAGAAGCAGAAGAGCTGAACTGGACAAGCAGACAAAGAGGACGATGCTGCCATGGTGCCGCCGTGACAGCATGGTGACAGCAGTTCTGTGCAGAGAAAAAGCAAAATGGACCTCGATAGATAGAGAAAATTATGCTCGTCTGTCGTGTGAAAACCATATATTTTTTCAAGTCCCGGATCAAAAGATATGTCAAGCCCAAAGTTCAAGGAGAGAAAATCCCAAGAAACAAGGAGGACGGCTGGAAAGTAGATTCCTTGAAGATTAAGTCTTTATTAGAATCATATTTTTAATTAAAGTTGTAATCCTTGTTAACTTAGAATACTTGAGCCCAAAGCTTATATAGGGCATGTATTTTAACCTAGGAGGAGGATCTCATATCCCATAGCCGATTACCCCATAACCGACAACCAAACCCCTCCGTCGTTTACCCGCCGTCGATATGTTCTAAAACCCCCTAGGGCCACGGGTTGATTTGTAAAGTAGTTGCAGGGGTTGCTTTTGTTTTAGGAATTTTCATTTCAATAAAATAAACTTCAAGTTCTCTTATTTTGGTTATTAATATCTTGCAAGAGCATCGGGAGAGCATTGTGAGGTTATCTATTTACTTAGCATCGGGAGAGTTAAGTATACGAAAGAAATAAGAGCAAGTTCTCTAGTTTATAGTTGAACTATCTCGTGCCTAGGGATAGGGCGAGGTTAAGTGGCTAAAGAAGAATTCATACACATCGGTGTTCATCCTTCGATTCACGCCGGGAGGTATCATCAAGACGTGATCATCGACAGACTTGGACCTAGGGATAGGCCAAGGCAGATCTCGGATTCTTGCCAAACTTGAAGTACTGAGTTGAGCGTTTGCTGCCGCAACGATCAACGGACTGCTGCCGCGACAGGTGCTGCCTGCGACAGGCGCGACGACAGAACTGGATTTCCTAAACTCTGCAATACCTGCACTACTGAGCAATTCAATACCAGCACATTCTCTCTATCTTGATTTCTCTACTCTTTTATTTAAGTTCTCTTTATTATTTTCGTGACAAAATCTTAAATCATTCTTTTTCCCCTTATGCAGATAGCAAAGGAAAGGGTTAGCCCAGTCCCTGTGGAGACGATATCCGATACTCTAGTATCACTTTATTACTTGCGACGTGTACACTTGCACTACATTGCGATAGACACTTTTACACGCAACAGAGAGAAAGCAAGTTGAGAGAGTAAAAGTGAGGTGAAAAATGAATAGTGAATGGGGTTTATATAGATGAATGATTTTCTGCTCGTTGGAGCTGTAACGGCAGGCGCGAATAATAGGGCCAGCTGTTACGTGGTTTCTGACGCATCTATCACGCGTTTTCGTGTCTACTGCGCGTCTGTTACGTGTTGCGTGTCTACTGTGACAACATAGTGACAGGCTGTATTTTCTACGTCTGTCGCAACAGCTGATTACATGTATGACGACAGACTCGTTCTTTGGGCTTTTTGGGCTACTGTTGATATGGTGGGCTGGTTCACTTCTTCTCCTCTCCTTGTTTCTCTTATTTCCTAAAAATAATTAAAATAAAAACTTAGTTCCTAAAAAAAATAATTATTAATTCCTAATAATTAAATAAAAGAAAAATAAAATAAAAAAATTAAGTTAAATTAGGGATGCCTTGAGGGGCATCTCCTAAAGTAACCACTTCATGCATCCTTGGGGCTTCAGTCCCCTGATAATGCTTTAGTCTTTGTCCGTTGACTTTGAATTGGTTCCCGTCTTTTAAGGATTTGATTGTGATGGCACCATGGGGAAAAACCTGCACAACTCGGAAGGGGCCGGACCATCTAGATTTAAGCTTTCCTGGGAAAAGTTTCAACCTAGAGTTAAATAACAACACAAGCTGCCCTGGGCAGAACTGTCGTGGCATCAATTTCTTGTCATGCCACCTCTTGGTTTTGTCCTTGTAAATTCTTGCGTTGTCGTAGGCCATTGCTCGAATTTCTTCAATTTCATTCAAGTCAAGTAGCCTCTTTTGTCATGCCTTATCTAAGTTCATGTTTACTGCCTTGATAGCCTAGTAAGCTCTGTGATCTATCTCGACAGGTAAATGTCATGCTTTTCCATATATAAGCTTGTAGGGTTACATTCCCAATGGTGTCTTGAATGTTGTTCTATAGGCCCATAGTGCATCATTGAGGTGTAAAGACCAATCTTTTCGAGTAGGTTTAACCATCTTCTCAAGAATGTTCTTTACTTCCCGGTTGGATATTTCGGCATGTCCATTGGTTTGAGGGTGATATGTTGTTGCAATGCGGTGCTTTACGCCGTATTCTCTTAAGGCAGCAGCGATTACCCTATTGTCGAAATGTCTCTCTTCATCACTGATGATCGCCTTAGGTATGCCAGACCTGGAGAAAATGTTTTTGTGCAGAAATCTCTGAACAGTCTTGGCATCATTTTCTGTGTGGCGATCGCTTCAACCCATTTGGATACATAATCCACTGCCAGTAGGATGTAGAGGTTCCCACATGATGCTGGGAATGGTCCCATGAAATCAATCCCCCATACATCGAAGATTTCGACTTCTAAGATGTTTTGCAATGGCATCTCATGTCTTCTCGAGATGTTCCCAGTCTGTTGGCATTTATCACAGCCTTTATAGAATGCTTGGGCATCCTTAAACAGTGAGGGCCAATAAAAACCAGATTGCAAAACCTTGGCAGCGGTTTTGTTTCCACCTAAGTGTCCTCCATATGGGGAAGCATGGCAGTGGTGAAGCATAACTTCCTGCTCATACTGTGGCACACACCTCCTGATAATTTGATCTGCAAAATGTTTGAAAAGAAGAGGTTTGTCCCAATAATAATGTTTTGCATCATTTTGGAACCTCTTCCTTGCTTGGTAATTAAGTTCAGGAGGTAGTACTCCGCTAACTATGTAATTAACAAAATTTGCATACCACGGAAGTTCAGAAAACTTACCTGCCGCCATGGCTGTCGCGGCAGTACTTGTGGCAGCAAACAGCTGCTCGTAAGGGAAAGTCTCCAGTATGTTGGTCTTGTCTGTCGGTAGTGTAACCCCCTTAGCCCGGCCCAGACGGTTGACCCGAACTACGAAGATTACACGGGGAAAACCAAAGTCAACCCGAAAGTCATCCTTGATTAACGACCCTTTTTTTCTTTTTACTTGTCTAGATGCACATTAACCCTAAGCGTACTCTTGAGAAACATTTATGAGAAAAGCTCAGCGATCGGATATCAACAAGGGACTCAATTGCACAAATCACAAATATTAGGGACCAAATTGCAAATTTTGGAAATTAGGAGGTTTTAACTGATTTTTAAGTTTCCAATATCAAATTAATCATATTAAATGCCTCCCTGTCAAGTTTCACCTTAATCGGACATCTCAAACTCATGCAATTACAATTTTCGGGACTAAAACGTAAAGCTTGCAAACCTCAAAACCATTCAAATCAGTGCCAAACGGTCACCTGTTTTGAAACGGGGTTGACCATTCCGAAACACGTGTTCTTTTTGAGACTTGTTCCGAAATAGGGCTTGACAGTGGCCAAATCGTTCTGGAACGGCCTCCACCCTTTCGAAACACCAAAGCCATTACAGGCCCCCGTTTCGAAACGCTAGTGCCCGTTCCGATACGGTTTGCCCAGAAACTGCAGATTTTGCTGGTTTTTCATACACAAATCCATTCAATCACATCCTAATGACTTCCTAATCATGCCAACAAGTCATCATACATATAAGGTACATGTTTGCAACTTCAAAACACATTCATGGCATCAATCATGGAATTCCACAAGTCTATAGGCATGCATCCTAATATCCAAAACCAAACAACCAACAAAACACCAAATCAAACTTCAAAAGGCCAATTACAAACTCCAAACATCAAAAGCATCAAGCCACAACTAGGGAGTCCAAAACATCTCCCAAAACACATCTTAGGTTCCCATTGCCAAAATATCAAAATCTAATAGTGTTATGAAAACATCACCATACATGAGCTTAGTTTCCCTTGGATTCTTAGCTTCCTTGCTGCCCTCAAACACTTCAATTGTCTGCATTATTAGTACAAAAGAGAGAGCGTAAGCACAATAGCTTAGTGAGGCATGCTCTAAAGAAAACAACATAATAATGCCTTTTTGAAAACACTTTCAACAAGCTTTAAAACACAAGCTTAACTCTTTTCATGCAACCATGCATACTTTACAAGCATCTCATGCTTCATTACATCAATTAAACATATTGGCTTTCAAGTGATAAGTCATAAACTTTTACAACACAAAACACAATCGGATACGCGGATTACAAGCGTTGTCCCAGACGCTTCGTACACACTACCGAACAACATAGGGTGGAGTTTACGGTACAATCACAACCCCTCGACACCACTCATCGGTAGTTGTATAACTTCCTAACGAGAGTACGGGACACATAACACAAGGTCTACACACACGGACTTTTAACCACCGTTGTGATCTTAACTCTCTCATTAGGATACTTGGATGGAGTTTTCGGTACAATCACAACCCCTCAACATCCAAGGCGACTTTATTCACGGTGCACCCAATCCTATTGCCGGCTAACTATATCTGATTCAATTACTTTAAAACCAATTCATCACTTGCCAATATACATTATACAATATCAAAATTCCACTATTTTAAAGCATTAAACAAAGCCATTTAACATCATGCATCACTATGCATCAATCCACATTTTCAATATGTAAAACCAAGGATCTCTTACCTTGAGCATCCTTCGACATATGGCTTTCAAAACCAGCATTAGCAATGCATAAACATGCTTTCAAAACAGAATTTAAACATGCAAATTATATTCAATGCATCGAACCACTTCATGGCTCATCCAAGAGAGTTTCTCCGAAAACTTACTCTTGAGCTTAGTTAAGTTGCTTAGACTTAAACTAAGCTCCCAAATCCTTCAAACATTTGTTCCCAAATCTGGAAACCAAACTCCACTCACCAATTTCGTTTCGCAAGCTTGCCGAAACGCCGATCAAGCCTCCGGATCAACTCCAAAGGTTTCCGAAGATGCCTCCCCTGTTTTAAACACATCAAAGCAGAAGATTAATGCATCATCCTGCATTGAAATCTTCAGCCAACACACTTAAACCCGCTGCTCTACCTAAAGCCAACATTTCGGCTACCAAACACAACCGAAATCACCTCCAAACTCTTCCAAAACTTAACCCAGCCAAGATCCATCACTTCTAACCATTTCTAAACATCAATCAACAACCAAAAAGAACCTAAACTCGTCCTTATACCTCCAGCTATAACAGAACACCAAGATCACCTCAAAAACCATCATATTCATAAGCAAAAACTTAGGAAATTCAACCTATTCGGGATTGCATTGATAAAACCTCATTTACACATCATTAGACATCCAAAATACATTTAAGAATCATCTCAAAACAGAGCCAAAACAATCACAACGAAATTCTTCAAGATTTCTTCCAAATCTTGAGTTTTAAGCCAAAATCAAGCTTCTATCATTAAAACCTTTAATAAAACTTTAATTAAGGATTGACAACTTGGGAATTTCAGTAAAGAACTGAGTATTTAGAGGAGAAGAACAATCTTACCTCTAAATGGTGATTTCTCCTTGAATTGAGCCAATTTTCTTGAAAATCCAATGAGCAAATCAAAAGGATTTGATGTAAGATGGATTAGAAACTAATTGATGATTGAAATCTCATCAATTGGAATGAAAATCAATGAAAAAGTTGCTAGAGAAGAGTGTTTGGATGATGGAATTTTGAGAGAAAAAGGAATGAGAAAGTTTGAGGAAAAAGTAGTTATGATTTTAACAAAAGGTAGTTTCTCTTAACTTCTAATTAATTAAAACATTAATTAATTCACTCAAATTAAAGAAAAATCTGGAGAAATAATTTTTGGGTAAATTAGCTCCTTAAAGATTCAAAGTTTCAATCCTTACAAAACAGTCACCACTGAACTTTTCAAAAATCACATTTTAGTCACTAATCCAAAATGTAATATTTCCAAACCTAATTTTGTAAAATTGATTTCACCACTCTCTTATATATATTAAAAGAGGATTTTTAGACATATTTCCATATTTTTAAAACATCCCAAACTAGGTTTTCCCTAAACCATCCTTTTATATTCGAACCGAAAATCAGACTGGCCCGGTTCAGACCCTAAACTTCCAAGCCTAAAATTGGGGTGTTACAGGTAGACTTTTTCCCATCTCTAATCTTGACAAGTGGTCTGCAACTTGGTTCTTTGTCCCCTTTTTATCCTTGATTTCAATGTCGAACTTTTGCAGCAGCATAATCCAACGTATCAGTCTATGTTTTGCATCTTTTTTAGCGAACAGATACTTCAGTGTTGAGTGGTCTGTATGGACCACCACCTTCGTCCCAAGTATGTACGAACGGAACTTGTCAATCGAGAACACCACTGCTAACAGATCCTTTTCTGTTATGGTGTAATTCACTTGGGCATCGTTTAATGTTTTGCTGGCATAATAAATTACGTGGAACAGCTTGTCCTTCCTCTGCCCAAGTGCTGCCCCTACAGCGTAGTCACTGGCATCACACATAATTTCAAATGGCAAACTCCAGTCTGGTGGCTGTACAATCGGGGATGTGGTAATCTTCGAAAAATTTGCAATAAACCTTTGATAAAACCCAGCATGCCCTAAGAATCTCCGAATTCCCTTGATTGTGGTGGGTGGCGGCAGCTTTTCAATCACTTCTATCTTTGCTCTGTCGACCTCTATGTCGCGGCAGCTTACCTTGTAGCCTAGGACTATCCCCTCATCCACCATGAGGTGACATTTTTCCCAGTTTAAGACCAAGTTCGCTTTCTCGCATCTTTCGAGCACCTTTTGTAGGTTGCCTAAACAGCCTTCAAAATTGTCTCCATAGATGGAAAATCGTCCATGAATATTTCCAGGAATTCCTCCACCATGTCAGAGAATATCGCCATCATACACCTCTGGAAGGTTGCTGGTGCATTGCAGAGTCCAAACGGCATTCTCCGAAAAGCATAAGTGTCGTATGGGCAAGTGAATGTCGTTTTCTCTTGATCCTCCGGTGCAATAGCTATCTGGTTGTAACCTGATTAACCATCAAGAAAACAATAATAAGGTTTCCCCGCTAATCTATCAAGCATTTGATCAATAAAAGGTAGGGGAAAATGGTCTTTCTGGGTAGCTTTGTTAAGCTTCCGGTAATCCATACAAACCCTCCAACCGGTCACAGTCCTGGTTGGGATTAGTTCGTTCTCTTCATTGGTCACCAAGGTTATTCCTCCCTTTTAGGAACACACTACATCGGGCTCACCCACTTACTATCCGAGATGGCATAAATTATCCCAGCGTCAAGCCATTTGATAATTTCTTTTCTAACCACTTCTCGCATAGCGTCGTTTAAGCGTCTCTGGGCATCAATGGTCGGCTTATGATCACCCTCTAGGAGAATTTTATGCATACATAGTGCCGGACTGATGCCTTGGATATCAGCTATCGTCCATCCAATAACCTCTTCATGCTGCTGCAGCATCCCAATCAGCTGTTATTCTTGTTTCTACATTAACTTGGAAGAGATGATTACGGGAAACGTATCATTTAAACCAAGAAAAACATATTTAAGTTGCCCTGGCAGGGGCTTAAGGTCTAAAACAGGTGGTTCTACAGTCGAAGGCTTTTGGATTATGTGTCATTCGAGATATAGTTTAGGGGCTCGAATAACTTACCTGGACGATTTCCTATCCAATTTACCTCCTCATGACCTTCAGTGTCGGATGTGTCTGAATCGGAGGAGTTGCTGCCGTTGTTGCTGTCGTGACAGTCTTCCAGATGGCTGCTGTGGCAGTGACCAAATTTAATGTCATGGCAGCTCGACTTGATGCAAGGTTGGTCGAGGATTAATTCAGTAATGGCCTTGCATTCTTCTTCTGCATCAGCATGTTTAATTGCCTGGAGAACATTGAGCTTGATCTCTTGATCATTTACTCTCATTGTAAGTTTTCTCTTCTCTACATCAATCAGTGATTTGCCTGTGGCTAGGAAGGGTCACCCCAGGATGATTGGTGCGTTCTCATCTGCTTCACAGTCTAAAACAAGAAAGTCAGCAGGAAAAATGAACTTATCCACTCTTACCAGAATATATTCGATCTTCCATTCTGGTTGTACGTAAGAGCGGTATGCCAGCTGCAGCATGACTGTCGTGGGTCGTGCTCGTCCAATACCTAATTTCTGAAACACAGATGTTGAGTGGATCACACGAATGGTAATAACCAAGAGGGGGGGTGAATTGGAATTTTAACGATGTTGTAACGGAAATTGCAACTTAAAAAATATTGACACGGGAATTTAGAGTGGTTCAAGTTCACCAACCGAACTCTACATCCACTACCTTAGTCTCACCAAGGATTTCCAACAATTTCCACTAAATTGTTCGTCCCCTTTTTCCAGGACAAGGAGGCAACCTTTACAATTTCGGTTAATTTTTCTACCCAAAAATTAACCCAATCCTCACACAATAGAACAAAGAAATTTGGTGGCTAATAAGGTATCTCTCAATACAAATGATAGCCCAATATCAAGCACTCAACCCAATTGAACAAAATAGAAATGAAGGATACAATTGGGATTTCTAGACAAAGTAGGATTTTTGCACAAATGCTTGGATTTGATGTTTTGATATCTTCTTGAGGTTCAATGTTATGTTGCTGGAGCTTCTTGGGGTCTTTTTATAGCCTCTTGATGATTTCCAACCGTTGTGAGTGTTGACTTTAAGATTATAGCCGTTGGGATGCTTTTTCTCCACTTTCTTGCACTTTTCCAGCTATGAGTATCGGTACTCTATAGTGGGGTATCGATACCTGTCTCACAAGAAAATAGCCGTTGTGTACAAATAATAAAGGGGTATCGATACGCGTTCTTGGCGTATCGGTACTGGGTATCGAAACAGCACAAGCTGTATCGATACCTTTTTCTCGACATAGCTCACTGTCAATAGTGGTATCGATACTAGGGTTAGGGGTATCGATACTGGTTTAGTGACCGTTTAAAAATCTCAACGGTTATATTTTTAAACCGACTTTGAAATTAATAATTATAAAATGGTATCGATACTGGTTCATCCGTATCGATACTGATTTCATAGCGTTTCGATACTGGGGTTTGCTGTATCGATACGTGTTCCGGCAGTGGCAAACTTTGCTAAAAAAGGTATCGATACTCCTTCATGGGTATCGATACTGGTCGACGTTTTTCAATATTTTTGCCTTGGAACACTTAGAAAATATTTGAGTTTGAGTTCTAATAAATCAGTTTAAAGTCTTTGGAGTTTCAAAAACTTATTAAGGGATTTGTACAAACAATTTTAAGTTCTTCAATTTGATCCTTAAAGATCTAGTTATATCAAAATCAAACATAGGTTTTACAATCTCCCCCTTTTTGATATAACAAAACCAAAACTTGAAATTTTTGACAACTTTTGAAAATTAACTCCCCCTTAATATAAGCTTGATATTTCAATTTAGTTAAGACCAAAGAAATTTCTCAAAATTAAAATTCTTAACTCCCCCTTGATGTAAGTTTGATAAAACCAAAATTTTTTTTGAAGTTTGTTTGTGAGCTATATCTTCTCCCCCTTTTTGTTAGATCAAAAAAAATTGTGAGAGCATAATGTGCATCAAATATCAAGAGTATAAGGATAAGCAACATAATCTTATTATATCATAAAACGAGAAATCCAAAACATAAGCAAACCTTAAATCCTAAATAATCAAAGCATAGGTAATAATCTTAATAATAAACTTAATCCTAAGAACATAAAACATAGGTGCATAAAAAAAATCCTAAATGATATGATATGATATGCAAGGATAGAAGTCTAGGCATTATCTTCATCGTCTTCATCATCGTCATCTTCATCTCCCAAAGGGTCATTGTTCCTCATGCTATTACGCCATTCATCGTGGAAAGCGGCAATGGAAATATTCGAGGAGTTTTGCTTGCTTTCGAGGGATGTAAGGCGATTCTCCATACCCGTCATCCTCGTATCAAATGTAGTTTCTATAGAGGTAAGACGAGTATTCAACCCGGTGAATTGTTCATTTAGATATGTCATGAGATTATCCATATTGGGTTGTGGGACTTGAGGAGCTTGAGGAGCTTGAGGAGCTTGTTGTTCTAAGGCGGCGGCGGCCTCGGGTGGAAGCTCGGTAAGACGTAGCCAATTTCCATTAAAATAATGAAATTTGCTTCGAGCAAGAGAATGTTCGTCGATAGGATCGGTAAGAGTAGAAGCAAGATCAAACGAACAATCAATATCCTTTTGAACAAAGTAATAGCTTAAGGCCGTACCATAGATAAAGGATGTGATGAGAGGAGTTTCACGTTGTTGAACATGATAAGCAATCTCATTGAACATGATGCGAGCAAGATTTGGGCGTTTTCGTTGACGGAAACTTCGAATCCAAAAATCATCCAATAGACGGATGGTGGAATATTTGCCTCCGGAGGGACGAAGCCACCATGATACCATCAAATGTAGGATTCGATCATGAGCATTGAGGACGGTTACGGAACCGCTAAGAACATGCCCTAAGGCATTCTCATTATCTTCACCTTCATCCTCCAATTTAAAAACCTCACAAATAGACTTAACATCAAGAACTATTTGCTTCCCCATAAGATAAGATCGAATGGCAATGACTTCTCCATTACGATAAATGCATTTAGCATTAGAAAAGAAAATCAAAACCAAAAGCCGATAATAAATACCCGGAATAGTGAGAAAATGCATGAAATTCCAAAGACGAAGAAGCGGAAGATATTCAAACTTGAAGCGCTCGGAGTCGAGAAAGGGGATGGATACGATCCTCTCCGCACGAATTTTGTAGTTTTCAAATTGGCGGAAATAAGGAAGACCCTCGGAATTCTCAAAGGATTGGTTGTAGATAGTAGCATAATCCGAACGAGCAACCGATCCGGGAGTTGAAGAGTCTCCGGCAAGAAGAACTCTTTGACGTTTCCTTGAATGCTCTTTTGGTGCCATAGATAATAGAAACTTTGAAGAGAGAATTTTGAGAGAGAGCAAAAAGCTTTGATTCAAGGGTTTCTTTTGATTTTTGGTGAAGAATATGAAGGAGAAGAGACCTTTATATAGCCAAAAACGTTTAGGGTTAATAGGATATTAAAGAGTTTTAATTTTGGTAAAATTAGATCTCATTAAAAGCCTATTTAATGCCATCAGCGCGAAAGGGTATCGATACTCCTTAGTGGGTATCGATACGGGGATAGAATTGTCTTTCCACAAATTTGACCGTTGAATGAGGTATCGATACTCATTAGATGGTATCGATACAGGGATAGAATTGTCTTTTCTCAATTCTGACCGTTGGAAGAGGGTATCGATACGCATGAGGCGGTATCGATACTCGTGAAGCGATGAGAAATTCTGGGAAATTGAAATGAAGAACAAGTATCGATACCCATTGGGCAGTATCGATACCTTATGCCCAGAATTTTGCCTATTTGGTTAAAAATAACCAAAGACATGAATTTAACATCTCTTAAAAGTATGCAAATGATGAATGAACAGATCTAAGCATATTTTAACAGAAACATACTCCCCCTAACTCTATGCATGGAAGAAATTGGGAGACTAAACACATAAACATGGTAATTTCACAAAATCAAGCACATTTAATTCTAAAAAGAGGTCCTAAGGGTCAAGATAGGCTAGTTAGACCCAACTCTCTCCTAAGGGACCAAAAACGCTCTTTATCTAATGGTTTTGTGAAAATGTCCGCTAATTGATTTAAGGTGTCTACATACTCTATAGCCACATCTTTCTTAAGGACATGATCTCTAATGAAATGATGCCTTATTTCTATATGTTTGGTTCTAGAGTGTTGGATGGGATTTTTTGTTAAACATATTGCACTTGTATTATCACATTTAAGGGGTATGGTTTCTATTTTTACACCATAATCTAAGAGTTGTTGCTTCATCCAAAGGACTTGAGCACAACAACTTCCTAAGGATATGTACTCGGCTTCGGTGGTAGATAAAGCTACACTATTTTGTTTCTTAGAGAACCAAGATATGAGCATACTACCTAAGAATTGACAAGTTCCCGAAGTACTTTTCCTATCGATTTTGCAACCCCCATAATCCGCATCCGAGTAAGCATGAAGGTTGAAGGTAGAGACTCTAGGATACCAAAGGCCTAAACAAGGAGTGTCTCTAAGGTATCTAAAGATTCTCTTAACGGCTATAAGGTGAGACTCTCTAGGACTAGCTTGAAACCTAGCACACAAGCAAACACTAAACAGTATATCCGGTCTACTTGCGGTAAGGTAAAGCAACGATCCAATCATAGAGCGATAAAGCTTAGAGTCAACACACTTACCTCCTTCATCTTTGTCAAGCTTTGTAGATGAGCTCATAGGAGTGGCTTGAGGCTTTGTGTTCTCCAAGCCAAACTTGTTGAGCATATCCTTTATGTATTTTGCTTGATTTATGAAGGTGCCATCCTTCATTTGTTTGATTTGGAGTCCCAAAAAGAATGAGAGCTCCCCCATCATGCTCATCTCAAATTCACCTTGCATTAACTTAGCAAACTCTTGACAATAACATTCATTAGTAGAACCAAAAATAATATCATCAACATAGATTTGAACTACTAAGATGTCATTTTTATACATTTTTATAAAGAGTGTAGTGTCCACCTTACCTTTTTCAAATCCTTTTTCAATCAAAAAATTTGAAAGCCTTTCATACCAAGCTCTAGGAGCTTGTTTTAAACCATAAAGTGCTTTGGTAAGTTTGAAAACATGATTTGGAAATTTTGAATCTTCAAAACCCGGTGGTTGTTCTACATACACTTCTTCATTTATAAAACCATTTAAAAATGCGCTTTTAACGTCCATTTGAAAAAGCTTGAAATTATGATAACATGCATATGCAAGCAACATCCTAATGGCTTCCATTCTAGCTACGGGTGCATAGGTTTCATCAAAATCTATTCCCTCCTCTTGAGTGTAACCTTGTGCTACAAGTCTAGCTTTATTTCTCACAATGTTACCACTCTCATCTAGTTTGTTCCTAAAGACCCATTTAGTTCCTATTGTAGATTGATTACTAGGCCTATCAACTAATGTCCAAACATTACTTCTCTCAAATTGATTTAACTCTTCTTGCATAGCCATAATCCAAAAATCATCTTCCAATGCTTCTTTGATATTTTTAGGCTCTATGCATGAGATAAATGCAATATGATTCATTAATCTAAGAGAAGAACGAGTGGTTACCCCCTTGGATGGATCACCCAAGATTTCACCATCTTTGACATAGTTCAACTCCCTTGGATAGCTAACTTCCTTTTCCTCAATAGCCAAGTCCTTCAAGGCTTCAAGAGGTGGATCTTGTGTGTCTTCTTCTTTTGGTTGAATCTCATCCTTCTTTGAAGTTTGACCTCCATCAAAGGTATTTATGATTCCTACATTATCATCATCACAAGAATCCTTCCTAGGAAGGGGATTATCATCGAATACAACATGAATAGATTCTTCTACAACTAAAGTTCTTTTGTTAAATACTCGATAGGCTTTAGAGGTTAAAGAGTAACCTATAAAAATAGCTTCATCACTTTTTGCATCAAATTTACCTAAATTATCTTTTCCATTATTTAAAACAAAACATTTACATCCAAAAGGGTGGAAGTAGCTAATATTAGGCTTTTTAGATTTTAAAATCTCATAAGGTGTTTTCTTTAAAATCGGCCTAATGGTTACTCGATTTATAATATAACAAGCTGTGTTTGTTGCTTCCGCCCAAAAATATTTTGGTAAATTATTTTCGCAAAGCATAGTTCTAGCCATTTCTTGTAAAGTTCTATTTTTCCTCTCAACTACCCCATTTTGTTGAGGAGTTCGAGGAGCTGAAAAATTATGGCTAATACCATTTTCATTTAAAAAATCTTCAAATCCTAAATTTTGAAATTCGGTTCCATGATCACTTATAATATGTGAAATTTTAAGTTCAAGATCATTTTGAATTAATTTTGAAAATGTGATGAATTTTTCCAAAGCCTCATCCTTAGCACTTAAAAAGAGAACCCAAGTGAATCTAGAAAAATCATCAACTAATACAAAAGCATATGATTTGCCACCCAAACTCATAGTCCTAATTGGCCCAAATAAATCCATATGGATTAGTTGTAAACATCTACTAGTAGAAATGTCATTAATGGATTTAAAGGAAGATCTATGTTGTTTACCCTTTGAGCATGCATCACAAATTTTATCGTTCGAAAATTTTATCTTGGGTAAACCTTTAACTAGGTTTAGAGAGACTAGTTTTTCTAAAACACTTGTGCTAGCATGTCCTAGCTTCCTATGCCACAACCATGCATCATTTTCGTTTTGAGCAACTAAGCATGCATGAGATGTATGAATGTCATCTAGATGCACCATGTATATATTTCCTATGCGATGACCTATGAGCATAATATTATTAGTTTTAATGTCTACAATTTTACAACCGGTTTTATCAAATATAACATTAAAACCTTTATCACGTAGTTGACTTATGCTCAACAAATTATGTTTAAGACCATTGACATATAAAACATTTTCAATGAGAGTAGTGGAGTGATTACCAATGGAGCCAATACCTTCAATGTGGCCTTTGGAGTTGTCACCAAATGTTACTACTCCTCCACTTTTTGGCTTTAGATCCATGAGTCGACTCTTGTCTCCGGTCATGTGTCTCGAGCATCCACTATCAAGGTACCAAGAGTTTTGACTTTGTGCTTTGGCCTTGAAGCAATGCTCCCCCTACAAACAAAGATATTTAAACTTTTGTTTTTGGTACCCAAATCATTTTGGGTCCATGTGTGTTAGTTCCTAAAACTTTGGTTCCCTTAGGAATCCAAGGTGACATAGCATTAATATTATTAGATTTAACAAGCTCCTTAGGAACCCATACATTTCTAATTCTTTTAACTTTACTATGTCTAGGATAGTTATTTTGTTTGTAGTAGTTAGTCTTTTTCTTATATTGGTGTGTTCTAGAGGATTCTCCTATGTCATGTTTGACACTACCATTATTTTTTAAAGACTTTTTGAGCTCATTTAGCTCACTTAACACCTTTTGGTGTTCACAATTATTTTGGGATAAAAGATTATTAAGATCGATATTTTCTTTTTGAAAGAATTTGAGTTCATCTTCTAATCCTAATATCTTTTTCTCAATTTTAGAATTAGTTTGAGTAAGTGAGTCATTTTTCTCTTTTAATTCTAGAATAATTTTTCTATTCCTAATAACCGACTCCTTATACTTCTCAACTAATTCATCATATACCTCTTGTAACTCATCATAAGCATCATTTAATTCTTCATATGAATAATCTAAAGTAGATGAGTTAGAGGTTACCAAGGAGGAATCTTCCTCAAGTGCCATGAGGCAAAGGTTCGCCACTTCTTGTTCGTCATCCTCCGATGACTCCTCATCACTCCAAGTAGCAAGCTTGGCTTTGAGCTTTTTCTTATTCTCAAAGCCCTTCTTCTTGAGTTGAGGGCACTCCGAACGTATGTGGTCGGGTTGTCCGCACTCGAAGCAAGTGATTGGATCCCTTCCTTCTTCTTTGTTCTTGCTTTTGAAGTCCATCTTCCTTTGGATTTTTCTTCCTCGGTTGGACCTCATAAGGCGTGAGAATCGTTTGGCTATCATAGCCAATTCTTCAAGTTCATCCTCATCACTAGATGAACTTTCATCAAGTTGGGAAGTTTTAGCCTTGAGAGCTATTCCCATTTTCTTCTTTTTCTCCCCTTCAAGCTTCTCCATTCTTTTTTCTTCTTTCTTTCTTTCATCTTCTCTTCCTTGCTTCATGATCTCATGAGTAAGGAGAGAGCCTACAAGTTCATCAAGCTTTAGAGTTTTTAAATTCTTTGCTTCGATGATTGCGGTTCTCTTCCCATCCCAAGATTCGGGAAGTGAATAGAGTAGCTTTCGGACAAGTTTGTCTTCCGGTATAACTTCTCCATAGCCCTTTAGACCATTTACAATTGTGGAGAATCGATCAAACATCTTTGACACCGTCTCATCGAATTCCATTTTGAAATTTTCATAACTAAGATTGAGAATTCCAATCTTAGTTTCTTTGACATCGTTGGTGCCTTCATAGGTGGTTTCAAGAGTGTCCCACACTTCTTTGGCACTTTCAATTGATGAGACCTTTGAGTAGATGTCCGGACCGAAAGCACAAAATAGCATGTGAAGAGCTTTATCATTTACTTGGATCTTTTTCCTCTCCTCTTCACTCATTTCCGTTCTTCTTTTAAGCACCATCTTGCCATCAACATCTTGCTTCAATGGGATATATGGTCCATCCTCAATGACATCCCACACAAGGTAGTCACTTGATTTAATAAATAGACGCATTTTATTTTTCCAAAATGAGTAGTTCTCACCATTGAAGAAAGGAGGCTTTGTGGTGGATTGTGAGTCGTACATGCCGGGAGCGGAGGTTGATGCCATCTCTTGATATTTTGATGATGATCACACTTCTTCCAAGGATCTCCTCTTGCGGTTGTTAATCCTCAAAGAGTTAAGCTCTGATACCAATTGTTGAGTGGATCACACGAATGGTAATAACCAAGAGGGGGGGTGAATTGGAATTTTAACGATGTTGTAACGGAAATTGCAACTTAAAAAATATTGACACGGGAATTTAGAGTGGTTCAAGTTCACCAACCGAACTCTACATCCACTACCTTAGTCTCACCAAGGATTTCCAACAATTTCCACTAAATTGTTCGTCCCCTTTTTCCAGGACAAGGAGGCAACCTTTACAATTTCGGTTAATTTTTCTACCCAAAAATTAACCCAATCCTCACACAATAGAACAAAGAAATTTGGTGGCTAATAAGGTATCTCTCAATACAAATGATAGCCCAATATCAAGCACTCAACCCAATTGAACAAAATAGAAATGAAGGATACAATTGGGATTTCTAGACAAAGTAGGATTTTTGCACAAATGCTTGGATTTGATGTTTTGATATCTTCTTGAGGTTCAATGTTATGTTGCTGGAGCTTCTTGGGGTCTTTTTATAGCCTCTTGATGATTTCCAACCGTTGTGAGTGTTGACTTTAAGATTATAGCCGTTGGGATGCTTTTTCTCCACTTTCTTGCACTTTTCCAGCTATGAGTATCGGTACTCTATAGTGGGGTATCGATACCTGTCTCACAAGAAAATAGCCGTTGTGTACAAATAATAAAGGGGTATCGATACGCGTTCTTGGCGTATCGGTACTGGGTATCGAAACAGCACAAGCTGTATCGATACCTTTTTCTCGACATAGCTCACTGTCAATAGTGGTATCGATACTAGGGTTAGGGGTATCGATACTGGTTTAGTGACCGTTTAAAAATCTCAACGGTTATATTTTTAAACCGACTTTGAAATTAATAATTATAAAATGGTATCGATACTGGTTCATCCGTATCGATACTGATTTCATAGCGTTTCGATACTGGGGTTTGCTGTATCGATACGTGTTCCGGCAGTGGCAAACTTTGCTAAAAAAGGTATCGATACTCCTTCATGGGTATCGATACTGGTCGACGTTTTTCAATATTTTTGCCTTGGAACACTTAGAAAATATTTGAGTTTGAGTTCTAATAAATCAGTTTAAAGTCTTTGGAGTTTCAAAAACTTATTAAGGGATTTGTACAAACAATTTTAAGTTCTTCAATTTGATCCTTAAAGATCTAGTTATATCAAAATCAAACATAGGTTTTACAACAGATTTTGGCATTAAATTGATATTATCACGTAGATCACAAAGTGCCTTACCCACGAATTTGTCACCAATTATGCACGGTATGATGAAGCTCCCAGGATCCTTCTTTTTCAGGGGTGGATGCCTGTGCAAGATAGTCATGCATCCCTCTGTCATCTTTACCATTTCAAATTCCACAAGTCTGGATCTTTTCGATATAATATCCTTAAGAAATTTCGCATAACCGAGCATCTGCTTGATGGCCTCTAATAGCGGTATATTGATGTGAACCTGCTTAAAAATATCATAGATCTTTTTGAGCTGGTACTCCTGCTTTTGCTTTTGTAACCGCTGTGGAAAAGGAGGTGGAGGACGGTAATCTTCCAAACGTCCTTCACATGGTAATCGGATTTGAGGAGGCTTAGGTTCCTCATCATTCTTGTCTTTCTCCTCTGTCCCTTCTACTGTCGTGACAGGTGTGGCGGCAGCAGGTTGTTTATCTTCTGCCGGGGCAGTGTTCGCGGTAGATGTTTCTAGGGCTGGTTCCTCGATCAGTATGGTTTTCATCTCCGGCCCTGGCAATTGTTTCCCACTCCTAGTTGTAATGGCTTTGCACTGCTCATATGTGGGTTGTCTAGCGACTTCAGTATCACTAAGGAATCCTCCGTTTTGCCTTGGCTTAATATGCTGGGAAACCTGGCCCACCTGTGTCTCCAGTGATTTCAATGTAGCTTCATGGTTAGTCATTCTCATTTCTATTTTATCCATTAACGACTCAGTCTTCTTGACAAAGTGATCCATGTTTGCCATGTAAGCTCCTGTCTGTGACATGAATGTGGCCAAAGTCTGCTCCAGTATACTAGGTGCGGCTGTCGGCTGCTGTTGCGGTTGTTGTCGTGTCAGGAGTCTAGGTGCCCCTGGTTTTGGTTGTTCTGCATCTGAGGATTTAGTGCGTTGTTTGGGTTACTCCAGGAGAACGTAGGGTCTTTCCTCCAGTTGGGATTGTAGTTGTTGGAGTCGTAATTTCTCGGCTTGTTATAGTTTCCAACATACATCCCTTCCTCTAGCTGTAACGGGCAGTCTTCCGAACTGTGATTCCCACTGCAAGTTTCGCATACCTCTTCTGCAGAGTAGACATGTTTCGAATCTTTCTTTAGCAAATTTTCTACTGCCTTTGTGAGGTACGTAACCTGTGTCTTTAGGGCATTGTTGGCTTCATAGTCTTTCACAGCTAGCACTCGTTTACCTCTCCTCACTGTGGGAAATTGCTCTTCATTCTTTGCTAGATTGTTCAATACTACCATGGTTTTGTCTGGATCTTTGTCCAACAACAGTCCATTTGCTGCTGAATCTATTCTCATCCAAGTGTGTGTGTTGGCAGCATTGTAAAATTTGATGACTTGATTCCAAACAGGGAATCTGTGCATCGGGCAATTCCTCAGAAGAGTGGTAAACTTGTCCCATGCCTCGTGCATTGGCTCGTCATCTTCCTGTTGAAAAGTAGCAATTTCATAACGTAATCGATCAGATAAATGGGAAGGATTAAAACAAGATAAAAATTCATGAGTGAGATCCGCCCAAGTTCTTATTGAACCCGGCGTTAGTTTATTCCACCAAGTTTTCGCTCCGTCCCTCAGTGAATGAGGAAATAACCGAAGCCTCAGTATCTCCAGATTTACTCCTGGTATTCTAAACGATCCACAGATTTCTTGGAACGTTTTTAGATGTTCTCTGGCATCCCCTGTAGTAGCACCACTAAATTGGCCAGCGGAATTGATCATGCTGAACATCACAGGTTTCAGCTCGAAATTTTCAGCTTCCACGTCTGGAAGGGTGGTCTCCAGTTCCATATGATCATTGATCATGTAATCACGGCAGGACCGGCGTGCGGCCTCGGCAGCAGACCTTTCAGCATGCACATCGTAATTGCATTGTATATTGCATTTTTCTGGTACACGAAAGACCTTTCAGCAAAAGAATATGACTATCTGTTCGGGAATTTAGAGAATGGAACATGTCTATTCGTTCGGGCATTTGGATAATGGAACCTGCCTATCCGTTCGGGCATTTGGAGAATGGAATCTGCTCATCTATTCAAGCATAAGGACAATAGAACCCGCTTATTCATCCAAGCGTAAGGTGGATGAAACCCATTTTGGAAGCTGCTCATCTATTCGAGCATATGAATAATATAACCCGCTTATTCATTCAAGCGTAAGGTGGATGAAACCCATTTTGGAGTCTGCTCATCTATTCTAGCATAAGGAGAATAGAACTCGCTTATTCATACAAGCATAAGGAGGATGAAATTTTTTCAGAAGATTCACCTATCCATTCAGGCGTAAGGAGAATGGAGTTTTCTTATTCATCCAAGCATAAGGAGGATCAAATCTTTTGAAGTTTGCTTATTCATCTAAGCATAAGAAGGATGACTTTTTTTAGAAGAACCTTGCTCATCTATTCGGGCACTTGGAGAATAGAACTCTACTCATCTATTCGGGCATTTAGAGAATAGAACTCACCTATCCATTCGGTATTTGGAGAGTGGAACCTGCCTATTCGTTTGGGCATTCGGAGAATGGAACCCTGCTCATCTATTCAGGCATTTGGAGAATAGAACCTGCCTATCCGTTCGGGCATTTGGAGAATGGAACCCCGCTCATCTATTCGGGCATAAGGAGAATAAAACTTGCCTATCTGTTCGAGCTTCATGAGAATGGAACCAAGCAGCAAACCGGAGAAAATCAGTGTCTTTTGGTCTTTGCTCTATCCCTGTTTGACAGAGATGAGCAAAGATGGGCAGTTGTTGTCACTGGATTTTCACCCTCTTTTATTTATTTATTTATTTATTTATTTATTTATTATTATTATTATTATTATTATTATTATTATTATTATTATTATTATTATTATTATTATTATAGACTATTTTTATTATAGTTAAAAACAAAAAAATGGAAAAAGTAGCCCATCTAAATTAACTAAATGCCTACTAATAATAAAGCTCACTATTTTATATGATGAAAAAACCCACCTTAAAATATAATAAAGGAGCCCATTTTTATTTCTTTTTAGAGGCCCAAACTAACCCATTTTGTGTTTTTTCAGGTTTAATCAGAATCGTTGGATCTAAGGCTGAAGACATGGACGGATTGTATCAAATGAAGGGAAAAGGGGGAAAAGGGGAAAAGGGGAGAGCTTGCGCGTGCGCTGCACGCGCGTGGGATCATCTCCCCCAAATTGCCCAGCACACGATTTCCAGCCGGCTGCCGTCCTTGGGTCACGGCGGCCGACGAGGCTGGTGCCTTTCGACTCGCCTCGGCCGGCCGGTTTCGTTACCGCCGACCCCGCCTCTTGCCATCGCTGGTAGCTCGCCGATTTGGGGGGGGGAATGGTTTTAACCCTAATTTAACCTTGGGGCAAAAATCCAAAAAATCGAGCCAATTTGGATGAAATTTTGCTCAATTCTCAACAGGTCAATGCTATTAATATCAAATGGATGGTTTTTAGGGATGAATTTTGTGATTTTGTCCCTGGATTAGCTTGATCTCTAAGCACCAAAACCCTATAAATTGAGTCCTTTTCTTTCATTGTAAAACACACCAATTTACCAAGAAAAAACACTTGAAAGTTGATCCAAAAACCATCAAAAAAATCTCTGAAAAATTTTGGAAAATTGTCGAAGTTAGCTTGAGTTTGGAGTTGCTTTGGTTCGAATTTTTGGTGGCAAATGGAATCGGTTCGAGTGGAGATAGCTCGTGGTTTCTACACTTTCGGTAATTTTTCTTTTCTTTTCTTTGTTTTTAATTTTATTTTCTTTGTTGAATTTTTTGTTCATGTTCGTAGGTTGCAATTTGGATTAGAAGATAGAAATTGGTATTCGGTAACAATTTCGTTTTTTAAATTTTGCTTTAGTTTTTGATTTAATCTTTTAGATTCGTACATAAGTAAAAAATGATGTTAAAATTTTTATCTTGAAAATGAAATAATTGACATTAAAAGAGGTTTTGATCCTTTTGAATTTAGGAATAAAAATGAATTAATGTTTTAAAAAAAACTAAAATCAAAGGGTTTAATAAAAGATGATAAATCATGGATGAAAAAAAAAAATAAGTCTTAATTTGTTAGAAAATAAAATGGGTTTTGAAATAAAATTTTAATAATATAAAGTTCTTAAGTATTTTTAAAAATATTTTTTAGAAAAAGAAAAGAAATAAATAAAGGTGTTTGAAAAAAATAAATTTTGAAAAAAAAAACAAAAGATAAAATTTAAAACGAGTTTTTTTTATAAAAATGGCCATAGGTTAGAAGTTTAGAATTTTAGTGAATAAAAGTTTAGAAACATGAAAAATCTTTTTTTTTAAATAATAATTTAACTAAAAAGTTTTAAAATAAAAAATCTCAAAATCATCTTTTAAAAGAAACTTTAAAAAATGTAAAAAAAAATACTCAAGGTAATAAAGAGTAATAATAACCTTTAAAGTTTTTAATAGAAAAAAACTTTTAAAAAAATGAAAATAAAATAAAATATGTAGAAAATCAGTAAGACTAAAAAGCATAAAAAATGTCAAAAGGAAGGGTTTTAGTTTTAAAGTTAAAAAAAAGAATAAAGGGATTTTCTTAGAAAACAATAAAAAATAAACATAAAAGATTAAGTCAAATTTCTTGTTTGTTCTTTAGAAATAGGTCAAAACTTAGGACTAGGTTCTAAAAGCTTAGATAAAGACGTGTTTGTAGAAAAAAATTCTTCACAAAAAATAAGACACAAATAAACAAACTCAAACCCTCAATTAGGAATAAAAGACTTAGACCTTTTTAGAATTTAAAATAATCAAACTTAGAATGAATAAAAATGCACAACACAGTGAATTTCCATGTTATGTGAAAAGTGAAATTAATTTAATACGGTGTCTTATCAAACGGGAATGACGGGTTAGCACCAGAAATGTTGGCGGTGATTAAAGTTCATTTCCCGGGATATAAGGTCGTTAAAATGGACTGATATTCATTAAACGGACAAATAAAGTCGAACCTTCGTGAACTTGCAAATTTCAATTTTGAAAACGTTTTTGAAATCAATAAGGTACCAATTTTGGGCTTCGTGGGGTGCTAACCCTTCCCCACGCGTAACTGACCCCCAAACCTATTTTCTTCTTGTTTTTGTAGACCAAAACTGGTGTTTTATTAAAACAAAACGTTTTATTAAAATAACCTTATTTTAAAGTGATTCAATCACACTTTTCAAAAAGATTGGTGGCGACACTATTGTCTTTTAAAAGTTTTCTAAAAATTCGAAACTACTAAACAAAGGGTCGCGGCACTTTCTTCACTCACATTCACCGCCGTTCATCACCATATGCGGCCACCATGGCTACTTTCTCACATAGACATGTTGTAAGTTGACTAGAATCCAGTTAACATTTAAATGAAATGAATCTGGACCAGGATGTGATGCTGAGTTACTCTTAAGATAGTCTTGAAAGCTGGTTTGGTTTTCCCTTGCCAGTGTCAGATCTGTGTCCTATTAGGAAGATAGACAACAAGTTTCGCCACAACTAAAACCATAATTAGTGCAGACAAAACACAGGCCAACAAACCAATATCCGTGGCAAGGTTACTATTAACTTCTATCATTTACGACATGCCTAAAGCTCAAAGAAAGATTCAAGAATCTATTGATAAATTGCAATTAAGTTTTCATCTATGAAGCAGTAACGGATTCAAAAATATTTGACATCTCACAAAAGAGCTGGTTGATAATTGTGAGAGTATCCCATTTAATGTTTTCCCACTTAATTTGTATTGGATTATCAAAATGGGAAATAAACTATGCTGGAACAATTTGTATCCAATTTGCCGCGGCTAAAAAAACTCACCATGCCCTCCATCTTTGAGGAAAGAAGGGACGAAATGCAGACGAGTGGAGTGAGCATGGTAATGGAGGACATGGAAGGGAAATAGTTGAATGGAAAGGGCAGTTTAGTAATTTTGGGATGGGAGAGCAAGGAAAGAAAAGAAAAATAAGAGGTTTAGAGTTTAACGTTTAGCGTTTTACGGTTATATTGAAATAATGTGTAAAAAATAATGATTAAATTTATTTTTATTTTTTAGAATCAGAATTAAATTGTTTGGGTGTGCAAACATAAAAGACTAAATTTGTTATCATACAAAAAACTTTAACCGCTACAACACCCTTTTAACGGGCCAGTGCCCAATTTGATTTAAAACTAAAAGTTTAATGGTAACGTCTAAGTAATTAGAAGTTTGGTTACCAAATTGATTAACTTATCAAAGTTTAGTGACCATTGCGAACTTTACCCAAACTATTTACTTGTGAAGAAGTGTGGGAAATGGTGGGTTCTTTTTTATTTATTTTTTTGGCTTATATTACAAATAAGTACCTGAAGTATACAAACTTTTCATTTAGGTACTTAAAGTTTTTTTTGTCAAAATAAGTACTTGAAGTATAATTTTGATCAAACTAGATAGCTAAAGTATTTTTTGGTCAAAATAGGTACTTTAAGTATATACATATATTTCATCTAAGTTCCTAAAAGTTGTCATATGACATTGATTAAAAAATACATTAAGTACTCATTTTGACAAAAAAAAAACTTTATATACCTATTTTGACAAAAGAAATATTATAGGTACTTATTTTGAACAAAAAGTATACTTTAAGTACTTATTTTGATAAAAAAAAATACTTGAGGTACCAAAATAAAAAAAAATAGTATACTTTACATACTTATTTGTGATATAAGCAATTCCTTTCTATCAAAAAAGAACAGAAATTGAATTTTTGCAATACAATTGTGTTGAAAAGCTCGTAATCAACGATATGAGCTCTTAAGTTTTGATTAAAACTTGTTTTGCGATCCTTTTGTAGAGGTTTCGGACGAGCGGGTCTAAATGGGCCGTAAAATGGACCCGTTGGACTTTTAACAGAGTAAAAAGTACAAAAATTGAGTTTTTGCAATATAATCGTGTTGAAAAGATCGTAATCAATGATATGAAGTCCTAAAATTTGATTAAACTTGCTTTTCGGTCATTTTTGAAGAGGTTTCGGGCGAGCGGGTCTAAATGGGTCGTAAAATGGACCCGTTGGACTTTTAACTAAGTAAAAAATACTGAATTTGTGTTTTTACAATATAATCTTGTTGAAAAGATTGTAATCAATTATATGAACTCCTAAAATTAGATCAAAACTTATTTTTTGGTCTTATTTGAAGAGGTTTCGGGCGAGCGGGTCTAAATGGGCCGCAAAATGGACCCGTTGGACTTTTAACTGAGTAAAACATACCAAATTTGAGTTTTTGCAATATAATCTTGTTGAAAAGCTCGTAATCAATTATATGAAATCCTAAAATTGGATCAAAACTTGTTTTCGGTCCTTTTTGTAGAGGTTTCGGATGAGCGGGTCTAAATGGGCCTTAAAATGGACCCGTTGAACTTATAACTGCGTAAAAAGAACAGAAATTGAATTTTTGCAATACAATAGTGTTGAAAAGCTCGTAATCAACGATATGAACTCTTAAGTTTTGATTAAAACTTGTTTTGCGGTCCTTTTGTAGAGACTTCGGACGAGCGGGTCTAAATGGGTCATAAAATGGACCCGTTGGACTTTTAACTGAGTAAAAAGTACAAAAATTGAGTTTTTCCAATATAATCGTGTTGAAAAGATCGTAATCAATTATATGAACTCCTAAAACTTGATTAAAACTTGTTTTTCAGTCATTTTTGAAGAGGTTTCGGGCGAGCGAGTCTAAATGGGCCGTAAAATGGACCCGTTGGACTTTTAACTGAGTAAAAAATACCGAATTTGAGGTTTTGCAATCTAATCTTGTTGAAAAGCTCGTAATCAATTATATGAAATCCTAAAATTTGATCAAAACTTGTTTTCGATCCTTTTTGTAGATGTTTCGGACGAGAGGGTCTAAATGGGCCTTAAAATGGACCAATTGAACTTATAACTGCTTAAAAAGAACAGAAATTGAATATTTGCAATACAATCGTGTTGAAAAGATCGTAATCAGTTATATGAACTCCTAAAATTTGATTAAAACTTGTTTTTCAGTCATTTTTGAAGAGGTTTCGGGCGAGCGGGTCTAAATGGGCCGTAAAATGGACCCGTTGGACTTTTAACTGAGTAAAATGTACAAAAATTGAGATTTTGCAATATAATCGTGTTGAAAAGATCATAATCAATTATATGAACTCCTAAAATTTGACTAAAACTTGTTTTTCAGTCATTTTTGAAGACGTTTCGGGCGAGCGGGTCTAAATGGGCCGTAAAACGGACCCGTTGGACTTTTAACTGAGTAAAAAATACCGAATTTGAGTTTTTGCAATATAATCTTGTTGAAAAGCTCGTAATCAATTATATGAACACCTAAAATTTTATCAAAACTTGTTTTCCGGTCCTTTTTGTAGAGGTTTCGGGCGATCGAGTCTAAATGGGCCTTAAAATGGA
This sequence comes from Hibiscus trionum, assembly GCA_030270665.1. Taxonomy (NCBI): domain Eukaryota; kingdom Viridiplantae; phylum Streptophyta; class Magnoliopsida; order Malvales; family Malvaceae; genus Hibiscus; species Hibiscus trionum. The sequence goes on along the minus strand of BSYR01000026.1, from coordinate 36,604,361 downwards.
CCCGTTGAACTTATAACTGCGTAAAAAGAACAAAAATTGAATTTTTAAAATACAATAGTGTTCAAAAGCTCGTAATTAACGATATGAACTCTTAAGTTTTGATTAAAACTTGTTTTGCGGTCCTTTTTGTAGAGGTTTCGGACGAGCGGGTCTAAATGGGCCGTAAAATGGACCCGTTGGACTTTTAAATGAGTAAAAAGTACAAAAATTGAGTTTTTGCAATATAATCGTGTTGAAAAGATCGTAATCAATGATATGAAATCCTAAAATTTGATTAAAACTTGTTTTTCGGTCATTTTTGAAGAGGTTTCGGGCGAGCGGGTATAAATGGGCCGTAAAATGGACCCGTTGGACTTTTAACTAAGTAAAAAATACCGAATTTGTGTTTTTTCAATATAATCTTGTTGAAAAGATCGTAATCATTTATATGAATTCCTAAAATTTGATTAAAACTTGTTTTTCAGTCATTTTTGAAGAGGTTTCGGACGAGGGGTCTAAATGGGCCTTAAAATGGACCCGTTGAACTTATGACTACGTAAAAACAACAGAAATTAAATTTTTGCAATACAATAGTGTTGAAAATCTCGTAATCAACGATATGAACTATAAAGTTTTGATTAAAACTTGTTTTGCGGTCCTTTTGTAGAGATTTCGGACGAGCGGGTCTAAAAGGGCCGTAAAATGGACCCGTTGGACTTTTAACTAAGTAAAAAGTACAAAAATTGAGTTTTTGCAATATAATCGTGTTGAAAAGATCGTAATCAATTATATGAACTCCCAAAATTTGATTAAAACTTGTTTTGCGGTCCTTTTTGTAGAGGTTTCGGGCGAGCGGGTCTAAATTGGCCGTAAAATGGACCCGTTGGACTTTTAACTGAGTAAATGTACAAAAATTGAGTTTTTGCAATATAATCGTGTTGAAAAGATCGTAATCATTTATATGAATTCCTAAAATTTGATTAAAACTTGTTTTTCAGTCATTTTTGAAGAGGTTTCGGGCGAGCGGGTCTAAATGGGCCGTAAAATGGACCCGTTGGACTTTTAACTGAGTAAAAATACCGATTTTGAGTTTTTGCAATATAATATTGTTGAAAAGCTCGTAATCAATTATATGAACTCGTAAAATTGGATCAAAACTTGTTTTTCGGTCATTTTTGTAGATGTTTCGGATGAGCGGGTCTAAATGGGCCTTAAAATGGACCCGTTGAACTTACAACTGCGTAAAAATAATAGAAATTGAATTTTTGCAATACAATAGTGTTGAAAAGCTCGTAATCAACGATATGAACTCTTAAGTTTTGATTAAAACTTGTTTTGCGGTCCTTTTGTAGAGGTTTCGGACGAGCGGGTCTAAATGGGCCGTAAAATGGACCCGTTGGACTTTTAACTGAGTAAAAAGAACAAAAATTGAGTTTTTGCAATATAATCGTGTTGAAAAGATCGTAATCAATTATATGAACTCTTAAGATTTGATTAAAACTTGTTTTTCGGTCATTTTTGAAGAGGTTTCGGGCGAGCGGGTCTAAATGGGCCGCAAAATGGACCCGTTGGACTTTTAACTGAGTAAAAAATACCGAATTTGAGTTTTTGCAATATAATCTTGTTGAAAAGCTCGTAATCAATTATATGAACTCCTAAAATTAGATCAAAACTTATTTTTTGGTCTTATTTGAAGAGGTTTTGGGCGAGCGGGTCTAAATGGGCCGCAAAATGGACCCGTTGGACTTTTAACTGAGTAAAACATACCAAATTTGAGTTTTTGCAATATAATCTTGTTGAAAAGCTCGTAATCAATTATATGAAATCCTAAAATTGGATCAAAACTTGTTTTCGGTCCTTTTTGTAGAGGTTTCGGATGAGCGGGTCTAAATGGGCCTTAAAATGGACCCGTTGAACTTATAATTGCGTAAAAAGAACAGAAATTGAATTTTTGCAATACAATAGTGTTGAAAAGCTCGTAATCAACGATATGAACTCTTAAGTTTTGATTAAAACTTGTTTTGCGGTCTTTTTGTAGAGACTTCGGACGAGCGGGTCTAAATGGGTCATAAAATGGACCCGTTGGACTTTTAACTGAGTAAAAAGTACAAAAATTGAGTTTTTCCAATATAATCGTGTTGAAAAGATCGTAATCAATTATATGAACTCCTAAAACTTGATTAAAACTTGTTTTTAGTCATTTTTGAAGAGGTTTCGGGCGAGCGAGTCTAAATGGGCCGTAAAATGGACCCGTTGGACTTTTAACTGAGTAAAAAATACCGAATTTGAGGTTTTGCAATATAATCTTGTTGAAAAGCTCGTAATCAATTATATGAAATCCTAAAATTTGATCAAAACTTGTTTTCGATCCTTTTTGTAGATGTTTCGGACGAGAGGGTCTAAATGGGCCTTAAAATGGACCAATTGAACTTATAACTGCTTAAAAAGAACAGAAATTGAATATTTGCAATACAATCGTGTTGAAAAGATCGTAATCAGTTATATGAACTCCTAAAATTTGATTAAAACTTGTTTTTCAGTCATTTTTGAAGAGGTTTCGGGCGAGCGGGTCTAAATGGGCCGTAAAATGGACCCGTTGGACTTTTAACTGAGTAAAATGTACAAAAATTGAGTTTTTGCAATATAATCGTGTTGAAAAGATCATAATCAATTATATGAACTCCTAAAATTTGACTAAAACTTGTTTTTCAGTCATTTTTGAAGACGTTTCGGGCGAGCGGGTCTAAATGGGCCGTAAAACGGACCCGTTGGACTTTTAACTGAGTAAAAAATACCGAATTTGAGTTTTTGCAATATAATCTTGTTGAAAAGCTCGTAATCAATTATATGAACACCTAAAATTTTATCAAAACTTGTTTTCCGGTCCTTTTTGTAGAGGTTTCGGGCGATCGAGTCTAAATGGGCCTTAAAATGGACCCGTTGAACTTATAACTGCGTAAAAAGAACAAAAATTGAATTTTTAAAATACAATAGTGTTCAAAAGCTCGTAATTAACGATATGAACTCTTAAGTTTTGATTAAAACTTGTTTTTCGGTCCTTTTTGTAGAGGTTTCGGACGAGCGGGTCTAAATGGGCCGTAAAATGGACCCGTTGGACTTTTAAATGAGTAAAAAGTACAAAAATTGAGTTTTTGCAATATAATCGTGTTGAAAAGATCGTAATCAATGATATGAAATCCTAAAATTTGATTAAAACTTGTTTTTCGGTCATTTTTGAAGAGGTTTCGGGCGAGCGGGTATAAATGGGCCGTAAAATGGACCCGTTGGACTTTTAACTAAGTAAAAAATACCGAATTTGTGTTTTTGCAATATAATCTTGTTGAAAAGATCGTAATCATTTATATGAATTCCTAAAATTTGATTAAAACTTGTTTTTCAGTCATTTTTGAAGAGGTTTCGGACGAGCGGGTCTAAATGGGCCTTAAAATGGACCCGTTGAACTTATGACTGCGTAAAAACAACAGAAATTGAATTTTTGCAATACAATAGTGTTGAAAATCTCGTAATCAACGATATGAACTCTAAAGTTTTGATTAAAACTTGTTTTGCGGTCCTTTTGTAGAGATTTCGGACGAGCGGGTCTAAAAGGGCCGTAAAATGGACCCGTTGGACTTTTAACTAAGTAAAAAGTACAAAAATTGAGTTTTTGCAATATAATCGTGTTGAAAAGATCGTAATCAATTATATGAACTCCCAAAATTTGATTAAAACTTGTTTTGCGGTCCTTTTTGTAGAGGTTTCGGGCGAGCGGGTCTAAATTGGCCGTAAAATGGACCCGTTGGACTTTTAACTGAGTAAATGTACAAAAATTGAGTTTTTGCAATATAATCGTGTTGAAAAGATCGTAATCATTTATATGAATTCCTAAAATTTGATTAAAACTTGTTTTTCAGTCATTTTTGAAGAGGTTTCGGGCGAGCGGGTCTAAATGGGCCGTAAAATGGACCCGTTGGACTTTTAACTGAGTAAAAATACTGATTTTGAGTTTTTGCAATATAATATTGTTGAAAAGCTCGTAATCAATTATATGAACTCGTAAAATTGGATCAAAACTTGTTTTTCGGTCATTTTTGTAGATGTTTCGGATGAGCGGGTCTAAATGGGCCTTAAAATGGACCCGTTGAACTTATAACTGCGTAAAAATAATAGAAATTGAATTTTTGCAATACAATAGTGTTGAAAAGCTCGTAATCAACGATATGAACTCTTAAGTTTTGATTAAAACTTGTTTTGCGGTCCTTTTGTAGAGGTTTCGGACGAGCGGGTCTAAATGGGCCGTAAAATGGACCCGTTGGACTTTTAACTGAGTAAAAAGAACAAAAATTGTGTTTTTGCAATATAATCGTGTTGAAAAGATCGTAATCAATTATATGAACTCTTAAGATTTGATTAAAACTTGTTTTTCGGTCATTTTTGAAGAGGTTTCGGGCGAGCGGGTCTAAATGGGCCGCAAAATGGACCCGTTGGACTTTTAACTGAGTAAAAAATACCGAATTTGAGTTTTTGCAATATAATCTTGTTGAAAAGCTCGTAATCAATTATATGAACTCCTAAAATTGGATCAAAACTTGTTTTTCGGTCCTTTTTGTACAGGTTTCGGACGAGCGGGTCTATATGGGCCTTAAAATGGACCCGTTGAACTTATTACTGCGTAAAAACAACAGAAATTGAATTTTTGCAATACAATAGTGTTGAAAATCTCGTAATCAACGATATGAACTCTAAAGTTTTGATTAAAACTTGTTTTGCGGTCCTTTTTGTAGAGATTTCAGACAAGCCGGTCTAAATGGGTCGTAAAATGGACCCGTTGGACTTTTAACTAAGTAAAAAGTAAAAAAATTGAGTTTTTGCAATATAATCGTGTTGAAAAGATCGTAATCAATTTTATGAACTCCTAAAATTTAATTAAAACTTGTTTTGCGGTCCTTTTTGTAGAGGTTTCGGGCGAGCGGGTCTAAATTGGCCGTAAAATGCACCCGTTGGACTTTTAACAGAGTAAAATGTACAAAAATTGAGTTTTTGCAATATAATCGTGTTGAAAAGATCGTAATCATTTATATGAACTCCTAAAATTTGATTAAAACTTGTTTTTCAGTCATTTTTGAAGAGGTTTCGGGCGAGCGGGTCTAAATGGGCCATAAAATGGACCCGTTGGACTTTTAATTGAGTAAAAAATACCGAATTTGAGTTTTTGCAATATTATATTGTTGAAAAGCTCGTAATCAATTATATGAACTCGTAAAATTGGATCAAAACTTGTTTTTCAGTCATTTTTGATGAGGTTTCGGACGAGCGTGTCTAAATGGGCCTTAAAATGGACCCGTTGAACTTATAACTGCGTAAAAAGAACATAAATTAAATTTTTGCAATACAATCGTGTTGAAAAGATCGTAATCAGTTATATGAACTCCTAAATTTTGATTAAAACTTGGTTTTCAGTCATTTTTGAAGAGGTTTCGGGCTAGCGGGTCTAAATGGGCCGTAAAATGGACCCGTTGGACTTTTAACTGAGTAAAAAGTACAAAAATTGAGTTTTTGCAATATAATCGTGTTGAAAAGATCGTAATCAATTATATGAACTCCTAAAATTTGATTAAAACTTGTTTTTCAGTCATTTTTTGAAGAGGTTTCGGGCGAGTGGGTCTAAATAGGCCGTAAAATGGACCCGTTGGACTTTTAACTGAGTAAAAAATACCGAATTTGAGTTGTTGCAATATAATCTAGTTGAAAAGCTCGTAATCAATTATATGAACTCCTAAAATTGGATCAAAACTTGTTTTTCGGTCCATTTTGTAGAGGTTTCGGACGAGCGGGTCTAAATGGGCCTTAAAGTGGACCCGTTGAACTTAGAACAGCGTAAAAAGAACAGAAATTAAATTTTTGCAATACAATCTTGTTGAAAAGATCGTAATCAGATATATGAACTCCTAAAATTTGATTAAAACTTGGTTTTCAGTCATTTTTGAAGAGGTTTCGGGCGAGCGGGTCTAAATGGACCCGTTGGACTTTTAACTTAAAAAAAGTACAAAAATTGAGTTTTTGCAATATAATCGTGTTGAAAAGATCGTAATCAATTATATGAAATCCTAAAATTTGATTAAAACTTGTTTTTCAGTCATTTTTGAAGAGCTTTTGGGCGAGCGGGTCTAAATGGGCCATAAAATGGACCGTTGGACTTTTAACTAAGTAAAAAATACCGAATTTGAGTTTTTTCAATATAATCTTGTTGAAAAGCTCGTAAATATTTATATGAACTCCTAAAATTGGATCAAAATTTGTTTTTCGGTCCTTTTTGTAGAGGTTTCGAACGAGCTGGTTTAAATTGGCCGTAAAATGGACCCGTTGGACTTTTAACTGAGTAAAAAATACCGAATTTGTGTTTTTGCAGTATAATCTTGTTGAAAAGATCATAATCAATTATATGAACTCCTAAAATTTGATCAAAACCTGTTTTTCAGTCATTTTTGAAGAGGTTTCGGGCGAGCGGGTCTAAATGGGCCGTAAAATGGACTCGTTGGACTTTTAACTGAGTAAAAAATACCAAATTTGAGTTTTTGCAATATAATCTTGTTGAAAAGCTCGTAATCAATTATATGAACTCCTAAAATTGGATCAAAACTAGTTTTTCGGTCCTTTTTGTAGAGGTTTCGGACGAACGGGTCTAAATGGGCCGTAAAATGGACCCGTTGGACTTTTAACTGAGTAAAAAGTACAAAAAAATGAGTTTTTGCAATATAATCTTGTTGAAAAGATCGTAATCAATGATATGAAGTCCTAAATTTTGATTAAAACATGTTTTTCGCTCATTTTAGAAGAGGTTTCGGGCTAGCAGGTCTAAATGGGTCGTAAAATGGACCCGTTGGACTTTTAACTAAGTAAAAAATACCGAATTTGTGTTTTTGCAATATAATCTTGTTGAAAAGATCGTAATCAATTATATGAACTCCTAAAATTTGATTAAAACTTACTTTTCGGTCATTTTTGAAGAGGTTTCGGGCGAGCGGCTCTAAATGGGCCGTAAAATGGACCCGTTGGACTTTTAACTGAGTAAAAAATATTGAATTTAAGTTTTTGCAATATAATCTTGTTGAAAAGCTCGTAATCAATTATATGAACTCCTAAAATTGGATCAAAACTTATTTTTCGGTCATTTTTGAAGAGGTTTCGGGCGAGCGGGTATAAATGGGTCGTAAAATGGACCCGTTAGACTTTTAACTTAGTAAAAAATACCGAATTTGAGTTTTTGCAATATAATCTTGTTGAAACGCTCGTAATCAATTATATGAACTCCTAAAATTGGATCAAAACCTGTTTTTTGGTCCTTTTTGTAGAGGTTTCGGACGAGCGGGTCTAAATGGGCCTTAAAATGGACCCGTTGAACTTATAACTGCGTAAAAAGAACATAAATTGAATTTTTGCATTACAATAGTGTTGAAAAGCTCGTAACGAACGATATGAACTCTTAAGTTTTGATTAAAACTTGTTTTGCAGTCCTTTTGTAGAGGTTTCGGACGAGCGGGTCTAAATGGGCCGTAAAATGGACCCGTTGGACTTTTAACTTAGTAAAAAGTACAAAAATTGAGTTTTTGCAATATAATCGTGTTGAAAAGATCGTAATCAATTATATGAACTCCTAAAATTTGATTAAAACTTCTTTTTTAGTCATTTTTGAAGAGGCTTCGGGCGAGCGGGTCTAAATGGGCCGTAAAATGGACCCGTTGGACTTTTAACTGAGTAAAAAATACCGAATTTGAGGTTTTGCAATATAATCTTTTTGAAAAGCTCGTAATCAATTATATGAACTCCTAAAATTGGATCAAAACTTTTTTTGCGGTCCTTTTTGTAGAGGTTTCGGACGAGCGGGTCTAAATGGGCCTTAAAATGGACCCGTTGAACTTAGAACTGCGTAAAAAGAACAGAAATTAAATTTTTGCAATACAATCGTGTTGAAAAGATCGTATCAGATATATGAACTCCTAAAATTTGATTAAAACTTGGTTTTCAGTCATTTTTGAAGAGGTTTCGGGCGAGCGGGTCTAAATGGGCCGTAAAATGGACCCGTTGGACTTTTAACTTAAAAAAAGTACAAAAATTGAGTTTTTGCAATATAATCGTGTTGAAAAGATCGTAATCAATTATATGAAATCCTAAAATTTGATTAAAACTTGTTTTTCAGTCATTTTTGAAGAGCTTTTGGGCGAGCAGGTCTAAATGGTCCGTAAAATGGACCCGTTGGATTTTTACTAAGTAAAAAATTCCGAATTTGAGTTTTTGCAATATAATCTTGTTGAAAAGCTCGTAATCAATTATATGAACTCCTAAAATTGGATCAAAATTTGTTTTTCGGTTCCTTTTTGTAGAGGTTTCGAACGAACTGGTCTAAATGGGCCGTAAAATGGACCCGTTGGACTTTTAACTGAGTAAATAATACCGAATTTGAGTTTTTGCAATATAATCTTGTTGAAAAGCTCGTAATCACTTACATAAACTCCTAAAATTGGATCAAACTTGTTTTTCGGTCCTTTTGTAGAGGTTTTGGACGAGCGGGTCTAAATGGGCCGTAAAATGGACCCGTTGGACTTTTAACTGAGTAAAAAATACCGAATTTGAGTTTTTGCAATATAATCTTGTTGAAAATCTCGTAACCATTTATATGAACTCCTAAAATTGGTTAAAAACTTGTTCTTCGGTCCTTTTTGTAGAGGTTTCGGACGAGCGGGTCTAAATGGGCCTTAAAATGGACCCGTTGGACTTTTAACTAAGTAAAAAATACCGAATTTGTGTTTTTTAAATATAATCTTGTTGAAAAGATCGTAATCAATTATATGAACTCCTAAAATTTGAACAAAACCTGTTTTTTAGTCATTTTTGAAGAGGTATCGGGCGAGCGGGTCTAAATGGGGCGTAAAATGGACTCGTTCGACTTTTAACCGAGTAAAAAATACCAAATTTGAGTTTTTGCAATATAATGTTGTTGAAAAGCTCGTAATCAATTATATGAACTCCTAAAATTGGATCAAAACTTGTTTTTCGGTCCTTTTTTGTAGAGGTTTCGGACGAGCGGGTCTAAATGGGCCTTAAAATGGACCCGTTGAACTTATAACTGCATAAAAACAACAGAAGTTGAATTTTTGCAATACAATGGTGTTGAAAAGCTCGTAATCAACGATATGAACTCTTAAGTTTTGATTAAAACTTGTTTTGCGGTTCTTTTTGTAAAGGTTTCGGACGAGCGGGTCTAAATGGGCCGTAAAATGGACTCGTTGGACTTTTAACTGAGTAAAAAGTACAAAAATTGAGTTTTTGCAATATAATCGTGTTGAAAAGATCGTAATCAATGATATGAAGTCCTAAAATTTGATTAAAACTTTTTTTTCAATCATTTCTGAAGCGGTTTCGGGCGAGCGGGTCTAAATGGGCCGTAAATTGGAACCGTTGGACTTTTAACTGAATAAAAAATACCGAATTTGAGTTTTTCCAATATAATCTTGTTGAAAAGCTAGTAATCAATTATATGAACTCCTAAATTTTGATAAAAACTTGTTTTTATAGTCATTTTTGAAGAGGTTTCGGACGAGCGGGTATAAATGAGCCTTAAAATGGACCCGTTGAACTTATAACTGCGTAAAAAGAACAGAAATTAAATTTTTGCAATACAATCGTGTTGAAAAGATCGTAATCAGTTATATGAACTCCAAAATTTTGATTAAAACATGGTTTTCGGTCATTTTTAAAGAGGTTTCGGGCGAGCGGGTCTTAATGGGCCGTAAAATGGACTCGTTGGTCTTTTAACTGAATAAAAAGTACAAAAATTCAGTTTTTGCAATATAATCATGTTGAAAAGATCGTAATCAATTATATGAACTCCTAAAATTTGATTAAAACTTGTTTTTTAGTCATTTTTGAAGAGGCTTCGGGCGAGCGGGTCTAAATGGGCCGTAAAATGGACCCGTTGGACTTTTAACTGAGTAAAAAATACCGAATTTGAGTTTTTGCAATATAATCTTGTTGAAAAGCTCGTAATCAATTATATGAACTCCTAAAATTTGATCAAAACTTGTTTTTCGGTCCTTTTTGTAGAGGTTTAGGGCAAGCGGGTCTAAATGGACCTTAAAATGGACCCGTTGAACTTATAACTGCGTAAAAAGAACAGAAATTGAATTTTTGCAATACAATAGTGTTGAAAAGCTCGTAATCAACGATATGAACTCTTAAGTTTTGATTAAAACTTGTTTTTGGGTCCTTTTTGTAGAGGTTTCGGACGAGCGGGTCTAAATGGGCCGTAAAATGGACCCGTTGGACTTTTAACTGAGTACAAAGTACAAAAATTGAGTTTTTGCAATATAATCGTGTTGAAAAGATCGTAATCAATGATATGAAATCCTAAAATTTGATTAAAACATGTTTTTCGGTCATTTTTGAAGAGGTTTCGGGCTAGCGGGTTAAATGGGCCGTAAAATGGACCCGTTGGACTTTTAACTGAGTAAAAAATACCGAATTTGTGTTTTTGCAATATAATCTTGTTGAAAAGATCGTAATCAATTATAAGAACTCCTAAAATTTGATCAAAACTTATTTTTCGGTCATTTTTGAAGAGGTTTCGGGCGAGCGGGTCTACATGGGCCGTAAAATGGACCCGTTGGACATTAAACTGAGTAAAAAATATCGAATTTAAGTTTTTGCAATATAATCTTGTTGAAAAGCTCGTAATCAATTATATGAACTCCTAAAATTGGATCAAAACTTATTTTTCTGTCATTTTTTGAAGAGGTTTCGGGCGATCGGGTCTAAATGGGCCGTAAAATAGACCCGTTGGACTTTTAACTGAGTAAAAAATACCGAATTTGAGTTTTTGCAATATAATCTTGTTGAAAAGCTCGTAATCAATTATATGAACTCCTAAAATTGGATCAAAACTTGTTTTTCGGTCCTTTTTGTAGAGGTTTCGGACGAGCGGGTCTAAATGGGCCTTAAAATGGACCCGTTGAACTTATAACTGCGTAAAAAGAACAGAAATTGAATTTTTGCAATACAATAGTGTTGAAAAGCTCGTAATGAACGATATGAACTCTTAAGTTTTGATTAAAACTTGTTTTGCAGTCCTTTTGTAGAAGTTTCGGACGAGCGGGTCTAAATGGGTCGTAAAATGGACCCGTTGGACTTTTAACTTAGTAAAAAGTACAAAAATTGAGTTTTTGCAATATAATCGTGTTGAAAAGATCGTAATCAATTATATGAACTCCTAAAATTTGATTAAAACTTATTTTTCTGTCATTTTTGAAGAGGTTTCGGGCGATCGGGTCTAAATGGGCCGTAAAATAGACCCGTTGGACTTTTAACTGAGTAAAAAATACCGAATTTGAGTTTTTGCAATATAATCTTGTTGAAAAGCTCGTAATCAATTATATGAACTCCTAAAATTGGATCAAAACTTGTTTTTCGGTCCTTTTTGTAGAGGTTTCGGACGAGCGGGTCTAAATGGGCCTTAAAATGGACCCGTTGAACTTATAACTGCGTAAAAAGAACATAAATTGAATTTTTGCATTACAATAGGGTTGAAAAGCTCGTAATCAACGATATGAACTCTTAAGTTTTGATTAAAACATATTTTGCAGTCCTTTTGTAAAGGTTTCGGACGAGTGGGTCTAAATGGGCCGTAAAATGGACCCGTTGGACTTTTAACTAAGTAAAAAATACAAAAAATGAGTTTTTGCAATATAATCTAGTTGAAAAGATCGTAATCAATTATATGAACACCTAAAACTTGATTAAAACTTTTTTTCGGTCATTTTGAAGAGGTTTCAGGCGAGCGGGTCTAAATGAGCCTTAAAATGGACCCGTTGGACTTTAAACTGGGTTAAAAGAATAGAAATTGAGTTTTTGCAACATTATAGTGTTGAAAAGCTCGTAATCAATGATATGAAATCCTAAGTTTTAATTAAAACTTGTTTTTCGGTCCTTTTTGTAGAGGTTTCGGGCCAGCGGGTCTAAATAGGCCCTAAAATGGACCCGTTGGACTTTTAACTAGGTTAAAAAAATAGAAATCGAATTTTTGCAATACAATAGTGTTGAAAAGCTCACAATCAATGATATGAACTCATAAGTTTTGATTATAACTTGATTTGCGGTTCTTTTTGTAGAGGTTTCGGACGAACGGGTCTAAATGGGTCGTAAAATGGACTCGTTGGACTTTAAATTGAGTAAAAAGTACATAATTTGAGTTTTTTCAATATAATTCTGTTGGAAAGATCGTAATCATTGACAAGACGTCCTAAAATTTGATTAAAACATGTTTTTCGACTCTTTTTGTAGAGTTTTCGGGTGAGCGGGTCTAATTGAGCATTAAAATGGACCCGTTGGACTTTTAACTGAGTAAAAAAATAAAAAAAATGAGTTTTTGCAATATAATCTTGTTGAAGAGCTCGTAATCAATTATATGAACTCCTAGAATTTGATTAAAACTTGTTTTCGGTCATATTTTAAAAGGTTTCGGGCGAGTGGGTCTAAATGGGCGTTAAAATGGACTCGTTGGACTTTTAACTAGGTTTAAAGAACATGAATTGAGTTTTTGCAATACAATAGTGTTCAAAAGCTCGTAATCAATGATATGAATTCCTAATTTTTTATTAAAACTTGTTTTTCGGTCCTTTTTGTAGAGGTTTCTGGCGAGTGGGTCTAAATGGGCCATAAAATGGACCTATTGGACCTTTAACTGAGTAAAAAATACAGAAATTGAGTTTTTGCAATATAATCTTGTTGAAAAGCTCGTAATCATTTACATGAAGTCCTAAAATTTGATTAAAACATGTTTTTCGGTCCTTGTTGTAGAGGTTTCGGGCGAGCGGGTCTAAATGGGCCTTAAAATAGACCCGTTGGACTTTTAACTGAGTAAAAAGAACAGAAATTGAATTTTTGCAATACAATAGAGTTGAAAAGATCGTAATCAATGATATGAACTTATAAGTTTTGATTAAAACTTTTTTTCCGATCCTTTTTGTAGAGGTTTGGGACAAGCGGGTCTAAATAGGCCGTAGAATGGACCCGTTGGACTTTAAACTGAGTAAAAAGTACATAATTTAAGTTTTTGCAATATATTTCTATTGAAAAGATAGTAATCAATGATATGAAGTCCTAAAGTTTGATTAAATCATATTTTTCGGTCCTTTTTTAAGAGGTTTCGTGCGAGCGGGTCTAAATGGGCATTAAAATGGACCCGTTGGACTTTTAACTTAGTAAAAAATACAAAAATTGATATTTTGCAATACAAAAGTGTTGAGAAGCTCGTAATCAATGATATGAACTCCTAAGTTTTGATTAAAACTTCTTTTTCGGTCTTTTTTGTATAGGTTTCGGGCGAGCGGGTCTAAGTGGGCCGTAAAATGTACCCGTTAGACTTTTAACTGAGTAAAAAATACAAAAATTGAGTTTTTGCAATATAATCTTGTTGAAAAGCTCGTAATCAATTATATGAACTCCTAAAATTTGATTAAAACTTGTTTTTCAGTCATTTTGAAGAGGTTTCGGGTGAGCGGGTCTAAATGGGCCTTAAAGATGACCCGTTGGACTTTTAACTAGGTTAAAAGAACAAAAATTGAGTTTTTACAACACAAAAGTGTTGAAAAGCTCGTAATCAATGATATGAACTCCTAAGTTTTGATTAAAACTTGTTTTTCGGTCCATTTTTTGTAGAGGTTTCGGGTGAGCTCGTCTAAATGGGCGTTAAAATGGACCCGTTAGACTTTTAACTGTGTTAAAAAACAGAAATTGAGTTTTTGCAATACAATAGTGTTGAAAAGCTCATAATCAATGATATGAACTCCTAAGTTTTGATTAAAACTTTTTTTGCGATCCTTCTTGTAGAGGTTTGGGACAAGCGGGTCTAACTAGGCCGTAAAATGGACCCGTTGGACTTTAAACTGAGTAAAAAGTACATATTTTTGAGTTTTTGCAATATAATTCTGTTGAAAAGATCGTAATCAATGATATGAAGTCCTAAAATTTGATCAAAGCATGTTTTTCGGTCCTTTTTGTAGAGGTCTCGGGCGAGCGGGTCTAAATGGGCATTAAAATGGACCCGTTGGACTTTTAACTGAGTAAAAAAATAAAAATTGAGTTTTTGCAATATAATTTAGTTGAAAAGCTCGTAATCAATAATATGAACTCCTAAAATTTGATTAAAACTTGTTTTTTAGTCATTTTGAATACGTTTCGGGCGAGCGGGTCTAATTAGGCCTTAAAATGGACCCGTTGGACTTTTAACTGGGTTAAAAGAACAGAAATTGAGTTTTTGCAACACTATACTGTTAAAAATCTCGTAATCAATGATATGAAATCTTAAGTTTTGATTAAAACTTGTTTTTCGGTCCTTTTTGTAAAGGTTTCGGGCGAGTGGGTCTAAATGGGCCTTAAAATGGACCTGTTGGACTTTTAACTATGTTAAAAGAACAGAAATCGAATTTTTGCATAAAAATTGTGTTGAAAAGCTCGCAATCAATGATATGAACTCCTAAGATTTGATTAAAACTTGTTTTTCGGTACTTTTTGAAGAGGTTTCGGGCGAGCGGGTCTAATTGGGCCGTAAAATGGACCTGTTGGACTTTTAACAGAGTAAAAAATAAAGAAATTGAGTTTTTTCAATTTAATCTTGTTGAAAATCTCGTTATCAATTTTATGAAGTCCTAAAATTTGATTAAAACATGTTTTTCGGTCCTTTTTGTAGAGGTTTTGGGCGAACGGGTCTAAATGGGCATTAAAATGGACCCGTTGGACTTTTAACTAATTAAAAGAAATAAAAATTGAGTTTTTGCAATATAATTTAGTTGAAAAGCTCGTAGTCAATAGTATGAACTTCTAAAATTTGATTAAAACTTGTTTTTCGGTCATTTTGAATAGGTTTCGGGCGAGCGGGTCTAATTAGGCCTTAAAATGAACCCGTTGAACTTTTAACTGGGTTAAAAGAACAAAAATTGAGTTTTTGCAACACTATACTGTTGAAAATCTCATAATCAATGATATGAAATCTTAAGTTTTGATTAAAACTTGTTTTTCGGCCCTTTTTGTAAAGGTTTCGGGCGAGCGGGTCTAAATGGGCCTTAAAATGGACCCGTTGGACTTTTAACTAGGTTAAAAGAACAGAAATCAAATTTTTGCATAAAAATTGTGTTGAAAAGCTCGCAATCAATGATATGAACTCATAAGATTTGATTAAAACTTGTTTTTCGGTCCTTTTTGAAGAGGTTTCGGGCGAGCGGGTCTAATTGGGCCGTAAAATGGACCTGTTGGACTTTTAACAGAGTAAAAAATACAGAAATTGAGTTTTTTCAATTTAATCTTGTTGAAAATCTCGTTATCAATTTTATGAAGTCCTAAAATTTGATTAAAACATGTTTTTCGGTCCTTTTTGTAGAGGTTTTGGGCGAACGGGTCTAAATGGGCATTAAAATGGACCCGTTGGACTTTTAACTAAGTAAAAAAAATAAAAATTGAGTTTTTGCAATATAATTTAGTTGAAAAGCTCGTAGTCAATAGTATGAACTTCTAAAATTTGATTAAAACTTGTTTTTCGGTCATTTTGAATAGGTTTCGGGCGAGCGGGTCTAATTAGGCCTTAAAATGAACCCGTTGGACTTTTAACTGGGTTAAAAGAACAGAAATTGAGTTTTTGCAACACTATACTGTTGAAAATGTCATAATCAATGATATGAAATCTTAAGTTTTGATTAAAACTTGTTTTTCGGTCCTTTTTGTAGAGGTTTCGGGCGAGGGGTCTAAATGGGCCTTAAAATGGACCCGATGGACTTTTAACTAGGTTAAAAGAACATAAATCTAATTTTTGCAATACAATTGTGTTGAAAAGCTCGCAATCAATTATATGAACTCCTAAGATTTGATTAAAACTTGTATTTCGGTCCTTTTTGTAGAGGTTTCGGGCGAGCGGGTCTAATTGGGCCGTAAAATGGACCCGTTGGACTTTTAACTAAGTAAAAATACATAATATGAGTTTTTGCAATATAATTCTGTTGGAAAGATCGTAATCAATGACATGAAGTCCTAAATTTTGGTTAAAAATGTTTTTCGGTCCTTTTTGTAGAGGTTTCGGGCGAGTGAGTCTAATTGGGCATTAAAATGGACCCGTTGGACTTTTAACTGAGTAAAAAGTACAAAAATTGAGTTTTTGCAAAATAATCTTGTTGAAAAGCTCGTAATCAATTATATGCACTCCTAGAATTTGATTAAAAGTTGTTTTTCGGTCATTTTTGAAGAGGTTTCGGGCGAGTGGGTCTAAATGGGCGTTAAAATGGACCCGTTGGAATTTTAACTGGGTTAAAAGAACAAAAATTGAGTTTTTGCAATACAATAGTGTTGAAAAGCTCGTAATCAATGATATGAACTCCTAAGTTTTGATTAAAACTTGTTTTTCGGCCCTTTTTGTAGAGGTTTCGGGCGAGCGAGTCTAAATGGGCGGTAAAATGGACCCGTTGAACTTTTAACTGAGTAAAAAATACAGAAATTGAATTTTTGCAATATAATCTTGTTGAAAAGCTCGTAATCAATTATATGATGTCCTAAAATTTGATTAAAACATGTTTTTCGATCCTTTTTGTAGGGGTTTCGGGCGAGCGGGTGTAAATGGGCCTTAAAATGGACCCATTGGACTCTTAACTGAGTAAAAAATACAAAAATTGATATTTTGCAATATAATCTTGTTGAAAAGCTCGTAATCAATGATATGAACTCCTAAGTTTTGATTAAAATTTGTTTTTCGGTTTTTTTTGTAGAGGTTTCGGACGAGCGGGTCTAAATGGGCCGTAAAATGGACTCGTTGGACTTTTAACTAAGTAAAAAATACAAAATTTGAGTTTTTGCAATATAACCGTGTTGAAAAGATCGTAATCAATGATATGAAGTCCTAAAATTTGATTAAACTTGATTTTCGGTCCTTTTTGTAGAGGTTTCGGGCTAGCGGGTATAAATGGGTCGTAAAATGGACCCGTTGGACTTTAAACTGAGTAAAAATAATAGAAATTGAGTTTTTGCAATATAATCGTGTTGAAAAGCTCGTAATCAAATATATGAACTCCTAAAGTTTGATTAAAACATGTTTTTCGGTCCTTTTTGTTGAGGTTTCGGGCGAGCGGGTTTAATTGGGCATTAAAATGGACCCGTTGGACTTTTAACTGAGTAAAAATCCGGTAATCAAATATCATGTGGAAAAGCTCGTAATCAATTGTACGTACTCCTAAAATTAGATTAAAACTTGTGTTCGGTCATTTTTGAAGAGGTTTCGGGCGAGTGGGTCTAAATGGGCGTTAAAATGGACCCGTTGTACTTTTTTTGAAGAAAAGGCCTCATTAAAAACCCCTACTACTGTCCTTCAAGCAAAGCTAGAGGACCCTAAAAAGGGGAAAAGAGTGCCCAAGTATTATTAATCAATGAATATTTGTTACAAGATGTTGAATACAAAGGGGAATATCCGATTCAAATGACGTGGAAGTCATAGAATTCAGAGAAAAAGAAGCCAAAGTATGGGCTATAACATTTGCCTCACGGCGTACAAAGGAAATAGAAGTAAAGTCGAAGTCATGTAGAGCAGCTTGTATCTGAAGAATAGTTGGTCCCATAGTAGATAGGTCCTGAGCAGGATTGTTGATTCTATTCGCGAGAGAGGCACAGTCAGTTTCGATCAAGATACGATTCCATCCTTGAGATCGGGCAAAGGTGAGACCAGCAAGGATGCTTTCCCCCTCACTGTTGATAGCGTCCTGACGGCTACCAAGAGGGAAAGCAAGACCACCCACGACTGCTCCTGCAGGATCACGAGCAACAACGCCGACGGCTGCTGCACGAGTTGAAGGGTTAAAAGCGCCGTCCACATTAATTTTGATATAAT
Organism: Hibiscus trionum; assembly: GCA_030270665.1. Lineage (NCBI taxonomy): Eukaryota > Viridiplantae > Streptophyta > Magnoliopsida > Malvales > Malvaceae > Hibiscus > Hibiscus trionum. The sequence continues at coordinate 36,586,471 of BSYR01000026.1, read as the reverse complement.
TAGATGGAGGAGTACGGGAGGGGTTAGTAAAAGTAGATGGAGATGGATTAGATGGAATTGAAGATTTACAAAATTCATCATGTAAACTAATTGAGTTGACAGCAATTAGCCATGAGGGTTGTAGATGGTGATTGTGAACCCAATCATTACGTCTGTTCCAAATATTCCATAAGACGGTAAGAAAGAGACCAAATTTATCAGAGGAAATTGTAGAGGCTGCTTCCTCTAACCATTGTAAGGGTGTAGGAGCTAAACTCTTATAGAGAGAGATAGGGATACCACTAATTTGGAGGGCTTCAGATGCCCCAGGGCAGTCACGAAGCGCATGAAGAATCGATTCCGATTGATTACCACAGATAGAACAGGGCCCCGAGCTAGGGGAGAAAGCTTGCATTTTAGAACCAACTGGTAGAGCATCAGATGCCATACGCCATCCAAAAGTTTTAACTTTGGGTAAAGCTTTGATTTTGGATAAAAACTTCCAAAACCGAGTAGGTGGCGAAGGTTGGGATACTAAGCGTTGTAAGAAAATATATCCAGAGCGAACTGAGTAGATACCTGAGTCATTGGGAGACCATAGGATTGAATCCCGTTGATCATTTATGATGGGAATACGGAGAATGGCATCGGCATCAATTGGGTTGAAGTAATTGTTTAACTTTACCGTATCCTAGGCAGTTTGGTTACGGATCATGAAATCCCGACATCGAATGTGAAATTCATCGGAAATTTCATAATCCCCAGTTAGCTCAATCGGAGAAGACCCACCCCATATATCTTTGTGTATTCTGATATTACTGTTTATACCAGGGCGATGAAGAAAGCCAGGGAAAAGACGCTGAAGAGCGTTATATATACCTTGCCAGGCAAAGGAGCCCCTACTAGGTTTCGGTGCATCCAGGATGTTGCCTGCAGGAAAATATTTAGATCGGTATATTTGTCCTAATAAGGAGTCTGGTTCACAGATTAGTTTCCAAATTTGCTTACCCAAGAGAGCGATATTGAAATCATGTAGGTCTTTGAAACCCATGCCACCAGCGGATTTGGGTAAGCATATACGATTCCACGGTAACATATGCCAACCTTTTTTGTTGGATTTACCAGTCCACCAGTATTGGCGGATAGATGTAGTCATGTCGTCGATGATATTGTGTGGTAGAAGATAGCAAGACATAACATATTGTGGGAGAGATTGTAAAACAGCTTTGATGAAAATCTCTCTACCACTAAAGGATAGAAGGTGTTTGTCCCAGCTAGAGAGGCGATCATGTACTTTATCTCGTACAAAACCTAATGATTCAGTTTTATTTTTCCCAATTAGGAGCGGGATGCCTAGGTAAACACCAGGGTTAGAAACCTCGCGTACTTGTAAAAGGCTGTTGATTGCGTTTCTTGTTGCAGTAGGTGTACGCGGGTTATAAAAGATTGTTGATTTCTCAAAGTTGACTGCTTGACCGGAAGCATTAGCATAAGTTTGAAGGGCATTTTTCAGAAGGGACGCTTCAGATTGGTTAGTATTGATAAATACCATGCAATCGTCAGCAAAAAGCAGGTGGTTGACTTTAGGCCCATGTTTACTGGCGCCGAGACCTGGGAGTATTTTAGTTTGTTGAGCGGCAGCTAAGTAAGCCGAGAGGCCTTGAGTATAGAATAGAAAGAGAAAAGGTGATAGAGGATCCCCCTGACGAAGACCACGTTGAGGGTGAAAGGTGGATGAGAGTGAATTATTAATTTTAACTGAGAAAGATACTGTAGTAATACAGCGCATTATAAGCTTGATCCATTCGGATGCAAAGCCCATTCGTTCCATTACATTAGCAAGGAAAGACCATTCTACTCTGTCGAATGCTTTCTCCATATCTAGGTTAAAAGAAGAGAAATTGAGTTTTGCAATACAATAGTGTTGAAAAGCTCGAATCAATGATATGAACTCCTAAGTTTTGATTAAAACTTGTTTTTCGGTCCTTTTTGTAGAGGTTTCGGGCGAGCGGGTCTATATTGGCCATAAAATGGACTCATTGAACTTTTAACTGATTAAAAAATACAGAAATTGAATTTTTGCATTATAATCTTGTTGAAAAGCTCGTAATCAATTTTATGAATTCCTAAAATTTGATTAAAACATGTTTTCGGACCTTTTTGTAGAGATTACGGGCGAGCTGGTCTAAATGGGCCTTAAAATGGACCCGTTGGACTTTTAACTGTGTAAAAAGAACAGAAATTGTATTTTTGCAATACTATAATGTTGAAAAGATCGTAATCAATGATATGAACTCATAAGTTTTGATTATAACTTTTTTTGCGATCCTTTTTGTAGAGGTTTAGGACAAGCGGGTCTAAATAGGCCGTAAAAAGGACCCGTTGGACTTTAAACTGAGTAAAAAGTACATAATTTGAGTTTTTGAAATATAATTATGTTGAAAAGATCGTAATCAATGATATGAAGTCTTAAAATTTGATTAAAGCATGTTTTTCGGTCCTTTTTGTAGAGAATTCGGGCGAGCGGATCTAAATGGGCATTAAAATGGACCTGTTGGACTTTTAACTGAGTAAAAAATACAAAATTGAGTTTTTGCAATATAATCTTGTTGAAAAGCTCGTAATCAATTATATGAACTCCTAAAATTTGATTAAAACCAGTTTTTCGGTCATTTTGAAGAGGTTTCGGGCGAGCGGGTCTAAATGGGCCTTAAAATGGACCCGTTGGACTTTTAACTGGGTTAAAAAACAGAAATTGAGTTTTTGCAACGCTATAGTGTTTAAAAGCTCGTAATCAATGATATGAAATCCTAAGTTTTGATTAAAACTTGTTTTTCGGTCCTTTTTGTAGAGGTTTCGGGCGAGCGGGTCTAAATGGGCCTTAAAATGGACCCTTTTGACTTTTAACTAGGTTAGAAGAACAGAAATCGAATTTTTGCAATAAAATAGTTTTGAAAAGTTCGCAATCAATGATATGAACTCATAAGTTTTGATCATTACTTGATTTGCAGTCCTTTTTGTAGAGGTTTCGGACGAGCGGGTATAAATGGGCCGTAAAATGGACCTGTTGAACTTTAATCTAAGTAAAAAGTACATAATTTGAGTTTTTTCAATATAATTATGTTGGAAAGATCGTAATCAATGATATGAAGTCCTAAAATTTGATTAAAACATGTTTTTCGGTCCTTTTGTAGATTTTTCGGGTGAGCGAGTCTAATTGGGCATTAAAATGGACCCGTTGGACTTTTAACTGAGTAAAAAATACAAAGATTGAGTTTTTACAATATAATCTTGTTGAAAAGCTCGTAATCAATTATATGAACTCCTAGAATTTGATTAAAACTTGTTTTTGGTCATTTTTAAGAGGTTTCGGGCGAGTGGGTCTAAATGGGCGTTAAAATGGACCCGTTGGACTTTTAACTGAGTAAAAAGAACATAAATTGAGTTTTTGCAATACAATAGTGTTCAGAAGCTCGTAATCAATGATATGAACTCCTAATTTTTTATTAAAACTTGTTTTTCGGTCCTTTTTGTAGAGGTTTTGGGCGAGCGGGTCTAAATGGCCGTAAAATGGACCTGTTGGACTTTTAACAGAGTAAAAAAATACATAAATTGAGTTTTTGCAATTTAATCTTGTTGAAAATCTCGTTATCAATTTAATGAAGTCGTAAAATTTGATTAAAACATGTTTTTCGGTCCTTTTTGTAGAGGTTTCGGGTGAGCGGGTCTAAATGGGCCTTAAAATGGACCCGTTGGACTTTTAACTGTGTAAAAAATACATAAATTGATATTTTGTAATATAATCTTGTTGAAAAGCTTGTAATCAATGATATGAACTCCTAAGTTTTGATTAAAACTTGTTTTGCGGTTCTTTTTGTAGAAGTTTCGGACGAGCGGGTCTAAATGGGCCGTAAAATGGACTCGTTGGACTTTTTACTAAGTAAAAAATACAAAAATTGAGTTTTTGCAGTATAATCGTGTTGAAAAGATCGTAATCAATGATATGAAGTTCTAAAATTTGATTAAACTTGTTTTTGGTTCTTTTTGTAGAGGTTTCGGGCAAGCGGATCTAAATGGGCCGTAAAATGGACCCGTTGGACTTTTAACTGTGTTAAAAGAACAAAAATTGAGTTTTTGCAATACAGTAGTGTTGAAAAGCTCGTAATCAATTATATGAACTCCTAAGTTTTGATTAAAACTTGTTTTTCGGTCATTTTTGTAGAGGTTTCGGGCGAGCGAGTCTAAATAGGCCTTAAAATGGACCCGTTGGACTTTTAACTGGGTTAAAAGAACATAAATCGAATTTTTGCAATACTATAGTGTTGAAAAGCTCGTAATCAATGATATGAACTCATAATTTTTTATTATAACTTAATTTGCGGTCTTTTTTGTAGAGGTTTCGGACGAGCGTGTCTAAATGCGCCGTAAAATGGACTCGTTGGACTTTAAATTGAGTAAAAAGTACATAATTTGAGTTTTTGCAATATAATTCGGTTGGAAAGATCGTAATCAATGACAAGAAGTCTTAAAATTTGATTAAAACATGTTTTGGGGTCCTTTTTGCAAAGGTTTCGGGCGAGCGGGTCTAATTGGACAATAAAATGGACCCGTTGGACTTTTAACTGAGTAAAAAATACAGAAATTGAGTTTTTGCAATATAATCTTGTTGAAAAGCTCGTAATCAATTATATGAACTCCTAGAATTTGATTAAAAATTGTTTTTCGGTCATTTTTTAAGAGGTTTCGGGCGAGTGGGTCTAAATGGGCGTTAAAATGGACCCGTTGGACTTTTATCTGGGTTAAACGAACATAAATTAAGTTTTTGCAATACAATAGTGTTGAAAAGCTCGTAATCAATGATATGAATTCCTAAGTTTTGATTAAAACTTGTTTTTCGGTCCTCTTTGTAGAGCTTTTGGGCGAGCTGGTCTAAATGGGCATTAAAATGGACCCGTTGGACTTTTAACTGAGTAAAAAATACAGAAATTGAATTTTTGCAATATAATCTTGTTGAAAAGCTCGTAATCAATGATATGACCTCTTAAGTTTTGATTAAAACTTGTTTTGCGATCCTTTTTGTAGAAGTTTGGGACAAGCGGGTCTAAATAAGCCGTAAAATGGACTCGTTGGACTTTTACTTGAGTAAAAAATACAAAAAATGAGTTTTTGCAATATAATCTAGTTGAAAAGCTCGTAATCAATTATATGAACTCCTAAAATTTGATTAAAACTTGTTTTTTAGTCATTTTGAAGAGGTTTCGGGTGAGCGGGTCTAAATGGGCCTTAAAGATGACCCGTTCGACTTTTAACTGGGTTAAAAGAACAGAAATTGAGTTTTTGCAACATAATAGTGTTGAAAAGCTCGTAATCAATGATATGAACTCCTAAGTTTTGATTAAAACTTGTTTTTCGGTTATTTTTGTAGAGGTTTCGGGCGAGCGGGTCTAAATGGGCGTTAAAATGGACCCGTTGGACTTTTAACTGTGTTAAAAGAACAAAAATTGAGTTTTTGCAATACAATAGTATTGAAAAGCTCGTAATCAATTATATGAACTCCTAAGTATTGATTAAAATTTGTTTTTCGGTAATTTTTGTAGAGGTTTCGGGCGAGCGAGTCTTAATGGGCCTTAAAATGGACCCGTTGGACTTTTAACTAGGTTAAAGGAACATAAATCGAATTTTTGCAATACAATAGTGTTGAAAAGCTCGTAATCAATGATATGAACTCATAAGTTTTGATTATAACTTGATTTGCGGTCTTTTTTGTAGAGGTTTCGGACGAGCGGGTCTAAATGGGTTGTAAAATGGACCCGTTGGACTTTAAACTGAGTAAAAAGTACATAATTTGAGTTTTTGCAATATAATTATGTTGGAAATATCGTAATCAATGACATGAAGTCCTAAAATTTGATTAAAACATGTTTTTGGGTCCTTTTTGTAGAGGTTTCAGGCGAGCGGGTCTAATTGGGCATTAAAATGGACCCGTTGGACTTTTAACTTAGTAAAAAATACAGTAATTGAGTTTTTGCAATATAATCTTGTTGGAAAGCTCGTAATCAATTACATTAACAACTAGAATTTGATTAAAAGTTGTTTTTCGGTCATTTTTGAAGAGGTTTGGGCGAGTGGGTCTAAATGGGCGTTAAAATGGACCCGTTGGACTTTTCACTGGTTAAAAGAACATAAATTGAGTTTTTGAATTACAATAGTGTTGAAAAGCTCGTAATCAATGATATGAACTCATAAGTTTTGATTATAACTTGATTTGCGGTCCTTTTTGTAGAGGTTTCGGATGAGCGGGTCTAAATGGGTCGTAAAATAGACCCATTGGACTTTAAACTGAGTAAAAAGTACATAATTTCAGTTTTTGCAATACAATTCTATTGGAAAGATCGTAATCAATGACATGAAGTCCTAAAATTTGATTAAAACATGTTTTTGGGTCCTTTTTGTAGAGGTTTCGGGCGAGCGGGTCCAATTAGACATTAAAATGGATCCGTTGGACTTTTAACTGAGTAAAAAATACAGAAATAGAGTTTTCACAATATAATCTTGTTGAAAAGCTCGTAATAAATTATATGAACTCCTGAATTTGATTAAAAGTTGCTTTTCGGTCATTTTTGAAGAGGTTTCGGGTGAGTGGGTCTAAATGGGCATTAAAATTGCCCCGTTGGACTTTTAACTGTGTTAAAAGAACATAAATTGAGTTTTTGCAATACAATATTGTTGAAAAGTTAACTCTTAAGTTTTGATTAAAACTTGTTTTTCGGTCCTTTTTGTAGAGGTTTTGAGCGAGCGGTTCTAAATGGGCTGTAAAATGGACCCGTTGGACTTTTAACTGAGCAAAAAATACAGAAATTGAGTTTTTGCAACATAATCTTGTTGAAAAGCTCGTAATCAATTATATGAAGTCCTAAATTTTGATTAAAACATGTTTTTCGGTCCTTTTTGTAGAGGTTTCGGGCGAGCGGGTCTAAGTGGGCCTTAAAATGGACTCGTTGGACTTTTAACTAAGTAAAAAATACATAAATTGATATTTTGCAACATAATCTTATTGAAAAGCTTGTAATCAATGATATGAACTCCTAAGTATTGATTAAAACTTGTTTTGCGGTCCTTTTTGTAGAGGTTTCAGACGAGCGAGTCTAAATGGGCCGTAAAATGGACTCGTTGGACTTTTAACTAAGTAAAAAATACAAAAATTGAGTTTTTGCAATATAATCCTATTGAAAAGATCGTAATCAATGATATGAAGTCCTAAAATTTGATTAAACTTGTTTTTCGGTCCTTTTTGTAGAGGTTTCGGGCGAGCGGGTCTGAATAGGCCGTGAAATGGACCCGTTGGACTTTTAACTGAGTAAAAATAACATAAATTGAGTTTTTACAATATAATCGTGTTGAAAAGCTCGTAATCAAATATATAAACTCCTAAAGTTTGATTAGAACATGTTTTTCGATCCTTTTTGTTGAGGTTTCGAGCGAGCGGGTCTAATTGGGCATTAAAATAGACCCGTTGGAATTTTAACTTAGTAAAAATTACAGAAATTGAGTTTTTGCAATATAATCTTGTTGAAAAGCTCGTAATCATTTGTACGAACTCCTAAAATTTGATTAAAACTTGTTTTTCGGTCATTTTTTCAGAGGTTTCGGGCGAGTTGGTCTAAATGGGCGTTAAAATGGACCTGTTGTACTTTTAACTAGGTTAAAAGAACAGAAATTGAGTTTTTGCAATACAATAGTGTTGAAAAGCTCGAATCAATGATATGAACTCCTAAGTTTTGATTAAAACTTGTTTTTCGGTCCTTTTTGTAGAGGTTTCGGGCGAGCGGGTCTAAATGGGCGTTAAAATGGACCCGTTGGACTTTTAACTGTGTTAAAAGAACAAAAATTAAGTTTTTGCAATACAATAGTGTTGAAAAGATCGTAATCAATTATATGAACTCCTAAGTTTTGTTGTTTTTCGGTAATTTTTGTAGAGGTTTCGGGCGAGCGGGTCTAAATAGGCCTTAAAATGGACCCGTTGGACTTTTAACTAGGTTAAAAGAACATAAATCGAATTTTTGCAATACAATAGTGTTGAAAAGCTCGTAATCAATGATATGAACTCATAAGTTTTGATTATAACTTGATTTGCGGTCCTTTTTGTAGAGGTTTCGGACGAGCGGGTCTAAATGGGTCGTAAAATGGACCCGGTGGACTTTAAACTGAGTAAAAAGTACATAATTTGAGTTTTTGCAATATAATTCTGTTGGAAAGATCGTAATCAATGACATGAAGTCCTAAAATTTGATTAAAACATGTTTTTGGGTCCTTTTTGTAGAGGTTTCGGGCGAACAGGTCTAATTGGGAATTAAAATGGACCCATTGGACTTTTAACTTAGTAAAAAATACAGATATTGAGTTTTTGAAATATAATCTTGTTGGAAAGCTCGTAATCAATTACATTAACAACTAGAATATGATTAAAAGTTATTTTTCGGTCATTTTTGAAGAGGTTTCGGGCGAGTGGGTCTAAATGGGCGTTAAAATGGACCCGTTGGACTTTTCACTGGTTAAAAGAACATAAATTGAGTTTTTGCAATACAATAATGTTGAAAAGCTCGTAATCAATGATATGAACTCATAAGTTTTGATTATAACTTGATTTGCGATCCTTTTTGTAGAGGTTTCGGACGAACGGGTCTAAATGGGTCGTAAAATGGACCCATTGGACTTTAAACTGAGTAAAAAGTACATAATTTGAGTTTTTGCAATACAATTCTGTTGGAAAGATCGTAATCAATGACATGAAGTCCTAAAATTTGATTAAATCATGTTTTTGGGTCCTTCTTGTAGAGGTTTCGGGCGAGCGGGTCTAATTGGGCATTAAAATGGACCCGTTGGACTTTTAACTAAGTAAAAAATACAGAAATTGAGTTTTCGCAATATAATCTTGTTGAAAAGCTCGTAATCAATTATATGAACTCCTGAATTTGATTAAAAGCTATTTTTCGGTCATTTTTTGAAGAGGTTTCGGGCGAGTGGGTCTAAATGGGCGTTGAAATGGACCCGTTGGACTTTTTACTGTGTTAAAAGAACATAAATTGAGTTTTTGCAATACAATAGTGTTGAAAAGTTAACTTCTAAGTTTTGATTAAAACTTGTTTTTCGGTCCTTTTTGTAGAGGTTTTGGGCGAGCGGTTCTAAATGGGCTGTAAAATGGACCCGTTGGACTTTTAACTGAGTAAAAAATACAGAAATTGAGTTTTTGCAATATAATCTTGTTGAAAAGCTCGTAATCAATTATATGAAGTCCTAAATTTTGATTAAAATATGTTTTTCGGTCCTTTTTGTAGAAGTTTGGGGCGAGCGGGTCTAAATGGGCCTTAAAATGGACACGTTGAACTTTTAACTAAGTAAAAAATACATAAATTGATATTTTGCAATATAATCTTGTTGAAAAGCTTGTAATCAATGATATGAACTCCTAAGTATTGATTAAAACTTGTTTTGCGGTCCTTTTTGTAGAGGTTTCAGACGAGCGGGTCTAAATGGGCCGTAAAATGGACTCGTTGGACTTTTAACTAAGTAAAAAATACAAAAATTGAGTTTTTGCAATATAATCCTATTGAAAAGATCGTAATCAATGATATGAAGTCCTAAAATTTGATTAAACTTGTTTTTCGGTCCTTTTTGTAGAGGTTTCGGGCGAGCGGGTCTAAATGGGCCGTGAAAAGGACACGTTGGACTTTTAACTGAGTAAATATAACAGAAATTGAGTTTTTACAATATAATCGTGTTGAAAAGCTCGTAATCAAATATATGAACTCCTAAAGTATGATTAAAAAATGTTTTTCGATCCTTTTTGTTGAGGTTTCAGGGGAGCGGGTCTAATTGGGCACTAATATAGACTCGTTGGAATTTTAACTTAGTAAAAATTACAGAAATTGAGTTTTTGCAATATAATCTTGTTGAAAAGCTCGTAATCAATTGTACGAATTCCTAAAATTTGATTGAAACTTGTTTTTCGGTCATTTTTGAAGAGGTTTCGGGCGTGTTGGTCTAAATGGGCGTTAAAATGGACCCTTTGTACTTTTAACTAGGTTAGAAGAATAGAAATTGAGTTTTTGCAATACAATAGTGTTGAAAAGCTGGAATCAATGATATGAACTCCTAAGTTTTGATTAAAACTTGTTTTTCGGTCCATTTTGTAGAGGTTTCGGGCGAGCGGGTCTAAATGGGCATTAAAATGGACCCGTTGGACTTTTAACTGTGTTAAAAGAACAAAAATTAATGTTTTGCAATACAATAGTTTTGAAAAGCTAGTAATCAATTATATGAACTCCTAAGTTTTGATTAAAATTTGTTTTTCGGTAATTTTTGTAGAGGTTTCGGGCGAGCGGGTCTAAATGGGCCTTAAAATGGACCTGTTGGACTTTTAACTATGTTAAAAGAACATAAATCGAATTTTTCCAATACAATAGTGTTGAAAAGCTCGTAATCAATGATATGAACTCATAAGTTTTGATTATAACTTGATTTGCGTTCCTTTTTGTAGAGGTTTCGGACGAGCGGGTCTAAATGGGTCGTAAAATGGACCCGTTGGACTTTAAACTGAGTAAAAAGTACATAATTTGAGTTTTTGCAATATAATTCTGTTGGAAAGATCGTAATCAATGACATGAAGTCCTAAAATTTGATTAAAACATGTTTTTGGGTCCTTTTTGTAGAGGTTTCGGGCGAGCAGGTCTAATTGGGCATTAAAATGGACCCGTTGGACTTTTAACTTAGTAAAAAATAAAGATATTGAGTTTTTGCAATATAATCTTGTTGGAAAGCTCGTAATCAATTACATTAACAACTAGAATATGATTAAAAGTTGTTTTTCGGTCATTTTTGAAGAGGATTCGGGCGAGTGGGTCTAAAGGGGCGTTAAAATGGACTCGTTGGACTTTTCACTGGTTAAAAGAACATAAATTGAGTTTTTGCAATACAATAATGTTGAAAAGCTCGTAATCAATGATATGAATTCATAAGTTTTGATTATAACTTGATTTGCGGTCCTTTTTGTAGAGGTTTCGGACGAGCGGGTCTAAATGGGTTGTAAAATGGACCCGGTGGACTTTAAACTGAGTAAAAAGTACATAATTTGAGTTTTTGCAATATAATTATGTTGGAAAGATCGTAATCAATGACATGAAGTCCTAAAATTTGATTAAAACATGTTTTTGGGTCCTTTTTGTAGAGGTTTCGGGCGAGCAGGTCTAATTGGGCATTAAAATGGACCCGTTGGACTTTTAACTTAGTAAAAAATACAGATATTGAGTTTTTGCAATATAATCTTGTTGGAAAGCTCGTAATCAATTACATTAACAACTAGAATATGATTAAAAGTTGTTTTTCGGTCATTTTTGAAGAGGATTCGGGCGAGTGGGTCTAAATGGGCGTTAAAATGGACTCGTTGGACTTTTCACTGGTTAAAAGAACATAAATTGAGTGTTTGCAATACAATAATGTTGAAAAGCTCGTAATCAATGATATGAACTCATAAGTTTTGATTATAACTTGATTTGCGATCCTTTTTGTAGAGGTTTCGGACGAGCGGGTCTAAATGGGTCGTAAAATGGACCCGTTGGACTTTAAACTGAGTAAAAAGTACATAATTTGAGTTTTTGCAATACAATTATGTTGGAAAGATCGTAATCAATGACATGAAGTCCTAAAATTTGATTAAAACATGTTTTTGGGTCCTTTTTGTAGAGGTTTCGGGCGAGCGGGTCTAATTGGGCATTAAAATGGACCCGTTGGACTTTTAACTGAGTAAAAAATACAGAAATTGAGTTTTTGCAATATAATCTTGTTGAAAAGCTCGTAATCAATTATATGAACTTCTGAATTTGATTAAAAGTTGTTTTTCGGTCATTTTTGAAGAGGTTTCGGGTGAGTGGGTCTAAATGGGCGTTGAAATGGACTCGTTGGACTTTTAACTGTGTTAAAAGAACATAAATTGAGTTTTTGCAATACAATAGTGTTGAAAAGTTAACTTCTAAGTTTTGATTAAAACTTGTTTTTCGGTCCTTTTTGTAGAGGTTTTGGGCGAGCGGTTCTAAATGGGCTGTAAAATGGACCCGTTGGACTTTTAACTGAGTATAAAATACAGAAATTGAGTTTTTGCAATATAATCTTGTTGAAAAGCTCGTAATCAATTATATGAAGTCCTAAATTTTGATTAAAACATGTTTTTCGGTCCTTTTTGTAGAGGTTTCGGGCGAGCGGGTCTAAATGGGCCTTAAAATGGACTTGTTGGACTTTTAACTAAGTAAAAAATACATAAATTGATATTTTGCAATATAATCTTGTTGAAAAGCTTGTAATCAATGATATGAACTCCTAAGTATTGATTAAAACTTGTTTTGCGGTCCTTTTTGTAGAGGTTTTGGACGAGCGAGTCTAAATGGGCCGTAAAATGGACTCGTTGGACTTTTAACTAAGGAAAAAATACAAAAATTGAGATTTTGCAATATAATCCTATTGAAAAGATCGTAATCAATGATATGAAGTCCTAAAATTTGATTAAACCTGTTTTTCCGTCCTTTTTGTAGAGGTTTCGGGCGAGCAGGTCTAAATGGGCTGTGAAATGGACACGTTGGACTTTTAACTGAGTAAAAATAACAGAAATTTAGTTTTTACAATATAATCGTGTTGAAAAGCTCGTAATGAAATATATTAACTCCTACAGTTTGATTAAAACATATTTTTCGATCCTTTTTGTTGAGGTTTCGGGCGAGCGGGTCTAATTGGGCATTAAAATAGACCTGTTGGAATTTTAACTTAGTAAAAATTACAGAAATTGAGTTTTTGCAATATAATCTTGTTGAAAAGCTCGTAATCAATTGTACGAATTCCTAAAATTTGATTGAAACTTGTTTTTCGGTCATTTTTGAAGAGGTTTCGGGCGAGTTGGTCTAAATGGGCGTTAAAATGGACCCTTTGTACTTTTAACTAGGTTAAAAGAACAGAAATTGAGTTTTTGCAATACAATAGTGTTGAAAAGCTCGAATCAATGATATGAACTCCTAAGTTTTGATTAAAACTTGTTTTCGGTCCTTTTTATAGAGCTTTCGGGCGAGCGGGTCTAAATGGGCGTTAAAATGGACCCGTTGGACTTTTAACTGTGTTAAAAGAACAAAAATTGAGTTTTTGCAATACAATAGTGTTGAAAAGCTCGTAATCAATTATATGAACTCCTAAGTTTTGATTAAAATTTGTTTTTCGGTAATTTTTGTAGAGGTTTTGGGCGAGTGGGTCTAAATGGGCCTTAAAATGGACACGTTGGACTTTTAACTGAGTAAAAAGAACATAAATTGAATTTTTGCAATAAAATAGTGTTGAAAAGATCGTAATCAATGATATGAACTCATAAGTTTTGATTATAACTTATTTTGCGATCCTTTTTGTAGAGGTTTGGGACAAGCGGGTCTAAATAGGCCGTAAAATGGACCTGTTTGTAGAGGTTTCGGGCGAGCGGGTCTAAATGGGCATTAAAATGGACCCGTTGGACTTTTAACTAAGTAAAAAATACAAAAATTGAGTTTTTGCAATATAATCTAGTTGAAAAGCTCGTAATCAATTATATGAACTCCTAAAACTTGATTAAAACTTGTTTTCGGTCATTTTGAAGAGGTTTCGGGCGAGCGGGTCTAAATGAGCCTTAAAATGGACCCGTTGGACTTCTAACTGGGTTAAAAAGAATAGAAATTGAGTTTTTGCAACACTATAGTGTTGAAAAGCTCGTAATCAATGATATGAAATCCTAAGTTTTAATTAAAAATTGTTTTTCGGTCCTTTTTGTAGATGTTTCGGGCGAGCGGGTCTAAATAGGCCTTAAAATGGACCCGTTCGACTTTTAACTAGGTTAAAAGAACAAAAATCAAATTTTTGCAATACAATAGTGTTGAAAAGTTCGCAATCAATGATATGAACTCATAAGTTTTGATTATAACTTGATTTGCGGTCCTTTTTGTAGAGGTGTCGGACGAGCGGGTCTAAATGGGCCGTAAAATGGACTCGTTGGACTTTAAATTGAGTAAAAAGTACATAATTTGAGATTTTTTCAATATAATTCTGTTGAAAGATCATAATCATTGAAATGACGTCCTAAAATTTGATTAAAACATGTTTTTTCGGTCCTTTTTGTAGAGTTTTCGGGTGAGCGGGTCTAATTGGGCATTAAAATGGACCCGTTGAACTTTTAACTAAGTAAAAAAATACAAAAAAATGAGATTTTGCAATATAATCTTGTTGAAGAGCTCGTAATCAATTATATGAACTCCTAGAATTTGATTAAAACTTGTTTTCGGTCATTTTTTAAGAGGTTTCGGGCGAGTGGGTCTAAATGGGCGTTAAAATGGACTCGTTGGACTTTTAACTAGGTTTAAAGAACATGAATTGAGTTTTTGCAATACAATAGTGTTCAAAAGTTCGTAATCAATGATATGAACTCCTAATTTTTTATTAAAACTTGTTTTTCGGTCCTTTTTGTAGAGGTTTCTGGCGAGTGGGTCTAAATGGGCCGTAACAAGGACCTATTGGACTTTTAATTGAGTAAAAATACAAAAATTGAGTTTTTGCAATATAATCTTGTTGAAAAGCTTGTAATAATTTACATGATGTCCTAAAATTTGATTAAAATATGTTTTTCGTTCCTTATTGTAGAGGTTTCGGGCGAGGGGGTCTAAATTGGCCTTAAAATGGACCCGTTGGACTTTTAACTAAGTAAAAAGAACATAAATTGAATTTTTGCAATACAATAGAGTTGAAAAGATCGTAATAAATGATATGAACTCATAAGTTTTGATTAAAACTTTTTTTTGCGATCATTTATGTAGAGGTTCGGGACAAGCGTGTCTAAATAGGCTGTAAAATGGACCCGTTGGACTTTAAACTGAGTAAAAAGTACATAATTTGAGTTTTTGCAATATATTTCGGTTGAAAAGATCGTAATCAATGATATGATGTCTTAAAATTTGATTAAAGCATGTTTTAGGTCCTTTTTAAAGAGGTTTCGGGCGAGCGAGTCTAAATGGGCATTAAAATAGACTCGTTGGACTTTTAACTGTGTAAAAAGAACATAATTTGAATTTTCGCAATTCAATAGAGTTGAAAAGATCGTAATCAATGATATGAAGTCATAAGTTTTGATTAAAAAATACAAAAAATGAGTTTTTGCAATATAATCTAGTTGAAAAGCTCGTAATCAATTATATGAACTCCTAAAATTTGATTAAAACTTGTTTTTCAGTCATTTTGAAGAGGTTTCGGGTGAGCGGGTCTAAATGGGCCTTAAAGATGACCCGTTGGACTTTTAACTAGGTTAAAAGAACAGAAATTGAGTTTTTACAACACAAAAGTGTTGAAAAACTCGTAATCAATGATATGAACTCCTAAGTTTTGATTAAAACTTGTTTTTCAGTCCATTTTTTGTAAAGGTTTCGGGCGAGCGGTTCTAAATGGGCGTTAAAATGGACCCGTTGGACTTTTAACTATGTTAAAAGAACAAAAATTGAGTTTTTGCAATACAGTAGTGTTGAAAAGCTCGTAATCAATGATATGAACTCCTAAGTTTTGATTAAAACTTTTTTTGCGATCATTTTTGTAGAGGTTTGGGACAAGCGGGTCTTACTAGGCCGTAAAATGGACCCGTTGGACTTTAAACTGAGTAAAAAGTACATTTTTTGAGTTTTTGCAATATAATTCTGTCGAAAAGATCGTAATCAATGATATGAAGTCCTAAAATTTGATCAAAGCATGTTTTTCGGTACATTTTGTAGAGGTTTTGGGCGAGCGGGTCTAAATGGGCATTAAAATGGACCCGTTGGACTTTTAACTGAGTAAAAAATACAAAAATTGAGTTTTTGCAATATAATCTAGTTGAAAAGCTTGTAATCAATAATATGAACTCCTAAAATTTGATTAAAACTTGTTTTTCGGTCATTTTGAATAGGTTTCAGGCGAGCCGGTCTAATTAGGCCTTAAAATGGACCCGTTGGACTTTTAACTGGGTTAAAAAACAGAAATTGAGTTTTTGCAGCACTATACTGTTGAAAATCTCGTAATCAATGATATGAAATCTTATGTTTTTATTAAAACTTGTTTTTCGGTCCTTTTTGTAGAGGTTTCAGGCGAGCGGGTCTAAATGGGCCTTAAAATGGACCCGTTGGACTTATAACTAGGTTAAAAGAACATAAATCGAATTTTTGCCATACAATAGTGTTGAAAAGCTCGCAATCAATGATATGAACTCCTAAGATTTGATTAAAACTTGTTTTTCAGTCTTTTTTGTAGAGGTTTCGGGCGAGCGGTTTTAAATGGGCCGTAAAATGGACCAGTTGGACTTTTAACTGAGTAAAAAGTACATAATATCAGTTTTTGCAATATAATTTTGTTGGAAAGATCGTAATCAATGACATGAAGTCCTAAATTTTGATTAAAACATGTGTTTCGGTCCTTGTTGGAGAGGTTTCGGGCGAGCGGGTCTAATTGGGCATTAAAAAGGACCCGTTGGACTTTTAACTGAGGAAAAAGTACAGAAATTTAGTTTTTGCAATATAATCTTGTTGAAAAGCTCGTAATCAATTATATGAACTCCTAGAATTTGATTAAAAGTTGTTTTTCGGTAATTTTTGAAGAGGTTTCGGGCGAGTGGGTCTAAATGGGCGTTAAAATGGACCCGTTTGACTTTTAACTGGGTTAAAAGAACAAAAAATTGAGTTTTTGTAATACAATAGTGTTGAAAAGCTCGTAATCAATGATATGAACTCATAAGTTTTGATTAAAACTTGTTTTTCGGTCCTTTTTGTATAGGTTTCGGGCGAGCGGGTCTAAGTGGGCCGTAAAATGGACCCGTTAGACTTTTAACTGAGTAAAAAATACAGAAATTGAGTTTTTGCAATATAATCTTGTTGAAAAGCTCGTAATCAATTATATGAAGTCCTAAAATTTGATTAAAACATTGTTTCCGATCCTTTTTGTAGAGTTTTCGGGCCAGCGGGTCTAAATGGGCCTTAAAATGGACCCATTGGACTTTTAACTCAGTAAAAAATACAAAAATTGATATTTTGCAATATAATCTTGTTGAAAAGCTCGTAATCAATGATATGAACTCTTAAGTTTTGATTAAAACTTGTTTTGCGATCATTTTTGTAGAGTTTTCGGACGAGCGGGTCTAAATGGGTCGTAAAATGGACTCGTTGGACTTTTAACTAAGTAAAAATACAAAAATTGAGTTTTTGCAATATAATCGTGTTGTAAAGATCGTAATCAATGATATGAAGTCCTAAAATTTGATTAAACTTGTTTTTCGGTCCTTTTGTAGAGGTTTCGGGCTAGCGGGTCTAAATGGGCCGTAAAATGGACCCGTTGGACTTTAAACTGAGTAAAAATAATAGAAATTGAGTTTTTGCAATATAATCGTGTTAAAAAGCTCGTAATCAAATATATGATCTCCTAAAGTTTGATTAAAACATGTTTTTCGGTCCTTTTTGTTGAGGTTTCGGGCAAGCGTGTCTAATTGGGCATTAAAATGGACTCGTTGGACTTTTAAGTGAGTAAAAATTACAGAAATTGAGTTTCTGAAATATAATCATTTTGAAAAGATCGTAATCAATTGTACGAACTCCTAAAATTAGATTAAAACTTGTTTTTCGGTAATTTTTTAAGAGGTTTCGGGCGAGTGGGTCTAAATGGGCGTTAAAATGGACTCGTTGTACTTTTTTTTTGAAGAAGGCGGGCCTCATTAAAAACCCCTACTAAAATCCCCAAGCACAAGACTTGGAGAAACCTAAGAAGGGGAAAAGAGTACCCAAAATATATTAATAAGACGAGGTTAAACCTCGCAAAGTACAAGATTTTTTATACAATCAGGGTAAATAGATCCAAAAGACAAAGAAGACATGGATCTAAGGGCATGAGTAGCCAACGAATGAGCTAAAAAATTAGCCTCACGGCGAATAAAATGAGCCTGCAGAATCAACGGCCCCAAAGGAGAAAGATCTGGCCCAAGGGAGTTGACCCGGTTTGCTAGAGATGCACAGTCTGTCTCGAAAATCAAGTGGCTCCATCCCTGAGATAGAGCAAAGGTAATACCGGCAAGAAGACCTATCCCTTCAACTGAAATAGCATCGGAACAGCTGCCAAGCGGAAAAGGCAGACCACCAACAACCGTACCAGTGTCATCCCGAGCGACAACACCAACCGCCGCTGCACGAGTGGAAGGATCAAAAGCTCCATCCACATTAACTTTAATAAACCCACAAGGGGGTTGTCTCCATCGAGAAGGGGATGCCAAAGGAATAGATGATGTCGATGAAAAGAACAAAAATTGAGTTTTTGCAATACAATAGTGTTGAAAAGCTCGTAATCAATGATATGAAATCCTAAGTTTTGATTAAAACTTGTTTTTCGGTCCTTTTTGTAGAGGTTTCGGGCGAGCGGGTCTATATTGGCCGTAAAATGGACCCGTTGGAGTTTTAACTGAGTAAAAAATATAGAAATTGAGTTTTTGCAATATAATCGTGTTGAAAAGCTCGTAATCAAATATATGATCTCCTAAAGTTTGATTAAAACATGTTTTTCGGTCCTTTTTGTTGAGGTTTCAGGCGAGCGTGTCTAATTGGGCATTAAAATGGACCCGTTGGACTTTTAACTGAGTAAAAATTACATAAATTGAGTTTCTGAAATATAATCATGTTGAAAAGATCGTAATCAATTGTACGAACTCCTAAAATTAGATTAAAACTTGTTTTCGGTCATTTTTAAGAGATTTCGGGCGAGTGGGTCTAAATGGGCGTTAAAATGGGCCCGTTGTACTTTTAACTAGGTTAAAAGAATAGAAATTGAGTTTTTGCAATAAAATAATGTTGAAAAGCTCGAATCAATGATATGAAATCCTAAGTTTTGATTAAAACTTGTTTTTCAGTCCTTTTTGTAGAGGTTTCGTGCGAGCGGGTCTATATTGGCCGTAAAATGGACCCGTTGGAGTTTTAACTGAGTAAAAAATAAAGAAATTGAGTTTTTGCAATATAATCTTGTTGAAAAGCTCGTAATCAATTATATGAACTCCTAAAATTTGATTAAAACATGTTTTCGGACCTTTTTATAGAGATTACGGGCGAGCTGGTCTAAATGGACCTTAAAATGGACCTGTTGGACTTTTAACTGAGTAAAAAGAACAGAAATTGTATTTTTGCAATACTATAGTGTTGAAAAGATCGTAATCAATGATATGAACTCATAAGTTTTGATTATAACTTTTTTTGCGATCCTTTTTTTAGAGGTTTAGGACAAGCGGGTCTAACTAGGACGTAAAATGGACCCGTTTGACTTTAAACTGAGTAAAAAGTACATAATTTGAGTTTTTGCAATATAATTCTGTTGAAAAGATCGTAATCAATGATATGAAGTCCTAAAATTAGATTAAAGCATGTTTTGGTCCTTTTTGTAGAGGTTTCGGGCTAGCGGATCTAAATGGGCATTGAAATGGACCCGTTGGAATTTTAACTGAGTAAAAAATACAAAAAATGAGTTTTTGCAATATAATCTAGTTGAAAAGCTCGTAATCAATTATATGAACTCCTAAAATTTGATTAAAACCTGTTTTTCGGTCATTTTGAAGAGGTTTCGGGCAAGCGAGTCTAAATGGGCCTTAAAATGGACCCGTTGGACTTTTAACTGGGTTAAAAGAACAGAAATTGAGTTTTTGCAACACTATAGTGTTTAAAAGCTCGTAATCAATGATATGAAATCCTAAGTTTTGATTAAAACTTATTTTTCGGTCGTTTTTGTAGAGGTTTCGGACGAGCGGGTCTAAATGGGCCTTAAAATGGACCCGTTGGACTTTAAACTGAGTAAAAAGTACTTAGTTTGAGTTTTTTCAATATAATTCTGTTGGAAAGATCGTAATCAATGACATGAAGTCCTAAAATTTGATTAAAACATGTTTTCGGTCCTTTTTGTAGAGTTTTCGGGTGAGCGGGTCTAATTGGGCATTAAATTGGACCCGTTGGACTTTTAACTAAGTAAAAAATACAAAAATTGAGTTTTTGCAATATAATCTTGTTGAAAAGCTCGTAATCAATTATATGAACTCCTAGAATTTGAGTAAAACTTGTTTTCGGTCATTTTTTAAGAGGTTTCGGGCGAGCGGATCTAAATGGGCGTTAAAATGGACCCGTTGGACTTTTAACAGGGTTAAAAGAACAGAAATTGAGTTTTTGCAATACAATAGTGTTCAGAAGCTCGTAAACAATGATATGAACTCCTAATTTTATTATCAAAACTTGTTTTTCGTTCTTTTTTGTAGACGTTTCAGGCTAGCGGGTCTAAATGGGCCGTAAAATGGACCTGTTGGACTTTTAACGGAGTAAAAAATACAGAAATTGAGTTTTTGCAATATAATCTTGTTGAAAAGCTTGTAATCATTTACATGAAGTCCTAAAATTTGATTAAAACATGTTTTTCGGTCCTTGTTGTAGAGGTTTCGGGCAAGCAGGTCTAAATGGGCATTAAAATGGACCCGTTGGACTTTTAACTGAGTAGAAATACAGAAATTGAGTTTTTGCAATATAATTTTGTTGAAAAGCTCGTAATCAATGATATGACCTCTTAAGTTTTGATTAAAACTTGTTTTGCGATCCTTTTGTAGAAGTTTGGGACAAGCGGGTCTAAATAGGCCGTAAAATGGACCCGTTGGACTTTTAACTTAGTAAAAAGTATAAAAATTGAGTTTTTGCAATATAATCGTCTTGAAAAGCTCGTAATCAAAGATACGAACTCCTAAAATTTGATTAAAACTTTTTTGCGGTCCTTTTTCTAGAGATTTCGGGCGAGCGGGTCTAAATGGGCCGCAAATTGGTCCCGTTGGACTTTTAATTGAGTAAAAAGTATATAAATTGAGCTTTTGCAATATTATCGTGTTGAAAATCTCGTAATCAATTATATGAACTCCTAAAATTTGATCCAAACTGATTTTTCGGTCATTTTTGAAGAGGTTTCGGGCGAGCGGGTCTAATTGGGCCATACAATGGACTCGTTGGACTTTTAACTATGTTAAAAGAACATAAATTGAATTTTTGCAATACAATAGTGTTGAAAAGCTCGTAATCAATGATCAAAAGTCCTAAGTATTGATTAAAACTTGATTTGCGATCATTTTTTAGAGGTTTCGGACGAGCGGGTCTAAATGGACCGTAAAATGGAACCGTTGGACTTTAAACTGAGTAAAAAGTACATTATTTGAGTTTTTGCAACATAATTATGTTGAAAAGATCGTAATCAATGATATGAAGTCCTAAAATTTGATTAAAACTTGTTTTTCGGTCCTTTTTGTAAAGTATTCGGGCGAGCGTGTCTAAATAGGCGTTAAAATGGACCCGTTGGACTTTTAACTAGTAAAAAATACAGAAATTGAGTTTTTGCAATATAATTTAGTGGAAAATCTCGTAATCAATTATATGAACTCGTAAAATTTGATTAAAACTTGTTTTTCTGTCATTTTAAAGAGGTTTCGTGCGAGCGGGTCTAGATGGGCCTTAAAATGGACCAGTTGGACTTTTAAATGGGTTAAAAGAACATAAATCGAATTTTTGCAATACAATAGTGTTGAAAAGCTCGTAATTAATGATATGAACTCCTAAGTTTTGATTAAATCTTGATTTGCGATCCTTTTTGTAGAGGTTTCAGACGAGCAGCTCTAAATGTGTCATAAAATGGACCCGTTGGACTTTGAACTGGGTAAAATGTAAATAATTTGAGTTTTTGCAATATAATATTGTTGAAAAGCTCATAATGAATTATATGAACTCCTAAAATTTGATTAAAACTTGATTTGCGGTCCTTTTTGTAGATTTCTCGGACGAGCGGGTCTAAATAGGCGGTAAAATGGACCAGTTGGACTTTGAACTGAGTAAAAAGTACATAATTTGAGTTTTTGCAATATAATTCTGTTGGAAAGATCGTAATCAATGACATGAAGTCCTAAAATCTGATTAAAACATGTTTTTCGGTCCTTTTTGTAGAGGTTTCGGGCAAGCGGGTCTACTTGGGCATTAAAAAGGACAAGTTGGACTTTTAACTGAGTAAAAAATACAGAAATTGAGTTTTTGCAATATAATCTTGTTGAAAAGCTCGTAATCAATTATATGAACTCCTAGAATTTGATTAAAACTTGTTTTTCGGTCATTTTAAGAGGTTTCAGGCAAGTGGGTCTAAATGTGCGTTAAAATGGACCCATTGGACTTTTAACTGCGTTAAAAGAACAAAAATTGAGTTTTTGCAATACAATAGTGTTGAAAAGCTCGTAATCAATGATATGAACTCCTAATTTTTGATTAAAACATGTTTTTCGGGCCTTTTTTAGAGGTTTAGGGCGAGCGGGTCTAAATGGGCCGTAAAATGGACCCGTTGGACTTTTAACTGAGTAAAAAATACAAAAAATGAGTTCTTGCAATATAATCTTGTCGAAAACCTCGTAATCAATCATTTGAAGTCCTAAAATTTGATTAAAACATTTTTTTCGGTCATTTTTGTAGAGGTTTCGGGCAAGCGGGTCTAAATGGGCCTTAAAATGGACCCATTGGAATTTTAACTGAGTAAAAAATACCAAAATTGATATTTTGCAATAAACTTGTTCAAAAGCTTGTAATCAATGATATGAACTCATAAGTTTTGATTAAAACTTTTTTGCGGTCCTTTTTGTAGAGGTTTCGGACGAGCAGGTCTAAATGGGTCGTAAAATTGACCCGTTGAACTTTTATCTGAGTAAAAAGTACATAAATTGAGTTTTTGCAATATAATCGTGTCGAAAAGATCGTAATCAATGATACGAAGTCCTAAAATTTGATTAAACTTGTTTTCGGTCCTTTATGTAGAGGTTTCGGGCGAGCGGGTCTAAATGAGCCTTAAAATGGTCCCATTGGACTTTTAAGTAAGTTAAAAGAATAAAAATCGAGTTTTTGCAATACAATAGCGTTGAAAAGCTCATAATCAATGATATGAACTCCTAAAATTTGATTAAAACATGTTTTTCGGTCATTTTTGAAAAGGTTTCGGGCGAGTGGGTCTAAATGGGCCTTAAAATGGACTCGTTAGACTTTTAATTTAGTAAAAAATACAGAAATTGAGTTTTTGCAATTTAATCTTGTTGAAAAGCTCGTAATCAATTATATGAACTCCTAAATTTTGATTAAAACATGTTTTCGATCCTTTTGTAGAGGTTTCGGGCGAGAGGGTCTAAATGGGCCTGAAAATGGACCCGTTGGACTTTTAACTGAGTAAAAAGAACATAAATTAAAATTTTGCTATATAATCTTGTTGAAAAGATCGTAATCAATGATATGAACTCATAAGTTTGATTAAAACTTGTTTTGCGGTTCTTTTTGTATAGGTTTGGCACAAGCGGGTCTAAATAGGCCGTAAAATGGACCTGTTGGACTTTTAACTGAGTAAAAAGTTTAAAAATTGAGTTTTTGCAGTATAATCGTGTTGAAAAGCTCGTGATAAAAAATATGAGCTCCTAAAGTTTGATTAAAACTTTTTTGCGGTCCTTTTTATAGAGATTTCGGGCGAGCGGGTCTAAATGGGCCGTAAAATGGTCCCGTTGGACTTTTAATTGAGTTAAAAGTACCTAAATTGAGCTTTTGCAATATTATCGTGTTGAAAAGCTCGTACTCAATTATATTAATTCCTAAAATTTGATCAAAACTTATTTTTCGGTCATTTTGTAGAGGTTTCGGGCGAGCGGGGCTAAATTAACCTTAAAATGGACCAGTTGGACTTTTAACTGAGTAAAAAGAACAAAAATAGAATTTTTGCAATACAATAGTGTTGAAAAGCTCAAAATCAATGATATGAACTCCTAAGTTTTGATTAAAACTTGATTTGCTGTCTTTTTTGTAGAGGTTTCAGACGAGATGGTCTAAATGGGTCGTAAAATGGACCCGTTGGACTTTAAACTGAGTAAAAAGTACAAAAATTGTGTTTTTTTGCAATATAATCGTGTTGAAAAGATCGTAATCAATGATATGAAGTCCTAAAAATTGATTAAAACTTGTTTTTCGATGCTTTTTGTAGAGGTTTCCGGCAAGCGGGGCTAAATGGGCCGTAAAATGGACCCGTTGGACTTTAAATGTATTAAAAAGTACAAAAATTGAGTTTTTGCAATATAATCGTGTTGATAAGATTGTAATCAATGATATGAAGTCCTAAGATTTGATTAAAACTTGTTTTTAGGACCTTTTGTAGAGATTTCGGGCGAGCGGGTCTAAATGGGGCCGTAAAATGGACCTATTAGACTTTTAAGTGAGTGAAAAATACAGAAATTGAGTTTTTGCAATATAATTTGGTTGAAAAGCTCGTAATCAGTTATATGAATTCCTAAAATTTGATTAAATCTTGTTTTCGGTCATTTTTTAAGTGGTTTCGGGCGAGCGGGTCTAAATGGGCCTTAAATGGACCCGTTGGACTTTTAACTAGGTTAAAAGAATAGAAATCGAATTTTTGTAATAAAATATTGTTGAAAAGCTCGTAATCAATGATATGAACTCATAAGTTTTGATTATAACTTGATTTGCGGACCTTTTTGTAGAGGTTTCGGACGAGCGGTCTAAATGGGCCGTAAAATGGACACGTTGGACTTTAAACTGAGTAAAAAGTACATAATTTGAGTTTTTGCAATATAATTCTATTGGAAAGATCATAATCAATGACATGAAGTCCTAAAATTTTATTAAACCATGTTTTTCGGTCCTTTTAGTAGAGGTTTTGTGCGAGCGGGTCTATTTGGGCATTAAAATGGACCCGTTAGACTTTTAACTGAGTAAAAAATACTGAAATTGAGTTTTTGCAATATAATCTTGTTGAAAATTTCGTAATCAATTATTTGAACTCCTAAAATTTGATTAAAACTTGTTTTTCGGTCATTTTTAAAGAGGTTTCGGGTGAGTGGGTCTAAATGGGCGTTAAAATGGACCCGTTGGACTTTTAACTTAGTAAAAAATACAAAAATTGATATTTTGCAATACAAAAGTGTTGAGAAGCTCGTAATCAATGATATGAACTCCTAAGTTTTGATTAAAACTTGTTTTTCGGTCTTTTTTGTATAGGTTTCGGGCGAGCGGGTCTAAGTGGGCCGTAAAATGTACCCGTTAGACTTTTAACTGAGTAAAAAATACAGAAATTGAGTTTTTGCAATATAATCTTGTTGAAAAGCTCGTAATCAATTATATGAAGTCCTTTTTGTAGAGGTTTCGGGCGAGCGGGTCTAAATGGGTTTTAAAATGGACCCATTGGACTTTTAACTGAGTAAAAAATACAAAAATTGATATTTTGCAATATAATCTTGTTGAAAAGCTAGTAA
Source organism: Hibiscus trionum (assembly GCA_030270665.1). Classification (NCBI taxonomy): domain Eukaryota; kingdom Viridiplantae; phylum Streptophyta; class Magnoliopsida; order Malvales; family Malvaceae; genus Hibiscus; species Hibiscus trionum. The sequence continues at coordinate 36,561,102 of BSYR01000026.1, read as the reverse complement.
TCAATGATATGAACTCCTAAGTTTTGATTAAAACTTGTTTTGCGATCATTTTTGTAGAGGTTTCAGACGAGCGGATCTAAATGGGCCGTAAAATGGACTCGTTGGACTTTTAACTAAGTAAAAAATACAAAAATTGAGTTTTTGCAATATAATCGTGTTGTAAAGATTGTAATCAATGATATGAAGTCCTAAAATTTGATTAAACTTGTTTTTCGGTCCTTTTGTAGAGGTTTCGGGCTAGCGGGTCTAAATGGGCCGTAAAATGGACCCGTTGGACTTTAAACTGAGTAAAAATAATAGAAATTGAGTTTTTGCAATATAATCGTGTTGAAAAGCTCGTAATCAAATATATGATCTCCTAAAGTTTGATTAAAACATGTTTTTCGGTCCTTTTTGTTGAGGTTTCGGGCGAGCGTGTCTAATTGGGCATTAAAATGGACTCGTTGGACTTTTAACTGAGTAAAAATTATAGAAATTTCGTTTCTGAAATATAATCATGTTGAAAAGATCGTAATCAATTGTACGAACTCCTAAAATTAGATTAAAACTTGTTTTTCGGACATTTTTTAAGAGGTTTCGGGCGAGTGGGTCTAAATGGGCGTTAAAATGGACCCGTTGTACTTTTAACTAGGTTAAAAGAACAGAAATTGAGTTTTTGCAATACAATAGTGTTGAAAAGATCGTAATCAATGATATGAAATCCTAACTTTTGATTAAAACTTGTTTTTCGGTCCTTTTTGTAGAGGTTTCGGGCGAGCGGGTCTATATTGGCCGTAAAATGGACCCGTTGGAGTTTTAACTGTGTAAAAAATAAAGAAATTGAGTTTTTGTAATATAATCTTGTTGAAAAGCTCGTAATCAATTATATGAACTCCTCAAATTTGATTAAAACATGTTTTCAGACCTTTTTATAGAGATTACGGGCGAGCTGGTCTAAATGGGCCTTAAAATGGACCTGTTGGACTTTTAATTGAGTAAAAAGAACATAAATTGTATTTTTGCAATACTATAGTGTTGAAAAGATCGTAATCAATGATATGAACTCATAAGTTTCGATTGTAACTTGTTTTCGGTCATTTTTAAGAGATTTCGGGCGAGTGGGTCTAAATGGGCGTTAAAATGGACCCGTTGTACTTTTAACTAGGTTAAAAGAACAGAAATTGAGTTTTTGCAATACAATAGTGTTCAAAAGCTCGAATCAATGATATGAAATCCTAAGTTTTGATTAAAACTTGTTTTTCGGTCCTTTTTGTAGAGGTTTCGGGCGAGCGGGTCTATATTGGCCGTAAAATGGACCCGTTGGAGTTTTAACTGTGTAAAAAATAAAGAAATTGAGTTTTTGTAATATAATCTTGTTGAAAAGCTCGTAATCAATTATATGAACTCCTCAAATTTGATTAAAACATGTTTTCAGACCTTTTTATAGAGATTACGGGCGAGCTGGTCTAAATGGGCCTTAAAATGGACCTGTTGGACTTTTAATTGAGTAAAAAGAACATAAATTGTATTTTTGCAATACTATAGTGTTGAAAAGATCGTAATCAATGATATGAACTCATAAGTTTCGATTGTAACTTTTTTTGCGATCCTTTTTGTAGAGGTTTAGGACAAGCGGGTCTAAATAGGACGTAAAATGGACCCGTTTGACTTTAAACTGAGTAAAAAGTACATAATTTGAGTTTTTGCAATATAATTCTGTTGAAAAGATCGTAATCAATGATATGAAGTCCTAAAATTTGATTAAAGCATGTTTTTGGTCCTTTTTGTAGAGGTTTCGGGCTAGCGGATCTAAATGGGCATTAAAATGGACCCGTTGGAATTTTAACTGAGTAAAAATACAAAAATTGAGTTTTTGCAATATAATCTAGTTGAAAAGCTCGTAATGAATTATATGAACTCCTAAAATTTGATTAAAACCCTTTTTGCGGTCATTTTGAAGAGGTTTCGGGCGAGCGAGTCTAAATGGGCCTTAAAATGGACCCGTTGCACTTTTAACTGGGTTAAAAGAACAGAAATTGAGTTTTTGCAACACTATAGTGTTTAAAAGCTCGTAATCAATGATATGAAATCCTAAGTTTTGATTAAAACTTGTTTTTCGGTCGTTTTTGTAGAGGTTTCGGGCGAGCGGGTCTAAATGGGCCTTAAAATGGACCCGTTGGACTTTAAACTGAGTAAAAAGTACATAATTTGAGTTTTTTCGATATAATTCTGTTGGAAAGATCGTAATCAATGACATGAAGTCCTAAAATTTGATTAAAACATGTTTTTCTGTCCTTTTTGTAGAGTTTTCGGGTGAGCGGGTCTAATTGGGCATTAAAATGGACCCGTTGGACTTTTAACTAAGTAAAAAAATACGAAAATTGAGTTTTTGCAATATAATCTTGTTGAAAAGCTCGTAATCAATTATATGAACTCCTAGAATTTGAGTAAAACTTGTTTTCGGTCATTTTTTAAGAGGTTTCGGGCGAGTGGGTCAAAATGGGCGTTAAAATGGATCCGTTGGACTTTTAACTGGGTTAAAAGAACAGAAATTGAGTTTTTGCAATACAATAGTGTTCAGAATCTCGTAATCAATGATATGAACTCCTAATTTTTTTTATCAAAACTTGTTTTTCGGTCATTTTTGTAGAGGTTTCAGGAGAGCGTGTCTAAATGCGCCGTAAAATTGACCTGTTGGACTTTTAACGGAGTAAAAAATACAGAAATTGAGTTTTTGCAATATAATCTTGTTGAAAAGCTTGTAATCATTTACATGAAGTCCTAAAATTTGATTAAAACATGTTTTTCGGTCCTTGTTGTAGAGGTTTCGGGCGAGCAGGTCTAAATGGGTATTAAAATGGACCCGTTGGACTTTTAACTGAGTAGAAATACAGAAATTGAGTTTTTGCAATATAATTTTGTTGAAAAGCTCGTAATCAATGATACGACCTCTTAAGTTTTGATTAAAACTTGTTTTGCGATCTTTTTGTAGAAGTTTGGGACAAGCGGGTCTAAATAGGCCGTAAAATGGACCCGTTGGACTTTTAACTGAGGAAAAAGTATAAAAATTGAGTTTTTGCGATATGATCGTGTTGAAAAGCTCGTAATCAAAGATACGAACTCCTAAAATTTGATTAAAACTTTTTTGCGGTCCTTTCTGTAGAGATTTCGGGCGAGCGGGTCTAAATGGGCCGTAAATTGGTCTCGTTGGACTTTTAATTGAGTAAAAAGTATATAAATTGAGCTTTTGCAATATTATCGTGTTGAAAATCTCGTAATCAATTATATGAACTCCTAAAATTTGATCAAAACTGATTTTTTGATCATTTTTGAAGAGGTTTCGGGCGAGCGGGTCTAATTGGGCCATAAAATGGACTCGTTGGACTTTTAACTATGTTAAAAGAACAGAAATCGAATTTTTGCAATACAATAGTGTTGAAAAGCTCGTAATCAATGATCTGAAGTCCTAAGTATTTATTAAAACTTGATTTGCGATCATTTTTTAGAGGTTTCGGACGAGCGGGTCTAAATGGACCGTAAAATGGAACCGTTGGACTTTAAACTGAGTAAAAAGTACATAATTTGAGTTTTTGCAACATAATTATGTTGAAAAGATCGTAATCAATGATATGAAGTCCTAAAATTTGATTAAAACTTGTTTTTCGGTCCTTTTTGTATAGGATTCGGGCGAGCGGGTCTAAATAGGCGTTAAAATGACCCGTTGGACTTTTAACTAGTAAAAAATACAGAAATTGAGTTTTTGCAATATAATTTAGTGGAAAAGCTCGTAATCAATTATATGAACTCGTAAAATTTGATTAAAACTTGTTTTTCTGTCATTTTAAAGAGGTTTCGGGCGAGCGAGTCTAAATGGGCCTTAAAATGGACTTGTTGGACTTTTAATTGGGTTAAAAGAACATAAATCGAATTTTTGCAATACAATAGTGTTGAAAATGTAAAACCTATGTTTGATTTTGATATAACTAGATCTTTAAGGATCAATTTGAAAAACTTAAAATTGTTTTTATAAATCCCTTAACAAGTTTTAAAACACCAACACTTTAAAACTGATTTGTAAAACTCAAACTCAAATTATTTTCTAAGTGTTCTAAGCCAAAACTATTGAAAAACGTCAAAGAGTATCGATACCCTTCCAGGTGTATCGATACCATTTTGCAAAACTTGGCTACTGGAGGAACACGTATCGATACGGCAAACCCTCGTATCGATACGCCCCTGTGTTAAATTTCAAAGAGTTTGAATAGCGTACCGATACGGCAAACCTCCGTATCGATACGGGCTTTATAATTTTTAAAGTATTTAAGTCGGTTTAAAAATATGACCATTGGTGTCAGTTGGTTGGTAACCAAACTTTAAAAGGTCGTTGACCCGTATCGATACGCCTAACCCCCATACCGATACGAGTTTAGACAGTGAGCTAAGTTCGGAAAATAGTATCGATACGGCCCTTGCCGCTTCGATACCCCGTACCTATACGCTTACGAGTGTATCGATACGCCCTATTTATTGCACACAACGACTCTTTCTTTTCTGAGACAGGTATCGATACCCATTCCCGCGTACCGATACGCATAGCTGCAGAAGTGCATTTATGGTGGTAAGAGAGGGTTCCAACGGCTCCATTTATGTCCCCAACAACCCAAACGGCTAGAAATCAATGAAGAGGTATAAAAGAGACATCCTAAAGCATCAACAACAACTATTGAACCCAAAAGCATCATCAAAGCAAAAATCCAAACCCTAATGCTCTTCAAAGTCAAATTCTTGTACCCAACTCTATTGTCTTTCAATTTGTCAAATTGTATTGTGAGTTTGGGATTGTTGAAATTGTAATTGGGTAGACAATTATCCTTTGAGAGGAAAAATTTGAGTTTACCAAATTCCTTCTTTGTATTTGAGTGGATTAAGCTTTGGGTAGAAAGCTTAATCGAAATTGTAAGGTTTCCTCGTCATCCAAGAAAAGGGGACGAATTCAATAGTGAATTGTTTGAAAATCCTTAGTGGGAGCTAAGGTAGTGGATGTAGAGTTCATTTGGAGAACTTGAACCACTATAACCCCTTGTGTCAATTTTTATTTTCATTCTTTCTCTTCACCAAAATTTTAATTGCCAATTCACCCCCCTCTTGGGCATTTGCAAGTGTTCGATCAACTCAACAATTGGTATCAGAGCTACACTCATTGGAAGGATTACAACCCTCTTGAGTCGATTCTAGGAGAGTTTGATCAACAACAAGTCAAGCAATGGCATCCACATCCAACTATGAGTCCCAATCCACCACCAAGCCACCATTCTTCAATGGGGATAACTATCCTTATTGGAAGAATAGGATGAGGCTCTTCATCAAGTCTACCGACTATATGGTGTGGGATGTAGTTGAAGAAGGACCATACATTCCCATGAAGAGAGATGGAGAAAGACTTGTCCCAAAAGTCAAAGCCGAAATGACGGATGATGAGAGAAGAAGGATGCAAGTGAATGACAAAGCTCTACATGTGATATTTTGTACACTTGGTCTGGATATCTACTCCAAGGTGTCTTCAATCGAAAGTGCCAAGGAGGTTTGGGACATCCTCGAGACAACATATGAGGGAACTAGTGATGTCAAGGAGACAAAGATTGGGCTACTCAATCTAAGCTATGAGAACTTCAAGATGGACCCCGAAGAAAGTGTCTCCAAGATGTTTGATCGGTTCTCGGTCATTGTCAACGGTTTGAAGGGTTTCGGCGAAATCATTCCCGAAGACAAGCTAGTGAGAAAGTTGTTGTACTCTCTTCCGGAGTCATGGGATGGCAAGAGAACGACCATTATTGAAGCTAGAGATTTGAAGACTCTCAAGCTTGATGCTCTTGTTGGATCTCTACTCACCCATGAGATCATGAGGAAAGGAAGAGAAGAAGAGAAGAAGATAGTGGAGAAGAAGGAAGTTGAGAAGAAGAAAGTGGGAATCGCACTAAAAGCTTCATATCAAGAAAGCGATTCTAGTGAGGATGAAGATGAGGAGATGGCTATGTTGGCCAAACGTTTTACTCGGTTCATGAAGTCAAATCGTGGAAGAAAATTCATTAGAAAGGGAGACTTCAAGAGTAAAAACAAGGAAGAGGAGAAGGACCCAATTACTTGTTATGAATGCAAGAAACCGGGTCACATCCGTTCCGAGTGTCCTCAATTGAAAAAGAAAAGCTTTGGGAAGAGAAACAAGCTCAAAGCACAAATAGCCACTTGGAGTAACGATGAGTCTTCCGAGGAAGAGGAGGAAGTAGCCAACCTATGTCTCATGGCCATCGATGATGAACCTAAGGGGGAGCATTGCTACAAGGCCAAAGCACAAAGTCAAAACTCATGGTACCTTAATAGTGGATGCTCGAGACACATGACCGGAGACAAGAGTAGATTCATGGATCTAAAGCCAAAAAGTGGAGGAGTAGTAACATTTGGTGACAACTCCAAAGGCCACATTAAAGGTATTGGCTCCATAGGTAATCTCTCTACTATTCTTATTGAAAATGTCTTATATGTCGATGGTCTTAAACACAATTTGTTGAGCATAAGTCAATTGTGTGATAAAGGATTTAATGTTTTATTTGATAAAAATGGATGCAAAATTGTAGACATTAAGTCTAATAACATTATGCTCATTGGTCATCGCATAGGGAATATATACATGGTGCATCTAGATGACATACATACATCTCATGCATGCTTAGTTGCTCATAATGAAAATGATGCATGGTTGTGGCATAGGAAACTAGGACATGCTAGCATAAGTGTTTTAGAAAAGCTAGTCTCTCTTAATCTAGTTAGAGGTTTACCCAAGATAAAATTTGTGATGCATGCTCAAAGGGTAAACACCATAAGTCTTCCTTTAAGTCCATTAATGATGTTTCTACTAGTAGATGTTTACAACTTATCCATATGGATTTATTTGGGCCAATTAGGACTATGAGCTTGGGTGGTAAATCTTATGCTTTTGTACTTGTCGATGATTTTTCTAGATATACTTGGGTTTTATTTTTAAGTACTAAAGATGAGGCTTTGGAAAAATTCATCACATTTTCAAAACTAACCCAAAATGATCTTGAACTTAGAATTTCACATATTAGAAGTGATCATGGAACCGAGTTTCAAAATTTAGGGTTTGAAGATTTTTTAAATGAAAATGGTATTAGCCATAATTTTTCGGCTCCTCAAACTCCTCAACAAAATGGGGTAGTTGAGAGGAAAAATAGAACTTTGCAAGAAATGGCTAGGACTATGCTTTGTGAAAACAATTTACCTAAATATTTTTGGGCGGAAGCCACAAACACCGCTTGCTACATTGTAAATCGAGTAATGGTTAGGCCAATTTTAAAGAAAACACCTTATGAGATTTTAAAATCTAAAAAGCCTAACATTAGCTATTTTCACCCTTTTGGTTGCAAGTGTTTTGTTTTAAACAATGGAAAAGACAACTTAGGTAAATTTGATGCAAAAAGTGATGAAGCCATTTTTATAGGTTACTCTTTAACCTCTAAAGCCTATCGAGTATTTAACAAAAGAACTTTAGTAGTAGAAGAATCTATTCATGTTGTATTCGATGATAACCTCCTTCCTAGGAAGGATTCTTCTGATGATGATGATGTAGGAATCATAAATGCCTTTGATGGAGGTCAAACTTCAAAGGAGGATGAGATTTCAACAAAAGAAGAGGACTCGCAAGAACCACCTCTTGAAGCCTTGAAGGACTTGGCTATTGAGGAAAAGGAAGTGAGCTACCCAATGGAGTTGAACTATGTCAAAGATGGTGAAATCTTGGGTGATCCATCCAAGGGGGTAACCACTCGTTCTTCTCTTAGATTAATGAACCATGTTGCATTTATCTCATGCATAGAGCCTAAAAATATAAAAGATGCATTGAAAGATGACTTTTGGATTATGGCTATGCAAGAAAAGTTAAATCAATTTGAGAGAAGTAATGTATGGACATTAGTTGATAGGCCTAGTAATCAATCTACAATAGGAACTAAATGGGTCTTTAGGAACAAACTAGATGAGAGAAATAAAGCTAGACTAGTAGCTCAAGGTTACACTCAAGAAGAGGGAATAGATTTTGATGAAACCTATGCACCCGTAGCTAGAATGGAAGCTATTAGGATGTTGCTTGCATATGCATGTTATCATAATTTCAAGCTTTTTCAAATGGATGTTAAAAGCGCATTTTTAAATGGTTTTATAAATGAAGAAGTGTATGTAGAACAACCACCGGGTTTTGAAGACTCAAAATTTCCAAATCATGTTTTCAAACTTACCAAAGCTCTTTATGGTTTAAAACAAGCTCCTAGAGCTTGGTATGAAAGACTTTCAAATTTTTTGATTGAAAAAGGATTTGAAAAAGGTAAGGTGGACACTACACTTTTTATAAAAATGTATAAAAATGACATCTTAGTAGTTCAAATTTATGTTGATGATATTATTTTTGGCTCTACTAATGAATGTCATTGTCAAGAGTTTGCTAAGTTAATGCAAGTTGAATTTGAGATGAGCATGATGGGGGAGCTCTCATTCTTTTTGGGACTCCAAATCAAGCAAAAGAAGGATGACACCTTCATCAACCAAGCAAAATACATAAAGGATATGCTCAAGAAGTTTGGCTTGGAGAATGCAAAGCCTCAAGCCACTCCTATGAGCTCATCTACAAAGCTTGACAAAGATGAAGGAGGTAAGTGTGTTGACTCTAAGCTTTATCGCTCTATGATTGGATCTTTGCTTTACCTTACCGCAAGTAGACCGGATATTTTGTTTAGTGTTTGCTTGTGTGCTAGGTTTCAAGCTAGTCCTAGAGAGTCTCACCTTATAGCCGTTAAGAGGATCTTTAGGTATCTTAGAGACACTCCTTGTTTAGGTCTTTGGTACCCTAGAGACTCTACCTTCAACCTTCATGCTTATTCGGATGCGGATTATGGGGGTTGCAAAATCGATAGGAAAAGTACTTCGGGAACTTGTCAATTCTTAGGTAGTATGCTCATATCTTGGTTCTCTAAGAAACAAAATAGTGTAGCCTTATCTACCACCAAAGCCGAGTACATATCCTTAGGGAGTTGTTGTGCTCAAGTCCTTTGGATGAAGCAACAACTCTTAGATTATGGAATTAAAGTTGGAACCATACCCCTAAAATGTGACAACACTAGTGCAATATGCTTAACAAAAAATCCCATCCAACACTCTAAAACCAAACACATAGAGATAAGGCATCATTTCATTAGAGATCATGTCCTTAAAGATGATGTGGTTATAGAGTATGTAGACACCTTGAATCAATTAGCGGACATATTTACAAAACCGTTAGACAAAGAGCGTTTTTGGTCCCTTGGGAGAGAGTTAGGTCTAGCTAGCCTATCTTGACCTTTTAGGACCTCTTTTGTGCTTAAAATGCTTGATTTTGTGAAATTGCCATGTTTATGTGTTTAGACTCCTAATTTTATCCATGCCTATAGTTAGGGGGAGTATGTTTCTATTAAAATATGCTTAGAACTGTTCATTCATCATTTGCATACTTTTAGGAGATGTTAAGTTCGAGCCTTTGGTTGTTCTTAGAACCAAATAGGTAATTCTGGGCATACGGTATCGATACGGAGCTACGTGTATCGATACGTGTTCTTCATTTCGTTTCCCAGAATGTTCTTCACTTCACGGGTATCGATACGATTAATATCGTATCGATACGGGTCGTTTCGATACGGACCCCTCCGTTTCGATGCGACTTTCCAATGGGCATTTTTGCAAAAAGACTACTCTACCCCCGTATCGATACACCCCCAGGCGTATCGATACTCGATTGCGCAGATTGCATCAAATCAGGTTTTTAATGAGTCCAACTTTTACCAAAATTAAATCTCTTCAAAACCTAAAAACCCTAGCCGTCTTTGCCTATAAAAAGGCACTTCCTCCTTTATATTTTTCACACCTCAACTCAAATCTACAAGAGTTTTTGAATCAAGCAAGGCTTTGTGCTCTCTTTCTAGTTTTTCTTCAATCTTCAAAGTTCCTATCAAGGTAATCTTTTTTTTTAATTTCCTTTGTTTTGTTATTCTGTTTTTTTTTTCTAAAAAAACCTTTGTCTTCTTAAAACGTTTTATTTTAAATTTATTTTAAATTTTTTTTAAATCTCTTTTACCTTGATTTTTACTCAAATTGAAGAAATCCTTTTGCTTAATTCTCTTTTAGATCACGACACCGAAAGAACCCTCGAGGAAGGGACCGAGGGCTACTCATGCCGGTGAATCTTCCAACCTTGGAGCGATTGTTCGTCCAAACTACTCAACCATCTATGAGCAATCCTTTGAAGGCAATTCGGGTCTAACTCACTTTCGTCAATATGAGAATTATAAGATCCGTGCCGAAAGGGTAATCTCTGTTCCTTTTCTCAATTCGGAGCGTTTCAAGTTTGAATACCTTCCCTTGCTTCATCGTTGGAATTTCATTGAGTTTATCTCTATTCCCGGTATTTTCTATCGCCTCTTGGTTTTGATTTTCTATGCTAATGCAAGATGTATTAGTCGTAATGGGGAAGTTGTTGCAATTAGCTCTTATCTTATGGGAAAGAAAATAATCCTTGATGTCAAGTCTATTTGTGAGGTTTTTAAGTCTGATGATGAAGGCCTTGATGATGAGCATGGTATAGGGCATGTTCTTAGTGGATCCGTCACCGCCCTCAATGCTCACGACTGGATCCTACATTTGATGGTGTCATGGTGGTTTCGTCCTTCCAGAGGAAAATATTCCACCATCCGTCAAGTGGATGATTTTTGGATTCGATGCTTCCGTGAAGCCAAGCGACCAAATCTAGCTCGACTCATGTTCACGGAGATCGTCTACCTCGTTCAAAATCGTAACACTCCTCACGTCACCTCCTTCACATACGGTTCGGCTTTGAGTTATTTCTTTATTAAAAAGGATATTGATTGCTCTTATGACTATCCAACTCATCTCACCGATCCCATTGATGAGCGATCTCTTGCTCGGGCAAAATTTACTTATCTTAATGGTGAATGGATACGTCTTGCCGAGTTACCAACGGAAGCCGCCGCCATGTTTGAAGAGGCTCAAGCTCCTCAAGCTCCTCGCGCCCCTCAAGTCCAACAACCCAACATGGATGCTCTCATGACCTATCTCAATGAGCAATTTACCGGGTTGCGCACGGACATGAATACTCGTCTCACTTCCATAGAAACTACCTTTGATACTAGGATGACGGGTATGGAGAATCGCCTCACATCTCTTGAAAGTGGGCACAATTCCTTGAATATTTCCATTGCCGCTTTCCATGATGAGTGGCGTAACAGTATGCGCACTAATGAGCCTTTGGGAGATGGTGATGAAGATGATGAAGACGAAGAAGACGATGCTTAGACGTTTCTTCTTCAATATCATTCATATCATTTAGGATTTCCTATTTTCTGCACCTATGTCTTATGTTCTTAGGATTAAGTTTGTTTTAGGATTAAAACCTATGCTTTGATTTCTTGTTTGTTTTTGTTTGGATTTCCAGTTTAATGCTATGATGAATAAAATTATGTTGCTTATTATTATTATACCTTTGATTTCTTTATGCACTTAATTGTCTCAATGAATTTTTGATCTAACAAAAAGGGGGAGAAGAAACTAGCTCAACTTCAAATATTTTGATTTTAACTCAAAGGTTACCAAGCTTATATTAAGGGGGAGTTAACTTTGTAAAGTTTTTCAAAAGTGTCAAAAATTTTAAGTTTTGGTTTTGTTATATCAAAAAGGGGGAGATTGTAAAACCTATGTTTGATTTTGATATAACTAGATCTTTAAGGATCAATTTGAAAAACTTAAAATTGTTTTTATAAATCCCTTAACAAGTTTTAAAACACCAACACTTTAAAACTGATTTGTAAAACTCAAACTCAAAATATTTTCTAAGTGTTCTAAGCCAAAACTATTGAAAAACGTCAAAGAGTATCGATACCCTTCCAGGTGTATCGATACCATTTTGCAAAACTTGGCTACTGGAGGAACACGTATCGATACGGCAAACCCTCATATCGATACGCCCCTGCGTTAAATTTCAAAGAGTTTTAATAGCGTACCGATACAGCAAACCTCCGTATCGATACGGGCTTTATAATTTTTAAAGTATTTAAGTCGGTTTAAAAATATGACCGTTGGTGTCAGTTGGTTGGTAACCAAACTTTAAAAGGTCGTTGACCCGTATCGATACGCCTAACCCCCGTACCGATACGAGTTTAGACAGTGAGCTAAGTTCAGAAAATAGTATCGATACGGCCCTTGCCGTTTCGATACCCCGTACCGATACGCTTACGAGTGTATCGATACGCCCTATTTATTGCACACAACGACTCTTTCTTTTCTGAGACAGGTATCGATACCCATTCCAGCGTACCGATACGCATAGCTGTAGAAGTGCATTTATGGTGGTAAGAGAGGGTTCCAACGGCTCCATTTATGTCCCCAACCACCCAAACGGCTAGAAATCAATGAAGAGGTATAAAAGAGACATCCTAAAGCATCAGCAACAACTATTGAACCCAAAAGCATCATCAAAGCAAAAATCCAAACCCTAGTGCTCTTCAAAGTCAAATTCTTGTACCCAACTCTATTGTCTTTCAATTTGTCAAATTGTATTGTGAGTTTGGGATTGTTGAAATTGTAATTGGGTAGACAATTATCCTTTGAGAGGAAAAATTTGAGTTTACCAAATTCCTTCTTTGTATTTGAGTGGATTAAGCTTTGGGTAGAAAGCTTAATCGAAATTGTAAGGTTTCCTCCTCATCCAAGAAAAGAGGACGAATTCAATAGTGAATTGTTTGAAAATCCTTAGTGGGAGCTAAGGTAGTGGATGTAGACTTCATTTGGAGAACTTGAACCACTATAACCCCTTGTGTCAATTTTTATTTTCATTCTTTCTCTTCACCAAAATTTTAATTGCCAATTCACCCCCCTCTTGGCCATTTCCAAGTGTTCGATCAACTCAACAGAAAAGCTCGTAATCAATGATATGAACTCCTAAGTTTTGATTAAAACTTGATTTGCGGTCCTTTTTGTAGAGGTTTCAGACGAGCAGGTCTAAATGGGCCATAAAATGGACCCGTTGGACTTTGAACTGGGTAAAAAGTAAATAATTTGAGTTTTTGCAATATAATATTGTTGAAAAGCTCATAATGAATTATATGAACTCCTAAAATTTGATTAAAACATGTTTTCGATCCTTTTTGTAGAGGTTTCGGGCGAGCGGGTCTAAATGGGCCTGAAAATGGACATGTTGGACTTTTAACTGAGTAGTAAGAACAGAAATTAATTTTTTGCAATATAATCTTGTTCAAAAGATCGTAATTAATGATATGAACTCATAAGTTTTGATTAAAACTTGTTTTGCGGTCCGTTTTGTAGAGGTTCGGCACAAGCAGGTCTAAATAGGCCGTAAAATGGACCCGTTGAACTTTTAACTGAATAAAAAGTATAAAAATTGAGTGTTTGAAATATAATCGTGTTGAAAAGCTCGTAATCAAAGATTTGAACTCCTAAAATTTGATTAAAACTTTTTCTGTGGTCCTTTTTGTAGATATTTCGGGCGAGCGGGTCTAAATGGGCCGTAAAATGGTCTCGTTGGACTTTTAATTGAGTGAAAACTACATAAATTGAGCTTTTGCAATATTATCATGTTGAAAAGCTCGTAATCAATTATATGAACTCCTAAAATTTGATCAAAACTTATTTTTCGGTCCTTTTTGTAGATGTTTCGGGCGAGCGGGGCTAAATGGGCCTTAAAATGGACCATAACTAAGTAAAAAGAACAAAAATCGAATTTTTGCAATAAAATAGTGTTGAAAAGCTCATAATCAATGATATTAACTCTAAGTTTTGATTAAAACTTGATTTTCGGTCTTTTTTGTAGAGGTTTCGGATGGGAGGGTCTAAATGGGCAGTAAAATGGACCCGTTGGACTCTAAACTGAGTAAAAAGTACAAAAATTGAGTTTTTGCAATATAATCGTGTTCAAAAGATCGTAATCAATGATATGAAGTCCTGAAATTTGATTAAAACTTTTTTTCGGTCCTTTTTGTAGAGGTTTCGGGCGAGCGGAGCTAAATGGGCTGTAAAATGGACCCGTTGGACTTTAAACTGAGTAAAAAGTACAAAAATTTAGTTTTTCCAATATAATCGTGTTGAAAAGATCGTAATCAATGATATGAAGTCCTAAAATTTGATTAAAACTTGTTTTCGGTCCTTTTTGTAGAGGTTTCGGGCGAGCGGGTCTAAATGGGCCGTAAAATGGACATGTTGCACTTTTAACTCAGTAAAAAATACAGAAATTGAGTTTTTGCACTATAATCTTGTTGAAAAGCTCGTAATCAATTATATGAACTCCTAAGTTTTGATTAAAACTTGTTTTTCGGTCATTTTTGTAGAGGTTTCAGCGAGCGGGTCTAAATGGGCCTTAAAATGGACCCGTTGGACTTTTAACTAGGTTAAACGAACAGAAATTGAGTTTTTGCAAAACAATAGTGTTGAAAAGCTCGTAATCAATGATATGAACTCCTAAGTTTTGATTAAAACTTGTTTTCGGTCATTTTTGTAGAGGTTTCGGGCGAGCGGGTCTAAAAGGGCCTTAAAATGGACCCGTTGGACTTTTAACTGAGTAAAAAATACAGATATTGAGTTTTTCCACTATAATCTTGTTGAAAAGCTCGTAATCAATTATATTAAGTCATAAAATTTGATTAAAACATGTTTTCGTTCATTTTTATAGAGGTTTCGGGCGAGCGGGTCTAAATGGGCCTTAAAATGGACCCGTTGGAATTTTAACTGTTAAAAAATATTGAAATTGATATTTTGCAATATAATCTTGTTAAAAAGCTCGTAATTAATTATATGAACTCATTTGTTTTGATTAAAACTTGATTTGCGGTCCTTTTTGTAGATTTTTTGGACAAACGGGTCTAAATAGGCGGTAAAATGGACCAGTTGGACTTTGAACTGAGTAAAAAGTACATAATTTGAGTTTTTGCAATATAATTCTGTTGGAAAGATCGTAATCAATGACATGAAGTCCTAAAATCTGATTAAAACATGTTTTTCGGTCCTTTTTGTAGAGTTTTCGGGTGAGCGGGTCTAATTGGGCATTAAAATGGACCCGTTGGACTTTTAACTAAGTAAAAAATACAAAAATTGAGTTTTTGCAATATAATCTTGTTGAAAAGCTCGTAATCAATTATATGAACTCCTAGAATTTGAGTAAAACTTGTTTTCGTACATTTTTTAAGAGGTTTCGGGCGAGTGGGTCTAAATGGGCGTTAAAATGGACCCGTTGGACTTTTAATTGGGTTAAAAGAACAAAAATTGATTTTTTGCAATACAATAGTGTTCAGAATCTCGTAATCAATGATATGAACTCCTAATTTTTGATCAAAACTTGTTTTTCGGTCCTTTTTGTAGAGGTTTCAGGCGAGCGGGTTTAAATGGGCCGTAAAATAGACCTGTTGGACTTTTAACGGAGTAAAAAATACAGAAATTGAGTTTTTGCAATATAATCTTGTTGAAAAGCTTGTAATCATTTACATGAAGTCCTAAAATTTGATTAAAACATGTTTTTCGGTCCTTGTTGTAGAGGTTTCGGGCGAGTAGGTCTAAATGGGCATTAAGATGGACCCGTTGGACTTTTAACTGAGTAGAAATACAGAAATTGAGTTTTTGCAATATAATTTTGTTGAAAAGCTCGTAATCAATGATATGACCTCTTAAGTTTTGATTAAAACTTGTTTTGCGATCCTTTTTGTAGATGTTTGGGACAAGCGGGTCTAAATAGGCCGTAAAATGGACCCGTTGGACTTTTAACTGAGTAAAAAGTATAAAAATTGAGTTTTTGCAATATAATCGTGTTGAAAAGCTCATAATCAAAGATACGAACTCCTAAAATTTGATTAAAACTTTTTTGCGGTCCTTTTTGTAGAGATTTCGGGCGAGCGGGTATAAATGGGCCGTAAATTGGTCCCGTTGGACTTTTAATTGAGTAAAAAGTATATAAATTGAGCTTTTGCAATATTATCGTGTTGAAAATCTCGTAATCAATTATATGAACTCCTAAAATTTGATCAAAACTGATTTTTCGGTCATTTTTTAAGAGGTTTCGGGTGAACAGGTCTAATTGGGCCATAAAATGGACTCGTTGGACTTTTAACTATGTTAAAAGAACATAAATCGAATTTTTGCAATACAATAGTGTTGAAAAGCTCGTAATCAATGATCTGAAGTCCTAAGTATTGATTAAAACTTGATTTGCGATCATTTTTTAGAGGTTTCGGATGAGCGGGTCTAAATGGACTATAAAATGGAACCGTTGGACTTTAAACTGAGTAAAAAGTGCATAATTTTAGTTTTTGCAACATAATTATGTTGAAAAGATCGTAATCAATGATATGAAGTCCTAAAATTTGATTAAAACTTGTTTTTCGGTCCTTTTTGTAGAGGATTCGGGCGAGCAGGTCTAAATAGGCGTTAAAATGGACCCGTTGGACTTTTAACTAGTAAAAAATACAGAAATTGATTTTTTGCAATATAATTTAGTGGAAAAGCTCGTAATCAATTATATAAACTCGTAAAATTTGATTAAAACTTGTTTTTCTGTCATTTTAAAGAGGTTTCGGGCGAGCGGGTCTAAATGGGCCTTAAAATGGACCAGTTGGACTTTTAATTGGGTTAAAAGAACATAAATCGAATTTTTGCAATACAATAGTGTTGAAAAGCTCGTAATCAATGATATGAACTCCTAAGTTTTGATTAAAACTTGATTTGCGGTCCTTATGTAGAGGTTTCAGACGAGCAGGTCTAAATGGGCCATCAAAATGGACCCGTTGGACTTTGAACTGGTAAAAAGTAAATAATTTGAGTTTTTGCAATATAATATTGTTGAAAAGCTCATAATGAATTATATGAACTCCTAAAATTTGATTAAAACATGTTTTCGATCCTTTTTGTAGAGGTTTCGGGAGAGCGGGTCTAAATGGGCCTGAAAATGGACATGTTGGACTTTTAACCGAGTAGTAAGAACATAAATTAATTTTTTGCAATATAATCTTGTTGAAAAGATCGTAATCAATGATATGAACTCATAAGTTTTGATTAAAACTTGTTTTGCGGTCCGTTTTGTAGAGGTTTGGCACAAGCGGGTCTAAATAGGCCGTAAAATGGACCCGTTGGACTTTTAACTGAATAAAAAGTATACAAATTGAGTGTTTGAAATATAATCATGTTGAAAAGCTCGTAATCAAAAATTTGAACTCCTAAAATTTGATTAAAACTTTTTTACGGTCCTTTTTGTAGATATTTCGGGCGAGCGGGTCTAAATGGGCCGTAAAATGGTCTCGTTGGACTTTTAACTAAGTAAAAAGAACAAAAATCAAATTTTTGCAATACAATTGTGTTGAAAAGCTCATAATCAATGATATTAACTCTAGGTTTTGATTAAAACTTGATTTTCGGTCTTTTTTGTAGAGGTTTCGGCTGGGAGGGTCTAAATGGGCAGTAAAATGGACCCGTTGGACTCTAAACTGAGAAAAAATTACAAAAATTGAGTTTTTGCAATATAATCGTGTTGAAAAGATCGTAATCAATGATATGAAGTCCTGAAATTTGATTGAAACTTTTTTTTCGGTCCTTTTTGTAGAGGTTTCGGGCGAGCGGAGCTAAATGGGCTGTAAAATGGACCCGTTGGACTTTAAACTGAGTAAAACGTACAAAAATTTAGTTTTTCCAATATAATCGTGTTGAAAAGATCGTAATCAATGATATGAAGTCCTAAAATTTGATTAAAACTGGTTTTCGGTCATTTTTGTAGAGGTTTCGGGCGAGCGGGTCTAAATGGGCCGTAAAATGGACATGTTGCACTTTTAACTCAGTAAAAAAAATAGAAATTGATTTTTTGCACTATAATCTTGTTGAAAAGCTCGTAATCAACTATATGAACTCCTAAGTTTTGATTAAAACTTGTTTTTCGGTCATTTTTGTAGAGGTTTCAGCGAGCGGGTCTAAATGGGCCTTAAAATGGACCCGTTGGACTTTTAACTAGGTCAAAGGAATAGAAATTGAGTTTTTGCAATACAATAGGGTTGAAAAGCTCGTAATCAATGATATGAACTCCTAAGTTTTGATTAAAACTTGTTTTCGGTCATTTTTGTAGAGGTTTCGGGCGAGCGGGTCTAAATGGGACGTAAAATGGACCCGTTGGACTTTTAACTGAGTAAAAAATACAGAAATTGAGTTTTTGCAATATAATCTTGTTGAAAAGCTCGTAATCAATTCTATTAATTCATAAAATTTGATTAAAACATGTTTTCGGTCATTTTTATAGAGGTTTCGGGCGAGCGGGTCTAAATGGGCCTTAAAATGGACCCGTTGGAATTTTAACTGTTAAAAAATATTGAAATTGATATTTTGCAATATAATCTTGTTAAAAAGCTCGTAATCAATTATATGAACTCATTTGTTTTGATTAAAACTTGATTTCCGGTCCTTTTTGTAGATTTTTCGAACGAGCGGGTCTAAATAGGCGGTAAAATGGACCAATTGGACTTTGAACTGAGTAAAAAGTACATAATTTGAGTTTTTGCAATATAATTATGTTGGAAAGATCGTAATCAATGACATGAAGTCCTAAAATCTGATTAAAACATGTTTTTCGGTCCTTTTTGTAGAGGTTTCGGGCGAGCGGGTCTACTTAGGCATTAAAAAGGACCCGTTGGACTTTTAACTGAGTAAAAAATACAGAAATTGAGTTTTTGCAATATAATCTTATTGAAAAGCTCGTAATCAATTATATGAACTCCTAGAATTTGATTAAAACTTGTTTTTCGATCATTTTTAAGAGGTTTCAAGCAAGTGGGTCTAAATGTGCGTTAAAATGGACCCATTGGACTTTTAACTGTGTTAAAAGAACAGAAATTGAGTTTTTGCAATACAATAGTGTTGAAAAGATCGTAATCAATGATATGAACTCCTAAGTTTTGATTAAAACATGTTTTTCGGTCATTTTTAGAGGTTTAGGGTGAGCGGGTCTAAATGGACCCGTTGGACTTTTAACTGAGTAAAAAATATAGAAATTGAGTTCTTGCAATATAATCTTGTCGAAAAGCTCGTAATCAATTATTTGAAGTCCTAAAATTTGATTAAAACATGTTTTTCGGTCATTTTTGTAGAGGTTTCGGGCAAGCGGGTCTAAATGGGCCTTAAAATGGACCCATTGGAATTTTAACTGAGTAAAAAATACAGAAATTGATATTTTGCAATAAACTTGTTGAAAAGCTCGTAATCAATGATATGAACTCATAAGTTTTGATTAAAACTTTTTTGCAGTCCTTTTTGTAGAGGTTTCGGACGAGCAGGTCTAAATGGGTCGTAAAATGGACCCGTTGAACTTTTATCTGAGTAAAAAGTACATAAATTGAGTTTTTGCAATTTAATCGTGTCAAAAAGATCGTAATCAATGATATGAAGTCCTAAAATTTGATTAAACTTGTTTTCGGTCCTTTATGTAGATGTTTCGGGCGAGCGAGTCTAAATGAGCCTTAAAATGGTCCCGTTGAACTTTTAAGTAAGTTAAAATAACAAAAATCGAGTTTTTGCAATACAATAGTGTTGAAAAGCTCATAATCAATGATATGAACTCCTAAAATTTGATTAAAACATGTTTTTTGGTCATTTTTGAAAAGGTTTCGGGCGAGTGGGTCTAAATGGGCCTTAAAATGGACTCGTTGGACTTTTAACTAGGTTAAAAGAACAGAAATCAATTTTTTAAAATACAATAGTGTTAAAAAGCTCGTAATCAATGATATGAACTCCTAAGTTTTGATTAAAACTTGATTTGCGGTTCTTTTTGTAGAGGTTTCTGACGAACGGGTGTAAATGGGCCGTAAAATGGACCCGTTGGACTTTAAACTGAGTAAAAACTACATAATTTGAGTTTTTGCAATATAATTATGTTGAAAAGAACGTAATCAATTATATGAAGTCCTAAAATTTGATTAAAACATGTTTTTGTTATTTTTTGTAGAGGTTTAGGGAGAGCAGGTCTAAATGGGCCTTAAAATGGACCCGTTGGACTTTTAACCGAGTAAAAAATACAGAAATTGAGTTTTTGCAATATAATCTTGTTGAAAAGCCCGTAATCAATTATATGAACTCCTAAAATTTGATTAAACTTGTTTTTCGGTCATTTTTGAAGAGGTTTCGGGCGAGCGGGTCTAAATGGGCCGTAAAATGGACCCGTTAGACTTTTAATTGAGTAAAAAATACAGAAATTGAGTTTTTGCAATATAATCTTGTTGAAAAGCTCGTAATCAATTATATGAACTCCTAAATTTTGATTAAAACATGTTTTCGATCCTTTTGTAGAGGTTTCGGGTGAGAGGGTCTAAATGGGCCTTAAAATGGACCCGTTAGACTTTTAACTGAGTAAAAAGAACATAAATTAAATTTTTGCTATATAATCTTGTTGAAAAGATCGTAATCAATGATATGAACTCATAAGTTTGATTAAAACTTGTTTTGCGGTTCTTTTTGTATAGGTTTGGCACAAGCGGGTCTAAATAGGCCGTAAAATGGACCTGTTGGACTTTTAACTGAGTAAAAAGTTTAAAAATTGAGTTTTTGCAGTATAATCGTGTTGAAAAGCTCGTGATCAAAGAAATGAGCTCCTAAAGTTTGATTAAAACTTTTTTGCGGTCCTTTTGATATAGATTTCGGGCAAGCGGGTCTAAATGGGCCGTAAAATGGTCCCGTTGGACTTTTAATTGAGTTAAAAGTACCTAAATTGAGCTTTTGAAATATTATCGTGTTGAAAAGCTCGTACTCAATTATATTAATTCCTAAATTTTGATCAAAACTTGTTTTTCGGTCATTTTGTAGAGGTTTCGGGCTAGCGGGGCTAAATGAGCCTTAAAATGGACCCGTTGGACTTTTAACTGTGTAAAAAGAACAAAAATCGAATTTTTGCAATACAATAGTGTTGAAAAGCTCAAAATCAGTGATATGAACTCCTAAGTTTTGATTAAAACTTGATTTGCAGTCTTTTTTGTAGAGGTTTCAGACGAGATGGTCTAAATGGGCCGTAAAATGGACCCGTTGGACTTTAAACTGAGTAAAAAGTACAAAAATTGAGTTTTTTTGCAATATAATCGTGTTGAAAAGATCGTAATCAATTATATGAAGTCCTAAAAATTGATTAAAACTTGTTTTTTGATGCTTTTTGTAGAGGTTTCCGGCAAGCGGGGCTAAATGGGCCGTAAAATGGACCCGTTGGACTTTAAAAGTATTAAAAAGTACAAAAATTGAGTTTTTGCAATATAATCGTGTTGATAAGATTGTAATCAATGATATGAAGTCCTAAGATTTGATTAAACCTTGTTTTTAGGTCCTTTTGTAGAGGCTTCGGGCGAGCGGGTCTAAATGGGGCAGTAAAATGGACCTGTTGGACTTTTAAGTGAGTAAAAAATACAGAAATTGAGTTTTTGCAATATAATTTGGTTGAAAAGCTCGTAATCAATTATATGAATTCCTAAAATTTGATTAAATCTTGTTTTCGGTCATTTTTGAAGTGGTTTCGGGCGAGCGGGTCTAAATGGGCCTTAAAATGGACCCGTTGGACTTTTAACTAGGTTAAAAGAATAGAAATCGAATTTTTGTAATAAAATATTGTTGAAAATCTCGTAATCAATGATATGAACTCATAAATTTTGATTATAACTTGATTACGTTGGACCTTTTTGTAGAGGTTTCGGACGAGCGGTCTAAATGGGCCGTAAAATGGACACGTTGGACTTTAAACTGAGTAAAAAGTACATAATTTGAGTTTTTGCAATATAATTCTATTGGAAAGATCGTAATCAATGACATGAAGTCCTAAAATTTTATTAAACCATGTTTTTCGGTCCTTTTAGTAGAGGTTTCGTGCGAGCGGGTCTATTTGGGCATTAAATGGACCCGTTAGACTTTTAACTGAGTAAAAAATACTGTAATTGAGTTTTTGCAATATAATCTTGTTGAAAAGTTCGTAATCAATTATTTGAACTCCTAAAATTTGATTAAAACTTGTTTTTCGGTCATTTTTAAAGAGGTTTCGGGTGAGTGGATCTAAATGGGTGTTAAAATGGACCTGTTGGACTTTTAACATGGTTAAAAGAACCGAAATTGAGTTTTTGCAATACAAAAGTGTTGAGAAGCTCGTAATCAATGATATGAACAACTAAGTTTTGATTAAAACTTGGTTTTTGGTCCTTTTTGTAGAGGTTTCGGGTGAGCGGGTCTAAATGGGCCGTAAAATGGACCCGTTGGACTTTTTTTTTGAGAAAAAAATGCTTCATTAAAAACCCATACTAATGTCCCCAGGCGCAAGGCCCGGAGAACCCTAAAAGGGGAAAAGAGTACCTATGTTTTATTAATTCGAAAAATTGCCCAATACAAGGTGTTTAATACAAGAGGGAATGTCAGAGCCAAAAGACATAGAAGAGATAGTCCCAAGAGCATGAGTGGACAGAGCATGGGCCACAGAGTTAGCCTCACGGCTTACATAAGAAACAAGAGCAGAAGGTAAAGATAGAAGTGCATCCCGAACTTGAAGAAGTAGAGGCCCTAAAGTGGAGAGATCCGGCCATGGATTGTTGAGCCTATTCCCAAGGGAGGCACAACCTGTTTCAAACAACAACCTATGCCAGCCCTGGGATTGAACGAAGGTAACACCCACAAGAAGTCCTAGTCCTTCGCAGGCAGCAGCATCCAAACAACTGCCCAAGGGGTAAGCGAGGCCCCCAACGACTGCACCCGAAGCATCACGCGCCACAACACCAACAGTCGCTGCACGAGTGGCTAGGTCAAAAGCCCCATCCACATTTATCTTGATGTAATTATGTGGGGGAGGCCTCCAACGTGGAGGTGAGAGCATAGAGGAATTCGACTTGGGGTGGGGTGAAAGTGTAGAAATGCAGTAATCATTATGTAGGCTGATCGAGTTGATTGCAGTAAGCCAGGGGGTTGCAAATGATGATTGTGAACCCAGTCGTTACGTCTATTCCAGATATTCCAAACAGTTGTGATGAAAAGACCAAATTGGTCGGTAGATAAGAGGTGAGCACCCTCCTCCAACCATTGGATGGTGGTAGCTGCCAAACTTCTAGAGAGAGCATCCGGGATTCCAGATAGACGTAAGGCTTCAGAGGCCCCAGAACAGTCGCGAAGTGCATGAAAGGTGGATTCCGAGGAAAATCCGCATATAGGACATGGTCCAAAGGTAGGAGAAAAAGCCCGCAGTCTCGAGCCAACAGGTAGGGCTTCGGAGGCCATACACCAACCAAATATTTTGACCTTGGGAAGAGCCTTAACTTTAGCAGGGACCTTCCAAATTCGCGTTGGACGGGTTCGGGGCTCCGGAGACCGTTGTAGAAATAGGTAACCAAAACGAACCGAGTAAATCCCAGAATCATTAGGAGACCATAATATGGAATCGCGAATATCATTGATTATAGGAATACGAAGGATAGCATCTGCATCAGCAGGGTTGAAGTAGCGGCTGACCTTTGTAAGGTCCCAGGCAGTCTGGTTCTGGAGCATAAAGTCTCGACAACGAACATGTACTTCATCCGAGACCACATAATCACCGGAGAGGGTGATAGGAGAGGAGCCTCCCCAATTATCTTGATGAACACGTATATTTCTATTAATACCAGGGCGGTATAGGAAACCATTGGATAGATGTTGTAGAGCAGTATACAAGCCTTGCCAGGCAAAAGATCCCCGAGTTGGTCGGGTAGCATCTAAGATATTACCAGAAGGGAAATACTTAGATCGGTAAATTTGACCCGACAAAGAGTCAGGTTCACAAATGAGTCGCCATAGCTGTTTACCAAGGAGAGCAATGTTAAAATCATTGAGATCCCTGAAGCCCATGCCCCCGGACGCTTTTGGTAGACAAACTCGATTCCAAGGAAGCATGTGCCAACCCTTTTTGTTAGACTTACCAGACCACCAATATTGACGAATGGCTGAAGTCATGTCGTCCACAATGTTTTGCGGCAAGAGATAACAGGACATGACATATTGAGGCAAGGATTGTAAAACAGCTTTGATGAAAATTTCACGACCGCTAAAAGAGAGGAGTTGTTTGTCCCAGGTAGATAACCGATCATGGACTTTATCACGAACGAATCCTAAGGATTCATTTTTTTTCCCGATGAGTAACGGAACACCTAGATAGACACCAGGATTAGTAACCTCACGTACATGCAAGAAGCTACTAATCGCATCCCGTGTTGAGCATGGGGTACGCGGATTGTAGAAAATAGTCGACTTCTCAAAGTTCACGGCTTGTCCTAAAGCAGATGCATAAGTTTGTAGAGCCATTTTGAGCTGAATTGCTTCTTCAGGGTTAGTGTTAAGGAAAACCGTGCAATCATCCGCAAAGAGGAGATGGTTAACTTTTGGACCCAATCTGCTTGCACCAAGGCCAGGCAGGGTGTTGGTCTGTACGACATCTGAAGACCCCGTTGTGGTTGAAAGAAAGGTGAGAAGGAATTATTGATTTTAATAGAGAAGGATACCAAAGAAATGCAACGCATGATAAGAGAGACCCATGTAGGTGCGAAGCCCATACATTGCATTACATTCGCAAGAAAGGACCATTCAACAAAAGCTTTTTCCATATCTAATTTGAGAGTAGCGCCTTGTGCAGATTTTGTGTTCCCAGAGTTAATATTATGAATAATTTCATGGGCTATAAGAATGTTGTCCGAGATATTACGCCCCTGAACAAAGGTGGCCTGATTAGCGCTAATGTAGAAGGGAATCGTTTGTTTCATCCTGTTAACTAAAACTTTAGCTACAATTTTATAGACCACAGTGCACAGGCTAATTGGTCGAAGGTGCCTCATGGTAGTCGGGTCTTTGATCTTAGGAATAAGTACCAAGATAATTTTATTGACCGAAGCCATATCTGTATAGCCATTAAGGAGGCTAAGAGAGAGAGTAGTGACATCATCGCCCACAGTGTCCCAATGTTGCCTAAAGAATCCGTTAGGCAAACCATCTACACCAGGTGCCTTCCGTGGATCAATGTCACGGAAAGCATGAACGATTTCTTCCTTTGTGAAAGCCTTAGAGAGAGAATCATTCATAGTTGGGGTTATGGTAGATGTAATTTTTGACAGAATTTGTTCTGAAATTTGCGGGTTAGAGGATGTGAATAGGGATTGAAAATAGTCGGAGGTGATAGTCATAATGTCGTGTACATCAGTACACCATGTAGAGTTAGAGTCGAATAGACCAAAAATTGTATTTTGTTTTCCTTCTATTATTCGCACGGGAGTGGAAAAATCTCGTATTCTTGTCTCCCTAAGAGAGCCATAAGTTTCGAGATCTTTGCGCCCAATAGGTTTCTTGTTCAAGAAGAAGTTTATTAAGTTCGGATCTAGCTCTTAGATAAGATTCTTCATTTGTGGGTGTTAATGGACGACGCAGGAACTTGTTAATTTTATTGGTTAAGAGGGCGATACGTCCTGATGTTTTAGATCTTTGTTGAGATTGCCAATCTCCCAGACAAGAGCCAATGGCTTGGATTTTTTCAAGTGTTGTTCCATTTGTGTTGGCCCAAGTTTGCTGGACAAGGGAGATATTGTCATCGTGGGATGCCCAACAATTTTCAAAGCGAAAATTATTAGGAGGGTGTCGAATAGGTGTTTGAGGATTAGTGGAGGTATCAAGAAGTAAAAAAAAATGGTCAGATTTAGCAACAAAGTCCGAAGAAATCCTATGAGAGGGGTGTAAAGCTTTCCAAGCCGAGTAACCAATGAATCGATCTAAGCGTTCATGAATTGTTGGGGTTTGTGGCCCAATTTTCGTCCAAGTGAACCAACCGGAAGTTGGCTTACAATCGTAGAGATTATTTCGTGATAAGCATTGGCGAAAATTATTTATTTGAGATCTAGCCTGACGGAGGCCTCCTTGTTTTTCATTATCCGATAGAATTTCATTGAAATCTCCACCAAGGAGCCACAGAATGTCGGTGTCAGTGTTTAAAGAGTCAATAATATCCCAAGTTTATATTTATAGCTAGTTTCAGAATATCCATGCATACCAGTGAATTTCATCGAAAATGAATCAAGATGAATTAAAATATGTATGAATCGGTCCGAGTACGAAAGCAAACTGATATTAATATTATTGGACTTAAAAAGCGCAATGTCAGAACAATTATCGTTTGGGGGAATAGAGATAACTTCAACCATACCAAGGGAAAAACTAAGACGGCTACATGCCGCATTATTTAATTTAGTTTCGCAAAGAAATAAAATATCCGGAGAGGAATGTTGGACATAGCGCTGAAGGTGTTGAACTTCCTGGACTTGTCCTAGACCCTGGCAGTTCCAACATAGAACTCTCATTTTGCTCGGAGGGGCTGAGAGTCAGCCGCCGCCGAAGAGTTTTTTGAGCTGCTCATCCTAGCCTTAGGAGTATAACCGGAGGGCTTTGCCTTCTTGGGTTGGAGGACCACTTGGATAGGGGAACGACGCTTGGTACCACGATTTGGGGGGTAGGAGCAGGGGCATTAGCTGCATCATTCGGGTAAATTTTTAAAAGTCAAAGGTTAAATTCATGAAAAGTGGATGATTCGGTATTAACAGGGGGCTTACGTAAATCAGCATCAATTTTCTTGATTTGTTGAGCAGTGGGACTAGGGATACTATCATCATGGGCATCCCAATCATTGTCCGAAGCGTCCTCCGGAATTGGGAAAATTGTATTCAACGGTTGAGGCTCAAGGGCCCTTGGAGGAAGAGAGACTTGCAGGTTGGAGCGGGTTTGGGGGTTCTTTTGCTTGGATCCCGAAGCATTGGAATCCTTTGGAAGAGAGGCATCACCCATATTGGTGTCGTTATTAGGGGCCTCCTCAACAGATTGTTCAGAAAAGGATGCGGCATCACCCTCATTAAGAGAGCCTGTGAAGGGGAAAGAGTGTGTTATCAGGAATATAAATGAAAAGCTAAAGCAGTAAAATAGTGAATTGAGAAGAGGACTCGGGAGGTGTCCTATGTTATTCTGATCGGTAGGTTCGGGAGCATTAACATTTGGGACCGTGAAAAATAGAGTCAAGATTAGTAACGTAATCGTAAAGAGGAAATGAGAAGCCATAATATGACGATAAAAATATATGCGTGAACAAGATGTGAAAAGCGAAAATAACCTACCCGAGGGAATATGATTAGCTTGGTTGCACTATGACTCAACAGTGCGGATTCGACCACGTGTGCCGATTGGGCGACGTCGAGGGGGAAGGTAACAGAGCCATTCCCCATATTCAGCTTGTTTAGATTAAGAGATGAGCGGATCGGGCAGTTGTCAATGGTATGACTTGTGATTCCGCAGCCAAGGCATAGAGTAGGGAGGCGTTCATATTGTAATCGACACATGGTCTTATCGGAGCCATTCTCGATGAAAAGGAATCGGGTGACCGGTCGGGTGACATCGAGCATAATTTGCACTCGTAAAAATTCATTCATATTACCTTCAATTTCTCGAGTATCAGTGCGTAGGACGTTGCCAACCATTGAACCCAGAGCATGGCCCACAAGGTGGGAACGGTCAATATCTTCGAAGAGAGAGGCAGGTAGACCAAAAATACGAATCCAGATGCGTATAATATTGAAAGAGTAGTCATCCATATTTTTGGAGGGGTTGTATTCGGTTAAGGCCAACCATTCATCCTTGTACAACCAAGGACCACGGTTAAGAACTTCATAACAAGCTTTGACCTCCTTGAACTTGATTTTAAGGAAGTTGTCCTTAATGACAGATATAGAAACTAGGTTACTAGGTTTCCAGATTCCTTCGAAGGCACTAAGGACAACATAGATATCGATTGGTTTGGACGAGATGAAACAGCCTATAAGGAAAAGTTTGGAGTCTTCCTTAGCAAAATCCCAGCCAAAATCTGGTGTGTAGAGAAGTTCAGCTTCTTCGCTAGTAAGGGCAATGGAGTTGAGTTGAGGGAAAGAGGAAGACGCCATATTGAGAGTAAGAAGGGCGATAAAGAATGTAGGCAAATAGAAGGGGATGTCGATGTTGAAGTAGGGGTGAAATTGGTTGATATAAATAGAGGGGTGGTGAGTATTAGTGGTTATTAGAATTAGGTTATAGAAAGAAAGGAAAAAAGGTAAGAATATTAGATTGTGAGAGAAAGAAATTAAAAAGCCGATCCCTATTAAATAGGGAGAATTGATTAGAAGAGGAAGGTGCCCAAAATAAAATAGGAAATACCAGGTGCAAAGCAGGAGTTAAGGAAAAGGACCAAATAACCAAGGCAACAGTTAAAAAAGGAGAAAATAAATGGACAAAAGTACAGGCAAAAAAGGGAATAAAATAGTGACTAATGCTATTATATAGAGTTTGAAAAGGAAAAAATAAATGTTCAATAACATAGATCGGGTATGATAGTTAAAAGTCAAAGGAGAGGTAATGGAGAATGGTGTGCAAAGTTTGAAGAGGGGAATTTAAAATGGGTATTAATGCTAATGTATTCGCAAAAAGTAAATGATTTGAAAAAGTCAAAGGTATTATAGATATGGGGAAATAAATAAAAAGAAACAAGCATATAATTAGAGTAGGAAATAATATTAATGATATGTATAGACCGAAATAGTTGAAAAACAGAAAGTGGAAAGTTCAAGAGGTAGAAAGCAGGGAAGAAAAAGACGTACTATAACAAATGTTTTGAAGAAATATAATCAAAACAAGGAAATGGTATGAGAGAAAAGATAAACAATAAAAATTTAGACGATTATGTTCCATTATCAAAAAGGTTGTAGAGAAGTCCCTGAATAGGGCTAGAGTATAAGCACCTGAAAAGGTGTAGTGGAAAAATAATTCCCTTATGATTAGGGTAGAAGTGATTTTAAGAAACTTGTACAAGTTTGAAAATAATTAAAAGAAGCAAGGAAATAAGCATATAGATAGCATACAATCAGGCAATAAAAGTAAAAACGTAAAGTCAAGAAAAGCAGAAAGAAAGGACAGGAATTAAAAATTACAGACCATGGGGAAGGAAGAAACGGGGCTAAGAAATTAATTACATTCCAAAAGAGCAAAAAAAGAAGGAAAGAAATGGAAAAAAATAACAACAAAATAATAATTACAAACCCAAAGATAAAGAAAATGGAAGGAGTTGCTTTGAAACAGTGGAACTTGACCCCATTGATCCAGACGTAGTGAGTTAGCATGTTGATAATGGTGCTCCTAGATATAAGCATAAACCACATAGAAAAGCAAGAAATAATCATGAGAGAGAGCATGAAGCCAAATAAAATCAAAAATAAATTTAAGGAATATAAGGTAGAGCATAGACAAAAGCAAAATGTAGCAGGAGGATGCAGATGTCAACAACCAGGTAAGCCAAATTATTATGCACAAAATAGATGAATTTAAATGAAGGGGAAAACGCATCAATGTGATCCACAACTTCATATTAAGAAGCTTATGGTTACTATTCAATGGGTGTGCCAATAAGTTGTATGATATCTTAAGGGACACTCTAGCAGGAAGTAAAACACCTGTAGCATAGCCAAGAAAGAACAAGAAGACATTGTATATAATACATTGTGTATGTGTGCAGAGAATAAAGTAAATTAGGATTAGGAAAATAGAGCTCGACAATGGATAGGAAAAGTAATGGGAATTAGAAAATTTAGAATGATAAGGCTGGTGTTGGTAAAAGAAGATACCTGAATGGTGGGTTAAGGTGTAGTGGCTTAAATGCCAAGGTATGGGAACAAGAGGAATCATGTCCATAGAGCACTGTAGAAGCATATATGTATGGGCAGGTACAACCACGGGAGATAAAGAGACAATATTGAAAAAAGGTTGAAAAGGGGGCATGCATATATATAAAGGAATAGTAAAATAGTAGAAGAGATGAACACCAGAACATAGATGAAAAGTAAGGCAGCATTCGTTAAGTCGAAGGTAGAGAAGGACATGAACAGAAAACAAAATAAGAGATAACCAAAATGAAAGTTAAATCTGAAATAATAGGAAAGGATTGAAGAACACAAGAGAGTATCATGGGCAAAAAAATAGTAAGCCAAAGAAGGAGAGAATCCCACAGGGTGGGTTGATTGTAGGTTCCCTAAAAAATACAGAAATTGAGTTTTTGCAATATAATCTTGTTGAAAAGCTCGTAATCAATTATATGAAGTCCTAAAATTTGATTAAAACATGTTTTTCAGTCCTTTTTTATAGAGGTTTCGGGCGAGCGGGTCTAAATGGGCATTAAAATGGACCCGTTGGACTTTTAACTGAGTAAAAAATATAGAAATTGAGTTTTTGGAATATAATCTTGTTGAAAAGCTCCTAATCAATGATATGACCTCTTAAGTTTTGATTAAAACTTGTTTTGCGGTCCTTTTTGTTGAGGTTTTGGACGAGCGGGTCTAAATGGGCCATAAAATGAACCCGTTGGACTTTTAACTGAGTAAAAAGTACATAAATTGAGTTTTTGCAATGTAATCGTGTTGAAAAGATCGTAATCAATGATATGAAGTCCTAAAATTTGATTAAACTTGTTTTTCAGTCCTTTTTGTAGAGGTTTCGGGCGAGCGTGTCTAAATAGGCCGTAAAATGGACTCGTTGGACATTTAACTGAGTAAAAAATACAGAAATTGAGTTTTTGCAATGTAATCTTTTTGAAAAGCTCGTAATCAATTATATGAACTCCTAAAATTTGATTAAAACTTGTTTTTCGGTCACTTTTCAAGAGATTTTGGGTGAGCGGGCCTTAATGGGCCTTAAAATGGACACGTTGGACTTTTAACTGGGTTAAAAGAACAGAAATCCAGTTTTTGCAATAAAATAGGGTTGAAAAGGTCGTAATCAATTATATGAACTCCTAAGTTTTGATTAAAACTCTTTTTCGGTCCTTTTTGTAAAGGTTTCAGGTGAGCGGGTCTAAATGGACCGTAAAATGGACCCATTGGACTTTTAACTGAGAAAAAATACATAAATTGAGTTTTTGCAATATAAACTTGTTGAAAAGCTCGTAACCAATTAGATGAACTCTTGATATTTGATTAAAACTTGTTTTTCGGTCATTTTTGAAGAGGTTTCGGGCGAGCGGGTCTAAATGGACCTTAAAATGGACCCGTTAGACTTTTAACTAGGTTAAAAGAACATAAATCAAAATTTTGCAATACAATAGTGTTCAAAAGCTCGTAATCAATGATATGAACTCCTAAGTTTTGATTAAAACTTGATTTGCGGTCCTTTTTGAAGAGGTATCGGATGAGCGGGTCTAAATGGGCCATAAAATGGACCCGTTGGACTTTGAATTGAGTAAAAAGTACATAATTTGAGTTTTTGCAATATAATTCTATTGAAAAGATCGTAATCAATGATATGAAGTCCTAAAACTTGATTAAAAATTGTTTTTCGGTCCTTTTTATAGAGGTTTCGGGCGAGCGGGTCTAAAAGATCTTTAAAATGAACCCGTTGGACTTTTAACAGAGTAAAAAATACAGAAATTGAGTTTTTGCAATATAATCTTGTTGAAAAGCTCGTAATCATTTATACGAACTCCTAAATTTTGATTAAATCTTGTTTTTCGGTCATTTATGAAGTGGTTTTGGGCGAGCAGGTCTAAATGGGCCTTAAAATGGACCCGTTGGACTTTTAACTAGGTTAAAAGCACATAAATCAAATTTTTGCAATACAATAGTGTTGAAAAGTTCGTAATCAATGATATGAACTCATAAGTTTTGATTAAAACTTGTTTTGCGGTCCTTTTTGAAGAGGTTTCGGACGAGCGGGTCAAAATGGTCCGAAAAATGCACACGTTGGACTTTAAACTGAGTAAAAAGTTCATAATTTGAGTTTTTGCAATATAATCGTGTTGAAAAGCTCGTAATCAAATATATGAACTCCTAAAGTTTTATTAAAACTTTTTTGGGGTCCTTTTTGTAGAGATTTCAGGCGAGCGGATCTAAATGGGCCGTAAAATGGTCCCGTTGGACTTTTAATTGAGTAAAATGTGCATAAATTGAGCTTTTGCGATATTATCGTGTTGAAAAGGTCGTAATCAATTATATGAACTCCTAAAATTCGATCAAAACTTGTTTTTCGGGCCTTTTGTAGAGGTTTCGGGCGAGCGGGTTTAAATGGGCCTTAAAAGGTCGTAATACAATAGTGTTGAAAAGCTTGTAATCAATGATATGAACTCCTAAGTTTTGGTTAAAACCTGATTTGCAGTCTTTTTTGTAGGGGTTTCGGACGAGAGGGTCTAAATGGACCGTAAAATGGGCTAGTTGGACTTTAAACTGAGTAAAAAGTACAAAAATTGAGGTTTTGCAATATAATCGTGTTGAAAAGATCGTAATCAATGATATGAAGCCCTAAAATTTGATTAAAATTTGTTTTTCGGTCCATTTTGTAAAGGTTTCAGGCGAGCGAGTCTAAATGGGTCGTAAAATGGACCCGTTGGACTTTTAACTGAGAAAAAATACATAAATTGAGTTTTTGCAATATAATCTTGTTGAAAAGCTCGTAATTAATTATAAGAACTCCTATGTTTTGATTAAAACTTGTTTTTCGGTCATTTTTGAAGAAGTTTCGGGCGAGCGGGTCTAAATGGCCCTTAAAATGGACCCGTTGGTCTTTTAACTGGGTGAAAAGAACAAAAATAAAATTTTTGCAATACAATAGTGTTGAAAAGCTCGTACTAAATGATATGAACTCCTAAGTTTTGATTAAAACTTGATTTGCGGTCCTTTTTGTAGAGGTCGGACGAGCGGGTCTAAATGGGCCATAAAATGGACCCGTTGGACTTTGAATTGGGTAAAAAGTACATAATTTAAGTTTTTGCAATATAATTCTATTGAAAAGATCGTAATCAATGATATGAAGTCCTAAAATTTGACTAAAACTTGTTTTTGGTCCTTTTTGTAGATGTTTCGGGCGAGTGGGTCTAAATGGTCCTTAAAATGGACCCGTTGGACTTTTAAGTGAGTAAAAAATACAAAAATTGAGTTTTTGCAATATAATCTTGTTGAAAAGCTCGTAACCAATTATATGAACTCCTAAAATTTGATTAAATCTTGTTTTTCGGTCATTTTTGAAGTGGTTTCGGGCGAGCAGGTCTAAATAGGCCTTAAAATGGACCTGTTAGACTTTTAACATGGTTAAAAGAACAGAAATCAAATTTTTGCAATACAATAGTGTTCAAAAGCTCGTAATCAATGATATGAACTCATAAGTTTTGATTAAAACCTTTTTGTGGTTCTTTTTGTAGAGGTTTCAGACGAGCGGGTCTAAATGGGCCGTAAAATTGACACGTTGGACTTTAAACTCAGTAAAAAGTACAAAAATTGAGTTTTTGCAGTACAATAGTGTTGATAAGCTCATAATCAATGATATGAACTCATAAGTCTTGATTAAAACTTATTTTGCGGTCCTTTTTGTTGAGGTTTCGGACGAGCGGGTCTAAATGTGTTGTAAAATGGACCCGTTGGACTTTAAACTGGGTAAAAAGTACAAAAATTGAGTTTTTGCAATATAATCATGTTGAAAAGATCGTATTCAATGATATGATGTCCTAAAATTTGATTAAAACTTGTTTTTCGATCCTTTTTGTAAAGGTTTCGGGCGAGCGGGTCTAAATGCGCCGTAAAATGGACACGTTGGACTTTTAACTAAGAAAAAATTATAGAAATTGACTTTTTGCAATATAATCTTGTTGGAAGGCTCGTAATCAATGATATGAACTCCTAAAATTTGATTAAAACTTGTTTTTCGGTCATTTTTGAAGATGTTTCGGGAGAGTGGGTCTAATTTGGCCTTAAAATGGACTCGTTGGACTTTTAACGGGGTTAAAATAAAAGGAATTGCGTTTTGTAATACAATAGTGTTGAAAAGCTCGTAATCAATGGTATGAACTCGTAAGTTTTGATTAAAACTTGTTTTCGGTCCTTTTTGTAAAGGTTTAGGGCGAGC
Source organism: Hibiscus trionum (assembly GCA_030270665.1). Classification (NCBI taxonomy): domain Eukaryota; kingdom Viridiplantae; phylum Streptophyta; class Magnoliopsida; order Malvales; family Malvaceae; genus Hibiscus; species Hibiscus trionum. The sequence goes on along the minus strand of BSYR01000026.1, from coordinate 36,527,067 downwards.
GGGTCTAAATGGGCCGTAAAATGGATCAGTTGGAATTTTAACTTAGTAAAAAATACAGAAATTGAGTTTTTGCAATTCAATAGTGTTGAAAATATCATAATCAATGATATGAACTCATAAGTTTTGATTAAAACTTGTTTTGCGGTCCTTTTTGTAGAGGTTTGGGACAAGCGGGTCTAAATCGGCCGTAAAATCGACCCGTTTGACTCTTAACTGAGTAAAAAGTATATATGTTGAGTTTTTGCAATATAATCGTGTTGAAAAGTTGGCAATCAAAGATGTGAACTCCTAAAATTTGATTAAAACTTTTTTGTGGTCCTTTTTGTAGAGATTTCGGGCGAGCGGGTCTAATTGGGCCGTCAAAATGGTCCCGTTGGACTTTTAATTGAGTAAAAAGTATATAAATTGAGCTTTTGCAATATTATCGTGTTGAAAACTCGTAATCAATTACATAAACTGGCGAGTGGGTCTAAATGGGCGTTAAAATGGACCCGTTGGACTTTTAACTGGGTTAAAAGAACAGAAATTGAGTTTTTGCAATATAATCTTGTTGAAAAGCTCGTAATCAATGATATGAAGTCCAAAAATTTGATTAAAACATGTTTTCAGTCCTTTTTGTAGAGGTTTCGAGCGACCGGGTCTAAATGGGCATTAAAATGGACCTGTTGGACTTTTAACTGAGTAAAAAATACAGAAATTGAGTTTTCGCAATATAATCTTGTTGAAAAGCTCGTAATCAATGATATGACCTCTTAAATTTTGATTAAAACTTGTTTTGCGGTCCTTTTATAGAGGTTTCGGACGAGCGTGTCTAAATGGGCCGTAAAATGGACCCGTTGGACTTTTAACTGAGTAAAAAGTACATAAATTGAGTTTTTGCAATGTTATCGTGTTGAAAAGATCGTAATCAATGATATGAAGTCCTAAAATTTGATCAAACATGTTTTTCGGTCCTTTTTGTAGAGGTTTCGGGCGAGCGGGTCTAAATGGGCCGTAAAATGGACCCGTTGGACTTTTAACTAAGTAAAAAAATACAAAAATTGAGTTTTTGCAATATAATCTAATTGAAAAGCTCGTAATATATTATAAGAACTCCTAAAATTTGCTTAAGAGAACAGAAATCAAATTTTTGCAATACAATAGTGTTGAAAATCTCGTACTCAATGATATGAACTCCTAAGTATTGATTAAAACTTTATTTGTGGTCCTTTTTGTAGAGGTTTCGGACCAGCGGCTCTAAATGGGCCATAAAATGGACATGTTGGACTTTGAACTGAGTAAAAAGTACATAATATGAGTTTTTGCAATATAATAATGTTTAAAAGATCGTATTCAATGATATGAAGTCCTAAAATTTGATTAAAACTTGTTTTTCGGTCCTTCTTGTAGAGGTTTCGGGCGAGCGTGTCTAAATGGTCATAAAAATGGACCCGTTGGACTTTTAACTGAGTAAAAAATACAGAAATTGAGTTTTTGCAATATAATCTTGTTGAAAAGCTCGTAATCATGTATATGAACTCCGAAAATTTGATTAAACCTTGTTTTTAGGTCATTTTTGAAGTGGTTCCGGGCGAGCAGGTCTAAATGGGCCTTAAAATGGACCCGTTGGACTTTTAACCAGGTTAAAAGAACAGAAATCAAATTTTCGCAATACAATAGTGTTGAAAAGCTCGTAATCAATGATATGAACTCATAAGTTTTGATTATAACTTGTTTTGCGGTACTTTTTGTAAAGGTTTAGGACGAGCAGGTCTAAATGGGCCGTAAAATGGACACGTTGGACTTTAAACTGAGTAAAATGTACATAATTTGAGTTTTTGCAATATAATCGTGTTGAAAAGCTCGTAATCAAAGATATGAACTCCTAAAGTTTGATTAAAACTTTTTTGTGGTCCTTTTTGTAGAGATTTTGGGCGAGCGGGTCTAAATGGGCCGTAAAATGGTCCCGTTGGACTTTTAATTGAGTAAAAAGTACATAAATTGAGCTTTTGCAATATTATCGTGTTGAAAAGCTCGTAATCAATTATATGAACTCCTAAAATTTGATCAAAACTTGTTTTTCGGTCCTTTTAGTAGAGGTTTCGGGCGAGCGGGTCTAAATGGGCCTTAAAATGGACCCGTTGGACTTTTAACTAAGTAAAAAGAACAAAAATCCAATTTTGCAATACAATAGTGTTGAAAAGCTCGTAATCAATGATATGAACTCCTAAGTTTTGATTAAAACTTGATTTGCGGTCTCTTTTGTAGAGGTTTCGGACGAGCAGGTCTAAATGTGCTGTAAAATGAACTCGTTGGACTTTAAACTAAGTAAAAAGTACAAAAATTGAGGTTTTGCAATATAATCGTGTTGAAAAGATGGTAATCAATGACATGAAGTCCTAAAATTTGATTAAAACTTGTTTTTCGGTACTTTTTGTAAAGGTTACGGGCGAGCAGGTCTAAATGGGCCGTAAAATGGACCCGTTGGACTTTTAACTGAGAAAAAAATACAGAAATTGAGTTTTTGCAATATAATCTTGTTGAAAAGCTCGTAATCAATTATATGAACTCCTAAAATTTGATTAAAACTTGTTTTTCGGTCATTTTTGAAGTGGTTCAGGGCGAGCGGGTCTAAATGGGCCTTAAAATGGACCCGTTAGACTTTTAACTGGGTGAAAAGAATAAAAATAAAATTTTTGCAATACAATAGTGTTGAAAAGCTCGTACTCAATGATACAAACTCCTAAGTTTTGATTAGAACTTGATTTGCGGTCCTTTTTGTAGAGGTTTCGGATGAGCGGGTCTAAATGGGCCATAAAATGGACCCGTTGGACTTTAAACTGAGTAAAAAGTACATAATTCGAATTTTTGCAATATAATTTTGTTGAAAAGATTGTAACCAATGATATGAAGTCCTAAAATTTGATCAAAACTTGTTTTTCGGTCCTTTTTGTAGAGGTTTCGGGCGAGCGGGTCTAAATGGTCCTTAAAATGGACCCGTTGGACTTTTAACTGAGTAAAAACTATAGAATTTGTGTTTTTGCAATATAATCTAGTTGAAAAGCTCGTAACCAATTATATGAACTCCTAAAATTTGATTAAATCTTGTTTTTCGGTCATTTTTGAAGTTGTTTCGGGCGCGTGGGTCTAAATGGGCCTTAAAATGGACCCGTTGGACTTTTAACTATGTTAAAAGAACAGAAATTGAATTTTCGCAATACAATAGTGTTGAAAAGCTCGTAATCAATGATATGAACTCATAAGTTTTGATTAAAACTTGTTTTGCGATCCTTTTGTAGAGGTTTCGGACGAGAGGATCTAAATGGGCCGTAAAATGAACACGTTGGACTTTAAACTAGGTAAAAAGTTCATAATTTGAGTTTTTGCAATATAATCATGTTGAAAAGCTCGTAATCAAAGATATTAACTCCTAAAGTTTGATTAAAACTTTTTTGCGGTCTTTTTTGTAGAGATTTTGGGCGAGCGGGTCTAAATGGGCCGTAAAATGGTCCCGTTGGACTTTTAATTGAGTAAAAAGTACATAAATTGAGCTTTTGTGATATTATCGTGTTTTAAAGCTCGTAATCAATTATATGAACTCCTAAAATTTGATCAAAACTTGTATTTCGGTCCTTTTTGTAGAGGTTTCGGGCGAGCTGGTCTAAATGGTCCTTAAAATAGACCCGTTGGACTTTTAACTAAGTAAAAAAAACAAAAAATAAATTTTTGCAATACAATAGTGTTGAAAAGCTCGTAATCAATGATATGAACTCCTAAGTTTTGATTAAAACTTGATTTGCGGTCTTTTTTGTAGAGGTTTCGGACGAGCAGGTCTAAATGTGCCGTAAAATGGACCCGTTGGACTTTAAACTAAGTAAAAAGTACAAAAATTGTGGTTTTGCAATATAATCGTGTTGAAAAGATGGTAATCAATGATATGAAGTCCTAAAATTTGATTAAAACTTGTTTTTCGGTACTTTTTGTAAAGGTTACGGGTGAGCAGGTCTAAATGGGCCGTAAAATGGACCCGTTGGACTTTTAACTGAGAAAAAAATACAGAAATTGAGTTTTTGCAATATAATCTTGTTGAAAAGCTCGTAATCAATTATATGAACTCCTAAAATTTGATTAAAACTTGTTTTTCGGTCATTTTTGAAGTGGTTAAGGGCGAGCGGGTCTAAATGGGCCTTAAAATGGACCCGTTGGATTTTAACTGGGTGAAAAGAACAAAAATAAAATTTTTGCAATACAATAGTGTTGAAAAGCTCGTACTCAATGATATGAACTCCTAAGTGTTGATTAAAACTTGATTTGCGGTCCTTTTTGTAGAGGTTTCGGATGAGCGGGTCTAAATGGGCCATAAAATGGACCCGTTGGACTTTAAACTGAGTAAAAAGTACATAATTCAATTTTTTGCAATATAATTTTGTTGAAAAGATTGTAACCAATGATATGAAGTCCTAAAATTTGATCAAAACTTGTTTTTCGGTCCTTTTTGTAGAGGTTTCGGGCGAGCGGGTCTAAATGGTCCTTAAAATGGACCCGTTGGACTTTGAACTGAGTAAAAACTACAGAATTTGTGTTTTTGCAATATAATCTAGTTGAAAAGCTCGTAACCAATTATATGAACTCCTAAAATTTGATTAAATCTTGTTTTTCGGTCATTTTTGAAGTCGTTTCGGGCGAGTGGGTCTAAATGGGCCTTAAAATGGACCCGTTGGACTTTTAACTATGTTAAAAGAACAGAAATCGAATTTTTGCAATACGATAGTGTTGAAAAGCTCGTAATCAATGATATGAACTCATAAGTTTTGATTAAAACTTGTTTTGCGATCCTTATGTAGAGGTTTCAGACGAGAGGATTTAAATGGGCCGTAAAATGGACACGTTGGACTTTAAAATGAGTAAAAAGTTCATAATTTGAGTTTTGCAATATAATCGTGTTGAAAAGCTCGTAATCAAAGATATTAACTCCTAAAGTTTGATTAAAACTTTTTTTGGTCCTTTTGTAGAGATTTCGGGCGAGCGGGTCTAAATGGGCCGTAAAATGGTCCCGTTGGACATTTAATTGAGTAAAAAGTACATAAATTGAGCTTTTGCAATATTATCGTGTTGAAAAGCTCGTAATCAATTATATGAACTCCTAAAATTGGATCAAAACTTTTTTTCGGTCCTTTTTGTAGAGGTTTCGGGCGAGCGGGTCTATATGGGCCTTAAAATGGACGCGTTGGACTTTTAACTAAGTAAAAAGAACAAAAATCGAATTTTTTCAATACAATAGTGTTGAAAAGCTCGTAATCAATGATATGAACTCCTATGTTTTTTATTAAAACTTGATTTGCGGTCTTTTTTAGAGGTTTCGGACGAGAGGGTCTAAATGGACCGTAAAATGGACATGTTGGACTTTAAACTGAGTAAAAAGTATAAAAATTGAGGTTTTGCAATATAATCGTGTTGAAAAGATCGTAATCAATGATATGAAGTCCTAAAATTTGATTAAAACTTGTTTTTCGATCCTTTTTGTAAAGGTTTCGGGCGAGCGGGTCTAAATGGGCCGTAAAATGGACCTGTTGGACTTTTAACGGAGAAAAAATACAAAAATTGAGTTTTTGCAATATAATCCTTTTGAAAAGCTCGTAATTAATTATATGAACTCCTAAAATTTGATTAAAACTTGTTTTTTCGGTCATTTTTGAAGAGGTTTCGGGCGAGCGGGTCTAAATGGGCCTTAAAATGGACCCGTTGGACTTTCAACTGGATTAAAAGAACAGAAATCAAATTTTTGCAATAAAATAGTGTTGAAAAGCTCGTACTCAATGATATGAACTCCTAAGTTTTGATTAAAACTTGATTTGCGGTACTTTTGTAGAAGTTTTGATTAAAACTCAATGAGTGAGTATGTAGAGTTGGGTTTGCCTTGATTTTTTAATCCCAAATTTTTTAATAAATCTTCTACTTAAAATGAAAATTCTATCAAATAAGATTCTGCAGATAACAAAAACAAAAGATATATAGCAAAGTGAATGTTCATTGCCGGTACCCACCATTTGCAATGGAAGCTGATACTTTTAATTTTAGGGGAATAGGTTGTAGTGTTGGGGTATAGCCATTGATTTAATTTTTGAGGTTTTAGTTTTATAATTTTTGAGGAAGATGGTAAAAAAGAAAATTTTAAAAGTTTGGGGGTTAAATTAGAAACTATTTTTTTTAATTAATGGAAACTAACGGCAAAGAGATCAAAATAGAAAAGATTCTAAACGTAAGTGATCAGAATAATCTTTTTTGAATTCTGGTGACCAAAATAAAACACACCTTAAACGAAAGGGACCACTGGTGAAGATTACCCTTAATTCAAACATATAAATTCATTTACTTAAGCATAATCACCTAGACAAGTGAATCTGCCCCCTAAACTGGCAGTTTGAGTAACCTCTACTAAATTGGCCATATCTTTTTACTCACAACTCCAGACAAAGAGTTCTTTACCATTCTAGAAATCTAATAAACACACCTTTACAACCATGTATAACACATATTTTTATCATTTTTCCTATCAATACAGTTTATTACTTGAACATAGGGCATTTTCAAAAACCTAATCTGCGCCTATGCTTAATTTGTGACTTTAGTGCATTTATAACCTATGTTTCACTACACCATTAATCTTGAGATTTTAACATAATAATGATGTTCCAGCAACCAACAAAACAGGGCATGTAAGTCCTCAATTATCAATCCTTACAAACTAGTCCATTTTGATCCTCTATGTGTTCTAATGATATTTAAACTATCAATTGATATATAATTCAAGCTAAACCATTTATTTTTCATTCCTACAATACCTCACCTGTTTCTAAAAAAATTTCCAGAATTTATTGGCATCAATTAAACCCCTAAAAATTTTCAAAATTACAATTTAACCTAAGTAGTTTCCAGATTCATTCAATTCTGAGCAGTCATTTTGTAATTCAATTTCTAGCCACTTCCTATGTCGTTTTCATACTCAAGAGGCCATTTTCTTATAGTACTCATTCATCTATACAACTTTTATTTGCAAAAGTTTTCCTAATTCGAACCCTAACCCATTCGAAATTCAAGTTCAAAACAGGGTAATGCATGAACCCTAATCTGGGCAGATTCAATCTAAGTTCATGTTCATATTAAATTTCCAGAAATATAGCTATTCTAAAATGAACCCAGCTATCAAACAACTTTATGACTTAATTCTAACCTTATTTACAGCAACCATTCATAATCAAAATCATCAAAATATACCCTAAATCTCAAGAACAACATCAAATGACTAACAAACACTTACTTGAGCTATGGAATCAACATGCATGTATTTTCCATTTAATTTCCAGCAACTTTCTTCTCTAATTTCTCTTAATTCTCGGTGAAGAAGATGAATGAAGAAGGTGGAAGATGATAATGGCTTTGGGTTTACACTTGTTTGATTTTAAGCCTTAATGGTCGAATATGGCTTAGTAAAGGACACATGGTTCCTTTGTTAGCCACGTTTATTTCCACTATGTGGAATTACATGTATTTTATTCTTATAATAATTTTAATTTATCATCCACTATCTATATATATCTAATTATATACGTATATTAGTTATATATTTTACTTATAATAACATTAATTTGGTCCTATTTAAACTTTAATCTAACATATGTGACATACATGTTATTACATATTAGATTCAATTGCTTATAAGTTTACACATGAATATATCTATTATTCGTACTTCATTTGTAACTTAATAGAGCTTAGTTTATATGGTTTCATTATAATCTTAACTAAATTGTAAATTGTTTACGCTACCCTTGTCGTTTTCTATAATTCTAACTAGGGTGGTTTTTAGGGTGTTACAACTCCTCCCCCTTTAAAGAAAATCCGTCCTCGAATTTTACCTGAATCGAACAGATGAGGATATTGCTTTTTCATCATGTCCTCAGGTTCCCGCGTCGCTTCTTCGACGTTATGATTCCTCCAAAGAACTTTGACAAGAGGAACACTTTTATTTCGAAGTCTCTTGACTTCTCGATCGAGGATTCGGATGGGTTCTTCTTCGTATGAAAGATCGGGATTGAACTCAACTTCTTCAGGCTCAAGAACGTGAGACGGATCAGATCGATATCTTCTGAGCATTGAGACGTGGAAGACATTGTGTATCTTATCGAACTCGGGAGGAAGAGCGAGTTGATAAGCTACAGGACCAATTCTTTCGACTACTTCAAATGGTCCGATAAACCGAGGACTTAGTTTACCTCTTTTGCCAAATCAGAATACTTTCTTCCACGGGGAAACTTTGAGGAACACTTTATCTCCGACTTCATGTTGAATGTCTCTACATTTCAGATTAGCGTAAGACTTTTGACGATCAAAGGCTTGCTTCAATCGAGAATGAATGCTTTGAACTTGTTCTTCGGTTTCCGGAAGCAATTGTGGTCCCAAAACTTTATTATCACCGAGTTCAGACCAACACAGAGGTGTTCGACATCTTCTTCCATACAACGCTTCGAAAGGAGCCATTTGAATCGAAGATTGGAAGCTATTGTTGTAGGCGAATTCTACCAAAGGTAGCGATTTCTCCCAGTTCTTTCCGAAGTCAATGATACAAGATCTGAGAATGTCTTCGAGAATTTGAATTACTCGCTCGGATTGACCATCGCTTTGCGGATGGAAAGCTGTGCTAAGATCCAGTTTGGTTTCGAGAGCTTTATGTAGAGTCTTCCAAAATCGAGCTGTGAATCAGGGATCTCGATTGGAGACTATTGAGATTAGAACTCCATGTAAACGAATTACTTCTCGGATGTATAATTCAGCCAAGGCTTCAAGACTGAGATTCATTCTCACCGGAATGAAGTGTGCTGACTTGGTGAAATGATCAACGATCACCCAGATAGCGTCGCACTTTCTTGGCGAACAAGGAAGACCGGTTACGAAATCTATTGTGATCCGTTCCCATTTCCATTGTGGAAATTCGAGAGGTTGAAGCAAACCAGTAGGGACTTGGTGCTCGACTTTAACCCGTTGCCAGTTTAGACATTTTGCTACAGAGTCGTTGATAGCCGTTTTCATTCCTGGCCACCAATACAAGGGCTTGAGATCCTTGTACATCTTAACTGATCTAGGGTGGATCGAAAAAGAACTTTGGTGCGCTTCTTGTAGGATTTCATCTTGTAATTCTTTGTTATTAGGGACATATTTACGATCTTTGAAGTATAGAAGACCGTTTGACTTAACAGAGAAGTCAGGATTAGACTCTAGCTTAGAATTCATTTTCTGAAATTCCGGATGAATTTGTTAAAGTTCTTTGATCCTGGTGATTATAGTAGATTGAACTTGAAGTTCATTCAGATAATCTCGAGCCTTGCATAGCCGGAAATGAGCGTTGATAGCTAAAAAGCTATGAATAAACAAATTGAAGACGTTACTTAGGTTACAAAATTTCATTTGAAGGATTTCTTGCTAAATAAGAAAGTGTTCAAATTCTTCCTTGACTATCAAGAAGGAATTCGAATGATCATTTTAAATTTGAAGATTGAACGTTTTCGAATTTTTGAGGATTTCGAGTAACTTACAGAGTTTCGGTTTTCGACTCAGAGCGTCGGCAACGACATTGGCTTTTTCGGGATGATAATCGATGGCCAGGTCATAGTCTTTGAGCAACTCTAACCATCTTCTTTGTCTAAGGTTCAGATCTTTTTGAGTGAGTAAATACTTCAGGCTTTTGTGATCAATGAACAACTTGCATCTTTCACCGAACAAGTAGTGTCGCCAAATTTTGAGCGCGAACACAATGGCCGCAAGCTCGAGATCGTGAGTAGGATAATTCAATTCGTGTTGCTTCAGCTGCTGAGAGGCGTATGCAATCACATTGCCTTTTTGCATCAGAACACAACCTAGGCCCGAGTGTGATGCATCGTTGTACACTACGAATTCTTTGCCCGATTCGGGTTGAATAAGAACAGGAGCGTGTGTCAAAGTTTGCTTGAGTTGATCAAAACTTCGTTGTTGTTTTTCTGACAACTCAAAGTTTATATCCTTTCGGAGGAGTTTGGTTAATGGTGCTGCAATAATGGAAAATCCTTTCACAAATCTTCGGTAATAGCCGGCTAATCCGAGGAAACTTCGGACTTCGCTCACATTTCTCAGAGGTCTCCAATCAAGGATAGTTTGAATTTTCTTTGAATCGACTTTGATTCCATCGGCATAAATGATGTGTCTGAGGAATGAAACTTCGAATAACCAAAATTCACATTTAGTGAACTTGGCGTATAATTGGCGATCTTGGAGCGTTTGAAACACAATCCGAAGATGATCAGCAAGTTCTTCCTTGTTCCGAGAGTATACAAGGATGTCGTCAATGAAAACAACCACGAACTTGTCAAGATAAGGCTTGAATACTCGATTCATCATGTCCATGAACACAACAGGGGCATTCGTTAAACCAAATGGCATTACTAGGAACTCGTAATGTCTATATCGAGTTCGGAAAGCTGTTTTGGGCACATCTTCTTCTTCCACCCTCATTTGATAGTAACCAAACCGAATATCAATCTTGGAGAACACGGCTGCGTGTTTGAGTTGATCGAACAAATCTTCGATTCTCGATAGCAGATACTTGTTCTTGATGGTTATTTTATTAAGTTGCCGGTAATCGATACAAAGTCACATCGTACCGTCTTTATTTTTCACGAACATGACAGGAGCACCCCAGGGAGAGATGCTAGGTCGGATGAATCCCTTATCCTCGAGTTCTTGAATTTGATTCTTTAGTTCTTTGAGTTCCACAGGTGCCATCTGATAAGGTGTAATGGACACATGATTAGTTTTGGGTTGAACTTCGATCTTGAATTCTACTTCCCGAGTTGGAGTATGGCCAGGGAGTTCCTCGAGAAAAACATCGGAAAATTCAGATACAATAGGCATTTCAAGTAAACCGAAATCAAGCTCGTCTTGTAGTGCTATAGAGGCGAAAATAGAGATCGGTTTCTTGTCTATTAATAGGATGGATTCTTTTCCTAAACCCCGTAAATATAACCTACATTTTTACAGTCTACCCAGGCTTCATGTTTTCCCAACCAATCTAGTCCTAAAACTATATCAAATTCACATTTGGGTAATACATATAGATTACAAGAGAAAGGTACATTTCGTATGGTTATTTGGCAGTCTCTACAGATCAAGTTAATCGGCAAGTTTCCACCTATTGGATTTGAAACTACAAGGCTTGATTTTACAATTTCTGGCTTCAAATTTAGTTCATCTAATAGATATGAACAAACAAATGAATGTGTTGATCCCGAATCTATCGAAGCGTAAAGAGGTTTAAGGTTCAGTTCAACCGTACCCGCAATGACGTCGGGAGATTCATCCTAATCTATTCCACGAATGTGGTAGACACGAGCTGGGGCTCAGGACTCCTGATAAGTGGTGGCTTTTGACTGGGCAACCTTGCCTTTCCCGAGATTGTTCGACTGAACTTGTCTCGGATGTTTGCCTCGGCTAGACGGCACAGAACTTTGGTTAGCCGGTCGAACAAAAGATTGATCATTTCGTTTTGGACAGTCTCGGATGTAATGATCGTCAGCGCCACAAGCATAACAGAGGTTCGCTTGGGCTCGGCATTGGCCAAAGTGATTCTTCTGACAGAATTTGCAAACAGGAGGTATTTCGACATTTCCAGTACTGTTGACGGAAACAACCAGAATAGCCATCTTGTTGGAGTGTTGTGGTTGGAAATTATTCCGAGTAGATGGTATATAGGTGGAGGATGATTCCTTATGATGTTTCGGCTTCTTAGACCACTGAGACTTGTCTCCACTCTTCCGCTTCTTATCAGTTTGGAATCCACTCTTTCGTTTCTCGGCATTTCTCATCTTAGAATCAGTGGCGATGGCCCGATTCACAAGGATTTGAAAATCCGTAATGTCAAGTGCTCTGAACATCGGACTCAATTCATCACTAAGCTCGTCGATGAACATTTGGCATTTATCTTTCTCGATTTTGATGTACTCTGAGCCATACTTGCAGTATTTGCAGAAATCGGCAACATATTGTTCAATCGGCCGATTGGCCTGTTTCAGATGTAAGAACTTCTTCCTTCGATCAGCAAGGTATTGTTCGTTAATATATTTCTTTTTGAATTCATCAACGAAGAATTTCCATGTAACTGACTCGGCAGGGGCGGTCAGAGTCGTGGTTTCCCACCAACTTAGAGCTTCGTCGGCTAGAAGTGCAATCGCAAATTCAAGTTTATGTTCATCCGAACATTGAAGTTGACTAGTTAAGATTTGAGTGGTTTTTTTGAGCCAGTTCTCAGCTTCTTCCGACTTTTTCTCGTTTTCGCCGGTGAATGTAGTTGCTCGATTTTACGTGAGCTTGTCGATAGGGGCTTGACTCGGAGACATTCCCGCTGAGCACTCTGAGAAGTCGGAATTGTCGGAGTTGTTTGATTCGGTTCAGGGAGCGGAGTCGGTTCTCGCGGTTCTGATCTTCTCGGAGGCTCCGCTTGCTCGGGAGGATTAAATTGTCCCAGATTGTTGGTTTTCATCCTAACGCTACCATCCTCGTTAGATGATTCCCGAGAACTTTAATTATCACAAGTCATACGTGATTTAGACATTCTAATAAGATTTCAGAAAAGATCGAAGTTAGAGAGCGCAATCGCAAGTAGTTCGATATAAAACTCCTAGGTGGCATAGTTTAACCTTTATGATGCAATAGACCCAATTTAGTCTGAGAATCGACTAAATTGAAGCTTTGATACCAATTTATGTAACACCCCTCGCACGGTTAAGAACGAGAGATGTCACATTCGAACAACAAAAAACATATAACAAAATACACAGGCTTGGCAAACCATAATAGTCAATTAAATATACAACTTATAACAGAATAAGAAATGATCATACAAACATCCTTAGCAAACTAAAGTAATCAATCAAATTCATTACTTAGAACCTTTCAACATGTGAATCAAACAAACATATACACCAGATCATTTAGACTAAAGTGGGCCATTTTAAATTTTTCTTAACATGCGATCTAACTTATTAACTAACATATAACATGACTATTTACATAATTCAATGATTAATCATGGATACACTTGAGCATTCAATGCCAATTAACCAATCCAATTCATAAAGATAAACATTCGACTAACATATAAACAACCTATATACAATCGACTATCCTAACATACTAATACTTCAATATACATATCAATTAGCATGTTCAAATTATTAAACTATATAAAACCATTACTTTATGCATCATTCGAAACAAGTAACAACCATAACAAAGTCTAAATGTAAATACCTAAACCAAGCATATAAATCAACTTGTACGTATCATATCATTCAAATCCATATCAAGCTTAGATAACTTAAACATAACTTATTCATATCACCAATCCATATATATACATATCAACCATCAATTCTATTACATAACCTAACTTGTCTTAACTTATACAAGCCAACTATCAAAATACATATTCTTCAATGCATGTGACACATTAACATAGACTATGCCACCATCTAGGAGACTAAACAAAACTATATCATACTTGTGTTTTAGCTTGTGACGGCTCTCAAAACAAAACGGCTAGCTTTCGGATATTAACAAACCTGTTATTTTGGAAGAAGGAAACAAAGAGAGTGATAAGTACACATAATGTACTTAGTGAGGCAGCCCTAAACATTACTAGTTTCAATCTTTTAAAGTCTTATTCAATCTTTAAGGTTACTTAGCTAGGCTTAGCACGTATTGGCATACCTAGCTAGTCTATCAAAACCAAGTTAACATAGCTATTTTCATGTACTAACCAATAGGGCAGCAAGCATTTACATGTACAATGACTTATTGGGCAACAACCATTTCATTTAAAACACACCAATTTGGGCAGCAAGCTACATATACATTTCATACCAAATTGGACAGCAAGCAACATATACAATTCAAGCCAAATTTGGGCAGCAAGCAAATGTACAATTCAAGCTAAATTGAACAGCAAACAACATATAATCTCATTGTCATCTTGGCAGCAACATTTCATAGTTTCACATCACAACATAGTTCATTTTAAATCTCAACCAAGTACACATATTCATTCCATATCATAAGGGCTAATACCCAACTTGTTCATTTAAACATATATCATTGTTCTAATCAGGTTATGCCTTAGATGATTAATGAATTAGGTAATCAAGTCTTCATGTAACATGTAACATTAGATACTCAAAGTATCCATTTCTCATTTCAACTTATAACAGAGGATGCATAGGCATCAATGGTGACTTACCACCATTCAATTATCAAGGTGACTAACCACCTTATCAGGTTTATAGGTGACTAACCACCATCCTGTAACAAAGATCAGAGGAGCTCAATGACTCTAAGGCATGCCCTTCTACCTATAGACACTAATCAAACCAAGACTTTACTTATCTTTCTTTATTAACAAGAGCATTCACTTACCAATCATTCATAATTTCAAAGGCATTTAACCATTTCAATAGGCATACACATATAATCAATCAAGCATCATGGTAACATAAAATTCCAGCAAGCACATGAGATCATTTTCATTTTATAATCATCAAAAACCAGTAGCAAAGCTTATCATTTTGTCTCATTTCACATAGCTCAAGCAATCAACACATCATAGCAACTAATCATATTTATGCTAAGCATGCTTATCTAACAAGCAATACACACTTACAACCATATCTCTTTACTCACAACTCCAAACAAAGAGTTCTATACCATTATAGAAAGCTAATAAACACACCTTTACAACCATGTATAGCACATATTTTTATCATTTTCCTATCAATACAGTTTATTACTTGAACATAGGGCATTTTCATAAACCTAATCTGCCTATGCTTAATTTGTGACTTTAGTGCATTTATAACCTATGTTTCACTACACAATTAATCTTGAACTTTTAACCACATTTACCTACATATATTAACATAATAATGATGTTCCAGCAACCACAAAAACAGGGCATGTAAGTCCTCTATTATCAATCCTTACAAACTAGTCCATTTTGATCCTCTATGTGTTCTAATGATATTTAAAATATCAATTGATATATAATTCAAGCTAAACCATTTATTTTTCATTCCTACAATATCTCCCCTATTTCTAACAAATTTTCCAAAATTTATCAGCATCAATTAAACCCCCTTAAACATTTCAAAATTATAATTTAACCTAAGCAGTTTCCAGATTCATTCAATTCTGAGTAGTCTTTTTTAATTCAATTTCTAGCCACTTCCTATGTTGTTTTCATACTCAAGAGACCATTTTCTTTTATTAATCATTCAGCTCTACAACTTTTATTTACAAAAGTTTTCCTAATTCGAACCCTAACCCATTCGAAATTCAAATTCAAAACAAGGCAATGTATGAACCCTAATCTGGGCAGATTCAATCTAAGTTCATGTTCATATTAAATTTCCAGAAATTTAGCTATTCTAACATGAACCCAACTATCAAACAACTTTATAACTTAATTCTAACCTTATTTACAGCAACCATTCATAATCAAAATCATCAAAATATACCATAAATCTCAAGAACAACATCAAATGACTAACAAACACTTACTTGAGCTATGGAATCAACATGCATGTATTTTCCATTTAATTTCCAGCAACTTTCTTGTCTAATTTCTCTTAATTCTCGGTGAAGAAGATGAATGAAGAAGGTGGAAGATGATATTGGCTTTGGGTTTACACTTGTTTGATTTTAAGCCTTAATGGTCGAATATGGCTTAGTAAAGGACACATGGTTCCTTTGTTAGCCACGTTTTTTTCCACTAAGTGGAATTACATGTATTTTATTCTTATAATAATTTTAATTTATCAGCCACTATATATATATATCTAATTATATATGTATATTAGTTATATATTTTACTTATAATAACATTAATTTGGTCCTATTTAAACTTTAATCTAACATATGTGACATACATGTTATTACATATTATATTCAATTACTTATAAGTTTACACATGAATATATCTATTATTCGTACTTCATTTGTAACTTAATAGAGCTTAGTTTATATGGTTTCACTATAATCTTAACTAAATTGTAAATTGTTTACGCTACCCTTGTCGTTTTCTATAATTCTAACTTGGGTGGTTTTTAGGGTGTTACAACTCCTCCCCCTTAAAGAAAATTTGTCCTCGAATTTTACCTGAATCGAACAGATGAGGATATTGCTTTTTCATCGTGTCCTCAGGTTCCCACGTCGCTTCTTCGACGTTATGATTCCTCCAAAGAACTTTGACAAGAGGAACACTTTTATTTCGAAGTCTCTTGACTTCTTGATCGAGGATTCGAAATTGCGGTACTTTTTGTAGAGGTTTTTAACGAGCGGGTCTAAAGGGGTCGTAAAATGGACATGTTGGACTTTAAACTGAGTAAAAAGTACATAAATTGAGTTTTTGCAATATAATCATGTTGAAAAGATCGTAATCAATGATAAGAACTCCTAAAATTTGATTAAAACATTTTTCCGGTCCTTTTTGTAGAGTTTTCGGATGAGAGGGTCTAAATGGGCCGTAAAATGGACCCGTTAGACTTTAAACTGAGTAAAAAGTACAAAAATTGAGTTTTTGCAATATAATCGTGTTGAAATGATCATAATCAATGATATGAAGTCCTAAAATTTGATTAAAACTTACTTTTCGGTCATTTTTGTAGAGGTTTCGGGCGAGCGGGTATAAATGGGCCGTAAAAAGGACTCGTTGCACTTTTAACTGAGTATAAAGCACATAAATTGATTTTTTTGCAATATAATCGTGTTGAAAAGCTCGTAATCAATGATATGAACTTCTAAAATTTGATTAAAACTTGTTTACCGGTCGTTTTTGTAGAGGTTCCGGGCAAGCTGGTCTAAATGGGCCTTAAAATGGACCCGTTGGACTTTTAACTGAGTAAAAAAAACAGAAATTGAATTTTTGCAATACAATAGTGTTGAAAAGCTCGTAACCAATGTTATGAACTCCTAGGTTTTGATTAAAACTTGTTTTGCGGTCCTTTTTGTAGAGGTTTCCGACGAGCGGGACTAAATGGGCCGTAGAATGGACCCGTTGGACTTAAAACTGAGTAAAAAGTACATAAATTGAGTTTTTGCAACATAATCATGTTGAAAAGATCGTAATCCATGATATGAACTCCTAAAATTTGATTAAAACATATTTTTCGGTACTTTTTGTAGAGGTTTCGGGCGAACGGGGCTAAATGGGCCGTAAAATGGACCCGTTGGACTTTTAACTTAGTAAAAATACATAAATTGAGTTTTTCCAATATAATCTTTTTGAAAAGCTTGTAATCAATTATATGAACTCCTAAAATTTGAATAAAACTTGTTTTTCGGTCATTTTTGTAGAGGTTTCCAGCGAACAGGTCTAAATGTACCTTAAAATGGACCCGTTGGACTTTTAACTGAGTAAAAAGAACAAAAATAGAATTTTAGCAATACAATAGTGTTGAAAAGCTCGTAATCAATGATATGAACTCCTAGGTTTTGATTAAAACTTATTTTGCGGTCCTTTTTGTAGAGGTTTCGGATGAGCGAGTTTAAATGGACTGTAAATTGGACCCGTTGGACTTTTAACTGAGTAAAAAGTACATAAATTAAGTTTTTGCAATGTAATCGTGTTGAAAAGCTCGTAATCAAAGATATGAACACCTAAATTTTGATTAAAACTTGTTTCCGGTCCTTTTTGTAGAGATTTAAGGGAGAGTGGGTCTAAATGGGTCGTAAAATGGATCTGTTTGACTTTTAACTGAGTAAAAAATACAAAAATTGAGTTTTTGCTATATAATCTTGTTGAAAAGCTCGTAATCAATTATATGAACTCCTAAAATATAATTAAAACTTGTTTTTCGGTACTTTTTGTAGAGGTTTCGGGCGAGCGGGGTTAGATGGCTCTTAAAATGGATCCATTGGACTTTTAACTGAGTAAAAAGAACATAAATTGAATTTTTGGAATACAATAGTGTTGAAAAGCTTGTAATCAATGTTATGAACTCCTAATTTTTGATTAAAACTTGTTTTGCGGTCCTTTTTGTAGAGGTTTTGGACGAGCGGGTCTAAATGGACCCGTTGGACTTTAAACTGAGTAAAAAGTACATAATTTTAGTTTTTGCAATATAATCATGTTAAAAAAGCTCTTAATCAATGATATGAAATCCTAAAATTGGATTAAAACTTGTTTTTCGGTCCTTTTGTAGAGGTTTCGGGCGAGCGAGTCTAAATGGTCCTTAAAATGGACTCGTTGCACTTTTAATTGAGTAAAAAGAACATAAATTTAAATTTTACAATAAAATAGTGTTGAAACGATCGTAATCAAAGATATGAACTCATAAGTTTTGATTAAAACTTGTTTTGTGGTCCTTTTTGTAGATGTTTAGGACAAGCGGGTCTAAATAGGCCGTAAAATGGACCCGTTAGACTTTTAAATGAGTAAAAAGTTTATAAATTGAGTTTTTGCAATATAATCATGTTGAAAAGCTCGTAATCAAAGATATGAACCCCTGAAATTTGATTAAAACTTTTTTTGCGGTCCTTTTTGTAGAGATTTCGAGCGAGCGGGTCTAAATGGGCCGTAAAATGGTCCCGTTGGACTTTTAATTGTGTAAAAAGTACATAAATTGAGATTTTGCAATATTATCATGTTGAAAAGCTTGCAATAAATTATACGAACTCCTAAAATATAATTAAAACTTGTTTTCGGTCCTTTTTGTAGAGGTTTTGGGCGAGCGGTGTTAAATGGGCCTTAAAATGGACCAATTGGACTTTTAACTGTGTAAAAAGAACATAAATTGAATTTTTGCAATATAATAGTGTTGAAAAGCTTGAAATCAATGTTATGAACTCCTAAGTTTTGATTAAAACTTGTTTTGCGGTCATCTTTGTAGAGGTTTCGGATGAGCGAGTTTAAATGGACAGTAAATTGGACCCGTTGGACTTTTAACTAAGTAAAAAGTACATAAATTAAGTTTTTGCAATGTAATCGTGTTGAAAAGCTCGTAATCAAAGATATGAACACCTAAATTTTGATTAAAACTTGTTTTCGGTCCTTTTTGTAGAGATTTCGGGAGAGTGGGTCTAAATGGGTCGTAAAATGGATCTGTTTGACTTTTAACTGAGTAAAAAATACAAAAATTGAGTTTTTGCTATATAATCTTGTTAAAAAGCTCGTAATCAATTATATGAACTCCTAAAATATAATTAAAACTTGTTTTTCGGTCCTTTTTGTAGAGGTTTCGGGCGAGCGGGGTTAAATGGCTCTTAAAATGGATCCATTGGACTTTTAACTGAGTAAAAAGAACATTAATTGAATTTTTGCAATACAATAGTGTTGAAAAGCTTGTAATCAATGTTATGAACTCCTAATTTTTGATTAAAACTTGTTTTGCGGTCCTTTTTGTAGAGGTTTTGGACGAGCGGGTCTAAATGGACCCGTTGGACTTTAAACTGAGTAAAAAGTACATAATTTTAGTTTTTGCAATATAATCATGTTAAAAAAGCTCTTAATCAATGATATGAAATCCTAAAATTGGATTAAAACTTGTTTTTCGGTCCTTTTGTAGAGGTTTCGGGCGAGCGAGTCTAAATGGTCCTTAAAATGGACTCGTTGCACTTTTAATTGAGTAAAAAGAACATAAATTTAAATTTTACAATAAAATAGTGTTGAAACGATCGTAATCAAAGATATGAACTCATAAGTTTTGATTAATACTTGTTTTGTGGTCCTTTTTTAGTGGTTTAGGACAAGCGGGTCTAAATAGGCCGTAAAATGGACCCGTTAGACTTTTAACTGAGTAAAAAGTTTATAAATTGAGTTTTTGCAATATAATCATGTTGAAAAGCTCATAATCAAAGATATGAACCCTTGAAATTTGATTAAAACTTTTTTTGCGGTCCTTTTTGTAGAGATTTCTAGCGAGCGGGTTTAAATGGGCCGTAAAATGGTCCCGTTGGACTTTTAATTGAGTAAAAAGTAGGTAAATTGAGATTTTGCAATATTATCATGTTGAAAAGCTTGTAATAAATTATATGAACTCCTAAAATATAATTAAAACTTGTTTTTCGGTCCTTTTTGTAGAGGTTTTGGGCGAGCGGTGTTAAATGAGCCTTAAAATGGACCCATTGGACTTTTAACTGAGTAAAAAGAACATAAATTGAATTTTTGCAATACAATAGTGTTGAAAAGCTTGTAATCAATGTTATGAACTCCTAAGTTTTGATTAAAACTTGTTTTGCGGTCCTTTTTGTAGAGGTTTTGGACGAGTGGGTCTAAATGGTCCCGTTGGACTTTAAACTGAGTAAAAAGTACATAAATTAAGTTTTTGCAATATAATCATGTTAAAAAAGCTCTTAATCAATTATATGAACTCCTAAAATTTGATTAAAACTTATTTTTTGTCCTTTTTGTAGAGGTTTCGGGCGAGCGGGGCTAAATGGGCCTTAAAATGGACCCAATGGACTTATAACTGAGTAAAAAGAATAGAAATTGAATTTTTGCAATACAATAGTGTTGAAAAGCTCGTAATCAATTATATGAACTCTTAAGTTTTGATTAAAACTTGATTTGCGGTCCTTTTTCTGGAGGTTTCCGACGAGCGGGTCTAAATGGGTCGTAGAATGTACCCGTTGGACTTTAAACTGAGTAAAAAGTACATAAATTGAGTTTTTGCAACATAATCATGTTGAAAAGATCGTAATCAATGATATGAACTCCTAAAATTTGATTAAAACATATTTTTCGGTGCTTTTTGTAGAGGTTTCGGACGAGCGGGTCTAAATGGGCCGTAAAATGGACCCGTTGGACTTTTAACTGAGTAAAATATACATAAAATGAGATTTTGCAATATAATCATCTTGAAAAGCTCGTAATCAATTATATGAACTCCTAAAATTTTATTAAAACTTGTTTTTCGGTCCTTTTTGTAGGGGTTTCAGGCGAGCGGGTCTAAATGGGCCTTAAATTGAACCCGTTGGACTTTTAACTGAGTAAAAAGAGCAGAAATTGAATTTTTGCAATACAATAGTTTTGAAAAGCTCGTAATCAATGATATGAACTCTTAAGTTTTGATTAAAACTTGTTTTGCGGTCCTTTTTGTAGAGGTTTTGGACGAGCGGGTCTAAATGGGCCGTAAAATAGACCCGTGGGACTTTTAACTGAGTAAAAAGTACATAAATTGAGTTTTTGCAATTTGTTGGGATGTACGGTGCTTGATTCCTTCAACTGTTGTTGCTCGCCAAGTTGTGGAGAAGTGGAAATTTGGGTGTAAGAGGTGTGTAAGCTAAAAAGATTAAGGACACGATGATTTATAGTGGTTCAACCTTCTAACCAAGGTATACATCCACTACCTTAGCTTCCCACTAAGGATTTCCAATCAATCCACTATTGATTTGTCCCCTTCTCTAGGCTTAGGAGGAAACCCTTACAAACCGATCAAGCTTTCTACCCAAAGCCTTGATCAAACCCTCTTTACAAAGAGATAAAAATAAGCAAACGCAAATCCCTCTAATAGGTATTTGTTTGTAAAATTAAGCTCTCACCCAGTCCTAAAACACTTGAGCAAATGTAACAATTTTTGCTCACTAGTGTTTGTCTATACAAGAAAATGACAATTAGGCACTAAGACATATTTTTGATCATATGATGTTTTACAACTGAAGCATTAACCCTTTCTAGATGCTTTGAGGGTCCTTTTATACTCCTTAATGAGTTTGTAGCCGTTACTAGCTGTTGGGGTTGAATTGGTGCCGTTGGAGACTTAATTTCCCACCATAAATGCAGTTCTGCAGCTCCCCGTTTCAAAACACTCTTGAAATAGAAAGAGGCGTTGCAGCACCCGTATCGAAACGTCCTTGGCCGTATCGGAACGCCCGTATCGAAATGCTTATCATCGTATCGAAACGCTCTGCATTTAAATGTTAGTTGGGAAATAGTCATTGGAGGTTTATGACCGTTGAGGTCAATGACACGTAGGCATATCGAAACTATAGAGACCGTATCGAAAAAATAGGCAAAATTCTCATCCAGTAAGGCCCGTTTCGAAACACTTTAACACTGTAAATACTCGTATCAAAACACCTAGGTGTGTTTCGAAACACCTGGAAGGTTTTGTTGGATTTGGCATTGAAAACATGTAAAACCCTTTTAAAACATCCCTTAAACATAGTTTCAAGTTATTTGGACTATAGAAACAGTTTTGAATTCTTTTTAACTTTGTCCAAAACATTTTTCAATTATTATATCAAAACATTAGTTCTACACAATATAATCGTGTTGAAAAGATAATAATAAATTATATAAAGTCCTAAATTTAATTAAAACTTGTTTTTTCAGTCCTTTTTGTAGAGGTTTCGGGCGAACAGATCTAAATGGGCCTTAAAATAGACCCGTTGGACTTTTATCTGAGAAAAAAGAACATAAATTGAATTTTTACAATACAATAATGTTGAAAAGTTTTTGCATTATAATCTTGTTAAAAAACTCGTAATCAATTATATGAACTCCTAATATTTGATTAAAACTTGTTTTCGGTCATTTTTGTAGAGGTTATGGCCGAGCGGGTCTAAATAGGCCTCAAAATGTACCCGTTGGACTTTTAACTGAGTAAAAAATACAGAAATTGAGTTTTTGCAATATAATCGTGTTGAAAAGCTCGTAATCAATTATATGAAATCTTAAAATTTGATTAAAACTTGTTTTTCCGTCCTTTTTGTAGAGGTTTCGGGCGAGCGGGTCTAAATGGGCCTTAAAATGGACCCGTTGGATATTTAACTAAGTAAAAAGAACGTGAATTGATTTTTTTTGCAATACAATAGTGTTTAAAAACTGGTAATCAACGATATGAAGTCCTAAGTTTTGATTAAAAATTGTTTTGTGGTCCTCTTTATAGTGGTTTCGGGCGAGCAGGTCTAAATTAGCCTTAAAATGGACTCGTTGAACTTTTAACTGAGTAAGAAGAACAAAAATTGAATTTTTGCAATACAATGGTGTTGAAAAGCTCGAAATCATTGATATGAACTCCTTAGTTTTAATTAAAACTTGTATTGCGGTCCTTTTTTGTAGAGGTTTTGTGCGAGCGGGTCGAAATGGGCCGTAAAATGGACTCGTTGGACTTTTAACTAAGTAAAAAATATAGAAATTGACTTTTTGCAATATCATCTTATTGAAAAGCTCGTAATCAATTAAATGAACTCCTAAAATTTGTTTAAAACTTGTTTTGCGGTCCTTTTTGTAGAGGTTTCGGGCGAGCGGGTCTAAATAGGCCTTAAAATGGACCCGTTGGACTTTTAACTAAGTAAAAAGAACAAAAAATGAATTTTTGCAACACAATAGTGTTGAAAAGCTCGTAATCAATGATATGAACTCCTAAGTTTTGATTAAAACTTTTTTTGCGGTCCTTTTGTAGAGGTTTCGGGCGAGCGGGTCTAAATGGGCCTTAAAATGGACCCGTTGGATTTTTAACTGAGTAAAAAGAACATGAATTGATTTTTTGCAATACAATAGTGTTGAAAAACTCGTAATCAACGATATGAAGTCCTAAGTTTTGATTAAATTTTTTTTTGCGGTCCTCTTTGTAGTGGTTTTGGGCGAGCAGGTCTAAATGAGCCTTAAAATGGACTCGTTGAACTTTTAACTGAGTAAGAAGAACAAAAATTGAATTTTTGCAATACAATAGTGTTGAAAAGCTCGAAATCATTGATATGAACTCCTTAGTTTTGATTAAAACTTGTTTTGCGGTCCTTTTTGTATAGGTTTCGTGCGAGCAAGTCGAAATGGTCCGTAAAATGGACTCGTTAGACTTTTAACTAAGTACAAAATATAGAAATTGAGTTTTTGCAATATAATCTTGTTGAAAAGCTCGTAATCTATTATATGAACACCTAAAATTTGATTAAAACTTGTTTTTCGGTCATTTTTGTAGAGGTTTTGGGCGAGCGGGTCTAAATAGGCCTCAAAATGTACCCGTTGGACTTTTAACTGAGTAAAAAATACAGAAATTGAGTTTTTGCAATATAATCGTGTTGAAAAGCTCGTAATCAATTATATGAAATCTTAAATTTTGATTAAAACTTGTTTTTCGGTCCTTTTTGTTGAGGTTTCGGGCGAGCAGGTCTAAATGGGCCTTAAAATGGACCCGTTGGACTTTTAACTGAGTAAAAAAGAACATGAATTGATTTTTTGCAATACAATATTGTTGAAAAGCTTGTAATCAACGATATGAAGTCCTAAGTTTTGATTAAAACTTGTTTTGCGGTCCTTTTTGTAGTGGTTCCCGGCGAGCGGGTCTAAATGGGCCTTAAACTGGACTCGCTGGACTTTTAACCGAGTAAGAAGAACAAATATTGAATTTTTGCAATACAATAGTGTTGAAAAGCTCGTAATCAATTATATGAACTCCTAAGTTTTGATTAAAACTTGTTTTGCGGTCCTTTTTGTAGAGGTTCCGGGCGAGCAGGTCTAAATTGGCCGTAAAATGGACCCGTTGGACTTTAAACTAATAAAAAAATACCGAAATTGAGTTTTTGCAATATAATCTTGTTGAAAATCATGTACAACATTATGAAGTCCTAAGTTTTGATTAAAACTTGTTTTGCGGTCCTTTTTGTAGTGGTTTCGGGCTAGCAAGTCTAAATAGGCTGTAAAATGGACCCGTTGGACTTTTAATTGAGTACAAAAATACATAAATTGTGTTTTTGCAATATAATCTTGTTGAAAAGCTCGTAATCAATTATATGAACTCCTAAAATTTGATTAAAACCTGTTTTTCGGTCCTTTTGTAGAGGTTTCGGGTGAGCGGGTCTAAATAGGCCTTAAAATGGACCCGTTGGACTTTTAACTAAGTAAAAAATATAGAAATTGAGTTTTTGCAATATAATCGTGTTGAAAAGCTCGTAATCAATGATATGAACTCCTAAAATTTGATTAAAACTTGTTTTCGGTCCTTTTTGTAGAGGTTTCGGACGAGCGGGTCTAAATGGGCCATAAAATGGACCCGTTGGACTTTTAACTGAATACAATGAATAGAAATTGATATTTTGCAATAAAATAGTGTTGAAAAGCTCGTAATCAACGATATGAAGTCCTAAGTTTTGATTAAAATTTGTTTTGCGGTCCTTTTTATAATGGTTTTAGGCTAGCGGGTCTAAATGGGCCTTAAAATGGACCCGTTGGACTTTTAACTGAGTAAAAAGAACAAAAATTGAATTTTTGCGATACATCAGTGTTGAAAAGCTCGTAATCAACGATATTAAATCCTAAGTTTTGATTATAACATGATTTGCGGTCCTTTTGTGGAGGTTTCGGACGAGCGGGTCTAAATGGGCCGTAAAATGGACCCGTTGGACTTTAAATTGAGTAAAAAGTAGATCAATTGATTTTTTGCAATACAATCGTGTTGAAAAGCTCGTAATCAATGATATGAACTCCTAAATTTTGATTAAAACTTGTGTTTCGGTTCTTTTTATCGAGGTTTCGGAAAAGCAGGTCTAAAAGGGCCGTAAAATGGACCTGTTGGACTTTTAACTGAGTAAAAAGCTCATAAATTGATTTTTGCAATATAATCGTGTTGCTCGTAATCAATGATATGAAGTCCTAAATTTTGATTAAAACTTGTCTATCGGTTCTTTTTGTAGAAGTTTCGGACGAGCGGGTCTAAATGGGCCGTAAAATGGACCCATTGGACTTTAAACAGAGTAAAAAGTACAAAAATTGAGTTTTTGCAATATAATCGTGTTGAAAAGATCGTAATCAATGATAAGAAGTCCTAAAATTTGATTAAAACTTGTTTTTCGGTCCTTTTTGTAGAGGTTTCAGGCGAGCGGGTCTAAATGGACCTTAAAATGGACCCGTTGGACTTTTAACTGAGTAAAAAAAACATGAATTGAATTTTTGAATTACAATAGTGTTGAAAAGCTCGTAATCTAGTATATGAAGTCCTAAGTTTTGATTAAAACTTGTTTTGCGGTCCTTTTTGTAGTGGTTTTGGGTGAGCGGGTCTAAATGGGCCTTAGAATTGACCCGTTGAACTTTTAACTAACTAAGAAGAACAAAAATTAAATTTTTCCAATACAATAATGTTGAAAATCTCGTAACCAATGATATGAACTCCTAAGTTTTAATTAAAACTTGTTTTGCGATCCTTTTTGTAGAGATTTCGGGCAAGCAAGTCTAAATGGGACGTAAAATGGACCCATTGGACTTTAAACTGAGTAAAAAGTACAAAAATTGAGTTTTTGCAATATAATCGTGTTGAAAAGATCGTAATCAATGATAAGAAGTCCTAAAATTTGATTAAAACTTATTTTTCGGTTCTTTTTGTAGAGGTTTCAAGCGAGCGGGTCTAAATGGTCCTTAAATTGGACCCGTTGGACTTTTAACTAACTAAAAAGAACATGAATTGAATTTTTGTAATACAATAGTGTTGAAAAGATCTTAATCAATGATAAGAAGTCCTAAAATTTGATTAAAACTTGTTTTCGGTCCTTTTTGTAGAGGTTTCAGGCGAGCGGGTCTAAATGGGCCTTAAGATTGACCCGTTGAACTTTTAACTAAGTAAGAAGAACAAAAATTGAATTTTTGCAATACAATAGTGTTGATTTAACACCCCAATTTTGGGCTTGGAAGTTTAGGGTCTGAACCGGACCGGTCTGATTTTCGGGTCGAATATTAAGGGTGGTTTTAGGGAAAGCCTAGTTTGGGATGCTTTAAAAATATGGAAAAATATCTAAAAATCCTCTTTTAATATATATATGAGAGTGGTGAAATCATATTTACAAAATAAGGTTTGGAAGTGCAACATTTCGAAATAGTGACTAAAATGTAATTTTTTGAAAAGTTCAGTGGTAACTGTTTTGTAAGGATTGAAACTTTGAATCTTTAAGGAGCTAATTTACCCAAGGTAGAATTTCTCCATATTTTTCTTAATTTTAATGATTCATTTAATGATTAATTAATTAAAGGAAAAGGGGGAAACCATATTTTAGCTTTTCATAACTAACTTTCTTAAAAACTTTCTCATCTCATTTTCTCTCAAAATTCCCTCAGCCAAACACATTTCTACAGCAACATTTCTTTTGATTTTCACACTAAATGATGAGGTTTCAATCATCAATTGATTCCTAATCCTTTCTACATCAAAACCTCTTGATTTGCTTATTGAATTTTCAAGGATTTTGGCTCTAATCAAGGAGAAATCTACATTTAGAGGTAAGGATGTTCTTCTCCTCTAAATACTCAGTTCTTTACTAAAATTCCCAAGTTCTCAATCCTTAAATTAAGTTTTATGAAAGGTTTTAATGTTGTGATCTTGATTTTGGCTTAAAACTCAAGATTTGGACTAAATCTTGAAGAATTTCGTGGTGATTGTTTAGGCTCTGTTTTGAGATGGCTTTTAATGTATTTTGGATGTTTAATGATGTGTAATTGAGGTTTAATCAATGCAATCCCGAATAGGTTGAATTTCCTAAGTTTTTGCTTATGAAAATGGTGGGTTTTGGGGTGATCTTGGTGTTCTGTTATAGCTGGAGGTATAAGGACGAGTTTAGGTTCTTTTTGGATGTTAATTGATGTTTAAGAATGTTTAGAAGTGATGGATCTTGGCTGGGTAATGTGGTGGAAGAGTTTGGAAGTGATTTCGGTTGTGTTTGGTAGCCGAAATGTTAGATTTGGTGAGAGTAGCGAGTTTAGGTGTAATGGCTGAAGATTTTAATGCATGATGATGCATTAATCCTCTGTTTTGATGTGTTTAAAACAGGGGAGACATCTTCGGATCCTTGTGGTGTTGATCCGGAGGCTTGATCGGCGTTTCGGCAAGCTTGCGAATCAGAATTGGTGAGTGAAGTTGGGATTTACAGCTTTGTAATGAATGTTTGGAGGTTTGGGAGCTTAGTTTAAGTCTAAGCAACTTAACTAAGCTCAAGAGTAAGTTTTCGGGAAAACTCTTTCTCTTGGATGAACCATGAAATGGTTGGATGCAATGTATTTAATTTGCATGTTTAAATTCTGTTTTGAAAGCATGTTTTAGCATGATTAATGCTGGTTTTGAAAGCCATTTGTTGAAGGATGCTCAAGGTGAGAGATCCTTGGTTTGTTATGGATAAATGTGGTTTTGATGCATAGTGATGCATGATGGTTTAATGGCATTGATTAATGCGTTAAAACAATGGATTGTTGATGATAAATGATGTATATTGGCAAGTGATGTAATGGTTTTAAAGTACTTGAATCAGATATAGTTAGCCGGCTATAGGATTGGGTGCACCGTGAATAAAGTCGCCTTGGATGTTGAGGGGTTGTAATTGTACCGTAAACTCCATCCAAGTACACTAACGAGATGTTTAAGATCATAATAGTGGTTAAAAGGCCATGTGAGGATCTTGTGTTGTGTGTCCCGTGTTCTCGTTAGTGATGTTATACAACTACCGATGAGTGATGTGGAGGGGTTGTGATTGTACAGTTAAAATCCATCACGGATGTTGAGGGGTTGTGATTGTACTGGTAAACTCCACCTTTGTGTGTTCGGTAGTGTGTATGAAGCGTATGGGACAACGCTTGTAATCCGCGTATCCGATTGTGTTTTTTGTTGTAAAAGATTATGGTTTATCACTTGGAAGCCAATATGACATGTTGATGTTAATGAAGCATGAGATGCTTGTTGTGTATGCATTGTTGCATGAGAAATAATGTTTATAAATTTAAATGCCTTATGAAATGTGTTTTATAAAATGCATTATTGTGTTGTTTCTTTAGAGCATTCCTCACTAAGCAAATGTGCTTACGCTCTCTTTCTTGAACCAATAATGTAGAGAATTGAAGTGTTTTGAGGGTAGCAATGAGGCTAAGAATCCAAGGGAAAGCTAAGCTCATGTATGGTGATGTTTTCACAACACTATTAGTTTTTGATATTTTGGCTATGGGAACCTAGGTTGTGTTTTGGGAGATGTTTTGGACTCCCTAGTTGTGGCTTGATGCCTTAAATGATTTGGACTTGTAAATGGCCATTTGGTGTTGTTTTGGTGCTTTGATGGTTGTTTGGTTTTGGATATTAGGATGCATGCCTATAGACTTGTGGATTTTCCTAATTGATGCCATGAATGAGTTTTGATGATGCAAATGTGTACCTTATATGTATGATGACTTGTTGGCATGATTAGGAGGTCATTAGAACGTGTTTGAGTGGTTAAATGCATATTAAACTAGCAAATTCTGCACTTTCTGGGCAATCCGTATCGGAACGGGCCCTAGCGTTTCGAAACGGGGGACTGTAATGGCCTTCGTGTATCGAAACGGGTAGAGGCCGTTCCGAAACGTTTTTGCCACTGCCAAGCCCTGTTTCGATACAGGTCTCGAAACGAACCCGCGTTTCAGAACGGTCAACCCCCGTTCCGAAACAGACGACC
The DNA here is from genome assembly GCA_030270665.1 of Hibiscus trionum. Lineage (NCBI taxonomy): Eukaryota > Viridiplantae > Streptophyta > Magnoliopsida > Malvales > Malvaceae > Hibiscus > Hibiscus trionum. The sequence continues at coordinate 36,497,616 of BSYR01000026.1, read as the reverse complement.
GTTGGGCACTGATTTGAATGGTTTTGTGGTTTGCAAGTTTTACGTTTTAGTCCTGAATATTGTTTTTGCAATTGCTTGAGTTTGAGATGTCCGTTTGAAGTGAAATTTGACAGGGAAGCATGTAATATGATTAATTTCATATCGGTAACTTAAAAATCAGTTAAGTCCTCCATCTTTCCAGAATTTACATTTTGGTCCCTAATAGTTGTAATTTGTGCATTTGAGCCCTTAACATTTTTCCTATCGCTGTGTTTTTCAAGTATGCTTTTCTCAAGAGTACGCTTAGGATTAATATGCATCTAGACAATATTAAAAAGAAAAAAAGGTCGTTAATCAAGGTTGACTTTCGGGTTGACTTTGGTTTCCCCGTGTAATCTTCGTAGTTCAGGTCAACCGTATAGGCCGGGCTAAGGGGGTTACATTTGGTGTTATCAGAGCTGAGTTCTCGAGTAAACAGGAATGGTTATGTGGGTGATGTATATGTGTTTGCATGATATGTCTTTTAAATGAAGGTATGATGTATGAATTGTAAAGTATGTTGCAATTGTGATGTTATGCTATGTTGAAGCATGTTAGAGGTACCCATTGCCATATCAAAACTAATGAAATGAATTGTTTTTGAAAAATGAGCTTGAGTGCTTGGATTACTTGCCTTGTTGAGCCTAATTATGTTTATTGCATTTGTGTTAGTGCATTGTTTTAGTGAATGGGACCTCGTAGAGAGACGAGAGTTAATACGAGAGCTATGGCGCAGTCTGGGAGGGACTGAGTTCAGAGGTTTGTCTGCTGAGGGTTCTGAATCTGTAACACCTCAAAAATTATGCCCAAATTGTAAACCCTAGATTTGAAAAAAAATCTCTAATTTTGAAATCCCTAAATTCAAAACTCTTTTTATTTGAGAATTTTAATTCCAAAAACCATAATTTTAAATTCTTATGGCCAAATTGAGAATTTTGAGAGTTAAATGATATTTAATAATAATTTTACGATTTTATAGAACAAATCAAAAGTTTGAGGACTTGTTGGGTGATTAACCCATTTTGTTTTTAAATGCTAATCAAACACAGTTACTTCAGTTTTGTTCCTTTTTGTAGAGGTTTCGGGAGTGCGGGTCTAAATGGGCCTTAAAATGGACCCGTTGGACTTTTAACTGAGTAAAAAGAACAAAAATTGAAATTTTGCAATAAAATAGTGTTGAAAAGCTCGTAATCAACGATATGATGTCCAAAGTTTTCCTTAAAACCTATTTTGCGGTCCTTTTTGTAGAGTTTTCGGGCGAGCGGGTCTAAATGGGCCTTAAAATGGACTTGTTGGACTTGTAACAAAGTAAGAAGAACAAAAATAGAATTTTTGCAATACAATAGTGTTGAAAAGCTCGTAATCAATGATATGAACTCCTTAGTTTTGATTAAAACTTGTTTTGCGGTCCTTTTTGTAGAGGTTTCATGCGAGCCGGTCTAAATGGGCCGTAAAATGGACTCGTTGGACTTTTAACTAAGTAAAAAATATAGAAATTGAGTTTTTGCAATACAAACTTGTTGAAAAGCTCGTAATCAATTATATGAACTCCTAAAATTTGATTAAAACTTGTTTTTCGGTCATTTTTGTAGAGGTTTTGGGCGAGCGGGTCTAAATAGGCCTCAAAATGTACCCGTTGGACTTTTAACTGAGTAAAAAATACAGAAATTGAGTTTTTGCAATATAATCGTGTTGAAAAGCTTGTAATCAATTATATGAAATCTTAAAGTTTGATTAAAACTTGTTTTTCGGTCCTTTTTGTAGAGGTTTCGTGCGAGTGGGTCTAAATGGGCCTTAAAATGGACCCGTTGGACTTTTAATTGAGAAAAAGAACATGAATTGATTTTTTGAATTACAATAGTGTTGAAAAGCTCGTAATCAACGATATGAACTCTTAAGTTTTGATTAAAACTTGTTTTGCGGTCCTTTTTGTAGAGGTTTCAGACGAGCGGGTCTAAATGGGCCATAAAATGGACCCGTTGGACTTTTAACTAAGTAAAAAATACAGAAATTGAGTTTTTGCAATATAATCATGTTGAAACGATCGTAATCAATTATATGAACTCCTAAGATTTGATTAAAACTTGTTTTTCAGTCATTTTTGAAGAGGTTTTGGGCGAGCGGGTCTAAATGGGCCTTAAAATGGACCCATTGAACTTTTAACTGAGTAAAAAGAACAAAAAATAAATTTTTGCAATACATAGTGTTGAAAAGCTCGTAATCAATGATATGAACTCCTAAGTTTTGATTAAAACTTGTTTTTCGGTCCTTTTTGTAGTGGTTTCGAGCGACCGGGTCTAAATGGGCCTTAAACTGGACTCGTTGGACTTTTAACTAAGTAAAACGAACAAAAATTGAATTTTTGCAATACAATTGTGTTGAAAAGCTCGTAATCAATTTTATGAACTCCTAAGTTTTGATTAAAACTTGTTTTGCGGTTCTTTTTGTAGAGGTTTCGGGCGAGCTTGTCTATATGGGCCGTAAAATGGATCCGTTGGACTTGAAATTGAGTAAAAAATACCTAAATTGAGTTTTTGCAATATAATCTTGTTGAAAACCACGTAATGAACGATATGAAGTCCTAAGTTTTGATTAAAACTTGTTTTGTGGTCCTTTTTGTAGTGGTTTCGGGCGAGCGGGTCTAAATGGGCCTTAAAATGGACCCGATGGACTTTTAACTAAGTCAGAAGAACAAAAATTGAATTTTTACAATAAAATAGAGTTAAAAATCTCGTAATCAATGATATGAACTCCTAAGTTTTGCTAAAAACTTGTTTTGCGGTCCTTTTGTAGTGGTTTCGGGCGAGCAAGACTAAATGGGCTTAAAATGGACCCGATGGACTTTTAACTATGTCAGAAGAACAAAAATTGAATTTTTACAATAAAATAGAGTTAAAAAGCTCGTAATCAATGATGTGAACTCCTAAGTTTTGATTAAAACTTGTTTTGCGGTCCTTTTTGTAGAGGTTTCGGGCGAGCGGGTCTAAATGGGCCGTAAAATGGACCCGTTGGACTTTAAACTGAGTAAAAAATACCAGAATTGAGTATTTGCAATATACACTTGTTAAAAAGCTCATAATCAATTATATGAACTCCTAAAATTTGATTAAAACTTGTTTTTCGGTCTTTTTTGTAGAAGTTTCGGGCGAGCGAGTCTAAATGAGCCTTAAAATGGACCCGTTTGACTTTTAACTTGGTTAAAAGAACAGAAATTGAATTTTTGCAATACAATAGTGTTGAAAAGCTCGTAATAAATGATATGAACTCCTAAGTTTTGATTAAACTTGATTTGCAGTCCTTTTTGTATAGGTTTTGGGCGAGCGGGTCTAAATGGGCCTTAAACTGGACCCGTTGGACTTTTAACTTAGTAAAAAGAACAAAAATTGAATTTTTACACTACATTAGTGTTGAAAAGCTCGTAATCACTGATATGAACTCCTTAGTTTTGATTAAAATTTGTTTTGCAGTCCTTTTTGTAGAGGTTTCGGGCGAGCGGGTCTAAATGGGCCTTAAAATGGACCCGTTGGACTTTTAACTGAGTAAAAGGAAAAAAGTTTGAATTTTTGCAATACAATAGTGTTGAAAAGCTCGTAATCAATGATATGAACTACTATGTTTTGATTAAAACTTGTTTTGCGGTCCTTTTTGCAGAGGTTTCGGACGAGCGGGTCTAAATTGGCCTTAAAATAGACACGTTGGACTTTTAACTAAGTAAAAAGCACAAAATTTGAATTTTTGCAATACATTTGTGTTGAAAATCTCGTAATCAATGATATGAACTCCTAAGTTTTGATAAAAAATTGTTTTGCGGTCCTTTTTGTAGAGGTTTCGGGCGAGAGGTTCTGAATGGGCCTTAAAATAGACCCATTAGACTTTTAACTAAGTGAAAAGAACAAAAATTGATTTTTTGCAATAAAATAGTGTTGAAAAGCTCGTAATCAACGATATGAAGTCCTAAGTGTTGATTAAAACTTGTTTTGCGGTCCTTTTTGTAGTGGTTTCGGGCGAACGGGTCTAAATGATCCTTAAAATGGACCTGTTGGACTTTTAATTGAGTAAAAAGAACAAAAACTGAATTTTTGCAATACATTAGTGTTGAAAAGCTCGTAATCAGTGAGATGAACTCCTAAGTTTTGATTAAAACTTGTTTTGCGGTCCTTTATGTAGAGGTTTCGGGCGAGCGGGTCTAAATGGACCTTAAAATAGACCCGTTGGACTTTAATCTGACTAAAAAATACCGAAATTGAGTTTTTGCAATATAATCTTTTTGAAAAGCTCATAGTCAATTATATGAACTTCTAAAATTTAATTAAAATATGTTTTTCGGTCCTTTTTGTAGAGGTTTCCGGCGAGCGGGTCTAAATAGACCTTAAAATGGACTCGTTGGACTTTTAAATTAGTAAAAAGAACATAAATTGAATTTTTGCATTACAATAGAGTTGAAAAGCTCGCAATCAATGATATGAACTCCTAAGTTTTGATAAAAACTAGTTTTGCGGTCCTTTTTGTAGAGGTTTCGGGCGAGCGGGTCTAAATGGGCCTTAAAATAGACCCTTTAGACTTTTAACTAAGTAAAAAGAACAAAAATTGATTTTTTTGCAATAAAATAGTGTTGAAAAGCTCGTAATCAACGATATGAAGTCCTAAGTGTTGATTAAAACTTGTTTTGCGGTCCTTTTTGTAGTGGTTTCAGGTGAGCAGGTCTAAATGGGCCTTATAATGGACACGTTGGACTTTTAATTGAGTAAAAAGAACAAAACTGAATTTTTGCAATACATTAGTGTTGAAAAGCTCGTAATCTGTGAGATGAACTCCTAAGTTTTAATTAAAACTTGTTTTGCGGTCCTTTTTGTAGAGGTTTAGGGCAAGCGGGTCTAAATAGACCGTAAAATGGATCCGTTAGACTTTAAACTGAGTAAAAAATACCGAAAATGAGTTTTTGCCATATAATCTTGTTGAAAAGCTCGCAATCAATTATATGAACTTCTAAAATTTAATTAAAACTTGTTTTCGGTCCTTTTTATAGAGGTTTCCGGTGAGCGGGTCTAAATAGACCTTAAAATGGACTCGTTGGAATTTTAAATTAGTAAAAAGAACAGAAATTGAATTTTTGCAATACAATAGAGTTGAAAAGCTCGTAATCAATGATATTAACTCCTAAGTTTTGATTAAAACTTATTTTGCGGTCCTTTTTGTAGAGGTTTCGGGCGAGCGGGTCTAAATGAGCCGTAAAATGGACCCATTGGACTTTAAACTGAGTAAAAAATATAGAAATTGAGTTTTTGTAATATAATCGTGTTGAAAACTTCGTAATCAATTATATGAACTCCTAAAATTTGTTTAAAACTTGTTTTGTCGTCCTCTTTGTAGAGGTTTCAGGCGAGCGGGTCTAAATGGGCCTTAAAATGGACCTGTTGGACTTTTAACTAAGTAAAAAGAACAAAAAAAATAAATTTTTGCAATACATAGTGTTGAAAAGCTCGTAATCAGTGATATAAACTCCTAAGTTTTGATTAAAACTTGTTTTGCGCTCCTTTTGTAATGGTTTCGGGTGAGCGGGTCTAAATGGGCCTTAAAATAAACCCGTTGGACTTTTAACTAAGTAAAAAATATAGAAATTGAAATTTTGCAATATAATCTTGTTGAAAAGCTCGTAATCAATTATATGAACTCCTAAAATTTGATTAAAACTTATTTTTCGGTCATTTTTGCAGAGGTTTTGGGCGAGCGGGTCTAAATAGGCCTCAAAATGTAAACGTTGGACTTTTAACTGAGTAAAAAATACAGAAATTGAGTTTTTGCAATATAATCGTGTTAAAAAGCTCGTAATCAATTATATGAAATCTTAAAATGTGATTAAAACTTGTTTTGCGGTTCTTTTTATAAAGGTTTCGGGCGAGCGGGTCTTAATGGGCCTTAAAATGGACTCGTTGGACTTTTAACTGAGCAAGAAGAACAAAAATTGAATTTTTGCAATACAATAGTGTTGAAAAGCTCGTAATCAATGATATGAACTCCTAAGCTTTGATTAAAACTTGTTTTGCGGTCATTTTTGTAGAGGTTTCGTGCGAGCGGGTATAAAATGGGCCGTAAAATGGACTCGTTGGACTTTAAACTGAGTAAAAAATACAGAAATTGAGTTTTTGTAAAATAATCGTCTTGACAAGCTCGTAATCAATTATATGAACTCCTAAAATTTGATTAAAACTTGTTTTGCGGTCTTTTTGTAGAGGTTTCGGGCGAGCGGGTCTAAATGGGCCTTAAATTAAACCCGTTGGACTTTTTACTAAGTAAAAAGAACTAAAGTTCAATTTTTGTAATACAATAATGTTAAAAAGCTCGTAATCAATGATATGAACTCCTAAGTTTTGATTAAAACTTGTTTTGCGGTCCTTTTTGTAGAAATTTCGTGCGAGCGGGTCAAAATGGGCCGTAAAATGGACCCGTTGGACTTTAAACTGAGTAAAAAATATAGAAATTGAGTTTTAGTAATATAATCATGTTGAAAAGCTCGTAAACAATTATATGAACTCGTAAAATTTGATTAAACTTGTTTTGCGGTCCTTTTTGTAGAAATTTCGGGCGAGCGGGTCTAAATGGGCCTTAAAATGGACCCGTTGAACTTTTAACTGAGTAAAAAGAACAAAAATATGATTTTTTTACAATACAATAGTGTTGAAAAGCTCGTAATCAATGATATGAACCCCTAAGTTTTGATTAAAACTTGTTTTGAAGTCCTTTTTGTAGAGATTTTGGGCGAGCGGGTCTAAATGGGCCTTAAAATGGACCCGTTGGACTTTTAACTAAGTAAAAAGAACAACAAAAAAATGAATTTTTGCAATACATAGTGTTGAAAAGCTCGTAATCAATGATATGAACTCCTAAGTTTTGATTAAAACTTGTTTTGCGGTCCTTTTTGTAGAGGTTTCGGGCGAGTGGGTCTAAATGGGCCTTAAAATGGACTCGTTGGACTTTTAACTGAGTAAAAAGAACAAAAAAATGAATTTTTGCAATACATAGTGTTAAAAAGCTCGTAATCAATGATATGAACTCCTAAGTTTTGATTAAAACTTGTTTTGCGGTCCTTTTGTAGTGGTTTCGGGCGAGGGGGTCTAAATGGGCCTTAAAATAGACCCGTTGGACTTTTAACTAAGTAAAAAATACAGAAATTGAGTTTTTGGAATATAATCTTGTTGAAAAGCTTGTAATCAATTATATGAACTCCTAAAATTTGATTAAAACTTGTTTTTCGGTCATTTTTGTAGAGGTTTTGGGCGAGCGGGTCTAAATAGGCCTCAAATCGTGTTGAGAAGCTTGTAATCAATTATATTAAAACTTAAAATTTGATTAAAACTTGTTTTTCGGTCCTTTTTATAGAGGTTTCGGGCGAGCGGGTCTTAATGGGCCTTAAAATTGACCCGTTGGATTTTTAACTGAGTAAAAAGAACGTGAATTGATTTTTTGCAATACAATAGTGTTGAAAAGCTCGTAATCAATTATATGAACTCCTAAGTTTTGATTAAAACTTGTTTTGCGGTCCTTTTTGAAGTGGTTTCGGGCGAGCGGGTCTAAATGGGCCTTAAAATGGACTCGTTGAACTTTTAACTGAGCAAGAAGAACAAAAATTGAATTTTTGCAATACAATAGTGTTGAAAAGCTCGTAATCAATGATATGAACTCCTAAGTTTTGATAAAAACTTGTTCTGCGGTCCTTTTTGTAGAGGTTTCGTGCGAGCGGGTCTAAATGGGCCGTAAAATGGACTCGTTGGACTTAAAACTGAGTAAAAAATACAGAAATTGAGCTTTTGTAAAATAATCTTGTTGAAAAGCTCGTAATCAATTATATGAAGTCCTAATATTTGATTAAAACTTATTTTTAGTTCTTTTTGTAGAGGTTTCGTGCGAGCGGGTTAAAATGGCTATAAAATGGACCTGATGGACCTTTAACTGAGTAAAAAATATAGAAATTGAGTTTTTGCAATATAATCTTGTTGAAAAGCTTTTAATCAATTATATTAATTCCTAAAATTTGATTAAAATCTGTTTTTCGGTCATTTTTGTAGAGGTTTCGGGCGAGCGGGTCTAAATGAGCCTTAAAATGGACCCGTTGGACTTTTAACTGAGTAAGAAGAACAAAAATTGAATTTTTACCATACAATAGTGTTGAAAAGCTCGTAATCAATGATATGAAGTCCTATGTTTTGATTAAAACTTGTTTTGTAGTCCTTTTTGTCGAGGTTTCGGGCGAGCGGGTCTAAATGGGCCTTAAAATAGACTCGTTGGACTTTTAACTGAGGAAAAAGAACAAAAGTAGAATTTTTACAATACAATAGTGTTGAAAAGCTCGTAATCAATGATATGAACCCCTAAGTTTTGATTAAAACTTGTTTTGAAGTCCTTTTTGTAGAGGTTTCAGGCGAGCGGGTCTAAATGGGCCGTAAAATGGACCCGTTGAACTTTAAAATAAGTAAAAAATAGCAAAATTGATAATTTGCGATATAATCTTGTCGAAAAAATCATAATCAATTATATGAACTCCTAAAATTTGATTAAAACATGTTTTTCGGTCCTTTTGTAGAGGTTTCGGGCGAGCATGTCTAAATAGGCCTTAAAATGGACCCGTTGGACTTTTAACTGAGTAAAAAATACAGAAATTAAGTTTTTGTGGTATAATCGTGTTGAAAATCTCGTAATCAATTATATGAACACCTAAAATTTGATTAAAACTTGTTTTGCAGTCCATTTTGTAGAGGTTTCGGGCGAGCGGGTCTAAATGGGCCTTAAAATGGACCCGTTGGACTTTTAACTGAGTAAAAGGAAAAAGTTTGAATTTTTGCAATACAATAGTGTTGAAAAGCTCGTAATCAATGATATGAACTCCTAAGTTTTGATTAAAACTTGTTTTGCGGTCCTTTTTGCAGAGGTTTCGGACGAGCGGGTCTAAATGGGCCTTAAAATAGACACGTTGGACTTTTAACTAAGTAAAAAGCACAAAATTTGAATTTTTGCAATACATTAGTGTTGAAAATCTCGTAATCAATGATATGAACTCCTAAGTTTTGATAGAAAATTGTTTTGCGGTCCTTTTTGTAGAGGTTTCGGGCGAGTGGGTCTGAATGGGCCTTAAAATAGACCCGTTAGACTTTTAACTAAGTGAAAAGAACAAAAATTGATTTTTTGCAATAAAATAGTGGTGAAAAGCTCGTAATCAACGATATGAAGTCCTCAGTGTTGATTAAAACTTGTTTTGCGGTCCTTTTTGTAGTGGTTTCGGGCGAACGGGTCTAAATGATCCTTAAAATGGACCTGTTGGACTTTTAATTGAGTAAAAAGAACAAAAACTGAATTTTTGCAATACATTAGTGTTGAAAAGCTCGTAATCAGTGAGATGAACTCCTAAGTTTTGATTAAAACTTGTTTTGCGGTCCTTTATGTAGAGGTTTCGGGCGAGCGGGTCTAAATGGACCTTAAAATAGACCCGTTGGACTTTAATCTGACTAAAAAATACCGAAATTGAGTTTTTGCAATATAATCTTTTTGAAAAGCTCATAGTCAATTATATGAACTTCTAAAATTTAATTAAAACTTGTTTTTCGGTCCTTTTTGTAGAGGTTTCCGGCGAGCGGGTCTAAATAGACCTTAAAATGGACTCGTTGGACTTTTAAATTAGTAAAAAGAACATAAATTGAATTTTTGCATTACAATAGAGTTGAAAAGCTCGCAATCAATGATATGAACTCCTAAGTTTTGATAAAAACTAGTTTTGCGGTCCTTTTTGTAGAGGTTTCGGGCGAGCGGGTCTAAATGGGCCTTAAAATAGACCCTTTAGACTTTTAACTAAGTAAAAAGAACAAAAATTGATTTTTTTGCAATAAAATAATGTTGAAAAGCTCGTAATCAACGATATGAAGTCCTAAGTGTTGATTAAAACTTGTTTTGCGGTCCTTTTTGTAGTTGTTTCGGGTGAGCAGGTCTAAATGGGCCTTGTAATGGACACGTTGGACTTTTAATTGAGTAAAAAGAATAAAACTGAATTTTTGCAATACATTAGTGTTGAAAAGCTCGTAATCCGTGAGATGAACTCCTAAGTTTTAATTAAAACTTGTTTTGCGGTCCTTTTTGTAGAGGTTTAGGGCAAGCGGGTCTAAATAGACCGTAAAATGGATCCGCTAGACTTTAAACTGAGTAAAAAATACCGAAAATGAGTTTTTGCCATATAATCTTGTTGAAAAGCTCGCAATCAATTATATGAACTTCTAAAATTTAATTAAAACTTGTTTTCGGTCCTTTTTATAGAGGTTTCCGGTGAGCGGGTCTAAATAGACCTTAAAATGGACTCGTTGGAATTTTAAATTAGTAAAAAGAACAGAAATTGAACTTTTGCAATACAATAGAGTTGAAAAGCTCGTAATCAATGATATTAACTCCTAAGTTTTGATTAAAACTTATTTTGCGGTCCTTTTTGTAGAGGTTTCGGGCGAGCGGGTCTAAATGAGCCGTAAAATGGACCCATTGGACTTCAAACTGAGTAAAAAATATAGAAATTGAGTTTTTGTAATATAATCGTGTTGAAAACTTCGTAATCAATTATATGAACTCCTAAAATTTGTTTAAAACTTGTTTTGTCGTCCTCTTTGTAGAGGTTTCAGGCGAGCGGGTCTAAATGGGCCTTAAAATGGACCCGTTGGACTTTTAACTAAGTAAAAAGAACAAAAAAAATAAATTTTTGCAATACATAGTGTTGAAAAGCTCGTAATCAGTGATATGAACTCCTAAGTTTTGATTAAAACTTGTTTTGCGCTCCTTTTGTAATGGTTTCGGGTGAGCGGGTCTAAATGGGCCTTAAAATAAACCCGTTGGACTTTTAACTAAGTAAAAAATATAGAAATTGAAATTTTGCAATATAATCTTGTTGAAAAGCTCGTAATCAATTATATGAACTCCTAAAATTTGATTAAAACTTATTTTTCGGTCATTTTTGCAGAGGTTTTGGGCGAGCGGGTCTAAATAGGCCTCAAAATGTAAACGTTGGACTTTTAACTGAGTAAAAAATACAGAAATTGAGTTTTTGCAATATAATCGTGTTAAAAAGCTCGTAATCAATTATATGAAATCTTAAAATGTGATTAAAACTTGTTTTGCGGTTCTTTTTATAAAGGTTTCGGGCGAGCGGGTCTTAATGGGCCTTAAAATGGACTCGTTGGACTTTTAACTGAGCAAGAAGAACAAAAATTGAATTTTTGCAATACAATAGTGTTGAAAAGCTCGTAATCAATGATATGAACTCCTAAGCTTTGATTAAAACTTGTTTTGCGGTCATTTTTGTAGAGGTTTCGTGCGAGCGGGTATAAAATGGGCCGTAAAATGGACTCGTTGGACTTTAAACTGAGTAAAAAATACAGAAATTGAGTTTTTGTAAAATAATCGTCTTGACAAGCTCGTAATCAATTATATGAACTCCTAAAATTTGATTAAAACTTGTTTTGCGGTCTTTTTGTAGAGGTTTCGGGCGAGCGGGTCTAAATGGGCCTTAAATTAAACCCGTTGGACTTTTTACTAAGTAAAAAGAACTAAAGTTCAATTTTTGTAATACAATAATGTTAAAAAGCTCGTAATCAATGATATGAACTCCTAAGTTTTGATTAAAACTTGTTTTGCGGTCCTTTTTGTAGAAATTTCGTGCGAGCGGGTCAAAATGGGCCGTAAAATGGACCCGTTGGACTTTAAACTGAGTAAAAAATATAGAAATTGAGTTTTAGTTATATAATCATGTTGAAAAGCTCGTAAACAATTATATGAACTCGTAAAATTTGATTAAACTTGTTTTGCGGTCCTTTTTGTAGAAATTTTGGGCGAGCGGGTCTAAATGGGCCTTAAAATGGACCCGTTGAACTTTTAACTGAGTAAAAAGAACAAAAATATGATTTTTTTACAATACAATAGTGTTGAAAAGCTCGTAATCAATGATATGAACCCCTAAGTTTTGATTAAAACTTGTTTTGAAGTCCTTTTTGTAGAGATTTTGGGCGAGCGGGTCTAAATGGGCCTTAAAATGGACCCGTTGGACTTTTAACTAAGTAAAAAGAACAAAAAAAAATGAATTTTTGCAATACATAGTGTTGAAAAGCTCGTAATCAATGATATGAACTCCTAAGTTTTGATTAAAACTTGTTTTGCGGTCCTTTTTGTAGAGGTTTCGGGCGAGTGGGTCTAAATGGGCCTTAAAATGGACTCGTTGGACTTTTAACTGAGTAAAAAGAACAAAAAAAATGAATTTTTGCAATACATAGTGTTAAAAAGCTCGTAATCAATGATATGAACTCCTAAGTTTTGATTAAAACTTGTTTTGCGGTCCTTTTGTAGTGGTTTCGGGCGAGGGGGTCTAAATGGGCCTTAAAATAGACCCGTTGGACTTTTAACTAAGTAAAAAATACAGAAATTGAGTTTTTGCAATATAATCTTGTTGAAAAGCTCGTAATCAATTATATGAACTCCTAAAATTTGATTAAAACTTGTTTTTCGGTCATTTTTGTAGAGGTTTTGGGCGAGCGGGTCTAAATAGGCCTCAAATCGTGTTGAGAAGCTTGTAATCAATTATATTAAAACTTAAAATTTGATTAAAACTTGTTTTTCGGTCCTTTTTATAGAGGTTTCGGGCGAGCGGGTCTTAATGGGCCTTAAAATTGACCCGTTGGATTTTTAACTGAGTAAAAAGAACGTGAATTGATTTTTTGCAATACAATAGTGTTGAAAAGCTCGTAATCAATTATATGAACTCCTAAGTTTTGATTAAAACTTGTTTTGCGATCCTTTTTGAAGTGGTTTCGGGCGAGCGGGTCTAAATGGGCCTTAAAATGGACTCGTTGAACTTTTAACTGAGCAAGAAGAACAAAAATTGAATTTTTGCAATACAATAGTGTTGAAAAGCTCGTAATCAATGATATGAACTCCTAAGTTTTGATAAAAACTTGTTCTGCGGTCCTTTTTGTAGAGGTTTCGTGCGAGCGGGTCTAAATGGGCCGTAAAATGGACTCGTTGGACTTAAAACTGAGTAAAAAATACAGAAATTGAGCTTTTGTAAAATAATCTTGTTGAAAAGCTCGTAATCAATTATATGAAGTCTTAATATTTGATTAAAACTTATTTTTAGTTCTTTTTGTAGAGGTTTCATGCGAGCGGGTTAAAATGGCTATAAAATGGACCTGATGGACCTTTAACTGAGTAAAAAATATAGAAATTGAGTTTTTGCAATATAATCTTGTTGAAAAGCTTTTAATCAATTATATGAATTCCTAAAATTTGATTAAAATCTGTTTTTCGGTCATTTTTGTAGAGGTTTCGGGCGAGCGGGTCTAAATGAGCCTTAAAATGGACCCGTTGGACTTTTAACTGAGTAAGAAGAACAAAAATTGAATTTTTACCATAAAATAGTGTTGAAAAGCTCGTAATCAATGATATGAAGTCCTATGTTTTGATTAAAACTTGTTTTGTAGTCCTTTTTGTCGACGTTTCGGGCGAGCGGGTCTAAATGGGCCTTAAAATAGACTCGTTGGACTTTTAACTGAGGAAAAAGAACAAAAGTAGAATTTTTACAATACAATAGTGTTGAAAAGCTCGTAATCAATGATATGAACCCCTAAGTTTTGATTAAAACTTGTTTTGAAGTCCTTTTTGTAGAGGTTTCAGGCGAGCGGGTCTAAATGGGCCGTAAAATGGACCCGTTGAACTTTAAAATAAGTAAAAAATAGCAAAATTGATAATTTGCGATATAATCTTGTCGAAAAACTCATAATCAATTATATGAACTCCTAAAATTTGATTAAAACTTGTTTTTCGGTCCTTTTGTAGAGGTTTCGGGCGAGCATGTCTAAATAGGCCTTAAAATGGACCCGTTGGACTTTTAACTGAGTAAAAAATACAGAAATTAAGTTTTTGTGGTATAATCGTGTTGAAAATCTCGTAATCAATTATATGAACACCTAAAATTTCATTAAAACTTGTTTTGCAGTCCATTTTGTAGAGGTTTCGGGCGAGCGGGTCTAAATGGGCCTTAAAATGGACCCGTTGGACTTTTAACTGAGTAAAAGGAAAAAGTTTGAATTTTTGCAATACAATAGTGTTGAAAAGCTCGTAATCAATGATATGAACTCCTAAGTTTTGATTAAAACTTGTTTTGCGGTCCTTTTTGCAGAGGTTTCGGACGAGCGGGTCTAAATGGGCCTTAAAATAGACACGTTGGACTTTTAACTAAGTAAAAAGCACAAAATTTGAATTTTTGCAATACATTAGTGTTGAAAATCTCGTAATCAATGATATGAACTCCTAAGTTTTGATAGAAAATTGTTTTGCGGTCCTTTTTGTAGAGGTTTCGGGCGAGAGGGTCTGAATGGGCCTTAAAATAGACCCGTTAGACTTTTAACTAAGTGAAAAGAACAAAAATTGATTTTTTGCAATAAAATAGTGGTGAAAAGCTCGTAATCAACGATATGAAGTCCTAAGTGTTGATTAAAACTTTTTTTTCGGTCCTTTTTGTAGTGGTTTCAGACGAGCGGGTCTAAATGAGCCTTAAAATTGACCCGTTGGACTTTTAATTGAATAAAAAGAACAAAATCTGAATTTTTGCAATACATTAGTGTTGAAAAGCTCGTAATCAGTGAGATGAATTCCTAAGTTTTGATTAAAACTTGTTTTGCGGTCCTTTATGTAGAGGTTTCGGGCGAGCGGGTCTAAATGGACCTTAAAATAGACCCGTTGGACTTTAAACTGAGTAAAAAATACAGAAATTGAGTTTTTGCAATATAATCTTTTTGAAAAGCTCATAGTCAATTATATGAACTTCTAAAATTTAATTAAAACTTGTTTTTCGGTCCTTTTTGTAGAGGTTTCCGGCGAGCGGGTCTAAATAGACCTTAAAATGGACTCGTTGGACTTTTAAATTAGTAAAAAGAACATAAATTGAATTTTTGCATTACAATAGAGTTGAAAAGCTCGCAATCAATGATATGAACTCCTAAGTTTTGATAAAAACTGGTTTTGCGGTCCTTTTTGTAGAGGTTTCGGGCGAGCGGGTCTAAATGGGCCTTAAAATAGACCATTTAGACTTTTAACTAAGTAAAAAGAACAAAAATTGATTTTTTGCAATAAAATAGTGTTGAAAAGCTCGTAATCAACGATATGAATTCCTAAATGTTGATTAAAACTTGTTTTGCGGTCCTTTTTGTAGTTGTTTCGGGCGAGCAGGTCTAAATGGGCCTTGTAATGGACCCGTTGGACTTTTAATTGAGTAAAAAGAACAAAACTGAATTTTTGCAATACATTAGTGTTGAAAAGCTCGTAATCCGTGAGATGAACTCCTAAGTTTTAATTAAAACTTGTTTTGCGGTCCTTTTTGTAGAGGTTTAGGGCAAGCGGGTCTAAATAGACCGTAAAATGGATCCGCTAGACTTTAAACTGAGTAAAAAATACCGAAAATGAGTTTTTGCAATATAATCTTGTTGAAAAGCTCATAATCAATTATATGAACTTCTAAAATTTAATTAAAACTTGTTTTCGGTCCTTTTTAGAGTGGTTTCCGGCGAGCGGGTCTAAATTGACCTTGAAATGGACTCGTTGGAATTTTAAATTAGTAAAAAGAACAGAAATTGAATTTTTGCAATACAATAGAGTTGAAAAGCTCGTAATCAATGATATTAACTCCTAAGTTTTGATTAAAACTTGTTTTGCGGTCCTTTTTGTAGAGGTTTCGGGCGAGCGGGTCTAAATGAGCCGTAAAATGGACCCGTTGGACTTTAAACTGAGTAAAAAATATAGAAATTGAGTTTTTGTAATATAATCGTGTTGAAAACTTCGTAATCAATTATACGAACTCCTAAAATTTGTTTAAAACTTGTTTTGCCGTCCTCTTTGTAGAGGTTTCAGGCGAGCGGGTCTAAATGGGCCTTAAAATGGACCCGTTGGACTTTTAACTAAGTAAAAAGAACAAAAAAAATGAATTTTTGCAATACATGGTGTTGAAAAGCTTGTAATCAGTGATATGAACTCCTAAGTTTTGATTAAAACTTGTTTGGTGGTCCTTTTGTAGAGGTTTCGGACGAGCATGTCAAAATGGGTCGTAAAATGGACGCGTTGGGGTTTAAATTGAATAAAAAGTACATAAATTGAGTTTATGCAGTATAATCACGATGAAAAGATCGTAACCAATGATATGAACTCCTAAAATTTGATTAAAACATGTTTTCAGCCCTTTTGTAGAGGTTTCAGACGATCAGGTCTAACTGGGCTGTAAATTGGACCCGTTGAATTTTTAACTAAGTAAAAAGCACATAAATTGATTTTTTGCAATACAATCATATTGAAAAGCTCGTAATCAATGATAAGAACTCTTAAATTTTGATTAAAACTTGTTTTTCGGTCCTTTTATAGAGATTTCAGACGAGCAGGCCTAAATGGTCCCTAAAATGGACCCGTTGGACTTTTAACTGAGTAAAAAGCACATAAATTGATTTTTTTGCATTATAATCGTGTTGAAAAGCTCGTAATCAATTGTATGAACTCCTGAATTTTGATTAAAACTTTTTTTTTTCGGTCCTTTTTGTAGAAGTTTCGGACGAGCGGGTCTAAATGGGCCGTAAAATGGACCCATTGGACTTTAAACTGAGTAAAAAGTACAAAAATTGAGTTTTTGCAATATAATAGTGTTGAAAGTATCGTAATCAATGATATGAAATCTTAAAATTTCATTAAAACTTGTTTTTCAGTCCTTTTTGTAGAGGTTTCGGGCGTGCAGGTCTAAATGGGCCTTAAAATGGACCCGTTGGACTTTTAACTGAGTAAAAAGCACAAAATTTGAATTTTTTCAATACAATAGTGTTGAAAAGCTCGTAATCAACGATACGAAGTCCTAAGTTTTTATTAAAACTTGTTTTGCGGTCCTTTTGTAGTGGTTTCGGGCTAGCGCGTCTAAATGGGCCTTAAAATGGACTCGTTGGACTTTTAACTGAGTAAGAAGAACAAAAATTGAATTTTTGCAATACAATAGTGTTGAAAAGCTCGTAATCAATGATATGAACTCTTTAGTTTTGATTAAAACTTGTTTTCCGGTCCTTTTTGTAGAGATTTCATGCGAGCTGGTCTAAATGGGCCGTAAAATGGACTCGTTGGACTTTTAACTAAGTAAAAATATAGAAATTAAGTTTTTGCAATATAAACTTATTGAAAAGCTTGTAATCAATTATATGAACTCCTAAAATTTTATTAAAACTTGTTTTTCGGTCATTTTTGTAGAGGTTTTGGGCGAGCGGGTCTAAATAGGCCTCAAAATGTACCCGTTGGACTTTTAACTGAGTAAAAAAATACAGGAATTGAGTTTTTGCAATATAATCGTGTTGAAAATCTCGTAATCAAATATATGAAATCTTAAAATTTGATGAAAACTTGTTTTTCGGTCCTTTTTATAGAGGTTTCGAGCGAGCGGGTCTAAATGGGCCTTAAAATGGACCCGTTGGACTTTTGACTGAGTAAAAATAACAAAAATTGAATTTTTGCAATACAATAGTGTTTAAAAGCTCGTAATCAACGATATTAAGTCCTAAGTTTTGATTAAAACTTGATTTGCGGTCCATTTTGTGGAGGTTTCGGACGAGCGGGTCTAAATGGGCCTTAAAATGGACCCGTTGGACTTTAAATTGAGTACAAAGTACATCAATTGATTTTTTGCAATACAATCGTGTTGAAAAGCTCGTAATCAATGATATGAACTCCTAAATTTTGATTAAAACTTGTGTTTCGGTCCTTTTTATAGAGGTTTCGGACAAGCAGGTCTAAAAGGGTCGTAAAATGGAACCGTTGGACTTTTAACTGAGTAAAAAGCACATAAATTGATTTTTTGCAATATAATCATGTTGAAAAGCTCGTAATCAATGATATGAACTCCTAAATTTTTATTAAAACTTGTTTACCGGTCCTTTTTGTAGAAGTTTCGGACGAGCGGGTCTAAATGGGCCGTAAAATGGACCCATTGGACTTTAAACTGAGTAAAAAGTACGAAAATTGAGTTTTTGCAATATAATCGTGTTGAAAAGATCGTATTCAATGATATGAAGTCCTAAAATTTGATTAAAACTTATTTTTCGGTCCTTTATGTAGAGGTTCAGGCGAGCGGGTCTAAATGGGCCTTAAAATGGACCGTTGGACTTTTAACTGAGTAAAAAGAACATGAATTGAATTTTTGCAATACAATAGTGTTGAAAAGCTCGTAATCAAGTATATGAAGTCCTAAGTTTGGATTAAAACTTGTTTTGCGGTCCTTTTTGTAGTGGTTTCGGGCGAGCGGGTCTAAATGGGCCTTAAAATTGACCCGTTGAACTTTTAACTAAGTAAGAAGAACAAAAATTGAATTTTTGCAAAACAATATTGTTGAAAAGCTCGTAACCAATGATATGAACTCCTAAGGTTTGATTAAAAATTTATTTGCGGTCCTTTTTGTAGATTTTTCGGACGAGCGGGTCTAAATGGGCCGTAAAAGTGACCCGTTGGACTTTTAACTTAGTAAAAAATACATAAATTGAGTTTTTGCAATATAATCTTGTTGAAAAGCTCATAATCAATTATATGAACTTCTAAAGTTTAATTAAAACTTGTTTTTCGGTCCTTTTTGTAGAGGTTTCCGGCGAGCGGGTCTAAATAGACCTTAAAATGGACTCGTTGGACTTTTAAATTAGTAAAAAGAACAGAAATTGAATTTTTGCAATACAATAGAGTTGAAAAGCTCGTAATCAATGATATGAACTCCTAAGTTTTGATTAAAACTTGTTTTGCGGTCCTTTTTGTAGAGGTTTCGTGCGAGCAGGTCTAAATGAGCCGTAAAATGGACCGTTGAACTTTAAACTGAGTAAAAAATACAGAAATTGAGTTTTTGCAATATAAACATGTTGAAAAGCTCGTAATCAATTATATGAACTCCTAAAATTTGATTAAAGCCTGTTTTTCGGTCCTTTTGTAGAGGTTTCGGGCGAGCGGGTCTAAATAGGCCTTAAAATGGGCCCGTTGGACTTTTAACTGAGTACAAAGAATAGAAATTGATTTTTTGCAATAAAATAGTGTTGAAAAGCTCGTAATCAACGATATAAAGTCCTAAGTTTTGATTAAAACTTGTTTTGCGGTCCTTTTTATTGTGGTTTCGGGCGAGCGGGTCTAAATGGGCCTTAAAATGGACCCGTTTGACTTTTAATTGAGTAAAAAGAACAAAAATTGAAATTTTGTGATGTATTAGTGTTTAAAAGCTCGTAATCACCGATATTAAGTCCTAAGTTTTGATTAAAACTTGATTTGCGGTCCATTTTCTGGAGGTTTCGGACGAGCGGGTCTAAATGGGCCGTAAAATGGACCCGTTGGACTTTAAATTGAGTAAAAAGTACATCAATTGATTTGTTGCAAAACAATCGTGTTGAAAAGCTCGTAATCAATGATATGAACTCCTAAATTTTGATTAAAACTTGTGTTTCGGTCCTTTTTATAGAGGTTTCGGACGAGCAGGTCTAAAAGGGCCGTAAAATGGACCCGTTGGACTTTTAACTGAGTAAAAAGCACATAACTTGATTTTTTGCAATATAATTGTGTTGAAAAGCTCGTAATCAATGATATGAACTCCTAAATTTTGATTAAAACTTGCTTATCGGTCCTTTTTGTAGAAGTTTTGGACGAGCGAGTCTAAATGGGCCGTAAAATGGACCCATTGGACTTTAAACTGAGTAAAAAGTACAAAAATTGAGTTTTTGCAATATAATCGTGATGAAAAGATCGTATTCAAAGATATGAAGTCCTAAAATTTGATTAAAACTTGTTTTTCGGTCATTTTTGTAGAGGTTTCAGGCGAGCGGGTCTAAATGGGCCTTAAAATGGACCCGTTGGACTTTTAACTCAGTAAAAAGAACAAGAATTGAATTTTTGCAATACAATAGTGTTCAAAAGCTTGTAATCAAGTATATGAAGTCCTAAGTTTTGATTAAAACTTGTTTTGTTGTCCTTTTTGTAGTGGTTTCGGGCGAGCGGGTCTAAATGGGCCTTAAAATTGACCCGTTGAACTTTTAACTAAGTAAGAAGAACAAAAATTGAATTTTTGAAAAACAATACTGTTGAAAAGCTCGTAACCAATGATATGAACTCCTAAGTTTTGATTAAAAATTTATTTGCGGTCCTTTTTGTAGATTTTTCGGACGAGCAGGTCTAAATGGGTCGTAAAAGTGACCCGTTGGACTTTTAACTTACTAAAAAATACATAAATTGAGTTTTTGCAATATAATCTTGTTGAAAAGCTCATAATCAATTATATGAACTTCTAAAGTTTAATTAAAACTTGTTTTTCGGTCCTTTTTGTAGAGGTTTCCGACGAGCGGGTCTAAATAGACCTTAAATTGGACTCGTTGGACTTTTAAATTAGTAAAAAGAACAGAAATTGAATTTTTGCAATACAATAGAGTTGAAAAGCTCGTAATCAATGATGTGAACTCCTAAGTTTTGATTAAAACTTGTTTTGCGGTTCTTTTTGTAGAGGTTTCGGGTGAGCGGGTATAAATGAGCCGTAAAATGGACCCATTGAACTTTAAACTGAGTAAAAAGAACAAAAAATGAATTTTTGCAAGACAATAGTGTTAAAAAGCCCGTAATCAATGATATGAACTCCTAAGTTTTGATTAAAACTTGTTTTGCGGTCCTTTTTGTAGAGGTTTCGAACGAGCAGGTCAAAATAGGCCGTAAAATGGACTCGTTGGACTTTAAACTGAGTAAAAAATACGGAAATTGAGTTTTGTAATATAATCGTGTTGAAAAGCTCGTAATCAATTATATGAACTCGTAAAATTTGTTTAAAACCTGTTTTGTGGTCCTTTTTATAGAGGTTTCGGGCGAGCGGGTCTAAATGGGCCTTAAAATGGACCCGTTGAACTTTTAACTGAGTAAAAAGAACAAAAATATGAATTTTTTCAATACATAGTGTTGAAAAGCTCGTGATCAATGATATGAACTCCTAAGTTTTGGTTAAAACTTGTTTTGCGGTCCTTTTTGTAGAGATTTCGGGCGAGCGGGTCTAAATGGGCCTTAAAATGGACCCGTTGGACTTTTAACGAAGTAAAAAGAACAAAAAAATGAATTTTTGCAATACATAGTGTTGAAAAGCTCGTAATCAATGATATGAACTCCTAAGTTTTGATTAAAATTTGTTTTGCGGTCCTTTTTGTAGAGGTTTCGGGCGAGCGGGTCTAAATGGGCCTTAAAATGGACCCGTTGGACTTTTAACTGAGTAAAAAGAACAAAAAAATGAATTTTTGCAATACATAGTGTTAAAAAGCTCGTAATCAATGATATGAACTCCTAAGTTTTGATTAAAACTTGTTTTGCGGTCCTTTTGTAGTGGTTTCGGGCGAGCGGGTCTAAATGGGCCTTAAAATAGACCCGTTGGAATTTTAACTAAGTAAAAAATACAGAAATTGAGTTTTTGCAATATAATCTTGTTGAAAAGCTCGTAATCAATTATATGAACTCCTAAAATTTGATTAAAACTTGTTTTTCGGTCATTTTTGCAGAGGTTTTGGGCGAGCGGGTGTAAATGGGCTGTAAAAGTGACCCGTTCGACTTTTAACTTAGTAAAAATATACATAAATTGAGTTTTTGCAATATAATCTTGTTGAAAAACTCGTAATCAATGATATGAACTCCTAAGTTTTGATTAAAACTTGTTTTGCGGTCCTTTTTGCAGAGGTTTCGGACGAGCGGGTCTAAATGGGCCTTAAAATAGACACGTTGGACTTTTAACTAAGTAAAAAGCACAAAATTTGAATTTTTGCAATACATTAGTGTTGAAAATCTCGTAATCAATGATATGAACTCCTAAGTTTTGATAAAAAATTGTTTTGCGGTCCTTTTTGTAGAGGTTTCGGGCGAGAGGGTATGAATGGGCCTTAAAATAGACCCGTTAGACTTTTAACTAAGTGAAAAGAACAAAAATTGATTTTTTGCAATAAAATAGTGTTGAAAAGCTCGTAATCAACGATATGAAGTCCTAAGTGTTGATTAAAACTTGTTTTGCGGTTCTTTTTATAGTGGTTTCGGGCGAGCGGGTCTGAATGAGCCTTAAAATAGACCCTTTAGACTTTTAACTAAGTAAAAAGAACAAAAATTGATTTTTTGCAATAAAATAGTGTTGAAAAGCTCGTAATCAACGATATGAAGTCCTAAGTGTTGATTAAAACTTGTTTTGTAGTCCTTTTTGTATTGGTTTCGGGCGAGCAGGTCTAAATGGGCCTTATAATGGACCCGTTGGACTTTTAATTGAGTAAAAAGAACAAAACTGAATTTTTGCAATACATTAGTGTTGAAAAGCTCGTAATCCGTGAGATGAACTCCTAAGTTTTAATTAAAACTTGTTTTGCGGTTTTTTTTTTGTAGAGGTTTAGGGCAAGCGGGTCTAAATAGACCGTAAAATGGATCCGTTAGACTTTAAACTGAGTAAAAAATACCGAAAATGAGTTTTTGCAATATAATCTTGTTGAAAAGCTCATAATCAATTATTTGAACTTCTAAAATTTAATTAAAACTTGTTTTCGGTCCTTTTTATAGAGGTTTCCGGCGAGCGGGTCTAAATAGACCTTAAAATGGACTCGTTGGAATTTTAAATTAGTAAAAAGAACAGAAATTGAATTTTTGCAATACAATAGAGTTGAAAAGCTCGTAATCAATGATATTAACTCCTAAGTTTTGATTAAAACTTGTTTTGTGGTCCTTTTTGTAGAGGTTTCGGGCGAGCGGGTCTAAATGAGCCGTAAAATGGACCCGTTGGACTTTAAACTGTGTAAAAAATATAGAAATTGAGTTTTTGTAATATAATCGTGTTGAAAACTTCGTAATCAATTATATGAACTCCTAAAATTTGTTTAAAACTTGTTTTTCCGTCCTCTTTGTAGAGGTTTCAGGCGAGCGGGTCTAACTGGGCCTTAAAATGGACCCGTTGGACTTTTAACTAAGTAAAAAGAACAAAAAAAAATGAATTTTTGCAATACATAGTGTTGAAAAGCTCGTAATCAGTGATATGAACTCCTAAGTTTTGATTAAAACTTGTTTTGCGGTCCTTTTGTAATGGTTTCGGGCGAGCGGGTCTAAATGGGCCTTAAAATAAACCCGTTGGACTTTTAACTAAGTAAAAAATACAGAAATTGAGTTTTTGCAATATAATCTTGTTGAAAAGCTCGTAAACAATTATATGAACTCCTAAAATTTGATTAAAACTTATTTTTCGGTCATTTTTGTAGAGGTTTTGGGCGAGCGGGTCTAAATAGGCCTCAAAATGTACACGTTGGACTTTTAACCGAGTAAAAAATACAGAAATTGAGTTTTTGCAATATAATCGTGTTGAAAAGCTCGTAATCAATTATATGAAATCTTAAAATTTGATTAAAACCTGTTTTGCGGTCCTTTTTATAGAGGTTTCGGGCGAGCGGGTCTTAATGGGCCTTAAAATGGACCCGTTTGACTTTTAACTGAGTAAAAAGAACAAAAATTGAATTTTTGCAATACAATAGTGTTGAAGAGCTCGTAATCAATGATATGAACTCCTAAGTTTTGATTAAAACTTGTTTTGCGGTCCTTTTTGTCGAGGTTTCGTGCGAGCGGGTCTAAATGGGCCGTAAAATAGACCCGTTGGACTTTTAACTGAGTAAAAAGAACAAAAGTTGAATTTTTACAATACAATAGTGTTGAAAAGCATGTAATCAATGATATGAACCCCTAAGTTTTGATTAAAACTTGTTTTGTTGTCCTTTTTGTAGAGGTTTCGGGAGAGCGGGTCTAAATGGGCCGTAAAATGTACCCGTTGAACTTTAAACTAAGTAAAAAATAGCAAAATTGAGTTTTTGCGGTATAATCTTGTTGAAAAACTCATAATCAATTATATGAACTCCTAAAATTTGATTAAAACTTGTTTTTCGGTCCTTTTTGTAGAGGTTTCGGGCAAGCATGTCTAAATAGTCCTTAAAATGGACCCGTTGGACTTTTAACTAAGTAAAAAATACAGAAATTCAGTTTTTGTAATATAATCGTGTTGAAAAGCTCGTAATCAATTATATAAACTCCTAAAATTTGATTAAAACTTGTTTTGCGGTCCTTTTTGTAGTGGTTTCGGGCGAGCGGGTATAAATGGGCCTTAAAATGGACCCGTTGGACTTTTCTATAGAGGTTTCGGACGAGCGGGTCTAAATGGGCCGTAAAATTGACCCGTTGGACTTTGAACTGAGTAAAAAGTACAAAAATTGTGTTTTTGCAATATAATCGTGTTGAAAAGATCGTAATCAATGATATGAACTCCTAAAATTTGATTAAAACTTGTTTTTCGGTCATTTTTGAAAAGGTTTCGGGCGAACGGGTCTAAATGTGCCATAAAATGGACCCGTTGGACTTTTAACTGAGTAAAAAATACAGAAGTTGACTTTTTGCAATATAATCTTTTTGAAAAGCTCGTAATCAATTATCTGAACTCCTAAAATTGGATCAAAACTTGTTTTTTGGTCCTTTTTGTAGAGGTTTCGGACGAGTAGGTCTAAATGGGCCTTAAAATGGACCCGTTGAACTTATAACTGCGTAAAAAGAACTGAAATTGAATTTTTGCAATACAATAGTGTTGAAAAGCTCATAATCAACGATATGAACTCGTAAGTTTTGATTAAAACTTGTTTTGCGGTCCTTTTTGTAGAGGTTTCGGACGAGCGGGTCTAAATGGGCCTTAAAATGTACCCGCTGGACTTATAACTGCGTAAAAAGAACATAAATTGAATATTTGCAATACAATAGTGTTGAAAAGCTCATAATCAACGATATGAACTTTAAAGTTTTGATTAAAACTTGTTTTGCGATCCTTTTTGTAGAGGTTTCGGACGAGCGGGTCTAAATGGGCCGTAAAATGGACCCATTGGACTTTTAACTGAGTAAAAAGTACAAAAATTGAGTTTTTGCAATATAATCATGTCGAAAAGATCGTAATCAATTATATGAACTCCTAAAATTTGATCAAAACTTGTTTTTCAGTCCTTTTTGAAGAGGGTTCGGGCGAGCGGGTCTAAATAGGCCGTAAAATGGACCCGTTGGACTTTTAACTGAGTAAAAAATACCGAATTTGAGTTTTTGCAATATAATCTTGTTGAAAAGCTCGTAATCAATCATATGAACTCCTAAAATTGGATCAAAACTTGTTTTTCGATCCTTTTTGTTGAGGTTTCGGACGAGCGGGTCTAAATGGGCCTTAAAATGGACCCGTTGAACTTATAACTGTGTAAAAAGAACAGAAATTGAATTTTTGCAATACAATAGTGTTGAAAAGCTCGTAATCAACGATGTGAACTCTTAAGTTTTGATTAAAACTTGTTTTGCGGTCCTTTTGTAGAGGTTTCGGACGAGCGGGTCTAAATGGGCCGTAAAATGGACTCGTTGGACTTTTTTTTTTGAAGAAAGCGGGCCTCGTTTAAAACCCCTACTAATATCCCCAGGCACAAGACTTGGAGAAACATAAAAGGGGAAAAGAGTACCCAGAATATATTAAAATTAACGAGGTGAAACCTCGCAAAGAACAGCGTTTTGAATACAATCAGGATTCATGGATCCAAAGGACATAGAAGACATAGACCTAAGGGCATGGGTAGCCAACGTATGAGCAAAAATATTAGCCTCACGGCAAACATACTGAACATGCGCAGAAGAAAAACAATCCAGAGCAGCATGAGCCTGCAGAATCGTCGGGCCCATAGGAGAGAGATTTGGGCCCAGGGAGTTGATCCAATTTGCAAGAGAAGCACAGTCTGTCTCAAATATCAAGTGGCTCCATCCTTGGGATTGAGCGAAAGTAATACCAGCAAGAAGTCCTCTCCCTTCAGATGTAATAGCATCAGAGCAACTGCCTAGAGGGAAAGCCAGGCCGCCAACAACCATCCTTGTTTCATCACGGGCTACAACACCAACCGTCGCTGCACGTGTGGAAGGATCAAAAGCCCCATCCACATTAACTTTAATATGACCCTGAGGGGGATGCCTACAGCGAGAAGG
Organism: Hibiscus trionum; assembly: GCA_030270665.1. NCBI lineage: Eukaryota > Viridiplantae > Streptophyta > Magnoliopsida > Malvales > Malvaceae > Hibiscus > Hibiscus trionum. The sequence goes on along the minus strand of BSYR01000026.1, from coordinate 36,471,519 downwards.
AGGAGCCGACAAAGGGATGGAAGAGGTAGATGAAGATATAGCAACATAGTAGTCACGATGAAGACTGATGGAATTGACAGTAATTAGACACGGGGGTTGAAGATGTCGATTATGGATCCAGTCATTACGCCTGTTCCAAATGTTCCAGAGGGTAGTCAAGAATAGCCCGAAAAGGTGAGAAGAAAGGAGGGAAGCGCCTTCCTCAAGCCATTGAAGGCCGGTAGAAGTAGTGCTATTAATAAACGAAATGGGAAGACCAATCAATCGAAGGGCCTCCGAAGCACCAGAGCAATCTCGAAGAGCATGGAGTATCGTCTCCGAACCTGAATGACAAACGGGGCAGGGCCCTGAGTCTGGTGCAAAAGCCTGTAGTCGAACCCCGACAGGTAGGGCCTCTGATCCCAGTCACCAGCCAAAAGTTTTAACTTTAGGTAAAACCTTGAGTTTGGAAAGAAATTTCCAAATCCGAGGAGGCTGAAGTCTAGGCTCAGGGGGGCGTTGCAAAAAGAGATAGCCAGATCTGACAGAAAGATACCAGAATCGTTAGGCCTCCAGAGGATGGAGTCCCGAATAGCATTGATGATAGGAACGGATAGAATGGAGTCGGCATCAGCCGATGTAAAGTACGCACAGACTTTATCAGGGTCCCAAGAAGCTTGGTTCCGAAACATAAAGTCGCGACAGCGAATGTGGACTTCATCCGATATCTCATAGTCCCCGTAAAGGTGAATAGGCGAAGAGCCTCCCCAATTATCATGATGGATACGTATGTTACTGTTAATACCAGGTCGATAGAGGAAACCTCCAAAAAGGTGTTGCATAGCATGAAAAAGACCTTGCCAGGCAAAAGAACCTCGAGAAGGTCGAGATGCATTAAGAATGTTGCCTGACGGAAAGTATTTGGATTTATAGATTTGACCCAGGAGGGAGTCAGGTTCGCAGATAAGGCGCCATAATTGTTTACCAAGAAGCGCAATGTTAAAATTATTGAGATCCCTAAATCCCATACCGCCAACTGATTTAGGCAAGCACACCTGATCCCAAGGGAGAATATGCCAGACCACCAATAGCGTCGAATGGCAGACGTCATATCATCGATAATGTTTTGGGGTAATAAATAACAGGACATAACATATTGAGGTAGAGATTGTAACACAGCTTTAATGAAAATTTCCCTACCACTGAAGGAAAGGAGCTGTTTATCCCAGTTGGATAATCTATCATGAACTTTATCACGTATAAACCCTAAAGATAGGGTCTTATTTGTCCAATAAGAAGAGGTACTCCCAGATAGACACCAGGGTTGGAGACCTCACGAACTTGAAGGTAGGAATTAATAGCATGACGAGTAGAAGCGGGAGTACGTGGATTGTAAAAAATAGTAGACTTGTCAAAATTAACTGCTTGTCCAGAAGCAGAAGCGTATGTTTGGAGAGCTAATTTAAGATGCGCAGCTTCCTCGGACTTCAAGTTAAGGAAAACTATACAATCATCAGTAAATAAGAGGTGGTTAACCTTAGGTCCATGCTTACTAGCACCAAGACCAGGGAGCAGACCATGTTGTTTAGCATTGGTCAAGAAAGCTGAAAGCCCTTGTGTGCAAAAAAGGAAGATAAAGGGAGATAAAGAATCCCCTTGGCGGAGACCCCGTTGAGGACGAAACAAGGGGGAAATGAGTTATTGACCTTAACCGTAAATGAAACTGTGGAAATACATCTCATTATAAGAGATACCCATGATGGTGCAAATCCCATGCAGTTCATGACATTTTCGAGGAAAGACCATTCAACCCTGTCGAAAGCCTTTTCCATATCAAGCTTAAGGGGCAGCACCTTGAGTAGACTTAGAAGTACCAGTGTTAATTGAGTGAATTATTTCGTGGGCAATGAGAATGTTATCAGTGATATTACGTCCCTGAACGAAAGCAGCTTGATTGGAGCTGATGCAGAAGGGAATAGTATGTTTCATCCGATTAACTAAAACCTTGGCAATAATTTTATAGATAACTGTGCAAAGACTAATGGGCCTGAGGTGCCTCATGGTGGTTGGATCCTTAATTTTGGGTATGAGGACCAGAATTGTTTGATTAACCGAAGCCATATCAGCTGACCCGTTGAGGAGATTAAGGCAGAGTGAGATGACATCGGACCCAACAGTATCCCAATGTTGTCGAAAGAAACCACTAGGCAAGCCATCAATACCAGGGGCTTTTCTAGGATCAATATCGCGGAAAGCAGTGATAATTTCTTCTGAGGTGAATTCCTTAAAGAGGGACTCATTCATAGCAGGTGTAACATAGGGAGGGATTTTTGATAGAATTTGCTCTGACAGGGGTGAATTAGAGGAAGTAAAAAGAGTGTGGAAGTATGAGGATGCAATTGACATAAGATCGGAGTCGTCAGTACACCAATTGTTGTTGGAATCAAAAAGGCCAGAGATGGTGTTCTTTTTTTTCCTGCTAGAAGCTCGGGCATGAAAGTAACGTGTATTTTTATCTCCTTGAGATAACCATAGGTTGCGAGAGCGCTGAGCCCAGTACACTTCTTGCTCATCTAGTAATTTGTGGAGCTCACTTTTGGCGGCAATATATCTACTTTCAGCAGTAGCCGAAAGAGGTCGTTGTAAAAGTTTGTTGATTTTTTTAGTGAGAATGTTGATACAACCAGTGGACTTAAGTCTTTGTTGGGATTGCCAGTCTCCTAGGTAGGAGCCTATAGCTTTAATTTTATCTAGGGTATTGCCCTTAGTAGAAGACCAAGTTTGTTTGACAACAGAGATTCCTTCGTCATTGGTTGCCCAGCAACTTTCAAATCGAAACTTAGATAACGGGGGACGGTGATTTGTTAGAGCTGGTAGTTCCGTATTCAAGAGTAGAAAACAGTGATCAGATATAGCATCAAAATCGGAAATAATGTTATAATTGGGATTATTTGCTTTCCATGTCATATTTCCTACAAAACGATCTAATCTCTCAAATAGAGTAGGGGTTTTGGGCCCAGATTTAGACCAAGTGAACCAACCCGTAGTAGGTTTGCAGTCGAAAAGGTTATTACGGGAGAGGCAATGTCGAAAATTATTGATTTGAGATCTTGCACGACGACAGCCGCCTTGTTTTTCATTATCGGATAGGATTTCATTGAAATCACCACCGAGAAGCCAAGGCAGACCATCATTATTGTTAAGCGAATCAATTAAATCCCAAGTTTTAGTTATATTACTTGTTTCAGAGAAACCATGTATACCAGTGAAATAAAACGAAGAAGAATTGCAACTAATATAAGTATGAATGAAACGATCCGAGTAAGCAAGCATAGAAATATTATAATTTTTTTAAAGAAAATAAAGCAATTCCAGAGCATTCATCAGAGTAATCAACTGAAAAAACTAGGTCCATACCTAGCAAAGAACTATGACGGCTATAAGCCGTATTTTTAAGTTTAGTTTCGCATAAAAAAAGTAAATCAGGAGTATGAAGATGAACATATTGCTGGAGGTGTTGAACTGCCTGGACCTTCCCAAGACCCTGACAGTTCCAGCATAAGATGATCATTTCCCTCGACGGGGCTGTGAGTCAGCCGCCGCCGGAGAGTTTTTTCCGCTGCTCATCCCAGCTTTCAAGGTAGGAGAAGGAGAGGGCCTAGACTTCTTGGGCTGGAGGACCACATGGATGGGGGAGCGTCTCTTGGTCCCACGGGTAGGAGGAATAGGGATAGTAGCAGGAGCCGATGCTGCATCATTGGGATAGTTCTTAAGAAGCCATGAGTCAAATGCATCAATAAGGGAAATACCGGTTTGAAGGAAGGGCTTACTTAATTGAGCATCCAATTTCCGTACTTGTTGAGTTGTAGGGCTTGGTACACCATCATCTTGGACTTCCAAGTTGCCTTGTTCAGAGTCCTCAGGGACCGAGTAGATAGTGTTCAGGGGCTGTGGTGATATAACCCGAGTGGGGAGTGGAGCTCGTGAATGCAGCTGGGAATCTGTCTTAGCAGAGGGCGGCTCAGAGGATTCCTCCCCTACCATCTCATCAATGTTGTTAATGTCCTCCGTGGGGAGATCAGCAAAAGAGGCAGCATCCCCTTCATTCAGTTTCCCTAAAAATTCAGGGAAAGATGAAGTGAGTTGCAGAAGTGGGAAGCATTGGATAAAAAGAGAATGGTGATGTTTAATAAGAGTAAGACCTGAATCTTGCGTTGAAGCCACGGGCTCAACAACGGATTTGCCCTTATCCTTTGGGTCTGCGGAAGACGGAGATTCAATAAGGAGACATAAAGGAAAATAGTGAATGTAGAGCTGCCAGATTAAAGATAGCAAAATACCTTTCGGTGTGAGCTGGTTAGCATTAGCAGGGCCTGCAGTAGATTTACCTTTGTCCGTGGAATCTATGTAAAGGGGAGAATCCATAAATGAACAAGGTGAAAAATAAAAAAATTGTTGAAACCAAATGACCAAAGATAAAGTACCAAACGGTGGTTGGTGGCTAGCAGGAATAGGTGCCTCAACAGATCGGATACGACCCTGTGGTCCTTGTTCCCGGCGACGCGGGGGAAGCCAACGGAGCCACTCGCCATATTGTAGTTTGGCCGGATCATATGCATTTTTGTTAGGACAGTTCTAAAAAATATGGCTAATTAGGCCACAACCGTGGCATAAAAGAGGTAGACGTTCATACTGGAGATGACAAGAGGTGGTGCGTGTACCTTTTCCTATGAGTATAAAGCGGCGAATTGGTTTGGTGATATCCATTAGAATTTCTACTCGCAAAAAGTCTGTCATGTTCCCTTCTTTTTTCCGTGTATCAGTCCTAAGAACTGTACCAACCATAGCACCAAGGGATTGGCCCACAAGGTGCGTTTTGTCGGGATCTTCCTCTGTACTTATCATTAGTGGTTTGGGCAGAGCAAGAATGCGAAACCAGATTCGCATAGGGTTGAAGGAGTATTCTTCCATACTTTTGCTAGGATTGTATTCAGCTAGAGCTAACCACTCATCTTTGTATAACCAAGGTCCCCTTTCAAAAACATCATTGTGCTCGCTTGGGGTAGCAAACTCGATCCGGAAGAATGAATTACAAATGATAGACATTGATTTGAGGTTATTTTTTTCCATATTCCTTCAAAAGCTTGAAGAACTGCCCAATCATCAATGGGTTTAGATGAAATGAATTTTCCGATTAGGATAGTGTTTGGATTTTCATCAAAGAAATCAAAGTCAGGTGTGTAGATGGCGGTTGCTTCTTCATTGGTAAGATCAAGGTTGGAATAATGGGGAAGAGAAGATGAAGAAGCCATACGAGGTAAATTGGGGAGAGAGAGGAATTGGTTGGCAAAGGTAGAAGTCAAAGGAAGGAGAAGTAAGAGAGTAGGAATGAAGAATTGAAGTTCTATTTGTAGAATATGTGTAAGTAAATGGGATAGAATTGAAAAAGGAAAAGGGTGGTAGTAATTAAGCGGTGTAATGGGAAAGAAATTTACTAATTGAGAAATGGAATCACAAAAGATTGGGGTGAGTAAGTAAGGAAGTTTAGTGAAAGGGAAAGTGAGAGGAGAAAGATAAGGAAAGGTTTGGCATAAAAAGGGGGATTTAGAAGTCAGATTCCAAAAATGAAGGATGATCTTGTGGGAAAATATGGAAAGAGAAGGGAGGATATGGGGGAATAGAAAAGGAAAGATATGTCTGGGTATAGTATGGAAAGGGAATCTAGGAGTTAACATGTAGTTAGATGGAAATAGTAAGAGTAAATGGAAGAAAAGGAAAGAAAATTTGATCTTTATTATACAGAAGTGATGGCCGGTAATTACTAAAGATAGTAAGTATTGGGTACAGTTAATGGAAGGTTTTATTATCAGAAGAGAGAGGAGAGTTAAATGTGGATGATAAGAAGGGAATAAAATGGGTTGATTTGTGTAGAAGAGTAATGAATTTGGGGGAAGTGTAGTAGAAGTAAGGCAATTTGGCCAAATTAAGACGATTAGGTTGTTATAATATAGCGGTGTAAAATATGTATAAGCTGGGTAAAAAAGTTTAAGGATAGAAGAAGAGTAATTTGGGGTAGGAAAGGGGTTAAACACCCTTGTATTAGGGGTAAAATTGAGTAGAGCAGAGTATTGTGAATTGATGTAATTTAAAAAAATAATAATGATGTTAAAGTGAAGCAGTAGTATTGGATAGAGATAGCATAAATTATTGTGGTAGGAATTAAGAGATTCATGGTTGTGAGATCGAACTAGGGAATCAATTAGGGGGAGGTCAAAATCGGTTGATGCTAGGCTCCGCGAATTGGAGATCAAAATAGAAGATTGGTGAGAAAAGTTTATGTAAGTGATAATTGGTTCGTTATTTATATGTAGGTAAAAATGATCGTTCTTAGGAAATTGAAGTCTTACAAATTAGTGTGTAGTGATAGGTAAGGGATTAAGAGAATTTATCGGCAGCTGTTTTGAATAGCATTTTATTTGATTATATAATTTCACCGTGAAGGTGATCGTAGTAATTTCCCCAATAGGGGATAGAGAGAGAGCACCTAAAAAGGTGTGGAAAGGAGTAAAAGTATGGTGAAGAAGCAATGGATGTAAATTAATATGGATTGTAGTGTGTAAAAAAATAAAGAAAAGTATAGCTAACATAGTCAAAAAGGCAGGGAAAGCAGTAAAAATACAAAAATAATCATGGAAATATAAGGCATATTTAGAAAGAGGGAAAATAGAGTTAATCAAGCAAACAAGAGAAGAAATAAGGTGACATAGCATAAAAGAAACAGAGAAAAAATAAACCAAAGGCGTACAAGCACAACTATTGATAACTAGCCGACCAGAAAATAAGCATAGAAAATAAAGATAGAGACATATATTAAAATAAGAGATAGAGGTGCATGCAAGGTCATAATAAAAGAAAAAATAAAGAGCATAAAAAAATAAAAAATTACAGACCCAGGATAGATAGAAGAGGGGGGGGCAAAGAAAAATAGAACAGACCAAAGGAGCAAAAAAGGGGGTAAAAAATAATAAAAGATAAAAAAGAGAGTAAAAGGATGGGAGAACTGGGTAAGAATGCGTTGGTAGCTGAAGGACCCGCACAAGGGCCTGTGATGAGAAGCTCGGTAAGGGCCGGCGAGCAAAGGGAAGATCATAACATGCAAAACAAAAATAAGAGAAGTTAGAAGCAGGAAGATAATAACGTAAAAGGAAAAAAGATTGAAACCCAGAGCCCAGGAAAGTGTCATACCATAAGACAAAAAGTAAATAAAAGGGAAGTAAAACTTAAGAAAGGTAAGAGGAAATAAATAGATATCAGAAATGGAACAAAAGATGTGGCTAAAATCAGAGAAATAATCAACAATATGAAGGGCAAAAAATGTAAAGAGAGACGGCAGAGTATACATGTACATATAGATGGTTCTGACATAAATATAGGAGACAAAGCAAGGTAAAGTAACATTAGTGGTAGTGAGCATGGTCAAGAAGATGCATCTAGCAGCAGCCCAAGAATAGGTGTTACTAACAATACAGATCCAAATAACATGCAGGGAGTAATCAAAGAAGGGACCCACTTGGTGGTTCAAAAGTTTTTCCCTAAGAAGGGATCGAAGATTCCCCTTGTAGGGGATAGGCAATAGAGAGTAATGAAATAGTAACAAACATTTGGAGTATGACATGGTTAATATGAGTAAAGAACAGGCAAACAAGGTGGTGAAATAAGCATGCGAACAGATACAAAAAAAATAAGAGGAACATCATATAGGAGGACATGATACAAATGTTGATGGAAAAAGAGAAAGTTAGAGAACCAGAAACGACTAAGGAATTCAGGCAGAAAAACCAAGCAATAGGCATGTTAAGAAAAAATGCGCAGAGGCAGGTCCTAGGATTCATTAAAATTAAATGGCAAATAGCAGAAAAACCATGAAATAGAATTACAATTAGATATACAGGAAAAGAGGAATATAGGTTTGGGTACCAAAGCTTACAGGGAAAAGATACTAAAGTACAAACAGACAGTGCAAGTAGGCAAATATTCGGTAAATAAAGGAACATGAAAGATATTGGCAAAAAATATAGAAAATCAAACAATTGAATCCATAAGAAAAAAACATAAAATTCGATAACCATGGGAGAAACTGGTGAAGGGAGAAAACGTGCATTGAAAGTAAGAAAAAGAGAAAAAAAAACTTTAGAATTTCGATTAGGGAAGGGGCACCATTTCCGGCAGAGAAATCTTTCCACGATGGAGCTCAGCGATTGCCAAACTGGATCCCACAAACCGAAGGCAAATATTGGTTTCACAACCCTATCGAATCCAGAAAAATGGGGGGCGGTCGGATACATCAAACGGAATATCTGGGAAACAGAAAGAACCATAGATTAGAACCAAACAGAAAAATAGTAAAAGGAAAATAAAAAAGAAGAGATTAAACGGAACAAAAAGGATATAAAAGGGGTTAGGTCGATGGATTTCGATAGAAGCGGTAGATATGGATCTGGCCGTCGTCTCCGAAGCATGTGGAGATGGATATGGGAAGGGGCACCATAGCCGGCAGAGAAATCTTTCCACGATGGAGCTCATCGATTGCCGATCTGGATCCCACAAACCGAAGGCAACAAAGGGGCGGTCGGATACGTCAAACGGTAAATCTGGGAAACTGAAAGAACCTAAGATTAGAACCAAACAAAAAAATAGTAAAAGGAAAATAAAAAAGAGATTAAAAAGAACAAAAAGGATATAAAAGGGTTTAGGTCGATAGATTTCGAGAGAAACGGTAGAACTGGATCTGGCCGTATTCTCCGGTGCATGTAGAGATGGATATGGGGAAACGAACTGAGAAGAACATATGGAGGTAATGTACCTCGTGAAACAAGAAAAAGGGAAAAAATAGTAGAATAGAAATTGAAATGAAACAGAAAGAGTAAAAAGGAAATAAGGGAAAAATATACCGAGCGGCACGGAGGAAAGGGTAGCTCTCTGGTATTCTCTATCGTGAGGCACGTGGTTCTTGGCATCAGAGGGAACGCCGGCTGGAATGGAGAGAGGGGACGCAGACGGCGAGGTGTTGGCAAAGAAAACGGAGGCTTTTGAGAGGAAGAGAAAGGGAAAAAGAAGGCAGATGAAAAGGAAAAGGGGGGAAAACGCAAAGCCAAATCCCATCAGAAACCCTTGAGTTTTTGCAATATAATCGTGTTGAAAAGATCGTAATCAATGATATGAACTCCTAAATTTTGATTAAAACTTGTTTTTCGGTCATTTTTGAAGAGGTTTCGGGCGAGCGGGACTAAATGGGCCATAAAATGGACCCGTTGGACTTTTAACTGAGTAAAAAATACATATATTGAGTTTTTGCAATATAATCGTGTTGAAAAAATTGTAATCAATTATCTGAACTCCTAAAATTGGATCAAAACTTGTTTTTTGGTCCTTTTTGTAGAGGTTTCGGACGAGCAGGTCTAAATGGGCCTTAAAATGGACCCGTTGAACTTATAACTGGGTGGCACGGAGGAAGGGGTGGCTCTCTGGTATTCTTTGTCGTGAGGCACGTGGTTCTTGGCATCAGAGGGAACGCCGGCTGGAATGGAGAGAGGGGAGGCGGACGGCGAGGTGTTGGCAAAGAAAACGGAGGCTTTTGAGAGGAAGGGAAAGGGAAAAAGAAGACGGATGAAAAGGAAAAGGGGGAAAACGCAAAGCCAAATCCCATCAGAAACCCTTGAGTTTTTGCAATATAACCGTGTTGAAAAGATCGTAATCAATTATATGAACTCCTAAAATTTTACTAAAACTTGTTTTTCGGTCATTTTTGAAGAGGTTTCGGGCGAGCGGGACTAAATGGGCCATAAAATGGACCCGTTGGACTTTTAACTAAGTAAAAAATACATATATTGAGTTTTTGCAATATAATCGTGTTGAAAAGATCGTAATCAATTATCTAAACTCCTAAAATTGGATCAAAACCTTTTTTTTAGTCCTTTTTGTAGAGGTTTCGGACGAGCAGGTCTAAATGGGCCTTAAAATGGACCCGTTGAACTTATAACTGGGTAAAAAGAACAAAAATTGAATTTTTGCAATAAAATAGTGTTGAAAAGCTCGTAATCAATGATATGAACTTGTAAGTTTTGATTAAAACTTGTTTTGCGGTCCTTTTTGTAGAGGTTTCGGACGAGCGGGTCTAAATGGGCCTTAAAATGGACCCGTTGGACTTATAACTGCGTAAAAAGAACATAAATTGAATTTTTGCAATACGATAGTGTTGAAAAGCTCGTAATCAACGATATGAACTCTTAAGTTTTGATTAAAACTTGTTTTGCGGTCCTTTTTGTAGAGGTTTCGAACGAGCAGGTCTAAATGGGCCGTAAAATGGACCCGTTGGACTTTTAACTAAGTAAAAAGTACAAAAATTGAGTTTTTGCAATATAATCGTGTTGAAAAGATTGTAATCAATTATATGAACTCCTAAAATTTGATTAAAACTTGTTTTTCAGTCATTTTTGAAGAGGTTTCAGGCGAGCGGGTCTAAATGGGCCGTAAAATGGACCCGTTGGACTTTTAACTAAGTAAAAAATATCGAATTTGAGTTTTTGCAATATAACCTTGTTGAAAAGCTCGTAATCAATTATATGAACTCCTAAAATTTGATCAAAACTTGTTTTTCGGTCCTTTTTGTAGAGGTTTTGGACGAGTGGGTCTAAATAAGCCTTAAAATGGACTCGTTGAACTTATAACTGCGTAAAAAGAACATAAATTGAATTTTTGCAATAAAATAGTGTTGAAAAGCTCATGTTCAACGATATGAACTCTTAAGTTTTGATTAAAACTTGTTTTGTGGTCCTTTTTGTAGAGGTTTCGGACGAGCGGGTCAGAATGGGCCTTAAAATGGACCCGTTGGACCTTTAACTAAGTAAAAAGTACAAAAATTGAGTTTTTGCAATATAATCGCGTTTAAAAGATCGTAATCAATTATATGAACTCCTAAAATTTGATTAAAACTTGTTTTTCAAGCATTTTTGAAGAGGTTTCGGACGAGCGGGTCTAAATGGGCCGTAAAATGGACCCGTTGGACTTTTAACTGAGTAAAAAATACCGAATTTAAGTTTTTACAATATAATCTTGTTGAAAAGCTCGTAATCAAATATATGAACTCCTAAAATTGGATCAAAACTTGTTTTTCGGTCCTTTTTGTAGAGGTTTCGGATGAGCGGGTCTGAATGGGCCTTAAAATGGACCCGTTGAACTTATAACTGCGTAAAAAGAACATAAATTGAATTTTTGCAATACAATAGTGTTGAAAAGCTCATAATCAATGATATGAACTCTTAGGTTTTGATAAAAACTTGTTTTGCGGTCCTTTTTGTAGCGGTTTCGGACGAGCGGGTCTAAATGGGCCGTAAAATGGACCAGTTGGACTTTTAACTGAGTAAAAAGTACAAAAATTGAGTTTTTGCAATATAATCGTGTTGAAAAGATAGTAATGAATGATATGAACTCCTAAAATTTGATTAAAACTTGTTTTCGGTCATTTTTGAAGAGGTTTCGGGAGAGTGGGTCTAAATGGGCCGTAAAATGGACCCGTTGAACTTTATAACTGAGGAAAAAATACCGAATTTGAGTTTTAGCAATATAATCTTGTTGAAAAGCTCGTAATCAATTATATGAACTCCTAAAATTGGATCAAAACTTGTTTTTTGGTCCTTTTTGTTGAGGTTTCGGACGAGCGGGTCTGAATGAGCCTTAAAATGGACCCGTTGAACTTATAACTGCGTAAAAAGAACAGAAATTGAATTTTTGCAATACAATAGTGTTGAAAAGCTCGTAATCAACGATGTAAACTCTTAAGTTTTGATTAAAACTTGTTTTACTCAAAACTTGTTTTCGGTCCTTTTTGTAGAGGTTTCGGGCGAGCGGGTATAAATGGACCTTAAAATGGACCCGTTGAACTTATAACTGCGTAAAAAGAACAGAAATTGAATTTTTGCAATACAATAGTGTTGAAAAACTCGTAATCAACGATATGAACTCTTAAGTTTTGATTAAAACTTGTTTTGCGGTCCTTTTTGTAGAGGTTTCGGACGAGCGGGTCTAAATGGGCCGTAAAATGGACCCGTTGGACTTTTAACTGAGTAAAAAGTACAAAATTTGAGTTTTTGAAATATAATTGTGTTGAAAAGATCGTAATCAATTATATGAAGTCCTAAATTTTGATTAAAATTTGTTTTTCAGTCATTTTTTAAGAGGTTTCGGCCGAGCGGGTCTAAATGGGCCGTAACATGGACCCGTTGGACTTTTAACTGAGTAAAAAATACCGAATTTGAGTTTATGCAATATAATCTTGTTGTAAAGCTCGTGATCAATTATATGAAGTCCTAAAATTGGATCAAAACTTGTTTTCGGTCCTTTTTCTAGATGTTTTGGACGAGCGGGTCTAAATGGGCCTTAAAATGGACCCGTTGAACTTATAACTATGTAAAAAGAACAGAAATTGAATTTTTGCAATAAAATAGTGTTGAAAAGCTCGTAATCAACGATATGAACTCTTAAGTTTTGATTAAATCTTGTTTTGCGGTCCTTTTTATAGAGGTTTCGGAGGAGCGGGTCTAAATGGGCCGTAAAATGGACCCGTTGGACTTTTAACTTAGTAAAAAGTACAAAAATTGAGTTTTTGCAATATAATCGTGTTGAAAAGATCGTAATAAATTATATGAACTCCTAAAATTTGATCAAAACTTGTTTTTCGGTCCTGTTTTTAGAGGTTTCGGGCGAGCGGGTCTAAATGGGCCTTAAAATGGACCCGTTGAACTTATTACTGCGTAAAAAGATAAGAAATATAATTTTTGCAATACAATAGTGTTGAAAAGCTTGTAATCAACGATGTGAACTCTTAAGTTTTGATTAAAACTTGTTTTGCGGTCCTTTTATAGAGGTTTCGGACGAGCGGTTCTAAATGGGCCGTAAAATGGACCCGTTGGACTTTTAAGTGAGTAAAAAGTACATAAATTGAGTTATTGCAATTTAATCGTGTTGAAAAGATCATAATCAATGATATGAACTCCTAAAATTTGATTAAAACATGTTTTTCGGTCATTTTTGAAGAGGTTTCGGGCGAACGGGTCTAAATGGGCCATAAAATGGACCCGTTGGACTTTTAACTGAGTAAAAAAATACAGAAATTGACTTTTTGCAATGTAATCTTTTTGAAAACCTCGTAATCAATTATCTGAACTCCTATAATTGGATCAAAACTTGTTTTTTGGTCCTTTTTGTAGATGTTTCGGACGAGCAGGTCTAAATGGGCCCTAAAATGGACCCGTTGAACTTATAACTTCGTAAAAAGAACAGAAATTGAATTTTTGCAATACAATAGTGTTGAAAAGCTCGTAATCAACGATATGAACTCGTAAGTTTTGATTAAAACTTGTTTTGCGGTTCTTTTTGTAGAGGTTTCGGACGAGCGGGTCTAAATGAGCCTTAAAATGGACCCGTTGGACTTATAACTGCGTAAAAAGAACAGAAATTGAATTTTTGCAATACAATAATGTTGAAAAGCTCGTAATCAACGATATGAACTCTTAAGTTTTGATTAAAACTTGTTTTGCGGTCTTTTTTGTAGAGGTTTCGGACGAGCAGGTCTAAATGGGCCGTAAAATGGACCCGTTGGGCTTTTAACTGAGTAAAAAGTACAAAAATTGAGTTTTTGCAATATAATCGCGTTGAAAAGATTGTAATCAATTATATGAACTCCTAAAATTTGATAAAAACGTGTTTTTTCGGTCCTTTTTGTAGAGGTTTCGGGCGAGCGGGTCTAAATGGGCCTTAAAATGGACCCGTTGAAATTATAACTACGTAAAAAGAACATAAATTGAATTTTTGCAATACAATAGTGTTGAAAAGCTCGTAATCAACGATATGAACTCTTAGGTTTTGATTAAAACTTGTTTTGCGGTCCTTTTTGTAGAGGTTTCGGACGAGCGGGTCAAAATGGGCCGTAAAATGGACCCGTTGGACTTTTAACTGAGTAAAAAGTACAAAAATTGATTTTTTGAAATATAATCGTGTTGAAAAGATCGTAATCAATGATATGAACTCCTAAAATTTTATTAAAACTTGTTTTTCGGTCATTTTTGAAGAGGTTTCAGGCGAGCGGGTCTAAATGGGCCGTAAAATGGAGTTGTTGGACTTTTAAGTGAATAAAAAATACAAAAATTGACTTTTTGCAATATAATTTTGTTGAAAAGCTCGTAATCAATTATATGAACTCCTAAAATTGGATCAAAACTTGTTTTTTGGTCCTTTTGTAGAGGTTTCGGACGAGCGGGTCTAAATGGGCCTTAAAATAGACTCGTTGAACTTATAACTGCGTAAAAAGAACATAAATTGAATTTTTGCAATACAATAGTGTTGAAAAGCTCGTAATCAACGATATGAACTCTTAAGTTTTGATTAAAACTTGTTTTCTGTCCTTTTGTAGAGGTTTCGGGCGAGCGGGTCTAAATGGACCTTAAAATGGACCAGTTGAACTTATAATTGCGTAAAAAGAACATAAATTGAATTTTTGCAATACAATAGTGTTGAAAAACTCGTAATCAACGATATGAAGTCTTAAGTTTTGATTAAAACTTGTTTTGCGGTCCTTTTTGTAGAGGTTTCGGGCGAGCGGGTCTAAATGGGCCGTAAAATAGACCCGTTGGACTTTTAACTGAGTAAAAAGTACAAAAATTGGGTTTTTGCCATATAATCGTGTTGACAAGATCGTAATCAATTATATGAACTCCTAAAATTTGATTAAAACTTGTTTTTCAGTCATTTTTGAAGAGGTTTTGGGCTGTGGGTCAAAATGGGTCGTAAAATGGACTCGTTGGACTTTTAACTGTGTAAAAAATACCGAATTTGAGTTTTTGCAATATAATCTTGTTGAAAAGCTCGTAATCAATTATATGAACTCCTAAAATTGGATCAAAACTTATTTTTCGGTTCTTTTTATAGAGGTTTCGGGCGAGCGGGTCTAAATTGGCCTTAAAATGGACCCGTTGAACTCATAACTACGTAAAAAGGACAGAAATTGAATTTTTGCAATACAATAGTGTTGAAAAGCTCGTAATCAACGATATGAACTCTTAAGTTTTGATTAAAACTTGTTTTGCGGTCCTTTTTGTAGAGGTTTCGGACGAGCGGGTTTAAATGGGCCGTAAAATGGACCCGTTGGACTTTTAACTGAGTAAAAAGTACATAAATTGAGTTTTCGCAATATAATCGTGTTGAAAAGATCGTAATCAATTATATGAACTCCTAAAATTTGATTAAAACTTGTTTTTCAGTCATTTTTGAAGAGGTTTCGGGCGAGCGGGTCTAAATGGGCCATAAAATGGACTCGTTGATCTTTTAACTAAGTAAAATATACCGAATTTGAGTTTTTGCAATATAATCTTGTTGAAAAGCTCGTGATCAATTATATGAAGTCCTAAAATTGGATCAAAACTTGTTTTTCGGTCCTTTTTGTAGAGGTTTCAAACGAGCGGGTCTAAATGGGCCGTAAAACGGACCTGTTGGACTTTTAACTGAGTAAAATATACCGAATTTGAGTTTTTGCAATATAAACTTGTTGAAAAGCTCGTAATCAAATATATGAACTCCTAAAATTGGATCAAAACTTATTTTTCGATCCTTTTGTAGAGGTTTCGGACGAGCGGGTCTAAATGGGCGTTAAAATGGACCCGTTGAACTTATAACTACGTAAAAAGAACAGAAATTGAATTTTTGCAATACAATAGTGTTGAAAAGCTCGTAATCAACGATATGAACTCTTAAGTTTTGATTAAAACTTGTTTTGCGGTCCTTTTTGTAGAGGTTTCGGACGAGCGGGTCTAAATGGGCCGTAAAATGGACCCGTAGGACTTTTAACTGAGTAAAAAATACAGAAATTGATTTTTTGCAATCTAATCGTGTTGAAAAGATCGTAATCAATGATATGAACTCCTAAAAATTGATTAAAACTTGTTTTTTAGTCATTTTTGAAGTGGTTTTGGGCGAGCGGGTCTAAATGGGCCGTAAAATGGACCCGTTAGACTTTTAACTGAGTAAAAATACCGAATTTGAGTGTTTGCAATATAATCTTATTGAAAAGCTCGTAATCAATTATACGAACTCCTAAAATTTGATCAAAACTTATTTTTCGGTCCTTTTTGTAGAGGTTTCGGGTGAGAGGGTCTAAATGGGCCTTAAAATGGACCCGTTGAACTTATAACTGCGTAAAAAGAACAGAAATTGAATTTTTGCAATACAATAGTGTTGAAAAGCTCGTAATCAACGATATGAACTCTTAAGTTTTGATTAAAACTTGTTTTGCGGTCTTTTTTGTAGAGGTTTCGGACGAGCGAGTCTAAATGGGCCGTAAAATGGACCCGTTGGACTTTTGTTGAGTTGTGAGGTGCTCGATTCGATCAACCAATTTAGCTCACCAAGTGGTGGCGAGGTTGATTTTTGGGTGGAAGGGTTGTGGAAGCTAGAATGTAAATAGACACAATGATTTATAGTGGTTCAACCTTCTAACCAAGGTCTACGTCCACTACCTTAGCTCCCCACTAAGGATTTCTCAATCAATCCACTATTGATCCGTCCCCTTTTCTAGGCTTAGGAGGTAACCCTTACAAACAATCAAGCTTTCTACCAAAAGCCTTGATTGATACCCTCTCTTACAAAGAGATAAACAAAGCAAACTTAAAACCCTCTAATAGGTGTTTGTTTGCACACTTAAGCACTCACCCAAAACCTAAAACACTTGAGCAAATTTGACAATTTTGGCTCACTAGTGTTTGTCTATACAATAAATGACAATTTAAGCTCTAAGACAATTCTTGATCATTTGATGTTTGAAAATATGAGCATTAGCCTTCTCTTGAAGCTTGGAGGTCCCTTTTATACTCCCAAATGAGTTTGTAGCCGTTACTAGCCGTTGGGATCATATTGGAGCCGTTGAGGACTTTAATTCCCACCATAAATGCAGTTATGCAGCTCCCCGTTTCGAAATGCTCGAAGCCGTTTCGAAACACTCTCAATGTAGAAAGAGTCGTTGTAGTCTGTCAGGGTACCCGTTTCGGAACACCCTCTTGCCATTTCGAAACGCGTATCGAAACGCTATAGGCCCATATCGAAACGCCTGCATTTGAAAGTTGGTTGGGAAAGAGCCGTTGGGGTATATGACCGTTGTGGTCAATGTCACGTAGGCGTAACGAAACGGCCTAGCCCGTTTCGATACGAGTATCGAAACGATTTTGCCACTGGAATCCCCTGTTTCGAAACGCCCTAAGGTGTTTCGAAACACCTGGATAGTTTTGTTTAGATTGGCTTTGAAAAACATGAAAAACCCTTTTGAAACATCCCTAAAAATTGTTTCAAGATATTTGGACTTTGGAAGTTTGTTTTAAATACTTTTTAAATCAGTCCAAAACATTTTTCAATTATTATATCAAAACATTAGTTCTACAATCTCCCCCTTTTTGATATAATAAAACTATCTTGAAAAATTGTTTGGGATTCTCCCCCTTTAACTTTAAAAATGTGAATAATAGAATTAAGAATATAAATCAAATAAAGCTCCCCCTTATTCAATTGAAAATTCAATTTTTCAAACCATTTCTCCCCCTTTTTGTTATATCAAAAAGAATTTAAAACATTAAGTTAAAAATAACAATAGAGGTAAAAGTTGACAAAAATATGAATTTGGTTTTAAAATGGCTCCCCCTTACTCAAAGCATCATTAAAAATGTTAGTCCATCATTTATGATCATCTAGTTGAATAAAATAAAATAAAACAAATTAAATCAAAACAACTATAAATTTTACCAACACTTGAACTCAAGGTAGGATGTGAAGCCTTCCTTCTTCAAGTGTTCTTCCTTGTGTGCATGGAGCTCCCCCTCAATGTTTGACTTGTTGAACATCTCCATCACACCTAGAAAAAGACAATCAAGTGATTTTTGGTATCCAAACTGCTTTGGATCCATGAACATTAGTAGCACAAATTTTTGACCCCTTAGGAATCCATTTTTCAATGTCATCCTTTTTAATTGAAGTGGTTAGTCCTTTTGGGACCCAAACACTTCTAAAACATTTTCCTTTTACAAATCTAGGGGCACTAGATTGTCTAACATAAAAATTTGATTTTCCAAAATTGTTTTTTCTTTTCAAGCTCTTTGGAAATCAAATCTTTTTCTTCTTGAACTTTTTGAAGCAATTTTTGTAAATCAAAACATTTTAATTCAAACTCTTCAAGTTTTGCTTCAAGTTCAAGTTTGGTTTTAGAAAGCAAATCATTTTGAATTTTTAACTTTGAAATCAATTTGTTGTTTTTCAAAATGTGGCTTTTAAAATCTAAAACCAAATCATCATAGGCATCTTGTAATTCATCAAAAGAGTAAGAACATGAAGTAGATGAATTAGGAGTTACCCTTGAATCTTCTTCGATGGCCATAAGGCAAAGGTTGGCTTGTTCATCGTCGGTGGAGTCCTCATCACTCCAAGTAGCCACATGTGCCTTCTTCTTATGGCTTGAAGTGTTTGCCCTCTCCTTTTTCTTGGGTTCTCGTTCAAGCTCTCTCAAAGCTTTCTTCATGAACGGGGCACACTTCTTGAAGAGATGAACTATCTCTTCATCTTCATCCTCCTCTTCACTTGAGTAGACATGGTGGCAAGTGGAGGATTTGAGAGCCATGGCACTTGCATTGATGCCAAGCCCTTTGATTTTCTTCTCTCCCATAGCTCTAATTTCTTCCCTCTTTTTCTCATCTTCTTTATTCTTCTTCATGATTTGATGAGTAAGGAGTGACCCCATGAGTTCATCAAGCTTCAAAGTCTTCAAATTTTTGGCTTCGATAATGGCGGTCCTCTTTGAGTCCCATGACTCGGGAAGTGAGTAGATGAGCTTTCGAACAAGCTTTTCCTCCGGGATGGCTTCTCCATAGCCTTTGAGACCATTGGTAATAGTGGAGAACCTATCAAACATCTTCTCGATGTTCTCTTCCGGATCCATTTTGAAGTTCTCATACTCTAAGGTTAGGAGCCCAATCTTGGTCTCCTTGACTTCATCGGTTCCCTCGTATGTGACTTCAAGCTTGTCCCATACCTCCTTGGCACTCTCACAAGAAGACATCTTCTCATAAATGGTTGGGCCAAAAGCACAAAACAAGATGTGCAAGGCTTTCCAATTTAGCTCCATCTTCTTGTGATCGTCGGCACTCCACTCCGCTTTGCTTCTTTCAGGCACGAACGGACCATCTTCAACTATATCCCATAGCTTGTAATCTCTTGATTTGATGAATAACTTCATCTTTGTCTTCCAATGGGCATAGTGGGTTCCGTCAAAGAAAGGCGGTTTGTCGATAGATTGTGCCATTTCAGCCGGTTGATGAAATAGTGATCGAGCTTGCCGGATCTTCTCAATAGGATGTGAATCCCCTTCGATTGAGCCAAGCTCTGATACCAATTGTTGAGTTGTGAGGTGCTCGATTCGATCAACCAATTTAGCTCACCAAGTGGTGGAGAGGTGGATTTTTGGGTGGAAGGGTTGTGGAAGCTAGAATGTAAATAGACACAATGATTTATAGTGGTTCAACCTTCTAACCAAGGTCTACATCCACTACCTTAGCTCCCCACTAAGGATTTCTCAATCAATCCACTATTGATCCGTCCCCTTTTCTAGGCTTAGGAGGTAAACCTTACACACAATCAAGCTTTCTACCCAAAGCCTTGATTGAAACCCTCTCTTACAAAGAGATAAACAAAGCAAACTTAAAACCCTCTAATAGGTGTTTGTTTGCACACTTAAGCACTCACCCAAAACCTAAAACACTTGAGCAAATTTGACAATTTTGGCTCACTAGTGTTTGTCTATACAATAAATGACAATTTAAGCTCTAAGACAATTCTTGATCATTTGATGTTTGACAATATGAGCATTAGCCTTCTCTTGATGCTTGGAGGTCCCTTTTATACTCCCAAATGAGTTTGTAGCCGTTACTAGCCGTTGGGATCATATTGGAGCCGTTGAGGACTTTAATTCCCACCATAAATGCAGTTCTGCAGCTCCCCGTTTCGAAACGCTCGAAGTCATTTCGAAACACTCTCAATGTAGAAAGAGTCGTTGCAGTCTGTCAGGGTACCCGTTTCGGAACACCCTCTTGCCATTTCGAAACGTGTATCGAAACACCTACATTTGAAAGTTGGTTGGGAAAGAGCCGTTGGGGTATATGCCCGTTGTGGTCAATGTCACGTAGGCGTATCGAAAAGGCTTAGCCCGTTTCGAAACGATGGGAAAAAATCCAGTCCAAGGAAAGCCCATTTCGATACGAGTATCGAAACGATTTTGCCAGTGGAATCCCCTGTTTCGAAACGCCCTAAGGTGTTTCAAAACACCCGGACAGTTTTGTTTAGATTGGCTTTGAAAAACATGAAAAACCCTTTTGAAACATCCCTAAAAATTATTTTAAGATATTTGGACTTTGGAAGTTTGTTTTAAATACTTTTTAAATCAGTCCAAAACATTTTTCAATTATTATATCAAAACATTAGTTCTGCAACTTTTAACTGAGTAAAAAATACAGAAATTGAGTTTTTGCAATATAATCGTGTTGAAACGATCGTAATCAATTATATGAAGTCCTAAAGTTTTATTAAAACTTGTTTTTCAGTCATTTTTTAAGAGGTTTCGGGTAATCGGGTCTAAATGGGCCGTAAAATGAACTCGTTGGACTTTTAACTGAGTAAAAAAATACCGAATTTGAGTTTTTGCAATATAATCTTGTTGAAAAGCTCGTAATCAATTATATGAACTCCTAAAATTGGATCAAAACTTGTTTTTCGGTCCTTTTTGTTCAGGTTTCGGACGAGCGAGTCTAAATGGGCCTTAAAATGGATCCGTTGAACATAAAACTGCGTAAAAAGAACATACATTGAATATTTGCAATACAATAGTGTTCAAAAGCTCGTAATCAACGATATGAACTATTAAGTTTTGATTAAAACTTGTTTTGATGTCATTTTTGTAGAGGTTTCGGACGAGCGGGTCTAAATGGGCCGTAAAATGGACCCGTTGGACTTTTAACAGAGTAAAAACTACATAAATTGAGTTTTTGCAATATAATCGTGTTGAAAAGATCGTAACCAATTAAATGAACTCCTAAAATTTGATTAAAACTTGTTTTTCAGTCATTTTTGAAGAGGTTTCGGGCGAGCGGGTCTAAATGGGCCGTAAAAGGGACCCGTTAGACTTTTAACTAAGTAAAAAATACCGAATTTGAGTTTTTGAAACATAATCTTGTTAAAAAGCTCGTAATCAACGATATGAACTCTTAAGTTTTGATTAAAACTTGTTTTTCAGTCGTTTTTGAAGAGGTTACGGGCGAGCGAGTCTAAATGGGCCGTAAAATGGACCCGTTTGACTTTTAACTGAGTAAAAAATACCGAATTTGAGTTTTTGCAATATAATCTTGTTGAAAAGCTCGTAATCAATTATATGAACTCCTAAAATTGGATCAAAAATTGTTTTTCGGTCCTTTTTGTAGAGGTTTCGGACGAGCGGGTCTAAGTGGGCCTTAAAATGGACCCGTTGAACTTATAACTACGTAAAAGAACAGAAATTGAATTTTTGCAATACAATAGTGTTGAAAAGCTCATAATCAATGATATGAACTCTTAATTTTTTGTTAAAACTTGTTTTGCGGTCCTTTTTGCAGAGGTTTCGGACGAGCGGGTTTAAATGGGCCGTAAAATGGACCCGTTGGACTTTTAACTAAGTAAAAAGTACAAAAATTGAGTTTTTGCAATATAATCGTGTTGAAAAGATCGTAATCAATTATATGAACTCCTAAAATTTGATTAAAACTTGTTTTTCGGTCATTTTTGAAGAGGTTTCGGGTGAGCGGGTCTAAATGGGCCGTAAAATGGACCCGTTGGACTTTTAATTGAGTAAAAAATACAGAAATTGACTTTTTGCAATATAATCTTTTTGAAAAGCTCGTAATCAATTATATGAACTCCTAAAATTGGATCAAAACTTGTTTTTTTGTCCTTTTTGTAGAGGTTTCGGACGAGCGGGTCTAAATGGGCCTTAAAATGGACTCGTTGGACTTATAACTGCGTAAAAAGAACATAAATTGAGTTTTTGCAATACAATAGTGTTGAAAAGCTTGTAATCAACGATATAAACTCTTAAGTTTTCATTGAAACTTGTTTTGCGGTCCTTTTGTAGAGGTTTTGGACGAGCGGGTCTAAATGGGCCGTAAAATGGACCCGTTGGACTTTTAACTGAGTAAAAATAACAAAAATTGAGTTTTTGCAATATAATCGTGTTGAAAAGATCATAATCAATTATATGAACTCCTAAAATTTGATTAAAACTTGTTTTTCAGTCATTTTTGAAGATGTTTCGGGCGAGCGGGTCTAAATGGGCCGTAAAATGGACTCGTTGGACTTTTAACTGTGTAAAAAAATACCAAATTTGTGTTTTTGCAATATAATCTTGTTGAAAACTCGTAATTAATTATATGAATTCCTAAAATTGGATCAAAACTTGTTTTTCAGTCCTTTTTGTAGAGGTTTCGGACGAGAGGGTCTAAATGGGCCTTAAAATGGACCCGTTGAACTTATAATTGCGTAAAAAGAACAGAAATTATTTTTTTTGCAATACAATAGTGTTGCAAAGCTCGTAATCAACGATATGATCTCTTAAGTTTTGATTAAAACTTATATTGCTGTTCTTTTTGTAGAGGTTTCGGACGAGCGGGTCTAAATGGACCCGTTGGACTTTTAACTGAGTAAAAAGTACATAAATTGAGTTTTTGCAACATAATCGTGTTGAAAATATCGTAATCAATTATATGAACTCCTAAAATTTGATTAAAACTTGTTTTTCAGTCATTTTTGAAGAGGTTTCGGGCGAGCGGGTTTAAATGGGCCGTAAAATGGACCCGTTGGACTTTTAACTAAGTAAAAAATATCGAATTTGAGTTTTTGCAATATAATCGTGTTTAAAAGATTGTAATCAATTATATGAAGACCTAAATTTTGATTAAAACTTATTTTTCGGTCATTTTTGATAATGTTTCGGGCGAGCGGGTCTAAATGGGCCATAAAATGGACCGTTGGACTTTTAACTAAGTAAAAAATACCGAATTTGTGTTTTTGCAATATAATCTTGTTGAAAAGCTCGTAATCAATTATATGAACTCCTAAAATTGGATCAAAACTTTTTTTTCGGTCCTTTTTGTAGAGGTTTCGAACGAGCGGGTCTAAGTGGGCCGTAAAATGGACCCGTTGGACTTTTAACTGAGTAAAAAATACCAAATTTGAGTTTTTGCAATATAATCTTGTTGAAAAGCTCGTAATCAATTATATGAACTCCTAAAATTGGATCAAAACTTGTTTTCGGTCCTTTTTGTAGTGGTTTCGGACGAGCGGGGACTAAATGGCCCTTAAAATGGACCCGTTGAACTTATAACTGCGTAAAAAGAACATAAATTGAATTTTTGCATTACAATAGTGTTGAAAAGCTCGTAAAAAACGATATGAACTCTTAACTTTTGATTAAAACTTGTTTTGCGGTCCTTTTTGTAAAGGTTTCGGACGAGCGGGTCTAAATGGGCCGTAAAATGGACCCGTTGGACTTTTAACTGAGTAAAAAATACAGAATTTGATTTTTTGCAATATAATCGTGTTGAAACGATCGTAATCAATTATATGAACTCCTAAATTTGGTTAAAACTTGTTTTTCAGTCATTTTTGAAGAGGTTTCGGGCGAGCGGGTCTAAATGGGCCGTAAAAGGGACCCGTTAGACTTTTAACTGAGTAAAAAACACCGAATTTGAGTTTTTGCAATATAATCTTGTTGAAAAGCTCGTAATCAATTATATGAACTCCTAAAATTGGATCAAAACTTGTTTTTCGATCCTTTTTGTAGAGGTTTCAAACGAGCGGGTCTAAGTGGGCCGTAAAATGGACCTGTTGGACTTTTACTGAGTAAAAAATACCGAATTTGAGTTTTTGCAATATAATCTTGTTGAAAAGCTCATAATCATTTATATGAACTCCTAAAATTGGATCAAAACTTGTTTTCGGTCCTTTTTGTAGTGGTTTCGGACGAGCGGATCTAAATGGCCCTTAAAATGGACCCGTTGAACTTATAACTGCGTAAAAAGAACATAAATTAAATTTTTGCAATACAATAGTGTTGAAAAGCTCATAATCAACGATATGAACTCTTAAGTTTTGATTAAAACTTGTTTTGCGGTCCTTTTTGTAAAGGTTTCGGACGAGCGGGTCTAAATGGGCCGTAAAATAAACCCGTTGGACATTTAACTGAGTAAAAAATACAGAAATTGATTTTTTGCAATATAATCTTGTTGAAACGATCGTAATCAATAATATGAACTCCTAAATTTTGATTAAAACTTGTTTTTCAGTCATTTTTGAAGAGGTTTCGGGCGAGCGGGTCTAAATGGGCCGTAAAAGGGACCCGTTAGACTTTTAATTGAGTAAAAAACACCAAATTTTAGTTTTTGCAATATAATCTTGTTGAAAAGCTCGTAATCAATTATATGAACTCCTAAAATTGGATCAAAACTTGTTTTGCGGTCCTTTTTGTAAAGGTTTCGGACGAGCGAGTCTAAATGAGACTTAAAATGGACCCGTTGAACTTATAACTGCGTAAAAAGAACAGAAATTGAAGTTTTGCAATACAATAGGGTTCGAAAGCTCGTAATCAATGATATGAACTCGTAAGTTTGATTAAAACTTGTTTTGCGGTCCTTTTTGTAGAGGTTTCGAACGAGCGGGTCTAAATGGGCCGTAAAATGGACCCGTTGGAATTTGAACTGAGTAAAAAATACAGAAATTGGGTTTTTGCAATATAATCGTGTTGAAACGATCGTAATCAATTATATGAACTCATAAAATTTGATGAAAACTTGTTTTTCAGTCATTTTTGAAGAGGGTTCGGGCGAGCGGGTCTAAATGGGCCGTAAAATGGACCCGTTGGACTTTTAACTGAGTAAAAAATACAGTAATTGACTTTTTGCAATATAACCTTGTTGAAAAGCTCGTAATCAATTATATGAACTCCTAAAATTGGATAAAAACTTGTTTTTCGGTCCTTTTTGTAAAGGTTTCGAACGAGCGGGTCTAAATGGGCCGTAAAATGGACCCGTTGGACTTTTAACTGAGTAAAAAATACCGAATTTGAGTTTTTGCAATATAATCTTGTTGAAAAGCTCGTAATCAATTATATGAACTCCTAAAATTGGATCAAAACTTGTTATTCGGTCCTTTTTGTAGAGGTTTCGGACGAGCGGGTCTAAATGGGCCTTAAAATGGACCCGTTGAACTTATAACTGCGTAAAAAGAACAAAATTGAATTTTCGCAATACAATAGTGTTGAAAAGCTCGTAATCAACGATATGAACTCTTAAGTTTTCATTAAAACTTGTTTTGCAGTCCTTTTTGTAGAGGTTTCGGACGAGCGGGTCTAAATGGGCTGTAAAATGGACCCGTTGGACTTTTAACTAAGTAAAAAATACAAAAGTTGAGTTTTTGCAATATAATCATGTTGAAACGATCGTAATCAATTATATGAACTCCTAAAATTTGATTAAAACTTGTTTTTCAGTCATTTTAGAAGAGGTTTCGGGCGAGCGGGTATAAATGGGCCGTAAAATGGACCCGTTGGACTTTTAAATGAGTAAAAAACACCGAATTTGAGTTTTTGCAATATAATCTTGTTGAAAAGCTCGTAATTAATTATATGAACTCCTAAAATTGGATCAAAACTTGTTTTGCGGTCCTTTTTGTAGAGGTTTCGGACGAGCGAGTCTAAATGAGACTTAAAATGGACCCGTTGAACTTATAACTGCGTAAAAAGAACAGAAATTGAATTTTTACAATACAATAGTGTTCAAAAGCTCGTAATCAATGATATGAACTCTTAAGTTTTGATTAAAACTTGTTTTGCGGTCCTTTTTGTAGAGGTTTCGAACGAGCGGGTCTAAATGGGCCGTAAAATGGACCCGTTGGAATTTGAACTGAGTAAAAAATACAGAAATTGGGTTTTTGCAATATAATCGTATTGAAACGATCGTAATCAATTATATGAACTCCTAAAATTTGATTAAAACTTGTTTTTCAGTCATTTTTGAAGAGGTTTCGGGCGAGCGGGTCTAAATGGGCAGTAAAATGGACCCGTTGGACTTTTAATTGAGTAAAAAAAACCGAATTTGAGTTTCTGCAATATAATCTTGTTGAAAAGCTCGTAATCAATTATATGAACTCCTAAAATTGGATCAAAACTTGTTTTTCGGTTCTTTTTGTAGAGGTTTCGGACGAGCGAGTCTAAATGGGCCTTAAAATGGACCCGTTGAACTTATAACTCGTAAAATGAACAGAAATTCAATTTTTGCAATACAATAGTGTTCAAAAGCTCGTAATCAACGACATGAACTCTTAAGTTTTGATTAAAACTTGTTTTGTGGTCCTTTTTGTAGAGATTTCGGACGAGCGGGTCTAAATGGGCCGTAAAATGAACCCGTTGGACTTTTAAATGAGTAAAAAATACGGAAATTGAGTTTTTGCAATATAATCGTGTTGAAACGATCGTAATCAGTTATATGAACTCCTAAATTTTGATTAAAACTTGTTTTTTACTCATTTTTGAAGAGGTTTCGGGCGAGAGGGTCTAAATGGGTCGTAAAATGGACCCGTTGGACTTTTAACTGAGTAAAAAATACAGAAATTGACTTTTTGCAATATAATCTTGTTGAAAAGCTCGTAATCAACGATATGAACTCCTAAAATTGGATCAAAACTTATTTTTCGGTCCTTTTTGTAGTGGTTTCGGACGAGCGGGTCTAAATGGGCCGTAAAAAGGACCCGTTGGACTTTTAACTGAGTAAAAAGTACAAAAATTGAGTTTTTGTAATATAATCGTGTTGAAAAGATCGTAATCAATTATATGAACTCCTAAAATTTGATTAAAACTTGTTTTTCAGTCATTTTTGAAGAGGTTTCGGGAGAGCAGGATTAAATGGGCCGTAAAATGGACCCGTTGGACTTTTAACTGAGTAAAAAATACTGAATTTGAGTTTTTGCAATATAATCTTGTTGAAAAGCTCGTAATAAATTATATGAACTCCTAAAATTGGATCAAAACTTGTTTTTCAGTCCTTTTTGTAGAGGTTTCGGACGAGCGTGTCTAAATGGGCCTTAAAATGGACCCGTTGAACTTATAACTGCGTAAAAAGAACATAAATTGAATTTTTGCAATACAATAGTGTTGAAAAGCTCGTAATCAACGATATGAACTCTTAAGTTTTGTTTAAAACTTGTTTTGCGGTCCTTTTTGTAGAGGTTTCGGACGAGCAGGTCTAAATGGGCCGTAAAATGGACCTGTTTGACTTTTAACTGAGTAAAAAGTACAAAATTTGAGTTTTTGTAATATAATCGTGTTGAAAAGATCGTAATCAATTTTATGAACTCCTAAAGTTTTTCTGTCATTTTTGTAGAGGTTTCGGGTGAGCAGGTTTAAATGGGCCGTAAAATGGACCCGTTGGACTTCTAACTGAGTAAAAAATACTGAATTTGATTTTTTGCAATATAATCTTGTTGAAAAGCTCGTAATCAATTATATGAACTCCTAAAATTGGATCAAAACTTATTTTTCGGTCCTTTTTGTAGAGGTTTCGGGTGAGCGGGTCTAAATGGGCCTTAAAATGGACCCGTTGAACTTATAACTGCGTAAAAAGAACATCAATTGAATTTTTGCAATACAATAGTGTTGAAAAGCTCGTAATCAACGAGATGAACTCTTAAGTTTCAATTAAAACTTGTTTTGCGGTCCTTTTTGTAGAGGTTTCGGACGAGCGGGTCTAAATTGGCCGTAAAATGGACCCGTTGGACTTTTAACTGAGTAAAAAGTACATAAATTGAGTTTTTGCAATATAATCGTGTTGAAAAGATCGTAATCAATTATATGAACTCCTAATATTTGATTAAAACTTGTTTTTCAGTCATTTTTGAAGAGGTTTCGGGCGAGCGGGTCTACATGGGCCGTAAAATGGACCTGTTGGACTTTTAACTAAGTAAAAAATGCCGAATTTGAGTTTTTGCAATATAATCTTGTTGAAAAGCTCGTAATCAATTATATGAACTCCTAAAATTGGATCAAAACTTGTTTTTCGGTCCTTTTTGTAGAGGTTTCGGACGAGCGAGTCTAAATGGGCCTTAAAATTGACCCGTTGAACTTATAACAGCGTATAAAGAACAGAAATTGAATTTTTGCAATACAATAGTGTTGAAAAGCTCGTAATCAACGATATGAACTCTTAAGTTTTGATTAAAACTTGTTTTGTGGTCCTTTTTGTAGAGGTTTCGGACGAGCGGGTCTAAATGGGACGTAAAATGGACCCATTGGACTTTTAACTGAGTAAAAAATACAGAAATTGAGTTTTTGCAATATAATCGTGTTGAAACGATCGTAATCAATTATATGAACTCCTAAATTTTGATTAAAACTTGTTTTTTACTCATTTTTGAAGAGGTTTCGGGCGAAAGTGTCTAAATGGGTCGTAAAATGGACCCGTTGGACTTTTAACTGAGTAAAAAATACAGAAATTGACTTTTTGCAATATAATCTTGTTGAAAAGCTCGTAATCAACGATATGAACTCCTAAAATTGGATCAAAACTTATTTTTCGGTCCTTTTTGTAGTGGTTTGGGACGAGCGGGTCTAAATGGGCCGTAAAAAGGACCCGTTGGACTTTTAACTGAGTAAAAAGTACAAAAATTGAGTTTTTGTAATATAATCGTGTTGAAAAGATCGTAATCAATTATATGAACTCCTAAAATTTGATTAAAACTTGTTTTTCAGTCATTTTTGAAGAGGTTTCGGGCGAGCAGGATTAAATGGGCCGTAAAATGGGCCCGTTGGACTTTTAACTGAGTAAAAAATACTGAATTTGAGTTTTTGCAATATAATCTTGTTGAAAAGCTCGTAATAAATTATATGAACTCCTAAAATTGGATCAAAACTTGTTTTTCAGTCCTTTTTGTAGAGGTTTCGGACGAGCGTGTCTAAATGGGCCTTAAAATGGACCCGTTGAACTTATAACTGCGTAAAAAGAACAGAAATTGAATTTTTGCAATACAATAGTGTTGAAAAGCTCGTAATCAACGATATGAACTCTTAAGTTTTGTTTAAAACTTGTTTTGCGGTCCTTTTTGTAGAGGTTTCGGACGAGCGGGTCTAAATGGGCCGTAAAATGGACCTGTTTGACTTTTAACTGAGTAAAAAGTACAAAATTTGAGTTTTTGTAATATAATCGTGTTGAAAAGATCGTAATCAATTTTATGAACTCCTATAGTTTTTCAGTCATTTTTGAAGAGGTTTCGGGTGAGCAGGTTTAAATGGGCCGTAAAATGGACCCGTTGTACTTTTAACTGAGTAAAAAATACTGAATTTGATTTTTTGCAATATAATCTTGTTGAAAATCTCGTAATCAATTATATGAACTCCTAAAATTGGATCAAAACTTATTTTTCGGTCCTTTTTGTAGAGGTTTCGGGTGAGCGGGTCTAAATGGGCCTTAAAATGGACCCGTTGAACTTATAACTGCGTAAAAAGAACATCAATTGAATTTTTGCAATACAATAGTGTTGAAAAGCTCCTAATCAACGAGATGAACTCTTAAGTTTTGATTAAAACTTGTTTTGCGGTCCTTTTTGTAGAGGTTTCGGACGAGCGGGTCTAAATGGGCCGTAAAATGGACCCATTGGACTTTTAACTGAGTAAAAAATACAGAAATTGAGTTTTTGCAATATAATTGTGTTGAAACGATCGTAATCAATTATATGAACTCCTAAATTTTGATTAAAACTTGTTTTCTAGTCTTTTTTGAAGAGGTTTCGGGTGAGCCGCTCTAAATGGGCCGTAAAATGGACCCGTTGGACTTTTAACTGAGTAAAAAAGATAGAAATTGACTTTTTGCAATATAATCTTGTTGAAAAGCTCGTAATCAATTGTATGAACTCCTAAAATTGGATCAAAACTTGTTTTTCGGTCCTTTTTGTAGTGGTTTCGGACGAGCGGGTCTAAATGAGCCTTAAAATGGACTCGTTGAACTTATAACTGCGTAAAAAGAACATTAACTAAATTTTTGCAATACAATAGTGTTGAAAAGCTCGTAATTAACGATATGAACTCTTAAGTTTTGATTAAAACTTGTTTTGCGGTCCTTTTTGTAGAGGTTTCGGACGAGCGGGTCTAAATGGGCCGTAAAATGGACCCGTTGGACTTTTAACTGAGTAAAAAGTACATAAATTGAGTTTTTGGAATATAATCGTGTTGAAAAGATCGTAATCAATTATATGAACTCCTAATATTTGATTAAAACTTGTTTTTCAGTCATTTTTGAAGAGGTTTCGGGCGAGCGGGTCTACATGGGCCGTAAAATGGACCTGTTGGACTTTTAACTAAGTAAAAAATGCCGAATTTGAGTTTTTGCAATATAATCTTGTTGAAAAGCTCGTAATCAATTATATGAACTCCTAAAATTGGATCAAAACTTGTTGTTCGGTCCCTTTTGTAGAGGTTTCGGACGAGCGAGTCTAAATGGGCCTTAAAATTGACCCGTTGAACTTATAACTGCGTATAAAGAACAGAAATTGAATTTTTGCAATACAATAGTGTTGAAAAGCTCGTAATCAACGATATGAACTCTTAAGTTTTGATTAAAACTTGTTTTGTTGTCCTTTTTGTAGAGGTTTCGGACGAGCGGGTCTAAATGGGACGTAAAATGGACCCGTTGGACTTTTAACTGAGTAAAAAATACAGAAATTGAGTTTTTGCAATATAATCGTGTTGAAACGATCGTAATCAATTATATGAACTCCTAAATTTTGATTAAAACTTGTTTTTTAGTCATTTTTGAAGAGGTTTCGGGCGAGCGGGTCTAAATGGGCCGTAAAATGGACCCTTTGGACTTTTAACTGAGTAAAAAATACAGAAATTGACTTTTTGCAATATAATCTTGTTGAAAAGCTCGTAATCAATTATATGAACTCCTAAAATTGGATCAAAACTTATTTTTCGGTCCTTTTTGTAGTGGTTTCGGACGAGCTGGTCTAAATGGGCCTTAAAATGGACCCGTTGAACTTATAATTGCGTAAAAAGAACATAAATTGAAATTTTGCAATACAATAGTGTTGAAAAGCTCGTAATCAACGATATGAACTCTTAAGTTTTGATTAAAACTTGTTTTGCGGTCCTTTTTGTAGAGGTTTCGGACGAGCGGGTCTAAATGGGCCGTAAAATGGACCCGTTGGACTTTTAACTGAGTAAAAAGTACATAAATTGAGTTTTTGCAATATAATCGTGTTAAAAATAGCGTAATCAATTATATGATCTCCTAAAATTTGATTAAAACTTGTTTTTCAGTCATTTTTGAAGAGGTTTCGGGCGAGCGGGTCTAAATAGGCCGTAAAATGGACCCGTTGGACTTTTAACTAAGTAAAAAATGCCGATTTTGAGTTTTTGCAATATAATCTTGTTGAAAAGCTCGTAATCAATTATATGAACTCCTAAAATTGGATCAAAACTTGTTTTTCGATCCTTTTTGTAGAGGTTTCAAACGAGCGGGTCTAAGTGGGCCGTAAAATGGACCCGTTGGACTTTTAACTGAGTAAAAAATACCGAATTTGAGTTTTTGCAATATAATCTTGTTGAAAAGCTTGTAATCAATTATACGAACTCCTAAAATTGGATCAAAACTTGTTTTTCGGTCCTTTTGTAGAGGTTTCGGACGAGCGGGTCTTAATGGATCTTAAAATGGACCCGTTGAACTTATAACTGCGTATAAAGAACGGAAATTGAATTTTTGCAATACAATAGTGTTGAAAAGCTCGTAATCAACGATATGAACTCTTAAATTTTGATTAAAACTTGTTTTGCAGTCCTTTTTGTAGAGGTTTCGGACAAGCGGGTCTAAATGGGCCGTAAAATGGACCCGTTGGACTTTTAACTGAGTAAAAAATACAGAAATTGAGTTTTTGCAATATAACCGTGTTGAAACGATCGTAATCAATTATATGAATTGCTAAAATTTGATTAAAACTTGTTTTTCAGTCATTTTTGAAGAGGTTTCGGGCGAGCGGGTCTAAATGGGCCGTAAAATGGACCCATTGGACTTTTAACTGGGTAAAATACACCGAATTTGAGTTTTTGCAATATAATCTTGTTGAAAAGCTCGTAATCAATTCTATGAACTCCTAAAATTGGATCAAAACTTGTTTTTCGGTCCTTTTTGTAGAGGTTTCGGACGAGCGAGTCTAAATGGGCCTTAAAATGGACCCGTTGAACTTATAACTGCGTAAAAAGAATAGAAATTGAATTTTTGCAATACAATAGTGTTTAAAAGCTCGTAATCAATGATATGAACTCTTAATTTTTGATTAAAATTTGTTTTGCAGTCCTTTTTGTAGAGGTTTCGGACGAGCGAGTCTAAATGGGCCGTAAAATGGACCCGTTGGACTTTGAACTGAGTAAAAAATATAGAAATTGAGTTTTTGCAATATAATCGTGTGTAAACGATCGTAATCAATTATATGAACTCCTAAAATTTGATTAAAACTTGTTTTTTAGTCATTTTTGAAGAGGTTTCGGGCGAGCGGGTCTAAATGGGCCGTAAAATGGACCCGTTGGACTTTTAACTGAGTAAAAAATACGGAAATTGACTTTTTGTAATAGAATCTTGTTGAAAAGCTCGTAATCAATTATATGAACTCCTAAAATTGGATAAAAACTTGTTTTTCGGTCCTTTTTGTAGTGGTTTCGGACGAGCGGGTCTAAATGGGCCATAAAATGGACCCGTTGAACTTATAATTGCGTAAAAAGAACATAAATTAAATTTTTGCAATACAATAGTGTTGAAAATCTCGTAATCAATGATATGAACTCTTAAGTTTTGATTAAAACTTGTTTTGCGGTCCTTTTTGTAGAGGTTTCGGACGAGCAGATCTATATGGGCCGTAAAATGGACCCGTTGGACTTTTAACTAAGTAAAATGTACATATATTGAGTTTTTGCAATATAATCGAGTTGTAAAGATCGTAATCTATTATATGAACTCCTAAAATTTGATCGAAACTTGTTTTTCAGTCATTTTTGAAGTGGTTTTGGGCGAGCGGGTCTAAATGGGCCGTAAAATGGACCCGTTGGACTTTTAACTAAGTAAAAAATGCCGAATTTGAGTTTTTGCAATATAATCTTGTTGAAAAGCTCGTAATCAATTATATGAACTCCTAAAATTGGATCAAATCTTGTTTTTCGGTCCTTTTTGTAGAGGTTTTGAACGAGCGGGTCTAAATGGGCCGTAAAATGGACCCGTTGGACTTTTAACTGAGTAAAAAATACCGAATTTGAGTTTTTGTAATATAATATTGTTGAAAAGCTCGTAATCAATTATATGAACTCCAAAAATTGGTTCAAAACTTGTTTTTCGGTCCTTTTTGTAGAGGTTTCGGACGAGCGAGTCTAAATTGGCCTTAAAATGGACCCGTTGAACTTATAACTGCGTAAAAAGAACATAAATTGAATTTTTTCAATACAATAGTGTTCAAAAGCTCGTAATCAACGATATGAACTCTTAAGTTTTGATTAAAACTTGTTTTGCGGTCCTTTTTGTAGAGGTTTCGGACGAGCGAGTCTAAATGGGCCGTAAAATGGACTCGTTGGACTTTGAACTGAGTAAAAAATACAGAAATTGAGTTTTTGCAATATAATCGTGTGTAAACGATCGTAATCAATTATATGAACTCCTAAAATTTGATTAAAACTTGTTTTTCAGTCATTTTTGAAGAGGTTTCGGGCGAGCGGGTCTAAATGGGCCGTAAAATGGACCCGTTGGACTTTTAACTGAGTAAAAAATACAGAATTTGACTTTTAGTAATATAATCTTGTTGAAAAGCTCGTAATCAATTATATGAACTCCTAAAATTGGATCAAAACTTGTTTTTCGGTCCTTTTTGTAGTGGTTTCGGACGAGTGGGTCTAAATAGGCCATAAAATGGACCCGTTGAACTTATAACTGCGTTAAAAGAACATAAATTGAATTTTTGCAATAAAATAGTGTTGAAAAGCTCGTAATCAACGATATGAACTCTTAAGTTTTGATTAAAACTTGTTTTGCGGTCCTTTTTGTAGAGGTTTCGGACGAGCGGGTCTAAATGGGCCGTAAAATGGACCCGTTGGACTTTTAACTGAGTAAAAAGTATATAAATTGAGTTTTTACAATATAATCGTGTTGAAAAGATCGTAATCAATTATATGAACTCCTAAAATTTGATTAAACTTGTTTTTCAGTCATTTTTGAAGTGGTTTCGGGCGAGCGGGTCTAAATGGGCCGTAAAATGGACCCGTTGGACTTTTAACTGAGTAAAAAATACAGAATTTGACTTTTAGTAATATAATCTTGTTGAAAAGCTCGTAATCAATTATATGAACTCCTAAAATTGGATCAAAACTTGTTTTTCGGTCCTTTTTGTAGTGGTTTCGGACGAGTGGGTCTAAATAGGCCTTAAAATGGACCCGTTGAACTTATAACTGCGTTAAAAGAACATAAATTGAATTTTTGCAATAAAATAGTGTTGAAAAGCTCGTAATCAACGATATGAACTCTTAAGTTTTGATTAAAACTTGTTTTGCGGTCCTTTTTGTAGAGGTTTCGGACGAGCGGGTCTAAATGGGCCGTAAAATGGACCCGTTGGACTTTTAACTGAGTAAAAAGTATATAAATTGAGTTTTTACAATATAATCGTGTTGAAAAGATCGTAATCAATTATATGAACTCCTAAAATTTGATTAAACTTGTTTTTCAGTCATTTTTGAAGTGGTTTCGGGCGAGCGGGTCTAAATGGGCCGTAAAATGGACCCTTTGGACTTTTAACTAAGTAAAAAATACCGAATTTGAGTTTTTACAATATAATCTTGTTGAAAAGCTCGTAATCAATTATATGAACTCCTAAAATTGGATCAAAACTTATTTTTCGGTCCTTTTTGTAGTGGTTTTGGACGAGCGGGTCTAAATGGGCCTTAAAATGGACCCGTTGAACTTATAACTGCGTAAAAAGAACATAAATTGAAATTTTGCAATACAATAGTGTTGAAAAGCTCGTAATCAACGATATGAACTCTTAAGTTTTGATTAAAACTTGTTTTGCGGTCCTTTTTGTAGAGGTTTCGGACGAGCGGGTCTAAATGGGCCGTAAAATGGACCCGTTGAACTTTTAACTGAGTAAAAAGTACATAAATTGAGTTTTTGCAATATAATCGTGTTAAAAAATAGCGTAATCAATTATATGATCTCCTAAAATTTGATTAAAACTTGTTTTTCAGTCATTTTTGAAGAGGTTTCGGGCGAGCGGGTCTACATGGGCCGTAAAATGGACCCGTAGGACTTTTAACTAAGTAAAAAATACCGAATTTGAGTTTTTACAATATAATCTTGTTGAAAAGCTCGTAATCAATTATATGAACTCCTAAATTTGGATCAAAACTTGTTTTTCGGTCCTTTTTGTAGAGGTTTCAAACGAGCGGGTCTAAGTGGGCCGTAAAATGGACCCGTTGGACTTTTAACTAAGTAAAAAATGCCAAATTTGAGTTTTTGCAATAAAATCTTGTTGAAAAGCTCGTAATCAATTATATGAACTCCTAAAATTGGATCAAAACTTGTTTTTCGATACTTTTTGTAGAGGTTTCAAACGAGCGGGTCTAAGTGGGCCGTAAAATGGACCCGTTGGACTTTTAACTGAGTAAAAAATACCGAATTTGAGTTTTTGCAATATAATCTTGTTGAAAAGCTCGTAATCAATTATACGAACTCCTAAAATTGGATCAAAACTTGTTTTTCGGTCCTTTTGTAGAGGTTTCAGACGAGCGGGTCTAAATGGGCCTTAAAATGGACCCGTTGAACTTATAATTGCGTATAAAGAACGGAAATTGAATTTTTGCAATACAATAGTGTTGAAAAGCTCGTAATCAACGATATGAACTCTTAAGTTTTGATTAAAACTTGTTTTGCGGTCCTTTTTGTAGAGGTTTCGGACAAGCGGGTCTAAATGGACCTGTTGGACTTTTAACTGAGTAAATAATACAGAAATTGAGTTTTTGCAATATAATCGTGTTGAAACGATCGTAATCAATTATATGAACTGCTAAAATTTGATTAAAACTTGTTTTTCAGTCATTTTTGAAGAGTTTTCGGGCGAGCGGGTCTAAATGGGCCGTAAAATGGACCCGTTGGACTTTTAACTGGATAAAATACACCGAATTTGAGTTTTTGCAATATAATCTTGTTGAAAAGCTCATAATCAATTATATGAACTCCTAAAATTGGATCAACACTTGTTTTTCGGTCCTTTTTGTAGAGGTTTCGGACGAGCGAGTCTAAATGGGCCTTAAAATGGACCCGTTGAACTTATAACTGCGTAAAAAGAACAGAAATTGAATATTTGCAATACAATATTGTTTAAAAGCTCGTAATCAATGATATGAACTCTTAATTTTTGTTTTAAACTTGTTTTGCAGTCCTTTTGTAGAGGTTTCGGACGAGCGAGTCTAAATGGGCCGTAAAATGGACCCGTTGGACTTTGAACTGAGTAAAAAAATATAGAAATTGAGTTTTTTCAATATAATCGTGTGTAAACGATCGTAATCAATTATATGAACTCCTAAAATTTGATTAAAACTTGTTTTTCAGTCATTTTTGAAGAGGTTTCGGGCGAGCGGGTCTAAATGGGCCGTAAAATGGACCCGTTGGACTTTTAACTGAGTAAAAAATACAGAAATTGACTTTTTGTAATAGAATCTTGTTGAAAAGCTCGTAATGAATTATATGAACTCCTAAAATGGGATCAAAACTTGTTTTTCGGTCCTTTTTGTAGTGGTTTCGGACGAGCGGGTCTAAATGGGCCATAAAATGGACCCGTTGAACTTATAATTGCGTAAAAAGAACATAAATTAAATTTTTGCAATACAATAATGTTGAAAATCTCATAATCAACGATATCAACTCTTAAGTTTTGATTAAAACTTGTTTTGCGGTCCTTTTTGTAGAGGTTTCGGACGAGCAGATCTATATAGGTCGTAAAATGGACCCGTTGGACTTTTAACTAAGTAAAATGTACATAAATTGAGTTTTTGCAATATAATTGTGTTGTAAAGATCGTAATCTATTATATGAACTCCTAAAATTTAATCAAAACTTTTTTTTTTCAGTCATTTTTGAAGTGGTTTTGGGCGAGCGGGTCTAAATGGGCCGTAAAATGGACCCGTTGGACTTTTAACTAAGTAAAAAATGCCGAATTTGAGTTTTTGCAATATAATCTTGTTGAAAAGCTCGTAATCAATTATACGAACTCCTAAAATTGGATCAAAACTTGTTTTTCGGTCCTTTTTGTAGAGGTGTCGGACGAGCGGGTCTAAATGGGCCTTAAAATGGACCCATTGAACTTATAACTGCGTATAAAGAACGGAAATTGAATTTTTGCAATACAATAGTGTTGAAAAGCTCGTAATCAACGATATGAACTCTTAAGTTTTGATTAAAACTTGTTTTGCGGTCCTTTTTGTAGAAGTTTCGGACAAGCGGGTCTAAATGGACCCGTTGGACTTTTAACTGAGTAAATAATACAGAAATTGAGTTTTTGCAATATAATCGTGTTGAAACGATCGTAATCAATTATATGAACTGCTAAAATTTGATTAAAACTTGTTTTTCAGTCATTTTTGAAGAGGTTTCGGGCGAGCGGGTCTAAATGGCCCGTAAAATGGACCCGTTGGACTTTTAACTGGGTAAAATACACCGAATTTGAGTTTTTGCAATATAATCTTGTTGAAAAGCTCATAATCAATTATATGAACTCCTAAAATTGGATCAACACTTGTTTTTCGGTCCTTTTTGTAGAGGTTTCGGACGAGCGAGTCTAAATGGGCCTTAAAATGGACCCGTTGAACTTATAACTGCGTAAAAAGAACAGAAATTGAATATTTGCAATACAATATTGTTTAAAAGCTCGTAATCAATGATATGAACTCTTAATTTTTGATTAAAACTTGTTTTGCAGTCCTTTTGTAGGGGTTTCGGACGAGCGAGTCTAAATGGGCCGTAAAATGGACCCGTTAGACTTTGAACTGAGTAAAAAATATAGAAATTGAGTTTTTGCAATATAATCGTGTGTAAACGATCGTAATCAATTATATGAACTCCTAAAATTTGATTAAAACTTGTTTTTCAGTCATTTTTGAAGAGGTTTCGGGCGAGCGGGTCTAAATGGGCCGTAAAATGGACCCGTTGGACTTTTAACTGAGTAAAAAATACAGAAATTGACTTTTTGTAATAGAATCTTGTTGAAAAGCTCGTAATCAATTATATGAACTCCTAAAATGGGATCAAAACTTGTTTTTCGGTCCTTTTTGTAGTGGTTTCGGACGAGCGGGTCTAAATGGGCCATAAAATGGACCCGTTGAACTTATAATTGCGTAAAAAGAACATAAATTAAATTTTTGCAATACAATAATGTTGAAAATCTCATAATCAACGATATGAACTCTTAAGTTTTGATTAAAACTTGTTTTGCGGTCCTTTTTGTAGAGGTTTCGGACGAGCAGATCTATATGGGCCGTAAAATGGACCCGTTGGACTTTTAACTAAGTAAAATGTACATAAATTGAGTTTTTGCAATATAATCGTGTTGTAAAGATCGTAATCTATTATATGAACTCCTAAAATTTGATCAAAACTTTTTTTTCAGTCATTTTTGAAGTGGTTTTGGGCGAGCGGGTCTAAATGGGCCGTAAAGTGGACCCGTTGGACTTTTAACTAAGTAAAAAATGCCGAATTTGAGTTTTTGCAATATAATCTTGTTGAAAAGCTCGTAATCAATTATATGAACTCCTAAAATTGGATCAAAACTTGTTTTTCGGTTCTTTTTGTAGAGGTTTCGGACGAGCGAGTCTAAATGGGCCTTAAAATGGACCCGTTGAACTTATAACTCGTAAAATGAACAGAAATTCAATTTTTGCAATACAATAGTGTTCAAAAGCTCGTAATCAACGACATGAACTCTTAAGTTTTGATTAAAACTTGTTTTGTGGTCCTTTTTGTAGAGGTTTCGGACGAGCGGGTCTAAATGGGCCGTAAAATGAACCCGTTGGACTTTTAAATGAGTAAAAAATACGGAAATTGAGTTTTTGCAATATAATCGTGTTGAAACGATCGTAATCAGTTATATGAACTCCTAAATTTTGATTAAAACTTGTTTTTTACTCATTTTTGAAGAGGTTTCGGGCGAGAGGGTCTAAATGGGTCGTAAAATGGACCCGTTGGACTTTTAACTGAGTAAAAAATACAGAAATTGACTTTTTGCAATATAATCTTGTTGAAAAGCTCGTAATCAACGATATGAACTCCTAAAATTGGATCAAAACTTATTTTTCGGTCCTTTTTGTAGTGGTTTCGGACGAGCGGGTCTAAATGGGCCGTAAAAAGGACCCGTTGGACTTTTAACTGAGTAAAAAGTACAAAAATTGAGTTTTTGTAATATAATCGTGTTGAAAAGATCGTAATCAATTATATGAACTCCTAAAATTTGATTAAAACTTGTTTTTCAGTCATTTTTGAAGAGGTTTCGGGCGAGCAGGATTAAATGGGCCGTAAAATGGACCCGTTGGACTTTTAACTGAGTAAAAAATACTGAATTTGAGTTTTTGCAATATAATCTTGTTGAAAAGCTCGTAATAAATTATATGAACTCCTAAAATTGGATCAAAACTTGTTTTTCAGTCCTTTTTGTAGAGGTTTCGGACGAGCGTGTCTAAATGGGCCTTAAAATGGACCCGTTGAACTTATAACTGCGTAAAAAGAACATAAATTGAATTTTTGCAATACAATAGTGTTGAAAAGCTCGTAATCAACGATATGAACTCTTAAGTTTTGTTTAAAACTTGTTTTGCGGTCCTTTTTGTAGAGGTTTCGGACGAGCAGGTCTAAATGGGCCGTAAAATGGACCTGTTTGACTTTTAACTGAGTAAAAAGTATAAAATTTGAGTTTTTGTAATATAATCGTGTTGAAAAGATCGTAATCAATTTTATGAACTCCTAAAGTTTTTCTGTCATTTTTGTAGAGGTTTCGGGTGAGCAGGTTTAAATGGGCCGTAAAATGGACCCGTTGGACTTCTAACTGAGTAAAAAATACTGAATTTGATTTTTTGCAATATAATCTTGTTGAAAAGCTCGTAATCAATTATATGAACTCCTAAAATTGGATCAAAACTTATTTTTCGGTCCTTTTTGTACGGGTTTCGGGTGAGCGGGTCTAAATGGGCCTTAAAATGGACCCGTTGAACTTATAACTGCGTAAAAAGAACATCAATTGAATTTCTGCAATACAATAGTGTTGAAAAGCTCGTAATCAACGAGATGAACTCTTAAGTTTCAATTAAAACTTGTTTTGCGGTCCTTTTTGTAGAGGTTTCGGACGAGCGGGTCTAAATTGGCCGTAAAATGGACCCGTTGGACTTTTAACTGAGTAAAAAGTACATAAATTGAGTTTTTGCAATATAATCGTGTTGAAAAGATCGTAATCAATTATATGAACTCCTAATATTTGATTAAAACTTGTTTTTCAGTCATTTTTGAAGAGGTTTCGGGCGAGCGGGTCTACATGGGCCGTAAAATGGACCTGTTGGACTTTTAACTAAGTAAAAAATGCCGAATTTGAGTTTTTGCAATATAATCTTGTTGAAAAGCTCGTAATCAATTATATGAACTCCTAAAATTGGATCAAAACTTGTTTTTCGGTCCTTTTTGTAGAGGTTTCGGACGAGCGAGTCTAAATGGGCCTTAAAATTGACCCGTTGAACTTATAACAGCGTATAAAGAACAAATATTGAATTTTTGCAATACAATAGTGTTGAAAAGCTCGTAATCAACGATATGAACTCTTAAGTTTTGATTAAAACTTGTTTTGTGGTCCTTTTTGTAGAGGTTTCGGACGAGCGGGTCTAAATGGGACGTAAAATGGACCCATTGGACTTTTAACTGAGTAAAAAATACAGAAATTGAGTTTTTGCAATATAATCGTGTTGAAACGATCGTAATCAATTATATGAACTCCTAAATTTTGATTAAAACTTGTTTTTTACTCATTTTTGAAGAGGTTTCGGGCGAAAGTGTCTAAATGGGTCGTAAAATGGACCCGTTGGACTTTTAACTGAGTAAAAAATACAGAAATTGACTTTTTGCAATATAATCTTGTTGAAAAGCTCGTAATCAACGATATGAACTCCTAAAATTGGATCAAAACTTATTTTTCGGTCCTTTTTGTAGTGGTTTGGGACGAGCGGGTCTAAATGGGCCGTAAAAAGGACCCGTTGGACTTTTAACTGAGTAAAAAGTACAAAAATTGAGTTTTTGTAATATAATCGTGTTGAAAAGATCGTAATCAATTATATGAACTCCTAAAATTTGATTAAAACTTGTTTTTCAGTCATTTTTGAAGAGGTTTCGGGCGAGCAGGATTAAATGGGCCGTAAAATGGGCCCGTTGGACTTTTAACTGAGTAAAAAATACTGAATTTGAGTTTTTGCAATATAATCTTGTTGAAAAGCTCGTAATAAATTATATGAACTCCTAAAATTGGATCAAAACTTGTTTTTCAGTCCTTTTTGTAGAGGTTTCGGACGAGCGTGTCTAAATGGGCCTTAAAATGGACCCGTTGAACTTATAACTGCGTAAAAAGAACAGAAATTGAATTTTTGCAATACAATAGTGTTGAAAAGCTCGTAATCAACGATATGAACTCTTAAGTTTTGTTTAAAACTTGTTTTGCGGTCCTTTTTGTAGAGGTTTCGGACGAGCGGGTCTAAATGGGCCGTAAAATGGACCTGTTTGACTTTTAACTGAGTAAAAAGTACAAAATTTGAGTTTTTGTAATATAATCGTGTTGAAAAGATCGTAATCAATTTTATGAACTCCTATAGTTTTTCAGTCATTTTTGAAGAGGTTTCGGGTGAGCAGGTTTAAATGGGCCGTAAAATGGACTCGTTGTACTTTTAACTGAGTAAAAAATACTGAATTTGATTTTTTGCAATATAATCTTGTTGAAAATCTCGTAATCAATTATATGAACTCCTAAAATTGGATCAAAACTTATTTTTCGGTCCTTTTTGTAGAGGTTTCGGGTGAGCGGGTCTAAATGGGCCTTAAAATGGACCCGTTGAACTTATAACTGCGTAAAAAGAACTTCAATTGAATTTTTGCAATACAATAGTGTTGAAAAGCTCCTAATCAACGAGATGAACTCTTAAGTTTTGATTAAAACTTGTTTTGCGGTCCTTTTTGTAGAGGTTTCGGACGAGCGGGTCTAAATGGGCCGTAAAATGGACCCATTGGACTTTTAACTGAGTAAAAAATACAGAAATTGAGTTTTTGCAATATAATTGTGTTGAAACGATCGTAATCAATTATATGAACTCCTAAATTTTGATTAAAACTTGTTTTCTAGTCTTTTTTGAAGAGGTTTCGGGTGAGCCGCTCTAAATGGGCCGTAAAATGGACCCGTTGGACTTTTAACTGAGTAAAAAAGATAGAAATTGACTTTTTGCAATATAATCTTGTTGAAAAGCTCGTAATCAATTGTATGAACTCCTAAAATTGGATCAAAACTTGTTTTTCGGTCCTTTTTGTAGTGGTTTCGGACGAGCGGGTCTAAATGAGCCTTAAAATGGACTCGTTGAACTTATAACTGCGTAAAAAGAACATTAACT
Organism: Hibiscus trionum; assembly: GCA_030270665.1. Taxonomy (NCBI): domain Eukaryota; kingdom Viridiplantae; phylum Streptophyta; class Magnoliopsida; order Malvales; family Malvaceae; genus Hibiscus; species Hibiscus trionum. Next base: position 36,428,687 of record BSYR01000026.1, on the reverse strand, counting down.
AAATTTTTGCAATACAATAGTGTTGAAAAGCTCGTAATTAACGATATGAACTCTTAAGTTTTGATTAAAACTTGTTTTGCGGTCCTTTTTGTAGAGGTTTCGGACGAGCGGGTCTAAATGGGCCGTAAAATGGACCCGTTGGACTTTTAACTGAGTAAAAAGTACATAAATTGAGTTTTTGGAATATAATCGTGTTGAAAAGATCGTAATCAATTATATGAACTCCTAATATTTGATTAAAACTTGTTTTTCAGTCATTTTTGAAGAGGTTTCGGGCGAGCGGGTCTACATGGGCCGTAAAATGGACCTGTTGGACTTTTAACTAAGTAAAAAATGCCGAATTTGAGTTTTTGCAATATAATCTTGTTGAAAAGCTCGTAATCAATTATATGAACTCCTAAAATTGGATCAAAACTTGTTGTTCGGTCCCTTTTGTAGAGGTTTCGGACGAGCGAGTCTAAATGGGCCTTAAAATTGACCCGTTGAACTTATAACTGCGTATAAAGAACAGAAATTGAATTTTTGCAATACAATAGTGTTGAAAAGCTCGTAATCAACGATATGAACTCTTAAGTTTTGATTAAAACTTGTTTTGTTGTCCTTTTTGTAGAGGTTTCGGACGAGCGGGTCTAAATGGGACGTAAAATGGACCCGTTGGACTTTTAACTGAGTAAAAAATACAGAAATTGAGTTTTTGCAATATAATCGTGTTGAAACGATCGTAATCAATTATATGAACTCCTAAATTTTGATTAAAACTTGTTTTTTAGTCATTTTTGAAGAGGTTTCGGGCGAGCGGGTCTAAATGGGCCGTAAAATGGACCCTTTGGACTTTTAACTGAGTAAAAAATACAGAAATTGACTTTTTGCAATATAATCTTGTTGAAAAGCTCGTAATCAATTATATGAACTCCTAAAATTGGATCAAAACTTATTTTTCGGTCCTTTTTGTAGTGGTTTCGGACGAGCTGGTCTAAATGGGCCTTAAAATGGACCCGTTGAACTTATAATTGCGTAAAAAGAACATAAATTGAAATTTTGCAATACAATAGTGTTGAAAAGCTCGTAATCAACGATATGAACTCTTAAGTTTTGATTAAAACTTGTTTTGCGGTCCTTTTTGTAGAGGTTTCGGACGAGCGGGTCTAAATGGGCCGTAAAATGGACCCGTTGGACTTTTAACTGAGTAAAAAGTACATAAATTGAGTTTTTGCAATATAATCGTGTTAAAAATAGCGTAATCAATTATATGATCTCCTAAAATTTGATTAAAACTTGTTTTTCAGTCATTTTTGAAGAGGTTTCGGGCGAGCGGGTCTAAATAGGCCGTAAAATGGACCCGTTGGACTTTTAACTAAGTAAAAAATGCCGAATTTGAGTTTTTGCAATATAATCTTGTTGAAAAGCTCGTAATCAATTATATGAACTCCTAAAATTGGATCAAAACTTGTTTTTCGATCCTTTTTGTAGAGGTTTCAAACGAGCGGGTCTAAGTGGGCCGTAAAATGGACCCGTTGGACTTTTAACTGAGTAAAAAATACCGAATTTGAGTTTTTGCAATATAATCTTGTTGAAAAGCTTGTAATCAATTATACGAACTCCTAAAATTGGATCAAAACTTGTTTTTCGGTCCTTTTGTAGAGGTTTCGGACGAGCGGGTCTTAATGGATCTTAAAATGGACCCGTTGAACTTATAACTGCGTATAAAGAACGGAAATTGAATTTTTGCAATACAATAGTGTTGAAAAGCTCGTAATCAACGATATGAACTCTTAAATTTTGATTAAAACTTGTTTTGCAGTCCTTTTTGTAGAGGTTTCGGACAAGCGGGTCTAAATGGGCCGTAAAATGGACCCGTTGGACTTTTAACTGAGTAAAAAATACAAAAATTGAGTTTTTGCAATATAACCGTGTTGAAACGATCGTAATCAATTATATGAATTGATAAAATTTGATTAAAACTTGTTTTTCAGTCATTTTTGAAGAGGTTTCGGGCGAGCGGGTCTAAATGGGCCGTAAAATGGACCCATTGGACTTTTAACTGGGTAAAATACACCGAATTTGAGTTTTTGCAATATAATCTTGTTGAAAAGCTCGTAATCAATTCTATGAACTCCTAAAATTGGATCAAAACTTGTTTTTCGGTCCTTTTTGTAGAGGTTTCGGACGAGGGAGTCTAAATGGGCCTTAAAATGGACCCGTTGAACTTATAACTGCGTAAAAAGAATAGAAATTGAATTTTTGCAATACAATAGTGTTTAAAAGCTCGTAATCAATGATATGAACTCTTAATTTTTGATTAAAATTTGTTTTGCAGTCCTTTTTTGTAGAGGTTTCGGACGAGCGAGTCTAAATGGGCCGTAAAATGGACCCGTTGGACTTTGAACTGAGTAAAAAATATAGAAATTGAGTTTTTGCAATATAATCGTGTGTAAACGATCGTAATCAATTATATGAACTCCTAAAATTTGATTAAAACTTGTTTTTTAGTCATTTTTGAAGAGGTTTCGGGCGAGCGGGTCTAAATGGGCCGTAAAATGGACCCGTTGGACTTTTAACTGAGTAAAAAATACGGAAATTGACTTTTTGTAATAGAATCTTGTTGAAAAGCTCGTAATCAATTATATGAACTCCTAAAATTGGATAAAAACTTGTTTTTCGGTCCTTTTTGTAGTGGTTTCGGACGAGCGGGTCTAAATGGGCCATAAAATGGACCCGTTGAACTTATAATTGCGTAAAAAGAACATAAATTAAATTTTTGCAATACAATAGTGTTGAAAATCTCGTAATCAATGATATGAACTCTTAAGTTTTGATTAAAACTTGTTTTGCGGTCCTTTTTGTAGAGGTTTCGGACGAGCAGATCTATATGGGCCGTAAAATGGACCCGTTGGACTTTTAACTAAGTAAAATGTACATATATTGAGTTTTTGCAATATAATCGAGTTGTAAAGATCGTAATCTATTATATGAACTCCTAAAATTTGATCGAAACTTGTTTTTCAGTCATTTTTGAAGTGGTTTTGGGCGAGCGGGTCTAAATGGGCCGTAAAATGGACCCGTTGGACTTTTAACTAAGTAAAAAATGCCGAATTTGAGTTTTTGCAATATAATCTTGTTGAAAAGCTCGTAATCAATTATATGAACTCCTAAAATTGGATCAAATCTTGTTTTTCGGTCCTTTTTGTAGAGGTTTTGAACGAGCGGGTCTAAATGGGCCGTAAAATGGACCCGTTGGACTTTTAACTGAGTAAAAAATACCGAATTTGAGTTTTTGTAATATAATATTGTTGAAAAGCTCGTAATCAATTATATGAACTCCAAAAATTGGTTCAAAACTTGTTTTTCGGTCCTTTTTGTAGAGGTTTCGGACGAGCGAGTCTAAATTGGCCTTAAAATGGACCCGTTGAACTTATAACTGCGTAAAAAGAACATAAATTGAATTTTTTCAATACAATAGTGTTCAAAAGCTCGTAATCAACGATATGAACTCTTAAGTTTTGATTAAAACTTGTTTTGCGGTCCTTTTTGTAGAGGTTTCGGACGAGCGAGTCTAAATGGGCCGTAAAATGGACTCGTTGGACTTTGAACTGAGTAAAAAATACAGAAATTGAGTTTTTGCAATATAATCGTGTGTAAACGATCGTAATCAATTATATGAACTCCTAAAATTTGATTAAAACTTGTTTTTCAGTCATTTTTGAAGAGGTTTCGGGCGAGCGGGTCTAAATGGGCCGTAAAATGGACCCGTTGGACTTTTAACTGAGTAAAAAATACAGAATTTGACTTTTAGTAATATAATCTTGTTGAAAAGCTCGTAATCAATTATATGAACTCCTAAAATTGGATCAAAACTTGTTTTTCGGTCCTTTTTGTAGTGGTTTCGGACGAGTGGGTCTAAATAGGCCTTAAAATGGACCCGTTGAACTTATAACTGCGTTAAAAGAACATAAATTGAATTTTTGCAATAAAATAGTGTTGAAAAGCTCGTAATCAACGATATGAACTCTTAAGTTTTGATTAAAACTTGTTTTGCGGTCCTTTTTGTAGAGGTTTCGGACGAGCGGGTCTAAATTGGCCGTAAAATGGACCCGTTGGACTTTTAACTGAGTAAAAAGTATATAAATTGAGTTTTTACAATATAATCGTGTTGAAAAGATCGTAATCAATTATATGAACTCCTAAAATTTGATTAAACTTGTTTTTCAGTCATTTTTGAAGTGGTTTCGGGCGAGCGGGTCTAAATGGGCCGTAAAATGGACCCGTTGGACTTTTAACTGAGTAAAAAATACAGAATTTGACTTTTAGTAATATAATCTTGTTGAAAAGCTCGTAATCAATTATATGAACTCCTAATATTGGATCAAAACTTGTTTTTCGGTCCTTTTTGTAGTGGTTTCGGACGAGTGGGTCTAAATAGGCCTTAAAATGGACCCGTTGAACTTATAACTGCGTTAAAAGAACATAAATTGAATTTTTGCAATAAAATAGTGTTGAAAAGCTCGTAATCAACGATATGAACTCTTAAGTTTTGATTAAAACTTGTTTTGCGGTCCTTTTTGTAGAGGTTTCGGACGAGCGGGTCTAAATGGGCCGTAAAATGGACCCGTTGGACTTTTAACTGAGTAAAAAGTATATAAATTGAGTTTTTATAATATAATCGTGTTGAAAAGATCGTAATCAATTATATGAACTCCTAAAATTTGATTAAACTTGTTTTTCAGTCATTTTTGAAGTGGTTTCGGGCGAGCGGGTCTAAATGGGCCGTAAAATGGACCCTTTGGACTTTTAACTAAGTAAAAAATACCGAATTTGAGTTTTTACAATATAATCTTGTTGAAAAGCTCGTAATCAATTATATGAACTCCTAAAATTGGATCAAAACTTATTTTTCGGTCCTTTTTGTAGTGGTTTCGGACGAGCGGGTCTAAATGGGCCTTAAAATGGACCCGTTGAACTTATAACTGCGTAAAAAGAACATAAATTGAAATTTTGCAATACAATAGTGTTGAAAAGCTCGTAATCAACGATATGAACTCTTAAGTTTTGATTAAAACTTGTTTTGCGGTCCTTTTTGTAGAGGTTTCGGACGAGCGGGTCTAAATGGGCCGTAAAATGGACCCGTTGAACTTTTAACTGAGTAAAAAGTACATAAATTGAGTTTTTGCAATATAATCGTGTTAAAAAATAGCGTAATCAATTATATGATCTCCTAAAATTTGATTAAAACTTGTTTTTCAGTCATTTTTGAAGAGGTTTCGGGCGAGCGGGTCTACATGGGCCGTAAAATGGACCCGTAGGACTTTTAACTAAGTAAAAAATACCGAATTTGAGTTTTTACAATATAATCTTGTTGAAAAGCTCGTAATCAATTATATGAACTCCTAAATTTGGATCAAAACTTGTTTTTCGGTCCTTTTTGTAGAGGTTTCAAACGAGCGGGTCTAAGTGGGCCGTAAAATGGACCCGTTGGACTTTTAACTAAGTAAAAAATGCCAAATTTGAGTTTTTGCAATAAAATCTTGTTGAAAAGCTCGTAATCAATTATATGAACTCCTAAAATTGGATCAAAACTTGTTTTTCGATACTTTTTGTAGAGGTTTCAAACGAGCGGGTCTAAGTGGGCCGTAAAATGGACCCGTTGGACTTTTAACTGAGTAAAAAATACCGAATTTGAGTTTTTGCAATATAATCTTGTTGAAAAGCTCGTAATCAATTATACGAACTCCTAAAATTGGATCAAAACTTGTTTTTCGGTCCTTTTGTAGAGGTTTCAGACGAGCGGGTCTAAATGGGCCTTAAAATGGACCCGTTGAACTTATAATTGCGTATAAAGAACGGAAATTGAATTTTTGCAATACAATAGTGTTGAAAAGCTCGTAATCAACGATATGAACTCTTAAGTTTTGATTAAAACTTGTTTTGCGGTCCTTTTTGTAGAGGTTTCGGACAAGCGGGTCTAAATGGACCTGTTGGACTTTTAACTGGGTAAATAATACAGAAATTGAGTTTTTGCAATATAATCGTGTTGAAACGATCGTAATCAATTATATGAACTGCTAAAATTTGATTAAAACTTGTTTTTCAGTCATTTTTGAAGAGTTTTCGGGCGAGCGGGTCTAAATGGGCCGTAAAATGGACCCGTTGGACTTTTAACTGGATAAAATACACCGAATTTGAGTTTTTGCAATATAATCTTGTTGAAAAGCTCATAATCAATTATATGAACTCCTAAAATTGGATCAACACTTGTTTTTCGGTCCTTTTTGTAGAGGTTTCGGACGAGCGAGTCTAAATGGGCCTTAAAATGGACCCGTTGAACTTATAACTGCGTAAAAAGAACAGAAATTGAATATTTGCAATACAATATTGTTTAAAAGCTCGTAATCAATGATATGAACTCTTAATTTTTGTTTTAAACTTGTTTTGCAGTCCTTTTGTAGAGGTTTCGGACGAGCGAGTCTAAATGGGCCGTAAAATGGACCCGTTGGACTTTGAACTGAGTAAAAAAATATAGAAATTGAGTTTTTTCAATATAATCGTGTGTAAACGATCGTAATCAATTATATGAACTCCTAAAATTTGATTAAAACTTGTTTTTCAGTCATTTTTGAAGAGGTTTCGGGCGAGCGGGTCTAAATGGGCCGTAAAATGGACCCGTTGGACTTTTAACTGAGTAAAAAATACAGAAATTGACTTTTTGTAATAGAATCTTGTTGAAAAGCTCGTAATGAATTATATGAACTCCTAAAATGGGATCAAAACTTGTTTTTCGGTCCTTTTTGTAGTGGTTTCGGACGAGCGGGTCTAAATGGGCCATAAAATGGACCCGTTGAACTTATAATTGCGTAAAAAGAACATAAATTAAATTTTTGCAATACAATAATGTTGAAAATCTCATAATCAACGATATCAACTCTTAAGTTTTGATTAAAACTTGTTTTGCGGTCCTTTTTGTAGAGGTTTCGGACGAGCAGATCTATATAGGTCGTAAAATGGACCCGTTGGACTTTTAACTAAGTAAAATGTACATAAATTGAGTTTTTGCAATATAATTGTGTTGTAAAGATCGTAATCTATTATATGAACTCCTAAAATTTAATCAAAACTTTTTTTTTTCAGTCATTTTTGAAGTGGTTTTGGGCGAGCGGGTCTAAATGGGCCGTAAAATGGACCCGTTGGACTTTTAACTAAGTAAAAAATGCCGAATTTGAGTTTTTGCAATATAATCTTGTTGAAAAGCTCGTAATCAATTATACGAACTCCTAAAATTGGATCAAAACTTGTTTTTCGGTCCTTTTTGTAGAGGTGTCGGACGAGCGGGTCTAAATGGGCCTTAAAATGGACCCGTTGAACTTATAACTGCGTATAAAGAACGGAAATTGAATTTTTGCAATACAATAGTGTTGAAAAGCTCGTAATCAACGATATGAACTCTTAAGTTTTGATTAAAACTTGTTTTGCGGTCCTTTTTGTAGAAGTTTCGGACAAGCGGGTCTAAATGGACCCGTTGGACTTTTAACTGAGTAAATAATACAGAAATTGAGTTTTTGCAATATAATCGTGTTGAAACGATCGTAATCAATTATATGAACTGCTAAAATTTGATTAAAACTTGTTTTTCAGTCATTTTTGAAGAGGTTTCGGGCGAGCGGGTCTAAATGGCCCGTAAAATGGACCCGTTGGACTTTTAACTGGGTAAAATACACCGAATTTGAGTTTTTGCAATATAATCTTGTTGAAAAGCTCATAATCAATTATATGAACTCCTAAAATTGGATCAACACTTGTTTTTCGGTCCTTTTTGTAGAGGTTTCGGACGAGCGAGTCTAAATGGGCCTTAAAATGGACCCGTTGAACTTATAACTGCGTAAAAAGAACAGAAATTGAATATTTGCAATACAATATTGTTTAAAAGCTCGTAATCAATGATATGAACTCTTAATTTTTGATTAAAACTTGTTTTGCAGTCCTTTTGTAGGGGTTTCGGACGAGCGAGTCTAAATGGGCCGTAAAATGGACCCGTTAGACTTTGAACTGAGTAAAAAAATATAGAAATTGAGTTTTTGCAATATAATCGTGTGTAAACGATCGTAATCAATTATATGAACTCCTAAAATTTGATTAAAACTTGTTTTTCAGTCATTTTTGAAGAGGTTTCGGGCGAGCGGGTCTAAATGGGCCGTAAAATGGACCCGTTGGACTTTTAACTGAGTAAAAAATACAGAAATTGACTTTTTGTAATAGAATCTTGTTGAAAAGCTCGTAATCAATTATATGAACTCCTAAAATGGGATCAAAACTTGTTTTTCGGTCCTTTTTGTAGTGGTTTCGGACGAGCGGGTCTAAATGGGCCATAAAATGGACCCGTTGAACTTATAATTGCGTAAAAAGAACATAAATTAAATTTTTGCAATACAATAATGTTGAAAATCTCATAATCAAGGATATGAACTCTTAAGTTTTGATTAAAACATGTTTTGCGGTCCTTTTTGTAGAGGTTTCGGACGAGCAGATCTATATGGGCCGTAAAATGGACCCGTTGGACTTTTAACTAAGTAAAATGTACATAAATTGAGTTTTTGCAATATAATCGTGTTGTAAAGATCGTAATCTATTATATGAACTCCTAAAATTTGATCAAAACTTTTTTTTCAGTCATTTTTGAAGTGGTTTTGGGCGAGCGGGTCTAAATGGGCCGTAAAGTGGACCCGTTGGACTTTTAACTAAGTAAAAAATGCCGAATTTGAGTTTTTGCAATATAATCTTGTTGAAAAGCTCGTAATCAATTCTATGAACTCCTAAAATTGGATCAAAACTTGTTTTTCGGTCCTTTTTGTAGAGGTGTCGGACGAGCGGGTCTAAATGGGCCTTAAAATGGACCCATTGAACTTATAACTGCGTAAAAAGAACAGAAATTGAATTTTTGCAATACAATAGTGTTGAAAAGCTCGTAATCAACGATATGAACTTTTAAGTTTTGATTAAAACTTGTTTTGCGGTCCTTTTTGTAGAGGTTTCGGACGAGCGGGTCTAAATGGGCCGTAAAATAGACCCGTTGGACTTTTAACTGAGTAAAAAATACAGAAATTGAGTTTTTGCAATATAATCGTGTTGAAACGATCGTAATCAATTATATGAACTCCAAAAATTTGATTAAAACTTGTTTTTTTCAGTCATTTCAGAAGAGGTTTCGGGCAAGCGGGTCTAAATGGGCCGTAAAATGGACCCGTTGGACTTTTAACTGAGTAAAAAAAACCGAATTTGAGTTTTTTCAATATAATCTTGTTGAAAAGCTCGTAATCAATTATATGAACTCCTAAAATTGGATCAAAATTTGTTTTTCGGTCCTTTTTGTAGAGGTTTCGGACGAGCGAGTCTAAATGGGCCTTAAAATGGACCCGTTGAACTTATAACTGCGTAAAAAGAACAGAAATTGAATTTTTTCAATACAATAGTGTTCAAAAGCTCGTAATCAACGATATGAACTCTTAAGTTTTGATTAAAACTTGTTTTGCGGTCCTTTTTGTAGAGGTTTCCGACGAGCGAGTCTAAATGGGCCGTAAAAAGGGCTCGTTGGACTTTAAACTGAGTAAAAAATACAGAAATTGAGTTTTTGCAATATAATCGTGTGTAAACGATCGTAATCAATTATATGAACTCCTAAAATTTGATTAAAACTTGTTTTTCAGTCATTTTTGAAGAGGTTTCGGGCGAGCGGGTCTAAATGGGCCGTAAAATGGACCCGTTGGACTTTTAACTGAGTAAAAAATATAGAATTTGACTTTTAGTAATATAATCTTGTTGAAAAGCTCGTAATCAATTATATGAACTCCTAAAATTGGATCAAAACTTGTTTTTCGGTCCTTTTTGTAGTGGTTTCGGACGAGTCGGTCTAAATGGGCCTTAAAATTGACCCGTTGAACTTATAACTGCGTAAAAAGAACATAAATTGAATTTTTGCAATAAAATAGTGTTGAAAAGCTCGTAATCAACGATATGAACTCTTAAGTTTTGATTAAAACTTGTTTTGCGGTCCTTTTTGTAGAGGTTTCGGATGAGCGGGTCTAAATGGGCCGTAAAATGGACCCGTTGGACTTTTAACTGAGTAAAAAGTATATAAATTGAGTTTTTGCAATATAATCGTGTTGAAAAGATCGTAATCAATTATATGAACTCCTAAAATTTGATTAAACTTGTTTTTCATTCATTTTTTAAGTGGTTTCGGGCGAACGGGTCTAAATGGGCCGTAAAATGGACCCGTTGGACTTTTAACTGAGTAAAAAATGCCGAAATTGAGTTTTTGCAATATAATCTTGTTGAAAAGCTCGTAATCAATTTTATGAACTCCTAAAATTGGATCAAAACTTGTTTTTCGGTCCTTTTTGTAGAGGTTTCGAACGAGCGGGTCTAAATGGGCCTTAAAATGGACCCGTTGAACTTATAACTGCGTAAAAAGAACATAAATTGAATTTTTGCAATACAATAGTGTTGAAAAGCTCGTAATCAACGATATGAACTCTTAAGTTTTGATTAAAACTTGTTTTGCGGTCCTTTTTGTAGAGGTTTCGGACGAGCGGGTTAAATGGGCCGTAAAATGGACCCGTTGGACTTTTAACTAAGTAAAAAAGTACATAAATTGAGTTTTTGCAATATAATCGTGCTGAAAAGATCGTAATCAATTATATGAACTCCTAAAATTTGATTAAAACTTGTTTTTCAGTCATTTTTGAAGATGTTTCGGGCGAACGGGTCTAAATGGGCCGTAAAATGGACCCGTTGGACTTTTAACTAAGTAAAAAATGCCGAATTTGAGTTTTTGCAATATAATCTTGTTGAAAAGCTCGTAATCAATTATATGAACTCCTAAAATTGGATCAAAACTTATTTTTCAGTCCTTTTTGTAGTGGTTTTGGACGAGCGGGTCTAAATGGGCCGTAAAATGGACCCGTTGGACTTTTAACTGAGTAAAAAATACCGAATTTGAGTTTTTGCAATATAATCTTGTTGAAAAGCTCGTAATCAATTATATGAACTCTTAAGTTTTGATTAAAACTTGTTTTGCGGTCCTTTTTGTAGAGGTTTCGGACGAGGGGTCTAAATGGGCCGTAAAATGGACCCGTTGGACTTTTAACTAAGTAAAAAGTACATAAATTGAGTTTTTACAATATAATCGTGTTGTAAAGATCGTAATCAATTATATGAACTCCTAAAATTTGATTAAAACTTGTTTTTCAGTCATTTTTGAAGATGTTTCGGGCGAGCGGGTCTAAATGGGCCGTAAAATGGACCCGTTGGACTTTTAACTAAGTAAAAAATGCCGAATTTGAGTTTTTGCAATATAATCTTGTTGAAAAGCTCGTAATCAATTATATGAACTCCTAAAATTGGATCAAAACTTGTTTTTCGGTCCTTTTTGTAGAGGTTTCGAACGAGCGGGTCTAAATGGGCCGTAAAATGGACCCGTTGGACTTTTAACTGAGTAAAAAATACCGAATTTGAGTTTTTGCAATATAATCTTGTTGAAAAGCTCGTAATCAATTATATGAACTCCAAAAATTTGATCAAAACTTATTTTCGGTCCTTTTTGTAGAGGTTTCGGACGAGCGGGTCTAAATGGCCCTTAAAATGGACCCGTTGAACTTATAACTGCGTAAAAAGAACATAAATTGAATTTTTGCATTACAATAGTGTTGAAAAGCTCGTAATCAACGATATGAACTCTTAACTTTTGATTAAAACTTGTTTTGCGGTCCTTTTTGTAAAGGTTTCGGACGAGCGGGTCTAAATGGGCCGTAAAATGGACCCGTTGGACTTTTAACTGAGTAAAAAATACAGAAATTGATTTTTTGCAATATAATCGTGTTGAAACGATCGTAATCAATTATATGAACTCCTAAATTTTGATTAAAACTTGTTTTTCAGTCATTTTTGAAGAGGTTTTGGGCGAGCGGGTCTAAATGGGCCGTAAAAGGGACCCGTTAGACTTTTAACTGAGTAAAAAACACCGAATTTGAGTTTTTGCAATATAATCTTGTTGAAAAGCTCGTAATCAATTATATGAACTCCTAAAATTGGATCAAAACTTGTTTTTCGATCCTTTTTGTAGAGGTTTCAAACGAGCGGGTCTAAGTGGGCCGTAAAATGGACCCGTTGGACTTTTAACTGAGTAAAAAATACCGAATTTGAGTTTTTGCAATATAATCTTGTTGAAAAGCTCGTAATCATTTATATGAACTCCTAAAATTGGATCAAAACTTGTTTTCGGTCCTTTTTGTAGTGGTTTCGGACGAGCGGGTCTAAATGGCCCTTAAAATGGACCCGTTGAACTTATAACTGCGTAAAAAGAACAAAAATTGAATTTTTGCAATACAATAGTTTTGAAAAGCTCGTAATCAACGATATGAACTCTTAAGTTTTGATTAAAACTTGTTTTGCGGTCCTTTTTGTAGAGGTTTCGGACGAGCAGGTCTAGTTGGGCCGTAAAATGGACCCATTGGACTTTTTTTTTTTGAAGAAAGCGGGCCTCGTTAAAAACCCCTACTAATATCCCCAGGCACAAGACCTGGAGAAACCCTAAAAGGGGAAAAGAGTACCCAAAATTTATTTATAAAGAACGATGTGAAACCTCGCACTGTACAGCGTTGTGAATACAATCAGGATACATGGACCCAAAAGACATAGAAGTCATGGTCCTAATGGCATGGGTAGCCAAAGTCTGTGCAACAATATTAGCCTCACGGCAAACAAACTGAACATGAGCAAAAGAAAAACAATCCAAAGCTGCATGAGCTTGCAGAATCGTATGACCCATAGAAGAAAGATCTGGGCCCAGAGAGTTGATCCTATTCGCGAGAGAAGCACAGTCTGTCTCAAAAATCAAGTGGCTCCATCCTTGGGATTGAGCAAAAGTAATACCAGCAAGAAGACCTTTCCCTTCGGACGTAATAGCATCTGAGCAACTGCGTAAAGGGTAAGCCAGACCGCCGAAAACCATCTCTGACTCATCACGGGCTACAACACCAACCGCCGCTGCACGTGTGGAAGGGTCGAAAGCCCCATCCTCATTAACTTTAATGTGACCCCGAGGAGGATGTCTCCAACGAGAAGAAGAGACCGTCAAGGGGGTAGGAGAGGTAGGTGAAGATATAGCTTCAGAGTAGTCACGATGAAGACTGATGGAATTGATAGCAATTAACCACGGGGGTTGAAGATGTCGGCTATGGATCCAGTCGTTGCGCCAGTTCCAAATGTTCCACAGAGTAGTCAAGAAAAGCCCGAAGAGGTTAGAGGAAAGGAGGCCAGCACCTTCCTCTAGCCATTGAAGGCTGGTGGAAGCAGTGCTGTTGATTAGAGAGATAGGAAGGCCAATCAAACGAAGGGCCTCCGAGGCACCAGAGCAATAACGGAGAGCATGGAGAATCGATTCCGTACTGGAATGACAAACAGGGCAGGGACCTGAGTCTGGTGCAAAAGCCTGTAGGCGAACCCCGACAGGTAGAGCCTCAGATCCCAAGCGCCAGCCAAAAGTTTTGGCTTTAGGTAAGACCTTGAGTTTGGAGAGAAACTTCCAAATCCGTGGAGGGCGAATTATAGGTTCTGGGGGGCGTTGCAAAAAGAGATAGCCAGATCTAACTAAATAAATACCAGAATCATTAGGGCTCCATAGGATGGAGTCACGAGTATCATTGATAATAGGAATTGATAAAACTGAGTCGGCATCGGCCGTTGTAAAGTACGCACGGACTTTAGTAGGATCCCAAGCTGCTTGGTTCCGAATCATAAAGTCGCGACAACGAATGTGGACTTCATCCGATATCTCATAATCCCCATAAATGTGTATATGCGAGGAGCCTCCCCAGTTGTCTTGATGGAGTCGTATGTTACTATTAATACCAGGTCGATAGAGGAAACCTCCAAAAAGATGTTGCATAGCATGATAAAGACCTTGCCAGGCAAAAGATCCACGAGAAGGCCAAGATGCATTAAGAATGTTGCCTGAAGGAAAGTATTTGGATTTATAAATTTGACCCATAAGGGAATCTGGTTCGCAAATAAGGCGCCATAATTGTTTATCAAGTAGCGCAATGTTAAAGTTATTGAGATCCCTAAATCCCATACCTCATACTGATTTGGGCTAGCACACCTGTTACCAAGGGAGCATGTGCCAACCTTTCTTATTAGTTTTGCCAGACCTCCAATATCGTCGAATGGCAGAGGTCATATCATCAATAATGTTTTGGGGTAATAAATAACATGACATAACATATTGAGGTAGAGATTGTAACACAGCTTTAATAAAGATTTCCCTACCACTGAAGGAAAGGAGTTGGTTGTCCCATTTGGACAATCTTTCATGAACTTTATCTCGTATAAACCCTAAGGATAAGGTCTTATTTTTACCAATAAGAAGAGGTACCCCCAGATGGACACCAGGGTTGGAGACCTCACAAACTTGAAGGTAGGAATTAATAGCATGGCGAGTCGAACTGGGAGTGCCTGGATTGTAAAAAATAGTGGACTTATCAAAATTAACTGCTTGTCCAGAGGCAGAAGCGTATGTTTGGAGAGCTAATTTAAGATGAGCGGCTTCCTCTTGTTTCGAGTTGAAAAAAACTATACAATCATCTGCAAATAGAAGGTGGTTAACCTTGGGTCCATGCTTGCTGGCACCAAGGCCAGGAAGCAGACCATGTTGTTTAGCATCAGACAAAAAAGCTGAAAGCCCTTGAGTGCAAAAAAGGAAAAGAAAAGGGGATAAAGGGTCACCTTGGCGGAGACCCCGTTGAGGCCGAAAAAAGGGGGAGAAGGAGTTGTTGACCTTAACCGTAAAAGAAACTGAGGAGATACATCGCATTAAAAGAGATACCCATGATGGTGCAAAGCCCATACGGTTCATGACATTTTCAAGGAAAGACCATTCAACCCTATCAAAGGCCTTTTCCATATCAAGCTTAAGAGCAGCACCTTGAGTAGACTTAGAAGTACCAGTGTTAATAGAGTGAATTATTTCGTGAGCAATAAGAATATTATCTGTGATATTACGTCCCTGAACGAAGGCAACTTGGTTGGAACTAATGCAAAAGGGGATAGTATGTTTCATCCTATTAACTAAAACCTTGGCAATAATTTTGTATATTACTGTGCAGAGACTAATGGGCCTGAGATGCCTCATAGAAGTTGGATCCTTAATCTTAGGTATGAGTACCAAAATTGTTTGGTTTACCAAAGCCATATCTGCTGACCCATTGAGAAGATTAAGGCAGAGCGTGGTGACATCTGACCCAACTGTATCCCAGTGTTGTCAAAAGAAACCGCTAGGCAAGCCATCAATGCCAGGGGCTTTTCTTGGATCAATATCGCGGAAAGCGGTGATGATCTCCTTCGTTGTGAATTCCCTAGAGAGGGACTCATTCATAGCAGGCGTAATGGAGGGAGGGATTTTTTTATAGAATTTGATCTGATAAGGAGGGGTTAGAGGAAGTAAAAAGAGTGTGGAAGTATGAGGATGCAATTGTCATAAGATCGGAGTCGGCAGTACACCAATTGTTGTTGGCATCAAAAAGGCTAGTGATGGTATTCTTTTTTTTCCTGCTAGTAGCGCGGGCATGAAAAAAATGGGTATTTTTGTCTCCTTGAGATAACCATAGGTTGCGAGAGCGCTGCGCCCAGTACACTTCCTGATCATTTAGTAATTTGTGGAGCTCAGTTTTGGCAGCAATGTATTTACCTTCAGCAGTAGCCGAGAGAGGTCGCTGTAAAAATTTGTTGATTCTCTTAGTGAGAATATTGATATGACCAGTGGACTTAAATCTTTGTTGGGATTGCCAATCTCCTAAGAAGGAGCCAATAGCTTTAATTTTATCAAGGGTATTGCCCTTAGTAGAAGTCCAAGTTTGTTTGACAACAGAGATGCCATCGTCATTGGTTGCCCAGCAATTTTCAAAACGAAAATTAGATGGCGGGGGTCGGTGGTTTGTTAGAGGTGGTGGTTCTGTATTCAAGAGTAGAAAGCATTGATCAGATTTAGCATCAAAGTCGGAAATAATGTTATAATTGGGATTATTAGCTTTCCATACCATATTTCCTACAAAACGGTCTAATCTCTCAAATAAAGTAGAAGTTTTAGGCCCAAGTTTAGACCAAGTGAACCAACCCTTGGAAGGTTTGCAGTCAAAAAGGTTATTACGGGAGAGGCATTGTCGGAAATTATTGATTTGAGATCTTGCACGACGACAACCGCCTTATTTCTCATTATCAGATAGGATTTTGTTGAAATCACCACCGAGAAGCCAAGGTAGACCATCGTTGTTGTTTAGCGAATCAATTAAATCCCAAGTTTTAGTTTTATTACTTGTTTCAGAATAACCATGTATTCCAGTGAAATAAAACGAATAAGAATTGCATCTAACATAAGTATGAATGAAACGATCCGAATAAGCAAGCATAGAAATATCATAATTATTCAAGGAAAATAAAGCAATACCATAGCAGTTATCAGAGTAATCAACCTAAAACCAAATCCATACCTAGCAAAGAACTAAGACGGCTACAAGCCGTATTTTTAAGTTTAATTTCACATAAAAAAAAGTAAATCAGGAGAATGAAGACGAACATATTGCTGGAGGTGTTGAACTGCCTGCACTTTCCCAAGACCCTGACAGTTCCAGCATAAGATGATCATTTCCCTCGGCGGGGCTGTGAGTCAGCCGCCGCCGGAGAGTTTTTTCCGCTGCTCATCCCAGCTTTCGGGGTTAGAGAATGAGAGGGCCTGGACTTCTTTGGCTGGAGGATCACATGGATAGGGGAGCGTCTCTTAGTGCCACGGTTGGGAGGGATAGGGATAGGAGCAGGAGCTGATGCTGCATTATTGGGATAGTTCTTAAGAAGCCAAGAGTCAAATGCATCAAAAAGAGAAAAACCGGTTTGAAGGAAAGGCTTACTTAATTGAGCACCCAGTTTCTGTACTTGTTGAGCAGTAGGGCTTGGCACACCATCATCTTGGCCTTCCAAGTCGCCTTCCTCAGAGTCCTCAGGGATAGGGTATATGGTATTCAAGGGTTGTGGTGATATAACCCGAGGAGGGAGTGGAGCTCGTGATGGAATCTGGGCATCCAGTTTAGTAGTGGGCGGCTCAGAAGATTCCTCCCCTATTATCTCATCATTATTGTTAATATCCTCAGTAGGAAGATCTGCAAAAGTGGCAGCATCCCCTTCGTTGAGTTTCCCTAAGAATTCAGAGAAAGAGGAAAAGAGTTTCAATTGTGGGAATCGTTGGATAAAAAGTAAATGATGGTGTTTTATAAGAGTTAGACCTGAATCTTGCGCAGAGGCCACGGGTTCAACAACGGATTTACCCTTGTCCTTTGGGTCTGTAGAGAAGGGGGAATCAATAAAAAATAAAATAGAGAATTTGTAGGTGCCATAACAAAGGTGGCAAAATACCTATCGGTGGGTGCTGGTTAGCATTAGCAGGGGCCTCAACAGATTTACCCTTGTCCGTTGAATCTGTATAAAAAAGAGAATCCGTATATGAACAAGGTTAAAATAGATAAGTTGTTGGATCTAGAAAACAATTGATAAAATACCTATCGGTGGGTGGCGACTAGCACTAGTAGAGGGCTCGACAGTTTGGATACGACCACGTGTTCCCTGATCCCGGCGACGCGGGGGAAGCCAAAGGAGCCAATCACCATACTGAAGTTTAGTCAGATCAATCGTGGCTTTGTTGGGACAGTGTTCGAAGATATGACTAATGAGGCCACACCTGTGGCAAAGTAGAGGAAGACGCTCAAATTGGAGACGACAAGAAGTAGTACGTGTACCTTTCCCAATAAGTAGAAATCGACGGACATGCTTAGAGATGTCCATGAGAATTTCAACTCGTAAAAATTCGGTCATATTTCCTCTTTCTCTTCGTGTGTCGGTTCTGAGGACAGTGCCAACCATAGCACCAAGAGATTGGCCCACTAGGTGAGTTCTATCGGGATCTTCCAAAAAAAGGTTTGGGTAGAGCAAGTATACGGAACCAGATCCGCATAGGATTGAAGGAATATTCATCCATGCTTTTTCCAGGGTTATATTCAGCCAGAGCCATCCATTCATCCTTTTAAAGCCAGGGGCCTCGTTCAAAAACATCATCTCGATCACTAATTGTGGCAAACTCAATTCTGAAAAAAGAATCTCTAATAATGGAAATTGACTTGAGATTATTCTTTTTCCAAATACCTTCAAAAGCGGAGAGAACATCCCAGTCATCAATCGGCTTTGTGGAGATGAATTTACCAATTAGAATTGTTTTCGGATCCTCCTCAAAGAAGTCAAAATCTGGAGTATAGACAACATTTGCTTCCTCATTTGTAAGGTCGAGGTTGATGTAGTGGGGAAGAGAGGACGAAGAAGCCATTTGGTCGAAGAAAGGAGAGTGAGAAGTTAAGGTTGCCGAATAGTGGAAGACTGGGAAAAGGAAAATGAGGAAGAAAGGTACCTTATAAAGAAAAATTGCATAAAGAAAGAAGGTAACTATGGAGTTAAGGGAAGGGAACGAAATGTAATTGGAATGAGAGGAGAAAAGGTTTCCATAATTTAGAAATGAAGTTCGTAGATTAAGATTGATAGGAGAGAGAATCGTGGGAAATTGACATGTGAAATTAATGAGCTGGATTATGGAATAGGAGGAGGGAAAGTTTCCAAAATTTGGATATGAAGATCGTATTCAAATAAGGAAAGAAGGGAGAATCGTGGGGATTGGACGGATGGAATTAAGAATCTGGGGTATAGAATATATCGATAAGGAAAGAAAGAAAAGTAGGAGGGTGAATATGGTAAAGAAAGAAAGTTCAATTGGGAAATCATATAAGGTGTGGTATGGAAAGAAGCCCCTTAAATAATGGGGGAACGTATAAAAGGATAGTGTGAAGAAAAATAATAAGGGATAATTTGAGGAAGGAAATTCATAAATGGGGGAAGTGTAAGAAATAATTAAGGTAAGTGTTGTATACAATTTGAAATTATAATAGAATCTGGGAAGAGAGATATCCAAGTAATTGTGTAGGACAAATAAGGTAAAAGGCAAAATATTCCAAAAGGCAAGTAGATTCACAGCTTTGACAGATAAGATATTTGTATTTATGGTAATAGTGAGGATCACTAGAGGCATGAGATAAAGTAGGAAATAAATTATGAAGATAATTAAGGGATGGGGGTAAATGTAGGCATTGGTGGAAGAAACGAAAAATAGTAATTGTTGTAAGAGGGTGTTAGTGAGTCATAGGTTGGCACCATAAGGTGAAATAGGGAAGGATGTGTTACGTAAGGAGACCTGACTTTAAAATTGATAGCATTTAAAAGCCTAAATATCAGGGATTGAATTTGAAGGATTGGGTAGCGTTTGACCTTTTGTCTAACAAATAAAGAGGGCAGAGTCTGATTGAGAGCATATACTTTTGATGAAACTTGAGACCATATTAATGAAATGTCTGAGTACGGCCTTGCAATTTTAACAAATTTTGATAAAATTTTGTAAATTTTGCCGGGAGAAGATTGGAGAGAAAGAATGATAAAAGGATTGGGGATATTATTGTATAATAGTTTTGTGTAATAGATTGTTTTCACCTGGGAGGTGATCGTAGTAAGCCCCCTTAAAAGGGTTTGATTAATGGCACCAGAATAGGTGTAGTGGGTAACAGGAGAACTCAACAAGAACAGATTAAGGTTAAAAAGGATATGAATAACGTAATTGAAGATCTTAAGTGTACGAGGAAAAATAAAACCATCAAAAAAACTAACGAACCAACCATAGAATAAATGCATGATGAGGGTAAAAGACATTGTACGTAGATAACAAATAAGGCCAAAAATAAATAGAGGATGTGGTATTGGTATTGGAGAAACTAAACAGGAAGAAAATAATACCAGGAAGCATATCATCAAGTAAAGAAACTAAGCATGAAATAAGAGTAAAAAAGAACGCAGAAAGCAAGAGTAAAGGAAGAAGCAAGCAGAGAAAAGGCACACACAAAAAATAAGGATTACAAACCATGGGATAGAGAGAAGAGGGGAGAAGAAACTTAGTACATACCAAATGAGCAAAGGAAAGGGGGTAAAAGAATAATTACAGGCCCATAAGCAATAAAAGAGGAACATATAAAAAATAAAGGCAGCTAGACATGGGTAGAGGCAGCAGACGCAGCTATGTGACCAGCTTTGTAGAACGACAACCACACGGGTGGGGTATGTAACTTGCAAGACAAGAAGAAAGGCGTAAGATGACGAAAAATATTGTAGTATAGAAAAGGCCATACAGTGGTACAAAATATAATAAGAAACAGAGGGTTCCAAAGTCTCATAGCAAAGAGGGTGGATAAGCATGGTATGATAGAGTGATAAAAGTAATGAAACAATCCAACCATTATAGCAAAAATAAAAGGAGGCAAAGAAATATGGTGTGGTAAATATGAAGAGGTAAGCATAACATTATAATGTGGAGCATGTAACGAAAGGGAACCGTTCTTATAAAAAGTAGAGAAAACTCGGTAAACAAATAGAAGCAGAATGAAGGTAAGGGAGCCAAAAAAGCAAAGCAATATGATGCAACACCACAAAGAGCCAAAAGGCCTGATGAGGATGATATGTGCATAATAGGAGGGATCATCAGTGAACATATTGTACATAAAAGTAGGATAAAGATCAATAGTTATGAAGGTTCCCACGTGGTGGGTCGTAGCAAAATTCCCTTTGAGGGATCGAAAGAGACCAATGATCATGGTGATATTAACAATATAGGAAGATAAGTTGCACACTGAAAACAATAAGAAATTAAACACACAAATCATAATCTTAGGATATGTAAAATTGGTAAAACCCCAAATAGGAAAATGATGGATAGAACATTTAGCATAATAATGAATATAAAAAGAAAACAAAACCCTGAGGAGGTTAGTTAAACAACGACCCGCTGTTGAAAGGATGGTAAGAGCAGATTTAACCAAAGAAACAGGTAAGAAAGACTTAGAATCGAGAGCAAATATATATAAAACAAGGGGATTGCCCCAAAACATAAAGTGGCCATACAATATCAGAAGATCACAAAGATACATCGAAAGTCTGGTGAATAAAAGCTCAAAGCAAAAAAGATGGTGTGTAAGCCATAATAAACCAAATACAATAGGGGAAAATCAGATAAAGAATTGATATTAATAAGTGAAAAAGGCAAGAACCAGTATGTGAAAGACCATAAGTATTGATGAATAGAATAAAACAAAATAACAGTAGTGATAGTAAAAATTGTAAAGAGAAAAAATCAAATTGACATGGAGGTGGAATATTGAGGCCAAACCTGTGGTGCAATAGTAGTATATGCCTAAAATTAAAATATTTGCAGAGAAAAAGTGTATTCCCAAAAGGATTGAAAAATATTCCCACATGGAGGGTCGATAGAAGTTTCCCAAGATGGGATCGGTAGGCAGCAGTGAAGAAACATACAATAGTAGAAAAAAATGGGGGTAGATCCCAGCAAAAATCAAAAGTAACCATATCATTAAATATAATAGAGAGGAGAAAACATAGTTGGATATAATTTAATTGAGAGCATACATGTAAACAAAATATAGAAATAGAGTAAAAAATACTAATAGGGAAAAATTGAAACAGAGTAATTGGATATAATGGTGGGATGAAACAGTGGCAGCAAACGAAAATTGAATGATTGTAATTGTAACAAGAAGCAGGGGGTAAAAAAAAGGAAAATCGAAAAATTGAAATGTGGGAGTGAAAGGATATTACCAGATGTAGTTGGGGTTGCAATCCTTCTTACGGCCGTTAGGGAAGGGGGAAAAACCAAGGAAATATCTGAAAATATACAAAGAGTGAGAAGCGCAACAGGGAATATCGAATGAAATAAAGCCCTATAAAAATTTGCATAATAAAATTGGGAGAAGGGGATTTGTCCCAATTTTCCGCTGAGCAGCGGTGGCTAGGAAGCCCTAGAAGACGGTATACAGTGCATGTAATCGAAACCGGATCGGAGATCCTGCAAACGTGAAAGAAAACATAAGACAACGTTAAAAGTAGAGGAAGAGAGAAAGGAGATTGAAAAAGGGGTGTGCGGTTTGTGGCCTGGTGTCCGACGGCGGATAGAGATCTGACGGCTGGAAAATTCGGTGGCTCTTGATAGATGGAAGATCTGTGAAGCCCATATTTGTATCTCGCAAAAACCACCAAATATTTGGGGTTAGCAAGAACACAAAACGATCGGAGCAAAAAGACCCAAAAAATTCAGAATAAAAAATATGAAAAAGAAAATGAAAGAAAAGATAAAACAAGGAAAGAGTGGGAAATCTGGCGACTGGAGAGACCAATGGCACAGGGTAGATGGCAGATCTGAGGGAACCATATATGTATCTCGCAACAAACCACAAAAAGTTGGGGATTAGCAAGAATATAAAACGACCGGGGAAAAAAAATCTATATAAAATAGAATAAAGAATATAAAAAAGAAAATAAAGGAGAAAATCAAAGAATAGATAAAATAGGGGAAGGGTGGGATGGCTTTTCGAGAGATTCTTACCATGAAGTGCTGGGTTCTCATGGGGACCGTCGTCTGGTGAGGAGGAGTGAGAGCAAGTGGTCGGCATGGTAAAGGGGAATGAAGCGGCAGAGAGGCCAAAGACAAAAGAAAGGGGGGAAGGGGAAAGAGCACGGGGGAAAGAGAAAATGAAGGGAAAACGCAAAAGCAAAAAACCTCACACCAAACCGAGAGAAACCCGAGAGAGAGAGAATTCCGAGAGCCATCCCACACCTGTTACCCGTTGGACTTTTAACTGAGTAAAAAGTACAAATAATTGAGCTTTTGCAATATAATCCTGTTGAAAAGATCGTAATCAATTATATGAACTCCTAAAATTTGATTAAAACTTGTTTTTTAGTCATTTATGAAGAGGTTTCGGGCGAGCGGGTCTAAATGGGCCGTAAAATGGTCCCGTTGAACTTTTAACTGAGTAAAAAATACCGAATTTGAGTTTTTGCAAAATAAACTTGTTGAAAAGCTCGTAATCTATTATATGAACTCCTAAAATTGAATCAAAACTTATTTTTCGGACCATTTTGTAGAGGTTTCGGGTGAGCGGGTCTAAATGGGCCTTAAAATGGACCCGTTGAACTTATAACTGCGTAAAAAGAACAAAAATTGAATTTTTGCAATACAATAGTGTTGAAAAGCTCGTAATCAACGATATGAACTCTTAAGTTTTGATTAAAACTTGTTTTGCGGTCCTTTTTGTAGAGCTTTCGGACGAGCGGGTCTAAATGGGCCGTAAAATTGACCCGTTGGACTTTTAACTGAGTAAAAAATACAGAAATTGAGTTTTTGCAATATAATCGTGTTGAAACGATCGTAATCAATTACATGAACTCCTAAAATTTGATTATAACTTGTTTTTCCGTCATTTTTGAAGAGGTTTCGGGCGAGCGGGTCTAAATGGGCCGTAAAATGGACCCGTTGCACTTTTAACTGAGTAAAAAATTCCGAATTTGAGTTTTTGCAATATAATCTTGTTGAAAAGCTCGTAACCAATTATATGAACTCCTAAAATTGGATCAAAACTTATTTTTCGGTCCTTTTTGTAGAGGTTTCGGACGAGAGGGTCTAAATGGGCCTTAAAATGGACCCGTTGAACTTATAACTGCGTAAAAAGAACATAAATTGAATTTTTTCAATACAATAGTGTTGAAAAGCTTGTGATCAACGATATGAACTCTTAAGTTTTGATTAAAACTTGTTTTGCGATCCTTTTTGTAGAGGTTTTGGACGAGCGGGTCGAAATGGGCCGTAAAATGGACCCGTTGGACTTTCAACTGAATAAAAAGTACAAAATTTAGTTTTTGCAATATAATCGTGTTGAAAAGATCGTAATCAATGATATGAAGTCCTAAATTTTGATTAAAACTTGTTTTTCGGTCATTTTTGAAGAGGTTTCGGGCGAGCAGGTCTAAATGGGCCGTAAAATGGACCCGTTGGACTTTTAACTAAGTAAACGTTACTGAATTTGTGTTTTTGCAATTCAATCTTGTTGAAAAGCTCGTAATCAATTATATGAACTCCTAAATTTTGATCAAAACTTGTTTTCGGTCATTTTTGAAGAGGTTTCGGGGGTGCGGGTCTAAATGGGCCGTAAAATGGACTCGTTGGACTTTTAACTAAGTAAAAAATACCGAATTTGAGTTTTTGCAATATAATCTTGTTGAAAAGCTCGTAATCAATTATATGAACTCCTAAATTTGGATCAAAACTTATTTTTCGGTCCTTTTTGTAGAGGTTTCGGACGAGTGGGTCTAAATGGGTTTTAAAATGGACCCGTTGAACTTATAACTGCGTAAAAACAACAGAAATTGAATTTTTGCAATACAATAGTGTTGAAAAGCTCGTAATCAACTATATGAACTCTTAAGTTTTGATTAAAACTTGTTTTGCGGTCCTTTTTGTAGAGGTTCCGGACGAGTGGGTCTAAATGGGCCGTAAAATGGACCCGTTGGACTTTTAACTAAGTAAAAAATACAGAAATTGAGTTTTTGCAATATAATCGTGTTGAAAAGATCGTATTCAATTATATGAACTCCTAAAATTTGATTAAAACTTGTTTTTCAGTCATTTTTGAAGAGGTTTCGGGCGAGCGGGTCTAAATGGGCCGTAAAATGGACCCGTTGGACTTTTAACTGGGTAAAAAACACTGAATTTGAGTTTTTGCAATATAATCTTGTTGAAAAGCTCGTAATCAATTATATGAACTCCTAAAATTGGATCAAAACTTGTTTTTCGGTCCTTTTTGTAGAGGTTTCGGACGAGGGAGTCTAAATGGGCCTTAAAATGGACCCGTTGAACTTATAACTGCGTAAAACGAACATAAATTGAATTTTTGCAATACAATAGTGTTCAAAAGCTCGTAATCAATGATATGAACTCTTAAGTTTTGATTAAAACTTGTTTTGCGGTCCTTTTTTTAGAGGTTTCGGACGATCGGGTCTAACTGGGCCGTAAAATGGACCTGTTGGACTTTTAACTGAGTAAAAAGTACAAAAATTGAGTTTTTGCAATATAATTGTGTTGAATCGATTGTAATCAATTACATGAACTCCTAAAATTTGATTAAAACTGTATTTCGGTCATTTTTGAAGAGGTTTCGGGCGAGCGGGTCTAAATGGGACGTAAAATGGACCCGTTGGACTTTTAACTGAGTAAAAAATACCGAATTTGAGTTTTTGCAATATAATCTTGTTGAAAACCTCGTAATCAATTATATGAACTCCTAAAATTCGATCAAAACTTATTTTTCGGTCCTTTTTGTAGAGGTTTCGGGCGAGCGGGTCTAAATGGGCCTTAAAATGGACATGTTGAACTTATAACGGCGTAAAAAGAACAGAAATTGAATTTTTGCAATACAAAAGTGTTAAAAAGTTCTTAATCAACGATATGAACTCTTAAGTTTTGATTAAAACTTGTTTTGCGGTCCTTTTTGTAGAGGTTTCGGACGAGCGGTTCTAAATGGGCCGTAAAATGGACCCGTTGGACTTTTAACTGAGTAAAAAGTACAAAATTGAGTTTTTGCAATATAATTGTATTGAAAAGATCGTAATCAATGATATGAAGTCCTGAAATTTGATTAAAACTTTTTTTTCGGTCATTTTTGAAGAGGTTTCGGGCGAGCAGGTCTAAATGGGCCGTAAAATGGACCCGTTAGACTTTTAACTGAGTAAAAAATACTGAATTTGTATTTTTGCAATATAATCTTGTTGAAAAGCTCGTAATCAATTATATGAACTCCTAAAATTTGATCAAAACTTGTTTTTCAGGCATTTTTGAAGAGGTTTCAGGCGAGTGGGTCTAAATGGGCCTTAAAATGGACCCGTTGAACTTATAACTGCGTAAAAAGAACAAAAATTGAAATTTTGCAATACAACGGTGTTCAAAAGCTCGTAATCAACGATATGAACTCTTAAGTTTTGATTAAAACTTGTTTTGCGGTCCTTTTTGTAGAGGTTTCGGACGAGCGGGTCTAAATGGGCCGTAAAATGGACCCGTTGGACTTTTAACTGAGTAAAAAGTACAAAAATTGAGTTTTTGCAATATAATCGTGTTGAAAAGATCGTAATCAATGATATGAACTCCTAAATTTTGATTAAAACTTGTTTTTGGCCATTTTTGGAGAGGTTTCTGGCGAGCAGGTCTAAATGGGCCGTAAAATGGACCCGTTGGATTTTTAACTGAGTAAAAAATACTGAATTTGTGTTTTTGCAATATAATCTTGTTGAAAAGTTCGTAATCAATTATATGAACTCCTAAATTTTGATCAAAACTTGTTTTTTGGTCATTTTTGAAGAGGTTTCGGGCGAGCAGGTATAAATGGGCCGTAAAATGGACCCGTTGGACTTTTAACTAAGTAAAAAATACCGAATTTGAGTTTTTGCAATATAATCTTGTTGGAAAGCTCGTAATCAATTATATGAACTCCTAAAATTGGATCAAAACTTATTTTCCGGTCCTTTTTGTAGAGGTTTCGGACGAGCGGGTCTAAATGGGCCTTAAAATGGACCCGTTGAACTTATAACTGCTTAAAAAGAACATAAATTGAATTTTTGCAATACAATAGTGTTGAAAAGCTCGTAATCAACGATATGAACTCTTAAGTTTTGATTAAAACTTGTTTTGCGGTCCTTTTTGTAGAGGTTTCGGACGATCGGGGTCTAAATGGGCCGTAAAATGGACCCGTTGGACTTTTAACTGAGTAAAAAATCCAGAAATTGAGTTTTTGCAATATAATCGTGTTGAAACGATCGTAATCAATTATATGAACACCTAATATTTGATTATAACTTGTTTTTCAGTCATTTTTGAAGAGGTTTCGGGCGAGCGGGTCTAAATGGGCCGTAAAATGGACCCGTTGGACTTTTAACTAAGTAAATAACACCGAATTTGAGTTTTTGCAATATAATCTTGTTGAAAAGCTCGTAACCAATTATATGAACTCCTAAAATTGGATCAAAACTTGTTTTTCGGTCCTTTTGTTAGAGGTTTCAGATGATCGAGTCTAAATGAGCCTTAAAATGGACCCGTTGAACTTATAACTGCGTAAAAAGAACATAAATTAAATTTTTTCAATACAATAGTGTTCAAAAGCTCGTAATCAACGATATGAACTCTTAAGTTTTGATTAAAACTTGTTTTGCGGTCCTTTTTGTAGAAGTTTCGGACGATCGGGTCTAAATGGGCCGTAAAATGGACCCGTTGGACTTTTAACTGAGTAAAAAGTACAAAATTTAGTTTTTGCAATATAATCGTGTTGAAAATATCGCAATCAATGATATGAAGTCCTAAAATTGGATTAAAACTGTATTTCGGTCATTTTTGAAGAGGTTTCGGGCGAGCGGGTCTAAATCGGCCGTAAAATGGACCCGTTGGACTTTTAACTAAGTAAAAAATACCGAATTTGAGTTTTTGCAATATAATCTTGTTGAAAACCTCGTAATCAATTATATGAACTCCTAAAATTCTATCAAAACTTATTTTTCGGTCCTTTTTGTAGTGGTTTCGGGCGAGCAGGTCTAAATGGGGCTTAAAATGGACCTGTTGAACTTATAACTGCGTAAAAAGAACAGAAATTGAATTTTTGCAATACAAAAGTGTTCAAAAGCTCGTAATCAACGATATGAACTCTTAAGTTTTGATTAAAACTTGTTTTGCGGTCCATTTTGTAGAGGTTTCGGACGAGCGGGTCTAAATGGGCCGTAAAATGGACCCGTTGGACTTTTAACTGAGTAAAAAGTACAAAAATTGAGTTTTTGCAATATAATCGTGTTGAAAAGATCGTAATCAATGATATGAACTCCTAAAATTTGATCAAAACTTGTTTTTCGGTCATTTTTGAAGAGGTTTCGGGCGAGCAGGTCTAAATGGGCCGTAAAATGGACCCGTTGGACTTTTAACTGAGTAAAAAATACCGAATTTGTGTTTTTGCAATATAATCTTGTTGAAAAGCTCGTAATCAATTATATGAACTCCTAAATTTTGATCAAAACTTGTTTTTCGGTCATTTTTGAAGAGGTTTCGGGCGAGCGGGTCTAAATGGGCCGTAAAATGGACCCGTTGGACTTTTAACTATGTAAAAAATACTGAATTTGAGTTTTTGTAATATAATCTTGTTAAAAAGCTCGTAATCAATTATATGAACTCCTAAAATTGGATCAAAACTTGTTTTTCGGTCCTTTTTGTAGAGGTTTCGGACTAGGGGGTCTAAATGGGCCTTAAAATTGACCCGTTGAACTTATAACTGCGTAAAAACAACAGAAATTGAATTTTTGCAATACAATAGTGTTGAAAAGCTCGTAATCAACGATATGAACTCTTAAGTTTTGATTAAAACTTGTTTTGCGATCCTTTTTGTAGAGGTTCCGGACGAGCGGGTCTTAATGGGCCGTAATATTGACCCGTTGGACTTTTAACTAAGTAAAAATACAGAAATTGAGTTTTTGCAATATTATCGTGTTGAGAAGATCGTAATCAATTATATGAACTCCTAAAATTTGATTAAAACTTGTTTTTCAGTCATTTTTGAAGAGGTTTCGGGCGAGCGGGTCTAAATGGTCCGTAAAAAGGACCCGTTGGACTTTTAACTGAGTAAAAAACACCGAATTTGAGTTTTTGCAATATAATCTTGTTGAAAAGCTCGTAATCAATTATATGAACTCCTAAAATTGGATCAAAACTTGTTTTTCGGTCCTTTTTGTAGAGGTTTCGGACGAGCGGGTCTAAATGGACCTTAAAATGGACCCGTTGAACTTATAAATGCGTAAAATGAACATAAATTGAATTTTTGCAATATAATCGTGTTGAAAAGATCGTAATCAATGATATGAAGTCCTAAAATTTGATTAAAACTTGTTTTGCGGTCCTTTTTTTAGAGGTTTCGGACGATTGGGTCTAAATGGGCCGTAAAATGGACCTGTTGGACTTTTAACTGAGTAAAAAATACCGAATTTGAGTTTTTGCAATATAATCTTGTTGAAAAGCTCGTAATCAATTATATGAACTTCTAAAATTCGATCAAAACTTATTTTTCGGTCCTTTTTGTAGAGGTTTCGGGCGAGCGGGTCTAAATGGGCCTTAAAATGGACCTGTTGAACTTATAACTGGGTAAAAAGAACAGAAATTGAATTTTTGCAATACAACAGTGTTCAAAAGCTCGTAATCAACGATATGAACTCTTAAGTTTTGATTAAAACTTGTTTTGCGGTCCTTTTTGTAGAGGTTTCGGACGAGAGGGTCTAAATGGGCCGTAAAATGGACCCGTTGGACTTTTAACTGAGTAAAAAGTACAAAAATTGAGTTTTTGCAATATAATTGTGTTGAAAAGATCGTAATCAATGATATGAACTCCTAAAATTTGATTAAAACTTTCTTTTCGGTTATTTTTGAAGAGGTTTCGGGCGAGCGGGTCTAAATGGGCCGTAAAATGGACACGTTGGACTTTTAACTGAGTAAAAAATACCGAATTTGAGTTTTTGCAATTTAATCTTGTTGAAAAGCTCGTAACCAATTATATGAACTCCTAAAATTGGATCAAAACTTGTTTTTCGGTCCTTTTTGTACAGGTTTCGGACGAGCGGGTCTAAATGGGCCGTAAAATGGACCAGTTGGACTTTTAACTGAGTAAAAAGTACAAAAATTGAGTTTTTGCAATATAATCGTGTTGAAAAGATCGTAATCATTGATATGAAGTCCTAAAATTTGATTAAAACTCGTTTATCGGTCATTTTTGAAGAGGTTTCGGGCGAGCAGGTCTAAATGGGCCGTAAAATGGACCCATTGGACTTTTAACTGAGTAAAAAATACCGAATTTGTGTTTTTGCAATATAATCTTGTTGAAAAGCTCGTAATCAATTATATGAACTCCTAAACTTTGATCAAAACTTGTTTTTCGGTCATTTTTGAAAAGGTTTCGGGCGAGCGGGTTTAAATGGGCCTTAAAATGGACCCGTTGAACTTATAACTGCGTAAAAAGAACAAAAATTGAATTTTTGCAATACAACAGTGTTCAAAAGCTCGTAATCAACGATATGAACTCTTAAGTTTTGATTAAAACTTGTTTTGCGGTCCTTTTGTAGAGGTTTCGGACGAGCGGGTCTAAATGGGCCGTAAAATGGACCCGTTGGACTTTTAACTGAGTAAAAAGTACAAAAATTGAGTTTTTGCAATATAATCGTGTTGAAAAGATCGTAACCAATGATATGAACTCCTAAAATTTGATCAAAACTTGTTTTTCGGTCATTTTTGAAGAGGTTTCGGGCGAGCATGTCTAAATGGGCTGTAAAATGGAACCGTTGGACTTTTAACTGAGTTAAAACTTACCGAATTTGATTTTTTGTAATATAATCGTGTTGAAAAGATCGTAATCAATGATATGAAGTCCTAAAATTTGATTAAAACTTATTTTTCGGTCATTTTTGAAGAGGTTTCGGGCGAGCGGGTCTAAATGGGCCGTAAAATGGACCCGTTGGACTTTTAACTGAGTAAAAAATACCGAATTTGAGTTTTTGCAATATAATCTTGTTGAAAAGCTCGTAATGAATTATATGAACTCTTAAAATTGGATCAAAACTTATTTTTCGATCCTTTTTGTAAGAGGTTTCGGACGAGCGGGTCTAAATGGGCCTTAAAATGACCCGTTTAACTTATAACTGCGTGAAAAGAACATAAATTGAATTTTTGCAATACAATAGTGTTCAAAAGCTCGTAATCAACGATATGAACTCTTAAGTTTTGATTAAAACTTGTTTTGCGGTCCTTTTTGTAGAGGTTTCGGACGATCGGGTCTAAATGGGCCGTAAAATAAACCTGTTGGACTTTTAACTGAGTAAAAAGTGCAAAAAATGAGTTTTTGCAATATAATCATGTTGAAAAGATCGCAATCAATGATATGAAGTCCTAAATTTTGATTAAAACTTGTTTTTCGGTCATTTTTAAAGAGGTTTAGGGCGAGCGGGTCTAAATGGGCCGTAAAATGGACCCGTTGGACTTTTAACTGAGTAAAAAATACCGAATTTGAGTTGTTGCAATATAATCTTGTTGAAAAGCTCGTAATCAATTATATGAACTCCTAA
This sequence comes from Hibiscus trionum, assembly GCA_030270665.1. NCBI lineage: Eukaryota > Viridiplantae > Streptophyta > Magnoliopsida > Malvales > Malvaceae > Hibiscus > Hibiscus trionum. Next base: position 36,397,538 of record BSYR01000026.1, on the reverse strand, counting down.
AATTGGATCAAAACTTATTTTTCGGTCCTTTTTGTAGAGGTTTCGGACGAGCGGGTCTAAATGGGCCTTAAAATGGACCTGTTGAACTTATAACTGCGTAAAAAGAACAGAAATTGAATTTTTGCAATACAACAGTGTTCAAAAGCTCGTAATCAACGATATGAACTCTTAAGTTTTGATTAAAACTTGTTTTGTGGTCCTTTTTGTAGAGGTTTCGGACGAGCGGGTCTAAATGGGCCGTAAAATGGACTCGTTGGACTTTTAACTGAGTAAAAAGTACAAAATTTGAGTTTTTGAAATATAATCGTGTTGAAAAGATCGTAATCAATGATATGAAGTCCTAAAATTTGATTAAAACTTGTTTTTCGGTCATTTTTGAAGAGGTTTCGGGCGAGCAGGTCTAAATGGGGCGTAAAATGGACCCGTTGGACTTTTAACTGAGTAAAAAATACCGAATTTGTGTTTTTGCAATATAATCTTGTTGAAAAGCTCGTAATCAATTATATGAACTCCTAAAATTTGATTAAAACTTGTTTTTCAGTCATTTTTGAAGAGGTTTCGGGCGGGTGGGTCTAAATGGGCCGTAAAATGGACCTGTTGGACTTTTAACTAAGTAAAAAATACCGAATTTCAGTTTTTGCAATATAATCTTGTTGAAAAGCTCGAAATCAATTATATGAACTCCTAAAATTGTATCAAAACTTGTTTTTCGGTCCTTTTATAGAGGTTTCGGACGAGCGGGTCTAAATGGGCCTTAAAATGGACCCGTTGAACTTATAACTGCGTAAAAACAACAGAAATTGAATTTTTGCAATACAATAGTGTTGAAAAGCTCGTAATCAACGATATGAACTCTTAAGTTTTGATTAAAACTTGTTTTGCGGTCCTTTTTGTAGAGGTTCCGGACGAGCGAGTCTAAATGGGTTGTAAAATGGACCCGTTGGACTTTTAACTGAGTGGAAAATACAGAAATTGAGTTTTTTCAATATAATCGTGTTGAAAATATCGTAATCAATTATATGAACTCCTAAAATTTGATTAAAACTTGTTTTTCAGTCATTTTTGAAGAGGTTTCGGGCGAGCGGGTCTAAATGGGCCATAAAATGGACCCGTTGGACTTTTAACTGAGTAAAAAACAACGAATTGTGTTTTTGCAATATAATCTTGTTGAAAAGCTCGTAATCAATTATATGAACTCCTAAAATTGGATCAAAACTTGTTTTTCAGTCATTTTTGAAGAGGTTTCGGGCGAGTGGGTCTAAATGGGCCGTAAAATGGACCCGTTGGACTTTTAACTAAGTAAAAAATACCGAATTTCAGTTTTTGCAATATAATCTTGTTGAAAAGCTCGAAATCAATTATATGAACTCCTAAAATTGTATCAAAACTTGTTTTTGAAGAGGTTTCGGACGAGCGAGTCTAAATGGGCCATAAAATGGACCCGTTGAACTTATAACTGCGTAAAAAGAACATAAATTGAATTTTTGCAATACAATAGTGTTCAAAAGCTCGTAATCAACGATATGAACTCTTAAGTTTTGATTAAAACTTGTTTTGCGGTCCTTTTTGTAGTGGTTTCGGACAATCGGGTCTAAATGGGCCGTAAAATGGACTCGTTGGACTTTTAACTGAGTAAAAAATGCAGAAATTGAGTTTTTACAATATAATTGTGTTGAAACGATCGTAATCAATTATATGAACTCCTAAAATTTGATTAAAACTTGTTTTTCAGTCATTTTTGAAGAGGTTTCGGGCGATTGGGTCTAAATGGGCCGTAAAATGGACCCGTTGGACTTTTAACTAAGTAAAAAAATACCGAATTTCAGTTTTTCAATATAATCTTGTTGAAAAGCTCGTAATCAATTATATGAACTCCTAAAATTGTATCAAAACTTGTTTTTCGGTCCTTTTTGTAGAGGTTTCGGACGAGCGGGTCTAAATGGGCCTTAAAATGGACCCGTTGAACTTACAACTGCGTAAAAACAACAGAAATTGAATTTTTGCAATACAATAGTGTTGAAAAGCTCGTAAACAACGATATGAACTCTTAAATTATGATTAAAACTTGTTTTGCGGTCCTTTTGTAGAGGTTTCGGACGAGCGGGTCTAAAGGGGCCGTAAAATGGACCCGTTGGACTTTTAACTGAGTAAAAAGTACAAAATTGAGTTTTTGCAATATAATCGTGTTGAAAAGATCGTAATCAATGATATGAAGTCCTAAAATTTGATTAAAACTTGTTTTTCTGTCATTTTTGAAAAGGTTTCGGGCGAGCAGGTCTAAATGGGCCGTAAAATGGACCCGTTGGACTTTTAACTGAGTAAAAAATACCGAATTTGTGTTTTTGCAATATAATCTTGTTGAAAAGCTCGTAATCAATTATATGAACTCCTAAAATTTGATCAAAACTTGTTTTTCAATCATTTTTGAAGAGGTTTCGGGCGAGTGGGTCTAAATGGACCCGTTGGACTTTTAACTAAGTAAAAAATACCGAATTTCAATTTTTGCAATATAATCTAGTTGAAAAGCTTGTAATCAATTATATGAACTCCTAAAATTGGATCAAAACTTGTTTTTCGGTCCTTTTTGTAGAGGTTTCGGACGAGCGGGTCTAAATGGGCCTTAAAATGGACCCGTTGAACTTATAACTGCGTAAAAACAACAGAAATTGAATTTTTGCAATACAATAGTGTTGAAAAGCTCGTAAACAACGATATGAACTCTTAAGTTTTGATTAAAACTTGTTTTGCGGTCCTTTTGTAGAGGTTTCGGACGAGTGGGTCTAAATGGGCCGTAAAATGGACCCGTTGGAGTTTTAACTGCGTAAAAAGTACAAAAATTGAGTTTTTGCAATATAATCGTTTTGAAAAGATCGTAATCAATGACATGAAGTCCTAAAATTTGATTAAAACTTATTTTTCCGATCATTTTTGAAGTGGTTTCGGGCGAGCGGGTGTAAATGGGCCGTAAAATGGACTCGTTGGACTTTTAACTGAGTAAAAAATACCGAATTTGGGTTTTTACATTTTAATCTTGTTGAAAAGCTCGTAATCAATTATATAACTCCTAAAATTGGATCAAAACTTGTTTTTCGGTCCTTTTTGAAGAGGTTTCGGACGAGGGGTTCTAAATGGGCCTTAAAATGGATCCGTCGGACTTTTAACTGAGTAAAAAAATACCGAATTTGAGTTTTTGCAATATAATCTTGTTGAAAAGCTCGTAATCAACTATATGAACTCCTAAAATTGGATAAAAACTTGTTTTTTGGTCCTTTTTGTAGAGGTTTGGGACGAGCGGGTCTAAATTGGCCTTAAAATGGACCCGTTGAACTTATAACTGCGTAAAAAGAACATAAATTAAATTTTTGCAATGCAATAGTTTTGAAAAGCTCGTAATCAACTATATGAACTCTTATGTTTTGATTAAAACTTGTTTTGCGGTCCTTTTGTAGAGGTTTCGGACGAGCGGGTCTAAATGGGACGTAAAATGGACCTGTTGGACTTTTAACTGAGTAAAAAATTAATAAATTGTGTTTTTGGAACATAATCGTGTTGAAAAGAACGTAATCAATGATATGAACTCCTAAAATTTGATTAAAACTTGTTTTCAGTCATTTTTGAAGAGGTTTCGGGCGAGCGAGTCTAAATGGGCCGTAAAATGGACCTGTTGGACTTTTAACTGAGTAAAAAATACTGAATTTGATTTTTTGCAATATAATCATGTTGAAACGATCGTAATCAATTATATGAACTCCTAAAATTTGATTATAACTTGTTGTTCAGTCATTTTTGAAGAGGTTTCGGGCGAGCGGGTCTAAATGGGCCGTAAAATGGACCCGTTGGACTTTTAACTAAGTAAAAAACACCGAATTTGAGTTTTTGCAATATAATCTTGTTGAAAAGCTCGTAACCAATTATATGAACTCCTAAAATTGGATCAAAACTTGTTTTTCGGTCATTTTTGAAGAGATTTCGGGTGAGCGGGTGTAAATGGGCCGTAAATTGGACCCGTTGGACTTTTAACTAAGTAAAAAGTACCGAATTTGAGTTTTTGCAATATAATCTTGTTGAAAAGCTCGTAATCAATTATATGAACTCCTAAAATTTGATCAAAACTTGCTTTTCGATCATTTTTGAAGAGGTTTCGGGCGAGCGGGTGTAAATGGGCCGTAAATTGGACCCGTTGGAGTTTTAACTAAGTAAAAAAATACCGAATTTGAGTTTTTGCAATATAACCTTGTTGAAAAGCTCGTAATAATTATATGAACTCCTAAAATTGGATCAAAACTTATTTTTCGGTCCTTTTTGTAAGACGTTTCGGACGAGCGGGTCTAAATGGGCCTTAAAATGGACCCGTTGAACTTATAACTGCGTAAAAAGAACATAAATTGAATTTTTGCAATACAATAGTGTTCAAAAGCTCGTAATCAACGATATGAACTGTTAAGTTTTGATTAAAACTTGTTTTGCGATCCTTTTTGTAGAGGTTTCGGACAAGCGGGTCTAAATGGGCCGTAAAATGGACCCGTTGGACTTTTAACTGAGTAAAAAGTACATAAATTGAGTTTTTGCAATATAATCGTGTTGAAAAGATCGCAATCAATGATATGAAGTCCTAAAATTTGATTAAAACTTGTTTTTCGGTCATTTTTAAAGAGGTTTCGGGCGAGCGGGTCTAAATGGGCCGTAAAATGGACTCGTTGGACTTTTAACTGAGTAAAAAATTACCGAATTTGAGTGTTTCCAATATAATCTTGTTGAATAACTCGGAATCAATTATATGAACTCCTAAAATTGGATCAAAACTTATTTTTCGGTCCTTTTTGTAGAGGTTTCGTGCGAGGGGGTCTAAATGGGCCTTAAAATAGACCCGTTGGACTTTTAACTGAGTAAAAAATACCGGATTTGAGTTCTTGCAATATAATCTTGTTGAAAAGCTCGTAATCAACTAAATGAACACCAAAAATTGGATCAAAACTTGTTTTGATGTCCTTTCTGTAGAGGTTTCGGACGAGCGGGTCTAAATGGGCCGTAAAATGGACCCGTTGGACTTTTAACTAAGTAAAAAGAACACAAATTTAGTTTTTGCAATATAATCGTGTTGAAAAGATCGTAATGAATTATATGAACTCCTAAAATTTGATTAAAAGTTGTTTTTCAGTCATTTTTGAAGAGGTTTCGGGCGAGTGGGTCTAAATGGGCCGTAAAATGGACCCGTTGGACTTTTAACTAAGTAAAAAATACTGAATTTCAGTTTTTACAATATAATCTTGTTGAAAAGCTCGTAATCAATTATATGAACTCCTAAAATTGTATCAAAACTTGTTTTTCGGTCCTTTTGTAGAGGTTTCGGACGAGCAGGTCTAAATGGGCCTTAAAATGGACTCGTTGAACTTATAACTACGTAAAAACAACAGAAATTGAATTTTTGCAATACAATAGTGTTGAAAAGCTCGTAAACAACGATATGAACTCTTAAATTATGATTAAAACTTGTTTTGCGGTCCTTTTGTAGAGGTTTCGGACGAGCGGGTCTAAATGGACCGTGAAATGGACCCGTTGGACTTTTAACTGAGTAAAAAGTACAAAAATTGAGTTTTTGCAATATAATCGTGTTGAAAAGATCGTAATCAATTATATGAACTCCTAAAATTTGATTAAAACTTGTTTTTCAGTCATTTTTGAAGAGGTTTCGGGCGAGAGGGTCTAAATGGGCCATAAAATGGACCCGTTGGACTTTTAACTGAGTAAAAAACAACGAATTGAGTTTTTGCAATATAATCTTGTTGAAAAGCTCGTAATCATTTATATGAACTCCTAAAATTGGACCAAAACTTATTTTTCGGTCCTTTTTCTAGAGGTTTCGGGCGAGCGGGTCAAACTGGGCCTTAAAATGGACCTGTTGAACTTATAACTGCGTAAAAAGAACAGAAATTGAATTTTTGCAATACAATAGTGTTGAAAAGCTCGTAATCAACGATATGAACTCCTAAGTTTTGATTAAAACTTGTTTTGCGGTCCTTTTGTAGAGGTTTCGGACGAGCGGGTCTAAATGGGCCGTAAAATGGACCTGTTGGACTTTTAACTGCGTAAAAAGTACAAAAATTGAGTTTTTGCAATATAATCGTTTTGAAAAGATCGTAATCAATGAGATGAAGTCCTAAAATTTGATTAAAACTTATTTTTCCGATCATTTTTGAAGAGGTTTCGGGCGAGCGGGTGTAAATGGGCCGTAAAATAGACCCGTTGGACTTTTAACTGAGTAAAAAATACCGAATTTGAGATTTTTTGCATTTTAATCTTGTTGAAAAGCTCGTAATCAATTATATAACTCCTAAAATTGGATCAAAACTTGTTTTTCGGTCCTTTTTGTAGAGGTTTCGGACGAGTGGGTCTAAATGGGCCTTAAAATCGACCCGTTGGACTTTTAACTGAGTAAAAAATTCCGAATTTGAGTTTTTGCAATATAATCATGTTGAAAAGCTCGTAATCAACTAAATGAACACCAAAAATTGGATCAAAACTTGTTTTGATGTCCTTTCTGTAGGGGTTTCGGACGAGCGGGTCTAAATGGGCCGTAAAATGGACCCGTTGGACTTTTAACTGAGTAAAAAGAACATAAATTGAGTTTTTTCAATATAATCGTGTTGAAAAGATCGTAATGAATTATATGAACTCCTAAGATTTGATTAAAACTTGTTTTTCAGTCATTATTGAAGAGGTTTCAGGCGAGCGGGTCTAAATGGGCCGTAAAATGGACCCGTTGGACTTTTAACTGAGTAAAAAATACTGAATTTGAGTTTTTGAAATATAATCTTGTGGAAAAGCTCGTAATCAATTATATGAACCCCTAAAATGTGATCAAAACTTGTTTTTCAGTCATTTTTGAAGAGGTTTCGGACGAGCAGGTCGAAATGGACCCGTTGAACTTATGACTGCGTAAAAAGAACAGAAATTGAATTTTTGTAATACAATCTTGTTGAAAAGATCGTAATCAGTTATATGAACTCCTAAAATTTGATGAAAACTTGTTTTTCAGTCATTTTTGAAGAGGTTTCGAGCGAGCGGGTCTAAATGGGCCGTAAAATGGGCCCGTTGGACTTTAACTGAATAAAAAGTACAAAAATTTAGTTTTTGCAATATAATCGTGTTGAAAAGATGGTAACCAATTATATGAACTCCTAAAATTGGATTAAAACTTGTTTTTCAGTCATTTTTGAAGAGGTTTCGGGCGAGCGGGTCTAAATGGGCCGTAAAATGGACCCGTTGGACTTTTAACTAAGTAAAAAATACCGAATTTGAGATTTTGCAATATAATCTTGTTGAAAAGCTCGTAATCAATGATATGAACTCCTAAAATTGAATCAAACTTGTTTTTTGGTCCTTTTTGTAGAGGTTTCGGACGAGCGGGTCTAAATGGGCCTTAAAATGGACCCGTTGAACTTATAACTACATAAAAAGAACATAAATTGAATTTTTGCAATACAATACGATATGAACTCTTAAGTTTTGATTAAAACTTGTTTTGCGGTCCTTTTTGTAGAGGTTTCGGACGAGCGGGTCTAAATGGGCCGTAAAATGGACCTGTTGGACTTTTAACTAAGTAAAAAATGCCGAATTTGAGTTTTTGCAATATAATCTTGTTGAAAAGCTCGTAATCAATTATATGAACTCCTAAAATTGGATCAAAACTTGTTTTCGGTCCTTTTTGTAGAGGTTTCGAACGAGCGGGTCTAAATGGGCCTTAAAATGGACCCGTTGAACTTATAACTGCGTAAAAAGAACATAAATTGAATTTTTGCAATACAATAGTGTTGAAAATTTCGTAAACAACGATATGAACTCTTAAGTTTTGATTAAAACTTGTTTTGCAGTCCTTTTGTAGAGGTTTCGGAAGAGCGGGTCTAAATGGACCCATTTGACTTTTAACTGAGTAAAAAGTACAAAAATTGAGTTTTTGCAATATAATCGTGTTGAAAAGATCGTAATCAATGATATGAAGTCCTAAAATTTGATTAAAATTTGTTTTTCGGTCATTTTAAGAGGTTTCGGGCGAGCAGGTCTAAATGGGCCGTAAAATGGACCCATTGGACTTTTAACTGAGTAAAAAATACCGAATTTGTGTTTTTGCAATATAATCTTGTTGAAAAGCTCATAATCAATTATATGAACTCCTAAAATTTGATCAAAACTTGTTTTTCAGTCATTTTTCAAGAGGTTTCGGGCGAGTGGGTCTAAATGGGCCGTAAAATGGACCCGTTGGACTTTTAACTAAGTAAAAAATACCGAATTTCAGTTTTTGCAATATAATCTTGTTGAAAAGGTTGTAATCAATTATATGAACTCCTAAAATTGGATCAAAACTTGTTTTTCGGTCCTTTTTGTAGAGGTTTCGGACGAGCGGCTCTAAATGGGCCTTAAAATGGACCCGTTGAACTTATAACTGCGTAAAAACAACAGAAATTGAATTTTTGCAATACAATAGTGTTGAAAAGCTCGTAATCAACGATATGAACTCTTAAGTTTTGATTAAACCTTGTTTTGCGGTCCTTTTTGTAGAGGTTTCGGACGAGCGGGTCTAAATGGGCAGTAAAATGGACTCGTTGGACTTTTAACTAAGTAAAAAATACCGAATTTGAGATTTTGCAATATAATCTTGTTGAAAAGCTCGTAATCAATTATATGAACTCCTAAAATTGGATCAAAACTTGTTTTTTGGTCCTTTTTGTAGAGGTTTCGGACGAGCGGGTCTAAATGGGCCTTAAAATGGACCCGTTGAACTTATAACTGCGTAAAAAGAGCATAAATTGAATTTTTGCAATACAATACGATATGAACTCTTAAGTTTTGATTAAAACTTGTTTTTCGGTCCTTTTTGTAGAGGTTTCGGACGAGCGAGTCTAAATGGGCAGTAAAATGGACCCGTTGGACTTTTAACTGAGTAAAAAGTACATAAATTGAATTTTTGCAATATAATCGTGTTGAAAAGATCGTAATCAATTATATGAACTCCTAAAATTAGATTAAAACTTGTTTTCAGTCATTTTTGAAGAGGTTTCGGGCGAGCGGGTCTAAATGGGCCGTAAAATGGATCTGTTGGACTTTTAACTAAGTAAAAAATGTCGAATTTAAGTTTTTGCAAAATAATCTTGTTGAAAAGCTCGTAATCAATTATATGAACTCCTAAAATTGGATCAAAACTTGTTTTTGGTCTTTTTTGTAGAGGTTTCGAACGAGCGGGTCTAAATGGGCCGTAAAATTGACCCGTTGGACTTTTAACTGAGTAAAAAATACCGAATTTGAGTTTTTGTAATATAATCTTGTTGAAAAGCTCATAATCAATTATATGAACTCCTAAAATTGGATCAAAACTTGTTTTTCGGTCCTTTTTGTAGAGGTTTCGGACGAGCGAGTCTTAATGGGCCTTAAAATGGACCCGTTAAACTTATAACTGCGTAAAAAGAACAGAAATTGAATTTTTGCAATACAATAGCGTTGAAAAGCTCGTAATCAACGATATGAACTCTTAAGTTTTGATTAAAACTTGTTTTGCGGTCCTTTTTGTAGAGGTTTCGGACGAGCGGGTCTAAATGAGCCGTAAAATGGACTCGTTGGACTTTTAACTGAGTAAAAAATACCGAATTTGAGTTTTTGCAATTTAATCTTGTTGAAAAGCTCATAATCAATTATATAACTCCTAAAATTGGATGAAAACTTGTTTTTCGGTCCTTTTTGTAGAGGTTTCAGACGAGCGGGTCTAAATGGGCCTTAAAATGGACCCGTTGGACTTTTAACTGAGTAAAAAATACCGAATTTGAGTTTTTGCAATATAATATTGTTGAAAAGCTCGTAATCAATTATATGAACTCCTAGAATTGGATCAAAACTTGTTTTTCGGTCCTTTTTGTAGAGGTTTCGGACGAGCGGGTCTAAATGGGTCTTAAAATGGACCCGTTGAACTTATAACTGCGTAAAAAGAACAGAAATTAAATTTTTGCAATGCAATAGTGCTGAAAAGCTCGTTATCAACGATATGAACTCTTAAGTTTTGATTAAAACTTGTTTTGCTGTAACGCCCCAATTTTGGGCTTAGGAGTTTTGGGATTCGGACCGGTTCGGTCGGATCGCGGTTCGAATATATAAGAGTGAATTTAGGAGAACCTAGTTCGGGTTGCATTAAAAATATGGAAAAATGTCTTAAAATCCTCTTTTATTATATATAAGAGTTTGGTGAAATCAATTTTACAAAATAAGGTTTGGAAGTGTGACATTTTGGTTAGTGACCAAAATGTAATTTTCGAAAACTGTGAGACTGTTTTAAAAAGGATTGAAACTTTGAATCTTTAAGGAGCTATTTACCCAATGGGAGTTTCTCCAGATTTTTCTAAAATATTAAGGTTTAATAAATGGATTTTAAATAAAAGAAAAGGGAGGGAAGATATTTTCCTAAATTTCCAACTAACTTTCCACATTTTCTATTTTCATTTTCTCTCATCTTTTCTCTCAAACAAAACACATTTCTCCAGAGCTTTTCCCTCTGATTTTGTCATCTAAACACTCATTTCAATTCTCTTTTGATCTTCAATCATCTCTTCAACAAAACCCTTGCATTTGCTAAGTGGATTTTCAAGAATTTGGTTCCAAAAAGGGAGAAAACTCAAGTTTGGAGGTAAGAACGTCCTTCTCCTCTAAACTCTCAGTTCTTTACTGAAATTCCTAAGTTCTCAATCCTTGATTTATGTTTTATAAAAGGTTTTATAGATGTGTTCTTGATTTTGGCTTTTAAATGCAAGATTTGATTGATTTTGATGAAATTTCGTATGATCTGATTGGGCAGTGTTTTGAGGTGTCAATTTGATGTTAAATGAATGTTAAATTGATGTGAAATTGAGGTTTAATTAATGCAATCCCGGATAGGTTGAATTTCCTAAGTTTAGCTTGTGTTCTTGGTTGTTTTTGGAGTGATCTTGATGATCTGTTACAGCTGGAGGTATAAGGACGTGGTAAGATCCTTTTTGGATGTTAATTGATGTTTAAGGATGTTTAGATTTGATGGATCTTGGCTGGGTAGTGTTGTGGAGTTGTTTGGATGCATTTTCAGTTGTGTTTGGTAGCCGAAAATGGAGTGTGGATGAGAGCAGCGAGTTTAGGTGCTTTCATTGAGGATATTAATGCATGATGATGCATTAATCTACTGTTTTGATGTGTTTAAAACAGGGGAGTCATCTTTGGATCCTAGTGGTGTTGATCCGGAAGCTTGATTGGTGTTTCGGTAAGAGGCGAAACGGAATCGGTGAGTGGATTTTGGATTTCAGCTATGAAACCAATGTTTTGAAGGTTTGGGAGCTTAGTTTAAGTCTAAGCAACTTAGCTAAGCTCAAGAGTAAGTTTTCGGAAAAACTCTCTTGATGATGAACCATGGATTGGTTGTATGCAATGTGGTTTGTTTGCATGTTTTAAATCCTGTTTTGAAAGCATATGTAGCATGTTTATTGCTGAGATTGTAAGCCATGTGTTGAAGGATGCTCAAGGTAAGAGATCCTTGTTTTTGAACATTGTTTTAATGTGGTTGGATGCTTAAAGATGCATGATGTTTATGGCTTTGTTAAATGCTTTAAAACAGTGGAATATTGTTGTTAATGATGCATATTGGCAAGTGGTGGTTAAGGTCACAAAGGTGATTAAAAGTCCTTGTGTGAGCCTTGTTTATTTAAGAACAACATGGAGTTTAAAAGTCCATGGTTGGTTCTTGGTTAAGATCACAAAGGTGTTTAAAAGTCCTTGTGTGGATCTTGTGTATTTTAAGAACAACATGGTGTTTAAAAGTCCATGGTTGGTTCTTGGTTAAGGTTCAAGGTGGTTAAAATTCCTTGTGTAAGCCTTGTTATTTAAGAACACCAAGGTGTTTAAAAGTCCTTGGGTGATTCTTGTTAAGGACACAAAGGTGTTTAAAAGTCCTTGTGTGGTCCTTGTCATGGTGTTTAAAAGTCCATGGATGATTCTTGTTAAGGACACAATGGTGTTTAAAAGTCCATGTGTGGTCCTTGGAAAATTGTAAGATCACAATGGTGTTTAAAAGTCCATGTGTGGATCTTATGTTGATTGTATCACTTGTGGCCAATATGACATGTTATGATCTTGAAGCATGGTTTGCTTGTTTTAAATGCTTATGAGCATGTATGTTGTGATTTTGAACAATGATTTATAAAGGTGTTTTATAAATGCATTATTGTGTGGTTTTAACGAGCATTCCTCACTAAGCTTTTGCTTACGCTCTCTCTTTTCTTAAACCAATAATGCAGAGCATTAAAGTGCATTGAGGAAAGCAAGGTGGACAAGAATCCAAGTGGTGAACAAGCACATGTATGGTGAAGGTTTCTTAAACACTATTAGCTTATGGGCATTTGGCAATGGGGGACCTATGTTGTCATTTTGGGAGATGTTTTGGACTCCCTAAGTTGGTATTATGTTGTTAATGTTGTTGGAACTTGTATTTGGCCATTATGTGTTTGGATTGATGTTTTGATGCTTGAATGGATTGCTAAGTAGGATGCATGCCTATAGAATTGGGGATTTTCATAATTGATGCCATGTTGATGAATGGTTGATGCAATTATGTTCTTTGTATGTTGAATGACTTGCTGGTAAAGTATGGTTGCTTTTGGAGCATGTTTGATAGGCCAATTGTGTGATAAACCAGCAATTTTTCTGCAATCTGGGCAGCCTGTTTCGGAACAGGTGCTACCGTATCGGAACGGGGGCCTGAAATGGCCTGGGCGTTCCGAAACGGAAGCAACCGTTCCGGAACGGATATGCTACTGCCAGGCACTGTTTCGGAACCAGTTGCGGAACGGTCCCGCGTTTTGGAACGAGTCTTCCCTGTTCCGAAACACTCGACCGTTGGGCACTGAAATTGTTGGTTAAATGTTTTGCATTGTTTACGTTTTGGTCCTGAATCTTGTTTATGCAATTAAATGAGTTTGTGATGTCCGTTTGAGCTGAAATTTGACAGACAAGCATGAAATATGACTAATTTCATATTGGTAACTTAAAGGTGGGTTAAGTCCTTGTAATTTCCAGAATTTACTTTTTGGTCCCTAAGTTTGTGTTTTGTTCAATTAAGTCCCTGAACGTTTTCCGTTTGCGCTGATCTTTGAGTATGATGTTTGTATGAACATAACTAGGGTTAACGTGCATCTAGATAAGATTAAAAAGAAAAAAAGGGTCGTTAATCAAGGTTGACTTTCGGGTTGACTTTGGTTTTCCCCGTGTAAACTTCTTAATTCGGCTCAACCATCTGGGCCGGGTTAAGGGGGTTACATTTGGTGTCCTTTTTATAGAGGTTTCGGACGAGCGGGTCTAAAAGGGCCGTAAAATGGACCCGTTGGACTTTTAACTGAGTAAAAAGTACAAAAATTGAGTTTGTGCAATATAATCGTGTTGAAAAGATCGTAATCAATGATATGAAGTCCTAAAATTTGATTAAAACTTGTTTTTCGGTCATTTTTGAAAAGGTTTCGGGTGAGCGGGTCTAAATGGGCTGTATAATGGACCCGTTGCACTTGTAACTGAGTAAAAAATACCGAATTTGTGTAATTGTAATATAATTTTGTTGAAAAGTTCGTAATCAATTATATGAACTCCTAAAATTTGATCAAAACTTGTTCTTCAATCATTTTTGTAGAGGCATCAGACGAGTGGGTCTAAATGGGCCGTAAAATGGACCCGTTGGACTTTTAACTCAGTAAAAAATACCGAATTTGTGTTTTTGCAATATAATCTTGTTGAAAAGCTCGTAATCAATTATATGAACTCCTAAAATTTGATCAAAACTTGTTTTTCAGTCATTTTTGAAGAGGTTTCGGACGAGTGGGTCTAAATGGACCCGTTGGACTTTTAACTGAGTAAAAAAAACCGAATTTGAGTTTTTGCAATATAATCTTGTTGAAAAGCTTGTAATCAATTATATGAACACCTAAAATTGGATCAAAACTTGTTTTTCGATCCTTTTTGTAGAGGTTTCGGACGAGCGGGTCTAAATGGGCCGTAAAATGGACCCGTTAGACTTTTAGCTGAGTAAAAAGTACAAAAATTGAGTTTTTGCAATATAATAGTGTTGAAAAGATCGTAATCAATTATATGAACTCCTAAAATTTGAATAAAACTTGTTTTTCAGTCATTTTTGAAGAGGTTTCGGGCGAGCGGGTCTAAATGGGCCGTAAAATGGACCTGTTGGACTTTTTACTAAGTAAAAAATACCGACTTTGAGATTTTGCAATATAATCTTGTTGAAAAGCTCGTAATCAATTATATGAACTCCTAAAATTGGATCAAAACTTGTTTTTTGGTCCTTTTTGTAGAGGTTTCGGACGAGCGGGTCTAAATGGGCCTTAAAATGGACTCGTTGAACTTATAACTGCGTAAAAAGAACAGAAATAGAATTTTTGGAATACAATAGTGTTGAAAAGATCGTAATCAACGATATGAACTCTTAAGTTTTGATTAAAACTTGTTTTGCGGTCCTTTTTGTAGAGGTTTCGGACGAGCGGGTCTAAATGGGCCGTAAAATGAACCCGTTGGACTTTTAACTGAGTAAAAAATACCGAATTTGTGTTTTTGCAATATAATCGTGTTGAAACAATCATTTTTGCAATATATGAACTCCTAAAATTTGATCAAAGCTTGTTTTTCAGTCATTTTTGAAGAGGATTCGGACGAGTGGGTCTAAATGTGCCGTAAAATGGACCCGTTGGACTTTTAGCTGAGTAAAAAGTACAAAAATTGAGTTTTTGCAATATAATCGTGTTGAAAAGATCGTAATCAACGATATGAACTCCTAAAATTTGATTAAAACTTGTTTCTCGGTCATTTTTAAAGAGGTTTCGCGCGAGCGGGTCTAAATGGGCCGTAAAATGAACCGGTTGGACTTTTAACTAAGTAAAAAATACCGAATTTGTGTTTTTGTAATATAATCTTGTTGAAAAGCTCGTAATCAATTATCTGAACTCCTAAAATTTGATCAAAACTTGTTTTCAGTCATTTTTGAAGATGTTTCGGATGAGTGGGTCTAAATGGGCCGTAAAATGGACCCGTTGGACTTTTAACTGAGTAAAAAATACCAAATTTGTGTTTTTGCAATGTAATCTTGTTGAAAAGCTCGTAATCAATTATATGAACTCCTAAAATTTGATCAAAACTCGTTTTTCAGTCATTTTTGAAGATGTTTCGGACGAGTGGGTCTAAATGGACCCGTTGGACTTTTAACTGAGTAAAAAATACCGAATTTAAGTTTTTGCAATATAATTTTGTTGAAAAGCTCGTAATCAATTATATGAACTCCTAAAATTGGATCAAACTTGTTTTTCGATCCTTTTTGTAGAGGTTTCGGACGAGCGGGTCTAAACAGGCCTTAAAATGGACCCGTTGAACTTATAATTGCGTAAAAAGAACATAAATTGAATTTTTGCAATACAATAGTGTTGAAAAGCTCGTAATCAACGATATGAACTCTTAAGTTTTGATTAAAACTTGTTTTGCGGTCCTTTTTGTAGAGGTTTCGGACGAGTGGGTCTAAATGGGCCGTAAAATGGACCCGTTAGACTTTTAACTGAGTAAAAAATACCGAATTTGTGTTTTTGCAATATAATCTTGTTGAAAAGTTTGCAATCAATTATATGAACTCCTAAAATTTGATCAAAACTCGTTTTTCAGTCATTTTTGAAGATGTTTCGGACGAGTGGGTCTAAATGGACCCGTTGGACTTTTAACTGAGTAAAAAATACCGAATTTAAGTTTTTGCAATATAATTTTGTTGAAAAGGTCGTAATCAATTATATGAACTCCTAAAATTGGATCAAACTTGTTTTTCGATCCTTTTTGTAGAGGTTTCGGACGAGCGGGTCTAAACAGGCCTTAAAATGGACCCGTTGAACTTATAATTGCGTAAAAAGAACATAAATTGAATTTTTGCAATACAATAGTGTTGAAAAGCTCGTAATCAACGATATGAACTCTTAAGTTTTGATTAAAACTTGTTTTGCGGTCCTTTTTGTAGAGGTTTCGGACGAGCGGGTCTAAATGGGCCGTAAAATGGACCCGTTGGACTTTTAGCTGAGTAAAAAGTAAAAAAATTGAGTTTTTGCAATATAATCGTGTTGAAAAGATCGCAATCAATAATATGAACTCCTACAATTTGATTAGAACTTGTTCTTCGGTCATTTTTGAAGAGGTTCCGGACGAGCGGGTCTAAATGGGCCTTAAACTTGTTTTGCGGTCCTTTTTGTAGAGGTTTCGGACGAGCGAGTCTAAATGGGCTGTAAAATGGACCCGTTGGACTTGTAACTGAGTAAAAAATACCGAATTTGTGTTTTTTCAATATAATCTTGTTGAAAAGCTCGTAATCAATTATATGAACTCCTAAAATTTGATCAAAACTTGTTTTTCAGTCATTTTTGAAGAGGTTTCGGACGAGTGGGTCTAAATGGACCCGCTGGACTTTTAACTGAGTAAAAAATACCGAATTTGAGTTTTTGCATTATAATCTTGTTGAAAAGCTCGTAATCAATTATATGAACTCCTAAAATTGTATCAAAACTTGTTTTTCGATCCTTTTTGTAGAGGTTTCGAACGAGCAGGTCTAAACGGGCCTTAAAATGGACCCGTTGAACTTATAACTGCGTAAAAAGAACAGAAATTGAATTTTTTCAATACAATAGTGTTGAAAAGCTCGTAATCAACGATATGAACTCTTAAGTTTTGATTAAAACTTGTTTTGCGGTCCTTTTTGTAGAGGTTTCAGACAAGCGAGTCTAAATAGGCCGTAAAATGGACCCGTTGGACTTTTAGCTGAGTAAAAAGTACAAAAATTGAGTTTTTGCAATATAATAGTGTTGAAAAGATCGTAATCAATTATATGAACTCCTAAAATTTGATTAAAACTTGTTTTTCAGTTATTTTTGAAGAGGTTTCGGGCGAGCGGGTCTAAATGGGCTGTAAAATGGACCTGTTGGACTTTTAACTGAGTAAAAAATACCGAATTTGTGTTTTTGCAATATAATCTTGTTGAAAAGTTTGCAATCAATTATATGAACTCCTAAAATTTGATCAAAACTCGTTTTTCAGTCATTTTTGAAGATGTTTCGGACGAGTGGGTCTAAATGGACCCGTTGGACTTTTAACTGAGTAAAAAATACCGAATTTAAGTTTTTGCAATATAATTTTGTTGAAAAGCTCATAATCAATTATATGAACTCCTAAAATTGGATCAAACTTGTTTTTCGATCCTTTTTGTAGAGGTTTCGGACGAGCGGGTCTAAACAGGCCTTAAAATGGACCCGTTGAACTTATAATTGCGTAAAAAGAACATAAATTGAATTTTTGCAATACAATAGTGTTGAAAAGCTCGTAATCAAAGATATGAACTCTTAAGTTTTGATTAAAACTTGTTTTGCGGTCCTTTTTGTAGAGGTTTCGGACGAGCGGGTCTAAATGGGCCGTAAAATGGACCCGTTGGACTTTTAGCTGAGTAAAAAGTAAAAAAATTGAGTTTTTGCAATATAATCGTGTTGAAAAGATCGCAATCAATAATATGAACTCCTACAATTTGATTAGAACTTGTTCTTCGGTCATTTTTGAAGAGGTTCCGGACGAGCGGGTCTAAATGGGCCTTAAACTTGTTTTGCGGTCCTTTTTGTAGAGGTTTCGGACGAGCGAGTCTAAATGGGCTGTAAAATGGACCCGTTGGACTTGTAACTGAGTAAAAAATACCGAATTTGTGTTTTTTCAATATAATCTTGTTGAAAAGCTCGTAATCAATTATATGAACTCCTAAAATTTGATCAAAACTTGTTTTTCAGTCATTTTTGAAGAGGTTTCGGACGAGTGGGTCTAAATGGACCCGCTGGACTTTTAACTGAGTAAAAAATACCGAATTTGAGTTTTTGCATTATAATCTTGTTGAAAAGCTCGTAATCAATTATATGAACTCCTAAAATTGTATCAAAACTTGTTTTTCGATCCTTTTTGTAGAGGTTTCGAACGAGCAGGTCTAAATGGGCCTTAAAATGGACCCGTTGAACTTATAACTGCGTAAAAAGAACAGAAATTGAATTTTTGCAATACAATAGTGTTGAAAAGCTCGTAATCAACGATATGAACTCTTAAGTTTTGATTAAAACTTGTTTTGCGGTCCTTTTTGTAGAGGTTTCAGACAAGCGAGTCTAAATAGGCCGTAAAATGGACCCGTTGGACTTTTAGCTGAGTAAAAAGTACAAAAATTGAGTTTTTGCAATATAATAGTGTTGAAAAGATCGTAATCAATTATATGAACTCCTAAAATTTGATTAAAACTTGTTTTTCAGTTATTTTTGAAGAGGTTTCGGGCGAGCGGGTCTAAATGGGCTGTAAAATGGACCTGTTGGACTTTTAACTGAGTAAAAAATACCGAATTTGTGTTTTTGCAATATAATCTTGTTGAAAAGTTTGCAATCAATTATATGAACTCCTAAAATTTGATCAAAACTCGTTTTTCAGTCATTTTTGAAGATGTTTCGGACGAGTGGGTCTAAATGGACCCGTTGGACTTTTAACTGAGTAAAAAATACCGAATTTAAGTTTTTGCAATATAATTTTGTTGAAAAGCTCATAATCAATTATATGAACTCCTAAAATTGGATCAAACTTGTTTTTCGATCCTTTTTGTAGAGGTTTCGGACGAGCGGGTCTAAACAGGCCTTAAAATGGACCCGTTGAACTTATAATTGCGTAAAAAGAACATAAATTGAATTTTTGCAATACAATAGTGTTGAAAAGCTCGTAATCAACGATATGAACTCTTAAGTTTTGATTAAAACTTGTTTTGCGGTCCTTTTTGTAGAGGTTACGGACGAGCGGGTCTAAATGGGCCGTAAAATGGACCCGTTGGACTTTTAGCTGAGTAAAAAGTAAAAAAATTGAGTTTTTGCAATATAATCGTGTTGAAAAGATCGTAATCAATAATATGAACTCCTACAATTTGATTAGAACTTGTTCTTCGGTCATTTTTGAAGAGGTTCCGGACGAGCGGGTCTAAATGGGCCTTAAAATTGACCCGTTGAACTTATAACTGCGTAAAAAGAACATAAATTGAATTTTTGCAATACAATAGTGTTGAAAAGCTCGTAAGCAACGATATGAACTCTTAAGTTTTGATTAAAACTTGTTTTGCGGTCCTTTTTGTAGAGGTTTCGGACGAGCGAGTCTAAATGGGCTGTAAAATGGACCCGTTGGACTTGTAACTGAGTAAAAAATACCGAATTTGTGTTTTTTCAATATAATCTTGTTGAAAAGCTCGTAATCAATTATATGAACTCCTAAAATTTGATCAAAACTTGTTTTTCAGTCATTTTTGAAGAGGTTTCGGACGAGTGGGTCTAAATGGACCGCTGGACTTTTAACTGAGTAAAAAATACCGAATTTGAGTTTTTGCATTATAATCTTGTTGAAAAGCTCGTAATCAATTATATGAACTCCTAAAATTGTATCAAAACTTGTTTTTCGATCCTTTTTGTAGAGGTTTCGAACGAGCAGGTCTAAATGGGCCTTAAAATGGACCCGTTGAACTTATAACTGCGTAAAAAGAACAGAAATTGAATTTTTGCAATACAATAGTGTTGAAAAGCTCGTAATCAACGATATGAACTCTTAAGTTTTGATTAAAACTTGTTTTGCGGTCCTTTTTGTAGAGGTTTCAGACAAGCGAGTCTAAATAGGCCGTAAAATGGACCCGTTGGACTTTTAGCTGAGTAAAAAGTACAAAAATTGAGTTTTTGCAATATAATAGCGTTGAAAAGATCGTAATCAATTATATGAACTCCTAAAATTTGATTAAAACTTGTTTTTCAGTTATTTTTGAAGAGGTTTCGGGCGAGCGGGTCTAAATGGGCTGTAAAATGGACCTGTTGGACTTTTAACTTAGTAAAAAATACTGAATTTGAGTTTTTGCAATATAATCTTGTTGAAAAGCTCGTAATCAATTATATGAACTCGTAAATTGGATCAAAACATATTTTTCGGTACTTTTTGTAGAGGTTTCGGGCAAGCGGGTCTAAATGGGCCTTAAAATGGACCCGTTGAACTTATAACTGCGTAAAAAGAATAGAAATTGAATTTTTGCAATGCAATCATGTTGAAAAGCTCGTAATCAACAATATGAACTCTTAAATTTTGATTAAAACTTGTTTTGCGATCCTTTTTGTAGAGGTTTCGGACGAGCGGGTCTAAATGGGCCGTAAAATGGACCCGTTGGACTTTTAACTGAGTAAAAAGTACAAAAATTGAGTTCTTGTAATATAATCTTGTTGAAATGATCGTAATCAATTACATGAACTCCTAAAATTTGATTAAAACTTGTTTTTCAGTCATTTTTTATTAGGTTTCGGGCGAGCGGGTCTAAAAGGACCTTAAAATGGACCCGTTGGACTTTTAACTGAGTAATAAATACCGAATTTGAGATTTTGCAATATAATCTTGTTGAAAAGCTCGTAATCAATTATATGAACTCCTAAAATTGGATCAAAACTTGTTTTTCGGTCCTTCTTGTAGACGTTTCGGACGAGCGCGTCTAAATGGGCCTTAAAATGGACCCGTTGAACTTATAATTGCGTAAAGAGAACATAAATTGAATTTTTGCAATACAATAGTGTTGAAAAGCTCGTAATAAATGATATGAACTCTTAAGTTTTGATTAAAACTTGTTCTGTGGTCGTTTTTGTAGAGGTTTCGGACGAGCGGGTCTAAATGGGCCGTAAATTGGACCCGTTGGACTTTTAACTGAGTAAAAAATACCGAATTTGAGTTTTTGCAATTTAATCTTGTTGAAAAGCTCGTAATCAATTATATAACTCCTAAAATGGGATCAAAACTTGTTTTTCGGTCCTTTTTGTAGTGGTTTCGGACGAGCGGGTCTAAATGGGCCTTAAAATGGACCCGTTGGACTTTTAACTGAGTAAAAAATACCGAATTTAAGTTTTTGCAATATAATCTTGTTGAAAAGCTCGTAATCAATTATATGAACTCCTAAAATTGGATCAAAACTTGTTTTTCGGTCCTTTTTGTAAAGGTTGCGGACGAGCGGGTCTAAATGGGCCTTAAAATGGACCCGTTGAACTTATAAATGCGTTAAAAGAATAGAAATTAAATTTTTGCAATGCAATAGTGTTGAAAAGCTCGTTATCAACGATATGAACTCTTAAGTTTTGATTAAAACTAGTTTTGCTGTCCTATTTGTAGAGGTTTCGGACGAGCGGGTCTAAATGGGCCGTAAAATGGACCCGTTAGACTTTTAACTGAGTAAAAAGTACAAAAATTGAGTTTGTGCAATATAATCATGTTGAAAAGTTCGTAATCAATGATATGAAGTCCTAAAATTTGATTAAAACTTCTTTTTCGGTCATTTTTGAAGAGGTTTCGGGCGAGCGGGTCTAAATGGGCTGTAAAATGGACCCGTTGGACTTTTAACTGAGTAAAAAATACCAAATTTGTGTTTTTGCAATATAATCTTGTTGAAAAGCTCGTAATCAATTATATGAACTCCTAAAATTTGATCAAAACTTGTTTTTCAGTCATTTTTGAAGAGGTTTCGGACGAGCAGGTCGAAATGGACCCGTTGAACTTATGACTGCGTAAAAAGAACAGAAATTGAATTTTTGTAATACAATCTTGTTGAAAAGATCGTAATCAGTTATATGAACTCCTAAAATTTGATGAAAACTTGTTTTTCAGTCATTTTTGAAGAGGTTTCGAGCGAGCGGGTCTAAATGGGCCGTAAAATGGGCCCGTTGGACTTTAACTGAATAAAAAGTACAAAAATTTAGTTTTTGCAATATAATCGTGTTGAAAAGATGGTAACCAATTATATGAACTCCTAAAATTGGATTAAAACTTGTTTTTCAGTCATTTTACGGCCCATTTAGACCCACTCAAATTCGGTAATTTTTTACTCAGTTAAAAGTCCAACGAGTCCATTTTACGGCCCATTTAGACCCGCTCGCCCGAAACCTCTTTAAAAATGACCGAAAAACAAGTTTTAATCAAATTTTAGGACTTCATATCATTGATTGCGATCTTTTCAACACGATTATATTGCAAAAACTCAATTTATGTACTTTTTACTCAGTTAAAAGTCCAACGGGTCCATTTTACGGCCCATTTAGACCCGCTTGTCCGAAACCTCTACAAAAAGGATCGCAAAACAAGTTTTAATCAAAACTTAACAGTTCATATCGTTGATTACGAGCTTTTGAACACTATTGTATTGCAAAAATTCAATTTATGTTCTTTTTACGCAGTTATAAGTTCAACGGGTCCATTTTAAGGCCCATTTAGACCCGCTCGTCCGAAACGTCTTACAAAAAGGACCGAAAAATAAGTTTTGATCCAATTTTAGGAGTTCATATAATTATTACGAGCTTTTCAACAAGGTTATATTGCAAAAACTCAAATTCGGTATTTTTTTACTTAGTTAAAACTCCAACGGGTCCAATTTACGGCCCATTTACACCCGCTCGCCCGAAACCTCTTCAAAAATGATCGAAAAGCAAGTTTTGATCAAATTTTAGGAGTTCATATAATTGATTACGAGCTTTTCAACAAGATTATATTGCAAAAACTCAAATTCGGTACTTTTTACTTAGTTAAAAGTCCAACGGGTCCAATTTACGGCCCATTTACACCCGCTCACCCGAAATCTCTTCAAAAATGACCGAAAAACAAGTTTTGATCCAATTTTAGGAGTTCATATAATTGGTTACGAGCTTTTCAACAAGATTATATTGCAAAAACTCAAATTCGGTGTTTTTTACTTAGTTAAAAGTCCAACGGGTCCATTTTACGGCCCATTTAGACCCGCTCGCCCGAAACCTCTTCAAAAATGACTGAACAACAAGTTATAATCAAATTTTAGGAGTTCATATAATTGATTACGATCGTTTCAACATGATTATATTGCAAAAAATCAAATTCAGTATTTTTTACTCAGTTAAAAGTCCAACAGGTCCATTTTACGGCCCATTTAGACTCGCTCGCCCGAAACCTCTTCAAAAATGACTGAAAACAAGTTTTAATCAAATTTTAGGAGTTCATATCATTGATTACGTTCTTTTCAACACGATTATGTTCCAAAAACACAATTTATTAATTTTTTACTCAGTTAAAAGTCCAACAGGTCCATTTTACGTCCCATTTAGACCCGCTCGTCCGAAACCTCTACAAAAGGACCGCAAAACAAGTTTTAATCAAAACATAAGAGTTCATATAGTTGATTACGAGCTTTTCAAAACTATTGCATTGCAAAAATTTAATTTATGTTCTTTTTACGCAGTTATAAGTTCAACGGGTCCATTTTAAGGCCAATTTAGACCCGCTCGTCCCAAACCTCTACAAAAAGGACCAAAAAACAAGTTTTTATCCAATTTTAGGAGTTCATATAGTTGATTACGAGCTTTTCAACAAGATTATATTGCAAAAACTCAAATTCGGTATTTTTTTACTCAGTTAAAAGTCCGACGGATCCATTTTAAGGCCCATTTAGAACCCCTCGTCCGAAACCTCTTCAAAAAGGACCGAAAAACAAGTTTTGATCCAATTTTAGGAGTTATATAATTGATTACGAGCTTTTCAACAAGATTAAAATGTAAAAACCCAAATTCGGTATTTTTTACTCAGTTAAAAGTCCAACGAGTCCATTTTACGGCCCATTTACACCCGCTCGCCCGAAACCACTTCAAAAATGATCGGAAAAATAAGTTTTAATCAAATTTTAGGACTTCATGTCATTGATTACGATCTTTTCAAAACGATTATATTGCAAAAACTCAATTTTTGTACTTTTTACGCAGTTAAAACTCCAACGGGTCCATTTTACGGCCCATTTAGACCCACTCGTCCGAAACCTCTACAAAAGGACCGCAAAACAAGTTTTAATCAAAACTTAAGAGTTCATATCGTTGTTTACGAGCTTTTCAACACTATTGTATTGCAAAAATTCAATTTCTGTTGTTTTTACGCAGTTATAAGTTCAACGGGTCCATTTTAAGGCCCATTTAGACCCGCTCGTCCGAAACCTCTACAAAAAGGACCGAAAAACAAGTTTTGATCCAATTTTAGGAGTTCATATAATTGATTACAAGCTTTTCAACTAGATTATATTGCAAAAATTGAAATTCGGTATTTTTTACTTAGTTAAAAGTCCAACGGGTCCATTTAGACCCACTCGCCCGAAACCTCTTCAAAAATGATTGAAAAACAAGTTTTGATCAAATTTTAGGAGTTCATATAATTGATTACGAGCTTTTCAACAAGATTATATTGCAAAAACACAAATTCGGTATTTTTTACTCAGTTAAAAGTCCAACGGGTCCATTTTACGGCCCATTTAGACCTGCTCGCCCGAAACCTTTTCAAAAATGACAGAAAAACAAGTTTTAATCAAATTTTAGGACTTCATATCATTGATTACGATCTTTTCAACACGATTATATTGCAAAAACTCAATTTTGTACTTTTTACTCAGTTAAAAGTCCAACGGGTCCATTTTACGGCCCCTTTAGACCCGCTCGTCCGAAACCTCTACAAAAGGACCGCAAAACAAGTTTTAATCATAATTTAAGAGTTCATATCGTTGTTTACGAGCTTTTCAACACTATTGTATTGCAAAAATTCAATTTCTGTTGTTTTTACGCAGTTGTAAGTTCAACGGGTCCATTTTAAGGCCCATTTAGACCCGCTCGTCCGAAACCTCTACAAAAAGGACCGAAAAACAAGTTTTGATACAATTTTAGGAGTTCATATAATTGATTACGAGCTTTTCAACAAGATTATATTGAAAAACTGAAATTCGGTATTTTTTTACTTAGTTAAAAGTCCAACGGGTCCATTTTACGGCCCATTTAGACCCAATCGCCCGAAACCTCTTCAAAAATGACTGAAAAACAAGTTTTAATCAAATTTTAGGAGTTCATATAATTGATTACGATCGTTTCAACACAATTATATTGTAAAAACTCAATTTCTGCATTTTTTACTCAGTTAAAAGTCCAACGAGTCCATTTTACGGCCCATTTAGACCCGATTGTCCGAAACCACTACAAAAAGGACCGCAAAACAAGTTTTAATCAAAACTTAAGAGTTCATATCGTTGATTACGAGCTTTTGAACACTATTGTATTGCAAAAATTCAATTTATGTTCTTTTTACGCAGTTATAAGTTCAACGGGTCCATTTTATGGCCCATTTAGACTCGCTCGTCCGAAACCTCTTCAAAAACAAGTTTTGATACAATTTTAGGAGTTCATATAATTGATTTCGAGCTTTTCAACAAGATTATATTGCAAAAACTGAAATTCGGTATTTTTTACTTAGTTAAAAGTCCAACGGGTCCATTTTACGGCCCATTTAGACCCACTCGCCCGAAACCTCTTCAAAAATGACTGAAAAACAAGTTTTGATCCAATTTTAGGAGTTCATATAATTGATTACGAGCTTTTCAACAAGATTATATTGCAAAAACACAATTCGTTGTTTTTTACTCAGTTAAAAGTCCAACGGGTCCATTTTATG
Source organism: Hibiscus trionum (assembly GCA_030270665.1). Taxonomy (NCBI): domain Eukaryota; kingdom Viridiplantae; phylum Streptophyta; class Magnoliopsida; order Malvales; family Malvaceae; genus Hibiscus; species Hibiscus trionum. The sequence goes on along the minus strand of BSYR01000026.1, from coordinate 36,371,948 downwards.
GCCCATTTAGACCCGCTCGCCCGAAACCTCTTCAAAAATGACTGAAAAACAAGTTTTAATCAAATTTTAGGAGTTCATATAATTGATTACGATATTTTCAACACGATTATATTGAAAAAACTCAATTTCTGTATTTTCCACTCAGTTAAAAGTCCAACGGGTCCATTTTACAACCCATTTAGACTCGCTCGTCCGGAACCTCTACAAAAAGGACCGCAAAACAAGTTTTAATCAAAACTTAAGAGTTCATATCGTTGATTACGAGCTTTTCAACACTATTGTATTGCAAAAATTCAATTTCTGTTGTTTTTACGCAGTTATAAGTTCAACGGGTCCATTTTAAGGCCCATTTAGACCCGCTCGTCCGAAACCTCTATAAAAGGACCGAAAAACAAGTTTTGATACAATTTTAGGAGTTCATATAATTGATTTCGAGCTTTTCAACAAGATTATATTGCAAAAACTGAAATTCGGTATTTTTTACTTAGTTAAAAGTCCAACAGGTCCATTTTACGGCCCATTTAGACCCACCCGCCCGAAACCTCTTCAAAAATGACTGAAAAACAAGTTTTAATCAAATTTTAGGAGTTCATATAATTGATTACGAGCTTTTCAACAAGATTATATTGCAAAAACACAAATTCGGTATTTTTTACTCAGTTAAAAGTCCAACGGGTCCATTTTACGCCCCATTTAGACCTGCTCGCCCGAAACCTCTTCAAAAATGACCGAAAAACAAGTTTTAATCAAATTTTAGGACTTCATATCATTGATTACGATCTTTTCAACACGATTATATTTCAAAAACTCAAATTTTGTACTTTTTACTCAGTTAAAAGTCCAACGAGTCCATTTTACGGCCCATTTAGACCCGCTCGTCCGAAACCTCTACAAAAAGGACCACAAAACAAGTTTTAATCAAAACTTAAGAGTTCATATCGTTGATTACGAGCTTTTGAACACTGTTGTATTGCAAAAATTCAATTTCTGTTCTTTTTACGCAGTTATAAGTTCAACAGGTCCATTTTAAGGCCCATTTAGACCCGCTCGTCCGAAACCTCTACAAAAAGGACCGAAAAATAAGTTTTGATCCAATTTTAGGAGTTCATATAATTGATTACGAGCTTTTCAACAAGATTATATTGCAACAACTCAAATTCGGTATTTTTTACTCAGTTAAAAGTCCAACGGGTCCATTTTACGGCCCATTTAGACCCGCTCGCCCTAAACCTCTTTAAAAATGACCGAAAAACAAGTTTTAATCAAAATTTAGGACTTCATATCATTGATTGCGATCTTTTCAACATGATTATATTGCAAAAACTCATTTTTTGCACTTTTTACTCAGTTAAAAGTCCAACAGGTTTATTTTACGGCCCATTTAGACCCGATCGTCCGAAACCTCTACAAAAAGGACCGCAAAACAAGTTTTAATCAAAACTTAAGAGTTCATATCGTTGATTACGAGCTTTTGAACACTATTGTATTGCAAAAATTCAATTTATGTTCTTTTCACGCAGTTATAAGTTAAACGGGTCATTTTAAGGCCCATTTAGACCCGCTCGTCCGAAACCTCTTACAAAAAGGATCGAAAAATAAGTTTTGATCCAATTTTAAGAGTTCATATAATTCATTACGAGCTTTTCAACAAGATTATATTGCAAAAACTCAAATTCGGTATTTTTTACTCAGTTAAAAGTCCAACGGGTCCATTTTACGGCCCATTTAGACCCGCTCGCCCGAAACCTCTTCAAAAATGACCGAAAAATAAGTTTTAATCAAATTTTAGGACTTCATATCATTGATTACGATCTTTTCAACACGATTATATTACAAAAAATCAAATTCGGTAAGTTTTAACTCAGTTAAAAGTCCAACGGTTCCATTTTACAGCCCATTTAGACATGCTCGCCCGAAACCTCTTCAAAAATGACCGAAAAACAAGTTTTGATCAAATTTTAGGAGTTCATATCATTGGTTACGATCTTTTCAACACGATTATATTGCAAAAACTCAATTTTTGTACTTTTTACTCAGTTAAAAGTCCAACGGGTCCATTTTACGGCCCATTTAGACCCGCTCGTCCGAAACCTCTACAAAAGGACCGCAAAACAAGTTTTAATCAAAACTTAAGAGTTCATATCGTTGATTACGAGCTTTTGAACACTATTGTATTGCAAAAATTCAATTTATGTTCTTTTTACGCAGTTATAAGTTCAACGGGTCCATTTTAAGGCCCATTTAGACCCGCTCGTCCGAAACGTCTTACAAAAAGGACCGAAAAATAAGTTTTGATCCAATTTTAGGAGTTCATATAATTATTACGAGCTTTTCAACAAGGTTATATTGCAAAAACTCAAATTCGGTATTTTTTTACTTAGTTAAAACTCCAACGGGTCCAATTTACGGCCCATTTACACCCGCTCGCCCGAAACCTCTTCAAAAATGATCGAAAAGCAAGTTTTGATCAAATTATATAACTCCTAAAATTGGATGAAAACTTGTTTTTCGGTCCTTTTTATAGAGGTTTCGGACGAGCGGGTCTAAATGGGCCTTAAAATGGACGCGTTGGACTTTTAATTGAGTAAAAAATACCGAATTTGAGTTTTTGCAATATAATCTTGTTGAAAAGCTCGTAATCAATTATATGAACTCCTAGAATTGGATCAAAACTTTTTTTTCGGTCCTTTTGTAGAGGTTTCGGACGAGCGGGTCTAAATGGGTCTTAAAATGGACCCGTTGAACTTATAACTGCGTAAAAAGAACAGAAATTAAATTTTTGCAATGCAATAGTGCTGAAAAGCTCGTTATCAACGATATGAACTCTTAAGTTTTGATTAAAACTTGTTTTGCTGTAACGCCCCAATTTTGGGCTTAGGAGTTTTGGGATTCGGACCGGTTCGGTCGGATCGCGGTTCGAATATATAAGAGTGAATTTAGGAGAACCTAGTTCGGGTTGCATTAAAAATATGGAAAAATGTCTTAAAATCCTCTTTTATTATATATAAGAGTTTGGTGAAATCAATTTTACAAAATAAGGTTTGGAAGTGTGACATTTTGGTTAGTGACCAAAATGTAATTTTCGAAAACTGTGAGACTGTTTTAAAAAGGATTGAAACTTTGAATCTTTAAGGAGCTATTTACCCAATGGGAGTTTCTCCAGATTTTTCTAAAATATTAAGGTTTAATAAATGGATTTTAAATAAAAGAAAAGGGAGGGAAGATATTTTCCTAAATTTCCAACTAACTTTCCACATTTTCTATTTTCATTTTCTCTCATCTTTTCTCTCAAACAAAACACATTTCTCCAGAGCTTTTCCCTCTGATTTTGTCATCTAAACACTCATTTCAATTCTCTTTTGATCTTCAATCATCTCTTCAACAAAACCCTTGCATTTGCTAAGTGGATTTTCAAGAATTTGGTTCCAAAAAGGGAGAAAACTCAAGTTTGGAGGTAAGAACGTCCTTCTCCTCTAAACTCTCAGTTCTTTACTGAAATTCCTAAGTTCTCAATCCTTGATTTATGTTTTATAAAAGGTTTTATAGATGTGTTCTTGATTTTGGCTTTTAAATGCAAGATTTGATTGATTTTGATGAAATTTCGTATGATCTGATTGGGCAGTGTTTTGAGGTGTCAATTTGATGTTAAATGAATGTTAAATTGATGTGAAATTGAGGTTTAATTAATGCAATCCCGGATAGGTTGAATTTCCTAAGTTTAGCTTGTGTTCTTGGTTGTTTTTGGAGTGATCTTGATGATCTGTTACAGCTGGAGGTATAAGGACGTGGTAAGATCCTTTTTGGATGTTAATTGATGTTTAAGGATGTTTAGATTTGATGGATCTTGGCTGGGTAGTGTTGTGGAGTTGTTTGGATGCATTTTCAGTTGTGTTTGGTAGCCGAAAATGGAGTGTGGATGAGAGCAGCGAGTTTAGGTGCTTTCATTGAGGATATTAATGCATGATGATGCATTAATCTACTGTTTTGATGTGTTTAAAACAGGGGAGTCATCTTTGGATCCTAGTGGTGTTGATCCGGAAGCTTGATTGGTGTTTCGGTAAGAGGCGAAACGGAATCGGTGAGTGGATTTTGGATTTCAGCTATGAAACCAATGTTTTGAAGGTTTGGGAGCTTAGTTTAAGTCTAAGCAACTTAGCTAAGCTCAAGAGTAAGTTTTCGGAAAAACTCTCTTGATGATGAACCATGGATTGGTTGTATGCAATGTGGTTTGTTTGCATGTTTTAAATCCTGTTTTGAAAGCATATGTAGCATGTTTATTGCTGAGATTGTAAGCCATGTGTTGAAGGATGCTCAAGGTAAGAGATCCTTGTTTTTGAACATTGTTTTAATGTGGTTGGATGCTTAAAGATGCATGATGTTTATGGCTTTGTTAAATGCTTTAAAACAGTGGAATATTGTTGTTAATGATGCATATTGGCAAGTGGTGGTTAAGGTCACAAAGGTGATTAAAAGTCCTTGTGTGAGCCTTGTTTATTTAAGAACAACATGGAGTTTAAAAGTCCATGGTTGGTTCTTGGTTAAGATCACAAAGGTGTTTAAAAGTCCTTGTGTGGATCTTGTGTATTTTAAGAACAACATGGTGTTTAAAAGTCCATGGTTGGTTCTTGGTTAAGGTTCAAGGTGGTTAAAATTCCTTGTGTAAGCCTTGTTATTTAAGAACACCAAGGTGTTTAAAAGTCCTTGGGTGATTCTTGTTAAGGACACAAAGGTGTTTAAAAGTCCTTGTGTGGTCCTTGTCATGGTGTTTAAAAGTCCATGGATGATTCTTGTTAAGGACACAATGGTGTTTAAAAGTCCATGTGTGGTCCTTGGAAAATTGTAAGATCACAATGGTGTTTAAAAGTCCATGTGTGGATCTTATGTTGATTGTATCACTTGTGGCCAATATGACATGTTATGATCTTGAAGCATGGTTTGCTTGTTTTAAATGCTTATGAGCATGTATGTTGTGATTTTGAACAATGATTTATAAAGGTGTTTTATAAATGCATTATTGTGTGGTTTTAACGAGCATTCCTCACTAAGCTTTTGCTTACGCTCTCTCTTTTCTTAAACCAATAATGCAGAGCATTAAAGTGCATTGAGGAAAGCAAGGTGGACAAGAATCCAAGTGGTGAACAAGCACATGTATGGTGAAGGTTTCTTAAACACTATTAGCTTATGGGCATTTGGCAATGGGGGACCTATGTTGTCATTTTGGGAGATGTTTTGGACTCCCTAAGTTGGTATTATGTTGTTAATGTTGTTGGAACTTGTATTTGGCCATTATGTGTTTGGATTGATGTTTTGATGCTTGAATGGATTGCTAAGTAGGATGCATGCCTATAGAATTGGGGATTTTCATAATTGATGCCATGTTGATGAATGGTTGATGCAATTATGTTCTTTGTATGTTGAATGACTTGCTGGTAAAGTATGGTTGCTTTTGGAGCATGTTTGATAGGCCAATTGTGTGATAAACCAGCAATTTTTCTGCAATCTGGGCAGCCTGTTTCGGAACAGGTGCTACCGTATCGGAACGGGGGCCTGAAATGGCCTGGGCGTTCCGAAACGGAAGCAACCGTTCCGGAACGGATATGCTACTGCCAGGCACTGTTTCGGAACCAGTTGCGGAACGGTCCCGCGTTTTGGAACGAGTCTTCCCTGTTCCGAAACACTCGACCGTTGGGCACTGAAATTGTTGGTTAAATGTTTTGCATTGTTTACGTTTTGGTCCTGAATCTTGTTTATGCAATTAAATGAGTTTGTGATGTCCGTTTGAGCTGAAATTTGACAGACAAGCATGAAATATGACTAATTTCATATTGGTAACTTAAAGGTGGGTTAAGTCCTTGTAATTTCCAGAATTTACTTTTTGGTCCCTAAGTTTGTGTTTTGTTCAATTAAGTCCCTGAACGTTTTCCGTTTGCGCTGATCTTTGAGTATGATGTTTGTATGAACATAACTAGGGTTAACGTGCATCTAGATAAGATTAAAAAGAAAAAAAGGGTCGTTAATCAAGGTTGACTTTCGGGTTGACTTTGGTTTTCCCCGTGTAAACTTCTTAATTCGGCTCAACCATCTGGGCCGGGTTAAGGGGGTTACATTTGGTGTCCTTTTTATAGAGGTTTCGGACGAGCGGGTCTAAAAGGGCCGTAAAATGGACCCGTTGGACTTTTAACTGAGTAAAAAGTACAAAAATTGAGTTTGTGCAATATAATCGTGTTGAAAAGATCGTAATCAATGATATGAAGTCCTAAAATTTGATTAAAACTTGTTTTTCGGTCATTTTTGAAAAGGTTTCGGGTGAGCGGGTCTAAATGGGCTGTATAATGGACCCGTTGCACTTGTAACTGAGTAAAAAATACCGAATTTGTGTAATTGTAATATAATTTTGTTGAAAAGTTCGTAATCAATTATATGAACTCCTAAAATTTGATCAAAACTTGTTCTTCAATCATTTTTGTAGAGGCATCAGACGAGTGGGTCTAAATGGGCCGTAAAATGGACCCGTTGGACTTTTAACTCAGTAAAAAATACCGAATTTGTGTTTTTGCAATATAATCTTGTTGAAAAGCTCGTAATCAATTATATGAACTCCTAAAATTTGATCAAAACTTGTTTTTCAGTCATTTTTGAAGAGGTTTCGGACGAGTGGGTCTAAATGGACCCGTTGGACTTTTAACTGAGTAAAAAAAACCGAATTTGAGTTTTTGCAATATAATCTTGTTGAAAAGCTTGTAATCAATTATATGAACACCTAAAATTGGATCAAAACTTGTTTTTCGATCCTTTTTGTAGAGGTTTCGGACGAGCGGGTCTAAATGGGCCGTAAAATGGACCCGTTAGACTTTTAGCTGAGTAAAAAGTACAAAAATTGAGTTTTTGCAATATAATAGTGTTGAAAAGATCGTAATCAATTATATGAACTCCTAAAATTTGAATAAAACTTGTTTTTCAGTCATTTTTGAAGAGGTTTCGGGCGAGCGGGTCTAAATGGGCCGTAAAATGGACCTGTTGGACTTTTTACTAAGTAAAAAATACCGACTTTGAGATTTTGCAATATAATCTTGTTGAAAAGCTCGTAATCAATTATATGAACTCCTAAAATTGGATCAAAACTTGTTTTTTGGTCCTTTTTGTAGAGGTTTCGGACGAGCGGGTCTAAATGGGCCTTAAAATGGACTCGTTGAACTTATAACTGCGTAAAAAGAACAGAAATAGAATTTTTGGAATACAATAGTGTTGAAAAGATCGTAATCAACGATATGAACTCTTAAGTTTTGATTAAAACTTGTTTTGCGGTCCTTTTTGTAGAGGTTTCGGACGAGCGGGTCTAAATGGGCCGTAAAATGAACCCGTTGGACTTTTAACTGAGTAAAAAATACCGAATTTGTGTTTTTGCAATATAATCGTGTTGAAACAATCATTTTTGCAATATATGAACTCCTAAAATTTGATCAAAGCTTGTTTTTCAGTCATTTTTGAAGAGGATTCGGACGAGTGGGTCTAAATGTGCCGTAAAATGGACCCGTTGGACTTTTAGCTGAGTAAAAAGTACAAAAATTGAGTTTTTGCAATATAATCGTGTTGAAAAGATCGTAATCAACGATATGAACTCCTAAAATTTGATTAAAACTTGTTTCTCGGTCATTTTTAAAGAGGTTTCGCGCGAGCGGGTCTAAATGGGCCGTAAAATGAACCGGTTGGACTTTTAACTAAGTAAAAAATACCGAATTTGTGTTTTTGTAATATAATCTTGTTGAAAAGCTCGTAATCAATTATCTGAACTCCTAAAATTTGATCAAAACTTGTTTTCAGTCATTTTTGAAGATGTTTCGGATGAGTGGGTCTAAATGGGCCGTAAAATGGACCCGTTGGACTTTTAACTGAGTAAAAAATACCAAATTTGTGTTTTTGCAATGTAATCTTGTTGAAAAGCTCGTAATCAATTATATGAACTCCTAAAATTTGATCAAAACTCGTTTTTCAGTCATTTTTGAAGATGTTTCGGACGAGTGGGTCTAAATGGACCCGTTGGACTTTTAACTGAGTAAAAAATACCGAATTTAAGTTTTTGCAATATAATTTTGTTGAAAAGCTCGTAATCAATTATATGAACTCCTAAAATTGGATCAAACTTGTTTTTCGATCCTTTTTGTAGAGGTTTCGGACGAGCGGGTCTAAACAGGCCTTAAAATGGACCCGTTGAACTTATAATTGCGTAAAAAGAACATAAATTGAATTTTTGCAATACAATAGTGTTGAAAAGCTCGTAATCAACGATATGAACTCTTAAGTTTTGATTAAAACTTGTTTTGCGGTCCTTTTTGTAGAGGTTTCGGACGAGTGGGTCTAAATGGGCCGTAAAATGGACCCGTTAGACTTTTAACTGAGTAAAAAATACCGAATTTGTGTTTTTGCAATATAATCTTGTTGAAAAGTTTGCAATCAATTATATGAACTCCTAAAATTTGATCAAAACTCGTTTTTCAGTCATTTTTGAAGATGTTTCGGACGAGTGGGTCTAAATGGACCCGTTGGACTTTTAACTGAGTAAAAAATACCGAATTTAAGTTTTTGCAATATAATTTTGTTGAAAAGGTCGTAATCAATTATATGAACTCCTAAAATTGGATCAAACTTGTTTTTCGATCCTTTTTGTAGAGGTTTCGGACGAGCGGGTCTAAACAGGCCTTAAAATGGACCCGTTGAACTTATAATTGCGTAAAAAGAACATAAATTGAATTTTTGCAATACAATAGTGTTGAAAAGCTCGTAATCAACGATATGAACTCTTAAGTTTTGATTAAAACTTGTTTTGCGGTCCTTTTTGTAGAGGTTTCGGACGAGCGGGTCTAAATGGGCCGTAAAATGGACCCGTTGGACTTTTAGCTGAGTAAAAAGTAAAAAAATTGAGTTTTTGCAATATAATCGTGTTGAAAAGATCGCAATCAATAATATGAACTCCTACAATTTGATTAGAACTTGTTCTTCGGTCATTTTTGAAGAGGTTCCGGACGAGCGGGTCTAAATGGGCCTTAAACTTGTTTTGCGGTCCTTTTTGTAGAGGTTTCGGACGAGCGAGTCTAAATGGGCTGTAAAATGGACCCGTTGGACTTGTAACTGAGTAAAAAATACCGAATTTGTGTTTTTTCAATATAATCTTGTTGAAAAGCTCGTAATCAATTATATGAACTCCTAAAATTTGATCAAAACTTGTTTTTCAGTCATTTTTGAAGAGGTTTCGGACGAGTGGGTCTAAATGGACCCGCTGGACTTTTAACTGAGTAAAAAATACCGAATTTGAGTTTTTGCATTATAATCTTGTTGAAAAGCTCGTAATCAATTATATGAACTCCTAAAATTGTATCAAAACTTGTTTTTCGATCCTTTTTGTAGAGGTTTCGAACGAGCAGGTCTAAACGGGCCTTAAAATGGACCCGTTGAACTTATAACTGCGTAAAAAGAACAGAAATTGAATTTTTTCAATACAATAGTGTTGAAAAGCTCGTAATCAACGATATGAACTCTTAAGTTTTGATTAAAACTTGTTTTGCGGTCCTTTTTGTAGAGGTTTCAGACAAGCGAGTCTAAATAGGCCGTAAAATGGACCCGTTGGACTTTTAGCTGAGTAAAAAGTACAAAAATTGAGTTTTTGCAATATAATAGTGTTGAAAAGATCGTAATCAATTATATGAACTCCTAAAATTTGATTAAAACTTGTTTTTCAGTTATTTTTGAAGAGGTTTCGGGCGAGCGGGTCTAAATGGGCTGTAAAATGGACCTGTTGGACTTTTAACTGAGTAAAAAATACCGAATTTGTGTTTTTGCAATATAATCTTGTTGAAAAGTTTGCAATCAATTATATGAACTCCTAAAATTTGATCAAAACTCGTTTTTCAGTCATTTTTGAAGATGTTTCGGACGAGTGGGTCTAAATGGACCCGTTGGACTTTTAACTGAGTAAAAAATACCGAATTTAAGTTTTTGCAATATAATTTTGTTGAAAAGCTCATAATCAATTATATGAACTCCTAAAATTGGATCAAACTTGTTTTTCGATCCTTTTTGTAGAGGTTTCGGACGAGCGGGTCTAAACAGGCCTTAAAATGGACCCGTTGAACTTATAATTGCGTAAAAAGAACATAAATTGAATTTTTGCAATACAATAGTGTTGAAAAGCTCGTAATCAAAGATATGAACTCTTAAGTTTTGATTAAAACTTGTTTTGCGGTCCTTTTTGTAGAGGTTTCGGACGAGCGGGTCTAAATGGGCCGTAAAATGGACCCGTTGGACTTTTAGCTGAGTAAAAAGTAAAAAAATTGAGTTTTTGCAATATAATCGTGTTGAAAAGATCGCAATCAATAATATGAACTCCTACAATTTGATTAGAACTTGTTCTTCGGTCATTTTTGAAGAGGTTCCGGACGAGCGGGTCTAAATGGGCCTTAAACTTGTTTTGCGGTCCTTTTTGTAGAGGTTTCGGACGAGCGAGTCTAAATGGGCTGTAAAATGGACCCGTTGGACTTGTAACTGAGTAAAAAATACCGAATTTGTGTTTTTTCAATATAATCTTGTTGAAAAGCTCGTAATCAATTATATGAACTCCTAAAATTTGATCAAAACTTGTTTTTCAGTCATTTTTGAAGAGGTTTCGGACGAGTGGGTCTAAATGGACCCGCTGGACTTTTAACTGAGTAAAAAATACCGAATTTGAGTTTTTGCATTATAATCTTGTTGAAAAGCTCGTAATCAATTATATGAACTCCTAAAATTGTATCAAAACTTGTTTTTCGATCCTTTTTGTAGAGGTTTCGAACGAGCAGGTCTAAATGGGCCTTAAAATGGACCCGTTGAACTTATAACTGCGTAAAAAGAACAGAAATTGAATTTTTGCAATACAATAGTGTTGAAAAGCTCGTAATCAACGATATGAACTCTTAAGTTTTGATTAAAACTTGTTTTGCGGTCCTTTTTGTAGAGGTTTCAGACAAGCGAGTCTAAATAGGCCGTAAAATGGACCCGTTGGACTTTTAGCTGAGTAAAAAGTACAAAAATTGAGTTTTTGCAATATAATAGTGTTGAAAAGATCGTAATCAATTATATGAACTCCTAAAATTTGATTAAAACTTGTTTTTCAGTTATTTTTGAAGAGGTTTCGGGCGAGCGGGTCTAAATGGGCTGTAAAATGGACCTGTTGGACTTTTAACTGAGTAAAAAATACCGAATTTGTGTTTTTGCAATATAATCTTGTTGAAAAGTTTGCAATCAATTATATGAACTCCTAAAATTTGATCAAAACTCGTTTTTCAGTCATTTTTGAAGATGTTTCGGACGAGTGGGTCTAAATGGACCCGTTGGACTTTTAACTGAGTAAAAAATACCGAATTTAAGTTTTTGCAATATAATTTTGTTGAAAAGCTCATAATCAATTATATGAACTCCTAAAATTGGATCAAACTTGTTTTTCGATCCTTTTTGTAGAGGTTTCGGACGAGCGGGTCTAAACAGGCCTTAAAATGGACCCGTTGAACTTATAATTGCGTAAAAAGAACATAAATTGAATTTTTGCAATACAATAGTGTTGAAAAGCTCGTAATCAACGATATGAACTCTTAAGTTTTGATTAAAACTTGTTTTGCGGTCCTTTTTGTAGAGGTTACGGACGAGCGGGTCTAAATGGGCCGTAAAATGGACCCGTTGGACTTTTAGCTGAGTAAAAAGTAAAAAAATTGAGTTTTTGCAATATAATCGTGTTGAAAAGATCGTAATCAATAATATGAACTCCTACAATTTGATTAGAACTTGTTCTTCGGTCATTTTTGAAGAGGTTCCGGACGAGCGGGTCTAAATGGGCCTTAAAATTGACCCGTTGAACTTATAACTGCGTAAAAAGAACATAAATTGAATTTTTGCAATACAATAGTGTTGAAAAGCTCGTAAGCAACGATATGAACTCTTAAGTTTTGATTAAAACTTGTTTTGCGGTCCTTTTTGTAGAGGTTTCGGACGAGCGAGTCTAAATGGGCTGTAAAATGGACCCGTTGGACTTGTAACTGAGTAAAAAATACCGAATTTGTGTTTTTTCAATATAATCTTGTTGAAAAGCTCGTAATCAATTATATGAACTCCTAAAATTTGATCAAAACTTGTTTTTCAGTCATTTTTGAAGAGGTTTCGGACGAGTGGGTCTAAATGGACCGCTGGACTTTTAACTGAGTAAAAAATACCGAATTTGAGTTTTTGCATTATAATCTTGTTGAAAAGCTCGTAATCAATTATATGAACTCCTAAAATTGTATCAAAACTTGTTTTTCGATCCTTTTTGTAGAGGTTTCGAACGAGCAGGTCTAAATGGGCCTTAAAATGGACCCGTTGAACTTATAACTGCGTAAAAAGAACAGAAATTGAATTTTTGCAATACAATAGTGTTGAAAAGCTCGTAATCAACGATATGAACTCTTAAGTTTTGATTAAAACTTGTTTTGCGGTCCTTTTTGTAGAGGTTTCAGACAAGCGAGTCTAAATAGGCCGTAAAATGGACCCGTTGGACTTTTAGCTGAGTAAAAAGTACAAAAATTGAGTTTTTGCAATATAATAGCGTTGAAAAGATCGTAATCAATTATATGAACTCCTAAAATTTGATTAAAACTTGTTTTTCAGTTATTTTTGAAGAGGTTTCGGGCGAGCGGGTCTAAATGGGCTGTAAAATGGACCTGTTGGACTTTTAACTTAGTAAAAAATACTGAATTTGAGTTTTTGCAATATAATCTTGTTGAAAAGCTCGTAATCAATTATATGAACTCGTAAATTGGATCAAAACATATTTTTCGGTACTTTTTGTAGAGGTTTCGGGCAAGCGGGTCTAAATGGGCCTTAAAATGGACCCGTTGAACTTATAACTGCGTAAAAAGAATAGAAATTGAATTTTTGCAATGCAATCATGTTGAAAAGCTCGTAATCAACAATATGAACTCTTAAATTTTGATTAAAACTTGTTTTGCGATCCTTTTTGTAGAGGTTTCGGACGAGCGGGTCTAAATGGGCCGTAAAATGGACCCGTTGGACTTTTAACTGAGTAAAAAGTACAAAAATTGAGTTCTTGTAATATAATCTTGTTGAAATGATCGTAATCAATTACATGAACTCCTAAAATTTGATTAAAACTTGTTTTTCAGTCATTTTTTATTAGGTTTCGGGCGAGCGGGTCTAAAAGGACCTTAAAATGGACCCGTTGGACTTTTAACTGAGTAATAAATACCGAATTTGAGATTTTGCAATATAATCTTGTTGAAAAGCTCGTAATCAATTATATGAACTCCTAAAATTGGATCAAAACTTGTTTTTCGGTCCTTCTTGTAGACGTTTCGGACGAGCGCGTCTAAATGGGCCTTAAAATGGACCCGTTGAACTTATAATTGCGTAAAGAGAACATAAATTGAATTTTTGCAATACAATAGTGTTGAAAAGCTCGTAATAAATGATATGAACTCTTAAGTTTTGATTAAAACTTGTTCTGTGGTCGTTTTTGTAGAGGTTTCGGACGAGCGGGTCTAAATGGGCCGTAAATTGGACCCGTTGGACTTTTAACTGAGTAAAAAATACCGAATTTGAGTTTTTGCAATTTAATCTTGTTGAAAAGCTCGTAATCAATTATATAACTCCTAAAATGGGATCAAAACTTGTTTTTCGGTCCTTTTTGTAGTGGTTTCGGACGAGCGGGTCTAAATGGGCCTTAAAATGGACCCGTTGGACTTTTAACTGAGTAAAAAATACCGAATTTAAGTTTTTGCAATATAATCTTGTTGAAAAGCTCGTAATCAATTATATGAACTCCTAAAATTGGATCAAAACTTGTTTTTCGGTCCTTTTTGTAAAGGTTGCGGACGAGCGGGTCTAAATGGGCCTTAAAATGGACCCGTTGAACTTATAAATGCGTTAAAAGAATAGAAATTAAATTTTTGCAATGCAATAGTGTTGAAAAGCTCGTTATCAACGATATGAACTCTTAAGTTTTGATTAAAACTAGTTTTGCTGTCCTATTTGTAGAGGTTTCGGACGAGCGGGTCTAAATGGGCCGTAAAATGGACCCGTTAGACTTTTAACTGAGTAAAAAGTACAAAAATTGAGTTTGTGCAATATAATCATGTTGAAAAGTTCGTAATCAATGATATGAAGTCCTAAAATTTGATTAAAACTTCTTTTTCGGTCATTTTTGAAGAGGTTTCGGGCGAGCGGGTCTAAATGGGCTGTAAAATGGACCCGTTGGACTTTTAACTGAGTAAAAAATACCAAATTTGTGTTTTTGCAATATAATCTTGTTGAAAAGCTCGTAATCAATTATATGAACTCCTAAAATTTGATCAAAACTTGTTTTTCAGTCATTTTTGAAGAGGTTTCGGACGAGTGGGTCTAAATGGGCCGTAAAATGGACCCGTTGGACTTTTAACTGAGTAAAAAACACCGAATTTGAGTTTTTGCAATATAATCTTGTTGAAAAGCTCGTAATCAATTATATGAACTCCGAAAATTGGATCAAAACTTGTTTTTCGATCCTTTTTGTAGAGGTTTCGGACGAGCGGGTCTAAATGGGCCTTAAAATGGACCCGTTGAACCTATAACTGTGTAAAAAGAACATAAATTGAATTTTTGCAATACAATAGTGTTGAAAAGCTCGTAATCAACGATATGAACTCTTAATTTTTGATTAAAACTTATTTTGCGGTCCTTTTTGTAGAGGTTTCGGACGAGCGGGTCTAAATGGGCCGTAAAATGGACCCGTTGGACTTTTAGCTGAGTAAAAAGTACAAAAATTGAGTTTTTGTAATATAATAGTGTTGAAAAGATCGTAATCAATTATATGAACTCCTAAAATTTGATTAAAACTTGTTTTTCAGTCATTTTTGAAGAGGTTTCGGGCGAGCGGGTTTATATGGGCCGTAAAATGGACCTGTTAGACTTTTAACTAAGTAAAAAATACCGAATTTGAGTTTTTGCAATATAATCTTGTTGAAAAGCTCGTAATCAATTATATGAACTCCTAAAATTGGATCAAAACTTATTTTTCGGTCCTTTTTGTAGAGGTTTCGGGCGAGCGGGTCTAAATGGGCCTTAAAATGGACCCGTTGAACTTATAACTGCGTAAAAAGAATAGAAATTGAATTTTCGCAATACAATCGTGTTGAAAAGCTCGTAATCAACGATATGAACTCTTAAATTTTGATTAAAACTTGTTTTGCGGTTCTTTTTGTCGAGGTTTTGGACGAGCGGGTCTAAATGGGCCGTAAAATGGACCCGTTGGACTTTTAACTGAGTAAAAAGTACAAAAATTGAGTTCTTGCAATATAATCGCGTTGAAACGATCGTAATCAATTATATGAACTCCTAAAATTTGATTAAAACTTGTTTTTCAGTCATTCTTGAATAGGTTTCGGGCGAGCGGGTCTAAATGGGCCGTAAAATGGACCCGTTGGACTTTTAACTGAGTAATAAATACCGACTTAAAGATTTTGCAAAATAATCTTGTTGAAAAGCTCGTAATCAATTATATGAACTCCTAAAATTGGATCAAAACTTGTTTTTTGGTCCTTTTTGTAGAGGTTTCGGACGAGCGGGTCTAAATGGGCCTTAAAATGGACTCGTTGAACTTATAACTGCGTAAAAAGAACAGAAATTGAAATTTTGCAATACAATAGTGTTGAAAAGCTCGTAATCAATGATATGAACTCTTAAGTTTTGATTAAAACTTGTTTTGCGGTCCTTTTTGTAGAGGATTCGGACGAGCGGGTCTAAGTGGGCCGTAAAATGAACCCGTTGGACTTTTAACTGAGTAAAAATACCGAATTTGAGTTTTTGCAATATAATCGTGTTGAAACAATCATTTTTGCAATATATGAACTCCTAAAATTTGATCAAAACTTGTTTTTCAGTCATTTTTGAAGAAGTTTCGGACGAGTGGGTCTAAATGGGCCGTAAAATGGACCCGTTGGACTTTTAACTGAGTAAAAAAATACCGAATTTGTGTTTTTGCAATATAATCTTGTTGAAAAGCTCGTAATCAATTATACGAACTCCTAAAATTTGATCAAAACTTGTTTTTCAGTCATTTTTGAAGAGGTTTCGGACGAGTGGGTCTAATAGACCCGTTGGACTTTTAACTGAGTAAAAAATACCGAATTTGAGTTTTTGCAATATAATCTTGTTGAAAAGCTCGTAATCAATTATATGAACTCCTAAAATTGGATCAAAAGTTGTTTTTCGGTCCTTTTTGTAGAAGTTTCGGACGAGCGGGTCTAAATGGGCCTTAAAATGGACCCGTTGAACTTATAACTACGTAAAAAGAACAAAAATTGAATTTTTGAAATACAATGGTGTTGAACTTATAACTACTTAAAATGGATCAAAACTTGTTTTGCGGTCCTTAGAGGTTTCGGACGAGCGGGTCTAAATGGGCCGTAAAATGGACCCGTTGGACTTTTAGCTGAGTAAAAAGTACAAAAATTGAGTTTTTGCAATATAATCGTGTTAAAAAGATCGTAATCAATAATATGAAATCCTAAAATTTGATTAAAACTTGTTTTTCGGTCATTTTTGAAGAGGTTTCGGGCGAGCGGGTCTAAATGGGCCGTAAAATGGACCTGTTGGACTTTTAACTAAGTAAAAAATACCGAATTTGTGTTTTTGTAATATAATCTTGTTGAAAAGCTCGTAATCAATTATATGAACTCCTAAAATTTGATCAAAACTCTTTTTTCAGTCATTTTTGAAGATGTTTCCGATGAGTGGGTCTAAATGGGCCATAAAATGGACCCGTTGGACTTTTAACTGAGTAAAAAATACCGAATTTGTGTTTTTACAATATAATCCTGTTGAAAAGCTCGTAATCAATTATATGAACTCCTAAAATTTGATCAAAACTTGTTTTTCAGTCATTTTTGAAGAGGTTTCGGACGAGTGGGTCTAAATGGGCCGTAAAATGGACCCGTTGGACTTTTAACTGAGTAAAAAATACCGAATTTGTGTTTTTGCAATATAATCTTGTTGAAAAGTTCGTAATCAATTATATGATCTCCTAAAATTTGATCAAAACTCGTTTTTCAGTCATTTTTGAATAGGTTTCGGACGAAAGTGGGTCTAAATGGACCCGTTGGACTTTTAACTGTGTAAAAAATACCGAATTTGAGTTTTTGCTATATAATCTTGTTGAAAAGCTCGTAATCAATTATATGAACTCCTAAAATTGGATCAAAACTTGTTTTTCGATCCTTTTTGTAGAGGTTTCGGACGAGCGGGTCTAAACGGGCCTTAAAATGGACCCGTTGAACTTATAATTGCGTAAAAAGAACAGAAATTGAATTTTTGCAATACAATAGTGTTGAAAAGCTCGTAATCAACGATATGAACTCTTAAGTTTTGATTAAAACTTGTTTTGCGGTCATTTGTAGAGGTTTCGGACGAGCGGGTCTAAATGGGCCGTAAAATGGACCCGTTGGACTTTTAGCTGAGTAAAAAGTACAAAAATTGAGTTTTTGCAATATAATCGTGTTGAAAAGATCGTAATCAATAGTATGAACTCCTAAAATTTGATTAAAACTTGTTCTTCGGTCATTTTTGAAGAGGTTTCGGACGAGCGGGTCTAAATGGGCCTTAAAATTGACCCGTTGAACTTATAACTACGTAAAAAGAACAGAAATTGACTTTTTGCAATACAATAGTGTTGAAAAGCTCGTAATCAACGATATGAACTCTTACGTTTTGATTAAAACTTGTTTTGCTGTCCTTTTTGTAGAGGTTTCGGACGAGCGGGTCTAAATGGGCTGTAAAATGGACCCGTTGGACTTTTAACTGAGTAAAAAATACCGAAATTGTGTTTTTGTAATATAATCTTGTTGAAAAGCTCGTAATCAATTATATGAACTACTAAAATTTGATCAAAACTTGTTTTTCAGTCATTTTTGAAGAGGTTTCGGACGAGTGGGTCTAAATGGGCCGTAAAATGGACCCGTTGGACTTTTTACTGAGTAAAAAATATCGAATTTGTGTTTTTGCAATATAATCTGGTTGAAAAGCTCGTTATCAATTATATGAACTCCTAAAATTTGATCCAAACTTGTTTTTCAGTCATTTTTTAAGAGGTTTCGGACGAGTGGGTCTAAATGGACCCGTTGGACTTTTAACTGAGTAAAAAATACCTAATTTGAGTTTTTGCAATATAATCTTGTTGAAAAGCTCGTAATCAATTATATGAACTTCTAAAATTGGAACAAAACTTGTTTTTCGATCCTTTTTGTAGAGGTTTCGGACGAGCGGGTCTAAATGGGCCTTAAAATGGACCCGTTGAACTTATAACTGCGTAAAAAGAACATAAATTGAATTTTTGCAATACAATAGTGTTGAAAAGCTCGTAATCAACGATATGAACTCTTAAGTTTTGATTAAAACTTATTTTTCGGTCATTTTTGAAGAGGTTTCGGGCGAGCGGGTCTAAATGGGCCGTAAAATGGACCCGTTGGACTTTTAACTGAGTAAAAAATACTGGATTTGAGTGTTTGCAATATAATCTTGTGGAAATGCTCGTAATCAATTATATGAA
The DNA here is from genome assembly GCA_030270665.1 of Hibiscus trionum. Taxonomy (NCBI): domain Eukaryota; kingdom Viridiplantae; phylum Streptophyta; class Magnoliopsida; order Malvales; family Malvaceae; genus Hibiscus; species Hibiscus trionum. The sequence goes on along the minus strand of BSYR01000026.1, from coordinate 36,353,353 downwards.
CCCCTAAAATGTGATCAAAACTTGTTTTTCAGTCATTTTTGAAGAGGTTTCGGACGAGCGGGTCTAAATGGACCCTTTGAACTTATGACTGTGTAAAAAGAATAGAAATTGAATTTTTGTAATACAATCTTGTTGAAAAGATCGTAATCAGTTATATGAACTCCTAAAATTTGTTGGAAACTTGTTTTTCAGTTACTTTTGAAGAGGTTTCGGGCGAGCGGGTCTAAATGGGCCGTAAAATGGGCCCGTTGGACTTTTAACTGAATAAAAAGTACAAAAATTTAGTTTTTGCAATATAATCGTTTTGAAAAGATGGTAACCAATTATAAGAACTCCTAAAATTTGATTAAAACTTGTTTTTCAGTCATATTTGAAGAGGTTTCGGGCGATCGGGTCTAAATGGGCCGTAAAATGGACCCGTTGGACTTTTAACTAAGTAAAAAAATACCGAATTTTAGATTTTGCAATATAATCTTGTTGAAAAGCTCGTAATCAATTATATGAACTCCTAAAATTGTATCAAACTTGTTTTTTGGTCCTTTTTGTAGAGGTTTCGGACGAGCGGGTCTAAATGGGCCTTAAAATGGACCCGTTGAACTTATAACTACATAAAAAGAACATAAATTGAATTTTTGCAATACAATACGATATGAACTCTTAATTTTTGATTAAAACTTGTTTTGCGGTCCTTTTTGTAGAGGTTTCGGACGAGCGGGTCTAAATGGGCCGTAAAATGGACCTGTTGGACTTTTAACTATGTAAAAAATGCCGAATTTGAGTTTTTACAATATAATCTTGTTGAAAAGCTCGTAATCAATTATATGAACTCCTAAAATTGGATCAAAACTTGTTTTCGGTCCTTTTTGTAGAGGTTTCGAACGAGCGGGTCTAAATGGGCCGTAAAATTTACCCGTTGGACTTTTAACTGAGTAAAAAATACCGAATTTGAGTTTTTGCAATATAATCTTGTTGAAAAGCTCATAATCAATTATATGAACTCCTAAAATTGGATCAAAACTTGTTTTTCGGTCCTTTTTGTAGAGCTTTCGGACGAGCGGGTCTAAATGGGCCTTAAAATGGACCCGTTGAACTTATAACTGCGTAAAAAGAACAGAAATTGAATTTTTGCAATACAATAGTGTTGAAAAGCTCGTAATCAACGATATGAACTCTTAAGTTTTGATTAAAACTTGTTTTGTGGTCCATTTTGTAGAGGTTTCGGACGAGCGGGTCTAAATGGGCCGTAAAATGGACTCGTTGGACTTTTAACTGAGTAAACAATACCGAATTTGAGTTTTTACAATTTAATCTTGTTGAAAAGCTCGTAATCAATTATATAACTCCTAAAATTGGATGAAAACTTGTTTTTCGGTCCTTTTTATAGAGGTTTCGGACGAGCGGGTCTAAATGGGCCTTAAAATGGACGCGTTGGACTTTTAATTGAGTAAAAAATACCGAATTTGAGTTTTTGCAATATAATCTTGTTGAAAAGCTCGTAATCAATTATATGAACTCCTAAAATTGGATCAAAACTTTTTTTTCGGTCCTTTTGTAGAGGTTTCGGACGAGCGGGTCTAAATGGGCCTTAAAATGGACCCGTTGAACTTATAACTGCGTAAAAAGAACATAAATTAAATTTTTGCAATGCAATAGTGCTGAAAAGCTCGTTATCAATGATATGAACTCTTAAGTTTTGATTAAAACTTGTTTTGCTGTCCTTTTTGTAGAGGTTTCGGACGAGCGGGTCTAAATGGGCCTTAAAATGGACGCGTTGGACTTTTAATTGAGTAAAAAATACCGAATTTGAGTTTTTGCAATATAATCTTGTTGAAAAGCTCGTAATCAATTATATGAACTCCTAAAATTGGATCAAAACTTGTTTTTCGGTCCTTTTTGTAGAGGTTTCGGACGAGCGGGTCTAAATGGGCCTTAAAATGGACCCGTTGAACTTATAACTGCGTAAAAAGAACATAAATTAAATTTTTGCAATGCAATAGTGCTGAAAAGCTCGTTATCAATGATATGAACTCTTAAGTTTTGATTAAAACTTGTTTTGCTGTCCTTTTTGTAGAGGTTTCGGACGAGCGGGTCTAAATGGGCCTTAAAATGGACCCGTTGGACTTTTAACTGAGTAAAAAGTACAAAAATTGAGTTTGAGCAATATAATCGTGTTGAAAAGATCGTAATCAGTGATATGAAGTCCTAAAATTTGATTAAAACTTCTTGTTCGGTCATTTTTGAAGAGGTTTCGGGCGAGCGGGTCTAAATGGGCTGTAAAATGGACCCATTTGACTTTTAACTAAGTAAAAAATACCGAATTTGTGTTTTTGTAATATAATCTTGTTGAAAAGCTCGTAATCAATTATATGAACTCTTAAAATTTGATCAAAACTTGTTTTTCAGTCATTTTTGAAGAGGTTTCGGACGAGTGGGTCTAAATGGGCCGTAAAATGGACCCGTTGGACTTTTAACTGAGTAAAAAATACCGAATTTGTGTTTCTGCAATATAATCTTGTTGAAAAGCTCGTAATCAATTATATAAACTCCTAAAATTTGATCAAAACTGGTTTTTCAGTCTTTTTTAAGAGGTTTCGGACGAGTGGGTCTAAATGGGCCGTAAAATGGACCCGTTGGACTTTTAACTGAGTAAAAAATACCGAATTTGAGTTTTTGCAATATAATCTTGTTGAAAAGCTCGTAATCAATTATATGAACTCCTAAAATTGGATCAAAACTTGTTTTTCGATCCTTTTTGTAGAGGTTTCAGACGAGCGGGTGTAAATGAGCTTTAAAATGGACCCGTTGAACTTATAACTGCGTAAAAAGAACAGAAATTGAATTTTTGCAATACTATAGTGTTGAAAGCTCGTAATCAACGATATGAACTCTTAAGTTTTGATTAAAACTTGTTTTGCGGTCCTTTTTGTAGAGGTTTCGGACGAGCGGGTCTAAATGGGCCGTAAAATGGACCCGTTGGACTTTTAACTAAATAAAAAGTACAAAAATTGAGTTCTTGCAATATAATCGTGTTGAAACGATCGTAATCAATTATATGAAATCCTAAAATTTGATTAAAACTTGTTTTTTAGTCATTTTTGAAGAGGTTTCGGGCGAGCGGGTCTAAATGGGCCGTAAAATGGACTCGTTGGACTTTTAACTGAGTAATAAATACCGAATTTGAGATTTTGCAATATAATCTTGTTGAAAAGCTCGTAATCAATTATATGAACTCCTAAAATTGGATCAAAACTTATTTTTCGGTCCTTTTTGTAGAGGTCTCGGGCGAGCGGGTCTAAATGGGCCTTAAAATGGACCCGTTGAACTTATAACTGCTTGAAAAGAACAGAAATTGAATTTTTGCAATACAATCGTGTTGAAAAGCTCGTAATCAACGTTATGAACTCTTAAGTTTTGATTAAAACTTGTTTTGCGGTCCTTTTTGTAGAGGTTTCGGACGAGCGGGTCTAAATGGGCCGTAAAATGGACCCGTTGGACTTTTAACCGAGTAAAAAATACAGAATTGAGTTTTTGCAATATAATTGTGTTGAAACGATCGTAATCAATTATATGAACTCATAAAATTTGATTATAACTTGTTTTTCAGTCATTTTTGAAGAGGTTTCGGGCGAGCGGGTCTAAATGGGACGTAAAATGGACCCGTTGCACTTTTAACTGAGTAAAAGATACTAAATTTGAGTTTTTGCAATATAATCTTGTTGAAAAGCTCGTAAAAAATTATATGAACTCCTAAAATTGGATCAAAACTTATTTTTCGGTCCTTTTTGTAGAGGTTTCGAACGAGCGGGTCTAAATGGGCCTTAAAAGGGACCCGTTGAACTTATAACTGCGTAAAAAGAATATAAATTGAATTTTTGCAATACAATAGTGTTGAAAAGCTCGTGATCAACGATATGAACTCTTAAGTTTTGATTAAAACTTGTTTTGCGGTCCTTTTGTAGAGGTTTTGGACGAGCGGGTCTAAATGGGCCGTAAAATGGACCCGTTGGACTTTTAACTAAGTAAAAAGTACAAACATTGAGTTTTTGCAATATAATCGTATTGTAAAGATCGTAATCAATGATATGAAGTCCTAAAATTTGATTAAAACTTTCTTTTCGGTCATTTTTGAAGAGGTTTCGGGTATGCAGGTCTAAATGGGCCGTAAAATGGACCCGTTGGATTTTTTAACTGAGTAAAAAATACCGAATTTGAGTTTTTGCAATATAATCTTGTTGAAAAGCTCGTAACCAATTATATGAACTCCTAAAATTGGATCAAAACTTGTTTTTCGGTCCTTTTTGTGGAGGTTTCGGACGAGCGGGTCAAAATGGGCCTTAAAATGGACCCGTTGAACTTATAACTGCGTAAAAAGAACATAAACTGAATTTTTGCAATACAATAGTGTTGAAAATTTCGTAAACAACGATATGAACTCTTAAGTTTTGATTAAAACTAGTTTTGCAATAAAAAGAACAAAAATTGACCCATTGGACTTTTAACTGAGTAAAAAGAACATAAAATGGACCCATTGGACTTTTAACTGAGTAAAAAGTACAAAAATTGAGTTTTTGCAGTATAATCGTGTTGAAAAGATCGTAATCAATGATATGAAGTCCTAAAATTTGATTAAAATTTGTTTTTCGGTCATTTTAAGAGGTTTCGGGCGAGCAGGTCTAAATGGGCCGTAAAATGGACCCATTGGACTTTTAACTGAGTAAAAAATACCGAATTTGTGTTTTTGCAATATAATCTTGTTGAAAAGCTCGTAATCAATTATATGAACTCCTAAAATTTGATCAAAACTTGTTTTTTAGTCATTTTTGAAGAGGTTTCGGGCGAGTGGGTCTAAATGGGCCGTAAAATGGACCCGTTGGACTATTAACTAAGTAAAAAATACCGAATTTCAGTTTTTGCAATATAATCTTGTTGAAAAGGTTGTAATCAATTATATGAACTCCTAAAATTGGATCAAAACTTGTTTTTCGGTCCTTTTTGTAGAGGTTTCGGACGAGCGGCTCTAAATGGGCCTTAAAATGGACCCGTTGAACTTATAACTGCGTAAAAAAACAGAAATTGAATTTTTGCAATACAATAGTGTTGAGAAGCTCGTAATCAACGATATGAACTCTTAAGTTTTGATTAAACCTTGTTTTGCGGTCCTTTTTGTAGAGGTTCCGGACGAGCGGGTCTAAATGGGCCGTAAAATGGACCCGTTGGACTTTTAACTGAGTAAAAAGTACAAAAATTGAGTTTTTGCAATATAATCGTGTTGAAAAGATCGTAATCAATGATATGAAGTCCTAAAATTTGATTAAAACTTATTTTTCGGTCATTTTTGAAGAGGTTTCGGGCGAGCGGGTGTAAATGGGCCGTAAAATGGACCCGTTGGACTTTTAAATGAGTAAAAAATACCGAATTTGAGTTTTTGCATTTTAATCTTGTTGAAAAGCTCGTAATTAATTATATAACTCCTAAAATTGGATCAAAACTTGTTTTTCGGTCCTTTTTGTATAGGTTTCGGACGAGCGGGTCTAAATGGGCCTTAAAATGGACCCGTTGGAGTTTTAACTGAGTAAAAAATACCGAATTTGAGTTTTTGCAATATAATCTTGTTGAGAAGCTCGTAATCAATTATATGAACTCCTAAAATTGGATCAAAACTTGTTTTTCGGTCCTTTTTGTAGAGGTTTCGAACGAGCAGGTCTAAATGGGCCTTAAAATGGACCCGTTGAACTTATAACTGCGTAAAAAGAACATAAATTAAATTTTTTCAATGAAATAGTATTGAAAAGCTCGTTATCAACGATATGAACTCTTAAGTTTTGATTAAAACTTGTTTTGATGTCCTTTCTGTAGATGTTTCGGACGAGCGGGTCTAAATGGGCCGTAAAATGGACCCGTTGGACTTTTAACTGAGTAAAAAGAACATAAATTGAGTTTTTGCAATATAATCGTTTTGAAAAGATCGTAATCAATTATATGAACTCCTAAAATTTGATTAAAACTTGTTTTTCAGTCATTTTTGAAGAGGTTTCGGGCGAGCGAGTCTAAATGGGCTGTAAAATGGACCCATTGGACTTTTAACTTAGTAAAAAATACCGAATTTGAGTTTTTGCAATATAATCGTGTTGAAAAGATCGTAATCAATGATATGAAGTCCTAAATTTTGATTAAAACTTATTTTTCGGTCATTTTTGAAGAGGTTTCGGGCGAGCGGGTCTAAATGGGCCTTAAAATGGACTCGTTGAACTTATAACTGCGTAAAAAGAACATAAATTGAATTTTTGCAATACAATAGTGTTGAAAAGCTCGTAATAACCGATATGAACTCTTAAGTTTTGATTAGAACTTGTTTTGCGGTCCTTTTTGTAGAGGTTTCGGACGAGCAGGTCTAAATGGGCCGTAAAATGAACCCGTTGGACTTTGAACTGAGTAAAAAATACCGAATTTGAGTTTTTGCAATAAAATCGTGTTGAAACAATCATTTTTGCAATATATGAACTCCTAAAATTTGATCAAAACTTGTTTTTCAGTCATTTTTGAAGAGGATTCGGACGAGTGGGTCTAAATGTGCCGTAAAATGGACCCGTTGGACTTTTAACTGAGTAAAAAATACCGAATTTTTGTTTTTGCAATATAATCTTGTTGAAAAGCTCGTAATCAATTATATGAATTCCTAAAATTTAATCAAAGCTCGTAATCAACGATATGAACTCTTAATTTTTGATTAAAACTTGTTTTGCGGTCCTTAGAGGTTTCGGACGAGCGGGTCTAAATGGGCCGTAAAATGGACCCGTTGGACTTTTAGCTGAGTAAAAAGTACAAAAATTGAGTTTTTGCAATATAATCGTGTTGAAAAGATCGTAATCAATAATATGAACTCCTAAAATTTGATTAAAACTTGTTTTTCGGTCATTTTTGAAGATGTTTCGGGCGAGCGGGTCTAAATGGGCCGTAAAATGGACCTGTTGGACTTTTAACTAAGTAAAAAATACCGAATTTGTGTTTTTGTAATCAATTATATGAACTCCTAAAATTTGATCAAAACTTGTTTTTAAGTCATTTTTGAAGATGTTTCCGATGAGTGGGTCTAAATGGGCCGTAAAATGGACCCGTTGGACTTTTAACTGAGTAAAAAATACCGAATTTGTGTTTTTGCAATATAATCTTGTTGAAAAGCTCCTAATCAATTATATGAACTCCTATAATTTGATCAAAACTTGTTTTTCAGTCATTTTTGAAGAGGTTTCGGACGAGTGGGTCTAAATGGGCCGTAAAATGGGCCCGTTGGACTTTTAAGTGAGTGAAAAATACCGAATATGTGTTTTTGCAATATAATCTTGTTGAAAAGTTCGTAATCAATTATATGAACTCCTAAAATTTGATCAAAACTCGTTTTTCAGTCATTTTTGAAGAGGTTTCGGACGAGTGGGTCTAAATGGACCCGTTGGACTTTTAACTGAGTAAAAAATACCGAATTTGAGTTTTTGCAATATAATCTTGTTGAAAGGCTCGTAATCAATTATATGAACTCCTAAAATTGGATCAAAACTTGTTTTTCGATCATTTTTGTAGAGGTTTCGGACGAGCATGTCTAAACGGGCCTTAAAATGGACCCGTTGAACTTATAATTGCGTAAAAAGAACAGAAATTGAATTTTTGCAATACAATAGTGTTGAAAAGCTCGTAATCAACGATATGAACTCTTAAGTTTTGATTAAAACTTGTTTTGCGGTTCTTTTTGTAGAGGTTTCGGACGAGCGGGTCTAAATGGGCCGTAAAAAGGACCCGTTGGACTTTTAGCTGAGTAAAAAGTACAAAAATTGAGTTTTTGCAATATAATCGTGTTGAAAAGATCGTAATCAATAATATGAACTCCTAAAATTTGATTAAAACTTGTTCTTCGGTCATTTTTGAAGAGGTTTCGGACGAGCGGGTCTAAATGGGCCTTAAAATTGACCCGTTGAACTTATAACTACGTAAAAAGAACAGAAATTGACTTTTTGCAATACAATAGTGTTGAAAAGCTCGTAATCAACGATATGAACTCTTAAGTTTTGATTAAAACTTGTTTTGCGGTCCTTTTTATAGAGGTTTCGGACGAGCGGGTCTAAATGGGCTGTAAAATGGACCCGTTGGACTTTTAACTGAGTAAAAAATACCGAATTTGTGTTTTTGTAATATAATCTTGTTGAAAAGCTCGTAATCAATTATATGAACTACTAAAATTTGATCAAACTTGTTTTTCAGTCATTTTTGAAGAGGTTTCGGACGGGTGGGTCTAAATGGGCCGTAAAATGGACCCGTTGGACTTTTAACTGAGTAAAAAATACCGAATTTGTGTTTTTGCAATATAATCTGGTTGAAAAGCTCGTTATCAATTATATGAACTCCTAAAATTTGATCCAAACTTGTTTTTCAGTCATTTTTTAAGAGGTTTCGGACGAGTGGGTCTAAATGGACCCGTTGGACTTTTAACTGAGTAAAAAATACCGAATTTGAGTTTTTGCAATATAATCTTATTGAAAAGCTCGTAATCAATTATATGAACTTCTAAAATTGGATCAAAACTTGTTTTTCGATCCTTTTTGTAGAGGTTTCAGACGAGCGGGTCTAAATGGGCCTTAAAATGGACCCGTTGAACTTATAACTGCGTAAAAAGAACAGAAATTGAATTTTTGCAATACAATAGTGTTCAAAAGCTCGTAATCAACGATATGAACTCTTAAGTTTTGGTTAAAACTTGTTTTGCGGTCCTTTTTGTAGAGGTTTCGGACAAGCGGGTCTAAATGGGCCGTAAAATAGACCCGTTGGACTTTTAGCTGAGTAAAAAGTACAAAAATTGAGTTTTTGCAATATAATAGTGTTGAAAAGATGGTAATCAATTATATGAACTCCTAAAATTTAATTAAAACTTGTTTTTCAGTCATTTTTGAAGAGGTTTCGGGCGAGCGGGTCTAAATGGGCCGTAAAATGGACCTGTTGGACTTTTAACTCAGTAAAAAATACCGAATTTGAGTTTTTGCAATATAATCTTGTTGAAAAGCTCGTAATCAATTATATGAACTCCTAAAATTGGATCAAAACTTATTTTTCGGTCCTTTTTGTAGAGGTTTCGGGCGAGCGGGTCTAAATGGGCCTTAAAATGGACCCGTTGAACTTATAACTGCGTAAAAAGAATAGAAATTGAATTTTTGCAATACAATCGTGTTGAAAAGCTCGTAATCAACGATATGAACTCTTAAATTTTGATTAAAACTTGTTTTGCGGTCCTTTTTGTAGAGGTTTCGGACGAGCGGGTCTAAATGGGCCGTAAAATGGACCCGTTGGACTTTTAACTGAGTAAAAAGTACAAAAATTGAGTTCTTGCAATATAATCGTGTTGAAACAATCGTAATCAATTTCATGAACTCCTAAAATTTGATTAAAACTTGTTTTTCAGTCATTTTTGAAGAGGTTTCGGGCGAGCGGGTCTAAATGGGCCGTAAAATGGACCCGTTGGACTTTTAACTGAGTAATAAATACCGAATTTGAGATTTTGCAATATAATCTTGTTGAAAAGCTCGTAATCAATTATATGAACACCTAAAATTGGATCAAAACTTGTTTTTTGGTCCTTTTTGTAGAGGTTTTGGACGAGCGGGTCTAAATGAGCCTTAAAATGGACCCGTTGAACTTATAACTGCGTAAAAAGAACAGAAATTGAATTTTTGCAATACAGTAGTGTTGAAAAGCTCGTAATTAATGATATGAACTCTTAAGTTTTGATTAAAACTTTTTTTGCGGTCCTTTTTGTAGAGGTTTCGGACGAGCGGGTCTAAATGGGCCGTAAAATGAACCCGTTGGACTTTTAACTGAGTAAAAAATACCGAATTTGAGTTTTTGCAATATAATCGTTTTGAAACGATCGTAATCAATTATATGAACTCCTAAAATTGGATCAAAACTTGTTTTTCGGTCCTTTTTGTAGCGGTTTCGGACGAACGGGTCTAAATGGGCCTTAAAATGGACCCGTTGAACTTATAACTGCGTAAAAAGAACATAAATTGAATTTTTGCAATGCAATAGTGTTGAAAAGCTCGTAATCAACGATATGAACTCTTATGTTTTGATTAAAACTTGTTTTGCGGTCCTTTTTGTAGAGGTTTCGGACGAGCGGGTCTAAATGGGCCTTAAAATTGACCCGTTGGACTTTCAACAGAGTAAAAAGTACATAAATTGAGTTTTTGCAATATAATCGTGTTGAAAAGATCGTAATCAATTATATGAACTCCTAAAATTTGATTAAAACTTGTTTTTCAGTCATTTTTGAAGAGGTTTCGGGCAAGCGGGTCTAAATGGGCCGTAAAATGGACCCGTTGGACTTTTAACTAAGTAAAAAATGCTGAATTTGAGTTTTTGCAATATAATCTTGTTGAAAAGCTCGTAATCAATTATATGAACTCCTAAAATTGGATCAAAACTTGTTTTCGGTCCTTTTTGTAGAGGTTTCGAACGAGCGGGTCTAAATGGGCCGTAAAATTGACCCGTTGGACTTTTAATTGAGTAAAAAATACCGAATTTGAGTTTTTGCAATATAATCTTGTTGAAAAGCTCGTAATCAATTATATGAACTCCCAAAATTGGATCAAAACTTGTTTTTCGGTCCTTTTTGTAGAGGTTTCGGACGAGCGGGTCTAAATGGGCCTTAAAATGGACCCGTTAAACTTATAATTGAGTAAAGAGAACATAAATTGAATTTTTGCAATACAATAGTGTTGAAAAGCTCGTAATCAATGATATGAACTCTTAAGTTTTGATTAAAACTTGTTTTGCGGTCGTTTTTGTAGAGGTTTCGTACGAGCGGGTCTAAATGGACCGTAAAATGGACCCGTTGGACTTTTAACTGAGTAAAAAATACCGAATTTGAGTTTTTGCAAATTAATCTTGTTGAAAAGCTAGTAATCAATTATATAACTCCTAAAATTGGATCAAAACTTGTTTTTCGGTCCTTTTTGTAGAGGTTTCGGACTAGCGGGTACAAAATGGGCCTTAAAATGGACCCGTTGGAGTTTTAACTGAGTAAAAAATACTGAATTTAAGTTTTTGCAATATAATCTTGTTGAAAAGCTCGTAATCAATTATATGAACTCCTAAAATTGGATCAAAACTTGTTTTTTCGGTCCTTTTTGTAGAGGTTGCGGACGAGCGGGTCTAAATGGGCCTTAAAATGGACCCGTCGAACTTATAACTGCGTAAAAAGAATTGAAATTAAATTTTTGCAATGCAATAGTGTTGAAAAGCTCGTTATCAACGATATAAACTCTTAAGTTTTGATTAAAACTTGTTTTGCTGTCCTTTTTGTAGAGGTTTCGGACGAGCGGGTCTAAATGGGCCGTAAAATGGACCCGTTAGACTTTTAACTGAGTAAAAAGTAAAAAAAATGAGTTTGTGGAATATAATCGTGTTGAAAAGATCGTAATCAATGATATGAAGTCCTAAAATTTGATTAAAACTTGTTTTTCGGTCATTTTTGAAGAGGTTTCGGGCGAGCGGGTCTAAATGGGCTGTAAAATAGACCCGTTGGACTTTTAACTGAGTAAAAAATACCGAATTTGTGTTTTTGCAATATAATCTTGTTGAAAAGCTCGTAATCAATCATATGAACTCCTAAAATTTGATCAAAACTTGTTTTTGAGTCATTTTTGAAGAGGTTTCGGACGAGTGGGTCTAAATGGGCCGTAAAATGGACCCGTTGGACTTTTAACAGAGAAAAAAACACCGAATTTGAGTTTTTGCAATATAATCTTGTTGAAAAGCTCGTAATCAATTATATGAACTCATATAATTGGATCAAAACTTGTTTTTCGATCCATTTTGTAGAGGTTTCGGACGAGCGGGTCTAAATGGGCCTTAAAATGGACCCGTTGAACTTATAACTGCGTAAAAAGAACAGAAATTGAATTTTTGCAATAGAATAGTGTTGAAAAGCTCGTAATCAATGATATGAACTCTTAAGTTTTGATTAAAACTTGTTTTGTGGTCCTTTTTGTAGAGGTTTCGGACGAGCGAGTCTAAATGGGCCGTAAAATGGACTCGTTGGACTTTTAACTAAGTAAAAAAATACTGAATTTGAGTTTTTGCAATATAATCTTGTTGAAAGGCTTGTAATCAATTATATGAACTCCTAAAATTGGATCAAAACTTATTTTGCGGTCCTTTTTGTAGAGGTTTCGAACGAGCGGGTCTAAATGGGCCGTAAAATTGACCCGTTGGACTTTTAACTAGGTAAAAAATACCAAATTTTAGTTTTTGCAATATAATCTTGTTGAAAAGCTGGTAATCAATTATATGAACTCCTAAAATTGGATCAAAACTTGTTTTCGGTCCTTTTTGTAGAGGTATCGAACGAGCCGGTCTAAATGGGCCGTAAAATGGACTCGTTGGACTTTTAACTAAGTAAAAAAATACCGAATTTGAGTTTTTGCAATATAATCTTGTTGAAAGGCTTGTAATCAATTATATGAACTCCTAAAATTGGATCAAAACTTATTTTGCGGTCCTTTTTGTAGAGGTTTCGAACGAGCGGGTCTAAATGGGCCGTAAAATTGACCCGTTGGACTTTTAACTAGGTAAAAAATACCAAATTTTAGTTTTTGCAATATAATCTTGTTGAAAAGCTGGTAATCAATTATATGAACTCCTAAAATTGGATCAAAACTTGTTTTCGGTCCTTTTTGTAGAGGTATCGAACGAGCCGGTCTAAATGGGCCGTAAAATGGACTCGTTGGACTTTTAACTGAGTAAAAAATACCGAATTTGAGTTTTTGCAATATAATCTTGTTTAAAAGCTCGTAATCAATTATATGAACTCCTAAAATTGGATCAAAACTTGTTTTTCGGTCCTTTTTGTAGAGGTTTCGAACGAGCGGGTCTAAATGGGCCGTAAAGTGGACACGTTGGACTTTTAACTGAGTAAAAAATACCGAATTTGAGTTTTTGCAATATAATCTTGTTGAAAGGCTTGTAATCAATTATATGAACTCCTAAAATTGGATCAAAACTTATTTTGCGGTCCTGTTTTTAGAGGTTTCGAACGAGCGGGTCTAAATGGGCCGTAAAATTGACCCGTTGGACTTTTAACTGGGTAAAAAATACCAAATTTTAGTTTTTGCAATATAATCTTGTTGAAAAGCTGGTAATCAATTATATGAACTCCTAAAATTGGATCAAAACTTGTTTTTCGGTCCTTTTTGTAGAGGTTTCGGACGAGAGAGTCTAAATGGGCCTTAAAATGGACCCGTTGAACTTATAACTGCGTAAAAACAACAGAAATTGAATTTTTGCAATACATTAGTGTTGAAAAGCTCGTAATCAACGATATGAACTCTTAAGTTTTGATTAAAACTTGTTTTGCGGTCCTTTTTGTAGAGGTTTTGGACGAGCGGGTCTAAATGGGCCGTGAAATGGACCCGTTGGACTTTTAACTAAGTAAAAAAATGCCGAATTTGAATTTTTGCAATATAATCTTGTTGAAAAGCTCGTAATTAATTATATGAACTCCTAAAATTGGATTAAAACTTGTTTTTCGGTCCTTTTTGTAGAGGTTTCGAACGAGCGGGTCTAAATGGGCCGTAAAATGGACCCGTTGGACTTTTAACTGAGTAAAAAATACCGAATTTGAGTTTTTGCAATATAATCTTGTTGAAAAGCTCGTAATCAATTTTATGAACTCCTAAAATTGGATCAAAACTTGTTTTTCGGTCCTTTTTGTAGAGGTTTCGAACGAGCGGGTCTAAATGGGCCGTAAAATGGACCCGTTGGACTTTTAACTGAGTAAAAAATACCGAATTTGAGTTTTTGCAATATAATCTTGTTTAAAAGCTCATAATAAATTATATGAACTCCTAAAATTGGATCAAAACTTGTTTTTCGGTCCTTTTTATAGAGGTTTCGAACGAGCGGGTCTAAATGGGCCGTAAAATGGACTCGTTGGACTTTTAACTGAGTAAAAAATATCGAATTTGAGTTTTTGCAATATAATCTTGTTGAAAGGCTCGTAATCAATTATATGAACTCCTAAAATTGGATCAAAACTTATTTTGCGGTCCTTTTTGTAGAGGTTTCGAACGAGCGGGTCTAAATGGGCCGTAAAATTGACCCGTTGGAATTTTAACTGAGTAAAAAATACCGAATTTGAGTTTTTGCAGTATAATCTTGTTGAAAAGCTCGTAATCAATTATATGAACTCCTAAAATTGGATCAAAACTTGTTTTTCGGTCCTTTTTGTAGAGGTTTCGAACGAGCGGGTCTAAATGGGCCCTAAAATGGACCCGTTGTACTTATATCTACGTAAAAACAACAGAAATTGAATTTTTGCAATACAATAGTGTTGAAAAGCTCGTAATCAACGATATGAACTCTTCAGTTTTGATTAAAACTTGTTTTGCGGTCCTTTTTGTAGAGGTTTTGGACGAGCGGGTCTAAATGGGCCGTGAAATGGACCTGTTGGACTTTTAACTAAGTAAAAAAATGCCGAATTTGAGTTTTTGCAATATAATCTTGTTGAAAAGCTCGTAATCAATTATATGAACTCCTAAAATTGGATCAAAACTTGTTTTTCGGTCCTTTTTGTAGATGTTTCGAACGAGCGGGTCTAAATGGGCCTTAAAATGGACCCGTTGAACTTATAACTGCGTAAAAAGAACATAAATTGAATTTTTGCAATACAATAGTGTTGAAAAGCTCGTAATCAACGATATGAACTCTTAAGTTTTGATTAAAGCTTGTTTTGCGGTCCTTTTTGTAGAGGTTTCGGACGAGCGGATCTAAATGGGCCGTAAAATGGACCCGTTGGACTTTTAACTGAGTAAAAAGTACAAAAATTTAGTTTTTGCAATATAATCGTGTTTAAAAGATCGTAATCAACTATATGAACTCCAAAAATTGAATCAAAACTTGTTTTTCAGTCATTTTTGAAGAGGTTTCGAATGAGCGGGTCTAAATGGGCCGTAAAATGGACCCGTTGGACTTTTAACTAAGTAAAAAATACCGAATTTGAGTTTTTGCAATATAATCTTGTTGAAAAGCTCGTAATCAATTATATTAACTCCTAAAATTGGATCAAAACTTGTTTTTCGGTCCTTTTTGTAGAGGTTTCGGACGAGCAGGTCTAAATGGGCCTTAAAATGGACCCGTTGAACTTATAAATGCGTAAAAAAAACATAAATTGAATTTTTGCAATACAATAGTGTTGAAAAGCTCGTAATCAACGATATGAACTCTTTTCCCCTTAAAAACCCCTACTACTGTCCTTCAAGCATAGCTAGAGGACCCTAAAAAGGGGAAAAGAGTGCCTACTTTTATTAATCATAAGCAATTTTTTACAAGATGTTGGATACAAGGAGGTACATCCAAAATAAAAGACATGGAAGTCATAGAACTCAAAGAAAAAGTGGCCAAGGTATGGGCCATTTGATTTGCCTCACGGCGTACAAAGAAGATAGAAGCAAAATCAAAGTCATGAAGTGCTGTTTGAATCCGATGAATAAGAAGTCCCATGGTAGAGAGGTCCTGTGCTGGGTTGTTGATTCTATTCGCGAGAGAAGCGCAATCGGTTTCAAGCATGATCCGATTCCAACCATGGGATCGGGCGAAGGTGAGACCGGCAAGAAGGCTTTCACCTTCACTGGTAACTGCGTCCAGACAGCTACCTAGCGAAAATGCAAGCCCGCCCATGACTGTACCTGTAGAATCACGAGCAACGGCTCCAACAGCAGCTGCCCGAGTTGATGGGTTAAAAGCTCCATCCATATTAATTTTAATATGGTGAAGTGGGGGGGACACCAACATAGACTAGAAAGGGTAGAAGGGTTAGTAGCCGAAACGGATTTACAAAAATCATCATGTAGACTAATGGAATTAACTGCAATTAACCAGGGTGGTTGTAAAAGGCGGTTGTGGACCCAGTCATTACGTCTGTTCCAAACGTTCCAGATGGTAGTGAGAAAAAGGCCAAAAGAATCAGGGGATAGAGTTTGTGCCGCTTCCTCTAGCCATTGTAGATGAGTAATAGCCCCACTCCTGGAAAGAATAGCGGGAATACCAGAAATTTGAAGGGCTTCAGAAGCCCCAGAGCAATCACGAAGAGCGTGGAGAATGGATTCCGAGTGTTGACCACAGATGGGGCAAGGCCCCGAATTTGGTGAAAAGACTTGCATTTTAGCCCCAACTGGCAGAGCGTCAGATGCCATACGCCAACCAAAAGTTTTTACTTTAGGCAAGGCCTTTATTTTGGATAAAAATTTCCAGAACCGTGTTGGAGGCGCGTGCTGGTGTAAAGACCGTTGTAGAAAGGTATAACCAGAGCGAACTGAATAAATACCTGAATCATTAGGAGACCAGAGTATAGAATCACGGTGATCGTTAATAATAGGAATACTCAGAATAGATGTAGCATCAGCGTTATTAAAATAATTCTTGACCTTATCCGCATCCCAACCAGTTTGATTACGAATCATAAAGTCACGACAACGAATATGGAATTCATCGGAGATTTCGTAATTACCCGTGAAGTTAATCGGGGAAGAACCACCCCATATATCTTTATGTATCCTAATATTACTATTAATACCTGGACGGTAAAGAAAGCCTGGGAGGAGGCGCTGTAGAGCGTTGTACATACCTTGCCATGCAAAGGAGCCACGATTTGCCTTGGGGGCATCCATGATATTGCCATACGGAAATTACTTGGATCGATATATTTGTCCTAATAACGAGTCTGGTTCACAAATTAGTCTCCAAAGTTGCTTACCAAGGAGAGCAATATTGAAATCATGCAGATCCTTAAATCCCATGCCTCCAGCAGCCTTAGGTAAACAAACATGGTTCTATGGAAGCATATGCCATCCTTTTTTGTTGGATTTACCAGTCCACCAATATTGTCTGATTGATGAAGTCATGTCATCGATAATATTTTGTGGGAGGAGATAGCATGACATAACATATTGTGGTAGGGATTGTAGGACTGCCTTAATGAAGATTTCCCTACCACTAAAGGAAAGGAGATGTTTATCCCAGATAGAAAGACGATCATGGACTTTATCTCGCACAAATCCAAGTGACTCAGTTTTGTTTTTCCCGATAAGAAGTGGGATTCCTAGGTAGACACCAGGATTAGATACCTCACGTACTTGCAAAAGGCTATTGATCGCGGTTCTTGTTGAGGATGGGGTGCGCGGATTATAGAAGATTGTTGATTTCTCGAAGTTGACTGCTTGTCCGGAAGCAGCATCGTAAGTTTGCAATGCTCTTTTGAGGTGAGAAGCTTCGATAGGATTAGTATTGATGAAAACCATACAATCGTCAGCAAAAAGCAGATGGTTGACTTTGGGCCCATATTTACAGGCACCAAGTCCTTGTAGGATATCAGTTTGTTGGGCAGCAGATAGATAAGCAGAGAGTCCTTGTGTGCAGAAGAGGAATAAAAAAGGAGATAGGGGGTCTCCTTGACGTAAGCCCCGTTGAGGTTGGAAAAAAGGAGAGAAAGAGTTATTAATTTTAACAGAAAACGAGACTGTGGTAATGCACCTCATTATAAGCGAGATCCAATCTGGGGCAAAGCCCATACGTTCCATAACATTTGCTAGAAAGGACCATTCTACTCTATCAAAGGCTTTTTCCATGTCTAGTTTAAGGGCAGTGCCTTGTGAAGATTTAGTTGCACCTGAGTTGATATTGTGGATAATTTCATGGGCAACAAGGATGTTATCCGAAATGTTGCGACCCTGGATGAAAGCTGCTTGATTAGGACTTATGCAGAAAGGAATTGTTTGTTTCATCCTATTGACTATGGTTTTAGCAACTATTTTATATATTACCGTGCATAGACTGATAGGTCTCAATTGTTTCATGGAAGTTGGATCCTAAATTTTGGGGATCAGAACTAGGATTGTTTTATTGACTAGGGACATATCCATGGTTCCACTTAGTAGATTAAGACAAAGATTAATGACATCTTCACCGACCGTATCCCAGTGTTGACGAAAAAAACTACTTGGAAGGCCATCTATACAAGGTGCTTTCCTAGGATCAATGTCCCTAAAGGCAAGGAGAATTTCTTCTCTTGTGAAGGATTTTAATAGAGAGTCATTCATTGATTGAGTGATGGACGGCTGCACTTTATCTAGGATATTATCCGAAATTTGGGGGTTGGATGTAGTAAAAAGATTTTTAAAATATGTGGAAGCAATCGTCATTAGGTCTGATTCAACCGTACACCAGTTTAAGTTTGAGTCAAAAAGACCAGAGATCGAGTTTTTCTTTTTCCTATTAGTTGCCCGGGCGTGGAAGAATCTTGTATTTTTGTCTCCTTGGGATAGCCAAAGTGTTCGGGATCTTTGCGCCCAATAGACTTCTTGTTCCATAAGAAGCTTATTTAGTTCAGTTCTATATTTAATGTATATTTCTTCATTCGTAGCATTTAAAGGACGGCAAAGGAATTTATTTATTTTTTTTGTTAGGAAATTGATCCGTCCAGTGGATTTGAATCTTTGATGGTTTTGCCATTCATTTAGACATGTGCCTACAGCTTCAATTTTTTCAATTGTTGTGCCAGAGGTGTTCGTCCAAGTGTTTTTAATGGTATGGATATTATCTTCATTATGCGCCCAACAATTTTCAAAGCGAAAAGTGTTGGATGGCCGCTGATGGGGGGTGACGGCCGCAGGGAATAAATCGAGCAGTAAAAAACAATGGTTGGATTTGGCTACATAGTTCGTGGTTATGCGATGGGAAGGGTAGAGATCCTGCCAAGCCGAGTTAGCTATGAATCTGTCTAATCTTTCGTGTATAATTGGGGTTGCAGGCCCTACCTTTGTCCATGTAAACCATCCCGATGTTGGTTTACAATCAAAGAGATTGTTGCGTGATAAACAGTTACGAAAATTATTTATTTGTGATCTTGCTCTTCGATTACCACCATGTTTTTCAGAATCAGCTAAAATTTCATTAAAGTCCCCTCCTAGGAGCCAGGGGGTATTATTATTATTTATATTTAAAGAATCTATTATTTCCCATGTTTTATATTTTTGACTAGTTTCAGAGTGTCCATGCATTCCGGTAAAAAACATAGTGCAATTGTTCAAAGTAATTTGAGTATGTATGTAACGCTCAGAATACGAAATTAAATTTATATTAATATTATGCGAAGAAAACATAGCAATGCCGGAACACCCTTCCGATGGGGGAATTGAAATAAGTTCAAACATACCTAAAGATAAGCATAGACGGCTACATGCCGTTTTATTTAGTTTGGTTTCACATAAAAAGATAATATCCGGACTGGTATGTTGGACATATGTCCTAAAATGTTGAACCGTCGGGGCTTGTCCAAGGCCTTGACAGTTCCAACATAAGAGCCTCATTTTGCTCGGCGGGGTTGGGAGTCAGCCACCGCCGGAGAGTTTTTTGAGCTGCTCATCCCAGCTTTAGGGGTGGATCCGGAAGGTTTGGATTTTTTTGGCGGGAGCGACACTTGAATTGGAGATCGGCGCTTTGTACCTCGGTTTGGTGGGGCTGGAACAGGTGCAGGGGCTGCATCATTTGGATAAGTCTTTAATAACCATTGGTTAAAATCATTAAAAATTGTATCGGTGGGAGCAGGGGGCTTAAGCAATTCGGCGTCAATCTTTTTTATTTGTTGGGCAGTTGGGCTAGGAACACCATCATCTGTAGTGTCCCAGTCGTCATCAGATCCATCCTCAGGGATGGGATATATGGTGTTCGGAAGCTGGGGTTCAAGGGGAGCTTTTTGTTTCAGATCAGGTGCGGCAGATTCTTTGGCAGAGTTGTGAACTTCATCCATAGCAGTGTCCGCATTCGGGACTTCTTCAGTGGCTTGTTCTGTAAATGAGGCAGCATCGCCTTCGTTTATATAACCTAGCATTAGGATATTGGTAGAGGCTAGTTTAGTAATTGTTTGTGTAATAAAAGTAATATAATTGTTAAGGGGAGGGAGAAGCAAAGTACCCATATTATTCTGGTCATTGGGAGGAGCGTTAATATTGGCTGGAACAACTGGAACATTAGTGGGAGGCACTGTAAGGAAATAAGAGGGTATATATATTAAAACAATTATTGTAGAATTAAACCGAAAGAAGAATAAGGTAGTCGTGGAGAAAGAATAGTGATTACCATTCACAGGAGGAACATTCTGATTGAGATTTGGTTCAACGTTACGGATACGCCCACGAATACCAACAGGGCGACGTCTTGGGGGAAGATAGCGAAGCCATTCTCCGTACTGCAGTTTGTTGAGATCAAGGGAAGATCGGATAGGACAGTTTTCGATGGTGTGACTGATAATACCACAACCAGGACAGAGAGTAGGGAGGCGTTCGTATTGGATTCTGCACATAATTTTGTTGGTACCAGATCCGATGAAAACGAAGCGGGTGACAGGTCTGGTAACATCCAATAAAATTTCAACCCGAAGGAAGTCCTTCATGTTCCCTTCAAACTCACGAGTATCGGTTCGGAGTGCGTTTCCAACCATTGACCCTAGGGCATGTCCTACCAGGTGTGATCGATCGATGTCTTCATAGAGTGAAGTAGGGAGAGAGAATATGCGAATCTAGATTCTCATAATGTTGAAATTGTATTCTCCAACAGATTTGGCGGGATCATACTCGGTGACAGCTAGCCATTCGTCCTTGTACAGCCAAGGACCACGGTTGAGGACTTCATAACAATACTTGGACTCTTTGAACTTTATCTTAAGGAAGTTGTCTTGGATAACAGAAATAGAGACTACTTCGTTGGGCTTCCATATTCCTTCGAAAGCATTGATGACAGCGTATATATCGATCACCTTGGATGAGATGAAGCAACCAAATAGAAAGAGTTTTGGGTCTTCCTTGATAAAGTCCCAACCAAAGTCAGGGGTGTATAGGAGATCTGCTTCCTCATTAGTGAGGTCGATAACGCTAAGTTGGGGGATAGAAGAAGATGCCATTGATGTAATTTGAGGGTTGGGGAAAGTAGAGAGAGTAGGATGGTTTTGTGACTTGGTATAAGAATGTAGTTCGTATTTAAAGGACACAATTGGGTGATCTGTAGTATGGTAAGTTGGAAAAAATATTAGAAAGAAGATTGGAGATCGTAAAAGATGGAGAATTTTGATATTAAAAAGGAATATAGGAAAAACGATTTCCTCAATTAGTCTAGATGAGTCGGTGAATAAGGGAATTTTGTAATAAATGTCAAATAAAGGTAAATCAGGGGCAATATTTAAGGGGGCATTCTTTATATAAAAGCATAAAAAGAAAGGAAAGTAAATCATAGAGTGTAGTAAATATGGGCGGAAATTTAGGTATATAGAAAGAATGTCTAAAAAAGTTTTGGCCATAATAGATGCTACTTTAATAGGGGAGTAAATTGGTATAAAGTTTGTAGAGAATAAATTTATATGAATGTAAAAAAGGAAGGTGGAGGTTTTGGTCATAAATAGCGGGGATTGGTTTTTATTTACTGTCATAAAGGAAAGTAAAACTGGTATTTTGAAAAAAAAGGTATACGTATAACGTAAAAGGAAAATAATAATTAGATAATAATTTAAAGAAATTTTAAAAGTTGAATACATTAACAGATAAGGATTAGATATTGAATGGAACAGAAGAAAAAGATTGGTGGTTAAGTTTGACCATATATTTGGAAAAATAGAAATAAAGCTTATTAAAAAGTTGGAAATATGTTTAAAATTTATGAGGGGAAAGATCCTATTTAGTAGGATTTGATAAAGATCCCAAAAGTGGGCTTGCAAAGTTTCACCTAAAAAGGCGTAGTAGGAATAGAATTCCTTCGTGTATATCAGAGCGTAACGTATATTGATATAAGACCATTCATCTAAAGAAAAAAAGAAAGCATGCATGGCAGTATTAAGGTATGAATAAAAGCAGATAAAAGCATAGCAAAAATAAAAGAAAAGCAGGAAAAAGAGAAAGCAATAAAAGATTACAAACCCAGGGAAAGGAGGAAGCGGGGAGAAGAAGATTATTACAGTCCAAATGAGCAAAAAAAATATTGGGGGAATGCGATTAAAAATAAATATAATTAAATTAAAACATAACCGAGGTGGAGAATAGAGATCACAGCTTCCCTTGAGACATTGCCTGGTGACTTGTGTCAAAGATACCATTGTTGTGGCATATTGAGTAGATCCAAAGAATGTACAAATGCAAAGAGGTAAAAGGCAGCGAGTGAGAATACAATAAAGAGAGGTCATAAGTACATAAAGAAATTTTAATATAACCAAATGATAATAAGGCGTAGAAAAGATCATGGATGAAGTAATGACAGGTGATAAATAAACAGGAATAGAGTAACAGTGATTGGAAAAAATGAAAAAGACCATGTACATCTGTTC
Source organism: Hibiscus trionum (assembly GCA_030270665.1). Classification (NCBI taxonomy): domain Eukaryota; kingdom Viridiplantae; phylum Streptophyta; class Magnoliopsida; order Malvales; family Malvaceae; genus Hibiscus; species Hibiscus trionum. The sequence goes on along the minus strand of BSYR01000026.1, from coordinate 36,330,951 downwards.
ATTACACAAAGTAGTCCAAAAGTTAAAAATGACATATTTATATACAGAAGATGGCCAGCAGTAAAACATGTATTTTATAGCAGCAAGAATATTGATTAGGTATCTCATAGCAGTATCTGTTTTCAGGATTGTGACCAAATATGTATATAGAACCAGAACTATAAAAGCTATAATGAAATACTTAGAAAGAAAAGTCATAGCATACATTTCAAGAAAATTGTGAAGGGTGCTTTTAAAACAAAAAAGCTTGGACGTATTAAACAGGAGAGGAGAATACAAATTTGTAAGATTGTAGGAATTATCTAAGGAGAAAAAATTGATTATACACCATTGACAGCAAAACAAACCGCATGTGAGATGTAAAGGAAATTTCAAAACAGTAAAGTTTGGATATATATTAGAAATGAAGTAATTATAAAGAATTAGGTTAAAGCATTTAATTTGATTTGATATTCTATTAGGAATAGAATACAGTGAGACAACATTGTGGCATTGTGATATCCGTATTAAAGAGCATGTCCAGTGATGTGCATGTAAAAAAAGATCCAAAGGAGTGAAAAGGAAATGGAACATATTGTGATTGCGGTGTTTAAATGAAAATCCCAGAAATTGGGCTTGTAGATAATTCCCTAGAAGGGCTTGATACAGGATTGAATTGGGGATACTTATATATTTCTCAATAGATATATGAATATTTAACATAAATAAGGCAGTGGAATCACACGAATCTATTGTAGGATTTATTAGGATAATATGTAAATGAATGCATATGACTAAAAAAACAATCAAGTAATGTGTTAATGGGGAACTAATAAAGGAGAGAAAGCGTAAATAAACAGAAAAAAGTAAGGGATCGTACAAGAGATTCTGCCTAAGAAGGCCAGTATGTCCCTTTCTTTTGTGGTGAAAAGAAATCTGTATCTGGAAAATAAAAGAAAAATATAAAATTAATAAATAAGATATTTTATAAAATTTAAATAAAATAAAAAGTAAAGGGGCTAGAAGCCCTAGCCGTTCCGATGGCTTAGGAGATCGCAAGAAACCCAGAAGAGGAACGGTCGACGATGTAGTCCTCCACCAAATCCCACGGGGAAGGGGATAGATTTGCGCCGACGGTGATGGCAATATGAACACGACTGAAAACCCCACATAGGGTGGGCATGCAAATATCTCAGATCTGTAGAAAAAGAACGATTTAAAAAGAAAGTTAGAACTATAGACAGAACTAAAAGAGAAAAGTTGATAAATATTTAGCAAAGTGAAAGGGAATAAATTTAAAGGGGAGGGGAACCCTAGCCGACACCGCGGTCTAGAAATACCCAGATAGGAGAAGCGAATAATGGCCGCCGTAGTACTCCATCTGGGCCTTCTCATACTTTCCGATAAAGATCTGAGAGAGAATCGAAAGGAAACCCAGGAAATAAAGAAATTAATAATAGACAGATAATGAAGAAAAAGATAAGGGCAAAAAAGATTAAAAAGCCAGCGGAAAGAAAAAGGCATAATGAAATGAACCCAAACGTCGGAGGAGGGGAAATCCTCAAAAGGCTCCGATCTTGAGTCTAGAAGACAGATCTGGAAAGAAGGCAAAGGTTTAAAGGATCTGCAAAAAATAAAAAAAAAAGGTTAGATAATTTAAAAATAAAGAGTGATATAGAGCCAGAAACGAAAAAAGGAAAAAAACCCTTATGAAGAAAGGTATCTGAATCACCATGGAAGAGTCCTTCTGGGAAGGAGACGGCCAAGCCGGTGCCTCAGGCCAAGAAATGGGGTAGAAATCCAGAGATGAAAAGTAGGGGAAAACCCAAGTCAGAAAAAAGAAATAAACCAGAGGAAATATAAAAAAGATGGAATAAAAAAGCGATATAAAGTAAAATATATGAAAAAATGGAAATGGTGGGGAGGCTTTTCGTATTCTCTTACCCATAATCCTTAGATCCAATGAGATAATGTCTTGGAAATGATTCGGCTGAGGGAGAAGTGCCGTGAGGGGAAGGGGAAGAGACGCGTGAACCAAGGGAAGTGGAGACCGAAAAAACCAAAAACCATTTCAGAGAATTTCGGGAAGAGAGAAAGAGAAACGAGAGCCACACACCCGTTGGACTTTAACTGAGTAAAAAATACAGAAATTGAGTTTTTGCAATATAATTGTGTTGAAACGATCGTAATCAATTATATGAACTCCTAAAATTTGATTAAAACTTATTTTTCAGTCATTTTTGAAGAGGTTTCGGGCGAGCGGGTCTAAATGGGCCATAAAATGGACCCGTTGGACTTTTAACTGAGTAAAAAATATCGAATTTGAGTTTTTGCAATATAATCTTGTTGAAGAGCTCGTAATCAATTATATGAACTCCTAAAATTGGATCAAAACTTATTTTTCGGTCCTTTTTGTAGAGGTTTCGGACGAGCGGGTCTAAATGGGCCTTAAAATGGACCCGTTGAACTTATAACTGCGTAAAAAGAACATAAATTGAATTTTTGCAATACAATAGTGTTGAAAAGCTCGTAATCAACGATATGAACTCTTAAGTTTTGATTAAAACTTGTTTTGCGGTCCTTTTTGTAGAGGTTTTGGACGAGCGGGTCTAAATGGGCCGTGAAATGGACCCGTTGGACTTTTAACTAAGTTAAAAATACCGAATTTGAGTTTTTGCAATATAATCTTGTTGAAAAGATTGTAATAAATTATATAAACTCCTAAAATTGGATCAAAACTTGTTTTTCGGTCCTTTTTGTAGAGGTTTAAGACGAGCGAGTCTAAATGGGCCTTAAAATGGACCCGTTGAACTTATAACTGCGTGAAAAGAACATAAATTGAATTTTTGCAATACAATAGTGTTGAAAAGCTCGTAATCAACGATATGAACTCTTAAGTTTTGATTAAAACTTGTTTTGCGGTCCTTTTTGTAGAGGTTTAGGACGAGCGGGTCTAAATGGGCCGTGAAATGGACCCGTTTGACTTTTAACTAAGTAAAAAAATGTCGAATTTGAGTTTTTGCAATATAACCTTGTTGAAAAGCTCATAATCAATTATATGAACTCCTAAAATTGGATCAAAACTTGTTTTTCGGTCCTTTTTGTAGAGGTTTCGAACGAGCGGGTCTAAATGGGCCGTAAAATGGACCCGTTGGACTTTTAACTGAGTAAAAAATACCGAATTTGAGTTTTTGCAATATAATCTTGTTGAAAAGCTCGTAATCAATTATATGAACTCCTAAAATTGGATCAAAACTTGTTTTTCGGTCCTTTTTGTAGAGGTTTCGAACGAGCGGGTCTAAATGGGCCGTAAAATGGACTCGTTGGACTTTTAACTGAGTAAAAAATACCGAATTTGAGTTTTTGCAATATAATCTTGTTGAAAAGCTCGTAATCAATTATATGAACTCCTAAAATTGGATCAAAACTTGTTTTTCGGTCCTTTTTGTAGAGGTTTCGAACGAGCGGTTCTAAATGGGCCGTAAAATGGACCCGTTGGACTTTTAACTGAGTAAAATATACCGAATTTGAGTTTTTGCAATATAATCTTGTTGAAAAGCTCGTAATCAATTATATGAACTCCTAAAATTGGATCAAAACTTGTTTTTCGGTCCTTTTTGTAGAGGTTTCGAACGAGCGGGTCTAAATGGGCCGTAAAATAGACTCGTTGGACTTTTAACTGAGTAAAAAATACCGAATTTGAGTTTTTGCAATATAATCTTGTTGAAAAGCTCGTAATCAATTATATGAACTCCTAAAATTGGATCAAAACTTGTTTTTCGGTCCTTTTTGTAAAGGTTTCGGACGAGCGAGTCTAAATGGGCCTTAAAATGGACCCGTTGTACTTATAACTGCGTAAAAACAACAGAAATTGAATTTTTGCAATACAATAGTGTTGAAAAGCTTGTAATCAACGATATGAACTCTTAAGTTTTGATTCAAACTTGTTTTGCGGTCCTTTTTGTAGAGGTTTTGGACGAGCGGGTCTAAATGGGCCGTGAAATGGACCCGTTGGACTTTTAACGAAGTAAAAAAATGCCGAATTTGAGTTTTTGCAATATAATCTTGTTGAAAAGCTCGTAATCAATTATATGAACTCCTAAAATTGGATCAAAACTTGTTTTTCGGTCCTTTTTGTAGAGGTTTCGAATGAGCGTGTCTAAATGGGCCGTAAAATGGATCCGTTGGACTTTTAACTAAGTAAAAAATACCGAATTTGAGTTTTTCCAATATAATCTTGTTGAAAAGCTCGTAATCAATTATATGAACTCCTAAAATTGGATCAAAACTTGTTTTTCGGTCCTTTTTGTAGATGTTTCGAACGAGCGGGTCTAAATGGGCCGTAAAATGGACCCGTTGGACTTTTAACTGAGTAAAAAATACCGAATTTGTGTTTTTGCAATATAATCTTTTTTAAAAGCTCGTAATCAATTATATGAACTCCTAAAATTGGATCAAAACTTGTTTTTCGGTCCTTTTTATAGAGGTTTCGAACGAGCGGGTCTAAATGGGCCGTAAAATGGACCCGTTGGACTTTTAACTGAGTAAAAAATACCGAATTTGAGTTTTTGCAATATAATCTTGTTGAAAGGCTCGTAATCAATTATATGAACTCCTAAAATTGGATCAAAACTTATTTTGCGGTCCTTTTTGTAGAGGTTTCGAACGAGCGGGTCTAAATGGGTCGTAAAATTGACCAGTTGGACTTTTAACTGAGTAAAAAATACCGAATTTGAGTTTTTGCAATATAATCTTGTTGAAAAGCTCGTAATCAATTTTATGAACTCCTAAAATTGGATCAAAACTTGTTTTTCGGTCCTTTTTATAGAGGTTTCGGACGAGCGGGTCTAAATGCGCCTTAAACTGGACCCGTTGTACTTATAATTGCGTAAAAACAACATAAATTGAATTTTTGCAATACAATAGTGTTGAAAAGCTCGTAATCAACGATATGAACTCTTAATTTTTGATTAAAACTTGTTTTGCGGTCCTTTTTGTAGAGGTTTCGGACGAGCGGATCTAAATGGGCCGTAAAATGGACCCGTTGGACTTTTAACTAAGTAAAAAGTACAAAAATTTTGTTTTTGCAATATAATCGTGTTTAAAAGATCGTAATCAACTATATGAACTCCAAAAATTAAATCAAAACTTGTTTTTCAGTCATTTTTGAAGAGGTTTCGAACGAGCGGGTCTAAATGGGCCGTAAAATGGACCCGTTGGACTTTTAACTAAGTAAAAAATACTGAATTTGAGTTTTTGCAATATAATCTTGTTGAAAAGCTCGTAATCAATTATATGAACTCCTAAAATTGGATCAAAACTTGTTTTTCGGTCCTTTTTGTAGAGGTTTCGGACGAGCAGGTCTAAATGGGCCTTAAAATGGACCCGTTGAACTTATAACTGTGTAAAAACAACATAAATTGAATTTTTGCAATACAATAGTGTTGAAAAGCTCGTAATCAACGATATGAACTCTTAAGTTTTGATAAAAACTTGTTTTGCGGTCCTTTTTGTAGAGAGGTTTCGGACGAGCGGGTCTAAATGGGCCGTAAAATGGACCCGTTGGACTTTAAACTGAGTAAAAAGTACAAAAATTGAGTTTTTGCAATATAATCGTGTTGAAAAGATCGTAATCAATATTATGAACTCCTAAAATTTAATTAAAACTTGTTTTTCGGTCATTTTTGAAGAGGTTTCGGGCGAGCGGGTCTAAATGGGCCGTAAAATGGACCCGTTGGACTTTTAACTGAGTAAAAAATACCGAATTTGAGATTTTGCAATATAATCTTGTTGAAAAGCTCGTAATCATTTATATGAACTCATAAAATTGGATCAAAACTTATTTTTCCGTCCCTTTTGTAGAGGTTTCGGGCGAGCGGGTCTAAATGGGCCTTAAAATGGACCCGTTGAACTTATAACTGCGTAAAAAGAAAAGAAACTGAATTTTTGCAATACAATAGTGTTGAAAAGCTCGTAATCAACGATATGAACTATTAAGTTTTGATAAAAACTTGTTTTGCGGTCCGTTTTGTAGAGGTTTTGGACGAGCGGGTCTAAATGGGCCGTAAAATGGACCCGTTTAACTTTTAACTGAGTAAAAAGTACAAAAATTGAGTTTTTGCAATATAATCGTATTGAAAAGATCGTAATCAATAATATGAACTCCTAAAATTTGATTAAAACTTGTTTTTCGGTCATTTTTGAAGAGGTTTCGGGCGAGCGGGTCTAAATGGGCCCTAAAATAGACCCGTTGGACTTTTAACTGATTAAAAAATATCGAATTTGAGTTTTTGCAATATAATCTTGTTGAAGAGCTAGTAATCAATTATATGAACTCCTAAAATTGGATCAAAACTTATTTTTCGGTCCTTTTTGTAGAGGTTTCGGACGAGCGGGTCTAAATGGGCCTTAAAATGGACTCGTTGAACTTATAACTGCGTAAAAAGAACATAAATTGAATTTTTGAAATACAATAGTGTTGAAAAGCTCGTAATCAACGATATGAACTCTTAAGTTTTGATTTAAACTTGTTTTGCGGTCCTTTTTGTAGAGGTTTTGGACGAGCGGGTCTAAATGTGCCGTGAAATGGACCCTCTGGACTTTTAACTGAGTAAAAAATACCGAATTTGAGTTTTTGCAATATAATCTTGTTGAAAAGCTTGTAATAAATTATATGAACTCCTAAAATTGGATCAAAACTTGTTTCTCGGTCCTTTTTGTAGAGGTTTCGGACGAGCGAGTCTAAATGGGCCTTAAAATGGACCTGTTAAACTTATAACTGCATGAAAAGAACATAAATTGAATTTTTGCAATACAATAGTGTTGAAAAGCTCGAAATCAACGATATGAACTCTTAATTTTTGATTAAAACTTGTTTTGCGGTCCTTTTTGTAGAGGTTTCGGACGAGCGGATCTAAATGGGCCGTAAAATGGACCCGTTGGACTTTTAACTGAGTAAAAAATACCGAATTTGAGTTTTTGCAATATAATCTTGTTGAAAGGCTCGTAATCAATTATATGAACTCCTAAAATTGGATCAAAACTTATTTTGCGGTCCTTTTTGTAGAGGTTTCGAACGAGCGGGTCTAAATGGGTCGTAAAATTGACCAGTTGGACTTTTAACTGAGTAAAAAATACCGAATTTGAGTTTTTGCAATATAATCTTGTTGAAAAGCTCGTAATCAATTTTATGAACTCCTAAAATTGGATCAAAACTTGTTTTTCGGTCCTTTTTATAGAGGTTTCGGACGAGCGGGTCTAAATGGGCCTTAAACTGGACCCGTTGTACTTATAATTGCGTAAAAACAACATAAATTGAATTTTTGCAATACAATAGTGTTGAAAAGCTCGTAATCAACGATATGAACTCTTAAGTTTTGATTTAAACTTGTTTTGCGGTCCTTTTTGTAGAGGTTTTGGACGAGCGGGTCTAAATGTGCCGTGAAATGGACCCTCTGGACTTTTAACTGAGTAAAAAATACCGAATTTGAGTTTTTGCAATATAATCTTGTTGAAAAGCTTGTAATAAATTATATGAACTCCTAAAATTGGATCAAAACTTGTTTCTCGGTCCTTTTTGTAGAGGTTTCGGACGAGCGAGTCTAAATGGGCCTTAAAATGGACCTGTTAAACTTATAACTGCATGAAAAGAACATAAATTGAATTTTTGCAATACAATAGTGTTGAAAAGCTCGAAATCAACGATATGAACTCTTAATTTTTGATTAAAACTTGTTTTGCGGTCCTTTTTGTAGAGGTTTCGGACGAGCGGATCTAAATGGGCCGTAAAATGGACCCGTTGAACTTTTAACTGAGTAAAAAGTACAAAAATTTAGTTTTTGCAATATAATCATGTTTAAAAGATCGTAATCAACTATATGAACTCCAAAAATTGAATCAAAACTTGTTTTTCAGTCATTTTTGAAAAGGTTTCGAATGAGCGGGTCTAAATGGGCCGTAAAATGGACCCGTTGGACTTTTAACTAAGTAAAAAAATACTAAATTTGAGTTTTTGCAATATAATCTTGTTGAAAAGCTCGTAATCAATTATATGAACTCCTAAAATTGGATCAAAACTTGTTTTTCGGTCCTTTTTGTAGAGGTTTCGGACGAGAAGGTCTAAATGGGCCTTAAAATGGACCCGTTGAACTTATAACTGTGTAAAAACAACATAAATTGAATTTTTGCAATACAATAGTGTTGAAAAGCTCGTAATCAACGATATGAACTCTTAAGTTTTGATAAAAACTTGTTTTGTGGTCCTTTTTGTAGAGGTTTCGGATGAGCGGGTCTAAATGGGCCGTAAAATGGACCCGTTGGACTTTTAACTGAGTAAAAAGTACAAAAATTGAGTTTTTGCACTATAATCGTGTTGAAAAGATCGTAATCAATAATATGAACTCCTAAAATTTGATTAAAACTTGTTTTTCGGTCATTTTTGAAGAGGTTTCGGGTGAGCGGGTCTAAATGGGCCGTAAAATGGACCCGTTGGACTTTTAACTGAGTAAAAAATACCGAATTTGAGATTTTGAAATATAATCTTGTTGAAAAGCTCGTAATCAATTATATGAACTCCGAAAATTTGATCAAAACTTATTTTTCGGTCCTTTTTGTAGAGGTTTCGGGTGAGCGGGTCTAAATGGGCCTTAAAATGGACCCGTTGAACTTATAACTGCGTAAAAAGAATAGAAACTGAATTTTTGCAATACAATAGTGTTGAAAAGCTCGTAATCAACGATATGAACTCTTAAGTTTTGATAAAAACTTGTTTTGCGGTCCTTTTTGTAGATGTTTCGGACGAGCGGGTCAAAATGGGCCGTAAAATGGACCCGTTGGACTTTTAACTGAGTAAAAAGTACAAAAATTGAGTTTTTGCAATTAATCGTGTTGAAAAGATCGTAATCAATAATATGAACTCCTAAAGTTTGATTAAAACTTGTTTTTTCGGTCATTTTTGAAGAGGTTTCGGGCGAGCGGGTCTAAATGGGCCGTAAAATGGACCCGTTGGACTTTAAACTCCGTAAAAAATACCGAATTTGAGATTTTGCAATATAATCTTGTTGAAAAGCTCGTAATCAATTATATGAACTCCTAAAATTTTATCAAAACTTGTTTTTCGGTCCTTTTTGTAGAGGTTTCAGGCGATCGGGTCTAAATGGGCCTTAAAATGGACCCGTTGGAATTTTAACTAAGTAAAAAATACCGAATTTGAGTTTTTGCAATATAATCTTGTTGAAAAGCTCGTAATCAATTATATGAACTCCTAAAATTGGATCAAAACTTGCTTTTCAGTCCTTTTATAGAGGTTTTGGCCGAGAGGGTCTAAATGGGCCGTAAAATGGACCCGTTGGACTTTTAACGGAGTAAAAAATACCGAATTTGAGTTTTTGCAATATAATCTTGTTGAAAATCTCGTAATCAATTATATGAACTCCTAAAATTGGATCAAAACTTGTTTTTCGCTCCTTTTTGTAGAGGTTTCGGGCGATCGGGTCTAAATGGGCCTTAAAATGGACCCGTTGGAATTTTAACTAAGTAAAAAATACCGAATTTGAGTTTTTGCAATATAATCTTGTTGAATAGCTCGTAATCAATTATATGAAGTCCTAAAATTGGATCAAAACTTGTTTTTCGGTCCTTTTTGTAGAGGTTTCGGACAAGCGGGTCTAAATGGGCCTTAAAATGGACCTGTTGAACTTATAACTGCGTAAAAACAATAGAAATTGAATTTTTGCAATACAATAGTGTTGAAAGCTCGTAATCAACGATATGAACTCTTAAGTTTTGATTAAAACTTGTTTTGCGGTCTTTTTTGTAGAGGTTTCGGACGAGCGGGTCTAAATGGGCCGTAAAATGGACCCGTTGGACTTTTAACTGAGTAAAAAGTACAAAAATTGAGTTTTTGCAATATAATGGAGTTGAAAAGATCGTAATCAATTATATGAACTCCTAAAATTTGATTAAAACTTGTTTTTCGGTCATTTTTGAAGAGGTTTCGGGCGAGCGGGTCTAAATGGGCCGTAAAATGGACCCGTTGGACTTTTAACTGAGTAAAAAATACCGAATTTGAGATTTTGCAATATAATCTTGTTGAAAAGCTCGTAATCAATTATATGAACTCCTAAAATTTGATCAAAACTCTTTTTTCGGTCCTTTTTGTAGAGGTTCCGGGCGATCGGGTCTAAATGGGCCTTAAAATGGACCCGTTGGACTTTTAACTAAGTAAAAAATACCGAATTTGAGTTTTTGCAATATAATCTTGTTGAAAAGCTCGAAATCAATTATATGAAGTCCTAAAATTGGATCAAAACTTGTTTTTCGGTCCTTTTTGTAGAGATTTCGGACAAGCGGGTCTAAATGGGCCTTAAAATGGACCCGTTGAACTTATAACTGCGTAAAAACAATAGAAATTGAATTTTTGCAATACAATAGTGTTGAAAAGCTCGTAATCAACGATATGAACTCTTAAGTTTTGATTAAAACTTGTTTTACGGTCTTTTTTGTAGAGGTTTCGGACGAGCGAGTCTAAATGGGCCGTAAAATGGACCCGTTGGACTTTTAACTGAGTAAAAAGTACAAATATTGAGTTTTTGCAATATAATCGAGTTGAAAAGATCGTAATAAATTATATGAACTCCTAAAATTTGATTAAAACTTGTTTTTCGGTCATTTTTGAAGAGGTTTCGGGCGAGCGGGTCTAAATGGGCCGTAAAATGGACCCGTTGGACTTTTAACTGAGTAAAAAATACCGAATTTGAGATTTTGCAATATAATCTTGTTGAAAAGCTCGTAATCAATTATATGAACTCCTAAAATTTTATCAAAACTTGTTTTTCGGTCCTTTTTGTAGAGGTTTCGGGCGATCGGGTCTAAATGGGCCTTAAAATGACCCGTTGGACTTTTAACTAAGTAAAAAATACTGAATTTGAGTTTTTGCAATATAATCTTGTTGAAAAACTCGTAATCAATTATATGAACTCCTAAAATTGGATCAAAACTTGTTTTTCGATCCTTTTTGTAGAGGTTTCGGACGAGCGGGTCTAAATGGGCCTTAAAATGGACCCGTTGAACTTATAACTGCGTAAAAAGAACATAAATTGAATTTTTGCATTACAATAGTGTTGAAAAGCTCGTAATCAACGATATGAACTCTTAAGTTTTGATTAAAACTTGTTTTTCCGTCCTTTTGTAGAGGTTTCGGACGAGCGGGTCTAAATGGGCCGCAAAATGGACTCGTTGGACTTTTAATTGAGTAAAAAGTACAAAAATTGAGTTTTTGCAATATAATCGAGTTGAAAAGATCGTAATCAATTATATGAACTCCTAAAATTTGATTAAAACTTGTTTTTTAGTCATTTTTGAAGAGGTTTCGGGCGAGCGGGTCTAAATGGGCCGTAAAATGGACCCGTTGGACTTTTAACTGAGTAAAAAATACCGAATTTGAGATTTTGCAATATAATCTTGTTGAAAAGCTCGTAATCAATTATATGAACTCCTAAAATTTTATCAAAACTTGTTTTTCGGTCCTTTTTGTAGAGGTTTCGGGCGATCGGGTCTAAATGGCCCTTAAAATGGACCCGTTGGAATTTTTTTTTTTTTTTGAAGAAAAGGCCTCATTAAAAACCCCTACTACTGTCCTTCAAGCAAAGCTAGAGGACCCTAAAAAGGGGAAAAGAGTGCCTAAATATTAGTAATCAATGAGTATTTGTTACAAGATGAAGAATACAATGGGGAATATCCGATTCAAATGACGTAGAAGTCATAGAATTCAGAGAAAAGGAAGCCAACGTATGGGCTATAACATTTGCCTCACGGCGTACAAATGAAATGGAAGAAAAGTCGAAGTCCTGAAGAGCATCTTGTATCTGAAGAATAGTTGGTCCCATGGTAGATAGATCCTGAGCAGGATTGTTGATCCTATTCGCGAGAGAGGCGCAATCCGTTTCGATCATGATACGATTCCAACCTTGAGAGCGGGCAAAGGTAAGACCGGCAAGGATGCTTTCCCCCTCACTGGTGATAGCGTCCTGACGGCTACCAAGAGGGAAAGCAAGACCACCCACGACTGCTCCGGCAGAGTCACGAGCAACAACGCCAACGGCTGCTGCACGAGTAGAAGGGTTAAAAGCTCCATCCACATTAATTTTGATATAATTAAGAGGAGGAGAACGGGAGAGATTAGTAATTTTGGATGGAGGTGTATCAGATGGAATTGAAGATTTACAAAATTCATCATGTAAGCTAATTGAGTTGACTGCAATTAGCCATGAGGGTTGTAGATGGTGGTTGTGAACCCAATCATTACGTCGGTTCCAGATATTCCATAAAACTGTAAGAAAAAGACCAAATTTATCAGGGTGAAGTGTAGAGGCTGCTTCCTCTAACCATTGTAAGGGTGAAGGAGCGAAGCTCTTATAAATAGAGATAGGAATACCACTAATTTGGAGGGCTTCAGCTGCCCCAGGACAGTCACGAAACGCATGTAGAATTGATTCCGAATGGTTACCACAGATAGAGCATAGCCCCGAACTAGGGGAAAAAGCTTGCATTTTAGAACCAACTGGAAGGGCATCAGATGCCACACGCCAGCCAAAAGTTTTAATTTTGGGTAAAGCTTTTATTTTGGATAAAAATTTCCAAAACCGAGTAGGTGGCAAAGGTTGAGAACAGGAGCGTTGTAGGAAGATATATCCGGAGCGAACTGAGTAGATACCCGAATCATTGGGGGACCATAAAATTGAATCCCGGTGATCATTTATGATGGGGATACGGAGAATGGCATCCGCATCAGTTGGATTGAAATAATTGTACAACTTTGCCGTATCCCAGGCAGTTTGATTGCGGATCATGAAATCCCGACATCGAATGTGAAATTCGTCAGAAATTTCATAATCCCCAGTTAGCTCCATTGGAGAAGACCCACCCCATATATCTTTATGTATTCTGATATTACTGTTTATACCTGGGCGATGAAGAAAGCCAGGGAAAAGGTGCTGAATAGCGTTATATATACCTTGCCAAGCAAAGGAGCCCCTACTAGGTTTCGCCGCATCCAGGATATTGCCTGAAGGGAAATATTTAGATCGGTATATTTGTCCTAATAAAGAGTCCGTTCGCAAATTAGTTTCCAAATTTGCTTACCCAAAAGAGCGATGTTGAAGTCATGTAGGTCTTTGAAGCCCATGCCACCAGCGGATTTGGGTAAACATATCCGGTTCCATGGTAACATGTGCCAACCTTTTTTGTTCGATTTACCAGTCCACCAGTATTGGCGGATTGATGTAGTCATGTCGTCGATGATATTGTGTGGAAGAAGATAGCAAGACATCACATATTGTGGGAGAGATTGTAGAACAGCTTTTATAAAAATCTCTCTACCACTAAAGGATAGAAGGTGTTTGTCCCAGCTAGAGAGACGAACATGTACTTTATCACGTACAAAGCCTAATGATTCAGTTTTATTTTTCCCTATTAGGAGCGGGATGCCTAGGTATACTCCGGGGTTAGAAACTTCACGTACTTGTAAAAGGCTATTGAGTGCATTTCTTGTTGCGGAAGGTGTACGTGGGTTATAGAAAATTGTTGATTTCTCGAAATTTATAGCTTGACCAGATGCATTAGCATAAACTTGAAGAGCATTTTTTAGAAGGGATGCTTCAGATTGATTGGTATTAATAAATACCATACAGTCATCAGCAAACAGTAGGTGGTTAACTTTGGGCCCATGCTTACATGCACCCAGACCAGGAAGTATATTAGTTTGTTGAGCGGCAGCTAAATAAGCCGATAGTCCCTGAGTGCAGAATAGGAAGAGAAAAGGGGATAGAGGATCCCCTTGACGAAGGCAACGTTGAGGTTGAAATGTGGGTGAAAAGGAGTTATTAATTTTAATTGAGAAAGAGACAGTGGATATACAACGCATTATAAGATCAATCCAATCGGATGCAAAGCCTATACGTGTCATAACGTTTACAAGGAAAGACCATTCAACTCTATCGAAGGCTTTTTCCATGTCAAGCTTGAGAGCAGCTCTTTGCGAGGATTTATTCACACCGGAATTGATATTGTGAATAATTTCATGCGCAACAAGGATATTATCAGAAATGTTACGTCCCTGGATAAAGGCAGCTTGATTAGGGCTAATACAAAGCGGTATAACCCGTTTCATTCTATTTACAATTGTTTTGGCAACAATTTTATAGAGAACAGTACATAGACTAATTGGCCGGAGTTGTTTCATGGATGTTGGATCCTTAACTTTGGGTATTAGCACCAGAATGGTTTTGTTAACTAAGGCCATATCTGCTTTGCCATTTAATAGGTCCATACAGAGATTAAGGACATCGTTACCGACTGTGTCCCAGTGTTGTCGAAAGAAACTACTAGGCAGACCGTCAGCACCAGGGGCCTTCCTAGGGTCAATATCTTTAAAGGCATGAAGTATTTCTTCTTTGGTGAACGGCTTAAGAAGGTTGTCGTTCATTGAAGAATTAATGGAGGGGTGGATTTTGTCAAGAATATTTTCCGAGAGTTTGGGATTAGAGGTTGTAAATAGATTTTGGAAATAATTCGAAGCGATATCCATTATTTCAGATTCAGAGGTACACCAATTGGAGTTGGCATCATAGAGACCTATGATGGAATTTTTCTTATTACGATTAGTAGCTCTGGCATGGAAGAATTTGGTATTTTTGTCTCCTTGGGATAGCCAAAGAGTTCGTGACCTTTGAGCCCAATAAGCTTCTTGTTCAGTTAAAAGTTTATTTAATTCCGTTCTATAGTTTAAATAAGTTTGTTTATTTGTGGCTGTTAAGGGACGATAAAGTAGTTTGTTAATTTTTTTGGTAAGAAATTTAATGCGTCCTGTTGTTTTAAAGCGTTGTTGGTTTTGCCAATCATCTAAGTATGTTCCTACCGCTTTGATTTTATTGATGGCTGTTCCTGGGGTATCATTCCATGCCCTTTTGATTGTTTGGATGTTGTCTTTATTATTAGCCCAACAACTTTCAAATCTAAAATTTTTAGGGATTTGTGTTTTGGTTGTAGTTATTGGTTTGTCAAATTCAAGAAGAAGGAAACAGTGGTCAGATTTGGCAACAAATTCCGTAGATATGCGATGAATAGGGAAGAGATATTTCCAAGCGTAATTAGCAACAAAACGGTCAAGTCGTTCATGAGTTACCGGGGTTAAGGGACCTACTTTTGTCCATGTGAACCATCCCGAAGTTGGTTTGCAATCGTATAGGTTATTTCGGATTAAGCAATTACGAAAATTCTTAATTTGGGATCTAGCTCTCCGAGGACCTCCTTGTTTTTCCGAATCTGTTAGAATCTCATTGAGATCTCCTCCAATAAGCCAAGGTTTATCTTTAGTAGTAGAGTATAAGGAATCAATTAATTCCCATGTTTTATATTTTTGGCTAGTTTCCGAGAATCCATGCATTCCAGTGAAAAACATAGTATTGTAACTATTTGTAATTTGAATGTGAATATAACGCAGCAAATAGGAAATTAAACTTATATTAATATCATTTGCGGCGAATAAAGAAATACCGGAACACCCTTCCGAGGGGGGAATGGAAATTATGTCTAACATACCCAATGAGAGACATAAGCGGTTACATTCCGCATTATTTAGCTTAGTTTCACATAAAAAGATAATATCGGGGCTGGATCGTTGGACATAGGCTCGGAGATGTTGGACCGTCGGGGCTTGTCCAAGGCCCTGACAGTTCCAGCAAAGGATCTTCATTTTGCTCGGCGGGGCTGGGAATCAGCCGCCGCCGGAGAGTTTTTAGAGCTGCTCATCCCAGCTTTTGGAGTAGATCCGGATTGTTTGGATTTTTTCGGCGGGAGCGATACTTGTATTGGGGAGCGGCGTTTCATGCCTCGGTTAGTTTGGTTTGGTGCAGGTGCTGGAACAGGGGCTGCATCATTCGGGTAAGTTTTAAGTAACCACTGATTAAAATCATTGAACAATGTATCAGTGGGTTTAGAAGGCTTACTCGATTCGGAATCAAACTTCTTAATCTGCTCGGCAGTAGGGCTGGGAACACCATAATCATCCTTGGTTTCCCAGTCATCATCAGAACCATCTTCCGAGATGGGATAGATGGTGTTAAGGGGTTGGAGCTCAAGAGGAGCCTTTTGCTTCAAATCAGTATTAGGGGGGCTTTAGCAGAATTGGGGTCTTCATCAATAGTCATGTCAACATTTTGACCATCTTCAGTAGCTTGTTCCGTAAATGAGGCTGCATCACCATCATTTAGAGAACCTATGCAGCGTAGAAAACTTGTAATTAGTGCCTTATAAATTTTTGTGTTGAGTAATAAGAGGATATAAACTAAGTTACCCATATTATTCTGTTCGTTAGGAGCTGTAGGGTTGGCAGGAGCTGCTGGGATATTAATTGGAGCCACTGTGATAAAAACTATAGTTAGGTATAATGATAGAAAAAAGGAATTAAAGAAACAGCTGAAAAGAGTGGTAATTGTAAAAATTAAGGTGGGGTTACCATTTACTGGAGGGATGATTGGAATCTGATTTGGTTCCACATTGCGAATACGTCCCCGAAAACCAGCTGGGCGACGTCTTGGTGGCAGATAGCGGAGCCATTCTCCGTACTGTAACTTGGTGGGATCAAGAGTTGAACGAATTGGACAATTTTCCAGGGTATGGCTGATAATGCCGCATCCAGGACAAAGAGTTGGGAGCCTTTCATACTGAAGTCGGCACATAATTTTGTTTTCTCCAGAACCAATGAAAACGAATCGGGTGACAGGTCTTGTAATGTTGAGCAGGATTTCAACACGAAGAAATTCTTGCATATTTCCATCGATATGGCGGGTGTCTGTTCGGAGAGCTTGACCAACCATAGAACCTAGAGCATGTCCCACCAGATGGGAGCGATCAACATCAGCAAAAAGAGAGTCTGGGAGAGAGAAAATTCGGATCCAGATTCTCATGGTACTGAAGTTGTAGTCGTTTAATGATTTGGCCGGATCGTATTCAGTTACTGCAAGCCATTCGTCCTTATAAAGCCAAGGACCACGATTGATGATCTCATAGCAGTTCTTGATTTCCTTAAACTTGATTTTGATAAAGTTGTCTTGAATCGCTGAGATGGATACCACTTCATTGGGTTTCCAGATACCTTCGAAGGCATTGATCACAGCAGAGATGTCGAGAGCCTTGGATGATATAAAACGACCAATAACAATGAGCTTAGGGTCTTCTTTGATGAATTCAAAGTCAGGTGTATACAACAACTCTGATTCCTTATTGGTAAGATTGATCGAGTTGAGTTGGGGGATGGAGGAGGATGAAGCCATTAAGAGAATTAGAAGATATGAGAATTGCAAGATAGGAAAGTGTTGTAGTGGGGTGGAAGAGAAATATTGCAGGTATATAAAGAAATTGAAAAAACCTAAGGGGAAAAGAATATGGAAAGAGAATTGATTAATATTTTGGAAAATAAATATGGGTTGTAAAAGATGGAAAGTACTTTTATGCTGAGAAAGTTTATTTAGAGTACCTTCCTGAATTGATTTGAGCCTATAAATTATTAAGAGAAAGTACTTTTTATTTCTATAAAAGTTAAGGCTAGACTTTAATAGTGGCGTTAAAGAGATTTGTATAAGGTATTGACTATAAAGATGGTCTGAGAATAGAAATATACAGGTGGTTTTGGTAAAAAAAGAAAGGCATTTAATACTCGAGTATTTAAAGCAGAGAAGAATTTTTAGTAGCTTAAATAAAGGAAAGTAAATGAAAAAAATTGTTTTATTTATTTTCCTTAATTGAGGTAGGATTACGGAATAAAATATCGACTTTGATAGTAGTATCTTTAGTAATATATGAGAATGTAATAAATAAAAGGAGGTAATTTTAATAATAGATATTAATATTTGACTTTTATAAACTGTATTGAAAGGGATTAAAGTTGGTGTCTTAGAATTTTCTATGAGCTGGCATAATAAATGGTTGGTAATCGTTAAGTAAGAAATTTGAAATTTTTTTACATTTGAATATTTTAAGGGGGAGGTACTAAAAATTGAAAAAGGTTGAAGTAAAAGAATGTGGATAACATTTAAAACTATTTTTGTAAAGGTATGACTAGAGATATTTATAGAAAATATATTTATTGTTTGGATGGGTGGAAAAAGATGGTGTGTTGTCATACAACGGATTAGATAAATTAGTAAAATAGGTGTAACGGAAGGAGAGGCAATGATTAAGGTAATTGCTTTTTGAGAATAAATAGACTGTAATAAATAGCATTTGATTAATTTATAAAAATTAAGATAGTAGTAAAACCAGTAAAAAGATGGGGAGTTATGAAAATAAATAATATTAAATAAAACCATTATTAGGCGAGATATTTTACAATAATTGGTCATAATTATTGAGAATATGAAGTAAAGGGATGGGGCCTTGATTATTGCATTTGAAAAAAACCGAGGGTTAAAAGCTTCGCAAATAAGGTATATATATGGACTGTAAAATAGGTAGAGAGGAAAGGAATAAAGAACTGTTATAGTGTCCCTAGATGGTAGGGTAGATTTAAAATCCCTTAAAAGGGCTCGAAAGAAGTCACCTAGAAAGGTGTAGAGGCATAACCAGAGATTGATATTGAGGAAAAATAATTTAGAGCATATGAAGTACCATTCTTGAACTTGGAATACTAAGCAGGAAGTAGATACGGCAGTGCAAAATCCTATGAACATGCATCTAAAAAAAGAGAGCAGGCCTAGTTTTACACATCTAGAAAAAAGAAAAAACCCTAGAGCCATACATCTAGAAATAAAAAGCAACCATATGAAAGCCACATAGCAAGAAAAAACAGGAGAGAAGCAGGAGATTAAAATTACAAACCCAGGGATAGAGAGAAGCGGGGCAAAGAAATTAGATACAGACCAAATGAGCAAAAAAATGATGGGGGAGGAATGAAATAAATATAAAATGAATAAACATAAGGAAATTACATAATGAATTGGGATTTGAGTGTACCACCAAGGGATGTTGTAGAGGCTGAAGAACTGCATAATAAAGATTATGTTAGATTGCATACCAAACAACAATATGAATGTTGAGGAATTGAAATTAACTAAAGGGATATATAATAGGAAAATATAGGTTAAGTGAGTTTTGATGATTAAATAGTTTAGATAGTACAAACTGATACATATATAAGTTACAATCAGTAAATAAAAATGAAATTTATATTTAGAGATGGACAGCAAAGATAAGAAGATATTGGTTAAAATGACAAGTGTAGTGTATAGATATGCACTACCCTTAAAAAATAGAAAGAAATATAAAATAATGTTTAGTGAAGTAAGGGATTTAGTATGTGTAAACAAGACATTGATCTTAGAAATATGTAGAGGCAAGGCAAAAGATCTTAAAGAAAAAATCTTAGAAATAAGATTATCAACATTCATCACAGGTAGGTAAAGAACCCTATCCAAAATGTTAAGAAGATTAACTAGAAAAGAAGCGAGTTGAACATTCCTTATGTGGCATAGCCGAATGTAAATGAAATGCAAGAAATTTAACCAAGAAAAAAGGAATGCAATAAGATCATTAAAGATGAGAACTTTATAATAATTATATGAACAGATAAAGTTAATATGAACAGATGATTTTCGAGACCAACTTAAATGAGCATATAAAGTAGGAGGCAAAGAGATGAACAGAGAGAATAATAACTTGCAATAATAGATTAAATCATACGATCCCAGAATATGGGCTTGTAAAAGATTCCCAAAAAGGGCTGGATGTAAAGATGATTTAAAAAGATAATGGTTAATTAGTGATGCAAATATCATAATGAGTGTGCTTGATGTCAATAATATTATGTTTGGGGTCATCATAGAATATCCACATAAAATGTAATGCAACAAGTAGAAATTTAAATAGCAGCATATAATATGCAGAAGGAAGTGTCTAATCAAGTATATACAGCTTAAATGAGGGTAGCAGTGCATAAGAAGGATAAAAATAATAGAAAAGAGAGTATTGAGATATACCTTATGAGAGAGCAGAAAGGAAGCATATAGGAAAGTAAAACTTATGAAGAAGCAAAGTCGACAAATCTGAGACAAAGCAAATATAAACCGGATTAAAAAAATGTGAGAAAAAATATGAAAACTTAAGAGAAAGATTGAAAAAAACCCTAGATGGTGGGATTCCATTAAGGACCACCACTGGATCCAGAGAGACAACACCGTCAGCCAAAGCAGAAGTAAAATTCCTGAAAAACGTTGGAAGAAATGGAAAAAGGAAATGAGAAATCTGGAAAAAGAAAAAATAACATAAATAATAGAAAAAGAAAAGGTTAAGATAAAAGGTTGAATAAACCCTAAATCTTTCCCCGAAAAGGGAAACCCTAAATCAGGAAGACCCATGAAAAGGCTGAGAGAATCGCCCACCAAACGCGACTGTCTGGATAGTATCGCATGTTTCAGGATCGGTGGAGAAGAGGTAGATCTAACGACTAGGGCTGCCACCGCCAACAACCGATGAGAGAAACAAAACGAACACCGTATGGATCTGGAAAATAAAACAAAGAGATAAGAAAAAATAAGATGAAAAGGTATAAATATACACAGAAAAAAGAAGAAAAGGAGGAGAGAACGGTTGATAAAGAGATAAAATGATGGGCTGGACAAGGTCCAAAAACCGAGATCTGGGTAACTCAAAGGTTGCCCAGAACTCAAGGGAAATATCCAGAGAAGGCTGGATCTGCAAAAGGAAGAAAGAATGTTAAAGCAAAACCGAGAAGAGAAGGAAAAACCAAAAAAATCAGTAATAAAGTGGAAACCACTTATCTGAAACGTCCGACCCTCCAGATCCGTAAGGTACCAGGAATACGGTAGCCGTCGGGGAGGTAAAGCCCAAGGTTCCAAGATAGAAACATAGAGAAACCCAGATCCAAAGGATAAAACGATTAAAAACGGAGATAAAGGTAAAACCAAAAATACGATATAGCCGGAAAAACCAGAAAAAAATGAGGAACAAAAAGATGCTTGAAAAGGGAAAAACGGTGGAGAAATGATATATACAAACAGAGAAAAATTAGATAAAAAGATTTAGAATAACAAACCGTCCATATGAAAAGGTGGGGGGGCGGGATGACTCTCTGTCTTCTCGTCCCGAATTCCAAGGGATAAAGCGTTGATGAAATCTCACAAGGCTTGCAAACGCGGCAGAGAGGAGGGAGTGCCGTGTGGGGGAAGGGGAGTGGTGGAGAAGAAAATTCCACCGGGAAAAGGGGGGAAAAGAAAGAGAACAAGCCAAAACCCATGAAAAATCCGAGAGAGAATTGAGAGCACCCGCCCGTCCGTTACCCGTTGGAATTTTAACTAAGTAAAAAATACCGAATTTGAGTTTTTGCAATATAATCTTGTTGAAAAGCTCGTAATCAATTATATGAACTCCTAAAATTGGATCAAAACTTGTTTTTTGGTCCTTTTTGTAGAGGTTTCGGACAAGCGGGTCTAAATAGGCCTTAAAATGGACCCGTTGAACTTATAACTGCGTAAAAAGAACATAATTGAATTTTTGCAATATAAATAGTGTTGAAAAGCTCGTAATCAATGATATGAACTCTTAAGTTTTGATTAAAACTTGTTTTGCGGTCCTTTTTGTAGAGGTTTCAGACGAGCGGGTCTAAATGGGCCGTAAAATGGACCTGTTGGACTTTTAACTGAGTAAAAAGTACAAAAATTGAGTTTTTGCAATATAATCGTGTTGAAAAGATCGTAATCAATGATATGAACTCCTAAAATTTGATTAAAACTTGTTTTTCGGTCATTTTTGAAGAGGTTTCGGGCGAGCGGGTCTAAATGGGCCGTAAAATGGACCCGTTGGACTTTTAACTGAGTAAAAAATACCAAATTTGAGATTTTGCAATATAATCTTGTTGAAAAGCTCGTAATCAATTATATGAACTCCTAAAATTTTATCAAAACTTGTTTTTCGGTCCTTTTTGTAGAGGTTTCGGGCGATCGGGTCTAAATGGGCCTTAAAATGGACCCGTTGGACTTTTTTTTTGAAGAAAAGGCCTTATTAAAAACCCCTACTACTGTCCTTCAAGCAGAGCTTAGAGGACCCTAAAAAGGGGAAAAGAGTGCCCAAATATTATTAATCAAGAATAATTTGTTACAAAGTGTTGGATACAAGAAGGGATATCCGAGTTGAATGACATAGAAGTCATAGAATTCAGCGAGGAAGTAGCCAAAGTATGGGCTATAATATTTGCCTCACGGCGTACAAAAGAAATAGATACAAAGTCAAAATCGTGAAGAGATGCTTGAATCTGAAGAATAGTAGGTCCCGTGGTAGAAAGGTCCTGAGCAGGGTTGTTGATCCTATTCGCGAGAGAAGCGTAGTCAGTTTCAATCAAGAGACGGTTCCAGCCTTGAGATCGGGCAAAGGTGAGACCAGCTAGGATGCTTTCCCCTTCACTAGTGATAGCGTCCTGACAGCTACCAAGAGGGAATGCAATGCCACCCACAACTTTTCCTGCAGAATCACGAGCAACGGCGCCAACGGCTGCTGCACGAGTCGATGGATTAAAAGCTCCGTCCACATTTATTTTGATATGATGAAGTGGGGGAGGGATCCAGGATGGTTTAGAAAAGGTAGATGGAGCTGGGGCAGACGTCTTTAAAGCTTTACAAAATTCATCATGTAAACTAATGGAATTGACGGCAATTAGCCAAGGTGGTTGTAGATGTTGGTTATGTACCCAGTCGTTACGTCTATTCCATATATTCCATAAAGCAGTAAGGAAGAGACCAAATTTATCAGAGGAAAGTGTAGTAGCTGCTTCCTCTAACCATTGTAGAGGGGTGGGAGCTATACTCCTATAAAGAGTGATAGGGATACCACAAATTTGGAGGACTTCAGACGCCCCAGGGCAGTCACGAAACGCATGAAGGATCGATTCTGAGTGGCTACCACAGATAGGACAAGGTCCCGAGTTAAGAGAAAAGGCTTGCATTTTAATTCCAACTGGTAGAGCATCAGATGCCATACGCCAACCAAAAGTTTTGACTTTGGGCAAAGCTTTGACTTTGGATAAAAACTTCCAGAACCGAGTAGGTGACGTAGGTGGGATTATGGAGCGTTGTAGGAAAATATATCCAGAACGGACTGAGTAGATACCTGAGTCGTTAGGAGACCAGAGTATTGAGTCACGTTGATCATTTATGATGGGGATACGAAGAATAGCATCGGCATCAGTTGGATTGAAGTAATTTCTTACCTTATCCGTATCCCAAGCTGTTTGGTTACGAATCATAAAATCGCGACATCAAATGTGGAATTCATCTGAGGTTTCGTAATCCCCAGTGAGCTCAATCGGGGAAGACCCTCCCCATATATCTTTGTGTATTCTAATATTACTGTTTATGCCTGGGCGGTGAAGAAAGCCGGGGAAAAGACGCTGAAGCGCGTTATACATACCTTGCCAAGCAAAAGAACCCCAATTGGGTTTTGGTGCATCTAGGATATTGTCTGAGGGAAAGTATTTAGAATGGTATATTTGTCCTAATAGAGAATCTGGTTCACAGATGAGTTTCCAAATTTGCTTGCCCAAAAGAGCAATGTTAAAATCGTGCAAATCCTTAAAACCCAACCCACCAGCAGATTTAGGTAAACATACACGATTCCATGGGATCATATGCCAACCTTTTTTGTTGGATTTGCCAGTCCACCAGTATTGACGGATTGATGTAGTCATGTCATCGATGATGTTTTGTGGTAGAAGATAGCAGGACATGACATATTGTGGAAGAGATTGTAAGACTGCTTTGATGAATATCTCTCGACCACTAAAAGAGAGGAGATGTTTGTCCCAGCTAGAGAGACGATCATGTACTTTGTCGCGCACAAATCCTAGCGATTCAGTTTTGTTTTTTCCAATTAGAAGTGGGATGCCTAGATAAACTCCAGGGTTAGTAACCTCACGAACTTGTAAAAGGTTGTTGATTGCATTTCTTGTTGCTGATGGTGTACGCGTGTTATAGAAAATTGTTGATTTCTCAAAATTAACCGCTTGACCGGATGCAATAGCATACGTTTGAAGAGCTTTTTTAAGAAGGGACGCTTCAGATTGATTAGTGTTAATGAATACCATGCAATCATCGGCAAAAAGCAAGTGGTTGACTTTAGACCGTATTTACAGGCACCTAGTCCTGGAAGAATTTTAGTTTGTTGAGCAGCAGCTAAATAAGCCGAGAGGCCTTGAGTACAAAAGAGGAAAAGGAAAGGGGATAGGGGATCCCCCTGACGAAGACCACGTTGAGGTTGAAAGGGTGGGGAGAAAGAATTATTAATTTTAACTGAAAAGGAGACTGTAGTAATGCAACGCATTATAAGGTCGATCCATTCGGATGCGAAGCCCATGCGTTCCATAACATTTGCAAGAAATGACCATTCTACTCTATCAAAAGCTTTCTCCATGTCTAGCTTAAGAGCAGCACCTTGAGAGGACTTAGTAGCTCCTGAGTTAATATTGTGAATAATTTCAAGTGCAACGAGGATGTTGTCTGATATGTTGCGTCCCTGGATAAAGGCTGCTTGATTAGGGCTTATGCATAGAGGTATAGCCTGTTTCATTATGTTGACTATTGTTTTGGCAACTATTTTATAAAGGACAGTGCAGAGGCTAATTGGTCTGAGTTGTTTCATGGAGGTTGGATCCTGGACTTTGGGGATTAGTACTAATATAGTTTTGTTGACTGAGGCCATATCGGCATTGCCGTTTAGAAGATTAATACAAAGATTAATAACATCTTCGCCCATTGTGTCCCAGTGTTGTCGAAAAAAGCTACTGGGTAGGCCATCGATGCCAGGAGCTTTCCTAGGGTCAATGTCTTGAAAGGCATGGAGAATTTCCTCTTTAGTGAAAGTCCTTAGAAGTGTTTCATTCATTGATTGATTGATGGAAGGGTGAATTTTATCAAGAATATTGTTCGAGATTTGGGGATTGGATTTTGTGAAAAGATTTTGAAAATATGCAGAAGCGATATTCATAAGATCTGAGTCAGACGTGCGCCAATTCGAGTTAGCGTCGTAAAGGCCTGTAATCAAATTTTTCTTATTCCTATTAGTAGCTCGGGCATGGAAGAACTTGGTGTTTTTATCCCCTTGGGAAAGCCAGAGAGTGCGAGATCTTTGAGCCCAATAGATTTCTTGTTCTGTTAAGAGTTTATTTAGTTCAGTTCTATAATTTAAATATACTTGTTCATTTGTGGCAGTTAAATGACGGTATAGTAATTTATTAATTTTTTTAGTGAGGAACTTAATTCTTTCGGTTGATTTAAAACGTTGTTGGTTTTGCCATTCTTCTAGGTATGTGCCAACAGCTTCGATTTTGTCAATGGCAGTTCCGAGAGTGTTGGCCCAGGCCCTTTTAATTGTATGAATATTATCTACATTATTAGCCCAGCAGCTTTCAAATCGAAAATTATTGGGTTGATTTTTGGGGTTAGAAACCGAAGGGTCTAAATCAAGGAGAAGGAAACAATGGTCAGATTTGGCAACATACTCTGTGGTAATTCGGTAGGAAGGGTAGAGGTCTTGCCAAGCTGAATTAACTATAAATCGATCTAATCTTTCATGTATAACCGGGGTTAAGGGCCCTACTTTAGTCCATGTAAACCATCCAGAAGTTGGCTTGCAATCAAAGAGGTTGTTTCGTAATAGACATTTGCGAAAATTTTTAATTTGTGATCTAGCCCTGCGGGGACCACCTTGTTTTTCAGAGTCAGTTAATATTTCATTAAAATCCCCACCGAGGAGCCACATGTTATTTTTAGTAGAAGAGTATAATGAATCTATAAATTCCCATGTTTTATATTTTTGACTAGTTTCAGAGAAACCATGTAAACCAGTAAAAAACATTGTATAATTGTTCTTGGTTATTTGAGCATGAATATAACGCGACGAATAAGAAATTAAACTTATATTAATATCGTTTGCAGCAAATAGGGAAATACCGGAACACCCTTCCGTAGGGGAAATAGAAATAATGTCTAACATACCTAATGAAAGACAAATGCGGTTACATTTCGCGTTATTTATTTTGGTTTCGCATAGGAAAATGATATCAGGGTTGGTGCGTTGGACATAGGACCGGAAATGTTGAACCGTCGGGGCTTGTCCAAGACCCTGACAGTTCCAGTATAGGATCCTCATTTAGCTCGGCGGGGCTGGGAATTAGCCGCCGCCGGAGAGTTTTTAAAGATGGTCATCCCAGCTTTAGGAGTGGATCCTGATGGTTTGGATTTTTTTGGCGGGAGCGAAACTTGTATTGGAGAGCGGCGTTTCATGCCTCGGTTCGTTGGGGCTGGTGCAGGTGCAGGTGCAGGTGCGGGGGCTGCATCATTGGGGTAAGTTTTTAGTAACCACTGATTAAAATCATTGAAAATTGTATCAGTGGGTTTAGAGGCCTTACGCAATTCAGAGTCAAACTTTTTAATCTGTTGGGTAGTAGGGCTGGGAACACCATCGTCCGTGGTGTCCCAATCATCGTCAGAACCATCTTCCGGGATGGGATAGATGGTGTTCAGGGGCTGGGGCTCGAGTGGAGCTTTTTGCTTCAAGTCAGATGCAGGGGGATCTTTAGCAGAGTTGGGACCTTCTTCCATGGCCGTATCAACATTTTGGGCTTCCTCGGTTGCTTGTTTCGTAAAGGAGGCGGCATCGCCTTCATTTAGAGAACCTATGTATTGTAGATTGATTGTGATTAGGTTCTTGTAACCATTTATATAAAGGATGACGAAGATGTAATGTAAATTACCCATATTGTTCTGATCAGTGGGAGGAGCAGTAGTGTTGGCCGAAGCTGCTGGAATATTTGTTGGGGCCACTACAATGAGAACAGATAGTAAGTATTTGGACAGAATAATTGGGGAAGTAAATCGAGTAAAAAATGAGATTATTGTAAAGGTAGAAATAAAATTACCATTCATTGGAGGAATGTTTTGGTTAAGATTTGGTTCCACATTGCGGATACGCCCACGAGTTCCAACTGGGCGACGTCTAGGGGGGAAGGTAGCGGAGCCATTCCCCATACTGTAATTTGTTGAGATCGAGTGAAGAGCGGATGGGACAGTTATCTAAAGTATGGCTGATAATACCACAACCTGGGCAGAGAGTAGGGAGTCTTTCATACTGAATTCGGCACATGATTTTGTTTTCACTTGATCCAATAAAAACAAATCGAGTAACAGGTCTTGTGATGTCAAGCAGAATTTCAACCCTGAAGAAGTCCTTCATATTCCCCTCAAACTCTCGGGTATCTGTCCGGAGGACTTTGCCAACCATTGACCCTAGGGCATGTCCCACTAGATGGGATCGGTCGACATCAGCATAGAGTGAATCAGGGAGGGAGAAAATTCGGATCCAAATTCTCATGATATTGAATTTGTAGTCAACTAAAGCTTTGGTTGGATCGTATTCAGTAACTGCTAACCATTCATCCTTGTACAGCCAAGGACCGTGGTTGATTACCTCATAGCAATTCTTGATTTCCTTGAACTTTATTTTGAGGAAATTATCTTGTATAACAGATATGGATACTACCTCATTAGGCTTCCAGATTCCTTCGAATGCATTGATAACAGCGTATATGTCTAACACTTTGGACGATATGAAGCATCCGATAAGAATAAGCTTGGGGTCTTCCTTGATAATATCCCAACCAAGGTCGGGTGTGTAGAGTAGTTCCGCTTCTTCGTTGGTGAGATTGATAGAGCTAAGTTGGGGAATGGAAGAGGATGAAGCCATCGATAGGGTTGGTAAATTTGGGATAATAGGATGATAGAGATAGGTTTGTGGTTTGGTGTAGTTATGATGTACATATATAAAGAAAATAATTGAGGGGGTTAGAATATGGAAAGTAGATGGAGGAGATTTTGGAAAAGCAATTAGCGATTGGAAAAGATAGATTCTATTAAAATCAAAAATTGACCTATACAATAAAATTTCCTTAAACAATCTAAAAAAATTATTAAGGGAAGAATTATTAAGGGCGAACCTTAGATATCTATATAATTTTAAATTAAAGTTTAAAGGTAGTATTAAAAAGATTTTATGGAAGTGTTGGCTGAAAATAAGGAATAAATAAAGAAAGATAGGATCAGCCTTGGTAATAAAAGTAGATATTTTAATAGATGAATATTTAAGTCGGAGAGTAAGTTTAGGATATGCAGTTAATGGGAAATAAAATATGGAAAGTCCTAAGAATAATTCCATTAATGGTGTTAGTATTGCAAAAGAAACGGCAAAGTTTAATGAGTGTGATTTTGGAAATATAGTTAATTGTATTAAATAGATTGAATAGAATTTGAATATAATTTTAATAAAGGTATTACTCATGAACCAGGATAAAAACGAAAAGATATAATTGCTATTAGCTATATTTAAAACTTTTATTCTGGGAAATTTATGAAAATTATAACCGGTAAGAAATATTGAAAAAAGATATTTGGATAGTAAAATCTGACTTGTTAGTTGTATTAAAAGCCAGGGAATAATTACTCTTGATTTTAGTTTTGAGTTCCACTAGAAGTATTGACTAAAAAAAGAGGGGAAGGATAAAGTTAATAGTTTACAATTTTGAAAATTGTGAGAAGAGAAGTAGTCCCTAAAGAATAGGGTAGTTGTAAAATCCCTTGAAAGAGCTAGAAAATGGTCACCTAATAAGGTGTAGTAGGAGTCACGATCTTTAATATCGATTGAGCATAAAATGAAACATTCAAAACAGCATACATGAAGCAGATAGACAGAAGCATATAACACAAAGAAATATCCTAGAGGCATACATCTATGAGTAAGAAGCAACCAAATAAAAAACATAGAGAAAAGGAAAACAAAAGGAAAGCAGCACAAAATAATTACAGACCCAGGGAGAGGAGGAAGCGGGGTAGAGAAAGTTAATACAGACCAAATGAGCAAAAAAATGATGGGGGTAAAACAAATTAAATAAGCTACAGCTACATAATTACATAACCAAGGAATAATGCAACAAGAAGAATCGAAAGACCTGCAGAATTGCATGATATTGTTGTCACTTGGTTTCAAGATCTGCAAAAAGGTCAAAGTGTATATAAAAGAACCTTTGAAAGTATAGTTATAAAATAAAGTAAGAGTCTTAAAAGTATTTTCATATAGGAAAATAGATTTGGTAGTCCATCCAGAAATTGCAACTGGTATAGAACAATATGGATCAGAATTATAATAGTAATAGGTAATAGTGCAATGTTTACATTGTGGATCAGAAGATAGAATTGGGTAGATACAGATTAGGTGTGTACTAACTAAGTCTATAGTAGATATGTAAAATGTAATGTCGCAAAGAACAACATAAGAGTTGTGGATCAGAATTATAAAAGTAACCTTGAAGATTATAGTAACACAGTTTAACCAATTTGGGAATATGGTTCTAAAAGCACAAGACCGTGAAGAGCATTTATAATTCGTGATGATTCTATGTATTACTTTCGAGCAGAATAACTTGGAGAAGGCAATAGATAGCAAAGAGTTACCGTGGGTTAGTGATGAAGTATAATTAAAATTTAATAATCCCAAAAGGTGGGCTAGAATGAATTTCCCTTGAAGGGCTTGTTGTATATAGGAAGCAATGGTGATAGAATATACCAGAAAATAAGAGAGAGCATGGGAATTGAAGGAGTGTGATGAAACAGAGAGAAAGTATATGTAAAAAAATGATTGAAAGTATGAGATGATTAGAAAATAAACTAATTTGATATAGATGTTAAAATTATGTCTGTTTAAAACGGGGAAAAGCAAAAGTTGAAAATTGTAATATTGGGTGATAACCAAATGGCAGTGAGGGTGTTAATGACTATGGCAGAGAAGATAAAAAAATAAATGCACAAGGGATAATGAAAGGTATACAGGATAAAGGCAAAGAACCATATCAGACCAGAGAATTTAACTAAAAAAATGACTAACCAGGACAAGATGTCAATAAAAGTATGGGGATAAGGTCTTAATGAATGTATGAAGATAAATATGATAATGCCATGGGTATATATCAAACCAGAGTACAAAGGTATAAAGAAAATTATAATGATAAGAGGAGAACAAAGAGAGACCTTTGTAAAATGCTTCCAATGGATAGCACGTCTAGAACCAGAACGGAGTAAAATAGACCAAATCTGGATAAAGAAGAAGAGGCAATAAGTTAATAATCTCAGATAAAAATAAAAGGGAAATAGAAGAAAGTACAGTGGAAGAGAATAACATATTTTAGCCCAATGTTTGGGTAAATCCCAAATCGGAAGTTGAGAGGGCGGATCGAAAATCTGAAACCTCCGTCGGTCCCCATTGAAATGGGTTCCTATCATCTTCATAAGGAATCTGAGAAGAAGAAAACGGAAGGAAAATGAGAAAAAAATAAAGCCCAGAGACAGAGATGAAAATAAAGAGATATGGAGATAAATCAATAACAAAAATAAACGATCGGAGTTTAGAAAAACCAAGAACAATGGTGGCGGCGGTTTGGCGATCCTGTCAAAAGAATTAGGGTAAGCCAAATCTGAGAATATGAAAGAGTTTGAGTTAGAAAAAACATACATCGGATAACCAAACCCAAATTTCAACAAAATAAAAAATAGAATTAGAATAAGGGTAAAGGGCAACAAAACCAGGCGGCCGAAAACATGGTCTCCTTCATGGGATTCGATCGGAGAAAAGAGGGAAATGCCAGACGGAGGCAGATCGGAATCATGCATGTGCTTCCACCGGCCAAAGACCCATTTTCCATAATATTCAGATCTGGTAGCGAGAGAGAGCCCCAGATCGATTATAAGCAAAACAAACGCCGAATGAATCTTGCAGCAAAGTAATAGAAGGCTCGTTAGAAACCAGATCAATAGATTATAACCAAAAATAAAAAGGAAAAAAACTCATTTTCCATTAGTTTCAGATCTAGTGGCGAGGGGGAGTCCCATATCGGATTTGAACAACATGAAGACCAAGTGCATCTCGCAACAAAAAAACAGAGAATGCATTAGAAACCAGTAAAGTGTGTTATAAAAATGAAGTAATAAAAACAAAGTAAAAGAAATTATGTGGGGCGGGACGGCTCTTGGCCTTCTCTTACCATTTCCCAATGGTGACAATTGAATCCGGTTTGATGGCAATGATGGCATTTTCGGCGGAAGGTGGAAAGGTGCCGTATGGGAAAGGGGAAATGAGTGGAATAGAGAGAGAAATCCCACCGGAAAACAAGGAAGAAAGAAAAGAAAATGCAAACACCCACCAGAAACCCCGAAAAGAATTGAGAGAGAATTGAGAGCCATCCCACACCCACACGTTACCCATTACCCGTTAGCCACCCGTTGGACTTTTAACTAAGTAAAAAAATACCGAATTTGAGTTTTTGCAATATAATCTTGTTGAAAAGCTCGTAATCAATTATATGAACTCCTAAAATTGGATCAAAACTTCTTTTTCGATCAATTTTGTAGAGGTTTCGGACGAGCGGGTCTAAATGGGCCTTAAAATGGACCTGTTGAACTTATAACTGCGTAAAAAGAACAGAAATTGAATTTTTGCAATACAATAGTGTTGAAAAGCTCGTAATCAACGATATGAACTCTTAAGTTTTGATTAAAACTTGTTTTGCGGTCCTTTTTGTAGAGGTTTCGGACGAGCGGGTCTAAATGGGCCGTAAAATGGACCCGTTGGACTTTTAACTGAGTAAAAAAATACCGAATTTGAGTTTTTGCAATATAATCTTGTTGAAAGGCTCGTAATCAATTATATGAACTCCTAAAATTGGATCAAAACTTATTTTGCGGTCCTTTTTGTAGAGGTTTCGAACGAGCGGGTCGACATGGGCCGTAAAATTGACCCGTTGGACTTTTAACTGAGTAAAAAATACCGAATTTGAGTTTTTGCAAAAAAATCTTGTTGAAAAGCTCGTAATCAATTATATGAACTCCTAAAATTGGATCAAAACTTATTTTTCGGTCCTTTTTGTAGAGGTTTCGGGCGAGCGGGTCTAAATGGGCCTTAAAATGGACCCGTTGAACTTATAATTGCGTAAAAAGAACAAAAATTGAATTTTTGCAATACAATAGTGTTGAAAAGATCATAATCAATGATATGAACTCTTAAGTTTTGATTAAAAATTGTTTTGCGGTCCTTTTTGTAGAGGTTTCGGACGAGCGGGTCTACATGGGCCGTAAAATGGACCCGTTGGACTTTTAACTAATTAAAAAATACATGAATTGAGTTTTTGCAATATAATTGTGTTGAAACGATCGTAATCAATTATATGAACTCCTAAAATTTGATTAAAACTTGTTTTTCAGTCATTTTTGAAGAGGTTTCGGGCGAGCGGGTCTAAATGGGCCGTAAAATGGACCCGTTGGAATTTTAACTAAGTAAAAAATACCGAATTTGAGTTTTTGCAATATAATCTTGTTGAAAAGCTCGTAATGAATTATATGAACTCCTAAAATTGGATCAAAACTTATTTTTCGGTCCTTTTTGTAGAGGTTTCAGACGAGCGGGTCTAAATGGGCCTGAAAATGGACCCGTTGAACTTATAACTACGTAAAAACAACATAAATTGAATTTTTGCAATACAATTGTGTTGAAAAGCTCGTAATCAACGATATGAAATATTAAGTTTTGATTAAAACTTGTTTTGCGGTCCTTTTTGTAGAGGTTTTGGATGAGCGGGTCTAAATGGGCCGTGAAATCGACCCGTTGGACTTTTAACTAAGTAAAAAAATGCCGAATTTGAGTTTTTGCAATATAATCTTATTGAAAAGCTCGTAATCAACTATATGAACTCCTAAAATTGGATCAAAACTTGTTTTTCGGTCCTTTTTTTAGAGGTTTCGGACGAGCGAGTCTAAATGGGCCTTAAAATGGACCTGTTGGACTTTTAACTGAGTAAAAAATACCGAATTTGAGTTTTTGCAATATAATCTTTTTGAAAAGCTCGTAATCAATTATATGAACTCCTAAAATTGGATCAAAACTTGTTTTTCGGTCCTTTTGTAGAGGTTTCGGATGAAAGAATCTAAATGGGCCTTAAAATTGACCCGTTGAACTTATAACTGCATAAAAAGAACATAAATTGAATTTTTGCAATACAATAGTGTTGAAAAGCTCGTAATCAACGATATGAACTCTTAAGTTTTGACTAAAACTTGTTTTGCAGTCCTTTTTGTAGAGGTTTTGGACGAGCGGGTCTAAATGGGTCGTGAAATGGACCCGTTGGACTTTTAACTGAGTAAAAAATACCGAATTTGAGTTTTTGCAATATAATCTTGTTGAAAGGCTCGTAATCAATTATATGAACACCTAAAATTGGATCAAAACTTATTTTGCGGTCCTTTTTGTAGAGGTTTCAAACGAGCGGGTCTAAATGGGCCGTAAAATTGACCCGTTGGACTTTTAACTGAGTAAAAAATACCGAATTTGAGTTTTTGCAATATAATCTTGTTGAAAAGCTCGTAATCAATTATATGAACTCCAAAAATTGGATCAAAACTTGTTTTTCGGTCCTTTTTGTAGAGGTTTCGGACGAGAGAGTCTAAATGGGCCTTAAAATGTACTCGTTGAACTTATAACTGCGTAAAAAGAACAAAAATTGAATTTTTGCAATAAAATAGTGTTGAAAAGCTCGTAATCAACGATATGAACTCTTAAGTTTTGATTAAAACTTGTTTTGCGGTCCTTTTGTACAGGTTTTGGACGAGCGGGTCTAAATGGGCCGTGAAATGGACCCGTTGGACT
The DNA here is from genome assembly GCA_030270665.1 of Hibiscus trionum. NCBI lineage: Eukaryota > Viridiplantae > Streptophyta > Magnoliopsida > Malvales > Malvaceae > Hibiscus > Hibiscus trionum. The sequence continues at coordinate 36,297,174 of BSYR01000026.1, read as the reverse complement.
TTTAACTAAGTAAAAAAATGCCGAATTTGAGTTTTTGCAATATAATCTTGTTGAAAAGCTCGTAATCAATTATATGAACTCCTAAAATTGGATCAAAACCTATTTTTCGGTCCTTTTTGTAGAGGTTTCGAACGAGCAGGTTTAAATGGGCCGTAAAATGGACCCGTTGGACTTTTAACTGAGTAAAAAATACAGAAATTGAGTTTTTGCAATATAATCTTGTTGAAACGATCGTAATCATTTATATGAACTCCTAAAATTTGATTAAAACTTATTTTTCAGTCATTTGGGAAGAGATTTCGGGCGAGCGGGTCTAAATGGGCCGTAAAATGGACCCGTTGGACTTTTAACTGAGTAAAAAATACCGAATTTGAGTTTTGCAATATAATCTTGTTGAAAAGCTCGTAATCAATTATATGAACTCCTAAAATTGTATAAAAACTTATTTTTCGGTCCTTTTTGTAGAGGATTCGGGCGAGCGGGTCTAAATGGGCCGTAAAATGGACCCGTTGGACTTTTAACTGAGTAAAAAATACCGAATTTGAGTTTTTGCAAAATAATCTTATTGAAAAGCTCGTAATCAATTATATGAACTCCTAAAATTGGATCAAAACTTGTTTTTCGGTCCTTTTTGTAGAGGTTTCGAACGAGCGGGTCTAAATGGGCCGTAAAATGGACCCGGTGGACTTTTAACTAAGTAAAAAAATACCGAATTTGAGTTTTTGCAATATAATCTTGTTGAAAAGCTCGTAATAAATTATATGAACTCCTAAAATTGGATCAAAACTTGTTTTTCGGTCCTTTTTGTAGAGGTTTCGGACGAGAGAGTCTAAATGGGCCTTAAAATGGACCTGTTGAATTTATAACTGCGTAAAAAGAACATAAATTGAATTTTTGCAATACAATAGTGTTGAAAAGCTCGTAATCAACGATATGAACTATTAAGTTTTGATTAAAACTTGTTTTGCGGTCCTTTTTGTAGAGGTTTTGGACGAGCGGGTCTAAATGGGCCTTGAAATGGACCCGTTGGACTTTTAACTAAGTAAAAAAATGCCGAATTTGAGTTTTGCAATATAATCTTGTTGAAAAGCTCGTAATCAATTATATGAACTCCTAAAATTGGATCAAAACTTGTTTTTCGGTCCTTTTTGTAGAGGTTTCGAACGAGCGGGTCTAAATGGGCCGTAAAATGGACCTGTTGGACTTTTAACTGAGTAAAAAATACTGAATTTGAGTTTTTGCAATATAATCTTGTTGAAAGGCTCGTAATCAATTATATGAACACCTAAAATTAGATCAAAACTTATTTTGCAGTCCTTTTTGTAGAGGTTTCGAACGAGCGGGTCTAAATGGGCAGTAAAATTGACCCGTTGGACTTTTAACTGAGTAAAAATTACCGAATTTGAGTTGTTGCAATATAATCTTGTTGAAAAGCTCCTAATCTATTATATGAACTCCTAAAATTGGATCAAAACTTGTTTTTCGGTTCTTTTTGTAGAGGTTTCGGACGAGCGGGTCTAAATGGGCCTTAAAATGGACCCGTTGTACTTATAACTGCGTAAAAAGAACATAAATTGAATTTTTGCAATACAATAGTGTTGAAATGCTCGTAATCAACGATATGAACTCTTATTTTTGATAAAAACTTGTTTTGCTGTCCTTTTTGTAGAGGTTTCGGAGGAGCGGATCTAAATGGGCTGTAAAATGGACCCGTTGGACTTTTAACTGAGTAAAAAGTACAAAAATTTATTTTTTGCAATATAATCGTGTTTAAAAGATCGTAATCAACTATATGAACTCCTAAAATTGAATCAAAACCTGTTTTTCAGTCATTTTTGAAGAGGTTTCGAATGAGCGGGTCTAAATGGGCCGTAAAATGGACCCGTTGGACTTTTAACTAAGTAAAAAATACCGAATTTGAGTTTTTGAAATATAATCTTGTTGAAAAGCTCGTAATCAATTATATGAACTCCTAAAATTGGATCAAAACTTGTTTTTCGGTTCTTTTTGTAGAGGTTTCGGACGAGCAGGTCTAAATGGGCCTTAAAATGGACCCGTTGAACTTATAACTACGTAAAAACAACAGAAATTGAATTTTTGCAATACAATAGTGTAGAAAAGCTCGTAATCAACAATATGAACTCTTATGTTTTGATAAAAACTTGTTTTGCGGTCCTTTTTGTAGAGGTTTCAGACGAGCGGGTCTAAATAGGCCGTAAAATGGACCCGTTGGACTGTTAACTGAGTAAAGAGTACAAAAATTGAGTTTTTGCAATATAATCGTGTTGAAAAGATCGTAATCAATAATATGAACTTCTAAAAATTGATTAAAACTTGTTTTTCGGTCATTTTTGAAAAGGTTTCGGGCGAGCGGGTCTAAATGGGCCGTAAAATGGACTCGTTGGACTTTTAACTGAGTAAAAAATACCGAATTTGAGATTTTGCAATATAATCTTGTTGAAAAGCTCGTAATCAATTATATGAACTCCTAAAATTTTATCAAAACTTGTTTTTCGGTCTTTTTTGTAGAGGTTTACGGCGATTGGGTCTAAATGGGCCTTAAAATGGACCCGTTGGAATTTTAACTAAGTAAAAAATACCGAATTTGAGTTTTTGCAATATAATCTTGTTGAAAAGCTCGTAATCAATTATATGAACTCCTAAAATTGGATCAAAACTTGTTTTTCGGTCCTTTTTGTAGAGGTTTCGAACGAGCGGGTCTAAATGGGCCGTAAAATGGACCCATTGGAGTTTTAACTGAGTAAAAAATACCGAATTTGAGTTTTTGCAATATAATCTTGTTGAAAAGCTAGTAATCAATTATATGAACTCCTAAAATTGGATCAAAACTTGTTTTTCGGTCCTTTTTGTAGAGGTTTCGGAAAAGCGGGTCTAAATGGGCCCTAAAATGGACCCGTTGTACTTATATCTACGTAAAAACAACAGAAATTGAATTTTTGCAATACAATAGTGTTGAAAAGCTCGTAATCAACGATATGAAATCTTAAGTTTTGATTAAAACTTGTTTTGCGGTCCTTTTTGTAGAGGTTTTGGACGAGCGGGTCTAAATGTGCCGTGAAATCGACCCGTTGGACTTTTAACTAAGTAAAAAATGCCGAATTTGAGTTTTTGCAATATAATCTTATTGAAAAGCTCGTAATCAACTATATGAACTCCTAAAATTGGATCAAAATTTGTTTTTCGGTCCTTTTTGTAGAGGTTTCGGACGAGCGGGTCTAAATGGGCCTTAAAATGGACCCGTTGTACTTATAACTGCGTAAAAAGAACATAAATTGAATTTTTGCAATACAATAGTGTTGAAAAGCTCGTAATCAACGATATAAACTCGTATGTTTTGATAAAAACTTGTTTTGCGGTCCTTTTTGTAGAGATTTAAGAGGAGCGAATCTAAATGGGCTGTAAAATGGACCCGTTGGACTTTTAACTGAGTAAAAAGTACAAAAATTTAGTTTTTGCAATATAAGCGTGTTTAAAAGATCGTAATCAACTATATGAACTCCTAAAACTGAATCAAAACCTGTTTTTCAGTCATTTTTGAAGAGGTTTCGAATGAGCGGGTCTAAATGGGCCGTAAAATGGACCCGTTGGACTTTTAACTAAGTAAAAAAATACCGAATTTGAGTTTTTGTAATATAATCTTGTTGAAAAGCTCGTAATCAATTATATGAACTCCTAAAATTGGATCAAAACTTGTTTTTCCGTCCTTTTTGTAGAGGTTTCGGACGAGCGGGTCTAAATGGGCCTTAAAATGGACCCGTTGTACTTATAACTGTGTAAAAAGAACATAAAATGAATTTTTGCAATACAATAGTGTTGAAAAGCTCGTAATCAACGATATGAAATCTTAAGTTTTGATTAAAACTTGTTTTGCGGTCCTTTTTGTAGAGGTTTTGGACGAGCGGGTCTAAATGGGCCGTGAAATCGACCCGTTGGACTTTTAACTAAGTAAAAAATGCCGAATTTGAGTTTTTGCAATATAATCTTATTGAAAAGCTCGTAATAAACTATATGAACTCCTAAAATTGGATCAAAACTTGTTTTTCGGTCCTTTTTGTAGAGGTTTCGAACGAGCGGGTCTAAATGGGCAATAAAATTGACCCGTTGGACTTTTAACTGAGTAAAAATTACCGAATTTGAGTTGTTGCAATATAATCTTGTTGAAAAGCTCCTAATCAATTATATGAACTCCTAAAATTGGATCAAAACTTGTTTTTCGGTCCTTTTTGTAGAGGTTTCGGACGAGCGGGTCTAAATGAGCCTTAAAATGGACCCGTTGTACTTATAACTGCGTAAAAAGAACATAAATTGAATTTTTGCAATACAATAGTGTTGAAATGCTCGTAATCAACAATATGAACTCTTATTTTTTATAAAAACCTTTTTTGATGTCCTTTTTGTAGAGGTTTCGGAGGAGCGGATCTAAATGGGCTGTAAAATGGACCCGTTGGACTTTTAACTGAGTAAAAAGTACAAAAATTTAGTTTTTGCAATATAATCGTGTTTAAAAGATCGTAATCAACTATATGAACTCCTAAAATTGAATCAAAACCTGTTTTTCAGTCATTTTTGAAGAGGTTTCGAATGAGCGAGTCTAAATGGGCCGTAAAATGGACCCGTTGGACTTTTAACTAAGTAAAAAATACCGAATTTGAGTTTTTGAAATATAATCTTGTTGAAAAGCTCGTAATCAATTATATGAACTCCTAAAATTGTATCAAAACTTGTTTTTCGGTTCTTTTTGTAGAGGTTTCGGACGAGCAGGTCTAAATGGGCCTTAAAATGGACCCGTTGAACTTATAACTACGTAAAAACAACAGAAATTGAATTTTTGCAATACAATAGTGTAGAAAAGCTCGTAATCAACAATATGAACTCTTATGTTTTGATAAAAACTTGTTTTGCGGTCCTTTTTGTAGAGGTTTCAGACGAGCGGGTCTAAATAGGTCGTAAAATGGACCCGTTGGACTGTTAACTGAGTAAAGAGTACAAAAATTGAGTTTTTGCAATATAATCGTGTTGAAAAGATCGTAATCAATAATATGAACTCCTAAAATTTGATTAAAACTTGTTTTTCGGTCATTTTTGAAAAGGTTTCGGGCGAGCGGGTCTAAATGGGCCGTAAAATGAACCCGTTGGACTTTTAACTGAGTAAAAAATACCGAATTTGAGATTTTGCAATATAATCTTGTTGAAAAGCTCATAATCAATTATATGAAATCATAAAATTGGATCAAAACTTATTTTTCGGTCTTTTTTGTAGAGGTTTCGGGCGAGCGGGTCTAAATGGGCCGTAAAATGGACCTGTTGAACTTTTAACTAAGTAAAAAATACCGAATATGAGTTTTTGCAATATAATCTTGTTGAAAAGCTCGTAATCAATTATATGAAGTCCTAAAATTGGATCAAAACATGTTTTCGGTCCTTTTTGTAGAGGTTTCGGACAAGCGGGTCTAAATGGGCCTTAAAATGGACCCGTTGAACTTATAACTGCGTAAAAACAACAGAAATTGAATTTTTGCAATAAAATAGTGTTGAAAAGCTCGTAATCAACGATATGAACTCTTAAGTTTTGATTAAAACTTGTTTTACGGTTCTTTTTGTAGAGGTTTCGGACGAGCGGGTCTAAATGGGTCGTAAAATGGACCCGTTCGACTTTTAACTGAGTAAAAAGTACAAAATTGAGTTTTTGCAATATAATCGTGTTGAAAAGATCGTAATCAATTATATGAACTCCTAAAATTTGATTAAAACTTGTTTTTCGGTCATTTTTGAAGAGGTTTCGGGCGAGCGGGTCTAAATGGGCCGTAAAATGGACCCGTTGGAGTTTTAACTGAGTAAAAAATACCGAATTTGAGTTTTTGCAATATAATCTTGTTGAAAAGCTCGTAATCAATTATATGAACTCCTAAAATTGGATCAAAACTAGTTTTTCGGTCCTTTTTGTAGAGGTTTCGAACGAGCGGGTCTAAATGGGCCGTAAAATGGACCCGTTTGAGTTTTAACTGAGTAAAAAATACCGAATTTGAGTTTTTGCAATATAATCTTGTTGAAAAGCTAGTAATCAATTATATGAATTCCTAAAATTGGATCAAAACTTGTTTTTCGGTCCTTTTTGTAGAGGTTTCGGACGAGCGGGTCTAAATGGGCCCTAAAATGGACCCGTTGTACTTATATCTACGTAAAAACAACAGAAATTGAATTTTTGCAATAAAATAGTGTTGAAATGCTCGTGATCAACGATATGAAATCTTAAGTTTTGATTAAAACTTGTTTTGTGGTCCTTTTTGTAGAGGTTTTGGACGAGCGGGTCTAAATGGGCCGTGAAATCGACCCGTTGGACTTTTAACTAAGTAAAAAATGCCGAATTTGAGTTTTTGCAATATAATCTTATTGAAAAGCTCGTAATCAACTATATGAACTCCTAAAATTGGATCAAAATTTGTTTTTCGGTCCTTTTTGTAGAGGTTTCGAACGAGCGGGTCTAAATGGGCAGTAAAATTGACCCGTTGGACTTTTAACTGAGTAAAAATTACCGAATTTGAGTTGTTGCAATATAATCTTGTTGAAAAGCTCCTAATCAATTATATGAACTCCTAAAATTGGATCAAAACTTGTTTTTCGGTCCTTTTTGTAGAGGTTTCGGACGAGCGGGTCTAAATGGGCCTTAAAATGGACCCGTTGTACTTATAACTGTGTAAAAAGAACATAAATTGAATTTTTGCAATACAATAGTGTTGAAAAGCTCGTAATCAACGATATAAACTCGTATGTTTTGATAAAAACTTGTTTTGCGGTCCTTTTTGTAGAGGTTTCAGAGGAGTGGATCTAAATGGGCTGTAAAATGGACCCGTTGGACTTTTAACTGAGTAAAAAGTACAAAAATTTAGTTTTTGCAATATAATCGTGTTTAAAAGATCGTAATCAACTATATGAATTCCTAAAATTGAATCAAAACCTGTTTTTCAGTCATTTTTGAAGAGGTTTCGAATGAGCGGGTCTAAATGGGCCGTAAAATGGACCCGTTGGACTTTTAACTAAGTAAAAAATACCGAATTTGAGTTTTTGCAATATAATCTTGTTGAAAAGCTCGTAATCAATTATATGAACTCCTAAAATTGGATCAAAACTTGTTTTTCCGTCTTTTTTGTAGAGGTTTCGGACGAGCGGGTCTAAATGGGCCTTAAAATGGACCTGTTGTACTTATAACTGTGTAAAAAGAACATAAAATGAATTTTTGCAATACAATAGTGTTGAAAAGCTCGTAATCAACGATATGAAATCTTAAGTTTTGATTAAAACTTGTTTTGCGGTCCTTTTTGTAGAGGTTTTGGACGAGCGGGTCTAAATGGGCCGTGAAATCGACCCGTTGGACTTTTAACTAAGTAAAAAATGCCGAATTTGAGTTTTTGCAATATAATCTTATTGAAAAGCTCGTAATCAACTATATGAACTCCTAAAATTGGATCAAAACTTGTTTTTCGGTCCTTTTTGTAGAGGTTTCGAACGAGCGGGTCTAAATGGGCAGTAAAATTGACCCGTTGGACTTTTAACTGAGTAAAAATTACCGAATTTGAGTTGTTGCAATATAATCTTGTTGAATAGCTCCTAATCAATTATATGAAGTCCTAAAATTGGATCAAAACTTGTTTTTCGGTCCTTTTTGTAGAGGTTTCGGACGAGCGGGTCTAAATGGGCCTTAAAATGGACCCGTTGTACTTAGAACTGCGTAAAAAGAACATAAATTGAATTTTTGCAATACAATAGTGTTGAAAAGCTCGTAATCAACGATATGAACTCGTATGTTTTGATAAAAACTTGTTTTGCGGTCCTTTTTGTAGAGGTTTCGGAGGAGCGGATCTAAATGGGCTGTAAAATGGACCCGTTGGACTTTTAACTGAGTAAAAAGTACAAAAATTTAGTTTTTGCAATATAATCGTGTTTAAAAGATCGTAATCAACTATATGAACTCCTAAAATTGAATCAAAACCTGTTTTTCAGTCATTTTAGAAGAGGTTTCGAATGTGCGGGTCTAAATGGGCCGTAAAATTGACCCGTTGGACTTTTAACTAAGTAAAAAATACCGAATTTGAGTTTTTGAAATATAATCTTGTTGAAAAGCTCGTAATCAATTATATGAACTCCTAAAATTGGATCAAAACTTGTTTTTTGGTTCTTTTTGTAGAGGTTTCGGACGAGCAGGTCTAAATGGGCCTTAAAATGAACCCGTTGAACTTATAACTACGTAAAAACAACAGAAATTGAATTTTTGCAATACAATAGTGTAGAAAAGCTCGTAATCAACAATATGAACTCTTAAGTTTTGATAAAAACTTGTTTTGCGGTCCTTTTTGTAGAGGTTTCAGACGAACGGGTCTAAATAGGCCGTAAAATGGACCCGTTGGACTGTTAACTTAGTAAAGAGTACAAAAATTGAGTTTTTGCAATATAATCGTGTTGAAAAGATCGTAATCAATAATATGAACTCCTAAAATTTGATTAAAACTTGTTTTTCGGTCATTTTTTAAGAGGTTTCGGGCGAGCGGGTCTAAATAGGCCGTAAAATGGACCCGTTGGACTTTTAACTGAGTAAAAAATACCGAATTTGAGATTTTGCAATATAATCTTGTTGAAAAGCTCGTAATCAATTATATGAAATCCTAAAATTGGATCAAAACTTTATTTTCAGTCCTTTTTGTAGAGGTTTCGGGCGAGCGGGTCTAAATGGGCCTTAAAATGGACCCGTTGAACTTATAACTGCGTAAAAAGAACAGAAATTGAATTTTTGCAATACAATAGTGTTGAAAAGCTCGTAAGAAACGATATGAACTCATATGTTTTGATTAAAACTTGTTTTGCGGTCCTTTTTGTAGAGGTTTCGGACCAGCGGGTCTAAATGGGCCGTAAAATGGACCCGTTGGACTTTGAACTGAGTAAAAAGTACAAAAATTGAGTTTTTGCAATATAATCGAGTTGAAAAGATCGTAATCAATTATATGAACTCCTAAAATCTGATTAAAACTTGTTTTCGGTCATTTTTTAAGGGGTTTCAGGCGAGCGGGTCTAAATGGGCCGTAAAATGGACCCGTTGGACTTTTAACTGAGTAAAAAAATACCGAATTTGAGATTTTGCAGTATAATCTTGTTGAAAAGCTCGTAATCAATTATATGAACTCCTAAAATTTTATCAAAACTTGTTTTTCGGTCCTTTTTGTAGAGGTTTCGGGCGATCGGGTCTAAATGGGCCTTAAATGGACCCGTTGGACTTTTAACTAAGTAAAAAATACCGAATTTGAGTTTTTGCAATATAATCTTGTTGAAAAGCTCGTAATCAATTATATGAACTCCTAAAATTGGATCAAAACTTGTTTTTCGATCTTTTTGTAGAGGTTTCGGACGAGCGGGTCTAAATGGGCCTTAAAATGGACCCGTTGAACTTATAACTACGTAAAAAGAACATAAATTGAATTTTTGCAATACAATAGTGTTGAAAAGCTCGTAATCAACGATATGAACTCTTAAGTTTTGATTAAAACTTGTTATTCCGTCCTTTTGTAGAGGTTTCGGACGAGCAGGTCTAAATGGGCCGTAAAATGGACCCGTTGGACTTTTAACTGAGTAAAAAATACAAAAATTGAGTTTTTGCAATATAATCGTGTTGAAAAGATCGTAATCAATTATATGAACTCCTAAAATTTGATTAAAACTTGTTTTTTAGTCATTTTTTAAGAGGTTTCGGGCGAGCGGGTCTAAATGGGCCGTAAAATGGACCCGTTGGACTTTTAAGTGAGTAAAAAATATCGAATTTGAGATTTTGCAATATAATCTTGTTGAAAATCTCGTAATCAATTATATGAACTCCTAAAATTTTATCAAAACTTGTTTTTCGGTCCTTTTTGTAGAGGTTTCGGGCGATCGGGTCTAAATGGGCCTTAAAATGGACCCGTTGGAATTTTAACTAAGTAAAAAATACCGAATTTGAGTTTTTTCAATATAATCTTGTTAAAAAGCTCATAATCAATCATATGAAGTCCTAAAATTGGATCAAAACTTGTTTTTCGGTCCTTTTTGTAGAGGTTTCGGACAAGCGGGTCTAAATGGGCCTTAAAATGGACCCGTTGAACTTATAACTGCGTAAAAACAACAGAAATTGAATTTTTGCAATACAATAGTGTTGAAAAGCTCGTAATCAATGATATGAACTCTTAAGTTTTGATTAAAACTTGTTTTGCGGTCCTTTTTGTAGAGGTTTCGGACGAGCGGGTCTAAATGGGCCGTAAAATGGACCCGTTGGACTTTTAACTGAGTAAAAAGTACAAAAATTGAGTTTTTGCAATATAATTGTGTTGAAAAGATCGTAATCAATGATATGAACTCCTAAAATTTGATTAAAACTTGTTTTTCGGTCATTTTTGAAGAGGTTTCGGGCGAGCGGGTCTAAATGGGCCGTAAAATGGACCCGTTGGACTTTTAACTGAGTAAAAAATACCGACTTTGAGATTTTGCAATATAATCGTGTTTAAAAGATTGTAATCAATTTTATGAACTCCTAAAATTGGATCAAAACTTGTTTTTCAGTCATTTTTGAAGAGGTTTCGAACGAGCGGGTCTGAATGTGCCGTAAAATGGTCCCGTTGGACTTTTAACTAAGTAAAAAATACCGAATATGAGTTTTTGCAATATAATCTTGTTGAAAAGCTCGTAATCAATTATATGAAGTCCTAAAATTGGATCAAAACCTGTTTTTCGGTCCTTTTTGTAGAGGTTTCGGACGAGCGGGTCTAAATGGGCCGTAAAATGGACCCGTTGGACTTTTAACTGAGTAAAAAGTACAAAAATTGAGTTTTTGCAATATAATCGAGTTGAAAAGATCGTAATCAATTATATGAACTCCTAAATTTTGATTAAAACTTGTTTTTCGGTCATTTTTGAAGAGGTTTCAGGCGAGCGGGTCTATATGGGCCGTAAAATGGACCCGTTGGACTTTTAACTGAGTAAAAAATACCGAATTTGAGATTTTGCAATATAATCTTGTTGAAAAGATCGTAATCAATTATATGAACTCCTAAAATTTTATCAAAACTTGTTTTTCGGTCCTTTTTGTAGAGGTTTCGGGCGATCGGGTCTAAACGGGCCTTAAAATGGACCCGTTGGAATTTTAACTAAGTAAAAAATACCGAATTTGAGTTTTTGCAATATAATCTTGTTGAAAAGCTCGTAATCAATTATATGAAGTCCTAAAATTGGATCAAAACTTGTTTTTCGGTCCTTTTTGTAGAGGTTTCGGACAAGCGGGTCTAAACGGGCCTTAAAATGGATCCGTTGAACTTATAACTACGTAAAAACAACAGAAATTGAATTTTTGCAATACAATAGTGTTGAAAAGCTCGTAATCAATGATATGAACTCTTAAGTTTTGATTAAAACTTGTTTTGCGGTCCTTTTTGTAGAGGTTTCGGACGAGCGGGTCTAAATGGGCCGTAAAATGGACCCGTTGGACTTTTAACTGAGTAAAAAGTACAAAAATTGAGTTTTTGCAATATAATCGTGTTGAAAAGATCGTAATCAATGATATGAACTCCTAAAATTTGATTAAAACTTGTTTTTTGGTCATTTTTGAAGAGGTTTCGGGCGAGCGGGTCTAAATGGGCCGTAAAATGGACCCGTTGGACTTTTAACTGAGTAAAAAATACCGAATTTGAGATTTTGCAATATAATCTTGTTGAAAAGCTCGTAATCAATTATATGAACTCCTAAAATTTTATCAAAACTTGTTTTTCGGTCCTTTTTGTAGAGGTTTCGGGCGAGCGGGTCTAAATGGCCCTTAAAATGGACCCGTTGGACTTTTAACTAAGTAAAAAATACCGAATTTGAGTTTTTGAAATATAATCTTGTTGAAAAGCTCGTAATCAATTATATGAACTCCTAAAATTGGATCAAAACTTGTTTTCGGTTCTTTTTGTAGAGGTTTCGGACGAGCAGGTCTAAATGGGCCTTAAAATGGACCCGTTGAACTTAAAACTACGTAAAAACAACAGAAATTGAATTTTTACAATACAATAGTGTAGAAAAGCTCGTAATCAACAATATGAACTCTTAAGTTTTGATAAAAACTTGTTTTGCGGTCCTTTTTGTAGAGCTTTCGGACGAGCGAGTCTAAATAGGCCGTAAAATGGACCCGTTGGACTGTTAACTGAGTAAAGAGTACAAAAATTGAGTTTTTGCAATATAATCGTGTTGAAAAGATCGTAATCAATAATACGAACTCCTAAAATTTGATTAAAACTTGTTTTTCGTTCATTTTTGAAGAGGTTTCGGGCGAGCGGGTCTAAATGGGCCGTAAAATGGACCCGTTGGACTTTTAACTGAGTAAAAAATACCGAATTTGAGATTTTGCAATATAATCTTCTTGAAAAGCTCGTAATCAATTATATGAAATCTTAAAATTGGATCAAAACTTATTTTTCGGTCCTTTTTGTAGAGGTTTCGGGCGAGCGGGTCTAAATGGGCCTTAAAATGGACCCGTTGAACTTATAACTGCGTAAAAAGAACAGAAATTGAATTTTTGCAATACAATAGTGTTGAAAAGTTCGTAATCAACGATATGAACTCTTATATTTTGATTAAAACTTGTTTTGCGGTCCTTTTTGTAGAGGTTTCGGACGAGCGGGTCTAAATGGGCCGTAAAATGGACCCGTTGGACTTTTAACTGAGTAAAAATTACAAAAATTGAATTTTTGCAATATAATCATGTTGAAAAGATCGTAATCAATGATATGAACTCCTAAATTTTGATTAAAACTTGTTTTTCGGTCATTTTTGAAGAGGTTTCGGGCGAGCGGGTCTGAATGTGCCGTAAAATGGACCCGTTGGACTTTTAACTAAGTAAAAAATACCGAATATGAGTTTTTGCAATATAATCTTGTTGAAAAGCTCGTAATAAATTATATGAACTCCTAAAATTGGATCAAAACTTGTTTTTCGATCCTTTTTGTAGAGGTTTCGGACGAGCGGGTCTAAATGGGCCTTAAAATGGACCCGTTGAACTTATAACTGCGTAAAAAGAACAGAAATTGAATTTTTGCAATACAATAGTGTTGAAAAGCTCGTAATCAACGATATGAACTCTTAAGTTTTGATTAAAACTTGTTTTGCCGTCCTTTTGTAGAGGTTTCGGACGAGCGGGTCTAAATGGGCCGTAAAATGGACCCGTTGGACTTTTAACTGAGTAAAAAATACCGAATTTGAGATTTTGCAATATAATCTTGTTGAAAAGCTCGTAATGAATTATATGAAGTCCTAAAATTGGATCAAAACTTGTTTTTCGGTCCTTTTTGTAGAGGTTTCGGGCGAGCGGGTCTAAATGGGCCTTAAAATGGACCCGCTGAACTTATAACTGCGTAAAAAGAACAGAAAATGAATTTTTGCAATACTATAGTGTTGAAAAGCTCGTAATCAACGATATGAACTCTTAAGTTTTGATTAAAACTTGTTTTGCCGTCCTTTTGTAGAGGTTTCGGACGAGCGGGTCTAAATGGGCCGTAAAATGGACCCGTTGGACTTTTAACTGAGTAAAAAGTACAAAAATTGAGTTTTTGCAATATAATCGAGTTGAAAAGATCGTAATCAATTATATGAACTCCTAAAATTTGATTAAAACTTGTTTTCGGTCATTTTTTAAGGGGTTTCACGCGAGCGGGTCTAAATGGGCCGTAAAATGGACCCGTTGGACTTTTAACTGAGTAAAAAATACCGAATTTGAGATTTTGCAGTATAATCTTGTTGAAAAGCTCGTAATCAATTATATGAACTCCTAAAATTTTATCAAAAGTTGTTTTTCGGTCCTTTTTGTAGAGGTTTCGGGCGATCGGGTCTAAATGGGCCTTAAAATGGACCCGTTGGACTTTTAACTAAGTAAAAAATACCGAATTTGAGTTTTTGCAATATAATCTTGTTGAAAAGCTCGTAATCAATTATATGAACTCCTAAAATTGGATCAAAACTTGTTTTTCGATCTTTTTGTAGAGGTTTCGGACGAGCGGGTCTAAATAGGCCTTAAAATGGACCCGTTGAACTTATAACTGCGTAAAAAGAACAGAAATTGAATTTTTGCAATACAATAGTGTTGAAAAGCTCGTAATCAACGATATGAACTCTTAAGTTTTGATTAAAACTTGTTTTGCCGTCCTTTTGTAGAGGTTTCGGACGAGCGGGTCTAAATGGGCCGTAAAATGGACCCGTTGGACTTTTAACTGAGTAAAAAATACAAAATTTGAGATTTTGCAATATAATCTTGTTGAAAAGCTCGTAATGAATTATATGAAGTCCTAAAATTGGATCAAAACTTGTTTTTCGGTCCTTTTTGTAGAGGTTTCGGGCGAGCGGGTCTAAATGGGCCTTAAAATGGACCCGCTGAACTTATAACTGCGTAAAAAGAACAGAAAATGAATTTTTGCAATACAATAGTGTTGAAAAGCTCGTAATCAACGATATGAACTCTTAAGTTTTGATTAAAACTTGTTTTGCCGTCCTTTTCTAGAGGTTTCGGACGAGCGGGTCTAAATGGGCCGTAAAATGGACCCGTTGGACTTTTAACTGAGTAAAAAGTACAAAAATTGAGTTTTTGCAATATAATCGAGTTGAAAAGATCGTAATCAATTATATGAACTCCTAAAATTTGATTAAAACTTGTTTTCGGTCATTTTTTAAGGGGTTTCACGCGAGCGGGTCTAAATGGGCCGTAAAATGGACCCGTTGGACTTTTAACTGAGTAAAAAATACCGAATTTGAGATTTTGCAGTATAATCTTGTTGAAAAGCTCGTAATCAATTATATGAACTCCTAAAATTTTATCAAAAGTTGTTTTTCGGTCCTTTTTGTAGAGGTTTCGGGCGATCGGGTCTAAATGGGCCTTAAAATGGACCCGTTGGACTTTTAACTAAGTAAAAAATACCGAATTTGAGTTTTTGCAATATAATCTTGTTGAAAAGCTCGTAATCAATTATATGAACTCCTAAAATTGGATCAAAACTTGTTTTTCGATCTTTTTGTAGAGGTTTCGGACGAGCGGGTCTAAATGGGCCTTAAAATGGACCCGTTGAACTTATAACTACGTAAAAAGAACATAAATTGAATTTTTGCAATACAATAGTGTTGAAAAGCTCGTAATCAACGATATGAACTCTTAAGTTTTGATTAAAACTTGTTATTCCGTCCTTTTGTAGAGGTTTCGGACGAGCAGGTCTAAATGGGCCGTAAAATGGATCCGTTGGACTTTTAACTGAGTAAAAAATACAAAAATTGAGTTTTTGCAATATAATCGTGTTGAAAAGATCGTAATCAATTATATGAACTCCTAAAATTTGATTAAAACTTGTTTTTTAGTCATTTTTTAAGAGGTTTCGGGCGAGCGGGTCTAAATGGGCCGTAAAATGGACCCGTTGGACTTTTAAGTGAGTAAAAAATATCGAATTTGAGATTTTGCAATATAATCTTGTTGAAAAGCTCGTAATCAACTAAATGAACACCAAAAATTGGATCAAAACTTGTTTTGCGGTCCTTTTTGTAGAGCTTTCGGACGAGCGAGTCTAAATAGGCCGTAAAATGGACCCGTTGGACTGTTAACTGAGTAAAGAGTACAAAAATTGAGTTTTTGCAATATAATCGTGTTGAAAAGATCGTAATCAATAATACGAACTCCTAAAATTTGATTAAAACTTGTTTTTCGTTCATTTTTGAAGAGGTTTCGGGCGAGCGGGTCTAAATGGGCCGTAAAATGGACCCGTTGGACTTTTAACTGAGTAAAAAATACCGAATTTGAGATTTTGCAATATAATCTTGTTGAAAAGCTCGTAATCAATTATATGAAATCTTAAAATTGGATCAAAACTTATTTTTCGGTCCTTTTTGTAGAGGTTTCGGGCGAGCGGGTCTAAATGGGCCTTAAAATGGACCCGTTGAACTTATAACTGCGTAAAAAGAACAGAAATTGAATTTTTGCAATACAATAGTGTTGAAAAGTTCGTAATCAACGATATGAACTCTTATATTTTGATTAAAACTTGTTTTGCGGTCCTTTTTGTAGAGGTTTCGGACGAGCGGGTCTAAATGGGCCGTAAAATGGACCCGTTGGACTTTTAACTGAGTAAAAATTACAAAAATTGAATTTTTGCAATATAATCATGTTGAAAAGATCGTAATCAATGATATGAACTCCTAAATTTTGATTAAAACTTGTTTTTCGGTCATTTTTGAAGAGGTTTCGGGCGAGCGGGTCTGAATGTGCCGTAAAATGGACCCGTTGGACTTTTAACTAAGTAAAAAATACCGAATATGAGTTTTTGCAATATAATCTTGTTGAAAAGCTCGTAATAAATTATATGAACTCCTAAAATTGGATCAAAACTTGTTTTTCGATCCTTTTTGTAGAGGTTTCGGACGAGCGGGTCTAAATGGGCCTTAAAATGGACCCGTTGAACTTATAACTGCGTAAAAAGAACAGAAATTGAATTTTTGCAATACAATAGTGTTGAAAAGCTCGTAATCAACGATATGAACTCTTAAGTTTTGATTAAAACTTGTTTTGCCGTCCTTTTGTAGAGGTTTCGAACGAGCGGGTCTAAATGGGCCGTAAAATGGACCCGTTGGACTTTTAACTGAGTAAAAAATACCGAATTTGAGATTTTGCAATATAATCTTGTTGAAAAGCTCGTAATGAATTATATGAAGTCCTAAAATTGGATCAAAACTTGTTTTTCGGTCCTTTTTGTAGAGGTTTCGGGCGAGCGGGTCTAAATGGGCCTTAAAATGGACCCGCTGAACTTATAACTGCGTAAAAAGAACAGAAAATGAATTTTTGCAATACAATAGTGTTGAAAAGCTCGTAATCAACGATATGAACTCTTAAGTTTTGATTAAAACTTGTTTTGCCGTCCTTTTGTAGAGGTTTCGGACGAGCGGGTCTAAATGGGCCGTAAAATGGACCTGTTGGACTTTTAACTGAGTAAAAAGTACAAAAATTGAGTTTTTGCAATATAATCGAGTTGAAAAGATCGTAATCAATTATATGAACTCCTAAAATTTGATTAAAACTTGTTTTCGGTCATTTTTTAAGGGGTTTCACGCGAGCGGGTCTAAATGGGCCGTAAAATGGACCCGTTGGACTTTTAACTGAGTAAAAAATACCGAATTTGAGATTTTGCAGTATAATCTTGTTGAAAAGCTCGTAATCAATTATATGAACTCCTAAAATTTTATCAAAAGTTGTTTTTCGGTCCTTTTTGTAGAGGTTTCGGGCGATCGGGTCTAAATGGGCCTTAAAATGGACCCGTTGGACTTTTAACTAAGTAAAAAATACCGAATTTGAGTTTTTGCAATATAATCTTGTTGAAAAGCTCGTAATCAATTATATGAACTCCTAAAATTGGATCAAAACTTGTTTTTCGATCTTTTTGTAGAGGTTTCGGACGAGCGGGTCTAAATGGGCCTTAAAATGGACCCGTTGAACTTATAACTACGTAAAAAGAACATAAATTGAATTTTTGCAATACAATAGTGTTGAAAAGCTCGTAATCAACGATATGAACTCTTAAGTTTTGATTAAAACTTGTTATTCCGTCCTTTTGTAGAGGTTTCGGACGAGCAGGTCTAAATGGGCCGTAAAATGGATCCGTTGGACTTTTAACTGAGTAAAAAATACAAAAATTGAGTTTTTGCAATATAATCGTGTTGAAAAGATCGTAATCAATTATATGAACTCCTAAAATTTGATTAAAACTTGTTTTTTAGTCATTTTTTAAGAGGTTTCGGGCGAGCGGGTCTAAATGGGCCGTAAAATGGACCCGTTGGACTTTTAAGTGAGTAAAAAATATCGAATTTGAGATTTTGCAATATAATCTTGTTGAAAATCTCGTAATCAATTATATGAACTCCTAAAATTTTATCAAAACTTGTTTTTCGGTCCTTTTTGTAGAGGTTTCGGGCGATCGGGTCTAAATGGGCCTTAAAATGGACCCGTTGGAATTTTAACTAAGTAAAAAATACCGAATTTGAGTTTTTTCAATATAATCTTGTTAAAAAGCTCATAATCAATCATATGAAGTCCTAAAATTGGATCAAAACTTGTTTTTCGGTCCTTTTTGTAGAGGTTTCGGACAAGCGGGTCTAAATGGGCCTTAAAATGGACCCGTTGAACTTATAACTGCGTAAAAACAACAGAAATTGAATTTTTGCAATACAATAGTGTTGAAAAGCTCGTAATCAATGATATGAACTCTTAAGTTTTGATTAAAACTTGTTTTGCGGTCCTTTTTGTAGAGGTTTCGGACGAGCGGGTCTAAATGGGCCGTAAAATGGACCAGTTGGACTTTTAACTGAGTAAAAAGTACAAAAATTGAGTTTTTGCAATATAATCGTGTTGAAAAGATCGTAATCAATGATATGAACTCCTAAAATTTGATTAAAACTTGTTTTTCGGTCATTTTTGAAGAGGTTTCGGGCGAGCGGGTCTAAATGGGCCGTAAAATAGACCCGTTGGACTTTTAACTGAGTAAAAAATACCGACTTTGAGATTTTGCAATATAATCGTGTTTAAAAGATCGTAATCAATTTTATGAACTCCTAAAATTGGATCAAAACTTGTTTTTCAGTCATTTTTGAAGAGGTTTCGAACGAGCGGGTCTGAATGTTCCGTAAAATGGTCCCGTTGGACTTTTAACTAAGTAAAAAATACCGAATATGAGTTTTTGCAATATAATCTTGTTGAAAAGCTCGTAATCAATTATATGAAGTCCTAAAATTGGATCAAAACCTGTTTTTCGGTCCTTTTTGTAGAGGTTTCGGACGAGCGGGTCTAAATGGGCCGTAAAATGGACCCGTTGGACTTTTAACTGAGTAAAAAGTACAAAAATTGAGTTTTTGCAATATAATCGAGTTGTAAAGATCGTAATCAATTATATGAACTCCTAAAATTTGATTAAAACTTGTTTTTCGGTCATTTTTGAAGAGGTTTCAGGCGAGCGGGTCTAAATGGGCCGTAAAATGGACCCGTTGGACTTTTAACTGAGTAAAAAATACCGAATTTGAGATTTTGCAATATAATCTTGTTGAAAAGATCGTAATCAATTATATGAACTCCTAAAATTTTATCAAAACTTGTTTTTCGGTCCTTTTTGTAGAGGTTTCGGGCGATCGGGTCTAAACGGGCCTTAAAATGGACCCGTTGGAATTTTAACTAAGTAAAAAATACCGAATTTGAGTTTTTGCAATATAATCTTGTTGAAAAGCTCGTAATCAATTATATGAAGTCCTAAAATTGGATCAAAACTTGTTTTTCGGTCCTTTTTGTAGAGGTTTCGGACAAGCGGGTCTAAACGGGCCTTAAAATGGACCCGTTGAACTTATAACTGCGTAAAAACAACAGAAATTGAATTTTTGCAATACAATAGTGTTGAAAAGCTCGTAATCAATGATATGAACTCTTAAGTTTTGATTAAAACTTGTTTTGCGGTCCTTTTTGTAGAGGTTTCGGACGAGCGGGTCTAAATGGGCCGTAAAATGGACCCGTTGGACTTTTAACTGAGTAAAAAGTACAAAAATTGAGTTTTTGCAATATAATCGTGTTGAAAAGATCGTAATCAATGATATGAACTCCTAAAATTTGATTAAAACTTGTTTTTCGGTCATTTTTGAAGAGGTTTCGGGCGAGCGGGTCTAAATGGGCCGTAAAATGGACCCGTTGGACTTTTAACTGAGTAAAAAATACCGAATTTGAGATTTTGCAATATAATCTTGTTGAAAAGCTCGTAATCAATTATATGAACTCCTAAAATTTTATCAAAACTTGTTTTTCGGTCCTTTTTGTAGAGGTTTCGGGCGAGCGGGTCTAAATGGCCCTTAAAATGGGCCCGTTGGACTTTTAACTAAGTAAAAAATACCGAATTTGAGTTTTTGAAATATAATCTTGTTGAAAAGCTCGTAATCAATTATATGAACTCCTAAAATTGGATCAAAACTTGTTTTTCGGTTCTTTTTGTAGAGGTTTCGGACGAGCAGGTCTAAATGGGCCTTAAAATGGACCCGTTGAACTAAAAACTACGTAAAAACAACAGAAATTGAATTTTTACAATACAATAGTGTAGAAAAGCTCGTAATCAACAATATGAACTCTTAAGTTTTGATAAAAACTTGTTTTGCGGTCCTTTTTGTAGAGCTTTCGGACGAGCGAGTCTAAATAGGCTGTAAAATGGACCCGTTGGACTGTTAACTGAGTAAAGAGTACAAAAATTGAGTTTTTGCAATATAATCATGTTGAAAAGATCGTAATCAATAATATGAACTCCTAAAATTTGATTAAAACTTGTTTTTCGTTCATTTTTGAAGAGGTTTCGGGCGAGCGGTTCTAAATGGGCCGTAAAATGGACCCGTTGGAATTTTAACTGAGTAAAAAATACCGAATTTGAGATTTTGCAATATAATCTTGTTGAAAAGCTTGTAATCAATTATATGAAATCCTAAAATTGGATCAAAACTTATTTTTCGGTCCTTTTTGTAGAGGTTTCGGGCGAGCGGGTCTAAATGGGCCTTAAAATGGACCCGTTGAACTTATAACTGCGTAAAAAGAACAGAAATTGAATTTTTGCAATACAATAGTGTTGAAAAGTTCGTAATCAACGATATGAACTCTTATATTTTGATTAAAACTTGTTTTGCGGTCCTTTTTGTAGAGGTTTCGGACGAGCGGGTCTAAATGGGCCGTAAAATGGACCCGTTGGACTTTTAACTGAGTAAAAATTACAAAAATTGAATTTTTGCAATATAATCGTGTTGAAAAGATCGTAATCAATGATATGAACTCCTAAATTTTGATTAAAACTTGTTTTTCGGTCATTTTTGAAGAGGTTTCGGGCGAGCGGGTCTGAATGTGCCGTAAAATGGACCCGTTGGACTTTTAACTAAGTAAAAAATACCGAATATGAGTTTTTGCAATATAATCTTGTTGAAAAGCTCGTAATAAATTATATGAACTCCTAAAATTGGATCAAAACTTGTTTTTCGATCCTTTTTGTAGAGGTTTCGGACGAGCGGGTCTAAATAGGCCTTAAAATGGACCCGTTGAACTTATAACTACGTAAAAAGAACAGAAATTGAATTTTTGCAATACAATAGTGTTGAAAAGCTCGTAATCAACGATATGAACTCTTAAGTTTTGATTAAAACTTGTTTTGCCGTCCTTTTGTAGAGGTTTCGGACGAGCGGGTCTAAATGGGCCGTAAAATGGACCCGTTGGACTTTTAACTGAGTAAAAAATACCGAATTTGAGATTTTGCAATATAATCTTGTTGAAAAGCTCGTAATCAATTATATGAAGTCCTAAAATTGGATCAAAACTTGTTTTTCGGTCCTTTTTGTAGAGGTTTCGGGCGAGCGGGTCTAAATGGGCCTTAAAATGGACCCGTTGAACTTATAACTGCGTAAAAAGAACAGAAATTGAATTTTTGCAATACAATAGTGTTGAAAAGCTCGTAATCAATGATATGAACTCTTAAGTTTTGATTAAAACTTGTTTTGCCGTCCTTTTGTAGAGGTTTCGGACGAGCGGGTCTAAATGGGCCGTAAAATGGACCCGTTGGACTTTTAACTGAGTAAAAAATACCGAATTTGAGATTTTGCAATATAATCTTGTTGAAAAGCTCGTAATCAATTATATGAAGTCCTAAAATTGGATCAAAACTTGTTTTTCGGTCCTTTTTGTAGAGGTTTCGGGCGAGCGGGTCTAAATGGGCCTTAAAATGGACCCGTTGAACTTATAACTGCGTAAAAAGAACAGAAATTGAATTTTTGCAATACAATAGTGTTGAAAAGCTCGTAATCAACGATATGAACTCATATGTTTTGATTAAAACTTGTTTTGCGGTCCTTTTTGTAGAGGTTTCGGACGAGCGGGTCCAAATGGGCCGTAAAATGGACCCGTTGGACTTTTAACTGAGTAAAAAATATAGAAATTGAGTTTTTGCAATATAATTGTGTCGAAACGATCGTAATCAATTATATGAACTCCTAAAATTTGATTAAAACTTGTTTTTTAGTCATTTTTAAGAGGTTTCGGGCGAGCGGGTCTAAATGGGCCGTAAAATGGACCCGTTGGACTTTTAACTGAGTAAAAAATACCGACTTTGAGATTTTGCAATATAATCGTGTTTAAAAGATTGTAATCAATTTTATGAACTCCTAAAATTGGATCAAAACTTGTTTTTCAGTCATTTTTGAAGAGGTTTCGAACGAGCGGGTCTGAATGTGCCGTAAAATGGTCCCGTTGGACTTTTAACTAAGTAAAAAATACCGAATATGAGTTTTTGCAATATAATCTTGATGAAAAGCTCGTAATCAATTATATGAAGCCCTAAAATTGGATCAAAACCTGTTTTTCGGTCCTTTTTGTAGAGGTTTCGGACAAGCGGGTCTAAATGGGCCTTAAAATGGACCCGTTTAACTTATAACTGCGTAAAAACAACAGAAATTGAATTTTTGCAATATAATAGTGTTAAAAAGCTCGTAATCAACGATATGAACTCTTAAGTTTTGATTAAAACTTGTTTTGCGGTCCTTTTTGTAGAGGTTTCGGACGAGCGGGTCTAAATGGGTCGTAAAATGGACCCGTTGGACTTTTAACTGAGTAAAAAGTACAAAAATTGAATTTTTGCAATATAATCGTGTTGAAAGATCGTAATCAATGATATGAACTCCTGAACTTTGATTAAAACTTGTTTTTCGGTCATTTTTGAAGAGGTTTCGGGCGAGCGGGTCTAAATGGGCCGTAAAATGGACCCGTTGGACTTTTAACTGAGTAAAAAATACCGAATTTGATATTTTGCAATATAATCTTGTTGAAAAGCTCGTAATCAATTATATGAACTCCTAAAAATTTATCAAAACTTGTTTTTCGGTCTTTTTTGTAGAGGTTTCGGGCGATTGGGTCTAAATGGGCCTTAAAATGGACCCGTTGGACTTTTAACTAAGTAAAAAATACCGAATTTGAGTTTTTGCAATATAATCTTGTTGAAAAGCTCGTAATCAATTATATGAACTCCTAAAATTGGATCAAAACTTGTTTTTCGGTTCTTTTTGTAGAGGTTTCGGACGAGCAGGTCTAAATGGGCCTTAAAATGGACCCGTTGAACTAAAAACTACGTAAAAACAACAGAAATTGAATTTTTACAATACAATAGTGTAGAAAAGCTCGTAATCAACAATATGAACTCTTAAGTTTTGATAAAAACTTGTTTTGCGGTCCTTTTTGTAGAGCTTTCGGACGAGCGAGTCTAAATAGGCTGTAAAATGGACCCGTTGGACTGTTAACTGAGTAAAGAGTACAAAAATTGAGTTTTTGCAATATAATCATGTTGAAAAGATCGTAATCAATAATATGAACTCCTAAAATTTGATTAAAACTTGTTTTTCGTTCATTTTTGAAGAGGTTTCGGGCGAGCGGTTCTAAATGGGCCGTAAAATGGACCCGTTGGAATTTTAACTGAGTAAAAAATACCGAATTTGAGATTTTGCAATATAATCTTGTTGAAAAGCTTGTAATCAATTATATGAAATCCTAAAATTGGATCAAAACTTATTTTTCGGTCCTTTTTGTAGAGGTTTCGGGCGAGCGGGTCTAAATGGGCCTTAAAATGGACCCGTTGAACTTATAACTGCGTAAAAAGAACAGAAATTGAATTTTTGCAATACAATAGTGTTGAAAAGTTCGTAATCAACGATATGAACTCTTATATTTTGATTAAAACTTGTTTTTCGATCCTTTTTGTAGAGGTTTCGGACGAGCGGGTCTAAATAGGCCTTAAAATGGACCCGTTGGACTTTTAACTGAGTAAAAAGTACAAAAATTGAATTTTTGCAATATAATCGTGTTGAAAGATCGTAATCAATGATATGAACTCCTGAACTTTGATTAAAACTTGTTTTTCGGTCATTTTTGAAGAGGTTTCGGGCGAGCGGGTCTAAATGGGCCGTAAAATGGACCCGTTGGACTTTTAACTGAGTAAAAAATACCGAATTTGATATTTTGCAATATAATCTTGTTGAAAAGCTCGTAATCAATTATATGAACTCCTAAAAATTTATCAAAACTTGTTTTTCGGTCTTTTTTGTAGAGGTTTCGGGCGATTGGGTCTAAATGGGCCTTAAAATGGACCCGTTGGACTTTTAACTAAGTAAAAAATACCGAATTTGAGTTTTTGCAATATAATCTTGTTGAAAAGCTCGTAATCAATTATATGAACTCCTAAAATTGGATCAAAACTTGTTTTTCGGTTCTTTTTGTAGAGGTTTCGGACGAGCAGGTCTAAATGGGCCTTAAAATGGACCCGTTGAACTAAAAACTACGTAAAAACAACAGAAATTGAATTTTTACAATACAATAGTGTAGAAAAGCTCGTAATCAACAATATGAACTCTTAAGTTTTGATAAAAACTTGTTTTGCGGTCCTTTTTGTAGAGCTTTCGGACGAGCGAGTCTAAATAGGCTGTAAAATGGACCCGTTGGACTGTTAACTGAGTAAAGAGTACAAAAATTGAGTTTTTGCAATATAATCATGTTGAAAAGATCGTAATCAATAATATGAACTCCTAAAATTTGATTAAAACTTGTTTTTCGTTCATTTTTGAAGAGGTTTCGGGCGAGCGGTTCTAAATGGGCCGTAAAATGGACCCGTTGGAATTTTAACTGAGTAAAAAATACCGAATTTGAGATTTTGCAATATAATCTTGTTGAAAAGCTTGTAATCAATTATATGAAATCCTAAAATTGGATCAAAACTTATTTTTCGGTCCTTTTTGTAGAGGTTTCGGGCGAGCGGGTCTAAATGGGCCTTAAAATGGACCCGTTGAACTTATAACTGCGTAAAAAGAACAGAAATTGAATTTTTGCAATACAATAGTGTTGAAAAGTTCGTAATCAACGATATGAACTCTTATATTTTGATTAAAACTTGTTTTTCGATCCTTTTTGTAGAGGTTTCGGACAAGCGGGTCTAAATAGGCCTTAAAATGGACCCGTTGAACTTATAACTGCGTAAAAAGAACAGAAATTGAATTTTTGCAATACAATAGTGTTGAAAAGCTCGTAATCAACGATATGAACTCTTAAGTTTTGATTAAAACTTGTTTTGCCGTCCTTTTGTAGAGGTTTCGGACGAGCGGGTCTAAATGGGCCGTAAAATGGACCCGTTGGACTTTTAACTGAGTAAAAAATACCGAATTTGAGATTTTGCAATATAATCTTGTTGAAAAGCTCGTAATCAATTATATGAAGTCCTAAAATTGGATCAAAACTTGTTTTTCGGTCCTTTTTGTAGAGGTTTCGGGCGAGCGGGTCTAAATGGGCCTTAAAATGGACCCGTTGAACTTATAACTGCGTAAAAAGAACATAAATTGAATTTTTGCAATACAATAGTGTTGAAAAGCTCGTAATCAACGATATGAACTCTTAAGTTTTGATTAAAACTTGTTTTGCCGTCCTTTTGTAGAGGTTTCGGACGAGCGGGTCTAAATGGGCCGTAAAATGGACCCGTTGGACTTTTAACTGAGTAAAAAATACCGAATTTGAGATTTTGCAATATAATCTTGTTGAAAAGCTCGTAATCAATTATATGAAGTCCTAAAATTGGATCAAAACTTGTTTTTCGGTCCTTTTTGTAGAGGTTTCGGGCGAGCGGGTCTAAATGGGCCTTAAAATGGACTCGTTGAACTTATAACTGCGTAAAAAGAACAGAAATTGAATTTTTGCAATACAATAGTGTTGAAAAGCTCGTAATCAACGATATGAACTCTTAAGTTTTGATTAAAACTTGTTTTGCCGTCCTTTTGTAGAGGTTTCGGACGAGCGGGTCTAAATGGGCCGTAAAATGGACCCGTTGGACTTTTAACTGAGTAAAAAATACCGAATTTGAGATTTTGCAATATAATCTTGTTGAAAAGCTCGTAATCAATTATATGAAGTCCTAAAATTGGATCAAAACTTGTTTTTCGGTCCTTTTTGTAGAGGTTTCGGGCGAGCGGGTCTAAATGGGCCTTAAAATGGACCCGTTGAACTTATAACTGCGTAAAAAGAACAGAAATTGAATTTTTGCAATACAATAGTGTTGAAAAGCTCGTAATCAACGATATGAACTCTTAAGTTTTGATTAAAACTTGTTTTGCCGTCCTTTTGTAGAGGTTTCGGACGAGCGGGTCTAAATGGGCCGTAAAATGGACCCGTTGGACTTTTAACTGAGTAAAAAATACCGAATTTGAGATTTTGCAATATAATCTTGTTGAAAAGCTCGTAATCAATTATATGAAGTCCTAAAATTGGATCAAAACTTGTTTTTCGGTCCTTTTTGTAGAGGTTTCGGGCGAGCGGGTCTAAATGGGCCTTAAAATGGACCCGTTGAACTTATAACTGCGTAAAAAGAACAGAAATTGAATTTTTGCAATACAATAGTGTTGAAAAGCTCGTAATCAACGATATGAACTCTTAAGTTTTGATTAAAACTTGTTTTGCCGTCCTTTTGTAGAGGTTTCGGACGAGCGGGTCTAAATGGGCCGTAAAATGGACCCGTTGGACTTTTAACTGAGTAAAAAATACCGAATTTGAGATTTTGCAATATAATCTTGTTGAAAAGCTCGTAATCAATTATATGAAGTCCTAAAATTGGATCAAAACTTGTTTTTCGGTCCTTTTTGTAGAGGTTTCGGGCGAGCGGGTCTAAATGGGCCTTAAAATGGACCCGTTGAACTTATAACTGCGTAAAAAGAACAGAAATTGAATTTTTGCAATACAATAGTGTTGAAAAGCTCGTAATCAACGATATGAACTCTTAAGTTTTGATTAAAACTTGTTTTGCCGTCCTTTTGTAGAGGTTTCGGACGAGCGGGTCTAAATGGGCCGTAAAATGGACCCGTTGGACTTTTAACTGAG
Organism: Hibiscus trionum; assembly: GCA_030270665.1. Lineage (NCBI taxonomy): Eukaryota > Viridiplantae > Streptophyta > Magnoliopsida > Malvales > Malvaceae > Hibiscus > Hibiscus trionum. The sequence continues at coordinate 36,270,191 of BSYR01000026.1, read as the reverse complement.
TAAAAAATACCGAATTTGAGATTTTGCAATATAATCTTGTTGAAAAGCTCGTAATCAATTATATGAAGTCCTAAAATTGGATCAAAACTTGTTTTTCGGTCCTTTTTGTAGAGGTTTCGGGCGAGCGGGTCTAAATGGGCCTTAAAATGGACCCGTTGAACTTATAACTGCGTAAAAAGAACAGAAATTGAATTTTTGCAATACAATAGTGTTGAAAAGCTCGTAATCAACGATATGAACTCTTAAGTTTTGATTAAAACTTGTTTTGCCGTCCTTTTGTAGAGGTTTCGGACGAGCGGGTCTAAATGGGCCGTAAAATGGACCCGTTGGACTTTTAACTGAGTAAAAAATACCGAATTTGAGATTTTGCAATATAATCTTGTTGAAAAGCTCGTAATCAATTATATGAAGTCCTAAAATTGGATCAAAACTTGTTTTTCGGTCCTTTTTGTAGAGGTTTCGGGCGAGCGGGTCTAAATGGGCCTTAAAATGGACCCGTTGAACTTATAACTGCGTAAAAAGAACAGAAATTGAATTTTTGCAATACAATAGTGTTGAAAAGCTCGTAATCAACGATATGAACTCTTATATTTTGATTAAAACTTGTTTTCCGGTCTGTAACCTCCTTAACCCGGCCTAGATGGTTGACCCGAATTAAGAAAGTCACACGGGGAAAACCAAAGTCAACCCGAAAGTCAACCTTGATTAACGACCCTTTTTTTTTCTTTTTAAACTTGTCTAGATGCACATTAAGCCTAATGGTGATCCCACAAACATCATACCAAAAGATCACAACCATCAGAGATCAAACAGGGACTCAATTGAACAATTTACAACTTTAGGGACCAAATTGTAAATTCTGATAAATTTAAGGACTTAATCCAAATTGAAGTTACCAACTTGAAATTAATCAGGTTTCATGCTTCCCTGTGAAATTTCAGCTCAAAAGGACATCCACAGCTCATACAATTGCACAAACAAATTTCAGGACCAAAACGCAAACTTTTCAAAACACATAACTGCCAATGTCAGCCCCCAACGGTCAACCGTTCCGAAACGGGGGACAGCCCGTTCCGAAACGCGGGGCCGTTCCGAAACAGGCATAGCCCGTTTCGAAACGGGGGTCTGGCAGAGGCTAAACCGTTCCGGAACGGCCCCTCCCGTTTCGGACGCCTGGGCTCATTTAAGGCACCCGTTCCGAAACGGTAGGTGCTGTTCCGAAACACCCTGCCCAGATTGCTTCAAAACATCACTTTAAACATGCAATTACACATCCAAACATGCTCCGAACACTACCAAACTTTGCCAACATGCAATTCAACATATAAACAACATATTAGCATCATCAATTCATCCAATCATCATCATATGCAAAAAGCCCCAATTCTATAGGCATGCTTCCTACACAAGCTAGGCATTCAAACACCAAACTTACAAAGCAAGCATATAAGGTTCCAAACCAAAGACCAACAAACACATCAACATTAAACATACTTAGGGAGTCTCCAACACCTCCCAAAACATACACATTGGTCCCCCATTGCCAAATCATACAAAAGCTAAAATGTACTTATAAAACCTCATACATTGAGCTTCACTTGAACTTGATTGCTTGCCCTTTCTTGCTGCCCTCAAGGTACACTAATGCTCTGCATTATTGAATTCAGAAAACGAAGAGAGCGTAAGCAAAAGCTTAGTGAGGAAAGCTCTTAAAAACCATTCAATAATGCAATTCAAAACATTTACAAAACATGCTTTAAATCAACCTTTTCACATGCTCAAAAGCATTCTTAACAAGCAAACTCATGCTTCAACATAAACATTAAAACAAGCATCTCATGCTTCTCAATATTCTTAACATGTCATATTGGCTCAAGTGAAACATTCCATTTATTAAAACAAGTTCAACAACTTTCCCAAGGACTTTTAAACACCTTGGCCCCAAGGACTTTTAAACACCTTGGCCTATGGACTTTTAAACACCATAGAAAGTATCTCATCAAGGACTTTTAAACACCTTGATCCCAAGGACTTTTAAACACCTTGGCCATGGACTTTTAAACACCATGAATGAATCACATCAAGGACTTTTAAACACCTTGATCCCAAGGACTTTTAAACACCTTGGCCTATGGACTTTTAAACACCATAGAAAGGATCACCTAAGGACTTTTAACCACCTTAGTGTCCGCAACATGAACCATCCAAGGACTTTTAACCACCTTGATGTTCATAAGTAACAAGGCTCACTCAAGGACTTTTAACCACCTTAGTGACCTTAACATTTTAAAAACATCACTTGCCAATATACATCATTTTCATCACTTACATCACTGTTTTAAAGAATCAAACCAAGCCATATTCATCATGCATTTAAAAGCATTAAACCACATCATTTCAATGTACAAAAGCAAGGAACTCCTACCTAGAGTTACCTTCAACATATGGCTTACATCAACAGCAAAAACCATGCTAAAACATGCTTTCAAAACAGTATGTAAAACATGCAAATTATCATTTCGCATCACAACAAAGTCATGGCCACCACTAGAGAGAAAATTCCGAAAACTTACACTCGAGCTTAGCAAAGTTGTTTAGACTTAAACTAAGCTCCCAAGACATTGGTTTCAAAGCCGAAAACCCATTTTCACTCACCGATTCCACTTCGCCACTTGCCGAAGCACGAATTCAAGCCTCCGGATCAACAACTCTTGGATCCAAAGATGCCTCCCCTGATCAAACACATTAAAGCAGAGGTTTAATGCATCATCAAGCATCAAAAGCTTCAATGAAAGCACTCAAACTCGCTGCTCTCATTCAAACACCAATTTCGGCCACCAAACACCACCGAAATTGCATCCAAACCACTTCTAAACAAAGCCCAGCCATAAACCAGCAAAACCTTACATCCATCAACACCAAACATCATCTAAAAACAACCTACAAACATCCTTATACCTCCAGCAACAACAGAACCACAAGATCACCTCAAAAACTACCTTAAAACACAAGCTAAACTTAGGAAACTCAACCTATCCGGGATTGCATTGATCAAAACTCATTTCCTTATCAATTTAGAGATCATTTAACATCAAAAACATCTCTTAAATCACAGATTACTCAGATCTAACGAAAATCATCAAAAATCATCAAAATCTTGCATAATAAGCCAAGATACAATTCCAAACTCAAAAGCCTTTAATTAAACATCAATCAAGAGTTGATAACTTGGGAATTTCAGTAAAGAACTGATAGTTTAGAGGAGAAGGGCGTTCTTACCTCCAAACTTGTGATTCTCCACTTTTTGGAATGAAAAACCTTGATGAAACTTGTAGCAATGGAAGAGATTTTGAAGACACAATGATTTGCTATCAATTGAGAGTTGAAAGGAGGAATTTAGGTGAAGAAATCAGATCAAATTCTCTGGAAAAGGTAATGTTTGGTTGGAGAGAAAATGAGAGAAAGAAAATTGGAAAAGTTGGTTATAAAATCTAAAATAGCCAAAATGGCTTCCCTCCAATTTTAATAACCTTTAAAATCAGAATTTAGACTTAAAATATCTTGGAAAAATCTGGAGAAATCACTTTTGGATTAATAGCTCCTTAAAGATTCAAAGTTTCAACTCTTTATAAAACAGCCACCAAACTTGCGAAAATTACATTTTGGTCACTATCCAAAATGTCATGCTTCCAAAACTCATTTTCCAAAATTGATTTCACAGTTCATCTAATTATATTAAAAGATGATTTTAGAACATTTTTCCATATTTTTAATGCAACCCGAACTAGGCTTTCCTAATTTTACCACTTAAGATTCGAACAGGACTTTGACCAAACCGGTCAACGCCCAAAACTTCTAAGCCCAAAACCGGGGCGTTACACGGTCCTTTTTGTAGAGGTTTCGGACGAGCGGGTCTAAATGGGCCGTAAAATGGACCCGTTGGACTTTTAACTGAGTAAAAAATATAGAAATTGAGTTTTTGCAATATAATTGTGTCGAAACGATCGTAATCAATTATATGAACTCCTAAAATTTGATTAAAACTTGTTTTTAGTCATATTTAAGAGGTTTCGGGCGAGCGGGTCTAAATGGGCCGTAAAATGGACCCGTTGGACTTTTAACTGAGTAAAAAATACCGACTTTGAGATTTTGCAATATAATCGTGTTTAAAAGATTGTAATCAATTTTATGAACTCCTAAAATTGGATCAAAACTTGTTTTTCAGTCATTTTTGAAGAGGTTTCGAACGAGCGGGTCTGAATGTGCCGTAAAATGGTCCCGTTGGACTTTTAACTAAGTAAAAAATACCGAATATGAGTTTTTGCAATATAATCTTGATGAAAAGCTCGTAATCAATTATATGAAGTCCTAAAATTGGATCAAAACCTGTTTTTCGGTCCTTTTTGTAGAGGTTTCGGACAAGCGGGTCTAAATGGGCCTTAAAATGGACCCGTTTAACTTATAACTGCGTAAAAACAACAGAAATTGAATTTTTGCAATATAATAGTGTTAAAAAGCTCGTAATCAACGATATGAACTCTTAAGTTTTGATTAAAACTTGTTTTGCGGTCCTTTTTGTAGAGGTTTCGGACGAGCGGGTCTAAATGGGTCGTAAAATGGACCCGTTGGACTTTTAACTGAGTAAAAAGTACAAAAATTGAATTTTTGCAATATAATCGTGTTGAAAGATCGTAATCAATGATATGAACTCCTGAAATTTGATTAAAACTTGTTTTTCGGTCATTTTTGAAGAGGTTTCGGGCGAGCGGGTCTAAATGGGCCGTAAAATGGACCCGTTGGACTTTTAACTGAGTAAAAAATACCGAATTTGATATTTTGCAATATAATCTTGTTGAAAAGCTCGTAATCAATTATATGAACTCCTAAAAATTTATCAAAACTTGTTTTTCGGTCTTTTTTGTAGAGGTTTCGGGCGATTGGGTCTAAATGGGCCTTAAAATGGACCCGTTGGACTTTTAACTAAGTAAAAAATACCGAATTTGAGTTTTTGCAATATAATCTTGTTGAAAAGCTCGTAATAAATTATATGAACTCCTAAAATTGGATCAAAACTTGTTTTTCGATCCTTTTTGTAGAGGTTTCGGACGAGCGGGTCTAAATGGGCCTTAAAATGGACCCGTTGAACTTATAACTGCGTAAAAAGAACAGAAATTGAATTTTTGCAATACAATGGTGTTGAAAAGCTCGTAATCAACGATATGAACTCTTAAGTTTTGATTAAAACTTGTTTTGCCGTCCTTTTGTAGAGGTTTCGGACGAGCGGGTCTAAATGGGCCGTAAAATGGACCCGTTGGACTTTTAACTGAGTAAAAAGTACAAAAATTGAGTTTTTGCAATATAATCGAGTTGAAAAGATCGTAATCAATTATATGAACTCCTAAAATTTGATTAAAACTTGTTTTTTAGTCATTTTTAAGAGGTTTCGGGCGAGCGGGTCTAAATGGGTCGTAAAATGGACCCGTTGGACTTTTAACTGAGTAAAAAATACCGAATTTGAGATTTTGCAATATAATCTTGTTGAAAAGCTCGTAATCAATTATATGAACTCCTAAAATTTTATCAAAACTTGTTTTTCGGTCCTTTTTGTAGAGGTTTCGTGCGATCGGGTCTAAATAGGCCTTAAAATGGACCCGTTGGAATTTTAACTAAGTAAAAAATACCGAATTTGAGTTTTTGCAATATAATCTTGTTGAAAAGCTCGTAATCAATTATATGAACTCCTAAAATTGGATCAAAACTTGTTTTTCGATCCTTTTTGTAGAGGTTTCGGACGAGCGGGTCTAAATGGGCCTTAAAATGGACCCGTTGAACTTATAACTGCGTAAAAAGAACAGAAATTGAATTTTTGCAATAAAATAGTGTTGAAAAGCTCGTAATCAACGATATGAACTCTTAAGTTTTGATTAAAACTTGTTTTGCCGTCCTTTTGTAGAGGTTTCGGACGAGCGGGTCTAAATGGGCCGTAAAATGGACCCGTTGGACTTTTAACTGAGTAAAAAGTACAAAAATTGAGTTTTTGCAATATAATCGTGTTTAAAAGATCGTAATCAATTTTATGAACTCCTAAAATTGGATCAAAACTTGTTTTTCAGTCATTTTTGAAGAGGTTTCGAACGAGCGGGTCTGAATGTGCCGTAAAATGGTCCCGTTGGACTTTTAACTAAGTAAAAAATACCGAATATGAGTTTTTGCAATATAATCTTGTTGAAAAGCTCGTAATCAATTATATGAAGTCCTAAAATTGGATCAAAACCTGTTTTTCGGTCCTTTTTGTAGAGGTTTCGGACGAGCGGGTCTAAATGGGCCGTAAAATGGACCAGTTGGACTTTTAACTGAGTAAAAAGTACAAAAATTGAGTTTTTGCAATATAATCGAGTTGTAAAGATCGTAATCAATTATATGAACTCCTAAAATTTGATTAAAACTTGTTTTTCGGTCATTTTTGAAGAGGTTTCAGGCGAGCGGGTCTAAATGGGCCGAAAAATGGACCCGTTGGACTTTTAACTGAGTAAAAAATACCGAATTTGAGATTTTGCAATATAATCTTGTTGAAAAGATCGTAATCAATTATATGAACTCCTAAAATTTTATCAAAACTTGTTTTTCGGTCCTTTTTGTAGAGGTTTCGGGCGATCGGGTCTAAACGGGCCTTAAAATGGACCCGTTGGAATTTTAACTAAGTAAAAAATACCGAATTTGAGTTTTTGCAATATAATCTTGTTGAAAAGCTCGTAATCAATTATATGAAGTCCTAAAATTGGATCAAAACTTGTTTTTCGGTCCTTTTTGTAGAGGTTTCGGACAAGCGGGTCTAAACGGGCCTTAAAATGGACCCGTTGAACTTATAACTGCGTAAAAACAACAGAAATTGAATTTTTGCAATACAATAGTGTTGAAAAGCTCGTAATCAATGATATGAACTCTTAAGTTTTGATTAAAACTTGTTTTGCGGTCCTTTTTGTAGAGGTTTCGGACGAGCGGGTCTAAATGGGCCGTAAAATGGACCCGTTGGACTTTTAACTGAGTAAAAAGTACAAAAATTGAGTTTTTGCAATATAATCGTGTTGAAAATATCGTAATCAATGATATGAACTCCTAAAATTTGATTAAAACTTGTTTTTCGGTCATTTTTGAAGAGGTTTCGGGCGAGCGGGTCTAAATGGGCCGTAAAATGGACCCGTTGGACTTTTAACTGAGTAAAAAATACCGAATTTGAGATTTTGCAATATAATCTTGTTGAAAAGCTCGTAATCAATTATATGAACTCCTAAAATTTTATCAAAACTTGTTTTTCGGTCCTTTTTGTAGAGGTTTCGGGCGAGCGGGTCTAAATGGCCCTTAAAATGGGCCCGTTGGACTTTTAACTAAGTAAAAAATACCGAATTTGAGTTTTTGAAATATAATCTTGTTGAAAAGCTCGTAATCAATTATATGAACTCCTAAAATTGGATCAAAACTTGTTTTCGGTTCTTTTTGTAGAGGTTTCGGACGAGCAGGTCTAAATGGGCCTTAAAATGGACCCGTTGAACTAAAAACTACGTAAAAACAACAGAAATTGAATTTTTACAATACAATAGTGTAGAAAAGCTCGTAATCAACAATATGAACTCTTAAGTTTTGATAAAAACTTGTTTTGCGGTCCTTTTTGTAGAGCTTTCGGACGAGCGAGTCTAAATAGGCTGTAAAATGGACCCGTTGGACTGTTAACTGAGTAAAGAGTACAAAAATTGAGTTTTTGCAATATAATCATGTTGAAAAGATCGTAATCAATAATATGAACTCCTAAAATTTGATTAAAACTTGTTTTTCGTTCATTTTTGAAGAGGTTTCGGGCGAGCGGTTCTAAATGGGCCGTAAAATGGACCCGTTGGAATTTTAACTGAGTAAAAAATACCGAATTTGAGATTTTGCAATATAATCTTGTTGAAAAGCTTGTAATCAATTATATGAAATCCTAAAATTGGATCAAAACTTATTTTTCGGTCCTTTTTGTAGAGGTTTCGGGCGAGCGGGTCTAAATGGGCCTTAAAATGGACCCGTTGAACTTATAACTGCGTAAAAAGAACAGAAATTGAATTTTTGCAATACAATAGTGTTGAAAAGTTCGTAATCAACGATATGAACTCTTATATTTTGATTAAAACTTGTTTTGCGGTCCTTTTTGTAGAGGTTTCGGACGAGCGGGTCTAAATGGGCCGTAAAATGGACCCGTTGGACTTTTAACTGAGTAAAAATTACAAAAATTGAATTTTTGCAATATTATCGTGTTGAAAAGATCGTAATCAATGATATGAACTCCTAAATTTTGATTAAAACTTGTTTTTCGGTCATTTTTGAAGAGGTTTCGGGCGAGCGGGTCTGAATGTGCCGTAAAATGGACCCGTTGGACTTTTAACTAAGTAAAAAATACCGAATATGAGTTTTTGCAATATAATCTTGTTGAAAAGCTCGTAATAAATTATATGAACTCCTAAAATTGGATCAAAACTTGTTTTTCGATCCTTTTTGTAGAGGTTTCGGACGAGCGGGTCTAAATAGGCCTTAAAATGGACCCGTTGAACTTATAACTGCGTAAAAAGAACAGAAATTGAATTTTTGCAATACAATAGTGTTGAAAAGCTCGTAATCAACGATATGAACTCTTAAGTTTTGATTAAAACTTGTTTTGCCGTCCTTTTGTAGAGGTTTCGGACGAGCGGGTCTAAATGGGCCGTAAAATGGACCCGTTGGACTTTTAACTGAGTAAAAAATACCGAATTTGAGATTTTGCAATATAATCTTGTTGAAAAGCTCGTAATCAATTATATGAAGTCCTAAAATTGGATCAAAACTTGTTTTTCGGTCCTTTTTGTAGAGGTTTCGGGCGAGCGGGTCTAAATGGGCCTTAAAATGGACCCGTTGAACTTATAACTGCGTAAAAAGAACAGAAATTGAATTTTTGCAATACAATAGTGTTGAAAAGCTCGTAATCAACGATATGAACTCTTAAGTTTTGATTAAAACTTGTTTTGCCGTCCTTTTGTAGAGGTTTCGGACGAGCGGGTCTAAATGGGCCGTAAAATGGACCCGTTGGACTTTTAACTGAGTAAAAAATACCGAATTTGAGATTTTGCAATATAATCTTGTTGAAAAGCTCGTAATCAATTATATGAAGTCCTAAAATTGGATCAAAACTTGTTTTTCGGTCCTTTTTGTAGAGGTTTCGGGCGAGCGGGTCTAAATGGGCCTTAAAATGGACCCGTTGAACTTATAACTGCGTAAAAAGAACAGAAATTGAATTTTTGCAATACAATAGTGTTGAAAAGCTCGTAATCAACGATATGAACTCTTATATTTTGATTAAAACTTGTTTTCCGGTCCTTTTTGTAGAGGTTTCGGACGAGCGGGTCTAAATGGGCCGTAAAATGGACCCGTTGGACTTTTAACTGAGTAAAAAATATAGAAATTGAGTTTTTGCAATATAATTGTGTCGAAACGATCGTAATCAATTATATGAACTCCTAAAATTTGATTAAAACTTGTTTTTTAGTCATTTTTAAGAGGTTTCGGGCGAGCGGGTCTAAATGGGCCGTAAAATGGACCCGTTGGACTTTTAACTGAGTAAAAAATACCGACTTTGAGATTTTGCAATATAATCGTGTTTAAAAGATTGTAATCAATTTTATGAACTCCTAAAATTGGATCAAAACTTGTTTTTCAGTCATTTTTGAAGAGGTTTCGAACGAGCGGGTCTGAATGTGCCGTAAAATGGTCCCGTTGGACTTTTAACTAAGTAAAAAATACCGAATATGAGTTTTTGCAATATAATCTTGATGAAAAGCTCGTAATCAATTATATGAAGTCCTAAAATTGGATCAAAACCTGTTTTTCGGTCCTTTTTGTAGAGGTTTCGGACAAGCGGGTCTAAATGGGCCTTAAAATGGACCCGTTTAACTTATAACTGCGTAAAAACAACAGAAATTGAATTTTTGCAATATAATAGTGTTAAAAAGCTCGTAATCAACGATATGAACTCTTAAGTTTTGATTAAAACTTGTTTTGCGGTCCTTTTTGTAGAGGTTTCGGACGAGCGGGTCTAAATGGGTCGTAAAATGGACCCGTTGGACTTTTAACTGAGTAAAAAGTACAAAAATTGAATTTTTGCAATATAATCGTGTTGAAAGATCGTAATCAATGATATGAACTCCTGAATTTTGATTAAAACTTGTTTTTCGGTCATTTTTGAAGAGGTTTCGGGCGAGCGGGTCTAAATGGGCCGTAAAATGGACCCGTTGGACTTTTAACTGAGTAAAAAATACCGAATTTGATATTTTGCAATATAATCTTGTTGAAAAGCTCGTAATCAATTATATGAACTCCTAAAAATTTATCAAAACTTGTTTTTCGGTCTTTTTTGTAGAGGTTTCGGGCGATTGGGTCTAAATGGGCCTTAAAATGGACCCGTTGGACTTTTAACTAAGTAAAAAATACCGAATTTGAGTTTTTGCAATATAATCTTGTTGAAAAGCTCGTAATAAATTATATGAACTCCTAAAATTGGATCAAAACTTGTTTTTCGATCCTTTTTGTAGAGGTTTCGGACGAGCGGGTCTAAATGGGCCTTAAAATGGACCCGTTGAACTTATAACTGCGTAAAAAGAACAGAAATTGAATTTTTGCAATACAATAGTGTTGAAAAGCTCGTAATCAACGATATGAACTCTTAAGTTTTGATTAAAACTTGTTTTGCCGTCCTTTTGTAGAGGTTTCGGACGAGCGGGTCTAAATGGGCCGTAAAATGGACCCGTTGGACTTTTAACTGAGTAAAAAGTACAAAAATTGAGTTTTTGCAATATAATCGAGTTGAAAAGATCGTAATCAATTATATGAACTCCTAAAATTTGATTAAAACTTGTTTTTTAGTCATTTTTAAGAGGTTTCGGGCGAGCGGGTCTAAATGGGTCGTAAAATGGACCCGTTGGACTTTTAACTGAGTAAAAAATACCGAATTTGAGATTTTGCAATATAATCTTGTTGAAAAGCTCGTAATCAATTATATGAACTCCTAAAATTTTATCAAAACTTGTTTTTCGGTCCTTTTTGTAGAGGTTTCGTGCGATCGGGTCTAAATAGGCCTTAAAATGGACCCGTTGGAATTTTAACTAAGTAAAAAATACCGAATTTGAGTTTTTGCAATATAATCTTGTTGAAAAGCTCGTAATCAATTATATGAAGTCCTAAAATTGGATCAAAACTTGTTTTTCGGTCCTTTTTGTAGAGGTTTCGGATAAGCGGGTCTAAATGGGCCTTAAAATGGACCCGTTGAACTTATAACTGCGTAAAAACAATAGAAATTGAATTTTTGCAATACAATAGTGTTGAAAAGCTTGTAATCAACGATATGAACTCTTAAGTTTTGATTAAAACTTGTTTTGCGGTCCTTTTTGTAGAGGTTTCGGACGAGCGGGTCTAAATGGGCCGTAAAATGGACCCGTTGGACTTTTAATTGAGTAAAAAGTACAAAAATTGAGTTTTTGCAATATAATCGAGTTGAAAAGATCGTAATCAATTATATGAACTCCTAAAATTTGATTAAAACTTGTTTTCGGTCATTTTTGAAGAGGTTTCGGGCGAGCGGGTCTAAATGGGTCGTAAAATGGACCCGTTGGACTTTTAACTGAGTAAAAAATACCGAATTTCAGATTTTTCAATATAATCTTGTTGAAAAGCTTGTAATCAATTATATGAACTCCTAAAATTTTATCAAAACTTGTTTTTCGGTCCTTTTTGTAGAGGTTTCGGGCAATCGGGTCTAAATGGGCCTTAAAATGGACCCGTTGGACTTTTAACTAAGTAAAAAATACCGAATTTGAGTTTTTGCAATATAATCTTGTTGAAAAGCTCGTAATCAATTGTATGAACTCCTAAAATTTGATCAAAACTTGTTTTTCGATATTTTTGTAGAGGTTTCGGACGGGCGGGTCTAAATGGGCCTTAAAATGGACCCGTTGAACTTATAACTACGTAAAAAGAACATAAATTGAATTTTTGCAACACAATAGTGTTGAAAAGCTCGTAATCAACGATATGAACTCTTAAGTTTTGATTAAAACTTGTTTTTCCGTCCTTTTGTAGAGGTTTCGGACGAGCGGGTCTAAATGGGCCGTAAAATGGACCCGTTGGACTTTTAACTGAGTAAAAAGTATAAAAATTGAGTTTTTGCAATATAATCGAGTTGAAAAGATCGTAATCAACTATATGAACTCCTAAAATTTGATTAAAACTTGTTTTTAGTCATTTTTTAAGAGGTTTCGGGCGAGCGGGTCTAAATGGGCCGTAAAATTGACCCGTTGGACTTTTAACTGAGTAAAAAATACCGAATTTGAGATTTTGCAATATAATCTTGTTGAAAAGCTCGTAATCAATTATAAGAACTCCTAAAATTTTATCAAAACTTGTTTTTCGGTCCTTTTTGTAGAGGTTTCGGACGAGTGGGTCTAAATGGGTCGTAAAATGGACCCGTTGGACTTTTAACTGAGTAAAAAGTACAAAAATTGTATTTTTGCAATATAATCTTGTTGAAAAGCTCGTAATTAATTATATGAACTCCTAAAATTGGATCAAAACTTGTTTTTCGATCAATTTTGTAGTGGTTTCGGACGAGCGGGTCTAAATGGGCCTTAAAATGGACCCGTTGAACTTATAACTGCGTAAAAAGAACATAAATTGAATTTTTGCAATACAATAGTGTTGAAAAGCTCGTAATTATATGAACTCTTAAGTTTTGATTAAAACTTGTTTTGCGGTCCTTTTTGTAGAGGTTTCGGACGAGCGAGTCTAAATGGGCCGTAAAATGGACCCGTTGAACTTTTAACTGAGTAAAAAAATACCGAATTTGAGTTTTTGCAATATAATCTTGTTGAAAGGCTCGTAATCAATTATATGAACTCCTAAAATTGGATCAAAACTTATTTTGCGGTCCTTTTTGTAGAGGTTTCGAACGAGCGGGTCGACATGGGCCGTAAAATTGACCCGTTGGACTTTTAACTGAATAAAAAATACCGAATTTGAGTTTTTGCAATAAAATCTTGTTGAAAAGCTCGTAATCAATTATATGAACTCCTAAAATTGGATCAAAACTTATTTTTCGGTCCTTTTTGTAGAGGTTTCGGGCGAGCGGGTCTAAATGGGCCTTAAAATGGACCCGTTGAACTTATAACTGCGTAAAAAGAACATAATTTGAATTTTTGCAATACAATAGTGTTGAAAAGCTCGTAATCAACGATATGAACTCTTAAGTTTTGATTAAAACTTGTTTTGCGGTCCTTTTTGTAGAGGTTTCGGACGAGCGGGTCTACATGGGCCGAAAAATGGACCCGTTGGACTTTTAACTAAGTAAAAAATACATGAATTGAGTTTTTGCAATATAATTGTGTTGAAACGATCGTAATCAATTATATGAACTCCTATAATTTGATTAAAACTTGTTTTTCAGTCATTTTTGAAGAGGTTTCGGGCGAGCGGGTCTAAATGACCCGTTGGACTTTTAACTGAGTAAAAAATACCGAATTTGAGTTTTTGCAATATAATCTTGTTGAAAAGCTCGTAGTGAATTATATGAACTCTTAAAATTGGATCAAAACTTATTTTTCGGTCCTTTTTGTAGAGGTTTCAGACGAGCGGGTCTAAATGGGCCTTAAAATGGACCCGTTGATCTTATAACTGCGTAAAAAGAACATAAATTGAATTTTTGCAATACAATAGTGTTGAAAAGCTCGTAATCAACGATATGAAATCTTAGGTTTTGATTAAAACTTGTTTTGCGGTCCTTTTTGTAGAGGTTTTGGACGAGCGGGTCTAAATGGGCCGTGAAATCGACCCGTTGGACTTTTAACTAAGTAAAAAATGCCGAATTTGAGTTTTTGCAATATAATCTTCTTGAAAAGCTCGTAATCAACTATATGAACTCCTAAAATTGGATCAAAACTTGTTTTTCGGTCCTTTTTGTAGAGGTTTCGAACGAGCGGGTCTAAATGAGCCGTAAAATGGACCCGTTGGACTTTTAACTGAGTAAAAAATACCGAATTCGAGTTTTTAAAATATAATCTTGTTGAAAAGCTCGTAATCAATTATATGAACTCCAAAAATTGGATCAAAACTTGTTTTTCGGTCCTTTTTGTAGAGGTTTCGGACGAGAGAGTCTAAATGGGCCTTAAAATGTACCCGTTGAACTTATAACTGCGTAAAAAGAATATAAATTGAATTTTTGCAATAAAATAGTGTTGAAAAGCTTATAATCAACGATATGAAATCTTAAGTTTTGATTAAAACTTGTTTTGCGGTCCTTTTTGTAGAGGTTTTGGACGAGCGGGTCTAAATGGGCCGTGAAATGGACCCGTTGGACTTTTAACTAAGTAAAAAAATGCCGAATTTGAGTTTTTGCAATATAATCTTCTTGAAAAGCTCGTAATCAATTATATGAACTCCTAAAATTGCATCAAAACCTGTTTTTCGGTCCTTTTTGTAGAGGTTTCGAACGAGCGGGTCTAAATGGGTCGTAAAATGGACCCGTTGGACTTTTAACTGAGTAAAAAATACCGAATTTGAGTTTTTGCAATATAATCTTGTTGAAAAGCTCGTAATCATTTATATGAACTCCTAAATTGGATCAAAACTTGTTTTGCGGTCCTTTTTGTAGAGGTTTCGGACCAGCTGGTCTAAATGGGCCGTAAAATGGACCCGTTGGACTTTTAACTGAGTAAAAAATACAGAAATTGAGTTTTTGCAATATAATTGTGTTGAAACGATCGTAATCAATTATATGAACTCCTAAAATTTGATTAAAACTTATTTTTCAGTCATTTTTGAATAGGTTTCGGGCGAGCGGGTCTAAATGGGCCTTAAACTGGACCCGTTGGACTTTTAACTGAGTAAAAAATACCGAATTTGAGTTTTTGCAATATAATCTTGTTGAAAAGCTCGTAATCAATTATATGAACTCCTAGAATTGGATAAAAACTTATTTTTCGGTCCTTTTTGTAGAGGTTTCGGGCGAGCGGGTCTAAATGGGCCGTAAAATGGACCCGTTGGACTTTTAACTGAGTAAAAAATACCGAATTTGAGTTTTTGCAATATAATCTTATTGAAAAGCTCGTAATCAATTATATGAACTCCTAAAATTGGATCAAAACTTGTTTTTCGGTCCTTTTTGTAGAGTTTTCGAACGAGCGGGTCTAAATGGGCCGTAAAATGGACCCGTTGGACTTTTAACTAAGTAAAAAAATACTGAATTTGAGTTTTTGCAATATAATCTTGTTGAAAAGCTCGTAATAAATTATATGAACTCCTAAAATTGGATCAAAACTTGTTTTTTGGTCCTTTTTGTAGAGGTTTCGGACGAGCGAGTCTAAATGGGCCTTAAAATGGACCCGTTGAACTTATAACTACGTAAAAAGAACATAAAATGAATTTTTGCAATACAATAGTGTTGAAAAGCTCGTAATCAACGATATGAACTATTAAGTTTTAATTAAAACTTGTTTTGTGGTCCTTTTTGTAGAGGTTTTGGACGAGCGGGTCTAAATGGGCCGTGAAATGGACTCGTTGGACTTTTAACTAAGTAAAAAAATGCCGAATTTGAGTTTTTGCAATATAATCTTATTGAAAAGCTCGTAATCAATTATATGAACTCCTAAAATTGGATCAAAACTTGTTTTTCGGTCCTTTTTGTAGAGGTTTCGAACGAGCGGGTCTAAATGGGCCGTAAAATGGACCCGTTGGACTTTTAACTAAGTAAAAAAATACCGAATTTGAGTTTTTGCAATATAATCTTGTTGAAAAGCTCGTAATAAATTATATGAACTCCTAAAATTGGAACAAAACTTGTTTTTTGGTCCTTTTTGTAGAGGTTTCGGACGAGCGAGTCTAAATGGGCCTTAAAATGGACCCGTTGAACTTATAACTGCGTAAAAAGAACATAAATTGAATTTTTGCAATACAATAGTGTCGAAAAGCTCGTAATCAACGATATGAAATCTTAAGTTTTGATTAAAACTTGTTTTGCGGTCCTTTTTGTAGAGGTTTTGGACGAGCGGGTCTAAATGGGCCGTGAAATCGACCCGTTGGACTTTTAATTAAGTAAAAAATGCCGAATTTGAGTTTTTGCAATATAATCTTATTGAAACGCTCGTAATCAACTATATGAACTCCTAAATTTGGATCAAAACTTGTTTTTCGGTCCTTTTTGTAAAGGTTTCGAACGAGCGGGTCTAAATGGGCAGTAAAATTGACCCGTTGGACTTTTAACTGAGTAAAAATTAACGAATTTGAGTTGTTGCAATATAATGTTGTTGAATAGCTCTTAATCAATTATATGAACACCTAAAATTGTATCAAAACTTGTTTTTCGGTCCTTTTTGTAGAGGTTTCGGACGAGCGGGTCTAAATGGGCCTTAAAATGGACCCGTTGTACATATAACTGAGTAAAAAGAACATAAATTGAAATTTTGCAATACAATAGTGTTGAAAAGCTCGTAATCAACGATATGAACTCGTATGTTTTGATTAAAACTTGTTTTGCGGTCCTTTTTGTAGAGGTTTCGGAGGAGCGGATCTAAATGGGCTGTAAAATGGACCCGTTGGAATTTTAACTGAGTAAAAAGTACAAAAATTTAGTTTTTGCAATATGATCGTGTTTAATAGATCGTAATCAACTATATGAACTCCTAAAATTGAATCAAAACTTGTTTTTCAGTCATTTTTGAAGAGGTTTCGAATGAGCGGGTCTAAATGGGCCGTAAAATGGACCCGTTGGACTTTTAACTAAGTAAAAAATACCGAATTTGAGTTTTTGCAATATAATCTTGTTGAAAAGCTCGTAATCAATTATATGAACTCCTAAAATTGGATCAAAACTTGTTTTTCGGTTCTTTTTGTAGAGGTTTCGGACGAGCAGGTCTAAATGGGCCTTAAAATGGACCCGTTGAACTTATAACTACGTAAAAACAACAGAAATTGAATTTTTGCAATACAATAGTGTAGAAAAGCTCGTAATCAACAATATGAACTCTTAAGTTTTGATAAAAACTTGTTTTGCGGTCCTTTTTGTAGAGGTTTCGGACGAGCCGGTCTAAATAGGCCGTAAAATGGACCCGTTGGACTTTTAACTGAGTAAAAAGTACAAAAATTGAGTTTTTGCAATATAATCGTGTTGAAAAGATCGTAATCAATAATATGAACTCCTAAAATTTGATTAAAACTTGTTTTTCGGTCATTTTTGAAGAGGTTTCGGGCGAGCGGGTCTAAATGGGCCGTAAAATGGACCCGTTGGACTTTTAACTGAGTAAAAAATACCGAATTTGAGATTTTGCAATATAATCTTGTTGAAAAGCTCGTAATCAATTATATGAAATCCTAAAATTGGATCAAAACTTATTTTTCGGTCCTTTTTGTAGAGGTTTCGGGCGAGCGGGTCTAAATGGGCCTTAAAATGGACCCGTTGAACTTATAACTGCGTAAAAAGAACATAATTTGAATTTTTGCAATACAATAGTGTTGAAAAGCTCGTAATCAACGATTTGAACACTTAAGTTTTGATTAAAACTTGTTTTGCGGTCCTTTTTGTAGAGGTTTCGGACGAGCGGGTCTAAATGGGCCGTAAAATGGACCCGTTGGACTTTTAACTGAGTAAAAAATACAGAAATTGAGTTTTTGAAATATAATTGTGTTGAAACGATCGTAATCAATTATATGAACTCCTAAAATTTAATTAAAACTTATTTTTCCGTCATTTTTGGAGAGGTTTCGGGCGAGCGGGTCTAAATGGGTCGTAAAATGGACCCGTTGGACTTTTAACTGAGTAAAAAATACCGAATTTGAGTTTTTGCAATATAATCTTGTTGAAAAGCTCGTAATCAATTATATGAACTCCTAAAATTGGATCAAAACTTATTTTTCGGTCGTTTTTGTAGAGGTTTCGGACGAGCGGGTCTAAATGGGCCTTAAAATGGACCCGTTGAACTTATAACTGCGTAAAAAGAACATAAATTGAATTTTTGCAACACAATAGTGTTGAAAAGCTCGTAATCAACGATATGAACTCTTAAGTTTTGATTAAAACTTGTTTTGCGGTCGTTTTTGTAGAGGTTTTGGACGAGCGGGTCTAAATGGGCCGTGAAATGGACCCGTTGGACTTTTAACTGAGTAAAAAATACCGAATTTGAGTTTTTGCAATATAATCTTTTGAAAAGCTCGTAATAAATTATATGAAGTTCTAAAATTGAATCAAAACTTGTTTTTCGGTCATTTTTGTAGAGGTTTCGGACGAGCGAGTCTAAATGGGCCTTAAAATGGACCCATTGAACTTATAACTGCGTGAAAAGTACATAAATTGAATTTTTGCAATACTATATTGTTGAAAAGCTCATAATCAACGATATGAACTCTTAAGTTTTGATTAAAACTTGTTTTGTGGTCCCTTTTTAGAGGTTTTGGACTAGCGGGTCTAAATGGGCCGTGAAATGGACCCGTTGGACTTTTAACTAAGTAAAAAAATGCCGAATTTGAGTTTTTGCAATATAACCTTGTTGAAAAGCTCGTAATCAATTATATGAACTCTTAAAATTGGATCAAAACTTGTTTTTCGATCCTTTTTGTAGAGGTTTCGAACGAGCGGGTCTAAATGGGCCGAAAAATGGACCCGTTAGACTTTTAAGTGAGTAAAACATACCGAATTTGAGTTTTTGCAATATAATCTTGTTGAAAAGCTCGAATCAATTATATGAACTCCTAAAATTGGATCAAAACTTGTTTTTCGGACCTTTTTGTAGAGGTTTCGAACTAGCGGGTCTAAATGGGACGTAAAATGGACCCGTTGGACATTTAACTGAGTAAAAAATACCGAATTTGAGTTTTTGTAATATAATCTTGTTGAAAAGCTTGTAATCAATTATATGAACTCCTAAAATTGGATCAAAACTTGTTTTTCGGTCCTTTTTGTAGAGGTTTCGGACGAGCGGGTCTAAATGGGCCTTAAAATGAACTCGTTTTACTTATAACTGCGTAAAAAGAACATTAATTGAATTTTTGCAATACAATAGTGTTTCAAAGGTCGTAATCAACGATATGAACTCTTAAGTTTTGATTAAAACCTGTTTTGCGGTCCTTTTTGTAGAGGTTTCGGACGAGCGGGTGTAAATGGGCTGTAAAATGGACCCGTTGGACTTTTAACTGAGTAAAAAGTACAAAAATTTAGTTTTTGCAATATAATCGTGTTTAAAAGATCGTAATCAATTATATGAACTCCTAAAATTGGATCAAAGCTTGTTTTTCAGTCATTTTTGAAGAGGTTTCGAACGAGCGGGTCTAAATGGGCCGTAAAATGGACCCGTTGGACTTTTAACTAAGTAAAAAATACCGAATTTGAGTTTTTGTAGTATAATCTTGTTGAAAAGCTCGTAATCAATTATATGAACTCCTAAAATTGGATCAAAACTTGTTTTTCGGTCCTTTTTGTAGAGGTTTCGGACGAGCGGGTCTAAATGGGCCTTAAAATGGACCCGTTGAACTTATAACTGCGTAAAAACAACAAAAATTGAATTTTTGCAATACAATAGTGTTGAAAAGCTCGTAATCAACGATATGAACTCTTAAGTTTTGATTAAAACTTGTTTTGCGGTCCTTTTTGTAGAGGTTTCGGACGAGCGGGTCTAAATGGGCCGTAAAATGGACTCGTTGGACTTTTAACTGAGTAAAAAGTACAAAAATTGAGTTTTTGCAATATAATCGTGTTGAAAAGATCGTAATCAATGATATGAACTCCTAAAATTTGATTAAAACTTGTTTTCGGTCATTTTTGAAGAGGTTTCGGGCGAGCTGGTCTAAATGGGCCGTAAAATGGACCCGTTGGACTTTTAACTGAGTAAAAAATACCGAATTTGAGATTTTGCAATATAATCTTGTTGAAAAGCTCGTAATCAATTATATGAACTCCTAAAATTTTATCAAAACTTGTTTTTTGGTCCTTTTTATAGAGGTTTCGGGCAATCGGGTCTAAATGGGCCTTAAAATGGACTCGTTGGACTTTTAACTGAGTAAAAAATACCGAATTTGAGTTTTTGCAATATAATCTTGTTGAAAAGCTCGTAATCAATTATATGAACTCCTAAAATTGGATCAAAACTTGTTTTTCGATCCTTTTTGTAGAGGTTTCGGACGAGCGGGTCTAAATGGGCCTTAAAATGGACCCGTTGAACTTATAACTGCGTAAAAAGAACATAAATTGAATTTTTGCAAAACAATAGTGTTGAAAAGCTCGTAATGAACGATATGAACTCTTAAGTTTTGATTAAAACTTGTTTTGCGGTCCTTTTTGTAGAGATTTCGGACGAGCTAGTCTAAATGGGCCGTAAAATTGACCCGTTGGACTTTTAACTTAGTAGAAAGTACAAAAATTGAGTTTTTGCAATATAATCGTGTTGAAAAGATCGTAATCAATGATATGAACTCCTAAAATTTGATCAAAACTTGTTTTTCAGTCATTTTTGAAGAGGTTTCGGGCGAGCGGGTCTAAATGGGCCGTAAAATGGACCCGTTGGACTTTTATCTGAGTAAAAAATACCGAATTTGAGTTTTTGCAATATAATATTGTTTAAAAGCTCGTAATCAATTATATGAACTCCTAAAATTGGATCAAAACTTGTTTTTCGGTCCTTTTTGTAGAGGTTTCGAACGAGCGGGTCTAAATGGGCCGTAAAATGGACCCGTTGGACTTTTAACTGAGTAAAAAATACCGAATTTGAGTTTTTGCAATATAATCTTGTTGAAAAGCTCGTAATCAATTATATGAACTCCTAAAATTGGATCAAAACTTGTTTTTCGGTCCTTTTTGTAGAGGTTTCGAACGAGCGGGTCTAAATGGGCCGTAAAATGGACCCGTTGGACTTTTAACTGAGTAAAAAATACCGAATTTGAGTTTTTGCAATATAATCTTGTTGAAAAGCTCGTAATCAATTATATGAACTCCTAAAATTGGATCAAAACTTGTTTTTCGATCCTTTTTGTAGAGGTTTCGAACGAGCAGGTCTAAATGGGCCGTAAAATAGACCCGTTGGACTTTTAACTGAGTAAAAAATACCGAATTTGAGTTTTTGCAATATAATCTTGTTGAAAAGCTCGTAATCAATTATATGAACTCCTAAAATTGGATCAAAACTTGTTTTTCCGTCCTTTTTGTAGAGGTTTAGGACGAGCGGGTCTAAATGGGCCTTAAAATGGACCCGTTGTACTTATAACTGTGTAAAAAGAACATAAAATGAATTTTTGCAATACAATAGTGTTGAAAAGCTCGTAATCAACGATATGAACTCTTAAGTTTTGATTAAAACTTGTTTTGCTGTCCTTTTTGTAGAGGTTTCGGACGAGCGGGTCTAAATGGGCCGTAAAATGGACCCGTTGGACTTTTTTTTTGAAGAAAAGGCCTCATTAAAAACCCTTACTACTGTCCTTCAAGCATAGCTAGAGGACCCTAAAAGGGGAAAAGAGTGCCTAAGTTTTATTATAATATAGTGAAATTTGTTACAAGGTGATTGATACATGTAGGTATGTCAGAATTAAATGACATGGAAGACATAGAGCTCAACGAAAAAGTAGCCAAAGTATGGGCCACGTGATTTGCCTCACGGCGTACAAAAGAAACAGAAACTGAATCGAAAGCATGAAGGGACTCGCGAATCTGATGAAGAAGAGGTCCCATAGTAGAAAGGTCCAACCCTGGGTTGTTGATCCTATTTACGAGAGAAGCACAGTCGGTTTCAAGCAAGATCCGATTCCATCCTTGAGATCGGGAAAAAATGATTCCTGCTAGAAGGCCTTCACCTTCACAAGTAACTGCATCCACACAGCTACCATGCGGAAATGCAAGGCCGCCCACAACTGCACCTGTGGAATCACGTGCCACGGCGCCAACAGCCGCTGCACGAGTTGAGGGATTGAAAGCCCCATCCACATTTATTTTAATATGGTTAGTTGGAGAAGGGTGCCAGCACGGAGGAGAAAGGATAGACGGGGTTAGGGTGGAAGAAGAAGAGGCATTAAAGAAGTCTTCATGTAAACTGATTGAATTGACGGCAATAAGCCATGGTGGTTGTATATGATGATTATGAACCCAATCATTACGTCTATTCCAAACATTCCAAATAGTTGTAAGAAAAAGCCCAAACTTGTCAGAGGATAGTTGATGGGCTGCTTCCTCCAACCATTGTAAGGGGGAAATAGCCAAACTTCTAGAAAGGGTTACAGGAATACCAGAGAGTTGAAGTGCTTCCGAAGCCCCTGCACAATCACGTAGCGCATGGAGTATGGACTCCGAATGTGCGCCACAGATAGGGCAAGGCCCAAAAGTTGGTGAAAAAACTTGCATTTTGGAACCAACTGGTAAAGCATCAGACGCCATACGCCATCCAAAAGTTTTGACCTTAGGTAGGGCCTTGACTTTGGATAGAAATTTCCAAAAGCGAGTAGGTGACGTATGTGGATACGTAGAACGTTGTAAGAAAAGGTAACTAGAACGGACCGAGTAAATACCCGAATCATTAGGAGACCAAAGAATAGTGTCACGATGGTCATTTATGATTGGTACTCGGAGAACGGCACTGGCATCAGCTGGGTTAAAATAACGATTGACCTTTTTCGGGTCCCAAGCAGTTTGATTACGAAACATAAAATCGCGGCAGCGAACATGGATTTCATCCGAGATTTCGTAATCCCCAGTAAGGTTAATAGGGGAGGCGTCTCCCCAGATGTCTTTGTGCACTCTGATATTGCTATTGATACCTGGACGATGTAGGAAGCCTGGGAGAAGACATTGTAGAGCAGTATATATACCTTGCCATGCAAAGGAGCCGCGATTGGGACGACAGGCATCAAGGATGTTTCCTGAAAGAAAGTATTTAGCTCGATATATTTGGCCCAATAAAGAATCTGGTTCACAGATGAGTCTCCATATTTGCTTCCCCAAGAGAGCAACATTGAAGTCGTGTAAATCCTTAAACCCCATACCACCAGCGGCTTTAGGTAAACAAACATGATTCCAAGGAAGCATATGCCACCCTTTTTATTGGATTTGCCAGTCCACCAATAGTGCCGAATTGCTGAGGTTATATCGTCAATAATGTTTTGTGGGAGAAGATAAAAAGACATAACATATTGAGGTAAAGATTGTAGAACTGCTTTAATGAAAATCTCCCGACCACTAAAAGAAAGGAGTTGTTTATCCTAGCTAGAAAGACGGTCATGAACTTTATCACGCACAAAGCCTAATGATTCAGTTTTGTTTTTCCCTATGAGAAGTGGAACACCTAGGTATACGCTAGGGTTAGATATCTCACGTACTTGCAATAGGTTATTGATCGCGGTTCTTGTTGAGGATGGGGTACGTGGATTATAAAAAATTGTCGATTTCTCAAAATTAACCGCTTGACCGGAGGCCACAGCATATGTTTGTAGGGCTCGTTTAAGATGAGTAGCTTCAGTTGGGGTATTATTAATGAAGACCATACAATCATCAGCAAAGAGTA
Source organism: Hibiscus trionum (assembly GCA_030270665.1). Classification (NCBI taxonomy): domain Eukaryota; kingdom Viridiplantae; phylum Streptophyta; class Magnoliopsida; order Malvales; family Malvaceae; genus Hibiscus; species Hibiscus trionum. Next base: position 36,246,618 of record BSYR01000026.1, on the reverse strand, counting down.
GTGTGTTTACTCTGGGCCCGTATTTGCAAGCACCAAGCCCTGGTAGGATGTTTGTTTGTTGGGCAGCATATAGGTAAGCAGAGAGCCCTTGTGTACAAAAGAGGAAAAGAAAAGGTGATAGGGGATCACCTTGACGTAGTCCACAGTGAGGTTGAAAAAAAGGGGAGAAAGAGTTGTTAATTTTGACTGAAAATGAAACAGTGGTAATGCAACGCATTATAAGAGAGATCTAGTCAGATGCGAAGCCCATACGTTCCATAACATTTGCTAGAAAAGACCATTCGACTCTATCAAAAGCTTTTTCCATGTCTAGTTTAAGAGCATCTCCTTGGGAGGATTTTGTTGCCCCTGAATTAATATTGTGAATAATTTCATGGGCAACGAGGATGTTTTCAGAGATATTACGTCCTTGAACGAAGGCTGCTTGATTAGGGCTAATACAAAAGGGGATTGTTTGTTTCATTCTGTTGACAATGGTTTTAGCAACTATTTTATAGAGAACAATGCATATGCTGATAGGTCTTAGGTGTTTCATAGTGGTTGGGTCCTGGATTTTAGGGATTAGCACTAGTATAGTTTTGTTAACCAAGGACATATCAGCAGTGCCATTTAGTAAGTTAAGGCATAGATTAATAACATCTTCTCCAATAGTGTCCCAGTATTGTCGATAAAAACTACTTGGTAATCCATCAATACCCAGCGCTTTCCTAGGATCAATGTCCCGGAAATCATGGAGAATTTCTTCTTTTGTGAAGGTCCTTAAAAGAGTATCATTCATAGATTGAGTGATAGAGGGCGAAATTTTATCAAGTATATTATCGGAAATTTGGGGGTTGGAGGATGTAAAAATGTTTTGGAAATAATTAGAAGCAATAGACATTAGATCGAAATCATTTGTACACCAATTCGAATTAGAATCAAATAGACCCGTTATCGAGTTTTTTTCCTTCTATTGTTCACACGGGCATGGAAGAACCTCGTATTTTTATCCCCTTGGGAGAGCCATAGCGTACGAGATCTTTGGGCCCAATAAATTTCTTGTTCCATTAGGAGTTTATTAAGTTCGGTTCTGTATTTTATATAAATTCCTTCAGTTGTGGCAGTTAAGGGGCGGCATAAAAATTTGTTAATTTTTTTGGTAAGGAAATTAATATGACCGGTGGTTTGTAGTCTTTGTTGATTCTGCCATTCCTCCAGGCATGTGCCAACCGCTTTTATTTTTTCTATGGCTGTTCCAGGGGTGTTGATCCATGTGCGTTTAATAGTAGAAATATTGATTGCATTGTTCGTCCAACAGTTTTCAAACTGAAACGTGTTATTTGGTCGCTGAGGGGGGGTAGCAGCCGCGGGGGATGTGTCTAGAACTAGGAAGCAATGATCGGATTTGGCCACATAGTCCGTTGTTATTCTATATGAGGGAAAAAGATCATGGCAGGCCTAATTAGCAATGAACCTATCTAAACGTTCATGTATAGTAGGGGTTAAGGGCCCAACTTTTGTCCAAGTAAACCACCCAGATGTTGGTTTACAATCAAATAGATTGTTGTGTGAAAGACAATGACGGAAGTTATTTATTTGTGATCTAGCCCTCCGGCTACCTCCTTGTTTTTCAGAGTCGGATAAAATTTCATTAAAATCCCCTCCTAAAAGCCAGGGTATATTATTATTATTAATATGTAAGGAATCAATAATTTCCCATGTTTTATATTTTTGACTTGTTTCGGAATAACCGTGCATGCCAGTAAAAAACAAAGTGTGGTCATTCAATATGATTTGAGTATGTATATAACGAGGCGAATACGAAACCAAAGATATATTAATATTGTTTAAGGCGAATAGCGCAATACCGGAACACCCATCCGTTGGGGGAATAGCAATAATTTCTATCATACCTAAAGAAAGACAAAGGCGGCTACATGCCGCATTATTTATTTTAGTTTCGCATAAGAAGACAATATCCGGATTGGATTTTTGGACATAGCTACGAAAATGTTGAACTACCGGGGCTTGTCCTAGACCCTGGCAGTTCCAGCAAATGATCCTCATTTTGCTCGGCGGGGCTGGGAGTCAGCCGCCGCCGGAGAGTTTTTTGAGCTGCTCATCCCAGCCTTAGGAGTGGATCCAGAGGGTTTGGATTTCTTTGGTGGGAGCGAAACTTGGATGGGAGAGCGGCGCTTTGTGGCGCGGTTCGGTTGGGCAGGAGCTGTATCATTAGGATAAGTTTTCAAAAGCCATTGGTTAAAATCATTGAATTTGGAATCGGTAGAGACAGGGGGCTTACGCAGTTCGGCTTCAATCTTCTTAATTTGCTGAGCAGTTGGGCTGGGAACACCATCATCCGTGGCATCCCAATCATCATCTGATGCATCTTCAGGGATAGGATAGATGGTATTTAAAGGTTGAGGCTCGAGAGGGGCTTTCTGTTTCGAATCTGAAGCAGATGGATCTTTGGAAGGGGGGCTTCACCCATTGCAGTATCAGTGTTGGGTACTTCCTCAGTAGGCTGCTCCGAGAAGGACGCAGCATCGCCCTCATTTAGAGAGCCTGTGGATAGTTGGAAGCAAGAAGTCAGTTTAGATATTGAAAGCTTATTAAACAAGTGGTTAAAGATAAAAGAGAGAGAGAGGGAGATATACCCATAGCATTCGGATCAGTTGTGGGAATATTAGTATTGGCAGAAGCAGTTGGAACAGGAGGAACTATGAAGAAGGAGAATAATAAATATAGAATCAGAAATAAAGATAGCAGAAAAGATAATATAAGTTTAGAATTAAACCGTATAGAAAAGATAATATTGGAGATAAAAGGAGGAAGAGTACCAGTCGGTGGTGGATTGTTTTGGTTAAGATTAGGTTCAACATAACGGATACGCCCACGGGTACCAACTGGGCGACGTCTTGGAGGGAGGTAGCGGAGCCATTCCCCATATTGCAGCTTGTTTAGATCTAGAGAAGAACAAATGGGGCAGTTTTCAACTGTGTGGCTAATTATTCCATAGCCAGGACATAAAGTTGGAAGACGTTCGTATTGGAGACGACACATGGTTTTGTTGGCCCCGGATCAAATGAAAACGAAACGGGAGATCGGTCTGGTGATATCCAGAAAAATTTCTACCCTCAGGAAGTCTTTCATATTTCCTTCAAGTTCTCGAGTATCAGTTCGAATGACGTTTCCCACCATAGATCCAAGAGCATGTCCCACTAGGTGCGATCGATCAATGTCCTCAAATAGTGAGGAAGGCAGGGCAAAAATACGGATACAGATTCTCATAATGTTGAAGGAATAATCTCCAATGGATTTAGCAGGGTCGTACTCGGTAATGGCTAACCATTCGTCCTTATACAGCCAAGGACCGCGGTTAAGGACTTCATAACATGACTTGACTTCCTTGAACTTGATCTTGAGGAAATTGTCTTGGATGACAAAAATTGATACCACATCGCTAGGCTTCCATATGCCTTCAAATGTGCTAATGACGGCATAAATATCAATGGTTTTGGACGAGATAAAACATCCTAAGAGGAATAGCTTGGGATCCTCCTTGACAAAATCCCAGTCGAAATCTGGGGTGTAAAGGAGTTCTGCTTCCTCATGAGTGAGGTCGATGGAACTGAGCTGGGGGATAGAAGAGGATGCCATAGATGATGTATAGAGATTAAGGAGAATAGGAGGGTTGGGAGAGGTTTGTGGCTTAATACGAATATGTTGTCCATATAAATAAGAAGAGATTGTGTAAGCTATTCTATGGTAAGTAATCAGTAAAGGAAATTGAGATAGAATTAGTGACCTTAAAATTTGGATTATTATTATGACATAAAGGAAAGTTGGAAAGAAACTGTCTCTTTTAAAACGAAGTAGATGGGTTAAAGGGGAAATTTCATTAAATAGATTATATAATGCCAACTTTAAAACAAGATTTAAGGAAGTATTCCTTAAATACAAAAAGAATTGTAAGGGAAGGTGTAATAGGAAATAAAGTAGGTGTTTGTGGATGTATTTACAGATATTTAGGGATATATAAGGAAAGGATGAATTACAACTGGCAATTATAGCTGACATTTTAATAAGGGAGAAAGTAAAACGGGAATTTAAAATATAATTTAATGCTGGACGATTGATAATAAGAAGGGAAATAGGACAACTAAGATAAAAGGAAAATGGGTAAGTAATTGGAAAGATTTTAATAAATAATTGCATTAAAAAGTTTGGAGTAAATGTGTAGGAAAACGGATGTAATAAATTCGAGAATAATTTCGGCCAGACGTTTTGTAAAATCATTTTAGAAAAGAAAAGTGATTTTGAAAAATTGTAAGTATGAATAGAATTTAGCAAAAAGGGGGCCCTACTTAGCAGGGTGTTGGTAGAATCCCACAAATGGGCTTGTGAATGTTCACCTAAGAAGGCGTAGTAGGAATAAAGTTCCTTTGTGTTCGTCAAATATGAGGATATATATGCGTTATAACATACATCATAGATATTGTAAGTAACATGCAAAGCAATTTCATGGCATGAAGGCATACATCTAATGGCAGAATAAAAGCAAATAAAAGGCAGAGAAGAAAGAAAGCAACCATAAAAAATTACAAACCCAGGGAAAGGAGGAGGCGAGGTAAAGAAAATTATTACATACCAAATGAGCAAATAAAGATGGGGGGAAAGGTGATTAAAACCTACTGCTAGCAAATAGATACAAAACCAAATAGGAGAGGATAAATAAAAGGTACATAGTATCCTGTAACATTGCATGATAAAGTTGGCAGAATGTTCCATTGTCTGCAAATCGTACAAAGCAAACAGGAAAGGAAAAATGAATAAAAGGTAACATAAAATCTTAATTACATGATATATACTCAAAAATAAATGCGTATGAGTGTTGGTAGATTCAATTAGAAAAGAGATAGATGTAATGGACCATGCAGTAAAGAGTATAGATGGCTTGGCTGGAGTCATGGTATAATAATATATAATTAAGTATAGAGAAAAACCCACAAAGGGGTTTTTTGTTAAATTCCCAAAGAGGGATTGAGATGTATCAAAGTAAATAAGACAGACATTGGAATTAAAGGAATGTTTCGTATTGTGTAGATACGATAGCTGATGAACAAAATTTTGGATGAAGGGGTAGATAGAAGTTTTACCTTTTCGAATGGAATCAGGATTAATTCTGTGCATTTGGGTAAAAAAGTATGAGTACTTCCTGGAATATAATTTGTCACATATTGCTTGCAACCAATGATCCATAAACATAAATGGAAGTAGGATTAGAATCAAAGAAGGTAGAATATGAGAAGAATTAATATAGTTACTTAAATAGTAAATAAGGTAAGTAATGCATAAAAATCCCAGAAAGTGGGCTAGCAGATGGTTCCCTGGTCGGGATTGATAAAAGTGTGAGATATTTGAACACAAAAACAGAAAAACGGAGAAATCAAAATGAAACAGACAAACCCAGATAGATATAAGGATCACAGAAGAGAAAATAATGCTGATTATATAAAGAATAGGAATAAGATGTGGTAGATATAGAAAGCTATCTAAACAGGGTATAAAGAGAAAGCTATGAACACAACAATGGTGAAAATATAGAATAGGCAAATATACGATTGGAAAAAGAGTCACAACACTAAAGGGATACAACAGATAAAAAGGTTTGGATTTAAAAATTGATAGAAATATAGACAGTTTTAAGAAACAGATAATAATAAGGACAGAAAAAGACCAGAGATCATAATGAAAAAATTTAGATTTCATAATCATATACAATAAGCTAGGTAAAACATTGTGCGTAGGGGAAAAGTAAAGAAACATATAAGAGAGAAAGTACCTACGAATTGGTGGACTTCCAAATCTTCTGATACGAGAGGAAATGGAAAACCACATAATCTGAAAAAGGAAGATCAGAGAAAAGTTAAGGAAAAATATCAGTATTAAATAAAAAAAATTAAGGGGAAAATCAAAAGGCAAAATAACCCTAGCCGAATCAACGGCCGGAAAAGAGATATTGCCATCGTTGAGTTCCAAAGCAAAGAGATATTGGGAGAAATTATAAGAAAAGAAGAAATTAAGTAATGTAAATAAAGAGAAATGTTGCACATATAGATGTTATTACAGGCAATGTATGAGAATCCCATAAAGTGGGCTGGTGGATAGTTCCCTATAAGGGATTGATAAAAATTTGAATAAGTAGTACTTGTGGTTTTAAATACAGAGAAAATAGCAGGAAATATGAGGAAAATGCTAATGGGGATGAAATGCAGCAAACAAGCAAAGGAGTCAAACGGACGATTTTTAAAGATTAATACAAGAACTAGATTACAAAAGAGTCTACTGACATAGCAAGAAAAAAGAATAAAACGAATTAAGAGATATGCATAAGAATCAACATAAAGAGCCCAGTAGACATAAAAGAAAAAAAATCAACCATTGAATACATAAGTATGAATTTAAGGATGAGGGAAATCAATGAATAACTAAAGAAAAAAAAGACAGATTATGAACAAAATAGAAAATAAAGAAACAAAAAGAGAGAGGAAATTGTACCTCCGATGCGAAGAGTGGACAGATCTACAAAATCTGTTGCGGGTAGCAGAGGCCCGAATCTGGAAAGATATAGACAAAATGAGTGGGGAAACCCAGAAAACGAAGAGAGAAATAAACAGAGTAGATGAGTAGGGGATAAGAAACCCTAGCCAACCTGACGGCCAGGGGATACCCAAAATGGAGATCGATGTAGGAGGGTGAAAGTCCGCCGCGGGGGTCCTCCACCAGAGGAAAAAAGAATTTATTATCCTTTGTGATAGAAATCTGTAAAGAAAAAAATGTGAGAAAACCTTAAAGCGTAATATTAAAAAGATCAGAAGAAAGTGAAGGGAGAAAAAATCCAGAGGGTTAAGGGGGCGATTCATATTCTGAAGGAGAAGCGGATGGAGGTTTTGAGATCTTGCATGCGTCCAGAAATAAAGAAGCATGTTGAGATAGAGCCAAAATACAAAAGGGGAAAAACCCTCGATCAGCCCAAATCTAGAAATCGGAGGGTAAAACGGAGTCGATTGAAACGATTTAGTAAATCTGCAACAAAAACTAAAAGAGATTAATTGACAGGTTTGTAAGGCTTGAGAAAATAAATTAAAAATGAGGCGGGAGAGGAAAACGAGATGAGAACTTATCTTTAGGGGACGAGGCATACTCCGATGAAAATGGTTACAAACCACCGTCTCAAGCCAGATCAGAGTGCAAATAATGAAGAAAATGGGGATTTGGGGGAAAAAAAGAAACATATCAGTGAATAAAAACCAGAAAAAAGTAGTAATAAGATTATGAGAAAAGAAAATACAAAACGATAGGAGGAAAAAAGAAGACGGGTGGGAAGACCCTTGATTTACTCTTACCCAAATCCTTTGTTCTGCTGAATGAATATTGCCTTGGAGCTGAATCGGCTGAAGAGGGAGTGCCGTATGGGGGAGGGGGAGTGTAGAGAGTGAGAGGGGGGAGAGGGAAGCCGTGAAAAGGGGGAGATGGAAACCGAAAAGACAAAAGGCAAAATCAGAGAAACTCGGGAAGAGGGAGAGAGAATCGAGAGCCATACCCGTTGGACTTTTAACTGAGTAAAAAGTACAAAAAAATAGTTTTTGTAATATAATCGTGTTTAAAAGATCGTAATCAATTATATGAACTTCTAAAATTGGATCAAAACTTGTTTTTCAGTCATTTTTGAAGAGGTTTCGAACGAGCGGGTCTAAATGGGCCGTAAAATGGACCCGTTGAACTTTTAACTAAGTAAAAATACCGAATTTGAGTTTTTGCAATATAATCTTGTTGAAAAGCTCGTAATCAATTATATGAACTCCTAAAATTGGATCACAACTTGTTTTTCGGTCCTTTTTGTAGAGGTTTCGGATGAGCGGGTCTAAATGGGCCTTAAAATGGACCCGTTGAACTTATAACTGCGTAAAAAGAACAGAAATTGAAATTTTGCAATACAATAGTGTTGAAAAGCTCGTAATCAACGATATGAACTCTTAAGTTTTGATTAAAACTTGTTTTGCGGTCCTTTTTGTAGAGGTTTCAGATGAGCTGGTCTAAATGGGCCGTAAAATGGACCCGTTGGACTTTTAACTGAGTAAAAAGTACAAAAATTGAGTTTTTGCAATATAATCATGTTGAAAATATCGTAATCAATTAAATGAACTCCTAAAATTTCATTAAAACTTGTTTTTCAGTCATTTTTGAAGAGGTTTCAGGCGAACGGGTCTAAATGGGCCGTAAAATGGACCCGTTGGACTTTTAACTGAGTAAAAAATACAGAAATTAAGTTTTTTCAATATAATCATGTTGAAACGATCGTAATCAATTATATGAACTCCTAAAATTTGATTAAACATGTTTTTCGGTCATTTTTGAAGAGGTTTCGGGCGAGCGAGTCTAAATGGGCCGTAAAATGAACCCGTTGGACTTTTAACTGAGTAAAAAATACCGAATTTGAGTTTTTGTAATATAATCTTGTTGAAAAGCTCGTAATCTATTATATGAACTCCTAAAATTGGATCAAAACTTATTTTTCGGTCCTTTTTGTAGATGTTTCGGGCGAGCGGGTCTAAATGGGCCTTAAAATGGACCCGTTGAACTTACAACTGCGTAAAAAGAACAGAAATTGAATTTTTGCAATACAATTGTGTTGAAAAGCTAGTAATCAACAATATGAACTCTTAAGTTTTGATTAAAACTTATTTTGCGGTCTTTTTTGTAGAGGTTTCGGACGAGCGGGTCTAAATGGGCCGTAAAATGGACCCGTTGGACTTTTAACTGAGTAAAAAATACATAAATTGAGTTTTTGCAATACAATTGTGTTGAAACGAATGTAATCAATTATATGAACTTCAAAAATTTGATTAAAACTTGTTTTTCAGTCATTTTTGAAGAGGTTTCGGGCGAGCGGGTCTAAATGGGCAGTAAAATGGACCCGTTTGACTTTTAACTGAGTGAAAAATACCGAATTTGAGTTTTTGCAATATAATCTTGTTGAAAAGCTCGTAATCAATTATTTGAACTCCTAAAATTGGATCAAAACTTATTTTTCGGTCCTTTTTGTAGAGGTTTTGGACGAGCGGGTCTATATGGGACTTAAAATGGACCCGTTGGACTTTTTTTTTGAATAAACCCGTTGGACTTTTAACTAAGTAGAAATACCGAATTTGAGTTTTTGCAATACAATCTTGTTGAAAAGCTCGTAATCAATTATATGAACTCCTAAAATTGGATCAAAACTTGTTTTTCGGTCCTTTTTGTAGAGGTTTCGGACGAGCGGGTCTAAATGAGCCTTAAAATTGACCCGTTGAACTTATAACTACGTAAAAAGAACATAAAATGAATTTTTGCAATACAATAGTGTTGAAAAGCTCGTAATCAACGATATGAACTCTTAAGTTTTGATTAAAACTTGTTTTGCGGTCCTTTTTGTAGAGGTTTCGGACGAGCGGGTCTAAATGGGCTGTAAAATGGGCCCGTTGGACTTTTAACTGAGTAAAAAATACAGAAATTGAGTTTTTGCAATATAATCATGTTGAAACGATCGTAATCAATTTTATGAACTCCTAAAATTTGATTAAAACTTGTTTTTCAGTCATTTTTGAAGAGGTTTCGGGTGAGCGAGTCTAAATGGGCCGTAAAATGGACCCGTTGGACTTTGAACTGAGTAAAAAATACAGAAATGGACTTTTTGCAATATAATCTTGTTGAAAAGCTCGTAATCAATTAGATGAACTCCTAAATTTGGATCAAAACTTGTTTTTCGGTCCTTTTTGTAGTGTTTTCGGACGAGCGAGTCTATATGGGCCGTAAAATAGACCCGTTGGACTTTTAAATAAGTAAAAAGTACAAAAATTGAGTTTTTTGCAATATAATTGTGTTGAAAAGATCGTAATCAATGATATGTAGTCCTAAAATTTGATTAAAACTTTTTTCGGTCATTTTTAAAGAGGTTTCGGGCGAACGAGTCTAAATGGGCCGTAAAATGGACCCGTTGGACTTTTAAATTAATAAAAAATACCGAATTTGAGTTTTTGCAATATTATCTTGTTGAAAAGCTCGTAAACAATTATATGAACTCCTAAAATTTGATCAAAACTTGTTTTTCAGTAATTTTTGAAGAGGTTTCGGACTACCGAATCTAAATGGGCTTTAAAACGGACCCGTTGAACTTATAACTGCGTAAAAAGAACAGAAATTGAATTTTTGCAATACAATCGTGTTGAAAAGATCGTAATCAGTTATATGAACTTCTAAAATTTGATTAAAACTTGTTTTTCTGTCATTTTTGAAAAGGTTTCGGGCGAGCGGGTCTAAATGGGCCGTAAAATGGACCCGTTGGACTTTTAACTAAGTAAAAAGTACAAAAATTGTGTTTTTGCAATATAATCGTGTTGAAAAGATCGTAATCAATTATATGAACTCCTAAAATTTGATTAAAACTTGTTTTTCAGTCATTTTTGAAGAGGTTTCGGGCGAGTGGGTCTAAATGGGCCGTAAAATGGACCCGTTGGACTTTTAACTGAGTAAAAATACCGAATTTGAGTTTTTGCAATATAATCTTATTGGAAAGCTTGTAATCAATTATATGAACTCCTAAAATTTGATCAAAACTTGTTTTTCGGTCCTTTTTGTAGAGGTTGCGGGCGACCGGGTCTAAATGGGCCTTAAAATGGACCCGTTGAACTTATAACTGCGTAAAAAGAACATAAATTGAATTTTTGCAATACAATATTGCTGAAAAGCTCGTAATCAATGATACGAACTCTTAAGTTTTGATTAAAACTTGTTTTGCGGTCCTTTTTGTAGAGGTTTCGGACGAGCGGGTGTAAATGGGCCGTAAAATGGACCCGTTGGACTTTCAACTGAGTAAAAAATACAGAAATTGAGTTTTTGCAATATAATCGTGTTGAAACGATCGTAATCAATTATATGAACTCCTAAAATTTGATAAAAAAAATTTCAGTCATTTTTGAAGAGGTTTCGGGCGAGCGAGTCTAAATGGGCCGTAAATGGACCCGTTGGACTTTTAACTAAGTAAAAAATATCGAATTTGAGTTTTTGCAATATAATCTTGTTGAAAAGCTCGTAATCAATTATATGAACTCCTAAAATTGGATCAAAACTTGTTTTTCGGTCCTTTTTGTAGTGGTTTCGAACGAGCGGGTCTAAATGGGCCTTAAAATGGACCCGTTGAACTTATAACTGTGTAAAAAGAACAGAAATTGAATTTTTGCAATAAAATAGTGCTGAAAAGCTCGTAATCAATGATATGAACTCTTATGTTTTGATTAAAACTTGTTTTGCGGTCCTTTTTGTAGAGGTTTCGGACGAGCGGGTGTAAATGGGCCGTAAAATGGACCCGTTGGACTTTCAACTAAGTAAAAAATACAGAAATTGAGTTTTTGCAATATAATCGTGTTGAAACGATCGTAATCAATTATATGAACTCCTAAAATTTGATAAAAACTTGTTTTTCAGTCATTTTGAAGAGGTTTCGGGCGAGCGGGTCTAAATGGGCCGTAAAATGGACCCGTTGGACTTTTAACTGAGTAAAAAATACAGAAATGGACTTTTTGCAATATAATCTTGTCGAAAAGCTCGTAATCAATTATATGAACTCCTAAAATTGGATCAAAACTTGTTTTCGGTCCTTTTGTAGTGGTTTCGGACGAGCAGGTCTAAATGGGCCTTAAAATGGACCCGTTGAACTTATAACTGCGTAAAAAGAACATAAATTGAATTTTTGCAATACAATAGTGTTGAAAAGCTCATAATCAACGATATAAATCTTAAGTTTGGATTAAAACTTGTTTTGCGGTCCTTTTTGTAGAGGTTTCAGACGAGCGGGTGTAAATGGGCCGTAAAATGGACCCGTTGGACTTTTAACTGAGTAAAAAGTACATAAATTGAGTTTTTGCAATATAATCGTGTTGAAAAGATCATAATCAATTATATGAACTCCTAAAATTTGATTAAAACTTGTTTTCGGTCATTTTTGAAGAGGTTTCGGGCGAGCGGGTCTAAATGGGCCGTAAAATGGACCCGTTGGACTTTTAACTAAGTAAAAATTAACGAATTTGAGTTTTTGCAATATAATCTTGTTGAAAAGCTCGTAATCAATTATATGAACTCCTAAAATTGGATCAAAACTTGTTTTTCGATCCTTTTTGTAGAGGTTTCGGATGAGCAGGTCTAAATGGGCCTTAAAATGGACCCGTTGAACTTATAACTGCGTAAAAAGAACAGAAATTGAAATTTTGCAATACAATAGTGTTGAAAAGCTCGTAATCAACGATATGAACTCTTAAGTTTTGATTAAAACTTGTTTTGCGGTCCTTTTTGTAGAGGTTTCAGTCGAGCTGGTCTAAATGGGCCGTAAAATGGACCCGTTGGACTATTTTTTTTGAAGAAAAGGCCTCATTAAAAACCCCTACTAATGTCCTTCAAGCAGAGCTAGAGGACCCTAAAAAGGGGAAAAGAGTGCCTAAATTTTATTATATCATAGAGAAATTCGTTACAAGATGATTGATACATGTAGGAATGTCAGAATTGAAAGACACGGAAGACATAGAACTCAGCGAGTAAGTAGCCAAAGTATGGGCCACATGATTTGCCTCACGGCGTACAAAAGAAATAGAAGATGAATCAAAAGCAATACAATCGTGTTGAAAAGATCGTAATCAGTTATATGAACTTCTAAAATTTGATTAAAACTTGTTTTTCTGTCATTTTTGAAAAGGTTTCGGGCGAGCGGGTCTAAATGGGCCGTAAAATGGACCCGTTGGACTTTTAACTAAGTAAAAAGTACATAAATTGAGTTTTTGCAATATAATCATGTTGAAAAGATCGTAATCAATTATATGAACTCCTAAAATTTGATTAAAACTTGTTTTTCAGTCATTTTTGAAGAGGTTTCGGGCGAGCGGGTCTAAATGGGCCGTAAAATGGACCAATTGGACTTTTAACTGAGTAAAAAATACCGAATTTGAGTTTTTGTAATATAATCTTGTTGAAAAGCTTGTAATCAAATATATGAACTCGTAAAATTTGATAAAACTTGTTTTTCGGTCCTTTTTGTAGAGGTTTCGGACGAGCGGGTCTAAATGGGCCTTAAAATGGACCCGTTGAACTTATAACTGCGTAAAAAGAACAGAAATTGAATTTTTGCAATATAATAGTGTTGAAAAGCTCGTAATCAACGATATGAACTCTTAAGTTTTGATTAAAACTTGTTTTGCGGTCCTTTTTGTAGAGGTCTCGGACAAGCGGGTCTAAATGGGCCGAAAAATGGACCCGTTGGACTTTTAACTGAGTAAAAAAATACAGAAATTGAGTTTTTGCAATATAATCGTGTTGAAACGATCGTAATCAATTATATGAACTCCTAAAATTTGATTAAAACTTCTTTTTTAGTCATTTTTGAAGAGGTTTCGGGCGAGCGAGTCTAAATGGGCCGTAAAATGGACCCGTTGGACTTTTAACTGAGTAAAAAATACAAAAATGGACTTTTTGCAATATAATCTAGTTGAAAAGCTCGTAATCAATTATATGAACTCCTAAAACTGGATCAAAACTTGTTTTTCGGTCCTTTTTGTAGTGGTTTCGGACGAGCGGGTCTAAATGGGCCGTAAAATGGACCCGTTGGACTTTTAACAGAGTAAAAAGTACAAAAATTGAGTTTTTGCAATATAATCGTGTTGAAAAGATCGTAATCAATGATATGAAGTCCTAAAATTTGATTAAAACTTTTTTTTCTGTCATTTTTGAAGAGGTTTCGGGCGAACGAGTCTAAATGGGCCGTAAAATGGACCCGTTGGACTTTTAACTGAGTAAAAATACCGAATTTGAGTTTTTGCAATATAATCTTGTTGAAAAGCTCGTAATCAATTATATGAACTCCTGAAATTTGATCAAAAATTGTTTTTCAGTCATTTTTGAAGAGGTTTCAGACGACCGGGTCTAAATGGGCCTTAAAATGGACCCGTTGAACTTATAACTGCGAAAAAGAACAGAAATTGAATTTTTGCAATTCAATCGTGTTGAAAAGATCGTAATCAGTTATATGAACTCCTAAAATTTGATTAAAACTTGTTTTTCAGTCATTTTTGAAGAGGTTTCGGGCGAGCGGGTCTAAATGGGCCGTAAAATCGACCCGTTGGACTTTTAACTGAGTAAAAAGTACAGAAATTGAGTTTTTGCAATATAATCGTGTTGAAAAGATCGTAATCAATTATATGAACTCCTAACATTTGATTAAAACTTGTTTTTCAGTCATTTTTGAAGAGGTTTCGGGCGAGCGAGTCTAAATGGGCCGTAAAATGGACCCGTTGGACTTTTAACTAAGTAAAAAAACCGAATTTGTGTTTTTGAAATATAGTCTTGTTGAAAAGCTCGTAATCAATTATATGAACTCCTAAAATTGGATCAAAACTTGTTTTTCGGTCCTTTTTGTAGAGGTTTCGGACGAGCGGGTCTAAATGGGCCTTAAAATGGACCCGTTGAACTTATAACTGCGTAAAAAGAACAGAAATTGAATTTTTGCAATACAATAGTGTTGAAAAGCTCGTAATCAACGATATGAACTCTTAAGTTTTGATTAAAACTTGTTTTGCGGTCCTTTTTGTAGAGGTTTCGGACGAGCGGGTCTAAATGGGCCGTAAAATGGACCCGTTGGACTTTTAACTGAGTAAAAAAATACAGAAATTGAGTTTTTGCAATATAATCGTGTTGAAACGATCGTAATCAATTATATGAACTCCTAAAATTTGATTAAAACTTGTTTTTCAGTCATTTTTGAAGAGGTTTCGGGCGAGCGAGTCTAAATGGGCCGTAAAATGGACCCGTTGGACTTTTAACTAAGTAAAAAATACAGAAATAGAGTTTTTGCAATATAATAGTGTTGAAACGATCGTAATCAATTATATGAACTCCTATAATTTGATTAAAACTTGTTTTTCAGTCATTTTTGAAGAGGTTTCGGGCGAGCGGGTCTAAATGGGCCGTAAAATGGACCCGTTGGACTTTTAACTGAGTAAAAAATATAGAAATGGACTTTTTGCAATATAATCTTGTTGAAAAGCTCGTAATCAATTATATGAACTCCTAAAATTGGATCAAAACTTGTTTTTCGGTCCTTTTTGTAGTGGTTTCGGACGACCGGTCTAAATGGGCCTTAAAGTGGACCCGCTGAACTTATAACTGCGTCAAAAGAACAGAAATTGAATTTTTGCAATACAATAGTGTTGAAAAGCCCGTAATCAACGATATGAACTCTTAAGTTTTGATTAAAACTTGTTTTGCGGTCCTTTTTGTAGAGGTTTCGGACGAGCGGGTCTAAATGGGCCGTAAAATGGACCCGTTGGACTTTCAACTAAGTAAAAAATACAGAAATTGAGTTTTTGCAATATAATCGTGTTGAAACGATCGTAATCAATTATATGAACTCCTAAAATTTGATAAAAACTTGTTTTTCAGTCATTTTGAAGAGGTTTCGGGCGAGCGGGTCTAAATGGGCCGTAAAATGGACCCGTTGGACTTTTAACTGAGTAAAAAATACAGAAATGGACTTTTTGCAATATAATCTTGTCGAAAAGCTCGTAATCAATTATATGAACTCCTAAAATTGGATCAAAACTTGTTTTCGGTCCTTTTGTAGTGGTTTCGGACGAGCAGGTCTAAATGGGCCTTAAAATGGACCCGTTGAGCTTATAACTGCGTAAAAAGAACATAAATTGAATTTTTGCAATACAATAGTGTTGAAAAGCTCATAATCAACGATATAAATCTTAAGTTTGGATTAAAACTTGTTTTGCGGTCCTTTTTGTAGAGGTTTCAGACGAGCGGGTGTAAATGGGCCGTAAAATGGACCCGTTGGACTTTTAACTGAGTAAAAAGTACATAAATTGAGTTTTTGCAATATAATCGTGTTGAAAAGATCATAATCAATTATATGAACTCCTAAAATTTGATTAAAACTTGTTTTCGGTCATTTTTGAAGAGGTTTCGGGCGAGCGG
Organism: Hibiscus trionum; assembly: GCA_030270665.1. Taxonomy (NCBI): domain Eukaryota; kingdom Viridiplantae; phylum Streptophyta; class Magnoliopsida; order Malvales; family Malvaceae; genus Hibiscus; species Hibiscus trionum. The sequence goes on along the minus strand of BSYR01000026.1, from coordinate 36,230,577 downwards.
GTCTAAATGGGCCGTAAAATGGACCCGTTGGACTTTTAACTAAGTAAAAATTAACGAATTTGAGTTTTTGCAATATAATCTTGTTGAAAAGCTCGTAATCAATTATATGAACTCCTAAAATTGGATCAAAACTTGTTTTTCGATCCTTTTTGTAGAGGTTTCGGATGAGCAGGTCTAAATGGGCCTTAAAATGGACCCGTTGAACTTATAACTGCGTAAAAAGAACAGAAATTGAAATTTTGCAATACAATAGTGTTGAAAAGCTCGTAATCAACGATATGAACTCTTAAGTTTTGATTAAAACTTGTTTTGCGGTCCTTTTTGTAGAGGTTTCAGTCGAGCTGGTCTAAATGGGCCGTAAAATGGACCCGTTGGACTATTTTTTTTGAAGAAAAGGCCTCATTAAAAACCCCTACTAATGTCCTTCAAGCAGAGCTAGAGGACCCTAAAAAGGGGAAAAGAGTGCCTAAATTTTATTATATCATAGAGAAATTCGTTACAAGATGATTGATACATGTAGGAATGTCAGAATTGAAAGACACGGAAGACATAGAACTCAGCGAGTAAGTAGCCAAAGTATGGGCCACATGATTTGCCTCACGGCGTACAAAAGAAATAGAAGATGAATCAAAAGCAATACAATCGTGTTGAAAAGATCGTAATCAGTTATATGAACTTCTAAAATTTGATTAAAACTTGTTTTTCTGTCATTTTTGAAAAGGTTTCGGGCGAGCGGGTCTAAATGGGCCGTAAAATGGACCCGTTGGACTTTTAACTAAGTAAAAAGTACATAAATTGAGTTTTTGCAATATAATCATGTTGAAAAGATCGTAATCAATTATATGAACTCCTAAAATTTGATTAAAACTTGTTTTTCAGTCATTTTTGAAGAGGTTTCGGGCGAGCGGGTCTAAATGGGCCGTAAAATGGACCAATTGGACTTTTAACTGAGTAAAAAATACCGAATTTGAGTTTTTGTAATATAATCTTGTTGAAAAGCTTGTAATCAAATATATGAACTCGTAAAATTTGATAAAACTTGTTTTTCGGTCCTTTTTGTAGAGGTTTCGGACGAGCGGGTCTAAATGGGCCTTAAAATGGACCCGTTGAACTTATAACTGCGTAAAAAGAACAGAAATTGAATTTTTGCAATATAATAGTGTTGAAAAGCTCGTAATCAACGATATGAACTCTTAAGTTTTGATTAAAACTTGTTTTGCGGTCCTTTTTGTAGAGGTCTCGGACAAGCGGGTCTAAATGGGCCGAAAAATGGACCCGTTGGACTTTTAACTGAGTAAAAAAATACAGAAATTGAGTTTTTGCAATATAATCGTGTTGAAACGATTGTAATCAATTATATGAACTCCTAAAATTTGATTAAAACTTCTTTTTTAGTCATTTTTGAAGAGGTTTCGGGCGAGCGAGTCTAAATGGGCCGTAAAATGGACCCGTTGGACTTTTAACTGAGTAAAAAATACAAAAATGGACTTTTTGCAATATAATCTAGTTGAAAAGCTCGTAATCAATTATATGAACTCCTAAAACTGGATCAAAACTTGTTTTTCGGTCCTTTTTGTAGTGGTTTCGGACGAGCGGGTCTAAATGGGCCGTAAAATGGACCCGTTGGACTTTTAACAGAGTAAAAAGTACAAAAATTGAGTTTTTGCAATATAATCGTGTTGAAAAGATCGTAATCAATGATATGAAGTCCTAAAATTTGATTAAAACTTTTTTTTCTGTCATTTTTGAAGAGGTTTCGGGCGAACGAGTCTAAATGGGCCGTAAAATGGACCCGTTGGACTTTTAACTGAGTAAAAATACCGAATTTGAGTTTTTGCAATATAATCTTGTTGAAAAGCTCGTAATCAATTATATGAACTCCTGAAATTTGATCAAAAATTGTTTTTCAGTCATTTTTGAAGAGGTTTCAGACGACCGGGTCTAAATGGGCCTTAAAATGGACCCGTTGAACTTATAACTGCGAAAAAGAACAGAAATTGAATTTTTGCAATTCAATCGTGTTGAAAAGATCGTAATCAGTTATATGAACTCCTAAAATTTGATTAAAACTTGTTTTTCAGTCATTTTTGAAGAGGTTTCGGGCGAGCGGGTCTAAATGGGCCGTAAAATCGACCCGTTGGACTTTTAACTGAGTAAAAAGTACAGAAATTGAGTTTTTGCAATATAATCGTGTTGAAAAGATCGTAATCAATTATATGAACTCCTAACATTTGATTAAAACTTGTTTTTCAGTCATTTTTGAAGAGGTTTCGGGCGAGCGGGTCTAAATGGGCCGTAAAATGGACCCGTTGGACTTTTAACTAAGTAAAAAAACCGAATTTGTGTTTTTGAAATATAGTCTTGTTGAAAAGCTCGTAATCAATTATATGAACTCCTAAAATTGGATCAAAACTTGTTTTTCGGTCCTTTTTGTAGAGGTTTCGGACGAGCGGGTCTAAATGGGCCTTAAAATGGACCCGTTGAACTTATAACTGCGTAAAAAGAACAGAAATTGAATTTTTGCAATACAATAGTGTTGAAAAGCTCGTAATCAACGATATGAACTCTTAAGTTTTGATTAAAACTTGTTTTGCGGTCCTTTTTGTAGAGGTTTCGGACGAGCGGGTCTAAATGGGCCGTAAAATGGACCCGTTGGACTTTTAACTGAGTAAAAAAATACAGAAATTGAGTTTTTGCAATATAATCGTGTTGAAACGATCGTAATCAATTATATGAACTCCTAAAATTTGATTAAAACTTGTTTTTCAGTCATTTTTGAAGAGGTTTCGGGCGAGCGAGTCTAAATGGGCCGTAAAATGGACCCGTTGGACTTTTAACTAAGTAAAAAATACAGAAATAGAGTTTTTGCAATATAATAGTGTTGAAACGATCGTAATCAATTATATGAACTCCTATAATTTGATTAAAACTTGTTTTTCAGTCATTTTTGAAGAGGTTTCGGGCGAGCGGGTCTAAATGGGCCGTAAAATGGACCCGTTGGACTTTTAACTGAGTAAAAAATATAGAAATGGACTTTTTGCAATATAATCTTGTTGAAAAGCTCGTAATCAATTATATGAACTCCTAAAATTGGATCAAAACTTGTTTTTCGGTCCTTTTTGTAGTGGTTTCGGACGACCGGTCTAAATGGGCCTTAAAGTGGACCCGCTGAACTTATAACTGCGTCAAAAGAACAGAAATTGAATTTTTGCAATACAATAGTGTTGAAAAGCCCGTAATCAACGATATGAACTCTTAAGTTTTGATTAAAACTTGTTTTGCGGTCCTTTTTGTAGAGGTTTCGGACGAGCGGGTCTAAATGGGCCGTAAAATGGACCCGTTGGACTTTTAACTGAGTAAAGAGTACAAAAATTGAGTTTTTGCAATATAATCGTGTTGAAAAGATCGTAATCAATGATATGAAGTCCTAAAACTTGATTAAAACTTTTTTTCGGTCATTTTTGAAGAGGTTTCGGGCGAGCGGGTCTAAATGATCCGTAAAATGGACCTGTTGGACTTTTAACTTAGTAAAAAATACCGAATTTGAGTTTTTGCAATATAATCTTGTTGAAAAGCTCGTAATCAATTATATGAACTCCTAAAATTTGATCAAAACTTATTTTTCAGTCATTTTTGAGAGGTTTCGGACGACCGGGTCTAAATGGGCCTTAAAATGGACCCGTTGAACTTATAACTGCGTAAAAAGAACAGAAATTGAATTTTTGTAATACAATCGTGTTGAAAAGATCGTAATCAGTTATATGAACTCCTAAAATTTGATTAAAACTTTTTTTTTCAGTCATTTTTGAAGAGGTTTCGGGCGAGCGGGTCTAAATGGGACGTAAAATGGACCCGTTGGACTTTTAACTAAGTAAAAAGTACAGAAATTGAGTTTTTGCAATATAATCGTGTTGAAAAGATCGTAACCAATTATATGAACTCCTAACATTTGATTAAAACTTGTTTTTCAGTCATTTTTGAAGAGGTTTCGGGCGAGCGGGTCTAAATGGGCCGTAAAATGGACCCGTTGGACTTTTAACTGAGTAAAAAAAATCGAATTTGTGTTTTCGAAATATAGTCTTGTTGAAAAGCTCGTAATCAATTATATGAACTCCTAAAATTGGATCAAAACTTGTTTTTCGGTCCTTTTTGTAGTGGTTTCGGACGAGCGGGTCTAAATGGGCCTTAAAATGGACCCGTTGAACTTATAACTGCGTAAAAAGAACATAAATTGAATTTCTGCAATACAATAGTGTTGAAAAGCTCGTAATAAACGATATGAACTCTTAAATTTTGATTAAAACTTGTTTTGCGGTCCTTTTTGAAGAGGTTTCGGACGAGCGGGTTTAAATGGGCCGTAAAATGGACCCGTTGGACTTTTAACTAAGTAAAAAGTATATAAATTGAGTTTTTGCAATATAATCGTGTTGAAAAGATCGTAATCAATTGTATGAACTCCTAAAATTTGATTAAAACTTGTTTTTCAGTCATTTTTGAAGAGGTTTCGGGCGAGCGAGTCTAAATGGGCCGTAAAATGGACCCGTTAGACTTTTAACTGTGTAAAAAGTACAGAAATTGAGTTTTTGCAATATAATCGTGTTGAAAAGATCGTAATCAATTATATGGACTCCTAAAATTTGATTAAAACATGTTTTTCAGTCATTTTTGAAGAGGTTTCGGGCGAGCGGGTCTTAATGGGCCGTAAAATGGACCCGTTGGACTTTTAAATGAGTAAAAAATACCGAATTTGAGTTATTGCAGGATAATCTTGTTGAAAAGCTCGTAATCAATTATATGAACTCGTAAAATTGGATCAAAACTTGTTTTTCGTTCCTTTTTGTAGAGGTTTCGGACGAGTGGGTCTAAATGGGCCTTAAAATGGACCCGTTGAACTTATAACTGCTTAAAAAGAACAGAAATTGAATTTTGGCAATACAAAAGTGTTGAAAAGCTCGTAATCAACGATATAAATCTTAAGTTTGGATTAAAACTTGTTTTTCGGTCCTTTTTGTAGAGGTTTCGGACGAGCGGGTCTAAATGGGCCTTAAAATGGACCCGTTGAACTTATAACTGCGTAAAAAGAACAGAAATTGAATTTTTGCAATACAATAGTGTTGAAAAGCTCGTAATCAACGATATGAACTCTTAAGTTTTGATTAAAACTTGTTTTGCGGTCCTTTTTGTAGAGGTTTCGGACGAGCGGGTCTAAATGGGCCGTAAAATGGACCCGTTGGACCTTTAACTGAGTAAAAAAATACAGAAATTTAGTTTTTGCAATATAATCGTGTTGAAACGATCGTAATCAATTATATGAACTCCTAAAATTTCATTAAAACTTGTTTTTCAGTCATTTTTGAAGAGGTTTCGGGTGAGCGGGTCTAAATGGGCCGTAAAATGGACCCGTTGGACTTTTAACTGAGTAAAAAATACCGAATTTGAGTTTTTGCAATATAATCTTGTTGAAAAGCTCGTAATCAATTATATGAACTCGTAAAATTGGATCAAAACTTGTTTTTCGGTCCTTTTTGTAGAGGTTTCGGACGAGCGGGTCTAAATGGGCCTTAAAATGGACTCGTTGAACTTATAACAGCGTAAAAAGAATAGAAATTGAATTTTTGCAAGACAATAGTGTTGAAAAGCTCGTAATCAACGATATGAACTCTTAAGTTTTGATTAAAACTTGTTTTGCGGTTCTTTTTGTAGAGGTTTCAGACGAGCGGGTCTAAACGAGCCGTAAAATGGACCCGTTAGACTTTTAACTGAGTAAAAATTACAAAAATTGAGTTTTTACAATATAATCGTGTTGAAAAGATCGTAATCAATTATATGAACTCCTAAAAATTTATTAAAACTTGTTTTTCAGTAATTTTTGAAGAGGTTTCGTGCGAGCGGGTCTAAATGGGCCGTAAAATGGACCTGATGGACTTTTATCTGAGTTAAAAAATACCAAATGTGAGTTTTTGCAATATAATCTTGTTGAAAAGCTCGTAATCAATTATATGAACTTCTAATATTGGATAAAAACTTGTTTTTCGGTCCTTTTTGTAGAGGTTTCGGACGAGCGGGTCTAAATGGGCCTTAAAATGGACCCGTTGAACTTATAACTGCATAAAAACAACATAAATTGAATTTTTGCAATACAATAGTGTTGAAAAGCTCGTAATCAACGATATGAACTCTTAAGTTTTGATTAAAACTTGTTTTGCGGTCCTTTTTGTAGAGGTTTCGGACGAGCGGGTCTAAATGGGCCGTAAAATGGACCCGTTGGACTTTTAACTGAGTAAAAAGTACAAAAATTGAGTTGTTGCAATATAATCGTGTTGAAAAGATCGTAATCAATTATATGAACTCCTAAAATTTGATTAAAACCTGTTTTTCAGTCATTTTTGAAGAGGTTTCGGGCGAGCGGGTCTAAATGGGCCGTAAAATGGACCCTTTGGACTTTTAACTGAGTAAAAAATACAAAATTGACGTTTTTCAATATAATCTTGTTGAAAAGCTCGAAATCAATTATATGAACTCCTAAAATTGGATCAAAACTTGTTTTTCGGTTCTTTTTGTAGTGGTTTCGGACGAGCGGGTCTAAATGGGCTATATAATGGACCTGTTGAACTTATAACTGCGTAAAAAGAACATAAATTGAATTTTTGCAATACAATAGTGTCGAAAAGCTCGTAATCAACGATATGAACTCTTAAGTTTTGATTAAAACATGTTTTGCGGTCCTTTTTGTAGAAGTTTCGGACGAGCGGGTCTAAATGGGCCGTAAAATGGACCCGTTGGACTTTTAACTGAGTAAAAAGAACTTAAATTGAGTTTTTGCAATATAATCGCATTGAAAAGATCGTAATCAATTATATGAACTCCTAAAATTTGATTAAAACTTGTTTTTCAGTCATTTTTGAAGAGGTTTCGGGCGAGCGGGTCTAAATGGGCCGTAAAATGGACCCGTTGGACTTTTAACTGAGTAAAAAATACCGAATTTGAGTTTTTGTAATATAATCTTGTTGAAAAGCTCGTAATCAATTATATGAACTCCTAAAATTGGATCAAAACTTGTTTTTCGGTCCTTTTTGTAGTGGTTTCGGACGAGCGGGTCTAAATGGGCCATAAAATGGACCCGTTGGACCTTTAACTGAGTAAAAAATACATAAATTGAATTTTTGCAATACAATAGTGTTAAAAAGCTCGTAATCAACGATATGAACTCTTAAGTTTTGATTAAAACTTGTTTTGCGGTCCTTTTTGTAGAGGTTTCGAACGAGCGGGTCTAAATGGGCCGTAAAATGGACCCATTGGACTTTTAACTGAGTAAAAAATACAGAAATGGACTATTTGCAATATAATCGTGTTGAAAAGATCGTAATCAATGATATGAAGTCCTAAAATTTGATTAAAACTTTTTTTTCGGTCATTTTTGAAGAGGTTTCGGGCGAGCGGGTCTAAATGGGCCGTAAAAGGGACCCGTTGGGCTTTTAACTAAGTAAAAAAATACTGAATTTGAGTTTTTGCAATATAATCTTGTTGAAAAGCTCATAATCAATTATATGAACTCTTAAAATTTGATCAAAACTTGTTTTTCAGTCATTTTTGAAGAGGTTTCGGACGAGCGGGTCTAAATGGGCCTTAAAATGGACCCGTTGAATTTATAACTGCGTAAAAAGAAAAGAAATTGAATTTTTGCAATACAATCGTGTTGAAAAGATCGTAATCAGTTATATGAACTCCTAAAATTTGATTAAAACTTGTTTTTCAGTCATTTTTGAAGACGTTTCGGGCGAGCGGGTCTAAATGGGCCGTAAAATGGACCTGTTGGACTTTTAACTGAATAAAAAGTACAAAATTTGAGTTTTTGCAATATAATCGTGTTGAAAAGATCGTAATCAATTATATGAACTCCTAAAATTTGATTAAAACTTGTTTTTCAGTCATTTTTGAAGAGGTTTCGGGCGAGCGGGTCTAAATGGGCCGTAAAATGGACCCGTTGGACTTTTAACTGAGTAAAAATACCGAATTTGAGTTTTTGCAATATAATCTTGTTGAAAAGCTCGTAATCAATTATATGAACTCCTAAAATTTGATCAAAACTTGTTTTTCGGTCCTTTTTGTAGAGGTTTCGGGCGACCGGGTCTAAATGGGCCTTAAAATAGACCCGTTGATCTTATAACTGCGTAAAAAGAACAGAAATTGAATTTTTGCAATACAATAGTTTTGAAAAGCTCGTAATCAAAGATATTAACTCTTCAGTTTTGATTAAAACTTATTTTCCAGTCCTTTTTGTAGAGGTTTCGGACGAGCGGGTGTAAATAGGCCGTAAAGTGGACCCGTTGGACTTTTAACTGAGTAAAAATTACAAATATTGAGTTTTTACAATATAATCGTGTTGAAAAGATCGTAATCAATTATATGAACTCCTAAAAATTTATTAAACCTTGTTTTTCAGTAATTTTTGAAGAGGTTTCGGGCGAGCGGGTCTAAATGGGCCTTAAAATGGACCCGGTGGACTTTTATCTAAGTTAAAAAATACCAAATGTGAGTTTTTGCAATATAATCTTGTTGAAAAGCTCGTAATCAATTATATGAACTTCTAATATTGGATCAAAACTTGTTTTTCGGTTCTTTTTGTAGAGGTTTCGGACGAGCGGGTCTAAATGGGCCTTAAAATGGACCCGTTGAACTTATAACTGCGTAAAAACAACATAAATTGAATTTTTGCAATACAATAGTGTTGAAAAGCTCGTAATCAAGGATATGAACTCTTAAGTTTTGATTAAAACTTGTTTTGCGGTCCTTTTTGTAGAGGTTTCGGACGAGCGGGTCTAAATGGGCCGTAAAATGGACCCGTTGGACTTTTAACTGAGTAAAAAGTACAAAAATTGAGTTTTTGCAATATAATCGTGTTGAAAAGATCGTAATCAATTATATGAACTCCTAAAATTTGATTAAAACCTGTTTTTTTCTGTCATTTTTGAAGAGGTTTTTGGTGAGCGGGTCTAAATGAGCCGTAAAATGGACCCGTTGGACTTTTAACTGAGTAAAAAATACCAAATTTGAGTTTTTGCAATATAAACTTGTAGAAAAGCTCGTAGTCAATTATATGAACTCCTAAAATTGGATCAAAACTTGTTTTTCGGTCCTTTTTGTAGAGGTTTCGGACGAGCGGGTCTTAATGGGCCTTAAAATGGACTCGTTGAACTTATAACTGCGTAAAAAGAATAGAAATTGAATTTTTGCAAGACAATAGTGTTGAAAAGCTTGTAATCAACGATATGAACTCTTAAGTTTTGATTAAAACTTGTTTTGCGGTCCTTTTTGTAGAGGTTTCGGACGAGCGGGTCTAAATGGGCCGTAAAATGCACCCGTTGGACTTTTAACTGAGTAAAAAGTACAAAATTTTAGTTTTTGCAATATAATAGTGTTGAAAAGATCGTAATCAATGATATGAAGTCCTATGATTTGATTAAAACTTTTTTTCTGTCATTTTTGAAGAGGTTTCGGGTGAGCGGGTCTTAATGGGCCGTAAAATGGACTCGTTGGACTTTTAACTGAGTAACAAATATCAAATTTGAGATTTTGAAATATAATCTTGTTGAAAAGCTCGTAATCAATTATATGAACTCCTAAAATTTGATCAAAACTTGTTTTTCAGTCATTTTTAAGAGGTTTCGGACGAACGGGTCTAAATGGGCCTTAAAATGGACCAGTTGAACTTATAACTGCGTAAAAAGTACAGAAATTGAATTTTTGCAATAAAATCGTGTTGAAAAGATCGTAATTAGTTATATGAACTCCTAAAATTTGATTAAAACTTGTTTTTAGTCAATTTTGAAGAGGTTTCGGGCGAGCGGGTCTAAATGGGTCGTAAAATGGACCCGTTGCACTTTTAACTAAGTAAAAAATACCGAATTATAGTTTTTGCAATATAATCTTGTTGAAAAGCTCGTAATAAATTATATGAACTCCTAAAATTTGATCAAACTTGTTTTTCAGTCATTTTTGAAAATGTTTCGGACGAGCGGGTCTAAATGGGCCTTAAAATGGACCCGTTGAACTTATAACTGCGTAAAAAGAACAGAAATAGAATTGTTGCAATACAATCGTGTTGAAAACCTCGTAATAAATGATATGAACTCTTAAGTTTTGATTAAAACTTGTTTTACGGTCCTTTTTGTAGAGGTTTCGGACGAGCGGGTTTAAATGGGCCGTAAAATGGACCCGTTGGACTTTTAATTGAGTAAAAAATACACAAATTGAGTTTTTGAAATATAATCGTGTTGAAACGATCGTAATCAATTATATGAACTCCTCAAATTTGATTAAAACTTGTTTTTCAGTCATTTTAGAAGAGGTTTCGGGCGAGCGGGTCTAAATGGGTCGTAAAATGGACCCGTTGGACTTTTAACTGAGTAAAAAATACAAAATTGACGTTTTTCAATATAATCTTGTTGAAAAGCTCGAAATCAATTATATGAACTCCTAAAATTGGATCAAAACTTGTTTTTCGGTTCTTTTTGTAGTGGTTTCGGACGAGCGGGTCTAAATGGGCTATATAATGGACCCGTTGAACTTATAACTGCGTAAAAAGAACATAAATTGAATTTTTGCAATACAATAGTGTCGAAAAGCTCGTAATCAACGATATGAACTCTTAAGTTTTGATTAAAACATGTTTTGCGGTCCTTTTTGTAGAAGTTTCGGACGAGCGGGTCTAAATGGGCCGTAAAATGGACCCGTTGGACTTTTAACTGAGTAAAAAGAACTTAAATTGAGTTTTTGCAATATAATCGCATTGAAAAGATCGTAATCAATTATATGAACTCCTAAAATTTGATTAAAACTTGTTTTTCAGTCATCTTTGAAGAGGTTTCGGGCGAGCGGGTCTAAATGGGCCGTAAAATGGACCCGTTGGACTTTTAACTGAGTAAAAAATACCGAATTTGAGTTTTTGTAATATAATCTTGTTGAAAAGCTCGTAATCAATTATATGAACTCCTAAAATTGGATCAAAACTTGTTTTTCGGTCCTTTTTGTAGTGGTTTCGGACGAGCGGGTCTAAATGGGCCATAAAATGGACCCGTTGGACCTTTAACTGAGTAAAAAATACATAAATTGAATTTTTGCAATACAATAGTGTTAAAAAGCTCGTAATCAACGATATGAACTCTTAAGTTTTGATTAAAACTTGTTTTGCGGTCCTTTTTGTAGAGGTTTCGAACGAGCGGGTCTAAATGGGCCGTAAAATGGACCCATTGGACTTTTAACTGAGTAAAAAATACAGAAATGGACTATTTGCAATATAATCGTGTTGAAAAGATCGTAATCAATGATATGAAGTCCTAAAATTTGATTAAAACTTTTTTTTCGGTCATTTTTGAAGAGGTTTCGGGCGAGCGGGTCTAAATGGGCCGTAAAAGGGACCCGTTGGGCTTTTAACTAAGTAAAAAAATACTGAATTTGAGTTTTTGCAATATAATCTTGTTGAAAAGCTCATAATCAATTATATGAACTCTTAAAATTTGATCAAAACTTGTTTTTCAGTCATTTTTGAAGAGGTTTCGGACGAGCGGGTCTAAATGGGCCTTAAAATGGACCCGTTGAATTTATAACTGCGTAAAAAGAAAAGAAATTGAATTTTTGCAATACAATCGTGTTGAAAAGATCGTAATCAGTTATATGAACTCCTAAAATTTGATTAAAACTTGTTTTTCAGTCATTTTTGAAGACGTTTCGGGCGAGCGGGTCTAAATGGGCCGTAAAATGGACCTGTTGGACTTTTAACTGAATAAAAAGTACAAAATTTGAGTTTTTGCAATATAATCGTGTTGAAAAGATCGTAATCAATTATATGAACTCCTAAAATTTGATTAAAACTTGTTTTTCAGTCATTTTTGAAGAGGTTTCGGGCGAGCGGGTCTAAATGGGCCGTAAAATGGACCCGTTGGACTTTTAACTGAGTAAAAATACCGAATTTGAGTTTTTGCAATATAATCTTGTTGAAAAGCTCGTAATCAATTATATGAACTCCTAAAATTTGATCAAAACTTGTTTTTCGGTCCTTTTTGTAGAGGTTTCGGGCGACCGGGTCTAAATGGGCCTTAAAATAGACCCGTTGATCTTATAACTGCGTAAAAAGAACAGAAATTGAATTTTTGCAATACAATAGTTTTGAAAAGCTCGTAATCAAAGATATTAACTCTTCAGTTTTGATTAAAACTTATTTTCCAGTCCTTTTTGTAGAGGTTTCGGACGAGCGGGTGTAAATAGGCCGTAAAGTGGACCCGTTGGACTTTTAACTGAGTAAAAATTACAAATATTGAGTTTTTACAATATAATCGTGTTGAAAAGATCGTAATCAATTATATGAACTCCTAAAAATTTATTAAACCTTGTTTTTCAGTAATTTTTGAAGAGGTTTCGGGCGAGCGGGTCTAAATGGGCCTTAAAATGGACCCGGTGGACTTTTATCTAAGTTAAAAAATACCAAATGTGAGTTTTTGCAATATAATCTTGTTGAAAAGCTCGTAATCAATTATATGAACTTCTAATATTGGATCAAAACTTGTTTTTCGGTTCTTTTTGTAGAGGTTTCGGACGAGCGGGTCTAAATGGGCCTTAAAATGGACCCGTTGAACTTATAACTGCGTAAAAACAACATAAATTGAATTTTTGCAATACAATAGTGTTGAAAAGCTCGTAATCAAGGATATGAACTCTTAAGTTTTGATTAAAACTTGTTTTGCGGTCCTTTTTGTAGAGGTTTCGGACGAGCGGGTCTAAATGGGCCGTAAAATGGACCCGTTGGACTTTTAACTGAGTAAAAAGTACAAAAATTGAGTTTTTGCAATATAATCGTGTTGAAAAGATCGTAATCAATTATATGAACTCCTAAAATTTGATTAAAACCTGTTTTTTTCTGTCATTTTTGAAGAGGTTTTTGGTGAGCGGGTCTAAATGAGCCGTAAAATGGACCCGTTGGACTTTTAACTGAGTAAAAAATACCAAATTTGAGTTTTTGCAATATAAACTTGTAGAAAAGCTCGTAGTCAATTATATGAACTCCTAAAATTGGATCAAAACTTGTTTTTCGGTCCTTTTTGTAGAGGTTTCGGACGAGCGGGTCTTAATGGGCCTTAAAATGGACTCGTTGAACTTATAACTGCGTAAAAAGAATAGAAATTGAATTTTTGCAAGACAATAGTGTTGAAAAGCTTGTAATCAACGATATGAACTCTTAAGTTTTGATTAAAACTTGTTTTGCGGTCCTTTTTGTAGAGGTTTCGGACGAGCGGGTCTAAATGGGCCGTAAAATGCACCCGTTGGACTTTTAACTGAGTAAAAAGTACAAAATTTTAGTTTTTGCAATATAATAGTGTTGAAAAGATCGTAATCAATGATATGAAGTCCTATGATTTGATTAAAACTTTTTTTCTGTCATTTTTGAAGAGGTTTCGGGTGAGCGGGTCTTAATGGGCCGTAAAATGGACTCGTTGGACTTTTAACTGAGTAACAAATATCAAATTTGAGATTTTGAAATATAATCTTGTTGAAAAGCTCGTAATCAATTATATGAACTCCTAAAATTTGATCAAAACTTGTTTTTCAGTCATTTTTAAGAGGTTTCGGACGAACGGGTCTAAATGGGCCTTAAAATGGACCAGTTGAACTTATAACTGCGTAAAAAGTACAGAAATTGAATTTTTGCAATAAAATCGTGTTGAAAAGATCGTAATTAGTTATATGAACTCCTAAAATTTGATTAAAACTTGTTTTTAGTCAATTTTGAAGAGGTTTCGGGCGAGCGGGTCTAAATGGGTCGTAAAATGGACCCGTTGCACTTTTAACTAAGTAAAAAATACCGAATTATAGTTTTTGCAATATAATCTTGTTGAAAAGCTCGTAATAAATTATATGAACTCCTAAAATTTGATCAAACTTGTTTTTCAGTCATTTTTGAAAATGTTTCGGACGAGCGGGTCTAAATGGGCCTTAAAATGGACCCGTTGAACTTATAACTGCGTAAAAAGAACAGAAATAGAATTGTTGCAATACAATCGTGTTGAAAACCTCGTAATAAATGATATGAACTCTTAAGTTTTGATTAAAACTTGTTTTACGGTCCTTTTTGTAGAGGTTTCGGACGAGCGGGTTTAAATGGGCCGTAAAATGGACCCGTTGGACTTTTAATTGAGTAAAAAATACACAAATTGAGTTTTTGAAATATAATCGTGTTGAAACGATCGTAATCAATTATATGAACTCCTCAAATTTGATTAAAACTTGTTTTTCAGTCATTTTAGAAGAGGTTTCGGGCGAGCGGGTCTAAATGGGTCGTAAAATGGACCCGTTGGACTTTTAACTGAGTAAAAAATACAAAATTGACGTTTTTCAATATAATCTTGTTGAAAAGCTCGAAATCAATTATATGAACTCCTAAAATTGGATCAAAACTTGTTTTTCGGTTCTTTTTGTAGTGGTTTCGGACGAGCGGGTCTAAATGGGCTATATAATGGACCCGTTGAACTTATAACTGCGTAAAAAGAACATAAATTGAATTTTTGCAATACAATAGTGTCGAAAAGCTCGTAATCAACGATATGAACTCTTAAGTTTTGATTAAAACATGTTTTGCGGTCCTTTTTGTAGAGGTTTCGGACGAGCGGGTCTAAATAGGCCGTAAAATGGACCCGTTGGACTTTTAATTGAGTAAAAAATACACAAATTGAGTTTTTGCAATATAATCGTATTGAAAAGATCGTAATCAATTATATGAACTCCTAAAATTTGATTAAAACTTGTTTTTCAGTCATTTTTGAAGAGGTTTCGGGCGAGCGGGTCTAAATGGGCCTTAAAATGGACCCGTTGGACTTTTAACTAAGTAAAAAATATCGAATTTGAGTTTTTGCAATATAATCTTGTTGAAAAGCTCGTAATCAATTATATGAACTCATAAAATTGGATCAAAACTTGTTTTTTCGGTCCTTTTTGTAGAGGTTTCGGACGAGCGGGTCTAAATGGGCCTTAAAATGGACCCGTTGAACTTATAACTGCGTAAAAAGAACAGAAATTGAATTTTTGCAATACTATAGTGTTGTAAAGCTCGTAATCAACGATAGGAACTCTTAAGTTTTGATTAAAACTTCTTTTGCGGTCCTTTTTGTAGAGGTTTCGGACGAGCGGGTCTAAATGGGACGTAAAATGGACCCGTTGGACTTTTAACTGAGTAAAAAGTAAAAAATTGAGTTTTTGCAATATAATCGTGTTGAAAAGATCGTAATCAATTATATGAACTCCTAAAATTTGTTTAAAACTTGTTTTTCAGTGATTTTTGAAGAGGTTTCGTGCGAGCGGGTCTAAATGGGCCGTAAAATGGACCCGTTGGACTTTTAACTGAGTAAAAAATACCGAATTTGAGTTTTTGTAATATAATCTTGTTGAAAAGCTCGTAATCAATTATATGAACTCCTAAAATTGGATCAAAACTTGTTTTTGGTCCTTTTTGTAGAGGTTTCGGACGAGCGGGTCTAAATGGGCCTTAAAATGGACACGTTGAACTTATAACTGCGTAAAAAGAACAGAAATTAAATTTTTGCAATACAATAGTGTTGAAAAGCTCGTAATCAGCGATATCAACTCTTTTTGTAGAGGTTTCGGACGAGCGGGTCTAAATGGACCCGTTGGACTTTTAACTGAGTAAAAAGTACATAAATTGAGTTTTTGCAATATAATCGTGTTGAAAAGATCGTAATAAATTATATGAACTCCTAAACTTTGATTAAAACTTGTTTTTCAGTCATTTTTGAAGTGGTTTCGGGCGAGCGGGTCTAAATGGGCCGTAAAATGGACCCGTTGGACTTTTAACTAAGAAAAAAAATACCGAATTTGAGTTTTTGCAATATAATCGTGTTGAAAAGATCGTAATCAATGATATGAAGTCCTAAGATTTGATTAAAACTTATTTTTCGGTCATTTTTGATGAGGTTTCGGGCAAGCGGGTCTAAATGGGCCATAAAATGGACCCGTTGGACTTTTAACTGAGTAAAAAATACCGAATTTGTGTTTTCGCAATATAATCTTGTTGAAAAGCTCGTAATCAATTATATGAACTCCTAAAATTGGATCAAAACTTCTTTTTCGGTCCTTTTTGTAGAGGTTTCGAACGAGCGGGTCTAAATGGGCTGTAAAATGGACCCGTTGGACTTTTAACTCAGTAAAAAATACCGAATTTGAGTTTTTGCAATATAATCTTGTTGAAAAGCTCGTAATCAATTATATGAACTCCTAAAATTGGATCAAAACTTGTTTTTCGGTCCTTTTTGTAGATGTTTCGGACGAGCGAGTCTAAATGGGCCTTAAAATGGACCCGTTGAACTTATAATTGCGTAAAAAGAACAGAAATTGAATTTTTGCAATACAATAGTGTTGAAAAGCTCGTAATCAACGATATGAACTCTTAAGTTTTGATTAAAACTTGTTTTGCGGTCCTTTTTGTAAAGTTTTCGGACGAGCGGGTCTAAATGGGCCGTAAAATGGACCCGTTGGACTTTTAACTGAGTAAAAAATACAGAAATTGAGTTTTTGCAATATAATCGTGTTGAAACGATCGTAATCAATTATATGAACTCTTAAAATTTGATTAAAGAATTGTTTTCATTCATTTTTGAAGAGGTTTCGGGCGAGCGAGTCTAAATGGGCCGTAAAATGGACCCGTTGGACTTTTAACTGAGTAAAAAATACCGAATTTGAGTTTTTGCAATATAATCTTGTTGAAAAGCTCGTAATCAATTATATGAACTCGTAAAATTGGATCAAAACTTGTTTTTGGTCCTTTTTGTAGAGGTTTCGGACGAGCGGGTCTAAATGGGCCTTAAAATGGACCCGTTGAACTTATAACTGCGTAAAAAGAACATAAATTGAATTTTTGCAATACAATAGTGTTGAAAAGCTCGTAATCAACGATATGAACTCTTAAGTTTTGATTAAAACTTGTTTTCGGTCCTTTTTGTAGAGGTTTCGGACGAGCGGGTCTAAATGGGCCGTAAAATGGACCCGTTGGACTTTTTTTTGAAGAAAATGGGCCTCATTAAAAACCCCTAGTAATGTCCCCAGGTACAAGACCTGGAGAACCCTAAAAGGGGAAAAGAGTACCCATAATTTATTTATAAATAACAAGAGGAGCTCTCACAAAGTACAGAGTTTTGAATACAATCAGGATACATGGATCCAAAAGACATAGAAGTCATGGTCCTAAGGGCATGGGAAGCCAACGTATGGGCAACAATATTAGCCTCACGGCAAATAAACTGAACATGAGCAGAAGAAAAACAATCCAGAGCAGCATGAGCTTGCAGAATCATCGGTCCCATAGGAGAGAGATCTGGGCCCAAGGAATTGATCCTATTTGCAAGAGAAGCGCAATCTGTCTCAAAAATCAGGTGGCTCCAACCTTGGGATTAAGCAAAAGTAATACCAGCTAGAAGACCTCTCCCTTCAGATGTAATAGCGTCAGGGCAGCTGCCTAAGGGGAAAGTCAGGCCGCCAACAACCATCCCTTCTTCATCGCGGGCTACAACACCAACTGCCGCTGCACGTGTGGTGGAATCAAAAGCCCCATCCACATTAACTTTAATATGATCCCGGGGGGGGGGGTGTCTCCATCGAGAAGAAGGAATCGATAAAGGGAAAGAAGAGGAAGAAGAAGATATAGATCCGGAGTAGTCACGATGAAGGCTGATGGAATTAACAGCAATTAGCCACGGGGGTTGAAGATGTCGGTTATGGATCCAGTCGTTACGCCTATTCCAAATATTCCATAGGGTAGTCAAAAAGAGTCCGAAAATGTCAGGAGAAAAGAGGGCAGCACCTTCCTCAAGCCATTGAAGGCCGGTGGATGCAGAGCTGTTGATAAGAGAGATAGGAAGACCAATTAACCAAAGAGTCTCCGAAGCACCAGAGCAATCTCTGGGAGCATGGAAGATCGACTCCGGTCTAGAATGACAAACGGGGCAGGGCCCTGAATCTGGTGCAAAAGCCTGTAGGCGAACCCCGACAGGTAGAGCCTCAGATCCCAGGCGCCAACCAAAAGTTTTGACTTTAGGTAAAACCTTAAGCTTAGAAAGAAATTTCCAAATCCGTGGAGGCCGAAATCTAGGTTCAGGGGGGCGTTGCAAAAAGAGATAGCCAGATCTGACCGAATAAATACCGGAATCATTAGGCCTCCATAGAACGGAGTCACGAGTGTCATTAATAATGGGCACTGATAAAATTGAGTCGGCATCATCCGTTGTGAAGTACGCACGAACTTTATCATTGTCCCAAGATGCTTGGTTTCTAATCATAAAGTCACGTCAACGAATGTGAACTTCATCCGATAACTCATAATCCCCATAAAGGTGGATAGGTGAGGAGCCTCCCCAGTTATCTTGATGGATACGTATGTTACTGTTAATACCAGGTCGATAGAGGAAGCCTCCAAAAAGAAGTTGCATAGCATGATAAAGACCTTGCCAAGCAAAAGATCCACGAGAAGGTCGAGATGCATTAAGAATGTTGCCGGAAGGAAAGTATTTGGATTTATAGATTTGACCCAGAAGGGAATCAGGTTCACAGATAAGGCGCCATAATTGTTTACCAAGGAGCGCAATGTTAAAATTATTTAGATCCCTAAATCCCATACCTCCAACTGATTTAGGCAAGCACACCTGATCCCAAGGGAGCATGTGCCAACCTTTCTTGTTAGTTTTAACAGACCACCAATAGCGGCAGATGGCAGATGTCATGTCATCAATAATGTTTTGAGGTAACAAATAACAAGACATAACATATTGAGGTAGAGATTGTAACACAGCTTTGATGAAAATTTCCCTACCACTGAAGGAAAGCAGCTGCTTATCCCATTTGGATAATCTTTCATGAACTTTATCGCGTATAAACCCTAAGGAAAGGGTCTTATTTTTACCAATAAGAAGAGGTACCCCCAGATAGACACCATGGTTGGAGACCTCACGAACTTGAAGGTAGGAATTAATAGCATGGCGAGTTGAACTAGGAGTGCGCTGGTTATAAAAAATAGTGGATTTGTCAAAATTAACTGCTTGTCCTGAGGCAGAAGCGTATGTTTGGAGAGCTAATTTAAGATGTGCAGCTTCCTCTAGTTTCGAATTGAGGAAAACTATACAATCATCTGCAAATAAAAGGTGGTTAACCTTAGGTCCATGCTTACTAGCACCAAGGCCAGGAAGCAGACCATGTTGTTTAGCGTCGGACAAGAAAGCAGTAAGCCCTTGAGTGTAAAAAAGAAAGAGAAAGGGGGATAAAGGATCACCTTGACGGAGGCTCCTTTGAGGCCGAAGGAAGGGAGAGAAGGAGTTATTGACTTTTACCGTAAAAGAAACATAGGAAATATATCTCATAATAAGAGATACCCATGATGGCGCAAAACCCATACGGCTTATGACATTTTCAAGAAAAGATCATTCAACCCTGTCGAAAGCCTTTTCCATATCCAGCTTAAGAGCAGCACCTTGAGATGACTTAGTAGTACCAGTGTTAATTGAGTGAATTATTTCATGGGCAATAAGAATGTTGTCTGTGATATTACGTCCCTGAACGAAAGCAGCTTGATTGGAACTTATACAAAAAGGAATAGTATGTTTCATCCTGTTAACTAAAACTTTGGCAATAATTTTGTAAATAACTGTGCAAAGACTAATGGGCCTGAGATGTCTCATGGTGGTTGGATCCTTAATCTTAAGGATGAGAATCAGAATTGTTTGGTTAACCGAAGCCATATCAGCTGATCCATTAAGGAGATTAAGGCAAAGAGTGGTAACATCGGACCCTACTGTATCCCAATGTTGTCGAAAGAAACCACTAGGCAAGCCATCGATGCCGGGGGCTTTTCTTGGATCAATATCACGGAAAGCGGTGATAATTTCCTCTGTTTTGAATTCCCTAGAAAGGGACTCATTCATAGCAGGAGTGATGGAGGAGGGGATTTTTGACAAGATTTGCTCAGACAAGGATGGGTTAGAGGAGGTGAAGAGAGTGTGGAAGTATGAGGATGCAATAGACATAAGATTGGAATCGACAGTACCCCAATTGTTGTTGGTATCAAAAAGGCCAGAGATGGTATTCTTTTTTTTCCTGTTTGAGGCTCGGGTATGAAAAAAGCGGGTATTTTTATCACCTTGAGATAACCAGAGATTGCGAGAGCGCTGTGCCCAATACACCTCTTGCTTATTTAGAAGTTTATGAAGCTCAGTTTTGGCAGCGATATATTTTCTTTCAACAGAGACCGAAAGAGGCCGCTGTAAAAATTTGTTAATACTTTTGGTGAGGAAGTTGATACGACCAGATGATTTGGACCTTTGTTGGGATTGCCAATCTCCTAAACAGGAGCCAATGGCTTTAATTTTATCAAGGGTATCGCCCTTAGTAGAAGCCCAAGTTTGTTTGACGATAGAGATACCTTCATCATTGGTTGCCCAGCAATTTTCGAAACGGAAGCTGGATGGCAGGGGTCGTTGGTTTGTTAGAGGTGGTGGTTCGGTGTTCATTAGAAGAAAGCGGTGATCAGATTTAGCGTCAAAGTCAGAGGTAATATTATAGTTTGGATTATTGGCTTTCCATGCCATATTCCCTACAAAACGATCTAATCTTTCAAATAAAGTAGGAGAGTTAGGTCCATGTTTAGACCAAGTAAACCAACCATCGGAAGGTTTGCAGTCAAAGAGGTTGTTACGAGAGAGACATTGACGGAAATTATTAATTTGAGATCTAGTACGACGACAGCCACCTTGTTTCTCATTATCAGCTAGGATTTCATTAAAGTCCCCACCGAGAAGCCAAGGTAGCCCATCATTGTTATTAAGCGAATCAATTAAATCCCAAGTTTTAGTTTTTTTGCTTGTTTCAGAAAAACCATGTATTCCAGTGAAATAAAACGAAGAAGAATCACAACTAATATAAGAATGAAGAAAACGATCAGAATAAGCAAGCATAGTAATATCATAATTATTTAACGAAAATAAAGCAATCCCAGAGCAGTTATTAGAATAATCCATCGAAAAAACCAAATCCATACCTAGTAAAAAACTAAGACGGTCATAAGCTGTATTTTTTAGTTTAGTTTCACATAAAAAAGTAGTTCAGGAGTATGAAGACGAACGTATTGCTGGAGGTGTTGAACTGCCTGGATCTTCCCAAGACCCTGACAGTTCCAACATAAAATGATCATTTTCCTCGGCGGGGTTGTGGGTCAGCCGCCGCCGGATAGTTTTTTCTGCTGCTCATCCCAGCTTTCGTGGTTGGAGAAGGAGTGGGTCTAGACTTCTTGGGCTGTAGGATCACGTGTATGGGGGAGCGTCTCTTAGTCCCGCGGTTGGGCGGAATGGGGATAGGAGCAGGAGCCGATGCTGCATCATTGGGATGGTTCTTAAGTAGCCATGAGTCAAATGCATCAGAAAGGGAAATACCTGTTTGAAGGAAGGGCTTACTTAATTGAGCATCCAATTTCCGAACTTGTTTAGCAGTGGGACTCGGAACTCCATCATCTTGGCCATCCAAGTCGCCTTGTGCAGAATCTTCAAGTATATGGTATATGGTATTCAAAGGTTGTGGCGATATCACCCGAGGAGGGAGAGGAGCACGTGTCTGCTGTTGGGATTCCGATTTATTAGTGGGCGGCTCGGAAGATTCCTCCCCTACCATCTCATCAATAATGTTATTGTCTTCGGTGGGAAGATCTGCAAAAAGAGGCAGCATCCCCTTCATTGAGTTTTCCTAAAAATTCAGAAAAGGAGGAGGTGAAATTCAAATGTTGGAAACGTTGGATGAAAAGAAAGTGATAGGATTTAATAAGATTCAGACCCGAATCTTGCGCAGAGACCACAGGTTCAACGACAGATTTGCCCTTATCCTTGGGGTCTGTGGAAAAGGGGAAGTCAATAAAAGAACATAATAGACAATAACTATATAGAGTTAACCAGAAAAAAGGTGGCAAAGTACCTATCGGTGGTTGTTAGATGGTATTGGTAGGGGCTTCAATAGATTTACCCTTATCTGTTGGATCTGTATCATTAAAAGAATCCGAATATAAAAAAGATGTAATGGAAATAAATTTTTGGATCCAAAAGACATTAGATGGAATACCTGTCAGTGGTTGGCGACAAGAAGTAGAGGGAGGCTCAACAGATCTGATCCGGCCACGTGGTCCCTGTTCCCGACGACGAGGAGGAAGCCAACGGAGCCAATCACCATACTAAAGTTTAGCTGGATCAATCGTGGCTTTGTTGTGACAGTGTTCGAAGATATGACTGATGAGGCCACACCCGTGGCAAAGTAGAGGGAGACGCTCGTATTGAAGACGACAAGAAGTAGTGTGTGTACCTTTCTCGATGAGGAGGAACCGACGGATTGGCTTAGAGATGTCCATTAGAATTTCGACTCGTAAGAATTCGGTCATATTGCCCTTTTCTCGACGTGTATTAGTTCTTAAAACAGTGTCTACCATGGCACCAAGGGACTGTCCCACTAAGTGGGTCCTATCAGGATCTTCCAGAAAGGGTTTGGGTAGATCTAAAATTCAGAACCAAATCCTCATAGGATTAAAGGAGTAATCATCCATACTTTTCCCTGGCACATATTCAGCAAGTGCCATCCATTCATCTTTGTAAAGCCATGGCCCTCTTTCATAGACATCATCTCTATCGCTAATAGTTGCAAACTCAATTCTAAAAAAAGAATCACAAATAATGAAAATAGACTTCAGATTATTCTTTTTCCAAATACCTTCAAAGGCTTGGAGAATCGCCCAATCTTCGATTGGTTTTGTTGAGATGAATTTGCCAATGAGAATTGTTTTCGGGTCTTCCTCAAAGAAGTCGAAGTCAGGAGTGTAGATAGCAGTTGCTTCCTCATTGGTGAGGTCGAGATTGATGTAGTGGGGAAGGGAGGATGAAGAAGCCATTTGAGTGAAGAAAGGAGAATGAAGAATAAGATCAAACGAATAGTGGGAAACTGGTAAAAGGAAAATGAAGAAAAGAATTAACTTAAAATATAGGTTTGAATTAAAAGAGAGAGTAATTAAAGAATTAGAAAAAAGGAAAGGAATATAATAGGAGTGGAAAGAGATTGATTGTCTAAAGTTTAGGGGAAAAGAGCATAGAGAAATAATTATTTGGGAGATAAATAAGGAAAATAGAAATATTAATTTAATGAATTGGATTGTGGAAGAAAAGGGGAAATAGTTTCCTAAATTTGGATATGAAATTAGAATGATATTAAGGATAGAAATTAAAGTAACTATAAAATTAATGGGAGGGGGAGTTATATAGTAGGAATGTAGGGAGATTAGTTTCCTAAAATTTGGACAATTAGGACGTGGAGTAAAATTAATTGGGGGAAGAATCATGGAAAGTTGACATGTGAGATTAAAGAATTGGATTGTGTAAGAAAAGGAGGGGTAGTTTCCAAAAATTGGAGATGGGAATCGATGTAATCAAGGAAAGAAAGTGAAACAAAGGGGAGTGCACGGATGGAAAGAAAAGCTTGGAGAAAATGATATTTTGGTAGGGAAAGAAAGAATATTGGGAGCGTGAATATGATAATGAAAAAGAAAGGAAATAGGAATTTAAAAAAGTGAAATATGGAAAACCCCTTAAAGGGTGGGGGGATGTGTAAGGGGAAAGTATGAATAAAATTAATAGTGAGTGTTTTAAGGGGGGAAAGTTATAAATAGGAGAAGAGATGGAATTAAATAAGATAAATGCTGGAAAGAAACTATAATTGTTATAGAAACTAGAGAGAAAAATGTCCAGATAATTGTTTAGAACAAATAAGGTAAATTGCCAAGTATTCCAAAAGAAAAAAAGATTCACCGTTTTGATAGATGATGTATTAGTAATTATGGTGGAAGTGAGGAGCAATAGAGGAATGAGATAACGAAGGAAATAAAGTCTGAGAGAAATTAAGGAAGTAAATATTGGCTTTGATGGAAGAGATAAAAGGTGGTAATTGTTGTGAAAAGGCGTTAAGAAGACATAATTTGTGGGAAAGTAAGAAAGGAAGATAATAGGGGGTAAATATTGGCATTGAGAAACAGTTTTAGCATTAGCGGTAAACAACAACTTAGAAGGTAGAAGATTAATTTGAAAAATAGGATGGAATTTGAGTGAAAGCATATAATTTTGGTAGCATTTGTACTTTTGTATAGTAAGAGAATAGGTTATAGATTGATTGATAGCTTGTAATTGTGATACCAATTGAGACCATATAAAAGAAATATCGGAGCACATCCTTGTAGTTTTAATGAAAATGAAAAATTGAATTGGAGGAGTGAATAAAAGAATGGGAATGAAACTATATAATCGTTTTATGTAAAGGATTGTTTTCACCTTGATGGTGATCGTAGTAAATCCCCTAAAAAGTGTTCAGATAATGGCACCAGAGTAGGTGTAGTGGGTAACAGAAAAGAACAGAAACAGATAAAAGTAAACTATATAAAGGTAAACAGAAATATGAATAACATGAAATGCATGGGGAGTATTTAAAACATCAAAGAAACTAGCAAACCAGAAATTGAGAAAGAGTAAACAGAAAGTAAAGAGCATACTAGACATAGATAAGAAAGACCAACAAAATATAAGGAACATAAAGATGGAGAGGGATAACCTAAATAAAATGAAAATAATATTATGAGGCATATGATCAAAAGAGCTAAGCATGATAGAAAAATAAAGTGTAACGAAGGAAGCAAAATGAAAATGAGAAACAGACAAAGGAATGGGACCCACAAAAAATAAAATTACAAACTGAGGGATAGAGAGAGGAGGGGACAAGAAGCTTAATACATACCAAACGAGCAAATGAAAGGGGGGTTAAAGAATAAAAAAAGGACCATAGAGGAAAGAAAAATAAAAAATAAATGCAACAGGACATGGGCGGAGGCAACAAGCATAGCAGGGCAACCATCTAAGCAGAGCAGCATCCTCATAGGTAGGGTGTGAAACATACAAGACAAAAGAAAGTGCGTAAGATAACATCAAAGAATTATAGAATAGAAAGAACCATACAACAGTGCAAAAAATAAACAGAACCAGTAGGTTCCAAAATCTAATAGCTAAAAAGTGGAAAAACAATGTATAATATAGATATAAAGGGGAAGAACCAAATTAAACATAAAAGCGCAGTTATAGGAAGGTAAAGAAAAATGCATATAAGAATGAAAAAGAGCAAAGGTTATTAGTATTCCAACGTGGTTGGTCATAGCCAAAGCAACTTTGATAAATCGAAAAAGGACAAATTTCATAAGCATGTTAACAAAATAGTAATGGAAAAAGTTTACAGAAAACCATAAGAATTGAAAAATACAAATCAGCCGTAAATATTGGAGAGGTCTAAGTGTAACCCCCTCGTCCCGGTCCGGACGCTTGACCGGTCCGAGTGGGCCACACGAGGAAAACCGAAGCGAAACCCGTTAAGGTTCCTCCTCGGTTAACGACCCAGAAAATTCCTTTTATTTATCTTGTCTAAATGCATTACCATTACCTATGTGAAACACGTCAGCGGAACAAGAACAATACAAAGATCGACCGTTCAAGACATCATTCATAAAATAGCCCATTTTCTGTAATTAAGCAGGCCGTATTTATACACTTGTCGAGGGTATCGATACGCCTTGACCAAAGTCAACACTCAAGGGTCAACACAGGAAGACCGTATCGATA
The DNA here is from genome assembly GCA_030270665.1 of Hibiscus trionum. Taxonomy (NCBI): domain Eukaryota; kingdom Viridiplantae; phylum Streptophyta; class Magnoliopsida; order Malvales; family Malvaceae; genus Hibiscus; species Hibiscus trionum. Next base: position 36,204,853 of record BSYR01000026.1, on the reverse strand, counting down.
CAGCCCTTGAGCGTATCGATACGCCCTTCCCAGTCAACATCTCGTGGTCAACGAGATAAACCCGTACCGATACACTAACACACCGTACCGATACGGTAATATCTCACCAAAATCTCAGAATTCCAGTGAGCAAAAACCGTATCGATACACCCCCGTGTATCGATACGCCCAGCCAAGCTTGAGTCCTGGAGGCAATAACGTATCGATACGGCCCTTAGGCGTACCGATACGCCCTGCACTGCAAAACTCCCAAACTCAGCAAAAACATGCAAGACTCGAACCTAGATGCAATTTAAGACTTCCCTAGACCCAAATAAGCATTCATACAACATTTATTAACCATGATCTAGTCATACAAGTCACCCAACAAGGAAAAACAACGTTCATTGAGGAAACCATGCATAGACCAAGAGATGGCATATAAGCATTTAGGGTCTCATACTTCAACATTCAAACGCAAAGGCAACCTCAAAGGTATATGGCCAACACACATGGTAAGCAATTAAGGCATGGTTTTACAATCCAAACATGGCATCAACAAGCCTCACAAAAACAACATAATTAAGGAGTCTAAACATACTCCTAAACAACCAACAATAGCACAAATCCCATTGCTTAACTATTACATGTCCAAAGCATTAAAACTCATACTTGATAAACTCAAAGCCAACGGCCACACTTGGAGGCCCTCCACTTGCGCAAGCAACCCACGAACTAAGGATATGCATTGTCGAACAAAGAGAGAGCGTAAGCAATAAGCTTAGTGAGGGTAAGCTCTTTAAAAACAAACCTCGACAATGCAGGGTCCAAGCACGATCTTAACCAAGGTAAATACACCATTACCAAAGATCCCCAAGAGCCAAAAGCTAAAGATGCATGAACAATATTCAAATATATATGCCATGCTCAACAAGCTCTATTTCACAACACATGTAATCACGAATGAACATTCAAATAGAGATCGCATTTCATAACACATTGATATACATATCAATTGTAACGCCCCGGTTTTGGGCTTAGAAGTTTTGGGCGTTGACCGGTTCGGTCAAAGTCCTGTTCGAATCTTTAGAGGCTAAATTAGGAAAGCCTAGTTCGGGTTGCATTAAAAATATGGAAAAATGTTCTAAAATCATCTTTTAATATAATTAGATGAACTGTGAAATCAATTTTGGAAAATGAGTTTTGGAAGGTTGATATTTTGGCTAGTGACCAAAATGTAATTTTCGCAAGTTTGGTGGCTGTTTTATAAAGAGTTGAAACTTTGAATCTTTAAGGAGCTATTAATCCAAAAGTGATTTCTCCAGATTTTTCCAAGATATTTTAAGTCTAAATTCTGATTTTAAAGGTTATTAAAATTGGAGGGAAGCCATTTTGGCTATTTTAGATTTTCTAACCAACTTTTCCAATTTTCTTTCTCTCATTTTCTCTCCAACCAAACATTACATTTTCCAGATAATTTGATCTGATTTCTTCACCTAAATTCCTCCTTTCAACTCTCATTTGATAGCAAATCATTGTGTCTTCAAAACCTCTTCATTTACTACAAGTTTCATCAAGGTTTTTCATTCCAAAAAGTGGAGAAACACAAGTTTGGAGGTAAGAACGCCCTTCTCCTCTAAACTATCAGTTCTTTACTGAAATTCCCAAGTTCTCAACTCTTAATTGATGTTTAATTAAAGGCTTTTGAGTTTGGAATTGTATCTTGGCTTATTATGCAAGATTTTGATGATTTTTGATGATTTTCGTTAGATCTGAGTAATCTGTGATTTAAGAGATGTTTTTGATGTTAAATGATCTCTAAATTGATAAGGAAATGAGTTTTGATCAATGCAATCCCGGATAGGTTGAGTTTCCTAAGTTTAGCTTGTGTTTTAAGGTAGTTTTTGAGGTGATCTTGTGGATCTGTTGTTGCTGGAGGTATAAGGATGTTAATAGGTTGTTTTTAGATGTTGTTTGGTGTTGATGGATGTTAGGTTTTGCTGGTTTATGGCTGGGCTTTGTTTAGAAGTGGTTGGGATGCAATTTCGGTTGTGTTTGGTGGCCGAAATTGGTGTTTGAATGAGAGCAGCGAGTTTGAGTGCTTTCATTGAAGCTTTTGATGCTTGATGATGCATTAAACCTCTGCTTTAATGTGTTTGATCAGGGGAGGCATCTTTGGATCCAAGAGTTGTTGATCCGGAGGCTTGAGTTCGTGCTTCGGCAAGTGGCGAAGTGGAATCGGTGAGTGAAAATGGGTTTTCAGCTTTGAAACCAATGTCTTGGGAGCTTAGTTTAAGTCTAAACAACTTTGCTAAGCTCGAGCGTAAGTTTTCGGAATTTCTCTCTAGTGGTGGCCATGACTTTGTTGTAATGCGAAATGATAATTTGCATGTTTTACATACTGTTTTGAAAGCATGTTTTAGCATGGTTTTTGCTGTTGATATAAGCCATATGATGAAGGTAACTCTAGGTAGGAGTTCCTTGCTTTTGTACATTGAAATGATGTGGTTTAATGCTTTTAAATGCATGATGAATATGGCTTGGTTTGATGCTTTAAAACAGTGATGTAAGTGATGAAAATGATGTATATTGGCAAGTGATGTTTTTAAAATGTTAAGGTCACTAAGGTGGTTAAAAGTCCTTGAGTGAGCCTTGTTACCTAAGAACATCAAGGTGGTTAAAAGTCCTTGGATGGTTCTTGTTACGGACACTAAGGTGGTTAAAAGTCCTTAGGTGATCCTTTCTATGGTGTTTAAAAGTCCATAGGCCAAGGTGTTTAAAAGTCCTTGGGATCAAGGTGTTTAAAAGTCCTTGATGTGATTCATTCATGGTGTTTAAAAGTCCATGGCCAAGGTGTTTAAAAGTCCTTGGGATCAAGGTGTTTAAAAGTCCTTGATGAGATACTTTCTATGGTGTTTAAAAGTCCATAGGCCAAGGTGTTTAAAAGTCCTTGGGGCCAAGGTGTTTAAAAGTCCTTGGGAAAGTTGTTGAACTTGTTTTAATAAATGGAATGTTTCACTTGAGCCAATATGACATGTTAAGAATATTGAGAAGCATGAGATGCTTGTTTTAATGTTTATGTTGAAGCATGAGTTTGCTTGTTAAGAATGCTTTTGAGCATGTGAAAAGGTTGATTTAAAGCATGTTTTGTAAATGTTTTGAATTGCATTATTGAATGGTTTTTAAGAGCTTTCCTCACTAAGCTTTTGCTTACGCTCTCTTCGTTTTCTGAATTCAATAATGCAGAGCATTAGAGTACCTTGAGGGCAGCAAGAAAGGGCAAGCAATCAAGTTCAAGTGAAGCTCAATGTATGAGGTTTTATAAGTACATTTTAGCTTTTGTATGATTTGGCAATGGGGGACCAATGTGTATGTTTTGGGAGGTGTTGGAGACTCCCTAAGTATGTTAATGTTGATGTGTTTGTTGGTCTTTGGTTTGGAACCTTATATGCTTGCTTTGTAAGTTTGATGTTTGAATGCCTAGCTTGTGTAGGAAGCATGCCTATAGAATTGGGGCTTTTTGCATATGATGATGATTGGATGAATTGATGATGCTAATATGTTGATTATATGTTGAATTGCATGTTGGCAAAGTTTGGTAGTGTTCGGAGCATGTTTGGATGTGTAATTGCATGTTTAAAGTGATGTTTTGAAGCAATCTGGGCAGGGTGTTTCGGAACAGCACCTACCGTTTCGGAACGGGTGCCTTAAATGAGCCCATGCGTCCGAAACGGGAGGGGCCGTTCCGGAACGGTTTAGCCTCTGCCAGACCCCCGTTTCGAAACGGGCTATGCCTGTTTCGGAACGGCCCCGCGTTTCGGAACGGGCTGTCCCCCGTTTCGGAACGGTTGACCGTTGGGGGCTGACATTGGCAGTTATGTGTTTTGAAAAGTTTGCGTTTTGGTCCTGAAACTTGTTTGTGCATTTGTATGAGTTTGGGAAGTCCTTTTTAGCTGAAATTTCACAGGGAAGCATGAAACCTGATTAATTTCAAGTTGGTAACTTCAATTTGGATTAAGTCCTTTAATTTATCAGAATTTACAATTTGGTCCCTAAAGTTGTAAATTGTTCAATTGAGTCCCTGTTTGATCTCTGATGGTTGTGATCTTTTGGTATGATGTTTGTGGGATCACCATTAGGCTTAATGTGCATCTAGACAAGTTTAAAAAGAAAAAAAAAAGGGTCGTTAATCAAGGTTGACTTTCGGGTTGACTTTGGTTTTCCCCGTGTGACTTTCTTAATTCGGGTCAACCATCTAGGCCGGGTTAAGGGGGTTACATTTGGTGGTATCAGAGCTGAGTTCTCGAGTAATTGGGAATGTTTGTATGCGTGAATGAAGCATGTTTGCCTTGTATGCTTGTTGTTTGAAAGCATGTTTAGTGGCTTGAGGTGTTGATGTAATTGAGTTGTATGTTGTGATGTTGCATACTGAGGGTACCCATTGCCAAACAAAAGCTAAAGGAAAGATGTTGTTTTGAAATGAAATTGAGCTTGAATACTTGAATTGCTTACCTTGCTGGGCCTGATTTTGTTTTATTTGTGTTGTGATTGCATGGTAAAAGTATGGCACCACGTAGAGAGTTAAGAGGTAATGCGAGAGCTACGGCTCCTAATGAGAATGAGAATGAAGAACACGCTGGTAGTGCTGTGTTACCCCCTCCTCCGCCTGGTGGTGGTGATGGAGGTGCGAGAGCTGAAGCTGCAGCTGATGTTGGTGCTGGAGCTGCTGGACCAGAGGTTGGTCAGGGGCAAGCTGTGCCTGATATGTCTGCTTTGGTACAAGCTATTGCGGGTGCTTTTCGAGCAGCAGTAGCTGGAGCTCAGGGAGCTGGGCATCAGGGAGATGCTGGAGTCAGATTGCCTTTGGAGCGTCTGCGCAGTCTTGGAGGGACTGAGTTTAGAGGTTTATCAGCTGAGAGTTCTGAGGCTTGGCTGGAAAGTACCAAGCGTATCTTGGGTCAGATGAGTTGCACGGATGTGCAAAAGCTGGGCTGTGTTGTGTCCTTGCTGCAGGACGATGCTTATACATGGTGGACGACTACCATTTCTGGTATGGCGGAAGCCGATGTTACCTGGACATTCTTTCAGAATGTGTTTAAAAGGAGATATCTGGGAGTGAGATATCTGGATGAGAAAAAGCGGGAATTCATGTCTCTTACCCAAGGGAGCATGAGTGTAGCTGAGTACGAGGTACAGTTTGTACGGCTCAGTCAGTATGCACCGGAGCTGATACCTGATGAGAGGGCTAGGTGCGAGAGGTTTCGTTACGGTCTTGTGACGGATGTTAAGATGTATTTGTTGGCCACCGAGTATGTTGATTTTGATGTGTTGGTGGGTCGAGCAAAGGATGTTGAGATGAACCTGAGTTTGTCTGCTAAGGGTGCTGGCAAGCGAGCTGCTGAGTATAGTTCCGGAGGTGGACGGAACAAGAGGGGACGGGATCAGAAGTATCAGTCCTCAGCCAGGAGAGGTGGTGGTGTGCCTGCTAGAGGAGGCAATGCTAGAGCTGACCCTAGTGCTTGTTGGATCTGTGGTTCCCGTGGTCACTTGAAGCGTGATTGTCCTCGTGCTGAGAGAGTGGCACAAGCTCCTGTTGTGACAGCTGTTAATGCTGGTGGAAATGGGTGCTGGAATTGTGGTTCTGCGGACCACATCAGACGAGATTGTCCGAGGTTGGCTGGTGAGCAGGTGCGTGCTCCTGTTGTTGCTGCACCGCAGAGAGGTCGTGGGCGCGGCCGTGGTAATTTCCAGAGGAGAGAGGAAGGTGGAGGCCAAGCGAGGGTGTATGCTCAGAGAGAGGGCAGGAATGATGCAGATGTGATTGCAGGTACCTTTACTTTGCAGTCATTGTCATTGCTTTCTTTGATTGATTCTGGATCTACGCATTCATATATTCTTCGTGAGCATGCTGAATTGCTTGGTTTACCTGTTGAGTCTTTGGATGTTGGTGTTCGGGTCACTAGTTCTTTTGGTGAGACTGTTGTGACTCGAAAGTTGTATAGAAGGTGCCCTTTGGTTGTTCAAGAGCATGTCTTTCGTGTTGATCTTATGGAGCTGCCTTTCTATGGTTTTGATGTGATCCTTGGTATGGATTGGCTTGCTGAGCATCGTGCTGTTGTGGATTGTGAGAATAAGCGTGTTTCGCTTAAGCTTGCGGATGATTATGAAGTTGTGGTGGTTGGTGAGAATGTGAAGTTTCTTGCCAATGTTGTATCTTCTTTGGAGGCGAGCAGGATGTTGAGGCAAGGATGTGAAGCTTATCTAGCTTTTGTGATGAATCCTAGCTCTAAGGAGTTGAGGGTGCAAGATATCAGGGTTGTAAAGGAGTTTCCTGGTGTTTTTCCTGAGGAGTTGCCTGGTTTACCTCCTAACCGCGAGGTGGAGTTTGGGATTGAGCTGTATGAGAATACAACTCCTGTGTCCATTACTCCCTATAGAATGGCACCTAAGGAGCTGAAGGAGCTGAAGACGCAGTTGCAAGAGTTGCTTGATCGTGGTTTCATCCGGCCGAGTGTGTCACCTTGGGGAGCACCGGTCTTGTTCGTGAAGAAGAAGGATGGCACTATGAGAATGTGCATTGATTACCGTCAGCTGAACAAGTTGACTATCAAGAATCGGTATCCTTTGCCGAGGATTGACGATCTCTTTGATCAATTTCGGGGAGCTGCTGTGTTCTCTAAGATTGACTTGAGGTCAGGGTATTATCAGTTGAAGGTGAAAGATGTGGATGTGCCTAAGACAGCTTTCAGGACAAGGTATGGGCATTATGAGTTCCTTGTGATGCCGTTTGGGTTGACAAATGCTCCTGCTGCTTTCATGGACATGATGAATCGTGTGTTTCATGAATACCTGGACAAGTTTGTTGTGGTGTTCATTGATGATATCCTCGTGTACTCTCGTACAGAGGAGGAGCACGAAGAGCATTTGAGGGTTGTTTTGCAAGCTTTGTTGGAGAATCAGCTTTATGCTAAGTTGAGCAAGTGTGAGTTCTGGCTAAGAGAGGTGGTTTTTCTTGGGCATGTTGTCTCAGCTGAGGGGATTCGTGTTGATCCTCAGAAGATTGAGGCGGTGATGAGCTGGAAGGTTCCTAAGTCTGTTCATGAGGTCCGTAGTTTCCTTGGTTTGGCGGGATACTACCGAAGGTTTGTGGATGGTTTTTCCAAGATTGCTGCTCCTTTGACGAAGCTGTTGCAGAAGGATGTTAAGTATGAGTGGACAGAAGCGAGACAGCAGGCTTTTGAGAAGCTGAAGGCGGCTTTGACGCAAGCTCCTATCTTGATTCAGCCTGAATCAGGGAAAGAGTTTGTGGTTTACAGTGATGCATCCTATGTTGGTTTGGGGTGTGTGCTGATGCAGGAGGGTAAGGTGGTGGCTTATGCATCACGGCAGTTGAAAGTGCATGAGCGCAATTACCCTACGCACGATATTGAGCTGGCTGCAGTGGTTTTTGCTCTGAAGATCTGGAGGCATTATCTGTATGGTGAGAGGTGTACTGTGTACACGGATCACAAGAGTTTGAGGTATCTGATGTCTCAGAAGGAGTTGAATCTTAGGCAGCGGCGTTGGTTGGAGTTGCTCAAAGATTATGATCTGACGATTGAGTATCATCCTGGAAAGGCTAATGTTGTTGCTGATGCCTTGAGTAGGAAGGTAGCTGTTGAGTTGAGAGCCATGTTTGCTAGCTTGAGCATATCGCGTGATGGTGGTCTTGTGGCAGAGTTGCAAGTGAAACCATCTTTAGTTCAGTTGATCAAGGATAAGCAGTTGTTGGATGATTCCTTGGTGTCTCATGTTCAGGATATCGCGGAGGGTAGACCTTCGGATTTCTGTTTCATTGATGATGGTGTGCTGTGTTTTGGTAGTCGGATAGTTGTGCCCAATGATGCTGAGTTGAGGTGTGCTATTCTGACTGAAGGTCATAGTAGTCCTTTTGCTATGCACCCTGGTAGTACTAAGATGTATCGTGATCTTCGTGATGAGTACTATTGGGTTGGTTTGAAGAAGGATGTTGCGGAGTTCGTGAGCAAGTGTTTGGTGTGTCAGCGAGTTAAGGCTGAGCATCAGTTTCCTTCAGGGTTGTTGCAACCGTTGAAAATCCCTGAGTGGAAGTGGGAGAGGGTTACCATGGATTTTGTATCTGGTTTACCTTTGTCTCCTTCGAAGAAGAATTCGGTCTGGGTGATTGTGGATCGCCTGACGAAGTGTGCACATTTCTTGCCTGTGCATACTACGTTCTCTTTGGATAAGCTGGCAGAGCTGTACATTGCTGAGGTTGTGAGGCTGCATGGTGTGCCTAAGTCGATTGTGTCGGATAGGGATCCGAGGTTCACATCGCGGTTTTGGCAGTGTTTGCATCAAGCTCTAGGTACAAGGTTGCATTTCAGTACCTCCTATCATCCTCAGTCGGATGGTCAGTCTGAGCGAGTTATTCAGGTTTTGGAGGATATGTTGAGATGCTGCGTGATTGAGTTCCAAGGTTCTTGGGAGAAGCATCTGCCTTTGGTTGAGTTTGCTTATAACAATAGTTATCAGGCGAGCATACAGATGGCACCTTATGAGGCTCTGTATGGGAGGAAGTGTAGGACCCCTCTTTGTTGGGCTGAAACTGGTCAAAAGTTGGTTTCGATGCCTGCTTTGTTGAAAGGGACCACAGAGAAGGTGAAGCTCATTTGTGAGCGGTTAAAGGCTGCTTCTGATCGGCAGAAGTCTTACGCGGATTTGAAGCGTAAGGAGATAGAATATGCGATGGGTGACCGTGTGTTCTTGAAGGTTTCGCCTTGGAAGAAGGTGATGCGGTTTGGTCGGAAGGGTAAGTTGAGCCCTAGATACATTGGACCATATGAGGTGGTTGAGCGTGTGGGTCCTGTTGCGTATCGGTTGAGGTTACCTCAGGAGTTGGAGAAGATTCATGATGTGTTCCATGTTTCTATGCTCCGGAAGTATAGATCTGATCCTTCGCATGTGATGCCTGTGGAGGAAGTGGTTTTGAATCCGGATTTGACCTATGATGAGGAACCGGTGAAGGTTCTGGATTCGGATAGCAAGGTTCTTCGTGGCAAGACCATTGAGTTGGTGAAGGTGCTGTGGAAGCATCGCGGTGTTGAGGAAGCCACGTGGGAGCGGAAGGAAGACATGCTGAAGCAGTTCCCTTATCTCTTTCCTTCAGGTAAATTTCGAGGACGAAATTTCTTAAGGGGGGGAGAGTTGTAACGCCCCGGTTTTGGGCTTAGAAGTTTTGGGCGTTGACCGGTTCGGTCAAAGTCCTGTTCGAATCTTTAGAGGCTAAATTAGGAAAGCCTAGTTCGGGTTGCATTAAAAATATGGAAAAATGTTCTAAAATCATCTTTTAATATAATTAGATGAACTGTGAAATCAATTTTGGAAAATGAGTTTTGGAAGGTTGATATTTTGGCTAGTGACCAAAATGTAATTTTCGCAAGTTTGGTGGCTGTTTTATAAAGAGTTGAAACTTTGAATCTTTAAGGAGCTATTAATCCAAAAGTGATTTCTCCAGATTTTTCCAAGATATATTAAGTCTAAATTCTGATTTTAAAGGTTATTAAAATTGGAGGGAAGCCATTTTGGCTATTTTAGATTTTCTAACCAACTTTTCCAATTTTCTTTCTCTCATTTTCTCTCCAACCAAACATTACATTTTCCAGAGAATTTGATCTGATTTCTTCACCTAAATTCCTCCTTTCAACTCTCATTTGATAGCAAATCATTGTGTCTTCAAAACCTCTTCATTTACTACAAGTTTCATCAAGGTTTTTCATTCCAAAAAGTGGAGAAACACAAGTTTGGAGGTAAGAACGCCCTTCTCCTCTAAACTATCAGTTCTTTACTGAAATTCCCAAGTTCTCAACTCTTAATTGATGTTTAATTAAAGGCTTTTGAGTTTGGAATTGTATCTTGGCTTATTATGCAAGATTTTGATGATTTTTGATGATTTTCGTTAGATCTGAGTAATCTGTGATTTAAGAGATGTTTTTGATGTTAAATGATCTCTAAATTGATAAGGAAATGAGTTTTGATCAATGCAATCCCGGATAGGTTGAGTTTCCTAAGTTTAGCTTGTGTTTTAAGGTAGTTTTTGAGGTGATCTTGTGGATCTGTTGTTGCTGGAGGTATAAGGATGTTAATAGGTTGTTTTTAGATGTTGTTTGGTGTTGATGGATGTTAGGTTTTGCTGGTTTATGGCTGGGCTTTGTTTAGAAGTGGTTGGGATGCAATTTCGGTTGTGTTTGGTGGCCGAAATTGGTGTTTGAATGAGAGCAGCGAGTTTGAGTGCTTTCATTGAAGCTTTTGATGCTTGATGATGCATTAAACCTCTGCTTTAATGTGTTTGATCAGGGGAGGCATCTTTGGATCCAAGAGTTGTTGATCCGGAGGCTTGAGTTCGTGCTTCGGCAAGTGGCGAAGTGGAATCGGTGAGTGAAAATGGGTTTTCAGCTTTGAAACCAATGTCTTGGGAGCTTAGTTTAAGTCTAAACAACTTTGCTAAGCTCGAGCGTAAGTTTTCGGAATTTCTCTCTAGTGGTGGCCATGACTTTGTTGTAATGCGAAATGATAATTTGCATGTTTTACATACTGTTTTGAAAGCATGTTTTAGCATGGTTTTTGCTGTTGATATAAGCCATATGATGAAGGTAACTCTAGGTAGGAGTTCCTTGCTTTTGTACATTGAAATGATGTGGTTTAATGCTTTTAAATGCATGATGAATATGGCTTGGTTTGATGCTTTAAAACAGTGATGTAAGTGATGAAAATGATGTATATTGGCAAGTGATGTTTTTAAAATGTTAAGGTCACTAAGGTGGTTAAAAGTCCTTGAGTGAGCCTTGTTACCTAAGAACATCAAGGTGGTTAAAAGTCCTTGGATGGTTCTTGTTACGGACACTAAGGTGGTTAAAAGTCCTTAGGTGATCCTTTCTATGGTGTTTAAAAGTCCATAGGCCAAGGTGTTTAAAAGTCCTTGGGATCAAGGTGTTTAAAAGTCCTTGATGTGATTCATTCATGGTGTTTAAAAGTCCATGGCCAAGGTGTTTAAAAGTCCTTGGGATCAAGGTGTTTAAAAGTCCTTGATGAGATACTTTCTATGGTGTTTAAAAGTCCATAGGCCAAGGTGTTTAAAAGTCCTTGGGGCCAAGGTGTTTAAAAGTCCTTGGGAAAGTTGTTGAACTTGTTTTAATAAATGGAATGTTTCACTTGAGCCAATATGACATGTTAAGAATATTGAGAAGCATGAGATGCTTGTTTTAATGTTTATGTTGAAGCATGAGTTTGCTTGTTAAGAATGCTTTTGAGCATGTGAAAAGGTTGATTTAAAGCATGTTTTGTAAATGTTTTGAATTGCATTATTGAATGGTTTTTAAGAGCTTTCCTCACTAAGCTTTTGCTTACGCTCTCTTCGTTTTCTGAATTCAATAATGCAGAGCATTAGAGTACCTTGAGGGCAGCAAGAAAGGGCAAGCAATCAAGTTCAAGTGAAGCTCAATGTATGAGGTTTTATAAGTACATTTTAGCTTTTGTATGATTTGGCAATGGGGGACCAATGTGTATGTTTTGGGAGGTGTTGGAGACTCCCTAAGTATGTTAATGTTGATGTGTTTGTTGGTCTTTGGTTTGGAACCTTATATGCTTGCTTTGTAAGTTTGGTGTTTGAATGCCTAGCTTGTGTAGGAAGCATGCCTATAGAATTGGGGCTTTTTGCATATGATGATGATTGGATGAATTGATGATGCTAATATGTTGATTATATGTTGAATTGCATGTTGGCAAAGTTTGGTAGTGTTCGGAGCATGTTTGGATGTGTAATTGCATGTTTAAAGTGATGTTTTGAAGCAATCTGGGCAGGGTGTTTCGGAACAGCACCTACCGTTTCGGAACGGGTGCCTTAAATGAGCCCAGGCGTCCGAAACGGGAGGGGCCGTTCCGGAACGGTTTAGCCTCTGCCAGACCCCCGTTTCGAAACGGGCTATGCCTGTTTCGGAACGGCCCCGCGTTTCGGAACGGGCTGTCCCCCGTTTCGGAACGGTTGACCGTTGGGGGCTGACATTGGCAGTTATGTGTTTTGAAAAGTTTGCGTTTTGGTCCTGAAACTTGTTTGTGCATTTGTATGAGTTTGGGAAGTCCTTTTTAGCTGAAATTTCACAGGGAAGCATGAAACCTGATTAATTTCAAGTTGGTAACTTCAATTTGGATTAAGTCCTTTAATTTATCAGAATTTACAATTTGGTCCCTAAAGTTGTAAATTGTTCAATTGAGTCCCTGTTTGATCTCTGATGGTTGTGATCTTTTGGTATGATGTTTGTGGGATCACCATTAGGCTTAATGTGCATCTAGACAAGTTTAAAAAGAAGAAAAAAAAGGGTCGTTAATCAAGGTTGACTTTCGGGTTGACTTTGGTTTTCCCCGTGTGACTTTCTTAATTCGGGTCAACCATCTAGGCCGGGTTAAGGGGGTTACATCAATCAACATTGGCACCTAGCTATGACCCGAATACGCGGATAAACACGTTGGAACTCACATCCAACAACCACTTTACCTCACGGTGGGATTACACTCATCACCGGTCTCGCGGAGGGGATTCCACTCATCCTCACGCCCCGTCGATGGGATTCCACTCATCATCGACCATACATAAATACAATTTCCGGGCGTACCCGTACTTCTCCTTGGTGACTCAACGCCACCAAGGCCACGCGCGAATTTAGACTCATGTGTGCACACTAACATCCTAATGATCGATCATTTGTACTCAAGCATACTAGTGCCAACATTTAACTCATTCCACATTATTCATTTCAATCAATCCCGTGCTTAGCACGTACACACCATGATCATAATCATGAACCATTTCCATGCATGCCATAAGTATCACAAATCATGCCTCATCTCACATGTATATCACATTATACATAAACAATCATATCACAAAATCATACGAGGCACAAACATCCATACATATATAAGTTCATCCAATGGCTCTAGATCAAGTTTAGGATTAGGCTACCACCCTAACCCTAACTCTAGGTGGGTCTACCAAGCCCAACCTAGTCAACATACTCAAACCAACCATTTAAAAACCACGTAAAACGTTTAACCACTCACCTAAGCTTCCAAGCTCCAAGCCAAGCAAGCAACCACTCTCACGATCCCGGATTTCTTCCCGAAACTTCTCCAACACAAGTTCCCGCTTCTAAACAACCTCAATCACAATTCAAACAATCTCAAATCATCCCAATGTCAAAAGACCAACTCGTAACACAATTCAATCACGATTTACAAAGTTGCAAGCCATGAACAAACCCCAATATTAGAAATCTCGGACAGCCCCAAAACCACATCCAAAATCCATGTTTCCAACATCCCTTGCACCCATGAATGATCCCAAATCAACCCCTAACCATAGTACTATCAACAACCTATCAAATTCCACCTAAAACAACCCCCAAAACTCACCCAAAACCTTCCAAAAACCCCATTTTTACCCAATTTCGGGAATTGCTCAAAATCATTCAAAATTCACATATGTTGTACCATTTGGCTCCTATATTCCATAACTAACCATATTAAATCAAAACATTAAGCTTAACAACATAAAGTTTACATTTTTTAATCAAAATCTTCAAAACTTCATTTTCCCAAAACTTCAATGAAAATGAAAACAAATGGTACTTTTAAAGAGAGGGAGTTGAGGAGAAGTCAAAAATGGTGTTACCTTTCAAAAACTTTCAAAGATGAGTGAGGATGGTGATGGAATAGTGAACTGCCATGGAAGAGGAGGAGTTGTCGTTATGTTTGAATGAGGGAGGGGAAGAAGATGGGGAAAGGTGGGTGTTTTATTTGTTGTGTTTTATTTTAAAGTCAAAAGACTCATTTACCCTTAATGAGATGGGATATTCACAATAGTATGAAAACCATGGCTATTTGGGATTTAAGCTCAAAACATGGTCAACCCAATTAATTAATTTGAAAACAAAACTCGAAACATTATTTAAATTATAAAACCGAGCCCAAATAATATTAAAATATTATTTTCACCTAACCCCTAAACCCGGGTGTTACACTAAGGTTAGAGAGTGAAGGACTATAATGCTTGGTAAAAAGAATTAGACAGGATATTAACAGAGAAAAATAACAAAGTAAGAGAAGAAGGTCAAATTGGCATTGAAAAATAATATGGAGGTCCAACATGTGAAGAAAAAAATAGTATATACCTAAAAGGAAGATAGAAACAACAAGTAATAAAGTTCCAAAGAGGATAGAAGGAAATTCCCACATTGGGGATCGAAAGATATTTCCCATGAAGGGATCGATTCGCCTTGTCGAAAAAATATAGAAGATCAGAAAGTAAAGGAGACATGTCACGGATAATATCATGAATAATCAGAACATATAAATCAGAATGAATACAACCAAGCACATATATGCATTTCGCGTGAGAATGAATTAAATTTATTGCAGGATGAAATGAATGAAGAAGGCGAAAAAAGAAACTAGTAAGCAAAGGGAAAATACCAAAATTATATGGAGCAGTCCTCCCCTTTGCATCCGAAGACCAGTGGAGAAACTGAACAATAGAAAGAAGATAATAAAAAATAATTAAAATTAATCTTGAAAAGGTTAGCAAACAAAAATAAAGAAACCCCAGAACAAAACATGGGCTGTGTAAACCAAGGCAGTGATGTCCCCAAGAGGGGACCGGAGCTGGGTCGGAGGACAGCAGAACTGGAATAATCAGAGGGGAGCAAGGGACGACAGATCTAGCAAAAAACCCAAATAATAAGAATAGCAAAGGAAGAAATGAAAAGAGATTAAGAAAAAACATAATAACAAAGAGTATATTAGAAAAAATAAACAGAGATGAGAGTGAAAAAACTTCCCGGGAGGGGGGGTCAGCGGAAACAATGAAAGGATCTAGCATAGAGAACGGCGGACGGTGGGATTCAAGTGGACTCCTTGAACTTGAACTGGCCGTCTCCTCCAACACCAAAGAACAAGAGATAAAAATAAAAAGAATGGTAAAAGAAATAAATAAAGATAAAGCTAGAGAAACACAAAACCAAAACAGATCTGACATAGGGGCCAGCGAACGATGGGTTTCGTGAGGAGTCCAAAATCTGGATCTGGCCGATTTCACAATCGGAAAAGCCCTAGATTCGGTTGTAGTCCTCATGTAACAAGAAAAAGAGTGAAAAATTGATTGAAAAAAAATAAATATAAAATAATAAAAGATAACAAAAAAGATAGAGGAAATTACCGATTGGAGTGGCTCTCGTGAGGTCTCTACCGTGAAGCTCCTGGTTCTTTGAATCTAAGGGTGCGTCGGCTGGTAAGGGGAAAAAAGGAAGGATGAGCGGCGTGGTGGGGAGAAAGGAAGGGGCGGCAAGGAAGTGAAGAGAGAGACAGAAAAAATCAGAAAGGGGGGAAAAAGAAGCGTCAGAAACAAACACCCATGGAGAACCGAAAAAATTGAGAGAAAACTGAGAGCCATCACCGCCCACCCGTTGGAATTTTAAATGAGTACCCGTTGGACTTTTAACTGAGTAAAAACTACAAAAATTGAGTTTTTGCAATATAATCGTGTTGAAAAGATCGTAATCAATTATACGAACTCCTAAAATTTGATTAAAACTTGTTTATCAGTCATTTTTGAAGAGGTTTCGGGCGAGCGGGTCTAAATGGGCCATAAAATGAACCCGTTGGAATTTTAACTAAGTAAAAAATACCGAATTTGAGTTTTTGCAATATAATCTTGTTGAAAAGCTCGTAATCAATTATATGAACTCCTAAAATTTGATCAAAACTTGTTTTTCGGTCCTTTTTGTAGAAGTTTCAGGCGAGCGGGTCTAAATGATCCGTAAAATGGACCCGTTGGACTTTTAACTGAGTAAAAAATACCAAATTTGATTTTTTGCAATATAATCTTGTTGAAAAGCTCGTAATCAATTATAAGAACTCCTAAAATTTAATCAAAACTTGTTTTTCGGTCCTTTTTGTAGAGGTTTCGGGCGAGCGGGTCTAAATGGGCCTTAAAATGGACCCGTTGAACTTATAACTACGTAAAAAGAACAGAAATTGAATTTTTGCAATACAATAGTGTTGAAAAGCTCGTAATCAACGATATGAACTCTTAAGTTTTGATTAAAACTCGTTTTGCGGTCCTTTTTGTAAAGGTTTTGGACGAGCGGGTCTAAATGGGACGTAAAATGGACCCATTGGACTTTTAACTAAGTAAAAAATATAGAAATTGAGTTTTTGCAATATAATCGTGTTGAAACGATCGTAATCAATTATATGAACTCTTAAAATTTGATTAAGGAATTGTTTTTCAGTCATTTTTGATGAGGTTTCGGGCGAGCGGGTCTAAATGGGCCGTAAAATGGACCCGTTGGACTTTTAATTGAGTAAAAAATACCAAATTTGAGTTTCTGCAATATAATCTTGTTGAAAAGCTCGTAATCAATTATATGAACTCGTAAAATTGGATCAAAACTTGTTTTGCGGTCCTTTTTGTAAAGGTTTCGGACGAGCGGGTCTAAATGGGCCTTAAAATGGACCCGTTGGACTTTTAACTGAGTAAAAAATACCGAATTTAAGTTTTTGCAATATAATCTTGTTGAAAAGCTTGTAATCAATTATATGAACTCCTAAAATTGGATCAAAACTTGTTTTTCGGTCCTTTTTGTAGAGGTTTCGGACGAGCTGGTCTAAATGGGCCTTAAAATGGACCCGTTGAACTTATAACTGCGTAAAAAGAACATAAATTGAATTTTTGCAATACAATAGTGTTGAAAAGCTCGTAATCAACGATATGAACTCTTAAGTTTTGATTAAAACTTGTTTTGTGGTCCTTTTTGTAGAGGTTTCGGACTAGCGGGTCTAAATGGGTCATAAAATGGACCCGTTGGACTCTTAACTGAGTAAAAAATACCGAATTTGAGTTTTTGCAATATAATCGTGTTGAAACGATCGTAATCAATTATATGAACTCTTAAAATTTGATTAAGGAATTATTTTTCAGTCATTTTTTATGAGGTTTCGGGCGAGCGGGTCTAAATGGGCCGTAAAATGGACCCGTTGGACTTTTAACTGAGTAAAAAATACCAAATTTAAGTTTTTGCAAAATAATCTTGTTGAAAGCTCGTAATCAATTATATGAACTCGTAAAATTGGATCAAAACTTGTTTTGCGGTCCTTTTTGTAGAGGTTTCGGACGAGCGGGTCTAAATGGGCCTTAAAATGGACCCGTTAAACTTATAACTGCTTAAAAAGAACATAAATTGAATTTTTGCAATACAATAGTGTTGAAAAGCTCGTAATCAACGATATGAACTCTTAAGTTTTGATTAAAACTTGTTTTGAGGTCCTTTTTGTAGAGGTTTCGGACGAGCGGGTCTAAATGGGCCGTAAAATGGACCCGTTGGACTTTTAACTGAGTAAAAAGTATAAATATTGAATTTTTGCAATATAATCATGTTGAAAAGATCGTAATCAATTATATGAACTCCTAAAATTTGATTAAAACTTGTTTATCAGTCATTTTTGAAGAGGTTTCGGGCGAGCGGGTCTAAATGGGCCGTAAGATGAACCCGTTGGAATTTTAACTAAGTGAAAAATACCGAATTTGAGTTTTTGCAATATAATCTTGTTGAAAAGCTCGTACTCAATTATATGAACTCCTAAAATTTGATCAAAACTTGTTTTTCGGTCCTTTATGTAGAGGTTTCGGACGAGCGGGTCTAAATGAGCCGTAAAATGGACCCGTTGGACTTTTAACTAAGTAAAAAATACCGAATTTGAGTTTTTGCAATATAATCGTGTTGAAAAGATCGTAATCATTTATATGAACTCCTAAAATTTGATTAAACTTGTTTTTCAGTCATTTTTGAAGAGGTTTCGGGCGAGCGGGTCTAAAAGGGCCGTAAAATGGAACCGTTGGACTTTTAACTAAGTAAAAAATACCGAATTTGAGTTTTTGCAATATAATCTTGTTGAAAAGCTCGTAATCGATTATATGAACTCGTAAAATTGCATCAAAACTTTTTTTTTCGGTCCTTTTTGTAGAGGTTTCGGACGAGCGGGTCTAAATGGGCCTTAAAATGTACCCGTTGAACTTATAACTGCGTAAAAAGAACAGAAATTGAATTTTTGCAATACAATAGTGTTGAAAAGCTCGTAATCAACGATATGAACTCTTAAGTTTTGATTAAAACTTGTTTTGCGGTCCTTTTTGTAGAGGTTTCGGACTAGCGGGTCTAAATGGGTCATAAAATGGACCCGTTGGACTCTTAACTGAGTAAAAAGTACAAAAATTGAGTTTTTGCAATATAATCGTGTTGAAAAGATCGTAATCAATTATATGAACTCCTAAAATTTGATTAAAACTTGTTTATTAGTCATTTTTGAAGAGGTTTCGGGCGAGCGGGTCTAACTGGGCCGTAAAATGAGCCCGTTGGCATTTTAACTAAGTAAAAAATACCGAATTTGAGTTTTTGCAATATAATCTAGTTGAAAAGCTCGTAATAAATTATATGAACTCCTAAAATTTGATCAAAACTTGTTTTCGGTCCTTTTTGTAGAGGTTTCAGACGAGCGGGTCTAAATGGGCTGTAAAATGGACTCGTTGGACTTTTAACTGAGTAAAAAGTACATAAATTGAGTTTTTGCAATATAATCGTGTTGAAAAGATCTTAATCAATTATATGAACTCTTAAAATTTGATTAAAACTTGTTTTTCAGTCATTTTTGAAGAGGTTTCGGGCGAGCGGGTCTAAATGGGACTTAAAATGGACCTGTTGGACTTTTAACTAAGTAAAAAATACTGAAATTGAGTTTTTGCAATAATATCTTGTTGAAAAGCTCGTAATCAGTTATATGAACTCCTAAAATTGGATCAAAACTTGTTTTTCGGTCCTTTTGTAGAGGTTTCGAACAAGCGGGTCTAAATGGGCCTTAGAATGGACCCGTTGGACTTTTAACTGAGTAAAAAATATCGAATATGAGTTTTTGCAATATAATCTTGTTGAAAAGCTCGTAATCAATTATATGAACTCCTAAAATTGGATCAAAACTTGTTTTTCGGTCCTTTTTGTAGAGGTTTCGGACGAGCTGGTCTAAATGGGCCTTAAAATGGACTCGTTGAACTTATAACTGCGTAAAAAGAACATAAATTGAGTTTTTGCAATACAATAGTGTTGAAAAGCTCGTAATCAAC
This sequence comes from Hibiscus trionum, assembly GCA_030270665.1. Lineage (NCBI taxonomy): Eukaryota > Viridiplantae > Streptophyta > Magnoliopsida > Malvales > Malvaceae > Hibiscus > Hibiscus trionum. Next base: position 36,185,652 of record BSYR01000026.1, on the reverse strand, counting down.
GATATGAACTCTTAAGTTTTGATTAAAACTTGTTTTGTGGTCCTTTTTGTAGAGGTTTCGGACTAGAGGGTCTAAATGGGTCATAAAATGGACCCGTTGGACTCTTAACTGAGTAAAAAATACCGAATTTGAGTTTTTGCAATATAATCGTGTTGAAACGATCGTAATCAATTATATGAACTCTTAAAATTTGATTAAGGAATTGTTTTTCAGTCATTTTTGAAGAGGTTTTGGGCGAGCGGGTCTAAATGGGCCGTAAAATGAACCCGTTGGAATTTTAACTAAGTAAAAAATACCAAATTTGAGTTTTTGCAATATAATCTTGTTGAAAAGCTCGTAATCAATTATATGAACTCGTAAAATTGGATCAAAACTTGTTTTGCGGTCCTTTTTGTAGAGGTTTCGGACGAGCGGGTCTAAATGGGCCTTAAAATGGACCCGTTAAACTTATAACTGCGTAAAAAGAACAGAAATTGAATTTTTGCAACACAATAGTGTTGAAAAGCTCGTAATCAACGATATGAACTCTTAAGTTTTGATTAAAACTTGTTTTGCGGTCCTTTTTGTAGAGGTTTCGGACGAGCGGGTCTAAATGGGCCGTAAAATGGACCCGTTGGACTTTTAACTAAGTAAAAAGTAAATAAATTGAATTTTTGCAATATAATCATGTTGAAAAGATCTTAATCAATTATATGAACTCCTAAAATTTGATTAAAACTTGTTTTTCAGTCATTTTTGAAGAGGTTTCGGGCGAGGGGGTCTAAATGGGCCGTAAAATGGACCCGTTGGACTTTTAACTAAGTAAAAAATACAGAAATTGACTTTTTGCAATATTATCTTGTTGAAACGCTCGTAATCAATTATATGAACTCCTAAAATTGGATCAAAACTAGTTTTTCGGTCCTTTTTGTAGATGTTTCGAACGAGCGGGTCTAAATGGGCCTTAAAATGGACCCGTTGGACTTTTAACTGAGTAAAAAATACCGAATTTGAGTTTTTGCAATATAATCTTGTTGAAAAGCTCGTAATCAATTATATGAACTCCTAAAATTGGATCAAAACTTTTTTTTCGGTCATTTTTGTAGAGGTTTCGGACGAGCGGGTCTAAATGGGCCTTAAAATGTACCCGTTGAACTTATAACTGCGTAAAAAGAACAGAAATTGAATTTTTGCAATACAATAGTGTTGAAAAGCTCGTAATCAACGATATGAACTCTTAAGTTTTGATTAAAACTTGTTTTGCGGTCCTTTTTGTAGAGGTTTCGGACTAGCGGGTCTAAATGGGTCATAAAATGGACCCGTTGGACTCTTAACTGAGTAAAAAGTACAAAAATTGAGTTTTTGCAATATAATCGTGTTGAAAAGATCGTAATCAATTATATGAACTCCTAAAATTTGATTAAAACTTGTTTATCAGTCATTTTTGAAGAGGTTTCGGGCGAGCGGGTCTAACTGGGCCGTAAAATGAGCCCGTTGGCATTTTAACTAAGTAAAAAATACCGAATTTGAGTTTTTGCAATATAATCTAGTTGAAAAGCTCGTAATAAATTATATGAACTCCTAAAATTTGATCAAAACTTGTTTTCGGTCCTTTTTGTAGAGGTTTCAGACGAGCGGGTCTAAATGGGCTGTAAAATGGACTCGTTGGACTTTTAACTGAGTAAAAAGTACATAAATTGAGTTTTTGCAATATAATCGTGTTGAAAAGATCTTAATCAATTATATGAACTCTTAAAATTTAATTAAAACTTGTTTTTCAGTCATTTTTGAAGAGGTTTCGGGCGAGCTGGTCTAAATGGGACGTAAAATGGACCTGTTGGACTTTTAACTAAGTAAAAAATACTGAAATTGAGTTTTTGCAATAATATCTTGTTGAAAAGCTCGTAATCAATTATATGAACTCCTAAAATTGGATCAAAACTTGTTTTTCGGTCCTTTTTGTAGAGGGTTCGAACAAGCGGGTCTAAATGGGCCTTAAAATGGACCCGTTGGACTTTTAACTGAGTAAAAAATATCGAATATGAGTTTTTGCAATATAATCTTGTTGAAAAGCTCGTAATCAATTATATGAACTCCTAAAATTGGATCAAAACTTGTTTTTCGGTCCTTTTTGTAGAGGTTTCGGACGAGCTGGTCTAAATGGGCCTTAAAATGGACTCGTTGAACTTATAACTGCGTAAAAAGAACATAAATTGAGTTTTTGCAATACAATAGTGTTGAAAAGCTCGTAATCAACGATATGAACTCTTAAGTTTTGATTAAAACTTGTTTTGTGGTCCTTTTTGTAGAGGTTTCGGACTAGAGGGTCTAAATGGGTCATAAAATGGACCCGTTGGACTCTTAACTGAGTAAAAAATACCGAATTTGAGTTTTTGCAATATAATCGTGTTGAAACGATCGTAATCAATTATATGAACTCTTAAAATTTGATTAAGGAATTGTTTTTCAGTCATTTTTGAAGAGGTTTCGGGCGAGCGGGTCTAAATGGGCCGTAAAATGAACCCGTTGGAATTTTAACTAAGTAAAAAATGCCGAATTTGAGTTTTTGCAATATAATCTTGTTGAAAAGCTCGTAATCAACTATATGAACTCCTAAAATTGGATCAAAATTTGTTTTTCGGTCCTTTTTGTAGAGGTTTCGGACGAGCGGGTCTAAATGGGCCTTAAAATGGACCCGTTGTACTTATAACTGCGTAAAAAGAACATAAATTGAATTTTTGCAATACAATAGTGTTGAAAAGCTCGTAATCAACGATATAAACTCGTATGTTTTGATAAAAACTTGTTTTGCGGTCCTTTTTGTAGAGATTTAAGAGGAGCGAATCTAAATGGGCTGTAAAATGGACCCGTTGGACTTTTAACTGAGTAAAAAGTACAAAAATTTAGTTTTTTCAATATAAGCGTGTTTAAAAGATCGTAATCAACTATATGAACTCCTAAAACTGAATCAAAACCTGTTTTTCAGTCATTTTTGAAGAGGTTTCGAATGAGCGGGTCTAAATGGGCCGTAAAATGGACCCGTTGGACTTTTAACTAAGTAAAAAATACCAAATTTGAGTTTTTGTAATATAATCTTGTTGAAAAGCTCGTAATCAATTATATGAACTCCTAAAATTGGATCAAAACTTGTTTTGCGGTCCTTTTTGTAGAGGTTTCGGACGAGCGGGTCTAAATGGGCCGTAAAATGGACCCGTTGGACTTTTAACTGAGTAAAAAGTAAATAAATTGAATTTTTGCAATATAATCATGTTGAAAAGATCTTAATCAATTATATGAACTCCTAAAATTTGATTAAAACTTGTTTTTCAGTCATTTTTGAAGAGGTTTCGGGCGAGGGGGTCTAAATGGGCCGTAAAATGGACTCGTTGGACTTTTAACTAAGTAAAAAATACAGAAATTGACTTTTTGCAATATTATCTTGTTGAAACGCTCGTAATCAATTATATGAACTCCTAAAATTGGATCAAAACTAGTTTTTCGGTCCTTTTTGTAGATGTTTCGAACGAGCGGGTCTAAATGGGCCTTAAAATGGACCCGTTGGACTTTTAACTGAGTAAAAAATACCGAATTTGATTTTTGCAATATAATCTTGTTGAAAAGCTCGTAATCAATTATATGAACTCCTAAAATTGGATCAAAACTTGTTTTTCGGTCATTTCTGTAGTGGTTTCGGACGAGCTGGTCTAAATGGGCCTTAAAATGGACCCGTTGAACTTATAATTGCGTAAAAAGAACAGAAATTGAATTTTTGCAATACAATAGCGTTGAAAAGCTCGAAATCAACGATATGAACTCTTAAGTTTTGATTAAAACTTGTTTTGTGGTCGTTTTTGTAGAGGTTTCGGACGAGCGAGTGTAAATGGGACGTAAAATGGACCCGTTGGACTTTTAACTGAGTAAAAAGTACAAAATTGAGTTTTTGCAATATAATCGTGTTGAAAAGATCGTAATCAATTATATGAACTCTTAAAATTTGATTAAAACTTGTTTTTAGTCATTTTTGAAGAGGTTTCGGGCGAGCGGGTCTAAATGGCCCGTAAAATGGACCCGTTGGACTTTTAACTGTGTAAAAAGTACATAAATTGACATTTTGCAATATAATCTTGTTGAAAAGATCGTAATCAATTATCTGAACTCCTAAAATTGGATTAAAACTTTTTTTTGGTCCTTTTTGTAGTGGTTTCGGACGAGCGGGTCTAAATGGGCCTTAAAATGGACCCGTTGAACTTATAACTGCGTAAAAAGAACATAAATTGAATTTTTGCAATACAATAGTGTTGAAAAGCTCGTAATCAACGATATGAACTCTTAAGTTTTGATTAAAACTTGTTTTGCTGTCCTTTTTGTAGAGGTTTCGGACGAGCGGGTCTAAATGGGCCGTAAAATGGACCCGTTGGACTTTTAACTTAGTAAAAAGTATATAAATTTAGTTTTTGCAATATAATCATGTTGAAAAGATCTTAATCAATTATATGAACCTCTAAAATTTGATTAAAACTTGTTTTTCAGTCATTTTTGAAGAGGTTTCGGGCGAGCGGGTATAAATGGGCCGTAAAATGGACCCGTTGGACTTTTAACTAAGTAAAAAATACAGAAACTGACTTTTTGCAATATAATCTTGTTGAAACGCTCGTAATCAATTATATGAACTCCTAAAATTGGATCAAAACTAGTTTTTCGGTCCTTTTTGTAGACGTTTCGAACGAGCGGGTCTAAATGAGCCTTAAAATGGACCCGTTGGACTTTTAACTGAGTAAAAAATACCGAATTTGAGTTTTTGCAATATAATCTTGTTGAAAAGCTCGTAATCAATTATATGAACTCCTAAAATTGGAAAAAAACTTGTTTTTCCGTCATTTTTGTAGAGGTTTCGGACGAGCTGGTCTTAATGGGCCTTAAAATGGACCCGTTGAACTTATAACTGCGTAAAAAGAACAGAAATTGAATTTTTGCAATACAATACTGTTGAAAAGCTCGTAATCAACGATATGAACTCTTAAGTTTTGATTAAAACTTGTTTTGTGGTCCTTTTTGTAGAGGTTTTGGACGAGCGGGTCTAAATGGGCCGTAAAATGGACCCGTTGGACTTTTAACTGAGTAAAAGGTACAAAATTGAGTTTTTGCAATATAATCGTGTTGAAAAGATCGTAATCAATTATATGAACTCCTAAAATTTGATTAAAACTTGTTTTTCAGTCATTTTTGAAGAGGTTTCGGGCGAGCGGGTCTAAATGGGCCGTAAAATGGACTCGTTGGACTTTTAACTAAGTAAAAAAAAAAACCCAATTTGAGTTTTTGCAAAATAATCTTGTTGAAAAGCTCGTAATCAATTATATGAACTCCTAAAATTGGATCAAAACTTGTTTTTCGGTCCTTTTTGTAGAGGTTTCGGACGAGCGAGTCTAAATGGGCCTTAAAATAGACCCGTTGAACTTATAACTGCGTAAAAAGAACAGAAATTGAATTTTTGCAATACAATAGTGTTGAAAAGCTCGTAATCAACGATATGAACTCTTAAGTTTTGATTAAAACTTGTTTTGCGGTCCTTTTTGTAGAGGTTTCGAACGAGCGGGTCTAAATGGGCGTAATATGGACTCGTTGGACTTTTAATTGAGTAAAAAGTACAAAAATTGAGTTTTTGCAATATAATCATGTTGAAAAGATCGTAATCAATGATATGAAGTCCTAAAATTTGATTAAAACTTGTTTTTCGGTCATTTTTGAAGAGGTTTCGGGCGAGCGGGTCTAAATGGGCCGTAAAATGGACCCGTTGGACTTTTAACTGAGTAAAAAATAGCGAATTTGTGTTTTTGCAATATAATCTTGTTGAAAAGCTCGTAATCAATTATATGAACTCCTAAAATTTGATCAAATTTTGTTTTTCAGTCATTTTTGAAGAGGTTTCGGGCGAGTGAGTCTAAATGGGCCGTAAAATGGACCCGTTAGACTTTTAACTGAGTAAAAAATACCGAATTTGAGTTTTTCCAATATAATCTTGTTGAAAATCTCGTAATCAATTATATGAACTCCTAAAATTGGATCAAAACTTGTTTTTCGATCCTTTTTGTAGAGGTTTCGAAGGAGCGGGTCTAAATGGGCCGTAAAATGGACCCGTTGGACTTTTAACTGAGTAAAAAATACCGAATTTGAGTTTTTGCAATATAATCTTGTTGAAAAGCTCGTAATCAATTATATGAACTCCTAAAATTGGATCAAAACTTGTTTTTCGATCCTTTTTGTAGAGGTTTCGGACGAGCGGGTCTAAATGGGCCTTAAAATTGACCCGTTGAACTTATAACTGCGTAAAAAGAACAGAAATTGAATTTTTGCAATACAATAGTGTTCAAAAGCTCGTAATCAACGATATGAATTCTTAAGTTTTGATTAAAACTTGTTTTGCGGTCCTTTTTGTAGAGGTTTCGGACGAGCGGGTCTAAGTGGGCCGTAAAATGGACCTGTTGGACTTTTTTTTGAAGGAAAAGGCCTCGTTAAAAACCCCTACTAATGTCCTTCAAGCAGAGCTAGAGGACCCTAAAAAGGGGAAAAGAGTGCCTAAGTTTTATTATATCAAGAGAAATTTGTTACAAGATGATTGATACAATGAGGAATATCAGAAAGAAAAGACATGGAAGACATAGAACTAAGCGAATAAGTAGCCAAAGTATGGGCCACATGATTTGCCTCACGGCGTACAAAAGAAACAGATGTTGAATCAAAATCACAGAAAGACTCTCGAATCTAATGAAGAAGAGGCCCCAAGGTAGAAAGGTCCAGTCCTGGATTGTTAATCCTATTTGCAATAGAAGCACAATCAGTTTCAAGAAAGATTCGAGTCCATCCTTGAGAACGGGCGAAGGTGATTCCTGCAAGAAGGCTTTCACCTTCACAAGTAACTGCATCCAGACAGCTACCTAGCAGAAATGCAAGGCCACCCACAACTGTACCTGTAGAGTCACGTGCAACCGCGCCAACAGCCGCTGCACGAGTTGAGGGATTAAAAGCCCCATCTACATTTATTTTTATATGGTTAGGTGGAGGAGGGTTCCAGCATGGAGAAGATAGGATAGAGGGTGTTGGGGTGGAAGGAGAAGAGGTATTACAGAAGTCATTATGTAAACTAATAGAGTTAACGGCTGTAAGCCATGATGGTTGCAGATGGTGATTATGAACCAAGTCATTACGTCTGTTCCAAACGTTCCAAATAGTAGTGAGGAAAAGGCCAAACTTGTCAGAGGATAGGAGATGGGCGACTTCCTCCAACCATTGTAATGGGGTATTAGCCGAACTCCTAGAAAGAGTTATGGGAATACCAGAGAGCTGAAGGGCTTCGGAAGCCCCTGAACAATCACGAAGAGCATGGAGAATGGTCTCCGAGTGGCCTCCACAAATAGGACAAGGCCCCGAATTTGGTGAAAAAACTTGCATTTTGGAGCCAACCGGTAGAGCATCAGACGCCATACGCCATCCAAAAGTTTTGACCTTAGGCAAGGCCTTGACTTTGGACAGAAATTTCAAAAAACGTGTAGGTGGTGTTTGTGGAAACGCAGAGCGTTGTAAGAAAAGATAACCAGAGCGAACCGAGTAAATACCCGAATCATTAGGAGACCAAAGAATAGAGTCACGGTGATCATTTATGATTGGAATACTGAGAATGGCAGCAGCATCGGTTGGGTTAAAATAACGATGGACCTTAACAGGGTCCCAAGCAGTTTGATTACGAAGCATGAAATCGCGGCAACGAATATGGACTTCATCCGAGATTTCGTAATCCCCGGTAAGGGTAATAGGGGAAGGACCGCCCCATATGTCTTTGTGTACTCTTATATTACTGTTAATACCTGGACGATATAGGAAGCCTGGAAAGAGACGTTGTAGAGCACTATACATACCTTGCCATGCAAAGGAGCCTCGAATGGGTCTGGAGGCATCGAGGATATTCCCAGAAGGAAAGTATTTAGCACGATATATTTGGCCTAATAAAGAATCTATTTCACAAATGAGTCTCCATAATTGTTTACCCAAGAGAGCAACATTGAAGTCATGTAAGTCCTTAAACCCCATACCTCCAGCGGCCTTGGGTAAACAAACATGATTCCATGGAAGCATATGCCATCCTTTTTATTTGAATTGCCAGTCCACCAATATTGCCGGATAGCTGAAGTCATATCGTCAATAATGTTTTGTGGAAGAAGATAACAAGACATAACATATTGAGGTAGGGATTGGAGGACTGCTTTAATGAAGATCTCTCGACCACTGAAAGAAAGGAGATGCTTGTCCCAGCTAGAAAGGCGGTCATGAACTTTATCACGCACAAAGCCTAATGATTCAGTCTTGTTCTTTCCAATGAGAAGAGGAACACCTAGGTATACACCGGGGTTAGATACCTCACGTACTTGCAAGAGACTGTTGATCGTAGTTCTTGTGGAGGATGGGGTACGAGGATTATAAAAGATTGTTGATTTCTCAAAATTAACCGCTTGACCGGAAGCAGCAGCATAAGTTTGCAGAGCTCTTTTGAGATGGGTAGCTTCAGTTGTAGTATTATTAATGAAGACCATACAGTCACCAGCAAAGAGTAGATGATTGACTTTGGGTCCATATTTGCCCCGGAAGAATGTTTGTTTGTTGGGCAACAGATAGGTAAGCAGAGAGCCCTTGTGTGCAGAATAGGAAGAGAAAAGGGGAAAGAGGGTCACCTTGGCGTAAACCACGTTGAGGTTGAAAAAAGGGGGAGAAGGAGTTATTAATTTTGACTGAAAAAGAAACTGTGGTGATGCATCGCATTATGAGGGAGATCCAATCAGATGTGAAGCCCATGCGTTCTATAACATTTGCTAAGAAAGACCATTCAACTCTATCAAAAGCTTTTTCCATATCTAGTTTAAGAGCAGCTCCTTGGGAGGATTTAGTTGCCCCTGAATTAATATTATGAATAATTTCATGGGCAACAAGGATGTTATCAGAGATGTTACGTCCCTGGACGAAGGCTGCTTGATTAGGGCTAATACAAAGGGGAATTGTTTGTTTCATTCTGTTGACAATGGTTTTAGCAACTATTTTATAAAGAACAATGCAAAAACTAATTGGTCTTAGTTGTTTCATGGTAGTTGGGTCTTGGATTTTGGGAATTAGAACCAGTATAGTTTTATAGACCAAGGACATATCAGTAGTGCCATTTAGTAAATTAAGGCATAGATTAATAACATCTTCTCCAACAGTGTCCCAGTGTTGACGGAAAAAACTACTTGTTAGTCCATCAAAACCAGGAGCTTTCCTAGGATCAATGTCCCGGAAGGCATGGAGTATTTCTTCCTTTGTGAAAGTCCTTAAGAGGTTGTCATTCATAGATTAAGTGATAGAATGAGTAATTTTATCGAGTATATTATCAGAGATTTGGGGGTTGGAAGACGTAAAGAGATTTTGGAAATAGCTAGAAGCAATAGACATTAGATCTGACTCAGCCGTACACCAGTTCGAGTTGGAATCAAATAAACCATTGATCGAGTTTTTTTTCCTTCTATTGTTTGCCCGGGCATGGAAAAACCTCGTATTTTTGTCACCTTGAGAAAGCCAAAGTGTTCGAGATCTTTGAGCCCAATAAATTTCCTGTTCCATTAGAAGTTTATCAAGTTCAGTTCTGTGTTTTATATAGATGCCTTCGGTTGTGGCATTTAAGGGACGACATAAGAATTTGTTTATTTTCTTGGTGAGGAAATTAATACGGCCGGAGGATTTTAGTCTTTGTTGATTCTGCCATTCCTTCAGGCTTGTACCAACAACATTTATTTTATCAATAGCTGTTCCTGAGGTATTGGTCCAAGTGCGTTTAATAGTAGATATATTATCCTCGTTATTTGCCCAACAGTTCTCGAATCGGAACGTGTTGGGTGATCGCTGAAATGGAGTAGCAACCGCGGGGGATGTATCAAGAGACAGGAAGCAGTGGTCGGACTTGGCCATATAGTCCGTTGTGATACGAAATGAAGGAAAAAGATCCTGCCAGGCCGAGTTAGCAATGAACCGGTCTAGTCTTTCATGTATAGTTGGAGTTAGAGGCCCAACTTTTGTCCAAGTAAACCATCCTGATGTTGGCTTACAGTCAAAAAGATTATTGCGTGAAAGGCAATGACGGAAGTTAGTTATTTGTGATCTAGCCCTTCGACTTCCACCTTGCTTTTCAAAGTCGGATAAGATTTCATTAAAATCCCCTCCTAGAAGCCAGGGAATATTGTTATTATTTATATTTAAGGAATCAATAATTTCCCATGTTTTGTATTTTTGACTAGTTTCGGAATAGCCATGTATACCCGTGAAAAACATATTGCAATTATTTGATGTGATTTGAGTATGTATATAACGCGGAGAGTACGAAAGTAAAGTAATATTAATATTGTTTGTAACAAAAAGAGCAATACCGGAACACCCCTCCCTAGGGGGAATAGCAATAGCGTTTATAAAACCTAAAGAAAGACAAAGTTGGCTACAAGCCACATTATTAATTTTTGTTTTGCATAGGAAGATAACATTAGGGTTGGATTGTCGGACATAGTCGCGAAGATGTTGAACCACCGGGGCTTGTCCTAAACCCTGGCAGTTCCAGCATAGGATCCTCATTTTGCTCGGCGGGGCTGGGATTCAGCCGCCGCCGGAGAGTTTTTTGAGCTGCTCATCCCAGCCTTTGGGGTGGAACCGGAGGGTTTGGATTTCTTTGGTGGGAGCGACACTTGGATGGGAGAACGGCATTTTGTGCCACGATTCAGTGAGGCTGGAGCAGGGACAGGAGCTGCATCATTTGGATAAGTTTTCTAAAGCCTTTGGTTAAATTCATTGAAATTGGAATCGGTAGAAACAGGGGGCTTACGCAGTCCAGCTTCAATTTTCTTAATTTGCTGGGCAGTTGGACTTGTAACACCATCATCCGTGGCATCCCAATCATCATCTGAAGCATCTTCAGGGATAGGATAGATGGTGTTTAGTGGTTGAGGCTCGAGAGGGGCTTTCTGTTTTGAATCTGAAGCAGATGGGTCTTTGGCAGGGGGGACATCACCCATTGCCGTATCTGTGTTGGGGGCTTCCTCGGTGGGTTGTTTCGAGAAGGATGCAGCATCGCCCTCGTTAAGAGAGCCTGTAGAAAATTTGAAGCAAAACAGTTTAGTAAACGAAGGTTTTTTAATAAAGGGGTTAATGATGATAGAAGGATAGGGAGATATACCCATAACATTCGATTCATTGTTGGGAATATTAGTATTGGCAAAAGCAGTTGGAACAGGTGTAACGCCCCGGTTTTGGGCTTAGGAGTTTTGAGTTTCGGACCGGTTCGGTCGGATCGCGGTTCGAATATATAAGAGTGAATTTAGGAAAACCTAGTTCGGGTTGCATTAAAAATATGGAAAAATGTTCTAAAATCCTCTTTTAATATATATAAGTGAACTGTGAAATCAATTTTGTAAAATGAGGTTTGGAAGAGTGACATTTTGGCTAGTGACCAAAATATAATTTTCGAAAACTGTGAGACTGTTTTAAAAAGGATTGAAACTTTGAATCTTTAAGGAGCTATTTACCCAATGGGAGTTTCTCCAGATTTTTCTAAGATATTAAATGATTTATTAAAGGTTTTTAAATAAAAGAAAAGTGGAGGGAAGATATTTTATCATTTTCCAACTAACTTTTCCATTTTCCATTTTCTCTCATCTTTTCTCTCAAACCAAACACATTTTCTCCAGAGCTTTTCCTCAGATTTTGTCACCTAAATATCACATTTCAACTCTCTTTTGATCTCTAATCATCTCTTCAACAAAACCTCACCATTTGCTAAGTGGATTTTCAAGATTTTGGTTCCAAAAAGGGAGAAAACTCAAGTTTGGAGGTAAGAACGTCCTTCTCCTCTGAACTTTAAGTTCTTTACTGAAATTCCCAAGTTCTCAATCCTTAAATTGTGTTTTATAAAAGGTTTTATTGATTTGTTCTTGATCTTGACTTTTAAATGCAAGATTTGATTGATTTTGATGAAATTTTCGTATGATCTGATTGGGCTGTGTTTTGAGGTGTCAAATTGATGTTAATTGAACGCTAATTTGATGAGAAATTGAGTTTTAATCAATGCAATCCCGGATAGGTTGAATTTCCTAAGTTTAGCTTGTGTTCTTGGTTGTTTTTGGAGTGATCTTGTTGATCTGTTATAGCTGGAGGTATAAGGACGTGGTTAGATCCTTTTTGGATGTTATTTGATGTTTAAGGATGCTTAGATTTGATGGATCTTGGCTGGGTAGTGTTGAGGAGTTGTTTGGATGCATTTTCGGTTGTGTTTGGTAGCCGAAAATGGAGTGTGGATGAGAGCAGCGAGTTTTGATGCTTTCATTGAGGGTATTAATGCATGATGATGCATTAATCTACTGTTTTGATGTGTTTAAAACAGGGGAGTCATCTTTGGATCCTAGTGGTGTTGATCCGGAAGCTTGATTGGTGTTTCGGCAAGAGGCGAAACGGAATCGGTGAGTGGATTTTGGTTTTTGGCTTTGAAACCAATGTTTCGAAGGTTTGGGAGCTTAGTCTAAGTCTAAACAACTTTGCTAAGCTCAAGAGTAAGTTTTCGGAAAAACTCTCTTGTTGAGGAACCATGTGATGGTTGGGTGCAATGTGATTGTTTGCATGTTTTAAATTCTGTTTTTAAAGCATATCTAGCATGTGTATTTGCTGAGATTGTAAGCCATGTGTAGAAGGAAGCTCAAGGTGAGAGTTCCTTGTTTTTGAACATTGTTCTATTGTGGTTTGATGCTTAAAGATGCATGATGTTTATGGCTTTGTTAAATGCTTTAAAACAGTGGAATATGGTTGTTAATGATGATTATTGGCAAGTGATGGTTAAGGTCACAAAGGTGTTTAAAAGTCCTTGTGTGAGCCTTGTTTATTTAAGAACATCAAGGTGTTTAAAAGTCCTTGGATGATTCTTGTTAAGAACGACATGGTGTTTAAAAGTCCATGGTTGGTTCTTGGTTAAGGTTCAAGGTGTTTAAAAGTCCTTGTGTAAGCCTTGTTATTTAAGAACATCAAGGTGTTTAAAAGTCCTTGGATGGTTCTTGTTAAGAACGACATGGTGTTTAAAAGTCCATGGTTGGTTCTTGGTTAAGGTTCAAGGTGTTTAAAAGTCCTTGTGTAAGCCTTGTTACTTAAGAACATCAAGGTGTTTAAAAGTCCTTGGATGGTTCTTGTTGAGGACACAAAGGTGTTTAAAAGTCCATGGGTTAAGGACACAATGGTGTTTAAAAGTCCATGTGTGGTCCTTGGAATTTATAAGATTACAATGGTGTTTGAAAGTCCATATGTGAATCTTATGTTGAATGTATCACTTGTTGCCAATATGACTTGATAAAGATTGAAGCATGAATTGCTTTTTTTAAAATGCTTGTGAGCATGTTCAAATGTTGTTTTGAAGTATGGTTTATAAAGGTGTTTTGTAAAAAAATGGTTTATAAAGGTGTTTTGTAAATGCATTATTGTGTGGTTTATTGAGCATTCCTCACTAAGCTTATGCTTACGCTCTCTCTCTTTTCTTAAACCAATAATGCAGAGCATTAAAGTGCATTTGGGGGCAGCAAGTTGGTGAAGAATCCAAGTGGTGAACAATGCTCATGTATGGTGAACATTTTCTCAAACTATTAGCTTTTGGGTATTTGGCAATGGGGAACCTATGTTGTTGTTTTGGGAGATGTTTTGGACTCCCTAAGTTGTATAAATGTTGTTAACATTGTTGGTTCTTGTAATTGGCCATTATGGGTTTGAATTGATGGTTTGATGCTTGAATGGTTTGCTAAATAGGATGCATGCCTATAGAATTGGGAATTTTCATAATTGATGCCATGTTGATATTTGGTTGAGGCAATTATGTTCCTTGAATGTTGTATGACTTGTTGGTAAAGTTTGGTTGTCTTTGGAGCATGTTTGATAGGTTAATTGTGCATTAAACCAGCTATTTTTCTGCAATCTGGGCAGCCTGTTTCGGAACAGGTGCTACCGTATCGGAACAGGGGCCTGAAATGGCCTGGGCGTTCCGAAACGGATGCAGCCGTTCCGGAACGTAAGTGTCACTGTCAGGCATTGTTTCGGAACCTGTTGCGGAACGGTCCCGCGTTTCGGAACGGGTCTCCCTGTTTCGGAACACTCGACCGTTGGGCACTGAAATTGTTGGTTATATGTTTTGTTTTGTTTGCGGTTTGGTCCTGAATCCTGTTTACGCATTTGATTGAGTTTGTGATGTCCGTTTGAGCTTAAATTTGACAGACAAGCATGAAACATGACTAATTCCATATTGGTAACTTAAAAGTGGGTTAAGTCCCTGTATTTTCCAAAATTTACATTTTGGTCCCTAAAGTCTTGATTTGTTCAAATTAAGTCCCTGAACGTTTTCCGTCTGCGATGATCTTTGAGTATGATGTTTGTATGAACATAACTAGGGTTAACGTTCATCTAGATAAGATTTAAAAGAAAAAAAAGGGTCGTTAATCAAGGTTGACTTTCGAGTTGACTTTGGTTTTCCCCGTGTAAACTTCTTAATTCGGTTCAACCGTCTGGGCCGGGTTAAGGGGGTTACAACAGGAGTAGCTGTGAGGAAAGATAATAGTAAGTACAGAAACAGAAGTAAAAAAACAAAAAGGATAAGATAAGTTTAAATCTAAACTGTGAAAGAGATGAAAAATTGGTAATAAAGTAAGAGAGGGTACAATTCGGTAAAGGATTGTTCTGGTTGAGATTAGGTTCGACATAGCGAAGACGCCCACGGGTACCAACTGGGCGACGTCTTGGAGGGAGGTAGCGGAGCCACTCCTCGTATTGCAACTTGTTTAGATCTAGCGAAGAACGAATAGGGCAGTTTTCAACCGAATGGCTAATTAAACCACAGCATGAACATAAAGTGGGAAGGCGTTCGTATTGAAGACGACACATGGTTTTGTTGGCCCCGGATCCAATGAAGACAAAACGGGTGACCGGTTTGGTGATATTCAGGAAGATTTCTACCCGCATGAAGTCTTTCATATTTTCTTCAGCTTCTCGAGTATCAGTTCGTATGACATTACCAACCATAGACCCTAGGGCATGTCCCACAAGGTGCGATCGATCAATGTCCTCAAAGAGTGAGGAAGGAAGGGCGAAGATGCGGATCCAGATCCTCATAACGTTGAAGGAATACTCTCCAATGGATTTAGTCGGGTCGTATTCGGTAATGGCTAGCCATTTGTCCTTGTACAGCCAAGGACCGTGGTTGAGGACTTCATAACAAGACTTGACGTCCTTGAATTTGATCTTGAGAAAGTTGTCTTGGATGACAGAAATAGATACCACATTGTTTGGCTTCCAGATGCCTTCAAAAGCGTTGATGACCGCGTAGATATCAATAGTTTTGGATGAGATAAAGCAACCTAAAAGGAAGAGCTTGGGATCCTCCTTGACAAAATCCCAGCCGAATTCCGGGGTATAAAGAAGCTCTGCTTCCTCATTGGTAAGGTCGATGGAACTGAGTTGGGGAATAGAAGAGGATGCCATGGATGATTGGTAAGGAGTGAGGAGAATAGAAAGATAGAGAGAGGTTTGTGGTAGCGTGTTAGTATGTTGATCGTATAAAAGGGGATTGTTTGTGTTGGTTAACCTTTGGTAAGTGGTTGAAAAAGGAAAGGGATAGAAAATTAGAGTCTGTAAGTTATGGATTAATTTAATGTTAATGAGGATAGTTAGACAATCAAGGAAATAGTATAGGTACAATATGAGTAAAAAGGAAAATAGAATTAAAAAATTTGATAGTGATAGGTGGGATTCCTTAAAGGATATATGATTAATACCCTGGAAAGTAATAATTAACCTTTGGAAAGTGGAAAGAAGAGGAAAGAAATAAGGAGTTAGAATCCTTAAAATATGGATTAATTTAATGTTATAAAAGATATTTTGAAAGTCAAGGAAATAGTCTAGATGTAGGATGGCTAAAAAGGAAACAGAGTTAAAAAATTAGGTTGTGACAAGCAAAATTCCATAATTAACATATGAGTGAAAATCGGTAAAGTAGTAAGGGAATAATAGTAAAAAACAAAGGTATTAAATAGCAAAGAGGAAATAAAGAGCGGACCTGTAAAAAAAGGAAAATATAGGAAGAATTTGGTTTTTGACGTTAGTAAAATAGGAATTCCATTAAATTGCACATAAATCATATAGAGAATAATTACATTAATGAATGAGGTAATGAAAGGGCAGTTAATAGATTTTGAAAATCTAAACGCTGATATTAATAGATTGAATTTATTTTCCATCATAAAGATGGTAGTGATGTAATCCCATAGAAGGGCTAGATTTAAGTCGCCTAATGAGGCGTTGGAAAAGAATTTTATTAAGGAGAAAAGCTGAGAAAATTTATCTAATGCATGGTTAAAAGAAAAGTAATAAGTAGCATGCAATAAAGATAAGCAACCGAAAAGAAGACTAAGCAGATAAAGGCAGGCAAAAAAGAAAACCAGGAAAAAACAGGAAATAAATAAAATTACAAACCTAGGGATAGAAAGAAGCGGGGATAAGAAATAAGTTACATAGCAAAAGAGCAAAAAAGGGGGGTAAATGAGGCCTAATAAAAAATAATTACATATACCATTAAATATAAAGCAGAAAAAGTAATACCAGAAGATGGTCCCAGCACACCAGGCCATGTTATTTATAATGATATAGAGAGAGTGGATACTTAAACGACCTGAGATAAAATTGTAAAAGAAAAAATTAAAGTTATTAATTTGTGATGACCAGGAAAGAGAGAGAAAGAAACAAGCAGAGAGAATAATCAAGACTATGAGCAGAGACATAAACCAAACAAAGTAAATCAGATAAACTAGTAAAGAGAACCATATACAGGAAATATGCCCGAAGGATAGATGTGCCACAACTAGTTTATACCCCATCAACAACGAGGAGAGTAAGATATACCTGATAGCGGTGAAATTGTACAAAGAGTGATAGAATAATGATTTAGCATATAAGAAACAATGGTATTGTAAAAGTAAAGGGAGGAACCTTATCAAAACATAAAGGTTGCAAACCATACCCAGATGAGATGTATAAGACATACGCAGAACATCAAATAAAGAAGTGGGTATATTGTTGTATAAAATTAAGGGCGATGTAAGGATTAGAATATGGGGATGCACAGAGTAAGGAGGAATAGCCCTAATGAAAATGAGAGGATGAAGGATGTTTGTCATGACAATAACCGAGGGATTAGTATGCATGTTGATATACTGGTGGGAGCTGATATGCATAGTAAGATGTTCTATAAGAATAATGGAAGGCAGAGAGGTGTATGAAACATTGTAAAAACTAAGATTCAGACGCAGGATTGAAACGGTAGGATTGTATCTTATTGGCAGAGGTTGATACAAATTATTGACAGAAATACAATTAGAAATTAAGTTTCCCACAGAGTGGTTTGATAAAGGTTTCCCTGAAAGGGCTCGAGTAGTAGTAAGAAATTGTATAATAAGATTAGAGTTAAAAGGTTTGGTAGATGCAGACCAAACTATAATAAGAATAGAGTGAAGCTCTTTAATATGGATGAAAGAACATGGTAAGGGGAATAGCAGAACCGTATATGAAATCCACAAAGAATTATAAGCATTCCAATATAGAGAAATGTGATATTTCGTAGATAAATTAATTATTCTTAGTAGTTCAATTTGATGATGAATAAAGGGAAAAGAAAATGAAATATGGTTACCAAGCGACCACAAAGATAGCATAACATGACCATGAAAATGGTGGATGATGGCAGAGCAAGAATAGATAAAAAATCCTAGATTAATAGAAGGGAAAAGGAGAGACGACAGTACCCGATTAGCAATCAGATGGTCCAGAGTCAACAGATCTGGGTACCGATGAATCTGGGAAAAAAGAGAGTTAGAATATGTGAATATCAGTTGCAAAATAAAAGTAAAAAGAAAGGGAAGAGAAAAAGAAAACAGAGATGGGTTAAGGATATATAACAAGTAAAAAAAGGCAGATTCGAGGAGGTGAGTCGACACTCCGATTAGTGATGAAGGTGATCGTTCATCGAACGATAGGAAACCCAAAATCTGCAAAGGAAAATCATTGGTTAGGATGAAAAACCTGAAAATCAAAAAGGGGAAAAACCCTAGAATGAAAAATGTTATATTGAGAAAAAACAGAACAGCATTAGAGCGGAAATAAAAATTTGGGAAAAAAGAAAATAATGAATAGAAGATAAACACAGATACGAGAAGGTGAGCCGACAGTCCTATTAGAATAGAAGGTGACTATTCATCAAACAGTAGGAAACCCAGCATCTGCAAGGGAGAACCAACGGTTAGACGAAGAAGCCTGAAAATCAAAAAGAGGAAAAACCCTAGAATAAGATGAGGTATATTGAGAAATATCAGAACAGCAATAGATCGGGAATAAAAAGTTGGGGAAAATAAGAAAATAATGAAAGGAAGATAATCAACCACGGAAAAAATAAAGGGGGAGAAAAGAGATACAAGACCAAACGGTTGGGTTTTTTACAGCCGCCGTGAGACGCCACCGGAAAAGAAACCCTCCGAAATAGCAGTGGAAACATATTCATAAAAAGAGAAAAGGAAGCCAAAATTAGAAAAGAAGACGTTAGGAAAAAATATAGAAAAGGAAAGCATAAAAAAGATAAAAACCAATGAATCTTACCGTCAAATCCTACCAGTTTTCGGTTGGATCTTGTAGATATTGCCCAAAAATTGGAGATGATGGAAAAGAAATTAAAAGACTCTAGTCCTCTATCAGATGATACAGATCTGGTGGGGGTGGTATGGAAAAGTAGAAATGGCCAGATCTCGCAAGGAAGGGAGATAAGTGTGTTAAAAACCAGAAAAGAGGATAAAAATAAAGTAACATAAAAAACAAAGCAAATTGAAGAAAGGGGCGGGGTGGAATGACCCTTGGCATTCTCTTACCGATTTCCAAGGAAATCAAAATTTTCCTGTTATCTTGATGATCTGCAGGCAAGTCCGGCGGAAGATAGAAAGGTGCCGTGTGGGGGAAGGGGAATGAAAGAGAGAGAGTGGGAAACACGACCGGAAAAAGAGGGAAAAGCATGAAGAACGAGCCAACACCCAACAAAGACCCCGGAAAAATTGAGAGAGAATTGAGAGCCATTCCACACCCACCCGTTGGACTTTTAACTGAGTAAAAAGTACAAAAATTAAGTTTTTGCAATATAATCATGTTGAAAAGATCGTAATCAATTATATGAACTCCTAAAATTTGAGTAAAACTTGTTTTTCAGTCATTTTTGAAGAGTTTCGGGCGAGCGGGTCTAAATGGGCCGTAAAATGGACTCGTTGGACTTTTAACTTAGTAAAAAATACCGAATTTGAATTTTTGCAATATAATCTTGTTGAAAAGATCGTAATCAATTATATGAACTCCTAAAATTGGATCAAAACTTATTTTTCGGTCCTTTTTGTAGAGGTTTCGGGTGAGAGGGTCTAAATGGGCCTTAAAATGAACCCGTTGAACTTATAATTGCGTAAAAAGAACAGAAATTGAATTTTTGCAATACAATAGTGTTCAAAAAGCTCGTAATCAACGATATGAACTCTTAAGTTTTGATTAAAACTTGTTTTGCGGTCCTTTTTGTTGAGGTTTCGGACGAGCGGGTCTAAATGGGCCGTAAAATGGACTCGTTGGACTTTTAACTTAGTAAAAAATACCGAATTTGAATTTTTGCAATATAATCTTGTTGAAAAGCTCGTAAACAATTATATGAACTCCTAAAATTGGATCAAAACTTATTTTTCGGTCCTTTTTGTAGAGGTTTCGGGTGAGAGGGTCTAAATGGGCCTTAAAATGGACCCGTTGAACTTATAACTGCGTAAAAAGAACAGAAATTGAATTTTTGCAATACAATAGTGTTCAAAAGCTCGTAATCAACGATATGGACTCTTAAGTTTTGATTAAAACTTGTTTTGCGGTCCTTTTTGTTGAGGTTTCGGACGAGCGGGTCTAAATGGGCCGTAAAATGGACCCGTTGGACTTTTAACAGAGTAAAAAGTACATAAATTGAGTTTTTGCAATATAATCGTGTTGAAAAGATCTTAATCAATTATATGAACTCCTAAAATTTGATTAAAACTTGTTTTTCAGTCATTTTTGAAGAGTTTTCGGGCGAGCGGGTCTAAATGGGCCGTAAAATGGACCCGTTGGACTTTTAACTAAGTAAAAAATACCGAATTTGAGTTTTTGCAATATAATCTTGTTGAAAAGCTCGTAATCAATTATATGAACTCCTAAAATTGGATCAAAACTTGTTTTTCAGTCCTTTTTGTAGAGGTTTCGAACGAGCGGGTCTAAATGGGCCGTAAAATGGACCCGTTGGACTTTTAACTGAGTAAAAAAATTCCGAACTTGAGTTTTTGCAATATAATCTTGTTGAAAAGCTCGTAATCAATTATAAGAACTCCCAAAATTGGATCAAAACTTGTTTTTCGGTCCTTTTTGTAGATGTTTTGGACGAGCGGGTCTAAATGGGCCTTAAAATGGACCCGTTAAACTTATAACTACGTAAAAAGAACAGAAATTGAATTTTTGCAATACAATAGTGTTGAAAAGCTTGTAATCAACGATATGAACTCTTAAGTTTTGATTAAAACTTGTTTTTCAGTCATTTTTTAGAGGTTTCGGACGAGCGGGTCTAAATGGGCCGTAAAATGGACCCGTTGGACTTTTAACTGAGTAAAAAGTACAAAAATTGAGTTTTTGCAATATAATCGTGTTGAAAAGAACGTAATCATTTATATGAACTCCTAAATTTTGATTAAAACTTGTTTTTCAGTCATTTTTGAAGAGGTTTCGGGCAAGCGGGTCAAAATGGGCCGTAAAATGGACCCGTTGGACTTTTAACTGAGTAAAAAATACCGAATTTGAGTTTTTGCAATATAATCTTATTGAAAAGCTCGTAATCAATTATATGAACTCCTAAAATTGGATCAAAACTTGTTTTGCGGTCCTTTTTGTAGAGGGTTCGGACGAGCGGGTCTAAATGTGCCTTAAAATGGACTCGTTGGACTTTTAACTGAGTAAAAAATATCGAATTTGAGTTTTTGCAATATAATCTTGTTGAAAAGATCGTAATCAATTATATGAACTCCTAAAATTGGATCAAAACTTGTTTTTCAGTCCTTTTTGTAGAGGTTTCAGACGAGCGGGTCTAAATGCGCCTTAAAATGGACCCGTTGAACTTATAACCGCGTAAAAAGAACAGAAATTGAATTTTTGCAATATAATAGTGTTGAATTTTAACTGAATTTTAACAGAAAATTGAATTTTTGCAATTCAATAGTGTTCAAAAGCTCGTAATCAACGATATGAACTCTTAAGTTTTGATTAAAACTTGTTTTGCGGTCCTTTTTGTAGAGGTTTCGGACGAGCGGGTCTAAATGGGCCGTAAAATGGACCCGTTGGACTTTTAACTGAGTAAAAATAGCGAATTTTTGTTTTTGCAATATAATCTTGTTGAAAAGCTCGTAATCAATTATATGAACTCCTAAAATTGGATCAAAACTTGTTTTTCGGTCCTTTTTATAGAGGTTTCGGACGAACGAGTCTAAATGGGCCTTAAAATGGACCCGTTGAACTTATAACTGCGTAAAAAGAACAGAAATTGAATTTTTGCAAAACAATAGTGTTCAAAACCTTGTAATCAACGATATGAACTCTTAAGTTTTGATTAAAACTTGTTTTGCGGTCCTTTTTGTAGAGGTTTCGGACGAGCGGGTCTAAATGGGCCGTAAAATGGACCCGTTGGACTTTTAAATGAGTAAAAATAGTGAATTTGTGTTTTTGCAATATAATCATGTTGAAAAGCTCGTAATCAACTATATGAACTCCTAAAATTGGATCAAAACTTGTTTTTCGGTCCTTTTTATAGAGGTTTCGGACGAACGAGTCTAAATGGCCCTAAAATGGACCCGTTGAACTTATAACTACGTAAAAAGAACAGAAATTGAATTTTTGCAATTCAATAGTTTTCAAAAGCTCGTAATCAACGATATGAACTCTTAAGTTTTGATTAAAACTTTTTTTGAAGGTCCTTTTTGTAGAGGTTTCGGACGAGCGGGTCTAAATGGGCCGTAAAATGGACCCGTTGGACTTTTAACTGAGTAAAAATAGCGAATTTGTGTTTTTGCAATATAATCTTGTTGAAAAGCTCGTAATCAATTATATGAACTCCTAAAATTGGATCAAAACTTGTTTTTCGGTCCTTTTTATAGAGGTTTCAGACGAACGAGTCTAAATGTGACTTAAAATGGACCCGTTGAACTTATAACTGCGTAAAAAGAACAGAAATTGAATTTTTGCAATACAATAGTGTTCAAAACCTTGTAATCAACGATATGAACTCTTAAGTTTTGATTAAAACTTGTTTTGCGGTCCTTTTTGTAGAGGTTTCGGACGAGTGGGTCTAAATGGGCCGTAAAATGGACCCGTTGGACTTTTAACTGAGTAAAAATAGCGAATTTGTGTTTTTGCAATATAATCTTGTTGAAAAGCTCGTAATCAATTATATGAACTCCTAAAATTGGATCAAAACTTGTTTTTCGGTCCTTTTTATAGAGGTTTCGGACGAACGAGTCTGAATGGGCCTTAAAATGGACCCGTTGAACTTATAACTGCGTAAAAAGAACAGAAATTGAATTGTTGCAATACAATAGTGTTCAAAACCTTGTAATCAACGATATGAACTCTTAAGTTTTGATTAAAACTTGTTTTGCGGTCCTTTTTGTAGAGGTTTCGGACGAGCGGGTCTAAATGGGCCGTAAAATGGACCCGTTGGACTTTTAAATGAGTAAAAATAGTGAATTTGTGTTTTTGCAATATAATCATGTTGAAAAGCTCGTAATCAACTATATGAACTCCTAAAATTGGATTAAAACTTGTTTTTCGGTCCTTTTTATAGAGGTTTCGGACGAACGAGTCTAAATGGGCCTTAAAATGGACCCGTTGAACTTATAACTACGTAAAAAGAACAGAAATTGAATTTTTGCAATTCAATAGTGTTCAAAAGCTCGTAATCAACGATATGAACTCTTAAGTTTTGATTAAAACTTTTTTTGAAGGTCCTTTTTGTAGAGGTTTCGGACGAGCGGGTCTAAATGGGCCGTAAAATGGACCCGTTGGACTTTTAACTAAGTAAAAATAGCGAATTTGTGTTTTTGCAATATAATCTTGTTGAAAAGCTCGTAATCAATTATATGAACTCCTAAAATTGGATCAAAACTTGTTTTTCGGTCCTTTTTATAGAGGTTTCGGACGAACGAGTCTAAATGGGACTTAAAATGGACCCGTTGAACTTATAACTGTGTAAAAAGAACAGAAATTGAATTTTTGCAATACAATAGTGTTCAAAACCTTGTAATCAACGATATGAACTCTTAAGTTTTGATTAAAACTTGTTTTGCGGTCCTTTTTGTAGAGGTTTCAGACGAGCGGGTCTAAATGGGCCGTAAAATGGACCCGTTGGACTTTTAAATGAGTAAAAATAGTGAATTTGTGTTTTTGCAATATAATCATGTTGAAAAGCTCGTAATCAATTATATGAACTCCTAAAATTGGATCAAAACTTGTTTTTCGGTCCTTTTTATAGAGGTTTCGGACGAACGAGTCTAAATGGGCCTTAAAATGGACCCGTTGAAATTATAACTACGTAAAAAGAATAGAAATTGAATTTTTGCAATTCAATAGTGTTCAAAAGCTCGTAATCAACGATATGAACTCTTAAGTTTTGATTAAAACTTGTTTTGCGGTCCTTTTTGTAGAGGTTTCGGACGAGCGGGTCTAAATGGGCCGTAAAATGGACCCGTTGGACTTTTAACTGAGTAAAAATAGCGAATTTGTGTTTTTGCAATATACTCTTGTTGAAAAGCTCGTAATCAATTATATGAACTCCTAAAATTGGATCAAAAATTGTTTTTCGGTCCTTTTTATAGAGGTTTCAGACGAACGAGTCTAAATGGGCCATAAAATGGACCCGTTGAACTTATAACTGCGTAAAAAGAACAGAAATTGAATTTTTGCAATACAATAGTGTTCAAAACCTCGTAATCAACGATATGAACTCTTAAGTTTTGATTAAAACTTGTTTTGCGGTCCTTTTTGTAGAGGTTTCGGACGAGCGGGTCTAAATGGGCCGTAAAATGGACCCGTTGGACTTTTAACTGAGTAAAAAGTACAAAAATTGAGTTTTTGCAACACACTTGTGTTGAAAAGATCGTAATCAATTATATGAACTCCTAAAATTTGATTAAAACTGGTTTTTCGGTCATTTTTGAAGAGGTTTCGGGCGAGCGGGTCTAAATGGGCCGTAAAATGGACCCGATGGACTTTTAACTAAGTAAAAAATACCGAATTTGTGTTTTTGCAATATAATCTTTTTGAAAAGCTCGTAATCAATTATATGAACTCCTAAAATTTGATCAAAACTTGTTTTTTAGTCATTTATGTAGAGGTTTCGGACGAGTGGGTCTAAATGGGCCGTAAAATGGACCCGTTGGACTTTTAACTGAGTAAAAAATACCAAATTTGAGTTTTTGCAATATAATCTTGTTGAAAAGCTCGTAATCAATTATATGAACTCCTAAAATTGGATCAAAACTTGTTTTCTGTCCTTCTTGTAGAGTTTTCGAACGAGCGGGTCTAAATGGGCCGTAAAATGGACCCGTTGGACTTTTAACTAAGTAAAAAATACCGAATTTGAGTTTTTGCAATATAATCTTGTTGAAAAGCTCGTAATCAATTATATGAACACCTAAAATTGTATCAAAACTTGTTTTCGGTCCTTTTTGTAGAGTTTTCGAACGAGCGTGTCTAAATTGGCCGTAAAATGGACCCGTTGGACTTTTAACTGAGTAAAAAATACCAAATTTGAGTTTTTGCAATATAATCTTGTTGAAAAGCTCGTAATCAATTATATGAACTCCTAAAATTGGATCAAAACTTGTTTTCGGTCCTTTTTGTAGAGTTTTCGAACGAACGGGTCTAAATGGGCCGTAAAATGGACCCGTTGGACTTTTAACTAAGTAAAAAATACAGAATTTGAGTTTTTGCAATATAATCGTGTTTAAAAGATCGTAATCAATGATATGAAGTCCTAAAATTTGATTAAAACTTATTTTTCGGTCATTTTTGATGATGTTTCGGGCGAGCGGGTCTAAATGGGCCATAGAATGGACCCGTTGGACTTTTAACTGGGTAAAAAATACCGAATTTGAGTTTTTGCAATATAATCTTGTTGAAAAGTGTTGAGTGTGTAAAAGTTCTATTATTTACACCCTTTTTAACCCATATTTCTGCTGCATTCAAGCATCATTGCATTGCATTTAGGTTAGTTTACAGCAAAACATCACAAATATATTAAAAGCACGGATTCTACTGAAAAAGGGTTGATTTTGCAGGTTGCTGCCATAGTAGACGGAGAAGGCGGGCGCAGGGCAGAGAAGCAGAAGAGCTGAACTAGACAAACAGATGAGAAGGACGATGCCGCCATGGATCTGCCATGATAGCAGAGGACGACAGCAAGTTAGCGGAGAAAATTATGCTCGGCTGTCGTGTGAAAACCATATATTTTTCCAAGCCCCGGATCAAAAGATATGTCAAGCCAAAGCTCAAGGAGAGGAAATCCCATGAAACAAGGAGGCGGCTGAAAAGTAGGAGACTTGAAGATTAAAGTCTTTATTAGAATCTTACTTTTAATTAAAGTTGTAATCCTTGTTATCTTAGAATTCTTGAGCCCAAAGCTTATATAAGGGCATAGATTTTAATCTAGGAGACATCATACCCCATAACCGATAACCAAACCCCTCCGCCGTTTACCCGTCGTCGACATGTTCTAAAAACCCCCTAGGGCCACGGGTTGTTTTGTAAAGTAGTTGCAAGGGTTGTTTTGTTTTAGGATTTTCCAAGTTCAATAAAATAAACTTCAAGTTCTCTTATTTTGGTTTTAATATCTTGCAAGAGCATCGGGAGAGCATTGTGAGGTTATCTATTTACTTAGCATCGGGATAGTTAAGTATATGAAAGAAATAAGAGCGAGTTCTCTAGTTTATAGTTGAGCTATCTTGTGCCTAGGGATAGGGCAAGGTTAAATGGCTAAGGAAGAATTCATACACATCGGTGTTCATCCTTCGATTCACGCCGGGAGGTATCATCAAAGACGTGATCATCGACAGACTTGGACCTAGGGATAGGCCAAGGCAGATCTGGGATTCTTGCCAAACTTGAAAGTACTGAGTTGGTGTGTTTGCTGCCGCGACGACCAACGGACAGCTGCCGCGACAGGTGCTGCCAGCGACAGGCGCGACGACAGAACTGGAGTTCCTAAGCAATACAATACCTGCACTACTGAGCAATTCAATGCCAGCCCATTCTCTCTATCTTGATTACTCTACTCTTTTATTTACGTTTTCTTTATTATTCTCGTGACAAACTTCTCAACTGTTTCCTTTACTTTCGTGCAGTCAACTAAGGTGAAGCTATTAGCCCAATCCCTATGGAGACGATAATCTGATACTTCGTATCACTTTACTACTTGCGTCGTGTACACTTGCACTACAATTGCGATAGACTCTTTTACACGCAACAAGTTTTTGGCGCCGTTGCCGGGGATTGGCAATATAACTACACCTTTCTTTTATTGCACTTTTCGTTTTTCTTTTTGTTTTTCTTTTTTTTCGTTAGTACTTTAAACTCTTGCTTTTCACGAGGTTATCTTGTTTATGCGCAGATCTAAAAGAGGTGAAGATCCTGAGTATCCATTAGATCCGGAAGTTGAACGTTCATTCAATCTTAGGAACCGACTTCGTTACGTGCTAGCCAGGAACGAGTACCTTGAAGAACAGTTAGAGACAATGGCATACCAAGGAAATAATCCTGCTGCTAGAGATGGAGCTGTTATACCGCCTGTCGGCGACCCGCCTGCAGCAGCCGGACGACGGTCCTGTCGTGACTACATGTTGAACGATCATGTAGAGCTGGAGACCACGCTGCCGGATATTGAAGTTGATAACTTTGAGCTTAAACCTGTCATGTTTAGTATGATCAACAATGCCGGACAGTTTAGTGGTGCTGTGACAGAAGATGCTAAGGAGCATCTCAAAACGTTCCAGGAAATCTATGGTTCATTTAGACTGCCAGGAGTTAATCCGGAGATATTGAGGCTTCGGTTATTTCCCCACTCATTGAGGGACAGAGCTAAAACTTGGTGGAATAAACTTACGCCGGGTTCATTATGACTTGGGCAGATTTATCTCGTGAATTTTTATCTCGTTTTAATCCTTCGCATTTATCTGAGCGATTACGTAATGAAATTGCTACTTTTCAGTAGGAAGATGACGAGCCGATGCACGAGGCCTGGGACAGATTTACTACTCTTCTTCGGAACTGCCCAATGCATGGATTCCCCGTCTGGAATCAGGTAACTAAGTTCTATAATGCTGCTAACCTACAAACTCGTATTCGAATTGATTCTGCAGCAAATGGACTATTATTGGATAAAGATCCAGACGAGGCATTGCAAGTTTTGAAAAATCTGGCCAAGAATGAGGAACAGTTTCCGACTGCAAGAAGAGGGGGTAAACGGGTACTTGCTGTCAAGGACTATGAAGCCGACAGCACGTTGGGACAAAGGTAGCATTCCTTACTAAAGCAATGAAAAGGTTATTGAATGATGATGGTCAACAAGGATTTGCTGTAGAGGAGGTATGTGATATCTGTAAGGGAAATCATAGTCGGGATGAGTGCCCAATACAGTTAGAAGAGGGAAAATATGTTGGAAATTACAACAAGCCGAATTACAACTCCAACAATTATAATCCCAATTGGAGGAAGGATCCCAAATTTTCCTGGAGTAACCCCAATAACGCCCTGAATCCGCAAGCACACAATCAGAATCAGGGAGGACCTAGATTGCTGACGCGACAGCAACTGCCAACGCACCTGCCGCCGCAGCAGCAACAGCAGCCACCAGCTGCCACGAGCAGTATACTAGAACAGACTCTGGCCACCTTTATGTCTCAGACAGGTACTTATATTGAGAATATGAATCAGTGTGTCAAGAAGACAGAAAATTTCATGGATAAAACAGAGATGAGGACGACAAATCATGAGGCCACTTTGAAATCTCTGGAGACACAAATGGGTCAGGTTTCTCAACATATTAAGCCGAGGCAGAATGGAGGATTCCCTAGTAATACTGAAAATGCTAGGCCACCCACACATGAATAGTGTAAGGCAATTACTACTAGGAGTGGGAAGAAACTGTCAGGGCCGGAAAAAGAAGTTGAAACAGGAAAGGAACCAGCCTTAGACCAACCTGCCGAGGAAGCTGCCCCGACAGGTGATAAACAGACTGCTGCCGATGAGCCTGTCACGACACCAGACACGACAGAGGAGAAAATTGATGAACCTAAACCTCCTCAGATTCGTATGCAGTGGGAAGGACGTATTGTTGATTACCGTCCCCCACCTCCTTTTCCTCAACGGATACAGCAAGCTAAGCAAGAATCTCAACTTAAAAAGATTTATGATATTTTTAAGCAGGTTCATATTAATATTCCGTTGTTAGATGCCGTTAGGGAGACGCCCGGTTACGCCAAATTTCTCAAAGATGTCATGTCAAAGAAATATAAACTTGGGGAATTTGAAACGGTAAGGATGGCATATGGTTGCATGAGTATTCTTCATCGGCAGCCACCCCAGAAAAAGAAGGATCCGGGGAGCTTCATCATACCTTGTGTAATCGGAGACAAATATGTGGGTAAGGCACTTTGTGATCTTGGTGCTACTGTTAATTTAATGCCAAAGTCTGTTTTTCAGAAATTAGGTATTGGAAAGGCGCGGCCCACGACAGTAACTCTGCAGCTGGCAGACCGCTCTTACGTTCATCCAGAGGGAAAGATTGAAGATATTCTGGTAAGAGTGGATAAGTTTATTTTTCCTGCTGACTTTCTTATTTTAGATTGTGAGGCAGATGAAAACGCACCAGTCATCCTTGGGCGACCCTTCTTAGCCACGGGAAGATCACTGATTGATGTGGAGAAAGGAGAACTCACCATACGAGTGAACGATCAAGAGATTAAGTTGAATGTTCTCCAATCAATGAAACATGCTGATGTGGCCGAGGAATGCAAGGCCATCATTGAAGTAACCCTCGATCAACCCTGCATTAGATCGGGCTGTCATGATATAAGATTTGGTCACTGCTGCGACAGCCACCTACAGGTCTGTCACGACAGCAACGATGACAGCTCCGACGACAGCAACTCCTCTGACTCTGATACATCTAATACTGAAGATCAGGAGGAGGTAAACTGGTTAGGCAATCGTCCAGGTAAGTTATTCGAACCTTTGAATTATACTTCGGATAACCACTTAATCCAAAAGCCATCTACTATTGAACCACCTGCCTTAGAACTGAAACCCCTGCCAGGGCAGCTTAAATATGCTTTTCTTGGTTCAAATGATACGTTGCCCGTAATCATCTCTTCTAAGCTGCCGCATGAACAGGAACGACAGCTAATCGACATGCTAAGGCAGCACAAAAAGGCGATTGGATGGACGATAGCAGACATTCAAGGCATTAGTCCGGCGTTATGCATGCACAAAATCCTCCTCGAGGAAGATCATAAGCCGACTATTGATGCCCAAAGGCGGCTAAACCATGCGATGAAAGAGGTGGTGCGTAAAGAGATAATCAAATGGTTAGATGCTGGTATTATTTATGCCATCTCTGACAGCAAATGGGTGAGCCCGGTGCAATGCGTTCCCAAGAAAGGAGGAATGACCGTGATAACCAATGAGAACAACGAGTTAATCCCAACCAGGACTGTGACCGGTTGGAGGGTTTGTATGGACTATCGGAAGCTTAACAAAGCTACCCGAAAGGACCATTTTCCTTTACCCTTTATTGATCAAATGCTTGACAGATTAGCGGGTAAACCTTATTATTGTTTTCTTGATGGTTATTCAGGTTACAATCAAATTGCTATTGCACCGGAGGATCAAGAAAAGACGACTTTCACCTGCCCCTACGGAACATACGCATTTAGGAGGATGCCGTTTGGACTATGTAATGCACCTGCCACCTTCCAAAGGTGCATGATGGTCATATTCTCCGATATGGTAGAGGACTTCCTCGAGATATTTATGGATGATTTTTCCGTCTTTGGAGACGATTTCGAGAGCTGCCTCGGCAATCTTAAAAAAGTACTTGAAAGATGTGAAAAAGAAAATATTGTTTTGAATTGGGAAAAATGCCACTTTATGGTGGATGAGGGGATAGTCCTTGGCCATAAGATTAGCTGCCGTGGGATAGAAGTCGACAGGGCTAAAATAGAAGTAATTGAGAAGCTGCCACCGCCGACCACAGTCAAGGGCATTAGGAGTTTTTTAGGACATGCTGGTTTTTATCGAAGGTTTATTGCAAATTTCTCAAAAATCACCAAGCCCCTATGCCATCTTCTAGAGCAGAACCGACCCTTCGACTTTAATGAAGAATGTACTGAAGCATTCAAGGTTCTGAAGGAAAAACTGGTAACATCCCCCATAGTATAGCCACCAGACTGGACACAGCCATTCGAGATTATGTGTGATGCTAGTGACTATGCTGTCGGGGCAACACTTGGGCAGCGCAGAGATAAGCTGTTTCACGTCATATACTACGCCAGTAAGACATTAAATGACGCCCAAGTGAACTACACCACCACAGAAAAGGAGCTATTAGATGTGGTGTTCTCCATTGACAAGTTTCGTTCTTACATACTTGGGACAAAGGTGATAGTGCACACAGACCATTCTGCCCTGAAGTATTTGTTCGCAAAGAAGGATGCAAAGCCTAGATTGATACGGTGGATCTTGCTATTACAAGAGTTCGACCTTGAGATCAAGGACAAAAAGGGGACAGAAAATCAGGTGGCAGATCACTTGTCAAGATTGGAGAAGGGACAGAGTCTACCAATCGACGATACAAACATACTGGAGACCTTCCCAGATGAGCAGCTCTTTGCTGCCGCAATTGCTGTCGTGACAGCCATGGCGGCAGGTAAGTCTTCTGAACTCCCCTGGTATGCTGATTTCGTTAATTTTATAGTTAGCGGAATACTTCCTTCTGATCTTAATTATCAAGCCAGGAAGAGGTTCCAAAATGATGTTAAGCATTATTATTGGGACGAACCTCTTCTTTTCAAACTATGCGCAGATCAGGTTATAAGGAGGTGTGTACCACAAGAAGAACAAGAAGACATTCTCCATCACTGCCATGCTTTACAATATAGAGGTCACTTAGGAGGCAATAAAACCGCTGCCAAGGTGCTGCAGTCAGGATTCTACTGGCCGACACTGTATAAAGATGCACAAAACTTCTACAAGAACTGTGACAGGGTGCCAGCGGACAGGTAACATCTCGAGGAGAAACGAGATGCCACTGCAGAACATTCTAGAAGTCGAGATCTTCGACGTTTGGGGGATAGATTTTATGGGACCTTTTCCATCTTCATGTGGAAATCTATACATCCTCCTAGCAGTGGATTATGTCTCTAAGTGGGTTGAAGCCATCGCCACTCAAAAGAATGATGCCAAGACAGTCCAAAAGTTTTTGCACAAAAACATTTTTTCTAGATTTGGCATCCCCAAGGCGATTATCAGTGATGAAGGGAGACATTTTGACAATAGGGTCATTGCTGCCGCCTTGAAGAAATATGGTGTCAAGCACAGGATCGCGACAGCATACCACCCACAGACCAATGGACAAGCTGAGATATCCAATAGGGAAGTTAAGAACATTCTTGAGAAGATGGTTAAGCCAACTAGGAAAGATTGGTCTTTACTCCTTAATGATGCATTATGGGCATATAGGACAGCCTTTAAGACTCCATTGGGCATGTCTCCATACCGTTTGATCTATGGAAAAACCTGTCACTTGCCTGTCGAGATAGAGCACAAAGCATATTGGGAAATCAAGGCAGTAAATTTGGACTTGGAAAAGGCAGTCCAGAAAAGGCTGTTAGATCTAAATGAGCTTGAAGAAATAAGGACAATGGCCTACGACAATGCAAGAATCTATAAGGAGAAAACTAAGAAGTGGCATAACAGGAAGTTGCTGCCACGACAGTTCTGTCCAGGGCAGCTTGTGTTGTTATTCAATTCTAGATTGAAACTCTTCCCAGGAAAGCTAAAGTCTAGATGGTCTGGCCCGTTCCAAGTAGTACAAGTTTTTCCCCATGGTGCCATCACAATCCAATCATTAAAAGACGGGCACCAATTCAAAGTCAACGGACAACGCCTCAAGCATTATCAGGGGACTGAAGCCCCAGGAATACAGGAAGTGGTTACTTTAGGAGATGCCCCAAAAGGCATCCCTAATTTAACCTAAATTTTATTTTGATTTACTTTATTACTTAGTATTATTTATTAGGAAATTAGGTTTATTTTATTTAAATAATGTTTTTATATTTTCTATTTTCAGCAAATAAAGGAGTCAAGAAGAAAAGAAGAAGTGACCCAAGCCCACCATCCATCCATCAGCCCAATAGAGCCCATTTATTGAAGCCTGTCGTTCCAGCTGCCGTCGCAGACACGGATAAGACAGGTTGTCAACAGACTGACACGGCAGACGCAGAAACGTGTGGCAGACGCGTAACAAACGCATAAATGCGTGTCAGACGCGTCAGACACGCCAAATCTCAACAGTCGCCCCGTTATTCCCGCCTGCCGTTACAGCATTAAACGGGCAGCAACTCGACCGCTATAAAACCCCGTTCTCATTTCCATTTTCATCACTTCTGCTTATTCTTACTTGCCTTCTCCTCTCGTTTTTCTTTGTTTTCCTTACTTTCACAACCCTTGCAACTAAAATGTCTTCTCGACAGACCCGCCGTGGTACTGCCTCAGCCTCTTCATCAGCAGCACCCACACCGTCGGCCTTCGCCACCAAGGAGTTATGGGAAGAAAGAGGTTTTATCTACATCCGCAAGGCTCCGAACATGGGGCTTCGACCATTTATCGCGAGGGCCATACGAGCTCAACTATGGGAACAGTTCGCAGAGCAGCCGGTAGAATTAAACGACACATTGGTAAGGGAGTTTTATGCTGCCATCAACAACAAGACGGCAACATCCGTCACTGTCCGAGGGGTCAAGGTACCATTCACAGCTGACAGCATCAACCACATGTATGGGCTCTATTTCGGTCAAAACGACGATGCCCATCAGCAATTTTTAGACACCCTCGACGCTGCTGCCTACGGAGCTGTCATGGCAGAAGTAACAGAGGAAGGAACAACATGGAACACAAGCAAAAAGAACCCCAACTCTGTCAAAAGGGGGCAGCTCCTCCCAGAAGCAAAGCTATGGAACGCTTTCATCAAAAAGCGTATCCTGCCATCCTCTCATCACACGACAGTAGACCAGCAGCGGCTCGCCCTCATTTATTCGATCATGAACGACCGGCCTATCAACGTGGGCCGCTATATGAGGGACAGCGTCTTGGACTGCACATTTCGCTCCACCTCCCGCCTTTGCCTACCATTCATGATCACTTCTCTTTGCCGCTGCGCTGCTGTCCCTGAGGCCACCACCGACAAACTAGTCCAGGGCAGAGGCTGGACTGACAACAACATAACCAGCCTCATGGAGCTGATCGTTGCTACCCCTCTCTCCTCTTTCAACCCGGCTGCCTCCCCAGCAGAATCATCCGAGGAACCTGCCCATGAACCTGCCACAGCAGTCGCCCAGACCAACCAATCTGCCCAGATCCTTGCTGCGATCCAACGGGTGGAAGACAGACAAATGGGGCTAATGACGTTTATCCGGGATTTCGCCAACTCGACGGTAAATTTCATTACCAACACTTTAAATTATCCCGATGTTATTTTCCCCACCTTCCCTGCCCACTATTTCCACATCCCCTCCCCTGTCCACACACCTACGCCACCTGTCTCCCCCCATGCACACTCTGCTGCTTCCACCCCATCACCTACCCAGCCGGCAGCTGGCAGTCCAACGGCCGAAACCTCTGCCCGAGGAGCGAAGCGACCTGCCTCACATGACATCAACACAGACCCTCCTATCCGGAGGAATTTGGAAAAGGACTTCACGCCTGTCAAGAGGCAGAAACATGGGGCAGACAGAAAACTAATGCCCAAAGCCAGCACCACCACCACCAGCACGTGGGATAGTTGCAGCAGCTCAGACATCCAGGTCGTGGAGCAACCTACCCAGCCTGCCCCACAACCCAGACGCCGCCGCCAGATCCGTGTCAGCAGCAGCAGTGAAGACAGCGATTGAAATTTAAGTTTTTATTTTCTTTTTATTGCTGCTTGCTTATTTATATTTTGTGATGTATCTGCCTTCATTCTACCTGTCATTTGCATTGAGGGCAATGCAACCCTTGAGTTCGGGGGTGGCAACCCTCCATTTTAATGGAGTCTTAGTACATCTTTTTTAATTAATTGTTGTGTCTTTTAAGTTCTCTTAAAAAAAGAGATTAAACTGTTGGCTTAAAACTGTGAAGTAACTTACCTGTCATGACAGCTCTGCCGTGGCAGCATCTTTAGGACAAATTAAGGAGAAGTTTAGAGCCTTTCTATAGTTCTGAAAACTTAAACACCATTGTGACTGTTATATTGCTTAAGATTTCTTTTAGCCAAACTAGAATAGGATGCTTAGTACTTGAATAGCCCCTAGAGGTGCCTAACACTGGCTCTAGGAAAGAAGTTTAGCAAAATAGCCCTAGAGGTGCCTGAAACCGGCTCTAGGAAGTTAGCTAGAGGTGCCCGAAACCGGCTCTAGTGAAACTTTAGCTTGAAAAATAAAAAGCAAAAGTCAAAACAGAAAATCAAAGAAGCATGAAAATGTGCCTTCAAAAAGATAAACTTTGGCATAAAAATTCAAGTTAAGAGTTGAATATTCTAGTGAAACTAAGAGAGTCTTGGCATATAACTGTTCACAAGCATGCACACACTGCACGAGAACTATAGGGAGATTCCGGACAGATCCTAATCTTTCCGACAGGTTGATGCTGCCACAGAGAATGAGCGACGGGTAAGGGACAGTCACTGTTTGAAGGCCAACACAAAAATTTCATTTTTCTTTTAGGTCTTAATTGCTTGAGGGCAAGCAAAAACTTGAGTTTGGGGGTGTGTTGAGTGTGTAAAAGTTCTATTATTTACACCCTTTTTAACCCATATTTCTGCTGCATTCAAGCATCATTGCATTGCATTTAGGTTAGTTTACAGCAAAACATCACAAATATATTAAAAGCACGGATTCTACTGAAAAAGGGTTGATTTTGCAGGTTGCTGCCATAGTAGACGGAGAAGGCGGGCGCAGGGCAGAGAAGCAGAAGAGCTGAACTAGACAAGCAGATCAGAAGGACGATGCTGCCATGGATCTGCCGTGACAGCAGAGGACGACAGCAAGTTAGCGGAGGAAAAGCAAAGTGGACCTCGATAGATAGAGAAAATTATGCTCGGCTGTCGTGTGAAAACCATATATTTTTCCAAGCCCCGGACCAAAAGATATGTCAAGCCAAAGCTCAAGGAGAGGAAATCCCATGAAACAAGGAGGCGGCTGAAAAGTAGGAGACTTGAAGATTAAAGTCTTTATTAGAATCTTACTTTTAATTAAAGTTGTAATCCTTGTTATCTTAGAATTCTTGAGCCAAAAGCTTATATAAGGGCATAGATTTTAACCTAGGAGACATCATGCCCCATAACCGATAACCAAACCCCTCCACCGTTTACCCGTCGTCGACATGTTCTAAAAACCCCCTAGGGCCACAGGTTGTTTTGTAAAGTAGTTGCAAGGGTTGTTTTGTTTTAGGATTTTCCAAGTTCAATAAAATAAACTTCAAGTTCTCTTATTTTGGTTTTAATATCTTGCAAGAGCATCGGGAGAGCATTGTGAGGTTATCTATTTACTTAGCATCGGGATAGTTAAGTATACGAAAGAAATAAGAGCGAGTTCTCTAGTTTATAGTTGAGCTATCTTGTGCCTAGGGATAGGGCAAGGTTAAGTGGCTAAGGAAGAATTCATACACATCGGTGTTCATCCTTCGATTCACGCCGGGAGGTATCATCAAAGACGTGATC
Organism: Hibiscus trionum; assembly: GCA_030270665.1. Lineage (NCBI taxonomy): Eukaryota > Viridiplantae > Streptophyta > Magnoliopsida > Malvales > Malvaceae > Hibiscus > Hibiscus trionum. The sequence goes on along the minus strand of BSYR01000026.1, from coordinate 36,149,498 downwards.
ATCGACAGACTTGGACCTAGGGATAGGCCAAGGCAGATCTGGGATTCTTGCCAAACTTGAAAGTACTGAGTTGGTGTGTTTGCTGCCGCGACGACCAACGGACAGCTGCCGCGACAGGTGCTGCCAGCGACAGGCGCGACGACAGAACTGGAGTTCCTAAGCAATACAATACTTGCACTACTGAGCAATTCAATACCAGCCCATTCTTTCTATCTTGATTACTCTACTCTTTTATTTACGTTTTCTTTATTATTCTCGTGACAAACTTCTCAATTATTTCCTTTACTTTCGTGCAGTCAACTAAGGTGAAGCTATTAGCCCAATCCCTGTGGAGACGATAATCCGATACTTCGTATCACTTTACTACTTGCATCGTGTACACTTGCACTACAATTGCGATAGACTCTTTTACACGCAACAAGAAGCTCGTAATCAATTATATGAACTCCTAAAATTGGATCAAAACTTGTTTTCGGTCCTTTTTGTAGAGTTTTCGAACGAGCGGGTCTAAATTGGCCGTAAAATGGACCCGTTGGACTTTTAACTGAGTAAAAAATACCGAATTTGAGTTTTTGCAATATAATCTTGTTGAAAAGCTCGTAATCAATTATACGAACTCCTAAAATTAGATCAAAACTTGTTTTTCGGTACTTTTGTAGAGGTTTCGGACGAGCGGGTCTAAATGCCCTTAAAATGGACCCGTTGAACTTATAACTGCGTAAAAAGAACAGAAATTGAATTTTTGCAATACAATAGTGTTGAAAAGCTCGTAATCAACGATATGAACTCTTAAGTTTTGATTAAAACTTGTTTTGCGGTCCTTTTTGTAGGGGTTTCGGACGAGCGGGTCTAAATGGGCCGTAAAATGGACCCGTTGGACTTTTAACTGAGTAAAAAGTACAAAAATTGAGTTTTTGCAATATAATCGTGTTGAAAAGATCGTAATAAATTTTATGAACTCCTAAAATTTGATTAAAACTTGTTTTCAGTCATTTCTGAAAAGGTTTCGGGCGAGCGGGTCTAAATGGGCCGTAAAATGGACCCGTTGGACTTTTAACTGAGTAAAAAATACCGAATTTGAGTTTTAACAATATAATCTTGTTGAAAAGCTCGTAATAAATTATATGAACTCCTAAAATTGGATCAAAACTTGTTTTTCGGTCCTTTTTATAGAGGTTTCGGACGAGCGAGTCTAAATGGGACTTAAAATGGACCCGTTGAGCTTATAACTGCGTAAAAAGAACAGAAATTGAATTTTTGCAATACAATAGTGTTCAAAAGCTCGTAATCAACGATGTGAACTCTTACGTTATGATTAAAACTTGTTTTGCGGTCTTTTTTGTAGAGGTTTCAGACGAGCGGGTCTAAATGGGCCTTAAAATGGACCCGTTAAACTTATAACTGCGTAAAAAGAACAGAAATTGAATTTTTGCAATACAATAGTGTTGAAAAGCTCGTAATCAACGATATGAACTCTTAAGTTTTGATTAAAACTTGTTTTTCAGTCATTTTTATAGAGGTTTCGGACGAGCGGGTCTAAATGGGCCGTAAAATGGACCCGTTGGACTTTTAACCGAGTAAAAAGTACAAAAATTGAGTTTTTGCAATATAATCGTGTTGAAAAGAACGTAATCATTTATATGAACTCCTAAAATTTGATTAAAACTTGTTTTTCAGTCATTTTTGAAGAGGTTTCGGGCAAGCGGGTCAAAATGGGCCGTAAAATGGACCCGTTGGACTTTTACCTGAGTAAAAAATACCGAATTTGAGTTTTTGCAATATAATCTTATTGAAAAGCTCGTAATCAATTATATGAACTCCTAAAATTTGATCAAAACTTGTTTTTCAGTCATTTTTGAAGAGGTTTAGGGCGAGTGGGTCTAAATGGGCCGTAAAATGGACCCGTTGGACTTTTAACTAAGTAAAAAATACCGAATTTGAGTTTTTGCAATATAATCTTGTTGAAAAGCTCGTAATCAATTATATGAACTCCTAAAATTGGATCAAAACTTGTTTTCGGTCCTTTTTGTAGAGTTTTCGAACGAGCGAGTCTAAATGGGCCGTAAAATGGACCCGTTGGATTTTTAACTAAGTAAAAAATATCGAATTTGAGTTTTTGCAGTATAATCTTGTAGAAAAGCTCGTAATCAATTATATGAACTCCTAAAATTGGATCAAAACTTGTTTTTCGGTCCTTTTTGTAGAGGTTTCGGACGAGCGGGTCTAAATGGGCCTTAAAATGGACTCGTTGAACTTATAACTGCGTAAAAACAACATAAATTGAATTTTTGCAATACAATAGTGCTGAAAAGCTCGTAATCAATGATATTAACTCTTAAGTTTTGATTAAAACTTGTTTTGCGGTCCTTTTTGTAGAGGTTTCGGACGAGCGGGTCTAAATGGGACGTAAAATGGACCCGTTGGACTTTTAACTGAGTAAAAAGTACAAAAATTGAGTTTTTGCAATATAATCGTGTTGAAAAGATCGTAATCAATGATATGAAGTCCTTAAATTTGATTAAAACTTTTTTTCGGTCATTTTTGAAGAGGTTTCGGGCGAGCGGGTCTAAATGGGCTGTAAAATGGACCCGTTGGACTTCTAACTGGGTAAAAATTACCGAATTTGAGTTTTTGCAATATCATCTTGTTGAAAAGCTCGTAATCAATTTTATGAACTCCTAATATTTGATCAAAAATGTTTTTCAGTCATTTTTGAAGAGGTTTCGGACGAGCGGGTCTAAATGGGCCTTAAAATGGATCTGTTGAACTTATAACTGCGTAAAAAGAACAAAAATTAAATTTTTGCAATACAATAGTGTTGAAAAGATCGTATTCAGTTATATGAATTCCTAAAATTTGATTAAAACTTGTTTTCCAGCCATTTTTTAAGAGGTTTCAGAGGAGCGGGTCTAAATGGGCCGTAAAATGGACCCGTTGGACTTTTAACTGAGTAAAAAGTACAATAATTGAGTTTTTGCAATATAATCGTGTTGAAAAGAATGTAATTAATTATATGAACTCCTAAAATTTGATTAAAACTTGTTTTTCAGTCATTTTTGAAGAGGTTTCGGGCAAGCGGGGCTAAATGGGCCGTAAAATGGACCCGTTGGACTTTTAACTGAGTAAAAAATACCGAATTTGAGTTTTTGCAACATAATCTTGTTGAAAAGCTCGTAATCAATTGTATGACCTCCTAAAATTGGATAAAAACTTGTTTTTCTGTCCTTTTTGTAGAGGTTTTATACGAGCGAGTCTAAATGGGCCTTAAAATGGACCCGTTGAACTTATAACTGCGTAAAAAGAACATAAATTAAATTTTTTCAATACAATAGTGTTGAAAAGCTCGTAATCAACGATATGAACTCTTAAGTTTTGATTAAAACTTGTTTTGCGGTCCTTTTTGTAGGGGTTTCGGACGAGCGGGTTTAAATAGGCCGTAAAATGGACCCGTTGGACTTTTAACTGAGTAAAAAGTACAAAAATTGAGTTTTTGCAATATAATCGTGTTGAAAAGATCGTAATCAATTATATGAACTCCTAAAATTGGATCAAAACTTGTTTTTCAGTCATTTTTGAAGAGGTTTCGGGCGAGCGAGTCTAAATGGGCCTTAAAATGGACCCGTTGAACTTATAACGGTGTAAAAAGAACATAAATTGAATTTTTGCAGTACAATAGTGTTGAAAAGCTCGTAATCAACGATATGAACTCTTATGTTTTGATTAAAACTTGTTTTGCAGTCCTTTTTGTAGAGGTTTCCGACGAGCGGGTCTAAATGGGATGTAAAATGGACTCGTTGGACTTTTAACTAAGTAAAAAAATATAGAAATTGAGTTTTTGCAATATAATCGTGTTGAAACGATCGTAATAAATTATATGAACTCCTAAAATTTGATTAAAACTTGTTTTTCAGTCATTTTTGAAGAGGTTTCGGGCGAGCGGATCTAAATGGGCCGTAAAATGGACCCATTGGAATTTTAACTGAGTAAAAAATACAGAAATTGACTTTTTGCAATATAATCTTGTTGAAAAGCTCGTAATCAATTATATGAGCTCCTAAAATTGGATCAAAACTTGTTTTTCGATCCTTTTTGTAGAGGTTTCGGACGAGCGAGTCTAAACGGGACTTAAAATGGACCCGTTGAACTTATAACTGATTAAAAAGAACATAAATTGAATTTTTGCAATACAATAGTGTTGAAAAGCTCGTAACCAATGATATGAACTCTTAAGTTTTGATTAAAACTTGTTTTACGGTCCTTTTTAGGGGTTTCGGACGAGCGGGTCTAAATGGGCCGTAAAATGGACCCGTTGGACTTTTAACTAAGTAAAAAGTACAAAAATTGAGTTTTTGCAATATAATCATGTTGAAAAGATCGTAATCAATTATATGAACTCCTAAAATTTGATTAAAACTTATTTTTCAGTCATTTTTGAAGAGGTTTCAGGCGAGCGGGTCTAAATGGGCCGTAAAATGGACCCGTTGGACTTTTAACTAAGTAAAAAATACATAAATTGACTTTTTCGGTCCTTTTTGTAGAGGGTTCAGACGAGTGAGTCTAAATGGGCTTGAAAATGGACCCGTTGAACTTATAACTTCGTAAAAGGAACAGAAATTGAATTTTTGCAATACAATAGTGTTCAAAAGCTCGTAATCAACGATATGAACTCTTAAATTTTGATTAAAACTTGTTTTGCGGTCCTTTTTGTAGAGGTTTCGGACGAGCGGGTCTAAATGGGCCGTAAAATGGACCCGTTGGACTTTTAACTGAGTAAAAAGTACAAAATTTGAGTTTTTGCAATACAATAGTGTTGAAAAGCTCGTAATCAACGATATGAACTCTTAAGTTTTGATTAAAACTTGTTTTGTGGTCCTTTTTGTAGAGGGTTCAGACGAGTGAGTCTAAATGGGCCTTAAAATGGACCCATTGAACTTATAACTGCGTAAAAGGAACATAAATTGAATTTTTGCAATACAATAGTGTTCAAAAGCTCGTAATCAACGATATGAACTCTTAAGTTTTGATTAAAACTTGTTTTGCGGTCCTTTTTGTAGAGGTTTCGGACGAGCGGGTCTAAATGGGCCGTAAAATGGACCCATTGGACTTTTAACTGAGTAAAAAGTACAAAAATTGAGTTTTTGCAATACAATAGTGTTGAAAAGCTCGTAATCAACGATATGAACTCTTAAGTTTTGATTAAAACTTGTTTTGTGGTCCTTTTTGTAGAGGTTTCGGACGAGCGGGTCTAAATGGGCCGTAAAAAGGACCCGTTGGACTTTTAACTGAGTAAAAAGTACAATAATTGAGTTTTTGCAATATAATCGTGTTGAAAAGATCGTAATCAATTATATGAACTCCTAAAATTTTATTAAAACTTGTTTTTCAGTCATTTTTGAAGAGGTTTCGGGCAAGCGGGTCTAAATGGGCCTTAAAATGGACCCGTTGGACTTTTAACTAAGTAAAAAATACCGAATTTGAGTTTTTGCAACATAATCTTATTGAAAAGCTCGTAATCAATTGTATGAACTTCTAAAATTGGATCAAAACTTGTTTTTCGGTCCTTTTTGTAGAGGTTTTGTACGAGCGAGTCTAAATGGGCCTTAAAATGGACCCGTTGAACTTATAACTATGTAAAAAGAATAGAAATTGAATTTTTGTAATACCATAGTGTTGAAAAGCTCGTAATCAACGATATGAACTCTTAAGTTTTGATTAAAACTTGTTTTGCGGTCCTTTTTGTAGGGGTTTCGGACGAGCGGGTTTAAATAGGCCGTAAAATGGACCCGTTGGACTTTTAACTGAGTAAAAAGTACAAAAATTGAGTTTTTGCAATATAATCATGTTAAAAAGATCGTAATCAATTATATGAACTCCTAAAATTTGATTAAAACTTGTTTTTCAGTCATTTTTGAAGAGGTTTCGGGCGAGCGAGTCTAAATGGGCCATAAAATGGACTCGTTGGACTTTTAACCGAGTAAAAAAATACCGAATTTGAGTTTTTGCAATATAATCTTGTTGCAAAGCTCATAATCAATTATATGAACTCCTAAAATTGGATCAAAACTTGTTTTTCGGTCCTTTTTGTAGAGGTTTCGGACGAGTGAGTCTAAATGGGCCTTAAAATGGACCCGTTGAACTTATAACAGCGTAAAAAGAATAGAAATTGAATTTTTGCAATACAATAGTGTTGAAAAGCTCGTAATCAACGATATGAACTCTTAGGTTTTGATTAAAACTTGTTTTGCGGTCCTTTTTGTAGGGGTTTCGGACGAGCGGGTTTAAATAGGCCGTAAAATGGACCCGTTGGACTTTTAACCGAGTAAAAAGTACAAAAATTGAGTTTTTACAATATAATCATGTTGAAAAGACCGTAATCAATTATATGAACTCCTAAAATTTGATTAAAACTTCTTTTTCAGTCATTTTTAAAGAGGTTTCGGGCGAGCGAGTCTAAATTGGCCATAAAATGGACCCGTTGGACTTTTAACTGAGTAAAAAATACCGAATTTCAGTTTTTGCAATATAATCTTGTTGAAAAGCTCATAATCAATTATATGAACTCCTAAAATTGGATCAAAACTTGTTTTTCGATCCTTTTTGTAGAGGTTTCGGACGAGTGAGTCTAAATGGGCCTTAAAATGGACCCGTTGAACTTATAACTGCGTAAAAAGAACAGAAATTGAATTTTTGCAATACAATAGTGTTCAAAAGCTCGTAATCAACGATATGAACTCTTAAGTTTTGATTAAAACTTGTTTTGCGGTCCTTTTTGTAGAGGTTTCGGACGAGCGGGTCTAAATGGGCCGTAAAATGGATCCGTTGGACTTTTAACTGAGTAAAAAGTATATAAATTGAGTTTTTGCAATATAATCGTGTTGAAAAGATCTTAATCAATTATATGAACTCCTAAAATTTGATTAAAACCTGTTTTTCGGTCACTTTTGAAGAGGTTTCGGGCGAGCGGGTCTAAATGGGCCGTAAAATGGACCCGTTGGACTTTTAACGGAGTAAAAAATACCAAATTTGTGTTTTTGCAATATAAACTTGTTGAATAGCTCGTAATCAATTATATGAACTCCTAAAATTTGATCAAAACTTGTTTTTCAGTCATTTTTGAAGAGGTTTCGGGCGAGTGGGTCTAAATGGGTCGTAAAATAGACCCGTTGGACTTTTAACTAAGTAAAAAATACCGAATTTGAGTTTTTGCAATATAATCTTGTTGAAAAGCTCGTAATCAATTATATGAACTCCTAAAATTTGATCAACACTTGTTTTTCGGTCCTTTTTGTAGAGTTTTCGAACGAGCGGGTCTAAATGAGCCGTAAAATGGACCCGTTGGACTTTTAACTGAGTAAAAAATACCGATTTTGAGTTTTTGCTGTATAATCTTGTTGAACAGCTCGTAATCAATTATATGAACTCCTAAAACTGGATCAAAACTTGTTTTTCGGTCCTTTTTGTAGAGGTTTCGGACGAGCGGGTCTAAATGGGCCTTAAAATGGACCCGTTGAACTTATAACTGCGTAAAAACAACAGAAATTGAATTTTTGCAATACAATAGTGTTGAAAAGCTCGTAATCAACGATATGAACTCTTAAGTTTTGATTAAAACTTGTTTTGCGGTCCTTTTTGTAGAGGTTTCGGATGAGCGGGTCTAAATGGGTCGTAAAATGGACCCGTTGGACTTTTAACTGAGTAAAATGTACAAAAATTGAGTTTTGGGAATATAATCGTGTTGAAAAGATCGTAATCAATGATATGAAGTCCTAAAATTTGATTAAAACTTTTTTTTCAGTCATTTTTGAAGAAGTTTCGGGCGAGCGGGTCTAAATGGGCCGTAAAATGGACCCGTTGGACTTTTAACTGGGTAAAAATACCGAATTTGAGTTTTTGCAATATAATCTTGTTGAAAAGCTCTTAATCAATTATATGAACTCCTAAAATTTGATCAAAACTTGTTTTTCAGTCATTTTTGAAGAGGTTTCGGACGAGCGGGTCTAAATGGGCCTTAAAATGGATCCGTTGAACTTATAACTGCGTAAAAAGAATAGAAATTGAATTTTTGCAATACAATCGTGTTGAAAAGATTGTAATCAGTTATATGAACTCCTAAAATTTGATTAAAACTTGATTTTCATCCATTTTTTATGATGTTTCGGGCGAGCGGGTCTAAATGGGCCGTAAAATGGACCCGTTGGACTTTTTTTTGAAGAAACCGGGCCTCATTAAAAACCCCTACTAATATCCCCAGGCACAAGACCCGGAGAAAACTAAAAAGGGGAAAAGAGTACCTTGATTATATTTATAAAGAACGAGGGAAACCCTCGCAAAGTACATCGTTTTGAATACAAGCAGGATACATAGATCCAAAAGACATAGAGGTCATAAACCTAAGGGCATGGGTAGCCATCGTATGAGCAACAATATTAGCCTCACGACATACAAACTGAACATGCGCAGAAGAAAAAGACTCCAGAGCAGCATGGGCTTGCAGAATCGTCGGTCCCATAGGAGATAGATCTGGGCCCAGGGAGTTGATTCTATTCGCAAGAGAAGCACAGTCCGTCTCGAAAATCAAATGGCTCCATCATTGGGATTGAGCGAATGTAATACCAGTAAGAAAACCTCTCCCTTCAGACGTAATAGCATCAGAGCAACTGCGTAGAGGAAAAGCCAGACCGCCAACAACCGTCCCTGTATCATCACGGGCTACAACGCCAACCGCCGCTGCACGTGTGGAAGGATCAAAAGCCCCATCCACATTGACTTTAATATAACCTGGGGGGAGGACTCCATCGAGATTGAGGAGTCGACGACAGAGGGATGGAAGAAGAATACGAAGATATAGCATCAGAGTAGTCACGATGAAGACTGATGGAGTTGACAGCAATTAGCCATGGGGGTTGAAGATGTCGATTATTGATCCAGTCGTTACGCCTGTTCCAAATGTTCCAAAGGGTAGTTAAAAAAGCCCAAAAAGATCAGGAGAAAGGAGGGCAGCACCTTCCTCGAGCCATTGGAGGCCGGTGGGAGCAGTGCTATTAATAAGAGAAATGGGAAGACCAATCAAACGAAGGGCCTCCGAAGCACCAGAGCAATCACGGAGAGCATGGAGAATTGTCTTCGAATCAGAATGACATACAGGGCAAAGCTCTGAATCTGGAGCAAAAGCTTGAAGGTGAACCCCAATAAGTAGGGCCTCTGAACCCAGACGCCAGCCAAAAGTTTTAACTTTAGGCAAAACCTTGAGTTTGGAAAGAAATTTCCAAATCCGAAGGGGCCGTAGACGTGGCTCAGGGGGGCGTTGTAGAAAGAGATAGCCAGATCTGACAGAGTAGATACCAGAATCATTAGGCCTCCAGATGATGGAGTCCCGAGTATCATTGATGATGGGAACGGATAGGATGGAGTCGGCATCATCCGATGTAAAGTACGCACGGACTTTAACAGGGTCCCAAGATGCTTGGTTCCGGATCATAAAGTCGCGACAATGAGTATAGACTTCATCCGATAACTCGTAGTCCCCATAAAGGTGAATAGTCGAGGAGCCTCCCCAATTATCATGGTGAATGCGTATGTTACTGTTAATGCCAGGACGATAGAGGAAACCTCCAAAAAGGTGTTGCATAGCGTTATAAAGACCTTGCCAAGCAAAAGAACCTCGGGAAGGCCGAGAGAAATTAAGAATATTGTCAGACAGAAAGTATTTGGATTTATAGATTTGTCCCAGAAGGGAGTCAGGTTCGCAGATAAGTCGCCATAATTGTTTACCGAGAAGGGCAATGTTAAAATTGTTGAGGTCCCTAAAACCCATACCGCCAACAGATTTAGGCAAACCCACCTGTTCCCAAGGGAGCATATGCCAACCCTTCTTATTAGTTTTGCCAGACCACCAATAGCGTCGGATGGCAGATGTCATATCATCGATAATATTTTGGGGCAATAAATAACAGGACATAACATATTGGGGTAGAGATTGTAAGACATCTTTTATAAATATTTCCCTACCACTGAAGGAAAGAAGTTGTTTGTCCCAATTGGATAATCTATCATGAACTTTATCACGTATAAACCCTAGAGCAAGGGTCTTATTTTTACCAATAAGAAGAGGTACCCCAGATAGACACCAGGGTTGGAGACCTCACAAACTTGGAGGTAAGAATTAATAGCATGGCGAGTCGAAGCAGGAGTACGTGGATTGTAAAAGATAGTAGACTTATCAAAATTAACTGCTTGTCCAGAGGCTGAAGCATAAGTTTGGAGAGCGAATTTAAGATGTGCAGCCTCCTCGGACTTTGAATTAATGAAAACTATACAATCATCGGCAAATAGGAGGTGGTTAACTTTGGGGCCATGCTTACTAGCCCCAATACCAGGGAGCAGGCCATTTTGTTTAGCGTCGGACAAAAAGGCTTAAAGCCCTTGAGTGCAAAAAAGGAAGAGAAAGGGAGATAAAGGATCCCCTTGGCGAAGACCCCGTTGAGGACGAAACAAAGGAGAAAAATAATTGTTGACCTTAACCGTAAAGGAAACTGAGGAAATACATCTCATAATAAGAGAAACCCATGATGATGCGAAACCCATGCGGTTCATGACATTTTCGAGGAAAGACCATTCAACCCTGTCGAAAGCCTTTTCCATATCTAGCTTTAGGGCAGCACCTTGAGTAGATTTAGAAGTACCAGTATTAATGGAGTGAATAATTTCATGGGCAATAAGAATGTTATCCGTAATGTTGTGTCCTTGAACGAAAGCAGCTTGATTGGAGCTGATACAAAAGGGAATGGTATGTTTCATACGATTAACTAAAACTTTGGCAACAATTTTGTAGATAACTGTGCAAAGACTAATGGGCCTTAGATGCCTCATGGTGGTAGGGTCCTTAATTTTGGGTATGAGGACCAGAATTGTTTGGTTTACCGAGGCCATATCAGCTGACCCGTTTAGGAGATTAAGGCAGAGTGAGATGACGTCTGATCTAACAGTATCCCAATGTTGACGGAAGAAACCACTAGGCAATCCATCAATACCAGGGGCTTTCCTAGGATCAATATCGCGGAAAGCAGTGATAATTTCTTCTGATGTGAATTCCTTAGTAAAGGACTCATTCATGGCAGTCGTGATTGAGGGAGTGATTTTTGAAAGAATTTGATCGGACAAGGGTGGATTAGAGGATGTAAAAAGATTGTGGAAATATGTGGATGCAATTGTCATAAGATCGGTATCATCAGTACACCAATTGTTATTGGAATCAATAAGAGCAGTGATGGTGTTCTTTTTCTTTCTATTAGAAGCTCGGGCATGAAAGAAATGGGTATTTTTATCTCCTTGAGATAGCCAAAGATTGCGAGAGCGCTGTGCCTAATATACTTCTTGCTCCTCAAGTAATTTGTGGAGCTCAGCTTTGGCAGAGATGTATCTATTTTCAGCAGAAACTGAAAGAGGCCGTTGTAAAAGTGTATTGATTTTTTTAGTGAGAATATTGATACGACCAGTGGACTTAAGTCTTTGTTGGGATTGCCAGTCTCCTAGGCAGGAGCCAATGGCTTTAATTTTATCTAATGTATTACCCTTGGTAGAAGACCAAGTTTGTTTAACAATAGAGATGCCTTCGTTATTGGTGGCCCAGCAATTTTCAAATCTGAACTTGGTTGATGGGGGACGGTGATTTGTTAGAGGAGGCGGCTCCGTATTCAAGAGAAGAAAACAGTGATCAGATTTAGCATCAAAATCGGAAGTGATACTATAATTGGGATAATTTGCTTTCCATGCCATATTCCCTACAAAGCGGTCTAGTCTCTCAAATAAAGTAGGGGTTTTGGGCCCCTTTTTAGACCAAGTGAACCAACCCGTTGTAGTCTTACAGTCGAAAAGGTTATTACGGGTGAGACAATGGCGAAAATTGTTAATTTGAGATCTAGCTCGACGGCATCCGCCTTGTTTTTCATTATCAGAAAGGATTTCATTGAAATCACCACCAAGAAGCCAAGGCATACAATCATTATTATTGAGAGAATCAATTAAATCCCAAGTTTTTGGTTTATTACATGTTTCATAAAAACCATGAATACCAGTGAAATAAAACGAAGAGGAATTGCAATTAATATAAGTATGAATAAAACGATCCGAATAAGCAAGCAAATCAATATTATAATTATTCAATGTAAATAAAGCAAGTCCAGAACATTCATCAGAAAAATCCACAGAAAAAGCTAGGTCCATACCTAGCAAAGAACCAAGACGGCTGTAAGCCGTATTTTTAAGTTTAGTTTCGCATAAAAAAAGTAAATCAGGATTATGAAATTGAACGTATTGCTGGAGATGTTGAACTGCCTGGACCTTTCCGAGACCTTGACAGTTCCAACATAAGATGATCATTTCCCTCGGCGGGGCTGTGCATCAGCCGCCGCCGGAGAGTTTTTACCGCTGCTCATCCCAGCTTTCAAGGTAGGAGAAGGAGAGGGCCTAGACTTTTTGGGCTGGAGAACCACATGGATGGGGGAGCGTCTCTTGGTACCACAGTTAGGAGGAATGGGGATAGGGCCCGGAGCAGATGCTGCATCATTGGGATAATGCTTAAGTAGCCATGAGTCAAAATCATCAAAAAATGAAATACCGGTTTGGAGGAAAGGCTTACTTAGTTGATCATCTAATTTCCTCACTTGTTGAGCAGTAGGGCTTGGCACACCATCATCTTGGCCATCCAAATCGACTTGAACAGGGTAAATGGTATTCAGGGGTTGAGGAGAAATAACTCTAGAAGGCATTGGAGCTCTTGGAAGCTGCTGGGGATCCGCATTTGTAGGAGGCAATTCAGAGGATTCCTCCCCCACCATCTCATCGTTATTATTGTTTTCCTCAGTAGGGAGATCTGCAAAAGACGCAGCATCCCCTTCGTTGAGATTCCCTATAAATTTAGTAAAAGAGGAAGTAAGATTCATGTGTTGGAAACGATGGAGGAAAAGAAGATGATGGTGTTTAATAAAAATAAGACCCGAATCTTGCGCGGAGGCAACATGAGCTTTCCCTTTATCCATGGGTTCTGAAGAGGAAAGAGAATCAATAAAATAACATAGAAGGAAATAATGAAAAAATGGAAACCAGAATAAAGATGGTAGAGTACCTAACGGTGGATTCTGATTAGCATTAGCAGAGGGTTCCACATTTTTACCCTTGTCCATTGGGGCTGTACATAATAGCAATTTAATATATAAACTAGGTGCAAGGTAGAAAATCAGCTGTATGCATTGAAAAAATGATAAGATACCTATTGGAGGTTTGCAATCAGCAGAGGAGGAGTGCTCAACAATGCGAATACGACCACGTGGTCCCTGGTCTCGGCGACGCGGGGGAAGCCAATAGAGCCATTCACCATATTGGAGTTTGGTTGGATCAATCGTAGCCTTGTTAGGGCAGTGCTCGAAAATGTGACTAATGAGGCCACACCCATGACAAAGTAGGGGAAGACGCTCATATTGTAGACGGCAAGAACTGGTGCGTGCACCTTTCCCAATAAGGAGGAATCGATGGACCGGTTTAGATATGTCCATGAGTATTTCCACTCGTAGAAATTCGGTCATGTTCCCTCTTTCTTTACGTGTATCAGTACGTAGTACAGTACCAACCATGGCACCAAGAGACTGTCCCACAAGGTGAGATCTTTCGGGTTCTTCCAGAAAAGGTTTGGGTAAAGAATGTATACGGAACCAAATCCTCATGGGATTAAAGGAGTACTCATCTATGCTTTTACCAAGAACATAATTAGCTAGAGCCATCCATTCATCTTTATAGAGCCATGGGCCTCTTTCAAAAACATCGTCTTTGTCGCTTAATGTGGCAAACTCAATACGGAAGAAGGAATCTCAAATGATGGAGATTGACTTAAGATTGTTTTTCTTCCAAATGCCTTTAAAGGCTGAAAAAACAGCCCAGTCGTCTATTGGCTTAGTGGAGATGAATCTTCCAATTAGGATGGTCTTAGGGTCTTCTTCAAAAAAGTCAAAGTCAGGAGTATAGATTGCATTGGCCTCCTCGTTTGTAAGGTCCAAGTTGGTAAAGTGGGGAAGAGAAGAGGAAGAAGCCATTTGGTTGTAGAGGGGGGAATGCAAAGTAAAGATAGACAAAGAGTTGTAAACAGGAAAAGGGAAAATAAAAGGAGATAGAGCCTTATAAAAGAGAATAATAGAAGGAAGGGAGGTAAGAATTGGGAAAAAGGAAAGGAAAGAATTGTAGATGGAATGCAAGTAGACAGAATACCCAAAAATTGGGGGCGAGATGCGTGGGATAAAGATAGAAAGAGAGAGGATCGTGGAAAAAAGGAAAATGAAGTTAAGGTATTGGATTTCGGAATAAATTAGTTTTAGGGAGAAGTATAGGAAACAATTGAAAATGGAAAGTAAAGATAGGACAAATCTGGAATAATGTGGGATGTAAAAAGGAAAGAAGGGGCTTTGATTGAGGTTGAGATATCAACTGGAAAGGGTAAGTAAGAAAGGAAAGAGAAAACTGACTAAAAAGTACAAAAATTGAGTTTTTGCAATATAATCGAGTTGAAAAGATCGTAATTAATTATATGAACTCCTAAAATTTGATTAAAACTTGTTTTTCAGTCATTTTGAAGAGGTTTCGGGTGAGCGAGTCTAAATGGGCCGTAAAATGGACCCGTTGGACTTTTAACTGAGTAAAAAATACCGAATTTGAGTTTTTGCAATATAATCTTGTTGAAAAGCTCGTAATCAATTTTATGAATTCCTAAAATTTGATCAAAACTTGTTTTTCGGTCCTTTTTGTAGAGGTTTCGGGCGAACGGGCCTAAATGGGCCTTAAAATGGACCCGTTGAACTTATAACTGCGTAAAAAGAACATAAATTGAATTTTTTGCAATACAATAGTGTTGAAAAGCTCGTAATCAACGATATGAACTCTTAAGTTTTGATTAAAACTTGTTTTGCGGTCCTTTTTGTAGAGGTTTCGGATGAGCGGGTCTAAATGGGCCGTAAAATGGACCCGTTGGACTTATAATTGAGTAAAAAATACAGAAATGGAGTTTTTACAATATAATCGTGTTGAAAAGATCATAATCAATTATATGAACTCCTAAAATTTAATTAAAACGTGTTTTTCAGTCATTTTTGAAGAGGTTTCGGGCGAGCAGGTCTAAATGGGCCGTAAAATGGACCCGTTGGACTTTTAACTGAGTAAAAAATATAGAAATTGACTTTTTGCAATATAATCTTGTTGAAAAGCTCGTAATCAATTATATGAACTCCTAAAATTGGATCAAAACTTGTTTTTCGGTCCTTTTTGTAGAGGTTTTGGACGAGCGGGTCTAAATGGGCCTTAAAATTGACCCGTTGAACTTATAACTGTGTAAAAAGAACATAAATTGAATTTTTGCAATACAATAGTGTTGAAAAGCTCGTAATCAACGATATGAACTCTTATGTTTTGATTAAAACTTGTTTTGCGGTCCTTTTTGTAGAGGTTTCGGACGAGCGGGTCTAAATGGGCCGTAAAATGGACCCGTTAGACTTTTAACTGAGTAAAAGGTACATAAATTGTGTTTTTGCAATATAATAGTGTTGAAAAGATCGTAATCAATTATATGAACTCCTAAAATTTGATTAAAACTTGTTTTTCAGTCATTTTTGAAGAGGTTTCGGGTGAGCGGGTATAAATGTGCCGTAAAATGGACCCGTTAGACTTTTAACTAAGTAAAAAATACCGAATTTGAGTTTTTGCAATATAATCTTTTTTGAAAAGCTCGTAATCAATTATATGAACTCCTAAAATTGGATCAAAACTTGTTTTGCGGTCCTTTTTGTAGAGGTTTCGAACGAGCGGGTCTAAATGGGCCGTAAAATGGACTCGTTGGACTTTTAACTGAGTAAAAAATACCGAATTTGAGTTTTTGCAATATAATCTTGTTGAAAAGCTCGTAATCAATTATATGAACTCCTAAAATTGGATCAAAACTTGTTTTTCGGTCATTTTTGTAGAGGTTTTGGTCGAGCGGGTCTAAATGGGCCTTAAAATGGACCCGTTGAACTTATAACTGAGTAAAAATAACAGAAATTGAATTTTTGCAATACAATAGTGTTGAAAAGCTCGTAATCAACGATATGAACTCTTAAGTTATGATTAAAACTTGTTTTGCAGTCCTTATTATAGAGGTTTCAAACGAGCGGGTCTAAA
This sequence comes from Hibiscus trionum, assembly GCA_030270665.1. NCBI lineage: Eukaryota > Viridiplantae > Streptophyta > Magnoliopsida > Malvales > Malvaceae > Hibiscus > Hibiscus trionum. The sequence continues at coordinate 36,133,304 of BSYR01000026.1, read as the reverse complement.
TGGGCCGTAAAATGGACTCGTTGGACTTTTAACTGAGTAAAAAATACCGAATTTGAGTTTTTACAATATAATCTTGTTGAAAAGCTTGTAATCAATTATATGAACTCCTAAAATTCGATTAAAACTTGTTTTTCAGTCATTGTTGAAGAGGTTTCGGGCGAGCGGGTCTAAATGGGTCGTAAAATGGACCCGTTGGACTTTTAACTAAGTAAAAAATACTGAATTTGAGTTTTTGCAATATAATCTTGTTGAAAAGCTCGTAATCAATTATATGAACTCCTAAAATTGGATCAAAACTTGTTTTTCGGTCCTTTTTGTAGAGGTTTCGAACGAGCGGGTCTAAATGGGCCGTAAAATGGACCCGTTGGACTTTTAACTGAGTAAAAAATACAGAATTTGAGTTTTTAAAATATAATCTTGTTGAAAAGCTCGTAATCAATTATATGAACTCCTAAAATTAGATCAAAACTTGTTTTTCGGTCCTTTTTGTAGAGGTTTTGGACGAGCGGGTCTAAATGGGTCTTAAAATGGACCCGTTGAACTTATAACTGAGTAAAAATAAGAGAAATTGAATTTTTGCAATACAATAGTGTTGAAAAGCTCGTAATCAACGATATGAACTCTTAAGTTATGATTAAAACTTGTTTTGCAGTCCTTATTGTAGAGGTTTCAGACGAGCGGGTCTAAATGGGCCGTAAAATGGACTCGTTGGACTTTTAAATGAGTAAAAAATACCGAATTTGAGTTTTTACAATATAATCTTGTTGAAAAGCTCGTAATCAATTATATGAACTCCTAAAATGGATCAAAACTTGTTTTTCGGTCCTTTTTGTAGTGGTTTCGGACGAACGGGTCTAAATGAGCCTTAAAATGGACTCGTTGAACTTATAACTACGTAAAAACAATAGAAATTGAATTTTTTGCAATACAATAGTGTTGAAAAGCTCGTAATCAACGATATGAACTCTTAAGTTTTGATTAAAACTTGTTTTGCGGTCCTTTTTGTAGAGGTTTCGGACGAGCGGGTCTAAATGGGTCGTAAAATGGACCAGTTGGACTTTTAACTAAGTAAAAATATAGAAATTGAGTTTTTGCAATATAATCGTGTTGAAACGATCGTAATCAATTATATGAACTCCTAAAATTTGATTAGAACTTGTTTTTCAGTCATTTTTGAAGAGGTTTCGGGCGAGCGGGTCTAAATGGGCCGTAAAATGGACCCGTTGGACTTTTAACTGAGTAAAAAATACAGAAATTGACTTTTTGCAATATAATCTTGTTGAAAAGCTCTTAATCAATTATATAAACTCCTAAAATTGGATCAAAACTTGTTTTTCGGTACTTTTTGTAGAGGTTTCGGACGAGCGGGTCTAAATGGGCCTTAAAATTGACTATTTGAACTTATAACTGTGTAAAAAGAACATAAATTGAATTTTTGCAATACAATAGTGTTGAAAAGCTCGTAATCAACGATATGAACTCTTAAGTTTTGATTAAAATTTGTTTTGCGGTCCTTTTTGAAGAGGTTTCGGACGAGCTGGTCTAAATGGGCCGTAAAATGGACCCGTTGGACTTTTAACTGAGTAAAAAGTAAATAAATTGTGTTTTTGCAATATAATCGTGTTGAAAAGATCGTAATCAATTATATGAACTCCTAAAATTTGATTAAAACTTGTTTTTCAGTCATTTTTGAAGAGGTTTCGGGCGAGCGGGTCTAAATGGGCTGTAAAATGGACCCGTTGGACTTTTACCTAAGTAAAAAATACCGAATTCGAGTTTTTGCAATATAATCTTGTTGAAAAGCTCGTAATCAATTATATGAACTCCTAAAATTGGATAAAAACTTGTTTTTCGGTCCTTTTTGTAGAGGTTTCGAACGAGCGGGTCTAAATGAGCCGTAAAATGGACCCGTTGGACTTTTAACTGAGTAAAAAATACCGAATTTGAGTTTTTGCAATATAATCTTGTTGAAAAGCTCGTAATCAATTATATGAACTCCTAAAATTGTATCAAAACTTGTTTTTCGGTCCTTTTTGTAGAGGTTTTGGACGAGCGGGTCTAAATGGGCCTTAAAATGGAGCCGTTGAACTTATAACTGCGTAAAAAGAACATAAATTGAATTTTTGCAATACAATAGTGTTGAAAAGCTCGTAATCAACGATATGAACTCTTAAGTTTTGATTAAAACTGGTTTTGCAGTCCTTTTTGAAGAGGTTTCGGACGAGCGGGTCTAAATGGGCCATAAAATGGACCTGTTGGACTTTTTACTGTGTAAAAAGTACAAAAATTTAGTTTTTGCAATATAATCGTGTTGAAAACATTGTAATCAATTATATGAACTCCTAAAATTTGATTAAACTTGTTTTTCAGTCATTTTTGAAGAGGTTTCGGGCGAGCGGGTCTAAATGGGTCGTAAAATGGACCCGTTGGACTTTTAACTGAGTAAAAAATACCGAATTTGAGTTTTTGCAATATAATCTTGTTGAAAAGCTCGTAATCAATTATATGAACTCCTAAAATGGATCAAAACTTGTTTTTCGGTCCTTTTTGTAGTGGTTTCGGACGAGCGGGTCTAAATGGTCCTTAAAATGGACCCGTTGAACTTATAACTGCGTAAAAAGAACATAAATTGAATTTTTGCAATACAATAGTGTTGAATAGCTCGTAATCAACGATATGAACTCTTAAGTTTTGATTAAAACTTGTTTTGCGGTCCTTTTTGTAGAGGTTTCGGACGAGCGGGTCTAAATGGGCAGTAAAATGGACCCGTTGGAATTTTTTTTTGAAGAAAGGGCCTCATTAAAAACCCCACTAATCCTTACTGGGCCAGCCCAGTAAGGGTCCTAGGAGGGGAAAAGAGTACCCAACTATATTATAAATCAGGGTGGTTGGTGATCAACCGGTACAAAAGAACGCAAATCATCGGGCAAGCCAGGTCCGAAATACAATGAGGATTTAGAATGAAGGGCCCAATTGGCTATACAGTGAGCTAAAACATTAGCTGTACGCGGTACATAAAGTAAACATAAACTAGTGACGGTATCAAAGAAAGATCGAGCTGTCAGAATCTGCCGCTGATGGGGGGAGGCATCCTGGCCGGTTTGACGTAGCCTATTGACTATCCGGGCCGCGTCCGACTCAAGATGAAAACCTTGCCAGCCAGCGTCTGCACCGAGGGTGACTCCAGCGATGATAGCATGGAGTTCCGCGGATGGAGAATCTACGGTATCATCCAAGAAGAATGCCCGTCCTAGTAAGATAGCTCCACTGGTGTCGCGAGCCAGAATACCAATGCCGGCGAAACCTGTAGCTGGGTTGAAAGCGCCATCGACATTGATTTTGATCGTCCCAGCCGGTGGTGGTCTCTAGACAGGTTGGGAAAGGGCTGGCTCCGTCTTCGGTCGCGTCGTGATATGGTCTAAGTTGGCCGAGATGTAGTCGTGAAGTAGTTCCTGGGAGTTCATCAGAGTAAGCCAAGGGGGCTGCAGGCGCTGAGTATGGACCCAGTCATTTCTCCTGAGCGTACTGTATAAATGTTAGTATCGTGAAAGCCCTACGGTAACATATCCCGGCGTTCAGCAGAGATTGGGACATGCAAGATGTTGGCGGCATCATCCCAGTCAAAGTATTGGCGAATTTTATGTTCGTCCCAAGAGTTGTGATGACGGGTCATGAAGTCACCGCAACGCAAGGGTATCTCCTCATTATCTTGATAGTTACCAAAGAAGGAGAGACCAGCGGACCCACCCCATTGTTCTCGGTGGATACGTATGCGACTATCAATGCCAGGCCGCCAGAAAAAACCTGGCTGCAAACGTTGCATGGCTTGCCAGATACCACGCCAGGCAAATGAGGCGCGCTGATCGGCTTTCGCATCTAGAATATTGCCGGAGGGGTAATAACGTGATCGCAGGACCCGCGCAAGTAGGGAATCAGGCGAGTGAATCATTCGCCAGATTTGTTTCCCAAGAAGTGAAACGTTAAAGTCTCGTAAGTCACGGAAGCCCATTCCTCCAGCGGCTTTGGGTGTACAAATGGTATCCAGGGACAGCATTGCCATCCTTTCTTGTTACTTCTGCCCGACCACCAGTATCGACAAATTGCCCGTGTCACATCGTCGACAATGTTTTGCGGAAGCAGATAACAGGACATAACGTACTGAGGTATAGCTTGTGCCACTGATTTGATTAGAATTTCACGCCCACTATATGAGAGTAAATTAGTATCCCATTTAGCCATGCGTGAGTTGACCTTGTCACGAATAAACCCAAGACTGGCCGTTCGGTTCTTCCCAACGAGGAGAGGGACCCCAAGATAAGTACCAGAGTCATCAACCAAACGGATGCCAAGGGTTTGCTGAAGGGCCTGTGAGAAGGCTGCCGAGCAGGAGGAACTACAATAGGCAGTCGATTTAGCAAAGTTGACAGATTAGCCCGAGGATGATTCGTACAAACAAAGAATCGCCTTTAACCGCTGGACTTCCGTTGGGCAATTACGGACAAAGACAATGCTGTCGTCCGCAAAGAGCAGATGGTTAATCCGCGGTCCTCGGCGATTGGCCTGTAAGCCGACGAGTCGGCCCGCTCGCTGTTCGGCTTCAAGAGCCACTGAAAGCCCTTGGGAGCAAATTAGGAAAAGGAATGGCGAGAGGGGGTCGCCTTGTCTGATTCCCCTAGTTGGAGAGAAATCTTGGGAGAGAGCATCGTTAAGACGAACTGAGAATGAAACAGTGGAAACACGACGAAGTAACAACTGTACCCAGTCCGATGCGAATCCCATACGTATCATTACGTCTTTGAGAAAAGACCATTCAACTTTGTCAAAGGCATTCTCCATGTCTAGTTTCAAGGCAGCCCCTTGATAGATCGAAGCGCTATTAGAATGAAGGGTATGAACAAGTTCATGGGCAATCAGAATATTATCAGTGATGTTCCTACCACTAACAAAAGCGGCTTGCGCATCACTGATACAGGACGGTAAGATAGGCTTGAGTCGATTCACAAGAACCTTGGCAACGGTTTTGTAAATGATAGTGCATAAGCTGATCGGCCTAAACTAACGCATACTAGAAGCGTCAGGCACTTTCGGGATGAGGACAATAATCGTTTTGTTAACCGTCGCCATGTCCTCTTCCCCTCGTAAAGACGCAGACAAAGTTGGACCAACTCGGGCCCAATGACATCCCAGTATTGCCTGTAGAAGCTGCTAGGGAAGCCATCAAAAACCGAAGCTTTCCTAGGACCTATATCCCGGAAAGCTGTAATCACCTCATCTTTAGTGAAAGGTCGTAGCAACGAATCATTCATTGTGGCATTAACGACTGGGCTGATGTGTTCCAGAAGATGGGGAGAGGAAGTCAAATTGGACGAAGTAAATAAAACTTGAAAATAATCCGAGGCAATCCGAAGAAGCTCAGATTTTTCGGTATGCCAGGTTTGGTTTACATCAAAAAGTCCACGTATAGTGTTATTTTTCCGTCGTTTAGACGCCCTAGCATGAAAAGAAGGACGTGTTTTTGTCACCTTGCGACAGCCAGGCAACACGGGAACGCTGTGCCCAGTAGGCTTCTCATGCGTCCAATAGACGTCGAAGTTCCAATTTCGCATCTCGTAGGTTAAGCAGCATTTCAGGTGATAGCTGTCGTCGACGCATGTAAGAATTAATCTGACGTTGAAGCTCAGCGATGCGGTTGTTGGATTTGAAACGTCGAGTCGTTTGCCAATCATGTAAGTGGTTTCCAACAATAGCCAACTTGTCAAGGAGGGTGCCTGACGCGTTTGACCAAGCTTGTTGGAAAGTTGTGATACATGATGGGTCATTTGCCCAGCAAGATTCAAAGCGAACGTGATCGCTATCATTCCGGGAACGAGTCTCATGGGGATCAACACGTTTGGTGTCCATGAGAATAACATAATGATCGGAATCTGGAGAGAAAATGTTCCTGCATTGGAATGTTAGGTGTGCATTTAGCCATGCATTACAGGCAAGGAATCGATCTAGTCATTCACAAACGGATGCAACGTTGGGCCCCGTTCGTGACCATGTGAACTAGCCCGAACAGGGTTTACAATAAAAAATTTCATTACGAGCTAGGCAATCTCGAAAGTTGTTAATTTGTGATTGTGGTCTGCGACTTCCGCCTTATTTTTCAGAGTCGGATAAAATGTCGTTTAGATCTCCACCTATTAGCCAAGGCAACTGTGAATTGCGACGAAGAGAGTCTATGAGCTCCCATGTTTTATGTTTCATGCTAGTTTCCGCGTACCCATAAACGCCGGTGAATCGAAAGCAATCATCAGTAGTTGTAATAGTTGAATCAATGTAACGATCAGAGTACGATAAAAGATCCAGAGTTGCATTATTATTCCATAATAATAAAAGACCTGAGCAAGTGGGGCTGCTTTTCACATGGAAGCAACCCGTCATATCCAAAGAAAACTTTAAACGTTCGAAATCAAAATTAAACAATCTAGTTTCAGACAAGAAAATAATGGTTGGTTCCAACTTCTGGACTAGAAAAACAAGACCTTGAACTGCCTCTGGTGAACCAAGCCCACGGCAGTTCCAGCAAAATATCCTCATTTCTCTCGGCGGGGTAGAATATCAACCGCCGCCGAAGAGATTTTGCTGCTCATCCAGATTTAGTATGTTTGGTAGTCTTTTCAGATGGTGCACTGGGTTTTGCCGGTCTTGCTTGAACCTTGGGGGAGGTACGCGGACGCTTGGCCACAGTGGGGGCAGCTAGAGGTGGGCTGCGCTTTGCCTTGCGAGGTCCTATTGCACCCTTCGGAGGGCTTGATGTGGTAGCAAGCCAATCCTCGAACTCCGAGTTGACAGGCTCATAAGCGTTACTGCCGTGGCCAGCAGTGGTAGATTTGTCAGGCACAGTAGTAGGCACCGGGAATCCTTCATCGTCAATCAGCACGAATCGCTGTTCAGGAGGGGTGGATGATGCATCATCAATCCCTACAGCATGGGCGGTGTTGGGAGATCCAGTGTTGGTTGATTCCTTATCAGCGGGTATAACATCGAGAGGGACCACGTCGAGGGGTTCAACTGATATGCCAGCAGTGGGTGTGGTATGCTTTCCACTGGTAACGTCCCCCGCGTCTGCCATTGGTGCATCAGGGGCAATTGGGGCCGTCTGGTCCAGCAGTGTGTCTGCACCCATAGGTGCCACAGCAGCGATGGGCTTAGCAGCAGCATCGGCAGAGGGAACTGCAGTAGCCTCGTCTTTTGGGTCTGTTGCAGCAGTATCCGTCATCTGCGTGTCTGAGGCGGCGTCAGCAACAACAACCTTTTTTCCTTTTCGATCTGTTCCTGTAGAGCAGAAAGGAAAGCAACGACAGTTAGGAAAGTGCCGTTGAAAAGAGCATAGTAGACAAATATTAATAAATATGTCCCTGGATAAAATTGCATAAAAATTAGCCAAAGATACCATTGGTGGCTGGTTTCTTTGTTGTTGGTCCGGCACCTGAGAAAGTATAAGATTGTTGAGCATGAGCGTCATAGAGATGCATGCAGCACGCAAAGCATAAAGAGCAAAAAAAAAGAGGGTCCAAACCCTAAAGAGAAAAATAGGGATATAGATGTGGGTACTGGTGGCTGTGGATTGCTTGGTCGGAGGGCCAGCAGGTTCGAAGTAGCACACCCGACCTCTGGTCATTATTTTGGACCTATTCTTCGGAGCAGGGGCACGTAGCCAGTCTCCATACTGCTGGGGTTCCGTCGTGTCATCCTTAAATTCTGCTCAGGTGGCTTTAAGATGACATAGAATGCCACACCCATGACAGAAGGTGGGCAGCTTCTCATATTGAATCAGGAGCATTTGAGGATCCTCGTCCTCTATGCGCATGGCCACAAACCGACGCAAAGGTTGGTTTACATTGATAATAACCCAGACACGAAGGAACTTGATCATGTTCCCATCATCTGACTTTCGAGAGTCTGTTCCTATAACCGCGCCAAGCCCACTGCCAAGGGTTCGTTCGGTGATATTAGCCACTGTAACTCCAGTCATCATGGCTATGGGCACCCTGTGGATTCGTACCCAGATTCTCATCTGGTTGTATATATAACCATCAATGGTAAGTTTTGGTTGAACCGGTAGGAGCGCCAGCCAATCCTTCTTGAATGTCCAAGGTCCTCATTTTAGAACTTGTAGAACTAGCGTTTTGATATAATAATTGAAAAATGTTTTGGACCAATTTGAAAAGAATTTAAAACTTGGTTTTAAGTCCAAACAACTTGAAAATATGTTTGAGGTATTTTAAGAGGTTTTTGGCAATGTTTTTCATGCTATTATATAGACAAACTTGTGTTTTCAAGCTACCCGTATCGATACGGTTGTATCCGTACCGATAACTTTTTGCCCCAGTTTGGTCACTGCCAAAACCCGTATCGAAACAGGCTTGGCCGTTTCGATACGGATCGGGATCGTTTCGATACGCCTAGTAAGTGTACCGATCCCCTTTCCAACAACCCCAACGGCTATTTCCCAACGGTCATTTAAATGTAAAACCGTACCGATACGCTCTGAAGCGTATCGATACGCCTAGGCTGTCAAGAGCCCAACGGCTAGTTTCTATGATGGCCGTACCGATACGGGTCCAAGCGTATCGATACAGATGGCTGCAGAACAGCATTTATGAAGGGAAATAAAGTCCTCAACGGCTCCAAATCATCCCCAACGGCTAGTAACGACTATAAACTCATCAAGGAGTATAAAAGGGACCTCCAAGCATCAAGTAAAGGCTAATGCTCATATTGTCAAACATCAAATGATCAAGAATTGTCTTAGAGCTTAAATTGTCATTTATTGTATAGACAAACACTAGTGAGCCAAAATTGTCAAATTTGCTCAAGTGTTTTAGGTTTTGGGTGAGTGCTTAATTGAGCAAACAAACACCTATTAGAGCGTTTTAAGTTTGCTTATTGTTTCTCTTTGTAAGAGAGGGTTTTAATCAAGGCTTTGGGTAGAAAGCTTGATTGTGTGTAAGGGTTACCTCCTAAGCCTAGAAAAGGGGAAGAACAATTAGTGGAATTGTTTGGAAATCCTTAGTGGGGAGCTAAGGTAGTGGATGTAGACCTTAGTTAGAAGTTTGAACCACTATAAATCATTGTGTCTATTTACATTCTAGCTTCCACAACCCTTCCACCCAAAAATTCACCTCTCCACCACTTGGTGAGCATAATCGGTTGAACGAATCGAGCCCCACACATCTCAACAGAACTTCGTCCCTGCAGGACTTAGTCTCAAATTTGAAAAGGAAATAACCAGAGCCCGGAGTCGTTACCGATGAGAGTATATCATTTCCCCATACGGAGGTGAAGATGCGCACCACGGCTGTTTCATCAAAATCCTTAGTGTTGAAGAGTTTTCCAATCAGAGACGACTTGTAGTCACCGAGTGGGACGGCCTTCGTGGATGCAGGCGCACAGATCACATTTTTCTCCTCCGCAGTGAATTGGAGGTTGTCAAAACGGGAAAGAAAAGAGTCTGTAGAAGCCATATGAGGAAGGTTGCACGGATGAGAATGTAGTAGTAAGATAAAGTGATCGAGGTTAGACGTAAATGTCACACAAAGACAGCTGATCGCATGAAGGGGAAAGGTAAGACCAGTGGTCAGTATATGATGAGGGAATGTCCCCAGGAAATGAACAGATCGTTTAAATTTTGAGGACTGTGGATAATCCAAATAACAATAGGATAATATTGATTTAAATTTAAATAGAATCCTAGTAATCGTGGGATTATAGGATAATATTAATTTAAATGCAAATAGGATCCTAGAAGGTGTGGGATTATCAAGATAATTTAATAGTAATTTGAATTTAAATAGTATCCTGATAAAAAAGGGATTAAAGGATAATATTAATTTAAATTCAAATAGAATCCTAGTAGGTGAGGGATTATCCAGATAAGGGATGAACAAAATTCTTTGAATTTTATTATCCACAATTGTTAAATCGTGATAACATAGAATTTTATCCAGATAATTTCCAAAAATCAAATAAGCCCGAAAGAATAGGAATATATCAAGATTTGATAAATCTTGTTGGGAAGCTTCCGATATGCTTGGGAGAAGGGTACGTGCATGAGGGTTAGATTCCCATGCAAAGCCGGGATACAGAATTTTGAATTTTCTTGGAATCCTGTGCAGAACGATAATTTTATTCTCTAACTGACAGTATCCCAGGTTCCTAAAATTGTGGAACAACTGAGACGTAGCTTCCTTCCGGTGTCTCGCGGTTGCAGTAGTACCAGTAGTGTTATCCGACTGGTAGATGAACAATCGTGTTCTGAAACACAATTGGTGACCATGAACAAGCAGAAGAACACTTGTTTCTAAATTGTAATTAGCCTGAAAACAGACAAATGATAATAATAATAATAATAATAATAATAATAATAGAATACTGGTGGTCTGTTCGAAAAACAGTAACAAGTAACGATATGAACGAGCCTGCTGCATGGCTTCATGTGTGGACGTGTGCATGTAGGCAGATGCGTCCATTGTTAGTGTAAGTATGGTATAAGTGAATGAACAGAACCATAATTTTCTCGGCGGGACGCCGCTGTTTAGGGAGATGATACAAGGTCGTAAAGACCAGAAAAGTGTCTGCGCTCTGTAAAAAGAGGCAGGGCTGTCGAAGGGCACCATAATTGATGGCCCAGCATTTGAGTGATGCTTGTGGATAGCATCAGATGCCTGATCGGCAGGGGTTGGCCAGTGCTAGTGCAAAAACATTGTGATTGCCACTGATAAATGCAAAAGAAATACGATGGGGATGGGAAGAACCCGTAGTAACAAGTAGAAAAAATTCGTCCGGGCATGGTGGGTGGTTTTTACTGTCATCGTGTATGTGCTAAGCAAGCACCACCATGGCATTGGGAGGGGGAGAAGGCATGGAGGGTGGCAGAGGGTATGGCGGAAGAAGGCGGTGATAAGGAGGGAGGGAGGAAAAGTGAGGGGGAGGGTAGAGAGAAAAAATGAGAGAGAAATTACCCGTTGGACTTTTAACTGAGTAAAAAATACAAAAATTGAGTTTTTGCAATATAATCGTGTTGAAACAATCGTAATCAATTATATGAACTCCTAAAATATGATTAAAACTTGTTTTTCAGTCATTTTTGAAGAGGTTTCGGGCGAGCGGGTCTAAATGGGTCGTAAAATGGACCCGTTGGTCTTTTAACTGAGTAAAAAATACCGAATTTGAGTTTTTGCAATATAATCTTGTTGAAAAGCTCATAATCAATTATATGAACTCCTAAAATTGGATCAAAACTTGTTTTTCGGTCCTTTTTGTAGAGGTTTCGGACGAGCGGGTCTAAATGGGCCTTAAAATTGACCCGTTGAACTTATAACTGCGTAAAGAGAACAGAAATTGATATTTTTTGCAATACAATAGTGTTGAAAAGCTCGTAATCAACGAAATGAACTCTTAAGTTTTGATTAAAACTTGTTTTGCGGTCCTTTTTGTAGAGGTTTCGGACGAGCGGGTCTAAATGGGCCGTCAAATGGACCCGTTCGACTTTTAACTGAGTAAAAAATACAGAAATTGAGTTTTTGCAATATAATCGTGTTGAAACGATCGTAATCAATTATATGAACTCCTAAAATTTGATTAAAACTTGTTTCTCAGTCATTTTTGAAGAGGTTTCGGGCGAGCGGGTCTAAATGGGCCGTAAAATGGACCCGTTGGACTTTTAACTGAGTAAAAAATACAGAAATTAACTTTTTGCAATATAATCTTGTTGAAAAGCTCGTAATCAATTATATGAACTCCTAAAATTGGATCAAAACTTGTTTTTCGGTCCTTTTTGTAGAGGTTTTGGACGAGCGGGTCTAAATGGGCCTTAAAATTGACCCGTTGAACTTCTAACTGCGTAAAAAGAACATAAATTGAAATTTTGCAATACAATAGTGTTGAAAAGCTCGTAATTAACGATATGAACTCTTAAGTTTTGATTAAAACTTGTTTTGCGGTCCTTTTTGTGGAGGTTTCGGACGAGCGGGTCTAAATGGGCCGTAAAATGGACTCGTTGGACTTTTCACTGAGTAAAAAGTACATAAATTGTGTTTTTGCAATATAATCGTGTTGAAAAGATCGTAATCAATACTACAAAAAGTCCTAAAATTTGATTAAAACTTGTTTTTCAGTCATTTTTGAAGAGGTTTCGGGCGAGCGGGTCTAAATGGGCCGTAAAATGGACCCGTTGGACTTTTAACTGAGTAAAAAATACCGAATTTGAGTTTTTACAATATAATCTTGTTGAAAAGCTCGTAATCAATTATATGAACTCCTAAAATTGGATCAAAACTTGTTTTTCGGTCCTTTTTGTAGAGGTTTCGAACGAGCGGGTCTAAATGGGCCGTAAAATGGACCCGTTGGACTTTTAACTAAGTAAAAAATACCAAATTTGAGTTTTTGCAATATAATCTTTTTGAAAAGCTCGTAATCAATTATATGAACTCCTAAAATTGGATCAAAACTTGTTTTTCGGTCCTTTTTGTAGAGGTTTTGGAAGAGCGGGTCTAAATGGGCCTTAAAATGGACTCGTTGAACTTATAACTGCGTAAAAAGAACATAAATTGAATTTTTGCAATACAATAGTGTTGAAAAGCTCGTAATCAACGATATGAAATCTTAAGTTTTGATTAACACTTGTTTTGCGGTCCTTTTTGTAGAGGTTTCGGACGAGCGGTTCTAAATGGGCCGTAAAATGGACCCGTTGGACTTTTAACTGAGTAAAAAGTACGTAAAATGTGTTTTTGCAATATAATCGTGTTGAAACGATCGTAATCAATTATATGAACTCCTAAAATTTGATTAAAACTTGTTTTTCAGTCATTTTTGAAGAGGTTTCGGGCGAGCGGGTCTAATTGGGCCGTAAAATGGACCCGTTGGACTTTTAACTGAGTAAAAAATACAGAAATTGACTTTTTGCAATATATTCTTGTTGAAAAGATCGTAATCAATTATATGAACTCCTAAAATTGGATCAAAACTTGTTTTTCGGTCCTTTTTGTAGAGGTTTCGGACGAGCGGGTCTAAATGGGCCTTAAAATTGACCCGTTGAACTTTTAACTGCGTAAAAAGAACATAAATTGAATTCTTGCAATACAATAGTGTTGAAAAGGTCGTAATCAACGATATGAACTCTTAAGTTTTGATTAAAACTTGTTTTTCGGTCCTTTTTGTAGAGGTTTCGGACGGGCTGGTCTAAATGGGCCGTAAGATGGACCCGTTGGACTTTTAACTGAGTAGAAAATACCGAATTTGAGTTTTTACAATATAATCTTGTTGAAAAGCTCATAATCAATTATATGAACTCCTAAAATTGGATCAAAACTTGTTTTTCGGTCCTTTTTGTAGAGGTTTCGGACGAGTGAGTCTAAATGGGCCTTAAAATGGACCCGTTGAACTTATAACTGCGTAAAAAGAATAGAAATTAAATTTTTGCAATACAATAGTGTTGAAAAGCTCGTAATCAGCGATATGAACTCTTAAGTTTTGATTAAAACTTGTTTTGCGGTCCTTTTTGTAGAGGTTTCGGACGAGCGAGTCTAAATGGGCCCTAAAATGGACCTGTTGGAGTTTTAACTTAGTAAAAAGTACAGAAATTGAATTTTTGCAATACAATAGTGTTGAAAAGCTCGTAATCAACGGTATGAACTCTTAAGTTTTGATTAAAACTTGTTTTGCGGTCCTTTTTGTAGATGTTTCAGATGAGCGGGTCTAAATAGGCCTTAAAATGGACCCGTTTGACTTTTAACTGAGTAAAAAGTACAAAAATTGAGTTTTTGCAATATAATCGTGTTGAAAAGATAGTAATCAATGATAAGAAGTCCTAAAATTTAATTAAAACTTGTTTTTCAGTCATTTTTGAAGAGGTTTCGGGCGAGCGGGTCTAAATGGGCCGTAAAATAGACCCGTTGGACTTTTAATTGAGTAAAAAATATCGAATGTGTTTTTTGCAATATAATCTTGTTGAAAAGCTCGTAATCAATTATATGAACTCCTAAAATTTGATCAAAACTTGTTTTTCAGTCATTTTTGAAGAGGTTTCGGGCGAGCGGGTCTAAATGGGCCTTAAAGTGGACCCGTTGAACTTATAACTGCGTAAAAAGAACATAAACTGAATTTTTGCAATACAATAGTGTTGAAAAGCTCGTAATCAACGATATGAACTCTTATGTTTTGATTAAAACTTGTTTTGCGGTCCTTTTTGTAGAGGTTTCGGACGAGCGGGTCTAAATGGGCCGTAAATTAGACCCGTTGGAATTTTGACTGAGTAAAAAATACATAAATTGAGTTTTTGCAATATAATCGTGTTGAAACGATCGTAATCAATTATATGAACTCCTAAAATTTGATCAAAACTTGTTTTTCAGTCATTTTTGAAGAGGTTTCGGGCGAGCGGGTCTAAATGGACCCGTTGGACTTTAAAATGAGTAATAAATACCGAATTTGAGTTTTTGCAATATAATCTTGTTGAAAAGCTCGTAATCAGTTATATGAACTCCTAAAATTGGATCAAAACTTGTTTTGCGGTCCTTTTTGTAGAGGTTTCGGACGAGCGAGTCTAAATGAGACTTAAAATGGACCCGTTGGACTTTTAACTGAGTAAAAAGTACAAAAATTGAGTTTTTGCAATATTATCGTGTTGAAAAGATCGTAATCAATGATATGAAGTCCTAAAATTTTATTAAAACCTTTTTCGGTCATTTTTGAAGAGGTTTCGGGCGAGCGGGTCTAAATGGGCCGTAAAATGGACCTGTTGGACTTTTAACTAAGTAAAAAATACCGAATTTGAGTTTTTGCAATATAATCTTGTTGAAAAGCTCGTAATCAATTATATAAACTCCTAAAATTTGATCAAAACTTGTTTTTCAGTCATTTTTGAGAGGTTTCGGACGAGCGGGTCTAAATGGGCCTTAAAATGGACCCGTTGAACTTATAACTGCGTAAAAAGAACAGAAATTGAATTTTTGCAATACAATCATGGTTAAAAGATCGTAATCAGTTATATGAACTCCTAAAATTTGATTAGAACTTGTTTTTCAGCAATTTTTGAAGAGGTTTCGGGCGAGCGGGTCTAAATGGGCCGTAAAATGGACCCGTTGGACTTTTAACTAAGTAAAAAATACCGAATTTGAGTTTTTGCAATATAATCTTGTTGAAAAGCTCGTAATCAATTATATAAACTCCTAAAATTTGATCAAAACTTGTTTTTCAGTCATTTTTGAGAGGTTTCGGACGAGCGGGTCTAAATGGGCCTTAAAATGGACCCGTTGAACTTATAACTGCGTAAAAAGAACAGAAATTGAATTTTTGCAATACAATCATGGTTAAAAGATCGTAATCAGTTATATGAACTCCTAAAATTTGATTAGAACTTGTTTTTCAGCAATTTTTGAAGAGGTTTCGGGCGAGCGGGTCTAAATGGGCCGTAAAATGGACCCGTTGGACTTTTAACTGAGTAAAAAGTACCAAAATTGGGTTTTTGCAATATAATCATGTTGAAAAGATCGTAATTAATTATATGAACTCCTAAAATTTGATTAAAACTTGTTTTTCAGTCATTTTTGAAGATGTTTTGGGCGAGCGGGTCTAAATGGGCCGTAAAATGGACCCTTGGACTTTTAACTGTGTAAAAAATACCGAATTTGAGTTTTTGCAATATAATCTTGTTGAAAAGATCATAATCAATTATATGAATTCCTAAAATTTGATCAAAACTTGATTTTCGGTCCTTTTTGTAGAGGTTTCGGGCGAGCGGGTCTAAATGGGCCTTAAAATGGACCCGTTGAACTTATAACTGCGTAAAAAGAACATAAATTGAATTTTTTACAATACAATAGTGTTGAAAAGCTCGTAATCAACGATATGAACTCTTAAGTTTTGATTAAAACTTGTTTTGCGGTCCTTTTTTTAGAGGTTTCGGGCGAGCGGGTCTAAATGGGCCGTAAAATGGACCCGTTAGACTTTTAACTGAGTAAAAAACACCGAATTTGAGTTTTTGCAATATAATCGTGTTGAAAAGATCGTAATCAATGATATGAAGTCCTAAAATTTGATTAAAACTTGTTTTTCAGTCATTTTTGAAGAGGTTTCGGGCGAGCGAGTCTAAATGGGCCGTAAAATAGACTCGTTGGACTTTTAACTGAGTAAAAAATACCGAATGTGTTTTTTGCAATATAATCTTGTTGAAAAGCTCGTAATCAATTATATGAACTCCTAAAATTTGATCAAAACTTGTTTTGCAGTCATTTTTGAAGAGGTTTCGGGAGAGCGGGTCTAAATGGGCCGTAAAATGGACCCGTTGGACTTTAAAATGAGTAAAAAATACCGAATTTGAGTTTTTGCAAGATAATATTGTTGAAATGCTCGTAATCAATTATATGAACTCCTAAAATTGGATCAAAACTTGTTTTTCGATCCTTTTTGTAGAGGTTTCGGACGAGCGGGTCTAAATGGGCCTTAAAATGGACCCGTTGAACTTATAACTGCGTAAAAAGAACAGAAACTGAATTTTTGCAATACAATAGTGTTGAAAAGCTCGTAATCAACGATATGAACTCTTAAGTTTTGATTAAAACTTGTTTTGCGGTCCTTTTTGTAGAGGTTTCGGACGAGCGGGTCTAAATGGGCCGTAAAATGGACCCGTTGGAATTTTAACTGGTAAAAAATAAAGAAATTGAGTTTTTGCAATATAATCGTGTTGAAACGATCGTAATCAATTATATGAACTCCTAAAATTTGATTAAAACTTGTTTTTCAGTCATTTTTGAAGAGGTTTCGGGCGAGCGGGTCTAAATGGGCCGTAAAATGGACCCGTTGGACTTTTAACTGAGTAAAAAACACCGAATTTGAGTTTTTGCAATATAATCTTGTTGAAAAGCTCGTAATCAATTATATGAACTCCTAAAATTGGATCAAAACTTGTTTTGCGGTCCTTTTTGTAGAGGTTTCGGACGAGCGAGTCTAAATGAGACTTAAAATGGACCCGTTGGACTTTTAACTGAGTAAAAAGTACAAAAATTGAGTTTTTGCAATATCATCGTGTTGAAAAGATCGTAATCAATGATATGAAGTCCTAAAATTTTATTAAAACTTTTTTCGGTCATTTTTGAAGAAGTTTCGGGCGAGCGGGTCTAAATGGGCCGTAAAATGGACCCGTTGGACTTTTAACTGAGTAAAAAATACCGAATTTGAGTTTTTGCAATATAATCTTGTTGAAAAGCTCGTAATCAATTATATAAACTCCTAAAATTTGATCAAAACTTGTTTTTCAGTCATTTTTGAAGAGGTTTCGGACGAGCGGGTCTAAATGGGCCTTAAAATGGACCCGTTGAACTTATAACTGCGTAAAAAGAACAGAAATTGAATTTTTGCAATACAATCGTGGTTAAAAGATCTTAATCAGTTATATGAACTCCTAAAATTTGATTAGAACTTGTTTTTCAGCAATTTTTGAAGAGGTTTCGGGCGAGCGGGTCTAAATGGGCCGTAAAATGGACCCGTTGGACTTTTAACTGAGTAAAAAATACCGAATTTGAGTTTTTACAATATAATCTTGTTGAAAAGCTCGTAATAAATTATATGAACTCCTAAAATTGGATCTAAACATGTTTTTCGGTCCTTTTTTTAGAGGTTTCGGACGAGCGAGTCTAAATGGGCCCTAAAATGGACCTGTTGAACTTATAACTGCGTAAAAAGAACAGAAATTGAATTTTTGCAATACAATAGTGTTGAAAAGCTCGTAATCAAGGATATGAACTCTTAAGTTTTGATTAAAACTTGTTTTGCGGTCCTTTTTGTAGAGGTTTCAGATGAGCGGCTCTAAATAGGCCGTAAAATGGACCTTTTTGACTTTTAACTGAGTAAAAAGTACAAAAATTGAGTTTTTGCAATATAATCGTGTTGAAAAGATCGTAATCAATGATAAGAAGTCCTAAAATTTGATTAAAACTTGTTTTTCAGTCATTTTTGAAGAGGTTTCGGGCGAGCGGGTCTAAATGGTCCGTAAAATAGACCCGTTGGACTTTTAACTGAGTAAAAAATATCGAATGTGTTTTTTGTAATATAATCTTGTTGAAAAGCTCGTAATCAATTATATGAACTCCTAAAATTTGATCAAAACTTGTTTTTCAGTCATTTTTGAAGAGGTTTCGGGCGAGCAGGTCTAAATGGGCCGTAAAATGGACCCGTTGGACTTTAAAATGAGTAATAAATACCGAATTTGAGTTTTTGCAATATAATCTTGTTGAAATGCTCGTAATCAATTATATGAACTCCTAAAATTGGATCAAAACTTGTTTTTCGATCCTTTTTGTAGAGGTTTCGTACGAGCGGGTCCAAATGGGCCTTAAAATGGACCCGTTGAACTTATAACTGCGTAAAAAGAACAGAAATTGAATTTTTGCAATACAATCGTGGTTAAAAGATCTTAATCAGTTATATGAACTCCTAAAATTTGATTAGAACTTGTTTTTCAGCTATTTTTGAAGAGGTTTCGGGCGAGCGGGTCTAAATGGGCCGTAAAATGTACCCGTTGGACTTTTAACTGAGTAAAAAGTACAAAAATTGGGTTTTTACTATATAATCATGTTGAAAACATCGTAATTAATTATATGAACTCCTAAAATTTGATTAAAACTTGTTTTTCAGTCATTTTTGAAGATGTTTCGGGTGAGCGGGTCTAAATGAGCCGTAAAATGGACCCATTGGACTTTTAACTGTGTAAAAAATACCGAATTTGAGTTTTTGCAATATAATCTTGTTGAAAAGCTCGTAATCAATTATATGAACTCCTAAAATTGGATCAAAACTTGTTTTGCGGTCCTTTTTGTAGAGGTTACGGACGAGCGAGTCTAAATGAGACTTAAAATGGACCCGTTGGACTTTTAACTGAGTAAAAAGTACAAAAATTGAGTTTTTGCAATATCATCGTGTTGAAAAGATCGTAATCAATGATAGGAAGTCCTAAAATTTTATTAAAACTTTTTTCGGTCATTTTTGAAGAGGTTTCGGGCGAGCGGGTCTAAATGGGCCGTAAAATGGACCCGTTGGACTTTTAACTGAGTAAAAAATACCGAATTTGAGTTTTTGCAATATAATCTTGTTGAAAAGCTCGTAATCAATTATATGAATTCCTAAAATTTGATCAAATCTTGTTTTTCGGTCCTTTTTGTAGAGGTTTCGGGCGAGCGGGTCTAAATGGGCCTTAAAATGGACCCGTTGAACTTATAACTGCGTAAAAAGAACATAAATTGAATTTTTTACAATACAATAGTGTTGAAAAGCTCGTAATCAACGATATGAACTCTTAAGTTTTGATTAAAACTTGTTTTGCGGTCCTTTATGTAGAGGTTTCGGACGAGCGGGTCTAAATGGGCCATAAAATGGACCCGTTGGACTTTTAACTCAATAAAAAGTACCAAAATTTAGTTTTTACAATATAATCGTGTTGAAAAGATCGTAATCAATTATATGAACTCCTAAAATTGGATCAAAACTTGTTTTTCGGACCTTTTTGTAGAGGTTTCGGACGAGCGGGTCTAAATGGGCCTTAAAATGGACCCGTTGAACTTATAACTGCGTAAAAAGAACATAAACTGAATTTTTGCAATACAATAGTGTTGAAAAGCTCGTAATCAACGATATGAACTCTTAAGTTTTGATTAAAACTTGTTTTGCGGTCCTTTTTGTAGAGGTTTCAGACGAGCGGGTCTAAATGGGCCGTAAAATGGAACCGTTGGAATTTTAACTGAGTAAAAAATACAGAAATTGAGTTTTTGCAATATAATCATGTTGAAACGATCGTAATCAATTATATGAACTCCTAAAATTTGATTAAAACTTGTTTTTCAGTCATTTTTGAAGAGGTTTCGGGCGAGCGGGTCTAAATGGGCCGTAAAATGGACCCGTTGGACTTTTAACTAAGTAAAAAACACCGAATTTGAGTTTTTGCAATATAATCTTGTTGAAAAGCTCGTAATCAATTATATGAAGTCCTAAAATTTGATTAAAACTTGTTTTTCAGTCATTTTTGAAGAAGTTTCGGGCGAGCGGGTCTAAATGGGCCGTAAAATGGACCCGTTGGACTTTTAACTGAGTAAAAAATACCGAATTTGAGTTTTTGCAATATATTCTTGTTGAAAAGCTCGTAATCAATTATATAAACTCCTAAAATTTGATCAAAACTTGTTTTTCAGTCATTTTTGAAGAGGTTTCGGACGAGCGGGTCTAAATGGGCCTTAAAATGGACCCGTTGAACTTATAACTGCGTAAAAAGAACAGAAATTGAATTTTTGCAATACAATCGTGGTTAAAAGATCTTAATCAGTTATATGAACTCCTAAAATTTGATTAGAACTTGTTTTTCAGCAATTTTTGAAGAGGTTTCGGGCGAGCGGGTCTAAATGGGCCGTAAAATGGACCCGTTGGACTTTTAACTGAGTAAAAAATACCGAATTTGAGTTTTTACAATATAATCTTGTTGAAAAGCTCGTAATAAATTATATGAACTCCTAAAATTGGATCTAAACATGTTTTTCGGTCCTTTTTTTAGAGGTTTCGGACGAGCGAGTCTAAATGGGCCCTAAAATGGACCTGTTGAACTTATAACTGCGTAAAAAGAACAGAAATTGAATTTTTGCAATACAATAGTGTTGAAAAGCTCGTAATCAAGGATATGAACTCTTAAGTTTTGATTAAAACTTGTTTTGCGGTCCTTTTTGTAGAGGTTTCAGATGAGCGGCTCTAAATAGGCCGTAAAATGGACCTTTTTGACTTTTAACTGAGTAAAAAGTACAAAAATTGAGTTTTTGCAATATAATCGTGTTGAAAAGATCGTAATCAATGATAAGAAGTCCTAAAATTTGATTAAAACTTGTTTTTCAGTCATTTTTGAAGAGGTTTCGGGCGAGCGGGTCTAAATGGTCCGTAAAATAGACCCGTTGGACTTTTAAATGAGTAAAAAATATCGAATGTGTTTTTTGTAATATAATCTTGTTGAAAAGCTCGTAATCAATTATATGAACTCCTAAAATTTGATCAAAACTTGTTTTTCAGTCATTTTTGAAGAGGTTTCGGGCGAGCAGGTCTAAATGGGCCGTAAAATGGACCCGTTGGACTTTAAAATGAGTAATAAATACCGAATTTGAGTTTTTGCAATATAATCTTGTTGAAATGCTCGTAATCAATTATATGAACTCCTAAAATTGGATCAAAACTTGTTTTTCGATCCTTTTTGTAGAGGTTTCGTACGAGCGGGTCTAAATGGGCCTTAAAATGGACCCGTTGAACTTATAACTGCGTAAAAAGAACAGAAATTGAATTTTTGCAATACAATCGTGGTTAAAAGATCTTAATCAGTTATATGAACTCCTAAAATTTGATTAGAACTTGTTTTTCAGCAATTTTTGAAGAGGTTTCGGGCGAGCGGGTCTAAATGGGCCGTAAAATGGACCCGTTGGACTTTTAACTGAGTAAAAAGTACAAAAATTGGGTTTTTACTATATAATCATGTTGAAAACATCGTAATTAATTATATGAACTCCTAAAATTTGATTAAAACTTGTTTTTCAGTAATTTTTGAAGATGTTTCGGGTGAGCGGGTCTAAATGAGCCGTAAAATGGACCCATTGGACTTTTAACTGTGTAAAAAATACCGAATTTGAGTTTTTGCAATATAATCTTGTTGAAAAGCTCGTAATCAATTATATGAACTCCTAAAATTGGATCAAAACTTGTTTTGCGGTCCTTTTTGTAGAGGTTACGGACGAGCGAGTCTAAATGAGACTTAAAATGGACCCGTTGGACTTTTAACAGAGTAAAAAGTACAAAAATTGAGTTTTTGCAATATCATCGTGTTGAAAAGATCGTAATCAATGATAGGAAGTCCTAAAATTTTATTAAAACATTTTTCGGTCATTTTTGAAGAGGTTTCGGGCGAGCGGGTCTAAATGGGCCGTAAAATGGACCCGTTGGACTTTTAACTGAGTAAAAAATACCGAATTTGAGTTTTTGCAATATAATCTTGTTGAAAAGCTCGTAATCAATTATATGAATTCCTAAAATTTGATCAAATCTTGTTTTTCGGTCCTTTTTGTAGAGGTTTCGGGCGAGCGGGTCTAAATGGGCCTTAAAATGGACCCGTTGAACTTATAACTGCGTAAAAAGAACATAAATTGAATTTTTTACAATACAATAGTGTTGAAAAGCTCGTAATCAACGATATGAACTCTTAAGTTTTGATTAAAACTTGTTTTGCGGTCCTTTATGTAGAGGTTTCGGACGAGCGGGTCTAAATGGGCCATAAAATGGACCCGTTGGACTTTTAACTCAGTAAAAAGTACCAAAATTTAGTTTTTACAATATAATCGTGTTGAAAAGATCGTAATCAATTATATGAACTCCTAAAATTGGATCAAAACTTGTTTTTCGGACCTTTTTGTAGAGGTTTCGGACGAGCGGGTCTAAATGGGCCTTAAAATGGACCCGTTGAACTTATAACTGCGTAAAAAGAACATAAACTGAATTTTTGCAATACAATAGTGTTGAAAAGCTCGTAATCAACGATATGAACTCTTAAGTTTTGATTAAAACTTGTTTTGCGGTCCTTTTTGTAGAGGTTTCAGACGAGCGGGTCTAAATGGGCCGTAAAATGGAACCGTTGGAAATTTAACTGAGTAAAAAATACAGAAATTGAGTTTTTGCAATATAATCATGTTGAAACGATCGTAATCAATTATATGAACTCCTAAAATTTGATTAAAACTTGTTTTTCAGTCATTTTTGAAGAGGTTTCAGGCGAGCGGGTCTAAATGGGCCGTAAAATGGACCCGTTGGACTTTTAACTGAGTAAAAAACACCGAATTTGAGTTTTTGCAATATAATCTTGTTGAAAAGCTCGTAATCAATTATATGAACTCCTAAAATTGGATCAAAACTTGTTTTGCGGTCCTTTTTGTAGAGGTTTCGGACGAGCGAGTCTAAATGAGACTTAAAATGGACCCGTTGGACTTTTAACTGAGTAAAAAGTACAAAAATTGAGTTTTTGCAATATCATCGTGTTGAAAAGATCGTAATCAATGATATGAAGTCCTAAAATTTTATTAAAACTTTTTTCGGTCATTTTTGAAGAGGTTTCGGGCGAGCGGGTCTAAATGGGCCGTAAAATGGACCCGTTGGACTTTTAACTGAGTAAAAAATACCGAATTTGAGTTTTTGCAATATAATCTTGTTGAAAAGCTCGTAATAAATTATATGAACTCCTAAAATTGGATCTAAACATGTTTTTCGGTCCTTTTTTTAGAGGTTTCGGACGAGCGAGTCTAAATGGGCCCTAAAATGGACCTGTTGAACTTATAACTGCGTAAAAAGAACAGAAATTGAATTTTTGCAATACAATAGTGTTGAAAAGCTCGTAATCAACGATATGAACTCTTAAGTTTTGATTAAAACTTGTTTTGCGGTCCTTTTTGTAGAGGTTTCAGATGAGCGGGTCTAAATAGGCCGTAAAATGGACCCGTTTGACTTTTAACTGAGTAAAAAGTACAAAAATTGGGTTTTTACTATATAATCATGTTGAAAAGATCGTAATTAATTATATGAACTCCTACAATTTGATTAAATCTTGTTTTTCAGTCATTTTTGAAGATGTTTCGGGTGAGCAGGTCTAAATGAGCCGTAAAATGGACCCATTGGACTTTTAACTGTGTAAAAAATATCGAATTTGAGTTTTTGCAATATAATCTTGTTGAAAAGCTCGTAATCAATTATATGAACTCCTAAAATTGGATCAAAACTTGTTTTTCGGACCTTTTTGTAGAGGTTTCGGACGAGCGGGTCTAAATGGGCCTTAAAATGGACCCGTTGAACTTATAACTGCGTAAAAAGAACATAAATTGAATTTTTGCAATACAATAGTGTTGAAAAGCTCGTAATCAAGGATATGAACTCTTAAGTTTTGATTAAAACTTGTTTTGCAGTCCTTTTTGTAGAGGTTTCGGACGAGCGGGTCTAAATGGGCCATAAAATGGACCCGTTGGACTTTTAACTCAGTAAAAAGTACCAAAATTTAGTTTTTACAATATAATTGTGTTGAAAAGATCGTAATCAATTATATGAACTCCTAAAATTTGATTAAAACTTGTTTTTTAGTCATTTTAGAAGAGGTTTCGGGCGAGCGGGTCTAAATGGGCCGTAAAATGGACTCGTTGGACTTTTAACTGAGTAAAAAATACCGAATTTGAGTTTTTGCAATATAATCTTGTTGAAAAGCTCGTAATAAATTATATGAACTCCTAAAATTGGATCTAAACATGTTTTTCGGTCCTTTTTTTAGAGGTTTCGGACGAGCGAGTCTAAATGGGCCCTAAAATGGACCTGTTGAACTTATAACTGCGTAAAAAGAACAGAAATTGAATTTTTGCAATACAATAGTGTTGAAAAGCTCGTAATCAACGATATGAACTCTTAAGTTTTGATTAAAACTTGTTTTGCGGTCCTTTTTGAAGAGGTTTCGGACGAGCGGGTCTAAATGGGCCATAAAATGGACCCGTTGGACTTTTAACTCAGTAAAAAGTACCAAAATTTAGTTTTTACAATATAATCGTGTTGAAAAGATCGTAATCAATTATATGAACTCCTAAAATTTGATTAAAACTTGTTTTTTAGTCATTTTTGAAGAGGTTTCGGGCGAGCGGGTCTAAATAGGCCGTAAAATGGACCCGTTGGACTTTTAACTGAGTAAAAAATACCGAATTTGAGTTTTTGCAATATAATCTTGTTGAAAAGCTCGTAATAAATTATATGAACTCCTAAAATTGGATCTAAACATGTTTTTCGGTCCTTTTTTTAGAGGTTTCGGACGAGCGAGTCTAAATGGGCCCTAAAATGGACCTGTTGAACTTATAACTGCGTAAAAAGAACAGAAATTGAATTTTTGCAATACAATAGTGTTGAAAAGCTCGTAATCAACGATATAAACTCTTAAGTTTTGATTAAAACTTGTTTTGCGGTCCTTTTTGTAGAGGTTTCAGATGAGCGGGTCTAAATAGGCCGTAAAATGGACCCGTTTGACTTTTAACTGAGTAAAAAGTACAAAAATTGGGTTTTTACTATATAATCAGGTTGAAAAGATCGTAATTAATTATATGAACTCCTAAAATTTGATTAAAACTTGTTTTTCAGTCATTTTTGAAGATGTTTCGGGTGAGCGGGTCTAAATGAGCCGCAAAATGGACCCATTGGACTTTTAACTGTGTAAAAAATACCGAATTTGAGTTTTTGCAATATAATCTTGTTGAAAAGCTCGTAATCAATTATATGAACTCCTAAAATTGGATCAAAACTTGTTTTTCGGACCTTTTTGTAGAGGTTTCGGACGAGCGGGTCTAAATGGGCCTTAAAATGGACCCGTTGAACTTATAACTGCGTAAAAAGAACATAAATTGAATTTTTGCAATACAATAGTGTTGAAAAGCTCGTAATCAAGGATATGAACTCTTAAGTTTTGATTAAAACTTGTTTTGCAGTCCTTTTTGTAGAGGTTTCGGACGAGCGGGTCTAAATGGGCCATAAAATGGACCCGTTGGACTTTTAACTCAGTAAAAAGTACCAAAATTTAGTTTTTACAATATAATTGTGTTGAAAAGATCGTAATCAATTATATGAACTCCTAAAATTTGATTAAAACTTGTTTTTTAGTCATTTTAGAAGAGGTTTCGGGCGAGCGGGTCTAAATGGGCCGTAAAATGGACTCGTTGGACTTTTAACTGAGTAAAAAATACCGAATTTGAGTTTTTGCAATATAATCTTGTTGAAAAGCTCGTAATAAATTATATGAACTCCTAAAATTGGATCTAAACATGTTTTTCGGTCCTTTTTTTAGAGGTTTCGGACGAGCGAGTCTAAATGGGCCCTAAAATGGACCTGTTGAACTTATAACTGCGTAAAAAGAACAGAAATTGAATTTTTGCAATACAATAGTGTTGAAAAGCTCGTAATCAACGATATGAACTCTTAAGTTTTGATTAAAACTTGTTTTGCGGTCCTTTTTGAAGAGGTTTCGGACGAGCGGGTCTAAATGGGCCATAAAATGGACCCGTTGGACTTTTAACTCAGTAAAAAGTACCAAAATTTAGTTTTTACAATATAATCGTGTTGAAAAGATCGTAATCAATTATATGAACTCCTAAAATTTGATTAAAACTTGTTTTTTAGTCATTTTTGAAGAGGTTTCGGGCGAGCGGGTCTAAATGGGCCGTAAAATGGACTCGTTGGACTTTTAACTGAGTAAAAAATACCGAATTTGAGTTTTTGCAATATAATCTTGTTGAAAAGCTCGTAATAAATTATATGAACTCCTAAAATTGGATCTAAACATGTTTTTCAGTCCTTTTTTTAGAGGTTTCGGACGAGCGAGTCTAAATGGGCCCTAAAATGGACCTGTTGAACTTATAACTGCGTAAAAAGAACAGAAATTGAATTTTTGCAATACAATAGTGTTGAAAAGCTCGTAATCAACGATATGAACTCTTAAGTTTTGATTAAAACT
Source organism: Hibiscus trionum (assembly GCA_030270665.1). Lineage (NCBI taxonomy): Eukaryota > Viridiplantae > Streptophyta > Magnoliopsida > Malvales > Malvaceae > Hibiscus > Hibiscus trionum. Next base: position 36,106,729 of record BSYR01000026.1, on the reverse strand, counting down.
TGTTTTGCGGTCCTTTTTGTAGAGGTTTCAGATGAGCGGGTCTAAATAGGCCGTAAAATGGACCCGTTTGACTTTTAACTGAGTAAAAAAGTACAAAAATTGAGTTTTTGCAATATAATCGTGTTGAAAAGATCGTAATCAATGATAAGAAGTCCTAAAATTTGATTAAAACATGTTTTTCAGTCATTTTTGAAGAGGTTTCGGGCGAGCGGATCTAAAGGGGCCGTAAAGTAGACCCATTGGACTTTTAACTGAGTAAAAAATATCGAATGTGTTTTTTGCAATATAATCTTGTTGAAAAGCTCGTAATCAATTATATGAACTCCTAAAATTTGATCAAAACTTGTTTTTCAGTCATTTTTGAAGAGGTTTCGGGCGAGCGGGTCTAAATGGGCCGTAAAATGGACCCGTTGGACTTTAAAATGAGTAATAAATACCGAATTTGAGTTTTTGCAATATAATCTTGTTGAAATGCTCATAATCAATTATATGAACTCCTAAAATTGGATCAAAACTTGTTTTTCGATCCTTCTTGTAGAGGTTTCGTACGAGCGGGTCTAAATGGGCCTTAAAATGGACCCGTTGAACTTATAACTGCGTAAAAAGAACAGAAACTGAATTTTTGCAATAAAATAGTGTTGAAAAGCTCGTAATCAACGATATGAACTCTTAATGTTTGATTAAAACTTGTTTTGCGGTCCTTTTTGTAGAGGTTTCGGACGAGCGGGTCTAAATGGGCCGTAAAATGGACCCGTTGGAATTTTAACTGAGTAAAAAATACAGAAATTGAGTTTTTGCAATATAATTGTGTTGAAACGATTGTAATCAATTATATGAACTCCTAAAATTTGATTAAAACTTGTTTTTCAGACATTTTTAAGAGGTTTCGGGCGAGTGGGTCTAAATGGGCCGTAAAATGGACCCGTTGGACTTTTAACTGAGTAAAAAACACCGAATTTGAGTTTTTGCAATATAATCTTGTTGAAAAACTCGTAATCAATTATATGAACTCCTAAAATTGGATCAAAACTTGTTTTGCGGTCCTTTTTGTAGAGGTTTCGGACGAGCGAGTCTAAATGAGACTTAAAATGAACCCGTTGGACTTTTAACTGAGTAAAAAGTACAAAAATTGAGTTTTTGCAATATCATCGTGTTGAAAAGATCGTAATCAATGATATGAAGTCCCAAAATTTTATTAAAACTTTTTTCGGTCATTTTTGAAGAGGTTTCGGGCGAGCGAGTCTAAATGGGTCATAAAATGGACCCGTTGGACTTTTAACTGAGTAAAAAATACTGAATTTGAGTTTTTGCAATATAATCTTGTTGAAAAGCTCGTAATCAATTATATAAACTCCTAAAATTTGATCAAAACTTGTTTTTCAGTCATTTTTGAAGAAGTTTCGGACGAGCGGGTCTAAATGGGCCTTAAAATGGACCCGTTGAACTTATAACTGCGTAAAAAGAATAGAAATTGAATTTTTGCAATACAATCGTGGTTAAAAGATCGTAATCAGTTATATGAACTCCTAAAATTTGATTAGAACTTGTTTTTCAGCAATTTTTGAAGAGGTTCCGGGCGAGCGGTTCTAAATGGGCCGTAAAATGGACCCGTTGGACTTTTAACTCAGTAAAAAGTACCAAAATTTAGTTTTTACAATATAATCGTGTTGAAAAGATCGTAATCAATTATATGAACTCCTAAAATTTGATTAAAACTTGTTTTTTAGTCATTTTTGAAGAGGTTTCGGGCGAGCGGGTCTAAATAGGCCGTAAAATGGACCCGTTGGACTTTTAACTGAGTAAAAAATACTGAATTTGAGTTTTTGCAATATAATCTTGTTGAAAAGCTCGTAATAAATTGTATGAATTCCTAAAATTTGATCAAAACTTGTTTTTCGGTCCTTTTTGTAGAGGTTTCGGGCGAGCGGGTCTAAATGGGCCTTAAAATGGACCCGTTGAACTTATAACTGCGTAAAAAGAACATAAATTAAATTTTTTACAATACAATAGTGTTGAAAAGCTCGTAATCAACGATATGAACTCTTAAGTTTTGATTAAAACTTGTTTTGCGGTCCTTTTTGTAGAGGTTTCGGACGAGCGGGTCTAAATGGGTCGTAAAATGGACCCGTTGGACTTTTAACTAATTTAAAAATACAGAAATTGAGTTTTTGCAATATAATCGTGTTGAAACGATCGTAATCAATTATATGAACTCCTAAAATTTGATTAAAACTTGTTTTTCAGTCATTTTTGAAGAGGTTTCGGGCGTGCGGGTCTAAATGGGCCGTAAAATGGACCCGTTGGACTTTTAACTGAGTAAAAAACACCGAATTTAAGTTTTTGCAATATAATCGTGTTGAAAAGATCGTAATCAATGATATGAAGTCCTAAAATTTGATTAAAACTTGTTTTTCAGTCATTTTTGAAGAGGTTTCGGGAGAGCGGGTCTAAATAGGCCGTAAAATAGACCAGTTGGACTTTTAACTGAGTAAAAAATACCGAATGGTTTTTTTTGCAATATAATCTTGTTGAGAAGCTCGTAATCAATTATATGAACTCCTAAAATTTGATTAAAACTTGTTTTTCAGTCATTTTTGAAGAGCATTCGGGCGAGCGAGTCTAAATGGGCCGTAAAATGGACCCATTGGACTTTAAAATGAGTAAAAATACAGAATTTGATTTTTTGCAATATAATCTTGTTGAAAAGCTCGTAATCAATTATATGAACTCCTAAAATTTGACTAAAACTTGTTTTTCAGTCATTCTTGAAGAGGTTTCGGGCGAGCGGGTCTAAATGGGCCGTAAAATGGACCCGTTGTACTTTTAACTGAGTAAAAAATACCGAATTTGAGTTTTTGCAGTATAATCTTGTTGAAAAGCTCGTAATCAATTATATGAACTCCTAAAATTCGATCAAAACTTGTTTTTCGGTCCTTTTTGTAGAGATTCGGACGAGCGAGTCTAAATGGGCCTTAAAATGGACCCGTTGAACTTATAACTGCGTAAAAAGAACATAAATTGAATTTTTGCAATACAATAGTGTTGAAAAGCTCGTAATCAACGATATGAACTCTTAAGTTTTGATTAAAACTTGTTTTGCGGTCCTTTTTGTAGAGGTTTCGGACGAACGGGTCAAAATGGGCCGTAAAATTGACCCGTTGGACTTTTAACTGAATAAAAATTACAAAATTTGAATTATTGCAATATAATCGTGTTGAAAAGATTTTAATCAATTATATGAACTCTTAAAATTTGATTAAAACTTGTTTCTCAGTCATTTTTGAAGAGGTTTCGGACGAACGTGTTTAAATGGGCCGTAAAATGGACACGTTGGACTTTTAACTGAGTAAAAAATACCGAATTTGAGTTTTTGCAATATAATCTTGTTGAAAAGCTCGTAATCAATTATATGAACTCCTAAAATTGGATCAAAACTTGTTTTTCGGTCCTTTTTGTAGAGGTTTCGGACGAGCGGGTTTAAATGGGCCTTAAAATGGACCCGTTGAACTTATAACTACGTAAAAAGAACAGAAATTGAATTTTTCCAATACAATATTGTTGAAAAGCTTGTAATCAACGATATGAACTCTTAAGTTTTGATTAAAACTTGTTTTGCGGTCCTTTTTCTAGGAGTTTCGGACGAGCGGGTCTAAATGGGCCGTAAAATGGACCTGTTGGACTTTTAACTGAGTAAAAAGTACAAAAATTGAGTTTTTGCAATATAATCGTGTTGAAAAGATCGTAATTAATGATATGAACTCCTAAAATTTGATTAAAACTTGTTTTTCGGTCATTTTTGAAGAGGTTTCGGGCGAGCGGGTCTAAATGGGCCGTAAAATGAACCCGTTGGACTTTTAACTAAGTAAAAAATACCGAATTTGCGTTTTTGCAATATAATCTTGTTGAAAAGCTCGTAATCAATTATATGAACTCCTAAAATTGGATCAAAACTAGTTTTTCGGTCCTTTTTGTAGACGTTTCGAACGAGCGGGTCTAAATGAGCCTTAAAATGGACCCGTTGGACTTTTAACCGAGTAAAAAATACCGAATTTGAGTTTTTGCAATATAATCTTGTTGAAAAGCTCGTAATAAATTATATGAACTCCTAAAATTGGATCAAAATTTGTTTTTCGGTCCTTTTTGTAGAGGTATCGGACGAGCGGGTCTAAATGGGCCTTAAAATGGACCCGTTGAACTTATAACTACGTAAAAACAACAGAAATTGAATTTTTGCAATACAATAGTGTTGAAAAGCTCGTAATCAACGATATGAACTCTTAATTTTTGATTAAAACTTGTTTTGCGGTCCTTTTTGTAGAGATTTCGGACGAGCGTGTCTAAATGGGCCGTAAAATGTACCCGTTGGACTTTTAACTGAGTAAAAAGTACAAAAATTGAGTTTTTGCAATATAATCGTGTTGAAAAGATCGTAATCAATGATATGAAGTCCCAAAATTTGATTAAAACCTTTTTTCGGTCATTTTTGAAGAGGTTTCGCGCGAGCGGGTCTAAATGGGCCGTAAAATGGAGCCGTTGGACTTTTAACAGAGTAAAAAATACCAAATTTGAGTTTTTGCAATATAATCTTGTTGAAAAGCTCTTAATCAATTATATGAACTCCTAAAATTTGATCAAAACTTGTTTTTCAGTCATTTTTGAAGAGGTTTCGGACGAGCGGGTCTAAATGGGCCTTAAAATGGACCCGTTGAACTTATAACTGCGTAAAAAGAACAGAAATTGAATTTTTGCAATACAATCGTGTTGAAAGGATCGTAATCAGTTATATCAACTCCTAAAATTTGATTAAAACTTGTTTTTCAGTCATTTTTTAGGAGGTTTCGGGTGAGCGGGTCTAAATGGGCCGTAAAATGGACCCATTGGACTTTTAACTGAGTAAAAAATACAAAATTTGAGTTTTTGCAATATAATCTTGTTGAAAAGCTCGTAATCAATTATATGAACTCCTAAAATTTGATTAAAACTTGTTTTTCAGTCATTCTTGAAGAGGTTTCGGGCGAGCGGGTCTAAATGGGCCGTAAAATGGACCCGTTGGACTTTTAACTAAGTAAAAAATACCGAATTTGAGTTTTTGCAATATAATCTTGTTGAAAAGCTCGTAATCAATTATATGAACTCCTAAAATTTGATCAAAACTTATTTTTCGGTCCTTTTTGTAGAGATTCGGACGAGCGAGTCTAAATGGGCCTTAAAATGGACCCGTTGAACTTATAACTGCGTAAAAAGAACATAAATTGAATTTTTGCAATACAATAGTGTTCAAAAGCTCGTAATCAACGATATGAACTCATAAGTTTTGATTAAAACTTGTTTTGCGGTCTTTTTTGTAGAGGTTTCGGACTAACGGGTCAAAATGGGCCGTAAAATTGACCCGTTGGACTTTTAACTGAATAAAAAGTACAAAATTTGAATTATTGCAATATAATCGTGTTGAAAAGATTTTAATCAATTATATGAACTCCTAAAATTTGATTAAAACTTGTTTCTCAGTCATTTTTGAAGAGGTTTCGGACGAACGGGTTTAAATGGGCCGTAAAATGGACACGTTGGACTTTTAACTGAGTAAAAAATACCGAATTTGAGTTTTTGCAATATAATCTTGTTGAAAAGCTCGTAATCAATTATATGAACTCCTAAAATTGGATCAAAACTTGTTTTTCGGTCCTTTTTGTAGAGGTTTCGGACGAGCGGGTTTAAATGGGCCTTAAAATGGACCCGTTGAACTTATAACTGCGTAAAAAGAACAGAAATTGAATTTTTCCAATACAATATTGTTGAAAAGCTTGTAATCAACGATATGAACTCTTAAGTTTTGATTAAAACTTGTTTTGCGGTCCTTTTTCTAGGAGTTTCGGACGAGCGGGTCTAAATGGGCCGTAAAACGGACCTGTTGGACTTTTAACTGAGTAAAAAGTACAAAAATTGAGTTTTTGCAATATAATCGTGTTGAAAAGATCGTAATTAATGATATGAACTCCTAAAATTTGATTAAAACTTGTTTTTCGGTCATTTTTGAAGAGGTTTCGGGCGAGCGGGTCTAAATGGGCCGTAAAATGAACCCGTTGGACTTTTAACTAAGTAAAAAATACCGAATTTGCGTTTTTGCAATATAATCTTGTTGAAAAGCTCGTAATCAATTATATGAACTCCTAAAATTGGATCAAAACTAGTTTTTCGGTCCTTTTTGTAGACGTTTCGAACGAGCGGGTCTAAATGAGCCTTAAAATGGACCCGTTGGACTTTTAACCGAGTAAAAAATACCGAATTTGAGTTTTTGCAATATAATCTTGTTGAAAAGCTCGTAATAAATTATATGAACTCCTAAAATTGGATCAAAATTTGTTTTTCGGTCCTTTTTGTAGAGGTATCGGACGAGCGGGTCTAAATGGGCCTTAAAATGGACCCGTTGAACTTATAACTACGTAAAAACAACAGAAATTGAATTTTTGCAATACAATAGTGTTGAAAAGCTCGTAATCAACGATATGAACTCTTAATTTTTGATTAAAACTTGTTTTGCGGTCCTTTTTGTAGAGATTTCGGACGAGCGTGTCTAAATGGGCCGTAAAATGTACCCGTTGGACTTTTAACTGAGTAAAAAGTACAAAAATTGAGTTTTTGCAATATAATCGTGTTGAAAAGATCGTAATCAATGATATGAAGTCCCAAAATTTGATTAAAACCTTTTTTCGGTCATTTTTGAAGAGGTTTCGCGCGAGCGGGTCTAAATGGGCCGTAAAATGGAGCCGTTGGACTTTTAACAGAGTAAAAAATACCAAATTTGAGTTTTTGCAATATAATCTTGTTGAAAAGCTCTTAATCAATTATATGAACTCCTAAAATTTGATCAAAACTTGTTTTTCAGTCATTTTTGAAGAGGTTTCGGACGAGCGGGTCTAAATGGGCCTTAAAATGGACCCGTTGAACTTATAACTGCGTAAAAAGAACAGAAATTGAATTTTTGCAATACAATCGTGTTGAAAGGATCGTAATCAGTTATATCAACTCCTAAAATTTGATTAAAACTTGTTTTTCAGTCATTTTTTAGGAGGTTTCGGGTGAGCGGGTCTAAATGGGCCGTAAAATGGACCCATTGGACTTTTAACTGAGTAAAAAATACAAAATTTGAGTTTTTGCAATATAATCTTGTTGAAAAGCTCGTAATCAATTATATGAACTCCTAAAATTTGATTAAAACTTGTTTTTCAGTCATTCTTGAAGAGGTTTCGGGCGAGCGGGTCTAAATGGGCCGTAAAATGGACCCGTTGGACTTTTAACTAAGTAAAAAATACCGAATTTGAGTTTTTGCAATATAATCTTGTTGAAGAGCTCGTAATCAATTATATGAACTCCTAAAATTTGATCAAAACTTATTTTTCGGTCCTTTTTGTAGAGATTCGGACGAGCGAGTCTAAATGGGCCTTAAAATGGACCCGTTGAACTTATAACTGCGTAAAAAGAACATAAATTGAATTTTTGCAATACAATAGTGTTCAAAAGCTCGTAATCAACGATATGAACTCATAAGTTTTGATTAAAACTTGTTTTGCGGTCTTTTTTGTAGAGGTTTCGGACTAACGGGTCAAAATGGGCCGTAAAATTGACCCGTTGGACTTTTAACTGAATAAAAAGTACAAAATTTGAATTATTGCAATATAATCGTGTTGAAAAGATTTTAATCAATTATATGAACTCCTAAAATTTGATTAAAACTTGTTTCTCAGTCATTTTTGAAGAGGTTTCGGACGAACGGGTTTAAATGGGCCGTAAAATGGACACGTTGGACTTTTAACTGAGTAAAAAATACCGAATTTGAGTTTTTGCAATATAATCTTGTTGAAAAGCTCGTAATCAATTATATGAACTCCTAAAATTGGATCAAAACTTGTTTTTCGGTCCTTTTTGTAGAGGTTTCGGACGAGCGGGTTTAAATGGGCCTTAAAATGGACCCGTTGAACTTATAACTGCGGAAAAAGAACAGAAATTGAATTTTTCCAATACAATATTGTTGAAAAGCTTGTAATCAACGATATGAACTCTTAAGTTTTGATTAAAACTTGTTTTGCGGTCCTTTTTCTAGGAGTTTCGGACGAGCGGGTCTAAATGGGCCGTAAAACGGACCTGTTGGACTTTTAACTGAGTAAAAAGTACAAAAATTGAGTTTTTGCAATATAATCGTGTTGAAAAGATCGTAATTAATGATATGAACTCCTAAAATTTGATTAAAACTTGTTTTTCGGTCATTTTTGAAGAGGTTTCGGGCGAGCGGGTCTAAATGGGCCGTAAAATGAACCCGTTGGACTTTTAACTAAGTAAAAAATACCGAATTTGCGTTTTTGCAATATAATCTTGTTGAAAAGCTTGTAATCAATTATATGAACTCCTAAAATTGGATCAAAACTAGTTTTTCGGTCCTTTTTGTAGACGTTTCGAACGAGCGGGTCTAAATGAGCCTTAAAATGGACCCGTTGGACTTTTAACCGAGTAAAAAATACCGAATTTGAGTTTTTGCAATATAATCTTGTTGAAAAGCTCGTAATAAATTATATGAACTCCTAAAATTGGATCAAAATTTGTTTTTCGGTCCTTTTTGTAGAGGTATCGGACGAGCGGGTCTAAATGGGCCTTAAAATGGACCCGTTGAACTTATAACTACGTAAAAACAACAGAAATTGAATTTTTGCAATACAATAGTGTTGAAAAGCTCGTAATCAACGATATGAACTCTTAATTTTTGATTAAAACTTGTTTTGCGGTCCTTTTTGTAGAGATTTCGGACGAGCGTGTCTAAATGGGCCGTAAAATGTACCCGTTGGACTTTTAACTGAGTAAAAAGTACAAAAATTGAGTTTTTGCAATATAATCGTGTTGAAAAGATCGTAATCAATGATATGAAGTCCCAAAATTTGATTAAAACCTTTTTTCGGTCATTTTTGAAGAGGTTTCGCGCGAGCGGGTCTAAATGGGCCGTAAAATGGAGCCGTTGGACTTTTAACAGAGTAAAAAATACCAAATTTGAGTTTTTGCAATATAATCTTGTTGAAAAGCTCTTAATCAATTATATGAACTCTTAAAATTTGATCAAAACTTGTTTTTCAGTCATTTTTGAAGAGGTTTCGGACGAGCGGGTCTAAATGGGCCTTAAAATGGACCCGTTGAACTTATAACTGCGTAAAAAGAACAGAAATTGAATTTTTGCAATACAATCGTGTTGAAAGGATCGTAATCAGTTATATAAACTCCTAAAATTTGATTAAAACTTGTTTTTCAGTCATTTTTTAGGAGGTTTCGGGTGAGCGGGTCTAAATGGGCCGTAAAATGGACCCATTGGACTTTTAACTGAGTAAAAAATACAAAATTTGAGTTTTTGCAATATAATCTTGTTGAAAAGCTCGTAATCAATTATATGAACTCCTAAAATTTGATTAAAACTTGTTTTTCAGTCATTCTTGAAGAGGTTTCGGGCGAGCGGGTCTAAATGGGCCGTAAAATGGACCCGTTGGACTTTTAACTGAGTAAAAAATACCGAATTTGAGTTTTTGCAATATAATCTTGTTGAAAAGCTCGTAATCAATTATATGAACTCCTAAAATTTGATCAAAACTTATTTTTCGGTCCTTTTTGTAGAGATTCGGACGAGCGAGTCTAAATGGGCCTTAAAATGGACCCGTTGAACTTATAACTGCGTAAAAAGAACATAAATTGAATTTTTGCAATACAATAGTGTTCAAAAGCTCGTAATCAACGATATGAACTCATAAGTTTTGATTAAAACTTGTTTTGCGGTCTTTTTTGTAGAGGTTTCGGACTAACGGGTCAAAATGGGCCGTAAAATTGACCCGTTGGACTTTTAACTGAATAAAAAGTACAAAATTTGAATTATTGCAATATAATCGTGTTGAAAAGATTTTAATCAATTATATGAACTCCTAAAATTTGATTAAAACTTGTTTCTCAGTCATTTTTGAAGAGGTTTCGGACGAACGGGTTTAAATGGGCCGTAAAATGGACACGTTGGACTTTTAACTGAGTAAAAAATACCGAATTTGAGTTTTTGCAATATAATCTTGTTGAAAAGCTCGTAATCAATTATATGAACTCCTAAAATTGGATCAAAACTTGTTTTTCGGTCCTTCTTGTAGAGGTTTCGGACGAGCGGGTTTAAATGGGCCTTAAAATGGACCCGTTGAACTTATAACTGCGTAAAAAGAACAGAAATTGAATTTTTCTAATACAATATTGTTGAAAAGCTTGTAATCAACGATATGAACTCTTAAGTTTTGATTAAAACTTGTTTTGCGGTCCTTTTTCTAGGAGTTTCGGACGAGCGGGTCTAAATGGGCCGTAAAACGGACCTGTTGGACTTTTAACTGAGTAAAAAGTACAAAAATTGAGTTTTTGCAATATAATCGTGTTGAAAAGATCGTAATTAATGATATGAACTCCTAAAATTTGATTAAAACTTGTTTTTCGGTCATTTTTGAAGAGGTTTCGGGCGAGCGGGTCTAAATGGGCCGTAAAATGAACCCGTTGGACTTTTAACTAAGTAAAAAATACCGAATTTGCGTTTTTGCAATATAATCTTGTTGAAAAGCTCGTAATCAATTATATGAACTCCTAAAATTGGATCAAAACTAGTTTTTCGGTCCTTTTTGTAGACGTTTCGAACGAGCGGGTCTAAATGAGCCTTAAAATGGACCCGTTGGACTTTTAACCGAGTAAAAAATACCGAATTTGAGTTTTTGCAATATAATCTTGTTGAAAATCTCGTAATAAATTATATGAACTCCTGAAATTGGATCAAAATTTGTTTTTCGGTCCTTTTTGTAGAGGTATCGGCGAGCGGGTCTAAATGGGCCTTAAAATGGACCCGTTGAACTTATAACTACGTAAAAACAACATAAATTGAATTTTTGCAATACAATAGTGTTGAAAAGCTCGTAATCAACGATATGAACTCTTAATTTTTGATTAAAACTTGTTTTGCGGTCCTTTTTGTAGAGATTTCGGACGAGCGTGTCTAAATGGGCCGTAAAATGTACCCGTTGGACTTTTAACTGAGTAAAAAGTACAAAAATTGAGTTTTTGCAATATAATCGTGTTGAAAAGATCGTAATCAATGATATGAAGTACCAAAATTTGATTAAAACCTTTTTTCGGTCATTTTTGAAGAGGTTTCGCGCGAGCGGGTCTAAATGGGCCGTAAAATGGAGCCGTTGGACTTTTAACAGAGTAAAAAATACCAAATTTGAGTTTTTGCAATATAATCTTGTTGAAAAGCTCTTAATCAATTATATGAACTCCTAAAATTTGATCAAAACTTGTTTTTCAGTCATTTTTGAAGAGGTTTCGGACGAGCGGGTCTAAATGGGCCTTAAAATGGACCCATTGGACTTTTAACTGAGTAAAAAATACAGAATTTGAGTTTTTGCAATATAATCTTGTTGAAAAGCTCGTAATCAATTATATGAACTCCTAAAATTTGATTAAAACCTGTTTTTCAGTCATTTTTGAAGAGGTTTCGGGCGAGCGGGTCTAAATGGGCCGTAAAATGGACCCGTTGGACTTTTAACTGAGTAAAAAATACCGAATTTGAGTTTTTGCAATATAATCTTGTTGAAAAGCTCGTAATCAATTATATGAACTCCTAAAATTTGATCAAAACTTGTTTTTCGGTCCTTTTTGTAGAGGTATCGGGCGAGCGGGTCTAAAGGGGCCTTAAAATGGACCTGTTGAACTTATAACTGCGTAAAAAGAAAATTAATTGAATTTTTTACAATACAATAGTGTGGAAAAGCTCGTAATCAACGATAGTAACTCTTAAGTTTTGATTAAAACTTGTTTTGCGGTCCTTTTTGTAGAGGTTTCGGACGAGCGGGTGTAAATGGGTCGTAAAATGGACCCGTTGGACTTCTAAATGAGCAAAAAATACAGAAAAATAGAGTTATTGCAATATAATCATGTTGAAACGATCGTAATCAATTATATGAACTCCTAAAATTTGATGAAAACTTGTTTTTCGGTCCTTTTTGTAGTGGTTTCGGACGAGCGGGTCTAAATGGGCCTTAAAATGGACCCGTTGAACTTATAACTGCGTAAAAAGAACATAAATTGAATTTTTGCAATACAATAGTGTTGAAAAAGTTCGAATCAACGATATGAACTCTTAATCAATTATATGAACTCCTAAAATTGGATCAAAACTTGTTTTTCGGTCCTTTTTGTAGTGGTTTCGGACGAGCGGGTCTAAATGGGCCTTAAAATGGACCCGTTGAACTTATAACTGCGTAAAAAGAACATAAATTGAATTTTTGCAATACAATAGTGTTGAAAAGATCGTAATCAACGATATGAACTCTTAAGTTTTGATTAAAACTTGTTTTGATGTGCTTTTTGTAGAGGTTTTGGACGAGCGGGTATAAATGGGCCGTAAAATGGACCCGTTGGACTTTTAACTGAGTAAAAAGTACAAAAATTGAGTTTTTGCAATATAATCGTGTTGAAAAGATCGTAATCAATTATATGAACTCCTAAAATTTGATTAAAACTTGTTTTTCAGTCATTTTTGAAGAGGTTTCGGGCGAGCGGGTCTAAATGGGCCGTAAAATTGACCCGTTGGATTTTTAATTGAGTAAAAAAAACCGAATTTGAGTTTTTGCAATATAATCTTGTTGCAAAGCTCGTAATCAATTATATGAACTCCTAAAATTGGATCAAAAATTGTTTTTCGGTCCTTTTTGTAGAGGTTTCGAACGAGCGGGTCTAAGTGGGCCGTAAAATGGACCCGTTGGACTTATAATTGAGTAAAAAATACTAAATTTGAGTTTTTGCAATATAATCTTATTGAAAAGCTCGTAATCAATTATATGAACTCTTAAGTTTTGATTTAAACTTGTTTTGTGGTCCTTTTTGTAGAGGTTTCGGATGAGCGTGTCTAAATGGGCCGTAAAATGGACCCGGTTGACTTTTAACTGAGTAAAAAGTACAAAAATTGAGTTTTTACAATATAATCGTGTTGAAAAGATCGTAATCAATTATATGAACTCCTAAAATTTGATTAAAACTTGTTTTTCAGTCATTTTTGAAGAGGTTTCGGGCGAGCGGGTCTAAATGGGCCGTAAAATGGACCCGTTGGACTTTTAACTAAGTAAAAAATACCGAATTTGAGTTTTTGCAATATAATCTTGTTGAAAAGCTCGTAATCAATTATATGAACTCCTAAAATTGGATATAAACATGTTTTTCTATCCTTTTTTAGAGGTTTCGGACGAGCGAGTCTAAATGGGCCTTAAAATGGACCCGTTGAACTTATAACTGCGTAAAGAGAACAGAAATTGAATTTTTGCAATACAATAGTGTTGAAAAGCTCGTAATCAATGATATGAACTCTTAAGTTTTAATTAAAACTTGTTTTGCGGTCCTTTTTGTAGAGGTTTCGGACGAGCGGGTCTAAATAAGCCGTAAAATGGACCCGTTGGACTTTTAACTGAGTAAAAAGTACAAAAATTGAGTTTTTGCAATTTAATAGTGTTGAAAAGATCGTAATCAATGATATGAAGTCCTAAAATTTGATTAAAACTTGTTTTTCAGTCATTTTTTAAGGGGTTTCGGGCGAGCGGGTCTAAATGGGCCGTAAAATAGACCCGTTGGACTTTTAACTGAGTAAAAAATATCGAATGTGTTTATTTGCAATATAATCTTGTTGAAAAGCTCGTAATCAATTATATGAACTCCTAAAATTTGATCAAAACTTGTTTTTCAGTCATTTTTGAAGAGGTTTCGGGCGAGCGGGTCTAAATGGGCCGTAAAATGGACCCGTTGGGCTTTAAAATGAGTAAAAAATACTGAATTTGAGTTTTTGCAATATAATCTTGTTGAAATGCTCGTAATCAATTATATGAACTCCTAAAATTGGATCAAAACTTGTTTTTCGGTCCTTTTTGTAGAGGTTTCGGACGAGCGAGTCTAAATGGGCCTTAAAATGGACCCGTTGAACTTATAATTGCGTAAAAAGAACAGAAATTGAATTTTTACAATACAATAGTGTTGAAAAGCTCGTAATCAACGATATAAACTCTTAAGTTTTGATTAAAACTTGTTTTGCGGTCCTTTTTGTAGAGGTTTCGGACGAGCGGGTCTAAATGGGCCGTAAAATGGACCCGTTAGACTTTTAACTGAATAAAAAATACAGAAATTGAGTTTTTGCAATATAATCGTGTTGAAACCATCGTAATCAATTATATGAACTCCAAAAATTTGATTAAAACTTGTTTTTCAGTCATTTTTGAAGAGGTTTCGGGCGAGCGGGTCTAAATGGGCCGTAAAATGGACCCGTTGGACTTTTAACAGAGTAAAAAACACCGAATTTGAGTTTTTGCAATATAATCTTGTTGGAAAGCTCGTAATCAATTATATGAACTCCTAAAATTGGATCAAAACTTGTTTTTCGGTCCTTTTGTAGAGGTTTCGGACGAGCGGGTCTAAATGGGCCTTAAAATGGACCCGTTGAACTTATAACTACGTAAAAACAACATAAATTGAATTTTTGCAATACAATAGTGTTGAAAAGCTCGTAATCAACGATATGAACTCTTAATTTTTGATTAAAACTTGTTTTGCGGTCCTTTTTGTAGAGATTTCGGACGAGCGTGTCTAAATGGGCCGTAAAATGTACCCGTTGGACTTTTAACTGAGTAAAAAGTACAAAAATTGAGTTTTTGCAATATAATCGTGTTGAAAAGATCGTAATCAATGATATGAAGTACCAAAATTTGATTAAAACCTTTTTTCGGTCATTTTTGAAGAGGTTTCGCGCGAGCGGGTCTAAATGGGCCGTAAAATGGAGCCGTTGGACTTTTAACAGAGTAAAAAATACCAAATTTGAGTTTTTGCAATATAATCTTGTTGAAAAGCTCTTAATCAATTATATGAACTCCTAAAATTTGATCAAAACTTGTTTTTCAGTCATTTTTGAAGAGGTTTCGGACGAGCGGGTCTAAATGGGCCTTAAAATGGACCCATTGGACTTTTAACTGAGTAAAAAATACAGAATTTGAGTTTTTGCAATATAATCTTGTTGAAAAGCTCGTAATCAATTATATGAACTCCTAAAATTTGATTAAAACCTGTTTTTCAGTCATTTTTGAAGAGGTTTCGGGCGAGCGGGTCTAAATGGGCCGTAAAATGGACCCGTTGGACTTTTAACTGAGTAAAAAATACCGAATTTGAGTTTTTGCAATATAATCTTGTTGAAAAGCTCGTAATCAATTATATGAACTCCTAAAATTTGATCAAAACTTGTTTTTCGGTCCTTTTTGTAGAGGTATCGGGCGAGCGGGTCTAAAGGGGCCTTAAAATGGACCTGTTGAACTTATAACTGCGTAAAAAGAAAATTAATTGAATTTTTTACAATACAATAGTGTGGAAAAGCTCGTAATCAACGATAGTAACTCTTAAGTTTTGATTAAAACTTGTTTTGCGGTCCTTTTTGTAGAGGTTTCGGACGAGCGGGTGTAAATGGTCGTAAAATGGACCCGTTGGACTTCTAAATGAGCAAAAAATACAGAAAAATAGAGTTATTGCAATATAATCATGTTGAAACGATCGTAATCAATTATATGAACTCCTAAAATTTGATGAAAACTTGTTTTTCGGTCCTTTTTGTAGTGGTTTCGGACGAGCGGGTCTAAATGGGCCTTAAAATGGACCCGTTGAACTTATAACTGCGTAAAAAGAACATAAATTGAATTTTTGCAATACAATAGTGTTGAAAAAGTTCGAATCAACGATATGAACTCTTAATCAATTATATGAACTCCTAAAATTGGATCAAAACTTGTTTTTCGGTCCTTTTTGTAGTGGTTTCGGACGAGCGGGTCTAAATGGGCCTTAAAATGGACCCGTTGAACTTATAACTGCGTAAAAAGAACATAAATTGAATTTTTGCAATACAATAGTGTTGAAAAGATCGTAATCAACGATATGAACTCTTAAGTTTTGATTAAAACTTGTTTTGATGTGCTTTTTGTAGAGGTTTTGGACGAGCGGGTATAAATGGGCCGTAAAATGGACCCGTTGGACTTTTAACTGAGTAAAAAGTACAAAAATTGAGTTTTTGCAATATAATCGTGTTGAAAAGATCGTAATCAATTATATGAACTCCTAAAATTTGATTAAAACTTGTTTTTCAGTCATTTTTGAAGAGGTTTCGGGCGAGCGGGTCTAAATGGGCCGTAAAATTGACCCGTTGGATTTTTAATTGAGTAAAAAAAACCGAATTTGAGTTTTTGCAATATAATCTTGTTGCAAAGCTCGTAATCAATTATATGAACTCCTAAAATTGGATCAAAAATTGTTTTTCGGTCCTTTTTGTAGAGGTTTCGAACGAGCGGGTCTAAGTGGGCCGTAAAATGGACCCGTTGGACTTATAATTGAGTAAAAAATACTAAATTTGAGTTTTTGCAATATAATCTTATTGAAAAGCTCGTAATCAATTATATGAACTCTTAAGTTTTGATTTAAACTTGTTTTGTGGTCCTTTTTGTAGAGGTTTCGGATGAGCGTGTCTAAATGGGCCGTAAAATGGACCCGGTTGACTTTTAACTGAGTAAAAAGTACAAAAATTGAGTTTTTACAATATAATCGTGTTGAAAAGATCGTAATCAATTATATGAACTCCTAAAATTTGATTAAAACTTGTTTTTCAGTCATTTTTGAAGAGGTTTCGGGCGAGCGGGTCTAAATGGGCCGTAAAATGGACCCGTTGGACTTTTAACTAAGTAAAAAATACCGAATTTGAGTTTTTGCAATATAATCTTGTTGAAAAGCTCGTAATCAATTATATGAACTCCTAAAATTGGATATAAACATGTTTTTCTATCCTTTTTTAGAGGTTTCGGACGAGCGAGTCTAAATGGGCCTTAAAATGGACCCGTTGAACTTATAACTGCGTAAAGAGAACAGAAATTGAATTTTTGCAATACAATAGTGTTGAAAAGCTCGTAATCAATGATATGAACTCTTAAGTTTTAATTAAAACTTGTTTTGCGGTCCTTTTTGTAGAGGTTTCGGACGAGCGGGTCTAAATAAGCCGTAAAATGGACCCGTTGGACTTTTAACTGAGTAAAAAGTACAAAAATTGAGTTTTTGCAATTTAATAGTGTTGAAAAGATCGTAATCAATGATATGAAGTCCTAAAATTTGATTAAAACTTGTTTTTCAGTCATTTTTTAAGGGGTTTCGGGCGAGCGGGTCTAAATGGGCCGTAAAATAGACCCGTTGGACTTTTAACTGAGTAAAAAATATCGAATGTGTTTATTTGCAATATAATCTTGTTGAAAAGCTCGTAATCAATTATATGAACTCCTAAAATTTGATCAAAACTTGTTTTTCAGTCATTTTTGAAGAGGTTTCGGGCGAGCGGGTCTAAATGGGCCGTAAAATGGACCCGTTGGGCTTTAAAATGAGTAAAAAATACTGAATTTGAGTTTTTGCAATATAATCTTGTTGAAATGCTCGTAATCAATTATATGAACTCCTAAAATTGGATCAAAACTTGTTTTTCGGTCCTTTTTGTAGAGGTTTCGGACGAGCGAGTCTAAATGGGCCTTAAAATGGACCCGTTGAACTTATAATTGCGTAAAAAGAACAGAAATTGAATTTTTACAATACAATAGTGTTGAAAAGCTCGTAATCAACGATATAAACTCTTAAGTTTTGATTAAAACTTGTTTTGCGGTCCTTTTTGTAGAGGTTTCGGACGAGCGGGTCTAAATAAGCCGTAAAATGGACCCGTTGGACTTTTAACTGAGTAAAAAGTACAAAAATTGAGTTTTTGCAATTTAATCGTGTTGAAAAGATCGTAATCAATGATATGAACTCCAAAAATTTGATTAAAACTTGTTTTTCAGTCATTTTTTAAGGGGTTTCGGGCGAGCGGGTCTAAATGGGCCGTAAAATAGACCCGTTGGACTTTTAACTGAGTAAAAAATATCGAATGTGTTTATTTGCAATATAATCTTGTTGAAAAGCTCGTAATCAATTATATGAACTCCTAAAATTTGATCAAAACTTGTTTTTCAGTCATTTTTGAAGAGGTTTCGGGCGAGCGGGTCTAAATGGGCCGTAAAATGGACCCGTTGGGCTTTAAAATGAGTAAAAAATACTGAATTTGAGTTTTTGCAATATAATCTTGTTGAAATGCTCGTAATCAATTATATGAACTCTTAGGTTTTGATTAAAACTTGTTTTTCGGTCCTTTTTGTAGAGGTTTCGGACGAGCGAGTCTAAATCGGCCGTAAAATGGACCCGTTGGACTTTGAACTTAGTAAAAAATACAGAAATTGAGTTTTTACAATATAATCATGTGTATACGATCGTAATCAATTATATGAACTCCTAAAATTTGATTAAAACTTGTTTTTCAGTTATTTTTGAAGAGGTTTCGGTCGAGTGGGTCTAAATGGGCCGTAAAATGGACCCGTTGGACTTTTAACTGAGTAAAAAATACAGAAATTGACTTTTAGTAATATAATCTTGTTGAAAAGCTCGTAATCAATTATATGAACTTCTAAAATTGGATCAAAACTTGTTTTTCGGTCCTTTTTGTAGTGGTTTCGGACGAGCGGGTCTAAATGGGCCTTAAAATGGACCCGTTGAACTTATAACTGCGTAAAAAGAACATAAATTAAATTTTTGCAATTCAATAGAGTTGAAAAGCTCGTAATCAACGATATGAACTCTTAAGTTTTGATTAAAACTTGTTTTGCGGTCCTTTTTGTAGAGGTTTCGGACGAGCGAGTCTAAATGGGCCGTAAAATGGACCCGTTGGACTTTTAACTGAGTAAAAAAATATCGAATGTGTTTATTTGCAATATAATCTTGTTGAAAAGCTCGTAATCAATTATATGAACTCCTAAAATTTGATCAAAACTTGTTTTTCAGTCATTTTTGAAGAGGTTTCGGGCGAGCGGGTCTAAATGGGCCGTAAAATGGACCCGTTGGGCTTTAAAATGAGTAAAAAATACTGAATTTGAGTTTTTGCAATATAATCTTGTTGAAATGCTCGTAATCAATTATATGAACTCCTAAAATTGGATCAAAACTTGTTTTTCGGTCCTTTTTGTAGTGGTTTCGGACGAGCGGGTCTAAATGGGCCTTAAAATGGACCCGTTGAACTTATAACTGCGTAAAAAGAACATAAATTAAATTTTTGCAATACAATAGAGTTGAAAAGCTCGTAATCAACGATATGAACTCTTAAGTTTTGATTAAAACTTGTTTTGCGGTCCTTTTTGTAGAGGTTTCGGACGAGCGAGTCTAAATGGGCCGTAAAATGGACCCGTTGGACTTTTAACTGAGAAAAAAGTACATAAATTGAGTTTTTGCAATATAATCGTGTTGAAAAGATCGTAATCAGTTATATGAACTCCTAAGATTTGATCAAAACTTGTTTTTCAGTCATTTTTGAAGTGGTTTCGGGCGAGCGGGTCTAAATGGGCCGTAAAATGGACCCGTTGGACTTTTAACTAAGTAAAAAATGCTGAATTTGAGTTTTTGCAATATAATCTTGTTGAAAAGCTCGTAATCAATTATATGAACTCCTAAAATTTTATCAAAACTTATTTTTCGGTCCTTTTTGTAGAGGTTTCGAACGAGCGGGTCTAAATGGGCCTTAAAATGGACCCGTTGAACTTATAACTGCGTAAAAAGAACATAAATTAAATTTTTGCAATACAATAGAGTTGAAAAGCTCGTAATCAACGATATGAACTCTTAAGTTTTGATTAAAACTTGTTTTGCGGTCCTTTTTGTAGAGGTTTCGGACGAGCGAGTCTAAATGGGCCGTAAAATGGACCCGTTGGACTTTTAACTGAGAAAAAAGTACATAAATTGAGTTTTTGCAATATAATCGTGTTGAAAAGATCGTAATCAGTTATATGAACTCCTAAGATTTGATCAAAACTTGTTTTTCAGTCATTTTTGAAGTGGTTTCGGGCGAGCGGGTCTAAATGGGCCGTAAAATGGACCCGTTGGACTTTTAACTAAGTAAAAAATGCCGAATTTGAGTTTTTGCAATATAATCTTGTTGAAAAGCTCGTAATCAATTATATGAACTCCTAAAATTTTATCAAAACTTGTTTTTCGGTCCTTTTTGTAGAGGTTTCGAACGAGCGGGTCTAAATGGGCCTTAAAATGGACCCGTTGAACTTATAACTGCGTAAAAAGAACAGAAATTGAATTTTTGCAATAAAATAGTGTTGAAAAGCTCGTAATCAACTATATAAACTCTTAAGTTTTGATTAAAACTTGTTTTGCAGTCCTTTTTGTAGAGTTTTCGGACGAGCGGGTCTAAATGGGCCGTAAAATGGACCCGTTGGACTTTTAACTGAGTAAAAAAGTACATAAATTGAGTTTTTGCAATATAATCTTGTTAAAAGATCGTAATCAATTATATGAACCCCTAAAATTGGATCAAAACTTGTTTTTCGGTCCTTTTTGTACAGGTTTCGGACGAGCGGGTCTAAATGGGCCGTAAAATGGACCCGTTGAACTTATAATTGCGTACAAAGAACATAAATTGAATTTTTGCAGTACAATAGTGTTGAAAAGCTCGTAATCAACGATATGGACTCTTAAGTTTTGATTAAAACTTTTTTTGCAGTCCTTTTTGTAGAGGTTTCGGACGAGCGGGTCTAAATGGGCCGTAAAATGGACCCGTTAGACTTTTAACAGATTAAAAAACACCGAATTTGAGTTTTTGCAATATAATCTTGTTGGAAAGCTCGTAATCAATTATATGAACTCCTAAAATTGCATCAAAACTTGTT
Organism: Hibiscus trionum; assembly: GCA_030270665.1. Classification (NCBI taxonomy): domain Eukaryota; kingdom Viridiplantae; phylum Streptophyta; class Magnoliopsida; order Malvales; family Malvaceae; genus Hibiscus; species Hibiscus trionum. The sequence continues at coordinate 36,085,883 of BSYR01000026.1, read as the reverse complement.
TTTCGGTCCTTTTTGTAGAGGTTTCGGACGAGCGAGTCTAAATGGGCCTTAAAATGGACCCGTTGAACTTATAACTGCGTAAAAAGAACAGAAATTGAATTTTTGCAATACAATAGTGTTCAAAAGCTCGTAATCAACGATATGAACTCTTAAGTTTTGATTAGAACTTGTTTTGCGGTCCTTTTTGTAGAGGTTTCGGACGAGCGAGTCTAAATGGGCCGTAAAATGGACCCGTTGGACTTTGAACTAAGTAAAAAATACAGAAATTGAGTTTTTGCAATATAATCGTGTGTAAACGATCGTAATCAATTATATGAACTCTTGAAATTTGATTAAAACTTGTTTTTCAATCATTTTTGAAGAGGTTTCGGGCGAGCGGGTCTAAATGGGCCGTAAAATGGACCCGTTGGACTTTTAACTAAGTAAAAAATACAGAAATTGACTTTTAGGAATATAATCTTGTTGAAAAGCTCGTAATCAATTATATGAACTCCTAAAATTGGATCAAAACTTGTTTTTCTGTCCTTTTTGTAGTGGTTTCGGACGAGCGGGTCCAAATGGGCCTTAAAATGGACCCGTTGAACTTATAACTGCTTAAAAAGAACATAAATTGAATTTTTGCAATACAATAGTGTTGAAAAGCTCGTAATCAACGATATGAACTCTTAAGTTTCGATTAAATTTTGTTTTGCAGTCCTTTTTCTAGAGGTTTCGGACGAGCGGGTCTAAATGGGCCGTAAAATGGACCCGTTGGACTTTTAACTGAGTAAAAAAGTACATAAATTGAGTTTTTGCAATATAATCGTGTTGAAAAGATCGTAATGAATGATATGAAGCCCTAAAATTTGATTAAAACTTCTTTTTCGGTCATTTTTGATGAGGTTTCGGGCGAGCTGGTCTAAATGGGCCGTCAAATGGACCCGTTGAACTTATAACTGCGTAAAAAGAAAAAAAATTGAATTTTTGCAATACAATAGTGTTGAAAAGCTCGTAATCAACGATATGAACTCTTAAGTTTTGATCAAAACTTGTTTTTCGGTCATTTTTGAAGAGGTTTCGAGCGAACGGGTCTAAATGGGTCGTAAAATGGACCAGTTGGACTTTTAACTAAGTAAAAAATACCAAATTTGAGTTTTTGCAATATAATCGTGTTGAAAAGATCGTAATCAATTATATGAACTCCTAAAATTTGATTAAAACTTGTTTTGCGGTCCTTTTTGTAGAGGTTTCGGACGAGCGGGTCTAAATGGGTCGTAAAATGGACCCGTTGGACTTTTAACTGAGTAAAAAGTATATAAATTGAGTTTTTGCAATATAATCGTGTTGAAAAGATCGTAATCAATTATATAAACTCCTAAAATTTGATTAAAACTTGTTTTTCAGTCATTTTTGAAGTGGTTTCGGGCAAGCCGGTCTAAATGGGCCGTAAAATGGACCCGTTGGACTTTTAACTAAGTAAAAAAATGTCAAATTTGAGTTTTTGCAATATAATCTTGTTGAAAAGCTCGTAATCAATTATATGAACTCCTTAAATTGGATCAAAACTTATTTTTCGGTCCTTTTTGAAGAGGTTTCGAACGAGCGGGTCTAAATGGGCCTTAAAATGGACCCGTTGAACTTATAACTGCGTAAAAAGAACAGAAATTGAATTTTTGCAATACAATAGTGTTGAAAAAGCTCGTAATCAACGTTATGAACTCTTAAGTTCTGATTAAAACTTGTTTTGCAGTCCTTTTTGTAGAGGTTTCGGACGAGCGGGTCTAAATGGGCCGTAAAATGGACCCGTTGGACTTTTAGCTGAGTAAAAAACTACATAAATTGAGTTTTTGCAATATAATCGTGTTGAAAAGATCGTATTCAATGATATGAAGTCCTAAAATTTGATTAAAACCTGTTTTTCGGTCATTTTTGAAGAGGTTTCGGGCGAGCGGGTCTAAATGGGCCGTAAAATGGACCCGTTAAACTTATAACTGCGTAAAAAGAACATAAATTGAATTTTTGCAATACAATAGTGTTGAAAAGCTCGTAATCAACGATATGAACTCTTAAGTTTTGATTAAAACTTGATTTGCGGTCCTTTTTGTAGAGGTTTCAGACGAACGGGTCTAAATGGGTCGTAAAATGGACCCGTTGGACTTTTAACTAAGTAAAAAATATAGAAATTGAGTTTTTGCAATATAATCGTGTTGAAACGATCGTAATCAATTATATGAACTCCTAAAATTTGATTAAAACTTATTTTTCAGTCATTTTTGAAGAGGTTTCGGGCGAGCGAGTCTAAATGGGCCGTAAAATGGACCCGTTGGACTTTTAACTGAGTAAAAAACACTGAATTTGAGTTTTTGCAATATAATCTTGTTGAAAAGCTCGTAATCAATTATATGAACTCCTAAAATTGGATCAAAACTTGTTTTTCGGTCTTTTTTGTAGAGGTTTCGGACGAGCGAGTCTAAATGGGCCTTAAAATGGACCCGTTGAACTTATAATTGCGTAAAAAGAACATAAATTGAATTTTTGCAATACAATAGTGTTCAAAAGCTCGTAATCAACGATATGAACTCTTAAGTTTTGATTAAACTTTGTTTTGCAGTCCTTTTTGTAGAGGTTTCGGACGAGCGGGTCTAAATGGGGTGTAAAATGGACCCATTGGACTTTGAACTAAGTAAAAAATACAGAAATTGAGTTTTTGGAATATAATCGTGTTGAAACGATCGTAATCAATTATATGAACTCCTAAAATTTGATTAAAACTTGTTTTTCAGTCATTTTTGAAGAGGTTTCGGGCGAGCGAGTCTAAATGGGCCGTAAAATGGACCCGTTGGACTTTTAACTGAGTAAAAAACACTGAATTTGAGTTTTTGCAATATAATCTTGTTGAAAAGCTCGTAATCAATTATATGAACTCCTAAAATTGGATCAAAACTTGTTTTTCGGTCCTTTTTGTAGTGGTTTCGGACGAGCGGGCCTAAATGGGCCTTAAAATGGACCCGTTGAACTTATAACTGCGTAAAAAGAACATAAATTGAATATTTACAATACAATAGTGTTGAAAAACTCGTAATCAACGATATGAACTCTTAAGTTTTGATTAAAACTTGTTTTGCTGTCCTTTTTGTAGAGGTTTCGGTCGAGCGGGTCTAAATGGGCCGTAAAATGGACCCGTTGGACTTTTAACTGAGTAAAAAAGTACATAAATTGAGTTTTTGCAATATAATCGTGTTGAAAAGATCGTAATTAGTTATATGAACTCCTAAAATTTGATTAAAACTTGTTTTTCAGTCATTTTTGAAGATGTTTCGGGCTAGCGGGTCTAAATGGGCCGTAAAATGGACCCGTTGGACTTTTAACTGAGAAAAAAGTACATAAATTGAGTTTTTGCAATATAATCGTGTTGAAAAGATCGTAATCAGTTATATGAACTCCTAAGATTTGATCAAAACTTGTTTTTCAGTCATTTTTGAAGTGGTTTCGGGCGAGCGGGTCTAAATGGGCCGTAAAATGGACCCGTTGGACTTTTAACTAAGTAAAAAATGCTGAATTTGAGTTTTTGCAATATAATCTTGTTGAAAAGCTCGTAATCAATTATATGAACTCCTAAAATTTTATCAAAACTTGTTTTTCGGTCCTTTTTGTAGAGGTTTCGAACGAGCGGGTCTAAATGGGCCTTAAAATGGACCCGTTGAACTTATAACTGCGTAAAAAGAACATAAATTAAATTTTTGCAATACAATAGAGTTGAAAAGCTCGTAATCAACGATATGAACTCTTAAGTTTTGATTAAAACTTGTTTTGCGGTCCTTTTTGTAGAGGTTTCGGACGAGCGAGTCTAAATGGGCCGTAAAATGGACCCGTTGGACTTTTAACTGAGAAAAAAGTACATAAATTGAGTTTTTGCAATATAATCGTGTTGAAAAGATCGTAATCAGTTATATGAACTCCTAAGATTTGATCAAAACTTGTTTTTCAGTCATTTTTGAAGTGGTTTCGGGCGAGCGGGTCTAAATGGGCCGTAAAATGGACCCGTTGGACTTTTAACTAAGTAAAAAATGCCGAATTTGAGTTTTTGCAATATAATCTTGTTGAAAAGCTCGTAATCAATTATATGAACTCCTAAAATTTTATCAAAACTTGTTTTTCGGTCCTTTTTGTAGAGGTTTCGAACGAGCGGGTCTAAATGGGCCTTAAAATGGACCCGTTGAACTTATAACTGCGTAAAAAGAACAGAAATTGAATTTTTGCAATAAAATAGTGTTGAAAAGCTCGTAATCAACTATATAAACTCTTAAGTTTTGATTAAAACTTGTTTTGCAGTCCTTTTTGTAGAGTTTTCGGACGAGCGGGTCTAAATGGGCCGTAAAATGGACCCGTTGGACTTTTAACTGAGTAAAAAAGTACATAAATTGAGTTTTTGCAATATAATCTTGTTAAAAGATCGTAATCAATTATATGAACCCCTAAAATTGGATCAAAACTTGTTTTTCGGTCCTTTTTGTACAGGTTTCGGACGAGCGGGTCTAAATGGGCCGTAAAATGGACCCGTTGAACTTATAATTGCGTACAAAGAACATAAATTGAATTTTTGCAGTACAATAGTGTTGAAAAGCTCGTAATCAACGATATGGACTCTTAAGTTTTGATTAAAACTTTTTTTGCAGTCCTTTTTGTAGAGGTTTCGGACGAGCGGGTCTAAATGGGCCGTAAAATGGACCCGTTAGACTTTTAACAGATTAAAAAACACCGATTTTGAGTTTTTGCAATATAATCTTGTTGGAAAGCTCGTAATCAATTATATGAACTCCTAAAATTGCATCAAAACTTGTTTTTCGGTCCTTTTTGTAGAGGTTTCGGACGAGCGAGTCTAAATGGGCCTTAAAATGGACCCGTTGAACTTATAACTGCGTAAAAAGAACAGAAATTGAATTTTTGCAATACAATAGTGTTCAAAAGCTCGTAATCAACGATATGAACTCTTAAGTTTTGATTAGAACTTGTTTTGCGGTCCTTTTTGTAGAGGTTTCGGACGAGCGAGTCTAAATGGGCCGTAAAATGGACCCGTTGGACTTTGAACTAAGTAAAAAATACAGAAATTGAGTTTTTGCAATATAATCGTGTGTAAACGATCGTAATCAATTATATGAACTCTTGAAATTTGATTAAAACTTGTTTTTCAATCATTTTTGAAGAGGTTTCGGGCGAGCGGGTCTAAATGGGCCGTAAAATGGACCCGTTGGACTTTTAACTAAGTAAAAAATACAGAAATTGACTTTTAGGAATATAATCTTGTTGAAAAGCTCGTAATCAATTATATGAACTCCTAAAATTGGATCAAAACTTGTTTTTCGGTCCTTTTTGTAGTGGTTTCGGACGAGCGGGTCCAAATGGGCCTTAAAATGGACCCGTTGAACTTATAACTGCTTAAAAAGAACATAAATTGAATTTTTGCAATACAATAGTGTTGAAAAGCTCGTAATCAACGATATGAACTCTTAAGTTTCGATTAAAACTTGTTTTGCAGTCCTTTTTCTAGAGGTTTCGGACGAGCGGGTCTAAATGGGCCGTAAAATGGACCCGTTGGACTTTTAACTGAGTAAAAAAGTACATAAATTGAGTTTTTGCAATATAATCGTGTTGAAAAGATCGTAATGAATGATATGAAGCCCTAAAATTTGATTAAAACTTCTTTTTCGGTCATTTTTGATGAGGTTTCGGGCGAGCTGGTCTAAATGGGCCGTCAAATGGACCCGTTGAACTTATAACTGCGTAAAAAGAAAAAAAATTGAATTTTTGCAATACAATAGTGTTGAAAAGCTCGTAATCAACGATATGAACTCTTAAGTTTTGATCAAAACTTGTTTTTCGGTCATTTTTGAAGAGGTTTCGAGCGAACGGGTCTAAATGGGTCGTAAAATGGACCAGTTGGACTTTTAACTAAGTAAAAAATACCAAATTTGAGTTTTTGCAATATAATCGTGTTGAAAAGATCGTAATCAATTATATGAACTCCTAAAATTTGATTAAAACTTGTTTTGCGGTCCTTTTTGTAGAGGTTTCGGACGAGCGGGTCTAAATGGGTCGTAAAATGGACCCGTTGGACTTTTAACTGAGTAAAAAGTATATAAATTGAGTTTTTGCAATATAATCGTGTTGAAAAGATCGTAATCAATTATATAAACTCCTAAAATTTGATTAAAACTTGTTTTTCAGTCATTTTTGAAGTGGTTTCGGGCAAGCCGGTCTAAATGGGCCGTAAAATGGACCCGTTGGACTTTTAACTAAGTAAAAAAATGTCGAATTTGAGTTTTTGCAATATAATCTTGTTGAAAAGCTCGTAATCAATTATATGAACTCCTTAAATTGGATCAAAACTTATTTTTCGGTCCTTTTTGAAGAGGTTTCGAACGAGCGGGTCTAAATGGGCCTTAAAATGGACCCGTTGAACTTATAACTGCGTAAAAAGAACAGAAATTGAATTTTTGCAATACAATAGTGTTGAAAAAGCTCGTAATCAACGTTATGAACTCTTAAGTTCTGATTAAAACTTGTTTTGCAGTCCTTTTTGTAGAGGTTTCGGACGAGCGGGTCTAAATGGGCCGTAAAATGGACCCGTTGGACTTTTAGCTGAGTAAAAAACTACATAAATTGAGTTTTTGCAATATAATCGTGTTGAAAAGATCGTATTCAATGATATGAAGTCCTAAAATTTGATTAAAACCTGTTTTTCGGTCATTTTTGAAGAGGTTTCGGGCGAGCGGGTCTAAATGGGCCGTAAAATGGACCCGTTGAACTTATAACTGCGTAAAAAGAACATAAATTGAATTTTTGCAATACAATAGTGTTGAAAAGCTCGTAATCAACGATATGAACTCTTAAGTTTTGATTAAAACTTGATTTGCGGTCCTTTTTGTAGAGGTTTCAGACGAACGGGTCTAAATGGGTCGTAAAATGGACCCGTTGGACTTTTAACTAAGTAAAAAATATAGAAATTGAGTTTTTGCAATATAATCGTGTTGAAACGATCGTAATCAATTATATGAACTCCTAAAATTTGATTAAAACTTATTTTTCAGTCATTTTTGAAGAGGTTTCGGGCGAGCGAGTCTAAATGGGCCGTAAAATGGACCCGTTGGACTTTTAACTGAGTAAAAAACACTGAATTTGAGTTTTTGCAATATAATCTTGTTGAAAAGCTCGTAATCAATTATATGAACTCCTAAAATTGGATCAAAACTTGTTTTTCGGTCTTTTTTGTAGAGGTTTCGGACGAGCGAGTCTAAATGGGCCTTAAAATGGACCCGTTGAACTTATAATTGCGTAAAAAGAACATAAATTGAATTTTTGCAATACAATAGTGTTCAAAAGCTCGTAATCAACGATATGAACTCTTAAGTTTTGATTAAACTTTGTTTTGCAGTCCTTTTTGTAGAGGTTTCGGACGAGCGGGTCTAAATGGGGTGTAAAATGGACCCATTGGACTTTGAACTAAGTAAAAAATACAGAAATTGAGTTTTTGGAATATAATCGTGTTGAAACGATCGTAATCAATTATATGAACTCCTAAAATTTGATTAAAACTTGTTTTTCAGTCATTTTTGAAGAGGTTTCGGGCGAGCGAGTCTAAATGGGCCGTAAAATGGACCCGTTGGACTTTTAACTGAGTAAAAAACACTGAATTTGAGTTTTTGCAATATAATCTTGTTGAAAAGCTCGTAATCAATTATATGAACTCCTAAAATTGGATCAAAACTTGTTTTTCGGTCCTTTTTGTAGTGGTTTCGGACGAGCGGGCCTAAATGGGCCTTAAAATGGACCCGTTGAACTTATAACTGCGTAAAAAGAACATAAATTGAATATTTACAATACAATAGTGTTGAAAAACTCGTAATCAACGATATGAACTCTTAAGTTTTGATTAAAACTTGTTTTGCTGTCCTTTTTGTAGAGGTTTCGGTCGAGCGGGTCTAAATGGGCCGTAAAATGGACCCGTTGGACTTTTAACTGAGTAAAAAAGTACATAAATTGAGTTTTTGCAATATAATCGTGTTGAAAAGATCGTAATTAGTTATATGAACTCCTAAAATTTGATTAAAACTTGTTTTTCAGTCATTTTTGAAGATGTTTCGGGCTAGCGGGTCTAAATGGGCCGTAAAATGGACCCGTTGGACTTTTAACTAAGTAGAAAATGTCGAATTTGAGTTTTTGCAATATAATCTTGTTGAAAAGCTCGTAATCAATTATATGAACTCCTAAAATTGGATCAAAACTTGTTTTTTGGTCCTTTTTGTAGAGGTTTCGAACGAGCGGGTCTAAATGGGCCGTAAAATGGACCCGTTGGACTTTTAACTGAGTAAAAAATACCGAATTTGAGTTTTTGCAATATAATCTTGTTGAAAAGCTCATAATCAATTATATGAACTTCTAAAATTAGATCAAAACTTGTTTTTCAGTCCTTTTTGTAGAGGTTTCGGACGAGCGGGTCTAAATGGGCCTTAAAATGGACCCGTTGAACTTATAACTGCGTAAAAAGAACAAAAATTGAATTTTTGCAATAGAATAGTGATGAAAAGCTCATAATCAACGATATGAACTCATAAGTTTTGATTAAAACTTGTTTTGCGGTCCTTTTTGTAGAGGTTTCGGACGAGCGGGTCTAATTGGGCCGTAAAATGGACCCGTTGGACTTTTTTTTTGAAGAAAGCGGGTCTCGTTAAAAACCCCTACTAATATCCCCAGGCACAAGACCTGGAGAAACCCTATAAGGGGAAAAGAGTACCAAGAATTTATTAATAAAGAACGAGGTGAAACCTCGCAAAGTACAGCGTTGTGAATACAATCAGGATACATGGACCCAAAAGACATAGAAGTCATGGTCCTAAGGGCATGGGTAGCCAAAGTATGTGCAACAATATTAGCCTCACGGCAAACAAACTGAACATGAGCAAAAGAAAAACAATCCAAAGCTGCATGAGCTTGCAGAATCGTCGGACCCATAGAAGAAAGATCTGGGCCCAGAGAGTTGATCCTATTCGCGAGAGAAGCACAGTCTGTCTCGAAAATCAAGTGGCTCCATCCTTGGGATTGAGCAAAAGAAATACCAGCAAGAAGACCTTTCCCTTCGGACGTAATAGCATCTGAGCAACTGCCTAAAGGGTAAGCCAGACCGCCGACAACCATCCCTGACTCATCACGGGCTACAACACCAACCGCCGCTGCACGTGTGGAAGGGTCGAAAGCCCCATCCACATTAACTTTAATGTGACCCCGAGGGAGATGTCTCCAACGAGAAGGAGAGACCGTCAAGGGGGTAGGAGAGGTAGATGAAGATATAGCTTCAGAGTAGTCATGATGAAGACTGATGGAATTGACAACAATTAACCACGGGGGTTGAAGATGTCGGTTATGGATCCAGTCGTTGCGCCTGTTCCAAATGTTCCACAGAGTAGTCAAGAAAAGCCCGAAGATGTCAGAGGAAAGGAGGCCAGCACCTTCCTCTAGCCATTGAAGGCCGGTGGAAGCAATGCTGTTGATTAGAGAGATAGGAAGGCCAATCAAACGAAGGGCCTCCGAGGCACCAGAGCAATCACGGAGAGCATGGAGAATCGATTCCGTACTGGAATGACAAACGGGGCAGGGACCTGAGTCTGGTGCAAAAGCCTGTAAGCGAACCCCAACAGGTAGAGCCTCAGATCCCAAGCGCCAGCCAAAAGTTTTGACTTTAGGTAAGACCTTGAGTTTGGAGAGAAACTTCCAAATCCGTGGAGGGCGAATTATAGGTTCTGGGGGGCGTTGCAAAAAGAGATAGCCAGATCTAACTAAATAAATACCAGAATCATTAGGGCTCCATAGGATGGAGTCACGAGTATCATTGATAATAGGAATTGATAAAACTGAGTCGGCATCGACCGTTGTAAAGTACGCACAGACTTTAGTAGGGTCCCAAGCTGCTTGGTTCCGAATCGTAAAGTCGCGACAACGAATGTGGACTTCATCCGATATCTCATAATCCCCATAAAGGTGTATAGACGAGGAGCCTCCCCAGTTGTCTTGAGGAGTCGTATGTTACTATTAATACCAGGTCGATAGAGGAAACCTCCAAAAAGATGTTGCATAGCATGATAAAGACCTTGCCAGGCAAAAGATCTACGAGAAGGCCGAGATGCATTAAGAATGTTGCCTGAAGGAAAGTATTTGGATTTATAAATTTGACCCAGAAGGGAATCTGGTTCACAGATAAGGCGCCATAATTGTTTATCAAGAAGCGCAATGTTAAAGTTATTGAGATCCCTAAATCCTATACCTCCTAATGATTTAGGCAAGCACACCTGTTACCATGGGAGCATGTGCCATCCTTTCTTATTAGTTTTGCCAGACCACCAATATCGTCGAATGGCAGAGGTCATATCATCAATAATGTTTTGGGGTAATAAATAACATGACATAACATATTGAGGTAGAGATTATAACACAGCTTTAATAAAGATTTCCCTACCACTGAAGGAAAGGAGTTGTTTGTCCCATTTGGACAATCTTTCATGAACTTTATCTCGTATAAACCCTAAGGATAAGGTCTTATTTTTACCAATAAGAAGAGGTACCCCCAGATAGACACCAGGGTTGGAGACCTCACAAACTTGAAGGTAGGAATTAATAGCATGGCGAGTTGAACTGGGAGTGCGTGGATTGTAAAAAATAGTGGACTTATCAAAATTAACTGCTTGTCCAGAGGCAGAAGCGTATGTTTGGAGAGCTAATTTAAGATGAGCGGCTTCCTCTGGTTTCGAGTTGAAAAAAACTATACAATCATCTTCAAATAGAAGGTGGTTAACCTTGGGTCCATGCTTGCTGGCACCAAGGCCAGGAAGCAGACCATGTTGTTTAGCATCAGACAAAAAAGGTGAAAGCCATTGAGTGCAAAAAAGGAAAAGAAAAGGGGATAAAGGGTCACCTTGGCGGAGACCCCGTTGAGGCCGAAAAAAGGGGGAGAAGGAGTTGTTGACCTTAACCGTAAAAGAAACTGAGGAGATACATCGTATTAAAAGAGATACCCATGATGGTGCAAAGCCTATACGGTTCATGACATTTTCAAGGAAAGACCATTCAAACCTATCAAAGGCCTTTTCCATATCAAGCTTAAGAGCAGCACCTTGAGTAGACTTAGAAGTACCAGTGTTAATAGAGTGAATTATTTCGTGAGCAATAAGAATATTATCTGTGATATTACGTCCCTGAACGAAGGCCGCTTGGTTGGAACTAATGCAAAAGGGGATAGTATGTTTCATCCTATTAACTAAAACCTTGGCAATAATTTTGTATATTACTGTGCAGAGACTAATAGGCCTGAGATGCCTCATAGAAGTTGGATCCTTAATCTTAGGTATGAGTACCAAAATTGTTTGGTTTACCGAAGCCATATCTGCTGACCCATTGAGAAGATTAAGGCAGAGCGTGGTGACATCTGACCCAACTGTATCCCAGTGTTGTCGAAAGAAACCGCTAGGCAAGCCATCAATGACAGGGGCTTTTCTTGGATCAATATCGCGGAAAGCGGTGATGATCTCCTCCGTTGTGAATTCCCTAGAGAGGGACTCATTCATAGCAGGCGTAATGGAGGGAGGGATTTTTTATAGAATTTGATCTGATAAGGAGGGGTTAGAGGAAGTAAAAAGAGTGTGGAAGTATGAGGATGCAATTGTTATAAGATCGGAGTCGGCAGTACACCAATTGTTGTTGGCATCAAAAAGGCTAGTGATGGTATTCTTTTTTTTCCTGCTAGTAGCGCGGGCATGAAAAAAATGGGTATTTTTGTCTCCTTGAGATAACCATAGGTTGCGAGAGCGTTGCGCCCAGTACACTTCCTGCTCATTTAGTAATTTGTGGAGCTCAGTTTTGGCAGCAATGTATTTACCTTCAGTAGTAGCCGAGAGAGGTCGCTGTAAAAATTTGTTGATTCTCTTAGTGAGAATATTGATACGACCAGTGGACTTAAATCTTTGTTGGGATTGCGAATCTCCTAAGCAGGAGCCAATAACTTTAATTTTATCAAGGGGTAGTAGAAGTCCAAGTTTGTTTGACAACAGAGATGCCATCGTCATTGGTTGCCCAGCAATTTTCAAAACGGAAATTAGATGGCGGGGGTCGGTGGTTTGTTAGAGGTGGTGGTTCCGTATTCAAGAGTAGAAAGCATTGATCAGATTTAGCATCAAAGTCGGAAATAATGTTATAATTGGGATTATTAGCTTTCCATGCAATATTTCCTACAAAACGGTCTAATCTCTCAAATAAAGTAGGAGTTTTAGGCCCAAGTTTAGACCAAGTGAACCAACCCTTGGAAGGTTTGCAGTCAAAAAGGTTATTACGGGAGAGGCATTGTCGGAAATTATTGATTTGAGATCTTGCACGACGACAGCCGCCTTGTTTCTCATTATCAGATAGGATTTCGTTGAAATCGCCACCGAGAAGCCAAGGTAGACCATCGTTGTTGTTTAGCGAATCAATTAAATCCCAAGTTTTAGTTTTATTACTTGTTTCAGAATAACCATGTATTCCAGTGAAATAAAACGAATAAGAATTGCATCTAACATAAGTATGAATGAAACGATCCGAATAAGCAAGCATAGAAATATCATAATTATTCAAGGAAAATAAAGCAATACCATAGCAGTTATCAGAGTAATCAACCTAAAACCAAATCCATACCTAGCAAAGAACTAAGACGGCTACAAGCCGTATTTTTAAGTTTAATTTCACATAAAAAAGTAAATCAGTAGAATGAAGACGAACATATTGCTGGAGGTGTTGAATTGCCTGGACCTTCCCAAGACCTTGACAGTTCCAGCATAAGATGATCATTTCCCTCGGCGGGGCTGTGAGTCAGCCGCCGCCGGAGAGTTTTTTCCGCTGCTCATCCCAGCTTTCGGGGTTAGAGAATGAGAGGGCCTGGACTTCTTTGGCTGGAGGATCACATGGATAGGGGAGCGTCTCTTAGTGCCACGGTTGGGAGGGATAGGGATAGGAGCAGGAGCCGATGCTGCATCATTAGGATAGTTCTTAAGAAGCCAAGAGTCAAATGCATCAAAAAGAGAAATACCGGTTTGAAGGAAAGGCTTACTTAATTGAGCATCCAGTTTCTGTACTTGTTGAGCAGTAGTGCTTGGCACACCATCATCTTGGCCTTCCAAGTCGCCTTGCTCAGAGTCCTCAGGGATAGGGTATATGGTATTCAAGGGTTGTGGTGATATAACCCGAGGAGGGAGTGGAGCTCGTGATGGAATCTGGGCTTCCAGTTTAGTAGTGGGCGGCTCAGAAGATTCCTCCCCTATTATCTCATCATTATTGTTAATATCCTCGGTAGGAAGATCTGCAAAAGGGGCAGCATCCCTTCGTTGAGTTTCCCTAAGAATTTAGAGAAAGAGGAAATGAGTTTCAATTGTGGGAATCATTGGATAAAAAGTAAATGATGGTGTTTTATAAGAGTCAGACCCGAATCTTGCGCAGAGGCCACGGGTTCAACAACGGATTTACCCTTGTCCTTTGGGTCTGTAGAGAAGGGGGAATCAATAAAAAAACATAAAAGAAAATAGAGAATTTGTAGGTGCCATAATAAAGGTGGCAAAATACCTATCGGTGGGTGCTGATTAGCATTAGCAGGGGCCTCAACAGATTTACCCTTGTCCGTTGAATCTGTATAAAAAAAGAGAATCCGTATATGAACAAGGTGAAAAATAGATAAGTTGTTGGACCCAGAAAACAATTGATAAAATACCTATCGGTGGGTGGCGACTAGCATTAGTAGAGGGCTCGACAGTTTGGATACGACCACGTGTTCCCTGATCCCGGCGACGCGGGGGAAGCCAACGGAGCCAATCGCCATACTGAAGTTTAGTCAGATCAATTGTGGCTTTGTTGGGACAGTGTTCGAAGATATGACTAATGAGGCCACACTCGTGGCAAAGTAGAGGAAGACGCTCAAATTGGAGACGACAAGAAGTAGTACGTGTACCTTTCCCAATAAGTAGAAATCGACGGACAGGCTTAGAGTTGTCCATGAGAATTTCAACTCGTAAAAATTCGGTCATATTTCCTCTTTCTCTTCGTGTGTCAGTTCTGAGGACAGTGCCAACCATAGCACCAAGAGATTGGCCCACTAGGTGAGTTCTATCGGGATCATCCAAAAAAGGTTTGGGTAGAGCAAGTATACGGAACCAGATCCGCATAGGATTGAAGGAATATTCATCCATGCTTTTTCCAGGGTTATATTCAGCAAGAGCCATCCATTCATCTTTATAAAGCCAGGGGCCTTGTTCAAAAACATCATCTCGATCACTAATTGTGGCAAACTCAATTCTAAAAAAAGAATCTCTAATAATGGAAATTGACTTGAGATTATTCTTTTTCCAAATACCTTCAAAAGCGGAGAGAACAACCCAGTCATCAATCGGCTTTGTGGAGATGAATTTACCAATTAGAATTGTTTTCGGATCCTCCCCAAAGAAGTCAAAATCTAGAGTATAGACAACATTTGCTTCCTCATTTGTAAGGTCGAGGTTGATGTAGTGGGGAAGAGAGGATGAAGAAGCCATTTGGTCGAAGAAAGGAGAGTGAGAAGTTAAGGTTGACGAATAGTGGAAGACTGGGAAAAGGAAAATGAGGAAGAAATGTACCTTATAAAGAAAAATTGCATAAAAAAAGAAGGTAACTATGGAGTTAAGGGAAGGGAAAGAAATGTAATTAGAATGAGAGGAGAAAAGGTTTCCATAATTTAGAAATGAAGTTCGTAGATTAAGATTGATAGGAGAGAGAATCGTGGGAAATTGACATGTGAAATTAATGAGCTGGATTGTGGAATAAGAGGAGGGAAAGTTTCCAAAATTTGGATATGAAGATCGTATGCAAATAAGGAAAGAAGTGAGAATCGTGGGGATTGGACGGATGGAATTAAGAATCTGGGGTATAGAATATATCGATAAGGAAAGAAAGAAAAGTAGGAGGGTGAATATGGTAAAGAAAGAAAGTTCAATTGGGAAATCATATAAGGTGTGGTATGGAAAGAAGCCCCTTAAATAATGGGGGAACGTATAAAAGGATAGTGTGAAGAAAAATAATAGGGGATAATTTGAGGAAAGAAATTCATAAATGGGGGAAGTGTAAGAAATAATTAAGGTAAGTGTTGTATACAATTTGAAATTATAATAGAATCTGGGAAGAGAGATATCCAAGTAATTGTGTAGGACAAATAAGGTAAAAGGCAAAATATTCCAAAAGGCAAGTAGATTCACAGCTTTGACAGATAAGATATTTGTATTTATGGTAATAGTGAGGATCACTAGAGGCATGAGATGAAGTAGGAAATAAATTATGAAGATAATTAAGGGATGGGGGGTAAATGTAGGCATTGGTGGAAGAAACGAAAAATAGTAATTGTTGTAAGAGGGTGTTAGTGAGTCACAGGTTGGCACCATAAGGTGAAAGAGGGAAGGATGTGTTACGTAAGGAGAGCTGACTTTAAAATTGATAGCATTCAAAAGCCTAAATATCAGGGATTGAATTTGAAGGATTGGGTAGCGTTTGACCTTTTGTCTAACAAATAAAGAGGGCAGAGTCTGATTGAGAGCATATAATTTTGATGAAACTTGAGACCATATTAATGAAATGTCTGAGTACGGCCTTGCAATTTTAACAATTTTTGATAAAATTTTGTAAATTTTGCCGGGAGAAGATTGGAGAGAAAGAATGATAAAAGGATTGGGGATATTACTGTATAATAGTTTTGTGTAATAGATTGTTTTCACCTGGGAGGTGATCGTAGTAAGCCCCCTTAAAAGGGTTCGATTAATGGCACCAGAATAGGTGTAGTGGGTAACATGAGAACACAACAAGAACATATTAAGGTTAAAAAAGATACGAATAACGTAATTGAAGATCTTAAGTGTACGAGGAAAAATAAAACCATCAAAAAAACTAACGAACCAACCATAGAATAAATGCATGATGAGGGTAAAAGACATATTGTACGTAGATAACAAATAGGGCCAAAAATAAATAGAGGATGTGGTATTGGTATTGGAGAAACTAAACAGGAAGAAAATAATACCAGGAAGCATATCATCAAGTAAAGAAACTAAGCATGAAATAAGAGTAAAAAAGAACGCAGAAAGCAAGAGTAAAGGAAGAAGCAAGCAGAGAAAAGGCACACACAAAAAATAAGGATTACAAACCATGGGATAGAGAGAAGAGGGGAGAAGGAACTTAGTACATACCAAATGAGCAAAGGAAAGGGGGTAAAAGAATAATTACAGGCCCATAAGCAATAAAAGAGGAACATATAAAAAATAAAGGCAGCTAGACATGGGTAGAGGCAGCAGACGCAGCTATGTGACCAGCTTTGTAGAACGACAGCCACACGGGTGGGGTATGTAACTTGCAAGACAAGAAGAAAGGCGTAAGATGACGAAAAAATATTGTAGTATAGAAAAGGCCATACAGTGGTACAAAATATAATAGGAAACAGAGGGTTCCAAAGTCTCATAGCAAAGAGGGTGGATAAGCATGGTATGATAGAGTGATAAAAGTAATGAAACAATCCAACCATTATAGCAAAAATAAAAGGAGGCAAAGAAATATGGTGTGGTAAATATGAAGAGGTAAGCATAACATTATAATGTGGAGCTTGTAACGAAAGGGAACCGTTCTTATAAAAAGTAGAGAAAACTTGGTAAACAAAGAGAAGCAGAATGAAGGTAAGGGAGCCAAAAAAGCAAAGCAATATGATGCAACACCACAAAGAGCCAAAAGGCCTGATGAGGATGATATGTGCAAAATAGGAGGGATCATCAGTGAACATATTGTACATAAAAGTAGAATAGAGATCAATAGTTATGAAGGTTCCCACGTGGTGGGTCGTAGAAAAATTCCCTTTGAGGGATCGAAAGAGACCAATGATTATGGCGATATTAACAATATAGGAAGATAAGTTGCACACCGAAAACAATAAGAAATTAAACACACAAATCATAATCTTAGGATATATAAAATTGGTAAAACCCCAAATAAGAAAATGATGGATAGAACATTTAGCATAATAATGAATATAAAAAGAAAACAAAACCCTGAGGAGGTTAGTTAAACAACGACCCGCTGTTGAAAGGATGGTAAGAGCAGATTTAACCAAAGAAACAGGTAAGAAAGACTTAGAATCGAGAGCAAATATATATAAAACAAGGGGATTGCCCCAAAACATAAAGTGGCCATACAATATCAGAAGATCACAAAGATACATCGAAAGTCTGGTGAATAAAAGCTCGAAGCAAAAAAAGATGGTGTGTAAGCCACAATAAACCAAATACAATAGGGGAAAAATCAGATAAAGAATTAATATTAATAAGTGAAAAATGCAAGAACCAGTATGTGAAAGACCATAAGTATTGATGAATAGAATAAAACAAAATAACAGTAGTGATAGTAAAAATTGTAAAGAGAAAAAATCAAATTGACATGGAGGTGTAATATTGAGGCCAAATCTGTGGTGCAATAGTAGTATATGCCTAAAATTAAAATAGTTGCAGAGAAAAAGTGTATTCCCAAAAGGATTGAAAAATATTCCCACATGGAGGGTCGATAGAAGTTTCCCAAGATGGGATCGGTAGGCAGCAGTGAAGAAACATACAATAGTAGAAAAAAAATGGGGGCAGATCCCAGCAAAAATCAAAAGTAACCATATCATTAAATATAATAGAGAGGAGAAAACATAGTTGGATATAATGTAATTGAGAGCATACATGTAAACAAAATATAGAAATAGAGTAAAAAATACTAATAGGGAAAAATTGAAACAGAGTAATTGGATATAATGGTGGGATGAAACAGTGGCAGCAAACAAAAATTGAATGATTGTAATTGTAACAAGAAGCAGGGGGTAAAAAAAGGAAAATCGAAAATTGAAATGTGGGAGTGAAAGGATATTGCCAGATGTAGTTGGGGTTGCAATCCTTCTTACGACCGTTAGGGAAGGGGGAAAACCCAAGGAAATATCTGAAAATATACAAAGAGTGAGAAGCGCAACAGGGAATATCGAATGAAATAAAGCCCTATAGAAATTTGCATAATAAAATTGGGAGAAGGGGATTTGTCCCAATTTTCCGCTGAGCAGCGGTGGCTGGGAAGCCCTAGAAGACGGTATACAACGCATGTAATCGAAACCGGATCGGAGATCCTGTAAACGTGAAAGAAAACATAAGACAATGTTAAAAGTAGAGGAAGAGAGAAGAGAGATTGAAAAAGGGGTGTGCGGCTTGTGGCCTGGTGTCCGACGGCGGATAGAGATCTGACGGCTGGAAAATCCGGTGGCTCTTGATAGATGGCAGATATGTGAAGCCCATATTTGTATCTCGCAAAAACCACCAAATATTTGGGGTTAGCAAGAACACAAAACTATCGGAGCAAAAAGACCCAAAAAATTCAGAATAAAAATTATGAAAAAGAAAATGAAAGAAAAGATAAAACAAGGAAAGGGTGGGAAATCTGGCGGCTGGATAGACCAATGGCACAGGGTAGATGGCAGATCTGAGAGAACCATATATGTATCTCGCAACAAACCACAAAAAGTTGGGGATTAGCAAGAATATAAAACGATCGGGGCAAAAAAATCTATAAAAAATTGAATAAAGAATATAAAGAAGAAAATAAAGGAGAAAATCAAAGAATAGATAAAACAGGGAAAGGGTGGGATGGCTTTT
Source organism: Hibiscus trionum (assembly GCA_030270665.1). Lineage (NCBI taxonomy): Eukaryota > Viridiplantae > Streptophyta > Magnoliopsida > Malvales > Malvaceae > Hibiscus > Hibiscus trionum. The sequence goes on along the minus strand of BSYR01000026.1, from coordinate 36,067,155 downwards.
CGAGAGATTCTTACCATGAAGTGTTGGGTTCTCATGGGGACCGCCGTCTGGTGAGGAGGAGTGAGAGCAGGTGGTCGGCATGGTAAAGGGGAAAGAAACGGCAGAGAGGCCAAAGACAAAAGAAAGGGGGAAGGGGAAAGAGCACGGGGGAAAGAGAAAATGAAGGGAAAACGCAAAAGCAAAAAACCTCACACCAAACCGAGAGAAACCCGAGAGAGAGAGAATTCCGAGAGCCAACCCACACCCGTTACCGTTGGACTTTTAATTGAGTAAAAAGTACAAAAATTGAGTTTTTGCAATATAATCGTGTTGAAAAGATCGTAATCAATTATATGAACTCCTAAAATTTGATTAAAACTTGTTTTTTAGTCATTTTTGAAGAGGTTTCGGGCGAGCGGGTCTAAATGGGCCGTAAAATGGACCCGTTGAACTTTTAACTGAGTAAAAAATACCGAATTTGAGTTTTTGCAAAATAATCTTGTTGAAAAGCTCGTAATCAATTATATGAACTCCTAAAATTGGATCAAAACTTATTTTTCGATGCTTTTTGTAGAGGTTTCGGGTGAGCGAGTCTAAATGAGCCTTAAAATGGACCCGTTGAACTTATAACTGCGTAAAAAGAACAGAAATTGAATTTTTGCAATACAATAGTGTTGAAAAGCTCGTAATCAATGATATGAACTCTTAAGTTTTGATCAAAACTTGTTTTGCGGTCCTTTTTGTAGAGGTTTCAGACGAGCGGGTCTAAATGGGTTGTAAAATGGACCCGTTGGACTTTGAACTGAGTAAAAAATACAGAAATTGAGTTTTTGCAATATAATCGTGTTGAAACGATCGTAATCAATTATATGAACTCCTAAAATTTGATTAAAACTTGTTTTTCAGTCATTTTTAAAGAGGTTTCGGGCGAGCGGGTCTGAATGGGCCGTAAAATGGACCCGTTGGACTTTTAACTGAGTAAAAAACACCGAATTTGAGTTTTTGCAATATAAACTTGTTGAAAAGCTCGTAATCAATTATATGAACTCCTAAAATTGGATCAAAACTTGTTTTTCAGTCCTTTTTGTAGAGGTTTCGGACGAGCGAGTCTAAATGAGCCTTAAAATGGACCCGTTGAACTTATAACTGCATAAAAAGAACAGAAATTGAATTTTTGCAATACAATAGTGTTCAAAAGCTCGTAATCAACGATATGAACTCTTAAGTTTTGATTAAAACTTGTTTTGCGGTCCTTTTTGTAGAGGTTTCGGACGAGCGGGTCTAAATGGGCCGTAAAATGGACCCGTTGGACTTTTAACTGAGTAAAAAATACAGAAATTGAGTTTTTCCAATATAATCGTGTTGAAACGATCGTAATCAATTATATGAACCCCTAAAATTTTATTAAAACTTGTTTTTCAGTCATTTTTGAAGAGGTTTCAGGCGAGCGGGTCTAAATGGGCCGTAAAATGGACCCGTTGGTCTTTTAACTAAGTAAAAAATACAGAAATTGACTTTTTGCAATATAATCTTGTTGAAAAGCTCGTAATCAATTATATGAACTCCTAAAATTGGATCAAAACTTGTTTTTCGGTTCTTTTTGTAGTGGTTTCGGACGAGCGGGTCTAAATGGGCCCTAAAATGGACCCGTTGAACTTATAACTGCGTAAAAAGAACATAAATTGAATTTTTGCAATACAATAGTGTTGAAAAGCTCGTAATCAACGATATGAACTCTTAAGTTTTGATTAAAACTTGTTTTGCGGTCCTTTTTGTAGAGGTTTCGGACGAGTAAGTCTAAATGGGCCGTAAAATGGACCCGTTGGACTTTTAACTGAGTAAAAAGTACATAAATTGAGTTTTTGCAATATAATTGTGTTGAAACGATCGTAATCAATTATATGAACTCCTAAAATTTGATTATAACTTGTTTTTCAGTCATTTTTGAAGAGGTTTCAGGCGAGCGAGTCTAAATGGGCCGTAAAATGGACCCGTTGCACTTTTAACTGAGTAAAAAATACCGAATTTGAGTTTTTGCAATATAATCTTGTTGAAAAGCTTGTAAAAAATTATATGAACTCCTAAAATTGGATCAAAACTTATTTTTCGGTCCTTTTTGTAGAGGTTTCGGACGAGCGGGTCTAAATGGGCCTTAAAATGGACCCGTTAAACTTATAACTGCGTAAAAAGAACATAAATTGAATTTTTGCAATACAATAGTGTTGAAAAGCTCGTAATCAACGATATGAACTCTTAAGTTTTGATTAAAACTTGTTTTGCAGTCCTTTTTGTAGAGGTTTCGGACGAGCGGGTCTAAATGGGCCGTAAAATGGACCCGTTGGGCTTTTAACTGTGTAAAAAATACCGAATTTGTGTTTTTGCAATATAATCTTGTTCAAAAGCTCGTAATCAATTATATGAACTCCTAAATTTTGATCAAAACTTGTTTTTCGGTCCTTTTTGTAGAGGTTTCAGGTGAGCGGGTCTAAATGGGCCTTAAATGGACCTGTTGAACTTATAACTGCGTAAAAAGAACAGAAATTGAATTTTTGCAATACAATAGTGTTGAAAAGCTCGTAATCAAAGATATGAACTCTTAAGTTTTGATTAAAACTTGTTTTGCGGTCCTTTTTGTAGAGGTTTCGGACGAGCGGGTCTAAATGGGCCGTAAAATGGACCCGTTGGACTTTTAACTGAGTAAAAAATACATAAATTGAGTTTTTGCAATATAATTGTGTTGAAACGATGGTAATCAATTATATGAACTCCTAAATTTTGATTATAACTTGTTTTTCAGTCATTTTTGAAGAGGTTTTGGGCGAGCGGGTCTAAATGGGCCGTAAAATGGACCCGTTGCACTTTTAACTGAGTAAAAAGTCCCGAATTTGAGTTTTTGCAATATAATCTTGTTGAAAAGCTCGTAACCAATTATATGAACTCCTAAAATTGGATCAAAACTTATTTTTCGGTCCTTTTTGTAGAGGTTACGGACGAGCGGGTCTAAATGGCCTTAAAATGGACCCGTTGAACTTATAACTGCGTAAAAAGAACATAAATTGAATTTTTGCAATACAATAGTGTTGAAAAGCTCGTGATCAACGATATGAACTCTTATGTTTTGATTAAAACTTGTTTTGCGGTCCTTTTTGTACAGGTTTTGGACGAGCAGGTCTAAATGGGCCGTAAAATGGTCCCGTTGGACTTTTAACTGAGTAAAAAATACATAAATTGAGTTTTTGCAATATAATTGTGTTGAAACGATGGTAATCAATTATATGAACTCCTAAAATTTGATTAAAACTTTCTTTTCGGTCATTTTTGAAGAGGTTTCAGGCGAGCGGGTCTAAAAGGGCCGTAAAATGGACCCGTTGGTCTTTTAACTGAGTAAAAAATACCGAATTTGAGTTTTTGCAATATAATCTTGTTGAAAAGCTCGTAATCAATTATATGAACTCTTAAAATTGGATCAAAACCTGTTTTTCGGTCCTTTTTGTAGAGGTTTCGGACGAGCGAGTCTAAATGGGCCTTAAAATGGACCCGTTGAACTTATAACTGCGTAAAAAGAACATAAGTTGAATTTTTGCATTACAACAGTGTTCAAAAGCTCGTTATCAACAATATGAACTCTTACGTTTTGATTAAAACTTGTTTTGCGATCCTTTTTGTAGAGGTTTCGGACGAGCGGGTCTAAATGGGCCGTAAAATGGACCCGTTGGACTTTTAACTGAGTAAAAAGTACAAAAATTGAGTTTTTGCAATATAATCGTGTTGAAAAGATCGTAATCCATGATATGAAGTCCTAAAATTTGATTAAAACTTGTTTTTCGGTCATTTTTGAAGAGGTTTCGGGCGAGCAAGGCTAAATGGGCCGTAAAATGGACCCGTTGGACTTTTAACTGAGTAAAAAATACCGAATTTGTGTTTTTGCAATATAATCTTGTTGAAAAGCTCGTAATCAATTATATGAACTCCTAAATTTTGATCAAAACTTGTTTTTTGGTCATTTTTGAAGAGGTTTCGGGCGAGCGGGTCTAAATGGGCCGTAAAATGGACCCGTTGGACTTTTAACTGAGTAAAAGTACAAAAATTGAGTTTTTGCAATATAATCGTGTTGAAAAGATCGAAATCAATGATATGAAGTCCTAGAATTTGATTAAAACTTGTTTTTCGGTCATTTTTGAAGAGGTTTCGGGCGAGCGGGTCTAAAGGGGCAGTAAAATGGACCCGTTGGACTTTTAACTGAGTAAAAAATACAGAAATTGAGTTGTTGCAATATAATTGTGTTGAAACGATCGTAATCAATTATATGAACTCCTAAAATTTGATTATAACTTGTTTTTCAGTCATTTTTGAAGAGGTTTCAGGTGAGAGGGTCTAAATGGGCCATAAAATGGACCCGTTGCACTTTTAACTAAGTAAAAAATACCGAATTTGAGTTTTTGCAATATAATATTGTTGAAAAGCTCGTAACCAATTATATGAACTCCTAAAATTGGATCAAAACTTATTTTTCGATCCTTTTTGTAGAGGTTTCGGACGAGCGAATCTAAATGGGCCTTAAAATGGACCCGTTGAACTTATAACTGCGTAAAAAGAACATAAATTGAATTTTTGCAATACAATAGTGTTCAAAAGCTCGTAATCAATGATATGAACCCCTAAAATTTGATTAAAACTTTCTTTTCGGTCATTTTTGAAGAGGTTTCGGGCGAGCGGGTCTAATTGGGCCGTAAAATGGACCCGTTGGACTTTGAACTGAGTAAAAAATATAGAAATTGAGTTTTTGCAATAATATCGTGTTGAAACGATCGTAATAAATTATATGAACTCCTAAAATTGGATCAAAACTTCTTTTTCGGTCCTTTTTTGTAGAGGTTTCGGACGAGCGAGTCTAAATGGGCCTTAAAATGGACCCGTTGAACTTATAATTGCGTAAAAAACAGAAATTGAATTTTTGCAATATAATAGTGTCGAAAAGCTCGTAATCAACGATATGAACTCTTAAGTTTTGATTAAAACTTGTTTTGCGGTTCTTTTTGTAGAGGTTTCGGACGAGCGGGTTTAAATGGGCCGTAAAATGGACCCGTTGGACTTTTAACTAAGTAAAAAATACCGAATTTGAGTTTTTGTAATATAATCTTGTTGAAAAGCTCGTAATCAATTATATGAACTCCTAAAATTGGATCAAAACTTATTTTTCGGTCCTTTTTGTAGAGGTTTCGGGCGAGCGGGTCTAAATGGGCCTTAAAATGGACCCGTTGAACTTATAACTGCGTAAAAACAACATAAATTGAATTTTTGCAATACAATAGTGTTGAAAAGCTCATAATCAACGATATGAACTCTTATGTTTTGATTAAAACTTGTTTTGCGGTCCTTTTTGTAGAGGTTTCGGACGAGCGGGTCTAAATGGGCCGTAAAATGGACCCGTTGGACTTTTAACTGAGTAAAAAATACATAAATTGAGTTTTTGCAATATAATTGTGTTGAAACGATCGTAATCAATTATATGAACTCCTAAAATTTGATTATAACTTGTTTTTCAGTCATTTTTGAAGAGGTTTCGGGCGAGCGGGTCTAAATGGGCCGTAAAATGGACCCGTTGCACTTTTAACTGAGTAAAAAATACCGAATTTGAGTTTTTGCAATATAATCTTGTTGAAAAGCTTGTAAAAAATTATATGAACTCTTAAAATTGGATCAAAACTTATTTTTCGGTCCTTTTTGTAGAGGTTTCGGACGAGCGGGTCTAAATGGGCCTTAAAATGGACCCGTTAAACTTATAACTGCGTAAAAAGAACATAAATTGAATTTTTGCAATACAATAGTGTTGAAAAGCTCGTAATCAACGATATGAACTCTTAAGTTTTGATTAAAACTTGTTTTGCGGTCCTTTTTGTAGAGGTTTCGGACGAGCGGGTCTAAATGGGCCGTAAAATGGACCCGTTGGGCTTTTAACTGTGTAATAATTACCGAATTTGTGTTTTTGCAATATAATCTTGTTGAAAAGCTCGTAATCAATTATATGAACTCGTAAATTTTGATCAAAACTTGTTTTTCGGTCCTTTTTGTAGAGGTTTCAGGTGAGCGGGTCTAAATGGGCCTTAAATGGACATGTTGAACTTATAACTGCGTAAAAAGAACAGAAATTGAATTTTTGCAATATAATAGTGTTGAAAAGCTCGTAATCAAAGATATGAACTCTTAAGTTTTGATTAAAACTTTTTTTGCGGTCCTTTTTGTAGAGGTTTCGGACGAGCGGGTCTAAATGGGCCGTTAAATGGACCCGTTGGACTTTTAACTGAGTAAAAAGTACAAAAATTGAGTTTTTGCAATATAATCGTGTTGAAAACATCGTAATCCATGATATGAAGTCCTAAAATTTGATTAAAACTTGTTTTTCGGTCATTTTTGAAGAGGTTTAGGGCGAGCAGGTCTAAATGGGCCGTAAAATGGACCCGTTGGACTTTTAACTGAGTAAAAAATACCGAATTTGTGTTTTTGCAATATAATCTTGTTGAAAAGCTCGTAATCAATTATATGAACTCCTAAATTTTGATCAAAACTTGTTTTTCGGTCATTTTTGAAGAGGTTTCGGGCGAGCGGGTCTAAATGGGCCGTAAAATGGACCCGTTGCACTTTTAACTGAGTAAATGTACAAAAATTGAGTTTTTGCAATATAATCGTGTTGAAAAGATCGAAATCAATGATATGAAGTCCTAAAATTTGATTAAAACTTGTTTTTCGGTCATTTTTGAAGAGGTTTCGGGCGAGCGGGTCTAAAGGGGCAGTAAAATGGACCCGTTGGACTTTTAACTGAGTAAAAAATACAGAAATTGAGTTTTTGCAATATAATTGTGTTGAAACGATCGTAATCAATTATATGAACTCCTAAAATTTTATTATAACTTGTTTTTAAGTCATTTTTGAAGAGGTTTCGGGCGAGAGGGTCTAAATGGGCCATAAAATGGACCCGTTTCACTTTTAACTAAGTAAAAAATACCGAATTTGAGTTTTTGCAATATAATCTTGTTGAAAAGCTCGTAACCAATTATATGAACTCCTAAAATTGGATCAAAACTTATTTTTCGATCCTTTTTGTAGAGGTTTCGGACGAGAGAATCTAAATGGGCCTTAAAATGGACCCGTTGAACTTATAACTGCGTAAAAAGAACATAAATTGAATTTTTACAATACAATAGTGTTCAAAAGCTCGTAATCAACGATATGAACTCTTAAGTTTTGATTAAAACTTGTTTTGCGGTCCTTTTTGTAGAGGTTTCGGACGATCGGGTCTAAATGGTCCGTAAAATGGACCCGTTGGACTTTTAACTGAGTAAAAGTAAAAAAATTGAGTTTTTGCAATATAATCGTGTTGAAAAAATTGCAATCAATGATATGAAGTCCTAAAAATTGATTAAAACTTGTTTTTCGGTCATTTTTGAAGAGGTTTCGGGCGAGCGGGTCTAAAGGGGCCGTAAAATGGACCCGTTGGACTTTTAACTGAGTAAAAAATACCGAATTTGAGTTTTTGCAATATAATCTTGTAGAGGTTTCGGGCGAGCAGGTCTAAATGGGCCGTAAAATGGACCCGTTGGACTTTTAACTGAGTAAAAAATACCGAATTTGTGTTTTTGCAATATAATCTTGTTGAAAAGCTCGTAATCAATTATATGAACTCCTAAAATTTGATCAAAACTTGTTTTTCAGTCATTTTTGAAGAGGTTTCGGGCGAGTGGGTCTAAATGTGCCGTAAAATGGACCCGTTGGACTTTTAACTAAGTAAAAAATACCGAATTTGAGTTTTTGCAATATAATCTTGTTGAAAAGCTCGTAACCAATTATATGAACTCCTAAAATTGGATCAAAACTTGTTTTTCGATCCTTTTTGTAGAGGTTTCGGACGAGCGGGTCTAAATGGGCCGTAAAATGGACCCGTTGGACTTTTAACTAAGTAAAAAATACAGAAATTGAGTTTTTGCAATATAATTGTGTTGAAATGATCGTAATCAATTATATGAACTCCTAAAATTTGATTAAAACTTATTTTTCAGTCATTTTCGAAGAGGTTTCGGGCGAGCGGGTCTAAATGGGCCGTAAAATGGACCCGTTAGACTTTTAACTAAGTAAAAATACCGAATTTGAGTTTTTGCAATATAATCTTGTTGAAAAGCTCGTAATAAATTATATGAACTCCTAAATTTTGATCAAAACTTGTTTTTCGGTCATTTTTGAAGAGGTTTCGGGCGAGCGGGTCTAAATGGGCCGTAAAATGTACCCGTTGGACTTTTAACTAAGTAAAAAATACAGAATTTGAGTTTTTACAATATAATCATGTTGAAAAGCTCGTAATTAATTATATTAACTCTGGATCAAAACTTATTTTTCGGTCCTTTTTGGACAGGTTTCGGACGAGCGGGTCTAAATGGGTCTGAAAAATGGACCCGTTGAACTTATAACTACGTAAAAAGAACATAAATTGAATTTTTGCAATACAATAGTGTTGAAAAGCTCGTAATCAACGATATGAACTCTTAAGTTTTGATTAAAACTTGTTTTGCGGTCCTTTTTGAAGAGGTTCCAGACGAGCGGGTCTAAATGGGCTGTAAAATGGACCCGTTGGACTTTTAACTAAGTAAAAAATACCGAATTTGAGTTTTTGCAATATAATCTTTTTGAAAAGCTCGTAATCAATTATAGGAACTCCTAAAATTGGATCAAAACTTTTTTTTCGGTCCTTTTTGTAGAGGTTTCGGCGAGCGGGTCTAACTGGGCCTTAAAATGGACCTGCTGAACTTATAACTGCGTAAAAAGAACAGAAATTGAATTTTTGCAATACAATAGTGTTGAAAAGCTCGTAATCAACGATATGAACTCTTAAGTTTTGATTAAAACTTGTTTTGCGGTCCCTTTTGTTGAGGTTTCGGACGAGCGGGTCTAAATGGGCCGTAAAATGGACCCGTTGGACTTTTAACTGAGTAAAAAATATAGAAATTGAGTTTTTGCAATATAATTGTGTTGAAACGATCGTAATCAACTATATGAACTCCTAAAATTTGATTATAACTTGTTTTTCAGTCATTTTTGAAGAGGTTTCGGGCGAGTGGGTCTAAATGGGCCGTAAAATGGACCCGTTGCACTTTTAACTGAGTAAAAAATACCGAATTTGAGTTTTTGCCATATAATCTTGTTGAAAAGCTCGTAACCAATTATATGAACTCCTAAAATTGGATCAAAACTTATTTTTCGATCTTTTTTATAGAGGTTTCGGACGAGCGGGTCTAAATGGGCCTTAAAATAGACCCGTTGAACTTATAACTCCGTAAAATGAACATAAATTGAAGTTTTGCAATACAATAGTGTTCAAAAGCTCGTAATCAACGATATGAACTCTTACGTTTTGATTAAAACTTGTTTTGCGTTCCTTTTTGTAGAGGTTTGGGACGATCGGGTCTAAATGGGCCGTAAAATGGACCCGTTGGACTTTTAACTGAGTAAAAGTACAAAAATTGAGTTTTTGCAATATAATCGTGTTGATAAGATCGCAATCAAAGATATGAAGTCCTAAAAATTGATTAAAACTTGTTTTTCGGTCATTTTTGAAGAGGTTTCGAGCGAGCGGGTCTAAATGGGCCGTAAAATGGACCCGTTGGACTTTTAACTGAGTAAAAAATACCGAATTTGAGTTTTTGCAATATAATCTTGTAGAGGTTTCGGGCGAGCATGTCTAAATGGGCCGTAAAATGGACCCGTTGGACTTTTAACTGAGTAAAAAATACTGAATTTGTGTTTTTGCAATATAATCTTGTTGAAAAGCTCGCAATCAATTATATGAACTCCAAAAATTTGATCAAAACTTGTTTTTCAGTCATTTTTGAAGAGGTTTCGGGTGAGTGGGTCTAAATGTGCCGTAAAATGGACCCGTTGGACTTTTAACTAAGTAAAAAATACCGAATTTTAGTTTTTGCAATATAATCTTGTTGAAAAGCTCGTAATCAATTATATGAACTCCTAAAATTAGATCAAAACTTGTTTTTCGGTCCTTTTTGTAGAGGTTTCGGACTAGCGGGTCTAAATGGGCCTTAAAATAGACCCGTTGAACTTATAACTGCGTAAAAACAAAAGAAATTGAATTTTTGCAATACAATAGGGTTGAAAAGCTCGTAATCAACGATATGAACTCTTAAGTTTTGATTAAAACTTGTTTTACGGTCCTTTTTGTAGAGGTTCCGGACGAGCGTGTTTAAATGGGCCGTAAAATGGACCCGTTGGACTTTTAACTGAGTAAAAAATATAGAAATTGAGTTTTTGCAATATAATTGTGTTGAAACGATCGTAATCAATTATATGAACTCCTAAAATTTGATTATAACTTGTTTTTCAGTCATTTTTGAAGAGGTTTCGGGCGAGTGGGTCTAAATGGGCCGTAAAATGGACCCGTTGCACTTTTAACTGAGTAAAAAATACCGAATTTGAGTTTTTGCCATATAATCTTGTTGAAAAGCTCGTAACCAATTATATGAACTCCTAAAATTGGATCAAAACTTATTTTTCGATCTTTTTTATAGAGGTTTCGGACGAGCGGGTCTAAATGGGCCTTAAAATAGACCCGTTGAACTTATAACTCCGTAAAATGAACATAAATTGAAGTTTTGCAATACAATAGTGTTCAAAAGCTCGTAATCAACGATATGAACTCTTACGTTTTGATTAAAACTTGTTTTGCGTTCCTTTTTGTAGAGGTTTGGGACGATCGGGTCTAAATGGGCCGTAAAATGGACCCGTTGGACTTTTAACTGAGTAAAAGTACAAAAATTGAGTTTTTGCAATATAATCGTGTTGATAAGATCGCAATCAAAGATATGAAGTCCTAAAAATTGATTAAAACTTGTTTTTCGGTCATTTTTGAAGAGGTTTCGAGCGAGCGGGTCTAAATGGGCCGTAAAATGGACCCGTTGGACTTTTAACTGAGTAAAAAATACTGAATTTGTGTTTTTGCAATATAATCTTGTTGAAAAGCTCGCAATCAATTATATGAACTCCAAAAATTTGATCAAAACTTGTTTTTCAGTCATTTTTGAAGAGGTTTCGGGTGAGTGGGTCTAAATGTGCCGTAAAATGGACCCGTTGGACTTTTAACTAAGTAAAAAATACCGAATTTTAGTTTTTGCAATATAATCTTGTTGAAAAGCTCGTAATCAATTATATGAACTCCTAAAATTAGATCAAAACTTGTTTTTCGGTCCTTTTTGTAGAGGTTTCGGACGAGCGGGTCTAAATGGGCCTTAAAATAGACCCGTTGAACTTATCACTGCGTAAAAACAAAAGAAATTGAATTTTTGCAATACAATAGGGTTGAAAAGCTCGTAATCAACGATATGAACTCTTAAGTTTTGATTAAAACTTGTTTTGCGGTCCCTTTTGTTGAGGTTTCGGACGAGCGGGTCTAAATGGGCCGTAAAATGGACCCGTTGGACTTTTAACTGAGTAAAAAATATAGAAATTGAGTTTTTGCAATATAATTGTGTTGAAACGATCGTAATCAATTATATGAACTCCTAAAATTTGATTATAACTTGTTTTTCAGTCATTTTTGAAGAGGTTTCGGGCGAGTGGGTCTAAATGGGCCGTAAAATGGACCCGTTGCACTTTTAACTGAGTAAAAAATACCGAATTTGAGTTTTTGCCATATAATCTTGTTGAAAAGCTCGTAACCAATTATATGAACTCCTAAAATTGGATCAAAACTTATTTTTCGATCTTTTTTATAGAGGTTTCGGACGAGCGGGTCTAAATGGGCCTTAAAATAGACCCGTTGAACTTATAACTCCGTAAAATGAACATAAATTGAAGTTTTGCAATACAATAGTGTTCAAAAGCTCGTAATCAACGATATGAACTCTTACGTTTTGATTAAAACTTGTTTTGCGTTCCTTTTTGTAGAGGTTTGGGACGATCGGGTCTAAATGGGCCGTAAAATGGACCCGTTGGACTTTTAACTGAGTAAAAGTACAAAAATTGAGTTTTTGCAATATAATCGTGTTGATAAGATCGCAATCAAAGATATGAAGTCCTAAAAATTGATTAAAACTTGTTTTTCGGTCATTTTTGAAGAGGTTTCGAGCGAGCGGGTCTAAATGGGCCGTAAAATGGACCCGTTGGACTTTTAACTGAGTAAAAAATACCGAATTTGAGTTTTTGCAATATAATCTTGTAGAGGTTTCGGGCGAGCATGTCTAAATGGGCCGTAAAATGGACCCGTTGGACTTTTAACTGAGTAAAAAATACTGAATTTGTGTTTTTGCAATATAATCTTGTTGAAAAGCTCGCAATCAATTATATGAACTCCAAAAATTTGATCAAAACTTGTTTTTCAGTCATTTTTGAAGAGGTTTCGGGTGAGTGGGTCTAAATGTGCCGTAAAATGGACCCGTTGGACTTTTAACTAAGTAAAAAATACCGAATTTTAGTTTTTGCAATATAATCTTGTTGAAAAGCTCGTAATCAATTATATGAACTCCTAAAATTAGATCAAAACTTGTTTTTCGGTCCTTTTTGTAGAGGTTTCGGACGAGCGGGTCTAAATGGGCCTTAAAATAGACCCGTTGAACTTATAACTGCGTAAAAACAAAAGAAATTGAATTTTTGCAATACAATAGGGTTGAAAAGCTCGTAATCAACGATATGAACTCTTAAGTTTTGATTAAAACTTGTTTTACGGTCTTTTTTGTAGAGGTTTCGGACGAGCGTGTTTAAATGGGCTGTAAAATGGACCCGTTGGACTTTTAACAAAGTAAAAAATACAGAAATTGAGTTTTTGCAATATAATCGTGTTGAAACGATCGTAATCAATTATATGAACTCCTAAAATTTGATTAAAACTTATTTTTCAGTCATTTTCGAAGAGGTTTCGGGCGAGCGGGTCTAAATGGGCCGTAAAATGGACCCGTTGGACTTTTAACTGAGTAAAAATACCGAATTTGAGTTTTTGCAATATAATCTTGTTGAAAAGCTCGTAATAAATTATATGAACTCCTAAAATTTGATTAAAACTTATTTTTCAGTCATTTTTGAAAAGGTTTTGGGCGAGCAGGTCTAAATGGGCCGTAAAATGGACCCGTTGAACTTATAACTGCGTAAAATGAACAAAAATTGAATTTTTGCAATACAATAGTGTTCAGAAGCTCGTAATAAACGATATGAACTCTTAAGTTTTGATTAAAACTTGTTTTGCGATCCTTTTTGTAGAGGTTTCGGACGATCGGGTCTAAATGGGCCGTAAAATGGACCCGTTGGACTTTTAACTAAGTAAAAAATACAGAAATTGAGTTTTTGCAATATAATTGTGTTGAAACGATCGTAATCAATTATATGAACTCCTAAAATTTGATTAAAACTTATTTTTCAGTCATTTTCGAAGAGGTTTCGGGTGAGCGGGTCTAAATGGGCCGTAAAATGGACCCGTTGGACTTTTAACTGAGTAAAAATACCGAATTTGAGTTTTTGCAATATAATCTTGTTGAAAAGCTCGTAATAAATTATATGAACTCCTAAATTTTGATCAAAACTTGTTTTTCTGTCATTTTTGAAGAGGTTTCGGGCGAGCGGGTCTAAATGGGCCGTAAACTGTACCCGTTGGACTTTTAACTAAGTAAAAAATACCGAATTTGAGTTTTTGCAATATAATCTTGTTGAAAAGCTCGTAATTAATTATATTAACTCTGGATCAAAACTTATTTTTCGGTCCTTTTTGGAGAGGTTTCGGACGAGCGGGTCTAAATGGGTCTTAAAATGGACCCGTTGAACTTATAACTGCGTAAAAAGAACATAAATTGAATTTTTGCAATACAATAGTGTTGAAAAGCTCGTAATCAACGATATGAACTCTTAAGTTTTGATTAAAACTTGTTTTGCGGTCCTTTTTGTAGAGGTTCCGGACGAGCGGGTCTAAATGGGCTGTAAAATGGACCCGTTGGACTTTTAACTAAGTAAAAAATACCGAATTTGAGTTTTTGCAATATAATCTTGTTGAAAAGCTCGTAACCAATTATATGAACTCCTAAAATTGGATCAAAACTTGTTTTTCGGTCCTTTTTGTAGAGGTTTCGAACAAGCGAGTCTAAATGGGCCTTAAAATGGACCCGTTGAACTTATAACTGCGTCAAAAGAACATAAATTGAATTTTTGAAATACAATAGTGTTGAAAAGCTCATAATAAACGATATGAACTCTCAAGTTTTGATTAAAACTTATTTTGCGGTCATTTTTGAAGAGGTTTCAGGCGAGCGGGTCTAAATGGGCCGTAAAATGGACCCGTTGGACTTTTAACTAAGTAAAAAATACCGAATTTGAGTTTTTGCAATATAATCTTGTTGAAAAGCTCGTAATCAATTATATGAACTCCTAAAATTGGATCAAAACTTATTTTTCGGTCCTTTTTGTAGAGGTTTCGGGCGAGCGGGTCTAACTGAGCCTTAAAATGGACTTGTTGAACTTATAACTGCGTAAAAAGAACATAAATTGAATTTTTGCAATACAATAGTGTTGAAAAGCTCGTAATCAACGATATGAACTCTTAAGTTTTGATTAAAACTTGTTTTGCGGTTCCTTTTGTAGAGGTTTCGGACGAGCGGGTCTAAATCGGCCGTAAAATGGACCCGTTGGACTTTTAACTGAGTAAAAAGTAAAAAAATTGAGTTTTTACAATATAATTGTGTTGAAAAGATCGTAAATAACGATATGAAGTCCTAAAATTTGATTAAAACTTGTTTTTCAGTCATTTTTGAAAAGGTTTTGGGCGAGCAGGTCTAAAAGGGTCGTAAAATGGACCCGTTGGACTTTTAACTAAGTAAAAAATACCGAATTTTTGCAATATAATCTTGTTGAAAAGCTCGTAATCAATTATATGAACTCCTAAATTTTGATCAAAACTTGTTCTTCGGTCATTTTTGAAGAGGTTTCGGGCGAGCGGGTCTAAATGGGCCGTAAAATGGACTCGTTGGACTTTTAACTAAGTAAAAAATACCGAATTTGAGTTTTTGCAATATAATCATGTTGAAAAGCTCGTAATCAATTATATGAACTCCTAAAATTGGATCAAAACTTATTTTTCGGTCCTTTTTGTAGAGGTTTCGGAGGAGCGGGTCTAAATGGGCCTTAAAATGGACCCGTTGAACTTATAACTGCGTAAAAAGAACATAAATTGAATTTTTGCAATACAATAGTGTTGAAAAGCTCGTAATCAACGATATGAACTCTTAAGTTTTGATTAAAACTTGTTTTTTGGTCCTTTTTGTAGAGGTTCCGGACGAGCGGGTCTAAATGGGCCGTAAAATGGACCCGCTAGACTTTTAACTGAGTAAAAAGTATAAAAATTAAGTTTTTGCAATATAATCGTGTTGAAAAGATCGTTATCAATGATATGAAGTCCTAAAATTTGATTAAAACTTGTTTTTCGGTCATTTTTGAAGATGTTTCAAGCGAGCAGGTCTAAATGAGCCGTAAAATGGACCCGTTGGACTTTTAACTGAGTAAAAAATACCGAATTTGAGTTTTTGCAATATAATCTTGTTGAAAAGCTCGCAATCAATTATATGAACTGCTAAAATTGGATCAAACCTTGTTTTTCGGTCCTTTTTGTAGAGGTTTCGGACGAGCGGGTCTAAATGGTCCTTAAAATGGACCCGTTGAACTTATAACTGCGTAAAAAGAACATAAATTGAATTTTTGCAATACAATAGTGTTGAAAAGCTCGTGATCAACGATATGAACTCTTAAGTTTTGATTAAAACTTGTTTTGCGGTCCTTTTTGTAGAGGTTTTGGACGAACGTGTCTAAATGGGCCGTAAAATGGACTCGTTGGACTTTTAACTGAGTAAAAAGTACAAAATTGAGTTTTTGCAATTTAATCGTGTTGCAAAGATCGTAATCAATGATATGAACTCCTAAAATTTGATTAAAACTTTCTTTTCAGTCATTTTTGAAGAGGTTTCGGGCGAGCGGGTCTAAATGGGCCGTAAAATGGACCCGTTGGACTTTTAACTAAGTAAAAAATACCGAATTTGAGCTTTTGCAATATAATCTTGTTGAAAAGCTCGTAATCAATTATATGAACTCATAAAATTGGATCAAAACTTGTTTTTCGGTCCTTTTTGTAGAGGTTTCGGACGAGCGAGTCGAAATGGGCCTTAAAATGGACCCGTTGAACTTATAACTGCGTAAAAACAACAGAAATTGAATTTTTGCAATACAATAGTGTTGAAAAGCTCGTAATCAACGATATGAACTCTTAAGATTTGATTAAAACTTGTTTTGCGGTCCTTTTTGTAGAGGTTTCGAACGAGCGGGTCTAAAGGGGCCGTAAAATGGACCCGTTGGACTTTTAACTGAGTAAAAAGTACAAAAATTGAGTTTTTGCAATATAATCGTGTTGAAAAGATCGCAATCAATGATATGAAGTCCTAAAATTTGATTAAAACTTGTTTTCGGTCATTTTTGAAGAGGTTTCGGGCGAGCGTGTCTAAATGGGCCGTAAAATGGACCCGTTGCACTTTTAACTGAGTAAAAAATACTGAATTTGAGTTTTTGCAATATAATCTTGTTGAAAAGCTCATAATCAATTATATGAACTCCTAAAATTGGATCAAAACTTATTTTTCGGTCCTCTTTGTAGAGGTTTCGGGCGAGCGGGTCTAACTGGGCCTTAAAATGGACCTGTTGAACATATAACTGCGTAAAAAGAACATAAATTGAATTTTTGCCATGCCATTTGGGTTAACTAATGCACCGGCAGCTTTCATGGACATGATGAATAGAATCTTCCACCAGTATCTAGATCAGTTTGTAGTTGTGTTTATTGATGACATTTTGGTGTACTCGCGAACTGAAGAAGACCATGACCGACATTTGAGACTTGTTTTGAAGACTTTACTAGATCATCAGTTGTATGCGAAGCTCAGCAAGTGTGAATTCTGGATCCGAGAGGTAGTCTTCTTAGGACATGTAGTGTCAGCTGAAGGCATTAGAGTTGATCCGAAGAAGATTGAAGCCATTGTTGAGTGGAAGCAACCAAAGTCTGTGACGGAGGTACATAGCTTCCTAGGTTTAGCCGGATACTATAGGAGGTTTGTAGAGGGTTTCTCTAAATTAGCCGCTCCATTGACACAGTTACTTCAGAAGAGTGTTCAGTTTGAGTGGACAGATGCAAGACAGGAAGCCTTTGAAAAATTGAAAGAAGCTTTGACCCAAGCTCCGATCTTGATTCAGCTTGAGTCCGGGAAGGACTATGTAGTTTATAGTGATGCTTCTTATGTAGGGTTAGGATGTGTTCTGATGCAAGACAAACGAGTTGTGGCTTATGCCTCAAGACAGTTGAAGACCCATGAGCGCAACTATCCGACCCATGACATAGAGTTAGCTGCAGTTGTATTTGCTCTGAAGATTTGGAGGAACTATTTGTATGGTGAGAAATGCACAGTATACACCGACCACAAGAGTTTGAAGTACATTATGACTCAGCGAGATTTGAATCTCAGACAGCGTAGGTGGTTAGAGCTACTAAAGGACTATGATCTTACCATTGAGTACCATCCGGGTAAGGCCAATGTAGTGGCCGATGCTTTGAGTAGGAAGATGGCCGTAGACTTGAGAGCTATGTTTGCTAGATTGAGTTTGTCTGGAGATGGTGGCTTGATAGCCGAGCTTCAGGTTAGACCTACCCTAGGTCAGATGATTAGAGAGAAATAGCTCTTAGACAGATCTTTGGCACCTCACGTGCAAGATATAGCCGAGGGTAGATCTTCAGACTACAGTTTCAGTTCCGATGGGGTTTTATGTTACAAAGACAGAATAGTTGTGCCAGAAGATAGTGATCTGAGACGTACAATTTTGACTGAAGCTCATAGTAGTCCGTTTGCTATGCATCCGGGAAGTACGAAGATGTACCGCAATTTGAAGAATGAGTACTTTTGGGTTGGCTTGAAGAGAGATGTAGCCGACTTTGTGAGTAAGTGTTTAGTGTGTCAGAGAGTGAAGGCGGAACATCAGGTTCCCTCAGGTTTGTTACAGCCGTTGAGAATACCGGAATGGAAGTGGGAGAACATCACCATGGATTTTGTTTCGGGTTTGCCTTTGACTCCTACGAAGAAGAACTCAGTTTGGGTGATAGTGGATCGATTTACAAAATGTGCTCACTTCTTGGCAGTCAACACTACCTACACCTTAGATAGATTGGCCGATTTGTACATTGGTGAGATTGTGAGGTTACATGGTGTGCCGAAGTCCATTGTGTCAGATAGGGATCCGCGGTTTACTTCTAGATTTTGGGAGAGTCTGCATACAGCTTTGGGTACCCGTTTGAACTTCAGCACTTCTTATCATCCTCAGTCAGATGGTCAGTCAGAGAGGGTTATTCAGATCTTAGAGGACATGTTGCGTTGTTGTATCATTGACTTTCAGGGTACTTGGGAGAAGCATTTGCCTCTAGTAGAGTTCGCGTACAACAACAGTTTCCAGTCGAGCATTCAGATGGCTCCGTATGAGGCTTTGTATGGCCGGAAGTGTAGAACTCCAGTGTGTTGGGCCGAGGTAGGACAGAAATTGTTACCTATGCCAGAT
The DNA here is from genome assembly GCA_030270665.1 of Hibiscus trionum. Classification (NCBI taxonomy): domain Eukaryota; kingdom Viridiplantae; phylum Streptophyta; class Magnoliopsida; order Malvales; family Malvaceae; genus Hibiscus; species Hibiscus trionum. The sequence goes on along the minus strand of BSYR01000026.1, from coordinate 36,048,561 downwards.
TTGCTCAAGGGGACAACCGACAAGGTAAAATTGATTTGCGACCGTTTGAAGGCTGCTTCGGATAGGCAGAAGTCCTATGCCGATTTGAAGAGGAAGGAAGTTGAGTTCTCAGTGGGTGAGAAGGTATTCTTGAAGGTATCTCCGTGGAAGAAAGTGATGAGGTTTGGCCGAAAGGGAAAGTTGAGTCCGAGGTACATAGGACCGTATGAGATTGTGAAGAGGGTTGGTCCCGTTGCTTATCAGTTGCGTTTGCCATCCGAGCTTGAGAAGATACATGATGTGTTCCATGTGTCGATGCTTCGCAAGTATAGGTCCGATCCATCACATGTTATGCCCGTAGAAGAAATTGAATTGAATCCGGATTTGACTTATGAAGAAGAGCCAGTAGAGATCTTAGCTTCTGACAGAAAGGTGTTGAGGGGTAGATCGATTGAGTTAGTAAAGGTGCGGTGGCGACGTAGAGGTGTGAACGAGGCCACTTGGGAGAGGAAGGAGGATATGGAAAGGCAGTTTCCGTATCTCTTTCAGACAGGTAATTTCGGGGACGAAATTCCTTAAGTGGGAGAGAGTTGTAACACCCGTGTCTTGGGCCTAGGAGTTAGCGGGGTTGTTGTTCGGGTCAATTAAAATCTAATTAAAATAAACCAACTTTGAAAAATGGCCTATTTAAATCTTAATAAAGAGGGAGGGACCAAAGTTGTGATTTACCCCATTTTAAATAAAAGGAAGACAACTTTTATGGAAAAGTTGTCATCTTTCTCTCCATTCTCTCCTTTCCCAATTTCAAAACCCTCTCCCATTCTCAAACACTCCTAAACCCTTGTTACTATTCCATCTATTTTAGCACCCGATTTCAACACCATTTTAAGAGGTAATTACATTTTCTTAACCTCCTTTTCAATCTCTATCTATCCCTTGTTTTAGATTTCAAAAATAGTGAGTTTTGGAAATTAGGGTTCATATGGAAATTTGGGGTTTTGATGGGGTTTTTCAACTTGTTTTGATAAATTGTTTTGGGGGTTTGTTTAAGTACTATGAAATACACAACATATCTTAATTTGGTTGATTTTGGGTAAATTTTCGTAGTATGGTCTTAAGGCTAGTTTTAAGGTTGTAAAACTTGGGTTTTTGGTGGGTTTTGTGTTGAAATTGAAGGGCTGTTGATATACCTATGATATGGGGGTGTTTTGGGAGTCATTTGGATGTTTGGAAATTGGTTTTTCAGCAAGTCTTTAGGGGAGCACGAAAATGGGATTTTTAGAGATGTTATGTGGTTTGGAAATCGTGGAATTTGGGTTGTGTTAGCAAGTATGTTGATGTTTGAGTTTAGCATTGAATTGGGAAGTAATATGTATGTTTTGTTTGGTTAGAAGCAAGTGGAAGCGCGGAAGAGGCTTTGGGACCGAATCCGGGTTCGTAGGGAGTTCGGTTCGAATTGCTAAGGAAGGGCGGTGAGTGGTTCAACTTGTTTTTAAGTTTGGTTCGAGCTTGGTAGTGTGTGTGTGTGTAAAGTGTGCTTGGTAGGCCACTTCCATGTAATTCAAGTTGATAGCTTAGCTTTCGATATCCTAAAATGCCTTGTGCTTACTAGCTATACTCTTGGATTGTGGTTAATTGATACATGTATATATATCATGTTGAGTAGATATGTGATGAGCATGTATTGTGGTTGATGATATGTATGTGATGTGGTTATGATAATTGGCACTAAAAATTACCGGTTGTAAATGATCGATCATTAGGATAGTGTGCACACAAATTGAGTCAAAACGTACGTGGCCTTGATGGCGTTAAGTCATCAAGGAGGAGTACGGTGATGTAACATTCCACCGGAAGCTATTCATATATTTCTACGGGATGATGAGTGGAATCCCATCCGTAGGGCATGTGGCGATGAGTGGAATCCCGCACATGCAAGGGCCGGTGATGAGTGTAATCCCACCGAGGTAAAGTATTGTTGAGGTTTATATCCGCACCATCGGGGTAATTAAAGTGGCCAATTAAACTTAAATCATGTATTGTGATATATGATGGTGATGTGTGAGTGTGATATATGGTATTGTTGTATGTTGATGATATTGATGTTTAATCTTGTTAGGAATGTGAGACCATATATGCCACTTGAAAGACTAGCTAAGTCTACTTGATATTATGACTATGTTTGATGTATGTAGACTAGGATTAACATGCTTGGACCCTGCATTGTTGTTGTTTTTCACTTTAGAGCACCCTCACTAAGCTTATAGCTTACGCTCTCTATGTTCAACAATGCAGATCATTAGCGTGGCGTTAGCACAAGGCAAGGCAAGAAGGGCTTCCAAGTTTGTAGCTCAAGTATGGTTATCGATTTTGTATTAGCTAGCAATGTGGCAAAGGTCTTGTATGAGCATGTGTGACTCATTTAATTGATGTTGTTTTGGATTGATGTTTGGATTGTAAGCATGTTACACTATGATGAATGTTTCGATGTTTGATGGCATGTTTTAGAATGCTTAGGTTGCCTTGTGTATGAATGCAAACCTTTCAAGTTGTCTTGTTCCTTTTAAGGTCTTTTGAGCTCTTGTGTATGTCAATATTGCATAAATTGCTCTTTGACTTGAATGCTATGCATGAATGTTTTAGTCCATGTTTGAATGACTCCTTTGGCTTAAATATGCGTGCTTACATGTTTGTATATGCTTAGGTGAGTCGAGAATTGCATCTAGAGTCGTGTTTGGGGTCGTTTAGCTAAAAATTGTGGACTTGCAGTGCAGGGCGTATCGATACGCCTAAGGGCTGTATCGATACGGCCTTGCTCTGAGGAAACAGTTTTGTCTGGGCGTATCGATACGTGGGGTGTATCGATACGGTCCCAACACTCTGAAATTCAGGTTAGGCTGGGAGTATCGATACACAAGGGTGTATCGATACCTTCTTAACTCTCTGAAATCTTGGGGAGTTGTAGAGTGCTTGGCGTATCGATACGGTGTCCAAGCGTATCGATACGGTCCAACGGTGTTGACCATAGGGTGTTGACCCCGGTCAAGGCGTATCGATACCCTCTGAAGGTGTATCGATACGCCCTGTTTAAAAAGGGTAAATGGGCTGTTTTAAGGGGCTGTTTGGGTTGGTCGTTGCTATGGTGTTTGTGTTCCCGCTGTCATGTTTCACATAGGACTTAACAAGGCATCTAGGCAAGACTAATTAATGAAAAAAAATTAGGGTTGCTAACCGAGGGGGAACCTTAACGGGTTTCGCTTCGGTTTTCCCCGTGTAGCTCACTCGGACCGGTCATCCGGCCAGACCGGGACGAGGGGGTTACATTTGTTGGTATCAGAGCCTGAGGTTACCGAGACCTCGGGCAGGTAAGTGAGGTAAGCTTAATGTGTTAAGTGCTTATGATGTTCGATGCATGCTTTGCCATGAATCCTTGATGTTTGCTTGATAGTATGCTGTTTTGAAGCATGAATTGTCGTGTCTGGTGTGAGTGTGTGCCCATTGCTACTATTACTTAATTTAAAAAGATTTTTGGAAAGAGGAATACTTTAGCACTGTTGGACCCTTGCTTTGACTAACGTAATCCTTATCTGTTTCTTGTTGTAGTTTACCTTGCTAGTTGAACCATGAGACCACGTGGGAGGCCTAGGATGGTTCGACCGGAACCACGGGCAGAGGCTCCAGGAGTAGAGCCAGTAGTTAGGGATGAGGCTCAAGTGGGAGAGCCTGTGGTTGGAGTTGGAGCTCCTCCACCACCTCCACCACCACCACCTCCTCCGCCGGGAGTGGGAGGCGAGGCCGGGCCCGAAGGAATGGGACCACAAGGAGGCCAGGGTGGCTAAGGACCGGCCGGAATCGACTTAACTCCGTTGGTTCAGGCGATAGCCGGGGCATTCCAGGCTGCAGTAGCTGGAGGTCAGGCAGCTCATCATCAGGGTGAGGGCACCGGATTGCCATTAGAGAGACTTCGGGGCCTTGGGGCCGAAGAGTTTAGAGGTGCTACTCCGGAGAGGTCAGAGATGTGGTTTGAGAAGACCGTCCGTATTCTTGCTCAGATGGGATGTACTGGTGAGCGCAAGTTGGGATGCGTTGAGTCTTTGCTTCAGGGTGATGCCTACACCTGGTGGGTCACCGTTACTTCAGGGATGTATGAGGCCGAGATTACATGGGAGTTCTTTGAGACAGCTTTCCGGAAGAAGTATTTGGGTCCGCGATACCTCGACGAGAGGAAGAGAGAGTTTATGGCACGACTTTAGGGGAGTATGTCGGTGACCGACTATGAGATCAGATTTGTTAGACTGAGTCAGTATGCACCCGAGCTTGTACCTACTGAGGTGGAGCGTTGTAACCGTTTCCGTTATGGGCTGAATGAAGAAATCAATACTTATACTCTAGCTTCAGACTACACTGATTTTGATGTCTTGGTCTCGAGGGCCAAGGACTTGGAGCACAGTTTGAGTTTGACCAGGCGGTCAGGTGGATCTAGTTCGGGTAAGAGGTCCAGCAACTTCGATAGAGGTGATGCCAAGAGGCATCGGGACAACCGGCATCAGTTTGATCATAGGCGTGGTGACGGTAACCACGGTAGGGGCCATCAGGGTCAGAGAGCTGGAGGGAAGTTGCCCACATGTGCTACTTGCGGGAGGAACCACACCGGTGAGTGTTGGGGAAATTATCATTCTTGCTGGAGTTGTGGTGCTAAAGACCACATTAGGCGTGACTGTCCACATCAGGTGGGACAGGCACCAGCTCAGGCTCCTGCTAGAGCCAATGACTTTCAGAGAGGCCGCGGGCGCGGTAGAGGTAACTTCCAGCCGAGGAACGATGGTCAGAGAAACTTAGCTCATGTAGTTGCAGTCCAGCCGGAGGGCGGAGGACAGGCTAGGGTTTACGCTCAGCGCGGGGAGCAGCATGACACCGATGTGATCGCAGGTAACTTCTCGATACAGTCTTTGGGTTTGCTTTCTTTGATTGACTCTGGGTCTACACATTCGTACATATTGAGTGAGCATGCACAGTCTGTGAAATTGCCTTGTGAGTTGTTAGAGGTAGGAGTTAGTGTTACTAGTTCTTTTGGGGACACGGTAGTGGTTAGGAAGATGTACCGAAGGTGTCCGTTGATGGTTCAGGGGCATGTGTTTCCAGTGGATATGATGGAACTTCCTTTCTATGGTTTTGATGTGATTCTGGGTATGGATTGGCTCACGGAGCATAGGGCTAGAATAGATTTTGAAACTAAGCGGATTTCTTTGAAGCTCACAGATGATTATGAGATTGTTGTGGTGGGTGAGAACGTGAAGTTCTTATCCAATGTGGTTTCAGTGTTAGAGGCTAAGAGATTAGTTGAGTTAGGGTGTGAAGCATACTTAGCGTATGTGATGAACCCTAACATGAGTGAGGTTAGACCTCAGGACATCCGGACAGTATGCGATTTTCCTAGTGTGTTTCCGGAAGAATTGCCAGGGTTACCACCGGACAGAGAGGTAGAGTTCAGCATTGAGACTTATTCTGATTCAGCTCCTGTTTCGATTGCTCCGTATCGTATGGCACCAAAAGAATTGAAAGAGTTGAAGGCTCAGTTGCAAGAATTGACAGATAGAGGTTTTATTAGGCCTAGTTCTTCACCTTGGGGTGCACCAGTATTGTTTGTGAAGAAGAATGATGGAAGTATGAGAATGTGCATAGATTATGGGCAGTTAAATCAGTTGACAGTGAAGAACAAATATCCGTTGCCTAGAATCGATGACTTGTTTGATCAGTTGAGAGGAGCATCGGTCTTTTCGAAGATTGATTTGAGATCAGGTTACTACCAGCTAAAGGTTAGAGAGGTTGATGTACCGAAGACGGCCTTTAGGACTAGATACGGTCATTATGAGTTTTTAGTCATGCCATTTGGGTTAACTAATGCACCGGCAGCTTTCATGGACATGATGAATAGAATCTTCCACCAGTATCTAGATCAGTTTGTAGTTGTGTTTATTGATGACATTTTGGTGTACTCGCGAACTGAAGAAGACCATGACCGACATTTGAGACTTGTTTTGAAGACTTTGCTAGATCATCAGTTGTATGCGAAGCTCAGCAAGTGTGAATTCTGGATCCGAGAGGTAGTCTTCTTAGGACATGTAGTGTCAGCTGAAGGCATTAGAGTTGATCCGAAGAAGATTGAAGCCATTGTTGAGTGGAAGCAACCAAAGTCTGTGACGGAGGTACATAGCTTCCTAGGTTTAGCCGGATACTATAGGAGGTTTGTAGAGGGTTTCTCTAAATTAGCCGCTCCATTGACACAGTTACTTCAGAAGAGTGTTCAGTTTGAGTGGACAGATGCAAGACAGGAAGCCTTTGAAAAATTGAAAGAAGCTTTGACCCAAGCTCCGATCTTGATTCAGCTTGAGTCCGGGAAGGACTATGTAGTTTATAGTGATGCTTCTTATGTAGGGTTAGGATGTGTTCTGATGCAAGACAAACGAGTTGTGGCTTATGCCTCAAGACAGTTGAAGACCCATGAGCGCAACTATCCGACCCATGACATAGAGTTAGCTGCAGTTGTATTTGCTCTGAAGATTTGGAGGAACTATTTGTATGGTGAGAAATGCACAGTATACACCGACCACAAGAGTTTGAAGTACATTATGACTCAGCGAGATTTGAATCTCAGACAGCGTAGGTGGTTAGAGCTACTAAAGGACTATGATCTTACCATTGAGTACCATCCGGGTAAGGCCAATGTAGTGGCCGATGCTTTGAGTAGGAAGATGGCCGTAGACTTGAGAGCTATGTTTGCTAGATTGAGTTTGTCTGGAGATGGTGGCTTGATAGCCGAGCTTCAGGTTAGACCTACCCTAGGTCAGATGATTAGAGAGAAATAGCTCTTAGACAGATCTTTGGCACCTCACGTGCAAGATATAGCCGAGGGTAGATCTTCAGACTACAGTTTCAGTTCCGATGGGGTTTTATGTTACAAAGACAGAATAGTTGTGCCAGAAGATAGTGATCTGAGACGTACAATTTTGACTGAAGCTCATAGTAGTCCGTTTGCTATGCATCCGGGAAGTACGAAGATGTACCGCAATTTGAAGAATGAGTACTTTTGGGTTGGCTTGAAGAGAGATGTAGCCGACTTTGTGAGTAAGTGTTTAGTGTGTCAGAGAGTGAAGGCGGAACATCAGGTTCCCTCAGGTTTGTTACAGCCGTTGAGAATACCGGAATGGAAGTGGGAGAACATCACCATGGATTTTGTTTCGGGTTTGCCTTTGACTCCTACGAAGAAGAACTCAGTTTGGGTGATAGTGGATCGATTTACAAAATGTGCTCACTTCTTGGCAGTCAACACTACCTACACCTTAGATAGATTGGCCGATTTGTACATTGGTGAGATTGTGAGGTTACATGGTGTGCCGAAGTCCATTGTGTCAGATAGGGATCCGCGGTTTACTTCTAGATTTTGGGAGAGTCTGCATACAGCTTTGGGTACCCGTTTGAACTTCAGCACTTCTTATCATCCTCAGTCAGATGGTCAGTCAGAGAGGGTTATTCAGATCTTAGAGGACATGTTGCGTTGTTGTATCATTGACTTTCAGGGTACTTGGGAGAAGCATTTGCCTCTAGTAGAGTTCGCGTACAACAACAGTTTCCAGTCGAGCATTCAGATGGCTCCGTATGAGGCTTTGTATGGCCGGAAGTGTAGAACTCCAGTGTGTTGGGCCGAGGTAGGACAGAAATTGTTACCTATGCCAGATTTGCTCAAGGGGACAACCGACAAGGTAAAATTGATTTGCGACCGTTTGAAGGCTGCTTCGGATAGGCAGAAGTCCTATGCCGATTTGAAGAGGAAGGAAGTTGAGTTCTCAGTGGGTGAGAAGGTATTCTTGAAGGTATCTCCGTGGAAGAAAGTGATGAGGTTTGGCCGAAAGGGAAAGTTGAGTCCGAGGTACATAGGACCGTATGAGATTGTGAAGAGGGTTGGTCCCGTTGCTTATCAGTTGCGTTTGCCATCCGAGCTTGAGAAGATACATGATGTGTTCCATGTGTCGATGCTTCGCAAGTATAGGTCCGATCCATCACATGTTATGCCCGTAGAAGAAATTGAATTGAATCCGGATTTGACTTATGAAGAAGAGCCAGTAGAGATCTTAGCTTCTGACAGAAAGGTGTTGAGGGGTAGATCGATTGAGTTAGTAAAGGTGCGGTGGCGACGTAGAGGTGTGAACGAGGCCACTTGGGAGAGGAAGGAGGATATGGAAAGGCAGTTTCCGTATCTCTTTCAGACAGGTAATTTCGGGGACGAAATTCCTTAAGTGGGAGAGAGTTGTAACACCCGTGTCTTGGGCCTAGGAGTTAGCGGGGTTGTTGTTCGGGTCAATTAAAATCTAATTAAAATAAACCAACTTTGAAAAATGGCCTATTTAAATCTTAATAAAGAGGGAGGGACCAAAGTTGTGATTTACCCCATTTTAAATAAAAGGAAGACAACTTTTATGGAAAAGTTGTCATCTTTCTCTCCATTCTCTCCTTTCCCAATTTCAAAACCCTCTCCCATTCTCAAACACTCCTAAACCCTTGTTACTATTCCATCTATTTTAGCACCCGATTTCAACACCATTTTAAGAGGTAATTACATTTTCTTAACCTCCTTTTCAATCTCTATCTATCCCTTGTTTTAGATTTCAAAAATAGTGAGTTTTGGAAATTAGGGTTCATATGGAAATTTGGGGTTTTGATGGGGTTTTTCAACTTGTTTTGATAAATTGTTTTGGGGGTTTGTTTAAGTACTATGAAATACACAACATATCTTAATTTGGTTGATTTTGGGTAAATTTTCGTAGTATGGTCTTAAGGCTAGTTTTAAGGTTGTAAAACTTGGGTTTTTGGTGGGTTTTGTGTTGAAATTGAAGGGCTGTTGATATACCTATGATATGGGGGTGTTTTGGAATGTTTTGGAAGTCATTTGGATGTTTGGAAATTGGTTTTTCAGCAAGTCTTTAGGGGAGCACGAAAATGGGATTTTTAGAGATGTTATGTGGTTTGGAAATCGTGGAATTTGGGTTGTGTTAGCAAGTATGTTGATGTTTAAGTTTAGCATTGAATTGGGAAGTAATATGTATGTTTTGTTTGGTTAGAAGCAAGTGGAAGCGCGGAAGAGGCTTTGGGACCGAATCCGGGTTCGTAGGGAGTTCGGTTCGAATTGCTAAGGAAGGGCGGTGAGTGGTTCAACTTGTTTTTAAGTTTGGTTCGAGCTTGGTAGTGTGTGTGTGTGTAAAGTGTGCTTGGTAGGCCACTTCCATGTAATTCAAGTTGATAGCTTAGCTTTCGATATCCTAAAATGCCTTGTGCTTACTAGCTATACTCTTGGATTGTGGTTAATTGATACATGTATATATATCATGTTGAGTAGATATGTGATGAGCATGTATTGTGGTTGATGATATGTATGTGATGTGGTTATGATAATTGGCACTAAAAATTACCGGTTGTAAATGATCGATCATTAGGATAGTGTGCACACAAATTGAGTCAAAACGTACGTGGCCTTGATGGCGTTAAGTCATCAAGGAGGAGTACGGTGATGTAACATTCCACCGGAAGCTATTCATATATTTCTACGGGATGATGAGTGGAATCCCATCCGTAGGGCATGTGGCGATGAGTGGAATCCCGCACATGCAAGGGCCGGTGATGAGTGTAATCCCACCGAGGTAAAGTATTGTTGAGGTTTATATCCGCACCATCGGGGTAATTAAAGTGGCCAATTAAACTTAAATCATGTATTGTGATATATGATGGTGATGTGTGAGTGTGATATATGGTATTGTTGTATGTTGATGATATTGATGTTTAATCTTGTTAGGAATGTGAGACCATATATGCCACTTGAAAGACTAGCTAAGTCTACTTGATATTATGACTATGTTTGATGTATGTAGACTAGGATTAACATGCTTGGACCCTGCATTGTTGTTGTTTTTCACTTTAGAGCACCCTCACTAAGCTTATAGCTTACGCTCTCTATGTTCAACAATGCAGATCATTAGCGTGGCGTTAGCACAAGGCAAGGCAAGAAGGGCTTCCAAGTTTGTAGCTCAAGTATGGTTATCGATTTTGTATTAGCTAGCAATGTGGCAAAGGTCTTGTATGAGCATGTGTGACTCATTTAATTGATGTTGTTTTGGATTGATGTTTGGATTGTAAGCATGTTACACTATGATGAATGTTTCGATGTTTGATGGCATGTTTTAGAATGCTTAGGTTGCCTTGTGTATGAATGCAAACCTTTCAAGTTGTCTTGTTCCTTTTAAGGTCTTTTGAGCTCTTGTGTATGTCAATATTGCATAAATTGCTCTTTGACTTGAATGCTATGCATGAATGTTTTAGTCCATGTTTGAATGACTCCTTTGGCTTAAATATGCGTGCTTACATGTTTGTATATGCTTAGGTGAGTCGAGAATTGCATCTAGAGTCGTGTTTGGGGTCGTTTAGCTAAAAATTGTGGACTTGCAGTGCAGGGCGTATCGATACGCCTAAGGGCTGTATCGATACGGCCTTGCTCTGAGGAAACAGTTTTGTCTGGGCGTATCGATACGTGGGGTGTATCGATACGGTCCCAACACTCTGAAATTCAGGTTAGGCTGGGAGTATCGATACACAAGGGTGTATCGATACCTTCTTAACTCTCTGAAATCTTGGGGAGTTGTAGAGTGCTTGGCGTATCGATACGGTGTCCAAGCGTATCGATACGGTCCAACGGTGTTGACCATAGGGTGTTGACCCCGGTCAAGGCGTATCGATACCCTCTGAAGGTGTATCGATACGCCCTGTTTAAAAAGGGTAAATGGGCTGTTTTAAGGGGCTGTTTGGGTTGGTCGTTGCTATGGTGTTTGTGTTCCCGCTGTCATGTTTCACATAGGACTTAACAAGGCATCTAGGCAAGACTAATTAATGAAAAAAATTAGGGTTGCTAACCGAGGGGGAACCTTAACGGGTTTCGCTTCGGTTTTCCCCGTGTAGCTCACTCGGACCGGTCATCCGGCCAGACCGGGACGAGGGGGTTACATGGATCAAAACTTATTTTTCGGTCCTTTTTGTAGACGTTTCGGGCGAGCGGGTCTAACTGGGCCTTAAAATGGACTTGTTGAACATATAACTGCGTAAAAAGAACATAAATTGAATTTTTGCAATACAACAGTGTTCAAAAGCTCGTAATCAATAATATGAACTCTTAAGTTTTGATTAAAACTTGTTTTGCGGTCCTTTTAGTAGAGGTTTCGGACAAGCGGGTCTAAATGGGCCGTAAAATTGACCCGTTAGACTATTAACTGAGTAAAAAGTACAAAAATTGAGTTTTTGCAATATAATCGTGTTGAAAAGATCGTAATCAATGATATGAACTCCTAAAATTTGATTAAAACTTGTTTTTCGGTCATTTTTGAAAATGTTTCAAGCGAGCAGGTCTAAATGGGCCGTAAAATGGACTCGTTGGACTTTTAACTGAGTAAAAAATACCGAATTTGAGTTTTTGCAATATAATCTTGTTGAAAAGCTCGTTATAAATTATATGAACTCCTAAAATTGGATCAAAACTTGTTTTTCGGTCCTTTTTGTAGAGGTTTCGGACGAGCGGGTCTAAATGGGCCTTAAAATGGACCCGTTGAACTTATAACTGCGTAAAAACAACAGAAATTGAATTTTTGCAATACAATAGTGTTGAAAAGATTGTAATCATCGATATGAACTCTTAAGTTTTGATTAAAACTTGTTTTGCGGTCCTTTTTGTAGAGGTTTTGGACGAGCGTGTCTAAATGGGCCGTAAAATGGACCCGTTGGACTTTTAACTGAGTAAAAAGTACAAAATTGAGTTTTTGCAATATAATCGTGTTGAAAAGATCGTAATCAATGATATGAAGTCCTAAAATTTGATTAAAACTTTCTTTTCGGTCATTTTTGAAGAGGTTTCGGGCGAGCGGGTCTAAATGGGCCGTAAAATGGACCCGTTGGACTTTTAACTGAGTAAAAAATACCGAATTTGAGTTTGTTCAATATAATCTTGTTGAAAAGCTCGTAATCAATTATATGAACTCCTAAAATTGGATCAAAACTTGTTTTTCGGTCCTTTTTGTAGAGGTTTCGGACGAGCGAGTCGAAATGGGCCTTAAAATGGACCCGTTGAACTTATAACTGCGTAAAAACAACAGAAATTGAATTTTTGCAATACAATAGTGTTGAAAAGCTCGTGATCAACGATATGAACTCTTAAGTTTTGATTAAAACTTGTTTTGCGGTCCTTTTTGTAGAGGTTTTGGACGAGCGTGTCTAAATGGGCCGTAAAATGGACACGTTAGACTTTTAACTGCGTAAAAAGTACAAAAATTGAGTTTTTGCAATATAATCGTGTTGAAAAGATCGTTATCAGTGATTTGAAGTCCTAAAATTTGAATAAAACTTGTTTTTCGGTCATTTTTGAAGATGTTTCAAGCGAGCGGGTTTAAATGGGCCGTAAAATGGACATGTTGGATTTTAAACTGAGTAAAAAATACCGAATTTGAGTTTTTGCAATATAATCTTGTTGAAAAGCTCGTAATCAATTATATGAACTCCTAAAATTGGATCAAAACTTGTTTTCGGTCCTTTTTGTAGAGGTTTCGGACGAGCGGGTCTAAATGGGCCTTAAAGTGGACCCGTTGAACTTATAACTGCGTAAAAAGAACATAAATTGAATTTTTGCAATACAATAGTGTTGAAAAGCTCGTGATCAACGATATGAACTCTTAAGTTTTGATTAAAACTTGTTTTGCGGTCCTTTTTGTAGAGGTTTTGGACGAGCGTGTCTAAATGGGCCGTAAAATGGACCCGTTGGACTTTTAACTGAGTAAAAAGTACAAAATTGAGTTTTTGCAATATAATCGTGTTGAAAAGATCGTAATCAATGATATGAACTCCTAAAATTTGATTAAAACTTTCTTTTCGGTCATTTTTGAAGAGGTTTCGGGCGAGCGGGTCTAAATGGGCCGTAAAATGGACCCGTTGGACTTTTAACTAAGTAAAAAATACCGAATTTGAGTTTTTGCAATATAATCTTGTTGAAAAGCTCGTAATCAATTACATGAACTCCTAAAATTGGATCAAAACTTGTTTTTCGGTCCTTTTTGTAGAGGTTTCGGACGAGCGAGTCTAAATGGGCCTTAAAATGGACCCGTTGAACTTATAACTGCGTAAAAACAACATAAATTGAATTTTTGCAATACAATAGTGTTGAAAAGCTCGTAATCAACGATATGAACTCTTAAGTTTTGATTAAAACTTGTTTTGCGGTCCTTTTTGTAGAGGTTTCGAACGAGCGGGTCTAAATGGGCCGTAAAATGGACCTGTTGGACTTTTAACTGAGTAAAAAGTACAAAATTGAGTTTTTGCAATATAATCGTGTTGAAAAGATCGTAATCAACGATATGAACTCTTAAGTTTTGATTAAAACTTGTTTTGCGATCTTTTTGTAGAGGTTTCGAACGAGCGGGTCTAAATGGGCCGTAAAATAGATCCGTTGGACTTGTAACTGAGTAAAAAGTACAAAAATTGAGTTTTTGCAATATAATCGTGTTGAAAAGATCGCAATCAATGATATGAAGTCCTAAAATTTGATTAAAACTTGTTTTCGGTCATTTTTGAAGATGTTTCAAGCGAGCGGGTTTAAATGGGCCGTAAAATGGACCCGTTGGACTTTTAACTGAGTAAAAAATACCGAATTTGAGTTTTTGCAATATAATCTTGTTGAAAAGCTCGTAATCAATTATATGAACTCCTAAAATCGGATCAAAACTTGTTTTTCGGTCCTTTTTGTAGAGGTTTCGGACGAGCGGGTCTAAATTGGCCTTAAAATGGACCCGTTGAACTTATAACTGCGTAAAACGAACATAAATTGAATTTTTGCAATACAATAGTGTTGAAAAGCTCGTGATCAACGATATGAACTCTTAAGTTTTGATTAAAACTTGTTTTGCGGTCCTTTTTGTAGAGGTTTTGGACGAGCGTGTCTAAATGGGCCGTAAAATGGACCCGTTGGACTTTTAACTGAGTAAAAAGTACAAAATTGAGTTTTTGCAATATAATCGTGTTGAGAAGATCGTAATCAATGATATGAACTCCTAAAATTTGATTAAAACTTTCTTTTCGGTCATTTTTGAAGAGGTTTCGGGCGAGCGGGTCTAAATGGGCCGTAAAATGGACCCGTTGGACTTTTAACTAAGTAAAAAATACCGAATTTGAGTTTTTGCAATATAATCTTGTTGAAAAGCTCGTAATCAATTACATGAACTCCTAAAATTGGATCAAAACTTGTTTTTCGGTCCTTTTTGTAGAGGTTTCGGACGAGCGAGTCTAAATGGGCCTTAAAATGGACCCGTTGAACTTATAACTGCGTAAAAACAACAGAAATTGAATTTTTGCAATACAACAGTGTTCAAAAGCTCGTAATCAACGATATGAACTCTTAAGTTTTGATTAAAACTTGTTTTGCGGTCCTTTTTGTAGAGATTTCGAACGAGCGAGTCTAAATGGGCCGTAAAATGGACCTGTTGGACTTTTAACTGAGTAAAAAGTACAAAAATTGAGTTTTTGCAATATAATCGTGTTGAAAAGATCGTAATCAATGATATGAAGTCCTAAAATTTGATTAAAACTTGTTTTTCGGTCATTTTTGAAGATGTTTCAAGCGAGCAGGTCTAAATGGGCCGTAAAATGGACCCGTTGGACTTTTAACTGAGTAAAAAATACCGAATTTGAGTTTTTGCAATATAATCTTGTTGAAAATCTCGTAATCAATTATATGAACTCCTAAAATTGGATCAAAACTTGTTTTTCGATCCTTTTTGTAGAGGTTTCGGGCGAGCAGGTCTAAATGGGCCGTAAAATGGACCCGTTGGACTTTTAATTGAGTAAAAAATACTGAATTTGTGTTTTTGCAATATAATCTTGTTGAAAAGCTCGTAATCAATTATATGAACTCCTAAAATTGGATCTAAACTTGTTTTTCGGTCCTTATTGTAGAGGTTTTGGACGAGCGAGTCTAAATGGGCCTTAAAATGGACCCGTTGAACTTAGAATTTCGTAGAAAAACAGAAATTGAATTTTTGCAATACAATAGTGTTCAGAAGCTCGTAATCAACGATATGAACTCTTAAGTTTTGATTAAAACTTGTTTTGCGGTCATTTTTGTAGAGGTTTCGGACGATCGGGTCTAAATAGGCCGTAAAATGGACCCGTTGGACTTTTAACTGAGTAAAAAACACTGAATTTGAGTTTTTGCAATATAATCTTGTTGAAAAGCTCGTAATCAATTATATGAACTCCTAAAATTGGATCAAAACTTAATTTTCGGTCCTTTTTGTAGAGGTTTCGGACGAGTGAGTCGAAATGGGCCTTAAAATGGACCCGTTGAACTTATAACTGCGTAAAAAGAACATAAATTGAATTTTTGCAATACAATAGTGTTGAAAAGCTCGTAATCAATGATATGAACTCTTAAGTTTTGATTAAAACTTGTTTTGCGGTCCTTTTTGTAGAGGTTTTGGACGAGCGTGTCTAAATGGGCCGTAAAATGGACCCGTTGGACTTTTAACTGAGTAAAAAGTACAAAAATTGAGTTTTTGCAATATAATCGTGTTGAAAAGATCGCAATCAATGATATGAAGTACTAAAATTTGATTAAAACTTGTTTTCGGTTATTTTTGAAGAGGTTTCGGGCGAGCGGGTCTAAATGGGCCGTAAAATGGACCCGTTGGACTTTTAACTGAGTAAAAAGTACAAAAATTGAGTTTTTGCAATATAATCGTGTTGAAAAGATCGTAATCAATGATATGAACTCCTAAAATTTGATTAAAACTTGTTTTTCGGTCATTTTTGAAAATGTTTCAAGCGAGCAGGTCTAAATGGGCCGTAAAATGGACTCGTTGGACTTTTAACTGAGTAAAAAATACCGAATTTGAGTTTGTTCAATATAATCTTGTTGAAAAGCTCGTAATCAATTATATGAACTCCTAAAATTGGATCAAAAGTTGTTTTTCGGTCCTTTTTGTAGAGGTTTCGGACGAGCGAGTCGAAATGGGCCTTAAAATGGACCCGTTGAACTTATAACTGCGTAAAAACAACAGAAATTGAATTTTTGCAATACAATAGTGTTGAAAAGATTGTAATCAACGATATGAACTCTTAAGTTTTGATTAAAACTTGTTTTGCGGTCCTTTTTGTAGAGGTTTCGAACGAGCGTGTCTAAATGGGTCGTAAAATGGACACGTTAGACTTTTAACTGCGTAAAAAGTACAAAAATTGAGTTTTTGCAATATAATCGTGTTGAAAAGATCGTAATCAGTGATTTGAAGTCCTAAAATTTGAATAAAACTTGTTTTTCGGTCATTTTTGAAGATGTTTCAAGCGAGCGGGTTTAAATGGGCCGTAAAATGGACATGTTGGATTTTAAACTGAGTAAAAAATACCGAATTTGAGTTTTTGCAATATAATCTTGTTGAAAAGCTCGTAATCAATTTTATGAACTCCTAAAATTGGATCAAAACTTGTTTTTCGGTCCTTTTTGTAGAGGTTTCGGACGAGCGGGTCTAAATGGGCCTTAAAGTGGACCCGTTGAACTTATAACTGCGTAAAAAGAACATAAATTGAATTTTTGCAATACAATAGTGTTGAAAAGCTCGTGATCAACGATATGAACTCTTAAGTTTTGATTAAAACTTGTTTTGCGGTCCTTTTTGTAGAGGTTTTGGACGAGCGTGTCTAAATGGGCCGTAAAATGGACCCGTTGGACTTTTAACTGAGTAAAAAGTACAAAATTGAGTTTTTGCAATATAATCGTGTTGAAAAGATCGTAATCAATGATATGAACTCCTAAAATTTGATTAAAACTTTCTTTTCGGTCATTTTTGAAGAGGTTTCGGGCGAGCGGGTCTAAATGGGCCGTAAAATGGACCCGTTGGACTTTTAACTAAGTAAAAAATACCGAATTTGAGTTTTTGCAATATAATCTTGTTGAAAAGCTCGTAATCAATTACATGAACTCCTAAAATTGGATCAAAACATGTTTTTCGGTCCTTTTTGTAGAGGTTTCGGACGAGCGAGTCTAAATGGGCCTTAAAATGGACCCGTTGAACTTATAACTGCGTAAAAACAACAAAAATTGAATTTTTGCAATACAATAGAGTTGAAAAGCTCGTAATCAACGATATGAACTCTTAAGTTTTGATTAAAACTTGTTTTGCGGTCCTTTTTGTAGAGGTTTCGAACGAGCGGGTCTAAATGGGCCGTAAAATGGACCTGTTGGACTTTTAACTGAGTAAAAAGTACAAAATTGAGTTTTTGCAATATAATCGTGTTGAAAAGATCGTAATCAACGATATGAACTCTTAAGTTTTGATTAAAACTTGTTTTGCGGTCTTTTTTGTAGAGGTTTCGAACGAGCGGGTCTAAATGGGTCGTAAAATAGATCCGTTGGACTTGTAACTGAGTAAAAAGTACAAAAATTGAGTTTTTGCAATATAATCGTGTTGAAAAGATCGCAATCAATGATATGAAGTCCTAAAATTTGATTAAAACTTGTTTTCGGTCATTTTTGAAGATGTTTCAAGCGAGCGGGTTTAAATGGGCCGTAAAATGGACCCGTTGGACTTTTAACTGAGTAAAAAATACCGAATTTGAGTTTTTGCAATATAATCTTGTTGAAAAGCTCGTAATCAATTATATGAACTCCTAAAATCGGATCAAAACTTGTTTTTCGGTCCTTTTTGTAGAGGTTTCGGACGAGCGGGTCTAAATGGGCCTTAAAATGGACCCGTTGAACTTATAACTGCGTAAAACGAACATTAATTGAATTTTTGCAATACAATAGTGTTGAAAAGCTCGTGATCAACGATATGAACTCTTAAGTTTTGATTAAAACTTGTTTTGCGGTCCTTTTTGTAGAGGTTTTGGACGAGCGTGTCTAAATGGGCCGTAAAATGGACCCGTTGGACTTTTAACTGAGTAAAGAGTACAAAATTGAGTTTTTGCAATATAATCGTGTTGAGAAGATCGTAATCAATGATATGAACTCCTAAAATTTGATTAAAACTTTCTTTTCGGTCATTTTTGAAGAGGTTTTGGGCGAGCGGGTCTAAATGGGCCGTAAAATGGACCCGTTGGACTTTTAACTAAGTAAAAAATACCGAATTTGAGTTTTTGCAATATAATCTTGTTGAAAAGCTCGTAATCAATTACATGAACTCCTAAAATTGGATCAAAACATGTTTTTCGGTCCTTTTTGTAGAGGTTTCGGACGAGCGAGTCTAAATGGGCCTTAAAATGAACCCGTTGAACTTATAACTGCGTAAAAACAACAGAAATTGAATTTTTGCAATACAATAGTGTTGAAAAGCTCGTAATCAACGATATGAACTCTTAAGTTTTGATTAAAACTTGTTTTGCGGTCCTTTTTGTAGAGATTTCGAACGAGCGGGTCTAAATGGGCCGTAAAATGGACCTGTTGGACTTTTAACTGAGTAAAAAGTACAAAATTGAGTTTTTGCAATATAATCGTGTTGAAAAGATCGTAATCAATGATATGAACTCCTAAAATTTGATTAAAAATTTCTTTTCGGTCATTTTTGAAGAGGTTTCGGGCGAGCGGGTCTAAATGGGCCGTAAAATGGACCCGTTGGACTTTTAACTGAGTAAAAAATACCGAATTTGAGTTTTTGCAATATAATCTTGTTGAAAAGCTCGTAATCAATTATATGAACTCCTAAAATTGGATCAAACCTTGTTTTTCGGTCCTTTTTGTAGAGGTTTCGGACGAGCGAGTCGAAATGGGCCTTAAAATGGACCCGTTGAACTTATAACTGCGTAAAAACAACAGAAATTGAATTTTTGCAATACAATAATGTTGAAAAGCTAGTAATCAACGATATGAACTCTTAAGTTTTGATTACAACTTGTTTTGCGGTCTTTTTTGTAGAGGTTTCGAACGAGCGGGTCTAAATGGGCCGTAAAATGGATCCGTTGGACTTGTAACTGAGTAAAAAGTACAAAAATTGAGTTTTTGCAATATAATCGTGTTGAAAAGATCGCAATCAATGATATGAAGTCCTATAATTTGATTAAAACTTGTTTTCGGTCATTTTTGAAGATGTTTCAAGTGAGCGGGTTTAAATGGGCCGTAAAATGGACCCGTTGGACTTTTAACTGAGTAAAAAATACCGAATTTGAGTTTTTGCAATATAATCTTGTTGAAAAGCTCGTAATCAATTATATGAACTCCTAAAATCGGATCAAAACTTGTTTTTCGGTCCTTTTTGTAGAGGTTTCGGACGAGCGGGTCTAAATGGGCCTTAAAATGGACCCGTTGAACTTATAACTGCGTAAAAAGAACATAAATTGAATTTTTGCAATACAATAGTGTTGAAAAGCTCGTGATCAACGATATGAACTCTTAAGTTTTGATTAAAACTTGTTTTGCGGTCCTTTTTGTAGAGGTTTTGGACGAGCGTGTCTAAATGGGCCGTAAAATGGACCCGTTGGACTTTTAACTGAGTAAAAAGTACAAAATTGAGTTTTTGCAATATAATCGTGTTGAGAAGATCGTAATCAATGATATGAACTCCTAAAATTTGATTAAAACTTTCTTTTCGGTCATTTTTGAAGAGGTTTCGGGCGAGCGGGTCTAAATGGGCCGTAAAATGGACCCGTTGGACTTTTAACTGAGTAAAAAATACCGAATTTGAGTTTTTGCAATATAATCTTGTTGAAAAGCTCGTAATCAATTATATGAACTCCTAAAATTGGATCAAACCTTGTTTTTCGGTCCTTTTTGTAGAGGTTTCGGACGAGCGAGTCGAAATGGGCCTTAAAATGGACCCGTTGAACTTATAACTGCGTAAAAAGAACATAAATTGAATTTTTGCAATACAATAGTGTTGAAAAGCTCGTGATCAACGATATGAACTCTTAAGTTTTGATTAAAACTTGTTTTGCGGTCCTTTTTGTAGAGGTTTTGGACGAGCGTGTCTAAATGGGCCGTAAAATGGACCCGTTGGACTTTTAACTGAGTAAAAAGTACAAAAATTGAGTTTTTGCAATATAATCGTGTTGAAAAGATCGCAATCAATGATATGAAGTACTAAAATTTGATTAAAACTTGTTTTCGGTTATTTTTGAAGAGGTTTCGGGCGAGCGGGTCTAAATGGGCCGTAAAATGGACCCGTTGGACTTTTAACTGAGTAAAAAGTACAAAAATTGAGTTTTTGCAATATAATCGTGTTGAAAAGATCGTAATCAATGATATGAAGTCCTAAAATTTGATTAAAACTTGTTTTTCGGTCATTTTTGAAGATGTTTCAAGTGAGCGGGTTTAAATGGGCCGTAAAATGGACCCGTTGGACTTTTAACTGAGTAAAAAATACCGAATTTGAGTTTTTGCAATATAATCTTGTTGAAAAGCTCGTAATCAATTATATGAACTCCTAAAATCGGATCAAAACTTGTTTTTCGGTCCTTTTTGTAGAGGTTTCGGACGAGCGGGTCTAAATGGGCCTTAAAATGGACCCGTTGAACTTATAACTGCGTAAAAAGAACATAAATTGAATTTTTGCAATACAATAGTGTTGAAAAGCTCGTGATCAACGATATGAACTCTTAAGTTTTGATTAAAACTTGTTTTGCGGTCCTTTTTGTAGAGGTTTTGGACGAGCGTGTCTAAATGGGCCGTAAAATGGACCCGTTGGACTTTTAACTGAGTAAAAAGTACAAAATTGAGTTTTTGCAATATAATCGTGTTGAGAAGATCGTAATCAATGATATGAACTCCTAAAATTTGATTAAAACTTTCTTTTCGGTCATTTTTGAAGAGGTTTCGGGCGAGCGGGTCTAAATGGGCCGTAAAATGGACCCGTTGGACTTTTAACTGAGTAAAAAATACCGAATTTGAGTTTTTGCAATATAATCTTGTTGAAAAGCTTGTAATCAATTATATGAACTCCTAAAATTGGATCAAACCTTGTTTTTCGGTCCTTTTTGTAGAGGTTTCGGACGAGCGAGTCGAAATGGGCCTTAAAATGGACCCGTTGAACTTATAACTGCGTAAAAAGAACATAAATTGAATTTTTGCAATACAATAGTGTTGAAAAGCTCGTGATCAACGATATGAACTCTTAAGTTTTGATTAAAACTTGTTTTGCGGTCCTTTTTGTAGAGGTTTTGGACGAGCGTGTCTAAATGGGCCGTAAAATGGACCCGTTGGACTTTTAACTGATTAAAAAGTACAAAATTGAGTTTTTGCAATATAATCGTGTTGAAAAGATCGTAATCAATGATATGAACTCCTAAAATTTGATTAAAACTTTCTTTTCGGTCATTTTTGAAGAGGTTTCGGGCGAGCGGGTCTAAATGGGCCGTAAAATGGACCCGTTGGACTTTTAACTGAGTAAAAAATACCGAATTTGAGTTTTTGCAATATAATCTTGTTGAAAAGCTCGTAATCAATTATATGAACTCCTAAAATTGGATCAAAACTTGTTTTTCGGTCCTTTTTGTAGAGGTTTCGGACGAGCGAGTCGAAATGGGCCTTAAAATAGACCCGTTGAACTTATAAGTGCGTAAAAACAACTGAAATTGAATTTTTGCAATACAATAGTGTTGAAAAGCTAGTAATCAACGATATGAACTCTTAAGTTTTGATTAAAACTTGTTTTGCGGTCCTTTTTGTAGATGTTTCGAACGAGCGGGTCTAAATGGGCCGTAAAATGGACCCGTTGGACTTTTAACTGAGTAAAAAGTACAAAAATTGAGTTTTTGCAATATAATCGTGTTGAAAAGATCGTAATCAATGATATGAAGTCCTAAAATTTGATTAAAACTTGTTTTTCGGTCATTTTTGAAGATGTTTCAAGCGAGCAGGTCTAAATGGGCCGTAAAATGGACCCGTTGGACTTTTAACTGAGTAAAAAATACCGAATTTGAGTTTTTGCAATATAATCTTGTTGAAAATCTCGTAATCAATTATATGAACTCCTAAAATTGGATCAAAACTTGTTTTTCGATCCTTTTTGTAGAGGTTTCGGGCGAGCAGGTCTAAATGGGCCGTAAAATGGACCCGTTGGACTTTTAATTGAGTAAAAAATACTGAATTTGTGTTTTTGCAATATAATCTTGTTGAAAAGCTCGTAATCAATTATATGAACTCCTAAAATTGGATCTAAACTTGTTTTTCGGTCCTTATTGTAGAGGTTTTGGACGAGCGAGTCTAAATGGGCCTTAAAATGGACCCGTTGAACTTAGAATTTCGTAGAAAAACAGAAATTGAATTTTTGCAATACAATAGTGTTCAGAAGCTCGTAATCAACGATATGAACTCTTAAGTTTTGATTAAAACTTGTTTTGCGGTCATTTTTGTAGAGGTTTCGGACGATCGGGTCTAAATAGGCCGTAAAATGGACCCGTTGGACTTTTAACTGAGTAAAAAACACTGAATTTGAGTTTTTGCAATATAATCTTGTTGAAAAGCTCGTAATCAATTATATGAACTCCTAAAATTGGATCAAAACTTAATTTTCGGTCCTTTTTGTAGAGGTTTCGGACGAGTGAGTCGAAATGGGCCTTAAAATGGACCCGTTGAACTTATAACTGCGTAAAAAGAACATAAATTGAATTTTTGCAATACAATAGTGTTGAAAAGCTCGTAATCAATGATATGAACTCTTAAGTTTTGATTAAAACTTGTTTTGCGGTCCTTTTTGTAGAGGTTTCGAACGAGCGGGTCTAAATGGGCCGTAAAATGGACCCGTTGGACTTTTAACTGAGTAAAAAGTACAAAAATTGAGTTTTTGCAATATAATCGTGTTGAAAAGAACGCAATCAATGATATGAAGTCCTAAAATTTGATTAAAACTTGTTTTCGGTCCTTTTTGAAGAGGTTTCGGGCGAGCGTGTCTAAATGGGCCGTAAAATGGACCCGTTGGACTTTTAACTAAGTAAAAAATATCGAATTTGAGTTTTTGCAATATAATCTTGTTGAAAAGCTCGTAA
Organism: Hibiscus trionum; assembly: GCA_030270665.1. Lineage (NCBI taxonomy): Eukaryota > Viridiplantae > Streptophyta > Magnoliopsida > Malvales > Malvaceae > Hibiscus > Hibiscus trionum. The sequence goes on along the minus strand of BSYR01000026.1, from coordinate 36,025,539 downwards.
TCAATTATATGAACTCCTAAAATTGGATCAAAACTTATTTTTTGGTCCTTTTTGTAGAGGTTTCGGACGAGCGGGTCTAAATGGGCCTTAAAATGGACCCGTTGAACTTATAACTGCGTAAAAAGAACAGAAAATGAATTTTTGCAATACAATAGTGTTCAGAAGCTCGTGATCAACGATATGAACTCTTAAGATTTGATTAAAACTTGTTTTGCGGTCCTTTTTGTAGAGGTTTTGGACGAGCGTGTCTAAATGGGCCGTAAAATGGACCCGTTGGACTTTTAACTGAGTAAAAAGTACAAAATTGAGTTTTTGCAATATAATCGTGTTGAGAAGAACGTAATCAATGATATGAACTCCTAAAATTTGATTAAAACTTTCTTTTCGGTCATTTTTGAAGAGGTTTCGGGCGAGCGGGTCTAAATGGGCCGTAAAATGGACCCGTTGGACTTTTAACTGAGTAAAAAATACCGAATTTGAGTTTTTGCAATATAATCTTGTTGAAAAGCTCGTAATCAATTATATGAACTCCTAAAATTGGATCAAACCTTGTTTTTCGGTCCTTTTTGTAGAGGTTTCGGACGAGCGAGTCGAAATGGGCCTTAAAATGGACCCGTTGAACTTATAACTGCGTAAAAAGAACATAAATTGAATTTTTGCAATACAATAGTGTTGAAAAGCTCGTGATCAACGATATGAACTCTTAAGTTTTGATTAAAACTTGTTTTGCGGTCCTTTTTGTAGAGGTTTTGGACGAGCGTGTCTAAATGGGCCGTAAAATGGACCCGTTGGACTTTTAACTGAGTAAAAAGTACAAAAATTGAGTTTTTGCAATATAATCGTGTTGAAAAGATCGCAATCAATGATATGAAGTACTAAAATTTGATTAAAACTTGTTTTCGGTTATTTTTGAAGAGGTTTCGGGCGAGCGGGTCTAAATGGGCCGTAAAATGGACCCGTTGGACTTTTAACTGAGTAAAAAGTACAAAAATTGAGTTTTTGCAATATAATCGTGTTGAAAAGATCGTAATCAATGATATGAAGTCCTAAAATTTGATTAAAACTTGTTTTTCGGTCATTTTTGAAGATGTTTCAAGTGAGCGGGTTTAAATGGGCCGTAAAATGGACCCGTTGGACTTTTAACTGAGTAAAAAATACCGAATTTGAGTTTTTGCAATATAATCTTGTTGAAAAGCTCGTAATCAATTATATGAACTCCTAAAATCGGATCAAAACTTGTTTTTCGGTCCTTTTTGTAGAGGTTTCGGACGAGCGGGTCTAAATGGGCCTTAAAATGGACCCGTTGAACTTATAACTGCGTAAAAAGAACATAAATTGAATTTTTGCAATACAATAGTGTTGAAAAGCTCGTGATCAACGATATGAACTCTTAAGTTTTGATTAAAACTTGTTTTGCGGTCCTTTTTGTAGAGGTTTTGGACGAGCGTGTCTAAATGGGCCGTAAAATGGACCCGTTGGACTTTTAACTGAGTAAAAAGTACAAAATTGAGTTTTTGTAATATAATCGTGTTGAGAAGATCGTAATCAATGATATGAACTCCTAAAATTTGATTAAAACTTTCTTTTCGGTCATTTTTGAAGAGGTTTCGGGCGAGCGGGTCTAAATGGGCCGTAAAATGGACCCGTTGGACTTTTAACTGAGTAAAAAATACCGAATTTGAGTTTTTGCAATATAATCTTGTTGAAAAGCTCGTAATCAATTATATGAACTCCTAAAATTGGATCAAACCTTGTTTTTCGGTCCTTTTTGTAGAGGTTTCGGACGAGCGAGTCGAAATGGGCCTTAAAATGGACCCGTTGAACTTATAACTGCGTAAAAAGAACATAAATTGAATTTTTGCAATACAATAGTGTTGAAAAGCTCGTGATCAACGATATGAACTCTTAAGTTTTGATTAAAACTTGTTTTGCGGTCCTTTTTGTAGAGGTTTTGGACGAGCGTGTCTAAATGGGCCGTAAAATGGACCCGTTGGACTTTTAACTGATTAAAAAGTACAAAATTGAGTTTTTGCAATATAATCGTGTTGAAAAGATCGTAATCAATGATATGAACTCCTAAAATTTGATTAAAACTTTCTTTTCGGTCATTTTTGAAGAGGTTTCGGGCGAGCGGGTCTAAATGGGCCGTAAAATGGACCCGTTGGACTTTTAACTGAGTAAAAAATACCGAATTTGAGTTTTTGCAATATAATCTTGTTGAAAAGCTCGTAATCAATTATATGAACTCCTAAAATTGGATCAAAACTTGTTTTTCGGTCCTTTTTGTAGAGGTTTCGGACGAGCGAGTCGAAATGGGCCTTAAAATGGACCCGTTGAACTTATAAGTGCGTAAAAACAACTGAAATTGAATTTTTGCAATACAATAGTGTTGAAAAGCTAGTAATCAACGATATGAACTCTTAAGTTTTGATTAAAACTTGTTTTGCGGTCCTTTTTGTAGAGGTTTCGAACGAGCGGGTCTAAATGGGCCGTAAAATGGACCCGTTGGACTTTTAACTGAGTAAAAAGTACAAAAATTGAGTTTTTGCAATATAATCGTTTTGAAAAGATCGTAATCAATGATATGAAGTCCTAAAATTTGATTAAAACTTGTTTTTCGGTCATTTTTGAAGATGTTTCAAGCGAGCAGGTCTAAATGGGCCGTAAAATGGACCCGTTGGACTTTTAACTGAGTAAAAAATACCGAATTTGAGTTTTTGCAATATAATCTTGTTGAAAATCTCGTAATCAATTATATGAACTCCTAAAATTGGATCAAAACTTGTTTTTCGATCCTTTTTGTAGAGGTTTCGGGCGAGCAGGTCTAAATGGGCCGTAAAATGGACCCGTTGGACTTTTAATTGAGTAAAAAATACTGAATTTGTGTTTTTGCAATATAATCTTGTTGAAAAGCTCGTAATCAATTATATGAACTCCTAAAATTGGATCTAAACTTGTTTTTCGGTCCTTATTGTAGAGGTTTTGGACGAGCGAGTCTAAATGGGCCTTAAAATGGACCCGTTGAACTTAGAACTTCGTAAAAAAACAGAAATTGAATTTTTGCAATACAATAGTGTTCAGAAGCTCGTAATCAACGATATGAACTCTTAAGTTTTGATTAAAACTTGTTTTGCGGTCATTTTTGTAGAGGTTTCGGACGATCGGGTCTAAATAGGCCGTAAAATGGACCCGTTGGACTTTTAACTGAGTAAAAAACACTGAATTTGAGTTTTTGCAATATAATCTTGTTGAAAAGCTCGTAATCAATTATATGAACTCCTAAAATTGGATCAAAACTTGTTTTTCGGTCCTTTTTGTAGAGGTTTCGGACGAGTGAGTCGAAATGGGCCTTAAAATGGACCCGTTGAACTTATAACTGCGTAAAAAGAACATAAATTGAATTTTTGCAATACAATAGTGTTGAAAAGCTCGTAATCAATGATATGAACTCTTAAGTTTTGATTAAAACTTGTTTTGCGGTCCTTTTTGTAGAGGTTTCGAACGAGCGGGTCTAAATGGGCCGTAAAATGGACCCGTTGGACTTTTAACTGAGTAAAAAGTACAAAAATTGAGTTTTTGCAATATAATCGTGTTGAAAAGAACGCAATCAATGATATGAAGTCCTAAAATTTGATTAAAACTTGTTTTCGGTCCTTTTTGAAGAGGTTTCGGGCGAGCGTGTCTAAATGGGCCGTAAAATGGACCCGTTGGACTTTTAACTAAGTAAAAAATATCGAATTTGAGTTTTTGCAATATAATCTTGTTGAAAAGCTCGTAATCAATTATATGAACTCCTAAAATTGGATCAAAACTTATTTTTTGGTCCTTTTTGTAGAGGTTTCGGACGAGTGGGTCTAAATGGGCCTTAAAATGGACCCGTTAAACTTATAACTGCGTAAAAAGAACAGAAAATGAATTTTTGCAATACAATAGTGTTCAGAAGCTCGTAATCAACGATATGAACTCTTAAGTTTTGATTAAAACTTGTTTTGCGGTCATTTTTGTAGAGGTTTCGGACGATCGGGTCTAAATGGGCCGTAAAATGGACCCGTTGGACTTTTAACTGAGTAAAAAACACCGAATTTGAGTTTTTGCAATATAATCTTGTTGAAAAGCTCGTAATCAATAATATGAACTCCTAAAATTGGATCAAAACTTATTTATCGGTCTTTTTGTAGAGGTTTCGGACGAGCGAGTCTAAATGGGCCTCAAAATGGACCTATTGAACTTATAACTGCGTAAAAAGAACAGAAATTGAATTTTTGCAATACAATAGTGTTCAGAAGCTCGTAATCAATGATATGAACTCTTAAGTTTTGATTAAAACTTGTTTTGCGGTCCTTTTGTAGAGGTTTCGGACGATCGGGTCTAAATGGGCCGTAAAATGGACCCGTTGGACTTTTAACTGAGTAAAAAATACCGATTTTGTGTTTTTGCAATATAATCTTGTTGAAAAGCTCGTAATCAATTATATGAATTTTTAAAATTTGATCAAAACTTGTTTTTCAGTCATTTTTTAAGAGGTTTCGGGCGAGTGGGTCTAAATGGGCCATAAAATGGACCCGTTGGACTTTTAACTAAGTAAAAAATACCGAATTTGAGTTTTTGCAATATAATCTTGTTGAAAAGCTCGTAATCAATTATATGAACTCCTAAAATTGGATCAAAACTTGTTTTTCGGTCCTTTTTGTAGAGGTTTCGAACGAGCGGGTCTAAGTGGCCGTAAAATGGACCCGTTGGACTTTTAACTGAGTAAAAAACACCGAATTTGAGTTTTTGCAATATAATCTTGTTGAAAAGCTCGTAATCAATTATATGAACTCCTAAAATTGGATCAAAACTTATTTTTCGGTCCTTTTTGTAGAGGTTTCGGACGAGCGGGTCTAAATGGGCCTTAAAATGGACCCGTTGAACTTATAACTGTGTAAAAAGAACAGAAATTGAATTTTTGCAATACAAAAGTGTTCAAAAGCTCGTAATCAACGATATGAACTCTTAAGTTTTGATTAAAACTTGTTTTGCGGTTCTTTTTGTAGAGGTTTAAGACGAGCGGGTCTAAATGGGCCGTAAAATGGACCCATTGGACTTTTAACTGAGTAAAAAGTACAAAAATTGAGTTTTTGCAATATAATCGTGTTGAAAAGATCGTAATCACTGATATGAAGTCCTAAAATTTGATTAAAACTTGTTTTTCGGTGATTTTTGAAGAGGTTTCAGGCGAGCAGGTTCTAAATGGGCCTTAAAATGGACTCGTTGCACTTTTAACTGAGTAAAAATTACCGAATTTGAGTTTTTGCAATATAATCTTGTTGAAAAGATCGTAATCAATGATATGAAGTCCTAAAATTTTATTAAAACTTTCTTTTCGGTCATTTTTGAAGAGGTTTCGGGCGAGCGGGTCTAAATGGGCCGTAAAATGGACCCGTTGGACTTTTAACTAAGTAAAAAATACCGAATTTGAGTTTTTGCAATATAATCTTGTTGAAAAGCTCGTAATCAATTATATGAACTCCTAAAATTGGATCAAAACTTGTTTTTTGGTCCTTTTTGTAGAGATTTCGGGCGAGCGGGTCTAAATGGGCCTTAAAATCGACCCGTTGAACTTATAACTGCGTAAAAGGAAATGAAATTGAACTTTTGCAATACAATAGTTTTGAAAAGCTCGTAATCAATGATATGAACTCTTAAATTTTCATTAAAACTTGTTTTCTGGTCCTTTTTGTAGCGGTTTCGGACGATCGGGTCTAAATGGGCCTTAAAATGGACCCGTTGGACTTTTAACTGAGTAAAAAATACCGAATTTGAGTTTTTTCAATATAATCGTGTTGAAACAATCGTAATTAATTATATGAACTCCTAAAATTGGATCAAAACTTGTTTTTCGGTCCATTTTGTAGTGGTTTCGGACGAGCGGGTCTAAATGGGCCTTAAAATGGACTCGTTGAACTTATAACTGTGTAAAAAGAACATAAATTGAATTTTTGCAATACAATAGTGTTGGAACGCTCTTAATCAACGATATGAACTCTTATGTTTTGATTAAAACTTGTTTTGCGGTCCTTTTTGTAGATGTTTCGAACGAGCGGGTCTAAATGGGCCGTAAAATGGACCCGTTGGAATTTTAACTTAGTAAAAAGTACAAAAATTGAGTTTTTGCAATATAATCGTGTTGAAAAGATCGTAATCAATGATATGAAGTCCTAAAATTTGATTAAAACTTATTTTTCGGTCATATTTGAAGAGGTTTCTGGCGAGCGGGTCTAAATGGGCCGTAAAATGGACCCGTTGGACTTTTAACTAAGTAAAAAATACCGAATTTGAGTTTTTGCAATATAATCTTGTTGAAAAGCACGTAATCAATTATATGAACTCCTAAAATTGGATCAAAACTTATTTTTCGGTCCTTTTTGTAGAGGTTTCGGGCGAGCGGGTCTAAATGGGCCTTAAAATGGACCAGTTGAACTTATAACTGCGTAAAAAGAACAGAAATTGAATTTTTGCAATACAAAAGTGTTCAAAAGCTCGTAATCAACGATATGAACTCTTAAGTTTTGATTAAAACTTGTTTTGCGGTCCTTTTTGTAGAGGTTTCAGACGTGCGGGTCTAAATGGGCCGTAAAATGGACCCGTTGGACTTTTAACTGAGTAAAAAGTACAAAAATTGAGGTTTTGCAATATAATCATGTTGAAAAGATCGTAATCAATGATATGAAGTCCTAAAATTTGATTAAAACTTGTTTTTCGGTCATTTTTGAAGATGTTTCAAGCGAGGAGGTCTAAATGGGCCGTAAAATGGACCCGTTGGACTTTTAACTGAGTAAAAAATACCGAATTTGAGTTTTTGCAATATAATCTTGTTGAAAAGCTCGTAATCAATTATATGAACTCCTAAAATTGGATCAAAACTTGTTTTTCGGTCCTTTTTTTAGAGGTTTCAGACGAGCGGGTCTAAATGGGCCTTAAAATGGACCCGTTGAACTTATAACTGCGTAAAAACAACAGAAATTGAATTTTTGCAATACAATAGTGTTGAAAAGCTCGTAATCAACGATATGAACTCTTAAGTTTTGATTAAAACTTGTTTTGCGGTCCTTTTTGTAGAGGTTTTGGACGAGCGTGTCTAAATGGGTCGTAAAATGGACCCGTTGGACTTTTAACTGAGTAAAAAGTACAAAATTGAGTTTTTGCAATATAATCGTGTTGAAAAGATCGTAATCAATGATATGAACTCCTAAAATTTGATTAAAACTTTCTTTTCGGTCATTTTTGAAGAGGTTTCGGGCGAGCGGGTCTAAATGGGCCGTAAAATGGACCCGTTGGACTTTTAACTAAGTAAAAAATACCGAATTTGAGTTTTTGCAATATAATCTTGTTGAAAAGCTCGTAATAAATTATATGAACTCCTAAAATTGGATCAAAACTTGTTTTTCGGTCCTCTTTGTAGAGGTTTCGGACGAGCGAGTCTAAATCGGCCTTAAAATGGACCCGTTGAACTTATAACTGCGTAAAAACAACAGAAATTGAATTTTTGCAATACAATAGTGTTGAAAAGCTCGTAATCAACGATATGAACTCTTAAGTTTTGATTAAAACTTGTTTTGCGGTCCTTTTTGTAGAGGTTTCGAACGAGCGGGTCTAAATGGGCCGTAAAATGGACCCGTTGGACTTGTAACTGAGTAAAAAGTACAAAAATTGAGTTTTTGCAATATAATCGTGTTGAAAAGATCGCAATCAATGATATGAAGTCCTCGAATTTGATTAAAACTTGTTTTCGGTCATTTTTGAAGAGGTTTCGGGCGAGCGGGTCTAAATGGGCCGTAAAATGGACCCGTTGGACTTTTAACTGAGTAAAAAATACCGAATTTGAGTTTTTGCAATATAATCTTGTTGAAAAGCTTATAATCAATTATATGAACTCCTAAAATTGGATCAAAACTTATTTTTCGGTCATTTTTGTAGAAGTTTCGGGCGAGCGGGTCTAAATGGGCCTTAAAATGGACCCGTTGAACTTATAACTGCGTAAAAACAACAGAAATTGAATTTTTGCAATACAATAGTGTTGAAAAGCTCGTAATCAACGATATGAACTCTTAAGTTTTGATTAAAACTTGTTTTGCGATCCTTTTTGTAGAGGTTTCGGACGAGCGGGTCTAAATGGGCCTTAAAATGGACCCGTTAGACTTTTAACTGAGTAAAAAGTACAAAAATTGAGTTTTTGCAATATAATCGTGTTGAAAAGATCGTAATCAATGATATGAAGTCCTAAAATTTGATTAAAACTTGTTTTTCGGTCATTTTTGAAGATGTTTCAAGCGAGCATGTCTAAATAGGCCGTAAAATGGACCCGTTGGACTTTTAACTGAGTAAAAAATACCGAATTTGAGTTTTTGCAATATAATCTTGTTGAAAAGCTCGTAATAAATTATATGAACTCCTAAAATTGGATCAAAACTTGTTTTTCGGTCCTCTTTGTAGAGGTTTCGGACGAGCGAGTCTAAATGGGCCTTAAAATGGACCCGTTGAACTTATAACTGCGTAAAAACAACAGAAAATTGAATTTTTGCAATACAATAGTGTTGAAAAGCTCGTAATCAACGATATGAACTCTTAAGTTTTGATTAAAACTTGTTTTGCGGTCCTTTTTGTAGAGGTTTCGAACGAGCGGGTCTAAATGGGTCGTAAAATGGACCCGTTGGACTTGTAACTGAGTAAAAAGTACAAAAATTGAGTTTTTGCAATATAATCGTGTTGAAAAGATCGTAATCAATGATACGAAGTCCTAAAATTTGATTAAAACTTGTTTTTCGGTCATTTTTGAAGATGTTTCAAGCGAGCAGGTCTAAATAGGCCGTAAAATGGACCCGTTGGACTTTTAACTGAGTAAAAAATACCGATTTTAGTTTTTGCAATATAATCTTGTTGAAAAGCTCGTAATCAATTATATGAACTCCTAAAATTGGATCAAAACTTGTTTTTCGGTCCTTTTTTTAGAGGTTTCGGGCGAGCAAGTCTAAATGGGCCGTAAAATGGACCCGTTGGACTTTTAACTGAGTAAAAAATACTGAATTTGTGTTTTTGCAATATAATCTTGTTGAAAAGCTCGTAATCAATTATATGAACTCCTAAAATTGGATCTAAACTTGTTTTTCGTTCCTTATTGTAGAGGTTTTGGACGAGCGAGTCTAAATGGGCCTTAAAATGGACCCGTTGAACTTATAACTGCGTAAAAAAAACAGAAATTGAATTTTTGCAATACAATAGTGTTGAAAAGCTCGTAATCAACGATATGAACTCTTAAGTTTTGATTAAACTTGTTTTGCGGTCCTTTTTGTAGACGTTCCGGACGAGCGGGTCTAAATCGGTTGTAAAATAGACCCGTTGGACTTTTAACTGAGTAAAAAATACAGAAATTGAGTTTTTGCAATATAATCTTGTTGAAAAGCTCGTAATCAATTATATGAACTCCTAAATTTTGATCAAAACTTGTTTTTCGGTCATTTTTGAAGAGGTTTCGGGCGAGCGGGTCTAAATGGGCCGTAAAATGGACTCGTTGGACTTTTAACTAAGTAAAAAATACCAAATTTGAGTTTTTGCAATATAATCTTGTTGAAAAGCTCGTAATCAATTATAGGAACTCCTAAAATTGGATCAAAACTTATTTTTCGGTCCTTTTTGTAGAGGTTTCGGGCGAGCGGGTCTAAATGGGCCTTAAAATGGACCTGTTGAACTTATAACTGCGTAAAAACAACAGAAATTGAATTTTTGCAATACAATAGTGTTGAAAAGCTCGTAATCAACGATATGAACTCTTAAGTTTTGATTAAAACTTGTTTTGCGGTCCTTTTGTAGAGGTTTCGGACGAGCGGGTCTAAATGGGCCGTAAAATGGACCCGTTGGACTTTTAACTGAGTAAAAAGTACAAAAATTGAGTTTTTGCAAAATAATCGTGTTGAAAAGATCGTAATCAATGATATGAAGTCCTAAAATTTGATTAAAACTTATTTTTCGGTCATATTTGAAGAGGTTTCGGGCGAGCGGGTCTAAATGGGCCGCAAAATGGACCCGTTGGACTTTTAACTGAGTAAAAAATACCGAATTTGAGTTTTTGCAATATAATATTTTGAAAAGCTCGTAACCAATTATATGAACTCCTAAAATTGGATCAAAACTTGTTTTTTGGTCCTTTTTGTAGAGGTTTCGAACGAGCGGGTCTAAATGGGTCGTAAAATAGACCCGTTGGACTTTTAACTGCGTAAAAGGAAAATAAATTGAAATTTTTGCAATACAATAGTGTTGAAAAGCTCGTAATCAACGATATGAACTCTTAAATTTAGATTAAAACTTGTTTTGCGGTCCTTTTTGTAGAGGTTTCGTACGAGCGGGTCTAAATGGGCCTTAAAATGGACCCGTTGGACTTTTAACTGAGTAAAAAATACCGAATTTGAGTTTTTGCAATATAATCGTGTTGAAACAATCGTAATCAATTATATGAACTCCTAAAATTGGATCAAAACTTGTTTTTCGGTCCATTTTGTAGTGGTTTCGTACGAGCGGGTCTAAATGGGCCTTAAAATAGACCCGTTGAACTTATAACTGCGTAAAAAGAACACAAATTGAATTTTTGCAATACAATAGTGTTGAAAAGCTCGTAATCAACGATATGAACTCTTAAGTTTTTATTAAAACTTGTTTTGATGTCCTTTTTGTAGAGGTTTCAGACGAGCGTGTCTAAATGGGCCGTAAAATGGACCCGTTGGACTTTTAACTGAGTAAAAAGTACAAAATTTGAGTTTTTGCAATATAATCGTGTTGAAAAGATCATAATCAATTATATGAACTCCTAAAATTTGATTAAAACTTGCTTTGCAGTCATTTTTGAAGAGGTTTATGGCGAGCGGGTCTAAATGGGCCGCAAAATGGACCCGTCGGACTTTTAACTAAGTAAAAAATACCGAATTTGAGTTTTTGCAATATAATCTTGTTGAAAAGCTCGTAATCAATTATATGAACTTCTAAAATTGGATCAAAACTTGTTTTTTGGTCCTTTTTGTAGAGGTTTCGGGCGAGCGGGTCTAAATGGGCCTTAAAATCGACCCGTTGAACTTATAACTGCGTAAAAGGAAAAGAAACTGAAATTTTTGCAATACAATAGTGTTGAAAAGCTCGTAATCAACGATATGAACTCTTAGATTTTGATTAAAACTTGTTGTAACCCCCTTAACCCGGTCTAGACGGTTGAACCGAATTAAGAAGTTTACACGGGGAAAACCAAAGTCAACCCGAAAGTCAACCTTGATTAACGACCCTTTTTTTTCTTTTTAATCTTATCTAAATGCACATTAACCCTAGATATGTTCATACAATCGGCATACTCAAAGATCAGCGCATTCGGAAAACATTCAGGGACTTAATTGCACAAAACACGAATTTAGAGACCAAAATGTAAATTCTGGAAATTATAAGGACTTAATCCACTTTTGAGTTACCATTATGAAATTAGTCATATTTCATGCTTCTCTGTCAAATTTCAACTCAAACGGACATCTCAAACTCATTCAATTGCATTCACAAAGTTCAGGACCAAAACGCAAAGGTTTCAAAACATATAACCGTCAATTTCAGTGCCCAACGGCCGGGTGTTTCGGAACAGGGATGATCCGTTCCGAAACGCGGGATCGTTCCGAAACACGTTGCGCAACATGGCCTAGAAATGGCAAAACTGTTCCGGAACGGCTCTGCCCGTTTCGAAACGCCTATGGCATTTCAGGCCCCCTGTTCCGAAACGGCAGCACCTGTTCCGAAACAGGCTGCCCAGATTGCAGAATTTTAGCTGGTTAAAAACACAATTGACCCATCAAACATGCTCCAAAGGCAACCAAATTATATCAGCAAGACATTACATACTTAAGGAACATAATGGCATCAAACAAGGAAAGCCCCAATTCTATAGGCATGCATCCTATATAGAAAACCATTCAAGCATTCATAATACCCTACCAACTTCACAAAGGCCAAATACATGTTCCATCATCAACAACGACATAAAACCAACCTAGGGAGTCCAAAACATCTCCCAAAATAACAACATAGGTTCCCCATTGCCAAATGCCAAAAGCTAAACAAGTCATGAAAATATTCACCATACATGAGCTTAGTTCTTCACTTGGATTCTTGACCTCTTGCTGCCCTTATACGCACTTCAATGCTCTGCATTATTGGTTTAAGAAAAGAGAGAGAGCGTAAGCTAAAAGCTTAGTGAGGAATGCTCATTTAAAACAACTCAATAATGCATTTATAAAACACTTTTATAAACCTCAATTAAAAACAACCCTTATCCATGCACATAAGCATTCTAAACAATCATTTCATGCTTCAAATTATTAACATGTCATATTGGCCACAAGTGATAATCATAATCTTTCCATTTCACAATACAATCAACATAAGATCCACACATGGACTTTTAACCACCATTGTGATCTTACAATTCACAAGGACCACACATGGACTTTTAACCACCATTGTGTCCTTAGCACAAGAATCACCCACGGACTTTTAACCACCATGGTGTTCTTACAATACACAAGGTCCACACAAGGACTTTTAACCACCTTGTGACCTTAACACAAGAATCACCCATGGACTTTTAACCACCATGGTGTTCTTAAAATACACAAGGCTCGCACAAGGACTTTTAACCACCTTTGTGACCTTACAATACACAAGGCTCACACAAGGACTTTTAACCACCTTTGTGACCTTAGCACAAGAACCAATCATGGACTTTTAACTACCATGTTGTTCTTAACACAAGAACCACCTATGGACTTTTAACCACCATAGTGTTCTTAACCTTTCACGAAACATCACTTGCACATATGCATCATTTAACAACAATAATCCACTGTTTTAAAGCATTTAACAAAGCCATTAATCATCATGCATCCTTATGCATCAAAACCACATTTTATCAAATGTTCAAAACAAGGATCTCTTACCTTGAGTATCCTTCAACACATGGCTTATAAAACCAGCAAAGAAACATGCTAAAGTATGCTTTCAAAACAGAAATTAAAACATGCAAACATGCACATTGCACTCAACCAACTCATGGTTCATCAACAAGAGAGTTTTTCCGAAAACTTACTCTTGAGCTTAGCAAAGTTGTTTAGACTTAAACTAAGCCCCCAAACCTTCAAAACATTGGTTTCAAAGCTGAAAACCAAAATCCACTCACCGATTCCGTTTCGCCACTTGCCGAAACACCAATCAAGCTTCCGGATCAACACCACAAGGATCCGAAGATGTCTCCCCTGTTTTAAACACATCAAAACAGTAGATTAATGCACCATCATGCATTAATATCCTCAACCAAGACACCTAAACTCGCTACTCACATCAACACTCACATTTCGGCTACCAAACACAACCGAATCACATCCAAACATCTCTACAACACTACCCAGCCAAGATCCATCAATTCCAAACATTCAAAAACCTCAATTAACATACAAAATGGATCTCATCACGTCCTTATACCTCCAGCTATAGCAGAACATCAAGATCACTCCAAAAACCACCAAAAACTTAAACAAAACTTAGGAAAATCAACCTATTCGGGATTGCATTGATTAAACCTCAATTTCTCATCAATTATACATCCATTTTTCATCAAAAACACATCTCAAAACAATGCCCAATCAGATCATACGAATTTCATCAAAATTAAAGCAAATCTTGCATTTTAAAGCCAAGATCAAGAACTCAATTACAAAACCTTTAATAAAACATAATTCAAGGATTGAGAACTTGGGAATTTCAGTAAAGAACTGAGAATTTAGAGGAGAAGGACGTTCATACCTCTAAACTTGAGTTTCTCCCTTTTTGGAACCAAGATTCTTGAAAATCCAATAAGCAAATGCTAAGGTTTTGTTGTAGAAATGATTAGAGATCAAAAGGAAGTTGAAATCTCATCTTTGAATGTCAAAATCAGAGGGAAATTTGCTGGAGAAAAGTGTTTGGGTTGAGAGAAAAGTTGAGAGAAAAGAAAATGGAAATTTTTAGAAAGTTAGTTAAAATGACAAAATATCTTCTTCCCTCCCTTTTTACCTTAATTAAAACCATTAATAAAATTGATTAATATTCAGAAAAATCTGGAGAAACTCTTTTGGGTAAATAGCTCCTTAAAGATTCAAAGTTTCAATCCTTTTTAAAACAGTCACCCAGTTTTCAAAAATTACATTTTGGTCACTAACCCAAAATGTCACTCTTCCAAACCTCATTTTGTAAAATTGATTTCACCTTTCTCTTATATATAATAAAAAAGGATTTTAAGACATTTTTCCATATTTTTAATGCAACCCGAACTAGGCTTTCCTAAATTCACCCCTTTTATATTCGAACTGCAACCCGACCGGTCCGGTCCAAACCCAAAAATTCTAAGCCCAAAATTGGGGTGTTACAACTCTCCCCCCTTAAGAAATTTCGTCCTCGAAATTTACCTGGAGGAAAGAGGTACGAAAACTGCTTCAACATGTCATCCTTCCGCTCCCACGTGGCTTCTTCAACCCCACGATGTTTCCACAACACCTTTACCAACTCGATGGTCTTGCCACGAAGAACCTTACTATCCGAATCCAGAATCCTCACCGATTCCTCATCATAGGTCAAATCCGGATTCAATTCCACTTCTTCCACAGGCATCACATGTGAAGGATCTGATCTATACTTCCGAAGCATAGAAACATGAAACACATCATGAATCTTCTCCAACTCTTGTGGTAACCTCAACTTATACGCAACAAGACCCACACGCTCAACCACCTCGTATGGTCCAATGTACCTAGGGCTCAACTTACCCTTTCGGCCAAACCTCATCATCTTTTTCCAAGGCGAAACCTTCAAAAACACACGGTCACCCACCGCATACTCAATCTCCTTACGCTTCAAATCCGCGTAAGACTTTTGCCGATCAGAAGCTGCCTTCAAGCGCTCACAAATGAGCTTCACCTTCTCGGTGGTTCCTTTCAACATAGCTGGCATCGAAACCAACTTCTGACCCGTTTCAGCCCAACACAGAGGAGTCCTACACTTCCTCCCGTACAAAGCCTCATAAGGTGCCATTTGAATACTCGCCTGATAACTATTGTTATAGGCAAACTCCACCAAAGGCAAATGTTTCTCCCATGAGCCCTGAAACTCAATCACGCAGCACCTCAACATATCCTCCAAAACTTGGATAACACGCTCGGACTGACCATCCGACTGCGGATGATAAGACGTACTGAAATTCAACCGTGTACCCAAAGCTTGATGCAAACACTGCCAGAAACGCGATGTAAACCTCGGATCCCTATCCGACACAATCGACTTAGGCACACCATGTAGCCGCACAATCTCAGCAATGTACAGCTCCGCAAGCTTATCCAAAGAATACGTAGTATGCACAGGCAAGAAATGCGCATACTTCGTCAAGCGATCCACAATCACCCACACCGAATTCTTCTTCGATGGCGACAAAGGTAACCCAGATACAAAATCCATGGTAATCCTTTCCCACTTCCACTCAGGAATTCTCAACGGTTGCAACAAACCTGACGGAAACTGATGCTCAGCCTTAACTCGCTGACACACCATGCACTTGCTTACAAACTCAGCAACATCCTTCTTTAGACCCACCCAATAGTACTCATCACGAAGATCACGGTACATCTTAGTACTACCAGGGTGCATAGAAAAAGGACTACTATGACCTTCAGTCAGAATAGCACGCCTCAAATCTACATCATTGGGCACCACTATCCGACTTCCAAAACACAACACTCCATCATCACTAAAACAGAAATCCGAAGGCCTACCCTCCGCAATATCCTGAACATGCGGTACCAAGGAATCATCCAACAACTGCTTTTCCTTGATCAACTGAACCAAAGATGGTTTCACTTGCAATTCAGCCACAAGACCACCATCACGCGAAATACTCAAACTGGCAAACATAGCCCTCAACTCAACAGCTACCTTCCTACTCAAGGCATCCGCTACAACATTAGCTTTTCCAGGGTGATACTCAATCGTCAAATCATAATCCTTGAGCAACTCCACCCAACGTCGCTGTCTAAGATTCAACTCCTTCTGAGACATCAGATACTTCAAACTCTTGTGATCCGTGTACACAGTACACTTCTCACCATACAGATATTGTCTCCAGATCTTCAAAGCAAAAACCACCGCAGCCAGCTCGATGTCATGCGTAGGATAATTACGCTCATGCACCTTCAACTTCCGTGATGCATAAGCCACCACCTTACCCTCCTGCATCAACACACATCCCAAACCAACATAGGACGCATCACTATACACCACAAACTCTTTCCCTGATTCAGGTTGAACCAAGATAGGAGCTTGTGTCAAGGCTGCCTTAAGCTTCTCAAAAGTCTGCTGTCTCGCTTCCGTCCACTCATACTTAACATCCTTCTGCAACAACTTTGTCAAAGGTGCAACAATCTTCGAAAACCCATCCACAAACCTTCGGTAGTATCCTGCTAAACCAAGGAAACTACGAACTTCATGAACAGACTTAGGAACCTTCCAACTCATCACCGCCTCAATCTTCTGATGATCAACACGAATCCCTTCAGCAGAAACCACATGACCAAGAAACACCACTTCTCTAAGCCAGAACTCACACTTGCTCAGCTTAGCATAAAGCTGATTCTCCAACAAAGCTTGCAGCACAATTCTCAGATGCCCTTCATGCTTCTCCTCAGTACGTGAGTACACGAGGATATCATCAATGAACACCACAACAAACTTATCCAGGTATTCATGAAATACACGATTCATCATGTCCATGAAAGCTGCATGAGCATTAGTCAAACCAAACGGCATCACAAGGAACTCATAATGCCCATACCTCGTCCTGAAAGCTGTCTTTGGCACATCCACATCCTTCACCTTCAACTGGTAATACCCTGACCTTAAGTCAATCTTAGAGAATACAGCTGCTCCCTGAAATTGATCAAAAAGATCATCAATTCTCGACAATGGATACCGATTCTTGATAGTCAACTTGTTAAGCTGACGGTAATCAATGCACATTCTCATAGTGCCATCCTTCTTCTTCACAAACAAGACCGGTGCACCCCAAGGTGACACACTCGGCCGAATGAAACCACGATCAAGCAACTCTTGCAATTGCATCTTCAGCTCTTTCAACTCTTTAGGAGCCATTCGGTAAGGAGTAATGGACACTGGAGTTGTGTTTTCATACAGCTCAATCCCAAACTCCACCTCACGATTAGGAGGCAATCCAGGCAACTCCTCCGGAAACACACCAGGAAACTCTCGCACAGTCCTGATATCTTGCACACGCAACTCCTTAGAGCTAGGATTCATCACAAAGGCTAGATAAGCTTCACAACCTTGCCTCAGCATCCGGCTCGCCTCCAATGTAGACACCACATTGGCAAGAAACTTCACATTCTCACCAACCACAACCACCTCATAATCATCCGCAAGCTTCAACGAAACTCGCTTATTCTCACAATCCACTACAGCACGATGCTCAACAAGCCAATCCATACCAAGGATTACATCAAAACCATAGAAAGGCAACTCCATAAGATCAACATGAAAAACATGATCTTGCACAACCAAAGAACTAGTGACACGCATACCAACATCCAAAGACAACAGGCAAACCAAGCAATTCAGCATGCTCACGCAAAATGTATGAGTGCGTAGATCCAGAATCAATCAAGGAAAGTAATGACAAGGACTGCAAAGTAAAAGTACCTGCGATCACATCCGCGTCATTCCTCCCCTCACTCTGAGCAAACACTCTAGCCTGGCCACCACCCTCAGGCTGAACAGCCACAACATGAGCCACATTCCGTCCACCCTCTTCTCTCCGCTGGAAGTTACCACGGCCGCGCCCACAACCTCTCTGTGGTGCAACAACTACAGGAGCACGCCCTTGGCCACCAGCCAACATAGGACACTCTCTCCTCATGTGATCCGTAGATCCACAGTTCCAGCACGAATTACCAGCTGCCACAACAGGAGCTTGCACCTCCCTCACAGCTCGAGGACAATCACGTTTCATATGGCCACGCGATCCACATGTCCAACATGCGTTCGGTTCAGCTCTTGCCTTGCCTCCCTGAGCAGGCGCACCACCACTTCGCTTAGCCGAAGGCTGATACTTCTGATCACGTCCCCTCTTGTTCCGTCCACCACCGGAACTATACTCAGCAACTCGCTTACCAGCACCAGAACCAGCACCTTTAGATGATAAACCCAAATTCACCTCAATGTCCTTTGCTCTCCCAACCAGCACATCAAAATCATTATACTCAGCAGCTAGCATATACGTCTTTACTTCCGTCACCAAACCATAACGGAACCTTTCACACCTCTCCCACTCATCAGGAACAAGCTCAGGTGCGTATTGACTGAGTCGGACAAACTGAACCTCGTACTCAGCTACAGACATGCTCCCTTGGGTAAGAGACATAAATTCTCTCTTCTTCTCATCTAGGTACCTCACACCCAGATATCTCCTCTTGAACGCGTTCTGAAAGAACGCCCAAGTTACATCAGCTTCCTCCATTCCAGAGATAGAGGTTGTCCACCAAGTGTAAGCATCGTCCTGCAACAACGATACCACACAGCCCAGCTTCTGCACATCAGTGCAATTCATTTGCCCCAAGATTCTCTTGGTACTTTCCAGCCAAGACTCAGAACCTTCAGCAGACAAACCCCTGAACTCAGTCCCTCCCAGACTGCGCAAACGCTCCAAAGGTAGTCTAACACCAGCATCACCTTGATGCCCAGCTCCTTGAGCTCCAGCTACCGCTGCTCGAAAAGCTCCAGCAATAGCTTGAATCAACACTGTCATGTCAGGAACAGCTTGTCCCTGACCAGCTTCAGGTCCAGCGACCCCAGCACCAGCTGCAACACCAGCTCCTTCGCCCCCAGCACCACCACCACCAGGTGGAGGAGGTAAATCCACCATATTTTCAGCATTCTCCTCATTCTCATTTTGAGCCATAGCTCGCGTATTAACCCTCAATTCTCTACGAGGTGCCATTCACTAAACAATGCAATCACAATGCAATAAACAAAGTCAGGCCCAGCAGGGTAAGCAATCCAAGTACTCAAGCTCATTTCCAATTAAAAACAACTCATTTCATTAGCTTTGATTTGGCAATGGGTCCCCCTAACATGCTTCACCACAGCATACACCATAATTGTAACATACTTACAATTCACACAACATGCTTTCATTCAACAAGCATACAAAGCATACATACATTAATCACCCACATAATCATTCCCAATTACCCGAAAACTCAGCTCTGATACCACCAAATGTAACCCCCTTAACCCGGTCTAGACGGTTGAACCGAATTAAGAAGTTTACACGGGGAAAACCAAAGTCAACCCGAAAGTCAACCTTGATTAACGACCCTTTTTTCTTTTTAATCTTATCTAAATGCACATTAACCATAGATATGTTCATACAATCGGCATACTCAAAGATCAGCGCATTCGGAAAACATTCAGGGACTTAATTGCACAAAACACGAATTTAGGGACCAAAATGTAAATTCTGGAAATTATAAGGACTTAACCCACTTTTGAGTGACCATTATGAAATTAGTCATATTTCATGCTTCTCTGTCAAATTTCAACTCAAACGGACATCTCAAACTCATTCAATTGCATTCACAAAGTTCAGGACCAAAACGCAAAGGTTTCAAAACATATAACCGTCAATTTCAGTGCCCAACGGTCGGGTGTTTCGGAACAGGGATGATCCGTTCCGAAACGCGGGACCGTTCCGAAACACGTTGCGCAACATGGCCTGGCAGTGGCAAAACTGTTCCGGAACGGCTCTGCCCGTTTCGAAACGCCTAGGCCATTTCAGGCCCCCTGTTCCGAAACGGCAGCACCTGTTCCGAAACAGGCTGCCCAGATTGCAGAATTTTAGCTGGTTAAAAACACAATTGACCCATCAAACATGCTCCAAAGGCAACCAAATTATATCAGCAAGACATTACATACTTAAGGAACATAATGGCATCAACAATTCATAAACATGGCATCAAACAAGGAAAGCCCCAATTCTATAGGCATGCATCCTATATAGAAAACCATTCAAGCATTCATAATACCCTACCAACTTCACAAAGGCCAAATACATGTTCCATCATCAACAACGACATAAAACCAACCTAGGGAGTCCAAAACATCTCCCAAAATAACAACATAAGTTCCCCATTGTCAAATGCCAAAAGCTAAACAAGTCATGAAAATATTCACCATACATGAGCTTAGTTCTTCACTTGGATTCTTGACCTCTTGCTGCCCTTATACGCACTTCAATGCTCTGCATTATTGGTTTAAGAAAAGAGAGAGAGCGTAAGCTAAAAGCTTAGTGAGGAATGCTCATTTAAAACAACTCAATAATGCATTTATAAAACACTTTTATAAACCTCAATTCAAAACAACCCTTATCCATGCACATAAGCATTCTAAACAATCATTCCATGCTTCAAATTATTAACATGTCATATTGGCCACAAGTGATAATCATAATCTTTCCATTTCACAATACAATCAACATAAGATCCACACATGGACTTTTAACCACCATTGTGATCTTACAATTCACAAGGACCACACATGGACTTTTAACCACCATTGTGTCCTTAGCACAAGAATCACCCATGGACTTTTAACCACCATGGTGTTCTTACAATACACAAGGTCCACACAAGGACTTTTAACCACCTTGTGACCTTAACACAAGAATCACCCATGGACTTTTAACCACCATGGTGTTCTTAAAATACACAAGGCTCGCACAAGGACTTTTAACCACCTTTGTGACCTTACAATACACAAGGCTCACACAAGGACTTTTAACCACCTTTGTGACCTTAGCACAAGAACCAATCATGGACTTTTAACCACCATGTTGTTCTTAACACAAGAACCACCTATGGACTTTTAACCACCATAGTGTTCTTAACCTTTCACGAAACATCACTTGCCAATATGCATCATTTAACAACAATAATCCATTGTTTTAAAGCATTTAACAAAGCCATTAATCATCATGCATCCTTATGCATCAAAACCACATTTTATCAAATGTTCAAAACAAGGATCTCTTACCTTGAGTATCCTTCAACATATGGCTTATAAAACCAGCAAATAAACATGCTAAAGTATGCTTTCAAAACAGAAATTAAAACATGCAAACAATCACATTGCACTCAACCAACTCATGGTTCATCAACAAGAGAGTTTTCCCGAAAACTTACTCTTGAGCTTAGCAAAGTTGTTTAGACTTAAACTAAGCCCCCAAACCTTCAAAACATTGGTTTCAAAGCTGAAAACCAAAATCCACTCACCGATTCCGTTTCGCCACTTGCCGAAACACCAATCAAGCTTCCGGATCAACACCACAAGGATCCGAAGATGTCTCCCATGTTTTAAACACATCAAAACAGTAGATTAATGCACCATCATGCATTAATATCCTCAACCAAGACACCTAAACTCGCTGCTCACATCAACACTCACATTTCGGCTACCAAACACAACCGAATCACATCCAAACATCTCTACAACACTACCCAGACAAGATCCATCAATTCCAAACATTCAAAAACCTCAATTAACATCCAAAATGGATCTCATCACGTCCTTATACCTCCAGCTATAGCAGAACATCAAGATCACTCCAAAAACCACCAAAAACTTAAACAAAACTTAGGAAAATCAACCTATTCGGGATTGCATTGATTAAACCTCAATTTCTCATCAATTATACATCCATTTTTCATCAAAAACACATCTCAAAACAATGCCCAATCAGATCATACGAATTTCATCAAAATTAAAGCAAATCTTGCATTTTAAAGCCAAGATCAAGAACTCAATTACAAAACCTTTAATAAAACATAATTCAAGGATTGAGAACTTGGGAATTTCAGTAAAGAACTGAGAATTTAGAGGAGAAGGACGTTCATACCTCTAAACTTGAGTTTCTCCCTTTTTGGAACCAAGATTCTTGAAAATCCAATAAGCAAATGCTAAGGTTTTGTTGTAGAAATGATTAGAGATCAAAAGGAAGTTGAAATCTCATCTTTGAATGTCAAAATCAGAGGGAAATTTGCTGGAGAAAAGTTGAGAGAAAAGAAAATGGAAAATTTGAGAAAGTTAGTTAAAATGACAAAATATCTTCTTCCCTCCCTTTTTACCTTAATTAAAACCATTAATAAAATTGATTAATATTCAGAAAAATCTGGAGAAACTCTTTTGGGTAAATAGCTCCTTAAAGATTCAAAGTTTCAATCATTTTTAAAACAGTCACCCAGTTTTCAAAAATTACATTTTGGTCACTAACCCAAAATGTCACTCTTCCAAACCTCATTTTGTAAAATTGATTTCACCTTTCTCTTATATATAATAAAAGAGGATTTTAATACATTTTTCCATATTTTTAATGCAACCCGAACTAGGCTTTCCTAAATTCACCCCTTTTATATTCGAATCGCAACCCAACCGGTCCGGTCCAAACCCAAAACTTCTAAGCCCAAAATTGGGGTGTTACACTTGTTTTGCGGTCCTTTTGTAGAGGTTTCGGACGAGCGGGTCTAAATGGGCCTTAAAATGGACCCATTGGACTTTTAACTGAGTAAAAAATACCGAATTTGAGTTTTTGCAATATAATCGTGTTGAAACAATCGTAATCAATTATATGAACTCCTAAAATTGGATCAAAACTTGTTTTTCGGTCCATTTTGTAGTGGGTTCGGACGAGCGGGTCTAAATGGGCCTTAAAATGAACCCGTTGAACTTATAACTGCGTAAAAAGAACATAAATTGAGTTTTTGCAATACAATAGTGTTGAAAAGCTCGTAATCAACGATATGAACTCTTAATTTTGATTAAAACTTGTTTTGATGTCCGTTTTGTAGAGGTTTCAGACGAGCGGGTCTAAATGGGCCGTAAAATGGACCCGTTGGACTTTTAACTAAGTAAAAAGTACAAAATTGAGTTTTTGCAATATAATCGTGTTGAAAAGATCGTAATCAATTATATGAACTCCTAAAATTTGATTAAAACTTGCTTTGCAGTCATTTTTGAAGAGGTTTCTGGCGAGCGAGTCTAAATGGGCCGTAAAATGGACTCGTTCGGACTTTTAACTAAGTAAAAAATACCGAATTTGAGTTTTTGCAATATATTCTTGTTGAAAAGCTCGTAATCAATTATATGAACTCCTAAAATTGGATCAAAACTTGTTTTTTGGTCCTTTTTGTAGAGGTTTCGGGCGAGCGGGTCTAAATGGGCCTTAAAATGGACCCGTTGAACTTATAACTGCGTAAAAGGAAAAGAAATTGAATTTTTGCAATACAATAGTGTTGAAAAGCTCGTAATCAACGATATGAAATCTTAAATTTTGATTAAAACTTGTTTTGCGGTCCTTTTTGTAGAGGTTTCGGACGAGCGGGTCTAAATGGGCCTTAAAATGGACCCGTTGGACTTTTAACTGAGTAAAAAGTACAAAAATTGAGTTTTTGCAATATAATCGTGTTGAAAAGATCGTAATCAATTGTATGAACTCCTAAAATTTGATTAAAACTTGTTTTTCTGTCATTTTTGAAAAGGTTTCGGGAGATCGGGTCTATATGGGGCGTAAAATGGACCTGTTGGACTTTTAACGGAGTAAAAAATACCAAATTTAAGTTTTTGCAATATAATCTTGTTCAAAAGCTCGTAATCAATTATATGAACTCCTAAAATTGGATCAAAACTTGTTTTTCGGTCCTTTTTGTAGAGGTTTCGGACGAGCGGGTCTAAGTGTGCCTTAAAATGGACCCATTGGACTTATAACTGCGTAAAAAGAATAGAAATTGAATTTTTGCAACACAATAGTGTTGAAAAGCTCGTAATCAACGATATGGACTCCTAAGTTTTGATTAAAACTTGTTTTGTGGTCCGTTTTGTAGAGGTTTCGGACGAGCGGGTCTAAATGAGCCGTAACATGGAACCGTTGGACTTTTAACTGAGTAAAAAGTACAAATATTGAGTTTTTGCAATATAATCGTGTTGAAAAGATCGTAATCAATTACATGAACTCCTAAAATTTGATTAAAATTTGTTTTTCAGCCATTTTTGAAGAGGTTTCTGGCGAGCAGGTCTAAATCGGTTGTAAAATGGACCCGTTGGACTTTTAACTGAGTAAAAAATACCGAATTTGTGTTTTTGCAATATAATCTTGTTGAAAAGCTCGTAATCAATTATATGAACTCCTAAATTTTGATCAAAACTTGTTTTTCGGTCATTTTTGAAGAGGTTTCGGGCGAGCGGGTCTAAATGGGCCGTAAAATGGACCCGTTGGACTTTTAACTAAGTAAAAAATACCGAATTTGAGTTTTTGCAATATAATCTTGTTGAAAAGCTCGTAATCAATTATATGAACTCCTAAAATTGGATCAAAAGTTATTTTTCGGTCCTTTTTGTAGAGGTTTCGGGCGAGCGGGTCTAAATGGGCCTTAAAATGGACCTGTTGAACTTATAAGTCCTTAAAAAGAAGAGAAATTGAATTTTTGCAATACAATAGTGTTGAAAAGCTCGTAATCAACGATATGAACTCTTAAGTTTTGATTAAAACTTGTTTTGCGGTCCTTTTTGTAGAGGTTTCGGACGAGCGGGTCTAAATGGGCCTTAAAATGGACCCGTTGGACTTTTAACTGAGTAAAAAATACAGAAATTGAGTTTTTGCAATATAATTGTGTTGAAACGATCGTAATCAATTATATGAACTCCTAAAATTTGATTATAACTTGTTTTTCAGTCATTTTTGAAGAGGTTTCGGGCGAGCGGGTCTTAATGGGTCGTAAAATGGACCCGTTGCACTTTTAACTGAGTAAAAAATACCGAATTTGAGTTTTTGCAATATAATCTTTTGAAAAGCTCGTAACCAATTATATGAACTCCTAAAATTGGATCAAAACTTGTTTTCGGTTCTTTTTGTAGAGGTTTCGAACGAGCGGGTCTAAATGGGCCGTAAAATTGACCCATTGGACTTTTAACTGAGTAAAAAATACCGAATTTGAGTTTTTGCTATATAATCTTGTTGAAAAGCTCGTAATCAATTATATGAACTCCTAAAATTGGATCAAAACTTGTTTTTCGGTCCTTTTATAGCGGTTTCGGACGAGCGGGTCTAAATGGGCCTTAAAATGGACCCGTTGAACTTATAACTGCGTAAAAACAACAGAAATTGAATTTTTGCAATACAATTGTGTTGAAAAGCTCGTAATCAACGATATGAACTCTTAATTTTTGATTAAAACTTGTTTTGATGTCCTCTTTGTAGAGGTTTCGGACGAGCGGGTCTAAATGGGCCGTAAAATGGACCCGTTGGACTTTTAACTTAGTAAAAAGTACAAAAATTGAGTTTGTGCAATATAATCGTGTTGAAAAGATCGTAATCAATGATATGAAGTCCTAAAATTTGATTAAAACTCTTTTTTCTGTCATTTTTGAAGAGGTTTCGGGCGAGCGGGTCTAAATGGGCTGTAAAATGGACCCGTTGGACTTTTAACTGAGTAAAAAATACCGAATTTGTGTTTTTGTAATATAATCTTGTTGAAAAGCTCGTAATCAATTATATGAACTCCTAAAATTTGATCAAAACTTGTTTTTCAGTCATTTTTGAAGAGGTTTCGGACGAGTGGGTCTAAATGGGCCGTAAAATGGACTCGTTGGACTTTTAACTAAGTAAAAAATACCGAATTTGTGTTTTTGCAATATAATCTTGTTGAAAAGCTCGTAATCAATTATATTAACTCTTAAAATTTGATCAAAACTTGTTTTTCAGTCATTTTTGAAGAGGTTTCGGACTAGTGGGCCTAAATGGGCCGTAAAATGGACCCGTTGGACTTTTAACTGAGTAAAAAATACCGAATTTGAGTTTTTGCAATATAATCGTGTTGAAACGATCGTAATCAATTATATGAACTCCTAAAATTGGATCAAAACTTGTTTTTTGGTCCTTTTTGTAGAGGTTTCGGGCAAGCGGGTCTAAATGGGCCTTAAAATGGACCCGTTGAACTTATAACTGCGTAAAAGGAAAAGAAATTGAATTTTTGCAATACAATAGTGTTGAAAAAGCTCGTAATCAACGATATGAACTCTTAAATTTTGATTTAAACTTGTTTTGCGGTCCTTTTTGTAGAGGTTTCGGACGAGCGGGTCTAAATGGGCCGTAAAATGGACCCGTTGGACTTTTAACTGAGTAAAAAGTACAAAAATTGAGTTTTTGTAATATAATCGTGTTGAAACGATCGTAATCAATTATATGAACTCCTAAATTTTGATTAAAACTTGTTTTCAGTCATTTTTGAAGAGGTTTCGGGCGAGCGGGTCTAAATGGGCCGTAAAATGGACCCGTTGGACTTTTAACTGAATAATAAATACCGAATTTGAGATTTTGCAATATAATCTTGTTGAAAAGCTCGTAATCAATTATATTACCTCCTAAAATTGGATCAAAACTTGTTTTTTGGTCCTTTTTGTAGAGGTTTCGGACGACCGGGTCTAAATGGGCCTTAAAATGGACCCGTTGAACTTATAACTGCGTAAAAAGAACATAAATTGAATTTTTGCAATACAATAGTGTTGAAAAGCTCGTAATCAACGATATGAACTCTTAAGTTTTGATTAAAACTTGTTTTGTGGTCCTTTTTGTAGAGGTTTCGGACGAGTGGGTCTAAATGGGCCGTAAAATGAACCCGTTGGACTTTTAACTGAGTAAAAAATACCGAATTTGAGTTTTTGCAATATAATCGTGTTGAAACGATAGTAATCAATTATATGAACTCCTAAAATTGGATCAAAACTTGTTTTTCGGTCCTTTTTGTAGTGATTTCGGACAAACGAGTCTAAATGGGACTTAAAATGGACCCGTTGAACTTATAATTGCGTAAAAAGAACATAAATTGAATTTTTGCAATACAATAGTGTTGAAAAGCTCGTAATCAATGATATGAACTCTAATGTTTTGATTAAAACTTGATTTGCGGTCCTTTTGTAGAGGTTTCGGACGAGCGGGTCTAAATGGGCCGTAAAATGGACCCGTTGGACTTTCCACTGGGTAAAAAGTACATAAATTTAGTTTTTGCAATATAATCTTGTTGAAAAGCTCGTAACCAATTATATGAACTCCTAAAATTGGATCAAAACTTGTTTTCGGTCCTTTTTGTAGAGGTTTCGAACGAGCGGGTCTAAATTGGCCGTAAAATTGACCCGTTGGACTTTTAACTGAGTAAAAAATACCAAATTTTAGTTTTTGCAATATAATCTTGTTGAAAAGCTCGTAATCAATTATATGAACTCCTAAAATTGGATCAAAACTTGTTTTTCGAACCTTTTTGTAGAGGTTTCGGACGAGCGGGTCTAAATGGTCCTTAAAATGGACCCGTTGGACTTTTAACTGAGTAAAAAATACGGAAATTGAGTTTTTGCAATATAATTGTGTTGAAACGATCGTAATCAATTATATGAACTCTTAAAATTTGATTAAAACTTGTTTTTCAGTCATTTTTGAAGAGGTTTCGGGCGAGCGGGTTTAAATGGGCCATAAAATGGACCCGTTGGACTTTTAATTGAGTAAAAAATACCGAATTTGAGTTTTTGCAATATAATCTTGTTGAAATGCTCGTAATCAATTATATGAACTCCTAAAATTGAATCAAAACTTATTTTTCGGTCCTTTTTGTAGAGGTTTCGGGCGAGGGGGTCTAAATGGGCCTTAAAATGGACCCGTTGGACTTTTAACTGAGTAAAAAAATACCAAATTTGAGTTTTTGCAACATAATCTTGTTGAAAAGCTCGTAATCAATTATATGAAATCCTAAAATTGGATCAAAACTTGTTTTTCGGTCCTTTCGGTAGATGTTTCGAACGAGCGGGTCTAAATGGGCCGTAAAATGGACCCGTTGG
This sequence comes from Hibiscus trionum, assembly GCA_030270665.1. Classification (NCBI taxonomy): domain Eukaryota; kingdom Viridiplantae; phylum Streptophyta; class Magnoliopsida; order Malvales; family Malvaceae; genus Hibiscus; species Hibiscus trionum. Next base: position 35,997,513 of record BSYR01000026.1, on the reverse strand, counting down.
ACTTTTAACTGAGTAAAAAATACCGAATTTGAGTTTTTGCAATATAATCTTGTTGAAAAGCTCGTAGTCAATTATATGAACTCCTAAAATTTGATCAAAACTTGTTTTCGGTCCTTTTTGTAGAGGTTTCGAACGAGCGGGTCTAAATGGGCCGTAAAATGGACCCGTTGGACTTTTAACTGAGTAAAAAATACCGATTTTGATTTTTTGCAATATAATCTTGTTGAAAAGCTCGCAATAAATTATATGAACTCCTAAAATTGGATCAAAACTTGTTTTTCGGTCCTTTTTGTAGAGGTTTCGAACGAGCTGGTCTAAATGGGACGTAAAATTGACCCGTTGGACTTTTAACTGAGTAAAAAATACCGAATTTGAGTTTTTGCAATATAATCTTGTTGAAAAGCTCGTAATCAATTATATGAACTCCTAAAATTGGATCAAAACTTGGTTTTCGGTCCTTTTTGTAGAGGTTGCGGGCAACCGGGTCTAAATGGGCCTTAAAATGGACCCGTTGAACTTATAACTGCGTAAAAAGAACATAAATTGAATTTTTGCAATACAATAGTGTTGAAAAGCTCGTAATCAACGATATGAACTCTTAAGTTTTGATTAAAACTTGTTTTGCGGTCCTTTTTGTAGAGGTTTCGAACGAGCTGGTCTAAATGGGACGTAAAATTGACCCGTTGGACTTTTAACTGAGTAAAAAATACCGAATTTGAGTTTTTGCAATATAATCTTGTTGAAAAGCTCGTAATCAATTATATGAACTCCTAAAATTGGATCAAAACTTGTTTTTCGGTCCTTTTTGTATAGGTTTCGGACGAGCGGGTCTAAATGGGCCTTAAAATGGACCCGTTGAACTTATAACTGCGTAAAAACAACAGAAATTGAATATTTGCAATACAATAGTGTTGAAAAGATCGTAATCAATGATATGAACTCCTAAATTTTGATTAAAACTTGTTTTTCGGTCATTTTTGATGAGGTTTCGGGCGAGCGGGTCTAAATGGGCCGTAAAATGGACCCGTTGGACTTTTAACTGAGTAAAAAATACCGAATTTGAGATTTTGAAATATAATCTTGTTGAAAAGCTCGTAATCAATTATATGAACTCCTAAAATTTTATCAAAACTTGTTTTTCGGTCCTTTTTGTAGAGGTTTTGGGCGACCGGGTCTAAATGGGCCTCAAAATGGACCTGTTGGACTTTTAACTGAGTAAAAAATACAGAATTTGAGTTTTTGCAATATAATCTTGTTGAAAAGCTCGTAATCAATTATATGAACTCCTAAAATTGGATCAAAACTTGTTTTTCGGTCCTTTTTGTAGAGGTTTCGGGCGACCTGGTCTAAATGGGCCTTAAAATGGAACCGTTGGACTTTTAACTGAGTAAAAAATACCGAATTTGAGTTTTTGAAATATAATCTTGTTGAAAAGCTCGTAATCAATTATATGAACTCCTAAAATTGGATCAAAACTTGTTTTTTGGTCCTTTTTGTAGAGGTTTCGGACGAGCGGGTCTAAATGGGCCTTAAAATGGACCCGTTGAACTTATAACTGCGTAAAAATAACATAAATTGAATTCTTGCAATACAATAGTGTTGAAAAGCACGTAATCAACGATATGAACTCTTAAGTTTTGATTAAAACTTGTTTTGCGGTCCTTTTTGTAGAGGTTTCGGGCGAGCGGGTCTAAATGGGCCGTAAAATGGACCCGTTGGACTTTTAACTAAGTAAAAAATACCGAATTTGAGTATTTGCAATGTAATCGTGTTGAAACGATCGTAATCAATTATATGAACTCCTAAAATTGGATCAAAACTTGTTTTTCGGTCCTTTTTTGTAGTGGTTTCGGACGAGCGTGTCTAAATGGGCCTTAAAATGGACCCGTTGAACTTATAACTGCGTAAAACGAACATAAATTGAATTTTTGCAATACAATAGTGTTGAAAAGCTCGTAATCAACGATATGAACTCTTAAGTTTTGATTAAAACTTGTTTTGCGGTTCTTTTTTAGAGGTTTCAGACGAGAGGGTCTAAATGGGCCGTAAAATGGACCCGTTGGACTTTTAACTGAGTAAAAAGTACATAAATTGAGTTTTTGCAATATAATCGTGTTGAAAAGCTCGTAATCAATTATATGAACTCCTAAAATTTGATAAAAACTTGTTTTTCAATCATTTTTGAAGAGGTTTCGGGCGAGCGGGTCTAAATGGACCGTAAAATGGACCCGTTGGTTTTTTTTTGAAGAAGGCGGGCCTCGTTAAAAACCTCTACTACAATCCTCAGGCACAAGACCTGGAGAAACCTAAAAAGGGGAAAAGAGTACCCAGAATATATTTATAAATAACGAGGTGAACCCTCGTAAAGAACAGCGTTTTGAATACAAGCAGGATACATGGATCCGAAAGACATAGAAGTCAAAAGCTTGGACTTTTAACTAAGTAAAAAATACCGAATTTGAGTTTTTGCAATAAAATCTTGTTGAAAAGCTCGTAATCAGTTATATGAACTTCTAAAATTGGATCAAAACTTGTTTTTCGGTTCTTTTTGTAGATGTTTCGAGCGACCGGGTCTAAATGGGCCTTAAAATGGACCCGTTGAACTTATAACTACGTAAAAAGAACAGAAATTGAATTTTTGCAATACAATAGTGTTAAAAAACTCGTAATCAACGATATGAACTCTTAAGTTTTGATTAAAACTTGTTTTGCATTCATTTTTGTAGAGGTTTCGGACGAGCGGGTTTAAATGGGCCTTAAAATGGGCCTGTTGAACTTATAACTGCGTAAAAAGAAAAGAAATTGAATTTTTGCAATACAATAGCGTTGAAAAGCTCGTAATCAACGATATTGACTCTTAAGTTTTGATTAAAACTTGTTTTGCAGTCCTTTTTGTTGAGGTTTCGGACGAGCGGGTCTAAATGGGCCGTAAAATGGACCCGTTGGACTTTTTACTGTGTAAAAAGTACAAAAATTGAGTTTTTGCAAAATAATCTTGTTGAAAAGATCGTAATCAATGATATGAACTCCTAAAATTTGATTAAAACTTGTTTTTCGGTCATTTTTGAAGAGGTTTGGGGCGAGCGGGTCTAAATGGGCCGTAAAATGGACCCGTTGGACTTTTAACTGAGTAAAAAATACCGAATTTGAGTTTTTGCTATATAATCTTGTTGAAAAGCTCGTAATCAATTATATGAACTCCTAAAATTGGATCAAAACTTGTTTTTCGGTCCTTTTATAGCGGTTTCGGACGAGCGGGTCTAAATGGGCCTTAAAATGGACCCGTTGAACTTATAACTGCGTAAAAACAACAGAAATTGAATATTTGCAATACAATAGTGTTGAAAAGATCGTAATCAATGATATGAACTCCTAAATTTTGATTAAAACTTGTTTTTCGGTCATTTTTGATGAGGTTTCGGGCGAGCGGGTCTAAATGGGCCGTAAAATGGACCCGTTCGACTTTTAACTGAGTAAAAAATACCGAATTTGAGATTTTGAAATATAATCTTGTTGAAAAGCTCGTAATCAATTATATGAACTCCTAAAATTTTATCAAAACTTGTTTTTCGGTCCTTTTTGTAGAGGTTTTGGGTGACCGGGTCTAAATGGGCCTCAAAATGGACCCGTTGGACTTTTAACTAAGTAAAAAATACCGAATTTGAGTTTTTGCAATATAATCTTGTTGAAAAGTTCGTAATCAATTATATGAACTCCTAAAATTGGATCAAAACTTGTTTTTCGGTCCTTTTTGTAGAGGTTTCGGGCGACCTGGTCTAAATGGGCCTTAAAATGGAACCGTTGGACTTTTAACTGAGTAAAAAATACCGAATTTGAGTTTTTGAAATATAATCTTGTTGAAAAGCTCCTAATCAATTATACGAACTCCTAAAATTCGATCAAAACTTGTTTTTTGGTCCTTTTTGTAGAGGTTTCGGACGAGCGGGTCTAAATGGGCCTTAAAATGGACACGTTGAACTTATAACTGCGTAAAAATAACATAAATTGAATTCTTACAATACAATAGTGTTGAAAAGCTCGTAATCAACGATATGAACTCTTAAGTTTTGATTAAAACTTGTTTTGCGGTCCTTTTTGTAGAGGTTTCGGGCGAGCGGGTCTAAATGGGCCGTAAAATGGACCCGTTGGACTTTTAACTGAGTAAAAAATACCGAATTTGAGTATTTGCAATATAATCGTGTTGAAAAAATCGTAATCAATTATATGAACTCCTAAAATTGGATCAAAACTTGTTTTTCGGTCCTTTTTGTAGTGGTTTCGGACGAGCGGGTCTAAATAGGCCTTAAAATGGACCCGTTGAACTTATAACTGCGTAAAAAGAACATAAATTGAATTTTTGCAATACAATAGTGTTGAAAAGCTCGTAATCAACGATATGAACTCTTAAGTTTTGATTGAAACTTGTTTTGCGATCCTTTTTGTAGAGGTTTCGGATGAGAGGGTCTAAAAGGGCCGTAAAATGGACCCGTTGGACTTTTAACTGAGTACAAAGTACATAAATTGAGTTTTTGCAATATAATCGTGTTGAAAAGATCGTAATCAATTATATGAACTCATAAAATTTGATTAAAACTTGTTTTTCAGTCATTTTTGAAGAGGTTTCGAACGAGCGGGTCTAAATGGGCCGTAAAATGGACCCGTTGGACTTTTAACTGAGTAAAAAATACCGAATTTGAGTTTTTGCAATATAATCTTGTTGAAAAGCTCGTAGTCAATTATATGAACTCCTAAAATTTGATCAAAACTTGTTTTCGGTCCTTTTTGTAGAGGTTTCGAACGAGCGGGTCTAAATGGGCCGTAAAATGGACCCGTTGGACTTTTAACTGAGTAAAAAATACCGATTTTGATTTTTTGCGATATAATCTTGTTGAAAAGCTCGCAATAAATTATATGAACTCCTAAAATTGGATCAAAACTTGTTTTTCGGTCCTTTTTGTAGAGGTTTCGAACGAGCTGGTCTAAATGGGACGTAAAATTGACCCGTTGGACTTTTAACTGAGTAAAAAATACCGAATTTGAGTTTTTGCAATATAATCTTGTTGAAAAGATCGTAATCAATTTTATGAACTCCTAAAATTGGATCAAAACTTGTTTTTCAGTGATTTTTGAAGAGGTTTCGAACGAGCGGGTCTAAATGGGCCGTAAAATGGACCCGTTGGAATTTTAACCAAGTAAAAAATATCGAATTTGAGTTTTTGCAATATAATCTTGTTGAAAAGCTCGTAATCAATTATATGAACTCCTAAAATTGGATCAAAACTTGTTTTTCGGTCCTTTTTGTAGAGGTTTCGGACGAGCGGGTCTAAATGGGCCTTAAAATGGACCCGTTGAACTTATAACTGCGTAAAAACAACAGAAATTGAATATTTGCAATACAATAGTGTTGAAAAGATCGTAATCAATGATATGAACTCCTAAATTTTGATTAAAACTTGTTTTTCGGTCATTTTTGATGAGGTTTCGGGCGAGCGGGTCTAAATGGGCCGTAAAATGGACCCGTTGGACTTTTAACTGAGTAAAAAATACCGAATTTGAGATTTTGAAATATAATCTTGTTGAAAAGCTCGTAATCAATTATATGAACTCCTAAAATTTTATCAAAACTTGTTTTTCGGTCCTTTTTGTAGAGGTTTTGGGCGACCGGGTCTAAATGGGCCTCAAAATGGACCTGTTGGACTTTTAACTGAGTAAAAAATACAGAATTTGAGTTTTTGCAATATAATCTTGTTGAAAAGCTCGTAATCAATTATATGAACTCCTAAAATTGGATCAAAACTTGTTTTTCGGTCCTTTTTGTAGAGGTTTCGGGCGACCTGGTCTAAATGGGCCTTAAAATGGAACCGTTGGACTTTTAACTGAGTAAAAAATACCGAATTTGAGTTTTTGAAATATAATCTTGTTGAAAAGCTCGTAATCAATTATATGAACTCCTAAAATTGGATCAAAACTTGTTTTTTGGTCCTTTTTGTAGAGGTTTCGGACGAGCGGGTCTAAATGGGCCTTAAAATGGACCCGTTGAACTTATAACTGCGTAAAAATAACATAAATTGAATTCTTGCAATACAATAGTGTTGAAAAGCACGTAATCAACGATATGAACTCTTAAGTTTTGATTAAAACTTGTTTTGCGGTCCTTTTTGTAGAGGTTTCGGGCGAGCGGGTCTAAATGGGCCGTAAAATGGACCCGTTGGACTTTTAACTAAGTAAAAAATACCGAATTTGAGTATTTGCAATGTAATCGTGTTGAAACGATCGTAATCAATTATATGAACTCCTAAAATTGGATCAAAACTTGTTTTTCGGTCCTTTTTTGTAGTGGTTTCGGACGAGCGTGTCTAAATGGGCCTTAAAATGGACCCGTTGAACTTATAACTGTGTAAAAAGAACATAAATTGAATTTTTGCAATACAATAGTGTTGAAAAGCTCGTAATCAACGATATGAACTCTTAAGTTTTGATTAAAACTTGTTTTGCGGTTCTTTTTTAGAGGTTTCAGACGAGAGGGTCTAAATGGGCCGTAAAATGGACCCGTTGGACTTTTAACTGAGTAAAAAGTACATAAATTGAGTTTTTGCAATATAATCGTGTTGAAAAGATCGTAATCAATTATATGAACTCCTAAAATTTGATAAAAACTTGTTTTTCAATCATTTTTGAAGAGGTTTCGGGCGAGCGGGTCTAAATGGACCGTAAAATGGACCCGTTGGTTTTTTTTTGAAGAAGGCGGGCCTCGTTAAAAACCTCTACTACAATCCTCAGGCACAAGACCTGGAGAAACCTAAAAAGGGGAAAAGAGTACCCAGAATATATTTATAAATAACGAGGTGAACCCTCGTAAAGAACAGCGTTTTGAATACAAGCAGGATACATGGATCCGAAAGACATAGAAGTCAAAAACTTGGACTTTTAACTAAGTAAAAAATACCGAATTTGAGTTTTTGCAATAAAATCTTGTTGAAAAGCTCGTAATCAGTTATATGAACTTCTAAAATTGGATCAAAACTTGTTTTTCGGTTCTTTTTGTAGATGTTTCGAGCGACCGGGTCTAAATGGGCCTTAAAATGGACCCGTTGAACTTATAACTACGTAAAAAGAACAGAAATTGAATTTTTGCAATACAATAGTGTTAAAAAGCTCGTAATCAACGATATGAACTCTTAAGTTTTGATTAAAACTTGTTTTGCATTCATTTTTGTAGAGGTTTCGGACGAGCGGGTTTAAATGGGCCTTAAAATGGACCTGTTGAACTTATAACTACGTAAAAAGAAAAGAAATTGAATTTTTGCAATACAATAGCGTTGAAAAGCTCGTAATCAACGATATTGACTCTTAAGTTTTGATTAAAACTTGTTTTGCAGTCCTTTTTGTTGAGGTTTCGGACGAGCGGGTCTAAATGGGCCGTAAAATGGACCCGTTGGACTTTTTACTGTGTAAAAAGTACAAAAATTGAGTTTTTGCAAAATAATCTTGTTGAAAAGATCGTAATCAATGATATGAACTCCTAAAATTTGATTAAAACTTGTTTTTCGGTCATTTTTGAAGAGGTTTGGGGCGAGCGGGTCTAAATGGGCCGTAAAATGGACCCGTTGGACTTTTAACTGAGTAAAAAATACCGAATTTGACATTTTGCAATATAATCTTGTTGAAAAGCTCGTAATCAATTATATGAACTCCTAAAATTTTATCAAAACTTGTTTTTCGGTCCTTTTTGTAGAGGTTTTGGGTGACCGGGTCTAAATGGGCCTCAAAATGGACCCGTTGGACTTTTAACTAAGTAAAAAATACCGAATTTGAGTTTTTGCAATATAATCTTGTTGAAAAGCTCGTAATAAATTATATGAACTCCTAAAATTGGATCAAAACTTGTTTTTAAGTCCTTTTGTAGAGGTTTCGGACGAGCGGGTCTAAATGGGCCTTAAAATGGACCCGTTGAACTTATAAATGCGTAAAAAGAACAGAAATTGAATTTTTTCAATACAATAATGTTGAAAAGCTCGTAATCAACAATATGAACTCTTAAGTTTTGATTAAAACTTGTTTTGCGGTCCTTTTTGTAGAGGTTTCGGACGAGCTGGTCTAAATGGGCCGTAAAATGGACCCGTTGGACTTTTAACTAAGTAAAAAATACCGAATTTGAGTTTTTGCAATATAATCTTGTTGAAAAGTTCGTAATCAATTATATGAACTCCTAAAATTGGATCAAAACTTGTTTTTCGGTCCTTTTTGTAGAGGTTTCGGGCGACCTGGTCTAAATGGGCCTTAAAATGGAACCGTTGGACTTTTAACTGAGTAAAAAATACCGAATTTGAGTTTTTGAAATATAATCTTGTTGAAAAGCTCCTAATCAATTATATGAACTCCTAAAATTGGATCAAAACTTGTTTTTTGGTCCTTTTTGTAGAGGTTTCGGACGAGCGGGTCTAAATGGGCCTTAAAATGGACACGTTGAACTTATAACTGCGTAAAAATAACATAAATTGAATTCTTACAATACAATAGTGTTGAAAAGCTCGTAATCCACGATATGAACTCTTAAGTTTTGATTAAAACTTGTTTTGCGGTCCTTTTTGTAGAGGTTTCGGGCGAGCGGGTCTAAATGGGCCGTAAAATGGACCCGTTGGACTTTTAACTGAGTAAAAAATACCGAATTTGAGTATTTGCAATATAATCGTGTTGAAACAATCGTAATCAATTATATGAACTCCTAAAATTGGATCAAAACTTGTTTTTCGGTCCTTTTTGTAGTGGTTTCGGACGAGCGGGTCTAAATAGGCCTTAAAATGGACCCGTTGAACTTATAACTGCGTAAAAAGAACATAAATTGAATTTTTGCAATACAATAGTGTTGAAAAGCTCGTAATCAACGATATGAACTCTTAAGTTTTGATTGAAACTTGTTTTGTGATCCTTTTTGTAGAGGTTTCGGATGAGAGGGTCTAAAAGGGCCGTAAAATGGACCCGTTGGACTTTTAACTGAGTACAAAGTACATAAATTGAGTTTTTGCAATATAATCGTGTTGAAAAGATCGTAATCAATTATATGAACTCATAAAATTTGATTAAAACTTGTTTTTCAGTCATTTTTGAAGAGGTTTCGGGCGAGCGGGTCTAAATGGACCGTAAAATTGACCCTTTGGATTTTTTTTGAAGAAGGCGGGCCTCGTTAAAACCCCCTACTAAAATCCTCAGGCACAAGACTTGGAGAAACCTAAAAAGGGGAAAAGAGTACCCAGAATATATTTATAAATAACGGGGTGAACCCTCGTAAAGAACAGCGTTTTGAATACAAGCAGGATACATGGATCCGAAGGACATAGAAGTCAAAAACTTATACTTTTAACTAAGTAAAAAATACCGATTTTGAGTTTTTGCAATATAATATTGTTGAAAAGCTCGTAATCAATTTTATGAAATCCTAAAATTGGATCAAAACTTGTTTTTCGGTCCTTTTTGTAGAGGTTTCGGGCGACCGGGTCTAAATGAGCCTTAAAATGGACCCGTTGAACTTATAACTGCGTAAAAAGAACAAAAATTGAATTTTTGCAATACAATAGTGTTGAAAAGCTCGTAATCAATGATATGAACTCTTAAGTTTTGATTAAAACTTGTTTTGCGGATCTTTTTTAGAGGTTTCGGACGAGAGGGTCTAAATGGGCCGTAAAATGGACCCGTTGGACTCTTAACTGAGTAAAAAGTACATAAATTGAGTTTTTGCAATATAATCGTGTTGAAAAGATCGTAATCAATTATATGAACTCAAAAAATTGGATCAAAACTTGTTTTTCAGTCATTTTTGAAGAGGTTTCGGGCGAGCAGGTCTAAATGGGCCGTAAAATGGACCCGTTGGACTTTTAACTGAGTAAAAAGTACAAAAATTGAGTTTTTGCAATATAATCGTGTTGAAAAGATGGAATCAATTATATGAACTCCTAAAATTTGATTAAAACTTGTTTTTCAGTCATTTTTGAAGAGGTTTCGGGCGAGCGGGTCTAAATGGGCCGTAAAATGGACCCGTTGGACTTTTAACTGAGTAAAAAATACCGAATTTGAGATTTTGCAATATAATCTTGTTGAAAAGCTCGTAATAAATTATATGAACTCCTAAAATTGGATCAAAACTTGTTTTTAAGTCCTTTTGTAGAGGTTTCGGACGAGCGGGTCTAAATGGGCCTTAAAATGGACCCGTTGAACTTATAAATGCGTAAAAAGAACAGAAATTGAATTTTTTCAATACAATAATGTTGAAAAGCTCGTAATCAACGATATGAACTCTTAAGTTTTGATTAAAACTTGTTTTGCGGTCCTTTTTGTAGAGGTTTCGGACGAGCAGGTCTAAATGGGCCGTAAAATGGACCCGTTGGACTTTTAACTGAGTAAAAAGTACATAAATTGAGTTTTTGCAATATAATCGTGTTGAAAAGATCGTAATCAATTAGATGAACTCCTAAAAGTTGATTAAAACTTGTTTTTCAGTCATTTTTGAAGAGGTTTCGGGCGAGCGGGTCTAAATGGGCCGTAAAATGGACCCGTTGGACTTTTTTTTTGAAGAAGGCGGGCCTCGTTAAAAACCCCTACTAAAATCCCCAGGCACAAGACCTGGAGAAACCTAAAAGGGGGAAAAGAGTACCCAGAATATATTTATAAATAACGAGGTGAACCCTCGTAAAGAACATCGTTTTGAATACAAGCAGGATGCATGGATCCAAAAGACATAGAAGTCAAAAACTTGGACTTTTAACTAAGTAAAAAATACTGAATTTGAGTTTTTGCAATATAATCTTGTTGAAAAGCTCGTAATCAATTATATGAACTCCTAAAATTGGATCAAAACTTGTTTTTCGGTCCTTTTTGCAGAGGTTTCGGGCGACCGGCTCTAAATGGGCCTTAAAATGGACCCGTTGAACTTATAACTGCGTAAAAAGAACAGAAATTGAATTTTTGCAATACAATAGTGTTGAAAAGCTCGTAATCAACGATATGAACTCTTAAGTTTTGATTAAAACTTGTTTTGCGGTTCTTTTTGTAGAGGTTTCAGACGAGCGGGTCTAAATGGGCCGTAAAATGGACCCGTTGGACTTTTAACTGAGTAAAAAGTACAAAAATTGAGTTTTTGCAATAAAATCTTGTTGAACAGCTCATAATCAATTATATGAACTCCTAAAATTGGATCAAAACTTGTTTTTCGGTCCTTTTTGTAGAGGTTTCGGACGAGCAGGTCCAAATGGGCCGTAAAATGAACCCGTTGGACTTTTAACTGAGTAAAAAGTACATAAATTGAGTTTTACATAAATTGAGTTTTACCAACATAAATTGATTAAAACTTGTTTTTCAGTCATTTTTGAAGAGGTTTTGGGTGAGCGGGTCTAAATGGGCCGTAAAATGGATCCGTTGGACATTTTTTGAAGAAGGCGGGCCTCGTTAAAAACCCATACTAAAATCCCCAGGCACAAGACCTGGAGAAACCTAAAAAGGGGAAAAGAGTACCCATTATAAATTTATAAATAACGAGGTGAACCCTCGTAAAGAACAGCGTTTTGAATACAAGCAGGATACATGGATCCAAAAGACATAGAAGTCAAAAACTTGGACTTTTAACTAAGTAAAAAATACTGAATTTGTGTTTTTGCAATATAATCTTGTTGAAAAGCTCGTAATCAATTATATGAACTCCTAAAATTGGATCAAAACTTGTTTTTCGGTCCTTTTTGTATAAGTTTCGGACGAGCAGGTCTAAATGGGCCTTAAAATGGACCCGTTGAACTTATAATTGCGTAAAAAGAACAAAAATTGAATTTTTGCAATACAATAGTGTTGAAAAGCTCGTAATCAACGATATGAACTCTTAAGTTTTGATTAAAACTTGTTTTGCGGTTCTTTTTGTAGAGGTTTCGGACAAGCGGGTCTAAATGGACTCGTTTGACTTTTAACTGAGTAAAAAGTACATAAATTGAGTTTTTGAAATATAATCGTGTTGAAAAAATCGTAATCAATGATATGAAGTCCTAAAATTTGATTAAACTTGTTTTTCGGTCCTTTTTGAAGAGGTTTCGGGCGAGCGGGTCTAAATGGACCCGTTGGACTTTTAACTTAATAAAAAATACCGAATTTGAGTTTTTGCAATATAATCTTGTTGAAAAGCTCGTAATCAATTATATGAACTCCTAAATTTTGATCAAAACTTGTTTTTCGGTCCTTTTTGTAGAGGTTTCGGGGGAGCGGGTCTAAATGGGCCTTAAAATAGACCAGTTGAACTTTTAACTGCGTAAAAAGAACATAAATTGAATTTTTGCAATACAATAGTGTTGAAAAGCTCGTAATCAACGATATGAACTCTTAAGTTTTGATTAAAACTTGTTTTGCGGTCCTTTTTGTAGAGGTTTCGGACGAGCGGGTTTAAATGGGCCTTAAAATGGACCTGTTGAACTTATAACTGCGTAAAAAGAACAGAAATTGAATTTTTGCAATACAATAGTGTTGAAAAGCTCGTAATCAACGATATGAACTCTTAAGTTTTGATTAAAACTTGTTTTGCGGTCCTTTTTGTAGAGGTTTCGGACGAGCGGGTCTAAATGGGCCGTAAAATGGACCCGTTGGACTTTTAACTGAGTAAAAAATACCGAATTTGAGTTTTTGCAATATAATCTTGTTGAAAAGCTCGTAATAAATTATATTAACTCCTAAAATTGGATCAAAACTTGTTTTTCGATCCTTTTTTAGAGGTTTCGGACGAGCGGGTCTAAATGGGCCTTAAAATGGACCCGTTGAACTTATAACTGCGTAAAAAGAAAAGAAATTGAATTTTTGCAATACAATAGTGTTGAAAAGCTCGTAATCAACAATATGAACTCTTAAGTTTTGATTAAAACTTGTTTTGCGGTCCTTTTTGTAGAGGTTTCGGACGAGCTGGTCTAAATGGGCCGTAAAATGGACCCGTTGGACTTTTAACTGAGTAAAAAATACCGAATTGGAGTTTTTGCAATATAATCGTGTTGAAACGATCGTAATCAATTATATGAACTCCTAAAATTGGATCAAAACTTGTTTTTCGGTCCTTTTTGTAGTGGTTTCGGGCGAGCGGGTCTAAATGGGCCGTAAAATGGACCCGTTGGACTTTTTTTTTGAAGAAGGCGGGCCTCGTTAAAAACCCCTACTAAAATCCCCAGACACAAGACCTGGAGAAACCTAAAAGCGGGAAAAGTGTACCCAGAATATATTTATAAATAACGAGGTGAACCCTCGTAAAGAACAACGTTTTGAATACAAGCAGGATGCATGGATCCAAAAGACATAGAAGTCAAAAACTTGGACTTTTAACTAAGTAAAAAATACTGAATTTGAGTTTTTGCAATATAATCTTGTTGAAAAGCTCGTAATAAATTACATGAACTCCTAAAATTTGATCAAAACTTGGTTTTCGGTCCTTTTTGTAGAGGTTGCGGGCAACCGGGTCTAAATGGGCCTTAAAATGGACCCGTTGAACTTATAACTGCGTAAAAAGAACATAAATTGAATTTTTGCAATGCAATAGTGTTGAAAAGCTCGTAATCAACGATATGAACTCTTAAGTTTTGATTAAAACTTGTTTTGCGGTCCTTTTTGTAGAGGTTTCGGACGAGCGGGTTTAAATGGGCCTTAAAATGGACCTGTTGAACTTATAACTGCGTAAAAAGAACAGAAATTGAATTTTTGCAATACAATAGTGTTGAAAAGCTCGTAATCAACGATATGAACTCTTAAGTTTTGATTAAAACTTGTTTTGCGGTCCTTTTTGTAGAGGTTTCGGACGAGCGGGTCTAAATGGGCCGTAAAATGGACCCGTTGGACTTTTAAATGAGTAAAAAATACCGAATTTGAGTTTTTGCAATATAATCTTGTTGAAAAGCTCGTAATAAATTATGTGAACTCCTAAAATTGGATCAAAACTTGTTTTTCGATCCTTTTTTAGAGGTTTCGGACGAGCGGGTCTAAATGGGCCTTAAAATGGACCCGTTGAACTTATAACTGCGTAAAAAGAAAAGAAATTGAATTTTTGCAATACAATAGTGTTGAAAAGCTCGTAATCAACAATATGAACTCTTAAGTTTTGATTAAAACTTGTTTTGCGGTCCTTTTTGTAGAGGTTTCGGACGAGCTGGTCTAAATGGGCCGTAAAATGGACCCGTTGGACTTTTAACTGAGTAAAAAATACCGAATTGGAGTTTTTGCAATATAATCGTGTTGAAACGATCGTAATCAATTATATGAACTCCTAAAATTGGATCAAAACTTGTTTTTCGGTCCTTTTTGTAGTGGTTTCGGGCGAGCGGGTCTAAATGGGCCGTAAAATGGACCCGTTGGACTTTTTTTTGAAGAAGGCGGGCCTCGTTAAAAACCCCTACTAAAATCCCCAGGCACAAGACCTGGAGAAACCTAAAAGGGGGAAAAGTGTACCCAGAATATATTTATAAATAACGAGGTGAACCCTCGTAAAGAACAACGTTTTGAATACAAGCATGATGCATGGATCCAAAAGACATAGAAGTCAAAAACTTGGACTTTTAACTAAGTAAAAAATACTGAATTTGAGTTTTTGCAATATAATCTTGTTGAAAAGCTCGTAATAAATTACATGAACTCCTAAAATTTGATCAAAACTTGGTTTTCGGTCCTTTTTGTAGAGGTTGCGGGCAACCGGGTCTAAATGGGCCTTAAAATGGACCCGTTGAACTTATAACTGCGTAAAAAGAACATAAATTGAATTTTTGCAATGCAATAGTGTTGAAAAGCTCGTAATCAACGAGATGAACTCTTAAGTTTTGATTAAAACTTGTTTTGCGGTCCTTTTTGTAGAGGTTTCGGACGAGCGGGTTTAAATGGGCCTTAAAATGGACCTGTTGAACTTATAACTGCGTAAAAAGAACAGAAATTGAATTTTTGCAATAGAATAGCGTTGAAAAGCTCGTAATCAACGATATGAACTCTTAAGTTTTGATTAAAACTTGTTTTGCGGTCCTTTTTGTAGAGGTTTCGGACGAGCGGGTCTAAATGGGCCGTAAAATGGACCCGTTGGACTTTTAATTGAGTAAAAAATACCGAATTTGAGTTTTTGCAATATAATCTTGTTGAAAAGCTCGTAATCAATTATATGAACTCCTAAAATTGGATCAAAACTTCTTTTTCGATCCTTTTTTAGAGGTTTCGGACGAGCGGGTCTAAATGGGCCTTAAAATGGACCTGTTGAACTTATAACTGCGTAAAAAGAAAAGAAATTGAATTTTTGCAATACAATAGTGTTGAAAAGCTCGTAATCAACAATATGAACTCTTAAGTTTTGATTAAAACTTGTTTTGCGGTCCTTTTTGTAGAGGTTTCAGACGAGCTGGTCTAAATGGGCCGTAAAATGGACCCGTTGTCTTTTAACTGAGTAAAAAATACCGAATTGGAGTTTTTGCAATATAATCGTGTTGAAACGATCGTAATCAATTATATGAACTTCAAAACTTGTTTTTCGGTCCTTTTTGTAGTGGTTTCGGGCGAGCGGGTCTAAATGGGCCGTAAAATGGACCCGTTGGACTTTTTTTTTTGAAGAAGGCGGGCCTCGTTAAAAACCCCTACTAAAATCCCCAGGCACAAGACCTGGAGAAACCTAAAAGGGGGAAAAGTGTAACCAGAATATATTTATAAATAACGAGGTGAACCCTCGTAAAGAACAGCGTTTTGAATACAAGCAGGATGCATGGATCCAAAAGACATAGAAGTCAAAAACTTGGACTTTTAACTAAGTAAAAAATATTGAATTTGAGTTTTTGCAATATAATCTTGTTGAAAAGCTCGTAATAAATTATATGAACTCCTAAAATTTGATCAAAACTTGGTTTTCGGTCCTTTTTGTAGAGGTTGCGGGCAACCGGGTCTAAATGGGCCTTAAAATGGACCCGTTGAACTTATAACTGCGTAAAAAGAACAGAAATTAAATTTTTGCAATGCAATAGTGTTGAAAAGCTCGTAATCAACGATATGAACTCTTAAGTTTTGATTAAAACTTGTTTTGCGGTCCTTTTTGTAGAGGTTTCGGACGAGCGGGTTTAAATGGGCCTTAAAATGGACCTGTTGAACTTATAACTGCGTAAAAAGAACAGAAATTGAATTTTTGCAATACAATAGTGTTGAAAAGCTCGTAATCAACGATATGAACTCTTAAGTTTTGATTAAAACTTGTTTTGCGGTCCTTTTTGTAGAGGTTTCGGACGAGCGGTGTAAATGGGCCGTAAAATGGACCCATTGGACTTTCAACTGAGTAAAAAATACAGAAATTGAGTTTTTGCAATATAATCGTGTTGCAACGATCATAATCAATTATATGAACTCCTAAAATTTGATTAAAACCTGTTTTTCAGTCATTTTTGAAGAGGTTTCGGGCGAGCGGGTCTAAATGGGTCGTAAAATGGAACCGTTGGACTTTTAACTGAGTAAAAAATACAGAAATGGACTTTTTGCAATATAATCTTGCTGAAAAGCTCGTAATCAATTATATGAACTTCAAAAATGGATCAAAACTTATTTTTCGGTCCTTTTTGTAGTGGTTTCGGACGAGCGGGTCTAAATGGGCTTTAAAATGGACCCGTTGAACTTATAACTACGTAAAAAGAACATAAATTGAATTTTTGCAATACAATAGTGTTAAAAAGCTCGTAATCAACGATATGAATCTTAAGTTTTGATTAAAAATTGTTTTGCGGTCCTTTTTGTAGAGGTTTCGGACGAGCGGGTCTAAATAGGCCGTAAAATGGACCCGTTGGACTTTTAACTGAGTAAAAAATACAGAAATGGACTTTTTGCAATATAATCTTGTTGAAAAGCTCGTAATCAATTATATGAACTCCTAAAATTGGATCAAAACTTGTTTTTCGGTCCTTTTTGTAGAGGTTTCGGACGAGCGGGCTAAATGGGCCTTAAAATGGACCCGTTGAACTTGTTTTGATTAAATGGGCTTTAAAATGGACCCGTTGAACTTATAATTGCGTAAAAAGAACATAAATTGAATTTTTGCAATACAATAGTGTTGAAAAGCTCGTAATCAACGATATGAATCTTATGTTTTGATTAAAACTTGTTTTGCGGTCCTTTTTGTAGAGGTTTCGGACGAGCGGGTCTAAATAGGCCGTAAAATGGACCCGCTGGACTTTTAACTGAGTAAAGACTACATAAATTGAGTTTTTGCAATATAACCGTGTTGAAAAGATCGTAATCAATTATATGAACTCCTAAAATTTGATCAAAACTTGCTTTTCAGTCATTTTTTAAGAGGTTTCGGGCGAGCGGGTCTAAATGGGTCGTAAAATGGACCCGTTGGACTTTTAACTAAGTAAAAAATACAAAATTGAGTTTTTGCAATATAATCTTGTTGCAAAGCTCGTAATCAATTATATGAACTCGTAAAATTGGATCAAAACTTGTTTTTCGGTCCTTTTTGTAGAGGTTTCGGACGAGCGGGTCTAAATGGGCCTTAAAATGGACTCGTTGAACTTATAACTGTGTAAAAAGAACATAAATTGAATTTTTGCAATACAATAGTGTTGAAAAGCTCGTAATCAACGAGATGAACTCTTAAGTTTTTATTAAAACTTGTTTTGCGGTCCTTTTTGTAGAGGTTTCGGACGAGCGGGTCTAAATGGGCCGTAAAATGGACCCGTTGGACTTTTAACTAAGTAAATAGTACAAAAATTGAGTTTTTGCAATAGAATCGTGTTGAAAAGATCGTAATCAATGATATGAAGTCCTAAAATTTGATTAAAACTTTTTTTTCGGTCATTTTTGAAGAGGTTTCGGGCGAGTGGGTCTAAATGGGCCGTAAAATGGACCCGTTGGACGTTTAATCGAGTAAAAAATACCGAATTTGAGTTTTTGCAATATAATCTTGTTGAAAAGCTCGTAATCAATAATATGAAGTCCTAAAATTTGATCAAAACTTGTTTTTCAGTCATTTTTGAAGAGGTTTCGGACGACCTGGTCTAAATGGGCCTTAAAATGGACCCGTTGAACTTATAACTGCGTAAAAAGAACAAAAATTGAATTTTTGCAATACAATTGTGTTGAAAAGCTCGTAATCAACGATATGAACTCTTAAGTTTTGATTAAAACTTGTTTTGCGGTCCTTTTTGTAGAGGTTTCGGCGAGCGGGTCTAAATGGGCCATAAAATGGACCCGTTGGACTTTTAACTGAGTAAAAAATACAGAAATTGAGTTTTTGCAATATAATAGTGTTGAAACGATCGTAATCAATTATATGAACTCCTAAATTTTGATTAAAACTTGTTTTTCAGTCATTTTTGAAGAGGGTTCGGGCGAGCGGGTCTAAATGGGCCGTAAAATGGACCCGTTGGGCTTTTAACTGAGTAAAAAATACCGAATTTGAGTTTTTGCAATATAATCTTGTTGAAAAGCTCGTAATCAATTATATGAACACCTAAAATTGGATCAAAACTTAATTTTCTGTCCTTTTTGTAGAGGTTTCGGACGAGCGGGTATAAATGGGCCGTGAAATGGACCCGTTGGACTTTTTTTTTTGAAGAAAAAGGCCTCATTAAAAACCCCTACTAATGTCCTTCAAGCAGAGCTAGAGGACCCTAAAAAGGGGAAAAGAGTGCCTAAGTTTTATTAATCATAAAGAATTTGTTACAATATGTTGGATACAAGTTGGAACCTCAGACTTAAATGACATGAAAGTCATAGAGCTCAAAGAAAAAGTAGCCAATGTATGAGCCAAGTGATTTGCCTCACGGCGTACAAATGAAACAGAAACAAAATCACGAAGAGACTCTTGAATCTGATGAAGAAGAGGTCCCATGGTTGAAAGGTCATGTGCGAGATTGTTGATCCTATTCGCGAGAGAAGCGCAATCAGTTTCAAGCAAGATCCGATTCCATCCTTGAGATCGGGCGAAGGTGAGACCAGCAAGAAGGCTTTCGCCTTCACTGGTAACTGCATCCAGACAGCTACCAAGCGGAAACGATAGGTCGCCCACGACTGCACCTGTAGAATCACGAGCAACGACGCCAACAGCTGCTGCACGAGTTGATGGATTAAAAGCACCATCCACGTTTATTTTGATATGGTGAAGTGGGGGAGGATTCCAACATGGAGTAGAAAGGGTAGAGGGTGTTGGGGTAGTAGCTGAAAAGGCTTTACAAAAGTCATCATGTAAAATAATGGAATTGACGGCAATAAGCCAAGGCGGTTGTAGGTGGTGGTTATGAACCCAGTCGTTACGTCTATTCCAGACATTCCAAATAGTTGTGAGGAAAAGACCAAACTTATCAGGGGATAGGGTGTGAGCTGCTTCCTCTAACCATTGTAGTGGGGTAGTAGCCAAGCTCCTAGAAAGATTAATGGGAATACCAGAAAGTTGGAGGACTTCAGAAGCCCCAGAACAGTCACGAAGAGCATGGAGAATGGATTCCGAGTGGCTACCACAGATGGGACAAGGTCCCGAGTTTGGTGAAAAGACTTGTATTTTGGTCCCAACTGGTAGAGCATCAGACGCCATACGCCAACCAAACGTTTTGACTTTGGGTAAGGCCTTGACTTTGGACAGAAACTTCCAAAACCGTGTAGGTGACGTATGTGGGTACATAGACAGTTGTACGAAAATATAACCAGAGCGGACTGAGTAAATACCCGAGTCATTAGGAGACCAGAGTATAGAATCACGATGATCATTTATAATAGGAATACTTAGAATAGCAGTGGCATCAGTTGGGTTAAAAAAACGCCTGACCTTTTCCATATCCCAGGCAGTTTGATTACGAATCATAAAATCACGGCAACGAATATGGAATTCATCCGAGGTTTCGTAATCCCCAGTGAGATTAATCGGGGAAGAACCACCCCATATATCTTTGTGTACTCTGATATTACTGTTAATACCTGGACGGTAAAGAAAGCCTGGAAAGAGGCACTGTAGAGCGTTATACATACCTTGCCATGCAAAAGAGCCGCGATTGGGCCTGGGTGCATCTAGGATATTTCCGGAAGGAAAGTATTTAGAACGATATATTTGTCCCAATAAAGAATCCGGTTCACAAATGAGTCTCCATAGTTGCTTACCTAAGAGAGCAATATTGAAATTGTGCAAATCCTTAAATCCCATGCCTCCGGCAGCCTTAGGTAAACAAACATGATTCCATGGGAGCATATGCCATCCTTTTTTGTTGGATTTGCCAGTCCACCAGTATTGTCGGATTGAGGAGGTCATGTCATCGATGATATTTTGTGGTAGAAGATAACAAGACATAACATATTGAGGTAGGGATTGTAGGACTGCCTTGATGAAAATCTCTCGACCGCTAAAAGAGAGGAGATATTTATCCCAGCTAGAAAGACGATCGTGAACTTTATCACGCACAAATCCTAGAGACTCAGTTTTGTTTTTCCCAATGAGAAGTGGGATACCTAGATATACACCAGGATTAGATACCTCACGTACTTGCAAAAGACTATTGATCGCGATTCTTGTTGAGGATGGGGTACGCGGATTATAAAAAATTGTGGATTTCTCAAAATTAACCGCTTGTCCGGAAGCAGCAGCATAAGTTTGCAGAGCTCTTTTGATATGAGAAGCTTCGGTTGGAGTATTATTAATGAAGACCATGCAGTCATCAGCAAAAAGCAGATGGTTGACATTGGGCCCATATTTACAGGCACCAAGTCCCGGTAGAATGTTTGTTTGTTGGGCAGCAGATAGGTAAGCAGAAAGCCCTTGTGTGCAAAAGAGGAATAAAAAAGGAGATAGGGGGTCACCTTGGCGTAAGCCACGTTGAGGTTGAAAAAAAGGGAGAATGAATTATTAATATTGACTGAAAAGAAGACTGTCGTAATGCAACACATTATGAGGGAGATCCATTCTGAGGCAAAGCCCATGCGTTCCATAACATTTGCTAGAAAGGACCATTCAACTCTATCAAAGGCTTTTTCCATGTCTAATTTAAGAGCAGCTCCTAGGGAGGATTTAGTTGCACCTGAATTGATGTTGTGAATAATTTCATGGGCAACAAGGATGTTATCCGAGATGTTGCGTCCCCGGACAAAAGCTTCTTGATTAGGGCTGATACAGAAGGGAATTGTTTGTTTCATCCTATTGACGATGGTTTTAGCAACTATTTTGTAAAGGACAATACATAGGCTGATAGGTCTTAGTTGTTTCATGTTAGTTGGGTCCTTGCTTTTAGGGATTAGTACCAGAATAGTTTTATTGACTAAGGCCATATCAGCGGTGCCGTTTAGTAGGTTAAGGCAAAGATTAATGACATCTTCGCCAACCGTGTCCCAATGTTGTCGAAAAAAAATACTTGGTAGTCCATCGATACCAGGCGCTTTCCTAGGATCAATGTTCCGAAAGGCATAGAGTATTTCTTCTTTTGTGAAGGACCTTAATAGAGTATCGTTCATTGGTTGGGTGATAGAAGGCATAATTTTATCGAGAATATTATCCGAAATTTGGGGATTAGATGATGTAAAGAGATTTTGAAAATATGTAGAAGCAATAGTCATTAAGTCTGAGTCAGCCGTACACCAATTCGAATTAGAATCAAAAAGACCTGTAATCAAATTTTTCTTTTTCCTATTAGTTGCCCGAGCGTGGAAGAACCTTGTATTTTTATCCCCTTGGGAGAGCCAGAGTATACAAGATCTTTGAGCCCAATAGATTTATTGTTCCATTAGAAGTGTATTAGGTTCAGTTCTATGTTTTATATAGATTACTTCATTTGTGGCATTTAAGGGCCGGCATAAGAATTTGTTTATTTTTTTGGTGAGGAAGTTGATTCGTCCAGTAGATTTAAATCTTTGGTGATTTTGCCATTCCTCCAGACATGTGCCGATAGCTTCAATTTTTTCAATTGCTGTTCCAGAGGTATTGGCCCAAGTGCTTTTAATAGTGTGTATATTATCCTCCTTATGCGCCCAACAGTTTTCGAAACGAAGAGTGTTGGATGGCCGCTAAAGGGGGGTAACAGCCGCTGGGAATAAATCAAGGAGCATGAAACAATGGTCGGATTTGGCCACGTAGTCCGTTGTTATACGATAGGAAGGGAAGAGATCTTGCCAAGCTGAATTAGCTATGAATCGATCTAATCTTTCATGTATAATTGGAGTTGAAGGTCCTACTTTTGTCCAGGTAAACCATCCAGAAGTTGGTTTACAGTCAAAGAGATTGTTGCGTGATAGGCAGTGACGGAAATTATTTATTTGTGATCTAGCCCTTCGACAACCACCTTGTTTTTCAGAGTCAGTTAAAATTTCATTAAAATCCCCTCCTAGAAGCCAGGGGGTATTATTATTATTTATATGTAGTGAATCGATGATTTCTCATGTTTTATATTTTTGACTAGTTTCGGAGTAGCCATGCATTCCAGTAAAAAACATAGTGCAATTGTTCAAAGTAATTTGAGTATGTATATAACGCGCCGAATACGAAATTAAATTTATATTGATATTGTTCGAGGCAAATAGAGTAATACCGGAACACCCTTCCGTTGGGGGAATAGAGATAATTTCTAGCATACCTAATGAAAGACAAAGGCGGCTACATGCCGCATTATTAATTTTGGTTTCACATAAGAAAATAACACTCGGGTTGGTACGTTGGACATAGGTCCGAAAATGTTGAACCGTCGGGGCTTGTCCTAGACCCTGACAGTTCCGGCATAGGATCCTCATTTTGCTCGACAGGGCTGGGAGTCAGCCGCCGTCGGAGAGTTTTTTGAGCTGCTCATCCCAGCCTTAGGAGTGGATCCGGATGGTTTGGATTTTTTTGGCGGGAACGACACTTGGATAGGAGAACGGCGTTTTGTGCCACGGTTCGGTGGGGTTGGAACATGTGCAGGGGCTACATCATTTGGGTAAGTTTTTAATAACCATTGGTTAAAATCATTGAAAAATGTATCGGTAGGAGCAGGGGGCTTACGCAATTCAGCTTCAATCTTTTTTATTTGCTGGGCAGTTGGGCTAGGAACACCATCATCCGTGGCGTCCCAATCGTCATCTGAACCATCTTCAGTGATAGGATAGATGGTGTTCAGGGGCTGGGGCTCAAGGGGTGCTTTCTGTTTCGAATCAGATGCAGATGGATCTTTGGTAGAGTTGGGGACATCATCCATAGCCGTATCCGTGTTTGGAGCTTCCTCGGTGGGTTGTTCCGTAAAGGAGGCAGCGTCGCCCTCATTTAGAGAACCTATGAGTAGGATGTAAGTAGAGACCAGTTTAGTTATTGATTGCTTGTTAAAAACGGGATAATTGATAAGAAAGGGAAATAGCAATGTACCCATATTATTCGGATCGGTGGGAGGAACATTAGTGTTGGCCGAAGCTACTGGAACGGGAGGCACTAAGAGGAAAGAAGATGATAAGTATATAGGTAGAACTAGAGATAGCAAAAGATATAGATTAATTATAGGAATAAACCGATAAAAAAACAAGATATTGACAGTAGGAGAATAAAGATTACCATTCAGTGGAGGGATATTTTGGTTAAGATTTGGCTCAACATTACGGATACGCCCACGAGTACCAACTGGGCGACGTCTTGGGGGGAGGTAGCGGAGCCACTCCCCGTACTGCAGCTTGTTGAGATCAAGAGAAGAACAAATGGGGCAATTTTCAATTGTGTAGCTGATTATACCACAGCCGGGGCAGAGAGTAGGAAGGCGTTCGTATTGAAGACGGCACATAATTTTGTTGGCCCCGGATCCGATGAATACGAAACGGGTGACAGGTCTGGTGATATCCAGCAAGATTTCTACCCGAAGGAAGTCTTTCATGTTCCCTTCAAACTCACGAGTATCAGTTCGAAGAACGTTGCCTACCATTGACCCAAGGGCATGTCCCACCAGATGTGATCGATCAATGTCCTCAAAGAGTGAGGAAGGGAGAGAGAAGATACGGATCCAAATCCTCATAATATTGAAATTGTATTCTCCAACTGATTTGGCAGGGTCGTACTCGGTAACTGCTAACCATTCGTCCTTGTACATCCAAGGACCACGGTTAATGACTTCATAACAGTTCTTGGTCTCCTTGAATTTTATCTTGAGGAAGTTGTCTTGGATAACAGATATAGACACTACATCGTTGGGCTTCCATATTCCTTCGAAAGCATTAATGACAGCATATATATCAATCACCTTGGACGAGATAAAGCATCCGAATAGAAAGAGCATGGGGTCCTCCTTGATAAAATCCCAACCAAAGTCAGGGGTGTAAAGGAGCTTTGCTTCCTCATTAGTGAGGTCGATAGAACTAAGTTGGGGGATAGAAGAGGATGCCATCGAGGAAGCTTGAAGATTGAGGAGAGTAGAGAGATAGGGGTGGTTTTGTGGTTTGGTATAAGTGTGTTGTTCATATTTAAAGGATGCAATTGGGTAAGCTGTACTATGGTAAGTAGTAGGAAAAAGGTTTGGAAAGAAAATTAGAGATCGTAAAAGATGGGATATTTTAATATCATAAAAGAGGATGTGAAAAGAATTTTCCTTAATAAATCTAGATGAATAGGTAAAAAAAGAAATTCCGTTAGGAAGGTTAAATAGTGGTATATTGAGAACAAAATTTAAGGAGGTATTCCTTATATACATACATAATTGTAAAGGAAAGTTTAAAAGTAAATGCAATAAGTTTTTGCAGATGTATGTACGGAGTTTTGGGGATATATAAGGAAAGGCTAGATTAGTCTTGGCAATTATAGGTGATATTTTAATAAAGGAATAAATTAATAGGAAATTTATGGTGAATAAATTTAATAGTATGTATATAAGGAAGGTGAAAATTTTAATCATAAATAACGAGGATTGAATTTTGTTTTCCATCTTAAAGAATGTAAGGCTGACAGATTGAAAATAAGAGTATAAAGGTGACAGATAAGAAGAAGATTAAATAGGTAATAAATTAGAAAAATTTGAATAATTAATTTCATTAAAAGGCTAGGAGTAATTGTTGAGGGAAACGGAAATATTAAATTGGGAATTAGATTTGACCATCCGTTTGGAGTAATAGGTGAAGTAGGAATAAAAGCTTTTGAGAAGTTGTAAATATGAGTTGGGTTTAGCAGAAGAAGGATCCTACTTAGTAGGATTTTGAAAAGATCCCAAGTGTGGGCTTGTAAAGATTCACTTAAAAAGGCGTAATAGAATAAAATTCCTTCGTGTATATCAGAACGGAACACATATAAACATAAAACCATCCATCAAAGAAATAGTAGATAACATGCATAGCAATATTATGGCAAGAATGAAAGCAAATAAAGACATAGAAAAAATAAAAGAAAAGCAGGGGAAAAAAAAGACAGCCATAAAAAATTACAAACCCAGGGGAAGGAGGAAGAGGGGAGAAGAAAAATATTACATACCAAATGAGCAAATGAATATAGGGGGGAATGCAATTAAGAACACCTACAATTAAATTAAAACAGAACCGAGGAGGAGAGGGTGAATAGGGAATACAGAGTTTCTTGAAGCATTGCATGGTGATGTGGGTCAAAGGTTCCATTGTTGTAGAATATCTTATAGGGCCAAAGTGAATACAAGTGCAAGGAACAGAAAAACAGAAAGTTAGGATACAACATAGAAAGGTCACATGTACATGTAATATTTTGATAATAACCATAAGATAAAGAGGCATATAAAAGGCCATAGACAATATGATGACAAATAATAAACCAGCAGATAGTGAGGAACAACAATTAAAGTGAATGACAAAGAGATAGGACATGTACAAGGATTCATTACACATAGTAGGGCAAAGGATAAAAGTGATATACTTATATTGATAATCAGAAAGCAGCCAAAAGCAAAACATATAATTTATAGAAGTAACCAATTTAGGAAAAGGGCTCATAACAATGTCTGTTATAGTTGCTGTAACCGAGTAGATATACAAGGCCATAGTTATAAAGCCTATAATAAAATACATAGAAGTAATAAACAAAGTATAAATTCCCAGAAGTTTGTGTAAGTTAATTTTAAAGCAGGAAAGCTTGGAATCATTAATCGAATAAGTAGAATAGAAGTTTAGGAATTTACATGAATTAGCTAGACAGATTGTATTGATGATAAACAATTGAAAAAGATACGAACCACAGGTGAAGTTTATGGAAAAATTCAGAGCAACGAAGTGTGGATAAATTGCATTAAGGAAATAATTGTAAAAGCCAATAGTAAAGCATTTGAGTTGATTAGATATCCTGGTGTAGTTAGTATACAGAAGGATGGCATTCTACCTTTGTGGCATCCATATGAATGAGCATGTCCTGAGATGTGCTTGCGAACAGTGATCCAAGAGTATGAAAAAAGAAAAGATAATATTATGATGATTGTATAATATATTTGAGAATCCCAGAAAATGGGCTTGTAGATAATTCCCTATAAGGGCTGGATACAGAATTGAATAAGAGATAATTGTATTTTCCACAACAGATATGTTAACATGGAACATAAATAAGATAGATGAAACAAACAGGTTAGTTTTAAAGTTGAGTGATAGGAAATGTAAATGAATACAAAGGTATCCTGGTATAGAGGGGAGAATAGATGCATAACCTATGTTAGAAGATGGACTTCTGCCAAAAAGATTGATAAAAATACAGAGGTTTAAAATATGCACAGAGAATTCTATAGGTAAAGCCCAGCAGACAACAAAAAGAGATTCAACCAGGAATTGCATAATTAGGAGACTGATAAAGGGGAAAAACATAAAAAACAGAGGTTATAATGAAAATAAGACAGAGTATAAAGGGAGAAGAAGATAAAGAGTCATACAAAAACTCATATGGTTTGTGCCTTCGAGACAAAGGAGGGACAGTTCGTCCATACCTATTGCGAATTGAGGAAGATCGAGATTGGAAAAAAAAAAGAAAAAGAAAATTAAGAAACATATTATTAGATGAAAAATAATCAAAATAATAAAGAAGGGAAAAAGAAACCCTAGCCGTTCCGACGACTTGGGAAAACCCAGAAAAAAGATTGGTGAACGGGGTGAGTGAGAGGGTAAGACCGTTGCTGGAATCCTCCACCAAGCCCCACAGAGAAGGGGATCAATTTTCATTGCCGATAAAGATCTAAAACGAGAAAGAAAAGAGAAAACCGTAAGGTGGAAAATAGACAAGAGCGGAATGAGATGAAAAGAGCATAGAAATAGAACATGCAATTTGAAGGAAAGAAACAGAGCGAAATTAAGCCAATCTCCAGAAAGGGGGAAACACTCGATCATCCTAGAACTGGAAATCAGAGACGATTGAACCGATTTAACAAATCTGCAACCAAAACAAAAGGAGATTAAAGGATAGATTTGTAAAGCTTGCGAAAAAAAGATAAAAAGGAAGCTGGAGAGAAAAACATTATGGGAACTTATTTTTAAGAGAAGAGGAAACCAAAGGAGAGATCTGAAACGATTGAAGTGATTTAGTAAATCTGCAACAAAGATAAAAGGAAATTAAAAAATATGTTTGTAAAGCATGATATAAAAACAGAAGCATAATGCGGTAAAAAATTTTTTTATTGAAACTTATCTTTAGTGCCATGGATGTTTTCTGATGAGAGTGAATCGGCCATGCCAATGCCTCAGACCAAGCCATGTAGAAGAACCCTAGAATAAAGGGGAAAAGGGGGAAAATCAGAATCAGAACAACGAATAAAACCCAGGAAAAGGAAAAAATAAGGAAGTTGAAAAACGGTATATTAGACAATAAGAAAAAAATATGAAACGGTGGGAAAGCCCTTAGTTTACTCTTACCCATAATCCTTTAATCAGTTGAACTTTTGTCTTGGAAATGATTCGGCTGAGGGGAGAGAGCCGTATGGGGAAGGGGAAGAGACACCGTGAAAAGTGGAAGTTGGAAACCGAAAAGACCAAAGACCAATTCAGAGAATCTCGGGAAGGTGGAAACCGTAAAATGGACCCGTTGAACTTATAACTGCGTAAAAAGAACATAAATTGAATTTTTGCAATACAATAGTGTTGAAAAGCTCGTAATCAACGATATGAACTCTTAAGTTTTGATTAAAACTTGTTTTGCGGTCCTTTTTGTAAAGGTTTCGGACGAGCGGGTCTAAATGGGCCGTAAAATGGACTCGTTGGACTTTTAACTGAGTAAAAAGTACATAAATTGAGTTTTTGCAATATAATCGTGTTGAAAAGATCGTAATCAATTATATGAACTCCTAAAATTTGATTAAAACTTGTTTTTCAGTCATTTTTGAAGAGGTTTCGGGCGAGCGGGTCTAAATGGGTCGTAAAATGGACCCGTTGGACTTTTAACTGAGTAAAAAATACCGAATTTGAGTTTTTGCAATATAATCTTGTTGAAAAGATCGTAATCAATTATATGAACTCCTAAAATTGGATCAAAACTTGTTTTTTGGTCTTTTTTGTAGAGGTTTCGGACGAGCGGGTCTAAATGGGCCTTAAAATGGACCCGTTGAACTTATAACTGCGTAAAAAGAACAGAAATTGAATTTTTGCAATACAATAGTGTTGAAAAGCTCGTAATCAACGATATGAACTCTTAAGTTTAGATTAAAACTTGTTTTGCGGTCCTTTTTGTAGAGGTTTCGGACGAGCGGGTCTAAATGGGCCGTAAAATGGACCCGCTGGACTTTTAACTAAGTAAAAAGTACAAAAACTGAGTTTTTGCAATATAATCGTGTTGAAAAGATCCTAATCAATGATATGAAGTCCTAAAATTTGATTAAAACTTTTTTTTCGGTCATTTTTGAAGAAGTTTCGGGCGAGCGGGTCTAAATGGGCTGTAAAATGGACTCGTTGGACTTTTAACTGAGTAAAAAATATCGAATTTGAGTTTTTGCAATATAATCTTGTTGAAAAGCTCGTAATCAATTATATGAACTCCTAAAATTTGATCAAAACATGTTTTTCAGTCATTTTTGAAGAGGTTTCGGACGACCTGGTCTAAATGGGTCTTAAAATGCACCCGTTGAACTTATAACTGCGTAAAAAGAACAAAAATTGAATTTTTGCAATATAATCGTTTTGAAAAGATCGTAATCAGTTATATGAACTCCTAAAATTTGATTAAAACTTTTTTTCAGTAATTTTTGAAGAGGTTTCGGGCGAGCGGGTCTAAATGGGCCGTAAAATGGACCCGTTGGACTTTTATATAAGTAAAAAGTACAAAAGTTGAGTTTTTGCAATATAATCGTGTTGAAATGATCGTAATCAATTATATGAACTCCTAAAATTTGATTAAAACTTGTTTTTCAGTCATTTTTGAAGAGGTTTCGGGCGAGCGGGTCTAAATGGGCCGTAAAATGGACCCGTTGGACTTTTAACTGAGTAAAAAATACCGAATTTGAGTTTTTGCAATATAATCTTGTTGAAAAGCTCGTAATCAATTATATGAACTCCTAAAATTTGATCAAAACATGTTTTTCAGTCATTTTTGAAGAGGTTTCGGACGACCTGGTCTAAATGGGTCTTAAAATGGACCCGTTGAACTTATAACTGCGTAAAAAGAACAAAAATTGAATTTTTGCAATATAATCATTTTGAAAAGATCGTAATCAGTTATATGAACTCCTAAAATTTGATTAAAACTTTTTTTCAGTTATTTTTGAAGAGGTTTCGGGCGAGCGGGTCTAAATGGGCCGTAAAATGGACCCGTTGGACTTTTATATAAGTAAAAAGTACAAAAGTTGAGTTTTTCCAATATAATCGTGTTGAAAAGATCGTAATCAATTATATGAACTCCTAAAATTTGATTAAAACTTGTTTTTCAGTCATTTTTGAAGAGGTTTCGAGCGAGCGGGTGTAAATGGGCCGTAAAATGGACCCGTTGGACTTTTAACTGAGTAAAAAATACCGAATTTGAGTTTTTGCAATATAATCTTGTTGAAAAGCTCGTAATCAATTATATTAACTCCTAAAATTTGATCAAAACTTGTTTTTCGGTCCTTTTTGTAGAGGTTTCGGGCGAGCGGGTCCAAATGGGCCTTAAAATGGACCCGTTGAACTTATAACTGCGTAAAAAGAACAGAAATTGAATTTTTGCAATACAATAGTGTTGAAAAGCTCGTAATCAACGATATGAACTCTTAAGTTTTGATTAAAACTTTTTTGCGGTCCTTTTTGTAGAGGTTTCGGACGAGCGGGTCTAAATGGGCCGTAAAATGGACTCGTTGGACTTTTAACTAAGTAAAAAATACAGAAATTAAGTTTTTGCAATATAATCGTGTTGAAACAATCGTAATCAATTATATGAACTCCTAAAATTTGATTGAAACTTGTTTTTCAGTCATTTTTGAAGAGGTTTCGGGCGAGCGGGTCTAAATGGGCTGTAAAATGGACCCGTTGGACTTTTACCTGAGTAAAAAATACAGAAATTGACTTTTTGCTATATAATCTTGTTGAAAAGATCGTAATCAATTATATGAACTCCTAAAATTGGATCAAAACTTGTTTTTCGGTCCTTTTTGTAGAGGTTTCGGGCGAGCGGATCTAAATGGGCCTTAAAATGGACCCGTTGAACTTATAACTGCGTAAAAAGAACAGAAATTGAATTTTTGCAATTAAATAGTGTTGAAAAGCTCATAATCAACGATATGAACTCTTAAGTTTTGATTAAAACTTGTTTTGCGGTCCTTTTTTGTAGAGGTTTCGGACGAGCGGGACTAAATGGGCCGTAAAATGGACCCGTTGGACTTTTAACTAAGTAAAAAATACAGAAATTGAGTTTTTGCAATATAACCGTGTTGAAACGATCGTAATCAATTATATGAACTCCTAAAATTTGATTAAAACTTGTTTTTTAGTCATTTTTGAAGAGGTTTCGGGCGAGCGAGTCTAAATGGGTCATAAAATGGACCCGTTGGACTTTTAGCTGAGTAAAAAATACAGAAATTGACTTTTTGCTATATAATCTTGTTGAAAAGCTCGTAATCAATTATATGAACTCCTAAAATTGGATCAAAACTTGTTTTTCGGTTCTTTTTGTAGTGGTTTCGGACGAGCGGGTCTAAATGGGCCTTAAAATGGACCCGTTGAACTTATAACTGTGTAAAAAGAATATAAATTGAATTTTTGCAATACAATAGTGTTGAAAAGCTCGTAATCACCGATATGAACTCTTAAGTTTTGATTAAAACTTGTTTTGCGGTCCTTTTTGTAGAGGTTTCGAACGAGCGGCTCTAAATGGGCCGTAAAATAGACCCGTTGGACTTTTAATTGAGTAAAAAGTACATAAATTTAGTTTTTGAAATATAATCATGTTGAAAAGATCGTAATCAAATATATGAACTCCTAAAATTTGATTAAAACTTGTTTTTCAGTCAATTTTGAAGAGGTTTCGGGCAAGAGGGTCTAAATGTATATGAACTCCTAAAATTTGATCAAAACTTTTTTTCGGTCCTTTTTGTAGAGGTTTCGGGCGAGCAGGTCTAAATGGGCCTTAAAATGGACCCGTTGAACTTATAACTGTGTAAAAAGAACAGAAATTGAATTTTTGCAATACAATAGTGTTGAAAAGCTCGTAATCAACGATATGAACTCTTAAATTTTGATTAAAACTTGTTTTGCGGTCCTTTTTGTAGAGGTTTCGGACGAGCGGGTCTAAATGGGCCGTAAAATAGACCCGTTGGACTTTTAACTGAGTAAAAAGTACATAAATTGAGTTTTTGCAATATAATCGTGTTGAAAAGATCGTAATCAATTATATAAACTCCTAAAATTTGATTAAAACTTGTTTTTTCAGTCATTTTTGAAGAGGTTTCGGTCGAGCGGGTCTAAATGGGCCGTAAAATTGACTCGTTGGACTTTTAACTGATTAAAAAATACCGAATTTGATTTTTTAAATATAATCTTGTTGAAAAGCTCGTAATCAATTATATGAACTCCTAAAATTTGATCAAAACTTGTTTTTCAGTCATTTCTGAAGAGGTTTCGGACGAGCGGGTCTAAATGGGCCTTAAAATGGACTCGTTGAACTTATAACTGCGTAAAAAGAACAGAAATTGAATTTTTGCAATACAATCTTGTTAAAAAGCTCGTAATCAGTTATATGAACTCCTAAAATTTGATTAAAACGTGTTTTTCAGTCATTTTTGAAGAGGTTTCGGGCGAGCGGGTCTAAATGGGCCTTAAAATGGACCCGTTGGACTTTTAACTGAGTAAAAAGTACAAAAATTGAGTTTTTGCAATATAATCATGTTGAAAAGATCGTAATCAGTTATATGAACTCCTAAAATTTGATTAAACTTGTTTTTCATTCATTTTTGAAGAGGTTTTGGGCGAGCGGGTCTAAATGGGTAGTAAAATGGACCCGTTGGACTTTTAACTGAGTAAAAAATACCGAATTTGTGTTTTTGCAATATTATCTTGTTGAAAAGCTCGTAATCAATTATATGAATTCCTAAAATTTTATCAAAACTTGTTTTTCGGTCCTATTTGTAGAGGTTTCGGGCGAGCGGGTCTAAATGGGCCTTAAAATGGACCCGTTGGACTTGAAACTGAGTAAAAAATACCGAATTTGAGTTTTTGCAATATAATCTTGCTGAAAAGCTCGTAATCAATTATATGAACTCCTAAAATTGGATCAAAACTTGTTTTTCGATCCTTTTTGTAGAGGTTTAGGACGAGCGGGTCTAAATGGGCCTTAAAATGGACCCGTTGAACTTATAACTGCGTAAAAAGAACAGAAATTGAATTTTTGCAATACAATAGTGTTGAAAAGCTCATAATCAACGATATGAACTCTTAACTTTTGATTAAATCTTGTTTTGCGGTCCTTTTTGTAGAGGTTTCGGACGAGCGGGTCTAAATGGGCCGTAAAATGGACCCGTTGGACTTTTAACTGAGTAAAAAATACAGAAATTGAGTTTTTGCAATATAATCGTGTTGAAACGATCTGAATCAATTATATGAACTCCTAAAATTGGATTAAAAATTGTTTTTCAGTCATTTTTGAAGAGGTTTCGGGCGAGCGGGTCTAAATGGGCCGTAAAATGGACCCGTTAGACTTTTAAATGAGTAAAAAATACAGAAATGGACTTTTTGCAATATAATCTTGTTGAAAAGCTCGTAATCAATTATATGAACTCCTAAAATTGGATCAAAACTTGTTTTTCGGTCCTTTTTGTAGTGGTTTCGGACGAGCGGGTCTAAATGGGCCTTAAAATGGACCCGTGGAACTTATAACTGCGTAAAAAGAACATAAATTGAATTTTTGCAATACAATAGTGTTGAAAAGCGCGTAATCAACGATATGAACTCTTAAGGTTTGATTAAAACTTGTTTTGCGGTCCTTTTTGTAGAGGTTTTGGATGAGCGGGTCTAAATGGGCCGTAAAATGGACCCGTTTGACTTTTAACTGAGTAAAAAGCTCATAAATTGAGTTTTTGCAATATAATCGTGTTGAAAAGATCGTAATCAATTGTATGAACTCCTAAAATTTGATTAAAACTTGTTTTTCAGTCATTTTTGAAGAGGTTTCGGGCGAGCGAGTCTAAATGGGCCGTAAAATGGACCCGTTGGACTTTTAACTGAGTAAAAAATACTGAATTTGAGTTTTTGCATTATAATCTTATTGAAAAGCTCATAATCAATTATATGAACTCGTAAAATTGGATCAAAACTTGTTTTTCGGTCCTTTTTGTAGTGGTTTTGGACGAGCGGGTCTATATGGGCCTTAAAATGGACCCGTTGAACTTATAACTGCGTAAAAAGAACAGAAATTGAATTTTTACAATACAATAGTGTTGAAAAGCTCGTAATCAACGATATGAACTCTTAAGTTTTGATTAAAACTTTTTTTGCGGTCCTTTTTGTAGATGTTTCGGACGAGCGAGTCTAAATGGGCCGTAAAATGGACCCGTTGGACTTTTAACTGAGTAAAAAATATAGAAATTGAGTGTTTGCAATATAATCGTGTTGAAACGATCGTAATCAATTATATGAACTCCTAAAGTTTGATTAAAACTTTTTTTCAGACATTTTTGAAGAGGTTTCGGGCGAGCGGGTTTAATTGGGCCGTAAAATGGACTCGTTGGACTTTTAAATGAGTAAAAATTACAGAAATCGACTTTTTGCAATATAATCTTGTTGAAAACTTCGTAATCAATTATATGAACTCCGATAATTGGATCAAAACTTGTTTTTCGGTCCTTTTTGTAGTTGTTTCGGACGAGCGGGTCTAAATGGGCCTTAAAATGGACCCGTTGAACTTATAACTGCGTAAAAAGAACATAAATTGAATTTTTGCAATACAATAGTGTTGAAAAGCTCGTAATCAACGATATGAACTCTTAAGTTTTGATTAAAACTTGTTTTGCGGTCCTTTTTGTAGAGGTTTCGGACGAGCGGGTGTAAATGGGCCGTAAAATGGACCCGTTGGACTTTCAACTGAGTAAAAAATACAGAAATTGAGTTTTTGCAATATAATCGTGTAGAAACGATCGTAATCAATTATATGAACTCCTAAAATTTGATAAAAACTTGTTTTCAGTCATTTTTGAAGAGGTTTCGGGCGAGCGGGTCTAAATGGGCCGTAAAATAGACCCGTTGGACTTTTAACTGAGTAAAAAATACAGAAATGGACTTTTTGCAATATAATCTTGTTGAAAAGCTCGTAATCAATTATATGAACTCCTAAAATTGGATCAAAACTTGTTTTTCGGTCCTTTTTGTAGTGGTTTCGGACGAGCAGGTCTAAATGGGCCTTAAAATGGACCCGTTGAACTTATAACTGCGTAAAAAGAACATAAATTGAATTTTTGCAATACAATAGTGTTGAAAAGCTCGTAATCAACGATATGAACTCTTAAGTTTTGATTAAACCTTGTTTTGCGGTCTTTTTTGTAGAGGTTTTGGACGAGCGAGTCTAAATGCCCCGTAAAATGGACCCGTTGGACTTTTAGCTAAGTAAAAAATACAGAAATTGAGTTTTTGCAATATAATCGTGTTGAAATGATCGTAATAAATTATAAGAAGTCCTAAAATTTGATTAAAACTTGTTTTTTCAGTCATTTTTGAAGAGGTTTCAGGCGAGCGGGTCTAAATGGGCCGTAAAATGGACCCATTGGACTTTTAAATGAGTAAAAAATACAGGAATTGACTTTTTGCAATATAATCTTGTTGAAAAGCTCGTAATCAATTATATGAACTCCTAAAATTGGATCAAAACTTGTTTTTCGGTCGTTTTTTTAGAGGTTTCGGACGAGCGGGTCTAAATGGGCCTGAAAATGGACCCGTTGAACTTATAACTGCGAAAAAAGAACAGAAATTGAATTTTTGCAATACAATAGTGTTGAAAAGCTCGTAATCAACGATATGAACTCTTAAGTTTTTATTAAAACTTGTTTTGCAGTCCTTTTTGAAGAGGTTTCGGACGAGCGGGTCTAAATGAGGGGTAAAATGGACCCGTTGGACTTTTAATTGAGTAAAAAGTATATAAATTGACTTTTTGCAATATAATCGTGTTGAAAAGATCGTAATCAATTGTATGAACTCCTAAAATTTGATTAAAACTTGTTTTTCAGCCATTTTTGAAGAGGTTTCGGGCGAGCGGGTCTTAATGGGCCGTAAAATGGACCAGTTGGACTTTTAACTGAGTAAAAAATACTGAATTTGAGTTTTTGCAATATAATCTTGTTGAAAAGCTCGTAATCAATTATATGAACTCCTAAAATTGGATCAAAACTTGTTTTTCGGTCCTTTTTGTAGTGGTTTCGGATGAGCGGGTCTAAATGGGCCTTAAAATGGACCCGTTGAACTTATAACTGCGTAAAAAGAATATAAATTGAATTTTTGCAATACAATAATGTTGAAAAGCTCGTAATCAACGATATGAACTCTTAAGTTTTGATTAAAACTTGTTTTGCGGTCCTTTTTGTAGAGGTTTCGGCGAGCGGGTCTAAATGGGCCGTAAAATGGACTCGTTGGACTTTTAACTGAGTAAAATATACAAAAATGGAATTTTTGCAATATAATCTTGTTGAAAAGCTCGTAATCAATTATATGAACTCCTAAAATTGAATCAAAACTTGTTTTTCGGTCCTTTTTGTAGAGGTTTCAGACGAGCGGGTCTAAATGGGCCGTAAAATGGACCCGTTGGACTTTTAACTGAGTAAAAAGTACTTAAATTGAGTTTTTGCAATATAATCGTGTTGAAAAGATCGTAATCAATTATATGAACTCCTAAAATATGATTAAAACTTGTTTTTCAGTCATTTTTTAGGAGGTTTCGGGCGAGCGGGTCTAAATGGGCCGTAAAATGGACCCGTTGGACTTTTAACTGAGTAAAAAATACTGAATTTGAGTTTTTGCAATATAATCTTGTTGAAAAGCTCGTAATCAATTATATGAACTCCTAAAATTGGATCAAAACTTGTTTTTCGGTCCTTTTTTTAGAGGTTTCGGATGAGCGGGTCTAAATGGGCCTTAAAATGGACCCGTTGAACTTATAACTGCGTAAAAAGAACATAAATTGAATTTTTGCAATACAATAGTGTTGAAAAGCTCGTAATCAACGATATGAACTCTTAAGTTTTGATTAAAACTTGTTTTGCGGTCCTTTTTGTAGAGGTTTCGGACGAGCGAGTCTAAATGGGCCGTAAAATGGACCCGTTGGACTTTTAACTGAGTAAAAAATACAGAAATTGAGTTTTTGCAATATAATCGTGTTGAAACGATCGTAATCAATTATAGAAACTCCTAAAATTTGATTAAAACTTTTTTTCAGTCACTTTTGAAGAGGTTTCGGGCGAGCGGGTCTAAATGGGCCGTAAAATGGACCCGTTGGACTTTTAAATGAGTAAAAAATACAAAAATGGACTTTTTGCAATATAATCTTGTTGAAAACTTCGTAATCAAATATATGAACTCCTAAAATTGGATCAAAACTTGTTTTTCGATCCTTTTTGTAGTGGTTTCGGACGAGCGGGTCTAAATGGGCCTTAAAATGGATCCGTTGAACTTATAACTGCGTAAAAAGAACATAAATTGAATTTTTGCAATACAATAGTGTTGAAAAGCTCGTAATCAACGATATGAACTCTTAAGTTTTGATTAAAACTTGTTTTGCGGTCCTTTTTGTAGAGGTTTCGGACGAGCGGGTCTAAATGGGCCGTAAAATGGACCCGTTTGACTTTTATCTGAGTAAAAAGCACATAAATTGAGTTTTTGCAATATAATCGTGTTGAAAAGATCGTAATCAATTATATGAACTCCTAAAATTTGATTAAAACTTGTTTTTCAGTCATTTTTGAAGAGGTTTCGGGCGAGCGGGTCTAAATGGGCCGTAAAGTGGACCCGTTGGACTTTTAACTGAGTAAAAAATACCGAATTTGAGTTTTTGCATTATAATCTTGTTGGAAAGCTCGTAATCAATTATATGAACTCGTAAAATTGGATCAAAACTTGTTTTTCGGTCCTTTTTGTAGAGGTTTTGGACGAGCGGGTCTAAATGGGCCTTAAAATGGACCCGTTGAACTTATAACTGTGTAAAAAGAACAGAAAATGAAATTTTTGCAATACAATAGTGTTGAAAAGTTCGTAATCAACGATATGAACTCTTAAGTTTTGATTAAAACTTGTTTTGCGGTCCTTTTTGTAAAGGTTTCGGACGAGCGAGTCTAAATGGGCCGTAAAATGGACCCGTTTGACTTTTAACTGAGTAAAAAATACAGAAATTGAGTTTTTGCATTATAATCGTGTTGAAACGATCGTAATCAATTATAGAAACTCCTACGATTTGATTAAAACTTGTTTTCAGTCATTTTTGAAGAGGTTTCGGGCGAGCGGGTCTAAATGGGCCGTAAAATGGACCCGTTGGACTTTTAAATGAGTAAAAAATACAGAAATGGACTTTTTGCAATATAATCTTGTTGAAAAGCTCGTAATCAATTATATGAACTCCTAAAATTGGATCAAAACTTGTTTTTCGGTCCTTTTTGTAGTGGTTTCGGACGAGCGGGTCTAAATGGGCCTTAAAATGGATCCGTTGAACTTATAACTGCGTAAAAAGAACATAAATTTAATTTTTGCAATACAATAGTGTTGAAAAGCTCATAATCAACGATATGAACTCTTAAGTTTTGATTAAAACTTGTTTTGCGGTCCTTTTTGTAGAGGTTTCGGACGGGCGGGTCTAAATGGGGCGTAAAATGGACCCGTTTGACTTTTAACTGAGTAAAAAGCACATAAATTGAGTTTTTGCAATATAATCGTGTTGAAAAGATCGTAATCAATTATATGAACTCCTAATATTTGATTAAAACTTGTTTTTCAGTCATTTTTGAAGAGGTTTCGGGCCAGCGGGTCTAAATGGGCCGTAAAATGGACTCGTTGGACTTTTAACTGAGTAAAAAATACTGAATTTGAGTTTTTGCAATATAATCTTGTTGAAAAGCTCGTAATCAATTATATGAACTCCTAAAATTGGATCAAAACTTGTTTTTCGGTCCCTTTTTTAGAGGTTTCGGACGAGCTGGTCTAAATGGGCCTTAAAATGGACCCGTTGAACTTATAACTGCGTAAAAAGAACATAAATTGAATTTTTGCAATACAATAGTGTTGAAAAGCTCGTAATCAACGATATGAACTCTTAAGTTTTGATTAAAACTTGTTTTGCGGTCCTTTTTGTAGAGGTTTCGGACGAGGGGGTCTAAATGGGCCGTAAAATGGACCCGTTGGACTTTTAACTGAGTAAAAAGAGTAGAAATTGAGTTTTTGCAATATAATCTTGTTGCAAAGCTCATAATCAATTATATAAACTCCTAAAATTGCATCAAAACTTGTTTTTCGGTCCTTTTTGTAGAGTTTTCGAATGAGCAGGTCTAAATGGGCCGTAAAATGGACCCGTTGGACTTTTAACTGAGTAAAAATACCAAATTTGAGTTTTTTCAATATAATCTTGTTGAAAAGCTCGTAATCAATTATATGAACTCCTAAAATTGGATCAAAACTTGTTTTTCGGTCCATTTTGTAGAGGTTTCGGACGAGCGGGTCTAAATGGGCCTTAAAATGGACTCGTTGAACTTATAACTGCGTAAAAAGAACAGAAATTGAATTTTTGCAATACAATAGTGTTGAAAAGCTCGTAATCAACGATATGAACTCTTAAGTTTTGATTAAAACTTGTTTTGTGGTCCTTTTTGTAGAGGTTTCGAACGAGGGGGTCTAAATGGGCCTTAAAATGGACCCGTTGGACTTTTAACTGAGTAAAAAATACCGAATTTGATTTTTTGCAATATAATCTTGTTGAAAAGCTCGTAATCAATTATATGAACTCGTAAAATTGGATCAAAACTTATTTTTCGGTCCTTTTTGTAGAGGTTTCGGACGAGCGGGTCTAAATGGGCCTTAAAATGGACCCGTTGAACTTATAACTACGTAAAAAGAACATAAATTGAATTTTTGCAATAAAATGGTGTTGAAAAGCTCGTAATCAACGATATGAACTCTTAAGTTTTGATTAAAACTTGTTTTACAGTCCTTTGGGTAGAGGTTTCGGACGAGCGGGTCTAAATGGGCCATAAAATGGACCCGTTGGACTTTTAACAGAGTAAAAAGTACAAAAATTGAGTTTTTGCAATATAATCGTGTTGAAAAGATCGTAATCAATGATATGAAGTCCTAAAATTTGATTAAAACTTGTTTTTCGGTCATTATTGAGGAGGTTTCGGGCGAGCGGGTCTAAATTGGCCGCAAAATGGACTCGTTGGACTTTTAACTGAGTAAAAAATACCGAATTTGAGTTTTTGCAATATAATCTTGTTGAAAAGCTCGTAATCAATTATATGAACTCCTAAAATTGCATCAAAACTTGTTTTTCGATCATTTTTGTAGAAGATTCGGACGAGCGGGTCTAAATGGGCCTTAAAATGGTCCCGTTGAACTTATAACTGCGTAAAAAGAACAAAAAATGAATTTTTGCAATACAATAGTGTTGAAAAGCTCGTAATCAACGATATGAACTCTTAAGTTTTGATTAAAACTTGTTTTGCGGTCTTTTTGTAGAGGTTTCGGACGAGCCGGTCTAAATGGGCCGTAAAATTTGATTAAAACTTGTTTTTCAGTCATTTTTGAAGAGGTTTCGGGCGAGCGGGTCTAAATGGGCCGTAAAATGGACCCATTGGACTTTTAACTGAGTAAAAAATACCGAATTTGAGGTTTTGCAATATAATCTTGTTGAAAAGCTCGTAATCAATTATATGAAATCCTAAAATTTGTTCAAAACTTGTTTTCGATCCTTTTGTAGAGGTTTCGGACGAGCGGGTCTAAATGAGCCTTAAAATGCACCCGTTGAACTTATAACTGCTTAAAAAGAACAGAAATTGAATTTTTGCAATACTATCGTGTTGAAAAGATCGTAATCAGTTATATGAACTCCTAAAATTTGATTAAAACTTGTTTTTCCGTCATTTTTGAAGAGGTTTCGGGCAAGCAGGTCTAAATGGGCCGTAAAATGTACCTGTTGGACTTTTAATTGAGTAAAATGTACAAAAATTGAGTTTTTGCAATATAATCGTATTGAAAAGATCGTAATCAATTATATGAACTCCTAAAATTTGACTAAAACTTGTTTTTCAGTCATTTTTGAAGAGGTTTCGGGCGAGCGGGTCTAAATAGGCCGTAAAATGGACCTGTTGGACTTTTAACTGAGTAAAAAAGACTGAATTTGAGTTTTTGCAATATAATCCTATTGAAAAGCTCGTAATCAATTATATGAACACCTAAAATTCGATCAAAACTTGTTTTTCGGTCCTTATTGTAGAGGTTTCGGGCGATCGGGTCTAAATGTGCCTTAAAATGGACCCGTTGAACTTATAACTGCGTAAAAAGAACAGAAATTGAATTTTTGCAATACAATAGTGTTGAAAAGCTCGTAATCAACAATATGAACTCTTAAGTTTTGATTAAAACTTGTTTTGCTGTCCTTTTTGTAGAGGTTTCGGGCGAGCGGGTCTAAATGTGCCGTAAAATGGACTCGTTAAACTTTTAATTGAGTAAAAAGTACATAAATTGAGTTTTTGCAATATAATCCTGTTGAAAAGATCGTAATCATTTATATGAACTCCTGAAATTTGATTAAAACTTGTTTTTCAGTCATTTTTGAAGAGGTTTTGGGCGAGCGGGTCTAAATGGGCCTTAAAATGGACACGTTGGACTTTTAACTTAGTAAAAAATACCGAATTTGAGTTTTTGCAATGTAATCTTGTTGAAAAGCTTGTAATCAATTATATGAACACCTAAAATTTGATCAAAACTTGTTTTTCGGTCCTTTTTGTAGAGGTTT
The DNA here is from genome assembly GCA_030270665.1 of Hibiscus trionum. NCBI lineage: Eukaryota > Viridiplantae > Streptophyta > Magnoliopsida > Malvales > Malvaceae > Hibiscus > Hibiscus trionum. The sequence continues at coordinate 35,956,223 of BSYR01000026.1, read as the reverse complement.
CGGGCGATCGGGTCTAAATGGGCCTTAAAATGGACCCGTTGAACTTATAACTGCGTAAAAACAACAGAAATTGAGTTTTTGCAATATAATCGTGTTGAAAAGATCGTAATCAATTACATGAACTCCTAAAATTTGATTAAAACTTGTTTTTCGGTCATTTTTGAAGTGGTTTCGGGCGAGCTGGTCTAAATGGGTCGTAAAATGGACCCGTTGGACTTTTAACTGAGTAAAAAATACCGAATTTGTGTTTTTGCAATATAATCTTGTTGAAAAGATCGTAATCAATTATATGAACTCCTAAAATTTGATTAAAACTTATTTTTCAGTCATTTTTGAAGAGGTTTTGGACGAGCGGGTCTAAATGGGCCGTAAAATGGACACGTTGGACTTTTAACTTAGTAAAAAATACCGAATTTGAGTTTTTGCAATGTAATCTTGTTGAAAAGCTTGTAATCTATTATATGAACACCTAAAATTTGATCAAAACTTGTTTTTCGGTCCTTTTTGTAGAGGTTTCGGGCGATCGGGTCTAAATGGGCCTTAAAATGAATCCGTTGAACTTATAACTACGTAAAAAATAAAAAAAAATTGAATTTTCAATACAATAGTGTTGAAAAGCTCGTAATTAACGATATGAACTCTTAAGTTTTTATTAAAACTTGTTTTGCGGTCCTTTTGTAGAGGTTTCGAACGAGCGGGTCTAAATGGGCCGTAAAATGGACCCGTTGGACTTTTAACTGATTAAAAAATACACAAATTGAGTTTTTGCAATATAATCGTGTTGAAACGATCGTAATCAATTATATGAACTCCTGAAATTTAATTAAAACTTTTTTTTCAGTAATTTTTTTAGAGGTTTCGGGCGAGCGGGTCTAAATGGGCCGTAAAATGGACCCGTTGGAGTTTTAACTGAGTTAAAAATACAGAAATTGACTTTTAGCAATATAATCTTGTTGAAAAGCTCGTAATCAATTATATGAACTCCTAAAATTGGATCAAAACTTGTTTTTCGGTCCTTTTTGTATTGGTTTCGGACGAGCGGGTCTAAATGGGCCTTAAAATGGACCCGTTGAACTTATAACTGCGTAAAAAGAACAGAAATTGAATTTTTGCAATACAATAGTGTTGAAAAGCTCGTAATCAACAATATGAACTCTTACGTTTTGATTAAAACTTGTTTTGCTGTCCTTTTTGTAGAGGTTTCGGACGAGCGGGTCTAAATGTGCCGTAAAATGGACCTGTTGGACTTTTAATTGAGTAAAAAGTACATAAATTGAGTTTTTGCAATATAATCATGTTGAAAAGATCGTAATCATTTATATGAACTCCTAAAATTTGATTAAAACTTGTTTTTCAGTCATTTTTGAAGAGGTTTTGGGCGAGCGGGTCTAAATGGGCCTTAAAATGGAGACGTTGGACTTTTAACTTAGTAAAAAATACCGAATTTGAGTTTTTGCAATGGAATCTTGTTGAAAAGCTTGTAATCAATTATATGAACACCTAAAATTTGATCAAAACTTGTTTTTCGGTCCTTTTTGTAGAGGTTTCGGGCGATCGGGTCTAAATGGGCCTTAAATGGACCCGTTGAACTTATAACTGCGTAAAAACAACAGAAATTGAATTTTTGCAATACAATAGTGTTGAAAAGCTCGTAATCAATGATATGAACTCTAAAGTTTTGATTAAAACTTGTTTTACGGTCCTTTTTGTAGAGGTTTCGGACGAGCGGGTCTAAATGGGCCGTAAAATGGACCCGTTGGACATTTAACTTAGTAAAAAGTACAAAAATTAAGTTTTTGCAATATAATCGTGTTGAAAATATCGTAATCAATGATATGAAGTCCTAAAATTTGATTAAAACTTGTTTTTCGGTCATTTTTGAAGAGGTTTCGGGCGAGCGGGTATAAATGGGCCGTAAAATGGACCCGTTGGACTTTTAACTGAGTAAAAAATACCGAATTTGTGTTTTTGCAATATAATTTTGTTGAAAAGATCGTAATCAATTATATGAACTCCTAAAATTTGATCAAACTTGTTTTTCAGTCATTTTTGAAGAGGTTTCGGGCGAGCGGGTCTATATGGGCCGCAAAATGGACCCGTTGGACTTTTAACTGAGTAAAAAACTACCGAATTTGAGTTTTTGCAATATAATCTTGTTGAAAAGCTCGTAATCAATTATATGAACTCCTAAAATTGGATCAAAACTTGTTTTTCGGTCCTTTTTGTACAGGTTTCGGACTAGCTGGTCTAAATGGGCCTTAAAATGGATCCGTTGAACTTATAACTGCGTAAAAACAACAGAAATTGAATTTTTGCAATACAATAGTGTTGAAAAGCTCGTAATCAACGATATGAACTCTAAAGTTCTGATTAAAACTTGTTTTGCGGTCCTTTTGTAGAGGTTTCGGACAAGCGGGTGTAAATGGGCCGTAAAATGGACCCGTTGGACTTTTAACTGAGTAAAAAGTACAAAAATTGAGTTTTTGCAATATAATCGTGTTGAAAAGATCGTAATCAATTATATGAACTCTTAAAATTTGATTAAAACTTGTTTTGAGGTCCTTTTTGTAGAGGTTTCGGGCGAGCGGGTCTAAATGGGCCGTAAAATGGACCCGTTGGACTTTTAACTGAGTAAAAATACCAAATTTGAGTTTTTGCAATATAATCGTGTTGAAAAGATTGTAATCATTTATATGAACTCCTAAAATTTGATTAAAACTTGTTTTTCAGTTATTTTTGAAGAGGTTTCGGGCGAGCGGGTCTAAATGGGCCGTAAAATGGACTCCTTGGACTTTTAACTGAGTATAAAATACCGAATTTGAGTTTTTGCAATATAATCTTGTTGAAAAGCTCGTAATCAATTATATGAACTTGTAAAATTGGATCAAAACTTGTTTTTCGGTCCTTTTTGTAGAGGTTTCGGTCGAGCAGGTCTAAATGAGCCTTAAAATGGACCCGTTGAACTTAAAACTGCGTAAAAAGAACAAAAATTGAATTTTTGCAATAAAATGGTGTTGAAAAGCTCGTAATCAACGATATGAACTCTTAAGTTTTGATTAAAACTTTTTTTGCGGTCCTTTTTATAGAGGTTTCGGGCGAGCGGGTCTAAATGGGCCGTAAAATGGACCCGTTGGACTTTTAACTGAGTAAAAAGTACAAAAATTGAGTTTTTGCAATATAATCGTGTTGAAAAGATCGTACTCAATTATATGAACTCCTAAAATTTGATTAAAACTTGTTTTTCAGTCATTTTTGAAGAGGATTCGGGCGAGCGGGTCTAACTGGGCCGTAAAATGGACCCGTTGGACTTTTAACTGAGTAAAAAATACCAAATTTGAGTTTTTGCAATATAATCTTGTTGAAAAGCTCGTAATCAATTATATGAACTCCTTAAATTGGATCAATACCTATTTTTCGGTCCTTTTTGTAGAGGTTTCGGACGAGCGGTTCTAAATGGGCCTTAAAATGGACCTTATGAACTTATAACTGCGTAAAAACAATAGAATTTGAATTTTTGCAATACAATAGTGTTGAAATGCTCGTAATCAACGATATGAACTCTTAAGTTTTGATTAAAACTTATTTTGCGGTCCTTTTTGTAGAGGTTTCAGACGAGTGGGTCTAAATGGGCCGTAAAATGGACCCGTTGTACTTTTAACTGAGTAAAAAGTACAAAAATTGAGTTTTGGCAATATAATCGTGTTGAAAAGCTCGTAATCAATTATATGAACTCCTAAATTTTGATCAAAACTTGTTTTTCAGTCATTTTTGAAGAGGTTTCGTGCGAGCGGGTCTAAATGGGCCTTAAAATGAACCCGTTGAACTTATAACTGCGTAAAAAGAACATAAATTAAATTTTTGCAATACAATCGCGTTGAAAAGATCGTAATCAGTTATATGGACTCCTAAAATTTGATTAAAACTAGGTTTTCAGTCATTTTTGAAGTGGTTTCAGGCGAGCGGGTCTAAATGGGCCGTAAAATGGACCCGCTGGACTTTTAATCGAGTAAAAAGTACAAAAATTGAGTTTTTGCAATATAATCGTGTTGAAAAGATCGTAATCAATTATATGAACTCCTAAAATTTGAATAAAACTTGTTTTTCAGTCATTTTTGAAGAGGTTTCGGGCGAGCGGGTCTAAATGGGCCGTAAAATAGACCCGTTGGACTTTTAACTGAGTAAAAAGTACAAAAATTGAGTTTTTGCAATATAATCGTGTTGAAAAGATCGTAATCAATTACATGAACTCCTAAAATTTGATTAAAACTTGTTTTTCGGTCATTTTTGAAGTGGTTTCGGGTGAGCTGGTCTAAATGGGCCGTAAAATGGACCCGTTGGACTTTTAACTGAGTAAAAAATACCGAATTTGTGTTTTTGCAATATAATCTTGTTGAAAAGATCGTAATCAATTATATGAACTCCTAAAATTTGATAAAAACTTGTTTTTCAGTCATTTTTGAAGAGGTTTTGGGCGAGCGGGTCTAAATGGGCCGTAAAATGGACACGTTGGACTTTTAACTTAGTAAAAAATACCGAATTTGAGTTTTTGCAATGTAATCTTGTTGAAAAGCTTGTAATCAATTATATGAACACCTAAAATTTGATCAAAACTTGTTTTTCGGTCCTTTTTGTAGAGGTTTCGGGCGATCGGGTCTAAATGGGCCTTAAAATGAACCCGTTGAACTTATAACTGCGTAAAAAATAACAAAAATTGAATTTTCAATACAATAGTGTTGAAAAGCTCGTAATTAACGATATGAACTCTTAAGTTTTTATTAAAACTTGTTTTGCGGTCCTTTTGTAGAGGTTTCGAACGAGCGGGTCTAAATGGGCCGTAAAATGGACCCGTTGGACTTTTAACTGATTAAAAAATACAGAAATTGAGTTTGTGCAATATAATCGTGTTGAAACGATCGTAATCAATTATATGAACTCCTAAAATTTGATTAAAACTTTTTTTTCAGTCATTTTTTAAGAGGTTTCGGGCGAGCGGGTCTAAATGCGACGTAAAATGGACCCGTTGGACTTTTAACTGAGTTAAAAATACAGAAATTGACTTTTAGCAATATAATCTTGTTGAAAAGCTCGTAATCAATTATATGAACTCCTAAAATTGGATCAAAACTTGTTTTTCGGTCCTTTTTGTACTGGTTTCGGACGAGCGGGTCTAAATGGGCCTTAAAATGGAGCCGTTGAACTTATAACTGCGTAATAAGAACAGAAATTGAATTTTTGCAATACAATAGTGTTGAAAAGCTCATAATCAACAATATGAACTCTTAAGTTTTGATTAAAACTTGTTTTGCTGTCCTTTTTGTAGAGGTTTCGGACGAGCGGGTCTAAATGTGCCGTAAAATGGACCCGTTGGACTTTTAATTGAGTAAAAAGTACATAAATTGAGTTTTTGCAATATAATCGTGTTGAAAAGATCGTAATCATTTATATGAACTCCTAAAATTTTATTAAAGCTTGTTTTTCAGTCATTTTTGAAGAGGTTTTGGGCGAGCGGGTCTAAATGGGCCTTAAAATGGACACGTTGGACTTTTAACTTAGTAAAAAATACCGAATTTGAGTTTTTGCAATGTAATCTTGTTGAAAAGCTTGTAATCAATTATATGAACACCTAAAATTTGATCAAAACTTGTTTTTCGGTCCTTTTTGTAGAGGTTTCGGGCGATCGAGTCTAAATGGGCCTTAAAATGGACCCGTTGAACTTATAACTGCGTAAAAACAACAGAAATTGAATTTTTGCAATACAATAGTGTTGAAAAGCTCGTAATCAATGATATGAACTCTAAAGTTTTGATTAAAACTTGTTTTACGGTCCTTTTTGTAGAGGTTTCGGACGAGCGGGTCTAAATGGGCCGTAAAATGGACCCGTTGGACATTTAACTTAGTAAAAAGTACAAAAATTAAGTTTTTGCAATATAATCGTGTTGAAAAGATCGTAATCAATGATATGAAGTCCTAAAATTTAATTAAAACTTGTTTTTCGGTCATTTTTGAAGAGGTTTCAGGCGAGCGGGTATAAATGGGCCGTAAAATGGACCCGTTGGACTTTTAACTGAGTAAAAAATACTGAATTTGTGTTTTTGCAATATAATTTTGTTGAAAAGATCGTAATCAATTATATGAACTCCTAAAATTTGATCAAACTTGTTTTTCAGTCATTTTTGAAGAGGTTTCGGGCGAGCGGGTCTATATGGGCCGCAAAATGGACCCGTTGGACTTTTAACTGAGTAAAAAACTACCGAATTTGAGTTTTTGCAATATAATCTTGTTGAAAAGCTCGTAATCAATTATATGAACTCCTAAAATTGGATCAAAACTTGTTTTTCGGTCCTTTTTGTACAGGTTTCGGACTAGCTGGTCTAAATGGGCCTTAAAATGGATCCGTTGAACTTATAACTGCGTAAAAACAACAGAAATTGAATTTTTGCAATACAATAGTGTTGAAAAGCTCGTAATCAACGATATGAACTCTAAAGTTCTGATTAAAACTTGTTTTGCGGTCCTTTTGTAGAGGTTTCGGACAAGCGGGTGTAAATGGGCCGTAAAATGGACCCGTTGGACTTTTAACTGAGTAAAAAGTACAAAAATTGAGTTTTTGCAATATAATCGTGTTGAAAAGATCGTAATCAATTATATGAACTCTTAAAATTTGATTAAAACTTGTTTTGAGGTCCTTTTTGTAGAGGTTTCGGGCGAGCGGGTCTAAATGGGCCGTAAAATGGACCCGTTGGACTTTTAACTGAGTAAAAATACCAAATTTGAGTTTTTGCAATATAATCGTGTTGAAAACATTGTAATCATTTATATGAACTCCTAAAATTTGATTAAAACTTGTTTTTCAGTTATTTTTGAAGAGGTTTCGGGCGAGCGGGTCTAAATGGGCCGTAAAATGGACTCCTTGGACTTTTAACTGAGTAAAAAAATACCGAATTTGAGTTTTTGCAATATAATCTTGTTGAAAAGCTCGTAATCAATTATATGAACTCGTAAAATTGGATCAAAACTTGTTTTTCGGTCCTTTTTGTAGAGGTTTCGGTCGAGCAGGTCTAAATGGGCCTTAAAATGGACCCGTTGAACTTATAACTGCGTAAAAAGAACAAAAATTGAATTTTTGCAATAAAATGGTGTTGAAAAGCTCGTAATAAACGATATGAACTCTTAAGTTTTGATTAAAACTTGTTTTGCGGTCCTTTTTATAGAGGTTTCGGGCGAGCGGGTCTAAATGGGCCGTAAAATGGACCCGTTGGACTTTTAACTGAGTAAAAAGTACAAAAATTGAGTTTTTGCAATATAATCGTGTTGAAAAGATCGTACTCAATTATATGAACTCCTAAAATTTGATTAAAACTTGTTTTTCAGTCATTTTTGAAGAGGTTTCGGGCGAGCGGGTCTAAATGGGCCGTAAAATGGACCCGTTGGACTTTTAACTGAGTAAAAAATACCAAATTTGAGTTTTTGCAATATAATCTTGTTGAAAAGCTCGTAATCAATTATATGAACTCCTTAAATTGGATCAATACCTATTTTTCGGTCCTTTTTGTAGAGGTTTCGGACGAGCGGTTGTAAATGGGCCTTAAAATGGACCTTATGAACTTATAACTGCGTAAAAACAATAGAATTTGAATTTTTGCAATACAATAGTGTTGAAATGCTCGTAATCAACGATATGAACTCTTAAGTTTTGATTAAAACTTGTTTTGCGGTCCTTTTTGTAGAGGTTTCAGACGAGTGGGTCTAAATGGGCCGTAAAATGGACCCGTTGTACTTTTAACTGAGTAAAAAGTACAAAAATTGAGTTTTTGCAATATAATCGTGTTGAAAAGCTCGTAATCAGTTATATGAACCCCTAAATTTTGATCAAAACTTGTTTTTCAGTCATTTTTGAAGAGGTTTCGTGCGAGCGGGTCTAAATGGGCCTTAAAATGAACCCGTTGAACTTATAACTACGTAAAAAGAACAGAAATTAAATTTTTGCAATACAATCGTGTTGAAAAGATCGTAATCAGTTATATGGACTCCTAAAATTTGATTAAAACTAGGTTTTCAGTCATTTTTGAAGTGGTTTCAGGCGAGCGGGTCTAAATGGGCCGTAAAATGGACCCGTTGGACTTTTAATTGAGTAAAAAGTACAAAAATTGAGTTTTTGCAATATAATCATGTTGAAAAGATCGTAATCAATTATATGAACTCCTAAAATTTGAATAAAACTTGTTTTTCAGTCATTTTTGAAGAGGTTTCGGGCGAGCGGGTCTAAATGGGCCGTAAAATGGACCCGTTGGACTTTTAACTGAGTAAAAAGTACAAAAATTGAGTTTTTGCAATATAATCATGTTGAAAAGATCGTAATCAATTACATGAACTCCTAAAATTTGATTAAAACTTGTTTTTCGGTCATTTTTGAAGTGGTTTCAGGCGAGCTGGTCTAAATGGGCCGTAAAATGGACCCGTTGGACTTTTAACTGAGTAAAAAATACCGAATTTGTGTTTTTGCAATATAATCTTGTTGAAAAGATCGTAATCAATTATATGAACTCCTAAAATTTGATTAAAACTTGTTTTTCAGTCATTTTTGAAGAGGTTTTGGGCGAGCGGGTCTAAATGGGCCGTAAAATGGACACGTTGGACTTTTAACTTAGTAAAAAATACCGAATTTGAGTTTTTGCAATGTAATCTTGTTGAAAAGCTCGTAATCAATTATATGAACTCGTAAAATTGGATCAAAACTTGTTTTTCGGTCCTTTTTGTAGAGGTTTCGGGTGATCGGGTCTAAATGGGCCTTAAAATGAACCCGTTGAACTTATAACTGCGTAAAAAATAACAAAAATTGAATTTTCAATACAATAGTGTTGAAAAGCTCGTAATTAACGATATGAACTCTTAAGTTTTTATTAAAACTTGTTTTGCGGTCCTTTTGTAGAGGTTTCGAACGAGCGGGTCTAAATGGGCCATAAAATGGACCCGTTGGACTTTTAACTGATTAAAAAATACAGAAATTGAGTTTGTGCAATATAATCGTGTTGAAACGATCGTAATCAATTATATGAACTCCTAAAATTTGATTAAAACTTTTTTTTTCAGTCATTTTTGAAGAGGTTTCGGGCGAGTGGGTCTAAATTGGCCGTAAAATGGACCCGTTGGACTTTTAACTGAGTTAAAAATACAGAAATTGACTTTTAGCAATATAATCTTGTTGAAAAGCTTGTAATCAATTATATGAACTCCTAAAATTGGATCAAAACTTGTTTTTCGGTCCTTTTTGTATTGGTTTCGGACGAGCGGATCTAAATGGGCCTTAAAATGGAGCCGTTGAACTTATAACTGCGTAAAAAGAACAGAAATTGAATTTTTGCAATACAATAGTGTTGAAAAGCTCGTAATCAACAATATGAACTCTTAAGTTTTGATTAAAACTTGTTTTGCTGTCCTTTTTGTAGAGGTTTCGGGCGAGCGGGTCTAAATGTGCCGTAAAATGGACCCGTTGGACTTTTAATTGAGTAAAAAGTACATAAATTGAGTTTTTGCAATATAATCGTGTTGAAAAGATCGTAATCATTTATATGAACTCCTAAAATTTGATTAAAACTTGTTTTTCAGTCATTTTTGAAGAGGTTTTGGGCGAGCGGGTCTAAATGGGCCTTAAAATGGACACGTTGGACTTTTAACTTAGTAAAAAATACCGAATTTGAGTTTTTGCAATGTAATCTTGTTGAAAAGCTTGTAATCAATTATATGAACACCTAAAATTTGATCAAAACTTGTTTTTCGGTCCTTTTTGTAGAGGTTTCGGGCGATCGAGTCTAAATGGGCCTTAAAATGGACCCGTTGAACTTATAACTGCGTAAAAACAACAGAAATTGAATTTTTGCAATACAATAGTGTTGAAAAGCTCGTAATCAATGATATGAACTCTAAAGTTTTGATTAAAACTTGTTTTACGGTCCTTTTTGTAGAGGTTTCGGACGAGCGGGTCTAAATGGGCCGTAAAATGGACCCGTTGGACATTTAACTTAGTAAAAAGTACAAAAATTAAGTTTTTGCAATATAATCGTGTTGAAAAGATCGTAATCAATGATATGAAGTCCTAAAATTTGATTAAAACTTGTTTTTCGGTCATTTTTGAAGAGGTTTCAGGCGAGCGGGTATAAATGGGCCGTAAAATGGACCCGTTGGACTTTTAACTAAGTAAAAAATACCGAATTTGTGTTTTTGCAATATAATTTTGTTGAAAAGATCGTAATCAATTATATGAACTCCTAAAATTTGATCAAACTTGTTTTTCAGTCATTTTTGAAGAGGTTTCGGGCGAGCGGGTCTATATGGGCCGCAAAATGGACCCGTTGGACTTTTAACTGAGTAAAAAACTACCGAATTTGAGTTTTTGCAATATAATCTTGTTGAAAAGCTCGTAATCAATTATATGAACTCCTAAAATTGGATTAAAACTTGTTTTTCGGTCCTTTTTGTATAGGTTTCGGACGAGCGGGTCTAAATGGGCCTTAAAATGGACCCGTTGAACTTATAACTGCGTAAAAACAACAGAAATTGAATTTTTGCAATACACTAGTGTTGAAAAGCTCGTAATCAACGATATGAACTCTAAAGTTCTGATTAAAACTTGTTTTGCGGTCCTTTTGTAGAGGTTTCGGACGAGCGGGTGTAAATGGGCCGTAAAATGGACCCGTTGGACTTTTAACTGAGTAAAAAGTACAAAAATTGAGTTTGTGCATTATAATCGTGTTGAAAAGATCATAATCAATTATATAAACTCTTAAAATTTGATTAAAACTTGTTTTGAGGTCCTTTTTGTAGAGGTTTTGGGAGAGCGGGTCTAAATGGGCCGTAAAATGGACCCGTTGGACTTTTAACTGAGTAAAATGTACAAAAATTGAGTTTTTGCAATATAATCGTGTTGAAAAGATTGTAATCATTTATATGAACTCCTAAAATTTGATTAAAACTTGTTTTTCAGTTATTTTTGAAGAGGTTTCGGGCGAGCGGGTCTAAATGGGCCGTAAAATGGACTCCTTGGACTTTTAACTGAGTATAAAATACCGAATTTGAGTTTTTGCAATATAATCTTGTTGAAAAGCTCGTAATCAATTATATGAACTCGTAAAATTGGATCAAAACTTGTTTTTCGGTCCTTTTTGTAGAGGTTTCGGTCGAGCGGGTCTAAATGGGCCTTAAAATGGACCCGTTGAACTTATAACTGCGTAAAAAGAACAAAAATTGAATTTTTGCAATAAAATGGTGTTGAAAAGCTCATAATCAACGATATGAACTCTTAAGTTTTGATTAAAACTTGTTTTGCGGTCCTTTTTATAGAGGTTTCGGACGAGCGGGTCTAAATGGGCCGTAAAATGGACCCGTTGGACTTTTAACTGAGTAAAAAGTACAAAAATTGAGTTTTTGCAATATAATCGTGTTGAAAAGATCGTACTCAATTATATGAACTCCTAAAATTTGATTAAAACTTGTTTTTCAGTCATTTTTGAAGAGGTTTCGGGCGAGCGGGTCTAAATGGGCCGAAAAATGGACCCGTTGGACTTTTAACTGAGTAAAAAATACCAAATTTGAGTTTTTGCAATATAATCTTGTTGAAAATTTCGTAATCAATTATATGAACTCCTTAAATTGGATCAATACCTATTTTTCGGTCCTTTTTGTAGAGGTTTCGGACGAGCGGTTCTAAATGGGCCTTAAATGGACCTGTTGAACTTATAACTGCGTAAAAACAATAGAATTTGAATTTTTGCAATACAATAGTGTTGAAATGCTCGTAATCAACGATATGAACTCTTAAGTTTTGATTAAAACTTGTTTTGCGGTCCTTTTTGTAGAGGTTTCGGACGAGTGGGTCTAAATGGGCCGTAAAATGGACCCGTTGTACTTTTAACTGAGTAAAAAGTACAAAAATTGAGTTTTTGCAATATAATCATGTTGAAAAGCTCGTAATCAATTATATGAACTCCTAAATTTTGATCAAAACTTGTTTTTCAGTCATTTTTGAAGAGGTTTCGTGCGAGCGGGTCTAAATGGGCCTTAAAATGGACCCGTTGAACTTATAACTGCGTAAAAAGAACAGAAATTAAATTTTTGCAATACAATCGTGTTGAAAAGATCGTAAACAGTTATATGGACTCCTAAAATTTGATTAAAACTAGGTTTTCAGTCATTTTTGAAGTGGTTTCGGGCGAGCGGGTCTAAATGGGCCGTAAAATGGACCCGTTGGAATTTTAATTGAGTAAAAAGTACAAAAATTGAGTTTTTGCAATATAATCGTGTTGAAAAGATCGTAATCAATTATATGAACTCCTAAAATTTGAATAAAACTTGTTTTTCAGTCATTTTTGAAGAGGTTTCGGGCGAGCGAGTCTAAATGATCCGTAAAATGGACCCGTTGGACTTTTAACTGGGTAAAAAATACCGAATTTGAGGTTTTCCAATATAATCTTGTTGAAAAGCTCGTAATCAATTATATGAACTCCTAAAATTTGATCAAAACTTGTTTTTCGGTCCTTTTTGTAGAGGTTTCGGGCGAGCGGGTCTAAATGGGCCATAAAATGGACCCGTAGAACTTATAACTGCGTAAAAAGAACATAAATTGAATATTTGCAATACAATAGTGTTGAAAAGCTCGTAATCAACGATATGAACTCTTAAGTTTTGATTCAAACTTGTTTTGCAGTCCTTTTTGTAGAGGTTTCGGACGAGCGGGTCTAAATGAGCCGTAAAATGGACCCGTTGGACTTTTAACTGAGTAAAAAATACCGAATTTGAGTTTTTGCATTATAATCTTGTTGGAAAGCTGGTAATCAATTATATGAACTCGTAAAATTGGATCAAAACTTGTTTTTCGGTCCTTTTTGTAGAGGTTTCGGTAGAGCAGGTCTAAATGGGTCGTAAAATGGACCCGTTGCACTTTTAACTGAGTAAAAAATACCGAATTTGAGTTTTTGCAATATAATCGTGTTAAAAAGATCGTAATCAATTATATGAACTCCTAAAATTTGATTAAAACTTGTTTTTCATACATTTTTGAAGAGGTTTTGGGCGAGCGGGTCTAAATGGGCCGTAAAATGGACACGTTGGACTTTTAAATGAGTAAAAAATACCAAAATTGAATTTTTGTAATATAATCTTATTGAAAAGCTCGTAATCAATTATATGAACACCTAAAATTGGATCAAAACTTGTTTTCGGTCCTTTTTGTAGAGGTTTCGGGCGATCGGGTCTAAATGGGCCTTAAAATGGTCCCGTTGAACTTATAACTGCGTAAAAAGAACAAAAATTGAATTTTTGCAATACAATAGTGTTGACAAGCTCGTAATTAACGATATGAACTCTAAAATTTTGATTAAAACTTGTTTTGCGGTCATTTTTGTAGAGGTTTCGGACGAGCGGGTCTAAATGGGCCGTAAAATGGACCCGTTGGACTTTTAACTAAGTAAAAAGTACAAAAATTGAGTTTTTGCAATATAATCGTGTTGAAAAGATCGTAATCAATTATATGAACACCTAAAATTTGATTAAAACTTGTTTTGCGGTCCTTTTTGTAGAGGTTTCGGGCGAGCGGGTCTAAATGGGCCGTAAAATGGACCCGTTGGACTTTTAACTGAGTAAAATGTACAAAAATTGAGTTTTTGCAATATAATCGTGTTGAAAAGATCGTAATCATTTATATGAACTCCTAAATTTTGATTAAAACTTGTTTTTCAGTTATTTTTTAAGACGTTTCGGGCGAGCGGGTCTAAATGGGCCGTAAAATGGACCCGTTGGACTTTTAACTGAGTAAAAAATATCGAATTTGAGTTTTTGCAATATAATCTTGTTGGAAAGCTGGTAATCAATTATATGAACTCGTAAAATTGGATCAAAACTTGTTTTTCGGTCCTTTTTGTAGAGGTTTCGGACGAGCAGGTCTAAATGGGCCGTAAAATGGACACGTTGGACTTTTAACCGAGTAAAAAATACAAAAATTGTGTTTTTGCAATATTATCATGTTAAAAAGATCGTAATCAATTATATGAACTCCTAAAATTTGATTAAAACTTGTTTTTCATACATTTTGAAGAGGTTTTGGGCGAGCGGGTCTAAATGGGCCGTAAAATGGACACGTTGGACTTTTAAATGAGTAAAAAATACCAAATTTGAATTTTTGTAATATAATCTTATTGAAAAGCTCGTAATCAATTATATGAACACCTAAAATTGGATAAAAACTTGTTTTGCGGTCCTTTTTGTAGAGGTTTCGGATGAGCGGGTCTAAATGGGCCGTAAAATGGACCCGTTGGACTTTTAACTAAGTAAAAAGTACAAAATTTGAGTTTTTGCAATATAATCGTGTTGAAAAGATCGTAATCAATGATATGAAGTCCTAAAATTTGATTAAAACTTGTTTTCGATCATTTTTGAAGAGGTTTCGGGCGAGCGGGTATAAATGGGCCGTAAAATGGACCCGTTGGACTTTTAACTGAGTAAAAAATACCGAATTTGTGTTTTTGCAATATAATCTTGTTGAAAAGATCGTAATCCATTATATGAACTCCTAAAATTTGATCAAAACATGTTTTTCAGTCATTTTTGAAGAGGTTTCGGGCGAGCGGGTCTAAATGGGCCGCAAAAAAGACCCGTTGGACTTTTAACTAAGTAAAAAATTATCGAATTTGAGTTTTTGCAATATAATCTTGTTGATAAGCTCGTAATAAATTATATGAACTCCTAAAATCGGATCAAAACTTGTTTTTCGGTCCTTTTTGTACAGGTTTCGGACGAGCGGGTCTAAATGGGCCTTAAAATGGACCCGTTGAACTTATAACTGCGTAAAAACAACAGAAATTGAATTTTTGCAATACAATAGTGTTGAAATGCTCGTAATCAATGATATGAACTCTAAAGTTTTGATTAAAACTTGTTTTGCGGTCCTTTTTGTAGAGGTTTCGGACGAGCGGGTCTAAATGGGCCGTAAAATGGACCCGTTGGACTTTTAACTGAGTAAAAAGTAGAAAAATTGAATTTTTGCAATATAATCGTGTTGAAAAGATCGTAATCAATTATATGAACACCTAAAATTTGATTAAAACTTGTTTTGCGGTCCTTTTTGTAGAGGTTTCGGGCGAGCGGGTCTAAATGGGCCGTAAAATGGACCCGTTGGACTTTTAACTGAGTAAAATGTACAAAAATTGAGTTTTTGCAATATAATCGTGTTGAAAAGATCGTAATCATTTATATGAACTCCTAAAATTTGATTAAAACTTGTTTTTCAGTTATTTTTGAAGAGGTTTCGGGCGAGCGGGTCTAAATGGGCCGTAAAATGGACCCGTTGGACTTTTAACTGAGTAAAAAATACCGAATTTGAATTTTTGCAATATAATCGTGTTGAAAAGCTTGTAATCAATTATATGAACTCGTAAAATTTGATCAAAACTTGTTTTTCGGTCCTTTTTGTAGAGGTTTCGGACGAGCGGGTCTAAATGTGCCTTAAAATGGACCCGTTGAACTTATAACTGCGTAAAAAGAACAAAAATTGAATTTTTGCAATAAAATGGTGTTGAAAAGCTCGTAATCAACATTATGAACTCTTAAGTTTTGATTAAAACTTGTTTTGCGGTCCTTTTTATAGAGGTTTCGGACGAGCAGGTCTAAATGGGCCGTAAAATGGACCCGTTGGACTTTTAACTGAGTAAAAAGTACAAAAATTGAGTTTTTGCAATATAATCGTGTTGAAAAGATCGTAATCAATTATATGAACTCCTAAAATTTGATTAAAACTTGTTTTTCAGTCATTTTTGAAGAGGTTTCGGGCGAGCGGGTCTAAATGCGCCGTAAAATGGACCCGTTGGACTTTTTACTGAGTAAAAAATACCAAATTTGAGTTTTTGCAATATAATCTTGTTGAAAAGCTTGTAATCAATTATATGAACTCCTAAAATTGGATCAATACTTGTTTTTCGGTCCTTTTTGTAGAGGTTTTGGACGAGCGGTTCTAAATGGGCCTTAAAATGGACCCGTTGAACTTATAACTGCGTAAAAACAACAGAATTTGAATTTTCGCAATAAAATAGTGTTGAAAAGCTCGTAATCAACGATATGAACTCTTAAGTTTTGATCAAAACTTTTTTTGCGGTCCTTTTTGTAGAGGTTTCGGACGAGCAGGTCTAAATGGGCCGTAAAATGGACCCGTTGGACTTTTAACTGAGTAAAAAGTACAAAAATTGAGTTTTTGCAATATAATCATGTTGAAAAGATCGTAGTCAATGATATGAAGTCCTAAAATTTAATTAAAACTTTTTTTTCGGTCATTTTTGAAGAGGTTTCGGGCGAGCGGGTCTAAATGGGCAGTAAATTGGACCCGTTGGACTTTTAACTGAGTAAGAAATACCGAATTTGAGTTTTTGCAATATAATCTTGTTGAAAAGCTCGTAATCAATTATATGAACTACTAAATTTTGATCAAAACTTGTTTTTCAGTCATTTTTGAAGAGGTTTCGTGCGAGCGGGTCTAAATGGGCCTTAAAATGGACCCGTTGAACTTATAACTGCGTAAAAAGAACAGAAATAAAATTTTTGAAATACAATCGTGTTGAAAAGATCGTAATCAGTTATATGAACTCCTGAAATTTGATTAAAACTTGGTTTTTAGTCATTTTTGAAGAGGTTTCGGGCGAGCGGGTCTAATTGGGCCGTAAAATGGACCCGTTGGACTTTTAACTGAGTAAAAAGTACAAAAATTCAGTTTCTCCAATATAATCATGTTGAAAAGATCGTAATCAATTATATGAACTCCTAAAATTTTATTAAAACTTGTTTTTCAGTCATTTTTGAAGAGGTTTCGGGCGAGCTGGTCTAAATGGGCCGTAAAATGGACCCGTTTGACTTTTAACTGAGTAAAAAATACCGAATTTGAGTTTTTCCAATATAATCTTGTTGAAAAGCTCGTAATCAATTATATGAACTCCTTAAATTGGATCAATACATGTTTTTCCAATATACCTTTTTTTAGAGGTTTCGAGCGAGCGGGTCTAAATGGGCCTTAAAATGGACCCTAGAACTTATAACTGCGTAAAAAGAACATAAATTGAATTTTTGCAATACAATAGTGTTGAAAAGCTCGTAATCAACGATATGAACTCTTAGGTTTTGATTAAAACTTGTTTTGCGGTCCTTTTTGTAGAGGTTTCGGACGAGCGGGTCTAAATGGGCCGTAAAATGGACCCGTTGGAATTTTAACTGAGTAAAAAATACAGAAATTGAGTTTTTGCAATATAATCGTGTTGAAACGATCATAGTCAATTATATGAACTCCTAAAATTTGATTAAAACTTGTTTTTCAGTCATTTTTGAAGAGGTTTCGGGCGAGCGGGTCTAAATGGGCCGTAAAATGGACCCGTTGGACTTTTAACTGAGTAAAAAATACAGAAATTGACTTTTTTGCAATATAATCTTGTTGAAAAGCTCGTAATCAATTATATGAACTCCTAAAATTGGATCAAAACTTGTTTTTCGGTCCTTTTTGTAGTGGTTTCGGACGAGCAGGTCTAAATGGGCCTTAAAATGGACCCGTTGAACTTATAACTGCGTAAAAAGAACATAAATTGAATTTTTGCAATACAATAGTGTTGAAAAGCTCGTAATCAACGATATGAACTCTTAAGTTTTGATTAAAACTTGTTTTGCGACCCTTTTTGTAGAAATTTCGGACGAGCGGGTCTAAATGAGCCGTAAAATGGATACGTTGGACTTTTAACTGAGTAAAAAGTACAAAATTGAGTTTTTGCAATATAATCGTGTTGAAAAGATCGTAATCAATTATATGAACTCCTAAAATTTGATTAAAACTTGTTTTTCTGTCATTTTTTAAGAGGTTTCGGGGGAGCGGGTCTAAATGGGCTGTAAAATGGACCCGTTGGACTTTTAACTAAGTAAAAAATACCGAATTTGAGTTTTTGCAATATAATCTTGTTGAAAAGCTCGTAATCAGTTATATGAACTCGTAAAATTTGATCAAAACTTGTTTTTCGGTCCTTTTTGTAGAGGTTTCGAACGAGCGGGTCTAAATGGGCCGTAAAATAGACCCGTTGGACTTTTAACTGAGTAAAAAGTACACAAATTGAGTTTTTGCAATATAATCATGTTGAAAAGATCGTAATCAATGATATGAAGACCTAAAATTTGATTAAAACATGTTTTTCGATCATTTTTGAAGAGGTTTCGGGCTAGCGGATCTAAATGGGCCGTAAAATGGACCCGTTGGACTTTTAACTGAGTAAAAAATACCGAAATTGTGTTTTTGTAATATAATCTTGTTGAAAAGATCGTAATCAATTATATTAACTCCTAAAATTTGAGCAAAACTTATTTTTCTGTCATTATTGATGAGGTTTCGTGCGAGCAGGTCTAAATGGGCCGTAAAATGGACCCGTTGGACTTTTAACTCCTAAATCGTCATTAGGTCTGATTCAGCCGTACACCAGTTTAAGTTTGAGTCAAAAAGACCAGAGATCGAGTTTTTCTTTTTCCTATTAGTTGCCCGGGCGTGGAAGAATCTTGTATTTTTGTCTCCTTGGGATAGCCAAAGTGTTCGGGATCTTTGCGCCCAATAGACTTCTTGTTCCATAAGAAGCTTATTCAGTTCAGTTCTATATTTAATGTATATTTCTTCATTCGTAGCATTTAAAGGACGGCAAAGGAATTTATTTATTTATTTTGTTAGGAAATTGATCCGTCCAGTGGATTTGAATCTTTGATGATTTTGCCATTCATTTAGACATGTGCCTACAGCTTCAATTTTTTCAATTGATGTGCCAGAGGTGTTCGCCCAAGTGTTTTTAATGGTATGGATATTATCTTCATTATGCGCCCAACAATTTTCAAAGCGAAAAGTGTTGGATGGCCGCTGATGGGGGGTGACGGCCACAGGGAATAAATCGAGCAGTAAAAAACAATGGTCGGATTTGGCTACATAGTTCGTGGTTATGCGATGGGAAGGGTAGAGATCCTGCCCAGCCGAGTTAGCTATGAATCTGTCTAATCTTTCGTGTATAATTGGGGTTGCAGGCCCTACCTTTGTCCATGTAAACCATCTCGATGTTGGTTTACAATCAAAGAGATTGTTGCGTGATAAACAGTTACGAAAATTATTTATTTGTGATCTTGCTCTTCGATTACCACCATGTTTTTCAGAATCAGCTAAAATTTCATTAAAGTCCCCTCCTAGGAGCCAGGGGGTATTATTATTATTTATATTTAAAGAATCTATTATTTCCCATGTTTTATATTTTTGACTAGTTTCAGAGTGTCCATGCATTCCGGTAAAAAACATAGTGCAATTGTTCAAAGTAATTTGAGTATGTATGTAACGCTCAGAATACGAAATTAAATTTATATTAATATTATGCGAAGAAAACATAGCAATGCGGGAACACCCTTCCGATGGGGGAATTGAAATAAGTTCAAACATACCTAAAGATAAGCATAGACGGCTACATGCCGTTTTATTTAGTTTGGTTTCACATAAAAAGATAATATCCGGACTGGTATGTTGGACATATGTCCTAAAATGTTGAACCGTCGGGGCTTGTCCAAGGCCTTGACAGTTCCAACATAAGAGCCTCATTTTGCTCGGCGAGGTTGGGAGTCAGCCACCGCCGGAGAGTTTTTTGAGCTGCTCATCCCAGCTTTAGGGGTGGATCCGGAAGGTTTGGATTTTTTTGGCGGGAGCGACACTTGAATTGGAGATCGGCGCTTTGTACCTCGGTTTGGTGGGGCTGGAACAGGTGCAGGGGCTGCATCATTTGGATAAGTCTTTAATAACCATTGGTTAAAATCATTAAAAATTGTATCGGTGGGAGCAGGGGGCTTACGCAATTCGGCGTCAATCTTTTTTATTTGTTGGGCAGTTGGGCTAGGAACACCATCATCCGTAGTGTCCCAGTCGTCATCAGATCCATCCTCAGGGATGGGATATATGGTGTTCGGAGGCTGGGGTTCAAGGGGAGCTTTTTGTTTCAGATCAGGTGCGGCAGATTCTTTGGCAGAGTTGTGAACTTCATCCATAGCAGTGTCCGCATTCGGGACTTCTTCGGTGGCTTGTTCTGTAAATGAGGCAGCATCGCCTTCGTTTATATAACCTAGCATTAGGATATTGGTAGAGGCTAGTTTAGTAATTGTTTGTGTAATAAAAGTAATATAATTGTTAAGGGGAGGGAGAAGCAAAGTACCCATATTATTCTGGTCATTGGGAGGAGCGTTAATATTGGCTGGAACAACTGGAACATTAGTGGGAGGCACTGTAAGGAAATAAGAGGGTATATATATTAAAATAATTATTGTAGAATTAAACCGAAAGAAGAATAAGGTAGTCGTGGAGAAAGAATAGTGATTACCATTCACTGGAGGAACATTCTGATTGAGATTTGGTTCAACGTTACGGATACGCCCACGAATACCAACAGGGCGACGTCTTGGGGGAAGATAGCGAAGCCATTCTCCGTACTGCAGTTTGTTGAGATCAAGGGAAGATCGGATAGGACAGTTTTCGATGGTGTGACTGATAATACCACAACCAGGACAGAGAGTAGGGAGGCGTTCGTATTGGATTCTGCACATAATTTTGTTGGTACCAGATCCGATGAAAACGAAGCGGGTGACAGGTCTGGTAACATCCAATAAAATTTCAACCCGAAGGAAGTCCTTCATGTTCCCTTCAAACTCATGAGTATCGGTTCGGAGTGCGTTTCCAACCATTGACCCTAGGGCATGTCCTACCAGGTGTGATCGATCGATGTCTTCATAGAGTGAAGTAGGGAGAGAGAATATGCGAATCCAGATTCTCATAATGTTGAAATTGTATTCTCCAACAGATTTGGCGGGATCATACTCGGTGACAGCTAGCCATTCGTCCTTGTACAGCCAAGGACCACGGTTGAGGACTTCATAACAGTACTTGGACTCTTTGAACTTTATCTTAAGGAAGTTGTCTTGGATAACAGAAATAGAGACTACTTCGTTGGGCTTCCATATTCCTTCAAAAGCATTGATGACAGCGTATATATCGATCACCTTGGATGAGATGAAGCAACCAAATAGAAAGAGTTTTGGGTCTTCCTTGATAAAGTCCCAACCAAAGTCAGGGGTGTATAGGAGATCTGCTTCCTCATTAGTGAGGTCGATAGCGCTAAGTTGGGGGATAGAAGAAGATGCCATTGATGTAATTTGAGGGTTGGGGAAAGTAGAGAGAGTAGGATGGTTTTGTGACTTGGTATAAGAATGTAGTTCGTATTTAAAGGACACAATTGGGTGATCTGTAGTATGGTAAGTTGGAAAAAATATTAGAAAGAAGATTGGAGATCGTAAAAGGTGGAGAATTTTGATATTAAAAAGGAATATAGGAAAAACGATTTCCTCAATTAGTCTAGATGAGTCGGTGAATAAGGGAATTTTGTAATAAATGTCAAATAAAGGTAAATCAGGGGCAATATTTAAGGGGGTATTCTTTATATAAAAGCATAAAAAGAAAGGAAAGTAAATCATAGAGTGTAGTAAATATGGGCGGAAATTTAGGTATATAGAAAGAATGTCTAAAAAAGTTTTGGCCATAATAGATGCTACTTTAATAGGGGAGTAAATTGGTATAAAGTTTGTAGAGAATAAATTTATATGTATGTAAAAAAGGAAGGTGGAGGTTTTGGTCATAAATAGCGGGGATTGGTTTTTATTTACTGTCATAAAGGAAAGTAAAACTGGTATTTTGAAAAAAAGGTATACGTATAACGTAAAAGGAAAATAATAATTAGATAATAATTTAAAGAAATTTTAAAAGTTGAATACATTAACAGATAAGGATTAGATATTGAAGGGAACGGAAGAAAAAGATTGGTGGTTAAGTTTGACCATATATTTGGAAAAATAGAAATAAAGCTTATTAAAAAGTTGGAAATATGTTTAAAATTTATGAGGGGAAAGATCCTATTTAGTAGGATTTGATAAAGATCCTAAAAGTGGGCTTGCAATGTTTCACCTAAAAAGGCGTAGTAGGAATAGAATTCCTTCGTGTATATCAGAGCGTAACGTATATTGATATAAGACCATTCATCTAAAGAAAAAAAGAAAGCATGCATGGCAGTATTAAGGTATGAATAAAAGCAGATAAAAGCATAGCAAAAATAAAAGAAAAGCATGAAAAAGAGAAAGCAATAAAAGATTACAAACCCAGGGAAAGGAGGAAGCGGGGAGAAGAAGATTATTACAGTCCAAATGAGCAAAAAAATATAGGGGGGAATGCGATTAAAAATAAATATAATTAAATTAGAACATAACCGAGGTGGAGAATAGAGATCACAGCTTCCCTTGAGACATTGCCTGGTGACTTGTGTCAAAGATACCATTGTTGTGGCATATTGAGTAGATCCAAAGAATGTACAAATGCAAAGAGGTAAAAGGCAGCGAGTGAGAATACAATAAAGAGAGGTCATAAGTACATAAAGAAATTTTAATATAACCAAATGATAATAAGGCGTAGAAAAGATCATGGATGAAGTAATGACAGGTGATAAATAAACAGGAATAGAGTAACAGTGATTGGAAAAAATGAAAAAGACCATGTACATCTGTTCATTACACAAAGTAGTCCAAAAGTTAAAAATTACATATTTATATACAGAAGATGGCCAGCAGTAAAACATATATTTTATAGCAGCAAGAATATTGATTAGGTATCTCATAGCAGTATCTGTTTTCATGATTGT
Source organism: Hibiscus trionum (assembly GCA_030270665.1). NCBI lineage: Eukaryota > Viridiplantae > Streptophyta > Magnoliopsida > Malvales > Malvaceae > Hibiscus > Hibiscus trionum. The sequence continues at coordinate 35,933,466 of BSYR01000026.1, read as the reverse complement.
GACCAAATATGTATATAGAACCAGAACTATAAAAGCTATAATGAAATACTTAGAAAGAAAAGTCATAGCATACATTTCAAGAAAATTGTGAAGGGTACTTTTAAAACAAAAAAGCTTGGACGTATTAAACAGGAGAGGAGAATACAAATTTGTAAGATTGTAGGAATTATCTAAGGAGAAAAAATTGATTATACACCATTGACAGCAAAACAAACCGCATGTGAGATGTAAAGGAAATTTCAAAACAGTAAAGTTTGGATATATATTAGAAATGAAGTAATTATAAAGAATTAGGTTAAAGCATTTAATTTGATTTGATATTCTATTAGGAATAGAATACAGTGAGACAACATTGTGGCATTGTGATATCCGTATTAAAGAGCATGTCCAGTGATGTGCATGTAAAAAAAGATCCAAAGGAGTGAAAAGGAAATGGAACATATTGTGATTGCGGTGTTTAAATGAAAATCCCAGAAATTGGGCTTGTAGATAATTCCCTAGAAGGGCTTGATACAGGATTGAATTGGGGATACTTATATATTTCTCAATAGATATATGAATATTTAACATAAATAAGGCAGTGGAATCACACGAATCTATTGTAGGATTTATTAGGATAATATGTAAATGAATGCATATGACTAAAAAAAAATCAAGTAATGTGTTAATGGGGAACTAATAAAGGAGAGAAAGCGTAAATAAACAGAAAAAAGTAAGGGATCGTACAAGAGATTCTGCCTAAGAAGGCCAGTATGTCCCTTTCTTTTGTGGTGAAAAGAAATCTGTATCTGGAAAATAAAAGAAAAATATAAAATTAATAAATAAGATATTTTATAAAATTTAAATAAAATAAAAAGTAAAGGGGCTAGAAGCCCTAGCCGTTTCGATGGCTTAGGAGATCGCAAGAAACCCAGAAGAGGAACGGTCGACGATGTAGTCCTCCACCAAATCCCACAGGGAAGGGGATAGATTTGCGCCGACGGTGATGGCAATATGAACACGGCTGAAAACCCCACATAGGGTGGGCATGCAAATATCTCAGATCTGTAGAAAAAGAACGATTTAAAAAGAAAGTTAGAACTATAGACAGAACTAAAAGAGAAAAGTTGATAAATATTTAGCAAAGTGAAAGGGAATAAATTTAAAGGGGAGGGGAACCCTAGCCGACACCGCGGTCTAGAAATACCCAGATGGGAGAAGCGAATAATGGCCGCCGTAGTACTCCATCTGGGCCTTCTCATACTTTCCGATAAAGATCTGAGAGAGAATCGAAAGGAAACCCAGGAAATAAAGAAATTAATAATAGACAGATAATGAAGAAAAAGATAAGGGCAAAAAAGATTAAAAAGCCAGCGGAAAGAAAAAGGCATAATGAAATGAACCCAAACGTCGGAGGAGGGGAAATCCTCAAAAGGCTCCGATCTTGAGTCTAGAAGACAGATCTGGAAAGAAGGCAAAGGTTTAAAGGATCTGCAAAAAATCAAAAAAAAGGTTAGATAATTTAAAAATAAAGAGTGATATAGAGCCAAAAATGAAAAAAGGAAAAAAACCCTTATGAAGAAACGTATCTGAATCAATATGGAAGAGTCTTTCTGGGAAGGAGACGGCCAAGCCGGTGCCTCAGGCCAAGAAATGGGGTAGAAATCCAGAGATGAAAAGTAGGGGAAAACCCAAGTCAGAAAAAAGAAATAAACCAGAGGAAATATAAAAAAGATGGAATAAAAAAGCGATATAAAGTAAAATATATGAAAAAATGGAAATGGTGGGGAGGCTTTTCGTATTCTCTTACCCATAATCCTTAGATCCAATGAGATAATGTCTTGGAAATGATTCGGCTGAGGGAGAAGTGCCGTGAGGGGAAGGGGAAGAGACGCGTGAACCAAGGGAAGTGGAGACCGAAAAAACCAAAAACCATTTCAGAGAATTTCGGGAAGAGAGAGAGAGAAACGAGAGTCACACACCCGTTGGACTTTTAACTGAGTAAAAAATACAGAAATTGAGTTTTTACAATATAATTGTGTTGAAACGATCGTAATCAATTATATGAACTCCTAAAATTTGATTAAAACTTATTTTTCAGTCATTTTTGAAGAGGTTTCGGGCGAGCGGGTCTAAATGGGCCATAAAATGGACCCGTTGGACTTTTAACTGAGTAAAAAATATCGAATTTGAGTTTTTGCAATATAATCTTGTTGAAGAGCTCGTAATCAATTATATGAACTCCTAAAATTGGATCAAAACTTATTTTTCGGTCCTTTTTGTAGAGGTTTCGGACGAGCGGGTCTAAATGGGCCTTAAAATGGACCCGTTGAACTTATAACTGCGTAAAAAGAAGATAAATTGAATTTTTGCAATACAATAGTGTTGAAAAGCTCGTAATCAACGATATGAACTCTTAAGTTTTGATTAAAACATGTTTTGCGGTCCTTTTTGTAGAGGTTTTGGACGAGCGGGTCTAAATGGGCCGTGAAATAGACCCGTTGGACTTTTAACTAAGTAAAAAATACCGAATTTGAGTTTTTGCAATATAATCTTGTTGAAAAGATTGTAATAAATTATATAAACTCCTAAAATTGGATCAAAACTTGTTTTTCGGTCCTTTTTGTAGAGGTTTCAGACGAGCGAGTCTAAATGGGCCTTAAAATGGACCCGTTGAACTTATAACTGCGTGAAAAGAACATAAATTGAATTTTTGCAATACAATAGTGTTGAAAAGCTCGTAATCAACGATATGAACTCTTAAGTTTTGATTAAAACTTGTTTTGCGGTCCTTTTTGTAGAGGTTTTGGACGAGCGGGTCTAAATGGGCCGTGAAATGGACCCGTTTGACTTTTAACTAAGTAAAAAATGTCGAATTTGAGTTTTTGCAATATAACCTTGTTGAAAAGCTCGTAATCAATTATATGAACTCCTAAAATTGGATCAAAACTTGTTTTTCGGTCCTTTTTGTAGAGGTTTCGAACGAGCGGGTCTAAATGGGCCGTAAAATGGACCCGTTGGACTTTTAACTGAGTAAAAAATACCGAATTTGAGTTTTTGCAATATAATCTTGTTGAAAAGCTCGTAATCAATTATATGAACTCCTAAAATTGGATCAAAACTTGTTTTTCGGTCCTTTTTGTAGAGGTTTCGAACGAGCGGGTCTAAATGGGCCGTAAAATGGACTCGTTGAACTTTTAACTGAGTAAAAAATACCGAATTTGAGTTTTTGCAATATAATCTTGTTGAAAAGCTCGTAATCAATTATATGAACTCCTAAAATTGGATCAAAACTTGTTTTTCGGTCCTTTTTGTAGAGGTTTCGAACGAGCGAGTCTAAATGGGCCGTAAAATGGACCCGTTGGACTTTTAACTGAGTAAAATGTACAAAAATTGAGTTTTTTTCAATATAATCGTGTTGAAAAGATCGTAATCAATTATATGAACTCCTAAAATTTGATTAAAACGTTTTTTTCGGTCATTTTTGAAGAGGTTTCGGGCGAGCGGGTCTAAATGGGCCGTAAATTGGATCCGTTGGAGTTTTAACTGAGTAAAAAATACCGAATTTGAGTTTTTGCAATATAATCTTGTTGAAAAGCTCGTAATCAATTATATGAACTCCTAAAATTGGATCAAAACTTGTTTTTCGGTCCTTTTTGTAGTGGTTTCGGACGAGCGGTTCTAAATGGGCCTTAAAATGGACCCGTTGAACTTATAACTGCGTAAAAAGAACAGAAATTAATTTTTTGCAATACAATCATGTTGAAAAGATCGTAATCAGATATATGAACTCCTAAAATTTGATTAAAACTTGTTTTTCAGTCATTTTTGAAGAGGTTTCGGGCGAGCGGGTCGAAATGGGCCGTAAAATGGACCCGTTGGACTTTTAACTGAGTAAAAAAGTACAAAATTGAGTTTTTGCAATATAATCGTGTTGAAAAGATCGTAATCAATTATATGAACTCCTAAAATTTGATTAAAACCTATTTTCAGTCATTTTTGAAGTGGTTTCGGGCGAGCGAGTCTAAATGGGCCGTAAAATGGACCCATTGGACTTTTAACTAAGTAAAAAATACCGAATTGGTGTTTTTGCAATATAATCTTGTTGAAAAGCTCGTAATCAATTATATGAACTCCTAAAATTTGATCAAAACTTGTTTTTCGGTCCTTTTTGTAGAGGTTTCGGGCGAGCGGGTCTAAATGGGCCTTAAAATGGACCCGTTGAACTTATAACTGCGTAAAAAAAACATAAATTGAATTTTTGCAATACAATAGTATTGAAAAGCTCGTAATCAACGATATGAACTCTTAAGTTTTGATTAAAACTTGTTTTGCTATCCTTTTGTAGAGGTTTCGGACGAGTGGGTCTAAATGGGCCGTAAAATGGACCCGTTGGACTTTTAACTGAGTAAAAAGTACAAAAATTGAGTTTTTGCAATATAATCGTGTTGAAAAGATCGTAATCAATTCTATGAACACCTAAAATTTGATTAAAACTTGTTTTTAGTCATTTTTAAGAGGTTTCGGGCGAGCGGGTCTAAATGGGCCGTAAAATGGACCCGTTCGACTTTTAACTGAGTAAAAAATACCGAATTTGAGTTTTTGCAATATAATCATGTTGAAAAGCTCGTAATCAATTATATGATCTCATAAAATTGGATCAAAACTTGTTTTCCGGTCCTTTTGTAGAGGTTTCGGACGAGCGGGTCTAAATGGGCCTTAAAATGGACCCGTTGAACTTATAACTGCGTAAAAAGAACAAAAATTGAATTCTTGCAATACAATAGTGTTAAAAAGCTCGTAATCAACGATATGAACTCTTAAGTTTTGATTAAAACTTTATTTGCGGTCCTTTTTGTAGAGGTTTCGGACGAGCGGGTCTAAATGGTCCGTAAAATGGACCCGTTGGACTTTTAACTGAGTAAAAAGTACAAAAATTGAGTTTTTGCAATATATTCGTGTTGAAAAGATCGTAATCAATTATATGAACTCCTAAAATTTGATTAAACTTGTTTTTCAGTCATTTTTGAAGAGGTGTCGGGCGAGCGAGACAAATGGGCCGTAAAATTGACCCGTTGGACTTTTAACTAAGTAAAAAATACCGAATTTGAGTTTTTGCAATATAATCTCGTTGAAAAGCTCGTAATCAATTATATGAACTCCTAAAATTGGATCAAGACTTGTTTTTCGGTCCTTTTTGTAGAGGCTTCGAAGAGCGGGTCTAAATGGGTCGTAAAATGGACACGTTGGACTTTTAACTGAGTAAAAAATACCGAATTTGAGTTTTTGCAATATAATCTTGTTGAAAAGCTCGTAATTACTTATATGAACTCCTAAAATTGGATCAAAACTTGTTTTTCGGTCCTTTTTGTAGAGGTTTTGGACGAGCGGGTCTAAATGGGCCTTAAAATGGACCCGTTGAACTTATAACTGCGTAAAAAGAACAGGAATTGAATTTTTGCATTACAATAGTGTTGAAAAGCTTGTAATCAACGATATGAACTCTTAAGTTTTGATTAAAACTTGTTTTGCGGTCCTTTTGTAGAGGTTTCGGAAGAGCGGGTCTAAATGAGCCGTAAAATGGACCCGTTGGACTTTTAACTGAGTAAAAAGTATAAAAATTGAGTTTTTGCAATATAATCGTGTTGAAAAGATCGTAATCAATTATATGAACTCCTAAAATTTGATTAAAACTTGTTTTTCGGTCCTTTTTGTAGAGGTTTCGGACGAGCGGGTCTAAATGGGCCTTAAAATGGACCCGTTGAACTTATAACTGCGTAAAAAGAACAGAAATTGAATTTTTGCAATACAATATTGTTGAAAAGCTCGTAATCAACGATATGAACTCTTAAGTTTTGATTAAAACTTGTTTTGCGGTCCTTTTTGAAGAGGTTTCGGACGTGCGGGTCTAAATGGGCCGTAAAATGGACCCGTTGGACTTTTAACTGAGTAAAAAATACAGAAATTGAGTTTTTGCAATATATTCGTGTTGAAAAGATCGTAATCAATTATATGAACTCCTAAAATTTGATTAAACTTGTTTTTCAGTCATTTTTGAAGAGGTTTCAGGCGAGCGAGTCCAAATGGGCCGTAAAATTGACATGTTGGACTTTTAACTAAGTAAAAAATACCGAATTTGAATTTTTGCAATATAATCTTGTTGAAAATCTCATAATCAATTATATGAAATCCTAAAATTGGATCAAGACTTGTTTTTCGGTCCTTTTTGTAGAGGTTTGGGACGAGCGGGTCTAAATGGGCCGTAAAATGGACCCGTTGGACTTTTAACTTAGTAAAAAATACCGAATTTGAGTTTTTGCAATATAATCTTGTTGAAAAGCTCGTAATCACTTATATGAACACCTAAAATTGGATCAAAACTTGTTTTTCGGTCCTTTTTGTAGAGGTGTCGGACGAGCGGGTCTAAATGGGCCTTAAAATGGACCCGTTGAACTTATAACTGCGTAAAAAGAACAGAAATTGAATTTTTGCATTACAATAGTGTTGAAAAGCTCGTAATCAACGATATGAACTCTTAAGTTTTGATTAAAACTTGTTTTGCGATCCTATTGTAGAGGTTTCGGACGAGCGGGTCTAAATGGGCCGTAAAATGGACCCGTTGAACTTTTAATTGAGTAAAAAGTACAAAAATTGAGTTTTTGCAATATAATCGAGTTGAAAAGATCGTAATCAATTATATGAACTCCTAAAATTTGATTAAAACTTGTTTTTTAGTCATTTTTTCAGAGGTTTCGGGCGAGCGGGTCTAAATGGGTCGTAAAATGGACCCGTTGGACTTTTAACTGAGTAAAAAATACCGAATTTGAGTTTTTGCAATATAATCATGTTGAAAAGCTCGTAATCAATTAAATGAACTCGTAAAATTGGATCAAAACTTGTTTTCCAGTCCTTTTTGTAGATGTTTCGGACGAGCGGGTCTAAATGGGCCTTAAAATGGACCCGTTGAACTTATAACTGTGTAAAAAGAACAAAAATTGAATTTTTGCAATACAATAGTGTTGAAAAGCTCGTAATCAACGATATGAACTCCTAAAATTTGATTAAAACTTGTTTTGCGGTCCTTTTTGTAGAGGTTTCGGACGAGCGGGTCTAAATGGGCCGTAAAATGGACCCGTTGCACTTTTAACTGAGTAAAATATACCGAATTTGAGTTTTTGCAATATAATCTTGTTGAAAAGCTCGTAATCAATTATATGAACTCCTAAAATTGGATCAAAACTTGTTTTGCGGTCCTTTTTGTAGAGGTTTCGGACGAGCGGGTCTAAATGGGCCGTAAAATGGACCCGTTGTACTTTTAACTGAGTAAAAAGTAAAAAAATTGAGTTTTTGCATTATAATCGTGTTGAAAAGATCGTAATCAATTATATGAACTCCTAAAATTTGATTAAACTTTTTTTTCAGTCATTTTTGAAGAGGTTTCGGGCGAGCGGGTCCAAATGGGCCGTAAAATTGACCCGTTGGAGTTTTAACAGAGTAAAAAATACCGAATTTGAGTTTTTGCAATATAATCTTGTTGAAAAGCTCGTAATCAATTATATGAACTCCTAAAATTGGATCAAAACTTGTTTTTCGGTCCTTTTTGTAGAGGTTTCGGACGAGCGGGTCTAAATGGGCCTTAAAATGGACCCGTTGAACTTATAACTGCGTAAAAAGAACAGAAATTGAAATTTTGCATTACAATAGTGTTGAAAAGCTCGTAATCAACGATATGAACTCTTAAGTTTTGATTAAAACTTGTTTTGCGGTCCTTTTGTAGAGGTTTCGGACGAGCGGGTCTAAATGGGCCGTAAAATGGACCCGTTGGAATTTTAACTGTGTAAAAAGTACAAAAATTGAGTTATTGCAACATAATCGTTTTGAAAAGATCGTAATCAATTATATGAACTCCTAAAATTTGATTAAACTTGTTTTTCCAGTCATTTTTGAAGAGGTTTCGGGCGAGCGGGTCTAAATGGGCTGTAAAATGGACCCGTTGGACTTTTAACTTAGTAAAAAATACTGAATTTGAGTTTTTGCAATATAATCTTGTTGAAAAGCTCGTAATCAATTATATGAACTCCTAAAATTGGATCAAGACTTGTTTTTCGGTCCTTTATGTAGAGGCTTCGAACGAGCGGGTCTAAATGGGCCGTAAAACGGACCCGTTGGACTTTTAACTGAGTAAAAAATACCGAATTTGAGTTTTTGCAATATAATCTTGTTGAAAAGCTCGTAATTACTTATATGAACTCCTAAAATTGGATCAAAACTTGTTTTTCGGTCCTTTTTGTAGAGGTTTTGGACGAGCGGGTCTAAATGGGCCTTAAAATGGACCCGTTGAACTTATAACTGCGTAAAAAGAACAGGAATTGAATTTTTGCATTACAATAGTGTTGAAAAGATTGTAATCAACGATATGAACTCTTAAGTTTTTCAGTCATTTTTGAAGAGGTTTCGGGCGAGCGGGTCTAAATGGGCCGTAAAATGGACCCGTTGGACTTTTAACTGAGTAAAAAGTACAAAAATTGAGTTTTTGCAATATAATCATGTTGAAAAGATCGTAATCAATGATATGAAGTCCTAAAATTTGATTAAAATATTTTTTCGGTCATTTTTGTAGAGGTTTCGGGCGAGCGGGTCTAAATGGGCCGTAAAATGGACCCGTTGGACTTTTAACTGAGTAAAAAGTACAAAAATTGAGTTTTTGCAATATAATCGTGTTGAAAAGATCGTAATTAATTATATGAACTCCTAAAATTTGATTAAAACTTATTTTCAGTCATTTTTGAAGAGGTTTCGTTCGAGCGGGTCTAAATGGGCCGTAAAATGGACCCGTTGGACTTTTAACTGAGTGAAAAATACCGAATTTGAGTTTTTGCAATATCATCTTGTTGAAAATCTCGTAATCAATTATATGAACTCCTAAAATTGGATCAAAACTTGTTTTTCGGTCCTTTTTGTGGAGGTTTCGGACGAGTGGGTCTAAATGGGCCTTAAAATGGACCTGTTGAACTTATAACTGCGTAAAAAGAACAGAAATTGAATTTTTGCAATACAATAGTGTTGAAAAGCTCGTAATCAACGATATGAACTCTTAAGTTTTGATTAAAACTTGTTTTGCGGCCCTATTTGTAGAAATTTTGGACGAGCGGGTCTAAATGCGTCGTAAAATGGATCCGTTGGACTTTTAATTGAGTAAAAAGTAAAAAAATTGAGTTTTTGCAAAATAATCGTGTTGAAAAGATCGTAATCAATTATATGAACTCCTAAAATTGGATCAAAACTTGTTTTTCAGTCATTTTTGAAGAGGTTTCGAACGAGCGGGTCTAAATGGGCCGTAAAATGGACCCGTTGGACTTTTAACTAAGTAAAAAATACCGAATTTGAGTTTTTGCAAAATAATCTTGTTGAAAAGCTCGTAATCAATTATTTGAACTCCTAAAATTGGATCAAAACTTGTTTTGCGGTCCTTTTTGTAGAGGTTTCGGACGAGCGGGTCTAAATGGGCCGTAAAATGGACCCGTTGGACTTTTAACTGAGTAAAAAGTACATAAATTGAGTTTTTGCAATATAATCGTGTTGAAAATATCGTAATCAATTATATGAACTCCTAAAATTTGATTAAAACTTGTTTTTCAGTCATTTTTGAAGAGGTTTCGGGCGAGCGGGTCTAAATGGGCAGTAAAATGGACCCGTTGGACTTTTAACTAGGTAAAAAATACCGAATTTGAGTTTTTGCAATATAATCGTGTTGAAAAGATCGTAATCAATTCTATGAACTCCTAAAATTTGATTAAAACTTGTTTTTCGGTCATTTTTGAAGAGGTTTTGGGCGAGCGGGTCTAAATGGGCCGTAAAATGGACCCGTTGGACTTTTAACTGAGTAAAAAATACTGAATTTGAGTTTTTGCAATATAATCTTGTTGAAAAGCTCGTAATCACTTATATGAACTCCTAAAATTGGATCAAAACTTGTTTTCGTTCCTTTTTGTAGAGGTTTCGAATGAGCGGGTCTAAATGGGCCTTAAAATGGACCCGTTGAACTTATAACTATGTTGAAAAGCTCGTAATCAACGATATGAACTCTTAAGTTATGATTAAAACTTGTTTTGCGGTCCTTTTGTAGAGGTTTCGGACGAGCGGGTCTAAATGGGCCGTAAAATGGACCCGTTGGACCTTTAACTGAGTAAAAAGTACAAAAATTGAGTTTTGCAATATAATCGTGTTGAAAAGATCGTAATCAATTATATGAACTCCTAGAATTTGATTAAAACTTGTTTTTTAGTCATTTTTAAGAGGTCTTGGGCGAGCGGGTCTAAATGGGCCGTAAAATGGACCCGTTGGACTTTTAACTGAGTAAAAAATAGCGAATTTGAGTTTTTGCAATATAATCTTGTTGAAAAGCTCGTAATCAATTATATGAACTCCTAAAATTGGATCAAAACTTGTTTTTCGGTCCTTTTTGTAGTGGTTTCGGAAGAGCGGGTCTAAATGGGCCTTAAAATGGACCCGTTGAACTTATAACTGCATAAAAAGAACAGAAATTGAATTTTTGCAATACAATAGAGTTGAAAAACTCGTAATCAACGATATGAACTCTTAAGTTTTGATTAAAACTTGTTTTGCGGTCCTTTTTGTAGAGGTTTCGGACGAGGGGGTCTAAATGGGCCGTAAAATGGACCCGTTGGACTTTTAACTGAGTAAAAAGTACAAAAATTGAGTTTTTGCAATATAATTGTGTTGAAAAGATCGCAATCAATGATATGAAGTCCTAAAATTTGATTAAAACTTGTTTTTCAATCATTTTTGAAGTGGTTTCGGGCGAGCGGGTCTAAATGGCCCGTAAAATGGACCCGTTGGACTTTTAACTGAGTAAAAAATACCGAATTTGAGTTTTTGCAATATAATCTTGTTGAAAAGCTCGTAATCAATTATATGAACTCCTAAATTGTTATCAAAATTTGTTTTTCAGTCCTTTTTGTAGAGGTTTCGGGGGAGCGTGTCTAAATGGACCTTAAAATGGACCCGTTGAACTTATAACTGCGTAAAAAGAATAGAAATTGAATTTTTGCAATACAATAGTGTTGAAAAGCTCGTAATCAATGATATGAACTCTTAAGTTTTGATTAAAACTTGTTTTGCGGTCCTTTTTGTAGAGGTTTCGGACGAGAGGGTCTAAATGGGCCGTAAAATGGACACGTTGGACTTTTAACTGAGTAAAAAATACAGAAATTGAGTTTTTGCAAAAAAATCGTGTTGAAACGATCGTAATCAATTATATGAACTCCTAAAATTTGATTAAAACCTGTTTTCAGTCATTTTTGAAGAGATTTCGGGCGAGCGGGTCTAAATGGGCCGTAAAATGGACCCGTTGGACTATTAACTAAGTAAAAAATACCGAATTTGAGTTTTTCCAATATAATCGTGTTGAAAAGCTCGTAATCAATTATATGAACTCCTAAAATTGGATCAAAACTTGTTTTTCGGTCCTTTTTGTATTGGTTTCGGACGAGCGGGTCTAAATGGGCCTTAAAATGGACCCGTTGAACTTATAACTGCGTAAAAAGAACAAAAATTGAAATTTTGCAATACAATAGTGTTGAAAAGCTCGTAATCAATGATATGAACTCTTAAGTTTTGATTAAAACTTGTTTTGCTTTCCTTTTTGTAGAGGATTCGGACGAGCGGGTCTAAATGGGCCGTAAAATGGACCCGTTGGACTTTTAACTGAGTAAAAAGTACAAAAATTGAGTTTTTGCAACATAATCGTGTTGAAAAGATCGTAATCAATTATATGAACTCCTAAAATTTGATTAAACTTGTTTTTCCAGTCATTTTTGAAGAGGTTTCGGGCGAGCGGATCTAAATGGGCCGTAAAATGGACCCGTTGGACTTTTAACTAAGTAAAAAATACCGAATTTGAGTTTTTGCAATATAATCTTGTTGAAAAGCTTGTAATAAATTATATGAACTCCTAAAATTGGATCAAGACTTGTTTTTCGGTCCTTTTTGTAGAGGTTTCGAACGAGCGGGTCTAAATGGGCCGTAAAATGGACCCGTTGGACTTTTAACTGAGAAAAAAATACCGAATTTGAGTTTTTCCAATATAATCGTGTTGAAAAGCTCGTAATCAATTATATGAACTCCTAAAATTGGATCAAAACTTGTTTTTCGGTCCTTTTTGTATTGGTTTCGGACGAGCGGGTCTAAATGGGCCTTAAAATGGACCCGTTGAACTTATAACTGCGTAAAAAGAACATAAATTGAAATTTTGCAATACAATAGTGTTGAAAAGCTCGTAATCAATGATATGAACTCTTAAGTTTTGATTAAAACTTGTTTTGCTGTCCTTTTTGTAGAGGATTCGGACGAGCGAGTCTAAATGGGCCGTAAAATGGACCCGTTGGACTTTTAACTGAGTAAAAAGTACAAAAATTGAGTTTTTGCAACATAATCGTGTTGAAAAGATCGTAATCAATTATATGAACTCCTAAAATTTGATTAAACCTGTTTTTCCAGTCATTTTTGAAGAGGTTTCGGGCGAGCGGGTCTAAATGGGCCGTAAAATGGACCCGTTGGACTTTTAACTAAGTAAAAAATACCGAATTTGAGTTTTTGCAATATAATCTTGTTGAAAAGCTTGTAATAAATTATATGAACTCCTAAAATTGGATCAAGACTTGTTTTTCGGTCCTTTTTGTAGAGGTTTCGAACGAGCGGGTCTAAATGGGCCGTAAAATGGACCCGTTGGACTTTTAACTGAGAAAAAAATACAGAAATTGAGTTTTTGCAATATAATCTTGTTGAAAAGCTCGTAATCAATTATATGAACTCCTAAAATTTGATCAAAACTTGTTTTCGGTCCTTTTTGAAGAGGTTTCGGACGAGCGGGTCTAAATGGGCCTTAAAATGGACCCGTTAAACTTATAACTGCATAAAAAGAACAGAAATTGAAATTTTGCTATACAATAGTGTTGAAAAGCTCGTAATCAACGATATCAACTCTTTAGTTTTGATTAAAACTTGTTTTGCGGTCCTTTTTGTAGAGGTTTCGGACGAGGGGGTCTAAATGGGCCGTAAAATGGACCCGTTGGACTTTTAACTGAGTAAAAAGTACAAAAATTGAGTTTTTGCAATATAATCGTGTTGAAAAGATCGTAATCAATTATATGAAATCCTAAAATTTGATTAAACTTGTTTTTCAGTCATTTTTGAAGAGGTTTCGGGCGAGCGGGTCTAAATGGGCCGTAAAATGGACCCGTTGGACTTTTTTTGAAGAAAAGGCCTCATTAAAAACCCCTACTACTGTCCTTCAAGCAAAGCTAGAGGACCCTAAAAGGGGAAAAGAGTGCCCAATAATTTTATTAATCAATGAATATTTGGTACAAGATGTTGAATACAATGGGGAATATCCAATTCAAATGACAAAGACGTCATAGAATTCAGAGAAAAGGAAGCCAGCGTATGGGCTATAACATTTGCCTCACGGCGTACAAAGGAAATCGAATTAAAGTCGAAATCAAGAAGAGCAGCTTGAATCTGAAGAATAGTTGGTCCCATAGTAGATAGGTCCTGAGCAGGATTGTTGATCCTATTCGCGAGAGAGGCGCAGTCCGTTTCGATCTTGATGCGATTCCATCCTCGAGATCGGGCAAGGGTAAGACCAGCAAGGATGCTTTCCCCCTCACTGGTGATAGCGTCCATACGGCTACCGAGGGGGAAAGCAAGACCACCCACGACTGCTCCGGCAGGGTCACGAGCAACAACGCCGACTGCTGCTGCTCGAGTTGAAGGGTTGAAGGCTCCGTCCACATTAATCTTGATGTAGTTAGGTGGAGGAGGACAGGGGGAATTGGTATTAGTAGATGGAGGTGGAACAGATGAAGTAGAAGATTTACAAAATTCATCATGTAAACTAATTGAATTGACTGCAATTAGCCATGAGGGTTGTAAATGGTGGTTGTGAATCCAATCATTACGTCTATTCCAAATATTCCATAAAACTGTAAGAAAGAGACCAAATTTATCAGGGGAAATAGTGGAGGCTGCTTCCTCTAGCCATTGTAAGGGTGAAAGAGCTAAACTCTTATAGAGAGAGATAGGAATACCACTAATTTGGAGGGCTTCAGTTGCCCCAGGACAGTCACGAAACGCATGAAGAATTGTTTCCGCATGATTACCACAGATAGAACATAGCCCCGAACTAGGGGAGAAAACTTGCATTTTAGAGCCAACTGGTAGAGCATCAGATGCCATACGCCAACCAAAAGTTTTAACTTTGGGTAAAACTTTTATTTTGGATAAAAATTTCCAAAACCGAGAAGGTGGCGAAGGTTGGGAAAAGGAGCGTTGTAAGAAAATATATCCAGAGCGAACTGAGTATATACCCGAGTCATTGGGAGACCATAAAATTGAGTCTCGTTGATCATTTATGATGGGGATACGGAGAATGGCATCCGCATCACTTTGATTGAAGTAATTATTTAACTTTACTGTATCCCAGGTAGTTTGATTGCGAATCATGAACTCCTTACAACGAATGTGGAATTCGTCAGAAATTTCATAATCCCCAGTTAGCTCAATCGGGGAAGACCCACCCCAAATATCTTTGTGTATTCTGATATTACTGTTTATACCAGGGCGATGAAGAAAGCCAGGGAAAAGACGCTGAATAGCGTTATATATACCTTGCCAGGCAAAGGAGCCTCTACAAGGTTTCGGCGCATCCAAGATGTTGCCCGAAGGGAAATATTTGGAACGGTATATTTGACCTAATAAAGAGTCTGGTTCACAAATTAGTTTCCAAATTTGCTTACCTAAAAGAGCGATGTTAAAATCGTGTAGGTCTTTGAAGCCCATGCCACCAGCGAATTTAGGCAAACATATGTGATTCCACGGTAACATGTGCCAACCTTTTTTGTTGGATTTACCAGTCCACCAATATTGGCGGATTGATGTAGTCATATCGTCGATGATATTGTATGGAAGAAGGTAGCAAGACATCACGTATTGTGGGAGAGATTGTAAAACAGCTTTGATGAAAATCTCTCTACCACTAAAGGATAGAAGGTGTTTTTCCCAACTAGAGAGACGATCGTGTACTTTATCTCGGACAAAGCCTAATGATTCTGTTTTGTTTTTCCCTATTAGGAGCGGAATGCCCAGGTATACTCCGGGGTTAGAAACTTCACGCACTTGTAAAAGGCTATTGATTGTATTCCTTGTTGTAGAAGGTGTACGTGGGTTATAGAAAATTGTTGATTTATCGAAATTTATTGCTTGACCAGATGCGTTAGCATATACTTGAAGAGCATTTTTTAGAAGGGATGCTTCAGATTGATTGGTATTGATAAATACCAAACAATCATCAGCAAAAAGAAGGTGGTTGACTTTGGGCCCATGCTTACATGCGCCTAGACCTGGAAGAATATTAGTTTGTTGAGCGGCAGCTAAATAAGCCGAGAGTCCTTGAGTGCAGAATAGAAAAAGAAAAGGGGATAGAGGATCCCCCTGACGAAGACCACGTTGAGGTTGAAATGTTGGTGAAAAGGAATTATTGATTTTAACCGAGAACGAAACAGTGGAAATACAACGCATTATAAGTTCAATCCAATCGGATGCAAAACCCATTCGTGTCATAACGTTTGCAAGGAAAGACCATTAAACTCTATCGAAGGCTTTTTCCATGTCAAGCTTGAGAGCAGCTCCTTGTGAGGATTTAGTCGCACCAGAGTTGATATTGTGAATTATTTCATGCGCAACAAGGATATTGTCCGAGATGTTGCGTCCCTGAACAAAGGCAGCTTGATTAGGGCTAATACAAAGAGGTATAGCATGTTTCATTCTATTAACAATTGTTTTGGCAAAAATTTTATAGAGTACAGTACATAGACTAATTGGTCTGAGTTGCTTCATGGAAGTTGGGTCATTAACTTTGGGTATTAGCACTAGTATAGTTTTGTTGACTAAAGACATATCTGCGTTACCATTTAAAAGATCCATACAAAGATTAAGAACATCATCACCAACTGTGTCCCAGTGTTGTCTAAAGAAGCTACTAGGCAGGCCGTCGGCACCCGGAGCCTTCCTAGGGTCAATATCTTTAAAGGCATGTAGAATTTCATCTCTGGTGAACGGCTTGAGAAGGTTGTCGTTAATTGAAGAGTTAATGGAGGGTTGGATTTTGTCAAGAATGATTTCCGATAATTGGGGGTTAGATGTTGTAAATAGGTTTTTAAAATAATTCGAAGCGATATCCATTATTTCAGATTCAGAGGTACACCAATTAGAGTTGGCGTCATAAAGACCTATGATTGAATTTTTATTATTACGATTAGAAGCTCTGGCATGAAAAAATTTGGTATTTTTGTCTCCTTGGGATAGCCAAAGAGTTCGAGATCTTTGAGCCCAATAAGCTTCTTGTTCTGATAAGAGATTATTTAATTCCGTTCTATAGTTTAAATAAATTTGTTTATTTGTGGTTGTTAAGGGGCGATAGAGAAGTTTGTTTATTTTTTTGGTAAGGAATTTAATACGTCCTGTACTTTTGAAGCGTTGTTGGTTTTGCCAATCATCTAAGTATAATCCTACTGCTTTAATTTTATTAATGGCTGTACCGGGGGTATCAACCCATGCCCGTTTGATTGTTTGGATGTTATCTTTATTATTAGCCCAACAACTTTCAAATCTGAAATTTTTAGGGATTTGTATTTTGGTTGTATTAGTAGGTTTATCAAATTCAAGAAGAAGGAAACAGTGGTCGGATTTTGCAACATATTCCGAAATTATACAATGACTAGGGTAGAGATCTTTCCATGCGTAGTTAGCAACAAAACGGTCAAGACGTTCATGAATTACCGGGGTTAAGGGACCTACTTTCGTCCATGTAAACCATCCCGAATTTGGTTTGCAGTCAAATAAGTTGTTTCGAATAAGACAATTTCGAAAATTTTTGATTTGGGATCTTGCTCTCCGTGGACCCCCTTGTTTTTCTGAATCTGTTAGGATCTCATTAAGATCTCCTCCAATAAGCCAAGGTTCATCTTTAGTAGAATAGTGTAAGGAATCAATTAATTCCCATGTTTTATATTTTTGGCTAGTTTCCGAAAATCCATGCATTCCAGTGAAAAACATAGTGCTATTATTATTTGTAATTTGAATGTGAATATAACGCGGCGAATAGGAAATTAAACTTAAATTGATATCTTTTGCAGCGAATAAGGAAATACCGGAACACCCTTCCGAGGGGGGGGATAGAAATAATGTCTAACATACCTAATGAAAGACATAAGCGGTTACATTCCGCATTATTTAACTTAGTTTCACATAAAAAGATAATATTAGGTTTGGTACGTTGGACAAAGTCTCGGAGATGTTGAACCGTCGGGGCTTGTCCAAGGCCCTGACAGTTCCAGCAGAGGATCTTCATTTTGCTCGGCGGGGCTGGGAGTCAGCCGCCGCCGAAGAGTTTTTAGAGCTGCTCATCCCAGCTTTTGGAGTAGATCCTGATTGTTTGGATGATATGAAGCGACCGATGACAGTGAGTTTGGGATCTTCCTTGATGAAGTCGAAGTCAGGAGTATAGAGAAGTTTTGATTCTTCAGAGGTGAGATTGATCGAGTTGAGTTGGGGGATTGAAGAGGAAGAAGCCATTGAGGGTTTTGGAAGGTATGAGTAGTAAGATGGAGATGATAGTTGTGGTGATTTGTTGTGAATGTATGGTGAGTATATAAAGAAAACGTGGATCGCTGAAGGGGATGAGATATGAAAAGTGGATCGTAAAATATTATGAGATAAAATAGACAACTGTGAAAGGTAGAGAATATTAGTAACAAAAAGTTTAATTAAGGTAGTTAACTTAATTGATTTAATTGACTTATAAGAGATAGAAAATCTGGGATTTATAAATGGAAAATATCTTAATTGGGAATTTGATTGCGAAAAAAAAGTTTGATTGAAAAAGTTATTGTATAAGATGGTTATAACAAGGAATTTTTTAGAGTAGAAGAAACTAAAAGTGTGAATAAATTGTAAGGCCGTAAATATAGGAGAATAAAATATATAACTGTTGGAACTTATTATCATTATTGATATTGATGTTGCAAAATAAAAGGAATAGATTGGGAGGGAAAATTTTAGTAATAAAGTTGATTTCAATAGATAGAATGAAAACGGAAAAAAAACCTTTATCGTTGACTATATTTAAAGTTACATTATGGAAGAATTTATGAGTTAAATATACAAATAAATATGGAGGGGAAATTTTCGCAGTAAATTTGGCGAAGGATTTATTCCGGCGAATTAGTTGGGAGGTAAACGGTAATTGAGAGTTAAAAGAGCATTTAAAATTGGAATACTTTATGAGGTAGCGGGAAAGTATTG
Organism: Hibiscus trionum; assembly: GCA_030270665.1. NCBI lineage: Eukaryota > Viridiplantae > Streptophyta > Magnoliopsida > Malvales > Malvaceae > Hibiscus > Hibiscus trionum. The sequence continues at coordinate 35,915,106 of BSYR01000026.1, read as the reverse complement.
GGAAGGGTTGAGAGAATAAAATTTGGTTAGATTTTGAGAATGTATATGAAGAGATAGAATTTAATAGGAGTAAAAAGCTTGAGGAGTAAGTATAGAATGTAACGGAGAGGCTCCTATTAAAAAGGAATTGATCAGAATCCCATAATTGGGCTTGTGGCAATTCACCTAAAAAGGTGTAGTGGGAAGGGGTGTTACGCGAGCATAACAAAGAATATCGTGCAGTTATAGAAACACATACATCAGAAGAAGAAAATAAATCATACATGGCAGTATAAATATAAACTAATAAGCAGATAAAGGCATGAAAATGAAAATAAAGGAAAAGTAGAAGAGAAAAAAAGCAGGAAAAAATAATTACAGACCCAGGGGAATGAAGAAGAGGGGGTAAGAAAATAAATACAAACCAAAAGAGCAAAAAGATATAGGGGGGAGTGCTATGTAATTTAAATAAGATAAGAGTGAATCTTAACCCAGTGGTATTAATGAGAAACCAGGAAGCTCTGATCAGCTGCTGAGTAGCTTGTGTAAGTACGTCCGTAGTTGGTACATAATGAGAGTCCTCAAATAAGTTGACACAAAGAAGAAACATGCAGTGAGATAAATTAGAGAAAATGATAAACCGAATATTGTAATTGGGGAGATACAACAGGAAAATAGAATAAAGATACCGAATGAGCAATTGATAATCATAACATAATTTAAAGGTATAATAATATACAAAGGTTATGCTGTTGAACATAGGAAGGAAAATGAATATATGAATTTGGAGCAGATAGGATGGGGCTGGTGAAAGGGAGAAAGTCTAGACTAAGCATAACAGTTAGGTAAATCTTAAATAAAGTAGAAGTGACTGAGTTTAAAGGATCATTTCGCATATAGTTCCAAGAGCTAAGAGTTATAGGGTGGTCTTTAAAAGAAAAAATAGAATGTGCATGTATAAATGCTATTTGAGGGAAGTTTGGTAGCAGTATGAAAGAATAAATATTATTGTTTTGATATGATAAGTTTACGGTATTCATTCTGGGCAGGGGTGAAAATATAACAATTGGAAAACAATTGGAATGTAGAACCAGATACTGGAGAGTCTGGATACAGTAGTTAGAAGTTGTTAGCATCCCAAACATAGAAAGGTAGTGAAATAAATGAAGGTATTGGTAAGTGAAAGGGAACATGTGCAAACAACAATTGTATAAAATAAAGTAGGATCCCAGAATTTGGGCTTGAGATTGATTCCCTAAAAGGGCTTGGATTCGAGATAATATAGTGTAACATTTAAAGATGTAGATGCTTAACAGAGAATAATATATAATAACAGACATGGAAATTTTTACAACAATGTCACAATTGGCATAGAAAGGATAGAGAGTCAAAACGAAAATAAAGAACCAACAGATTAATGAAGTAGAATGAAATTCTAGTAACTTTAGATAGGGATATCTAAAAGACAAAAACATGAATGATAAAGACATGAATATAAAGCGTAACAGGGAAGAAAATAAGAGACAAAACATAGAGAATTCGTACCGCGGATTCTGCCGATTGCGAACAATAGAAGCTATACTGATGAAAGGGATTTGAGGATTTATCTGGAAAAGAAAGGATAAAGAAAAGGTTAAATAAAGAACAAACCTTAAAAAATAAAAAGGACGGTAGAAGAAAAGAAACCCTATCCGTCGAAGGGAGAAGGTCTCTGAAAGGAGCCACCCCCAGATTCCAGAAAGGGGGATACCCATTGCAGATGAACATGAGTATAACAAAAACCCTAGGCCGCATTGCGGTCTATAGCAACCCTGAGAAGGACGGTGGAAGGCGGCCGTCATACTCAACCAGAAGGTTCGTCGTCTCTATTCCGAAAACGATGAGAAGGGGAAGAGCCCCTCATCGATCACCGAACAAGATGCATGTGAGGTAGGGAATCTGCAAAACCAAAGGAAAAAAACTTTGAAACAAGAAAAAAATAGAAAATATAGATCTATAAAAGAAAAAAGGGTAAGCAAAAGGAATCGAGAAATGGCCATGAAAAAGCCATCCAGATCTGTGAAAAATGTAAAACCAAGAGGTCTATCTGCAGAAGACAACGCCGGAGACAAGGTCGACTGGAAAAAAAACAAAGACCGATTCTTGCCGTTGTCGTAGAAGAGACAAAGGTGAGCCATAAAGATCAGACGTAAAATTGAGCCCATGAAAAACAGAAAGTAAAGAGATAGGTTAGATCTAAGAAAAAAGATAAAAAGCAAATAAAAGTAGAGTTGAAGATTCAAACCGTTCCAATCTGAGAAAACTCGAAGGGATTTACCCATCACTGAATCTGACGAAATGAGAGAGATGAAGCGGTTGAAAGAAAGAGAAAAAAACAGCCAAAAAACAAAACATAGAAAAAACCAAGGGATTAGATAAAACAAGAGAAAACCGTATATAAAAAATAAACTATAAAAAAATGAGATATGCGATGGGATGACTCCCTGACTTCTCCCGAATTCCAAGGGATGTTACCCGTTGGACTTTTAACTAAGTAAAAAGTATAAAAATTGAGTTTTTGCAATATAATCATGTTGAAAAAAACGTAATCAATTATATGAACTCCTAAAATTTGATTAAAACTTGTTTTTCAGTCATTTTTGATGAGTTTTCGGGCGAGCGGGTCTAAATGGGCCGTAAAATGGACCCGTTGGACTTTTAACTGAGTAAAAAATACCGAATTTGAGTTTTTGCAATATAATCTTCTTGAAAAGCTCGTAATCAATTATATGAACTCCTAAAATTTGGTCAAAACTTGTTTTCGGTCCTTTTTGTAGAGATTTCGGACGAGCGGGTCTAAATGGGCCTTAAAATGGACCCGTTGAAGATATAACTGCGTAAAAAGAACAGAAATTGAATTTATGCAATACAATCGTGTTGAAAAGATCGTAATCAGTTATATGAACTCCTAAAATTTGATTAAAACTTGTTTTTCAGTCATTTTTGAAGAGGTTTCGGGCGAGCTGGTCTAAATGGCCCGTAAAATGGATCCGTTGGACTTTTAACTGAGTAAAAAGTACAAAAATTGAGTTTTTGCAATATAATCTTGTTGAAAATCTCGTAATCAATTATATGAACTCCTAAAATTGGATCAAAACTTTTTTTTCGATCCTTTTTGTAGAGGATTCGGACGAGCGGGTCTAAATGGGCCTTAAAATGGGTCCGTTGAACTTATAACTGCGTAAAAAGAACATAAATTGAATTTTTGCAATACAATAGTGTTGAAAAGCTTGTAATCAACGATATGAACTCTTAAGTCTTGATTAAAACTTGTTTTGGGGTCCTTTTGGTAGAGGTTTCTGACGAGCGGGTCTAAATGGGCCCTAAAATGGACCCGTTGGACTTTTAACAGAGTAAAAAGTACAAAAGTTGAGTTTTTACAATATAATCGTGTTGAAAAAATCATAATCAATGATATGAAGTTCTAAAATTTGATTAAAACATGTTTTTCGGTCATTTTTGAAGAGGTTTCGGGCTAGCGGGTCTAAATGGGCCGTAAAATGGACCCGTTGGACTTTTGACTGAGTAAAAAATACCGAATTTGTGTTTTTACAATATAATCTTGTTGAAAAGATCGTAATCAATTATATGAACTCCTAAAATTTGATCAAAACTTATTTTTCGGTCATTTTTGAAGAGGTTTCGGGCGAGCGGGTCTAAATGGGCCGTAAAATGGACCCGTTGGACTTTTCACTGAGTAAAAAATACCGAATTTAAGTTTTTACAATTTAATCTTGTTGAAAAGCTCGTAATCAATTATATGAACTCCTAAAATTGGATCAAAACTTATTTTTCGGTCATTTTTGAAGAGGTTTCGGGCGAGTGGGTCTAAATGGGCCGTAAAATGGACCCGTTGGACTTTTAACTGAGTAAAAAATACCGAATTTAAGTTTTTGCAATATAATCTTGTTGAAAAGCACGTAATCAATTATATGAACTCCTAAAATTGGATCAAAACTTGTTTTTCGGTCCTTTTTATAGAGGTTTCGGACGAGCGGGTCTAAATGGGCCTTAAAATGGACCCGTTGAACTTATAACTGCCTAAAAAGAACATAAATTGAATATTTGCAATACAATAGTGTTGAAAAGCTCGTAATCAACGATATGAACTCTTAAGTTTTGATTTTAAACTTGTTTTGCGGTCCTTTTTGTAGAGGTTTCGAACGAGCGGGTCTAAATGGGCCGTAAAATAGACCCGCTGGACTTTTAACTGAGTAAAAAGTACAAAAATTGAGTTTTTGCAATATAATCATGTTAAAAAGATCGTAATCAATTATATGAACACCTAAAATTTGATTAAAACTTGTTTTTTAGTCATTTTTAAGAGGTTTCGGGCGAGCGGGACTAAATTGGCCGTAAAATGGACCCGTTGGACTTTTAACTGAGTAAAAAATACCGAATTTGAGTTTTTGCAATATAATTTTGTTGAAAAGCTCGTAATCAATTATATGAACACCTAAAATTGGATCAAAGCTTGTTTTTTGGTCCTTTTTGTAGAGGTTTCGGACGAGCGGGTCTAAATGGGCCTTAAACTGGACCCGTTGAACTTATAAGTGCGTAAAAAGAACATAGATTGAATTTTTGCATTACAATAGTGTTGAAAAGCTCGTAATCAACGATATGAACTCTTAAGTTTTGATTAAAACTTGTTTTGCGGTCCTTTTGTAGAGGTTTCGGACGAGCGGGACTAAATGGGCCGTAAAATGGACCCGTTGGACTTTTAACTGAGTAAAAAGTACAAAAATTGAGTTTTTGCAATATAATCGTGTTGAAAAGATCGTAATCAATTATATGAACTCCTAAAATTTGATTAAAATTTGTTTTTCAGTCATTTTTGAAGAGGTTTCGGGCGAGCGGGTCTAAATGGGTCGTAAAATGGACCCGTTGGACTTTTAACTGAGTAAAAAATACCGAATTTGAGTTTTTGCAATATAATCTTGTTGAAAAGCTCGTAATCAATTATATGAACTCCTAAGATTGGATCAAAACTTGTTTTTCGGTCCTTTTTGTAGAGGTTTCGGACGAGCGGGTCTAAATGGGCCTTAAAATGGACCTGTTGAACTTATAACTGCATAAAAAGAACATAAATTGAATTTTTGCAATACAATAGTGTTGAAAAGCTCGTAATCAACGATATGAACTCTTAAGTTTTGATTAAAACTTGTTTTGCGGTCCTTTTTGTAGAGGTTTCGGACGAGCGGGTCTATATTGACCGTAAAATGGACCCGTTAGACTTTTAACTGAGTAAAAAGTACAAAATTGAGTTTTTGCAATATAATCATGTTGAAAATATCGTAATCAATGATATGAAGTCCTAAAATTTGATTAAAACTTGTTTTTCGGTCATTTTTGAAGAGGTTTCGGGCGAGCGGGTCTAAATGGGTCGTAAAATGGACCCGTTGGACTTTTAACTAAGTAAAAAATACCGAATTTGTGTTTTTGCAATATAATCTTGTTGAATAGATCGTAATAAATTTTATGAACTCCTAAAATTTGATCAAAACTTATTTTTCGGTCATTTTTGAAGTGGTTTCGGGCGAGCGGGTCTAAATGGGCCGCAAAATGGACCCCTTGGACTTTTAACTGAGTAAAAAATACCGAATCTGAGTTTTTGCAATATAATCGTGTTGAAAAGCTCGTAATCAATTATATGAACTCCTAAAATTGGATCAAAACTTGTTTTTCGGTCCTTTTTGTAGAGGTTTCAGACGAGCGGGTCTAAATGGGCCCTAAAATGGACCCGTTGAACTTATAACTGCGTAAAAAGAACAGAAATTGAAGTTTTGCATTACAATAGTGTTGAAAAGCTCGTAATCAACGATATGAACTCTTAAGTTTTGATTAAAACTTGTTTTGCGGTCCTTTTATAGAGGTTTCGGACGAGCGGGTCTAAATGGGCCGTAAAATGGACCCGTTGGAATTTTAACTGTGTAAAAAGTACAAAAATTGAGTTTTTGCAACATAATCGTGTTGAAAAGATCGTAATCAATTATATGAACTCCTAAAATTTGATTAAACTTGTTTTTCGAGTCATTTTTGAAGAGGTTTCGGGCGAGCGGGTCTAAATGGGCTGTAAAATGGACCCGTTGGACTTTTAACTTAGTAAAAATACTGAATTTGAGTTTTTGCAATATAATCTTGTTGAAAAGCTCGTAATCAATTATATGAACTCCTAAAATTGGATCAAGACTTGTTTTTCGGTCCTTTATGTAGAGGCTTCGAACGAGCGGGTCTAAATGGGCCGTAAAACGGACCCGTTGGACTTTTAACTGAGTAAAAAATACCGAATTTGAGTTGTTGCAATATAATCTTGTTGAAAAGCTCGTAATCAATTATATGAACTCCTAAAATTTGATCAAAACTTGTTTTCGGTCCTTTTTTTAGAGATTTCGGACGAGCGGGTCTAAATGGGCCTTAAAATGGACCCGTTGAACTTATAACTGCGTAAAAAGAACAGAAATTGAATTTTTGAAATACAATCGTGTTGAAAAGATCGTAATCAATTATATGAACTCCTAAAATTTGATTAAAACTTGTTTTTCAGTCATTTTTGAAGAGGTTTCGGGCGAGCGGGTCTAAATGGGCCGTAAAATGGACCCGTTGGACTTTTAACTGAGTAAAAAATACCGAATTTGAGTTTTTGCAATATAATCTTGTTGAAAAGCTCGTAATCAATTATATGAACTCCTAAAATTGGATCAAAACTTGTTTTTCGGTCCTTTTTGTAGAGGTTTCGGACGAGCGGGTCTAAATGGGCCTTAAAATGGACCTGTTGAACTTATAACTGCATAAAAAGAACAGAAATTGAATTTTTGCAATACAATAGTGTTGAAAAGCTCGTAATCAACGATATGAACTCTTAAGTTTTGATTAAAACTTGTTTTGCGGTCCTTTTTGTAGAGGTTTCGGACTAGCGGGTCTATATTGACCGTAAAATGGACTCGTTAGACTTTTAACTGAGTAAAAAGTACAAAATTGAGTTTTTGCAATATAATCATGTTGAAAATATCGTAATCAATGATATGAAGTCCTAAAATTTGATTAAAACTTGTTTTTCGGTCATTTTTGAAGAGGTTTCGGGCAAGCGGGTCTAAATGGGTCGTAAAATGGACCCGTTGGACTTTTAACTAAGTAAAAAATACCGAATTTGTGTTTTTGCAATATAATCTTGTTGAATAGATCGTAATCAATTTTATGAACTCCTAAAATTTGATCAAAACTTATTTTTCGGTCATTTTTGAAGCGGTTTCGGGCGAGCGGGTCTAAATGGGCCGCAAAATGGACCCCTTGGACTTTTAACTGAGTAAAAAATACCGAATCTGAGTTTTTGCAATATAATCGTGTTGAAAAGCTCGTAATCAATTATATGAACTCCTAAAATTGGATCAAAACTTGTTTTTCGGTCCTTTTTGTAGAGGTTTCAGACGAGCGGGTCTAAATGGGCCTTAAAATGGACCCGTTGAACTTATAACTGCGTAAAAAGAACAGAAATTGAAGTTTTGCATTACAATAGTGTTGAAAAGCTCGTAATCAACGATATGAACTCTTAAGTTTTGATTAAAACTTGTTTTGCGGTCCTTTTATAGAGGTTTCGGACGAGCGGGTCTAAATGGGCCGTAAAATGGACCCGTTGGAATTTTAACTGTGTAAAAAGTACAAAAATTGAGTTTTTGCAACATAATCGTGTTGAAAAGATCGTAATCAATTATATGAACTCCTAAAATTTGATTAAACTTGTTTTTCCAGTCATTTTTGAAGAGGTTTCGGGCGAGCGGGTCTAAATGGGCTGTAAAATGGACCCGTTGGACTTTTAACTTAGTAAAAAATATTGAATTTGAGTTTTTGCAATATAATCTTGTTGAAAAGCTCGTAATCAATTATATGAACTCCTAAAATTGGATCAAGACTTGTTTTTCGGTCCTTTATGTAGAGGCTTCGAACGAGCGGGTCTAAATGGGCCGTAAAACGGACCCGTTGGACTTTTAACTGAGTAAAAAATACCGAATTTGAGTTGTTGCAATATAATCTTGTTGAAAAGCTCGTAATCAATTATATGAACTCCTAAAATTTGATCAAAACTTGTTTTCGGTCCTTTTTTTTAGAGATTTCGGACGAGCGGGTCTAAATGGGCCTTAAAATGGACCCGTTGAACTTATAACTGCGTAAAAAGAACAGAAATTGAATTTTTGAAATACAATCGTGTTGAAAAGATCGTAATCAGTTATATGAACTCCTAAAATTTGATTAAAACTTGTTTTTCAGTCATTTTTGAAGAGGTTTCGGGCGAGCGGGTCTAAATGGGCCGTAAAATGGACCCGTTGGACTTTTAACTGAGTAAAAAGTACAAAAATTGAGTTTTTGCAATATAATCATGTTGAAAAGATCGTAATCAATGATATAAAGTCCTAAAATTTGATTAAAATATTTTTTCGGTCATTTTTGTAGAGGTTTCGGGCGAGCGGGTCTAAATGGGCCGTAAAATGGACCCGTTGGACTTTTAACTGAGTAAAAAGTACAAAAATTGAGTTTTTGCAATATAATCGTGTTGAAAAGATCGTAATTAATTATATGAACTCCTAAAATTTGATTAAAACTTATTTTCAGTCATTTTTGAAGAGGTTTCGTGCGAGCGGGTCTAAATGGGCCGTAAAATGGACCCGTTGGACTTTTAACTGAGTAAAAAATACCGAATTTGAGTTTTTGCAATATCATCTTGTTGAAAATCTCGTAATCAATTATATGAACTCCTAAAATTGGATCAAAACTTGTTTTTCGGTCCTTTTTGTGGAGGTTTCGGACGAGTGGGTCTAAATGGGCCTTAAAATGGACCCGTTGAACTTATAACTGCGTAAAAAGAACAGAAATTGAATTTTTGCAATACAATAGTGTTGAAAAGCTCGTAATCAACGATATGAACTCTTAAGTTTTGATTAAAACTTGTTTTGCGGCCCTATTTGTAGAAATTTTGGACGAGCGGGTCTAAATGCGTCGTAAAATGGATCCCTTGGACTTTTAATTGAGTAAAAAGTAAAAAAATTGAGTTTTTGCAATATAATCGTGTTGAAAAGATCGTAATCAATTATATGAACTCCTAAAATTGGATCAAAACTTGTTTTTCAGTCATTTTTGAAGAGGTTTCGAACGAGCGGGTCTAAATGGGCCGTAAAATGGACCCGTTGGACTTTTAACTAAGTAAAAAATACCGAATTTGAGTTTTTGCAATATAATCTTGTTGAAAAGCTCGTAATCAATTATTTGAACTCCTAAAATTGGATCAAAACTTGTTTTGCGGTCCTTTTTGTAGAGGTTTCGGACGAGCGGGTCTAAATGGGCCGTAAAATGGACCCGTTGGACTTTTAACTGAGTAAAAAGTACATAAATTGAGTTTTTGCAATATAATCGTGTTGAAAATATCGTAATCAATTATATGAACTCCTAAAATTTGATTAAAACTTGTTTTTCAGTCATTTTTGAAGAGGTTTCGGGCGAGCGGGTCTAAATGGGCCGTAAAATGGACCCGTTGGACTTTTAACTAGGTAAAAAATACCAAATTTGAGTTTTTGCAATATAATCGTGTTGAAAAGATCGTAATCAATTCTATGAACTCCTAAAATTTGATTAAAACTTGTTTTTCGGTCATTTTTGAAGAGGTTTTGGGCGAGCGGGTCTAAATGGGCCGTAAAATGGACCCGTTGGACTTTTAACTGAGTAAAAAATACCGAATTTGAGTTTTTGCAATATAATCTTGTTGAAAAGCTCGTAATCACTTATATGAACTCCTAAAATTGGATTAAAACTTGTTTTCATTCCTTTTTGTAGAGGTTTCGAATGAGCGGGTCTAAATGGGCCTTAAAATGGACCCGTTGAACTTATAACTGTGTTGAAAAGCTCGTAATCAATGATATGAACTCTTAAGTTTTGATTAAAACTTGTTTTGCAGTCCTTTTGTAGAGGTTTCGTACGAGCGGGTCTAAATGGGCCGTAAAATGGACCCGTTGGACTTTTAACTGAGTAAAAATTACAAAAATTGAGTTTTGCAATATAATCGTGTTGAAAAGATCGTAATCAATTATATGAACTCCTAAAATTTGATTAAAACTTGTTTTTTAGTCATTTTTAAGAGGTCTTGGGCGAGCGGGTCTAACTGGGCCGTAAAATGGACCCGTTGGACTTTTAACTGAGTAAAAAATAGCGAATTTGAGTTTTTGCAATATAATCTTGTTGAAAAGCTCGTAATCAATTATATGAACTCCTAAAATTGGATCAAAACTTGTTTTTCGGTCCTTTTTGTAGTGGTTTCGGAAGAGCGGGTCTAAATGGGCCTTAAAATGGACCCGTTGAACTTATAACTGCATAAAAAGAACAGAAATTGAATTTTTGCAATACAATAGAGTTGAAAAGCTCGTAATCAACGATATGAACTCTTAAGTTTTGATTAAAACTTGTTTTGCGGTCCTTTTTGTAGAGGTTTCGGACGAGCGGGTCTAAATGGGCCGTAAAATGGACCCGTTGGACTTTTAACTGAGTAAAAAGTACCAAAATTGAGTTTTTGCAATATAATCGTGTTGAAAATATCGTAATCAATTATATGAACTCCTAAAATTTGATTAAACTTGTTTTTCTGTCATTTTTGAAGAGGTTTCGGGCGAGCGGGTCCAAATGGGCCGTAAAATTGACCCGTTGGACTTTTAACTGAGTAAAAAGTATAAAAATTGAGTTTTTGCAATATAATCGTGTTGAAAAGATCGTAATCAATTATATGAACTCCTAAAATTTGATTAAAACTTGCTTTTTCGGTCCTTTTTGTAGAGGTTTCGAACGAGCGGGTCTAAATGGGTCGTAAAATGGACCCGTTGGACTTTTAACTGAGTAAAAAATACTGAATTGGAGTTTTTGCAATATAATCTTGTTGAAAAGCTCGTAATCAATTATATGGACTCCTAAAATTGGATCAAAACTTGTTTTTCAGTCTTTTTTGTAGAGGTTTCAGACGAGCGGGTCTAAATGGGCCTTAAAATGGACCCGTTGGAATTTTAACTGTGTAAAAAGTACAAAAATTGAGTTTTTGCAATATAATCGTGTTGAAAAGATCATAATCAATTACATGAACTCCTAAAATTTGATTAAAACTTGTTTTCCAATCATTTTTGAAGAGGTTTCGGGCGAGCGGGACTAAATGGCCCGTAAAATGGACCAGTTGGACTTTTAACTGAGTAAAAATTACCGAATTTGAGTTTTTGCAATATAATCTTGTTGAAAAGTTCGTAATCAATTTGATGAACTCCTAAAATTGGATCAAAACTTGTTTTTCGGTCCTTTTTGTAGAGGTTTCGGACGAGCGGGTCTAAATGGGCCTTAAAATGGACCCGTTGAACTTATAACTGGGTAAAAAGAATAGAAATTGAATTTTTCAATACAATAGTGTTCAAAAGCTCGTAATCAACGATATGAACTCTTAAGTTTTGATTAAAACTTATTTTGTGGTCCTTTTTGTAGAGGTTTCGGACGAGCGGGTCTAAATGGGCCTTAAAATGGACCCGTTGGACTTTTAACTGAGTAAAAAGTACATAAATTGAGTTTTTGCAATATAATCGTGTTGAAAAGATCGTAATCATTTATATGAACTCCTAAAATTTGATTAAAACTAGTTTTTCAGTCATTTTTGAAGAGGTTTCGGGCGAGCGGGTCTAAAAGGGCCGTAAAATGGACCCGTTGGACTTTTAACTGAGTAAAAAATACCGAATTTGAGTTTTTGCAAAATAATCTTGTTGAAAAGCTCGTAATCAATTATATGAACTCCTAAAATTGGATCAAAACTTGTTTTTCGGTCCTTTTTGTAGAGGTTTCGGACGAGCGGGTCTAAATGGGCCTTAAAATGGACCCGTTGAACTTATAACTGCGTAAAAACAACATAAATTGAATTTTTGCAATACAATAGTGTTGAAAAGCTCATAATCAACGATATGAACTCTTAAGTTTTGATTAAAACTTGTTTTGCAGTCCCTTTTGTAGAGGTTTCGGACGAGCGGGTCTAAATGGGCTGTAAAATGGACCCGTTGGACTTTTACCTGAGTAAAAAGTACAAAAATTGAGTTTTTGCAATATAATCGTGTTGAAAAGATCGTAATCAATTATATGAACTCCTAAAATTTGATTAAACTTGTTTTCAATCATTTTTGAAGAGGTTTCGGGCGAGCGGGTCTAAATGGCCCGTAAAATGGACCCGTTGGACTTTTAACTGAGTAAAAAATACCGAATTTGAGTTTTTGCAATATAATCTTGTTGAAAAGCTCGTAATCAATTATATGAACTCCTAAATTGTTATCAAAACTTGTTTTTCGGTCCTTTTTGTAGAGGTTTCGGGGGAGCGTGTCTAAATGGACCTTAAAATGGACTCGTTGAACTTATAACTGCGTAAAAAGAATAGAAATTGAATTTTTGCAATACAATAGTGTTCAAAAGCTCGTAATCAATGATATGAACTCTTAAGTTTTGATTAAAACTTGTTTTGCGGTCCTTTTTGTAGAGGTTTCGGACGAGCGGGTCTAAATGGGCCGTAAAATGGACACGTTGGACTTTTAACTGAGTAAAAAATACAGAAATTGAGTTTTTGCAAAAAAATCGTGTTGAAACGATCGTAATCAATTATATGAACTCCTAAAATTTGATTAAAACTTGTTTTCAGTCATTTTTGAAGAGATTTCGGGCGAGCGGGTCTAAATGGGCCGTAAAATGGACCCGTTGGACTATTAACTAAGTAAAAAATACCGAATTTGAGTTTTTCCAATATAATCGTGTTGAAAAGCTCGTAATCAATTATATGAACTCCTAAAATTGGATCAAAACTTGTTTTTCGGTCCTTTTTGTATTGGTTTCGGACGAGCGGGTCTAAATGGGCCTTAAAATGGACCCGTTGAACTTATAACTGCGTAAAAAGAACAGAAATTGAAATTTTGCAATACAATAGTGTTGAAAAGCTCGTAATCAATGATATGAACTCTTAAGTTTTGATTAAAACTTGTTTTGCTGTCCTTTTTGTAGAGGATTCGGACGAGCGGGTCTAAATGGGCCGTAAAATGGACCCGTTGGACTTTTAACTGAGTAAAAAGTACAAAAATTGAGTTTTTGCAACATAATCGTGTTGAAAAGATCGTAATCAATTATATGAACTCCTAAAATTTGATTAAACTTGTTTTTCCAGTCATTTTTGAAGAGGTTTCGGGCGAGCGGGTCTAAATGGGCCGTAAAATGGACCCGTTGGACTTTTAACTAAGTAAAAAATACCGAATTTGAGTTTTTGCAATATAATCTTGTTGAAAAGCTTGTAATAAATTATATGAACTCCTAAAATTGGATCAAGACTTGTTTTTCGGTCCTTTTTGTAGAGGTTCGAACGAGCGGGTCTAAATGGGCCGTAAAATGGACCCGTTGGACTTTTAACTGAGAAAAAAATACAGAAATTGAGTTTTTGCAATATAATCTTGTTGAAAAGCTCGTAATCAATTATATGAACTCCTAAAATTTGATCAAAACTTGTTTTCGGTCCTTTTTGAAGAGGTTTCGGACGAGCGGGTCTAAATGGGCCTTAAAATGGACCTGTTAAACTTATAACTGCGTAAAAAGAACAGAAATTGAAATTTTGCTATACAATAGTGTTGAAAAGCTCGTAATCAACGATATCAACTCTTAAGTTTTGATTAAAACTTGTTTTGCGGTCCTTTTTGTAGAGGTTTCGGACGAGGGGGTCTAAATGGGCCGTAAAATGGACCCGTTGGACTTTTAACTGAGTAAAAAGTACAAAAATTGAGTTTTTGCAATATAATCGTGTTGAAAAGATCGTAATCAATTATATGAAATCCTAAAATTTGATTAAACTTGTGTTTCAGTCATTTTTGAAGAGGTTTCGGGCGAGCGGGTCTAAATGGGCCGTAAAATGGACCCGTTGGACTTTCAACTAAGTAAAAAGTACAAAAATTGAGTTTTTGCAATATAATCATGTTGAAAAAATCGTAATCAATTATATGAACTCCTAAAATTTGATTAAAACTTGTTTTTCAGTCATTTTTGATGAGTTTTCGGGCGAGCGGGTCTAAATGGGCCGTAAAATGGACCCGTTGGACTTTTAACTGAGTAAAAAATACCGAATTTGAGTTTTTGCAATATAATCTTCTTGAAAAGCTCGTAATCAATTATATGAACTCCTAAAATTTGATCAAAACTTGTTTTCGGTCCATTTTATAGAGATTTCGGACGAGCGGATCTAAATGGGCCTTAAAATGGACCCGTTGAAGATATAACTGCGTAAAAAGAACAGAAATTGAATTTTTGCAATACAATCGTGTTGAAAAGATCGTAATCAGTTATATGAACTCCTAAAATTTGATTAAAACTTGTTTTTCAGTCATTTTTGAAGAGGTTTCGGGCGAGCTGGTCTAAATGGCCCGTAAAATGGATCCGTTGGGCTTTTAACTGAGTAAAAAGTACAAAAATTGAGTTTTTGCAATATAATCTTGTTGAAAATCTCGTAATCAATTATATGAACTCCTAAAATTGGATCAAAACTTTTTTTTCGATCCTTTTTGTAGAGGATTCGGACGAGCGGGTCTAAATGGGCCTTAAAATGGATCCGTTGAACTTATAACTGCGTAAAAAGAACAGAAATTGAATTTTTGCAATACAATAGTGTTGAAAAGCTCGTAATCAACGATATGAACTCTTAAGTCTTGATTAAAACTTGTTTTGCGGTCCTTTTTGTAGAGGTTTCTGACGAGCGGGCCTAAATGGGCCGTAAAATGGACCCGTTGGACTTTTAACAGAGTAAAAAGTACAAAAGTTGAGTTTTTACAATATAATCGTGTTGAAAAAATCATAATCAATGATATGAAGTCCTAAAATTTGATTAAAAAATGTTTTTCGGTCATTTTTGAAGAGGTTTCGGGCTAGCGGGTCTAAATGGGCCGTAAAATGGACCCGTTGGACTTTTAACTGAGTAAAAAATACCGAATTTGTGTTTTTACAATATAATCTTGTTGAAAAGATCGTAATCAATTATATGAACTCCTAAAATTTGATCAAAACTTATTTTTCGGTCATTTTTGAAGAGGTTTCGGGCGAGCGGGTCTAAATGGGCCGTAAAATGGAACCGTTGGACTTTTAACTGAGTAAAAAATACCGAATTTAAGTTTTTACAATTTAATCTTGTTGAAAAGCTCGTAATCAATTATATGAACTCCTAAAATTGGATCAAAACTTATTTTTCGGTCATTTTTGAAGAGGTTTCGAGCGAGTGGGTCTAAATGGGCCGTAAAATGGACCCGTTGGACTTTTAACTGAGTAAAAAATACCGAATTTATGTTTTTGCAATATAATCTTGTTGAAAAGCACGTAATCAATTATATGAACTCCTAAAATTGGATCAAAACTTGTTTTTCGGTCCTTTTTATAGAGGTTTCGGACGAGCGGGTCTAAATGGGCCTTAAAATGGACCCGTTGAACTTATAACTGCCTAAAAAGAACATAAATTGAATATTTGAAATACAATAGTGTTGAAAAGCTCGTAATCAACGATATGAACTCTTAAGTTTTGATTAAAACTTGGTTTGCGGTCCTTTTTGTAGAGGTTTCGAACGAGCGGGTCTAAATGGGCCGTAAAATAGACCCGTTGGACTTTTAACTGAGTAAAAAGTACAAAAAATGAGTTTTTGCAATATAATCATGTTGAAAAGATCGTAATCAATTATATGAACACCTAAAATTTGATTAAAACTTGTTTTTTAGTCATTTTTAAGAGGTTTCGGGCGAGCGTGACTAAATTGGCCGTAAAATGGACCCGTTGGACTTTTAACTGAGTAAAAAATACCGAATTTGAGTTTTGGCAATATAATTTTGTTGAAAAGCTCGTAATCAATTATATGAACACCTAAAATTGGATCAAAACTTGTTTTTCGGTCCTTTTTGTAGAGGTTTCGGACGAGCGGGTCTAAATGGGCCTTAAAATGGACCCGTTGAACTTATAAGTGCGTAAAAAGAACATAAATTGAATTTTTGCATTACAATAGTGTTGAAAAGCTCGTAATCAACGATATGAACTCTTAAGTTTTGATTAAAACTTGTTTTGCGGTCCTTTTGTAGAGGTTTTGGACGAGCGGGTCTAAATGGGCCGTAAAATGGACCCGTTGGACTTTTAACTGAGTAAAAAGTACAAAATTGAGTTTTTCCAATATAATCGTGTTGAAAAGATCGTAATCAATTATATGAACTCCTAAAATTTGATTAAAATTTGTTTTTCAGTCATTTTTGAAGAGGTTTCGGGCGAGCGGGTCTAAATGGGCCGTAAAATGGACCCGTTGGACTTTTAACTGAGTAAAAAATACCGAATTTGAGTTTTTGCAATATAATCTTGTTGAAAAGCTCGTAATCAATTATATGAACTCCTAAAATTGGATCAAAACTTGTTTTTCGGTCCTTTTTGTAGAGGTTTCGGACGAGCGGGTCTAAATGGGCCTTAAAATGGACCTGTTGAACTTATAACTGCATAAAAAGAACAGAAATTGAATTTTTGCAATACAATAGTGTTGAAAAGCTCGTAATCAACGATATGAACTCTTAAGTTTTGATTAAAACTTGTTTTGCGGTCCGTTTTGTAGAGGTTTCGGACGAGCGGGTCTAAATTGACCGTAAAATGGACCGGTTAGACTTTTAACTGAGTAAAAAGTACAAAATTGAGTTTTTGCAATATAATCATCTTGAAAATATCGTAATCAATGATATGAAGTCCAAAAATTTGATTAAAACTTGTTTTTCGGTCATTTTTGAAGAGGTTTCGGGCGAGCGGGTCTAAATGGGTCGTAAAATGGACCTGTTGGAGTTTTAACTAAGTAAAAAATACCGAATTTGTGTTTTTGCAATATAATCTTGTTGAATAGATCGTAATCAATTTTATGAACTCCTAAAATTTGATCAAAACTTATTTTTCGGTCATTTTTTAAGCGGTTTCGGGCGAGCGGGTCTAAATGGGCCGCAAAATGGACCCGTTGGACTTTTAACTGAGTAAAAAATACCGAATCTGAGTTTTTGCAATATAATCGTGTTGAAAAGCTCGTAATCAATTACATGAACTCCTAAAATTGGATCAAAACTAGTTTTTCGGTCCTTTTTGTAGAGGTTTCGGACGAGCGGGTCTAAATGGGCCTTAAAATGGACCCGTTGAACTTATAACTGCGTAAAAAGAATAGAAATTGAATTTTTGCAATACAATAGTGTTGAAAAGATCGTAATCAACGATATGAACTCTTAAGTTTTGATTAAAACATGTTTTGCGGTCGTTTTGTAGAGGTTTCGGACGAGCGGGTCCAAATGGGCCGTAAAATGGACCCGTTGGACTTTTAACTAAGTAAAAAATACCGAATTTGAGTTTTTGCAATATATTCTTGTTGAAAAGCTTCGTAATCAATTATATGAACTCCTAAAATTGGATGAAAACTTGTTTTTCGGTCCTTTTTGTAGATGTTTCGGACGAGCGGGTCTAAATGGGCCTTAAAATGGACCTGTTGAACTTATAACTGCGTAAAAAGAACAGAAATTGAATTTTTGCAATACAATAGTGTTGAAAAGCTCATAATCAACGATATGAACTCTTATGTTTTGATTAAAACATGTTTTGCAGTCCTTTTGTAGAGGTTCCGGACGAGCGGGTCTAAATGGGCAGTAAAAGGGCCCGTTGGACTTTTAACTGAGTAAAAAATACCGAATTTGAGGTTTTGCAATATAATCTTGTTGAAAATCTCGTAATCAATTATATGAAATCCTAAAATTTGATCAAAACTTGTTTTCGATCCTTTTTGTATAGGTTTCGGACGAGCGGGTCTAAATGGGGCTTAAAATGGACCCGTTGAACTTATAACTCCTTAAAAAGAACAGAAATTGAATTTTTGCAATACAATCGTGTTGAAAAGATCGTAATCAGTTATATGAACTCCTAAAATTTGATTAAAACTTGATTTTCAGTCATTTTTGAAGAGGTTTCGGGGGAGCGGGTCTAAATGGGCCGTAAAATGGACCCGTTGGACTTTTAACTGAGTAAAAAATACCGAATTTGAGTTTTTGCAATATAATCTTGTTGAAAAGCTCGTAATCAATTATATGAACACCTAAAATTTCATTAAAACTTGTTTTTCGGTCTTTTTTGTAGAGGTTTCGGGTGATCGGGTCTAAATGGGCCTTAAAATGGACCCGTTGAACTTATAACTGCGTAAAAAGAACATAAATTGAATTTTTGCAATACAATAGTGTTGAAAAGCTCGTAATTAACGATATGAACTCTTAAGTTTTGATTAAAACTTGTTTTGCGGTCCTTTTTGTAGAGGTTTCGGACGAGCAGGTCTAAATGGGCCGTAAAATGGACCCGTTGGACTTTTAACTAAGTAAAAAATACAGAAATTGAGTTTTTGCAATATAATCTTGTTGAAACGATCGTAATCAATTATATGAACTCCTAAAATTTGATCAAAACTTGTTTTTCAGTCATTTTTGAAGAGTTTTCGGGTGAGCGGGTCTAAATGGGTCGTAATATTGACTCGTTTTACTTTTAACTTAGTTAAAAATATAGAAATTTACTTTTAGCAATATAATCTTGTTGAAAAGCTCGTAATCAATTATATGAACTCCTAAAATTGGATCAAAACTTGTTTTCCGCTCCTTTTTGTAGTGGTTTCGGACGAGCGGGTCTAAATGGGCCTTAAAATGGACCCGTTGAACTTATAACAGCGTAAAAAGAACAGAAATTGAATTTTTGCAATACAATAGTGTTGAAAAGCTCGTAATCAACGATATGAACTCTTAAGTTTTGATTAAAACTCTTTTTGTGGTCCTTTTTGTAGAGGTTTCGGACGAGCGGGTCTAAATGGGCCGTAAAATGGACCCGTTGGACTTTTAACTGAGTAAAAAGTACATAAATTGAGTTTTTGCAATATAATCATGTTGAAAAGATCGTATTCATTTATATGAACTCCTAAAATTTGATTAAAACTTGTTTTTCAGTCATTTTTGAAGAGGTTTCGGGCGAGCGGGTCAAATGGGCGGTAAAATGGACCCGTTGGACTTTTAACTGAGTAAAAAAATTCCGAATTTGAGTTTTTGCAATATAATTTTGTTGAAAATCTCGTAATCAATTATATGAACTCCTAAAATTGGATCAAATCTTGTTTTTCGATCCTTTTTGTAGAGGTTTCGGACGAGCGGGTCTAAATGGGCCTTAAAATGGACCCGTTGAACTTATAACTGCGTAAAAAGAACAGAAATTGAATTTTTGCAATACAATAGTGTTGAAAAGCTCGTAATCAACGATATGAACTCTTAAGTTTTGATTAAAACTTGTTTTGCGGTCCTTTTGTAGAGGTTTCGGACGAGCGAGTCTAAATGGGCCGTAAAATAGACCCGTTGGACTTTTAACTGAGTAAAAAGTACAAAAATTGAGTTATTGCAATATAATCTTGTTGAAAATCTCGTAATCAATTATATGAACTCCTAAAATTGGATCTAAACTTGTTTTTCGATCCTTTTTGTAAAGGTTTCGGACGAGCGGGTCTAAATGGGCCTTAAAATGGACCCGTTGAACTTATAACTGCGTAAAAAGAACAGAAATTGAAGTTTTGCATTACAATAGTGTTGAAAAGCTCGTAATCAACGATATGAACTCTTAAGTTTTGATTAAAACTTGTTTTGCGGTCCTTTTGTAGAGGTTGCGGACGAGCGAGTCTAAGTGGGCCGTAAAATAGACCCGTTGGACTTTTAACTGAGTAAAAAGTACAAAAATTGAGTTTTTGCAATATAATCTTGTTGAAAATCTCGTAATCAATTATATGAACTCCTAAAATTGGATCTAAACTTGTTTTTCGATCCTTTTTGTAAAGGTTTCGGACGAGCGGGTCTAAATGGGCCTTAAAATGGACCCGTTGAATTTATAACTGCGTAAAAAGAACAGAAATTGAAATTTTGCAATACAATAGTGTTGAAAAGCTCGTAATCAACGATATGAACTCTTAAGTTTTGATTAAAACTTGTTTTGCGACCCTTTTTGTAGAAATTTCGGACGAGCGAGTCTAAATGGGCCGTAAAATGGACCCGTTGGACTTTTAACTGAGTAAAAAGTACAAAAATTGAGTTTTTGCAATATAATCATGTTGAAAAGATCGTAATCAATTATATGAACTCCTAAAATTTGATTAAAATTTGTTTTTCGGTCATTTTTGAAGAGGTTTCGGGCGAGCGGGTCTAAATGAGCCGTAAAATGGACCCGTTGGAATTTTAACTGATTAAAAAATATCGAATTTAAGTTTTTGCAATATAATCTTGTTGAAAAGCTCGTAATCAATTACATGAACTCCTAAAATTGGATCAAAACTTGTTTTTCGGTCCTTTTTGTAGAGGTTTCGGACGAGTGGGTCTAAATGGGCCTTAAAATGGACCCGTTGAACTTATAACTGCGTAAAAAGAACAGAAATTGAATTTTTGCAATACAATAGTGTTGAAAAGCTCGTAATCAACGATATGAACTCTTAAGTCTTGATTAAAACTTGTTTTGCGGTCCTTTTGGTAGAGGTTTCTGACGAGCGGGTCTAAATGGGCCGTAAAATGGACCCGTTGGACTTTTAATTGAGTAAAAAGTACAAAAATTGAGTTTTTGCAATGTAATCGTGTTCAAAAGATCGTAATCAATGATATGAAGTCCTAAAATTTGATTAAAACATGTTTTTCGGTCATTTTTGAAGAGGTTTCGGGCTAGCGGGTCTAAATGGGCCGTAAAATGGACACGTTGGACTTTTAACTGAGTAAAAAATACCGAATTTGTGTTTTTGCAATATAATCTTGTTGAAAAGATTGTAATCAATTATATGAACTCCTAAAATTTGATCAAAACTTATTTTTCGGTCATTTTTGAAGAGGTTTCGGGCGAGCGGGTCTAAAAGGGCCGTAAAATGGACCCGTTGGAATTTTAACTGAGTAAAAAAATACCGAATTTAAGTTTTTGCAATTTAATCTTGTTGAAAAGCCCGTAATCAATTATATGAACTCCTAAAATTGGATCAAAACTTATTTTTCGGTCATTTTTGAAGAGGTTTCGGGCGAGCGGGTCTAAATGGGACGTAAAATGGACCCGTTGGAATTTTAACTGAGTAAAAAATACCGAATTTAAGTTTTTGCAATATAATCTAGTTGAAAAGCTCGTAATCAATTATATGAACTCCTAAAATTGGATCAAAACTTGTTTTTCGATCTTTTTTGTAGAGGTTTCGGACGAGCGGGTCTAAATTGGCCTTAAAATGGACCCGTTGAACTTATAACTGCGTAAAAAGAATATCAATTGAATTTTTGCAATACAATAGTGTTGAAAAGCTCGTAATCAACGATAAAAACTCTTAAGTTTTGATTAAAACTTGTTTTGCGGTCCTTTTGTAGAGGTTTCGGACGAGCGGGTCTAAATGGGCCGTAAAATGAACCCGTTGGACTTTTAACTGAGTAAAAAGTACAAAAATTGAGTTTTTGCAATATAATCGTGTTGAAAAGATCGTAATCAATTATATGAACTCCTAAAATTTGATTAAACTTGTTTTTAGTCATTTTTAAGAGGTTTCGGGCGAGCGGGTCTAAATGGGCCGTAAAATGGACCCGTTGGACTTTTAACTGAGTAAAAAATACAGAATTTGAGTTTTTGCAATATAATCTTGTTGAAAAACTCGTAATAAATTATATGAACTCCTAAAATTTAATCAAAACTTGTTTTCGGTCCTTTTTGTAGAGATTTCGGACGAGCGGGTCTAAACGGGCCTTAAAATGGATCCGTTGAACTTATAACTGCGTAAAAAGATCAGAAATTGAATTTTTGCAATACAATCGTGTTGAAAAGATCGTAATCAGTTATATGAACTCCTAAAATGTGATTAAAACTTGTTTTTTAGTTTTTTTTGAAGAGGGTTCAGGCGAGCGGGTCTAAATGGGTCGTAAAATGGACCCGTTGAACTTTTAACTGAGTAAAAGTACAAAAATTTAGTTTTTGCAATATAATCGTGTTGAAGAGGTTTCGGGCTAGCGGGTCTAAATGGGCCGTAAAATGGACCCGTTGGATTTTTAACTGAGTAAAAAATACCGAATTGGAGTTTTTGCAATATAATCTTGTTGAAAAGCTCATAATCAATTATATGAACTCCTAAAATTGGATCAAAACTTGTTTTTCGGTCCTTTTTGTAGAGGTTTCGGACGAGCGGGTCTAAATGGGCCTTAAAATGGACCTGTTGAACTTATAACTGCGTAAAAAAAAAACATAAATTGAATTTTTGCAATACAATAGTGTTGAAAAGCTTGTAATCAACGATATGAACTCTTAAGTTTTGATTAAAACTTGTTTTGCGGTCCTTTTTGTAGAGGTTTCGGACGAGCGGGTCTAAATGGGCCGTAAAATGGACCCGTTAGACTTTTAACTGAGTAAAAAGTACAAAATTGAGTTTTTGCAATATAATCGTGTTGAAAAGATCGTAATCAATGATATGAAGTCCTAAATTTTGATTAAAACATGTTTTTCGGTCATTTTTGAAGAGGTTTCGGGCGAGCGAGTCTAAATGGGCCGTAAAATGGACCCGTTGGACTTTTAACTGAGTAAAAAATATCGAATTTGTGTTTTTGCAATATAATCTTGTTGAAAAGATCGTAATCAATTATAAGAACTCCTAAAATTTGATCAAAACTTATTTTTCGGTCATTTTTGAAGAGGTTTGGGGCGAGCGGGTCTAAAAGGGCCGTAAAATGGACCCGTTGGAATTTTAACTGAGTAAAAAAATACCGAATTTAAGTTTTTGCAATTTAATCTTGTTGAAAAGCTCGTAATCAATTATATGAACTCCTAAAATTGGATCAAAACTTATTTTTCGGTCATTTTTGAAGAGGTTTCGGGCGAGTGGGTCTAAATGGGACGTAAAATGGACCCGTTGGAATTTTAACTGAGTAAAAAATACCGAATTTAAGTTTTTGCAATATAATCTAGTTGAAAAGCTCGTAATCAATTATATGAACTCCTAAAATTGGATCAAAACTTGTTTTTCGATCTTTTTTGTAGAGGTTTCGGACGAGCGGGTCTAAATTGGCCTTAAAATGGACCCGTTGAACTTATAACTGCGTAAAAAGAATATCAATTGAATTTTTGCAATACAATAGTGTTGAAAAGCTCGTAATCAACGATAAAAACTCTTAAGTTTTGATTAAAACTTGTTTTGCGGTCCTTTTGTAGAGGTTTCGGACGAGCGGGTCTAAATGGGCCGTAAAATGGACCCGTTGGACTTTTAACTGAGTAAAAAGTACAAAAATTGAGTTTTTGCAATATAATCGTGTTGAAAAGATCGTAATCAATTATATGAACTCCTAAAATTTGATTAAACTTGTTTTTAGTCATTTTTAAGAGGTTTCGGGCGAGCGGGTCTAAATGGGCCGTAAAATGGACCCGTTGGACTTTTAACTGAGTAAAAAATACAGAATTTGAGTTTTTGCAATATAATCTTGTTGAAAAACTCGTAATAAATTATATGAACTCCTAAAATTTAATCAAAACTTGTTTTCGGTCCTTTTTGTAGAGATTTCGGACGAGCGGGTCTAAATGGGCCTTAAAATGGATCCGTTGAACTTATAACTGCGTAAAAAGATCAGAAATTGAATTTTTGCAATACAATCGTGTTGAAAAGATCGTAATCAGTTATATGAACTCCTAAAATGTGATTAAAACTTGTTTTTTAGTCATTTTTGAAGAGGGTTCAGGCGAGCGGGTCTAAATGGGTCGTAAAATGGACCCGTTGAACTTTTAACTGAGTAAAAGTACAAAAATTTAGTTTTTGCAATATAATCGTGTTGAAGAGGTTTCGGGCTAGCGGGTCTAAATGGGCCGTAAAATGGACCCGTTGGATTTTTAACTGAGTAAAAAATACCGAATTGGAGTTTTTGCAATATAATCTTGTTGAAAAGCTCATAATCAATTATATGAACTCCTAAAATTGGATCAAAACTTGTTTTTCGGTCCTTTTTGTAGAGGTTTCGGACGAGCGGGTCTAAATGGGCCTTAAAATGGACCTGTTGAACTTATAACTGCGTAAAAAAAACATAAATTGAATTTTTGCAATACAATAGTGTTGAAAAGCTTGTAATCAACGATATGAACTCTTAAGTTTTGATTAAAACTTGTTTTGCGGTCATTTTTGTAGAGGTTTCGGACGAGCGGGTCTAAATGGGCCGTAAAATGGACCCGTTAGACTTTTAACTGAGTAAAAAGTACAAAATTGAGTTTTTGCAATATAATCGTGTTGAAAAGATCGTAATCAATGATATGAAGTCCTAAATTTTGATTAAAACATGTTTTTCGGTCATTTTTGAAGAGGTTTCGGGCGAGCGAGTCTAAATGGGCCGTAAAATGGACCCGTTGGACTTTTAACTGAGTAAAAAATATCGAATTTGTGTTTTTGCAATATAATCTTGTTGAAAAGATCATAATCAATTATAAGAACTCCTAAAATTTGATCAAAACTTATTTTTCGGTCATTTTTGAAGAGGTTTGGGGCGAGCGGGTCTAAATGGGCCGCAAAATGGAACCGTTGGACTTTTAACGGAGTAAAAAATACCGAATTTGAGTTTTTGCAATATAATCGTGTTGAAAAGCTCGTAATCAATTATATGAACTCCTAAAATTGGATCAAAACTTGTTTTCTGTCCTTTTTGTAGAGGTTTCGGACGAGCGGGTGTCAATGGGCCTTAAAATGCACTCGTTGAACTTATAACTGCGTAAAAAAAACAGAAATTGAATTTTTGCAATACAATAGTGTTGAAAAGCTCGTAATCAACGATATGAACTCTTAAGTTTTGATTAAAACTTGTTTTTCAGTCCTTTTGTAGAGGTTTCGGAAGAGCGGGTCTAAATGGGCCGTAAAATGGACCCGTTGGACTTTTAACTGAGTAAAAAGTACAGAAATTGAGTTTTTGCAATAGAATCGTGTTGAAAAGATCGTAATCAGTAATATGAACTCCTAAAGTTTGATTAAAACTTGTTTTTCAGTCATTTTTAAAGAGGTTTCGGGCGAGCGGGTCTAAATAGGCCGTAAAATGGACCCGTTGGACTTTTAACTGAGTAAAATGTACACAAATTGAGTTTTTGCAATATAATCGTGTTGAAAAGATCGTAATCTATTATATGAACTCCTAAAATTTGACTAAAACTTGTTTTTCAGTCATTTTTGAAGAGGTTTCGGGCGAGCGGGTCTAAATGGGCCATAAAATGGACCCGTTGGACTTTTAACTGAGTAAAAAATACCGAATTTGAGTTTTTGCAATATAATATTGTTGAAAAGCTCGTAATCAATTATACGAACACCTAAAAATTGATCAAAACCTGTTTTTCGGTCCTTTTTGTAGAGGTTTCGGGCGATCGGGTCTAAATGGGCCTTAAAATGGACCCGTTGAACTTATAACTGCGTAAAAAGAACAGAAATTGAATTTTTGCAATACAATAGTGTTGAAAAGCTCGTAATTAACGATATGAACTCTTAAGTTTTGATTAAAACTTGTTTTGCGGTCCTTTTTGTAGAGGTTTCGGACGAGCGGGTCTAAATGGGCCGTAAAATGGACCCGTTGGACTTTTAACTGAGTAAAAAATACAGAAATTGAGTTTTTGAAATATAATCATGTTGAAACGATCGTAATCAATTATATGAACTCCTAGATTTTGATTAAAACTTGTTTTTCAGTCATTTTTGAAGAGTTTTCGGGCGAGCGGGTCTAAATGGGCCGTAAAATTGACTCGTTGGACTTTTAACTTAGTTAAAAATACAGATATTGACTTTTAGCAATATAATCTTGTTGAAAAGCTCGTAATCAATTACATGAACTCCTAAAATTGGATCAAAACTTGTTTTTCGGTCCTTTTTGTAGTGGTTTCGGACGAGCGGGTCTAAATGGGCCGTAAAATGGACCCGTTGGACTTTTAACTGAGTAAAAAATACCGAATTTGAGGTTTTGCAAGATAATTTTGTTGAAAAGCTTGTAATCAATTATATGAAATCCTAAAATTTGATCAAAACTTGTTTTCGATCTTTTTTGTAGAGGTTTCGGACGAGCGGGTCTAAATGGGCCTTAAAATGGACCCGTTGAACTTATAACTGCTTAAAAAGAACAGAAAATGAATTTTTGCAATAGAATCGTGTTGAAAAGATCGTAATCAGTTATATGAACTCCTAAAGTTTGATTAAAACTTGTTTTTCAGTCACTTTTAAAGATGTTTCGGGCGAGCGGGTCTAAATGGGCCGTAAAATGGACCCGTTGGACTTTTAACTGAGTAAAATGTACACAAATTGAGTTTTTGCAATATAATCGTGTTGAAAAGATCGTAATCTATTATATGAACTCCTAAAATTTGACTAAAACTTGTTTTTCAGTCATTTTTGAAGAGGTTTCGGGCGAGCGGGTCTAAATGGGCCATAAAATGGACCCGTTGGACTTTTAACTGAGTAAAAAATACAGAATTTAAGTTTTTGCAATATAATATTGTTGAAAAGCTCGTAATCAATTATATGAACACCTAAAATTTGATCAAAACCTGTTTTTCGGTCCTTTTTGTAGAGGTTTCGAGCGATCGGATCTAAATGGGCCTTAAAATGGACCCGTTGAACTTATAACTGCGTAAAAAGAACAAAAAATTAATTTTTGCAATACAATAGTGTTAAGAAGCTCGTAATCAACGATATGAACCCTTAAGTTTTGATTAAAACTTGTTTTGCGGTCCTTTTGTAGAGGTTTCGGACGAGCGGGTCTAAATAGGCGTAAAATGGACCCGTTGCACTCTTAACTGAGTAAAAAGTACAAAAATTGAGTTTTTGCAATATAATCGTGTTGAAAAGATCGTAATCAATTATATGAACTCCTAAAATTTGATTAAAACTTGTTTTTCAGTCATTTTTGAAGAGTTTTCGGGCGAGCGGGTCTAAATGGGCCGTAAAATGGACTCGTTGGACTTTTAACTGAGTTAAAAATACAGAAATTGACTTTAAGCAATATAATCTTGTTGAAAAGCTCGTAATCAATTACATGAACTCCTAAAATTGGATCAAAACTTGTTTTTCGGTCCTTTTTATAGTAGTTTCGGACGAGAGGGTCTAAATGGGCCTTAAAATGGATCCGTTGAACTTATAACTGCGTAAAAAGAACAAAAATTTAATTTTTGCAATACAATAGTGTTAAAAAGCTCGTAATCAACGATATGAACTCTTAAGTTTTGATTAAAACTTGTTTTGCGGTCCTTTTTGTAGAGGTTTCGGACGAGCGGGTCTAAATAGGCTGTAAAATGGACCCGTTGGACTTTTAACTGAGTAAAAAGTACAAAAATTGAGTTTTTGCAATATAATCGTGTTGAAAAGATCGTAATCAATTATATGAACACCTAAAATTTGATTAAAACTTGTTTTTCAGTCTTTTTTAAAGAGGTTTCGGGCGAGCGGGTCTAAATGGGCCGTAAAATGGACACTTTTGACTTTTAACTAAGTTAAAAAATACCAAATTTGAGTTTTTGCAATATAATCTTGTTGAAAAGCTCGTAATCAATTATATGAACTCCTAAAATTGGATCAAAACTTGTTTTTCGGTCCTTTTTGTAGAGGTTTCGGACGAGCGGGTCTAAATGGGCCTTAAAATGGACCCGTTAAACTTATAACTGCGTAAAAACAACAGAAATTGAATTTTTGCAATATAATAGTGTTGAAAAGCTCGTAATCAACGATATGAACTCTTAACTTTTGATTAAAACTTGTTTTTCGGTCCTTTTTGTAGAGGTTTCGGACGATCGGGTCTAAATAGGCCGTAAAATGGACCCGTTGGACTTTTAACTGAGTAAAAAGTACAAAAATCGAGTTTTTGCAATATAATCATGTTGAAAATATCGTAATCAATGATATGAACTCCTAAAATTTTATTAAAACTTTTTTTTCGGTCATTTTTGAAGAGGTTTCGGGCGAGCGGGTCTAAATGGGCCGTAAATTGGACCCGTTGGACTTTTAACTTAGTAAAAAATACCGAATTTGAGTTTTTGCAATATAATATTGTTGAAAAGCTCGTAATCAATTATATGAACACCTAAAATTTGATCAAAACCTGTTTTTCGGTCCTTTTTGTAGAGGTTTCGGACGAGCGGGTCTAAATGGGCCGTAAAATGGACCCGTTAGACTTTTAACTGAGTAAAAAGTACAAAATTGAGTTTTTGCAATATAATCGTGTTGAAAAGATCGTAATCAATGATATGAAGTCCTAAATTTTGATTAAAACATGTTTTTCGGTCATTTTTGAAGAGGTTTCGGGCGAGCGAGTCTAAATGGGCCGTAAAATGGACCCGTTGGACTTTTAACTGAGTAAAAAATATCGAATTTGTGTTTTTGCAATATAATCTTGTTGAAAAGATCATAATCAATTATAAGAACTCCTAAAATTTGATCAAAACTTATTTTTCGGTCATTTTTGAAGAGGTTTGGGGCGAGCGGGTCTAAATGGGCCGCAAAATGGAACCGTTGGACTTTTAACGGAGTAAAAAATACCGAATTTGAGTTTTTGCAATATAATCGTGTTGAAAAGCTCGTAATCAATTATATGAACTCCTAAAATTGGATCAAAACTTGTTTTCTGTCCTTTTTGTAGAGGTTTCGGACGAGCGGGTGTCAATGGGCCTTAAAATGCACTCGTTGAACTTATAACTGCGTAAAAAAAACAGAAATTGAATTTTTGCAATACAATAGTGTTGAAAAGCTCGTAATCAACGATATGAACTCTTAAGTTTTGATTAAAACTTGTTTTTCAGTCCTTTTGTAGAGGTTTCGGAAGAGCGGGTCTAAATGGGCCGTAAAATGGACCCGTTGGACTTTTAACTGAGTAAAAAGTACAGAAATTGAGTTTTTGCAATAGAATCGTGTTGAAAAGATCGTAATCAGTAATATGAACTCCTAAAGTTTGATTAAAACTTGTTTTTCAGTCATTTTTAAAGAGGTTTCGGGCGAGCGGGTCTAAATAGGCCGTAAAATGGACCCGTTGGACTTTTAACTGAGTAAAATGTACACAAATTGAGTTTTTGCAATATAATCGTGTTGAAAAGATCGTAATCTATTATATGAACTCCTAAAATTTGACTAAAACTTGTTTTTCAGTCATTTTTGAAGAGGTTTCGGGCGAGCGGGTCTAAATGGGCCATAAAATGGACCCGTTGGACTTTTAACTGAGTAAAAAATACCGAATTTGAGTTTTTGCAATATAATATTGTTGAAAAGCTCGTAATCAATTATACGAACACCTAAAAATTGATCAAAACCTGTTTTTCGGTCCTTTTTGTAGAGGTTTCGGGCGATCGGGTCTAAATGGGCCTTAAAATGGACCCGTTGAACTTATAACTGCGTAAAAAGAACAGAAATTGAATTTTTGCAATACAATAGTGTTGAAAAGCTCGTAATTAACGATATGAACTCTTAAGTTTTGATTAAAACTTGTTTTGCGGTCCTTTTTGTAGAGGTTTCGGACGAGCGGGTCTAAATGGGCCGTAAAATGGACCCGTTGGACTTTTAACTGAGTAAAAAATACAGAAATTGAGTTTTTGAAATATAATCATGTTGAAACGATCGTAATCAATTATATGAACTCCTAGATTTTGATTAAAACTTGTTTTTCAGTCATTTTTGAAGAGTTTTCGGGCGAGCGGGTCTAAATGGGCCGTAAAATTGACTCGTTGGACTTTTAACTTAGTTAAAAATACAGATATTGACTTTTAGCAATATAATCTTGTTGAAA
This sequence comes from Hibiscus trionum, assembly GCA_030270665.1. Classification (NCBI taxonomy): domain Eukaryota; kingdom Viridiplantae; phylum Streptophyta; class Magnoliopsida; order Malvales; family Malvaceae; genus Hibiscus; species Hibiscus trionum. The sequence continues at coordinate 35,885,247 of BSYR01000026.1, read as the reverse complement.
AGCTCGTAATCAATTACATGAACTCCTAAAATTGGATCAAAACTTGTTTTTCGGTCCTTTTTGTAGTGGTTTCGGACGAGCGGGTCTAAATGGGCCGTAAAATGGACCCGTTGGACTTTTAACTGAGTAAAAAATACCGAATTTGAGGTTTTGCAAGATAATTTTGTTGAAAAGCTTGTAATCAATTATATGAAATCCTAAAATTTGATCAAAACTTGTTTTCGATCTTTTTTGTAGAGGTTTCGGACGAGCGGGTCTAAATGGGCCTTAAAATGGACCCGTTGAACTTATAACTGCTTAAAAAGAACAGAAAATGAATTTTTGCAATAGAATCGTGTTGAAAAGATCGTAATCAGTTATATGAACTCCTAAAGTTTGATTAAAACTTGTTTTTCAGTCACTTTTAAAGATGTTTCGGGCGAGCGGGTCTAAATGGGCCGTAAAATGGACCCGTTGGACTTTTAACTGAGTAAAATGTACACAAATTGAGTTTTTGCAATATAATCGTGTTGAAAAGATCGTAATCTATTATATGAACTCCTAAAATTTGACTAAAACTTGTTTTTCAGTCATTTTTGAAGAGGTTTCGGGCGAGCGGGTCTAAATGGGCCATAAAATGGACCCGTTGGACTTTTAACTGAGTAAAAAATACAGAATTTAAGTTTTTGCAATATAATATTGTTGAAAAGCTCGTAATCAATTATATGAACACCTAAAATTTGATCAAAACCTGTTTTTCGGTCCTTTTTGTAGAGGTTTCGAGCGATCGGATCTAAATGGGCCTTAAAATGGACCCGTTGAACTTATAACTGCGTAAAAAGAACAAAAAATTAATTTTTGCAATACAATAGTGTTAAGAAGCTCGTAATCAACGATATGAACCCTTAAGTTTTGATTAAAACTTGTTTTGCGGTCCTTTTGTAGAGGTTTCGGACGAGCGGGTCTAAATAGGCGTAAAATGGACCCGTTGCACTCTTAACTGAGTAAAAAGTACAAAAATTGAGTTTTTGCAATATAATCGTGTTGAAAAGATCGTAATCAATTATATGAACTCCTAAAATTTGATTAAAACTTGTTTTTCAGTCATTTTTGAAGAGTTTTCGGGCGAGCGGGTCTAAATGGGCCGTAAAATGGACTCGTTGGACTTTTAACTGAGTTAAAAATACAGAAATTGACTTTAAGCAATATAATCTTGTTGAAAAGCTCGTAATCAATTACATGAACTCCTAAAATTGGATCAAAACTTGTTTTTCGGTCCTTTTTATAGTAGTTTCGGACGAGAGGGTCTAAATGGGCCTTAAAATGGATCCGTTGAACTTATAACTGCGTAAAAAGAACAAAAATTTAATTTTTGCAATACAATAGTGTTAAAAAGCTCGTAATCAACGATATGAACTCTTAAGTTTTGATTAAAACTTGTTTTGCGGTCCTTTTTGTAGAGGTTTCGGACGAGCGGGTCTAAATAGGCTGTAAAATGGACCCGTTGGACTTTTAACTGAGTAAAAAGTACAAAAATTGAGTTTTTGCAATATAATCGTGTTGAAAAGATCGTAATCAATTATATGAACACCTAAAATTTGATTAAAACTTGTTTTTCAGTCTTTTTTAAAGAGGTTTCGGGCGAGCGGGTCTAAATGGGCCGTAAAATGGACACTTTTGACTTTTAACTAAGTTAAAAAATACCAAATTTGAGTTTTTGCAATATAATCTTGTTGAAAAGCTCGTAATCAATTATATGAACTCCTAAAATTGGATCAAAACTTGTTTTTCGGTCCTTTTTGTAGAGGTTTCGGACGAGCGGGTCTAAATGGGCCTTAAAATGGACCCGTTAAACTTATAACTGCGTAAAAACAACAGAAATTGAATTTTTGCAATATAATAGTGTTGAAAAGCTCGTAATCAACGATATGAACTCTTAACTTTTGATTAAAACTTGTTTTTCGGTCCTTTTTGTAGAGGTTTCGGACGAGCGGGTCTAAATAGGCCGTAAAATGGACCCGTTGGACTTTTAACTGAGTAAAAAGTACAAAAATCGAGTTTTTGCAATATAATCATGTTGAAAATATCGTAATCAATGATATGAACTCCTAAAATTTTATTAAAACTTTTTTTTCGGTCATTTTTGAAGAGGTTTCGGGCGAGCGGGTCTAAATGGGCCGTAAATTGGACCCGTTGGACTTTTAACTTAGTAAAAAATACCGAATTTGAGTTTTTGCAATATAATATTGTTGAAAAGCTCGTAATCAATTATATGAACACCTAAAATTTGATCAAAACCTGTTTTTCGGTCCTTTTTGTAGAGGTTTCGGGCGATCGGGTCTAAATGGGCCTTAAAATGGACCTGTTGAACTTATAACTGCGTAAAAAGAACAGAAATTGAATTTTTGCAATACAATAGTGTTGAAAAGCTCGTAATTAACGATATGAACTCTTAAGTTTTGATTAAAACTTGTTTTGCGGTCCTTTTTGTAGAGGTTTCGGACGAGCGGGTCTAAATGGGCCGTAAAATGGACCCGTTGGACTTTTAACTGAGTAAAAAATACAGAAATTGAGTTTTTGCAATATAATCGTGTTGAAACGATCGTAATCAATTAAATGAACTCCTAAAATTTGATTAAAACTTGTTTTTCAGTCATTTTTGAAGAGTTTTCGGGCGAGCGGGTCTAAATGGGCCGTAAAATGGACTCGTTGGACTTTTAACTGAGTTAAAAATACAGAAATTGAATTTTTGCAATACAATAGTGTTGAAAAGCTCGTAATCAACGATATGAACTCTTAAGTTTTGATTAAAACTTGTTTTTCAGTCCTTTTTGTAGAGGTTTCGGACGAGCGGGTCTAAATGGGTCGTAAAATGGACCCGTTAGACTTTTAACTGAGTAAAAAGTACAAAAATCGAGTTTTTGCAATATAATCGTGTTGAAAAGATCTTAATCAATGATATGAAGTCCTAAAATTTTATTAAAACTTTTAACTCTTAAGAGGTTTCGGGCGAGCGGGTCTAAATGGGCCGTAAATTGGACCCGTTGGACTTTTAACGGAGTAAAAAATACCGAATTTAAGTTTTTGCAATATAATCTTGTTGAAAAGCTCGTAATCAATTATATGAACTCCTAAAATTTGATCAAAACTTGTTTTTTAGTCATTTTTGAAGAGGTTTCGGACGAGCGGGTCTAAATAGGCCTTAAAATGGACCCGTTGAACTTATAACTGCGTAGAAAGAACATAAATTAAATTTTTGCAATACAATCGTGTTGAAAAGATCTTAATCAGTTATATGAACTCCTAAAATTTGATTAAAACTTGTTTTTCAGTCATTTTTGAAGAGGTTTCGGGCGAGCGGGTCTAAATGAGCCGTAAAATGGACCCATTGGACTTTTAACTGAGTAAAATGTACAAAAATTGAGTTTTTGCTATATAATCGTGTTGAAAAGCTCGTAATCAATTATATGAACTCCTAAAATTGGATCAAAACTTGTTTTTCGGTCCTTTTGTAGTGGTTTCGGACGAGCGGGTCTAAATGGGCCTTAAAATGGACCCGTTGAAATTATAACTGCGTAAAAAGAACATAAATTGAATTTTTGTAATACAATAGTGTTGAAAAGCTCGTAATCAACGATATGAACTCTTATGTTTTGATTAAAACTTTTTTTGCCGTCCTTTTTGTAGAGGTTTCGCACGACCAGGTCTAAATGGGCCGTAAAATGGACCCGTTGGAATTTAAACTGAGTAAAAAGTACATAAATTGAGTTTTTGCAATATAATCGTGTTGAAAATATCGTAATCTATTATATGAACTCCTAAAATTTGATAAAAACTTGTTTTTTCAGTCATTTTTGAAGAGGTTTCGGGCGAGCGGGTCTAAATGGGCCGTAAAATGGACCCGTTGGACTTTTAACTAAGTAAAAAATACCGAATTTGAGTTTTTGCAATATAATCTTGTTGAAAATCTCGTAATCAATTATATGAACTCCTAAAATTGGATCAAAACTTGTTTTTCGGTCCTTTTTGTAGAGGTTTCGAACGAGCGGGTCTAAATGGGCCGTAAAATGGACCCGTTGGACTTTTAACTGAGTAAAAAGTACAAAAATTGAGTTTTTGCAATATAATCGTGTTGAAAAGATCGTAATCAATTATATGAACTCCTAAAATTTGATTTAAACTTGTTTTTTAGTCATTTTTGAAGAGGTTTCGGGCGAGCGGGTCTAAATTGGCCGTAAAATGGACCCGTTGGACTTTTAACTGGGTAAAAAATAACGAATTTGAGTTTTTGCAATATAATCTTGTTGAAAAGCTCGTAATCAATTATATGATCTCCTAAAATTTGATCAAAACTTGTTTTTTAGTCATTTTTAAAGAGGTTTCGGACGAGCGGGTCTAAATGGGCCTTAAAATGGACATGTTGAACTTATAACTGCGTAAAAAGAACAGAAATTGAATTTTTGCATTACAATAGTGTTGAAAAGCTCGCAATCAACGATATGAACACTTAAGTTTTGATTAAAACTTGTTTTTCGGTTCTTTTTGTAGAGGTTTCGAACGATCGGGTCTAAATGGGACGTAAAATGGACCCGTTGGACTTTTAGCTGAGTAAAAAGTACAAAAATTGTGTTTTTGCAATATAATCGTGTTGAAAAGATCGTAATCAATTTTATGAACTCCTAAAATTTGATTAAAACTTGTTTTCAGTCATTTTTGAAGAGGTTTCGGGCGAGCGGGTCTAAATGGGCTGTAAAATGGACCCGTTGGACTTTTAACTGAGTAAAAAATACCGAATTTGAGTTTTTGCAATATAATCTTGTTGAAAAGCTCATAATCAATTATATGAACTCCCATAATTTGATCAAAACTTGTTTTTCGGTCCTTTTTGTAGAGGTTTCGGGCGACCGGGTCTAAATGGGCCTTAAAATGGACCCGTTAAACTTATAACTGCGTAAAAAGAACAGAAATTGAATTTTTGCAATACAATAGTGTTGAAAAGCTCGTAATCAACGATATGAACTCTTAAGTTTTGATTAAAACTTGTTTTGCGGTCCTTTTTGTATAGGTTTCGGACGAGCGGGTCTATATGGGTCGTAAAATGGACCTGTTGGACTTTTAACTGAGTAACAAATACAGAAATTGAATTTTTGCAATATAATCGTGTTGAAACGATCGTAATCAATTATATGAACTCCTAAAATTTGATTAAAACTTGTTTTTAGTCAATTTGAAGAGGTTTCGGGCGAGCGGGTCTAAATGGGCCTTAAAATGGACCCATTGGACTTTTAACTGAGTAAAAAATACAGAAATTGACTTTTTGCAATATAATCTTGTTGAAAAGCTCGTAATCAATTATATGAAAATCCTAAAATTGGATCAAAATTTGTTTTTCGGTCCATTTTGTAGTGGTTTCGGACGAGCGGGTCTAAATGGGCCTTAAAATGGACCCGTTGAACTTATAACTGCGTAAAAAGAACATAAATTGAATTTTTGCAATACAATAGTGTTGAAAAGATCGTAATCAACGATATGAACTCTTAAGTTTTGATTAAAACTTGTTTTGCGGTCCTTTTTGTAGAGGTTTCAGACGAGCGGGTCTAAATGTGTATTAAAATGGACCCGTTGAACTTATAACTAAGTAAAACGAATAGAAATTGAATTTTTGCAATAAAATAGTGTTGAAGAGCTCGTAATCAACCATATGAACTCTTAAGTTTTGATTAAAACTTGTTTTGCGGTCCTTTTTGTAGAGGTTTTGGACGAGCGGGTCTAAATGGGCCGTAAAATGGACCCGTTGGACTTTTAACTGAGTAAAAACTACAAAAATTGAGTTTTTGCAATATAATCGTGTTGAAAAGATCGTAATCAATTATATGAACTCCTAAAATTTGATCAAAACTTGTTTTTCGGTCCTTTTTGTAGAGGTTTCGGGCGAGCGGGTCTAAATGGGCCTTAAAATGGACCCGTTGAACTTATAACTTCGTAAAAAGAACAGAAATTGAATTTTTTCAATACAATAGTGTTGAAAAGCTCGTAATCAACGATATGAACTCTTAAATTTTGATTAAAACTTGTTTTGCTGTCATTTTTGTAGAGGTTTCGGACGAGCGGGTCTAAATGGGCCGTAAAATGGACCCGTTGGACTTTTAACTGAGTTAAAAAGTACAAAATTGAGTTTTTGCAATATAATCATGTTGAAAAGATCGTAATCAATGATAAGAAGTCCTAAAATTTGATTAAAACTTGTTTTTCGGTCATTTTTGAAGAGGTTTCGGGCGAGCGGGTCGAAATGGGCCATAAAATGGACTCGTTGGACTTTTTTCTGAGTAAAAAATACCGAATTTGTGTTTTTGCAAAATAATCTTGTTGAAAAGATCGTAATCAATTATATGAACTCCTAAAATTTGATCAAAACTTATTTTACGGTCATTTTTGAAGAGGTTTCGGACGAGCGTGTCTAAATGGGCCGTAAAATGGACCTGTTGGACTTTTAACTGAGTAAAAAATATCGTGTAACCCCCTTAACCCGGCCTAGACGGTTGACCCGAATTAAGAAAGTCACACGGGGAAAACCAAAGTCAACCCGAAAGTCAACCTTGATTAACGACCCTTTTTTTTCCTTTTAAAACTTGTCTAGATGTAAATTAATCCTTAGATATGATCATACAACAGCATACTCAAAGATCATAAACATCAGAGATCAAACAGGGACTCAATTGAACAAAATACAACTTTAGGGACCAAATTGTAAATTCTGATAATTATAAGGACTTAACCCAATTTGAAGTTACCATCTTGAAATTAATCATGTTTCATGCTTCTCTGTAAAATTTCAGCTCAAAAGGACTTCCCAAACTCATACAATTGCACAAACAAGTTTCAGGACCAAAACGCAAACATTCCAAAACATATAACTGCCAATGTCAGCCCCCAACGGTCACCCGTTCCGAAACAGGCATAGCCCATTTCGAAACTCGGGGCCGTTCCGCAACGCGTACCGAAACGGGGGTCTGGCAGTGGCCTTTCCGTTTCGGAACGGCCCCTCCCGTTTCGGACGCCTGGGCACAAATAAGGCACCCGTTCCGAAACGGTAGGTGCTGTTCCGAAACACCCTGCACAGATTGCCTAAAAATGCATACTTAAACATGCAATTGGCCAACCAATCATGCTCCAAATGCCACCAAACTTTGCCAACATGCAATTCAACATATATGAGACATACATGCATCAGCAATTCATAAAAACATCCACATATATGAAAAGCCCCAAATCTATAGGCATGCTTCCTACACAAGTAAGCCATTCAAGCATAAACTTCCAATTCAAGCATATAAAGGCCAACCACAAAAACCAGCATTCTCAACAACATTCAACATACTTAGGGAGTTCAAAACATCTCCCAAAACATACACATAGGTCCCCCATTGCCAAATTACCAAAAGCTAAAATGTACTTAGAAAACTTTCCATACTTAGAGCTTTGTTTCCACTTGGATGCTTGCCCTCCTTGCTGCCCTCTAGTACTCTAATGTTCTGCATTATTGAATTAAGAAAACGGAAGAGAGCGTAAGCAAAAGCTTAGTGAGGAATGCTCAATAAAACCATCCAATAATGCATTAACAAAACATTTATAAATCATGCTTCAAATCATCATTTACACATGCTCAAAAGCATACTTTTAGAAGCATCTCATGCTTCATTTCATTACATGTCATATTGGCCACAAGTGATACAATTCATTTCTTTGAAAACAAGTTCATCAACTTTTACCCCAAGGACTTTTAAACACCTTGGACCCCAAGGACTTTTAAACACCTTGGCCATGGACTTTTAAACACCATGATATAAGTTACCTCAAGGACTTTTAAACACCTTGACCCCAAGGACTTTTAAACACCTTGGCCATGGACTTTTAAACACCATGAATTAGATCACCTCAAGGACTTTTAAACACCTTGACCCCAATGACTTTTAAACACCTTGGCCTATGGACTTTTAAACACCATAGAAAGGACCACACAAGGACTTTTAAACACCTTTGTGTCCGTAACAAGAATCATCCAAGGACTTTTAACCACCTTGATGTTCTTAAGTAACAAGGCTCACTCAAGGACTTTTAACCACCTTAGTGACCTCAACCTTTTCAAAACATCACTTGCCAATATACATCATTTTCATCAATTAATCCACTGTTTTAAAGCATTAAACCAAGCCATATTCATCATGCACTTAAAAGCATCAAACCACATTTAATCAATGTTCAAAAACAAGGAACTCTTACCTTGAGCTTCCATTAACATATGGCTTATTAAAACAGCAAATACCATGCTAAATCATGCTTTCAAAACAGTAATCAAAACATGCAAATAACCACATTGCATCACAACAAAATCATGGCCACCACTAGAGAGAATTTCCGAAAACTTACACTAGAGCTTAGCAAAGTTGTTTAGACTTAAACTAAGCTCCCAAGATATTGGTTTCAAAGCCGAAAACCCAATTTCACTCACCGATTCCACTTCGCCTCAAGCCAAAGCACCAATTCAAGCTTCCGGATCAACAACTCTTGGATCCAAAGATGCCTCCCCTGATTAAACACATTAAAGCAGAGATTTAATGCATCATCATGCATCAAAAGCTTCAATGAAAGCACTCAAACTCGCTGCTCTCATTCACACTCCAATTTCGGCCACCAAACACAACCGAAATTGCATCAAAACCACTTCTCAACAAAGCCCAACCATAAACCAGCAAAACCTAACATCCATTAACACCATTTAACATCTAAAAACAACCTATAAACATCCTTATACCTCCAGCAACATCAGATCCACAAGATCACCACAAAAACATCCAAGAATCACAAGCTAAACTTAGGAAACACAACCTATCCGGGATTGCATTAATCAAAACTCATTTCCTTATCAATTTAGAGTTCATTTAACATCAAAAACACACCTCAAATCACAGATTAATCAAATCTAACGAAAATCATCAAAAATCACCAAATCTTGCATTATAAGCCAAGATCCATTTCACCACTTAAAATCCTTTAATAAAACTTCAATTAAGAGTTGAGAACTTGGGAATTTCAGTAAAGAACTGATAGTTTAGAGGAGAAGGACGTTCTTACCTCCAAACTTGTGTTTCTCCACTTTTTGGAATCAAAAACCTTGTTGAATCAACTAGCAAATGATGAGGTTTTGAAGATATGTTGATTAGAAATCAAAAGAATATTGAAAGGAGGATTTTAGGTGAGAAAATCAGAAACAACTCTCTGGAAAACAAGTGTTTGGATTGAGAGAAAATGAGAGAAAGAAAATAGAGAAGTTAGTTAAGAAAATAGCCAAATGGCCTTTCCCTCCACTTTTGATATGTTTTAAAATCAGAATAAATCTCAAAATATCTTAGAAAAATCTGGAGAAACTACTTTTGGAATAATAGCTCCTTAAAGATTCAAAGTTTCAACTCTTTATAAAACAGTCACAAAACTTTCAAAAATTACATTTTGGTCACTAGCCAAAATGTCACTCTTCCACAACCCATTTTTCAAAATTGATTTCACAGTTCACTTAATTATATTAAAAATTGATTTTAGAACATTTTTCCATATTTTTAATGCAACCCGAACTAGGCTTTCCTAATTTCACCTCTTTAGATTCGAACAGCACTTTGACCAAATCGGTCAACGCCCAAAACTTCTAAACCCAAAACCGGGGCGTTACATATCGAATTTAAGTTTTTGCAATATAATCATGTTGAAATGCTCGTAATCAATTATATGAATTCCTAAAATTGGATCAAAACTTATTTTACGGTCATTTTTGAAGAGGTTTCGGGCGAGCGGGTCTAAATGGGTCGTAAAATGGACATGTTGGACTTTTAACTGAGTAAAAAATACCGAATTTAAGTTTTTGCAATATAATCATGTTGAAAAGCTCGTAATCAATTATATGAACTCCTAAAATTGGATTAAAACTTATTTTTCGGTCATTTTTGAATAGGTTTCGGGGGAGCGGGTCTAAATGGGCCGTAAAATTGACCCGTTGGACTTTTAACTGAGTAAAGAATACCGAATTTGAGTTTTTGCAATGTAATATTGTTGAAAAGCTCGTAATCAATTATATGAACTCCTAAAATTGGATTAAAACTTGTTTTTCGGTCCTTTTTGTAGAGGTTTCGGACGAGCGGGTCTAAATGGGCCTTAAAATGGACCCGTTGAACTTATAAATGCGTAAAAAGAACATAAATTGAATTTTTGCATTACATTAGTGTTGAAAAGCTCGCAATCAACGATATGAACTCTTAAGTTTTGATTAAAACTTGTTTTGCGGTCCTTTTGTAGAGGTTTCGGACGAGCGAGTCTAAATGGGCCGTAAAATGGACCCGTTGGACTTTTAACTGAGTAAAAAGTACAAAAATTGAGTTTTTGCAATATAATCGTGTTGAAAAGATCTTAATCAATTATATGAACTCTTAAAATTTGATTAAAACTTGTTTTTTAGTCATTTTTAAGAGGTTTCGGGCGAGCGGGTCTAAATGGGCCGTAAAATGGACCTTTTGGACATTTAACTGAGTAAAAAATACCGAATTTAAGTTTTTGCAATATAATCATGTTGAAATGCTCGTAATCAATTATATGAACTCCTAAAATTGGATCAAAACTTATTTTACGGTCATTTTTGAAGAGGTTTCGGGCGAGCGGGTCTAAATGGGCCGTAAAATGGACCTGTTGGACTTTTAACTGAGTAAAAAATACCGAATTTAAGTTTTTGCAATATAATCATGTTGAAAAGCTCGTAATCAATTATATGAACTCCTAAAATTGGATTAAAACTTATTTTTCGGTCATTTTTGAAGAGGTTTCGGGCGAGCGGGTCTAAATGGGCCGTAAAATTGACCCGTTGGACTTTTAACTGAGTAAAGAATACCGAATTTGAGTTTTTGCAATGTCATCTTGTTGAAAAGCTCGTAATCAATTATATAAACTCCTAAAATTGGATTAAAACTTGTTTTTCGGTCCTTTTTGTAGAGGTTTCGGACGAGCGGGTCTAAATGGGCCTTAAAATGGACTCGTTGAACTTATAAATGCGTAAAAAGAACATAAATTGAATTTTTGCATTACAATAGTGTTGAAAAGCTCGCAATCAACGATATGAACTCTTAAGTTTTGATTAAAACTTGTTTTGCGGTCCTCTTTGTAGATGTTTCAGACGAGCGGGTCTAAATGTGCCGTAAAATGGACCCGTTGGACTTTTAACTGAGTAAAAAATACAGAATTTGAGTTTTTGCAATATAATCTTGTTGAAAAGCTCGTAATCAATTATATGAACTCCTAAAATTTGATCAAAACTTGTTTTCGGTCCTTTTTGTAGAGATTTCGGACGAGCGGGTCTAAATGGGCCTTAAAATGGACCCGTTGAACTTATAACTGCGTAAAAAGAACATAAATTGAATTTTTGCAATACAATCGTGTTTAAAAGATCGTAATCAGTTATATGAACTCCTAAAATTTGATTAAAACTTGTTTTTCAGTCATTTTTGAAGAGGTTTCGGGCGAGCGGGTCTAAATGGGCCGTAAAATGGACCCGTTGGACTTTTAACTGAGTAAAAAGTACAAAAATTGAGTTTTTGCAATATAATCGTGTTGAAAAGGTTGTAATCAATGATATGAAGTCATGGAATTTGATTAAAACTTTTTTTTTTCGGTCATTTTTGAAGAGGTTTCGGGCGAGCGGGTCTAAATGGGCCGTAAAATGGACCTGTTGGACTTTTAACTGAGTAAAAAATACCGAATTTAAGTTTTTGCAATATAATCATGTTGAAAAGCTCGTAATCAATTATATGAACTCCTAAAATTGGATTAAAACTTATTTTTCGGTCATTTTTGAATAGGTTTCGGGGGAGCGGGTCTAAATGGGCCGTAAAATTGACCCGTTGGACTTTTAACTGAGTAAAGAATACCGAATTTGAGTTTTTGCAATGTAATCTTGTTGAAAAGCTCGTAATCAATTATATAAACTCCTAAAATTGGATTAAAACTTGTTTTCGGTCCTTTTTGTAGAGGTTTCGGACGAGCGGGTCTAAATGGGCCTTAAAATGGACCCGTTGAACTTATAAATGCGTAAAAAGAACATAAATTGAATTTTTGCATTACAATAGTGTTGAAAAGCTCGCAATCAACGATATGAACTCTTAAGTTTTGATTAAAACTTGTTTTGCGGTCCTTTTGTAGAGGTTTCGGACGAGCGAGTCTAAATGGGCCGTAAAATGGACCCGTTGGACTTTTAACAGAGTAAAAAGTACAAAAATTGAGTTTTTGCAATATAATCGTGTTGAAAAGATCGTAATCAATTATATGAACTCTTAAAATTTGATTAAAACTTGTTTTTCGGTCATTTTTGAAGAGGTTTCGGGCGAGCGGGTCGAAATGGGCCATAAAATGGACTCGTTGGACTTTTTTCTGAGTAAAAAATACCGAATTTGTGTTTTTGCAAAATAATCTTGTTGAAAAGATCGTAATCAATTATATGAACTCCTAAAATTTGATCAAAACTTATTTTACGGTCATTTTTGAAGAGGTTTCGGGCGAGCGTGTCTAAATGGGCCGTAAAATGGACCTGTTGGACTTTTAACTGAGTAAAAAATATCGTGTAACCCCCTTAACCCGGCCTAGACGGTTGACCCGAATTAAGAAAGTCACACGGGGAAAACCAAAGTCAACCCGAAAGTCAACCTTGATTAACGACCCTTTTTTTTCCTTTTAAAACTTGTCTAGATGTAAATTAATCCTTAGATATGATCATACAACAGCATACTCAAAGATCATAAACATCAGAGATCAAACAGGGACTCAATTGAACAAAATACAACTTTAGGGACCAAATTGTAAATTCTGATAATTATAAGGACTTAACCCAATTTGAAGTTACCATCTTGAAATTAATCATGTTTCATGCTTCTCTGTAAAATTTCAGCTCAAAAGGACTTCCCAAACTCATACAATTGCACAAACAAGTTTCAGGACCAAAACGCAAACATTCCAAAACATATAACTGCCAATGTCAGCCCCCAACGGTCACCCGTTCCGAAACAGGCATAGCCCATTTCGAAACTCGGGGCCGTTCCGCAACGCGTACCGAAACGGGGGTCTGGCAGTGGCCTTTCCGTTTCGGAACGGCCCCTCCCGTTTCGGACGCCTGGGCACAAATAAGGCACCCGTTCCGAAACGGTAGGTGCTGTTCCGAAACACCCTGCACAGATTGCCTAAAAATGCATACTTAAACATGCAATTGGCCAACCAATCATGCTCCAAATGCCACCAAACTTTGCCAACATGCAATTCAACATATATGAGACATACATGCATCAGCAATTCATAAAAACATCCACATATATGAAAAGCCCCAAATCTATAGGCATGCTTCCTACACAAGTAAGCCATTCAAGCATAAACTTCCAATTCAAGCATATAAAGGCCAACCACAAAAACCAGCATTCTCAACAACATTCAACATACTTAGGGAGTTCAAAACATCTCCCAAAACATACACATAGGTCCCCCATTGCCAAATTACCAAAAGCTAAAATGTACTTAGAAAACTTTCCATACTTAGAGCTTTGTTTCCACTTGGATGCTTGCCCTCCTTGCTGCCCTCTAGTACTCTAATGTTCTGCATTATTGAATTAAGAAAACGGAAGAGAGCGTAAGCAAAAGCTTAGTGAGGAATGCTCAATAAAACCATCCAATAATGCATTAACAAAACATTTATAAATCATGCTTCAAATCATCATTTACACATGCTCAAAAGCATACTTTTAGAAGCATCTCATGCTTCATTTCATTACATGTCATATTGGCCACAAGTGATACAATTCATTTCTTTGAAAACAAGTTCATCAACTTTTACCCCAAGGACTTTTAAACACCTTGGACCCCAAGGACTTTTAAACACCTTGGCCATGGACTTTTAAACACCATGATATAAGTTACCTCAAGGACTTTTAAACACCTTGACCCCAAGGACTTTTAAACACCTTGGCCATGGACTTTTAAACACCATGAATTAGATCACCTCAAGGACTTTTAAACACCTTGACCCCAAGGACTTTTAAACACCTTGGCCTATGGACTTTTAAACACCATAGAAAGGACCACACAAGGACTTTTAAACACCTTTGTGTCCGTAACAAGAATCATCCAAGGACTTTTAACCACCTTGATGTTCTTAAGTAACAAGGCTCACTCAAGGACTTTTAACCACCTTAGTGACCTCAACCTTTTCAAAACATCACTTGCCAATATACATCATTTTCATCAATTAATCCACTGTTTTAAAGCATTAAACCAAGCCATATTCATCATGCACTTAAAAGCATCAAACCACATTTAATCAATGTTCAAAAACAAGGAACTCTTACCTTGAGCTTCCATTAACATATGGCTTATTAAAACAGCAAATACCATGCTAAATCATGCTTTCAAAACAGTAATCAAAACATGCAAATAACCACATTGCATCACAACAAAATCATGGCCACCACTAGAGAGAATTTCCGAAAACTTACACTAGAGCTTAGCAAAGTTGTTTAGACTTAAACTAAGCTCCCAAGATATTGGTTTCAAAGCCGAAAACCCAATTTCACTCACCGATTCCACTTCGCCTCAAGCCAAAGCACCAATTCAAGCTTCCGGATCAACAACTCTTGGATCCAAAGATGCCTCCCCTGATTAAACACATTAAAGCAGAGATTTAATGCATCATCATGCATCAAAAGCTTCAATGAAAGCACTCAAACTCGCTGCTCTCATTCACACTCCAATTTCGGCCACCAAACACAACCGAAATTGCATCAAAACCACTTCTCAACAAAGCCCAACCATAAACCAGCAAAACCTAACATCCATTAACACCATTTAACATCTAAAAACAACCTATAAACATCCTTATACCTCCAGCAACATCAGATCCACAAGATCACCACAAAAACATCCAAGAATCACAAGCTAAACTTAGGAAACACAACCTATCCGGGATTGCATTAATCAAAACTCATTTCCTTATCAATTTAGAGTTCATTTAACATCAAAAACACACCTCAAATCACAGATTAATCAAATCTAACGAAAATCATCAAAAATCACCAAATCTTGCATTATAAGCCAAGATCCATTTCACCACTTAAAATCCTTTAATAAAACTTCAATTAAGAGTTGAGAACTTGGGAATTTCAGTAAAGAACTGATAGTTTAGAGGAGAAGGACGTTCTTACCTCCAAACTTGTGTTTCTCCACTTTTTGGAATCAAAAACCTTGTTGAATCAACTAGCAAATGATGAGGTTTTGAAGATATGTTGATTAGAAATCAAAAGAATATTGAAAGGAGGATTTTAGGTGAGAAAATCAGAAACAACTCTCTGGAAAACAAGTGTTTGGATTGAGAGAAAATGAGAGAAAGAAAATAGAGAAGTTAGTTAAGAAAATAGCCAAATGGCCTTTCCCTCCACTTTTGATATGTTTTAAAATCAGAATAAATCTCAAAATATCTTAGAAAAATCTGGAGAAACTACTTTTGGAATAATAGCTCCTTAAAGATTCAAAGTTTCAACTCTTTATAAAACAGTCACAAAACTTTCAAAAATTACATTTTGGTCACTAGCCAAAATGTCACTCTTCCACAACCCATTTTTCAAAATTGATTTCACAGTTCACTTAATTATATTAAAAATTGATTTTAGAACATTTTTCCATATTTTTAATGCAACCCGAACTAGGCTTTCCTAATTTCACCTCTTTAGATTCGAACAGCACTTTGACCAAACCGGTCAACGCCCAAAACTTCTAAACCCAAAACCGGGGCGTTACATATCGAATTTAAGTTTTTGCAATATAATCATGTTGAAATGCTCGTAATCAATTATATGAATTCCTAAAATTGGATCAAAACTTATTTTACGGTCATTTTTGAAGAGGTTTCGGGCGAGCGGGTCTAAATGGGTCGTAAAATGGACATGTTGGACTTTTAACTGAGTAAAAAATACCGAATTTAAGTTTTTGCAATATAATCATGTTGAAAAGCTCGTAATCAATTATATGAACTCCTAAAATTGGATTAAAACTTATTTTTCGGTCATTTTTGAATAGGTTTCGGGGGAGCGGGTCTAAATGGGCCGTAAAATTGACCCGTTGGACTTTTAACTGAGTAAAGAATACCGAATTTGAGTTTTTGCAATGTAATATTGTTGAAAAGCTCGTAATCAATTATATGAACTCCTAAAATTGGATTAAAACTTGTTTTTCGGTCCTTTTTGTAGAGGTTTCGGACGAGCGGGTCTAAATGGGCCTTAAAATGGACCCGTTGAACTTATAAATGCGTAAAAAGAACATAAATTGAATTTTTGCATTACATTAGTGTTGAAAAGCTCGCAATCAACGATATGAACTCTTAAGTTTTGATTAAAACTTGTTTTGCGGTCCTTTTGTAGAGGTTTCGGACGAGCGAGTCTAAATGGGCCGTAAAATGGACCCGTTGGACTTTTAACTGAGTAAAAAGTACAAAAATTGAGTTTTTGCAATATAATCGTGTTGAAAAGATCTTAATCAATTATATGAACTCTTAAAATTTGATTAAAACTTGTTTTTTAGTCATTTTTAAGAGGTTTCGGGCGAGCGGGTCTAAATGGGCCGTAAAATGGACCTTTTGGACATTTAACTGAGTAAAAAATACCGAATTTAAGTTTTTGCAATATAATCATGTTGAAATGCTCGTAATCAATTATATGAACTCCTAAAATTGGATCAAAACTTATTTTACGGTCATTTTTGAAGAGGTTTCGGGCGAGCGGGTCTAAATGGGCCGTAAAATGGACCTGTTGGACTTTTAACTGAGTAAAAAATACCGAATTTAAGTTTTTGCAATATAATCATGTTGAAAAGCTCGTAATCAATTATATGAACTCCTAAAATTGGATTAAAACTTATTTTTCGGTCATTTTTGAAGAGGTTTCGGGCGAGCGGGTCTAAATGGGCCGTAAAATTGACCCGTTGGACTTTTAACTGAGTAAAGAATACCGAATTTGAGTTTTTGCAATGTCATCTTGTTGAAAAGCTCGTAATCAATTATATAAACTCCTAAAATTGGATTAAAACTTGTTTTTCGGTCCTTTTTGTAGAGGTTTCGGACGAGCGGGTCTAAATGGGCCTTAAAATGGACTCGTTGAACTTATAAATGCGTAAAAAGAACATAAATTGAATTTTTGCATTACAATAGTGTTGAAAAGCTCGCAATCAACGATATGAACTCTTAAGTTTTGATTAAAACTTGTTTTGCGGTCCTCTTTTTAGATGTTTCAGACGAGCGGGTCTAAATGTGCCGTAAAATGGACCCGTTGGACTTTTAACTGAGTAAAAAATACAGAATTTGAGTTTTTGCAATATAATCTTGTTGAAAAGCTCGTAATCAATTATATGAACTCCTAAAATTTGATCAAAACTTGTTTTCGGTCCTTTTTGTAGAGATTTCGGACGAGCGGGTCTAAATGGGCCTTAAAATGGACCCGTTGAACTTATAACTGCGTAAAAAGAACATAAATTGAATTTTTGCAATACAATCGTGTTTAAAAGATCGTAATCAGTTATATGAACTCCTAAAATTTGATTAAAACTTGTTTTTTAGTCATTTTTGAAGAGGTTTCGGGCGAGCGGGTCTAAATGGGCCGTAAAATGGACCCGTTGGACTTTTAACTGAGTAAAAAGTACAAAAATTGAGTTTTTGCAATATAATCGTGTTGAAAAGGTTGTAATCAATGATATGAAGTCATGGAATTTGATTAAAACTTTTTTTTTTCGGTCATTTTTGAAGAGGTTTCGGGCGAGCGGGTCTAAATGGGCCGTAAAATGGACCTGTTGGACTTTTAACTGAGTAAAAAATACCGAATTTAAGTTTTTGCAATATAATCATGTTGAAAAGCTCGTAATCAATTATATGAACTCCTAAAATTGGATTAAAACTTATTTTTCGGTCATTTTTGAATAGGTTTCGGGGGAGCGGGTCTAAATGGGCCGTAAAATTGACCCGTTGGACTTTTAACTGAGTAAAGAATACCGAATTTGAGTTTTTGCAATGTAATCTTGTTGAAAAGCTCGTAATCAATTATATAAACTCCTAAAATTGGATTAAAACTTGTTTTCGGTCCTTTTTGTAGAGGTTTCGGACGAGCGGGTCTAAATGGGCCTTAAAATGGACCCGTTGAACTTATAAATGCGTAAAAAGAACATAAATTGAATTTTTGCATTACAATAGTGTTGAAAAGCTCGCAATCAACGATATGAACTCTTAAGTTTTGATTAAAACTTGTTTTGCGGTCCTTTTGTAGAGGTTTCGGACGAGCGAGTCTAAATGGGCCGTAAAATGGACCCGTTGGACTTTTAACAGAGTAAAAAGTACAAAAATTGAGTTTTTGCAATATAATCGTGTTGAAAAGATTGTAATCAATTATATGAACTCTTAAAATTTGATTAAAACTTGTTTTTCGGTCATTTTTGAAGAGGTTTCGGGCGAGCGGGTCGAAATGGGCCATAAAATGGACTCGTTGGACTTTTTTCTGAGTAAAAAATACCGAATTTGTGTTTTTGCAAAATAATCTTGTTGAAAAGATCGTAATCAATTATATGAACTCCTAAAATTTGATCAAAACTTATTTTACGGTCATTTTTGAAGAGGTTTCGGGCGAGCGTGTCTAAATGGGCCGTAAAATGGACCTGTTGGACTTTTAACTGAGTAAAAAATATCGTGTAACCCCCTTAACCCGGCCTAGACGGTTGACCCGAATTAAGAAAGTCACACGGGGAAAACCAAAGTCAACCCGAAAGTCAACCTTGATTAACGACCCTTTTTTTTTCCTTTTAAAACTTGTCTAGATGTAAATTAATCCTTAGATATGATCATACAACAGCATACTCAAAGATCATAAACATCAGAGATCAAACAGGGACTCAATTGAACAAAATACAACTTTAGGGACCAAATTGTAAATTCTGATAATTATAAGGACTTAACCCAATTTGAAGTTACCATCTTGAAATTAATCATGTTTCATGCTTCTCTGTAAAATTTCAGCTCAAAAGGACTTCCCAAACTCATACAATTGCACAAACAAGTTTCAGGACCAAAACGCAAACATTCCAAAACATATAACTGCCAATGTCAGCCCCCAACGGTCACCCGTTCCGAAACAGGCATAGCCCATTTCGAAACTCGGGGCCGTTCCGCAACGCGTACCGAAACGGGGGTCTGGCAGTGGCCTTTCCGTTTCGGAACGGCCCCTCCCGTTTCGGACGCCTGGGCACAAATAAGGCACCCGTTCCGAAACGGTAGGTGCTGTTCCGAAACACCCTGCACAGATTGCCTAAAAATGCATACTTAAACATGCAATTGGCCAACCAATCATGCTCCAAATGCCACCAAACTTTGCCAACATGCAATTCAACATATATGAGACATACATGCATCAGCAATTCATAAAAACATCCACATATATGAAAAGCCCCAAATCTATAGGCATGCTTCCTACACAAGTAAGCCATTCAAGCATAAACTTCCAATTCAAGCATATAAAGGCCAACCACAAAAACCAGCATTCTCAACAACATTCAACATACTTAGGGAGTTCAAAACATCTCCCAAAACATACACATAGGTCCCCCATTGCCAAATTACCAAAAGCTAAAATGTACTTAGAAAACTTTCCATACTTAGAGCTTTGTTTCCACTTGGATGCTTGCCCTCCTTGCTGCCCTCTAGTACTCTAATGTTCTGCATTATTGAATTAAGAAAACGGAAGAGAGCGTAAGCAAAAGCTTAGTGAGGAATGCTCAATAAAACCATCCAATAATGCATTAACAAAACATTTATAAATCATGCTTCAAATCATCATTTACACATGCTCAAAAGCATACTTTTAGAAGCATCTCATGCTTCATTTCATTACATGTCATATTGGCCACAAGTGATACAATTCATTTCTTTGAAAACAAGTTCATCAACTTTTACCCCAAGGACTTTTAAACACCTTGGACCCCAAGGACTTTTAAACACCTTGGCCATGGACTTTTAAACACCATGATATAAGTTACCTCAAGGACTTTTAAACACCTTGACCCCAAGGACTTTTAAACACCTTGGCCATGGACTTTTAAACACCATGAATTAGATCACCTCAAGGACTTTTAAACACCTTGACCCCAAGGACTTTTAAACACCTTGGCCTATGGACTTTTAAACACCATAGAAAGGACCACACAAGGACTTTTAAACACCTTTGTGTCCGTAACAAGAATCATCCAAGGACTTTTAACCACCTTGATGTTCTTAAGTAACAAGGCTCACTCAAGGACTTTTAACCACCTTAGTGACCTCAACCTTTTCAAAACATCACTTGCCAATATACATCATTTTCATCAATTAATCCACTGTTTTAAAGCATTAAACCAAGCCATATTCATCATGCACTTAAAAGCATCAAACCACATTTAATCAATGTTCAAAAACAAGGAACTCTTACCTTGAGCTTCCATTAACATATGGCTTATTAAAACAGCAAATACCATGCTAAATCATGCTTTCAAAACAGTAATCAAAACATGCAAATAACCACATTGCATCACAACAAAATCATGGCCACCACTAGAGAGAATTTCCGAAAACTTACACTAGAGCTTAGCAAAGTTGTTTAGACTTAAACTAAGCTCCCAAGATATTGGTTTCAAAGCCGAAAACCCAATTTCACTCACCGATTCCACTTCGCCTCAAGCCAAAGCACCAATTCAAGCTTCCGGATCAACAACTCTTGGATCCAAAGATGCCTCCCCTGATTAAACACATTAAAGCAGAGATTTAATGCATCATCATGCATCAAAAGCTTCAATGAAAGCACTCAAACTCGCTGCTCTCATTCACACTCCAATTTCGGCCACCAAACACAACCGAAATTGCATCAAAACCACTTCTCAACAAAGCCCAACCATAAACCAGCAAAACCTAACATCCATTAACACCATTTAACATCTAAAAACAACCTATAAACATCCTTATACCTCCAGCAACATCAGATCCACAAGATCACCACAAAAACATCCAAGAATCACAAGCTAAACTTAGGAAACACAACCTATCCGGGATTGCATTAATCAAAACTCATTTCCTTATCAATTTAGAGTTCATTTAACATCAAAAACACACCTCAAATCACAGATTAATCAAATCTAACGAAAATCATCAAAAATCACCAAATCTTGCATTATAAGCCAAGATCCATTTCACCACTTAAAATCCTTTAATAAAACTTCAATTAAGAGTTGAGAACTTGGGAATTTCAGTAAAGAACTGATAGTTTAGAGGAGAAGGACGTTCTTACCTCCAAACTTGTGTTTCTCCACTTTTTGGAATCAAAAACCTTGTTGAATCAACTAGCAAATGATGAGGTTTTGAAGATATGTTGATTAGAAATCAAAAGAATATTGAAAGGAGGATTTTAGGTGAGAAAATCAGAAACAACTCTCTGGAAAACAAGTGTTTGGATTGAGAGAAAATGAGAGAAAGAAAATAGAGAAGTTAGTTAAGAAAATAGCCAAATGGCCTTTCCCTCCACTTTTGATATGTTTTAAATCAGAATAAATCTCAAAATATCTTAGAAAAATCTGGAGAAACTACTTTTGGAATAATAGCTCCTTAAAGATTCAAAGTTTCAACTCTTTATAAAACAGTCACAAAACTTTCAAAAATTACATTTTGGTCACTAGCCAAAATGTCACTCTTCCACAACCCATTTTTCAAAATTGATTTCACAGTTCACTTAATTATATTAAAAATTGATTTTAGAACATTTTTCCATATTTTTAATGCAACCCGAACTAGGCTTTCCTAATTTCACCTCTTTAGATTCGAACAGCACTTTGACCAAACCGGTCAACGCCCAAAACTTCTAAACCCAAAACCGGGGCGTTACATATCGAATTTAAGTTTTTGCAATATAATCATGTTGAAATGCTCGTAATCAATTATATGAATTCCTAAAATTGGATCAAAACTTATTTTACGGTCATTTTTGAAGAGGTTTCGGGCGAGCGGGTCTAAATGGGTCGTAAAATGGACATGTTGGACTTTTAACTGAGTAAAAAATACCGAATTTAAGTTTTTGCAATATAATCATGTTGAAAAGCTCGTAATCAATTATATGAACTCCTAAAATTGGATTAAAACTTATTTTTCGGTCATTTTTGAATAGGTTTCGGGGGAGCGGGTCTAAATGGGCCGTAAAATTGACCCGTTGGACTTTTAACTGAGTAAAGAATACCGAATTTGAGTTTTTGCAATGTAATATTGTTAAAAAGCTCGTAATCAATTATATGAACTCCTAAAATTGGATTAAAACTTGTTTTTCGGTCCTTTTTGTAGAGGTTTCGGACGAGCGGGTCTAAATGGGCCTTAAAATGGACCCGTTGAACTTATAAATGCGTAAAAAGAACATAAATTGAATTTTTGCATTACATTAGTGTTGAAAAGCTCGCAATCAACGATATGAACTCTTAAGTTTTGATTAAAACTTGTTTTGCGGTCCTTTTGTAGAGGTTTCGGACGAGCGAGTCTAAATGGGCCGTAAAATGGACCCGTTGGACTTTTAACTGAGTAAAAAGTACAAAAATTGAGTTTTTGCAATATAATCGTGTTGAAAAGATCTTAATCAATTATATGAACTCTTAAAATTTGATTAAAACTTGTTTTTTAGTCATTTTTAAGAGGTTTCGGGCGAGCGGGTCTAAATGGGCCGTAAAATGGACCTTTTGGACATTTAACTGAGTAAAAAATACCGAATTTAAGTTTTTGCAATATAATCATGTTGAAATGCTCGTAATCAATTATATGAACTCCTAAAATTGGATCAAAACTTATTTTACGGTCATTTTTGAAGAGGTTTCGGGCGAGCGGGTCTAAATGGGCCGTAAAATGGACCTGTTGGACTTTTAACTGAGTAAAAAATACCGAATTTAAGTTTTTGCAATATAATCATGTTGAAAAGCTCGTAATCAATTATATGAACTCCTAAAATTGGATTAAAACTTATTTTTCGGTCATTTTTGAAGAGGTTTCGGGCGAGCGGGTCTAAATGGGCCGTAAAATTGACCCGTTGGACTTTTAACTGAGTAAAGAATACCGAATTTGAGTTTTTGCAATGTCATCTTGTTGAAAAGCTCGTAATCAATTATATAAACTCCTAAAATTGGATTAAAACTTGTTTTTCGGTCCTTTTTGTAGAGGTTTCGGACGAGCGGGTCTAAATGGGCCTTAAAATGGACTCGTTGAACTTATAAATGCGTAAAAAGAACATAAATTGAATTTTTGCATTACAATAGTGTTGAAAAGCTCGCAATCAACGATATGAACTCTTAAGTTTTGATTAAAACTTGTTTTGCGGTCCTCTTTGTAGATGTTTCAGACGAGCGGGTCTAAATGTGCCGTAAAATGGACCCGTTGGACTTTTAACTGAGTAAAAAATACAGAATTTGAGTTTTTGCAATATAATCTTGTTGAAAAGCTCGTAATCAATTATATGAACTCCTAAAATTTGATCAAAACTTGTTTTCGGTCCTTTTTGTAGAGATTTCGGACGAGCGGGTCTAAATGGGCCTTAAAATGGACCCGTTGAACTTATAACTGCGTAAAAAGAACATAAATTGAATTTTTGCAATACAATCGTGTTTAAAAGATCGTAATCAGTTATATGAACTCCTAAAATTTGATTAAAACTTGTTTTTCAGTCATTTTTGAAGAGGTTTCGGGCGAGCGGGTCTAAATGGGCCGTAAAATGGACCCGTTGGACTTTTAACTGAGTAAAAAGTACAAAAATTGAGTTTTTGCAATATAATCGTGTTGAAAAGGTTGTAATCAATGATATGAAGTCATGGAATTTGATTAAAACTTTTTTTTTCGGTCATTTTTGAAGAGGTTTCGGGCGAGCGGGTCTAAATGGGCCGTAAAATGGACCTGTTGGACTTTTAACTGAGTAAAAAATACCGAATTTAAGTTTTTGCAATATAATCATGTTGAAAAGCTCGTAATCAATTATATGAACTCCTAAAATTGGATTAAAACTTATTTTTCGGTCATTTTTGAATAGGTTTCGGGGGAGCGGGTCTAAATGGGCCGTAAAATTGACCCGTTGGACTTTTAACTGAGTAAAGACTACCGAATTTGAGTTTTTGCAATGTAATCTTGTTGAAAAGCTCGTAATCAATTATATAAACTCCTAAAATTGGATTAAAACTTGTTTTCGGTCCTTTTTGTAGAGGTTTCGGACGAGCGGGTCTAAATGGGCCTTAAAATGGACCCGTTGAACTTATAAATGCGTAAAAAGAACATAAATTGAATTTTTGCATTACAATAGTGTTGAAAAGCTCGCAATCAACGATATGAACTCTTAAGTTTTGATTAAAACTTGTTTTGCGGTCCTTTTGTAGAGGTTTCGGACGAGCGAGTCTAAATGGGCCGTAAAATGGACCCGTTGGACTTTTAACAGAGTAAAAAGTACAAAAATTGAGTTTTTGCAATATAATCGTGTTGAAAAGATTGTAATCAATTATATGAACTCTTAAAATTTGAATAAAACTTGTTTTTTAGTCATTTTTAAGAGGTTTCGGACGAGCGGGTCTAAATGGGCCGTAAAATGGACCTGTTGGACTTTTAACTGAGTAAAAAATACCGAATTTAAGTTTTTGCAATATAATCATGTTGAAATGCTCGTAATCAATTATATGAACTCCTAAAATTGGATCAAAACTTATTTTACGGTCATTTTTGAAGAGGATTCGGGCGAGCGGGTCTAAATGGGCCGTAAAATGGACCTGTTGGACTTTTAACTGAGTAAAAAATACCGAATTTAAGTTTTTGCAATATAATCATGTTGAAAAGCTCGTAATCAATTATATGAACTCCTAAAATTGGATTAAAACTTATTTTTCGGTCATTTTTGAAGAGGTTTCGGGCGAGCGGGTCTAAATGGGCCGTAAAATTGACCCATTGGACTTTTAACTGAGTAAAGAATACCGAATTTGAGTTTTTGCAATGTAATCTTGTTGAAAAGCTCGTAATCAATTATATGAACTCCTAAAATTGGATTAAAACTTGTTTTTCGGTCCTTTTTGTAGAGGTTTCGGACGAGCGGGTCTAAATGGGCCTTAAAATGGACTCGTTGAACTTATAAATGCGTAAAAAGAACATTAATTGAATTTTTGCATTACAATAGTGTTGAAAAGCTCGCAATCAACGATATGAACTCTTAAGTTTTGATTAAAACTTGTTTTGCGGTCCTCTTTGTAGATGTTTCAGACGAGCGGGTCTAAATGTGCCGTAAAATGGACCCGTTGGACTTTTAACTGAGTAAAAAATACAGAATTTGAGTTTTTGCAATATAATCTTGTTGAAAAGCTCGTAATCAATTATATGAACTCCTAAAATTTGATCAAAACTTGTTTTCGGTCCTTTTTGTAGAGATTTCGGACGAGCAGGTCTAAATGGGCCTTAAAATGGACCCGTTGAACTTATAACTGCGTAAAAAGAACATAAATTGAATTTTTGCAATACAATCGTGTTTAAAAGATCGTAATCAGTTATATTAACTCCTAAAATTTGCTTAAAACTTGTTTTTTAGTCATTTTTGAAGAGGTTTCGGGCGAGCGGGTCTAAATGGGCCGTAAAATGGACCCGTTGGACTTTTAACTGAGTAAAAAGTACAAAAATTAAGTTTTTGCAATATAATCGTGTTGAAAAGGTTGTAATCAATGATATGAAGTCATGGAATTTGATTAAAACTTTTTTTCGGTCATTTTTGAAGAGGTTTCGGGCGAGCGGGTCTAAATGGGCCGTAAAATGGACCTGTTGGACTTTTAACTGAGTAAAAAATACCTAATTTAAGTTTTTGCAATATAATCATGTTGAAAAGCTCGTAATCAATTATATGAACTCCTAAAATTGGATTAAAACTTATTTTTCGGTCATTTTTGAAGAGGTTTCGGGCGAGCGGGTCTAAATGGGCCTTAAAATTGACCCGTTGAACTTATTAATGCGTAAAAAGAACATAAATTGAATTTTTGCATTACAATAGTGTTGAAAAGCTCGCAATCAACGATATGAACTCTTAAGTTTTGATTAAAACTTGTTTTGCGGTCCTTTTTGTACATGTTTCAGACGAGCGGGTCTAAATGTTCCGTAAAATGGACCCGTTGGACTTTTAACTAAGTGAAAAATACCGAATTTGAGTTTTTGCAATATAATCTTGTTTAAAAGCTCGTAATCAATTATATGAACTCCTAAAATTTGATCAAAACTTGATTTTCAGTCATTTGTGAAGAGGTTTCAGACGAGCGGGTCTAAATGGGCCTTAAAATGAACCCGTTGAACTTATAACTGCGTAAAAAGAACAGAAATTAAATTTTTGCAATACAATCGTGTTGAAATGATCGTAATCAGTTATATGAACTCCTGAAATTTGATTAAAACTTTTTTTTCAGTCATTTTTGAAGAGGTTTCGGGCGAGCGGGTCTAAGTGGACCGTAAAATGGACCCATTGGACTTTTAACTGTGTAAAAAGTAAAAAAAATTGAGTTTTTGCAATATAATCGTGTTGAAAAGATCGTAATCAATTATATGAACTCCTAAAATTTGATTAAAACTTGTTTTTCAGTCATTTTTAAGAGGTTTCGGGCGAGCGGGTCTAAATGGGCCGTAAAATGGACCCGTTGGACTCTTAACTGAGTAAAAAATACCGAATTTGAGGTTTTGCAATATAATCTTGTTGAAAAGCTTGTAATCAATTATATGAAATCCTAAAATTTGATAAAAACTTGTTTTCGATCCTTTTTGTAGAGGTTTCGGACGAGCGGTACTAAATGGGCCTTAAAATGGACCTGTTGAACTTATAACTGCTTAAAAAGAACAGAAATTGAATTTTTGCAATAGAATCGTGTTGAAAAGATCGTAATCAGTTATATGAACTCCTAGAGTTTGATTAAAACTTGTTTTTCAGTCATTTTTTTGCAATATAATCGTGTTTAAAAGATTGTAATCAATTATATGAACTCCTAAAATTTGATTAAAACTTGTTTTTCAGTCATTTTTGAAGAGGTTTCGGGCGAGCGAGTCTAAATGTGCCGTAAAATGGACCCGTTGGACTTTTAACTGAGTAAAAAATACCGAATTTGAGGTTTTGCAATATAATCTTGTTGAAAAGCTTGTAATCAATTATATGAAATCCTAAAATTTGATAAAAACTTGTTTTCGATCCTTTTTGTAGAGGTTTCGGACGAGCGGGTCTAAATGGGCCTTAAAATGGACCCGTTGAACTTATAACTGCTTAAAAAGAACAGAAATTGAATTTTTGCAATAGAATCGTGTTGAAAAGATCGTAATCAGTTATATGAACTCCTAGAGTTTGATTAAAACTTGTTTTTCAGTCATTTTGAAAGAGGTTTCGGGCGAGCGGGTCTAAATGGGCCGTAAAATGGACCTGTTGGACTTTTAACTGAGTAAAATGTACACAAATTGAGTTTTTGCAATATAATCGTGTTGAAAAGATCGTAATCTATTATATGAACTCCTAAAATTTGACTAAAACCTGTTTTTCAGTCATTTTTGAAGAGGTTTCGGGCGAGCGGGTCTAAATGGTCCGTAAAATGGACCCGTTGGACTTTTAACTGAGTAAAAAATACCGAATTTGAGTTTTTGCAATATAATATTGTTGAAAAGCTCGTAATCAATTATATGAACACCTAAAATTTGATCAAAACCTGTTTTTCGGTCCTTTTTGTAGAGGTTTCGGGCGATCGGGTCTAAATGGGCCTTAAAATGGACCCGTTGAACTTATAACTGCATAAAAAGAATATAAATTGAATTTTTGCAATACAATAGTGTTGAAAAGCTCGTAATTAACGATATGAACTCTTAAGTTTTGATTAAAACTTGTTTTGCGGTCCTTTTTGTAGAGGTTTCGGACGAGCGGGTCTAAATGGGCCGTAAAATGGACCCGTTGGACCTTTAACTGAGTAAAAAAATACAGAAATTTAGTTTTTGCAATATAATCGTGTTGAAACGATCGTAATCAATTATATGAACTCCTAAAATTTCATTAAAACTTGTTTTTCAGTCATTTTTGAAGAGGTTTCGGCCGAGCGGGTCTAAATGGGCCGTAAAATGGACACGTTGGACTTTTAACTGAGTAAAAAATACAGAAATGGACTTTTTGCAATATAATCTTGTTGAAAAGCTCGTAATCAATTATATGAACTCCTAAAATTGGTTCAAAACTTGTTTTTCGGTCCTTTTTGTAGTGGTTTCGGACGAGCGGGTCTAAATGGGCCTTAAAATGATCCCGTTGAACTTATAACTGCGTAAAAAGAACAAAAATTTAATTTTTGCAATACAATAGTGTTAAAAAGCTCGTAATCAACGATATGAACTCTTAAGTTTTGATTAAAACTTGTTTTGCGGTCCTTTTGTAGAGGTTTCGGACGAGCGGGTCTAAATGGGCTGTAAAATGGACCCGTTGGACTTTTAACTGAGTAAAAAGTACAAAAATTGAGTTTTTGCAATATAATCGTGTTGAAAAGATCGTAATCAATTATATGAACTCATAAAATTTGATTAAAACTTGTTTTTCAGTCATTTTTGAAGAGATTTCGGGCGAGCGGGTCTAAATGGGCCGTAAAATGGACCCGTTTGACTTTTAACTAAGTAAAAAAATACCAAATTTGAGTTTTTGCAATATAATCTTGTTGAAAAGCTCGTAATCAATTATATGAACTCCTAAAATTGGATCAAAACTTGTTTTTCGGTCCTTTTTGTAGAGGTGTCGGACGAGCGGGTCTAAATGGGCCTTAAAATGGACCCGTTGAACTTATAACTGCGTAAAAAGAACAGAAATTGAATTTTTGCAATACAATAGTGTTCAAAAGCTCGTAATCAACGATATGAACTCTTAAGTTTTGATTAAAACATGTTTTTCGGTCCTTTTTGTAGAGGTTTCGGACGAGCGGGTCTAAATGGGCCGTAAAATGGACACGTTGGACTTTTAACTGAGTAAAAAGTACAAAAATCGAGTTTTTGCAATATAATCGTGTTGAAACGATCGTAATCAATGATATGAAGTCCTAAAATTTTATTAAAACTTTTTTTTCGGTAATTTTTGAAGAGGTTTCGGGCGAGCGGGTCTAAATGGGCCGTAAATTGGACCCGTTGGACTTTTAACTGAGTAAAAAATACCGAATTTGAGTTTTTGAAATATAATCTTGTTGAAAAGCTCGTAATCAATTATATGAACTCCTAAAATTTGATCAAAACTTGTTTTTTAGTCATTTTTGAAGAGGTTTCGGACGAGCGGGTCTAAATTGGCCTTAAAATGGACCCGTTGAACTTATAACTGCGTAAAAAGAACAGAAATTAAATTTTTGCAATACAATCGTGTTGAAAAGATCGTAATCAGTTATATGAACTCCTAAAATTTGATTAAAACTTGTTTTTCAGTCATTTTTGAAGAGGTTTCGGGCGAGCGGGTCTAAATGAGCCGTAAAATGGACCTAATGGACTTTTAACTGAGTAAAAAGTACAAAAATTGAGTTTTTGCAATATAATCGTGTTGAAAAGCTCGTAATCAATTATATGAACTCCTAAAATTGGATCAAAACTTCTTTTTCGGTCCTTTTGTAGTGGTTTCGGACGAGTGGGTCTAAATGAGCCTTAAAATGGACCCGTTGAAATTATAACTGCGTAAAGAGAACATAAATTGAATTTTTGTAATACAATAGTGTTGAAAAGCACGTAATCAATGATATGAACTCTTAAGTTTTGATTAAAACTTGTTTTGCGGTTCTTTTTGTAGAGGTTTAGAACGAGGGGGTCTAAATGGGACGTAAAATGGACCCGTTGGACTTTTAACTGAGTAAAAAGTACAAAAATTGAGTTTTTGCAATATAATCGTGTTGAAAAGATCGTAATCAATTATATGAACTCCTAAAATTTGATTAAAACATGTTTTTTAGTCATTTTTGAAGGTTTCGGGCGAGCGGGTCTAAATTGGCCGTAAAATGGACCCGTTGGACTTTTAACTAAGTAAAAAATACCGAATTTGAGTTTTTGCAATATAATCTTGTTGAAAAGCTCGTAATCAATTATATGAACTCCTAAAATTTGATCAAAACTTGTTTTTCGGTCCTTTTTGTAGAGGTTTCGGGCGACCGGGTCTAAATGGGCCTTAAAATGGACCCGTTAAACTTATAACTGCGTAAAAAGAACAGAAATTGAATTTTCGCAATACAATAGTTTTGAAAAGCTTGTAATCAACGATATGAACTCTTAAGTTTTGATTAAAACTTGTTTTGAGGTCCTTTTGTAGAGGTTTCGGACGAGCGGGTCTAAATGGGTCGTAAAATGGACCCGTTGGACTTTTAACTGAGTAAAAAATACAGAAATTGAATTTTTGCAATATAATCGTGTTGAAACGATCGTAATCAATTATATGAACTCCTAAAATTTGATTAAAACTTGTTTTTAGTCATTTTGAAGAGGTTTCGGGCGAGCGGGTCTAAATGGGCCTTAAAATGGACCCATTGGACTTTTAACTGAGTAAAAAATACAGAAATTGACTTTTTGCAATATAATCTTGTTGAAAAGCTCGTAATCAATTATATGAACTCCTAAAATTGGATCAAAATTTGTTTTCGGTCCATTTTGTAGTGGTTTCGGACGAGCGGGTCTAAATGTGCCGTAAAATGGACCCGTTGGACTTTTAACTGAGTAAAAAATACAAAATTTGAGTTTTTGCAATATAATATTGTTGAAAAGCTCGTAATCAATTATATGAACTCCTAAAATTGGATCAAAACTTGTTTTTCGGTTCTTTTTGTAGAGGTTTCGGACGAGCGGGTCTAAATGGGCCTTAAAATGGACCCGTTGAACTTATAACTACGTAAAACGAACATAAATTGAATTTTTGCAATAAAATAGTGTTGAAGAGCTCATAATCAACGATATGAACTCTTAAGTTTTGATTAAAACTTGTTTTGCGGTCCTTTTTGTAGAGGTTTCGGACGAGCGGGTCTAAATGGGCCGTAAAATGGACCCGTTGGACTTTTAACTGAGTAAAAAGTACAAAAAATGAGTTTTTGCAATATAATCGTGTTGAAAAGATCGTAATCAATGATATGAAGTCCTAAAATTTGATCAAAACTTGTTTTTCGGTCATTTTTGAAGAGGTTTCAGGCGCGCCGGTCTAAATGGGCCTAAAATGGACCCGTTGGACTTTTAACTAAGTAAAAAATCCTGAATTTGAGTTTTTGCAATAAAATCTTGTCGAAAAGCTCGTAATAAATTATATGAAATCGTAAAATTGGAACAAAACCTGTTTTTCGTTCCTTTTTGTAGAGGTTTCGGACGAGCGGGTCTAAATGGGCCTTAAAATGGACCCGTTGAACTTATAACTACGTAAAACGAACAGAAATTGAATTTTTTCATTACAATAGTGTTAAAAAGCTCGCAATCAACGATATGAACTCTTAAGTTTTGAGTAAAACTTGTTTTACGGTCCTTTTGTAGAGGTTTCGGACGAGCGAGTCTAAATAGGCCGTAAAATGGACCCGTTGGACTTTTAACTGAGTAAAAAGTACAAAAATTGAGTTTTTGCAATATAATCGTGTTGAAAAGATCGTAATCGATTATATGAACTCTTAAAATTTGATTAAAACTTGTTTTTTAGTCATTTTAAGAGGTTTCGGGCGAGCGGGTCAAAATGGGCCGTAAAATGGACCCATTGGACTTTTAACTAAGTAAAAAATATCGAATTTGAGTTTTTGCAATATAATCTTGTTGAAAAGCTCGTAATCAATTATATGAACTCCTAAAATTTGATGAAAACTTGTTTTCGGTCCTTTTTGTAGAGATTTCGGACGAGCGGGTCTAAATGGGCCTTAAAATGGACCCGTTGAACTTATAACTGCGTAAAAAGAACAGAAATTGAATTTTTGCAATACAATCGTGTTTAAAAGATCGTAATCAGTTATATGAACTCCTAAAATTTGATTAAAACTTGTTTTTCATTCATTTTTGAAGAGGTTTCGGGCGAGCGGGTCTAAATGGGCCGTAAAATGAACCCGTTGGACTTTTAACTGAGTAAAAAGTACAAAAATTGAGTTTTTGCAATATAATCGTGTTGAAAAGGTTGTAATCAATGATATGAAGTCCTAGGATTTGATTAAAAAAAAAATTTCGGTCATTTTTGAAGAGGTTTCGGGCGAGCGGGTCTAAATGGGCCGTAAAATGGACCCGTTGTACTTTTAACTGAGTAAAAAATACCGAATTTGAGTTTTTGATATATAATCTTGTTTAAAAGCTCGTAATCAATTAAATGAACTCCTAAAATTTGAAAAAACTTGATTTTCATTCATTTTTGAAGAGGTTTCGGACAAGCGGGTCTAAATGGGCCTTAAAATGAACCCATTGAACTTATAACTGCGTACTGAAAAGATCGTAATCAGTTATATGAACTCCTGAAATTTGATTAAAACTTTTTTTTTCAGTCATTTTTGAAGAGGTTTCGGGCGAGCGGGTCTAAATGGACCCGTTGGACTTTTAACTGTGTAAAAAGTAAAAAATTGAGTTTTTTTAATATAATCGTGTTGAAAAGATCGTAATCAATTATATGAACTCCTAAAATTTGATTAAAACCTGTTTTTCAGTCATTTTTAAGAGGTTTCGGGCGAGCGGGTATAAATGGGCCCTAAAATGGACCCTTGTGACTTTTTACTGAGTAAAAAATACCGAATTTGTGTTTTTGCAATATAATCTTGTTGAAAAGCTCGTAATCAATTATATGAACTCCTAAAATTGGATCAAAACTTGTTTTTCGGTCCTTTTTGTAGAGTTTTCAGACGAGCGGGCCTAATGGGCCTTAAAATGCACCCGTTGAGCTTATAACTGCGTAAAAAGAACAGAAATTAAATTTTGGCAATACAATAGTGTTGAACAGCTCGTAATCAACGATATGAACTCTTAAGTTTTGATTAAAACTTGTTTTGCGGTCATTTTCGTAGAGGTTTCGGACGAGCTGCTCTAAATGGGCCGTAAAATGGACCCGTTAGACCTTTAACTGAGTAAAAAGTACAAAAACTGAGTTTTTGCAATATAATCGTGTTGAAAAGATTGTAATCAATGATATGAAGTCCTAAAATTTGATTAAAACATGTTTTTCGGTCATTTTTGATGAGGTTTCGGGCTAGCGGGTCTAAATGGGCCGTAAAATGGACCCGTTGGACTTTTAACTGAGTAAAAAATACCGAATTTGTGTTTTTGCAATATAATCTTGTTGAAAAGATCGTAATCAATTATATGAACTCCTAAAATTTGATCAAAACATATTTTACGGTCATTTTTGAAGAGGTTTCGGGCGAGCGGGTCTAAATGGGCCGTAAAATGGACCTGTTGGACTTTTAACTGAGTAAAAAATACCGAATTTAAGTTTTTGCAATATAATCTTGTTGAAAAGATCGTAATCAATTATATAAACTCTTAAAATTGGATTAAAACTTATTTTCGGTCATTTTTGAAGAGGTTTCGGGCGAGCGGGTCTAACTGGCCGTAAAATGGACCCGTTGGACTTTTAACTGAGTAAAAAATACCGAATTTGAGTTTTTGCAATATAATCTTGTTGAAAAGCTCGCAATCAATTATATGAACTCCTAAAATTGGATCAAAACTTGTTTTTCGGTACTTTTTGTAGAGGTTTCGGACGAGCGGGTCTAAATGCGCCTTAAAATGGACCCGTTGAACTTATAACTGCGTAAAAAGAACAAAAATTGTATTTTTGCATTACAATAGTGTTGAAAAGCTCGCAATCAACGATATGAACTCTTAAGTTTTGATTAAAACTTGTTTTGCGGTCCTTTTGTAGAGGTTTCGGACGAGCGAGTCTAAATGGGCCTTAAAATGGACCCGTTGGACTTTTAACTGAGTAAAAAGTACAAAAATTGAGTTTTTGCAATATAATCCTGTTGAAAAGATCGTAATCAATTATATGAATTCCTAAAATTTGATTAAAACTTGTTTTTAGTCATTTTTAAGAGGTTTCGGGCGAGCGGGTCAAAATGGGCCGTAAAATGGACCCATTGGACTTTTAACGAAGTAAAAAATACCGAATTTGTGTTTTTGCAATATAATCTTGTAGAAAAGCTCGTAATCAATTATATGAACTCCTAAAATTTGATCAAAACTTGTTTTCGATCCTTTTTGTAGAAATTTCGGACGAGAGGGTCTAAATGGGCCTTAAAATGGACCCGTTGAACTTATAACTGAGTAAAAAGAACAGAAATTGAATTTTTGCAATACAATCGTGTTTAAAAGATCGTAATCAGTTATATGAACTCCTAAAATTTGATTAAAACTTGTTTTTCAGTCATTTTTGAAGAGGCTTCGGGCGAGCGGGTCTAAATGGGCCGTAAAATGGACCCGTTGGACTTTTAACTGAGTAAAAAGTACAAAAATATAGTTTTTGCAATATAATCGTGTTGAAAA
The DNA here is from genome assembly GCA_030270665.1 of Hibiscus trionum. Lineage (NCBI taxonomy): Eukaryota > Viridiplantae > Streptophyta > Magnoliopsida > Malvales > Malvaceae > Hibiscus > Hibiscus trionum. Next base: position 35,850,662 of record BSYR01000026.1, on the reverse strand, counting down.
AATTGTAATCAATGATATGAAGTCCTAAAATTTGATTAAAACTTTTTTTTCGGTCATTTTTAAAGAGGTTTCGGGCGAGAGGGTCTAAATGGGCCGTAAAATGGACCCGTTGGACTTTTAACTGAGTAAAAAATACAGAATTTGAGTTTTTGCAATATAATCTTGTTTAAAAGCTCGTAATCAATTATATGAACTCCTAAAATTTGATCAAAACTTGATTTTCAGTCATTTTTGAAGAGGTTTCGGACGAGCGGGTCTAAATGGGCCTTAAAATGGACCCGTTGAACTTATAACTGCGTAAAAAGAACAGAAATTAAATTTTTGCAATACAATCGTGTTGAAAAGATCGTAATCAGTTATATGAACTCCTAAAATTTGATTAAAACTTGTTTTTCAGTCATTTTTGAAGAGGTTTCGGGCGAGCGGGTCTAAATGGACCGTAAAATGGACCCGTTGGACTTTTAACTATGTAAAAAGTAAAATAAAATGAGTTTTTGCAATATAATCGTGTTGAAAAGATCGAAATCAATTATATGAACTCCTAAAATTTGATTAAAACTTGTTTTTCAGTCATTTTTAAAGAGGTTTCGGGCGAGCGGGTATAAATGGGCCGTAAAATGGACCCCTTGGACTTTTAACTGAGTAAAAAATACCGAATTTGAGTTTTTGCAATATAATCTTGTTGAAAAGCTCGTAATCAATAATATGAAATCCTAAAATTTGATCAAAACTTGTTTTCGGTCCTTTTTGTAGAGGTTTCGGACGAGCGGGTCTAAATGGGCCGTAAAATGGACCCGTTGGACTTTTAATTGAGTAAAAAGTACAAAAATTGAGTTTTTGCAATATAATCGTGTTGAAAAGATCGTAATCAATGATATGAAGTCCTAAAATTTGATTAAAACTTGTTTTTCGGTCATTTTTGAAGAGGTTTCGGGCGAGCGGGTCTAAATGGGCCGTAAAATGGACCCGTTGGACTTTTTACTGAGTAAAAAATACCGAATTTGTGTTTTTGCAATATAATCTTGTTGAAAAGCTCGTAATCAATTATATGAACTCATAAAATTGGATCAAAACTTGTTTTTCGGTCCGTTTTGTAGAGTTTTCAGACGAGCGGGTCTAAATGGGCCTTAAAATGGACCCGTTGAACTTATAACTGCGTAAAAAGAATAGAAATTGAATTTTTGCAATACAGTAGTGCTGAAAAGCTCGTAATCAACGATATGAACTCTTAAGATTTGATTAAAACCTTTTTTGCGGTCCTTTTTGTAGAGGTTTCGGACGAGCTGGTCTAAATGGGCCGTAAAATGGACCCGTTGGACTTTTAATTGAGTAAAAAGTACAAAAATTGAGTTTTTGAAATATAATCGTGTTGAAAAGATCGTAATCAATGATATGAAGTCTTAAAATTTGATTAAAACTTGTTTTTCAGTCATTTTTAAAGAGGTTTCGGGCGAGCGGGTCTAAATGGGTCGTAAAATGGACCCGTTGGACTTTTAACTGAGTAAAAAATACCGAATTTGTGTTTTTGCAATATAATCTTGTTGAAAAGACCGTAATCAATTATATGAACTCATAAAATTGGATCAAAACTTGTTTTTCGGTCCGTTTTGAAGAGTTTTCAGACGAGCGGGTCTAAATGGGCCTTAAAATGGACCCGTTGAACTTATAACTGCGTAAAAAGAATAGAAATTGAATTTTTGCAATACAGTAGTGCTGAAAAGCTCGTAATCAACGATATGAACTCTTAAGATTTGATTAAAACCTTTTTTGCGGTCCTTTTTGTAGAGGTTTCGGACGAGCTGGTCTAAATGGGCCGTAAAATGGACCCGTTGGACTTTTAACTGAGTAAAAAGTTCAAAAATTGAGTTTTTGAAATATAATCGTGTTGAAAAGATCGTAATCAATGATATGAAGTCTTAAAATTTGATTAAAACTTGTTTTTCAGTCATTTTTAAAGAGGTTTCGGGCGAGCGGGTATAAATGGGCCGTAAAATGGACCCGTTGGACTTTTAACTGAGTAAAAAATACCGAATTTGTGTTTTTGCAATATAATCTTGTTGAAAAGACCGTAATCAATTATATGAACTCCTAAAATTTGATCAAAACTTATTTTACGGTCCTTTTTGAAGAGGTTTCGGGCTAGCGGGTCTAAATGGGCCGTAAAATGGACCTGTTAGACTTTTAACTGAGTAAAAAATACCGAATTTAAGTTTTTGCAATATAATCGTGTTGAAAAGATTGTAATCAATGATATGAAGTCCTAAAATTGGATAAAAACTTATTTTTCGGTCATTTTTGAAGAGGTTTCGGGCGAGCGGGTCTAAATGGCCGTAAAATGGACCCGTTGGACTTTTAACTGAGTAAAAAATACCGAATTTGAGTTTTTGCAATATAATCTTGTTGAAAAGCTCGTAATCAATTATATGAAGTCCTAAAATTAGATCAAAACTTGTTTTTCGGTCCTTTTTGTAGAGGTTTCGGACGAGCGGGTCTAAATGGGCCTTAAAATGGACCCATTGAACTTATAACTGCGTAAAAAGAACAAAAATTAAATTTTTGCAATACAATCATGTTGAAAAGCTCGCAATCAACGATATGAACTCTTAAGTTTTGATTAAAACTTGTTTTGCGGTCCTTTTGTAGAGGTTTCGGACGAGCGGGTCTAAATGGGCCGTAAAATGGACCCGTTGGACTTTTAACTGAGTAAAAAGTAAAAAAAATTGAGTTTTTGCAATATAATCGTGTTGAAAAGATCGTAATCAATTATATGAACTCCTAAAATTTGATTAAAACTTGTTTTTCAGTCATTTTTTAAGAGGTTTCGGGCGAGCGGGTATAAATGGGCCGTAAAATTTGATTAAAACTTGTTTTTCAGTCATTTTTTTGCAATATAATCGTGTTGAAAAGATCGTAATCAATTATATGAACTCCTAAAATTTGATTAAAACATGTTTTTCAGTCATTTTTGAAGAGGTTTCGGGCGAGCGAGTCTAAATGGGCCATAAAATGGACCCGTTGGACTTTTAACTGAGTAAAAAATACCGAATTTGAGTTTTTGCAATATAATCTTGTTGAAAAGCTCGTAATCAATTATATGAACTCCTAAAATTGGATCAAAACTTGTTTTTCGGTCCTTTTTGTAGTGGTTTCGGACGAGCGGATCTAAATGGGCCTTAAAATGGACCCGTTGAAATTATAATTGCGTAAAATGAACATAAATTGAATTTTTGTAATACAATAGTGTTGAAAAGCTCGTAATCAACGATATGAACTCTTAAGTTTTGATTAAAACTTGTTTTGCGGTCCTTTTTGTAGAGGATTCGGACGACCGGGTCTAAATGGGCCGTAAAATGGACCCGTTGGACTTTTAACTGAGTAAAAAGTACATAAATTGAGTTTTTGCAATATAATAGTGTTGAAAATATCGTAATCAATTATATGAACTCCTAAAATTTGATAAAAAACTTGTTTTTCAATCATTTTTGAAGAGGTTTCGGGCGAGCGGGTCTAAATGGGCCGTAAAATGGACCTGTTGGACTTTTAACTAAGTAAAAAATACCGAATTTGAGTTTTTGCAATATAATCTTGTTGAAAATCTCGTAATCAATTATATGAACTCCTAAAATTGGATCAAAACTTGTTTTTCGGTCCTTTTTGTAGAGGTTTCGAATAGGCGGGTCTAAATGGGCCGTAAAATGGACCCGTTGGACTTTTAACTAAGTAAAAAGTACAAAAATTGAGTTTTTGCAATATAATCGTGTTGAAAAGATCGTAATCAATTATATGAACTCCTAAAATTTGATTAAAACTTGTTTTTTAGTCATTTTTGAAGAGGTTTCGGGCGAGCGGGTCTAAATTGGCCGTAAAATGGACCCGTTGGACTTTTAATTGAGTAAAAAATACTGAATTTGAGTTTTTGCAATATAATCTTGTTGAAAATCTCGTAATCAATTATATGAACTCCTAAAATTGGATCAAAACTTGTTTTTCGGTCCTTTTTGTAGAGGTTTCGAATAGGCGGGTCTAAATGGGCCGTAAAATGGACCCGTTGGACTTTTAACTGAGTAAAAAGTACAAAAATTGAGTTTTTGCAATATAATCGTGTTGAAAAGATCGTAATCAATTATATGAACTCCTAAAATTTGATTAAAACTTGTTTTTTAGTCATTTTTGAAGAGGTTTCGGGCGAGCGGGTCTAAATTGGCCGTAAAATGGACCCTTTGGACTTTTAATTGAGTAAAAAATACTGAATTTGAGTTTTTGCAATATAATCTTGTTGAAAATCTCGTAATCAATTATATGAACTCCTAAAATTGGATCAAAACTTGTTTTTCGGTCCTTTTTGTAGAGGTTTCGAACGAGCGGGTCTAAATGGGCCGTAAAATGGACCCGTTGGACTTTTAACTGAGTAAAAAGTACAAAAATTGAGTTTTTGCAATATAATCGTGTTGAAAAGATCGTAATCAATTATATGAACTCCTAAAATTTGATTAAAACTTGTTTTTTAGTCATTTTTGAAGAGGTTTCGGGCGAGCGGGTCTAAATTGGCCGTAAAATGGACCCTTTGGACTTTTAACTGAGTAAAAAATACCGAATTTGAGTTTTTGCAATATAATCATGTTTAAAAGCTCGTAATCAATTATATGAACTCCTAAAATTTGATCAAAACTTGTTTTTTAGTCATTTTCGAAGAGGTTTCGGACGAGCGGGTCTAAATGGGCCTTAAAATGGACCCGTTGAATTTATAACTGCGTAAAAAGAACATAAATTGAATTTTTGCATTACAATAGTGTTGAAAAGCTCGCAATCAACGATATGAACTCTTAAGTTTTGATTAAAACTTCTTTTTCGGTTCTTTTTGTAGAGGTTTCGAATGAGCGGGTCTAAATGGGACGTAAAATGGACCTGTTGGACTTTTAACTGAGTAAAAAGTACAAAAATTGAGTTTTTGCAATATAATCGTGTTGAAAAGATCGTAATCAATTTTATGAACTCCTAAAATTTGATTAAAACTTGTTTTCAGTCATTTTTGAAGAGGTTTCGGGCGAGGCGGTCTAAATGGGCCGTAAAATGGACCCGTTGGACTTTTAACTGAGTAAAAAATACCGAATTTGAGTTTTTGCAATATAATCTTGTTCAAAAGCTCGTAATCAATTATATGAACTCCTAAAATTTGATCAAAACTTTTTTTTCGGTCCTTTTTGTAGAGGTTTCGGACGAGCGGGTCTAAATGGGCCCTAAAATGGACCCGTTAAACTTATAGCTGCGTAAAAAGAACATAAATTGAATTTTTGCAATATAATCGTGTTGAAACGATCGTAATCAATTATATGAACTCCTAAAATTTGATTAAAACTTGTTTTTTAGTCATTTTGAAGAGGTTTCGGGCGAGCGGGTCTAAATGGGCCGTAAAATGGACCCGTTGGACTTTTAACTGAGTAAAAAATACAGAAATTGACTTTTTGCAATATAATCTTGTTGAAAATCTCGTAATCAATTATATGAACTCCTAAAATTGGATCAAAACTTGTTTTTCGGTCCTTTTGGTAGAGTTTTCAGACGAGCGGGTCTAAATGGGCCTTAAAATGGACCCGTTGAAGTTATAACTACGTAAAACTAACAGAAATTGAATTTTTGCAATAAAATAGTGTTGAACAGCTCGTAATCAACGATATGAACTCTTAAGTTTTGATTAAAACCTGTTTTGCAGTCCTTTTCGTAGAGGTTTCGGACGAGCGGGTCTAAATGGGCCGTAAAATTGACCCGTTGGACTTTTAACTGAGTAAAAAGTACAAAAATTGAGTTTTTGCAATATAATCGTGTTGAAAAGATCGTAATCAATGATATGAAGTCCTAACATTTGATTAAAACTTGTTTTTCGGTCATTTTTGAAGAGGTTTCGCGCGAGCGGGTCTAAATGGGCCGTAAAATGGACCCGTTGGACTTTTAACTAAGTAAAAAATCCTGAATTTAAGTTTTGCAATATAATCTTGTCGAAAAGCTCGTAATCAATTATATGAACTCCTAAAATTGGATTAAAACCTGTTTTTCGGTCCTTTTTGTAGAGGTTTCGGACGAGCGGGTCTAAATGGGCCTTAAAATGGACCCGTTGAACTTATAACTACGTAAAACGAACATAAATTGAATTTTTGCAATAAAATAGTGTTGAAGAGCTCGTAATCAACGATATGAACTCTTAAGTTTTGATTAAAACTTGTTTTGTGGTCCTTTTTCTAGAGGTTTCGGACGAGCGGGTCTAAATGGGCCGTAAAATGGACCCGTTGGACTTTTAACTGAGTTAAAAAGTACAAAAATTGAGTTTTTGCAATATAATCGTGTTGAAAAGATCGTAATCAATGATATGAAGTCCTAAAATTTGATTAAAACTTGTTTTTCGGTCATTTTTGAAGAGGTTTCGCGCGAGCGGGTCTAAATGGGCCGTAAAATGGACCCATTGGACTTTTTATTGAGTAAAAAATACCGAATTTGTGTTTTTGCAATATAATCTTGTTGAAATGATCATAATCAATTATATGAACTCCTAAAATTTGATCAAAACCTATTTTACGGTTATTTTTGAAGAGGTTTCGGGTGAGCGGGTCTAAATGGGCCGTAAAATGGACATGTTGGACTTTTAACTGAGTAAAAAATACCGAATTTAAGTTTTTGCAATATAATCATGTTGAAAAGCTCGTAATCAACTATATGAACTCCTAAAATTGGATCAAAACTTATTTTACGGTCATTTTTGAAGAGGTTTCGGGCGACCGGGTTTAAATGAGTCGTAAAATGGACCCGTTGGACTTTTAACTGAGTAAAAAATACCGAATTTAAGTTTTTGCAATATAATCATGTTGAAAAGCTCGTAATCAATTATATGAACTCCTAAAATTGGATTAAAACTTATTTTTCGGTCATTTTTGAAGAGGTTTCGGGCGAGCGGGTCTAAATGGGCCGTAAAATGGACCCGTTGGACTTTTAACTGAGTAAAAAATACAGAATTTGAGTTTTCACAATATAATCTTGTTGAAAAGCTCGTAATCAATTATATGAACTCCTAAAATTGGATCAAAACTTGTTTTTCGGTCCTTTTTGTAGAGGTTTCGGACGAGCGGGTCTAAATGGGCCTTAAAATGCACCCACTGAACTTATAACTGCGTAAAAAGAACAGAAATTTAGTTTTTGCAATATAATCTTGTTGAAAAGCTCGTAATCAATTATATGAACTCCTAAAATTGGATCAATACTTGTTTTCCGGTCCTTTTTGTAGAGATTTCGAACGAGCGGGTCTAAATGGGCCTTAAAATGGACCCGTTGAACTTATAATTGCGTAGAAAGAACAGAAATAGAAATTTTGCAATACAATAGTGTTGAAAAGCTCGTAATCAACGATATGAACTCTTAAATTTTGATTAAAACTTGTTTTGCAGTCTTTTTGTAGAGGTTTCAGACGAGGGGGTCTAAATGGACCGTAAAATGGACCCGTTGGACTTTTAACTGAGTAAAAAGTACAAAAATTGAGTTTTTGCAATGTAATCGTGTTGAAAAGATTGTAATCAATTATATGAACTTCTAAAATTTGATTAAACTTGTTTTTCAGTCATTTTTGAAGAGGTTTCTGGCGAGCGGGTCTAAATGGGCCGTAAAATGGACCCGTTGGACTTTTAACTGAGTAAAAAATACCGAATTTGAGTTTTTTGCAATATAATCTTGTTGAAAAGCTCATAATCAATTATATGAACTCCTAAAATTGGATCAAAACTTGTTTTTCGGTCCTTTTTGTAGAGGTTTCGGACGAGCGGGTATAAATTGGCCTTAAAATGGACATGTTGAACTTATAACTGCGTAAAAAGAACATAAATTGAAAATTTGCAAAGTGTTGAAAAGCTCGTAATCAACGATATGAACTCTTAAGTTTTGATTAAAACTTGTTTTGCAGTCCTTTTTGTAGAGGTTTCGGACGAGAGGGTCTAAATGAGCCGTAAAATGGACCTGTTGGACTTTTAACTGAGTAAAAAGTACAAAATTGAGTTTCTGCAATATAATCGTGTTGAAAAGATCGTAATCAATTATATGAAGTCCTAAAATTTGATTAAAACTTCTTTTTCGGTCCTTTTTGAAGAGGTTTCGGGCGAGCGGGTCTAAATGGGTCGTAAAATGGACCCGTTGGACTTTTAACTGAGTAAAAAATACCGAATTTGTGTTTTTGCAATATAATCTTGTTGAAAAGATCGTAATCAATTATATGAACTCCTAAAATTTGATCAAAACTTATTTTTCGGTCATTTTTGAAGAGGTTTCGGGCGAGCGGGTCTAAATGGGCCGCAAAATGGACCCGTTGGTCTTTTAACTGAATAGAAAATACCGAATTTAGTTTTTGCAATATAATCTTGTTGAAACGATCGTAATCAATTATATGAACTCCTAAAATTGGATCAAAACTTGTTTTTCGGTCCTTTTTATAGAGGTTTCGGACGAGCGGGTCTAAATGGGCCTTAAAATGGACCTGTTGAACTTATAACTGCGTAAAAAGAACATAAATTGAATTTTTGCAATACAATAGTGTTGAAAAGCTCGTAATCAACGATATGAACTCTTAAGTTTTGATTAAAACTTGTTTTGCGCTCCTTTTTGTAGAGGTTTCGGACGAGGGGGTCTAAATGGGCCGTAAAATGGACCCGTTGGACTTTTAACTGAGTAAAAAGTACAAAATTGAGTTTTTGCAATATAATAGTGTTGAAAAGATCGTAATCAATGATATAAAGTCCTAAAATTTGATTAAAACTTTTTTTCGGCCATTTTTGAAGAGGTTTCGGGCGAGCGGGTCTAAATGGGCCGTAAAATGGACCCGTTGGACTTTTAACTGAGTAAAAAATTCTGAATTTGTGTTTTTGCAATATAATATTGTTGAAAAGATCGTAATCAATTATATGAACTCCTAAAATATGATCAAAACTTATTTTTCGGTCATTTTTGAAGAGGTTTCGGGCGAGCAGGTCTAAATGGGCCGCAAAATGGACCCGTTGGTCTTTTAACTGAGTAAAAAATACCGAATTTGAGTTTTTGCAATATAATCTTGTTGAAAAGCTCGTAATCAATTATATGAACTCCTAAATTTGGATCAAAACTTGTTTTTCGGTCCTTTTTGTAGAGGTTTCGGACGAGCGGGTCTAAATGGGCCTTAAAATGGACCCGTTGAACTTATAACTGCGTAAAAAGAACAGAAATTGAATTTTTGCATTACAATAGTGTTGAAAAGCTCGTAATCAACGATATGAACTCTTAAGTTTTGATTAAAACTTGTTTTGCGGTCCTTTTGTAGAGGTTTCGGACGAGCGAGTCTAAATGGGCCGTAAAATGGACCCGTTGGACTTTTAACTGAGTAAAAAGTACAAAAATTGAGTTTTTGCAATATAATCGTGTTGAAAAGATCGTAATCAATTATATGAACTCCTAAAATTGGATCAAAACTTGTTTTTCGGTCCTTTTTATAGAGGTTTCGGACGAGCGGGTCTAAATGGGCCTTAAAATGGACCTGTTGAACTTATAACTGCGTAAAAAGAACAGAAAATGAATTTTTGCAATACAATAGTGTTGAAAAGCTCGTAATCAACGATATGAACTCTTAAGTTTTGATTAAAACTTGTTTTGCGGTCCTTTTTGTAGAGGTTTCGGACGAGGGGGTCTAAATGGGCCGTAAAATGGACCCGTTGGACTTTTAACTAAGTAAAAAATACAGAAATTCAGTTTTTGCAATATAATCGTGTTGAAAAGATCGTAATCAATGATATGAAGTCCTAAAATTCGATTAAAACCTATTTTTCAGTCATTTTTGAAGAGGCTTCTGGCGAGCGGGTCTAAATGGGCCGTAAAATGGACCCGTTGGACTTTTAACTGAGTAAAAAGTACAAAAATTGAGTTTTTGCAATATAAACGTGTTGAAAAGATCGTAATCAATGATAAGAAGTCCTAAAATTTGATCAAAACTTTTTTTCGGTCATTTTTGAAGAGGTTTCGGGCGAGCGGGTCTAAATGGGCCGTAAAATGGATCCGTTGGACTTTTAACTAAGTAAAAAATACCGAATTTGAGTTTTTGCAATATAATCTTGTTTAAAAGCTTGTAATCAATTATATGAACGCCTAAAATTTGATGAAAACTTGATTTTTAGTCATTTTTTGAAGAGGTTTCGGACGAGCGGGTCTAAATGGGCCTTAAAATGGACCCGTTGAACTTATAACTGCGTAAAAAGAACATAAATTAATTTTTTGCAATACAATAGTGTTGAAAAGATCGTAATCAGTTATATGAACTCCTAAAATTTGATTAAAACTTGTTTTGCGGTCTTTTTTGTAGAGGTTTCGGACGAGCGGGTCTAAATGGGCCGTAAAATGGACCCGTTGGACTTTTAACTAAGTAAAAAATACAGAAATTGAGTTTTTGCAATATAATTGTGTTGAAACTATCGTAATCAATTATATGAACTCCTAAAATTTGATTAAAACTTGTTTTTCAGTCATTTTTAAAGAGGTTTCGGGCGAGCGGGTCTAAATGGGCCGTAAAATGGACCCGTTGGACTTTTAACTGAGTAAAAAATACCAAATTTGAGGTTTTGCAATATAATCTTATTGTAAAGCTCGTAATCAATTATATGAACTCCTAAAATTTGAACAAAACTTGTTTTCAATCGTTTTTGTAGAGGTTTCGGACGAGCGGATCTAAATGGGCCTTAAAATGGACCCGTTGAACTTATAACTGCGTAAAAAGAACATGAATTGAATTTTTGGTATACAATCGTGTTGAAAAGATCGTAATCAGTTATATGAACTCCTAAAATTTGATTAAAACTTGTTTTTCAGTCATTTTTGAAGAGGTTTCGGGCGTGCGGGTCTAAATGGGCCGTAAAATGGACCCGTTGGACTTTTAACTAAGTAAAAAGTACAAAAATTGTGTTTTTGCAATATAATCGTGTTGAAAAGATTGTAATCAATTATATGAACACCTAAAATTTGATTGAAACTTGTTTTTAGTCATTTTTGAAGAGGTTTCGGGCGAGCGGGTATAAATGGGTCGTAAAATGGACCCGTTGGACTTTTAACTGAGTAAAAAATACCGAATTGGAGTTTTTGCAATATAATCTTGTTGAAAATATCATAATCAATTATTTGAACTCCTAAAATTTGATCAAAACTTGTTTTTCGGTCCTTTTTGTAGAGGTTTCGGGCGAGCGGGTCTAAATGGGCCTTAAAATGGACCCGTTGAACTTATAACTTCGTAAAAAGAACAGAAATTGAATTTTTTTAATACAATAGTTTTGAAAAGCTCGTAATCAACGATATGAACTCTTAAGTTTTGATTAAAACTTGTTTTGCTGTGTTTTTTGTAGAGGTTTCGGACGAGCGGGTCTAAATGGGCCGTAAAATGGACCCGTTGGACTTTTAACTAAGTAAAAAATACAGAAATTGATTTTTTACAATATAATCGTGTTGAAACGATCGTAATCAATTATATGAACTCCTAAAATTTGATTAAAACTTGTTTTTCAGTCATTTTTGAAGAGGTTTCGGGCGAGCGGGTCTAAATGGGCCGTAAAATGGACCCGTTGGACTTTTAACTGAGTAAAAAATACAGAATTTGAGTTTTCGCAATATAATCTTGTTGAAAAGCTCGTAATCAATTATATGAACTCCTAAAATTGGATCAAAACTTGTTTTTCGGTCCTTTTTGTAGAGGTTTCGAACGAGCGGGTCTAAATGGGCCTTAAAATGGATCCGTTAAACTTATAACTGCGTAAAAAGAACAAAAATTGAAATTTTGCAATACAATAGTGTTGAAAAGCTCGTAATCAACGATATGAACTCTTAGGTTTTGATTAAAACTTGTTTTGCGGTCCTTTTTGTAGAGGTTTCGGACGAGCGGGTCTAAATGGGCCGTAAAATGGACCCGTTGGACTTTTAACTGGTTAAAAAGTACAAAAATTGAGTTTTTACAATATAATCGTGTTGAAAAGATCGTTATCAATTATATGAACTCCTAAAATTTGATTAAACTTGTTTTTCAGTCATTTTTGAGAGGTTTCAGGCGAGCGGGTCTAAATGGGTCGAAAAATGGACCCGTTGGACTTTTAACGAAGTAAGAAATACCAAATTTGAGTTTTTGCAAAATAATCCTGTTGAAAAGCTCGTAATCAATTATATGAACTCCTAAAATTGGATCAATACTTGTTTTTCGGTCCTGTTTGTAGAGATTTCGAACGAGGGGGGTCTAAATGGGCCTTAAAATGGACTCGTTGAACTTATAATTGCGTAAAAAGAACAGAAATTGAAATTTTGCAAGACAATAGTGTTGAAAAGCTCGTAATCAACGATATGAACTCTTAAGTTTTGATTAAAACTTGTTTTGCGGTCCTTTTTGTAGAGGTTTCGGTCTAGGGTGTCTAAATGGGCCGTAAAATGGACCCGTTGGACTTTTAACTGAGTAAAAAGTACAAAAATTGAGTTTTTGAATTGTAATCCTGTTGAAAAGATCGTAATCAATTATATGAACTCCTAAATTTGATTAAACTTGTTTTTCAATCATTTTTGAAGAGGTTTCTGGCGAGCGGGTTTAAATGGGCCGTAAAATGGACCCGTTGGACTTTTAACTGAGTAAAAAATACCGAATTTGAGTTTTTGCAATATAATCTTGTTGAAAAGCTCATAATCAATTATATGAACTCCTAAAATTGGATCAAAACTTGTTTTTTGGTCCTTTTTGTAGAGGTTTCGGACGAGCAGGTCTAAATGGGCCTTAAAATGGACCTGTTGAACTTATAACTGCGTAAAAAGAACAGAAATTGAAAATTTGCAATACAATAGTGTTGAAAAGCTCGTAATCAACGATATGAACTCTTAAGTTTTGATTAAAACTTCTTTTGCAGTCTTTTTTGTAGAGGTTTTGGACGAGGGGGTCTAAATGAGCCGTAAAATGGACCTGTTGGACTTTTAACTGAGTAAAAAGTACAAAATTGAGTTTTTGCAATATAATCGTGTTGAAAAGATCGTAATCAATGATATGTGTTGCGTGTAAAAGAGTCTATCGCAATTGTAGTGCAAGTGTACACGACGCAAGTAGTAAAGTGATACGAAGTATCGGATATCGTCTCCACAGGGATTGGGCTAATAGCTTTACCTTATTTCACTGCACGAAGTAAAGAAAATAGTTTAGAAAGTTGTCACGAAAATATTGAAGAAGACGTAAATAAAAGAGTAGAATTATCAAGATAGAGAGAATGGGCTGGTATTGGATTGCTCAGTAGTGCAGGTATTGTATTGCTTAGGAACTCCAGTTCTGTCGTCGCGCCTGTCGCTGGCAGCACCTGTCGTGGCAGCTGTCTGTTGGTCATCGCGGCAGCAAACACACCAACTCAGTACGTTCAAGTTTGGCAAGAATCCCAGATCTGCCTTGGCCTATCCCTAGGTCCAAGTCTGTCGATGATCACGTCTTTGATGATACCTCCCGGCGTGAATCGAAGGATGAACACCGATGTGTATGAATTCTTCCTTAGCCACTTAACCTTGCCCTATCCCTAGGCACAAGATAGTTCAACTATAAACTAGAGAACTCGCTCTTATTTCTTTCGTATACTTAACTCTCCCGATGCTAAGTAAATAGATAACCTCACAATGCTCTCCCGATGCTCTTGCAAGATATTAAAACCAAAATAAGAGAACTTGAAGTTTATTTTATTGAACTTGGAAAATCCTAAAACAAAACAACCCTTGCAACTACTTTACAAAACAACCCGAGGCCCTAGGGGGTTTTTAGAACATGTCGACGACGGGTAGACGGCGGAGGGGTTTGGTTATCGGTTATGGGGTATCATCCCCCCTAGGTTAAAATCTATGCCCTTATATAAGCTTTGGGCTCAAGAATTCTAAGATAACAAGGATTACAACTTTAATTAAAAGTAAGATTCTAATAAAGACTTTAATCTTCAAGTATCCTACTTTTCAGCCGCCTCCTTGTTTCATGGGATTTCCTCTCCTTGAGCTTTGGCTTGACATATCTTTTGATCCTGGGCTTGGAAAAATATATGGTTTTCACACGACAGACGAGCATAATTTTCTCTATCTATCGAGGTCCACTTTGCTTTTCCTCTGCTAACTTGCTGTCGTCCTCTGCTGTCACGGCAGATCCATGGCAGCATCGTCCTCATCATCTGCTTGTCCAGTTCAGCTCTTCTGCTTCTCTGCCCTGCACCCGCCTTCTTCGTCAGTGATGGCAGCAACCTGCAAAATCAACCCCTTTTCAGTAGAATCCGTGCTTTTACTCATTTTGTGATGTTTTGCTGTAAACTAACCTAAATGCAATGCAATGATGCTTGAATGCAGCAGAAATATGGGTTAAAAAGGGTGTAAATAATAGAACTTTTACACACTCAACACACCCCCAAACTCAAGTTTTTGCTTGCCCTCAAGCAATTAAGACCTAAAAGAAAAATGAATATTTTTGTGTTGGCCTTCAAACAGTGACTGTCCCTTACCCGTCGCTCATTCTCTGTGGCGGCAGCAACCTGTCGGAAAGATTAGGATCTGTCCGGAATCTCACTATAGTTCTCGTGCAGTGTGTGCATGCTTGTGAACAGTTATATGCCAAGACTCTCTTAGTTTCATTAGAATATTCAACTCTTAACTTGAATTTTTTTGCCAAAGTTTATCTTTTTGAAGGCACATTTTCATGCTTCTTTGATTTTCTGTTTTGACTTTGCTTTTTATTTTTCAAGCTAAAGTTTCACTAGAGTCGGTTTCGGGCACCTCTAGCTAACTTCCTAGAGCCGGTTTCGGGCACCTCTAGGGCTATGGAGTCTATTTTGCTAAACTTCTTTCTTAGAGCCAGTGTTAGGCACCTCTAGGGGCTATTCAAGTGCTAAGCTTCCTATTCTAGTTTGGCTAAGAGAAATCTAAGCAGTATAACAGTCACAATGGTGTTTAAGATTTTCAGAACTATAGAAAGGCTCTAAACTTTTCCTTAATCTGTCCTAAAGATGCTGCCACGGCAGAGCTGTCATGACAGGCAAGTAACTTCACAGTTTTAAGCCAACAGTTTAATCTTTTTTTAGAACTTAAAAGACACAGCAATTAATTAAAAAGATGTACTAAGACTCCATTAAAATGGAGGGTTGCCACCCCCAAACTCGAGGGTTGCATTGCCCTCAATGCAAATGACAGGTAGAATGAAGGCAGATACATCACAAAATATAAATAAGCAGGCAGCAATAAAAAGAAACTAAAAACTTAAATTTTAATCGCTGTCTTCACTGCTGATGACACGGATTTGGCGGCGGCGTCTGGGTTGTGGGGCAGGCTGGGTAGGTTGTTCCACAACCTGGATGTCTGAACTGCTGCCGCTATCCCAAGTGCTACTGGTGGTGGTGCTGGCTTTGGGCATTAGTTTTCTGTCTGCCACACGTTTCTGCCTCTTGACAGGCGTGAAGTCCTTCGCCAAATTCCTCCTAATAGGAGGGTCTGTCTCGATGTCATGGGAGGCAGGTCGCTTCGCTCCTCGGGCGGAGGTTTCGGCCGTTGGACTGTCAGCTGCCGACTGGGTAGGTGATGGGGTGGAAGCAGCAGAGTGTGCATGGGGGGAGACAGGTGGCGTAGGTGTGTGGACAGGGGAGGGAATGTGGAAATAGTGGGCAGGGAAGGTGGGGAAACTAACATCGGGATAATTTAAATTGTTGGTAATGAAATTTACCGTCGAGTTGGCGAAATCCCGGATGAACGTCATTAGCCCCATTTATCTGTCTTCCACCCGTTATATTGCAGCAAGGATCTGGGCAGATTGGTTGGTCTGGGCGGCTGCGGTGGCAGGTTCATCGGCAGGTTCATCGGCCGGTTCCTCGGATGAGTCTGCTGGGGAGGCAGCCAGGTTGAAAGAGGAGAGGGGGGTAGCAACTATCAGCTCCATGAGGCTGGTTATGTTGTTGTCAGTCCAGCCTCTGCCTTGGACCAGTTTTTCGGTGGTGGTTTCGGGGACGGCAGCACAGCGGCAAAGAGAAGTGATCATGAATGGGAGGCAAAGGCGGGAGGTGGAGCGAAATGTGCAGTCCAAGATGCTGTCCCTCATATAGCGGCCCACGTTGATAGGCCGGTCGTTCATGATCGAATGAATGAGGGCGAGCCGCTGCTGGTCCACCGTCGTGTGATGAGAGGACGGCAGGATATGCTTTTTGATGAAAGCGTTCCATAGCTTTGCTTCTGGGAGGAGCTGCCCCCTTTTGACAGAGTTGGGGTTCTTTTTGCTTGTGTTCCATGTCGTTCCTTCCTCTGTCACTTCTGCCATAACAGCTCCGTAAGCAGCAGCGTCGAGGGTGTCTAAAAATTGCTGATGGGCATCATCGTGAATGGTACCTTGACCCCTCGGACAGTGACGGATGTCGCCGTTTTGTTGTTGATGGCAGCATAAAACTCCCTTACCAACGTGTCGTTTAATTCTGCTGGCTGTTCTGCGAATTGCTCCCATAGTTGAGCTCGTATTGCCCTTGCGATGAATGGTCGAAGCCCCATGTTCGGACCCTTGCGGATGTAGATAAAACCTCTTTCTTCCCATAATTCCTTGGTGGCGAAGGCCGACGGTGTGGGTGCTGCTGATGAAGAGGCTGAAGCAGCACCGCGACGGGTCTGTCTAGAAGACATTTTAGTTGCAAGGGTTGTGAAAGTAAAGAAAACAAATAAAAACGAGAGGAGAAAGCAAGTAAGAATAAGCAGAAGTGATGAAAATGGAAATGAGAACGGGGTTTTATAGTGGTCGAGTTGCTGCCCGTTTAATGCTGTAACGGCAGGCGTGAATAACGGAGCGACTGTTGAGATGTCTGACACGCATTTATGCGTCTGTTACGCGTCTGCCACACGTTTCTGCGTCTGCCGTGTCAGTCTGTTGACAGCCTGTCTTATCCGTGTCTGCGGCGGCAGCTGGAACGACAGGCTTCAATAAATGGGCTCTGTTGGGCTGATGGATGGATGGTGGGCTTGGGTTACTTCTTCTTTTCTTCTTGACTCCTTTATTTGCTGAAAACAGAAAATATAAAAACATTATTTGAATAAAATAAACCTAATTTCCTAATAAATAATACTAAATAATAAAATAAATGAAAATAAAAATTTAGGTTAAATTAGGGATGCCCTGTGGGGTATCTCCTAAAGTAACCACTTCCTGTATTCCTGGGGTTCAGTCCCCTGATAATGCTTGAGGCGTTGCCCGTTTACTTTGAATTGGTGCCCGTCTTTTAATGATTGGATTGTGATGACACCATGGGGAAAAACTTGTACCACTTGGAATGGGCCAGACCATCTAGACTTTAGCTTTCCTGGGAAGAGTTTCAGTCTAGAATTAAATAACAACACCAGCTGCCCTGGGCAGAACTGTCGTGGCAGCAACTTCCTATCATGCCACTTCTTAGTTTTCTCCTTGTAGATTCTTGCATTGTCGTAGGCCATTGTCCGTATTTCCTCAAGCTCATTCAGATTTAATAGCCTTTTCTGGCCTGCCTTGTCCAAGTCCATATTCACGGCCTTGATTGCCCAATATGCTTTGTGCTCTATCTCGACAGGCAAGTGACAGGTTTTCCCATAGATCAATCGGTATGGAGACATGCCCAACGGAGTTTTAAAAGCTGTCCTATATGCCCATAACGCATCATTAAGGAGTAAAGACCAATCTTTCCTAGTTGGCTTAACCATCTTTTCAAGAATGTTCTTAACTTCCCTATTAGATATCTCAGCTTGTCCATTGGTCTGTGGGTGGTATGCTGTCGCGATCCTGTGCTTGACACCATATTTCTTCAAGGCAGCAGCAATAACCCTATTGTCAAAATGTCTCCCTTCATCACTGATAATCGCCTTAGGGATGCCAAATCTAGAAAAAATGTTTTTGTGTAAAAACTTTTGGACTGTCTTGGCATCATTCTTTTGAGTGGCGATGGCTTCGACCCACTTAGAGACATAATCCACTGCTAGGAGGATGTATAGATTTCCACATGAAGATGGAAAAGGTCCCATAAAATCAATCCCCCAAACGTCGAAGATCTCGACTTCTAGAATGTTCTGCAGTGGCATCTCGTTTCTCCTCGAGATGTTACCTGTCCGCTGGCACCTGTCACAGTTCTTGTAGAAGTTCTGTGCATATTTATACAGTGTCGGCCAGTAGAACCCTGACTGCAGCACCTTGGCAGCAGTTTTATTGCCTTCTAAGTGACCTCCAAATTGTGAAGCATGGCAGTGATGGAGAATGTCTTCTTGTTCTTCTTGTGGTACACACCTCCTTATAACCTGATCTGCGCATAGTTTGAAAAGAAGAGGTTCGTCCCAATAATAATGCTTAACATCATTTTGGAACCTCTTCCTGGCTTGATAATTAAGATCAGAAGGAAGTATTCCGCTAACTATAAAATTAACGAAATCAGCATACCAGGGGAGTTCAGAAGACTTACCTGCCGCCATGGCTGTCACGACAGCAATTGCGGCAGCAAAGAGCTGCTCATCTGGGAAGGTCTCCAGTATGTTTGTCTCATCGATTGGCAGACTCTGTCCCTTCTCCAACCTTGACAAGTGATCTGCCACCTGATTTTCTGTCCCTTTTTTGTCCTTGATCTCAAGGTCGAACTCTTGCAATAGCAGGATCCACCGTATCAATCGAGGCTTTGCATCCTTTTTCGCGAACAGATACTTGAGGGCAGAATGGTCTGTGTGCACTACTACCTTCGTCCCAAGTATGTAAGAACGAAACTTGTCGATGGAGAATACCACAACTAATAGCTCCTTTTCTGTGGTGGTATAGTTTACTTGGGCGTCATTCAATGTCTTGCTGGCATAATATATGACATGAAATAGCTTATCTCTGCGCTGCCCAAGTGCTGCCCCGATAGCATAGTCACTAGCATCACACATAATCTCAAATGGCTGTGTCCAGTCTGGTGGCTGTACTATGGGGGCTGTTACCAGTTTTTCCTTCAGAACCTTGAATGCTTCAGTACATTCTTCATTAAAGTCAAAGGGTCGGTTCTGCTCTAAGAGATGACATAGGGGCTTGGTGATTTTTGAGAAATTTGCAATAAACCTTCGATAAAAACCAGCATGCCCTAAAAAACTCCTAATGCCCTTGACTGTGGTTGGTGGCGGCAGCTTCTCAATTACTTCTATTTTAGCCCTGTCGACTTCTATCCCACGGCAGCTAATCTTATGGCCAAGGACTATCCCCTCATCCACCATAAAGTGGCATTTTTCCCAATTTAAAACAAGATTTGTTTTTTCACATCTTTCAAGTACCTTTTGAAGATTGCCGAGGCAGCTCTCAAAATCGTCTCCAAAGATGGAAAAATCATCCATAAATATCTCGAGGAAGTCCTCTACCATATCGGAGAATATGGCCATCATGCACCTTTGGAAGGTGGCAGGTGCATTACATAGTCCAAACGGCATCCTCCTAAAAGCGTACGTTCCGTAAGGACAGGGGAAAGTCGTATTTTCTTGATCCTCTGGTGCAATAGCAATTTGATTGTAACCTGAGTAACCATCAAGAAAACAATAGTAAGATTTACCCGCTAATCTATCAAGCATTTGATCAATAAAGGGTAAAGGAAAATGGTCCTTTCGGGTAGCTTTGTTGAGCTTCCGATAGTCCATACAAACCCTCCAACCGGTCACAATCCTGGATGGGATTAATTCATTGTTCTCATTGGTTATCACGATCATTCCTCCTTTCTTTGGAACGCATTGCACTGGGCTCACCCATTTGCTGTCGGAGATGGCGTAAATAATACCAGCATCTAACCATTTAATTATCTCTTTACGCACCACCTCTTTCATCGCATGGTTTAGCCGCCTTTGGGCATCGATAGTCGGCTTATGATCTTCCTCTAGGAGGATTTTATGCATGCATAATGCCGGACTAATGCCTTGAATGTCTGCTATCGTCCATCCAATCGCCTTTTTGTGCTGCCTTAGCATGCCGATTAGCTGCCGTTCCTGTTCCTGCGGCAGCTTAGAAGAGATGATTACGGGCAGTGTGTCATTTGAACCAAGAAAGGCATATTGAAGCTGCCCTGGCAGGGGTTTCAGTTCTAAGGCAGGTGGTTCAATAGTAGATGGCTTTTGGATTAAATGGTTATCCGAAGTATAATTCAAAAGTTCGAATAACTTACCTGGACGATTGCCTAACCAGTTTACCTCCTCCTGATCTTCAGTATCAGATGTATCGGAGTCAGAGGAGTTGTTGTCGTCGGTGCTGTCGTCAGTGCTGTCGTGATAGGCCTGTAGGTGGCTGCCGCGACAGTGCCTGATTTTTATGTCGTAACAGCCCGACCAGATGCAGGGTTGATCAAGGATAACTTCAGTGATAGCCTTGCATTCCTCGTCTGCATCAGCATGCTTCATTGCTTGGAGAACATTCAACTTAATCTCTTGGTCGTTTACTCTCATGGTGAGTTCTCCTTTTTCCACATCAATCAGTGATCTTCCCGTGGCTAAGAAGGGTCGCCCAAGGATGATTGGTGCGTTTTCGTCTGCTTCACAATCTAGAACAAGAAAGTCAGCAGGAAAAATAAATTTATCCACTCTTACCAGAATATCTTCAATCTTTCCCTCTGGATGAACACAAGAGCGGTCCGCCAGCTGCAGAGTTACTGTCGTGGGCCGCGCCTTTCCAATACCTAATTTCTGAAAAACAGACTTTGGCATTAAATTAACACTAGCACCAAGATCACAAAGTGCCTTACCCACATATTTGTCTCCGATTACACAAGGTATGATGAAGCTCCCCGGATCTTTCTTTTTCTGGGGTGGCTGCCGATGAAGAATACTCATGCAACCATCTGCCATCCTTACCGTTTCAAATTCCCCAAGTTTATATTTCTTTGACATGACATCTTTGAGAAATTTGGCGTAACCGGGCATCTCCCTAACGGCATCTAACAGCGGAATATTAATATGAACCTGCTTAAAAATATCATAAATCTTTTTAAGTTGAGATTCTTGCTTAGCTTGTTGTATCCGTTGAGGAAAAGGAGGTGGGGGACGATAATCAGCAATACGTCCTTCCCACTGCATACGAATCTGAGGAGGTTTAGGTTCATCAATTTTCTCCTCTGTCGCGTCTGCTGTCGTGACAGGCTCATCGGCAGCAGTCTGTTTATCACTTGTCGGGGCAGCTTCCTCGGCAGGTTGGTCTAAGGCTGGTTCCTTTCCTGTTTCAACTTCTTTTTCCGGACATGGCAGTTTCTTCCCACTCCTAGTAGTAATTGTCTTACACTGTTCATGTGTGGGTGGCCTAGCATTTTCAGTATTACTAGGAAATCCTCCATTCTGCCTCGGCTTAATGTGTTGAGAAACCTGACCCATTTGTGTCTCCAGAGATTTCAAACTAGCCTCATGATTTGTCATCCTCATCTATGTTTTATCCATGAAATTTTCTGTCTTCTTGACAAACTGATTCATATTCTCAATATAAGTACCTGTCAGAGACATAAAGGTGGCCAGAGTCTGTTCCAGTATACTGCTGGTGGCTGCTGTTGCTGCTGCGGCGGCAGGTGTGTCGGCAGCTGATGTCGCGTTAGCAATCTAGGTCCTCCCTGATTCTGATTATGTGCTTGAGGATTCAGGGCGTTATTGGGGTTACTCCAGGAAAATTTGGGATCCTTCCTCCAATTGGGATTATAATTGTTGGAGTTCTAATTCGGCTTGTTGTAATTTCCAACATATTTTCCCTCTTCTACTTGTATTGGGCACTCATCCCGACTATGATTTCCCTCACAGATATCACATACTTCCTCTACAGCAAATCCTTGTTGACCATCATCATTTAATAACCTTTTCATTGCTTTAGTAAGGAAGGCTACTTGTGATTTCAACGTGCTGTTGGCTTCATAGTCCTTGACAGCAAGTACCCGTTTACCCCCTCTTCTTGCGGTCGGAAACTGTTCCTCATTCTTGGCCAGATTTTTCAAAACTTGCAATGCCTCGTCTGGATCTTTATCCAATAATAGCCCATTTGCTGCAGAATCAATTCGAATACGAGTTTGTAGGTTAGCAGCATTATAGAACTTAGTTACCTGATTCCAGACGGGGAATCCATGCATTGGGCAGTTCCGAAGAAGAGTAGTAAATCTATCCCAGGCCTCGTGCATCGGCTCGTCATCTTCCTGCTGAAAAGTAGCAATTTCATTACGTAATCGCTCAGATAAATGCGAAGGATTAAAACGAGATAAAAATTCACGAGATAGATCTGCCCAAGTCATAATTGAACCCGGCGTAAGTTTATTCCACCAAGTTTTAGCTCTGTCCCTCAATGAATGGGGGAATAACCGAAGCCTCAGTATCTCCAGATTAACTCCTGGTAGTCTAAACGAACCACAGATCTCCTGGAACGTTTTGAGATGCTCCCTAGCATCTTCTGTCACAGCACCACTAAACTGTCCGGCATTGTTGATCATACTAAACATGACAGGTTTAAGCTCAAAGTTATCAACTTCAATATCCGGCAGCGTGGTCTCCAGCTCTACATGATCGTTCAGCATGTAGTCACGGCATGACCGTCGTCCGGCTGCTGCGGGCGGGTCGCCGACAGGCGGTATAACAGCTCCATCTCTAGCAGCAGGATTATCTCCTTGGTATGCCATTGTCTCTAAATGTTCTTCAAGGTACTCGTTCCTGGCTAGAACGTAACGAAGTCGGTTCCTAAGATTGAATGAACGTTCAACTTCCGGATCTAATGGATACTCAGGATCTTCACCTCTTTTAGATCTGTGCATAAACAAGATAACCTTGTGAAAAGCAAGAGTTTAAAGTACTAACGAAAAATAGAAAAAGAAAAATTAAAAGAAAAACAAAAACGAAAAGTGCAATAAAAGAAAGGTGTAGTTATATTGCCAATCCCCGGCAACGACGCCAAAAACTTGTTGCGTGTAAAAGAGTCTATCGCAATTGTAGTGCAAGTGTACACGACGCAAGTAGTAAAGTGATACGAAGTATCAGATATCGTCTCCACAGGGATTGGGCTAATAGCTTTACCTTATTTCACTGTACGAAGTAAAGAAAATAGTTTAGAAAGTTGTCACGAAAATATTGAAGAAGACATAAATAAAAGAGTAGAATTATCAAGATAGAGAGAATGGGCTGGTATTGAATTGCTCAGTAGTGCAGGTATTGTATTGCTTAGGAACTTCAGTTCTGTCGTCGCGCCTGTCGCTGGCAGCACCTGTCGCGGCAGCTGTCCGTTGGTCGTCGCGGCAGCAAACACACCAACTCAGTACGTTCAAGTTTGGCAAGAATCCCAGATCTGCCTTGGCCTATCCCTAGGTCCAAGTCTGTCGATGATCACGTCTTTGATGATACCTCCCGGCGTGAATCGAAGGATGAACACCGATGTGTATGAATTCTTCCTTAGCCACTTAACCTTGTCCTATCCCTAGGCACAAGATAGTTAAACTATAAACTAGAGAACTCGCTCTTATTTCTTTCGTATACTTAACTCTACCGATGCTAAGTAAATAGATAACCTCACAATGCTCTCCCGATGCTCTTGCAAGATATTAAAACCAAAATAAGAGAACTTGAAGTTTATTTTATTGAACTTGGAAAATCCTAAAACAAAACAACCCTTGCAACTACTTTACAAAACAACCCGTGGCCCTATGGGGTTTTTAGAACATGTCGACGACGGGTAGACGGCGGAGGGGTTTGGTTATCGGTTATGGGGTATCATCCCCCCTAGGTTAAAATCTATGCCCTTATATAAGCTTTGGGCTCAAGAATTCTAAGATAACAAGGATTACAACTTTAATTAAAAGTAAGATTCTAATAAAGACTTTAATCTTCAAGTATCCTACTTTTCAGCCGCCTCCTTGTTTCATGGGATTTCCTCTCCTTGAGCTTTGGCTTGACATATCTTTTGATCCTGGGCTTGGAAAAATATATGGATTTCACACGACAGACGAGCATAATTTTCTCTATCTATCGAGGTCCACTTTGCTTTTCCTCCGCTAACTTGCTGTCCTCCTCTGCTGTCACGGCAGATCCATGGCAGCATCGTCCTCATCATCTGCTTGTCCAGTTCAGCTCTTCTGCTTCTCTGCCCTGCACCCGCCTTCTTCATTAGTGATGGCAGCAACCTGCAAAATCAACCCTTTTTCAGTAGAATCCGTGCTTTTACTCATTTTGTGATGTTTTACTATAAACTAACCTAAATGCAATGCAATGATGCTTGAATGCAGCAGAAATATGGGTTAAAAAGGGTGTAAATAATAGAACTTTTACACACTCAACAATATGAAGTCCTCAAATTTGATTAAAACTTCTTTTTCGGTCATTTTTGAAGAGATTTCGGGCGAGCGAGTCTAAATGGGTCGTAAAATGGACCCGTTGGACTTTTAACTGAGTAAAAAATACCGAATTTGTGTTTTTGCAATACAATCTTGTTGAAAAGATCGTAATCAATTATATGAACTCCTAAAATTTGATCAAAACTTATTTTTCGGTCATTTTTGAAGAGGTTTCGGGCGAGCGGGTCTAAATGGGCCGGAAAATGGACCCGTTGGTCTTTTAACTGAGTAGAAAATACTGAATTTGAGTTTTTGTAATATAATCTTGTTGAAACGATCGTAATCAATTATATGAACTCCTAAAATTGGATTAAAACTTGTTTTCGGTCCTTTTTATAGAGGTTTCGGACGAGCGGGTCTAAATGGGGCTTAAAATGGACCTGTTGAACTTATAACTGCGTAAAAAGAACAGAAATTGAATTTTTACAATACAATAGTGTTGAAAAGATCGTAATCAACGATCTGAACTCTTAAGTTTTGATTAAAACTTGTTTTGCGGTCCTTTTTGTAGAGGTTTCGGACGAGGGGGTCTAAATGGGCCGTAAAATGGACCCGTTGGACTTTTAACAGAGCAAAAAGTACAAAATTGAGTTTTTGAAATATAATCGTGTTGAAAAGATCGTAAGCAATGATATGAAGTCCTAAAATTTGATTAAAACTTGTTTTTCGGTCATTTTTGAAGAGGTTTCGGGCGAGCGGGTCTAAATGGGCCGTAAAATGGACCCGTTGGACTTTTAACTAAGTAAAAAATATTGAATTTGTGTTTTTGCAATATAATCTTGTTGAAAAGATCGTAATCAATTATATGAACTCCTAAAATATGATCAAAACTTATTTTTCGGTCATTTTTGAAGAGGTTTAGGGCGAGCGGGTCTAAATGGGCCGCAAAATGGACCCGTTGGTCTTTTAACTGAGTAAAAAATACCGAATTTGAGTTTTTGCAATATAATCTTGTTGAAAAGCTCGTAATCAATTATATGAACTCCTAAATTTGGATCAAAACTTGTTTTTCGGTCCTTTTTGTAGAGGTTTCGGACGAGCGGGTCTAAATGGGCCTTAAAATGGACCCATTGAACTTATAACTGCGTAAAAAGAACATAAATTGAGTTTTTGCAATACAATAGTGTTGAAAAGCTCGTAATCCACGATATGAACTCTTAAGTTTTGATTAAAACTTGTTTTGCGGTCCTTTTTGTAGAGGTTTCGGACGAGGGGGTCTAAATGAGCCGTAAAATGGACCCGTTGGACTTTTAACTGAGTAAAAAGTACAAAATTGAGTTTTTGCAATGTAATCGTGTTGAAAAGATCGTAATCAATTATATGAACTTCTAAAATTTGATTAAACTTGTTTTTCAGTCATTTTTGAAGAGATTTCTGGCGAGCGGGTCTAAATGGGCCGTAAAATGGACCCGTTGGACTTTTAACTGAGTAAAAAATACCGAATTTGAGTTTTTGCAATATAATCTTGTTGAAAATCTCATAATCAATTATATGAACTCCTAAAATTGGATCAAAACTTATTTTTCGGTCATTTTTGAAGAGGTTTCGGCCGAGCGGGTCTAAATGGGCCGCAAAATGGACCCGTTGGTCTTTTAACTGAGTAAAAAATACCGAATTTGAGTTTTTGCAATATAATCTTGTTGAAAAGCTCGTAATCAATTATATGAACTCCTAAAATTGGATCAAAACTTGTTTTTCGGTCCTTTTTATAGAGGTTTCGGACGAGCGGGTCTAAATGGGCCTTAAAATGGACCTGTTGAACTTATAACTGCGTAAAAAGAACAGAAATTGAATTTTTGCAATACAATAGTGTTGAAAAGCTCGTAATGAACGATATGAACTCTTAAGTTTTGATTAAAACTTGTTTTGCGGTCTTTTTTGTAGAGGTTTCGGACGAGTAGGTCTAAATGGGCCGTAAAATGGACCCGTTGGACTTTTAACTGAGTAAAAAGTACAAAATTGAGTTTTTGCAATATAATCGTGTTTAAAAGATCGTAAACAATGATATGAAATCATAAAATTTGATTAAAACTTGTTTTTCGGTCATTTTTGAAGAGGTTTCGAGCGAGCGGATCTAAATGGGTCGTAAAATGGACCCGTTGGACTTTTAACTGAGTAAAAAATATAGAAATTGACTTTTTGCAATCTAATCTTGTTGAAAAGCTCGTAATCAATTATATGAACTTCTAAAATTGGATAAAAACTTGTTTTTCGGTCCTTTTTGTAGAGATTTCGGACGAGCGGTTCTAAATGGGCCTTAAAATTGACCCGTTGAACTTATAACTGCGTAAAAAGAACATAAATTGAACTTTTGCAATACAATAGTGTTGAAAAGCTCGTAATCAACGATATGAACTCTTAAGTTTTGATTAAAACTTGTTTTGTGGTCCTTTTTGTAGAGGTTTCGGACGAGCTGGTCTAAATGGGCCGTAAAATGGACTCGTTGGACTTTTAACTAAGTAAAAAGTACAGAAATTGAGTTTTTGCAATATAATCGTGTTGAAACAATCGTAATCAATTATATGAACTCCTAAAATTTGATTAAAACTTGTTTTTCAGTCATTTTTGAAGAGGTTTCGGGCGAGCGGGTCTAAATGGGCCGTAAAATGTACCCGTTGGACTTTTAACTTAGTAAAAAATACAGAAATTGAGTTTTTGCAATATAATCTTGTTGAAACGATCGTAATCAATTATATGAACTCTTAAAATTTGATTAAAGAATTGTTTTCATTCATTTTTGAAGAGGTTTCGGGCGAGCGGGTCTAAATGGGCCGTAAAATGGACCCGTTGGACTTTTAACTGAGTAAAAAATACCGAATTTGAGTTTTTGCAATATAATCTTGTTGAAAAGCTCGTAATCAATTATATGAACTCGTAAAATTGGATCAAAACTTGTTATTCGGTCCTTTTTGTAGAGGTTTCGGACGAGCGGGTCTAAATGGGCCTTAAAATGGACCTGTTGAACTTATAACTGCGTAAAAAGAACAGAAATTGAATTTTTGCAATACAATAGTGTTGAAAAGCTCGTAATGAACGATATGAACTCTTAAGTTTTGATTAAAACTTGTTTTGCGGTCCTTTTTGTAGAGGTTTCGGACGAGTAGGTCTAAATGGGCCGTAAAATGGACCCGTTGGACTTTTAACTGAGTAAAAAGTACAAAATTGAGTTTTTGCAATATAATCGTGTTTAAAAGATCGTAATCAATGATATGAAGTCATAAAATTTGATTAAAACTTGTTTTTCGGTCATTTTTGAAGAGGTTTCGGGCGAGCGGGTCTAAATGGGCCGTAAAATGGACCCGTTGGACTTTTAACAGAGTAAAAAATACCGAATTTGTGTTTTTGCAATATAATCTTGTTGAAAAGATCGTAATCAATTATATGAACTCCTAAAATATGATCAAAACTTATTTTTTGGTCATTTTTGAAGAGGTTTCGGGCGAGCGGGTCTAAATGGGCCGCAAAATGGACCCGTTGGTCTTTTAACTGAGTAAAAAATACCGAATTTGAGTTTTTGCAATATAATCTTGTTGAAAAGCTCGTAATCAATTATATGAACTCCTAAATTTGGATCAGAACTTGTTTTTCGGTCCTTTTTGTAGAGGTTTCGGACGAGCGGGTCTAAATGGGCCTTAAAATGGACCCATTGAACTTATAACTGCGTAAAAAGAATAGAAATTGAGTTTTTGCAATACAATAGTGTTGAAAAGCTCGTAATCAACGATATGAACTCTTAAGTTTTGATTAAAACTTGTTTTGCGGTCCTTTTGTAGAGGATTCGGACGAGCGGGTCTAAATGGGCCGTAAAATGGACCTGTTGGACTTTTAACTGAGTAAAAAGTACAAAAATTGAGTTTTTGCAATAAAATTGTGTTGAAAAGATCGTAATCAATTATATGAACTCCTAAAATTTGATTAAAACTTGTTTTTTAGTCATTTTTGAAGAGGTTTCGGGAGAGAGGGTCTAAATGGGCTGTAAAATGGACCTGTTGGACTTTTAACTGAGTAAAATGTATAAAAATTGAGTTTTTGCAATATAATTGTGTTGAAAAGATCGTAATCAATTATATGAACTCCTAAAATTTGACTAAACCTTGTTTTTCAGTCATTTTTGAAGAGGTTTCGGGCGAGCGGGTCTAAACTTGTTTTGATTACGATAGTGTTGAAAAGCTCGTAATCAACGATATGAACTCTTAAGTTTTGATTAAAACTTGTTTTGCGGTCCTTTTTTGTAGAGGTTTCGGGCGAGCGGGTCTAAATGGACCATAAAATGGACCCGTTGGACTTTTAACTGTGTAAAAAGTACAAAAATTGAGTTTTTGCAATATAATCCTGTTGAAAAGATCGTAATCAATTATATGAACTCCTAAAATTTGGTTAAAAATTGTTTTTTAGTCATTTTTGAAGAGGTTTCAGGAGAGCGGATCTAAATGGGTCGTCAAATGAACCTGTTGGACTTTTAACTGAGTAAAAAATACCGAATTTGAGGTTTTGCAATATAATCTTGTTGAAAAGCTCGTAATCAATTATATGAAATCCTAAAATTTGATCAAAACTTGCTTTCGATTATTTTTGTAGAGGTTTCGGACGAGCGGGTATAAATGGGCCTTAAAATGGACCCGTTGAACTTATAACTGCTTAAAAAGAACAGAAATTGATTTTTTGCAATACAGTTGTGTTGAAAAGATCGTAATCAGTTATATGAACTCCTAAAATTTGATTAAAACTTGTTTTGCGGTCTTTTTTGTAGAGGTTTCGAACGAGCAGGTCTAAATGGGCCGTAAAATGGACCCGTTGGACTTTTAACTAAGTAAAAAATACAGAAATTGAGTTTTTACAATATAATCGTGTTGAAACGATCGTAATCAATTATATGAACTCCTAAAATTTGATTAAAACTTGTTTTTCAATCATTTTTGAAGAGGTTTCGGGCGAGCGGGTCTAAATGGGCCGTAAAATGGACCCATTGGACTTTTAACTGAGTAAAAAATACAGAATTTGAGTTTTTGCAATATAATCTTGTTGAAAAGCTCGTACTCAATTATTTGAACTCCTAAAATTGGATCAAAACTTATTTTTCAGTCCTTTTTGTAGAGGTTTCGGACGAGCGGGTCTAAATGGGCCTTAAAATGGACCCGTTGAACTTATAACTGCGTAAAAAGAACAAAAATTGAAATTTTGCAATACAATAGTGTTGAAAAGCTCGTAATCAACGATATGAACTCTTAGGTTTTGATTAAAACTTGTTTTGCGGTCCTTTTTGTACAGGTTTCGGACGAGCGGGTCCTAATGGGCCGTAAAATGGACCCGTTGGACTTTTAACTGGTTAAAATGTACAAAAATTGAATTTTTGCAATATAATCGTGTTGAGAAGATCGTTATCAATTTTATGAACACATAAAATTTGATTAAACTTGTTTTTCAGTCATTTTTGAAGAGGTTTCATAAAATTTGGTTCAACAGGTTTTAATCAAAACTTAAGAGCTCATATC
This sequence comes from Hibiscus trionum, assembly GCA_030270665.1. Taxonomy (NCBI): domain Eukaryota; kingdom Viridiplantae; phylum Streptophyta; class Magnoliopsida; order Malvales; family Malvaceae; genus Hibiscus; species Hibiscus trionum. Next base: position 35,820,820 of record BSYR01000026.1, on the reverse strand, counting down.
GTTGATTACGAGCTTTTCAACACTATTGTATTGCAAAAATTCAATTTCTGTTCTTTTTACGCAGTTATAAATTCAACAGGTTTAGTCAAATTATAAGCTCGTAATCAACGATATGAACTCTTAAGTTTTGATTAAAAATTTTTTTGAGGTCCTTTTTGTAGAGGTTTCGGACGAGTAGGTCTAAATGGGCCGTAAAATGGACCCGTTGGACTTTTAACTGAGTAAAAAGTACAAAATTGAGTTTTTGCAATATAATCGTGTTGAAAAGATCGTAATCAATTATATGAACTCCTAAAATATGATCAAAACTTATTTTTCGGTCATTTTTGAAGAGGTTTCGGGCGAGCGAGTCTAAATGGGCCGCAAAATGGACCTGTTGGTCTTTTAACTGAGTAATAAATACCGAATTTGAGTTTTTGCAATATAATCTTGTTGAAAAGCTCGTAATCAATTATATGAACTCCTAAATTTGGATCAAAACTTGTTTTTCGGTCCTTTTTCTAGAGGTTTCGGACGAGCGGGTCTAAATGGGCCTTAAAATGGATCCATTGAACTTATAACTGCGTAAAAAGAACAGAAATTGAGTTTTTGCAATACAATAGTGTTGAAAAGCTCGTAATCAACGATATGAACTCTTAAGTTTTGATTAAAACTTGTTTTGCGGTCTTTTTGTAGAGGTTTCGGACGAGCGGTACTAAATGGGCCGTAAAATGGACCCGTTGGACTTTTAACTGAGTAAAAAGTACAAAAATTGAGTTTTTGCAATATAATCGTGTTGAAAAGATCGTAAAAATTATATGAACTCCTAAAATTTGATTAAAACTTGTTTTTTAGTCATTTTTGAAGAGGTTTCGGGAGAGCGGATCTAAATGGGCCGTAAAATGGACCCGTTGGACTTTTAACTGAGTAAAATGTACAAAAATTGAGTTTTGGAAATATAATCGTGTTGAAAAGATCGTAATAAATTATATGAACTCCTAAAATTTGACTAAACCTTGTTTTTCAGTCATTTTTGAAGAGGTTTCGGGCGAGCGGGTCTAAATGGGTCGTAAAATGGACCCGTTGGACTTTTAACTGAGTAAAAAATACCGAATTTGAGTTTTTGCAATATAATCTTGTTGAAAAGCTCGTAATCAATTATATGAACACCTAAAATTTGATCAAAACTTGTTTTTCGGTCCTTTTTGTAGAGGTTTCGGGCGATCGGGTCTAAATGGGCCTTAAAATGGACCCGTTGAACTTATAACTGCGTAAAAAGAACAGAAATTGAATTTTTGCAATACAATAGTGTTGAAAAGCTCGTAATTAACGATATGAACTCTTAAGTTTTGATTAAAACTTGTTTTGCGGTTCTTTTTGTAGAGGTTTCGGACGAGCGAGTCTAAATGGGCCGTAAAATGGACCCGTTGGACTTTTTACTCAGTAAAAAATACAGAAATTGAGTTTTTGCAATATAATCGTGTTGAAACGATCGTAATCAATTATATGAACTCCTAAAATTTGATTAAAATTTGTTTTTCAGTCATTTTTGAAGAGTTTTCGGGCGAGCGGGTCTAAATGGGCCATAAAATGGACCCGTTGGACTTTTAACTGAGTTAAAAATACAAAAATTGACTTTTAGCAATATAATCTTGTTGAAAAGCTCGTAATCAATTATATGAACTCCTAAAATTGGATCAAAACTTGTTTTTCAATCATTTTTGTAGTGGTTTCGGACGAGCGGGTCTAAATGGGCCTTAAAATGGACCCGTTGAACTTATAACTGCGTAAAAAGAACAGTAATTGAATTTTAGCAATACAATAGTGTTGAAAAGCTCGTAATGAACGATATGAACTCTTAAGTTTTGATTAAAACTTGTTTTGCGGTCCTTTTTGTAGAGGTTTCGGACGAGCGGGTCTAAATGGGCCGTAAAATGGACCCATTAGACTTTTAATTGAGTAAAAAGTACATAAATTGAGTTTTTCCAATATAATTGTGTTGAAAAGATCGTAATCATTTATATGAACTCCTAAAATTTGATTAAAACTTGTTTTTCAGTCATTTTTGAAGAGGTTTCGGGCGAGCGGGTCTAAATGGGCCGTAAAATGGACCCGTTGGACTTTTTTTTTTAAGAAAGGGCCTCATTAGAAACCCCACTAATCCTTACTGGGCTGGCCCAGTTAGGGTCCTAGGAGGGGAAAAGAGTACCCAAATATATTATAAATCATGGTGGTTGGTGATCAACCGGTACAAAGGTACGCAAATCATCAGGCAAGCCCGGTCCGAAATACAATGAGGATTTAGAATGAAGGGCCCAATTGGCTATACAGTGAGCTAAAACATTAGCTGTACGCGGTACATAAAGTAAACGTAAACCAGTGACAGTATCAAAGAGAGACTACCAAACATACTAAATCTTCTCATATTGAATCGGTAGCATTTGAGGATCTTCGTCCCCAATGCGCACGGCCACAAACCGACGCAACAGTTGGTTTACATCGATAATAACACAGACACGAAGGAACTTGATCATGTTCCCATCTTCCGACTGTTGAGAGTCTGTTCCTATAACCGCGCCAATCCCACTTCCAAGGGTTCATCCGGTGATATTAGCCACTGTAACTCCAGTCATCATGGCTATGGGCACCCTGTGGATTCGTACCCAGATTCTCATTTGGTCGTATAGATAACTATCAATGGTAAGTTTTGGTTGAACTGGTAGGAGCGCCAGCCAATCCTTCTTGAATGTCCAGGGTCCTCTTTTTAGAACTTCGTCCCTGCAGGACTTAGTCTCAAATTTAAAAAGGAAATAACCAGAGCTGAGAGTCGTTACCGATGAGAGTTTATCATCTCTCCATACGGAGGTGAAGATGCGCACCACGACAGTTTCATCAAAATCCTTAGTGTTGAAGAGTTTCCCAATTAGAGACGACTTGTAGTCATCGAGTTGGACGGCCTTCGTGGATGCAGGTGCACAGATCACGTTTTTCTCCTTCGTAGTGAATTGGAGGTTGTCAAAACGGGAGAGAAAAAAGTCTGTGGAAGCCATAGGAGGAAGGTTGTACGTATGAAAATGTAGTAGCAAGAGAAAGTGCTCGAGGTTAGACGCAAATGTCACACAAGGGTAGCTGATCGCATGAAGGGGAAAAGTAAGACCAGTGGTCAGTATATGATGAGGGAAGGTCCCCAGGAAGTGAACAGATCGTTTAAATTTTGAGGATTGTGGATAATCCAAATAACAATAGGATAATATTGATTTAAATTTAAATAGAATCCTAGTAATCGTGGGATTGTAGGATAATATTAATTTAAATGCAAATAGAATCCTAGAAGGTGTGGGATTATCAAGATAATTTAATAGTAATTTGAATTTAAATAGTATCCTGATAATCATGGGATTAAAAGATAATATTAATTTAAATTCAAATAGAATCCTAGTAGGTGAGGGATTATCCAGATAAGGGATGACCAAAATACTTTGAATTTTATTATCCATAATTGTTAAATCGTGATAATATATAATTTTGCCCAGATAATTTCCAAAAATCGAATAATCCCAAAAGAATAGGAATATATTAAGAATTAATAAATCTTGATGGGAAGCTTCCGAAATGCTTGGGAGAAGGGTACATGCATGAGGGTTAGGTTCCCATGCAAAGCCGGGATACGAAATTTTGAATTTCCTGTGCATAACGAGAATTTTATTCTCTAACTGACAGTATCCCGGGTTCCTAAAATTGTGGAACAACTGAGACGCAGCTTCCTTCCGGCGGCTTGCGGTTGCAGTAGCATCAGCAATGTTATCCGACTGGTAGATGAACAATCGTGTTCTGAAACACAATTGGTGACCATGAATAAGAAGAAGGACACTTGTTTCTAAATTGTAATGAGTCTGAAAAAAGACAATTGATAATAAGAATGATAGAATACTGATGGTATGCTCTAAAAACAGTAACAAGTAACGATATGAACGAGATTGCTGCATGGCTTCATGTGTGGACGTGTGCATGCAGGCAGATTCATCCATTGTTAGTGTAAATACGGTATAAGTGAATGAACAGAACCAAAATTTCCACAGCGGGACGCCGCTGTTTAGGGAGATGATACAAGGTCGTAAAGACCAGGAAATTGCTTGCGCTCTGTAAAAAGAGGCAGGGCTGTCGAAGGGCACCATAATTGATGGCCCAGCATTTGAGTGATGCTTGTGGATAGCATCAGATGCCTGATCGGCAGGGGTTGGCCAGTGCCAGTGCAAAAACATTGTGATTGCCACTGATAAGTGCAAAAGAATTATGATGGGATTGGGAAGAACCCTTAGTAACAAGTAGAAAAAATTCGTCCGGGCATGGTGGGTGGTTTTTACTGTCATCGTGTATGTGCTAAGCAAGCACCACCATGGCAGTGGGAGGGGGAGAAGGTATGGATGGCGGCGGAAGGTATGGCGGAAGAAGGCGGTGATAAGGAGGGAGGGGGAAAAGAGAGGGGGAGGGTAGAGAGAAAAATTGAGAGAGAAATTAAGAGGATTTTCACTGCCCGTTGGAATTTTAACTGAGTACTCGTTACCCGTTGGACTTTTAACTGAGTAAAAAATACCGAATTTGAGTTTTTGCAATATAATCTTGTTGAAAAGCTCGTAATCAATTAAATGAACTCGTAAAATTGGATCAAAACTTGTTTTTCGGTCCTTTTTGTAGAGGTTTCGAACGAGCGGGTCTAAATGGGCCTTAAAATGGACCCGTTGAACTTATAACTGCGTAAAAAGAACAAAAATTGAATTTTTGCAATACAATAGTGTTGTAAAGCTCGTAATCAACGATATGAACTCTTAAGTTTTGATTAAAACTTGTTTTGCGGTCATTTTTGTAAAGGTTTCGGACGAGCGGGTCTAAATGGGCTGTAAAATGGACCTGTTGGATTTTTAACTGAGTAAAAAGTACAAAAATTGAGCTTTTGCAATATAATCGTGTTGAAAAGATTGTAATCAATTATATGAACTCCTAAAATTTGATTAAAACTTGTTTTCAGTCATTTTTGAAGAGGTTTCGGGCGAGAGGGTCTAAATGGGCCGTCAAAAGGACTCGTTGGACTTTTAACTGAGTAAAAAACATCAAAGTTGAGTTTTTTCAATATAATCTTGTTGAAAAGCTCGTAATCAATTATATGAACTCCTAAAATTGGATCAAAACTTGTTTTTTCGGTCCATTTTGTAGAGGTTTCGGACGAGCGGGTCTAAATGGGCCTTAAAATGGACCCGTTGAACTTATAACTGCGTAAAACAACAGAAATTGAATTTTTGCAATACAATAGTGTTGAAAAGCTCGTAATCAACGATATGAACTCTTAAGTTTTGATTAAAACTTGTTTTGCGGTCCTTTTTGTAGAGGTTTCGGACGAGCGGGTCTAAATGGGCCGTAAAATGGACCCGTTGGACTTTTAACTGAGTAAAAAGTACAAAAATTGAGTTTTTGCAATATAATCGTGTTAAAAAGATCGTAATTAAAGATATGAAGTCCTAAAATTTGATTAAAACTATTTTTTCGGTAATTTTTGAAGAGGTTTCGGGCGAGTGGGTCTAAATGGGCCGTAAATTGGAGCCATTGGATTTTTAATTGAGTAAAAAATACCGAATTTGAGTTTTTCCAATATAATCTTGTTGAAAAGCTCGTAATCAATTATATGAACTCCTAAAATTTGATCAAAACTTGTTTTTTAGACATTTTTGAAGAGGTTTCGGACGAGCGGGTCTAAATGGGCCTTACAATGGACCCGTTGAACTTATAACTGCGTAAAAAGAACAGAAATTAAATATTTGCAATACAATCGTGTTGAAAAGATCGTAATCAGTTATATGAACTCCTAAAATTTGATTAAAACTTGTTTTTCAGTCATTTTTGAAGAGGTTTCGGGCGAGCGGGTCTAAATGGGCCGTAAAATGGACCCGTTGGACTTTTAACTGAGTAAAAAGCACAAAAATTGAGTTTTTGCAAAATAATCGTGTTGAAAAGCTTGTAATCAATTATATGAACTCCTAAAATTGGATCAAAACTTGTTTTTCGGTTCTTTTTGTCGAGGTTTCGGACGAGCGGGTCTAAATGGGTCTTAAAATGGACCTGTTGAACTTATAACTGCGTAAAAAGAACAGAAATTGAATTTTTGCATTACAATAGTGTTAAAAAGCTCGTAATCAACGATATGAACTCTTAAGTTTTGATTAAAACTTGTTTTGCGGTCCTTTTTGTAGAGGTTTCAGACGAGGGGGTCTAAATGAGCCGTAAAATGGACCCGTTGGACTTTTAACTAAGTAAAAAGTACAAAATTGAGTTTTTGCAATATAATCGTATTGAAAAGATCGTAATCAATTATATGAACTCCTAAAATTTGATTAAAACCTGTTTTCAGTAATTTTTGAAGAGATTTCGGGCGAGCGGGTCTAAATGGGCCGTAAAATGAACCCGTTGGACTTTTAACTGAGTAAAAAATACCGAATTTGAGTTTTTGCAATATAATCTTGTTGAAAAGCTCGTAATCAATTATATGAACTCCTAAAATTGGATCAAAACTTGTTTTTCGGTCCTTTTTATAGAGGTTTCGGACGAGCGGGTCTAAATGGGCCTTAAAATGGACATGTTGAACTTATAACTGCGTAAAAAGAACAGAAATTGAATTTTTGCAATACAATAGTGTTGAAAAGCTCGTAATCAACGATATGAACTCTTAAGTTTTGATTAAAACTTGTTTTACAGGTCCTTTTTGTCGAGGTTTCGGGCGATCGGGTTTAAATGGGACGTAAAATGGACCTGTTGGACTTTTAACTGAGTAAAAAGTACAAAAAAATGAGTATTTTTAATATAATCGTGTTCAAAAGATCGTAATTAATTATATGAAATCCTAAAATTTGATTAAACTTGTTTTTCAGTCATTTTTGAAGAGGTTTCGGGCGAGCGGGTCTAAATGGGCCGTAAAATGGACCCGTTGGACTTTTAACGAAGTAAAAAATACCGAATTTGTGTTTTTGCAATATAATCTTGTTGAAAATCTCGTAATCAATTATATGAACTTCTGAAATTGGATCAAAACTTGTTTTTCAGTCCTTTTTGTAGAGGTTTCGAACGAGCGGGTCTAAATGGGCCGTAAAATAGACTCGTTGGACTTTTAACTGAGTAAAAAATATTGAATTTGAGTTTTTGCAATATAATCTTGTTGAAAAGCTCGTAATCAATTATATGAACTCCTAAAATTTGATCAAAACTTGTTTTTCGGTCCTTTATGTAGAGGTTTCAGACGAGCGGGTCTAAATGGGCCTTAAAATGGACCCGTTGAACTTATAACTGCGTAAAAAGAACAGAAATTAAAATTTTGCAATACAATAGTGTTGAAAAGCTCGTAATCAACGATATGAACTCTTAAGTTTTGATTAAAACTTGTTTTGTGGTCCTTTTTGTAGAGGTTTCGGACGAGGGGGTCTAAATGGGCCGTAAAATGGACCCGTTGGACTTTTAACTGAGTACAAAGTACAAAAATTGAGTTTTTGCAATATAATCGTGTTGAAAAGATCGTAATCAATTATATGAACTCCTAAAATTTGATTAAACTTGTTTTTCAGTCATTTTTGAAGAGGTTTCGGGCGAGCAGGTCTAAATGGGCAGTAAAATGGACCCGTTGGACTTTTAACTGAGTAAAAAATACCGAATTTGAGTTTTTGCAATATAATCTTGTTGAAAAGCTTGTAATCAATTATATGAACTCCTAAAATTGGATCAAAACTTGTTTTTCGGTCCTTTTTGTAGAGGTTTCGGACGAGCGGTTTTAAATTGGCCTTAAAATGGACCTGTTGAACTTATAACTACGTAAAAAAAACATAAATTGAATTTTTGCATTACAATAGTGTTGAAAAGCTCGTAATCAACGATATGAACTCTTAAGTTTTGATTAAAACTTGTTTTGCGGTCCTTTTTGTAGAGGCTTCGGACGAGGGGGTCTAAATGAGCCGTAAAATGAACCCGTTGGACTTTTAACTGAGTAAAAAGTACAAAAATTGAGTTTTTGCAATATAATCGTATTGAAAAGATCGTAATCAATTATATGAACTCCTAAAATTTGATTAAAACTTGTTTTTCAGTAATTTTTAAAGAGATTTCGGGCAAGCGGTTCTAAATGGGTCGTAAAATGAACCCGTTAGACTTTTAACTGAGTAAAAAATACCGAATTTGAGTTTTTGCAATATAATCTTGTTGAAAAGCTCGTAATCAATTATATGAACTCCTAAAATTGGATCAAAACTTGTTTTTCGGTCCTTTTTATAGAGGTTTCGGACGAGCGGGTCTAAATGGGCCTTAAAATGGACATGTTGAACTTATAACTGCGTAAAAAGAACATAAATTGAATTTTTGCAATACAATAGTGTTGAAAAGCTCGTAATCAACGATATGAACTCTTAAGTTTTGATTAAAATTTGTTTTGCGGTCCTTTTTGTCGAGGTTTCGGGTGAGCGGGTCTAAATGGGCCGTAAAATGGACCCGTTGGACTTTTAACTGAGTGAAAAATACATAAATTGAGTTTTTGCAATAAAATAGTGTTGAAAAGCTCGTAATCAATGATATGAACTCCTAAGTTTTGATTAAAACTTGTTTTGCGGTCCTCTTTGTAGAGGTTTCAGATGAGCGGGTCTAAATGAGCCGTAAAATAGACCCGTTGGACTTTTAACTGAGTAAAAAGAACAAAAGTTGAATTTTTACAATACAATAGTGTTGAAAAGATTGTAATCAATGATATGAACCCCTAACTTTTGATTAAAACTTGTTTTGCGGTCCTTTTTATAGAGGTTTTAGACGAGCGGGTCTAAATGGGTCGTAAAATGGACCCGTTGGACTTTTTTTTTGAAATAAAGGCCTCATTTAAAACCCCTACTACTGTCCTTCAAGCAGAGCTAGAGGACCCTAAAAAGGGGAAAAGAGTGCCTATGTTTTATTATATCAAGAAGGATTTGTTACAAGATGATTGATACAAGGAGGAATAATAGAATCAAAGGATAAGGCAGACATATTTCCAAGCGAAAAAGCAGCCAAAGAATGTGCTACATGATTTTCCTCACGGCGTACAAAGGAAACAGAAGCTGATACAAAGTCATGAAGAGACTCTCGAATCTGATGAAGAAGTGGCCCCAATGTAGAAAGGTCTAAACCTGGATTGTTGATTCTATTTACAATGGAAGCGCAATCAGTTTCAAGCAGGATCCGAGTCCAACCTTGAGAGCGAGCGAAGGTGACTCCGACAAGAAGGCTTTCACCTTCACAAGTGACTGCATCGGGCGGCTTCCTAGCGGAAAAGCAAGGCCCCCCACAATTGCTCCTGTAGAATCGCGTGCAACAGCTCCAACAGCCGCGGCACGAGTAGAGGGATTGAAAGCTCCATCTACATTAATTTTTATGTGGTTAGATGGAGGAGGATTCCAATTTGTAGGAGAAAGAATTGAAGACGCTGGAATGGTAGACGCAAATGCATTGTAAAAGTCGTTATGCAGGCTAATGGAATTGACAGCAATAAGCCAGGATGGTTGCAAATGGTGATTATGAATCCAGTCATTACGCCTATTCCAAACATTCTAGATAGTAGTAAGGAAAAGACCAAATTTATCAGAGGGGAGGAGATGGGCGGCTTCCTCCAGCCATTGCAAAGGTGTAGAAGCTGAACTCCTGTAAAGGCCAATGGGAATACCTGAGAGCTGTAGAGCTTCAGTAGCCCCTATGCAATCACGAAGAGCATGGAGAATAGTCTCTGAGTGACCACCACAAATGGGACAAGGCCCCGAGTCTGGTGAGAAGACTTGCATTTTAGAACCAACTGGTAAGGCTCCATACGCCATACGCCAACCAAAAGTTTTGAATTTAGGCAAGGCCCTGACTTTGGATAAAAATTTCCAAAAACGATTGGGTGGTGCTTGTGGAAGCACAAAACGTTGTAAGAAAAGATAACCAGAACGGACCGAGTAAATGCCCGAGTCGTTAGGAGACCAGAGAATAGAGTCACGATGATCATTTATAATTGGTATGCTAAGAATTGTGGACGCGTCCGTTGTATTAAAATAACGATGTACTTTGACAGGATCCCAAGCGGTTTGGTTACGGATCATGAAATCACGGCATCAAATATGAACTTCATCCGAGATTTCATAATCCCCAGTAAGTGTAATAGGGGAAGGACCGCCCCAGATGTCTTTATGTACTCTTATGTTACTGTTAATTCCTGGACGGTATAAGAACCCTGGAGGAGGCGTTGTATAGCATTGTACATACCTTGCCAGGCGAAGGAGCCACGAATAGGCCTAGAGGAATCAAGGATGTTCCCAGAAGGGAAATATTTAGCACGATATATTTGGCTTAGAAGAGAATCAGGTTCACAAATGAGTCTCCATATTTGTTTGCCCAAGAGAGCGACGTTGAAGTCATGTAGGTCTTTAAACCCCATTCCTCCAGCAGCCTTAGGTAAACAGACATGGTAGCATATGCCATCCTTTTTATTGGACTTACCGGTCCACCAATATTGCCTGATAGCTGAAGTCATATCATCAATAATGTTTTGTGGAAGAAGATAACAAGACATAACATATTGAGGAAGGGATTGGAGGACTGCTTTAATGAAGATCTCACGGCCACTGAAAGACAGAAGATGTTTATCCCAACTAGAAAGACGGTCATGTACTTTATCACGTATAAAACCTAGAGATTCAGTTTTGTTCTTCCCTATGAGAAGATGAACACCTAGATAAACACCAGGGTTGGAAACCTCACGTACTTGCAGGAGACTATTTATCGCAGATCTTGTAGAGGATGGGGTACGAGGGTTATAAAAGATTGTTGATTTCTCAAAGTTTACCGCTTGACCAGAGGCAACAGCATAAGATTGCAAGGCTCTTTTAAGATGAGTAGCTTCAGTTACAGAGTTATTAATGAAAACCATACAATCATCAGCAAAAAGAAGATGATTGACTTTGGGTCCATATTTACATGCACCAAGCCCCAGAAGAATGTTTGTTTGTTGGGTAGCAGATAGGTAGGCAGAGAGCCCTTGTGTGCAGAATAGAAAGAGGAAAGGGGAAAGAGGATCACCTTGGCGTAAACCACGTTGAGGTTGAAAAAAAGGGGAAAAAGAATTATTAATTTTGACTGAAAAAGAAACATTGGTTATACAACGCATTATGAGGGAAATCCAGTCAGATGCAAAACCCATGCGTTCCATAATGTTTGCTAAAAAGGACCATTCAACTCGATCAAAAGATTTTTCCATATCTAGTTTAAGAGCAGCTCCTTGAGATGATTTTGTAGCCCCTGAGTTGATATTGTGGATGATTTCATGAGCAACAAGAATATTATCAGAGATGTTGCGCCCCTGGACGAAAGCTGCTTGATTAGAGCTGATACAAAAGGGAATTATTTGCTTCATTCTGTTGACAATGGTTTTAGCAACTATTTTGTAAAGAACAGTGCAAAGACTGACTGGTCTAAGATGTTTCATGGTAGTTGGGTCATTGATTTTAGGAATTAGAACCAAAATAGTTTTATTGACCAAAGACATATCAGTAGTGCCATTTAGTAAGTTAAGGGAAAGATTAATAACGTCTTCTCCAACAGTGTCCCAGTGCTGACGGAAAAAACTACTAGGTAGTCCATTAATACCAGGAGCTTTCCTGGGATCAATGTCCCGGAAAGTGTGGAGTATTTCTTCCTTAGTGAAAGAACGTTGTAAATTATCATTCATAGACTGAGTAATGGAAGGGGTAATTTTATCAAGAATGTTATCGGAGATTTGGGGGTTGGAAGATGTAAAGAGATTTTGGAAGTAGCTAGAAGCAATAGACATGAGGTCTGATTCAACCGTACACCAGTTCGAGCTGGAGTCAAATAAGCCATTAATCGAGTTTTTTTCCTTCTATTGTTTGCCCGAGCATGAAAAAATCTCGTATTTTTATCACATTGAGAAAGCCAAAGCGTACGGGATCTTTGAGCCCAATAAGTTTCTTGTTCCATTAGCAGTTTGTTAAGTTCAATTCGGTATTTTAAATAGGTGTCTTCAGTTGCAGGGGTTAAGGGGCGACATAGGAATTTGTTAATTTTCTTGGTCAGGAAATTAATACGCCCAGAGGATTTAAGTCTCTGTTGATTCTGCCATTCCTCTAAGCTTGTACCAACAGCATGTATTTTATCAATAATCGTTCCAGGGGTATTAGTCTAGGTACGTTTAATGGTTGAGATATTGTCCTCATTATTAGCCCAGCAGTTCTCAAAACGGAAAGTATTGGGTGAGCGATGAAGAGGGGTGATCGCAGGGGATGTGTCAAGAGACAGGAAGCAGTGGTCAGACTTGGCCACATATTCCGTTGTGATGCGAAATGAAGGAAAAAGATTCTGCCAAGCCGAGTTAGCAACAAACCGGTCTAATCTTTCATGAATAGTTGGGGTTAGAGGTCCAACTTTCGTCCAAGTAAACCATCCCGATGTTGGCTTACAGTCAAAAAGATTATTGCGTGAGAGACATTGACGAAAGTTGGTTATTTGAGATCTAGCCCTACGACTTCCACCTTGCTTTTCAGAATCGGATAAAATTTCATTAAAATCTCCTCCTAGAATCCAAGGAACATTATTATTATTTGTATTTAAGGAGTCAATAATTTCCCAAGTTTTGTATTTTTGGCTTGTTTCAGAATGGCCATGCATACCCGTGAAAAAAATATTGCAATTGTTTGATGTAATTTGAGTATGTATGTAACGCTGAGAGTACGAAAGTAAATTAATATTAATATTTTTGGTAGCAAATAGAGCAATTCCGGAACACCCCTCCGTAGGGGGAATAGAAATAATGTTTATAAAACCTAAAGAAATGCAAAGTTGGCTACAAGCCACATTATTAAGTTTTGTTTCGCATAGGAAAATAACATCAGGGACTGATTGCCGGACATAGTCGCGAAGATGTTGAACCACCGTGGCTTGTCCTAAACACTGGCAGTTCCAGCATAGGAGCTTCATTTTGCTCGGCGGGGCTGGGAATCAGCCGCCGCCGGAGAGTTTTTTGAGCTGCTCATCCTAGCTTTTGGAGTGGAACCGGACGGTTTGGATTTCTTTGGCGGGAGCGACACTTGAATGGGGGAGCGGCGTTTCATGCCACGATTCGGTGGGGCTGGAGCAGGGGCCGAAGCTGCATCATTTGGGTAAGTTTTCAGTAGCCATTGGTTAAAATCATTGAAAATGGTATCGGTAGAAATAGAGGGCTTACGTAATTCAGCTTCTATTTTCTTAATATGCTGGGCTGTTGGACTTGGAACACCATCATCAGTGGTATCCCATTCCCCATCAGAATCATCTTCAGGAATCGGGTAGATGGTGTTTAAAGGTTGGGGCTCGAGAGGGGCTTTCTGCATTGAATCTGTAGCTGGTGGATCATTGGCAGGGGCATCCCCCATGGCAGTATCTGTATTGGGAGCATCCTCGGTGGGTTGTTCCGAGAAGGATGCATCATCGCCCTCGTTAAGAGAGCCTGTAGAGAGATTGAGACAAAATAGTTTAGTATATGAAAGTTTTTTGGAAGGGAGGTTAATGTTGATGGGAAGATTAAGAGATATACCCATAACATTCGATACATTGTTTGGAACAGGATTAGTGTTGGCAGCAGCAACTGGAGCAGGATTAGCTGTGAATAATAAGTACGAGAACGTAAATAGAAAGAACAGAAAAGTTAAAATAATTTTATATCGAAGCTGTAAAAGGGATGAAAAATTTGAAATAAAGTAAAGGAAGGTACCATTCGGTAAAGGATTGTTCTGGTTGAGTTCAGGTTCGACATAGCGAAGGCGCCCCCGTGTACCAGCTGGGCGGCGTCTTGGAGGGAGGTAGCGGAGCCATTCCCCGTATTGCAGTTTGTTCAGATCAAGGGATGATCGAGTAGGGCAGTTTTCAATCGTATGACTAATAATTCCGCAGCCAGGACATAAGGTGGGAAGGCCTTCGTATTGGATACGACACATAGTTTTGTTTGTACCCGATCCTATGAAAACAAAACGGGTGACTGGTTTTGTAATATTCAGGAAGATCTCTACACGTAAAAATTGTTTCATGTCTCGAGTATCAGTTCGGATGACATTGCCTACCATAGACCCAAGGGCATGTCCCACAAGGTGCGAGCGGTCAAAATCCTCATAGAGTGAGGATGGGAGAGAGAAGAAGGGAATCCAGATCCTCATAGAGTTGAAGGAATACTCCCCAAGCGGCTTAGCAGGTTCATACTCAGTAATGGCTAGCCATTCATCCTTATACAGCCAAGGGCCGCGATTAAGGACTTCATAACATGACTTGATGTCCTTGAACTTGATCTTCAGAAAGTTGTCTTGAATAACAGAGATGGACACTACGTTGTTTGGCTTCCAGATGCCTTCAAATGCGTTGATGACATCGTAAATATCAACAGTTTTGGAGGAGATAAAACATCCTAAGAGACAAGCCTTAGGGTCCTCCTCGACAAAGTCCCAGCCAAAGTCTGGGGTATACAAGAGTTCTGTTTCCTCATTGGTGAGGTTGAGAGAGCTAAGTTGAGGGATAGATGACGACTCCATAGCAGAGGGGTGTTGAAAGAATAGAGACGGGGAATAAAAGAAAGCTTGCGGGAATGTGTTTAATTGTTGGACGTATAAAAAGAAGTGGTTTATGATGATAGTACGATGGTAAGTGTTGAAAAAAGGAAGGAAATAAAAATTTAGTATGGAAAGATTTAGATCCCATGAATCATGGGTTAAGAAGAGTTTAGGAGGGAAAGGTTGAAAAGCGGCATAATGGTATGGAAATTTAGTGTTTAATGAAGAAATCAGTTTTGAAAATTTTAATTTTAATAAGTAAGGAACTTTAGTAAAATCAGGGAAAGTAATAAATTTAAAGTAGTAAGAAAAGTAATTAATAAAAGTTTGATTAATTTTGGTAATATAACGGGAATTTTGAGTAAAGGATACACTATTAACATGAAATAGGTAGAAATAAAAAAGGATTTTATTACAAGGTATGAATACTGGTAAAATTAAGGCAAAATTTGAGGAATTGATTTTTTTAAACGGAAGGAATTGTACCAGAGAGTTTGAAAGGAAATAAAGGATATAATTGAAGATGTAATTACTCGTATTAAGGGATAAAAAGGGAAAGTCTGAGTAGCTGTTAATAATTTTTGAAGGCAAAATTAAAGGACAACGGATTAGTCTATTCATCAATTTATAATTTAATGCTGGAAGGTTGATAGCGAAGGTAAGAGGACGACAGTTAAGAAGAAAAAGGAAAGAGTAATTAATTAGAAAAATTTGAAATATTAATGTTATAAAAAGACCTGGAAAAGATGTATTAAATATATGAGAAGAAAAGTTCGGAATAAAGAATGGTAGGTCGTATAAAATAATAATTGAATGTGAGAGAGAAAAATTTGAGAGTTTGAAAATTTGATTAATGTGTAAAGAAAAAAGGTCCCTATATAATAGGGTTTTGAGAAAATCCTTTAATTGGGCTAATAGGGAGTCACCTAAAGAGGCGTGGTAGGAACAAAATTCCTTAGTGTTAATCGAACAGAGATATATATGTATATAGTAACATACATGGAGTGAATAGCAGTAAGCATGCAGAGCAGAAAAATGGCATGAAGACATACATCTAAAGATATAAAGAAAGCAAATGAAAAACGAAGCAAAAAGAAAAGCAGGAAAAAAGCAGCCATAAAGAAATACAAACCCAGGGGAAGGAGGAAGCGGGGTAAAGAAAGTTAATACAGACCAAATGAGAAAATAGGGGGATAAATAAATAAAATTAGATACTAAGAAAAAATTACAAAACCAAAGAAGGAATGAGAAGGGAGTCCCGCAATGTTGCCCGATTATATTAGCAGAAGTGTGCATAATCTGCATAGAGATGTACAACATAGAAAGATTAGTGTGCTTCATGCAAAGGTCAAAAAGACATATAATAAGATGATAAAAATTATAGACTAAATAAGAAATTAATATGCCAGGGAAAAGATGGTAATACTGAGGAAATTTAACAGATGGAAAAGGGTACCAATTAATATAAGAGATAAAGATGTAAAGCATATTTAAGAGAGTATTACACATAATAAACTTATAAAGATGTTTAAAAAGCTTCCACCAGCAGAGCATATATGCAATAGTGATGATCCATTTAGTATGAGAGCATATAATAAAGCTAAAGGGAAAAAACCTAATCAAGTAGTCATACAATATTTTGTGTCCTGCAAACGAGGATTTTGAGCTAATAGTCCAATTATAAATTCCAAGAATTTTGGATAGATTAATTTTTTCACAGGGTGGCAAAAGAGCAGTATTTGGTAAGGTAGCATATATATTTAAAGGATTACATGAGTAGGTTGAACAATCTGTTAAAGGAACAATCGGTTGAAGATGAAGCATATCACAGTTATGTTTAAAGGAGAGTAATATTATAGTGGATGGCATATAAACCCCAATAATAAAAAATGTAATAAGAGTAAACCCCAACACGTAATCAGTATATATAAAGATAAAGATGAACCTCTGTGACAGCCAAGTGAGGAAGAGGGTTATAAAATCATGAAACCATGAATGGCATCTATTAGCTTTGTCCAAATAGACCATTATAATTGTTGTTGTAGATTCCTGGAGTTGAGCAGAGAGGAGTCTTCTATGAATTGCTTGCAAGCAATGAGTCACGAGAAATCCAAAAAACAAAGTAAAATTGTGAGGAGTTAGTGATGAGATATAACCATAGATGAGATACAGAAAGAGATAGTAATATGTAGTAATTAAGAATCCCAAGTAATGGGCTGGAGTAAAATTCCCTTGAAGGGCTTGATGTATATTTGACACAATAATAGTTGTCAATGGCATAACAGATGTGTTATCATAGAGATTGAGAGGAAAAGGTAAACCAAAGAGATGTTTCAATGGCATAACAGATGTCAATAGCAAAACAGATATGTTTTTGTGGTAATATGATAGAGAATGTGGGATGAAGGGATGGTAAACTGAAATGATATAGGAAATAAATGCATAACATTTAAAGGAAAATTGAAAACAAGCAATGTAATCAAAGGGGTGAATTAAGAATAGCATTGCGGAATCCATAGATAAATCCCAAATTATAGCAGAGAAGTAGACAATCAGATAAAGCTTGAATAAGAATATAGAGATAACAGAGAAGCAATTCAACCCATAAAACAAAAATGAAGAGATGCATAACATGGAAAGAATAGAGAAAAGAGAAACCTTTGAAAACCAAAAGGGTTTATACCTCCGAGAGACATATCTTATAATCCCAAGGCAGATAGAAGCACTCCGAGTCTGGAGAAACAAATACACAAATTGGAATTAAAAAAATGAAAAAGAAATTTAAAAGAAACAACCTTAGTACATATCCGTAATGAAAGATAAGTAGTTAACAGACTATTAAGAGGTGAAGATGATTGTTCATCAAGGACTGGAAAACCCAGAATCTATAAAAAAATAACACAAGTCAGACGAAAATGCTTAAAAAACAAGGGGATGAAAAACCCTAGAATGAGATGAAAATTGGGGGAAATCAAAATAGCAGCGAAATGAAAAGATAATAAGCAGCAGAGCAACGATAAGGAGGATAGGAAGTATAAAACCGAACGGTTGAAAATTTTACAACCACCGTGTGACGCTGCCGGTAGAAGAGCCCTCAGATATTCGGGAGATTCTTGATGCCCTCCGCGAAAGCAGAATAGAAGGAGCAACGCCCAAATATGAGAAAAAAACAAAGAGATTAATAGAAATATAAAAAAGGTAGCAAAAAAAACGAAAGGAAAAAATAAAAAGATGAACATAGAAGCAAACCGTTCAGATCTGGAGACTGCCGGCTAGATCTCGACAAGAACACCCAAATAGACCCAAGATCTGAGAAATCAGATCTGGTGATGGTTTTGAGAAAACCAAGAGCCGGCCGACTCTCGCAGAGAAAAAACAAATAAAGATTTAAAAAACAAAGGGAAAAGAAATTAAACGAGAAAAAACAACAGATAGAAAAAGAGAATAGGGGATGAGGAGGAATGGCCTTCTGCCCTCGACGTCGTCATAAGGAGTTGACAAACATCGGATGATTTTAAACAAAATCGCCCAAAAGGGAAGAGCCCAAAGGAAAAAAACAAAGCGGATTAAAATATAACAAATGAAGAGAAAAAAATATAGAAAAAGAAAAAGGAGAAACTCACCGTCCAGATCTGGATATCGCCGGGGAGATCTCATCAGAAACAGCCAGAACGGTAGAAAAAAGGTGAGAAGGGAGGGAAAGAATGACCCTTTAGCAAAAAACACAGAGTCAAAAAGTATATTGCATAAAGCAATATACGGCCAGAAAACACAGGAGAGAAAAAACAAAATGGTTAGTAAACAGAGAGAAAAATAAAAGATGAAAAAAACAGCAAAAACCGTAAAAGAAAGAAAGTGGTGGGGTGGGACGACCCTAGATATTCTCATCCTGATTTCCAAGGAAATCAAAGAGAATCAGTTCATTTGTTGATAAGCTTGCAAAAACGGCAGAATGTGGAGAGGCGCCGTGTGGGGGAAGGGGATTGGTGGAAAGAAAGGTGAGAAATCCACCGGAAAGGGGGGGGGAAAGAAGAACAAGCCAAAACCCAACAAAGACCCTGGAAAAAATTGAGAGAGAAATGAGAGCCATCCCACCCGTTGGACTTTTAACTGAGTAAAAAGTACATAAATTGAGTTTTTGCAATATAATTGTGTTGAAAAGATCATAATCAATTATATGAACTCCTAAAATTTGATTAAAACTTGTTTTTTAGTCATTGTTTAAGAGGTTTCGGGCGAGCGAGTCTAAATGGGACGTAAAATGGACCCGTTGGACTTTTAACTGAGTAAAAAATACCAAATTTGAGTTTTTGCAATATAATCTTGTTGAAAAGCTCGTAATTAATTATATGAACTCCTAAAATTGGATCAAAACTCGTTTTTCGGTCCTTTTTGTGAGGTTTCGGACGAGCGGGTCTAAATGGGCCTTAAAATGGACCCGTTGAACTTATAACTACGTAAAACGAACATAAATTGAATTTTTGCAATAAAATAGTGTTGAAGAGCTCGTAATCAACAATATGAACTCTTAAGTTTTGATTAAAACTTGTTTTGCGGTCCTTTTTGTAGAGGTTTCGGACGAGCGGGTCTAAATGGGCCGTAAAATGGACCCGTTGGACTTTTAACTGAGTAAAAGGTACAAAAATTGAGTTTTTGCAATATAATCGTGTTGAAAAAATCGTAATCAATTATATGAACTCCTAAAATTTGATTAAAACTTGTTTTTTAGTCATTTTTGAAGAGGGTTCGGGCGAGCGGGTCTAAAGGGGCCGTAAAATGGACCCGTTGGACTTTTAACTGAGTAACAAATACCGAATTTGAGGTTCTGCAATATAATCTTGTTGAAAAGCTCGTAATCAATTATATGAAATCCTAAAATTTGATCAAAACTTGTTTTCGATCCTTTTTGTAGAGGTTTCGGACGAGCGGGTCTAAATGGGCCTTAAAATGGACCCGTTGAACTTATAACTGCTTAAAAAGAACATAAATTGAATTTTTGCAATACAATTGTGTTGAAAAGATAGTAATCAGTTATTTGAACTCCTAAAATTTGATTAAAACTTGTTTTTCAGTAATTTTTGAAGAGGTTTCGGGCGAGCGGGTCTAAATGGGCCGTAAAATGGACCCGTTGGACTTTTAACTAAGTAAAATGTACAGAAATTGAGTTTTTGCAATATAATCGTGTTGGAAAGATCGTAATCAATTATATGAACTCCTAAAATTTGACTAAAATTTGTTTTTTAGTTATTTTTGAAGAGGTTTCGGGCGAGCGGGTCTAAATGGGCCGTAAAATGGACCCGTTGGACTTTTAATAGAGTAAAAAATGCCGAATTTGAGTTTTTACAATATAATCTTGTTGAAAAGCTCGTAATCAATTATATGAACACCTAAAATTTGATCAAAACTTGTTTTTCGGTCCTTTTTGTAGAGGTTTCGGGCGATCGGGTCTAAATGGGCCTTAAAATGGACACTTTTGAACTTATAACAGCGTAAAAACAACAAAAATTGAATTTTTGCAATATAATAGTGTTGAAAAGCTCGTAATTAACGATATGAACTCTTAAGTTTTGATTAAAACTTGTTTTGCGGTCCTTTTTGTAGAGGTTTCGGACGAGCGGGTCTAAATGGGCCGTAAAATGGACCCGTTGGACTTTTAACGAAGTAAAAAATATCGAATTTGTGTTTTTGCAATATAATCTAGTTGAAAACCTTGTAATCAATAATATGAACTCCTAAGGTTTGATTAAAACTTGTTTTTCAGTCATTTTCGAAGAGTTTTCGGGCGAGCGGGTCTAAATGGGCCGTAAAATGGACCCGTTGGACTTTTAACTGAGTTAAAAATATAGAAATTTACTTTTAGAAATATAATCTTGTTGAAAAGCTCGTAATCAATTATATGAACTCCTAAAATTTGATCAAAACTTGTTTTTCGGTCCTTTTTGTAGTGGTTGCGGACGAGCGGGTCTAATTGGGCCTTAAAATGGACCCGTTGAACTTATAACTGCGTAAAAAGAACAGAAATTGAATTTTTGCAATACAATAGTGTTGAAAAGCTTGTAATCAACGATATGAACTCTTAAGTTTTGATGAAAACTATTTTTGCGGTCCTTTGGGTAGAGGATTCGGACGAGCGGGTCTAAATGGGCCGTAAAATGGACCCATTGGACTTTTAACTAAGTAAAAAGTACATCAATTGAGTTTTTGCAATATAATCGTGTTGAAAAGATCGTAACCAATTATATGAACTCCTAAAATTGGATCAAAACTTGTTTTTCGGTCCTTTTTGTAGTGGTTTCAGACGAGCGGGTCTAAATGGGCCTTAAAATGGACCCGTTGAACTTATAACTGCGTAAAAAGAACAAAAATTGAATTTTTGCAATACAATAGTGTTGAAAAGCTCGTAATCAACGAAATGAACTCTTAAGTTTTAATTAAAACTTGTTTTGCCGTCATTTTTGTAGAGGTTACGGACGAGCGGGTCTAAATGGGCTGTAAAATGGACCCGTTGGACTTTTAACTAAGTAAAAAGTACAAAAATTGAGTTTTTGCAATATAATCATGTTGAAAAGATCGTAATCAATTATATGAACTCCTAAAATTTTATTAAAACTTGTTTTTCAGTCATTTTTGAAGACGTTTCGGGCGAGCGGGTCTAAATGGGCCGTAAAATGTACTCGTTGGACTTTTAACTGAGTAAAAAATACCAAATTTGAGTTTTTGCAATATAATCTTGTTGAAAAGATCGTAATTATATGAACTCCTAAAATTGGATCAAAACCTGTTTTTCGGTCCTTTTAGTAGAGGTTTCGGACAAGCCGGTCTAAATGGGCCTTAAAATGGACCCGTTGAGCTTATAACTGCGTAAAAACAACAGAAATTGAATTTTGCAATACAATAGTGTTGAAAAGCTCGTAATCAACGATATGAACTCTTAAGTTTTGATTAAAACTTGTTGTGCGGTCCTTTTTGTAGAGGTTTTGGACGAGCAGGTCTAAATGGGCCGTAAAATGGACCCGTTGGATTTTTAACTTAGTAAAAAGTACAAAAATTGAGTTTTTGCAATATAATCGTGTTGAAAAGATCGTAATCAATGGTATGAAGTCCTAAAATTTGATTAAAACTTTTATTTCGGTCATTTTGAAGAGGTTTCGGGCGAGCGGGTCTAAATGGGCCGTAAATTGGACCCGTTGTACTTTTTGAAGAACAAAAAAATACTGAATTTGAGTTTTTGCAATATAATCTTGTTGAAAAGCTCGTAATCAATTATATGAACTCCTAAAATTTGATCAAAACTTGTTTTTCAGTCATTTTTGAAGAGGTTTCGGACGAGCGGGTCTAAATGGGCCGTAAA
Organism: Hibiscus trionum; assembly: GCA_030270665.1. Lineage (NCBI taxonomy): Eukaryota > Viridiplantae > Streptophyta > Magnoliopsida > Malvales > Malvaceae > Hibiscus > Hibiscus trionum. Next base: position 35,798,872 of record BSYR01000026.1, on the reverse strand, counting down.
ATGGACCCGATGGACTTTTAACTGAGTAAAAAGTACAAAAATTGAGTTTTGCAATATAATCGAGTTGAAAAGCTAGTAATCAATTATATGAACTCCTAAAATTGGATCAAAACTTGTTTTTCGGTCATTTTTGTAGTGGTTTTGGACGAGCGGGTCTAAATGGGCCTTAAAATGGACATGTTGAACTTATAACTGCGTAAAAAGAACAGAAATTGAATTTTTGCAATACAATAGTGTTTTTTGGTTAAAATGGACCCTTTGGACTTTTAAATGAGTAAAAAGTACATAAATTGAGTTTTTGCAATATAATCGTGTTGAAAAGATCGTAATCAATTATATGAACTCCTAAAATTTGATTAAAACTTGTTTTCAGTCATTTATGAAGAGGTTTCGGGCAAGCGGGTCTAAATGGGCCGTAAAATGGACCCGTTGGACTTTTAACTAAGTAAAAAAATACCGAATTTGAGTTTTTGCAATATAATCTTGTTGAAAAGCTCGTAATCAATTATATGAACTCCTAAAATTGGATCAAAATTGTTTTTTGGTCCTTTTTGTAGAGGTTTCGAACGAGCGGATCTAAATGGGCCGTAAAATGGACCCGTTGGACTTTTAACTGAGTAAAAAATACCGAATTTGAGTTTTTGCAATATAATCTTGTTGAAAAGCTCGTAATCAATTATATGAACTCCTAAAATTTGATCAAAACTTGTTTTTGGTCCTTTTTGTAGAGATTTCGGACGAGCGGGTCTAAATGGGCCTTAAAACGGACCCGTTGAACTTATAACTGCGTAAAAAGAACAAAAATTGAATTTTTGCAATACAATCGTGTTGAAAAGATCGTAATCAGTTATATGAACTCCTAAAATTTGATTAAAACTTGTTTTTCAGTCATTTTGAGGAGGTTTTAGGCGAGCGGAACTAAATGGGCCGTAAAATGGACTCGTTGGACTTTCAACTAAGTAAAAAATACCGAATTTGAGTTTTTACAATATAATCTTGTTGAAAACCTCGTAATCAATTATATGAACTCGTAAAATTGGATCAAAACTTGTTTTTTTGGTCCTTTTTGTAGAGGTTTCGAACGAGCGGATCTAAATGGGCCTTAAAATGGACCCGTTGAACTTATAACTTCGTAAAAAGAACAGAAATTGAATTTTTGCAATACAATAGTGTTGTAAAGCTTGTAATCAACGATATGAACTCTTAAGTTTTGATTAAAACTTGTTTTGCGGTCCTTTTTGTAGAGGTTTCGGACGAGCGGGTCTAAGTGGGTCGTAAAATGGACCCGTTGGACTTTTAACTAAGTAAAAAATACAGAAATTGAGTTTTTACAATATAATCGTGTTGAAACGATCGTAATCAATTATATGAACTCCTAAAATTTGATTAAAACTTGTTTTTCAGTCATTTTTGAAGAGTTTTCGGGCGAGCGGGTCTAAATAGGCCGTAAAATGGACCCGTTGGACTTTTAACTGAGTTAAAAATACAGAAATTAACTTTTAGCAATATAATCTTGTTGAAAAGCTCGTAATCAATTATATGAACTCCTAAAATTGGATCAAAACTTGTTTTTCGGTCCTTTTTGTAGTGGTTTCGGACGAGCGGGTCTAAATGGGCCTTAAAATGTACCCGTTGAACTTGTAACTGCGTAAAAAGAATAGAAATTGAATTTTTGCAATACAATAGTGTTGAAAAGCTCGTAATCAACGATATGAACTCTTAAGTTTTGATTAAAACTTTTTTTGCGGTCCTTTGGGGTAGAGGTTTCGGACGAGCGGGTCTAAATGGGCCGTAAAATGGACCCGTTGGACTTTTAACTAAGTAAAAAAACTACATAAATTGAGTTTTTGCAATATAATCTTGTTGAAAAGATAGTAATCATTTATATGAACTCCTAAAATTTGATTAAAACTTGTTTTTCAGTCATTTTTGAAGATGTTTCGAGCGAACGGGTCTAAATGGGCCGTAAAATGGACCCGTTAGACTTTTAACTGTGTTAAAAATACAGAAATTGACTTTTAGCAATATAATCTTGTTGAAAAGCTCGTAATCAATTATATGAAATCCTAAAATTGGATCAAAACTTGTTTTTCGGTCCTTTTTGTAGTGGTTTCGGACGAGCGGGTCTAAATGGGCCTTAAAATGGACCCGTTGAACTTATAACTGCGTAAAAAGAACAAAAAATGAATTTTTGCAATACAATAGTGTTGAAAAGCTCGTAATCAACGATATGAACTCTTAATTTTTAATTAAAACTTGTTTTGCCGTCATTTTTGTAGAGGTTTCGGACGAGCAGGTCTAAATGGGCTGTAAAATGGACCCGTTGGACTTTTAACTAAGTAAAAAGTACAAAAATTGAGTTTTTGCAATATAATCGTGTTGAAAAGATCGTAATCAATGATATGAAGTCCTAAAATTTGATTAAAACTTTTTTTCGGTCATTTTGAAGAGGTTTCGGGCGAGCGGGTCTAAATGGGCCGTAAATTGGACCCGTTGGACTTTTAACTGAGTAAAAAATACTGAATTTGAGTTTTTGCAATATAATCTTGTTGAAAAGCTTGTAATCAATTATATGAACTCCTAAAATTTGATCAAAACTTGTTTTTCAGTCATTTTTGAAGAGGTTTCGGACGAGCGGGTCTAAATGGGCCTTAAAATGGACCCGTTGGACTTTTAACTAAGTAAAAAATACCGAATTTGAGTTTTTGCAATATAATCTTGTTGAAAAGCTCGTAATGAATTATATGAACTCGTAAAATTGGATCAAAACTTGTTTTTCGGTCCTTTTGTAGAGGTTTCGGACGAGCGGGTATAAATGGGCCTTAAAATGGACCCGTTGAACTTATAACCGCGTAAAAAGAACGGAAATTGAATTTTTGCAATACAATAGTGTTGAAAAGCTCATAATCAACGATATGAACTCTTCAGTTTTGATTAAAACTTGTTTTGCGGTCCTTTTTGTAGAGGTTTCGGACGAGCGGGTCTAAATGGGCCGTAAAATGGACCCGTTGGACTTTTAACTGAGTAAAAAGTACAAAAATGAGTTTGTGTAACATAATCGTGTTGAAAATATGGTAATCAATTATATGAACTCCTAAAATTGAATTAAACTTGTTTTTCAGTCATTTTTGAAGAGGTTTCGGGCGAGTGGGTCTAAATGGGCCGTAAAATGCACCCGTTGGACATTTAACAGAGTAAAAAATACCGAATTTGAGTTTTTGCAATATAATCTTGTTGAAAAGCTCGTAATCAATTATATGAACTCCTAAAATTGGATCAAAACTTGTTTTTCGGTCCTTTTTGTAGAAGTTTCGGACGAGCGGGTCTAAATGGGCCTTAAAATGGACCTGTTGAACTAATAACTGCGTAAAAAGAACAGAAATTGAATTTTTGCAATACAATAGTGTTGAAAAGCTCGTAATCAACTATATGAACTCTTAAGTTTTGATTAAAACTTGTTTTGCGGTCTTTTTTGTAGAGGTTTCGGACGAGCGGGTCTAAATGGGCCGTAAAATGGACCCGTTAGACTTTTAACCGAGTAAAAAGTACAAAATTGAGTTTTTACATTAAAATCGTGTTGAAAAGATCGTAATCAATGATATGAACTCCTGAAATTTTATTAAAACCTATTTTTCGGTCATTTTTGAAGAGGTTTCGGGCGAGCGGGTCTAAATGGGCCGTAAAATGGACCCGTTGGACTTTGAACTAAGTAAAAAATACCGAATTTTTGTTTTTGCCATATAATCTTGTTCAAAAGCTCGTAATCAATTATATGAACTCCTAAAATTTGATCAAAACTTGTTTTTCGGTCATTTTTGAAGAGGTTTCGGGCGAGCGGGTCTAAATGGGCCTTAAAATGGACCCGTTGAACTTATAACTGCGTAAAAAGAACAGAAATTGAATTTTTGCAATACAATAGTGTTGAAAAGCTCGTAATCAACGATATGAACTCTTAAGTTTTGATTAAAACTTGTTTTGCGGTCCTTTTGTAGAGGTTTCGGACGAGCGGGTCTAAATGGGCCGTAAAATGGACCCGTTGGACTTTTAACTGAGTAAAAAGTACAAAAATTGAGTTTTTGCAATATAATCGTGTTGAAAAGATTGTAATCAATTATATGAACTCCTAAAATTTGATTAAAACTTGTTTTTTAGTCATTTTTAAGAGGTTTCGGGCGAGCTGGTCTAAATGGGCCGTAAAATGGACCCGTTGGACTTTTAACTAGGTAAAAAATACCGAATTTGAGTTTTTGCAATATAATCTTGTTGAAAAGCTCGTAATTAATTATATGAACTCCTAAAATTTGATCAAAACTTGTTTTTGGTCCTTTTTGTAGAGATTTCGGACGAGCGGGTCTAAATGGGCCTTAAAATGGACTCGTTGAACTTATAACTGCGTAAAAAGAACGGAAATTGAATTTTTGCAATATAATAGTGTTGAAAAGCTCGTAATCAACGATATGAACTTTTCAGTTTTGATTAAAACTTGTTTTGTGGTCCTTTTTGTAGAGGTTTCGGACGAGCGGGTCTAAATGGGCCGTAAAATGCACCCGTTGGACATTTAACTAAGTAAAAAATACCGAATTTGGGTTTTTGCAATATAATCTTGTTGAAAAGCTCGTAATCAATTATATGAACTCCTAAAATTGGATCAAAACTTGTTTTTCGGTCCTTTTTGTTGACGTTTCGGACGAGCGGGTCTAAATGGGCTTTAAAATGGACCCGTTGAACTTATAACTGCGTAAAAAGAACAAAAATTGAATTTTTGCAATACAATAGTGTTGAAAAGCTCGTAATCAACGATATGAACTCTTAAGTTTTGATTAAAACTTGTTTTGCGGTCCTTTTGTAGAGGTTTCGGACGAGCGGGTCTAAATGGACCCGTTGGACTTTTAACTGAGTAAAAAGTACAAAAATTGAGTTTTTGCAATATAATCGTGTTGAAAAGATTGTAATCAATTATATGAACTCCTAAAATTTGATTAAAACTTGTTTTTTAGTCATTTTTAAGAGGTTTCGGGCGAGCGGGTCTAAATGGGCCGTAAAATGGACCCGTTGGACTTTTAACTAGGTAAAAAATACCGAATTTGAGTTTTTGCAATATAATCTTGTTGAAAAGCTCGTAATCAATTATATGAACTCCTAAAATTTGATCAAAACTTGTTTTCTGTCATTTTTGTAGAGATTTCGGACGAGCGGGTCTAAATGGGCCTTAAAATGGACCCGTTGAACTTATAACTGCGTAAAAAGAACATAAATTGAATTTTTGCAATACAATCGTGTTGAAAAGATCGTAATCAGTTATATGAACTCCTAAAATTTGATTAAAACTTGTTTTTCAGTCATTTTTGAAGAGGTTTCGGGCGAGCGGGTCAAAAAGGGTCGTAAAATGGACCCGTTGGACTTTTAACTGAGTAAAAAGCACAAAAATTGAGTTTTTGCAATATAATTGTGTTGAAAAGATCGTAATCAATGATATGAAGTCCTAAAATTTGATTAAAACATTTTTCGGTCATTTTTGAAGAGGTTTTGGGCGAGCGGGTCTAAATGGGCCGTAAAATGGACCCGTTGGACTTTTAACTGAGTAAAAAATACCGAATTTGAGTTTTTGCAATATAATCTTGTTTAAAAGCTCTTAATCAATTATTTGAAATCCTAAAAGTTGATCAAAACTTGTTTTTCAGTCATTTTTGAAGAGGTTTCAGACGAGCAGGTCTAAATGGGCCTTAAAATGGACCCGTTAAACTTATAACTGCGTAAAAAGAACAGAAATTAAAGTTTTGCAATACAATCGTGTTGAAAAGATTGTAATCAGTTATATGAACTCCTAAAATTTGATTAAAACTTGTTTTTCAGTCATTTTTGAAAAGGTTTCGGGCGAGCGGGTCTAAATGGGCCGTAAAATGGACCCGTTGGACTTTTAACTGAGTAAAAAATACCCAATTTGAGTTTTTGCAATATAATCTTGTTGAAAAGCTCGTAATCAATTATATGAAATCCTAAAATTGGATCAAAACTCGTTTTTCGGTCCTTTTTGTAGAGGTTTCGGACGAGCGAGTCTAAATGGGCCTTAAAATGGACCCGTTGAACTTATAACTGCGTAAAAAGAATAGAAATTGAATTTTTGCAATACAATAGTGTTGAAAAGCTCATAATCAACGATATGAACTCTTAAGTTTTGATTAAAACTTGTTTTGCGGTCCTTTTGTAGAGGTTTCAGACGAGCGTTTCTAAATGGGCCGTAAAATGGACCCGTTGGACTTTTAACTGAGTAAAAAATACCGAATTTGAGTTTTTGCAATATAATCTTGTTGAAAAGCTCGTAATCAATTATATGAACTCCTAAAATAGGATCAAAACTCGTTTTTCGGTCCTTTTTGTAGAGGTTTCGAACGAGCGGGTTTAAATGGGCCTTAAAATAGACCCGTTGAACTTATAACTGCGTAAAAAGAATAGAAATTGAATTTTTGCAATACAATAATGTTGAAAAGCTCGTAATCAAAGATACGAACTCTTAAGTTTTGATTAAAACTTGTTTTGCGGTCCTTTTTGTAGAGGTTTCGGACGAGCGGGTCTAAATGGGCCGTAAAATGGACCCGTTGGACTTTTAACTGAGTAAAAAGTACAAAATTGAGTTTTTGCAATATAATCGTGTTGAAAATATCGTAATCAATTATATGAACTTCTAAAATTTGATTAAAACTTGTTTTTTAGTCATTTTTGAAGAGGTTTCGGGCGAGCGGGTCAAAAAGGGTCGTAAAATGGACCCGTTGGACTTTTAACTGAGTAAAAAGCACAAAAATTGAGTTTTTGCAATATAATTGTGTTGAAAAGATCGTAATCAATGATATGAAGTCCTAAAATTTGATTAAAACATTTTTCGGTCATTTTTGAAGAGGTTTTGGGCGAGCGGGTGTAAATGGGCCGTAAAATGGACCCGTTGGACTTTTAACTGAGTAAAAAATACCGAATTTGAGTTTTTGCAATATAATCTTGTTTAAAAGCTCTTAATCAATTATTTGAAATCCTAAAAGTTGATCAAAACTTGTTTTTCAGTCATTTTTGAAGAGGTTTCAGACGAGCAGGTCTAAATGGGCCTTAAATGGACCCGTTAAACTTATAACTGCGTAAAAAGAACAGAAATTATAGTTTTTTCAATACAATCGTGTTGAAAAGATTGTAATCAGTTATATGAACTCCTAAAATTTGATTAAAACTTGTTTTTCAGTCATTTTTGAAGAGGTTTCGGGCGAGCGGGTCTAAATGGGCCGTAAAATGGACCCGTTGGACTTTTAACTGAGTAAAAAATACCCAATTTGAGTTTTTGCAATATAATCTTGTTGAAAAGCTCGTAATCAATTATATGAAATCCTAAAATTGGATCAAAACTCGTTTTTCGGTCCTTTTTGTAGAGGTTTCGGACGAGCGAGTCTAAATGGGCCTTAAAATGGACCCGTTGAACTTATAACTGCGTAAAAAGAATAGAAATTGAATTTTTGCAATACAATAGTGTTGAAAAGCTCGTAATCAACGATATGAACTCTTAAGTTTTGATTAAAACTTGTTTTGCGGTCCTTTTGTAGAGGTTTCAGACGAGCGTTTCTAAATGGGCCGTAAAATGGACCCGTTGGACTTTTAACTGAGTAAAAAATACCGAATTTGAGTTTTTGCAATATAATCTTGTTGAAAAGTCGTAATCAATTATATGAACTCCTAAAATAGGATCAAAACTCGTTTTTCGGTCCTTTTTGTAGAGGTTTCGAACGAGCGGGTCTAAATGGGCCTTAAAATAGACCCGTTGAACTTATAACTGCGTAAAAAGAATAGAAATTGAATTTTTGCAATACAATAGTGTTGAAAAGCTCGTAATCAAAGATACGAACTCTTACGTTTTGATTAAAACTTGTTTTGCGGTCCTTTTTGTAGAGGTTTCGGACGAGCGGGTCTAAATGGGCCGTAAAATGGACCCGTTGGACTTTTAACTGAGTAAAAAGTACAAAATTGAGTTTTTGCAATATAATCGTGTTGAAAATATCGTAATCAATTATATGAACTTCTAAAATTTGATTAAAACTTGTTTTTCAGTCATTTTTGAAGAGGTTTCGGGTGAGCGGGTCAAAAAGGGTCGTAAAATGGACCCGTTGGACTTTTAACTGAGTAAAAAGCACAAAAATTGAGTTTTTCCAATATAATTGTGTTGAAAAGATCGTAATCAATGATATGAAGTCCTAAAATTTGATTAAAACATTTTTCGGTCATTTTTGAAGAGGTTTTGGGCGAGCGGGTCTAAATGGGCCGTAAAATGGACCCGTTGGACTTTTAACTGAGTAAAAAATACCGAATTTGAGTTTTTGCAATATAATCTTGTTTAAAAGCTCTTAATCAATTATTTGAAATCCTAAAAGTTGATCAAAACTTGTTTTTCAGTCATTTTTGAAGAGGTTTCAGACGAGCAGGTCTAAATGGGCCTTAAATGGACCCGTTAAACTTATAACTGCGTAAAAAGAACAGAAATTAAAGTTTTGCAATACAATCGTGTTGAAAAGATTGTAATCAGTTATATGAACTCCTAAAATTTGATTAAAACTTGTTTTTCAGTCATTTTTGAAGAGGTTTCGGGCGAGGGGGTCAAAAAGGGTCGTAAAATGGACCCGTTGGACTTTTAACTGAGTAAAAAGCACAAAAATTGAGTTTTTGCAATATAATTGTGTTGAAAAGATCGTAATCAATGATATGAAGTCCTAAAATTTGATTAAAACATTTTTTGGTCATTTTTGAAGAGGTTTTGGGCGAGCGGGTCTAAATGGGCCGTAAAATGGACCCGTTGGACTTTTAACTGAGTAAAAAATACCGAATTTGAGTTTTTGCAATATAATCTTGTTTAAAAGCTCTTAATCAATTATTTGAAATCCTAAAAGTTGATCAAAACTTGTTTTTCAGTCATTTTTGAAGAGGTTTCAGACGAGCAGGTCTAAATGGGCCTTAAAATGGACCCGTTAAACTTATAACTGCGTAAAAAGAACAGAAATTAAAGTTTTGCAATACAATCGTGTTGAAAAGATTGTAATCAGTTATATGAACTCCTAAAATTTGATTAAAACTTGTTTTTCAGTCATTTTTGAAGAGGTTTCGGGCGAGCGGGTCTAAATGGGCCGTAAAATGGACCCGTTGGACTTTTAACTGAGTAAAAAATACCCAATTTGAGTTTTTACAATATAATCTTGTTGAAAAGCTCGTAATCAATTATATGAACTCCTAAAATTGGATCAAAACTCGTTTTTCGGTCCTTTTTGTAGAGGTTTCGGACGAGCGAGTCTAAATGGGCCTTAAAATGGACCCGTTGAACTTATAACTGCGTAAAAAGAACAGAAATTGAATTTTTGCAATACAATAGTGTTGAAAAGCTCGTAATCAACGATATAAACTCTTAAGTTTTGATTAAAACTTGTTTTGCAGTCCTTTTTGTAGAGGTTTCGGACGAGCGGGTCTAAATGGGTCGTAAAATGGACCCGTTGGACTTTTAACTAAGTAGAAAGTATAAAAATTGAGTTTTTTTCAATATAATCCTGTTGAAAATATCGTAATCAATTATATGAACTTCTAAAATTTGATTAAAACTTGTTTTTCAGTCATTTTTGAAGAGGTTTCGGGCGAGCGGGTCTAAATGGGCCGTAAAATGGACCCATTGGACTTTTCACTGAGTAAAAAGTACAAAAATTGAGTTTTTGCAATATAATCGTGTTGAAAAGATCGTAATCAATGATATGAAGTCCTAAAATTTGATTAAACTTGTTTTTCGGTCCTTTTTGAAGAGATTTCGGGCGAGCGGGTCTAAATGGGCCGTAAAATGGACTCGTTGGACTTTTAACTTAGTAAAAAATATCGAATTTGAGTTTTTGCAATATAATCTTGTTGAAAAGATCGTAATCAATTATATGAACTCCTAAAATTTGATCAAAACTTGTTTTTCGGTCCTTTTTGTAGAAGTTTCAGGCGAGCGGGTCTAAATGGACCCGTTGAACTTATAACTTCGTAAAAAGAACAGAAATTGAATTTTTGTAAGACAATAGTGTTGAAAAGCTCGTAATCAACGATATGAACTCTTAAGTTTTGATTAAAACTTGTTTTGCGGTCCTTTTTTAGAGGTTTCGGACGAGCGGGTCTAAATGGGCCATAAAATGGACCCGTTGGACTTTTAACTAAGTAAAAAGTACAAAAATTGAGTTTTTGCAATATAATCGTGTTGAAAAGATCGTAATCAATTATATGAACTCCTAAAATTTGATTAAAACTTGTTTTTTAGTCATTTTTGAAGAGGTTTCGGGCGAGCGGGTCTAAATGGGCCGTAAAAGGGACCCGTTGGACTTTTTTTTTTTTGAAGAAAAGGCCTCATTAAAAACCCCTACTACTGTCCTTCAAGCAAAGCTAGAGGACCCTAAAAAGGGGAAAAGAGTGCCCAATTATTATTAATCAATGAATATTTGTTACAAGATGTTGAATACAATGGGGAATATCCGATACAAATGACGTAGAAGTCATAGAATTCAGAGAAAAAGAAGCCAAAGTATGGGCTATAACATTTGCCTCACGGCGTACAAATGAAATAGAAGTAAAGTCGGAGTCATGAAGAGCAACTTGTATCTGAAGAATAGTTGGTCCCATAGTAGATAGGTCCTGAGCAAGATTGTTGATCCTATTCGCGAGAGAGGCACAGTCCGTTTCGATCAAGATACTATTCCATCCTTGAGATCGGGCAAGGGTGAGACCAGCAAGGATGCTTTCCCCCTCACTAGTGATAGCGTCCTGTCGGCTACCAATAGGGAAAGCGAGACCACCCACGACTGCTCCTGCAGGATCACGAGCAACAACGCCAACGGCTGCTGCACGAGTTGAAGGGTTAAAAGCTCCGTCCACATTAATTTTGATATAATTAGGTGGAGGATTACGGGAGGGGTTAGTAATTGTAGATGGAGATGGATCAGATGAAATTGAAGATTTACAAAATTCAACATGTAAGCTAATTGAGTTGACTGCAATAAGCCACGAGGGTTGTAGATGGTGGTTGTGAACCCAATCATTACGTCTGTTCCAAATATTCCATAAAACGGTAAGGAAGAGACCAAATTTCTCAGAGGAAATTGTAGAGGCTGCCTCCTCTAGCCATTGTAAGGGTGTAGGAGCTAAACTCTTATAGAGAGAGATAGGAATACCACTAATTTGGAGGGCTTCTGCTGCCCCAGGGCAGTCACGAAGCGCATGAAGAATCGATTCTGATTGATTACCACAGATAGAGCAGGGTCCCGAGCTAGGGGAGAAAGCTTGCATTTTAGAACCAACTGGTAGAGCATCAGATGCCATACGCCAGCCAAAAGTTTTAACTTTGGGTAAAGCTTTGATTTTGGATAAAAACTTCCAAAACCGAGTAGGTGGTGAAGGTTGGGATAGTGATCGTTGTAAGAAAATATATCCAGAGCGAACTGAGTAGATACCCGAGTCATTGGGAGACCATAGAATTGAATCCCGTTGATCATTTATGATGGGGACACGGAGAATGGCATCGGCATCAATTGGAATGAAGTAATTGTTTAACTTTACTGTATCCCAGGCAGTTTGGTTGCGGATCATGAAATCTCGACATCGAATGTGAAATTCATCGGAAATTTCGTAATCCCCAGTTAGCTCAATTGGGGAAGACCCACCCCATATATCTTTGTGTATTCTGATTTTACTGTTTATACCAGGGCGATGAAGAAAGCCAGGGAAAAGGCGCTTAAGAGCGTTATATATACCTTGCCAGGCAAAGGAGCCCCTACTAGGCTTTGGAGCATCCAGGATGTTGCCCGCAGGAAAATATTTAGCTCGGTATATTTGTCCTAATAAGGAGTCTGGTTCACAAATTAATTTCCAAATTTGCTTACCCAAGAGAGCAATATTGAAATCGTGTAGGTCCTTGAAACCCATGCCACCAGCGGATTTGGGTAAACATATACGATTCCACGGTAACATGTGCCAACCTTTTTTGTTGGATTTACCAGTCCACCAGTATTGGCGGATTGATGTAGTCATGTCGTCGATGATATTGTGTGGTAGAAGATAGCAAGACATAACATATTGTGGGAGAGATTGTAAAACAACTTTGATGAAAATCTCTCTACCACTAAAGGATAGAAGGTGTTTGTCCCAGCTAGAGAGGCGAACATGTACTTTATCTCGTACAAAACCTAATGATTCAGTTTTATTTTTCCCTATTAGGAGCGGGATGCCTAGGTATACTCCGGGGTTAGAAACTTCACGTACTTGTAAAAGGCTATTGATTGTATTTCTTGTTGCAGAGGGTGTACGTGGATTATAGAAAATTGTTGATTTCTCGAAATTTATTGCTTGACCAGATGCATTAGCATATACTTGAAGAGCATTTTTCAGAAGGGAAGCTTCAGATTGATTGGTATTTATAAATACCATACAGTCATCAGCAAAAAGGAGGTGGTTAACTTTGGGCCCATGTTTACATACGCCTAGACCTGGAAGTATATTAGTTTGTTGAGCAGCAGCTAAGTAAGCCGAGAGGCCTTGAGTGCAGAATAGAAAAAGAAAAGGGGATAGAGGATCCCCCTGACGAAGACCACGTTGAGGTTGAAAGGTGGGTGAAAAGGAATTATTAATTTTAATTGAGAAAGTGACTGTGGATATACAACGCATTATAAGCTCAATCCAACCGAATGAAAAGCCCATTCGTGTCATAACGTTTGCAAGGAAAGACCATTCTACTCTATCGAAAGCTTTTTCCATGTCAAGCTTGAGAGCAGCTCCTTGCGAGGATTTAGTCGCACCGGAGTTGATATTGTGAATAATTTCATGCGCAACAAGGATGTTGTCAGAAATGTTGCGTCCCTGGACAAAGGCAGCCTGATTAGGGCTAATACAAAGAGGTATAGCATGTTTCATTCTGTTTACGATTGTTTTAGCTACTATTTTATAGAGAACAGTGCAAAGGCTAATTGGTCTGAGTTGCTTCATGGATGTTGGATCCTTTACTTTGGGTATTAGCACCAGTATAGTTTTGTTAACTAAGGCCATATCAGCGTTGCCATTTAAAAGGTCCATACAAAGATTAAGAACATCGTCTCCAACTGTATCCCAGTGTTGTCGAAAGAAACTACTAGGTAGACCGTCGGCACCAGGTGCCTTCCTAGGGTCAATATCTTTAAAGGCATGGAGAATTTCTTCTCTGGTGAACGGCTTGAGAAGATTGTCGTTCATTGAGGAATTGATGGAGGGGTGGATTTTGTCAAGAATTGTATTCGAGAATTGGGGATTAGAAGTTGTAAACAAGTTTTGGAAATAATCCGAAGCAATATCCATTATTTCAGATTCAGAAGTGCACCAATTGGAGTTGGAATCAAAAAGACCTATGATTGAATTCTTCTTGTTTCGATTAGAAGCTCTGGCATGGAAGAATTTGGTGTTTTTGTCTCCTTGGGATAGCCAAAGAGTTCGGGATCTTTGAGCCCAATAAGTTTCTTGTTCTGTCAAAAGTTTATTTAATTCAGTTCTATAGTTTAAGTAAGTTTGTTTATTTGTGGATGTTAGGGGACGGTAGAGTAGTTTGTTAATTTTTTTGGTAAGGAATTTAATACGTCCTGTTGTTTTAAAGCGTTGTTGGTTTTGCCATTCATCTAGGTATGTTCCTACCGCTTTGATTTTATTGATGGCTGTTCCGGGGGTATCGGCCCACGCCCTTTTGATTGTTTGGATGTTGTCTTTATTATTAGCCCAACAGCTTTCAAATCTGAAAGTCTTAGGGGTTTGCGTTTTGGATGTAATAGTTGGTTTATCAAATTCAAGAAGAAGGAAACAATGGTCGGATTTTGCGACATATTCCGTAATTATACGATGAGTAGGGTAAAGATCTTTCCAAGCGTAGTTAGCAATAAAACGGTCTAGTCGTTCATGAATTACCGGGGTTAAGGGACCTACTTTTGTCCATGTAAACCAACCCAAAGTTGGTTTGCAATCGAATAGGTTGTTTCGAATTAAACAATTTCGGAAATTTTTGATTTGGGATCTAGCTCTACGGGGACCCCCTTGTTTTTCTGAATCTGTTAGAATCTCATTGAGATCTCCACCGATAAGCCAAGGTTTATCTGTAGTAGAAGTGTATAAGGAATCAATTAATTCCCATGTCTTATATTTTTGGCTAGTTTCCGAAAATCCATGCATTCCAGTGAAAAACATAGTGCAGTTATTCTTTGTAATTTGAATGTGAATATAACGCAGCGAATAGGAAATTAAACTTATATTAATATCGTTTGCGGCGAATAAAGAAATTCCGGAACACCCTTCCGAGGGGGGGATAGAAATAATGTCTAACATACCTAATGAAAGACATAAGCGGTTACATTCCGCATTATTTAACTTAGTTTCGCATAAGAAGATAATATCAGGGTTGGTACGTTGGACATAGGCTCTGAGATGTTGAACCGTCGGGGCTTGTCCAAGACCCTGACAGTTCCAGCAGAGGATCCTCATTTTGCTCGGCGGGGCTGGGAAACAGCCGCCGCCGAAGAGTTTTTAGAGCTGCTCATCCCAGCTTTTGGAGTAGATCCTGATTGTTTGGATTTTTTCGGCAGGAGTGATACTTGTATTGGGGAACGGCGTTTCGTGCCTAAAGCATGTCCCACCAGATGGGATCGTTCAACATCTTCAAAGAGTGAGTCAGGAAGGGAGAAGATTCTGATCCAGATTTTCATGATGTTGAAGTTATAGTCGTTTAAAGATTTGGCTGGGTCATATTCAGTGACTGCAAGCCATTCATCCTTGTACAGCCAAGGACCACGGTTGATAATTTCATAGCAGTTCTTGATTGCTTTGAACTTGATCTTGAGAAAATTATCTTGTATCACTGAGATGGATACAACTTCATTGGGTTTCCAGATTCCTTCGAAGGCGTTGATAACAGCATAGATATCCAGAGGTTTGGACGATATGAATCGACCAACAACAATGAGTTTGGGATCTTCCTTGATGAAATCAAAATCAGGAGTATAGAGCAGGTTTGATTCTTCATTGGTGAGATTGATCGAATTGAGTTGGGGGATGGATGAGGAAGAAGTCATTGAGAGAATTGGAGGGTATGATGAATACGAGACAGATAGGATTTGTATTGTGTTGGTGTTATTGTAAAACAAATATATAAATAGAACGAGAGCAGCTAGGGGTGGTGAGATATGGAAAGATGGTCGAGAAAGATTCTGAGGAATATTTAGCGATTGTAAAAAATTGGAACTGCTAAAAACAGAAAGTGAATTAATTGATGTACATTCCTTAAATGAAATAGAAGATCTTGGGATAGAAGAAACTTTAGAAGTTATTAAAGGAAAGTAGCTTAAATATATTTTAAAATTTTTGTAAAACTTTAATGGTTTAATGAATAAAGTTTGACTGAGATATTGGCTGGAAAGGAGAAAAATACGGAAAATAAGTTTTAATGGCGCAAGAAAAGGAAAGTAAGAGATATAATTACTGGAAATTATTTTCATTATAGGTATTAAGGTTGCATAATAAAAGGTATACTTTAATGAGTATAATTTTAGTAATAAAGTTGATTGTAATAAATAGGATAAAAACAAAAGAATGAAATTAGCGTTGACTGTATTTAAAACTGTATAAAAGGGAAGTTTATGAAAATTTGAAATTACAGAAAACCGTAGGGGGATTAATTTGGAAATAAATGATAGGATTTGATTTATAAATACAGCTGATTTTTTGGAATTGATTGAGAACTGGCGACATAAATGGAAGGTAAAAGTGAAATAAAGATGTTGAGGTTTTTGAGTATAATAATGCATTATAATGTAGATAATAATTTTTGGATAAGGCTGAAGAAATATAATGTAGCAGGGCTTTGAGATTGTTTTGGAAAAAGTAAGGGTAAGTATTATTAATATGTTTGAAAAGTAAATATAAAATATAAAATAAAGAAATATATATGACCTATAAAATAGGTAAATTGAATGAGAAGATAGAGCTGTTACAATGTCCCTAATAGGTAGGGTAGATTTAAAATCCCTTGAAAGGGCTCGAGAGAATTCACCTAGAAAGGTGTAGAGGGATAAGCAGTGAATGATATTGAAGAAACGTAATTTAGAACAAAGGAAGTAACATACTTGAAACTGGTAAACTAGGAAGGAAACAGATAAAGCAGTGTAATAACCTATGAACATGCTTCTAATAATAGAGGGCAGACCTAGATTTACCCATCTAGAAAAAAGTAATAACCCTAGAAACATACATCTAGTAAAAAGCAACCATATAAAAGCCATAGAGAAAGAAAAAGCGAAAGGGAAGCAAGAAAATAAAATTACAAACCCAGGGAGAGAGAGAAGCGGGGCAGAGAAGTTAGATACAGACCAAATGAGCAAATAAATGATGGGGGAGGAATGAAATAAACAAAAAATAAATAAACTTAAAAAAATTACATAATAACTTAGGCGTTGAATGGGCCACCAAGGGTTGTTGTAGTAACTGAAAATCTGCATGATAAAGATGATATTAGAGTGCATACTAAACGGCAGGAATATAATATTTGTGGAGTTAAAATTGACTAAAGAAGTATATAATAGGAAAATATAGGTTAAGTAAAATTTGATAGCTAAAAAGTTGAGATAGTACATACTGATGCATTTATAATTTACAATCAGAAAATAAAGTTGAAACTGGAAAGAGGGTTTTGACAACAAATTTGAGAAGAGATTGGTTAAAATGAAACGTGTAGTGTATAGATATGCACTACCCTTAATATTTAGAAAGTAATATAATGTAATGTTTAGGGAAGTGGGGATCTTAATATGTGTAAGCAAGACGTTGATCTTAGAAGTATATAAAGACAAGATAGAAGAACTTATAGATAAAGTCTTAAAGAGAAAAGTTGCAGCATACATCACAGGTAGATGAAGAAACAGATACGGAGGGGTAAAAAGGTTAACTAGATAAAAATTGAGGTGTACATTCTTTGTATGACATAGCCGAATGTAAATGAAGTGCAAGAATATTAACCATGAAGAATGGTTATACATTATATTGCAACCTGGATATTTCCTTACCAAACATTGATAAACAAGTAAAGGTAGTGACTTAGAAATGAAGGGAAGATATTGAATATTGCAGAAATAGGCTAAATTGGAAGATCCCAGATATTGGGCTTGTAGTTGATTCCCAAGGAGGGCTTGATGTAGAAGTATATATTTAAAGTAACAGTATAAAGGTATAATCCACAGAGAAATTAATATTATGAAGACCATAACAATATGAGGGTTCATCGCAGGCTGGACATTGATAGAAAGTAAAAGCAAGACAGAGATTACAGGCCAGCAGATTAGTGAAAATGTAGTTAATACTAACTTATGTAACAAGCAAGCATTTGAGGTAAAAAACACTGAGAGAAAAAAAAACTTATGAAGGAAACAAGGGGAGTTTATGAATATAAGGGAAACATACGATGATAAGAGCCGGAAGCTGGCAAAAGAGGCATATCTTCTGGGATGGAGATTTAGGCATATCTGAGAAAGAGAACAAGACAGGAATATTAACAGAAAATTAAAAGAGTTAAAAAAGATAAATAATAAAAAGGGAGAAAACCCTAGCCGTCTTTGTTACGCCGCAGAAAACCACCACCAAAACACAAAGAGAAGGGGATGGCTTTGCGACAACAGGGGTATCGGAAGAGAGGCTTCTGGAGTACCGTCGTTGATAGACAGAGCCACCCCCGACTCCGATTTGGTTTTGCGAGAAGGTATAAATCTGCAAAAACATGGAGAAAATTTTAGGTAAAATGAAACAGAGGAAAATAAAAGAGCCATAAAAACCCAAAAAGAGAGAATATTGAAAAAATCCATGACAACTAATAGGATTAGGAGCCACTCGGATTTGGTCAGATTTAGAGAAACGGTGCCGGATCTAGCGATTAACCAAGGCTCCACCCGGTAAAAGACCCGTTGGACTTTTAAATAAGTAGAAAATACAGAAATTGACATTTTGCAATATAATCTTGTTGAAAAGCTCGTAATCAATTATATGAACTCCTAAAATTGAATCAAAACTTGTTTTTCTGTCCTTTTTGTAGAGGTTTCGGGCGAGCGGGTCTAAATGGGCCTTAAAATGGACGTGTTGAACTTATAAATGCGTAAAAAGAACAGAAATTGAATTTTTACAATACAGTAGTGTTGAAAAGCTCGTAATCAAAGATATGAACTCTTAAGTTTTGATTGAAACTTGTTTTGCGGTCCTTTTGTAGAGGTTTCGGACGAGCGGGTCTGAATGGGCCATAAAATGGACCCGTTGGACTTTTAACTGAGTAAAAAGTACAAAAATTGAGTTTTTGCAATAGAATCGTGTTGAGAAGATCGTAATCAATTATATGAACTCCTAAAATTTGATTAAAACTTGTTTTTCAGTCATTTTTGAAGAGGTTTCGGGCGAACGGGTCTAAATGGGCCGTAAAATGGACCCGTTGTACTTTTAAATGAGTATAAAATACAGAAATTAACTTTTTGCAATATAATCTTGTTAAAAAGATCGTAATCAATTATATGAACTCAAAAATTTGATCAAAACTTGTTTTTCGGTTCTTTTTGTAGAGGTTTCGGGCGAGCGGGTCTAAATGGGCCTTGAAATGGACTCGTTGAACTTATAATTGTGTAAAAAGAACATAAATTGAATTTTCGCAATTCAATAGTGTTGAAAAGCTCGTAATCAACGATATGAACTCTTAAGTTTTGATTAAAACTTGTTTTGCGGTCCTTTTCGTAGAGGTTTCAGACGAGCGAGTCTAAATGGGCCGTAAAATGGACCCGTTGGACTTTTAACTGAGTAAAAAATACCGAATTTGAGTTTTTGCAATATAATCTTGTTGAAAAGCTCGTAATCAATTATATGAACTCCTAAAATTTGATCAAAACTTGTTTTTCGGTCCTTTTTGTAGAGGTTTCGGGCGAGCGGGTCTAAATGGGCCTTAAAATGGACCCGTTGAACTTATAACTACGTAAAAAAAAACATAAATTGAATTTTCACAATACAATAGTGTTGAAAAGCTCGTAATCAATTATATGAACTCCTAAAATTGGATCAAAACTTGTTTTTCGATCCTTTTTGTAGAGGTTTCGGGCGAGCGGGTCTAAATGGGCCTTAAAATGGACCCGTTGAACTTATAACTACGTAAAAAAAAACATAAATTGAATTTTCACAATACAATAGTGTTGAAAAGCTCGTAATCAATTATATGAACTCCTAAAATTGGATCAAAACTTGTTTTTCGATCCTTTTTGTAGAGGTTTTGGACGAGCGGGACTAAATGGGCCTTAAAATGGACCCGTTGAACTTATAACTTCGTAAAAAGTACAAAAATTGAATTTTTGCAATACAATAGTGTTGAAAAGCTCGTAATCAACGATATGAACTCTTAAGTTTTGATTAAAACTTGTTTTGCGGTCCTTTTTGTAGAGGTTTCGGACGAGCGAGTCTAAATGGGCCGTAAAATGGACCCGTTGGACTTTTAACCAAGTAAAAAGTACAAAAATTGAGATTTTGTAATATAATCGTGTTGTAAAGATCGTAATCAATGATATGAACTCCTAAAATTTGATTAAAACTTGTTTTCGGTCATTTTTAAAGAGGTTTCAGGCGAGCAGGTCTAAATGGGCCGTAAAATGGACCCGTTGGACTTTTAACTGAGTAAAAAATACATAAATTGACTTTTTGCAATATAATCTTGTTGAAAATCTCGTAATCAATTATATGAACTCCTAAAATCGGATCAAAACTTGTTTTTTGGTCCTTTTTGCAGAGGTTTTGGACGAGCGGGTCTAAATGGGCCTTAAAATGGACCCGTTGAACTTAAAACTGCCTAAAAAGAACATATATTGAATTTTTGCAATACAATAGTGTTGAAAAGCTCATAATCAATGATATAAACTCTTATGTTTTGATTAAAACTTATTTTGCGGTCCTTTTTGTAGAGGTTTCGGGCGAGAGGGTTTAAATGGGCCGTAAAATGGACCCGTTGGACTTTTAACTTAGTTTAAAATACTGAATTTGAGTTTTTGCAATATAATATTGTTGAAAAGCTCGTAATCAATTATATGAACTCTTAAAATTTGATCAAAACTTGTTTTTCGGTCCTTTTTGCAGAGGTTTCGGACGAGCGAGTATAAATGGGCCTTCAAATGGACCCGTTGAACTTATAACTGCGTAAAAAGAACAGAAATTAAAATTTTGCAATACAATAGTGTTGAAAAGCTCGTAATCAACGATATGAACTCTTAGGTTTTGATTAAAACTTGATTTGCGGTCCTTTTTGTAGAGGTTTCGGACGAACGGGTCTATATGGGGCTTAAAATGGACCCGTTGGACTTTTAACTGAGTAAAAAGTACAAAAATTGAGTTTTTGCAATATAATCGTGTTGAAAAGATCGTAATCAATTATATGAACTCCTAGAATTTGATTAAAACTTGTTTTTCAATCATTTTGAAGAGGTTTCGGGCGAACGGGTCTAAATGGGCCGTAAAATGGACTCGTTGGACTTTTAACTAAGTAAAAAATACAGAAATTGACTTTTTGCAATATAATCTTGTTCAAAAGCTCCTAATCAATTATATGAACTCCTAAAATTGGATCAAAACTTGTTTTTCGGTCCTTTTTGTAGAAGTTTCGGACGAGCGGGTCTAAATGGGCCTTAAAATCGACCCGTTAAACTTATAACTGCGTAAAAAGAACAAAAATTGAAATTTTGCAATACAATAGTGTTGAAAAGCTCGTAATCAACGATATGAACTCTTAAGTTTTGATTAAAACTTGTTTTGCGGTCCTTTTTGTAGAGTTTCGGACGAGCGGGTCTAAATGGGCCGTAAAATGGACCCGTTTGAGTTTTAACTGAGTAAAAAGTACATAAATTGAGTTTTTGCAATATAATCATATTGAAAAGACCGTAATCAATGATATGAAGTCCTAAAATTTGATTAAACTTGTTTTTCGGTCCTTTTTGAAGAGGTTTCGGGCGAGCGGGTCTAAATGGGCCGTAAAATGGACCCGTTGGACTTTTAACTGAGTAAAAAATACTGAATTTTTGTTTTTGCAATATAATCTTGTTCAAAAGCTCCTAATCAATTATATGAACTCCTAAAATTTGATCAAAACTTATTTTTCCAAAATTTTTAAAGAGGTTTCGGGCGAGCGGGTCTAAATCGGCCGCAAAATGGACCAGTTGGACTTTTATCTGAGTAAAAAATATCGAATTTGAGTTTTTGCAATATATTCTTGTTGAAAAGCTCGTAATCAATTATATGAACTCCTAAAATTGGATCAAAACTTGTTTTTCGGTCCTTTTTGTAGAGGTTTCGGACGAGCGAGTCTAAATGAGCCTTAAAATGGACCCGTTGAACTTATAACTACGTAAAAAGAATAGAAATTGAATTTTTGCAATACAATAGTGTTGAAAAGCTCGTAATCAACGATATGAACTCTTAAGTTTAGATTAAAACTTGTTTTGTGGTCCTTTTTGTAGAGGTTTCGGATGAGCGAGTCTAAATGGGCCGTAAAATAGACCCGTTGGACTTTTAACTAAGTAAAAAGTACAAAATTGAGTTTTTGCAATATAATCGTGTTGAAAAGATCGTAATCAATTATATGAACTCCTAAAATTTGATTAAAACTTGTTTTTCAGTCATTTTTGATGAGATTTCGGGCGAGCGGGTCTAAATGGGCCGTAAAATTGACCCGTTGGACTTTTAACTGAGTAAAAAATACCGAATTTGAGTTTTTGCAATATAATCTTGTTGAAAAGCTCGTAATCAATTATATGAACTCCTAAAATCCGATCAAAACTTGTTTTTCGGTCCTTTTTGTAGAGGTTTCGGACGAGAGGGTCTAAATGGGCCTTAAAATGGACCTGTTGAACTTATAATTGCGTAAAAAGAACAGAAATTGAATTTTTGCAATGCAATAGTGTTGAAAAGCTCGTAATCAATGATATGAACTCTTAAGTTTTGATTAAAACTTGTTTTGCGGTCCTTTTTGTAGAGGTTTCGGACGAGCGGGTCTAAATGGGCCGTAAAATTGACCCGTTGGACTTTTAACTAGGTAAAAAGTACAAAAATTGAGTTTTTGCAATATAATCGTGTTGAAAAGATCGTAATCAATGATATGAAGTCCTAAAATTTGATTAAAACTTGTTTTTCGGTCATTTTTGAAGAGGTTTCGGGCGAGCGGGTCTAAATGAGCCGTAAAATGGATCCGTTGGACTTTTAACTGAGTAAAAAATACCAAATTTTTGTTTTTGCAATATAATCTTGTTGAAAAGCTCGTAATCAATTATATGAACTCCTAAAATTTGATCAAAACTTATTTTTCGGTCATTTTTGAAGAGGTTTCGGGCGAGCGGGTCTAAATGGGCCGCAAAATGGACCCGTTGGACTTTTAACTGAGTAAAAAATACCGAATTTGAGTTTTTGCAATATAATCTTGTTGAAAAGCTCGTAATCAATTATATGAACTCCTAAAATTGGATCAAAACTTATTTTTCGGTCCTTTTTGTAGAGGTTTCGGACGAGCGGGTCTAAATGGGCCTTAAAATAGACCCGTTGAACTTATAACTACGTAAAAAGAACAGAAATTGAATTTTTGCAATACAATAGTGTTGAAAAGCTCGTAATCAACGATATGAACTCTTAAGTTTTTATTAAAACTTGTTTTGCGGTCCTTTTTGTAGAGGTTTCGGACGAGCGGGTCTAAATGGGCCGTAAAATGGACCCGTTGGACTTTTAACTGAGTAAAAAATACAAATATTGAGTTTTTGCAATATAATCGTGTTGAAAAGATCGTAATCAATTATATGAATTACTAAGATTTGATTAAAACTTGTTTTTCAGTCAATTTTGAAAAGATTTCGAGCGAGCGGGTCTCAATGGGCCGTAAAATGGACCCGTTGGACTTTTAACTGAGTAAAAAATACCGAATTTGAGTTTTTACAATATAATCTTGTTGAAAAGCTCGTAATCAATTATATGAACTCCTAAAATCGGATCAAAACTTGTTTTCGGTCCTTTTTGTAGAGGTTTCGGACGAGCGGGTCTAAATGGGCCTTAAAATGGACCTGTTGAACTTATAACTGCGTAAAAAGAACAGAAATTGAATTTTTGCAATACAATAGTGTTGAAAAGCTCGTAATCAATGATATGAACTTTTATGTTTTGATTAAAACTTGTTTTGCGGTCCTTTTTGTAGAGGTTTCGGACGAGCGGGTGTAAATGGGCCGTAAAATGGACCCGTTGGACTTTTAACTAAGTAAAAAGTACAAAAATTGAGTTTTTGCAATATAATCGTGTTGAAAAGATCGTAATCAATGATATGAAGTCCTAAAATTTGATTAAAACTTGTTTTTCGGTCATTTTTGAAGAGGTTTCGGGCGAGCGGGTCTAAATGAGCAGTAAAATGGACCCGTTGGACTTTTAACTAAGTAAAAAATACCGAATTTTTGTTTTTGCAATATAATGTTGTTGAAAAGCTCGTAATCAATGATATGAACTCCTAAAATTTGATCAAAACTTATTTTTCAGTCATTTTTGAAGAGGTTTCGGGCGAGCGAGTCTAGATGGTCGGTAAAATGGACCCGTTGGACTTTTAACTAAGTAAAAAATACCGAATTTGAATTTTTGCAATATAATCTTTTTGAAAATCTCGTAATCAATTATATGAACACCTAAAATTGGATCAAAACTTGTTTTTCGGTTCGTTTTGTAGAGGTTTCGGACGAGCGGGTCTAAATGGGCCTTAAAATGGACCCGTTGAACTTATAACTGCGTAAAAAGAACAAAAATTGAATTTTTTGCAATAAAATAGTGTTGAAAAGCTCGTAATCAACGATATGAACTCTTAAGTTTTGATTAAAACTTGTTTTGCGGTCCTTTTTGTAGAGGTTTCGGACGAGCGGGTCTAAATGGGCCGTAAAATGGACTTGCTGGACTTTTAACTGAGTAAAAAGTACAAAATGAGTTTTTGCTATATAATCGTGTTGAAAAGATCGTAATCAATGATATGAAGTCCTAAAATCTGATTAAAACTTGTTTTTCGGTCATTTTTGAAGAGGTTTAGGGCGAGCGGGTCTAAATGAGCCGTAAAATAGACTCGTTGGACTTTTAACTAAGTAAAAAATACCGAATTTTTGTTTTTGCAATATAATCTTGTTGAAAAGCTCGTAATCAATGATATGAACTCCTAAAATTTGATCAAAACTTATTTTTCAGTCATTTTTGAAGAGGTTTCGGGCGAGCGAGTCTAGATGGGCCGTAAAATGGACTCGTTGGACTTTTAACTGAGTAAAAAATACCCAATTTGAGTTTTTGCAATATAATCTTGTTGAAAAGCTCGTAATCAATTATATGAACTCCTAAAATTGGATCAAAACTCGTTTTTCGGTCCTTTTTGTAGAGGTTTCGGACGAGCGAGTCTAAATGGGCCTTAAAATAGACCCGTTGAACTTATAACTGCGTAAAAAGAATAGAAATTGAATTTTTGCAATACAATAGTGTTGAAAAGCTCGTAATCAAAGATACGAACTCTTAAGTTTTGATTAAAACTTGTTTTGCGGTCCTTTTTGTAGAGGTTTCGGACGAGCGGGTCTAAATGGGCCGTAAAATGGACCCGTTGGACTTTTAACTGAGTAAAAAGTACAAAATTGAGTTTTTGCAATATAATCGTGTTGAAAATATCGTAATCAATTATATGAACTTCTAAAATTTGATTAAACCAATTTTTCGGTCATTTTTGAAGAGGTTTCGGGCGAGCGGGTCTAAATGGGCCGTAAAATGGACCCGTTGGACTTTTAACCGAGTAAAAAATACCGAATTTTTGTTTTTGCAATATAATCTTGTTGAAAAGCTCGTAATCAATGATATGAACTCCTAAAATTTGATCAAAACTTATTTTTCAGTCATTTTTGAAGAGGTTTCGGGCGAGCGAGTCTAGATGGGCCGTAAAATGGACCCGTTGGACTTTTAACTGAGTAAAAAATACCCAATTTGAGTTTTTGCAATATAATCTTGTTGAAAAGCTCGTAATCAATTATATGAACTCCTAAAATTGGATCAAAACTTGTTTTTTGGTTCGTTTGGTAGAGGTTTCGGACGAGCGGGTCTAAATGGGCCTTAAAATGGACCCGTTGAACTTGTAACTGCGTAAAAAGAACAAAAATTGAATTTTTGCAATACACTAGAGTTGAAAAGCTCGTAATCAACGATATGAACTCTTAAGTTTTGATTAAAACTTGTTTTACAGTCCTTTTTGTAGAGGTTTCGGACGAGCGGGTCTGAATGGGCCGTAAAATGGACCCGTTGGACTTTTAACTGAGTAAAAAGTACAAAATTGAGTTTTTGCAATATAATCGTGTTGAAAGATCGTAATCAATTATATGAATTCCTAAAATTTGATTAAAACCTGTTTTTCGGTCATTTTTGAAGAGGTTTCGGGCGAGCGGGTCTAAATGGGCCGTAAAATGGACCCGTTGGACTTTTAACTGAGTAAAAAATACCAAATTTTTGTTTTTGCAATATAATCTTGTTGAAAAGCTCGTAATAAATTATATGAAATCCTAAAATTTGATCAAAACTTATTTTTCGTTCATTTTTGAAGAGGTTTCGGGCGAGCGGGTCTAAATGGGCCTTAAAATGGACCCGTTGAACTTATAACTGCTTAAAAAGAACATAAATTGAATTTTTGCAATACAATCGTGTTGAAAAGATCGTAATCAGTTATATGAACTCCAAAAATTTGATTAAAACTTGTTTTTCAGCCATTTTTTAAGAGGTTTCGGGCGAGCGGGTCAAAATGGGCCGTAAAATGGACCCGTTGGACTTTTAACTGAGTAAAAAGTACAAAAATTGAGTTTTTGCAGTATAATCGTGTTGAAAAGATCGTAATCAATTATATGAAATCCTAAAATTTGATTAAAACTTTTTTTCGGTCATTTTTGAAGAGGTTTCGGACGAGCGTGTCTAAATGGGCCGTAAAATGGACCCATTGGACTTTTAACTGAGTAAAAAGTACAAAAATTGAGTTTTTGCAATATAATCGTGTTGAAAAGATCGTAATCAATGATATGAAGTCCTAAATTTTGATTAAACTTGTTTTTCGGTCCTTTTTGATTAGATTTCGGGTGAGCGGGTCTAAATGGGCCGTAAAATGGACCCGTTGGACTTTTAACTTCGTAAAAAATACCGAATTTGAGTTTTTGCAATATAATCTTGTTGAAAAGATCGTAATCAATTATATGAACTCCTAAAATCTGATCAAAACTTGTTTGTCGGTCCTTTTTGTAGAAGTTTCGGGCGAGCGGGTCTAAATGGACCCGTTGAACTTATAACTTCGTAAAAAGAACAGAAATTGAATTTTTGCAAGACAATAGTGTTGAAAAGCTCGAAATCAACGATATGAACTCTTAAGTTTTGATTAAAACTTGTTTTGCGGTCCTTTTGTAGAGGTTTCGGACGAGCGGGTCTAAATGGGCCATAAAATGGACATGTTGGACTTTTAACTGAGTAAAAAGTACAAAATTTGAGTGTTTGCAATATAATCGTGTTGAAAAGATCGTAATCAATTATATGAACTCCTAAAATTTGATTAAAACTTGTTTTTCAGTCATTTTTGAAGAGGTTTCGGGCGAGCGGGTGTAAATGGGCCGTAAAAGGGACCCGTTGGACTTTTAAATGAGTAGAAAATACAGAAATTGACATTTTGCAATATAATCTTGTTGAAAAGCTCGTAATCAATTATATGAACTCCTAAAATTGGATCAAAACTTGTTTTTCTGTACTTTTTGTAGAGGTTTCGGGCGAGCGGGTCTAAATGGGCCTTAAAATGGACCCGTTGAACTTATAAATGCGTAAAAAGAACAGAAATTGAATTTTTACAATACAGTAGTGTTGAAAAGCTCCTAATCAACGATATGAATTCTTAAGTTTTGATTAAAACTTGTTTTGCGGTCCTTTTGTAGAGGTTTCGGACGAGCGGGTCTGAATGGGCCATAAAATGGACCCGTTGGACTTTTAACTGAGTAAAAAGTACAAAAATTGAGTTTTTGCAATAGAATCGTGTTGAGAAAATCGTAATCAATTATATGAACTCCTAAAATTTGATTAAAACTTGTTTTTCAGTCATTTTTGAAGAGGTTTCGGGCGAACGGGTCTAAATGGGCCGTAAAAAGGACCTGTTGTACTTTTAAATGAGTAGAAAATACAGAAATTGACTTTTTGCAATATAATCTTGTTAAAAAGCTCGTAATCAATTATATGAACTCCTAAAATTTGATCAAAACTTGTTTTTCGGTCCTTTTTGTAGAGATTTCGGGCGAGAAGGTCTAAATGGGCCTTGAAAAGGACTCGTTGAATTTATAATTGTGTAAAAAGAACATAAATTGAATTTTCGCAATTCAATAGTGTTGAAAAGCTCGTAATCAACGATATGAACTCTTAAGTTTTGATTAAAACTTGTTTTGTGGTCCTTTTTGTAGAGGTTTCGAACGAGCGGGTCTAAATGGGCCGTAAAATGGACCCGTTGGACTTTTAACTGAGTAAAAAATACCGAATTTGAGTTTTTGCAATATAATCTTGTTGAAAAGCTCGTAATCAATTATATGAACTCCTAAAATTTGATCAAAACTTGTTTTTCGGTCCTTTTTGTAGAGGTTTCGGGCGAGCGGGTCTAAATGGGCCTTAAAATTGACCCGTCGAACTTATAACTACGTAAAAAGAACATAAATTGAATTTTCACAATACAATAGTGTTGAAAAGCTTGTAATCAATTATATGAACTCCTAAAATTGGATCAAAACTTGTTTTTCGATCCTTTTTGTAGAGGTTTCAGACGAGCGGGTTAATATGGGCCTTAAAATGGACCCGTTGAACTAATAACTGCGTAAAAATTATAGAAATTGAGTTTTTGCAATATAATCGTGTTGAAAAGATCGTAATCAATTATAAGAACTCCTAAAATTTGATTAAAACTTGTTTTTCAGTCATTTTTGAAGAGGTTTCGGGCGAGCGGGTCTAAATGGGCCGTAAAATGGACCCGTTGGACTTTTAACCGAGTAAAAATTACCGAATTTGAGTTTTTGCAATATAATCTTGTTGAAAAGCTCGTAATCAATTATATGAACTCCTAAAATTGGATCAAGACTTGTTTTTCGGTCCTTCTTGTAGAGGTTTCGGACGAGCGGGTCAAAATGGGCCTTAAAATGGACCCGTTGAACTTATAACTGCGTAAAAAGAACAAAATTTGAATTTTTGTAAAACAATCGTGTTGAAAAGATCGTAATCAGTTATATGAACTCCTATAATTTGATTAAAACTTTTTTTTCAGTCATTTTTAAGAGGTTTCGTGCGAGCGGGTCTAAATGGGCCGTAAAATGGACCCGTTGGACTTTTAACTGAGTAAAAAGTACAAAAATTGAGTTTTTGCAATATAATCGTGTTGAAAAGATCGTAATCAATGATATGAAGTCCTAAAATTTGATAAAAACTTGTTTTTCAGTCATTTTTAAAGAGGTTTCGGGCGAGCGGGTCTAAATGGGCCGTAAAATGGACCCGTTGGACTTTTAACTGAGTAAAAAATACCGAATTTGAGTTTTTGCAATATAATCTTGTTGAAAAGCTCGTAATGAATTATATGAACACGTAAAATTGGATCAAAACTTGTTTTTCGGTCCTTTTTGTAGAAGTTTCGGACGAGCGGGTCTAAATGGGTCTTAAAATGCACCCGTTGAACTTATAACTGCGTAAAAACAACAGAAATTGAATTTTTGCAATACAATAGTGTTGAAAAGCTCGTAATCAACGATATGAACTCTTAAGTTTTGATTAAAACTTGTTTTGCGGTCCTTTTTGTAGAGGTTTCGGACGAGCGGGTCTAAATGGGCCGTAAAATGGACCCGTTGGACTTTTAACTGATTAAAAAGTACAAAAATTGAGTTTTTGCAATATAATCGTGTTTTAAAGATCGTAATCAATGATATAAACTCCTAAAATTTGATTAAAACTTGTTTTCGGTCATTTTTGAAGAGGTTTCAGGTGAGCAGGTCTAAATGGGCCGTAAAATGGACCCGTTGGACTTTTAACTGAGTAAAAAATACAGAAATTGACTTTTTTCAATATAATCTTGTTGAAAAGCTCGTAATCAATTATATGAACTCCTAAAATTGGATCAAAACTTGTTTTTAGGTCCTTTTTGTAGAGGTTTCAGACGAGCGGGTCTAAATGGGCCTGAAAATGGACCCGTTGAACTTATAACTGCGTAAAAAGAACATATATTGAATTTTTGCAATACAATAGTGTTGAAAAGCTCGTAATCAATGATATGAACTCTTAAGTTTTGATTAAAACTTGTTTTGCGGTCCTTTTGTAGAGGTTTTGGGCGAGAGGGTTTAAATGGGCCGTAAAATGGACCCGTTGGACTTTTAACTTAGTAAAAAAATACCAAATTTGAGTTTTTGCAATATAATCCTGTTGAAAAGCTCGTAATCAATTATATGAACTCTTAAAATTTGATCAAAACTTGTTTTTCGGTCCTTTTTGCAGAGGTTTCGGACGAGCGGGTCTAAATGGGCCTTCAAATGGACCCGTTGAACTTATAACTGCGTAAAAAGAACAGAAATTGAAATTTTGCAATACAATAGTGTTGAAAAGCTCGTAATCAACGATATGAACTCTTAGGTTTTGATTAAAACTTGTTTTGCGGTCCTTTTTGTAGAGGTTTCGGACGAGCGGGTCTATATGGGCCTTAAAATGGACCCGTTGGTCTTTTAATTGAGTAAAAAGTACAAAAATTGAGTTTTTGCTATATAATCGTGTTGAAAAGATCGTAATCAATTATATGAACTCCTAGAATTTGATTAAAACTTGTTTTTCAGTCATTTTGAAGAGGTTTCGGGCGAACGGGTCTAAATGAGCCGTAAAATGGACCCATTGAACTTTTAACTAAGTAAAAAAATACAGAAATTGACTTTTTGCAATATAATCTTGTTCAAAAGCTCCTAATCAATTATATGAACTCCTAAAATTGGATCAAAACTTGTTTTTCGGTCCTTTTTTAGAGGTTTCGGACGAGCGGGTCTAAATGGGCCTTAAAATGGACCCGTTAAACTTATAACTGCGTAAAAAGAACAGAAATTGAATTTTTGCAATACAATAGTGTTGAAAACCTCGTAATCAACGATATGAACTCTTAAGTTTTGATTAAAACTTGTTTTGCGGTCCTTTTTGTAGAGTTTCGGACGAGCGGGTCTAAATGGGCCGTAAAATGGACCCGTTGGACTTTTAACTGATTAAAAAGTACATAAATTGAGTTTTTGCAATATAATCGTATTGAAAAGACCGTAATCAATGATATGAAGTCCTAAAATTTGATTAAACTTGTTTTTCGGTCCTTTTTGAAGAGGTTTCGGGCGAGCGGGTCTAAATGGGCCGTAAAATGGACCCGTTGGACTTTCAACTTTGTAAAAAATACCGAATTTGAGTTTTTGCAATATAATCTTGTTGAAAAGCTCGTAATCAATTATATGAACTCCTAAAATTGGATCAAAGCTTGTTTTTCGGTCCTTTTTGTAGAGGTTTCGAACGAGCGGGTCTAAATGGGCCGTAAAATGGATCCGTTGGACTTTTAACTGAGTAAAAAATACCGAATTTGAGTTTTTGCAATATAATATTGTTGAAAAGCTCGTAATCAATTATATGAACTCCTAAAATTGGATCAAAACTTGTTTTTCGGTCCTTTTTGTAGAGGTTTCGGACGAGCGGGTCTAAATGGGCCTTAAAATGGACTCGTTGAACTTATAACTACGTAAAAAGAACTGAAATTGAATTTTTGCAATACAATAGTGTTTAAAAGCTCGTAATAAACGATATGAACTCTTAAGTTTTGATTAAAAGTTGTTTTGCGGTCATTTTTTAGAGGTTTCGGACGAGCGGGTCTAAATGGGCCGTAAAATGGACCCGTTGGACTTTTAACTGAGTAAAAAGTATATAAATTGAGTTTTTGCAATATAATCGTGTTGAAAAGATCGTAATCAATTATATGAACTCCTAAAATTTGATTAAAACTTGTTTTTCAGTCATTTTTGAAGTGGTTTCGGGCGAGCGGGTCTAAATGGGCCGTAAAATGGACCCGTTGGACTTTTAACTAAGTAAAAAATGCCGAATTTGAGTTTTTGCAATATAATCTTGTTGAAAAGCTCGTAATCAATGATATGAACTCCTAAAATTTGATTAAAACTTGTTTTTCAGTCATTTTTGAAGAGGTTTCGGGCGAGCGAGTCTAGATGGGCCGTAAAATGGACCCGTTGGACTTTTAACTAAGTAAAAAATACCGAATTTGAGTTTTTGCAATATAATCTTGTTGAAAAGCTCGTAATCAATTATATGAACTCCTAAAATTGGATCAAAACTTGTTTTTCAGTTCGTTTTGTAGAGGTTTCGGACGAGCGGGTCTAAATGGGCCTTAAAATGGACCCGTTGAACTTATAACTGCGTAAAAAGAACAGAAATTGAATTTTTGCAATACAATAGTGTTGAAAAGCTCGTAATCAACGATATGAACTCTTAAATTTTGATTAAAACTTGTTTTGCGGTCCTTTTTGTAGAGGTTTCGGACGAGCGGGTCTAAATGGGCCGTAAAATGGACCCGTTGGACTTTTTTTTTGAAGGAAGAGGGCCTCGTTAAAAACCCCTACTAATATCCCCAGGTACAAGACCTGGAGGAACCTAAAAAGGGGAAAAGAGTACCCATATTATATTTATTAAGAACGAGGTGAACCCTCGCAAAGTACAGCGTTTTGAATACAAGCAGGATATATGGATCCAAAAGACATAGAGGTCATAGACCTAAGGGCATGGGTAGCCAACGTATGAGCATTAATATTAGCCTCACGGCATACAAACTGAACATGCGCAGAAGAAAAAAACTCCAGAGCAGCATGAGCTTGCAGAATCGTCGGTCCCATAGGAGATAGATCAGGGCCCAGGGAGTTGATTCTATTCGCAAGAGAAGCACAGTCCGTCTCAAAAATCAAATAGCTCCATCCTTGGGATTGAGCGAAAGTAATACCATCAAGAAGACCTCTCCCTTCAGACATAATAGCATCAGAGCAACTGCCTAGGGGAAAAGCCAGACCGCCAACAACCGTCCCCGTATCATCACGGGCTACTATGCCAACCGCCGCTGCACGTATGGAGGGATCAAAAGCCCCATCCACATTGACTTTAATATAACCTTGAGGGGGATGACTCCAACGAGATGGAGGAGTCGACAAAGGGAAGGAAGAAGAAGACGAAGATATAGCATCAAAGTAGTCACGATGGAGACTGATGGAGTTGACAGCAATTAGCCATGGGGGTTGAAGATGTCGATTATGGATCCAGTCGTTACGCTTGTTTCAAATGTTCCAAAAGGTAGTTAAGAAAAGCCCAAAGAGATCAGGAGAAAGGAGGGCAGCACCTTCCTCAAGCCATTGGAGGCCGGTGGGAGCTATGCTATTAATAAGAGAAATGGGAAGACCAATCAAACGAAGGGCCTCCGAAGCACCAGAGCAATCACGAAGAACATGGAGGATTGTCTCCGAATCAGAATGACAAACGGGGAGGGCCCTGAGTCTGGTGCAAAAGCCTGAAGGTGAACCCCAACAGGTAGGGCCTCTGAACCAAGACGCCAGCCAAAAGTTTTAACTTTAGGTAAGACCTTGAGTTTGGAAAGAAATTTCCAAATCCGAGGGGGCCGAAGACGTGGCTCAGGGGGGCATTACAGAAAGAGATAGCCAGATCTGACAGAGTAGATACCAGAATCGTTAGGCCTCCAGAGGATGGAGTCTCGAGTATCATTGATGATAGGAACAGATAGAATAGAGTCGGCATCATCCGAAGTAAAGTACGCACGAACTTTAATAGGGTCCCAAGATGCTTGGTTCCGAATCATAAAGTCGCGACAACAAGTATGGACTTCATTCGATAACTCGTAGTCCCCGTAAAGGTGAATAGTCGAAGAGCCTCCCCAATTATCATGATGAATACGTATGTTACTGTTAATGCCAGGACGATAGAGGAAACCGCCAAAAAGGTGTTGCATAGCATTATAAAGACCTTGCCAGGCAAAAGAACCTCGGGAAGGCCGAGAGGCATTAAGAATATTGTCTGACGGGAAGTATTTGGATTTATAGATTTGTCCCAGAAGGGATTCAGGTTCACAGATAAGGCGCCATAATTGTTTACCGAGAAGAGCAATGTTAAAATTGTTGAGGTCCCTAAAACCCATACCGCCAACTGATTTAGGCAAGCACACCTGTTCCCAATGGAGCATATGCCAACCTTTTTTATTAGTTTTTCCAGACCACCAATAGCGTCGGATGGCAGATGTCATATCATCGATAATATTTTGGGGCAATAAATAACAGGACATAACATATTGAGGTAGAGATTGTAAGACAGCTTTAATGAATATTTCCCTACCACTGAAGGAAAGAAGCTGTTTGTCCCAGTTGGATAATATATCATGAACTTTATCACGTATAAACCCTAGAGCGAGAGTCTTATTTTTACCAATAAGAAGAGGTACCCCCAGATAGACACTAGGGTTGGAGACCTCACGAACTTGGAGGTATGAATTAATAGCATGGCGAGTCGGAGCGGGAGTACGTGGATTGTAAAAGATAGTAGACTTGTCAAAGTTAACTGCTTGTCCAGAGGCTGAAGCATAAGTTTGGAGAGCGAATTTAAGGTGTGCAGCCTCCTCGGACTTCGAGTTAATGAAAACTATACAATCATCGGCGAATAGGAGATGGTTAACCTTGGGACCATGCTTACTAGCCCCAAGACCAGGGAGCAGGCCATGTTGTTTAGCATCGGACAAAAAGGCTGAAAGCCCTTGAGTGCAAAAAAGGAAGAGAAAGGGAGATAAATGATCCCCTTGGCGAAGACCTCGTTGAGGACGAAAAAAAGGAGAAAAAGAATTGTTGACCTTTACCGTAAAGGAAACTGAGGAAATACATCTCATTATAAGAGAAACCCATGATGATGCGAAACCCATGCGGTTCATGACATTTTCGAGGAAAGACCATTCAACCCTGTCGAAAGCCTTTTCCATATCTAGCTTAAGGGCAACACCTTGAGTAGACTTAGAAGTACCAGTATTAATGGAGTGGATAATTTCATGGGCAATAAGAATGTTATCTGTAATGTTGCGTCCTTGAACGAAGGCAGCTTGATTGGAGCTGATACATAAGGGAATGGTATGTTTCATACGATTAACTAAAACTTTTGCAACAATTTTGTAGATAACTGTGCAAAGACTAATGGGTCTTAGATGCCTCATGGTGGTAGGGTCCTTTATTTTGGGTATGAGGATCAGAATTGTTTGGTTTACCGAGGCCATATCAGCTGACCCGTTTAGTAGGGGTGTTCATTTCAGATATCCGATCCGAAAATTCGGATATCCGAAAAATTCGGATCACCTAAATAGCGATCCGTATCCGATCCGAAAAAACCAGATATCCGAAAATCCAGATATCCGAAATTTCGGATCGGATATTCGGATATCCGAATATCCGAAATTTATGAATTTATTTGATTATTTTTTTAATTTAATGGTTCTATCCATGAAAAATTTAGGTTTTCGAATATAAAAATTAATAAATTATTCAATATAACAATATTTGTTTCCATGGAAATTTAAATTTTCATATATAACAAGTAAAAATATCGAATATAATAAGATTTATACCTATAAAAAATTGAATTTTCGGATATCGGATAATCGGATATCCGATCCAAATGTAAAACCACTATCCGTATCCGATCTGAATTATCCGAAAAATAAAAAACGGATCGGATATCCAAAATTTCGGATCGGATCAACGGATAATCGGATCGGATCAATCGGATCGGATTTTTTTGAACACCCCAACCGTTTAGGAGATTAAGACAGAGTGAGATGACGTCTGATCCAACAGTATCCCAATGTTGACGGAAGAAACCGCTAGGCAATCCATCAATACCAGGGGCTTTCCTAGGATCAATATCGCGGAAAGCGGTGATAATTTCTCCTGATGTGAATTCCTTAGAAAGGGACTCATTCATGGCAGTCGTGATAGAGGGTGTGATTTTTGAAAGAATTTGACCAGACAAAGGTGGAT
This sequence comes from Hibiscus trionum, assembly GCA_030270665.1. Classification (NCBI taxonomy): domain Eukaryota; kingdom Viridiplantae; phylum Streptophyta; class Magnoliopsida; order Malvales; family Malvaceae; genus Hibiscus; species Hibiscus trionum. The sequence continues at coordinate 35,763,659 of BSYR01000026.1, read as the reverse complement.
TAGAGGATTTAAAAAGATTGTGGAAATATGTTGATGCAATTTCCATAAGATCGGTATTGGCAGTACACCAATTGTTATTGGAATCAAGAAGACCAGTGATGGTATTCTTTTTCTTCCTATTAGAAGCTCAGGCATGAAAGAAACGGGTATTTTTATCTCCTTGAGATAGCCAAAGATTGTGAGAGCGCTGTGCCCAGTATACTTCTTGCTCCTCAAGTAATTTGTGCAGCTTAGCTTTGACAGAGATGTATCTATTTTCAGCAGTAGCTGAAAGAGGCCGTTGTAAAAGTGTGTTGATTTTTTTAGTGAGGATCTTGATACGACCAGTGGACTTAAGTCTTTGTTGGGATTGCCAGTCTCCTAGGCAGGAGCCAATGGCTTTATTTTTATCTAGTGTATTGCCCTGGGTAGAAGACCAAGTTTGTTTGACAACAGAGATGCCTTCGTCATTGGTAGCCCAGTAATTTTCAAATCTGAACTTGGCTGATGGGGGACGGTGATTTGTTAGAGGAGGCGGCTCCGTATTCAAGAGAAGAAAACAATGGTCTGATTTAGCATCAAAATCGGAAGTGATACTATAATTGGGATAATTTGCTTTCCATGCCATATTCCCTACAAAGCGGTCTAGTCTCTCAAATAAAGTATGGGTTTTGGGCCCCGTTTTAGACCAAGTGAACCACCCCGTAGTAGATTTACAGTCGAAAAGGTTATTACGGGAGGGGCAATGGCGAAAATTGTTAATTTGAGATCTAGCCCGACGGCAGCCGCCTTGTTTTTCGTTATCAGATAGGATTTCATTGAAATCACCACCGAGAAGCCAAGGTAGACCATCATTGTTATTGAGGGAATCAATTAAATCCCAAGTTTTTGGTTTATTACATGTTACAGAAAAACCATGAATGCTAGTGAAATAAAACGAAGATGAATTGCAATTAATATAAGTATGAATAAAACGATCCGAATAAGCAAGCATATCAATATTATAATTATTCAATGAAAATAATGCAAGTCCAGAACATTCATCAGAAAAATCCATCGAAAATACTAGGTCCATACCTAGCAAAGAACCAAGACGGCTGTAAGCCGTACTTTTAAGTTTAGTTTCGCATAAAAAAACTAAATCAGGATTATGAAATTGAACGTATTGCTGGAGATGTTAAACTGCCTGAACCTTCCCGAGACCCTGACAGTTCCAACATAAGATGATCATTTCCCTCGGCGGGGCTGTGCATCAGCCGCCGCCGGAGAGTTTTTATCGCTGCTCATCCTAGCTTTCAAGGTAGGAGAAGGAGAGGGCCTAGACTTTTTGGGCTGAAGGACCACATGGATGGGGGAGCGTCTCTTGGTACCACGGTTAGGAGGAATGGGGATAGGGGCCGGAGCCGATGCTGCATCATTGGGATAATGCTTAAGTAGCCACAAGCCAAAATCATCAAAAAATGAAATACCGGTTTGGAGGAAAGGCTTACTTAATTGATCATCTAATTTCCTCACTTGTTGAGCAGCAGGGCTTGGCACGCCATCATCTTGGCCATCCAGATCGACTTGAACAGGGTAAATGGTATTCAGAGGTTGCGGGGAAATAACTCTAGACGGGATTGGAGCTTTTGGAAGCTGCTGGGAGTCCGCATTTGTAGGAGGCAACTCAGAGGATTCCTCCCCCACAATCTCAACATTATTATTGTTTTCCTCAGTAGGGAGATCTACAAAAGACGCATCATCCCCTTCGTTGAGATTCCCTATAAATTTAGCAAAAGAGGAAGTAAGTTTCATGTGTTGGAAACGATGGAGGAAAACAAGATGATGGTGTTTAATGAAAATAAGACCCGAATCTTGCGTGGAGGCAACAGGTGCTTTCCCTTTATCCATGGGTTCTGTATAGATAATAGAATCAATAAAATAATATAGAAGGAAGTAATGAAAAAATGAAGGCCAGAATAATGATGGTAGAGTACCTAACGGCGGATTCTGATTAGCATTAGCAAAGGGTTCCACATTTTTACCTTTATCCGTTGGGGCTGTACATAATAGCAATTTAATATATAAACTAGATGCAAAACAGGAAAGCAGCTGGATGCATTGAATAAAGGATAAGATACCTATTGGAGGTTTGCATTCAGCAGAGGAGGAGTGCTCAACAATGCGAATACGACCACGTGGCCCCTGGTCTCGGCGACGCGGGGGGAGCCAACGGAGCCATTCACCATACTGAAGTTTGGTTGAGTCAATCGTCGCTTTGCTGGGGCAGTGCTCGAAAATGTGACTAATGAGGCCACACCCATGGCAAAGTAGGGGAATACGCTCATATTAGAGGCGACAGGATGTGGTGCGTGTACCCTTCCCAATAAGGAGGAATCGTCGGACCGGTTTAGATATGTCCATGAGTATTTCCACTCGTAGAAATTCAGTCATGTTCCCTCTTTCTTTACGTGTATCAGTACGTAGTACAGTGCCTACCATGGCACCAAGAGACTGTCCCACGAGGTGAGATCTTTCGGGATCTTCCAGAAAAGGTTTGGGTAAAGAATTTACACGGAGCCAGATCCTCATGGGATTGAAGGAGTACTCATCCATGCTTTTACCAGGGATATAATCAGCTAGGGCCATCCATTCATCTTTATAGAGCCGTGGACCTCTCTCAAAAACATCGTCTTTATCGCTTAATGTGGCAAATTCAATTCTGAAGAAGGTATCTCTAATGATGGAGATTGACTTAAGATGGTTTTTCTTCCAAATGCCTTCGAATGCTGAGAGGACTGCCCAGTCGTCTATTGGCTTGGTGGAGATGAATTTGCCAATTAGAATGGTCTTAGGGTCTTCTTCAAAAAAGTCAAAATCAGGAGTAAAGATTGCATTGGCTTCCTCGTTTGTAAGATCCAAATTGGTAAAGTGGGGAAGAGAAGAGGAAGAAGCCATTTGGTTGTAGAGGGGGGAATGCAGAGTAAAGATGGACAAGAAGTTGTAAACGGGAAAAGTGAAATTAAGAAGAGGTGGAGCCTTATAAGTGAGAGTAATAAGAATTGGGAACAAGGAAAGGAAAGAATTAAAAACGGAATGTAAGTAGTCAAAATTCCCAAAAATTGGGAATGAAGTGCGTGAAATAAGAATGGAAAGGGAGAGGATTGGGGGGAAAAGGATATGAAATTAAGGTATAGGAATTTGGAATAAATTAGTGTTAGGGAGAAATATAGAAAACAGTTGAAAATAGAAATTAAAGATAGGACAGATCTAGAATAATGTGGGATGTAAAAAGGAAAGAAAGAACTTTGAATGTGGTTAAGATATCGATTGGAGACGGTAAATGATAAAGGAAAGGAATGATTTAATAATAAATTTACGCAAAAAGGCAAGTAATGAGAAGGAGATATGGTAAGGCTTAAGGTTAGATTATGGCAGTAATATAGAAAGGAAGGAAAGATAAAAGAATTTAATAATAAATTTAAGAGCAAATCAATTAGTTTTAAAGATAGTATTTTTAAAATATTGAGTCAAGAAAGGAAAGAAAGGCCATATAATAAAGGAAAGAAATAATTAAGAAATAGGTATACGAAAAAAGGCAAGTAATGAGAAGGAGATATGGTAAGATTCATAGTTAGATTATGGCAATAATAGCGAAAGGATGGAAAGATAATAAGAACTTGGGGAAAAGTAATCAATTAAGAGGGGCAGATATGGCAGGATTTAATGTGAGTGGAATTAATAAGAACACAATTGTAAAATCGAAGGTGAATGCAATTTAAATGAAGATCGAAAACTATAGGTCCTAGGCCCCACGAGATAGGGAGCGAATTAAAAGATTTGTTGTTATGTGTTTCAAATAGTATTTTATTTGAATAAGGGTGTTCACCATGAAGGTGATCGTATTGATTTCCCCAGTAGGGGATAGTAAGATAGCACCTAGAGAGGTGTAGTGAGAGGCAGGAATTGGGTAGCAATCAAAAAGAGGAAACGTAGCAAATTTTGATAATTGGGGCAACTTAAAAAATAAACTAGCAAGAAGTAGCAGTAAAGTAGGATGTATAGTAAAAACATAAGAATAGACATGGGAATAATAGGAATATATAAAATGAGAGTAATGAATGTTAAGGAAGCAATCATAAATCGACATAAAAAACGTAGTAAGCAAACAACATGAATATTAAGAAAAGCAAAAGGGGGAAAAGATATAATCATGAAGAGAAGTAACCCGGCCATGAGGAAGAAAGCAAAGCAGAAAGCATCAAGCCAACAAAAAAAGAAACAAATAAAAGAAGAAAAAAGACACGCACGAGGGGAAGAAAGATAAAAGCATGCAAGGACATAATAGAAGATAGAAAGAGAAACATAAAAAGGAGAATAATTACAAACCAGGGATAGAAAGAGAAGGGGGACAAAGAAATTTAAAACAGACCAAAAGAGCAAAGAAAGGGGGCAAATAGAAAGTACAAAGAAGTAACAAAACAACAAAAAATAGGGGAGCCTTGGACGCTGGAGGACCCGCAATTGGAAATTTGATGATAAGCTCGATGGATGCCGTCGGTGCAGGAGAGGAAAAAAACATGCAAAACAAATTTAGGAAAAGTTAGAAGCATGAAGATATTGGTATGACCAGAGGTGCGAAAAAAAGACTAGAACAAGAACATATATCAGACTACAATAGAGGAAACAAAAGCGAAGGATACATGACATATGATAGATGAAAGTGTAAGTAATCGAATGAAAAATATGGGTGCCATTGTATGAGATGTTGTAAGGAATGATAATAGTGATGGGACATAATATATCACACAGAGAAACAAGTCGAAATAGTGCAAAAAGGTGGTGGTAAAAGATATAAGATAGCCAAAGACAGTAAAAAATATTAACAAGTACCAGAAGAGGGACATAAAGCATCGTTGCAAATTTTGAGATGTAATAACAGAAAGGATACAAGTTTGTACAAAAGGAGTAATTAAAAGTAAAAATATTCATAAAGGTCCATATAAATAGCAAATTAGACATAATGGTAGAGACCACAAAGTGGTTCGATAATTTTTCCCTTAATAGGGATCGAGAGTTCCTCAATTGGAGGATAGTAGTAAGGACACATAAGTAGTATAAATGAAGCAGGTGGTATGAAAATTCCAAAGGTGGATTTTGAACAACTAAGCAAATGAACAGAGATATAAGATCCATGGATGAAATGGAATTAAAAGATATAGTAGTAAATAAACGGCATAAAAAATAAAATAAACAAGGGAAAAGATTAAAGTGCAACACAGAGGCATTGATAATAAGAGAGCATGTAAAAGGACCGATGAAATAATTGTGCAATTATAGGTTATATGAGAAGATAGAAAAAGGTTAAGAACAACAAAAAGTAAGATTGAATTACCTCGAAATTGATAGAGGATCTCTGCGAACAGTGGTCGATTAACGGTAAAACTGAAAAGAACAAAATTATTTAAAATTAATAGAAGCAAATGAATATAAAAAATGGTAACCCAAGAAGAGCATAGATGTGGACAGGGGGCAAATCCATTTCGAATCCCTTATGGATCTGGAAATAAACCCAAAATGGTTTATGGGATGGGGGAGGAGGACGGTAGAGTCCACCAGAACTGGAAGGCGGATGGGTCCGCCAGGGAACAGGGCGGAGTCAGCAACTGGTGGAGGGGGAAGGCGGAGGGCGGTAAGCTGGCATCCCTTCTTTGATGAGAAAAAAATACTCAGCCGACGATCGGTGGGGGAGCAAACCCAGGACAGACAGATCCGGCTGTAAAAAAGGAAAAAAGGAAGATGGAGCCTTGAATTAGAACAAAATTCTAAAAGAAAAGGAAAGGGAAAAGCATAAAGCAAAAAAGGTAAAAGAACGACAGCCAAAACAGAGGATATGGAGGAGGCTTCCGGTCGATGCAAAAAAGCCAAACGACAGTAACATCAAAGAAAAAATAATAGAGTTAAGGGTTTCACAACCCTTTCAAAATCAAAATAAAGGGGGAGGCGATCGGGTATACCAGACAGAAGATCTGGAAAACAGAAAAAAAACAAAGATGAGAATCAGTCTAAAAATCAGAAAAAGAAAGAAAAATAATAAGAGATTAGTAAAAATAAAAAGACTGTAAAAAAGGATAGAGCGATGGGTCTCGATGGAGACTCTAGATCTAAATCCTTCCGACACCTCCGAAGCAAAAAACGGTGGGTAAGAGAGAGCGATCTGGATGGAGCAAAACGAAGGATTGTTCCTATTAACACAAGATAAAAAGTAAGAAATTAATAGAATAGAAAGAGAAAAAAATAAGCATAAGAACAGAAACAAGAAATCGAAAAAAATACCAATCGGCGCGGAGGATGGGGTGACTCTCAAGATTTCTCTGTCGTGAAGCACATGGTCCTTGGCATCAGTGAGAACACCGGCTGGAATGGAGAACGGGGAGGCGGGCGGCGTGGTAAAGGCAAAGGAAGCGGAGATGATAGAGGGGGAGAGAAGAAAGCGGCTGATGAAAAGGTAAAGGGGGGGGGAAAGAAAAACACGCAAAGCCTATTCCCAACAGAAACCCTTGAGAGAACCAGGAAAATTGAGAGAAAACCGAGAGACCCCATACCCGTTGGACTTTTAACTAAGTAAAAAGTACAAAAATTGAGTTTTTGCAATATAATCATGTTGAAAAGATCGTACTCAATGATATGAAGTCCTAAAATTTGATTAAAACTTGTTTTTCAGTCATTTTTTAAGAGGTTTCGGGCGAGCAGGTCTAAATGGGCCGTAAAATCGACCCGTTAGACTTTTAACTGAGTAAAAAATACAGAATTTGAGTTTTTGCAATATAATCTTGTTGAAAAGCTCGTAATCAATTATATGAACTCCTAAAATTGGATCAAAACTTGTTTTTCGGTCCTTTTTGTAGAGGTTTCGGACGAGGGGGTCTAAATGGGCCTTAAAATGGACCCGTTGAACTTATAACTGCGTAAAAAGAACATAAATTGAATTTTTGCAATATAATAGTGTTGAAAAGCTCATAATCAACGATATGAACTCTTAAGGTTTGATTAAAACTTTTTTGCGGTCCTTTTTGTAGAGGTTTCGGACGAGCGGGTCTAAATGGGCCGTAAAATGGACACGTTGGACTTTTAACTAAGTAAAAAGTACAAAAATTGAGTTTTTGCAATATAATTGTGTTGAAAAGATCGTAATCAATTATATGAACTCCTAAAATTTGATTAAAACTTGTTTTTTCAGTCATTTTTGAAGAGTTTTCAGGCGAGCGGGTCTAAATGGGCCGTAAAATGGACCCGTTCGACTTTTAACTGAGTAAAAAATACAGAAATTGACTTTTTGCAATATAATCTTGTTCAAAAGCTCCTAATTAATTATATGAACTCCTAAAATTGGATCAAAACTTGTTTTTCGGTCCTTTTGTAGAGGTTTCGGACGAGCGGGTCTAAATGGGCCTTAAAATGGACCCGTTGAACTTATAACTGCGTAAAAAGAATAGAAATTGAATTTTTGCAATACAATAGTGTTGAAAAGCTCGTAATCAACGATATGAACTCTTAAGTTTTGTTTAAAACTTGTTTTGCGGTCCTTTTTGTAGAGGTTTCGGACGAGCGGGTCTAAATGGGCCGTAAAATGGACCCGTTAGACTTTTAACTAAGTAAAAAGTACAACAATTGAGTTTTTGCAATATAATCGTGTTGAAAAGATCGTAATCAATGATATGATGTCCTAAAATTTGATTAAAACAATTTTTTCGATCATTTTTGAAGAGGTTTCGGGCGAGCGGGTCTAAATGGGCGGTAAAATGGACCCGTTGGACTTTTAACTGTGTTAAAAATACCGAATTTGAGTTTTTGAAATATAATCTTGTTGAAAATTTCGTAATCAATTATATGAACTCCTAAAATTTGATCAAAACTTGTTTTTCAGTCATTTTTGAAGAGGTTTCGGGCGAGCGGGTCTAAATGGGCCGTAAAATGGACCCGTTGGACTTTTAACTGAGTAAAAAATACCGAATTTGAGGTTTTGCAATATACTCTTGTTGAAAACCTCGTAATCAATTATATGAACTCCTAAAATTGGATCAAAACTTGTTTTTCGGTCCTTTTTGTAGAGGTTTCGGACGAGCGGGTCTAAATGGGCCTTAAAATGGACCCGTTGAACTTATAACTGCGTAAAAAGAACATAAATTGAATGTTAGCAATACAATAGTGTTGAAAAGCTCGTAATCAACGATATGAACTCTTAAGTTTTTATTAAAACTTGTTTTGCGGTCCTTTTTGTAGAGGTTTCGGACGAGCGGGTCTAAATGGGCCGTAAAATGGACCCGTTGGACTTTTAACTAAGTAAAAAGTACAAAAATTGAGTTTTTGCAATATAATTGTGTTGAAAAGATCGTAATCAATTATATGAACTCCTAAAATTTGATTAAAACTTGTTTTCAGTCATTTTTGAAGAGGTTTCGGGCGAGCGGGTCTAAATGGGCTGTAAAATGGACCCGTTGGACTTTTAACTGAGTAAAAAATACCGAATTTGAGTTTTTGCAATATAATCTTGTTGAAAAGCTCGTAATCAATTATATGAACTCCTAAAATTGGATCAAAACTCGTTTTTCGGTCCTTTTGTAGAGGTTTCGGACGAGCGGGTCTAAATGGGCCTTAAAATGGACCCGTTCAACTTATAACTGCGTAAAAAGAACAGAAATTGAATTTTTGCAATACAATATTGTTGAAAAGCTCGTAATCAACGATATGAACTCTTAAGTTTTGATTAAAACTTGTTTTGTGGTCGTTTTTGTAGAGGTTTCGGACGAGCGGGTCTAAATGGGCCGTAAAATGGACCAGTTGGACTTTTTTTTTTTTGAAGAAAGAGGGCCTCATTAAAAACCCCTACTAATATCCCCAGGCACAAGACCTGGAGAAACCTAAAAGGGGAAAAGAGTACCTAAGATTTATTTATAAAGATCGAGGTGAAACCTAATAGAGTACAACATTGCGAATACAATCAGGAAACATGGACCCAAAAGACATAGAAGTCATGGTCCTAAGATCATGTGTAGCCAAAGTATGAGCAACAATATTAGCCTCACGGCAAACAAACTGAACATGAGCAAAAGAAAAATAATCCAAAGCATCATGAGCTTGTAAAATCGTTTGACCCATAGAAGAGAGATTATGGCCTAGAAAGTTGAGTTTGTTCGCAAGAGAAGCGCAATCTGTCTCAAAAATCAAACGGCTCCATCCTTGAGATTGAGCAAAAGTGATACCCACTAGAAGACTTTGCCCTTCGGATGTAATGGCATCTGAGCAGCTGCCCAGAGGGTAAGCTAGACCGCCGACAACCGTACCTGCTTCATCACGGGCCACAACTCCAACCACCGCTGCACGTATGGAAAGGTGAAAAGCCCCATCCACATTAATTTTAATGTGCCCCCGAGGGGGATGTCTCCAGCGAGAAGGAGAAACCGGCAAAGGGGAAGGGGATGTAGAGGAAGAAGTAGCAACGAAGTAGTCACGATGAAGACTGATACAATTGACGGCAATTAACCATGGTGGTTGAAGATGGCGATTATGTATCCAGTCATTACGCCGGTTCCATATGTTCCACATAGTAGTCAAGAAAAGCCCGAAAAGGTCAGAGGATAGATGGCGAGCACCTTCCTTTAGCCATTGTAGTCCGGTGGATGCAATGCTGTTAATCAGGGAGTTAGGGAGGCCAACCAAACGAAGGGCCTCCGAAGCACCAGGGCAGTCACGAAGAGCATGGAGAATAGATTCCGTACCGGAGTGACAAACGGGGCAGGAACCTGAGTCTGGCGCAAAAGCCTGTAGACGAACCCCAACGGGTAGAGCCTCAGATCCCATGCACCAACCAAAGGTTTTGACTTTAGGCAAGACCTTGAGCTTAGAGAGGAACTTCCAAATCCGGAGAGGACGAATTCTGGGTTCTGGATGGCGTTGCAAGAAAAGATAGCCAGATCTGACCGAGTAAATACCAGAATCATTAGGACTCCAAAGGATGGAATCACGAGTGTCATTGATAATAGGGATTGACAAAACTGAGTCGGCATCGGCCGTAGTAAAATACGCACGGACCATAGCAGGGTCCCAAGCTACTTGGTTTCGAATCATGAAGTCGCGACAACGAACATGGACTTCATCCGAGATCTCATAATCCCCGTATAGGTGAACGATCGAAGAGCCTCCCCAGTTGTCCTGATGGATTCGAATATTACTATTAATACCAGGACTATAAAGAAAGCCCCCAAAGAGATGTTTCATAGCATGAAAGAGACCTTGCCAGGAAAAAGATCCGTGAGACGGCCGAGATGCATTAAGGATGTTACCTGAAGGAAAATATTTAGCTTTATAGATTTGACCCAAAAGAGAATCTGGTTCGCAAATAAGGTGCCATAATTGTTTACCAAGAAGCGCAATGTTAAAGTTATTGAGATCCCTAAATCTCATACCTCCAACTGACTTAGGCAAGCACACCTGCTCCCAAGGGAGCATGTGCCAACCTTTTTTTATTATTTTTGCCAGACCACCAATATCGTCGGATGGCAGAAGTCATGTCATCAATAATGTTTTGGGGCAATAAATAACACGACATAACATATTGTGGTAGAGATTGTAAAACAACTTTAATAAAGATTTCCCTACCACTGAAAGAAAGGAGTTGTTTGTCCCAATTGGATAGTCTTTCATGAACTTTATCACGTATAAACCCTAAGGATAAGGTCTTATTTTTGCCAATCAGAAGAGGTACCCCCAGATAGACACCAGGGTTGGAGACCTCACGAACTTGAAGACAGGAATTAATAGCATGGCGAGTCGAACTGGGGGTACGAGGGTTGTAAAAAATAGTGGACTTATCAAAGTTAACTGCCTGACCAGAAGCAGAAGCGTAAGTTTGGAGAGCCAATTTAAGGTGAACGGCTTCCTCTGGTTTTGAGTTGATAAAAACAATACAATCATCTGCAAGTAAGAGGTGGTTAACCTTGGGGCCCTGCTTGCTGACACTAAGGCCAGGAAGCAGACCGTGCTGTTTAGCGTCAGACAGAAAAGCTGAGACCCCTTGAGTGCAAAAGAGGAAGAGGAAAGGGGACAAGGGGTCACCTTGTCGAAGACCCCGTTGAGGGCGAAAGATGGGGGAAAAGAATTGTTGACCTTAACTGAGAAAGAGACTAAAGAGATACATCGCATTATAAGAGAGACCCATGATGGCGCAAAGCCCATACGGGTCATAACATTTTCGAGGAAGGTCCATTCAACTCTTTCAAAGGCCTTCTCCATATCGAGCTTAAGAGCAGCACCTTGAGAATGCATAGAAGTATTAGTGTTAATAGAATGAATTATTTCATGAGCAATAAGAATGTTGTCTGTAATATTACGTCCCTGAACGAAGGCAGCTTGGTTGGAGCTAATACAAAAAGGAATAGTATGTTTCATTCTATTAACCAAGACCTTTGCAATAATTTTGTAAATTAATGTGCAGAGACTAATGGGCCTAAGATGCCTCATAGTAGTTGGGTCCTTTATCTTAGGTATGAGTACCAAAATGGTTTGGTTTACTGAAGCCATATCTGTAGATCCATTGAGAAGATTTAGGCAAAGTGTGGTGACATCCGTCCCAACCGTGTCGCAGTGTTGTCGGAAAAACCCGCTAGGCAAGCCATCAATGCCAAGGGCTTTCCTTGGGTCTATATTACGAAAAGCGGTGAAAATCTCCTCCGCTGTGAATTCCTTAGTGAGGGACTCATTCATAGCAGGCGTGATGGAGGAAGGGATTTTTGATAGTATTTGATCTGAAAAAGAGGGATTAGAGGAAGTAAAGAGAGTGTGGAAATATGAAGAAGCAATTGTCATAAGATCTGAGTCGGTAGTACACCAATTATTATTCGTATCGAGGAGGCCAGTGATGGTATTCGTTTTTTTCCTGCTAGTAGCACGGTCATGGAAAAACCGGGTGTTTTTGTCTCCTTGAGACAACCATAGATTACGAGAGCGTTGCCCCCAGTACACTTCCTGTTCATTTAATAATTTATGGAGCTCAGATGTAGCAGCAATGTATTTTTCCCCAGCAGCAGCCGAGAGAGGACGCTGTAGGAATTTGTTGATTTTCTTAGAGAGAATGTTGATGCGTCTAGTGGATTTAAAGCGTTGCTGAGATTGCCAATCTCCTAAACAGGAGCCAATAGCTTGAATTTTATCGAGGGTATTGCCTTTAGTAGAGTTCCAAGTTTGCTTGACTATGGAGACGCCTTCTTCATTGGTTGCCCAGCAATTTTCAAAGCGGAATTTAGATGGGGGGTGGTCGGTGATTGGATTGTGGTGGGGGTTCCATGTAACACCCCAATTTTGGGCTTAGAAGTTTTGGGTTTCGGACCGGTTCGGTCGGAGTGCGGTTCGAATATATAAAGGTGAAATTAGGAAAGCCTAGTTCGGGTTGCATTAAAAATATGGAAAAATGTCCTAAAATCCTCTTTTATTATATATAAGAGAAAGGTGAAATCAATTTTGTAAAATGAGGTTTGGAAGAGTGACATTTTGGGTTAGTGACCAAAATGTAATTTTTGAAAACTGTGTGACTGTTTTAAAAAGGATTGAAACTTTGAATCTTTAAGGAGCTATTTACCCAATGGGAGTTTCTCCAGATTTTTCTAAGATATTAAATGATTAATTAAAGGTTTTTAAATAAAACTAAAAAGGAGGGAAGATATTTTGGCATTTTCCAACTAACTTTTCCTAAAGTTTCATTTCCATTTTTTTCTCTCATCTTTCTCTCAAACCAAACACATTTTCTCCAGAGCATTTCCTTCTGATTTTGATGTCCAAACATGAGGTTTTAATCCTCTTTTGATCTCTAATCATCTCTTCAACAAAACCTCACCATTTGCTAATTGGATTTTTAAGATTTTGGTTCTAAAAAGGGAGAAACTCAAGTTTGGAGGTAAGAACGTCCTTCTCCTCTAAACTCTCAGTTCTTTACTGAAATTCCCAAGTTCTCAATCCTTAATTTTTGTTTTATAAAAGGTTTTAAGGTTGTGTTCTTGATCTTGGCTTTTAAATGCAAGATTTGCTTGATTTTGGTGAAATTTCGTATGATCTGATTGGGCAGTGTTTTGAGGTGTCAATTTGATGTTAAATGAATGTTAAATTGATGAGAAGTTGAGGTTTAATCAATGCAATCCCGGATAGGTTGATTTTCCTAAGTTTAGCTTGAGTTTTTGGTTGTTTTTGGACTGTTTTTCATGATCTGTTATAGCTGGAGGTATAAGGACGTGTTTGGGATCATTTTGGATGTTAATTGATGTTTAAAAATGGTTAGAAGTGATGGATCTTGGCTGGGTTAAGTTTTGGAAGTGTTTGGAGGTGATTTCGGTTGTGTTTGGTAGCCGAAATGTTGGATTTGTGATGAGCAGCGAGTTTAGTTGTGTTGCTGGTGTTTTTAGTGCATTATGATGCATTAATCCTCTGATGTTATGTGCTTGAAACAGGGGAGGAAGATCCGTGAGCATTAGGGGTGGTGTTGAAGGTTTCGGATGCTTGGAAGGCTTGTTGGCTAGCCTTGTTTTGTGTATCGGTGAGTGAAGTTGGGTTTTCAGCTTTTAAACCAAGGTTTGAAGGTTTTGGGAGCTTAGTTTAAGTCTAAACAACTTTGCTAAGCTCAAGAGTAAGTAAATGGATTTATCTCTTGGTTTGTGTTGTGAATTGGTTTTAAAGAATTTGTGATTGTTGGATGCAATGCATGTGGTTTGCATGTTTTAAATTCTATTTTGAAAGCATATTTTAGCATGGTTTTATGCTGGTTTTGAAAGCCATGAGAGAAGGATGCTCAAGGTAAGAGATCCTTGGTTTTGTACATTGAAATTGTGGATTTCATGCATGGTGTTGCATGTTGTTTAATGGCTTTGTTTAATGCTTCAAAAACAGTGGATTGATGATGGTAAATGATGGTTTTTGCATTATGTTTATGCTTGTAAATCAATGGATTTATGTGGTAAGATGGTTATATTGGCAAGTGATGAAAGTGGTTCTTGGTTACTTTAATCGGATATAGTTAGCCGGCTATAGGATTGGGTGCACCGTGAATAAAGTCGCCTTGGATGTGGAGTGGTTATGAGTGAACCGGTAACTCCATCCAAGTATCCTAACGAGATGGTCAAGAACACCATGGTGGTTGAAATTCCATGGGTGGGTCTTGTGTAAGCAAAGGTAATAATGGTGGTTAAAATTCCATTTGAGGACCTTGTGCTTGTTAAGATCACAATGGTGGTGTAAGGTCCATGTGTGGATCTTGTGTAGGGTGTCCCGGATCTCGTTAGTGATGTTATACAACTACCAACGGAATATGTCAAGGTTATATGGTGGTTAAAATTCCATATATGGGAACCTTGGGAATGTCAAGGTTATATGGTGGTTAAAATTCCATATATGGGAACCTTGGGAATGTTAAGGTTATATGGTGGTTAAAATTCCATATATGGGAACCTTGTGAATGTTGAGGTCATATGGTGGTTAAAATTCCATATGAGGACCTTGTGTGTGGTAAGGTCAAATGGTGGTTAAAATTCCATTTGGGGACCTTGGGTTGGTAGTGTGTATGAAGCGTGGGGACAACGCTTGTGATCCGCGTATCCGATTGGATGTTGAGTTGAAACGTGGATATGGTTTATCACTTGGAAGCCAATATAATGTTCTTGAATGTAATGAAGCATGAGATGCTTGAAATGATGCATGGTTGCATGAGAAGTGTGTAATGCTTTATGAATGCATGTATTACTTGTTAGCTTGAACAAGTGTTGATTATCTTTTGAGAATGGCATGTGTGCATGAAATCTCTTTAGTGCATTGAAGTCTTGCGAAGACTTGTTTTTAAAGGCATGAGATGCAAATATTGATGATGTGGTTCATATGTTGCATTTGTTTAATGCACGTGTTAGATTGAATGAGTAAATGGTTTTTAAAGGTTTCTTGCTTTAAATGATATTCAAGTATGAGAAAGGTATGATGTGAAATGGAAGTGTTTTCCAAGGATTTTGTATTTAACCTTGCATATGATGTTCATGCATGGAATGGTTAAATTGATGGTTTTGCAAGTTTGTGCTTTGAAAAGGTTTACTTAGCTTCAAGCTAAGGGTTGATTTTCATGTCTGAGAAATGCATGATTTTAAGCATGTTGTTGAAAAGGGTTTTCAAACATTGCTTTGGTTTATCGAATCAAGTTTGCTTTTTAAAAGTGGTTTTATGACTCGCTGCATTGATGGTGTTTTGGTTTTGAGCATTCCTCACTAAGCATTATGTGCTTACGCTCCTTTTTGTCCATCAATGCAGATAATTGAAGTTGGAACAGCGAGAAGCAAGGGATTCAAGGAGAGCTCCACTTGAGATGTATGTCTCGGTTAATAGCTATAGATAATAAAGGCAATGGGGGGGAAATCTCTTATGTTGATGTTTAATGAGTTTGTGTATGTTGAACAAGTTTGGTTTATGATTTTGAACTATGTGGTGTAAGCTTGCAACGTTTGAATCTTCTTATGCTTAGGTTGTTATGCTATGCTTCTTGTTTGAAAAGCATGATTGAGTGTTGGATGTGTTGAATGAGTTGGTGCACCTAGGGGTGGTTTTGTATCTAGATTTTGATGCAAATTGGTAGGTATGATGCTTGGCATGTTGTTGATTTATTGTGGAATGGTTTGGAGCATGTTTGATGGGGTTTAAAGGTGTTTAAACAGGCCTATCTGCTGTTTCTGGGCAGGGTGTTTTGAAACACCCTTGCCTGTTTCGAAACAGGCCCTTGTTTTGGCCAGGGTGTTCCTGAACGGCCTAGACCCGTTTCTGAACACTTTGGCTACTGCCAAGGGGTGTTCCTGAACGGCCTAGACCCGTTTCTGAACACCTGATGGTTTGCAAGCTTTACGTTTTAGTCCCGTTTCTTGTTTGTGCAATTGCTTGAGTTTGAGATGTCCGTTTGAGATGAAATTTTGCAGAGAGGCATGAAACATGACTAATTTCATAATGGTAACTTAAAAATTGGTAAAGCCCTCTTAATTTTCAGAATTTACAATTTGGTCCCTAATTTCGTACTTTGTGCAATTGGGTCCCTTATTGTTTTCCGATTGCTGTGATTTTTGAGTATGCTTATCTCAAGAGTATGCCTAGGTTAAATGTGCATCTAGACAAGTTTAAAAAGAAAAAAAAGGGTCGTTAATCAAGGTTGACTTTCGGGTTGACTTTGGTTTTCCCCGTGTAATCTTCGTAGTTCGGGTCAACCGTCTAGGCCGGGCTACGGGGGTTACATTTGGTGGTATCAGAGCTGAGTTGCGAATGCTTGGGGAAAACGGTAAATTGTTGTATTATGTGTTTGATGTTTATCCTGAAGTGTGGTTGAAAGTCGGATGAAATGCGTGTTTTTGAGTGAATTGTTGATGTTTTTAGCATGCTTTTGATTGTGAATCTTCATTGAACTAATGTGGATTTGTGCTGATGTTATGCTGGTGATGTGAGCTGATTTTATGAATGATGAAAGTGTGATGGGTATGATATGTTGATATTATGATGTTGCAAGTGAATGTTGTTTGATGAGAGTATGATCGAAGTATGTTGATTGATATGCTTGATGTTGTGATATCCATGTGTTTTTGACTGTTATCTCATGTGAAGGGGAGAATTTGGGATACCCATTGCCTTATTATTATAGCTATTGTGTTATTTTGGAGTTGGAGTTTTGAATCCTTGCTTAAAGCTGGTCTGATCAATTTGTTTGTTTTGTTATGATTGTTTGTTGTTAATAGCATGGTGAAATCGATGGGAGAATGGCAGTTAGGTGAGATGGTTGCTGCTTTAGAGCAGGTTGTTAAGGCGTGGAATTCACCTTTTAATGGAGGTGTTTCGTCTCAGTCTTCAGTGCCTGGAGTTGAGGTAGTAAGGCAGGAGGAAGAAGTTGGTTCTGTGATCAAGAGTTCATCACCTGTTGTTCAAGAGGTGTTGGGAACATCTCAGGTTGTGGCAAAAGTAAATTCTGTAGACGTGCTGGCGGTGGGATGTGTGGGTTTGTCGAAACAGCGTTTGCATGATTTGGGAGCTGAGGAGTATCATGGTTCGACACCTGAGATGTTTGAGGCCTGGTTAGCCAGTGTAGTTCAGATTTTGGATCAGGAAGGTTGTGACTATGCCTGTAAGCTGGGGAGTGTTTTCTCATTGATGCTGGAGGACGCATGTGCCTGGTGGACATCTGTGGCGGTGGCATCACACATCCAAGATATAGATTGGGACTTCTTTGTGTCTGCCTTTTATGAAAGGTATCTTGGAGAGAAATTCCCAAGGGTTGAGCAACGTGATAGTGTGGTTTCAGTTTATGAAGGTGAGAAACGTTTAAGTAAGGAAGTTGTGGGTGGAGTGGAATCTCAGTTACCAGTGTGTGACTGTTGTGGAAGGCACCATGTTGGAGGTTGTTGGGGCGCAGGTGCGTGTTGGAACTGTGGTTCTAAAGAACATGTGAAGCGGGATTGTCCTCATGTGGTTAAATCAGCTTCAGTGGTAGAAAAAGGGTCTCTGAAGGGTCGTGGGCACGGCCGAGACGAAGTTCGAAGGTGGCAGGAAGAGCAGAAAGTTGTGAAGAGTTTGGGAAATGGGATCTGCTGGAATTGTGGGTCTGTTGGGCATATGAGACGTAATTGTTTGAAGTTGGCTCGGGATAGCCAGGGAGCTTTGCCACAAGGAGATGGTGGTGACCTTAGTGTGTTAGCTGATGCTACAGTGGTGCGGCTGGAGAATGATGGTTCTGCGAGGAAGAGAGCTCGACTGTTGAAGCTCCGGGGCAGTGAGGTATTTTCAGGTAACCTTGTTAAGTAACCTTTGCCTAGTTATCTTAGTTTGGTTTTGGTTTGGTTTCCCTTGCGTTGCGGGTTTGGTCTTGTTGATAGCGTGTTGGGGTAGTAGTTGTAGTTGTTTTGAAAACAACTTTAGCGTGAAGAGGGCTTTAGTGAGTATCTTGTGGATAATGGTTGCTAGAATGATGGAGTTAGACAAGTTAGAAGTGAGTTAGGAGGTTGTTCTTAGACAGATTCTGAGGATGTTATTGGTGGGTGTGAACTGACATACATGCACAGTTAAAAATCATTTGTTATATGCTATATTATATATGTGCTGGTCCATGCATACATGTGACATGACATTAGAGGTTTTGCATACATGTACATCAGGCATTGATAGGGCATATTGGTGACCATGCATACGAACGTTCACACTCACTAATAGCTAATCGAGTCTGTTAGTGTTGTGATAGGGTTAGGTTGGATGATGGGTTTTAGAGGTTGTTTTGGTGCTAGGAGAATGTTAGAAGTAATGGAGGGTATTAAGCAAGCTGTTGGTAGTAGTGGGTGCGGTATAGCATGTTGGTAGAAGGAAAGTGTTTGGCGCTTTATGAGTATAGCCAGTAGTAGTGGTGGTTCCTTGGTGTTAAGTGATGTTGCAGGTTAGTGGATGTGTTCTCAGAGTGCTGAGGTAACTTGGCATTGATATTGTAGTAGAAGGGTTGTTTTTATAGGTGATGGTTTTTAGCAACCTTTGAGGAGTTGAGAAGAGGGTTTTTGTTGTGGGTTTTAGAAAAGGGTTAGCCTGGGAGAATAGAAGTTTCGTAATCTAGAGATGAATGTATAGGTTGGGCGATGTTCTAGTAGGGTAAGTGTTGTGGTCAAAGCTTGAAGTGGAAAGGCAATGTAAGATCGAAGGCCATTGTTGGTTGGACGGGTTCTTGTAAGAAGTGGTTGGCTGGTTGTGAATAAGTAAATTCCTTCTGAAGTCGGCTGGTGGTGTATGGAACGGCTGGCGGAGTCAAGATTGGGGTTTTTTGATGTGATTTTTGGATATTGGATGAGTAGTCCTGGTGAGTCGTTATGGTAATGATAGCGGCGGATGTGAAGGAATGTCAGCATTACGTTGAGAGGGTTGGGTAAGCAGTTGATGCTTAAGAATTTTTGCTTGTTGGGAAAATCTGTGAAGGAGGTTGGGGAGTTGCAAGGAGTTTTAGAAGTAGTGAAGGTTGTGGATCACATGGTGGCTGAACGGGATTGGTTGGTGTCCTTGTGTGAGCCTTGTGATTTAAGAACATCAAGGTGTTTAAAAGTCCTTGGATGATTCTTGTTAAGAACAACATGGTGTTTAAAAGTCCATGGTTGGTTATTGGTTATGAGTTAAAGTGTTGTATGCTGTAAAAGTTGGAAGTTCTTCAGGTTGTTGTTGGGGCTATGAGCAGTCTGGAAGTGTGAAAAGTTAAGATGCGGTTAACATCTGAGTGTTCTGGAATTTGTGAACAGTATGTGGTGGTGTTGAGTTTGGGTGAAGTTTGTGAGGAGAGTGTTCAGTGGTGGTTAAGTCTCCTGTGTTGCTTTGTGTGTTGTTTTGAGAAGTTGGTTGTTCTCTTTTCGCCAGTTGAAATTTCGAGGACGAAATTTCCTAAGGGGGGGAGAGTTGTAACACCCCAATTTTGGGCTTAGAAGTTTTGGGTTTCGGACCGGTTCGATCGGAGTGCGGTTCGAATATATAAAGGTGAAATTAGGAAAGCCTAGTTCGGGTTGCATTAAAAATATGGAAAAATGTCCTAAAATCCTCTTTTATTATATATAAGAGAAAGGTGAAATCAATTTTGTAAAATGAGGTTTGGAAGAGTGACATTTTGGGTTAGTGACCAAAATGTAATTTTTGAAAACTGTGTGACTGTTTTAAAAAGGATTGAAACTTTGAATCTTTAAGGAGCTATTTACCCAATGGGAGTTTCTCCAGATTTTTCTAAGATATTAAATGATTAATTAAAGGTTTTTAAATAAAACTAAAAAGGAGGAAGATATTTTGGCATTTTCCAACTAACTTTTCCTAAAGTTTCATTTCCATTTTTTTCTCTCATCTTTCTCTCAAACCAAACACATTTTCTCCAGAGCATTTCCTTCTGATTTTGATGTCCAAACATGAGGTTTTAATCCTCTTTTGATCTCTAACCATCTCTTCAACAAAACCTCACCATTTGCTAATTGGATTTTTAAGATTTTGGTTCTAAAAAGGGAGAAACTCAAGTTTGGAGGTAAGAACGTCCTTCTCCTCTAAACTCTCAGTTCTTTACTAAAATTCCCAAGTTCTCAATCCTTAATTTGTGTTTTATAAAAGGTTTTAAGGTTGTGTTCTTGATCTTGGCTTTTAAATGCAAGATTTGCTTGATTTTGGTGAAATTTCGTATGATCTGATTGGGCAGTGTTTTGAGGTGTCAATTTTATGTTAAATGAATGTTAAATTGATGAGAAGTTGAGGTTTAATCAATGCAATCCCGGATAGGTTGATTTTCCTAAGTTTAGCTTGAGTTTTTGGTTGTTTTTGGAGTGTTTTTCATGATCTGTTATAGCTGGAGGTATAAGGACGTGTTTGGGATCATTTTGGATGTTAATTGATGTTTAAAAATGGTTAGAAGTGATGGATCTTGGCTGGGTTAAGTTTTGGAAGTGTTTGGAGGTGATTTCGGTTGTGTTTGGTAGCCGAAATGTTGGATTTGTGATGAGCAGCGAGTTTAGTTGTGTTGCTGGTGTTTTTAGTGCATTATGATGCATTAATCCTCTGATGTTATGTGCTTGAAACAGGGGAGGAAGATCCGTGAGCATTAGGGGTGGTGTTGAAGGTTTCGGATGCTTGGAAGGCTTGTTGGCTAGCCTTGTTTTGTGTATCGGTGAGTGAAGTTGGGTTTTCAGCTTTTAAACCAAGGTTTGAAGGTTTTGGGAGCTTAGTTTAAGTCTAAACAACTTTGCTAAGCTCAAGAGTAAGTAAATGGATTTATCTCTTGGTTTGTGTTGTGAATTGGTTTTAAAGAATTTGTGATTGTTGGATGCAATGCATGTGGTTTGCATGTTTTAAATTCAGTTTTGAAAGCATATTTTAGCATGGTTTTATGCTGGTTTTGAAAGCCATGAGAGAAGGATGCTCAAGGTAAGAGATCCTTGGTTTTGTACATTGAAATTGTGGATTTCATGCATGGTGTTGCATGTTGTTTAATGGCTTTGTTTAATGCTTCAAAAACAGTGGATTGATGATGGTAAATGATGGTTTTTGCATTATGTTTATGCTTGTAAATCAATGGATTTATGTGGTAAGATGGTTATATTGGCAAGTGATGAAAGTGGTTCTTGGTTACTTTAATCGGATATAGTTAGCCGGCTATAGGATTGGGTGCACCGTGAATAAAGTCGCCTTGGATGTGGAGTGGTTATGAGTGAACCGGTAACTCCATCCAAGTATCCTAACGAGATGGTCAAGAACACCATGGTGGTTGAAATTCCATGGGTGGGTCTTGTGTAAGCAAAGGTAATAATGGTGGTTAAAATTCCATTTGAGGACCTTGTGCTTGTTAAGATCACAATGGTGGTGTAAAGTCCATGTGTGGATCTTGTGTAGGGTGTCCCGGATCTCGTTAGTGATGTTATACAACTACCAACGGAATATGTCAAGGTTATATGGTGGTTAAAATTCCATATATGGGAACCTTGGGAATGTCAAGGTTATAAGGTGGTTAAAATTCCATATATGGGAACCTTGGGAATGTTAAGGTTATATGGTGGTTAAAATTCCATATATGGGAACCTTGTGAATGTTGAGGTCATATGGTGGTTAAAATTCCATATGCGGACCTTGTGTGTGGTAAGGTCAAATGGTGGTTAAAATTCCATTTGGGGACCTTGGGTTGGTAGTGTGTATGAAGCGTGGGGACAACGCTTGTGATCCGCGTATCCGATTGGATGTTGAGTTGAAAAGTGGATATGGTTTATCACTTGGAAGCCAATATAATGTTCTTGAATGTAATGAAGCATGAGATGCTTGAAATGATGCATGGTTGCATGAGAAGTGTGTAATGCTTTATGAATGCATGTATTACTTGTTAGCTTGAACAAGTGTTGATTATCTTTTGAGAATGGCATGTGTGCATGAAATCTCTTTAGTGCATTGAAGTCTTGCGAAGACTTGTTTTTAAAGGCATGAGATGCAAATATTGATGATGTGGTTCATATGTTGCATTTGTTTAATGCACGTGTTAGATTGAATGAGTAAATGGTTTTTAAAGGTTTCTTGCTTTAAATGATATTCAAGTATGAGAAAGGTATGATGTGAAATGGAAGTGTTTTCCAAGGATTTTGTATTTAACCTTGCATATGATGTTCATGCATGGAATGGTTAAATTGATGGTTTTGCAAGTTTGTGCTTTGAAAAGGTTTACTTAGCTTCAAGCTAAGGGTTGGTTTTCATGTCTGAGAAATGCATGATTTTAAGCATGTTGTTTAAAAGAGTTTTCAAACATTGCTTTGGTTTATCGAATCGAGTTTGCTTTTTAAAAGTGGTTTTATGACTCGCTGGATTGATGGTGTTTTGGTTTTGAGCATTCCTCACTAAGCATTATGTGCTTACGCTCCTTTTTGTCCATCAATGCAGATAATTGAAGTTGGAACAGCGAGAAGCAAGGGATTCAAGGAGAGCTCCACTTGAGATGTATGTCTCGGTTAATAGCTATAGATAATAAAGGCAATGGGGGGAAATCTCTTATGTTGATGTTTAATGAGTTTGTGTATGTTGAACAAGTTTGGTTTATGATTTTGAACTATGTGGTGTAAGCTTGCAACGTTTGAATCTTCTTATGCTTAGGTTGTTATGCTATGCTTCTTGTTTGAAAAGCATGATTGAGTGTTGGATGTGTTGAATGAGTTGGTCCACCTAGGGATGGTTTTGTATCTAGATTTTGATGCAAATTGGTAGGTATGATGCTTGGCATGTTGTTGATTTATTGTGGAATGGTTTGGAGCATGTTTGATGGGGTTTAAAGGTGTTTAAACAGGCCTATCTGCTGTTTCTGGGCAGGGTGTTTCGAAACACCCTTGCCTGTTTCGAAACAGGCCCTTGTTTTGGCCAGGGTGTTCCTGAACGGCCTAGACCCGTTTCTGAACACTTTGGCTACTGCCAAGGGGTGTTCCTGAACGGCCTAGACCCGTTTCTGAACACCTGATGGTTTGCAAGCTTTACGTTTTAGTCCCGTTTCTTGTTTGTGCAATTGCTTGAGTTTGAGATGTCCGTTTGAGATGAAATTTTGCAGAGAGGCATGAAACATGACTAATTTCATAATGGTAACTTAAAAATTGGTAAAGTCCTCTTAATTTTCAGAATTTACAATTTGGTCCCTAATTTCGTATTTTGTGCAATTGGGTCCCTTATTGTTTTCCGATTGCTGTGATTTTTGAGTATGCTTATCTCAAGAGTATGCCTAGGTTAAATGTGCATCTAGACAAGTTTAAAAAGAAAAAAAGGGTCGTTAATCAAGGTTGACTTTCGGGTTGACTTTGGTTTTCCCCGTGTAATCTTCGTAGTTCGGGTCAACCGTCTAGGCCGGGCTACGGGGGTTACATTCCATATTCAAAAGTAGAAAGCAGTGATCAGATTTAACATTAAAATCAGAAATGATGGTATAATTTGGATTAGTAGCTTTCCATGCCATATTACCAACAAATCGGTCTAATCTCTCGAACAAAGTAGGGGTTTTAGGCCCAAGTTTAGACCATGTGAACCAACCCGAGGTAGGTTTCCAGTCAAAAAGGTTATTGCGTGAGAGGCATTGACGAAAATTATTGATTTGAGATCTTGCACGACGACAGCCGCCTTGTTTCTCATTATCAGATAGGATTTCGTTGAAATCACCACCGAGAAGCCAAGGTAGACCGTCATTGTTGTTTAGTGAATCAATTAAATCCCAAGTTTTAGTTTTATGACTTGTTTCAGAGTAACCATGTATACCAGTGAAATAAAACGAATAAGAATTGCAAGAAATATAAGTATGAATGAAACGATCCGAATAAGAAAGCATAAAAATATCATAATTATTCGAGGAAAATAAAGCAATACCAGAGCAATATTTAGAGTAATCAACCGAAAAAACCTTATCCATACCTAGCAAAGAACTAAGACGGCTACAAGCCGTATTTTTAAGTTTTGTTTCACATAAAAAAAGTAAATCAGGAGAATGAAGACGAACATATTGCTGGAGGTGTTGAACTGCTTGGATCTTCCCAAGACCCTGACAGTTCCAGCATAAGATGCTCATTTCCCTCGGCGAGGCTGTGAGTCAGCCACCGCCGGAGAGTTTTTTCCCCTGCTCATCCCAGCTTTCGGGGTTGGAGAAGGAGAGAGCCCGGACTTCTTTGGCTGGAGGATCACATGGATGGGGGAGCGTCTCTTAGTGCCACGGTTCGGAGGAATAGGGATAGGAGCAGGAGCTGATGCTGCATCATTGGGATAGTTTTTAAGAAGCCAGGAGTCAAATGCATCAAAAAGTGAAATACCGGTTTGAAGGAAATGCTTACTTAATTGAGCATCCAGATTTTCCACTTGTTGGGCAGTAGGGCTTGGTACACCATCATCTTGGCCTTCCCAATCGCCTTTCTTAGGGTCCTTAGGGATAGGGTATATTGTATTCAGAGGTTGTAGCTCTAAAACCCGAGGAGGGAGTTAAACTTGTGATGGTTTTTGGGTATCCATTTTGGTAGTAGGCGGCTCGGAAGATTCCTCTCCTATCATCTCATCATTATTTTAATTATCCTCAGCAGGAAGATCTGCGAATGATGCAGCATCCCCTTCATTGAGTTTCCCTAGAAATTTCGAGAAAGAGGAAGTGAGTTTCAAGTGTAGGAAACGTCGGATAAAGAGTAAATGATGTGAGTGAATAAATGACAGACCCGATTCTTGCGCAGATGCAACAGGTTCAGCAACAGATTTACCCTTATCCTTCGGGTCTGTAAAAAAAGAGAATCAAAATATGAATGTGAAGAAAAGTAAAGAGGTTGTTGAAAACAGAATAAAAGTGATAAAATACCTATCGGTGGGTGGCGGCTATCATTAGCAGAGGTCTCAACAGATTTACCCTTATCCTTTGTGTCTGTATAAAGAGGAGAATCAATATATAAACGTAAAGAAAAATAGAGAAGTTGTTGGAACCAGAATAAAAGAGATAAAATACCTATCGGTGGATGGCGGCTAGCATTAGAAGAAGGCTCAACTGCACTGATACGACCACGTGGTCCCTGATCCCGGCGACGCGGGGGAAGCCAACGGAGCCACTCACCATATTGAAGTTTAGCCGGATCAATCGTGGCTTTGTTGGGACAATGTTCGAAGATATGACTAATGAGACCACACCCGTGGCATAGTAGAGGAAGACATTCATATTGGAGACGACAAGAAGTAGTATGTGTACCTTTCCCAATAAGTAGGAAGCGTCGGACAGGCTTAGAGATGTCCATGAGAATTTCAACTCGTAAAAATTCAGTCATATTTCCTCTTTCTCTTCGTGTGTCAGTTCTGAGAACGGTGCCAACCATAGCACCAAGAGATTGGCCCACTAAGTGAGTTCTATCAGGATCATCCATTAAAGGCTTGGGTAGAGCAAGTATACGAAACCAGATTCGCATAGGATTGAAAGAATATTCATCCATACTTTTCCCGGGGTTATATTCAGCAAGTGCCATCCACTCATCTTTATAAAGCCAGGGGCCTCGTTCATAAACATCATCTCGATCACTAATTGTGGCAAACTCAATTCTAAAGAAAGAATCTCTAATAATGGAGATTGATTTGAGGTTATTCTTTTTCCAGATACCTTCAAATGCTGAAAGAACAGCCAGTCATCGATCGGCTTTGTGGAGATGAATTTTCCAACTAGAATTGTTTTCGGGTCCTCCTCAAAGAAGTCAAAATATGTAGTATAGATAGCATTTGCCTCTTCATTGGTGAGATCTAGATTGGTGTAGTGGGGAAGAGAGGATGATGAAGCCATTTGGTCGAAAATAGGAGAGTGAGCAATAGTGAGAGACAAATAGTGATAGACTATGTAGAAAAAAATAAAAAAGAGAAGTAACTTATGAATAAGAGTTACGGAAAGAAAAGAGGTGATTAATGGAATAAGGAAAGAGAGAAGAATGTAAATGAAACAAGAGGAGGGAAAGTTTCCAAGATTTGGATATGAAGATCGTATGCTAATAAGGAAAGAAGGGAGAATCGTAGGGAGTGGGCGCATGGAGTTAAAGATCTGAATTATAGGAAATATTGAAAATGAAAGAAAGTATAGTAGTAAATCATATAAAGTGTAGTATGGAAAGAAGCCCCTTAAATCATGGGGGGACGTATGATAGAATAGTGTGAAGAGAAATAATAGGGGATAATTTGAGGAAAGAAATTCAGAAATGGGGAAGGTGTAAGAAATAATTATGGTAAGTGTTGTATACAATCTATAATTATAATAGAATCTGGGAAGAAAGATATCCAAGTAATTGTGTAGTTCAAATAAGGTAAAAGGCAGTATATTCCAGAAGGCAAGTCGATTCACAGCTTTGACTAAAAAGATATTTGTATTTATGGTGATAGTAAGGATCACTAGAGGAATGAAATAAAGTAGGAAATAAATTATGAAAATAATTAGGGAATGGGGGGTAAATGTAGGCATTGGTGGAATTTGACGAAAAATAGTAATTGTTGTAAGAGGATGTGTTACGTAAGTAGAGTTGGCTTTAAAATTGATAGCATTCAAGAGCCTAAATATTAGAGATTGAATTTGATGGATTGGGTAGCGTTTGACCTTTTTTCTAGCAATTAAAGAGGGCAAAGTCTGGTTGAGAGCATATAATTTTGATAAAACTTGAGGCCATATTAATGAAATGTCTGAGTATGGCCTTGTAATTTTAACGAATTTTGATAAAATTTTGTAAATTTTGCAAGGAGATGAGTGGATAGAAAGAATGATAAAAGGATTGGGGATATTACTGTATAATAGTTTTGTGTAATAGATTGTTTTCACCTAGAAGGTGGTCGTGGTAATTCCCCTTGAGAGGGTTTGATTAATGGCACCAAAATAGGTGTAGTGGTTAACAGAAGAACACAACAAGAACAAATAAAAGTTAAAGATGATATGAACAACGTAATTGA
Organism: Hibiscus trionum; assembly: GCA_030270665.1. Taxonomy (NCBI): domain Eukaryota; kingdom Viridiplantae; phylum Streptophyta; class Magnoliopsida; order Malvales; family Malvaceae; genus Hibiscus; species Hibiscus trionum. Next base: position 35,736,710 of record BSYR01000026.1, on the reverse strand, counting down.
AGATCTTATGTGTACGAGGAAAGTTAAAACCATAAAAAAAACTAAAGAACCATCCATAGAATAAATGCATGATGAAGGGAAAAGACTTACTATACCTAGAAAACAAATAAGGCCAAGTATAAGTAGGGGATATGGTATTGGGATAGGATATACTATACAGGAAGAAAATAATACCAGAGAGCATGCCATCATATAGAAGAACTAAACATGAAATAATAGTAAAAAAGAATGCATGAAGCATATGTAAAGAAAGAAGCAAACAGAGTAAAGGCACACCCAAATAATAAGGATTACAAACCATAGGATAGAGAGAAGAGGGGAGAAGAAACTTAGTACATACCAAATGAGCAAAGGAAAGGGGGTAAAAGAATAATTACAGGCCCATAAGCAATAAAAGAGAAACATATAAAAAAGGAAGGCAGCTAGACTTGGGTAGAAGCAACAGACCCAGCTATACGACCAGCTTAATAGAACGGTAGCCTCACGGGTGGGGTATGAAACATGAAAAACAAAAAGAAAGGCGTAAGGTGACGAATATAGGTTGTAGTAAAGAAAAGGGCAAATATAGGGGGAATTAAAAAAATAAATACATCCCATAAATTCTAAAATAAAAAACCGTAGACATGTTACATTGAAGCATGGCCAAGGTCTTCGGGGCAGGATCTTCCACAAAGCATTGAAGTTCTCGTAAACAAAAAGAAGGAAGGAAAAAGTTAGAGTGAAAAAAGAAAAACTTGGATCAGACAGAGGAGGGAGCTGATAAAGCATGGATTTGAGATGGTGGTGTCAAGTAATAATATTGAGAGATGAGAGGGAGGATATAAACCATATGCAAGAGAAATTACCATCGATGGAGCTATTAACAATAATTTGAATGGTAAAAACAGTTAGAAAATGAAGTATGGATAAGCAGATATAATGGGAAGCCAAAGTAATATATAAAACATTATAAAGAGTAATGAGAAGCATACAGGTAGCTATGGAGCAAAGAGAGGGAAACCCACATAGAAAGATAACATCAATTATATCTAACATAGTCGAATAAGATCTTGTAACATCAAACCAAGAAGGGAGAATACATCCTCTATAGAACCAGGTAAAATTCGTAAGGTAAGCAGAAGGGAAACCCACATGGTGGTTCTAGAATATTTCCCCAAGAAGGGGTCGTGAATTCCCCATATAGGGGATGGACAAAAAAAGGTAAATAGAGAAGACAAAGAAGTATAACATGAATAATATAAATAAAAAGCAAGCTAGCAACGCAGGATTAAGAACATACCAATTACAATGAGAATGGGAAACATGGGAAACAACAACAATTCTCAAATAGATGTAAAAGAGAAGAGGCCAATCTGAAAAAATAACACAGGTACTAAGCCAAAGAATAATGAAAAGGAGATAACCAGCATACTCGATAAGTAAAAGAGGGGAAAACAGTGGGTAGACGATGGAGAAAAAAAGAAAGAAGATTGAGCATATCATACAGAAAAGATCGGGATAAAAGAAAAACCAACGAGTACAAAAAGAAACAGATCAAACAACATATATCAAAAAAATAATAAAAAGAATTTGATAACAAAGAGTACACATAAAGAAAGGAAACACAGCAGTGTAAAAAGAGGGAAAAAAGAAAAAATACCTTTAAATAACCGAGCAAGGTGGAAACAAAGTTGTTGGAGTGGTTGAAAAACGGCAAGGAAGCACAGCCTCTGCCTCGCTTCTGTGCAAAATGACCGAGGACAACCATTGTTGGAACTGGAAAATGGAGAGAACAGTGAGGAGAAAACAGATATGAAGAAAAAAATAAAAGAAAGAAAACAGAAAAAATGGGATGCGGAGATAAACGGAGAAGCCCAAAACCAAAACCGATCGGATAAAGAAGACGGTGGATGATGGGTTTCGAGGGAAACCCTAGATCTAGATATGGCCCGCGTCTTTGAATCAAGAAGAGACGGAGAGAGGCAAATAATCTGGAAAATCCTTGTAGATGGTGATATCCTCATACAACAAACAAACGGATTAAAAAAGCATTGAAAAAAATTTAAGAAAAATCGTAACAAAATAAGATAGATTAGGGAAGAAATATTATCGGCCGGGATGGCTCTCATGAGATCTCTGCCATGAAGCTCCAGGTTCTTAGATTAGTAAGGTGTGTCGGCTGGTATGGAGGGAAGGGGAAGGGTGAACGGCGTGGTGGGGGAAAGGAGGGGGTGGAAAGAGGGTGAAAGGAAAAGCGGGTTAAGAAAAAAAAGAAAGAAAATGAAGCGGCGCAAAAAAGAATTCCGACAAACACCCTTGAGAGAACCGAAAAATTTGAGAGAAAACTGATAGCCATACCCACCCGTTGGAATTTTAACTGAGTAAAAAAAAACCCGTTGGACTTTTAACTAAGTAAAAAGTACAAAAAATGAGTTTTTGCAATATAATCGTGTTGAAAAGATCGTAATCAATGATATGAAGTCCTAAAATTTGATTAAAACTTGTTTTTCAGTCATTTTTGAAGAGGTTTCGGGCGAGCGGGTCTAAATGGGCCGTAAAATGGAACCGTTGGACTTTTAACTGAGTAAAAAATACTGAATTTGAGTTTTTGCAATATAATCTTGTTGAAAAGCTCGTAATCAATTATATGAACTCCTAAAATTGTATCAAAACTTGTTTTTCGGTCCTTTTTGTAGAGGTTTCGGACGAGCGGGTCCAAATGGGCCTTAAAATTGACCCGTTGAACTTATAACTGCGTAAAAAGAACAGAAATTGAATTTTTGCAATACAATAGTTTTGAAAAGCTCGTAATCAGCGATATGAACTATTAAGTTTTGATTAAAACTTGTTTTGTGGTCCTATTTGTAGAAGTTTCGGACGAGCGGGTCTAAATGGGCCGTAAAATGGACCCGTTAGACTTTTAACTAAGTAAAAAGTACAAAAATTGAGTTTTTGCAATATAATCGTGTTGAAAAGATCGTAATCAATGATATGAAGTCCTAAAATTTGATTCAAACTTGTTTTTCAGTCATTTTTGAAAAGGTTTCGGGCGAGCGGGTCTATATGGGCCGTAAATTGGACCCGTTGGACTTTTAACTAGGTAAAAAATATCGAATTTGAGTTTTTGCAATATAATCTTCTTGAAAAGCTCGTAATCAATTACATGAACTCCTAAAATTTGATCAAAACTTGTTTTTCGGTCCTTTTTGTAGAGGTTTCGAGCGAGTGGGTCTAAATGGGCCTTAAAATGGACTCGTTTACCTTATAACTACGTAAAAAGAACATAAATTGAATTTTTGCAATACAATAGTGTTGAAAAGCTCGTAATCAATTATATGAACTCCTAAAATTTGATCAAAACTTGTTTTTCGGTCATTTTTGTAGGGGTTTCGGGCGAGCGGGTCTAAATGGGCCTTAAAATGGACCCTTTGAACTTATAACTGCGTAAAAAGAACATAAATTGAATTTTTGCAATACAATAGTGTTTAAAAGCTCGTAATCAATGATATGAACTCTTAAGTTTTGATTAAAACTTGTTTTACTGTCCTTTTTGTAGAGATTTCGGTAGAGCGGGTCTAAATGGGCCGTAAAATGGACCCGTTAGACTTTTAACTGACTAAAAAGTACATTAATTCAGTTTTTGCAATATAATTGTATTGAAAAGGTCGTAATCAATGATATGAAGTCCTAAAATTTGATTAAAAGTTATTTTTCAGTCATTTTTGAAGAGGTTTCGGGCGAGCGGGTCTAAATGGGCCGTAAAATGGACCCGTTGGACTTTTAACTTAGTAAAAAATACCGAAATTGACTTTTTTGCAATATAATATTGTTGGAAAGCTCGTAATCAATTTTATGAACTCCTAAAATTTGATCAAAACTTGTTTTTTGGTCCTTTTTGAAGAGGTTTCGGGCGAGCGGGTCTAAATGGGCCTTGAAATGGACTCGTTGAACTTATAATTGTGTAAAAAGAACATAAATTGAATTTTTGCATTTCAATAGTGTTGAAAAGCTCGTAATCAACGATATGAACTCTTAAGTTTTGATTAAACTTGTTTTGCTGTCCTTTTTGTAGAGGTTTCGGGCGAGCAGGTCTAAATGGGCCGTAAAATGGACCCGTTGGACTTTTACCTTAGTAAAAAATACCGAAATTGACTTTTTGCAATATAATCTTGTTGAAAATCTCGTAATCAATTATATGAACTCCTAAAATTTGATCAAAACTTTTTTTCGGTCCTTTTTGTAGAGGTTTCGGGCGAGCGGGTCTAAATGGGCCTAGAAATGGACTCGTTGAACTTATAATTGTGTAAAAAGAACATAAATTGAATTTTGCAATCCAATAGTGTTGAAAAGCTCGTAATCAACGATATAAACTCTTAAGTTTTGATTAAAACTTGTTTTGCGGTCCTTTTTGTAGAGGTTTCGGACGAGCGGGTCTAAATGGGTCGTAAAATGGACCCGTTGGACTTTTAACTGAGTAAAAAGTACAAAAATTGAGTTTTTGCAATATAATCGTGTTGAAAAGATCGTAATCAATGATATGAACTCCTAAAATTTGATTAAAACCTGTTTTTCGGTCATTTTTGAAGAGGTTTCAGGCGAGCGGGTCTAAATGGGCCGTAAAATGGACCCGTTGGACTTTTAACTAAATAAAAAATACAAAAATTGACTTTTTGCAATATAATCTTGATGAAAAGCTCGTAATCAATTATATGAACTCCTAAAATTGGATCAAAACTTGTTTTTCGATCCTTTTTGTAGAGGTTTCGGACGAGCGGGTCTAAATGGGCCTTAAAACGGACCCGTTGAACTTATAACTGCGTAAAAAGAAAAGAAATTGAATTTTTGCAATACAATAGTGTTGAAAAGCTCGTAATCAACGATATGAACTCTTAAGTTTTGATTAAAACTTGTTTTGTGGTCCTTTTTGTAGAGGTTTCGGACGAGCGGGTCTAAATGGGCCGCAAAATGGACCCGTTGGACTTTTAACTGAGTAAAAAGTACATAAATTGAGTTTTTGCAATATAATTGTGTTGAAAAGATCATAATCAATTATATGAAGTCCTAAAATTTGATTAAACTTGTTTTTCGGTCCTTTTTGAAAAGGTTTCGGACGAGCGGGTCTAAATGGGCCGTATAATTGACCCGTTGGACTTTTAACTTAGTAAAAAATACCGAATTTGAGTCTTTGAAATATAATCTTGTTGAAAAGCTCGTAATCAATTATATTAACTCCTAAAATTCGATCAAAACTTGGTTTTCGGTCCTTTTTGTAGAGGTTTCGGGCGAGCGGGTCTAAATGGGCCTTAAAATGGACCCGTTGAACTTATAACTGCGTAAAAAGAACACAAATTGAATTTTTTCAATACAATAGTGTTGAAAAGCTCGTAATCAACGATATGAACTCTTAAGTTTTGATTAAAACTTGTTTTGTGGTCCTTTTCGTAGAGGTTTCGGACGAACGAGTCTAAATAGGCCGTAAAATGGATCCGTTGGACTTTTAAATGAGTAAAAAGTACAAAAATTGAGTTTTTGCAATATAATCGTGTTGAAAAGATCGTAATCGATGATATGAACTCCTAAAATTTGATTAAAACTTGTTTTTCGGTCATTTTTGAAGTGGTTTCGGGCGAGCGGGTCTAAATGGGCCGTAAAATGGACCCGTTGGACATTTAACTGAGTAAAAAATATAGAAATTGACTTTTTGCAATATAATCTTGTTGAAAAGCTCGTAATCAATTCTATGAACTCCTAAAATTGGATCAAAACTTTTTTCGGTCCTTTTTGTAGAGGTTTCAGAAGAGCGGGTCTAATTGGGCCTTAAAATGGACCCCATTGAACTTATAACTGCGTAAAAAGAACAGAAATTGAATTTTTGCAATACAATAGTGTTGAAAAGCTCGTAATCAACGATATGAACCCTAAAATTTGAGTTTTTGCAATATAATCTTATTGAAAAGCTCGTAATCAATTATATGAACTCCTAAAATTTGATCAAAACTTGTTTTGCGGTTTTTTTTTGTAGATGTTTCGGACGAGCGGGTCTAAATGGGCCGTAAAATGGACCCGTTGGACTTTTAACTGAGTAAAAAGTACATAAATTGAGTTTTTGCAATATAATCGTGTTGAGAAGATCGTAATCAATGATATGAAGTCCTAAAATTTGATTAAACCTGTTTTTTGGTCCTTTTTGAAGAGGTTTCGGGCGGGCGGGTCTAAATAGGCCGTAAAATGTACCCGTTGGACTTTTAACTGAGTAAAAAATACCAAATTTGAGTTTTTGCAATATAATCTTGTTGAAAAGCTCGTAATCAATTATATGAACTCCTAAAATTTGATCAAAACTTGTTTTTCGGTACTTTTTGTAGAGGTTTCGGGCGAGCGGGTCCAAATGGGCCTTAAAATGGACCCGTTAAACTTATAACTGCGTAAAAAGAACATAAATTGAATTTTTCCAATACAATAGTGTTGAAAAGCTCCTAATCAACGATATGAACTCTTAAATTTTGATTAAAACTTGTTTTGCAGTCCTTTTTGTAGAGGTTTCGAACGAGCGGGTTTAAATGGGCTGTAAAATGGACCCGTTGGACTTTTAACTGAGTAACAAGTATAAAAATTGAGTTTTTGCAATATAATCGTGTTGAAAAGATCGTAATCAATGATATGAACTCCTAAAATTTGATTAAAACCTGTTTTTCGGTCATTTTTGAATAGGTTTCGGTCGAGCAGGTCTAAATGGACCGTAAAATGGACCCGTTGGACTTTTAACTGAGTAAAAATACAAAAATTGACTTTTTGCAATATAATCTTGTTGAGAAGCTCGTAATCAATTATATGAACTCCTAAAATTGGATCAAAACTTGTTTTTTAGTCCTCTTTGTAGAGGTTTCGGGTGAGCGGGTTTAAATGGGCCTTAAAATGGACCCGCTGAACTTTTAACTAAGTAAAATGAACATAAATTGAATTTTTGCAATACAATAGTGTTGAAAGGATCGTAATCAACAATATGAACTCTTAAGTTTTGATTAAAACTTGTTTTGCGGTCCTTTTTGTAAAGGTTTCGGATGAGCGGGTCTAAATGGGCTCTAAAATGGACCCATTGGATTTTTAACTGAGTAAAAAATACATAAATTAAGTTTTTGCAATATAATCGTGGTGAAAAGAACGTAATCAATGATATGAAGTCCTAAAATTTGATTAATCTTGTTTTTCGGTCCTTTTTGTAGAGTTTTCGGGCGAGCGTGTCTAAATGGGCTGTAAAATGGACCCGTTGGACTTTTAACTAAGTAAAAAATACAGAAATTGAGTTTTTTCAATATAACCTTGTTGAAAAGCTCGTCATCAATTGTATGAACTCCTAAAATTTGACCAAAACTTGTTTTTCGGTCATTTTTGTAGAGGTTTCAGGCGAGCGAGTTTAAATGGGCCTTAAAAAGGACCCGTTGGACATTTAACTTAGTAAAAAGAACAAAAATTGAATTTTTGCAATACAATAGTGTTAAAAAGCTCGTAATCAATGATATGAACTCTTAAGTTTTGATTAAAACTTGATTTGCAGTCTTTTTTGTAGAGGTTTTGGACGAGAGGGTCTAAATGGGCCGTAAAATGGACCCATTGGACTTTTAACTGAGTAAAATGTAACACCTCAATTTTGGGCTTGGAAGTTTAGGGTCTGAACCGGACCAGTCTGATTTTTGGTTCGAATATAAAAGGAGGTTTTAGGGAAAGCCTAGTTCTGGATGCTTTAAAAATATGGAAAAATATCTAAAAATCCTCTTTTAATATATATATGAGAGTGGTGAAATCAATTTCGCAAAATAAGGTTTGGAAATACTACATTTCGGTGTAGTGCCTAAAATGCGATTTTTGAAAAGTTTACTGGTGACTGTTTTGTAAGGATTGAAACTTTGAATCTTTAAGGAGCTAATTTACCCAAATATGATTTCTCCAGATTTTTCCTTAATTTGAGTGAATTAATTAATGTTTTAATTAATTAGAAAAGAAGAGAAACTACCTTTTGGAAAAATCATAACTACCTTTTCCTAAAATTTTCTCATTTCTTTTTCTCTCAAAATTCCATTATCCAAACACTTTTCTCCAGTAGTTTTTTCATTGATTTCCACTTCAATTGATGATATTTCTATCATCAATTAGTTCCTAATCAATCTTACATCAAATCCTTTTGATTTCCTCATTGAATTTTCAAGGAAATTGGCTCAAATCAAGGAGAAATCACCATTTAGAGGTAAGATTGTTCTTCTCCTCTAAATACTCAGTTCTTTACTGAAATTCCCAAGTTGTCAATCCTTAATTTAAGTTTTATAAATGGTTTTAATTATAGGAACTTGATTTTGGCTTTAAAACTCAAGATTTGGAAGTAATCTTGAAGAATTTCGTTGTGATTGTTTGGGCTCTGTTTTGAGATGATTCTTAAGTGTATTTTGGATGTCTAATGATGTGTAAATGAGGTTTTATCAATGCAATCTCGAATAGGTTGTATTTCCTAAGTTTTTGCGTATGAAATGGTGGTTTTTGAGGTGATCTTGGTGTTCTGTTGTAGCTGGAGGTATAAGGACGAGTTTAGGTTCATTTTGGATGTTGATTGATGTTTAGAAATGGTTAGAAGTGATGGATCTTGGCTGGGTTAAGTTTTGGAAGAGTTTGGAGGTGATTTCAATTGTGTTTGGTAGCTGAAATGATGGCTTTAGGTAGAGCAACGAGTTTAAGTGTGTTGGCTGAAGATTTCAATGCATGATGATGCATTAATCCTCTGCTTTGATGTGTTTAAAACAAGGAAGACATCTTCGGACACTTGTGGAGTTGATCTGGAGGCTTGATCGGCGTTTCGGCAAACTTACGAAACGGAATTGGTGAGTGGAGTTGGGTTTCCAGCTTTGAAACCATTATTTGAAGGTTTTGGGAGCTTAGTTTAAGTCTAAACAACTTAACTAAGCTCAAGAGTAAGTTTTCGGAAAAACTCTCTTGGATGAGCCATGAAGTGGTTCGATGCATTGGTTATAAATTCCATGTTTAAATTCTGTTTTGAAAGCATGTTTTAGCATGGTTAATGCTGGTTTTGAAAGCCATGTGTTGAAGGATGCTCAAGGTAAGAGATCCTTGTTTTGGCATGTTATTAATTTGGTAATGATGCATAGTGATGCATGGTGTTTAATGCTTAAAAACAGTGGATTAATGATGTTATTTGATGTATATTGGCAAGTGATGAATTGGTTTTAAAGTACTTGAATCGGATATAGTTAGTCAGCTATAGGATTGGGTGCACCGTGAATAAAGTCGCCTTGGATGTTGAGGGGTTGTGATTGTACCAAAAACTCCATCCAAGTATCCTAACGAGAGAGATAAGATCACAACGGTGGTTAAAAGTCCGTGTGTGGATCTTGGTAAGGTCACAATGGTGGTTAAAAGTTCGTGTGTGGACCTTGTGTTATGTGTCCCGTACTCTCGTTAGGAAGTTATACAACTACCGATGAGTGGTGTCGAGGGGTTGTGATTGTACCGTAAACTCCACCCTATGTTGTTCGGTAGTGTGTATGAAGCGTGTGGGACAACGCTTGTAATCCGCGTATCCGATTGTGTTTTATGTTGTAAAAGAGTATGAATTATCACTTGAAAGCCAATATGTTGAATTGATGTAATGAAGCATGAGATGCTTGTAAAGTATGCAAGGTTGCATGAAAAGAGTTAAGCTTGTGTTTTTAAGCTTGTTGAAAGTGTTTTCTAAAAGGGCATTATTGTGTTGTTTCCTTTAGAGCATGTCTCACTAAGCTATTGTTCTTACACTCTCTCTTTTGTACCAATAATGCAGACAATTGAAGTGTTTGAGGGCAACAAGGAACCTAAGAGTCCAAGGGAAACTAAGCTCATGTATGGTGATGTTTTCATACACTATTAGTTTTGGTAATTTGGCAATGGGTGTGTTTTTGGGAGATGTTTTGGACTCCCTAGTTGTGGCATGATGCTTTTGATGTTTTGGATTTGTAATTGGCCTTTTAATGCTTGCTTTGGAGTTTGGATGGTTATTTGGTTTTGGTTAATAGGATGCATGCCTATAGACATGTGATGTTTGATGTTTGATGCCATGAATGTGTTTAGAAGTTGCAAACATGTACCTTATATGTATGATGACTTGTTGGCATGGTTAGGAAGTCATTTGGTCGTGTTTGAGTGGATTTTTGTATGAAAAACCAGCAAAATCTACAGCTTATGGGCAAACCGTATCGGAACGGGCACTAGCGTTTCGAAACAGGGCCTGTAATGGCCTTCGTGTTTCAAAACGGCTGGAGGTTGTTCCGAAACGTTTTGGCTACTGTCAAGCCCTGTTTCGGAACTAGTCTCAAAACGAACCCGTGTTTCGGAACGGTCAACACTGTTTTGAAACGGGTGACCGTTGGGCACTGATTTGAATGGTGTTGAGGTTTGCAAGTTTTACGTTTTAGTCCCAAAAGATGTCTTTGCAATTGTATGAGTTCGAGAAGTCCAATTAAAGTGAAATTTGACTGGGAAGCATGTAAAATGACTAATTACATATTGGTAACTTGAAAATCAGTTAAGACCTTCTAATTTTCAGAATTTACATTTTGGTCCCTATTATTTGTATTTTGTGCGATTGAGTCCCTTATTTAAATCCGATCGCTGTGCTTATTATGTAAATGTTTCTTAAGTGTTCGCTTAGGGTTAACGTGCATCTAGAAAAGATTAAAAAGAAAAAAAAGGGTCGTTAATCAAGGTTGACTTTCGAGTTGACTTTGGTTTTCCCCGTGTAATCTTCGTAGTTCGGGTCAACCGTCTAGGCCGGGATAAGGGGGTTACTTAAAAAATACATAAATTGTGTTTTTGCAATATAATCATGTTGAAAAGATCGTAATCAATGATATGAAGTCCTAAAATTTGATTAAACTTGTTTTTCGGTCCTTTTTGAAGAGGTTTCGGGCGAGCGGGTCTAAATGGGCCGTAAAATGGACCCGTTGGACTTTTAACTGAGTAAAAAATTACCGAATTTGAGTTTATGCAATATAATCTTGTTGAAAAGCTCTTAATCAATTATATGAACTCCTAAAATTTGATCAAAACTTTTTTTTCGGTCCTCTTTGTAGAGGTTTCGGGCGAGCGGGTCTAAATGGGCCTTAAAATGGACCCGTTGAACTTATAACTGCGTAAAAGGAACAAAAATTGAATTTTTCCAATACAATAGTGTTGAAAAGCTCGTAATCAACGATATGAACTCTTAAGTTTTGATTAAAACTTGTTTTGCGGTTCTTTTTGTAGAGGTTTCGGTTGAGCGGTTCTAAATGGGCCGTAAAATGGACACGTTGGACTTTTAACTGAGTAAAAAGTACAAAAATTGAGTTTTTGCAATATAATCATGTTGAAAAGATCGTAATCAATGATATGAACTCCTAAAGTTTGATTAAAACTTGTTTTTCGGTCATTTTTGAAGAGGTATCGGGCCAGCGCGTCTAAATGGGCCGTAAAATGGACTCGTTGGACTTTTAATTGAATAAAAAATAAATAAATTGACTTTTTGCAATATAATCTTGATGAAAAGCTCGTAATCAATTATATAAACTCCTAAAATTGGATCAAAACTTGTTTTTCGGTCCTTTTTGTATTAGTTTCGGACGAACGGGTCTAAATGGGCCTTAAAATGGACCCGTTGAACTTATAACTGCGTAAAAAGAACAGAAATTGAATTTTTGCAATACAATTGTGTTGAAAAGCTTGTAATCAAAGATATGAACTCTTAAGTTTTGATTAAAATTTGTTTTGCGGTCCTTTTGTAGAGGTTTCGGACGAGCGGGTCTAAATGGGCCGCAAAATGGACCCGTTAGACTTTTAACTTAGTAAAAAGTACATAAATTGAGTTTTTGCAATATAATCGTGTGGAAAAGATTATAATCAATGTTATGAAGTCCTAAAATTTGATTAAACTTGTTTTTCGGTCCTTTTTGAAGAGGTTTCGGGCGAGCGGGTCTAAATGGGCCGTAAAATGGACCCGTTGGACTTTTAACTTAGTAAAAAATACCGAATTTGAGTTCTTGCAATATAATACTGTTGAAAAGCTCGTAATCAATTATATGAACTCCTAAAATTTGATCAAAACTTGTTTTCCGGTCCTTTTTGTAGAGGCTTCGGGCGAGCGGGTCTAAATGGGCCTTAAAATGGACCCGTTGAACTTATAACTGCGTAAAAAGAACATAAATTGAATTTTTGCAATACAATAGTGTTGGAAAGCTCGTAATCAACGATATGAACTCTTAAGTTTTGATTAAAACTTGTTTTGCGGTCCTTTTGTAGAGGTTTCGGACGAGCGGGTCTAAATGTGCCGTAAAATGGACCCGTTGGACTTTTAACTGAGTAAAAAGTACATAAATTGAGTTTTTGCAATATAATCGTGTTGAAAAGATCGTAATCAATGATATGAACTACTAAAATTTCAGTAAAACCTGTTTTTCGGTCATTTTTGAAGAGGTTTCGGGCGAGCAGGTCTAAATGGGTTGTAAAATGGACCCGTTTGACTTTTAACAGAATAAAAAATACAAAAATTGACTTTTTGCATTATAATCTTGTTGAAAAGCTCGTAATCAATTATATGAACTCCTAAAATTGGATCAAAACTTGTTTTTTAGTCCTTTTTGTAGAGGTTTCGGGCGAGCAGGTTTAAATGGGCCTTAAAATGGACATGCTGAACTTTTAACTAAGTAAACTGAACAGAAATTAAATTTTTGCAATACAATAGTGTTGAAAGGATCGTAATCAACAATATGAACTCTTAAGTTTTGATTAAAACTTATTTTGCGGTTCTTTTTGTAAAGGTTTCGGACGAGTGGGTCTAAATTTGCCCTAAAATGGACCCATTGGACTTTTAACTGAGTAAAAAATACATAAATTGAGTTTTTACAATATAATCGTGGTGAAAAGAACGTAATCAATGATATGAAGTCCTAAAATTAGATTAAACTTGTTTTTCGGTCCTTTTTGTAGAGTTTTCGGGGGAGCGTGTCTAAATGGGCGGTAAAATGGACTCGTTGGATTATTAACTGAGTAAAAAATACATAAATTGAGTTTTTGCAATATAATCTTGTTGAAAAGCTCGTCATCAATTATATGAACTCCTAAAATTTGATCAAAACTTATTTTTCAGTCATTTTTGTAGTGGTTTCAGGCGAGCGGGTTTAAATGGGCCTTAAAATGAACCCGTTGGACTTTTAACTGTGTAAAAAGAACATATTTTGAATTTTTGCAATACAATAATGTTAAAAAGCTCGTAATCAATGATATGAACTCTTAAGTTTTGATTAAAACTTGATTTGCGGTCTTTTTTGTAGAGGTTTCGGACGAGAGGGTCTAAATAGGCCGTAAAATGGACTCGTTGGACTTTAAACTGAGTAAAAAGTGAAAAAATTGAGTTTTTGCAATATAATCGTGTTGAAAAGATCGTAATCAAGGATATGAAGTCCTAAAATTTGAATAAAACTTGTTTTTCGATCCTTTGTGTTGAGGTTTCGGGCGAGCGGGTCTAATTGGGCCATAAAATATACCCGTTGGACTTTTAACTGAGTAAAAAATACAAAAATTGTGTTTTTGCAATATAATCTTGTTAAAAAGTTCGTAATCAATTATATGAACTCCTAAAATTTGATTAAAACTTGTTTTTCGGTCATTTTTGAAGAGGTTTCGGGCAAGCAAGTCTAAATGGGCCTTAAAATGGACCCGTTGGATTTTTAACTGTGTTAAAAGAACATAAATCAAATTTTTGCAAAACCATAGTGTTGAAAAGCTCATAATCAATAATATGAACTCCTAAGTTTTGATTAAAACTTTATTTGCGGTCCTTTTTGTTGATGTTTCGGACGAGCGGGTCTAAATGGGCCGTAAAATGGACCCGTTGGACTTTAAACTGAGTAAAAAATACCGAATTTGAGTTTTTGCAATATAATTCTATTGAAAAGATCGTAATCAATGATATGAAGTCCTAAAATTTGATTAAAACATATTTTTCGGTCCTTTTTGTAGAGGTTTCGGGCGAGTGGGTCTAAATGGGCCTTAAAATGGTCCCGTTGGACTTTTAAATGAGTAAAAAATACATAAATTGAGTTTTTGCAATATAATCGTGTTGAAAAGAACGTAGTCAATGATTTGAAGTCCTAAAATTTAATTAAACTTGTTTTTCGGTCCTTTTGTAGAGGATTCGGGCGAGCGTGTCTAAATGGGCCGTAAAATGGACTTGTTGGACTTTTAACTGAGTAAAAAATATAGAAATTGAGTTTTTGCAATATAATCTTGTTGAAAAGCTCGTAATCAATTATATGAACTCCTAAAATTTGATCAAAACTTGTTTTTCGGTCATTTTTGTAGAGGTTTCGGGCGAGCGGGTTTAAATGGGCCTTAAAATGGACCCGTTGGACTTTTAACTTAGTAAAAAGAACAAAAATTGAATTTTTGCAATACAATAGTGTTAAAAAGCTCGTAATCAATGATATGAACTCTTAAGTTTTGATTAAAACTTGTTTTGCGGTCCTTTTTGTAGAGGTTTCGAACGAGCGGGTCTAAATGGGCCGTAAAATGGGCCCATTGAACTTTTAACTGAGTAAAAAGTACAAAAAATTGAGTTTTTGCAATATAATCGTGTTGAAAAGATCGTAATCAATGATATGAAGTCCTAAAATTTGAATAAAACTTGTTTTTCGATCCTTTGTGTTGAGGTTTCGGGCGAACGGGTCTAATTGGTCCATAAAATGGACCCGTTGGACTTTTAACTGAGTAAAAAATACAAAAATTGTGTTTTTGCAATATAATCTTGTTAAAAAGTTTGTAATCAATTATATGAACTTCTAAAATTTGATTAAAACCTCTTTTTCGGTCATTTTTGAAGAGGTTTCGGGCGAGCAAGTCTAAATGGTCCTAAAAATGAACCCGTTGGATTTTTAACTGTGTTAAAAGTACATAAATCAAATTTTTGAAAAACCATAGTGTTGAAAAGCTCGTAATCAATGATATGAACTCCTAAGTTTTGATTAAAACTTTATTTGCATTCCTTCTTGTAGTTGTTTCAGACGAGCGGGTCTAAATGGGCCTTAAAATGGACCCGTTGGACTTTAAACTGAGTAAAAAGTACATAATTTGAGTTTTTGCAATATAATTCTATTGAAAAGATCGTAATCAATGATATGAAGTCCTAAAATTTGATTAAAACATATTTTTCGGTCCTTTTTGTAGTGGTTTCGGGCGAGCGGGTCTAATTGGGCCTTAAAATGGACCCGTTGGACTTTTAACTGAGTATGAAATACAGAAATTGAATTTTTGCAATATAATCTTGTTGAAAAGCTCGGAATGAATTATATGAACTCCTTAAATTTGATTAAAACTTGTTTTTCGGTCATTTTTGAAGAGAATTCGGGCGAGCGGGTTAAAATGGGCCGTAAAATGGACCCGTTGGACATTTAACTAAGTAAAAAATACAGAAATTGACTTTTTGCAATATAATCTTGTTGAAAAGCTCGTAATCAATTATATGAACTCCTAAAATTGGATCAAAACTTGTTATTTGGTCCTTTTTGTAGAGGTTTCGGTAGAGCGGGTCTAAATGGGCCTTAAAATTTACCCGTTGAACTTTTAACTGAGTAAAAAGAACATAAATTGAAATTTTTGCAATATAATAGTGTTGAAAAGCTCGTAATAAACGATATGAGCTCTTAAGTTTTGATTAAAACTTGTTTTGCGGTCCTTTTTGTAGAGGTTTCGGACGAGCGGGTCTAAATGGGCCGTAAAATGGACCCGTTGGACTTTTAACTGAGTAAAAAGTACATAAATTGAGTTTTTTCAATATAATCGTGTTGAAAAGATCGTAATCAATGATATAAAGTCCTGAGATTTGATTAAACTTTTTTTTCGGTCCATTTTGAAGAGGTTTCGGGCGAGCGGGTCTAATTGGGCAATAAAATGGACCCGTTGGACTTTTAACTTAGTAAAAAATACCGAATTTGAGATTTTGCAATATAATCGTGTTGAAAAGAATGTAATCAATGATATGAAGTCCTAAAATTTAATTAAACTTGTTTTTTCGGTCCTTTTGTAGAGGTTTCAGGCGAGCGTGTCTAAATGGGCCGTAAAATGGACCCGTTGGACTTTTAACAGAGTTAAAAGTACAAAAATTGAGTTTTTGCAATATAATCTTGTTAAAAAGCTCGTAATCAATTATATGAACTTCTAAAATTTGATTAAAACTTGTTTTTCGGTCATTTTTGAAGAGGTTTCGGGCGAGCAAGTCTTAATGGGCCTTAAAATGGACCCGTCGGATTTTTAACTATGTTAAAAGAACATAAATCAAAATTTTGCAAAACCATAGTGTTGAAAAGCTCGTAATCAATGATATGAACTCCTAAGTTTTGATTAAAACTTTATTTGCGGTCCTTTTTGTTGATGTTTTGGACGAGCGGGTCTAAATGGGCCATAAAATGGACCCGTTGGACTTTAAACTGAAAAAAAAGTACATAATTTGAGTTTTTGCAATATAATTCTATTGAAAAGATCGTAATCAATGATATGAAGTCCTAAAATTTGATTAAAACATATTTTTCGTCCTTTTTGTAGAGGTTTCAGGCGAGCGGGTCTAAATGGGCCTTAAAATGGTCCCGTTGGACTTTTAACTGAGTATGAAAGACAGAAATTGAATTTTTGCAGTATAATCTTGTTGAAAAGTTTGAAATTAATTATTTGAACTCCTTAAATTTGATTAAAACTTGTTTTTCGGTCATTTTTGAAGAGGTTTCGGGCGAGCGGGTCTAAACGGGCCGTAAAATGGACCCGTTGGACATTTAACTAAGTAAAAAATACAAAAATTTACTGTTTGCAATATAATCTTGTTGAAAAGCTCATAATCAATTATATGAACTCCTAAAATTGGATCAAAACTTGTTTTTTCGGTCCATTTTGTAGAGGTTTCGGACGAGCGGGTCTAAACGGGCCGTAAAATGGACCCGTTGGACATTTAACTGAGTAAAAAATACAAAAATTTACTGTTTGCAATATAATCTTGTTGAAAAGCTCATAATCAATTATATGAACTCCTAAAATTGGATCAAAACTTGTTATTCGGTCCTTTTTGTAGAGGTTTCGGTCGAGCGGGTCTAAATGGGCCTTAATTTTGACCCGTTGAACTTTTAACTGAGTAAAAAGAACATAAATTGAATTTTTGCATTACAATAGTGTTGAAAAGCTCGTAATCAACGATAGAAGCTCTTAAGTTTTGATTAAAACTTGTTTTGCGGTCCTTTTTATAAAGGTTTCGGACGAGCGGGTCTAAATGGGCCGTAAAATGGACCCGTTGGACTTTTAACTGAGTAAAAAGTACATAAATTGAGTTTATGCAATATAATCGTGTTGAAAAGATTGTAATCAATGATATGAAGTCCTAAAATTTGATAAAACTTGTTTTTCGGTCCATTTTGAAGAGGTTTTGGGCGAGCGGGTCTAAATGGGCCATAAAATGGACCCGTTGGACTTTTAACTTAGTAAAAAATACCGAATTTGAGTTTTTGCAATATAATCTTGTTGAAAAGCTCGTAATCAATTATATGAACTGATAAAATTGGATCAAAACTTGTTTTTAGTCCTTTTTGTAGAGGTTTCGGGCGAGCGGGTTTAAATGGGCCTTAAAATGGACCCGCTGAACTTTTAACTAAGTAAAATGAACATAAATTGAATTTTTGCAATACAATAGTGTTGAAAGGCTCGTAATGAACAATATGAACTCTTAAGTTTTGATTAAAACTTGCTGCGCGGTCCTTTTTGTAGAGGTTTCGAACGAGCGGGTCTAAATGGGCTGTAAAATGGACCCATTGGACTTTTAACTGAGTAAAAAATACATAAATTGAGTTTTTGCAATATAATCGTGTTGAAAAGAACGTAGTCAATGATTTGAAGTCCTAAAATTTAATTAAACTTGTTTTTCGGTCCTTTTGTAGAGGTTTCGGGCGAGCGTGTCTAAATGGGACGTAAAATGGACCCGTTGGACTTTTAAATAAGTAAAAAATATAAAAATTGAGTTTTTGCAATATAATCTTGTTGAAAAGCTCGTCATCAATTATATGAACTCCTAAAATTTGATCAAAACTTGTTTTCGGTCATTTTTGTAGAGGTTTCGGGAGAGCGGGTTTAAATGGGCCTTAAAATGGACCCGTTGGACTTTTAACTGAGTAAAAAGAACAAAAATTGAATTTTTGCAATACAATAGTGTTAAAAAGCTCGCAATCAATGATATGAACTCTTAAGTTTTGATTAAAACTTGTTTTGCTTTCTTTTTTGTAGAGGTTTCGAACGAGCGGATCTAAATGGGCCGTAAAATGGACCCATTGGACTTTTAACTGAGTAAAAAGTACAAAAATTTGAGTTTTTGCAATATAATCGTGTTGAAAAGATCGTAATCAATGATATGAAGTCCTAAAATTTGAATAAAACTTGTTTTTCGATCCTTTGTGTTGAGGTTTCAGGCGAGCGGGTCTAATTGGGCCATAAAATGGACCCGTTGGACTTTTACTTGAGTAAAAAATACAAAAATTGAGTTTTTGAAATATAATCTTGTTAAAAAGTTTGTAATCAATTATATGAACTTCTAAAATATGATTAAAACCTCTTTTTCGGTCATTTTAGAAGAGGTTTCGGGCGAGCAAGTCTAAATGGGCCTTAAAATGAACCCGTTGGATTTTTAACTGTGTTAAAAGTACATAAATCAAATTTTTGCAAAACCATAGTGTTGAAAAGCTCGTAATCAATTATATGAACTCCTAAGTTTTGATTAAAACTTTATTTGCAGTCCTTCTTGTAGCTGTTTCGGACGAGCGGGTCTAAATGGGCCGTAAAATGGACCCGTTGGACTTTAAACTCAGTAAAAAGTACATAATTTGAGTTTTTGCAATATAATTCTATTGAAAAGATCGTAATCAATGATATGAACTCCTAAAATTTGATTAAAACATATTTTTCGGTCCTTTTTGTAGAGGTTTCGGGCGAGAGGATCTAAATGGGCCTTAAAATGGACCCGTTGGACTTTTAACTGAGTATGAAATACAGAAATTGAATTTTTGCAATATAATCTTGTTGAAAAGCTCGAAATAAATTATATGAACTCTTTAAATTTTATTAAAACTTGTTTTTCAGTCATTTTTGAAGAGGTTTCGGGCGAGCGGGTCAAAACGGGCCGTAAAATGGACCCGTTGGACATTTAACTGAGTAAAAAATATAGAAATTGACTTTTTTCAATATAATCTTGTTGAAAAGCTCGTAATCAATTATATGAACTCCTAAAATTGGATCAAAACTTGTTATTTGGTCCATTTTGTAGAGGTTTCGGTAGAGCGGGTCTAAATGGGCCTTAAAATTTAGCCGTTGAACTTTTAACTGAGTAAAAAGAACAGATATTGAAATTTTTGCAATATAATAGTGTTGAAAAGCTCGTAATCAACGATATGAGCTCTTAAGTTTTGATTAAAACTTGTTTTGCGGTCCTTTTTGTAGAGGTTTCGGACGAGCGGGTCTAAATGGGCCGTAAAATGGACCCGTTGGACTTTTAACTGAGTAAAAAGTATATAAATTGAGTTTTTGCAACATAATCGTGTTGAAAAGATCGTAATAAATGATATCAAGTCCTAAGATTTGATTAAACTTGTTTTTCGGTCCATTTTGAAGAGGTTTTGGGCGAGCGGGTCTAAATGGGCCATAAAATGGACCCGTTGGACTTTTAACTTAGTAAAAAATACCGAATTTGAGTTTTTGCAATATAATCTTGTTGAAAAGCTCGTAATCAATTATATGAACTCCTAAAATTGGATCAAAACTTGGTTTTTAGTCCTTTTTGTAGAGGTTTCAGGCGAGCGGGTTTAAATGGGCCTTAAAATGGACCCGTTGAACGTGTAACTAAGTAAAATGAACATAAACTGAATTTTTGCAATACAATAGTGTTGAAAGGCTCGTAATCAACAATATGAACTCTTAAGTTTTGATTAAAACTTGTTTCGCACTCCTTTTTATAGAGGTTTCAAACGAGCGGGTCTAAATGGGCTGTAAAATGGACCCATTGGACTTTTAACTGAGTAAAAAATACATAAATTTAGTTTTTGCAATATAATCATGTTCAAAAGAAAGTAATCAATGATATGAAGTCCTAAAATTTAATTAAACTTGTTTTTCCGTACTTTTGTAGAGGTTTCGGGCGAGCGTGTCTAAATGGGCCGTAAAATGGACCCGTTGGACTTTTAACAGAGTTAAAAATACAAAAATTGAGTTTTTGCAATATAATCTTATTAAAAAGCTCGTAATCAATTATATGAACTCCTAAAATTTGATTAAAACTTGTTTTTCGGTCATTTTTGAAGAGGTTTCGGGAGAGCAAGTCTTAATGGGCCTTAAAATGGACCCGTCGGATTTTTAACTGTGTTAAAAGAACATAAATCAAATTTTTGCAAAACCATAGTGTTGAAAAGCTCGTAATCAATGATATGAACTCCTAAGTTTTGATTAAAACTTTATTTGCGGTCCTTTTTGTAAATGTTTCAGACGAGCGGGTCTAAATGGGCAGTAAAATGGACCCGTTGGACTTTAAACTGAGTAAAAAGTACATAATTTGAGTTTTTGCAATATAATTCTATTGAAAAGATCGTAATCAATGATATGAGGTCCTAAAATTTGATTAAAACATTTTTTTCGGTCTTTTTTGTAGAGGTTTCGGGCGAGCGGGTCTAAATGGGCCTTAAAATGGTCCCGTTGGACTTTTAACTGAGTAAGAAATACAGAAATTGAATTTTTGCAATATAATCTTGTTGAAAAGCTCGGAATTAATTATTTGAACTCTTTAAATTCGATTAAAACTTGTTTTTCGGTCATTTTTGAAGAGGTTTCGGGCGAGCGGGTCTAAACGGGCCGTAAAATGGACCCGTTAGACATTTAACTGAGTAAAAAATACAAAAATTGACTTTTTGCAATATAATCTTGTTGAAAAGCTCGTAATCAATTATATGAACTCCTAAAATTGGATCAAAACTTGTTTTTTAGTCCTTTTTGTAGAGGTTTCGGGCGAGCGGGTTTAAATGGGCCTTAAAATGGACCCGCTAAACTTTTAACTAAGTAAAATGAACAGAAACTGAATTTTTGCAATACAATAGTGTTGAAAGGCTCGTAATCAACAATATGAACTCTTAAGTTTTGATTAAAACTTGTTTCGCGGTACTTTTTGTAGAGGTTTCGAACGAGCGGGTCTAAATGGGCCGTAAAATGGACTCATTGGACTTTTAACTGAGTAAAAATACATAAATTGAGTTTTTGCAATATAATCGTGTTGAAAAGAACGTAGTCAATGATTTGAAGTCCTAAAATTTAATGAAACTTGTTTTTCGGTCCTTTTGTAGAGGTTTCGGGCGAGCGTGTCTAAATGGGCCGTAAAATGGACCCGTTGGACTTTTAACTGAGTAAAAAATATAGAAATTGAGTTTTTGCAATTTAATATTGTTAAAAAGTTTGTAATCAATTATATGAACTGCTAAAATTTGATTAAAACCTCTTTTTCGGTCATTTTTGAAGAGGTTTCGGGCGAGCGGGTCTAAATGGGCCTTAAAATGGACTCGTTGGATTTTTAACTGTGTTAAAAGAACAGAAATCAAATTTTTGCAAAACCATAGTGTTGAAAAGCTCGTAATCAATGATATGAACTCCTAAGTTTAGATTAAAACTTTATTTGCAGTCCTTTTTGTAGATGTTTCGGAAGAGCAGGTCTAAATTGGCCGTAAAATGGACTCGTTGGACTTTGAACTGAATAAAAAGTATATAAATTGAGATTTTGCAATATAATTCTATTGAAAAGATCGTAATCAATGATATGAAGTCCTAAAATATTCATTAGAACATGTTTTACGATCCTTTTTGTAGAGGTTTCGGGAGAGCGGGTCTAAATGGGTCTTAAAATGGACCCGTTGGACTTTTAACTGAGTAAGAAATACAAAAATTGAATTTTTGCAATATAATCTTGTTGAAAAGCTCGGAATCAATTATATGAACTCCTTAAATTTGATTAAAACTTGTTTTTCGGCCATTTTTGAAGAGGTTTCAGGCGAGCGGGTCTAAATGAGCCGTAAAATGGATCCGTTGGACTTTAAACTGAGTAAAAAGTATAAAAAATTGAGTTTTTGCAATATAATCGTGTTGAAAAGATCGTAGTCAATGATACAAAGTCCTAAATTTTGATTAAAACTTGTTTTTCGATCCTTTGTGTAGAGGTTTTAGGCGAGCGGGTCTAAGTGGGCCGTAAAATGGACCCGTTGGACTTTTAACTGAGTAAAAAATTCAAAAATTGAGTTATGGCAATATAATCTTGTTGAAAAGCTCGTAATCAATTATATGAACTCCTGAAATTTGATTAAAACATGTTTTACGATCCTTTTTGTAAAGGTTTCGGGCGAGCGGGTCTAAATGGGCCTTAAAATGGACCCGTTGGACTTTAACTGAGTAAGAAATACATAAATTGAATTTTTGCAATATAATCTTGTTGAAAAGCTCAGAATCAATTATATGAACTCCTTAAATTTGATTAAAACTTGTTTTCCGGCCATTTTTGAAGAGCTTTCGGGCGAGCGGGTCTAAATGAGCCGTAAAATGGACCCGTTGGACATTTAACTAAGTAAAAAATACAGAAATTGACTTTTTGCTATATAATCTTGTTGAAAAGCTCGTAATCAATTATATGAACTCCTAAAATTGGATCAAAACTTGTTTCTCGGTCCTTTTTGTAGAGGTTTCAAACGAGCGGGTCTAAATGGGCCTTAAAATTGACCCGTTGAACTTTTTACTGTGTAAAAAGAACAGAAATTGAATTTTTGCAATACAATAGTGTTGAAAAGCTCGTAATCAATGATATGAACTCTTAAGTTTTGATTAAAACTTGTTTTGCGGTCCTTTTTGTAGAGGTTTCGGACGAGCTAGTCTAAATAGGACGTAAAATGGACCCGTTGGACTTTTAACTGAGTAGGAAGTACATAAATTGAGTTTTTGCAATATAATCGTGTTGAAAATATCGTAATCAATGATATGAAGTCCTAACATTTGATTAAACTTGTTTTTCGGTCCTTTTTTAGAGGTTTCGGGCAAACGGGTCTAAATGGGCCGTAAAATGGATCTGTTGGACTTTTAACTGGGTAAAAAATACAGAATTTGAGTTTTTGCAATATAATCTTGTTGAAAAGCACGTAATCAATTATATGAACTCCTAAAATTTGATCAAAACTTGGTTTTCGGTCCTTTTGTAGAGGTTTCGGGCGAGAAGGTCTAAATGGGCCTTAAAATGGACCCGTTGAACTTATAATTGCATAAAAAGAACATAAATTGAATTTTTGCAATACAATAGTGTTGAAAAGCTCGTAATCAACGATATGAACTCTTATGTTTTGATTAAAATTTGTTTTGCGTTTCTCTTTGTAGAGGTTTCGGATGAGCGGGTCTAAATGGGTCGTAAAATGGACCCATTGGACCTTTAACTGAGTAAAAAGTACAAAATTGAGTTTTCCAAATATAATCGTGTTGAAAAGATTGTAATAAATGATATGAAGTCCTAAAATTTGATTAAAACATGTTTTTCGGTTCTTTTTGTAGAGGTTTCGGGTGAGCGAGTCTAAATGGGCCTTAAAATGGACCCGTTGGACTTTTAACTAAGTAAGAAATACAGAAATTGAATTTTTGCAATATAATCTTGTTGAAAAGCTCGTAATCAATTATATGAACTCCTTAAATTTGATTAAAACTTGTTTTTCTGTCATTTTTGAAGAGGTTTCGGGCGAGCGGGTCTAAATGGGCCGTAAAATGGACTCGTTGGATATTTAACAGAGTAAAAAATACAGAAATTGACTATTAGCAATATAATCTTTTTGAAAAGCTCGTAATCAATTATATGAACTCCTAAAATTGGATCAAAACTTGTTTTTCAGTCCTTTTTGTTGAGGTTTCGGACGAGCGGGTCTAAATGAGCCTTAAAATTGACCCGTTGAACCATTAACTGAGTAAAAAGAACAGAAATTGAATTTTTGCAATACAATAGTGTTGAAAAGCACGCAATCAACGATATGAACTCTTAAGTTTTGATTAAAACTTGTTTCGTGGTCCTTTTTGTAGAGGTTTCGAACGAGCGAGTCTAAATGGGTCGTAAAATGGACCTATTGGACCTTTAACTGAGTAAAGAGTACCTAAATTGAGTTTTTGCAATATAATCGTGTTGAAAAGATCGTAATCAATGATATGAATTCCTAAAATTTGAGTAAACTTGTTTTTTGGTCTTTTTTGTAGAGGTTTTGGGCGAGCGGGTCTAAATGGGCCGTAAAATGGACACGTTGGACTTTTACCTAAGTAAAAAATACAGAAATTGAGTTTTTGTAATATAATCTTGTTGGAAAGCTCGTGATCAATTTTACGAACACCTAAAATTTGATGAAAACTTGTTTTTCGGTCATTTTTGTAGAGGTTTCGGGCGAACGGGTCTAAATGGGCCTTAAAATGGACTCATTCAACTTATAATTGAGTAAAACGAATAGAAATTGAATTTTTGCAATACAATAGTGTTGAAAAGCTCGTAATCAACAGTATGAACTCTTAAGTTTTGATTAAAACTTGTTTTGCGGTCTTTTTTGTAGAGGTTTCGAACGAGCGGGTCTAAATGGGCTGTAAAATGGACCCGTTGGACTTTTAACTAAGTAAAAAGTACATAAATTGAGTTTTTGCAATAAAATCGTGTTGAAAAGATCGTAATCAATGATATGAACTCCTAAAG
Source organism: Hibiscus trionum (assembly GCA_030270665.1). Lineage (NCBI taxonomy): Eukaryota > Viridiplantae > Streptophyta > Magnoliopsida > Malvales > Malvaceae > Hibiscus > Hibiscus trionum. Next base: position 35,711,914 of record BSYR01000026.1, on the reverse strand, counting down.
TTTGATTGAAACTTGTTTTCGGTCATTTTTGAAGAGGTTTCGGGCGAGCGGGTCTAAATGGGCCGTAAAATGGACCCGTTGGACTTTTAACAGAGTGAAAAATATAGAAATTGACTTTTTGTAATATAATCTTGTTGAAAATCTCGTAATCAATTATATGAACTCCTAAAATTGGATCAAAACTTATTTTTTAGTCCTTTTTGAAGAGGTTTCGGGAGAGCGGGTTTAATTGGGCCTTAAAATGGACCCGTTGAACTTTTAACTGAGTAAAACGAACATAAATTGAATTTTTGCAATACAATAGTGTTGAAAAGCTCGTAATCAACGATATGAACTCTTAAGTTTTGATTAAAACTTGTTTTGCGGTCCTTTTTGTAGAGGTTTCGGACAAGCGGGTCTAAATGGGCTGTAAAATAGACCCATTGGACTTTTAACTAAGTAAAAAAATTCATAAATTGAGTTTTTGCAATATAATCGTGTTGAAAAGAACGTAATCAATGATATGAAGTCCTAAAATTTGATTAAACATGTTTTTCGGTCCTTTTTGTAGAGGTTTTGGGCGAGCGGGTCTAAATGGACCGTAAAATGGACCCGTTGGACTTTTAACTAAGTAAAAAATACAGAAATTGAGTTTTTGCAATATAATCTTGTTGAAAAACTCGTAATAAATTATATGAACTCCTAAAATTTTATCAAAACTTGTTTTTTGATCATTTTTGTAGAGGTTTCGGGCGAGCGAGTCTAAATGGGCTTTAAAATGGACCCGTTGGACTTTCAACTGAGTAAAAATTACAAAAATTGAATTTTTGCAATGCAATTCGTTTGAAAAGCTTGTAATCAATGATATGAACTCTAAAGTTTTGATTAAAACATTATTTGCGGTCTTTTGTAGAGGTTTCGAACGAGAGGGTCTAAATGGGCCGGAAAATGGACCTTTTGGACTTTAAACTGAGTAAAAAGTACATAATTTAAGTTTTTGCAATATAATCGTGTTGAAAAGATCGTAATCAATGATATGAAGTCCTAAAATTTGATTAAAACTTGTTTTTCGGTCCTTTTTGTTGAGATTACGGGCGAGCGGGTCTAAATGTGCCGCAAAATGGACCCGTTGGACTTTTAACTGAGTAAAAAATACAAAAATTGAGTTTTTGTAGTATAATCTTGTTAAAAAGCTCGTAATCAATTATAGGAACTCCTAAAATTTGATTAAAACATGTTTTTCGGTCAGTTTTGAAGAGGTTTCGGGCGAGCGGGTCTAAATGGCCCTTAAAATGGACCCGTTGGATTTTTAACTATGTTAAAAGAACAGAAATCAAATTTTTGCAAAACCATAGTGTTGAAAAGATCGTAATCAATGATATGAACTCCTAAGTTTTGATCAAAACTCTATTTGAGGTTCTTTTTGCAGATGTTTCGGACAAGTGGGTCTAAATGGGCCGTAAAATGGACCCGTTGGACTTTAAACTGAGTAAAAAGTACATAATTTGAATTTTTGCAATATAATTCTGTTGAAAAGATCGTAATCAATGATTTGAAGTCCTAAAATTTGATTAAATCATGTTTTTCGGTCCTTTTTGTAGAGGTTTCGGACGAGCGAGTCTAAATGGCCTTTAAAATGGACCCGTTGAACTTTTAACTAAGTAAGAAATACATAAATTGAGTTTTTGCAATATAATCTTGTTGAAATGATCGTAATCAATTATATGAACTCCTAAAATTTGATTAAAATTTGTTTTTCTGTTATTTTTGAAGAGGTTTCGGGCGAGCGGGTCTAAATGGGCCGTAAAATGGACCCGTTGGACATTTAACTGAGTAAAAAATACATAAATTGAATTTTTGCAATATAATCTTGTTGAACAGCTCGTAATCAATTATATGAACTCCTAAAATTGGATCAAACTTGTTTTTCGGTCCTTTTTGTAGAGGTTTCGGACGAGAGGGTCTAAATGGGCCTTAAAATTGACCCGTTGAACTTTTAACTGAGTAAAAAGAACAAAACTTGAATTTTTGCAATACAATAGTGTTGAAAAGCTCGTAATCAACGATATGAACTCTTAAGTTTTGATTAAAACTTGTTTTGCAGTCCTTTTTCTAGAGGTTTCAGACGAGCGGGTTTAAATGGGACGTAAAATGGACCCGTTGGACTTTTAACTAAGTTAAAAATTCATAAATTGAGTTTTTGGAACATAATCATGTTGAAAAGAACGTAATCAATGATATGAAGTCCTAAAATTTGATTAAACTTGTTTTTCGGTCCTTTTTGTAGAGGTTTCGGACGAGAGGGTCTAAATGGACCCGTTGGACTTTTAACTAAGTAAAAATACAAAAATTGAGTTTTTGCAATATAATCTTGATAAAAAGCTCGTAATCAATTATATGAACTCCTAAAATTTGATTAAAACATGTTTTTCGATCATTTTTGAAGAGGTTTCGGGCGAGCGGGTCTAAATGGGCCTTAAAATGGACCCGTTGGATTTTTAAATGTGTTAAAAGAACAGAAATCAAATTTTTGCAAAACCATAGTGTTGAAAAGCTCGTAATCAATGATATGAATTCCTAAGTTTTGATTAAAACTTTATTTGCGGTCCTTTTTGTAGATGTTTCGGACAAGCGGGTCTAAATGGGCCGTAAAATGGACCCGTTGGACTTTAAACTGAGTAAAAAGTACATAATTTAAGTTTTTGCATTATAATCGTGTTGAAAAGATCGTAATCAATGATATGAAGTCCTAAAATTTGATTAAAACTTGTTTTTCGGTCCTTTTTGTTGAGATTTCGGGCGAGCGGGTCTAAATGGGCCGCAAAATGGACCCGTTGGACTTTTAACTAAGTAAAAAAATACAAAAAAAGAGTTTTTGCAGTATAATCTTGTTTAAAAGCTCGTAATCAATGATATGAACTCCTAAGTTTTGATTTAAACTTTATTTGTGGTTCTTTTTGTAGATGTGTCGGACAAGCGGGTCTAAATGGGCCGTAAAATGGACCCGTTGGACTTTAAACTGAGTAAAAAGTACATAATTTGAATTTTTGCAATATAATCGTGTTGAAAAGATCGTAATCAATTATATGAATTCCTAAAATTTGATCAAACTTGTTTTTCGGTCCTTTTTGTAGAGGTTTCGGGCGATCGGGTCTAAATGGGCCTTAAAATGGACCCGTTAAACTTATAACTACGTAAAAAGAACAGAAATTGAATATTTGCAAAACAATAGCGTTGAAAAGCTCGTAATCAACGCTATGAACTCTTAAGTTTTGATTAAAACTTTATTTGCGGTCCTTTTTGTAGATGTTTCAGACAAGCGGGTCTAAATGGGCCGTAAAATGGACCCGTTGGACTTTAAACTGAGTAAAAAGTACATAATTTAAGTTTTTGCATTATAATCGTGTTGAAAAGATCGTAATCAATGATATGAAGTCCTAAAATTTGATTAAAACTTGTTTTTCGGTCCTTTTTGTTGAGATTTCGGGCGAGCGGGTCTAAATGGGCCGCAAAATGGTCCCGTTGGACTTTTAGCTAAGTAAAAAAATACAAAAAATGAGTTTTTGCAGTATAATCTTGTTTAAAAGCTCGTAATCAATGATATGAACTCCTAAGTTTTGATTTAAACTTTATTTGTGGTTCTTTTTGTAGATGTGTCGGACAAGCGGGTCTAAATGAGCCGTAAAATGGACCCGTTGGACTTTAAACTGAGTAAAAAGTACATAATTTGAATTTTTGCAATATAATCGTGTTGAAAAGATCGTAATCAATTATATGAATTCCTAAAATTTGATCAAAACTTGTTTTTCGGTTCTTTTTGTAGAGGTTTCGGACGATCGGGTCTAAATGGGCCTTAAAATGGACCCGTTAAACTTATAACTACGTAAAAAGAACAGAAATTGAATTTTTGCAAAACAATAGCGTTGAAAAGCTTGTAATCAACGCTATGAACTCTTAAGTTTTGATTAAAACTTTATTTGCGGTCCTTTTTGTAGATGTTTCGGACAAGCGGGTCTAAATGGGCCGTAAAATGGACCCGTTGGACTTTAAACTGAGTAAAAAGTACATAATTTGAACTTTTTGCAATATAATCGTGTTGAAAAGATCGTAATCAATGATATGAGGTCCTAAGATTTGATTAAAACTTGCTTTTTGGTCCTTTTGTAGAGGTTTCGGGCGAGCGGGTCTAAATGGGCCGCAAAATGGACCCGTTGGACTTTTAACTAAGTAAAAAATACAAAAATTGAGTTTTTGCAGTATAATCATGTTAAAAAGCTTGGAATCAATTATATAAACTCCTAAAATTTGATTAAAACATGTTTTTCGGTCATTTATGAAGAGGTTTCGGGCGAGCGGGTCTAAATGGGCCTTAAAATGGACCAGTTGGATTTTTAACCGTGTTAAAAGAATAGAAATCAAATTTTTGCAAAACCATAGTGTTGAAAAGCTCGTAATCAATGATATGAACTCCTAAGTTTGGATTAAAACTTTACTTGCGGTCCTTTTTGTAGATGTTTCGGATAAGCGGGTCTAAATGGGCCGTAAAATGGACCCGTTGGACTTTAAACTGAGTAAAAAGTAAATAATTTGAATTTTTGCAAAATAATTCTGTTGAAAAGATCGTAATGAATGATCTGAAGTCCTAAAATTTGATTAAATCATGTTTTTCGGTCCTTTTTGTAGAGGTTTCGGACGAGCGGGTTTAAATAGGCTTTAAAATGGACCCGTTGGACTTTTAACTAAGTAAGAAATACAGAAATTGAATTTTTGCAATGTAATTTTGTTGAAAAGCTCGGAATCAATTATATGAACTCCTAAAATTTGATTAAAACTTATTTTTCGGTTATTTTTGAAGAGGTTTCGGGCGAGCGGGTCGCAATGGGCCGTAAAATGGACCTGTTGGACATTTAACTGAGTAAAAAATACAGAAATTGACTTTTTGCAATATAATCTTTTTGAACAGCTCGTAATCAATTATATGAACTCCTAAAATTGGATCAAAACTTATTTTTCGGTCCTTTTTGTAGAGGTTTCGGACGAGCGGGTCTAAATGGGCCATAAAATTGACCCGTTGAACTTTTAACTGAGTAAAAAGAACAAAAATTGAATTTTTGCAATACAATAGTGTTGAAAAGCTCGTAATCAATGATATGAACTCTTATGTTTTGATTAAAACTTGTTTTGCGGTCCTTTATGTAGCGGTTTCGGACGAGCGGGTCTAAATGGGCCGTAAAATGGACCCATTGGAGTTTTAACTAAGTAAAAAATTCATAAATTGAGTTTTGCAATATAATTGTGTTGAAAAGAACGTAATCAATGATATGAAGTCCTAAAATTTGATTAAACTTGTTTTTCGGTCCTTTTTGTAGAGGTTTCGGGCGAGCGGGTCTAAATGGACCGTAAAATGGACCCGTTGGACTCTTAACTGAGTAAAAAATACATAAATTGAGTTTTTGCAATATAATCTTGTTGAAAAGCTCGTAATAAATTATATGAACGCCTAAAATTTGATCAAAACTCGTTTTTCGGTCATTTTTGTAGAGGTTTCGGGCGAGCGGGTCTAAGTGGGCCTAAAAATGGACCCGTTGGACTTTTAACTGAGTAAAAAGAACAAAAATTGAATTTTTGCAATAAAATAGTTTGAAAAGCTCGTAATCAATGATATGAACTCTTAAGTTTTGATTAAAACTTGATTTGCGGTCTTTTGTAGAGGTTTCGGACGAGTGGGTCTAAATGGGCCGTAAAATGGACCTGTTGGTCTTTAAACTGAGTGAAAAGTACATAATTTGAGTTTTTGCAATATAATCGTGTTGAAAAGATCGTAATCAATGATATGAAGTCCTAAAATTTGATTAAAACTTGTTTTTCGGTCCTTTTTGTTGAGGTTTCGGGTGAGCGGGTCTAAATGGTCCGTAAAATGGACCCGTTGGACTTTTAACTGAGTAAAAAATACAAAAATTGAGTTTTTGCAATATAATCTTGTTAAAAAGCTCGTAATCAATTATATGAACTCCTAAAATTTGATTAAAACATGTTTTTCGGTCATTTTTGAAGAGGTTTCGGGCGAGCGGGTGTAAATGGGCCTTAAAATGAACCCGTTGGATTTTTAACTGTGTTAAAAGAACAGAAATCAAATTTTTGCAAAACCATTGTGTTGAAAAGCTCGTAATCAATGATATGAACTCCTATGTTTTGATTAGAACTTTATTTGCGGTCCTTTTTGCAGATGTTTCGGACAAGCGAGTCTAAATGGGCCGTAAAATGGACCCGTTGGACTTTAAACTGAGTAAAAAGTACATAATTTGAATTTTTGCAATATAATTCTGTTGAAAAGATCGTAATCAATGATATGAAGTCCTAAAATTTGATTAAATCATGTTTTTCGGTCTTTTTTGTAGAGGTTTCGTACGAGCGAGTCTAAATGGGCTTTAAAATGGACCCGTTGGACTTTTAACTGAGTAAGAAATACATAAATTGAGCTTTTGCATTATAATCTTGTTGAAAAGATCATAATCAATTATATAAACTCCTAACATTTGATTAAAACTTGTTTTTCGGTTATTTTTGAAGAGGTTTCGGGCGAGCGGGTCTAAATAGGCCGTAAAATGGACCCGTTGGACATTTAACTGAGTAAAAAATACAGAATTTGACTTTTTGCAATATAATCTTGTTGAACAGCTCGTAATCAATTATATGAACTCCTAAAATATGATAAAAACTTGTTTTTCGGTCCTTTTTGTAGAGGTTTCGGAGGAGCGGGTCTAAATGGGCCTTAAAATTGACTTTTAACTGAGTAAAAATAACAGAGATTGAATTTTTGCAATACAATAGTGTTGAAAAGCTCATAATCAACGATTTGAACTCTTAAGTTTTGATTAAAACTTGTTTTGCGATCCTTTTTGTAGAGGTTTCGGACGAACGAGTCTAAATGGGACGTAAAATGGACCCGTTAGACTTTTAACTGAGTAAAAAATTTATAAAATGTGTTTTTGGAACATAATCGTGTTGCAAAGAACGTAATCAATGATATGAAGTCTTAAAATTTGATTAAACTTGTTTTTCGGTCCTTTTTGTGGAGGTTTCGGGCGAGAGGGTCTAAATGGATCGTAAAATGGACTCGTTGGACTTTTAACTGAGTAAAAAATACAGAAATTGAGTTTTTGCAATATAATCTTGTTGAAAAGCTCGTAATAAATTATATGAACTCCTAAAATTTGATCAAAACTTGTTTTCGGTCATTTTTGTAGAGGTTTCGAGCGAGCGGGTCTAAATGGGCCTTAAAATGGACCCGTTAGACTTTTAACTGAGTAAAAAGAACAAAAATTTGAATTTTTGCGATACAATAGTTTGAAAAGCTCGTAATGAATGATATGAACTCTTATGTTTTGATTAAAACTTGATTTGCGGTATTTTTATAGAGGTTTCAGACGAGAGGGTCTAAATGTGCCGTAAAATGGACCTGTTGGACTTTAAATTGAGTAAAAAGTACATAATTTGAGTTTTTGCAATATAATCGTGTTGAAAAGATCGTAATCAATGATATGAAGTCCTAAAATTTGATTAAAACTTGTTTTTCGGTTCTTTTTGTTGAGGTTTCGGGCGAGTGGGTCTAAATGGGCCCTAAAATGGACCAGTTGGACTTTTAACTTAGTAAAAAATACAAAAATTGAGTTTTTGCTATATAATCTTGATAAAAAGCACGTAATCAATTATATGAACTCCTAAAATTTGATTAAAACATGTTTTTCGATCATTTTTTAAGAGGTTTCGGGCGAGCGGGTCTAAATGGGCCTTAAAATGGACTCGTTGGATTTTTAATTGTGTTAAAAGAAGAGAAATCAAATTTTTGCAAAACCATAGAGTTGAAAAAGCTCGTAATCAATGATATGAACTCCTAAGTTTTGATTAAAACTTTATTTGAGGTCCTTTTTGTAGATGTTTCGGACAAGCAGGTCTAAATGGGCCGTAAAATGGACCCGTTGGACTTTAAACTGAGTAAAAAGTAAATAATTTGAATTTTTGCAATATAATTATGTTAAAAAGATCGTAATCAATGATAGGAAGTCCTAAAATTTGATTAAATCATGTTTTTCGGTCCTTTTTGTAGATGTTTCGGACGAGCGGGTCTAAATGGGCTTTAAAATGGACCCGTTGGACTTTTAACTGAGTAAGAAATACATAAATTAAATTTTTGCAATACAATCTTGTTGAAAAGCTCGGAATCAATTATATGAACTCCTAAAATTTGATTAAAACTTGTTTTTCGGTTATTATTGAAGAGGTTTCGGGCGAGGGGGTCTAAATGGGCCGTAAAACTGACCCCTTGGACTTTTAACTGAGTAAAAAATACCGAATTTGAGTTTTTGCAATATAATCTTGTTGAAAAGCTCGTAAGCAATTATATGAACTCGTAAAATTTGATCAAAACTTGTTTTTCGGTCCTTTTTGTAAAGGTTTCGGGCGAGCGGGTCTAAATGGGCCTTAAAATGGACCCGTTGAACTTATAACTACGTAAAAAGAACAGAAATTGAATTTTTACAAAACAATAGTGTTGAAAAGCTCATAATCAACGATATGAACTCTTAAGTTTTGATTAAAACTTGTTTTGCGGTCCTTTTTGTAGAGGTTTCGAACGAGCGGGTCTAAATGGGACGTAAAATGGACGCATTGGACTTTTAACTGAATAAAAAATACATAAATTGAGTTTTTGCAATATAATCATGTTGAAAAGATCGTAATCAACGATATGAAGTCCTAAAACTTGATTACACTTGTTTTTCGGTCCTTTTTGTAGAGGTTTCGGGTGAGCGGTTCTAAATGGGCCGTAAAATGGACCCTAAAATTATATGAACTCCTAAAATTTGATTAAAACTTGTTTTTCGGTCATTTTTGAAGAGGTTTCGGGCGAGCGGGTCTAAATGGGCTGTAAAATGGACCAGTTGGACTTTTAACTGAGTAAAAAATACCGAATTTGAGTTTTTGCAATATAATCTTGTTGAAAAGCTCGTAATCAATTATATGAACTCCTAAAATTTTTTCAAAACTTGTTTTTCGGTCCTTTTTGTAGAGGTTTCGGGCGAGCGGGTCTAAATGGGCCTTAAAATGGACCCGTTGAACTTATAACTACGTAAAAAGAACAGAAATTGAATTTTTGTAAAACAATAGTGTTGAGAAGCTCATAATCAACGATATGAACTCTTAAGTTTTGATTAAAACTTGTTTTGCGTTACTTTTTGTAGAGGTTTCAGACGAGCGGGTCTAAATGGGCCGTAAAATGGACCCGTTGGACTTTTAACTGAGTAAAAAGTACATAAATTGAGTTTTTGCAATATAATTGTGTTGAAAAGACCGTAATCAATGATATGAACTCCTAAAATTTGATTAAAACTTGTTTTTCGGTCATTTTTGAAGAGGTTTCGGGCGAGCGAGTCTAAATGGGCCGAAAAATGGACCCGTTGGACTTTTAACTGAGTAAAAAATACATAAATTGACTTTTTGCAATATAATCTTGTTGAAAAGCTTGTAATTCAATTATATGAACTCCTTAAATTGAATTAAAACTTGTTTTTAGTCCTTTTTGTAGATGTTTCGGGCGAGCGGGTTTAAATGGGCCTTAAAATGGATTGTTGAACTTTTGACTGAGCAAAATGAACAGAAATTGAATTTTTGCAATACAATAGTGTTGAAAAGCTCGAAATCAACGATCTAAACTCTTAAGTTTTGATTAAAACTTTTTTTGCGGTCCTTTTTGTAGAGGTTTCGGACGAGCGGGTCTAAATGGGACGTAAAATGGACGCATTGGACTTTTAACTGAATAAAAAATTCATAAATTGAGTTTTTGCAATATAATCGTGTTGAAAAGAACGTAATCAGTGATATGAAGTCCTAAAATTTGATTAAACTTGTTTTTCGGTCCTTTTTGTAGAGGTTTCGGGCGAGTGGGTCTAAATAGGCCGTAAAATGGACCCGTTGGACTTTTAACTAAGTAAAAAATACAAAAATTGAGTTTTTGCAATATAATCTTGTTGAAAACTCGTGGTCAATTATATGAACTCCTAAAATTTGAACAAAACTTGTTTTTCGGTCATTTTTGTAGAGGTTTCGAGCGAGCGGGTCTAAATGGGCCTTAAAATGGACTCGTTCAACTTATAACTAAGTAAAAAGAACAGAAATTGAATTTTTGCAATACAATAGTGTTGAAAAGAAAGTAATCAACGGTATGAACTCTTAAGTTTTGATAAAAACTTGTTTTACTGTCCTTTTTGTTGAGGTTTCGGGCGAGCGGGTCTAAATGGGCCGTAAAATGGACTCGTTGGAGTTTTAACTAAGTAAAAAATTACAGAAATTGACTTTTTGCAATATAATCTTGTTGAAAAACTCGGAATCAATTATATAAACTCCTAAAATTGGATCAAAACTTGTTTTTTCGGTCCTTTTTATAGAGGTTTCGGGCGAGCGAGTCTAAATGGGCCTTAAAATGGACCCATTGGACTTTTAACTGAGTAAAATGAATAAAAATTGAATTTTTGCAATATAATAGTGTTGAAAAGCTCGTAATCAATGATATGAACTCTTAAGTTTTGAATAAAACTTGATTTGTGGTCTTTTTTGTAGAGGTTTCAGACGAGAGGGTTTAAAGGGGCCGTAAAATGGACCCGTTGGACTTTAAACTGAGTAAATAGTACAAAAATTGAGTTTTTGCAATATAATCGTGTTGAAAAGATCGTAATTAGTGATATGAAGTCCTAAAAATTGATTAAAACTTGTTTTTCGATCCTTTTGTAGAGGTTTCGGGCGAGCGGGTCTAAATGGGCCGTAAAATGGACCCGTTGGACTTTTAACTGAGTAAAAAATACAAAAATTGAGTTTTTGCAATATAATTTGTTTGAAAAGCTCGTAATATTTTATATGAACCCCTAAAATTTGAATAAAACTTGTTTTCGGTCATTTTTGAAGAGGTTTCGGGCGAGCGGGTCTAAATGGGCCTTAAAATGGACCCGTTGGATTTTTTTTAAGAAAGTGGGCCTCATTAAAAACCCCTATTATTATCCCCAGGTACAAGACCTAGAGAACCCTAAAAGGGAAAAGAGTACCCATAATTTGTTTATTAATAACGAGAAGAACCCTCGCAAAGAACAGCGTTTTGAATACAATCAGGATACATGGACCCAAAAGACATAGAAGTCATGGTCCTAAGGGCATGGGTAGCCAACGTATGAGCAACAATATTAGCCTCACGGCAAATAAACTGAACATGAGCAGAAGAAAAACAATCCAGAGCAGCATGAGCTTGCAGAATCGTCGGTCCCATAGGAGAAAGATCAGGGCCCAGGGAGTTGATCCTATTTGCAAGAGAAGCGCAGTCTGTCTCAAAAATCAGGTGGCTCAAGCCTTGGGATTGAGAAAAAGTAATACCAGCTAGAAGACCTCTCCCTTCAGATGTAATAGCATCAGGGCAACTGCCTAAGGAGAAAGCCAGGCCGCCTACAACCATCCAGTTTCATCACGGGCTATGACACCAACCGCCGCTGCACGTGTGGAGGGATCAAAAGCCCCATCCACATTAACTTTAATATGACCCCGGGGGGGATGTCTCCAACGAGAAGAAGGAACCGACAACGGGATAGAAGAGGTAGAAGAAGATATAGCACCAGAGTAGTCACGATGAAGACTGATGGAATTAACAGCAATTAACCACGGGGGTTGAAGATGTCGGTTATGGATTCAATCATTACGCCTATTCCAAATGTTCCGTAGGGTAGTCAAAAAAGCCCGAAAATGTCAGAAGAAAGGAGGGCAGCGCCTTCCTCAAGCCATTGAAGGCCGGTGGATGCAGTGCTGTTGATAAGAGAGATAGGAAGACCAATCAACCGAAGAGTCTCCGAAGCACCAGAGCAATCTCTGAGAGCATGGAGGATCGACTTCGGACTAGAATGACAAACGGGGCAGGGCCCTGAATCTGGTGCAAAAGCCTGTAGGCGAACCCCGACAGGTAGAGCCTTCGATCCCAGGCGTTAGCCAAAAGTTTTGACTTTAGGTAAAACCTTAAGCTTAGAAAGAAATTTCCAAATCCGCGGAGGCCAAAATCTAGGCTCAGGGGGGCATTGCAAAAAGAGATAGCCAGATCTGACCGAATAAATACCAGAATCATTAAGCCTCCAAAGGATGGAGTCACGAGTGTCATTGATAATGGGCACTGATAAAACTGAGTCAGCATCAGCCGTTGTGAAGTACGCACGGACTTTATCAGGGTCCCAAGATGATTGGCTCCTAAACATAAAGTCACGACAACGAATGTGAACTTCATCCGATAACTCATAATCCCCGTAAAGGTGGATAGGTGAGGAACCTCCCCAGTTATCTTGATGGATACGTATGTTACTGTTAATACCAGGTCGATAGAGGAAACCTCCAAAAAGGTGTTGCATAGCATGATAAAGACCTTGCCAGGCAAAAGATCCACGAGAAGGTTGAGATGCATTAAGAATGTTGCCTGAAGGAAAGTATTTGGATTTATAGATTTGACCCAGAAGGGAATCGGGTTCACAGATAAGGCGCCATAATTGTTTACCAAGGAGCGCAATGTTAAAATTATTGAGATCCCTAAATCCCATACCTCCAACTGATTTAGGCAAGCACACCTGATCCCAAGGGAGCATGTGCCAACCTTTCTTGTTAGTTTTGCCAGACCACCAATAGCGTCGGATGGCAGATGTCATATCATCAATAATGTTTCGGGGTAACAAATAACAAGACATAACATATTGAGGTAGAGATTGTAACACAACTTTGATGAAGATTTCCCTACCACTGAAGGAAAGTAGCTGTTTATCCCATTTGGATAATCTTTCATGAACTTTACCGCGTATAAACCCTAAGGTTAGGGTCTTATTTTTGCCAATAAGAAGCGGTACCCCCAGATAGATACCAGGGTTGGAGACCTCACAAACTTGAAGGTAGGAATTAATAGCATGGCGAGTCGAACTAGGAGTACGTGAGTTATAAAAATAGTGGACTTGTCAAAATTAACTGCTTGTCCAGAGGCAGAAGCGTATGTTTGGAGAGCTAATTTAAGGTGTGCAGCTTCCTCTAGTTTCGAATTGAGGAAAACTATACAATCATCTACAAATAAAAGGTAGTTAACCTTAGGTCCATGCTTACTAGCACCAAGGCCAGGAAGCAGACCATGTTGTTTAGCATCGGTCAAGAAAGCAGAAAGCCCTTGAGTGCAAAAAAGGAAGAGAAAGGGGGATAAAGGATCACCTTGTCGGAGACCCCGTTGAGGCCGAAAAAAGGGGGAGAAGGAGTTATTGACCTTTACCGTAAAAGAAACTGAGGAAATACATCTCATAATAAGAGATACCCATGATGGTGCAAAGCCCATGCGGTTCATGACATTTTCGAGAAAAGACCATTCAACCCTGTCGAAAGCCTTTTCTATATCAAGTTTAAGAGCAGCACCTTGAGTAGACTTAGAAGTACCAGTGTTAATTGAGTGAATTATTTCGTGGGCAATAAGAATGATGTCTGTGACATTACGTCCCTGAACGAAAGCAGCTTGATTGGAACTTATGCAAAAGGGAATAGTACGTTTCATCCTGTTAACTAAAACTTTGGCAATAATTTTGTAAATAACTGTGCAAAGACTAATGGGCCTGAGGTGTCTCATGGTGGTTGGATCCTTAATCTTAGGGATGAGAACCATAATTGTTTGGTTTACCGAAGCCATATCAGCTGACCCATTAAGGAGATTAAGGCAGAGTGTGGTGACATCGGGCCCTACTGTATCCCAGTGTTGTCGAAAGAAACCGCTAGGCAAGCCATCGATGCCGGGGGCTTTTCTTGGATCAATATCGCGGAAAGCGGTGATAATTTCCTCCGTAGTGAATTCCCTGGAGAGGGACTCATTCATAGCAGGTGTGATGGAGGGGGGATTTTTGACAGAATTTGCTCTGACAAGGATGGTTTAGAGGAAGTGAAGAGAGTGTGGAAGTATGAGGATGCAATAGTCATAAGATCGGAGTCGGCAGTACACCAATTGTTGTTGGTATCAAAAAGGCCAGAGATGGTATTCTTTTTTTTCCTGTTAGAGGCTCGGGCATAAAAAAAACGAGTATTTTTATCACCTTGAGATAACCATAGGTTGCGAGAGCGCTGTGCCCAATACACCTCTTGCTCATTTAGAAGTTTATGAAGCTCAGTTTTGGCAGCAATATATTTTCTTTCAGCAGAAGCCGAAAGAGGTCGCTGTAAAAATTTGTTAATACTTTTAGTGAGAAAATTGATGCGACCAGAGGATTTGAGCCTTTGTTGGGATTGCCAATCTCCTAAACAGGAGCCAATGGCTTTAATTTTATCAAGGGTATCGCCCTTAGTAGAAGCCCAAGTTTGTTTGACAACATAGATACCTTCATCATTGGTTGCCCAGCAATTTTCGAAACGGAAGCTGGATGGCGGTTTGTTAGAGGTGGTGGTTCAGTATTCATTAGAAGAAAGCAGTGATCAGATTTAGCATCAAAAATAGAGGTAATATTATAGTTTGGATTATTGGCTTTCCATGCCATATTCCCTACAAAACGATCTAACCTTTCAAATAAAATAGGAGTGTTAGGTCCATGTTTAGACCAAGTGAACCAACCATTGGAAGGTTTGCAGTCAAAGAGGTTGTTACGTGAGAGACATTGATGAAAATTATTAATTTGAGATCTAGCACGACGACATCCGGCTTGTTTCTCATTATAGGATAGGATTTCATTGAAATCCCCACCGAGAAGCCAAGGTAGCCCATCGTTGTTATTTAGCGAATCAATTAAATCCCAAGTTTTATTTTTTTGCTTGTTTCAGAAAAACCATGTATTCCAGTGAAATAAAACGAAGAAGAATCACAACTAATATAAGAATGAATGAAACGATCCGAATAAGCAAGCATAGTAATATCATGATTATTTAAAGAAAATAAAGCAATTCCAGAGCAGTTATTAGAGTAATCAACCGAAAAAACCAAATCCATGCCTAGTAAAGAACTAAGACGGTCATAAGCCGTATTTTTAAGTTTAGTTTCACATAAAAAAGTAGATCAGGAGTATGAAGACGAACATATTGCTGGAGGTGTTGAACTGCCTGGATCTTCCCAAGACCCTGACAGTTCCAGCATAAGATGATCATTTCCCTCGACGGGGCTGTGAGTCAGCCGCCGCCGGAGAGTTTTTTCCGCTGCTCATCCCAGCTTTCGTGGTTGGAGAAGGAGAGGGTCTAGACTTCTTGGGCTGAAGGATCACGTGTTTGGGGGAGCGTCTCTTAGTCCCAGGGTTGGTTGGAATGGGGATAGGAGCAGGAGCCGATGCTGCATCATTGGGATAGTTCTTAAGTAGCCATGAGTTAAATGCATCAAAAAGGGAAATACCGGTTTGTAGGAAAGGCTTACTTAATTGAGCATCCAATTTCCGCACTTGTTGAGCAGTAGGGCTTGGCACACCATCGTCTTGGCCATCCAAGTCGCCTTGTACAGAATCCTCGGGAATAGGGTATATGGTATTCAGAGGTTGTGGAGAAATAACCCGAGAAGGGAGTGGAGCTCGTAGAGGCTGCTGGGATTCCACATTTGTAGGAGGCAACTCAGAGGATTCCTCCCCCACCATCTCATCATCATTATTATTTTCCTTAGTAGGGAGGTCTGCAAAAGAGGCAGCATCCCCTTCGTTAGATTCCCTAAAAATTTAGCAAAAGAGGAGGTGAGTTTCAAATGTGGGAAGCGATGGATGAAAAGAAGATGATAGTGTTTAATGAGAATAAGACCCGAATCTTGCGCGGAGGCAGCAGGTTCTTTTCCCTTATCCGTAGGTTCTGTAGAGAATGGAGAACCAATAAAGTAACATAAAAGGAAATAAGGAAATAGTGGAAACCAGAATAAAGATGGTAAAATACCTAACGGTGGATTCTGATTAGCATTAGCAGAGGGTTCTACAGATTTACCCTTGTCCATTGGAGCTGTACATAATAGAAATTTAATATATAAACAAGGTGCAAAATAGTAAAGCAGCTGGATCCATTGATTAAATGGTAAGATACCTATTGGAGGGTTGCGATCAGCAGTGGAGGAGTGCTCAACAATACGGATACGACCACGTGGTCCCTGGTCTCGGTGACGCGGGCGGAGCCAACGGAGCCATTCGCCATACTGAAGTTTGGTTGGGTCAATCGTAGCTTTGTTGGGACAGTGTTCGAAAATGTGACTAATGAGGCCACACCCGTGGCAAAGTAGAGGAAGACGCTCATATTGGAGACGACAAGAAGTAGTGTGTGTACCTTTCCCAATAAGAAGGAATCGATAGACAAGTTTAGATATATCCACGAGTATTTCCACTCGTAGGAATTCAGTCATGTTTCCTCTTTCTCTTCGTGTATCTGTACGTAGTACAGTGCCTACCATAGCACCAAGAGACTGTCCCACGAGGTGAGTTCTATCGGGATCTTCCAAAAAGGGCTTGGGTAATGAAAGTATACGGAACCAAATCCTCATGGGATTGAAGGAGTACTCATCCATGCTTTTACCAGGGTTATAATCAGCAAGAGCCATCCATTCATCTTTATAGAGCCAGGGACCTCGTTCAAAAACATCGTCTCTATCACTTATTGTGACAAACTCAATTCTGAAGAAGGAATCTCTAATGATGGAGATTGACTTGAGATTGTTTTTATTCCAAATGCCTTCAAAGGCTGAGAGAACAACCCAGTCATCTATCGGTTTGGTGGAAATGAATTTGCCTATTAGGATGGTCTTTGGGTCTTCTTCAAAAAAATCAAAATCTGGGGTATAGATTGCGTTTGCTTCCTCGTTTGTAAGATCGAGGTTGG
Organism: Hibiscus trionum; assembly: GCA_030270665.1. Lineage (NCBI taxonomy): Eukaryota > Viridiplantae > Streptophyta > Magnoliopsida > Malvales > Malvaceae > Hibiscus > Hibiscus trionum. The sequence continues at coordinate 35,695,081 of BSYR01000026.1, read as the reverse complement.
TATAGTGGGGAAGAGAGGAGGAATAAGCCATTTGGTCGTAGGGAGGGGAATGAGGAGTAAAGATTGACAAAGAGTTGTAGACGGGAAAAGGGAAAATAAGAAGAGTTAGAGCCTTATAAAAGAGAATAATAGAAAGAGAGGAGATAAGAATTGGGAAAATGGAAAGGAAAGAAATGTAGATGGAATGCAAGTAGACAAAATTCCCAAAATTTGGATGTGAAGTGCGTGAATTAAGAATGGTAGGAGAGAGGATCGTGGAAAAGTGAAATATGAAATTAAGGTATTGGATTTTGGAATAAATTAGTGTTAGAGAGAAATATAGGAAACGGTTGAAAATGGGAATTAAAGATAGGAAAGATATGGAATATTGTGAGATGTAAAATGGAAAGAAAGAACTTAGATTGTGAGTGAGAGATCGATTGTAAAGGGTATATAATAAAGGAAGGAAATAATTTGATAATAAATGTTTGAAAAAGGAAAGTAATGAAAAAAGATATGGTAAGGCCTATAGTTAAATTATGGCAATAGTAGAGAAAGGAAGGAAAGATAATAAGATTTAAGAACAAATCAATTAGGATTGAGGGCAGTATTTTCAATAATGTGAGTAGAGATTTAGTTTTAGTTTGGTAGAGAAAAAAGGATGTATTTAATATGATGAGTGAAATGACAGTGAAAGTAGATTATGATTATAATTAAAAGGATAAATGGAAACGAGTGAAGAGGGTAGAGATAGCAGAATTTATTGTGATAGGAATTAAGAATTACACAGTTGTAAGATCGAAAGTGAGTGTAATTTAGGTTGAGATAAAAAACGGTAGATGCTAGACCCCACGAGTTAGGGAGCGAATTAGCAGATTTGTAGAGAGAGTTTATGTAAATGGTAATTGGTTCATTAAACAAATGGTGGGATAAACGAGCATTCTTAGTTAATTGATTTCTTTCAATATAAAATTTAGTAATGGGGGAGGGAATGGAAGGTTTTATTTTCATTTGTTTCGAGTAGTATTTTTGTTGAATATAGGATTTCACCATAAAGGTGATCGTAGTAATTTCCCCAACAGGGGATAGTTAGATAGCACCTAAGAAGGTGTGGAGAAGAGTAAGAGTTAGGAAGAAGCAAATGGTAGTAACTTAGCAAATTTTGAGAATTGGGAAAGCATAAAAAAGAAACTAGCTAGCAGAGGCAATAAAACAGGATATACAGTGAATACACAAATAAAGGCATGGAAATATGGGGTATGTATAAATTGAGAGTGATGAGGGTTTAGCAAGCAATCATGAAGAGAAATAAAGTGACGTAGCATGCAAACAATAGGAAAAAAATCGGCCAAAAGAATACAAGCATAGCTGTAAACATCTAACCAACTAAAATAGAAGCATTGAAAAATGAGAAAAAAAAACACGCACAAGGGTAAGAAAGAAAAATGCATGCAAGGGCATAACAAAAGATAAAAAAAGAAACACAAAATAGAGAATAATTACAGACCAAGGATAGAAAGAGAAGGGGAGCAAAGAAAATTAAAATAGACCAAAAGAGCAAAAAAGAGGGGTAAAAAAATAATACAAAAAAATAAAAAAAAAATAGAGGGGAAAGAATAAGCGGGTAGAGAGGCCTTAGACGCTGGAGGACCCGCAGATGGACCTTTGATGAGAGGCTCGATAGATGCCGTCGGAGCAAGAGAGGAAAAAAACATGCAAAACAAATTTAAGAGGAGTTAGAAGCATGAAAATATAGATATGAACGAGAAGGTTAAAAGAGACCAGTACATGAGAATGAATCAAACCACAATAAGGGGAAAAAATAGGAGGGATGTAAAACACATGATGGGTAAAAGTATATGTAACCAAGTGAAGAATGTAGATGCCACTGTATAAGATGTCGTATGTGATGATAACAGGAATGGGACATAAAATAACATAAGATGAAGCTAAACGAAATAGGGCAAAATGATAATGATGAATGATATGGGAAAAACAATGACAGTAATAGATATTAGAATGTACCAATAAAGGGACATGAAGTGTAGTTACAAAATATGAGATGTCATAACTATAAGGATCCGAATCTTTACATAGTAAGTTACTAATAGTAAAAATTTGCAGAGAGGTCCAGATAGATAACAAATTAGAAAGGAAATATGTGATAGTCATAACAAGAATAATGGAAGAGACCACAAGGTGGTTCGATAGTTTTTCCCTATGGAGGGATCGAAAGTTCCTCAATTGGAGGATAGTTGAGAAGAAACATAAATAACATAAATAAAACAGGTGATATGAAAATTCCATAAGAGGAATTTGAGCAACAAAGAAATTGAGCAGAAGAGTAAAATCCAGGGGTGGATTGGAATTAAAATGCATTCTAATAAGCAATCGGCAGAAGAAGACTAGATAAACGTAGGAGAAAACTAACACGTAACACAGAAACATAGAGACCAAGAAGGCATGTGAAAGAACAGACAAAATAACCGGGAAATTATAATTCATATAAAAAAATAGATAAAGGTTTAAGATATGTATTGAAAAGAGGATAATAAGAACAAAACGAAATAGGATTAATTTACCTCGAAGTTGGTAGAAATCCCCAACAGACAGTGGTCGGCTGAAGGGAGAATTGTAAAGAATAATAAAAATTAAATTTAAAAGATTCAAAAGAGTGTAAAAAATGAAGAAGCAAAAAAAACATAGGATTGGGCAGGGGGTCAACCCCTTTCCGAGGCCACTATGGGTTTGGAAATAAACCCAAAAAGGGTTATGGTGGCGGGGGAAGAGGACGACTGAGTCCACCGAAACTGGAAGTCGGATGGGGCCGCCAGGGAACAAGGCGGAGATGGCCACTGCTGGAGGGGGAAGGCGAGAACGGCGAACCGGCATCCCTTCTTTGATAAGGAGAAGATTCTTGGCCGACGAACGGTGGAGGAAAAAAACCAGATCTGAAAGATCCGACTGTAAAACTGAAATAAAGGAAAAGGGAACCTTGGATTAGAACGAAAAACTAAATTAAATGAAAAAAAGAAAAAAACATAACCAAAAAAGGGAAGGGGGATTGAATCGGCAGCCAGATCTGGGTTTGTAGAAGAGACTCCCAATCGTCGCATTAAAAAAATCCGGTAGCAACAAAGAGAGGTTCCTCTCGGTAGATTAAAACCAAGAAATTAATTGATTAGCAAACGGCTCAATGGGTAAAAATAGATTAGGTAAAAATATAAACCAGAAAAAGGAAAAAAGAGAAGGATAGATAACATACCTTGGGCTCTCGAAAATTCCGAATCTTGAAGCGTATGGGTCTCTTGATAGGGGTGAACGCCGGCTGGTGAGGGGAAGGAAACAGAGGCAGACGACGTGAAAAGGAGGGGGAAGGGAGAAAAAGAGGGGACAAAAGGGAGAAGGTGAAAGGAGGGATAGATGACACGGAAGAAAGGAGGGGAAAAAAGAAAAAACCAAAACCACCGCAAACCCCAAAGACCGAGAGAATTGGGAGAATTTCGAGAGCCATACCCACCCGTTGGATTTTTAACTGTGTTAAAAGAACAAAAATCAAATTTTTGCAAAACCATAGTGTTGAAAAGCTCGTAATCAATGATATGAACTCCTAAGTTTTGATTAAAACTTTATTTGCGGTCCTTTTTATAGATGTTTCGGACAAGCGGGTCTAAATGGGCCGTAAAATGGACCCGTTGTACTTTAAACTGAGTAAAAAGTATATAATTTGAATTTTTGCAATATAATTATGTTCAAAAGTGTAACCCCCGTAGCCCGGCCTAGACGGCTGACCCGAACTACGAAGATTACACGGGGAAAACCAAAGTCAACCCGAAAGTCAACCTTGATTAACGACCCTTTTTTTTTCTTTTTAAACTTGTCTAGATGCACATTAAACCTAGGCATACTCTTGAGATAAGCAAACTCAAAAATCACAGCAATCGGAAAACAATAAGGGACTCAAATGAACATAATACGAATTTAGGGACCAATTTGTAAATTCTGGAAATTAAGAGGACTTTACCAAATTTTAAGTTACCATTATGAAATTAGTCATGTTTCATGCCTCTCTGCCAAATTTCAACTCAAACGGACATCTCAAACTCAAGCAATTGCACATACGAGAATCAGGACTAAAACGTAAAGCTTGCAAACCTCATATTTTATGCCCAATCGAAACCTTTGACCATAGTTTCGAAACCTTGTCCAAAGGTTTCGAAACTTTGGCCTCCAGTAGCCCCTGGAACCCAAAAATTTGTAAAGGTTTCGAAACTTTACCCCTAGTTTCGAAACCTAGGTGCAGGGGAGCATATTTTGCTTCATTCTAATGTCTTTCAATGATAAAAACACCTCATGTTCATATACAACCATACATAAGAGCTTAAAAACGCTAAAAGCACACAACACCAACCACCCAAGTCTAGAGGCATACGTCCTAGATTAAACGTACTCCAACATACTCGAAACATGAATATGAACCATCATACATACATGGTAAAATATACATTAAAATCTTTCATACATGAAACTCAACATGAGCGTACCTTAGTCAACTAAGGAAAATCATGCATTCGATCAAAGAAGGCAAACAAGCACATAAGGTCTCATGCTTCAACATCCATACTCTTAGGCATTCTCACAAGGCATATGACCAACACACATGATAAACAATTTAAACATCTACCAAACATACATCACTCAAGCATTCATCAAGGCATGCATCATAAGTGATATTTACAAATCAAACAAGGCATCTAAGTGCCAAACCAAATCAACACACATCAAAGCATCAAAAACAACAACACCTATCCCATTGCTTTACTATTACAATCTTTCAATTTATAAATCATACATCGAGCTCACCAAAAGCAACACTTGGAGACCTTTCTCTTCCCTTGCCACCCACAAGCTATATATCTGCATTGTCGAACAAAAGAGAGCGTAAGCATAAAAGCTTAGTGAGGGTAAGCTCATAAAACAAACCTTCGACAACACAGGGTCCAAGCTCGAGCAATTATCATGATGAAATACATGACTTTATCTTCGATCCACATGAGCCATAAACATAGATGATGCATGCACAATTATTCATTAATATGTCATGCTCAACAGGCTCAATACATAACATATGTAAACACATTCCATATCACATTGATACACATATCAATTCATATAAGCATGCATGCATAATCTCATATTGGCATATACATACTTTCTCATATTGGCACCTAGCTATGACTCGAATACGCGGATAACATGTTGGAACGCATTTTCCAACATCAACCTTACCTCGGTGGGATTACACTCATCACCGGCCTTGCATGTGGAACGCATTTCCACATGCCCTACGGATGGGATTCCACTCATCATCACGTAGAATATATATAAATTTCCGGTGGAATATTACATCACCGTACTCCTCCTTGGTGCCTTAACGCCACCAAGGCCACGTACGTTTTGACTCAATTTGTGTGCACACTCATCCTAATGATCGATCATTGTACCCAAGCATACTAGTGCCAATATTAATCAAATTCCACAACCTTTGATGTTCAGAGTCATAATATGGCATCTTACTTCATATTAAACTCAACATCAAATATCTCAACAACATGCATATAACAATGCATTAAATCATGCCCCAACATACATGTATATCACATTATACATAATCATCATAATGTCATGTTCAAGAGTAATAATATGGCATCCTACATCATATTAAACTCAACATCATCATACACAGTTTACAATCCAAACCACATGCATAGCAATGCATCAAACCATGCCTCAACAACATGTATAACACATTATACATACACAAATCATCATGAGGCATAACATCAATTAAAGAGATCATCCAATGTCTCTAACTAAAGCTTAGGATTAGGCTACCACCCTAATCCTAACTCTAGGTGAGTCTACCAATCTCAACCTAGTCCACATGCTCGAACCAATTGCTCAATACCATTTAAAATATTTTAACCACTCACCTCTACCTCCAAGCTAAACTACCAAGCAACCATCATCTCCAAGTTTTCGGATTTCTTCTCGATGCTTTGCCGACCCAAATTCTTGCTTCAAAACAACCTCAATACAATTCAAACAACCTCAAATCAGCCCAACATCAAATTATCAACCCGGAATACAACTCAAGTACAAATTACCATTTTGCAAACCATGACCAAACCCCATACTTAGCAATTTCGGACAGCCCCAATACCTCTTCCAAAAGTTATGTTTCCAACATCCATTGCACCCACAAATGATCCCAAATCAATCCCTAATCATAGTACTACCATTGGCTATCAATTTCCCACCTAAAACAACCCCTAAAACTCACTCAAAACCCTCCAAAACTCCATTTTCGTACTCCTATTTTACTTAGCAGAAAATTATGTTTTTAAACACCCAAATGATATCTAAATGATTCCAAAACATCCTCCTAACATATATAAACCATCAACCCTTTAATTACAATCTAAAACTCACCAAAAATTAAGTTTTTGACACTTTAAAAATGGGTCTAAGAATCCACTTCGAATTTTTACCAAAATTCAACCAAATTGATATATGTTACACCTTTTAACATGATTAACTAAAGCCCCAACTCAATTTATCAAAACCAATTGGAAAACCCCCATAAAAACCCAAAATTTGATATGAACCCTAATTTTCAAAACTCCAAAATTTTGAAATCTAAGACTATTGATAGATAGAGGATGAAGAGGAGATTAAGAAAACATAATTACCTTAAAAAACGCCCTTAATTTGATGAAGGAATTGATGAATCAAAGTTTTGGGGGTTTGGGGAAGTTTGGGATGGTTTTCACGGGGAGGGGAGGAAAAGAAAGAAGATAAGGGAAAATGATTAGGTGATATAATTTTTTTAAGATATAAAGTTTTTTTTTAAAAAAATACCAAAATATCCCTCCTTTTTATTTAAAACCCAATTTGCTCAACTAAGATCAATTTGATTAAAATTAGTTCTACCGACTCAGACCAATTAACCCGACTAACTCCTAACCCCAAAACACGGGTGTTACAACTCTCCCCCACTTAAGAAATTTCGTCCCCGAAATTCCTCGAACATGAAGAGTCACTGAAACATACTCCTCATCACTCTCCTTCTCACCACAACATACTCACCAACTCGGTAGACTTACCACCCGTCTATCGATATCTGATGCTAAGATCTCAACGGTTCTTTCAAGGCATGTCGGCTTTAAACTCAACTCGATCTCTTCTACAAACATAGCACAGAACATGTCTGACTCACACTCCCGAATCATAGATACACAAATCACATCACAAACCCCTTTCTAATTCTGGTGGTAACCGCAACAGATAAACAACAGAATTAGCCCAATTCATAATCTCATACAACACTGTTTGAATACTCGACCCATAACTTTCTCTAACGGCCATCTGACTTCAACCGATAACCAAACACTATACAGACGACTTCAAAAATCTAGTCGAAAACTCGAATCTCTATCGGTCACTATCGATCTCAAAACTCTGTACAACTCACACTCTTGCCAAGGCACAACTCTGCTATTTTATCCACGGTAGAAGTAACGTGAACGTGTATAAAGGATCACATACAGTGCAGCTAACATTGATTACTCAACTAAGTTTTCACTGAGGAAATCGGAGGCGCATCAGACACAAGATCTCCTGAATCTATTACTCACTTCCAATACGAATCTCCCGCGGATGTAATAAACTAAAAGAAGATTGATGTTCGATCTTGACACACTGGCAATTTACACACTTACTTTCATACTGAACCACATCATCCATCAACTCAATTCAAAAGTACTCATCTTCAACCCACAATATGTCTTCATACTACTTTGATGCAATACAAATGAACTGCCGCGTGCTTCGGCCCACACAATACGTCTCAAAACACTATGTCTTGCACGCGAGGTGCCAAGAACTTGTCTTGCAACTGTTTCTTTTTAATTATTCTAACTCAAAGTAGGCTCAACCCGAAACTCGGTCACAGAAGCACTATCACTTAACAAATTGAATCCGACAATTATAGCTCACAACTCAACTACTATTCTAACAACAATTACAACTCGGAACATCGGTTACTACGTTGACTCTCTTCGGATGGTACTCAATCCCGATTTTACAGTCTTCAAGCAGTTCTAACACTTTATGCACTTCAAGTTGCAACTCTTCCTAAGTCTTCATTTTTTTTAAGTTCAGATGATATGTACATACATACTGCATATTTCCTACTACACAAGCTTGTCCCCAAGTCTTCGAAGCAAGTACAACTGATCAAGGAACTCGGGAAAATATTCTGCTCAATATCTCTATAAGGTAACTAACGCACTAGTCAAGCGAGGTGGCATAACTCGGAACTCAAAGTGATCATATATTGCCCCAAAAGCTGTCTTCATTACTTCAATTTTTTTCTCACTTCCAACTGGTAATAATTGGATCTCAAATTAATCTTCGGAAAGACTGAAGCACCCACTAACTGATCAACAAATCGCTGACACTTGGAAACGGATACTAATCATTCACTGCCACTGGTTTCAACTGTCTGAATCTAACCACATCCTCGTACTGCCACTCTCACTTCTTCACAAATTGTGCTGTCATCCTCTAATATGACGTACTAGGCCTAATGAACCTATGGTCTAACAAACATCATAGTTGATTCTTCAACACTCTCAATTCTTTCGGGAACTATAAGACACAGAAAAATCAAAGCAGAAGCAAACTCGGAGACGGTATCAATAATAAGCTCTTCTTCTCTGTCAGGAGACAAACCAGGCAATTCTTCCAAACAATTCTAGGAAGAATCACAAACCATTTTAACCTTCTGCGGTCTAATCTTCATTCAAAATCAAATTCATTACACTTGGTAAGCAAGCCTGCCATCTAAACTCAATAAATCTTCGACCTCCACAGCTGGATCAACATTCGACAATAAGTTCACCTCCTCACCTACTACTACAGTCACACAGGAATCTGCAACTTCAAGGCAACTCTCTCTTTGTCTCAACGTATACACTAACTCTGTGCTCTTCAAGCCAAACCTTGTCAAAACGTACCTCAAAACTGTAGGAAGACGATCACTTCACATCTACTAGAAACTAGTAACTCCAAACCACCAACAAACACTTATGTACATCTTCATGGACATCACTATTTCACCACATGGTCTAGTCATATGTGTCCCTACTTCCAAGGTCTCAACACGTACCTCAAATTTTCTTCGCATGCTCACACGAAAAAAAAGACAAATCCAAAGAAATTGTAACTACACCTGTGCACAGCTGATAATCTTCGACCCTCTTGTTTTCAAACTGGTTCTTCAACAACATCTGATTCTTCTAGACTGTTCTTAGAGCATCTTGAAACTTCAAAAGGCAGTTCTAATCACACACAAACAATCATGCTTGAACTTGTTCTGTAACATCGGTCTTGACGACTCATAACATCCCACTACCAAACAATCTGAATTTAAAACTCAAGACTTCCTTCTCGGCTCAACTATATCAGAAGTATCTTCATCCTTCCTTCTAACTGAAAGACAACTCAGACGTACACTGGCCCAATCATACAATTTGATTTCCACTCACGGACACTGACCGGCTGTCTTGCATTAAAACCATAGGCTAAATCCCAACGATCACCAACTAACATTTCTGAAATTCATATCACTCACACGAGACCCCTACCTAGATCTCACCAAAAGAACTAAGGTACTCATACCTACCTCTGACACCTCATCGGCTCATTCATACTTGCATGCTTGCTAACAATGTACAGATTTAGAATCAACCAGAAGGGAACAAGCTCAAAATTGTACCAAGGCTTATCTACTATGACATCGATACCACTCTGAATCCCACTCATAGGTCGTCACCTCTTTCACCACTAACACCAGAACCAATCACATCGTTCCTCATCAACAGGAACCAACCCATATACACACTAACTCAGTCAAACAATTTGTACCTCAACTCTGGTATAACCATACTTCCCTGACTAAAGCGATGAACTCCCTCAACATCATTCACCTTTTTCAGAATCCACTGTTTCCACTTACAGATTCACAATCCATGCCTTGACCTCAAACTTACCAAAAAGAAATAAACTAACAACAACAACAACAACAACAACAACACATTAACATACAAACTGGGTTAGCAAAGGAAAAGGTCCAAGTGGCTCAAGTATGATTTCCTCACTTAAAATCTCTTTTTCCGATGTAATAGAAGCAATGGGACTCTACTCAACATGCTTCAATCAACTCAACACATATACATGCTCAATCATGCATAAAACAAGGCATACTTGCTGAACAAACAAACATATGTGTACGATCAAACAACATACATTCTCAATCAAACAATCATACATCCCAGTATACACGGATAACAAGCAACATGCTTTTAAACAAACAATCAACATTCTTGTCACACAAGCAATCATACTTACAAAGCAAGCAATCATTCATTACAGCATACTCGAATAACAAGCAACATGCTTACATGATAAGCAAACACCGTACATATCAATCATAAAACACAACTTACTTCACTTACCTGCCCAAGGTTTCGGAAACCTTAAGCTCTGATGCCAATAAATGTAACCCCCGTAGCCCAGCCTAGACGGCTGACCCGAACTACGAAGATTACACGGGGAAAACCAAAGTCAACCCGAAAGTCAACCTTGATTAACGACCCTTTTTTTTTCTTTTTAAACTTGTCTAGATGCACATTAAACCTAGGCATCCTCTTGAGATAAGCATACTCAAAAATCACAGCAATCGGAAAACAATAAGGGACTCAATTGAACAAAATACGAATTTAGGGACCAATTTGTAAATTCTGGAAATTAAGAGGACTTTACCAAATTTTAAGTTACCATTATGAAATTAGTCATGTTTCATGCCTCTCTGCCAAATTTCAACTGAAACGGACATCTCAAACTCAAGCAATTGCACATACGAGAATCAGGACTAAAACGTAAAGCTTGCAAACCTCAAATTTTATGCCCAATCGAAACCTTTGACCATAGTTTCGAAACCTTGTCCAAAGGTTTCGAAACTTTGGCCTCCAGTAGCCCCTGGAACCCAAAAATTTGCAAAGGTTTCGAAACTTTACCCATAGTTTCGAAACCTAGGTGCAGGGGAGCATATTTTGCTTCATTCTAATGTCTTTCAATGATAAAAACACCTCATGTTCATATACAACCATACATAAGAGCTTAAAAACGCTAAAAGCACACAACACCAACCACCCAAGTCTAGAGGCATACGTCCTAGATTAAACGTACTCCAACATACTCGAAACATGAATATGAACCATCATACATACATGGTAAAATATACATTAAAATCTTTCATACATGAAACTCAACATGAGCGTACCTTAGTCAACTAAGGAAAATCATGCATTCGATCAAAGAAGGCAAACAAGCACATAAGGTCTCATGCTTCAACATCCATACTCTTAGGCATTCTCACAAGGCATATGACCAACACACATGATAAACAATTTAAACATCTACCAAACATACATCACTCAAGCATTCATCAAGGCATGCATCATAAGTGATATTTACAAATCAAACAAGGCATCTAAGTGCCAAACCAAATCAACACACCTCAAAGCATCAAAAACAACAACACCTATCCCATTGCTTTACTATTACAATCTTTCAATTTATAAATCATACATCGAGCTCACCAAAAGCAACACTTGGAGACCTTTCTCTTCTCTTGCCACCCACAAGCTATTTATCTGCATTGTCGAACAAAAGAGAGCGTAAGCATAAAAGCTTAGTGAGGGTAAGCTCATAAAACAAACCTTCGACAATACAGGGTCCAAGCTCGAGCAATTATCATGATGAAATACATGACTTTATCTTCGATCCACATGAGCCATAAACATAGATGATGCATGCACAATTATTCATTAATATGTCATGCTCAACAGGCTCAATACATAACATATGTAAACAAATTCCATATCACATTGATACACATATCAATTCATATAAGCATGCATGCATAATCTCATATTGGCATATACATACTTTCTCATATTGGCACCTAGCTATGACTCGAATACGCGGATAACATGTTGGAACGCATTTTCCAACATCAACCTTACCTCGGTGGGATTACACTCATCACCGGCCTTGCATGTGGAACGCATTTCCACATGCCCTACGGATGGGATTCCACTCATCATCACGTAGAATATATATAAATTTCCGGTGGAATATTACATCACCGTACTCCTCCTTGGTGCCTTAACGCCACCAAGGCCACGTACGTTTTGACTCAATTTGTGTGCACACTCATCCTAATGATCGATCATTGTACCCAAGCATACTAGTGCCAATATTAATCAAATTCCACAACCTTTGATGTTCAGAGTCATAATATGGCATCTTACTTCATATTAAACTCAACATCAAATATCTCAACAACATGCATATAACAATGCATTAAATCATGCCCCAACATACATGTATATCACATTATACATAATCATCATAATATCATGTTCAAGAGTAATAATATGGCATCCTACATCATATTAAACTCAACATCATCATACACAGTTTACAATCCAAACCACATGCATAGCAATGCATCAAACCATGCCTCAACAACATGTATAACACATTATACATATACAAATCATCATGAGGCATAACATCAATTAAAGAGATCATCCAATGTCTCTAACTAAAGCTTAGGATTAGGACAGCCATGACCATTTTGCAAACCATGACCAAACCCCATACTTAGCAATTTCGGACAGCCCCAATACCTCTTCCAAAAGTTATGTTTCCAACATCCATTGCACCCACAAATGATCCCAAATCAATCCCTAATCATAGTACTACCATTGGCTATCAATTTCCCACCTAAAACAACCCCTAAAACTCACTCAAAACCCTCCAAAACTCCATTTTCGTACTCCTATTTTACTTAGCAGAAAATTATGTTTTTAAACACCCAAATGATATCTAAATGATTCCAAAACATCCTCCTAACATATATAAACCATCAACCCTTTAATTACAATCTAAAACTCACCAAAAATTAAGTTTTTGACACTTTAAAAATGGGTCTAAGAATCCACTTCGAATTTTTACCAAAATTCAACCAAATTGATATATGTTACACCTTTTAACATGATTAACTAAAGCCCCAACTCAATTTATCAAAACCAATTGGAAAACCCCCATAAAAACCCAAATTTTGATATGAACCCTAATTTTCAAAACTCCAAAATTTTGAAATCTAAGACTATTGATAGATAGAGGATGAAGAGGAGATTAAGAAAACATAATTACCTTCAAAAACGCCCTTAATTTGATGAAGGAATTGATGAATCAAAGTTTTGGGGGTTTGGGGAAGTTTGGGATGGTTTTCACGGGGAGGGGAGGAAAAGAAAGAAGATAAGGGAAAATGATTAGGTGATATAATTTTTTTTAAGATATAAAGTTTTTTTTTTTTTTAAAAAATACCAAAATATCCCTCCTTTTTATTTAAAACCCAATTTGCTCAACTAAGATCAATTTGATTAAAATTAGTTCTACCGACTCAGACCAATTAACCCGACTAACTCCTAACCCCAAAACACGGGTGTTACAAAAAGATCGCAATCAATGATATGAAGTCCTAAAATTTGATTAAATGATGTTTTTCGGTCCTTTTTGTAGAGGTTTCGGGCGAACGGGTTTAAATGGGCCTAAAAATGGACCCGTTGGACTTTTAACTGAGTTAGAAATACAAAAATTGAACTTTTGAAATATAATCTTGTTGAAAAGCTCGGAATCAATTATATGAACTCCTAAAATTTGATTAAAACTTGTTTTTCGGTCATTTTTGAAGAGGTTTCGGGCGTGCGGGTCTAAAGGGGCCGTAAAATGGACCCGTTGGACATTTAACTGAGTAAAAAATACAGAAATTGACTTTTTGCAATATAATCTCGTTGAAAAGCTCATAATCAATTATATGAACTCGTAAAATTGGATCAAAACTTGTTTTCGGTCCTTTTTGAAGAGGTTTCGGACGAGCGGGTCTAAATAGGCCTTAAAATAGACCCGTTGAACTTTTAATTGAGTAAAAAGAACATAAATTGAATTTTTGCAATACAATAGTGTTGAAAAGCTCGTAATCAACGATATGAACTCTTAAGTTTTGATTAAAACTTGTTTTGCGGTCCTTTTTATAGAGGTTTCGGACGAGCGGGTATAAATAGGCCGTAAAATGGACCCGTTGGACTTTTAACTGAGTAAAAAGTTCAAAAATTGAGTTTTTGCAATATATTCGTGTTTAAAAGTTCGTAATCAATGATATGAACTCCTAAAATTTGATTAAACTTTTTTTTCGGTCCTTTTTGTAGAGGTTTCGGGCGAGCGGGTCTAAATGGGCGTAAAATGGACCCGTTGGACTTTTTACTGAATAAAAAATACCGAATTTGAGTTTTTACAATATAATATTGTTGAAAAGCTCGTAATAAATTATATGAACTCCTAAAATTTGATCAAAACTTGTTTTTCGGTCCTTTTTGTAGAGCTTTTGGGCGAGCTGGTCTAAATGGGCCTTAAAATGGACCCGTATAACTTATAACTGAGTAAAAAGAATAGAAATTGAATTTTTGCAATACAATAATGTTGAAAAGCTCGTAATCAATGATATAAACTCTTAAGTTTTGATTAAAACTTGTTTTGCGGTCCTTTTTGTAGAGGTTTCGGACGAGCAGGTCTAAATTGGCCGTAAAATGGAGCCGTTGGAGTTTTAACTAAGTAAAAAGTACATAAATTGAGTTTTTGCAATATAATCGTGTTGAAAAGATCGTAATCAATTATATGAACTCCTAAAATTGGATCAAAACTTGTTTTTCGATCCTTTTTGTAGAGGTTTCGGGCGAGCGGGTATAAATGGGTCGTAAAATGGACCCGTTGGACTTTTAACTGGGTAAAAAATACAGAAATTGACTTTTTGCAATATAATCTTGTTGAAAAGCTCGTAATCAATTATATGAACTCCTAAAATTGGATTAAAACTTGTTTTTCGGTCTTTTTTGTAGAGGTTTCGGGCGAGCGGGTCTCTATGGGCCGTAATATTGACCCGTTGGGCTTTTAACTGAGTAAAAATACAGAAATTGAGTTTTTGCAATTTAATCTTGTTGAAAAGCTCGTAATCAATTATATGAACTCCTAAAATTTGATCTATACTTGTTTTTCGGTCCTTTTTGTAGGGGTTTCGGTCGAGCGGGTCTAAATGCACCTTAAAATGGACCCGTTGGACTTTTAACTAAGTAAAAAGAACATAAATTGAATTTTTGCAATATAATCTTGTTGAAAAGCTTGTAATCAATTATATGAACTCCTAAAATTTGATTAAAATTCGTTTTCGGTCATTTTTGAAGAGGTTTCGGGCGAGCGGGTCTAAATGGGCCTTAAAATGGACCCGTTAGACTTTTAAATGAGTAAAAAGAACAAAAATTGAATTTTTGCAATACAATAGTGTTGAAAAGCTCGTAATCAATGATATGAAATCTTAAGTTTTGATTAAAACTTGATTTGCGAACTTTCTTGTAGAGGTTTCGGATGAAAGGGTCTAAATGGGCCGTAAAATGGACTTGTTGGACTTTAAACTGAGTAAAAAGTACATAATTTCTTTTTTTGCATTATAATTCTGTTGAAAATATCGTAATCAATGACATGAAGTCCTAAAATTTGATTAAAACATGTTTTTTGGAACTTTTTGTAGAGGTTTCGGGCGAGCTGATCTAAATGGGCCTTAAAATGGACTCGTTTGACTTTCAACTGAGTAAGAAATACAGAAATTGAATTTTTGCAATATAATCTTGTTGAAAAGCTCGTAATCAATTATATGAACTCCTAAAATTTGATTAAAACTTGTTTTTCGGTCATTTTTGAAGAGGTTTCGCGCGAGCGGGTCTAAATGGGCCGTAAAATGGACCCGTTGGACATTTAACTGAGTAAAAAATACAGAAATTTACTTTTTGCAATATACTCTTGTTGAAAAGCTCGTAATCAATTATATGAACTCCTAAAATTGGATCAAAACTTGTTTTTCAGTCCTTTTTGTAGAGGTTTCGGGCGAGCGGGTCTAATTGGGCCTTAAAATTGACCCGTTGAACTTTTAACTAAGTAAAAAGAACAGAAATTGAATTTTTGCAATACAATAGTGTTGAAAAGCTCGTAATCAACGATATGAACTCTTAAGTTTTGATTAAAACTTGTTTTGGGGTCCTTTTTGTAGAGGTTTCGGACGAGCGGGTCTAAATGGGCGGTAAAATGGACCCGTTGGACTTTTAACTAAGTAAAAAGTACATAAATTGAGTTTTTGCAATATAATTTTGTTGAAAATATCGTAATCAATGACATGAAGTCCTAAAATTTGATTAAAACATGTTTTTTGTCCTTTTTGTAGAGGTTTCGGGCGAGCGGGTCTAAATAGGTCGTAAAATGTACCCGTTGAACTTTTAACTAAGTAAAAAGAACATAAATTGAATTTTTGCAATACAATAGTGTTGAAAAGCTCGTAATCAACGATATGAAATCTTAAGTTTTGATTAAACCTTGTTTTGGGGTCCTTTTTGTAGAGGTTTCGGACGAGCGGGTCTAAATGGGCGGTAAAATGGACCCGTTGGACTTTTAACTAAGTAAAAAGTACATTAATTTAGTTTTTGCAATATAATCGTGTTGAAAAGATTGTAATCAATGATATGAAGTCCTAAAATTTGATTAAACTTATTTTTCGGTCCTTTTTTAGAGGTTTCGGGCGAGCGGGTCTAAATGGGTCGTAAAATTGACTCGTTGGGCTTTTTACTGAGTAAAAAATAAAAAAAATTGAGTTTTTGCAATATAATCTTGTTGGAAAACTCGTAATCAATTATATGAACTCCTAAAATTTGATTTATACTTGTTTCTCGGTCTTTTTTGTAGGGTTTTCGGGCGAGTGGGTCTAAATGGGCCTTAAAATGGTCCCGTTGAACTTTTAACTATGTAAAAAGAACATAAATTGAATTTTTGCTATACAATAGTGTTGAAAAGCTCGTAATCAATGATATGAACTCTTAAGTTTTGATTAAAACTTGATTTACGGTCTTTTTTGTAGAGGTTTCGGACAAGAGGGTCTAAATGGGACGTAAAAAGGACCAGTTGGACTTTAAACTGAGTAAAAAGTACAGAAATTGAGTTTTTGCAATATAATTGTGTTGATAAGATCTTAATCAATGATATGAAGTCCTAAAATTCGATTAAAACTTATTTTCGGTCCTTTTTGTAGAAGTTTCGGGTGAGCGGGTCTAAAAGGGCTGTAAAATGGAAACGTTGGACTTTTAACTGAGTAAAAAATACATAAATTGTGTTCTTGTAATATAATCTTGTTGAAAAGATCGTAATCAATTATATGAACTCCTAAAATTTGATTAAAACTTGTTTTTCGGTCATTTTTGAAGAGGTTTCGGGCGAGCGGGTCTAAATGGGCCTTAAAATGGACCCGTTCGGCTTTTAACTGAGTAAAAAATACCGAATTTGAGATTTTGCAGTATAATCTTGTTGAAAAGCTCGTAATCAATTATACGAACTTATAATTGTGTAAAAAGAAAAAAATTGAATTTTTGCAATACAATAGTGTTGAAAAGATCGTAATCAATGATATCAACTCTTAAGTTTTGATTAAAACTTGATTTGCGGTCTTTTTTGTAGAGGTTTCGGACGAGAGGGTCTAAATGGGCCGTAAAATGGACCCGTTGGACTTTAAACTGAGTAAAAAGTACATAATTTTAGTTTTTGCAATATAATTCTGTTGAAAAGATCGTAATCAATGATATGAAGTCCTAAAATTTGATTAAAGCATGTTTTTCGGTCGTTTTTGTAGAGGTTTCGGGCGAGCGGGTCTAAATGGGCCTTAAAATGGACACGTTGGACTTTTAACTGAGTAAGAAATACAAAAATTGAACTTTTGGAATATAATCTTGTTGAAAAGCTCGTAATCAATTATATGAACTCCTACAATTTGATTAAAACCTTGTTTCGGTAATTTTTGAAGAGGTTTCGGGGGAGCGGGTCTAAATGGGCCGTAAAATGGACCCGTTGGACATTTAACTGAGTAAAAAATACAGAAATTTACTTTTTGCAATATAATCTTGTTGAAAAGCTCGTAATCAATTATATGAACTCCTAAAATTGGATCAAAACTTGTTTTTCGATCCTTTTTGTAGAGGTTTCGGGTGAGCGGGTCTAAATGGGCCTTAAAATGGACCCTTTGAACTTTTAACTAAGTAAAAAGAACAGAAATTGAATTTTTGCAATTCAATAGTGTTGAAAAGCTCGTAATCAATGATATGAACTCTTAAGTTTTGATTAAAACTTAATTTGAGGTCTTTTTTGTAGAGGTTTCGGACGAGAGGGTCTAAATGGGCCGTAAAATGGACCCGTTGGACTTTAAACTGAGTAAAAAGTACATAATTTTAGTTTTTGCAATATAATTCTGTTGAAAAGATCGTAATCAATGATATGAAGTCCTAAAATTTGATTAAAACATGTTTTTCGGTCGTTTTTGTAGAGGTTTCGGGCAAGCGGGTCTAAATGGGCCTTAAAATGGACCCGTTGGACTTTTAACTGAGTAAGAAATACAGAAATTGAACTTTTGCAATATAATCTTGTTGAAAAGCTCGTAATCAATTATATGAACTCCTACAATTTGATTAAAACTTTTTTTCGGTAATTTTTGAAGAGGTTTCGGGGGAGCGGGTCTAAATGGGCCGTAAAATGGACTCGTTCGACATTTAACTGAGTAAAAAACTACAGAAATGTACTTTTTGCAATATAATCTTGTTGAAAAGCTCATAATAAATTATATGAACTCCTAAAATTGGATCAAAACTTGTTTTTCGGTCCTTTTTGTAGAGGTTTCGGGTGAGCGGGTCCAAATGGGCCTTAAAATGGACCTTTTGAACTTTTAACTAAGTAAAAAGAACAGAAATTGAATTTTTGCATTTCAATAGGGTTGAAAAGCTCATAATCAATGATGTGAACTCTTAAGTTTTGATTAAAACTTGATTTGAGGTCTTTTTTGTAGAGGTTTCGGACGATAGGGTCTAAACGGACCGTAAAATGGAACCGTTGGATTTAAACTGGGTAAAAAGTACAAAAATTAAGTTTTTGCAATATAATCATGTTGAAAAGATCGTAATCAATGATATGAAGTCCTAAAATTCGATTAAAACTTATTTTCGGTCCTTTTTGTAGAAGTTTCGGGCGGGTTGGTTTAAATGGTCCTTAAAATTGACCCGTTAGACTTTTAACTGAGTAAGAAATACATAAATTGAATTTTTGCAATATAATCTTGTTGAAAAGCTCGTAATCAATTATATGAACTCCTAAATTTTGATTAAAACTTGTTTTTCGGTCATTTTTGAAGAGGTTTCGGGTGAGCGGGTCTAAATGGGCCGTAAAATGGACCCGTTGGACTTTTAACTAAGTCAAAAGAACAAAGATTTAATTTTTGCAATACAATAGTGTTGAAAAGCTCGTAATCAATGATATGAACTCTTAAGTTTTGATTAAAACTTGATTTGCGGTCTTTCTTGTAGAGGTTTCGGATGAGAGGGTCTAAATGGGCCGTAAAATGGACCCGTTGGACTTTAAACTGAGTAAAAAGTACATAATTTGAGTTTTTGTAATATAATTCTTTTGAAAATATCGTAATCAATGACATGAAGTCCTAAAATTTGATTAAAACATGTTATTTTGGTCCTTTTTGTAGAGGTTTCGGGCGAGCTGGTCTAAATGGGCCTTAAAATGGACCCGTTGGACTTTTAACTGAGAAAGAAACACAGAAATTGAATTTTTGAAATATAATCTTGTTGAAAAGCTCGTAATCAATTATATGAACTCCTAAAATTTGATTAAAACTTGTTTTTCGGTCATTTTTGAAGAGGTTTCGGGCGAGCGGGTCTAAATGGGCCGTAAAATGGACCCGTTAGACTTTTAACTAAGTAAAAAATACAGAAATTTACTTTTTGCAATATAATCTTATTGAAAAGCTCGTAATCAATTATATGAACTCCTAAAATTGGATCAAAACTTGTTATTCGGTCCTTTTTGTAGAGGTTTCGGTCGAGCGGGTCTAAATGGGCCTTAAAATTGACCCGTTGAACTTTTAACTGAGTAAAAAGAATAGAAATTGAATTTTTGCAATACAATAGTGTTGAAAAGCTCGTAATCAACGATAGGAGCTCTTAAGTTTTGATTAAAACTTGTTTTGCGGTCCTTTTGTAGAGGTTTCGGACGAGAGGGTCTAAATGGGCAGTAAAATGGACCAGTTGGACTTTTAACTAAGTAAAAAGTACATAAATTGAGTTTTTGCAATATAATCATGTTGAAAAGATCGTAATCAATGATATGAAGTCCTGAAATTTGATTAAACTTATTTTTCGGTCCTTTTTTAGAGGTTTCGGGCGAGCGGGTCTAAATGGGCCTTAAAATGGATCCGTTGGGCTTTTAACTGAGTCAAAAGAACATAAATTGAATTTTTGCAATTCAATAGTGTTGAAAAGCTCGTAATCAATGATATAAACTCTAAAGTTTTGATTCAAACTTGATTTGCGGTCTTTTTTGTAGAGGTTTCGGACGAGAGGGTCTAAATGTGCCGTAAAATGGACACGTTGGACTTTAAACTGACTAAAAAGTACATATTTTGAGTTTTTGCAATATAATCATGTTGAAAAGATCGTAATCAATGATATGAAGTCTTGAAATTCGATTAAAACTTATTTTCGGTCCTTTTTGTAGAGGTTTCGGGCGAGCTGGTCTAAATGGGCCTTAAAATGGACCCGTTGGACTTTTAACTGAGTAAGAAATACATAAATTGAATTTTTGCAATATAATCTTGTTGAAAAGCTCGTAATCAATTATATGAACTCCTAAAATTTGATTAAAACTTGTTTTTCGGTCCTTTTTGTAGAGGTTTTGGGCGAGCGGGTCTAAATGGGCCGTAAAATGGACCCGTTGGACTTTTAACTAAGTAAAAATTACAAAAATTGAGTTTTTGCAATATAAACTTGTTGAAAAGCTTGTAATCAATTATATGAACTCCCAAAATTTGATTAAAACTTCTTTACGATTATTTTGAAGAGGTTTCGCACGAGCGGGTCTAAATGGGCATTAAAATGGACCCGTTGGACTTTTAACTAAGTAAAAAGAACAAAATTTTGAAATTTTGCAATACAATAGTGTTGAAAAGCTCGTAATCAATGATATGAACTCTTATATTTTGATTAAAACTCGATTTGTGGTCTTTTTTGTAGAGGTTTCGGGCGAGCGGGTCTAAATGGGCCGTAAAATGGACCCGTTGGACTTTTAACTGAGTAAAAATATAGAAATTTACTTTTTGCAATATAATCTTGTTGAAAAGCTCGTAATAAATTATATGAACTCCTAAAATTGGATCAAAACTTGTTTTTCGGTCCTTTTTGTAGAGGTTTCGGGCGAGCGGGTCTAAATGGGCCTTAAAATGGACCCATTTGACTTTTAACTGGATAAAAGAATAAGAATTCAATTTTTGCTATACAATAGTGCTGAAAAGCTCGTAATCAACGATATGAACTCTTAAGTTTTGATTAAAACTTGATTTGTGGCCTTTTTTGTAGAGGTTTCGGACGAGAGGGTCTAAGTGGGCCGTAAAATGGACCCGTTGGACTTTAAACTGAGTAAAAAGTACATAATTTGAGTTTTTCAATATAATTCTGTTAAAAAGATTGTAATCAATGATATGAAGTCCTAAAATTTGATTCAAACATGTTTTTCGGTCCTTTTGGTAGAGGTTTCGGACGAGCGAGTCTAAACGGGCCTTAAAATGGACCAGTTGGACTTTTAACTGAGTAAGAAATACAGAAATTGAATATTTGCAATATAATCTTGTTGAAAATCTCGTAATCAATTATATGAAATCCTACAATTTGATTAAAACTTGTTTTTCGGTCATTTTTGAGTCAAAACTTGTTGAAAAGCTCGTAATCAATTATATGAACTCTTAAAATTGGATCAAAACTTGTTTTTCAGTCATTTTTGTAGAGGTTTCGGGCGAGCGGGTCTAAATGGGCCTTAAAATGGACCCATTGGACTTTTTTTTTTGAAGAAAACGGGCCTCATTAAAAACCCCTACTAAAATCCCCAAGCACATGGCTTGGAGAACCTAAAAAGGGGAAAAGAGTACCCAAAATATATTATTAACCGAGGTTAAACCTCGCAAAGTACAATGTTTTTGATACAATCAGGGTAACTAGATCCAAAAGATAAAGAAGACATGGATCTAAGGGCATGAGTAGCCAAAGTATGAGCTACAAGATTAGCCTCACGGCGAATGTACTGAACATGTGCCACAGAAAAGTCCTCCAACGCAGTATGAGCCTCCAGAATCATCGGCCCCAAAGGAGAAAGATCTGGCCCAAGAGAGTTGATCCTGTTTGCTAGGGATGCACAGTCTGTCTCGAGAATCAGATGGCTCCAACCCTGAGAAAGGGCAAAAGTGATGCCGGCAAGAAGACCTTTCCCTTCGGATGAAATAGCGTCAGAACAACTGCCCAGCGGAAAAGCCAGGCCACCAACAACTGTCCCAGTGTCATCCCGAGCGACAACACCAACCGCCGCTGCACGAGTGGAAGGTTCAAAGGCCCCATCCACATTAACTTTAATAAAACCACGAGCGAGTAAAAAGAATAAAAATTGAATTTTTGCAATACAATAGTGTTGAAAAGCTCGTAATCAATGATATGAACTCCTAAAATTTGATTAAAACTTGTTTTGCGGTCCTTTTTGTAGAGGTTTCGGACGAGCGAGTCTAAATATGCGGTAAAATGGACCCATTGGACTTTTAACTGAGTAAAAAGTACATAAATTGAGTTTTGGCAATATAATCGTGTTGAAAAGATCGTAATCAATGATATGAAGTCCTAAAATTTGATTAAACTTGTTTTTCGGTCCATTTTTAGAGGTTTCGGGCGTGCGGGTCTAAAAGGGCCGTAAAATGGACCCGTTGGGCTTTTAACTGAGTAAAAAATATAGAAATTGAGTTTTTGCAATATAATCTTGTTGAAAAGCTCGTAATCAATTATATGAAATTTCCTAAAATTTGATCTATACTTATTTTTCGGTCATTTTTGAAGAGGTTTCGGGCGAGCGGGACTAAATGGGCCTTAAAATGGACCCGTTGGACTTTTAACTGAGTAAAAAGAACATAAATTGAATTTTTGTAATTCAATAGTGTTGAAAAGCTCGTAATCAATGATATGAACTCTTAAGTTTTGATTAAAACTTGATTTGCGGTATTTTTTGCAGAGGTTTCGGACGAGAGGGTCTTAATGGGCCGTAAAATGGACCCGTTGGACTTTAAACTGAGTAAAAAGTACAAAAATTGAGTTGTCACAAGATAATCGTGTTGAAAAGATCGTAACCAGTAATGTGAAGTCCTAAAATTTGATTAAAACTTATTTTCAGTGCTTTTTGTAGAGGTTTCGGGCGAGCGGGTCTAATTGGGCCGTAAAATAGACCCGTTTGACATTTAACTGAGTAAAAAATACATAAATTGACTTTTTGCAATATAATCTTGTTGAAAAGCTCGTAATCAATTATATGAACTCCTAAAATTGGATCAAAACTTGTTTTTCGGTTCTTTTTGTAGAGGTTTCGGTCGAGCGGGTCTAAATGGGCCTTAAAATGGACCCGTTGAACTTTCAACTTAGTAAATAGAACAAAAATTGAATTTTTGCAATACAACAGTGTTGAAAATCTCGTAATCAACTATATGAACTCTTATGTTTTGATTAAAACTTGTTTTGCGGTTCTAAATGGGCCGTAAAATAGACCCGTTGGACTTTTAGCTGAGTAAAAAGTACATAAATTGAATTTTTGTAATATAATCGTGTTGAAAAGATCGTAATCAATGATATGAAGTCCTAAAATTTGATTAAACTTATTGTTCGGTCCTTTTTGTAGAGGTTTCGGGCGAGCTGGTCTAATTGGGCCGTAAAATGGACCCGTTGGACTTTTAAATGAGTAAAAAATACAGAAATTAAGTTTTTACAATATAATCTTGTTGAAAAGCTTGTAATCAATTATATGAACTCCTAAAATTGGATCAAAACTTGTTTTTCGATCCTTTTTGTAGAGGTTTCGGGCGAGCGGGTATAAATTGCCTTAAAATGGAACCGTTGAACTTATAAGTGAGTAAAAAGAACAGAAATTGAATTTTTGCAATACAATAGTGTTGAAAAGCTTGTAATCAACGATATAAACTCTTAAGTTTTGTTTAAAACTTGTTTTGCGGTCCTATTTGTAGAGGTTTCGGACGAGCGGGTCTAAATTAGCCGTAAAATGGACCCGTTGGACTTTTAACTGTGTTAAAAGAACAGAAATCGAATTTTTGCAATACAATAGTGTTGAAAAGCTCGTAATCAATGATATGAACTCCTAAGTTTTGATTAAAACTTTATTTGCAGTCCTTTTTGTAGATGTTTCGGACGAGCGGGTCTAAATGGGACGCAAAATGGACCCGTTGGACTTTAATCTGAGTAAAAAGTACATAATTTGAGTTTTTGCATTATAATTATGTTGAAAAGATCATAATCAATGATATGAAGTTCCTAAAATTTGATTAAAAGATGTTTTTCGGTCCTTTTTGTAGAGATTTTGGGCGAGCGAGTCTAAATGGGCCTTAAAATGAACCCGTTGGACTTTTAACTGAGTACGTCACACCCTAAAACATACCCTAGTTCGAACGACAGAAAAACAACGACGATAACGTAAACAATTACGATCTAACTAAGATTATAATGAAACCACATAAGCTATGCCCTATTAAGTTGCAATTGGATTAAAAAAGAGAGAACATTAGTGCTTATATATAAACTTATGAATAATAAAATTTAACATGAAGTATATGAATGACAAACATGTTAGATAATAAAGTTAATATTGGATTAAAAGTAATGTAATACTATATATATATGTTAATATAATGTTAAAATAAATAAAATACTAAAAACGTGGACTGGAAATAAGTATAGAATATTAATAGTATAAATTATAATAAAGTATGGTGGGATTTACTTGGATGAAAACTAATCCAAGTGTCCCTTAGATTAGAGATAATCGGCCAACTATTCGTATTGGCGAAACATGTGTAATTCCACTTACATGAATCATCTTCTCCATCTTTTCCTCTCACCAATAGAAACCTTAGAACCAAAGGAGAGAGAGAACTTAAACACTCAAAATCTGGAGAATTAGTGAGGAAAAATTCATG
This sequence comes from Hibiscus trionum, assembly GCA_030270665.1. NCBI lineage: Eukaryota > Viridiplantae > Streptophyta > Magnoliopsida > Malvales > Malvaceae > Hibiscus > Hibiscus trionum. Next base: position 35,669,757 of record BSYR01000026.1, on the reverse strand, counting down.
CATGCTACTGGATTTAAGCTAGGAATAACACATGTTCTTGCATCTACAAAACAGTTCATGTAAGCATCGATTCTGGTCATGTTTTTATTTGATGTTCTTGATGATGTTTGATTGTTTTTCCGGTTAGATTATGTTATAAATTTGATTCTAGAATGTTTACTGATGATTTAAGAGTATTTTTGATAGATTAGATTGATTAAAATGCTAGAGAAATGACATGTATTAAGCTTGAATTTTGAATATGCCCAGATTCGTACTTGAACACTGCCCTGTTTTAAACTGGAATTTGGAATGGGTTAGGGTTCGAATTAGGAAAACTTTTGTAAATAGAGGTTGTAGAGCTGAATGAGTACTATAATAAAATGGCCTCTTGAGTATGAAAACGACATAGGAAGTGGCTAAAAATTGACTAGTTTGTAAGGATTGATAATTTGAGGACTTACATGCCCTGTTTTTGTGGTTGCTGGAACATCATTATTGTGTTAATATATGTAGGTAAATGTGGTTAAAAGCTCAAGATTAATGGTGTAGTGAAACATAGGTTATAAATGCACTAAAGTCACAAATTAAGCATTGGCAGATTAGGTTTCTGAAAATGCTCTATGTTCAACTAATAAACTGTATTGATAAGAAAATGATAAAAATATGTGCTATACATGATTGTAAAGGTGTGTTTATAAGCTTTCTGGAATGGTAAACAAATCCTAATTTGGAGTTGTGAGTAAAGAGATATTAATAAATTAGTGTGTATTGCTCAAGTTGCCAGTTTTAGGGCAGATTTGTATATTCATGTTGTTTGATTTATTTGATTTGGTTATATGTCAAAAATTTGCTTTTAATGAATGTTGTATGTGTTATGTTATGATTCAAGAGCATGTTGAAGAAGAGATATTAGAAGAACCAAGGGGAGTGCAAGCAAAAAGGAAAGGAAAAGACATCATTAATAAAGAGATAAACTAGCTTGGAGTATTGTGAGGGTAGCATTGCTTAAGTGTTAGGGTTAGTATCCTAACTTTTATGTTTTTTATTATTAGATAAAATGAATGAAGCATGTAATGAATTTAATAATGATTGGTAAAATTTAAAATGATAAGGAAGAAGGATTAAAGGCAAGAATATTGACCTAAGTGTATATTGCTTGTTAGATAAGCATGCTTAGCATAAATATGATTAGTTGCTATGATGTGTTGATTGCTTGAGCTATGTGAAATGAGCCTAAATGATGAGCTTTGCTACAGGTTTTTGATGATTATAAAATGAAAATGAACTCATGTGCTTGTTTGAATTTTATGTTACCATGATGCTTGATTGATTATATGTGCATGCCTATTGAAATGGTTAAATGCCTTTGAAATTATGAATGATTAGCAAGTGAATGCTCTTGTTAATAAAGAAAGATAAGTAAAGTCCTTGGTTTGATTAGTGTCTATAGGTAGAAGGGCATGCCTTAGAGTCATTTGAGCTCCTCTGATTGTTAATACAAGTTAGTGGTTAGTCACCAATGTAAATTAAAGGTGGTTAGTCACCTTGATGCTTAGGCATCCTCTGTCACATGTCACAAGTTAAAAGTTAAATAATTGATACCTTTGGGGTATCCAAAGTCATATGTCACACGTAGACTCGATTACCTGATTCATTGATCATCCAAGGCAAAATATGCAAAATACTTGTAAACTAAGAAAGTAAGCTAAGTACCTTATTAGATTGGTACAAATGAAATGAATTTTGAAATGTTTACATGCTCTATAGAATGTTTTCGATTATGTGTGATACTTGATGCATTTGTTATTAATGCTTTTCTTGCTTAATGATGCAATAAGAGTGACTTGAATTTATTTCAAGACTAGATAAGATGACTTGTGCATATTGGACTAGCTAGGTGATCCTTGGTACTTAAGCCTAGCTAGGCAACCTTAAAGATTTGCAAAAGATTTTAAAAGACTTAATTAGTAAAGTTTAGGGTTGCCTCATTAAGTACATATTGTGTACTTATCACTCTTTTGTTCCCTTCTTCCAAATATTTCAGGTACTAGTTACTGAAAGCTAGTTGATTGATTTGAGAGCCGTTTCCGCAAGACAAGCACAAGTACGATGAGTTTTGGTTATATCCTAGTTGGTGGCATAGTTGTGTAATGTGTCACATGCATATAGTTATATATTATGTGTTGCTTGACTTGTAAGTAACATGTTGGAACTTGTTTTGTTATATACTAATGACCATGTTAAGTGTTTGTGAGATATATGCCCTTGTGTGTAATTGTAATCGAATGCCAACTTGAGTTCATGGTTGATATATATATGTTAAACTAGGATATGTATAAATTTAGTGTTTGGTTGCCTTGAGTATTTGAATAGAAGCATTGGTATAATTGAAAAATAAGTTCATAAATTAGGTAGTTTGTATAGGTATAAAAATGTATATAAAGAGACCAAATTATATGCATGATTGAATCCTTGAATGAAAAGGTTTATGAACTTAGGTTGATAATGATTGAATTGGTATGAGCTATATAATCTTATAAACATATGTTAGCAATATAATCTTTGATTAAAAGCTCGTAATCAATTATATGATCTCCTAAAATTGAATTTTTGCAATATAATCTTGTTGAAAAGCTCGTAATCAATTATATGATCTCCTAAAATTTGATTAAAACTTGTTTTTCGGTCATTTTTGAAGAGGTTTCGGGCGAGCGGGTCTAAATGGGCCGTAAAATGGACCTGTTGGACTTTTAATTGAGTAAAAAAATACATAAATTGACTTTTTTCAATATAATCTTGTTGAAAAGCTCGTAATCAATTATATGAACTCCTAAAATTGGATCAAAACTTGTTTTTCGGTCCTTTTTGTAGAGGTTTCGGGCGAGCGGGTCTAAGTGGGCCTTAAAATGGACCCGTTGAACTTTTAACTGAGTAAAAAGAACTTCAATTGAATTTTGCAATACAATAGTGTTGAAAAGCTCGTAATCAACGATGTGAAGTCTTAAGTTTTGATTAAAACTTGTTTTGCGGTCCTTTTTGTAAAGGTTTCGGACGAGCGGGTTAAATGTGTCGTAAAATGGACCCATTGGACTTTTAACTGAGTAAAAAGTACATAAATTGAGTTTTTGCAATATAATCATGTTGAAAAGATCGTAATCATTGATATGAAGTCCGAAAATTTGATTAAATTGTTTTTCGATCCTTATTGTAGAGGTTTCGGGCGAGCGTGTCTAAATGGGCCGTAAAATGGACCCGTTGGACTTTTACTTGAATAAAAAATATAGAAATTGAGTTTTTGCAATATAATCTTGTTGAAAAGCTAGTAATCAATTATATGAACTCCTAAAATTGGATCAGAACTTGTTTTTCGGTCCTTTTTGTAGAGGTTTCAGGCGAGCGGGTCTAAATGTGCCTTAAAATGGACTCGTTGAACTTATAACTGAGTAAAAAGAACATAAATTGAATTTTTGATATACAATAGTGTTGAAAAGCTTGTAATCAACGATATAAACTCTTAAGTTTTGTTTAAAACTTGATTTGCGGTCCTATTTGTAGAGGTTTCGGACGAGCGGGTCTAAATTAGCCGTAAAATGGACCCGTTGGACTTTTAACTGTGTTAAAAGAACAGAAATTGAATTTTTGCAATACAATAGTGTTGAAAAGCTCGTAATCAATGACATGAACTCCTAAGTTTTGATTAAAACTTTATTTGCAGTCCTTTTTGTAGATGTTTCGGACGAGCGGGTCTAAATGAGCCGTAAAATGGACCTGTTGGACTTTAAACTGAGTAAAAAGTATATAATTTGAGTTTTTGCATTATAATTCTGTTGAAAAGATCGTAATCAATGATATTAAGTTCCTAAAATTTGATTAAAACATGTTTTTCGGTCCTATTTTTAGAGATTTTGGGCGAGGGAGTCTAAATGGGCCTTAAAATGAACTCGTTGGACTTTTAACTGAGTACGTCACACCCTAAACATACCCTAGTTCGAACGACAGAAAAACAACGACGATAACGTTAACAATTACGATCTAACTAAGATTATAATGAAACTACATAAGCTATGCCCTATTAAGTTGCAATTGGATTAAAAAAAAAGAGAACATTAGTGCTTATATATAAACTTATGAATAATAAAATTTAACATGAAGTATATGAATGACAAACATGTTAGATAGTGAAAGTTAATATTGGATTAAAAGTAATGTAATACTATATATATATATATATATGTTAATATAATGTTAAAATAAATAAAATACTAAAAACGTGGGCTGGAAATAAGTATAGAATATTAATAGTATAAATTATAATAAAGTATGGTGGGATTTACTTGGATGAAAACTAATCCGAGTGTCCCTTAGATTAGTGATAATCGGCCAACTATTCGTATTGGCAAAACATGTGTATTTCCACTTACATGAATCATCTTCTTCATCTTTTTCTCTCTCCAACAGAAACCTTAGAACCAAAGGAGAGAGAGAACTTAAACACTCAAAATCTGGAGAATTAGTGAGGAAAAATTCATGCATGCTACTGGATTTAAGCTAGGAATAACACATGTTCTTGCATCTACAAAACAGTTCATGTAAGTATCGATTCTAGTCATGTTTTTATTTGATGTTCTTGATGATGTTTGATTGTTTTTCTGGTTAGATTATGTTATAAATTTGATTCTAGAATGTTTATTGATGATTTAAGAGTATTTGTGATAGATTAGATTGATTAAAATGCTAGAGAAATGACATGTATTAAGCTTGAATTTTGAATCTGTCCAGATTCGTACTTGAACACTGCCCTGTTTTAAACTGGAATTTGGAATGGGTTAGGGTTCGAATTAGGAAAACTTTTGTAAATAGAGGTTGTAGAGATGAATGATTAATATAATAAAATGGCCTCTTGAGTATGAAAACGATATAGGAAGTGGCTAGAGATTGAATTACAAAAAGACTGCTCAGAATTGAATGAATCTGGAAACTGCTTAGGTTAAATTGTAATTTTGAAAATGTTTAGGGGTTTAATTGATGCCAATAAATTCTGGAAAATTTTCTAGAAACAGGGGAGGTAATGTAGGAGTGAAAAATAAATGGTTTAGTTTGAATTACATATCAATTGATAGTTTAAATATCATTAGAACACATAGAGGATCAAAATTGACTAGTTTTTAAGGATTGATAATTTGAGGACTTACATGCCCTGTTTTTGTGGTTGCTGGAACATCATTATTATGTTAATATATGTAGGTAAATGTGGTTAAAAGCTCAAGATTAATGGTGTAGTGAAACATATGTTATAAATGCTCTAAAGTCACAAATTAAGCATTGGCAGATTAGGTTTCTGAAAATGCCCAATGTTCAAGTAATAAACTATATTGATAAGAAAATGATAAAAATATGTGCTATACATGACTGTAAAGGTGTGTTTATAAGCTTTCTGGAATGGTAAACAAATCCTAATTTGGAGTTGTGAGTAAAGAGATATTAATAAATTAATGTGTATTTCTCAAGCTGCCAGTTTTAGGGCAGATTTGTATATTCATGATGTTTGATTTATTTGATTTGGTTATATGTCAAAAATTTGCTTCTAATGAATGTTGTATGTGTTATGTTATGATTTAAGAGCATGTTGAAGAAGAGATATTAGAAGAAACAAGGGGAGAGCAAGCAAAAAGGAAAGGAAAAGACATCATTAATAAAGAGATAAACTAGCTTGGAGTATTGTGAGTGTAGCATTGCTTAAGTGTTAGGATTAGTATCCTAACCTTTATGTTTTTGATTATTAGATAACATGAATGAAACATGTAATGAATTTAATAATGATTGGTAAAATTTAAAATGATAAGGAAGAAGGATTAAAGGCAAGAATATTGACCTAAGTGTATATTGCTTGTTAGAAAAGCATGCTTAGCTTAAATATGATTAGTTGCTATTATGTGTTGATTGCTTGAGCTATGTGAAATGAGACTAAATAATGAGCTTTGCTACAGGTTTTTGATGATTATAAAATGAAAATGAACTCATGTGCTTGTTTGAATTTTATGTTACCATGATGCTTGATTGATTATATGAGTATGCCTATTGAAATGGTTAAATGCCTTCGAAATTATGAATGATTGGCAAGTGAATGCTCTTGTTAATAAAGAAAGATAAGTAAACTCCTTTGTTTTATTAGTTTCTATAGGTAGAAGGGCATGCCTTAGAGTCATTTGAGCTCCTCTGATTGTTAATACAAGTTAGTGGTTAGTCACCAATGTAAATTAAAGGTGGTTAGTCACCTTGATGCTTAGGCATCCTCTGTCACATGTCACAAGTTAAAAGTGAAATAATTGATACCTTTGGGGTATCCAAAGTCATATGTCACACGTAGACTCGATTACCTAATTCATTGATCATCCAAGACAAAATATGCGAAATACTTGTAAACTAAGAAAGTAAGCTAAGTACCTTATTAGATTGGTACAAATGAAATGAATTTTGAAATGTTTACATGCTCTATAGAATGTTTTCGATTATGTGTGATACTTGATGCATTTGTTATTAATGCTTTTCTTGCTTAATGTTGCAATATGAGTGACTTGAATTTATTTCAAGACTAGATAAGATGACTTGTGCATATTGGACTAGCTAGTTGATCCTCGGTACTTAAGCCTAGCTAGGCAACCTTAAAGATTTGCAAAAGATTTTAAAAGACTTAATTAGTAAAGTTTAGGGTTGCCTCATTAAGTACATATTGTGTACTTATCACTCTTTTGTTCCCTTCTTCCAAATATTTCAGGTACTAGTTACTGAAAGCTAGTTGATTGATTTGAGAGCCGTTTCCGCAAGACAAGCACAAGTACGATGAGTTTTGGTTAAATCCTAGTTGGTGGCATAGTTGTGTAATGTGTCACATGCATATAGTTATATATTATGTGTTGCTTGACTTGTACGTAACATGTTGGAACTTGTTTTGTTATATACTAATGACCATGTTAAGTGTTTGTGAAATATATGCCCTTGTGTGTAATTGTAATCGAATGCTAACTTGAGTTCATGGTTGATATATATGTTAAATTAGGATATGTATAAATTTAGTGTTTGGTTGCCTTGAGTATTTGAATAGAAGCATTAGTATAATTGAAAAATAAGTTCATAAATTAGGTAGTTTTTATAGGTATAAAAACGTATCTAAAGAGACCAAATTTTATGCATGATTGAATTGGTATGAGCTATATAATCTTATAATCTTATGTTAGCAATATAATCTATGATTAAAAGCTCGTAATCAATTATATGATCTCCTAAAATTGAATTTTTGCAATATAATCTTGTTGAAAAGCTCGTAACCAATTATATGATCTCCTAAAATTTGATTACAACTTGTTTTTCGGTCATTTTTTAAGAGGTTTCAGGCGAGCGGGTCTAAATGGGCCGTAAAATGGACCTGTTGGACTTTTAATTGAGTAAAAAATACATAAATTGACTTTTTGCAATATAATCTTGTTGAAAAGCTCGTAATCAATTATATGAACTCCTAAAAGTGGATCAAAACTTGTTTTTCGGTCCTTTTTGTAGAGGTTTCGGGCGAGCGGGTCTAAATGGGCCTTAAAATGGACCCGTTGAACTTTTAACTGAGTAAAAAGAACATAAATTGAATTTTGCAATACAATAGTGTTGAAAAGCTCGTAATCAACGATGTGAACTCTTAAGTTTTGATTAAAACTTGTTTTGCGGTCCTTTTTGTAGAGGTTTCAGACGAGCGGGTTAAATGTGCCGTAAAATGGACCCATTGGACTTTTAATTGAGTAAAAAGTACATAAATTGAGTTTTTGCAATATAATCATGTTGAAAAGATCGTAATCAATGATACAAAGTCTGAAAATTTGATTAAAATTGTTTTTCGGTCCTTATTGTAGAGGTTTCGGGCGAGCGGGTCTAAATTGGCCGTAAAATGGAACCGTTTGACTTTTACTTGTATAAAAAATACAGAAATTGAGTTTTTGCAATATAATCTTGTTGAAAAGCTAGTAATCAATTATATGAACTCCTAAAATTGGATCAAAACTTGTTTTTCGGTCCTCTTTGTAGAGGTTTCGGGTGAGCGGGTCTAAATGTGCCTTAAAATGGACCCGTTGAACTTATAACTGAGTAAAAAGAACATAAATTGATTTTTTGCAATACAATAGTGTTGAAAAGCTTGTAATCAACGGTATAAACTCTTAAGTTTTGTTTAAAACTTGTTTTGCGCTCCTATTTGTAGAGGTTTCGGACGAGCAGGTCTAAATTAGCCGTAAAATGGACCCTTTAGACTTTTAACTGTGTTAAAAGAACATAAATCGAACTTTTGCAATACAATAGTGTTGAAAAGCTCGTAATCAATGATATGAACTCCTAAGTTTTGATTAAAACTTTATTTGCAGTCCTTTTTGTAGATGTTTCGGACGAGCGGGTCTAAATGGGCCGTAAAATGGACCTGTTGGACTTTAAACTGAGTATAAAGTACATAATTTGTGTTTTTGCATTATAATTCTGTTGAAAAGATCGTAATCAATGATATGAAGTTCCTAAAATTTGATTAAAACATGTTTTTCGGTCTAGAGATTTTGGGCGAGCGAGTCTAAATGGGCCTTAAAATGAACCCGTTGGACTTTTAACTGAGTACGTCACACCCTAAAACATACCCTAGTTCGAACGACAGAAAAACAACGACGATAACGTAAACAATTACGATCTAACTAAGATTATAATGAAACCACATAAGCTATGCCCTATTAAGTTGCAATTGGATTAAAAAAAAGAGAACGTTAGTGCTTATATATAAACTTATGAATAATAAAATTTAACATGAAGTATATGAATGAAAAACATGTTAGATAGTGAAAGTTAATATTGAATTATATATCAATTGATAGTTTAAATATCATTAGAACACATAGAGGATCAAAATGGACTAGTTTGTAAGGATTGATAATTTGAGGACTTACATGCCCTGTTTTTGCGGTTGCTGGAACATCATTATTATGTTAATATATGTAGTTAAATGTGGTTAAAAGCTCAAGATTAATGGTGTAGTGAAACATAGGTTATAAATGCACTAAAGTAACAAATTAAGCATTGGCAGATTAGGGTTCTGAAAATGCCCTATGTTCAAGTAATAAACTGTATTGATAAGAAAATGAAAAAAATATGTGCTATACATTATTATAAAGGTGTGTTTATAAGGTTTCTGGAATGGTAAACAAATCCATATTTGGAGTTGTGAGTAAAGAGATATTAATAAATTAGTGTGTATTGCTCAAGCTGCCAGTTTTAGGGCAGATTTGTATATTCATGTTGTTTGATTTATTTGATTTGGTTATATGTCAAAAATTTGCTTCTAATGAATGTTGTATGTGTTATGTTATGATTCAAGAGCATGTTGAAGAAGAGATATTAGAAGAAACAAGGGGAGAGCAAGCAAAAAGGAAAGGAAAAGACATCATTAATAAAGAGATAAACTAGCTTGGAGTATTGTGAGTGTAGCATTGCTTAAGTGTTAGGATTAGTATCCTAACCTTTATGTTTTTGATTATTAGATAACATGAATGAAGCATGTAATGAATTTAATAATGATTGGTAAAATTTAAAATGATAAGGAAGAATGATTAAAGGCAAGAATATTGACCTAAGTGTATATTGCTTGTTAGATAAGCATGCTTAGCATAAATATGATTAGTTGCTATGATGTGTTGATTTCTTGAGCTATGTGAAATGAGACTAAATGATGAGCTTTGCTACTGGTTTTTGATGATTATAAAATGAAAATGAACTCATGTGCTTGTTTGAATTTTATGTTACCATGATGCTTGATTGATTATATGTGTATGCCTATTGAAATGGTTAAATGCCTTTGAAATTATGAATGATTGGCAAGTGAATGCTCTTGTTAATAAAGAAAGATAAGTAAAGTCCTTGGTTTTATTAGTGTCTATAGGTAGAAGGGCATGCCTTAGAGTCATTTGAGCTCCTCTGATTGTTAATACAAGTTAGTGGTTAGTCACCAATGTAAATTAAAGGTGGTTAGTCACCTTGATGCTTAGGCATCCTCTGTCACATGTCACAAGTTAAAAGTGAAATAATTGAAACCTTTGGGGTATCCAAAGTCATATGTCACACGTAGACTCGATTACATGATTCATTGATCATCCAAGGCAAAATATGCGAAATACTTGTAAACTAAGAAAGTAAGCTAAGTACCTTATTAGATTGGTACAAATGAAATGAATTTTGAAATGTTTACATGCTCTATAGAATGTTTTCGATTATGTGTGATACTTGATGCATTTGTTATTAATGCTTGTCTTGCTTAATGTTGCAATATGAGTGACTTGAATTTATTTCAAGACTAGATAAGATGACTTGTGCATATTGGACTAGCTAGGTGATCATTGGTACTTAAGCCTAGCTAGGCAACCATAAAGATTTGCAAAAGATTTTAAAATACTTAATTAGTAAAGTTTAGGGTTGCCTCATTAAGTACATATTGTGTACTTATCACTCTTTTGTTCCCTTCTTCCAAATATTTTAGGTACTAGTTACTGAAAGTTAGTTGATTGATTTGAGAGCCGTTTCCGCAAGACAAGCACAAGTACGATGAGTTTTGGTTAGATCCTAGTTGGTGGCATAGTTGTGTAATGTGTCACATGCATATAGTTATATATTATGTGTTGCTTGACTTGTACGTAACATGTTGGAACTTGTTTTGTTATATACTAATGACCATGTTAAGTGTTTGTGAAATATATGCCCTTGTGTGTAATTGTAATCGAATGCCAACTTGAGTTCATGGTTGATATATATGTTAAATTAGGATATGTATAAATTTAGTGTTTGGTTGCCTTGAGTATTTGAATAGAAGCATTGGTATAATTGAAAATTAAGTTCATAAATTATGTAGTTTGTATATGTATAAAAACGTATCTAAAGAGACCAAATTATATGCATGATTGAATCCTTGAATGAAAAGGTTTATGAACTTAGGTTGATAATGATTGAATTTGTATGAGCTATATAATCTTATAAACTTGTGTTAGCAATATAATCTTTGATTAAAAGCTCGTAATCAATTATATGATCTCCTAAAATTGAATTTCTGCAATATAATCTTGTTGAAATGCTCGTAATCAATTATATGATCTCCTAAAATTTGATTAAAACTTGTTTTTCGGTCATTTTTGAAGAGGTTTCGGGCGAGCGGGTCTAAATGGGCTGTAAAATGGACCCGTTGGATTTTTAACTGAGTAAAAAATATCGAATTTGAGTTTTTGCAATATAATCTTGTTGAAAAGCTCGTAATCAATTATATGAACTCCTAAAATTGGATCAAAACTTGTTTTTCGGTCCTTTTTGTAGAGGTTTCGGGCGAGCAGGTCTAAATGGGCCTTAAAATGGACCCGTTGAACTTTTAACTGAGTAAAAAGAACATAAATTGAATTTTGCAATACAATAGTGATGAAAAGCTCGTAATCAACGATGTGAACTCTTAAGTTTTGATTTAAACTTGTTTTGCGGTCCTTTTTGTAGAGGTTTCGGACGAGCGGGTTAAATGTGCCGTAAAATGGACCCATTGGACTTTTAACTGAGTAAAAAGTACATAAATTAAGTTTTTGCAATATAATCATGTTGAAAAGATCGTAATCAATGATATGAAGTCCGAAAATTTGATTAAACTTGTTTTTCGGTCCTTATTGTAGAGGTTTCGGGCGAGCGGGTCTAAATGGGCCGTAAAATGGACCCGTTGGACTTTTACCTGAATAAAAAATACATAAATTGAGTTTTTGCAATATAATCTTGTTGAAAAGCTAGTAATCAATTATATGAACTCCTAAAATTTGATCAAAACTTGTTTTTCGGTCCTTTTTGTAGAGGTTTCAGGCGATCGGGTCTAAATGTGCCTTAAAATGGACTCGTTGAACTTATAACTGAGTAAAAAGAACCTAAATTTAATTTTTGCAATACAATAGTGTTGAAAAGCTCGTAATCAACGATATGAACTCTAAAGTTGCGATTAAAACTTGTTTTGGGGTCCTTTTTGTAGAGGTTTCGGACGAGCAGGTCTAAATGGGCCGTAAAATGGACCGGTTGGACTTTTAACTGAGTAAAAAGTACATAAATTGAGTTTTTGCAATATAATCGTGTTGAAAAGATTGTAATCAATGATATGAACTCCTAAAATGTGATTAATACTTGATTTTCGGTCATTTTTGAAGAGGTTTCGGGCAAGCAGGTGTAAATGGGCCGTAAAATGGGCTCGTTGGACTTTTAACTGAGTAAAAAATACAGAAATTGACCTTTTGCAATATAATCTTGTTGAAAAGCTCATTATCAATTATATGAACTCCTAAAATTGGATTAAAACTTTTTTCGGTCTTTTTTGTAGAGGTTTCGGGCGAGCATGTCTAAATTGGCCTTAAATGGACCCGTTGAACTTTTAACTGAGTAAAAAGAACATAAATTGAATTTTTGCAATCCAATGGTGATGAAAAGCTCGTAATCAACGATATGAACTCTTAAGTTTTCATTAAAACTTGTTTTGCGGTACTTTTTGTAGAGGTTTCGGATAAGCGGGTCTAAATGGGCCGTAAAATGGACCCATTGGACTTTTTTTTGAAGAAACTGGGCCTCGTTAAAAACCCCTACTAATATCCCCAGGCACGAGACCTGGAGAACCCTAAAAGGGGAAAAGAGTACCCAGAATATATTTATTAAAAACGAGGTGAAACCTCGCAAAGAACAGCGTTTTGGATACAATCAGGATACATGGAACCAAAAGACATAGAAGTCATGGTCCTAAGGGCATGGGTAGCCAAAGTATGTGCAACAATATTAGCCTCTCGGCAAACAAACTGAACATGAGCAAAAGAAAAATAATCCAAAGCAGCATGAGCTTGCAGAATCATCGGACCCATAGAAGAAAGATCTGGGCCCAGAGAGTTGATCCTATTCGCGAGAGAAGCACAATCTGTCTCGAAAATCAAGTGGCTCCAACCTTGGGATTGAGCAAAAGTAATACCAGCAAGAAGACCTCTCCCTTCGGATGTAATAGCACCAGAGCAACTACCTAAAGGGAAAGCCAGGCCGCCAACAACCGTCCCTGTTTCATCACGGGCTACAACACCGACCGCCGCTGCACGTGTAGAAGGGTCAAAAGCCCCGTCCACATTAACTTTAATATGTCTCCAGCGAGAAGGAGTAACCGTCGAAGGGGCAGGAGAGGTAGAAGAGGATATAGCATCAGAGTAGTCTCGATGAAGACTGATGGAGTTAACAGCAATTAACCACAGGGGTTGAAGGTGTCGGTTATGGACCTAGTCGTTACGCCTGTTCCAAATGTTCCAAAGAGTAGTCAAGAAAAGCCCGAAAAGATCAGAGGAAAGGAGAGCAGCACCTTCCTCAAGCCATTGAAGGCCGGTGGAAGCAGAGCTGTTGATAAAAGAGGCAGGAAGACCAATCAACCGAAGGGCCTCCGAGGCACCAGAACAATCTCGGAGAGCATGGAGGATCGATTCCGGACCAGAATGACAAACGGGGCAAGGACCTGAGGTTGGGACAAAAGCCTGTAGGCGGACCCCGACAGGTAGTGCCTCAGAACCCAGGCGCCAGCCAAAAGTTTTGACTTTAGGTAAGACCTTGAGTTTAGACAGAAATTTCCAAATCCGTGGAGGCCGAAATCTAGGCTCAGGGGGCGTTGCAAAAAGAGATAGCCGGATCTAACAAAATAAATACCAGAATCATTAGGCCTCCAAAGGATGGAGTCACGAGTATCATTGATAATAGGAACTGATAAAACCGAATCGGCATCAGCCGTTGTAAAGTACGCACGGTCTTTAGCAGGATCCCAAGCTGGTTGGTTCCGAATCGTAAAATCGCGACAAAGAATGTGGACTTCATTCGATATTTCATAATCTCCATAAAGGTGAATAGACGAGAAGCCTCCCCAGTTATCTTGATGGATACGTATGTCACTGTTAATACCAGGTCGATAGAGGAAACCTCCGAAAAGATGTTGCATAGCATGATAAAGACCTTGCCAGTCAAAAGATCCACGAGAAGGCCGAGATGTAGTAAGAATGTTACCTGAAGGGAATATTTGGATTTATAGATTTGACCTAGAAGGGAATCGGGTTCAAAGATAAGGCGCCATAATTGTTTACCAAGAAGCGCAATGTTAAAATTATTGAGATCCCTAAAACCCATACCTCCAACTGATTTAGGCAAGCAAACCTGTTCCCAAGGGAGCATGTGCCAACCTTTCTTATTAGTTTTGCCAGACCACCAATAGCGGCGAATGGTAGATGTCATATCATCAATAATGTTTTGGGGTAATAAATAACATGACATAACATATTGAGGTAAAGATTGTAACACGACTTTAATGAAGAGTTCCCTACCACTGAAGGAAAGGAGCTGTTTGTCCCAATTGGATAATCTTTCATGAACTTTATCACGAATAAATCCTAAGGATAAGGGCTTATTTTTACCAATAAGAAGAGGTACCCCCAGATAAGCACCAAGGTTGGAAACCTCACGAACTTGAAGGTAGGAATTAATAGCATGGCGGGTCGAGTTGGAAGTACGTGGATTGTAAAAAATAGTAGACTTATCAAAATTAACTGCTTGTCCAGGGCAGAAGCATATGTTTGGAGAGCTAATTTAAGATGCGCGGCTTCCTCAGATTTCGAGTTGAGGAATACTATACAATCATCTGCAAATAAAAGGTGATTAACCTTAGGTCCATGCTTACTAGCGCCAAGAACAGGAAGCAGACCATGTTGTTTAGCATCTGATAAAAAAGCTGAAAGTGTAACACCCCCTTCTCGGCCTGGTAAAGAACCGGGTTGGAGAGCGTTACCGGAAAACAATGCGGAAAATCCTTTAACTCTTTTTCTTCAAAAAGTTTCTTAACATCTTGACTTATTAGAACTTAGTGCACCTCTTTAGACATATGGGCTTAGTAACTGAATCTTATTAATCTCTATTCTTGCGATCTTTACCGGGTTTACAAATTAATCCATTTAACCTTATAAAAGCCAAAAGAAGCTGCCCGTATCGAAACGCCCTAATCCGTTTCGGTACGGCTTGACCATGGTCAATATTTTAACTTTTCCCTTCTTGACCGTTTCGATACGGCTTGACCCGTATCGGAACGGGTTGACCGGTCTTGACTTGACTTAGACTCGTTTCGGAACTCGTTTCGAAACAGGGGTCTCCAGTAGCAAAACTGTATCGAAACACACTAACCCGTTTCGAAACGGCAGGCCTGAAGTGACAGATTTTAACTGGTTTTAGTCAACTTTAACATAGCAACAATAAACTGATTTCAATGAAACTTGACACACATTATTCTAAAGGTATAAACTACAGTCTTGCCAAGTTTTAAGGCCATTTGAATCCATTTGCTCGGTTTTACCAAATTAAGCACAAAACTTAATCTTCAAGGCTAAACTCTTAAAACATGAACATTATCTTCATCTTAATTAAGACAAGGCATTTGATCAATACCCAGAACACAAAACAACATATTACTTAATACATAGACCTTGCCACCATACTAGGAGTTTAAAAGACAAAACATTTTACTTGAACTTGGTTGTGACTTGTGCAACGCTCCAACTTCTCCGATCTCGATCCCTTCTACTTGCTTACCCTAAAATGGATGCATGAAATGCATTAGGCACACTTGCCTTGTGATGTAGTCACATAACCATGCATAACATATAACATGCCTTACAACATGCTCAATAAATCATTTCACCAAACATGCAATGTCATATCATATATCATAGTCATAACATAACATAAATCATCATCATAGCCTCATGGCACTTCACTATCTCGAATTCATAATTTCCCTTGGATCGATTCCTTGTATACGGATACACGAAATTCCACCACTACACCATTCATATTCAACATGGTCCATACCCTCCACTACACTGGTTTGGCCATCACAGAACACATCCCTCCACTACACCAAGTCATTCTTCTTCCATAGAGCTCATGAATTCATTGGCATGCCAACCGTATCCGATACCTCGAATCTAAGGTCTTTAACAATATTTCATAGTTTATATCAACATCATATCATAAGTATACATATTACATGACAATCATAGTCTAAAACAAAGAATTGATGCAACCTTACCATGTACTTACCAACATGCAATCAATGACATAAAACTACTAACTCAAGGTTAGTATTAATAAAATAACAGCAGATTCGGGTATGCCCTTGCCTATACCCGAGACGCTACTACACTCACCTTGATCGGCTAAGGCTCCTAGGATCGATAATACCTTGCTTGATTGCTTAAGTCCTCTTCCTTGCGATTGTACGGATCAAACTAGACTTTGAAACAAGGAAAGACAAAGCTTCGGTCAAGCTTCCATGGAGGTGCTTGCTTAAACTTGAGGTAGAAGACAATAATGGTGGTGCTAGCTTATTTAGGAAAGAAGGGTGTTTAAGCTTACGTAGCAAGAACAAAAAACAAAGCTCTTTCCATCTTTCTTCTATTTATAGAGAACTTAAGGAATTAGATATTCAATTCCACCTCCCACATCAGCCAATTAAAAGCTTTCCCTTGCCTAAGGGTTTGCTAAACCCTATACACCTTCCTAATATCCAATCAAAACATTTCCTCACCTTTAAGAATCCTTTATTTAATATTTATTTTCCCTCCTACAATCCAATAGCTGATACTCAGCTATTTATCCAGCTAAAAACGTGGAAGAACATGCCAACCAAGCTGGTGATTCATCAAAGACCGCAATCCTTGACTTTTGGGCACTTGCCCTGTTTTCTGCAGGGTACCGTTTCGGAACGGTCGAGGCCGTTTCGATACGGTCTTGCAAAATGCCAAAAAGGTAGTTATTCCCGTTGGACCATATTGGAACGCCTGAAATCCGTTTCGGTACGCCTTAGCCAGGCCGTTTCGATACGGGTCTCGGGCGTATCGAAACGCTTGGCCCAGAAACGTTAACTTGAGCACATAAAACAAACTTAACTTGACTTTTAGATTTCATAAAATTTTAGAACATAAACTAATCAGAATTTAAGATTTTTAACACCAAAATTCAATCATCGAAACCTATTTCCGACCAGACCGGTTTTCGGGGTGTTACAACTCTCCCCCCTTTTAAAAAGAATTCGTCCTCGAATTCTTACCTGAAGCCTCAATTTGTTCATCCGTGCATTCTTCGGGATCAGAATCTTCTAGAGATGAGGAATTCACCTTTCCTAAACCTCCTGGCCATGTTCGCTTCGCACTTACGTATCGACGCTTCTTGAGAAATTTCTTAGGACAATTTCGAGCGAGGTGATCAATCTTACCACAATCGAAACAAGCTTCAATTTCCTTCGAACACTGTCCGTTCGGATGATTGCCCTGGTATGAGCTACACAGAAATCTTTCTCGTTTTGTTTCACTCGACTTCTTGGTTGAATTTGACATTACTTAGGAACGTAGGTACTTTCCAAGAAAAAAATACTTATTTCACTTTCTTGAAACAGAGGTGGGTTTTGATTTTACTTTGCTGGAGTTAGCTATCATATATAGATTGCAAATTTTGTCTTTTTCCCACCTTTCTGAGAACCAATCACAACTTCTCTTAAGGCTTTGCAAAGCTTATTCTTTCACCTCTTCGTATTCACCTGACACTTGTACTAACATTCAATACCATAGATGTCCAACACATAGGATGAGTCATCAATCTAAAATTCATGCCATTTCTCTTACAGTTTCTACTCAAAAACTTGAATCTCTCGTATCGATACACTCATGGCCGTATCGATACGCCCAGACCAAATTCATATTTATAATCTACAGAGAAGCCATAGCTAATCTTATTTAGGCAAGGATATTCTTAATCTATATTTAGACATAAAGAATAAATCTATTACCTGAAATGTGGTCATCCATTTGTTCCTTGCCCTCCATGCGGCACATCTGTGCAGAGGTTTTCATTTCGGGCCTATATGATGCTTTAGAGGAAACTCCTGACCTTCCGAAGGATTCTTGTCTTGCTCCTTTGCTTCGAAAGGTTTGAACAGGGGTCGAATTAGCAAACTTGTTTTTGGGACAGTCTCGCCTAAGATGCCCCATTTCTCCACAAAAGAAGCAAGCTCCGAATTTCTTGCGACATTGCCCCTCTGGGTGTTTGTGTCGGCAAAAGCCACAGACTTGAAACTTCATTCCTTGTCCCGAACCATCAATGCTTTCCATAGTTCCATCAACATGCTCAAACTGAGAAGGTTGCGAGCACACCTTTTTATCCGAAGCGTAGGGACAACGCTTGTAATCCGCGTATCCGATTGTTGTTGTGAATTGTCGATTGTGTTTTGGAACTTGTTTATGATTATCACTTGAAAGCCAATATGACATGATAATGATTGGAAGCATGAAATGCTTGGTTTATGTACATATGTGCATGATGAAATGTTGTTTGAGCTAAAGGTTTTGAAAAAGAGTTTTTTATTAATGCATTATTGTGATGTTTTAAATGAGCATTCCTCACTAAGCTATGTGCTTACGCTCTTTCTTTTCTTAAACCAATAATGCAGAGCATTGAAGTGCTTAAGGGCAGCAAGGGGGGTCAAGAATCCAAGTGAAGAACTAAGCTCATGTATGGTGAATATTTTCATAACTTGTTAGCTTTTGGCCTTTGGCAATGGGGAACCTATGTTGTTGTTTTGGGAGATGTTTTGGACTCCTTAAGTTGGTTTTATGCTTTTGATATTGTTGGAACTTGTAAATGGCCTTTATGAGGTTGGTTTGGTATTTTGGTGTTTGAATGGTTTTCATTACAGGTTGCATGCCTATAGATTTGGGTATTTCCATGTTTGATGCCATGTTTGTGAATAGATGATGCTATTATGTTCCTTGAGTATATGATGACTTGTTGGCATGTTTTGGTTGTCTTTGGAACATGTTTGATGGGTCAATTGTGTTTTAAACCAGCAAAATTTCTGCAATCTGGGCAGCCTGTTTCGGAACAGGTGCTACCGTTTCGGAACAGATGGCCTGAAATGGCCTAGGCGTTTCGAAACGGGCAGAGCCGTTCCAGAATAGTTTTGCCACTGCCAGGCCATGTTGCGCAACGGGTTTCGGAACGGTCCCGCGTTTCGAAACGGATCATCCCTGTTCCGAAACACCCGACCGTTGGGCACTGAAATTGACGGTTATGCGTTTTGAAATCTTTGCGTTTTGATCCTGAACTTTGTTTATGCAATTGAATGAGTTTGTGTTGTCCGTTTGAGTTGAAATTTGGCAGAGAAGCATGAAACATGACTAATTTCATAATGGTAACTCAAAAGTTGGTTAAGTCCTTGTAACTTTCAGAATTTACATTTTGGTCCCTAAATTTGTATGTTGTGCAATTGAGTCCCTAAAAGTTATCCGATTGTTGTGGCTTTTGGATATGTTTTTCTCAAGTGTTCACCTAAGGTTAATTTGCATCTAGATAAGATTAAAAGAAAAAAAAGGGTCGTTAATCAAGGTTGACTTTCGGGTTGACTTTGGTTTTCCCCGTGTAAACTTCTTAATTCGGGTCAACCGTCTAGGCCGGGTTATGGGGGTTACAGAAAAGGAAGGGAGATAAAGGATCACCTTGTCAAAGACCCTGTTGAGGCCGAAAAAAGGGCGAGCTGGTCTAAATGGGCCTTAAAATGGACCCGTTGGACTTTTAACTGTGTTAAAAGAACAGAAATCAAAATTTTGCAATACAATAGTGTTGAAAAGCTCGTAATCAATGATATGAACTCCTAAGTTTTGATTAAAACTTTATTTGCGATCCATTTGTAGATGTGTCGGACGAGCGGGCCTAAATGGGCCGTAAAATAGACCCGTTGGACTTTAAACTGAGTAAAAAGTACATAATTTGAGTTTTTTCAATATAATTTTGTTGAAAAGATCGTAATCAATGATATGAAGTCCTAAAATTTGATTAAAACATGTTTTTTGGTCCTTTTTGTAGAGGTTTCGGGGGAGCGGGTCTAAATGGGCCTTAAAATGGACCCGTTGGACTTTTAACTGAGTAAGAAATACATAAATTGAATTTTTGCAATATAATCTTGTTGAAAAGCTCGTAATCAATTATATGAACTCCTAAAATTTGATTAAAACTTGTTTTTCGGTCATTTTTGAAGAGGTTTCGGGCGAGCGGGTCTAAATGGGCCGTAAAATGGACCTGTTGGACTTTTAATTGAGTAAAGAAATACATAAATTGACTTTTTGCAATATAATCTTGTTGAAAAGCTCGTAATCAATTATATGAACTCCTAAAATTGGATCAGAACTTGTTTTTCGGTCCTTTTTGTAGAGGTTTCGGGCGAGCGGATCTAAATGGGCCTTAAAATGGACCCGTTGAACTTTTAACTAAGTAAAAAGAACATAAATTGATTTATGCAATACAATAGTGTTGAAAAGCTAGTAATCAACGATGTGAACTCTTAAGTTTTGATTAAAACTTGTTTTTCGGTCCTTTTTGTTGAGGTTTCGGGCGAGCGGGTCTAAATGAGCCATAAAATGGACCCGTTGGACATTTAACTGAGTAAAAAATACAGAAATTTACTTATTGCAATATAATATTGTTGAAAAGCTCGTAATCAATTATATGAACTCCTAAATTGGATCAAAACTTGTTTTTCGGTCCTTTTTGTAGAGGTTTCGAGCGAGCGGGACTAAATGGGCCGTAAAATGGACCCGTTGGACTTTTAACTGAGTAAAAAATACAAAAATTGTGTTTTTGCAAAATAATCTTGTTGAAAAGCTCGTAATCAATTATATGAACTCCTAAAATGGACCCATTGGACTTTTAACTGAGTAAAAAATAATCTTGTTTCGGGCGAGCGGGTCTAAATGGGCCGTAAAATGGACCCATTGGATTTTTTTTTAAGAAAGTGGGCCTCATTAAAAACCCCTACTAACACCCCCAGGCATAAAAGCCTGGAGATCCCTAAAAGAGGAAAAGAGTGCCCAAATTTTATTAGATAGATCGAGAAAAATTCTCGGCAAGTACAAAGTTGCGGATACAATCTGGATATGAGGAACCAAAAGACGTAGAAGTCATGGTTCGAAGAGCATATGTAGCCAGAGTGTGAGCAACTAAATTAGCCTCTTGACTTACATAGCTAATATGGGCAAAAGAAAAGGATGATAGAGAATCTCAAGCTTGTAAAAGCGTAGGACCCATGGTGGAAAGATCAGGCCCCGAACAGTTGAGCCTGTTTGCAATGGACGCACAGTCTGTTTCAAAGAACAAGTTGCTCAATCCTTGAGACTGAGCAAGAGTGATGCCAGCTAGAAGGGCCGCACCTTCAGTTGTAGCAGCATCCGGACAGCTGCCCAACAGGTAAGCCAGACCACCAACGATTGAACCCAAATCATCACGGACCACAACTCCAACTGTTGTCGCGCGAGTGGCTGGGTCAAAAGCCCCGTCCACATTAACTTTAAAATACCTAGGAGGAGGACGTCTCCAACGGGTTGGGGAGAGTGGGGGATGATCCATTAGGGAAGAAGAAGAAGAAGAGGAGATTGCATTTGAGTAATCTCGATGGAGATTTAGAGAGTTAATGGCAATTAGCCAAGGGGGTTGCAAATGGCGATTATGGACCCAGTCATTGCGCCGGATCCAAATATTCCATAGAGTGGTAAGAAGGAGCCTAGAGAGATCAGCAGATAATTGACCAGCACCTTCCTCTAGCCATTGGAGACTAGTAGGGGCCGTACTATTAATCAAAGACGATGGGATACCAACTAAACGGAGAGTCTCCGAGGCACCAGGACAATCTCGAAGAGCATGAAGAATAGATTCCTGACAGGATCGACAAAGAGGGCAAGGACCCGAATTTGGGGCAAAAGCTTGCAGACGGGATCCAATAGGTAAAGCTTCGGATCCCATTCGCCAGCCAAAAGTTTTAACTTTTGGAAGAACCTTCAGTTTAGCCAGAACTTTCCAAATCCGGGCAGGTCGATTTCGAGGTTCTGGTAGACGCTGTAAAAATTGGTAACCAGATCGGACCGAGTAAACACCGGAATCATTGGGGTTCCAAAGAATGGAATCTCGATTGTCATTAATGATGGGAATATTTAAAATAGAATTGGCATCCTCAGAAGTGAAGTAGTTGCGGACCTTGATAGGGTCCCATGCAGGTTGGTTCCGTACCATAAAATATCGACAGCGAACAAACATTTCTTATGAGATCTCATATTCCCCATAGATATGTACTGGAGAAGAGCCTCCCCAATTATCCTTATGGATGCGAATACCACTATTTATTCCAGGCCGGTAAAGGAACCCGCCATATAGGTGTTGCATAGCATTGTATAATCCTTGTCAGGCAAATGATCCACGTTGTGGCTGGTTGGCATCATATATGTTGCCAGATGGGAAATATTTTGCCTTGTAGATTTGTCCAAGTAGAGACTTGGGTTCACAAATAAGCGGCCAGAGCTACTTACCCAGAAGTGCAATATTGAAGTTGTTTAAGTCCCGGAAGCCCATACCTCCTGCGGATTTAGGTAAACAAACTTGTTCCCATCGGAGCATGTGCCAACCCTTTTTGTTGTTTTTACCGGACCACCAGTAACGACGAATAGCTGTGGTCATATCATCTATAATGTTTTGAGGAAGCAGGTAACACGCCATGACATATTGGGGCAAGGACTGTTAAACAGCTTTGATAAAGATTTCTCTGCCACTAAAAGAAAGTAGTTGCTTATCCCAATGGGATAATCTTTCATGAACTTTATCGCGAATGAAACCAAGGGCTATCGTTTTATTCTTTCCAATGAGAAGAGGCACTCCCAAGTAAACCCCTGGGTTAGTGACCTCACGTACATGCAAGGAATTGTTTATCATTTCACGGATCGAATGGGGGTGCGAGGGTTGTAGAAGATTGTCGATTTCTCAAAATTTACCGCTTGCCCAGAGGCTGATGCGTAGGTCTGGAGGGCTGTTTTAAGGTGTTCTGCTTCCTCAGTTTTATTGTTAATAAAGACCATACAGTCATAGGCAAAAAGAAGGTGATTGACTTTAGGCCCTAATCTACTAGCTCCAAGGCCAGGAAGCAGATCGTGTTGTTGGGCATCTGAGAGGTACACAGAGAGACCTTGAGTACAGAAAAGGAAAAGAAAGGGTGACAAGGGATCGCCTTGATGAAGACCCTATTGGGGTTGAAAGAAATGAGAAAAGGAGTTGTTAACCTTAACTATAAAGGATACCGAGGAGATGCATCACATAATGATTGAGACCCAAGAGGGTGCAAAGCCCATTCGATTCATGAAACTCTCATGGAAGGACCATTCTACTCGATCAAAGGCCTTTTCCATGTCAAGTTTAAGAGCAGCACCATGGGATGATTTAGTCTGACCGAAATTAATAGAGTGTATAATTTCATGAGCAATAACGATATTGTCAGATATGTTGCGCCCCTGAACAAAAGCAGCTTGGTTATTACTAATACAAAATGGAATCGTATGCTTCATTCTGTTTACAAGAACCTTAGCGACAATTTTGTAAATTACAGAACAAAGGCTAATAGGCCGGTGATGCCTCATAGTAGTTGGATCCTTAATTTTTGGGATAAGCACTAAAATGGTCTGATTGACGGATGCCATATCAACATATCCATTCAGGAGATCCAAACATAGTTGGGTGACATCCGCACCTACCGTGTCCCAGTGTTGTCTAAAAAACCCACTAGGAAGGCCATCAATTCTAGGGGCCTTCCTAGGATCAATATCATGAAAAGCTAGTAGAATTTCATCAGCATTGAAAGCCCTAGTGAGTGACTCATTCATAGCCGGAGTAATGGAGGTAGTCACTTTAGAAAGAATTTGATCAGACAGTTGGGGATTCGAGGATGTGAACAAAGTCTGAAAATAAGTGGATGCAATATTCATTAGGCCGTCCTCAGCGACACACCAGTTATTGTCTGCGTCATATAAACCGTTTATAGTGTTCTTTTTCGACGATTGTTGGCACGTGCATGAAAGAATTGAGTATTCTTATCGCCTTGCGCAAGCCATAGGTTTCGAGATCTTTGTGCCCAATAAGCTTCTTGTTCATCAAGCAACTTGTTAAGTTCAGATTTCGCCGCAAGATAAGCTGCCTCAGAAGATGATATGAGAGGTCGCTTAAGGAATTTGTTAATTTTTTTAGTAAGAAGTTGGATACGCCCTATGGTGTTGTAACGTTGGTGGGACTGCCAATTACCTAGGCAGGATCCTATAGCACGAATTTTATCAAGTGTAGGACCCGGGGTGGTGGCCCAAGTTTGTTGAACTAAAGATATACCTTCTTCATTGGTTGCCCAACAATTTTCAAAGCGAAAATTAGTTGTTGTAGGTTGGGGAGCATAGTGTGTTGGTGGTTCAGTGTCCAATAGGAGGAAATAATGATCCGATTTGGCATTGAAATCAGAGGTAATGCGGTAGGAAGGATTAGCAGCTGTCCAAGCCGAATTCCCTAAAAATTGATCTAGACGTTCGAAAATCGTTGGAGTGTTAGGCATGGTTTTCGTCCAAGTGAACCATCCAGAGGTAGGTTTACAATCAAAGAGATCATTGCGCGAGAGACAATTACGAAAGTTGTTAATTTGGGATCTTGCGCGACGACAACCCCCTTGTTTCTCATTATCAGATAAAATCTCATTCAAGTCACCACCTATAAGCCAAGGGAGGCCACTATTGTCGTTTAGAGAGTTAATTAGATTCCATGTTTTAAATTTTTTACTTGTTTCAGAAAAGCCATGCATTCTGGTAAAATACATCAAAGATGACTCAAGGTGAATAATAGTATGAATATAGCGATCCGAGTACGAGAGCAAGGACACATTAATATTATTGGAAACGAAAATAGCAAGTCCAGAGTAGACATTACTTGAATCTAAAGAACAAACCTCAAGCATACCTAACGTAATACACAAGCGGGAGCAAGACGCTTTATTTAGTTTAGTTTCGCATAAAAATAAAATGTCTGGAGAAGTTTGTTGGATGTACTGCTTAAGGTGACGAACTGTCTGGACCTTACCGAGACCCTGGCAGTTCCAGCATAACACGATCATTTCCCTCGGCGGGGTTGAGAGTTAACCGCCGCCGGAGAGTTTTTAGAGCTGATAATCCCAGCTTTTCCTTTAGTGGTAGGTGCTGCAGGTTTAGGTCGCTTAGGCTGGAGAATCACTTGCACGGTTGGTGTTGCGGATGGTGGATAGCCCTTAGCTAACTTCTCATCGTATTCAGAAATTAGAACGGTTTTTGGTAGGAACGCCATACCCAAATTCACCATAGCCTTATTTTGGAAATTACTAAAATGGTATATAATATTAAAAAAGAAAAGAAATGTATTGGAGGTAGTTAAATATGATATAATATAAGGAAAGATTCTAAAAAGGACGATTTGATACCATAATTGTGTACTCTCATTGAATGGATGAACTTTAATTTTGTGGTAAATGGGGAAGGAGAAAATTTGAATTATGTTTAAGGTAAGTAAATATAGTAGAAACCATAAATATTTGGTTATTTTTAGAAAAGGGGTGAGAACAATAAAAAGTGGGAGAATTAAAATTTGATACCGTAAATGTTTACTCTCCATAAATGGATGAACTTTAATTTTGCGACAAATGAGGAAAGGGAAAACTTGAATTATGTCTAAGGTAAGTAAATATGGTTGAAACCATAAATATTTGGTTATTTTTGGAAAATGGGCGAGAACAATTAAAAGTGGGAGGATTAAATTTTGAAATATGGAATGGAAAAAGATAAAACTTTGTTTTGTGGAAGAGATTAAATTTAATTGATTTAAGTATGTAGAAAATATTTGTAGAGAAATGTATATTTGTAAATAGGTAAAATTATCTATTGAAATTAGAATGGTTTTTGATAGGAACGTCATGTCCAAATTCATCAAAGCCTTGTTGTGGAAGAAAAAAATCTGATACCATAAATGTTGAATCTTTATAAAGAAATGGAATTTACTAAAATGGTATATAATATTAAAAAAGAAAAGAAATGTATTGGAGATAGTTAAATATGATATAATATAATGAAAGATTCGAAAAAGGATAATTTGACACCATAAATGTTTACTCTCCATAAATGGATGAATTGTAATTTCGTGGCAGATGGGGAAAAGGAAAATTTGAATTATGTTTAAGGTAAGTAAATATGGTAAAAACCATAAATATTTGGTTATTTTTATAAAATGTGCGAGCACAATTAAAAATGGGAGGATTAAAATTTTATACCGTAAATGTTTACCCTCCATAATTGGATGAGCTTTAATTTTGTGGCAAATGGGGAAAGGGAAAATTTGAATTATGTTAAAGGTAAGTAAATATTGTAAAACCCATAAATATTTGGTTATTTTTAGAAAAGGGGTGAGTACAATTAAAAGTGGGAGGCTTAAAATTTGACACTGTAAATGTTTACTCTCCATAAATGGATGAACTTTAATTTTGCGGCAAATGGGGAAACGGAAAATTTGAATTATGTATAAGGTAAGTAAATATGGTAGAGACCATAAATAGTTGGTTATTTTTAGAAAAGAGGTGAGCATAATTAAAAGTGGGAGGATTAAAATTTGAAATATGGAATGAAAAAAGATAAAAGATTGTTTTGTGGAAGAGATTAAATTTGAGAGATATAAGTATGTAAAAATTATTTGTAGAGAAAGGCATATTTGTAAATAGGTAAAATTATCTGTCGAAATTAGAATGGTTTTTGGTAGGAACGTCAAACCCAAATTCACCAAAGCCTTGTTTTAATTAACAAAGAAATGTATGAATTTTAATTTGATACCATAAATTATCAGGAAAGATTCGAAAAAGGATGATTTGATACCATAAATATTTACTCTCCAAAAATGGATGAATTTTAATTTTGTTGCTAATGGGGGGAAGGAAATTTTGAATTATGCTTAAGGTAAGTAAATGTGGTAGAAACCATAAATATATGGTTATGTTTAGAAAATGGGTGAGTACAATTAAAAATGAGAGGATTAAAATTTGATACCGTAAATGTTTACTCTCCATAATTGGATGAACTTTAATTTTTTGGCAAATGGGGAAAGGACAAATTTGAATTATATTGAAGGTAAATAAATATGGTAGAAACCATAAATATGTGGTTATTTTTAGAAAATGGGTGAGTAAAATTAAAAGCGAGAGGATTAATATTTGAAAAATAGAATGGAAAAGGATAAAACTTTGTATAGTGGAAGAGATTAAATTTGAGAGATTTAAGTATGTAGGAATTATTTGTAGAGAAAGGTATATTTGTAAATAGGTAAACCCATAAGAGAATTTTTTAGGTAAGAAAGTAATTGAGGAGATGTAATTTTTGTTGTAAAAATTTGCCATTTGGAGAAGGGGAGAATTCAAAATCTTAATAGTGTATAATTCATTAGGGTGTTAAAATTGAAATTTATTAGGAGAAAGGTGGATATAATAGAAAGTTCATTAAAAGAGATGGACCTATAATAATCATAGGAAATGAAATGGTATTCGGAAATTATATTATAAATAAAAGATTGTGAATATTTATTTGCAATTGGATAGATATCAAATCGAAATATAGGTAAAGTTAGATAAACGTAAATAAAATATAGAAACCATAAACAACAGTCATATTTTGTATATGTTTTAGATGTCAAGGGCAATCTAATAGATTTTTTCCTGAATAGGGTCGATTGGATCTTCCAAAGGGAAGTAGTTAGATAATGGAGTAAACAATGATAGAATTGCAATATGAATGGTGATTGAAAATTAGTGAAATATGAAAGACATAACATTATTATGAGAAAGAATGAATAAATAATTAAAAAAGATAAAATTAACTTAGAAGACATAAAGTATGTGGATGAGATAAGATGCAAAAGAGCAAGATGCACATAATTGAAAAAACTAGAGACCATTGCAGCATACCACAAAATTTGGTAAGAACAGAAAATTAAATAAAAACAATTCAATTGTACAGAAAGAAAGACCATTACCTTGGTTAATTTAATACTGATATTTTGCCATGGATCACAACCGTGACAAGCTCCGGAAAAAATGAAATTGTCGTAAGAGAAAAACATACAACAAACAAGAATCGAAAAAAGATTAAACAATAGATGAGAAAATAATGAAAAAGTTAGAAACAACTTAAAGAACAACAAACATGTGATTAAAAGATCATGCAATGGGGCACGAAACATTGCAACAAACCTTGGCCATCCGGTGGATTCTTCCCCATAAAAGGTATGGAGAAATTGAAATAAAAATTGATGTAAATGATGGATTTTAGTGGGAGAACCATAGTTGATCATTAGAAATATAGTAAAAAAACTTAAATGGAAATAATGTTAATTTAAAATTATAATGAAAAAAAGGTGGAATCAAATGATTACCATAGATATGTAAAAAATCATAAAAAATAATAAGCGATAAAAGAATGGTAGAGAGAACAAATATAGAATTCTTAATGGAAGACATACAAAATGATCGAACAAAGGCAAATAATATTAGAAACAAAGTATTCAAGTGGGTTTCATTGACCGTGTCAAAGTTTAGCAAAAGAAGATAAAAAAAGAACAAAGGAAGATTGCTAATAGAATTGAACCAAAATGCTATGAAAAACGCAAATCCAATCCAAAAAAACCTTGAATCAAGATTGAAAAAATACAGCAAAAAAGAAGATAAAGATAACAACACAAAATAGAAAATTAAAATAATGTAGAAAAAAAGAAGATAAAGAACCAAACGGCTAAAGAAATTTCTTGAATCAAGATTAAAATCTTGGGACATACAAATCTTTGTGATTTGAAAAAATGAAAAGCGCAACGAATTGAAAAAAACGAAAGAATACCTGATTAAAGCCAGTAGGAGAACTACTCGATTATTTGACTTGGATGGGTAGATGTGTGATCGAAAAACACTATCCTCAAACCCAAGGGGGGTGATACATACATGGTAGATCTGGATGGTAGGTGTAGCGCTTGATAGGGAGAACAACACAAAACAATTTGGCAAACGTTCCACGCACCCCGATCATGGCAAGTGACGAAAACACCGGTAAGGAAGAAGAGGATGGCGACAGTGCATTGTGGAAACAAAGGGGAAGGGGGAAAAGAAAAAGAGAGAAGAGAGGGTTGAGAGAGTTGAGAGCATTTTCGAAAACACACCCGTTGGACTTTTAACTGAGTAAAAAATACAAAAATTGAGTTTTTTCAATATAATCTTGTTGAAAAGCTCGTAATCAATTATATGAACTCCTATAATTTGATTAAAACTTGTTTTTCGGTCATTTTTGAAGAGGTTTCGGGCGAGCGGGTCTAAATGGGCCGTAAAATGGACATGTTGGACTTTTAATTGAGTAAAAAATACATAAACTGACTTTTTGCAATATAATCTTGTTGAAAAGCTCGTAATCAATTATATGAACTTCTAAAATTGGATCAAAACTTGTTTTTCGGTCCTTTTTGTAGAGGTTTCGGGCAAGCGGGTCTAAATGGGCCTTAAAATGGACCCGTTGAACTTTTAACTAAGTAAAAAGAACATAAATTGAATTATGCAATACAATAGTGTTGAAAAGCTCGTAATCAACGATGTGAACTCTTGAGTTTGGATTAAAAATTGTTTTTCGGTCCTTTTTGTAGAGGTTTTGGGCGAGCGGGTCTAAATGGGCCGTAAAATGGACCCCTTGGACATTTAACTGAGTAAAAAATACAGAAATTTACTTCTTGCAATATAATCTTGTTGAAAAGCTCGTAATCAATTATATGAACTCCTAAAATTGGATCAAAACTTGTTTTTCGGTCCTTTTTGTAGAGGTTTCGGGCGAGCGGGACTAAATGGGCCGTAAAATGGACCCGTTGGACTTTTAACTGAGTAAAAAATACAAAAATTGAGTTTTTACAAAATAATCTTGTTGAAAAGCTCGTAATCAATTATATGAACTCCTAAAATTTAATTAAAACTTGTTTTTCGGTCAATTTTGAAGAGGTTTCGGGCGAACGGGTCTAAATGGGCCTTAAAATGGACCTGTTGGACTTTTTTTTGAAGAAGGTGGGCCTTGTTAAAAACCCCTACTAATATCCCCAGGCACAAAACCTGGAGAAACCTAAAAGGGGAAAAGAGTACCCAAAATTTATTTATAAAGACCGAGGTGAAACCTCGCAGAGTACAGCGTTGTGAATACAATCAGGATACATGGACCCAAAATACATAGAAGTCATGGTCCTAAGGGCATGGGTTGCCAAAGTATGTCCAACAATATTAGCCTCACGGCAAACAAACTGAACATGAGCAAAAGAAAAATAATCCAAAGTTGCATGTGCTTTCAGAATCATCGGACCCATAGAAGAAAGATCGGGGCCCAGAGAGTTGAGCCTATTCGCAAGAGAAGCACCGTCTGTCTCGAAAATCAAGTGGTTCCATCCTTGAGATTGAGCAAAAGTAATACCAGCTAGAAGACCTTTCCCTTCGGACGTAATGGCATCTGAGCAACTGCCTAAAGGGTAAGCTAGACCGCCGACAACCATCCCTGTTTCATCACGGGCCACAACACCAACCGCCACTGCACGTGTGGAAGGGTCAAAAGCCCCATCCACATTAATTTTAATGTGCCCCCGAGGGGGATGTCTCCAGCGAGAAGGAGAGACCGGCAAAGGGGAAGGGGGTAGGGAAAGAAACAGCATCGGAGTAGTCACGATGAAGACTGATGGATTGACAGCAATTAACCACGGGGGTTGAAGATGTCAGTTATGGATCCAGTCATTGCGCCTGTTCCAAATGTTCCACAGAGTAGTCAAGAAAAGCCCGAAAAGGTCGAAGGAAAGGAGGCAAGCACCTTCCTCTAGCCATTGAAGGCCGGTGGACGCAATGTTGTTGATTAGAGAGATACGGAGGCCAACCAAACGAAGGGCCTCCGAGGCACCAGAGCAATCACGGAGAGCATGGAGGATCGATTCCGTACCGGAGTGACAAACGGGGCAGGGACCTCAGATCCCAAGCGCCAGCCAAAAGTTTTGACTTTAGGTAAGACCTTGAGTTTGGAGAGAAACTTCCAAATCCGTGGATGGCGAATTCTAGGTTATGGAGGGCGTTGTAAAAAGAGGTAGCCAGATCTGACTGAGTAAATACCAGAATCATTAGGGCTCCAAAGGATGGAGTCACGAGTATCATTGATAATAGGAATTGATAAAACTGAGTCGGCATCGGGCGTTGTAAAGTACGCACGGATCTTAGCAGGGTCCCAAGCTGCTTGGTTTCGAATCATAAAGTCGCGACAACGAATGTGGACTTCATCCGAAATCTCATAATCCCCATAAAGGTGTATAGGCGAGGAGCCTCCCCAGTTGTCCTGATGGAGTCGTATGTTACTATTAATACCAGGACGATAAAGGAAGCCTCCAAAAAGGTGTTACATAGCATGATAGATACCTTGCCAGGCAAAAGATCCATGAGAAGGCCGAGATGCATTAAGGATGTTACCTGAAGGAAAGTATTTGACTTTATAAATTTGACCCAGAAGAGAATCTGGTTCGCAGATAAGGCACCATAATTGTTTACCAAGAAGCACAATGTTAAAGTTATTGAGATCCCTAAATCCCATACCTCCTACTGATTTAGGCAAGCACACATGTTCCCAAGGGAGCATGTGCCAACCTTTCTTCTTATTTTTGCCAGACCACCAATATCGTCTAATGGCAGAAGTCATATCATCAATAATGTTTTGGGGCAATAAATAGCATGACATAACATATTGAGGTAGAGATTGTAATACAGCTTTAATAAAGATTTCCCTGCCACTGAAGGAAAGGAGTTGTTTGTCCCATTTGGACAATCTTTCATGAACTTTATCTCGTATAAACCCTAAGGATAAGGTCTTATTTTTACCAATAAGAAGTGGTACCCCGGATAGACACCAGGGTTGGAGACCTCACGAACTTGAAGGTAGGAATTAATGGCATGGCGAGTCGAACTGGGAGTGCGTGGATTGTAAAAAATAGTGGACTTATCAAAATTAACTGCCTGTCCAGAGGCAGAAGTGTATGTTTGGAGAGCTAATTTAAGGTGAGCGGCTTCTTCTGGTTTTGAATTGAGAAAAACTATACAATCATCTGCAAATAGAAGGTGGTTAACCTTGGGGCCATGCTTGCTGGCACCAAGGCCAGGAAGCAGACCATGTTGTTTAGCGTCGGACAAAAAAGCTGAGAGCCCTTGGGTGCAAAAAGGAAGAGAAAAGGGGATAAAGGGTCACCTTGGCGGAGACTTCGTTGAGGCCGAAAAAAGGGGGAGAAGGAGTTGTTGACCTTAACCGTAAAAGAAACAGAGGAGATACATCGCATTATAAGAGATACCCATGATGGCGCAAAGCCCATACGGTTCATGACATTTTCAAGGAAAGTCTATTCAACCCTATCAAAGGCCTTTTCCATATCAAGCTTAGGAGCAGCACCTTGAGTAAACTTAGAGGTACCAGTGTTAATAGAGTGAATTATTTCTTGAGCAATAAGAATGTTATCTGTAATATTACGTCCCTGAACGAAGGCAGCTTGGTTGGAACTAATGCAAAAGGGGATAGTATGTTTCATCCTATTAACCAAGACCTTGGCAATAATTTTGTTTATTACTGTGCAGAGACTAATGGGCCTGAGATGCCTCATAGAGGTTGGATCCTTTATCTTAGGTATGAGTACCAAAATTGTTTGGTTTACCGAAGCCATATCTGCTGACCCATTGAGAAGATTAAGGCAAAGTGTGGGGACATCTGACCCTACCGTATACCAGTGTTGTCGAAAGAAACCGCTAGGCAAGCCATCAATGCCAGGGGCTTTCCTTGGGTCAATATCGCGGAAAGCGGTGATGATCTCCTCCGCTGTGAATTCCCTAGTGAGGGACTCATTCATAGCAGGCGTAATGGAGGTTGGGATTTTTGATAGAATTTGATCTGAAAAGGAGGGGTTAGAGGAAGTAAAAAGAGTGTGGAAGTATGAAGATGCAATTGTCATAAGATCGGAGTCGACAGTATACCAAGTATTGTTTGCGTCAAAAAGGCCAGTGATGGTATTCTTCTTTTTCCTGCTAGTAGCACGGGCATGAAAAAAACGTGTATTTTTGTCTCCTTAAGATAACCATAGATTACGAGAGCGTTGCGCCCAGTACACTTCCTGCTCATTTAGTAATTTGTGGAGCTCAGTT
Source organism: Hibiscus trionum (assembly GCA_030270665.1). Lineage (NCBI taxonomy): Eukaryota > Viridiplantae > Streptophyta > Magnoliopsida > Malvales > Malvaceae > Hibiscus > Hibiscus trionum. Next base: position 35,636,570 of record BSYR01000026.1, on the reverse strand, counting down.
TTGGCAGCAATGTATTTTCCATCAGCAGTAGCCGAGAGAGGTCGCTGTAAGAATTTGTTGATTCTCTTAGTGAGAATATTAATACGACTAGTGGACTTAAATCTTTGTTGGGATTGCCAATCTCCTAAGCAGGAGCCAATAGCTTTAATTTTATCAAGGGTATTGCCCTTAGTAGAAGTCCAAGTTTGTTTGACAACAGAGATGACGTCGTCGTTGGTTGCCCACCAATTTTCAAAACGGAACTTAGAAGGCGGTGGTCGATGATTTGTTTGAGGTGGTGGTTTCGTATTCAAGAGTAAAAAGCAGTGATCAGATTTAGCATCAAAATCGGAAATAATGTTATAATTGGGATTATTAGCTTTCCATGCCATATTTCCTACAAAACGGTATAGTCTCTCAAATAAAGTAGGAGTTTTAGGCCCAAGTTTAGACCAAGTGAACCAACCCGAAGTAGGTTTGCAGTCAAAAGGGTTATTACGGGAGAGGCATTGTCGAAAATTATTGATTTGAGATCTTGCACGACGATAGCCGCCTTGTTTCTCATTATTAGATAGGATTTTGTTGAAATCACCACCGAGAAGCCAAGGTAGACCGTCGTTGTTGTTTAGTGAATCAATTAAATCCCAAGTTTTAGTTTTATGACTTGTTTCAGAGTAACCATGTATACCAGTGAAATAAAACGAATAAGAATTGCAATGAATATAAGTATGAATGAAACGATCCGAATAAGAAAGCATAGTAATATCATAATTATTCGAAGAAAATAAAGCAATACCAGAGCAATGTTCACTGTAATCAACCGAAAAAACCTCATGCATACCTAGCAAAGAACTAAGACGGCTACAAGCCATATTTTTAAGTTTAGTTTCACATAAAAAAAGAAAATCAGGAGAATGAAGACGAACATATTGCTGGAGGTGTTGAACTACCTGGACCTTCCCAAGACCCTGACAGTTCCAGCATAAGATGATCATTTCCCTCGGCAGGGCTGTGAGTCAGCCGCCGCCGGAGAGTTTTTTTCGCTGCTCATCCCAGCTTTCGGGGTTGGAGAAGGAGAGGGCCTGGACTTCTTTGGCTGGAGGATCACATGGATGGGGGAGCGTCTCTTAGTGCCACGGTTAAGAGGAATAGGAATACGAGCAGGAGCCGATGCTGCATCATTGGGATAGTTTTTAAGAAGCCAAGAGTCAAATGCATCAAAAAGTGAAATACCGATTTGAAGGAAAGGCTTACTTAATTGAGCATCCAGTTTATTCACTTGTTGAGTAGTAGGGCTTGGCACACCATCATCTTGGCCTTCAAAGTCGCCTTTCTCAGAGTCCTCAGGTATAGGGTATATTGTGTTCAGGGGTTGTGGTGATATAACCCGAGGAGGGAGTGAAGCTCGTGATGGTTTCTGGGATTCCATATTGGTAGTGGGCGGCTCAGAGGATTCCTCTCCTATCATCTCATCATTATTATTAATATCCTCCGTAGGAAGATCTGCAAATGAGGCAGCATCCCCTTCATTGAGTTTTCCTAAAAATTCAGAGAAAGTGGAGATGAGTTTCAATTGTTGGAACCTTCGGATAAAAAGTAAATGATGGGATTTAATAAAAACCAGACTCGAATCTTGCGCAGAGGCCACAGGTTCAACAACGGATTTACCCTTGTCCTTCGGGTCTGTAGAAAAGGGGGAATCAATATAGAAACATAAAGGAAGATAGAGGAGTTGTAGGTGCCAAAGTAAAACTGGTATAATACCTATCGGTGGGTGTTGTTTAGCATTAGTAGGGGGCTCAACAGATTTACCCTTGTCCATTGGATCTGTATAAAAAGGAGAATCAATATATAAACAAGATGAAAAAAAGAGAAATTGTTGGATCCAAAAGACAATTAATAAAATACCTATCGATGGGTGGCGATTAGCATTAGTAGAGGGCTCAACTGCACGGATACGGCCACGTGGTCCCCGATCTCGACGACGCAGGGGAAGCCAACAGAGCCACTCACCATATTGAAGTTTATTCGGATCAATCGTAGCTTTGTTAGGGCAATGTTCGAAGATTTGACTAATGATGCCACACCCATGGCATAGAAGAGGGAGACGCTCATATTGGAGACGACAAGAAGTAGTGCGTGTACCTTTCCCAATAAGTAGAAAGCGTCGGACATGCATAGAGATGTCTATGAGAATTTCAACTCGTAAAAATTCAGTCATGTTTCCTTCTCTTTTCCGAGTGTCAGTTCTGAGAACGGTGCCAACCATAGCACCAAGAGATTGGCCCACTAGATGAGTTCTATCAGGGTCTTCCATTAGAGGCTTGGGTAGAGCAAGAATGCGAAACCAGATCCACATAGGGTTGAAAGAATAATCATCCATGCTTTTCCCTGGGTTATATTCAGCAAGAGTTAGCCATTCGTCTTTATAAAGCCAGGGCCCTCGTTCATAAACATCATCCCGATCACTAATTGTAGCAAACTCAATTCTAAAGAAAGAATCTCTAATAATGGAGATTGATTTGAGGTTATTCTTTTTCCAAATACCATCGAAAGCGGAGAGAACAGTCCAGTCATCTATCGGCTTTGTGGAGATGAATTTTCCAACTAGAATTGTTTTCGGGTCCTCCTCAAAGAAGTCAAAATCTGGGGTGTAGATAGCATTTTCCTCTTCAATGGTGAGATTGAGATTGGTGTAGTGGGGAAGAGAGGATGATGAAGTCATTTGGTCAAAAGAGAGAGGGTGAGCAATAGTGAGAGACGAATCGTAATAGACTAGGAAGAGGAGAATGATTAAGAAAAATACCTTAAGTATAGGAATTACAGAAAGAGAGAGGGTAACTAGTATAATAAGGAAAGGAGAATAAATGTAATTGAAAGAAGTGGAAATAAGAATCCTTAGATTTGGATATGAAAATCGTTGGTTAAGATAGATAGAAAAGGAAGGTTTATGCGAATCCCTAATGTTAGGGATGAAAATATGGCAGTTTAATAAAGTGGTGATAAAAAAGAGAATCGAAAAAAATGGCAACTTAGAGTTAAGGAGCTGATTTGTGGGATAAATTGTAGAAGAAAGAGGGTGTAATAGGCGAGTAAGAATAGGCAAGAATGGAAGGCCAATTAGGAAATCTTGCAAATTGTAATATGGAAAGAAACCCCTTATAATGTGGGGGAATGTTTGACAAAATGAGGTAAAAAGGGTTAAAAGGAAATTAATTGATGAAGAATATTCATAAATGGAAAAGTTGGGGTAAATAGATATGGTAAGAGCTATATATAAACTATGGCTAAAATAGGGAAAGTAGGGAAAAATAATAATGTATATAGACAATTCAATTAGGATAAAAGGCAGGATATTCAAGAAAACAAGAAGATACTCAGAATTAAATTGGTTGAAAAGGAAAGATGTATTTATGGAAAGAATTGATTGAGTTAAGAAATAGTGAAGGGAGTGTATTATGAGCTTAAATAATAGGGTAAAGATAGACTGTATTAGAGTAAGAGAAATATAGAGTATATTGTAATGGAATTCAGATAATTCATGGATGTGATACTTGAATTGAGAGGGAGGTGATTTTTTTGAATGAGAATAATTGGTTGATTTACGTTGAGTATATGTGAAATTAAGAAGGCGTATATTAGTTACAAATCGATGGTGGAAACATTGTAGATAGAGGACTAAATATTTTAATGGTAAGTTCCATAATTTAAGGAATGATTTTTGAAGATTGATAATAATGGAATGTATTAGTACGAATTGATTTGTGATACAATTGGTTATAAGGATGGACAGTTAGAGATGATTGAAATCTTGCAAATTGAGGTATATAAATGGAAAAAGAATTAAGTAATGTTTTTGGGAACCATATTTCATTGCTATTGAATTGAAAATATAACTTCACCAAAAAGGTGATCGTAGTGATTTCCCCTTCAGGGGATAGAGAAAGTGAACCTAAAAAGGTGTGGATTGGAGTAGATAAATGGTAACAATTAAATGACATAAGATTAGAGTGGATTATGATATTGGGTAGATTACATATGATAATAGCGAACCAATATAAAGGGATAGAGTGAGCAAAAGGAACACATAAATAAGCATGGGTAAACAACACAAATATAAAGAGAAGGAGATAATAATCTAACAAAAAAACAAGAAAAGAATAAGGATACCTGATCAAGCAAGCAAAAGGAATAAGCATACTTAAATGGAGAAGAGAAAGAAACCTAAACAATCTAACTAAGATCACGCAAACACAACTATAGATAAATAAAATAGGAAAGAAACAATAAACAAATAGAGAGGAGAGGAAAAAAACAATAAAAATGCACAGAAATAACACAGAGGAACATAAGCAGATATAACAAAAAGGAAGAAAGAAGCATGCAAGATCAAAGTAAAAAAAAAGAAGAAAAAACACGGAAAGGAAAATTACAAACCGAGGGGAGAGAAAGGAAGGGGGAAAGAAATAAAATACAGACCAAACGAGCAAAAAAGGGGGGATAAAAAAATAAAAAGAAAAAAGGAAAAAATAGAAGGATGGAAGGCAAGAGTAATGGAGGCTTGGTTGCTGCAGAAGCAATTAACAGCCCTTTGAAGTGAGGCTCGAACGAAACCAGCAGAGCGAGATGAGTGAATAACATGTAAAACAACAAAAAAAAGGGTGGTTAGAAGCAGGTAAAAAGAAGCATAAATTATGAGAAGAATGCTAAACAAAACCAAAAAGGAAAACAGAACATAAGACAAAGAAGAGAAAAGGGAGAAACATAACTCTTGTACAGAAAGAAAAGAAGAAACCGAATGAGAAACAAAATTATCATTGCATGACAGATCGAGAATTTTGATAAAAGAGCTAAGACATAAAAACATATATGGTGGTAATAAACGAGAAGAAAGAAAATGGCAGAATAGAATGATAAAGAGGGACAAGAAGCAAAAATAAAATTCACAATAAACTAAGAATAGGACTTGAGTAATAATAATCAGACGTGAGATATGATGATGATAAAATTCCCAAACCGGCACATAAGACATAAGTGCAATAATGTCAGGTGCAGTGGCGATAAGTGTTGATAATAAGCAAATAGCACAGAAATCAGTGTGTGGGAAATTATTTGTGTTAGTGAACATGGAAAAGCAGATTATCAAGAGTGTGAATGGAAAGCATGAGGAAGTAATAAAATATGGATGTGAAGCAAAGATGAAACAGTAGTAGTGATCTGTAAGGTTGTGCAATAAACGAACATACCAGTTTTCGATGTGGATAGAGAGTAAGAAGATATTCTCGGGAAGGGTGATTAAAATTCCCACATGGTGGGTCGAATGAAATTTCCCTAAGTGGGATCGATGTGTAACAATGAAGACAAGTGCAATCATATTAGAGAAATTAGGGGGAAAGGGACTTAAATCAGTATAATAATTTTGTAAAAAACCATGAGACCAAAAATCAAAAGAATCATGATGAAGACAACCGAGAGTATAGATGCATCTCGTGAGAAGGTGATTAAATCTTAGAACAGAATCAGAAAAAATAATAAAGTGAAAAATGAAACATGGGAACAAAGGAGAAGTACCAGATTTGTTTGGAGCGGTCCTCCCTCTTGCAAACAATGACCAACAGAAAATTTGAAAAAGAGTAAAAAAAGAGTAAAAAATAATGAGAAAAATCCCTAAGAAGGATGTCAAAAAGAAATCCCGAATGGTAAATTTGTTCTGAAAACCCAGAAAAAATCGGCGACTGTGGAACCCAAGGCAAAGGTGACCACAACAGAGAAGCGAAGCTGGATCGGAGAACTTTTCGACGGCGGACAGATGTTTGGTGGCTGGAAAGACCAGTGGGGTGCGATGGATGGCAGATCTGGGGCGTTCTCGAATGTATCTGGAAAAAACCCAAGAGGGAGTGAGAATCAGAAAAGAATATAACAAATTGAGACTGAAAAAATTCATAATAACATGAAGAAAATTATAAAATATAAATTGAGATAAGGATGAAAATAAGGCCCGGGTAGAATGACCGAAAACAACCAATGTTGGATCTGGGAAATGGAGAGAACAGCGAGAAAAAGACATATATGAAAAAAATAAAATAAAGATGAAAAAAGAAATATGGATTATAGAGATGAACGGAAAAACCCAAAAGCAAAACCGATCTGGAAATGAGGACGACAGATGATGGGTTTCGAAAGAAACCCTTAATCTGGATCTGGCCGGCACCTCCAATGCATGAGGGGATGGAGATTGGCAAATAATCTGAAAAAACCTTGAAGAGGGTGATGTCCTCGTATGACAAGAAAATGGATTAAAGATTGATTGAAATTTTTTAAAAAAATATCATAACAAAATAAAATAGAAAAGGGAAAGGATAATACCGATCGGAATGGCTCTCGTGAGATCTCTGCCGTGAAGCTCCTAGTTCTTTGAATCGAAAGGTGCGCCGGCTAGTATGTAGGGAAGGGAAAGGGCGAACGGCGTGGTGGGGAGAAAGGTGGGGGCGACGTGAAGGTGGAAAGAGAGGCAGGTTAAGACAAAAAAAGGGGAAATGAAGCGGCATAAAGCGAAAAGCCATAAAACAACCTTGGGAGAACTGAAAAAATTGAGAGAAAACCGAGAGCCATCCCCATTAGAATTTTTTACCCGTACCTGTTGGACTTTTAACTGAGTAAAAAATACAGAAATTGACTTTTTGCAATATAATCTTGTTGAAAAGCTCGTAATCAATTATATGAACTCCTAAAATTGGTCGAAAACTTGTTTTTCGGTCCTTTTTGTAGATGTTTCGGGCGAGCGAGTCTAAATGGGCCGTAAAATTGACCCGTTGGACTTTTAACTGAGTAAAAAATACAAAAAATTGAGTTTTTGCAATATAATCTTGTTGAAAAGCTCGTAATCAATTATATGAACTCCTAAAATATGATTAAAACTTGTTTTTCGGTCATTTTTTAAGAGGTTTCGGGCGAGCTAGTCTAAATGGGCCTTAAAATGGACCCGTTGGACTCTTAACTGTGTTAAAAGAATAGAAATCAAATTTTTGCAATACAATAGTGTTGAAAAGCTCGTAATCAATGATATGAACTCTTAAGTTTTGATTAAAACATTATTTGCGATCCATTTGTAGATGTTTCGGACGAGCGGGTCTAAATGGGTCGTACAATGGACCCGTTGGACTTTAAATTGAGTAAAAAGTACATAATTTGAGTTTTTGCAATATAATTCTGTTGAAAAGATCGTAATTAATGATATGAAGTCCTAAAATTTGATTAAAACATGTTTTTCGGTCCATTTTGTAGAGGTTTCGGGCGAGCTGAAAAAATGGGTTTTAAAATGGACCCGTTGGACTTTTAACTGAGTAAGAAATACATAAATTGAATTTTTGCAATATAATCTTGTTGAAAAGCTCGTAATCAATTATATGAACTCCTAAAATTTGATTAAAACTTGTTTTTCGGTCATTTTTGAAGAGGTTTCGGGCGGGCGAGTCTAAATGGGCCGTAAAATAGACCTGTTAGACTTTTAATTGAGTAAAAAATACATAAATTGACTTTTTGCAATATAATCTTGTTGAAAAGCTCGTAATCAATTATATGAACTCCTAAAATTGGATCAAAACTTGTTTTTCGGTCCTTTTTGTAGAGGTTTCGGGCGAGCGGGTCTAAATGGGCCTTAAAATGGACCCGTTGAACTTTTAACTGAGTATAAAGAACAAAAATTGAATTCTACAATACAATAATGTTGAAAAGCTCGTAATCAACGATGTGAACTCTTAAGTTTTGATTAAAACTTGTTTTTCGGTCCTTTTTGTAGAGGTTTCGAGCGAGCGAGTTTAAATGGGCCGTAAAATGGACCCGTTGGACATTTAACTGAGTAAAAATATAGAAATTTACTTCTTGCAATATAATCTGGTTGAAAAGCTCGTAATCAATTATATGAACTCCTAAAATTGGATCAAAACTTGTTTTTCGGTCCTTTTTGTAGAGTTTTCGAGCGAGCGGGTCTAAATGGGCCTTAAAATGGACCCGTTGGACTTTTAATTGGGTTAAAAGAACAGATATCGAATTTTTGCAATACAATAGTGTTGAAAAGCTCATAATCAATGATACAAACTCCTAAGTTTTGATTAAAATTTTTAGCGGTCCTTTTTGTAGATGTTTTCGACGAGTGGGTCTAAATGGGCTGTAAAATGGACCCGTTAGACTCTAAACTGAGTAAAAAGTACATAATTTGAGTTTTTGCAATATAATTATGTTGAAAATATCGTAATTAGTGATATGAAGTCCTAAAATTTGATTAAAACATGTTTTTCGGTCCTTTTTGTAGAGGTTTCGGGCGAGCTGAACAAAATGGTTTTTAAAATGGACCAGTTGCACTTTTAACTGAGTAAGAAATACATAAATTGAATTTTTGCAATATAATCTTGTTGAAAAGCTCGTAATCAATTATATGAACTCCTAAAATTTGATTAAAACTTATTTTTTGGTTATTTTTTAAGGGGTTTCAGGCGAGCGGGTCTAAATGGACCAGTTGGACTTTTTATTGAGTAAAAAATACAGAAATTGAGTTTTTGAAATATAATCTTGTTGAAAAGCTTGTAATCAATTTTATGAACTCCTAAGATTGGATTAAAACTTGTTTTCGGTCCTTTTTGTAGAGGTCTCAGGCGAGCGGGTCTAAATGGGCCTTAAAATGGACCCGTTGAACATTTAACTAAGTAAAAAGAATAGAAATTGAATTTATGCAATACAATAGTGTTGAATAGCTCGTAATCAACGATATGAACTCTTACGATTTGATTAAAACTTGTTTTACGATCCTTTTGGTAGAGGTTTCGGACGAGAGGGTCTAAATGGGCCATAAAATGGACCCGTTGGACTTTTAACTGAGTAAAAAGTACAAAAATTGAGTATTTTCAATATAATCATGTTGAAAAGATCGTATTAAATGATATGAAGTCCTAAAATTTGATTAAAACGTGTTTTTTGGTCCTTTTTGTAGGGGTTTCGTGCGAGCGGGTCTAAATGGGCCTTAAAATAGACTCGTTGGACTTTTAACTGAGTAAAAAATACAGAAATTGAGTTTTTGCAAAATAATCTTGTTGAAAAGCTCGTAATCAATTATATGAACTCCTAAAATTTGATTAAAACTTGTTTTCGGTCAATTTTGAAGAGGTTTCGGGCGAGCGGGTCTAAATGGGCCTTAAAATGGACCTCTTGGACTTTAAACTGAGTAAAAAATACAAAAATTGACTTTTTCCAATATAATCTTGTTGAAAAGCTCGTAATCAATTATATGAACTCCTAAAATTGGATGAAAACTTGTTTTCGGTCCATTTTTAGATGTTTCGGGCGAGCGGGTCTAAATTGGCCGTAAAATGGACTCGTTGGACTTTTAACTGAGTAAAAAATACATAGATTGAGTTTTTGCAATATAATCTTTTTGAAAAGCTCGTAATCAATTATATGAACTCCTAAAATTTGATCAAAACATATTTTTCGGTCCTTTTTGTAGAGGTTTCGGGCGAGCGGGACTAAATGGGCCGTAAAATGGACCCGTTGGAGTTTTAACTGAGTAAAAAATACAAAAATTGAGTTTTTGCAGTATAATCTTGTTCAAAAGCTCGTAATCAATTTTATAAACTCCTAAAATTGGATCAAAACTTGTTTTTCGGTCCTTTTTGTAGAGGTTTGGGGCGAGCGGGTCTAAATGAGCCTTAAAATAGACCCGTTGAACTTTTAACTGTGTAAAAAGAACAGAAATTGAATTTTTGGAAAACAATAGTGTTGAAAAGCTCGTAATCAACGATATGAACGCTTAAGTTTTGATTAAAACTTGTTTTGCGGTCCTTTTTGTAGAGGTTTCGGACGAGCGGGTCTAAATGGGCTGTAAAATGGACCCGTTGGAATTTTAACTGAGTAAAAAGTACATAAATTGAGTTTTTTCAATATAATAGTGCTTGATTAGATCGTAATAAATGATATCAAGTCTTAAAATTCGATTAAACTTGTTTTTCGGTCCTTTTTGTAGAGGTTTCGGGCGAGCGGGTCTATATGGGCCTTAAAATAGACTCGTTGGACTTTTAACTGAGTAAAAAAGATAGAAATTGAGTTTTTGAAATATAATCTTGCAGAAAAGTTAAAAATCAATTATATGAACTCCTAAATTTTGATCAAAACTTGTTTTCGGTCCTTTTTGTAGAGGTTTCGAGTGAGCGGGTCTAAATGGGCCTTAAAATGGACTCGTTGGACTTTTAACTGTGTAAAAAGAACATATACTGAATTTTTGCAATACAATAGTGTTGAAAAGCTCGTAATCAATGATATGAACTCTTAAGTTTTGATTAAAACTTGATTTGCGGTCTTTTTTGTAGAGGTTTCGGGCTAGCGGGTCTAAATGGGCCTTAAAATGAACCCTTTGGACTTTAAACTATGTAAAAAGTACAAAAATTGAGTCTTTTCAATATAATCGTGTTGAAAAGCTCGTAATCAACGATATGAACTCTTAAGTTTTGATTAAAACTTGTTTTGCGGTCGTTTTTGTAGTGGTTTCAGACGAGCGGATCTAAATAGGACGACAAATGGACCCGTTGGACTTTTAACTGAGTAAAAAGTACATAAATTGAGATTTTGCAATATAATCTTGTTGAAAAGATCGTAATCAATGATATGAAGTCCTAAAATTTGATTAAACTTGTTTTTCGGTCCTTTTTCTAGAGGTTTCGTGCGAGCGAGTCTAAATGTGCCGTAAAATGGACCCGTTGGAGTTTTAACTAAGTAAAAAATACAAAAATTGAGTTTTTGCAATATAATCTTGTTGAAAAGCTTGCAATCAATTATATGAACTCCTAAAATTTAATTAAAACTTGTTTTTCGGTCATTTTTAAGAGGTTTTGGGCGAGCGGGTCTAAATGGACCTTAAAATGGACCCGTTGGACTTTTAACTGTGTTAAAAGAACAGAAATCGAATTTTTGCAATACAATAATGTTGAAAAGCTCGTAATCAATGATATGAACTCCTAAGTTTTGATTAAAACTTTATTTGCGATCCTTTTTGTAGATGTTTCGGATGAGCGGGTCTAAATAGGCCGTAAAAATGACCCGATGGACTTTTATCTTAGTAAAAAATACATAAATTGAATTTTTGTAATATAATCTTGTTGCAAAGCTCGTAATCAATTATATGAACTCCTAAAATTTGATCAAAACTAGTTTTTCGGTTATTTTTGTAGAGGTTTCGTGCGAGCGGGTCTAAATGGGCCTTAAAATGGACCATTGGTCTTTTAACTGAGTAAAAACAACAAAAATTGAATTTTTGCAATACATTAGTGTTGAAAAGCTCGTAATCAATGATATGAACTCCTAAGTTTTGATTAAAACATGATTTGCGGTCATTTTTGTAGAGGTCGTAATCAATTATATGAACTCCTAAAATTTGAGCAAAACTTTTTTCGGTCATTTTTGAAGAGGATTCGTCGAACGGGTCTAAATGGGCCTTAAAATGGACCCGTTGCACTTTTAACTATGTTAAAAGAACATAAATCGAATTTTTGCAATACAATAGTGTTAAAAACCTCGTAATCAATGATATGAACTCCTAAGTTTTGATTAAAACTTGTTTTGCGATCCTTTTTGTAAAGGTTTCGGACGAGAGGGTCTAAATGGGCCGTAAAATGGATCCGTTGGACTTTAAACTAAGTAAAAAGTACAAAAATTAAGTTTTTGCAATATACTTATCTTGAAAAGATCGTAGTCAATGATATGAAGTCTTACAATTTGATTAAAACTTGTTTTTCGGTCCTTTTTGTCGAGGTTTCGGACGAGCGGGTCTAAATGGGCCGTAAAATGGACCCGTTGGACTTTTAACTGTGTAAAAAGAACAGAAATTTAATTTTTGCAAAACAATAGTGTTGAAAAGCTCGTAATCAACTATATGAACGCTTAATTTTGATTAAAACTAGTTTTGCGGTCCTTTTTGTAGTGGTTTCGCACGAGCGTGTCTAAATGGGCCGTAAAATGGACCCGTTGGACTTTTAACTAAGTAAAAAGTACATATATTGAGTTTTTGCAATATAATAGTGCTTGATTAGATCGTAATCAATGATATGAAGTCTTAAAATTTGATTAAACTCGTTTTTCGGTCCTTTTTGTAGAGGTTTAGCGCGAACGGGTCTAAAAGGGTCGTAAAATGGACTCGTTGGACTTTTAACTGAGTAAAAATACAGAAATTGAGTTTTTGCAATATAATCTTATTGAAAAGCTCGTAATCAATTATATGAACTTCTAAAATTTGATCAAAACTTGTTTTTTCGGTTCTTTTTGTAGAGGTTTCGAGTGAGCGGGTCTAATGGGCCTTAAAATGGACCCGTTGGACTTTTAACTGTGTAAAAAGAACATAAGTTGAACTTTTGCAATACAATAGTGTTGAAAAGCACGTAATCAATGATATGAACTCCTAAGTTTTGATTAAAACATGATTTGCGGTCTTTTTTGTAGAGGTCGTAATCAATTATATGAACTCCTAAAATTTGATCAAAACTTTTTTTCGGTCATTTTTGAAGAGGTTTCGGCGAGCGGGTCTAAATGGGCCTTAAATTGGACTCGTTGGACTTTTAACTGTGTTAAAAGAACATAAATCAAATTTTTGCAATACAATAGTGTTGAAAACCTCGTAATCAATGATATGAACTCCTAAGTTTTGATTAAAACTTGTTTTGCGATCCTTTTGTAGAGGTTTCGGACGTGAGGGTCTAAATGGGCCGTAAAATGGACCCGTTGGACTTTAAACTAAGTAAAAAGTACAAAATTAAGTTTTTGTAATATACTCGTCTTGAAAAGATCGTAATCAATGATATGAAGTCCTAAAATTTGATTAAAACTTGTTTTTTGGTCCTTTTTGTAAATGCTTCGGACGAGCCGGTCTAAATGGGTCGTAAAATGGACCCGTTGGACTTTTAACTGAGTAAAAAAATACAAAAATTGAGTTTTTGCAATATAATATTGTTTAAAAGCTCGTTATCAATTATATGAAGTCCTAAAATTTGATTAAAACATGTTTTCGGTCATTTTTGAAGAGGTTTCGGGCGAACGGGTCTAAATGGGCCTTAAAATGGACCCGTTGGACTCTTAACTGTGTTAAAAGAACAAAAATCGAATTTTTGCAATACAATAGTGTTGAAAAGCTCCTAATCAATGATATGAACTCCTAAGTTTTGATTAAAACTTTATTTGCGGTCCTTTTTGTAGATGTTTCGGACGAGCGGGTCTAAATGGGCCGTAAAATGGACTCGTTGGACTTTAAACTAAGTAAAAAGTACATAAATTGAGTTTTTGCAATATAATCGTGTTGAAAAGATCATAATCAATGATATGAAGTCCTAAAATTTGATTAAACCTGTTTTTCGGTCCTTTTTGTAGAGGTTTCGGGCGAGCAGGTCTAAATGGGCCTTAAAATGGACCCGTTGGACTTTTAACTGGGTAAAAAGAACAATAATTGAAATTTTGCAATACAATAGTGTTGATAAGCTCGTAATCAATGATATGAACTCTTAACTTTTGATTAAAACACCATTTGCGGTCTTTTTTGTAAAGGTTTTTGACGAGAGGGTCTAAATGGGCCGTAAAATAGACCCGTTGGACTTTAAATTGAGTAAAAGTACAAGAATTGTGTTTTTGCAATATAATCGTGTAGAAAAGATCGTAATAATTGATATGAAGTCCTAAAATTTGATTAAAATTTGCTTTTCGGTCCTTTTTGTAGAGGTTTCGGGCGAGCGGGTCTAAATGGGCCGTAAAACGGACTCGTTAGACTTTTAACTGAGTATAAAATACATAAATTGAGTTTTTGCAATATAATCTTGTTGCAAAGCTCGTAATCAATTATATGAACTCCTAAAATTTGATCAAAACTTGTTTTCGGTCCTTTTTGTAGAGGTTTCGAGTGAGCGGGTCTAAATGGGCCTTAAAATGGACCCGTTGGACTTTTAACTGTGTAAAAAGAACATAAATTGAATTTTTGCAATACAATAGTGTTGAAAAGCTCGTAATCAATGATATGAACTCTTAAGTTTTGATTAAAACTTGATTTGCGGTCTTTTTTGTAGATGTTTCGGGCTAGCGGGTCTAAACGGGCCTTAAAATGAACCCGTTGGACTTTAAACTAAGTAAAAAGTACAAAAATTGAGTCTTTGCAATATAATCGTATTGAAAAGCTCGTAATCAACGATATGAACTCTTAAGTTTTGATTAAAACTTGTTTTGCGGTCCTTTTGTAGGGGTTTCGGACGAGCGGGTCTAAATGGGCCGACAAATGGACCTGATGGACTTTTAAATGAGTAAAATGTACATAAATTGAGTTTTTGCAATATAATCGTGTTGAAAAGATCGTAATCAATGATATGAAGTCCTAAAATTTGATTAAACTTGTTTTTCGGTCCTTTTTGTAGAGGTTTCGGGCGAGCGGGTCTAAATGGGCCGTAAAATGGACCCGTTGGACTTTTAACTAAGTAAAAAATACAAAAATTGAATTTTTGGAATATAATCATGTTGAAAAGCTCGCAATCAATTATGTGAACTTCTAAAATTTGATTAAAACTTGTTTTTCGGTCATTTTTTAAGAGGTTTTGGGCGAGCGGGTCTAAATGGGCCTTAAAATGGACCCGTTGGACTTTTAACTGTGTTAAAAGAACAGAAATCGAATTTTTGCAATACAATAGTGTTGAAAAGCTCGTAATCAATGATATGAACTCCTATGTTTTGATTAAAACTTTATTTGCGGTCCTTTTTGTAGATGTTTCGGACGAGCGGGTCTAAATAGGTCGTAAAAGTAACCCGTTGGACTTCTAACTTAGTAAAAAAATACATAAATTGATTTTTTGCACTATAATCTTGTTGCAAAGCTCATAATCAATTATATGAACTCCAAAAATTTGATCAAAACTTGTTTTTCGGTCATTTTTGTATAGGTTTCGTGCGAGCGGGTCTAAATGAGCCTTAAAATGGACTTGTTAGACTTTTAACTAAGTAAAAAGAACAAAAATCGAATTTTTGCAATACAATAGTGTTGAAAAGCTCCTAATCAATGATATGAACTCCTAAGTTTTGATGAAAACTTGATTTGCGGTCTTTTTTGTAGAGGTCGTAATCAATTATATGAACTCCTAAAATTTGATCAAAACTTTTTTCCGGTCATTTTTGAAGGGGTTTCGGCGAGCGGGTCTAAATGGGACTTAAAATTTACCCGTTGGACTTTTAACTGTGTTAAAAGAACATAAATCGAATTTTTGTAATAAAATAGTGTTGAAAACCTAGTAATCAATAATATGAACTCCTAAGTTTTGATTAAAACTTGTTTTGCGGTCCTTTTTGTAGAGGTTTCGGACAAGAGGGTCTAAATAGGCAGTAAAATGGACCCGTTGGACTTTAAACTAAGTAAAAAGTACAAAAATTTAGTTTTTGCAATATAATCATGTTGAAAAGATCGTAATCAATGATTTGAAGTCCTAAAATTTGATTAAAACTTGTTTTTCGGTCCTTTTTTTAGAGGTTTCGGACGTGCGGGTCTAAATGGGCCGTAAAATGGACCCGTTGGACTTTTAACTGAGTAAAAAATACAAAAATTGAGTTTTTGCAATATAATATTGTTTAAAAGCTCGTTATCAATTATATGAAGTCCTAAAATTTGATTAAAACTTGTTTTTCGGTAATTTTTGAAGAGGTTTCGGGCGAACAGGTCTAAATGGGCCTTAAAATGGACCCGTTGGACTCTTAACTGTGTTAAAAGAATAGAAATCAAATTTTTGCAATACAATAGTGTTGAAAAGCTCGTAATCAATGATATGAACTCCTAAGTTTTGATTAAAACATTATTTGCGATCCATTTGTAGATGTTTCGGACGAGCGGGTCTAAATGGGCCGTACAATGGACCCGTTGGACTTTAAATTGAGTAAAAAGTACATAATTTGAGTTTTTGCAATATAATTCTGTTGAAAAGATCGTAATTAATGATATGAAGTCCTAAAATTTGATTAAAACATGTTTTTCGGTCCTTTTTGTAGAGGTTTCGGGCGAGCTGAAAAAAATGGGTTTTAAAATGGACCAGTTGGACTTTTAACTGAGTAAGAAATACATAAAATGAATTTTTGCAATATAATCTTGTTGAAAAGCTCGTAATCAATTATATGAACTCCTAAAATTGGATCAAAACTTGTTTTTCGGTCCTTTTTGTATAGGTTTCGGGCGAGCGGGTCTAAATGGGCCTTAAAATGGACCCGTTGAACTTTTAACTGTGTAAAAAGAATAGAAATTGAATTTTTGCAAAAAAATAGTGTTGAAAAGCTCGTAATCAACGATATGAACGCTTAAGTTTTGATTAAAACTAGTTTTGCGGTCCTTTTTGTAGAGGTTTCGGACGAGCGTGTCTAAATGGGCCGTAAAATGGACCCGTTGGACTTTTAACTAAGTAAAAAGTACATAAATTGAGTTTTTTGCAATATAATAGTGCCTGATTAGATCGTAATCAATGATATGAAGTCTTCAAATGTGATTAAACTCGTTTTCGGGTCTAAATGGGCCTTAAAATAGACTCGTTGGACTTTTAACTGAGTAAAAAAGACAGAAATTGAGTTTTTGAAATATAATCTTGTGGAAAAGTTCGTAATCAATTATATGAACTCCTAAAATTGGATGAAGACTTGTTTTCGGTCCATTTTTAGATGTTTCGGGCGAGCGGGTCTAAATTGGCCGTAAAATGGACTCGTTGGACTTTTAACTGAGTAAAAAATACATAGATTGAGTTTTTGCAATATAATCTTTTTGAAAAGCTCGTAATCAATTATATGAACTCCTAAAATTTGATCAAAACATATTTTTCGGTCCTTTTTGTAGAGGTTTCGGGCGAGCGGGACTAAATGGGCCGTAAAATGGACCCGTTGGAGTTTTAACTGAGTAAAAAATACAAAAATTGAGTTTTTGCAATATAATCTTGTTCAAAAGCTCGTAATCAATTTTATAATCTCCTAAAATTGGATCAAAACTTGTTTTTCGGTCCTTTTTGTAGAGGTTTGGGGCGAGCGTGTCTAAATGAGCCTTAAAATAGACCCGTTGAACTTTTAACTGTGTAAAAAGAACAGAAATTGAATTTTTGGAAAACAATAGTGTTGAAAAGCTCGTAATCAACGATATGAACGCTTAAGTTTTGATTAAAACTTGTTTTGCGGTCCTTTTTGTAGAGGTTTCGGACGAGCGGGTCTAAATGGGCTGTAAAATGGACCCGTTGGAATTTTAACTGAGTAAAAAGTACATAAATTGAGTTTTTTCAATATAATAGTGCTTGATTAGATGGTAATAAATGATATGAAGTCTTAAAATTCGATTAAACTTGTTTTTCGGTCCTTTTTGTAGAGGTTTCGGGCGAGCGGGTCTAAATGGGCCTTAAAATAGACTCGTTGGACTTTTAACTGAGTAAAAAAGACAGAAATTGAGTTTTTGAAATATAATCTTGTTGAAAAGTTAAAAATCAATTATATGAACTCCTAAATTTTGATAAAAACTTGTTTTCGGTCCTTTTTGTAGAGGTTTCGAGTGAGCGGGTCTAAATGGGCCTTAAAATGGACACGTTGGACTTTTAACTGTGTAAAAAGAACATAAGTTGAACTTTTGCAATATAATAGTGTTGAAAAGCTCGTAATCAATGATATGAACTCCTAAGTTTTGATTAAAACTTGATTTGCGGTCTTTTTTGTAGAGGTCGTAATCAATTATATGAACTCCTAAAATTTGATCAAAACTTTTTTTCGGTCATTTTTGAAGAGGTTTCGGCGAGCGGGTCTAAATGGGCCTTAAATTGGACCCGTTGGACTTTTAACTGTGTTAAAACAACATAAATAAAATTTTTGCAATACAATAGTGTTGAAAACCTCGTAATCAATGATATGAACTCCTAAATTTGATTAAAACTTGTTTTGCGATCTTTTTTGTAGAGGTTTCGTACGTGAGGGTTTAAATGGGCCGTAAAATGGATCCGTTGGACTTTAAACTAAGTAAAAAGTACAAAATTAAGTTTTTGCAATATACTCGTCTTGAAAAGATCGTAATCAATGATATGAAGTCCTAAAATTTGATTAAAACTTGTTTTTCTTTCCTTTTTGTAAAGGTTTCGGACGAGCCGGTCTAAATGGGCCGTAAAATAGACCCGTTGGACTTTTAACTGAGTAAAAAATACAAAAATTGAGTTTTTGCTTTATAATATTGTTTAAAAGCTCGTTATCAATTATATGAAGTCCTAAAATTTGATTAAAACTTGTTTTTCGGTCATTTTTGAAGAGGTTTCGGGCGAACGGGTCTAAATGGGCCTTAAAATGGACCCGTTGGACTCTTAACTGTGTTAAAAGAACAAAAATCGAATTTTAGCAATACAATAGTGTTGAAAAGCTCCTAATCAATGATATGAACACCTAAGTTTTGTTTAAAACTTTATTTGCGGTCCTTTTTGTAGATGTTTCGGATGAGCGGGTCTAAATGGGCCGTAAAATGGACTCGTTGGACTTTAAACTGAGTAAAAAGTACATAAATTGAGTTTTTGCAATATAATCGTGTTGAAAAGATCATAAGCAATGATATGAAGTCCTAAAATTTGATTAAACCTGTTTTTCGGTCCTCTTTGTAGAGGTTTCGGGCGAGCAGGTCTAAATGGGCCTTAAAATGGACCCGTTGGACTTTTAACTGGGTAAAAAGAACAAGAATTGAATTTTTGCAATACAATAGTGTTGATAAGCTCGTAATCAATGATATGAACTCTTAACTTTTGATTAAAACACCATTTGCGGTCTTTTTTGTAGAGGTTTCGGACGAGAGGGTCTAAATGGGCCGTAAAATAGACACGTTGGACTTTAAATTGAGTAAAAGTACAAGAATTGTGTTTTTGCAATATAATCGTGTAGAAAAGATCGTAATAATTGATATGAAGTCCTAAAATTTGATTAAAATTTGCTTTTCGGTCCTTTTTGTAGAGGTTTCGGGCGAGCGGGTCTAAATGGGCCGTAAAACGGACTCGTTAGACTTTTAACTGAGTATAAAATACATAAATTGAGTTTTTGCAATATAATCTTGTTGCAAAGCTCGTAATCAATTATATGAACTCCTAAAATTTGATCAAAACTTGTTTTCGGTCCTTTTTGTAGAGGTTTCGAGTGAGCGGGTCTAAATGGGCCTTAAAATGGACCCGTTGGATTTTAACTGTGTAAAAAGAACATAAATTGAATTTTTGCAATACAATAGTGTTGAAAAGCTCGTAATCAATGATATGAACTATTAAGTTTTGATTAAAACTTGATTTGCGGTCTTTTTTGTAGAGGTTTCGTGCTAGCGGGTCTAAATGGGCCTTAAAATGAACCCGTTGGACTTTAAACTAAGTAAAAAGTACAAAAATTGAGTCTTTGCAATATAATCGTATTGAAAAGCTCGTAATCAACGATATGAACTCTTAAGTTTTGATTAAAACTTGTTTTGCGGTCCTTTTGTAGGGGTTTCGGACGAGCGGGTCTAAATGGGCCGACAAATGGACCCGTTGGACTTTTAAATGATTAAAAAGTACATAAATTGAGTTTTGCAATATAATCGTGTTGAAAAGATCGTAATCAATGATATGAAGTCCTAATATTTGATTAAACTTATTTTTCGGTCCTTTTTGTAGAGGTTTCGGGCGAGCGGGTCTAAATGGGCCGTAAAATGGACCCGTTGGACTTTTAACTAAGTAAAAAAATACAAAAATTGAATTTTTGGAATATAATCATGTTGAAAAGCTCGCAATCAATTATA
Organism: Hibiscus trionum; assembly: GCA_030270665.1. Lineage (NCBI taxonomy): Eukaryota > Viridiplantae > Streptophyta > Magnoliopsida > Malvales > Malvaceae > Hibiscus > Hibiscus trionum. The sequence goes on along the minus strand of BSYR01000026.1, from coordinate 35,616,790 downwards.
TGAACTTCTAAAATTTGATTAAAACTTGTTTTTCGGTCATTTTTTAAGAGGTTTTGGGCGAGCGGGTCTAAATGGGCCTTAAAATGGACCCGTTGGACTTTTAACAGTGTTAAAAGAACTGAAATGAGATTTTTGCAATACAATAGTGTTGAAAAGCTCGTAATCAATGATATGAACTCCTATGTTTTGATTAAAACTTTATTTGCGGTCCTTTTTGTAGATGTTTCGGACGAGCGGGTCTAAATGGGTCGTAAAAGTGACCCGTTGGACTTTTAACTTAGTAAAAAAATACATAAATTGAGTTTTTGCACTATAATCTTGTTGCAAAGCTCGTAATCAATTATATGAACTCCTAAAATTTGATCAAAACTTGTTTTTCGGTCATTTTTGTAGAGGTTTCGTGCGAGCGGGTCTAAATGAGCCTTAAAATGGACTCGTTGGACTTTTAACTAAGTAAAAAGAACAAAAATCGAATTTTTGCAATACAATAGAGTTGAAAAGCTCCTAATCAATGATATGAACTCCTAAGTTTTGATGAAAACTTGATTTGCGGTCTTTTTTGTAGAGGTCGTAATCAATTATATGAACTCCTAAAATTTGATCAAAACTTTTTTTTGGTCATTTTTGAAGGGGTTTCGGCGAGCGGGTCTAAATGGGACTTAAAATTGACCCGTTGGACTTTTAACTGTGTTAAAAGAACATAAATCGAATTTTTGTAATAAAATAGTGTTGAAAACCTAGTAATCAATGATATGAACTCCTAAGTTTTGATTAAAACTTGTTTTGCGGTCCTTTTTGTAGAGGTTTCGAACGAGAGGGTCTAAATGGGCCGTAAAATGGACCCGTTGGACTTTAAACTAAGTAAAAAGTACAAAAATTAAGTTTTTGCAATATAATCATGTTGAAAAGATCGTAACCAATGATATGAAGTCCTAAAATTTGATTAAAACTTGTTTTTCGGTCCTTTTTGTAGAGGTTTCGGACGAGCGGGTCTAAATGGGCCGTAAAATGGACCCGTTGGACTTTTAACTGAGTAAAAAATACAAAAATTGAGTTTTTGCAATATAATATTGTTTAAAAGCTCGTTATCAATTATATGAAGTCCTAAAATTTGATTAAAAGTTGTTTTACGGTCATTTTTGAAGAGGTTTCGGGCGAACGAGTCTAAATGGGCTTTAAAATGGACACGTTGGACACTTAACTGTGTTAAAAGAACAGATATCAAATTTTTGCAATACAATAGTGTTGAAAAGCTCGTAATCAATGATATGAACTCCTAAGTTTTGGTTAAAACATTATTTGCGATCCATTTGTAGATGTTTCGGACGAGCGGGTCTAAATGGGCCGTACAATGGATCCGTTGGACTTTAAACTAAGTAAAAAGTACAAAATTAAGTTTTTGCAATATACTCGTCTTGAAAAGATCGTAATCAATGATATGAAGTCCTAAAATTTGATTAAAACTTGTTTTTCTTTCCTTTTTGTAAAGGTTTCGGACGAGCCGGTCTAAATGGGCCGTAAAATGGACCCGTTGGACTTTTAACTGAGTAAAAAATACAAAAAATGAGTTTTTGCAATATAATATTGTTTAAAAGCTCGTTATCAATTATATGAAGTCCTAAAATTTGATTAAAACTTGTTTTTCGGTCATTTTTGAAGAGGTTTCGGGCGAACGGGTCTAAATGGGCCTTAAAATGGACCCGTTGGACTCTTAACTGTGTTAAAAGAACAAAAATCGAATTTTAGCAATACAATAGTGTTGAAAAGCTCCTAATCAATGATATGAACACCTAAGTTTTGATTAAAACTTTATTTGCGGTCCTTTTTGTAGATGTTTCGGATGAGCGGGTCTAAATGGGCCGTAAAATGGACTCGTTGGACTTTAAACTGAGTAAAAAGTACATAAATTGAGTTTTTGCAATATAATCGTGTTGAAAAGATCATAAGCAATGATATGAAGTCCTAAAATTTGATTAAACCTGTTTTTCGGTCCTCTTTGTAGAGGTTTCGGGCGAGCAGGTCTAAATGGGCCTTAAAATGGACCCGTTGGACTTTTAACTGGGTAAAAAGAACAAGAATTGAATTTTTGCAATACAATAGTGTTGATAAGCTCGTAATCAATGATATGAACTCTTAACTTTTGATTAAAACACCATTTGCGGTCTTTTTTGTAGAGGTTTCGGACGAGAGGGTCTAAATGGGCCGTAAAATAGACACGTTGGACTTTAAATTGAGTAAAAGTACAAGAATTGTGTTTTTGCAATATAATCGTGTAGAAAAGATCGTAATAATTGATATGAAGTCCTAAAATTTGATTAAAATTTGCTTTTCGGTCCTTTTTGTAGATGTTTCGGGCGAGCGGGTCTAAATGGGCCGTAAAACGGACTCGTTCGACTTTTAACTGAGTATAAAATACATAAATTGAGTTTTTGCAATATAATCTTGTTGCAAAGCTCGTAATCAATTATATGAACTCCTAAAATTTGATCAAAACTTGTTTTCGGTCCTTTTTGTAGAGGTTTCGAGTGAGCGGGTCTAAATGGGCCTTAAAATGGACCCGTTGGATTTTAACTGTGTAAAAAGAACATAAATTGAATTTTTGCAATACAATAGTGTTGAAAAGCTCCAAATCAATGATATGAACTATTAAGTTTTGATTAAAACTTGATTTGCGGTCTTTTTTGTAGAGGTTTCGTGCTAGCGGGTCTAAATGGGCCTTAAAATGAACCCGTTGGACTTTAAACTAAGTAAAAAGTACAAAAATTAAGTCTTTGCAATATAATCGTATTGAAAAGCTCGTAATCAACGATATGAACTCTTAAGTTTTGATTAAAACTTGTTTTGCGGTCCTTTTGTAGGGGTTTCGGACGAGCGGGTCTAAATGGGCCGACAAATGGACCCGTTGGACTTTTAAATGAGTAAAAAGTACATAAATTGAGTTTTGCAATATAATCGTGTTGAAAAGATCGTAATCAATGATATGAAGTCCTAATATTTGATTAAACTTATTTTTCGGTCCTTTTTGTAGAGGTTTCGGGCGAGCGGGTCTAAATGGGCCGTAAAATGGACCCGTTGGACTTTTAACTAAGTAAAAAAATACAAAAATTGAATTTTTGGAATATAATCATGTTGAAAAGCTCGCAATCAATTATATGAACTTCTAAAATTTGATTAAAACTTGTTTTTCGGTCATTTTTTAAGAGGTTTTGGGCGAGCGGGTCTAAATGGGCCTTAAAATGGACCCGTTGGACTTTTAACTGTGTTAAAAGAACTGAAATGAGATTTTTGCAATACAATAGTGTTGAAAAGCTCGTAATCAATGATATGAACTCCTATGTTTTGATTAAAACTTTATTTGCGGTCCTTTTTGTAGATGTTTCGGACGAGCGGGTCTAAATGGGTCGTAAAAGTGACCCGTTGGACTTTTAACTTAGTAAAAAAATACATAAATTGAGTTTTTGCACTATAATCTTGTTGCAAAGCTCGTAATCAATTATATGAACTCCTAAAATTTGATCAAAACTTGTTTTTCGGTCATTTTTGTAGAGGTTTCGTGCGAGCGGGTCTAAATGAGCCTTAAAATGGACTCGTTGGACTTTTAACTAAGTAAAAAGAACAAAAATCGAATTTTTGCAATACAATAGAGTTGAAAAGCTCCTAATCAATGATATGAACTCCTAAGTTTTGATGAAAACTTGATTTGCGGTCTTTTTTGTAGAGGTCGTAATCAATTATATGAACTCCTAAAATTTGATCAAAACTTTTTTTTGGTCATTTTTGAAGGGGTTTCGGCGAGCGGGTCTAAATGGGACTTAAAATTGACCCGTTGGACTTTTAACTGTGTTAAAAGAACATAAATCGAATTTTTGTAATAAAATAGTGTTGAAAACCTAGTAATCAATGATATGAACTCCTAAGTTTTGATTAAAACTTGTTTTGCGGTCCTTTTTGTAGAGGTTTCGAACGAGAGGGTCTAAATGGGCCGTAAAATGGACCCGTTGGACTTTAAACTAAGTAAAAAGTACAAAAATTAAGTTTTTGCAATATAATCATGTTGAAAAGATCGTAACCAATGATATGAAGTCCTAAAATTTGATTAAAACTTGTTTTTTCGGTCCTTTTTGTAGAGGTTTCGGACGAGCGGGTCTAAATGGGCCGTAAAATGGACCCGTTGGACTTTTAACTGAGTAAAAAATACAAAAATTGAGTTTTTGCAATATAATATTGTTTAAAAGCTCGTTATCAATTATATGAAGTCCTAAAATTTGATTAAAACTTGTTTTACGGTCATTTTTGAAGAGGTTTCGGGCGAACGGGTCTAAATGGGCTTTAAAATGGACACGTTGGACTCTTAACTGTGTTAAAAGAACAGATATCAAATTTTTGCAATACAATAGTGTTGAAAAGCTCGTAATCAATGATATGAACTCCTAAGTTTTGATTAAAACATTATTTGCGATCCATTTGTAGATGTTTCGGACGAGCGGGTCTAAATGGGCCGTACAATGGACCCGTTGGACTTTAAACTGAGTAAAAAGTACACAATTTGAGTTTTTGCAATATAATTTTGTTGAAAAGATCGTAATTAATGATATGAAGTCCTAAAATTTGATTAAAACATGTTTTTCGGTCCTTTTTGTAGAGGTTTCGAGCGAGCTGAAAAAAATGGGTTTTAAAATGGACCAGTTGGACTTTTAACTGAGTAAAAAATACATAAAATGAATTTTTGCAATATAATCTTGTTGAAAAGCTCGTAATCAATTATATGAACTCCTAAAATTGGATCAAAACTTGTTTTTCGGTCCTTTTTGTATAGGTTTCGGGCGAGCGGGTCTAAATGGGCCTTAAAATGGACCCGTTGAACTTTTAACTGTGTAAAAAGAACAGAAATTGAATTTTTGCAAAAAAATAGTGTTGAAAAGCTCGTAATCAATGATATGAACGCTTAAGTTTTGATTAAAACTAGTTTTGCGGTCCTTTTGTAGGGGTTTCGGACGAGCGGGTCTAAATGGGCCGACAAATGGACCCGTTGGACTTTTAAATGAGTAAAAAGAACATAAATTGAGTTTTTGCAATATAATCGTGTTGAAAAGATCGTAATCAATGATATGAAGTCCTAATATTTGATTAAACTTATTTTTCGGTCCTTTTTGTAGAGGTTTCGGGCGAGCGGGTCTAAATGGGCCGTAAAATGGACCCGTTGGACTTTTAACTAAGTAAAAAAATACAAAAATTGAATTTTTGGAATATAATCATGTTGAAAAGCTCGCAATCAATTATATGAACTTCTAAAATTTGATTAAAACTTGTTTTTCGGTCATTTTTTAAGAGGTTTTGGGCGAGCGGGTCTAAATGGGCCTTAAAATGGACCCGTTGGACTTTTGACTGTGTTAAAAGAACAGAAATCGAATTTTTGCAATACAATAGTGTTGAAAATCTCGTAATCAATGATATGAACTCCTATGTTTTGATTAAAACTTTATTTGCGGTCCTTTTTGTAGATAATTCGGACGAGCGGGTCTAAATGGGTCGTAAAAGTGACCCGTTGGACTTTTAACTTAGTAAAAAAATACATAAATTGAGTTTTTGCACTATAATCTTGTTGCAAAGCTCGTAATCAATTATATGAACTCCTAAAATTTGATCAAAACTTGTTTTTCGGTCATTTTTGTAGAGGTTTCGTGCGAGCGGGTCTAAATGAGCCTTAAAATGGACTCGTTGGACTTTTAACTAAGTAAAAAGAACAAAAATCGAATTTTTGCAATACAATAGTGTTGAAAAGCTCCTAATCAATGATATGAACTCCTAAGTTTTGATGAAAACTTGATTTGCGGTCTTTTTTGTAGAGGTCGTAATCAATTATATGAACTCCTAAAATTTGATCAAAACATTTTTTTGGTCATTTTTGAAGGGGTTTCGGCGAGCGGGTCTAAATGGGACTTAAAATTGACCCGTTGGACTTTTAACTGTGTTAAAAGAACATAAATAGAATTTTTGTAATAAAATAGTGTTGAAAACCTAGTAATCAATGATATGAACTCCTAAGTTTTGATTAAAACTTGTTTTGCGGTCCTTTTTGTAGAGGTTTCGAACGAGAGGGTCTAAATGGGCCGTAAAATGGACCCGTTGGACTTTAAACTAAGTAAAAAGTACAAAAATTAAGTTTTTGCAATATAATCATGTTGAAAAGATCGTAACCAATGATATGAAGTCCTAAAATTTGATTAAAACTTGTTTTTCGGTCCTTTTTGTAGAGGTTTCGGACGAGCGGGTCTAAATGGGCCGTAAAATGGACCAGTTGGACTTTTAACTGAGTAAAAAATACAAAAATTGAGTTTTTGCAATATAATATTGTTTAAAAGCTCGTTATCAATTATATGAAGTCCTAAAATTTGATTAAAACTTGTTTTACGGTCATTTTTGAAGAGGTTTCGGGCGAACGGGTCTAAATGGGCTTTAAAATGGACACGTTGGACTCTTAACTGTGTTAAAAGAACAGATATCAAATTTTTGCAATACAATAGTGTTGAAAAGCTCGTAATCAATGATATGAACTCCTAAGTTTTGATTAAAACATTATTTGCGATCCATTTGTAGATGTTTCGGACGAGCGGGTCTAAATGGGCCGTACAATGGACCCGTTGGACTTTAAACTGAGTAAAAAGTACACAATTTGAGTTTTTGCAATATAATTTTGTTGAAAAGATCGTAATTAATGATATGAAGTCCTAAAATTTGATTAAAACATGTTTTTCGGTCCTTTTTGTAGAGGTTTCGAGCGAGCTGAAAAAAATGGGTTTTAAAATGGACCAGTTGGACTTTTAACTGAGTAAGAAATACATAAAATGAATTTTTGCAATATAATCTTGTTGAAAAGCTCGTAATCAATTATATGAACTCCTAAAATTGGATCAAAACTTGTTTTTCGGTCCTTTTTGTATAGGTTTCGGGCGAGCGGGTCTAAATGGGCCTTAAAATGGACCCGTTGAACGTTTAACTGTGTAAAAAGAACAGAAATTGAATTTTTGCAAAAAAATAGTGTTGAAAAGCTCGTAATCAATGATATGAACGCTTAAGTTTTGATTAAAACTAGTTTTGCGGTCCTTTTTGTAGAGGTTTCGGACGAGCGTGTCTAAATGGGTCGTAAAATGGACCCGTTGGACTTTTAACTAAGTAAAAAGTACATAAATTGAGTTTTTTTGCAATATAATAGTGCTTGATTAGATCGTAATCAATGATATGAATTCTTAAAACGTGATTAAACTCGTTTTCGGTCCTTTTTGTAGAGGTTTCGGGCGAACGGGTCTAAATGGGCCGTAAAATGGACCCGTTGGACTTTTAACTGAGTAAAAATACAGAAATTGAGTTTTTGCAATATAATCTTGTTGAAAAGCTCGTAATCAATTATATGAACTTCTAGAATTTGATCAAAACTTGTTTTTCGGTCCTTTTTGTAGAGGTTTCGAGTGAGCGGGTCTAAATGGGCCTTAAAATCGACACGTTGGACTTTTAACTGTGTAAAAAAAACATAAGTTGAACTTTTGCAATACAATAGTGTTGAAAAGCTCGTAATCAATGATATGAACTCCTAAGTTTTGATTAAAACTTGATTTGCGGTCTTTTTTGTAGAGGTCGTAATCAATTATATGAACTCCTAAAATTTGATCAAAACTTTTTTTCGGTCATTTTTGAAGAGGTTTCGGCGAGCGGGTCTAAATGGGCCTTAAATTGGACCCGTTGGACTTTTAACTATGTTAAAAGAACATAAATCAAATTTTTGCAATACAATAGTGTTGAAAACCTCGTAATCAATGATATGAACTCCTAAGTTTTGATTAAAACTTGTTTTGCGATCCTTTTTGTAGAGGTTTCGGACGTGAGGGTCTAAATGAGCTGTAAAATGGACCCGTTGGACTTTAAACTAAGTAAAAAGTACAAAATTAAGTTTTTGCAATATACTCGTCTTGAAAAGATCGTAATCAATGATATGAAGTCCTAAAATTTGATTAAAACTTGTTTTTCGGTCCTTTTTGTAAAGGTTTCGGACGAGCGGGTCTAAATGGGCCGTAAAATGGACCCGTTGGACTTTTAACTGAGTAAAAAATACAAAAATTGAGTTTTTGGAATATAATATTGTTTAAAAGCTCGTTATCAATTATATGAAGTCCTAAAATTTGATTAAAACTTGTTTTTCGGTCATTTTTGAAGAGGTTTCGGGCGAACGGGTCTAAATGGGCCATAAAATGGACCCGTTGGACTCTTAACTGTGTTAAAAGAACAAAAATGGAATTTTTTCAATATAATAGTGTTGAAAAGCTCGTAATCAATGATATGAACTCCTAAGTTTTGATTAAAACTTTATTTGCGGTCCTTTTTGTAGATGTTTTGTACGAGCGGGTCTAAATGGACCGTAAAATGGACTCGTTGGACTTTAAACTGAGTAAAAAGTACATAAATTGAGTTTTTGCAATATAATCGTGTTGAAAAGATCATAATCAATGATATGAAGTCCTAAAATTTGATTAAACCTGTTTTTCGGTCCTTTTTGTAGAAGTTTCGGGCCAGCGAGTCTAAATGGGCCTTAAAATGGACCCGTTGGACTTTTAACTGGGTAAAAAGAACAAAAATTGAATTTTTGCAATACAATAGTGTTGATAAGCTCGTAATCAATGATATGAACTCTTAACTTTTGATTAAAACACCATTTGCGGTCTTTTTTGTAGAGGTTTCAGACGAGAGGGTCTAATTGGGCCGTAAAATAGACTCGTTGGACTTTAAACTGAGTAATAATTGATATGAAGCTCGTAATAAATTGTGTTTTTGCAATATAATCGTGTAGAAAAGATCGTAATAATTGATTTGAAGTCCTAAAATTTGATTAAAATTTGCTTTTCGGTCCTTTTTGTAGAGGTTTCGGGCGAGCGGGTCTAAATGGGCCGTAAAACGGACTCGTTAGACTTTTAACTGAGTATAAAATACATAAATTGAGTTTTTGTAATATAATCTTGTTGCAAAGCTCGTAATCAATTATATGAACTCCTAAAATTTGATCGAAACTTGTTTTCGGTCCTTTTTGTAGAGGTTTCGAGTGAGCGGGTCTAAATGGGACTTAAAATGGACCCGTTGGACTTTTAACTGTGTAAAAAGAACATAAATTGAATTTTTGCAATACAATAGTGTTGAAAAGCTCGTAATCAATGATATGAACTCTTAAGTTTTGATTAAAACTTGATTTGCGGTCTTTTTTGTAGTGGTTTCGGGCTAGCGGGTCTAAATGGGCCTTAAAATGAACCCGTTGGACTTTAAACTAAGTAAAAAGTACAAAAATTGAGTCTTTGCAATATAATCGTGTTGAAAAGCTCATAATCAACGATATGAACTCTTAAGTTTTGATTAAAACTTGTTTTGCAGTCCTTTTTGTAGGGGTTTCGGACGAGCGGGTCTAAATGGGCCGACAAATGGACCCGTTGGACTTTTAACTGAGTAAAAAGTACATAAATTGAGTTTTTGCAATATAATCGTGTTGAAAAGATTGTAATCAATGATACGAAGTCCTAAAATTTGATTAAACTTGTTTTTCGGTCCTTTTTGTAGAGGTTTCGGGCGAGCGGGTCTAAATGGGCCGTAAAATGGACCTGTTGGACTTTTAACTAAGTAAAAAATACAAAATTGAGTTTTTGAAATATAATCATGTTGAAAAGCTCGCAATCAATTATATGAACTACTAAAATTTGATTAAAACTTGTTTTTCGGTCATTTTTAAGAGGTTTTGGGCGAGCGGGTCTAAATGGCCCTTAAAATGGACCCGTTGGACTTTTAACAGTGTTAAAAGAACTGAAATGAGATTTTTGCAATACAATAGTGTTGAAAAGCTCGTAATCAATGATATGAACTCCTACGTTTTGATTAAAACTTTATTTGCGGTCCTTTTTGTAGATGTTTCGGACGAGCGGGTCTAAATGGGCCGTAAGAGTGACCAGTTGGACTTTTAACTTAGTAAAAAATACATAAATTGAGTTTTTGCACTATAATCTTGTTGCAAAGCTCGTAATCAATTATATGAACTCCTAAAATTTGATCAAAACTTGTTTTTCGGTCATTTTTGTAGTGGTTTCGTGCGAGCGGGTCTAAATAAGCCTTAAAATTGACTCGTTGGACTTTTAACTAAGTATAAAGAACAAAAAATCAAATTTTTTCAATACAATAGTGTTGAAAAGCTCGTAATCAATGATATGAACTCCTAAGTTTTGATGAAAACTTTATTTGCGGTCTTTTTTGTAGAGGTCGTAATCAATTATATGAACTCCTAAAATTGGATCAAAACTTTTTTCGGTCATTTTTGAAGGGGTTTCGGCGAGCGGGTCTAAATGGGACTTAAAATGGACCCGTTGGACTTTTAACTGTGTTAAAAGAACATAAATCGAATTTTTGTAATAAAATAGTGTTGAAAACCTAGTAATCAATGATATGAACTCCTAAGTTTTGACTAAAACTTGTTTTGCGGTCCTTTTTGTAGAGGTTTCGGACGAGAGGGTATAAATGGGCCGTAAAATGGACCCGTTGGACTTTAAACTAAGTAAAAAGTACAAAAATTAAGTTTTTGCAATATAATCGTGTTGAAAAGCTCGTAATCAACGATATGAAGTCTTAAGTTTTGATTAAAACTTGTTTTGCGGTCCTTTTTGTAGGGGTTTCGGACGAGCGGGTCTAAATGGGCCGACAAATGGACCCGTTCGACTTTTAACTAAGTAAAAAATACAAAAAATGAGTTTTTGCAATATAATCTTGTTGAAAAGCTCGTAATCAATTATATGAACTACTAAAATATGATTAAAACTTGTTTTTCGGTCATTTTTGAAGAGGTTTCGGGCGAGCGTGTCTAAATGGGCCTTAAAATGGACCCGTTGGACTTTTAATTGTGTTGAAAAGCTCGTAATCAATGATATGAACCCCTAAGTTTTGATTAAAACTTTATTTGAGATCCATTTGTAGATGTTTCGGATGAGCGGGCCTAAATGGGCCTAAAATGGACCCGTTGGACTTTAAACTGAGTAAAAAGTACATAATTTGAGTTTTTGCAATATAATTCTGTTGAAAAGATCGTAATCGATGATATGAAGTCCTAAAATTTGATTAAAACATGTTTTTCGGTCCTTTTTGTAGAGGTTTTGGGCGAGCGGGTCTACATGGGCCTTAAAATGGACTCGTTGGACTTTTAACTGAGTAAGAAATACATAAAATGAATTTTTGCAATATAATCTTGTTGAAAAGCTCATAATCAATTATATGAACTCCTAGAAATTTGATTAAAACTTGTTTTTCGGTCATTTTGAAGAGGTTTCGGGCGAGCGGGTCTAATTGGGCCGTAAAATGGACCTGTTTGACTTTTAATTGAGTAAAAAAATACATAAATTGACTTTTTGCAATATAATCTTGTTGAAAAGCTCGTAATCAATTATATGAACTTCTAAAATTGGATCAAAACTTGTTTTTCGGTCCTTTTTGAATAGGTTTCGGGCGAGCGGGTCTAAATGGGCCTTAACATGGACCCGTTGAACTTTTAACTAAGTAAAAAGAACATAAATTGAATTATGCAATACAATAGTGTTGAAAAGCTCGTAATCAACGATGCGAACTCTTAAGTTTTGATTAAAACTTGTTTTTTTGGTCCTTTTTGTAGAGGTTTCAGGCGAGCGGGTCTAAATGAGCCGTAAAATGGACCAATTGGACATTTAACTGATGTAAAAAATACAGAAATTTACTTCTTGCAATTTAATCTTGTTGAAAAGCTCGTAATCAATTATATGAACTCCTAAAATTGGATCAAAACTTGTTTTTCTGTCCTTTTTGTAGAGGTTTCGGGCGAGCGTGACTAAATGGGCCGTAAAATGGACACGTTGGACTTTTAACTGAGTAAAAAATACAAAAATTGAATTTTTGCAAAATAATCTTGTTGAAAAGGTCGTAATCAATTATATGAACTCCTAAAATTTGATTAAACTTTTTTTCGGTCAATTTTGAAGAGGTTTCAGGCGAGCGGGTCTAAATGGGCCTTAAAATGGACCTGTTGGACTTTTAACTGAGTAAAATATACAAAAATTGACTTTTTGCAATATAATCTTGTTGAAAAGCTCGTAATCAATTATATGTACTCCTAAAATTGGATGAAAACTTGTTTTTCTGTCCTTTTTGTAGATGTTTCGGGCGAGCGGGTCTTAGTGGGCTGTAAAATGGACCCGTTGGACTTTTTTTTTGAAGAAAGTGGGCCTCATTAAAAACCCCTACTAACACCCCCAGACATAAAGCCCGGTGATCCCTAAAAGGGGAAAAGAGTACCCAAATTTTATTAGATAGATCGAGAAAAATTCTCGGCAAGTACAAAGTTGCGGATACAATCTGGATATGAGGAACCAAAAGACGTAGATGTCATTGTTCGAAGAGCATAAGAAGCCAGAGTGTGAGCAACTAAATTAGCCTCTCGGCTTACATAGCTAATATGGGCAAAAGAAAAGGATGATAGAGAATCTCGAGCTTGTAAAATCGTAGGACCCATGGTGGAAAGATCAGGCCCCGAACGGTTGAGCCTGTTTGCAATGGACGCACAGTCTGTTTCAAAGAACAAGTTGCTCCCTCCTTGAGACTGAGCAAGAGTGATGCCAGCTAGAAGGGCCGCACCTTCAGTTGTAGCAGCATCCAGACAGCTGCCCAACGGGTAAGCTAGACCACCAACGACTGAACCCAAATCATCACGGACCACAACTCCAACTACTGCCGCGCGAGTGGCTGGGTCAAAAGCCCCGTCCACATTAACTTTAAAATTCCCAGGAGGAGGAGTCTCAAACGGGGTGGGGAGAGTGGGGGATGATCCGTTGGGGAAGAAGAATAAGAAGAGGAGATTGCATTTGAGTAATCTCGATGGAGATTTAGAGAGTTAATGGCAATTAGCCAAGGGGGTTACAAATGGCGATTATGGACCCAGTCATTACGCCAGTTCCAAATATTCCATAGAGTGGTAAGAAGGAGCCCAAAGAGATCAGCATATAATTGACCAGCACCTTCCTCTAGCCATTGGAGACTAGTAGGGGCCGTACTATTAATCAAAGACGCTGGGATGCCAACTAAACGGAGAGTCTCCAAGGCACCAGGACAATCTCGAAGAGCATGAAGAATAGATTCATGACATGATCGACAAAGAGGGCAAGGGCCCGAATCTGGGGAAAAAGCTTGCAGACGGGATCAATAGGTAAAGCTTCGGATCCCATTCGCCAGCCAAAAGTTTTAACGTTCGGAAGAACCTTCAGTTTAGCTAGAACTTTCCAAATCCGGGCAGGTCGATTTCGAGGTTCTGGTGGACGCTATAAAAATTGGTAACCAGATCGGACCGAGTAAACACCAGAATCATTGGGGTTCCAAAGAATGGAATCTCGATTGTCATTAATGATGGGAATATTTAAAATAGCATTGGCATCCTCAGAAGTGAAGTAGTTGCAGACCTTGATAGGGTCCCATGCAGCTTGGTTCCGTACCATAAAATCTCGACAGCGAACAAACATTTCTTCTGAGATCTCATATTCCCCATAGAGATGTACTGGAGAAGAGCCTCCCCAATTATCCTTGTGGATGTGAATACCATTATTTATTCTAGGCCGATAAAGGAACCCGCCATATAGGTGTTGCATAGCATTGTATAATCCGTGTCAGGCAAATGACCCACGTTGTGGCTGGTTGGCATCAAGTATGTTGCCAAATGGAAAATATTTTGCCTTGTAGATTTTTCCAAGTAGAGACACGGGTTCACAAATAAGCCGTCAGAGCTGCTTACCCAGAAGTGCAATATTGAAGTTGTTTAAGTCCCGGAAGCCCATACCTCCTGCGGATTTAGGTAAACAAACTTGTTCCCATGGGAGCATGTGCCAACCCTTTTTGTTGTTTTTACCGGACCACCAGTAACGAAGAATAGCTGTGGTCATATCATCTGTAATGTTTTGAGGAAGCAGGTAACAAGACATGACATATTGGGGCAAGGACTGCAAAACAGCTTTGATAAAGATTTCTCTGCCACTAAAAGAAAGTAGTTGCTTATCCCAATGGGATAATCTTTCATGAACTTTATTGCGAATGAAACCAAGGGCTATCGTTTTATTCTTTCCAATGAGAAGAGGCACTCCCAAGTAAACCCCTGGGTTAGTGATCTCACGTACATGCAAGGAATTGTTTATCGTTTCACGGATCGAATGGGGGTGCGAGGGTTGTAGAAGATTGTCGATTTCTCAAAATTTACCGCTTGCCTAGAGGCTGATGCGTAGGTCTAGAGGGATGTTTTAAGGTGTTCTGCTTCCTTAGTTTTATTGTTAATAAAGACCATACAGTCATCGGCAAAAAGAAGGTGATTGACTTTAGGCCCTAATCTACTAGCTCCAAGGCCAGGAAGCAGATCATGTTGCTGGGCATCTGAGAGGTACGCAGAGAGACCTTGAGTATAGAAAAGGAAAAGAAAGGGTGACAAGGGATCGCCTTGATGAAGACCACGTTGGGGTTGAAAGAAAGGAGAAAAGGAGTTGTTAACCTTAACTGTAAAGGATACCGATGAGATGCATCTCATAATGATTGAGACCCAAGAGGGTACAAAGCCCATTCGATTCATGACACTCTCAAGGAAGGACCATTCTACTCGATCAAAGGCCTTTTCCATGTCAAGTTTTAGAGCAGCACCATGGGATGATTTAGTCTGACCGGTATTAATAGAGTGTATAATTTCATGAGCAATAAGGATATTGTCAGATATGTTACGCCCCTGAACAAAAGCAGCTTGGTTATTACTAATACAAAATGGAATCGTATGCTTCATTCTATTAACAAGAACCTTAGCGACAATTTTGTAAATTACAGAACAAAGGCTAATAGGCCGGAGATGCCTCATAGTAGTTGGATCCTTAATTTTCGGGATAAGCACTAAAATGGTCTGATTGACGGATGCCATATCAACATATCCATTCAGGAGATGCAAACATAGTTGGTTGACATCCGCACCTACCGTGTCCAGTGTTATCTAAAAAACCCACTAGGAAGGCCATCAATTCCAGGGGCCTTCCTAGGATCAATATCACAAAAAGCTAGTAGAATTTCATCAGCATTAAAAGCCCTAGTGAGTGACTCATTCATAGCCGAAGTAATGGAGGTAGTCACTTTAGAAAGAATTTGATCAGACACTTGGGGATTCGAGGATGTGAACAAATTCTGAAAATAAGTGGATCCTATATTCATTAGGTTGTCCTCAGCGACACACCAGTTATTGTCTGCATCATATAAACCATTTATAGTGTTCTTTTCCCGACGATTGTTGGCACGTGCATGAAAGAATTGAGTATTCTTATCGCCTTGCGCAAGCCATAGGTTTCGAGATCTTTGTTCCCAATAAGCTTCTTGTTCATCAAGCAACTTGTTGAGTTCAGATTTCACCGCAAGATAAGCTACCTCAGAAGATGATGTGAGAGGTCGCTTAAGGAATTTGTTCATTTTTTTAGTAAGAAGTTGGATACGCCCTATGGTGTTGTAACGTTGGTGGGACTGCCAATTACCTAGGCAGGATCCTATAGCACGAATTTTATCAAGTGTAGGACCCGGGGTGGTGGCCCAAGTTTGTTGAACTAAAGATAAACCTTCTTCATTGGTTGCCCAATAGTTTTCAAAGAGAAAATTAGTTGTTGTATGTCGGGGAGCATAGTGTGTTGGTGGTTCAGTGTCCAATAGGAGGAAACAATGATCCGATTTGACGTTGAAATCAGAGGTAATGCGGTAGGAAGGATTAGCAGCTGTCCAAGCCGAATTCTCTAAAAATCGATCTAGACGTAAAAAAATCGTTTGAGTGTTAGGCATGGTTTTCGTCCAAGTGAACCATCCAAAGGTAGGTTTACAATCAAAGAGATCATTGCGCGAGAGACAATTACGAAAGTTGTTAATTTGGGATCTTGCGCGACGACAACCCCCTTGTTTCTCATTATCAGATAAAATCTCATTCAAGTCACCACCTATAAGCCAAGGGAGGCCACTATTGTCGTTTAGAGAGTCAATTAGATTCCATGTTTTAAATTTTGGGTAAACTAACCCAATGACCATCATACTATGGTAAGTGTATTAAAATGACCACATTAAAAAAAATCGACTCAATTAAACCACCAAACTATTTAAATGGTATCAATGTGACCATCAGCCGTTAAAGGTTAACGGAAGGGTGATGTGGCAGTTAAAAAAATAAGTGTATAATTACACATTTGGTCCTTATTACTTATACACTCTATCAATTTAATCCTAATTTTAATTTAATAAAATAAATTACTTAATATATATGATACAACGTTTAGTATATATGCTTAAACATGAACATATGTAATGTGTATACAACAGACTCGTCGGCAGAGCAATTTTTTACCTCTGACTTCAGTTTATCAAGTTCCTCGGCTGAGCATCCAATAATTTAGAAGGTATGATTTTTTGAGTAGCAATGTAACATATCCTGATACAAGCTTATTTCCATGCAAGTATGGTTTAGAAGGGAAAGGGAGTTCCATGGCCAACATTGGCATGGGTTTAAGTCCTTCAACCAGGACTGGAGCAAGATCTATGTATACTGACAGGGTTTCCCTTTCTCATATCACTGGTAACCCATCTTTGGGTGATGAAAAGGTATATCACTTTAGTTGTATAAACTATGAGCAACTGCAAAGCTTTTGTTTCCTCTTGGAGTTGATTTCTAGATTAAAATATGCTATTGTTATTTTCTTAATTTGAGAAAAGCATTATATATGATTGGTAAAAAGATGCAAGGTAGTTCAACATGCAATTGCTGTTGCATTTTGCCAATACTATTAGTCTATGATGCTGAATTTGTCTTTGTGGATGACTGCCATTTCCTTGAAATTGAAAATAATTTCACTTCTGATAGTCGAATATCTTTCTTGTGCAGCCTGCATTTTTCAGCATAAAAGCATTTGTTAGCTTGATCAGGCCTGAGCAGGCAATGTGGTACTGCGCTTGCAAAACATGCAACAAGAAAGTAATTGAAACTCCTGGATCTGGCTACTGGTGTGAAGGGTGCCAGAAAAATGATGGAGAGTGCAATTTAAGGTGAGGCATTGGAAGTTTTAATTATTTAGCCAGCATTTCTAATGTTTCCTTTCTTCGGCATTTCTTAGACACATAATGGTGTCAAAGATATCTGATACAAGAGGTGAAGCCTGGGTTTCAGCCTTCAATGAGGAAGCAGAGAAAATTATTGGATGCTCAGCCGAGGAACTTGATAAACTGAAGTCAGAGGTAAAAAATTGCTCCGCCGACGAGTCTGTTGTATATATATTACATATTTTCATGTTTAAGCATATATACTAAACGTTCTATCATATATCCCGAAAACATGTTTGGCCTAGCGGTAAGCATGTCTCATTTTTTCTTGAATGACCCAGGTTTGAGTCTCCACAATGGCATTTCTTTGCCTTTGATTTTTCTTTCCCCCAATCAGGTAACACGTGTCATCACCTGATTGGAGGGGGAAATTAATTAATTAAATTAAATAAAAATAATTAAAGTCCTCCAAGAAGGTGGTGACATGTGTCACCAAATAATTAATTAAGTAATTTATTTTATTAAATTAAAATTAGGACTAAATTGATAGAGTGTATAAGTAATAAGGACCAAATGTGTAATTATACCCTTATTTTTTTAACTGCCACATCACCTTTCCGTTAACCTTTAACGGCTGGTGGTCACATTGATACCATTTAAATAGTTTGGTGGTTTATTGAGTCAGTTTTTTTAATGTGGTCATTTTAATACATTTACCATAGTATGATGGTCATTGGGTTAGTTTACCCATAAATTTTTTACTTGTTTTAGAAAAGCCATGCATTCCGGTAAAGTACATCGAAGATGACTCAAGGTGAATAATAGTATGAATATAGCGATCTGAGTACGAGAGCAAGGACACATTAATATTATTGGAAACGAAAATAGCAAGTCTAGAGCAGACATTACTTGAACCTAAAGAACAAACCTCAAGCATACCTAACGTAATACACAAGCGGGAGCAAGCCGCTTTATTTAGTTTAGTTTCGCATAAAAATAAAATGTCTGGAGAAGTTTGTTGGATGTACTGCTTAAGGTGACGAACTGCTTGGACCTTACCGAGACCCTGGCAGTTCCATCATAACACGATCATTTCCCTCGTCGGGGTTGAGAGTCAACCGCCGCCGAAGAGTTTTTAGAGCTGCTCATCCCAGTTTTTCCTTTAGTGGTAGGTGCTGCAGGTTTAGGTCGCTTAGGCTGGAGAATCACTTGCACGGTTGGTGTTGCGGATGGTGGATAACCCTTAGCTAACTTCTCATCGTATTCAGAAATTAGAACGGTCTTTGGTAGGAACGCCATACCCAAATTCACCATAGCCTTATTTTGGAAATTACTAAAATGGTATATAATATTAAAAAAGAAAAGAAATGTATTGGAGGTAGTTAAATACGATATAATATAAGGAAAGATTCTAAAAAGGATGATTTGATACCATAATTGTGTACTCTCATTGAATGGATGAACTTTAATTTTGTGGTAAATGGGGAAAGAGAAAATTTGAATTATGTTTAAGGTAAGTAAATATAGTAGAAACCATAAATATTTGGTTATTTTTAGAAAATGGGTGAGAACAATAAAAAGTGGGAGAATTAAAATTTGATATCGTAAATGTTTACTCTCCATAAATGGATGAACTTTAATTTTGCGACAAATGAGGAAAGGGAAAACTTGAATTATGTCTAAGGTAAGTAAATATGGTAGAAACCATAAATATTTGGTTATTTTTAGAAAATGGGAGAGAACAATTAAAAGTGGGAGGATTAAATTTTGAAATATGGAATGGAAAAAGATAAAACTTTGTTTTGTGGAAGAGATTAAATTTAAGAGATTTAAGTATGTAGAAAATATTTGTAGAGAAAGGTATATTTGTAAATAGGTAAAATTATCTATCGAAATTAGAATGATTTTTAATAGGAACGTCATGTCCAAATTCATCAAAGCCTTGTTGTGGAAGAAAAAAATCTGATACCATAAATGTTGAATCTTTATAAAGAAATGGAATTTACTAAAATGGTATATAATATTAAAAAAGAAAAGAAATGTATTGGAGATAATTAAATACGGTATAATATAAGGAAAGATTCGAAAAAGGGTAATTTGACACCATAAATGTTTACTCTCCATAAATGGATGAATTGTAATTTCGTGGCAGATGGGGAAAGGGAAAATTTGAATTATGTTTAAGGTAAGTAAATATGGTAAAAACCATAAATATTTGGTTATTTTTATAAAATGGGCGAACACAATTAAAAATGGGAGGATTAAAATTTTATACTGTAAATGTTTACCCTCCATAATTAGATGAGCTTTAATTTTGTGGCAAATAGGGAAAGGGAAAATTTGAATTATGTTGAAGGTAAGTAAATATTGTAAAACCCATAAATATTTGGTTATTTTTAGAAAAGTGGTGAGTACAATTAAAAGTGGGAGGCTTAAAATTTGATACCGTAAATGTTTACTCTCTATAAATGGATGAACTTTAACTTTGCGGAAAATGGGGAAATGGAAAATTTGAATTATGTATAAGGTAAGTAAATATGGTAGAGACCATAAATAGTTGGTTATTTTTAGAAAAGGGGTGAGCATAATTAAAAGTGGGAGGATTAAAATTTGAAATATGGAATGAAAAAAGATAAAAGATTATTTTGTGGAAGAGATTAAATTTGAAAGATTTAAGTATGTAAAAATTATTTGTAGAGAAACGCATATTTGTAAGTAGGTAAAATTATCTGTCGAAATTAGAATGGTTTTTGGTAGGAACGTCAAACCCAAATTCACCAAAGCCTTGTTTTGGAAGGAAAAGATTTGATACCATACATGTTGAATCTTAATATAGAAATGGAATTTACTAAAATGGTATATAATATTAACAAAGAAAAGAAATGTATTGGAGATAATTAAGTATGATATATTATAAGGAAAGATTCGAAAAAGGATGATTTGATACCATAAATATATACTCTCCAAAAATGGATGAATTTTAATTTTGTTGCTAATGGGGGGAATAAAATTTTGAATTATGTTTAAGGTAAGTAAATGTGGTAGAAACCATAAATATATGGTTATGTTTAGAAAATGGGTGAGTACAATTAAAAATGAGAGGATTAAAATTTGATACCGTAAATGTTTACTCTCCATAATTGGATGAACTTTAATTTTGCGGCAAATGAGGAAAGTACAAATTTGAATTATATTGAAGGTAAATAAATATGGTAGAAACCATAAATATGTGGTTATTTTTAGAAAATGGGCGAGTACAATTAAAAGTGAGAGAATTAATATTTGAAAAATAGAATGGAAAAGGATAAACCTTTGTATAGTGGAAGAGATTAAATTTGAGAGATTTAAGTATGTATGAATTATTTGTAGAGAAAGATATATTTGTAAATAGGTAAACCCATAAGAGATTTTTTTAGGTAAGAAAGTAATTGAGGAGATGTAATTTTTGTTGTAAAATTTGCCATTTGGAGAAGGGGAGAATTCGAAATCTTAATAGTGTATAATTCATTAGGGTGTTAAAATTGAAATTTATTAGGAGAAAGGTGGATATAATAGAAAGTTCATTAAAAGAGATGGACCTATAATAATCATAGGAAATGAAATGGTATTCGGAAATTATATTATAAATAAAAGATTGTGAATATTTATTTGCAATTGGATAGATATCAAATCGAAATATAGGTAAAGTTAGATAAACGTAAATAAAACATAGAAACCATAAACAATAGTCATATTTTGTATATGTTTTAGATGCCAAGGGAAATCTAATAGAATTGTTCCCGAATAGGGTCGATTGGATCTTCCAAAGGGAAGTAGTTAGATAATGGAGTAAACAAAGATAGAATTGCAATATGAATGGTGATTGAAAATTAGTGAAATATGAAAGACATAACATTATTATGAGAATGAATGAATAAAGAATTAAAAAATATAAAATTAACTTAGAAGACATAAAGTATGTGGATGAGATAAGATGCAAAAGAGCAAGATGCACATAATTGAAAAAACTAGAGACCATTGCAGCATACCACAAAATTTGGTACGAACAAAAAATTAAATAAAAACAATTCAATTGTACAGAAAGAAAGACCATTACCTTGGTTAATTTAATACTGATATTTTGCCATGGATCACAACCGTGACAAGCTCCGAAAAAAATGAAATTGTCGTAAGAGAAAAACATACAACAAACAAGAATAAAAAAAAGATTAAACAATAGATGAGAAAATAATGAAAAAGTTAGAAACAACTTAAAGAACAACAAACATGTGATTAAAAGATAATGCAATGGGGCACGAAACATTGCAACAAACCTTGGCCATCCAGTGGATTCTTCCCCATAAAAGGTATGGAGAAATTGAAATAAAAATTGATGTAAATGATGGATTTTAGTGGGAGAACCATAGTTGATCATTAGAAATATAGTAAAAAACTTAAATGGAAATAATGTTAATTTAAAATTATAATGAAAAAAAGATGGAATCAAATGATTACCATAGATATGTAAAAAATCATAAAAAATAATAAACAATAAAAGAATGGTAGAGAGAACAAATATAGAATTCTTAATGGAAGACATACAAAATGATCGAACAAAGGCAAATAATATTAGAAACAAAGTATTCAAGTGGGTTTCATTGACTGTGTCAAAGTTTAGCAAAAGAAGATAAAAAAAGAACAAAGGAAGATTGCTAATAGAATTGAACCAAAATGCTATGAAAAACGCAGACCCAATCCAAAAAAACCTTGAATCAAGATTGAAAAAATACAACAAAAAAGAAGATAAAGATAACAAAAAAATAGAATATTAAAATAATGTAGCAAAAAAGAAGATAAAGAACCAAACGGCTAAAGAAATTTCTTGAATCAAGATTAAAATCTTGGGACATACAAATCTTTGTGATTTGAAAAAATGAAAAGCGCAACGAATTGAAAAAAAAAACGAAAGAATACCTGATTAAAGCCAGTAGGAGAACTACTCGATTATTTGACTGGGATGGGTAGATGTGTGATCGAAATAACTCTTTCCTCAAACCCAAAGGGGGTGATACATACCTGGTAGATCTGGATGGTAGGTGTAGCGCTTGATAGGGAGAACAACACAAAAAAATTTGGCAAACGTTCCACGCACCCCGATCATGGCAAGTGACGAAAACACCGGTAAGGAAGAAGAGGATGGCGGCGGTGCATGGTGGAAACAAAGGGGAAGGGGGGAAAAGAAAAAAGAGAGAAGAGAGGGTTGAAAGAGTTGAGAGCATTTTCGAAAACACACCCATTGGACTTTTAACTTAGTAAAAAATACAAAAATTGAGTTTTTACAATATAATCTTGTTGTAAAGCTCGTAATCAATTATATGAACTCCTAGAATTTGATTAAAACTTGTTTTTCGGTCATTTTTGAAGAGGTTTCGGGCGAGCGGATCTAAATGGGTCGTAAAATGGACCTGTTGGACTTTAAATTGAGTAAAAAAATACATAAATTGACTTTTTGCAATATAATCTTGTTGAAAAGCTCGTAATCAATTATATGAACTCCTAAAATTGGATCAAAACTAGTTTTCCGGTCCTTTTTGTAGAGGTTTTGGGCGAGCGGGTCTAAATGGGCCTTAAAATGGACCAGTTGAACTTTTAACTAAGTAAAAAGAACATAAATTGAATTATGCAATACAATAGTGTTGAAAAGCTCGTAATCAACGATGTGAACTCTAGATTTTTTATTAAAACTTGTTTTTCGGTCCTTTTTTAGAGGTTTCGGGCGAGCGGGTCTAAATGGGCCGTAAAATGGACCCGTTGGACATTTAACTTAGTAAAAAATACATAAATTTACTTCTTGCAATATAATCTTGTTGAAAAGCTCGTAATCAATTATACGAACTCCTAAAATTGGATCAAAACTTGTTTTTCGTTGCTTTTTGTAGATGTTTCGGGCGAGCAGGACTAAATGGGCCGTAAAATGGACCCGTTAGACTTTTAACTGAGTAAAAAATACAAAAATTGAGTTTTTGCAAAATAATCTTGTTGAAAAGCTCGTAATCAATTATATGAACTTCTAAAATTTGATTAAAACTTGTTTTTCGGTCAATTTTGACGAGGTTTCGGGCGAGCGGGTCTAAATGGGCCTCAAAATGGACCTGTTGGACTTTTAACTAAGTAAAAAATACAAAAATTGACTTTTTGCAATATAGTCTTGTTGAAAAGCTCGTAATCAATTATATGAACCCCTACAATTGGATGAAAACTTGTTTTTCGGTCCTTCTTGTAGATGTTTCAGGCGAGCGGGTCTAAATGGGCCGTAAAATGGACTCGTTGGACTTTTAACTGAGCAAAAAATACAAAAATTGAGTTTTTGCAATATAATCTTGTTGAAAATCTCGTAATCAATTATATGAATTCCTAAAATATGATTAAAACTTGTTTTTCTGTCATTTTTGAAGAGGTTTCGGGCGAGCGAGTCTAAATGGACCTTAAAATGGACCCGTTGGACTTTTAACTGAGTAAGATATACATAAATTAAATTTTTGCAATATAATTTTGTTGAAAAGCTCGTAATCAATTATATGAACTCCTAAAATTTGATTAAAACTTGTTTTTCGGTCATTTTTGAAGAGGTTTCCGGCGAGCGAGTCTAAATGGGCCGTAAAATGGACCTATTAGACTTTTAATTGAGTAAAAAATACATAAATTGACTTTTTGCAATATAATCTTGTTGAAAAGCTCGTAATCAATCATATGAACTCCTAAAATTGGATCAAAACATGTTTTTCGGTCCTTTTTGTAGAGGTTTCGGGCGAGCAGGTCTAAATGGGCCTTAAAATGGACCCGTTGAACTTTTAACTGAGTATAAAGAACATAAATTGAATTCTACAATACAATAATGTTGAAAAGCTCGTAATCAACGGTGTGAACTCTTAAGTTTTGATTAAAACTTGTTTTCGGTCCTTTTGTAGAGGTTTCGGGCAAGCGGGTCTAAATGGGCCGTAAAATGGACCCGTTGGACATTTAATTGAGTAAAAAATACAGAAATTTACTTCTTGAAATATAATCTGGTTAAAAAGCTCGTAATCAATTATATGAACTCCTAAAATTGGATCAAAACTTGTTTTTCGGTCCATTTTGTAGAGGTTTCGAGCGAGCGGGTCTAAATGGGCCTTAAAATGGACCCGTTGGACTTTTAACTGGTTAAAAGAACAGAAATCAAATTTTTGCAATACAATAGTGTTGAAAAGCTCACAATCAATGATACAAACTCCTAAGTTTTGATTAAAATTTTTGGCGGTCCTTTTTGTAGATGTTTTGGACGAGTGGGTCAAATTGGGCCATAAAATGGACCCGTTAGACTTTAAACTGAGTAAAAAGTACATAATTTTAGTTTTTGCAATATAATTATGTTGAAAATATTGTAATTAATGATATGAAGTCCTAAAATTTGATTAAAACATGTTTTTCGGTACTTTTTGTAGAGGTTTCGGGCGAGCTGAACAAAATGGGTCTTAAAATGGACCAGTTGGACTTTTCACTGAGTAAGAAATACATAAATTGAATTTTTGCAATATAATATTGTTGAAAAGCTCGTAATCAATTATATGAACTCCTAAAATTTGATTAAAACTTGTTTTTTGGTTATTTTTTAAGGGGTTTCAGGCGAGCGGGTCTAAATGGGCCGTAAAATTAACCACTTGGACTTTTAACTAAGTTAAAAATATAGAAATTGATTTTTGAAATATAATCGTGTTGAAAAGCTCGTAATCAATTATATGAACTCCTAAGATTGCATTAAAACTTGTTTTTCGGTCCTTTTTGTAGAGGTTTCGGGCGAGCGGGTCTAAATGGGACTTAAAATGGACCTGTTGAACATTTAACTAAGCAAAAAGAACATAAATTGAATTTCTACAATACAATAGTGTTGAATAGCTCGTAATCAACGATATGAACTCTTAAGATTTGATTAAAACTTGTTTTGCGGTCCTTTTTGTAGAGGTTTCGGACGAGCGAGTCTAAATGGGCCATAAAATGGACCCGTTGGACTTTTAACTGAGTAAAAAGTACAAAATTGTGTTTTTGCAATATAATCATGTTGAAAAGATCGTACTCAATGATATGAAGTCCTAAAATTTGATTAAAACATGTTTTTTGGTCCTTTTTGTAGGGGTTTCGGGCGAGCGGGACTAAATGGGCCGTAAAATGGACTCGTTGGAGTTTTAACTGAATAAAAATATAAAAATTGAGTTTTTGCAATATAATCTTGTTGAAAAGTTCGTAATCAATTTTATGAACACCTAAAATTGGATCAAAACTTGTTTTTCGGTCCTTTTGTAGAGGTTTGGGGCGAGCGGGTCTAAATGGGCCTTAAATTAACTGAGTAAAAAGAACAGAAATTGAATTTTTGCAAAACTATAGTGTTGAAAAGCTCGTAATCAACGATATGAATGCTTAAGTTTTGATTAAAACTTGTTTTGCGGCCCTTTTTGTAGAGGTTTCGGACGAGCGGGTCTAAATGGGCCGTAAAATTGACCCGTTGGACTTTTAACTGAGTAAAAAGTACATAAATTGAGTTTTTGAAATATAATCTTGTTGAAAAGTTCGAAATCAATTATATGAACTCCTAAAATTTGATCAAAACTTGTTTTCGGTCCTTTTTGTAGAGGTTTCGAGTGAGCGGGTCTAAATGGGCCTTAAAATGGACCCGTTGGACTTTTAACTGAGTAAAAAAATACATAAATTGAGTTTTTGAAATATAATATTGTTGAAAAGTTCGAAATCAATTATATGAACTCCTAAAATTTGATCAAAACTTGTTTTCGGTCCTTTTTGTAGAGGTTTCGAGTGAGCGGGTCTAAATGGGCCTTAAAATGGACCCGTTGGACTTTTAACTGAGTAAAAAGTACAAAATTGAGTTTTTGCAATATAATATTGATGAAAAGCTCGTAATCAATTATATGAAGTCCTAAAATTTGATTAAAACTTATTTTTCGGTCATTTTTGAGGAGGTTTCGGGCGAGCGGGTCTAAATGTGCCTTAAAATGGTCCCGTTGAACTTTTAACTATGTAAAAAGAACAGAAATTGAATTTTTGCAAAACAATAGTGTTGAAAAGCTCGTAATCAACGATATGAACGCTTAAGTTTTGATTAAAACTTGTTTTGCGGTCCTTTTTGTAGAGGTTTCGGATGAGCGTGTCTAAATGGGTCGTAAAATGGACCCGTTGGACTTTTAATTAAGTAAAAAGTACATAAATTGAGTTTTTGGAATATAATAGAGCTTGATTAGATCGTAATCAATGATATGAAGTCTTAAAATTTGATTAAACTCGTTTTTCGGTCCTTTTTGTAGAGGTTTCGGGCGAGCGGGTCTAAATGGGCCGTAAAATGAACCCGTTGGACTTTTAACTGAGTAAAAATACAGAAATTGAGTTTTTGCAATATAATATTGTTGAAAAGCTCGTAATCAATTATATGAACTCCTAAAATTTGATCAAAACTTGTTTTTCGGTCCTTTTTGTAGAGGTTTCGTGTGAGCGTGTCTAAATGGGCCTTAAAATGGACCCGTTGGACTTTTAACTGTGTAAAAAGAACATAAGTTGAACTTTTGCAATACAATAGTGTTGAAAAGCTCGTAATCAATGATATAAACTCCTAAGTTTTGAATAAAACTTGATTTGCGGTCTTTATTGTAGAGGTCGTAATCAATTATATGAACTCCTAAAATTTGATAATAAAAAAATTCGGTCATTTTTGAAGAGGTTTCGGCGAGCGGGTCTAAATGCGCCTTAAAATGGACCTGTTGGACTTTTAACTGTGTTAAAAGAACATAAATCAAATTTTTGCAATACAATAGTGTTGGAAAGCTCGTAATCAATGATATGAACTCTTAAGTTTTGATTAAAACTTGATTTGCGGTTTTTTTTGTAGAGGTTTCGGGCTAGCGGGTCTAAATGGGCCTTAAAATGAACCCTTTGGACTTTAAACTAAGTAAAAAGTACAAAAAATGAGTCTTTGCAATATAATCGTGTTGAAAACCTCGTAATCAACGATATGAACTCTTAATGTTTGATTAAAACATGTTTTCGGTCCTTTTTGTAGAGGTTTCGGGCTAGCGGGTCTAAATGGGCCTTAAAATGAACCCTTTGGACTTTAAACTAAGTAAAAAGTACAAAAAATGAGTCTTTGAAATATAATCGTGTTGAAAACCTCGTAATCAACGATATGAACTCTTAAGTTTTGATTAAAACTTGTTTTGCGGTCCTTTTTGTAGAGGCTTCGGACGAGCGGGTCTAAATGAGCCTACAAATGGACCCGTTGGACTTTTAACTGAGTAAAAAGTACATAAATTGAGTTCTTGCAATATGATCGTGTTGAAAAGATCGTAATCAATGATATGAAGTCCTAAAATTTGATTAAACCTGTTTTTCGGTCCTTTTGTAGAGGTTTCGGGCGAGCGGGTCTAAATGGGCCGTAAAATGGACCTGTTGAAGTTTTAACTAAGTAAAAAAATACAAAAAATGAGTTTTTGCAATATAATCTTGTTGAAAAGCTCGCAATCAATTATATGAACTCTTAAAATTTAATTAAAACTTGTTTTTCGGTCATTTTTTAAGAGGTTTTGGGCGAGCGAGTCTAAATGGACCTTAAAATGGACCCGTTGGACTTTTAACTGTGTTAAAAGAACTGGAATCGAATTTTTGCAATACAATAGTGTTGAAAAGCTCGTAATCAATGATATGAACTCCTAAGTTTTGATTAGAACTTTATTTGCGATCCTTTTTGTAGATGTGTCAGACGAGCGGGTCTAAATGGGCCGTAAAAGTGACCCGTTGGACTTTTAACTTAGTAAAAAAATACATAAATTGAGTTTTTGCAATATAATCTTGTTGCAAAGCTCGTAATCAATTATATGAACTCCTAAAATTTGATCAAAACTAGTTTTTCGGTCATTTTTGTTGAGGTTTCGTGCGAGCGGGTCTAAATGGGCCTTAAAATGGACCCTTGGTCTTTGAACTGAGTAAAAAGAACAAAAATCGAATTTTTGGAATACAATAGTGTTGAAAAGCTCGTAATCAATGATACGAATTCCTAAGTTTTGATTAAAACTTGATTTGCGGTCTTTTTTGTAGAGGTCATAATCCATTATATGAACTCCTAAAATTTGATCAAAACTTTTTTCGGTCATTTTTAAGAGGATTCGTCGAACGGGTCTAAATGGGCCTTAAAATGGACCCGTTGCACTTTTAACTGTGTTAAAAGAACATAAATCGAATTTTTGCAATACAATAGTGTTGAAAACCTCGTAATCAATGATATGAACTCCTAAGTTTTGATTAAAACTTGTTTTGCGATCCTTTTTGTAAAGGTTTCGGACGAGAGGGTCTAAATGGGCCGTAAAATGGATCCGTTAGACTTTGAACTAAGTAAAAAGAACAAAAATTAAGTTTTTGCAATATACTCGTCTTGAAAAGATCGTAATCAATGATATGAAGTCCTAAAATTTGATTAAAACTTGTTTTTCGGTCCTTTTTGTAGAGGTTTCGGACGAGCGGGTCTAAATGGGCCGTAAAATGGACCCGTTGGACTTTTAACTGAGTAAAAAATACAAAATTGAGTTTTTGCAATATAATATTGTTGAAAAGCTCGTAATCAATTATATAAAGTCCTAAAATTTGATTAAAACTTATTTTTCGGTCATTTTTGAGGAGGTTTCGGGCGAGCGGGTCTAAATATGCCTTAAAATGGACCCGTTGAACTTTTAACTGTGTAAAAAGAACAGAAATTGAATTTTTGCAAAACAATAGTGTAGAAAAGCTCGTAATCAACGATATGAACGCTTAAGTTTTGATTAAAACAATAGTGCTTGATTAGATCGTAATCAATGATATGAAGTCTTAAAATTTGATTAAACTCGTTTTTCGGTCCTTTTTGTAGAGGTTTCGGGCGAGCGGGTCTAAATGGGCCGTAAAATGAACCCGTTGGACTTTTAACTGAGTAAAAATACAGAAATTGAGTTTTTGCAATATAATCTTGTTGAAAAGCTCGTAATTAATTATATGAACTCCTAAAATTTGATCAAAACTTGTTTTTCGGTCCTTTTTGTAGAGGTTTCGAGTGAGCGGGTCTAAATGGGCCTTAAAATGGACCCGTTAGACTTTTAACTGTGTAAAACGAACATAAGTTGAACTTTTGCAATACAATAGTGTTGAAAAGCTCGTAATCAATGATATAAACTCCTAAGTTTTGAATAAAACTTGATTTGCGGTCTTTTTTAGAGGTCGTAATCAATTATATGAACTAAAATTTGATTAAAACTTTTTTTCGGTCATTTTTGAAGAGGTTTCGGCGAGCGGGTCTAAATGCGCCTTAAAATGGACCCGTTGGACTTTTAACATTGTTAAAAGAACATAAATCAAATTTTTGAAATACAATAGTGTTGAAAACCTCGTAATCAATGATATGAACTCCTAAGTTTTGATTAAAACTTGTTTTGCGATCCTTTTTGTAGAGGGTTCGGACGTGAGGGTCTAAATGGGCCGTAAAATGGACCCGTTGGACTTTAAGCTAAGTAAAAAGTACAAAAATTAAGTTTTTGCAATATACTCGTCTTGAAAAGATCGTAATCAATGATACGAAGCCCTAAAATTTGATTAAAACTTGTTTTTCGGTCCTTTTTGTAAAGGTTTCAGACGAGCGGGTCTAAATGGGCCGTAAAATGGACCCGTTGGACTTTTAACTGAGTAAAAAATACCAAAATTGAGTTTTTGCAAAATAATATTGTTGAAAAGCTCGTTACCAATTATATGAAGTCCTAAAATTTGATTAAAACTTGTTTTTCGGTCATTTTTGAAGAGGTTTCGGGCGAACGGGTCTAAATGGGCCTTAAAATGGACCCGCTGGACTCTTAACTGTGTTAAAAGAACAAAAATCGAATTTTTGCAATACAATAGTGTTGAAAAGCTCGTAATAAATGATATGAACTCCTAAGTTTTCATTAAGACTTTATTTGCGGTCCTTTTTGTAGATGTTTCGGACGAGCGGGTCTAAATGGGCCGTAAAATGGACCCGTTGGACTTTAAACTGAGTAAAAAGTACATAAATTGAGTTTTTGCAATATAATCGTGTTGAAAAGATCATAATAAATGATATGAAGTCCTAAAATTTGATTAAACCTGTTTTTCGGTTCTTTTTGTAGAGGTTTCGGGGGAGCGGGTCTAAATGGGCCTTAAAATGGACTCGTTGGACTTTTAACTGGGTAAAAAGAACAAAAATCGAATTTTTGCAATACAATAGTGTTGATAAGCTCGTAATCAATGATATGAACTCTTAAGTTTTGATTAAAACACCATTTGCGGTCTTTTTGTAGAGGTTTCGGACGAGAGGGTCTAAATGGGCCGTAAAATAGACCCGTTGGACTTTAAACTGAGTAAAAGTACAAGAATTTTGTTTTTGCAATATAATCGTGTAGAAAAGATCGTAATAATTGATATGAAGTCCTAAAATTTGATTAAAATTTGCTTTTCGGTCCTTTTTGTAGAGGTTTCGGGCGAGCGAGTCTAAATGGGCCGTAAAATGGACTCGTTAGAATTTTTTTTTGAAGAAAGAAGGCCTCGTTAAAAACCCCTACTAATATCCCCAGGTACTAGACTTGGAGAAACCTAAAAGGGGAAAAGAGTACCCATAATTTATTTATAAATAACGAGAAGAACTCTCGCAAAGAACAGTGTTCTTAATACAATCAGGATACATGGACCCAAAAGACATAGAAGTCATGGTCCTAAGGGCATGAGTAGCCAACGTATGGGCAACAATATTAGCCTCCCGATAAATAAATTGAACATGAGCAGAAGAAAAACAATCCAGAGCAGCATGAGTTTGCATAATCATCGGTCCCATAGAAGAAAGATCTGGGCCCATGGAGTTAATCCTATTTGCAAGAGAAGCTCAGTCTGTCTCAAAAATCAGGTGGCTCCAGCCTTGGGATTGGGCAAAAGTAATACCAGCTAGAAGACCTCTCTCTTCAGATGTAATAGCATCAGGACAGCTGCCTAAGGGGAAAGCCAGGCCGTCTACCACCATCCATGCTTCATCGCGGGCAACAGCACCAACTGCCGCTGCACGTGTGGTGGGATCAAAAGCCCCATCCACATTAACTTTAATATGACCCCTGGGGGGATGTCTCCATCGAGAGGAAGGAAACGTCAAAGGGATAGAAGGGGTAGAAGAAGATATAGCACTGGAGTAGTCACGATGAAGACTGATGGAATTAACAGCAATTAGCCATGGGGGTTGAAGATGTATGTTATGGATCCAATCATTACGCCTATTCCAAATGTTCCATAGGGTAGTCAAAAAAAGCCCGAAAATGTCAAGAGAAAGGAAGGCCGCACCTTTCTCAAGCCATTGAAGGCCAGTGGATACAGAGTTGTTGATAAGAGAGATAGGAAGACCAATAAGCCGAAAAGTCTCCGAAGCACCAGAGCAATCTCTGAGAGCATGGAGGATCGACTCCGGTCTAGAATAACAAACAGAGCAGGGCCCTGCATCTGGTGCAAAAGCCTGTAGGCGAACCCCGACAGGTAGGGCCTCAAATCCCAAGCGCCAGCCAAAAGTTTTGACTTTGGGTAAAACCTTAAGTTTAGAAAGAAATTTCCAAATCCGTGGAGGCCGAAATCTAGGCTCAGGGGGGCGTTGCAAAAAGAGATAGCCAGATCTGACTGAATAAATACCAGAATCATTAGGCCTCCAAAGAACGGAGTCACGAGTGTCATTACTAATGGGCACTGATAAAACTGATTCGGCATCATCCGTTGTGAAGTATGCGCAGACTTTATCATGGTCCCAAGATGGTTGGTTTCTAATCATAGAGTCACGACAACGAATGTGAACTTCATCCGATAACTCATAATCCCCGTAAAGGTGGATAGGTGATGAGCCTCCCCAATTATCTTGAGTATAAAATACATAAATTGAATTTTTGCAATATAATCGTGTTGAAAAGATCGTAATCAATGATATGAACTCCTAAGTTTTCATTAAAACTTATTTTGCGGTCCCTTTTGAAGATGTTTCGGGCGAGCAGATCTAAATGGGCCTTAAAATGGACTCGTTGGACTTTTAATTGTGTAAAAAGAACATAAATTGAATTTTTGCAATACAATAGTGTTGAAAAGCTCGTAATCAATGATATGAACTCTTAAGTTTTGATTAAAACATGATTTGCGGTCTTTTTTGTAGAGGTTTTGGGCTAGCGGGTCTAAATGGGCCTTAAAATGAACCCGTTGGACTTTAAACTAAGTAAAAAGTACAAAAATTGAGTCTTTGCAATATAATCGTGTTGAAAAGCTCGTAATCAACGATATGAACTCTTAAGTTTTGATGAAAACTTGTTTTGTGGTCCTTTTTGTAGTGGTTTCGGACGAGCGGGTCTAAATGGGCCGACAAATGGACCCGTTGGACTTTTAACTGAGTAAAAAGTACATAAATTGAGTTTTTGCAATATAATCGTGTTGAAAAGATCGTAATCAATGATATGAAGTCCTAAAATTTTATTAAACTTGTTTTTCAGTCCTTTTTGTAGAGGTTTCGGGCGAGCGGGTCTAAATGGACCGTAAAATGGACCCGTTGGACTTTTAACTAAGTAAAAAATACAAAAATTGAGTTTTTGCAATATAATCTTGTTGAAAAGCTCGCAATCAATTATATGAACTCCTAAAATTTGATTAAAACTTTGTTTCGGTCATTTTTAAGAGGTTTTGGGCGAGCGGGTCTAAATGGGCCTTAAAATGGACCCGTTGGACTTTTAACCGTGTTAAAAGAACAGAAATCGTATTTTTGCAATACAATAGTGTTGAAAAGCTCATAATCAATGATATGAACTCCTAAGTTTTGATTAAAACTTTATTTGCGATCCTTTTTGTAGATGTTTCGGACGAGCGGGTCTAAATGGGCCGTAAAAGTGACCCGTTGGACTTTTAACATAGTAAAAAATATATAAATTGAGTTTTTGCACTATAATCTTGTTGCAAAGCTCGTAATCAATTATATGAACTCCTAAAATTTGATCAAAACTTGTTTTTCGGTCATTTTTGTAGAGGTTTCGTGCGAGCGGGTCTAAATGAGCCTTAAAATGGACTCGTTGGACTTTTAACTAAGTAAAAAGAACAAAAATCGAATTTTTGCAATACAATAGTGTTGAAAAGCTCCTAATCAATGATATGAACTCCTAAGTTTTGATGAAAACTTGATTTGCGGTCTTTTTTGTAGAGGTCGTAATCAATTATATGAACTCCTAAAATTTGATCAAAACTTTTTTTGGTCATTTTTGAAGGGGTTTCAGCGAGCGGGTCTAAATGGGACTTAAAATGGACCCGTTGGACTTTTAACTGTGTTAAAAGAACATAAATCAAATTTTTGCAATAAAATAGTGTTGAAAACCTAGTAATCAATGATATGAACTCCTATGTTTTGGTTAAAACTTGTTTTGCGGTCCTTTTTGTAGAGGTTTCGGACGAGAGGGTCTAAATGGGCCGTAAAATGGACCCGTTGGACTTTAAACTAAGTAAAAAGTACATAAATTGAGTTTTTGCAATATAATCGTGTTGAAAAGATCGTAATCAATGATATGAAGTCTTAAAATTTGATTAAACTTGTTTTTGTGTCCTTTTTGTAGAGGTTTCGGGCGAGCGGGTTTAAATGGGCCGTAAAATGGACCCGTTTCACTTTTAACTGAGTAAAAACTACAGAAAATGAGTTTTGCAATATAATCTGGTTGAAAAGCTCGTAATCAATTATATGAACTCCTAAAATTTGATCAAAACTTGTTTTTCGGTCCTTTTTGTAGAGTTTTCGAGTGAGCGGGTCTAAATGGGCCTTAAAATGGACCCGTTGGACTTTTAACTGTGTAAAAAGAACAGAAATTGAATTTTTGCAATACAATAGTGTTGAAAAGCTCGTAATCAATGATATGAACTCTTAAGTTTTGATTAAAACTTGATTTGTGGTCTTTTTTCCAGAGGTTTCGGGCGAGCGTTGTTGAGTGTGTAAAAGTTCTATTATTTACACCCTTTTTAACCCATATTTCTGCTGCATTCAAGCATCATTTCATTGCATTTAGGTTAGTTTTCAGCAAAACATCACAAATATATAAAAAGGCACAGATTCTACTAAAAATGGCTGTTTTTGGCAGGTTGCCGCCGTCGTAGACGGTGAAGGCAGGCGCAGGGCAGAGAAGCAGAAGAGCTGAACTGGACAAGCAGACAAGGAGGACGATGCTGCCATGGTCCTGCCGTGACAGCATGGTGACAGCAGTTTTGCGAAGAGAAAAAGCAAAGTGGATCTCGATAGATAGAGAAAATTCTGCTCGTCTGTCGTGTGAAAACCTCATATTTTTCCGAGCCCCAGATCAAAAGATATGTCAAGCCCAAAGTTCAAGGAGAGAAAATCCCAAGAAACAAGGAGGAGGGCTGGAAAGTAGATTCCTTGAAGATTAAGTCTTTATTAGAATCATACTTTTAATTAAAGTTGTAATCCTTGTTAACTTAGAATTCTTGAGCCCAAAGCTTATATAAGGGCATGTATTTTAACCTAGGAGAGCTAATCTCATACCCCATAACCGATAACCAAACCCCTTCGTCGTTTACCCGTCGTCGACATGTTCTAAATTCCCCCTAGGGCCACGGATTGTTTTGTAAAGTAGTTGCAAGGGTTGTTTTGTTTTAGGATTTTCCAAGTTCAATAAAATAAACTTCAAGTTCTCTTATTTTGGTTTTAATATCTTGCAAGAGCATCGGGAGAGCATTGTGAGGTTATCTATTTACTTAGCATCGGGAGAGTTAAGTATACGAAAGAAATAAGAGCAAGTTCTCTAGTTTATAGTTGAACTATCTTGTGCCTAGGGATAGGGCAAGGTTAAGTGGCTAAGGAAGAATTCATACACATCGGTGTTCATCCTTCGATTCACGCCGGGAGGTATCATCAAAGACGTGATCATCGACAGACTTGGACCTAGGGATAGGCCAAGGCAGATATGGGATTCTTGCCAAACTTGAACGTACTGAGTTGGTGTGTTTGATGCCGCGACGACCAACGGACAGTTGCCGCGACAGGTGCTGCCAGCGACAGGCGCGACGACAGAACTGGAGTTCCTAAGCAATACAATACCTGCACTACTGAGCAATTCAATACCAGCCCATTCTCTCTATCTTGATATCTCTACTCTTTTATTTAAGTATTCTTTATTATTTTCGTGACAATATCTTAAATCATTCTTTTTCCCCTTGTGCAGATAGCGAAGGAAAGGGTTAGCCCAGTCCCTGTGGAGACGATATCCGATACTCTAGTATCACTTTATTACTTGCGACGTGTACACTTGCACTCAATTGCGATAGACTATTTTATACGCAACAAGTTTTTGGCGCCGTTGCCGGGGACTGGCAACACACTCTTACCCTAGCTTCTGCACTTTTCTTTTATTTTTATTTTTTTTATTATTTTTTAACAAAAAAAAAACTCAGGTGAAAATACAGGTTCAAGGGCATCAACATGCCAGGAAAAACCATTCGAGAGTTGATGTGGAAAAGTTCTTGCAATTACCGTAAAGATATGCTGCCAGGGCAGCAGCCGTGGCAGCAACAGGGGCAGCAAATGCCGAAGCCGCAGTAGCAAAATTTTTTATGGTACGATCAAAACCCACAAAATTTTTTATACCATAACAGTTTTGCTACAGAACCCGACCTGCCCTGGCAATGTCATCATCCTCAAGAGCAGTCAAAATCCTTAGAAGACACACTGCAAGCCTTCTTGGCACTCACTCAAAAAGTGTCAGCCTCTACAAACGCAAGTATCACCAAGATGGATGAACTCTTGAGCAGACCAGTCCTCATTCATGCCACAGATGAACCTGAAATCCTAAGGCAAGACGACGAGGATGCCCATGTGAAGGAATACCCAACCTATGATGAGTCTGAGCAACAACTTGCCATGGCAATGATCGAGGAGCCGGAATGGAGCAACACCGCGACAACGCTGAATGAAATTCAAGAGAATGTCACGGCAGCAACCACTTCCTCGGCAAAAACTGCCGCCTCGGCAGTTTCTGCCGCCTCGACAGCAA
This sequence comes from Hibiscus trionum, assembly GCA_030270665.1. Classification (NCBI taxonomy): domain Eukaryota; kingdom Viridiplantae; phylum Streptophyta; class Magnoliopsida; order Malvales; family Malvaceae; genus Hibiscus; species Hibiscus trionum. The sequence continues at coordinate 35,580,578 of BSYR01000026.1, read as the reverse complement.
CTGCCGCCTCGACAGCAACCACATCAGAGGCAAATTCTCAACCCACTACCTCGATTATGCCTGACCAAGATTGCACACATCCATCCCTGTCATGGCACTCGCACAACCACCTAGAAGAGCTACCCAATGACAATGCCTCGCCGATGGAATATGAGCAGGTAATAAACGAACCTTTTGAATCATATGAAAACTCACCAATTCCATTGCAGGTATTAGAGGAACCAAAGCCGGTGGACATAGAATCATCAAAGTCTCTACTGATGGAGATCTACGAATGGTCAACAGAATTTAGTATAGAGAGTGACGGCACTTACCAATGTCCCATTGACCTGCAAAGTAACCTGATAACGGACTGTCAAAATAATTGGCTGCCACAGCAGCAGACACGACAGCAAGGGCTACATTCAACCACAACATTATTCAACGAAAACAAGGTAAGTTTGTGGCCGAATGTCAATTTGATTTTTTCTAATCATATATTCATGCCCTCAGAAACATTACCAAGAAGGGAGGACTTCATGGACTACAAAAGGAAGAGAAAGAAAGGAGCCCCCACCATGAGAATAATCACCAGATGGAGGGTACAGATAGACTTCAAGAAGTACCGGAAACGACGCCTCTAGCATTATCAGAGGACTGAAGCCCCAGGAATGCAGGAAGTGGTTACCTTAGGAGATGCCCTACCTGGCATCCCTCATTTAACCTAAATTTTATTTTTATTTTTATTATTTATTAGGAAATAAGGTTTATTTTATTCGAATAATTTTTTTATATATATTTATTGTTTTTAGGAAATAAAGGAGCCAAGAAGAACATGAGAAGTGAACTCAACCCACCACCCATCCATCAGCCCAACAAAGCCCAATATTGAAGCCTGTCGTTACGGCTGCCATGACAGACGCAGAAAAGACAGGCTGTCACCATGCTGTCACGACAGACGCGGAAACGTGTGACAGACGCGTAACAGACGCAGAAACGTGTGTCAGACGCGTCAGACACGCTAAAGCTCGACAGTCGCCCCGTATTCGCGCCTGCCGTTATAGCTTCAACGGGCAGCAATTCCTTTTCTATAAAACCCCGTTTCATTTTCATTTTCACTCACTTCTGCTTTTCTTACTTGCTGTCCATCTTTAGTTTTCATTTGCTTTCAATTACTTTTCACAACCCTTGCACTAACATGTCTTCCAGAAAAAACCCGCCGCAATGCTGCCTCTACTTCCTCACCGGCAGCAACTCCCCCACAGTCCTTTGCAACCAGAGATCTATGGGAAGAACGAGGCTTCATTTATACTCCAAAGGCAAAGAATCTGGGCCTCAAGCCTTTCATCGCTAGGAAGATTAGAGCTCTATTATGGCAATCATTTGCAGAGCAACCAGAGGAAATGAACGAGACGCTGGTGAGAGAATTCTATGCTGTCATCAGCAGAAAAAACAACGACAACAGTAAGTGTTAGAGGGACAGAAGTACCGTTCACAGCTGAGCACATCAACTCTTTATATGGCCTCTGCATAGGCCACAATGATGATGCACATCAGCCCTAATGTTGTTTTCCCCACCTTCCCTGTCCACTACTTCACTGTCCCCACCCCTGTCCACACACCTACACATGCTGCAATCCCACAAACACCATCTGCCGCCTCCATACCATCACCTGCCCTGATGGCAGCCGGCAGCACCCATGCCGAAACATCTGCTCGAGGAACAAAGAGACAAGTGCCCTCGGATGACCTTGCTGCCTTTGTTGTTGGGGTTCTCTTCCTCCTCCGTCCGGGCAGACAGTGACGTTGAACCCTCTATTCAGAGGAACCTGTCGAAGGAATTTACACCGGTAAAGAGGCAGAAAAGAATGGCAGATAAGAAAACTCTGCCAAAGGCCAGCAGCAGCAGTGACAGCAGCGGCAACAACTCTGATATTCCGGTTGTACAGAAACCACCCCAGCCCGCCCCGCGAACCAGAACCCGCCGCCAGATCCGCCTCAGCAGCAGCAGTGAAGACAGTGATTAAAATTTAAGTTTCTTATCTTCTTATTGCTGCCTGCCATATATATTTTGTGATGTACTACCTTCATATGTTTTCATTTTTATTTTGTCATTTGCATTGAGGGCAATGCAACCCTCGAGTTTGGGGGTGGCAACCCTCCATATTCATGGAGTACATCTTAATTAAATTTTGTGTCTTTTACTTAGTACTTTTCAAAAAAAAATCTCTTGAAAATTTTGACTTAAAACTGTGAATTGAACTTGCCAGTCGTGACAGCTCTGTCGTGGCGGCATCTTTAGGATAGTTTAAGGAGAAGTTTAGAGCCTTTCTATAGTTCGGAAAACTTAAACACCATTGTGACTGTTATACTGCTTAGACTTCTTTTAGCCAAACTAGAATAGGAAGCTTAGCACTTGAATAGCCCCTAGAGGTGCCTAACACTGGCTCTAGGAAAGAAGTTTAGAAAAAGAGACTCAAAAATCCTAGAGGTGCCCGAAACTGGCTCTAGGAAGTTAACTAGAGGTGCCCGAAACTGGCTCTAGTAAAACTTTAGCTTGAAAAATAGAGAAATCGAGTCAAAACAAAAGAAGCATGAAAATGTGCCTTCAAAAAGATAAACTTTGGCATAAAATTTCAAGTTAAGAGTTGAAATATTCTAGTGAAACTAAGAGAGTCTTAGCATATAACTGTTCACAAGCATGCACACACTGCACAAGAACTATAGTGAGAGTCCGGACAGATCCTAAATTATCCGACAAGTTGCTGCCGCCACAGGGAACGAACGACGGGTAAGGGAAAGTTCACTGTTTGAAAGCCAAAACAAAAATATTTCATTTTTCTTTTAGGTCTTAGTTGCTTGAGGACAAGCAAAAACTTGAGTTTGGGGGTGTGTTGAGTGTGTAAAAGTTCTATTATTTACACCCTTTTTAACCCATATTTCTGCTGCATTCAAGCATCATTTCATTGCATTTAGGTTAGTTTTCAGCAAAACATCACAAATATATAAAAGGCACAGATTCTACTAAAAATGGCTGTTTTTGGCAGGTTGCCGCCGTCGTAGACGGTGAAGGGAGGCGCAGGGCAGAGAAGCAGAAGAGCTGAACTAGACAAGCAGACAAGGAGGACGATGCTGCCATGGTCCTGCCGTGACAGCATGGTGACAGCAGTTTCGCAAAGAGAAAAAGCAAAGTGGACCTCGATAGATAGAGAAAATTCTGCTCGTCTGTCGTGTGAAAACCTCATATTTTTCCGAGCCCCAGATCAAAAGATATGTCAAGCCCAAAGTTCAAGGAGAGAAAATCCCAAGAAACAAGGAGGACGGCTGGAAAGTAGATTCCTTGAAGATTAAGTCTTTATTAGAATCATACTTTTAATTAAAGTTGTAATCCTTGTTAACTTAGAATACTTGAGCCCAAAGCTTATATAAGGGCATGTATTTTAACCTAGGAGAGCTAATCTCATACCCCATAACCGATAACCAAACCCCTTCGCCGTTTACCCGTCGTCGACATGTTCTAAATTCCCCCTAGGGCCACGGATTGTTTTGTAAAGTAGTTGCAAGGGTTGTTTTGTTTTAGGATTTTCCAAGTTCAATAAAATAAACTTCAAGTTCTCTTATTTTGGTTTTAATATCTTGCAAGAGCATCGGGAGAGCATTGTGAGGTTATCTATTTACTTAGCATCGGGAGAGTTAAGTATACGAAAGAAATAAGAGCAAGTTCTCTAGTTTATAGTTGAACTATCTTGTGCCTAGGGATAGGGCAAGGTTAAGTGGCTAAGGAAGAATTCATACACATCGGTGTTCATCCTTCGATTCACGCCGGGAGGTATCATCAAAGACGTGATCATCGACAGACTTGGACCTAGGGATAGGCCAAGGCAGATCTGGGATTCTTGCCAAACTTGAACGTACTGAGTTGGTGTGTTTGCTGCCGCGACGACCAACGGACAGCTACCGCGACAGGTGCTGCCAGCGACAGGCGCAACGACAGAACTGGAGTTCCTAAGCAATACAATACCTGCACTACTGAGCAATTCAATACCAGCCCATTCTCTCTATCTTGATATCTATACTCTTTTATTTAAGTATTCTTTATTATTTTCGTGACAATATCTTAAATCATTCTTTTTCCCCTTGTGCAGATAGCGAAGGAAAGGGTTAGCCCAGTCTCTGTGGAGACGATATTCGATACTCTAGTATCACTTTATTACTTGCGACGTGTACACTTGCACTCAATTGCGATAGACTATTTTATACGCAACAAGCGTGTCTAAACGGGCCTTAAAATGGACCCGTTGGACTTTAAATTAAGTAAAAAGTCTAAAAATTGAGTCTTTACAATATAATCGTGTTGAAAAGCTCGTAATCCACGATATGAACTCTTAAGTTTTGATTAAAATTTGTTTTGCGGTCCTTTTTGTAGAGGTTTCGGACGAGCAGGTCTAAATGGGCCGACAAATGGATCCGTTGGACTTTTAACTGAATAAAAAGTACATAAATTGTGTTTTTGCAATATAATCGTGTTGAAAAGATCGTAATCAATGATATGAAGTCCTAAAATTTGATTAAACCTGTTTTTCGGTCCTTTTTGTAGAGTTTTCGGGCGAGCGGGTCTAAATGGGTCGTAAAATGGACCCGTTGGACTTTTAACTAAGTAAAAAATACAAAAATTGAGTTTTTGCAATATAATATTGTTGAAAAGCTCGTAACCAATTATATGAACTCCTAAAATTTGATTAAAACTTGTTTTTCTGTCATTTTTGGAGAGGTTTTGGGCAAGCGGGTCTAAATGGGTTTTAAAATGGACCCGTTGGACTTTTAACTATGTTAAAAGAACAGAAATCGAATTTTTGCAATACAATAGTGTTGAAAAGCTCATAATCAATGATATGAACTCCTAAGTTTTGATTAAAACTTTATTTGCGGTCCTTTTTGTAGATGTTTCGGACGAGCAGGTCTAAATGGGACGTAAAATGGACCCGTTGGACTTTTAGTTGAGTAAAAAATACATAAATTGGGTTTTTGCAATATAATCTTGTTGCAAAGCTCGTAATCAATTATATGAATTCCTAAAACTTGCTCAAAACTTGTTTTTCGGTTCTTTTTGTAGAGGTTTCGGGCGAGCGGGTCTAAATGGGCCTTAAAATGGACCCGTTGGACTTTTAAATTAGTAAAATGAACAAAAATTGAATTTTTGCAATACAATAGTGTTGGTAAGCTCCTAATCAATGATATGAACTCTTAAGTTTTGATTAAAACTTGATTTGCGGTCTTTTTTTAGAGGTTTCGGGCGAGCGTGTCTAAATGGGCCTTAAAATGGACCCGTTGAACTTTTAACAGAGTAAAAAGAACATAAATTGAATTTTTGCAAAACAATAGTGTTGAAAAGCTCGTAATCAACGATATGAAGGCTTAAGTTTTGATTAAAACTTGTTTTGCGGTCATTTTGTAGAGGTTTCGGATGAACTGGTCTAAATGGGCCGTAAAATGGACCCGTTGGACTTTAACAGAGTAAAAAGTACATAAATTGAGTTTTTGCAAGATAATCGTGTTCAAAAGATCGTAATCAATGATATGAAGTCCTAAAATTTGTTGAAACTTGTTTTTCGTTCCTTTTTGTAGAGGTTTCGGGCTAGCGGAACAAAGTGGGCCTTAAAATGGACCCGTTGGACTTTTAACTGAGTAAGAAATACATAAATTGAATTTTTGCAATATAATCTTGTTGAAAAGCTCGTAATCAATAATATGAACTCCTAAAATTTGATTTAAACTTGTTTTTTGGTCATTTTTGAAAGGGTTTCGGGCGAGCGGGTCTAAATGGCCCCTAAAATGGACCAGTTGGACTTTTAACTGAGTAAAAAATACATAAATTGTGTTTTTGAAATATAATCTTGTTGAAAAGCTCGTAATCAATTATATGAACTCCTAAAATTAGTTTAAAACTTGTTTTTCGTTCCTTTTTGTAGAGGTTTCGGGCGAGCGGGTCTAAATGGGCCTTAAAATGGACCCAATGGACTTTTAACTGAGTAAAAATAACAAAAATTGAATTTTTTAAAATACAATAGTGTTGAAAATCTCGTAATCAATGATATGAACTCCTAAGTTTTGATTAAAACTTGATTTGCGGTCTTTTTTGTAGAGGTCGTAATCAATTATAAGAACTCATAAAATTTGATCAAAACTTTTGTTTCGGTCATTTTTGTAGAGGTATCGGCGTACGGGTCTAAATGGGTCTTAAATGGACCCGTTGGACTTTTAACTGTGTTAAAAGAACCTAAATCGAATTTTTGCAATACAATGGTGTTGAAAACCTCGTAATCAATGATATGAACTCCAAAGTTTTGATTAAAACTTGTTTTGCGGTCCTTTTTGTAGAGGTTTCAGACGAGGGGGTCTAAATGGGCCGTAAAATGGACCCGTTGGACTTTAAACTAAGTAAAAAGTACAGAAATTGATTCTTTGCAATATAATCGTGTTGAAAATTTCGTAATCAATAATATGAAGTCCTAAAATTTGATTAAAACCTGTTTTTCGATCCTTTTAGTAGAGGTTTCGGGCAAGGGGGTCTAAATGGGCCGTAAAATGGACCCGTTGGACTTTTAACTCAGTAAAAAAATACAGAAATTGTGTTTTTGCAATATAATCTTGATGAAAAGCTCGTAATCAATTATATGAACTCCTAAAATTTGATTAAAACTTGATTTGCGGTCTTTTTTGTAGAGGGTACGGACGAAAAGCTCTAAATGGGCCGTAAAATGGACCCGTTGGACTTTAAACTAAGTAGAAAGCACAAAAATTGAGTCTTTGCAATATAATCGTGTTGAAAATTTCGTAATCAATGATATGAAGTCCTAAAATTTGATTAAAACTTGTTGTTCGATCCTTTTAGTAGAGGTTTCGGGCGAGAGGGTCTAAATGGGTCGTAAAATGGACCCGTTGGACTTTTAACTAAGTAAAAAATACAAAAATTGAGTTTTTGCAATATAATCTTTTTGAAAAGCTCGTAATCAATTATATGAACTCCTAAAATTTGATTAAAACTTGCTTTTCGGTCATTTTTGAAGAGGTTTCGGGCGAGCGGGTCTAAATGGGCCTTAAAATGGACCCGTTTGACTTTTAACTGTGTTAAAAGAACAAAAATCAAATTTTTGCAAAACAACAGTGTTGAAAAGCTCGTAATCAATGATATGAACTCCTAAGTTTTGATTAAAACTTTATTTACGGTCCTTTTGTAGATGTTTCGGACGAGCGGATCTAAATGGGCCGTAAAATGGGCCTGTTGGACATTAAAATGAGTAAAAAGTACATACTTTGGGTTTTTGCAATATAATTCTGTTGAAAAGATCATAATCAATGATATGAAGTCCTAAAATTTGATTAAAACATGTTTTTCGGTCCTTTTTGTAGAGGTTTCAGCCGAGCGGGTTTAAATGAGCCTTAAAATGGACATGTTGGACTTTTAACTGAGTAAGAAATACAGAAATTGAATTTTTGCATTATAATCTTGTTGAAAAGCTCGTAATAAATTATATGAACTCCTAAAATTTGATTAAAACTTGTTTTTCGGTCAATTTTGAAGAGGTTTCGGGCGAGCGAATCTAAATGGGCCCTAAAATGGACTCGTTGGACTTTTAACTGAGTAAAAAATACAGAAATTGAGTTTTTGCAGTATAATGTTGTTGAATAGCTTGTAATCAATTATATGAACACCTAAAATTGGATCAAAACTTGTTTTTTGGTCCTTTTTGTAGAGGTTTCAGGCGAGCGGGTTTAAATGGGCCTTAAAATAGACTCGTTGAACTTTCAACTGGGTAAAAAGAATAGAAATTGAATTTTTGCAATACAATACTGTTGAAAAGCTCGTAATCAATGATATGAACTCTTAAGTTCTAATTAAAACTTGTTTTGCGGTCCTTTTTCTAGAGGTTTCGAACGAGCGGGTCTAAATGGGCCGTAAAATGGACCCGTTGGACTTTTAACTGAGTAAAAAAATACAAAAAATGAGTTTTTTGCAAAATAATCGTGTTGAAAAGAACGTAATCAATGATATGAAGTCCTAAAATTTGATTAAACTTGTTTTTCGGTCCTTTTTGTAGATGTTTCAGGCGAGCGGGTCTAAATGGGCCGTAAAATGGATCTGTTGGACTTTTAACTGAGTAAAAATACAGAAATTGAGTTTTTGCAATATAATCTTGTTGAAAAGCTCGTAATTAATTATATGAACTCCTAAAATTTGATCAAAACTTGATTTGCGGTCTTTTTTGTAGAGGGTACGGACGAGAAGTTCTAAATGGGCCGTAAAATGGACCTGTTGGACTTTAAACTATGTAAAAAGTACAGAAATTGAGTCTTTGCAATATAATCGTGTTGAAAATTTCATATGTAATGATATGAAGTCCTAAAATTTGATTAAAACTTGTTTTTCGATCCTTTTAGTAGAGGTTTCGGGCAAGGGGGTCTAAATGGGCCGTAAAATGGACCCGTTGGACTTTTAACTCAGTAAAAAATACATAAATTGAGTTTTTGCAATATAATCTTGATGAAAAGCTCGTATTCAATTATATGAACTCCTAAAATTTGATTAAAACTTGATTTGCGTTGTTTTTTGTAGAGGGTACGGACGAAAAGTTCTGAATGGGCCGTAAAATGGACCCGTTGGACTTTAAACTAAGTAAAAAGTACAAAAATTGAGTCTTTGCAATATAATCGTGTTGAAAATTTCGTAATCAATGATATGAAGTCCTAAAATTAGATGAAAACTTGTTTTTCGATCCTTTTAGTAGAGGTTTTGGGTGAGCGGGTCTAAATGGGCCGTAAAATGGACCCGTTGGACTTTTAACTAAGTAAAAAATACAAAAATTGAGTTTTTGCAATATAATCTTGTTGAAAAGCTTGTAATCAATTATATGAATTCCTAAAATTTGATTAAAACTTGTTATTCGGTCATTTTTGAAGAGGTTTCGGGCGAGCGGGTCTAAATGGGCCTTAAAATGGACCTGTTGGACTTTTAACTGAGTAAAAAGAACAGAAATTGAATTTTTCAATACAATGGTGTTGAAAAGCTCGTAATCAACGATATGAACTCTTAAGTTTTGATTAAACTTGATTTGCGGTCTTTTTGTAGAGGTTTCGGACGAGAAGGTCTAAATGGGCCGTAAAATGGGCCCGTTGGACTTTAAATTAAGTAAAAATTACAAAAATTTTGTCTTTGCAATATAATCTTGTTGAAAAGCTCGTAATCAATTATATGAACTCCTAAAATTTGATTAAAATTTGTTTTTCGATCCTTTTAGTAGAGGTTCCGGGGGAGCGGGTCTAAATGGGCTGTAAAATGGACCCGTTGGACTTTTACCTGTGTTAAAAGAACATAAATCGACTTTTAACTGTTTTTCGATCCTTTTAGTAGAGGTTCCTAGTCAATTATATGAACTCCTAATTTTTTATTAAAATTTTATTAGTTGTAACACACCTAATTTGGGACTAGATGTTTTAAAGTCCGAATCGGACGGTCAGAAAGCAGTTCGAATCTTAAAGTGAGCTTTAGGGAACACCTAGTTCGGGATGTTTTAAAAATATCTAAAAATCCTCATTTAATATATGAAAGATTGTGGTGAAATCAATTTTACAAAATAGGGTTTGGAAATACTACATTTCGGTGTAGTGACCAAATCGCAGTTTTTTCAAAAGTTAAATAGTGACTATTTTGTAAAGGATTGAAACTTTGAATCTTTAAGGAGCTAATTTTACGAAAATGTTTTCATCAGATTTTTCCTTAATTTGGGTGATTTTATTAATGTTTTAATTAAAGGAAATGAAGGTTAATTAATTTAGAAACTACCTTTGACTATTCATAACTACTTTTCTCAAATTTTCCCTCATTTCATTTTCTCTCAAATTCTTTTCAGCCAAACACATTCTCTCCAGCAATTATACTTTGATTTTCACTTCATTTGATGAGATTTCAATCTTCCTTTGATTCTTAATCAATTCCTCATCAAATCCTCTTGATTTCTACATTGAATTTTCAAGAAAACTTGCCCAAATCAAGGAGAAATCATCCATTAGAGGTAAGCTTCGTCCTTCTCCTCTAATGATCAGTTCTTTACTGAAATTCTCAAGTTATCAATCCTTTGTTAATGGTTTTTGAGTGGTTTTAATGTTAGAAACAAGAAATTGTCTTAAAACTCAAAGATTTTGGAAGAGATCTTGAAGATTTTCGTGGTGAATGATAGGGCTCTGTTTTGAGGTGGTTTTCTAATGTATTTTGGATGTTAATTGATGTTACAAATGAGGTTTTATCAATCAAATCCCGAATAGGTTTGTTTTCCTAAGTTTTGCTTGCTAGAATGATGGTTTTTGGGGTGATATTGGTGTTCTATCATAGCTGGAGGTATAATGACAATTTTGTGGTGGTTTTTGATGTTAATTGATGTTTAGAAATGATTAGAAGTGATAGATCTTAGCTGGGCTTTGTTTTGGAAGAGTTTGGAGATGTTTTCGGTTGTGTTTGGTGGCCGAAATGTGGTGTTTGAGTAGATCAACGAGTTTAGGTGTGTGGCTGGTGATTTCAATGCATGATGATGCACTAATCCTCTGTTCTTAGGTGTTAAAAACAGGGGAGACATCTTTGGACGCCTTTGGTGTTGATCCGGAAGCCTAGATAGCGTTTCGGCGAGCAAGCGAAACGTAATCGGTGAGTGCGTATGGTTTTAAAAGTCCTTGAGGGACAAAGAATCAAGGTTTGGGGATTTAGGAAAAGTTTGAAACACCTTCCTAAGTCCGGAAGTAAGTATCGGCTAGATTGCTCTCTTAAATGTGGTGATTGCCCCTAAAATGCTTTTACATGCTCATGGTTTGAGATAGATAAATTCCTACTGTTTTTATGCATGTTTTATAGCATGAGATGATGCTTGAAATGATTTCATGAAGTAACATGTTGCATGGTTGAGATTTGAGCTTTTGTTTAAAGCATGGCAAATGTTATGGTTTTGAAATGAGATGAGAATGTTTTGAGAATTGTTGCATGAAAAACAGTAGGTGAGATGATGTTTTGATATAATATATTGGCATAGATTTTGAGATACTTACCAGATATAATTGATCGATCAATAGGATGAGAGTGTACTATAAACTAAAATTTTGTACGTGCTCTTTGGTTAATCCAAAGGGAGAGAACTGATGATGGGCATTCCATCGGGTAGGACTTGGTGAAATACCCAAGCTTTGTGGCGATGAGAGATTCTGCCATGTGAATACGGTGATGTCAGATTCCACCAGAAATTATGTTACTAGACGAATGAGTGCGGTGATAGTAGATGCCACCAGAAGTGTCTACTGAGTTGTCCGCATATCCGAATAATAGTGAGATGTGAAATTCCAATATAAAATATGAAATGGTTTTTGATTCACATGTACCTTTGATGAAATGATTTATGCTATGAGAAATGCATATGAGAATTGTATATGAAATGTTTTGGTATTACAAGCATGAGTATGGCTTTGCCATGAGTTTTGCATTGGTTTAAATGCATGAGATAGAATGAAGGTACATGTGTTTTCAATGAGAAGTTTCTTTGAATCGTTTTCAAGCATGAGATAGAATGAGCATGTTGTTAAAAAGCTTTTGAGAAAGTGTTTTCAAGAAATGCATTATTGAGTTGGTTTTCTTTAGAGCATGCCTCACTAAGCATTTGTGCTTACGCTCTCTTTTACCAATAAAGCAGATAATTGAGATGTTTCCGGGCATCAAGGAGGATAAGAACATCCAAGGAAGTACAAGCTCATGTATGGTGAAGTTTTCATACACTTTAGTTTTGATATAATGGCAATGGGAAACCAAGGTTGTATTTGGGAGATATGTTTAAACTCCCTAAGTTTGTGGCATGTTTATGTTGGTATTTTTGGGTTGTAAGTGGCCTTAAATGTTTTGTTTGAGGTTGGATTGCTTATATTGGTTTTGAGATTAGGGAGCATGCCTTTAGACTATGTGATTTTGTGTTTGATGCCATGCTTGTGCTAGAGAGTCCTAAATATGTTCTTTAATTGTGAAATGGTTTGCTGGTATGATTTGTGAATCTTTGAGGCATGTTTGAATGAATTAAAGGGTGAAAAACCAGCTATATCTGTTGTTTCTGGGCAAGGTGTATCGAAACACCCTCAAGTGTTTCGAACCAGGGGCTTGTAATGGTCTTAGTGTTTCGAAACGGTTGAGGCTGTTTCGAAACAGTTTGGCTACTGGAGTGCCCAGTTTCAGTACTGGTCTCGGAACATACTCGCATACCGAAACGGTCAACACCGTTTTGATACGTGGATTTTGGTACGGTGGGTAGGCGTTCCGATACGGTTGACCATTGGATGCTGATTTGAATTGCTTTGAGTTTCCATGCTTTACATTTTAATCTTAAATGTTGTGAATGCAATTGCTTGAGCTTGGAATGTCTATTTAAGCTGAAACTTGACAGAGAAGCATGTAACATGATTAATTTCATATTGGTGGTCCTAAAATCAGTGAAGTCTCTCTGATTTACAAAAATTACATTTTGGTCCCTAAACGCGTAAATTAAGCAATTGAGTCCCTAAATGATATTTGATCGCTGTGCCATTCTCATTCATGATTCGTGAGTACTCACCTAGGCTTAATATGTATCTAGACAAGACTAAAATAAAAAGGGGTTGTTAATCAAGGTTGACTTTCAGGTTGACTTTGGTTTTCCCCGTGTAATCTTCGTAGTTCGGGTCAAACGTTTAGGTCGGGCTAAGCTTTGGTATTACTAGCATGATTATGGCTTTGCCATGAGTTTTGCATTGGTTTAAATGCATGGAATAGAATGAAGGTACATGTGTTTTCAATGAGAAGTTTCTTTGAATGGTTTTCAAGCATGAGATAGAATGAGCATGTTGTTAAAAAGCTTTTGAGAAAGTGTTTTCAAGAAATGCATTATTGAGTTCGTTTTCTTTAGAGCATGCCTCACTAAGCATTTGTTCTTACGCTCTTTTTTACAAGTAATGCAGATAATTGAGGTGTTTTCGGGCATCAAGGAGGATAAGAACATCCAATGATGTACAAGCTCATGTATGGTGAAGTTTTCATACACTTTAGTTTTGATATAATGGCAATGGGAAACCAATGTTGTATTTGGGAGATATGTTTGAACTCCCTAAGTTTTTGGCATGTTTATGTTGGTATTTTTGGGTTGTAAGTGGCTTTAAATGTTTGGTTTGAGGTTGGATTGCTTATATTGGTTTTGAGATTAAGGAGCATGCCTTTAGACTATGTGATTTTGTGTTTGATGCCATGCTTGTGCTAGAGAGTCCTAAATATGTTCTTTAATTGTGAAATGGTTTGCTGGTATGATTTGGGAATCTTTGAGGCATGTTTGAATGAATTAAAGGATCAAAAACCACCCTCAAGTGTTTCAAAACAGGGGCTTGTAATGGTCTTAGTGTTTCGAAACGGTTTGAGGTTGTTTCTTTCCCATTCATGATTCCTGAGTACTCACCTAGGCTTAATATGTATCTAGACAAGATTAAAATAAATAAAAAATGGTCGTTAATCAAGGTTGACTTTCAGGTTGACTTTGGTTTTCCCCGTGTAATCTTCGTAGCTCGGGTCAAACGTCTAGGCCGGGCAAAGGGGGTTACATTAGCGGTCCTTTTTGTATATGTTTCGGACGAGCGGGTCTAAATGGGCTGTAAAATGGACCCGTTGGACTTTCAATGAGTAAAAAGAATAAAAATTGAATTTTTGCAATACAATAGTTTTTAAAAGCTCGTAATCAACGATATGAACTCTTAAATTTTGATTAAAAATTGTTTTGCGGTCCTTTTTGTAGAGGTTTTGGATGAGCGGGTCTAAATGGGCCTTAAAATGGACCCATTGGACTTTTAACCGAGTAAAAAGAACATAAATTAAGTTTTTGCAATATAATTGTGTTGAAAAGAACGTAATCAATGATATGAAGTCCTAAAATTTGATTAAACTTGTTTTTCGGTCCTTTTTGTAGAGGTTTCGGGCGAGCGGGTCTAAATGGGCCATAAAATGGACTCGTTGGACTTTTAACTGAGTAAAAAATACAAAAATTGAGTTTTTGCAATATGATCTTGTTGAAAAGCTCGTAATCAATTATATGAACTCCTAAAATTTGATCAAAACTTGTTTTTCGGTCCTTTTTGTAGAGGTTTGGAGTGAGCGGGTCTAAATGGGCCTTAAAATGGACCCGTTGGACTTTTAACTGAGTAAAAAGAACATAAATTGAATTTTTGCAATACAATGGTGTTGAAAAGCTCGTAATCAATGATATGAACTCTTAAGTTTTGATTAAAACTTGATTTGCGGTCTTTTTTGTAGAGGTTTCGGATGATAAGGTCTAAATGGGCCGTAAAATGGACCCGTTGGACTTTAACTAAGTAAATTGTACAAAAATTGAGTATTTTCAATATAATTGTGTTGAAAAGATCGTAATCAATGATATGAGGTCCTAAAATCTGATTAAAACTTGTTTTTTGATCCTTTTTGTAGAGGTTTCGGGCGAGCGGGTCTAAATGGGCCGTAAAATGGACTCGTTGGACTTTTTTTGAGAGAAAAGGCCTCATTAAAAACCCCTACTAATGTCCCCAGGCTTAGGACCCGCAGAACCCTAAAAAGAGGAAAAGAGTACCTTATATTTTATTAATTCGAGAAATTGTTCAATACAAGATGATTAATACAAGATGATATGTCAGAGTCAAAAGACAAGGAGGACATAGTCCTGAGGGCATGAGTGGCCAAAGCATGGGCCACAAAATTAGCCTCACGGCTTACATAAGAAACAAAGGCAGAAGGCAAAGAAAGAAACTCGTCCCGAATTTGAAGAAGCATAGGCCCTAAAGTTGAAAGATCCGGCCCAGGATGGTTGAGCCTATTCGCAAGGGAGGCGCAGTCCGTTTCAAACAATAACCGTTGCCAGCCCTGGGCTTGAGCAAAGGTAACACCCACAAGAAGGCCTAGACCTTCGCAAGTAGAAGCATCCAAACAACTTCCCAAGGGGTAAGCAAGGCCCCCAACTACCGCACCCGAAGCATCACGTGCCACAACACCCACAGCCACTGCACGAGTGGTAGGGTCAAAAGCCCCGTCCACATTTATCTTGAGATAATCATGTGGGGGAGGCCTCCAACATGGAGGTGAAAACATAGAGGACATTGGCTGGGAGTGGGGTGAGAGTGTAGCATTACAGTAATCATTATGTAAACTGATCGAGTTGATAGCAGTAAGTCAGGGGGTTGCAAATGATGATTATGAACCCAGTCGTTACGTCTATTCCAGATATTCCAAGTAGTAGTGATAAAAAGACCAAATTGGTCAGCAGGTAAGATGTGGGCAGCCTCTTCTAACCAATGGATGGTGGTAACAACCAAACTTTTAGAGATAGCATCAGGGATTCCAAATAGGTTGAGGGCCCCAGAATAGTCGTGAAGCACATGAAGGGTGGATTCCGAAGAAAAACCACATATAGGACAAGGTTCAGAATTGGGTGAAAAAACTTGCAATCTCGTGCCTACAGGTAGTGATGTGAGCACATCTTCACCAGCACATGTTGTTGATCCGGAGGTCTACCTTTAGGACCAATTACGCGATCTAGGGCGCAACGTTTCAGGGAAGCTCTGTTCCTTACTTGTGCTAATATTTCTGAATCATTTTCTAATACTTGTACCTTAAATAATAGGACGTATAATGTGCTGCATGCTGATATGTGACATATTTAGATTATACTACTTATTAGTGTGTTTATGTGTCAAGTGTGTTTTGACTTAGTATAATATAACTTATAATGTATTTGATTTAATGTGTTTATTTTATGTGTGTGTGTGCAGCAGATTTGTGCATGGCCCATGCGTAATGTTTGTGAATTTTGCTTGTATGGCCGATTGATGCAGCCCATCTCCTCCTTTCAATTGGTGCGGCAAATTGAAGATAAGATCAAGGAGTTGCTACTTTGAATTTCAAAGTTCCAAGCACATTAAACATGTGCTCTTTCAAAGTTGGCGCACATCACATTTCAAAATGCATGGCTGAAATGCATTTCGGCTATGAAGAAGTTAATTTTTTTTAAAATTTTCAGCCATACCTTTAATTTCTGCAACCCCTCTATTTTATCTATAAATATGTATTCCAAACATTGTAATAAGGTTACCAACTTTTGAATAAAAATTACATTTGAGAGAATTTTCTCTTTTCGGTTCTTTTTAGAACTATTCGACACTCAAACTTGTTTGTTTGTCATTGATACTTCGGGTTGCTAAATTGCTATTTTGCGGGTCCAAGTCCTTCGACGTTAAACAGATTCGATTCGGGTTTGCTCAGTAGTTTGTGCAGGTTCTTTCGAGTTTAGCGTTACCAACATCGGTCGTTTTTGAAGCCTTCTTCACCATCGTTGAAGTTCTTTCCAAAACGCCAAAATTATCATATTACTCTATATTATTATTAATTTTATTTTGTTCATCTTTAAGTCCCTATTTAACATAAATATGTCGTATAATTTTTTTTTGTTTCCTTGTTTTTTTATTGCAGGAACGTGCCTGTAACACTCCTAGATCCGTAACAAACGAGGATAGTTCGTTTCGGCAGACTGCCCCTTATTATGTGGTAATTAGAGCCTAGGTTGTTGGATTCGTTGTAAGTTTCTGCAAATTCGAAAAAAAAACAGATTCGAAAAAAAAAACAGATTCAAACAAAAAAAACAGATTCGAAAAAAAAACAGATTCGAAAAAAAAACAGATTCTAACAAAAAAAATAGATTTGAAAAAAAACAGATTCGAACAAAAAAAACAGATTCAAATAAAAAACAGATTCGAATATAAAAAAAACGTTTTAGATTCGAAAGTGTTTATATATATATGTATTATTATTGTTGTGTTCCTATTGTAAATGATGAAATTTGTACGAGTTTGTTATGTGACTTTGATGTGCTCGGAAATCAACCGAAGTGAACTATGCTTGTTTGTTCGGTAATAGGAAGGTTGTAAGCACGTCTTCGCAGTAAGGTTCTCTAAACTCTTCATTTTTCATCTTTTGGTTCCTTTTTTTTCGTGTCATTATCCTTTTCATCTTTTCTTTAATTTTCAGTCTTATTTTCTTTCTTTTTGTGTCACCTTTTTTTTTCTCTTCTTTGTTTCCTTAACCGTTGTTTCCTTGTAGCCAACACCATTGTAACAAGTTTCGAGGCGTTGGATTAGTTCTTTAAAGAGCTGATTACGAGAAAGTGTAAGGGAAAAAGGCATTGAGCGTTGTGAGAACAGAAGGGGAGACAAAAAGAGCCATTCAAGTATTCTCCCGAGTGAAACACGAGCGCTGAGTGTTAATTTTTGAGTGCACTGTTCTTTGGAGTGACATCTGCGAGACTTTGATTGAGTGTGCTGTGAGGTCCTTTTTGTTTGTTTTTTTTACTAACCTATAATAGTGTTTTCTTTTGTTTGTTTGTTTTGTTGTTGATTATGGCAGGTTCTGATGATCACACAGTTGAACAGGATCCACTGATTCCTCAAATGCAAGCCTTAGAGAGAATGATGCAACGAGTAGTGGCCACCGCCTTAGAGCCATTACAGTCGAGGATGGATAGGTTTGACGGAGGATCAAACTCTGTTAATGATGTATTGAACGAAAATGAAGTCGAACGGTCACCGAGACAGCATACTCCTAGACAAGGACGTGTGCAACAGGTAGACGATAATTTGAATAACATTAAGGTTGCTATTCCTTCTTTTCAGGGACGTTCAGATCCTGATGCATACTTGGCTTGGGAAAGCAAAGTGGAGCACATTTTCGAGTGTTATAATTACTCGGAACAGAAGAAGGTTCGATTAGCAGCAACAGAGTTTGTTGATTATGCCTTGATATGGTGGGACCAGTATTTGCTTAGCCGTAGACGTACTGGTGATGACCCAGTTGCAACATGTATCGAGATGAAGCGACTAATGCGTAAAAGGTTTGTTCCTATTCACTATCATCGTGATTTGTTTCAAAAATTGCAAAACTTGAAACAGGGAAGTAGGAGTGTTGAAGATTATTTCAAGGATATGGAAATGGCTATGATGCGTGCGAATATCGAGGAAGATCGAGAAGCTACCATGGCACATTTTTTGCAAGGTTGAACACCGAGATTGCCAATGCTGTTGAGTTACAACATTATGTCGAGGTTGATGACATGGTGCAGATGGCAATAAAGATTGAACGACAGCAGCGCAGGAAGTCTTCAAATCGAGGTAACCCTTCTTTTAAATCTTTTTCAAATCCATTATATACTCCTAACAATTCCAGGAAGCAAGCACCATAACAACCACTTCAGATTCGTGAGCAAGGCGAAACCAGCAAACCAAAGGCCCCCGTTACTGATAATGGGCGTGGTAAGCAGCAAGTGGTGGCGCAAGAGCGAGCACGAGATATCCAGTGTTTCAAGTGCCTTGGGATAGGACATGTATCTAGTCAATGTCCTAACCGGAGGGTTATGTTGATGCGAGATGATGGTGAGATTGAGTCAGATTCCGAGGAGGAAGTGCATGATGTCCCTACTGAAGAGGAAGACAAGACCGACCTAGAGGTTCCTGAATCTGGTAAGGTAATGGAACTTTTGGTTATTAAAAGAAGTCTGAATGTGCAACAGGTACCAGATGATCTACAGCGTGAGAATATCTTTCACACACGATGCAAGGTGCAAGACAAGGTATGTGTTGTGATTATTGATAGTGGTAGTTGTACTAATGTTGCCAGTTCAGTGATGGTTGACAGGTTAGGTCTAAAAACGACAAAGCATCCTCATCCATATAAATTACAATGGTTGAATGATGGTGGAGAGCTTAAAGTGACCAGACAGACTATTGTACCATTTTCGATCGGACACTACAAGTACGAGGTCCTTTGTGATGTTGCTTCCATGGATGCTACTCACCTACTATTGGGACGCCCTTGGCAGTATGATAAAAGGGCAATGCATGATGGTTATACAAATCGTTACTCTTTTATGCATGCAGGTAAGAAGATCACTTTGGCACCTTTGACACCGAGTCAAGTGTTTGAAGATCAAGCAAGCTTGAAAAAGAGTAAAGAGACTGCAAAAGAGAAGAAGATGTCTGTGTATGCGAGCAGTAGCGAAATCAGGAAATGTCTTTCCTCTAAACAATCTGTTCTTATTTTGATGTTTAAAGATTATTGTTTATTGACAGATTTTCCTACTGATCTACCTTCACCGATTTTGACACTTTTGCAGGAGTTTGAGGACGTGTTTCCAGCAGAAACACTGAAGGGATTGCCACCTCTTCGTGGCATTGAGCACCAGATTGATTTCATTCCAGGTGCTACTATTCCGAACCGGCCAGCTTATCGAACCAACCCTGAATAGACGAAAGAGATTCAAAGGCAAATTACTGAGTTGATGGAAAAGGGTTACATTCAAGAGAGCTTGAGTCCGTGTGCTGTTCCGATGCTGTTAGTGCCGAAGAAAGATGGTTCTTGGAGGATGTGCGTAGATTGTCGAGCTGTGAACCAGATCACAAATAAGTATCGTCATCCCATTCCAAGACTTGATGACATGTTGGACGAGCTTTGCGGAGCCGTCATCTTCTCCAAAATTGACTTAAGGAGCGGCTATCATCAGATTCGCATGCGAGAAGGCGATTAGTGGAAAATAGCCTTCAAGACAAAGCTAGGTTTGTACGAATGGTTAGTAATGCCTTTTGGTTTAACTAATGCACCTAGTACTTTTATGCGTTTGATGAATCATGTTCTGCGATCTTTCATTGGTAAATTCTGTGTTGTATACTTTGATGATATCTTGATCTATAGCAAGTCTTTACATGATCACGTAGGACATTTGCAAGCTGTTCTGCAGGTTTTGCAAGAAGAAAGATTGTTTGGTAACATGGAGAAGTGTGTATTTTGTACTGACAAACTCACATTTCTTGGTTACATTGTTAGTTCTCAGGGAGTTGAAGTTGATCCTGAGAATATAAAGGCAATTCAGGAATGGCCACGACCGACATCGATTACTCAGGTTAGATCGTTTCATGGTTTATCGAGTTTTTATCGACGGTTTGTTCCTAACTTCAGTTCTATTACCGCCCCCTTAACCGGGATTATAAAGAAGAATTCAGTCTTCTCATGGGGTAAAGAACAAGAAGATGCCTTTTTGAAAATTAAAGATTGTTTGACTAGAGCACCTGTGTTAGCATTACCTGATTTTGATAAAACGTTTGAAATTGAATGTGATGCTTCTGGAATTGGTATAGGTGCTGTTTTGATGCAGGAAAAGAGACCCATTGCTTACTTTAGCGAGAAATTGAGTGGTGCTACATTGAACTATCCGGTTTATGATAAAGAGATGTATGCACTGATTCGGGCATTGGAGACATGGCAGCATTATTTGTTGCCTAAGGAGTTTGTGATCCACACCGAACACGAGGCTTTACGTTACATCACAAGTCAGCATAAATTGAATAAACGACATGCTAAGTGGGTTGAATTCTTAGAATCTTTTCTTTATGTCATTCATTACAAGAAAGGGAAAGAAAATGTCGTTGCTGATGCATTGTCACGTAGGTATGCACTTTTGAGTTATCTTGATTCACATTTGATTGGTTTTGCATATATTCGTGATTTATACCCTGATGATCCTGATTTTAGAGATAAGTTTAATGCTTGTTCGAAAGGTGCAGATGGAAAGTTTTACAGGCATGATGGCTATCTTTTCAAGGAAAATAGGATTTGCATTCCCTAGGGTTCGATGAGTGATATTCTGATCCGTGAGGCGCACGAAGGTGGATTGATGGGTCATTTTGGAGTCACCAAGACGTTACATACCTTGAAAGAACATTTGTTTTGGCCGAAGATGCGTAGAGATGTTGAAAGGTATTGTGAACGTTGTGTGACTTGTAGAAAAGCGAAATCGAAGGTTTCACCACATGGTATGTACTTACTTTTACCTATTCCTGATTCCCCTTGGACTGATATATCGATGGATTTTGTTTTGGGATTGCCTCGAACTAGGACAGGTAGAGATAGTATATTTGCTGTGGTTGATAGGTTCTCGAAAATGACACATTTTATTGCTTGCCATAAGACTGATGATGTTGTTAATGTGGCTAACTTATTCTTTAGGGATGTTGTACGTTTACATGGTATTCCTAGGTCGATTGTTTCTGACAGGGATGTGAAGTTTTTGAGTCACTTCTGGAGGACTCTTTGGAGCAAATTAGGTACGAAACTCATGTTTTCTACTACTTGCCATCCTCAAATTGATGGACAAACTGAGGTTGTTAGCAGGGTTTTATCTACTTTACTTCGTTCCATCATTAAAAAGAATATTAGGACTTGGGAAGATTATTTGCCACATGTTGAGTTTGCTTATAATCATGTTGTACATTCTGCTACTAAAATGTCACCTTTTGAGGTTGTTTATGGATTTAATCCTATTACGCCTCTAGATATGTTGCCTTTGCCACAGGAACAGGTGATGAACAGGGACGGTCAAGCAAAAGCAGAATACGTAAAAAAATTGCATCAACAGGTGAAGGAGAACCTTGAACGAAGGACTCAGCAGTACGAAAGGCATGCAAACAAAGGAAGGAAGCGAGTCACCTTCGATGTTGGTGATTGGGTTTGGGTTCATTTCCGAAAGGAACGATTTCCGGCCCAAAGGCGGTCCAAGCTGTTACCGCGAGGAGATGGTCCTTTTCAGGTGTTGGTGAAAGTGAATGGCAACGCCTACAAGTTAGATCTACCCGGAGAATACAATGTAAGTGCCACATTTAATGTTTCTGACTTAACCCCTTATGGTGATTGTACAGATTTGAGGACAAATCCTTTTCAAGAAGGGGGGGATAATGTGAGCACATCTTCACCAGCACATGTTGTTGATCCGGAGGTCTTACCTTTAGGACCAATTACGCGATCTAGGGCGTAACGTTTCAGGGAAGCTCTGTTCCTTACTTGTGCTAATATTTCTGAATCATTTGCTAATACTTGTGCCTTAAATAATAGGACGTAAAATGTGTTGCATGCTGATATGTGACATATTTAGATTATACTACTTATTAGTGTGTTTATGTGTCAAGCGTGTTTTGACTTAGTATAATATAACTTATAATGTATTTGATTTAATGTGTTTATTTTATGTGTGTGTGTGCAGCAGATTTGTGCATGGCCCATGCGTAATGTTTGTGCCCATGCGTAATGTTTGTGAATTTTGCTTGTATGGCCGATTGATGCAGCCCATCTCCTCCTTTCAATTGGTGCGGCAAATTGAAGATAAGATCAAGGAGTTACTACTTTGAATTTCAAAGTTCCAAGCACATTAAACATGTGCTCTTTCAAAGTTGGCGCACATCACATTTCAAAATGCATGGCTGAAATGCATTTCGGCTATGAAGAAGTTTTTTTTTAATTTTCAGCCATACATTTAATTTCTGCAACCCCTCTATTTTATCTATAAATATGTAATCCAAAAATTGTAATAAGGTTACCAACTTTTGAATAAAAATTACATTTGAGAAAGAGTTAGTACCAACAAGCATTAAGTAATAAGCAACAATAATATTAATTCATAAAATTAAAATATCCAAAACATAAATCAACATTAAGTTCAAAACATAATCCCAAATAAGATCAAAAGCATAGGTTCCTAAAACATAATGAAACATAAAAATGCAAACTTAAACCTAAAATGCATAGATAATATGATATGATATGAATATCCTAGGCCTCGTCACCACCATCATCATCATCCGAAGTCTCATCATCGCTCTTGACTTGAGAACGACGAAACTTCG
The DNA here is from genome assembly GCA_030270665.1 of Hibiscus trionum. Classification (NCBI taxonomy): domain Eukaryota; kingdom Viridiplantae; phylum Streptophyta; class Magnoliopsida; order Malvales; family Malvaceae; genus Hibiscus; species Hibiscus trionum. The sequence goes on along the minus strand of BSYR01000026.1, from coordinate 35,557,799 downwards.
TCCATTGGCCATAGAGGGTGGAGATGGACAAATCCATGTTCGAGTGGGAAGCCTCAAGGGATTGGAGTCGATCCTCTACATTTTGCAAGCGAGTGTTGATGGCACCAAAACCCGGAGCCATGTTAGTGTCCATGGCATTGAACCACTCGGTAATCAAAGCCGTGAGAGCATCATTGTTTGCAACTGGAGTTTTAGGTTCAACGGGAGGAGGAGGAGGAGGTGCGGCTCTATCAACACGTTCCCAAACATGGTTCACATAGTGAAAACCGGACTTGCGAAGAGAGGACTCACCAATCTTGGACTTGCGGGGTTCCGGAGAGTCGTAGGAGCAATCGAGAACAATCTTGCTAAAGATGTGACTCAAAATCGTGCCATAAGTAAAGGATTTCAAGGCATCGGTGTCAATAAGCTTAACATTATTAACCATCTCGGAAAATATGATCTTAGCAACATTAGGGCGCTCACCACGACGGAAACATTCAAGCCAAAAGTAATCAACTTGACGGATATGAGAATATGTACCTCCGGAGGGGCAAAGGAACCATGAAACCATCAATTGGAGAAAACGATCGTGCGCATCCAAAGTAAGCACTTGACCGGTATTAGTACCAAAGTGACGTTCATTCTCAATTCCTTCATCCTTAATGGAAAAAGTAGACTCCAAGAGAGCAACATCAACAACAAACTTTTTTCCTAACATAAAAGATTCAATCCCAACAACCTCGGTATTTGTTTCATCATTAATGAGACGAGCATTGGAGTAAAAGATGAGTACCATGTGTTTGTAGCGAATGTCCGGGATTCTGAACAAAGGAAGAAGATTCCATTCGCTCAAACGCTCGAGGTAACGGAAAAGGAATCGCTCGGAGTTGAGAAATTCGAGATCAATGACACGCTCACGACGAACTTCGAAATCCTTGACATATTTGAAACGAGCTCGCATCTTTGGAGTTCGAAGGGATTTTTGAAAGAGCTGAGTGAGATTCGAACGCACACTCGAGTCATCGGATTGAACGGACTTACGCTTTTTGCTAACACTTTCCGACATCCTAAAAATATAAGCAAGCAAGCGAAAAATTTAAGTGTATGCATAGATTTCGTAATTCAATCCAATAATAAATCCCACTTAGGTTTAAACAAGTTTTTTAAAACAATAAACAAATCAGAATAAAAAAAAACAAAAAAGATTTTAAGAGAAAACAGTAAAAAGAAATACGACTGAAAAATTTTATATTCGAATCAGAAAATCAAAGATTTTGAAATTTTTTTTACAAGATATTAAAAACCCAAGCATAAAAACATATAAACTATACAAAAATAAATTTTTCTAACTTAAGATTCGAATAGAAATTGAAGGAAAAAAGAAAAAGAGGAAAAATACCTTAGTTTGGGATTTTGGATGAATGGATGAAAATCCTTGCACAATGTTGATGAATCTTGCTTAGACTAGTGTTTTAGAGAAAAACCCCTCAAGATTTGGTGAAAAACAAAGAGGTTTAGAGGGTTTTTATAGGGAAAAAGTCAGGTTAGGGTTTTTAGGGTTTTAAAGAGTTTTAATTTAAAGAGAACTTTATCATTAAAAGCCCTACTTAAAGCTGTCTGTGAAACCGTTTCGGAACGGTCATGACCACCACCCTCAGGTTGAACAGCCACCACATGAGCCACATTCCTCCCACCATCCTCTCTGCGCTGGAAATTACCACGGCCGCGCCCACGAGCTCTCTATGGTGCAACTTCCTCAGGAGCACGTCCCTGACCACCACCGGCCAACAAAGGACACTCTCTCCTCATGTGGTCTTCCGAACCACAATTCCAGCATGAATTACCGGTCACTGCTACCGGAGCTTGAACCTCCCTCGCTGCTCGAGGACAATCTCGCCTCATATGGCCACGAGATCCACACGTCCAGCACATGTTCTGATCAGCTCTCAACTTGTCTCCCTGAACAGGCGCACCATGTCCTCCACCACCACGCCTAGCAGAAGACTAATATCTCTTATCACGTCCTCTCTTGTTCCGTCCACCACCGGAACTATAATCAGCAGCTCTTTTGCCTGAGCTAGAACTAACGCCTCTGGAAGACAAACCCAAGTTCTGCTCAATGTCCTTCGCTTTACTCACCAGCACATCAAAATTCGTATACTCAGCAGCAAGCATGAAAGTCTTCACGTCCGTCACCAAACCATAGCGAAAACCTTCACACCTCTCCCGCTCATCAGGGATTAACTCAGGTGCATACTGGCTAAGGCGGACAAACTGGATCTCATATTCCGCCACCGACATGATTCCTTGCGTAAGAGACATGAACTCTCTTTTCTTCTCATCTAGGTATCGCACACCTAGATACTTTCTCTTGAACGCGTTCAGAAAGAACGTCCAAGTCACATCATTCTCCTCCATTTCGGAAACAGTGGTCGTCCACCACGTATACGCATCATCATGTAGCAGAGATACCACACAACCCAATTTCTGCACATTGCTGCAGTTCATTTGCCCCAAAATCCTCTTGGTGCTTTCCAGCCAAGATTCAGAAACTTCAGGAGATAAACCTCTGAACTCAGTCCCTCCCAGACTGCGAAGACGTTCCAAAGGCAATCTCAAGTTAGCATCACCCTGATGCGCAGCTCCTTGAGCTCCAGCTACTGCTGCCTGAAAGGCTCTCGCAATAGCCTGAATCAAAACAGTCATGTCAGGTGCAGCTTGCCCCTGAACACCTTCAGGTCCAGCGACCCCAGCACCAGCACCAACACCAGCATTTTCACCCCCAGCACCATCACCGCCAGGTGGTCTACCACCAGGGGAGGAGGTAAATCCACAACATTATCAGCGTTATCCTCATTCTCACTCTGAGCCATAGCTCTCATATTCATCCTCGTCTCTCTACGAGGCCCCATTTACAAGAAAAACAATGCACTGACACAAATGCAATAAACATAATTAGGCTCAACAAGGTAAGTAATCCAAGAACTCAAGCTCATTTTCCAAAAACAATTCCTTGCATTAGTTTTGTTATGGCAATGGGTCCCCCTAACATGCTTCAACATAGCATAGCACCACAATTGCAACCATACATCACAATTCAAACAACATTCTTTCATCCAAAAGGCATATCATGCAAATACACATACATCACCCACATAATCATTCCCATTTACACGAGAACTCAGCTCTGATACCACCAAATGTAACCCCCTTAGCCCGGCCTAGACGGTTGACCCTAACTACGAAGATTACACGGGGAAAACCAAAGTCAACCCGAAAGTCAACCTTGATTAACGACCCTTTTTTTCCTTTTAATCTTATCTAGATACAAATTAACTCTATGTGAGCACGCATGAAACATAGAGGTGAAAAGCACATCGGTCGAACAACATGAGGGACTCAATTGCGCAAAATACAAATATTAGGGACCAAAAATGTAAATTATGGAAATTAGAAGGTCTTAACAGATTTTTAAGTTACCAATATTGAATTAGTCACATTACATGTATCTCTGTCAAATTTCACCTTAATCGGACATCTCAAACTCATATAATTGCAATTACAAATTTTGGGACTAAAACGTAAAGCTTGCAAACCTCAAAACCATTCAAATCAGTGCCCAACGGTCACCTGTTTCGAAACGGTGTTGACTGTTCCGAAACACGGGTTCGTTTCGAGACTTGTTCCGAAACAGGGCCTTCTAGTGGCCAAACCGTTTCGAAACAGTCACCAGTCGTTTCGAAACACCAAGGCCATTTCAGGCCCCCGTTTCGAAACGCCAATGAGTGTATCGATACGGTTTGCCCAGAAGCTGTAGAATTTGCTGGTTTTTCATGCTTAAACCCAATAAAACACATCTTAATGACCCTCTAACCATACCAACAAGTCATCATACATATAAGGTACATGTTTGCAACTTCAAAACACATTCACGGCATCAAACATTAAACATCACATGTCTATGGGCATGCATCCTAATAACAAAAACCAAACAACCATCCAAACTCCAAAATAAGCATCAAAAAGCCAATTACAAATTCAAAACATCAAAAGCAACATGCCACAATTTACAGAGTCCAAACATCTCCCAAAACCACACTTTAGGTTCCCATTGCCAAATTACCAAAACTAATAGTGTATGGAAACATCACCATACGTGAGCTTAGTTTCCCTTGGACTCTTAGCGGCCCATTTAGACCCGTTGGACTAAATGGGCCTCAAATAGGCCTTAAAATGGACTCGTTGGACTTTTAACTGAGTAAAAATAACATAAATTGAATTTTTGCAATACAATAGTGTTGAAAAGCTCTTAATCAATGATATGAAGTCTTAAGTTTTGATTAAAACTTGATTTGCGGTCTTCTTTGTAGAGATTTCGGACGAGAAGGTCTAAATCGGCCGTAAAATGGACCCGTTGGACTTTAAATTAAGTAAAAACTACAAAAATTGAGTCTTTGCAATATAATCGTGTTGAAAAGTTCATAATCAATGATATGAAGTCCTAGGATTTGATTAAAACTTGTTTTTCGATCCTTTTTGTAGAGGTTTCGGGCGAGCGGGTCTAAATGGGCCTTAAAATGGACCCGTTTGACTTTTAACTAGGTTAAAAGAACATAAATTGAGCTTTTGCAATACAATAATGTTGAAAATCTCGTTATCAATGATATGAACTCCTAAGTTTTGATTATAACTTGTTTTTCGATCCTTTTTGTGGAGGTTTCGGGCGGGCAGGACTAAATGGGCGGTAAAATGGACTCGTTGGACTTTTAACTGAGTAAAAAATACAGAAATTGAGTTTTTGGAATATAATCTTGTTGAAAAGCTCGTAATCAATTATATGAAATCCTAAAATTGGATCAAAACTTGTTTTTCGGTACTTTTTGTAGAGGTGTCGGGCGAGCGGGTCTAAATGGGCCTTAAAATGGACCCGTTGGAGTTTTAACTGTGTTAAAAGAACATAAATCGAACTTTTGCAATACAATAATGTTGAACAGCTCGTAATCAATGATATTAACTCCTAAGTTTTGATTAAAACTTGATTTGCGGTCTTTTTTGTAGAGGTTTCGGACGAGAGGATCTAAATAGGCAGTAAAATGGACCCGTTGGACTTTAAACTGAGTAAAAAGTACAAAAATTGTGTTTTTGCAATATAATCATGTTGAAAAGATCGTAATCAATGATATGAAGTCCTAAATTTTAATTAAAATTTGTTTTTCGGTCCTTTTTGTAGAGGTTTCGGGCGAGAGAGTCTAAATGGGTCGTAAAATGGACCCGTTGGACTTTTAACTGAGTAAAAAATATAGATATTGAGTTTTTGTAATATAATCTTGTTGAAAAGCTTGTAATCAATTATATGAACTCCTAAAATTTGATTAAAACTTGTTTTCGGTCAATTTTGAAGAGGTTTCGAGCGAGCGAGTCTAAATGGGCCTTAAAATGGACCCGTTGGACTTTTAACTGTGTCAAAAGAACATAAATCAAATTTTTGCAATACAATAGTGTTGAAAAGCTCTTAATCAATGATATGAACTCCTAAGTTTTGATTAAAACTTTATTTGCGGTCCTTTTTGTAGATGTTTCGGACGAGGGGGTCTAAATGGGTCGTAAAATGGACCCGTTGGACTTTGAACTGAGTAAAAAGTACATATTTTGAGTTTTTGGGATATAATTTTGTTGAAAAGACATTAATCAATGATATGAAGTCCTAAATTTTGATTAAAACTTGTTTTTCGATCCTTTTTGTGGAGGTTTCGGGCGGGCAGGACTAAATGGGCGGTAAAATGGACTCGTTGGACTTTTAACTGAGTAAAAAATACAGAAATTGAGTTTTTGGAATATAATCTTGTTGAAAAGCTCGTAATCAATTATATGAAATCCTAAAATTGGATCAAAACTTGTTTTTCGGTACTTTTTGTAGAGGTGTCGGGCGAGCGGGTCTAAATGGGCCTTAAAATGGACCCGTTGGAGTTTTAACTGTGTTAAAAGAACATAAATCGAACTTTTGCAATACAATAATGTTGAACAGCTCGTAATCAATGATATTAACTCCTAAGTTTTGATTAAAACTTGATTTGCGGTCTTTTTTGTAGAGGTTTCGGACGAGAGGATCTAAATAGGCAGTAAAATGGACCCGTTGGACTTTAAACTGAGTAAAAAGTACAAAAATTGTGTTTTTGCAATATAATCATGTTGAAAAGATCGTAATCAATGATATGAAGTCCTAAATTTTAATTAAAATTTGTTTTTCGGTCCTTTTTGTAGAGGTTTCGGGCGAGAGAGTCTAAATGGGTCGTAAAATGGACCCGTTGGACTTTTAACTGAGTAAAAAATATAGATATTGAGTTTTTGTAATATAATCTTGTTGAAAAGCTTGTAATCAATTATATGAACTCCTAAAATTTGATTAAAACTTGTTTTCGGTCAATTTTGAAGAGGTTTCGAGCGAGCGAGTCTAAATGGGCCTTAAAATGGACCCGTTGGACTTTTAACTGTGTCAAAAGAACATAAATCAAATTTTTGCAATACAATAGTGTTGAAAAGCTCTTAATCAATGATATGAACTCCTAAGTTTTGATTAAAACTTTATTTGCGGTCCTTTTTGTAGATGTTTCGGACGAGGGGGTCTAAATGGGTCGTAAAATGGACCCGTTGGACTTTGAACTGAGTAAAAAGTACATATTTTGAGTTTTTGGGATATAATTTTGTTGAAAAGACATTAATCAATGATATGAAGTCCTAAATTTTGATTAAACTTATTTTCGGTCCTTTTTGTAGACGTTTCGGGCGAGCGGGTCTAAATGGGCCGTAAAATGGACCCGTTGGACTTTTAACTTACTAAAAAATAAAAAAATTGAGTTTTTGCAATATGATCTTGTTGAAAAGCTTGTAATCAATTACATGAACTCCTAAATTTTGATCAAAACTTGTTTTTCTGTCCTTTTTGTAGAGGTTTCAAGTAAGCGAGTCTAAATGGGCCTTAAAATGGACCCGTTGGACTTTTAACTGAGTAAAAATAACATAAATTGAATTTTTGCAATACAATAGTGTTGAAAAGCTCTTAATCAATGATATGAACTCTTAAGTTTTGATTAAAACTTGTTTTGTGGTCTTCTTTGTAGAGATTTCGGACGAGAAGGTCTAAATCGGCCGTAAAATGGACCCGTTGCACTTTAAACTAAGTAAAAACTACAAAAATTGAGTCTTTGCAATATAATCGTGTTGAAAAGTTCGTAATCGATGATATGAAGTCCTAGAATTTGATTAAAACTTGTTTTTCGATCCTTTTTGTACAGATTCGGGCGAGCGGGTCTAAATGGGCCTTAAAATGGACCCGTTTGACTTTTAACTAGGTTAAAAGAACATAAATTGAGCTTTTGCAATACAATAATGTTGAAAATCTCGTTATCAATTATATGAACTCCTAAGTTTTGATTATAACTTGTTTTTCGATCCTTTTTGTGGAGGTTTCGGGCGGGCAGGTCTAAATGGGCCGTAAAATGGACTCGTTGGACTTTTAACTGAGTAAAAAATATTGAAATTGAGTTTTTGGAATATAATCTTGTTGAAAAGCTCGTAATCAATTATATGAAATCCTAAAATTGGATAAAAACTTGTTTTCGGTACTTTTTGTAGAGGTTTTGGGCGAGCGGGTCTAAATGGGCCTTAAAATGGACCCGTTGGAGTTTTAACTGTGTTAAAAGAACATAAATCGAACTTTTGCAATACAATAATGTTGAAAAGCTCGTAATCAATGATATTAACTCCTAAGTTTTGATTAAAACTTGATTTGCGGTCTTTTTTGTAGAGGTTTCAGACGAGAGGATCTAAATAGGCAATAAAATGGACCCGTTGGACTTTAAACTGAGTAAAAAGTACAAAAAATGTGTTTTTGCAATATAATCGTGTTGAAAAGATCGTAATCAATGATATGATATCCTATATTTTAATTAAAACTTGTTTTTCGATCCTTTTTGTAGAGGTTTCGTGCTAGAGAGTCTAAATGGGTCGTAAAATGGACCCGTTGGACTTTTAACCGAGTAAAAAATACAGATATTGAGTTTTTTTACTATAATCTTGTTGAAAAGCTTGTAATCAATTATATGAACTCCTAAAATTTGATTAAAACTTGTTTTCGGTCATTTTTGAAGAGGTTTCGGGCGAGCGAGTCTAAATGGGCCTTAAAATGGACCCGTTGGACTGTTAACTGTGTCAAAAGAACATAAATCAAATTTTTGCAATATAATAGTGTTCAAAGCTCTTAATCAATGATATGAACTCCTAAGTTTTGATTAAAACTTTATTTGCGGTCCTTTTTGTAGATGTTTCGGACGAGGGGGTCTAAATGGGTCGTAAAATGGACCCGTTGGACTTTAAACTGAGTAAAAAGTACATATTTTTAGTTTTTGCGATATAATTTTGTTGAAGAGACCGTAATCAATTATATGAAGTCCTAAAATTTGATTAAAACATGTTTTTCGGTACTTTTGTAGAGGTTTCGAGCGAGCGGGTCTAAATGGGCCTTAAAATGGACCTTTTGGACTTTTAACTAAGTAAGAAATACATAAATTGAATTTTTGCAATATAATCTTGTTGAATAGCTCGTAATCAATTATATGAACTCCTAAAATTTGAATAAAACTAGTTTTTCGGTACTTTTTGTAGAGGTTTCGGGCGAGTGGGTCTAAATGGGCCTTAAAATGGACCCGTTGGACTTTTAACTGAGTAAAAAATACAGAAATTGAGTTTTTGTAATATATTCTTGTTGAAAAGGTCGTAATTAATTATATTAACTCCTAAAATTGGATCAAAACTTGTTTGTCGGTCCTTTTTGTAGAGGTTTCGGGCGAGCGGGTCTAAATGGGCCTTAAAATGGACTCGTTGAACTTTTAACTGAGTAAAAGGAACAAAATTTGAATTTTTGCAATACAATAGTGTTGAAAAGCTCGTAATCAACGATATGAACTCTTCAGTTTTGATTAAAACTTGTTTTGCGGTCCTTTTTGTAGAGGTTTCGGACGAGCGGGTCTAAATGGGCCGTAAAATGGACCCGTTGGACTTTTAAATGAGTAAAAAGTGCTTAAATTGAGTTTTTGCAATATAATCGTGTTGAAAAGATCGTAATCAAATATATGAAGTCCTAAAATTTGATTAAACTTGTTTTTCGATCCTTTTTGTAGAGGTTTCGGGCGAGCGGGTCTAAATGGGCCGTAAAATGGACTCGTTAGACTTTTAACTGAGTAAAAAATAAAAAAATTGAGTTTTTGCAATATGATCTTGTTGAAAAGCTCGTAATCAATTATATGAACTCCTAAATTTTGATCAAAACTTGTTTTTCAGTCCTTTTTGTAGAGGTTTCGAGTGAGCGGGTCTAAATGGGCCTTAAAATGGACCCGTTGGACTTTTAACTATGTCAAAAGAATATGAATTGAATTTTTGAAATACAATAGTGTTGAAAAGCTCTTAATCAATGATATGAACTCTTATGTTTTTATTAAAACTTGATTTGCGGTCTTTTTTGTAGAGGTTTCGGACGAGAAGGTCTAAATGGGCCGTAAAATGGACCCGTTGGACTTTAAATTAAGTAAAAAGTAAAATAATTGAGTCTTTGCAATATAATCGTGTTGAAAAGATCGTAATCAATGATATGAAGTCCTAGAATTTGATTAAAACTTATTTTTCGATCCTTTTTGTAGAGGTTTCGGGCGAGCGGGTATAAATGGACCCGTTGGACTTTTAACTAAGAAAAAAACAAAATTTGAGATTTCGCAATATAATCTTTTTTAAAAGCTCGTAATCAATTATGTGAACTCCTAAAATTTATTTAAAACATGTTTTCGGTCCTTTTGTAGAGGTTTCGGACGAGCGGGTCTAAATGTGCCGTAAAATAGACTCGTTGGACTTTTAACTGAGTAAAAAGTGCTTAAATTGAGTTTTTGCAATATAATCGTGTTGAAAAGATCGTAATCAATGATATGAAGTCCTAAAATTTGATTAAAGTTGTTTTTCGGTCCTTTTGTAGAGGTTTCGGGCGAGCGGGTCTAAATGGGCCGTAAAATGGACTCGTTAGACTTTTAACTGAGTAAAAATTAAAAAAAATTGAGTTTTTGCAATATGATCTTGTTGAAAAGCTCGTAATCAATTATATGAACTCCTAAATTCTGATCAAAACTTGTTTTTCAGTCCTTTTTGTAGAGGTTTCGAGTGAGCGGGTCTAAATGGGCCTTAAAATGGACCCGTTGGACTTTTAACTGAGTAAAAAGAATATAAATTGAATTTTTGCAATACAATAGTGTTGAAAAGCTCTTAACCAATGATATGAACACTTAAGTTTTGATTAAAACTTGATTTGCGGTCTTTTTTGTAGAGGATTCGGACGAGAAGGTCTAAATGGGCCATAAAATGGACCCGTTGGACTTTAAATTAAGTAAAAAGTAAAAAAAATTGAGTCTTTGCAATATAATCGTGTTGAAAAGATCGTAATCAATGATATGAAGTCCTAGAATTTGATTAAAACTTATTTTTCGATCCTTTTTGTAGAGGTTTCGGGCGAGCGGGTCTAAATGGGACGTAAAATGGACCCGTTGGACTTTTAACTAAGAAAAAAAACAAAAATTGAGATTTCGCAATATAATCTTTTTAAAAGCTCGTAATCAATTATATGAACTCCTAAAATTTAATTAAAACATGTTTTCGGTCCTTTTTGTAGAGGTTTCGGGCGAGCGGGTCTAAATGGGCCTTAAAATGGACCCGTTGGACTTTTAACTGAGTAAGAAATACAGAAATTGAATTTTTGCAATATAATCTTGTTGAAAAGCTCGTAATCAATTATATGAACTCCTAATATTTAATTAAAACTTGTTTTTCGTTCATTTTTAAAGAGGTTTCGGGCGAGCGGGTCTAAATGGGCCGTAAAATGGATCCGTTGGACTTTTAACTCAGTAAAAAATACAGAAATTGAGTTTTTGCAATATAATCTTGTTGAAAAGCTCGTAATCAATTATATTAACTCCTAAAAATGGATCAAAACTTGTTTTTCGGTCCTTTTTGTAGAGGTTTCGGTCCTTTTTGCAATACAATAGTGTTGAAAAGCTCGTAATCAACGATATGAACTCTTAAGTTTTGATTAGAAGTTGTTTTGCGGGCCTTTTTGTAGAGGTTTTGGACGAGTAGGTCTAAAAGAGCCGTAAAATGGACCTGTTGGATTTTTAACATCGTAAAAAGTACATAAATTGAGTTTTTGCAATATAATCGGGTTCAAAAGATCGTAATCAATGATATGAAGTCCAAAAATTTGATTAAACTTGTTTTTCGGTCCTTTTTGTAGGGTTTCGGGCGAGCGGGTCTAAATGGGTCGTAAAATGGACCCGTTGAACTTTTAACTGAGTAAAAAATACAGAAATTGAGGTTTTGCAATATAATCTTGTTGAAAAGCTCGTAATTAATTATATGAACTCCTAAAATTTGATCAAACCTTGTTTTTCGGTCCTTTTTGTAGAGATTTCGAGTGAGCGTGTCTAAATGGGCCTTAAAATGGACCCGTTGGGCTTTTAACTGTGTAAAAAGAACAGAAAATTGAATTTTTGCAATACAATAGTGTTGAAAAGCTCGTAATCAATTATATGAACTCTTAAGTTTTGATTAAAACTTGATTTACGGTCTTTTTTGTAGAGGTTTCGGACGAGAAGGTCTGAATGGGCCGTAAAATGGACCCATTGGACTTTAAACTAAGTAAAAAGTACAAAAATTGAGTCTTTGCAATATAATCGTGTTGAAAAGATCGTAATCAATGATATGAAGTCCTAAATTTTGATTAAAACTTGTTTTTCGATCCTTTTTGTAGAGGTATCGGGCGAACGAGTCTAAATGGGCCGTAAAATGGTCCCGTTGGACTTTTAACTAAGTAAAAAATACAAAATTTGAGTTTTTGCAGTATAATCTTGTTGAAAAGCTCGTAATCAATTATATGAACTCCTAAAATTTGATTAAAAATTGTTTTTCGATCCTTTTAGTAGAGGTTCCGAGCGAGCGGGTCTAAATGGGTCATAAAATGGACCCGTTGGACTTTTAACTGTGTTAAAAGAACATAAATCGAATTTTGCAATGCAATAATGTTGAAAAGCTCGTAATCAATGATATGAACTCCTCAGTTTTTATTAAAATTTTATTAGCGGTCTTTTTTGTAGATGTTTCGGACGAGCGGGTCTAAATGGGCTGTAAAATGGACCCGTTGAACTTTAAACTGAGTAAAAAGTACATAATTTGAGTTTTTGCAATATAATTCTGTTGAAAAGATCGTAATCAATGATATGAAGTCCTAAAATTTGATTAAAACATGTTTTTCGGTTCTTTTTGTAGAGGTTTCGAGCGAGCGGGTCTAAATGAGCCTTAAAATAGACCCGTTGGACTTTCAACTGAGTAAGAAATACAAAAATTGAATTTTTGAGATATAATCTTGTTGAAAAGATTGTAATCAATTATATGAACTCCTAAAATTTGATTAAAACTTGATCTGTGGTCTTTTTTGTAGAGGTTTCGGACGAGAAGGTCTAAATGAGCCGTAAAATGGACCCGTTGGACTTTAAACTACGTAAAAAGTACAAAAATTGAGTCTTTGCAATACAATCGTGTTGAAAAGATCGTAATCAATGATATGAAGTCCTAAGATTTGATTAAAACTTGTGTTTCGATCATTTTTGTAGAGGTTTCGGGCGAGCGGGTCTAAATGGGCCTTAAAATGGACCCGTTGGACTTTTAACTGTGTCAAAAGAAAATAAATCGAATTTTTGCAATACAATAGTGTTGAAAAGCTCGTAATCAATGATATGAACTCCTAAGTTTTGATTAAAACTTTATTTGTGGTCCTTTTTGTAGATGTTTTCGACGAGCGGGTCTAAATGGGCCGTAAAATGGACCCGTTGGACTTTAAACTGCGTAAAAAGTACATACTTTGAGTTTTTGCAATATAATTCTGTTGAAAAGATCGTAATCAATGATATGATGTCCAAAAATTTGATCAAAACATGTTTTTCTGTCCTTTTTGTAGAGGTTTCGGGCGAGCAGGTCTAAATGGGCCTTAAAATGGACCCGTTAGACTTTTAACTGAGTAAGAAATACAGAAATTGAATTTTTGCAATATAATCTTGTTGAAAAGCTCGTAATCAATTATATGAACTCCTAAAATTTAATTAAAACCTATTTTTCGGTACTTTTTGTAGAGGTTTCGAGCGAGCGGGTCTAAACGAGCCTTAAAATGGACACGTTGGACTTTTAACTAGGTTAAAAGAACATAAATTGAGTTTTTGCAATACAATAGTGTTGTAAAGCTCGTTATCAATGATATGAATTCCTAAGTTTTGATTAAAACTTGTTTTTCGGTCCTTTTTGTTGATGTTTCGGGCGAGTGGATCTAAATGAGCCGCAAAATGGACCCGTTGGACTTTTAACTGAGTAAAAAATGAAGAAATTGAGTTTTTGCAATATAATTTTGTTGAAAAGATCGTAATCAATGATATGAAGTCCTAAAATTTGATTAAACTTTTTTTGTAGTCCTTTTGTAGGGTTTTCGGGCGAGCTGGTCTAAATGGGCCGTAAAATGGACCCGTTGGACTTTTAACTGAGTAAGAAATACAGAAATTGAGTTTTTGCAATATAATCTTGTTGAAAAGCTCGTAATCAATTATTTGAACTCCTAAAATTTGATAAAAACTTGTTTTTCGGTTCTTTTTGTAGAGGTTTCGAGTGAGCGGGTCTAAATGGGCCTTAAAATGGACCCGTTGGGCATTTAATAGAGTAAAAAGAACAGATATTGAATTTTTGAAATACAATAGTGTTGAAAAGCTCGTAATCAACTATATGAAGTCCTAAGTTTTGATTAAAACTTATTTTGCTGTCCTTTTGTAGAGGTTTCGGGCGAGCGGGTCTAAATGGGCCTTAAAATGGACCTGTTGGACTTTTAACTGAGTAAAAAGTACAAAAATTGAGTTTTTGCAATAAAATCTTGTTGAAAAGATCGTAATCAATGATATGAAGTCCTAAAATTTGATTAAAACTTAATTTTCGATCCTTTTTGTAGAAATTTCGGGCGAGCGTGTTTAAATGGGCCGTAAATGGACCCGTTGGACTTTTAACTAAGTAAAAAAATACAAAATTTAACTAAGTATAAATGGGTCTAAATGGGCCTTAAAATGGACCCATTGGACTTTTAACTAGGTTAAAAATAATAGAAATTGACTTTTTGCAATACAATAGTTTTGAAAAGTTCGTTATCAATGATTTGAAATCCTAAGTTTTGATTAAAACTTGTTTTTCGGTCCTTTTTGTAGAGTTTTCGGGTGTGCGGGTCTAAATGGGCCGTAAAATGGACCCGTTGGACTTTTAACTGAGTAAAAAATACAGAAATTGAATTTTTGCAATATAATCTTTTTGAAAAGCTCGTAATCAATTATATGAACTCCTAAAATTTGATTAAAACATGTTTTTGGATATTTTTCGTAGATGTTTCGGTCGAGCGGGTCTAAATGGGCCTTAAAATGGACCCGTTGGACTTTTAATTGAGTAAAAAGAACATAAATTGAATTTTTCAATACAATAGTGTTCAAAAGTTCGTAATCAATGATATGAACTCCTAAGTTTTGATTAAAACTTGATTTGTGGTCCTTTTTGTAGAGGTTTCGGACGAGCGGGTCTAAATGGGCCGTAAAATGGACCCGTGGGACATTAAACTGAGTAAAAAGTACATAATTTGAGTTTTTTCAATATAAATCTATTGAAAAGATCGTAATCAATGATATGAAGTCCTAAACTTTGATTAAAACATGTTTTTCAGTCCTTGTTGTATAGGTTTCGGGCGAGCGGGTCTAAATGGGCCTTTAAATGGACCTGTTAGACTTTTAACTGAGTAAAAAATACATAAATTCAGTTTTTGCAATAAAATCGTGTTGAAAATCTCGTAATCAATTATATGAACTCCTAAAATTTGAATAAAACTTGTTTTCGGTATTTTTTGTAGAGGTTTCTAGCGAGCGCGTCGAAATGGGCCTTAAAATGGACCCGTTGGACTTTTAACTGAGTAAAAAGAACAGAAATTGATTTTTTCCAATACAATAGTGCTTAAAAGCTCATAATCAATGAGATGAGGTCCTATGTTTTGATTAAAACTTGTTTTGCGGTCCTTTTTGTAGAGGTTTCGGGCGAGCGGGTCTAAATGGGCCTTAAAATGGACCCGTTGGACTTTTAACTGAGTAAAAAGTACAAAAATTGAGTTTTTGCAATAAAATCTTGTTGAAAAGATCGTAATCAATGATATGAAGTCCTACAATTTGATTAAACTTGTTTTTCGGTCCTTTTTGTAGAGGTTTCGGGCGAGCGGGTCTAAATGGGCTTTAAAATTGACCCGTTGGACTTTTAACTGAGTAAAAAATACAGAAATTGAGTTTTTGCAATATAATCTTGTTGAAAAGCTCGTAATTAACTATATGAACTCCTGAAATTTGATTAAAACTTATTTTTCAGTCCTTTTTGTAGAGGTATCGGGCGAGTGGGTCTAAATGAACCTTAAAATGGACCTGTTGGACTTTTAACTGAGTAAAAAGAACAGAAATTGAATTTTTGCAATACAATAGTGTTGAAAAGCTCGTAATCAATGATATGAACTCTTACGTTTTGATTAAAACTTGTTTTGCGGTCCTTTTGTAGAGGTTTCGGACGAGCGGGTCTAAATGGGCCGTAAAATGGACCCGTTGGACTTTTAACTAAGTAAAAAGTACATAAATTATGTTTTTGCAATATAATCGTGTTGAAAAGATCGTAATCAATGATATGAAGTCCTAAATTTTGATTAAACTTGTTTTTCGGTCCTTTTTGTAGAGGTTACGAGCGAGCAGGTATAAATTGACCCGTTAGACTTTTAACTGAGTAAAAAGAACATAAATTGAATTTTTGCAGCACAATAGTGTTGAAAAGCTCGTAATCAATGATATGAACTCCTAATTTTTTATTAAAACTTATTTTTCGATCCTTTTTGTAGAGGTTTCGGGCGAGCGGGTCTAAACGGGTCTTAAAATGGACCCGTTGGACTTTTAACTGAGTAAAATGAAACATAAATAGAATTTTTGCAATACAATATGGTTGAAAAGCTCGTAATGAACGATATGAACTCTTAAGTTTTGATTAAAACTTGTTTTGCGGTCCTTTTTGTAGAGGTTTCGGACGAGCGGGTCTAAATGGGCCGTAAAATGGACTCGTTGGACTTTCAACTGAGTAAAAAAATACAGAAATTGAGATTTTGCAATATAATCGTGTTGAAAATATCGTAATCAATGATATGAAGTCCTAAAATTTGATTAAACCTGTTTTTCGATCCTTTTTGTAGAGGTTTCGGGCAAGCGGTTCTAAATGGGCCTTAAAATGGACCCTTTGGACTTTTAACTGATTAAAAAGAACATAAATTGATTTTTTGCAATACAATAGTGTTGAAAAGCTCGTAATCAACGATATGAAGTCCTAAGTTTTGATTAAAACTTGTTTTGTGGTCCTTTTTGTAGAGGTTTCGGACAAGCGAGTCTAAACGGGCCGTAAAATGGACCCGTTGGACTTTTAACCGAGTAAAAAGTACATAAATTGAGTTTTTGAATTATAATCGTGTAGAAAAGATCGTAATCAATTATATGAAGTCCTAAAATTTGATTTAACTTGCTTTTCGGTCCTCCTGTAATGGTTTCGGCCGAACGAGTCTAAATGGGCCGTAAAATGGACCCGTTGAACTTTTAACTGAGTAAAAAATACAGAAATTGAGTTTTTGCAATATAATCTTGTTGAAAAGCTCGTAATAAATTATATGAACTCCTAAAATTTGAACAAAATTTGTTTTTCGGTCCTTTTTGTAGAGGTTTCGAGTGAGCGGGTCTAAATAGGCCTTAAAATGGACCCGTTGGACTTTTAACTGAGTAAAAAGAACATAAATCGAATTTTTGCAATACAATATGGTTGAAATGCTCGTAATCAACGATATGAAGTCCTAAGTTTTGATTAAAACTTGTTTTGCGGTCCTTTTTGTAGAGGTTTCGGGTGAGCGGGTCTAAATGGACCGTAAAATGGACTCGTTGGACTTTTAACTAAGTAAAAAATACAGAAATTGAGTTTTTGCAATATAATCTTGTTGAAAAGCTCGTAATCAATTATATGAACTCCTAAAATTTGATTAAAATATGTTTTTGGATCTTTTTCGTAGAGGTTTCGGTCGAGCGAGTCTAAATGGGCTGTGAAATGGACCCGTTGGACATTAAACTAAGTAAAAAGTACATAATTTGAGTTTTTTCAATATAATTCTATTGAAAAGATCTTAATCAATGATATGAAACCCTGAAATTTGATTAAAACATGTTTTTCAGTCCTTGTTGTAGAGGTTTCGGGTGAGCGGGTCTAAATGGGCCTTTAAATGGACCCGTTGGACTTTTAACTGAGTAAAAATACAGAAATTTAGTTTTTGCAATAAAATCGTGTTGCAAATGTCGTAATCAATTATATGAACTCCTAAAATTTGAATAAAACTTGTTTTCGTGATTTTTTGTAGAGGTTTCTAGCGAGCGCGTCGAAATGGCCCTTAAAATAGACCCATTGGACTTTTAAGTGAGTAAAAAGAACAGAAATTGATTTTTTCCAATACAATAGTGCTTAAAAGCTCGTAATCAATGATATGAAGTCCTAAGTTTTGATTAAAACTTGTTTCGTGGTCCTTCTTGTAGAGGTTTCGGGCGAGCCGATCTAAATGGGCCTTAAAATGGACCCGTTGGACTTTTAACTGAGTAAAAAGAACAAAAATTGATTTTTTGCAATACAATAGTGTAGAAAAGCTCGTAATAAACGATATGAAGTCCTAAGTTTTGATTAAAAATTGATTTGCGGTCTTTTTTGTAGCGGTTTCTTACGAGAAGGTCTAAATGGGCCGTAAAATGGACCCGTTGGGCTCATATAGACATGCTCGTCCGAAACCACTACAAAAAGGACCGAAAAACTAGTTTTGATCCAATTTTAGGAGTTCATATAATTGATTACGAGCTTTTCAACAAGATTATATTGCAAAAACTCCATTTCTGTATTTTTTACTCAGTTCAAAGTCTAACGGGTCCATTTTACGGCCCATTTAGACCCGCTCGTCCGAAACCTCTATAAAAAGGACCGCAAAACAAGTTTTAATCAAAACTTAAGAGTTCATATCGTTGATTACGAGCTTTTCAACACTATTGTATTGCAAAAATTCAATTTATGTTGTTTTTACGAAGCTATAAGTTCAACGGGTCCATTTTAAGGCTCATTTAGACCTGCTCGTCCGAAACCTATACAAAAAGGACCGAAAAACAAGTTTTGATCCAATTTTAGGAGTTCATATAATTGATTACGAGCTTTTCAACAAGATTATATTGCAAAAACTCAAATTCGATATTATTTACTCAGTTAAAAGTCCAACGGGTCCATTTTACGGCCCATTTAGACCCGCTCGTCCGAAACCTCTTCAAAAACGACTGAAAAACAAGTTTTGATCAAATTTTAGTTTTTCATATAATTGATTACGAGCTTTTCAACAAGATTATATTGCAAAAACTCAAATTCGGTATTTTTTACTCAGTTAAAATTCCAACGGGTCCATTTTACGGCCCACTTAGACCCGCTCGCCCGAAACCTCTTCAAAAATGACTAAAAAAAAGTTTTAATCAAATTTTAGGACTTCATATCATTGATTACGATCGTTTCAACACGATTATATTGCAAAAACTCAATTTTTGTACCTTTTACTCAGTTAAAAGTCCAACGGGTCCATTTTACGGCCCATTTAGACCCGCTCGTCCGAAACCTCTACAAAAAGGACCACAAAACAAGTTTTAATCAAAACTTAAGAGTTCATATTGTTCATTACGAGCTTTTCAACACTATTGTATTGCAAAAATTCAATTTCTGTTCTTTTTATGCAGTTATAAGTTCAACAGGTCAATTTTAAGACCCATTTAGACCTGGTCGCCCAAAACCTCTACAAAAAAGACCGAAAAATAAGTTTTGATCAAATTTTAGGAGTTCATATAATTGATTACGAGCTTTTGAACAAGATTATATTGCAAAAACTCAAATTCGGTATTTTTTACTCAGTTAAAAGTCCAACGGGTCCATTTTACGGCCCATTTAGACCCGCCCGCCCGAAACCTCTTCAAAAATGACTGAAAAACAAGTATTAATCAAATTTTAGGAGTTCATATAATTGATTACGATCTTTTCAACACGATTATATTGCAAAAACTCAATTTTTGTACTTTTTACTCAGTTAAAAGTCCAACGGGTCCATTTTACGGCCCGTTTAGACCCGCTCGTCCAAAACCTCAACAAAAAGAACCGCAAAACAAGTTTTAATCAAAACTTAAGAGTTCATATCGTTGATTACGAGCTTTTCAACACTATTGTATTGCAAAAATTCAATTTATGTTGTTTTTACGAAGTTATAAGTTCAACGGATCCATTTTAAGGCTCATTTAGACCCGCTCGTACGAAACCTATACAAAAAGGACCGAAAAACAAGTTTTGATCCAATTTTAGGAGTTCATATAATTGATTACGAGTTTTTCAACAAGATTATATTGCAAAAACTCAAATTCGGTATTTTTTACTCAGTTAAAATTCCAACGGGTCCATTTTACGGCCCATTTAGACCCGCTCGCCCGAAACCTCTTCAAAAAATGACTGAAAAACAAGTTTTAATCAAATTTTAAGACTGCATATCATTGATTACGATCTTTTCAAGACAATTATATTGCAAAAACTCAATTTTTGTACTTTTTACTCAGTTAAAAGTCAAACTGGTCCATTTTACGGCCCATTTAGACCCTCTCGTCCGAAACCTCTACAAAAAGGACCGCAAAAAAAGTTTTAATCAAAATTTAAGAGTTCATATCGTTGATTACGAGCTTTTCAACGCTATTGTACTGCAAAAATTCAATTTCTGTTCTTTTTACGCAGTTATAAGTTCAACGGGTCCATTTTAAGGCCCATTTAGACCCGCTCGTCCGAAACCTCTACAAAAAGGACCGAAAAACAAGTATTGATCAAATTTTACGAGTTCATATAATTGATTACAAGCTTTGAAAAAGATTATATTGCAAAAACTCAAATTCAGTATTTTTTACTTAGTTAAAAGTCCAACGGGTCTATTTCACGGCCAATTTAGACCCGCTCGCCCGAAACCTCTTCAAAAATGACTGAAAAACAAGTTTTAATCAAAATTTAGGAGTTCATATAACTAATTATGATCTTTTCAACACGATTGCATTGCAAAAATCCAATTTCTGTTCTTTTTACGCAGTTATAAGTTCAACGGGTCCATTTTAAGGCCCATTTAGACCCGTTCGTCCGAAACCTCTTCAAAAATGACTGAAAAACAAGATTTGATCAAATTTTAGGAGTTCATATAATTGATTACGAGGTTTTCAACAAAATTATATTGCAAAAACTCAAATTCGGTATTTGTTACTCAATTAAAAGTCCAACGGGTCCATTTTACGGCCCATTTAGACCCGCTCGCTCGAAACCTCTTCAAAAAGGACTGAAAAACAAGTTTTAATCAAATTTTATGAGTTCATATAATTGATTACAATCGTTTCAACATGATTATATTGCAAAAACTCAATTTATGTATTTTTTACTCAGTTAAAAGTCCAACGAGTCCATTTTACGGCCCATTTACACCCGCTCGTCCGAAACCTCTACAAAAAGGACCGCAAAACAAGTTTTAATCAAAACTTAAGAGTTCATATCGTTGATTACGAGCTTTTCAACATGATTGTATTGCAAAAATTCAATTTCTATTATTTTTACGAAGTTATAAGTTCAACGGATCCATTTTAAGGCACATTTAGACCTGCTCGTCCGAAACCTCTTCAAAAATGAATAAAAAACAAGATTTGATCAAATTTTAGGAGTTCATATAAATTATTACGAGCTTTTTCAACAAGATTATATTGCAAAAACTCAAATTCGGTATTTTTTACTCAGTTAAAAGTCCAACGGGTCTATTTTACGGCCCATTTAGACCCGCTCGACCGAAACCTCTTCAAAAATGACTGAAAAACAAGTTTTAATCAAATTTTAGGAGTTCATATAATTGATTACGATCTTATCAACACGCTTATATTGCAAAAACTCAATTTTTGTACTTTTTACTATTTAAAAGTCCAACGGGTCCATTTTACGGCCCATTTAGACCCGCGCGTCCGAAACCTCTACAAAGAGGACCGTAAAACAAGTTTTAATCAAAACTTAAGAGTTCATATCGTTGATTACGAGCTTTTCAACACTACTGTATTGCAAAAATTCAATTTCTGTTGTTTTTACGCAGTTATAAGTTCAACGGGTCCATTTTAAGGCCCATTTAGACCCGCTCGTCCGAAACCTCTACAAAAAGGACCGAAAAACAAGTTTAGATCCAATTTTACGAGTTCATATAATTGATTACGAGCTTTTCAACAAGATTATATTGCAAAAAGTCCATTTCTGTATTTTTTTTACTCAGTTAAAAGTCCAACGGGTCCATTTTACGGCCATTTAGACCCGCTCGCCCGAAACCTCTTCAAAAATGATTGTAAAACAAGTTTTAATCAAATTTTAGGAGTTCATATAATTGATTACGATCTTTTCAACACGATTATATTGAAAAAAACTCAATTTATGTACTTTTTATTCAGTTAAAAGTCCAACGGGTCCATTTTACGGCCCATTTAGACCCGCTCGTCCGAAACCTCTACAAAAAGGACCGCAAAAAAGTTTTAATCAAAACTTAAGAGTTCATATCGTTGATTACGAGCTTTTCAACACTATTGTATTGCAAAAATTCAATTTATGTTCTTTTTACCCATTTATAAGTTCAACGAGTCCATTTTAAGGCCCATTTAGACCCGCTCGGCCGAAACCTCTACAAAAAGGACCGAAAAACAAGTTTTGATCCAATTTTAGGAGTTCATATAATTGATTACGAGCTTTTCAACAAGATTATATTGCAAAAACTCAAATTCGGTATTTTTTACTCAGTTAAAAGTCCAACGGGTCCATTTTACGGCCCATTTAGACCCGCTCGTTCGAAACCTCTACAAAAAGGACCGAAAAACAAGTTTTGATCCAATTTTAGGAGTTCATATAATTGATTACGAGCTTTTCAACAAGATTATATTGCAAAAGTCCATTTCTGTATTTTTTACTCAGTTAAAAGTCCAACGAGTCCATTTTACGGCCCATTTATACCCGCTCGTCCGAAACCTCTTTAAAAAGGACCGTAAAACAAGTTTTAATCAAAACTTAAGAGTTCATATCGTTGATTACGAGCTTTTCAACACTATTGTATTGCCAAAATTCAATTTATGTTCTTTTTATGCAGTTATAAGTTCAACGGCTCCATTTTAAGGCTCATTTAGACCCGCTCGCCCGAAACCTCTTCAAAAATGACTGAAAAACAAGTTTTAATCAAAATTTAGGAGTTCATATAATTGATTACGAGCTTTTCAACAAGATTATATTGTAAAAACTCAAATTCGGTATTTTTTACTTAGTTAAAAGTCCAACGGGTCCATTTTACGGCCCATTTAGACCCGCTCGCCCGAAACCTCTTCAAAAATGACTGAAAAACAAGTTTTAATCAAATTTTAGGAGTTCATATAACTAATTACGATCTTTTCAACACGATTGTCTTGCAAAAATTCAATTTCTATTATTTTTACGTAGTTATAAGTTCAACGGGTCCATTTTAAGGCTCATTTAGACCCGCTCATCCGAAACATTTACAAAAAGGACCGAAAAAGAAGTTCTGATCCAATTTTAGGAGTTCATATAATTGATTACGAGCTTTTCAACAAGATAATCTAGCAAAATCTCAAATTCGGTATTTTTTTTACTCAGTTAAAAGTCCAACGGGTCCATTTTACGGCCCATTTAGACCCGCTCGCCCGAACCCTCTTCAAAAATGACTGAAAAACAAGTTTTAATCAAATTTTAGGAGTTCATATAACTGATTACGATCTTTTCAACACGATTATATTGCAAAAACTCAATTTTTGTACTTTTTACTCAGTTAAGAGTCCAACGGGTCTATTTTACGCCCCATTTAGACCTGCTCGTCCGAAACCTCTACAAAAATGACCGCAAAACAAGTTTTAATCAAAACTTAAGAGTTCATATCGTTGATTACGAGCTTTTCAACACTATTATATTGCAAAAATTCAATTTCTGTTCTTTTTACGCAGTTATAAGTTCAACGGGTCCATTTTAAAGCCCATTTAGACTCGTTCGTCCGAACCCACTACAAAAAGGACATAAAAACAAGTTTTTATCCAATTTTACAAGTTCATTTAATTGATTATGAGCTTTTCAACAAGATTATATTGCAAAAACTCAAATTCGATATTTTTTACTTAGTTAAAAGTCCAACGGGCCCATTTTACGGCCCATTTAGACCCGCTCGCCCGAAACCTCTTCAAAAAAGATTGAAAAACAAGTTTTAATCAAATTTTAGGAGTTCATATAATTTATTACGATCTTTTCAACACGATTATATTGCAAAAACTCAATTTTTGTACTTTTTACTCAGTTAAAAGTCCAACGAGTCCATTTTACGGCCCATTTAGACCCGCTCGTCCGAAACCTCTAAAAAAGGACCGCAAAACAAGTTTTAATCAAAACTTAAGAGTTCATATCGTTGATTACGAGCGTTTCAACACTATTGTATTGCAAAAATTCAATTTCTGTTCTTTTTACGTAGTTATAAGTTCAACGGGTCCATTTTAAGGCCCATTTAGACCCGCTCGTCCGAAACCACTACAAAAAGGACCGAAAAACAAGTTTTGATCCAATTTTACGAGTTCATATAATTGATTACGAGCTTTTCAACAATATTATATTGCAAAAACTCAAATTCGGTATTTTTTTACTCAGTTAAATGTCCAACGGGTACATTTTACGGACCATTTAGACCCGCTCGCCCGAAACCTCTTCAAAAAGGACTGGAAAACAAGTTTCAATCAAATTTTAGGAGTTCATATAATTGATTACGATCGTTTTAACACGATTATATTGCAAAAACTCAATTTATGTATTTTTTACTTAGTTAAAAGTCCAACGGGTCCATTTTACGGCCCATTTACACCCGCTCGTCCGGAACCTCTACAAAAAGGACCGCAAAACAAGTTTTAATCAAAACTTCAGAGTTCATATCGTTGATTACGAGCTTTTCAACACTATTGTGTTGCAAAAATTCAATTTATGTTCATTTTACGCAGTTATAAGTTCAACGGGTCCATTTTAAGGTCCATTTAGACCCGCTCGTCCGAAACCACTACAAAATTAACCGAAAAACAAGTTTTGATCCAATTTTACGAGTTCATATAATTGATTACGAGCTTTTAAACAAGATTATATTGAAAAAACTCAAATTCGGTATTTTTTACTCAGTTAAAAGTCCAACGAGTCCATTTTACGGCCCATTTAGACCCGCTCGCCCGAAAACTCTTCAAAAATGACTGAAAAACAAGTTTTAATCAAATTTTAGGAGTTCATATAATTGGTTACGATCTTTTCAACACGATTATTTTGCAAGAACTCAATTTCTGTATTTTTTACTCAGTTAAAAGTCCAACGGGTCCATTTTACGGCCCATTTACACCCGCTCGTCCGAAACCTCTACAAAAAGGACCGCAAAACAAGTTTTAATCAAAACTTAAGAGTTCATATAATTGATTACGAGCTTTTCAACAAGATTATATTGCAAAAACTCAAATTCGGTATTTTTTACTCAGTTAAAAGTCCAACGGGTCCATTTTACGGCCCATTTAGACCCGCTCGTCCAAAACCTCTTCAAAAATGACTGAAAAACAAGTTTTAATCAAATTTTAGGACTTCATATCATTGTTTACGATCATTTCAACACGATTATATTGCAAAAACTTAATTTTTGTACTTTTTACACAGTTAAAAGTCCAACGGGTCCATTTTACGGCCCATTTACACCCGCTCGCCCGAAACCTCTACAAAAAGGACAGCAAAACAAGTTTTAATCAAAACTTAAGAGTTCTTATCGTTGATTACGAGCTTTTCAACACAATTTTATTGCAAAAATTCAATTTCTGTTATTTTTACGCAGTTCTAAGTTCAACGGGTCCATTTTAAGGACCATTTAGACCCGCTCGTCCGAAACCTCTTCAAAAATGACTGAAAAACAAGATTTGATCAAATTTTAGGAGTTCATATAATTGATTACGAGCTTTTCAACAAGATTATATTGCAAAAACTCAAATTCGGTATTTTTTACTTAGTTAAAAGTCCAACGGGTCCATTTTACGGCCCATTTAGACCCGCTCGCCCGAAACCTCTTCAAAAATGACTGAAAAACAAGTTTTAATCAAATTTTAGGAGTTTATATAATTGATTACGATCTTTTCAACACGATTATATTGCAAAAACTCAAATTTTGTACTTTTTACATAGTTAAATGACCAACGGGTCCATTTTACGGCCCATTTAGACCCGCTCGCCCGAAACCTCTTCAAAAATGATTGAAAACAAGTTTTGATCAAATTTTAGTAGTTAATATAATTGATTACGAGCTTTTCCACAAGATTATAATGATGAGGAGCTTTTCAACAAGATTATATTGCAAAAACTCAAATTCGATATTTTTACTTAGTTAAAAGTCCAACGGGTCCATTTTACGACCCATTTAGACCCGCTCGCCTGAAACTTCTTCAAAAATGACTGAAAAACAAGTTTTAATCAAATTTTAGGACTTCATATCATTGATTACGATCTTTTCAACATGATTATATTGCATAAACTCAATTTTTGTACTTTTTACTCAGTTAAAAGTCCAACGAGTCCATTTTACGGCCCATTTAGACCCGCTCGTCCGAAACCTCTACAAATAGGACCGCAAAACAAGTTTTAATCAAAACTTAAGAGTTCATATCGTTGATTACGAGCTTTTCAACACTATTGTATTGCAAAAATTCAATTTCTGTTGTTTTTACGAAGTTATAAGTTCAACGGATCCATTTTAAGGCCCATTTAGACCCGCTCGTTCGAAACCTCTACAAAGAGGACCAAAAAACAAGTTTTGATCCAATTTTACGAGTTCATATAATTGATTACGAGCTTTTAAACAAGATTATATTGAAAAAACTCAAATTCGGTATTTTTTACTCAGTTAAAAGTCCAACGAGTCCATTTTACGGCCCATTTAGACCCGCTCGCCCGAAACCTCTTCAAAAATGACTGAAAAACAAGTTTTAATCAAATTTTAGGAGTTCATATAACTGATTACGATCTTTTCAACCCGATTGTATTGCAAAAATTCAATTTCTGTTATTTTTACGCAGTTATAAGTTCAACGAGTCCATTTTAAGGCCCATTTAGACCCGCTCGTCTGAAACCTCTTCAAAAATGATTGAAAAACAAGTTTTGATCAAATTTTAGGAGTTCATATAATTGATTACAAGCTTTTCAACAAGATTATATTGCAAAAACTCAAATTCGGTATTTTTTACTCAGTTAAAAGTCCAACGGGTCCATTTTACGGCCCATTTAGACCCGCTCGCCCGAAACTTCTTCAAAAATGACTGAAAAACAAGTTTTAATCAAATTTTAGGAGTTCATATAATTGATTACAATCTTTTCAACACGATTATATTGCAAAAACTCAATTTTTGTACTTTTTACTCAGTTAAAAGTCCAACGGGTCCATTTTACGGCCCATTTAGACCCGCTCGTCCGAAACCTCTACAAAAAGGACCGCAAAACAAGTTTTAATCAAAACTTAAGAGTTTATATCGTTGATTACGAGCTTTTCAACACTATTGTATTGCAAAAAATTCAATTTCTATTCTTTTTACGCAGTTATAAGTTCAACGGGTCCATTTTAAGGCCCATTTAAACCCGCTCTTCCGAAACCTCTACAAAAAGGACCGAAAAACAAGTTTTGATCCAATTTTACGAGTTCATATAATTTATTACGAGCTTTTCAACAAGATTATATTGCAAAAACTCAAAATCGGTATTTTTTACTTAGTTAAGAGTCCAACTGGTCCATTTTACGGCCCGTTTAGATCCGCTCGCCCGAAACCTCTTAAAAATGACTGAAAAACAAGTTTTAATCAAATTTTAGGAGTTAATATAACTGATTACGATCTTTTCAACACGATTGTATTGCAAAAATTCAATTTCTGTTATTTTTACGCAGTTATAAGTTCAACGGGTCCATTTTAAGGCCCATTTAGACCCGCTCGTCCGAAACCTCTTCAAAAATGACTGAAAAACAAGTTTTGATCAAATTTTAGTAGTTCATATAATTGATTACGAGCTTTTCAACAAGATTATATTGCAAAAACTCAAATTCGGTATTTTTTACTTAGTTAAAAGTCCAACTGGTCCATTTTACGACCCGTTTAGACCCACTCGCCCGAAAAATCTTCAAAAATGACTGAAAAACAAGTTTTAATCAAATTTTAGGAGTTCATATAACTGATTACGATCTTTTCAACACGATTGTATTGCAAAAATTCAATTTCTGTTATTTTTACGCATTTATAAGTTCAACGGGTCCCCTCAACCGAAACATCTACAAAAAGGACCGCAAAACAAGCTTTAATAAAAACTTAAGAGTTCATATCGTTGATTACGAGCTTTTCAACACCATTGTATTGCAAAATTTCAAATTCTGTTCTTTTTACGCAGTTATAGGTTCAACGGGTCCATTTTAAGGCCCATTTAGACCCGCTCGTCCGAAATCTCTACAAAAAGGACCGAAAAACAA
Organism: Hibiscus trionum; assembly: GCA_030270665.1. Classification (NCBI taxonomy): domain Eukaryota; kingdom Viridiplantae; phylum Streptophyta; class Magnoliopsida; order Malvales; family Malvaceae; genus Hibiscus; species Hibiscus trionum. The sequence goes on along the minus strand of BSYR01000026.1, from coordinate 35,529,994 downwards.
GTTTTGATCCAATTTTAGGAGTTCATATAATTGATTATGAGCTTTTCAACATGATTATATTGCAAAAACTCAAATTCAGTTTTTTTACTCAGTTAAAAGTCCAACGGGTCCATTTTACGGCCCATTTAGACCCGCTCGTACGAAACCTCTACAAAAAGGACCGAAAAACAAGTCTTGATCCAATTTTAGGAGTTCATATAATTGATTACGAGCTTTTCAACAAGATTATATTGCAAGAACTCAAATTCGGTATTTTTTACTCAGTTAAAAGTCCAGCGGGTCGATTTTACGGCCCATTTAGACCCGCTCTCCCGAAACCTCTTCAAAAATGACTGAAAAACAAGTTTTAATCAAATTTTATGAGTTCATATAATTGATTACGATCTTTTCAACACGATTATATTGCAAAAACTCAATTTTTGTACTTGTTACTCAGTTAAAAGTCCAACGGGTCCATTTTACGGCCCATTTACACCCGCTCGTCCGAAACCTCTACAAAAAGGACCGCAAAACAAGTTTTAATCAAAACTTAAGAGTTTATATCGTTGATTACGAGCTTTTCAACACTATTGTATTGCAAAAATTCAATTTCTATTCTTTTTACGCAGTTATAAGTTCAACGGGTCCATTTTAAGGCCCATTTAAACCCGCTCTTCCGAAACCTCTACAAAAAGGACCGAAAAACAAGTTTTGATCCAATTTTACGAGTTCATATAATTTATTACGAGCTTTTCAACAAGATTATATTGCAAAAACTCAAATTCGGTTTTTTTACTCAGTTAAAAGTCCAACGGGTCCATTTTACGGCCCATTTAGACCCGCTCGTACGAAACCTCTACAAAAAGGACCGAAAAACAAGTCTTGATCCAATTTTAGGAGTTCATATAATTGTTTACGAGCTTTTCAACAAGATTATATTGCAAAAACTCAAATTCGGTATTTTTTACTTAGTTAAAAGTCCAACGGGTCTATTTTACGGCCAATTTGGACCCGCTCGCCCGAAACTTCTTCAAAAATGATTGAAAAATAAGTTTTAATCAAATTTTAGGAGTTCATATAATTGATTACGATCTTTTCAACACGACTATATTGCAAAAACTCAATTTATGTACTTTTTACTCAGTTAAAAGTCCAACGGGTCCATTTTACGGCCTATTTAGACCCGCTCGTCCGAAACCTCTACAAAAAGGACCGCAAAACAAGTTTTGATCCAATTTTAGGAGTTCATATAATTGATTACGAGCTTTTCAACAAGATTATATTGCAAAAAGTCAATTTCTGTATTTTTTACTCAGGTAAAAGTCCAACGGGTCCATTTTACGGCCCATTTAGACCCGCTCGCCCGAAACCTCTTCAAAAATGACTGAAAAACAAGTTTTAATCAAATTTTAGGAGTTCATATAATTGATTACGATCTTTTCAACACGATTATATTGCAAAAATTCAATTTCTGTTCTTTTTACGCAGTTATAAGTTCAACGGGTCCATTTTACGGCCTATTTAGACCCGCTCGTCCGAAACCTCTACAAAAAGGACCGCAAAACAAGTTTTGATCCAATTTTAGGAGTTCATATAATTGATTACGAGCTTTTCAAAAGGATTATATTGCAAAAACTCAAATTCGGTATTTTTTACTCATGTAAAAGTCCAACGGGTCCATTTTACGGCCCATTTAGACCCGCTCGTTCGAAACCTCTACAAAAAGGACCGAAAAACAAGTCTTGATCCAATTTTAGGAGTTCATATAATTGTTTACGAGCTTTTCAACAAGATTATATTGAAAAAACTCAAATTCGGTATTTTTTACTTAGTTAAAAGTCCAACGGGTCCATTTTACGGTCCATTTAGACCCGCTCGCCCGAAACCTCTTCAAAAATGACTGAAAAACAAGTTTTAATCAAATTTTAGGAGTTCATATAATTGATTACGATCTTTTCAACACGACTATATTGCAAAAACTCAATTTATGTACTTTTTTACTTAGTTAAAAGTCCAACGGGTCCATTTTACGGCCTATTTAGACCCGCTCGTCCGAAACCTCTACAAAACGGACCGCAAAACAAGTTTTGATCCAATTTTAGGAGTTCATATAATTGATTATGAGCTATTCAACAAGATTATATTGCAAAAAGTCAATTTCTGTATTTTTTACTCAGGTAAAAGTCCAACGGGTCCATTTAGACCCGCTCACCCAAAACCTCTTCAAAAATGACTGAAAAACAAGTTTTAATCAAATCTTATGAGTTCATATAATTGATTACGATCGTTTGAACACGATTATATTGCAAGAACTCAATTTATGTATTTTTTACTTAGTTAAAAGTCCAACGAGTCCATTTTACGGCACATTTAGACCCGCTCGCCCGAAACCTTTTCAAAAATGACTGAAAAACAAGTTTTAATCAAATTTTAGAAGTTCATTTTTGAAGAGATCGTTTCAACACTGTTGTATTGCGAAAATTGAGTTTTTGCAATATAATCGTGTTGAAAAGATCGTAATCAATGATATGAAGTCCTAAAATTTGATTAAAACTTGTTTTTCAGTCATTTTTGAAGAGGTTTCGGGCGAGCGGGTCTAAATGGGCTGTAAAATGGACCCATTGGACTTTTAACTGAGTAAAAAATACCGAATTTGAGTTTTTGCAATATAATCTTGTTGAAAAGCTCGTAATCAATTATATGAACTCCTAAAATTGGATCAAAACTTGTTTTTCGGTCCTTTTTGTAGAGGTTTCGGACGAGTGGGTCTAAATGGGCCTTAAAATGGACCCGTTGAACTTATAACTACGTAAAAAGAACATAAATTGAATTTTTGCAATACAATAGTGTTGAAAAGCTTGTAATCAACGATATGAACTCTTAAGTTTTGATTAAAACTTGTTTTGCGGTACTTTTTGTAGAGGTTTCGGACGAGCGGGTCTAAATGGGCCGTAAAATGGACCCGTTGGACTTTTAACTGAGTAAAAAGTACATAAATTGAGTTTTTGCAATATAATCTTGTTGAAAAGATCATAATCAATGATATCAACTCCTAAAATTTGATTAAACCTGTTTTTTGGTCCCTTTTGAAGAGGTTTCGGGCGAGCTTGTCTAAATGGGCCGTAAAATAGACCTGTTGGACTTTTAACTGAGTAAAAACTATAGAAATTGACTTTTTGCAATATAATCTTATTCAAAAGCTCGTAATCAATTATATGAACTCCTAAAATTGGATCAAAACTTGTTTTTCAAGCCTTTTTGTAGAGGTTTCGGACGAGCGGGTCTAAATGGGCCTTAAAATGGACCCGTTGAACTTATAACTACATAAATTGACTTTTTGCAATACAATAGTGTTGAAAAACTCGTAATCAATGATATGAACTCTTAAGTTTTGATTAAAACGTGTTTTGCGGTCCTTTTTGTAGAGGTTTCGGACGAGCGGGTCTAAATGGGCCGTGAAATGGACCTGTTGGACTTTTAACTGAGTAAAAAGTACATAAATTGAGTTTTTGCAATATAATCGTGTTGAAAAGATCGTAATCAATGATATGAAGTCCTAAAATTTGATTAAAATTTTTCTTCGGTCCTTTTTGAAGAGGTTTCGGGCAAGCGGGTCTAAATGGGCCGTAAAATGGACCCGTTGGACTTTTAACTTAGTAAAAAATACCGAATTTGAGTTTTTGCAATATAATCTTGTTGAAAAGCTCGTAATCAATTATATGAACTCTTAAAATTTGATCAAAACTTGTTTTTCGGTCCTTTTTGCAGAGGTTTCGGGCGAGCGGGTCTAAATGGGCCTTAAAATGGACCCGTTGAACTTATAACTGCATGAAAAGAACATAAATTGAATTTTTGCAATACAATAGTGTTGAAAAGCTCGTAATCAACGATATGAACTCTTAAGCTTTGATTAAAACTTGTTTTGCGGTCCTTTTTGTAGAGGTTTCGGACGAGCGGGTCTATATGGGTCTTAAAATGGACCCGTTGGACTTTTAACTGAGTAAAAAGTACAAAAATTGAGTTTTTGCAATATAATCTTTTTTAAAAAATCGTAATAAATGATATGAAGTCCTAAAATTGGACTAAAACATTTTTCGGTCATTTTTGAAGAGGTTTCGGGCGAACGGGTCTAAATGGGCCGTAAAATGGACCCGTTGGACTTTTAACTGAGTAAAAAATACCGAATTTGAGTTTTTGCAATATAATCTTGTTGAAAAGCTTGTAATCAATTATATGAACTCCTAAAATTTGATCAAAACTTGTTTTTCAGTCATTTTTGAAGAGGTTTCGGGCGAGCGGGTCTAACTGCGCCGTAAAATGGACCCGTTAGACTTTTAACTGAGTAAAAAATACCGAATTTGAGTTTTTGCAATATAATCTTGTTGAAAAGCTCGTAATCAATTATATGAACTCCTAAAGTTGGATCAAAACTTGTTTTTTGGTCCTTTTTGTAGAGTTTCGAACGTGCGGGTCTAAATGGGCCGTAAAATGGACCCGTTGGACTTTTAACTATGTAAAAAATACCGAATTTGAGTTTTTGCAATATAATATTGTTGAAAAGCTCGTAATCAATTATATGAACTCTTAAAATTTGATCAAAACTTGTTTTTCGGTCCTTTTTGCAGAGGTTTCGGGCGAGCGGGTCTAAATGGGCCTTAAAATGGACCCGTTGAACTTATAACTGCATGAAAAGAACAGAAATTGAATTTTTGCAATACAATAGTGTTGAAAAGCTCGTAATCAACGATATGAACTCTTAAGTTTTGATTAAAACTTGTTTTGCGGTCCTTTTTGTAGAGGTTTCGGACGAGCGGGTCTAAATGGGCCTTAAAATGGACCCGTTGGACTCTTTTTTTGAAGAAAAAGGCCTCATTAAAAACCCCTACTACTGTCCTTCAAGCAGAGCTAGAGGACCCTAAAAAGGGGAAAAGAGTGCCTTAGATTTTATTAATTCGGAGAGATTCTACTTACAAGATGATAGATACAAGGTGGTGCAACAGAATTAAAAGATACAGAAGACATGGATCCTAGAGCATTGGCCGCCAAAGTATGGGCTACAGCGTTTGCCTCACGGCGTACATAAGATACAAGAGCAAAAGGTAAAGTATGTAAAGACTCTCGAATCCTAATAAGGAGGGGTCCCATGGTAGAAAGGTCATGTCCTGGGTTGTTGAGTCTATTCGCAATAGATGCACAGTCTGTTTCGAACAAAACCCGATTCCATCCATGAGATAGAGCGAAAGTGATCCCCGCGAGAAGGCCTTCACCTTCACAAGTGGTAGCGTCCAAACAGCTGCCTATCGGGAAAGCAAGGCCTCCAACTACCACACCTGACAAATCACGTGCCACGACACCAACATCCACAGCACGAGTGATAGGGTCAAAAGCCCCATCCACATTTATTTTAATGTGATCAAGTGGTGGAGGTGTCCAACATGGAGTAGATAGAATAGACGATGATTAAATAGATTGAAGGGTGGCTTTGTAAAATTCCTCATGAAGATTGATGGAGTTAATAGCAGTAAGCCATGGCGGTTGTAGATGACGGTTATGAGTCCAATCGTTACGTCTATTCCAGGTGTTCCAGATGGTTGTGAGGAAAAGACCAAATTTATCCGACGGTAAGAGGTGGGCTGCCTCTTCTAACCATTGGATAGGAGTAGTAGTTGTGCTCCTAGTTATTGTATTGGGAATTCCAGAGAGGTGAAGAGCCTCAGAAGCCCCAGCACAGTCACGAAGGGCATGGAGGATAGATTCAGAGTGGGTCCCGCAAATAGGACAGGGCCCAGAGTTGGGGGAGAAGACTTGTAATTTTGAGCCAACGGGGAGAGATGCAGATGCTGCCCGCCATCCAAAAGTTTTAACTTTGGGAAGGGCCTTAGTTTTAGACAGGAACTTCCAGAACCGAGTGGGGGGAGTATGAGGATCCGAATTGCGTTGTAGAAATAAGTATCCTGAACGGACTGAGTAGATACCGGAGTCATTAGGAGCCTAGAAGATAGAATCACGGTGATCATTAATAATGGGAATACGGAGAATGGCATCGGCATCCACTTGATTGAAATAGGTACGGACCTTCTCGGTATCCCTAGCAGTCTGATTACGGAGCATGAAGTCACGACATCGAATATGGATTTCCTCAGAGATTTCATAGTCCCCTGTAAGGGTAACAGGAGAAGAGCCTCCCCAAATGTCTTTATGGACACGTATGTTACTATTTATGCCTGGACGATATAAAAAGCCCTGGAAGAGGCGTTGTAGTGCACTATGGAGACCTTGCCAAGCAAAGGAGCCTCTGTTGGGTCGGGAAGCATCAAGGATATTCCCTGAAGGGAAATATTTGGCGCGATATATTTGGCCCAATAAGGAATCCGGTTCACAAATGAGACGCCATAGTTGCTTACCCAAGAGGGCAACATTAAAATCCTTCAGGTCTTTGAAACCCATTCCCCCAGCAGACTTAGGTAGACAAACATGATTCCAGGGAAGCATATGCCACCCTTTCTTGTTTGATTTACCAGTCCACCAATATTTACGGATAGCTGAAGTCATATCATCAATGATGTTTTGTGGCAGAAGGTAACAAGACATGACATATTAAGGTAAAGATTGTAGGACTGCTTTGATGAAAATCTCACGTCTACTAAATGAAAGGAGGTGTTTATCCCAATTAGAAAGGCGGTCGTGTACCTTCTCACGAACAAAACCTAGAGCCTCAGTCTTATTTTTCCCAATGAGCAATGGAACACCTAGGTATACACCAGGGTTGGAGGCTTCACGGACTTGCAATAGATTGTTAATTGTAACCCTTTTTGAATGTGGGGTGCGAGGGTTGTAGAAAATAGTCGATTTCTCAAAATTTACTGCTTGACCAGAAGCGGTAGCGTAGGTTTGTAGTGCCCGTTTGAGAAGAGTGGCTTCATCTGGATTAGTATTTATGAAAACCATGCAGTCATCTGCAAAGAGGAGATGATTGACTTTGGGACCATGCCTACAAGCCCCAAGCCCTGGTAGGACGTTTGTCTGTTGGGCAGCGGATAAATAGGCAGAGAGACCTTGTGTGCAAAAAAGGAAAAGGAAAGGGGATAAGGGGTCACCTTGACGAAGACCACGGTGCGGTTGAAAGAATGGGGAGAAAGAATTATTAATCTTAACTGTAAAAGAAGCTGAGGAGATGCATCGCATAATAAGGGAGACCCATGCAGGTGCAAAACCCATACGATTCATTACATTAGCCAAAAAAGACCATTCGACTCTATCAAAAGCTTTCTCCATATCTAATTTTAAAGCAGCACCATTGGCAGATTTGGTAGCACCAGCATTAATGTTGTGAATAATTTCATGGGCAACGAGTATATTATCAGTTATATTACGTCCCTGGACAAATGCTGCTTGGTTAGGGCTGATACAAAAAGGTATTGTATGCTTCATTCTATTAACAATGGTTTTGGCTACTATTTTGTATAAAACAGTACAGAGACTAATGGGCCTTAGTTGTCTCATAGAAGTCGAATCCTTGATTTTCGGAATAAGAACAAGAATAGTTTTGTTAACGGAGGCCATATCTGCAGTGCCATTTAGCAGATTAAGGCATAGAGTAGTGACATCATCGCCTATCGTGTCCCAGTGTTGTCTAAAAAAGCTGCTTGGTAGACCGTCAATACCAGGTGCTTTCCGTGGGTTAATGTCGCGAAAAGCTTGAAAAATTTCGTTCTTAGTGAAGTTCTTTGAAAGGGTATCATTCATAGCTTGTGTTATTGATGGCGAAATTTTATTGAGTATATTTTTATAAAGCTGTGGATTAGAAGACATGAAAAGATTTTGGAAATAGTCAGAAGCAATTAACATTATATCCTTTTCATCAGTACACCAATTCGAGTTAGAGTCAAAGAGACCGATTATTGAATTTTTTCCCCTCATATTATTGGCTTTGGCACGAAAGAATCTTGTATTTTTATCCCCTTGAGAGAGCCAGAGGTTTCTAGATCTTTGCGCCCAGTAAATTTCCTGTTCCGTTAGAAGTGTATTGAGTTCGGCTATGTATTTGATATAGAGTTCTTCATTTGTAGATGTTAAAGGTCGACACAAAAATTTATTGATTTTTTTGTAAGAAAATTAATGCGTCCTGATGTATTATATCTTTTTTGATTTTTCCAGGCCTCTAAGCAAGTACCGACAGCTTGTAATTTTTCTAGAGCTGTTCCATTTGTTGTATCCCAAGTACTTTTAACTAGAGCGATGTTATCCTCACGGTTTGCCCAACAATTTTCGAATCGAAAAGTGTTAGGTGAACAGTGAATTTGAGATGTGTCCGTGGGGGATGTGTCTAGAAGTAAAAAGCAGTGGTCGGATTTGGCAACATAAACCGTAGAGATACGATGCACAGGGTGTAGATTTTTCCAAGCTGAGTTTGCTATGAATCGATCTAATCTTTCATGGATAGTTGGGGTTAAAGGCCCAATTTTCGACCAAGTAAACCAGCCGGAAGTAGGTTTGCAATCATACAGATTGTTGCGGGAAAGAGAGTGACGAAAATTGTTGATTTGTGATCTTGCACGACGGCTACCACCTTGTTTTTCATTATCTGATAAAATTTCGTTAAAATCCCCGCCCAAGATCCAAGGAATATTTTGGTTATTTGTATTTAAAGAATCAATAATTTCCCATGTTTTATATTTCTGACTCGTTTCAGAAAAACCATGCATACCAGTAAAATACATAGTGCAATCATCCAATTGAATTTGGGTATGAATGAAACGACTTGAATACGAAAGCAAACTAAGATTTATATTATTCGAAATAAAGAGTGCCAAACCAGAACATCCATCATTTGGGGGATAGTAATAACTTCTAATAATCCTAGGGAAAGACATAGTCGGCTACATGCTGCATTATTAATCTTAGTTTCGCAAAGAAAAATAATATTCGGACTAGATTGTTGGACATAATTCTTAAAATGTTGAACTGCCTGGACTTGTCCTAATCCCTGGCAGTTCCAACAAAGGATCCTCATTTTGCTCGGCGGGGCTGAGAGTCAGCCGCCGCCGGAGAGTTTTTGAGCTGCTCATCCCAGCCTTAGGAGTGGATCCGGAGGGTTTGGATTTCTTGGGTAGGAGCGACCCTTGGATGGGGGAACATCGTTTTGTGCCTCGGTTTGGTGGGGCTGGAGCAGGGGCAGGAGCTGCATCATTCGGGTAAGTTTTTAAGAGCCAGAGGTTAAAATCATTGAAATTTGATTCGGTAGTAACAAGAGGCTTACGTAAATCAGCTTCGATTTTCTTGATTTGTTGAGCAGTTGGGCTAGGAACACCATCATCAGTGGCATCCCAATCATCATCTGATACATCCTCTGGATAGGATAGATGGTGTTTAGAGGTTGCGGCTCGAGAGGAGCTTTCTGTTTTGACTCTGAGGCTGAGGGATCTTTGGAAAGGGGAACATCGCCCATAGCAGTATCAATGTTGGGCGCTTCATCAGTGGGCTGTTCCGAGAAGGACGCAGCATCCCCCTCGTTTAGAGAGCCTGCGGATGGTTTGGAATTAGTAAAAATTATAGGGATTGGATGTTGATGAAAATAAGGAACAATATTGATAAAGAGATTGGGAGGATTACCAATAGTATTCGGATCATTAGCAGGGACATTGACATTAGCGGTAGCAGCATTAGCAGTAGGGGCTGTGAAAAATAATAGGCGTTGAAAAGATAGAACCAGGAGTAAAGAAAGAATTAGTTTAAGTGTAAAGCATAAAGAAAATAAAATAGCGGAGATAGGAGAAAATAGTTTACCAGATGGAATAGGGTTGTTTTGGTTGCGATCATGTTCAATATTGCGGATACGCCCACGTGTACCGATTGGGCGACGTCTTGGTGGGAGATAGCGGAGCCACTCCCCGTATTGCAGCTTGCTGAGGTCTAGAGAAGAGCGGATTGGACAGTTTTCAATGGTATGGCTAATTATACCACAGCCAGGACATAAGGTAGAAGTTTCGGGCGAGCAAGTCTAAATGGGCCTTAAAATGGACCCGTTGAACTTATAACTGCGTTAAAAGAACATATATGAATTTTTGCAATATATTCGTGTTGAAAAGATCGTAATCAACGATATGAACTCCTAAAATTTGATTAAAACTTATTTTTCAGTCATTTTTGAAGAGGTTTCGGGCGAGCGGGTCTAAATGGGCTGTAAAATGGACCCGTTGGACTTTTAACTAAGTAAAAAGTACAGAAATTGAGTTTTTGCAATATAATCTTGTTGAAAAGCTCGTAATCAATTATATGAACTCCTAAAATTGGATCAAAACTTTTTTTCGGTCCTTTTTGTAGAGTTTTCGAACGAGCGGGTCTAAATGGGCCGTAAAATGGACTCGTTGGACTTTTAACTCAGTAAAAAATACCGAATTTGAGTTCTTGCATTATAATCTTGTTGAAAAGCTCGTAATCAATTATATGAACTCCTAAAATTGGATCAAAACTTGTTTTTCGGTCCTTTTTGTAGAGGTTTCAGACGAGCGGGTCTAAATGGGCCTTAAAATGGACCCGTTGAACTTATAAGTGCGTAAAAACAATAGAAATTGAATTTTTGCAATACAATAGTGTTGAAAAGCTCGTAATCAATGATATGAACTCTTAAGTTTTGATTAAAACTTGTTTTGCGGTCGTTTTTGTAGAGGTTTCGGACGAGCGGGTCTAAATGGGCCGTAAAATTGACCCGTTGGACTTTGAACTGAGTAAAAAGTACGAAAATTGAGTTTTTGCAATATAATCATGTTGAAAAGATCGTAATCAATTATATGAACTCCTAAAATTTGATTAAAACTCTTTTTTCGGTCATTTTTGAAGAGGTTTCGGGCAAGCGGGTCTAAATGGGCCGTAAAATGGACCCGTTGGAATTTTAACTAAGTAAAAAATACCGAATTTGAGTTTTTGCAATATAATCTTGTTGAAAAACTCGTAATCAATTATATGAACTCCTAAAATTTTATCAAAACTTGTTTTTCAGTCATTTTTGAAAAGGTTTCGGACGAGCGGGTCTAAATGGGCCTTAAAATGGATCCATTGAACTTATAACTGCGTAAAAAGAACAGAAATTGAATTTTTGCAATACAATCGTGTTGAAAAGATCGTAATCAGTTATATGAACTCCTAAAATCTGATTAAAACTTGTTTTTTCAGCAATTTTTGAAGAGGTTTCGGGCGAGCGGGTCTAAATGGGCCGTAAAATGGACCCGTTGGACTTTTAATTGAGTAAAAAGTACCAAAATTTAGTTTTTGCAATATAATCGTGTTGAAAAGATCGTAATCAATTATATGAACTCCTAAAATTTGATCAAAACTTGTTTTTCGGTCCTTTTTGTAGAAGTTTCGGGCGAGCGGGTCTAAATGGGTCGTAAAATGGACCCGTTGGACTTTTAACTGAGTAAAAAATACAGAAATTGACTTTTTGCAATATAATCTTGTTGAAAAGCTCGTAATCAATTATATGAACTCCTAAAATTGGATCAAAACTTGTTTTTCGGTCCTTTTTGTAGAGGCTTCGGACGAGCGGGTCTAAATGGGCCTTCAAATTGACCCGTTGAACTTATAACTGTGTAAAAAGAACATAAATTGAATTTTTGCAATACAATAGTGTTGAAAAGCTCGTAATCAACGATATGAACTCTTAAGTTTTGATTAAAACTTGTTTTGCGGTCCTTTTTGTAGAGGTTTCGGACGAGCTGGTCTAAATGGGCCGTAAAATGGACCCGTTGGACTTCTAACTGAGTAAAAAGTACATAAATTGTGTTTTTGCAATATAATCGTGTTGAAAAGATCGTAATCAATTATATGAACTCCTAAAATTTGATTAAAACTTGTTTTTCAGTCATTTTTGAAGAGGTTTCGGGCGAGCGGGTCTAAATGGGCTGTAAAATGGACCCGTTGGACTTTTAACTAAGTAAAAAATACCGAATTCGAGTTTTTGCAATATAATCTTGCTGAAAAGCTCGTAATCATTTATATGAACTCCTAAAATTGGATCAAAACTTGATTTTCGGTCCTTTTTGTAGAGGTTTCGAACGAGCGGGTCTAAATGGGTCGTAAAATGGACCCGTTGGACTTTTAATTGAGTAAAAAATACCGAATTTGAGTTTTTGCAATATAATCTTGTTGAAAAGCTCGTAATTAACGATATGAACTCCTAAAATTGGATCAAAACTTGTTTTTCGGTCCTTTTTGTAGAAGTTTTGGACGGGCGAGTCCAAATGGGCCTTAAAATGGACCCGTTGAACTTATAACTGCGTAAAAAGAATAGAATTTGAATTTTTGCAATAGAATAGTGTTGAAAATATCGTAATCAATTATATGAACTCCTAAAATTTGATTAAAACTTGTTTTTCAGTCCTTTTTGTAGAGGTTTCGGGCGAGCGGGTCAAAATGGGCATTAAAATGGACCCGTTGGACTTTTAACTAAGTAAAAAAAATACCGAATTTGTGTTTTTGCAATATAATCTTGTTGAAAAGCTCGTAATCAATTATATGAACTCCTAAAATTGGATCAAAACTTGTTTTTCGGTCCTTTTTGTAGAGTTTCGAACGAGCGGGTCTAAATGGACCGTAAAATGGACCCGTTGGACTTTTAACTAAGTAAAAAATACCGAATTTGAGTTTTTGCAATATAATCTTGTTGAAAAGCTCGTAATCAATTATATGAACTCCTAAAATTAGATCAAAACTTGTTTTTCGGTCCTTTTTGTAGAGGTTTCGGACGAGCGCGTCTAAATGGGCCTTAAAATGGACCCGTTGAACTTATAACTGCGTAAAAAGAACAGAAATTGAATTTTTTGCAATACTATAGTGTTGAAAAGATCGTAATCAACGATATGAACTCTTAAGTTTTGATTAAAACTTGTTTTGCGGTGCTTTTTGTAGAGGTTTCGGACGAGAGGGTCTAAATGGGCCGTAAAATGGACCCGTAGGACTTTTAACTGAGTAAAAAGTACCAAAATATAGTTTTAGCAATATAATCGTGTTGAAAAGATCGTAATCAATTATATGAACTCCTAAAATTTGATTAAAACTTGTTTTTCAGTCATTTTTGAAGAGGTTTCGGGCCAGCGAGTCTAAATGGGCCGTAAAATGGACCCGTTGGACTTCTAACTGAGTAAAAAGTACATAAATTGTGTTTTTGCAATATAATCGTGTTGAAAAGATCGTAATCAATTATATGAACTCCTAAAATTTGATTAAAACTTGTTTTTCAGTCATTTTTGAAGAGGTTTCGGGCGAGCGGGTCTAAATGGGCTGTAAAATGGACCCGTTGGACTTTTAACTAAGTAAAAAATACCGAATTCGAGTTTTTGCAATATAATCTTGCTGAAAAGCTCGTAATCATTTATATGAACTCCTAAAATTGGATCAAAACTTGATTTTCGGTCCTTTTTGTAGAGGTTTCGAACGAGCGGGTCTAAATGGGTCGTAAAATGGACCCGTTGGACTTTTAATTGAGTAAAAAATACCGAATTTGAGTTTTTGCAATATAATCTTGTTGAAAAGCTCGTAATTAACGATATGAACTCCTAAAATTGGATCAAAACTTGTTTTTCGGTCCTTTTTGTAGAAGTTTTGGACGGGCGAGTCCAAATGGGCCTTAAAATGGACCCGTTGAACTTATAACTGCGTAAAAAGAATAGAATTTGAATTTTTGCAATAGAATAGTGTTGAAAATATCGTAATCAATTATATGAACTCCTAAAATTTGATTAAAACTTGTTTTTCAGTCCTTTTTGTAGAGGTTTCGGGCGAGCGGGTCAAAATGGGCATTAAAATGGACCCGTTGGACTTTTAACTAAGTAAAAAAAATACCGAATTTGTGTTTTTGCAATATAATCTTGTTGAAAAGCTCGTAATCAATTATATGAACTCCTAAAATTGGATCAAAACTTGTTTTTCGGTCCTTTTTGTAGAGTTTCGAACGAGCGGGTCTAAATGGACCGTAAAATGGACCCGTTGGACTTTTAACTAAGTAAAAAATACCGAATTTGAGTTTTTGCAATATAATCTTGTTGAAAAGCTCGTAATCAATTATATGAACTCCTAAAATTAGATCAAAACTTGTTTTTCGGTCCTTTTTGTAGAGGTTTCGGACGAGCGCGTCTAAATGGGCCTTAAAATGGACCCGTTGAACTTATAACTGCGTAAAAAGAACAGAAATTGAATTTTTTGCAATACTATAGTGTTGAAAAGATCGTAATCAACGATATGAACTCTTAAGTTTTGATTAAAACTTGTTTTGCGGTGCTTTTTGTAGAGGTTTCGGACGAGAGGGTCTAAATGGGCCGTAAAATGGACCCGTAGGACTTTTAACTGAGTAAAAAGTACCAAAATTTAGTTTTAGCAATATAATCGTGTTGAAAAGATCGTAATCAATTATATGAACTCCTAAAATTTGATTAAAACTTGTTTTTCAGTCATTTTTGAAGAGGTTTCGGGCCAGCGAGTCTAAATGGGCCGTAAAATGGACCCGTTGGACTTTTAACTGAGTAAAAAATACCGAATTTGAGTTTTTGCAATATAATCTTGTTGAAAAGCTCGTAATCAATTATATGAACTCCTAAAATTGGATCAAAACTTGTTTTTCGGTCCTTTTTGTAGAGGTTTCGGACGAGCGGGTCTAAATGGGCCTTAAAATTGACCCGTTGAACTTATAACTGCGTTAAAAGAACATATATGAATTTTTGCAATATATTCGTGTTGAAAAGATCGTAATCAACGATATGAACTCCTAAAATTTGATTAAAACTTATTTTTCAGTCATTTTTGAAGAGGTTTCGGGCGAGCGGGTCTAAATGGGCTGTAAAATAGACCCGTTGGACTTTAAACTAAGTAAAAAGTACAGAAATTGAGTTTTTGCAATATAATCGTGTTGAAACGATCGTAATCAATTATATGAACTCCTAAAATTTGATTAAAACTTGTTTTTCAGTCATTTTTGAAGAGGTTTCGGGCGAGCGGATCTAAATGGGACATAAAATGGACCCGTTGGACTTTTAACTGAGTAAAAAGTACATAAATTATGTTTTTGTAATATAATCGTGTTGAAACGATCGTAATCAATTATATGAACTCCTAAAATTTGATTAAAACTTGTTTTTCAGTCATTTTTGAAGAGGTTTCGGGCGAGCGGATCTAAATGGGTCGTAAAATGGACCCGTTGGACTTTTAACTAGTAAAAAATACAGAAATTGACTTTTTGCAATCTAATCTTGTTGAAAAGCTCGTAATCAATTATATGAACTCCTAAAATTGGATAAAAACTTGTTTTTCGGTCCTTTTTGTAGAGGTTTCGGACGAGCGGTTCTAAATGAGCCTTAAAATTGACCCGTTGAACTTATAACTGCGTAAAAAGAACATAAATTGAACTTTTGCAATACAATAGTGTTGAAAAGCTCGTAATCAACGATATGAACTCTTAAGTTTTGATTAAAACTTGTTTTACGGTCCTTTTTGTAGAGGTTTCGGACGAGCTGGTCTAAATGGGCCGTAAAATGGACTCGTTGGACTTTTAACTAAGTAAAAAGTACAGAAATTGAGTTTTTGCAATATAATCGTGTTGAAACAATCGTAATCAATTATATGAACTCCTAAAATTTGATTAAAACTTGTTTTTCAGTCATTTTTGAAGAGGTTTCGGGCGAGCGGATCTAAATGGGACGTAAAATGGACCCGTTGGACTTTTAACTGAGTAAAAAGTACATAAATTATGTTTTTGCAATATAATCGTGTTGAAACGATCGTAATCAATTATATGAACTCCTAAAATTTGATTAAAACTTGTTTTTCAGTCATTTTTGTAGAGGTTTCGGGCGAGCGGGTCTAAATGGGCCGTAAAATGGACCCGTTAGACTTTTAACTGAGTAAAAAATACCGAATTTGAGTTTTTGCAATATAATCTTGTTGAAAAGCTCGTAATCAATTATATGAACTCCTAAATTGGATCAAAACTTGTTTTCGGTCCTTTTTGTAGTGGTTTCGGACGAGCGGGTCTAAATGGGCCTTAAAATGGCCCCGTTAAACTTATAACTGCGTAAAAAGAAAAGAAATTGAATTTTTTGCAATACAATAGTGTTGAAAAGCTCGTAATCAACGATATGAACTCTTATGTTTTGATTAAAACTTGTTTTGCGGTCCTTTTTATAGAGGTTTCGGACGAGCGGGTCTAAATGCGCCGTAAAATGGACCCGTTGGACTTTTAACTGAGTAAAAAATACAAAAATTGAGTTTTTGCAATATAATCATGTTGAAACGATCGTAATCAATTATATGAACTCCTAAAATTTGATTAAAACATGTTTTTCAGTCATTTTTTAAGAGGTTTCGGGCGAGCGGGTCTAAATGGGCCGTAAAATGGATCCGTTGGTCTTTTAACTGAGTAAAAAATACAGAAATTGACTTTTTGCAATATAATCTTGTTGAAAAGCTCGTAATCAATTATATGAACTCCTAAAATTGGATCAAAACTTGTTTTTCGGTCCTTTTTGTAGAGGCTTCGGACGAGCGGGTCTAAATGGGCCTTCAAATTGACCCGTTGAACTTATAACTGCGTAAAAAGAACATAAATTGAATTTTTGCAATACAATAGTGTTGAAAAGCTCGTAATCAACGATATGAACTCTTAAGTTTTGAATAAAACTTGTTTTGCGGTCCTTTTTGTAGAGGTTTCGGACGAGCTGGTCTAAATGGGCCGTAAATTGGACCCGTTGGACTTCTAACTGAGTAAAAAGTACATAAATTGTGATTTTGCAATATAATCGTGTTGAAAAGATCGTAATCAATTATATGAACTCCTAAAATTTGATTAAAACTTGTTTTTCAGTCATTTTTGAAGAGGTTTCGGGCGAGCGGGTCTAAATGGGCTGTAAAATGGACCCGTTGGACTTTTAACTAAGTAAAAAATACTGAATTCGAGTTTTTGCAATATAATCTTGCTGAAAAGCTCGTAATCATTTATATGAACTCCTAAAATTGGATCAAAACTTGATTTTCGGTCCTTTTTGTAGAGGTTTCGAACGAGCGGGTCTAAATGGGCCGTAAAATGGACCTGTTGGAATTTTAATTGAGTAAAAAATACCGAATTTGAGTTTTGTCAATATAATCTTGTTGAAAAGCTCGTAATTAACGATATGAACTCCTAAAATTGGATCAAAACTTGTTTTTCGGTCCTTTTTGTAGAAGTTTTGGACGGGCGAGTCTAAATGGGCCTTAAAATGGACCCGTTGAACTTATAACTGCGTAAAAAGAATAGAATTTGAATTTTTGCAATAGAATAGTGTTGAAAATATCGTAATCAATTATATGAACTCCTAAAATTTGATTAAAACTTGTTTTTCAGTCCTTTTTGTAGAGGTTTCGGGCGAGCGGGTCAAAATGGGCATTAAAATGGACCCGTTGGACTTTTAACTAAGTAAAAAAATACCGAATTTGAGTTTTTGCAATATAATCTTGTTGAAAAGCTCGTAATCAATTATATGAACTCCTAAAATTGGATCAAAACTTGTTTTCGGTCCTTTTGTAAAGTTTCGAACGAGCGGGTCTAAATGGGCCGTAAAATGGACCCGTTGGACTTTTAACTAAGTAAAAAATACCGAATTTGAGTTTTTGCAATATAATCTTGTTGAAAAGCTCGTAATCAATTATATGAACTCCTAAAATTAGATCAAAACTTGTTTTTCGATCCTTTTTGTAGAGGTTTCGGACGAGCACGTCTAAATGGGCCTTAAAATGGATCCGTTGAACTTATAACTGCGTAAAAAGAACAAAAATTGAATTTTTTGCAATACTATAGTGTTGAAAAGATCGTAATCAATGATATGAACTCTTAAGTTTTGATTAAAACTTGTTTTGCGGTGCTTTTTGTAGAAGTTTCGGGCGAGCAAGTCTAAATGGGCCTTAAAATGGACCCGTTGAACTTATAACTGCGTTAAAAGAACATATATGAATTTTTGCAATATATTCGTGTTGAAAAGATCGTAATCAACGATATGAACTCCTAAAATTTGATTAAAACTTATTTTTCAGTCATTTTTGAAGAGGTTTCGGGCGAGCGGGTCTAAATGGGCTGTAAAATGGACCCGTTGGACTTTTAACTAAGTAAAAAGTACAGAAATTGAGTTTTTGCAATATAATCGTGTTGAAACGATCGTAATCAATTATATGAACTCCTAAAATTTGATTAAAACTTGTTTTTCAGTCATTTTTGAAGAGGTTTCGGGCGAGCGGATCTAAATGGGACATAAAATGGACCCGTTGGACTTTTAACTGAGTAAAAAGTACATAAATTATGTTTTTGTAATATAATCGTGTTGAAACGATCGTAATCAATTATATGAACTCCTAAAATTTGATTAAAACTTGTTTTTCAGTCATTTTTGAAGAGGTTTCGGGCGAGCGGATCTAAATGGGACATAAAATGGACCCGTTGGACTTTTAACTGAGTAAAAAGTACATAAATTATGTTTTTGTAATATAATCGTGTTGAAACGATCGTAATCAATTATATGAACTCCTAAAATTTGATTAAAACTTGTTTTTCAGTCATTTTTGTAGAGGTTTCGGGCGAGCGGGTCTAAATGGGCCGTAAAATGGACCCGTTAGACTTTTAACTGAGTAAAAAATACCGAATTTGAGTTTTTGCAATATAATCTTGTTGAAAAGCTCGTAACCAATTATATGAACTCCTAAAATTTGATCAAAACTTGTTTTACAGTCCTTTTTGTAGAGGTTTCGGGCGAGCGGGTCTAAAGGGGCCATAAAATGGACCCGTTGAACTTATAACTGCGTAAAAAGAACATAAATTGAATTTTTAGAATACAATAGTGTTGAAAAGCTCGTAATCAACGATATGAACTCTTAAGTTTTGATTAAAACTTGTTTTGCGGTCCTTTTTGTAGAGGTTTCGGACGAGCGGGTCTAAATGGGCCGTAAAATGGACCCGTTGGACTTTTAACTGAGTAAAAAGTACATAAATTGAGTTTTTGTAATATAATTGTATTGAAAAGGTCGTAATCAATGATATGAAGTCCTAAAATTAGGTTAAAACTTGTTTTTCAGTCATTTTTGAAAAGGTTTCGGGCGAGCGGGTCTAAATGGGCCGTAAAATGGACCCGTTGGACTTTTAACTAAGTAAAAAATACCGAATTTGAGTTTTTGCAATGTAATCTTGTTGGAAAGCTCGTAATGAATTATATGAACTCCTAAAATTTGATCAAAACTTGTTTTTCGGTCCTTTTTGTAGAAGTTTCGGGCGAGCAAGTCTAAATGGGCCTTAAAATGGACCCGTTGAACTTATAACTGCGTTAAAAGAACATATATGAATTTTTGCAATATATTCGTGTTGAAAAGATCGTAATCAACGATATGAACTCCTAAAATTTGATTAAAACTTATTTTTCAGTCATTTTTGAAGAGGTTTCGGGCGAGCGGGTCTAAATGGGCTGTAAAATGGACCCGTTGGACTTTTAACTAAGTAAAAAGTACAGAAATTGAGTTTTTGCAATATAATATTGTTGAAAAGCTCGTAATCAATTATATGAACTCCTAAAATTGGATCAAAACTTTTTTTCGGTCCTTTTTGTAGAGTTTTCGAACGAGCGAGTCTAAATGGGCCGTAAAATGGACTCGTTGGACTTTTAACTCAGTAAAAAATACCGAATTTGAGTTCTTGCATTATAATCTTGTTGAAAAGCTCGTAATCAATTATATGAACTCCTAAAATTGGATCAAAACTTGTTTTTCGGTCCTTTTTGTAGAGGTTTCAGACGAGCGGGTCTAAATGGGCCTTAAAATGGACCCGTTGAACTTATAAGTGCGTAAAAACAATAGAAATTGAATTTTTGCAATACAATGGTGTTGAAAAGCTCGTAATCAACGATATGAACTCTTAAGTTTTGATTAAAACTTGTTTTGCGGTCGTTTTTGTAGAGGTTTCGGACGAGCGGGTCTAAATGGGCCGTAAAATTGACCCGTTGGACTTTGAACTGAGTAAAAAGTACGAAAATTGAGTTTTTGCAATATAATCGTGTTGAAAAGATCGTAATCAATTATATGAACTCCTAAAATTTGATTAAAACATGTTTTTCAGTCATTTTTTAAGAGGTTTCGGACGAGCTGGTCTAAATGGGCCGTAAAATGGACCCGTTGGACTTTGAACTGAGTAAAAAGTACGAAAATTGAGTTTTTGCAATATAATCGTGTTGAAAAGATCGTAATCAATTATATGAACTCCTAAAATTTGATTAAAACTCTTTTTTCGGTCATTTTTGAAGAGGTTTCGGGCAAGCGGGTCTAAATGGGCCGTAAAATGGACCCGTTGGAATTTTAACTAAGTAAAAAATACCGAATTTGAGTTTTTGCAATATAATCTTGTTGAAAAACTCGTAATCAATTATATGAACTCCTAAAATTTTATCAAAACTTGTTTTTCAGTCATTTTTGAAAAGGTTTCGGACGAGCGGGTCTAAATGGGCCTTAAAATGGATCCATTGAACTTATAACTGCGTAAAAAGAACGTAAATTGAATTTTTGCAATACAATCGTGTTGAAAAGATCGTAATCAGTTATATGAACTCCTAAAATCTGATTAAAACTTGTTTTTTCAGCAATTTTTGAAGAGGTTTCGGGCGAGCGGGTCTAAATGGGCCGTAAAATGGACCCGTTGGACTTTTAACTGAGTAAAAAGTACCAAAATTTAGTTTTTGCAATATAACCGTGTTGAAAAGATCGTAATCAATTATATGAACACCTAAAATTTGATCAAAACTTGTTTTTCGGTCCTTTTTGTAGAAGTTTCGGGCGAGCGGGTCTAAATGGGTCGTAAAATGGACCCGTTGGACTTTTAACTGAGTAAAAAATACAGAAATTGACTTTTTGCAATATAATCTTGTTGAAAAGCTCGTAATCAATTATATGAACTCCTAAAATTGGATCAAAACTTGTTTTTCGGTCCTTTTTGTAGAGGCTTCGGACGAGCGGGTCTAAATGGGCCTTCAAATTGACCCGTTGAACTTATAACTGCGTAAAAAGAACATAAATTGAATTTTTGCAATACAATAGTGTTGAAAAGCTCGTAATCAACGATATGAACTCTTAAGTTTTGATTAAAACTTGTTTTGCGGTCCTTTTTGTAGAGGTTTCGGACGAGCTGGTCTAAATGGGCCGTAAAATGGACCCGTTGGACTTCTAACTGAGTAAAAAGTACATAAATTGTGTTTTTGCAATATAATCGTGTTGAAAAGATCGTAATCAATTATCTGAACTCCTAAAATTTGATTAAAACTTGTTTTTCAATCATTTTTGAAGAGGTTTCGGGCGAGCGGGTCTAAATGGGCTGTAAAATGGACCCGTTGGACTTTTAACTAAGTAAAAAATATCGAATTCGAGTTTTTGCAATATAATCTTGCTGAAAAGCTCGTAATCATTTATATGAACTCCTAAAATTGGATCAAAACTTGATTTTCGGTCCTTTTTGTAGAGGTTTCGAACGAGCGGGTCTAAATGGGCCGTAAAATGGACCCGTTGGACTTTTAATTGAGTAAAAAATACTGAATTTGAGTTTTTGCAATATAATCTTGTTGAAAAGCTCGTAATTAACGATATGAACTCCTAAAATTGGATCAAAACTTGTTTTTCGGTCCTTTTTGTAGAAGTTTTGGACGGGCGAGTCCAAATGGGCCTTAAAATGGACCCGTTGAACTTATAACTGCGTAAAAAGAATAGAAATTGAATTTTTGCAATAGAATAGTGTTGAAAATATCGTAATCAATTATATGAACTCCTAAAATTTGATTAAAACTTGTTTTTCAGTCCTTTTTGTAGAGGTTTCGGGCGAGCGGGTCAAAATGGGCATTAAAATGGACCCGTTGGACTTTTAACTAAGTAAAAAAAATACCGAATTTGAGTTTTTGCAATATAATCTTGTTGAAAAGCTCGTAATCAATTATATGAACTCCTAAAATTGGATCAAAACTTGTTTTTCGGTCCTTTTTGTAGAGTTTCGAACGAGCGGGTCTAAATGGACCGTAAAATGGACCCGTTGGACTTTTAACTAAGTAAAAAATACCGAATTTGAGTTTTTGCAATATAATCTTGTTGAAAAGCTCGTAATCAATTATATGAACTCCTAAAATTAGATCAAAACTTGTTTTTCGGTCCTTTTTGTAGAGGTTTCGGACGAGCGCGTCTAAATGGGCCTTAAAATGGACCCGTTGAACTTATAACTGCGTAAAAAGAACAGAAATTGAATTTTTTGCAATACTATAGTGTTGAAAAGATCGTAATCAACGATATGAACTCTTAAGTTTTGATTAAAACTTGTTTTGCGGTGCTTTTTGTAGAGGTTTCGGACGAGAGGGTCTAAATGGGCCGTAAAATGGACCCGTAGGACTTTTAACTGAGTAAAAAGTACCAAAATTTAGTTTTAGCAATATAATCGTGTTGAAAAGATCGTAATCAATTATATGAACTCCTAAAATTTGATTAAAACTTGTTTTTCAGTCATTTTTTAAGAGGTTTCGGGCCAGCGAGTCTAAATGGGCCGTAAAATGGACCCGTTGGACTTTTAACTGAGTAAAAAATACCGAATTTGAGTTTTTGCAATATAATCTTGTTGAAAAGCTCGTAATCAATTATATGAACTCCTAAAATTGGATCAAAACTTGTTTTTCGGTCCTTTTTGTAGAGGTTTCGGACGAGCGGGTCTAAATGGGCCTTAAAATTGACCCGTTGAACTTATAACTGCGTTAAAAGAACATATATGAATTTTTGCAATATATTCGTGTTGAAAAGATCGTAATCAACGATATGAACTCCTAAAATTTGATTAAAACTTATTTTTCAGTCATTTTTGAAGAGGTTTCGGGCGAGCGGGTCTAAATGGGCTGTAAAATGGACCCGTTGGACTTTAAACTAAGTAAAAAGTACAGAAATTGAGTTTTTGCAATATAATCGTGTTGAAACGATCGTAATCAATTATATGAACTCCTAAAATTTGATTAAAACTTGTTTTTCAGTCATTTTTGAAGAGGTTTCGGGCGAGCGGATCTAAATGGGACATAAAATGGACCCGTTGGACTTTTAACTGAGTAAAAAGTACATAAATTATGTTTTTGTAATATAATCGTGTTGAAGCGATCGTAATCAATTATATGAACTCCTAAAATTTGATTAAAACTTGTTTTTCAGTCATTTTTGAAGAGGTTTCGGGCGAGCGGATCTAAATGGGTCGTAAAATGGACCCGTTGGACTTTTAACTGAGTAAAAAATACAGAAATTGACTTTTTGCAATCTAATCTTGTTGAAAAGCTCGTAATCAATTATATGAACTCCTAAAATTGGATAAAAACTTGTTTTCGGTCCTTTTTGTAGAGGTTTCGGACGAGCGGTTCTAAATGAGCCTTAAAATTGACCCGTTGAACTTATAACTGCGTAAAAAGAACATAAATTGAACTTTTGCAATACAATAGTGTTGAAAAGCTCGTAATCAACGATATGAACTCTTAAGTTTTGATTAAAACTTGTTTTGCGGTCCTTTTTGTAGAGGTTTCGGACGAGCTGGTCTAAATGGGCCGTAAAATGGACTCGTTGGACTTTTAACTAAGTAAAAAGTACAGAAATTGAGTTTTTGCAATATAATCGTGTTGAAACAATCGTAATCAATTATATGAACTCCTAAAATTTGATTAAAACTTGTTTTTCAGTCATTTTTGAAGAGGTTTCGGGCGAGCGGATCTAAATGGGACGTAAAATGGACCCGTTGGACTTTTAACTGAGTAAAAAGTACATAAATTATGTTTTTGCAATATAATCGTGTTGAAACGATCGTAATCAATTATATGAACTCCTAAAATTTGATTAAAACTTGTTTTTCAGTCATTTTTGTAGAGGTTTCGGGCGAGCGGGTCTAAATGGGCCGTAAAATGGACCCGTTAGACTTTTAACTGAGTAAAAAATACCGAATTTGAGTTTTTGCAATATAATCTTGTTGAAAAGCTCGTAATCAATTATATGAACTCCTAAAATGGATCAAAACTTGTTTTCGGTCCTTTTTGTAGTGGTTTCGGACGAGCGGGTCTAAATGGGCCTTAAAATGGCCCCGTTAAACTTATAACTGCGTAAAAAGAAAAGAAATTGAATTTTTTGCAATACAATAGTGTTGAAAAGCTCGTAATTAACGATATGAACTCTTATGTTTTGATTAAAACTTGTTTTGCGGTCCTTTTTATAGAGGTTTCGGACGAGCGGGTCTAAATGCGCCGTAAAATGGACCCGTTGGACTTTTAACTGAGTAAAAAATACAAAAATTGAGTTTTTGCAATATAATCGTGTTGAAACGATCGTAATCAATTATATGAACTCCTAAAATTTGATTAAAACATGTTTTTCAGTCATTTTTTAAGAGGTTTCGGGCGAGCGGGTTTAAATGGGCCGTAAAATGGATCCGTTGGTCTTTTAACTGAGTAAAAAATACAGAAATTGACTTTTTGCAATATAATCTTGTTGAAAAGCTCGTAATCAATTATATGAACTCCTAAAATTGGATCAAAACTTGTTTTTCGGTCCTTTTTGTAGAGGCTTCGGACGAGCGGGTCTAAATGGGCCTTCAAATTGACCCGTTGAACTTATAACTGCGTAAAAAGAACATAAATTGAATTTTTGCAATACAATAGTGTTGAAAAGCTCGTAATCAACGATATGAACTCTTAAGTTTTGAATAAAACTTGTTTTGCGGTCCTTTTTGTAGAGGTTTCGGACGAGCTGGTCTAAATGGGCCGTAAATTGGACCCGTTGGACTTCTAACTGAGTAAAAAGTACATAAATTGTGTTTTTGCAATATAATCGTGTTGAAAAGATCGTAATCAATTATATGAACTCCTAAAATTTGATTAAAACTTGTTTTTCAGTCATTTTTGAAGAGGTTTCGGGCGAGCGGGTCTAAATGGGCTGTAAAATGGACCCGTTGGACTTTTAACTGCGTTAAAAGAACATATATGAATTTTTGCAATATATTCGTGTTGAAAAGATCGTAATCAACGATATGAACTCCTAAAATTTGATTAAAACTTATTTTTCAGTCATTTTTGAAGAGGTTTCGGGCGAGCGGGTCTAAATGGGCTGTAAAATGGACCCGTTGGACTTTTAACTAAGTAAAAAGTACAGAAATTGAGTTTTTGCAATATAATCTTGTTGAAAAGCTCGTAATCAATTATATGAACTCCTAAAATTGGATCAAAACTTTTTTTCGGTCCTTTTTGTAGAGTTTTCGAACGAGCGAGTCTAAATGGGCCGTAAAATGGACTCGTTGGACTTTTAACTCAGTAAAAAATACCGAATTTGAGTTCTTGCATTATAATCTTGTTGAAAAGCTCGTAATCAATTATATGAACTCCTAAAATTGGATCAAAACTTGTTTTTCGGTCCTTTTTGTAGAGGTTTCAGACGAGCGGGTCTAAATGGGCCTTAAAATGGACCCGTTGAACTTATAAGTGCGTAAAAACAATAGAAATTGAATTTTTGCAATACAATAGTGTTGAAAAGCTCGTAATCAACGATATGAACTCTTAAGTTTTGATTAAAACTTGTTTTGCGGTCGTTTTTGTAGAGGTTTCGGACGAGCGGGTCTAAATGGGCCGTAAAATTGACCCGTTGGACTTTGAACTGAGTAAAAAGTACGAAAATTGAGTTTTTGCAATATAATCGTGTTGAAAAGATCGTAATCAATTATATGAACTCCTAAAATTTGATTAAAACTCTTTTTTCGGTCATTTTTGAAGAGGTTTCGGGCAAGCGGGTCTAAATGGGCCGTAAAATGGACCCGTTGGAATTTTAACTAAGTAAAAAATACCGAATTTGAGTTTTTGCAATATAATCTTGTTGAAAAACTCGTAATCAATTATATGAACTCCTAAAATTTTATCAAAACTTGTTTTTCAGTCATTTTTGAAAAGGTTTCGGACGAGCGGGTCTAAATGGGCCTTAAAATGGATCCATTGAACTTATAACTGCGTAAAAAGAACGTAAATTGAATTTTTGCAATACAATCGTGTTGAAAAGATCGTAATCAGTTATATGAACTCCTAAAATCTGATTAAAACTTGTTTTTTCAGCAATTTTTGAAGAGGTTTCAGGCGAGCGGGTCTAAATGGGCTGTAAAATGGACCCGTTGGACTTTTAACTGAGTAAAAAGTACCAAAATTTAGTTTTTGCAATATAACCGTGTTGAAGAGATCGTAATCAATTATATAAACTCCTAAAATTTGATCAAAACTTGTTTTTCGGTCCTTTTTGTAGAAGTTTCGGGCGAGCGGGTCTAAATGGGTCGTAAAATGGACCCGTTGGACTTTTAACTGAGTAAAAAATACAGAAATTGACTTTTTGCAATATAATCTTGTTGAAAAGCTCGTAATCAATTATATGAACTCCTAAAATTGGATCAAAACTTGTTTTTCGGTCCTTTTTGTAGAGGCTTCGGACGAGCGGGTCTAAATGAGCCTTCAAATTGACCCGTTGAACTTATAACTGCGTAAAAAGAACATAAATTGAATTTTTGCAATACAATAGTGTTGAAAAGCTCGTAATCAACGATATGAACTCTTAAGTTTTGATTAAAACTTGTTTTGCGGTCCTTTTTGTAGAGGTTTCGGACGAGCTGGTCTAAATGGGCCGTAAAATGGACCCGTTGGACTTCTAACTGAGTAAAAAGTACATAAATTGTGTTTTTGCAATATAATCGTGTTGAAAAGATCGTAATCAATTATCTGAACTCCTAAAATTTGATTAAAACTTGTTTTTCAATCATTTTTGAAGAGGTTTCGGGCGAGCGGGTCTAAATGGGCTGTAAAATGGACCCGTTGGACTTTTAACTAAGTAAAAAATATCGAATTCGAGTTTTTGCAATATAATCTTGCTGAAAAGCTCGTAATCATTTATATGAACTCCTAAAATTGGATCAAAACTTGATTTTCGGTCCTTTTTGTAGAGGTTTCGAACGAGCGGGTCTAAATGGGCCGTAAAATGGACCCGTTGGACTTTTAATTGAGTAAAAAATACCGAATTTGAGTTTTTGCAATATAATCTTGTTGAAAAGCTCGTAATTAACGATATGAACTCCTAAAATTGGATCAAAACTTGTTTTTCGGTCCTTTTTGTAGAAGTTTTGGACGGGCGAGTCCAAATGGGCCTTAAAATGGACCCGTTGAACTTATAACTGCGTAAAAAGAATAGAAATTGAATTTTTGCAATAGAATAGTGTTGAAAATATCGTAATTAATTATATGAACTCCTAAAATTTGATTAAAACTTGTTTTTTAGTCCTTTTTGTAGAGGTTTCGGGCGAGCGGGTCAAAATGGGCATTAAAATGGACCCGTTGGACTTTTAACTAAGTAAAAAAAATACCGAATTTGAGTTTTTGCAATATAATCTTGTTGAAAAGCTCGTAATCAATTATATGAACTCCTAAAATTGGATCAAAACTTGTTTTTCGGTCCTTTTTGTAGAGTTTCGAACGAGCGGGTCTAAATGGACCGTAAAATGGACCCGTTGGACTTTTAACTAAGTAAAAAATACCGAATTTGAGTTTTTGCAATATAATCTTGTTGAAAAGCTCGTAATCAATTATATGAACTCCTAAAATTAGATCAAAACTTGTTTTTCGGTCCTTTTTGTAGAGGTTTCGGACGAGCGCGTCTAAATGGGCCTTAAAATGGACCCGTTGAACTTATAACTGCGTAAAAAGAACAGAAATTGAATTTTTTGCAATACTATAGTGTTGAAAAGATCGTAATCAACGATATGAACTCTTAAGTTTTGATTAAAACTTGTTTTGCGGTGCTTTTTGTAGAGGTTTCGGACGAGAGGGTCTAAATGGGCCGTAAAATGGACCCGTAGGACTTTTAACTGAGTAAAAAGTACCAAAATTTAGTTTTAGCAATATAATCGTGTTGAAAAGATCGTAATCAATTATATGAACTCCTAAAATTTGATTAAAACTTGTTTTTCAGTCATTTTTTAAGAGGTTTCGGGCCAGCGAGTCTAAATGGGCCGTAAAATGGACCCGTTGGACTTTTAACTGAGTAAAAAATACCGAATTTGAGTTTTTGCAAAATAATCTTGTTGAAAAGCTCGTAATCAATTATATGAACTCCTAAAATTGGATCAAAACTTGTTTTTCGGTCCTTTTTGTAGAGGTTTCGGACGAGCGGGTCTAAATGGGCCTTAAAATTGACCCGTTGAACTTATAACTGCGTTAAAAGAACATATATGAATTTTTGCAATATATTCGTGTTGAAAAGATCGTAATCAACGATATGAACTCCTAAAATTTGATTAAAACTTATTTTTCAGTCATTTTTGAAGAGGTTTCGGGCGAGCGGGTCTAAATGGGCTGTAAAATGGACCCGTTGGACTTTAAACTAAGTAAAAAGTACAGAAATTGAGTTTTTGCAATATAATCGTGTTGAAACGATCGTAATCAATTATATGAACTCCTAAAATTTGATTAAAACTTGTTTTTCAGTCATTTTTGAAGAGGTTTCGGGCGAGCGGATCTAAATGGGACATAAAATGGACCCGTTGGACTTTTAACTGAGTAAAAAGTACATAAATTATGTTTTTGTAATATAATCGTGTTGAAACGATCGTAATCAATTATATGAACTCCTAAAATTTGATTAAAACTTGTTTTTCAGTCATTTTTGAAGAGGTTTCGGGCGAGCGGATCTAAATGGGTCGTAAAATGGACCCGTTGGACTTTTAACTGAGTAAAAAATACAGAAATTGACTTTTTGCAATCTAATCTTGTTGAAAAGCTCGTAATCAATTATATGAACTCCTAAAATTGGATAAAAACTTGTTTTTCGGTCTTTTTTGTAGAGGTTTCGGATGAGCGGTTCTAAATGAGCCTTAAAATTGACCCGTTGAACTTATAACTGCGTAAAAAGAACATAAATTGAACTTTTGCAATACAATAGTGTTGAAAAGCTCGTAATCAACGATATGAACTCTTAAGTTTTGATTAAAACTTGTTTTGCGGTCCTTTTTGTAGAGGTTTCGGACGAGCTGGTCTAAATGGGCCGTAAAATGGACTCGTTGGACTTTTAACTAAGTAAAAAGTACAGAAATTGAGTTTTTGCAATATAATCGTGTTGAAACAATCGTAATCAATTATATGAACTCCTAAAATTTGATTAAAACTTGTTTTTCAGTCATTTTTGAAGAGGTTTCGGGCGAGCGGATCTAAATGGGACGTAAAATGGACCCGTTGGACTTTTAACTGAGTAAAAAGTACATAAATTATGTTTTTGCAATATAATCGTGTTGAAACGATCGTAATCAATTATATGAACTCCTAAAATTTGATTAAAACTTGTTTTTCAGTCATTTTTGTAGAGGTTTCGGGCGAGCGGGTCTAAATGGGCCGTAAAATGGACCCGTTAGACTTTTAACTGAGTAAAAAATACCGAATTTGAGTTTTTGCAATATAATCTTGTTGAAAAGCTCGTAATCAATTATATGAACTCCTAAAATGGATCAAAACTTGTTTTCGGTCCTTTTTGTAGTGGTTTCGGACGAGCGGGTCTAAATGGGCCTTAAAATGGCCCCGTTAAACTTATAACTGCGTAAAAAGAAAAGAAATTGAATTTTTTGCAATACAATAGTGTTGAAAAGCTCGTAATTAACGATATGAACTCTTATGTTTTGATTAAAACTTGTTTTGCGGTCCTTTTTATAGAGGTTTCGGACGAGCGGGTCTAAATGCGCCGTAAAATGGACCCGTTGGACTTTTAACTGAGTAAAAAATACAAAAATTGAGTTTTTGCAATATAATCGTGTTGAAACGATCGTAATCAATTATATGAACTCCTAAAATTTGATTAAAACATGTTTTTCAGTCATTTTTTAAGAGGTTTCGGGCGAGCGGGTTTAAATGGGCCGTAAAATGGATCCGTTGGTCTTTTAACTGAGTAAAAAATACAGAAATTGACTTTTTGCAATATAATCTTGTTGAAAAGCTCGTAATCAATTATATGAACTCCTAAAATTGGATCAAAACTTGTTTTTCGGTCCTTTTTGTAGAGGCTTCGGACGAGCGGGTCTAAATGGGCCTTCAAATTGACCCGTTGAACTTATAACTGCGTAAAAAGAACATAAATTGAATTTTTGCAATACAATAGTGTTGAAAAGCTCGTAATCAACGATATGAACTCTTAAGTTTTGAATAAAACTTGTTTTGCGGTCCTTTTTGTAGAGGTTTCGGACGAGCTGGTCTAAATGGGCCGTAAATTGGACCCGTTGGACTTCTAACTGAGTAAAAAGTACATAAATTGTGTTTTTGCAATATAATCGTGTTGAAAAGATCGTAATCAATTATATGAACTCCTAAAATTTGATTAAAACTTGTTTTTCAGTCATTTTTGAAGAGGTTTCGGGCGAGCGGGTCTAAATGGGCTGTAAAATGGACCCGTTGGACTTTTAACTGCGTTAAAAGAACATATATGAATTTTTGCAATATATTCGTGTTGAAAAGATCGTAATCAACGATATGAACTCCTAAAATTTGATTAAAACTTATTTTTCAGTCATTTTTGAAGAGGTTTCGGGCGAGCGGGTCTAAATGGGCTGTAAAATGGACCCGTTGGACTTTTAACTAAGTAAAAAGTACAGAAATTGAGTTTTTGCAATATAATCTTGTTGAAAAGCTCGTAATCAATTATATGAACTCCTAAAATTGGATCAAAACTTTTTTTCGGTCCTTTTTGTAGAGTTTTCGAACGAGCGAGTCTAAATGGGCCTTAAAATGGACCCGTTGAACTTATAACTGAGTAAAAAGTACAAAAATTGAGTTTTTGCAATATAATTGTGTTGAAAAGATCGTAATCAATGATATGAAGTCCCAAAATTTGATTAAAACTCTTTTTTCGGTCATTTTTGAAGAGGTTTCGGGCAAGCGGGTCTAAATGGGCCGTAAAATGGACCCGTTGGAATTTTAACTAAGTAAAAAATACCGAATTTGAGTTTTTGCAATATAATCTTGTTGAAAAACTCGTAATCAATTATATGAACTCCTAAAATTTTATCAAAACTTGTTTTTCAGTCATTTTTGAAAAGGTTTCGGACGAGCGGGTCTAAATGGGCCTTAAAATGGATCCATTGAACTTATAACTGCGTAAAAAGAACGTAAATTGAATTTTTGCAATACAATCGTGTTGAAAAGATCGTAATCAGTTATATGAACTCCTAAAATCTGATTAAAACTTGTTTTTTCAGCAATTTTTGAAGAGGTTTCAGGCGAGCGGGTCTAAATGGGCCGTAAAATGGACCCGTTGGACATTTAACTGAGTAAAAAGTACCAAAATTTAGTTTTTGCAATATAACCGTGTTGAAGAGATCGTAATCAATTATATGAACTCCTAAAATTTGATCAAAACTTGTTTTTCGGTCCTTTTTGTAGAAGTTTCGGGCGAGCGGGTCTAAATGGGTCGTAAAATGGACCCGTTGGACTTTTAACTGAGTAAAAAATACAGAAATTGACTTTTTGCAATATAATCTTGTTGAAAAGCTCGTAATCAATTATATGAACTCCTAAAATTGGATCAAAACTTGTTTTTCGGTCCTTTTTGTAGAGGCTTCGGACGAGCGGGTCTAAATGAGCCTTCAAATTGACCCGTTGAACTTATAACTGCGTAAAAAGAACATAAATTGAATTTTTGCAATACAATAGTGTTGAAAAGCTCGTAATCAACGATATGAACTCTTAAGTTTTGATTAAAACTTGTTTTGCGGTCCTTTTTGTAGAGGTTTCGGACGAGCTGGTCTAAATGGGCCGTAAAATGGACCCGTTGGACTTCTAACTGAGTAAAAAGTACATAAATTGTGTTTTTGCAATATAATCGTGTTGAAAAGATCGTAATCAATTATCTGAACTCCTAAAATTTGATTAAAACTTGTTTTTCAATCATTTTTGAAGAGGTTTCGGGCGAGCGGGTCTAAATGGGCTGTAAAATGGACCCGTTGGACTTTTAACTAAGTAAAAAATATCGAATTCGAGTTTTTGCAATATAATCTTGCTGAAAAGCTCGTAATCATTTATATGAACTCCTAAAATTGGATCAAAACTTGATTTTCGGTCCTTTTTGTAGAGGTTTCGAACGAGCGGGTCTAAATGGGCCGTAAAATGGACCCGTTGGACTTTTAATTGAGTAAAAAATACCGAATTTGAGTTTTTGCAATATAATCTTGTTGAAAAGCTCGTAATTAACGATATGAACTCCTAAAATTGGATCAAAACTTGTTTTTCGGTCCTTTTTGTAGAAGTTTTGGACGGGCGAGTCCAAATGGGCCTTAAAATGGACCCGTTGAACTTATAACTGCGTAAAAAGAATAGAAATTGAATTTTTGCAATAGAATAGTGTTGAAAATATCGTAATTAATTATATGAACTCCTAAAATTTGATTAAAACTTGTTTTTCAGTCCTTTTTGTAGAGGTTTCGGGCGAGCGGGTCAAAATGGGCATTAAAATGGACCCGTTGGACTTTTAACTAAGTAAAAAAAATACCGAATTTGAGTTTTTGCAATATAATCTTGTTGAAAAGCTCGTAATCAATTATATGAACTCCTAAAATTGGATCAAAACTTGTTTTTCGGTCCTTTTTGTAGAGTTTCGAACGAGCGGGTCTAAATGGACCGTAAAATGGACCCGTTGGACTTTTAACTAAGTAAAAAATACCGAATTTGAGTTTTTGCAATATAATCTTGTTGAAAAGCTCGTAATAAATTATATGAACTCCTAAAATTAGATCAAAACTTGTTTTTCGGTCCTTTTTGTAGAGGTTTCGGACGAGCGCGTCTAAATGGGCCTTAAAATGGACCCGTTGAACTTATAACTGCGTAAAAAGAACAGAAATTGAATTTTTTGCAATACTATAGTGTTGAAAAGATCGTAATCAACGATATGAACTCTTAAGTTTTGATTAAAACTTGTTTTGCGGTGTTTTTTGTAGAGGTTTCGGACGAGAGGGTCTAAATGGGCCGTAAAATGGACCCGTAGGACTTTTAACTGAGTAAAAAGTACCAAAATTTAGTTTTAGCAATATAATCGTGTTGAAAAGATCGTAATCAATTATATGAACTCCTAAAATTTGATTAAAACTTGTTTTTCAGTCATTTTTTAAGAGGTTTCGGGCCAGCGAGTCTAAATGGGCCGTAAAATGGACCCGTTGGACTTTTAACTGAGTAAAAAATACCGAATTTGAGTTTTTGCAAAATAATCTTGTTGAAAAGCTCGTAATCAATTATATGAACTCCTAAAATTGGATCAAAACTTGTTTTTCGGTCCTTTTTGTAGAGGTTTCGGACGAGCGGGTCTAAATGGGCCTTAAAATTGACCCGTTGAACTTATAACTGCGTTAAAAGAACATATATGAATTTTTGCAATATATTCGTGTTGAAAAGATCGTAATCAACGATATGAACTCCTAAAATTTGATTAAAACTTATTTTTCAGTCATTTTTGAAGAGGTTTCGGGCGAGCGGGTCTAAATGGGCTGTAAAATGGACCCGTTGGACTTTAAACTAAGTAAAAAGTACAGAAATTGAGTTTTTGCAATATAATCGTGTTGAAACGATCGTAATCAATTATATGAACTCCTAAAATTTGATTAAAACTTGTTTTTCAGTCATTTTTGAAGAGGTTTCGGGCGAGCAGATCTAAATGGGACATAAAATGGACCCGTTGGACTTTTAACTGAGTAAAAAGTACATAAATTATGTTTTTGTAATATAATCGTGTTGAAACGATCGTAATCAATTATATGAACTCCTAAAATTTGATTAAAACTTGTTTTTCAGTCATTTTTGAAGAGGTTTCGGGCGAGCGGATCTAAATGGGTCGTAAAATGGACCCGTTGGACTTTTAACTGAGTAAAAAATACAGAAATTGACTTTTTGCAATCTAATCTTGTTGAAAAGCTCGTAATCAATTATATGAACTCCTAAAATTGGATAAAAACTTGTTTTTCGGTCTTTTTTGTAGAGGTTTCGGATGAGCGGTTCTAAATGAGCCTTAAAATTGACCCGTTGAACTTATAACTGCGTAAAAAGAACATAAATTGAACTTTTGCAATACAATAGTGTTGAAAAGCTCGTAATCAACGATATGAACTCTTAAGTTTTGATTAAAACTTGTTTTGCGGTCCTTTTTGTAGAGGTTTCGGACGAGCTGGTCTAAATGGGCCGTAAAATGGACTCGTTGGACTTTTAACTAAGTAAAAAGTACAGAAATTGAGTTTTTGCAATATAATCGTGTTGAAACAATCGTAATCAATTATATGAACTCCTAAAATTTGATTAAAACTTGTTTTTCAGTCATTTTTGAAGAGGTTTCGGGCGAGCGGATCTAAATGGGACGTAAAATGGACCCGTTGGACTTTTAACTGAGTAAAAAGTACATAAATTATGTTTTTGCAATATAATCGTGTTGAAACGATCGTAATCAATTATATGAACTCCTAAAATTTGATTAAAACTTGTTTTTCAGTCATTTTTGTAGAGGTTTCGGGCGAGCGGGTCTAAATGGGCCGTAAAATGGACCCGTTAGACTTTTAACTGAGTAAAAAATACCGAATTTGAGTTTTTGCAATATAATCTTGTTGAAAAGCTCGTAATCAATTATATGAACTCCTAAAATGGATCAAAACTTGTTTTCGGTCCTTTTTGTAGTGGTTTCGGACGAGCGGGTCTAAATGGGCCTTAAAATGGCCCCGTTAAACTTATAACTGCGTAAAAAGAAAAGAAATTGAATTTTTTGCAATACAATAGTGTTGAAAAGCTCGTAATCAACGATATGAACTCTTATGTTTTGATTAAAACTTGTTTTGCGGTCCTTTTTATAGAGGTTTCGGACGAGCGGGTCTAAATGCGCCGTAAAATGGACCCGTTGGACTTTTAACTGAGTAAAAAATACAAAAATTGAGTTTTTGCAATATAATCGTGTTGAAACGATCGTAATCAATTATATGAACTCCTAAAATTTGATTAAAACATGTTTTTCAGTCATTTTTTAAGAGGTTTCGGGCGAGCGGGTTTAAATGG
This sequence comes from Hibiscus trionum, assembly GCA_030270665.1. Taxonomy (NCBI): domain Eukaryota; kingdom Viridiplantae; phylum Streptophyta; class Magnoliopsida; order Malvales; family Malvaceae; genus Hibiscus; species Hibiscus trionum. The sequence goes on along the minus strand of BSYR01000026.1, from coordinate 35,494,901 downwards.
GCCGTAAAATGGATCCGTTGGTCTTTTAACTGAGTAAAAAATACAGAAATTGACTTTTTGCAATATAATCTTGTTGAAAAGCTCGTAATCAATTATATGAACTCCTAAAATTGGATCAAAACTTGTTTTTCGGTCCTTTTTGTAGAGGCTTCGGACGAGCGGGTCTAAATGGGCCTTCAAATTGACCCGTTGAACTTATAACTGCGTAAAAAGAACATAAATTGAATTTTTGCAATACAATAGTGTTGAAAAGCTCGTAATCAACGATATGAACTCTTAAGTTTTGAATAAAACTTGTTTTGCGGTCCTTTTTGTAGAGGTTTCGGACGAGCTGGTCTAAATGGGCCGTAAATTGGACCCGTTGGACTTCTAACTGAGTAAAAAGTACATAAATTGTGTTTTTGCAATATAATCGTGTTGAAAAGATCGTAATCAATTATATGAACTCCTAAAATTTGATTAAAACTTGTTTTTCAGTCATTTTTGAAGAGGTTTCGGGCGAGCGGGTCTAAATGGGCTGTAAAATGGACCCGTTGGACTTTTAACTAAGTAAAAAATACTGAATTCGAGTTTTTGGAATATAATCTTGCTGAAAAGCTCGTAATCATTTATATGAACTCCTAAAATTGGATCAAAACTTGATTTTCGGTCCTTTTTGTAGAGGTTTCGAACGAGCGGGTCTAAATGGGCCGTAAAATGGACCTGTTGGAATTTTAATTGAGTAAAAAATACCGAATTTGAGTTTTTTCAATATAATCTTGTTGAAAAGCTCGTAATTAACGATATGAACTCCTAAAATTGGATCAAAACTTGTTTTTCGGTCCTTTTTGTAGAAGTTTTGGACGAGCGAGCCTAAATGGGCCTTAAAATGGACCCGTTGAACTTATAACTGCGTAAAAAGAATAGAAATTGAATTTTTGCAATAGAATAGTGTTGAAAATATCGTAATCAATTATATGAACTCCTAAAATTTGATTAAAACTTGTTTTTCAGTCCTTTTTGTAGAGGTTTCGGGCGAGCGGGTCAAAATGGGCATTAAAATGGACCCGTTGGACTTTTAACTAAGTAAAAAAAATACCGAATTTGAGTTTTTGCAATATAATCTTGTTGAAAAGCTCGTAATCAATTATATGAACTCCTAAAATTGGATCAAAACTTGTTTTTCAGTCCTTTTGTAAAGTTTCGAACGAGCGGGTCTAAATGGGCCGTAAAATGGACCCGTTGGACTTTTAACTAAGTAAAAAATACCGAATTTGAGTTTTTGCAATATAATCTTGTTGAAAAGCTCGTAATCAATTATATGAACTCCTAAAATTAGATCAAAACTTGATTTTCGGTCCTTTTTGTAGAGGTTTCGGACGAGCGCGTCTAAATGGGCCTTAAAATGGATCCGTTGAACTTATAACTGCGTAAAAAGAACAAAAATTGAATTTTTTGCAATACTATAGTGTTGAAAAGATCGTAATCAATGATATGAACTCTTAAGTTTTGATTAAAACTTGTTTTGCGGTGCTTTTTGTAGAGGTTTTGGACGAGCGGGTCTAAATGGTCCTTAAAATTGACCCGTTGAACTTATAACTGCGTTAAAAGAACATATATGAATTTTTGCAATATATTCGTGTTGAAAAGATCGTAATCAACGATATGAACTCCTAAAATTTGATTAAAACTTATTTTTCAGTCATTTTTGAAGAGGTTTCGGGCGAGCGGGTCTAAATGGGCTGTAAAATGGACCCGTTGGACTTTAAACTAAGTAAAAAGTACAGAAATTGAGTTTTTGCAATATAATCGTGTTGAAACGATCGTAATCAATTATATGAACTCCTAAAATTTGATTAAAACTTGTTTTTCAGTCATTTTTGAAGAGGTTTCGGGCGAGCGGATCTAAATGGGACATAAAATGGACCCGTTGGACTTTTAACTGAGTAAAAAGTACATAAATTATGTTTTTGTAAAATAATCGTGTTGAAACGATCGTAATCAATTATATGAACTCCTAAAATTTGATTAAAACTTGTTTTTCAGTCATTTTTGAAGAGGTTTCGGGCGAGCGGATCTAAATGGGTCGTAAAATGGACCCGTTGGACTTTTAACTGAGTAAAAAATACAGAAATTGACTTTTTGCAATCTAATCTTGTTGAAAAGCTCGTAATCAATTATATGAACTCCTAAAATTGGATAAAAACTTGTTTTCGGTCCTTTTTGTAGAGGTTTCGGACGAGCGGTTCTAAATGAGCCTTAAAATTGACCCGTTGAACTTATAACTGCGTAAAAAGAACATAAATTGAACTTTTGCAATACAATAGTGTTGAAAAGCTCGTAATCAACGATATGAACTCTTAAGTTTTGATTAAAACTTGTTTTGCGGTCCTTTTTGTAGAGGTTTCGGACGAGCTGGTCTAAATGGGCCGTAAAATGGACTCGTTGGACTTTTAACTAAGTAAAAAGTACAGAAATTGAGTTTTTGCAATATAATCGTGTTGAAACAATCGTAATCAATTATATGAACTCCTAAAATTTGATTAAAACTTGTTTTTCAGTCATTTTTGAAGAGGTTTCGGGCGAGCGGATCTAAATGGGACGTAAAATGGACCCGTTGGACTTTTAACTGAGTAAAAAGTACATAAATTATGTTTTTGCAATATAATCGTGTTGAAACGATCGTAATCAATTATATGAACTCCTAAAATTTGATTAAAACTTGTTTTTCAGTCATTTTTGTAGAGGTTTCGGGCGAGCGGGTCTAAATGGGCCGTAAAATGGACCCGTTAGACTTTTAACTGAGTAAAAAATACCGAATTTGAGTTTTTGCAATATAATCTTGTTGAAAAGCTCGTAATCAATTATATGAACTCCTAAAATGGATCAAAACTTGTTTTCGGTCCTTTTTGTAGTGGTTTCGGACGAGCGGGTCTAAATGGGCCTTAAAATGGCCCCGTTAAACTTATAACTGCGTAAAAAGAAAAGAAATTGAATTTTTTGCAATACAATAGTGTTGAAAAGCTCGTAATCAACGATATGAACTCTTATGTTTTGATTAAAACTTGTTTTGCGGTCCTTTTTATAGAGGTTTCGGACGAGCGGGTCTAAATGCGCCGTAAAATGGACCCGTTGGACTTTTAACTAAGTAAAAAATACAAAAATTGAGTTTTTGCAATATAATCGTGTTGAAACGATCGTAATCAATTATATGAACTCCTAAAATTTGTTTAAAACATGTTTTTCAGTCATTTTTAAGAGGTTTCGGGCGAGCGGGTCTAAATGGGCCGTAAAATGGATCCGTTGGTCTTTTAACTGAGTAAAAAATACAGAAATTGACTTTTTGCAATATAATCTTGTTGAAAAGCTCGTAATCAATTATATGAACTCCTAAAATTGGATCAAAACTTGTTTTTCGGTACTTTTTGTAGAGGCTTCGGACGAGCGGGTCTAAATGGGCCTTCAAATTGACCCGTTGAACTTATAATTGCGTAAAAAGAACATAAATTGAATTTTTGCAATACAATAGTGTTGAAAAGCTCGTAATCAACGATATGAACTCTTAAGTTTTGATTAAAACTTGTTTTGCGGTCCTTTTTGTAGAGGTTTCGGACGAGCTGGTCTAAATGGGCCGTAAATTGGACCCGTTGGACTTCTAACTGAGTAAAAAGTACATAAATTGTGTTTTTGCAATATAATCGTGTTGAAAAGATCGTAATCAATTATATGAACTCCTAAAATTTGATTAAAACTTGTTTTTCAGTCATTTTTGAAGAGGTTTCGGGCGAGCGGGTCTAAATGGGCTGTAAAATGGACCCGTTGGACTTTTAACTAAGTAAAAAATACCGAATTCGAGTTTTTGCAATATAATCTTGCTGAAAAGCTCGTAATCATTTATATGAACTCCTAAAATTGGATCAAAACTTGATTTTCGGTCCTTTTTGTAGAGGTTTCGAACGAGCGGGTCTAAATGGGCCGTAAAATGGACCTGTTAGAATTTTAATTGAGTAAAAAATACCGAATTTGAGTTTTTTCAATATAATCTTGTTGAAAAGCTCGTAATTAACGATATGAACTCCTAAAATTGGATCAAAACTTGTTTTTCGGTCCTTTTTGTAGATGTTTTGGACGGGCGAGTCTAATTGGGCCTTAAAATGGACCCGTTGAACTTATAACTGCGTAAAAAGAATAGAAATTGAATTTTTGCAATAGAATAGTGTTGAAAATATCGTAATCAATTATATGAACTCCTAAAATTTGATTAAAACTTGTTTTTCAGTCCTTTTTGTAGAGGTTTCGGGCGAGCGGGTCAAAATGGGCATTAAAATGGACCCGTTGGACTTTTAACTAAGTAAAAAAAATACCGAATTTGAGTTTTTGCAATATAATCTTGTTGAAAAGCTCGTAATCAATTATATGAACTCCTAAAATTGGATCAAAACTTGTTTTTCGGTCCTTTTGTAAAGTTTCGAACGAGCGGGTCTAAATGGGCCGTAAAATGGACCCGTTGGACTTTTAACTAAGTAAAAAATACCGAATTTGAGTTTTTGCAATATAATCTTGTTGAAAAGCTCGTAATCAATTATATGAACTCCTAAAATTAGATCAAAACTTGTTTTTTCGGTTCTTTTTGTAGAGGTTTCGGACGAGCGCGTCTAAATGGGCCTTAAAATGGATCCGTTGAACTTATAACGGCGTAAAAAGAACAAAAATTGAATTTTTTGCAATACTATAGTGTTGAAAAGATCGTAATCAACGATATGAACTCTTAAGTTTTGATTAAAACTTGTTTTGCGGTGCTTTTTGTAGAGGTTTCGGACGAGAGGGTCTAAATGGGCCGTAAAATGGACTTGTAGGACTTTTAACTGAGTAAAAAGTACCAAAATTTAGTTTTAGCAATATAATCGTGTTGAAAAGATCGTAATCAATTATATGAACTCCTAAAATTTGATTAAAACTTGTTTTTCAGTCATTTTTGAAGAGGTTTCGGGCGAGCGAGTCTAAATGGGCCGTAAAATGGACCCGTTGGACTTTTAACTGAGTAAAAAATACCGAACTTGAGTTTTTGCAATATAATCTTGTTGAAAAGCTCGTAATCAATTATATGAACTCCTAAAATTGGATCAAAACTTGTTTTTCGGTCCTTTTTGTAGAGGTTTCGGACGAGCGGGTCTAAATGGGCCTTAAAATTGACCCGTTGAACTTATAACTGCGTTAAAAGAACATATATGAATTTTTGCAATATATTCGTGTTGAAAAGATCGTAATCAACGATATGAACTCCTAAAATTTGATTAAAACTTATTTTTCAGTCATTTTTGAAGAGGTTTCGGGGGAGCGGGTCTAAATGGGCTGTAAAATGCACCCGTTGGACTTTTAACTAAGTAAAAAGTACAGAAATTGAGTTTTTGCAATATAATCGTGTTGAAACGATCGTAATCAATTATATGAACTCCTAAAATTTGATTAAAACTTGTTTTTCAGTCATTTTTGAAGAGGTTTCGGGCGAGCGGATCTAAATGGGACGTAAAATGGACCCGTTGGACTTTTAACTGAGTAAAAAGTACATAAATTATGTTTTTGTAATATAATCGTGTTGAAACGATCGTAATCAATTATATAAACTCCTAAAATTTGATTAAAACTTGTTTTTCAATCATTTTTGAAGAGGTTTCGGGCGAGCGGATCTAAATTGGTCGTAAAATGGACCCGTTGGACTTTTAACTGAGTAAAAAATACAGAAATTGACTTTTTGCAATATAATCTTGTTGAAAAGCTCGTAATCAATTATATGAACTCCTAAAATTGGATAAAAACTTGTTTTTCGGTCCTTTTTGTAGAGGTTTCGGACGAGCGGGTCTAAATGGGCCTTAAAATTGACCCGTTGAACTTATAACTGCGTAAAAAGAACATAAATTGAACTTTTGCAATACAATAGTGTTGAAAAGCTCGTAATCAACGATATGAACTCTTAAGTTTTGATTAAAACTTGTTTTGCGGTCCTTTCTGTAGAGGTTTCGGACGAGCTGGTCTAAATGGGCCGTAAAATGGACTCGTTGGACTTTTAACTAAGTAAAAAGTACAGAAATTGAGTTTTTGCAATATAATCTTGTTGAAACAATCGTAATCAATTATATGAACTCCTAAAATTTGATTAAAACTTGTTTTCAGTCATTTTTGAAAAGGTTTCGGGCGAGCGGATCTAAATGGGACGTAAAATGGACCCGTTGGACTTTTAACTGAGTAAAAAGTACATAAATTATGTTTTTGCAATATAATCGTGTTGAAACGATCGTAATCAATTATATGAACTCCTAAAATTTGATTAAAACTTGTTTTTCAGTCATTTTTGTAGAGGTTTCGGGCGAGCGGGTCTAAATGGGCCGTAAAATGGACCCGTTAGACTTTTAAATGAGTAAAAAATACCGAATTTGAGTTTTTGCAATATAATCTTGTTGAAAAGCTCGTAATCAATTATATGAACTCCTAAAATGGATCAAAACTTGTTTTCGGTCCTTTTTGTAGTGGTTTCGGACGAGCGGGTCTAAATGGGCCTTAAAATGGACCCGTTAAACTTATAACTGCGTAAAAAGAAAAGAAATTGAATTTTTTGCAATACAATAGTGTTGAAAAGCTCGTAATTAACGATATGAACTCTTATGTTTTGATTAAAACTTGTTTTGCGGTCCTTTTTATAGAGGTTTCGGACGAGCGGGTCTAAATGCGCCGTAAAATGGACCCGTTGGACTTTTAACTGAGTAAAAAATACAAAAATTGAGTTTTTGCAATATAATCGTGTTGAAACGATCGTAATCAATTATATGAACTCCTAAAATTTGATTAAAACATGTTTTTCAGTCATTTTTTAAGAGGTTTCGGGCGAGCGGGTCTAAATGGGCCGTAAAATGGACCCGTTGGAATTTTAACTGTGTAAAAAACACCGAATTTGAGTTTTTGCAATATAATCTTGTTGAAAAGCTCGTAATCAATTATATGAACTCCTAAAATTGGATCAAAACTTGTTTTTCGGTCCTTTTTGTAGAGGCTTCGGACGAGCGGGTTTAAATGGGCCTTCAAATTGACCCGTTGAACTTATAACTGCGTAAAAAGAACATAAATTGAATTTTTGCAATACAATAGTGTTGAAAAGCTCGTAATCAACGATATGAACTCTTAAGTTTTGATTAAAACTTGTTTTGCGGTCCTTTTTGTAGAGGTTTCGGACGAGCTGGTCTAAATGGGCCGTAAAATGGACCCGTTGGACTTTTAACTGAGTAAAAAGTACATAAATTGTGTTTTTGCAATATAATCGTGTTGAAAAGATCGTAATCAATTATATGAACTCCTAAAATTTGATTAAAACTTGTTTTTCAGTCATTTTTGAAGAGGTTTCGGGCGAGCGGGTCTAAATGGGCTGTAAAATGGACCCGTTGGACTTTTAACTAAGTAGAAAATACTGAACTCGAGTTTTTGCAATATAATCTTGCTGAAAAGCTCGTAATCAATTATATGAACTCCTAAAATTGGATCAAAACTTGATTTTCGGTCCTTTTTGTAGAGGTTTCGAACGAGCGGGTCTAAATGGGCCGTAAAATGGACCCGTTGGACTTTTAATTGAGTAAAAAATACTGAATTTGAGTTTTTGCAATATAATCTTGTTGAAAAGCTCGTAATTAACGATATGAACTCCTAAAATTGGATCAAAACTTGTTTTTCGGTCCTTTTTGTAGAAGTTTTGAACGGGCGAGTCTAAATGGGCCTTAAAATGGACCCGTTGAACTTATAACTGTGTAAAAAGAATAGAAATTAAATTTTTGCAATAGAATAGTGTTGAAAATAGCGTAATCAATTATATGAACTCCTAAAATTTGATTAAAACTTGTTTTTCAGTCCTTTTTATAGAGGTTTCGGGCGAGCGGGTCAAAATGGGCATTAAAATGGACCCGTTGGACTTTTAACTAAGTAAAAAAAATACCGAATTTGAGTTTTTGCAATATAATCTTGTTGAAAAGCTCGTAATCAATTATATGAACTCCTAAAATTAGATCAAAACTTGTTTTTCGGTCCTTTTTGTAGAGTTTCGAACTAGCGGGTCTAAATGGGCCGTAAAATGGACCTGTTGGACTTTTAATTATGTAAAAAATACCGAATTTGAGTTTTTGCAATATAATCTTGTTGAAAAGCTCGTAATCAATTATATGAACTCCTAAAATTAGATCAAAACTTGTTTTTCGATCCTTTTTGTAGAGGTTTCGGACGAGCGTGTCTAAATGGGCCTTAAAATGGACACGTTGAACTTATAACTGCGTAAAAAGAACATAAATTGAATTTTTTGCAATACAATAGTGTTGAAAAGCTCGTAATCAACGATATGAACTCTTAAGTTTTGATTAAAACTTGTTTTGCGGTGCTTTTTGTAGAGGTTTTGGACGAGAGGGTCTAAATGGGCCGTAAAATGGACCCGTGGGACTTTTAACTGAGTAAAAAGTACCAAAATTTAGTTTTTGCAATATAATCGTGTTGAAAAGATCGTAATCAATTATATGAACTCCTAAAATTTGATTAAAACTTATTTTTCAGTCATTTTTGAAGAGGTTTCGGGCGAGCGAGTCTAAATGGGCCGTAAAATGGACCCGTTGTACTTTTAACTGGGTAAAAAATACCGAATTTGAGTTTTTGCAATATAATCTTGTTGAAAAGCTCGTAATCAATTATATGAACTCCTAAAATTGGATCAAAACTTGTTTTCGGTCCATTTTGTAGTGGTTTCGGACGAGAGGGTCTAAATGGGCCTTAAAATGGACACGTTGAACTTATAACTGCGTAAAAAGAACAGAAATTGAATTTTTTGCAATACAATAGTGTTGAAAAGCTCGTAATCAACGATATGAACTCTTAAGTTTTGATTAAAACTTGTTTTGCGGTCATTTTTGTAGAGGTTTCGGACGAACGGGTCTAAATGGGCCGTAAAATGGACCCGTTCGACTTTTAACTGAGTAAAAAATACAGAAATTGAGTTTTTGCAATATAATCCTGTTGAAACGATCATAATCAATTATATGAACTCCTAAAATTTGATTAAAACTTGTTTTTCAGTCCTTTTTGTAGAGGTTTCGGGCGAGCGGGTCAAAATGGGCATTAAAATGGACCCGTTGGACTTTTAACTAAGTAAAAAAATACCGAATTTGAGTTTTTGCAATATAATCTTGTTGAAAAGCTCGTAATCAATTATATGAACTCCTAAAATTGGATCAAAACTTGTTTTTCGGTCCTTTTTGTAGAGGCTTCGGACGAGCGGGTTTAAATGGGCCTTCAAATTGACCCGTTGAACTTATAACTGCGTAAAAAGAACATAAATTGAATTTTTGAAATACAATAGTGTTGAAAAGCTCGTAATCAACGATATGAACTCTTAAGTTTTGATTAAAACTTGTTTTGCGGTCCTTTTTGTAGAGGTTTCGGACGAGCTGGTCTAAATGGGCCGTAAAATGGACCCGTTGGACTTTTAACTGAGTAAAAAGTACATAAATTGTGTTTTTGCAATATAATCGTGTTGAAAAGATCGTAATCAATTATATGAACTCCTAAAATTTGATTAAAACTTGTTTTTCAGTCATTTTTGAAGAGGTTTCGGGCGAGCGGGTATAAATGGGCTGTAAAATGGACCCGTTGGACTTTTAACTAAGTAGAAAATACTGAACTCGAGTTTTTGCAATATAATCTTGCTGAAAAGCTCGTAATCAATTATATGAACTCCTAAAATTGGATCAAAACTTGATTTTCGGTCCTTTTTGTAGAGGTTTCGAACGAGCGGGTCTAAATGGGCCGTAAAATGGACCCGTTGGACTTTTAATTGAGTAAAAAATACTGAATTTGAGTTTTTGCAATATAATCTTGTTGAAAAGCTCGTAATTAACGATATGAACTCCTAAAATTGGATCAAAACTTGTTTTTCGGTCCTTTTTGTAGAAGTTTTGAACGGGCGAGTCTAAATGGGCCTTAAAATGGACCCGTTGAACTTATAACTGTGTAAAAAGAATAGAAATTGAATTTTTGCAATAGAATAGTGTTGAAAATAGCGTAATCAATTATATGAACTCCTAAAATTTGATTAAAACTTGTTTTTCAGTCCTTTTTATAGAGGTTTCGGGCGAGCGGGTCAAAATGGGCATTAAAATGGACCCGTTGGACTTTTAACTAAGTAAAAAAAATACCGAATTTGAGTTTTTGCAATATAATCTTGTTGAAAAGCTCGTAATCAATTATATGAACTCCTAAAATTAGATCAAAACTTGTTTTTCGGTCCTTTTTGTAGAGTTTCGAACTAGCGGGTCTAAATGGGCCGTAAAATGGACCTGTTGGACTTTTAATTATGTAAAAAATACCGAATTTGTGTTTTTGCAATATAATCTTGTTGAAAAGCTCGTAATCAATTATATGAACTCCTAAAATTAGATCAAAACTTGTTTTTCGGTCCTTTTTGTAGAGGTTTCGGACGAGCGTGTCTAAATGGGCCTTAAAATGGACACGTTGAACTTATAACTGCGTAAAAAGAACATAAATTGAATTTTTTGCAATACAATAGTGTTGAAAAGCTCGTAATCAACGATATGAACTCTTAAGTTTTGATTAAAACTTGTTTTGCGGTGCTTTTTGTAGAGGTTTTGGACGAGAGGGTCTAAATGGGCCGTAAAATGGACCCGTGGGACTTTTAACTGAGTAAAAAGTACCAAAATTTAGTTTTTGCAATATAATCGTGTTGAAAAGATCGTAATCAATTATATGAACTCCTAAAATTTGATTAAAACTTATTTTTCAGTCATTTTTGAAGAGGTTTCGGGCGAGCGAGTCTAAATGGGCCGTAGAATGGACCCGTTGTACTTTTAACTGGGTAAAAAATACCGAATTTGAGTTTTTGCAATATAATCTTGTTGAAAAGCTCGTAATCAATTATATGAACTCCTAAAATTGGATCAAAACTTGTTTTCGGTCCATTTTGTAGTGGTTTCGGACGAGAGGGTCTAAATGGGCCTTAAAATGGACACGTTGAACTTATAACTGCGTAAAAAGAACAGAAATTGAATTTTTTGCAATACAATAGTGTTGAAAAGCTCGTAATCAACGATATGAACTCTTAAGTTTTGATTAAAACTTGTTTTGCGGTCATTTTTGTAGAGGTTTCGGACGAACGGGTCTAAATGGGCCGTAAAATGGACCCGTTCGACTTTTAACTGAGTAAAAAATACAGAAATTGAGTTTTTGCAATATAATCCTGTTGAAACGATCATAATCAATTATATGAACTCCTAAAATTTGATTAAAACTTGTTTTTCAGTCCTTTTTGTAAAGGTTTCGGGCGAGCGGGTCAAAATGGGCATTAAAATGGACCCGTTGGACTTTTAACTAAGTAAAAAAAATACCGAATTTGACTTTTTGCAATATAATCTTGTTGAAAAGCTCGTAATCAATTATATGAACTCCTAAAATTGGATCAAAACTTGTTTTTCGGTCCTTTTTGTAGAGGCTTCGGACGAGCGGGTTTAAATGGGCCTTCAAATTGACCCGTTGAACTTATAACTGCGTAAAAAGAACATAAATTGAATTTTTGCAATACAATAGTGTTGAAAAGCTCGTAATCAACGATATGAACTCTTAAGTTTTGATTAAAACTTGTTTTGCGGTCCTTTTTGTAGAGGTTTCGGACGAGCTGGTCTAAATGGGCCGTAAAATGGACCCGTTGGACTTTTAACTGAGTAAAAAGTACATAAATTGTGTTTTTGCAATATAATCGTGTTGAAAAGATCGTAATCAATTATATGAACTCCTAAAATTTGATTAAAACTTGTTTTTCAGTCATTTTTGAAGAGGTTTCGGGCGAGCGGGTATAAATGGGCTGTAAAATGGACCCGTTGGACTTTTAACTAAGTAGAAAATACTGAACTCGAGTTTTTGCAATATAATCTTGCTGAAAAGCTCGTAATCAATTATATGAACTCCTAAAATTGGATCAAAACTTGATTTTCGGTCCTTTTTGTAGAGGTTTCGAACGAGCGGGTCTAAATGGGCCGTAAAATGGACCCGTTGGACTTTTAATTGAGTAAAAAATACTGAATTTGAGTTTTTGCAATATAATCTTGTTGAAAAGCTCGTAATTAACGATATGAACTCCTAAAATTGGATCAAAACTTGTTTTTCGGTCCTTTTTGTAGAAGTTTTGAACGGGCGAGTCTAAATGGGCCTTAAAATGGACCCGTTGAACTTATAACTGTGTAAAAAGAATAGAAATTGAATTTTTGCAATAGAATAGTGTTGAAAATAGCGTAATCAATTATATGAACTCCTAAAATTTGATTAAAACTTGTTTTTCAGTCCTTTTTATAGAGGTTTCGGGCGAGCGGGTCAAAATGGGCATTAAAATGGACCCGTTGGACTTTTAACTAAGTAAAAAAAATACCGAATTTGAGTTTTTGCAATATAATCTTGTTGAAAAGCTCGTAATCAATTATATGAACTCCTAAAATTAGATCAAAACTTGTTTTTCGGTCCTTTTTGTAGAGTTTCGAACTAGCGGGTCTAAATGGGCCGTAAAATGGACCTGTTGGACTTTTAATTATGTAAAAAATACCGAATTTGAGTTTTTGCAATATAATCTTGTTGAAAAGCTCGTAATCAATTATATGAACTCCTAAAATTAGATCAAAACTTGTTTTTCGGTCCTTTTTGTAGAGGTTTCGGACGAGCGTGTCTAAATGGGCCTTAAAATGGACACGTTGAACTTATAACTGCGTAAAAAGAACATAAATTGAATTTTTTGCAATACAATAGTGTTGAAAAGCTCGTAATCAACGATATGAACTCTTAAGTTTTGATTAAAACTTGTTTTGCGGTGCTTTTTGTAGAGGTTTTGGACGAGAGGGTCTAAATGGGCCGTAAAATGGACCCGTGGGACTTTTAACTGAGTAAAAAGTACCAAAATTTAGTTTTTGCAATATAATCGTGTTGAAAAGATCGTAATCAATTATATGAACTCCTAAAATTTGATTAAAACTTATTTTTCAGTCATTTTTGAAGAGGTTTCGGGCGAGCGAGTCTAAATGGGCCGTAGAATGGACCCGTTGTACTTTTAACTGGGTAAAAAATACCGAATTTGAGTTTTTGCAATATAATCTTGTTGAAAAGCTCGTAATCAATTATATGAACTCCTAAAATTGGATCAAAACTTGTTTTCGGTCCATTTTGTAGTGGTTTCGGACGAGAGGGTCTAAATGGGCCTTAAAATGGACACGTTGAACTTATAACTGCGTAAAAAGAACAGAAATTGAATTTTTTGCAATACAATAGTGTTGAAAAGCTCGTAATCAACGATATGAACTCTTAAGTTTTGATTAAAACTTGTTTTGCGGTCATTTTTGTAGAGGTTTCGGACGAACGGGTCTAAATGGGCCGTAAAATGGACCCGTTCGACTTTTAACTGAGTAAAAAATACAGAAATTGAGTTTTTGCAATATAATCATGTTGAAACGATCATAATCAATTATATGAACTCCTAAAATTTGATTAAAACTTGTTTTTCAGTCCTTTTTGTAAAGGTTTCGGGCGAGCGGGTCAAAATGGGCATTAAAATGGACCCGTTGGACTTTTAACTAAGTAAAAAAAATACCGAATTTGACTTTTTGCAATATAATCTTGTTGAAAAGCTCGTAATCAATTATATGAACTCCTAAAATTGGATCAAAACTTGTTTTTCGGTCCTTTTTGTAGAGGCTTCGGACGAGCGGGTTTAAATGGGCCTTCAAATTGACCCGTTGAACTTATAACTGCGTAAAAAGAACATAAATTGAATTTTTGCAATACAATAGTGTTGAAAAGCTCGTAATCAACGATATGAACTCTTAAGTTTTGATTAAAACTTGTTTTGCGGTCCTTTTTGTAGAGGTTTCGGACGAGCTGGTCTAAATGGGCCGTAAAATGGACCCGTTGGACTTTTAACTGAGTAAAAAGTACATAAATTGTGTTTTTGCAATATAATCGTGTTGAAAAGATCGTAATCAATTATATGAACTCCTAAAATTTGATTAAAACTTGTTTTTCAGTCATTTTTGAAGAGGTTTCGGGCGAGCGGGTCTAAATGGGCTGTAAAATGGACCCGTTGGACTTTTAACTAAGTAGAAAATACTGAACTCGAGTTTTTGCAATATAATCTTGCTGAAAAGCTCGTAATCAATTATATGAACTCCTAAAATTGGATCAAAACTTGATTTTCGGTCCTTTTTGTAGAGGTTTCGAACGAGCGGGTCTAAATGGGCCGTAAAATGGACCCGTTGGACTTTTAATTGAGTAAAAAATACTGAATTTGAGTTTTTGCAATATAATCTTGTTGAAAAGCTCGTAATTAACGATATGAACTCCTAAATTGGATCAAAACTTGTTTTTCGGTCCTTTTTGTAGAAGTTTTGAACGGGCGAGTCTAAATGGGCCTTAAAATGGACCCGTTGAACTTATAACTGTGTAAAAAGAATAGAAATTGAATTTTTGCAATAGAATAGTGTTGAAAATAGCGTAATCAATTATATGAACTCCTAAAATTTGATTAAAACTTGTTTTTCAGTCCTTTTTATAGAGGTTTCGGGCGAGCGGGTCAAAATGGGCATTAAAATGGACCCGTTGGACTTTTAACTAAGTAAAAAAAATACCGAATTTGAGTTTTTGCAATATAATCTTGTTGAAAAGCTCGTAATCAATTATATGAACTCCTAAAATTAGATCAAAACTTGTTTTTCGGTCCTTTTTGTAGAGTTTCGAACTAGCGGGTCTAAATGGGCCATAAAATGGACCCGTTGGACTTTTAATTATGTAAAAAATACCGAATTTGAGTTTTTGCAATATAATCTTGTTGAAAAGCTCGTAATCAATTATATGAACTCCTAAAATTAGATCAAAACTTGTTTTTCGGTCCTTTTTGTAGAGGTTTCGGACGAGCGTGTCTAAATGGGCCTTAAAATGGACCCGTTGAACTTATAACTGCGTAAAAAGAACATAAATTGAATTTTTTGCAATACAATAGTGTTGAAAAGCTCGTAATCAACGATATGAACTCTTAAGTTTTGATTAAAACTTGTTTTGCGGTGCTTTTTGTAGAGGTTTTGGACGAGAGGGTCTAAATGGGCCGTAAAATGGACCCGTGGGACTTTTAACTGAGTAAAAAGTACCAAAATTTAGTTTTTGCAATATAATCGTGTTGAAAAGATCGTAATCAATTATATGAACTCCTAAAATTTGATTAAAACTTATTTTTCAGTCATTTTTTAAGAGGTTTCGGGCGAGCGAGTCTAAATGGGCCGTAAAATGGACCCGTTGTACTTTTAACTGGGTAAAAAATACCGAATTTGAGTTTTTGCAATATAATCTTGTTGAAAAGCTCGTAATCAATTATATGAACTCCTAAAATTGGATCAAAACTTGTTTTCGGTCCATTTTGTAGTGGTTTCGGACGAGAGGGTCTAAATGGGCCTTAAAATGGACACGTTGAACTTATAACTGCGTAAAAAGAACAGAAATTGAATTTTTTGCAATACAATAGTGTTGAAAAGCTCGTAATCAACGATATGAACTCTTAAGTTTTGATTAAAACTTGTTTTGCGGTCATTTTTGTAGAGGTTTCGGACGAACTGGTCTAAATGGGCCGTAAAATGGACCCGTTCGACTTTTAACTGAGTAAAAAATACAGAAATTGAGTTTTTGCAATATAATCCTGTTGAAACGATCATAATCAATTATATGAACTCCTAAAATTTGATTAAAACTTGTTTTTCAGTCCTTTTTGTAGAGGTTTCGGGCGAGCGGGTCAAAATGGGCATTAAAATGGACCCGTTGGACTTTTAACTAAGTAAAAAAATACCGAATTTGAGTTTTTGCAATATAATCTTGTTGAAAAGCTCGTAATCAATTATATGAACTCCTAAAATTGGATCAAAACTTGTTTTTCGGTCCTTTTGTAGAGGTTTCGGACGAGCGGGTCTAAATGGGCCTTAAAATTGACCCGTTGAACTTATAACTGCGTAAAAAGAACATAAATTGAATTTTTGCAATACAATAGTGTTGAAAAGCTCGTAATCAACGATATGAACTCATAAGTTTTCATTAAAACTTGTTTTGCGGTCCTTTTTGTAGAGGATTCGGACGAGCGGGTCTAAATGGTCCCGTTGGACTTTAAACTGAGTAAAAATTACAAAAATTGAGTTTTTGCAATATAATCGTGTTGAAAAGATCATAAATAATTACATGAACTCCTAAAATTTGATTAAAACTTATTTTTCAGTCATTTTTGAAGAAGTTTCGGGCGAGCGGGTCTAAATGGACCCATTGGACTTTTAACTGAGTAAAAAATACCGAATTTGAGTTTTTGCAATATAATCCTGTTGAAAATCTCGTAATCAATTATATGAACTCCTAAAATTGGATCAAAACTTGTTTTTCGGTCTTTTTTTGTAGAGGTTTCAGACAAGCGTGTCTAAATGGGCCATAAAATGTACCCGTTGAACTTATAACTGCGTAAAAAAAACAGAAATTGAATTTTTGCAATACAATAGTGTTGAAAAGCTTGTAGTCAACAATATGAACTCTTATGTTTTGATTAAAACTTGTTTTGCGGTCCTTTTTGTAGAGGTTTCGGACGAGCGGGTCTAAATGGGCCGTAAAATGGACTCGTTGGACTTTAACTGAGTAAAAAGTACAAAAATTGAGTTTTTGCAATATACTTGTATTGAAAAGATCGTAATCAATGATATGATGTCCTGAAATTTGATTAAAACTTGTTTTTCGGTCATTTTTGAAGAGGTTTCGGGCGAGCGGGTCTAAATGGGCCGTAAACTGGAGCCGTAAAATGGAGCCGTTGGACTTTTAACTGAGTAAAAAATACAGAAATTGACTTTTTGCAATATAATCTTGTTGAAAAGCTCGTAATCAATGATATGAACTCCTAAAATTGGATCAAAACTTCTTTTTCGATCCTTTTTGTAGAGGTTTCGGGCGAGCGAGTCTAAATGGGTCGTAAAATGGACCCGTTGGACTTTTAACTAAGTAAAAAATACCGAATTTGAGTTTTTGCAATATAATCTTGTTGAAATGCTCGTAATCAATAATATGAACTCCTAAAATTGGATCAAAACTTGTTTTCGGTCCTTTTTGTAGTGGTTTCGGACGAGCGGGTCTAAATGGCCCTTAAAATGGACCCGTTGAACTTATAACTGCGTAAAAAAACAGAAATTGAATTTTCGCAATACAATAGTGTTGAAAAGCTTGTAGTCAACAATATGAACTCTTATGTTTTGATTAAAACTTGTTTTGCGGTCCTTTTTGTAGAGGTTTCGGATGAGCGGGTCTAAATGGGCCGTAAAATGGACCCGTTGGACTTTTCACTAAGTAAGAAGTACAAAAATTGAGTTTTTGCAATGTCATCGTGTTGAAAAGATCGTAATCAATGATATGAAGTCCTAAAAATTGATTAAAACTTTTTTTTCGGTCATTTTTTAAGAGATTTCGGGCGAGCGGGTCTAAATGGGCCGTAAAATGGAGCCGTTGGACTTTTAACTGAGTAAAAAATACAGAAATTGACTTTTTGCAATATAATCTTGTTGAAAAGCTCGTAATCAATTATATGAACTCCTAAAATTGGATCAAAACTTGTTTTTCGGTCCTTTTTGTAGAGGTTTCGAACGAGCGGGTCTAAATGGGCCGTAAAATGGACCCGTTGGACTTTTAACTAAGTAAAAAATACCGAATTTGAGTTTTTGCAATATAATCTTGTTGAAAAGCTCGTAATCAGTTAAATAAACTCCTAAAATTTGATTAAAACTTGTTTTTCAGCCATTTTTGAAGTGGTTTTGGGCGAGCGGGTCTAAATGGACCCGTTGGACTTTTAACTGAGTAAAAAGTACAAAAATTGAGTTTTTGCAATATACTTGTGTTGAAAAGATCGTAATCAATGATATGAAGTCCTAAAATTTGATTAAAACTTTTTTTTCGGTCATTTTTGAAGAGGTTTCGGGCGAGCGGGTCTAAATGGGTCGTAAAATGGACCCGTTGGACTTTTAACTGAGTAAAAAATACTGAATTTGTGTTTTTGCAATATAATCTTTGTTGAAAAGCTCGTAATCAATAATATGAACTCCTAAAATTTGATCAAAACTTGTTTTTCAGTCATTTTTGAAGAGGTTTCGGGCGAGTGGGTCTAAATGGGCCGTAAAATGGACCCGTTGGACTTTTAAATGAGTAAAAAGTATAAAAAATGAGTTTTGCAATATAATCGTGTTGAAAAGATCGTAATTAATTATATGAACTCCTAAAATTTGATGAAAACTTGTTTTTCAATCATTTTTGAAGAGGTTTCGGGCGAGCGGATCTAAATGGGCCGTAAAATGGACCCGTTGGACTTTTAACTGAGTAAAAAATACAGAAATTGACTTTTTGCAATATAATCTTGTTTAAAAGCTCGTAATCAATTATATGAACTCCTAAAATTGGATCAAAACTTGTTTTTCGGTCCTTTTTGTAGAGGTTTCGGACGAGCGGGTCTAAATGGGCCTTAAAATGGACCCGTTGAACTTATAACTGCGTAAAAACAACAGAAATTGATTTTTTGCAATACAATAGTGTTGAAAAGCTTGTAATCAACGATATGAACTCTTAAGTTTTGATTAAAACTTGTTTTGCGGTCCTTTTTGTAGAGGTTTCGGACGAGAGGGTCTAAATGGGCCGTAAAATGGACCCGTTGGACTTTTAACTGAGTAAGAAGTACAAAAATTGAGTTTTTGCAATATCATCGTGTTGAAAAGATCGTAATCAATGATATGAAGTCCTACGATTTGATTAAAACTTTTTTTCGGTCATTTTTGAAGAGGTTTCGGACGAGCGGGTCTAAATGGGCCGTAAAATGGAGCCGTTGGACTTTTAACTGAGTAAAAAATACAGAAATTGACTTTTTGCAATATAATCTGGTTGAAAAGCTCGTAATCAATTATATGAACTCCTAAAATTGGATCAAAACTTGTTTTTCGGTCCTTTTTGTAGAGGTTTCGAACGAGCGGGTCTAAATGGGCCGTAAAATGGACCCGTTGGACTTTTAACTTAGTAAAAAATACCGAATTTGAGTTTTTGCAATATAATCTTGTTGAAAAGATCGTAATCAGTTATATGAACTCCAAAAATTTGATTGAAACTTGTTTTTCAGCCATTTTTTAAGAGGTTTCGGGCGAGCGGGTCTAAATGGACCCGTTGAACTTTTAACTGAGTAAAAAGTACAAAAATTGAGTTTTTGCAATATAATCGTGTTGAAAAGATCGTAATTAATTATATGAACTCCTAAAATTTGATTAAAACTAATTTTTCAGTCATTTTTGAAGAGGTTTCGGGCGAGCGGGTCTAAATGGGCTGTAAAATGGACCCGTTGGACTTTTAACTAAGTAAAAAATACAGAAATTGAGTTTTTGCATTATAATCGTGTTGAAACAATCGTAATCAATTATATGAACTCTTAAAATTTGATTAAAACTTGTTTTTCAGTCATTTTTGAAGAGGTTTCGGGCGAGCGGGTCTAAATGGGCCGCAAAATGGACCCGTTGGACTTTTAACTAAGTAAAAAATACAGAAATTGGCTTTTTGCAATATAATCTTATTGAAAAGCTCGTAATCAATTATATGAACTCCTAAAATTGGATCAAAACTTGTTTTTTGGTCCTTTTTGTAGACATTTCGGACGAGCGGGTCTAAATGGGACCTAAAATTGACCCGTTGAACTTATAACTGCGTAAAAAGAACATAAATTGAATTTTTGCAATACAATAGTGTTGAAAAGCTCGTAATCAACGATATGAACTCTTAAGTTTTGATTAAAACTTGTTTTGCGGTCCTTTTTGTAGAGGTTTCAGACGAACGAGTCTAAATGTGCCGTAAAATGGACCCGTTGGACTTTTAACTGAGTAAAAAGTACACAAATTGTGTTTTTGCAATATAATCGTGTTGAAAAGCTCGTAATCAATTATATGAACTCCTAAAATTGGATCAAAACTTGTTTTTCAGTCCTTTTTGTAGAGGTTTCGAACGAGCGGGTCTAAATGGGCCGTAAAATGGACCCGTTGGGCATTTAACTGAGTAAAAAATATCGAATTTGAGTTTTTGCAATATAATCTTGTTGAAAAGCTCGTAATCATTATATGAACTCCTAAAATTGGATCAAAACTTGTTTTTCGGTCCTTTTTGTAGAGGTTTCGAACGAGCGTGTCTAAATGGGCCTTAAAATGGACTCGCTGGACTTTCAACTGAGTAAAAAGAACAGAAATTGAATTTTTGCAATACAATAGTGTTGAAAAGCTCGTAATCAATGATATGAACTCCTAAAATTGGATCAAAACGTGTTTTGCGGTCCTTTTTGTAGAGGTTTTGGACGAGCGGGTCTAAATGGGCCTTAAAATGGAGCCGTTGAACTTATAACTGCGTAAAAAGAACAAAAATTGAATTTTTGCAATACAATAGTTTTGCGGTAAAATGGACCCGTTGGACTTTTAACTGAGTAAAAAGTACAAAAATTGAGTTTTTGCAATATAATCGTGTTGAAAAGTTCGTAATCAATTATATGAACTCCTAAAATTTGATTATAACTTGTCTCTCAGTCATTTTTTAAGAGGTTTCGGGCAAGCGGGTCTAAATGGGCCGTAAAATGGACCCGTTGGACTATTAAATGAGTAAAAAATACCGAATTTGAGGTTTCGGACTAGCGGGTCTAAATGTGCCTTAAAATTGGATCAAAACATGTTTTGCGGTCCTTTTTGTAGAGGTTTCGGACTAGCGGGTCTAAATGTGCCTTAAAATGGACCCGTTGGACTTTTAACTGAGTAAAAAATACCGAATTTGAGTTTTTGCAATATAATCTTGTTGAAAAGCTCGTAATCAATTATATGAACTCCTAAAATTGGATCAAATCTTGTTTTTCGGTCCTTTTTGTAGAGGTTTATGACGAGCGGGTCTAAATGGGCCTTAAAATGGACCCATTGAACTTATAACTGCGTAAAAAGAACAGAAATTGAATTTTTGCAATACAATAGTGTTGAAAAGCTCGTAATCAACGATATGAACTCTTAAGTTTTGATTAAAATTTGTTTTGCGGTCCTTTTTGTAGGAGTTTCGGACGAGCGAGTCTAAATGGGCCATAAAATGGACCTGTTGGACTTTTAACTGAGTAAAAAGTACAAAAATTGAGTTTTTGCAATATAATCGTGTTGAAAAGATCGTAATCAATGATATGAATTCCTAAAATTTGATTAAAACTTGTTTTTCAGTCATTTTTGAAGAGGTTTCGGGCGAGTGGGTCTAAATGGGCCGTAAAATGGACCCGTTGGACTATTAAATGAGTAAAAAATACTGAATTTGAGTTTTTACAATATAATCTTGTTGAAAAGCTCGTAATAAATTATATGAACTCCTAAAATTGGATTAAAACTTGTTTTTCGGTCCTTTTTGTAGAGGTTTCGAACGAGCGGGTTTAAATGGGCCGTAAAATGGACCCGTTGGACATTTAATTGAGTAAAAAATACCGAATTTGAGTTTTTGCAATATAATCTTGTTGAAATACTTGTAATCAATTATATGAACTCCTAAAATTGGATCAAAACTTGTTTTTCGGTCCTTTTTGTAGAGGTATCGGACGAGCGGGTCTAAATGGGCCTTAAAATGGACCCGTTGAACTTATAACTGCTTAAAAACAACAGAAATTGAATTTTTGCAATACAATAGTGTTGAAAAGCTCGTAATCAATGATATGAACTCTTAATTTTGATTAAAACATGTTTTGCGGTCCTTTTTGTAGTGGTTTCGGATGAGCGGGTCTAAATGGGTCGTAAAATGGACCCGTTGGACTTTTAACTATGTAAAAAGTACATAAATTATGTTTTTGCAATATAATCGTGTTGAAACGATCGTAATCAATTATATGAACTCCTAAAATTTGATTAAAACTTGTTTTTCAGTCATTTTTGAAGAGGTTTCCGGCGAGCGGATCTAAATGGGCCGTAAAATTGACCCGTTGGACTTTTAACTGATTAAAAAATACAGAAATTGACTTTTTGCAATATAATCTTGTTGAAAAGCTCGTAATCAATTATATGAACTCCTAAAATTGGATCAAAACTTGTTTTTCGGTCCTTTTTGTAGTGGTTTCGGACGAGCGGGTCTAAATAGGCCTTAAAATGGACCCGTTGAACTTATAACTGAGTAAAAAGTCCAAAAATTGAGTTTTTGCAATATAATCGTGTTGAAAAGATCGTAATCAATGATATGAAGTCCCAAATTTTGATTAAAACTTGTTTTTCAGTCATTTTTTAAGAGGTTTCGCGCGAGCGGGTCTAAATTGGCCGTAAAATGGACCCGTTGGACTTTTAACTAAGTAAAAAATACCGAATTTGAGTTTTTGCAATATAATCTTGTTGAAAAGCTCTTAATCAATTATATGAACTCCTAAATTTTGATCAAAACTTGTTTTTCAGTCATTTTTGAAGAGGATTCGGACGAGCGGGTCTAAATGGGCCTTAAAATGGACACATTGAACTTATAACTGCGTAAAAAGAACAAAAATTGAATTTTTCCAATACAATTGTGTTGAAAAGATCGTAATCAGTTATATGAACTCCTAAAATTTGATTAAAACTTGTTTTTCAGTTATTTTTGAAGAGGTTTTGGGCGAGCGGGTCTAAATAGGCTGTAAAATGGACCCGTTGGACTTTTAACTGAGTAAAAAGTACAAAAGTTGAGTTTTTACAATATAATCGAGTTGAAAAGATCGTAATCAATTATATGAACTCTTAAAATTTGATTAAAACTTGTTTTTCAGTCATTTTTTAAGAGGTTTCGGGCGAGCGGGTCTAAATGGGCCGTAAAATGGACCCGTTGGACTTTTAACTAAGTAAAAAATACCGAATTTGAGTTTTTGCAATATAATCTTGTTGAAAAGCTCGTAATCAATAATATGAACTCCTAAAATTTGATCAAAACTTGTTTTTCGGTCTTTTTTGTAGGGGTTTCGGGCAAGCGGGACTAAATGGGCCTTAAAATGGACCCGTTAAACTTATAAATGCGTAAAAAGAAAAGTAATTGAATTTTTTCAATATAATGGTGTTGAAAAGCTCGTAATCAATGATATGAACTCTTAAGTTTTGATTAAAACTAGTTTTGCGGTCCTTTTTGTAGAGGTTTCGGACGAGCTGGTCTAAATGGGCCGTAAAATGGACCCGTTGGACTTTTAACTGAGTAAAAAATACAGAAATTGAGTTTTTGCAATATAATCGTGTTGAAACGATCGTAATCAATTATATGAACTCCAAAAATTTGATTAAAACTTGTTTTTCAGTCATTTTTGAAGAGGTTTCGGGCGAGCGAATCTAAATGGGCCGGAAAATGGACCCGTTAGACTTTTAACTGAGTAAAAAATATAGAAATTGACTTTTTGCAATATAATCTTGTTGAAAAGCTCGTAATCAATTATATGAACTCCTAAAATTGGATCAAAACTTGTTTTTCGGTCCTTTTTGTAGTGGTTTCGGACGAGCGGGTCTAAATGGGCCTTAAAATGGACCCGTTGAACTTATAACTGCGTAAAAAGAACATAGATTGAATTTTTGCAATACAATAGTGTTGAAAAGCTCGTAATCAACGATATGAACTCTTAAGTTTTGATTAAAACTTGTTTTGCGGTTCTTTTTGTAGAGGTTTCGGACGAGCGGGTCTAAATGGGCCGTAAAATTGACCCGTTGGACTTTTAACTGAGTAAAAAGTACATAAATTGAGTTTTTGCAATATAATCGTGTTGAAAAGATCTTAATCAATTATATGAACTCCTAAAATTTGATTAAAACTTGTTTTTCAGTCTTTTTTGAAGAGGTTTCGGGCGAGTGGGTCTAAATGGGCCGTAAAATGGACCCGCTGGACTTTTAACTAAGTAAAAAATACCGAATTTGAGTTTTCGCAATATAATCTTGTTGAAAAGCTCGTAATCAATTATATGAACTCCTAAAATTGGATCAAAACTTGTTTTTCGGTCCTTTTTGTAGAGGTTTCGGGTGAGCGGGTCTAAATGGGACTTAAAATGGACCCGTTGGACTTTTAACTGTGTAAAAAATACTGAATTCGAGTTTTTGCAATATAATCTTGTTGAAAAGCTCGTAATCAATTATATAAACTACTAAAATTGGATCAAAACTTATTTTTTGGTCCTTTTTGTAGAGGTTTCGGGTGAGCTGGTCTAAATGGGCCTTAAAATGTAGCCGTTGAACTTATAACTGCGTAAAAAGAACAGAAATTGAATTTTTGCAATACAATAGTGTTGAAAAGCTCGTAATCAACGATATGAACTCTTAAGTTTTGATTAAAACTTGTTTTGCGGTCCTTTTTGTAGAGGTTTCGGACGAGCGGGTCTAATTAGGCCGTAAAATATACCCGTTGGACTTTTAACTGAGTAAAAAAATACCGAAATTGAGTTTTTACAATATAATCTTGTTGAAAAGCTCGTAATCAATTATATGAACTCCTAAAATTTGATTAAAACTTGTTTTTCAGTCTTTTTTGAAGAGGTTTCGGGCGAGTGGGTCTAAATGGGCCGTAAAATGGACCCGCTGGACTTTTAACTAAGTAAAAAATACCGAATTTGAGTTTTCGCAATATAATCTTGTTGAAAAGCTCGTAATCAATTATATGAACTCCTAAAATTGGATCAAAACTTGTTTTTCGGTCCTTTTTGTAGAGGTTTCGGACGAGCGGGTCTAAATGGGCCTTAAAATGGACCTGTTGGACTTTTAACTGAGTAAAAAATACTGAATTTGAGTTTTTGCAATATAATCTTGTTGAAAAGCTCGTAATCAATTATATGAACTCCTAAAATTGGATCAAAACTTGTTTTTCGGTCATTTTTGTAGAGGTTTCGAACGAGATGGTCTAAATGGGCCTTAAAATGGACCCGTTGGACTTTTAACTAAGTAAAAAATATCGAATTTGAATTTTTGCAAAATAATCATTGTTGAAAAGCTCGTAATCAATTATATGAACTCCTAAATTTGGATCAAAACTTGTTTTCGGTCCTTTTTGTAGAGGTTTCGGACGAGTGAGTCTAAATGGTCCTTAAAATGGACCCGTTGAACTTATAACTGCGTAAAAAGAACATAAATTGAATTTTTGCAATACAATAGTGTTGAAAAGCTCGTAATCAACAATATGAACTCTTAAGTTTTGATTAAAACTTGTTTTGCGGTCCTTTTTGTAGAGGTTTCGGACGAGCGGATCTAAATGGGACGTAAAATGGACCCGTTGGACTTTTAACTAAGTAAAAAATACAGAAATTGAGTTTTTGCAATATAATCGTGTTGAAAAGATCGTAATCAATTATATGAACTCCTAAAATTTGATTAAAACTTGTTTTTCAGTCATTTTTGAAGAGGTTTCGGGAGAGCGGGCTAAATTGGCCGTAAAATCGACCTGCTGGAATTTTAACTGAGTAAAAAATACTGAATTTGAGTTCTTGCAATATAATCTTGTTGAAAAGCTCGTAATCAATTATATGAACCCCTAAAATTGGATCAAAACTTGTTTTACGGTCCTTTTTGTAGAGGTTTCGGACGAGCGGGTCTAAATGTGCCTTAAAATGGACCCGTTGGACTTTTAACTGAGTAAAAAATACTGAATTTGAGTTTTTGCAATATAATCTTGTTGAAAAGCTCGTAATCAATTATATGAACTCCTAAAATTTGATCAATACTTGTTTTTCTGTCCTTTTTGTAGAGGTTTCGGACGAGCGGGTCTAAATGGGCCTTAAAATGGACCCGTTGAACTTATAACTGCGTAAAAAGAACATAAATTGAATTTTTGCAATACAATCTTGTTGAAAAGCTCGTAATCAATTATATGAACTCCTAAAATTGGATCAAAATATGTTTTTCGGTTCTTTTTGTAGAGCTTTCGAACGAGCGGGTCTAAATGGGCCGCAAAATGGACCCGTTGGACTTTTAACTAAGTAAAAAATACAGAAATTGGCTTTTTGCAATATAATATTATTGAAAAGCTCGTAATCAATTATATGAACTCCTAAAATTGGATCAAAACTTGTTTTTCGGTCCTTTTTGTAGACTTTTCGGACGAGCGGGTCTAAATGGGACTTAAAATTGACCCGTTGAACTTATAACTGCGTAAAAAGAACATAAATTGAATTTTTGCAATACAATAGTGTTGAAAAGCTCGTAATCAACGATATGAACTCTTAAGTTTTGATTAAAACTTGTTTTGCGGTCCTTTTTGTAGAGGTTTCAGACGAACGGGTCTAAATGGGCCGTAAAATGGACCCGTTGGACTTTTAACTGAGTAAAAAGTACATAAATTGTGTTTTTGCAATATACTCGTGTTGAAAAGCTCGTAATCAATTATATGAACTCCTAAAATTGGATCAAAACTTGTTTTTCAGTCCTTTTTGTAGAGGTTTCGAACGAGCGGGTCTAAATGGGCCGTAAAATGGACCCGTTGGGGATTTAACTGAGTAAAAAATATCGAATTTGAGTTTTTGCAATATAATCTTGTTGAAAAGCTCGTAATCATTATATGAACTCCTAAAATTGGATCAAAACTTGTTTTTCGGTCCTTTTTGTAGAGGTTTCGAACGAGCGTGTCTAAATGGGCCTTAAAATGGATCCGCTGGACTTTCAACTGAGTAAAAAGAACAGAAATTGAATTTTTGCAATACAATTGTGTTGAAAAGCTCGTAATCAACGATATGAACTCCTAAAATTGGATCAAAACGTGTTTTGTGGTCCTTTTTGTAGAGGTTTTGGACGAGCGGGTCTAAATGGGCCTTAAAATGGAGCCGTTGAACTTATAACTGCGTAAAAAGAACAAAAATTGAATTTTTGCAATACAATAGTGTTAAAAAGCTCGTAATCAACGATATGAACTCTTAAGTTTTGATTAAAACTTGTTTTGCGGTCCTTTTTGTAGGAGTTTCAGACGAGCGGGTCTAAATGGGCCATAAAATGGACCCGTTGGACTTTTAACTGAGTAAAAAGTACAAAAATTGAGTTTTTGCAATATAATCGTGTTGAAAAGTTCGTAATCAATTATATGAACTCCTAAAATTTGATTATAACTTGTCTCTCAATCATTTTTTAAGAGGTTTCGGGCGAGCGGGTCTAAATGGGCCGTAAAATAGACCCGTTGGACTTTTAACTGTGTAAAAAATACCGAATTTTAGTTTTTGCAATATAATCTTGTTGAAAAGCTCGTAATCAATAATATGAACTTCTAAAATTGGATCAAAACATGTTTTGCGGTCCTTTTTGTAGAGGTTTCGGACTAGCGGGTCTAAATGTGCCTTAAAATGGACCCGTTGGACTTTTAACTGAGTAAAAAATACCGAATTTGAGTTTTTGCAATATAATCTTGTTGAAAAGCTCGTAATCAATTATATGAACTCCTAAAATTGGATCAAATCTTGTTTTTCGGTTCTTTTTGTAGAGGTTTATGACGAGCGGGTCTAAATGGGCCTTAAAATGGACCCATTGAACTTATAACTGCGTAAAAAGAACATAAATTGAATTTTTGCAATACAATAGTGTTGAAATGCTCGTAATCAACGATATGAACTCTTAAGTTTTGATTAAAACTTGTTTTGCGCTCCTTTTTGTAGGAGTTTCGGACGAGCGGGTCTAAATGGGCCATAAAATGGACCTGTTGGACTTTAAACTGAGTAAAAAGTACAAAAATTGAGTTTTTGCAATATAATCGTGTTGAAAAGATCGTAATCAATGATATGAATTCCTAAAATTTGATTAAAACTTGTTTTTCAGTCATTTTTGAAGAGGTTTCGGGCGAGTGGGTCTAAATGGGCCGTAAAATGGACCCGTTGGACTATTAAATGAGTAAAAAATACCGAATTTGAGTTTTTGCAATATAATATTGTTGAAAAGCTCGTAATAAATTATATGAACTCCTAAAATTGGATTAAAACTTGTTTTTCGATCCTTTTTGTAGAGGTTTCGAACGAGCGAGTTTAAATGGGTCGTAAAATGGACCCGTTGGACATTTAATTGAGTAAAAAATACCGAATTTGAGTTTTTGCAATATAATCTTGTTGAAATGCTTGTAATCAATTATATGAACTCCTAAAATTGGATCAAAACTTGTTTTTCGGTCCTTTTTGTAGAGGTATCGGACGAGCGGGTCTAAATGGGCCTTAAAATGGACCCGTTGAACTTATAACTGCTTAAAAACAACAGAAATTGAATTTTTGCAATACAATAGTGTTGAAAAGCTCGTAATCAATGATATGAACTCTTAATTTTTGATTAAAACTTGTTTTGCGGTCCTTTTTGTAGAGGTTTCGGACGAGCGGGTCTAAATGGGTCGTAAAATGGACCCGTTGGACTTTTAACTATGTAAAAAGTACATAAATTATGTTTTTGCAATATAATCGTGTTGAAACGATCGTAATCAATTATATGAACTCCTAAAATTTGATTAAACTTGTTTTTCAGTCATTTTTGAAGAGGTTTCCGGCGAGCGGATCTAAATGGGCCGTAAAATTGACCCGTTGGACTTTTAACTGAGTAAAAAATACAGAAATTGACTTTTTGCAATATAATCTTGTTGAAAAGCTCGTAATCAATTATATGAACTCTTAAAATTGGATCAAAACTTGTTTTTCGGTCCTTTTTGTAGTGGTTTCGGACGAGCGGGTCTAAATGGGCCTTAAAATGGACCCGTTGAACTTATAACTGAGTAAAAAGTACAAAAATTGAGTTTTTGCAATATAATTGTGTTGAAAAGATCGTAATCAATGATATGAAGTCCCAAAATTTGATTAAAACTTTTTTTCGGTCATTTTTTAAGAGGTTTCGCGCGAGCGGGTCTAAATGGGCCGTAAAATGGACCCGTTGGACTTTTAACTAAGTAAAAAATACCGAATTTGAGTTTTTGCAATTAATCTTGTTGAAAAGCTCTTAATCAATTATATGAACTCCTAAAATTTGATCAAAACTTGTTTTTCAGTCATTTTTGAAGAGGATTCGGACGAGCGGGTCTAAATGGGCCTTAAAATGGACACATTGAACTTATAACTGCGTAAAAAGAACAGAAATTGAATTTTTGCAATACAATCGTGTTGAAAAGATCGTAATCAGTTATATGAACTCCTAAAATTTGATTAAAACTTGTTTTTCAGTTATTTTTGAAGAGGTTTCGGGCGAGCGGGTCTAAATAGGCCGTAAAATGGACCCGTTGGACTTTTAACTAAGTAAAAAGTACAAAAGTTGAGTTTTTACAATATAATCGAGTTGAAAAGATCGTAATCAATTATATGAACTCTTAAAATTTGATTAAAACTTGTTTTTCAGTCATTTTTTAAGAGGTTTTGGGCGAGCGGGTCTAAATGGGCCGTAAAATGGACCCGTTGGACTTTTAACTGAGTAAAAAATACCGAATTTGAGTTTTTGCAATATAATCTTGTTGAAAAGCTCGTAATCAATTATATGAACTCCTAAAATTTGATCAAAACTTGTTTTTCGGTCCTTTTTGTAGGGGTTTCGGGCAAGCGGGTCTAAATGGGCCTTAAAATGGACCCGTTGAACTTATAAATGCGTAAAAAGAAAAGTAATTGAATTTTTTCAATATAATAGTGTTGAAAAGCTCGTAATCAACGATATGAACTCTTAAGTTTTGATTAAAACTAGTTTTGCGGTCCTTTTTGTAGAGGTTTCGGACGAGCTGGTCTAAATGGGCCGTAAAATGGACCCGATTGAATTTTTTTTGAAGAAGGCGGGCCTCATTAAAAACCCCTACTAAAATCCCCAAGCACAAGACTTGGAGAAACCTAAGAAGGGGAAAAGAGTACCCAAAATATATTAATAAGCCGAGGTTAAACCTCGCAAAGTACAAGATTTTTTATACAATCAGGGTAAATAGATCCAAAAGACAAAGAAGACATGGATCTAAGGGCATGAGTAGCCAACGAATGAGCTACAAAATTAGCCTCACGGCGAATAAACTGAACATGTGCTACAGAAAAATCCTCCAAAGCAGAATGAGCCTGCAGAATCAACGGCCCCAAAGGAGAAAGATCTGGCCCAAGGGAGTTGACCCGGTTTGCTAGAGATGCACAGTCTGTCTCGAAAATCAAGTGGCTCCATCCCTGAGATAGAGCAAAGGTAATACCGGCAAGAAGACCTCTCCCTTCAACTAAAATAGCATCGGAACAGCTGCCAAGCGGAAAAGCCAGACCACCAACAACCGTACCAGTGTCATCCCGAGCGACAACACCAACCGCCGCTGCACGAGTGGAAGGATCAAAAGCTCCATCCACATTAACTTTAATAAACCCACAAGGGGGTTGTCTCCATCGAGAAGGGGATGCCAAAGGAATAGATGATGTAGATGAAGAAATTGAGTTAGAGTAGTCCTTATGGAGACTAATAGAGTTGACAGCAATTAGCCAAGGGGGTTGAAGGTGTTTATTATGGATCCAGTCATTACGTCTATTCCAAATATTCCAAAGGGTAGTTAAGAAGAGACCAAAAAGATCAGGAGAAAGAAGGGAAGCACCTTCCTCAAGCCACTGGAGGCCCGTAGAGGCGGAGCTGTTGATAAAAGAAGAGGGAAGACCAATCAGTTTGAGGGTTTCTGAAGCACCAAAGCAGTCACGGAGAGCGTGTAAAACCGACTCTGAACCAGAGTTACATATGGGGCATGGCCCAGAATCTGGGGCAAAAGTCTGAAGGCGAACCCCAACAGGCAGGGCTTCTGCCCCCAGACGCCAACCAAAAGTTTTAACCTTAGGCAAGACCTTGAGTTTGGCAAGATATTTCCAGAATCGAGGGGGATGAAGTCTAGGCGCAGGGGGTCGTTGCAAGAAAAGATAGCCAGATCTAACAGAATAGATTCCGGAATCATTGGGATTCCAGAGGATGGTATCTCGAGTGTCGTTAATGATAGAAACAGAAAGAATGGTATTGGCATCATCCACAGTAAAGTAAGCACGAACTTTGTCAGGGTCCCAGGCAGCTTGGTTCCGCAACATAAAATCTCGACAACGAATGTGTACTTCCTCCGATAGCTCGTAATCCCCATAGAGGTGAATAGGTGAGGAGCCTCCCCAGTTGTCATGATGGATGCGTATGTTACTATTAATACCCGGTCGGTAAAGGAAACCACCAAATAGGTGTTGCATAGCATTATAAAGACCTTGCCAGGCAAAAGAACCTCGCGAAGGCCGAGAGGCGTTAAGGATATTACCTGACGGGAAGTACTTGAATTTATAGATTTGTCCCAAGAGGGAATCAGGATCGCAAATAAGGCGCCAAAGTTGTTTGCCAAGAAGAGCAATGTTAAAATTATTGAGATCCCGGAAACCCAAACCGCCAACAGATTTAGGCAAGCATACTTGATCCCATGGGAGCATATGCCAACCTTTCTTATTGGATATCCCAGACCACCAATATCGTCGAATGGCAGATGTCATATCATCAATAATGTTTTGGGGTAATAAATAACAGGACATAACATATTGGGGTAAAGATTGTAAAACAGCTTTAATAAAAATTTCCCTACCACTGAAGGAAAGAAGCTGTTTATCCCAATTGGATAATCTATCATGAACTTTATCACGTATAAACCCTAAAGCGAGAGTCTTATTTTTACCAATAAGAAGAGGTACCCCCAGGTAAACACCAGGGTTGGAGACCTCACGTACTTGAAGATAGGAATTAATAGCTAGGCGAGTAGAAGGAGGAGTGCGGGGATTGTAAAAAATAGTAGACTTATCAAAATTGACTGCTTGCCCAGAGGCAGAGGCATAAGTCTGGAGGGCCAACTTAAGGTGTGCAGCTTCATCGGGGTTTGAGTTGAGGAAAACTAAGCAATCATCAGCAAATAAGAGATGGTTAACCTTGGGACCATGCTTACAAGCCCCTAGACCTGGGAGTAGGCCTTGTTGTTTAGCATCAGCCAAGAAAGCTGAAAGCCCTTGGGTACAAAATAGGAAAAGAAAAGGAGACAAAGGGTCACCTTGGCGGAGACCCCTTTGAGGTCGAAACAAAGGGGAAAAGGAATTGTTGACCTTAACTGTAAAGGAAACTAAAGAAATACATCTCATGATAAGAGAGACCCATGATGAGGCAAACCCCATACGGTTCATAACGTTTTCGAGGAATGACCACTCGACCCTGTCAAAAGCCTTTTCCATATCAAGTTTAAGGGCAGCTCCACGAGAGGTTTTAGAGGTACCAGTATTAATTGAATGAATTATTTTGTGGGCAATAAGGATGTTATCTGTGATGTTACGTCCTTGAACAAAAGCAGCTTGAGTTGAACTGATACAGAAAGGAATGGTATGTTTCATACGATTAACTAAAACTTTAGCAATGATTTTGTAGATTACCGTACAGAGACTGATGGGCCGAAGATGCCTCATGGTAGTTGGATCCTTAATCTTAGGTATGAGTACCAAGATAGTTTGGTTAACTGAAGCCATATCAGCTGACCCTTTAAGGAGATTAAGGCATAGTGTTATAATATCTGGCCCTACGGTGTCCCAATGTTGACGGAAAAAACTACTTGGTAGACCATCGATACCCGGGGCTTTCCTAGGATCAATGTCTCGGAAAGCGATGATAATTTCTTCTTGAGTGAAATCCCTGGAAAGGGACTCATTCATAGCAGTCGTAATAGAAGGAGTGATTTTTGATAGAATTTGGTCTGAAAAGTGAGGATTGGAGGAATTAAAAAGATTATGGAAATATGAGGAAGCAATTTCCATAAGGTCAGAATCGTCCGTGCGCCAAACATTATCAGAGTCAAAAAGACCTGAGATAGTGTTTTTTTTCTTCCTATTAGAAGCTCGGGCATGAAAGAAACGGGTATTTTTATCCCCTTGGGAAAGCCATAGGTTACGAGAACGTTGTGCCCAATATGCTTCCTGCTCATCAAGAAGTTTATGGAGCTCAATTTTAGCAGAGATATATCTTTTTTCAGCAGAAGCTGAAAGAGGACGTTGTAATAATTTATTAATTTTCTTAGTGAGAAAGTTGATATGTCCATTGGTCTTAAATCTTTGTTGAGATTGCCAGTCTCCTAGACAGGAGCCAATGGCTTTAATTTTATCCAGAGTAGTACCTTTGGTTCTTGACCAAGTTTGTTTTACAACAGTAATGCCTTCATCATTGGATGCCCAGCAATTTTCAAACCTGAACGTATTTTGAGGAGAACGGTGATTTGTTGGGGAAGGTGGCTCTGTATTTAATAATAAAAAGCAGTGATCTGATTTCGCATCAAAGTCTGAGATGATGTTATAATTAGGAAAGGAAGTTTTCCATGTCATATTCCCAACGAAGCGATCTAAACGTTCGAATAAAGTAGGGGTTTTGGGCCCCGATTTGGACCATGTAAACCAACCCGTTGTAGGTTTGCAATCAAAAAGATTAAAACTTGTTTTTCAGTCATTTTTGAAGAGGTTTCGGGCGAGCGAATCTAAATGGGCCGGAAAATGGACCCGTTGGACTTTTAACTGAGTAAAAAATACATAAATTGACTTTTTGCAATATATCTTGTTGAAAAGCTCGTAATCAATTATATGAACTCCTAAAATTGGATCAAAACTTGTTTTTCGGTCCTTTTTGTAGTGGTTTCGGACGAGCGGGTCTAAATGGGCCTTAAAATGGACCCGTTGAACTTATAACTGCGTAAAAAGAACATAGATTGAATTTTTGCAATACAATAGTGTTGAAAAGCTCGTAATCAACGATATGAACTCTTAAGTTTTGATTAAAACTTGTTTTGCGGTTCTTTTTGTAGAGGTTTCGGACGAGCGGGTCTAAATGGTCCGTAAAATTGACCCGTTGGACTTTTAACTGAGTAAAAAGTACATAAATTGAGTTTTTGCAATATAATCGTGTTGAAAAGATCTTAATCAATTATATGAACTCCTAAAATTTGATTAAAACTTGTTTTTCAGTCTTTTTTGAAGAGGTTTCGGGCGAGTGGGTCTAAGTGGGCCGTAAAATGGACCTGTTGGACTTTTAACTGAGTAAAAAATACCGAATTTGAGTTCTCGCAATATAATCTTGTTGAAAAGCTCGTAATCAATTATATGAACCCCTAAAATTGGATCAAAACTTGTTTTACGGTCCTTTTTGTAGAGGTTTTAGACAAGCGGGTCTAAATGTGCCTTAAAATGGACCCGTTGGACTTTTAACTGAGTAAAAAATACCGAATTTGAGTTTTTGCAATATAATCTTGTTCAAAAGCTCGTAATCAATTATATGAACTCCTAAAATTTGATCAATACTTGTTTTTCTGTCCTTTTTGTAGAGGTTTCGGATGAGCGGGTCTAAATGGGCCTTAAAATGGACCCGTTGAACTTATAACTGCGTAAAAAGAACATAAATTGAATTTTTGCAATACAATAGTGTTGAAAAGCTTGTAATCAACGATATGAACTCTTAAGTTTTGATTAAAACTTGTTTTGCGATCCTTTTTGTAGAGGTTTCGGACGAGCGAGTCTAAATGGGACGTAAAATGGACCCGTTGGACTTTTAACTAAGTAAAAAATACATAAATTGAGTTTTTGCAATATAATCGTGTTGAAAAGATCGTAATCAATTATATGAACTCCTAAAATTTGATTAAAACTTGTTTTTCAGTCATTTTTGAAGAGGTTTCGGGAGAGCGGGTCTAAATGGGCCGTAAAATCGACCCGCTGGACTTTTAACTGAGTAAAAAATACCGAATTTGAGTTCTTGCAATATAATCTTGTTGAAAAGCTCGTAATCAATTATATGAACCCCTAAAATTGGATCAAAACTTGTTTTACGGTCCTTTTTGTAGAGGTTTCGGACGAGCGGGTCTAAATGTGCCTTAAAATGGACCCGTTGGACTTTTAACTGAGTAAAAAATACCGAATTTGAGTTTTTGCAATATAATCTTGTTGAAAAGCTCGTAATCAATTATATGAACTCCTAAAATTTGATCAAT
Organism: Hibiscus trionum; assembly: GCA_030270665.1. NCBI lineage: Eukaryota > Viridiplantae > Streptophyta > Magnoliopsida > Malvales > Malvaceae > Hibiscus > Hibiscus trionum. The sequence goes on along the minus strand of BSYR01000026.1, from coordinate 35,459,882 downwards.
ACTTGTTTTTCTGTCCTTTTTGTAGAGGTTTCGGATGAGCGGGTCTAAATGGGCCTTAAAATGGACCCGTTGAACTTATAACTGCGTAAAAAGAACATTAGTTGAATTTTTGCAATACAATAGTGTTGAAAAGCTCGTAATCAACGATATGAACTTTTGAGTTTTGATTAAAACTTGTTTTGCGGTCCTTTTTGTAGAGGTTTCAGACGAGCGGGTCTAAATAGGCCGTAAAATGGACCCGTTGGAAATTTAACTGAGTAAAAAACACAGAAATTGAGTTTTTGCAATATAATTGTGTTGAAACAATCGTAATCAAATATATGAACTCATAAAATTTGATTATAACTTGTTTTTCAGTCATTTTTGAAGAGGTTTCGGGCGAGCGGGTCTAAATGGGCCGTAAAATAGACCCGTTGGACTTTTAACTGAGTAAAAAAATACCGAAATTGAGTTTTTACAATATAATCTTGTTGAAAAGCTCGTAATCAATTATATGAACTCCTAAAATTTGATTAAAACTTGTTTTTCAGTCATTTTTGAACAGGTTTCCGGCGAGCGGATCTAAATGTGCCGTAAAATGGACCCGTTGGACTTTTAACTGAGTAAAAAATACATAAATTTACTTTTTGCAATATAATCTTTTTGAAAAGCTCGTAATCAATTATATGAACTCCTAAAATTGGATCAAAATTTATTTTGCGGTCCTTTTTTTAGAGGTTTCGGACGAGCGGGTCTAAATGGGTCGTAAAACGGACTCATTGGACTTTTAACTGCGTAAAAAGAACATAAATTGAATTTTTGCAATACAATAGTGTTGAAAAGCTCGTAATCAACGATATGAACTCTTAAGTTTTGATTAAAACTTGTTTTGCGGTTCTTTTTGTAGAGGTTTCGGACGAGCGGGTCTAAATGGGCCGTAAAATTGACCCGTTGGACTTTTAACTGAGTAAAAAGTACATAATTTGAGTTTTTGCAATATAATCGTGTTGAAAAGATCTTAATCAATTATATGAACTCCTAAAATTTGATTAAAACATGTTTTTTCAGTCATTTTTGAAGAGGTTTCGGGCGAGCGGGTCTAAATGGGCCGTAAAATCGACCCGTTGGACTTTTATCTGAGTAAAAAAATACCAAATTTGAGTTTTTGCAATATAATCTTGTTGAAAAGCTCGTAATCAATTATATGAACCCCTAAAATTGGATCAAAACTTGTTTTGCGGTCCTTTTTGTAGAGGTTTCGGACGAGCGGGTCTAAATGTGCCTTAAAATGGACCCGTTGGACTTTTAACTGAGTAAAAAATACCGAATTTGAGTTTTTGCAATATAATCTTGTTGAAAAGCTCGTAATCAATTATATGAACTCCTAAAATTGGATCAAAACTTGTTTTTCAGTCCTTTTTGTAGAGGTTTCGGACGAGCGGGTCTAAATGGGCCTTAAATGGACCCGTTCAACTTATAACTGCGTAAAAAGAACATAAATTGAATTTTTGCAATACAATAGTGTTGAAAAGCTTGTAATCAACGATATGAAGTCTTAAGTTTTGATTAAAACTTGTTTTGCGGTCCTTTTTGTAGGGGTTTCGGACGAGCGGGTCTAAATGGGCCGTAAAATGGACCCGTTGGACTTTTAACTGAGTAAAAAGTTCAAAAATTGAGTTTTTGCAATATAATCGTGTTGAAAAGATCGTAATCAATTATATAAACCCCTAAAATTTGATTAAACTTGTTTTTCAGTCATTTTTGAAGAGGTTTCGGGCGAGCGGGTCTAAATGGGCCGTAAAATGGACCCATTGGACTTTTAACTGAGTAAAAAATACCGAAATTGAGTTTTTACAATATAATCTTGTTGAAAAGCTCGTAATCATTTATATGAACTCCTAAAATTGGATCAAAACTTGTTTTTCGGTCCTTTTTGTAGAGGTTTCAGACGAGTGAGTCTAAATGGGCCTTAAAATGGACCCGTTGAACTTATAACTGCGTAAAAAGAACAGAAATTGAATTTTTGCAATACAATAGTGTTGAAAAGCTCGTAATCAACAATATGAACTCTTAAGTTTTGATTAAAACTTGTTTTACGGTCCTTTTTGTAGAGGTTTCGGACGAGCGGGTCTAAATGGGCCGTAAAATGGACCCGTTGGAATTTGAACTGAGTAAACAATACAGAAATTGGGTTTTTGCAATATAATCGTGTTGAAACGATCGTAATCAATTATATCAACTCTTAAAATAAGATTAAAACATGTTTTTAAGTCATTTTTGAAGAGGTTTCGGGCGAGCGAGTCTAAATGGGCCCTAAAATTGACCCGTTGGACTTTTAACTGAGTAAAAAATACAGAAATTGACTTTTTGCAATGTAATCTTGTTGAAAAGCTCGTAATCAATTATATGAACTCCTAAAATTGGATCAAAACATGTTTTTCGGTTCTTTTTGTAGAGCTTTCGAACGAGGGGGTCTAAATGGGCCGTAAAATGGACCCGTTGGACTTTTAACTGAGTAAAAAATACTGAATTTGAGTTTTTGCAATATAATCTTGTTGAAAAGCTCGTAATCAATTATATGAACTCCTAAAATTGGATCAAAACTTATTTTTCGGTCCTTTTTGTAGAGGTTTCGGGTGAGCGGGTCTAAATGGGACTTAAAATGGACCCGTTGGACTTTTAACTGAGTAAAAAAGCCTGAATTTGAGTTTTTGCAATATAATCTTGTTGAAATGCTCGTAATCAATTATATGAACTCCTAAAATTGGATCAAAACTTGTTTTTCGATCATTTTTGTAGAGGTTTCGGACTAGCGGCTCTAAATGGGCCTTAAAATGGACCCGTTGAACTTATAACTGCGTAAAAAGAACAGGAATTGAATTCTTGCAATACAATAGTGTTGAAAAGCTCGTAATCAACGATATGAACTCTTAAGTTTTGATTAAAACTTGTTTTGCGGTCCTTTTTGTAGAGGTTTCGGACGAGCGGGTCTAAATGGGCCGTAAAATGGACCCGTTGGACTTTTAACTGAGTAAAAAATACATAAATTGAGTTTTTGCAATATAATCTTGTTGAAACGATCGTAATCAATTATATGAACTCCTAAAATTGGATCAAAACATGTTTTTCAGTCATTTTTAAAGAGCTTTCGGGCGAGCGGGTCTAAATGGGCCGTAAAATGGACCCGTTGGACTTTTAACTGAGTAAAAAATACTGAATTTGAGTTCTTGCAATATAATCTTGTTGAAAAGCTCGTAATCAATTATATGAACTCCTAAAATTGGATCAAAACTTATTTTTCGGTCCTTTTTGTAGAGGTTTCGGGTGAGCGGGTCTAAATGGGACTTAAAATGGACCCGTTGGACTTTTAACTGTGTAAAAAATACTGAATTCGAGTTTTTGCAATATAATCTTGTTGAAAAGCTCGTAATCAATTATATAAACTACTAAAATTGGATCAAAACTTATTTTTTGGTCCTTTTTGTAGAGGTTTCGGGTGAGCTGGTCTAAATGGGCCTTAAAATGTAGCCGTTGAACTTATAACTGCGTAAAAAGAACAGAAATTGAATTTTTGCAATACAATAGTGTTGAAAAGCTCGTAATCAACGATATGAACTCTTAAGTTTTGATTAAAACTTGTTTTGCGGTCCTTTTTGTAGAGGTTTCGGACGAGCGGGTCTAATTGGGCCGTAAAATATACCCGTTGGACTTTTAACTGAGTAAAAAAATACCGAAATTGAGTTTTTACAATATAATCTTGTTGAAAAGCTCGTAATCAATTATATGAACTCCTAAAATTTGATTAAAACTTGTTTTTCAATCATTTTTGAACAGGTTTCCGGCGAGCGGATCTAAATGGGCCGTAAAATGGACCCGTTGGACTTTTAACTGAGTAAAAAATACATAAATTTACTTTTTGCAATGTAATCTTGTTGAAAAGCTCGTAATCAATTATATGAACTCCTAAAATTGGATCAAAACTTATTTTGCGGTCCTTTTTTTAGAGGTTTCGGACGAGCGGGTCTAAATGGGTCGTAAAAGGGACTCGTTGGACTTTTAACTGCGTAAAAAGAACATAAATTGAATTTTTGCAATACAATAGTGTTGAAAAGCTCGTAATCAATGATATGAACTCTTAAGTTTTGATTAAAACTTGTTTTGCGGTTCTTTTTGTAGAGGTTTCGGACGAGCGGGTCTAAATGGGCCTTAAAATGGACCCGTTGGACTTTTAACTGAGTAAAAAATACAGAAATTGAGTTTTTGCAATATGTGTTGAAACGATCGTAATCAATTATATGAACTCCAAAAATTTGATTAAAACTTGTTTTTCAGTCATTTTTGAAGAGGTTTCGGGCGAGCGAATCTAAATGGGCCGGAAAATGGACCCGTTGGACTTTTAACTGAGTAAAAAATACATAAATTGACTTTTTGCAATATAATCTTGTTGTAATGCTCGTAATCAATTATATGAACTCCTAAAATTGGATCAAAACTTGTTTTTCGGTCCTTTTTGTAGTGGTTTCGGACGAGCGGGTCTAAATGGGCCTTAAAATGGACCCGTTGAACTTATAACTGCGTAAAAAGAACATAGATTGAATTTTTGCAATACAATAGTGTTGAAAAGCTCGTAATCAACGATATGAACTCTTAAGTTTTGATTAAAACTTGTTTTGCGGTTCTTTTTGTAGAGGTTTCGGACGAGCGGGTCTAAATGGGCCGTAAAATTGACCCGTTGGACTTTTAACTGAGTAAAAAGTACATAAATTGAGTTTTTGCAATATAATCGTGTTGAAAAGATCTTAATCAATTATATGAACTCCTAAAATTTGATTAAAACTTGTTTTTCAGTCTTTTTTGAAGAGGTTTCGGGCGAGTGGGTCTAAATGGGCCGTAAAATGGACCCGCTGGACTTTTAACTAAGTAAAAAATACCGAATTTGAGTTTTCGCAATATAATCTTGTTGAAAAGCTCGTAATCAATTATATGAACTCCTAAAATTGGATCAAAACTTGTTTTTCGGTCCTTTTTGTAGAGGTTTCGGACGAGCGGGTCTAAATGGGCCTTAAAATGGACCTGTTGGACTTTTAACTTAGTAAAAAATACTGAATTTGAGTTTTTGCAATATAATCTTGTTGAAAAGCTCGTAATCAATTATATGAACTCCTAAAATGGGATCAAAACTTGTTTTTCGGTCATTTTTGAAGAGGTTTCGAACGAGCGGGTCTAAATGGGCCGTAAAATGGACCCGTTGGACTTTTAACTGAGTAAAAAATATCGAATTTGAATTTTTGCAAAATAATCATTGTTGAAAAGCTCGTAATCAATTATATGAACTCCTAAATTTGGATCAAAACTTGTTTTCGGTCCTTTTTGTAGAGGTTTCGGACGAGTGAGTCTAAATGGTCCTTAAAATGGACTCGTTGAACTTATAACTGCGTAAAAAGAACATAAATTGAATTTTTGCAATACAATAGTGTTGAAAAGCTCGTAATCAACGATATGAACTCTTAAGTTTTGATTAAAACTTGTTTTGCGGTCCTTTTTGTAGAGGTTTCGGACGAGCGAGTCTAAATGGGACGTAAAATGGACCCGTTGGACTTTTAACTAAGTAAAAAAATACATAAATTGAGTTTTTGCAATATAATCGTGTTGAAAAGATCGTAATCAATTATATGAACTCCTAAAATTTGATTAAAACTTGTTTTTCAGTCATTTTTGAAGAGGTTTCGGGAGAGCGGGTCTAAATGGGCCGTAAAATCGACCCGCTGGACTTTTAACTGAGTAAAAAATACCGAATTTGAGTTCTTGCAATATAATCTTGTTGAAAAGCTCGTAATCAATTATATGAACCCCTAAAATTGGATCAAAACTTGTTTTGCGGTCCTTTTTGTAGAGGTTTCGGACGAGCGGGTCTAAATGTGCCTTAAAATGGACCCGTTGGACTTTTAACTGAGTAAAAAATACCGAATTTGAGTTTTTGCAATATAATCTTGTTGAAAAGCTCGTAATCAATTATATGAACTCCTAAAATTTGATCAATACTTGTTTTTCTGTCCTTTTTGTAGAGGTTTCGGACGAGCGGGTCTAAATGGGCCTTAAAATGGACCCGTTGAACTTATAACTGCGTAAAAAGAACATTTATTGAATTTTTGCAATACAATAGTGTTGAAAAGCTTGTAATCAACGATATGAACTCTTAAGTTTTGATTAAAACTTGTTTTGTGGTCCTATTTGTAGGGGGTTCGGACGAGCGGGTCTAAAAGGGCCGTAAAATGGACCCGTTGGACTTTTAACTGAGTAAAAAGTACAAAAATTAAGTTTTTGCAATATAATCGTGTTGAAAAGATCGTAATCAATTATATGAACCCCTAAGATTTGATTAAAACTTGTTTTTCAGTCATTTTTGAAGAGGTTTCGGGCAAGCGGGTCTAAATGGGCCGTAAAATAGACCTGTTGGACTTTTAACTGAGTAAAAAAATACCGAAATTGAGTTTTTACAATATAATCTTGTTGAAAAGCTCGTAATCAATTATATGAACTCCTAAAATTTGATTAAAACTTGTTTTTCAGTCATTTTTGAACAGGTTTCCGGCGAGCAGATCTAAATGGGCCGTAAAATGGACCCGTTGGACTTTTAACTGAGTAAATAATACATAAATTTACTTTTTGCAATATAATCTTGTTGAAAAGCTCGTAATCAATTATATGAACTCCTAAAATTGGATCAAAACTTATTTTGCGGTCCTTTTTGTAGAGGTTTCGGACGAGCGGGTCTAAATGGGTCGTAAAATGGACTCGTTGGACTTTTAACTGCGTAAAAAGAACATAAATTGAATTTTTGCAATACAATAGTGTTGAAAAGCTCGTAATCAACGATATGAACTCTTAAGTTTTGATTAAAACTTGTTTTGCGGTTCTTTTTGTAGAGGTTTCGGACGAGCGGGTCTAAATGGGCCGTAAAATTGACCCGTTGGAATTTTAACTGAGTAAAAAGTACATAAATTGAGTTTTTGCAATATAATCGTGTTGAAAAGATCTTAATCAATTATATGAACTCCTAAAATTTGATTAAAACATGTTTTTCAGTCATTTTTGAAGAGGTTTCGGGCGAGCGGGTCTAAATGGGCCGTAAAATCGACCCGTTGGACTTTTATCTGAGTAAAAAATACCAAATTTGAGTTTTTGCAATATAATCTTGTTGAAAAGCTCGTAATCAATTATATGAACCCCTAAAATTGGATCAAAACTTGTTTTGCGGTCCTTTTTGTAGAGGTTTCGGACGAGCGGGTCTAAATGTGCCTTAAAATGGACCCGTTGGACTTTTAACTGAGTAAAAAAATACCGAATTTGAATTTTTGCAAAATAATCATTGTTGAAAAGCTCGTAATCAATTATATGAACTCCTAAATTTGGATCAAAACTTGTTTTCGGTCCTTTTTGTAGAGGTTTCGGACGAGTGAGTCTAAACGGTCCTTAAAATGGACTCGTTGAACTTATAACTGCGTAAAAAGAACATAAATTGATTTTTTGCAATACAATAGTGTTGAAAAGCTCGTAATCAACGATATGAACTCTTAAGTTTTGATTAAAACTTGTTTTGCGGTCCTTTTTGTAGAGGTTTCGGACGAGCGAGTCTAAATGGGACGTAAAATGGACCCGTTGGACTTTTAACTAAGTAAAAAAATACATAAATTGAGTTTTTGCAATATAATCGTGTTGAAAAGATCGTAATCAATTATATGAACTCCTAAAATTTGATTAAAACTTGTTTTTCAGTCATTTTTGAAGAGGTTTCGGGAGAGCGGGTCTAAATGGGCCGTAAAATCGACCCGCTGGACTTTTAACTGAGTAAAAAATACCGAATTTGAGTTCTTGCAATATAATCTTGTTGAAAAGCTCGTAATCAATTATATGAACCCCTAAAATTGGATCAAAACTTGTTTTGCGGTCCTTTTTGTAGAGGTTTCGGACGAGCGGGTCTAAATGTGCCTTAAAATGGACCCGTTGGACTTTTAACTGAGTAAAAAATACCGAATTTGAGTTTTTGCAATATAATCTTGTTGAAAAGCTCGTAATCAATTATATGAACTCCTAAAATTTGATCAATACTTGTTTTTCTGTCCTTTTTGTAGAGGTTTCGGACGAGCGGGTCTAAATGGGCCTTAAAATGGACCCGTTGAACTTATAACTGCGTAAAAAGAACATTTATTGAATTTTTGCAATACAATAGTGTTGAAAAGCTTGTAATCAACGATATGAACTCTTAAGTTTTGATTAAAACTTGTTTTGTGGTCCTATTTGTAGGGGGTTCGGACGAGCGGGTCTAAAAGGGCCGTAAAATGGACCCGTTGGACTTTTAACTGAGTAAAAAGTACAAAAATTAAGTTTTTGCAATATAATCGTGTTGAAAAGATCGTAATCAATTATATGAACCCCTAAGATTTGATTAAAACTTGTTTTTCAGTCATTTTTGAAGAGGTTTCGGGCAAGCGGGTCTAAATGGGCCGTAAAATAGACCTGTTGGACTTTTAACTGAGTAAAAAAATACCGAAATTGAGTTTTTACAATATAATCTTGTTGAAAAGCTCGTAATCAATTATATGAACTCCTAAAATTTGATTAAAACTTGTTTTTCAGTCATTTTTGAACAAGTTTCCGGCGAGCAGATCTAAATGGGCCGTAAAATGGACCCGTTGGACTTTTAACTGAGTAAATAATACATAAATTTACTTTTTGCAATATAATCTTGTTGAAAAGCTCGTAATCAATTATATGAACTCCTAAAATTGGATCAAAACTTATTTTGCGGTCCTTTTTGTAGAGGTTTCGGACGAGCGGGTCTAAATGGGTCGTAAAATGGACTCGTTGGACTTTTAACTGCGTAAAAAGAACATAAATTGAATTTTTGCAATACAATAGTGTTGAAAAGCTCGTAATCAACGATATGAACTCTTAAGTTTTGATTAAAACTTGTTTTGCGGTTCTTTTTGTAGAGGTTTCGGACGAGCGGGTCTAAATGGGCCGTAAAATTGACCCGTTGGAATTTTAACTGAGTAAAAAGTACATAAATTGAGTTTTTGCAATATAATCGTGTTGAAAAGATCTTAATCAATTATATGAACTCCTAAAATTTGATTAAAACATGTTTTTCAGTCATTTTTGAAGAGGTTTCGGGCGAGCGGGTCTAAATGGGCCGTAAAATCGACCCGTTGGACTTTTATCTGAGTAAAAAATACCAAATTTGAGTTTTTGCAATATAATCTTGTTGAAAAGCTCGTAATCAATTATATGAACCCCTAAAATTGGATCAAAACTTGTTTTGCGGTCCTTTTTGTAGAGGTTTCGGACGAGCGGGTCTAAATGTGCCTTAAAATGGACCCGTTGGACTTTTAACTGAGTAAAAAAATACCGAATTTGAGTTTTTGCAATAGAATCTTGTTGAAAAGCTCGTAATCAATTATATGAACTCCTAAAATTGGATCAAAACTTGTTTTTCAGTCCTTTTTGTAGAGGTTTCGGACGAGCGGGTCTAAATGGGCCTTAAATGGACCCGTTGAACTTATAACAGCGTAAAAAGAACATAAATTGAATTTTTGCAATACAATTGTGTTGAAAAGCTTGTAATCAACGATATGAACTCTTAAGTTTTGATTAAAACTTGTTTTGCGGTCCTTTTTGTAGGGGTTTCGGACGAGCGGGTCTAAATGGGCCGTAAAATGGACCCGTTGGAATTTTAACTGAGTAAAAAGTTCAAAAGTTGAGTTTTTGCAATATAATCGTGTTGAAAAGATCGTAATCAATTATATAAACCCCTAAAATTTGATTAAAACTTGTTTTTTTCAGTCATTTTTGAAGAGGTTTCGGGCGAGCGGGTCTAAATGGGCCGTAAAATGGACCCGTTGGACTTTTAACTGAGTAAAAAATACCGAAATTGAGATTTTACAATATAATCTTGTTGAAAAGCTCGTAATCAATTATATGAACGCCTAAAATTGGATCAAAACTTGTTTTTCGGTCCTTTTTGTAGAGGTTTCGGACGAGTGAGTCTAAATGGGCCTTAAAATGGACCCGTTGAACTTATAACTGCGTAAAAAGAACAGAAATTGAATTTTTGCAATACAATAGTGTTGAAAAGCTCGTAATCAACGATATGAACTCTTAAGTTTTGATTAAAACTTGTTTTACGGTCCTTTTTGTAGAGGTTTCGGACGAGCGGGTCTAAATGGGCCGTAAAATGGACCCGTTGGAATTTGAACTGAGTAAACAATACAGAAATTGGGTTTTTGCAATATAATCGTGTTGAAACGATCGTAATCAATTATGTGAACTCTTAAAATTTGATTAAAACATGTTTTTCAGTCATTTTTGAAGAGGTTTCGGGCGAGCGGGTCTAAATGGGCCCTAAAATTGACCCGTTAGACTTTTAACTGAGTAAAAAATACAGAAATTGACTTTTTGCAATGTAATCTTGTTGAAAAGCTCGTAATCAATTATATGAACTCCTAAAATTGGATCAAAACATGTTTTTCGGTTCTTTTTGTAGAGCTTTCGAACGAGGGGGTCTAAATGGACCCGTTGGACTTTTAACTGAGTAAAAAATACTGAATTTGAGTTTTTGCAATATAATCTTGTTGAAAAGCTCGTAATCAATTATATGAACTCCTAAAATTGGATCAAAACTTATTTTTCGGTCCTTTTTGTAGAGGTTTCGGGTGAGCGAGTCTAAATGGGACTTAAAATGGACCCGTTGGACTTTTAACTGAGTAAAAAAGCCTGAATTTGAGTTTTTGCAATATAATCTTGTTTAAATGCTCGTAATCAATTATATGAACTCCTAAAATTGGATCAAAACTTGTTTTTCGATCATTTTTGTAGAGGTTTCAGACTAGCGGCTCTAAATGGGCCTTAAAATGGACCCGTTGAACTTATAACTGCGTAAAAAGAACATAAATTGAATTTTTGCAATACAATAGTGTTGAAAAGCTCGTAATCAACGATATGAACTCATAAGTTTTGATTAAAACTTGTTTTGCGGTCCTTTTTGTAGAGGTTTCGGACGAGCGGGTCTAAATGGGCCGTAAAATGGACCCGTTGGACTTTTAACTGAGTAAAAAATACATAAATTGAGTTTTTGCAATATAATCTTGTTGAAACGATCGTAATCAATTATATGAACTCCTAAAATTGGATCAAAACATGTTTTTCAGTCATTTTTAAAGAACTTTCGGGCGAGCGGGTCTAAATGGGCCGTAAAATGGACCCGTTGGACTTTTAACTGAGTAAAAAATACTGAATTTGAGTTTTTGCAATATAATCTTGTTGAAAAGCTCGTAATCAATTATATGAACTCCTAAAATTGGATCAAAACTTATTTTTCGGTCCTTTTTGTAGAGGTTTCGGGTGAGCGGGTCTAAATGGGACTTAAAATGGACCCGTTGGACTTTTAACTGTGTAAAAAATACTGAATTTGAGTTTTTGCAATATAATCTTGTTGAAAAGCTCGTAATCCATTATATGAACTACTAAAATTGGATCAAAACTTATGTTTTGGTCCTTTTTGTAGAGGTTTCGGGTGAGCTGGTCTAAATGGGCCTTAAAATGTAGCCGTTGAACTTATAACTGCGTAAAAAGAACATAAATTGAATTTTTGCAATACAATAGTGTTGAAAAGCTCGTAATCAACGATATGAACTCTTAAGTTTTGATTAAAACTTGTTTTGCGGTCCTTTTTGTAGAGGTTTCGGACGAGCGGGTCTAAATGGGCCGTAAAATTGACCCGTTGGAATTTTAACTGAGTAAAAAGTACATAAATTGAGTTTTTGAAATATAATCGTGTTGAAAAGATCTTAATCAATTATATGAACTCCTAAAATTTGATTAAAACATGTTTTTCAGTCATTTTTGAAGAGGTTTCGGGCGAGCGGGTCTAAATGGGCCGTAAAATCGACCCGTTGGACTTTTATCTGAGTAAAAAATACCAAATTTGAGTTTTTGCAATATAATCTTGTTGAAAAGCTCGTAATCAATTATATGAACCCCTACAATTGGATCAAAACTTGTTTTGCGGTCCTTTTTGTAGAGGTTTCGGACGAGCGGGTCTAAATGTGCCTTAAAATGGACCCGTTGGACTTTTAACTGAGTAAAAAAATACCGAATTTGAATTTTTGCAAAATAATCATTGTTGAAAAGCTCGTAATCAATTATATGAACTCCTAAATTTGGATCAAAACTTGTTTTCGGTCCTTTTTGTAGAGGTTTCGGACGAGTGAGTCTAAATGGTCCTTAAAATGGACTCGTTGAACTTATAACTGCGTAAAAAGAACATAAATTGATTTTTTGCAATACAATAGTGTTGAAAAGCTCGTAATCAACGATATGAACTCTTAAGTTTTGATTAAAACTTGTTTTGCGGTCCTTTTTGTAGAGGTTTCGGACGAGCGAGTCTAAATGGGACGTAAAATGGACCCGTTGGACTTTTAACTAAGTAAAAAAATACATAAATTGAGATTTTGCAATATAATCGTGTTGAAAAGATCGTAATCAATTATATGAACTCCTAAAATTTGATTAAAACTTGTTTTTCAGTCATTTTTGAAGAGGTTTCGGGAGAGCGGGTCTAAATGGGCCGTAAAATCGACCCGCTGGACTTTTAACTGAGTAAAAAAATACCGAATTTGAGTTTTTGCAATAGAATCTTGTTGAAAAGCTCGTAATCAATTATATGAACTCCTAAAATTGGATCAAAACTTGTTTTTCAGTCCTTTTTGTAGAGGTTTCGGACGAGCGGGTCTAAATGGGCCTTAAATGGACCCGTTGAACTTATAACAGCGTAAAAAGAACATAAATTGAATTTTTGCAATACAATAGTGTTGAAAAGCTTGTAATCAACGATATGAACTCTTAAGTTTTGATTAAAACTTGTTTTACGGTCCTTTTTGTAGGGGTTTCGGACGAGCGGGTCTAAATGGGCCGTAAAATGGACCCGTTGGACTTTTAACTGAGTAAAAAGTTCAAAAGTTGAGTTTTTGCAATATAATCGTGTTGAAAAGATCGTAATCAATTATATAAACCCCTAAAATTTGATTAAAACTTGTTTTTTTCAGTCATTTTTGAAGAGGTTTCGGGCGAGCGGGTCTAAATGGGCCGTAAAATGGACCCGTTGGACTTTTAACTGAGTAAAAAATACCGAAATTGAGATTTTACAATATAATCTTGTTGAAAAGCTCGTAATCAATTATATGAACGCCTAAAATTGGATCAAAACTTGTTTTTCGGTCCTTTTTGTAGAGGTTTCGGACGAGTGAGTCTAAATGGGCCTTAAAATGGACCCGTTGAACTTATAACTGCGTAAAAAGAACAGAAATTGAATTTTTGCAATACAATAGTGTTGAAAAGCTCGTAATCAACGATATGAACTCTTAAGTTTTGATTAAAACTTGTTTTACGGTCCTTTTTGTAGAGGTTTCGGACGAGCGGGTCTAAATGGGCCGTAAAATGGACCCGTTGGAATTTGAACTGAGTAAACAATACAGAAATTGGGTTTTTGCAATATAATCGTGTTGAAACGATCGTAATCAATTATGTGAACTCTTAAAATTTGATTAAAACATGTTTTTCAGTCATTTTTGAAGAGGTTTCGGGCGAGCGGGTCTAAATGGGCCCTAAAATTGACCCGTTAGACTTTTAACTGAGTAAAAAATACAGAAATTGACTTTTTGCAATGTAATCTTGTTGAAAAGCTCGTAATCAATTATATGAACTCCTAAAATTGGATCAAAACTTGTTTTTCGGTCCTTTTTGTAGAGGTTTCGGACGAGCGGGTCTAAATGGGCCTTAAAATGGACCCGTTGGACTTTTAACTGAGTAAAAAAGCCTGAATTTGAGTTTTTGCAATATAATCTTGTTTAAATGCTCGTAATCAATTATATGAACTCCTAAAATTGGATCAAAACTTGTTTTTCGATCATTTTTGTAGAGGTTTCAGACTAGCGGCTCTAAATGGGCCTTAAAATGGACCCGTTGAACTTATAACTGCGTAAAAAGAACATAAATTGAATTTTTGCAATACAATAGTGTTGAAAAGCTCGTAATCAACGATATGAACTCATAAGTTTTGATTAAAACTTGTTTTGCGGTCCTTTTTGTAGAGGTTTCGGACGAGCGGGTCTAAATGGGCCGTAAAATGGACCCGTTGGACTTTTAACTGAGTAAAAAATACATAAATTGAGTTTTTGCAATATAATCTTGTTGAAACGATCGTAATCAATTATATGAACTCCTAAAATTGGATCAAAACATGTTTTTCAGTCATTTTTAAAGAACTTTCGGGCGAGCGGGTCTAAATGGGCCGTAAAATGGACCCGTTGGACTTTTAACTGAGTAAAAAATACTGAATTTGAGTTTTTGCAATATAATCTTGTTGAAAAGCTCGTAATCAATTATATGAACTCCTAAAATTGGATCAAAACTTATTTTTCGGTCCTTTTTGTAGAGGTTTCGGGTGAGCGGGTCTAAATGGGACTTAAAATGGACCCGTTGGACTTTTAACTGTGTAAAAAATAGTGAATTTGAGTTTTTGCAATATAATCTTGTTGAAAAGCTCGTAATCCATTATATGAACTACTAAAATTGGATCAAAACTTATTTTTTGGTCCTTTTTGTAGAGGTTTCGGGTGAGCTGGTCTAAGTGGGCCTTAAAATGTAGCCGTTGAACTTATAACTGCGTAAAAAGAACATAAATTGAATTTTTGCAATACAATAGTGTTGAAAAGCTCGTAATCAACGATATGAACTCTTAAGTTTTGATTAAAACTTGTTTTGCGGTCCTTTTTGTAGAGGTTTCGGACGAGCGGGTCTAAATGGGCCGTAAAATATACCCGTTGGACTTTTAACTGAGTAAAAAATACCAAATTTGAGTTTTTGCAAAATAATCTTGTTCAAAAGATCGCAATCAATGATATGAAGTCCTAAAATTTGATTAAAACTTATTTTTCCGTCATTTTTGAAGAGGTTTCGGGCGAGCGGGTCTAAATGGGCCGTAAAATGGACTTGTTGGATTTTTAACTGAGTAAAAAATACCGAATTTGTGTTTTTGCAATATAATCTTGTTGAAAAGCTCGTAATCAATTATATGAACTCCTAAAATTTAATCAAAACTTGTTTTTCAGTCATTTTTGAAGAGGTTTCGAGCGAGTGGGTCTAAATGGGCCGTAAAATGGTCCCGTTAGACTTTTAACTGAGTAAAAAATACCGAATTTGAGTTTTTGCAATATAATCTTGTTGAAAAGCTCGTAATCAATTATATGAACTCCTAAAATTTGATCAAAACTCCTTTTTGTAGAGGTTTCGGACGAGCGGGTCTAAATGAGCCTTAAAATGGACCCGTTGAACTTATAACTGCGTAAAAAGAACAGAAATTGAATTTTTGCAATACAATAGTGTTGAAAAGCTCGTAATCAATGATATCAACTCATAAGTTTTGATTAAAACTTGTTTTGCGGTCCTTTTTGTAGAGGTTTCGGACGAGCTGGTCTAAATGGGCCGTAAAATGGACCTGTTGGACTTTTAACTGAGTAAAAAATACAGAAAGTGAGTTTTTGCAATATAATCGTGTTGAAACGATCGTAATCAATTATATGAACTCCTAAAATTTGATTAAAACTTGTTTTTCAGTCATTTTTGAAGAGGTTTCGGGCGAGCGGGTCTAAATGGGCCGTAAAATGGACCCGTTGGACTTTTAACTGAGTAAAAAATACCGAATTCGAGTTTTTGCAATATAATATTGTTGAAAAGCTCGTAATCAATTATATGAACTCCTAAAATTGGATCAAAACTTGTTTTTCGTTCCTTTTTGTAGAGGTTTCGGTCGAGCGAGTCTAAATGGGCCTTAAAATGGACCCGTTGAAATTATAACTGCGTAAAAAGAACATAAATTGAATTTTTGCAATACAATAGTGTTCAAAAGCTCGTAATCAACGATATGAACTCTTAAGTTTTGATTAAAACTTGTTTTGCGGTCCTTTTTGTAGAGGTTTCGGACGAGCGGGTCTAAATGGGCCGTAAAATAGACCCGTTGGACTTTGAACTGAGTAAAAAATATAGAAATTGTGTTTTTCCAAAATAATCATGTTGAAACAATCGTAATCAATTATATGAACTCCTAAAATTTGATTAAAACTTGTTTTTCAGTCATTTTTGAAGAGGTTTCGGGCGAGCGGGTCTAAATGGGCCGTAAAATGGACCCGTTGGACTTTTAACTAAGTAAAAAATATAGAAATTGACTTTTTGCAATATAATCTTGTTGAAAACCTCGTAATCAATTATATGAACTCCTAAAATTGGATCAAAACTTGTTTTTCGGTCCTTTTCGTAGTGGTTTCGGACGAGCGGGCCTAAATGGGTCTTAAAATGGACTAGTTGAACTTATAACTGCGTAAAAAGAACATAAATTGATTTTTTGCAATACAATAGTGTTGAAAAGCTCGTAATCAACGATATGAACTCTTAATTTTTGATTTAAACTTGTTTTGCTGTCCTTTTTGTAGAGGTTTCGGACGAGTGGGTCTAAATGGGCCGTAAAATGCACCCGTTGGACTTTTAACTGAGTAAAAAAGTACATAAATTGAGTTTTTGCAATATAATCATATTGAAAAGATCGTAATCAATGATATGAAGTCCTAAAATTTGATTAAAACTTGTTTTTCGGTCATTTTTGAAGATGTTTCGGGCGAGCGGGTCTAAATGGGCCGTAAAATGGACCCGTTGGACTTTTAACTGAGTAAAAAATACCGAATTTGAGTTTTTGCAATATAATCTTGTTGAAAAGCTCGTAATCAATTATATGAACTCTTAAAATTCGATCAAAACTTGTTTTTCGGTCCTTTTTGTTGAGGTTTCGGACGGGCGAGTCTAAATGGGCCTTAAAATGGACCCGTTGGACTTTTAAAAGAGTAAAAAATACCGAATTTGAGTTTTTGCAATATAATCTTGTTGAAAAGCTCGTAAACTCCTAAAATTGGATCAAAACTTGTTTTTCGGTCCTTTTTGTAGAGGTTTCGGACGAGCGGGTCTAAATGGGCCTTAAAATGGACCCGTTGAACTTATAACTGCGTAAAAAGAACATAAATTGAATTTTTACAATACAATAGTGTTTAAAAGCTCATAATCAACGGTATGAACTCTTAAGTTTTGATTAAAACTTGTTTTGCGGTCCTTTTTGTAGAGGTTTCGGACGAGCCGGTCTAAATGGGCCGTAAAATGGACCCGTTGGACTTTTTTTTGAAGAAAGCGGGCCTCGTTAAAAACCCCTACTAATATCCCCAGGCAGAAGACCTGGAGAAACCCTAAAAGGGGAAAAGAGTACCCAGAATTTATTTATAAAGAACGAGGTGAAACCTCGCAAAGTACAGCGTTGTGAATACAATCAGGATACATGGACCCAAAAGACCTAGAAGTGATGGTCCTAAGGGCATGGGTAGCCAAAGTATGTGCAACAATATTAGCCTTACGGCAAACAAACTGAACATGAGCAAAAGAAAAACAATCCAAAGCTGCATGAGCTTGCAGAATCGTCGGACCCATAGAAGAAAGATCTGGGCCCAGAGAGTTGATCTTATTCGCGAGAGAAGCACAGTCTGTCTCGAAAATCAAGTGGCTCCATCCTTGGGATTGAGCAAAAGTAATACCAGTAAGAAGACCTTTCCCTTCGGACGTAATAGCATCTGAGCAACTGCCTAAAGGGTATGCCAGACCGCCGACAACCATCCCTGACTCATCACGAGCTACAACACCAACCGCCGCTGCACGTGTGGAAGGGTCGAAAGCCCCATCCACATTAACTTTAATGTGACCCCGAGGGGGATGTCTCCAACGAGAAGGAGAGACCGTCAAGGGGTAGGAGAGGTAGGTGAAGATATAGCTTCAGAGTAGTCACGATGAAGACTGATGGAATTGACAACAATTAACCACGGGGGTTGAAGATGTCGGTTATGGATCCAGTCGTTGCGCCTGTTCCAAATGTTCCACAGAGTAATCAAGAAAAGCCCGAAGAGGTCAGAGGAAAGGAGGCCAGCACCTTCCTCTAGCCATTGAAGGCCGGTGGAAGCAGTGCTGTTGATTAGAGAGATATGAAGGCCAATCAAACGAAGGGCCTCCGAGGCACCAGAGCAATCACGAAGAGCATGGAGAATCGATTCCGTATCGGAATGACAAACGGGGCAGGGACCTGAGTCTGGTGCAAAAGCCTGTAGGCGAACCCCGACAAGTAGAGCCTCAGATCCCAAGCGCCAGCCAAAAGTTTTGTCTTTAGGTAAGACCTTGAGTTTGGAGAGAAACTTCCAAATCCGTGGAGGGAGAATTATAGGTTCTGGGGGGCGTTGCAAAAAGAGATAGCCAGATCTAACTGAATAAATACTAGAATCATTAGGGCTCTATAGGATGGAGTCACGAGTATCGTTGATAATAGGAATTGATAAAACTGAGTCGGCATCGGCCGTTGTAAAGTACGCACAGACTTTAGTAGGGTCCCAAGCTGCTTGGTTCCGAATCATAAAGTCGCGACAACGAATGTGGACTTCATACGATATCTCATAATCCCCATAAAGGTGTATAGGCGAGGAGCCTCCCCAGTTGTCTTGATGGAGTCGTATGTTACTATTAATACCAGGTCGATAGAGGAAACCTCCAAAAAGATGTTGCATAGCATGATAAAGACCTTTCTAGGCAAAAGATCCACGAGAAGGCCGAGATGCATTAAGAATGTTGCCTGAAGGAAAGTATTTGGATTTATAAATTTGACCCAGAAGGGAATCTGGTTCGCAGATAAGGCGCCATAATTGTTTATCAAGAAGCGCAATGTTAAAGTTATTGAGATCCCTAAATCCCATACCTCCTACTGATTTAGGCAAGCACACCTGTTACCAAGGGAGCATGTGCCAACCTTTCTTATTAGTTTTTCCAGACCACCAATATCGTCGAATGGCAGAGGTCATATCATCAATAATGTTTTGGGGTAATAAATAACATGACAAAACATATTGAGGTAGAGATTGTAACACAGCTTTAATAAAGATTTCCCTACCACTGAAGGAAAGGAGTTGTTTGTCCCATTTGGACAATCTTTCATGAACTTTATCTCGTATAAACCCTAAGGATAAGGTCTTATTTTTCCCAATAAGAAGAGGTATCCCCAGATAGACACCAGGGTTGGAGACCTCACAAACTTGAAGGTAGGAATTAATAGCATGGCGAGTCGAACTGGGAGTGCGTGGATTGTAAAAAATAGTGGACTTATCAAAATTAACTGCTTGTCCAGAGGCAGAAGCGTATGTTTCGAGAGCTAATTTAAGATGAGCGGCTTCCTCTGGTTTCGAGTTGAGAAAAACTATACAATCATCTTCAAATAGAAGGTGGTTAACCTTGGGTCCATGCTTGCTGGCACCAAGGCCAGGAAGCAGACCATGTTGTTTAGCATCAGACAAAAAAGCTGAAAGCCCTTGAGTGCAAAAAAGGAAAAGAAAAGGGGATAAAGGGTCACCTTGGCGGAGACCCCGTTGCGGCCGAAAAAAGGGAGATAAGAAGTTGTTGACCTTAACCGTAAAAGAAACTGAGGAGATACATCGCATTAAAAGAGATACCCATGATGGTGCAAAGCCCATACTGTTCATGACATTTTCAAGGAAAGACCATTCAACCCTATCAAAGGCCTTTTCCATATCAAGCTTAAGAGCAGCACCTTGAGTAGACTTAGAAGTACCAGTGTTAATAGACTGAATTATTTCGTGAGCAATAAGAATATTATCTGTGATATTACGTCCCTGAACGAAGGCAGCTTGGTTGGAACTAATGCAAAAGGGGATAGTATGTTTCATCCTATTAACTAAAACCTTGGCAATAATTTTGTATATTACTGTGCAGAGACTAATGGGCCTGAGATGCCTCATAGAAGTTGGATCCTTAATCTTAGGTATGAGTACCAAAATTGTTTGGTTTACCGAAGCCATATCTGCTGACCCATTGAGAAGATTAAGGCAGAGCGTGGTGACATCTGACCCTATTGTACCCCATTGTTGTCGAAAGAAACCGCTAGGCAAGTCATCAATGCCAGGGGCTTTTCTTGGATCAATATCGCGGAAAGCGGTGATGATCTCCTCCGTTGTGAATTCCCTAGAGAGGGACTCATTCATAGCAGGCGTAATGGAGGGAGGGATTTTTTATAGAATTTGATCTGATAAGGAGGGGTTAGAGGAAGTAAAAAGAGTGTGGAAGTATGAGGATGCAATTGTCATAAGATCGGAGTCGGCAGTACACCAATTGTTGCTGGCATCAAAAAGGCTAGTGATGGTATTCTTTTTTTTCCTGCTAGTAGCGCGGGCATGAAAAAAATGGGTATTTTTGTCTCCTTGAGATAACCATAGGTTGCGAGAGCGCTGCGCCCAGTACACTTCCTGCTCATTTAGTAATTTGTGGAGCTCAGTTTTGGCAGCAATGTATTTACCTTCAGCAGTAGCCGAGAGAGGTCGCTGTAAAAATTTGTTGATTCTTTTAGTGAGAATATTGATACGACCAGTGGACTTAAATCTTTGTTGGGATTGCCAATCTCCTAAGAAGGAGCCAATAGCTTTAATTTTATCAAGGGTATTGCCCTTAGTAGAAGTCCAAGTTTGTTTGACAACAGAGATGTCATCGTCATTGGTTGCCCATCAATTTTCAAAACGGAAATTAGATGGCGGGGGTCGGTGGTTTGTTAGTGGTGGTGGTTCCGTATTCAAGAGTAGAAAGTAGTGATCAGATTTAGCATCAAAATCGGAAATAATGTTATAATTGGGATTATTAGCTTTCCATACCATATTTCCTACAATACGGTCTAATCTCTCAAATAAAGTAGGAGTTTTAGGCCCAAGTTTAGACCAAGTGAACCAACCCTTGGAAGGTTTGCAGTCAAAAAGGTTATTACGGGAGAGGCATTGTCGGAAATTATTGATTTGAGATCTTGCACGACAACAGCCGCCTTGTTTCTCATTATGAGATAGGATTTCGTTGAAATCACCACCGAGAAGCCAAGGTAGACCATCGTTGTTGTTTAGCGAATCAATTAAATCCCAAGTTTTAGTTTTATTACTTGTTTCAGAATAACCATGTATTCTAGTGAAATAAAACGAATAAGAATTACATCTAACATAAGTATGAATGAAACGATCCGAATAAGCAAGCATAGAAATATCATAATTATTCAAGGAAAATAAAGCAATAACAGAGCAGTTATCAGAGTAATCAACCGAAAAAACCAAATCCATACCTAGCAAAGAACTAAGACGGCTACAAGCCGTATTTTTAAGTTTAGTTTCACATAAAAAAAGTAAATCAGGAGAATGAAGACGAACATATTGCTGGAGGTGTTGAACTGCCTGGACCTTCCCAAGACCCTGACAGTTCCAGCATAAGATGATCATTTCCCTCGGCGGGGCTGTGAGTCAGCCGCCACCGGAGAGTTTTTTCCGCTGCTCATCCCAGCTTTCGGGGTTAGAGAATGAGAGGGCCTGGACTTTTTTGGCTGGAGGATCACATGGATAGGGGAGCGTCTCTTAGTGCCACGGTTGGGAGGGATAGGGATAGAAGCAGGAGCCGATGCTGCATCATTGGGATAGTTCTTAAGAAGCCAAGAGTCAAATGCATCAAAAAGAGAAATACCGGTTTTGTAACCCCCGTAGCCGGGCCTAGATGGTTGACCCGAACTACGAAGATTACACGGGGAAAACCAAAGTCAACCCGAAAGTCAACCTTGATTAACGACCTTTTTTATTTTTAAACATGTCTAGATGCACACCAAACCTAGGCATACTCTTGAGATAAGCATACTCAAAAATCACAGCAATCGGAAAACAATAAGGGACCCAATTGCACAAATTACGAATTTAGGGACCAATTTGTAAATTCTGAAAATATAGAGGACTTTACCAAATTTTAAGTTACCATTATGAAATTAGTCATGTTTCATGCGTCTTTGCCAAATTTCATCTCAAACGGACATCTCAAACCCAAGCAATTGCACATACAAGAATCAGGACTAAAACGTAAAGCTTGCAAACCTCAAAACCATTCAAATTTTATGCCCAACAGTCAAGTGTTTCGAAACGGGTTGAGGCCGTTCAGAAACACCCCTTGGCAGTGGCCAAAGTGTTCCGAAACGCCTCTACCCGTTTCGAAACGCCCAGGCCAAAACAAGGGCCTGTTTCGAAACAGGCAAGGGTGTTTCGAAACACCCTACTTAGAAACAGTAGATAGGCCTGCTTTATCACATTTAAACCCCATCGAACATGCTCCAAACCATTCCACAATAAATCAACAACATTCCAAGCATCATACCTACCAAATTGCATCATAATCTAGATACAAAACCACCCCTAGGTGCACCAACTCATTCAACACATCCAACACTCAATCATGCTTTGAAAACAAGAAGCATAGCATAACGACTTAAGAATAAGAAGATTCAAACGTTGTAAGCGTTAAACCACATAGTTCAAAATCATAAACCAAACTTGTCCAACATACACAATCTCATTAAACATCAACATAAGAGATTCTCCCCCCCATTGCCTTTATTATCTATAGCTATTAACCGAGACATACATCTCAAGTGGAGCTCTCCTTGAATCTCTTACTTCTCGCTGTCCCAACTTCAAAAATCTGCATTGATGGGCAAAAAGGAGCGTAAGCACATAATGCTTAGTGAGGAATGCTCAAAACCAAAACACCATCAATGCAGCGAGTCATAAAACCTCTTTTAAAAGTAAACACAATTCGATAAACCAAAGCAATGTTTGAAACCCCTTTTTAACAACATGCTTTAAATCATGCATTGCTCAAACATGAAAACCAACCATTAGCTTAGAAAAGCTAAGTAATTCACTTCAAAGCACAACCTTGCAAAACCATCAATTTAACCTTTCCATGCATGAACATCATATGCAAAGTTAAATACAAATTCCTTGGAAAACACTTCCACTTCACATTATACTTTTCTCATTCTTGAAAATCATCTCAAAGCAAGAAACCTTTGAAAAACCACTTACTCCTTCAATCTATCTCATGCATTAAACAAATGCAATACATGAACCACAAAATCAACATTTGCATTACATGCCTTTTAAAACAAGCCTTCGCAAGACTTCAATGCACCAAAGAGATTCCATGCACACAATGCAACATTCTCAATAGAAGATAAACACTTGTTCAAGCTAACAAGTAAAACATGCATTCATAGAACATTACACACTTCTCATGCAACCATGCATCATTTCAAGCATCTCATGCTTCATTACATTCAAGAACATTATATTGGCTTCCAAGTGATAATTCACAAACCATCATAACACAAGACACAATCGGATACGCGGATTACAAGCGTTCTCCCACACGCTTCATACACACTTCCGAACAACACAAGGTGGAGTTTACCGGTACAATCACAAGCCCTCAACACCCGTGATGGAGTTTAACGGTACAATCACAACCCCTCAACATCACTCATCGGAAGTTGTATAATACACTAGCGAGAGCCGGGACACATCACAAGGCTTACACATGGAAGCTACCACAACCGTTGTAATCACCTTAACCAAGCTCACACACGGGAGAACCCTCCACCGTTGTGACGCTTAACAAAGTCCACCCATGAGAGCCAACCTCCATCATGGTGACTTTAACAAGGTTCACCCACGAGAGCCATCCTCCATCGTGGTGGCACTAAACCAAGCCCACCCACGAGAGCCAACCTCCATCGTAGTGGCACTAAACCAAGCCCACTCACGAGAGCCAACCTCCATCGTGGTGACACCAATTTCCTCAATCGCTAGGATTCTTGGATGGAGTTTACGGTACAATCACAACCCCCTCGACATCCAAGGCGACTCAATTCACGGTGCACCCAATCCTATAGCCGGCTAACTATATCCGATTAAAGTAACCAAGAACCACTTACATCACTTGCCAATATAACCATTTTACCACATTAACCCATTGTTTTACAAGCATAACCAAAATGCCAAAACCACCAATCACCATCATCAATCCACTGTTTTTGAAGCATTAAACAAAGCCATTAAACAACATGCAACACTATGCATCAATTCCACAATTCCAATGTACAAAACCAAGGATCTCTTACCTTGAGCATCCTTCACACATGACTTTCAAAACCAGCATTAAACCATGCTAAAATATGCTTTCAAAATAGAATTTAAAACATGCAAATCACATGCATTGCATCCAACAATCACAAGTGCTTTAAAAACCAATTCATAACACAAACCAAGAGAGAAATTCCATTTACTTACTCTTGAGCTTAGCTAAGTTGTTTAGACTTAAACTAAGCTCCCAAAACCTTCAAACCTTGGTTTTAAAGCTGAAAACCCAACTTCACTCACCGATACAAAAAACAAGGCTAGCCAACAAGCCTTCCAAGCACCCGAAACCTTCAACGCCACCTCTATTACTCACGGATCATTCTCCCCTGTTTCAAGCACATAACAACAGAGGATTAATGCATCATCATGCATTAAAAACACCAGCAACACACCTAAACTCGCCGCTCTTTGCAAATCCAACATTTCGGCTACTAAACACAACCGAAATCACATCCAAACACTTCCAAAACCTAACCCAGCCAAGATCCATCACTTCTAACCATTTTTAAACATCAATTAACATCCAAAATGATCCCAAACACGTCCTTATACCTCCAGCATTAACAAAACACCATGATCACCCCCAAAAACCACCATTTTCACAAGTAAAAACTTAGGAAAATCAACCTATTCGGGATTGCATTGATCAAAACTCAATTATACATCATTTAGACATCCAAATTACATTAAAAAGACATCTCAAAACAGAGCCCAATCAATTATTACGAATTTCTTCAAAATTAAATCCAAATCTTGCATTTTAAGCCAAAAATCAAGATCACAACATCAAAACCTTTAATAAAACTCAAATCAAGGATTGAGAACTTGGGAATTTCAGTAAAGAACTGAGTATTTAGAGGAGAAGGACGTTCATACCTCTAAATGTGAGTTTCTCCTTGTTTAGAGCCAAAATTCTTGAAAATTCAATAAGCAAATGATGAGAATTTGGTGTAGGAATGATTAGAGATCAAATAGAGATTAAAATCTCATCTTTAGATGTAAAAATCAGAGGAAAAGTGGCTGGGGAAATGTGTTTGGCTGAGAGAAAAAATGAGAGAAAAAGAAATGGGAAAGTTTTGACAAAAGTTAGTTATGAAGTCAAAAATATTTATTTCCCCTTTTTTCCTTTATTAAAAATCATTAATTAAATCTTTAATATTAAGAAAAATCTGGAGAAAACACTTCTTGGGTAAATTAGCTCCTTAAAGATTCAAAGTTTCAATCCTTTTAAAACAGTCACCAACTTTTCAAAAATTACATTTTAGTCACTAACTCGAAATGTCTTATTACCAAACCTCATTTCGCAAAATTGATATCACCACTCTCTTATATATAATAAAAGAGGATTTTTAGATATTTTTCCATATTTTTAATGCATCCCGAACTAGGCTTTCCTTAAAACCACCTTTTATATTCGAACCAAAAATCCGACCGGTCCAGTTCAAACCCAAAACTTCTAAGCCCAAAATTGGGGTGTTACAGGTTTGAAGGAAAGGCTTACTTAATTGAGCATCCAGTTTCTGTACTTGTTGAGCAGTAGGGCTTGGCACACCATCATCTTGGCCTTCCAAGTCGCCTTGCTCAGAGTCCTCAGGGATAGGGTATATGGTATTCAAGGGTTGTGGTGATATAACCCGAGGAGGGAGTGGAGCTCGTGATGGAATCTGGGCTTCCAGTTTAGTAGTGGGCGGCTCAAAAGATTCCTCCCCTATTATCTCATCATTATTGTTAATATCCTCAGTAGGAAGATCTGTAAAAGTGGCAGCATCCCCTTCGTTGAGTTTCCCTAAGAATTTAGAGAAAGAGGAAATGAGTTTCAATTGTGGGAATCGTTGGATAAAAAGAAAATGATGGTGTTTTATAAGAGTCAGACCCGAATCTTGCGCAGAGGCCACGGGTTCAACAACGGATTTACCCTTGTCCTTTGGGTCTGTAGAGAAGGGGGAATCAATAAAAAAACATAAAAGAAAATAGAGAATTTGTAGGTGCCAGAATAAAGGTGGCAAAATACCTATCGGTGGGTGCTGGTTAGCATTAGCAGGGGCCTCAACAGATTTACCATTGTCCGTTAAATCTGTATAAAAAAGAGAATCCGTATATGAACAAGGTGAAAAATAGATAAGTTGTTAGATCCAGAAAATAATTGATAAAATACCTATCGGTGGGTGGCGACTAGCATTAGTAGAGGGCTCGACAGTTTGGATACGACCACGTGTTCCCTGATCCCGGCGACGCGAGGGAAGCCAACGGAGCCAATCACCATACTGAAGTTTAGTCGGATTAATCGTGGCTTTGTTGGGACAGTGTTCGAAGATATGACTAATGAGGCCACACCCGTGGCAAAGTAGAGGAAGACGCTCAAATTGGAGACGACAAGAAGTAGTACGTGTACCTTTCCCAATAAGTAGAAATCGACGGAAAGGCTTAGAGATGTCCATGAGAATTTCAACTCGTAAAAATTCGGTCATATTTCCTCTTTCTCTTCGTGTGTCAGTTCTAAGGACAGTGCCAACCATAGCACCAAGAGATTGGCCCACTAGGTGAGTTCTACCGGGATCTTCCAAAAAAGGTTTGGGTAGAGCAAGTATACGGAACCAGATCCGCATAGGATTGAAGGAATATTCATCCATGCTTTTTCCAAGGTTATATTCAGCAAGAGCCATCCATTCATCTTTATAAAGCTAGGGGCCTCATTCAAAAACATCATCTCGATCACTAATTGTGGCAAACTCAATTCTGAAAAAAGAATCTCTAATAATGTAAATTGACTTGAGATTATTCTTTTTCCAAATACCTTCGAAAGAGGAGAGAACAACCCAGTCATCAATCAGCTTTGGGGAGATGAATTTACCAATTAGAATTGTTTTCGGATCCTCCTCAAAGAAGTCAAAATCTGGAGTATAGACAACATTTGCTTCCTCATTTGTAAGGTCGAGGTTGATGTAGTGGGGAAGAGAGGATGAAGAAGCCATTTGGTCGAAGAAAGGAGAGTGAGAAGTTAAGGTTGACGAATAGTGGAAGACTGGGAAAAGGAAAATGAGGAAGAAAGGTACCTTATAAAGAAAAATTGCATAAAGAAAGAAGGTAACTATGGAGTTAAGGGAAGGGAAAGAAATGTAATTGGAATGAGAGGAGAAAAGGTTTCCATAATTTAGAAATGAAGTTCGTAGATTAAGATTGATAGGAGAGAGAATCGTGGGAAATTGACATGTGAAATTAATGAGCTGGATTGTGGAATAAGAGAGGATGAAGAAGCCATTTAGAAATGAAGATCGTATGCAAATAAGGAAAGAAGGGAGAATCGTGGGGATTGGACGGATGGAATTAAGAATCTGGGGTATAGGATATATCGATAAGGAAAGAGAGAAAAGTAGGAAGGTGAATATGGTAAAGAAAGAAAGTTCAATTGGGAAATCATATAAGGTGTGGTATGGAAAGAAGCCCTTTAAATAATGGGGGAACGTATAAAAGGATAGTGTGAAGAAAAATAATAGGGGATAATTTGAGGAAGGAAATTCATAAATGGGGGAAGTGTAAGAAATAATTAAGGTAAGTGCTGTATACAATTTGAAATTATAATAGAATCTGGGAAGAAAGATATCCAAGTAATTGTGTAGGACAAATAAGGTAAAAGGCAAAATATTCCAAAAGGCAAGTAGATTCACAGCTTTGACAGATAAGATATTCGTATTTATGGTAATAGTGAGGATCACTAGAGGCATGAGATAAAGTAGGAAATAAATTATGAAGATAATTAAGGGATGGGGGTAAATGTAGGCATTGGTGGAAGAAACAAAAAATAGTAATTGTTGTAAGAGGGTGTTAGTGAGTCACAGGTTGGCACCATAAGGTGAAAGAGGGAAGGATGTGTTACGTAAGGAGAGTTGACTTTAAAATTGATAGCATTCAAAAGCCTAAATATCAGGGATTGAATTTGAAGAATTGGGTAGCGTTTGACCTTTTGTCTAACAAATAAAGAGGGCATAGTCTGATTGAGAAAGAAGAACTAAACATGAAATAATAGTAAAAAAGAATGCATGAAGCATATGTAAAGAAAGAAGCAAACAGAGTAAAGGCACACACAAAAAATAAGGATTACAAACCATGGGATAGAGAGAAGAGGGGAGAAGAAACTTAGTACATACCAAATGAGCAAAGGAAAGGGGGTAAAAGAATAATTACAGGCCCATAAGCAATAAAAGAGGAACATATAAAAAATAAAGGCAGCTAGACATGGGTAGAGGCAGCAGACGCAGCTATGTGACCAGCTTTGTAGAACGGCAGCCACACGGGTGGGGTATGTAACTTGCAAGACAAGAAGAAAGGCGTAAGATGACGAAAAAATATTGTAGTATAGAAAAGGCCATACAATGGTAAAAATATAATAGGAAACAGAGGGTTCCAAAGTCTCATAGCAAAGAGGGTGGATAAGCATGGTATGATAGAGTGATAAAAGTAATGAAACAATCCAACCATTATAGCAAAATTAAAAGGAGGCAAAGAAATATGGTGTGGTAAATATGAAGAGGTAAGCATAACATTATAATGTGGAGCATGTAACGAAAGGGAACCGTTCTTATAAAAAGTAGAGAAAACTCGGTAAACAACGAGAAGCAGAATGAAGGTAAGGGAGCCAAAAAAGCAAAGCAATATGATGCAACACCACAAAGAGCCAAAAGGCCTGATGAGGATGATATGTGCAGAATAGGAGGGATCATCAGTGAACATATTGTACATAAAAGTAGGATAGAGATCAATAGTTATGAAGGTTCCCACGTGGTGGGTCGTAGCAAAATTCCCATTGAGGGATCGAAAGAGACCAATGATCATGGTGATATTAACAATATAGGAAGATAAGTTGCACACTGAAAACAATAAGAAATTAAACACACAAATCATAATCTTAGGATATGTAAAATTGGTAAAACCCCAAATAGGAAAATGATGGATAGAACATTTAGCATAATAATGAATATAAAAAGAAAACAAAACCCTGAGGAGGTTAGTTAAACAACAACCCGCTGTTGAAAGGATGGTAAGAGCAGATTTAACAAAAGAAACAGGTAAGAAAGACTTAGAATCGAGAGCAAATATATATAAAATAAGGGGATTGCCCCAAAACATAAAGTGGCCATACAATATCAGAAGATCACAAAGATACATCGAAAGTCTGGTGAATAAAAGCTCGAAGCAAAAAAAGATGGTGTGTAAGCCACAATAAACCAAATACAATAGGGGAAAATCAGATAAAGAATTGATATTAATAAGTGAAAAATGCAAGAACCAGTATGTGAAAGACCATAAGTATTGATGAATAGAATAAAACAAAATAACAGTAGTGATAGTAAAAATTGTAAAGAGAAAAAATCAAATTGACATGGAGGTGTAATATTGAGGCCAAACATGTGGTGCAATAGTAGTATATGCCTAAAATTAAAATAGTTACAGAGAAAAAGTGTATTCCCAAAAGGATTGAAAAATATTCCCACATGGAGGGTCGATAGAAGTTTCCCAAGATGGGATCGGTAGGCAGCAGTGAAGAAACATACAATAGTAGAAAAAAATGGGGGCAGATCCCAGCAAAAATCAAAATTAACCATATCATTAAATTCAATAGAGAGGAGAAAACATAGTTGGATATAATGTAATTGAGAGCATACATGTAAAAAAAGTATAGAAACAGAGTAAAAAAATACTAATAGGGAAAAATTGAAACAGAGTAATTGGATATAATGGTGGGATGAAACAGTGGCAGGAAACGAAAATTGAATGATTGTAATTGTAACAAGAAGCAGGGGGTAAAAAAAAGGAAAATCGAATATTGAAATGTGGGAGTGAAAGGATATTACCAGATGTAGTTGGGGTTGCAATCCTTCTTACGGCCGTTAGGGAAGGGGGAAAACCCAAGGAAATATCTAAAAGTATACAAAGAGTGTGAAGCGCAACAGGGAATATCGAATGAAATAAATCCCTATAAAAATTTGCATAATAAAATTGGGAGAAGGGGATTTGTCCCAATTTTCCGCTGAGCAGAGGTGGCTGGGAAGCCCTAGAAGATGGTATACAGCGCATGTAATCGAAACCGAATCAGAGATCCTACAAACGTGAAAGAAAACATAAGACAACATTAAAAGTAGAGGAAGAGAGAAGGGAGATTGAAAAAGGGGTGTGCGGCTTGTGGCCTGGTGTCCGACGGCGGATAGAGATCTGACGGCTGGAAAATCTGGTGGCTCTTGATAGATGGCAGATCTGTGAAGCCCATATTTGTATCTCGCAAAAACCACCAAATATTTGGGGTTAGCAAGAACACAAAACGATCAGAGCAAAAAGACCCAAAAAATTCAGAATAAAAAATATGAAAAAGAAAAGATAAAACAAGGAAAGGGTGGGAAATCTGGCGGCTGGAGAGACCAATGGCACAGGGTAGATGGCAGATCTGAGGGAACCATATATGTATCTCGCAACAAACCACATAAAGTTGGGGATTAGCAAGAATATAAAACGATCGGGGCAAAAAAATCTATAAAAAATAGAATAAAGAATATAAAGAAGAAAATAAAGGAGAAAATCAAAGAATAGATCAAACAGGGGAAGGGTGGGATGGCTTTTCGAGAGATTCTTACCATGAAGTTCTGGGTTCTCATGGGGACCGCCGTCTGGTGAGGAGGAGTGAGAGCAGGTGGTCAGCTTGGTAAAGGGGAATGAAGCGGCAGAGAGGCTAAAGACAAAAGAAATGGGGGAAGGGGAAAGAGCACGGGGGAAACAGAAAATGAAGGGAAAACGCAAAAGCAAAAAACCTCACACCAAACCGAGAGAAACCCGAGAGAGAGAGAATTCTGAGAGTCATCCCACACCTGTTACCCGTTGGACTTTTAACTGAGTAAAAAGTACAAAAATTGAGTTTTTACAATATAATCGTGTTGAAAAGATCGTAATCAATTATATGAACTCCTAAAATTTGATTAAAACTTGTTTTTTAGTCATTTTTGAAGAGGTTTCGGGCGAGCGGGTCTAAATGGGCCGTAAAATGGACCCGTTGAAATTTTAACTGAGTAAAAAATACTGAATGTAACGCCCCGGTTTTGGGCTTGGAAGTTTTGGGTTTGGACCGGACCGGTCGGGTTGCGGTTCGAATATATAAAGGTGAAATTAGGAAAGCCTAGTTCGGGTTGCATTAAAAATATGGAAAAATGTCCTAAAATCCTCTTTTAATATATATATAAGTGAACTGTGAAATCAATTTTACAAAATGAGGTTGGGAAGGGTGACATTTTGGCTAGTGACCAAAATGTAATTTTTGAAAGTTGCGTGACTGTTTTAGAAAGGATTGAAACTTTGAATCTTTAAGGAGCTATTTACCCAATGGGAGTTTCTCCAGATTTTTCTAAAATATTAAAGGTTTATTAAATGGTTTTTAAATAAAAGAAAAGTGGAGGGAAGATATTTTGTCATTTTCTAACTAACTTTTCTCTCAATCTTCTATTTTCTTTTCCCTCATTTTCTCTCAACCCAAACATATTTTCTCCAGAGATTTTCTTCTGATTTTGTCACATAAACATCTCTTTTCAATTCTCTTTTGATCTCTAATCATTTCTTCAACAAAACCTCACCATTTGCTAAGTGGAATTTTCAAGATTTTGGTTCCAAAAAGGGAGAAACTCAAGTTTGGAGGTAAGAACGTCCTTCTCCTCTAAACTCTCAGTTCTTTACTGAAATTCCCAAGTTCTCAATCCTTGAATTATGATTTATTAAAGGTTTTACAATGGTAATCTTGATTTTGGCTTTAAAATGCAAGATTTGGTGATTTTTGGTGAAATTTCGTGAGATCTGTTTGGGCAGTGCTTTGAGGTGTCAAATTTATGTTAAATGAATGTTAAATTGATAAGGAATTGAGGTTTTATCAATGCAATCCCGAATAGGTTGAATTTTCTAAGTTTTGCTTGATGTTTTTGGTTGTTTTTGGGGTGTTTTTGATGATCTGTTATAGCTGGAGGTATAAGGACGTGATTGTGATCATTTTGGATGTTAATTGATGTTTAAAAATGGTTAGAAGTGATGGATCTTGGCTGGGTTAAGTTTCGGAAGTGTTTGGTGGTGATTTCGGTTGTGTTTGGTAGCCGAAATGTTGGATTTGTGATGAGCAACGAGTTTAGTTGTGTTGCTGGTGTTTTTAATGCATAATGATGCATTAATCTTCTGTTGTTATGTGCTTGAAACAGGGGAGGAAGATCCGTGAGCATTTGAGGTGGTGTGGAAGGTTTCGGATGCTTGGAAGGCTTGTTGGCTAGCCTTGTTTTGTGTATCGGTGAGTGAAGTTGGGTTTTCAGCTTTTAAACCAGGGTTTGAAGGTTTGGGAGCTTAGTTTAAGTCTAAACAACTTTGCTAAGCTCAAGAGTAAGTAAATGGATTTTCGCTCTTGGTTTGTGTTGTGAATTGGTTTTTTTTAAGCAATTGTGATTGATGGTTGCAATGCATATGATTTGCATGTTTTAAATTCTGTTTGGAAGCATGTTTTAGCATGGTTTAATGCTGGTTTTGAAAGCCATATGTGAAGGATGCTCAAGGTAAGAGATCCTTGGTTTTGTACATGGAAATTGTGGTTTTGATGCATGGTGTTGCATGTTGTTTAATGGATTTGTGTAATGCTTTAAAAACAGTGAATTGATGATGGTAAATGATGAATTTTGCATTATGGTTATGCATGTGAATTAAAGGATTAATGTGGTAAGGTGGTTATGTTGGCAAGTGATGTAAGTGGTTCTTGGTTCTTTGATCGGATATAGTTAGCCGGCTATAGGATTGGGTGCACCGTGAATAAAGTCGCCTTGGATGTGGAGTGGTTAAGTGTGAACCGGTAAACTTCATCCAAGTATCCTAACGAGATGGTTAAGGTTATAATGGTGATTGGAATCCCATTCGAGGACCTTGGGTAAGCAAAGGTAATAATGGTGGTTAAAATTCCATTGGTGGACCTTGTGCTTGTTAAGATCACAATGGTGGTGTAAAGTCCATGTGTGGATCTTGTATAGGGTGTCCCGGATCTCGTTAGTGATGTTATACAACTACCAATCGGTGATGCTAAGGTTGTATGGTGGTTAAAAGTCCATACATGGGAACCTTGTGAAAGTTAAGGTTGTATGGTGTTTAAAAGTCCATACATGGGAACCTTGTGAAAGTTAAGGTTGTATGGTGGTTAAAAGTCCATACATGGGAACCTTGTGAAAGTTAAGGTTGTATGGTGTTTAAAAGTCCATACATGGGAACCTTATGAAAGTTAAGGTTGTATGGTGTTTAAAAGTCCATACATGGGAACCTTGTGAATGGTAAGGTCAAATGGTGTTTAAAAGTCCATTTGGGGACCTTGGATTGGTAGGGTGTATGAAGCGTGGGGACAACGCTTGTGATTCGCGTATCCGATTGGATGTTGAGTTGAAAAGTGGATTTGGTTGATCACTTGGAAGCCAATATATGTTCTTGAATATAATGAAGCATGAGATGCTTGAAATGATGCATGGTTGCATGAGACATGTATAATGTATTATGAATGCATGCTTACTTGTTAGTTTGAACAAGTGTTGGTTATCTATTGAGAATGGTGCATGTGTGCATGAAATCTCTTTAGTGCATTGAAGTATTGTGAAGACTTGTTTTTAAGGCATGTGATGCAAAGGTTGGTGATGTGGTTCATATGTTGCATTTGTTTAATGCATATGGTAAATTGAATGAGTAAGTGGTTTTAAGGGTTTCTTGCTTTAAAATGATATTCAAATATGAGCAAGGTATGATGTGAAGTGGAAGTGTTTTCCAAAGTTTTGAATTTAACCTTGCATGTGATGTTTATGCTTGGATTGGTTAAATTGTTGATTTTGCAAGTTGTGCTTTGAAAGGGTTTTCTTAGCTCTTCTAAGCTAAGGGTTTGTTTTTCATGTTTGAGCAATGCATGATGTTATGCATGTTGTTGAAAAGGGTTTTCAAACTTGCTTTGGTTTATTGAATCGAGTTTGCTTTTAAAAGTGGTTTTATGACTCGCTGCATTGATGGTGTTTTGGTTTTGGGCATTCCTCACTAAGCATTATGTGCTTACGCTCCTTTTTGTCCATCAATGCAGACATTTGAAGTTGGAGCAGCGAGAAGCAAGGGATTCAAGGGGGAACTCCACTTGAGATGTATGTCTCGGTTAATAGCTATAGATAATAAAGGCAATGGGGGAAGAATCTCTTATATTGTTGTTTAGAGAGGATTTGTATGTTGGACAAGTTTGGTTTATGATTTTGAACTATGTGGTGTAAGCTTGCAACGTTTGAATCTTCTTATGCTTAAGTTGTTATGCTATGCTTCTTGTTTGAAAAGCATGATTGAGTGTTGGATGTGTTGAATGAGTTGGTGCATCTAGGGGTGGTTTTGTATCTAGATTTTGATGCAAATTGGTAGGTTTGATGTTTGGCATGTTGTTGATTTATTGTGGAATGGTTTGGAGCACGTTTGATGGGGTTTAAAGTTGTTAAAACAGGCCAAACTGCTGTTTCTGGGCAGGGTGTTTCGAAACACCCTTGCCTGTTTCGAAACAGGCCTTTGTTTTGGCTAGGGTGTTCCTAAACGGCCTAGCCCGTTTCTGAACACTTTGGCTACTGCCAAGGGGTGTTCCTGAACGGCCTAGACCCGTTTCTGAACACCTGATGGTTTGCAAGCTTTACGTTTTAGTCCCGTTTCTTGTTTGTGCAATTGCTTGAATTTGAGATATCCGTTTGAGATGAAATTTTGCAGAGAGGCATGAAACATGACTAATTTCATAATGGTAACTTAAAAATTGGTAAAGTCCTCTAAATTTTCAGAATTTACAATTTGGTCCCTAATTTCATATTTTGTGCAATTGGGTCCCTTATCGTTTTCCGATTGCTGTGATTTTTGAGTATGCTTATCTCAAGAGTATGCCTAGGTTAAATGTGCATCTAGACAAGTTTAAAAAGAAAAAAAAGGGTCGTTAATGAAGGTTGACTTTCGGGTTGACTTTGGTTTTCCCCGTGTAATCTTCGTAGTTCGGGTCAACCGTCTAGGCCGGGCTACGGGGGTTACACTGAATTTGAGTTTTTGCAAAATAATCTTGTTGAAAAGCTCGTAATCAATTATATGAACTCCTAAAATTGGATCAAAACTTATTTTTCGGTCCTTTTTGTAGAGGTTTCGGGTGAGCGGGTCTAAATGGGCCTTAAAATGGAACCGTTGAACTTATAACTGCGTAAAAAGAACAAAAATTGAATTTTTGCAATACAATAGTGTTGAAAAGCTCGTAATCAACGATATGAACTCTTAAGTTTTGATTAAAACTTGTTTTGCGGTCCTTTTTGTAGAGGTTTCGGACGAGCGGGTCTAAATGGGCTGTAAAATGGACCCGTTGGACTTTGAACTGAGTAAAAAATACAGAAATTGAGTTTTTGCAATATAATCGTGTTGAAATGATCTTAATCAATTATATGAACTCCTAAAATTTGATTAAAACTTGTTTTTCAGTCATTTTTGAAGAGGTTTCGGGCGAGCGGGTCTAAATGGGCCGTAAAATGGACCCGTTGGACTTTTAACTGAGTAAAAAATACCGAATTTGAGTTTTTGCATTATAATCTTGTTGAAAAGCTCGTAATCAATTATATGAACTCCTAAAATTGGATCAAAACTTGTTTTTTGGTCCTTTTTGTAGAGGTTTCGGACGATCGAGTTTAAATGGGCCTTAAAATGGACTCGTTGAACTTATAACTGCATAAAAAGAATAGAAATTGAATTTTTGCAATACAATAGTGTTCAAAAGCTCGTAATCAACGATATGAACTCTTAAGTTTCGATTAAAACTTTTTTTACGGTCCTTTTTGTAGAGGTTTCGGATGAGCGGGTCTAAATGGGCCGTAAAATGGACCCGTTGGAATTTTAACTGAGTAAAAAGTACATAAATTGAATTTTTGCAATATATTCGTGTTGAAAAGATCGTAATCAACGATATGAACTCTTAAGTTTTGGTTAAAACTTGTTTTTCAGTCATTTTTGAAGAGGTTTCGGGCGAGCGGGTCTAAATGGGCCGTAAAATGGACCCGTTGGACTTTTAACTGAGTAAAAAATATCGAATTTGTGTTATTGCAATATAATCTTGTTGAAAAGCTCGTAATCAATTATATGAACTCCTAAAATTGGATCAAAACTTATTTTTCGGTCCTTTTTGTAGAGGTTTCGGACGAGCGGGTCAAAATGGGCCTTAAAATGGACTCGTTGAACTTATAACTGCGTAAAAAGAACAAAAATTGAATTTTTGTAATACAATCGTGTTGAAAAGATCGTAATCAGTTATAAGAACTCCTAAATTTTGATTAAAACTTGTTTTCAGTCATTTTTGAGAGGTTTCCGGCGAGCGGGTCTAAATGGGCCGTAAAATAGACCCGTTGGACTTTTAACTGAGTAAAAAGTACAAAAATTGAGTTTTTGCAATATAATCGTGTTAAAAAAAAAGTAATCAATGATATGAAGTCCTAAAATTTGATTAAAACTTGTTTTTCAGTCATTTTTGAAGAGGTTTCGGGCGAGCGGGTCTAAATGGGCCGTAAAATGGACCCGTTGGTCTTTTAACTGAGTAAAAAATACCGATTTTGAGTTTTTGCAATATAATCTTGTTGAAAAGCTCGTAATCAATTATATGAACACGTAAAATTGGATCAAAACTTGTTTTTCGGTCCTTTTTGTAGAGGTTTCAGACGAGCGGGTCTAAATGGGCCTTAAAATGGACCCGTTGAACTTATAACTAGTTAAAAACAACAGAAATTGAATTTTTGCAATACAATAGTGTTGAAAAGCTCGTAATCAACGATATGAACTCTTAAGTTTTGATTAAAACTCTTTTTGCGGTCCTTTTTGTAGAGGTTCTGGACGAGCGGGTCTAAATGGGCCGTAAAATGGACCCTTGGAATTTTAACTGAGTAAAAAATATAGAAATTGAGTTTTTGCAATATAATCGTGTTGAAAAGATCGTAATCAATTATAAGAACTCCTAAAATTTGATTAAAACTTGTTTTTCAGTCATTTTTGAAGAGGTTTCGGGCGAGCGGGTCTAAATGGGCCGTAAAATGGACCCGTTGGACTTTTAACCGAGTAAAAATTACCGAATTTGAGTTTTTGCAATATAATCTTGTTGAAAAGCTCGTAATCAATTATATGAACTCCTAAAATTGGATCAAGACTTGTTTTTCGGTCCTTTTTGTAGAGGTTTCGGACGAGCGGGTCAAAATGGGCCTTAAAATGGACCCTTTGAACTTATAACTGCGTAAAAAGAACAAAATTTGAATTTTTGTAAAACAATCGTGTTGAAAAGATCGTAATCAGTTATATGAACTCCTATAATTTGATTAAAACTTTTTTTTCAGTCATTTTTAAGAGGTTTCGTGCGAGCGGGTCTAAATGGGCCGTAAAATGGACCCGTTGGACTTTTAACTGAGTAAAAAGTACAAAAATTGAGTTTTTGCAATATAATCGTGTTGAAAAGATCGTAATCAATGATATGAAGTCCTAAAATTTGATAAAAACTTGTTTTTCAGTCATTTTTGAAGAGGTTTCGGGCGAGCGGGTCTAAATGGGCCGTAAAATGGACCCGTTCGACTTTTAACTGAGTAAAAAATACCGAATTTGAGTTTTTGCAATATAATCTTGTTGAAAAGCTCGTAATGAATTATATGAACACGTAAAATTGGATCAAAACTTGTTTTTCGGTCCTTTTTGTAGAAGTTTCGGACGAGCGGGTCTAAATGGGTCTTAAAATGCACCCGTTGAACTTATAACTGCGTAAAAACAACAGAAATTGAATTTTTGCAATACAATAGTGTTGAAAAGCTCGTAATCAACGATATGAACTCTTAAGTTTTGATTAAAACTTGTTTTGCGGTCCTTTTTGTAGAGGTTCTGGACGAGCGGGTCTAAATGGGCCGTAAAATGGACCCTTGGACTTTTAACTGAGTAAAAAATATAGAAATTGTGTTTTTGCAATATAATGGTGTTGAAAAGATCGTAATCAATTATATGAACTCCTAAAATTTGATTAAAACTTGTTTTCAGTCATTTTTAAAGAGGATTCGGGCGAGCGGGTTAAATGGGCCGTAAAATGGACCCGTTGGAATTTTAACTGAGTAAAAAACACCGAATTTGAGTTTTTGCAATATAATCTTGTTGAAATACTCGTAATCAATTATATGAACTCCTAAAATTGGATCAAAACTTGTTTTTCGGTCCTTTTTGTAGAGGTTTCGGACAAGCGAGTCTAAATGGGCCTTAAAATGGACCCGTTGAACTTATAATTGCGTAAAAAGAACATAAATTGAACTTTTGCAATACAATAGTGTTCAAAAGATCGTAATCAACGATATGAACTCTTAAGTTTTGATTAAAACTTGTTTTGCGGTCCTTTTTGTAGAGGTTTCGGAAGAGCGGGTCTAAATGGGCCGTAAAATGGACCCGTTGGACTTTTAACTGAGTAAAAAATACAGAAATTGAGTTTTTGCAATATAATTGTGTTGAAACGATCGTAATCAATTATATGAACTCCTAAAATTTAATTAAAACTTGTTTTTCGATCATTTTTGAAGAGGTTTCGGGCGAGCGGGTCTAAATGGACCCGTTGGACTTTTAACTGAGTAAAAAATACCGAATTTGAGTTTTTGCAATATAATCTTGTTGAAAAGCTCGTAATCAAATATATTAACTCCTAAAATTTGATCAAAACTTATTTTTCGGTCCTTTTTGTAGAGGTTTC
Source organism: Hibiscus trionum (assembly GCA_030270665.1). Classification (NCBI taxonomy): domain Eukaryota; kingdom Viridiplantae; phylum Streptophyta; class Magnoliopsida; order Malvales; family Malvaceae; genus Hibiscus; species Hibiscus trionum. Next base: position 35,420,942 of record BSYR01000026.1, on the reverse strand, counting down.
GGGCGAGCGGGTCTAAATGGGCCTTAAAATGGACTTATTGAACTTATAACTGCGTAAAAAGAATAGAAATTGAATTTTTGGAATACAATAGCGTTGAAAACTCGTAATCAACGATATGAACTCTTAAGTTTTGATTAAAACTTGTTTTGCGGTCCTTTTTCTAGAGTTTTCGGACGAGCGGATCTAAATGGGCCGTAAAATGGACCCGTTGGACTTTTAACTGAGTAAAAAATACAAAAATTGAGTTTTTGCAATATAATTGTGTTGAAACGATCGTAATCAATTATATGAACTCCTAAATTTTGATTATAACTTGTTTTTCAGTCATATTTGAAGAGGTTTCGGGCGAGCGGGTCTAAATGGGCCGTAAAATGGACCCGTTGGACTTTTAACTGAGTAAAAAATACCGAATTTGAGTTTTTGCAATATAATCTTGTTGAAAAGCTCGTAATCAATTATATGAACTCCTAAAATAGGATCAAAACTTGTTTTTCGGTCCTTTTTGTAGAGGTTTCGGACGAGCGGGTGAAAGTGGGCCTTAAAATGGACCCGTTGGACTTTTAACTAAGTAAAAAATACATAAATTGAGTTTTTGCAATATGATTGTGTTGAAACGATCGTAATCAATTATATGAACTCCTAAAATTTGATTAAACTTGTTTTTCAGTCATTTTTGAAGAGGTTTCGGGCGAGCGGGTCTAAATGGGCCGTAAAATGGACCCGTTGGACTTTTAACTGAGTAAAAAATACCAAATTTGAGTTTTTGCAGTATAATCTTGTTGAAAAGCTCCTAATCAATTATATGAACTACTAAAATTGGATCAAAACTTATTTTTCGGTCCTTTTTGTAGAGGTTTCAGGCGAGCGGGTCTAAATTGGCCTTAAAATGGACCTGTTGAACTTATAACTGCATAAAAAGAACAGAAATAGAATTTTTGAAATACAATAGTGTTGAAAAGTTCGTAATCAACGATATGAACTCTTAAGTTTTTATTAAAACTTGTTTTGCGGTTCTTTTTGTAGAGGTTTCGGACGAGTGGGTCTTAATGGGCCGTAAAATGGACCCGCTGGACTTTTAACTGAGTAAAAAATACAGAAATTGAGTTTTTGCAATATAATTGTGTTGAAATGATCGTAATCAATTATATGAACTCCTAAAATTTGATTAAAACTTGTTTTTCATTCATTGTTGAAGAGGTTTCGGGCGAGCGGGTCTAAATAGGCCGTAAAATGGACCCGTTGGACTTTTAACTGAGTAAAAAATACCGAATTTGAGTTTTTGCAATATAATCTTGTTGAAAAGCTCGTAATCAATTATATGAAATCCTAAAATTGGATCAAAACTTATTTTTCGGTCCTTTTTGTAGAGGTTTCGGACGAGCGGGTCTAAATGGGCCGTAAAATGGACCCGTTGGACTTTTAACTGAGTAAAAAATACAGAAATTGAGTTTTTGCAATATGATTGTGTTGAAACGATCGTAATCAATTATATGAACTCCTAAAATTTGATTAAAACTTGTTTTTCAGTCATTTTTGAAGAGGTTTCGGGTGAGCGGGTCTAAATGGGTCGTAAAATGGACCCGTTGGACTTTTAACTGAGTAAAAAATACCGAATTTGAGTTTTTGCAATATAATCTTGTTGAAAAGCTCGTAATCAATTATATGAACTCCTAAAATTGGATCAAAACTTATTTTTCGGTCCTTTTTGTAGAGGTTTCGGACGAGCGGGTCTAAATGGGCCTTAAAATGGACCCGTTGAACTTATAACTGCGTAAAAAGAACATAAATTGAATTTTTGCAATACAATAGTGTTGAAAAGCTCGTGATCAACGATATGAACTCTTAAGTTTTCATTAAAACTTGTTTTGCGGTCCTTTTTGTAGAGGTTTTGGACGAGCGGGTCTAAATGGGCCGTAAAATGGACCCGTTGGACTTTTAATTGAGTAAAAAGTACAAAAAATAAGTTTTTGCAATAGAATCGTGTTGAAAAGATCGTAATCAATGATATGAAGTCCTAAAATTTGATTAAAACTCTCTTTTCGGTCATTTTTTAAGAGGTTTCGGGCGAGCGGGTCTAAATGGCCCGTAAAATGGACCCGTTGGACTTTTAATTGAGTAAAAAATACCGAATTTGAGTTTTCGCAATATAATCTTGTTTAAAAGCTCGTAATTAATTATATGAACTCCTAAAATTGGATCAAAACTTGTTTTTCGGTCCTTTTTGTAGAGGTTTCGGACGAGCGAGTCTAAATAGGCCTTAAAATGGACCCGTTGAACTTATAACTGCGTAAAAAGAACAGAAATTGAATTTTTGCAATACAATAGTGTTCAAAATCTCGTAATCAACGATATGAACTCTTAAGTTTTGATTAAAACTTGTTTTGCGGTCCTTTTTGTAGAGGTTTCGTACGAGCGGGTCTAAATAGGCCGTAAAATGGACCCGTTGGACTTTTAACTGAGTAAAAAGTACAAAATTTGAGTTTTTGCAATATAATCGTGTCGAAATGATCGTAATCAAAGATATGAAGTCCTAAAATTTGATTAAAACTTGTTTTTCAGTCATTTTTGAAGAGGTTTCGGTCGAGCGGGTCTAAATGGGCCGTAAAATGGACCCGTTGGACTTTTTACTGAGTAAAAAATACCGAATTTGAGTTTTTGCAATATAATCTTGTTGAAAAGCTCGTAATCAATTATATGTACTCCTAAAATTGGATCAAAACTTGTTTTTCGGTCCTTTTTGTAGAGGTTTCGAACGAGCGGGTCTAAATGGGCCTTAAAATGGACCCGTTGGACTTATAACTGCGTAAAAAGAACAGAAATTGAACTTTTGCAATAAAATAGTGTTGAAAAGCTCGTGATCAACGATATGAACTCTTAAGTTTTGATTAAAACTTGTTTTGCGGTCCTTTTTGTAAAGGTTTCGGACGAGCGGGTCTAAATGGGCCGTAAAATGGACTCGTTGGACTTTTAACTGAGTAAAAAATATAGAAATTGAGTTTTTGCAATATAATTGTGTTGAAACGATCGTAATCAATTATATGAACTCCTAAAATTTGATTAAAACTTGTTTTTCAGTCAATTTTGAAGAGGTTTCGGGCGAGCGGGTCTAAATGGGCCGTAAAATGGACCCGTTGGACTTTTAACTGAGTAAAAAATACCGAATTTGAGTTTTTGCAATATAATCTTGTTGAAAAGCTCGTAATCAATTATATGAACTACTAAAATTGGATCAAAACTTATTTTTCGGTCCTTTTTGTAGAGGTTTCGGGCGAGCGGGTCTAAATTGGCCTTAAAATGGACCTGTTGAACTTATAACTGCGTAAAAAGAACAGAAATAGAATTTTTGAAATACAATAGTGTTGAAAAACTCGTAATCAACGATATGAACTCTTAAGTTTTTATTAAAACTTGTTTTGCGGTTCTTTTTGTAGAGGTTTCGGACGAGCGGGTCTTAATGGGCCGTAAAATGGACCCGCTGGACTTTTAACTGAGTAAAAAATACATAAATTGAGTTTTTGCAATATAATTGTGTTGAAACGATCGTAATCAATTATATGAACTCCTAAAATTTGATTAAAACTTGTTTTTCATTCATTGTTGAAGAGGTTTCGGGCGAGCGGGTCTAAATAGGCCGTAAAATGGACCCGTTGGACTTTTAACTGAGTAAAAAATACCGAATTTGAGTTTTTGCAATATAATCTTGTTGAAAAGCTCGTAATCAATTATATGAACTCCTAAAATTGGATCAAAACTTATTTTTCGATCCTTTTTGTAGAGGTTTCGGACGAGCGGGTCTAAATGGGCCGTAAAATGGACCCGTTGGACTTTTAACTGAGTAAAAAATACAGAAATTGAGTTTTTGCAATATGATTGTGTTGAAACGATCGTAATAAATTATATGAACTCCTAAAATTTGATTAAAACTTGTTTTTCAGTCATTTTTGAAGAGGTTTCGGGTGAGCGGGTCTAAATACCCCGTAAAATGGACCCGTTGGACTTTTAACTGAGTAAAAAATACCGAATTTGAGTTTTTGCAATATAATCTTGTTGAAAAGCTCGTAATCAATTATATGAACTCCTAAAATTGGATCAAAACTTATTTTTCGGTCCTTTTTGTAGAGGTTTCGGACGAGCGGGTCAAAATGGGCCTTAAAATGGACCCGTTGAACTTATAACTGCGTAAAAAGAACAAAAATTGAATTTTTGTAATACAACCGTGTTGAAAAGATCGTAATCAGTTATAAGAACTCCTAAAATTTGATTAAAACTTGTTTTTCAGTCATTTTTTAAGAGGTTTCCGGCGAGCGAGTCTAAATGGGCCGTAAAATAGACCCGTTGGACTTTTAACTGAGTAAAAAGTACAAAAATTGAGTTTTTGCAATATAATCGTGTTGAAAAGATCGTAATCAATGATATGAAGTCCTAAAATTTGATTAAAACTTGTTTTTCAGTCATTTTTGAAGAGGTTTCGGGCGAGCGGGTCTAAATGGGTCGTAAAATGGACCCGTTGGACTTTTAACTGAGTAAAAAATACCGAATTTGATTTTTTGCAATATAATCTTGTTGAAAAGCTCGTAATCAATTATATGAACACGTAAAATTGGATCAAAACTTGTTTTTCGGTCCTTTTTGTAGAGGTTTCAGACGAGCGGGTCTAAATGGGCCTTAAAATGGACCCGTTGAACTTATAACTAGTTAAAAACAACAGAAATTGAATTTTTGCAATACAATAGTGATCAAAAGCTCGTAATCAACGATATGAACTCTTAAGTTTTGATTAAAACTTGTTTTGCGGTCCTTTTTGTAGAGGTTCTGGACGAGCGGGTCTAAATGGGCCGTAAAATGGACCCTTGGACTTTTAACTGAGTAAAAAATATAGAAATTGAGTTTTTGCAATATAATCGTGTTGAAAAGATCGTAATCAATTATAAGAACTCCTAAAATTTGATTAAAACTTGTTTTTCAGTCATTTTTGAAGAGGTTTCGGGCGAGCGGGTCTAAATGGGCCGTAAAATGGACCCGTTGGACTTTTAACCGAGTAAAAATTACCGAATTTGAGTTTTTGCAATATAATCTTGTTGAAAAGCTCGTAATCAATTATATGAACTCCTAAAATTGGATCAAAACTTGTTTTTCGGTCCTTTTTGTAGAGGTTTCGGACGAGCGGGTCAAAATGGGCCTTAAAATGGACCCGTTGAACTTATAAATGCGTAAAAAGAACAAAATTTGAATTTTTGTAAAACAATCGTGTTGAAAAGATCGTAATCAGTTATATGAACTCCTAAAATTTGATTAAAACTTGTTTTCAGTCATTTTTAAGAGGTTTCGGGCGAGCGGGTCTAAATGGGCCGTAAAATGGACCCGTTGGACTTTTAACTGAGTAAAAAGTACAAAAATTGAGTTTTTGCAATATAATCGTGTTGAAAAGATCGTAATCAATGATATGAAGTCCTAAAATTTGATTAAAACTTGTTTTTCAGTCATTTTTGAAGAGGTTTAGGGCGAGCGGGTCTAAATGGGCCGTAAAATGGACCCGTTGGACTTTTAACTGAGTAAAAAATACCGAATTTGAGTTTTTGCAATATAATCTTGTTGAAAAGCTCGTAATCAATTATATGAACTCCTAAAATAGGATCAAAACTTGTTTTTCGGTCCTTTTTGTAGAGGTTTCGGACGAGCGGGTCTAAATGGGTCTTAATATGGAACCGTTGAACTTATAACTGCGTAAAAACAACAGAAATTGAATTTTTGCAATACAATAGTGTTGAAAAGCTCGTAATCAACGATATGAACTCTTAAGTTTTGATTAAAACTTGTTTTGCGGTCCTTTTTGTAGAGGTTCTGGACGAGCGGGTCTAAATGGGCCGTAAAATGGACCCTTGGACTTTTAACTGAGTAAAAAATATAGAAATTGAGTTTTTGCAATATAATGGTGTTGAAAAGATCGTAATCAATTATATGAACTCCTAAAATTTGATTAAAACTTGTTTTTCAGTCATTTTTAAAGAGGTTTCGGGCGAGCGGGTTAAATGGGCCGTAAAATGGACCCGTTAGAATTTTAACTGAGTAAAAAACACCGAATTTGAGTTTTTGCAATTTAATCTTGTTGAAAAGCTCGTAATAAATTATATGAACTCCTAAAATTGGATCAAAACTTGTTTTTCGGTCCTTTTTGTAGAGGTTTCGGACGAGCGAGTCTAAATGGGCCTTAAAATGGACCCGTTGAACTTATAATTGCGTAAAAAGAACAGAAATTGAACTTTTGCAATACAATAGTGTTCAAAAGCTCGTAATCAACGATATGAACTCTTAAGTTTTCATTAAAACTTGTTTTGCGGTCCTTTTTTGTAGAGGTTTCGTACGAGCGGGTCTAAATAGGCCGTAAAATGGACCCGTTGGACTTTTAACTGAGTAAAAAGTACAAAATTTGAGTTTTTGCAATATAATCGTGTCGAAAAGATCGTAATCAAGGATATGAAGTCCTAAAATTTGATTAAAACTTGTTTTTCAGTCATTTTTGAAGAGGTTTCGGGCGAGCGGGTCTAAATGGGCCGTAAAATGGACCCGTTGGACTTTTTACTGAATAAAAAATACCGAATTTGAGTTTTTGCAATATAATCTTGTTGAAAAGCTTGTAATCAATTATATGAACTCCTAAAATTGGATCAAAACTTGTTTTTCGGTCCTTTTTGTAGAGGTTTCGGACGAGCGGGTCTAAATGGGCCTTAAAATGGACCCGTTGGACTTATAACTGCGTAAAAAGAACAGAAATTGAACTTTTGCAATAAAATAGTGTTGAAAAGCTCGTGATCAACGATATGAACTCTTAAGTTTTGATTAAAACTTGTTTTGCGGTCCTTTTTGTAAAGGTTTCGGACGAGCGGGTCTAAATGGGCCGTAAAATGGACTCGTTGGACTTTTAACTGAGTAAAAAATACCGAATTTGAGTTTTTGCAATATAATCTTGTTGAAAAGCTCGTAATCAATTATATGAACTACTAAAATTGGATCAAAACTTATTTTTCGGTCCTTTTTGTAGAGGTTTCGGGCGAGCGGGTCTAAATTGGCCTTAAAATGGACCTGTTGAACTTATAACTGCGTAAAAAGAACAGAAATAGAATTTTTGAAATACAATAGTGTTGAAAAGCTCGTAATCAACGATATGAACTCTTAAGTTTTTATTAAAACTTGTTTTGCGGTTCTTTTTGTAGAGGTTTCGGACGAGCGGGTCTTAATGGGCCGTAAAATGGACCCGCTGGACTTTTAACTGAGTAAAAAATACAGAAATTGAGTTTTTGCAATATAATTGTGTTGAAACGATCGTAATCAATTATATGAACTCCTAAAATTTGATTAAAACTTGTTTTTCATGCATTGTTGAAGAGGTTTCGGGCGAGCGGGTCTAAGTAGGCCGTAAAATGGACCCGTTGGACTTTTAACTGAGTAAAAAATACCGAATTTGAGTTTTTGCAATATAACTTGTTGAAAAGCTCGTAATCAATTATATGAACTCCTAAAATTGGATCAAAACTTATTTTTCGGTCCTTTTTGTAGAGGTTTCAGACGAGCGGGTCTAAATGGGCCGTAAAATGGACCCGTTGGACTTTTAACTAAGTAAAAAATACAGAAATTGAGTTTTTGCAATATGATTGTGTTGAAACGATCGTAATCAATTATATGAACTCCTAAAATTTGATTAAAACTTGTTTTTCAGTCATTTTTGAAGAGGTTTCGGGCGAGCGGGTCTAAATGGGCCGTAAAATGGACCCGTTGGACTTTTAACTGAGTAAAAAATACCGAATTTGAGTTTTTGCAATATAATCTTGTTGAAAAGCTCGTAATCAATTATATGAACTACTAAAATTGGATCAAAACTTATTTTTCGGTCCTTTTTGTAGAGGTTTCGGGCGAGCGGGTCTAAATTGGCCTTAAAATGGACCTGTTGAACTTATAACTGCGTAAAAAGAACAGAAATAGAATTTTTGAAATACAATAGTGTTGAAAAGCTCGTAATCAACGATATGAACTCTTAAGTTTTTATTAAAACTTGTTTTGCGGTTCTTTTTGTAGAGGTTTCGGACGAGCGGGTCTTAATGGGCCGTAAAATGGACCCGCTGGACTTTTAACTGAGTAAAAAATACAGAAATTGAGTTTTTGCAATATAATTGTGTTGAAACGATCGTAATCAATTATATGAACTCCTAAAATTTGATTAAAACTTGTTTTTCATTCATTGTTGAAGAGGTTTCGGGCGAGCGGGTCTAAATAGGCCGTAAATGGACCCGTTGGACTTTTAACTGAGTAAAAAATACCGAATTTGAGTTTTTGCAATATAATCTTGTTGAAAAGCTCGTAATCAATTATATGAACTCCTAAAATTGGATCAAAACTTATTTTTCGGTCCTTTTTGTAGAGGTTTCGGACGAGCGGGTCTAAATGGGCCGTAAAATGGACCCGTTGGACTTTTAACTGAGTAAAAAATACAGAAATTGAGTTTTTGCAATATGATTGTGTTGAAACGATCGTAATCAATTATATGAACTCCTAAAATTTGATTAAAACTTGTTTTCAGTCATTTTTAAAGAGGATTCGGGCGAGCGGGTTAAATGGGCCGTAAAATGGACCCGTTGGAATTTTAACTGAGTAAAAAATATAGAAATTGAGTTTTTGCAATATAATCGTGTTGAAAAGATCGTAATCAATTATAAGAACTCCTAAAATTTGATTAAAACTTGTTTTTCAGTCATTTTTGAAGAGGTTTCGGGCGAGCGGGTCTAAATGGGCCGTAAAATGGACCCGTTGGACTTTTAACCGAGTAAAAATTACCGAATTTGATTTTTTGCAATATAATCTTGTTGAAAAGCTCGTAATCAATTATATGAACTCCTAAAATTGGATCAAGACTTGTTTTTCGGTCCTTTTTGTAGAGGTTTCGGACGAGCGGGTCAAAATGGGCCTTAAAATGGACCCGTTGAACTTATAACTGCGTAAAAAGAACAAAATTTGAATTTTTGTAAAACAATCGTGTTGAAAAGATCGTAATCAGTTATATGAACTCCTATAATTTGATTAAAACATGTTTTTCAATCATTTTAAGAGGTTTCGTGCGAGCGGGTCTAAATGGGCCGTAAAATGGACCCGTTGGACTTTTAACTGAGTAAAAAGTACAAAAATTGAGTTTTTGCAATATAATCGTGTTGAAAAGATCGTAATCAATGATATGAAGTCCTAAAATTTGATAAAAACTTGTTTTTCAGTCATTTTTGAAGAGGTTTCGGGCGAGCGGGTCTAAATGGGCCGTAAAATGGACCCGTTGGACTTTTAACTGAGTAAAAAATACCGAATTTGAGTTTTTGCAATATAATCTTGTTGAAAAGCTCGTAATCAATTATATGAACACGTAAAATTGGATCAAAACTTGTTTTTCGGTCCTTTTTGTAGAGGTTTCGGACGAGCGGGTCTAAATGGGTCTTAAAATGCACCCGTTGAACTTATAACTGCGTAAAAACAACAGAAATTGAATTTTTGCAATACAATAGTGTTGAAAAGCTCGTAATCAACGATATGAACTCTTAAGTTTTGATTAAAACTTGTTTTGCGGTCCTTTTTGTAGAGGTTCTGGACGAGCGGGTCTAAATGGGCCGTAAAATGGACCCTTGGACTTTTAACTGAGTAAAAAATATAGAAATTGTGTTTTTGCAATATAATGGTGTTGAAAAGATCGTAATCAATTATATGAACTACTAAAATTGGATCAAAACTTATTTTTCGGTCCTTTTTGTAGAGGTTTCGGGCGAGCGGGTCTAAATTGGCCTTAAAATGGACCTATTGAACTTATAACTGCGTAAAAAGAACAGAAATAGAATTTTTGAAATACAATAGTGTTGAAAAGCTCGTAATCAACGATATGAACTCTTAAGTTTTTATTAAAACTTGTTTTGCGGTTCTTTTTGTAAAGGTTTCGGACGAGCGGGTCTAAACGGGCCGTAAAATGGACCCGCTGGACTTTTAACTGAGTAAAAAATACAGAAATTGAGTTTTTGCAATATAATTGTGTTGAAACGATCGTAATCAATTATATGAACACCTAAAATTTGATTAAAACTTGTTTTTCAGTCATTGTTGAAGAGGTTTCGGGCGAGCGGGTCTAAATAGGCCGTAAAATGGACTCGTTGGACTTTTAACTGAGTAAAAAATACCGAATTTGAGTTTTTGCAATATAATCTTGTTGAAAAGCTCGTAATCAATTATATGAACTCCTAAAATTGGATCAAAACTTATATTTCGGTCCTTTTTGTAGAGGTTTCGGACGAGCAGGTCAAAATGGGTCTTAAAATGGAACCGTTGGACTTTTAACTGCGTAAAAACAACAGAAATTGAATTTTTGCAATACAATAGTGTTGAAAAGCTCGTAATCAACGATATGAACGCTTAAGTTTTGATTAAAACTTGTTTTGCGGTCCTTTTTGTAGAGGTTCTGGACGAGCGGGTCTAAATGGGCCATAAAATGGACCCTTGGACTTTTAACTGAGTAAAAAATATAGAAATTGAGTTTTTGCAATATAATGGTGTTGAAAAGATCGTAATCAATTATATGAACTCCTAAAATTTGATTAAAACTTGTTTTTCAGTCATTTTTAAAGAGGTTTCGGGCGAGCGGGTTAAATGGGCCGTAAAATGGACCCGTTGGAATTTTAACTGAGAAAAAACACCGAATTTGAGTTTTTACAATTTAATCTTGTTGAAAAGCTCGTAATAAATTATATGAACTCCTAAAATTGGATCAAAACTTGTTTTTCGGTCCTTTTTGTAGAGGTTTCGGACGAGCGAGTCTAAATGGGCCTTAAAATGGACCCGTTGAACTTATAATTGCGTAAAAAGAACAGAAATTGAACTTTTGCAATACAATAGTGTTCAAAAGCTCGTAATCAACGATATGAACTCTTAAGTTTTGATTAAAACTTGTTTTGCGGTCCTTTTATGTAGAGGTTTCGTACGAGCGGGTCTAAATAGGCCGTAAAATGGACCCGTTGGACTTTTAACTGAGTAAAAAGTACAAAATTTGAGTTTTTGCAATATAATCGTGTCGAAAAGATCGTAATCAAGGATATGAAGTCCTAAAATTTGATTAAAACTTGTTTTTCAGTCATTTTTGAAGAGGTTTCGGGCGAGCGGGTCTAAATGGGCCGTAAAATGGACCCGTTGGACTTTTTACTGAATAAAAAATACCGAATTTGAGTTTTTGCAATATAATCTTGTTGAAAAGCTCGTAATCAATTATATGAACTCCTAAAATTGGATCAAAACTTGTTTTTCGGTCCTTTTTGTAGAGGTTTCGGACGAGCGGGTCTAAATGGGCCTTAAAATGGACCCGTTGGACTTATAACTGCGTAAAAAGAACAGAAATTGAACTTTTGCAATAAAATAGTGTTGAAAAGCTCGTGATCAACGATATGAACTCTTAAGTTTTGATTAAAACTTGTTTTGCGGTCCTTTTTGTAAAGGTTTCGGACGAGCGGGTCTAAATGGGCCGTAAAATGGACTCGTTGGACTTTTAACTGAGTAAAAAATACCGAATTTGAGTTTTTGCAATATAATCTTGTTGAAAAGCTCGTAATCAATTATATGAACTACTAAAATTGGATCAAAACTTATTTTTCGGTCCTTTTTGTAGAGGTTTCGGGCGAGCGGGTCTAAATTGGCCTTAAAATGGACCTGTTGAACTTATAACTGCGTAAAAAGAACAGAAATAGAATTTTTGAAATACAATAGTGTTGAAAAGCTCGTAATCAACGATATGAACTCTTAAGTTTTTATTAAAACTTGTTTTGCGGTTCTTTTTGTAGAGGTTTCGGACGAGCGGGTCTTAATGGGCCGTAAAATGGACCCGCTGGACTTTTAACTAAGAAAAAAATACAGAAATTGAGTTTTTGCAATATAATTGTGTTGAAACGATCGTAATCAATTATATGAACTCCTAAAATTTGATTAAAACTTGTTTTTCATGCATTGTTGAAGAGGTTTCGGGCGAGCGGGTCTAAATAGGCCGTAAAATGGACCCGTTGGACTTTTAACTGAGTAAAAAATACCGAATTTGAGTTTTTGCAATATAACTTGTTGAAAAGCTCGTAATCAATTATATGAACTCCTAAAATTGGATCAAAACTTATTTTTCGGTCCTTTTTGTAGAGGTTTCAGACGAGCGGGTCTAAATGGGCCGTAAAATGGACCCGTTGGACTTTTAACTGAGTAAAAAATACAGAAATTGAGTTTTTGCAATATGATTGTGTTGAAACGATCGTAATCAATTATATGAACTCCTAAAATTTGATTAAAACTTGTTTTTCAGTCATTTTTGAAGAGGTTTCGGGCGAGCGGGTCTAAATGGGCCGTAAAATGGACCCGTTGGACTTTTAACTGAGTAAAAAATACCGAATTTGAGTTTTTGCAATATAATCTTGTTGAAAAGCTCGTAATCAATTATATGAACTACTAAAATTGGATCAAAACTTATTTTTCGGTCCTTTTTGTAGAGGTTTCGGGCGAGCGGGTCTAAATTGGCCTTAAAATGGACCTGTTGAACTTATAACTGCGTAAAAAGAACAGAAATAGAATTTTTGAAATACAATAGTGTTGAAAAGCTCGTAATCAACGATATGAACTCTTAAGTTTTTATTAAAACTTGTTTTGCGGTTCTTTTTGTAGAGGTTTCGGACGAGCGGGTCTTAATGGGCCGTAAAATGGACCCGCTGGACTTTTAACTGAGTAAAAAATACAGAAATTGAGTTTTTGCAATATAATTGTGTTGAAACGATCGTAATCAATTATATGAACTCCTAAAATTTGATTAAAACTTGTTTTTCATTCATTGTTGAAGAGGTTTCGGGCGAGCGGGTCTAAATAGGCCGTAAAATGGACCCGTTGGACTTTTAACTGAGTAAAAAATACCGAATTTGAGTTTTTGCAATATAATCTTGTTGAAAAGCTCGTAATCAATTATATGAACTCCTAAAATTGGATCAAAACTTATTTTGCGGTCCTTTTTGTAGAGGTTTCGGACGAGCGGGTCTAAATGGGCCGTAAAATGGACCCGTTGGACTTTTAACTGAGTAAAAAATACAGAAATTGAGTTTTTGCAATATGATTGTGTTGAAACGATCGTAATCAATTATATGAACTCCTAAAATTTGATTAAAACTTGTTTTCAGTCATTTTTAAAGAGGATTCGGGCGAGCGGGTTAAATGGGCCGTAAAATGGACCCGTTGGAATTTTAACTGAGTAAAAAATATAGAAATTGAGTTTTTGCAATATAATCGTGTTGAAAAGATCGTAATCAATTATAAGAACTCCTAAAATTTGATTAAAACTTGTTTTTCAGTCATTTTTGAAGAGGTTTCGGGCGAGCGGGTCTAAATGGGCCGTAAAATGGACCCGTTGGACTTTTAACCGAGTAAAAATTACCGAATTTGAGTTTTTGCAATATAATCTTGTTGAAAAGCTCGTAATCAATTATATGAACTCCTAAAATTGGATCAAGACTTGTTTTTCGGTCCTTTTTGTAGAGGTTTCGGACGAGCGGGTCAAAATGGGCCTTAAAATGGACCCGTTGAACTTATAACTGCGTAAAAAGAACAAAATTTGAATTTTTGTAAAACAATCGTGTTGAAAAGATCGTAATCAGTTATATGAACTCCTATAATTTGATTAAAACATGTTTTTCAATCATTTTAAGAGGTTTCGTGCGAGCGGGTCTAAATGGGCCGTAAAATGGACCCGTTGGACTTTTAACTGAGTAAAAAGTACAAAAATTGAGTTTTTGCAATATAATCGTGTTGAAAAGATCGTAATCAATGATATGAAGTCCTAAAATTTGATAAAAACTTGTTTTTCAGTCATTTTTGAAGAGGTTTCGGGCGAGCGGGTCTAAATGGGCCGTAAAATGGACCCGTTGGACTTTTAACTGAGTAAAAAATACCGAATTTGAGTTTTTGCAATATAATCTTGTTGAAAAGCTCGTAATCAATTATATGAACACGTAAAATTGGATCAAAACTTGTTTTTCGGTCCTTTTTGTAGAGGTTTCGGACGAGCGGGTCTAAATGGGTCTTAAAATGCACCCGTTGAACTTATAACTGCGTAAAAACAACAGAAATTGAATTTTTGCAATACAATAGTGTTGAAAAGCTCGTAATCAACGATATGAACTCTTAAGTTTTGATTAAAACTTGTTTTGCGGTCCTTTTTGTAGAGGTTCTGGACGAGCGGGTCTAAATGGGCCGTAAAATGGACCCTTGGACTTTTAACTGAGTAAAAAATATAGAAATTGTGTTTTTGCAATATAATGGTGTTGAAAAGATCGTAATCAATTATATGAACTACTAAAATTGGATCAAAACTTATTTTTCGGTCCTTTTTGTAGAGGTTTCGGGCGAGCGGGTCTAAATTGGCCTTAAAATGGACCTATTGAACTTATAACTACGTAAAAAGAACAGAAATAGAATTTTTGAAATACAATAGTGTTGAAAAGCTCGTAATCAACGATATGAACTCTTAAGTTTTTATTAAAACTTGTTTTGCGGTTCTTTTTGTAAAGGTTTCGGACGAGCGGGTCTAAACGGGCCGTAAAATGGACCCGCTGGACTTTTAACTGAGTAAAAAATACAGAAATTGAGTTTTTGCAATATAATTGTGTTGAAACGATCGTAATCAATTATATGAACACCTAAAATTTGATTAAAACTTGTTTTTCAGTCATTGTTGAAGAGGTTTCGGGCGAGCGGGTCTAAATAGGCCGTAAAATGGACTCGTTGGACTTTTAACTGAGTAAAAAATACCGAATTTGAGTTTTTGCAATATAATCTTGTTGAAAAGCTCGTAATCAATTATATGAACTCCTAAAATTGGATCAAAACTTATATTTCGGTCCTTTTTGTAGAGGTTTCGGACGAGCAGGTCAAAATGGGTCTTAAAATGGAACCGTTGGACTTTTAACTGCGTAAAAACAACAGAAATTGAATTTTTGCAATACAATAGTGTTGAAAAGCTCGTAATCAACGATATGAACTCTTAAGTTTTGATTAAAACTTGTTTTGCGGTCCTTTTTGTAGAGGTTCTGGACGAGCGGGTCTAAATGGGTCGTAAAATGGACCCTTGGACTTTTAACTGAGTAAAAAATATAGAAATTGAGTTTTTGCAATATAATGGTGTTGAAAAGATCGTAATCAATTATATGAACTCCTAAAATTTGATTAAAACTTGTTTTTCAGTCATTTTTAAAGAGGTTTCGGGCGAGCGGGTTAAATGGGCCGTAAAATGGACCCGTTGGAATTTTAACTGAGAAAAAACACCGAATTTGAGTTTTTACAATTTAATCTTGTTGAAAAGCTCGTAATAAATTATATGAACTCCTAAAATTGGATCAAAACTTGTTTTTCGGTCCTTTTTGTAGAGGTTTCGGACGAGCGAGTCTAAATGGGCCTTAAAATGGACCCGTTGAACTTATAATTGCGTAAAAAGAACAGAAATTGAACTTTTGCAATACAATAGTGTTCAAAAGCTCGTAATCAACGATATGAACTCTTAAGTTTTGATTAAAACTTGTTTTGCGGTCCTTTTATGTAGAGGTTTCGTACGAGCGGGTCTAAATAGGCCGTAAAATGGACCCGTTGGACTTTTAACTGAGTAAAAAGTACAAAATTTGAGTTTTTGCAATATAATCGTGTCGAAAAGATCGTAATCAAGGATATGAAGTCCTAAAATTTGATTAAAACTTGTTTTTCAGTCATTTTTGAAGAGGTTTCGGGCGAGCGGGTCTAAATGGGCCGTAAAATGGACCCGTTGGACTTTTTACTGAATAAAAAATACCGAATTTGAGTTTTTGCAATATAATCTTGTTGAAAAGCTCGTAATCAATTATATGAACTCCTAAAATTGGATCAAAACTTGTTTTTCGGTCCTTTTTGTAGAGGTTTCGGACGAGCGGGTCTAAATGGGCCTTAAAATGGACCCGTTGGACTTATAACTGCGTAAAAAGAACAGAAATTGAACTTTTGCAATAAAATAGTGTTGAAAAGCTCGTGATCAACGATATGAACTCTTAAGTTTTGATTAAAACTTGTTTTGCGGTCCTTTTTGTAAAGGTTTCGGACGAGCGGGTCTAAATGGGCCGTAAAATGGACTCGTTGGACTTTTAACTGAGTAAAAAATACCGAATTTGAGTTTTTGCAATATAATCTTGTTGAAAAGCTCGTAATCAATTATATGAACTACTAAAATTGGATCAAAACTTATTTTTCGGTCCTTTTTGAAGAGGTTTCGGGCGAGCGGGTCTAAATTTGCCTTAAAATGGACCTGTTGAACTTATAACTGCGTAAAAAGAACAGAAATAGAATTTTTGAAATACAATAGTGTTGAAAAGCTCGTAATCAACGATATGAACTCTTAAGTTTTTATTAAAACTTGTTTTGCGGTTCTTTTTGTAGAGGTTTCGGACGAGCGGGTCTTAATGGGCCGTAAAATGGACCCGCTGGACTTTTAACTGAGAAAAAAATACAGAAATTGAGTTTTTGCAATATAATTGTGTTGAAACGATCGTAATCAATTATATGAACTCCTAAAATTTGATTAAAACTTGTTTTTCATGCATTGTTGAAGAGGTTTCGGGCGAGCGGGTCTAAATAGGCCGTAAAATGGACCCGTTGGACTTTTAACTGAGTAAAAAATACCGAATTTGAGTTTTTGCAATATAACTTGTTGAAAAGCTCGTAATCAATTATATGAACTCCTAAAATTGGATCAAAACTTATTTTTCGGTCCTTTTTGTAGAGGTTTCAGACGAGCGGGTCTAAATGGGCCGTAAAATGGACCCGTTGGACTTTTAACTGAGTAAAAAATACAGAAATTGAGTTTTTGCAATATGATTGTGTTGAAACGATCGTAATCAATTATATGAACTCCTAAAATTTGATTAAAACTTGTTTTTCAGTCATTTTTGAAGAGGTTTCGGGCGAGCGGGTCTAAATGGGCCGTAAAATGGACCCGTTGGACTTTTAACTGAGTAAAAAATACCGAATTTGAGTTTTTGCAATATAATCTTGTTGAAAAGCTCGTAATCAATTATATGAACTACTAAAATTGGATCAAAACTTATTTTTCGGTCCTTTTTGTAGAGGTTTCGGGCGAGCGGGTCTAAATTGGCCTTAAAATGGACCTGTTGAACTTATAACTGCGTAAAAAGAACAGAAATAGAATTTTTGAAATACAATAGTGTTGAAAAGCTCGTAATCAACGATATGAACTCTTAAGTTTTTATTAAAACTTGTTTTGCGGTTCTTTTTGTAGAGGTTTCGGACGAGCGGGTCTTAATGGGCCGTAAAATGGACCCGCTGGACTTTTAACTGAGTAAAAAATACAGAAATTGAGTTTTTGCAATATAATTGTGTTGAAACGATCGTAATCAATTATATGAACTCCTAAAATTTGATTAAAACTTGTTTTTCATTCATTGTTGAAGAGGTTTCGGGCGAGCGGGTCTAAATAGGCCGTAAAATGGACCCGTTGGACTTTTAACAGAGTAAAAAATACCGAATTTGAGTTTTTGCAATATAATCTTGTTGAAAAGCTCGTAATCAATTATATGAACTCCTAAAATTGGATCAAAACTTATTTTTCGGTCCTTTTTGTAGAGGTTTCGGACGAGCGGGTCTAAATGGGCCGTAAAATGGACCCGTTGGACTTTTAACTGAGTAAAAAATACAGAAATTGAGTTTTTGCAATATGATTGTGTTGAAACGATCGTAATCAATTATATGAACTCCTAAAATTTGATTAAAACTTGTTTTCAGTCATTTTTAAAGAGGATTCGGGCGAGCGGGTTAAATGGGCCGTAAAATGGACCCGTTGGAATTTTAACTGAGTAAAAAATATAGAAATTGAGTTTTTGCAATATAATCGTGTTGAAAAGATCGTAATCAATTATAAGAACTCCTAAAATTTGATTAAAACTTGTTTTTCAGTCATTTTTGAAGAGGTTTCGGGCGAGCGGGTCTAAATGGGCCGTAAAATGGACCCGTTGGACTTTTAACCGAGTAAAAATTACCGAATTTGAGTTTTTGCAATATAATCTTGTTGAAAAGCTCGTAATCAATTATATGAACTCCTAAAATTGGATCAAGACTTGTTTTTCGGTCCTTTTTGTAGAGGTTTCGGACGAGCGGGTCAAAATGGGCCTTAAAATGGACCCGTTGAACTTATAACTGCGTAAAAAGAACAAAATTTGAATTTTTGTAAAACAATCGTGTTGAAAAGATCGTAATCAGTTATATGAACTCCTATAATTTGATTAAAACTTGTTTTTCAATCATTTTAAGAGGTTTCGTGCGAGCGGGTCTAAATGGGCCGTAAAATGGACCCGTTGGACTTTTAACTGAGTAAAAAGTACAAAAATTGAGTTTTTGCAATATAATCGTGTTGAAAAGATCGTAATCAATGATATGAAGTCCTAAAATTTGATAAAAACTTGTTTTTCAGTCATTTTTGAAGAGGTTTCGGGCGAGCGGGTCTAAATGGGCCGTAAAATGGACCCGTTGGACTTTTAACTGAGTAAAAAATACCGAATTTGAGTTTTTGCAATATAATCTTGTTGAAAAGCTCGTAATCAATTATATGAACACGTAAAATTGGATCAAAACTTGTTTTTCGGTCCTTTTTGTAGAGGTTTCGGACGAGCGGGTCTAAATGGGTCTTAAAATGCACCCGTTGAACTTATAACTGCGTAAAAACAACAGAAATTGAATTTTTGCAATACAATAGTGTTGAAAAGCTCGTAATCAACGATATGAACTCTTAAGTTTTGATTAAAACTTGTTTTGCGGTCCTTTTTGTAGAGGTTCTGGACGAGCGGGTCTAAATGGGCCGTAAAATGGACCCTTGGACTTTTAACTGAGTAAAAAATATAGAAATTGTGTTTTTGCAATATAATGGTGTTGAAAAGATCGTAATCAATTATATGAACTACTAAAATTGGATCAAAACTTATTTTTCGGTCCTTTTTGTAGAGGTTTCGGCGAGCGGGTCTAAATTGGCCTTAAAATGGACCTATTGAACTTATAACTGCGTAAAAAGAACAGAAATAGAATTTTTGAAATACAATAGTGTTGAAAAGCTCGTAATCAACGATATGAACTCTTTAAGTTTTTATTAAAACTTGTTTTGCGGTTCTTTTTGTAAAGGTTTCGGACGAGCGGGTCTAAACGGGCCGTAAAATGGACCCGCTGGACTTTTAACTGAGTAAAAAATACAGAAATTGAGTTTTTGCAATATAATTGTGTTGAAACGATCGTAATCAATTATATGAACTCCTAAAATTTGATTAAAACTTGTTTTTCATGCATTGTTGAAGAGGTTTCGGGCGAGCGGGTCTAAATAGGCCGTAAAATGGACCCGTTGGACTTTTAACTGAGTAAAAAATACCGAATTTGAGTTTTTGCAATATAACTTGTTGAAAAGCTCGTAATCAATTATATGAACTCCTAAAATTGGATCAAAACTTATTTTTCGGTCCTTTTTGTAGAGGTTTCAGACGAGCGGGTCTAAATGGGCCGTAAAATGGACCCGTTGGACTTTTAACTGAGTAAAAAATACAGAAATTGAGTTTTTGCAATATGATTGTGTTGAAACGATCGTAATCAATTATATGAACTCCTAAAATTTGATTAAAACTTGTTTTTCAGTCATTTTTGAAGAGGTTTCGGGCGAGCGGGTCTAAATGGGCCGTAAAATGGACCCGTTGGACTTTTAACTGAGTAAAAAATACCGAATTTGAGTTTTTGCAATATAATCTTGTTGAAAAGCTCGTAATCAATTATATGAACTACTAAAATTGGATCAAAACTTATTTTTCGGTCCTTTTTGTAGAGGTTTCGGGCGAGCGGGTCTAAATTGGCCTTAAAATGGACCTGTTGAACTTATAACTGCGTAAAAAGAACAGAAATAGAATTTTTGAAATACAATAGTGTTGAAAAGCTCGTAATCAACGATATGAACTCTTAAGTTTTTATTAAAACTTGTTTTGCGGTTCTTTTTGTAGAGGTTTCGGACGAGCGGGTCTTAATGGGCCGTAAAATGGACCCGCTGGACTTTTAACTGAGTAAAAAATACAGAAATTGAGTTTTTGCAATATAATTGTGTTGAAACGATCGTAATCAATTATATGAACTCCTAAAATTTGATTAAAACTTGTTTTTCATTCATTGTTGAAGAGGTTTCGGGCGAGCGGGTCTAAATAGGCCGTAAATGGACCCGTTGGACTTTTAACTGAGTAAAAAATACCGAATTTGAGTTTTTGCAATATAATCTTGTTGAAAAGCTCGTAATCAATTATATGAACTCCTAAAATTGGATCAAAACTTATTTTTCGGTCCTTTTTGTAGAGGTTTCGGACGAGCGGGTCTAAATGGGCCGTAAAATGGACCCGTTGGACTTTTAACTGAGTAAAAAATACAGAAATTGAGTTTTTGCAATATGATTGTGTTGAAACGATCGTAATCAATTATATGAACTCCTAAAATTTGATTAAAACTTGTTTTCAGTCATTTTTAAAGAGGATTCGGGCGAGCGGGTTAAATGGGCCGTAAAATGGACCCGTTGGAATTTTAACTGAGTAAAAAATATAGAAATTGAGTTTTTGCAATATAATCGTGTTGAAAAGATCGTAATCAATTATAAGAACTCCTAAAATTTGATTAAAACTTGTTTTTCAGTCATTTTTGAAGAGGTTTCGGGCGAGCGGGTCTAAATGGGCCGTAAAATGGACCCGTTGGACTTTTAACCGAGTAAAAATTACCGAATTTGAGTTTTTGCAATATAATCTTGTTGAAAAGCTCGTAATCAATTATATGAACTCCTAAAATTGGATCAAGACTTGTTTTTCGGTCCTTTTTGTAGAGGTTTCGGACGAGCGGGTCAAAATGGGCCTTAAAATGGACCCGTTGAACTTATAACTGCGTAAAAAGAACAAAATTTGAATTTTTGTAAAACAATCGTGTTGAAAAGATCGTAATCAGTTATATGAACTCCTATAATTTGATTAAAACATGTTTTTCAATCATTTTAAGAGGTTTCGTGCGAGCGGGTCTAAATGGGCCGTAAAATGGACCCGTTGGACTTTTAACTGAGTAAAAAGTACAAAAATTGAGTTTTTGCAATATAATCGTGTTGAAAAGATCGTAATCAATGATATGAAGTCCTAAAATTTGATAAAAACTTGTTTTTCAGTCATTTTTGAAGAGGTTTCGGGCGAGCGGGTCTAAATGGGCCGTAAAATGGACCCGTTAGACTTTTAACTGAGTAAAAAATACCGAATTTGAGTTTTTGCAATATAATCTTGTTGAAAAGCTCGTAATCAATTATATGAACACGTAAAATTGGATCAAAACTTGTTTTTCGGTCCTTTTTGTAGAGGTTTCGGACGAGCGGGTCTAAATGGGTCTTAAAATGCACCCGTTGAACTTATAACTGCGTAAAAACAACAGAAATTGAATTTTTGCAATACAATAGTGTTGAAAAGCTCGTAATCAACGATATGAACTCTTAAGTTTTGATTAAAACTTGTTTTGCGGTCCTTTTTGTAGAGGTTCTGGACGAGCGGGTCTAAATGGGCCGTAAAATGGACCCTTGGACTTTTAACTGAGTAAAAAATATAGAAATTGTGTTTTTGCAATATAATGGTGTTGAAAAGATCGTAATCAATTATATGAACTACTAAAATTGGATCAAAACTTATTTTTCGGTCCTTTTTGTAGAGGTTTCGGGCGAGCGGGTCTAAATTGGCCTTAAAATGGACCTATTGAACTTATAACTGCGTAAAAAGAACAGAAATAGAATTTTTGAAATACAATAGTGTTGAAAAGCTCGTAATCAACGATATGAACTCTTAAGTTTTTATTAAAACTTGTTTTGCGGTTCTTTTTGTAAAGGTTTCGGACGAGCGGGTCTAAACGGGCCGTAAAATGGACCCGCTGGACTTTTAACTGAGTAAAAAATACAGAAATTGAGTTTTTGCAATATAATTGTGTTGAAACGATCGTAATCAATTATATGAACACCTAAAATTTGATTAAAACTTGTTTTTCAGTCATTGTTGAAGAGGTTTCGGGCGAGCGGGTCTAAATAGGCCGTAAAATGGACTCGTTGGACTTTTAACTGAGTAAAAAATACCGAATTTGAGTTTTTGCAATATAATCTTGTTGAAAAGCTCGTAATCAATTATATGAACTCCTAAAATTGGATCAAAACTTATATTTCGGTCCTTTTTGTAGAGGTTTCGGACGAGCAGGTCAAAATGGGTCTTAAAATGGAACCGTTGGACTTTTAACTGCGTAAAAACAACAGAAATTGAATTTTTGCAATACAATAGTGTTGAAAAGCTCGTAATCAACGATATGAACGCTTAAGTTTTGATTAAAACTTGTTTTGCGGTCCTTTTTGTAGAGGTTCTGGACGAGCGGGTCTAAATGGGCCATAAAATGGACCCTTGGACTTTTAACTGAGTAAAAAATATAGAAATTGAGTTTTTGCAATATAATGGTGTTGAAAAGATCGTAATCAATTATATGAACTCCTAAAATTTGATTAAAACTTGTTTTTCAGTCATTTTTAAAGAGGTTTCGGGCGAGCGGGTTAAATGGGCCGTAAAATGGACCCGTTGGAATTTTAACTGAGAAAAAACACCGAATTTGAGTTTTTACAATTTAATCTTGTTGAAAAGCTCGTAATAAATTATATGAACTCCTAAAATTGGATCAAAACTTGTTTTTCGGTCCTTTTTGTAGAGGTTTCGGACGAGCGAGTCTAAATGGGCCTTAAAATGGACCCGTTGAACTTATAATTGCGTAAAAAGAACAGAAATTGAACTTTTGCAATACAATAGTGTTCAAAAGCTCGTAATCAACGATATGAACTCTTAAGTTTTGATTAAAACTTGTTTTGCGGTCCTTTTATGTAGAGGTTTCGTACGAGCGGGTCTAAATAGGCCGTAAAATGGACCAGTTGGACTTTTAACTGAGTAAAAAGTACAAAATTTGAGTTTTTGCAATATAATCGTGTCGAAAAGATCGTAATCAAGGATATGAAGTCCTAAAATTTGATTAAAACTTGTTTTTCAGTCATTTTTGAAGAGGTTTCGGGCGAGCGGGTCTAAATGGGCCGTAAAATGGACCCGTTGGACTTTTTACTGAATAAAAAATACCGAATTTGAGTTTTTGCAATATAATCTTGTTGAAAAGCTCGTAATCAATTATATGAACTCCTAAAATTGGATCAAAACTTGTTTTTCGGTCCTTTTTGTAGAGGTTTCGGACGAGCGGGTCTAAATGGGCCTTAAAATGGACCCGTTGGACTTATAACTGCGTAAAAAGAACAGAAATTGAACTTTTGCAATAAAATAGTGTTGAAAAGCTCGTGATCAACGATATGAACTCTTAAGTTTTGATTAAAACTTGTTTTGCGGTCCTTTTTGTAAAGGTTTCGGACGAGCGGGTCTAAATGGGCCGTAAAATGGACTCGTTGGACTTTTAACTGAGTAAAAAATACCGAATTTGAGTTTTTGCAATATAATCTTGTTGAAAAGCTCGTAATCAATTATATGAACTACTAAAATTGGATCAAAACTTATTTTTCGGTCCTTTTTGTAGAGGTTTCGGGCGAGCGGGTCTAAATTGGCCTTAAAATGGACCTGTTGAACTTATAACTGCGTAAAAAGAACAGAAATAGAATTTTTGAAATACAATAGTGTTGAAAAGCTCGTAATCAACGATATGAACTCTTAAGTTTTTATTAAAACTTGTTTTGCGGTTCTTTTTGTAGAGGTTTCGGACGAGCGGGTCTTAATGGGCCGTAAAATGGACCCGCTGGACTTTTAACTAAGAAAAAAATACAGAAATTGAGTTTTTGCAATATAATTGTGTTGAAACGATCGTAATCAATTATATGAACTCCTAAAATTTGATTAAAACTTGTTTTTCATGCATTGTTGAAGAGGTTTCGGGCGAGCGGGTCTAAATAGGCCGTAAAATGGACCCGTTGGACTTTTAACTGAGTAAAAAATACCGAATTTGAGTTTTTGCAATATAACTTGTTGAAAAGCTCGTAATCAATTATATGAACTCCTAAAATTGGATCAAAACTTATTTTTCGGTCCTTTTTGTAGAGGTTTCAGACGAGCGGGTCTAAATGGGCCGTAAAATGGACCCGTTGGACTTTTAACTGAGTAAAAAATACAGAAATTGAGTTTTTGCAATATGATTGTGTTGAAACGATCGTAATCAATTATATGAACTCCTAAAATTTGATTAAAACTTGTTTTTCAGTCATTTTTGAAGAGGTTTCGGGCGAGCGGGTCTAAATGGGCCGTAAAATGGACCCGTTGGACTTTTAACTGAGTAAAAAATACCGAATTTGAGTTTTTGCAATATAATCTTGTTGAAAAGCTCGTAATCAATTATATGAACTACTAAAATTGGATCAAAACTTATTTTTCGGTCCTTTTTGTAGAGGTTTCGGGCGAGCGGGTCTAAATTGGCCTTAAAATGGACCTGTTGAACTTATAACTGCGTAAAAAGAACAGAAATAGAATTTTTGAAATACAATAGTGTTGAAAAGCTCGTAATCAACGATATGAACTCTTAAGTTTTTATTAAAACTTGTTTTGCGGTTCTTTTTGTAGAGGTTTCGGACGAGCGGGTCTTAATGGGCCGTAAAATGGACCCGCTGGACTTTTAACTGAGTAAAAAATACAGAAATTGAGTTTTTGCAATATAATTGTGTTGAAACGATCGTAATCAATTATATGAACTCCTAAAATTTGATTAAAACTTGTTTTTCATTCATTGTTGAAGAGGTTTCGGGCGAGCGGGTCTAAATAGGCCGTAAAATGGACCCGTTGGACTTTTAACAGAGTAAAAAATACCGAATTTGAGTTTTTGCAATATAATCTTGTTGAAAAGCTCGTAATCAATTATATGAACTCCTAAAATTGGATCAAAACTTATTTTTCGGTCCTTTTTGTAGAGGTTTCGGACGAGCGGGTCTAAATGGGCCGTAAAATGGACCCGTTGGACTTTTAACTGAGTAAAAAATACAGAAATTGAGTTTTTGCAATATGATTGTGTTGAAACGATCGTAATCAATTATATGAACTCCTAAAATTTGATTAAAACTTGTTTTCAGTCATTTTTAAAGAGGATTCGGGCGAGCGGGTTAAATGGGCCGTAAAATGGACCCGTTGGAATTTTAACTGAGTAAAAAATATAGAAATTGAGTTTTTGCAATATAATCGTGTTGAAAAGATCGTAATCAATTATAAGAACTCCTAAAATTTGATTAAAACTTGTTTTTCAGTCATTTTTGAAGAGGTTTCGGGCGAGCGGGTCTAAATGGGCCGTAAAATGGACCCGTTGGACTTTTAACCGAGTAAAAATTACCGAATTTGAGTTTTTGCAATATAATCTTGTTGAAAAGCTCGTAATCAATTATATGAACTCCTAAAATTGGATCAAGACTTGTTTTTCGGTCCTTTTTGTAGAGGTTTCGGACGAGCGGGTCAAAATGGGCCTTAAAATGGACCCGTTGAACTTATAACTGCGTAAAAAGAACAAAATTTGAATTTTTGTAAAACAATCGTGTTGAAAAGATCGTAATCAGTTATATGAACTCCTATAATTTGATTAAAACATGTTTTTCAATCATTTTAAGAGGTTTCGTGCGAGCGGGTCTAAATGGGCCGTAAAATGGACCCGTTGGACTTTTAACTGAGTAAAAAGTACAAAAATTGAGTTTTTGCAATATAATCGTGTTGAAAAGATCGTAATCAATGATATGAAGTCCTAAAATTTGATAAAAACTTGTTTTTCAGTCATTTTTGAAGAGGTTTCGGGCGAGCGGGTCTAAATGGGCCGTAAAATGGACCCGTTGGACTTTTAACTGAGTAAAAAATACCGAATTTGAGTTTTTGCAATATAATCTTGTTGAAAAGCTCGTAATCAATTATATGAACACGTAAAATTGGATCAAAACTTGTTTTTCGGTCCTTTTTGTAGAGGTTTCGGACGAGCGGGTCTAAATGGGTCTTAAAATGCACCCGTTGAACTTATAACTGCGTAAAAACAACAGAAATTGAATTTTTGCAATACAATAGTGTTGAAAAGCTCGTAATCAACGATATGAACTCTTAAGTTTTGATTAAAACTTGTTTTGCGGTCCTTTTTGTAGAGGTTCTGGACGAGCGGGTCTAAATGGGCCGTAAAATGGACCCTTGGACTTTTAACTGAGTAAAAAATATAGAAATTGTGTTTTTGCAATATAATGGTGTTGAAAAGATCGTAATCAATTATATGAACTACTAAAATTGGATCAAAACTTATTTTTCGGTCCTTTTTGTAGAGGTTTCGGGCGAGCGGGTCTAAATTGGCCTTAAAATGGACCTATTGAACTTATAACTGCGTAAAAAGAACAGAAATAGAATTTTTGAAATACAATAGTGTTGAAAAGCTCGTAATCAACGATATGAACTCTTAAGTTTTTATTAAAACTTGTTTTGCGGTTCTTTTTGTAAAGGTTTCGGACGAGCGGGTCTAAACGGGCCGTAAAATGGACCCGCTGGACTTTTAACTGAGTAAAAAATACAGAAATTGAGTTTTTGCAATATAATTGTGTTGAAACGATCGTAATCAATTATATGAACACCTAAAATTTGATTAAAACTTGTTTTTCAGTCATTGTTGAAGAGGTTTCGGGCGAGCGGGTCTAAATAGGCCGTAAAATGGACTCGTTGGACTTTTAACTGAGTAAAAAATACCGAATTTGAGTTTTTGCAATATAATCTTGTTGAAAAGCTCGTAATCAATTATATGAACTCCTAAAATTGGATCAAAACTTATTTTTCGGTCCTTTTTGTAGAGGTTTCGGACGAGCAGGTCAAAATGGGCCTTAAAATGGACTCGTTGAACTTATAACTGCGTAAAAAGAACAAAAATTGAATTTTTGTAATACAATCGTGTTGAAAAGATCGTAATCAGTTATAAGAACTCCTAAAATTTGATTAAAACTTGTTTTTCAGTCATTTTTAAGAGGTTTCCGGCGAGCGGGTCTAAATGGGCCGTAAAATAGACCCGTTGGACTTTTAACTGAGTAAAAAGTACAAAAATTGAGTTTTTGCAATATAATCGTGTTGAAAAGATCGTAATCAATGATATGAAGTCCTAAAATTTGATTAAAACTTGTTTTTCAGTCATTTTTGAAGAGGTTTCGGGCGAGCGGGTCTAAATGGGTCGTAAAATGGACCCGTTGGACTTTTAACTGAGTAAAAAATACCGAATTTGAGTTTTTGCAATATAATCTTGTTGAAAAGCTCGTAATCAATTATATGAACACGTAAAATTGGATCAAAACTTGTTTTTCGGTCCTTTTTGTAGAGGTTTCAAACGAGCGGGTCTAAATGGGCCTTAAAATGGACCCGTTGAACTTATAACTAGTTAAAAACAACAGAAATTGAATTTTTGCAATACAATAGTGTTGAAAAGATCGTAATCAACGATATGAACTTTTAAGTTTTGATTAAAACTCTTTTTGCGGTCCTTTTTGTAGAGGTTCTGGACGAGCGGGTCTAAATGGGCCGTAAAATGGACCCTTGGAATTTTAACTGAGTAAAAAATATAGAAATTGAGTTTTTGCAATATAATCGTGTTGAAAAGATCGTAATCAATTATAAGAACTCCTAAAATTTGATTAAAACTTGTTTTTCAGTCATTTTTGAAGAGGTTTCGGGCGAGCGGGTCTAAATGGGCCATAAAATGGACCCGTTGGACTTTTAACCGAGTAAAAATTACCGAATTTGAGTTTTTGCAATATAATCTTGTTGAAAAGCTCGTAATCAATTATATGAACTCCTAAAATTGGATCAAGACTTGTTTTTCGGTCCTTTTTGTAGAGGTTTCGGACGAGCGGGTCAAAATGGGCCTTAAAATGGACCCGTTGAACTTATAACTGCGTAAAAAGAACAAAATTTGAATTTTTGTAAAACAATCGTGTTGAAAAGATCGTAATCAGTTATATGAACTCCTATAATTTGATTAAAACATGTTTTTCAATCATTTTAAGAGGTTTCGTGCGAGCGGGTCTAAATGGGCCGTAAAATGGACCCGTTGGACTTTTAACTGAGTAAAAAGTAAAAAAATTGAGTTTTTGCAATATAATCGTGTTGAAAAGATCGTAATCAATGATATGAAGTCCTAAAATTTGATAAAAACTTGTTTTCAGTCATTTTTGAAGAGGTTTCGGGCGAGCGGGTCTAAATGGGCCGTAAAATGGACCCGTTGGACTTTTAACTGAGTAAAAAATACCGAATTTGAGTTTTTGCAATATAATCTTGTTGAAAAGCTCGTAATCAATTATATGAACACGTAAAATTGGATCAAAACTTGTTTTTCGGTCCTTTTTGTAGAGGTTTCGGACGAGCGGGTCTAAATGGGTCTTAAAATGCACCCGTTGAACTTATAACTGCGTAAAAACAACAGAAATTGAATTTTTGCAATACAATAGTGTTGAAAAGCTCGTAATCAACAATATGAACTCTTAAGTTTTGATTAAAACTTGTTTTGCGGTCCTTTTTGTAGAGGTTCTGGACGAGCGGGTCTAAATGGGCCGTAAAATGGACCCTTGGACTTTTAACTGAGTAAAAAATATAGAAATCGTGTTTTTGCAATATAATGGTGTTGAAAAGATCGTAATCAATTATATGAACTCCTAAAATTTGATTAAAACTTGTTTTCAGTCATTTTTAAAGAGGATTCGGGCGAGCGGGTTAAATGGGCCGTAAAATGGACCCGTTGGAATTTTAACTGAGTAAAAAACACCGAATTTGAGTTTTTGCAATATAATCTTGTTGAAAAGCTCGTAATCAATTATATGAACTCCTAAAATTGGATCAAAACTTGTTTTTCGGTCCTTCTTGTAGAGGTTTCGCACAAGCGAGTCTAAATGGGCCTTAAAATGGACCCGTTGAACTTATAATTGCGTAAAAAGAACATAAATTGAACTTTTGCAATACAATAGTGTTCAAAAGATCGTAATCAACGATATGAACTCTTAAGTTTTGATTAAAACTTGTTTTGCGGTCCTTTTTGTAGAGGTTTCAGAAGAGCGGGTCTAAATGGGCCGTAAAATGGACCCGTTGGACTTTTAACTGAGTAAAAAATACAGAAATTGAGTTTTTGCAATATAATTGTGTTGAAACGATCGTAATCAATTATATGAACTCCTAAAATTTAATTAAAACTTGTTTTTCGATCATTTTTGAAGAGGTTTCGGGCGAGCGGGTCTAAGTGGGCCGTAAAATGGACCCGTTGGACTTTTAACTGAGTAAAAAATACCGAATTTGAGTTTTTGCAATATAATCTTGTTGAAAAGCTCGTAATCAATTATATGAACTCCTAAAATAGGATCAAAACTTGTTTTTCGGTCCTTTTTGTAGAGGTTTCGGACGAGCGGGTGAAAATGGGCCTTAAAATGGACCCGTTGAACTTATAACTGCGTAAAAAAACAGAAATTGAATTTTTGCCATACAATAGTGTTGAAAAGCTCGTAAACAACGATATGAACTCTTAAGTTTTGATTAAAACTTGTTTTGCGGTCCTTTTTGTAGCGGTTTCGGACGAGCGGGTCTAAATGGGCCGTAAAATAGAACCGTTGGACTTTTAACTGAGTAAAAAGTACAAAAATTTAGTTTTTGCAATATAATCGTGTTTAAAAGATCGTAATCAATTATATGAACTCCTAAAATTTGATTAAAACTTGTTTTTCAGTCATTTTTGACGAGGTTTCGGGTGAACGGTCTAAATGGGTCGTAAAATGGACCCGTTGGACTTTTAACTGTGTAAAAAATACCGAATTTGAGTTTTTGCAATATAATCTTGTTGAAAAGCTCGTAATCAATTATATGAACTCCTAAAATTGGATCAAAACTTTTTTTCGGTCCTTTTTGTAGAGGTTTCGGACGAGCGAGTCTAAATGAGTCTTAAAATGGACCCGTTGAACTTATAACTACGTAAAAAGAACATAAATTGAATTTTTTCAATACAACAGTGTTCAAAAGCTCGTAATCAACGATATGAACTCTTAAGTTTTGATTAAAACTTGTGTTGCGGTCCTTTTTGTAGAGGTTCCGGACGAGCGGGTCTAAATGGGCCGTAAAATGGACCCGTTGGACTTTTAACTGAGTAGAAAATACAGAAATTGAGCTTTTGTAGAGGTTTCGGTTCTTTTAGTAGAGGTTTCGGTCCTTTTTGTAGAGGTTTCGGACGAGCGGGTCTAAATGGGCCTTAAAATGGACCCGTTGAACTTATAACTTCGTAAAAAGAACAGAAATTGAATTTTTGCAATACAATAGTGTTCAAAAGATCGTAATCAACGATATGAACTCTTAAGTTTTGATTAAAACTTGTTTTGCGGTCCTTTTTGTAGAGGTTTTGGACGAGCGGGTCTAAATGGGCCGTAAAATGAACCCGTTGGACTTTTAACTGAGTAAAAAGTACAAAAATTTAGTTTTTGCAATATAATCGTGTTGAAAAGATCGTAATCAATGATATGAAGTCCTAAAATTTGATTAAAACTTTCTTTTCGGTCATTTTTGAAGAGGTTTCGGGCGAGCGGTCTAAATGGGCCGTAAAATGGACCCGTTGGACTTTTAACCGAGTAAAAAATACTGAATTTGAGTTTTTGCAATATAATCTTGTTGAAATGCTCGTAATCAATTATATGAACTCCTAAAATTGGATCAAAGCTTGTTTTTCCGTCCTTTTTGTAGAGGTTTCGGACGAGCGAGTCTAAATGAGCCGTAAAATGGACCCGTTGAACTTATAACTGCGTAAAAAGAACATAAATTGAATTTTTGCAATACAATAGTGTTCAAAAGCTAGTAATCAACGATATGAACTCTTAAGTTTTGATTAAAACTTGTTTTGCGGTCCTTTTTTGTAGAGGTTTCGTACGAGCGGGTCTAAATAGGCCGTAAAATGGACCCGTTGGACTTTTAACTGAGTAAAAAGTACAAATTTTGAGTTTTTGCAATATAATCGTGTCGAAAAGATCGTAATCAAAGATATGAAGTCCTAATATTTGATTAAAACTTGTTTTTCAGTCATTTTTGAAGAGGTTTCGGGCGAGTGGGTCTAAATGGGCCGTAAAATGGACCCGTTGGACTTTTTACTGAGTAAAAAATACCGAATTTGAGTTTTTGCAATATAATCCTGTTGAAAAGCTCGTAATCAATTATATGAACTCCTAAAATTGGATCAAAACTTGTTTTTCGGTCCTTTTTGTAGAGGTTTCGGACGAGCGGGTCTAAATGGGCCTTAAAATGGACCCGTTGGACTTATAACTGCGTAAAAAGAACAGAAATTGAACTTTTGCAATAAAATAGTGTTGAAAAGCTCGTGATCAACGATATGAACTCTTAAGTTTTGATTAAAACTTGTTTTGCGGTCCTTTTTGTAAAGGTTTCGGACGAGCGGGTCTAAATGGGCCGTAAAATGGACTCATTGGACTTTTAACTGAGTAAAAAATACCGAATTTGAGTTTTTGCAATATAATCTTGTTGAAAAGCTCGTAATCAATTATATGAACTACTAAAATTGGATCAAAACTTATTTTTCGGTCCTTTTTGTAGAGGTTTCGGGCGAGCGGGTCTAAATTGGCCTTAAAATGGACCTGTTGAACTTATAACTGCGTAAAAAGAACAGAAATAGAATTTTTGAAATACAATAGTGTTGAAAAGCTCGTAATCAACGATATGAACTCTTAAGTTTTTATTAAAACTTGTTTTGCGGTTCTTTTTGTAGAGGTTTCGGACGAGCGGGTCTTAATGGGCCGTAAAATAGACCCGTTGGACTTTTAACTGAGTAAAAAATACAGAAATTGAGTTTTTGCAATATGATTGTGTTGAAACGATCGTAATAAATTATATGAACTCCTAAAATTTGATTAAAACTTGTTTTTCAGTCATTTTTGAAGAGGTTTCGGGTGAGCGGGTCTAAATACCCCGTAAAATGGACCCGTTGGACTTTTAACTGAGTAAAAAATACCGAATTTGAGTTTTTGCAATATAATCTTGTTGAAAAGCTCGTAATCAATTATATGAACTCCTAAAATTGGATCAAAACTTATTTTTCGGTCCTTTTTGTAGAGGTTTCGGACGAGCGGGTCAAAATGGGCCTTAAAATGGACCCGTTGAACTTATAACTGCGTAAAAAGAACAAAAATTGAATTTTTGTAATACAATCGTGTTGAAAAGATCGTAATCAGTTATAAGAACTCCTAAAATTTGATTAAAACTTGTTTTTCAGTCATTTTTTAAGAGGTTTCCGGCGAGCGAGTCTAAATGGGCCGTAAAATAGACCCGTTGGACTTTTAACTGAGTAAAAAGTACAAAAATTGAGTTTTTGCAATATAATCGTGTTGAAAAGATCGTAATCAATGATATGAAGTCCTAAAATTTGATTAAAACTTGTTTTTCAGTCATTTTTGAAGAGGTTTCGGGCGAGCGGGTCTAAATGGGCCGTAAAATGGACCTGTTGGACTTTTAACTGAGTAAAAAATACCGAATTTGATTTTTTGCAATATAATCTTGTTGAAAAGCTCGTAATCAATTATATGAACACGTAAAATTGGATCAAAACTTGTTTTTCGGTCCTTTTTGTAGAGGTTTCAGACGAGCGGGTCTAAATGGGCCTTAAAATGGACCCGTTGAACTTATAACTAGTTAAAAACAACAGAAATTGAATTTTTACAATACAATAGTGATCAAAAGCTCGTAATCAACGATATGAACTCTTAAGTTTTGATTAAAACTTGTTTTGCGGTCCTTTTTGTAGAGGTTCTGGACGAGCGGGTCTAAATGGGCCGTAAAATGGACCCTTGGACTTTAAACTGAGTAAAAAATATAGAAATTGAGTTTTTGCAATATAATCGTGTTGAAAAGATCGTAATCAATTATAAGAACTCCTAAAATTTGATTAAAACTTGTTTTTCAGTCATTTTTGAAGAGGTTTCGGGCGAGCGGGTCTAAATGGGCCGTAAAATGACCCCTTGGACTTTTAACCGAGTAAAAATTACCGAATTTGAGTTTTTGCAATATAATCTTGTTAAAAAGCTCGTAATCAATTATATGAACTCCTAAAATTGGATCAAAACTTGTTTTTCGGTCCTTTTTGTAGAGGTTTCGGACGAGCGGGTCAAAATGGGCCTTAAAATGGACCCGTTGAACTTATAAATGCGTAAAAAGAACAAAATTTGAATTTTTGTAAAACAATCGTGTTGAAAAGATCGTAATCAGTTATATGAACTCCTAAAATTTGATTAAAACTTGTTTTTCAGTCATTTTTAAGAGGTTTCGGGCGAGCGGGTCTAAATGGGCCGTAAAATGGACCCGTTGGACTTTTAACTGTGTAAAAAGTACAAAAATTGAGTTTTTGCAATATAATCGTGTTGAAAAGATCGTAATCAATGATATGAAGTCCTAAAATTTGATTCAAACTTGTTTTTCAGTCATTTTTGAAGAGGTTTAGGGCGAGCGGGTCTAAATGGGCCGTAAAATGGACCCGTTGGACTTTTAACTGAGTAAAAAATACCGAATTTGAGTTTTTGCAATATAATCTTGTTGAAAAGCTCGTAATCAATTATATGAACACGTAAAATTGGATCAAAACTTGTTTTTCGGTCCTTTTTGTAGAGGTTTCGGACGAGCGGGTCTAAATGGGTCTTAAAATGGAACCGTTGAACTTATAACTGCGTAAAAACAACAGAAATTAAACTTTTGCAATACAATAGTGTTCAAAAGCTCGTAATCAACGATATGAACTCTTAAGTTTTGATTAAAACTTGTTTTGCGGTCCTTTTTTGTAGAGGTTTCGTACGAGCGGGTCTAAATAGGCCGTAAAATGGACCCGTTGGACTTTTAACTGAGTAAAAAGTACAAAATTTGAGTTTTTGCAATATAATCGTGTCGAAAAGATCGTAATCAAGGATATGAAGTCCTAAAATTTGATTAAAACTTGTTTTTCAGTCATTTTTGAAGAGGTTTCGGGCGAGCGGGTCTAAATGGGCCGTAAAATGGACCCGTTGGACTTTTTACTGAGTAAAAAATACCGAATTTGAGTTTTTGCAATATAATCTTGTTGAAAAGCTCGTAATCAATTATATGAACTCCTAAAATTGGATCAAAACTTATTTTTCGGTCCTTTTTGTAGAGGTTTCGGACGAGCAGGTCTAAATGGGCCGTAAAATGGACCCGTTGGACTTTTAACTGAGTAAAAAATACAGAAATTGAGTTTTTGCAATATGATTGTGTTGAAACGATCGTAATCAATTATATGAACTCCTAAAATTTGATTAAAACTTGTTTTTCAGTCATTTTTGAAGAGGTTTCGGGCGAGCGGGTCTAAATGGGTCGTAAAATGGACCCGTTGGACTTTTAACTGAGAAAAAATACCGAATTTGAGTTTTTTCAATATAATCTTGTTGAAAAGCTCGTAATCAATTATATGAACTACTAAAATTGGATCAAAACTTCTTTTTCGGTCCTTTTTGTAGAGGTTTCGGGCGAGCGGGTCTAAATTGGCCTTAAAATGGACCTGTTGAACTTATAACTGCGTAAAAAGAACAGAAATAGAATTTTTGAAATACAATAGTGTTGAAAAGCTCGTAATCAACGATATGAACTCTTAAGTTTTTATTAAAACTTGTTTTGCGGTTCTTTTGTAGAGGTTTCGGACGAGCGGGTCTTAATGGGCCGTAAAATGGACCCGCTGGTCTTTTAACTCAGTAAAAAATACAGAAATTGAGTTTTTGCAATATAATTGTGTTGAAACGATCATAATCAATTATATGAACTCCTAAAATTTGGTTAAAACTTGTTTTTCATTCATTGTTGAAGAGGTTTCGGGCGAGCGGGTCTAAATAGGCCGTAAAATGGACCCGTTGGACTTTTAACTGAGTAAAAAATACCGAATTTGAGTTTTTGCAATATAATCTTGTTGAAAAGCTCGTAATCAATTATATGAACTCCTAAAATTGGATCAAAACTTATTTTTCGGTCCTTTTTGTAGAGGTTTCGGACGAGCGGGTCTAAATGGGTCTTAAAATGCACCCGTTGGACTTTTAACTGAGTAAAAAATACAGAAATTGAGTTTTTGCAATATGATTCTGTTGAAACGATCGTAATCAATTATATGAACTCCTAAAATTTGATTAAAACTTGTTTTTCATTCATTGTTGAAGAGGTTTCGGGCGAGCGGGTCTAAATGGGTCGTAAAATGGACTCGTTGGACTTTTAACTGAGTAAAAAATACCGAATTTGAGTTTTTAGAATATAATCTTGTTGAAAAGCTCGTAATCAAATATATTAACTCCTAAAATTGGATCAAAACTTATTTTTTGGTCCTTTTTGTAGAGGTTTCGGGCGAGCGGGTCTAAATGGGCCTTAAAACGGACTTATTGAACTTATAACTGCGTAAAAAGAATAGAAATTGAATTTTTGGAATACAATAGCGTTGAAAACTCGTAATCAACGATATGAACTCTTTGGTTTTGATTAAAACTTGTTTTGCGGTCCTTTTTCTAGAGTTTTCGGACGAGCGGATCTAAATGGGCCGTAAAATGGACCCGTTGGACTTTTAACTGAGTAAAAAATACAAAAATTGAGTTTTTGCAATATAATTGTGTTGAAACGATCGTAATCAATTATATGAACTAAATTTTGATTATAACTTGTTTTTCAGTCATATTTGAAGAGGTTTCGGGCGAGCGGGTCTAAATGGGCCGTAAAATGGACCCGTTGCACTTTTAACTGAGTAAAAAATACCAAATTTGAGTTTTTGCAATATAATCTTGTTGAAAAGCTCGTAATCAATTATATGAACTCCTAAAATAGGATCAAAACTTGTTTTTCGGTCCTTTTTGTAGAGGTTTCGGACGAGCGGGTGAAAATGAGCCTTAAAATGGACCCGTTGAACTTATAACTGCGTAAAAAGAACAGAAATTGAATTTTTGCAATACAATAGTGATCAAAAGCTCGTAAACAACGATATGAACTCTTAAGTTTTGATTAAAACTTGTTTTGCGGTCCTTTTTGTAGCGGTTTCGGACGAGCGGGTCTAAATAGGCCGTAAAATAGAACCGTTGGTCTTTTAACTGAGTAAAAAGTACAAAAATTTAGTTTTTGCAATATAATCGTGTTTAAAAGATCGTAATCAATTATATGAACTCCTAAAATTTGATTAAAACTTGTTTTTCAGTCATTTTTGACGAGGTTTCGGACGAACGGTCTAAATGGGTCGTAAAATGGACCCGTTGGACTTTTAACTGTGTAAAAAATACCGAATTTGAGTTTTTGCAATATAATCTTGTTGAAAAGCTCGTAATCAATTATATGAACTCCTAAA
Organism: Hibiscus trionum; assembly: GCA_030270665.1. Classification (NCBI taxonomy): domain Eukaryota; kingdom Viridiplantae; phylum Streptophyta; class Magnoliopsida; order Malvales; family Malvaceae; genus Hibiscus; species Hibiscus trionum. Next base: position 35,384,453 of record BSYR01000026.1, on the reverse strand, counting down.
ATTGGATCAAAACTTGTTTTTCGGTCCTTTTTGTAGAGGTTTCGGACGAGCGAGTCTAAATGGGCCTTAAAATGGACCCGTTGAACTTATAACTACGTAAAAAGAACATAAATTGAATTTTTTCAAAACAACAGTGTTCAAAAGCTCGTAATCAACGATATGAACTCTTAAGTTTTGATTAAAACTTGTTTTGTGGTCCTTTTGGTAGATGTTTCGGACGAGCGGGTCTAAATGGTTTGTAAAATGGACCCGTTGGACTTTTAATTGACTAAAAAGTACAAAAATTGAGTTTTTGCAATATAATCGTGTTGAAAAGATCGTAATCAATGATATGAAGTCCTAAAATTTGATTAAAACTTGTTTTTCGGTCATTTTTGAAGTGATTTCGGGCGAGCAGGTCTAAATGAGCCGTAAAATGGACCCGTTGGACTTTTAAGTGAGTAAAAAATACCGAATTTGTGTTTTTGCAATATAATCTTGTCTAAAAGCTCGTGATCAATTATATGAACTGCTAAAATAGGATCAAAACTTGTTTTTCGGTCCTTTTTGTAGAGGTTTCGGACGAGAGGGTCAAAATGGGCCTTAAAATGGACCCGTTGAACTTATAACTGCGTAAAAAGAACATAAATTGAATTTTTGCAATACAATAGTGTTAAAAAGCTCGTGATCAACGATATGAACTCTTAAGTTTTGATTAAAACTTGTTTTGCGGTCCTTTTTGTAGAGGTTTTGGACGAGCGGGTCTAAATGGGCCGTAAAATGGACCCGTTGGACTTTTAACTAAGTAAAAAATACCAAATTTCAGTTTTTGCAATATAATCTTGTTGAAAAGCTTGTAATCAATTATATGAACTCCTAAAATAGGATCAAAACTTGTTTTTCGGTCCTTTTTGTAGAGGTTTCGGACGAGCTGGTCAAAATGGGCCTTATAATGGACCCGTTGAACTTATAACTGCGTAAAAAGAACAGAAATTGAATTTTTGCAATACAATAGTGTTGAAAAGCTCGTAAACAACGATATGAACTCTTAAGTTTTGATTAAAACTTGTTTTGCGGTCCTTTTTGTAGAGGTTCCGGACGAGCGGGTCTAAATGGGCCGTTAAATGGACCCGTTGGACTTTTAACTGAGTAGAAAATAAAGAAATTGAGTTTTTTGTAGAGGTTTCGGTCCTTTTTGTAGAGGTTTCGGACCTTTTTGTAGAGGTTTCGGGCGAGCGGGTCTAAATGGGCCTTAAAATTGACCCGTTGAACTTATAACTGCGTAAAAAGAACATAAATTGAATTTTTGCAATACAATAGTGTTAAAAAGCTCGTGATCAACGATATGAACTCTTAAGTTTTGATTAAAACTTGTTTTGCGGTTCTTTTTGTTGAGGTTTTGGACGAGCGAGTCTAAATGGGCCGTAAAATGGACCCGTTGGACTTTAAACTGAGTAAAAAATACCGAATTTGAGTTTTTGCAATATAATCTTCTTGAAAAGCTCGTAATCAATTATATAAACTCCTAAAATAGGATCAAAACTTGTTTTTCGGTCCTTTTTGTAGAGGTTTCGGACGAGCAGGTCAAAATGGGCTTTAAAATGGACCCGTTGAACTTATAACTGCGTAAAAAGAACAGAAATTGAGTTTTTGCAATACAATAGTGTTGAAAAGCTCGTAAACAACGATATGAACTCTTAAGTTTTGATTAAAACTAGTTTTGCGGTCCTTTTTGTAGAGGTTCCGGACGAGCGGGTGTAAATGGGCCGTAAAATGGATTCGTTGGACTTTGAACTAAGTAAAAAATACAGAAATTGAGTTTTTGCAATATAATCGTGTTGAAAAGACCGTAATCAATTGTATGAACTTCTAAAATTTGATTAAAATTTGTTTTTTAGTCATTTTTGAAGAGGTTTCGGGCGAGCGGGTCTAAATGGGCCGTAAAATGGACCCGTTGGACTTTTAACTAAGTAAAAAATATCAAATTTGAGTTTTTGCAATATAATCTTGTTGAAAAGATCGTAATCAATTATATGAACTTCTAAAATAGGATCAAAACTTGTTTTTCGGTCCTTTTTGTAGAGGTTTCGGACGAGAGGGTCAAAATGGGTCTTAAAATGGACCCGTTGAACTTATAACTGCGTAAAAAGAACATAAATTGAATTTTTGCAATACAATAGTGTTAAAAAGCTCGTGATCAACGATATGAACTCTTAAGTTTTGATTGAAACTTGTTTTGCGGTCCTTTTTTGTAGAGGTTTTGGACGAGCGGGTCTAAATGGGCCGTAAAATGGACCCGTTGGACTTTTAATTGAGTAAAAAGTACAAAAATTGAGTTTTTGTAATATAATCGTGTTGAAAAGATCGTAATCAATTATATGAACTCCTAAAATTTGATTAAAACTTGTTTTTCAGTCATTTTTGTAGAGGTTTCGGGCGAGCGGGTCTAAATGGGCCGTAAAATGGACCCGTTGGTATTTTAACTGAGTAAAAAATACCAAATTTCAGTTTTTGCAATATAATCTTGTTGAAAATCTTGTAATCAATTATATGAACTCCTAAAATAGGATCAAAACTTGTTTTTCGGTCCTTTTTGTAGAGGTTTCGGACGAGCTGGTCAAAATGGGCCTTAAAATGGACCCGTTGAACTTATAACTACGTAAAAAGAACAGAAATTGAATTTTTCCAATACAATAGTGTTGAAAAGCTCGTAAACAACGATATGAACTCTTAAGTTTTGATTAAAACTTGTTTTGCGGTCCTTTTTGTAGAGGTTCCGGACGAACGGGTCTAAATGGGCCGTAAAATGGACCCGTTGGACTTTTAACTGAGTAGAAAATACAGAAATTGAGTTTTTGTAGAGGTTTTGGTTCTTTTAGTATAGGTTTCGGTCCTTTTTGTAGAGGTTTCGGTCATTTTTGTAGAGGTTTCGGGCGAGCAGGTCTAAATGGGCCTTAAAATGGACCCGTTGAACTTATAACTGCGTAAAAAGAACATAAATTGAATTTTTGCAATACAATAGTGTTAAAAAGCTCGTGATCAACGATATGAACTCTTAAGTTTTGATTAAAACTTGTTTTGCGGTCCTTTTTGTAGAGGTTTCGGGCGAGCGGGTCTAAATGGGCCGTAAAATGGACCCGTTGCACTTTTAACTGAGTAAAAAACACCGAATTTGAGTTTTTGCAATATAATCTTGTTGAAAAGCTCGTAATCAATTATATGAACTCCTAAAATTGGATCAAAACTTGTTTTTCGGTCCTTTTTGTAGAGGTTTCAGACGAGCGAGTCTAAATGGGCCTTAAAATGGACCCGTTGAACTTATAACTGCGTAAAAAGATCAGAAATTGAATTTTTGCAACACAATAGTGATCAAAAGCTCGTAATCAACGATATGAACTCTTAAGTTTTGATTGAAACTTGTTTTGCGGTCCTTTTTGTAGAGGTTTCGGACGAGCGGGTCTAAATGGGCCGTAAAATGGACCCGTTGGACTTTTAACTGAGTAAAAAATACAGAAATTGAGTTTTTGCAATATGATTGTGTTGAAACGATCGTAATCAATTATATGAACTCCTAAAATTTGATTAAAACTTGTTTTTCAGTGATTTTTGAAAAGGTTTCGGGCGAGCGGGTCTAAATAGGCCGTAAAATGGACCCGTTGGACTTTTAACTGAGTAAAAAATACCGAATTTGAGTTTTTGCAATATAATCTTGTTGAAAAGCTTGTAATCAATTATATGAACTCCTAAAATTGGATCAAAACTTATTTTTCGGTCCTTTTTGTAGAGGTTTCGGGTGAGCGGGTCTAAATGGGCCTTAAAATGGACATGTTGAACTTATAACTGCGTAAAAAGAACATAAATTGAATTTTTGCAATACAATAGAGTTGAAAAGCTCGTAATCAACGATATGAACTCTTAAGTTTTGATTAAAACTTGTTTTGCGGTCCTTTTTGTAGAGGTTTCGGACGAGCGGGTCTAAATGGGCCGTAAAATGGACCCATTAGACTTTTAACTGAGTAAAAAATACAGAAATTGAGTTTTTGCAATATAATTGTGTTGAAACGATCGTAATCAATAATATGAACTCCTAAAATTTCATTATAACTTGTTTTTCAGTCAGTTTTGAAGAGGTTTCGAGCGAGCGGGTATAAATGAGACGTAAAATGGACCCGTTGCACTTTTAACTGAGTAAAAAAATACCGAATTTGAGTTGTTGCAATATAATCTTTTTGAAAAGCTCGTAACCAATTATATGAACTCCTAAAATTGGATCAAAACTTATTTTTCGGTCCTTTTTGTAGAGGTTTTGAACGAGCGGGTCTAAATGGGCCTTAAAATGGACCCGTTGAACTTATAACTGCGTAAAAAGAACATAAATTGAATTTTTTCAATACAATAGTGTTGAAAATCTCGTGATCAACGATATGAACTCTTATGTTTTGATTAAAACTTGTTTTGCGGAATTTTTTGTAGAGGTTTTGGACGAGCGGGTCTAAATGGGCCGTAAAATGGACCCGTTGGACTTTTAACTGAGTAAAAAGTACAAAATTTGAGTTTTTGCAATATAACCGTGTTTAAAAGACCGTAATCATTGATATGAAGTCCTAAAATTTGATTAAAACTTGTTTTTCAGTCATTTTTTGAAGAGGTTTCGGGCGAGCGGGTCTAAATGGGCCGTAAAATGGACCCGTTGGACTTTTAACGGAGTAAAAATTACCGAATTTGAGTTTTTGCAATATAATCTTGTTGAAAAGCTCGTAATCAATTATATGAACTCCTAAAATTGGATCAAAACTTGTTTTTCGGTCCTTTTTGTAGAGGTTTCGGACGAGCGGGTCAAAATGGGCCTTAAAATGGACCCGTTGAACTTATAACTGCGTAAAAAGAACAGAAATTGAATTTTTGTAATACAATCGTGTTGAAAAGATCGTAATCAGTTATATGAACTCCTAAAATTGGACTAAAACTTGTTTTTCAGTCATTTTTTAAGAGGTTTCGGGCGAGCGGGTCTAAATAGGCCGTAAAATGGACCCGTTGGACTTTTAACTGAGTAAAAAATACCGAATTTGAGTTTTTGCAATATAATCTTCTTGAAAAGCTCGTAATCAATTATATAAACTCCTAAAATAGGATCAAAACTTGTTTTTCGGTCCTTTTTGTAGAGGTTTCGGACTAGCGGGTCAAAATGGGCTTTAAAATGGACCCGTTGAACTTATAACTGCGTAAAAAGAACAGAAATTGAGTTTTTGCAATACAATAGTGTTGAAAAGCTCGTAAACAACGATATGAACTTTTAAGTTTTGATTAAAACTAGTTTTGCGGTCCTTTTTGTAGAGGTTCCGGACGAGCGGGTGTAAATGGGCCGTAAAATGGATTCGTTAGACTTTGAACTGAGTAAAAAATACAGAAATTGAGTTTTTGCAATATAATCGTGTTGAAAAGATCGTAATCAATTGTATGAACTCCTAAAATTTGATTAAAACTTGTTTTTCAGTCATTTTTGAAGAGGTTTCGGGCGAGCGGGTCTAAATGGGCCGTAAAATGGACCCGTTGGACTTTTAACTAAGTAAAAAATATCAAATTTGAGTTTTTGCAATATAATCTTGTTGAAAAGATCGTAATCAATTATATGAACTTCTAAAATAGGATCAAAACTTGTTTTTCGGTCCTTTTTGTAGAGGTTTTGGACGAGAGGGTCAAAATGGGTCTTAAAATGGACCCGTTGAACTTATAACTGCGTAAAAAGAACATAAATTGAATTTTTGCAATACAATAGTGTTAAAAAGCTCGTGATCAACGATATGAACTCTTAAGTTTTGATTGAAACTTGTTTTGCGGTCCTTTTTTGTAGAGGTTTTGGACGAGCGGGTCTAAATGGGCCGTAAAATGGACCCGTTGGACTTTTAATTGAGTAAAAAGTACAAAAATTGAGTTTTTGTAATATAATCGTGTTGAAAAGATCGTAATCAATTATATGAACTCCTAAAATTTGATTAAAACTTGTTTTTCAGTCATTTTTGTAGAGGTTTCGGGCGAGCGGGTCTAAATGGGCCATAAAATGGACCCGTTGGACTTTTTACTGAGTAAAAAATACCAAATTTCAGTTTTTGCAATATAATCTTGTTGAAAATCTTGTAATCAATTATATGAACTCCTAAAATAGGATCAAAACTTGTTTTTCGGTCCTTTTTGTAGAGGTTTCGGACGAGCTGGTCAAAATGGGCCTTAAAATGGACCCGTTGAACTTATAACTACGTAAAAAGAACAGAAATTGAATTTTTCCAATACAATAGTGTTTAAAAGCTCGTAAACAACGATATGAACTCTTAAGTTTTGATTAAAACTTGTTTTGCGGTCCTTTTTGTAGAGGTTTCGGACGAACGGGTCTAAATGGGCCGTAAAATGGACCCGTTGGACTTTTAACTGAGTAGAAAATACAGAAATTGAGTTTTTGTAGAGGTTTTGGTTCTTTTAGTAGAGGTTTCGGTCCTTTTTGTAGAGGTTTCGGTCATTTTTGTAGAGGTTTCGGGCGAGCAGGTCTAAATGGGCCTTAAAATGGACCCGTTGAACTTATAACTGCGTAAAAAGAACATAAATTTAATTTTTGCAATACAATAGTGTTAAAAAGCTCGTGATCAACGATATGAACTCTTAGGTTTTGATTAAAACTTGTTTTGCCGTTCTTTTTGTAGAGGTTTCGGGCGAGCGGGTCTAAATGGGCCGTAAAATGGACCCGTTGCTCTTTTAACTGAGTAAAAAACACCGAATTTGAGTTTTTGCAATATAATCTTGTTGAAAAGCTCGTAATCAATTATATGAACTCCTAAAATTGGATCAAAACTTGTTTTTCGGTCCTTTTTGTAGAGGTTTCGGACGAGCGAGTCTAAATGGGCCTTAAAATGGACCCGTTGAACTTATAACTGCATAAAAAGATCAGAAATTGAATTTTTGCAACACAATAGTGATCAAAAGCTCGTAATCAACGATATGAACTCTTAAGTTTTGATTGAAACTTGTTTTGCGGTCCTTTTTGTAGAGGTTTCGGACGAGCGGGTCTAAATGGGCCGTAAAATGGACCCGTTGGACTTTTAACTGAGTAAAAAATACAGAAATTGAGTTTTTGCAATATGATTGTGTTGAAACGATCGTAATCAATTATATGAACTCCTAAAATTTGATTAAACTTGTTTTTCAGTCATTTTTGAAGAGGTTTCGGGCGAGCGGGTCTAAATAGGCCGTAAAATGGACCCGTTGGACTTTTAACTGAGTAAAAAATACCGAATTTGAGTTTTTGCAATATAATCTTGTTGAAAAGCTTGTAATCAATTATATGAACTCCTAAAATAGGATCAAAACTTATTTTTCGGTCCTTTTTGTAGAGGTTTCGGGTGAGCGGGTCTAAATGGGCCTTAAAATGGACATGTTGAACTTATAACTGCGTAAAACGAACATAAATTGAATTTTTGCAATACAATAGAGTTGAAAAGCTCGTAATCAACGATATGAACTCTTAAGTTTTGATTAAAACTTGTTTTACGGTCCTTTTTGTAGAGGTTTCGGACGAGCGGGTCTAAATGGGCCGTAAAATGGACCCATTGGACTTTTAACTGAGTAAAAAATACAGAAATTGAGTTTTTGCAATATAATTGTGTTGAAACGATCGTAATCAATAATATGAACTCCTAAAATTTGATTATAACTTAATTTTCAGTCATTTTTGAAGAGGTTTCGGGCGAGCGGGTATAAATGAGACGTAAAATGGACCCGTTGCACTTTTAACTGAGTAAAAAAATACCGAATTTGAGTTGTTGCAATATAATCTTGTTGAAAAGCTCGTAACCAATTATATGAACTCCTAAAATTGGATCAAAACTTATTTTTCGGTCCTTTTTGTAGAGGTTTTGAACGAGCGGGTCTAACTGGGCCTTAAAATGGACCCGTTGAACTTATAACTGCGTAAAAAGAACATAAATTGAATTTTTTCAATACAATAGTGTTGAAAATCTCGTGATCAACGATATGAACTCTTATGTTTTGACTAAAACTTGTTTTGCGGAATTTTTTGTTGAGGTTTTGGACGAGCGGGTCTAAATGGGCCGTAAAATGGACCCGTTGGACTTTTAACTGAGTAAAAAGTACAAAAATTGAGTTTTTGCAATATAACCGTGTTTAAAAGACCGTAATCATTGATATGAAGTCCTAGAATTTGATTAAAACTTGTTTTTCAGTCATTTTTTGAAGAGGTTTCGGGCGAGCGGGTCTAAATGGGCCGTAAAATGGACCCGTTGGACTTTTAACGGAGTAAAAATTACCGAATTTGAGTTTTTGCAATATAATCTTGTTGAAAAGCTCGTAATCAATTATATGAACTCCTAAAATTGGATCAAAACTTGTTTTTCGGTCCTTTTTGTAGAGGTTTCGGACGAGCGGGTTAAAATGGGCCTTAAAATGGACCCGTTGAACTTATAACTGCGTAAAAAGAACAGAAATTGAATTTTTGTAATACAATCATGTTGAAAAGATCGTAATCAGTTATATGAACTCCTAAAATTTGACTAAAACTTGTTTTTCAGTCATTTTTTAAGAGGTTTCGGGCGAGCGGGTCTAAATAGGCCGTAAAATGGACCCGTTGGACTTTTAACTGAGTAAAAAGTACAGAAATTGAGTTTTTGCAATATAATCGTGTTGAAGAGATCGTAATCAATGATACGAAGTCCTAAAATTTGATTAAAACTTGTTTTTTAGTCATTTTGAAGAGGTTTCGGGCGAGCGGGTCTAAATGGGCCGTAAAATGGACCCGTTGGACTTTTAACTGAGTAAAAAATACAAAATTTGAGTTTTTGCAATATAATCTTGTTGAAAAGCTCGTAATCAATTATATGAACACGTAAAATTGGAACAAACTTGTTTTTCGGTCCTTTTTGTAGAGGTTTCAGATGAGCGGGTCTAAATGGGCCTTAAAATGGACCCGTTGAACTTATAACTGCGTAAAAACAACAGAAATTGAATTTTTGCAATACAATAGTGTTGAAAAGCTCGTAATCAACGATATGAACTCTTAAGTTTTGATTAAAACTTGTTTTGCGGTCCTTTTTGTAGAGGTTCCGGACGAGCGGGTCTAAATGGGCCGTAAAATGGACCTTTGGACTTTTAACTGAGTAAAAAATATAGAAATTGAGTTTTTGCAATATAATCGTGTTGAAAAGATCGTAATCAATTGTATGAACTCCTAAAATTTGATTAAAACTTGTTTTTCAGTCATTTTTGAAGAGGTTTCGGGCGAGCGGGTCTAAATGGGCCGTAAAATGGACCCGTTGGAATTTTAACTGAGTAAAAAACACCGAATTTGAGTTTTTGCAATATAATCTTGTTGAAAAGCTCGTAATCAATTATATGAACTCCTAAAATTGGATCAAAACTTGTTTTTCGGTCCTTTTTGTAGAGATTTCGGACGAGCGAGTCTAAATGGGCCTTAAAATGGACCCGTTGAACTTATAACTGCGAAAAAAGAACAGAAATTGAACTTTTCCAATACAATAATGTTCAAAAGATCGTAATCAACGATATGAACTCTTAAGTTTTGATCAAAACTTGTTTTGCGGTCCTTTTTGTAGAGGTTTCGGACGAGCGGGTCTAAATGGGCCGTAAAATGGACCCGTTGGACTTTTAACTGAGTAAAAAATACAGAAATTGAGTTTTTGCAATATAATTGTGTTCAAACAATTGTAATCAATTATATGAACTCCTAAAATTTTATTAAAACTTGTTTTTCGGTCATTTTTGAAGAGGTTTCGGGCGAGCGGGTCTAAATGGGTCGTAAAATGGACCCGTTGGACTTTTAACTGAGTAAAAAATACCGAATTTGAGTTTTTGCAATATAATCTTGTTGAAAAGCTCGTAATCAATTATATGAACTCCTAAAATTGGATCAAAACTCATTTTTCGGTACTTTTTGTATAGGTTTCGGGCGAGCGGGTCTAAATGGGCCTTAAAATGGACCTGTTGAACTTATAACTGCGTAAAAAGAACAGAAATTGAATTTTTGCAATACAATAGTGTTGAAAAGCTCGTAATAAACGATATGATCTCTTAAGTTTTGATTAAAACTTGTTTTGCGGTCCTTTTTCTAGAGGTTTCGGACAAGCGGGTCTAAATGGGCCGTAAAATGGACCCGTTGGACTTTTAACTGAGTAAAAAATACAGAAATTGAGTTTTTGCAATATAATTGTGTTGAAACGATCGTAATCAATTATATGAACTCCTAAAATTTTATTAAAACTTGTTTTTCAGTCATTTTTGAAGAGGTTTCGGGCAAGCGGGTCTAAATGGGCCGTAAAATAGACCGTTGGACTTTTAACTAAGTAAAAAGTACAAAAATTGAGTTTTTGCAATATAATCGTGTTGAAAATATCGTTATCAATGATATGTAGTCCTAAAATTTGATTAAAACTTTGTTTCGGTTATTTTTGAAGAGGTTTCGGGCGAACGAGTCTAAATGGGCCGTAAAATGGACCCGTTAGACTTTTAACTGAGTAAAAAATACCGAATTTGTGTTTTTGCAATATAATCTTGTTGAAAACCTCGTAATCAATTATATGAACTCCTAAAATTTGATCAAAACTTGTTTTTCAGTCATTTTTGAAGAGGTTTCGGGCGAGTGGGTCTAAATGGGCCGTAAAATGGACCCGTTGGAGTTTTAACTAAGTAAAAAATACCGAATTTGAGTTTTTGCAATATAATCTTGTTGAAAAGCTCGTAATCAATTATATGAACTCCTAAAATAGGATCAAAACTTGTTTTCTGGTCCTTTTTGTAGAGGTTTCGGACGAGAGGGTCAAAATGGGCCTTAAAATGGACCCGTTGAACTTATAACTGCGTAAAAAGAACATAAATTGAATTTGTGCAATACAATAGTGTTAAAAAGCTCGTGATCAACGATATGAACTCTTAAGTTTTGATTAAAACTTGTTTTGCGGTCCTTTTTGTAGAGGTTTTAGACGAGCGGGTCTAAATGGGTCGTAAAATGGACCCGTTGGACTTTTTACTGAGTAGAAAATACATAAATTGAGTTTTTGTAGAGGTTTTGGTCCTTTTTGTAGAGGTTTCGGTCCTTTTTGTAGAGGTTTCGGTCCTTTTTGTAGAGGTTTCGGGCGAGCGGGTCTAAATGGGCCGTAAAATGGACCCGTTGGACTTTTAACTGAGTAAAAAATACCGAATTTGAGTTTTTGCAATATAATCTTGTTGAAAAGCTCGTAATCAATTATATGAACACGTAAAATTGGATCAAAACTTTTTTTTCGGTCCTTTTTGTAGAGGTTTCGGACGAGCGGGTCTAAATGGGCCTTAAAATGGACCCGTTGAACTTATAACTGCGTAAAAACAACAGAAATTGAATTTTTGGAATACAATAGTGTTGAAAAGCTCGTAATCAACGATATGAACTCTTAAGTTTTGATTAAAACTTGTTTTGCGGTCCTTTTTGTAGAGGTTCCGGACGAGCTGGTCTAAATGGGCCGTAAAATGGACCCTTGGACTTTTAACTGAGTAAAAAATACAGAAATTGAGTTATTGCAATATAATTGTGTTGAAAAGATCGTAATCAATTATATGAACTCCTAAAATTTGATTAAAACTTATTTTTCAGTCATTTTTGAAGAGGTTTCGGGCGAGCGGGTCTAAATGGGCCGTAAAATGGACCCGTTGGAATTTTAACTGTGTAAAAAACACCGAATTTGAGTTTTTGCAATATAATCTTGTTGAAAAGCTCGTAATCAATTATATGAACTCCTAAAATTGGATCAAAACTTGTTTTTCGGTCCTTTTTGTAGAGTTTTCGGACGAGCGAGTGTAAATGGGCCTTAAAATGGACCCGTTGAACTTATAACTGCGTAAAAAGAACAGAAATTGAACTTTTGCAATATAATAGTGTTCAAAAGATCGTAATAAACGATATGAACTCCTAAAATTTGATTAAAACTTGTTTTTCAGTCATTTTTGAAGAGGTTTCGGGCGAGCGGGTCTAAATGGGCCGTAAAATGGACCCGTTGGACTTTTAACTAAGTAAAAAGTACAAAAATTGAGTTTTTGCAATATAATCATGTTGAAAAGATCGTAATCAATTATATGAACTCCTAAAATTAGATCAAAACTTGTTTTTCAGTCATTTTTTAAGAGGTTTCGAACGAGCGGGTCTAAATGGGCCGTAAAATGGACCAGTTGGACTTTTAACTAAGTAAAAAATACCGAATTTGAGTTTTTGCAATATAATTTTGTTGAAAAGCTCGTAATCAATTATATGAACTCCTAAAATTGGATCGAAACTTGTTTTTCGGTCCTTTTTGTAGAGGTTTCGGACGAGCGAGTCTAAATGGGCCTTAAAATGGACTCGTTGAACTTATTACTACGTAAAAAGAACATAAATTGAATTTTTTCAATACAACAGTGTTGAAAAGCTCGTAATCAACAATATGAACTATTAAGTTTTGATTAAAACTTGTTTTGCGGTCCTTTTTGTAGAGGTTTCGAATGAGCGGGTCTAAATGGGCCGTAAAATGGACCCGTTGGACTTTTAACTGAGTAAAAAACACCAAAATTGAGTTTTTGCAATATAATCTTGTTGAAAAGCTCGTAATCAATTATATGAACTCCTAAAATAGGATCAAAACTTGTTTTTCGGTCCTTTTTGTAGAGGTTTCGGACGAGCGAGTCTAAATGGGCCTTAAAATGGACCCGTTTAACTTATAACTGCGTAAAAAGAGCAGAAATTGAATTTTTGTAATACAATAGTGTTCAAAAGCTCGTAATCAACGATATGAACTCTTAAGTTTTGATTAAAACTTGTTTTGCGGTCCTTTTTGTAGAGGTTTCGGACGAGCGGGTCTAAATGGGCCGTAAAATGGACCCGTTGGACTTTTAACCGAGTAAAAAGTACAAAAATTGAGTTTGTGCAATATAATCGTGTTGAAAAGATCGTAACCAATGATATGAAGTCCTAAAATTTAATTAAAACTTGTTTTTCGGTCATTTTTGAAGAGGTTTCGGGCGAGCGGGTCTAAATGGGCTGTAAAATGGACTCGTTGGCCTTTTAACTAAGTAAAAAATGTCGAATTTGAGTTTTTGCAATATAATCTTGTTGAAAAGCTCGTAATAAATTATATGAACTCCTAAAATTGGATCAAAACTTGTTTTTCGGTGCTTTTTGTAGAGGTTTCGAACGAGCGGGTCTAAATGGGCCGTAAAATGGACCCGTTGGACTTTTAATTGAGTAAAAAATACCGAATTTGAGTTTTTGCAATATAATCTTGTTGAAAAGCTCGTAATCAATTATATGAACTCCTAAAATTGGATCAAAACTTGTTTTTCGGTCCTTTTTGTAGAGGTTTCGGACGAGCGGGTCTAAATGGGCCTTAAAATGGACCCGTTGAACTTATAACTGCGTAAAAAGAACATAAATTGAATTTTTGCAATACAATAATGTTGAAAAAGCTCGTAATCAACGATATGAACTCTTAAGTTTTGATTAAAACTTGTTTTGCGGTCCTTTTTGTAGAAGTTTTGGACGAGCGGGTCTAAATGGGCCGTGAAATGGACCCGTTGGACTTTTAACTAAGTAAAAAAATGTCGAATTTGAGTTTTTGCAATATAATCTTGTTGAAAAGCTCGTAATCAATTATATGAACTCCTAAAATTGGATCAAAACTTGTTTTTCGGTCCTTTTTGTAGAGGTTTCGAATGGGTGGGTCTAAATGAGTCGTAAAATTGACCCGTTGGACTTTTAACTAAGAAAAAATACTGAATTTGAGATTTTGCAATATAATCTTGTTGAAAAGCTCAGAATCAATTATATGAACTCCTAAAATTGGATCAAAACTTGTTTTTCGGTCCTTTTTGTAGAGGTTTCGGACGAGCGGGTCTAAATGGGCCTTAAAATGGACCCGTTGAACTTATAACTGCGTAAAAAGAACATAAATTGAATTTTTGCAATACAATAGTGTTGAAAAAACTCGTTATCAACGATATAAACTCTTAAGTTTTGATTAAAACTTGTTTTGCGGTCCTTTTTGTAGAAGTTTTGGACGAGCGGGTCTAAATGGGCCGTGAAATGGACCCGTTGGACTTTTAACTAAGTAAAAAAATGTCGAATTTGAGTTTTTGCAATATAATCTTGTTGAAAAGCTCCTAATCAATTATATGAACTCCTAAAATTGGATCAAAACTTGTTTTTCGGTCCTTTTTGTAGAGGTTTCGGACGAGCGGGTCTAAATGGGCCGTAAAATGGACCCGTTGGACTTTTAACTGAGTAAAAAATACCGAATTTGAGTTTTTGCAATATAATCTTGTTGAAAAGCTCGTAACCAATTATATGAACTCCTAAATTTGGATCAAAACTTGTTTTTTGGTCCTTTTTGTAGAGGTTTCGAACGAGCGGGTCTTAATGGGACGTAAAATGGACCCGTTGGACTTTTAACTGAGTAAAAAATACCGAATTTGAGTTTTTGCAATATAATCTTTTTGAAAAGGTCGTAATCAATTATATGAACTCCTAAAATTGGATCAAAACTTGTTTTTGGTCCTTTTTGTAGAGGTTTCGAACGAGCGGGTCTAAATGGGCCGTAAAACGGACCCGTTGGACTTTTAACTGAGTAAAAAATACCGAATTTGAGTTTTTGCAATATAATCTTGTTGAAAAGCTCGTAATCAATTATATGAACACCTAAAATTGGATCAAAACTTGTTTTTCGGTCCTTTTTGTAGAGGTTTCGAACTAGCGGGTCTAAATGGGCCGTAAAATTGACCCGTTGGACTTTTAACTGAATAAAAAATACCGAATTTGAGTTTTTGCAATATAATCTTGTTGAAAAGCTCGTAATCAATTATATGAACTCCTAAAATTGGATCAAAACTTGTTTTTCGGTCCTTTTTGTAGAGGTTTCGGACGAGCGGGTCTAAATGGACCTTAAAATGGACCCGTTGTACTTATAACTGCGTAAAAAGAACATAAATTGAATTTTTGCAATACAATAGTGTTGAAAAGCTCGTAATCAACGATATGAACTCTTAAGTTTTGATTAAAACTTGTTTTGCGGTCCTTTTTGTAGAGGTTTCGGATGAGCGGATTTAAATGGCCCATAAATGGACTCGTTGGACTTTTAACTGAGTAAAAAATACAGAAATTGAGTTTTTGCAATATAATTGGTTGAAACGATCGTAATCAATTATTTGAACCCCTAAAATTTAATTAAAACTTGTTTTTCAGTCATTTTTGAATAGGTTTCGGGCGAGCGGGTCTAAATGGGCCGTAAAATGGACCCGTTGGACTTTTAACTAAGTAAAAAATGCCGAATTTGAGTTTTTGCAATATAATCTTGTTGAAAATCTCGTAATCAATTATATGAACTCTTAAAATTGGATCAAAACTTGTTTTTCGGTCCTTTTTGTAGAGGTTTCGAACGAGCGGGTCTAAATGGGCCGTAAAATTGACCCGTCGGACTTTTAACTGAGTAAAAAATACCGAATTTGAGTTTTTGCAATATAATCTTGTTGAAAAGCTCGTAATCAATTATATGAACTCCTAAAATTGGATCAAAACTTGTTTTTCGGTCCTTTTTGTAGAGGTTTCGGACGAGCGGGTCTAAATGGGCCTTAAAATGGACCCGTTGAACTTATAAATGCATAAAAAGAACATAAATTGAATTTTTGCAATACAATAGTGTTGAAAAGCTCGTAATCAACGATATGAACTCTTAAGTGTTGATTAAAACTTGTTTTGCGGTCCTTTTTGTAGAGGTTTCGGATGAGCGAGTCTAAATGGGCCGTAAAATGGACCCGTTGAACTTTTAACTGAGTAAAAAATACAGAAATTGAGTTTTTGCAATATAATCGTGTTGAAACGATCGTAATCAATTATATGAAAACCTAAAATTTGATTAAAACTTGTTTTTCAGTCATTTTTGAATAGGTTTCGGGTGAGCGGGTCTAAATGGGCCGTAAAATGGACCCGTTGGACTTTTAACTGAGTAAAAAACACCGAATTTGAGTTTTTGCAATATAATCTTGTTGAAAAGCTCGTAATCAATTATATGAACTCCTAAAATTGGATCAAAACTTGTTTTTCGATCCTTTTTGTAGAGGTTTCAGACGAGCGAGTCTAAATGGGCCTTAAAATGGACCCGTTGAACTTATAACTGCGTAAAAAAGAACAGAAATTGAATTTTTGCAATACAATAGTGTTCAAAAGCTCGTAATCAACGATTTGATCTCTTAAGTTTTGATTAAAACTTGTTTTGCGGTCCTTTTTGTAGAGGTTTCGGACGAGCAGGTCTAAATGGGCCGTAAAATGGACCCGTTGGACTTTTAACTAAGTAAAAAATACCGAATTTGAGTTTTTGCAATATAATCTTGTTGAAAAGCTCGTAATCAATTATATGAACTCCTAAAATTGGATCAAAACTTGTTTTTCGGTCCTTTTTGTAGAGGTTTCGGGCGAGCGGGTCTAAATGGGCCGTAAAATGGACCCGTTGGACTTTTAACTGAGTAAAAAATACCGAATTTTAGTTTTTGCAATATAATCTTGTTGAAAAGCTTGTAATCAATTATATGAACTCCTAAAATTGGATCAAAACTTATTTTTCAGTCCTTTTTGTAGACGTTTCGGATGAGCGGGTCTAAATGGGCCTTAAAATGGACCCGTTGAACTTATTACTGCGTAAAAAGAACATAAATTGAATTTTTGCAATACAATAGTGTTGGAAAGCTCGTAATCAACGATATGAACTCTTAAGTTTTGATTAAAACTTGTTTTGCGGTCCTTTTTGTAGAGGTTATGGACGAGCGGGTCTAAATTGGCCGTGAAATGGACCCGTTTGACTTTTAACTAAGTAAAAAATGCCGAATTTGAGTTTTAGCAATATAATCTTGTTGAAAAGCTCGTAATCAATTATATGAACTCCTAAAATTGGATCAAAACTTGTTTTTCGGTCCTTTTTGTAGAGGTTTCGAACGAGAGGGTCTAAATGGGCCGTAAAATGGACCCGTTGGACTTTTAATTGAGTAAAAATTACCGAATTTGAGTTTTTGCAATATAATCTTGTTGAAAAGCTCGTAATCAATTATATGAACTCCTAAAATTGGATCAAAACTTGTTTTTCGGTCTTTTTTGTAGAGGTTTCGGCCGAGCGGGTCTAAATGGGCCTTAAAATGGACTCGTTGAACTTATAAATGCGTAAAAAGAACATAAATTGAATTTTTGCAATACAATAGTGTTGAAAAGCTCGTAATCAACGATATGAACTCTTAAATTTTTATTAAAACTTGTTTTGCAGTCCTTTTTGTAGAGGTTTTGGACGAGCGGGTCTAAATGGGCCGTGAAATGGACCCGTTGGACTTTTAACTAAGTAAAAAAATGCCGAATTTGAGTTTTTGCAATATAATCTTGTTGAAAAGCTCGTAATCAATTATATGAACTCCTAAAATTGGATCAAAACTTGTTTTTCGGTCATTTTTGTAGAGGTTTCGTACGAGCGGGTCTAAATGGGACGTAAAATGGACCCGTTGGAGTTTTGACTGAGTAAAAAATACCGAATTTGAGTTTTTGCAATATAATCTTGTTGAAAACCTCGTAATCAATTATATGAACTCCTAAAATTGGATGAAAACTTGTTTTTCGGTCCTTTTTGTAGAGGTTTCGAACGAGCGGGTCTAAATGGGCCGTAAAATGGACCCGTTGGACTTTTAACTGAGTAAAAAATACCGAATTTGAGTTTTTGCAATATAATCTTGTTGAAAAGCTCGTAATCAATTATATGAACTCCTAAAATTGGATCAAAACTTATTTTTCGGTCCTTTTTGTAGAGGTTTCGAACGAGCGGGTCTAAATGGGCCGTAAAATGGAGCCGTTGGACTTTTAACTGAGTAAAAAATACCGAATTTGAGTTTTTGCAATATAATCTTGTTGAAAAGCTCGTAATCAATTATATGAACTCCTAAAATTGGATCAAAACTTGTTTTTCGGTCCTTTTTGTAGAGGTTTCGAATGAGCGGGTCTAAATGGGCCGTAAAATTGACCCGTTGGACTTTTAACTGAGTAAAAAATACCGAATTTGAGTTTTTGCAATATAATCTTGTTGAAAAGCTCGTAATCAATTATATGAACTCCTAAAATTGGATCAAAACTTGTTTTTCGGTCCTTTTTGTAGAGGTTTCGGACGAGCGGGTCTAAATGGGCCTTAAAATGGACCCGTTGAACTTATAACTGCGTAAAAAGAACATAAATTGAATTTTTGCAATACAATAGTGTTGAAAAGCTCGTAATAAACGATATGAACTCTTAAGTGTTGATTAAAACTTGTTTTGCGGTCCTTTTTGTAGAGGTTTCGGACGAGCGGGTCTAAATGGGCCGTAAAATGGACCCGTTGGACTTATAACTGAGTAAAAAATACAGAAATTGAGTTTTTACAATATAATCGTGTTGAAACGATCGTAATCAATTATATGAACCCCTAAAATTTGATTAAAACTTGTTTTTCAGTCATTTTTGAATAGGTTTCGTGCGAGCGGGTCTAAATGGGCCGTAAAATGGACTCGTTGGTCTTTTAACTGAGTAAAAAACACCGAATTTGAGTTTTTGCAATATATTCTTGTTGAAAAGCTCGTAATCAATTATATGAACTCCTAAAATTAGATCAAAACTTGTTTTCGGTCCTTTTTGTAGAGGTTTCGGACGAGCGAGTCTAAATGGGCCTTAAAATGGACCCGTTGAACTTATAACTGCGTAAAAAGAACAGAAATTGAATTTTTGCAATACAATAGTGTTCAAAAGCTCGTAATCAACGATATGAACTCTTATGTTTTGATTAAAACTTGTTTTGCGGTCCTTTTGTAGAGGTTTCGAATGAGCGGGTCTAAATGGGCCGTAAAATGGACCCGTTGGACTTTTAACTAAGTAAAAAGTACAAAAATTGAGTTTTTGCAATATAATCATGTTGAAAAGATCGTAATCAATTATATGAACCCCTAAAATTTAATTAAAACTTGTTTTTCAGTCATTTTTGAATAGGTTTCGGGCGAGCGGGTCTAAATGGGCCGTAAAATGGACCCGTTGGACTTTTAACTAAGTAAAAAATGCCGAATTTGAGTTTTTGCAATATAATCTTGTTGAAAATCTCGTAATCAATTATATGAACTCCTAAAATCGGATCAAAACTTGTTTTTCGGTCCGTTTTGTAGAGGTTATGGACGAGCGGGTCTAAATTGGCCGTGAAATGGACCCGTTTGACTTTTAACTAAGTAAAAAATGCCGAATTTGAGTTTTAGCAATATAATCTTGTTGAAAAGCTCGTAATCAATTATATGAACTCCTAAAATTGGATCAAAACTTGTTTTTCGGTCCTTTTTGTAGAGGTTTCGAACGAGCGGGTCTAAATGGGCCGTAAAATGGACCCGTTGGACTTTTAACTGAGTAAAAAATACCGAATTTGAGTTTTTGCAATATAATCTTGTTGAAAAGCTCGTAATCAATTATATGAACTCCTAAAATTGGATCAAAACTTGTTTTTCGGTCCTTTTTGTAGAGGTTTCGGCCGAGCGGGTCTAAATGGGCCTTAAAATGGACTCGTTGAACTTATAAATGGGTAAAAAGAACATAAATTGAATTTTTGCAATACAATAGTGTTGAAAAGCTCGTAATCAACGATATGAACTCTTAAGTTTTGATTAAAACTTGTTTTGCAGTCCTTTTTGTAGAGGTTTTGGACGAGCGGGTCTAAATGGGCCGTGAAATGGACCCGTTGGACTTTTAACTAAGTAAAAAAATGCCGAATTTGAGTTTTTGCAATATAATCTTGTTGAAAAGCTCGTAATAAATTATATGAACTCCTAAAATTGGATCAAAACTTGTTTTTATGTCCTTTTTGTAGAGGTTTCGGACGAGCGTGTCTAAATGGGACGTAAAATGGACCCGTTGGACTTTTAACTGAGTAAAAAATACAGAATTTTAGTTTTTGCAATATAATCTTGTTGAAAACCTCGTAATCAATTATATGAACTCCTAAAATTGGATGAAAACTTGTTTTTCGGTCCTTTTTGTAGAGGTTTCGAACGAGCGGGTCTAAATGGACTCGTTGGACTTTTAACTGAGTAAAAAGTACCGAATTTGAGTTTTTGCAATATAATCTTGCTGAAAAGATCGTAATCAATTATATGAACTCCTAAAATTGGATCAAAACTTGTTTTTCGGTCCTTTTTGTAGAGGTTTCGAACGAGCGGGTCTAAATGGGCCGTAAAATGGACCCGTTGGACTTTTAACTGAGTTAAAAATACCGAATTTGAGTTTTTGCATTATAATCTTGTTGGAAAGCTCGTAATCAATTTTATGAACTCCTAAAATTGGATCAAAACTTGTTTTTCGGTCCTTTTTGTAGAGGTTTCGAATGAGCGGGTCTAAATGGGCCGTAAAATTGACCCGTTGGACTTTTAACTGAGTAAAAAATACCGAATTTGAGTTTTTGCAATATAATCTGGTTGAAAATCTCGTAATCAATTATATGAACTCCTAAAATTGGATCAAAACTTGTTTTTCGGTCCTTTTTGTAGAGGTTTCGGACGTGCGGGTCTAAATGGGCCTTAAAATGGACCCGTTGTACTTATAACTGCGTAAAAAGAACATAAATTGAATTTTTGCAATACATTAGTGTTGAAAAGCTCGTAATCAACGATATGAACTCTTAAGTTTTGATTAAAACTTGTTTTGCGGTCCTTTTTGTAGAGGTTTCGGACGAGCGGGTCTAAATGGGCCGTAAAATGGACCCGTTGGACTTTTAACAGAGTAAAAAGTACAAAAATTTAGTTTTTGCAATAAAATCACGTTGAAAAGATCGTAATCAATTATATGAACTCCAAAAATTGGATCAAAACTTGTTTTTCAGTCATTTTTGAAGAGGTTTCGAACGAGCGGGTCTAAATGGGCCGTAAAATGGACCCGTTTGACTTTTAACTAAGTAAAAAATACCGAATTTGAGTTTTTGCAATATAATCTTGTTGAAAAGCTCGTAATCAATTATATGAAGTCCTAAAATTGGATCAAAACTTGTTTTCGGTCCTTTTTGTAGAGGTTTAGGACGAGCGGATCTAAATGGGCCTTAAAATGGACCCGTTGAACTTATAACTGCGTAAAAACAACAGAAATTGAATTTTTGCAATACAATAGTGTTGAAAAGCTCGTAATCAATGATATGAACTCTTAAGTTTTGATTAAAACTTGTTTTGCTGTCCTTTTTGTAGAGGTTTCGGACGAGCGGTTCTAAATGAGTCGTAAAATGGACCCGTTGGACTTTTAACTAAGTAAAAAATACAGAAATTGAGTTTTTGCAATATAATCATGTTGAAACGATCGTAATCAATTATATGAACCCCTAAAATTTGATTAAAACTTGTTTTTCGGTCATTTTTTAATAGGTTTCGGGCGAGCGGGTCTAAATGGGCCGTAAAATGGAGCCGTTGGACTTTTAACTGAGTAAAAAATGCCGAATTTGAGTTTTTGCAATATAATCTTGTTGAAAAGCTCGTAATCAATTATATGAACTCCTAAAATTGGATCAAAACTTGTTTTTCGGTCCTTTTTGTAGAGGTTCCGAACGAGCGGGTCTAAATGGGCCGTAAAATGGACCCGTTGGACTTTTAACTGAGTAAAAAACACCGAATTTGAGTTTTTGCAATATAATCTTGTTGAAAAGCTTGTAATCAATTATATGAACTCCTAAAATTGGATCAAAACTTGTTTTTCGATCCTTTTTGTAGAGGTTTCGGACGAGCGAGTCTAAATGGGCCTTAAAATGGACCCGTTAAACTTATAACTGCGTAAAAAAGAACAGAAATTGAATTTTTGCAATACAATAGTGTTCAAAAGCTCGTAATCAACGATTTGATCTCTTAAGTTTTGATTAAAACTTGTGTTGCGGTCCTTTTTGTAGAGGTTTCGGACGAGCAGGTCTAAATGGGCCGTAAAATGGACCCGTTGGACTTTTAACTAAGTAAAAAATATCGAATTTGAGTTTTTGCAATATAATCTTGTTGAAAAGCTCGTAATCAATTATATGAACTCCTAAAATTGGATCAAAACTTGTTTTTCGGTCCTTTTTGTAGAGGTTTCGGGCGAGCGGGTCTAAATGGGCCGTAAAATGGACCCGTTGGACTTTTAACTAAGTAAAAAATACCGAATTTTAGTTTTTGCAATATAATCTTGTTGAAAAGCTTGTAATCAATTATATGAACTCCTAAAATTGGATCAAAACTTATTTTTCAGTCCTTTTTGTAGACGTTTCGGATGAGCGGGTCTAAATGGGCCTTAAAATGGACCCGTTGAACTTATTACTGCGTAAAAAGAACATAAATTGAATTTTTGCAATACAATAGTGTTGGAAAGCTCGTAATCAACGATATGAACTCTTAAGTTTTGATTAAAACTTGTTTTGCGGTCCTTTTTGTAGAGGTTATGGACGAGCGGGTCTAAATTGGCCGTGAAATGGACCCGTTTGACTTTTAACTAAGTAAAAAATGCCGAATTTGAGTTTTAGCAATATAATCTTGTTGAAAAGCTCGTAATCAATTATATGAACTCCTAAAATTGGATCAAAACTTGTTTTTCGGTCCTTTTTGTAGAGGTTTCGAACGAGAGGGTCTAAATGGGCCATAAAATTGACCCGTTGGACTTTTAATTGAGTAAAAATTACCGAATTTGAGTTTTTGCAATATAATCTTGTTGAAAAGCTAGTAATCAATTATATGAACTCCTAAAATTGGATCAAAACTTGTTTTTCGGTCCTTTTTGTAGAGTTTTCGGACGAGCGGGTCTAAATGGGACGTAAAATGGACCCGTTGGAGTTTTGACTGAGTAAAAAATACCGAATTTGAGTTTTTGCAATATAATCTTGTTGAAAACCTCGTAGTCAATTATATGAACTCCTAAAATTGGATGAAAACTTGTTTTTCGGTCCTTTTTGTAGAGGTTTCGAACGAGCGGGTCTAAATGGGCCGTAAAATGGACCCGTTGGACTTTTAACTGAGTAAAAAATACCGAATTTGAGTTTTTGCAATATAATCTTGTTGAAAAGATCGTAATCAATTATATGAACTCCTAAAATTGGATCAAAACTTATTTTTCGGTCCATTTTGTAGAGGTTTCGAACGAGCGGGTCTAAATGGGCCGTAAAATGGACCCGTTGGACTTTTAACTGAGTAAAAAATACCGAATTTGAGTTTTTGCAATATAATCTTGTTGAAAAGCTCGTAATCAATTTGATGAACTCCTAAAATTGGATCAAAACTTGTTTTTCGGTCCTTTTTGTAGAGGTTTCGAATGAGCGGGTCTAAATGGGCCGTAAAATTTACCCGTTGGACTTTTAACTGAGTAAAAAATACCGAATTTGAGTTTTTGCAATAAAATCTTGTTGAAAAGCTCGTAATCAATTATATGAACTCCTAAAATTGGATCAAAACTTGTTTTTCGGTCCTTTTTGTAGAGGTTTCGGACGAGCGGGTCTAAATGGGCCTTAAAATGGGCCCGTTGAACTTATAACTGCGTAAAAAGAACATAAATTGAATTTTTGCAATACAATAGTGTTGAAAAGCTCGTAATCAACGATATGAACTGTTAAGTGTTAATTAAAACTTGTTTTGCGGTCCTTTTTGTAGAGGTTATGGACGAGCGGGTCTAAATGGGCCGTAAAATGGACCCGTTGGACTTATAACTGAGTAAAAAATACAGAAATTGAGTTTTTACAATATAATCGTGTTGAAACGATCGTAATCAATTATATGAACCCCTAAAATTTGATTAAAACTTGTTTTTCAGTCATTTTTGAATAGGTTTCGGGCGAGCGGGTCTAAATGGGCCGTAAAATGGACCCGTTGGTCTTTTAACTGAGTAAAAAACACCGAATTTGAGTTTTTGCAATATATTCTTGTTGAAAAGCTCGTAATCAATTATATGAACTCCTAAAATTGGATCAAAACTTGTTTTCGGTCCTTTTTGTAGAGGTTTCGGACGAGCGAGTCTAAATGGGCCTTAAAATGGACCCGTTGAACTTATAACTGCGTAAAAAGAACAGAAATTGAATTTTTGCAATACAATAGTGTTCAAAAGCTCGTAATCAACGATATGAACTCTTAAGTTTTGATTAAAACTTGTTTTGCGGTCCTTTTGTAGAGGTTTCGGACGAGCGGGTCTAAATGGGCCGTAAAATGGACCCGTTGGACTTTTAACTAAGTAAAAAGTACAAAAATTGAGTTTTTGCAATATAATCATGTTGAAAAGATCGTAATCAATTATATGAACCCCTAAAATTTAATTAAAACTTGTTTTTCAGTCATTTTTGAATAGGTTTCGGGCGAGCGGGTCTAAATGGGCCGTAAAATGGACCCGTTGGACTTTTAACTAAGTAAAAAATGCCGAATTTGAGTTTTTGCAATATAATCTTGTTGAAAATCTCGTAATCAATTATATGAACTCCTCAAATCGGATCAAAACTTGTTTTTCGGTCCGTTTTGTAGAGGTTATGGACGAGCGGGTCTAAATTGGCCGTGAAATGGACCCGTTTGACTTTTAACTAAGTAAAAAATGCCGAATTTGAGTTTTAGCAATATAATCTTGTTGAAATGCTCGTAATCAATTATATGAACTCCTAAAATTGGATCAAAACTTGTTTTTCGGTCCTTTTTGTAGAGGTTTCGAACGAGCGGGTCTAAATGGGCCGTAAAATGGACCCGTTGGACTTTTAACTGAGTAAAAAATACCGAATTTGAGTTTTTGCAATATAATCTTGTTGAAAAGCTCGTAATCAATTATATGAACTCCTAAAATTGGATTAAAACTTGTTTTTCGGTCCTTTTTGTAGAGGTTTCGGCCGAGCGGGTCTAAATGGGCCTTAAAATGGACTCGTTGAACTTATAAATGCGTAAAAAGAACATAAATTGAATTTTTGCAATACAATAGTGTTGAAAAGCTCGTAATCAACGATATGAACTCTTAAGTTTTGATTAAAACTTGTTTTGCAGTCCTTTTTGTAGAGGTTATGGACGAGCGGGTCTAAATGGGCCGTGAAATGGACCCGTTGGACTTTTAACTAAGTAAAAAAATGCCGAATTTGAGTTTTTGCAATATAATCTTGTTGAAAAGCTCGTAATAAATTATATGAACTCCTAAAAGTGGATCAAAACTTGTTTTTATGTCCTTTTTGTAGAGGTTTCAGACGAGCGGGTCTAAATGGGACGTAAAATGGACCCGTTGGACTTTTAACTGAGTAAAAAATACCGAATTTGAGTTTTTGCAATATAATCTTGTTGAAAACCTCGTAATCAATTATATGAACTCCTAAAATTGGATGAAAACTTGTTTTTCGGTCCTTTTTGTAGAGGTTTCGAACGAGCGGGTCTAAATGGACCCGTTGGACTTTTAACTGAGTAAAAAATACCGAATTTGAGTTTTTGCAATATAATCTTGTTGAAAAGATCGTAATCAATTATATGAACTCCTAAAATTGGATCAAAACTTGTTTTTCGGTCCTTTTTGTAGAGGTTTCGAACGAGCGGGTCTAAATGGGCCGTAAAATGGACCCGTTGGACTTTTAATTGAGTAAAAAATACCGAATTTGAGTTTTTGCAATATAATCTTTTTGGAAAGCTCGTAATCAATTTTATGAACTCCTAAAATTGGATCAAAACTTGTTTTTCGGTCCTTTTTGTAGAGGTTTCGAATGAGCGGGTCTAAATGGGCCGTAAAATTGACCCGTTGGACTTTTAACTGAGTAAAAATTACCGAATTTGAGTTTTTGCAATATAATCTTGTTGAAAAGCTCGTAATCAATTATATGAACTCCTAAAATTGGATCAAAACTTGTTTTTCGGTCCTTTTTGTAGAAGTTTCGAATGAGCGGGTCTAAATGGGCCGTAAAATTGACCCGTTGGACTTTTAACTGAGTAAAAATTACCGAATTTGAGTTTTTGCAATATAATCTTGTTGAAAAGCTCGTAATCAATTATATGAACTCCTAAAATTGGATCAAAACTTGTTTTTCGGTCCATTTTGTAGAGGTTTCGGACGAGCGGGTCTAAATGGGCCTTAAAATGGACCCGTTGTACTTATAACTGCGTAAAAAGAACATAAATTGAATTTTTACAATACAATGGTGTTGAAAAGCTCGTAATCAACGATATGAACTCTTAAGTTTTGATTAAAACTTGTTTTGCGGTCCTTTTTGTAGAGGTTTCGGACGAGCTGGTCTAAATGGGCCGTAAAATGGACCCGTTGGACTTTTAACAGAGTAAAAAGTACAAAAATTTAGTTTTTGCAATAAAATCACGTTGAAAAGATCGTAATCAATTATATGAACTCCAAAAATTGGATCAAAACTTGTTTTTCAGTCATTTTTGAAGAGGTTTCGAACGAGCGGGTCTAAATGGGCCGTAAAATGGACCCGTTTGACTTTTAATTAAGTAAAAAATACCGAATTTGAGTTTTTGCAATATAATCTTGTTGAAAAGCTCGTAATCAATTATATGAAGTCCTAAAATTGGATCAAAACTTGTTTTTCGGTCCTTTTTGTAGAGGTTTAGGACGAGCGGGTCTAAATGGGCCTTAAATTGGACCCGTTGAACTTATAACTGCGTAAAAACAACAGAAATTGAATTTTTGCAATACAATAGTGTTGAAAAGCTCGTAATCAACGATATGAACTCTTAAGTTTTGATTAAAACTTGTTTTGCTGTCCTTTTTGTAGAGGTTTCGGACGAGCGGTTCTAAATGGGTCGTAAAATGGACCCGTTGGACTTTTAAGTAAAAATTACAGAAATTGAGTTTTTGCAATATAATCGTGTTGAAACGATCGTAATCAATTATATGAACCCCTAAAATTTGATTAAAACTTGTTTTTCAGTCATTTTTGAATAGGTTTCGGGCGAGCGGGTCTAAATGGGCCGTAAAATGGACCCGTTGGACTTTTAACTAAGTAAAAAATGCCGAATTTGAGTTTTTGCAATATAATCTTGTTTAAAATCTCGTAATCAATTATATGAACTCCTAAAATCGGATCAAAACTTGTATTTCGGTCCGTTTTGTAGAGGTTATGGACGAGCGGGTCTAAATTGGCCGTGAAATGGACCCGTTTGACTTTTAACTAAGTAAAAAATGCCGAATTTGAGTTTTAGCAATATAATCTTGTTGAAAAGCTCGTAATCAATTATATAAACTCCTAAAATTGGATCAAAACTTGTTTTTCGGTCCTTTTTGTAGAGGTTTCGAACGAGCGGGTCTATATGGGCCGTAAAATGGACCCGTTGGACTTTTAACTGAGTAAAAAATACCGAATTTGAGTTTTTGCAATATAATCTTGTTGAAAAGCTCGTAATCAATTATATGAACTCCTAAAATTGGATCAAAACTTGTTTTTTCGGTCCTTTTTGTAGAGGTTTCGAACGAGCGGGTCTAAATGGGCCGTAAAATGGACCCGTTGGACTTTTAACTGAGTAAAAAATACCGAATTTGAGTTTTTGCAATATAATCTTGTTGAAAAGCCCGTAATCAATTATATGAACTCCTAAAATTGGATCAAAACTTGTTTTCGGTCCTTTTTGTAGAGGTTTCGAACGAGCGGGTCTAAATGGGCCGTAAAATGGACCCGTTGGACTTTTAACTAAGTAAAAAATACCGAATTTGAGTTTTTGCAATATAATCTTGTTGAAAAGCTCGTAATCAATTATATGAACTCCTAAAATTGTATCAAAACTTTTTTTTCGGTCCTTTTTGTAGAGGTTTCGGCCGAGCGGGTCTAAATGGGCCTTAAAATGGACTCGTTGAACTTATAAATGCGTAAAAAGAACATAAATTGAATTTTTGCAATACAATAGTGTTGAAAAGCTCGTAATCAACGATATGAACTCTTAAGTTTTGATTAAAACTTGTTTTGCAGTCCTTTTTGTAGAGGTTTTGGACGAGCGGGTCTAAATGGGCCGTGAAATGGACCCGTTGGACTTTTAACTAAGTAAAAAAATGCCGAATTTGAGTTTTAGCAATATAATCTTGTTGAAAAGCTCGTAATCAATTATATAAACTCCTAAAATTGGATCAAAACTTGTTTTTCGGTCCTTTTTGTAGAGGTTTCGAACGAGCGGGTCTATATGGGCCGTAAAATGGACCCGTTGGACTTTTAACTGAGTAAAAAATACCGAATTTGAGTTTTTGCAATATAATCTTGTTGAAAAGCTCGTAATCAATTATATGAACTCCTAAAATTGGATCAAAACTTGTTTTTATGTCCTTTTTGTAGAGGTTTCGGACGAGCGTGTCTAAATGGGACGTAAAATGGACCCGTTGGACTTTTAACTGAGTAAAAAATACCGAATTTGAGTTTTTGCAATATAATCTTGTTGAAAACCTCGTAATCAATTATATGAACTCCTAAAATTGGATGAAAACTTGTTTTTCGGTCCTTTTTGTAGAGGTTTCGAACGAGCGGGTCTAAATGGACCCGTTGGACTTTTAACTGAGTAAAAAGTACCGAATTTGAGTTTTTGCAATATAATCTTGTTGAAAAGATCGTAATCAATTATATGAACTCCTAAAATTGGATCAAAACTTGTTTTTCGGTCCTTTTTGTAGTGGTTTCGAACGAGCGGGTCTAAATGGGCCGTAAAATGGACCCGTTGGACTTTTAACTGAGTAAAAAATACCGAATTTGAGTTTTTGCAATATAATCTTGTTGGAAAGCTCGTAATCAATTTTATGAACTCCTAAAATTGGATCAAAACTTGTTTTTCGGTCCTTTTTGTAGAGGTTTCGAATGAGCGGGTCTAAATGGGCCGTAAAATTGACCCGTTGGACTTTTAACTGAGTAAAAAATACCGAATTTGAGTTTTTGCAATATAATCTTGTTGAAAATCTCGTAATCAATTATATGAACTCCTAAAATTGGATCAAAACTTGTTTTTTGGTCCTTTTTGTAGAGGTTTCGGACGTGCGGGTCTAAATGGGCCTTAAAATGGACCCGTTGTACTTATAACTGCGTAAAAAGAACATAAATTGAATTTTTGCAATACAATAGTGTTGAAAAGCTCGAATCAACGATATGAACTCTTAAGTTTTGATTAAAACTTGTTTTGCGGTCCTTTTTGTAGAGGTTTCGGACGAGCGGGTCTAAATGGGCCGTAAAATGGACCCGTTGGACTTTTAACAGAGTAAAAAGTACAAAAATTTAGTTTTTGCAATAAAATCACGTTGAAAAGATCGTAATCAATTATATGAACTCCAAAAATTGGATCAAAACTTGTTTTTCAGTCATTTTTGAAGAGGTTTCGAACGAGCGGGTCTAAATGGGCCGTAAAATGGACCCGTTTGACTTTTAACTAAGTAAAAAATACCGAATTTGAGTTTTTGCAATATAATCTTGTTGAAAAGCTCGTAATCAATTATATGAAGTCCTAAAATTGGATCAAAACTTGTTTTTCGGTCCTTTTTGTAGAGGTTTAGGACGAGCGGGTCTAAATGGGCCTTAAAATGGACCCGTTGAACTTATAACTGCGTAAAAACAACAGAAATTGAATTTTTGCAATACAATAGTGTTGAAAAGCTCGTAATCAACGATATGAACTCTTAAGTTTTGATTAAAACTTGTTTTGCTGTCCTTTTTGTAGAGGTTTCGGACGAGCGGTTCTAAATGGGTCGTAAAATGGACCCGTTGGACTTTTAACTAAGTAAAAAATACAGAAATTGAGTTTTTGCAATATAATCGTGTTGAAACGATCGTAATCAATTATATGAACCCCTAAAATTTGATTAAAACTTGTTTTTTAGTCATTTTTGAGTAGGTTTCGGGCGAGCGGGTCTAAATGGGCCGTAAAATGGACCCGTTGGACTTTTAACTGAGTAAAAAATGCCGAATTTGAGTTTTTGCAATATAATCTTGTTGAAAAGCTCGTAATCAATTATATGAACTCCTAAAATTGGATCAAAACTTGTTTTTCGGTCCTTTTTGTAGAGGTTCCGAACGAGCGGGTCTAAATGGGCCGTAAAATTGACCGTTGGACTTTTAACTGAGTAAAAAATACCGAATTTGAGTTTTTGCAATATAATCTTGTTGAAAAGCTCGTAATCAATTATATGAACTCCTAAAATTGGATCAAAACTTGTTTTTCGATCCTTTTTGTAGAGGTTTCGGACGAGCGGGTCTAAATGGGCCTTAAAATGGACCCGTTGAACTTATAACTGCGTAAAAAGAACATAAATTAAATTTTTGCAATACAATAGTGTTGAAAAGCTCGTAATAAACGATATGAACTCTTAAGTGTTGATTAAAACTTGTTTTGCGGTCCTTTTTGTAGAGGTTTCGGACGAGCGGGTCCAAATGGGCCGTAAAATGGATCCGTTGGACTTTTAACTGAGTAAAAAATGCAGAAATTGAGTTTTTGCAATAGAATCATGTTGAAACGATCGTAATCAATTATATGAACCCCTAAAATTTTATTAAAACTTGTTTTTCAGTCATTTTTGAATAGGTTTCGGGCGAGCGGGTCTAAATGGGCCGTAAAATGGACCCGTTGGACTTTTAACTGAATAAAAAACACCGAATTTAAGTTTTTGCAATATATTCTTGTTGAAAAGCTCGTAATCAATTTTATGAACTCCTAAAATTGGATCAAAACTTATTTTTCGGTCCTTTTTGTAGAGGTTTCGGACGAGCGAGTCTAAATGGGCCTTAAAATGGACCCGTTGAACTTATAAATGCGTAAAAAGAACATAAATTGAATTTTTGCAATACAATAGTGTTCAAAAGCTCGTAATCAACGATATGAACTCTTACGTTTTGATTAAAACTTGTTTTGCGGTCCTTTTTGTAGAGGTTTCGGATGAGCGGGTCTAAATGGGCCGTAAAATGGAACCATTGGACTTTTAACTGAGTAAAAAGTACAAAAAATGAGTTTGTGCAATATAATCGTGTTGAAAAGATCGTAATGAATGATATGAAGTCCTAAAATTTGATTAAAACTTGTTTTTCGGTCATTTTTGAAGAGGTTTCGGGCGAGCGGGTCTAAATGGGCCGTAAAATGGACCCGTTGGACTTTTAACTAAGTAAAAAATGCCGAATTTGAGTTTTTGCAATATAATCTTGTTGAAAAGCTCGTAATCAATTATATGAACTCCTAAAATTGGATGAAAACTTGTTTTTCGGTCCTTTTTGTAGAGGTTTCGAACGAGCGGGTCTAAATGGGCCGTAAAATGGACCCGTTGGACTTTTAACTGAGTAAAAAATACCGAATTTGTGTTTTTGTAATATAATCTTGATGAAAAGCTCGTAATCAATTATATGAACTCCTAAAATTTGATCAAAACTTGTTTTTCAGTCATTTTTGAAGAGGTTTCGGATGAGTGGGTCTAAATGGGCCGTAAAATGGACCCGTTGGACTTTTAACTGAGTAAAAAATACCGAATTTGAGATTTTGCAATATAATCTTGTTGAAAAGCTCGTAATCTATTATATGAACTCCTAAAATTGGATCAAAACTTGTTTTTCGATCCTTTTTGTAGAGGTTTCGGACGAGCGGGTCTAAATGGGCCTTAAAATGGACTCGTTGAAATTATAACTACGTAAAAGGAACAGAAATTGAATTTTTGCAATACAATAGTGTTGAAAAGCTCGTAATCAACGATATGAACTCTTAAGTTTTGATTAAAACTTGTTTTGCGGTCCTTTTTGTAGAGGTTTCGGACGAGCGGGTCTAAATGGGTCGTAAAATGGACCCGTTGGACTTTTAACTGAGTAAAAAATACCGAATTTGAGTTTTTGCAATATAATCTTGTTGAAAAGCTCGTAATCAATTATATAAACTCCTAAAATTGGATCCTTTTTGTTGAGTGCGTAAAAGTTCTATTATTTACACCCTATTTTACCCATATTTCTGCTGCATTCAAGCATTATTCATTGCATTTAGGTTAGTTTACAGCAAAACATCACAAATATATTAAAGGCACAGATTCTACTAAGAATGGCTGTTTTTTCAGGTATCCGCCATAGCTGACGGAGAGGGCAGGAGCTGGGCAGAGAAGCAGAAGAGCTGAACTTGACAAGCAGACAAAGAGGACGATGCTGCCATGGTGCTGCCGTGACAGCAGAGGACGACAACAGTTTTGTGGAGAAAAAGCAAAGTGGACCTCGACAGATAGAGAAAATTCATCCCGTCTGTCGTGTGAAAACCTCATATTTTTCCGAGCCCCAGATCAAAAGATATGTCAAGCCCAAAGTTCAAGGAGAGAAAATCCCAAGAAACAAGGAGGACGGCTGGAAAGTAGATTCCTTTAAGATTTAGTCTTTATTAGAATCATACTTTTAATTAAAGTTGTAATCCTTGTTAAATTAGAAAACTTGAGCCCAAAGCTTATATAAGGGCATGTATTTTAACCTAGGGCATATCATAAATCCAATACCCCATAACCGATAACCAAAAAAACCCCTAGCCGTTTTCCCGCCGCCGACATGTTCTAAATCCTTCCTAGGGCCACGGGTTGATTTGTAAAGTAGTTGCAAGGGTTGTTTTGTTTTAGGAATTTTCAGTTCAATAAAATAAACTTCAAGTTCTTTATTTTGGTTATTAATATCTTGCAAGAGCATCGGGAGAGCATTGTGAGGTTATCTATTTACTTAGCATCGGGAGAGTTAAGTATACGAAAGAACTAAGAGCAAGTTCTCTAGTTTATAGTTGAACTATCTCGTGCCTAGGGATAGGGCGAGGTTAAGTGGCTAAAGAAGAATTCATACACATCGGTGTTCATCCTTCGATTCACGCCGGGAGGTATCATCAAGACGTGATCATCGACAGACTTGGACCTAGGGATAGGCCAAGGCAGATCTGGGATTCTTGCCAAACTTGAAGAACTGAGTTGGTGTGTTTGTTGTCGCGACGATCAACGGACTGCCGCCGCGACAGGTGCTGCCGCGACGGGCGCGACGACAGAACTGGATTTCCTAAACTCTGCAATACCTGCACTACTGAGCAATTCAATACCAGCCCATTCTCTCCATCTTGATATCTCTACTCTTTTATTTACGTTTTCTTTATTATTTTCGTGACAACTCTCAAATATTTCCTTTACTTTCGTGCAGTGAATTAAGGTGAAGCTATTAGCCCAATCCCTGTGGAGACGATATTCGATACTTCGTATCACTTTACTACTTGCGTCGTGTATACTTGCACTACCATTGCGATAGACTAATTTACACGCAACAAGTTTTTGGCGTCGTTGCCGGGGATTGGCAACGTAACTCTACCTTTTCTTTTACTGCACTTTTCGTTTTTCTTTTTACTTTTCTGTTTTTCTTTGGTGCATTCAACTCTTGCTTTTCACAAGGTTACTTGTTTATGCGCAGATCGAATAGAGGTAAAGATCCTGAATATCAATTAAAACTTGTTTTGCAGTCCTTTTTGTAGAGGTTAGGAACAGCAACTGCCGCCGCAGCAGCCACCAGCTGCCACTAACAGTATACTGGAACAGACTCTGGCCACTTTTATGTCTCAGACAGGTACTTATATTGAGAATATGAATCAGTTTGTCAAGAAAACAGAGACATTCATGGATAAAACAAAGATGCGAATGACGAATCATGAAGCTACTCTGAAATCTTTGGAGACACAAATGGGTCAGGTTTCCCAGCATATTAAGCCAAGGCAGACTGGAGGATTCCCTAGTAATACTGAAAATGCTAGACAACCCATACATGAGCAGTGTAAAGCCATTACTACTAGGAGTGGGAAGAAACTACCAGGGCCAGAAAAGGAAGCTGAATCAGTAAGAAAACCAGCTTTGGACAAACCTGCCGAGGAAGCTGCCACGACAGGTAACAAACAGACTACTGCCGATGAGCCTGTCACGACAGCAGAAGCGACAGAGGAGAAAATTGATGAACTTAAACCTCCTCAGATTCGTATGTAGTGGGAAGGACGTATTGCTGATTATCGTCCTCCGCCACCTTTTCCCCAACGGATACAGCAAGCGAAGCAAAAATCTCAGCTCAAAAAGATTTATGATATTTTTAAACAGGTTCATATTAATATTCCGCTGTTAGATGCCGTTAGGGAGATGCCCGGTTATGCCAAATTTCTCAAGGATGTCATGTCAAAGAAATCTAAACTTGGGGAATTTGAAACGGTAAAGATGACAGAAGGTTGCATGAGTATTCTTCATCGGCAGCCACCCCAGAAAAAGAAGGATCCGGGGAGCTTCATCATACCTTGTGTAATCGGAGACAAATATGTGGGTAAGGCACTTTGTGATCTTGGTGCTAGTATTAATTTAATGCCAAAATCTGTTTTTCAGAAATTAGGTATTAGAAAGGCGCGGCCCACGACAGTAATTCTACAGCTGGCAGACCGCTCTTACGTTCATCCGAAAGGAAAAATCGAAGATATTCTGGTAAGAGTGGATAAATTTATATTTCCTGCTGACTTTCTTGTTTTAGATTGTGAAGCAGACGAAAACGCACCAATCATCCTTGGGCGACCCTTCTTAGCCACGGTAAGATCACTGATTGATGTGGAAAAAGGAGAACTCACCATGAGAGTAAACGACCAAGAGATTAAGTTGAATGTTCTCCAAGCTATGAAGCGTGCTGATGCAGATGAGGAATGCAAGGCTATCACTGAAGTTGCCTTTGATCAACCCTGCATCAGGTCGGGCTGTCACGACATCAAAATTGATCACTGCCGCGGCAGCCACCTACAGGGCTGTCACGACAGCACTGACGACAGCACTGACGACAGCAACTCCTCTGACTCCGATACATCTGATACTGAAGATTTGGAGGAGGTAAACTGGATAAGCGATCGTCCAAGTAAGTTATTCGAACCTTTGAATTACACTTCGGATAACCATGCAATTCAAAAGCCATCTACTGTTGAACCACCTGCCTTAGAACTAAAGCCCCTACCAGGGCAGCTAAAATATACTTTTCTTGGTTAAAATGATACGTTGCCCGTAATCATCTCTTCTAAGCTGCCACATGAATAGGAACGGCAGCTAATAGGGATGCTGCGGCAGCACAAGAAGGCAATTGGATGGACGATAGCTGATATTCAAGGCATTAGTCCGGCGTTATGCATGCACAAAATCCTTTTGGAAGAAGATCATAAGCCGACTATAGATGCCCAAAGGCGGCTAAACCATGCGATGAAAGATGTGGTGCGTAAAGAGATAATTAAATGGTTAGATGCTGGTATTATTTACGCCATCTCTGACAGCAAATGGGTGAGCCTGGTGCAATGCGTTCCAAAGAAAGGAGGAATGACCGTGGTGACCAATGAAAACAATGAGTTAATCCCAACCAGGACTGTGACCGGTTGGAGGGTTTGTATGGACTATCGGAAGCTTAACAAAGCTACCCGAAAAGACCAATTTCCTTTACCCTTTATTGATCAAATGCTTGATAGATTAGCGGGTAAACCTTACTATTGATTTCTTGATGGTTATTCAGGTTATAATCAAATAGCTATTGCACCGGAAGATCAAGAAAAGACGACTTTCACATGCCCATATGGAACTTATGCTTTTAGGAGAATGCCATTCGAATTATGCAATGCACCCGCCACCTTCCAAAGGTGCATGATGGCCATATTCTCCGATATGGTGGAGGACTTCCTTGAGATTTTTATGGATGATTTTTCAGTCTTTGGGGATGATTTTGAGAGCTGCCTAGGAAATCTACAAAAAGGTACTTGAAAGATGTGAAAAAGCAAACCTGGTCTTAAATTGGGAAAAATACCACTTTATGGTGGATGAAGGGATAGTCCTTGGCCACAAGATTAGCTGTCGTGGGATAGAAGTCGATAGGGCTAAAATAGAAGTGATCGAAAAGTTGCCGCCGCCGACCACAGTCAAGGGTATTAGAAGTTTCTTGGGACATGCTGGTTTTTATCGGAGATTCAT
The DNA here is from genome assembly GCA_030270665.1 of Hibiscus trionum. Lineage (NCBI taxonomy): Eukaryota > Viridiplantae > Streptophyta > Magnoliopsida > Malvales > Malvaceae > Hibiscus > Hibiscus trionum. The sequence continues at coordinate 35,348,518 of BSYR01000026.1, read as the reverse complement.
TGCAAATTTCTCAAAAATCACCAAGCCCCTATGTCATCTTTTAGAGCAGAACCGACCCTTTGACTTTAATGATGAATGTACTGAGGCATTCAAGGTTCTGAAGGAAAAGCTGGTAACAGCCCCAATAGTACAGCCACCAGACTGGACACAGCCATTTGAGATCATGTGTGATGCTAGTGACTATGCTGTCGGGGCAGCACTTGGGCAGCGGAGAGACAAATTGTTTCATGTCATATACTATGCCAGCAAGACACTGAATGAAGCCCAAGTGAACTACACAACCACAGAAAATGAGTTATTAGCTGTGGTATTCTCCATTGACAAGTTTCATTCTTACATACTTGGAACGAAGGTCATAGTGCACACAGACCATTCTGCCCTCAAGTATCTATTTGCTAAAAAGGATGCAAAGCCTCGATTGATACGGTGGATCCTGCTATTGCAAGAATTCGACCTTGAAATCAAAGACAAAAAAGGGACAGAAAATCAGGTGGCAGATCACTTGTCAAGATTGGAAAAGGGAAAGAGTCTACCAATAGATGAGACAAACATACTAGAGACCTTCCCAGATGAGCAGCTCTTTGCTGCCGCAATCACTGCCGCGAAAGCCATGGCGACAGGTAAGTATTCTAAACTTCCTTGGTATGCAGATTTCGTTAATTTCTTAGTTAGCGGAATAATCCCATCTGATCTTAATTATCAAGCCAGGAAGAGGTTCCAAAATGATGTTAAGCATTATTATTGGGACGAACCTCTCCTTTTCAAAATCTGTGCAGATCAGGTTATAAGAAGATGTGTACCACAGGAGGAGCAGAAAGACATATTACATCACTGCCATGCTTCACAGTATGGAGGTCACTTAGGAGGCAACAAAACTGCTGTCAAGGTGCTGCAGTCAGGGTTCTACTGGCCGTCACTATATAAAGATGCACAAATCTTCTACAAGAGCTGTGACAGGTGCCAAAGGACATGAAACATCTCAAGGAGAAACGAGATGCCACTACAGAACATTCTAGAGGTCGAAATCTTCGACGTTTGGGGGATTGATTTTATGGGACCTTTTCCATCCTCATGTGGAAATCTATACATCCTCCTGGCAGTAGATTATGTCTCTAAGTGGGTTGAAGCTATCGCCACTCAAAAGAATGATGCCAAGACAGTCCAAAGATTTTTACACAAAAACATTTTTTCTAGGTTTGGCATCCCTAAGGCGATTATCAGTGATGAAGGGAGACATTTCGACAATAGGGTTATTGCTGCTGCCTTGAAGAAATATGGTGTCAAGCATCGGATCGCGACAGCATATCACCCACAGACCAATGGACAAGCTGAGATATCCAATAGGGAAGTTAAGAACATTCTTGAAAAGATGGTTAAGCCAACTAGGAAAGATTGGTCTTTACTCCTCAATGATGCGTTATGGGCATATAGGACAACTTTCAAGACTCCATTGGGCATGTCTCCATACCGATTGATTTATGGAAAAACCTGTCATCTGCCTGTCGAGATAGAGCACAGAGCATACTGGGCAATCAAGGCAGTGAATATGGACTTGGATAGGGCAGGACAGAAAAAGTTGTTAGATTTGAACGAAATTGAAGAAATACGGACAATGGCCTACGACAATGCAAGAATCTACAAGGAGAAAACTAAGAAGTGGCATGACAGGAAGTTGCTGCCACGACAGTTCTGCCTAGGGCAGCTTGTATTGTTGTTCAATTCTAGACTGAAACTCTTCCCAGGGAAACTGAAATCTAGATGGTCTGGCCCATTCCAAGTCGTACAAGTTTTTCCCCATGGTGCCATCACAATTCGATCATTAAAAGACGGGCACCAATTCAAAGTCAACGGACAGCGCCTCAAGCATTATCAGGGGACTGAAGCCCCAGGAATACAGGAAGTGGTTACCTTAGGAGATGCCCCACCTGGCGTCCCTAATTTAACCTAAATTTTATTTTTATTTATTTTTATTACTTATTATTTATTAGGAAATAAGTTTTATTTTATTCGAATAATGTTTTTATGTTTACTGTTTTTAGGAAATAAAGGAGTCAAGAAGAACAGGAGAAGTGAACTCAGCCCACCATCCATCCATCAGCCCAACAAAGCCCAATATTGAAGCCTGTCGTTCCAGCTGCCGCGGCAGACACGGAAAAGACAGGCTGTCACGACAGACGCGGAAACGTGTGACAGACGCGTAACAGACGCAGAAACACGTGTCAGACGCGTCAGACACGCTAAAGCTCAACAGTCTCCCCGTTACTCACGCCTGCCGTTACAGTTTCAATGGGAAACAATTCCTCTTCTATAAAACCCCGTTTCATTTTCATTTTCATTCACTTCTGCTTTTCTTACTTGCTCTCCCCCTTTAGTTTTCGTTTGTTTTATTTTACTTTCAACAACCCTTGCACTAACATGTCTTCCAGAAGAACCCGCCGCAGTGCTGCTTCACCTTCTTCAACGGCAGCACCTACCCCACAATCCTTTGCTACTAGAGATTTATGGGAAGAAAGAGGTTTTATTTACACTCCAAGAGCAGTCAATATGGGCCTCAAGCCCTTCATCGCAAGGATGATTAGAGCCCTCATGTGGGAACAATTCGCGGAGCAACCGGCAGAAATGAATGAAACACTGGTGAGGGAATTCTATGCTGCCATCGGCAGCAGGACGGCAACAACAGTGACTGTCCGAGGGACAGAAGTGCAGTTCACAGCCGAGCGCATTAACTCTTTCTATGGCCTCTACTTCGGCCCCAACGATGATGCTCACCAGCAGTTCCTTGACACTCTAGATGATGCTGCCTATGACGCTGTCATGGCAGAAGTAACGGAAGAAGGGACTGAATGGAACACAAGCCGCAAAAATCCCCACACAGTGAAGAGGGGGCAGCTGCTGCCGGAGGCCAAACTGTGGAACGCCTTCATTAAGAAGAGGATTCTGCCGTCCTCACATCACACCACCGTGGACCAGCAGAGGTTAGCCCTAATACACTCCATTATCAATAAACGACCCATTAATGTGGGGAGTTACATACGAGAGAGTATTTTAGACTGCGCCCATAGATCGACGGCCCTCCTCTGCCTTCCCTACCTAATCACGTCCCTCTGCCGCTGCTCTGCCGTGCCGGAACCAGACACTGATCGAATAGTGAAAGGCCGGGGCTGGACAAACAAAAATATCATCAGCCTCATGGAGCTAACAGTAGCAACCCCCATTTCATCTTTCAACCCTGCTGACGTCCCAGCTGAATCATCAGAGCAGCCAAACCCTGAACCTGCTGCCGCAGCAGCTGCTCCGACAGAACCATCCAATCAAATCCTAGCTGCCATTCAAAGGATGGAGGACAGACAGTTGGGCCTCATGACATTCATCAAGGACTTTGCCGCATCCACGGTAAATTTTATTCACAATACTTTAAATTTCCCTGGTGTTGTTTTCCCCACCTTCCCTGCCCACTACTTCACTGTCCCGACCCCTGCCCACACACCTACACCTGCTGCAACCCCACAAACACAATCTGCCGCCTCCACACCATTACTTGCCCAGACAGCAGCCGGCAGCACCCATGCCGAAACATCCACTCGAGGAACAAAGCGACCAGTGCCAATGGATGACCTTGAAGCCTTTGTCGATGGATTTTCCTCCGCCTCGGTTTGGGCAGCCAGTGATGATGAACCCCCTATTCAGAGGAACCTGTCAAAGGAAGTTACACCGGCAAAGAGGCAGAAAAGAATGGCAGTCAAGAAAACTCTGCCAACAGCCAGCGACAGCAGTAGCAGCAGTGACAGCAGCGGCAGCTGCTCTGACATTCAGGTTGTACAGCAACCAAGAACCAGAATCCGCCGCCAAATCTGCCTCAGCAGCAGCAGTGAAGACAGTGCTTAAAAATTTAAGTTTCTTATTTTCTTTTGCTGCTTGCTATTTATATATATTTTGTGATGTACTGCCTTCATTTATTTTGCTTTTTATTTTGTCATTTGCATTGAGGGCAATGCAACCCTTGAGTTTGGGGGTGGCAACCCTCCATATTAATGGAGTCCAAGTACATCTTAGTTAAATTGTTGTGTCTTTTACTTAGTTTATTTTCGTCAAAAAAAAGAAATTTTGGCTGAAAACTGTGAACTGAACTTACCTGTCGTGACAGCTCTGTAGTGACAGCAACTTTAGGATAGTTTTAGGAGAAGTTTAGAGCCTTTCTATAGTTCTGAAAACTTAAACACCATTGTGACTGTTATACTGCTTAGACTTCTTTTAGCCAAACTAGAATAGGAAGCTTAGCACTTGAATAGCCCCTAGAGGTGCCTAACACTGGCTCTAGGAAAGAAGTTTAGTAAAATAGACTCAACAACCCTAGAGGTGCCCGAAACCGGCTCTAGGAAGTTAGCTAGAGGTGCCCGAAACCGGCTCTAGTGAAACTTTAGCTTAAAAAAATAAAATCAAGTCAAAACAGGAAATCAAAGGAGCATAAAAAGTGCCTTCAAAAGATAAACTTTGGCATAAAAATTCGAGTTAAGAGTTGAATATTCTAGTGCAACTAAGAGAGTCTTGGCATATAACTGTTCACAAGCATTCACACACTGCACGAGAACTATAGTGAGATTCCGGACAGATCCTAAATTATCCGACAAGTTGCTGCCGTCACAGGGAACGAACGACGGTAAGGGAAAGTCCACTGTTTGAAAGCCAAAACAAAAATATTTCATTTTTCTTTTAGGTCTTAGTTGCTTGAGGGCAAGCAAAAACTTGAGTTTGGGGGTGTGTTGAGTGCGTAAAAGTTCTATTATTTACACCCTATTTTACCCATATTTCTGCTGCATTCAAGCATTATTCATTGCATTTAGGTTAGTTTACAGAAAAACATCACAAATATATTAAAGGCACAGATTCTACTAAGAATGGTTGTTTTTGCAGGTATCCGCCATAGCTGACGGAGAGGGCAGGCGCTGGGCAGAGAAGCAGAAGAGCTGAACTGGACAAGCAGACAAAGAGGATGATGCTGCCATGGTGCTGCCGTGACAGCAGAGGACGACAGCAGTTTTGTGGAGAAAAAGCAAAGTGGACCTCGACAGATAGAGAAAATTCAGCCCGTCTGTCATGTGAAAACCTCATATTTTTCCGAGCCCCAGATCAAAAGATATGTCAAGCCCAAAGTTCAAGAAGAGAAAATCCCAAGAAACAATGAGGACAGCTGGAAAGTAGATTCCTTGAAGATTTAGTCTTTATTAGAATCATACTTTTAATTAAAGTTGTAATCCTTGTTAAATTAGAAAACTTGAGCCCAAAGCTTATATAAGGGCATGTATTTTAACCTAGGGCATATCATAAATCCAATACCCCATAACCGATAACCAAAAAAACCCCTAGCCGTTTTCCCGCCGCCGACATGTTCTAAATCCTTCCTAGGGCCACGGGTTGATTTGTAAAGTAGTTGCAAGGGTTGTTTTGTTTTAGGAATTTTCAGTTCAATAAAATAAACTTCAAGTTCTCTTATTTTGGTTATTAATATCTTGCAAGAGCATCGGGAGAGCATTGTGAGGTTATCTATTTACTTAGCATCGGGAGAGTTAAGTATACGAAAGAACTAAGAGCAAGTTCTCTAGTTTATAGTTGAACTATCTCGTGCCTAGGGATAGGGAGAGGTTAAGTGGCTAAAGAAGAATTCATACACATCGGTGTTCATCCTTCGATTCACGCCGGGAGGTATCATCAAGACGTGATCATCGACAGACTTGGACCTAGGGATAGGCCAAGGCAGATCTGGGATTCTTGCCAAACTTGAAGAACTGAGTTGGTGTGTTTGCTGCCGCGACGATCAACGGACTGCCGCCGCGACGACAGAACTGGATTTCCTAAACTCTGCAATACCTGCACTACTGAGCAATTCAATACCAGCTCATTCTTTCTATCTTGATATCTCTACTCTTTTATTTACGTTTTCTTTATTATTTTCGTGACAACTCTCAAATATTTCCTTTACTTTCGTGCAGTGAATTAAGGTGAAGCTATTAGCCCAATCCCTGTGGAGACGATATCCGATACTTCGTATCACTTTACTACTTGCGTCGTGTATACTTGCACTACCATTGCGATAGACTAATTTACACGCAACACTTTTTGTAGAGGTTTCGGGCGAGCGGGTCTAAATGGGCCGTAAAATGGACCCGTTGGACTTTTAACTGAGTAAAAAATACCAAATTTGAGTTTTTGCAATATAATCTTGTTGAAAAGCTTGTAATCAATTATATGAACTCCTAAAATTGGATCAAAACTTATTTTTCGGTCCTTTTTGTAGAGGTTTCGGACGAGCGGTTCTAAATGGGCCTTAAAATGGACCCGTTAAACTTATAACTGCGTAAAAAGAACATAAATTGAATTTTTACAATACAATAGTGTTGGAAAGCTTGTAATCAATGATATGAACTCTTAAGTTTTGATTTAAACTTGTTTTGCGGTCCTTTTTGTAGAGGTTATGGACGAGCGGGTCTAAATGGGCCGTGAAATGGACCCGTTTGACTTTTAACTAAGTAAAAAATGCCGAATTTGAGTTTTAGCAATATAATCTTGTTGAAAAGCTCGTAATCAATTCTATGAACTCCTAAAATTGGATCAAAACTTGTTTTCAGTCATTTTTGAAGAGGTTTCGAACGAGCGGGTCTAAATGGGCCGTAAAATCGACCCGTTGGACTTTTAACTGAGTAAAAAATACCGAATTTGAGTTTTTGCAATATAATCTTGTTGAAAAGCTCATAATCAATTATATGAACTCCTAAAATTAGATCAAAACTTGTTTTTCGGTCCTTTTTGTAGAGGTTTCGGACGAGCGGGTCTAAATGGGCCTTAAAATGGACCCGTTGAACTTATAACTGTGTAAAAAGAACATAAATTGAATTTTTGCAATACAATAGTGTTGAAAAGCTCGTAATCAACGATATGAACTCTTAAGTTTTGATTAAAACTTGTTTTGCAGTCCTTTTTGTAGAGGTATTGGACGAGCGGGTCTAAATGGGCAGTGAAATGGACCCGTTGGACTTTTAACTAAGTAAAAAAATGCCGAATTTGAGTTTTTGCAATATAATCTTGTTGAAAAGCTCGTAATAAATTATATGAACTCCTAAAATTGGATCAAAACTTGTTTTTCGGTCCTTTTTGTAGAGGTTTTGCACGAGCGGGTCTAAATGGGCCGTGAAATGGACCCGTTGGACTTTTAACTAAGTAAAAAACATGCCGAATTTGAGTTTTTGCAATATAATCTTGTTGAAAAGCTCGTAATCAATTATATGAACTCCAAAAATTGGATCAAAACTTGTTTTTCGGTCTTTTTTGTAGAGGTTTCGGACGAGCGGGTCTAAATGGGACGTAAAATGGACTCGTTGGACTTTTAACTGAGTAAAAAATACCGAATTTGAGTTTTTGCAATTTAATCTTGTTGAAAAGCTCGTTATCAATTTTATGAACTCCTAAAATTGGATCAAAACTTGTTTTTCGGTCCTTTTTGTAGAGGTTTCGAACGAGCGGGTCTAAATGGGCCGTAAAATGGACCCGTTGGACTTTTAACTGAGAAAAAATACCGAATTTGAGTTTTTGCAATATAATCTTGTTGAAAAGCTCGTAATCAATTATATGAACTCCAAAAATTGGATCAAAACTTGTTTTTCGGTCTTTTTTGTAGAGGTTTCGGACGAGCGGGTCTAAATGGGACGTAAAATGGACTCGTTGGACTTTTAACTGAGTAAAAAATACCGAATTTGAGTTTTTGCAATTTAATCTTGTTGAAAAGCTCGTTATCAATTTTATGAACTCCTAAAATTGGATCAAAACTTGTTTTTCGGTCCTTTTTGTAGAGGTTTCGAACGAGCGGGTCTAAATGGGCCGTAAAATGGACCCGTTGGACTTTTAACTGAGAAAAAATACCGAATTTGAGTTTTTGCAATATAATCGTGTTGAAAAGCTGGTAATCAATTATATAAACTCCTAAAATTGGATCAAAACTTGTTTTTCGGTCCTTTTTGTAGAGGTTTCGAACGAGCGGGTCTAAATGGGCCGTAAAATGGACCCGTTGGACTTTTAACTGAGTAAAAAATACCGAATTTGAGTTTTTGCAATATAATCTTGTTGAAAAGCTTGTAATCAATTATATGAACTCCTAAAATTGGATCAAAACTTATTTTCGGTCCTTTTTGTAGAGGTTTCGGACGAGCGGGTCTAAATGGGCCTTAAAATGGACCCGTTGTACTTATAACTGCGTAAAAAGAACATAAATTGAATTTTTGCAATACAATAGTGTTGGAAATCTCGTAATCAATGATATGAACTCTTAAGTTTTGATTAAAACTTGTTTTGCAGTCCTTTTTGTAGAGGTTTCGGACTAGCGGGTCTAAATGGGCCGTAAAATGGACCCGCTGGACTTTTAACTGAGTAAAAAGTACAAAAATTTAGTTTTTGCAATATAATCGTGTTGAAAAGATCGTAATCAATTATATGAACTCCTAAAATTGGATCAAAACTTGTTTTTCAGTCATTTTTGAAGAGGTTTCGAACGAGCGGGTCTAAATGGGCCGTAAAATGGACCCGTTGGACTTTTAACTAAGTAAAAAATACTGAATTTGAGTTTTTGCAATATAATCTTGTTGAAAAGCTCGCAATCAATTATATAAACTCCTAAAATTGAATCAAAACTTATTTTTCGTTCCTTTTTGTAAAGGTTTCGGGCGAGCGGGTCTAAATGGGCCTTAAAATGGACCCCTTGAACTTATAACTGCGTAAAAAGAACAGAAATTGAATTTTTGGAATACAATAGTGTTCAAAAGCTCGTAATCAACGATATGAACTCTTAAGTTTTGATTAAAACTTGTTTTGCGGTCCTTTTTGTATAGATTTAGGACGAGCGGGTCAAATTGGACCGTAAAATGGACCCGTTGGACTTTTAACTGTGTTGAAACGATCGTAATCAATTATATGAACTCCTACATTTGATTAAAACTTGTTTTTCAGTCATTTTTGAAGAGGTTTCGGGCGAGCGGGTCTAAATGGACCCGTTGGACTTTTAACTGAGTAAAAAGTACATAAATTGAGTTTTTGCAATATAATTGTGTTGAAAAGATCGTAATCATTTATATGAACTCCAAAAATTTGATTAAAACTTGTTTTTCAGTCATTTTTGAAGAGGTTTCGGGCGAGCGGGTCTAAATGGGCCGTAAAATGGACCCGTTGGACTTTTAACTGAGTAAGAAGTACAAAAATTGAGTTTTTGCAATATAATCGTGTTGAAAAGATGGTAATCAATTATATGAACTCCTAAAATTCGATTAAAACTTGTTTTTTAGTCATTTTTGAAGAGGTTTCGGGCGAGCGAGTCTAAATGGGCCGTAAAATGGACCCGTTGGACTTTTAACTGAGTAAAAAATACCGAATTTGAGATTTTTCAATATTATCTTGTTGAAAAGCTCGTAATCAATTATATGAACTCCTAAAATTGGATCAAAACTTGTTTTTTGGTCCTTTTGTAGAGGTTTCGGACGAGTGGGTCTAAATGGGCCTTAAAATGGACCCGTTGAACTTATAACTGCGTAAAAAGAACAGAAATTGAATTTTTGCAATAAAATAGTGTTGAAAAGCTCATAATCAACGATATGAACTCTTAAGTTTTGATTAAAACTTGTTTTGCGGTCCATTTTGTAGAGGTTTCGGACAAGCGGGTCTAAATGGGCCGTAAAATGGACCCGTTGGACTTTTAACTGAGTAAAAAATACCGAATTTGAGTTCTTGCAATATAATCGTGTTGAAACGATCATAATCAATTATATGAACTCCTAAAATTGGATCAAAACTTGTTTTTCGGTCCTTTTTGTAGTGGTTTCAGACGAGCGGGTCTAAATGGGCCTTAAAATGGACCCGTTGAACTTATAATTGTGTAAAAAGAACATAAATTGAATTTTTGCAATACAATAGTGTTGAAAAGCTTGTAATCAATGATATGAACTCTTAAGTTTTGATTAAAAATTGTTTTGCGGTCCTTTTTGTAGAGGTTTCGGACGAGCGGGTCTAAATGGGCCGTAAAATGGACCCGTTGGACTTTTAACTGAGTAAAATGTACATAAATTGAGTTTTTGCAATATAATCGTGTTGAAAAGATCGTAATCAATTATATGAACTCCTAAAATTTGTTTAAAACTTGTTTTTCAGTCATTTTTGAAGAGGTTTCGGGTGAGCGGGTCTAAATGGGTCGTAAAATGGAACCGTTGGACTTTTAACTAAGTCAAAATGCCAAATTTGAGTTTTTGCAATATAATCATGTTGAAAAGCTCGTAATCAATTATATGAACTCCTAAAATTGGATCAAAACTTGTTTTTTGGTCCTTTTTGTAGAGGTTTCGGACGAGCTGGTCTAAATGGGTTGTAAAATGGACCCCTTGGACTTTTAACTGAGTAAAAAGTACAAAAATTGAGATTTTGCAATATAATCGTGTTGAAACGATCGTAATCAATTATATGAACTCCTAAAATTTGATTAAAACTTGTTTTTTCAGTCATTTTTAAGAGGTTTCGGGCGAGCGGGTCTAAATGGGCGGTAAAATGGACCCGTTGGACTTTTAACTAAGTAAAAAACACCGAATTTGAGTTTTTGCAATATAATCTTGTTGAAAAGCTCGTAATCAATTACATGAACTCCTCAAATTGGATCAAAACTTGTTTTTCGGTCCTTTTTGTAGAGGTTTCGGACGAGCGAGTCTAAATGGGCCTTAAAATGGACCCGTTGACCTTATAACTGCGTAAAAAGAACAGAAATTGAATTTTTGCAATACAATAGTGTTCAAAAGCTCGTAATCAACGATATGAACTCTTAAGTTTTGATTAAAACTTGTTTTGCGGTCCTTTTTGTAGAGGTATCGTACGAGCGGGTCTAAATGGGCCGTAAAATAGACCCGTTGGACTTTTAACTGAGTAAAAAGTACAAAAATTGAGTTTTTGCAATATAATCATGTTGAAAAGATCGTAATCAATGTATGAAGTCCTAAAATTTGATTAAAACTTGTTTTTCGGTCATTTTTGAAGAGGTTTCGGGCGAGCGGGTCTAAATGGGCTGTAAAATTGACCCGTTGGACTTTTAACTGAGTAAAAAATACCGAATTTGTGTTTTTGCAATATAATCTTGTTGAAAAGCTCGTAATCAATTATATGAACTCCTAAAATTGGATCAAAACTTGTTTTCGGTCCTTTTTGTAGAGGTTTCAAACGAGCGGGTCTAAATGGGCCGTAAAATTGACCCGTTGGACTTTTAACTGAGTAAAAAATACCGAATTTGAGTTTTTGCAATATAATCTTGTTGAAAAGCTCGTAATCAATTATATGAACTCCTAAAATTGGATCAAAACTTGTTTTTCGGTCCTTTTTGTAGAGGTTTCGGACAAGCGGGTCTAAATGGGCCTTAAAATGGACCCGTTGTACTTATCACTGCGTAAAAATAACATAAATTGAATTTTTGCAATACAATAGTGTTGAAAAGCTCGTAATCAACGATATGAACTCTTAAGTTTTGATTAAAACTTGTTTTGCGGTCCTTTTTGTAGAGGTTTCGGACGAGCGGGTCTAAATGGGCCGTAAAATGGACTCGTTGGACTTTTAACTGAGTAAAAAGTACAAAAATTTAGTTTTTGCAATATAATCATATTGAAAAGATCGTAATCAATTATATGAACTCCTAAAATTGGATCAAAACTTGTTTTTCAGTCATTTTTGAAGAGGTTTCGGACTAGCGGGTCTAAATGGGCCGTAAAATGGACCCGTTGGACTTTTAACTGAGTTAAAAGTACAAAAATTGAGTTTTTGCAATATAATCGTGTTGAAAAGATCGTAATCAATTATATGAACTCCTAAAATTTGATTAAAACTTGTTTTTCAGTCATTTTTGAAGAGGTTTCGGGCGAGCGGGTCTAAATGGGCCGTAAAATGGACCCGTTGGACTTTTAACTAAGTAAAAAATACCAAATTTGAGTTTTTGCAATATAATCTTGTTGAAAAGCTCGTAATCAATTATATGAACTCCTAAAATTGGATCAAAGCTTATTTTTCGGTCCTTTTTGTAGAGGTTTCGGGCGAGCGGGTCTAAATGGGCCTTAAATTGGACCCTTGAACTTATAACTGCGTAAAAAGAACAGAAATTGAATTTTTGCACTACAATAGTGTTCAAAAGCTCATAATCAACGATATGAACTCTTATGTTTTGATTAAAACTTGTTTTGCCGTCATTTTTGTAGAGGTTTTGGAGGAGCGGGTCTAAATGGGCCGTGAAATGGACCCGTTGGACTTTTAACTAAGTAAAAATGCCGAATTTGAGTTTTTGCAATATAATCTTGTTGAAAAGCTCGTAATCAATTATATGAACTCCTAAAATTGGATCAAAACTTGTTTTTCAGTCCTTTTTGTAGAGGTTTCGAACGAGCGGATCTAAATGGGCCGTAAAATGGACCCGTTGAACTTATAACTGCGTAAAAAGAACATAAATTGAATTTTTGCAACACAATAGTGTTGAAAAGCTCGTAATCAACGATAAGAACTCTTAAGTTTTGATTAAAACTTGTTTTGCAGTCCTTTTTGTAGAGGTTTTGGCCGAGCGGGTCTAAATGGGCCGTGAAATGGACCCGTTGGACTTTTAACTAAGTAAAAAAATACCAAATTTGAGTTTTTTGCAATATAATATTGTTGAAAAGCTCGTAATCAATTATATGAACTCCTAAAATTGGATAAAAACTTGTTTTTCGGTCCTTTTTGTAGAGGTTTCAAACGAGCGGGTCTAAATGGGCCGTACAATTGACCCGTTGGACTCTTAACTGAGTAAAAAATACCGAATTTGAGTTTTTGCAATATAATCTTGTTGAAAAGCTCGTAATCAATTATATGAACTCCTAAAATTGGATCAAAACTTGTTTTCGGTCCTTTTTGTAGAGGTTTCGGACGAGCGGGTCTAAATGGGCCTTAAAATGGACCCGTTGTACTTATAACTGCGTAAAAATAACATAAATTGAATTTTTGCAATACAATAGAGTTGAAAAGCTCGTAATCAACGATATGAACTCTTAAGTTTTGATTAAAACTTGTTTTGCGGTCCTTTTTGTAGAGGTTTCGGACGAGCGGGTCTAAATGGGCCGTAAAATGGACCCGTTGGACTTTTAACTTAGTAAAAAGTACAAAAATTGAGTTTTTGCAATATAATCGTGTTGAAAAGATCGTAATCAATGTATGAAGTCCTAAAATTTGATTAAAACTTGTTTTTCAGTCATTTTTGAAGAGGTTTCGGGCGAGCGGGTCTAAATGGGCTGTAAAATGGACCCGTTGGACTTTTAACTGAGTAAAAAATACCGAATTTGTGTTTTTGCAATATAATCTTGTTGAAAAGCTTGTAATCATTTATATGAACTCCTAAAATTTTATCAAAACTTGTTTTTCAGTCATTTTTGAAGAGGTTTCGGACGTGTGGGTCTAAATGGGCCGAAAAATGGACCAGTTGGACTTTTAACTGAGTAAAAAATACCGAATTTGAGTTTTTGCAATATAATCTTGTTGAAAAGCTCGTAATCAATTATATGAACTCCTAAAATTGGATCAAAACTTGTTTTTCGATCCTTTTTGTAGAGGTTTCGGACGAGCGGGTCTAAATGGGCCTTAAAATGGACCCGTTGAACTTATAACTGCGTAAAAAGAATAGAAATTGAATTTTTGCAATACAATAGTGTTGAAAAGCTCGTAATCAACGACATGAACTCTTAAGTTTTGATTAAAACTTTTTTTGCGGTCCTTTTTGTAGAGGTTTCGGACGAGTGGGTCTAAATGGGCCGTAAAATGGACCCGTTGGACTTTTAACTGAGTAAAAGGTACAAAAATTGTGTTTTTTCAATAGAATCGTGTTGAAAAGATCGTAATCAATTATATGAACTCCTAAAATTTGATTAAAACTTGTTTTTCAGTCATTTTTGAAGAGGTTTCGGGCGAGCGGGTCTAAATGGGCCGTAAAATGGACCCGTTGGACTTTTAACTGAGTAAAAAATACCAAATTTGAGTTTTTGCAATATAAACTTGTTGAAAAGCTCGTAATCAATTATATGAACTCCTAAAATTGGATCAAAACTTATTTTTCGGTCCTTTTTGTAGAGGTTTCGGGCGAGCGGGTCTAAATGGGCCTTAAATTGGACCCATTGAACTTATAACTGCGTAAAAAGAACAGAAATTGAATTTTTGCAATACAATAGTGATAAAAAGCTCATAATCAACGATATGAACTCTTAATTTTTGATTAAAACTTGTTTTGCGGTCCTTTTTGTAGAGGTTTTGGAGGAGCGGGTCTAAATGGGCCGTGAAATGGACCCGTTGGACTTTTAACTAAGTAAAAAATGCCGAATTTGAGTTTTTGCAATATAATCTTGTTGAAAAGCTCGTAATCAATTATATGAACTCCTAAAATTGGATCAAAACTTGTTTTTCGGTCCTTTTTGTAGAGGTTTCGAACGAGCGGGTCTAAATGGGCCGTAAAATGGACCCGTTGAACTTATAACTGCGTAAAAAGAACATAAATTGAATTTTTGCTATACAATAGTGTTGAAAAGCTCGTAGTCAACGATATGAACTCTTAAGTTTTGATTAAAACTTGTTTTGCGGTCCTTTTTGTAGAGGTTTTGGACGAGCGGGTCTAAATGGGCCGTGAAATGGACCCGTTGGACTTTTAACTAAGTTAAAAATACCAAAATTGAGTTTTTGCAATATAATCTTGTTGAAAAGCTCGTAATCAATTATATGAACTCCTAAAATTGGATCAAAACTTGTTTTTTGGTCCTTTTTGTAAAGGTTTCGGACGAACGGGTCTAAATGGGCCTTAAAATGGACCCGTTGTACTTATAACTGCGTAAAAAGAACATAAATTGAATTTTTGCAATACAATAGTGTTGAAAAGCTCGTAATCAATGATATGAACTCTTAAGTTTTGATTAAAACTTGTTTTGCGGGCCTTTTTGTAGAGGTTTCGGAAGAGCGGGTCTAAATGGGCCGTAAAATGGACCCATTGGACTTTTAACTGAGTAAAAAGTACAAAAATTTAGTTTTTACAATATAATCGTGTTGAAAAGATCGTAATCAATTATATGAACTCCTAAAATTGGATCAAAACTTGTTTTTCAGTCATTTTTGAAGAGGTTTCGAACGAGCGGGTCTAAATGGGCCGGAAAATGGACCCGTTGGACTTTTAACTAAGTAAAAAATACCGAATTTGAGTTTTGCAATATAATCTTGTTGAAAAGCTCGTAATCAATTATATGAACTCCTAAAATTGGATCAAAACTTGTTTCTCGGTCCTTTTTGTAGAGGTTTCGGACGAGCGGGTCTAAATGGGCCTTAAAATAGACCCGTTGAACTTATAACTGCGTAAAAACAACAGAAATTGATTTTTTGCAATACATTAGTGTTAAAAAGCTCGTAATCAATGATATGAACTCTTAAGTTTTGATTAAAACTTGTTTTGCGGTCCTTTTTGTAGAGTTTTCGGACGAGCGGGTCTAAATGGGCCGTAAAATGGACCCGTTGGACTTTTAACTAAGTAAAAAGTACAAAAATTGAGTTTTTGCAATATAATCATGTTGAAAAGATCGTAATCAATTATATGAACTCCTAAAATTTGATTAAAACTTGTTTTTCAGTCATTTTTGAAGAGGTTTCGGGCGAGCGGGTCTAAATGGGCCGTAAAATGGACCCGTTGGACTTTTAACTGAGTAAAAAATACCGAATTTGAGTTTTTGCGATATAATCTTGTTGAAAAGCTCGTAATCAATTATATGAACTCCTAAAATTGAATCAAAACTTATTTTCGGTCCTTTTTGTAGAGGTTTCGGGCGAGCGGGTCTAAATGGGCCTTAAAATGGACCCGTTGAACTTATAACTGCGTAAAAAGAACAAAAATTGAATTTTTGCAATACAATAGTGTTGAAAAGCTCGTAGTCAACGATATGAACTCTTAAGTTTTGATTAAAACTTGTTTTGCGGTCCTTTTTTAGAGGTTTTGGACGAGTGGGTCTAAATGGGCCGTGAAATGGACCCGTTGGACTTTTAACTAAGTTAAAAAATACCGAATTTGAGTTTTTGCAATATAATCTTGTTGAAAAGCTCGTAATCAATTATATGAATTCCTAAAATTGGATCAAAACTTGTTTTTCGGTCCTTTTTGTAGAGGTTTCGAACGAGCGGGTCTAAATGGGCCGTAAAATGGACCCGTTGAACTTATAACTGCGTTAAAAGAACAAAAATTGAATTTTTGCAATACAATAGTGTTTAAAATCTCGTAGTCAACGATATGAACTCTTAAGTTTTGATTAAAACTTGTTTTGCGGTCCTTTTTGTAGAGGTTTTGGACGAGCGGGTCTAAATGGGCCGTGAAATGGACCCGTTGGACTTTTAACTAAGTTAAATAAATACCGAATTTGAGTTTTTTCAATATAATCTTGTTGAAAAGCTCGTAATCAATTATATGAACTCCTAAAATTGGATCAAAACTTGTTTTTTGGTCCTTTTTGTAGAGGTTTCAGACGAGCGGGTCTAAATGGGCCTTAAAATGGACCCGTTGTACTTATAACTGCGTAAAAGAACATAAATTGAATTTTTGCAATACAATAGTGTTGAAAAGCTCGTAATCAACGATATGAACTCTTAAGCTTTGATTAAAACTTGTTTTGCGGGCCTTTTTGTAGAGGTTTCGGACGAGCGGGTATAAATGGGCCGTAAAATGGACCCGTTGGACTTTTAACTAAGTAAAAAATACCGAATTTGAGTTTTTACAATATAATCTTGTTGAAAAGATCGTAATCAATTATATGAACTCCTAAAATTGGATCAAAACTTGTTTTTCAGTCATTTTTGAAGAGGTTTCGAACGAGCGGGTCTAAATGGGCCGAAAAATAGACCCGTTGGACTTTTAACTAAGTTAAAAATACCGAATTTGAGTTTTTACAATATAATCTTGTTGAAAAGCTCGTAATCAATTATATGAACTCCTAAAATTGGATCAAAACTTGTTTTTCGGACCTTTTTGTAGAGGTTTCGGACGAGCGGGTCTAAATGGGCCTTAAAATAGACCCGTTGAACTTATAACTGCGTAAAAACAACATAAATTGAATTTTTGCAATACAATAGTGTTGAAAAGCTCGTAATCAATGATATGAACTCTTAAGTTTTGATTAAAACTTGTTTTACGCTCCTTTTTGTAGAGGTTTCAGACGAGCGGGTCTAAATGGGCCGTAAAATGGACCCGTTGGACTTTTAACTAAGTAAAAAGTACAAAAATTGAGTTTTTGCAATATAATCATGTTGAAAAGATCGTAATCAATTATATGAACTCCTAAAATTTGATTAAAACTTGTTTTTCAGTCATTTTTGAAGAGGTTTCGGGCGAGCGGGTCTAAATGGGCCATAAAATGGACCCGTTGGACTTTTAACTGAGTAAAAAATACCGAATTTGAGTTTTTGCAATATAATCTTGTTGAAAAGCTCGTAATCAATTATATGAACTCCTAAAATTGAATCAAAACTTATTTTTCGGTCCTTTTTGTAGAGGTTTCGGGCGAGCGGGTTTAAATGGGCCTTAAAATGGACCCGTTGAACTTATAATTGCGTAAAAAGAACAAAAATTGAATTTTTGCAATACAATAGTGTTCAAAAGCTCGTAATCAATGATATGAACTCTTAAGTTTTGATTAAAACTTGTTTTGCGGTCCTTTTTGTAGAGGTTTCGGACGAGCGGGAAAACTTGTTTTGCGGTCCTTTTTATAGTGGTTTGGGACATGCGAGTCTAAATAGGCCGTAAAATGGACCCGTTTGACTTTTAGCTGAGTAAAAAGTATAAAAATTGTCTTTTTGCAATATAATTGTGTTGAAAAGCTCGTAATCAAAGATATGAACTCCTAAAGTTTGATTACAACATGTTTTCGGTCCTATTTGTAGAGTTTTCTGGTGAGCGGGTCTAAATGGACCCGTTGGACTTTTAACTAGTCAAAAATTCAGAAATTGAGTTTTTTCAATATAATCTTGTTGAAAAGCTCGTAATCAATGATATAAACTCTTAAGTTTTGATTAAAACTTATTTTGTGGTCCTTTTTGTAGAGGTTTCGGACGGGCGGGTCTAAATGGGCCGTAAAATGCACCCGTTGGACTTTTAACTGAGTAAAAAGTACATAAATTGAGTTTTTGCAATATAATCATGTTGAAAAGATTGTAATCAATGATTTAAAGTCCTAAAATTTGATTAAACTTGTTTTTCGGTCCATTTTGTAGATGTTTTGGGCGAGCGGGTCTAAATGATCCGTAAAATGGACCTGTTGGACTTTTAACTTAGAAAAAAAAATACCGAAATTGAGTTTTGGAATATAATCTTGGTAAAAAGCTTGTAATCAATTGTATGAACTCCTAAGATTTGATTAAAACTTGTTTTCGGTCATTTTGAAGAGGTTTCGGGCGAGCGGGTCTAAATAGGCGTTAAAATGGACCCGTTGGACTTTTAACTGGGTTAAAAGAACAAAAATTTAGTTTTTGCAACACAATAGTGTTGAAAAGCTCGAATTCAATGATATGAAGTCCTAGAATTTGATAAAAACTTGTTTTCCGGTCCTCTTTGTAGAGGTTTCGGGCGAGCGGGGCTAAATGGGCCTTAAAATGGACTCTGTGGACTTTTAACTGAGTAAAAAGAACAAAAATCAAAGTTTTGCAATACAATAGTCTTGGAAAGCTTATAATCAATGATATGAACACCTAAGTTTTAATTAAAACTTGATTTGCGGTCTTTTTTCTAGAGGTTTCGGACGATAGGGTCTAAATGGGCCGTAAAATTGACCCGTTGGACTTTAAACTGAGTAAAAAGTACAAAAAATGAGTTTTTGCAATATAATCGTGTTGAAAAGATCGTAATCAATGATATGAAGTCCTAAAATTTGATTAAAACTTGTTTTTCGGTCCTTTTTGTAGAGGTTTCGGGCGAGCGGGTCTAAATGGGTCGTAAAATGGACCCGTTGGACTTTTAACTGAGTAAAAAATACCGAATTTGAGTTATTGCAATATAATCTTGTTGAAAAGCTCGTAATCAATTATATGAACTCGTAAAATTGGATCAAAACTTGTTTTCGGTCCTTTTTGTAGAGGTTTCGTACGAGCGGGTCTAAATGTGCCATAAAATGGACCCGTTGGAAAGATCGTAATCAATGATATGAACTCCTAAGTTTTGATTAAATTTTATTAGCGGTCTAAATGGGTCATAAAATGGACCCGTTGGAAAGATTTTTCGGACGAGTGGGTCTAAATGGGTCGTAAAATGGACCCTTGGACATTAAACTTAGTAAAAAGTACATAATTGGAGTTTTTCAATATAATTCTGTTGAAACGATCGTAATCAATGATATGAAGTCCTAAAATTTGATTAAAACATGTTTTTCGGTCCTTTTTATAGAGGTTTCGAGTGAGCGGGTCTAAATGGGCCGTAAAATGGTCCCGTTGGACTTTTATTTGAGTAAAAGTACATAAATTGATCTTTTACAATATAATCTAATTAAAAAGCTAGTAATCAATTATATGAACCCCTAAAATTTGATCAAAACTGATTTTTAGGTCATTTTTTAAGAGGTTTCGGGCGAGCGGGTCTAAATGGGCGTTAAAATGGACTCGTTGGACTTTTAACTGGGTTAAAAGAACAGAAATTGTGTTTTTGCAACACAATAGTGTTGAAAAGCTCGTAATCAATGATATAAACTCCTAAGTTTTGATTAAAACTTGTTTTCGGTCATTTTTAAAGAGGTTTCGGGCGAGCGTGTCTAAATGGGCCTTAAAATGGACCCGTTGGACTTTTAACTGGGTTAAAAGAACAGAAATTGAGTTTTTGTAATACAATAGTGTTGAAAAGCTCGTAATCAATGATATCAACTCCTAAGTTTTGATTAAAACTTGTTTTTTGGTCCTTTTTGTAGAGGTTTCGGGCGAGCGGGTCTAAATGGTCCGTAAAATGGACCAGTTGGACTTTTAACTGAGTAAAAAATACAGAAATTGAGTTTTTGGAATATAATCTTGGTGAAAAGCTCGTAATCAATTATATGAACTCCTAAAATTTGAATAAAACATGTTTTTTGTCCTTTTTGTAAAGATTTCGGGCGAGCGGGTCTAAAAGGGCTTTAAAATGGACCCGTTGGACTTTTAACTCTGTAAAAAATACCGAAATTGAGTTTTTGCAATAAAATCTTTTTGAAAAGCTCGTAATCAATGATATGAACTCTTAAGTTTTGATTAAACTTTTTTTGCGGTCCTTTTTGTAGAGGTTTTGGACGAGCGGGTCTAAATGGGCCATAAAATGGACCCGTTGGACTTTTAATTGAGTAAAAAGTACATAAATTGAGTTTTTGTGATACAAGCTTGTTGAAAATATCGTAATCAATGATATGAAGTCCTAAAATTTGATTAAACTTGTTTTCCGGTCCTTTTTGTAGAGGTTTCGGGAGAGCGGGTCTAAATGAGCCGTAGAATGGACTCGTCGGACTTTTAACTGAGTAAAAAAGAAAGAAATTGAGTTTTTGCAATATAATATTTTTGAAAAGCTCGTAATCATATATTTGAACTCCTAAAATTTTATTAAAACATGTCTTCGGTCCTTTTTGTAGAGGTTTGGGACAAGCGGGTCTAAATAGGTCGTAAAATGGACTTGTTGGACTTTTAACTTAGTAAAAAGTACATAAATTGAGGTTTTGCAATATAATCGTGTTGAAAAGCTCGTAATCAATTATATGAACTAATAAAATTTGATTAAAACCTTTTTTCGGTCCTTTTTGTAGAGGTTTCGGGCGAGCGGGGCTAAATGGGTCGTAAAATAGACCCGTTGGACTTTTAACTAAGTAAAAAAATAGAGAAATTGAGTTTTTGCAATATAATCTTGTTGAAAAGCTCGTAATCAATTAGAAGAACTCCTAGAATTTGATTAAAACTTGTTTTGCGATCCTTTATGTAGAGGTTTGGAACAAGCATATCTAAATAGGCCGTAAAATGGACCCGTTGGACTTTTATCCGAGTAAAAAGTATAAAAATTGAGTTTTTGCATTATAATCGTGTTGAAAAGCTCATAACCAAAGATATGACCTCCTACAATTTGATTAAAACTTTTTTTGCGGTCCTATTTGTAGAGATTTCGGGCGAGCGGGTCTAAATGGGCCGTAAAATGGTCCCGTTGGACTTTTATTTGAGTAAAAAGTACATAAATTGAGCTTTTTCAATATTATCGTGTTGAAAAGCTCGTAATCAATTATATGAAATCCTAAAATTTGAAGAAAACTGATTTTTAGGTCATTTTTGAAGATGTTTCGGGTGAGCGAGTCTAAATGGGCCATAAAATAGACTCGTTGAACTTTTAACTAGGTTAAAAGAACAGAAATCGAATTTTTGCAATACAATAGTGTTGAAAAGCTCGTAATCAATGATATGACCTCCTAAGTTTTGATTAAAACTTGATTTGCGGTCCTTTTTGTAGAGGTTTCGAGCGAGAGAGTATAAATGGGTCGTAAAATGGACCCGTTGGACTTTTAACTGAGTAAAAAGAACATAATTTGAGTTTTTGCAATATAATTCTGTTGAAAATATCGTAATCAATGATATGAAGTCCTAAAATTTGATTAAAACATGTTTTTCGGTCCTTTTTGTAGAGGTTTCGCGCGAGCGGGTCTAAATGGGCATTAAAATGGACTTGTTGGAATTTTAACTGAGTAAAAAATACAGAAATCGAGTTTTTTTCAATATAATCTATTTGAAAAGCTTGTAATCAATTATATGAACTCCTAAAATTTTATAAAAACTTGTTTTCGGTCATTTTGAAGAGGTTTCGGGCGAGCGGGTCTAAATAGGCGTTAAAATGGACCCGTTGGACTTTTAATTGGATTAAAAGAACAAAAATTTAGTTTTTGCAACACAATAGTGTTGAAAAGCTCGTATTCAAAGATATGAACTCCTAAAATTTGATCAAAACTTGTTTTCGGTCCTCTTTGTAGAGGTTTCGGGCAAACGGGGCTAAATGGGCCTTAAAATGGACCCGGTGGACTTTTAACTGAGTAAAAAGAACAAAAATCGAAGTTTTGCAATACAATAGTCTTGAAAAGCTTATAATCAATGATATGAACTCCTAAGTTTTGATTAAAACTTGATTTGCGGTCTTTTTTCTATAGGTTTCGGACGATAGGGTCTAAATGGACCGTAAAATTGACCCGTTGGACTTTAAACTGAGTAAAAAGTTCAAAAAATGAGTTTTTGCAATATAATCGTGTTGGAAAGATCGTAATCAATGATATGAAGTCCTAAAATTTGATGAAAACATGTTTTTCGGTCCTTTTTGTAGAGGTTTCAGGCGAGCGGGTCTAATTGGGCATTAAAATGTACCCCTTGGACTTTTAACTGAGTAAAAAATACGGAAATTGAGTTTTTGCAATATAATCTTGTTGAAAAGCTCGTAATCAATTTTATGAAGTTCTAAAATTTGATCAAAACATGTTTTTCGGTCCTCTGTGTAGAGGTTTCGGGTGAGCGGGTCTAAATGGGCCTTAAAAAAGACCCGTTGGACTTTTAACTCAGTAAAAAATACAGAAATTGAGTATTTGCAATATAATCTTGTTGAAAAGCTCGTAATCAATGATATGAACTCCTAAGTTTTGATTAAAACTTGTTTTTCGGTAATTTTTGTAGAGGTTTCGGACGAGCGGGTCTAAATGGGCCGTAAAATGGACTCGTTGGACTTTTAACTGAGTAAAAAGTACATAAATTGAGTTTTTTCAATATAATCGTGTTGAAAAGATCGTAATCAATGATATCAAGTCCTAAAATTTGATTAAACATGTTTTTGATCCTTTTTGTATAGGTTTCGGGCGAGCGGGTCTAAATTTTGTTTTCGGTCATTTTTGAAGAGGTTTTGGGCGAGCGAGTCTAAATGGGCCTTAAAATAGACCCGTTGGACTTTTAACTGGGTTAAAAGAACAGAAATTGAGTTTTTGCAATATAATATTGTTGAAAAGCTCGTAATCAATGATATGAACTCCTAAGTTTTGATTAAAACTTGTTTTTCGGTCCTTTTGTAGATGTTCCGGGCGAGCGGGTCTAAATGGGCCGTAAAATGGACACGTTGGACTTTTAACTGAGTAAAAAAATACATAAATTGAGTTTTTGGAATAAAATCTTGTTGAAAAGCTCGCAATTAATTATATGAACTCCTAAAATTTGATTAAAACATGTTTTCGGTCCTTTTTGTAGAGGTTTCGGGCGAGCGGGTCTAAATGGGCCTTAAAATGGACCTGTTGGACTTTTAACTGAGTAAAAAATATAGAAATTGAGTTTTTGCAATATAATCTTGTTGAAAAGCTCGTAATCAATGATATGAACTCTTAAGTTTTGATTAAAACATGTTTTGCGGTCCTTTTTGTAGGGGTTTCGGACGAGCGAGTCTAAATGGGTCGTAAAATGGACCCGTTGGACTTTTAACTAAGTAAAAAGTACATAAATTGAGTTTTTGCAATAAAATTGTGTTGAAAAGATCGTAATCAATGATATGAAGTTCCAAAATTTTATTACACTTGTTTTCTGGTCCTTTTTGTAGAGGTTTCGGGAGAGCGGGTCTAAATGGGCCGTAAAATGGACTCGTTCGACTTTTAACTGAGTAAAAAAGAAAGAAATTAAGTTTTTAGGATATAATATTTTTGAAAAGCTCATAATCAATTATATGAACTCCTAAAATTTGATTAAAACATGTTTCTCGGTCATTTTTGATGAGGTTTCGGGCGAGCGGGTCTAAATGGGCCTTAAAATGTACATGTTGGACTTTTAACTTGATCAAAAGAACATAAATTGAATTTTTGCAATACAATAGTGTGGAAAAGATCGTAATTAATGAGATGAACTCATATGTTTTGATTAAAACTTGTTTTGCGGTCCTTTTTGTAGTGGTTTGGGACAAGCAAGTCTAAATAGGCCGTAAAATGGACCCGTTGGACTTTTAACTGAGTAAAAAGTTTAAAAATTGAGTTTTTGCAATATAATCGTGTTGAAAAGCTCGTAATCAAAGATATGAACTCTTAATGTTTGATTAAAACATGTTTTTCGGTCCTTTTTGTAGAGGTTTCGGGCGAGCGGGTCTAAATGGGCCTTAAAATGGACCAGATGGACTTTTAACTGAGTAAAAAATACAGAAATTGAGTTTTCTCAATATAATCTTGTTGAAAATCTCGTAATCAATGATATGAACTCTTAAATTTTGATTAAAACTTGTTTTGTTGTCTTTTTTGTAGAGGTTTCAGGCGAGCAGGTCTAAATGGGCCGTAAAATGGACCCGTTGGACTTTTAACGGAGGAAAAGAATGGAAATTGAATTTTTGCAATTCAGTAGTGTTGAAAAGATCGTAATCAATGATATGAACTCATAAGTTTTGATTAAAACTTGTTTTGCGATCCTTTATGTAGAGGTTTGGAACAAGCATATCTAAATAGGCCGTAGAATGGACCCGTTGGACTTTTATCCGAGTAAAAAGTATAAAAATTGAGTTTTTGCATTATAATCGTGTTGAAGAGCTCATAACCAAAGATATGACCTCCTACAATTTGATTAAAACTTTTTTTTGCGGTCCTATTTGTAGAGATTTCGGGCGAGCGGGTCTAAATGGGCCGTAAAATGGTCCCGTTGGACTTTTATTTGAGTAAAAAGTACATAAATTGAGCTTTTTCAATATTATCGTGTTGAAAAGCTCGTAATCAATTATATGAACTCCTAAAATTTGATGAAAACTGATTTTTAGGTCATTTTTGAAGATGTTTCGGGCGAGCGAGTCTAAATCGGCCATAAAATAGACTCGTTGAACTTTTAACTAGGTTAAAAGAACAGAGATCGAATTTTTGCAATACAATAGTGTTGAAAAGCTCGTAATCAATGATATGACCTTCTAAGTTTTGATTAAAACTTGATTTGCGGTCCTTTTTGTAGAGGTTTCGAGCGAGCGAGTATAAATGGGTCGTAAAATGGACCCGTTGGACTTTTAACTGAGTAAAAAGAACATAATTTGAGTTTTTGCAATATAATTCTGTTGAAAATATCGTAATCAATGATATGAAGTCCTAAAATTTGATTAAAACATGTTTTTCGGTCCTTTTTGTAGAGGTTTCGCGCGAGCGGGTCTAAATGGGCATTAAAATGGACTTGTTGGAATTTTAACTGAGTAAAAAATACAGAAATCGAGTTTTTTTCAATATAATCTATTTGAAAAGCTTGTAATCAATTATATGAACTCCTAAAATTTTATAAAAACTTGTTTTCGGTCATTTTGAAGAGGTTTCGGGCGAGCGGGTCTAAATAGGCATTAAAATGGACCCGTTGGACTTTTAATTGGATTAAAAGAACAAAAATTTAGTTTTTGCAACACAATAGTGTTGAAAAGCTCGTATTCAAAGATATGAACTCCTAAAATTTGATCAAAACTTGTTTTTCGGTCCTCTTTGTAGAGGTTTCGGGCAAGCGGGGCTAAATGGGCCTTAAAATGGACCCGGTGGACTTTTAACTGAGTAAAAAGAAAAAAAATCAAAGTTTTGCAATACAATAGTCTTGAAAAGCTTATAATCAATGATATGAACTCCTAAGTTTTGATTAAAACTTGATTTGCGGTCTTTTTTCTATAGGTTTCGGACGATAGGGTCTAAATGGGCCGTAAAATTGACCCGTTGGACTTTAAACTGAGTAAAAAGTACAAAAAATGAGTTTTTGCAATATAATCGTGTTGAAAAGATCGTAATCAATGATATGAAGTCCTAAATTTTGATGAAAACATGTTTTTCGGTCCTTTTTGTAGAGGTTTCGGGCGAGCAGGTCTAATTGGGCATTAAAATGTACCCGTTGGACTTTTAACTGAGTAAAAAATACGGAAATTGAGTTTTTGCAATATAATCATGATGAAAAGCTTGTAATCAATTATATGAACTCCTAATATTTGATTAAAACTTATTTTTCGGTCATTTTTGAAGAAGTTTCCGGCGAGTGGGTCTAAATGTGCGTTAAAATGGACCCGTTGGACTTTTAACCTAGTTAAAAGAACTTAAATTGAGTTTTTGCAATACAATAGTGTTCAAAAGCTCGTAATCAATGATATGAACTCCTATGTTTTGATTAAAACTAGTTTTTCGGTCCTTTTTGTAGAGGTTTCGAGCGAGCGGGTCTAAATGGGCCGTAAAATGGACCCGTTGGTCTTTTAACTGAGTAAAAAATATAGAAATTGAGTTTTTGCAATATAATCTTGTTGAAAAGCTCGTAAGCAATTTTATGAAGTTCTAAAATTTGATCAAAACATGTTTTTCGGTCCTTTGTGTAGAGGTTTCGGGTGAGCGGGTCTAAATGGGCCTTAAAAAAACCCGTTGGACTTTTAACTCAGTAAAAAATACAGAAATTGAGTTTTTGCAATATAATATTGTTGAAAAGCTCGTAATCAATGATATGAACTCCTAAGTTTTGATTAAAACTTGTTTTTCGGTAATTTTGTAGAGGTTTCGGACGAGCGGGTGTAAATGGGCCGTAAAATGGGCTCGTTGGACTTTTAACTGAGTAAAAAGTACATAAATTGAGTTTTTGCAATATAATCGTGTTGAAAAGATCGTAATCAATGATATCAAGTCCTAAAATTTGATTAAACATGTTTTTGATCCTTTTTGTAGAGGTTTCGGGCGAGCGGGTCTAAATTTTGTTTTCGGTTATTTTTGAAGAGGTTTTGGGCGAGCGAGTCTAAATGGGCCTTAAAATAGACCCGTTGGACTTTTAACTGGGTTAAAAGAACAGAAATTGAGTTTTTGCAATATAATATTGTTGAAAAGCTCGTAATCAATGATATGAACTCCTAAGTTTTGATTAAAACTTGTTTTTCGGTCCTTTTGTAGATGTTCCGGGCGAGCGGGTCTAAATGGGCCGTAAAATGGACACGTTGGACTTTTAACTGAGTAAAAAAATACATAAATTGAGTTTTTGGAATAAAATCTTGTTGAAAAGCTCGCAATTAATTATATGAACTCCTAAAATTTGATTAAAACATGTTTTCGGTCCTTTTTGTAGAGGTTTCGGGCGAGCGGGTCTAAATGGGCCTTAAAATGGACCTGTTGGACTTTTAACTGAGTAAAAAATATAGAAATTGAGTTTTTGCAATATAATCTTGTTGAAAAGCTCGTAATCAATGATATGAATTCTTAAGTTTTGATTAAAACATGTTTTGCGGCCCTTTTTGTAAGGGTTTCGGAAGAGCGGGTCTAAATGGGCCGTAAAATGGACCCGTTGGACTTTTAACTAAGTAAAAAGTACATAAATTGAGTTTTTGCAATATAATCGTGTTGAAAAGATCGTAATCAATGATATGAAGTTCCAAAATTTTATTACACTTGTTTTCTGGTCCTTTTTGTAGAGGTTTCGGGAGAGCGGGTCTAAATGGGCCGTAAAATGGACTCGTTGGACTTTTAACTGAGTAAAAAAGAAAGAAATTGAGTTTTTAGGATATAATATTTTTGAAAAGTTCATAATCAATTATATGAAATCCTAAAATTTGATTAAAACATGTTTTTCGGTCATTTTTGAGGAGGTTTCGGGCGAGCGGGTCTAAATGGGGCTTAAAATGGACATGTTGGACTTTTAACTTGATCAAAAGAACATAAATTGAATTTTTGCAATACAATAGTGTGGAAAAGATCGTAATTAATGAGATAAACTCATATGTTTTGATTAAAACTTGTTTTGTGGTCCTTTTTGTAGTGGTTTGGGACAAGCGAGTCTAAATAGGCCGTAAAATGGACCCGTTGGACTTTTAACTGAGTAAAAAGTTTAAAAATTGAGGTTTTGCAATATAATCGTGCTGAAAAGCTCGTAATCAAAGATATGAACTCTTAATGTTTGATTAAAACATGTTTTTCGGTCCTTTTTGTAGAGGTTTCGGGCGAGCGGGTCTAAATGGGCCTTAAAATGGACCCGATGGACTTTTAACTGAGTAAAAAATACAGAAATTGAGTTTTCTAAATATAATCTTGTTGAAAATCTCGTAATCAATGATATGAACTCTTAAATTTTGATTAAAACTTGTTTTGTGGTCTTTTTTGTAGAGGTTTCGGATGAGCGGGTCTAAATGGGCCGTAAAATGGATCCGTTGGACTTTTAACTGAGTAAAAAGTACATAAATTCAGTTTTTGCAATATAATCGTGTTGAAAAGATCGTAATCAATGATATGAAGTCCTAAAATTTGATAAAACTTATTTTCGGTCCTTTTTGTAGAGGTTTCGGGTGAGCGGGTCTAAATGGTCCGTAAAATGGACCCGTTAGACTTTTATCTGAGTAAAAAATACAGAAATTGAGTTTTGCAATATAATCTTTTTGAAAAGCTCGTAATCAATTATATGAACTCTTAAAATTTGATGAAAACTTGTTTTTCGATCATTTTTGAAGAGGTTTCGGGAGAGCGGGTCTAAATGGGTCCGTTGGACCTTTAACAGTGTTAAAAGAACATAAATAAAATTTTTGCAATACAATAGTGTTGAAAAGCTCGTAATCAATGATAAGAACTCCTAAGTTTTGATTAAAACTTTATTAGCGGTCCTTTTTGTAGATGTTTCGGAGGAGCGGGACTAAATGGGTCGTAAAATGGACCTGTTGGACTTTAAACTGAGTAAAAAGTACATAATTTGAGTTTTTGCAATATAATTCTGTTGAAAAGATCGTAATTAATGATATGAAGTCCTAAAATTTGATTAAAACATGTTTTTCGATCTTTTTTATAGAGGTTTCGGGCGAGCGGGTCTAAATAGGCCGTAAAATGGTCCCGTTGGACTTTTTTTTGAGTAAAAGTATATAAATTGAGCTTTTGCAATATAATATTGTTGAAAAGCTCGTAATTAATTATATGAACTCCTAAAATTTGATTAAAACTGATTTTTAGGTCATTTTTAAAGAGGTTTCGGGCGAGCGGGTCTAAATGGGCGTTAAAATGGACCAGTTGGACTTTTATCTTGGTTAAAAGAACATAAATTGAGTTTTTGCAACACAATAGTGTTGAAAAGCTCGTAATCAATGATATGAACTCCTAAGTTTTGATTAAAACTTGTTTTTCGGTCCTTTTTGTAGAGGTTTCGGGCAAGCGGGTTTAAATGGGCCTTAAAATGGACTTGTTGGACTTTTAACTGAATAAAAAGAACATAAATTGAATTTTTGCAATACAATACTGTTGAAAAGGTCGTAATCAATGATATGAACTCATAAGTTTTGATTAAAGCTTGTTTTGCGATCCTTTTTGTAGAGGTTTGGGATAAGCGGGTCTAAATAGGCCGTAAAATGGACCCGTTGGACTTTTAACTAAGTAAAAAGTATAAAAATTGAGTTTTTGCAATATAATCGTGTTGAAAAGCTCGTAATAAAATATATGAACTCCTAAATTTTGATTAAAATATTTTTTGCGGTCCTTTTTGTTGAGATTTCGTGCGAGCGGGTCTAAATGGGCCGTAAAATGGTCCCGTTGAACTTTTAATTGAGCAAAAAGTACATAAATTGAGCTTTTGCAATATTATCATGTTGTAAAGCTCGTAATCAATTATATGAACTCGTAAAATTTGATCAAAACTGATTTTTTGGTCATTTTTGAAGAGGTTTCGGGCAAGCGAGTCTAAATGGGCCTAAAAATGGACTCGTTGGACTTTTAATTGGATTAAAAGAACAAAAATCAAAATTTTTCAATACAATAGTGTTGAAAAGCTCGTAATCAATGATATGAACTCCTAAGTTTTGATTAAAACTTGATTTGCGGTCCTTTTGTAGAGGTTTCGGACGAGCTGGTCTAAATGGGCCGTAAAATGGACCCGTTAGACTTTAAACTGAGTAAAAAGTACGTAATTTGGGTTTTTGCAATATAATTCTGTTGAAAAGATCATAATCAATGATATGAAGTCCTAAAATTTGATTAAAACGTGTTTTTCAATCCTTTTTGTAGAGGTTTCGGGCGAGCAGGTTTAAATGGGCATTAAAATGGACTCGTTGGACTTTTAACTAAGTAAAAAATATAGAAATTGAGTTTTTGCAATATAATCTAGTTGAAAAGCTCGTAACGAATCATATGAACTCCTAGAATTTGATTAAAACATGTTTTCGGTCATTTTGAAGAAGTTTCGGGCGAGCGGGTCTAAATGAGCCTTAAAATGGACCCGTTGGACTTTTAACTAGGTTAAATGAACAGAAACTGAGTTTTTGCAACACAATAGTTTTGAAACTGTTTGGATTTTTAGCACGCTCGAATCAATCTTCTAAAATCGTCAAGAGGGTTGAATTGAACTCCCGAAAGAATTGGCTAAAACCGATAAAAATGATAGACAATTTGCACGATGATTTTAGAGTGGTTCGACTTTCTAACCAAACTCTACATCCACTACCTTAGCACACCACTAAGGATTTTCCAATTCACTACTATGAATTCTTCCTTTTGGGGCCAAAGGGATAACCTTACAACCCTATCTTTTCAATGGCTAAGATAGAACCACTCTAGTTTTTCTCTCAAGGCTAAACTAGAACCTCTCCCTTTTACAAGGTAATTTGTGTAAACAATGAAAACCTCACAAGGTGGGTGTTTACAAGAATTAAGCTCACCAGAGTGTAAAGAATAAAACAATGAAAAACACTCTCTATACAATATATACCAGAGAAATGAAGAATAAGACTTAAATGTTATTTCTCTTGATCATGAAGCTTGGATATTGTCTCTTACCATCTTCAAGTGTCCCAAGGTTGCTTTTATAGTGTGGAATGATATTCTAGCCGTTTATGGCCGTTGGAGATGTTTTGGAGCCGTTGGAAGCCATTAAAGTCGAGCTTTAAATGCTCACCTGCACAATGGTTTCGAAACCATTGAAGAGGTTTCGAAACCTTAAGAGGGGATTTGTAAAAACTAGCCGTTTATGGCCGTTGGGGATGTTTTGGAGCCGTTACAGGGCCAAAGTTTCGAAACCTTCATAGAGGTTTCGAAACCTTTGTGCCAAGGTTTCAAAAACAATAGCTTACTGCCCAGAGAGGTTTCGAAACCTTATATGATGGTTTCGAAACTTCCACTTAAAAACACAATTTTGGCTAATTTTTGACTTTAAAAAGTATATTCGATATAGGTATAAAGTCAAAAATATTTTAAACATATTTTTCAAGTTTTAAGGACTTTTGAATTATTTTTGAAATCTTTAAATAAGTCCAAAACATTTTTC
The DNA here is from genome assembly GCA_030270665.1 of Hibiscus trionum. NCBI lineage: Eukaryota > Viridiplantae > Streptophyta > Magnoliopsida > Malvales > Malvaceae > Hibiscus > Hibiscus trionum. The sequence continues at coordinate 35,317,243 of BSYR01000026.1, read as the reverse complement.
ACATAATTGTTATATCAAAATATTTCTCAACAATCTCCCCCTTTTTGATATAACAAAACTTCTTTGAAAAATTGTTTTTGACAAAAGCTCCCCTTAATTTTTCATTTACTTCTCCCCCTTTTGTTATATCAAAAATAATTCAAAATACTTTAAGCTCAAAATAACAATGGAGGTTTAAAATTTTGATTCAATTAAAAATTTTGTTTTAAAATTTTCTCCCCCTTACTCAAGCATTCCATTAAATTTTTTAGCACAAAACTTGACACATAAAGACATTGAATTTCAAGATAGAATCAAATTAAGAGCATATGAAATTCAATTTATCCAAGACTTAAAAAAAATCTTTATGCAAACATATGAATGAAACCATTAGGCTCATATGCATAAAATTTTCAAATAATGTCATGCTTGTTTAGATATTGAAATAAAAGTTCAAATGCATGAACATTAATCAAACAGAAATTAGAGAAACAAAGATATAAGAAATAAAAGCATTAAGCTTAGATGTTACCCAATTTCTTCACTTGTGTGACTAGAGCATTTCCACATCTTTGCATTGCTTTCCATTACTCCAACACACCTACAAAAGACATTTACTTGATTTTTGGTATCCAAATTACTTTGGATCCATTTACATTAGTCACAATGTCTCTAGTTCCCTTAGGAACCCATACTTGTCTAATCCTATAAGATTTTTTCTTCTTTATATGACAAGTATGCAAGGAATGACCATGATAATGACAATGTGAGCATTTTGTCATTATGGGATGAGATGAATTATTAAAAATAATTTCTTTTTGTTTTGCTAAGCTTTCAAGCTTAACTTTTAAATCAAGATTTTCTTTTTCAAAAATTCCATTGCTTGTTTTTGAAAACTCTAAATCATTTTTCAAAATCTCATTTCCTTTTTCAAAATCTAATTTTGTTTTCAAAAGAAAATCATTTTCAAATTCAAGTTTAGAAATCATTTTCTTAAATTTGGAATTCATGGTCTCAAATTACAAAAATAATTCATCGAAAGCATCTTGTAACTCATCAAATGAATATTGATTTGGATCATTAGAGTTGGAAGATACCTTGGGCTCATCGAGAGCCAAAACACCATCTACCTTTGGTGTTGAGAGGAGGATTGCACATGATGAAGCATCATCTTTCTTCTCTTCTTTCCCATATAATTTCTCAAGCTTCTCCCAAATTTCTTTGGCACTTTTGGATGGGGAGACCTTCTTGGAAATCTCTTCACTTAGGGCACAAAGAAGAATGTGCATAGCCTTTACATTGAGATGGTCCTTCTTTGTGTCTTTGGCACTCATTTTCTTCTTCTTCTTAGGAGCTTCCAAATGTCCATCTTTGATAATCATCCAAATGTCGAGGTTGAAGCCTTGGATGAAATACTTCATGATGTTGCTCCATTGGAAGTAACCTTCTCCTTTGAAGAGAGGAGGACACATGATAGAGTGGCCTTCTTCGAATGAAATAATTGTAGAACCGCTTGCCATTTGAAATCTTGAATCGGTGAAATTCGAGCAATCGATCTTTACTCCCGGATGTTAGTCCTTTGATGGAGACGAGGCTCTGATACCAATTGTTGAGTTGATCACACAATTGCAAATGGCCAAGAGGGGGTGAATTGGAAATTAAAAAGTTGGTGGGAGGAATTGGTTAAAAAAAATAAAAGATGACACAAGTAGTTAGAGTGGTTCAAGTTCTCCAAATGAACTCTACATCCACTACCTTAGTTCCCACTAAGGATTTTCAACCAATTCACTACTTGAATTCTTCCCCTTTTCTTGGATGAGGAGGTAACCTTACAAATTCGATTAAGCTTTCTACCCAAAGCTTAATCCACTCAATTTACAAAGAGAAGTTTTGGTAAACTCAAGTAATTCCTCACAAAGGATAAATGTCTACCCAATTACAATTTCAATCACCCCAAACTCACAATACAAAATGACAATTGAAAACAATAGAATTGGGTACAAGAATTTGACTTTGAAGAGCACTAGGGTTTGGATTTTTGCTTTGATGTTGCTTGTGGGTTCAATAGTTGTTGCTTGGTCAATTGAAGCTTGTTTTTATACCCTTGCATTGATTTCTAGTCGTTTGGGTAGTTGGGATCATCAATAGAGCTTTTGGGAGCAATTTTCCAGCATTAAATACAGCTTTGCAGCCTACCGTATCGGTACTCGGGAAGGGCGTATCGATACCTGCATCAAAGAGGAAAGAGTCGTTGTGCCTGAAAACAGGGCGTATCGATACGCATAGAAGGCGTACCGGTACGGTTTTAAGGGGCGTATCGATACGGAAGGCCGTATCGATACGGTTTTTGCTCACTGGAATCCCAAGCCAAGTTTACATAAAAAGTGTATCGATACGCATACCAAGCGTATCGGTACGGTATAACGATCTTTTGAAAATTGGGAAACCAACCAACTGACAAGTAACTGTCAAATAATTAAATGCTCAGATTTTCAAAGATGTGCTTATCGTATCGATACGGTTGCAAGGCGTATCGGTACGGTTACATGAAAACAGTTGCCCAGATGAATATCGTATCGATACGGTTGCAAGGCGTATCGGTATGGTTACTCCATTAAAATTCCAGTGGCAAAAGAGGGTATCGATACTCATAGGGGTATCGATACGCCTGGGCGTTTTTGCATACTTAGGCTTGAAAAACATAGGAAAAGACTTAGGGAATTATATATGTTTAAGAGCCAGTCTTTAAATATAATTTTGTTCAAAAATACTTGTCAATTGTGAGACTTTGAAGAGTACTTAAAAATTTATTGTTTTGCAAATTGGTCCTTAAGTTTATGTGTTGTATCAAAATCAATTTCGGTTTTACAGAAACACTCGTAATCAATGATATGAACTACTAATTTTTGATTAAAACTTGTTTTTCAGTCATTTTGAAGAGGTTTCGGGCGAGTGGGTCTAAATGGGCGTTAAAATGGACCCGTTGGAATTTTACCTAGGTTAAAAGAACAGATATTGAGTTTTTGCAATACAATAGTGTTGAAAAGCTCGTAATCAATGATATGAACTCTTAATTTTTTATTAAAACTTGTTTTTCGGTTCTTTTTGTAGAGGTTTCGGGCGAGCGAGTCTAAATGGGCCGTAAAATGTACCCGTTGACTTTTAATTGAGCAAAAAATACAAAAATTGAATTTTTGCAATATAATCTTGTTGAAAAGCTATTAATCATATATATGGACCTTAAAATGGACCCGTTGGACATTTAACTAGGTTAAAAGAACATAAATTGAGTTTTTGCAACACAATAGTGATGAAAAGCTCGTAATCAATGATATGAACTCCTAAGTTTTGATTAAAACTTGTTTTCCGGTCAATTTTTAAATAGGTTTCGGGCGAGCGGGTCTAAATGGGTCTAAAAATGGACCCGTTGGACTTTTAACTGGGTTAAAAGAAAATAAATTGAGTTTTTGCAACATAATAGTGTTGAAAAGCTCGTAATCAATGATATGAACTCCTAAGTTTTGATTAAAACTTGTTTTGCGGTCCTTTTTGTAGAGGTTTCGGATGAGCGGGTCTAAATGGGCCATAAAATGGACCCGTTGAACTTTTAACTGAGTAAAAAGTACATAAATTGAGTTTTTGCAATATAATTGTGTTGAAAAAATCGTAATCAATGATATGAAGTCCTAAAATTTGATTAAACCAGTTTTCTGGTCATTTTTGTAGAGGTTTCGGGAGAGCGGGTCTAAATGGGCCGTAAAATTGACTCGTTGGACTTTTAACTGAGCAAAAAAGAAAGAAATTGTGTTTTAGCAATATAATATTTTTGAAAAGATCGTAATCAATTATATAAACTCCTAAAATTTGATTAAACCTTGTTTTCGGTCATTTTTGAAGAGGTTTCGGGCGAGCGGGTCTAAATGGGCCTTAAAATGGACCCGTTGGACTTTTAACATGGTTAAAAGAACAAAAATCGAGTTTTTGCAATACAATAGTGTTGAAAAGCTCGTAATCAATGATATGAACTCCTAAGTTTTTATTAAAACTTGTTTTTCGGTCCTTTTCGTAGAGGTTTCGGGCGAGCGGTTCTAGATGGGCCGTAAAATGGACATGTTGGACTTTTAATTGAGTAAAAAATACATAAATTGAATTTTTACAATTTATTCTTGTTGAGAAGCTCTTAATCATAAATAAGAACTCCTAAAATTTGATTAAAACATGTCTTCTGTCCTTTTTGTAGAGGTTTGGGACAAGCAGGTCTAAATATGCCGTAAAATGGACCTGTTAGACTTTTAACTTAGTAAAAAGTATATAAATTGAGTTTTTGCAATATAATCGTGTTGAAAAGCTCGTAATCAAAGAATTGAACTCCTAAATTTTGATTAAAACTTTTTTGCGGTCCTTTTTGAAGATATTTCGGGCGAGCGGGTCTAAATGGGTCGTAAAATGGTCCCGTTGGACTTTTAATTGAGTAAAAAGTACATGAATTGAGCTTTTGCAATATAATCGTGTTGAAAAGCTCGTAATCAATTATATGAACACTTAAAATTTGATTAAAACTTATTTTTCGGTCCTTTTTAGAGGTTTCGGGCGAGCGGGGCTAAATGGGCCGTAAAATGGACCCGTTGGACTTTTAACTAAGTAAAAAATAGAGAAATTGAGTTTTTGATATATAATCTTGTTGAAAAGCTCGTAATCAATTATATGAACTCCTAAAATTTGATTAAAACTCGTTTTTCGATCCTTTTTGTAGAGGTTTCGGGCGAGTGGGTCTAAATGGGCCGTAAAATGGACCAGTTGGACTTTTAACTGAGTAAAAAGAACATAATTTGAATTTTTGTAATAAAATAGTGTTGAAAAGATCTTAATCAATTATATGAACCCATAAGTTTTGATTAAAACTTGTTTTGTGATCGTTTTTGTAGAGGTTTGGGACAATCAGGTCTAAATAGGCCGTAAAATGGACCCGTTTAACTTTTTACTAAGTAAAAAGTACATAATTTGAGTTTTTGCAACATAATTTTGTTGAAGAGATCGTAATCAACGATATGAAGTTTTAAATTTGATCAAAACTGATTTTATTTCATTTTTGAAGAGGTTTCGGGCGAGCGGGTCTAAATGGGCCTTAAAATAGACTCGTTGGACTTTTAACTTGTTAAAAGAACAAAAATCGTATTTTTGCAATACAGTAGTGTTGAAAAGCTCGTAATCAATTATATGAACTCGTAAGTTTTGATTAAAACTTGATTTGCGGTCCTTTTTGTAGAGGTTTTGAGCGAGCGAGTCTAAATGGATCGTAAAATGGACACGTTGGACTTTTAACTGAGTAAAAAGAACAAAAATTGAATTTTTGCAATACAAAAGTGTTGAAAAGATCGTAATCAATTATATGAACTCATAAGTTTTGATTAAAACTTGTTTTGCGATTGTTTTTGTAGAGGTTTGGGACAAGTAGGTCTAAATAGGCCGTAAAATGGACCCATTGGACTTTTAACTGAGTAAAAAGAACATAATTTGAGTTTTTACAATATAATTCTGTTGAAAAGATCGTAATCAATTATATGAAGTCCTAAAATTTGATTAAAACATGTTTTTCGGTCATTTTTGAAGAGGTTTCGGGCAAGCGGTCTAAATGGGCATTAAAATGGTCTTGTTGGAAATTTAACTGAGTAAAAACTACAAAAATCGAGTTTTTGCAATACAATAGTGTTGAAAAGCTTGTAATCAATTATATGAACTCCTAAGTTTTGATTAAAGCTTGTTTTGCGATCCTTTTGTAGAGGTTTGGGATAAGCGGGTCTAAATAGGCCGTAAAATGGACCCGTTGGACTTTTAACTAGGTTAAAAGAATAGAAATTTAGTTTTTGCAACACAATAGTGTTGAAAAGCTCGTATTCAAAGATATGAACTCCTAAAATTTAGTTAAAACTTTTTTGCGGTCCTTTTTGTAGAGATTTCGGGCGAGCAGGTCTAAATGGGCCGTAAAATGGTCCCGTTAGAGTTTTAATTGAGTAAAAAGTACATAAATTGAGCTTTTGCAATATTTTCGTGTTTAAAATCACGTAATCAATTATATGAACACTTAAAATTTGATCAAAACTTGTTTTTCAGTCCTCTTTGTAGAGGTTTCGGGCGTGCGGGGCTAAATGGGCCTTAAAATGGACTCGTTCGACTTTTAACTGAGTAAAAAGAACAAAAATTCAATTTTTGCAATACAATATTTTTGAAAAGCTCATAATCAATGATATGAACTCCTAAGTTTTGATTAAAACTTGATTTGCGGTCTTTTTTGTAAAGGTTTCGGACGAGAGGGTCTGAATGGGCCGTAAAATGGACCCGTTGGACTTTAAACTGTGTAAAAAGTACAAAAACGAGTTTTTGCAATATAATCGTGTTGAAAAGATCACAATCAATGATATGAGGTCCTAAAATTTGATTAAAACTTGTTTTTCGGTCCTTTTTGTGCAGGTTTCAGGCGAGCGGGTCTAAATGGACCGTAAAATGGACCTGTTGGACTTTTAACTAAGTAAAAAATACAGAAATTGAGTTTTTGCAGTATAATCTTTTTGAAAAGCTGGTAATGAATTATATGAACTCCTAAAATTTGATTAAAACTTATTTTTCGGTCATTTTTAAGAGGTTCCGGACGAGCGGGTCTAAATGGGCCTTCAAATGGACCCGTTGGACTTTTAACTGGGTTAAAAGAACAGAAATCGAAATTTTGCAATTCAATAGTGTTGAAAAGCTCGTAATCAATGATATGAACTCATAAGTTTTGATTATAACTTGATTTGCGGTCCTTTTTGTAGTGGTTTCGGACGAGCGGGTCTAAATGGGCCGTAAAATGGACCCGTTGGAATTAAAACTTAGTAAAAAGTACATAATTTGAGTTCTTGCAATATAATTATGTTGGAAAGATCGTAATCAATGATATGAACTCCTAAAATTTGATTAAAACATGTTTTTCGGTCCTTTTTTATAGAGGTTTCGGGCGAGCGGGTTTAATTGGGCATTTAAATGTACCCGTTGGACTTTTAACTGAGTAAAAAATACAGAAATTTAAATTTTGCAATATAATCTTGTTGAAAAGCTCGTAATCAATTATATGAATTCCTCAAATTTGATTAAAACTTGTTTTTCGGTTATTTTTGATGAAGTTTCGGGCGAGTGGGTCTAAATGAGCGTTAAAATACATAAATTGAGTTTTTGCAATACAATAGTGTTGAAAAGCTCGTAATCAATGATATGAACTCCTAAGTTTTGTTTAAAACTTGGTTTTCGGTCCTTTTTGTAGAGGTTTCAGGCGAGCGGGTCTAAATAGGCCTTAAAAATGGATCCGTTGGACTTTTAACTCAGTAAAAAATACAGAAATTGAGTTTTTGCAATATAATCTAGTTGAAAAGCTCGTAATCAATGATATGAACCCCTAAATTTTGATTAAATCTTGTTTTGCGGTTCTTTTTGTAGAGGTTTCGGATGAGCAGGTCTAAATGGGCCGTAAAATGGACCCGTTGGACTTTTAACTGAGTAAAAAGTACATAAATTGAGTTTTTGCAATATAATCGTGTTGAAAAGATCATAATCAATGATATGAATTCCTAAAATTTGATTAAACATGTTTTTCGGTCCTTTTGTAGAGGTTTCGGGCGAGCGGGTCTAAATGGACCCGTTGGACTTTTAATTGAGTAAAAAAATACTAAAATTGAGTTTTTCCAATATAATCTTTTTGAAAAGCTCGTAATCAATTATATGAACTCTTAAAATTTGATTAAAACTTGTTTTTCGGTCATTTTTGAAGAGGTTTCGGGCGAGCTGGTCTAAATGGGCCTTAAAATGGACCCATTGGACTTTTAACTGGGTTAAAAGAACAGAAATTGAGTTTTGGCAATACAATAGTGTTGAAAAGCTCGTAATCAACGATATGAACTCCTAAGTTTTGATTAAAATTTGTTTTTCGGTCCTTTTTGTAGAGGTTTCGGGCGAGCGGGTCTAAATGGGCCATAAAATGAACACGTTGGACTTTTAACTAAGTAAAAAATACATAAATTGAGTTTTTGTAGAGGTTTCGGGAGAGCGGGTCTAAATGAGCCTTAAAATGGACCCGTTGGACTTTTAACTAGGTAAAAAGAACAGAAATTGAAATTTTGCAATACAATAGTGTGGAAAAGATCGTAATCAATGATATGAACTCATAAGTTTTGATTAAAACTTGTTTTGCGGTCTTTTTTGTAGTGGTTTGGGACATGCAAGTCTAAATAGGCCATAAAATGGACCCGTTAGACTTTTAGCTGAGTAAAAAGTATAGAAATTGTGTTTTTGCAATATAATCATGTTCAAAAGCTCGTAATCAAAGATATGAACTCCTAAAGTTTGATTAAAACATGTTTTTCGGTCCTATTTGTAGAGGTTTCTAGTGAGCGGGTCTAAATGGGCCTTAAATTGGACCCGTTGGACTTTTAAATAGTCAAAAATACAGAAATTGAGTTTTTTCAATATAATCTTGTTGAAAATCTCGTAATCAATGATATAAACTCTTAAGTTTTGATTAAAACTTGTTTTGTGGTCCTTTTTGTAGAGGTTTCGGACGAGCGGGTCTAAATGGGTCGTAAAATGCACCCGTTGGACTTTTAACTGAGTAAAAAGTACATAAATTGAGTTTCTGCAATATAATCGTGTTGAAAAGATCATAATCAATGATTTGAAGTCCTAAAATTTGATTAAACTAATTTTTCGGTCCTTTTTGTAGATGTTTCGGGCGAGCGGGTCTAAATGGTCCGTAAAATGGACTTGTTGGACTTTTAACTTAGAAAAAAATACAGAAATTGAGTTTTGGAATATAATCTTGGTGAAAAGCTTGTAATCAATTATATGAACTCCTAAAATTTGATTAAAACTTGTTTTCGGTCATTTTGAAGAGGTTTCGGGCGAGTGGGTCTAAATAGGCGTTAAAATGGACACGTTGGACTTTTAATTGGGTTAATAGAACAAAAATTTAGTTTTTGCAACACAATAGTTGAAAAGCTCGTATTCAAAGATAGAACTCCTAAAATTTGATCAAAACTTGTTTTTCGGTCCTCTTTGTAGAGGTTTCGGGCGAGCGGGGCTAAATGGGCCTTAAAATGGACTCGGTGGACTTTTAACTGAGTAAAAAGAACAAAAATCAAAGTTTTGCAATACAATAGTCTTGAAAACCTCATAATCAATGATATGTACTCTTAAGTTTTGATTAAAACTTGATTTGCGGTATTTTTTCTAGAGGTTTCGGACGATAGGGTCTAAATTGGCCGTAAAATTGACCCGTTGGACTTTAAACTGAGTAAAAAGTACAAAAAATGAGTTTTTGCAATATAAACGTGTCTAAAAGATCGTAATCAATGATATGAAGTCCTAAAATTTGATTAAAACTTGTTTTTCGGTCCTTTTTGTAGAGGTTTCGGGCGAGCGGGTTTAAATGGACCGTAAAATGGACCTGTTGGGCTTTTAACTGAGTAAAAAAACAGAAATTGAGTTTTTGCAATATAATCTTGTTGAAAAGATTGTAATCAATTATATGAACTCCTAAATTTTGATTAAAACTTGTTTTTCGGTCATTTTTGAAGAGGTTTCGGGCGATCGGGTCTAAATGAGCCTTAAAATGGACCCGTTGGACTTTTAACTGGGTTAAAATAATAGAAATCGAAATTTTGCAATACAATAATGTTTAAAAGCTCGTAATCTATGATATGAACTCATAAGTTTTGATTATAACTTGATTTGCGGTCCTTTTTATAGAGGTTTCGGACGAGCGAGTCTAAATGTACCGTAAAATGGACCCGTTGGAAATAAAACTTAGTAAAAAGTACATAATTTGAGTTTTTGCAATATAATTCTGTTGGAAAGATCGTAATCAATGACATGAAGTCCTAAAATTTGATTAAAACATGTTTTTCGGTCCTTTTTGTAGAGGTTTCAGGCGAGCGGGTCTAATTGGGCATTAAAATGTACCCGTTGGACTTTTAACTGAGTAAAAATTAAGAAAATTGAGTTTTTGCAATATAATCTTGTTGAAAAGCTCGTAATCAATTATATGAACTCCTAAAATTTGATTAAAACTTGTTTTTCGATCATTTTTGAAGAAATTTCGGGCGAGTGGGTTTAAATGGGCGTTAAAATGGACCCGTTGGACATTTAACCGGGTTAAAAGAACATAAATCGAGTTTTTTCAATACAATAGTGTTGAAAATCTCGTAATCAATGATATTAACTCCTATGTTTAGATTAAAACTTGTTTTTCGGTCCTTTTTGTAGAGGTTTCGGGCGAGCGGGTATAAATGGGCCGTAAAATGGACACGTTGGTCTTTTAACTGTGTAAAAAATACAGAAATTGAGTTTTTGCAATATAATCTTGCTGAAAAGCTCGTAATCAATTTTATGAAGTCCTGAAATTTGATCAAAACATGTTTTTCGGCCCTTTGTGTAGAGGTTTCGGGCGAGCGGGTCTAAATTGTCCTTAAAAAGGACCCGTTGGACTTTTAACTCAGTAAAAATACAGAAATTGAGTTTTTGCAATATAATCTTGTTGAAAAACTCGTAATCAATGATATAAACTCCTAAGTTTTGATTAAAACTTGTTTTGCGGTAATTTTTGTAGAGGTTTCGGACGTGCGGGTCTAAATGGGCCGTAAAATGGACCCGTTGGATTTTCAACTGAGTAAAAAGTACATAAATTGAATTTTTGCAATATAATCGTGTTGAAAAGATCGTAATCAATGATATGAAGTCCTAAAATTTGATTAAACATGTTTTTCGATCCTTTTGTAGAGGTTTCGGGCGAGTAGGTCTAAATGGGCCGTAAAATGGACACGTTGGACTTTTAACTGAGTAAAAATACAAAAATTGAGTTTATGCAATATAATATTTTTGAAAAGCTCGTAATCAAATATATGAACAAGAATTGAGTTTTTGCAGCACAATAGTGTTGAAAAGCTCGTAATCAATGATATAAACTCCTAAGTTTTTATTAAAACTTGTTTTTCGGTCATTTTTGAAGAGGTTTCGGGCGAGTGTGTCTAAATGGGCCGTAAAATGGACCTGTTGGACTTTTAACTGGGTTAAAAGAACAGAAATTGAATTTTTGCAATACAATAGTGTTGAAAGGCTCGTAATCAATGATATCAACTCCTAAGTTTTGACTAAAACTTGTTTTTCGGTCCTTTTTTTAGAGGTTTCGGGCGAGCGGGTCTAAATGGTCCGTAAAATGGACCAGTTGGACTTTTAACTGAGTAAAAAATACAGAAATTGAGTTTTTGGAATATAATCTTGGTGAAAAGCTCGTAATCAATTATATGAACTCCTAAAATTTGAATAAAACATGTTTTCGGTCCTTTTTGTAGAGGTTTCGGGCGAGCGGGTCTAAATGGGCCTTAAAATGGACCCGTTGGACTTTTAACTCAGTAAAAAATACAGAAATTGAGTTTTTGCAATAAAATATTTTTGAAAAGCTCCTAATCAATGATATGAACTCTTAAGTTTTAATTAAAACTTGTTTTGCGGTCCTTTTTGTAGAGGTTTCGGACGAGCGAGTCTAAATGGGCCATAAAATGGACATGTTGGACTTTTAACTGAGTAAAAAGTACATAAATTGAGTTTTTGCGATACAAACGTGTTGAAAAGATCGTAATTAATGATATGAAGTCCTAAAATTTGATTAAACTTGTTTTCCGGTCCTTTTTGTAGAGGTTTCGGGAGAGCGGGTCTAAATGAGCTGTAGAATGGACTCGTCGGACTTTTAACTGTGTAAAAAAGAAAGAAATTGAGTTTTTGCAATATAATATTTTTGAAAAGCTCGTAATCATATATTTGAACTCCTAAAATTTGATTAAAACATGTCTTCGGTCCTTTTTGTAGAGGTGTGGGACAAGCAGGTCTAAATAGGCCGTAAAATGGACATGTTGGACTTTTAACTTAGTAAAAAGTACATAAATTGAGCTTTTGCAATATAATTGTGTTGAAAAGCTCGTAATCAATTATATGAACTGCTAAAATTTGATTAAAACTTGTTTTTCGATCCTTTTGGTAGAGGTTTCGGGCGAGCGGGGCTAAATGGGCCGTAAAATGGACCCGTTGGACTTTTAACTAAGTAAAAAATAGAGAAGTTGAGTTTTTTCAATATAATCTTGTTGAAAAGCTCGTAATCAATTATATGAACTCCTAAAATTTGATTCAAACTTGTTTTTCGGTCCTTTTTGTAGAGGTTTCGGGCGAGCGGGTCTAAATGGGTCGTAAAATGGACTCGTTGGACTTTTAACGGAGTTAAAGAACGAAAATTGAATTTTTGCAATTCAGTAGTGTTGAAAAGATCGTAATCAATGATATGAACTCATAAGTTTTGATTAAAACTTGTTTTGCGATCCTTTTTGTAGAGGTTTGGGACAAACAGATCTAAATAGGCCGTCAAATGGACCCGTTGGACTTTTAACCGAGTAAAAAGTATAAAAATTGAGATTTTGCATTATAATCGTGTTGAAAAGCTCATAATCAAAGATATTAACTCCTACAATTTGATTAAAACTTTTTTTGCGGTCCTATTTGTAGAGAATTTGGGCGAGCGGGTCTAAATGGGCCGTAAAATGGTCCCGTTGGACTTTTATTTTAGTAAAAAGTACATAAATTGAGCTTTTGCAATAATACCGTGTTGAAAAGCTCGTAATCAATTATATGAAGTCCTAAAATTTGATGAAAACTGATTTTTAGGTCATTTTTGAAGATGTTTCGGGCGAGCGGGTCTAAATGGGCCATAAAATAGACTCGTTGAACTTTTAACTGGGTTAAAAGAACAGAAATCAAACTTTTGCAATACAATAGCATTGAAAAGCTCGTAATCAATGATATGAACTCCTAAGTTTTGATTAAAACTTGATTTGTGGTCCTTTTTGTAGAGGATTCGAGCGAGAGAGTATAAATTGGTCGTAAAATGGACCCGTTGGACTTTTAACTGAGTAAAAAGTACATAATTTGGGTTTTTGCAATATAATTCTGTTGAAAAGATCGTAATCAATGATATGAAGTCCTAAAATTTGATTAAAACATGTTTTTCGGTCCTTTTTGTAGAGGTTTCGGCCGAGCGGGTCTAAATGGGCATTAAAATGGACTCGTTAGAATTTTAACTTAGTAAAAAATACAGAAATCGAGTATTTGCAATATAATCTAGTTGAAAAGCTTGTAATCAATTATATGAACTCCTAAAATTTGATTAAACTTGTTTTCGGTCATTTTGAAGAGGTTTCGGGCGAGCGGGTCTAAATAGGCGTTAAAATGGACCCGTTGGAGTTTTAATTGGGCCATAAAATAGACTCGTTGAACTTTTAACTGGGTTAAAAGAACAGAAATCAAACTTTTGCAATACAATAGCATTGAAAAGCTCGTAATCAATGATATGAACTCCTAAGTTTTGATTAAAACTTGATTTGTGGTCCTTTTTGTAGAGGATTCGAGCGAGAGAGTATAAATTGGTCGTAAAATTGACCCGTTGGACTTTTAACTGAGTAAAAAGTACATAATTTGAGTTTTTGCAATATAATTCTGTTGAAAAGATCGTAATCAATGATATGAAGTCCTAAAATTTGATTAAAACATGTTTTTCGGTCCTTTTTGTAGAGGTTTCGGCCGAGCGGGTCTAAATGGGCATTAAAATGGACTCGTTAGAATTTTAACTTAGTAAAAAATACAGAAATAGAGTTTTTGCAATATAATCTAGTTGAAAAGCTTGTAATCAATTATATGAACTCCTAAAATTTGATTAAACTTGTTTTTCGGTCCTCTTTGTAGAGATTTCGGGCGAGCGGGGCTAATTGGGCCTTAAAATGGACCCGGTGGACTTTTAACTGGGTAAAAAGAACAAAAATCGAAGTTTTGTAATACAATCGTCTTGAAAAGCTCATAATCAATGATATGAACTCCTAAGTTTTGATTAAAATTTGATTTGCGGTCTTTTTTCTAGAGGTTTCGGACGATGGGGTCTAAAGGGGCCGTAAAATTGACCCGTTGGACTTTAAACTGAGTAAAAAGTACAAAAATGAGTTTTTGCAATATAATCGTGTTGAAAAGATAGTAATCAATGATATGAAGTCCTAAAATTTGATTAAAACATGTTTTTCGGTCCTTTTTGTAGAGGTTTCGGGCGAGCGGGACTAAATTGACCGAAAATGGACCTGTTGGACTTTTAACTGAGTAAAAATTACTGAAATTGAGTTTTTGCAATATAATCTTGTTGAAAAGCTCGTAATCAATTATATGAACTCCTAAAATTTGATTAAAACATGTTTTTCGGTCCTTTTTGTAGAGGTTTCGGGCGAACGGGTCTAATTGGGCATTAAAATGTACCCGTTGGACTTTTAACTGAGTAAAAAATACGAATATTGAGTTTTTGCAATATAATCTTGTTGAAAAGCTCGTAATCAATTATATGAACTCCTAAAATTTGATTAAAACTTGATTTTCGGTCATTTTTTAAGAAGTTTCCGGTGAGTGGGTCTAAATGGGCGTTAAAATGGACCCGTTGGACTTTTAACTAGGTTAAAAGAACATAAATTGAGTTTTTGCAATACAATAGTGTTGAAAAGCTCGTAATCAATGATATGAACTCCTATGTTTTGATTAAAACTTGTTTTTCGGTCCTTTTTGTAGAGGTTTCGGGCGAGCGGGTCTAAAGGGGCATTAAAATGGACTCAATGGACTTTTAACTGAGTAAAAAATACAGAAATTGAGTTTTTGCAATATAATCTTGTTGAAAAGCGCGTAATCAATTATATGAACTTCTAAAATTTGATTAAAACTTGGTTTTCGGTCATTTGAAGAGGTTTCGGGCGAGCAGGTCTAAATGGGCGTTAAAATGGACCCGTTGGACTATTAACTGGGTTAAAAGAACATAAATTGAGTTTTTGCAATACAATAGTGTTGAAAAGCTCGTAATCAATGATATGAACTCCTATGTTTTGATTAAAACTTGTTTTTCGGTCCTTTTTGTAGGGGTTTTGGGCGAGCGGGTCTAAATGGGCCTTAAAATGGACCCGTTGGTCTTTTAACTGAGTAAAAAACACAGAAATTGACTTTTTGCAATATAATCTTGTTGAAAAGCTCGTAATCAATTTTATGAAGTCCTAAAATTTGATCAAAATATGTTTTTCGGTCCTTTGTGTAGAAGTTTCGGGTGAGCGGGTCTAAATGGGCCTTAAAAAGGACCCGTTGGAGTTTTAACTCAGTAAAAAATACAGAAATTGAGTTTTTGCAATATAATCTTGTTGAAAAGCTCGTAATAAATGATATGAAATCCTAAATTTTGATTAAAACTTGTTTTTCGATAGTTTTTGTAGAGGTTTCGGACGAGCGGGTCTAAATGGGCCGTAAAATGGGCCTGTTGGACTTTTAACTGAGTATAAAGTACATAAATTTAGTTTTTGCAATATAATCGTGTTGAAAAGATCGTAATCAATGATATGAAGTCTAAAATTTGATTAAACATGTTTTTCGATCCTTTTTGTAGAGGTTTCAGGCGAGCGGGTCTAAATGGGCCTTGAAATAGACCCGTTGGACTTTTAACTGGGTTAAAAGAACAGAAATTGAGTTTTTGCAATATAATAGTGTTGAAAAGCTCGTAATCAATGATATGAACTCCTAAGTTTTGATTAAAACTTGTTTTTCGGTCCTTTTGTAGAGGTTTCGGGCAAGCGGGTCTAAATGGGCCGTAAAATGGACACGTTGGACTTTTAACTGAGTAAAAAATACATAAATTGAGTTTTTGGAATAAAATCTTGCTGAAAAGCTCGTAATTAATTATATGAACTCCTAAATTTTGATTAAAACATGTTTTCGGTCCTTTTTGTACAGGTTTCGGGCGAGCGGGTCTAAATGGACCTTAAAATGGACCCGTTGGACTTTTAACTGAGTAAAAAATATAGAAATTGAGTTTTTGCAATATAATCTTGTTGAAAAGCTCATAATCAATGATATGAACTCTTAAGTTTTGATTAAAACTTGTTTTACGGTCCTTTTTATAGAGGTTTCGGACGAGCGAGTCTAAATGGGCCGTAAAATGGACCCGTTGGACTTTTAACTGATAAAAAAGTACATAAATTGAGTTTTTGCAATATAATCGTGTTGAAAAGATCGTAATCAATGATATGAAGTTTTAAAATTTTTTTACACTTGTTTTCTGGTCCTTTTTCTAGAGGTTTCGGGAGAGCGGGACTAAATGGGCCGTAAAATGGACTCGTTAGACTTTTAACTGAGTAAAAAAGAAAGAAATTGAGTTTTTGCAATATAATATTTTTGAAAAGCTCGTAATCAATTATATGAACTCCTAAAGTTTGATTAAAACTTGTTTTTCGGTCATTTTTGAAGAGGTTTCGGGCGAGCGGGTCTAAATGGGCCTTAAAATGGACCTGTTGGACTTTTAACTGGTTAAAAAGAACATAAATTGAATATTTTCAATACAATAGTGTGGAAAATATCGTAATCAATGATATGAACTCATATGTTTTGATTAAAACTTGTTTTGCGGTCCTTTTTGTAGTGGTTTGGGACAAGCGAGTCTAAATAGGCCGTAAAACGGACCCGTTGGACTTTTAACTGAGTAAAAAGTTTAAAAATTGAGTTTTTGCAATATAATCGTGTTGAAAAGCTCGTAATCAAAGATATGAACGCCTAAAGTTTGATTAAAACATGTTTTTCGGTCCTTTTTGTAAAGGTTTCGGGCGACCGGGTCTAAATGGGCCTTAAAATGGACCCGATGGACTTTAAACTGAGTAAAAAATACATAAATTGAGTTTTTGCAATATAATCTTGTTGAAAAGCTCGTAATCAAAGATATGAACTCTTAAATTTTGATTAAAACTTGTTTTGTGGTCATTTTTGTAGAGGTTTCGGACGAGCGGGTCTAAATGGGCCGTAAAATGGACTCGTTGGACTTTAAACTGAGTAAAACGTACAAAAAAGAGTTTTTGCAATATAATCGTGTTGAAAAGATCGTAATCAATGATATGAAGTCCTAAAATTTGATAAAACTTGTTTTTCGGTCCTTTTTGTAGTGGTTTCGGGCGGGCGGGTCTAAATGGGCCGTAAAATGGACCCGTTAGAATTTTAACTGAGTAAAAAATACAGAAATTGAATTTTGCAATATAATCTTTTTGAAAAGTTCGTAATTAATTATATGAACTCTTAAAATTTGATGAAAACTTGTTTTTCGATCATTTTTGAAGAGGTTTCGGGCGAGCGAGTCTAAATGGGCCCGTTGGAACTTTAACTGTGTTAAAAGAACATAAATCAAATTTTTGCAATACAATAGTCTTGAAAAGCTCGTAATCAATGATATGAACTCCTAAGTTTTGATTAAAACTTTATTAGCAGTCCTTTTTGTAGAGATTTCGGGCGAGCGGGTCTAAATGGGCCGTAAAATGGACCCGTTGGACTTTTAATAGAGTAAAAAGCACATAAATTGAGCCTTTGCAATATAATCGTGTTGAAAAGCTCGTAATCAAAGATATGAACTCCTAAGGTTTGATTAAAACATGTTTTTCGGTCCTTTTTGTAAAGGTTTCGGGCGAGCGGGTCTAAATGGGCCTTAAAATGGACCCGATGGACTTTAAACTGAGTAAAAAATACAGAAATTGAGTTTTTGTAATATAATCTTGTTGAAAAGCTCGTAATCAATGATATGAAATCTTAAGTTTTGGTTAAAACTTATTTTGATGTCCTTTTTGTAGAGGTTTCGGACGAGCGGGTCTAAATGGGCCGTAAAATGGACCCGTTGGACTTTTAACTGAGTAAAAAGTACAGAAATTGAGTTTTTGCAATATAATCGTGTTGAAAAGATTGTAATCAATGATATGAAGTCCTAAAATTTTATTATACTTGTTTTCCTGTCCTTTTTGTAGAGGTTTCGGGAGAGCTGGTCTAAATGGGCCGTAAAATGGACTCGTTGGACTTTTAACTGAGTAAAAAAGAAAGAAATTGAGTTTTTGCAATATCATATTTTTGAAAAGCTCGTAATCAATTATATGAACTCCTAAAATTTGATTAAAACTTGTTTTTCGGTCATTTTTGAAGAGGTTTCCGGCGAGCGGATCTAAATGGGCCTTAAAATGGACCCGTTGGACTTTTAACTGGATAAAAAGAATAGAAATTGAATTTTTCAATACAATAGTGTGGAAAAGATCGTAATCAATGATATGAACTCAAAAGTTTTGATTAAAACTTGTTATGCGGTCCTTTTTGTAGAGGTTTGGGACAAGCGGGTCTAAATAGGCCGTAAAATGGACCCGTTGGACTTTTAACTGTGTAAAAAGTATAATAATTGAGTTTTTGCAATATAATTGTGTTGAAAAGCTCGTAATCAAAGATATGAACTCCTAAAATTTGATTAAAATTTTTTTTGCGATCCTTTTTGTAGAGATTTCGGGCGAGCGGGTCTAAATGGGCCGTAAAATGGTCCTGTTGGACATTTAATAGAGTAAAAAGCACATAAATTGAGCCTTTGCAATATTATCGTGTTGAAAAGCTCGTAATCAATTATATGAACTCCTAAAATTTGATCAAAACTGGTTTTTAGGTCATTTTTGAAGAGGTTTCGGGCGAGCGGGTCTAAATGGGCCTTAAAATTGACCCGTTGGACTTTTAACTATGTTAAAAGAACATAAATCGAATTTTTGCAATAAAATAATGTTTAAAAGCTCGTAATCAATGATATGAACTCCTAAGTATTAATTAAAACTTTATTAGCGGTCCTTTTTGTAGATGTTTCGGACGAGCTGGTCTAAATGGGCTGTAAAATGGACTCGTTGGACTTTAAACTGAGTAAAAAGTACATAATTTGAGTTTTTGCAATTTAATTCTGTTGAAAAGACCGTAATCAATGATATAAAGTCCTAAAATTTGATTAAAAAATGTTTTTCGGTTCTTTTTGTAGAGGTTTCGGGCGAGCAGGTCTAAGTGGGCCGTAAAATGGTCCCGTTGAACTTTTATTTGAGTAAAAAGTACATAAATTGAGATTTTGCAATATAATCTAGTTGAAAAGCTCGTAATCAATTATATGAACTCCTAAAATTTGATCAAAACTGATTTTTAGGTCATTTTTTAAGAGGTTTCAGACGAGCGGGTCTAAATGGGCCTTAAAATGGACCCGTTAGACTTTTAACTACGTTAAAAGAGCATAAATCGAATTTTTGCAATACAATAGTGTTGAAAAGCTCGTAATCAATGATATGAACTCCTAAGTTTTGATTAAAACTTGATTTGCGGTCCTTTTTGTAGAAGTTTCGGGCGGGTGGGTCTAAATGGGTCATAAAATGGACCCGTTGGACTTTTAACTGAATAAAAAGTACATAATTTGAGTTTTTGCAATATAATTCTGTTGAAAAGATCGTAACCAATGATATGAAGTCCTAAAATTTGATTAAAACATGTTTTTCGGTCCTTTTTGTAGAGGTTTCGGGCGAGCGGGTCTAAATGGGCATTAAAATGGACTCGTTGGACTTTTAACTGAGTAAAAAATACAGAAATTGAGTTTTTGCAATATAATCTAGTTGAAAAGTTCGTAATCAATTATATGAACTCAAAAAAATTGATTAAAACTTGTTTTTCAGTCATTTTGAAGAGGTTTCGGGCGAGCGGGTCTAAATGGGCCTTAAAATGGACCCGTTGGACTTTTAACTGGGTTAAAAGAACAAAAATTGAATTTTTGCATACAATAGTGTCGAAAAGATCGTAATCAATGATATGAACTCATAAGTTTTGATTAAAACTTGTTTTGCGATCCTTTTTGTAGAGGTTTGGGACAAGCGGGTCTAAATAGGCCGTAAAATGGACACGTTGGACTTTTAACTGTGTAAAAAGTATAATAATTGAGTTTTTGTGTAACACCCTAAAAACCAACCTAGTACGAATTAAAGAAAACGACAACGATATCGTAAACATTTTACGATTTAATTAAGATAGAATTGAAATCATATGAACTAAGCCCTATTAAGTTACAAATGTATAAGAATTAAGGATATGTTTGTATGAAAAATTATAAGATTTGAACTTGATAAATAAGTGATATATAAAAATGTTACATAGATTAATCTAAAGTTAATATTAGATTAAAGTAAAACAATGTTATATATATATATATATATATATATATATATATATATATATTATGTGAGATAATGGCTGATGATTAAATTAAATTTATGAATAAAATATATGAAATTAAACTTAGTGGAGATGCTTGGAAATCAAACATTCCAAGTGTCCTCGTGAGGACCATATTCAGCCACCTTAGTTAGAACACCCACATGTGTTTTCATCATCATTTTTCTTCCTTTTTCATCTTCATCGTGAGAAAAGAGAGAGAGAGAGAGAGCTTAAACACTCAAAATCTGGAAAATTAGTGAGGAAAATTCATGCATGCTATTGGATTTAAGCTAGGAATAACACATGTTCTTGCATCCACAAAACAGTTCATGTAAGTATCGATTCTGGTCATTTTTTTATGTTCTTGATGATGTTTGATTGTTTTGCTGGTTAGATTATGATAGAAATTTGATTCTAGAATGTTTACTGATGATTTAAGAGTATGTGTGATAGATTAGATTGATTAAAATGCTAGAGAAGTGACATGTACTAAGCTTGAATTTTGAATCTGCCCAGATTCGTACTTGGACACTGCCAAGTTTTAAACTGGAATTTTGAATGGGTTAGGGTTCGAATTAGGAAAACTTTTGTAAATAAAAGTTGTAGAGCTGAATGAGTACTATAATAAAATGGCCTCTTGAGTATAAAAAAGACATAGGAAGTGGTTGAAAATTGAATTACAAAAAGACTGTTCAGAATTGAATGAATTTGGAAACTGCTTAGGTTAAACTGCTCAGAATTGATAGGGAAATGATAAAATTATGTGCCATACATGGTTGTAAATGTGTGTTTATAAGATTTCTATAATGGTAAAGAACTCTTTATTTGGAGTTGTGAGTAAAAAGATATGGCCAGTTTAGTAGAGGTTACTCAAACTGCCAGTTTAGGGGGCAGATTCACTTGTCTAGGTGATTATGCTTAAGTAAATGAATTTATATGTTTGAATTAATTACTAATGGATATTGTATATGATATTTTATGATTTAAGATCACATTGGTGAAGAATTTCAAGAAGATTCAAGGAGTGATCAAGCAAAGAGAAGGGGGAAAGGAATCATCGTCAAGGATAATAACTAAGCTTGGAAGTATTTGTGAGTGTATCATTGCTTAAGTGTTAGGATTAGTATCCTAACCTTTATATTTTTTATTATTAGATAACATGAATGACGCATGTAATGAATTTAATAATGATTGGTAAAATTTAAAATGATAAGGAAGAAGGATTAAAGGCAAGAATAGTGACCTAAGTGTGTATTGCTTGTTAGATAAGCATGCTTATCATAAATATGATTAGTTGCTATGATGTGTTGATTGCTTGAGCTATGTGAAATGAGACTAAATGATAAGCTTTGCTACTGGTGTTTGATGATTATAAAATGAAATTGATCTCATGTGCTTGCTGGAATTTTATGTTACCATGATGCTTGATTGATTATATGTGTCTATAGGTAGAAGGGCATGCCTTAGAGTCATTGAGCTCCTCTGATATTTGTTATAGGATGGTGGTTAGTCACCTATAAACCTGATAAGGTGGTTAGTCACCTTGATAATTGAATGGTGGTAAGTCACCATTGATGCCTATGCATCCTCTGTTATAAGTTGAAATGAGAAATGGATACTTTGAGTATCTAATGTTACATGTTAAATGAAGACTTGATTACCTATTTCATTAATCATCCAAGGCAAAAACATGATTAGATCAATGATATATGTTTAAATGAATAAGTTGGGTAATGACCCTAATGAAATGGCTTGAACATGTGTACTTAATTGTGATCTAAGATGACTTATTATGTTTTGAATTTGTGAAATGATGCTGCTCAAGATAACAATGTAATTATATATTGTTTGTTGCCCAACTTGATATGATTTGTATATAATGCTTGTTGCCCAATTTGATGTGAAATGTATATGTTGTTTGCTGCCAAAATTGGTGTGATTTAAGTAATACGGTTGCTACCCAATAAGTCATAGTACATATAAATGCTTGTTATCCTATTGGTTAGTTAATGAGACTAGCTAAGTTAACTTGGTTTTGATAGACTAGCTAGGTATTCCAATATGTGCTAAGCCTAGCTAAGTAACCTTAAAGATGGAATAAGACTTTAATAGATTGAAACTAGTAAAGTTTAGGGCTGCCTCACTAAGTACATTATGTGTACTTATCACTCTCTTTGTTTCCTTCTTTCAAAATAACAGGTCCGTTGATATCCGAAAGCCATATGTTTTGTCTCGAGAAGCTGTCGCAAGCCTACGTACAAGTATGATATAGTCTTATTAGTCTCCTAGATGGTGGCATAGTCTATATTAGTGTGTCACATGCATTTGAATTATGAGAACATGTGAATGTTAGTTGGTTTGTATAAACTTAATAACAAGGTTTATGTTATGTAATGTTGAATTTGGTGTTGGTTGTGTATATATAGCTTTGATGGTATAAATGAGTATATGGCTATGTTGTTTAGGTTTCTCATGGATCATGGAAATGTATTAGGTTGTTTAGTTTGGTTGCTACCCAAATTATAAGTTATGTTTGTGATGGATATGTATGATTAATCTAGATGATATGCACTTGGAGTTGCTTTGTTTAGTACTATGTTTTGAGTGACACATGTTATGGTAGGATATTACACTTGATAATGAAATAAACATAGGATTATAGATGTATCTACTAATATATATCTGAATTGGAAATCAATTGAATTAACCTTGTAATATTCGATTGATAGGTTGTCTAGTGTAGTTTGAATAGGATGCTTGTATGATTAGGTTAGTTGATCATGAATGGTGTAGGTGTATAAACTTTTGATGGATTGATTTGGATGAGTATAAGAATATTTACAAGCATGTTCATGAGTTAGCCGAATATGCTAAAATTATGTTTGTTTTGGTTTGAATAATAAATGAAAGATTAAAAAGTGTAAGTATGTTTAGGTTGGTTAATTGAAAGCTTAAGATGGATAGTTTTATGTTATGATATGTTATATGTCTAATGAAATGTGAAAGTTTTAAATTAGCCCACATATGTGTATATGATTTAGTAACATGATTCTAAGTTCACATGTTAACATATTAAGTTTGATAAGTTACAAGCTGCACAACCCTGATTGATGTTGTTACATGTTTTGTTTCGATTGTTTATTTGTTTTGAATCGTTCGTTATATGTCGTGACATCTCTCGCTCCTAACCCGGGCGAGAGGTGTTATATAAATTGGTATCAGAGCTTCGGTTTAGTCGATTCTCGGACTAAATCGGGTCTATTGCATCATATAGGTTAAATTATGCCACCTAGAAGTTTTCTATCGAACTGCTTGCGATTGCGCTCTCTAACTTCGATCTTTTCTGAAATCTTATTAGAATGTCCAATCACGTATGGCTCGTGATAATGGAAGTTCTCGGGAATCATCTAACGAGGATGGTAGCGTTAGGATGAAAACCAACGCTCTGGGACAATCTAATCCTCCCAAGCAAGCGGACCTTTCGAGAAGATCAGAACCGCGAGAACCGACTCCGCTCCCTGAACCGATTCAGACAACTCAGACAATTCCGACTATTTAGAGTGCTCAGCGGGAATGTCTCCTAAGTATGAAGGTGATGTTCGATCAATTAGTAATGAACATCCGACGAGAACAACCGACTCCGGTGGTTGCTGCCCCTAGTCGAGCCCCTATTGATAAGCTCGAGCAACATCGAGCAACTACATTCACCGGCGAAAACGAGGAAAAGCCGGAAGAAGCTGAGAACTGGCTCGAAAGAACCACTCAAATCTTAACTCGTCAACTTCAATGTTCGGATGAACATAAACTTGAATGTGCGATTGCACTTCTATCCAACGAAGCTCTAAGTTGGTGGGAAACCACGACTCTGACCGCCCCTGCCGAATCAGTTACATGGAAATTCTTCATTGATGAATTCAAAAATAAATATATTAACGAACAATACCTTGCTGATCAGAGGAAGAAGTTCTTACATATGAAACAGGCCAATCGGCCGATTGAATAATATGTTGCCGATTTATGCAAATACTGCAAGTATGGCTCAGAGTACATCATGACCGAGAAAGATAAATGCTGAATGTTCATCGACGGGCTGAGTGACGAATTGAGTCTGATGTTCACAGCACTTGACATTACGGATTTTCAAATCCTTGTGAATCGGGCCATCGCCACTGAATCTAAGATGCGGAATGCCGAGAAACGAAAGAGTGGATTCCGAACTGATAAGAAGCGGAAGAGTGACGACAAGTCTTGGTGGTCTAAGAAGCCGAAACATCAGAAGGAATCATCCTCCACCTATATACCATCTACTCGAAATAATTTCCAACCTCAACACTCCAACAAGATGGCTATTCCGGTGGTTTCCGTCAACAGTACTGGAAAATGTCGACAGACCTCTTGTTTGCAAATTCTGTCAGAAGAATCACTTTGGCCAATGCCGAGCCCAGGCGAACCTCTGTTATGCTTGTAGCACTGACGATCATTACATTCGAGACTGTCCAAAACGAAATGATCAATCTTTTGTTCGACCGGCTAACCAAAGTTTTGTGCCGTCTAGCCGAGGCAAACATCCGAGACAAGTTCAGTCGAACAATCCTGGGAAAGGCAAGGCTGCCCAGTCAAAATCCACCACTTATCAGGAGTCTTGAGCCCCAGCTCGTGTCTATCACATTCGTGGCAAGGAAGAAGAAGAGTCTCCCGATGTCATTGCGGGTACGGTTGAACTTAACCTTAAACTTGTTTACGCATTGATAGATTTGGGATCAACCCATTCATTTATATGCTCATACTTGTTAGATGAACTTAAATTGAAACCTAAAATTGTACAAACAGGGCTAATTGTTTCGAACCCTATAGGATGTAGTATGCCTATAAATTTGATTTGTAAAGACTGTCAGATAACAATTCGAAATGTACCCTTTCCTTGTAATCTATATGTATTACCCAAATGTGAATTTGATCTAGTTTTAGGACTAGATTGGTTGGGAAAACATGAAGCCTGGGTAGACTGTCAAAACTTTAGGTTATATTTACGGGGTTTAGGAAAAGAATCAATCCTATTGATAGATAAGAAATCGGTCTCTATATTCGCTGCTATGGCACTGCAAGACGAGCTTGATTTCAGTTTACTTGAAATGCCTGTTGTATCTGAATTTTCTGATGATTTTCCCGAGGAACTCCCTAACCTTCCTCCAACTTGGGAAGTTGAATTCAAGATCGAAGTTCAACCCGGTACTAATCTTGTGTCCATTACACCTTAACGGATGGCACCTGTTGAACTTAAAGAACTAAAGGAGCAAATTCAAGAACTCGAGGATAAAGGTTTCATCCGACCTAGCATCTCTCCTTGGGGTGCTCCTGTCCTATTCGTGAAAAACAAGGACGGTACAATGCGGCTTTGTATCAATTATCGGC
This sequence comes from Hibiscus trionum, assembly GCA_030270665.1. Taxonomy (NCBI): domain Eukaryota; kingdom Viridiplantae; phylum Streptophyta; class Magnoliopsida; order Malvales; family Malvaceae; genus Hibiscus; species Hibiscus trionum. The sequence goes on along the minus strand of BSYR01000026.1, from coordinate 35,291,701 downwards.
AACTTAATAAAGTAACCATCAAGAACAAGTATCCGCTACCGAGAATCGAAGATTTGTTCGATCAACTCAAAACGCAGCCGTGTTCTCTAAGATTGATCTTCGGTCCGGTTACTATCAAATGAGGGTAAAAGAAGAAGATGTGCCCAAAACAGATTTCTGAACTCGATATGGACATTACGATTTCCTAGTAATGCCATTCGGTTTAATGAATGCCCCTGCTGCGTTCATGGACCTGATGAATCGAGTATTCAAGCCTTATCTTGACAAGTTCATGGTTGTTTTCATTGACGACATCCTTGTATACTCTTGGAACAAGGAAGAACATGCTGATCATCTTCAGATTGTGCTTCAGACGCTCCGAGATCACCAATTGTTTGCCAAATTCACTAAGTGTGAGTTTTGGTTATCCGAAGTTTCATTCCTCGTACACATCATTTCTGCCGAAGGAATCAAAGTCGACTCCAAGAAAATTCAAGCTATTCTTGATTGGAGACCTCCGAGAAATGTGAGTGAAGTCTGAAGTTTCCTCAGATTAGCCGGCTATTACCGAAGATTTGTGAAAGGATTTTCCACTATTGCCGCACCATTAACCAAACTCCTCCGAAAGGATGTAAACTTTGAGTGGTTAGAAAAACAGCAACGAAGTTTTGATCAACTCAAGCAAACTTTGACACACGCTCCTGTTCTTATTCAACCCGAAACGGGCAAAGAATTCGTAGTGTACAGCGATGCATCACACTCGGGCCTAGGTTGTGTTCTGATGCAAGAAGGCAATGTGATTGCATACACCTCCCGGCAACTGAAGCAACACGAATTGAATTATCCTACTCACGATCTCAAGCTTGCGGCGATTGTGTTTGCGCTCAAAATTTGGCGGCACTACTTGTACGGTGAAAGATGCAAGTTGTTCACTGATCACAAAAGCCTAAAGTATTTACTCACTCAAAAAGATCTAAACCTTAGACAAAGAAGATGGTTAGAGTTGCTCAAAGACTACGACCTGACCATCGATTATCATCCCGGAAAAGCCAATGTCGTTGCCGACGCTCTGAGTAGAAAACCGAACCTCTGTAAGTTACTCGAAATCCTCGAAAATTCGAAAACGTTCAATCTTCAAATTTAAAGTGATCATTCGAATTCCTTCTTGATAGTCAAGGAAGAATATGAACACTTTCTTGTTTATCAAGAAATCCTTCAAATGAAATTTTGTAACCTAAGTAACGTCTTCAATTTGTTTATTCGTAGCTTATTTGGCTATTAACGCTCATTTCTGGCTATGTAAGGCTCGAAATTATCTGAATGAACTTCAAGTTCAATCTACTCTGATCACCAGGATCAAAGAACTTCAACAAATTGATCCGGAACTTCAGAAAATCAATTCTAAGCTTGAGTCTAATCATGACTTCTCTATTAAGTCGAACGGTCTTCTATAATTCAAAGATCGTATATGTGTCCCTAATAACAAAGAATTATAAGATGAAATCCTTCAAGAAGTGCACCAAAGTTCTTTTTCGATCCACCCTGGATCAGTTAAGATGTACAAGGATCTCAAGCCCTTGTATTGATGGCCAGGAATGAAAACGGCTATCAACGACTCTATAGCGAAATGTTTGAACTGCCAACGAGTTAAAGCTGAGCACCAATTCCCTACTGGTTTGCTCCAACCTTTCAAATTTCCGCAATGGAAATGGGAACGGATCACAATGGATTTCGTAACCGGTCTTCCTTGTTCGCCAAGAAAGTGCGACGCTATCTGGGTGATCATTGATCGTTTCACCAAGTCAGCACATTTCATTCCGGTGAGAACGAATCTCAGTCTTGAAACCTTGGATGAATTATAGATCCGAGAAGTAATTCGTTTACATGGAGTTCCAATCTCAATAGTCTCCGATCGAGATCCCCGATTCACAGCTCGATTTTGGAAATCACTACATAAAGCTCTCGGAACCAAACTGAATCTTAGCACAGCTTTCCATCCGCAAAGCGATGGTCAATCCAAGCGAGTAATTCAAATTCTCGAAGACATGCTCAGAGCTTGTATCATTGACTTCGGAAAGAACTGGGAGAAATTGCTACCATTGGTAGAATTCACCTACAACAATAGCTTCCAATCTTCGATTCAAATGGCTTCTTTCAAAGCGTTGTATGGCAAAAGATGTCAAACACCTCTGTGTTGGTCTGAACTCGGTGATAATAAAGTTTTGGGACCACAATTGCTTCGGGAAACCGAAGAACAAGTTCAAATCATTCATTCTCGATTGAAGCAAGCCTTTGATCGCCAAAAGTCTTACGCTGATCTGAAACGTAGAGACATTCAACATGAAGTCAGAGATAAAGTGTTCCTCAAAGTTTCCCCGTGGAAGAAAGTATTCTGATTCAGCAAAAGAGGAAAGATAAGTCCTCGGTTTATCGGACCATTTGAAGTAATTGAAAGAATTGGTCCTGTAGCTTATCGACTAGGTCTTCCTCCCGAGTTCGATAAGATACACAATGTCTTCCATGTCTCAATGCTTAGAAGATATTGATCTGATCCGTCTCGCGTCCTTGAGCCTGAAGAAGTTGAGCTCAATCCCGATCTCTCGTACGAAGAAGAACCTGTTCAAATTCTTGATCGAGAAGTCTAGAGACTTCGCAAGAAAAACGTTCCTCTAGTCAAAATTCTTTGGAGAAATCACAAAGTCGAAAAATGACTTGGGAACCAGAGGATTCAATGCGGAAGCAATATCCCCACTTATTCAATTCAGGTAAAATTCGAGAACGAATTTTCTTTAAGGGGGAGGAGTTGTAACACCCTAAAAACCACCCTAGTACGAATTATAGAAAACGACGACGATAACGTAAACATTTTACGATTTAATTAAGATAGAATTGAAATCATATGAACTAAGCCCTATTAAGTTACAAATGATTAAGAATTAAGGATATGTTTGTATGAAAAGTTATAAGATTTGAACTTGATAAATAAGTGATAGATAAAAATGTTACATAGATTAATCTAAAGTTAATATTAGATTAAAGTAAAACAATGTTATATATATATATATATATATATATATATTATGTGAGATAATGGCTGATGATTAAATTTAATTTATGAATAAAATATATGAAATTAAACTTAGTGGAGATGCTTGGAAATCAAACATTCCAAGTGTCCTCGTGAGGACCGTATTCAGCCACCTTAGTTAGAACACCCACATGTGTTTTCATCATCACTTTTCTTCCCTTTTCATCTTCACCGTGAGAAAAGAGAGAGAGAGAGAGAGAGAGAGAGAGAGAGAGAGAGAGAGAGAGAGAGATCTTAAACACTCAAAATCTGGAAAATTAGTGAGAAAAATTCATGCATGCTATTGGATTTAAGCTAGGAATAACATATGTTCTTGCATCCACAAAACAGTTCATGTAAGTATCGATTATGGTCATGTTTTTTTATTCGATGTTCTTGATGATGTTTGATTGTTTTTCTGGTTAGATTATGATAGAAATTTGATTCTAGAATGTTTACTGATGATTTAAGAGTATGTGTGATAGATTAGATTGATTAAAATGCTAGAGAAGTGGCATGTACTAAGCTTGAATTTTGAATCTGCCCAGATTCATACTTGAACACTGCCAAGTTTTAAACTGGAATTTTGAATGGGTTAGGGTTCGAATTAGGAAACCTTTTGTAGATAAAAAGTTGTATAGCTGAATGATTACTATAAGAAAATGGCCTCTTAAGTATGAAAACGACATAGGAAGTGGCTGAAAATTGAATTACAAAAAGACTGATCAGAATTGAATGAATCTGGAAACTGCTTAGGTTAAATTGTAATTTTGAAAATGTTTAGGGGTTTAATTGATGCCAATAAATTCTGGAAAATTTGTTAGAAATAGGGGAGGTATTGTAGGAATGAAAAATAAATGATTTAGCTTGAATTATATATCAATTGATAGTTTAAATATCATTAGACTTATATGCCATGTTTTCATGGTTTCTGGAACAAAATTATTATGTTAATATGTTTAGGTAAATGTGGTTAAAAGCTCAAGATTAATGGTGTAGTGAAACATAGGTTATAAATGCACTAAAGTCACAAATTAAGCATAGGCATATTAGGTTTCTAAAAATGCCTTATGTTCAAGTAATAAACTGTATTGATAGGGAAATGATAAAATTATGTGACATACATGGTCGTAAAGGTGTGTTTATAAGCTTTCTATAATGGTAAAGAACTTTTTATTTGGAGTTGTGAGTAAAATGATATGGCCAGTTTAGTAGAGGTTACTCAAACTGCCAGTTTAGGGGGCAGATTCACTTGTCTAGGTGATTATGCTTAAGTAAATGAATTTATATGTTTGAATTAATTACTAATGGATATTTTATATGATATTTTATGATTTAAGATCACATTGGTGAAGAATTTCAAGAAGATTCAAGGAGTGATCAAGCAAAGAGAAGGGGGAAATGAATCATCATCAAGGATAACAACTAAGCTTGGAAGTATTTGTGAGTGTAGCATTGCTTAAGTGTCAGGATTAGTATCCTAAGCTTTATATTTTTTATTATTAGATAACATGAATGAAGCATGTAATGAAATTAATAATGATTGGTAAAATTTAAAATGATAAGGATGAAGGATTAAAGGCAAGAATGTTGACCTAAGTGTGTATTGCTTGTTAGATAAGCATGCTTAGCATAAATATGATTAGTTGCTATGATGTGTTGATTGTTTGAGCTATGTGAAATGAGACTAAATGATAAGCTTTGCTACTGGTTTTTTATGATTATAAAATGAAAATGATCTCATGTGCTTGATGGAATTTTATGTTACCATGATGCTTGATTGATTATATGTGTATGCCTATTGAAATGGTTAAATGCCTTTGAAATTATGAATGATTGGCAAGTGAATGCTCTTGTTAATAAAGAAAGATAAGTAAAGTCCTTGGATTGACTAGTGTCTATAGGTAGAAGGGCATGCCTTAGAGTCATTGAGCTCCTCTGATCTTTGTTGCAGGATGGTGGTTAGTCACCTATAAACCTGGTAAGGTGGTTAGTCACCTTGATAATTGAATGGTGGTAAGTCACCATTGATGCCTATGCATCCTCTATTATAAGTTGAAATGAGAAATGGATACTTTGAGTATCTAATGTAACATGTTACATGAAGACTTGATTACATATTTCATTAATCATCCAAGGCAAAAACATGATTAGATCAATGATATATGTTTAAATGAATAAGTTGGGTAATGGCCCTAATGAAATGGCTTGAACATGCGTACTTAATTGTGATCTAAGATGACTTATATTATGTTTTGAATTTGTGAAATGATGATGCTCAAGATAACAATGTAATTATATATTGTTTGTTGCCCAACTTGATATGATTTGTATAAGATGCTTGCTGCCCAATTTGGTATGAAATGTATATGTTGTTTGCTGCCAAAATTGGTGTGATTTAAGTAATACGGTTGCTGCCCAGTAAGTCATAGTACATGTAAATGCTTGCTACCCTATTGGTTAGTTCATGAGAGTAGCTAAGTTAACTTGGTTTTGATAGACTAGCTAGGTATTCCAATATGTGCTAAGCCTAGCTAAGTAACCTTAAAGATGGAATAAGACTTTAAAAGATTGAAACTAGTAAAGTTTAGGGCTGCCTCACTAAGTACATTATGTGTACTTATCACTCTCTTTATTTCCTTCTTTCAAAATAACAGGTCTGTTGATATCCGAAAGCCATATGTTTTGTCTCGAGAAGCTGTCGCAAGCCTACGTACAAGTATGATATAGTCTTATTAGTCTCCTAGACGGTGGCATAGTCTATATTAGTGTGTCACATGCATTTGAATTATGAGAACATGTGAATGTTAGTTGGTTTGTATAAACTTAATAACAAGGTTTATGTTATGTAATGTTGAATTTGGTGTTGGTTGTGTATATATAGCTTTGATGGTATAAATGAGTATATGGCTATGCTGTTTAGGTTTGTCATGGATCATGGAAATGTATTAGGTTGTTTAGTTTGGTTGCTGCCCAAATTATAAGTTATGTTTGTGATGGATATGTATGATTAATCTAGATGATATGCACTTGGAGTTTCTTTGTTTAGTACTATGTTTTGAGTGACACATGTTTTGGTAGGATATTACACTTGATAATGAAATAAACATAGGATTATACATGTATCTAGTGATATATATCTGAATTGGAAATCACTTGAATTAACCTTGTAATATTCGATTGATAGGTTGTCTAGTGTAGTTTGAATAGGATGCTTGTATGATTAGGTTAGTTGATCATGAATGGTGTAGGTGTATAAACGTTTGATGGATTGATTTGGATGAGTATAAGAATATTTACAAGCATGTTCATGAGTTAGCCGAATATGCTAAAATTATGTTTGTTTTGGTTTGAATAATAAATGAAAGATTAAAAAGTGTAAGTATGTTTAGGTTGGTTAGTTGAAAGCTTAAGATGGATAGTTTTATGTTATGATATGTTATATGTCTAATGAAATGTGAAAGTTTTAAATTAGCCCACATATGTGTATATGATTTAGTAACATGATTCTAAGTTCACATGTTAACATATTAAGTTTGATAAGTTACAAGTTTTAAACAGGATTATACATGTTTCGTTTCGATTGTTTATTTGTTCTGAATCGTTCGTTATATGTCGTGACATCTCTCGCTCCTAACCCGGGCGAGGGGTGTTACATTTTGCAATATAATCGTGTTGAAAAGCTCATAATCAAAGATATGAACTCCTAAAATTTGATTAAAACTGTTTTTGCGGTCCTTTTTGTAGATATTTCGGGTGAGCGGGTCTAAATGGGCCGTAAAATTGTCCCATTGGACTTTTAATAGAGTAAAAGCACATAAATTGAGCTTTTGCAATATTATCGTGTTGAAAAGCTCGTAATCAAGTATATGAACTCCTAAAATTTGATCAAAACTGATTTTTAGGTCATTATTGAAGAGGTTTCGGGCGAGCGAGTCTAAATGGGCCTTAAAATAGACTCGTTGGACTTTTAACTGGGTTAAAAGAACATAAATCAAATTCTTCCAATACAATAGTGTTGAAAATCTTGTAATCAAGAATATGAACTCCTAAGTTTTGATTAAAACTTGATTTGCGGTCCTTTTTGTAGAGGTTTCAGGCGAGCGGGTCTAAATGTGTCGTAAAATGGACACGTTGGACTTTTAACTAAGTAAGACGTACATAATTTGAGTTTTTGCAATATAATTCTGTTGAAAAGATTGTAATCAATTATATGAAGTCCTAATATTTGATTAAAACATGTTTTTCGGTCCTTTTTGTAAAGGTTTCGGTCGAGCGGCTCTAAATAGGAATTAAAATGGACTCGTTGGAATTTTAACTTAGTAAAAAATACAGAAATTGATTTTTTGCAATATAATCTAGTTGAAAAGCTCGTAATCAATTATATGAACTCCTAAAATTTGATTAAAACTTGTTTTTCGGTCATTTTAAAGAGGTTTCGGGCGAGCTGGTCTAAATGGGCGTTAAAATGGACCTGTTAGACTTTTATCTCGGTTAAAGAACAGAAATTGAGTTTTTGCAACACAATAGTGGTTAAAAGCTCGTAATCAATGATATGAACTCCTAAGTTTCTATTAAAACTTGTTTTTCGGTCATTTTTTAAGAGGTTTCGGGCGAGCGGGTCTAAATGGGCCTTAAAATGGACCCGTTGGACTTTTAACTGAGTAAAAAGAACATAAATTGAATTTTCGCAATACAATAGTGTTGAAAAGCTCGTAATCAATGATATGAACTTTTAAGTTTTGATTAAAACTTGATTTGCGATCTTTTTTGTAGAGGTTTCGGACGAGAAGGTCTAAATGGGCCGTAAAATGGACCCGTTGGACTTTTAACTAAGTAAAAAATACAGAAATTGAGTTTTTGGAATATAATCTTGTTGAAAAGCTCGTAATAAGTTATATGAACTCCTAAAATTTGATTAAGACATGTTTTCGGTCCTTTTTGTAGAGGTTTCGGGCGAGCGGGTCTAAATGGGCCTTAAAATGGACCCGTTGGACTTTTAACTGTGTAAAAAGAATAGAAATTGAATTTTTGCAATACAATAGTGTTGAAAAGATCGTAATCATTGATATGAACTCATAAGTTTTTATTAAAACTTGTTTTGCGATCCTTTTTGTAGAGGTTTGGGACAAGCGGGTCTAAATAGGCCGTAAAATGGACCCGTTGGACTTTTAACTGAGTAAAAAGTAAAAAAATTAAGTTTTGCAATATAATCGTGTTGAAAAGCTCGTAATCAAAGATATGAACTCCTAAAGTTTGATTAAAACTTTTTTTGTGGTCCTTTTTGTAGAGATTTCAGGCGAGCGAGACTAAATGGGCCGTAAAATGGTCACGTTGAACTTTTAATTGAGTAAAAAGTACATAAATTGGGCTTTTGCAATATTATCATGTTGAAAAGCTTGTAATCAATTATATAACACCTAAAATTTGATCAAAACTTATTTTTATGTCATTTTTGAAGAGGTTTCGGGTGAGCGGGTCTAAATGGGCCTTAAAATAGGCTCGTTGGACTTTTAACTAGGTTAAAAGAACATAAATCAATTTTTTGCAATACAATTGTGTTGAAAAGCTTCTAATCAATGATATGAACTCCTAAGTTTTGATGAAAACTTGATTTGCAGTCCTTTTTGTAGAGGTTTCGGGCGAGCGGGTCTAAATGGGTCGTAAAATGGACCCGTTGGACTTTTAAATGAGTAAAATGTACATAATTTGAGTTTTTGCAATATAATTCTGTTGAAAAGATCGTAATCAATGATATGAAGTCCTAAAATTTGATTAAAACATGTTTTTCGGTCCTTTTTGTAGAGGTTTAGGGCAAGTGGGTCTAAATGGGCATTAAAATGGACTCGTTGGAATTTTAACCGAGTAAAAAATACAAAAATCGAGTTTTTGCAATATAATCTAGTTGAAAAGCTCGTAATTAATTATATGAACTCGCAAAATTTGTTTAAAACTTGTTTTTCGGTCATTTTGAAGAGGTTTCGGGCGTGCGAGTCTAAATGGGCCTTAAAATGGACCCGTTTGATTTTTAACTGGGTTAAAAGAACAGAAATTGAGTTTTTGCAATACAATAGTGTTGAAAAGCTCATAATCAATGATATGAACTCCTAAGTTTTGATTACAACTTGTTTTTCGGTCCTTTTGTAGAGGTTTTGGGCGAGCGGGTCTAAATGGGCCGTAAAATGAACCCGTTGGACTTTTAACTAAGTAAAAAATAAAGAAATTGAGTTTTTTGAATATAATCTTGTTGAAAAGCTCGTAATCGATTATATGAACTCCTAAAATTTGATTAAAACATGTTTTCGATCCTTTTAGTACAGGTTTCGGGCGAGCGGGTCTAAATGGGCCTTAAAATGGCCCCGTTGGACTTTTAACTGAGTAAAAAGTACAGAAATTTAGTTTTTGCAATATAATCTTGTTGAAAAGCTCGTAATCAATTATATGAACTCCTAGAATTTGATAAAAAGTTGTTTTTCGTTCATTTTTGAAGAGGTTTCTGGCGAGTGGGTCTAAATGGGCGTTAAAATGGACCCGTTGGACTTTTAACTGGGTTAAAAGAACAGAAATTGAATTTTGCAATACAATAGTGTTGAAAAGATCGTAATCAATGATATGAACTCATAAGTTTTGATTAAAACTTTTTTTGCGATCCTTTTTGTAGAGTTTGGGACAAGTGGGTCTAAAAAGGCCGTAAAATGGACCCGTTGGACTTTTAACTGAGTAAAAAGTATAATAATTGAGCTTTTGCAATATAATCGTGTTGAAAAGCTCGTAATCAGAGATTTGAACTCCTAAGATTTGATTAAAACTTTTTTTGCGGTCCTTTTTGTAGATATTCCGGGCGAGCGGGTCTAAATGTGCCGTAAAATGGTCCCGTTGGACTTTTATTCGAGTAAAAAGTACATAAATTGAGCTTTTGCAATATTATCGTGTTGAAAGGCACGTAATAAATTATATGAACACTTAAAATTTTATCAAAACTGATTTTTAGGTCATTTTTAAAAGAAGTTTCGGGCGATCGGGTCTAAATGGGCCTTAAAATGGACCCGTTGGACTTTTAACTAGATTAAAAGAACAAAAATCGAGTTTTTGCAAGAAAATAGTTATGAATTGCTCGTAATCAATGATTTGAACTCCTAAGTTTCGATTAAAACTTGTTTTTCGGTCCTTTTTGTAGGGATTTCAGGCGAGCGGTCCTAAATGGGCCGTAAAATGGACCCGTTGGACTTTTAACTGAGTAAAAAGTATATAATTTGAGTTTTTGCAATATAATCATGTTGAAAAGCTCGTAATCAAATATATGAACTCCTAAAGTTTGATTAAAACATGTTTTTCGGTCCTTTTTGTTGAGCTTTCGGGCGAGCGGGTCTAATTGGGCATTAAAATGGACCCGTTGGACTTTTAACTCGGTTAAAAGAATAAAAATTGAGTTTTTGCAATTCAATAGTGTTGAAAAGCTCGTAATCAATGATATGAACACCTAAGTTTTGATTAAAACTTGTTTTTCGGTCCTTTTTGTAGAGGTTTCGGGCGAGCGGCTCTAAATGGGACGAAAAATTGACCCATTTGACTTTTAACTAAGTAAAATGTACATAATTTGAGTTTTTGCAATATAATTCTGTTTAAAAGATCGTAATCAATGATATCAAGTCCTAAAATTTGATTAAAGCATGTTTTTCGGTCCTTTTTGTAGAGGTTTCGGGCGAGCGGGAATAAATGGGCATTAAAATGGACTCGTTGGACTTTTAACTGAGTAAAAAGTACAGAAACTGAGTTTATGTAATATAAACTAGTTGAAAAGCTCGTAATCAATTATATGAACTCCTAAAATCTGATTAAAACTTGTTTTTCGGTCATTTTGAAGAGGTTTTGGGCGAGCTGGTCAAATTGGGCGTTAGAATGGACCCGTTGGACTTTTAACTGGGTTAAAATCACATAAATTGAGTTTTTGCAACACAATAGTTTTGAAAAGCTCGTAATCAATGATATGAACTCCTAAGTTTTAATTAAAACTTGTTTTTCGGTCCTTTTGTTGAGGTTTCGGGCGAGCGAGTCTAAATGGGCCGTAAAATGGACCCGTTGGACTTTTAACTAAGTAAAAAATACAGAAATTGAGTTTTTGCGATAAAATCTTGTTGAAAAGCTCGCAATCAATTATATGAACTCCTAAAATTTGATTAAAACATGTTTTCGGTCCTTTTTGTAAAGGTTTCCAGCGAGCGTGTCTAAATGGGCCTTAAAATGGACCCGTTGGACTTTTAATTGAGTAAAAAGGACAGAAATTGAATTTTTGCAATACAATAGTGTGGAAAAGATCGTAATCAATGATATGTACTCATAAGTTTTGATTAAAACTTGTTTTGCGGTCCTTTTTGTAGAGGTTTGGGACAAGCGGGACTATATAGACCGTAAAATGGACCCGTTGGACTTTTAACTGAGTAAAAAGTATATAATTTGAGTTTTTGCAATATAATCGTGTTGAAAAACTCGTAATCAAATATATGAACTCCTAAAATTTTATTAAAACATGTTTTTCGGTCCTTTTTGTAGAGATTTCGGGGGAGCGGGTCTAATTGGGCATTAAAATGGACTCGTTGGACTTTTAACTGAGTAAAAAATACAGAAATTGAGTTTTTGCAATATAATCTTGTTGAAAAGCTTGTAATCAATTATATGAACTCCTAAAATTTGATTAAAACTTGTTTTTCGGTCATTTTTGAAGAGGTTTCGGGCGAGTGGGTCTAAATGGGCGTTAAAATTTACCCGTTCGACTTTTAACTGAGTAAAAAATACAGAAATTTAGTTTTTGCAATATAATCTTTTTGAAATGCTCGTAATCAATTATATGAATTCCTAAAATTTGACAAAAACTTCTTTTCGGTCATTTTTGAAGAGGTTTAGAGCGAATGGGTCTAAATGGCGTTAAAATGGACCCGTTGGACTTTTAACTAGGTTAAAAGAACAAAAATTGACTTTTTGCAACACAATAGTGTTGAAAAGCTCGTAATCAATGATATGAACTCCTAAGTTTTGATTAACACTTGTTTTTCGGTCCTTTTTGTAGAGGTTTCGGGCGAGCGGGTCTAAATGGGCCGTAAAGTGGACCCGTTCGACTTTAAACTGAGTAAAAAATACAGAAATTGAGTTTTTGCAATATAATCTTGTTGCAAAGCTCGTAATCAATTATATGAAGTCCTAAAATTTGATTAAAACATGTTTTTCGGTCCTTTTTGTAGAAGTTTCGGGCGAGCGGGTTTAAATTTGAGTTTTTGCAATATAATCTAGTAGAAAAGCTCGTAATCAATTATATGAACTCCTAAAATTTGATTAAAACTTGTTTTTCAGTCATTTTGAAGAGGTTTCGGGCGAGCGGGTCTAAATGGGCCTTAAAGATGACCCGTTGGACTTTTAAATGGGTTAAGAGAACAGAAATTGATTTTTGCAACACAATAGTGTTGAAAAGCTCGTAATCAATGATATGAACTCCTAAGTTTTGATTAAAACTTGTTTTTCGGTCATTTTTGTAGAGGTTTCGGGCGAGCAGGTCTAAATGGGCCTTAAAATGGACCCGTTGGACTTTTAACTAGGTTAAAAGAACAGAAATCGATTTTTGCAACACAATAGTGTTGAAAAGCTCGTAATCAATGATATGAACTCATAAATTTTTATTATAACTTGATTTGCGGTCTACTAAAATTGGTTGTTTTTGCAGGTTGCTGTTGTAGCAGATGGAGAAGCAGGAGCTGGGCAGTGATGCAGAAAAGCTGGAACTGGATGAGCAGTCGAGGAGGACGATGCTGCCATGGTTGCCGCCGTGGCAGCCAAGGACGACAACATTTTTGAGGAGAATAAGCAAAGTGGGCCTCGACAGAAAGAGAAAATTAAGCCCATCTGTCGTGGAGTATCCCTATATTTTTCCGAGCCCTAGATCAGAATGAAGGCCAAGCCCAAGATTCAAGGAAGAAATCCCAAGCAAGAAGCAAGGACGAATTAAAGACTGCTGCTTTGAAGATTTAGTCTTTATTAGAGTTGTACTTTAATTTAAAGTTGTATTCTTGTCATATTAGAAAACTTGAACCCAAGGCCTATATAAAGGCATGTAATTCGACCTAGGAGAGGACATCATCATTCTCTAGCCTTCTTCCCAAAACCCTAGCCGTTTACCTTTCTCACCATGTTCTAAACTTCCCCCTAGGGCTAAGGGTTGCTTTGTATAGTAGTTGCAAGGATTGCTTTGTTTTAGGATTTTCTTTGTTCAATAAAATTACTTCAAGTTCTCTTATTCTGGTTTTAACATCTTGCAAGAGTATCGAGAGAGCATTGTGAGATTATTTATTTACTTAATATCGGGAGAGTTAAGTATACGAAAGGAATAAGTGCGAGTTCTCTAGTTTATAGTTGAACTATCTCAGACCTAGGGATAGGACGAGGTTAAGTGGCTAAGGAAGAATTCAACAACATCGGTGTTCATCCTTCGATTCACGCCGGGAGGTATCATCAAAAACGTGTTCATCGACAGACTTGGACCTAGGGATAGGACAAGGCACAGAAGGGATTCTTGCCAAACTTGAAGTACTGAGTTGAGTAATCGCTACCGCGATAACCAACGGACTGCTGCCGCGACAGGTGCTGCCGCAGCAGGCGCGACGACAGAACAAAGTTTCCTAGACTTTGCAACACCTACACTACTGAGCAATTCAATATCGGCTCATTCTCTCTATCTTGATTTCAATCCTCTTTACTTTCAGTATTCTTTATTGTTTTCATGACAACATTTTAAAATATTCTTTTCCTCTCTCGTGTAGTAACCCAAGGTGAAGCTATTAGCCCAGTCCCTATGGAGACGATATCTGATACTTCAGTATCACTTTACTACTTGCGTCGTGTACACTTGCACTACACTGCGATAGACACTTTTACACGCAACAGGGCGTTAAAATGGACCCGTTGGACTTTTAACTGAGTAAAAAATATAGAAATTTAGTTTTTGCAATATAATCTTGTTGAAAAGCTCGTAATCAATTATATGAACTCCTAAAATTTGATGAAAACTTGTTTTCGATCATTTTTGAAGAGGTTTCAGGCGAGTGGGTCTAAATGGGCGTTAAAATGGACCCGTTGGACTTTTAACTGGTTAAAAGAACAGAAATAGAGTTTTTGCAACACAATAGCGTTGAAAAGCTCGTAATCAATGATATGAACTCATAAGTTTTGATTAAAACTTGTTTTGTGATCCTTTTTGTAGACGTTTGGGACAAGCGGGTCTAAATACGCCGTAAAATGGACCCGTTGGACTTTTGACTGAGTAAAAAGTATAAAAATTGAGTTTTTGCAATATAATCGTGTTGAAAAGCTCATAATCAAAGATATGAACTCCTAAAATTTGATTAAAACTTTTTTTGCGATCTTTTTTGTAGAGATTTCGGGCGAGCGGGTCTAAATGGGCATTAAAATGGACACGTTGGACTTTTAACTGAGTAAAAAATACAGAAATTGAGTTTTTGCAATATAATCTAGTTGAAAAGCTCGTAATCAATTATATGAAGTCCTAAAATTTTATTAAAACATGTTTTTGGGTCCTTTTTGTGGAGGTTTCGGGCGAGCGGGTCTAATTGGGCACTAAAATGAACCTGTTGGAGTTTTAACTAAGTAAAAATTAAGAAATTTGATTAAACTTGTTTTTCAGTCCTTTTTGTAAAAATAACAGAAATTGAGTTTTTGCAATATAATCGTGTTGAAAAGCTATTAATCAAATATATGAACTCCTAAAGTTTGATTAAAACATGTTTTTCGGTCCTTTTTGTTGAGGTTTCGGGCGAGCGGGTCTAATTGGCCATTAAAATGGACACATTGGACTTTTAATTGAGTAAAAATTATAGAAATTGAGTTTTTGCAATATAATCTTGTTGAAAAGCTCGTAATCAATTGTACGATCTCCTAAAATTTGATTAAAACTTGTTTTTCGATCATGTTTGAAGAGGTTTCGGGCGAGTGGGTCTAAATGGGCTTTAAAATGGACCTGTTGTACTTTTAACTAGGTTAAAAGAACAGAAATTGAGTTTTTTCAATATTATCGTATTGAAAAGCTCATAATCAATTATATGAACTCCTAAATTTCGATCAAAAGTGATTTTTCGGTCATTTTTAAGAGGTTTCGGGCGAGCGGGTCTAAATGGGCCGTAAAATGGACTCGTTGGACTTTTAACTAGGTTAAAACAATAGAAATCGAATTTTTGCAATACAATAGTGTTGAAAAGCTCGTAATCAATAATATGAAGTCCTAAGTTTTGATTAAAACTTGATTTGCGGTCCTTTTTGTGGTGGTTTCAGACGAGCGGGTCAAAATGGGCCGTAA
The DNA here is from genome assembly GCA_030270665.1 of Hibiscus trionum. NCBI lineage: Eukaryota > Viridiplantae > Streptophyta > Magnoliopsida > Malvales > Malvaceae > Hibiscus > Hibiscus trionum. The sequence goes on along the minus strand of BSYR01000026.1, from coordinate 35,276,300 downwards.
AATGGACCCGTTGGACTTTAAACTGAGTAAAAAGTACATAATTTCAGTTTTTGCAATATAATTCTGTTGAAAAGATTGTAATCAATGATATGAAGTCCTAAAATTTGATTAAAACATGTTTTTAGGACCTTTTGTAGAAGTTTCGGGCGAGCGGGTCTAAATGGGCATTAAAATGGACCCGTTGGACTATTAACTGAGTAAAAAATACAAAAATTGAGTTTTTGCAATATAATCTAGTTGAAAAGCTCGTAATCAATTATATGAAGTCCTAAAATTTTATTAAAACATGTTTTTGGGTCCTTTTTGTGGAGGTTTCGGGCGAGCGGGTCTAATTGGGCACTAAAATGAACCTGTTGGAGTTTTAACTAAGTAAAAATTAAGAAATTGAGTTTTTGCAAGATAATCTTGTTGAAAAGCTCGTAATCAATTATATGAACTACTGGAATTTGATTAAAAGTTGTTTTTCGGTCAATTTTGAAGAGGTTTCGGGCGAGTGGGTCTAAATGGGTGTTAAAATGGACCTGTTGGACTTTTAACTAGGTTAAGAGAACATAAATTGAGTTTTTGCAATACAATAGTGTTGAAAAGCTCGTAATCAATGGTATGAACTCCTAAGTTTTGATTAAAACTTGGTTTCGGTTCTTTTTGTAAAAGTTTCGGGCAAGCAGGTCTAAATGGGCCGTAAAATGGACCCGTTGGACTTTAAACTTAGTAAAAAATACAGAAATTGAGTTTTTGCAATATAAGTCCTTTTTGTAGAGGTTTCGGGCGAGCGGGTCTAAATGGGCCTTAAAATGGACCCGTTGGACTTTTAACTGAGTAAAAAATACAAAAATTGATATTTTGCAATATAATCTTGTTGAAAAGCTTTTAATCAATGATATGAACTCCTAAGTTTTGATTAAACCTTGTTTTGCGGTCCTTTTTGTAGAGGTTTCGGACGAGCGGGTCTAAATGGGCCGTAAAATGGACTCGTTGGACTTTTAACTAAGTAAAAATACAAAAATTGAGTTTTTGAAATATAATCGTGTTGAAAAGATCGTAATCAATGATATGAAGTCCTAAAATTTGATTAAACTTGTTTTCGGTCCTTTTTTTAGAGGTTTCGGGCGAGCGGGTCTAAATGAGCCGTAAAATAGACCCGTTGGACTTTTAACTGAGTAAAAAAAAACAGAAATTGAGTTTTTGCAATATAATCGTGTTGAAAAGCTCGTAATCAAATATATGAACTCCTAAAGTTTGATTAAAACATGTTTTTCGGTCCTTTTTGTTGAGGTTTCGGGCGAGCGGGTCTAATTGGGCATTAAAATGGACACATTGGACTTTTAACTGAGTAAAAATTACAGAAATTGAGTTTTTGCAATATAATCTTGTTAAAAAGCTCGTAATCAATTGTACTAACTCCTAAAATTTGATTAAAACTTGTTTTTCGGTCATGTTTGAATAGGTTTCGGGCGAGTGGGTCTAAATGGGCGTTAAATGGACCCGTTGTACTTTTTTTTTTGAAGAAAAGGCCTCATTAAAAACCCCTACTATTGTCCTTCAAGCAGAGCTAGAGGACCCTAAAAAGGGGAAAAGAGTGCCTAAGTTTTATTATTCATAAAGAATTTGTTACAAGATGTTGGATACATGATGGAACATCCGAATTAAATGACATGGAAGTCATAGTGTTTAAAGAGATAGTAGCCAGAGTATGGGCCACTTGATTTGCCTCACGGCGTACAAATGAAACAGAAACAAAATCAAAATCCTGAAGAGACGTTTGAATCTGATGAAGAAGAGGTCCCATGGTAGAAAGGTCCTGTGCTGGATTGTTGATCCTATTCGCGAGAGAAGCGCAATCAGTTTCAAGCAAGATCCGATTCCAACCTTGAGATCGGGCGAATGTGAGACCAGCAAGAAGGCTTTCGCCTTCACTGGTAACTACGTCCAGATAGCTACCAAGCAGAAACGCAAGGCCGCCCACGACTGCACCTGTAGAATCACGAGCAACGGCGCCAACAGCAGCTGCACGAGTTGACGGATTAAAAGCACCATCCACATTTATTTTGATATGGTGAAGTGGGGGAGGATTCCAACATGGAATAGAAAGGGTAGATGGGGTTGGAGTAGTAGCCGAGAAACCCGTTGTACTTTTAACTAGGTTAAAAGAACAGAAATTGAGTTTTTGCATTACAATAGTGTTGAAAAGCTCGAATCAATGATATGAAATCCTAAGTTTTGATTAAAACTTGTTTTTCGGTCCTTTTTGTAGAGGTTTCGGGTGAGCGGGTCTATATTGGCCGTAAAATGGACCCGTTGGACTTTTAACTAAGTAAAAAATACAACAATTGAGTTTTTGCAATATTATCTTGTTGAAAAGCTCGTAATCATTTATATGAACTCCTAAAATTTGATTAAAACATGTTTTCGGTCCTTTTTGTAGAGATTACGGGCGAACCGGTCTAAATGGACCTTACAATTGACCCGTTGGACTTTTAACTGAGTAAAAAGAACAGAAATTGAATATTTGCAATACAATAGTGTTGAAAAGATCATAATCAATGATATGAACTCATAAGTTTTGATTAAAACTTTTTTGCGATCCTTTTTGTAGATGTTTGGGACAAGCGGGTCTAAATAAGCAGTAAAATGGACCCGTTCGACTTTAAACTGAGTAAAAAGTACATAATTTGAGTTTTTTCAATATAATTCTGTTGAAAAGATCGTAATCAATGATATGAAGTCCTAAAATTTGATTAAAGCATGTTTTTCAGTCCTTTTTGTAGAGGTTTCGGGCGAGCGAGTCTAAATGGGCATTAAAATGGACCCGTTGGACTTTTAACTGAGTAAAAAATACAAAAATAAAGTTTTTGCAATATAATCTAGTTAAAAAGCTCGTAATCAATTATATGAACTCCTAAAATTTGATTAAAACTTTTTTTCGGTCATTTTGAAGAGGTTTCGGGCGAGCGGGTCTAAATGGGCCTTAAAATGGACCCGTTGGACTTTTAACTGTGTTAAAAGAACATAAATTGATTTTTTGCAACACTATAGTGTTGAAAAGCTCGTAATTAATGATATGAAATCCTAAGTTTTATTAAAACTTGTTTTTCAGACCTTTTTGTAGAGGTTTCGGGCGAGCGGGTCTAAATGGGCCTTAAAATGGACCCGTTGGACTTTTAACTAGTTTAAAAGAACATAAATCGAATTTTTGCAATACAATAGTGTTGAAAAGCTCGCAATCAATGATATGAACTCATAAGTTTTGATTATAACTTGATTTGCGGTCCTTTTTGTAGAGGTTTCGGACGAGCGGGTCTAAATAGGTCGTAAAATGGACCCGTTGAACTTTAAACTGAGTAAAACATACATAATTTGAGTTTTTTTCGATATAATTCTGTTGGAAAGATCGTAATCAATGACATGAAGTCCTAAAATTTGATTAAAACATGTTTTTCGGCCCTTTTTGTAGAGTTTTCGGGTGAGCGGGTCTAATTGGGCATTAAAATGGATCCGTTGGACTTTTAATTGAGTAAAAATTACAGAAATTGAGCTTTTAGAATATAATCTTGTTGAAAATCTCGTAATCAATTATATGAACTCCTATAATTTGATTAAAACTTGTTTTCGGTCATTTTTTAAGAAGTTTCGGGATAGTGGGTCTAAATGGGCGTTAAAATGGACCCGTTGGACTTCTAACTGGGTTTAAAGAACATAAATTGAGTTTTTGCAATACAATAGTGTTCAAAAGCTCGTAATCAATGATATGAACTCCTAATTTTTTATTAAAACTTGTTTTTCGGTCATTTTGAAGAGGTTTCGGGCGGGCGGGTCTAAATGGGCCTTAAAATGGACCCGTTGGACTTTTAACTATGTTAAAAGAACATAAATTGAGTTTTTGCAGCACTATAATGTTGAAAAGCTCGTAATCAATGATATGAAACCCTAAGTTTTTATTAAAACTTGTTTTTCGGACTTTTTTGTAGAGGTTTCGGGCGAGCGGGTCTAAATGGGCCTTAAAATGGACCCGTTGGACTTTTAACTAGTCTAAAAGAACAAAAATTGAATTTTTGCAATACAATAGTGTTGAAAAGCTCGCAGTCAATGATATGAACTCTTAAGTTTTGATTATAACTTGATTTGCGGTCCTTTTTGTAGAGGTTTCGGACGAGCGGGTCTAAATGGGTCGCAAAATGGACCCGTTGGACTTTAAACTGAGTAAAAAGTACATAATTTGAGTTTTTTCAATATAATTCTATTGGAAAGATCGTAATCAATGACATGAAGTCCTAAAATTTGATTAAAACATGTTTTTCGGTCCTTTTTGTAGAGTTTTCGGGTGAGCGGGTCAAATTGGGCATTAAAATGTATCCGTTGGACTTTTAACTGAGTAAAAATTACAGAAATTGAGTTTTTGCAATTTAATCTTGTTGAAAAGCTCGTAATCAATTATATGAACTCCTATAATTTGATTAAAACTTGTTTTCGGTCATTTTTTAGGAAGTTTCGAGCGAGTCGGTCTAAATGGGCGTTAAAATGGACCCGTTGGACTTCTAACTGGGTTTAAAGAACAGAAATTGAGTTTTTGCAATACAATAGTGTTCAAAAGATCGTAATCAATAATATGAACTCCTAATTTTTTATTAAAACTTGTTTTTCAGTCTTTTTGTAGAGGTTTCGGGCGAGCGGGTCTAAATGGGCCGTAAAATGGACCTGTTGGGCTTTTAACTAAGTAAAAAATACAGAAATTGAGTTTTTCTAATATAATCTTTTTGAAAAGCTCGTAATCATTTACATGACGTCCTAAAATTTGATTAAAACATGTTTTTGGGTCCTTTTTGTAGAGGTTTCGGGCGAGCAGGTCTAATTGGGCATTAAAATGGACCCGTTGGACTTTTAACTGAGTAAAAAAATAAAAATTGAGTTTTTGCAATATAATTTAGTTGAAAAGCTCGTAATCAATAATATGAACTCCTAAAATTTGATTAAAACTTGTTTTTCGGTCATTTTGAATAGTTTTCGGGCGAGCGGGTCTAATTAGGCCTTAAAATGGACTCGTTGGACTTTTAACTGGGTTAAAAGAACAGAAATTGAGTTTTTGCAACACTATATTGTTGAAAATCTCGTAATCAATGATATGAAATCTTAAGTTTTGATTAAAACTTGTTTTTCAGTCCTTTTTGTAAAGTTTTCGGGCGAGCAGGTCTAAATGGGCCTTAAAATGGACCTGTTGGACTTTTAACTAGGTTAAAAGAACACAAATCAAATTTTTGCATTAGAATTGTGTTGAAAAGCTCGCAATCAATGATATGAACACCTAAGATTTGATTAAAACTTGTTTTTCGGTCCTTTTTGTAGAGGTTTCGGGCGAGCGGGTCTAATTGGGCCGTAAAATGGATCTGTTGGACTTTTAACAGAGTAAAAAATACAGAAATTGAGTTTTTGCAATTTAATCTTGTTGAAAATCTCGTTATCAATTTTATGAAGTCCTAAAATTTGATTAAAACATGCTTTTCGGTCCTTTTTGTAGAGCTTTTGGGCGAACGGGTCTAAATGGGCATTAAAATGGACCCGTTGGACTTTTAACTGAGTAAAAAAAATTGAGTTTTTGCAATATAGTTTAGTTGAAAAGCTCGTAATCAATAGTATGAACTTCTAAAATTTGATTAAAACTTGTTTTTTGGTCATTTTGAATAGGTTCCGGGCGAGCGGGTCTAATTAGGCCTTAAAATGAACCCGTTGGACTTTTAACTGGGTGAAAAGAACATAAATTGAGCTTTTGCAACACTATAATGTTGAAAATCTAATAATCAATGATATGAAATCTTAAGTTTTGATTAAAACTTGTTTTTCGGTCCTTTTTGTAAAGGTTTCGAGCGAGCGGGTCTAAATGGGCCTTAAAATGGACCCGTTGGACTTTTAACTAGGTTAAAAGAACATAAATCTAATTTTTGCAATACAATTGTGTTGAAAAGCTCGCAATCAATGATATGAACTCCTAAGATTTGATTAAAACTTGTATTTCGGTCCTTTTTGTAGAGGTTTCGGGCGAGCGGGTCTAATTGGGCCGTAAAATGGACCCGTTGGACTTTTAACTAAGTAAAAATACATAATATGAGTTTTTGCAATATAATTCTGTTGGAAAGATCGTAATCAATGACATGAAGTCCTAAATTTTGGTTAAAACGTGTTTTTCCGTCCTTTTGTAGAGGTTTCGGGCGAGCGAGTCTAATTGGCCATTAAAATGGACCCGTTGGACTTTTAACTGAGTAAAAAGTACAAAAATTGAGTTTTTGCAATATAATCTTGTTGAAAAGCTCGTAATCAATTATATGAACTCCTAGAATTTGATTAAAAGTTGTTTTTCGGTCATTTTTGAAGAGGTTTCGGGCGAGTGGGTCTAAATGGGCGTTAAAATGGACCCGTTGGACTTTTAACTGGGTTAAAAGAACAAAAATTGAGTTTTTGCAATACAATAGTGTTGAAAAGTTCGTAATCAATGATAAGAACTCCTAAGTTTTGATTAAAACTTGTTTTTCGGTCCTTTTTGTAGAGGTTTCGGGCGAGCGAGTCTAAATGGGCGGTAAAATGGACCCGTTGAACTTTTAACTGAGTAAAAAATACAGAAATTGAGTTTTTGCAATATAATCTTTTTGAAAAGCTCGTAGTCAATTATATGATGTCCTAAAATTTGATTAAAACATGTTTTTCGATCCTTTTTGTAAAGGTTTCGGGCGAACGGGTGTAAATGGGCCTTAAAATGGACCCATTAGACTTTTAACTGAGTAAAAAATACAAAAATTTATATTTTGCAATATAATCTTGTTGAAAAGCTCGTAATCAATGATATGAACTCCTAAGTTTTGATTAAAACTTGTTTTGCGGTTATTTTTGTAGAGGTTTCGGACGAGCGGGTCTAAATGGGCCGTAAAACGGACTCGTTGGACTTTTAACTAAGTAAAAAATACAAAAATTGAGTTTTTGCAATATAACCGTGCTGAAAAGATCGTAATCAATGATATGAAGTCCTAATTTTTTATTAAACTTGTTTTTCGGTCCTTTTTGTAGAGGTTTCGGGCTAGCGGGTATAAATGGGTCGTAAAATGGACCCGTTGGACTTTAAACTGAGTAAAAATAATAGAAATTGAGTTTTTGCAATATAATCGTGTTGAAAAGTTCGTAATCAAATATATGAACTCCTAAAGTTTGATTAAAACATGTTTTTCGGTCCTTTTTGTTGAGGTTTCGGGCGAGCGGGTCTAATTGGGCATTAAAATGGACCCGTTGGACTTTTAACCGAGTAAAAATTACAGAAATTGAGTTTTTGAAATATAATCTTGTTGAAAAGCTCGTAATCAATTGTACGAATTCCTAAAATTAGATTAAAACTTGTTTTCGGTCATTTTGAAGAGTTTTCGGGCTAGTGGGTCTAAATGGGTGTTAAAATGGACCCGTTGTACTTTTAACTAGGTTAAAAGAACAGAAATTGAGTTTTGCAATATAACCGTGCTGAAAAGATCGTAATCAATGATATGAAGTCCTAATTTTTTATTAAACTTGTTTTTCGGTCCTTTTTGTAGAGGTTTCGGGCTAGCGGGTATAAATGGGTCGTAAAATGGACCCGTTGGACTTTAAACTGAGTAAAAATAATAGAAATTGAGTTTTTGCAATATAATCGTGTTGAAAAGTTCGTAATCAATGATATGAACTCCTAAGTTTTGATTAAAACTTGTTTTTCGGTCCTTTTTGTAGAGGTTTCGGGCGAGCGAGTCTAAATGGGCGGTAAAATGGACCCGTTGAACTTTTAACTGAGTAAAAAATACAGAAATTGAGTTTTTGCAATATAATCTTTTTGAAAAGCTCGTAGTCAATTATATGATGTCCTAAAATTTGATTAAAACATGTTTTTCGATCCTTTTTGTAAAGGTTTCGGGCGAACGGGTGTAAATGGGCCTTAAAATGGACCCATTAGACTTTTAACTGAGTAAAAAATACAAAAATTTATATTTTGCAATATAATCTTGTTGAAAAGCTCGTAATCAATGATATGAACTCCTAAGTTTTGATTAAAACTTGTTTTGCGGTTATTTTTGTAGAGGTTTCGGACGAGCGGGTCTAAATGGGCCGTAAAACGGACTCGTTGGACTTTTAACTAAGTAAAAAATACAAAAATTGAGTTTTTGCAATATAACCGTGCTGAAAAGATCGTAATCAATGATATGAAGTCCTAATTTTTTATTAAACTTGTTTTTCGGTCCTTTTTGTAGAGGTTTCGGGCTAGCGGGTATAAATGGGTCGTAAAATGGACCCGTTGGACTTTAAACTGAGTAAAAATAATAGAAATTGAGTTTTTGCAATATAATCGTGTTGAAAAGTTCGTAATCAAATATATGAACTCCTAAAGTTTGATTAAAACATGTTTTTCGGTCCTTTTTGTTGAGGTTTCGGGCGAGCGGGTCTAATTGGGCATTAAAATGGACCCGTTGGACTTTTAACCGAGTAAAAATTACAGAAATTGAGTTTTTGAAATATAATCTTGTTGAAAAGCTCGTAATCAATTGTACGAATTCCTAAAATTAGATTAAAACTTGTTTTCGGTCATTTTGAAGAGTTTTCGGGCTAGTGGGTCTAAATGGGTGTTAAAATGGACCCGTTGTACTTTTAACTAGGTTAAAAATACAAAAATTGAGTTTTTGCAATATAACCGTGCTGAAAAGATCGTAATCAATGATATGAAGTCCTAATTTTTTATTAAACTTGTTTTTCGGTCCTTTTTGTAGAGGTTTCGGGCTAGCGGGTATAAATGGGTCGTAAAATGGACCCGTTGGACTTTAAACTGAGTAAAAATAATAGAAATTGAGTTTTTGCAATATAATCGTGTTGAAAAGTTCGTAATCAATGATATGAACTCCTAAGTTTTGATTAAAACTTGTTTTTCGATCCTTTTTGTAGAGGTTTCGGGCGAGCGGGTTTATATTGGCCGTAAAATGGACTCGTTGGACTTTTAACTGTGTAAAAAATACAGAAATTGAGTTTTTGCATTATAATCTTGTTGAAAAGCTCGTAATCAATTATATGAACTCCTAAAATTGGATCAAAACTCGTTTTTCGGTTCTTTTTGTAGAGGTTTCGGACGAGCGGGTCTAAATGGGCCTTAAAATGGAACCGTTGGACTTTTAACTGTGTAAAAAGAACAGAAATTAAATTTTTGCTATACTATAATGTTGAAAAGATCGTAATCAATGATATGAACTCATAAGTTTTGATTATAACTTTTTTGCGATCCTTTTTGTAGAGGTTTAGGACAAGCGGGTCTAAATAGGCCGTAAAAAGGACCCGTTGGACTTTAAACTGAGTAAAAAGTACATAATTTGAGTTTTTGCAATATAATTATGTTGAAAAGATCGTAATCAATGATATGAAGTCCTAAAATTTGATTAAAGCATGTTTTTCGGTCCTTTTTGTAGAGTATCCGGGCGAGCGGATCTAAATGGGCATTAAAATGGACCCGTTGGACTTTTAACTGAGTAAAAAATACAAAAATTGAGTTTTTGCAATATAATCTAGTTGAAAAGCTCGTAATCAATTATATGAACTCCTAAAATTTGATTAAAACCAGTTTTTCGGTCATTTTGAAGAGGTTTCGGGCGAGCAGGTCTAAGTGGGCCTTAAAATGGACCCGTTGGACTTTTAACTGGGTTAAAAGAACAGAAATTGAGTTTTTGCAACACTATAGTGTTTAAAAGCTCGTAATCAATGATATGAAATCCTAAGTTTTGATGAAAACTTGTTTTTTAGTCCTTTTTTGTAGAGGTTTCGGGCGAGCGGGTCTAAATGGGCCTTAAAATGGACCCGTTGGACTTTTAACTAGGTTAAAAGAACAAAAATTGAATTTTTGCAATAAAATAGTTTTGAAAAGTTCGCAATCAATGATATGAATTCATAAGTTTTGATTATTACTTGATTTGCAGTCCTTTTTGTAAAGGTTTCGGACGAGCGGGTTTAAATGGGCCGTAAAATGGACCTGTTGGACTTTAATCTAAGTAAAAAGTACATAATTTGAGTTTTTTCAATATAATTATGTTGGAAAGATCGTAATCAATGATATGAAGTCCTAAAATTTTATTAAAATATGTTTTTCGGTCCTTTTGTAGATTTTTCGGGTGAGCGGGTCTAATTGGGCATTATAATGGACCCGTTGGACTTTTAACTGAGTAAAAAATACAAAGATTGAGTTTTTGCAATATAATATTGTTGAAAAGCTCGTAATCAATTATATGAACTCCTAGAATTTGATTAAAACTTGTTTTCGGTCAGTTTTTAAGAGGTTTCGGGCGAGTGGGTCTAAATGGGCGTTAAAATCGACCCGTTGGACTTTTAACTGAGTAAGAAGAACATAAATTGAGTTTTTGCAATACAATAGTGTTCAGAAGCTCGTAATCAATGATATGAACTCCTAATTTTTGATTAAAACTTGTTTTTCGGTCCTTTTGTAGAGGTTTCGGGCGAGCGGGTCTAAATGGGCCGTAAAATGGACCTGTTGGACTTTTAACAGAGTAAAAAAATACAGAAATTGAGTTTTTGCAATTTAATCTTGTTGAAAATCTCGTTATCAATTTTATGAAGTCCTAAAATTTGATTAAAACATGTTTTTTGGTCCTTTTTTATAGAGGTTTCGGGTGAGCGGGTCTAAATGGGCCTTAAAATGGACCCATTGGACTTTTAACTGTGTAAAAAATACAGAAATTGATATTTTGATATATAATCTTGTCGAAAAGCTTGTAATCAATGATATGAACTCCTAAGTTTTGATTAAAACTTGTTTTGCGGTTCTTTTTGTAGAAGTTTCGGACGAGCGGGTCTAAATGGTCCGTAAAATGGACTCGTTGGACTTTTAACTAAGTAAAAAATACAAAAATTGAGTTTTTGCAGTATAATCATGTTGAAAAGATCGTAATCAATGATATGAAGTTCTAAATTTTGATTAAACTTGTTTCTGGTTCTTTTTGTAGAGGTTTCGGGCAAGCGGGTCTAAATGGGCCGTAAAATGGACCCGTTGGTCTTTTAACTGTGTTAAAAGAACAAAAATTGAGTTTTTGCAATACAGTAGTGTTGAAAAGCTCGTAATCAATTATATGAACTCCTAAGTTTTGATTAAAACTTGTTTTTCAGTCATTTTTGTAGAGGTTTCGGGCGAGCGAGTCTAAATGGGCCTTAAAATAGACCCGTTGGACTTTTAACTGGGTTAAAAGAACATAAATCAAATTTTTGCAATACTATAGTGTTGAAAAGCTCGTAATCAATGATATGAACTCATAATTTTTTATTATAACTTGATTTGCGGTCTTTTTTGTAGAGGTTTCGGACGAGCGTGTCTAAATGGGCCGTAAAACGGAGCTGTTGGGCTTTAAACTGAGTAAAAAGTACATAATTTGAGTTTTTGCAATATAATTCTGTTGGAAAGATCGTAACCAATGACATGAAGTCCTCAAATTTGATTAAAACATGTTTTGGGGGTCCTTTTTGTAAAGGTTTCGGGCGAGCGGGTCTAATTGGGCATTAAAATGGACCCGTTGGACTTTTAACTGAGTAAAAAATACAGAAATTGAGTTTTTGCAATATAATCTTGTTGAAAAGCTCGTAATCAATTATATGAACTCCTAGAATTTTATTAAAAGTTGTTTTTCGGTTATTTTTGAAGAGGTTTCGGGCGAGTGGGTCTAAATGGGCGTTAAAATGGACCAGTTGGACGTTTATCTGGGTTAAACGAACATAAATTAAGTTTTAGCATACAATAGTGTTGAAAAGCTCGTAATCAATGATATGAATTCCTATGTTTTGATTAAAACTTGTTTTTCGGTCCTCTTTGTAGAGCTTTTGGGCGAGCTAGTCTAAATGGGCATTAAAATGGACCCGTTGGACTTTTAACTGAGTAAAAAATACAGAAATTTTGTTTTTGCAATATAATCTTGTTGAAAAGCTCGTAATCAATGATATGACATCTTAAGTTTTGATTAAAACTTGTTTTGCGATCCTTTTTGTAGAAGTTTGGGACAAGCGGTCTAAATAGGCCGTAAAATGGACCCGTTGGACTTTAAACTGAGTAAAAAGTACATAATTTGAGTTTTTGCAATATATTTCTGTTGAAAAGATCGTAATCAATGGTATGAAGTCCTAAAATTTGATTAAAGCATGCTTTTCGGTCCTTTTTAAATAGGTTTCAGGCGAGCGAGTCTAAATGGGCATTAAAATAGACCCGTTGGACTTTTAACTGTGTAAAAAGAACATAATTTGAATTTTCGCAATACAATAGAGTTGAAAAGATCGTAATCAATGATATGAAGTCATAAGTTTTGATAAAACTTGTTTTGCGATCCTTTTTGATTAAAAGTACAAAAATTTAGTTTTTCGGGCGAGCGAGTCTAATTGGGCATTAAAATGGACCCGTTTGACTTTTAACTGAGTAAAAAGTAAAAAAATTGAGTTTTTGCAATATAATCTTGTTGAAAAGCTTGTAATCAATTATATGAACTCCTAGAATTTGATTAAAAGTTGTTTTTCGGTCATTTATGAAGAGGTTTCGGGCGAGTGGGTCTAAATGGGCGTTAAAATGGACCCGTTGGACTTTTAACTGGGTTAAAAGAACAAAAATTGAGTTTTTGCAATACAAAAGTGTTGAAAAGCTCATAATCAATGATTTGAACTCCTAAGTTTTGATTAAAACTTGTTTTTCGGTCCTTTTTGTACAGGTTTTGGGCGAGCGGTTCTAAATGGGCTGTAAAATGGACCCGTTGGACTTTTAACTGAGTAAAAAATACAGAAATTGAGTTTTTGCAATATAATCTTGTTGAAAAGCTCGTAATCAATTATATGAAGTCCTAAATTTTGATTAAAACATGTTTTTCGGTTTTTTTGTAGAGGTTTCGGGCGAGCGGGTCTAAATGGGCCTTAAAATGGACCCGTTGGACTTTTAACTAAGTAAAAAATACATAAATTGATATTTTGCAATATAATCTTGTTGAAAATCTTGTAATCAATGATATGAACTCCTAAGTATTGATTAAAACTTGTTTTGCGGTCCTTTTTGTAGAGGTTTCAGACGAGCGGGTCTAAATGGGCCGTAAAATGGATTCGTTGGACTTTTAACTAAGTAAAAAATACAAAAATTGAGTTTTTGCAATATAATCCTATTGAAAAGATCGTAATCAATGATATGAAGTCCTAAAATTTGATTATACTTTTTTTCGGTCCTTTTTGTAGAGGTTTCGGGCAAGCGGGTCTAAATGGGCCGTGAAATGGACACCTTGGACTTTTAACTGAGTAAAAATAACAGAAATTGAGTTTTTACAATATAATCGTGTTGAAAAGCTCGTAATCAAATATATGAACTCCTAAAGTTTGATTAAAACATGTTTTTCGATCCTAAAATTTGATTAAAACTTGTTTTTCGGTCATTTTTGAAGAGGTTTCGGGCGAGTTGGTCTAAATGGGCGTTAAAATGGACCCTTTGTACTTTTAACTAGGTTAAAAGAACATAAATTGAGTTTTTGCAATACAATAGTGTTGAAAAGCTCGAATCAATGATATGAACTCATAAGTTTTGATTAAAACTTGTTTTTCGGTCCTTTTTGTAGAGGTTTCGGGCGAGCGGGTCTAAATGGGCGTTAAAATGGACCCGTTGGACTTTTAACTGTGTTAAAGAACAGAAACTGAGTTTTTGCAATACAATAGTGTTGAAAAGCTCATAATCAATTATATGAACTCCTAAGTTTTGATTAAAATTTGTTTTTCGGTAACTTTTGTAGAGGTTTTGGGCGAGCTGGTCTAAATGGGCCTAAAAATGGACACGTTGGACTTTTAACTGAGTAAAAAGAAAAGAAATTGAATTTTTGTAATAAAATAGTGTTGAAAAGATCGTAATCAATGATATGAACTCATAATTTTTTATTATAACTTATTTTGCGATCCTTTTTGTAGAGGTTTGGGACAAGCGGGTGTAAATAGGCCGTAAAATGGACCTGTTTGTAGAGGTTTCGGGCGAGCGGGTCTAAATGGGCATTAAAATGGACCCGTTGGACTTTTAACTAAGTAAAAAATACAAAAATTGAGTTTTTGCAATATAATCTAGTTGAAAAGCTCGTAATCAATTATATGAACTCCTAAAACTTGATTAAAACTTGTTTTCGGTCATTTTGAAGAGGTTTCGGTCGAGCGGGTCTAAATGAGCCTTAAAATGGACCCGTTGGACTTCTAACTGGGTTAAAAGAATAGAAATTGAGTTTTTGAAACACTATAGTGTTGAAAAGCTCGTAATCAATGATATGAAATCCTAAGTTTTAATTAAAACATGTTTTTCGGTACTTTTTGTAGATGTTTCAGGCGAGGGGGTCTAAATAGGCCTTAAAATGGACCCGTTGGACTTTTAACTAGGTAAAAAATACAAAAATTGAGTTTTTGCAATATAATCTAGTTGAAAAGATCGTAATCAATTATATGAACTCTTAAAACTTGATTAAAACTTGTTTTCGGTCATTTTGAAGAGGTTTCGGGCGAGCGGGTCTAAATGAGCCTTAAAATGGACCCGTTGGACTTCTAACTGGGTTAAAAGAATAGAAATTGAGTTTTTGCAACACTATAGTGTTGAAAAGCTCGCAATCAATGATATGAACTCATAAGTTTTGATTATAACTTGATTGCGGTCCTTTTTGTAGAGGTTTCGGACGAGCGGGTCTAAATGGGCCGTAAAATGGACTCGTTGGACTTTAAATTGAGTAAAAAGTACATAATTTGAGTTTTCCAATATAATTCTATTGAAAGATCGTAATCATTGACATGGCGTCCTAAAATTTGATTAAAACATGTTTTTCGGTCCTTTTTGTAGAGTTTTCGGGTGAGCGGGTCTAATTGGGCATTAAAATGGACCCGTTGAACTTTTAACTGAGTAAAAAAAATACAAAAAATGAGTTTTTGCAATATAATCTTGTTGAAGAGCTCGTAATCATTTATATGAACTCCTAGAATTTGATTAAAACTTGCTTTCGGTCATTTTTTAAGAGGTTTCGGGCGAGTGGGTCTAAATGGCCGTTAAAATGGACCCGTTGGACTTTTAACTAGGTTTAAAGAACATGAATTGAGTTTTTGCAATACAATAGTGTTCAAAAGCTCGTAATCAATGATATGAACTCCTAATTTTTTATTAAAACTTGTTTTTCGGTCCTTTTTGTAGAGGTTTCTGGCGAGTGGGTCTAAATGGGCCGTAAAATGGACCTATTGGACTTTTAACTGAGTAAAAATACAGAAATTGAGTTTTTGCAATATAATCTTGTTGAAAAGCTTGTAATAATTTACATGAAGTCCTAAAATTTGATTAAAATATGTTTTCCGGTCCTTGTTGTAGAGGTTTCGGGCGAGCGGGTCTAAATTGGCCTTAAAATGGACCTGTTGGACTTTTAACTGAGTAAAAAGAACATAAATTGAATTTTTGCAATACAATAGAGTTGAAAAGATCGTAATCAATGATATGAACTCATAAGTTTTGATTAAAACTTTTTTTTTTTGCGATCCTTTTTGTAGAGGTTCGGGACAAGCGGGTCTAAATAGGCCGTAAAATGGACCCGTTGGACTTTAAACTGAGTAAAAAGTACATAATTTGAGTTTTTGCAATATATTTCTGTTGAAAAGATCATAATCAATGATATGAAGTCCTAAAATTTGATTAAAGCATGTTTTTCGGTCCTTTTTAAAGAGGTTTCGGGCGAGCGAGTCTAAATGAGCATTAAAATAGACCCGTTGGACTTTTAACTGTGTAAAAAGAACATAATTTGAATTTTCGCAATACAATAGAGTTGAAAAGATCGTAATCAATGATATGAAGTCATAAGTTTTGATTAAAACTTGTTTTGCGATCCTTTTTGTAGAAGTTTGGGACAAGCAAGTTTAAATAGGCCGTAAAATGGACCCGTTGGAGTTTTACTTGAGTAAAAAATACAAAAAATGAGTTTTTGCAATATAATCTAGTTGAAAAGCTCGTAATCAATTATATGAACTCCTAAAATTTGATTAAAACTTGTTTTTCAGTCATTTTGAAGAGGTTTCGGGTGAGCGGGTCTAATTGGGCCTTAAAGATGACCCGTTGGACTTTTAACTAGGTTTAAAGAACATAAATTGAGTTTTTACAACACAAAAGTGTTGAAAAGCTCGTAATCAATGATATGAACTCCTACGTTTTGATTAAAACTTGTTTTTCGGTCCATTTTTTGTAAAGGTTTCGGGCGAGCGGTTCTAAATGGGCGTTAAAATGGACCCGTTGGACTTTTAACTGTGTTAAAAGAACAAAAATTGAGTTTTTGCAGTACAATAGTGTTGAAAAGCTCGTAATCAATGATATGAACTCCTAAGTTTTGATTAAAACTTTTTTTGCGATCCTTTTTGTAGAGGTTTGGGACAAGCGGGTCTTACAAGGCCGTAAAATAGACCCGTTGGACTTTAAACTGAGTAAAAAGTACATATTTTTGAGTTTTTGCAATATAATTCTGTCGAAAAGATCGTAATAAATGATATGAAGTCCTAAAATTTGATCAAAGCATGTTTTTCGGTACATTTTGTAGAGGTTTCGGGCGAACGGGTCTAAATGGGCATTAAAATGGACCCGTTGGACTTTTAACTGAGTAAAAAATACAAAAATTGAGTTTTTGCAATATAATCTAGTTGAAAAGCTTGTAATCAATAATATGAACTCCTAAAATTTGATTAAAACTTGTTTTTCAGTCATTTTGAATAGGTTTCAAGCGAGCGGGTCTAATTAGGCCTTAAAATGGACCCGTTGGACTTTTAACTGGGTTAAAAGAACATAAATTGAGTTTTTGCAGCACTATACTGTTGAAAATCTCGTAATCAAGGATATGAAATCTTAAGTTTTTATTAAAACTTGTTTTTCGGTCCTTTTTGTAAAGGTTTCAGGCGAGCGGGTCTAAATGGGCCTTAAAATGGACCCGTTGGACTTTTAACTAGGTTAGAAGAACATAAATCGAATTTTTGCCATACAATAGTGTTGAAAAGCTCGCAATCAATGATATGAACTCCTAAGATTTGATTAAAACTTGTTTTTCGGTCCTTTTTGTAGAGGTTTCGGGCGAGCGGGTCAAAATGGGCCGTAAAATGGACCCGTTGGACTTTAAACTGTGTAAAAAGTACAAAAACGAGTTTTTGCAATATAATCGTGTTGAAAAGATCGTAATCAATGATATGAAGTCCTAAAATTTGATTAAAAATTGTTTTCGGTCCTTTTTGTGGAGGTTTCAGGCGAGCGGGTCTAAATGGACCGTAAAATGGACCTGTTGGACTTTTAACTGAGTAAAAAATACATAATATGAGTTTTTGCAATATAATTTTGTTGGAAAGATCATAATCAAGGACATGAAGTCCTAAATTTTGATTAAAACATGTTTTTCGGTCCTTGTTGGAGAGGTTTCGGGCGAGCGGGTCTAATTGGGCATTAAAAAGGACTCGTTGGACTTTTAACTGAGGAAAAAGTACAGAAATTGAGTTTTTGCAATATAATCTTGTTGAAAAGCTTGTAATCAATTATATGAACTCTTAGAATTTGATTAAAAGTTGTTTTTCGGTCATTTTTGAAGAGGTTTCGGGCGAGTGGGTCTAAATGGGCGTTAAAATGGACCCGTAGGACTTTTAACTGGGTTAAAAGAACAAAAATTGAGTTTTTGCAATACAATAGTGTTGAAAAGCTCGTAATCAATGATATGAACTCCTAAGTTTTGATTAAAACTTGTTTTTCGGTCCTTTTTGTATAGTTTTCGGGCGAGCGGGTCTAAGTGGGCCGTAAAATGGACCCGTTGGACTTTTAACTGAGTAAAAAATACAGAAATTGAGTTTTTGCCATATAATCTTGTTGAAAAGCTCATAATCAATTATATGAAGTCCTAAAATTTGATTAAAACATGTTTTCCGATCCTTTTTGTAGAGGTTTCGGGCGAGCGGGTCTAAATGGACCTTAAAATGGACCCATTGGACTTTTAACTGAGTAAAAAATAAAAAAAAATTGATATTTTGCAATATAATCTTGTTGAAAAGCTCGTAATCAATAATATGAACTCCTAAGTTTTGATTAAAACTTGTTTTGCGATCATTTTTGTAGAGGTTTCGGACGAGCGGGTCTAAATGGGCCGTAAAATGGACTCGTTGGACTTTTAACTAAGTAAAAAATACAAAAATTGAGTTTTTGCAATATAATCGTGTTGTAAAGATCGTAATCAATGATATGAAGTCCTAAAATTTGATTAAACATGTTTTTCGGTCCTTTTGTAGAGGTTTCGGGCTAGCGGGTCTAAATGGGCCGTAAAATGGACCCGTTGGACTTTAAACTGAGTAAAAATAATAGAAATTGAGTTTTTGCTATATAATCGTGTTGAAAATCTCGTAATCAAATATATGATCTCCTAAAGTTTGATTAAAACATGTTTTTCGGTCCTTTTTGTTGAGGTTTCGGGCGAGTGTGTCTAATTGGGCATTAAAATGGACCCGTTGGACTTTTAACTGAGTAAAAATTACAGAAATTGAGTTTCTGAAATATAATCATGTTGAAAAGATCGTAATCAATTGTATGAACTCCTAAAATTAGATTAAAACTTGTTTTCGGTCATTTTTAAGAGATTTCGGGCGAGTGGGTCTAAATGGGCGTTAAAATGGACCCGTTGTACTTTTAACTAGGTTAAAGGAACATAAATTGAGTTTTTGCAATACAATAGTGTTGAAAAGCTCGAATCAATGATATGAAATCCTAAGTTTTGATTAAAACTTGTTTTTCGGTCCTTTTAGTAGAGGTTTCGGGCGAGCGGGTCTATATTGGCCGTAAAATGGACCCGTTGGAGTTTTAACTGAGTAAAAAATAAAGAAATTGAGTTTTTGCAATATAATCTTGTTGAAAAGCTCGTAATCAATTATATGAACTCCTAAAATTTGATTAAAACATGTTTTCAGATCTTTTTATAGAGATTACGGGCGAGCTGGTCTAAATGGGCCTTAAAATGGACCTGTTGGACTTTTTTTTTTGAGGAAAACGGGCCTCATTAAAAACCCCTCTAACCACCTTGCGCCGAGGCACAAGGTGAACCTAAGGGGAAAAGAGTGCCCTGAGGTATATTATTATTATAATAATAAAAAGGCTGGGAGTCAGCCAGTACATC
This sequence comes from Hibiscus trionum, assembly GCA_030270665.1. Lineage (NCBI taxonomy): Eukaryota > Viridiplantae > Streptophyta > Magnoliopsida > Malvales > Malvaceae > Hibiscus > Hibiscus trionum. The sequence goes on along the minus strand of BSYR01000026.1, from coordinate 35,257,116 downwards.
AGCGTTAATACAGTCAGGAACGACTGAATCGAAATAAACAGAGGAAGTAGAACGTAAAGCCCAAGTGGCTAAGTTATGTGCCATAAAATTGGCTGATCTAGGTACAAAAGATAAATTGATCAAAGGAAAAGCCCTAAGCAAGGCCTTCGTATCAGCAATCTACGGACCCAGCAGGGAGTTATCATCAGTAGTGCGAGAGAGCTTATTGAATACCGTAGCCGAATCGGACTCAATGAGCACCTCGCCCCATCCTCTATCTCGGGTCAGCATAATACCCGCAACGATGGCATGTAGCTCGACCATGGTGGCATCATGACAACCTGCTTCATGGACGGCACATCCTCCAACAATCGAACCTTGAGCATCCCAAGCAATTACCCCGACGGCTGCAGAACCGGACCCGGGGTGGAAGGCTCCATCGACATTTATCTTTATACTCTCCGGTCCTGGTGGCATCCAACGCGGTGGGGCTGCGACTGGTACGGCTGTTGACACGGCGGGGAGAGCGTTTGCAGCGGCGTATTCCTGTAGAAGACCTGTAGCGTTCATGGCCGTGAGCCAAGGTGGCTGAAGTCTCTGTGAATGAACCCAGTCATTACGACGGTTCCATACATTCCAAATTGTTGTTAGGAGCAGAGCAAACCCTGTACTATCCAAGCAGTTAGTGCCTTCAGATAACCAATCCGCCATTGTGTTGGTAGGGCTAGCATAGACGCCCGAGGAAAGCCCAACTAGGCGGAGAACGTCCTTAGCACCTGGGCAATCGCGAAGGGCATGGAGAGCAGATTCCATCACTGCAGGACAAAAGGGGCATTGCCCACCCGTGTGATGTATTGCCCGTAGCTTGTCCCCAGTGGGTAATGCATCACGGCCTGTTCGCCAACTAAAGGAGCGAATCTTTGGTAGAGTCGGAGCTTTGGAAATGATTTTCCAGAGTCGGTTAGGTCGTGTCACCGGCCGCGTGGGCTGATGAAGAAAGAAGTACCCCGATCTAACAGTGTAGCTGCCAGAATCATGATGGCCCCAAACAAGCGTATCTGGCTTATTGCGATAAATCGGAACCCGAAGGATGCATTCTACATCATCCTTATCAAAGTTCCTGTAATGTTTGGATTCATCCCAGGATGCATAGTCACGTGTCATGTAATCCCGACACCGCATCGGTAATTCATCGTTGTCCATATATTCCCCAAAAAGCGTAATCGGTTTATCCCCGCCCAGGTGTCGCTGAGAACTCGTATCGAACTCTTGACTCCTGGCCGCCAAAAATAACCGGGCCCAAGGGAATGAATTGCTTGGTTTATCCCTTTCCATGCAAAAGATGCCCATTTATCCGAAGAGGCATTCAGCAGGTCTCCCGAAGGGTAGTATTTCGCGCGAAGGACTCTCGCCAAAAGAGAATCCGGGTGGGATATCAGATGCCAAATCTGCTTTCCCAAGAGGGCAATATTAAAGGTGTGCAGATCGCGGAAACCTAGGCCTCCCACAGTTTTAGGCGTGCAGAGAGAGTCCCACGATAAAAGCGGCCAGCCTCGCTTATTACTGCGCCCGGACCACCAATATCGCCGTATAGACATAGTAATGTCATCAATGATGTTTTGTGGTAAAAGGTAACAAGACAATACGTATTGTGGCATTGCTTGCGCTACCGACTTAATGAGAATCTCTCTCCCACTATAGGAAATGAAGCTGCTATCCCATTTACTCATCCGAGACTGGACTTTATCTCGCACGAAGCCTAATGAGGCAGTCCTATTCCTTTTTAATTAAAAGTGGTACCCCCAAATATATGACTGGGTCATCCACTAAGCGTACACCAAGTGTTGACCGCATAGCATGGAGAAAATCCGTGGAACACTTTTGAATGCAAAAGGTAGTAGACTTATCAAAGTTGACCGTTTGTCCTGAGGAAGAGGCGTACTGAGATAGGATGTAGCGTAGCCGAGCCACCTCTTCCGGCTCATTACGTAGGAACACCATGCTGTCATCCGCAAAGAGCAGATGAGTAACACGGGGCCCATGGCGACTGGCACTAAGGCCTGATAAGCGTCCTTCCCTTTGCTCAGTTTCCAGAGCCGCAGAGAGACCCTGGGAGCAAATGAGGAAAAGGAAGGGGGATAAAGGGTCATCTTGACGGATACCCCTGGTGCGGAAGAACTCCTCAGAGATTGTACCATTAACTCGGACTGAGAAGGAGACCGAAGAGACACACCGTAGGATGAGGTTTACCCATTCCCTGGCAAACCCCATACGTAGCATGACATCCCTTAAGAAGAACCATTCGACCCTGTCAAAGGCCTTCTCCATATCGAGCTTGACAACAGCCCCTTGGGAGGACAATGTTCCACTAGAGTGAAGGGTGTGTACCAATTCGTGCGCAATGAGAATGTTGTCAGTGATATTGCGGCCGCTAATGAACGCGGCCTGAGAAGCACTGATACAAGAAGACAAGGTAGATTTAAGGCGATTAACCAGGACCTTAGAAACCGTCTTGTAGATGACAGTGCATAAGCTGATTGGTCGAAAGTGCTTCATGGTAGTAGGGTAAGAAGTCTTAGGAATAAGCACAATGACCGATCGATTGACTGATGCCATATCGGCTTTCCCCTGTAGAAGGTCCATGCAAAGGGATAAGAAATCTGGACCAATCATATCCCAATGCTGACGGTAGAAGCTACTAGGAAAGCCATCAAGTCCTGGTGCTTTCTTAGGATTGATATCCCGAAAGGCGGCGTAGATTTCCTCTATAGTGAAGGGCCGTAGTAGAGTGGCATTCATATCCGTGGTGACAGTGGGGCGAATATTGCTCATAAATTCCGGTGAAGACACCAGACAAGATGAAGAAAAAACATCTTGAAAGTAGGAAGACGCAATTCGTAGCGTGTCAGCAGTGGAAGTCTGCCAGACTCCGGTCGCATCCATTAGCCCCCGGATTGCGTTTTTCCTACATCGCTTTGTGGCCCTCTCCTGGAAATAGTTGGTGTTCTTGTCACCGTTGGTTAACCAAGAGATGCGAGAGCGTTGAGCCCAGTATGCTTCTCTAGCTGCTGCCAACTTCCAGAGTTCCGATTTTACGCTGTGAAGCGTAGAAAGGGCTTTCCGGGAAAGATGACGACGACATAGGAGAGCGTTTATAGTACGTTGCAGCGTTTGCATGCAAAGAGTGGAGTGCTTACGTTGAGCACTTTGCCACTCTTGGAGGTTGCGGCCCAAGACGGATATCTTATCCAATAGGGACCCAGGCGTAGAGGCCCAAGTTTGCTTACAAACTTGAATGCCCGATGGGTCAAGGGCCCAATAAGCCTCAAACCGGAAATGATCCATGGACGGCGCAAAACGTTGGTGTGTTGTGTTGCTACTGTCCGTGTCCATTATGATTATGCTATGGTCCGATTCAAGGGAAAAAGAATGGAAATGTGTAAAATTGGGGAAGTCGTGTAACCATTGAGAACAGGCCACAAATCGATAAAGTCTTTCGCAGACTGGGTTGACATTAGGCCTCGTGCGGGTCCAAGTGAACCAACCCGTTTTGGGCTTACAATCGAACAAGTTATTGCGTGTGAGACATTCACGAAAGTTAAGGATTTGAGAACGAGGTATGCGATTACCACCTTGTTTTTCCGAGTCATCAAGGATAACTTTTAAGTCACCTCCGATGAGCCACTAAAGAGATGAGTTCGTTTTAAGGGAGTCAATGAGCTCCCATGTATGTTTTTTCATGTTCGTAGCCGAGTAACCGTAAATGCAAGTAAAACGAAAACGACAATCCAAACCATTCACGATAACATCAATATATCTCGTCGAAGACGATAGAAAATCTAAGGTAATATTTTTATTATAAAGCAGGCATAAACCTGCGCAAGAAGAGCTGCTATCCACAGCAAAAAACCCTCCATATCAAGGGAATGTTTAAGAGAATCAAACTTAACCGAACTTAAACGAGTTTCTGATAAAAAAATAAAATCTGGACATAAACGAAAAATAATAGAACGGAGTTCGTGAACTGCCGAGGGCATACCAAGTCCTCGACAGTTCCAGCATATGGCCCTCATTTCTCTCGGCGGGGTTGACCGTCAACCACCGCCGAAGAGTTTTTACTGCTCATCCCAGCTTTCTTTGGAATTTTCTCTACATGTTTCCCGAATTTTCCTGCAACCGAAGGTGATGTTCGTAGCCGTTTGGCGATACCTCCAGTAATGATAGGTGAAGTGCGCTTAGTCTTTTTAGGGACAGCTACATCTTTCCCCTTATCCGTCGTGGCAGCCAACCACACCTCAAATTCCGGGTTAACCGGTTCCTTGCCTTTGTCCCTCGGTCCTTTGCCTTTGTTTGAACTTTCCCCTTTGGCCGTGTCATCCACGGTAGGCACTGGGTTATCATCCTCATCAATTAAGATGAATCTTTTGTCCGGCGGGGTGTCGGATGTGTATGGCTGCACAGCGCGATCATCATCCGCATCAGCATCCTTCGAGCCGTTAACCACGGACTCCTCATCCGCAGGGATCATATCCAGCAGTGCAACATCCAGGGGCTCAAGGTGGTCAGCAGCTTCAACACCTTTAACAGCAAGGGCTAACTCCGCCACTTCTATTGGCAGAGGCGTTGCTGCATCAGTAGGTGGGGTGGAAAGCTCCTCCCCCAGCAGGTCGTCCTCCTCCAAGTTCATGTTAACACCGTCCGGTTGCACCGAGGGTGTTTCCTTTTCCGTTTCCGGGGTGACCACCGGGGTGGTAGCCTTGTCCTTTCCATTGTTCGCTGAAATAGTAACAAGGGAAGAGACATGGATGTGTAAGTATAATGCAATATATGATTTAAACTTATAAAGCAACCTAATATTCCATATACATAAGTTGTAGTAATCGTGAAAGAAGCATGAGTAACCTGTAGAGTGCTCATGTGGACGAGAAGAGGAACCTGGTTCAAAGTAGCGAACCCGGCCTCGTACATTGGTTTTAATCTTTGGTTTAGGGGCAGGTGCACGAAGCCAATCACTGCATGGCAGCCCTGCACTTGGCTTGTCCTTGAAGGTAGCACATGTAGCACGGAGGTGGAAAAGCATCCCACAACCGTGACAAAAGGTAGGAAGTTTCTCGTATCTTACCGGAAGCATCTTTTGCTTGTCCGGATTCTCTTCATCTGCTAGTGTTACTCCACGTCGGAGAGGCTGGGTAACATCAATAAGCACACCAACCCGTAAGAACTGCACCATGTTCCCCTCATCGTCCTTACGTGTGTCGGTGCTTATCACTGCCCCTAGGCCGCTGCCTAGGGCACGTCCGGATGCATGGGCCACTGTGTCGCCTATCATCATCGCTAGGGGCACACGCAGGATACGAACCCATATCCTCATGTGCGTAAATTTGTATTCCTCCAGCGTCAGCTGAGGTTGAATGGGAGTGAGGGCTAGCCAATCATGCTTGAAGGTCTATGGACCTCGTTTAAGGATGTCCTTGACCCGTGCAGCGGATTCAAATTTGAACAGGAAGTAACCTGAGCCAAGAATCGTGGTGGAGATGAGTTTATCGTCCTTCCACACTGTCTTGAAGACCTTCACCAGGGTGATGTCATCTGGTTTGGTATTGGGGAAGAGCTTCCCCAGCAGTGAGCATCGTTGATCTTCCAACGGTATTGCCTTCGTAGCCTTAGGAGCATAAACTACAGTCTGCTCCTCTGCAGTGAACTTTAGGTTATCAAAATGCTCCAAGAAGGAATCAGAAGAAGCCATTGTTTGCAAGTAGGGTTGTGAAAACCTGGAGCAGAGAGATCGAGTGCAGCGAAATGCAAGAGTGAAAACACAGCAAGGAGTGTAGAGGGGGAACGTCCAATAATAATCCTCACTATACGGTGAATTGAGGTAAGCCACCAAAATTTTTTGAATTAAATCTAAGGATAAAGATTGTAACGCCCCGGTTTTGGGCTTAGGAGTTTTGAGTTTCGGACCGGTTCGGTCGGATCGCGGTTCGAATATATAAGAGTGAATTTAGGAAAACCTAGTTCGGGTTGCATTAAAAATATGGAAAAATGTTCTAAAATCCTCTTTTATTATATATAAGAGTTTGGTGAAATCAATTTTACAAAATGAGGTTTGGAAGTGTGACATTTTGGTTAGTGACCAAAATGTAATTTTTGAAAACTGCGTGACTGTTTTAAAAAGGATTGAAACTTTGAATCTTTAAGGAGCTATTTACCCAATGGGAGTTTCTCCAGATTTTTCTAAGATATTAAATGATTTATTAAAGGTTTTTAAATAAAAGAAAAGTGGAGGGAAGATATTTTATCATTTTCCAACTAACTTTTCCATTTTCCATTTTCTCTCATCTTTTCTCTCAAACCAAACACATTTTCTCCAGAGCTTTTCCTCAGATTTTGTCATCTAAATATCACATTTCAACTCTCTTTTGATCTCTAATCATCTCTTCAACAAAACCTCACCATTTGCTAAGTGGATTTTCAAGATTTTGGTTCCAAAAAGGGAGAAAACTCAAGTTTGGAGGTAAGAACGTCCTTCTCCTCTGAACTTTAAGTTCTTTACTGAAATTCCCAAGTTCTCAATCCTTAAATTGTGTTTTATAAAAGGTTTTATTGATTTGTTCTTGATCTTGGCTTTTAAATGCAAGATTTGATTGATTTTGATGAAATTTTCGTATGATCTGATTGGGCTGTGTTTTGAGGTGTCAAATTGATGTTAATTGAATGCTAATTTGATGTGAAATTGAGTTTTAATCAATGCAATCCCGGATAGGTTGAATTTCCTAAGTTTAGCTTGTGTTCTTGGTTGTTTTTGGAGTGATCTTGTTGATCTGTTATAGCTGGAGGTATAAGGACGTGGTTAGATCCTTTTTGGATGTTATTTGATGTTTAAGGATGCTTAGATTTGATGGATCTTTGCTGGGTAGTGTTGAGGAGTTGTTTGGATGCATTTTCGGTTGTGTTTGGTAGCCGAAAATGGAGTGTGGATGAGAGCAGCGAGTTTTGATGCTTTCATTGAGGGTATTAATGCATGATGATGCATTAATCTACTGTTTTGATGTGTTTAAAACATGGGAGTCATCTTTGGATCCTAGTGGTGTTGATCCGGAAGCTTGATTGGTGTTTCGGCAAGAGGCGAAACGGAATCGGTGAGTGGATTTTGGTTTTCGGCTTTGAAACCAATGTTTCGAAGGTTTGGGAGCTTAGTCTAAGTCTAAACAACTTTGCTAAGCTCAAGAGTAAGTTTTCGGAAAAACTCTCTTGTTGAGGAACCATGTGATGGTTGGGTGCAATGTGATTGTTTGCATGTTTTAAATTCTGTTTTTAAAGCATATCTAGCATGTGTATTTGCTGAGATTATAAGCCATGTGTAGGAGGAAGCTCAAGGTGAGAGTTCCTTGTTTTTGAACATTGTTCTATTGTGGTTTGATGCTTAAAGATGCATGATGTTTATGGCTTTGTTAAATGCTTTAAAACAGTGGAATATGGTTGTTAATGATGATTATTGGCAAGTGATGGTTAAGGTCACAAAGGTGTTTAAAAGTCCTTGTGTGAGCCTTGTTTATTTAAGAACATCAAGGTGTTTAAAAGTCCTTGGATGATTCTTGTTAAGAACGACATGGTGTTTAAAAGTCCATGGTTGGTTCTTGGTTAAGGTTCAAGGTGTTTAAAAGTCCTTGTGTAAGCCTTGTTATTTAAGAACATCAAGGTGTTTAAAAGTCGTTGGATGATTCTTGTTAAGAACGACATGGTGTTTAAAAGTCCATGGTTGGTTCTTGGTTAAGGTTCAAGGTGTTTAAAAGTCCTTGTGTAAGCCTTGTTACTTAAGAACATCAAGGTGTTTAAAAGTCCTTGGATGGTTCTTGTTGAGGACACAAAGGTGTTTAAAAGTCCTTGTGTGGTCCTTGTCATGGTGTTTAAAAGTCCATGGGTTAAGGACACAATGGTGTTTAAAAGTCCATGTGTGGTCCTTGGAACTTATAAGGTTACAATGGTGTTTGAAAGTCCATATGTGAATCTTATGTTGAATGTATCACTTGTTGCCAATATGACTTGATAAAGATTGAAGCATGAATTGCTTGTTTTTAAATGCTTGTGAGCATGTTCAAATGTTGTTTTGAAGTATGGTTTATAAAGGTGTTTTGTAAATGCATTATTGTGTGGTTTATTGAGCATTCCTCATTAAGCTTATGTTTACGCTCTCTCTCTTTTCTTAAACCAATAATGCAGAGCATTAAAGTGCATTTGAGGGCAGCAAGTTGGTGAAGAATCCAAGTGGTGAACAAGGCTCATGTATGGTGAACATTTTCTCAAACTATTAGCTTTTGGGTATTTGGCAATGGGGAACCTATGTTGTTGTTTTGGGAGATGTTTTGGACTCCCTAAGTTGTATAAATGTTGTTAACATTGTTGGTTCTTGTAATTGGCCATTATGTGTTTGAATTGAGGGTTTGATGCTTGAATGGTTTGCTAAATAGGATGCATGCCTATAGAATTGGGATTTTTCTTAATTGATGCCATGTTGATATTTGGTTGAGGCAATTATGTTCCTTGAATGTTGTATGACTTGTTGGTAAAGTTTGGTTGTCTTTGGAGCATGTTTGATAGGTTAATTGTGCATTAAACCAGCTATTTTTCTACAATCTGGGCAGCCTGTTTCGGAACAGGTGCTACCGTATCGGAACAGGGGCCTGAAATGGCCTGGGCGTTCCGAAACGGATGCAGCCGTTCCGGAACGGAAGTGTCACTGCCAGGCATTGTTTCGGAACCTGTTGCGGAACGGTCCCGCGTTTCGGAACGGGTCTCCCTGTTTCGGAACACTCGACCGTTGGGCACTGAAATTGTTGGTTATATGTTTTGTTTTGTTTGCGTTTTGGTCCTGAATCATGTTTACGCAATTGATTGAGTTTGTGATGTCCGTTTGAGCTGAAATTTGACAGACAAGCATGAAACATGACTAATTCCATATTGGTAACTTAAAAGTGGGTTAAGTCCCTGTATTTTCCAAAATTTACATTTTGGTCCCTAAAGTCTTGATTTGTTCAAATTAAGTCCCTGAACGTTTTCCGTCTGCGATGATCTTTGAGTATGATGTTTGTATGAACATAACTAGGGTTAACGTGCATCTAGATAAGATTTAAAAGAAAAAAAAAGGGTCGTTAATCAAGGTTGACTTTCGAGTTGACTTTGGTTTTCCCCGTGTAAACTTCTTAATTCGGTTCAACCGTCTGGGCCGGGTTAAGGGGGTTACAAAGATTCAAAATTCAAAGGTTTAAAATTAATTGGATTGAAGATAATCCACCTGGGGAGGTAGAGAATTTCGAATCCAGTGAGTTTCCTAGCTTTTAAGAGTGTAACCAAGATAAAATTTTGAATTATATTCAAAGATATTACCTCAAAATTCAAAGGATTAAATATTATTGGATTGGATATAATCCTCCAATGGATTCCAATAATATCGAATCCAGCAGATATCCTAGATTGTAGGAAGATATTTGTTGTTAAGCAGTGTTGGAGTCTATGTAAAAGTCCCATAAAAATTTTGAATTTGAATTTTAAGGTATCCGATTCCCTTGAGAATAGGAGGCTTATGATAATCGGAGTATCCCTATTATTTCGGGATTGATATAACGGTTTAACGGCTCCGACGAGCAGTGGTGGCCGGGAAACATCGAACACCATTTTCAGCAGTAGCCACTGTCTCCAAAGGTCGAAATAATTCCGTGGAGGCACACATGGTGCAGCAGCCACCGCGAATGCGGTCTGCATGTGCCATGCATGCAATAAAAGAGGCCCTTCTTTAGTTACGTGCTTCCCATGCCTGGAAACCAGCAACGAGGGCTCCAATTGACACCGAACCAGTGGCCCATCTGACTTCATTCGTGAGAATAAGTCTATCAGTTTACAAGGCCCAGAGGGCCAGGAGCGTTTCCATTCAAAGGAATGGAAGGATTGGCTATAAGGCCTCGAAGGCCAGGATAATTTCGCCACAGCAGGGAGCATTATGAACAATGCAAGGCCCAGCAGGGGCTTGAACCAAATCCAAAATGTGCTAATGACATAAAGATTGGGAACAAAGTAAAAGAACCAAAGATTGATCCAATAATATATTAATGAAGCCCCACCGGAAGTGGGGATTGATAAACTAAAAGAGTAAAAAAAACAGTGAAAATGAAAAACCAAAGGGAGAAGATGTACTTACCTTTGCTAAATCTGCCCTGAAATAAGCATGAAACCAATATGATTGGTTGCATGCTTGCGGAGTGGAGAGGATATTGTGGTGGAAAGGTGGTGGTTGGGAAGCATGAAACCAATAAGATTGATTGCATGCTGGCGGAGTGTAGAGGGTATTGTGGTGGAGAGGTGGTGGTTGGGAGGGTGAAGGTCCAAAAGTGGGGCGGAGGAGACGGTGGCGGAGGGTTAGGAGGAGAGAGAGAGAGAGAAAGCAAAGAGAGGAAATGAGAGAGTTTAGAGAGAATTTTCATTTCCCAACACACCCGTTTACCTATTGGACTTTTAACTGAGTAAAAAGAACAGAAATTGTATTTTTGCAATACTATAGTGTTCAAAAAGATCGTAATGAATGATATGAACTCATAAGTTTTGATTATAACTTTTTCTGCGATCCTTTTTGTAGAGGTTTAGGATAAGCGGGTCTAAATAGGACGTAAAATGGACCCGTTTGACTTTAAACTGAGTAAAAAGTACATAATTTGAGTTTTTGCAATATAATTCTGTTGAAAAGATCGTAATCAATGATATGAAGTCCTAAAATTTGATTAAAGCATGTTTTTGGTCCTTTTTGTAGAGGTTTTGGGCTAGCTGATCTAAATGGGCATTAAAATGGACCCGTTGGAATTTTAACTGTGTAAAAAATACAATAATTGAGTTTTTGCAATATAATCTAGTTGAAAAGCTCGTAATCAATTATATGAACTCCTAAAATTTGATTAAAACCTGTTTTTCGGTCATTTTGAAGAGGTTTCGGGCGAACGAGTCTAAATGGGCCTTAAAATGGACCCGTTGGACTTTTAACTGGGTTAAAAGAACAGAAATTGAGTTTTTGCAACACTATATTGTTTAAAAGCTCGTAATCAATGATATGAAATCCTAAGTTTTGATTAAAACTTGTTTTTCGGTCGTTTTTGTAGAGGTTTCGGGCGAGCGGGTCTAAATGGGCCTTAAAATGGACCCGTTGGACTTTAAACTGAGTAAAAAGTACATAAATTGAGTTTTTTCAATATAATTCTGTTGGAAAGATCGTAATTAATGACATGAAGTCCTAAATTTTGATTAAAACATGTTTTTCGGTCCTTTTTGTAGAGTTTTCGGGTGAGCGGGTCTAATTGGGCATTAAATGGACCCGTTGGACTTTTAACTAAGTAAAAAATACAAAAAATGAGTTTTTGCAATATAATCTTGTTGAAAAGCTCGTAATCAATTATATGAACTCCTAGAATTTGAGTAAAACTTGTTTTCGGTCATTTTTTAAGAGGTTTCGGGCGAGTGGGTCTAAATAGGCGTTAAAATGGACCCGTTGGACTTTTAACTGGGTTAAAAGAACAGAAATTGAGTTTTTGCAATACAATAGTGTTCAGAAGCTCGTAATCAATGATATAAACTCCTAATTTTTGATCAAAACTTGTTTTTCGGTCCTTTTTGTAGAGGTTTCAGGTGAGCGGGTCTAAATGGGTCGTAAAATGGACCTGTTGGACTTTTAACGGAGTAAAAAATACAGAAATTGAGTTTTTGCAATATAATCTTGTTGAAAAGCTTGTAATCATTTACATGAAGTCCTAAAATTTGATTAAAACATTTTTTTCGGTCCTTGTTGTAGAGGTTTCGGGCGAGCAGGTCTAAATGGGCATTAAAATGGACTCGTTGGACTTTTAACTGAGTAGAAATACAGAAATTGAGTTTTTGCAATATAATTTTGTTGAAAAGCTCGTAATCAATGATATAACCTCTTAAGTTTTGATTAAAACTTGTTTTGCGATCCTTTTTGTAGAAGTTTGGGACAAGCGGGGTCTAAATAGGCCGTAAAATGGACCCGTTGGACTTTTAACTGAGTAAAAAGTATAAAAATTGAGTTTTTGCAATATAATCATGTTGAAAAGCTCGTAATCAAAGATATGAACTCCTAAAATTTGATTAAAACCTTTTTCCGGTCCTTTTTGTAGAGATTTCGGGCGAGCGGGTCTAAATGGGCCGTAAATTGGTCCCGTTGGACTTTTAATTGAATAAAAAGTATATAAATTGAGCTTTTGCAATATTATCGTGTTGAAAATCTCGTAATCAATTATATGAACTCCTAAAATTTGATCAAAACTGATTTTTCGGTCATTTTTGAAGAGGTTTCGGGCGAGCGGGTCTAATTGGGCCATAAAATGGACTCGTTGGACTTTTTTTTGAAGAAAAGGCCTCATTAAAAACCCCTACTACTGTCCTTCAAGCAAAGCTAGAGGACCCTAAAAGGGGAAAAGAGTGCCCAAAAATTTTATTAATCAATGAATATTAGGTACAAGATGTTGAATACAAAGGGGAATATCCAATTCAAATGACAAAGACGTCATAGAATTCAGAGAAAAGGAAGCCAACGTATGGGCTATAACATTTGCCTCACGGCGTACAAAGGAAATCGAATTAAAGTCGAAATCAAGAAGAGCAGCTTGAATATGAAGAATAGTTGGTCCCATAGTAGATAGGTCCTGAGCAGGATTGTTGATCCTATTCGCGAGAGAGGCGCAGTCCGTTTCGATCTTTATGCGATTCCATCCTCGAGATCGGGCAAGGGTAAGACCAGCAAGGATGCTTTCCTCCTCACTGGTGATAGCGTCCATACGGCTACCGAGGGGGAAAGCAAGACCACCCACGACTGCTCCTGCAGGGTCCCGAGCAACAACGCCGACTGCTGCTGCTCGAGTTGAAGGGTTGAAGGCTCCGTCCACATTAATCTTGATGTAGTTAGGTGGAGGAGGACAGGGGGAATTGGTATTAGTAGATGGAGGTGGATCAGATGAAGTAGAAGATTTTCAAAATTCATCATGTAAACTAATTGAATTGACTGCAATTAGCCATGAGGGTTGTAAATGGTGGTTGTGAATCCAATCATTACGTCTATTCCAAATATTCCATAAAACTGTAAGAAAGAGACCAAATTTATCAGGGGAAATAGTGGAGGCTGCTTCCTCTAGCCATTGTAAGGGTGAAAGAGCTGAACTCTTATAGAGAGAGATAGGAATACCACTAATTTGGAGGGCTTCCGTTGCCCCAGGACAGTCACGAAGCGCATGAAGAATTGTTTCCGCATGATTACCACAGATAGGACATAGCCCCGAACTAGGGGAGAAAACTTGCATTTTAGAGCCAACTGGTAGAGCATCAGATGCCATACGCCAACCAAAAGTTTTAACTTTGGGTAAAACTTTTATTTTGGATAAAAATTTCCAAAACCGAGAAGGTGGCGAAGGTTGGGAAAAGGAGCGTTGTAAGAAAATATATCCAGAGCGAACTGAGTATATACCCGAGTCATTGAGAGACCATAAAATTGAATCCCGTTGATCATTTATGATGGGGATACGGAGAATGGCATCCGCATCACTTTGATTGAAGTAATTATTCAACTTTACTGTATCCCAGGCAGTTTGATTGCGAATCATGAACTCCTTACAACGAATGTGGAATTCGTCAGAAATTTCATAATCCCCAGTTAGCTCAATCTGGGAAGACCCACCCCAAATATCTTTGTGTATTCTGATATTACTGTTTATACCAGGGCGATGAAGAAAGCCAGGGAAAAGTCGCTGAATAGCGTTATATATACCTTGCCAGGCAAAGGAGCCTCTACTAGGTTTCGGCGCATCCAAGATGTTGCCCGAAGGGAAATAATTGGAACGGTATATTTGACCTAATAAGGAGTCTGGTTCACAAATTAGTTTCCAAATTTGCTTACCTAAAAGAGCGATGTTAAAATCGTGTAGGTCTTTGAAGCCCATGCCACCAGCGGATTTAGGCAAACATATGTGATTCCACGGTAACATGTGCCAACCTTTTTTGTTGGATTTACCAGTCCACCAATATTGGTGGATTGATGTAGTCATATCGTCGATGATATTGTGTGGAAGAAGGTAGCAAGACATCACGTATTGTGGGAGAGATTGTAAAACAGCTTTGATGAAAATCTCTCTACCACTAAAGGATAGAAGGTGTTTGTCCCAACTAGAGAGACGATCGTGTACTTTATCTCGGACAAAGCCTAATGATTCTGTTTTGTTTTTCCCTATTAAGAGCGGAATGCCCAAGTATACTCCGGGGTTAGAAACTTCACGCACTTGTAAAAGGCTATTGATTGCATTCCTTGTTGTAGAAGGTGTACGTGGGTTATAGAAAATTGTTGATTTATCGAAATTTATTGCTTGACCAGATGCGTTAGCATATACTTGAAGAGCATTTTTCATAAGGGATGCTTCAGATTGATTGGTATTAATAAATACCAAACAATCATCAGCAAAAAGAAGGTGGTTAACTTTGGGCCCATGCTTACATGCGCCTAGACCTGGAAGAATATTAGTTTGTTGCGCGGCAGCTAAATAAGCCGAGAGTCCTTGAGTGCAGAATAGAAAAAGAAAAGGGGATAGAGGATCCCCCTGACGAAGACCACGTTGAGGTTGAAATGTTGGTGAAAAGGAATTATTGATTTTAACCGAGAACGAAATAGTGGAAATACAACGCATTATAAGTTCAATCCAATCGGATGCAAAACCCATTCGTGTCATAACGTTTGCAAGGAAAGACCATTCAACTCTATCGAAGGCTTTTTCCATGTCAAGCTTGAGAGCAGCTCCTTGTGAGGATTTAGTCGCACCAGAGTTGATATTGTGAATTATTTCATGCGCAACAAGGATATTGTCTGAGATGTTGCGTCCCTGAACAAAGGCAGCTTGATTAGGGCTAATACAAAGAGGTATAGCATGTTTCATTCTATTAACAATTGTTTTGGCAACAATTTTATAGAGTACAGTACATAGACTAATTGGTCTGAGTTGCTTCATGGAAGTTGGGTCATTAACTTTGGGTATTAGTACTAGTATAGTTTTGTTGACTAAAGACATATCTGCGTTACCATTTAAAAGATCCATACAAAGATTAAGAACATCATCACCAACTGTGTCCCAGTGTTGTCTAAAGAAGCTACTAGGCAGGCCGTCGGCACCCGGAGCCTTCCTAGGGTCAATATCTTTAAAGGCATGTAGAATTTCTTCTCTGGTGAACGGCTTGAGAAGGTTGTCGTTAATTGAAGAGTTAATGGAGGGTTGGATTTTGTCAAGAATGATTTCCGATAATTGGGGGTTAGATGTTGTAAATAGGTTTTTAAAATAATTCGAAGCGATATCCATTATTTCAGATTCAGAGGTACACCAATTAGAGTTGGCGTCATAAAGACCTATGATTGAATTTTTCTTATTACGATTAGAAGCTCTGGCATGAAAAAATTTGGTATTTTTGTCTCCTTGGGATAGCCAAAGAGTTCGAGATCTTTGAGCCCAATAAGCTTCTTGTTCTGATAAGAGATTATTTAATTCCATTCTATAGTTTAAATAAATTTGTTTATTTGTGGCTGTTAAGGGGCGATAGAGAAGTTTGTTTATTTTTTTGGAAAGGAATTTAATACGTCCTGTTGTTTTGAAGCGTTGTTGGTTTTGCCAATCATCTAAGTATAATCCTACTGCTTTAATTTTATTAATGGCTGTACCGGGGGTATCAACCCATGCCCGTTTGATTGTTTGGATGTTATCTTTATTATTAGCCCAACAACTTTCAAATCTGAAATTTTTAGGGATTTGTGTTTTGGTTGTATTAGTAGGTTTATCAAATTCAAGAAGAAGGAAACAGTGGTCGGATTTTGCAACATATTCCGAAATTATACAATGACTAGGGTAGAGATCTTTCCACGCGTAGTTAGCAACAAAACGATCAAGACGTTCATGAATTACCGGGGTTAAGGGACCTACTTTCGTCCATGTAAACCATCCCGAATTTGGTTTGCAGTCAAATAAGTTGTTTCGAATAAGACAATTTCGAAAATTTTTGATTTGGGATCTAGCTCTCCTTGGACCCCCTTGTTTTTCTGAATCTGTTAGGATCTCATTAAGATCTCCTCCGATAAGCCAAGGTTCATCTTTAGTAGAAGAGTGTAAGGAATTAATTAATTCCCATGTTTTATATTTTTGGCTAGTTTCCGAAAATCCATGCATTCCAGTGAAAAACATAGTGCTATTATTATTTGTAATTTGAATGTGAATATAACGCGGCGAATAGGAAATTAAACTTATATTGATATCTTTTGCAGCGAATAAGGAAATACCGGAACACCCTTCCGAGGGGGGGATAGAAATAATGTCTAACATACCTAATGAAAGACATAAGCGGTTACATTCTGCATTATTTAACTTAGTTTCACATAAAAAGATAATATTAGGTTTGGTACGTTGGACATAGTCTCGGAGATGTTGAACCGTCAGGGCTTGTCCAAGGCCCTGACAGTTCCAGCAGAGGATCTTCATTTTGCTCGGCGGGGCTGGGAGTCAGCCGCCGCCGGAGAGTTTTTAGAGCTGCTCATCCCAGCTTTTGGAGTAGATCCTGATTGTTTGGATTTTTTCGGCGGGAGCGAAACTTGTATTGGGGAGCAGCGTTTCATGCCACGGTTAGTTTGGGGTGGTGCAGGTGCTGGTGCGGGTGCTGGAACAGGAGCAGGTGCAGGAACTGCATCATTTGGGTACGTTTTTAGCAACCACTGATTAAAGTCATTGAAAAGTGAATCAGTGGGTTTAGAAGGCTTACTCGATTCAGAGTCAAATTTTTTGATTTGGTCGGCAGTAGGGCTGGGAACACCATAGTCATCATTGGTTTCCCAATCATCGTCAGAACCAACTTCCGAAATTGGAAATATGGTATTCAGGGGTTGAGGCTCAAGAGGAGCCTTTTGTTTCGGGTCAGCAGGGGGATCATTGACCGTATTAGGACCATCTTCCATTGTCATATCGACATTCTGGGCTTCTTCGATAACTTGTTCCGTAAATGAGGCGGCGTCGCCTTCATTTAGAGAGCCTTTAATTTGAAAAAAGAGTAATATTAGAGATTTGTAACTGTTTGTAAGAGGGATGAGAAAAGAGTAAAGAGAGTTACCCAAATTGTTCTGATTATTAGGAGGAGCTGTAGGATTGACCGGGATAGCTGGATTATTCGGCGGATTTGCTACAAAAAAGTTAGGGAATAAGAAATTTAAAATGAAGTTTGATAAAGAAAAATAAATAAAATCAGTTGTAATTTTAAAAGTTGAAAAAAATATACCATTAACTGGAGGAATGTTTTGATTCAGATTCGGTTCTACATTACGGATGCGCCCACGAATTCCAACTGGGCGACGTCTAGGAGGAAGGTAACGGAGCCACTCTCCGTATTGCAGTTTGTTGGGATCGAGAGAAGATCGGATGGGACAGTTCTCTAAGGTATGACTGATAATGCCACAACCAGGGCAGAGAGTTGGAAGTCGTTCATATTGGAGACGACACATAATTGTGTTCTCACCGGAGCTAATAAATACAAATCGAGTAACTGGTCTTGTTATGTTAAGAAAGATTTCAACTCGGAGGAATTCCACCATGTTCCCATCAACTTTGCGGGTATCCGTTCGGAGAGCATTGTCCACCATCGAGCCTAAGGCATGTCCCACCAGATGGGATCGATCTACATCATCAAAGAGCGAATCAGGAAGGGAGAAGATTCTGATCCAGATTCGCATTGTGTTGAAATTGTAGTCATTTAAGGATTTGGCTGGATCGTATTCTGTGACTGCAAGCCATTCGTCTTTGTACAGCCAAGGTCCGCGGTTGAGAATTTCATAGCAGTTCTTAACTTCTTTAAACTTGATCTTGAGAAAATTGTCTTGTATCACTGAGATTGATACAACATCATTGGGCTTCCAGATTCCTTCGAAGGCAGTAATAACAGCGTAAATATCGAATGGTTTGGATGATATGAAGCGACCAACGATAAAGAGTTTTGGATCCTCCTTGATAAAATCGAAGTCAGGAGTGTAGCGTAGCTTTGATTCTTCATTGGTGAGGCTGATCGAATTGAGTTGGGGGATGGAAGAGGAGGAAGCCATTGAGGGAATACGAGGGTATGAAAAAAACAATTGAGAAGTAAGTTGTGGTGGCTTAGGATAATTGGAGTATGGATATATAAAGGGGGCTAGTATAGTTAAGGTGTGGAATTTATGGAAAGTGGGATAATAGAGGGAAATATGGGAGAATGACGATTGTGATTGATAGGATTTTCTGAAAATATAAGATGTATTAATTAAAGAACTTTCCTTAAATGAAAAATAAATTATAAATAGGAGAGAAGTAATGGAAGTTATTAAAGGAAAGAAAGTTGAATATTTGAAAAAGTTATGGTAAATATTTAATGGTAATACTAAGAGGATTTGATTAAAAAGTTGATTGTATAAAGTAATTGAACTATGAAATAATAAAAATAATTTTTTGATAAAAGTAAAACTTTTAAATATTGGGTATTTAAAGCTGGAGAAAAAAGATGCTAGAACAATTAAAAGTGGATTTATTTTGAAGCAGCTGAAAATAATTTTCAGTAATTGTATTGTTGTAACTAAATCAGGGGCGTAAGTTAATGAAATTGATTTAGGTAAGAAATTTAATTGAGGTAAGAAAAGTAAAAGCGGAAAGTTAAAAATATCAATGACCGTATTTAAATCTATTTGAAAAGGATATTTATTAGAAATTATAGAGACAATAAAGTAGGGGGATGATGAATTTAATATGTTTAAGAGAAATTGAAATTTGTAATACTTTATAAGATTAATAACGTCTAAGTTATTGATAATAATTATATATCTGTAGAAAAAATGGGAAGCAAAA
Organism: Hibiscus trionum; assembly: GCA_030270665.1. NCBI lineage: Eukaryota > Viridiplantae > Streptophyta > Magnoliopsida > Malvales > Malvaceae > Hibiscus > Hibiscus trionum. The sequence continues at coordinate 35,238,208 of BSYR01000026.1, read as the reverse complement.
GTGGAATTAAATTTAATATAGATTTGAATATTAGAATAGAAATTTAAGGAGCATTGAATAGTAGGATAAAATTTTAGGGAACTTTGAAAAGTAGAGAAAATTAAGGGGAAATTCAGAGTTAATGGAGAAAGCTGAAAAGGTCGGATATGAGTAAAAACTAGAACAATTTTTTGTAAAGTCAATTTGAATAATATTGAAAATTTTGTAGAAAACAATTGATATATGATTGAGATTTTCCTTTTAGAAAGGATTGAATTAGGATCCCAGAAATGGGCTTGTAAAATATCACCTGAAAAGGTGTAGTGGGAGGAGGTGTTTACCAAATATAGCAGTAAGTAAGTATCAATGGCAGGATAATTTACATACATCAAGTAATATAAACCATGCATAGCAATATTAAAATGATCACTAAAGCAACTAAAAGCATCGAAAAAATAAAAGAAAAGCAGAAAAGAAAGAAAACAGGAAATAATAATTACAGACCCATGGGAAAGAAGAGGCGGGGATAAGAAGAATAATACAGACCAAAAGAGCAAAATAAAGTAAGGGGATAAAATAAAAGGAATTAAATTAAAGAAACTGGAGAGAAGAAGTAACCCATTGGGAGAAAAGGAGATCCAGCCATTCAGAAGTAGCCTTGATGTAACTTGTAAAAATGCAACCGATTGTGAAACATAGAGATAGTCATCATCAAAGAACACAAAGGCAAAACAAAAACAATGAGTAACTGGAAAGCCTTTGATAAAATCAATAAAGCAAAAGAAAAGGGTGGACATGTATAGAACATACAAGAGTATAAAGAATGAGAAATATGGAATAGTGGAGTATCCATGGAACTTAATGAGATGCAGCAAAACAGTATTAACACCATAATGTTGGTCATTGAATATTATACCAATTAGCAACGAGTGCAAACACAGAAAAAGAGTAGGATGCATGGTTTTTAGAATAGATAAACTTAAAAGGAAATGTAAACAGCATAAATACAGAAAATAACACATATGATCAGAGAGAAAATGATCGAGAAAGAGAGTGAATATAGGGGTATTGATAACACAAAAGATGTTGAAAGTGAAAGACTTGACATATATAGATGAGCAGAGAACAACATTAAATCCAGTTAAATTCTTATTCATCCAAAAATAGACATGTGGTTTAGAGTACAAAAAGATGTTGTGAGGAAACCATATCATTCGTATATTAAGTTTAATGGGTATTCCCAGAAATTGGGCTTGAAGAAGTATCCCTATAAGGGCTTGATAAACATTTAGGAGATGAATAAAATTAAAAATTAAAGGATACATGATTGAGTTAGGCATAACAGAAGTAAAGAGAATATTATGATTCCAGACATTAACAACATAGAAAAAGACTAAAAACAATGCAAAGATCAGAGACCAATAAATAAAAGGTGATGGATTAGATTCAAACAAATATGAGAAAATTTGGTACTGAAACAAAAACAACCATTTGTAGCAGAAAAAATATAAGGAAAAAGATGCTACCTGGACCGGTAAAAACACAATCGGCAAACCCAAACCATTTGTAGCAGAAAATGGAAAGTTTCTATAGGATGGTTTAGAGAATAACTGCAAAAAGGAAAACAAGATGATTGTAAGCAGGAAAAGAAACCAAAAAAGAGGGAAAAAATAAGGGGGGAAAGCAAACCCTAGCCATCGTTGAGCAATGGATTTGGATGAAAGCCGCCACCAATCTTCACAGGGTGCAAACCTTGTGACGGAGGGATTGAGAAATGAAGCAAATCTGCAAAGCAAAAAAAGATTAAAAGGTAGCAAATAAAAAGGGAAATGGGAGGAAATAAAAATAGGACTAGGGAAGCCCTTAAGGTAGCAGCAGAGAACAGCCGCCTTAGATAACCAAGCATCATAAAACACTGAGAAAAGAGAAGAAGAAAAAGGGTTAGATCCAACATCGGAAGATAAAAAGGCTAAAACCGATTCCGATTTAATTGCATGTGAAGAATGAAATCTGCAAAGCAAGAATAGAAAAGAAGTCAGAATACAGATTGGTAAAAAAATTAAAGAAACTAGAAAAAAGAAAGGGAGAGAGATAGAGTCCAAATCGGATTTGAGATTGAAGAGCCCTTCTGAGATCCTCCGATCGGAAAGGAAAGAGGAGGGGTCGGAAAACGCCCAAAAAAGAAAACAGAATAATGGAGGACTCTTGCCATCACCACAGAGATGATGGATTTTGACCATCGACGGCAACAGGGAATTAGGATTCATAGACCAAAAAAGAGAAGGAGTTAGAAAAAGACATTCAGACGACAAATTAAGAGAAAAATAACAAAAAGGAAAACACTTACCACCCAGATCTGGAAAAAACCGGTGAGAAAATTCCATAACAGAGCGATAAAAAAGTGTTTACAAAATGAGGGTACAGAACGTATCTGGAAATCGTGAGAAACAAAGAAACCAAAAGTTAGTAAAAGGGATAAAAAATAAAAAAAAAGATAAAGTAAAGATGGGAAAATGTGTAAAGGCGTGGGATGACTCCCTTATGATTCATCCCGATTTCCAAGGGAGAAACGATATCTTGCATAACCGGCTGAAGCAGAAGAGCCGTAAGGGGGAGGGGAAACGGTGGATGAAAAAAAATCCACCTGAAAAGACGGAACCAGCAAGAACCAAAAAACCCCTGAAAAAATTGAGAGAGAAAAGAGAGCCATCCCACACACCCAGCCACTCGTTGGACTTTTAATTATGTTAAAAGAACAGAAATCTAATTTTTGCAATACAATAGTGTTGAAAAGCTCGTAATCAATGATCTAAAGTCCTAAGTATTGATTAAAAATTGATTTGCGATCACTTTTAGAGGTTTCGGACGAGCGGGTCTAAATGGACCGTAAAATGGAACCATTGGACTTTAAACTGAGTAAAAAGTACATAATTTGAGTTTTTGCAACATAATTATATTGAAAAGATCGTAATCAATGATATGAAGTCCTAAAATTTGATTAAAACTTGTTTTTCGGTCCTTTTTGTAGAGGATTCAGGCGAGCGGGTCTAAATAGGCGTTAAAATGGACCCGTTGGACTTTTAACTAGTAAAAAATACAGAAATTGAGTTTTTGCAATATAATTTAGTGGAAAAGCTCGTAATCAATTATATGAACTCGTAAAATTTGATTAAAACTTGTTTTTCTGTCATTTTAAAGAGGTTTCGGGCGAGCGGGTCTAAATGGGCCTTAAAATGGACCAGTTGGACTTTTAATTGGGTTAAAAGAACATAAATCGAATTTTTGCAATACAATAGTGTTGAAAAGCTCGTAATCAATGATATAAACTCCTAAGTTTTGATTAAAACTTCATTTGCGGTCCTTTTTGTAGAGGTTTCAGACGAGCAGGTCTAAATGGGCCATAAAATGGACCCGTTGGACTTTGAACTGGGTAAAAAGTAAATAATTTGAGTTTTTGCAATATAATATTGTTGAAAAGCTCATAATGAATTATATGAACTCCTAAAATTTGATTAAAACATGTTTTCGATCCTTTTTGTAGAGGTTTCAGGCGAGCGGGTCTAAATGGGCCTGAAAATGGACATGTTGGACTTTTAACTGAGTAGTAAGAACAAAAATTAATTTTTTGCAATATAATCTTGTTGAAAAGATCGTAATCAATGATATGAACTCATAAGTTTTGATTAAAACTTGTTTTGCGGTCCGTTTTGTAGAGGTTTGGCACAAGCGGGTCTAAATAGGCCGTAAAATGGACCCGTTGGACTTTTAACTGAATAAAAAGTATAAAAATTGGGTGTTTGAAATATAATCGTGTTGAAAAGCTCGTAATCAAAGATTTGAACTCCTAATATTTGATTAAAACTTTTTTTGCCTTCCTTTTTGTAGAGATTTCGGGCGAGCGGGTCTAAATGGGCCGTAAAATGGTCTCGTTGGACTTTTAATTGAGTGAAAAGAACATAAATTGAGCTTTTGCAATATTATCGTGTTGAAAAGCTCGTAATCAATTATATGAACTCCTAAAATTTGATCAAAACTTATTTTTTCGGTCCTTTTTGTAGAGGTTTCGGTCTAGCGGGGCCAAATGGGCCTTAAAATGGACCCGTTGGACTTTTAATTAAGTAAAAAGAACAAAAATCGAATTTTTGCAATACAATAGTGTTGAAAAGCTCAGAATCAATGATATTAACTCTAAGTTTTGATTAAAACTTGATTTTTGGTCTTTTTTGTAGAGGTTTCGGATGGAAGGGTCTAAATGGGCAGTAAAATGGACCCGTTGGACTCTAAACTGAGTAAAAAGTACAAAAATTGAGTTTTTGCAATATAATCGTGTTGAAAAGATCGTAATCAATGATATGAAGTCCTGAAATTTGATTAAAACTTTTTTTTCGGTTCTTTTTGTAGAGGTTTCGGGCAAGCGGAGCTAAATGGGCTGTAAAATGGACCCGTTGGACTTTAAACTGAGTAAAAAGTACAAAAATTTAGTTTTTCCAATATAATCGTGTTGAAAAGATCGTAATCAATGATATGAAGTCCTAAAATTTGATTAAAACTTGTTTTCGGTCCTTTTGTAGATGTTTCGGGCGAGCGGGTCTAAATGGGCCGTAAAATGGACATGTTGGACTTTTAACTCAGTAAAAAATATAGAAATTGAGTTTTTGCACTATAATCTTGTTGAAAAGCTCGTAATCAATTATATGAACTCCTAAGTTTTGATTAAAACTTGTTTTTCGGTCATATTTGTAGAGGTTTCAGCGAGCGGGTCTAAATGGGCCTTAAAATGGACCCGTTGGACTTTTAACTAGGTCAAAAGAACAGAAATTGAGTTTTTGCAATACAATAGTGTTGAAAAGCTCGTAATCAATGATATGAACTCCTAAGTTTTGATTAAACTTGTTTTCGGTCATTTTTGTAGAGGTTTCGGGCGAGCGGGTCTAAATGGGCCGTAAAATGGACCCGTTGGACTTTTAACTGAGTAAAAAATACAGAAATTGAGTTTTTGCAATATAATCTTGTTGAAAAGCTCGTAATCAATTATATTAAGTCATAAAATTTGATTAAAACATGTTTTCGGTCATTTTTATAGAAGTTTCGGGCGAGCGGGTCTAAATGGGCCTTAAAATGGACCCGTTGGAATTTTAACTGTTAAAAAATATTGAAATTTATATTTTGTAATATAATCTTGTTAAAAAGCTCGTAATCAATTATATGAACTCATTTGTTTTGATTAAAACTTGATTTGCGGTCCTTTTTGTAGATTTTTCGGACGAGCGGGTCTAAATAGGCGGTAAAATGGACCAGTTGACTTTGAACTGAGTAAAAAGTACATAATTTGAGTTTTTGCAATATAATTATGTTGGAAAGATCGTAATCAATGACATGAATTCCTAAAATCTGATTAAAACATGTTTTTCGGTCCTTTTTGTAGAAGTTTCGGGCGAGCGGGTCTACTTGGGCATTAAAAATGACCCGTTTGACTCTTAACTGAGTAAAAAAATACAGAAATTGAGTTTTTGCAATATAATCTTGTTGAAAAGCTCGTAATCAATTATTTGAACTCCTAGAATTTGATTAAAACTTGTTTTTCGGTCATTTTTAAGAGGTTTCACGCAAGTGGGTCTAAATGTGCTTTAAAATGGACCCATTGGACTTTTAACTGCGTTAAAAGAACAGAAATTGAGTTTTTGCAATACAATAGTGTTGAAAAGCTCGTAATCAATGAAATGAACTCCTAAGTTTTGATTAAAACATGTTTTTCGGTCCTTTTTTAGAGGTTTAGGGCGAGCGGGTCTAAATGGGCCGTAAAATGGACCAGTTGGACTTTTAACTGAGTAAAAAATACAGAAATTGAGTTCTTGCAATATAATCTTGTCGAAAAGCTCGTAATCAATTATTTGAAGTCCTAAAATTTGATTAAAACATGTTTTTCGGTCATTTTTGTAGAGGTTTCGGGCAAGCGGGTCTAAATGGGCCTTAAAATGGACCCGTTGGAATTTTAACTGAGTAAAAAAATACAGAAATTGATATTTTGCAATAAACTTGTTGAAAAGCTCGTAATCAATGATATGAACTCATAAGTTTTGATTAAAACTTTTTTGCGGTCCTTTTTGTAGAGGTTTCGGACGAGCAGGTCTAAATGGGTCGTAAAATGGACCCGTTGAACTTTTATCTGAGTAAAAAGTACATAAATTGAGTTTTTGCAATATAATCGTATCGAAAAGATCGTAATCAATGATATGAAGTCCTAAAATTTGATTAAACTTGTTTTCGGTCCTTTATGTAGAGGTTTCGGGCGAGCGAGTCTAAATGAGCCTTAAAATGGTCCCGTTGGACTTTTAAGTAAGTTAAAAGAACAAAAATCGAGTTTTTGCAATACAATAGTGTTGAAAAGCTCATAATCAATGATATGAACTCCTAAAATTTGATTAAAACATGTTTTTCGGTCATTTTTGAAAAGGTTTTGGGCGAGTGGGTCTAAATGGGCCTTAAAATGGACTCGTTGGACTTTTAACTAGGTTAAAAGAACAGAAATCGATTTTTTAAAATACAATAGTGTTAAAAAGCTCGTAATCAATGATATGAACTCCTAAGTTTTGATTAAAACTTGATCTGCGGTTCTTTTTGTAGAAGTTTCGGACGAACGGGTGTAAATGGGCCGTAAAATGGACCCGTTGGACTTTAAACTGACTAAAAAGTACATAATTTGAGTTTTTGCAATCTAATTATGTTGAAAAGATCGTAATCAATTATATGAAGTCCTAAAATTTGATTAAAAGATGTTTTTATTCTTTTTGTAGAGGTTTCGGGAGAGCAGGTCTAAATGGGCCTTAAAATGGACCCGTTGGACTATTAACTGAGTAAAAAATACAGCAATTGAGTTTTTGCAATATAATCTTGTTGAAAAGCTCATAATCAATTATATGAACTCCTAAAATTTGATTAAACTTGTATTTCGGTCATTTTTGAAGAGGTTTCGGGCCAGCGGGTCTAAATGGGCCGTAAAATGGACCCGTTAGACTTTTAATTGAGTAAAAAATACATAAATTGAGTTTTTGCAATATAATCTTGTTGAAAAGCTCGTAATCAATTATATTAACTCCTAAATTTTGATTAAAACATGTTTTCGATCCTTTTGTAGAGGTTTCGGGCGAGAGGGTCTAAATGGGCCTTAAAATGGATCCGTTGGACTTTTAACTGAGTAAAAAGAACATAAATTAAATTTTTGCTATATAATCTTGTTGAAAAGATCGTAATCAATGATATGAACTCATAAGTTTGATTAAAACTTGTTTTGCGGTTCTTTTTGTATAGGTTTGGCACAAGCGGGTCTAAATAGGCCGTAAAATGGACCTGTTGGACTTTTAACTGAGTAAAAAGTTTAAAAATTGAGTTTTTGCAGTATAATCGTGTTGAAAAGCTCGTGATCAAAGAAATGAGCTTCTAAAGTTTGATTAAAACTTTTTTGCGGTCCTTTTTATAGAGATTTCTGGCGAGCGGGTCTAAATGGGCCGTAAAATGGTTCCGTTGGACTTTTAATTGAGTTAAAAGTACCTAAATTGAGCTTTTGCAATATTATCGTGTTGAAAAGCTCGTACTCAATTATATTAATTCCTAAAATTTGATCAAAACTTGTTTTTCGGTCATTTTGTAGAGGTTTCGGGCGAGCGGGGCTAAATGAGCCTTAAAATGGACCCCTTGGACTTTTAACTGAGTAAAAGGAACAAAAATCGAATTTTTGCAATACAATAGTGTTGAAAAGCTCAAAATCAATGATATGAACTCCTAAGTTTTGATTAAAACTTGATTTGCAGTCTTTTTTGTAGAGGTTTCAGACGAGATGGTCTAATTGGGCTGTAAAATGGACCCGTTGGACTTTAAACTGAGTAAAAAGTACAAAATTGAGTATTTTTGCAATATAATCATGTTGAAAAGATCGTAATCAATGATATGAAGTCCTAAAAATGGATGAAAACTTGTTTTTCGATGCTTTTTGTAGAGGTTTCCGGCAAGCGGGGCTAAATGGGCCGTAAAATGGACCCGTTGGATTTTAAATGTATTAAAAAGTACAAAAATTGAGATTTTGCAATATAATCGTGTTGATAAGATTGTAATCAATGATATGAAGTCCTAAGATTTGATTAAAACTTGTTTTTAGGTCCTTTTGTAGAGGTTTCAGGCGAGCGGGTCTAAATGGGGCCGTAAAATGGACCTGTTGGACTTTTAAGTGAGTAAAAAATACAAAAATTGAGTTTTGCAATATAATTTGGTTGAAAAGCTCGTAATCAATTATATGAATTCCTAAAATTTGATTAAATCTTGTTTTCGGTCATTTTTGAAGTGGTTTCGGGCGAGTGGGTCTAAATGGGCCTTAAAATGGACCTGTTGGACTTTTAACTAGGTTAAAAGAATATAAATCGAATTTTTGTAATAAAATATTGTTGAAAAGCTCGTAATCAATGATATGAACTCATAAGTTTTGATTATAACTTGATTTGTGGACCTTTTTGTAGAGGTTTCGGACGAGCGGTCTAAATGGGCCGTAAAATGGACACGTTAGACTTTAAACTGAGTAAAAAGTACATAATTTGAGTTTTTGCAATATAATTCTATTGGAAAGATCGTAATCAATGACATGAAGTCCTAAAATTTTATTAAACCATGTTTTTCGGTCCTTTTAGTAGAGGTTTCGTGCGAGCGGGTCTATTTGGGCATTAAAATGGACCCGTTAGACTTTTAACTGAGTAAAAAATACTGAAATTGAGTTTTTGCAATATAATCTTGTTGAAAAGTTCGTAATCAATTATTTGAACTCCTAAAATTTGATTAAAACTTGTTTTTCGGTCATTTTTAAAGAGGTTTCGGGTGAGTGGGTCTAAATGGGCATTAAAATGGACCCGTTGGACTTTTAACATGGTTAAAAGAACAGAAATTGAGTTTTTGCAATACAAAAGTGTTGAGAAGCTCGTAATCAATGATATGAACTCCTAAGTTTTGATTAAAACTTGGTTTTCAGTCCTTTTTGTAGAGGTTTCGGGTGAGCGGGTCTAAATGGGCCGTAAAATGGACCCGTTGGACTTTTTTTTGAGAAAAAAGGCCTCATTAAAAACCCCTACTAATGTCCCCAGGCGCAAGGCCCGGAGAACCCTAAAAGGGGAAAAGAGTACCTATGTTTTATTAATTCGAAAAATTGCCCAATACAAGGTGTTTAATACAAGAGGGAATGTCAGAGCCAAAAGACATAGAAGACATAGTCCTAAGAGCATGAGTGGACAGAGCATGGGCCACAGAGTTAGCCTCACGGCTTACATAAGAAACAAGAGCATAAGGTAAAGATAGAAGTGCATCCCGAACATGAAGAAGCAGAGGCCCTAAAGTGGAGAGATCCGGCCCTGGATTGTTGAGCCTATTCGCAAGGGAGGCACAACCTGTTTCAAACAACAACCTATGCCAGCCCTGGGATTCAGCGAAGGTAACACCCGCAAGAAGGCCCAATCCTTCGCAGGTAGCAGCATCCAAACAACTGCCCAAGGGGTAAGCGAGGCCCCCAACGACCGCACCCGAAGCATCACACGCCACAACACCAACAGTCGCTGCACGAGTGGCTGGGTCAAAAGCCCCATCCACATTTATCTTGATGTAATTATGTGGGGGAGGCCTCCAACGTGGAGGTGAGAGCATAGAGGAATTCGGCTTGGGGTGGGGTGAAAGTGTAGAAATGCAAAAAATCATTATGTAGGCTGATTGAGTTGATTGCAGTAAGCTAGGGGGTTGCAAATGATGATTGTGAACCCAGTCTCTACGTCTATTCCAGATATTCCAAACAGTTGTGATGAAAATACCTAATTGGTCGGTAGATAAGAGGTGAGCACCCTCCTCCAACCATTGGATGGTGGTAGCTGCCAAACTTCTAGAGAGAGCATAAGAGATTCCAGATAGACGTAGGGCTTCAGAGGCCCTAGAACAGTTGTGAAGTTCATGAAAGGTGGATTCCGAGGAAAATCCGCATATAGGACATGGTCCAAAGGTAGGAGAAAAAGTCCGCAGTCTCGAGCCAACAGGTAGGGCTTCGGAGGCCATATGCCAACCAAATGTTTTGACCTTGGGAAGAGCCTTAACTTTAGCAGGGACCTTCCAAATTCGTGTTGGATGGGTTCGGGGCTCCGGAGACCGTTGTAGAAATAGGTAACCAAAACGAACCGAGTAAATCCCAGAATCATTAGGAGACCATAATATGGAATCAAGAATATCATTGATTATAGGAATACGAAGGATAGCATCTGCATCAGCAGGGTTGAAGTAGCGGCGGACCTTTGTAAGGTCCCAGGCAGTCTGGTTCTGGAGCATAAAGTCTCGACAACGAACATGTACTTCATCCAAGACCTCATAATCACCGGAGAGGGTAATAGGAGAGGAGCCTCCCCAATTATCTTGATGAACACGTATATTGCTATTAATATCAGGGCGGTATAGGAAACCATTGGATAGATGTTGTAGAGCAGTATACAAGCCTTGCCAGGAAAAAGATCCCCGAGTTGGTCGGGTAGCATCTAAGATATTACCAGAAGGGAAATACTTAGATCGGTAAATTTGACCCAACAAAGAGTCAGGTTCACAAATGAGTCGCCAGAGCTGTTTACCAAGGAGAGCAATGTTAAAATCATTGAGATCCCTGAAGCCCATGCCCCCGACCGCTTTTGGTAGACAAACTCGATTCCAAGGAAGCATGTGCCAACCCTTTTTGTTAGACTTACCAGACCACCAATATTGACGAATGGCTGAAGTCATGTCGTCCACAATGTTTTGCGGCAAGAGATAGCAGGACATGACATATTGAGGCAAGGATTGTAAAACAGCTTTGATGAAAATTTCACGACCGCTAAAAGAGAGGAGTTGTTTGTCCCAGGTAGATAACCGATCATGGACTTTATCACGAACGAATCCTAAGGATTCAGTTTTTTTTCCCGATGAGTAACGGAACACCTAGATAGACACCAGGATTAGTAACCTCACGTACATACAAGGAGCTATTAATCGCATCTCGTGTTGAGCGTGGGGTACGTGGATTGTAGAAAATAGTCGACTTCTCAAAGTTCACGGCTTGTCCTAAAGCAGATGCATAAGTTTGTAGAGCCATTTTGAGCTGAATTGCTTCTTCAAGGTTAGTGTTAAGGAAAACCATGCAATCATCCGCAAAGAGGAGATGGTTAACTTTTGGACCCAATCTGCTTGCACCAAGGCCAGGCAGGGTGTTGGTCTGTAGGGCATTAGAAAGATATGCTGAAAGACATTGTGTACAAAAGAGGAATAGGAAATGTGATAGGGGGTCTCCTTGCTGAAGACCCCGTTGTGGTTGAAAGAAAGGTGAGAAGGAATTATTGATTTTAATAGAGATGGATACCAAAGAAATGCAACGCATGATAAGAGAGACCCATGTAGGTGCGAAGCCCATACGTTGCATTACATTTGCAAGAAAGGACCATTCAACAAAAGCTTTTTCCATATCTAATTTGAGAGTAGCGCCTTGTGCAGATTTTGTGTTCCCAGAGTTAATATTATGAATAATTTCATGGGCTATAAGAATGTTGTCCGAGATATTACGGCCCTGAACAAAGGTGGCCTGATTAGCGCTAATGTAGAAGGGAATCGTTTGTTTCATCCTGTTAACTAAAACTTTAGCTACAATTTTATAGACCACATTGAACAGGCTAATTGGTCGAAGGTGCCTCATGGTAGTCGGGTCTTTGATCTTAGGAATAAGTACCAAGATAATTTATTGACCGAATCCATATCTGTATGGCCATTAAGGAGGCTAAGAGAGAGAGTAGTGACATCATCGCGCACAGTGTCCCAATGTTGCCTAAAGAATCCGCTAGGAAAACCATCTACACCAAGTGCCTTCCGTGGATCAATGTCACGGAAAGCATGAACGATTTCTTCCTTTGTGAAAGCCTTAGAGAGAGAATCATTCATAGTTGGGGTTATGCTAGATGGAATTTTTGACAGAATTAGTTCTGAAATTTGCGGGTTAGAGGATGTGAATAGGGATTGAAAATAGTCGGAGGCGATAGTCATAATGTCGGGTACATCAGTACACCATGTAGAGTTAGAGTCGAATAGACCATAAATTGTATTTTGTTTTCCTTCTATTATTCGCACGGGAGTGGAAAAATCTCATATTCTTGTCTCCCTAAGAGAGCCATAAGTTTCGAGATCTTTGCGCCCAATAGGTTTCTTGTTCAAGAAGAAGTTTATTAAGTTCGGATCTAGCTCTTAGATAAGATTCTTCATTTGTGGGTGTTAATGGACGACGCATGAACTTGTTAATTTTATTGGTTAAGAGGGCGATACGTCCTGATGTTTTAGATCTTTGTTGAGATTGCCAATCTCCCAGACAAGAGCCAATGGCTTGGATTTTTTCAAGTACTGTTCCATTTGTGTTGGCCCAAGTTTGCTGGACAAGGGAGATATTGTCATCGTGGGATGCCCAACAATTTTCAAAGCGAAAATTATTACGAGGGTATCGAATAGGTGTTTGAGGATTAGTGGAGGTATCAAGAAGTAAAAAACAATGGTCAGATTTAGCAACAAAGTTCGAAGAAATCCTATGAGAGGGGTGTAAAGCTTTCCAAGCCGAGTTACCAATGAATCGATCTAAGCGTTCATGAATTGTTGGGGTTTGTGGCCCAATTTTCGTCCAAGTGAACCAACCGGAAGTTGGCTTACAATCGTAGAGATTATTTCGTGGTAAGCATTGGCGAAAATTATTTATTTGAGATCTAGCCTGATGGAGGCCTCCTTGTTTTTCATTATCCGATAGAATTTCATTGAAATCTCCACCGAGGAGCCACAGAATGTCGGTGTCAGTGTTTAAAGAGTCAATAATATCCCAAGTTTTATATTTATGGCTAGTTTCAGAATATCCATGCATACCAGTGAATTTCATCGAAAATGAATCAAGATGAATTAAAATATGTATGAATCGATCCGAGTACGAAAGCAAGCTAATATTAATATTATTGGACTTAAAAAGCGCAATGTCAGAACAATTATCGTTTGGGGGAATAGAGATAACTTCAACCATGCCAAGGGAAAAACTAAGACGGCTACATGCCGCATTATTTAATTTAGTTTCGCAAAGAAATAAAATATCCGGAGAGGAATGTTGGACATAGCGCTGAAGTTGTTGAATTGCCTGGACTTGTCCTAGACCCTGGCAGTTCCAACATAGAACTCTCATTTTGTTCGGCGGGGCTGAGAGTCAGCCGCTGCCGAAGAGTTTTTTGAGCTGCTCATCCTAGCCTTAGGAGTAGAACCGGAGGGCTTTGCCTTCTTGGGTTGGAGGACCACTTGGATAGGAGAACGACGCTTGGTACCACGATTTGGGGGGCAGGAGCAGGGGCATTAGCTGCATCATTCGGGTAAGTTTTTAAAAGTCAAAGGTTAAATTCATGAAAAGTGGATGATTCGGTATTAACAGGGGGCTTACGTAAATCAGCATCAATTTTCTTGATTTGTTGAGCAGTGGGACTAGGGATACTATCATCATGGGCATCCCAATCATCGTCCGAAGCGTCCTTCGGAATTGGGAAAATTGTATTCAACGGTTGAGGCTCAAGGGCCATTGGAGGAAGAGAGACTTGCAGGTTGGAGGGGTTTGGGGGTTCTTTTGCTTGGATCCCGAAGCATTGGAATCCTTTGGAAGAGAGGCATCACCCATATTGGTGTCGTTATTAGGGGCCTCCTCAACGGATTGTTCAGAAAAGGATGCGGCATCACCCTCATTAAGAGAGCCTGTGAAGGGGAAAGAGTGTTTTATCAGGAATATAAATGAAAAGCTAAAGCAGTAAAATAGTGAATTGAGAAGAGGACTCGGGAGGTGACCTATGTTATTCTGATCGGTACGTTCGGGAGCATTAACATTTGGGACCGTGAAAAATAGAGTCAAGATTAGTAATGTAATCGTAAAGAGGAAAGGAGAAGCCATAATATGACGATAAAAATATACGCGTGAACAAGATGTGAAAAGCGAAAATAACCTACCCGAGGGAATATGATTAGCTTGGTTGCATTCAGCCTCAACAGTGCGGATTCGACCACGTGTGCCGATTGGGCGACGTCGAGGGGGAAGGTAACGGAGCCATTCCCCATATTCAGCTTGTTTAGATTAAGAGATGAGCGGATCGGGCAGTTGTCAATGGTATGACTTGTGATTCCGCAGCCAGGGCATAGAGTAGGGAGGCGTTCATATTGTAATCGACACATGGTCTTATCGGAGCCATTCCCGATGAAAAGGAATCGGGTGACCGGTCGGGTGACATCGAGCATAATTTGCACTCGTAAAAATTCATTCATATTACCTTCAATTTCTCGAGTATTAGTGCGTAGGACGTTGCCAACCATTGAACCCAGATCATGGCCCACAAGGTGAGAACAGTCAATATCTTCGAAGAGAGAGGCAGGTAGACCAAAAATACGAATCCAGATGCGCATAATAGTGAAAGAGTAGTCGTCCATATTTTTGGAGGGGTTGTATTCGGTTAAGGCCAACCATTCATCCTTGTACAACCAAGGACCACGGTTAAGAACTTCATAGCAAGCTTTGACCTCCTTGAACTTGATTTTAAGGAAGTTGTCCTTAATGACAGATATAAAAACTAGGTTACTAGGTTTCCAGATTCCTTCGAAGGCACTAAGGACAACATAGATATCGATTGGTTTGGACGAGATGAAACAGTCTATAAGGAAAAGTTTGGGGTCTTCCTTAGCGAAATCCCAGCCAAAATCTGGTGTGTAGAGAAGTTCAGCTTCTTTGCTAGTAAGGGCAATGGAGTTGAGCTGAGGGAAAGAGGAAGATGCCATATTGAGAGTAAGAAGGGCGATAAAGAATGTAGGCAAAGAGAAGGGGAGGTCGATGTTGAAGTAGGGGTGAAATTGGTTGATATAAATAGAGGGGTGGAGAGTATTAGTGGTTATTAGAATTAGGTTATAGAAAGAAAGGAAAAAAAGGTAAGAATATTAGATTGTGAGAGAAAGAAATTAAAAGTCGATCCCTATTAAATAGGGAGAATTGATTAGAAGAGGAAGGTGCCCAAAATAAAATAGGAAATACCAGGTGCAAAGCAGGAGTTAAGGAAAAGGACCAAATAACCAAGGCAACATTTAAAAAAAGAGAAAATAAATGGACAAAAGTACAGGCAAGAAAGGGAATAAAATAGTGACTAATGCTATTATATAGAGTTTGAAAAGGAAAAAATAAATGTTCAATAACATAGATCGGGTATGATAGTTGAAAGTCAAAGGAGAGGTAATGGAGAATGGTGTGCAAAGTTTGAAGAGTGGAATTTAAAATGGGTATTAATGCTAATGTATTCGCAGAAAGTAAATGATTTGAAAAAGTCAAAGGTATTATAGATATGGGGAAATAAATAAAAAGAAACAAGCATATAATTAGAGTAGGAAATAATATTAATGATATGTATAGACCGAAATTGTTAAAAAACATAAAGTGGAAAGTTAAAGAGGTAGAAAGCAGGGAAGAAAAAGACGTACTATAACAAATGTTTTGAAGAAATATAATCAAAACAAGGAAATGGTATGAGAGAAAAGATAAACAATAAAAATTTAGACGGTTATGTTCCATTATCAAAAAGGTTGTAGAGAAGTCCCTGAATAGGGCTAGAGTATAAGCACCTGAAAAGGTGTAGTGGAAAAAGAATTCCCTTATGATTAGGGTAGAAGTGATTTTAAGAAACCTGTACAAGTTTGAAAAATAATTAAAAGAAGCAAGGAAATAAGTAGATATATAGCATACAACCAGGCAATAAAAGTAAAAACGTAAAGTAAAGAAAAGCATAAAGAAAGGACAGGAATTAAAAATTACAGACCATGGGGAAGGAACAAGTGGGGCTAAGAAATTAATTACATACCAAAAGAGCAAAAAAAGGAGGAAAGAAATGGAAAAAAATAACAACAAAATAAAAATTACAAACCCAAAGATAAAGAAAATGGAAGGAGTTGCTTTGAAACAGTGGAACTTGACCCCATTGATCCAGACGTAGTGAGTTAGCATGTTTAGACACGTTGGACTTTTAACTGGGTTAAAAGAACAGAAATCCAGTTTTTGCAATAAAATAGGGTTGAAAAGGTCGTAATCAATTATATGAACTCCTAAGTTTTGATTAAAACTCTTTTTTGGTCCTTTTTGTAGAGGTTTCAGGTGAGCGGGTCTAAATGGGCATTAAAATGAACCCATTGGACTTTTAACTGAGAAAAAATACAGAAATTGAGTTTTTACAATATAAACTTGTTGAAAAGCTCGTAACCAATTAGTTGAACTCCTGAAATTTGATTAAAACTTGTTTTCGATCATTTTTGAAGAGGTTTCGGGCGAGCGGGTCTAAATGGGCCTTAAAATGGACCCGTTAGACTTTTAACTAGGTTAAAAGAACATAAATCAAAATTTTGCAATACAATAGTGTTCAAAAGCTCGTAATCAATGATATGAACTCCTAAGTTTTGATTAAAACTTGATTTGCGGTCCTTTTGTAGAGGTATCGGACGAGCGGGTCTAAATGGGCCATAAAATGGACCCGTTGGACTTTGAACTGAGTAAAAAGTACATAATTTGAGTTTTTGCAATATAATCTTGTTGAAAAGCTCGTAATCATTTATATGAACTCCTAAATTTTGATTAAATCTTGTTTTTTGGTCATTTATGAAGTGGTTTCGGGCGAGCAGGTCTAAATGGGCCTTAAAATGGACCCGTTGGACTTTTAACTAGGTTAAAAGCGCATAAATCAAATTTTTGCAATACAATTGTGTTGAAAAGTTCGTAATCAATATTATGACCTCATAAGTTTTGATTCAAACTTGTTTTGCGGTTCTTTTTGTAGAGGTTTCGGACGAGCGGATCAAAATGGGCCGAAAAATGCTCACGTTGGACTTTAAACTGAGTAAAAAGTACATAATTTGAGTTTTTGCAATATAATCGTGTTGAAAAGCTCGTAATCAAAGATATGAACTCCTAAAGTTTTATTAAAACTTTTTTGGGGTCCTTTTTGTAGAGATTTCAGGCGAGCAGATCTAAATGGGCCGTAAAATGGTCCCGTTGGAATTTTAATTGAGTAAAAAGTACATAAATTGAGCTTTTGCGATATTATCGTGTTGAAAACGTCGTAATCAATTATATGAACTCCTAAAATTTGATCAAAACTTGTTTTTCGGTCCTTTTTGTAGAGGTTTCGGGCGAGCGGGTTTAAATGGGCCTTAAAAGGTCGTAATACAATAGTGTTGAAAAGCTCGTAATCAATGATATGAACTCCTAAGTTTTGATTAAAACTTGATTTGCAGTCTTTTTTGTAGGGGTTTCAGACGAGAGGGTCTAAATGGACCGTAAAATGGGCTAGTTGGACTTTAAACTGAGTAAAACGTACAAAAATTGAGGTTTTGCAATATAATCGTGTTGAAAAGATCGTAATCAATGATATGAAGCCCTAAAATTTGATTAAAATTTGTTTTTCGGTCCATTTTGTAAAGGTTTCAGGCGAGCGGGTCTAAATGGGTCGTAAAATGGGCACGTTGGACTTTTAACTGAGAAAAAATACAGATATTGTGTTTTTGCAATATAATCTTGTTGAAAAGCTCGTAATTAATTATATGAACTCCTAAGTTTTGATTAAAACTTGTTTTCGGTCATTTTTGAAGAGGTTTCGGGCGAGCGGGTCTAAATGGCCCTTAAAATGGACCCGTTGGTCTTTTAACTAGGTGAAAAGAACAAAAATAAAATTTTTGCAATACAATAGTGTTGAAAAGCTCGTCCTCAATGATATGAACTCCTAAGTTTTGATTAAAACTTGATTTGTTGTCCTTTTTGTAGAGGTCGGACGAGCAGGTCTAAATGGGCCATAAAATGGACCCGTTGGACTTTGAATTGGGTAAAAAGTACATAATTTAAGTTTTTACAATATAATTCTATTGAAAAGATCGTAATCAATGATATGAAGTCCTAAAATTTGATTAAAACTTGTTTTTTGGTCCTTTTTGTAGATGTTTCGGGCGAGTGGGTCTAAATGGTCCTTAAAATGGACCCGTTGGACTTTTAAGTGAGTAAAAAATACATAAATTGAGTTTTTGCAATATAATCTTGTTGAAAAGCTCGTAACCAATTATATGAACTCCTAAGATTTGATTAAATCTTGTTTTTCGGTCATTTTTGAAGTGGTTTCGGGCGAGCAGGTCTAAATGGGCCTTAAAATGGACCCGTTGGCCTTTTAACAAGGTTAAAAGAACAGAAATCAAATTTTTGCAATACAATAGTGTTGAAAAGCTCGTAATCAATGATATGAACTCATAAGTTTTGATTAAAACCTTTTTTGTGGTTCTTTTTGTAGAGGTTTCAGACGAGCGGGTCTAAATGGGCCGTAAAATTGACACGTTGGACTTTAAACTCAGTAAAAAGTAAAAAAATTGAGTTTTTGCAGTACAATAGTGTTGAAAAGCTCATAATCAATGATATGAACTCATAAGTCTTGATTAAAACTTGTTTTACGGTCCTTTTTGTTGAGGTTTCGGACGAGCGGGTCTAGATGTGCCGTAAAATGGACCCGTTGGACTTTAAACTGAGTAAAAAGTACAAAAATTGAGTTTTTGCACTATAATCATGTTGAAAAGATCGTAATCAATGATATGATGTCCTAAAATTTGATGAAAACTTGTTTTTCGGTCCTTTTTGTAATGGTTTCGGGCGAGCGAGTCTAAATGCGCCGTAAAATGGACACGTTGGACTTTTAACTAAGAAAAATTACAGAAATTGAGTTTTTGCAATATAATCTTGTTGGAAGTCTCATAATCAATGATATGAAGTCCTAAAATTTGATTAAAACTTGTTTTTCGGTCCTTTTTGTAGAGGTTTCGGGCGAGTGGGTCTAAATGGTCCTTAAAATGGACCGGTTGGACTTTTAACTGAGTAAAAAATATAGAAGTTGAGTTTTTGCAATATAATCTTGTTGAAAAGCTCGTAATTAATTATATGAACTCCTAAAATTTGATTAAAACTTGTTTTTCGGTCATTTTTGAAGAGGTTTCGGGCGAGTGGGTCTAAATTGGCCTTAAAATGGACTCGTTGGACTTTTAACGGGGTTAAAAAAAAGAAATTGCGTTTTTTCAATACAATAGTGTTGAAAAGCTCGTAATCAATGGTATGAACTCGTAAGTTTTGATTAAAACTTGTTTTCGATCCTTTTTGTAAAGGTTTAGGGCGAGCGGGTCTAAATGGGCCGTAAAATGGATCAGTTGGACTTTTAACTTAGTAAAAAATACAGAAATTGAGTTTTTGCAATTCAATAGTGTTGAAAATATCGTAATCAATGATATGAACTCATAAGTTTTGATTAAAACTTGTTTTGCGGTCCTTTTTGTAGAGATTTCGGGCGAGCGGGTCTAATTGGGCCGTCAAAATGGTCCCGTTGGACTTTTAATTGAGTAAAAAGTACATAAATTGAGCTTTTGCAATATTATCGTGTTGAAAACTCGTAATGAATTACATAAACTGGCGAGTGGGTCTAAATGGGCGTTAAAATGGACCCGTTGGACTTTTAACTGGGTTAAAAGAACAGAAATTGAGTTTTTGCAATACAAAAGTGTTGAAAAGCTAGTAATAAATGATATGAACTCCTAAGTTTTGATTAAATCTTGTTTTTCGGTCCTTTTTGTAGAGGTTTCGGGCGAGAGGGTCTAAATGGACCCGTTGGACTTTTAACTGAGTAAAAAATATAGAAATTGAGTTTTTGCAATATAATCTTGTTGAAAAGCTCGTAATCAATGATATGAAGTGCTAAAATTTGATTAAAACATGTTTTCAGTCCTTTTTGTAGAGGTTTCGAGCGACCGGGTCTAAATGGGCATTAAAATGGACCTGTTGGACTTTAAAATGAGTAAAAAATACAGAAATTGAGTTTTCGCAATATAATCCTGTTGAAAAGCTCGTAATCAATGATATGACCTCTTAAATTTTGATTAAAACTTGTTTTGCGGTCCTTTTTATAGAGGTTTCGGACGAACGTGTCTAAATGGGTCTTAAAATGGACCCATTGGACTTTTAACTGAGTAAAAAGTACATAAATTGAGGTTTTGCAATGTTATCGTGTTGAAAAGATCGTAATCAATGATATGAAGTCCTAAAATTTGGTTAAACTTGTTTTTCGGTCCTTTTTGTAGAGGATTCGGGCGAGCGGGTCTAAATGGGCCGTAAAATGGACTCGTTGGACATTTAACTGAGTAAAAAATACAGAAATTGAGTTTTTGCAATATAATCTTTTTGAAAAGCTCGTAATCAATTATATGAACTCCTAAAATTTGCTTAAGAGAACAGAAATCAAATTTTTGCAATACAATAGTGTTGAAAAGCTCGTACTCAATGATATGAACTCCTAAGTTTTTATTAAAACTTTATTTGCGGTCCTTTTTGTAGAGGTTTCGGACGAGCGGGTCTAAATGGGCCATAAAATGGACATTTTGGACTTTGAACTGAGTAAAAAGTACATAATTTGAGTTTTTGCAATATAATAATGTTTAAAAGATCGTATTCAATGATATGAAGTCCTAAAATTTAATTAAAACTTGTTTTTTGGTCCTTTTTGTAGAGGTTTCGGGCGAGCGTGTCTAAATGGTCATAAAACTGGACCCGTTGGACTTTTAATTGAGTAAAAAATACAGAAATTGAGTTTTTGCAATATAATCTTGTTGAAAAGCTTGTAATCATGTATATGAACTCCTAAAATTTGATTAAACCTTGTTTTTAGGTCATTTTTGAAGTGGTTCCGGGCGAGCAGGTTTAAATGGGCCTTAAAATGGACCCGTTTGACTTTTAACCAGGTTAAAAGAACAGAAATCAAATTTTCGCAATACAATAGTGTTGAAAAGCTCGCAATCAATGATATGAACTCATAAGTTTTGATTAAAACTTATTTTGCGGTCCTTTTTGTAAAGATTTCTGACGAGCGGGTCTAAATGGGCCGTAAAATGGACACGTTGGACTTTAAACTAAGTAAAAAGTACATAATTTGAGTTTTTGCAATATAATCGTGTTGAGAAGCTCGTAATCAAAGATATGAACTCCTAAAGTTTGATTAAAACTTTTTTGTGGTCCTTTTTGTAGAGATTTTGGGCGAGCGGGTCTAAATGGGCCGTAAAATGGTCTCGTTGGACTTTTAATTGTGTAAAAAGTATTTAAATTGAGCTTTTGCGATATTATCGTGTTGAAAAGCTCGTAATCAATTTTATGAACTCCTAAAATTTGATCAAAACTTGTTTTTCGGTCCTTTTTGTAAAGGTTTCGGGCGAGTGGGTCTAAATGGTCCTTAAAATAGACCCGTTAGACTTTTAAGTGAGTAAAAAATACAGAAATTGAGTTTTTGCAATATAATCTTGTTGATAAGCTCGTAACCAATTATATGAACTCCTAAAATTTGATTAAATCTTGTTTTTCGGTCATTTTTGAAGTGGTTTCGGGCGAGCAAGTCTAAATGAGCCTAACAATAAACCCGTTGGACTTTTAACAATGTTAAAAGAACAGAAATCAAATTTTTGCAATACAATAGTGTTGAAAAGCTCGTAATCAATGATATGAACTCATAAGTTTTGATTAAAACCTTTTTTGTGGTCCTTTTTGTAGAGGTTTCGGACGAGCGGGTCTAAATGGGCCGTAAAATTGACACGTTTGACTTTAAACTTAGTAAAAAGTACAAAAATTGAATTTTTGCAATACAATAGTGTTGAAAAGCTCGTAATCAATGATATGAACTCATAAGTCTTGATTAAAACTTGTTTTGCGGTCCTTTTTGTTGAGGTTTCGGACGAGCGGGTCTAAATGTGCCGTAAAATGGATCCGTTAGACTTTAAACTGGGTAAAAAGTAAAAATATTTGAGTTTTTGTAATATAATCGTGTTGAAAAGATCGTAATCAATGATATGATGTCCTAAAATTTGATTAAAACTTGTTTTTCGGTCCTTTTTGTAGAGGTTTCGGGCGAGCGGGTCTAAATGGGCCGTAAAATGGACCCGTTGGACTTTTAACTAAGAAAACAATTACATAAATTGAGTTTTTGCAATGTTATCATGTTGAAAGGCTCGTAATCAATGATATGAAGTCCTAAAATTTGATTAAACTTGTTTTTCGGTCATTTTTGAAGAGGTTTCGGGCGAGTGCGTCTAAATTGGCCTTAAAATGGACTCGTTGGACTTTTAACTGGGTTAAAATAACAGAAATTGCGTTTTTGCAATACAATAGTGTTGAAAAGCTCGTAATCAATGGTTTGAACTCCTAAGTTTTGATTAAAACTTGTTTTCGGTCCTTTTTGTAAAGGTTTAGGGCGAGCGGATCTAAATGGGCCGTAAAATGGACCAGTTGGACTTTTAACTTAGTAAAAAATACAGAAATTGAGTTTTTGCAATTCAATAGTGTTGAAAAGATCGTAATCAATGATATGAAGTCATAAGTTTTGATTAAAACTTGTTTTGCGGTCCTTTTTGTAGAGGTTTGGGACAAGCGGGTCTAAATAGGCTGTAAAATCGACCCGTTTGACTCTTAACTGAGTAAAATGTATATAAATTGAGTTTTTGCAATATAATCGTGTTGAAAAGTTGGTAATCAAAGATGTGAACTCCTAAAATTTGATTAAAACTTTTTTTGCGGTCCTTTTTGTAGAGATTTCGGGAGAGCGGGTCTAAATGGGCCGTCAAAATGGTCCCGTTAGACTTTTAATTGAGTAAAAAGTACATAAATTGAGCTTTTGCAATATTATCGTGTTGAAAAATTGTAATCAATTACATAAACTGGCGAGTGGGTCTAAATGGGCGTTAAAATGAACCCGTTGGACTTTTAACTAGGTTAAAAGAACTGAAATTGAGTTTTTGCAATACAGAAGTGTTGAAAAGCTCGTAATAAATGATATGAACTCCTAAGTTTTGATTAAAACTTGTTTTTCGGTCATTTTTGTAGAGGTTTCAGGCGAGCGGGTTTAAATGGGCCGTAAAATGGACCCGTTGGACTTTTAACTGAGTAAAAAATATAGAAATTGAGTTTTTGCAATATAATCTTGTTGAAAAGCTCGTAATCAATTATATGAAGTCCTAAAATTTGATTAAAACATGTTTTCAGGTCTTTTTGTTGAGGTTTCAGCCGACCGGGTCTAAATTGGCATTAAAATGGACCCGTTAGACTTTTAACTGAGTAAAAAATACATAAATTGAGTTTCTGCAATATAATCTTGTTGAAAAGCTCGTAATCAATGATATGACCTCTTAAGTTTTAATTAAAACTTGTTTTGCGGTCCTTTTTATTGAGGTTTTGGACGAGCGGATCAAAATGGGCCGTAAAATGGACACGTTGGACTTTTAACTGAGTAAAAAGTACATAAATTGAGTTTTTGCAATGTAATCGTGTTGAAAAGATCGTAATCAATGATATGAAGTCCTAAAATTTGATCAAACATGTTTTTCGGTGCTTTTTGAAGAGGTTTCGGGCGAGCGGGTCTAAATGGGCCGTAAAATGGACCCGTTGGACTTTTAACTGAGTAAAAAAATACAAAAATTGAGTTTTTGCAATATAATCTAGTTGAAAAGCTCGTAATCAATAATATGAACTCCTAAAATTTGCTTAAAAGAATAGAAATCAAAATTTTGCAATACAATATTGTTGAAAAGCTCGTACTCAATGATATGAACTCCTAAGTTTTGATTAAAACTTGATTTGCGGTCCTTTTTGTAGAGGTTTCGGACAAGCGGGTCTAATTGGGCCATAAAATGGACATGTTGGACTTTGAACTAAGTAGAAAGTACATAATTTGAGTTTTGCAATATAATAATGTTGAAAAGATCGTATTCAATGATATGAAGTCCTAAAATTTGATTAACACTTTTTTTCGATCCTTTTTGTAGAGGTTTCGGGCGAGCGTGTCTAAATGGTCATAAAAATGGACCCGTTGGACTTTTAACTAAGTAAAAAATACAGAAATTAAGTTTTTACAATCTAATATTGTTGAAAAGCTCGTAATCATGTATATTAACTCCTAAAATTTGATTAAACCTTGTTTTTAGGTCATTTTTGAAGTGGTTTCGGGCTAGCCGGTCTAAATGGGCCTTAAAATGGACATGTTGGACTTTTATCCAGGTTAAATGAATAGAAATCAAATTTTTGCAATACAATAGTGTTGAAAAGCTCGTAATCAATTATATGAACTCCTAAGTTTTGATTAAAATTTGTTTTTCGGTAATTTTTGTAGAGGTTTCGAGCGAGCGGGTCTAAATGGGCCTTAAAATGGACCCGTTGGACTTTTAACTGAGTAAAAAATACAGAAATTGAGTTTTCGCAATATAATCTTGTTGAAAAGCTCGTAATCAATGATATAACCTCTTAAATTTTGATTAAAACTTGTTTTGCGGTCCTTTTTATAGAGGTTTCGGACGAGCGGGTCTAAATGGACACGTTGGACTTTAAACTGAGTAAAAAGTACATAATTTGAGTTTTTGCAATATAATCGTGTTGGAAAGCTCGTAATCAAAGATATGAACTCCTAAAGTTCGATTAAAACTTTTTTGCGGTCCTTTTTGTAGAGATTTTGGGTGAGCGGGTCTAAATGTGCCGTAAAATGGTCCGTTGGACTTTTAATTGAGTAAAAAGTACATAAATTGATTTTTTATGATATTATCGTGTTTTAAAGCTCGTAATCAATTATATGAACTCCTAAAATTTGATCCAAACTGGATTAAAACTTGATTAAAACTTGATTTGCGGTCCTTTTGTAGAGGTTTCGGACGAGCGGGTCTAAACATACAGTTGAGCATTTAATGCCAATTAACCAATCTAATTCATAAAGATAAACATTCGACTAACATATAAACAACCTATATACAATCGGCTATCCTAACATACTAATACTTCAATGTACATATCAATTAGCATGTTCAAATTATTAAACTATATGAAACCATTACTTTATGCATCATTCGAAACAAGTAACAACCATAACAAAGTCTAAATGCAAATACCTAAACCAAGCATATAAATCAACTTGTACATATCATATCATTCAAATCCATATCAAGCTTAGATAACTTAAACATAACTTATTCATATCACCAAATCCACATATATACATATCAACCATCAATTCTATTACATAACCTAACTTGTCTTAACTTATACAAGCCAACTATCAAAATACATATTCTTCAATGCATGTGACACGTTAACATAGACTATGCCACCATCTAGGAGACTAAACAAAACTATATCATACTTGTGTTTTGGCTTGCAACGGCTCTCGAAACAAAACGGCTAGCTTTCGGATATCAACAGGCCTGTTATTTTGGAAGAAGGAAACAAAGAGAGTGATAAGTACACATAATGTACTTAGTGATGCAACCCTAAAATTACTAGTTTCAATCTTTTAAAGTCTTATTCAATCTTTAAGGTTACTTAGCTAGGCTTAGCACGTATTGGAATACCTAGCTAGTCTATCAAAACCAAGTTAACATAGCTATTTTCATGTACTAACCAATAGGGCAGCAAGCATTTACATGTACAATGACTTATTGGGCAGCAACCATTTCATTTAAAACACACCAATTTGGGCAGCAAGCTACATATACATTTCATACCAAATTGGACAGCAAGCAACATATACAATTCAAGCCAAATTTGGGCAGCAAGCAAATGTACAATTCAAGCTAAATTGAACAGCAAACAACATATAATCTCATTGTCATCTTGGCAGCAACATTTCATAGTTTCACATCACAACATAGTTCATTTTAAATCTCAACCAAGTACACATATTCATTCCATATCATAAGGGCTAATACCCAACTTGTTCATTTAAACATATATCATTGTTCTAATCATGTTATGCCTTGGATGATTAATGAATTAGGTAATCAAGTCTTCATGTAACATGTAACATTAGATACTCAAAGTATCCATTTCTCATTTAAACTTATAACACATGATGCATAGGCATCAATGGTGACTTACCACCATTCAATTATCAAGGTGACTAACCACCATATCAGGTTTATAGGTGACTAACGACCATCCTGTAACAAAGATCAGAGGAGCTCAATGACTCTAAGGCATGCCCTTCTACCTATAGACACTAATCAAACCAAGGACTTTACTTATCTTTCTTTATTAACACGAGCATTCACTTTCAAATCATTCATAATTTCAAAGGCATTTAACCATTTCAATAGGCATACACATATAATCAATCAAGCATTACGGTAACATAAAATTCCAGCAAGCACATGAGATCATTTTCATTTTATAATCATCAAAAACCAGTATCAAAGCTTATCATTTAGTCTCATTTCACATAGCTCAAGCAATCAACACATCATAGCAACTAATCATATTTATGCTAAGCATGCTTATCTAACAAGCAATACACACTTAGGTCAATATTCTTGCCTTTAATCCTTCTTCCTTATCATTTTAAATTTTACCAATCATTATTAAATTCATTACATGCTTCATTCATGTTATCTAATAATAAAAAACATAAAGGTTAGGATACTAATCCTAACACTTAAGCAATGCTACACTCACAAATACTTCCAAGCTTAGTTGTTATCCTTGATGATGATTCCTTTCCCCCTTCTCTTTGCTTGATCACTCCTTCAATCTTCTTGAAATTCTTCACCAATGTGATCTTAAATCATAAAATATGATATACAACATCCATTAGTAATTAATTCAAGGGTAATCTTCAACAGTGATCCATTTCATTTAGGGTGTGTTCTATTTTGGTCACCAGAATTCAAAAAAGATTATTCTGGTCACTTACATTTAGAATCGTTTCTATTTTGGTCACTTGGCCGTTAGTCTCCGTTAATTAAAAAAATTAGTTTCTAATTTAACCCCCAAACTTTCAAAATTTTATTTTTCACCATCTTCCCCAAAAATTATAAAACTAAAACCCCATAAAATTAAATCAATGGCTATAACTCAACTCTACAACCCATTCCCCCAAGATTAAAAGCGTCAGCTTCCATTGCAAATGGTGGGTACCGACAGTGAACATTCACTTTGCTATATATCTTTTGGCAAATTCCTCTGTTTATTACAATTGTTAAAGATACCCCAAGTAAAAACAAAAACACTAACAATAAAACAACAAAGATATATAGCAAAAAGAACTTAGATTAAGTAAATCAATTAAAAAAGGATATGTAGCTTATAAGCGCGCTTGGTACTCATGGGAGAAACAAACTACAAGATAAAAAGCCTATCAATGGCTATAGTAAACATTCAAGTGAAACAAATATATATATATATATATATATATGAACGATGCCGTAAATTTCATTCTCGTTTCATATCATGTATTCAACTATTTTTTTATCGCTGCAAAATCGACAGTTTTCACTGTTAAATTGGATACAACATTAAGCAAAGCACATGCATAAAAAAACTTAAATAAAAAAGATAAGAGTAAATGACATTTTACCGGAAACCAAACACTTTAATGAAGTACAACAATTTTTTTGAGAGAATGTTTCACTGTTTTAATCTCCCTTCCTTGGGTTTTCTCTAGAATTTGTATTTCTGTTCTATATCAGAAAAAAGGCAGTTGTTGTGAAACGCACTCAAAAAATTATCAAAAATATATCGATTTTGAAATTATGAGTGAGTATGTAGAGTTGGGTTTGCCTTGATTTTTCAATCCCAATTTTTTTTTATAAATCTTCTACTTAAAAAGAAAATTCTATCAAATAAGATTCTGCAGATAACAAAAACAAAAGATATATAGCAAAGTGAAT
The DNA here is from genome assembly GCA_030270665.1 of Hibiscus trionum. Taxonomy (NCBI): domain Eukaryota; kingdom Viridiplantae; phylum Streptophyta; class Magnoliopsida; order Malvales; family Malvaceae; genus Hibiscus; species Hibiscus trionum. Next base: position 35,210,416 of record BSYR01000026.1, on the reverse strand, counting down.
GTTCACTGCCGGTACCCACCATTTGCAATGGAAGCTGATACTTTTAATTTTAGGGGAATAGGTTGTAGTGTTGGGGTATAGCCATTAATTTAATTTTTGAGGTTTTAGTTTTATAATTTTTGAGGAAGATGGTAAAAAAGAAAATTTTAAAAGTTTGGGGATTAAATTAGAAACTAATTTTTTTAATTAACGGAAGCTAACGGCCAAGAGATCAAAATAGAAATGATTCTAAACATAAGTGATCAGAATAATCTTTTTTGAATTTTGGTGACCAAAATAAAACACACCTTAAACGAAAGGGACCACTGGTGAAGATTACCCTTAATTCAAACATATAAATTCATTTACCTAAGCATAATCACCTAGACAAGTGAATCTGCCCCCTAAACTGGCAGTTTGAGTAACCTCTACTAAACTGGCCATATCTTTTTACTCACAACTCCAGACAAAGAGTTCTTTACCATTCTAGAAATCTAGTAAACACACCTTTACAACCATGTATAGCACATATTTTTATCATTTTCCTATCAATACAGTTTATTACTTGAACATAGGGCATTTTCAGAAACCTAATCTGCGCCTATGCTTAATTTGTGACTTTAGTGCATTTATAACCTATGTTGCACTACACCATTAATCTTGAGATTTTAACCACATTTACCTACATATATTAACATAATAATGATGTTCCATCAACCAACAAAACAGGGCATGTAAGTCCTCAATTATCAATCCTTACAAACTAGTCCATTTTGATCCTCTATGTGTTCTAATGATATTTAAACTATCAATTGATATATAATTCAAGCTAAACCATTTATTTTTCATTCCTACAATACCTCACCTTTTTCTAACAAATTTTCCAGAATTTATTGGCATCAATTAAACCCCTAAAATTTTTCAAAATTACAATTTAACCTAAGTAGTTTCCAGATTCATTCAATTCTGAGCAGTCTTTTTGTAATTCAATTTCTAGCCACTTCCTATGTCGTTTTGATACTCAAAAGGCCATTTTCTTATAGTACTCATTCAGCTCTACAACTTTTATTTGCAAAATTTTTCCTAACTCGAACCCTAACCCATTCTAAATTCAAGTTCAAAACAGGGCAATGCATGACCCCTAATCTAGGCAGATTCAATCTAAGTTCATGTTCATATTAAATTTCCAGAAATATAGCTATTCTAACATGAACCCAGCTATCAAAAAACTTTATGACTTAATTCTAACCTTATTTACAGCAACCATTCATAATCAAAATCATCAAAATCTACCCTAAATCTCAAGAACAACATCAAATGACTAACAAACACTTACTTGAGCTATGGAATCAACATGCAAGTATTTTCCATTTAATTTCCAGCAACTTTCTTCTCTAATTTCTCTTAATTCTCGGTGAAGAAGATGAATGAAGAAGGTGGAAGATGATAATGGCTTTGGGTTTACACTTGTTTGATTTTAAGCCTTAATGGTCGAATATGGCTTAGTAAAGGACACATGGTTCCTTTGTTAGCCACGTTTATTTCCACTATGTGGAATTACATGTATTTTATTCTTATAATAATTTTAATTTATCAGCCACTATCTATATATATCTAATTATATACGTATATTAGTTATATATTTTACTTATAATAACATTAATTTGGTCCTATTTAAACTTTAATCTAACATATGTGACATACATGTTATTAAATATTAGATTCAATTACTTATAAGTTTACACATGAATATATCTATTATTCGTACTTCATTTGTAACTTAATAGAGCTTAGTTTATATGGTTTCATTATAATCTTAACTAAATTGTAAATTGTTTACGCTACCCTTGTCGTTTTCTATAATTCTAACTAGGGTGGTTTTTAGGGTGTTACAACTCCTCCCCCCTTAAAGAATATTCGTCCTCAAATTTTACTTGAATCGAACAGATGAGGATATTGCTTTTTCATCGTGTCCTCAGGTTCCCACGTCGCTTCTTCGACGTTATGATTCCTCCAAAGAACTTTGACAAGAGGAACACTTTTATTTCGAAGTCTCTTGACTTCTCGATCGAGGATTCGGATGGGTTCTTCTTCGTATGAAAGATCGGGATTGAGCTCAACTTCTTCAGGCTCAAGAACGTGAGATGGATCAGATCGATATCTTCTGAGCATTGAGACGTGGAAGACATTGTGTATCTTATCGAACTCGGGAGGAAGAGCGAGTTGATAAGCTACAGGACCAATTCTTTCGACTACTTCAAATGGTCCGATAAACCGAGGACTTAGTTTGCCTCTTTTGCCAAATCAGAATACTTTCTTCCACGGGGAAACTTTGAGGAACACTTTATCTCCGACTTCATGTTGAATGTCTCTACATTTCAGATCAGCGTAAGACTTTTGACGATCAAAGGCTTGCTTCAATCGAGAATGAATGCTTTGAACTTGTTCTTCGGTTTCCCGAAGCAATTGTGGTCCCAAAACTTTATTATCACCGAGTTCAGACCAACACAGAGGTGTTCGACATCTTCTACCATACAACGCTTCGAAAGGAGCCATTTGAATCGAAGATTGGAAGCTATTGTTGTAGGCGAATTCTACCAAAGGTAGCGATTTCTCCCAGTTCTTTCCGAAGTTAATGATACAAGCTCTGAGCATGTCTTCGAGAATTTGAATTACTCGCTCGGATTGACCATCGCTTTGCGGATGGAAAGATGTGGTAAGATCCAGTTTGGTTTCGAGAGCTTTATGTAGAGTCTTCCAAAATCGAGCTGTGAATCAGGGATCTCGATTGGAGACTATTCAGATTAGAACTCCATGTAAACGAATTACTTCTCGGATATATAATTCAGCCAAGGCTTCAAGACTGAGATTCATTCTCACCGGAATGAAGTGTGCTGACTTGGTGAAATGATCAACGATCACCCAGATTACGGCGCACTTTCTTGGCGAACAAGGAAGACCGATTACGAAATATATTGTGATCTGTTCCCATTTCCATTGCGGAAATTTGAGAGGTTGAAGCAAACCAGTAGGGACTTGGTGCTCGGCTTTAACCCGTTGCCAGTTTAGACATTTTGCTACAGAGTCGTTGATAGACGTTTTCATTCCTGGCCACCAATACAAGGGCTTGAGATCCTTGTACATCTTAACTGATCTAGGGTGGATCGAAAAAGAACTTTGGTGCGCTTCTTGTAGGATTTCATCTTGTAATTCTTTATTATTAGGGACACATATACGATCTTTGAAGTATAGAAGACCGTTTGACTTAACAGAGAAGTCAGGATTAAACTCTAGCTTAGAATTGATTTTCTGAAATTTCGGATCAATTTCTTAAAGTTCTTTGATCCTGGTGATTAGAGTAGATTGAACTTGAAGTTCATTCAGATAATCTCGAGCCTTGCATAGCTGGAAATGAGCGTTGATAGCTAAAAAAGCTATGAATAAACAAATTGAAGACATTACTTAGGTTACAAAATTTCATTTGAAGGATTTCTTGCTAAATAAGAAAGTGTTCAAATTCTTCCTTGACTATCAAGAAGGATTTCGAATGATCATTTTAAATTTGAAGATTGAACGTTTTCGAATTTTTGAGGATTTCGAGTAACTTACAGAGGTTCGGTTTTCGACTCAGAGCGTCGGCAACGACATTGGCTTTTCCAGGATGATAATCGATGGCCAGGTTGTAGTCTTTGAGCAACTCTAACCATCTTCTTTGTCTAAGGTTCAGATCTTTTTGAGTGAGTAAATACTTCAGGCTTTTGTGATCAATGAACAACTTGCATCTTTCACCGAACAAGTAGTGTCACCAAATTTTGAGCGCGAACACAATGGCTGCAAGCTCGAGATCGTGAGTAGGATAATTCAATTCGTGTTGCTTCAGTTGTCGGGAGGCGTATGCAATCACGTTGCCTTCTTGCATCAGAACACAACCTAGGCCCGAGTGTGATGCATCGTTGTACTCTACGAATTCTTTGCCCGATTCGGGTTGAATAAGAACAGGAGCGTGTGTCAAAGTTTGCTTGAGTTGATCAAAACTTCGTTGTTGTTTTTCTGACCACTCAAAGTTTATATCCTTTCGGAGGAGTTTGGTTAATGGTGCTGCAATAGTGGAAAATCCTTTCACAAATCTTCGGTAATAGCCGGCTAATCCGAGGAAACTTCGGACTTCGCTCATATTTCTCAGAGGTCTCCAATCAAGGATAGTTTGAATTTTCTTTGAATCGACTTTGATTCCATCGGCAGAAATGATGTGTCTGAGGAATGAAACTTCGAATAACCAAAATTCACATTTAGTGAACTTGGCGTATAATTGGCGATCTTGGAGCGTTTGAAGCACAATCCGAAGATGATCAGCAAGTTCTTCCTTGTTCCGAGAGTATACAAGGATGTCATCAATGAAAACAACCATGAACTTGTCATGATAAGGCTTGAATACTCGATTCATCATGTCCATGAACACAACAGGGGCATTCGTTAAACCAAATGGCATTACTAGGAACTCGTAATGTTCATATCGAGTTCGGAAAGCTGTTTTGGGCACATCTTCTTCTTCCACCCTCATTTGATAGTAACCAAACCGAAGATCAATCTTGGAGAACACGGCTGCGTGTTTGAGTTGATCGAACAAATCTTCGATTCTCGATAGCGGATACTTGTTCTTGATGGTTAATTTATTAAGTTGCCGGTAATCGATACAAAGTCACATCGTACCGTCCTTTTTCACGAACATGACAGGAGCACCCCAGGGAGAGATGCTAGGTCGGATGAATCCCTTATCCTCGAGTTCTTGAATTTGCTTCTTTAGTTCTTTGAGTTCCACAGGTGACATCTGATAAGGTGTAATGACACATGATTAGTTCTGGGTTGAACTTCGATCTTGAATTCTACTTCTCGAGTTGGAGTAAGGCCAGGGAGTTCCTCGGGAAAAACATCGGAAAATTCAGATACAACAGGCATTTCAAGTAAACCGAAATCAAGCTCGTCTTGTAGTGCCATAGAGGCGAAAATAGAGATCGGTTTCTTGTCTATTAATAGGATGGATTCTTTTCCTAAACCCCGTAAATATAACCTACGTTTTTACAATCTACCCAGGCTTCATGTTTTCCCAACCAATCTAGTCCTAAAACTATATCAAATTCATATTTGGGTAATACATATTGATTACAAGAGAAAGGTACATTTCGTATGGTTATTTGGCAGTCTCTACAGATCAAGTTAATCGGCAAGTTTCCACCTATTGGATTTGAAACTACAAGGCTTGATTTTACAATTTCTGGCTTCAAATTTAGTTCATCTAACAGATATCAACAAACAAATGAATGTGTTGATCCCGAATCTATCAAAGCGTAAAGAGGTTTAAGGTTCAGTTCAACCGTACCCGCAATGACGTCGGGAGATTCATCCTCATCTTTTCCACGAATGTGGTAGACACGAGCTGGGGCTCGGGACTCCTGATAAGTGGTGGCTTTTGACTGGGCAGCCTTGCCTTTCCCGGGATTGTTCGACTGAACTTGTCTCGGATGTTTGCCTCAGCTAGACGGCACAGAACTTTGGTTAGCCGGTCGAACAAAAGATTGATCATTTCGTTTTGGGCAGTCTCGGATGTAATGATCGTCAGCGCCACAAGCATAACAGAGGTTCGCTTGGGCTCGGCATTGGCCAAAGTGATTCTTCTGACAGAATTTGCAAACAGGAGGTATTTCGACATTTCTAGTACTGTTAACGGAAACAACCAGAATATCCATCTTGTTGGAGTGTTGTGGTTGGAAATTATTCCGAGTAGATGGTATATAGGTGGAGGATGATTCCTTATGATGTTTCGGCTTCTTAGACCATTGAGACTTGTCGTCACTCTTCTGCTTCTTATCAGTTTGGAATCCATTCTTTCGTTTCTCGGCATTTCGCATCTTAGAGTCAGTGGCGATGGCCCGATTCACAAGGATTTGAAAATCTGTAATGTCAAGTGCTCTGAACATCGGACTCAATTCATCACTAAGCTCGTCGATGAACATTTGGCATTTATCTTTCTCGGTTTTGATGTGCTCTGAGCCATATTTGTAGTATTTGCAGAAATCGGCAACATAATGTTCAATCGGCCGATTGGCCTGTTTCAGATGTAAGAACTTCTTCCTCCGATCAACAAGGTATTGTTCGTTAATATATTTCTTTTTGAATTGATCAACGAAGAATTTCCATGTAACTGACTCGGCAGGGGCGGTCAGAGTCGTCGTTTCCCACCAACTTAGAGCTTCGTCGGCTAGACGTGCAATCGCACATTCAAGTTTATGTTCATCCGAACATTGAAGTTGACGAGTTAAGATTTGAGTGGTTTTTTTGAGCCAGTTCTCAGCTTCTTTCGGCTTTTTCTCGTTTTCGCCGGTGAATGTAGTTGCTCGATGTTGCGTGAGCTTGTCGATAGGGGCTTGACTCGGGGCAGCAACCACCGAAGTCGGTTGTTCTCGTCGGATGTTCATTACTAATTGATCGAACATCTCCTTCATACTTAGGAGACATTCCCGCTGAGCACTCTGAACAGTCGGAATTGTCGGAGTTGTCTGATTCAGTTCAGGGAGCGGAGTCGGTTCTCGCAGTTCTGATCTTCTCGGAGGGTCCGCTTGCTCGGGAGCCTTAGATTGTCCCGGAGCGTTGGTTTTCATCCTAACGCTACCATCCTCGTTAGATGATTCCCGAGAACTTTAATTATCACGAGCCATACGTGATTTGGACATTCTAATAAGATTTCAGAAAAGATCGAAGTTAGAGAGCGCAATCGCAAGAAGTTCGATATAAAACTCCTAGGTGGCATAGTTTAACCTTTATGATGCAATAGACCCGATTTAGTCTGAGAATTGACTAAACTGAAGCTTTGATACCAATTTATGTAACACCCCTCGCACGGTTAAGAACGAGAGACGTCACATTCGAACAACAAAAAACATATAACAAAATACACAGGCTTGGCAAACCATAATAGTCAATTAAATATACAACTTATAACAGAATAAGAAATGATCATACAAACATCCTTAGCAAACTAAAGTAATCAATCCAATTCATTACTTAGAACCTTTCAACATGTGAATCAAACAAACATATACACCAGATCATTTACACTAAAGTGGGCCATTTTAAAATTTTCTTAACATGCGATCTAACTTATTAACTAACATATAACATGACTATTTACATAATTCAATGATTAATCATTGATACACTTGAGCATTCAATGCCAATTAACCAATCCAATTCATAAAGATAAACATTCGGCTAACATATAAACAACCTATATACAATCGACTATCCTAACATACTAATACTTCAATCTACATATCAATTAGCATGTTCAAATTATTAAACTATATGAAACCATTACTTTATGCATCATTCGAAACAAGTAACAACCATAACAAAGTCTAAATGTAAATACCTAAACCAAGCATATAAATCAACTTGTACATATCATATCATTCAAATCCATATCAAGCTTAGATAACTTAAACATAACTTATTCATATCACCAAATCCATATATATACATATCAACCATCAATTCTATTACATAACCTAACTTGTCTTAACTTATACAAGCCAACTATCAAAATACATATTCTTCAATGCATGTGACACATTAACATAGACTATGCCACAATCTAGGAGACTAAACAAAACTATATCATACTTGTGTTTTAGCTTGTGAAGGCTCTCAAAACGAAACGGCTAGCTTTCGGATATTAACAAACCTGTTATTTTGGAAGAAGGAAACAAAGAGAGTGATAAGTACACATAATGTACTTAGTTAGGCAGCCCTAAACATTACTAGTTTCAATCTTTTAAAGTCTTATTTTTAGGTCCTAAAATATAATTAAAACTTGTTTTTAGGTCCTTTTGTAGAGGTTTCGGGCGAGCGGTGTTAAATGGGCCTTAAAATGGACCCATTGGACTTTTAACTAAGTAAAAAGAACATAAATTGAATTTTTGCAATACAATAGTGTTGAAAAGCTTCTAATCAATGTTATGAACTCCTAAGTTTTGATTAAAACTTGTTTTGCGGTCCTTTTTGTAGAGGTTTTGGATGAGCGGGTCTAAATGGACCCGTTGGACTTTAAACTGAGTAAAAAGTACATAAATTGAGTTTTTGCAATATAATCATGTTAAAAAAGCTCTTAATCAATTATATGAACTCCTAAAATTTGATTAAAATTTGTTTTTCTGTCCTTTTTGTAGAGGTTTCGGGCGAGCGGGGCTAAATGGGCCTTAAAATGGACTTATTGGACTTATAACTGAGTAAAAAGAAAAGAAGTTGAATTTTTGCAATACAATAGTGTGGAAAAGCTCGTAATCAATGATATGAACTCTTAATTTTTGATTAAAACTTGATTTGCGGTCCTTTTTGTAGAGGTTTCCGACGAGCGGGTCTAAATCGGCCGTAGAATGGACCCGTTGGACTTTAAAATGAGTAAAAAGTACATAAATTGAGTTTTTGCAACATAATCATGTTGAAAAGATCGTAATCAATGATATGAACTCCTAAAATTTGATTAAAACATATTTTTGGTCCTTTTTGTAGAGGTTTCGGACGAGCGAGTCTAAATGGGACGTAAAATGGACCCGTTGGACTTTTAACTGAGTAAAATATATATAAATTTAGTTTTTGCAATATATTCATCTTGAAAAGCTCGTAATCAATTATATGAACTCCTAAAATTTTATTAAAACTTGTTTTTCGGTCCTTTTTGTAGAGGTTTCAGGCGAGCGGGTCTTAACGGGCCTTAAATTGGACCCGTTGGACTTTTAACTGAGTAAAAAGAGCAGAAATTGAATTTTTGCAATACAATAGTTTTGAAAAGCTCTTAATCAATGATATGAACTCTTAAGTTTTGATTAAAACTTGTTTTGTGGTCCTTTTTGTAGAGGTTTCGGACAAGCGGGTCTAAATGGGCCGTAAAATAGACCCGTAGGACTTTTAATTGAGTAAAAAGTACATAAATTGAGTTTTTGCAATATGTTGGGATGTACGGTGCTCGATTCCTTCAACATTTCTTGCTCGCCAAGTTGTGGAGAAGTGGAAATTTGGGTGTAAGAGGTGTGGAAGCTAAAAAGATTAAGGATACGATGATTTATAGTGGTTCAACCTTCTAACCAAGGTCTACATCTACTACCTTAGCTTCCCACTAAGGATTTCCAATCAATCCACTATTGATTTGTCCCCTTTTCTAGGCTTAGGAGGAAACTCTTACAAACCGATCAAGCTTTCTACCCAAAGTCTTGACCAAACCCACTTTACAAAGAGATAAAAATAAGCAAACGCAAATCCCTCTAATAGGTATTTGTTTGCAAAATTAAGCTCTCACCCAGTCCTAAAACACTTGAGCAAATGTAACAATTTTTGCTCACTGGTGTTTGTCTATACAAGAAAATGAAAATTAGGCACTAAGACATATTTTTGATCATATGATGTTTTACAACTGAAGCATTAACCATTACTAGATGCTTTGAGGGCCCTTTTATACTCCTTAATAAGTTTGTAGCCGTTACTAGCTGTTGGGGTTGAATTGGTGCCGTTGGAGACTTAATTTCCCACCATAAATGCAGTTCTGCAGCTCCCCGTTTCAAAACACTCTTGAAATAGAAAGAGTCGTTGCAGCACCCGTATCGAAACTTCCTTGGCCGTATCGGAATGCCCGTATCGAAACGCTCTGCATTTAAATGTTACTTGGGAAATAGCCGTTGGGGGTTTGTGACCGTTGAGGTCAATGCCACGTAGGCATATCGAAACGACAGAGACCGTATCGAAACAATAGGCAAAATTCTCATCCAGTAAGGCCCGTTTTGAAACACTTTAACACTCTAAATACCCATATCAAAACACCTAGGGGTGTTTCGAAACACCTGGATGGTTTTGTTGGATTTGGCATTGAAAACATGTAAAACCCTTTTAAAGCATCCCTTAAACATAGTTTCAAGTTGTTTGGAATATAGAAACAGTTTTGAATTCTTTTTAACTTTGTCCAAAACATTTTTCAATTATTATATCAAAACATTAGTTCTACACAATATAATCGTGTTGAAAAGATAGTAATCAATTATATAAAGTCCTAAAATTTAATTAAAACTTGTTTTTTCAGTCCTTTTTGTAGAGGTTTCGGGCGAACGGGTCTAAATGGGCCTTAAAATAGACCCGTTGGACTTTTATCTGAGAAAAAAGAACATAAATTGAATTTTTGCAATACAATAGTGTTGATTAGATCGTAATCAATGATATGAACTCATAAGTTTTGATCAAAACTTGTTTTGCGGTCCTTTTTGTAGAGATTTGGGACAAGCGGGTCTAAATAGGCCCTAAAATGGACCCGTTGGACTTTTAACTGAGTAAAAAGTATATAAATTGAGTTTTTACAGTATACTCGTGCTGAAAAGCTTGTAATCAAAGATATGAACTCCAAAAATTTAATTAAAATTTTTTTGCGGTCCTTTTTGTAGAGATTTCGGGCCAACGAGTCTAAATGGGCCGTAAAATGGTCATGTTGGACTTTTAATTGAGTAAAGAGTACATAAATTGAGCATTTGCAATATTACCATGTTGAAAAGCTCGTAAAAAATTATATGAACTCCTAAAATTTGATTAAAACTTGTTTTCAGTCCTTTTTGTAGAGGTTTCGGGCGAACGGGGCTAAATGGGCTGTAAAATTGACCCGTTAGACTTTTAACTTAGTAAAAAATACAGAAATTGAGTTTTTCCAATATAACCTATTTGAAAAGCTCGTAATCAATTCAATGAACTCCTAAATTTTGAATAAAACTTGTTTTTTGGTCCTTTTTGTAGATGTTTCGGGCGAGCGGGTCTAAATGATCCTTAAAATGGACCCGTTGGACTTTTAACTGAGTAAAAAGAAGAAAAATCGATTTGCAATACAATAGTGTTGAAAAGCTCGTAATCAATGATATGAACTCCTAGGTTTTTATTAAAACTTGTTTTGCGGTCCTTTTTGTATAGGTTTCGGATGAGCGAGTTTAAATGGACTGTAAATTGGACCCGTTGGACTTTTAATTGAGTAAAAATTACATAAATTGAGTTTTTGCAATGTAATCGTGTTGAAAAGCTCGTAATCAAAGATATGAACACCTAAATTTTGATTAAAACTTGTTTTCGGTCCTTTTTGTAGAGATTTCGGGCAAGTGGGTCTAAATGAGCCGTAAAATGGATATGTTTGACTTTTAATTGAGTAAAAAATACAAAAATTGAGTTTTTGCTATATAATCTTGTTGTAAAGCTCGTAATCAATTATATGAACTCCTAAAATTTGATTAAAACTTGTTTTTCAATCGTTTTGTATAGTTTCGGGCGAGCATGTCTAAATAGGACTTAAAATGGACCAGTTGGACTTTTAACTGAGTCAAAAATACAGAAATTGAGTTTTTGCAATACAATAGTGTTGAAAAGCATGTAATCAATGTTATGAAGTCCTAAGTTTTGATTAAAACTTGTTTTGCAGTCCTTTTTGTAGAGGTTTTGGACGAGTTGGTCTAAATGGACCCGTTGGACTTTTAACTGAATAAAAAATATATAAATTAAGTTTTTGCAAAATAATCATGTTAAAAAAGCTCTTAATCAATGATATGAAATCCTAAAATTTGATTAAAACTTGTTCTTCGGTCCTTTTGTAGAGGTTTCGGGCGACCGAGTCTAAATGGGCCTTAAAATGGACTCGTTGGACTTTTACTTGAGTAAAAAGAACATAAATTGAATTTTTACAATACAATAGTGTTGAAACGATCGTAACCAATGATATGAACTCATAAGTTTTGATTAAAACTTGTTTTGCGGTCCTTTTTGTAGAGGTTTGGGACAAGCGGGTCTAAATAGGCCGTAAAATGGACCCGTTCGACTTTTAACTGTGTAAAAAGTTTATAAATTGAGTTTTTGCAATATAATCATTTTGAAAAGCTCGTAATCAAAGATATGAACTCCTGAAATTTGATTAAAACTTTTTTTGTGGTCCTTTTTGTAGAGATTTCGAGCGAACGGGTCTAAATGGGCCGTAAAATGGTCCCGTTGGACTTTTAATTGAGTAAAAAGTACATAAATTGAGATTTTGCAATATTATCATGTTGAAAAGCTCGTAGTCAATTATATGAACTCCTAAAATATAATTAAAACTTGTTTTTCGGTCCTTTTTGTAGAGGTTTCGGGCGAGCGGTGTTAAATGGGCCTTAAAATGGACCCATTGGACTTTTAACTGAGTAAAAAGAACATAAATTGAATTTTTGCAATACAATAGTTTTGAAAAGCTTGTAATCAATGTTATGAACTCCTAAGTTTTAATTAAAACTTGTTTTGCGGTTCTTTTTGTAGAGGTTTAGGACGAGTGGGTCTAAATGGACCCGTTGGACTTTAAACTGAGTAAAAAGTACATAAATTGAGTTTTTGCAATATAATCATGTTAAAAAAGCTCTTAATCAATTATATGAACTCCTAAAATTTGATTAAAACTTGTTTTTCTGTCCTTTTAGTAGAGGTTTAGGGAGAGCGGGGCTAAATGGGCCTTAAAATGGACCCATTGGACTTATAACTGAGTAAAAAGAATAGAAATTGAATTTTTGCAATACAATAGTGTTGAAAAGCTCGTAATCAATGATATGAACTCTTAAGTTTTGATTAAAACTTGATTTGCGGTCCTTTATATAAAGGTTTCCGACGAGCGGGTCTAAATGGGTTGTAAAATGGACCCGTTGGACTTTAAATTGAGTAAAAAGTACATAAATTGAGTTTTTGCAGAATAATCATGTTGAAAAGATCGTAATCAATGATATGAACTCCTAAAATTTGATTAAAACATATTTTTCAGTCCTTTTTGTAGAGGTTTCGGACGAGCGGGTCTAAATGGGCCGTAAAATGGACCCGTTGGACTTTTAACTGAGTAAAATATACAGAAATTGAGTTTTTGCAATATAATCGTCTTGAAAAGCTCGTAATCAATTATATGAACTCCTAAAATTTTATTGAAACTTGTTTTTCGGTCCTTTTTGTAGAGGTTTCAGGCGAGCGGGTCTAAATGGGCCTTAAATTAGACCCGTTGGACTTTTAACTGAGTAAAAAGAGCAGAAATTGAATTTTTGCAATACAATAGTTTTTAAAAGCTCGTAATCAATGATATGAACTCTTAAGTTTTAACTGAGTAAAAAGTTCATAAATTGAGTTTTTGGAATATGTAGGGATGTACGGTGCTCGATTCCTTCAACCGTTCTTGCTCGCCAAGTTGTGGAGATGTGTAAATTTGGGTGTAAGAGGTGTGGAAGCTAAAAAGATTAAGGACACAATGATTTATAGTGGTTCAACCTTCTAACCAAGGTCTACATCCACTACCTTAGCTTCCCACTAAGGATTTCTAATCAATCCACTATTGATTTGTCCCCTTTTCTAGGCTTAGGAGGAAACCCTTACAAACCGGTCAAGCTTTCTACCCAAAGCCTTGATCAAACCCTCTTTACAAAGAGATAAAAATAAGCAAACGCAAATCCCTCTAATAGGTATTTGTTTGCACAATTAAGCTCTCACCCAGTCCTAAAACACTTGAGCAAATGTAACAATTTTTGCTCACTAGTGTTTGTCTATACAAGAAAATGACAATTAGGTATTAAGACATTTTTTGATCATATGAGGTTTTACAACTGAAGCATTAACCATTACTAGATGCTTTGAGGGCCATTTTATACTCCTTAATGAGTTTGTAGCCGTTACTAGCTGTTGGGGTTGAATTGGTGTCGTTGGAGACTTATTTTCCCACCATAAATGCAGTTCTGCAGCTCCCCGTTTTAAAACACTCTTGAAATAGAAAGAGTCGTTGCAGCATTCGTATCGAAACGTCCTTGGCCGTATCGGAACGCTTATCATCGTATCGAAACGCTCTGCATTTAAATGTTAGGTGGGAAATAGCTCTTGGGGGTTTATGACCGTTGAGGTCAATGCCACGTAGGCATATCGAAACGACAGAGACCGTATCGAAACAATAGGCAAAATTCTCATCGAGTAAGGCCCGTTTCGAAACACTTTAACACTGTAAATACCCGTATCAAAACAACTAGGGGTGTTTCGAAACACCTGGATGGTTTTGTTGGATTTGGCATTGAAAACATGTAAAACCCTTTTAAAACATCCCTTAAACATAGTTTCAAGTTGTTTGGACTATAGAAACTGTTTTGAATTCTTTTTAACTTTGTCCAAAACATTTTTCAATTATTATATCAAAACATTAGTTCTACACAATATAACCGTGTTGAAAAGATAGTAATCAATTATATAAAGTCCTAAAATTTAATTAAAACTTGTTTTTTTCAGTCCTTTTTGTAGAGGTTTCGGGCGAACGGGTTTAAATGGGCCTTAAAATAGACCCGTTGGACTTTTATCTGAGAAAAAATAACATAAATTGAATTTTGTAATACAATAGTGTTGAAAAGATCGTTATCAATGATATGAACTCATAGGTTTTGATTAAAATTTATTTTGCGGTCCTTTTTGTAGAGGTTTGGGAAAAGCGGGTCTAAATAGGCCGTAAAATGGACCCGTTGGACTTTTAACTAAGTAAATAGTATATAAATTGAGTTTTTACAATATAATCGTGTTGAAAAGCTTGTAATCAAAGATATGAACTCCAAAAATTTAATTTAAACTTTTTTTGCGGTTCTTTTTGTAGTGATTTCGGGCAAGCGGGTCTAAATGCGCCGTAAAATGGTCCCGTTGGACTTTTAATTGAGTAAAAAGTACATAAATTGAGCATTTGCAATATTACCGTGTTGAAAAGCTCGTAATAAATTATATGAACTCCTAAAATTTGATTAAAACTTGTTTTCGGTCCGTTTTGTAGAGGTTTCGGACGAACGGGGCTAAATGGGCCGTAAAATGGACACGTAGGACTTTTAACTTAGTAAAAAATACAGAAACTGAGCTTTTCCAATATAATCATTTTGAAAAGCTCGTAATCAATTATATGAACTCCTAAAATTTGAATAAAACTTGTTTTTCGGTCCTTTTTGTAGAGGTTTCGGGCGAGCGGGTCTAAATGTGCTTTAAAATGGACCCGTTGGACTTTTAACTGAGTAAAAGAAGCAAAAATCGAAGTTTTGCAATACAATAGTGTTGAAAAGCTCGTAATCAATGATATGAACTCCTAGGTTTTGATTAAAACTTGTTTTGCGGTCCTTTTTGTAGAGGTTTTGGATGAGCGAGTTTAAATGGACTGTAAATTGGACCCGTTGGACTTTTAACTGAGTAAAAACTACATAAATTGAATTTTTGCAATGTAATCGTGTTGAAAAGCTCGTAATCAAAGATATGAACACCTAAATTTTGATTAAAACTTGTTTTCGGTCTTTTTTGTGGAGATTCCGGGCGAGTGGGTCTAAATGGGCCGTAAAATGGATCTGTTTGACTTTTAACTAAGTAAAAAATACAAAAAAATGAGTTTTTACTTTATAATCTTGTTGTAAAGCTCGTAATCAATTATATGAACTCCTAAAATTTGATTAAAACTTGTTTTTCAGTCCTTTTGTATAGGTTTCGGGCGAGCAGGTCTAAATAGGACTTAAAATGGACCCGTTGGACTTTTAACTGAGTCAAAAATACAGAAATTGAGTTTTTGCAATACAATAGTGTTGAAAAGCTTGTAATCAATGTTATGAACTCCTAAGATTTGATTAAAACTTGTTTTGCGGTCCTTTTTGTAGAGGTTTTGGACGAGTTGGTCTAAATGGACTCGTTGGACTTTAAACTGAATAAAAAGTACATAAATTGAGTTTTTGCAATATAATCATGTTAAAAAAGCTCTTAATCAATGATATGAAATCCTAAAATTGGATTAAAACTTGTTCTTCGGTCCTTTTGTAGAGGTTTCGGGCGACCGAGTCTAAATGGGCCTTAAAATGGACTCGTTGGACTTTTACTTGAGTAAAAAGAACATAAATTGAATTTTTACAATACAATAGTGTTGAAACGATCGTAACCAATGATATGAACTCATAAGTTTTGATTAAAACTTGTTTTGCGGTCCTTTTTGTAGAGGTTTGGGACAAGCGGGTCTAAATAGGCCGTAAAATGGACCCGTTGGACTTTTAACTGAGTAAAAAGTTTATAAATTGAGTTTTTGCAATATAATCGTGTTCAAAAGCTCGTAATCAATGATATGAACTCCTGAAATTTGATTAAAACTTTTTTTACGGTCCTTTTTGTAGAGATTTCGGGCTAGCGGGTCTAAATGGGCCGTAAAATGGTCCCGTTGGACTTTTAAATGAGTAAAAAGTACCTAAATTGAGATTTTGCATTATTATCATGTTGAAAAGCTTGTAATCAATTATATGAACTCCTAAAATATAATTAAAACTTTTTTTTCGGTTCTTTTGTAGAGGTTTCGAGCGAGCGGGGTTAAATGGGCCTTAAAATGGACCCATTGGACTTTTAACTGAGTAAAAAGAACATAAATTGAATTTTTGCAATACAATAGAGTTGAAAAGCTTGTAATCAATGTTATGAACTCCTAAGTTTTGATTAAAACTTGCTTTGCGGTCCTTTTTGTAGAGGTTTTGGACGAGCGGGTCTAAATGGACCCGTTGGACTTTAAATTCAGTAAAAAGTACATAAATTGAGTTTTTGCAATATAATCATGTTAAAAAAGCTCTTAATCAATTATATGAACTCCTAAAATTTGATTAAAACTTGTTTTTCGGTCCTTTTTGTAGTGGTTTCGGGCGAGCGGGGCTAAATGGGCCTTAAAATGGACCCATTGGACTTATAACTGAGTAAAAAGAATAGAAATTGAATTTTTGCAATACAATAGTGTTGAAAAGCTCGTAATAAATGATTTGAACTCTTAAGTTTTGATTAAAACTTGATTTGCGGTCCTTTTTGTAGAGGTTTCTGACGAGCGGGTCTAAATGGGCCATAGAATGGACCCGTTGGTCTTTAAACTAAGTAAAAAGTACATAAATTAAGTTTTTGCAACATAATCATGTTGAAAAGATCGTAATCAATGATTTGAACTCATAAAATTTGATTAAAACATATTTTTCGGACCTTTATGTAGAGGTTTCGGACGAGCAGGTCTAAATGGGCCGTAAAATGGACCTGTTGGACTTTTAACTTAGTAAAATATACAGAAATTGAGTTTTTGCAATATAATCATCTTGTAAAGCTCGTAATCAATTATATGAACTCCTAAAATTTTATTAAAACTTGTTTTTGGTCTTTTTTGTAGAGGTTTCAGGCGAGCGGGTCTAAATGGGCCTTAAATTGGACCCGTTGGACTTTTAACTAAGTAAAAAGAACAGAAATTGAATTTTTGGAATACAATAGTTTTGAAAAGCTCGTAATCAATGATATGAACTCTTAAGTTTTGATTAAAACTTGTTTTGCGGTCATTTTTGTAGAGGTTTCAGACAAGCGGGTCTAAATGGGCCGTAAAATAGACCCGTAGGACTTTTAACAGAGTAAAAAGTACATAAATTGAGTTTTTGAAATATGTTGGGATGTACGGTGCTCGATTCCTTCAACCGTTTTTGCTCGCTAAGTTGTGGAGAAGTGGAAATTTGGGTGTAAGAGGTGTGGAAGCTAAAAAGATTAAGGACATGATATTTATAGTGGTTCAACCTTCTAACCAAGGTCTACATCCACTACCTTAGCTTCCCACTAAGGATTTCCAATCAATCCACTATTGATTCGTCCCCTCTTCTAGGCTTAGGAGGAACCCTTACAAACCGATCAAGCTTTCTACCCAAAGCCTTGATCAAACCCTCTTTCCAAAGAGATAAAAATAAGCAAACGCAAATCCCTCTAATAGGTATTTGTTTGCACAGCTAAGCTCTCACCCAATCCTAAAACACTTGAGCAAATGTAACAATTTTTGCTCACTAGTGTTTGTCTATACAAGAAAATGACAATTAGGCACTAAGACATATTTTTGATCATATGATGTTTTACAACTTAAGCATTAACCATTACTAGATGCTTTGAGGGCCCTTTTATACTCCTTAATGAGTTTGTAGCAGTTACTAGCTATTGGGGTTGAATTGGTGTCGTTGGAGACTTAATTTCCCACCATAAATGCAGTTTTGTAGCTCCCCATTTCGAAACACTCTTGAAATAGAAAGAGTCGTTGCAGCACCCGTATCGAAACGTCCTTGGCCGTATCGGAACGCCCGTATCGAAACGATCTGCATTTAAATGTTAGTTGGGAAATATTCGTTAGGGGTTTATGATCGTTGAGGTCAATACCACGTAGGCATATCGAAACGACAGAGACCGTATCGAAACAATAGGCAAAAGTCTCATCCAGTAAGGCCTGTTTTGAAACACTTTAACACTGTAAATACCCGTATCAAAACACCTAGGGGTGTTTAGAAACACCTGGATGGTTTTGTTGGATTTGGCATTGAAAACATGTAAAAACCTTTTAGAACATCCCTTCAACATAGTTTCAAGTTGTTTGGACTATAGAAACATTTTTGAATTCTTTTTAACTTTGTCCAAAACATTTTTCAACTATTATATCAAAACATTAGTTCTACACAATAAAATCGTGTTGAAAAGATAGTAATAAATTACATAAAGTCCTAAAATTTAATTAAAACTTATTTTTTCAGTCCTTTTTGTAGAGGTTTCAGGCGAACTGGTCAAAATGGGCCTTAAAATAGACCCGTTGGACTTTTATCTAAGAAAAAAGAACATAAATTGAATTTTTGCAATACAATAGTGTTGAAAAGATCGTAATCAATGATATGAACTCATAAGTTTTGATTAAAACTTGTTTTACGGTCCTTTTTGTAGAGGTTTGGGACAAGCGGGTCTAAATATGCCGTAAAATGGACCCGTTGGACTTTTAACTGAGTAAAAAGTATATAAATTGAGTTTTTGCAATATAATCGTGTTCAAAAGCTCGTAATCAATGATATGAACTCCTGAAATTTGATTAAAACTTTTTTTACGGTCCTTTTTGTAGAGATTTCGGGCTAGCGGGTCTAAATGGGTCGTAAAATGGTCCCGTTGGACTTTTAATTGAGTAAAAAGTACATAAATTGAGATTTTTCAATATTATCAGGTTGAAAAGCTTGAAATCAAAGATTTGAACTCCATAAATTTAATTAAAACTTTTTTTGCGGTCCTTTTTGTAGAGATTTCGAGCGAGCGGGTCTAAATGGGCCGTAAAATGGTCACATTGGACTTTTAATTGAGTAAAAAGTACATAAATTGAGCATTTGCAATATTACCGTGTTGAAAAGCTCGTAATAAATTATATGAACTCCTAAAATTTGATTAAAACTTGTTTTCGGTCCTTTTTGTAGAGGTTTCGGGCGAACGGGGCTAAATGGGACTTAAAATGGACCCGTTGGACTTATAACATAGTAAAAAATACAGAAATTGAGTTTTTCCAAAATAATATTTTTGAAAAGCTCGTAATCAATTATATGAACTCCTAAAATTTTAATAAAACTTGTTTTTCGGTCCTTTTTGTAGAGGTTTCGGGGGAGCGGGTCTAAATGGGCCTTAAAATGGATCCGTTGGACTTTTAACGAAGTAAAAAGAACAAAAATCGAATTTTTGCAATACAATAGTGTTGAAAAGCTCGTAATCAATGACATGAACTCCTAGGTTTTGATTAAAACTTGTTTTGAGGTTCTTTTTGTAGAGGTTTCGGATGAGCGAGTTTAAATGGACTGTAAATTGGACCTGTTGGACTTTTAACTAATTAAAAAGTACATAAATTGAGTTTTACAATGTAATCGTGTTGAAAAGCTCGTAATCAAAGATATGAACACCTAAATTTTGATTAAAACTTGTTTTCGGTCCTTTTTGTAGAGATTTCGGGCGAGTGGGTCTAAATGGGCCGTAAAATGGATCTGTTTGACTTTTAACTGAGTAAAAAATACAAAAATTGAGTTTCTTCTTTATAATCTTGTTTTAAAGCTCGTAATCAATTATATGAACTCCTAAATTTTGATTAAAACTTGTTTTTCAGTCCTTTTGTATAGGTTTCGGGCGAGCAGGTCTAAATAGGACTTAAAATGGACCCGTTGGACTTTTAACTGAGTCAAAAATACAGAAATTGAGTTTTTGCAATACAATAGTGTTGAAAAGCTTGTAATCAATGTTATGAACTCCTAAGTTTTGATTAAAACTTGTGTTGCGGTTCTTTTTGTAGAGGTTTTGGACGAGTTGGTCTAAATGGACCCGTTGGACTTTAAACTGAATAAAAAGTACATAAATTGATTTTTTGTAATATAATCATGTTAAAAAAGCTCTTAATCAATGATATGAAATCCTAAAATTGGATTAAAACTTGTTCTTCGGTCCTTTTGTAGAGGTTTCGGGCGACCGAATCTAAATGGGCCTTAAAATGGACTCGTTGGACTTTTACTTGAGTAAAAAGAACATAAATTGAATTTTTACAATAAAATAGTGTTGAAACGATCGTAACCAATGATATGAACTCATAAGTTTTGTTTAAAACTTGTTTTGTGGTCCTTTTGTAGAGGTTTGGGACAAGCGGGTCTAAATAGGCCGTAAAATGGACACAATGGACTTTTAACTGAGTAAAAGGTATATAAATTGAGTTTTTATAATATAATCCTATTGAAAAGCTCGTAATAAAAGAAATGGGCCGCAAAATGGTCCTGTTGGACTTTTAATTGAGTAAAAAGTACATAAATTGAGATTTTGCAATATTATCATGTTGAAAAGCTCGTAATCAATTATATGAACTCCTAAAATATAATTAAAACTTGTTTTTCGGCCCTTTTTGTAGAGGTTTCGGGCGAGCGAGGTTAAATGGGCCTTAAAATGGACAGATTGGACATTTAACTGAGTAAAAAGAACATAAATTGAATTTTCGCAATACAATAGTGTTGAAAAGCTTGTAATCAGTGTTATGAACTCCTAAGTTTTGATTAAAACTTGCTTTGCGGTCCTTTTCGTAGAGGTTTCAGGCGAACGGGTCTAAATGGGCCTTAAATTGGACCCGTTGGACTTTTAACTGAGTAAAAAGAGCAGAACATGAATTTTTGCAATACATTAGTTTTGAAAAGCTCGTAATCAATGATATGAACTCTTAATTTTTGATTAAAACTTGTTTTGCGGTCCTTTTGGTAGAGGTTTCAGACGAGCGGGTCCAAATGGTCCGTATAATAGACCCGTAGGACTTTTAACTTAGTAAAAAGTACATAAATTGAGTTTTTGCATTATGCTGGGATGTACGGTGCTCGATTCCTTCAACCGTTCTTGCTCGCCAAGTTGTGGAGAAGTGGAAATTTGGGTGTATGAGGTGTGGAAGCTAAAAAGATTAAGGACACGATATTTATAGTGGTTCAACCTTCTAACCAAGGTCTACATCCACTCCTTAGCTTCCCACTAAGGATTTCCACTCAATCCACTATTGATTCGTCCCCTTTTCTAGGCTTAGGAGGAAACCCTTACAAACCGATCAAGCTTTCTACCCAAAGCCTTGATCAAACCCTCTTTACAAAGAGATAAAAATAAGCAAACGCAAATCCCTCTAATAGGTATTTGTTTGCACAATTAAGCTCTCACCCAATCCTTAAACACTTGAGCAAATGTTTATAATTTTTGCTCACTAGTGTTTGTCTATACAAGAAAATTACAAGTAGGCACTAATACATATTTTTGATCATATGATGTTTTACAACTGAAGCATTAACCATTACTAGATGCTTTGAGGGCCCTTTTATACTCCTTAATGAGTTTGTAGCTGTTACTAGCTGTTGGGGTTTAATTGGTGCCGTGGGAGACTTAATTTCCCACCATAAATGTAGTTCTGCAGCTCCCCGTTTCGAAACACTCTTGAAATAGAAAGAGCCGTTGCAGCACCCGTATCGAAACGTCCTTGGCCGTATCGGAACGCCCGTATCGAAACGCTTGTCACCGTATCGAAACGCACTACATTTAAATGTTAGTTAGGAAATAGTCGTTGGGGGTTTATGACCGTTGAGGTCAATGCCACGTAGGCATATCGAAACGACAGAGACCGTATCGAAACAATAGGATAAATTCTCATCCAGTAAGGCCCGTTTCGAAACACTTTAACATTGTAAATACCCGTATCAAAACACCTAGGGGTGTTTCGAAACACCTGGATGGTTTTGTTGGATTTAGCATTGAAAACATGTAAAAACCTTTTAAAACATCCCTTAAACATAGTTTCAAGTTGTTTGGACTATAGAAACAGTTTTGAATTCTTTTTAAGTTTGTCCAAAACATTTTTCAATTATTATATCAAAACATTAGTTCTACACAATATAATCGTGTTGAAAAGATAGTAATCAATTATATAAAGTCCTAAAATTTAATTAAAACTTATTTTTTCAGTCCTTTTTGTAGAGGTTTCGGGCGAACGGGTCTAAATGGGCCTTAAAATAGACCCGTTGGACTTTTATCTAAGAAAAAAGAACATAAATTGAATTTTTGCAATACAATAGTGTTGAAAAGATCGTAATTAATGATATGAACTCATAAGTTTTGATTAAAACTTGTTTTGCGGTCCTTTTTGTAGAGGTTTGGGACAAGCGGGTCTAAATAGGCCGTAAAATGGACCCGTTGGACTTTTAACTGAGTAAAAAGTATATAAATTGAGTTTTTGCAATATAATCGTTTTGAAAAGCTCGTAATCAAATATATGAACTCCAAAAATTTAATTAAAACTTTTTTGCGGTCTTTTTTGTAGAGATTTCGGGCGAGCGGGTCTAAATGGGCCGTAAAATGGTACCGTTGGACTTTTAATTGAGTAAAAAGTACATAAATTGAGCATTTGCCATATTAATGTGCTGAAAAGCTCGTAATAAATTATATGAACTCCTAAAATTTGATCAAAACTTGTTTTTGGTCCTTTTTGTTAAGGTTACGGGCGAACGGGGCTAAATGGGCCGTAAAATGGACCCGTTGGACTTTTAACTTAGTAAAAAATACAGTAATTGAGTTTTTCTAATATAGTCTTTTTGAAAAGCTCGTAATCAATTATATGAACTCCTAAAATTTGAATAAAACTTGTTTTCAGTCCTTTTTGTAGAGGTTTCGGGCGAGCGGGTCCAAATGGGCCTTAAAATGGAACAGTTGGACTTTTAACTGAGTAAAAAGAACAAAAATCGAATTTTTGCAATACAATAGTGTTGAAAAGCTCGTAATCAATGATATGAACTCCTAGGTTTTGATTAAAACTTGTTTTGCGATCCTTTTTGTAGAGGTTTCGGATGAGCGAGTTTAAATGTACTGTAAATTGGACCCGTTGGACTTTTAACTGAGTAAAAAGTACATAAATTGTGTTTTTGCAATGTAATCGTGTTGAAAAGCTCGTAATCAAAGATATGAACACCTAAATTTTGATTAAAACTTGTTTTCGGTTCTTTTTGTAGAGATTTCGGGCGAGTGGGTCTAAATGGGCCGTAAAATGGATCTGTTTGACTTTTAACTGAGTAAAAAATACAAAAATTGAGTTTTTGCTATATAATCTTGTTGAAAAGCTCGTAATCAATTATATGAACTCCTAAAATTTGATTAAAACTTGTTTTTCAGTCCTTTTGTATAGGTGTTGGGCGAGCAGGTCTAAATAGGATTTAAAATGGACCCGTTGGACTTTTAACTAAGTCAAAAATAGAGAAATTGAGTTTTTGCAATATAATCGTGTTGAAAAGCTCGTAATTAATTATATGAAATCCTAATATTTGATTAAAACTTTTTTTTGGTCCTTTTTGTAGAGGTTTCGGGCGAGCGGGTCGAAATCGGCCTTAAAATGGACCCGTTGGACTTTTAACTGAGTAAAAAGAACAAAAATTGAATTTTTGCAATACAATAGTGTTGAAAAGCTCGTAATCAATGATATGAACTCCTAAGGTTTTATTAAAACTTGTTTTGTGGTCCTTTTGTAGAGGTTTCGGGCGAACGGGACTAAATGGGCCTTAAAATGGACCCGTTGGACTTTTAACTGAGTAAAAAGAACAAAAATTGAATTTTTGCAATACAATATTGTTGAAAAGCTTGTAATCAATGATATGAACTCCTAAGTTATGATTGAAACTTGTTTTGTGGTCCTTTTTGTAGAGGTTTCGGACGAGCGGGTCTAAATGGGCCGTAAAATGGACCCGTTGAGCTTTTAACAGAGTAAAAAGTACATAAATTGTGTTTTTTCAATGTAATCATGTTGAAAAGATCATAATCAATGATATGAAGTCCTAAAATTTTATTTAAACTTGTTTTTCGTTCCTTTTTGTAGAGGTTTCTGGCGAGCGGGTCTAAATGGGCCTTAAAATGGACCCGTTGGACTTTTAACTGAGTAAAAAGAACAAAAATTAAATTTTTCCAATACAATAGTGTTGAAAAGCTTGTAATCAATGATATGAACTCCTAAGTTTTGATTAAAACTTGTTTTGCGGTCCTTCTTGTTGAGGTTTCGGGCGAGAGGGTCGAAATGGGCCGTAAATGGACCCGTTGGACTTTAAACTGAGTAAAAAACACCGAAATCGAGTTTTTGCAATATAATAGTGTTGAAAAGCTCATAATCAATGATATGAACTCCTAAAATTTGATGAAAACTTATTTTTCGGTCATTTTTGTAGTGATTTCGGGCGAGCGGGTCGAAATGAGCCGTAAAATGGACTCGTTGAACTTTTAATTGAGTAAAAAATACATAAATTGAACTTTTGCAATACAATAGTGTTGAAAAGCTCGTAATCAATGATATGAACACCTGAAATTTGATTAAAACTTGTTTTTCGGTCCTTTTTGTAGAGGTTTCGTACGAGCGGGTCTAAATAGGCCGTAAAATGGACTCGTTGGACTTTTAACGAAGTAAAAAACACAAAAATTGAGTTTTTGCAATATAATCTTTTTGAAAAGCTCGTAATCAATTATATGAACTCCTAAAATTTGATTAAAACTTGTTTTTCGGTCACTTTTCAAGAGATTTTAGGTGAGCGGGTCTAAATGGGTTTTAAAATGGACCCGTTGGACTTTTAACTGTGTTAAAAGAACAGAAATCGAGTTTTTGCAATACAATAGTGTTGAAAAGCTCGTAATCAATGATATGAACTCCTAAGTTTTGATTAAAACTTGTTTTGCGGTCCTTTTTGTAGAGGTTTCGGACGAGCGTGTCTAAATCGGCCGTAAAATTAACTCGTTGGACTTTTAACTATGTAAAAAATACAAAAATTGAGTTTTTGCAATATAATCTTGTTGAAAAGCTCGTAATCAATTATATGAACTCCTAAAATTTGATCAAAACTTGTTTTTCGGTCCTTTTTGAAGAGGTTTCATGCGAGCGGGTCTAAATAGGCCTTAAAATGGACCCGTTGGACTTTTAACTGAGTAAAGAGAACAAAAATTAAATTTTTGCAATACAATAGTGTTGAAAAGCTCTTAATCAATGATTTGAACTCCTAAGTTTTGTTTAAAACTTGTTTTGCGGTCCTTTTGTAGAGGTTTCGGGAGAGCAGGTCTAAATGAGCCTTAAAATATACCCGTTGGACTTTTAACTGAGTAAAAAGTACATAAATTGAGTTTTTGCAATATAATCGTGTTGAAAAGCTCGTAATAAAAGATTTGAACTCTTAAGTTTTGATTAAAACTTATTTTGTGGTCCTTTTTGTAGAGGTTTCGGGCGAGCGGGTCTAAATAGGCCGTAAAATGGACCCGTTGGACATTTTACTGAGTAAAAAATATCGAAATTGAGTTTTTGCAATATAATCTTGTTGAAAAGCTCGTAATCAATTATATGAACTCCTAGGATTTGATTAAAACTTGTTTTTCGGTCCTTTTTGAAGAGGTTTTGGACGAGCGGGTCTAAATAGGCCTTAAAATGGACCCGTTGGACTTTTAACTCAGTAAAAAAATACAGAAAATGAGTTGGACTATAAATGGGTCGTAATCAATAATATGAAGTCCTAATATTTGATTAAAACTTATTTTCGGTCCTTTTTATAGTGGTATCGGGCGAGCGGGTCTAAATGGGCCGTAAAATGGACCCGTTGGACTTTTAACTGAGTAAAAAATACAGAAATTGAGTTTTTGCAATATAATCTTATTGAAAAGCTTGTAAAAATTATATGATTTCCTAAAATTTGATTAAAACTTGTTTTTCGGTCATTTTTGTAGAGGTTTCATGCGAGCGGGTCTAAATAGGCCTTAAAATGGACCCGTTGCACTTTTAACTGAGTAGAAAGAACAGAAATTGAATTTTTGCAATACAATAGTGTTCAAAAGCTCGTAATAAATGATGTTAACGCCTAAATTTTGATTAAAACTTGTTTCCCGGTCCTTTTTGTATAGGTTTCAGACGAGCGGGTTTAAATGGGACGTAAAATGGACCCGTTGGACTTTTAACTGAGTAAAAAGTACATAAATTGAGTTTTTGCAATATAATCGTGTTGAAAAGCTCGTAATAAATGATTTGAACTCTTAAGTTTTGATTAAAACTTGTTTTGTGGTCCTTTTTGTAGAGGTTTCGGGCGAGCGGGTCTAAATAGGCCGTAAAATGGACCCGTTGGACATTTTACTGAGTAAAAAATATCGAAATTGAGTTTTTGCAATATAATCTTGTTGAAAGCTCGTAATCAATTATATGAACTCCTAGGATTTGATTAAAACTTGTTTTTCGGTCCTTTTTGAAGAGGTTTTGGACGAGCGGGTCTAAATAGGCCTTAAAATGGACCTGTTGCACTTTTAACTGGGTAAAAAGAATAGAAATTGAACTTTTGCAATAAAATAGTGTTGAAAAGCTCGTAATAAATGATGTTAACTCCTAAATTTTGATTAAAACTTGTTTCCCGGTCCTTTTCTAGAGGTTTCGGGTGAGCGGGTCTAAATGGGCCTTAAAATGGACCCGTTGAACTTATAACTGCGTAAAAAGAATAGAAATTGAATTTTTGCAATACAATAGTGTTCCAAAGCTCGTAATCAACGATATGAACTCTTAAGTTTTGATTAAAACTTGTTTTGCGGTCATTTTTGTAGAGGTTTCAGACGAGCGGGTCTAAATGGGCCGTAAAATGGACCCATTGGACTTTTAACTGAGTAAAAAATACAGAAATTGAGTTTTTGCAATATAATCGTGTTGAAACGATCGTAATCAATTATATGAACTCCTAAAATTTGATTAAAACTTGTTTTTCAGTCATTTTTGAAGAGGTTTCGGGCGAGCAGGTCTAAATGGGCCTTAAAATGGACCCGTTGGACTTTTAACTGAGTAAGAAACACCGAAATTGAGTTTTTGCAATATAATCTTGTTGAAAAGCTCAAAAAAATTATATGAAATCCTAAAATTTGATTAAAACATGTTTTTCGGTCATTTTTCTAGAGGTTTCATGCGAGCGGGTCTAAATAGGCCTTAAAATGGACCTGTTGCACTTTTAACTGAGTAAAAAGAATAGAAATTGAACTTTTGCAATACAATAGTGTTGAAAAGCTCGTAATAAATTATGTTAACTCCTAAATTTTGATTAAAACTTGTTTCCCGATCCTTTTTGTAGAGGTTTCAGACGAGCGGGTTTAAATGAGTCGTAAAATGGACCAGTTGGACTTTTAACTGAGTAAAAAGTACATAAATTGAGTTTTTGCAATATAATCATGTTGAAAAGCTCGTAATACATGATTGGAACTCTTAAGTTTTGATTAAAACTTGTTTTGTGGTCCTTTTTGTAGAGGTTTCGGGGGAGCGGGTCTAAATGAGCTGTAAAATGGACCCGTTGGACTTTTAATTGTTTAAAAAGTACATAAATTGAGCTTTTGCAACATAATCATGTTGAAAAGCTCGTAATCAATGATATGAACTCCTTCCTTTTGATTAAAACTTGTTTTGTGGTCCTTTTTGTAGAGGTTTTGGGCGAGCGGGTCTAAATGAGCCTTAAAATAGACTCATTGGACTTTTAACTGAGTAAAAAGAACAAAAATTGAAATTTTGCAATACAATAGTGTTTAAAAGCTCGTAACCAATGATATGAACTCCTACGTTTTGATTAAAACTTGTTTTGTGGTCCTTTTTGTAGAGGTTTCGGGCGAGCGGGTCTAAATGGGTCGTAAAATTGACCCGTTGGACTTTTAACAGAGTGAAAAATACAGAAATTGAGTTCTTGCAATATAATCTTGTTGAAAAGATCGTAATCAGTGATATGAACTCCTAAGTTTTGATTAAAAATTGTTTTGCGTCCCTTTTGTAGAGGTTTCGGCCGAGCGGGTCTTAATGGGCTGTAAAATGGACCTATTGGACTTTTAACTAAGTAAAAAATATAGAAATTGATTTTTTGCAATATAATCTTGTTAAAAAGCTCGTAATCAATTATATGAACTCCTGAAGTTTGATTAAAACTTGTTTTTCGGTCCCTTTTGTAGAAATTTCGGGCGAGCGGGTTTAAATGAGCCTTAAAATGGACCCGTTGGACTTTTAACTGTGTTAAAAGAACAGAAATCGAATTTTTGCAATACAATATTGTTGAAAAGCTCGTAATCAATGATATGAACTCCTAAGTTTTGATTAAACTTGATTTCCGGTCCTTTTGTAGAGGTTTCGGACGAGCGGGTCTAAAAGGGCCGTAAAATGGACCTATTGGACTTTAAACCGAGTAAAAAGAACAAAAATTGAATTTTTGCAATACATTAGTGTTGAGAAGATCGTAATCAATGATATGAACTCCTTAGTTTTGATTAAAACTTATTTTGCAGTCCTTTTTGTAGAGGTTTCGGGCGAGCGGGTCTAAATGAGCCTTAAAATAGACTCGTTGGACTTTTAACTGGGTAAAAAGAACAAAAATTGAAATTTTGCAATACAATAGTGTTTAAAAGCTCGTAATAAATGATATGAACTCCTACGTTTTGATTAAAACTTATTTTGCGGTGCTTTTTGTAGAGGTTTCGGGCGAGCGGGTCTAAATGGGCCGTAAAATGGACCCGTTGGACTTTTAACTGAGTGAAAAATACATAAATTGGGTTTTTGCAATATATTCTTGTTGAAAAGCTCGTAATAAATTATATGAACTCCTAAAATTTGATTAAAACCTGTTTTTTGGTCCTTTTTGTAGAGGTTTCGGGCGAGCGGGTCTAAAAAGGCCTTAAAATAGACTCGTTGGACTTTTAACTGAGAATAAAATACAGAAAATGTGTTTTTGCAATATAATCGTGTTGAAAAGCTCTTAATCAATTATATGAACTCCTAAAATTTGATTAAAACTCGTTTTCGGTCCTTCTTTGTAGAGGTTTCGGGCGAGCGGGTTTAAATGGGCCTTAAAATGGACTCGTTGGACTTTTAACTAAGTAAAAAGAACAGAAATTGATTTTTTGCAATAAAGTAGTGTTGAAAAGCTCGTAATAAACGATATAAAGTCCTAAGTTTTGATTAAAACTTGTTTTGCGGTCCTTTTTGTAGTGGTTTCGAGCGAGCGGGTCTAAATTAGCCTTAAAATAGACCCGTTAGACTTTTAATTGAGTGAAAAGATCAAAAACTGCATTTTTGCAATACATTAGTGTTGAAAAGCTCATAATCAATGATATTAACTCCTAAGTTTTGATTAAAACTTGTTTTGCGTTCCTTTTTGTAGAGGTTTCGGTTGAGCGGGTCTAAATGGGCCTTAAAATAGACCCGTTCGACTTTTAACTGAGTAAAAAGAATAAAAATTGATTTTTTGCAATACAATAGTGTTGAACAGCTCGTAGTCAATGATATAAACTCCTATGTTTTGAATAAAACATGTTTTGCGATCCTTTTTGTAGAGGTTTCGGGCAAACGGGTCTAAATAGGCCTTAAAATGGACCCATTGGACTTTTAACTGAGTAAAAAATACAGAAATTTAGTTTTTGCAATATAATCGTGTTGAAAAGCTCGTAATCAATTATATGAACTCATAAAATTTGATTAAAACTCGTTTTCGGTCCTTTTTGTAGAGGTTTCGGGCGAGCGGGTCTAAATGGGCCTTAAAATGGACCTGTTGGACATTTAACTAAGTAAAAAGAACAGAAATTGATTTTTTGCAATAAAATAGTGTTGAAAAGCTCATAATCAACAGTATGAAGTCCTAAGTATTGATTAAAACTTGTTTTTTGGTCCTTTTTGTTGTGGTTTCGGGCGAGGGGTCTAAATGGACCTTAAAATGGACCCGTTGGACTTTTAATTGAGTAAAAAGAACAAAAAACTGAAATTTTTCAGTACATTAGTGTTGAAAAGCTCGTAATCAATGATATGAACTCATATGTTTTGATTAAAACTTGTTTTGCAGTCCTTTTTGTAGAGGTTTCTGGCGAGCGGGTCTAAATGGGCCTTAAAATAGACCCGTTGGACTTTTAACTGAGTAAAAAGAACAAAATTTGAATATTTGCAATACAATACTATTGAAAAGCTCGTAATCAATGATATAAACCACTATGTTTTGATTAAAACTTGTTTTGCTGTCCTTTTTGTAGAGGTTTCGGGCGAACGGGTCTAAATAGGCCGTAAAATGGACCCACTGGACTTTAAATTGAGTACAAAATATAGAAATTGAGTTTTTGCAATATAATTGTGTTAAAAAGCTCGTAATCAATTATATGAACTCCTAAAATTTGATTAAAACTTGTTTTCGGTCCTTTTTGTAGAGGTTTCGGGCAAGCGGGTCTAAAGGGGGCCTTAAAATGGACCCGTTCGACTTTTAACTGAGTAAAAAGAATAGAAATTGATTTTTTGCAATAAAATAGTGTTGAAAAGCTTGTTATCAACGATATGAAGGCCTAAGTTTTGATTAAAACTTATTTTGCGGTCCTTTTTGTAGTGGTTTCGGGCGAGCGGGTCTAAATGGGCCTTTAAATGGACCCATTGGACTTTTAACTGAGTAAAAAGAACCAATATTGAATTTTTGCAATACATTATTGTTGAAAAGCTCGTAATCAATGATATGAACTCCTTAGTTTTGATTAAAACTTATTTTGCGGTCCTTTTTGTAGAGGTTTCGGGCGAGCGGGTCTAAATGAGCCTTAAAATAGACTCGTTGGACTTTTAATTGGGTAAAAAGAACAAAAATTGAAATTTTGCAATACAATAGTGTTTAAAAGCTCGTAATAAATGATATGAACTCCTACGTTTTGATTAAAACTTATTTTGCGGTCCTTTTTGTAGAGGTTTCGGGCGAGCGGGTCTAAATGGGCCGTAAAATGGACCCGTTGGACTTTTAACTGAGTGAAAAATCATAAATTGGGTTTTTGCAATATATTCTTGTTGAAAAGCTCGTAATAAATTATATGAACTCCTAAAATTTGATTAAAACCTGATTTTCGGTCCTTTTTGTATAGGTTTCGGGCGAGCGGGTCTAAAAAGGCCTTAAAATAGACTCGTTGGACTTTTAACTGAGAATAAAATACAGAAAATGTGTTTTTGCAATATAATCGTGTTGAAAAGCTCGTAATCAATTATATGAACTCCTAAAATTTGATTAAAACTCGTTTTCGGTCCTTCTTTGTAGAGGTTTCGGGCGAGCGGGTTTAAATGGGCCTTAAAATGGACTCGTTGGACTTTTAACTAAGTAAAAAGAACGGAAATTGATTTTTTGCAATAAAGTAGTGTTGAAAAGCTCGTAATAAACGATATAAAGTCCTAAGTTTTGATTAAAACTTGTTTTGCGGTCCTTTTTGTAGTGGTTTCGAGCGAGCGGGTCTAAATTAGCCTTAAAATAGACCCGTTAGACTTTTAATTGAGTAAAAAGATCAAAAACTGCATTTTTGCAATACATTAGTGTTGAAAAGCTCATAATCAATGATATTAACTCCTAAGTTTTGATTAAAACTTGTTTTGCGTTCCTTTTTGTAGAGGTTTCGGTTGAGCGGGTCTAAATGGGCCTTAAAATAGACCCGTTCGACTTTTAACTGAGTAAAAAGAATAAAAATTGATTTTTTGCAATACAATAGTGTTGAACAGCTCGTAATCAATGATATAAACTCCTATGTTTTGAATAAAACATGTTTTGCGATCCTTTTTGCAGAGGTTTCGGGCGAACGGGTCTAAATAGGCCTTAAAATGGACCCATTGGACTTTTAACTGAGTAAAAAATACAGAAATTTAGTTTTTGCAATATAATCGTGTTGAAAAGCTCGTAATCAATTATATGAACTCATAAAATTTGATTAAAACTCGTTTTCGGTCCTTTTTGTAGAGGTTTCGGGCGAGCGGGTCTAAATGGGCCTTAAAATGGACCTGTTGGACATTTAACTAAGTAAAAAGAACAGAAATTGATTTTTTGCAATAAAATAGTGTTGAAAAGCTCATAATCAACAGTATGAAGTCCTAAGTATTGATTAAAACTTGTTTTTTGGTCCTTTTTGTTGTGGTTTCGGGCGAGGGGTCTAAATGGACCTTAAAATGGACCCGTTGGACTTTTAATTGAGTAAAAAGAACAAAAAACTGAAATTTTGCAGTACATTAGTGTTGAAAAGCTCGTAATCAATGATATGAACTCATGTGTTTTGATTAAAACTTGTTTTGCAGTCCTTTTTGTAGAGGTTTCTGGCGAGCGGGTCTAAATGGGCCTTAAAATAGACCCGTTGGACTTTTAACTGAGTAAAAAGAACAAAATTTGAATATTTGCAATACAATACTATTGAAAAACTCGTAATCAATGATATAAACCACTATGTTTTGATTAAAACTTGTTTTGCTGTCCTTTTTGTAGAGGTTTCGGGCGAACGGGTCTAAATAGGCCGTAAAATGGACCCACTGGACTTTAAATTGAGTACAAAATATAGAAATTGAGTTTTTGCAATATAATTGTGTTGAAAAGCTCGTAATCAATTATATGAACTCCTAAAATTTGATTAAAACTTGTTTTCGGTCCTTTTTGTAGAGGTTTCGGGCAAGCGGGTCTAAAGGGGCCTTAAAATGGACCCGTTCGACTTTTAACTGAGTAAAAAGAATAGAAATTTATTTTTTGCAATAAAATAGTGTTGAAAAGCTTGTTATCAACGATATGAAGGCCTAAGTTTTTATTAAAACTTATTTTGCGGTCCTTTTTGTAGTGGTTTCGGGCGAGCGGGTCTAAATGGGCCTTTAAATGGACCCATTGGACTTTTAACTGAGTAAAAAGAACCAATATTGAATTTTTGCAATACATTATTGTTGAAAAGCTCGTAATCAATGATATGAACTCCTAAGTTTTGATTAAAACTTGTTTTGCGGTCCTTTTTGTCGAGGTTCCGGGCGAGCGAGTTTAAATGGGCCTTAAAATAGACACGTTGGACTTTTAACTGAGTAAAAAATATAGAAATTGAGTTTTTGCAATATAATCTTGTTGAAAAGCTCATAATCAATTATATGATCTCCTGAAATTTGGTTAAAACTTGTTTTTTCGTCCTTTTTGTAGAACATAAAGAACATAAATCAAATTTTTGTCCTTAAAATGGACCCGTTGGACTTTTCGTCCTTTTCGTCCTTAAAATGGACCCGTTGGACTTTTAACTGGGTTAAAAGAACATAAATCAAATTTTTGCAATACAATAGTGTTGAAAAGCTCATAATCCATGATATGAACTCATAAGTTTTTATTAAACTTGATTTGCGGTCCTTTTTGTAGAGGTTTCGGACGTGCGAGTCTAAATGGGTCGTAAAATGGACCCGTTGGACTTTAAACTGAGTAAAAAGAAAAAAAATTGAATTTTTGCAATACATTAGTGTTGAAAAGCTCGTAATCAATGATATGAACTCCTTAGTTTTGATTAAAACTTGTTTTGCGGTCCTTTTTGTAGAGGTTTTGGGCGAGAGGGTCTAAATGAGCCTAAAAATAGACTGTTGGACTTTTAACTGAGTAAAAAGAACAAAAATTGAAATTTTGCAATACAATAGTGTTGAAAAGCTCGTAATCAATGATATGAGCTCCTAAGTTTTGATTAAAACTTGTTTTGCGGTCCTTTTTGTAGAGGTTTCGGGCGAGCGGGTCTAAATGGGCCGTAAAATGGACCCGTTGGACTTTTAACTGAGTAAAAAATACAGAAATTGAGTTTTTGCAATATAATCGTGTCGAAAAGCTTGTAATCATTTATATGAACTCCTAAAATTTGATTAAAACTTGTTTTCGGTCCTTTTAGTAGATGATTCGGGTGAGCGGGTCGAAATGGAACTGTTGGACTTTTAACTAAGTAAAAAGAATAGAAATTGATTTTTTACAATAAAATAATCTTGAAAAGCTCGTAATCAACGATATGAAGTCCTAAGTTTTGATTAAAACTTGTTTTGCGGCCCTTCTTGTAGTGGTTTCGGGCGATCGGGTCTACATGGGCCTGAAAATAGACCCGTTGGACTTTTAATTGAGAAAAAGAACAAAAATTTATGTTTTGCAATACATTAGTGTTGAAAAGCTCGTAATCATCGATATTAAGTCATAAGTTTTGATTAAAACTTGATTTGCAGTCCTTTTTGTGGAGGTTTCGGACGACCGGGTCTAAATGGGCCGTAAAATGGACCCGTTAGACTTTAAATTGAGTAGAAACTACATAAATTGAATTGTTGCAATACAATCGTGTTGAAAAGCTCATAATCAATGATATGAACTCCTAAATTTTGATTAAAACTTGTGTTTCGAGCCTTTTTATAGAGGTTTCGGACGAGCAGGTTTAAATGGGCCGTAAAATGGACCCGTTGGACTTTTAACTGAGTAAAAAGCACAAAATTGAGTTTTTGCAATGTAACCATGTTCAAAAAGATCGTAAACAATGATATGAAGTCCTAAAATTTGATTAAAACTTGTTTTTCGGTCCTTTTGTAGAGGTTTCAGGCGAGCGGGTCTAAATGGGCCTTAAAATGGACCCGTTGGACTTTTAACCGAGTAAAAAGAACATGAATTGAATTTTTGCAATACAATTGTGTTGAAAAGCTCGTAATAAACGATATGAAGTCCTAAGTTTTTATTAAAACTTGTTTTGTGGTCCTGTTTGTGGTGGTTTCGGGCGAGCGGGTCTAAATGGGCCTTAAAATTGACCCGTTGAACTTTTAACTGAGTAAGAAGATCAAATTTTGAATTTTTGCAATACAATAATGTTAAAAAGCTCGTAACCAATGACATGAACTCCTAAGTTTTGATTAAAACTTGTTTTGCGGTCCTTTTTGTAGAGGTTTCGGGCGTGTGGGTCTAAATGAGGCTTAATATGGACCCGTTAGACTTTTAATTGAGTAAAAAGATCAAAAACTGCATTTTTGCAATACATTAGTGTTGAAAAGCTCGTAATCAATGATATGAACTCCTAAGTTTTGATTAAAACTTGTTTTGCGGTCCTTTTTGTAGAGGTTTCGGGTGAGCGGGTCTAAATGGGCCTTAAAATAGACCCGTTGGACTTTTAACTGAGTAAAAAGAATAAAAATTGAATTTTTGCAATACAATAGTGTTGAAAAGCTCGTAATCAATGATATAAACTCCTATGTTTTGATTAAAACATGTTTTGCGGTCTTTTTTGTAGAGGTTTCGGGTGAACGGGTCTAAATAGTTGTAAAATGGACCCACTAGACTTTTAACTGAGTAAAAAATACATTGTATGAAAAGCTCATAATCAATTGTATGAACTCCTAAAATTTGATTAAACCTGTTTTCAGTTTTTTTGTAGAGGTTTTGAGCGAGCGGGTCTAAATAAGCCTTAAAATGGACTCGTTGGACTTTTAACCGAGTAAAAAACATAGAAATTTAGTTTTTGCAATATAATCGTGTTGAAAAGCTCGTAATCAATTATATGAACTCCTAAAATTTGATTAAAACTCGTTTTCGGTCCTTTTTGTAGAGGTTTCGGGCGAGCAGGTCTAAATGGACATTAAAATGGACCCCTTGGACTTTTAATTGAGTAAAAAGAACAAAACTGAAATTTTCGAGTACATTAGTGTTGAAAAGCTCGTAATCAATGATATGAACTCCTATGTTTTGATTAAAACTTGTTTTGCGGTCCTTTTTGTAGAGGTTTCTGGCGAGCGGGTCTAAATGAGCCTTAAAATAGACCCGTTGGACTTTTAACTGAGTAAAAAGAATAAAAATTGAATTTTTGCAATACAATAGTGTTGAAAAGCTCGTAATCAATGATATAAACTCCTATGTTTTGATTAAAACATGTTCTGCGGTCCTTTTTGTAGAGGTTTCGGGCGAGCGGGTCTAAATGGGCCTTAAAATGGACCCACTGGACTTTTAACTGAGTAAAAAATACAGAAATTTAGTTTTTGCAATATAATCGTGTTGAAAAGCTCGTAATCAATTATATGAACTCCTAAAATTTGATTAAAACTCGTTTTCGATCCTTTTTGTAGAGGTTTCGTGCGAGCGGGTCTAAATGGGCCTTAAAGTGGACCAGTTAGACTTTTAAATGAGTAAAAAGAACCAAAATTGAATTTTTACAATACATTATTGTTGAAAAGCTAGTAATAATTGATATGAACTCCTAAATTTTGATTAAAACTTGTTTTGCAGTCCTTTTTGTCGAGGTTTCGGGCGAGCGAGTTTAAATGAGCCTTAAAATAGACTCGTTGGACTTTTAACTAGGTAAAAAGAACAAAAATTGAATTTTTGCAATACAATAGTGTTGAAAAGCTCGTAATCAATGATATGAACTCCTAAGTTTTGATTAAAACTTGTTTTGCGGTCCTTTTTGTAGAGGTTTCAGACGAGCGGGTCTAAATGGGCCGTAAAATGGACCCGTTGGACTTTTGACTCAGTAAAAAGCACAAAAATTGAATTTTTGCAATACATTAGTGTTGAAGAGCTCGTAATCAATGATATGAACTCCTAAGTTTTGATTAAAACTTGTTTTGCGGTTTTTTTTGTCGAGGTTTCGGGCGAGCGGGTCTAAATGGGCCGTAAAATGGACCCGTTGGACTTTTAACTGAGTGAAAAATACATAAAATGAGTTTTTGCAATACAATAGTGTTGAAAAGCTCGTAATCAATGATATGAACTCCTAAGTTTTGATTAAAACTTGTTTTACGGTCCTCTTTGTAGAGGTTTCGGATGAACGGGTCTAAATGGGGCGCAAAATAGACCCGTTGGACTTTTAACCGAGTAAAAAGAACAAGAGTTGAATTTTTACAATACAATAGTGTTGAAAAGATCGTAATCTATGATATGAACCCCTAAGTTTTGATTAAAACTTGTTTTGCGGTCCTTTTTGTAGAGGTTTCGGTCGAGCGGGTCTAAATAGGCCGTAAAATGGCCACGTTGAACTTTAAACTAAGTAAAAATACCGAAATTGTGTTTTTGCAGTATAATCTTGTTGAAAAGCTAGTAATCATTTATATGAACTCCTAAAATTTGATTAAAACTTGTTTTTCGGTCCTTTTGCAGAGGCTTCGGGCGAGCGGGTCTAAATATGCCTTAAAATGGACCCGTTGGACTTTTAATTGAGTAAAAAATACACAAATTGAGTTTTTGTAGTATAATCGTGTTGAAAAGTTCGTAATCAATTATATGAACTCCTAAAATTTGATAAAAAATTGTTTTGCGGTAATTTTTGTAGAGATTTCGGGCGAGCGGGTCTAAATGAGCCTTAAATTGGACCCGTTGAATTTTTAACAGAGTAAAAAGAACGAAAACTTAATTTTTGCAATACAATAGTGTCGAAAAGCTCGTAATAAATGATATGAACTCCTAAGTTTTGATTAAAACTTGTTTTGCGGTCTTTTTTGTAGAGGTTTCGGACGAGCGGGTCTAAATGGGCCGTAAAATGGACACGTTGGACTTTTAACTGAATAAAAAAATATAGAAATTGAGTTTTTGCAATATAATCATGTTGAAAAGCTCGTAATCAATTATATGAACTCCTGAAATTTGGTTAAAACTTGTTTTTCGGTCCTTTTTATAGATGTTTCGGGCGAGCGGGTCTAAATGAGCCTCAAAATGGACCCGTTGGACTTTTAACTATGTTAAAAGAACATAAATCGAATTTTTGCAATACGATAGGGTTGAAAAGCTCATAATCAATGATATGAACTCCTAAGTTTTGATTAAACTTGATTTGCGGTCTTTTTTGTGGAGGTTTCGGACGAGCGGGTCTAAATGGGTCGTAAAATGGACCCGTTGGACTTTAAACTGAGTAAAAAGAACAAAAATTGAATTTTTGCAATACATTAGTGTTGAAAAGCTCGTAATCAATGATGTGAAGACCTAAGTTTTGATTAAAACTTGTTTTGTTGTCCTTTTTGTAGAGGCTTTAGGCGAGTGGGTCTAAATGGGCCTTAAAATGGACCCGTTGGACTTTTAATTGAGTAAAAAATACAGAAATTGAGTTTTTGTAGTATAATCGTGTTGAAAAGTTCGTAATCAATTATATGAACTCCTAAAATTTGATAAAAAATTGTTTTGCGGTAATTTTTGTAGAGATTTCGGGCGAGCGGGTCTAAATGAGCCTTAAATTGGACCCGTTGAATTTTTAACAGAGTAAAAAGAACGAAAACTTAATTTTTGCAATACAATAGTGTCGAAAAGCTCGTAATAAATGATATGAACTCCTAAGTTTTGATTAAAACTTGTTTTGCGGTCTTTTTTGTAGAGGTTTCGGACGAGCGGGTCTAAATGGGCCGTAAAATGGACACGTTGGACTTTTAACTGAATAAAAAAATATAGAAATTGAGTTTTTGCAATATAATCTTGTTGAAAAGCTCGTAATCAATTATATGAACTCCTGAAATTTGGTTAAAACTTGTTTTTCGGTCCTTTTTATAGATGTTTCGGGCGAGCGGGTCTAAATGAGCCTCAAAATGGACCCGTTGGACTTTTAACTATGTTAAAAGAACATAAATCGAATTTTTGTAATACGATAGGGTTGAAAAGCTCATAATCAATGATATGAACTCCTAAGTTTTGATTAAACTTGATTTGCGGTCTTTTTTGTGGAGGTTTCGGACGAGCGGGTCTAAATGGGTCATAAAATGGACCCGTTGGACTTTAAACTGAGTAAAAAGAACAAAAATTGAATTTTTGCAATACATTAGTGTTGAAAAGCTCGTAATCAATGATGTGAAGACCTAAGTTTTGATTAAAACTTGTTTTGTTGTCCTTTTTGTAGAGGCTTTAGGCGAGTGGGTCTAAATGGGCCTTAAAATGGACCCGTTGGACTTTTAATTGAGTAAAAAATACAGAAATTGAGTTTTTGTAGTATAATCGTGTTGAAAAGTTCGTAATCAATTATATGAACTCCTAAAATTTGATAAAAAATTGTTTTGCGGTAATTTTTGTAGAGATTTCGGGCGAGCGGGTCTAAATGAGCCTTAAATTGGACCCGTTGAATTTTTAACAGAGTAAAAATAACGAAAACTTAATTTTTGCAATACAATAGTGTCGAAAAGCTCGTAATAAATGATATGAACTCCTAAGTTTTGATTAAAACTTGTTTTGCGGTCTTTTTTGTAGAGGTTTCGGACGAGCGAGTCTAATTGGGCCGTAAAATGGACACGTTGGACTTTTAACTGAATAAAAAAATATAGAAATTGAGTTTTTGCAATATAATCTTGTTGAAAAGCTCATAATCAATTATATGAACTCCTGAAATTTGGTTAAAACTTGTTTTTCGGTCCTTTTTATAGATGTTTCGGGCGAGCGGGTCTAAATGAGCCTCAAAATGGACCCGTTGGACTTTTAACTATGTTAAAAGAACATAAATCGAATTTTTGCAATACGATAGGGTTGAAAAGCTCATAATCAATGATATGAACTCCTAAGTTTTGATTAAACTTGATTTGCGGTCTTTTTTGTGGAGGTTTCGGACGAGCGGGTCTAAATGGGTCGTAAAATGGACCCGTTGGACTTTAAACTGAGTAAAAAGAACAAAAATTGAATTTTTGCAATACATTAGTGTTGAAAAGCTCGTAATCAATGATGTGAAGACCTAAGTTTTGATTAAAACTTGTTTTGCTGTCCTTTTTGTAGAGGCTTTAGGCGAGTGGGTCTAAATGGGCCTTAAAATGTACCTGTTGGACTTTTAACTGAGTAAAAAGAAGAAAAATTAAATTTTTACAATACATTAGTGTTGAAAAGCTCGTAATC
The DNA here is from genome assembly GCA_030270665.1 of Hibiscus trionum. NCBI lineage: Eukaryota > Viridiplantae > Streptophyta > Magnoliopsida > Malvales > Malvaceae > Hibiscus > Hibiscus trionum. The sequence continues at coordinate 35,170,445 of BSYR01000026.1, read as the reverse complement.
AATGATATGGACTCCTTAGTTTTGATTAAAACTTGTTTTGCGGTTCTTTTTGTAGAGGTTTCGGGCGAGCGGGTCTAAATGAGCCTAAAAATAGACTCTTTGGACTTTTAACTGAGTAAAAAGAACAAAAATTGAAATTTTGCAAAACAATAGTGTTGAAAAGCTCGTAATCAATGATATGAACTCCTAAGTTTTGATTAAAACTTGTTTTGCGGTCCTTTTTGTAGAGGTTTCGGACAAGCGTGTCTAAATGGGTCGTAAAATGGACCCGTTGGACTTTTAACTAAGTAAAAAATACAGAAATTGAGTTTTTGCAATATAATCTTGTTGAAAAGCTCGTAATCAATTATATGAACTCCTAAAATTTGATTAAAGCCTGTTTTTCGGTCCTTTTTGTAGAGGTTTCGAGCGAGCGGGTCTATATTGGCCTTAAAATGGACCCTTTGGACTTTTAATTGAGCAAAAAATACAGAAATTGAGTTTTTGCAATATAATCGAGTTGAAAAGCTTGCAATCATTTATATGAACTCCTAAAATTTGATTAAAACTTGTTTTCGGTCCTTTTAGTAGATGATTCTGGCGAGCGGGTCTAAATGGGCCTTAAAATGGAACCGTTGGACTTTTAATTGACTAAAAAGAATAGAAATTGATTTTTTTACAATAAAATAATGTTGAAAAGCTCGTATTCAACGATATGAAGTCCTAAGTTTTGATTAAACCTTGTTTTGCGGCCCTTTTTGTAGTGGTTTTGGGCGAGCGGGTCTAAATGGGCCTTAAAATGCACATGTTGGACTTTTAATTTAGTAAAAAGAACAAAATTTCATTTTTTTGCAATACATTAGTGTTGAAAAGCTCGTAATCAACGATATTAAGTCATTAGTTTTGATTAAAACATGATTTGCAGTCCTTTTTGTGGAGGTTTCGGACGAGCGGGTCTAAATGAGCCGTAAAATGGACCCGTTGGACTTTAAATTGAGTAAAAAGTACATAAATTGATTTGTTGCAATACAATCGTGTTGAAAAGGTCATAATCAACGATATGAACTCCTAAATTTTGATTAAAACTTGTGTTTCGGGCCTTTTTATATAGGTTTCGGACGAGCTTGTCTAAATGGGCCGTAAAATGGACTCGTTGGACTTTTAACTGAGTAAAAAGCACAAAAATTGAGTTTTTGCAATATAACCGTGTTCAAAAAGATCGTAAATAATGATATGAAGTCCTAAAAATTGATTAAAACATGTTTTTTGGTCTTTTTTATAGAGGTTTCTGACGAGCGGGTCTAAATGGGCCTTAAAATGGACCCGTTGAACTTATAATTGCGTAAAAACAACAGAAATTGAATTTTTACAATACAATAGTGTTGAAAAGCTCGTAATCAAAGATATGAACTCCTAAGTTTTGATTAAAATTTGTTTTTCGGTCCTTTTTGTAGAGGTTTCGGGCAAGCGGGTCTAAATGTGCCGTATAATGGACCCGTTGGACTTTAAACTGAGTAAAAAATACAGAAATTGTGTTTTTGTAATATAATCGTGTTGAGAAGCTCGTAATCAATTATATGAAATCCTAAAATATGATTTAAACTTTTTTTGCGGTCCTTTTTGTAGAGGTTTCGGGCGTGCTGGTCAAAATGGGCCTTAAAATGGACCCGTTGAACTTATAACAGAGTAAAAAGAACAAAAATTGAATTTTTGAAATACAATAGTGTTAAAAAGCTCGTAACCAATGACATGAACTCCTAAGTTTTGATTAAAACTTGTTTTGCGGTCCTTTTTGTAGAGGTATCGGGCGATCGGGTCTAAATAGACCGCAAAATGGACCCGTTGGACTTTAAATTGAGTAAAAAATACCGAAATTGAGTTTTTGCAAAATAATATCGTTGAAAAGCTCGTAAAAATTATATGAACTTCTAAAATTTAATTAAAACACTTTTTTCTGTCCTTTTTGTAGAGGTTTCCGGCGAGGGGGTCTAAATAGGCCATAAAATGGACCTTTTGGAATTTTAACTCAGTAAAGAATACAGAAAATGAGTTTTGAAAAGCTCGTAATTAATTATATGAACTCCTAAAATTTGATTAAAACTTGTTTTGCGGTCATTTTTTTAGAGGTTTCGGGAGAGCGGGTCTAAATGGGCCTTAAAATGGACCCGTTGGACTTTTAACTGAGTAAAAAGAAAAAAAATTGAATTTTTGCAATACAATAGTGTTGAAAAGCTCGTAATCAATGATATGAACTCCTAAGTTTTGATTAAAACTTGTTTTGCGGTCCTCCTTGTAGAGGTTTCGGGCAAGCGGATCTAAATGTGCCGTATAATGGACCCGTTGGACTTTAAACTGAGTAAAAAATATAGAAATTGTGTTTTTGTAATATAATCATGTTGAGAAGCTCGTAATCAATTATATGAAATCCTAAAATATGATTTAAACTTTTTTTGCGGTCCTTTTTGTAGAGGTTTCGGGCGTGCGGGTCAAAATGGGCCTTAAAATGGACCCGTTGAACTTTTAACAGAGTAAAAAGAACAAAAATTGAAATTTTGCAATACAATAGTGTTTAAAAGCTCGTAATCAATGATATGAAATCCGACGTTTTGATTAAAACTTGTTTTTCGGTCCTTTTGTAGAGGTTTCGGGCGAGCGGGTCTAAATGGGCCGTAAAATGGACCTGTTAGACTTTTAACTTAGTGAAAAATACATAAATTAAGTTTTTGCAATATAATCTTGTTGTAAAGCTCGTAATAAATTATATGAACTCCTAAAATTTGATTAAAACTCTTTTTCGGTCCTTTTTTAAAGGTTTCGGGCGAGCGGGTCTAAATGGGCCTTAAAATGGACCCGTTGGACTTTTAACTAAGTAAAAAGAACAAAAATTGATTTTTTGCAATAAAGTAGTGTTGAAAAACTCGTAGTAAACGATATAAAGTCCTAAGTTTTGATTAAAACTTGTTTTGCGGTCCTTTTTGTAGTGGTTTCGGGCGAGTGGGTCTAAATGAGCCTTAAAATGGACCCGTTAGACTTTTAATTGAGTAAAAAGATCAAAAACTGCATTTTTGCAATACATTAGTGTTAAAAAGCTCGTAATCAATGATATGAACTCCTAAGTTTTGATTAAAATTTGTTTTGCGGTCCTTTTTGTAGAGGTTTCGGGTGAGCGGGTCTAAATGGGCCTTAAAATAGACCCGTTGGACTTTTAATTGAGTAAAAAGAATAAATATTGAATTTTTGCAATACAATAGGGTTGAAAAGCTCGTAATCAATGATATAAACTCCTATGTTTTGATTAAAACATGTTTTGCGGTCCTTTTTGTAGAGGTTTCGGGCGAACGGGTCTAAGTAGTCCGTAAAATGGACCCACTGGACTTTTAACTAAGTAAAATAGACAGAAATTTAGTTTTTGCAATATAATCGTGTTGAAAAGCTCGTAATCAATTATATGAACTCCTAAAATTTGATTAAAACTCGTTTTCAGTTTTTTTGTAGAGGTTTTGAGCGAGCGGGTCTAAATAAGCCTTAAAATGGACTCGTTGGACTTTTAACTGAGTAAAAAACAAAGAAATTTAGTTTTTGCAATATAATCGTGTTGAAAAGCTCGTAATCAATTATATGAACTCCTAAAATTTGATTAAAACTCGTTTTCAGTCCTTTTTGTATAGGTTTCAGGCGAGCAGGTCTCAATGTGCCTTAAAATGGACCCGTTGGACTTTTAACTAAGTAAAAAGAACAAAAATTGATTTTTTGCAATAAAATAGTGTTAAAAAGCTCATAATCAAGAATATGAAGTCCTAAGTATTGATTAAAACTTGTTTTTTGGTCCTTTTTGTTGTGGTTTCGGGTGAGCAGGTCTAAATTGGCCTTAAAATTGACCCGTTGGACTTTTAACTGAGTAAAAAGAATAAAAATTGAATTTTTGCAATACAATAGTGTTGAAAAGCTCGTAATCAATGATATAAACTCCTATATTTTGATTAAAACATGTTTTGCGGTTCTTTTTGTAGAGGTTTCGGGAGAGCGGGTCTAAATGGGCCTTAAAATGGACCCACTGGACTTTTAACTGAGTAAAATATACAGAAATTTAGTTTTTGCAATATAATCGTGTTGAAAATCTCGTAATCAATTATTTGAACTCCTAAAATTTGATTAAAACTCGTTTTTGATACTTTTTGTAGAGGTTTCGGGCGAGCAGGTCTAAATGGGCCTTAAAATGGACCTGTTAGACTTTTAAATGAGTAAAAAGAACCAAAATTGAATTTTTGCAATACATTATTGTTGAAAAGCTAGTAATAATTGATATGAACTCCTAAGTTTTGATTAAAACTTGTTTTGCGGTCCTTTTTGTCGAGGTTTCGGGCGAGCGAGTTTAAATGGGCCTTAAAATAGACTTGTTGGACTTTTAACTGAGTAAAAAGAACAAAAATTGAATTTTTGCAATACAATAGTGTTGAAAAGCTCGTAATCAATGATATGAACTCCTAAGTTTTGATTAAAACTTGTTTTGCGGTCCTTTTTGTAGAAGTTTCGGACGAGCGGGTCTAAATGGGCCGTAAAATGGACCCGTTGGACTTTTGACTCAGTAAAAAGCACAAAAATTGAATTTTTGCAATACATTAGTGTTGAAGAGCTCGTAATCAATGATATGAACTCCTAAGTTTTGATTAAAACTTGTTTTGTGGTCCTTTTTGTAGAGATTTCAGGTGAGCGGGTCTAAATGAGCTTAAAAATAGACTCGTTGGACTTTTAACTGAGTAAAAAGAACAAAAATTTAAATTTTGCAATACAATAGTGTTGAAAAGCTCGTAATCAATGATATGAACTCCTTAGTTTTGATTAAAACTTGTTTTGCGGTCCTTTTTGTAGAGGTTTCGGACAAGCGGGTCTAAATGGGCTGTAAAATGGACCCGTTGGACTTTTAACTAAGTAAAAAATACAGAAATTGAGTTTTTGCAATATAATCTTATTGAAAAGCTCGTAATCAATTATATGAACTCCTAAAATTTGATTAAAACCTGTTTTTCGGTCCTTTTTGTAGAGGTTTCGAGCGAGCGGGTCTATATAGGCTTAAAATGGACCCTTTGGACTTTTAACTGAGCAAAAAATACAGAAATTTAGTTTTTGCAATATAATCGTGTTGAAAAGCTTGCAATCATTTATATGAACTCCTAAAATTTGATTAAAACTTGTTTTCGGTCCTTTTAGTAGATGATTCGGGCGAGCGGGTCTAAATTGGCCTTAAAATGGAACCGTTGGACTTTTAATTGCGTAAAAAGAATAGAAATTGATTTTTTTACAATAAAATAATGTTGAAAAGCTCGTAATCAACGATATGAAGTCCTAAGTTTTGATTAAAACTTGTTTTGCGGCCCTTTTTGTAGTGGTTTTGGGCGAGCGGGTCAAAATGGGCCTTAAAATGCACATGTTGGACTTTTAATTTAGTAAAAAGAACAAAATTTTATTTTTTCAATACATTAGTGTTGAAAAGCTCGTAATCAACGATATTAAGTCCTAAGTTTTGATTAAAACTTGATTTGCAGTCCTTTTTGTGGAGGTTTCGGACGAGCGGGTCTAAATGGGCCGTAAAATGGACCCGTTGGACTTTAAATTGAGTAAAAAGTACATAAATTGATTTGTTGCAATACAATCTTGTTGAAAAGCTCATAATCAATGATATGAACTCCTAAATTTTGATTAAAACTTGTGTTTCGGGCCTTTTTATAGAGGTTTCGGACGAGCTTGTCTAAATGGGCCGTAAAATGGACTCGTTGGACTTTTAACTGAGTAAAAAGCACAAAAATTGAGTTTTTGCAATATAACCGTGTTCAAAAAGATCGTAAAAAATGATATGAAGTCCTAAAAATTGATTAAAACATGTTTTTTGGTCTTTTTTATAGAGGTTTCAGGCGAGCGGGACTAAATGGGTCTTAAAATGGACCCGTTGGACTTTTAACTGAGTAAAAAGAACACGAATTGAATTTTTGCAATACAATTGTGTTGAAAAGCTCGTAATAAACGATATGAAGTCCTAAGTTTTTATTAAAACTTGTTTTACGGTCCTTTTTGTTGTGGTTTCGGGCGAGCGAGTCTAAATGGGCCTTAAAATTGACCCGTTGAACTTTTAACTGAGTAAGAAGATCAAAAATTGAATTTTTGCAATACAATAATGTTAAAAAGCGCGTAACCAATGACATGAACTCCTAAGTATTGATTAAAACTTGTTTTGCGGTCCTTTTTGTAGAGGTTTCGGGCGAGCGGGTCTAAATAGAACGTAAAATGGACCTGTTGGACTTTAAATTGAGTAAAAAAATACCGAAATTGAGTTTTTGCAATATAATATCGTTGAAAAGCTCGTAAAAAAATTATATGAACTTCTAAAATTTAATTAAAACACTTTTTCCGGTCCTTTTTGTAGAGGTTTCCGGCGAGGGTGTCTAAATAGGCCTTAAAATGGACCTTTTGGAATTTTAACTCAGTAAAAAATACAGAAAATGAGTTTTGAAAAGCTCGTAATTAATTATATGAACTCCTAAGATTTGATTAAAACTTGTTTTGCGGTCATTTTTTAGAGGTTTTTGGCGAGCGGGTCTTAATGGGCCTTAAAATGGACCCGTTGGACTTTTAACTGAGTAAAAAGAAAAAAAATTGAATTTTTTCAATACTATAGTGTTGAAAAGCTCGTAATCAATGATATGAACTCCTAAGTTTTGATTAAAACTTGTTTTGCGGTCCTTTTTGTAGAGGTTTCGGGCAAGCGGATCTAAATGTGCCGTATAATGGACCCGTTGGACTTTAAACTGAGTAAAAATTACATAAATTGTGTTTTTGTAATATAATCATGTTAAAAAAGCTCTTAATCAATTATATGAACTCCTAAACATTGATTAAAACTTGTTTTTCGGTCCTTTTTGTAGTGGTTTCGGGCGAGCGGGGTTAAATGGGCCTTAAAATGGACCCATTGGACTTATAACTGAGTAAAAAGAATAGAAATTGAATTTTTGCAATACAATAGTGTTGAAAAGCTCGTAATCAATGATATGAACTCCTTAGTTTTGATTAAAACTTGTTTTGCAGTCCTTTTTGTAGAGGTTTCTGGCGAGCGGGTCTAAATGAGCCTTAAAATAGAATCGTTGGACTTTTAACTGAGTAAAAAGAACAAAAAATGAAATTTTGCAATACAATAATGTTGAAAAGCTCGTAATCAATGATATGAACTCCTAAGTTTTTATTGAAACTTGTTTTGCGGTCCTTTTTGTAGATGTTTCGGGAGAGCGGGTCTAAATGGGCCATAAAATGGACTAGTTGGACTTTTAAATGAATAAAAAAAACAAAAATTGAATTTTTGCAATACATTTGTGTTGAAAAGCTCGTAATCAATGATATGAACTCCTTAGTTTTGATTAAAACTTGTTTTGCGGTCCTTTTGTAGAGGTTTCGGGTGAGCGGGTCTAAATGAGCCTTAAAATAGACTCGTTGGACTTTTAACTGAGTAAAAAGAACAAAAAATGAAATTTTGCAATACAATAATGTTCAAAAGCTCGTAATCAATGATATGAATTCCTAAGTTTTGATTAAAACTTCTTTTGTGGTCCTTTTTGTAGACGTTTCGGGCGAGCAGGTCTAAATGTGCCGTAAGATGGACCTGTTGGATTTTTAACTGAGTAAAAAATACAGAAATTGAGTTTTTGTAATATAATCTTGTTGAATAGCTCGTAATCAATTTTATGAACTCCTAAAATTTGATTAAAACTTGTTTTTCGGTCCTTTTTGAAGAGGTTTCGTGCGAGCGGGTCTAAATAGGCCATAAAATGGACCCGTTAGACTTTTAATGGAGTAAAAATACAGAAATTGAGTTTTTTCAATATAATCGTGTTGAAAAGCACGTAATCAATTATATGAACTCCTAAAATTTGATTAAAACTCGTTTTGCGGTCCTTTTTGTAGTCGTTTCAGGCGAGCGGGTCTAAATGTGCCTTATAATAGACCTGTTGGACTTTTAACTGAATAAAAAGAACAAAAATTGAATTTTTACAATACATTAGTGTTGAAAAGCTCGTAATCAATGATATGAAGTCCTAAGTTTTGATTAAAACTTGTTTTGATGTCCTTTTTGTAGTGGTTATGGGCGAGCGGGTCTAAATGGGCCTTAAAATGGACCCGTTGGACTTTAACTGAGTAAAAAGAACAAAAATAGAATTTTTGCAATACATTAGTGTTGAAAATCTCGTAATCAATGATATGAACTCCTTAGTTTTGATTAAAACTTGTTTTGCGGTCCTTTTTGTAGAGGTTTTGGGCGAGCGGGTCTAAATGAGCCTTAAAATAGACTCGTTGGACTTTTAACTGAGTAAAAAGAACAAAAAATGAAATTTTGCAATACAATAATGTTGAAAGCTCGTAATCAATTATATGAACTCCTAAAATTTGATTAAAATTTGTTTTTCGGTCCATTTGTAGAGTTTTCGGGCGAGTAGGTCTAAATAGGCCTTAAAATGGACTCGTTGGACTTTTAACTGAGTAAAAAAATATAGAAATTGAGTTTTTGCAATATAATCTTTTTGAAAAGCTCGTAATCAATAATATGAACTCCTGAAGTTTGATTAAAACCTCTTTTTCTGTCCTTTTTGTAGAAGTTTCGGGCGAGCGGGTCTAAATGAGCCTTAAAATGGTCCTTTGGACTTTTAACTGGGTTAAAACAACATAAATCGAATTTTTGCAATACAATAGTGTTGAAAAGCTTGTAATCAATGATATGAAGTCCTAAGTTTTGATTAAACTTGATTTGCAGTCCTTTTTGTAGAGGTTTCGGACGAGCGGGTCTAAAAGTGCCGTAAAATGGACCTATTGGACTTTAAATTGAATAAAAAGAACAAAAATTGAATATTTGCAATACATTAGTGTTGAAAAGCTCATAATCAAAGATTGGAAGTCCTAAGTTTTGATTAAAATTTGTTTTGCTGTCCTTTTTGTAGAAGTTTCGGGCGAGCGGGTTTAAATGGGCCTTAAAATGGACTCGTTGGACTTTTAACAGAGTAAAAAGAACAAAAATTGAATTTTTGCAATACATTAGTGTTGAAAAGCTCGTAATCAATGATATGAACTCCTTAATTTTGATTAAAACTTGTTTTGCGGTCCTTTTTGTAGAGGTTTCGGGCGAGCGGGTCTAAATGAGCCTTAAAATAGACACCTTGGACTTTTAACTGGGTAAAAAGAACAAAAATCAAAATTTTGCAATACAATAGTGTTGAACAGCTCGTAATCAATGATATGAACTCCTAAGTTTTGATTAAAACTTGATTTGCGGTCCTTTTTGTAGAGGTTTCGGACGAGCGGGTTTAAATGGGCCGTAAAATGGACCTGTTGGACTTTTAACTGAGTAAAAAATACAGAAGTTGAGTTTTTGCAATATAATCTTGTTGAAAATCTCGTAATCAATTATATGAACTTCTAAAATTTGATTAAAACCTATTTTCGGTCCTTTTTGTAGAGGTTTCGGGCGAGCGAGTCTAAATAGGCCTTAGAATGGACCCGTTGGACTTTTAACTGAGTAAAAAATATAGAAATTGAGATTTTGCAATACAATCATGTTGAGAATCTCGTAATCAATTATATGAAATCCTAAAATTTGATTAAAACTCGTTTTCGGTCCTTTTTGTAGAAATTTCGGGCGAGCGGGTCTAAATGGGCCTTAAAATGGACCCGTTGGACTTTTAACTAAGTAAAGAGAACATAAATTGATTTTTTGCAATAAAGTAGTGTTGAAAAGCTCGTAATCAACGATATGAAGTTTTATGTTTTGATTAAAACTTGTTTTGCGGTCCTTTTTGTAGTGGTTTCGGGCGAGCGGGTCTAAATGGGCCTTAAAATGGACCCGTTAGACTTTTTATTGAGTAAAAAGAACAAAAACTGAAATTTTGCAATACATTAGGGTTGAAAAGCTCGTAATCAACGATAGGAACTCCTAAGTTTTGATTAAAACTTGTTTTTCAGTCCTTTTTGTAGAGGTTTCGGGCGAGCGGGTCTAAATGGGCCTTAAAATAGACCCGTTGGACTTTTAACTAAGTAAAAAGAACAAAAATCTAATTTTTGCTATACAATAGTGTGAAAAGCTCGTAATTAATGATATAAACTCCTATGTTTTGATTAAAACTTGCTTTGCGGTCCTTTTTGTAGAGATTTCGGGCGAACGAGTCTAAATAGGCTCTAAAATGGACCCACTGGACTTTTAACTGAGTAAAAAAAATACAAAAATTGAGTTTTTGCAATATAATCGTGTTGAAAAGATCGTAATCAATGATATGAAGTCCTAAAATTTGATTAAACTTGTTTTTCGGTCCTTTTTGTAGAGGTTTTGGGCGAACAGGTCTAAATGGGCCGTAAAATGGACCCGTTGGACTTTTAACTGAGTAAAAATAACAGAAATTGAGTTTTTGCAATAAAATCGTGTTGAAAAGCTCGTAATCAAATATATGAACTCCTAAGGTTTGATTAAAACATGTTTTCGATCCTTTTTGTTGAGGTTTCGGGCGAGCGGGTCTAATTGTGCATTAAAATGGACACATTGGACTTTTAACTGAGTAAAAAATACAGAAATTGAGTTTTTGCAATATAATTTTGTTGAAAAGCTCGTAATCAATTATTGGAACTCCTAAAATTTGATTAAACCCGTTTTCGGTATTTTTTTGTAGAGGTTTCGGGCGAGCGGGTCTAAATAGGCCTTAAAATGGACCCGTTGGACTTTTAACTGAGTAAAAAATACATAAATTGAATTTTTGCAATATAATCGTGTTGAAAAGCTCGTAATCATTTATATGAACTCCTAAAATTTGATCAAAACTCGTTTTCGGTCCTTTTTGTAGGGGTTTCGGGTGAGCGAGTCTAAATGGGCCTTATAATGGATCCGTTGAACTTTTAACCAAGTAAAAAGAACAGAAATTGATTTTTTGCTATAAAATAGTGTTGAAAGTCCAACACTTAGGACTTCATATCGTTGATTACGAGCTTTTCAACACTATTTTATTGCAAAAAATCAATTTCTGTTCTTTTTACTTGGTTAAAAGTCCAACGGGTGGAGTGGTGGCGCGTGACGCTTTAGGCACAGTAGTAGGGGGCCTTGCTTACCCCTTGGGCAGCTGTTTGGACGCTACTACATCTGAAGGACTGGGTCTTCAGGCTGGGTTTACCTTTGCACACGGTCAAGCCTGGGATCGGGTGCTTTTTGAAACAGATTGCGCTTCTTTAGCCAACCGAATTGGCACTCCTTGTCCGGATTTATCAACTTTGGGGTCGTTGCTGCTTCAGCTTCGAGATACCTTGTTGTCTTTTCCTTTTGCTACTGTTTCTTTTGTAAGCCGTGAGGCAAATACTGTGGCACATTCCTTAGCTACGCATGCTCTCAGAACCATGACTTCTATGTCTTTTGGTACTGATATCCCTTTATGTATAAGACATTTTGTATGAATCTTCTAAACCTAATTAATAAAATCTAAGGTACTCTTTTCCCCTTTTTAGGATTCCTCTGATTTTATATCAGAGGATGTTAGTAGGGGTTTTTAACGAGGCCTTTTCTTTCAAAAAAAAAGTCCAACGGGTCCATTTTAAGGCCCATTTAGACCCACTCGCCCGAAACCACTACAAAAAGGACAGCAAAACAAGTTTTAATCAAAACTTCGGAATTCATATCGTGGATTACGAACTTTTCAACACAATTGTTTTGCGGTTCTTTTTGTAGAGGTTTCGGGCGAGCGGGTCTAAATGGGCCGTAAAATGGACCTGTTAGACTTTTAACTGAGTAAAAAGTACAGAAATTCAATTTTTGCAATATAATCGTGTTGAAAAGCTAGTAATCAATGATATGAACTCCTAAGTTTTGATTAAAAATTGTTTTGCGGTCCTTTTTGTAGAGGTTTCGGACGAGAGGGTCTAAATGGGCCGTAAAATGGACCTGTTGGACCTTTAACTAAGTAAAAAGTCCATAAATTAAGTTTTTGCAATATAATCGTGTTGAAAAGCTCGTAATCAATTATATGAACTCCCAAAATTTGATTAAAACTTTTTTTCGGTCTTTTTTGTAGAGGTTTTAGGCGAGCGGGTCTAAACGGGCCTTAAAATGGACCCGTTGGACTTTTAACTGAGTAAAAAGAACAGGAATTGAATTTTTACAATACAGTTGTGTTCAAAAGTTCGTAATCCACGATATGAAGTCCTAAGTTTTGATTAAAACTTGTTTTGCGGTCCTTTTTGTAGTGGTTTCGGGTGAGCGGGTCTAAATGGGCCTTAAAATTGACCCGTTGAACTTTTAACTGTGTAAGAAGAACAAAAATTGAATTTTTGCAATACAATAATGTTGAAAAGCTCGTAACTAATGATATGAACTCCTAAGTTTTAATTAAAACTTGTTTTGCGGTCCTTTTTTTAGAGGTTTCGGGCAATCGTGTCTAAATACACCGTAAAATGGACACATTGGACTTTTAAACTGAGTAAAAATTACTGAAATTGAGTTTTTGCAATATAATCTTGTTGAAAAGCTCGTAATCAATTATATGAACTTCTAAAATTTAATTAAAACTTGTTTTTCGGTCTTTTTTATAGAGGTTTCCGGCGAGCGGGTCTAAATAGGCCTTAAAATGGATCCGTTGGACTTTTAACTGAGTTAAAAGTACATAAATTGAGTTTTTGCAGTATAATCATGATGAAAAGATCGTAATCAATGATATGAACTCCTAAAATTTGATTAAAACATGTTTTCCAGTCCTTTTTGTAGAGGTTTCGGACGAGCATGTCTAGATGGGCCGTAAAATGGTCCTGTTGGACTTTTAACTGAGTAAAAATCACATAAATTGATTTTTTGCAATACAAACATGTTGAAAAGCTTGTAATCAATGATATGAACTGCTAAATTTTGATTAAAACGTGTTTTTCGGTCCTTTCTATAGAGGTTTCGGACGAGCAGGTCTAAATGGGCCGTAAAATGGACCCGTTGGACTTTTAACTGTGTAAAAAGCACATAAATTGATTTTTTTTGCAATATAATCGTGTTGAAAAGCTCGTACTCAATGATATAAACTCCTAAATTTTGATTAAAACTTGTTTTTCGGTCCTTTTTGTAGAAGTTTCGGACATATGGGTCCAAATGGGCCGTAAAATGGACCCATTGGACTTTAAACTAAGTAAAAAGTACAAAAAATGAGTTCTTGTTTTTCGGTCCTTTTTGTCGTGGTTTTGGGAGAGCGGGTCTAAATGGGCCTTAAAATTGACCCGTTGAACTTTTAACTGAGTAAGAAGAACAAAAATTGAATTTTTGCAATACAATAATATTGAAAAGCTCGTAACTAATGATATGAAATCCTAAGTTTTGATTAAAACTTGTTTTGCAGTCCTTTTTGTAGAGGTTTAAGGAGAGCGAGTCTAAATGGGCGTTAAAATGGACCCGCTGGACTTTTAACTGAGTAAAAAGAACAAAATTTGATTTTTTGCAATACATTAGTGTTGAAAAGCTCATAATCAATTATATGAACTCCTTAGTTTTGATTAAAACTTGTTTTGCGGTCCTTTTTGTAGAGGTTTCGGACGAGCGGGTCTAAATGGGCCGTAAAATGGACCCGTTTGACTTTTAACTGAGTAAAAAGAACAATATTTGAATTTTTGCAATACATTAGTGTTCAAGAGCTCGTAATCAATGATATGAACCCCTAATTTTTGATTAAATCTTGTTTTGCGGTCCTTTTTGTCGAGGTTTCGGGCGAGCGGGTCTAAATGTGCCTTAAAATAGACCCGTTGGACTTTTAACTGAGTAAAAAGAACAAAAGTTGAATTTTTACAATACAATAGTGTTGAAAAGCTCGTAATCATTGATATGAACCCCTAAGTTTTGAGTAAAACTTGTTTTGTGATCCTTTTTTAGAGGTTTTGGCCGTGCGGGTCTAAATAGACCGTAAAATGGACCCGTTGAACTTTAAACTGAGTAAAAAATAGCGAAATTTAATTTTTGCAGTATAATCTTGTTGAAAAGCTCGTAATCAATGATAGTAACTCCTAAGTTTTGATTAAAACTTGTTTTGCGGTCCTTTTTTGTAGAGGTTTCGGACGAGTGGGTCTAAATGGGCCGTAAAATGGACCTGTTGGACTTTTAACTAAGTAAAAAGTATAGAAATTCAGTTTTTGCAATATAATCGTGTTGAAAAGCTAGTAATCAATAATATGAAATCCTAAGTTTTGATTAAAAATTGTTTTGCGGTCCTTTTTGTAGTGGTTTCGGACGAGCGTCTAAATGGTCCTTAAAATGGACCCGTTGGACTTTTAATTGTGTAAAAAGAACAAAAATTGAATTTTTGCAATATATTAGTGTTGAAAAGCTCGTAATCAACGATATTAAGTGCTACGTTTTGACTAAAACTTGATTTGCGGTCCTTTTTGTGGAGGTTTCGGACGAGCGGGTCTAAATGGGCCGTAAAATGGACCCGTTGGACTTTTAACTGGGTTAAAAGAACATCAATCGAATTTTTGCAATACAATAGTGTTGAAATGCTCGTAATCAGTGATATGAACTCCTAAGTTTTGATTAAAACTTGTTTTGCGGTCCTTTTTGTCGAGGTTTCGGGTGAGCGGGTCTAAATGGGCCTTAAAATAGACCCGTTGGACTTTTAACTGAGTAAAAAGAACAAAAGTTGAATTTTTACAATACAATAGTGTTGAAAAGCTTGTAATCATTGATATGAACCCCTAAGTTTTGATTAAAACTTGTTTTGCGATCCTTTTTGTAGAGGTTTCGGGCGAGCGGGTCTAAATGGGCCGTAAAATGGACTCGTTGAACTTTAAACTGAGTAAAAAATAGCGAAATTGAGTTTTTGCAATATAATCTTGTTGAAAATATCCTAATCAATTATATGAACTCCTAAAATTTGATTAAAACTTGTTTTTCAGTCCTTTTTGTAGAGGTTTCGGGCAAGCATGTCTAAATAGGCCTTAAAATGGACCTATTGGACTTTTAACTGAGTAAAAATACAGAAATTGAGTTTTTGTAATATAATCATGTTGAAAAGCTCGTAATCAATTATATGAACTCCTAAAATTTGCTTAAAACTAGTTTTGCGGTCCTTTTTGTAGAAGTTTCAGGCGAGCGGCTCTAAATGGGCCTTAAAATGGACCCGTTGGACTTTTAGCTGAGTAAAAAGAAAAAAAGAATTTTTGAAATACAATAGTGTAGAAAAGCTCGTAATCAATAATATGAACTCCTAAGTTTTGATTAAAACTTGTATTGCGGTGCTTTTTGTAAAGGTTTCGGACGAGCGAGTCTAAATATGCCGTAAAATGGACCCGTTTGACTTTTAACTAAGTAAAAAGAACAAAAATTAAATTTTTGCAATACATTAGTGTTCAAGAGCTCGTAATAAATGATATGAACCCCCAAGTTTTGATTAAAACTTGTTTTGCGGTCCTTTTTGTCGAGGTTTCGGGCGAGCGGGTCTAAATGGGCCTTAAAATAGACCCGTTGGACTTTTAACTGAGTAAAAAGAACAAAAGTTGAATTTTTACAATACAATAGTGTTGAAAAGCTCGTAATCATTGATTTGAACCCCTAAGTTTTGATTAAAACTTGTTTTGCGATCCTTTTTGTAGAGGTTTCGGGCGAGCGGGTCTAAATGGGCCGTAAAATGGACCCGTTGAACTTTAAACTGAGTAAAAAATAGCGAAATTGAGTTTTTGCAATATAATCTTGTTGAAAAGCTCGTAATCAATTATATGAACTCCTAAAATTTGATTAAAACTTGTTTTTCGGTCCTTTTTGTAGAGGTTTCGTGCAAGCATGTCTAAATAGGACTTAAAATGGACCTATTAGACTTTTAACTAAGTAAAAAATACAAAAATTGAGTTTTTGTAATATAATCGTGTTGAAAAGCTCGTAATCAATTATATGAACTCCTAAAATTGGATTAAAACTAGTTTTGCGGTCCTTTTTGTAGAGGTTTCGGGCGAGCGGCTCTAAATGGGCCTTAAAATGGACCCGTTGGAATTTTTGCTGAGTAAAAAGAAAAAAAATAATTTTTACAATACAATAGTGTTGAAAAGCTCGTAAACAGTGATATGAACTCCTAAGTTTTGATTAAAACTTGTTTTGCGGTGCTTTTGTAGAGGTTTTGGACGAGCGAGTCTAAATAGGCCGTAAAATGGATCCGTTTGACTTTTAACTGAGTAGAAAGAACAAAAATTTAAATTTTTGCAATACATTAGTTTTCAAGAGCTCGTAATCAATGATATGAACCCCTAAGTTTTGATTAAAACTTGTTTTGCGGTCTTTTTTGTCGAGGTTTCGGGCGAGCGGGTCTAAATGGGCCTTAAAATATACCCGTTGGACTTTTAACTGAGTAAAAAGAACAAAAGTTGAATTTTTACAATACAATAGTGTTGAAAAGCTCGTAATCATTGATATGAACCCCTAAGTTTTGATTAAAACTTGTTTTGCGATCCTTTTTGTAGAGGTTTAGCGGGTCTAAATGGGCTGTAAAATGGACCCGTTGAACTTTAAACTGAGTAAAAAATAGCGAAATTGAGTTTTTGCAATATAATCTTGTTGAAAAGCTCGTAATCAATTATATGAACTCCTAAAATTTGATTAAAACTTGTTTTTCGGTCCTTTTTGTAGAGGTTTCGGGCAAGCATGTCTAAATAGGCCTTAAAATGGACCTATTAGACTTTTAACTGAGTAAAAAAATACAGAAATTGAGTTTTTGTAATATAATCGTGGTGAAAAGCTTGTAATCAATTATATGAACTCCTAAAGTTTGATTAAAACTAGTTTTGCGGTCCTTTTTGTAGAGGTTTCGGGCGAGCAGCTCTAAATGCGCCTTAAAATGGACTCGTTGGACTTTTAGCTGAGTAAAAAGAAAAAAAATAATTTTTGCAATACAATAGTGTTGAAAAGCTCGTAAACAATGATATGAACTCTTATGTTTTGATTAAAACTTGTTTTGCGGTGCTTTTGTAGAGGTTTCGGACGAGCGAGTCTAAACAGGCCGTAAAATGGACCCGTTTGACTTTTAACTGAGTTGAAAGAAAAAAAATTAAATTTTTGCAATACATTAGTTTTCAAGAGCTCGTAATCAATGATATGAACACCTAAGTTTTGATTAAAACTTGTTTTACTTTCCTTTTTGTCGAGGTTTCGGGCGAGCGGGTCTAAATGGGCCTTTAAATATACCCGTTGGACTTTTAACTGAGTAAAAAGAACAAAAGTTGAATTTTTACAATACAATAGTATTGAAAAGCTCGTAATCATTGATATGAACCCCTAAGTTTTGATTAAAACTTGTTTTGCGATCCTTTTTGTAGAGGTTTCGGGCGAGCGGGTCTAAATGGGCCGTAAAATGGACCTGTTGAACTTTAAACTGAGTAAAAAATAGCGAAATTGAGTTTTTGCTATATAATCTTGTTGAAAAGCTCGTAATCAATTATATGAACTCCGAAAATTTGATTAAAACTTTTTTTTCGGTCCTTTTTGTATAGGTTTCGGGCGAGCATGTCTAAATAGGCCTGAAAATGGACCTATTGGACTTTTAACTGAGTAAAAAATACAGAAATTGAGTTTTTGTAATATAATCGTGTTGAAAAGCTCGTAATCAATTATATCAACTCCTAAAATTTGATTAAAACTAGTTTTGCGGTCCATTTTGTAGAGGTTTCGGGCGAGCGGCTCTAAATGGGCCTTAAAATGGACCCGTTGGAATTTTAGCTGAGTAAAAAGAAAAAAAGAATTTTTGCAATACAATAGTGTTGAAAAGCTCGTAATCAATGATATGAACTCCCATGTTTTGATTAAAACTGGTTTTGCGGTCCTTTTGTAGAGGTTTCAGACGAGCGAGTCTAAATAGGCTGTAAAATGCACCTGTTGGACTTTTAACTGAGTAAAAAATATAGAAATTGATTTTTTGCAATATAATCTTGTTGAAAAGCTCGTAATAAATTATATGAACTCATGTAGTTTGATTAAAACTTGTTTTCCCGTCCTTTTTGTAGAAGTTTCGGGCGAGCGGGTCTAAATGGGCTGTAAAATGGATCCGTTGGACTTTTAACTGAGTAAAAAATACACAAATTGAGTTTTTGCAATATAATCTTGTTGAAAAGCTCGTAATCAATTATATGAACTCCTAAAATTTGATTAAAACATGTTTTTCGGTCCTTTTGTAGAGGTTTCAGGCGAGCGATCTAAATAGGCCTTAAAATGGACCCGTTGGACTTTTAACTGAGTAAAAAATACAGAATTGAGTTTTTGCAATATAATCATGTTGAAAAGCTCGTAATCAATTATATCAACTTCTAAAATTTGATTAAAACTCGTTTTGAGTCCTTTTTGTAGAGATTTTGGGGCGAGCGGGTCTAAATGGTCCTTAAAATGGACCCGTTGCACTTTTAACTAAGTAAAAAGAACAGAAAATGATTTTTTGCAATATAGTAGTGTTGAAAAGCTCGTAATCAATGATATGAAGTCCTAAGTGTTGATTAAAACTTGTTTTGCGGTCCTTTTTGTAGTGGTTTCGGGCGAGCGGGTCTAAATGGGCCTTAAAATGGACCCGTTAGACTTTTAATTGAGTAAAAAGAACAAAACAGAATTTTTGCAATACATTAGTGTTGAAAAGCTCGTAATCAATGATATGAACTCCTAAGTTTTGATTAAAACTTGTTTTGCGGTCCTTTTTGTAGAGGTTTCGGGCGAGCGGGTCTAAATGAGCCTTAAAATAGACCCGTTGGACTTTTTTGTAGAGGTTTCGGGCGAGCGGGTTCAAATTGGTCAACAGATAAGAGGTGAGCAGCCTCCTCTAACCATTGGATTGTGGTAACAGCCAAACTTTTAGAAAGAACATCAGGGATGCCAAACAGACGTAGGGCCTCAACAGCCCCAGAACAGTCGCGAAGTGCATGAAGGGCGGATTCCGAGGAAAACCCGCAAATAGGACATGGCTAAGAATTAGGGGAAAAAGCCCGCAGTCTGGAGCCAACAGGTAGGGATTCGGAGGCTGTACGCCAGCCAAATGTTTTGACCTTGGGAAGAGCCTTAACTTTAGCAAGGACCTTCCAAATTCGCGTTGGATGGTTTCGGGGTTCCGGATATCGTTGTAGAAATAGGTAACCAGAGCGAACCGAGTAAATTACAGAATCATTAGGAGACCACATGATAGAATCACGAGTATCATTAATTATAGGGATACGAAGGATAGCAGCTGCATCAGCAGGGTTAAAGTAGCGTTGGACCTTTGTGGGGTCCCAAGCAGTCTGGTTCCGGAGCATAAAGTCTCTACAACGAACATGTACTTCATCCGAGACCTCATAATCACAAGAGAGGGTGATAGGAGAGGAGCCTCCCCAGTTATCTTTAGGACACATATGTTGCAATTAATACCAGGGCGGTATAAGAAGCCATTAAATAGATGTTGTAAAGCAGTATACAGACCTTGCCAGGCAAAAGAACCTCGAGTTGGTCGGGTAGCATCTAAAATATTACCAGAAGGGAAATACTTAGAACGGTCGATTTGACCCAACAAAGAGACAGGTTCACAAATGAGTCGCCAGAGTTGTTTACCAAGGAGAGCATTGTTAAAATCATTCAGATCTCTGAAGCCCATGCCCCCTGCCGCTTTACGTAGACAAACACGATTCCAAGGAAGCATGTGCCAACCCTTTTTGTTAGATTTACCAGACCACCAATATTGACGAATGGCTGAAGTCATATCGTCCACAATGTTTTGCGGCATGAGATAGCAGGACATGACATATTGAGGTAAGGATTGTAGAACAGCTTTAATGAAAATTTCTCGACCGCTAAAAAAGAGGAGTTGTTTGTCCCTGGTAGATAAACGATCATGGACTTTCTCACGAACGAATCCTAAGGATTCAGTTTTGTTTTTCCCAATGAGTAGCGGAACACCTAGATAGACACCAGGATTGGTAACCTCACGTACATGCAAGGAGCCATTGATCGCATCTCGTGTTGAGCGTGGGGTGCGCGGGTTATAGAAGATAGTCGACTTCTCAAAGTTCACGGCTTGTCCTGAAGCAGATGCATAAGTTTGTAGAGCCATTTTGAGTTGAATTGCTTCCTCGGGATTAACATTAAGAAAAACCATGCAAGCATCCGCAAAGAGGAGAGGGTTAACTTTAGGACCGAATCTGCTCGCACCAAGGCCAGGCAGGGTGTTAATCTGTTGAGCATCAGATAGATATGTTGAAAGACCTTGTGTACAAAAGAGGAATAGAAAAGGCGATAGGGGGTTTCCTTGTCGAAGACCCCATTGTGGTTGAAAGAAAGGTGAGAAGTGATTGTTGATTTTAACAGAGAAGGAAACCGAGGAAATGCAACGCATGATAAGAGAGACCCATGTAGGTGCAAAGCCCATATGTTGCATTACATTCGCAAGAAAGGACCATTCAACTCTGTCAAAAGCTTTTTCCATATCTAATTTGAGGGCAGCACCTTGTGCAGATTTTGTGTTCCCAAAGTTAATATTATGTATAATTTTGTGGGCGATAAGAATGTTGTCTGAGATATTACGACCCTGAACAAAGGCGGCCTGATTAGAGCTGATGCAGAAGGGGATCGTTTGTTTCATCCTGTTGACTAAAACTTTAGCTACAATTTTATAGATAACAGTGCACATGCTAATTGGTTGAAGGTGCCTCATGGTAGTCGGATCTTTGATCTTAGGAATAAGTACTAAGATAGTTTTGTTGACCGAAGCCATATCCGTAGTGCCATTAAGGAGGCTAAGACAGAGAGAGGAGACATCATCGCCCACAGTGTCCCAATGTTGCCTAAAGAAACCGCTAGGCAAACCATCTATACCAGGTGCCTTTTGTGGATCAATGTCATGGAAAGCATGAACAATTTCTTCCTTTATAAAAGCCTTAGAGAGAGATTCATTCATAGTTGGGGTTATGGTAGATAGAATTTTTGACAGAATTTGTTCTGAAAGTTGCGGGTTAGAGGATGTAAAAAGGTTTTGAAAATAGTCGGAAGCGATAGTCATAATGTCATTTACATCGGTGCACCATGTAGAGTTAGAGTCGAAAAGACCATTGATTGTGTTTTTTTCCCTTCAATTATTCGCACGGGCGTGAAAAAATCTTGTGTTTTTGTCTCCCTGAGAGAGCCATAAGTTTCGGGATCTTTGCGCCCAATAGGTTTCTTGTTCCAGAAGAAGCTTATTAAGTTCAGTTTTGGCTCTTAGGTAAGAGTCTTCGTTTGTGGGTGTTAATGGTCGACGTAGAAACTTATTAATTTTATTGGTTAAAAATGCGATACGTCCTGATGTTTTAGTTCTTTGTTGAGATTGCCAATCTTCCAGGCATGAGCCAATTGCTTGGATTTTTTCTAGTGTTGTTCCATTTGTGTTGGTCCAAGTTCTCTAGACAAGGGAGATATTGTCATCGTAGGATGCCCAACAATTTTCAAATCGAAAATTGTTAGGAGGGTGATGAATTGGCGTGTGAGTCGTAGGGGGTGTATCAAGAATTAAAAACAATGGTCAGATTTGGCAACAAAGTCCGAAGAAATCCTATGATAGGGGTGTAAAGCTTTCCAAGCCGAGTTACCAATAAAACGGTCTAAACGATAATGGAGAGTTGGAGTTTGCGGCCCAATTTTCGTCAAAGTGAACCAACCGGATGTGGGTTTGCAATCATAGAGGTTATTTCGTGATAGGCAGTGACGAAAATTATTTATTTGCGATCTAGCACGATGAGTACCTCCTTGTTTTTCACAATCTGATAGTATTTCATTAAAGTCCCCACCATGGAGCCAAGGAATATTATTTTCAGTATTTAGAGAGTCTATAATATCCCAAGTTTTATATTTTTGACTAGTTTCAGAATAGCCATGCGTACCAGTGAATTTCATTGAGAACGAACCAAATTGAATTAAAGTATGCATGAAACGGTTCGAATACGAAAGCAAACTGATATTAATATTATTAGATGTAAAAAGCGCTAAGCCAGAACAATTATCGTTTGGGGGAATAGATATAATTTCAACCATACCAAGGGAAAGACTAAGGCGGCTACATGCCGTATTATTTAATTTAGTTTGGCAAAGAAATAAAATATCTGGAGAGGAATGTTGGACATAGCGCTGAAGGTGCTGAACTGCCTAGACTTGTCATAGACCCTAGCAGTTCCAACATAGAACTCTCATTTTGCTCGGCGGGGCTGAGAGTCAGCCGCCGCCGGAGAGTTTTTTGAGCTGCTCATCCCAGCCTTAGGAGTAGAACCGGAGGGCTTAGCCTTCTTGGGTTGGAGGACCACTTGGATAGGGGAACGACGCCTGGTACCACGATTTGGGGGTGCAGGAGCAAGGGCATTAGCTGCATCATTCGGGTAAGGTTTTAAAAGCAAGAGGTTAAATTCATGAAAAGTGGACGATTCGGTATTAACAGGGGGCTTACGTAAATCAGCATCAATTTTCTTGATTTGTTGAGCAGTGGGGCTAGGGATACTATCATCTTGGGCATCCCAATCTTCGTCCGAAACATCCTCCGGGATTGGGAAAATTGTATTCAACGGTTGAGGCTCAAGGGCCCTTGGAGGGAGAGATACTTGCGGGTTGGAGCGGGTTTGGGGGTTCTTTTGATTGGATCCCGAAGCATTGGATTCCTTTAGAAGAGAGGCATCATCCATATTGGTTTCATTATTAGGGGCCTCCTCAACGGGTTGTTCAGAAAAGGATGCGGCATCACCCTCATTAAGAGAGCCTGTGAAGGGGAAAGAGAGTGTTATCGGGAATATAAGCAAAGAGCTAAAACAGTGAAATAGTGAATTGAAAATAGGACTCGGGAAGTGACCTATGTTGTTCTGATCGTTAGGTTCGGGAGCATTAACATTTGGGACTGTGGAAATTAGAATCAAGATTAGTAATATAATCATAAAGAGGAAAGGAGAAGCCAAAATATGACGAAAGAAAGATACGTGTGAACAAGATGTGAAAAGCGAAAAGAACCTACCCGAGGGAATAGGATTAGCTTGGTTTAATTCAGCCTCAACAGTGCGGATTCGACCACGTGTGCCGATTTGGCGACGTCGAGGGGGAAGGTAACGGAGCCATTCCCCGTATTGCAGCTTGTTTAGATCAAGAGACGAGCGGATTGGGCAGTTGTCAATGGAATGACTGATGATTCCGCAGCCAGGGCATAGAGTAGGGAGGCGTTCATATTGTAGTCAGCACATGGTCTTATCGGAGCCATTCCCGATAAAAAGGAATTGGGTGACCGGTCGGGTGACATCGAGCATAATTTCCACTCGCAAAAATTCAGTCATATTTCCTTCCATTTCTCGAGTATCAATTCGTAGGACGTTTCCAACCATTGAACCTAGAGCATGGCCCACAAGGTGGGAACGATCAATATCTTCGAAGAGAGAGGCAGGCAGACCAAAAATACGAATCCAGATGCGCATAATAGTGAAAGAGTAGTCGTCAATGTTTTTGGAGGGGTTGTATTCGGTTAAGGCCAACCATTCATCCTTATACAACCAAGGGCCACGGTTAAGAACTCCATAGCAAGCTTTAACCTCCTTGAACTTGATTTTAAGGAAGTTATCCTTAATGACAGATATAGAGACTAGGTTACTAGGTTTCCAGATTCCTTTGAAGGAACTAAGGGCATCATAGATATCGATTGGTTTGGACGAGATGAAACAATCTATAAGAAAAAGTTTGGGGTCCTCCTTAGCGAAATCCCAGCCAAAATCCGGTGTGTAGAGAAGTTCAGCTTCTTTGCTAGTAAGGTCAAGGGAGTTAAGGTGAGGAAGGGAAGAAGACGCCATGTTGAAAGATTGGGAGAGAATAGAAAAGGTAGGAATAAAAAAGAAGTTTTCGATGTTGGAGTATGGGTGAGAATGTTTGATATAAATAGATGTGTGGAGAGTATGGAATATAGGAAGAAAAAGAAGGAAGTTTTTATTATGGGGGAAAGTAATTAGTGGCAGATCCCTACAAAATGGGGAGAATTGATTAAAGGAGGTGAGAGCCCATAAATTTATGGAAGTTGTAGAAAATAAAGAAGTTAATAAAGGAAGAGACCATATGAAAAAGGTGGGAGGTAAATAGAGAATATTTGTAAAAAGAAAATACGTACAATCAGACTGAGGTGAGGAAAAATATGATATTTGTGGAAAAATGGGAATATAATGGGAGGAATAAGGTAAGAGATAAAGAGGGAATTTAAAGAAATTGATAAAGTAGATATAAAAGATAAGTTGTTCCAGAAAATATGTAGAAGGAAAATTGTTTAGGGAAGTTAAACGAACTGTAAAAGTAAAGTTTAAATAATCTGGGTAATAACAAAAATAAACATAACTCAGCTGGGGAAGTAAATAAGGAAATAAAAAAGTAATTTTATATTGTCTAAGAAAGTCAATAGTCATAATTTCCATATTAAAGTAGTGGTAATGCCCGCAAAACGGATGTTTTGTAATTAAAGTGATAAGAATAATTATATTGCTTGTGTAAAAGAAATTGAAAAGGAAAAACTGAAGTTTAGGTTGGTTTCGAAAGGATTTGATTTTTAAAGGAAAGACAAGGAGTGTGTAGGGTAGGTCTACTGAATAAGTGGTCGTAATAGAATCCCTGAATAGGGCTTGAAAATGATCACCAAAAGAGGTGTAGTGAGTAAATCTATTATAGAGTAAAAAGGTAATTTGATGGTTAATATCACAAAAATAATACAGACATGCATGAAGTAACAGCAAAGTAAAAAGACCAATGATGGCAGTACATAATCATGAGAAAAGTAAATGAGCATAACGGAAAAATAGAAAGAAAATAAAGCAGGAAATAAAGGCAAAGAGAAGAAATTATTACAACCCAAGGGGAAAGCAGGAGCGGGGGCAAGAAATTAAATACAGACCAAAAGAGCAAATAATTGGGGGGAAATAAATATAAGAAAATAAATAAAAAATTAATACAGACCATGAGAAAAAGGAAAAAAATAATATCGAGCTGCAGAGTTGTGGAACAAGAGGCCAGGATGCTCGTGGAGAACCCTCATTGGATTGGTGACGCAAGCAGAGATGAGTAGGCAAAAACAAGAAACAAGAATAATTAGCCAAACGAGAATATAGAGATGAAATAAGGAATATGAAGAAATCACAACATTGATACAGCATAAAGCAGACAGAAGGGAGGCTAAAACATAACAAAGAGTTGAAAAGGAACATTCATAGGAAGTATATAACACAGTTAAACACAAAAGACTAGTATATAAAAGAGGATACATAGTTTTAGAAAAGTAGAGGGGATTGGAAAAGGTTTAAAGGTGTAGGGGAAAATACTAAGAAGCATTAAAGCAGTGTGGCTAGTATTGATATTATATGCATAGTAGAATTGTAAATTAGAGGAAGATGGGAAAGGTTTGAAAGTCGAGGTGATAGATGGAACCGAGGGCCAGTGTGTAAACAATATAAAACCCATGTTGCCAAATAGGTAACGAAAGGGATGATTAAGAGTAGAAGAGTAGGCATATAAATCAGGTGAATCATACTGGAGACAGGTAAGAGGGAAGATGTAGGAAGCAGAGTATGTATGTTTAGCGGGAGTGTGTAAATAAGGAGGAAATCCCACATGGTGGGTCGAATTATATATCCTTGGAAGGGATCGAACGTTAAGGCTTGAAAACCAGGGCATATGAGGCATATAGGTCATACAATGAGAGCTAGAGAGAAACGATACAAAAGGGTAACCTAAAGAGGATACAAGATGACAATGTGAAAGAGCAGAATTAAGCATGCAGGAGGCAAATAAGAGAACAAATATCATAGATAGATAAAAAGCATGCAAACAATTAGAAGAAACAAGGATAAAGAAGAAATCATAATGATAAAAGAGATTTAGGAAACTTAATAAAATCATAGTAGAGCAGCAGCAAACAAACAGGCGAATGGGGAGAAGAAGGATGAAACAATTAAAATCAGACATGTAGGTCACACAGAGATAATAGTTCAGTAGCATAGAGGAGAGGAAGAAAAGGTGTAGAGAAGCATGTATGGACTGTAATTCAATATAAATCGAAGATGGTCTTAAGAACAGGTAGAGGGTTTGAGAATGAAAAAGTCCCACATAGTGGGTCGAATTAGAATTCCCAAGAAGGGATTGAAAATAGTTGCCCGAGAACCAAGATATAAGAAACAGAAGATTCATACAATAAGAGCTAAAAAGAACAGTTACAAATTGGTAAACAAAAGTTGATATAACATGACATAGCAAACGAGCAGAATTAAGCATGTAAGAGACATGAAAAAGAACAAATTGCATAGAGGGGTAAAGGTTATACATACTGTTAGTAGGAAAAAAGGTATAGAGGAAATCACCAAAATAAAAGACAGTCAGGAGATTTAACAGAATCGTAGAAAAGAGGCAACAAATAGCCAAACGGAGAGGGAGAAAACATATGAAACAATCAATATAATATAAAGAACCAAAGTCAGATATATAGTGCGTATTGAGATAACAGATAGATATCATAAATGGAAGAACAGAAGGGAAAAGGAACAGAACCCTTGAAACCAAGGGAAACAAACAAAAAGGGCAGTAGATCGGATAATAAAAATAAAGCAAAACAACAAAGAGTAAGAAGATGTTAAAGGTTAATGAGTTACCGTCCCAGAGAAGAGACAACCATGGATCTGGGGAAATGATGTGGCTTCGAATGGGATAGACAGCCAAAAGGGAGACCTGGAGAAAACGAGAAAGCAAAAAAATAAGATAAATCAAGAAACTAAAAGCAAAGAAATTAAAAACCCAAGATGACTGTGAAATAGAGAGAATCCGATGAGAACAATAACGGGAATGAAATAAAAACACCACAGAAAGGGACCATAAAGGGGAAGGCATGTTCGTCTTCTCTAAAGGAATCTGCAGAAAAAAAGAATCTGGACGGATGGAACAAAAAAGATGAGAACCTCGCAACAACAGAAAGGAAATAGAGTTAGAATATGTTAAAAATGAAAAAACATAAGAGATTAAGCAAATTAAAAAAAGATTAGGGTAGGAAAAAACTAGATCGGGGAAAGGAGGAACCAGATCTGAAAAAGAAAGGGCTTTAGAAAAAACCCTAAGAGCAGGTGAAACGATGGGAGATTGAGAGAGAAGGTAAAACGATTGCTAGCAAGAGTGACCCCTTTATCAGATGTGTCGTAGCCCGTAAAGGATTAGTGGAACGGTAGATGGGGACGAGATGCAGATGACCAGTCCTCGCAAAAAGAGAAATGGTTAGAAAAAAATGTCCGGAAAAGCAAAAACCAGAGAAAAATGTAAATAAAAAACGATCTGAAAAAAATATCGGGGTGGGATAACCCTCAACAAACTCTTACCAATATCCAAGGGAACCAATTTGTGATGGTCGTCTCGTTGAAACACTTGCAAATTCGGAAGAAGACGAAAAGGTGTCGTGTAGGGGGAGGGAAGTGGAAGAGAGAGAGGGATGAAACCGACCGGAAAAAGGGGGGAAAAGAGGAGACCAAGCCAAAAACCAAAAAGGAACTTACAAAAGTTGAGAGAGAATTGAGAGCCATCCCACCCGTTGGACTGTTAACTAAGTAAAAAGAACAGAAAATGATTTTTTGCAATATAGTAGTGTTGAAAACCTCGTAATCAACGTTATGAAGTCCTAAGTTTTGATTAAAACTTGTTTTGCGGTCCTTTTTGAAGTGGTTTCGGGCGAGCGGATCTAAATGGGCCTTAAAATGGACCCGTTAGACTTTTAATTGAGTAAAAAGAACAAAATCTGAATTTTTGCAATACATTAGTGTTGAAAAGCTCGTAATCAATGATATGAACTCCTAAGTTTTGATTAAAACTTGTTTTGCGGTCCTTTTTTGTAGAGGTTTCGGGCGAGCGGGTCTAAATGGGCCTTAAAATAGACTCGTTGGACTTTTAACTGAGTAAAAAGAACAAAAATTGAATTTTTGCAATACAATAGTGTTGAAAAGGTCATAATCAATGATATAAACTCCTATGCTTTGATTAAAACTTGTTTTACGGTCCTTTTTGTAGAGGTTTCGGGCGAACGAGTCTAAATAGGCCGTAAAATGGACCTACTGGACTTTTAACTGAGTAAAAAATACAGAAATTGAGTTTTTGCAATATAATTTTTTTGAAAAGCTCGTAATCAATTATATGAACTCCTAAAATTTGATTAAAACTGTTTTAGGTCTTTTTTGTAGAGGTTTCGGGAGAGCGGGTCTAAATAGGCCTTAAAATGGACCCGTTGGACTTTTAACTGAGTAAAAAATACAGAAATTGAGTTTTTGCAGTATAATCGTGTTGAAAAGCTCGTAATCAATTATATGAACTCCTAAAATTTGATTAAAACTCGTTTTCGATCCTTTTTGTAAAGGTTTCAGGCGAGCGAGTCTAAATGGGCCTTAAAATGGACTTGTTGGACTTTTAACTAAGTAAAAAGAAAAAAAATTGATTTTTTGCAATAAAATAGTGTTGAAAAGCTCGTAATCAACGATATGAAGTCCTACGTGTTGATTAAAACTTGTTTTACGGTCCTTTTTGTAGTGGTTTCAGGCGAGCGGGTCTAAATGGGCCTTAAAATGGACCCGTTGGACTTTTAATTGAGTAAAAAGAACAAAAACTGAATTTTTGCAATACATTAGTTTTGAAAAGCTCGTAATCAATGATATGGACTCCTGGGTTTTGATTAAAACTTGTTTTTTGGTCCTTTTTATAGAGGTTTCAGGCGAGCAGGTCTAAATAGGCCGTAAAATGGACCCGTTGGACTTTAAGCTGAGTAAAAAGTACAAAATTTGAGTTTTTGCAATATAATCGTTTTGAAAAGATTGTAATCAATGATATGATGTCCTAAAGTTTGATTAAAACTTGTTTTTCAGTCCTTTTTGTAAAGGTTTCGGGCGAGCGGGTCTAAATGGGCCGTAAAATGGACCCACTAGACTTTTGACTGAGTAAAAAATACAAAAAATGAGTTTTTGCAATATAATCGTGTTGAAAAGCTCGTACTCAATTATATGAACTCCTAAAATTTGATTAAAATTTGTTTTCAGTCCTTTTTGTAGAGGTTTCGGGCGAGCGGGTCTAAATGGGACTTAAAATGGACCCGTTGGACTTTTAACAGAGTAAAAAGAAAATAAATTGATTTTTTGCAATAAAATAGTATTGAAAAGCTCATAATCAACGATATGAAGTCCTAAGTTTTAATTTAAACTTGTTTTGCGGTCCTTTTTGTAGTTGTTTCGTGCGAGCGGGTCTAAATGGGCCTTAAAATGGACCCGTTGGACTTTTAACTGTGTAAAAAGAACCAAAATTGAATTTTTTTCAATACATTAGTGTTGAAAAGCTCGTAATCAATTATATGAACTCTTAAGTTTTGATTAAAACTTGTTTTGCGTCCCTTTTTGTCGAGGTTTCGGGCGAGCGAGTTTAAATGGGCCTTAAAATAGACCCGTTGAACTTTTAACTGAGTAAAAAAAACAAAAATTGAATTTTTGCTATACAGTATTGTTGAAAAGCTCGTAATCAATGAAATGAACTCCTAAGTTTTGCTCAAAACTTGTTTTGCGGTCCTTTTTGTAGAGGTTTCGGACGACCTGTTCTAAATGGGCCTTAAAATTGACCCGTTGGACTTTTAACTGGGTTAAAAGAAGATAAATCGAATTTGTGCAATACAATAGTGTTGAAAAGCTCGTAATCAATGATATGAACTCCTATGTTTTGATTAAACTTGATTTGCGGTCCTTTTTGTAGAGGGTTTCGGACATACGGGTCTAAATGGGCCGTAAAATGGACCCGTTGGACTTTAAACTGAGTAAAAAGAGCAAAAATTGAATTTTTGCAATACATTAGTGTTGAAAAGCTCGTAATCAATGAAATGAACCCCTTAGTTTTGATTAAAACTTGTTTTGCGGTCCTTTTTGTAGAGGTTTCGGGCGAGCGGGTCTAAATGAGCCTAAAAATAGACTCGTTGAACTTTTAATTGAGTAAAAAGAACAAAAATAGAAATTTTGCAATACAATAGTGTTGAAAAGCTCGTAATCAATGATATGAACTTCTATGTTTTGATTAAAACTTTTTTTGCGGTCCTTTTTGTAGAGGTTTTGGGCGAGCGGGTCTAAATAGTCCTTAAAATGGACCCGTTGGACTTTTAACTGAGTAAAAAAATACATAAATTGAGTTTTTGCAATATAATCGTGTTGTAAAGCTTGTAATCAATTATATGAACTCCTAAAATTTTATTAAAACTTGTTTTCGGTCCTTTTTGTAGAGGATTCGGGCGAGCGGGTCTAAATGGGCCTTAAAATGGACCCCTTGGACTTTTTAACTGAGTAAAAAGAATAGAAATTGATTTTTTGCAATAAAATAGTGTTGAAAAGCTCGTAATCAACAATATGAAGTTCTAAGTTTTTATTAAAACTTGTTTTGCGATCCTTTTTGTAGTGGTTTTGGGCTAGCGGGTCTAAATGGGTCTTAAAATGGACCAGTTGGACTTTTAATTCTGTAAAAAGAACAAAAATTGAATTTTTGCGATACATTAGTGTTGAAAAGCTCGTAATCAACGATATTACGTCCTAAGTTTTGATTAAAACTTGATTTGCGGTCTTTTGTGGAGGTTTCGGACGAGTGTGTCTAAATGGGCCGTAAACTGGACCCGTTGGACTTTAAATTGAGTAAAAAGTACATAAATTGATTTGTTGCAATACAATCGTGTTGAAAAGCTCGTAATCAATGATATGAACTCCTAAATTTTGATTAAGATTTTTTCTGGTAATTTTTGTAGAAGTTTCGAACGAGCGGGTCTAAATAGGCCGTAAAATGGACCCATTGGACTTTAAACTAAGTAAAAAGTACAAAAATTGAGTTTTTGCAATATAATCGTGTTGAAAAAATCGTAATCAAAGATACGAAGTCCTAAAATTTGATTAAAACTTGTTTTTCGGTCCTTTTTGTAGAGGTTTCAGGCGAGCGGGTCTAAATGGGCCTTAAAATGGACCCGTTGGACTTTTAACTGAGTAAAAAGAATATGAATTGAATTTTTGCAATACAATAGTGTTGAAAAGCTCGTAATCAAGGATATGAACTCCTAAGTTTTGATTAAAACTTTTTTTGCGGTCCTTTTTGTAGTGGTTTCGGGCGAGCGGGTCTAAATGGGCCTTAAAATTGACCCGTTGGACTTTTTTGAAGAAAAGGCCTCATTAAAACCCCCTACTAATGTCCTTCAAGCAGAGCTAGAGGACCCTAAAAAGGGGAAAAGAGTGCCTAAATTTTATTAGATCGTTGAGAAGTTCGTTACAAGGTTATTGATACATGGTGGAACATCAGAATTAAAAGACAAGGAAGACATAGAACCTAGAGAATAAGTAGCCAAAGTATGGGCCACATGATTTGCCTCTCGGCGTACAAAAAATACAGGAGCAAAAGGTAAAGCATGGAGAGACACTCAAATCTGGTGTAGAAGACGTCCTATTGTAGAAAGATCCTGTCATGGGTTGTTGATCCTATTTGCAAGAGAAGCACAATCTGTTTCGAACAAGATCCGACTCCTACCTCGAGATCAGGCGAAGGTGACTCCTGCAAGAAGGCTTTCACCTTCACAAGTAATTGCATCCAAACAGCTACCAAGCGGGAATGCAAGGCCGCCGACAACCGCGCCTGTAGAATCACGTGCCACGACGCCAACAGCCGTTGCACGAGTGGAGGGGTTAAATGCCCCATCCACATTTATTTTGATGTGGTCAGGTGGAGGAGGGTTCCAGCATGGAGGAGATAGGATAGAGGATGTTGGGGTGGAAGAAGAAGAGGCGTTACAAAAGTCGTCATGTAAACTAATGGAGTTAATGGCAGTAAGCCATGTTGGTTATAGATGGTGATTATGAACCCAATCGTTACGTCTATTCCAAATGTTCCATATAGTTGTGAGAAATAGGCCAAAGTGGTCAGAGGATAGTAGGTGGGCAGCTTCCTCCAACCATTGTATAGGAGTAATAGCCAAACTCCTAGAAATAGCTATGGTAACTCCAGAGAGGTGAAGGGCTTCAGAAGCCCATGCACAATCACGAAGAGCATGGTGAATGGACTCCGAGTGGGTCCCACAGATAGGACAAGGCCCTGAGTTTGGGGAAAAAAACTTGCAATTTGGAGCCAACTGGAAGAGCAGCAGACGCCATACGCCATCCAAAGGTTTTAATCTTAGGAAAGGCCTTGACTTTGGACAGAAATTTCCAAAAGCGTGTAGGTGACGTATATGGGTCCGCAGAACGTTGTAAAAAAAGATAACCAGAGCGGACCGAGTAAATACCCGTATCATTAGGAGCCCAAAGAATAGAGTCACGGAGGTCGTTTATGATGGGGGTACGGAGAATGGCAACGGCATCAATTGGGTTAAAATAGCTTCAGACCTTTTCAGGGTCCCATTCAGTTTGATTACGAATCATGAAGTCGCAACATCGAATATGGACTTCATCCGAGATTTCATAGTCCCCAGTAAGGGTAATAGGGGAAGGACCACCCCAAATGTCTTTGTGCACTCGTATATTACTGTTAATACCTGGGAGATATAAGAAGCCTGAAAAGCGACGTTGTAGAGCATTATAAAGACCTTGCCAAGCAAAAGAGCCTCGATTAGGTCGAGAGGCATCAAGGATATTCCCAGAAGGAAAATATTTAGCTCGATATATTTGGCCCAATAAAGAATCTGGTTCGCAGATGAGTCTCCATAATTGCTTACCAGGAGGGCAACATTGAAGTCATGTAAATCCTTAAACCCCATACCTCCCACAGCCTTAGGTAGACAAACATGATTCCATGGGAGCATATGCCATCCTTTCTTATTGGATTTGCCCGTCCACCAATATTGCCGAATCGCTGAGGTCATATCATCAATAATATTTTGTGGAAGTAGATAACAAGATAAGAGAAGTTAGAAGCAGGAAGATAATAACGTAAAAGGAAAAAAGATTGAAACCCAGAGCCCAGGAAATTGTCATACCATAAGACAAAAAGTAAATAAAAGGGAAGTAAAACTTAAGAAAGGTAAGAGGAAATAAATAGATATCAGAAATGGAACAAAAGATGTGGCTAAAATCAGAGAAATAATCAGCAATATGAAGGGCAAAAAATGTAAAGAGAGACGTCAGAGTATACATGTACATATAGATGGTTCTGACATAAATATAGGAGACAAAGCAAGGTAAAGTAACATTAGTGGTAGTGAGCATGGTCAAGAAGATGCATCTAGCAGCATCCCAAGAATAGGTGTTACTAACAATAGAGATCCAAATAACATGCAGGGAGTAATCAAAGAGGGGACCCACTTGGTGGTTCAAAAGTTTTTTCCTAAGAAGGGATCGAAGATTCCCCTTGTAGGGGATAGACAATAGAGAGTAAAGAAATAGTAACAAACATTTGGAGTATGACATGGTTAATATGAGTAAAGAACAGGCAAACAAGGTGGGAAAATAAGCATGCGAACAAGTACAAAAAAAAATAAGAGGAACATCATATAGGAGGACATGATACAAATGTAGATGGAAAAAGAGAAAGTTAGAGAACCAGAAACGTCTAAGGAATTCAGGCAGAAAAACCAAGTAATAGGCATGTTAAGAAAAAATGCGCAGAGGCAGGTCCTAGGATTCATTAAAATTAAATGGCAAACAGCAGAAAAACCATGAAATAGAATTACAATTAGATATACAGGAAAAGAGGAATATAGGTTTGGGTACCAAAGCTTATAGGGAAAAGATACTAAATTGGCCATAAAATGGACCCGTTGGACTTTTAACTGAGTAAAAAATACATATATTGAGTTTTTGCAATATAATCGTGTTGAAAAAATCGTAATCAATTATCTGAACTCCTAAAATTGGATCAAAACTTGTTTTTTGGTCCTTTTTGTAGAGGTTTCGGACGAGCAGGTCTAAATGGGCCTTAAAATGGACCCGTTGAACTTATAACTGGGTGGCAATGAGGAAGGGGTGGCTCTCTGGTATTCTCTGTCGTAAGGCACGTGGTTCTTGGCATCAAAGGGAACGCCGGCTGGAATGGAGAGAGGGGAGGCGGACGGCGAGGTGTTGGCAAAGAAAACGGAGGCTTTTGAGAGGAAGGGAAAGGGAAAAAGAATGCGGATGAAAAGGAAAAGGGGGGGGAACGCAAAGCCAAATCCCATCAGAAACCCTTGAGTTTTTGCAATATAATCGTGTTGAAAATATCGTAATCAATGATATGAACTCCTAAAATTTGATTAAAACTTGTTTTACGGTCATTTTTGAAGAGGTTTCGGGCGAGCGGGACTAAATGGGCCATAAAATGGACCCGTTGGACGTTTAACTGAGTAAAAAATACATATATTGAGTTTTTGCAATATAATCGTGTTGAAAAGCTCGTAATCAATTATATGAACTCCTTAAATTGGATCAAAACTTGTTTTTTGGTCCTTTTTGTAGAGGTTTCGGACGAGCAGGTCTAAATAAGCCTTAAAATGGACCCGTTGAACTTATAACTGGGTAAAAAGAACAAAAATTGAATTTTTGCAATACAATAGTGTTGAAAAGCTTGTAATCAACGATATGAACTCGTAAGTTTTGATTAAAACTTGTTCTGCGGTCCTTTTTGTAGAGGTTTCGGACGAGCGGGTCTAAATGGGCCTTAAAATGGACCCGTTGGACTTATAACTGCGTAAAAAGAACATAAATTGAATTTTTGCAATATGATAGTGTTGAAAAGCTCGTAATCAACGATATGAACTCTTAAGTTTTGATTAAAACTTGTTTTACGGTCCTTTTTGTAGAGGTTTCGGACGAGCAGGTCTAAATGGGCCGTAAAATGGACCCGTTGGACTTTTAACTAAGTAAAAAGTACAAAAATTGAGTTTTTGCAATATAATCGTGTTGAAAAGATCGTAATCAATTATATGAACTCCTAAAATTTGATTAAAACTTGTTTTTCAGTCATTTTTGAAGAGGTTTCAGGCGAGCGGGTCTAAATGGGCCGTAAAATGGACCCGTTGGACTTTTAACTGAGTAAAAAATATCGAATTTGAGTTTTTGCAATATAACCTTGTTGAAAAGCTCGTAATCAATTATATGAACTACTAAAATTTGATCAAAACTTGTTTTTCGGTCCTTTTTGTAGAGGTTTTGGACGAGTGGGTCTAAATGGGCCATAAAATGGACTCATTGAACTTATAACTGCGTAAAAAGAACATAAATTGAAATTTTGCAATACAATAGTGTTGAAAAGCTCATATTCAACGATATGAACTCTTAAGTTTTGATTAAAACTTGTTTTGTGGACCTTTTTGTAGAGGTTTCGGACGAGCGGGTCAAAATGGGCCGTAAAATGGACCCGTTGAACTTTTAACTGAGTAAAAAGTACAAAAATTGAGTTTTTGCTATATAATCATGTTGAAAAGATCGTAATCAATTATATGAACTCCTAAAATTTGATTAAAACTTGTTTTTCAGTCATTTTTGAAGAGGTTTCGGGCGAGCGGGTCTAAATGGGCCGTAAAATGGACTCGTTGGACTTTTAACTGAGTAAAAAATATCGAATTTGAGTTTTTACAATATAATCTTGTTGAAAAGCTCGTAATCAAATATATGAACTCCAGAAATTGGATCAGAACTTGTTTTTCGGTCCTTTTTGTAGAGGTTTCGGATGAGCGGTCTAAATGGGCCTTAAAATGGACCCGTTGAACTTATAACTGCGTAAAAAGAACATAAATTGAATTTTTGCAA
This sequence comes from Hibiscus trionum, assembly GCA_030270665.1. Lineage (NCBI taxonomy): Eukaryota > Viridiplantae > Streptophyta > Magnoliopsida > Malvales > Malvaceae > Hibiscus > Hibiscus trionum. The sequence goes on along the minus strand of BSYR01000026.1, from coordinate 35,134,733 downwards.
TACAATAGTGTTGAAAAGCTCGTAATAAACGATATGAACTCTTAAGTTTTGATTAAAACTTGTTTTGCGGTCCTTTTTGTAGAGGTTTTGGACGAGCGGGTCTAAATGGGCCGTAAAATGGACCCGTTGGACTTTTAACTGAGTAAAAAGTACAAAATTTGAGTTTTTGAGATATAATTGTGTTGAAAAGATCGTAAACAATTATATGAACTCCTAAAATTTGATTAAAACTTGTTTTTCAGTCATTTTTAAGAGGTTTCGGGCGAGCGGGTCTAAATGGGCCGTAAAATGGACCCGTTGGACTTTTAACTGAGTAAAAAATACCGAATTTGAGTTTTTGCAATATAATCTCGTTGTAAAGCTCGTAATCAATTATATGAACTCCTAAAATTGGATCAAAACTTGTTTTCGGTCCTTTTTGTAGAGGTTTTGGACGAGCGGGTCTAAATGGGCCTTAAAATGGACCCGTTGAACTTATAACTACGTAAAAAGAACTAAAATTGAATTTTTGCAATAAAATAGTGTTGAAAAGCTCGTAATCAACGATATGAACTCTTAAGTTTTGATTAAAACTTGTTTTGTGGTCCTTTTTGTAGAGGTTTCGGAAGAGCGGGTCTAAATGGGCCGTAAAATGGACCCGTTGGACTTTTTTTTTGAAGAGAGCAGGCCTCATTAAAAACCCCTACTAAAATCCCCAAGCACAATGCTTGGAGAAACCTAAAAGGGGAAAAGAGTACCCATAATATATTATTAATATGAGGTTAAACCTCGCAGAGTACAGCGTTTTTAATACAATCAGGATACATAGATCCAAAAGACATAGAAGTCATGGATCTAAGGGCATGGGTAGCCAACGTATGAGCTATGAAATTAGCCTCACGGCCAACATACTGTACATGTACTTCTGAAAAATCCTCCAAAGCGTTTTGAGCCTGCAAAATCGTCGGTCCCATAGTAGAGAGGTCTGGCCCAAGAGAGTTGATTCTGTTCGCTAGAGATGCGCAGTCTGTTTCGAAGATCAAATGGCTCCAGCCCTTGGATAGGGCAAAAGTTATACCGGCTAGAAGACCTCTTCCTTCAGATGAAATAGCATCAGAGCAACTGCCTAGCGGAAATGCCAGGCCACCAACAACCGTCCTTGTGTCATCACGAGCAACAACTCCAACTGCCGCTGCACGAGTGGAAGGGTTAAAAGCCCCATCCACATTAACTTTAATAAATCCACGAGGGGGATGCCTCCAGCGAGAAGGAGGAGTCGATGATAAGGGGATGGAAGATGTAGGTGAGAATATAGAGTTAGAGTATTCACGATGAAGGCTAATAGAGTTGACGGCAATTAGCCATGGGGGTTGAAGATGTTTATTATGGATCCAGTCGTTACGCCTATTCCATATGTTCCAGAGAGTAGTCAAGAAAAGCCCAAATAGATCAGGAGAAAGAAGGGAAGTACCTTCGTCAAGCCATTGGAGGCCAGTGGAGGCAGAGCTATTAATAAGAGAAGAGGGTAGACCAATCAATTTAAGGGATTCCGAAGCACCAGAGCAATCACGGAGAGCATGGAGAATCGACTCTGTACTAGAATTACAAACAGGACATGGACTAAAGTCTGGAACAAAAGTCTGAAGGCGAGTCCCAACAGGTAGGGCCTCAGACCCCAGACGCCAACCAAAAGTTTTGACCTTAGGTAAAGCCTTAAGCCTAGAAAGAAATTTCCATATACGTGGGGGACGAAGTCTTGGCTCAGGGGGGCGTTGAAGGAATAGGTAACCAGATCTGACAGAATAAATACCAGAATCATTAGGACTCCAGAGGATGGAGTCCCGAGTGTCATTGATGATAGGAACAGAAAGAATGGAATCGGCATCATCCGTAGTAAAGTATGCACGAACTTTGATAGGATCCCAAGATGCTTGGTTTCGTACCATAAAGTCACGACAGTGAACGTGGACTTCCTCACATAGCTCATAGTCTCCGTAGAGATGAATAGACGAAGAGCCTCCCCAATTATCATGATGGATACGTATGTTACTATTAATACCAGGCCGATAGAGGAAACCACCAAAAAGGTGTTGCATAGCGTTATAAAGACCTTGCCAAGCAAACGATCCTCGAGAGGGTCGAGAGGCATTAATAATGTTTCCTGAGGGAAAGTATTTGAATTTATAGATTTGTCCCAAGAGGGAGTCAGGTTCGCAAATAAGGCGCCATAATTGTTTACCGAGAAGTGCAATGTTAAAGTTGTTGAGGTCCCGGATACCCAATCCTCCAACAGATTTAGGCAAGCACAGCTGATCCCATGGGAGCATATGCCATCCTTTCTTATTGGTTTTCCCAGACCACCAATATCGGCGAATGGCAGATGTCATATCATCAATAATATTTTGGGGTAATAAGTAACAAGACATAACGTATTGGGGTAGAGATTGTAAAACGGCTTTAATAAAAATTTCTCTACCACTAAAGGAAAGAAGTTGTTTATCCCATGTGGATAATCTATCATGAACTTTATCACGTATAAAACCTAAGGCGAGGGTCTTATTTTTACCAATAAGGAGAGGTACCCCGAGATAGACTCCAGGGTTGGAGACTTCACGTACTTGAAGATAGGAGTTAATAGTTTGACGAGTAGAAGTAGGAGTACGAGGATTGTAAAAGATAGTAGACTTATCAAAGTTGACTGCTTGCCCAGAGGCAGAAGCATAAGTCTGGAGGGCTAATTTAAGGTGGTTAGCTTCATCGGATTTTGAATTAATGAAAACTATGCAATCATCCGCAAACAAAAGATGGTTGACTTTGGGACCATACTTACATGCCCCTAGACCTGGGAGTAGGCCTTGATGTTTAGCGTCGGCCAAGAAAGCTGAAAGCCCTTGGGTACAAAATAGGAAGAGGAAAGGAGATAAAGGGTCTCCTTGACGGAGACCCCTTTGAGGTCGAAATAAAGGGGAAAAGGAATTATTGACCTTAATCGTAAAGGAAACTGAAGAAATGCATCTCATGATAAGAGATACCCATGATGAGGCAAAACCCATACGGTTCATGACATTTTTTAGAAATGACCACTCGACCCTGTCAAAGGCCTTTTCCATATCAAGTTTAAGGGCAGCTCCATGAGAGGATTTAGAGGTACCAGTATTAATTGAGTGAATTATTTCGTGAGCAATAAGAATATTATCTGTGATGTTACGACCCTGAACAAAGGCAGCTTGATTAGAACTAATACAGAAGGGAATAGTGTGTTTCATTCGATTAACTAAAACTTTAGCGATGATTTTATAAATTACAGTGCAGAGACTGATGGGCCGGATATGCCTCATAGTAGTGGGGTCTTTGATTTTAGGTATGAGTACCAAAATTGTTTGGTTAACTGAAGCCATATCAGTTGATCCTTTAAGTAGATTGAGGCAGAGTGTTATGATGTCTGGCCCTACAGTATCCCAATGTTGACGAAAGAATCCGCTTGGTAAACCATCGATACCCGGGGCTTTCCTGGGGTCGATGTCTCGAAAAGCGTTGATGATTTCTTCTGGAGTGAATTCTGTGGAAAGGGACTCATTCATAGCAGTAGTAATAGTAGGAGTGATCTTTGATAAGATTTGTTCAGAAAAGCATGGGTTGGAGGAAGTAAAGAGATTGTGGAAGTATAAAGAAGCTATTTCCATTAGATCGGTGTCGTTAGTACACCAAACGTTATTTGAGTCGAAAAGACCAGAGATTGTGTTCTTCTTCTTTCTGCAAGAAGCTCGGGCGTGAAAGTACCGAGTGTTTTTGTCTCCTTGGGAGAGCCATAGGTTGCGAGAACGCTGTGCCCAATATACTTCTTGTACCTCAAGAAGTTTGTCAAGTTCAGATTTAGCAGAGATATATTTTGTTTCAGCCGTAGTTGAAAGAGGTCGTTGTAGAAGTTTATTAATTTTTTTGGTAAGAAAGTTGATACGGCCATTTGTCTTAAATCTTTGTTGTGATTGCCAGTCTCCTAGGCAGGATCCAATGGCTTTAATTTTATCCAAAGTGTTACCCTTTGTAGATGACCAAGTTTGTTTTACTATAGAAATACCTTCATCATTGGAAGCCCAGCAATTTTCAAATCTGAACTTGGATGGTGGGGGACGATGGTTTGTTAGAGAAGGAGGTTCCGTATTTAAGAGAAGAAAACTGTGATCTGATTTAGCGTCAAAGTCGGAAGAAATGTTGTAATTGGGGTAGGTTGTTTTCCATGCCATATTTCCTACGAATCGATCTAATCTTTCAAATAAAGTAGGAGTTTTAGGTCCCGTTTTGGTCCATGTAAACCAACCCGTTGTAGGTTTGCAGTCAAAAAGGAAATTTCGTGAAAGACAATGACGAAAGTTATTAATTTGAGATCTAGGCCGACGACAGCCACCTTGTTTTTCATTATCAGCTAGGATTTCATTAAAGTCGCCACCAAGAAGCCATGGTTTACCATCATTATTGTTGAGTGAATTAATTAATTCCCAAGTTTTAGGTTTGTTACAAGTTTCCGAGAAACCATGAATGCCAGTGAAGTAAAATGAAGATGAATTACAACTAACATAAGTATGGATAAAGCGATCCGAATAAGCAAGCAAATCAATCTTATAAGTTTTTAAAGAAAATAAAGCGAGTCCAGAACAAGCATTCGAAAAATCAACCGAAAAAACTAGTTTGATACCTAGCAAAGTACCAAGACGGCTATAAGCCGTATTTTTAAGTTTAGTTTCGCATAAAAAAAGTAAATCTGGATTATGAAGTTGAATATATTGCTGGAGATGTTGAACTGCCTGGACCTTCCCGAGACCCTGGCAGTTCCAACATAAAATGATCATTTCCCTCGGCGGGGCTGCACATCAGCCGCCGCCGGAGAGTTTTTTCCGCTGCTCATCCCAGCTTTCAATGTTGGAGAGGGAGAGGGTCTAGTTTTCTTGGGCTGAAGGACAACCTGAATGGGGGAACGTCTCTTTACACCACGGTTAGAGGGAATAGGAATTGGAGCGGGATCCGAAGTTGATTGTGAGTCCAATTTATGCATTTGTTGAGCTGTAGGGCTAGGAACCCCATCGTCTTGGATTTCCAGATTGTCTTGTTCAGTTTCAACAGGGTTGATAGTGTTAATAGACTGTGGTGATTTTAACCGAATAGGGCTTGGTACACATGGAGGCGGCTGGGAGTCTTGTTTGGTTGCAGGCGGCTGAGAGGATTGTTCCTTAACAGTTTCATCATTGTTATTGGTATCCTCCGCGGGGAGATCAGCAAAAGAGGCAGCATCCCCTTCATTCATCTTCCCTGAATCTTGTACAGAAGTGATGGGCTCCATTATAGATTTCCCTTTATCCTCTGGATCTTTCAGTGGGAACGGGTTCACAGAAGTAGGGTATGCAGTAGATTTTCCTTTATCCATAGAATTTAGATTATTGAAAGAATCAAAGTATGAGTAGAGTAAATAATTATAAGAATATTTTGTAATCCAAAGGAAAATTTGTAAGATACCTTGTGGTGGTTGGCGATTAATAGGGATGGGAGCATCAACTGAACGAATTCGACCACGTGGTCCCTGATCCCGGCGGCGCGGGGGAAGCCAACGAAGCCATTCTCCATATTGCAATTTGGTCGGATCGAGAACACTTTTATTGGGACAGTTTTCCAAGATATGGCTAATGAAGCCACAACCGTAGCATAAAAGGGGCAAGCGTTCATACTGTAGTCTACAAGAGGTGGTTCGTGTACCTTTACCAATGAGAATGAATCGGCGAATAGGTTTGGAAATATCCATCAGGATCTCAACTCTCAGAAAATATGTCATGTCTCCTTCTTTCTTCCGGGTATCAGTCCTAAGAACTGTACCAACCATAGCGCCAAGTGATTGACCCACCAGGTGGGTTCTATCAGGGTCTGCGTCTGTAGTTGCCAATAACGGTTTGGGCAGGGCAAGAATCCGGAACCAGATACGCATAGGATTGAATGAATATTCATCCATAGTCTTGCCAGGATTGTATTCAGCTAGAGCTAGCCACTCGTCTTTGAATAGCCAAGGTCCTCTTTCGAAGACAGCATCGCGATCGCTTGGAGTGGTAAACTCAATTCTAAAGAAGGAGTCGCGCACGATGGACATAGATTTGAGGTTATTTTTTTTCCATATACCTTCAAAAGCTTGAAGGACTGCCCAATCATCAAGAGGTTTGGATGAGATGAATTTCCCAATGAGGATGGTGTCTGGGTTTTCATCAAAGAAGTCTAAGTCAGGTGTGTAAATGGCATTGGCTTCTTCATTGGTAAGGTCCAAGTTGGTGAAAAGTGGAAGAGAGGATGAAGAAGACATTTGGGAAAAGCTAGGTATAAAGAGGAATTGGTAGTCAGAGTTAAAAAACAAAATAGGTTGGAAAGTGGGAGTAAAAGGATGATATTCCTTTAAAGGAGAAGGAATAAGTAGATAGCAGTGAGTTGATAAAGGAAAGGAGAAAAATAATTGAATGATGGAATCATGAATCAATATCCAAGATTGAAGTTTAGAAGATATGTAATTGATTGGATGAGAAGAAAGAAAGATTTGGAATGGAAAGAGAAAGATGGTAAATAGCTTCCAATTATGAAAGATCTTATGAGAATTTATGGAAAGGTGGGTGAATTTATAATGGAACATAGTGGGAAAGACGTGTAAGGAATTAATGGGGAAAGGAATAGTTAGTTTGGTAATTAATAGGATGATTGTATAGTTAATTTTACTGGTTATTAAAAGTGAGGGTAAAAATTTGAAATAGGGAAAGCAAAAGGTAAACATTAATGGGAAGATGAGACTTAATAGTGAGTGAGAGTAAGAAAATAAAGGGATTGGTTTAAGGTAAGAGCAGTTAAAGGAATAATGCATGATGATTGTAAGAGTGATAAGGAAATTAATTGATTGGTAAATTAATTCATTAAAGAATGGGATATAATAAAGTTTTATAATGACAAGATTAATGCTTTTTTTATATTTAGAGTAGGATAGTAAGACAAGAAATAAGATAAGGATGTGACTGGGAGTTGGTAAATATGGCAATAATTGTATATTATAGCTGGGAAGTTTTGTCCTCACCGAAAAGAAAACAGTAAAAAGTGGAATGCAATTATTGAGCAAATTGGCAGGATTAGTGTTATAGGATAATGAGTTTGTTGAAATTATAGTAATAATGGGGAAAGGAATAGATGGTTTGGTAATTAATAGGAAGATGGTATAGTTCATTTTACTGATTATTAAAAGTGAGGGTAGAAATTTGAAATAGGGGAAGAAAAAAGTAAACGTTAATGGAAGGATGAGACTTAATAGTGAGTGAGGGTAAGGAAATAAAAAGATTGGTTTAAGATAAGAGTAGTTAAAGGAATAATGCATGATGAATGTGAAAGCTATAGGGAAATTAATTGATTGGTGAATTAAATCATTAAGGAATGGGATATAATAAAGTTTTATAATGACTAGATTAATGTTTTTTTTTATATTTAGAGTAGGATAGTAAGACAAGAAATAAGATAAGGATGTGACTAGGAATTGGTAAATATGACAATAATTCTATAGTATAGTTGGGAAGTTTTGTATTTATTGAAAAGAAAACAGTAAAAAAAGGAATGCAATTATTGAGCAAATTGGCCGAAATAGTGTAATAGAATAGTGAGCTTATTGAAATTTTAGTAATAATGGGGAGAGGAATAGTTAGTTTGGAAATTAATAGGATGATTGTATAGTTAATTTTACTGGTTATTAAAAGTGAGGGTAGAAATTTGAAATAGGGAAAGCAAAAAGTAAACGTTAATGGAAGGATGAAATTAATTGATTGGTAAATTAATTCATTAAAGAATGGGATATAATAAAGTTTTATAATGACAAGATTAATGCTTTTTTTATATTTAGAGTAGGATAGTAAGACAAGAAATAAGATAAGGATGTGACTGGGAGTTGGTAAATATGGCAATAATTGGGTATTATAGGTGGGAAGTTTTGTCCTTACCGAAAAAAAAAACAGTAAAAAGTGGATTACAATTATTGAGCAAATTGGCAGGATTAGTGTAATAGGATAGTGAGTTTGTTGAAATTATAGTAATAATGGGGAAAGGAATAGATGGTTTGGTAATTAATAGGAAGATGGTATAGTTCATTTTACTGATTATTAAGAGTGAGGGTAGATATTTGAAATAGGGGAAGAAGAAAGTAAACGTTAATGGAAGGATGAGACTTAATAGTGAGTGAGGGTAAGGAAATAAAAAGATTGGTTTAAGATAAGAGTAGTTAAAGGAATAATGCATGATGAATGTGAAAGTTATAGGGAAATTAATTGATTGGTGAATTAAATCATTAAGGAATGGGATATAATAAAGTTTTATAATGACTAGATTAATGTTTTTTTTTATATTTAGAGTAGGATAGTAAGACAAGAAATAAGATAAGGATGTGACTAGGAGTTGGTAAATATGACAATAATTCTATAGTATAGTTGGGAAGTTTTGTATTTATTGAAAAGAAAACAGTAAAAAGAGGAATGCAATTATTGAGCAAATTGGCAGAAATAGTGTAATAGAATAGTGAGTTTATTGTAATTTTAGTAATAATGGGGAGAGGAATAGTTAGTTTGGAAATTAATAGGATGATTGTATGGTTAATTTGACTGGTTATTAAAAGTGAGGGTAGAAATTTGAAATAGGGAAAGCAAAAAGTAAACGTTAATGGAAGGATGAAATTAATTGATTGGTAATTTAATTTATTAAAGAATGGGATATAATAAAGTTTTATAATGACAAGATTAATGCTTTTTTTATTTTTAGAGTAGGGTAGTAAGACAAGAAATAAGATAAGGATGTGACTGGGAGTTGGTAAATACGGCAATAATTGTATATTATAGCTGGGAAGTTTTGGCTTCACCGAAAAGAAAATAGTAAAAAGAGGAATGCAATTATTGAGCAAATTGGTAGGATTAGTGTAATAGAATAGTGAGATTGTTGAAATTATAGTAATAATGGGGAAAGGGATAGTTAGTTTGGTAATTAATAGGATTATTATATAGTTAATTTTACTTGTTATTAAAAGTGAGGGTAGAAATTTGAAATAGGGAAAGCAAAAAGTAAACGGTAATTGAAAGATGAGACTTAATAGTGAGTGAGGGTAAGAAAATAAAATGATTGGTTTAATATAAGAGTAGTTAAAGGAATAATGCATGGTGAATGTAAAAGTGATAGGGGAATTAATTGATTGGTAAATTAATTCATTAAAGAATGAGATATAATAAAATTTTGTAATGACAAGACTAAAGCTTTTTTTATATTCAGAGTAGGATAGTAAGACAAGAAATAAGATAAGGATGTGACTAGGAGTTGGTAAATATGGCAATAATTGTGTATTATAGTTGGGAGAAAAGAAAAAAGTGAAAAGAGGAAAGCAATTATTGAGTAAATTGGCAGGATTAGTGTAATAGAATAGTGAGATTGTTGAAAATATAGTAATAGTGAGTTTAGTTGATACGGTTTTTAGAATTTTATAAAGTTTTATAATAGAAAAAGTGTAAGTTGCGTAGAGAGTTTTAAGGGAGTAGGGAAAATTGTTTAAAAAATTGTTAAATAACTGAAAAGGTATAAAAATCCTTAAGATGGGAAATATTGTAAAATTGAAGATGTTATAAAATAAACGTGTGAAAGTAACAATGGTGTTAGAGAAAATAAATAAGTTATTGACTTGGAATTGAGAATCATTTGAAGTTATATAAAGCGGATTTATGAAGGAAATAATTAGATTTTTAATTATTTGCGGATAAAAATTGTAGTTTAGAGTAAAATGAAGTTTTGCGGATATATGTCCTTGAAAATTTAATTTCACCATGGAGGTGATCGTGGTAATTTCCCCAAAGGGGGATAGTAGAGAACCACCTAAGAAGGTGTTGGTGATTGAAGTATAATGGAATGAATTCCATAGATATAAAATAATATGGCATGATATAATAAAGGGAAAATAATTAATAGCTATTATTAACCAAAAATAGACAATTATATTAAAGGAAATATAGGCAACATGAATAGCATAAAAAGAAGTTAAAGAATAGAAAAGATTAACCAACTCAATTAGAAGGGAATAAGTAGAGAAGCAGTGATAAACTAAAGTAAGATATAGAAATTTATTATTCATATCTGCAACAATATTAAGTAAAACAAGAAAATTAGCATTAATATCTCTAGCTTTTATTAACCAGTCTAAAGATGAACATAGGTGATGAGAATAGAAAAAGATGTAGATGATAATGAGAATAGTACTAATAAAATATGAAGGGATAAGCCATGCAAAAAAATAGTTAAAAAAATTAAAGGAAACCAAAAAGACGAAAAGAAAGTTTATACGATAAAAATTGTATCTTCCTTGAGATGGGCTACATGAGGACGCAAGTGGCACACCCGAAAAAAGAAGATACAAAAGAAGAGGACGGTAGCAAGGCTGAAGCATGAAAAGATGATAAATTATTAAAAAAATTATATGGGAAAGATAACATAAAATAGAAAAATAAGAAAAAAAATAATGATATCCCACATAACAAGAAGAAACCATCCATAAGCTTGATAAAATATTCGAGGGAAACAACCATAATTGGGAATAAAACCGAAGCAAACTAATAAGATGATTAATCCGAAACACAAGACAAATAAAATTAGAAAAATTCATGAGATGACAGAGCAGTGGAATGATGAACAAAAAAACATAAATATTAAGAGGAATATAATAATACATAATTATTAGGAGCACATAAATAAGATAGAAATAGATAGAATAAATAAAAAATAAAGGGGGAGGAGATTTACCATCGATATCCGGATTGAAAAAAGGAAAACAAATAACAACAATCAAATGAAGATTTTTAAGCCCTAGGAACAAGGACGCCATGGACGTGACTGAGAACGAACATACCCCTTTATTTTGAGGGAAAACGCCGGTAATAAGCGGTCGATTGAAAGGGGATCTGCTGAAAATGATCGATGAAAAAATTAGTAAAAACAAGAGATAAAAAAGAATATAAAAAATAAAGTTAAAAATAAGGAGATAGATGATAAAAGAATTTGGGCTGGGCAGGTGGCGGGTGGATCTGACTGTGGATGAAACCAAGGGTGTGAATGAACGGGCAAAAGAAGAATTAAAGGTTAGAAAAAGTAAAAGCCATAGCAAAAAAGGAAAAAAATAAGCAAAAGGGGGGGAAGGCAGGGGATCTGGATAAAGAAATAAGAACATAATAAAAGGAAAAGATAAGGGCCTGAAACAGAACCATATTGGCTTCAAAAACGCCGATAGGAAAAGGAGAAGAGGACGGCAGATCGGACCACCGGTGGACGGGAACCCAAACTTGCACACAGGGCCGAGATCCATCGGTGAAATTAGTCTCGCAACAAAAAAGAAAAACAGAAGAAAGAGTAAATAAGAATCTAAAAAAGCCAAGATAAATAATATATAAAAAGAGAGAATAGATCTGAAACATGGGGGAAGACGAATAGGGCTGGGATGGGGTCTCATCGAGATCTTACCGATATGCACATGGGTCTCTTGATGGGAAGCGCCGGCTGGTGAGGGGGAAGAAGCGAGGGCGGGCGGCGTGTTGGTGATGTTGACGGCGGCAGAGAGGAGAAAAGAGAGGAGAAAACTAGGGAAAGGAGATAGCAAAGGACAGGTATATGCGGCGGAGGAAAGAAACAATAAGGGGAAAAAATAAAAAAACACACTAAACCCCCAAAAGTGACCCGAGAGAGTTGAGAGGATTTCGAGAGACCCCATACCTGTTACCCGTTGGAATTTTAACTACCCGTTGGACTTTTAACTAAGTAAAAAGTACAAAAATTGAGTTTTTGCAATATAATCTTGTTGAAAAGATCGTATTAAATTATGTGAACTCCTAAAATTTGATCAAAACTTTTTTTCGGTCCTTTTTTTAGAGGTTTCGGGCGAGCGGGTGTAAATGGGCCTTAAAATGGACCCGTTGAACTTATTACTGCGTAAAAAGAAAAGAAATATAATTTTTGCAATACAATAGTGTTGAAAAGCTCGAAATCAATGATGTGAACTCTTAAGTTTTGATTAAAACTTGTTTTGCGGTCCTTTTGTAGAGGTTTCGGACGAGCGGTTCTAAATGGACCGTAAAATGGACCCGTTGGACTTTTAACTGAGTAAAAAGTACATAAATTGAGTTTTTGCAATTTAATCGTGTTGAAAAGATCATAATCAATGATATGAACTCCTAAAATTTGATTAAAACTTGTTTTTCAGTCATTTTTGAAGAGGTTTCGGGCGAACGGGTCTAAATGGGCCATAAAATGGACCTGTTGGAATTTTAACTGAGTAAAAAATACAGAAATTGACTTTTTGCAATGTAATCTTTTTGAAAAGCTCGTAATCAATTATCTGAACTACTATAATTGGATCAAAACTTGTTTTTTGGTCCTTTTTGTAGATGTTTCGGACGAGGAGGTCTAAATGGGCCTTAAAATGGACCCGTTGAACTTATAACTTCGTAAAAAGAACATAAATTGAATTTTTGCAATACAATAGTGTTGAAAAGCTCGTAATCAACGATATGAACTCGTAAGTTTTGATTAAAACTTGTTTTGCGGTACTTTTTGTAGAGGTTTCGGACTAGCGGGTCTAAATGAGCCTTAAAATGGACCCGTTGGACTTATAATTGCGTAAAAAGAAAATAAATTGAATTTTTGCAATACAATAGTATTGAAAAGCTCGTAATCAACGATATGAACTCTTAAGTTTTGATTAAAACTTGTTTTGCGGTCCTTTTTGTAGAGGTTTCGGACGAGCAGGTCTAAATGGGCCGTAAAATGGACCCGTTGGACTTTTAACTGAGTAAAAAGTACAAAAATTGAGTTTTTGCAATATAATCGTGTTGAAAAGATCGTAATCAATTATATCGACTCCTAATATTTGATAAAAACGTGTTTTTCGGTCCTTTTTGTAGAGGTTTCGGGCGAGCGGGTCTAAATGGGCCTTAAAATGGACCCGTTGAAATTATAACTACGTAAAAAGAACATAAATTGAATTTTTGCAATACAATAGTGTTGAAAAGCTCGTAATCAACGATATGAACTCTTAGGTTTTGATTAAAACTTGTTTTGCGGTCCTTTTTGTAGAGGTTTCGGACGAGCGGGTCAAAATGGGCCGTAAAATGGACCCGTTGGACTTTTAACTGAGTAAAAAGTACAAAAATTGATTTTTTGAAATATAATCGTGTTGAAAAGATCGTAATCAATGATATGAACTCCTAAAATTTGATTAAAACTTGTTTTTCGGTCATTTTTTAAGAGGTTTCGGGCGAGCGGGTCTAAATGGGCCGTAAAATGGAGGTGTTGGACTTTTAAGTGAGTAAAAAATACAAAAATTGACTTTTTGCAATATAATCTTGTTGAAAAGCTCGTAATCAATTATATGAACTCATAAAATTGGATCAAAACTTGTTTTTTGGTCCTTTTGTAGAGGTTTCGGACGAGCGGGTCTATATGGGCCTTAAAATAGACTCGTTGAACTTATAACTGCGTAAAAAGAACATAAATTGAATTTTTGCAATACAATAGTGTTGAAAAGCTCGTAATCAACGACATGAACTCTTAAGTTTTGATTAAAACTTGTTTTCTGTCCTTTTTGTAGAGGTTTCGGGCGAGCGGGTCTAAATGGACCTTAAAATGGACCAGTTGAACTTATAATTGCGTAAAAAGAACAGAAATTGAATTTTTGCAATACAGTAGTGTTGAAAACTCGTAATCAACGATATGAACTCTTAAGTTTTGATTAAAACTTGTTTTGCGGTCCTTTTTGTAGAGGTTTCGGACGAGCGGGTCTAAATGGGCCGTAAAATGGACCCGTTGGACTTTTAACTAAGTAAAAAGTACAAAAATTGAGTTTTTGAAATATAATTGTGTTGAAAAGATCGTAATCAATGATATGAAGTCCTATAATTTGATTAAAACTTATTTTTCGCTCATTTTTGATGATGTTTCGGGCGAGCGGGTCTAAATGGGCCATAAAATGGACCCGTTGGACTTTTAACTAAGTAAAAAATACCGAATTTGAGTTTTTGCAATATAATCGTGTTTAAAAGATCGTAATCAATGATATGAAGTCCTATAATTTGATTAAAACTTATTTTTCTGTCATTTTTTATGATGTTTCGGGCGAGCGGGTCTAAATGGGCCATAAAATGGACCCGTTGGACTTTTAACTGAGTAAAAAATACCGAATTTGTGTTTTTGCAATATAATCTTGTTGAAAAGCTCGTAATCAATTATATGAACTCCTAAAATTGGATCAAAACTTTTTTCGGTCCTTTTTGTAGAGGTTTCGAACGAGAAGGTCTAAATGGGCCGTAAAATGGACCCGTTGGACTTTTAACTGGGTAAAAAATACCGAATTTGAGTTTTTGCAATGTAATGTTGTTGAAAAGCTCGTAATCAATTATATGAACTCCTAAGATTGGATCAAAACTTGTTTTTTGGTAGTTTTTGTAGAGGTTTCGGGCGAGCGGGTCTAAATGGGCCTTAAAATGGACTCGTTGAACTTATAACTGCGTAAAAACAACAGAAATTGAATTTTTGCAATATAATAGTGTTGAAAAGCTCGTAATAACCGATATGAACTCTTACGTTTTGATTAAAACTTGTTTTGCGGTCCTTTTTGTAGAGGTTTCGGACGAGCGGATCTAAATGGGCCTTAAAATGGACCCGGTTGACTTTTAACTGAGTAAAAAGTACAAAAATTGAGTTTTTGCAATATAATCGTTTTCAAAAGATCGTAATCAGTTGTATGAACTCCTAAAATTTGATTAAAACTTGTTTTCGGTCATTTTTGAAAAGGTATCAGGCGAGCGGGTCTAAATGGGCCGTAAAATGGACCCGTTGGACTTTTAACTGAGTAAAAAATACAAAAATTGACTTTTTGCAATATAATCTTTTTGAAAAGCTCGTAATCAATTATATGAACTCCTAAAATTGGATCAAAACTTGTTTTTTGGTCCTTTTTGTAGAGGTTTCGGACGAGCGGGTCTAAATGGGCCTTAAAATGGACCCGTTGGACTTATAACTGCGTAAAAAGAACATAAATTGAATTTTTGCAATACAATAGTGTTGAAAAGCTCGTAACCAACGATATTAACTCATAAGTTTTGATTGAAACTTTTTTTGCGGTCCTTTTGTAGAGGTTTGGACGAGCGGGTCTAAATGGGCCGTAAAATGGACCCGTTGGACTTTTAACTGAGTAAAAATATCAATAATTGAGTTTTTGCAATTTAATCGTGTTGAAAAGATCATAATCAATTATATGAACTCCTAAAATTTGATTAAAACTTGTTTTTCAGTCACTTTTGAAGAGGTTTCGGGCGAGCGGGTCTAAATGGGCCGTAAAATGGACTCGTTGGACTTTTAACTGAGTAAAAAATATCGAATTTGAGTTTTTACAATATAATCTTGTTGAAAAGCTCGTAATCAAATATATGAACTCCAGAAATTGGATCAAAACTTGTTTTTCGGTCCTTTTTGTAGAGGTTTCGGACGAGCGGGTCTAAATGGGCCTTAAAATGGACCCGTTGAACTTATAACCGCGTAAAAAGAACAGAAATTGAATTTTTGCAATATAATAGTGTTGAAAAGCTCGTAATCAACGATGTGAACTCTTAAGTTTTGATTAAAACTTGTTTTGCGGTCCTTTTTGTAGGGGTTTCAGACAAGCGGGTCTAAATGGGCCGTAAAATGGACCCGTTGGACTTTTAACTAAGTAAAAAGTACAAAAATTGTGTTTTTGCAATATAATCGTGTTGAAAAGATCGTAATCAATTATATGAACTCCTAAAATTTGATTAAAACTTGTTTTTCAGTCATTTTTGAAGAGGTTTCGGGCGAGAGAGTCTAAATGGGCCGTAAAATGGACCCATTGGACTTTTAACTGATTAAAAAATACCGAATTTGAGTTTTTGGAATATAATCTTGTTGAAAAGCTCATAATCAATTATATGAACTCCTAAAATTGGATCAAAACTTGTTTTTCGGACCTTTTTGTAGAGGTTTCAGACGAGTGAGTCTAAATGGGCCTTAAAATGGACCCGTTTAACTTATAACTGCGTAAAAAGAACAGATATTGAATTTTTGCAATACAATAGTGTTCAAACGCTCGTAATCAACGATATGAACTCTTAAGTTTTGATTAAAACTTTTTTTGCGGTCCTTTTTGTAGAGGTTTCGGACGAGCGGGTCTAAATGGGCCGTAAAATGGACCCGTTGGACATTTAGCTGAGTAAAAATACCGAATTTTTGTTTTTGCAATATAATCTTGTTGAAAAGCTCGTAATCAATTATATGAACTCCTAAAATTTCATTAAAACTTGTTTTTCGGTCATTTTTGAAGAGGTTTCGGGCGAGTGGGTCTAAATGGGCCGTAAAATGGACCCGTTGGACTTTTAATTGAGTAAAACATACCGAATTTGAGTTTTTGCAATATAATCTTGTTGAAAAGCTCGTAATCAATTATATGAACTCCTAAAATTGGATCAAAACTTGTTTTTCGGTCCTTTTTGTAGAGGTTTTGGACGAGCGGGTCTAAATGGGCCTTAAAATGGACCCGTTGAACTTATAACTTCGTAAAAAGAACAGAAATTGAATTTTTGCAATACAACAGTGTTGAAAAGCTCGTAATCAACGATATGAACTCTTAAGTTTTGATTAAAACTTGTTTTGCGATCCTTTTTGTAGAGGTTTCGGACGAGCGGGTCTAAATGGGCCGTAAAATGGACCCGTTGGACTTTTAACTGAGTAAAAAGTACAAAAATTGAGTTTTTGCAATATAATCGTTTTGAAAAGATCGTAATCAATTATATGAACTCCTAAAATTTGATTAAAACTTGTTTTTCAGTCATTTTTGAAGAGGTTTCGGGCGAGCGGGTCTAAATAGGCCGTAAAATGGACCCGTTGGACTTTTAACTGAGTAAAAAATACCGAATTTGAGTTTTTGCAATATAATCTTGTTGAAAAGCTCGTAATCAATTATATGAACTCCCAAAATTGGATCAAAACTTGTTTTTCGGTCCTTTTTGTAGAGGTTTCGGGCGAGCGGGTCTAAATGGGCCGTAAAATGGACCCGTTGGACTTTTAACTGAGTGAAAAATACTGAATTTGAGTTTTTGCAATATAATCTTGTTGAAAAGCTCGTAATCTATTATAAGAACTCCTAAAATTTGATCAAAACTTGTTTTTCGGTCCTTTTTGTAGAGGTTTCGGGCGAGCGGGTCTAAATGGGCCTTAAAATGGACCCGTTGAACTTATAACTGCGTAAAAAGAATAGAAATTGAATTTTTGCAATACAATAGTGTTGAAAAGCTCGTAATCAACGATATGAACTCTTAAGTTTTGATTAAAACTTGTTTTGCGGACCTTTTTGTAAAGGTTTCGGACGAGCGGGTCTAAATGGGCAGTAAAATGGACCCGTTGGACTTTTAACTGAGTAAAAAGTACATAAATTGAGTTTTTGCAATTTAATCGTGTTGAAAAGATCATAATCAATGATATGAACTCCTAAAATTTGATTAAAACTTGTTTTTCGGTCATTTTTGAAGAGGTTTCGGGCGAACGGGTCTAAATGGGCCATAAAATGGACCCGTTAGACTTTTAACTAAGTAAAAAATACCAAATTTGAGTTTTTGCAATATAATCTTGTTGAAAAGCTCGTAATCAATTATATGAACTCCTAAAATTGGATCAAAACTTGTTTTTCGGTCCTTTTTGTAGAGGTTTCAGACGAGCGGGTCTAAATGGGCCATAAAATTGACTCGTTGAACTTATAACTGCGTAAAAAGAACATAAATTGAATTTTTGCAATACAATAGTGTTGAAAAGCTCATAATCAACGATTTGAACTCTTAAGTTTTGATTAAAACTTGTTTTGCGGTCCTTTTTGTAGGGGTTTCGGACGAGCGGGTCTAAATGGGCCGTAAAATGGACCCGTTGGACTTTTAACTCAGTAAAAAATACAGAAATTGAGTTTTTGCAATATAATCGTGTTGAAACGATCGTAATCAATTATATGAACTCCTAAAATTTGATTATAACTTGTTTTTAGTCATTTTTGAGGAGGTTTCGGGTGAGCGGGTCTAAATGGGCCGTAAAATGGACTCGTTGGACTTTTAACTGAGTAAAAAATATCGAATTTGAGTTTTTGCAGTATAATCTTGTTGAAAAGATCGTAATCAATTCTATGAACTCCTAAAATTGGATCAAAACTTGTTTTTCGGTCCTTTTTGTAGAGGTTTCGGACGAGCGGGTCTAAATGGGCCTTAAAATGGACCCGTTGAACTTATAACCGCGTAAAAAGAACAGAAATTGAATTTTTGCAATATAATAGTGTTGAAAAGCTCGTAATCAACGATGTGAACTCTTAAGTTTTGATTAAAACTTGTTTTGCGGTCCTTTTTGTAGGGGTTTCAGACAAGCGGGTCTAAATGGGCCGTAAAATGGACCCGTTGGACTTTTAACTAAGTAAAAAGTACAAAAATTGTGTTTTTGCAATATAATCGTGTTGAAAAGATCGTAATCAATTATATGAACTCCTAAAATTTGATTAAAACTTGTTTTTCAGTCATTTTTGAAGAGGTTTCGGGCGAGAGAGTCTAAATGGGCCGTAAAATGGACCCATTGGACTTTTAACTGATTAAAAAATACCGAATTTGAGTTTTTGGAATATAATCTTGTTGAAAAGCTCATAATCAATTATATGAACTCCTAAAATTGGATCAAAACTTGTTTTTCGGACCTTTTTGTAGAGGTTTCAGACGAGTGAGTCTAAATGGGCCTTAAAATGGACCCGTTTAACTTATAACTGCGTAAAAAGAACAGATATTGAATTTTTGCAATACAATAGTGTTCAAACGCTCGTAATCAACGATATGAACTCTTAAGTTTTGATTAAAACTTTTTTTGCGGTCCTTTTTGTAGAGGTTTCGGACGAGCGGGTCTAAATGGGCCGTAAAATGGACCCGTTGGACATTTAGCTGAGTAAAAATACCGAATTTTTGTTTTTGCAATATAATCTTGTTGAAAAGCTCGTAATCAATTATATGAACTCCTAAAATTTCATTAAAACTTGTTTTTCGGTCATTTTTGAAGAGGTTTCGGGCGAGTGGGTCTAAATGGGCCGTAAAATGGACCCGTTGGACTTTTAATTGAGTAAAACATACCGAATTTCAGTTTTTGCAATATAATCTTGTTGAAAAGCTCGTAATCAATTATATGAACTCCTAAAATTGGATCAAAACTTGTTTTTCGGTCCTTTTTGTAGAGGTTTCGGGCGAGCGTGTCTAAATGGGCCGTAAAATGGACCCGTTGGACTTTTAACTGAGTAAAAAATACCGAATTTGAGTTTTTGCAATATAATCTTGTTGAAAAGCTTGTAATCAATTATACGAACTCCTAAAATTAGATCAAAACTTGTTTTTCGGTACTTTTTGTAGAGGTTTCGGATGAGCGGGTCTAAATGGGCCTTAAAATGGACCCGTTGAACTTATAACTGCGTAAAAAGAACAGAAATTGAATTTTTGCAATACAATAGTGTTGAAAAGCTCGTAATCAATGATTTGAACTCTTAAGTTTTGATTAAAACTTGTTTTGCGATCCTTTTTGTAGGGGTTTCGGACGAGCGGGTCTAAATGGGCCGTAAAATGGACCCGTTGGACTTTTAACTGAGTAAAAAGTACAAAAATTGAGTTTTTGCAATATACTTGTGTTGAAAAGATCGTAATCAATTATATGAACTCCTAAAATTTGATTAAAGAATTGTTTTTCCGTCATTTTTGAAGAGGTTTCGGGCAAGCGGGTCTAAATGGGCCGTAAAATGGACCCGATGGACTTTTAACTGAGTAAAAAATACCGAATTTGTGTTTTTGCAATATAATCTTGTTGAAAAGCTCGCAATCAATTATATAACTCCTAAAATTTGATCAAAACTTGTTTTTCAATCATTTTTGAAGAGGTTTCGGGCGAGTGGGTCTAAATGGGCCGTAAAATGGACCCGATGGACTTTTAACTGAGTAAAAAATACCGAATTTGTGTTTTTGCAATATAATCTTGTTGAAAAGCTCGTAATCAATTATATGAACTCCTAAAATTGGATCAAAACTTGTTTTCGGGCATTTTTTGTAGAGTTTTCGAACGAGCGGGTCTAAATGGGCCGTAAAATGGACCCGTTGAACTTTTAACTGAGTAAAAAATACCGAATTTAAGTTTTTGCAATATAATCTTGTTGAAAAGCTCGTAATCAATTATATGAACTCCAAAAATTGGATCAAAACTTGTTTTGCGTTCCTTTTTGTAGAGGGTTCGGACGAGCAGGTCTAAATGTGCCTTAAAATGGACCCGTTGGACTTTTAACTGAGTAAAAAATGCCGAATTTGAGTTTTTGCAATATAATCGTGTTGAAAAGATCGTAATCAATTATATGAACTCCTAAAATTGGATCAAAACTTGTTTTTCGGTCTTTTTTGTAGAGGTTTCGTACGAGCGGGTCTAAATGGGCCTTAAAATGGACCCATTGAACTTATAACCGCGTAAAAAGAACAAAAAATGAATTTTTGCAACATAATAGTGTTGAAAAGCTTGTAGTCAAGGATATGAACTCTTAAGTTTTGATTAAAACTTATTTTGCGGTCCTTTTTGAAGGGGTTTCGGACTAGCGGGTCTAAATGGGCCGTAAAATGGACCCGTTGGACTTTTAACTGAGTAAAAAGTACAAAAATTGAGTTTTTGCAATATAATCGTTTTGAAAAGATCGTAATCAATTATATGAACTCCTAAAATTTGATTAAAACTTGTTTTTCAGTCATTTTTGAAGAGGTTTTGGGCGAGCGAGTCTAAATGGGCCGTAAAATGGACCTATTGGACTTTTAACTGAGTAAAAAATACCGAATTTAAGTTTTTGCAATATAATCTTGTTCAAAAGCTCATAATCAATTATATGAACTCCTAAAATTGGATCAAAACTTATTTTTCGGACCTTTTTGTAGAGGTTTTGGACGAGTGAGTCTAAATGGGCCTTAAAATGGACCCGTTGTACTTATAACTGCGTAAAAAGAACATAAATTGTATTTTTGCAATACAATAGTGTTCAAAAGCTCGTAATCAACGATATGAACTCTTAAGTTTTGATTAAAACTTGTTTTGCGGTCCTTTTTGTAGAGGTTTCGGACAAGCGGATCTAAATGGGCCGTAAAATGGACCCGTTGGACTTTTAACTGAGTAAAAATACCGAATTTGTGTTTTTGCAATATAATCTTGTTGAAAAGCTCGTAATCAATTATATGAAGTCCTAAAATTTGATTAAAACTTGTTTTCGGTCATTTTTGAAGAGGTGTCGGGCGAGTGGGTCTAAATGGGCCGTAAAATGGACCCGTTGGACTTTTAACGGAGTAAAAAAATACCGAATTTGAGTTTTTGCAATATAATCTTGTTGAAAAGCTAGTAATCAATTATATGAACTCCTAAAATTGGATCAAAACTTGTTTTTCAGTCCTTTTTGTAGAGGTTTCCAACGAGCGGGTCTAAATGGGCCGTAAAATGGACCCGTTGGACTTATAACTGCGTAAAAAGAATAGAAATTGAGTTTTTTCAATATAATCGTGTTGAAACGATCGTAATAAATTATATGAACTCCTAAAATTTGATTAAAACGTGTTTTTAGTCATTTTTGAAGAGGTTTAGGGTTAGCGGGTCTAAATGGGCCGTAAAATGGACCCGTTGAACTTTTAACTGAATAAAAAATACATAAATTGACTTTTTGCAATACAATCTTGTTGAAAGCTCGTAATCAATTATATGAACTCCTAAAATTGGAGCAAAACTTGTTTTTCGGTCCTTTTTGAAGAGGTTTCGGACGAGCGGGTCTAAATGGGCCTTAAAATTGACCCGTTAAACTTATAACTGCGTAAAAATAACATAAATTAAATTTTTGCAATACAATAGTGTTGAAAAGCTCGTAATCAACGATATGAACTCTTAAGTTTTGATTAAAACTTGTTTTGCGGTCCTTTTTGTAGAGGTTTCGGACGAGCGGGTCTAAATGGGCTGTAAAATGGACCTGTTGGACTTTTAACTGAGTAAAAAATATCGAATTTGAGTTTTTGCAATATAATCTTGTTGAAAAGCTCGTAATCAATTATATGAACTCCTAAAATTGGATCAAAACTTTTTTTCGGTCCTTTTTGTAGAGATTTTTAACGAGCGGGTCTAAATGGGCCTTAAAATGGACCCATTGAACTTATAACAACATAAAAAGAACAGAAATTGAATTTTTGCAATACAATAGTGTTGAAAAGCTCGTAATCAACGATATGAACTCTTAAGTTTTGATTAAAACTTGTTTTCCAGTCCTTTTTGTAGAGGTTTCGGACGAGCGGGTCTAAATGGGCCGTAAAATGGACCCGTTGGACTTTAAACCGATTAAAAAGTACAAAAATTGAGTTTTTGCAATATAATCGTGATGAAAAGATCGTAATCAATTATATGAACTCCTAAGATTTGATTAAAACTTGTTTTTCAGTCATTTTTGAAGAGGTTTCGGGCGAGCGAGTGTAAATGGGCCGTAAAATGGACCCGTTGGACTTTTAACTGAGTAAAAAATACCAAATTTGAGTTTTTGCAATATAATCTTGTTGAAAAGCTCGTAATCAATTATATGAACTCCTAAAATTGGATCAAAACTTGTTTTTTGGTCCTTTTTGTAGAGGTTTCGAACGAGCGGGTCTAAATGGGTCGTAAAATGGACCCGTTGGACTTTTAACTGAGTAAAAAATACCGAATTTGAGTTTTTGCAATATAATCTTGTTGAAAAGCTCGTAATCAATTATATGAACTCCTAAAATTCGATCAAAACTTGTTTTTCGGTCCTTTTTTGTAGAGGTTTCGGACGAGCGGGTCTAAATGGGCCTTAAAATGGACCCGTTGAACTTATAACTGCGTAAAAAGAACATAAATTGAATTTTTGCAATACAATAGTGTTGAAAAGCTCGTAATCAACGATCTGAACTCTTAAGTTTTGATTAAAACTTGTTTTCCAGTCCTTTTTGAAGAGGTTTCGGACGAGCGGGTCTAAATGGGCCGTAAAATGGACCCGTTGGACTTTTAACAGAGTAAAAAGTACAAAAATTGAGTTTTTGCTATATAATCGTGTTGAAAAGATCGTAATCAATTATATGAACTCCTAAGATTTGATTAAAACTTGTTTTTCAGACATTTTTGAAGAGGTTTCGGGCGAGCGAGTCTAAATGGGCCGTAAAATGGACCCGTTGGACTTTTAACTGAGTAAAAAATACCGAATTTGAGTTTTTGCAATAGAATCTTGTTGAAAAGCTCGTAATCAATTATATGAACTCCTAAAATTGGATCAAAACTTGTTTTTTGGTCCTTTTTGTAGAGGTTTCGAACGAGCGGGTCTAAATGGGTCGTAAAATGGACCCGTTGGACTTTTAACTGAGTAAAAAATACCGAATTTGAGTTTTTGCAATATAATCTTGTTGAAAAGCTCGTAATCAATTATATGAACTCCTAAAATTGGATCAAAACTTTTTTTCGGTCATTTTTGTAGAGATTTTTGACGAGCGGGTCTAAATGGGCCTTAAAATGGACCCGTTGAACTTATAACTGCGTAAAAAGAACAGAAATTGAATTTTTGCAATACAATAGTGTTGAAAAGCTCGTAATCAACGATCTGAACTCTTAAGTTTTGATTAAAACTTGTTTTCCAGTCCTTTTTGAAGAGGTTTCGGACGAGCGGGTCTAAATGGGCCGTAAAATGGACCCGTTGGACTTTTAACAGAGTAAAAAGTACAAAAATTGAGTTTTTGCTATATAATCGTGTTGAAAAGATCGTAATCAATTATATGAACTCCTAAGATTTGATTAAAACTTGTTTTTCAGACATTTTTGAAGAGGTTTCGGGCGAGCGAGTCTAAATGGGCCGTAAAATGGACCCGTTGGACTTTTAACTGAGTAAAAAATACCGAATTTGAGTTTTTGCAATAGAATCTTGTTGAAAAGCTCGTAATCAATTATATGAACTCCTAAAATTGGATCAAAACTTGTTTTTTGGTCCTTTTTGTAGAGGTTTCGAACGAGCGGGTCTAAATGGGTCGTAAAATGGACCCGTTGGACTTTTAACTGAGTAAAAAATACCGAATTTGAGTTTTTGCAATATAATCTTGTTGAAAAGCTCGTAATCAATTATATGAACTCCTAAAATTCGATCAAAACTTGTTTTTCGGTCCTTTTTTGTAGAGGTTTCGGACGAGCGGGTCTAAATGGGCCTTAAAATGGACCCGTTGAACTTATAACTGCGTAAAAAGAACATAAATTGAATTTTTGCAATACAATAGTGTTTAAACGCTCGTAATCAACGATATGAACTCTTAAGTTTTGATTAAAACTTGTTTTGAGGTCCTTTTTGTAGAGGTTTCGGACGAGCGGGTCTAAATGGGCCGTAAAATGGACCCTTTGGACTTTTAACTTAGTAAAAAATACATAAATTGAGTTTTTGCAATATAATCGTGTTGAAACGATCGTAATCAATTATATGAACTCCTAAAATTTGATTAAAACTTGTTTTCAGTCATTTTTGAAGAGGTTTTGGGCGAGCGGGTCTAAATGGGCCGTAAAATGGACCCGTTGGACTTTTAACTGAGTAAAATATACAGAAATTGACTTTTTGCAATATAATCTTGTTGAAAAGCTCGTAATCAATTATATGAACTCCTAAAATTGGATCAAAACTTGTTTTTCGGTCCTTTTTGTAGAGGTTTCGGACGAGCGGGTCTAAATGGGCCATAAAATTGACTCGTTGAACTTATAACTGCGTAAAAAGAACATAAATTGAATTTTTGCAATATAATCGTATTGAAAAGATCGTAATCAATTATATGAACTCTTAAGTTTTGATTAAAACTTGTTTTGCGGTCCTTTTTGAAGAGGTTTCGGACGAGCGGGTCTAAATGGGCTGTAAAATGGACTGTAAAATGGACCCGTTGGACTTTTAACTAAGTAAAAAATACCGAATTCGAGTTTTTGCAATATAATCTTGTTGAAAAGCTTGTAATCAATTTTATGAACTTCTAAAATTGGATCAAAACTTGTTTTTCGGTCCTTTTTGTAGAGGTTTCGAACGAGCGGGTCTAAAAGAGCCGTAAAATGGACCCGTTGGACTTTTAACTGAGTAAAAAATACCGAATTTGAGTTTTTGCAATATAATCTTGTTGAAAAGCTCGTAATCAATTATACGAACTCCTAAAATTGGATCAAAACTTGTTTTTCGGTCCTTTTCTTAGAGGTTTTGGACGAGCGGGTCTAAATGGGCCGTAAAATGGACCCGTTGGACTTTTAACTGAGTAAAAAATACCGAATTTGAGTTTTTACAATACAATAGTGTTGAAAAAGCTCGTAATCAATTATACGAACTCTTAAGTTTTGATTAAAACTTGTTTTTCGGTCCTTTTCTTAGAGGTTTTGGACGAGCGGGTCTAAATGGGCCTTAAAATGGACCTGTTGAACTTATAACTGCGTAAAAAGAACATAAATTGAATTTTTGCAATACAATAGTGTTGAAAAGCTCGTAATCAACGATATGAACTCTTAAGTTTTGATTAAAACTTGTTTAGCAGTCCTTTTTGTAGAGGTTTCGGACGAGCGGGTCTAAATGGGCCGTAAAATTGACCTGTTGGACTTTTAACTGAGTAAAAAGTACCAAAATTTAGTTTTTGCAATATAATCGTGTTGAAAAGATCGTAATCAATTATATGAACTCCTAAAATTTGATTAAAATTGTTTTTCAGTCATTTTTGAAGAGGTTTCTGGCAAGCGGGTCTAAATGGGCCGTAAAATGGACCCGTTGGACTTTTAACTGAGTAAAAAATACCAAATTTGAGTTTTTGCAATATAATCTTGTTGAAAAGCTCGTAATCAATTATATGAACTCCTAAAATGGATCAAAACTTGTTTTTCGGTCCTTTTTGTAGTGGTTTCGGACGAGCGGGTCTAAATGGGCCTTAAAATGGACCCGTTGAACTTATAACTGCGTAAAAAGAACAGAAATTGAATTTTTTGCAATACAATAGTGTTGAAAAGCTCGTAATCAACGATATGAACTCTTAAGTTTTGATTAAAACTTGTTTTGCGGTCCTTTTTGTAGAGGTTTCGGACGAGCGGGTCTAAATGGGCCGTAAAATGGACCCGTTGGATTTTTTTTTGAAGAAAGGGCCTCATTAAAAACCCCACTAATCCTTACTGGGCTGGCCCAGTAAGGGTCCTAGGAGGGGAAAAGAGTACCCAAATATATTATAAATCAGGGTGGTTGGTGATCAACCGGTACAAAAGAACGCAAATCATCGGGCAAGCCAGGTCCGAAATACAATGAGGATTTATAATGAAGGGCCCAATTGGCTATACAGTGAGCTAAAACATTAGCTGTACGTGGTACATAAAGTAAACATAAACCAGTGACGGTATCAAAGAAAGATCGAGCTGTCAGAATCTGCCGCTGAAGGGGGGAGGCATCCTGGCCGGTTTGACGTAGCCTATTGACTATCAGGGCCGCGTCCGACTCAAGATGAAAACCTTGCCAGCCAGCGTCTGCACCGAGGGTGACTCCAGCGATGATAGCATGGAGTTCCGCGGATGGAGAATCTACGGTATCATCCAAGAAGAATGCCCGTCCTAGTAAGATAGCTCCACTGGTGTCGCGAGCCAGAATACCAATACCGGCGGAACCTGTAGCTGGGTTGCAAGCGCCATCGACATTGATTTTGATCGTCCCAGCCGGTGGTGGTCTCCAGACAGGCTGGGAAATGGCTGGCTCCGTCTGCGGTCGCGTCGTGGTATGGTCTGAGTTGGCCGAGATGTAGTCGTGAAGTAGTTCCTGGGAGTTCATCAGAGTAAGCCAAGGGGGCTGCAGGCGCTGAGTATGGACCCAGTCATTTCTCCTGTTCCATAGATTCCACAAAGTAGTCAGGAGAAGGTCGAACTGCGCGCGAGAGAGAAGTGATGCCCCCTGTTCGAGCCAGATGGTTACCGAGGTGGCCGTGCTATCGCATAACACGCGGGGGAAGCCAGCAAGGCTGAGTACCTCGGCGGCACCAGGGCAGTCTCGAAATGCATGAATCGCAGTTTCAAGAACCGAGGGACAGAACGGGAACATGCCATTACCCATCTCCAGAGCGGCAAGACGGTCACCAGTTGGTAAAGCATTCCGCCCCGCCCGCCATCGAAAGGTGCGAACCTTTGGGAGTGTATTGGATTTAGCAATGATCTTCCATAGTGGGCAAGGGCGTTCAAGGGGCCTTGAGGGCCTACACAGGAAGAGGTATCCTAAGCGTACTGTATAAATGTTAGTATCGTGAAAGCCCCACGGTAACATATCCCGGCGTTCAGCAGAGATTGGGACATGCAAGATGTTGGCGGCATCATCCCAGTCAAAGTATTGGCAAATTTTATGTTCGTCCCAAGAGTTGTGATGACGGGTCATGAAGTCACCGCAACGCAAGGGTATCTCCTCATTATCCTGATAGTTACCAAAGAATGAGAGACCAGCGGACCCACCCCATTGTTCTCGGTGGATACGTATGCGACTATTAATGCTAGGCCGCCAGAAAAAACCTGGCTGCAAACGTTGCATGGCTTGCCAGATACCATGCCAGGCAAATGAGGCGCGCTGATCGGCTTTCGCATCCAGAATATTGCCGGAGGGGTAATAACGTGATCGCAGGACCCGCGCAAGTAGGGAATCAGGCGAGTGAATCAGTCGCCAGATTTGTTTCCCAAGAAGTGCAACGTTAAAGTCTCGTAAGTCACGGAAGCCCATTCCTCCAGCGGCTTTGGGTGTACAAATGGTATCCCAGGATAGCACTGGCCATCCTTTCTTGTTACTTCTGCCCGACCACCAGTATCGACGAATTGCCCGTGTCGCATCGTCGACAATGTTTTACGGAAGCAGATAACAAGACATAACGTACTGAGGTATAGCTTGTGCCACTGATTTGATTAGAATTTCACGCCCACTATATGAGAGTAAATTAGTATCCCATTTAGCCATGCGTGAGTTGACCTTGTCACGAATAAACCCAAGACTGGCCATTCGGTTCTTCCCAACGAGAAGAGGGACCCCAAGATAAGTACCAGGGTCATCAACCAAACGGATGCCAAGGGTTTGCTGAATGGCCTGTGAGAAGGCTGCCGAGCAGGAGGAACTACAATAGGCAGTCGATTTAGCAAAGTTGACAGATTGGCCCGAGGATGATTCGTACAAACAAAGAATCTCCTTTAACCGCTGGACTTCCGTTGGGCAATTACGGACAAAGACAATGTTGTCGTCCGCAAAGAGCAGATGGTTAATCCGCGGTCCTCAGCGATTGGCCTGTAAGCTGACAAGTCGGCCCGCTCGCTGTTCGGCTTCAAGAGCCGCTGAAAGCCCTTGGGAGCAAATTAGGAAAAGGAATGGCTAGAGGGGGTCGCCTTGTCTGATTCCCCTAGTTGGAGAGAAATCTTGGGAGAGAGTGCCGTTAAGACGAATTGAGAATGAAACAGTGGAAACACAGCGGAGTAACAACTGTACCCAGTCCGATGCGAATCCCATATGTATCATTACGTCTTTGAGAAAAGACCATTCAACTTTGTCAAAGGCCTTCTCCATGTCTAGTTTTAAGGCATCCCCTTGATAGATCGAAGCGCTATTAGAATGAAGAGTATGAACAAGTTCATGGGCAATCAGAATATTATCGGTGATGTTCCTACCACTAACAAAAGCGGCTTGCGCATCACTGATATAGGATGGTAAGATAGGCTTGAGTCGATTCACAAGAACCTTGGCAACGGTTTTGTAAATGACAGTGCATAAGCTGATCGGCCTAAACGGACGCATGCTAGAAGCGTCAGGCACTTTCAGGATGAGGACAATAATCGTTTTGTTAACCGTCGCCATGTCCTCTTCCCCTCGTAAAAGACACAGACAAAGTTGGACGAACTCGGGCCCAATGACATCCCAGTATTGCCTGTAGAAGATGCTATGGAAGCCATCAAAACCCGGAGCTTTCCTGGGACCTATATCCCGGAAAGCTGTAATCACCTCATCTTCAGTGAAAGGTCGTAGCAACGAATCATTCATTGAGGCATTAACGACTGGGCTGATGTGTTCCAAAAGATGGGGAGAGGAAGTCGAATTGGACGATGTAAATAAAACTTGAAAATAATCCGAGGCAATCCGAAGAAGCTCAGATTTTTCGGTATGCCAGGTTTGGTTTACATCAAAAAGTCCACGTATAGTGTTCTTTTTCCATCGTTTAGATGCCCTAGCATGAAAGAAGGACGTGTTTTTGTCACCTTGCGACAGCCAGGCAACACGGGAACGCTGTGCCCAATAGGCTTCTCGTGCGTCTAATAGACGTCGAAGTTCTAATTTCGCATCTCGTAGGTTAACCAGCAATTCATGTGATAGCTGCCGTCGACGCATGTAAGAATTAATCTGACGTTGAAGCTCAGCGATGCGGTTGTTGGATTTGAAACGTCGAGTCGTTTGCCAATCATGTAAGTGGTTTCCAACAATAGTCAACTTGTCAATGAGGGTGCCTGACGCGTTTGACCAAGCTTGGTGGAAAGTTTTGATACATGATGGGTCATTTGCCCAGGAAGATTCAAAGCGAAAGTGATCGCTATCATTCCGGGAACGAGTCTCATTGGGATCAACACGTTTGGTGTCCATGAGAATAACATAATGATCGGAATCTAGAGAGAAAATGTTCCTGCATTGGAATGTTAGGTGTGCATTTAGCCATGTATTACAGGCAAGGAATCGATCTAGTCGTTCACAAACGGATGCAACGTTGGGCCCCGTTCGTGACCATGTGAACTAGCCTGAACAGGGTTTACAATCAAAAATTTCATTACGAGCTAGGCAATCTCGAAAGTTGTTAATTTGTGATTGTGGTCTGCGACTTCCGTCTTGTTTTTCGGAGTCGGATAAAATGTCGTTTAGATCTCCACCTATTAGCCAAGGCAACTGTGAATTGCGGCGAAGAGAGTCTATGAGCTCCCATGTTTTATGTTTCATCCTAGTTTCCGCGTACCCATAGACGCCAGTGAATCGAAAGCAATCATCAGTAGTTGTAATAGTTGAATCAATGTAACGATCAGAGTACGATAAAAGATCCAGAGTTGCATTATTATTCCATAATAATAAAAGACCTGAGCAAGTGGGGCTGCTTTTCACATGGAAGCAACCCGTCATATCCAAAGAAAACTTTAAACGTTCGAAATCAAAATTAAGCAATCTAGTTTCAGACAAGAAAATAATGGTTGGTTCCAACTTCTGGACTAGGGAAACAAGACCTTGAACTGCCTCTGGTGAACCAAGCCCACGGCAGTTCCAGCAAAATATCCTCATTTCTCTCGGCGGGGTTGAATATCAACCGCCGCCGAAGAGATTTTGCTGCTCATCCCAGCTTTAGTATGTTTGGTAGTCTTTTCAGATGGTGCACCGGGTTTTGCCGGTCTTGCTTGAACCTTGGGGGAGGTACGCGGACGCTTGGCCACAGTTGGGGCAGCTAGAGGTGGGCTGCGCTTTGCCTTGCGAGGTCCCATTGCACCCTTCGGAGGGCTTGATGTGGTAGCAAGCCAATCCTCGAACTCCGGGTTGACAGGCTCATAAGCGTTACTGCCGTGGCCAGCAGTGGTAGATTTGTCAGGCACAGCAGTAGGCACCGGGAATCCTTCACCGTCAATCAGCACGAATCGTTGTTCAGGAGGGGTGGATGATGCATCATCAATCCCTGCAGCATGGGCGGTGTTGGGAGATCCAGTGTTAGCTGATTCCGCATCAGCGGGAATAATATCGAGAGGGACCACGTCGAGGGGTTCAACTGATATGCCAGCAGTGGGTGTGGTATGCTTTCCACTGGTAACGTCCCCCACGTCTGCCATTGGTGCATCAGGGGCAATTGGGGCCGTCTGGTCCAGCAGTGTGTCTGCACCCATAGGTGCCACAGCAGTGATGGGCTTAGCAGCAGCATCGGCAGAGGGAACTGCAGTAGCCTCGTCTTTTGGGTCTGTTGCAGCAGTATCCGTCATCTGCGTGGCTGAGGCGGCGTCAGCAACAACAACTTTTTTTCCTTTTGATATGTTCCTGTGTAGCAGAAAGGAAAGCAACGACAGTTAGGAAAGTGCCGTTGAAAAGAGCATAGTAGACAAATATTAAGAAATATGTCCCTGGATAAAATTGCATAAAAATTAGCCAAAGATACCATTGGTGGCTGGTTTCTTTGTTGTTGGTCCGGTACCTGAGAAAGTATAAGATTGTTGAGCATGAGCGTCATAGAGATGCATGCAGCATGCAAAGCATAAAGAGCAAAAAAAAAAGAGGGTCCAAACCCTAAAGAGAAAAATAGGGATATAGATGTGGGTACCGGTGGTTGTGGATTGCTTGGTCGAAGGGCCAGCAGGTTCGAAGTAGCACACCCGACATCTGGTCATTATTTTGGACCTATTCTTCGGAGCAGGGGCACGTAGCCAGTCTCCATACTACTGGGGTTCCGTCGTGTCATCCTTAAATTCCGTGCAGGTGGCTTTAAGATGACATAGAAGGCCACACCCATGACAGAAGGTGGGCAGCTTCTCATATTGAATCGGGAGCATTTGAGGATCCTCGTCCTCTCTGCGCATGGCCACAAACCGACGCAAAGGTATGTTTACATTGATAATAACCCAGACACGAAGGAACTTGATCATGTTCCTATCATCCGACTTTCGAGAGTCTGTTCCTATAACCGCGCCAAGCCCACTGCCAAGGGTTCGTCCGGTGATATTAGCCACTGTAACTCCAGTCATCATGGCTATGGGCACCCTGTGGATTCGTACCTAGATTCTCATCTGGTTGTATATATAACCATCAATGGTAAGTTTTGGTTGAACCGGTAGGAGCGCCAGCCAATCCTTCTTGAATGTCCAAGGTCCTCTTTTTAGAACTTGTAGAACTAGTGTTTTGATATATTAATTGAAAAATGTTTTGGACCAATTTGAAAAGAATTTAAAACTTGGTTTTAAGTCCAAACAACTTGAAAATATGTTTGAGGTATTTTAAGAGGTTTTTGGCAATGTTTTTCATGCTATTATATAGCCAAACTTGTGTTTTCAAGCTACCCGTATCGATACGGTTGTACCCGTACCGATACCTTTTTGCCCCAGTTTGGTCACTGCCAAAACCCGTATCGAAACAGGCTTGGCCGTTTCGATACGGATCGGGATCGTTTCGATACGCCTGGTAAGCGTACCGATCCCCTTTCCAAAAACCCCAACGGCTATTTCCCAACGGTCATTTAAATGTAAAATCGTACCGATACGCTCTCAAGCGTATCGATACGCCTAGGCTGGCAAGGGCCCAACGGCTAGTTTCTATGAAGGCCGTACCGATACGGGTCCAAGCGTATCGATACGGATGGCTGCAGAACATCATTTATGAAGGGAAATAAAGTCCTCAACGGCTCCAAATCATCCCCAACGGCTAGTAACGGCTATAAACTCATCAAGGAGTATAAAAGGGACCTCCAAGCATCAAGTAAAGGCTAATGCTCATATTGTCAAACATCAAATGATCAAGAATTGTCTTAGAGCTTAAATTGTCATTTATTGTATATTTAAACACTAGTGAGCCAAAATTGTCAAATTTGCTCAAGAGTTTTAGGTTTTGGGTGAGTGCTTAGTTGTGCAAACAAACACCTATTAGAGGGTTTTAAGTTTGCTTATTGTTTCTCTTTGTAAGAGAGGGTTTCAATCAAGGCTTTGGGTAGAAAGCTTGATTGTGTGTAAGGGTTACCTCCTAAGCCTAGAAAAGGGGAAGAACAATTAGTGGAATTGTTTGGAAATCCTTAGTGGGGAGCTAAGGTAGTGGATGTAGACCTTAGTTAGAAGGTTGAACCACTATAAATCATTGTGTCTATTTACATTCTAGCTTCCACAACCCTTCCACCCAAAAATCCACCTCTCCACCACTTGGTGAGCATAATCGGTTGAACGAAACGAGCCCCACACATCTCAACAGAACTTCGTCCCTGCAGGACTTAGTCTCAAATTTGAAAAGGAAATAACCAGAGCCCAGAGTCGTTACCAATGAGAGTTTATCACTTCCCCATACGAAGGTGAAGATGCGCACCACGGCTGTTTCATCAAAATCCTTAGTGTTGAAGAGTTTCCCAATCAGAGACGACTTGTAGTCATCGAGTGGGACGACCTTCGTGGATGCAGGCGCACAGATCACATTTTTCTCCTCCGCAGTGAATTGGAGGTTGTCAAAACGGGAGAGAAAAGAGTCTGTAGAAGCCATATGAGGAAGGTTGCACGGATGAGAATGTAGTAGTAAGATAAAGTGATCGAGGTTAGACGTAAATGTCACACAAAGACAGCTGATCGCATGGAGGGGAAAGGTAAGACCAGTGGTCAGTATATGATGAGGGAATGTCCCCAGGAAAGGAACAGATCGTTTAAATTTTGAGGACTGTGGATAATCCAAATAACAATAGGATAATATTGATTTAAATTTAAATAGAATCCTAGTAATCGTGGGATTATAGGATAATATTAATTTAAATGAAAATAGGATCCTAGAAGGTGTCGGATTATCAAGATAATTTAATAGTAATTTGAATGTAAATAGTATCCTGATAATCATGGGATTAAAGGATAATATTAATTTAAATTCAAATAGAATCCTAGTAGGTGAGGGATTATCCAGATAAGGGATGAACAAAATTCTTTGAATTTTATTATCCACAATTGTTAAATCGTGGTAATATAGAATTTTGTCCAGATAATTTCCAAAAATCAAATAAGCCCGAAAGAATAGGAATATATCAAGATTTGATAAATCTTGTTGGGAAGCTTCCGATATGCTTGGGAGAAAGGTACGTGCATGAGGGTTAGATTCCCATGCAAAGCTGGGATACGGAATTTTGAATTTTCTGGGAATCCTGTGTAGAACGATAATTTTATTCTCTAACTGACAGTATCCCGGGTTCCTAAAATTGTGGAACAACTGAGACGTAGCTTCCTTCCGGCGTCTCGCGGTTGCAGTAGTACCAGTAGTGTTATCTGACTGGTAGATGAACAATCGTGTTCTGAAACACAATTGGTGACCAGGAACAAGCAGAAGGAAACTTGTTTCTAAATTGTAATTAGCCTGAAAACAGACAAATGATAATAATAATAATAATAATAATAATAATAATAATAATAATAATAATAATAATAATAATAATAATAATAATAATAATAATAATAATAATAATAATAGAATACTGGTGGTCTGTTCGAAAATCAGTAACAAGTAACGATATGAAGGAGCCTAGTGCATGGCTTCATGTGTGGACGTGTGCATGCAGGCAGATGCGTCCATTGTTAGTGTAAGTATGGTATAAGTGAATGAACAGAACCATAATTTTCCCGGAGGGACGCCGCTGTTTAGGGAGATGATACAAGGTCGTAAAGACCAGGAAAGTGCCTGCGTTCTGTAAAAAGAGGCAGGGCTGTCGAAGGGCACCATAATTGATGGCCCAGCATTTGAGTGATGCTTGTGGATAGCATCAGATGCCTGATCGGCAAGGGTTGGCCAGTGCCAGTGCAAAAACATTGTGATTGCCACTGATAAGTGCAAAAGAAATACGATGGGGATGGGAAGAACCCGTAGTAACAAGTAGAAAAAATTCGTCCGGGTATGGTGGGTGGTTTTTACTGTCATCGTGTATGTGCTAAGCAAGCACCACCATGGCAGTGGGAGGGGGAGAAGGCATGGAGGGTGGCGGAGGGTATGGAGGAAGAAGGCGGTGATAAGGAGGGAGGGAGGAAAAGTGAGGGGGAGGGTAGAGAGAAAAAATGAGAGAGAAATTACCCGTTGGACTTTTAACTGAGTAAAAAATACAGAAATTGAGTTTTTGCAATATAATCGTGTTGAAACAACCATAATCAATTATATGAACTCCTAAAATATGATTAAAACTTGTTTTTCAGTCATTTTTGAAGAGGTTTCGGGCGAGCGGGTCTAAATGAGCCGTAAAATGGACCCGTTGGACTTTTAACTGAGTAAAAATATAGAAATTGACTTTTTGCAATATAATCTTGTTGAAAAGCTCGTAATCAATTATATGAACTCCTAAAATTGGATCAAAACTTGTTTTTCGGTCCTTTTTGTAGAGGTTTCGGACGAGCGGGTCTAAATGGGCCTTAAAATTATCCCGTTGAACTTATAACTGCGTAAAAAGAACAGAAATTGATTTTTTTGCAATACAATAATGTTGAAAAGCTCGTAATCAATGATATGAACTCTTAAGTTTTGATTAAAACTTGTTTTGCGGTCCTTTTTGTAGAGGTTTCGGACGAGCGAGTCTAAATGGGTCGTAAAATGGACCCGTTAGACTTTTAACTGAGTAAAAAATACAGAAATTGAGTTTTTGCAATATAATCGTGTTGAAACGATCGTAATCAATTATTTGAACTCCTAGAATTTGATTAAAACTTGTTTTCAGTCATTTTTGAAGAGGTTTCGGGCGAGCGGGTCTAAATGGGCCGTAAAATGGACCCATTGGAGTTTTAACTGAGTAAAAAATACAGAAATTGACTTTTTGCAATATAAACTTGTTGAAAAGCTCGTAATAAATTATATGAACTCCTAAAATTGGATCAAAACTTGTTTTTCGGTCCTTTTGTAGAGGTTTCGGACGAGCGGGTCTAAATGGGCCTTAAAATTGACCCGTTGAACTTATAACTGCGTAAAAAGAACATAAATTGAATTTTTGCAATACAATAGTGTTGAAAAGCTCGTAATCAACGATATGAACTCTTAAGTTTTGATTAAAACTTGTTTTGCGGTCCTTTTTGTAGAGGTTTTGGACGAGCGGGTCTAAATGGGCCGTAAAATGAACCCGTTGGACTTTTAATTGAGTAAAAAGTACAAAAATTGTGTTTTTGCAATATAATCGTGTTGAAAAGATCGTAATCAATTATATGAACTCCTAAAATTTGATTAAAACTTGTTTTTCAGTCATTTTTGAAGAGGTTTCAGGCAAGCGGGTCTAAATGGGCCGGAAAATGGACCCGTTGGACTTTTTACTAAGTAAAAAATACCGAATTTGAGTTTTTGCAATATAATCTTGTTGAAAAGCTCGTAATCAATTATATGAACTCCTAAAATTGGATCAAAACTTGTTTTTCGGTCCTTTTTGTAGAGGTATCGAACGAGCGGGTCTAAATGGGCCGTAAAATGGACCTGTTGGACTTTTAACTAGGTAAAAAATACCGAATTGCAATATAATCTTGTTGAAAATCTCGTAATCAAGTATATGAACTCCTAAAATTGGATCAAAACTTGTTTTTCGGTCCTTTTTGTAGAGGTTTTGGACGAGCGGGTCTAAATGGGACTTAAAATGGACCCGTTGAACTTATAACTGCGTAAAAAGAACAGAAATTGAATTTTTGCAATACAATAGTGTTGAAAAGCTCGTAATCAACAATATGAACTCTTAAGTTTTGATTAAAACTTGTTTTGCAGTCCTTTTTGTAGAGATTTCGGACGAGCGGGTCTAAATGGGCCGTAAAATTGACCCGTTGGACTTTTAACTGTGTAAAAAGTACCAAAATTTAGGTTTTGCAATATAATCATGTTGAAAAGATCGTAATCAATTATATGAACTCCTAAAATTTGATTAAAACTTGTTTTTCAGTCATTTTTGAAGAGGTTTCGGGCGAGCGAGTCTAAATGGGCCGTAAAATGGACTCGTTGGACTTTTAACTGAGTAAAAAATACCGAATTTGAGTTTTTGCAATATAATCTTGTTGAAAAGCTCGTAATAAATTATATGAACTCCTAAAATTGGATCAAAACTTGTTTTTCGGTCCTTTTGTAGAGGTTTCGGACGAGCGGGTCTAAATGGGCCTTAAAATTGACCCGTTGAACTTATAACTGCGTAAAAAGAACATAAATTGAATTTTTGCAATACAATAGTGTTGAAAAGCTCGTAATCAACGATATGAACTCTTAAGTTTTGATTAAAACTTGTTTTGCGGTCCTTTTTGTAGAGGTTTTGGACGAGCGGGTCTAAATGGGCCGTAAAATGAACCCGTTGGACTTTTAATTGAGTAAAAAGTACAAAAATTGTGTTTTTGCAATATAATCGTGTTGAAAAGATCGTAATCAATTATATGAACTCCTAAAATTTGATTAAAACTTGTTTTTCAGTCATTTTTGAAGAGGTTTCAGGCAAGCGGGTCTAAATGGGCCGAAAAATGGACCCGTTGGACTTTTAACTAAGTAAAAAATACCGAATTTGAGTTTTTGCAATATAATCTTGTTGAAAAGCTCGTAATCAATTATATGAACTCCTAAAATTGGATCAAAACTTGTTTTTCGGTCCTTTTTGTAGAGGTATCGAACGAGCGGGTCTAAATGGGCCGTAAAATGGACCTGTTGGACTTTTAACTAGGTAAAAAATACCGAATTTGAGTTTTTGCAATATAATCTTGTTGAAAATCTCGTAATCAAGTATATGAACTCCTAAAATTGGATCAAAACTTGTTTTTCGGTCCTTTTTGTAGAGGTTTTGGACGAGCGGGTCTAAATGGGACTTAAAATGGACCCGTTGAACTTATAACTGCGTAAAAAGAACAGAAATTGAATTTTTGCAATACAATAGTGTTGAAAAGCTCGTAATCAACAATATGAACTCTTAAGTTTTGATTAAAACTTGTTTTGCAGTCCTTTTTGTAGAGATTTCGGACGAGCGGGTCTAAATGGGCCGTAAAATTGACCCGTTGGACTTTTAACTGAGTAAAAAGTACCAAAATTTAGGTTTTGCAATATAATCATGTTGAAAAGATCGTAATCAATTATATGAACTCCTAAAATTTGATTAAAACTTGTTTTTCAGTCATTTTTGAAGAGGTTTCGGGCGAGCGAGTCTAAATGGGCCGTAAAATGGACTCGTTGGACTTTTAACTGAGTAAAAAATACCGAATTTGAGTTTTTGCAATATAATCTTGTTGAAAAGCTCGTAATAAATTATATGAACTCCTAAAATTGGATCAAAACTTGTTTTTCGGTCCATTTGTAGAGGTTTCGGACAAGCGGGTCTAAATGGGCCTTAAAATTGACCCGTTGAACTTATAACTGCGTAAAAAGAACATAAATTGAATTTTTGCAATACAATAGCGTTGAAAAGCTCGTAATCAACGATATGAACTCTTAAGTTTTGATTAAAACTTGTTTTGCGGTCCTTTTTGTAGAGGTTTTGGACGAGCGGGTCTAAATGGGCCGTAAAATGAACCCGTTGGACTTTTAATTGAGTAAAAAGTACAAAAATTGTGTTTTTGCAATATAATCGTGTTGGAAAGATCGTAATCAATTATATGAACTCCTAAAATTTGATTAAAACTTGTTTTTCAGTCATTTTTGAAGAGGTTTTAGGCAAGCGGGTCTAAATGGGCCGGAAAATGGACCCGTTGGACTTTTAACTAAGTAAAAAATACCGAATTTGAGTTTTTGCAATATAATCTTGTTGAAAAGCTCGTAATCAATTATATGAACTCCTAAAATTGGATCAAAACTTGTTTTTCGGTCCTTTTTGTAGAGGTATCGAACGAGCGGGTCTAAATGGGCCGTAAAATGGACCTGTTGGACTTTTAACTAGGTAAAAAATACCGAATTTGAGTTTTTGCAATATAATCTTGTTGAAAATATCGTAATCAAGTATATGAACTCCTAAAATTGGATCAAAACTTGTTTTTCGGTCCTTTTTGTAGAGGTTTTGGACGAGCGGGTCTAAATGAGACTTAAAATGGACCCGTTGAACTTATAACTGCGTAAAAAGAACAGAAATTGAATTTTTGCAATACAATAGTGTTGAAAAGCTCGTAATCAACAATATGAACTCTTAAGTTTTGATTAAAACTTGTTTTGCAGTCCTTTTTGTAGAGATTTCGGACGAGCGGGTCTAAATGGGCCGTAAAATTGACCCGTTGGACTTTTAACTGAGTAAAAAGTACCAAAATTTAGGTTTTGCAATATAATCATGTTGAAAAGATCGTAATCAATTATATGAACTCCTAAAATTTGATTAAAACTTGTTTTTCAGTCATTTTTGAAGAGGTTTCGGGCGAGCGAGTCTAAATGGGCCGTAAAATGGACCCGTTGGACTTTTAACTGAGTAAAAAATACCGAATTTGAGTGTTTGCAATATAATCTTGTTGAAAAGCTCGTAATAAATTATATGAACTCCTAAAATTGGATCAAAACTTGTTTTTCGGTCCTTTTTGTAGAGGTTTCGGACGAGTGAGTCTAAATGGGCCTTAAAAAGGACCCGTTGAACTTATAACTGCGTAAAAAGAACAAAAATTGAATTTTGCAATACAATAGTGTTCAAAAGCTCGTAATCAACGATATGAGCTCTTAAGTTTTGATTAAAACTTGTTTTGCGGTCCTTTTGTAGAGGTTTCGGACGAGCGGGTCTATATAGGCCGTAAAATGGACCCGTTGGACTTTTAACTGAGTAAAAAATATCGAATTTGTGTTTTTGAAATAAAATCTTGTTGAAAAGCTCGTAATCAATTATATGGAGTCCTAAAATTTGATTAAAACTTGTTTTTCGGTCATTTTTGAAGAGGTTTCGGGCGAGTGGGTCAAAATGGACCCGTAAAATGGACCCGTTCGACTTTTAACTGAGTAAAAAATACCGAATTTGAGTTTTTGCAATATAATCTTGTTGAAAAGCTCGTAATCAATTATATGAACTCCTAAAATTGGATCAAAACTTGTTTTTCAATCCTTTTTGTAGAGGTTTCGAACGAGCGGGTCTAAATGGGCCATAAATGGACCCGTTGGACTTTTAACTAAGTAAAAAATATCGAATTTGAGTTTTTGCAATATAATCTTGTTGCAAAGCTCGTAATCAATTATATGAACTCCTAAAATTGGATCCAAACTTGTTTTCGGTCCTTTTTGTAGTGGTTTCGGACGAGCGGGTCTAAATGGGCCGTAAAATGGACCCGTTGAACTTATAACTGCGTAAAAAGAACAAAAATTGAATTTTTTGCAATACAATAGTGTTCAAAAGCTCGTAATCAACGATAGGAACTCTTAAGTTTTGATTAAAACTTGTTTTGCGGTCCTTTTTGCAGAGGTTTCGGACGAGCGGGTCTAAATGGGCCGTAAAATGGACCGTTGGACTTTTAACTGAGTAAAAAATACATAAATTGAGTTTTTGCAATATAATCATGTTGAAACGATCGTAATCAATTATAGGAACTCCTAAAATTTGATTAAAACTTGTTTTTCAGTCAATTTTGAAGAGGTTTCGGGCGAGTGAGTCTAAAGAGGCTGTAAAATGGACCCGTTGGACTTTTAACTGAGTAAAAAAATACCGATTTTGAATTTTTGCAATATAATCTTGTTGAAAAGCTCGTAATCAATTATATGAACTCCTAAAATTGGGTCAAAACTTGTTTTTCGGTCCTTTTTGTAGAGGTTTAGAACGAGCGGGTCTAAATGGGCCGTAAAATGGACCCGTTGGACTTTTAACTAAGTAAAAAATACTGAATTTGAGTTTTTGCAATATAATCTTGTTGAAAAGATCGTAATCAATTATATGAACTCATAAAATTTGATTAAAACTTGTTTTTCAGTCATTTTTGAAGAGGTTTCAGGCTAGCGAGTCTAAATGGGCCGTAAAATGGACCCGTTGGACTTTTAACTGAGTAAAAAATACCGAATTTGAGTTTTTACAATATAATCTTGTTTAAAATCTCGTAATCAATTATATGAACTCCTAAAATTGGATCAAAACTTGTTTTCGGTCATTTTTTGTAGAGGTTTCGGACGAGCGAGTCTAAATGGGCTTTAAAATGGACCCGTTGAACTTATAACTGCGTAAAAAGAACAGAAATTGAATTTT
Source organism: Hibiscus trionum (assembly GCA_030270665.1). Classification (NCBI taxonomy): domain Eukaryota; kingdom Viridiplantae; phylum Streptophyta; class Magnoliopsida; order Malvales; family Malvaceae; genus Hibiscus; species Hibiscus trionum. The sequence continues at coordinate 35,093,757 of BSYR01000026.1, read as the reverse complement.
TGCAATACAATAGTGTTGAAAAGCTCGTAGTCAACGATATGAACTCTTAAGTTTTGATTAAAACATGTTTTGCGGTCCTTTTTGTAGAGGTTTCAGACGAGCGGGTCTAAATTGGTCGTAAAATGGACCCGTTGGACTTTTAACAGTGTAAAAAGTACAAAAATTGAGTTTTTGCAATAATATCGTGTTGAAAAGATCGTAATCAATGATATGAAGTCCTAAAATTTGATTAAAACTTTTTTCGGTCATATTTGAAGAGGTTTCGGGCGAGCGGGTCCAAATGGGCCGTAAAATGGACCCGTTGGACTTTTAACTCACTAAAAAATACCGAATTTGAGTTTTTGCAATATAATCTTGTTGAAAAGCTCGTAATCAATTAAATGAACTCCTAAAATTGGATCCAAACTTGTTTTCGGTCCTTTTTGTAGTGGTTTCGGACGAGCGGGTCTAAATGGGCCTTAAAATGGACCCGTTGAACTTATAACTGCGTAAAAAGAACAAAAATTGAATTTTTTGCAATACAATAGTGTTCAAAAGCTCGTAATCAACGATAGGAACTCTTAAGTTTTGATTAAAACTTGTTTTGCGGTCCTTTTTGCAGATGTTTCGGACGAGCGGGTCTAAATGGGCCGTAAAATGGACCCGTTGGACTTTTAACTTAGTAAAAAATACATAAGTTGAGTTTTTGCAATATAATCATGTTGAAATGATCGTAATCAATTATATGAACTCCTAAAATTTGATTAAAACTTGTTTTTCAGTCATTTTTGAAGAGGTTTCGGGCGAGCGGGTCTAAATGGGCCGTAAAATGGACCCGTTAAACTTATAACTGCGTAAGAAGAACATAAATTAAATTTTTGCAATACAATAGTTTTGAAAAGCTCGTAATCAACGATATGAACTCTTAAGTTTTGATTAAAACTTGTTTTGCAGTCCTTTTTGTAGAGGTTTCGGACGAGCGGGTCTAAATGGGCCGTAAAATGGACCCTTGGACTTTAACTGAGTAAAAAGTACCAAAATTTAGTTTTTGCAATATAATCTTGTTGAAAAGCTCGTAATCAATTATATGAACTCCTAAAATTGGATCAAAACTTGTTTTTCGGTCCTTTTTGTAGAGGTTTCGGACGAGTTAGTCTAAATGGGCCTTAAAATGGACCCGTTGAACTTATAACTGCGTAAAAAGAACAGAAATTGAATTTTTACAATACAATAGTGTTCAAAAGCTCGTAATCAACGATATGAACTCTTAAGTTTTGATTAAAACTTGTTTTGCGGTCCTTTTTATAGAGGTTTCAGACAAGCGGGTCTAAATGGGCCGTAAACTTGTTTTGCGGTCAATTTTGAAGAAGTTTCGGGCGAGTGGGTCTCAATGGGCCGTAAAATGGACCCGTTGGACTTTTAAGTGAGTAAAAAATACCGAATCTGAGTTTTTGCAATATAATCTTGTTGGAAAGCTCGTAATCAATTATATGAACTCCTAAAATTGGGTCAAAACTTGTTTTTCGGTCCTTTTTGTAGAGGTTTCGAACGAGCGGGTCTAGATGGGCCGTAAAATGGACCCGTTGGACTTTTAACTAAGTAAAAAATACCGAATTTGAGTTTTTGCAATATAATCATGTTGAAAAGATCGTAATCATTTATATGAACTCATAAAAATTGATTAAAACTTGTTTTTCAGTCATTTTTGAAGAGGTTTCGGGCGAGCGAGTCTAAATGGGCCGTAAAATGGACCCGTTGGACTTTTAACTGAGTAAAAAATACCGAATTTGAGTTTTTGCAATATAATCTTGTTGAAAATCTCGTAATCAATTATATGAACTCCTAAAATTGGATCAAAACTTTTTTTCGGTCCTTTTTGTATTGGTTTCGAACGAGCGGGTCTATATGGGCCTTAAAATGGACCCGTTGGACTTTTAAGTGAGTAAAAAATACCGAATCTGAGTTTTTGCAATATAATCTTGTTGAAAAGCTCGTAATCAATTATATGAACTCCTAAAATTGGATCAAAACTTGTTTTTCGATCCTTTTTGTAGAGGTTTCGAACGAGCGGGTCTAAATGGGCCATAAATGTACCCGTTGGACTTTTAACTAAGTAAAAAATACCGAATTTGAGTTTTTGCAATATAATCTTGTTGAAAAGCTCGTAATCAATTATATGAACTCCTAAAATTGAATCAAAACTTGTTTTCGGTCCTTTTTGTAGACGTATTGGACGAGCGGGTCTAAATGGGCCTTAAAATGGACCCGTTGAACTTATAATTGCGTAAAAACAACATAAATTGAATTTTTGCAATACAATAGTGTTGAAAAGCTCGTAATCAACGATATGAACTCTTAAGTTTTGATTAAAACTTGTTTTGCAGTCCTTTTTGTAGAGCTTTCGGACGAGCGGGTCTAAATGGGCCGTAAAATGGACCCGTTGGACTTTTAACTGAGTAAAAAGTACAAAAATTGAGTTTTTGCAATATAATCGTGTTGAAAAGATCGTAATCAATGATATGAAGTCCCAAAGTTTGATTAAAACTTTTTTTTCGGTCATTTTTGAAGAGGTTTCGCGTGAGCGGGTCTAAATGGGCCGTAAAATGGACCCGTTGGACTTTTAACCGAGTAAAAAATACCGAATTTGAGTTTTTGCAATATAATCTTGTTGAAAAGCTCTTAATCAATTATATGAACTCCTAAAATTTGATCAAAACTTGTTTTTCAGTCATTTTTGAAGAAATTTCGGATGAGCGGGTCTAAATGGGCCTTAAAATGGACCCGTTGAACTTATAACTGCGTAAAAAGAACAGAAATTGAATTTTTGCAAAACAATAGTGTTGAAAAGATTGTAATCAGTTATATGAACTCCTAAAATTTGATTAAAACTTATTTTTCAGTCATTTTTGAAGAGGTTTCGGGCGAGCGGGTCCAAATGGGCCGTAAAATGGACCCATTGGACTTTTAACTGTGTAAAAAGTACAAAAATTGAGTTTTTGCAATATAATCGTGTTGAAAATATCGTAATCAATTATATGAACTCCTAAATTTTGATTAAAACTTGTTTTTCAGTCATTTTTGAAGAGGTTTCGGACGAGCGGGTCTAAATGGGCCGTAAAATGGACCCGTTGGACTTTTAACTGAGTAAAAAATACAGAAATTGACTTTTTGCAATATAATCTTGTTGAAAAGCTCGTAATCAATTATATGAACTCCTAAAATTGGATCAAATCTTGTTTTTCGGTCCTTTTTGTAGAGGTTTCGAACGAGCGGGTCTAAATGGGCTTTAAAATGGACCCGTTGAACTTATAACTGCGTAAAAAGAACAGAAATTAAATTTTTTACAATACAATAGTGTTGAAAAGCTCGTAGTCAACGATATGAACTCTTAGGTTTTGATTAAAACTTGTTTTGCAGTCCTTTTTGTAGAGGTTTCGGACGAGCGGGTCTAAATGGGCCTTAAAATGGACCCATTGAACTTATAACTGCGTAAAAAGAACAGAAATTGAATTTTTGCAATACAACAGTGTTCAAAAGCTCGTAATCAACGATATGAACTCTTAAGTTTTGATTAAAACTTGTTTTGCGGTCCTTTTTGTAGAGGTTTCGGACGATCGGGTCTAAATGGGTCGTAAAATGGACCCGTTGGACTTTTAACTGAGTAAAAAGTACAAAAATTGAGATTTTGCAATATAATCGTGTTGAAAAGATCGCAATCAATGATATGAAGTCCTAAAATTTGATTAAAATTGTATTTCGTTCATTTTTGAAGAGGTTTCGGGCGAGCGGGTCTAAATGGGCCGAAAAATGGACCCGTTGGACTTTTAACTGAGTAAAAAATACCGAATTTGAGTTTTTGCAAGATAATCTTGTTAAAAACCTTGTAATCAATTATATGAACTCCTAAAATTCGATCAAAACTTATTTTTCGGTCCTTTTTGTAGAGGTTTCGGGCGAGCGGGTCTAAATGGTTCTTAAAATGGACCTGTTGAACTTATAACTGCGTAAAAAGAACAGAAATAGAATTTTTGCAATACAACAGTGTTCAAAAGCTCGTAATCAACGATATGAACTCTTAAGTTTTGATTAAAACTTGTTTTGCAGTCCTTTTTGTAGAGGTTTCGGACGAGCGATTCTAAATGGGCCGTAAAATGGACCTGTTGGACTTTTAACTGAGTAAAAAGTACAAAAATTGAGTTTTGCAATATAATCGTATTGAAAAGATCGTAATCAATGATATGAAGTCCTAAAATTTGATTAAAACTTGTTTTTCGGTCATTTTTGAAGAGGTTTCGGGCGAGCAGGTCTAAATGGGCCATAAAATGGACCCGTTGGACTTTTAACTGAGTAAAAAATACCGAATTTGTGTTTTTGCAATATAATCTTGTTGAAAAGCTCGTAATCAATTATATGAACTCCTAAAATTTGATCAAAACTTGTTTTTCAGTCATTTTTGAAGAGGTTTCAGGCGACTGGGTCTAAATGGGCCTTAAAATGGACTCGTTGAACTTTTAACTAAGTAAAAAATACTGAATTTGAGTTTTTGCAATATAATCTTGTTGAAAAGCTCGTAATCAATTATATGAACTCCTAAAATTGGATCAAAACTTGTTTTTCGGTCCTTTTTGTAGAGGTTTCGGACGAGGGGGTCTAAATAGGCCCGTTGAACTTATAACTGCGTAAAAAGAACATAAATTGAATTTTTTCAATACAATAGTGTTCAAAAGCTCGTAATCAACGATATGAACTCTTAAGTTTTGATTAAAACTTGTTTTGTGGTCCTTTTTGTAGAGGTTTCGGACGATCGGGTCTAAATGGGCCGTCAAATGGACCCGTTGGACTTTTAACTGAGTAAAAAGTACAAAAATTGAGTTTTTGCAATATAATCGTATTGAAAAGATCGTAATCAATGATATGAAGTCCTAAAATTTGATTAAAACTTGTTTTTCTGTCATTTTTGAAGAGGTTTCGGGCGAGCGGGTCTAAATGGGCCGTAAAATGGACCCGTTGGACTTTTAACTGAGTAAAAAATACTGATTTTGTGTTTTTGCAATATAATCTTGTTGAAAAGCTCGTAATCAATTACATGAACTCCTAAAATTTGATCAAAACTTGTTTTTCAGTCATTTTTGAAGAGGTTTCAGGCGAGTGGGTCTAAATGGGCCTTAAAATGGACCCGTTGAACTTTTAACTAAGTAAAAAATACCGAATTTGAGTTTTTGCAATATAATCTTGTCGAAAAGCTCGTAATCAATTATATGAACTCCTAAAATTGGATCAAAACTTGTTTTACGGTCCTTTTTGTAGAGGTTTCGGACGAGCGAGTCTAAATTGGCCTTAAAATAGACCCGTTGAACTTATAACTGCGTAAAAAGAACAGAAATTGAGTTTTTGCAATACAACAGTGTTCGAAAGCTCGTAATCAACGATATGAACTCTTAAGTTTTGATTAAAACTTGTTTTGCGGTCCTTTTTGTAGAGGTTTCGGACGATCGGGTCTAAATGGGCCGTAAAATGGACCCGTTGGACTTTTAACTGAGTAAAAAGTACAAAAATTGAGATTTTGCAATATAATCGTGTTGAAAAGATCGCAATCAATGATATGAAGTCCTAAAATTTGATTAAAATTGTATTTCGGTCATTTTTGAAGAGGTTTCGGGCGAGCGGGTCTAAATGGGCCGTAAAATGGACCCGTTGGACTTTTAGCTGAGTAAAAAATACCGAATTTGAGTTTTTGCAAGATAATCTTGTTGAAAACCTTGTAATCAATTATATGAACTCCTAAAATTCGATCAAAACTTATTTTTCGGTCCTTTTTGTAGAGGTTTCGAGCGAGCGGGTCTAAATGGTTCTTAAAATGGACCTGTTGAACTTATAACTGCGTAAAAAGAACAGAAATAGAATTTTTGCAATACAACAGTGTTCAAAAGCTCGTAATCAACGATATGAACTCTTAAGTTTTGATTAAAACTTGTTTTGCGGTCCTTTTGGTAGAGGTTTCGGACGAGCGATTCTAAATGGGCCGTAAAATGGACCCGTTGGACTTTTAACTGAGTAAAAAGTACAAAAATTGAGTTTTTGCAATATAATCGTATTGAAAAGATCGTAATCAATGATATGAAGTCCTAAAATTTGATTAAAACTTGTTTTTCGGTCATTTTTGAAGAGGTTTCGGGCGAGCAGGTCTAAATGGGCCGTAAAATGGACTCGTTGGACTTTTAACTAAGTAAAAAATACCGAATTTGAGTTTTTGCAATATAATCTTGTTGAAAAGCTCGTAATCAATTATATGAACTCCTAAAATTGGATCAAAACTTGTTTTTCGGTCCTTTTTGTAGAGGTTTCGGACGAGGGGGTCTAAATGGGCCCGTTGAACTTATAACTGCGTAAAAAGAACATAAATTGAATTTTTTCAATACAATAGTGTTCAAAAGCTCGTAATCAACGATAATGACTCTTAAGTTTTGATTAAAACTTGTTTTGTGGTCCTTTTTGTAGAGGTTTCGGACGATCGGGTCTAAATGGGCCGTCAAATGGACCCGTTGGACTTTTAACTGAGTAAAAAGTACAAAAATTGAGTTTTTGCAATATAATCGTATTGAAAAGATCGTAATCAATGATATGAAGTCCTAAAATTTGATTAAAACTTGTTTTTCAGTCATTTTTGAAGAGGTTTCGGGCGAGCGGGTCTAAATGGGCCCTAAATTGGACCCGTTGGACTTTTAACTGAGTAAAAAATACCGAATTTGTGTTTTTGCAATATAATCTTGTTGAAAAGCTCGTAATCAATTATATGAACTCCTAAAATTTGATCAAAACTTGTTTTTCAGTCATTTTTGAAGAGGTTTCAGGTGACTGGGTCTAAATGGGCCTTAAAATGGACTCGTTGAACTTTTAACTAAGTAAAAAATACCGAATTTGAGTTTTTGCAATATAATCTTGTTGAAAAGCTCGTAATCAATTATATGAACTCCTAAAATTAGATCAAAACTTGTTTTTCGGTCCTTTTTGTAGAGGTTTCGGACGAGGGGGTCTAAATGGGCCTTAAAATGGACTCGTTGAACTTATAACTGCGTAAAAACAACAGAAATTGAATTTTTGCAATACAATAGTGTTGAAAAGCTCGTAATCAACGATATGAACTCTTAAGTTTTGATTAAAACTTGTTTTGCGGTCCTTTTTGTAGAGGTTCCGGACGAGCGGGTCTAAATGGGCCGTAAAATGGACCCGTTGGACTTTTTTTTTTGAAGAAAGGGCCTCATTAAAAACCCCTACTATTGTCCTTCAAGCAAAGCTAGAGGACCCAAAAAAGGGGAATAGAGTGCCCAATTATTATTAATCAATTAATAGTTATTACAAGATGTTGAATACAATGGGGAATATCCGATTATATGAACTCCTAAAATTTGTTTTTCAGTCATTTTTGAAGAGGTTTCGGGCGAGCGGGTCTAAATGGGCCGTAAAATGGACCCGTTGGACTTTTAACTGAGTAAAAAACACTGAATTTGTGTTTTTGCAATATAATCTTGTTGAAAAGCTCGTAATCAATTATATGAACTCCTAAAATTGGATCAAAACTTGTTTTTCGGTCCTTTTTGTAGAGGTTTCGGACGAGCGGGTCTAAATGGGCCTTAAAATGGACCCGTTGAACTTATAACTGCGTAAAAAGAACATAAATTGAATTTTTGCAATATAATCATGTTGAAAAGATCGTAATAAATGATATGAAGTCCTAAAATTTGATTAAAACCTGTTTTGCGGTCCTTTTTTTAGAGGTTTCGAACGATCGGGTCTAAATGGGCCGTAAAATGGACCCGTTGGACTTTTAACTGAGTAAAAAATACAAAAAATGTGTTTTTGCAATATAATCTTGTTGAAAAGCACGTAATCAATTATATGAACTCCTAAATTTTGATCAAAACTTGTTTTTCGGTCATTTTTGAAGAGGTTTCGGGCGAGCGGGTCTAAATGGGCCGTAAAATGGACCCGTTGGACTTTTAACTGAGTAAAAAATATCGAATTTGTGTTTTTGCAATATAATATTGTTGAAAAGCTCGTAATCAATTATATGAACTCCTAAAATTTGATCAAAACTTGTTTTTCAGTCATTTTTGAAGAGGTTTCTGGCGAGTGGGTCTAAATGGGCCTTAAAATGGACCCGTTGAACTTTTAACTTAGTAAAAAATTCCGAATTTGAGTTTTTGCAATATAATCTTGTTGAAAAGCTCGTAATCAATTATATGAACTCCTAAAATTGGATCAAAACTTGTTTTTCGGTCCTTTTTGTAGAGGTTTCGGACGAGGGGGTCTAAATGGGCCTTAAAATGGACCCGTTAAACTTATAACTGCGTAAAAACAACAGAAATTGAATTTTTGCAATACAATAGTGTTGAAAAGCTCGTAATCAACGCTATGAACTTTTATGTTTTGATTAAAACTTGTTTTGCGGTCCTTTTTGTAGAGGTTCCGGACGAGCGGGTCTAAATGGGCCGTAAAATGGACCAGTTGGACTTTTAACTAAGTAAAAATACAGAATTTGAGTTTTTGCAATTTTATCGTGTTGAAAAGATCGTAATCAATTATATGAACTCCTAAAATTTGATTAAAACTTGTTTTTCAGTCATTTTTGAAGAGGTTTAGGGCGAGCGGGTCTAAATGGGACGTAAAATGGACCCGTTGGACTTTTAACTGAGTAAAAAGCACCGAATTTGTGTTTTTGCAATATAATCTTGTTGAAAAGCTCGTAATCAATTATATGAACTCCTAAAATTGGATCAAAACTTGTTTTTCGGTCCTTTTTGTAGAGGTTTCGTACGAGCGGGTCTAAATGGGCCTTAAAATAGACCCGTTGAACTTATAACTGCGTAAAAAGAACATAAATTGAATTTTTGCAATATAATCGTGTTGAAAAGATCGTAATCAATGATAAGAAGTCCTAAAATTTGATTAAAACTTGTTTTGCGGTCCTTTTTTTAGAGGTTTCGGACGATCGGGTCTAAATGGGCCGTAAAATGGACCCGTTGGACTTTTAACTGAGTAAAAAATACAAAAATTGTGTTTTTCAAATATAATCTTGTTGAAAAGCACGTAATCAATTATATGAACTCCTAAATTTTGATAAAAACTTTTTTTTCGGTCATTTTTGAAGAGGTTTCGGGCGAGCGGGTCTAAATGGGCCGTAAAATGGACCCGTTGGACTTTTAACTAAGTAAAAAATACCGAATTTGAGTTTTTGCAATATAATCTTGTTGAAAAGCTCGTAATCAATTATATGAATTCCTAAAATTCGATCAAAACTTATTTTTCGGTCCTTTTTGTAGAGGTTTCGGGCGAGCAGGTCTAAATGGGCCTTAAAATGGACCTGTTGAACTTATAACTGGGTAAAAAGAACAGAAATTGAATTTTTGCAATACAACTGTGTTCAAAAGCTCGTAATCAACGATATGAACTCTTGAGTTTTGATTAAAACTTGTTTTGCGGTCCTTTTTGTAGAGGTTTCGGATGAGCGGGTCTAAATGGGCCGTAAAATGGACCCGTTGGAGTTTTAACTAAGTAAAAAGTACAAAAAATGAGTTTTTGCAATATAATCGTGTTGAAAAGATCGTAATCAATGATATGAAGTCATAAAATTTGATTAAAACTTGTTTTTCGTCATTTTAGAAGAGGTTTCGGGCGAGCAGGTCTAAATGGGCCGTAAAATGGACCCGTTGGACTTTTAACTGAGTAAAAAATACCGAATTTGTGTTTTTGCAATATAATCTTGTTGAAAAGCTCGTAATCAATTATATGAACTCCTAAAATTTGATCAAAACTTGTTTTTCAGTCATTTTTGAAGAGGCTTCGGGCGAGTGGGTCTAAATGGGCCGTAAAATGGACTCGTTGGACTTTTAACTAAGTAAAAAATACCGAATTTGAGTTTTTGCAATATAATCTTGTTGAAAAGCTCGTAATCAATTATATGAACTCCTAAAATTGGATCAAAACTTGTGTTTCGGTCCTTTTTGTAGAGGTTTCGGACGAGCGGGTCTAAATGGGCCTTAAAATGGACCCGTTGAACTTATAACTGCGTAAAAACAACAGAAATTGAATTTTTGCAAAACAATAGTGTTGAAAAGGTCGTAATCAATGATATGAACTCTTAAGTTTTGATTAAAACTTGTTTTGCGGTCCTTTTTATAGAGGTTCCAGACGAGCGGGTCTAAATGGGCCGTAAAATGGACCCGTTGGACTTTTAACTAAGTAAAAAATACAGAAATTGAGTTTTTGCAATATAATCGTGTTGAAAAGATCGTAATCAATTATATGAACTCCAGAATTTGATTAAAACTTGTTTTTCGGTCATTTATGAAGAGGTTTCGGGCGAGCGGGTCTAAATGGGCCGTAAAATGGACCCGTTGGACTTTTAACTGAGTAAAAAACACCGAATTTGAGTTTTTGCAATATAATCTTGTTGAAAAGCTCGTAATCAATTATATGAACTCCTAAAATTGGATCAAAACTTGTTTTTCGGTCCTTTTTGTAGAGGTTTCGGACGAGCGAGTCTAAATGGGCCTTAAAATGGACCCGTTGAACTTATAACTGCGTAAAAAGAACAAAAATTGAATTTTTGCAATACAATAGTGTTCAGAAGCTCGTAATCAACGATATGAACTCTTAAGTTTTGATTAAAACTTGTTTTGCGGTCCTTTTTGTAGAGGTTTCGGACGATCGGGTCTAAATGGGCCGTCAAATGGACCAGTTAGAATTTTAACTGAGTAAAAAGTCCATAAATTGAGTTTTTGCAATATAATCGGGTTGAAAAGATCGTAATCAATGATATGAACTCCTAAAATTTGATTAAAACTTTCTTTTCGGTCATTTTTGAAGAGGTTTCGGGCGAGCGGGTCTAAATGGGCCGTAAAATGGACCCGTTGGACTTTTAACTGAGTAAAATAATACCGAATTTGAGTTTTTGCAATATAATCTTGTTGAAAAGCTCGTAACCAATTATATGAACTCCTAAAATTGGATCAAAACTTGTTTTTCGGTCGTTTTTGTAGAGGTTTCGGACGAGCGAGTCTAAATGGGCCTTAAAATGGACCCGTTGAACTTGTAACTGCGTAAAAAGAACAGAAATTGAATTTTTGCAATACAACAGTGTTCAAAATCTCGTAATCAATGATATGAACTCTTAAGTTTTGATTAAAACTTGTTTTGCGGTCCTTTTTGTAGAGGTTTCGGACGAGCGGGTCTAAATGGGCCGTAAAATGGACCTGTTGGACTTTTAAGTGAGTAAAAAATACAGAAATTGAGTTTTTGCAATATAATCGTGTTGAAACGATCGTAATCAATTATATGAACTCCTAAAATTTGATTATAACTTGTTTTTCAGTCATTTTTGAAGAGGTTTCGGGCGAGCGGGTCTAAATGGGCCGTAAAATGGACCCGTTGGACTTTTAACTGAGTAAAAAACACCGAATTTGAGTTTTTGCAATATAATCTTGTTGAAAAGCTCGTAACCAATTATATGAACTCCTAAAATTGGATCAAAACTTGTTTTTCGGTCATTTTTGAAGAGGTTTCGGGCGAGCGGGTGTAAATGGGTCGTAAATTGGACCTGTTGGACTTTTAACTAAGTAAAAAAATACCGAATTTGAGTTTTTGAAATATAATCTTGTTGAAAAGCTCGTAATCAATTATATGAAGTCCTAAAATTGGATCAAAACTTATTTTTGGGTCCTTTTTGTAGAGATTTCGGGCGAGCAGGTCTAAATGGGCCGTAAAATGGACCCGTTGGACTTTTAACTGTGTAAAAAGAACAAAAATTGAATTTTTGCAATACAATAGTGTTGAAAAGCTCGTAATCAACGATATGAACTCTTAAGTTTTGATTAAAACTTGTTTTGCGGTCCTTTTTGTAGAGGTTCTGAACGAGCGGGTATAAATGGGCCGTAAAATGGACCCATTGGACTTTTAACTGAGTAAAAAATATAGAAATTGAGTTTTTGCAATATAATCGTGTTGAAACGATCGTAATCAATTATATGAACTCCTAAAATTTGATTATAACTTGTTTTTCAGTCATTTTTGAAGAGCTTTCGGGCGAGCGGGTCTAAATGGGCCGTAAAATGGACCCGTTGGACTTTTAACTGAGTAAAAAACACCGAATTTGAGTTTTTACAATATAATCTTGTTGAAAAGCTCGTAACCAATTATATGAACTCATAAAATTGGATCAAAACTTGTTTTTTGGTCATTTTTGAAGAGGTTTCGCGCGAGCGGGTGTAAGTGGGCCGTAAATTGGACCCTTTGGACTTTTAACTAAGTAAAAAATACCGAATTTGAGTTTTTCCAATATAATCTTGTTGAAAAGCTCGTAATCAATTATATGAACTCCTAAAATTTGATCAAAACTTGTTTTTCGGTCATTTTTGAAGAGGTTTCGGGCAAGCGGGTGTAAATGGGCCGTAAATTGGACCCGTTGGACTTTTAACTAAGTAAAAAAATACCGAATTTGATTTTTTGCAATATAACCTTGTTGAAAAGCTCGTAATCAATTATATGAACTCCTAAAATTGGATAAAAACTTATTTTTCAGTCCTTTTTGTAAGAGGTTTCGGACGAGCGGGTCTAAATGGTCCTTAAAATGGACCCGTTGAACTTATAACTGCGTAAAAAGAACATAAATTGAATTTTTGCAATACAATAGTGTTCAAAAGCTCGTAATCAAAGATATAAACTCTCAAGTTTTGATTAAAACTTGTTTTGTGGTCCTTTTTGTAGAGGTTTCGGACAATCAGGTCTAAATGTGTCGTAAAATGGACCCGTTGGACTTTTAACTGAGTAAAAATACAGAAATTGAGTTTTTGCAATATAATCGTGTTGAAATGATCGTAATCAATTATATGAACTCCTAAAATTTGATTAAAACTTGTTTTCGGTCATTTTTAAAGAGGTTTCGGGCGAGCGGGTCTAAATGGGCCGTAAAATGGACCGGTTGAACTTATAACTGCATAAAAAGAACATAAATTGAATTTTTGCAATACAATAGTGTTCAAAAGCTCGTAATCAACGATATGAACTCTTAAGTTTTGATTAAAACTTGTTTTGCGGTCCTTTTTGTGGAGGTTTCGGACGAGCAGGTCTAAATGGGCCGTAAAATGGACCCGTTGACTTTTAACTGAGTAAAAAGTACAAGAATTGAGTTTTTACAATATAATCGTGTTGAAAAAATCGTAATCAATGATATGAAGTCCTAAAATTTGATTAAAACTTGTTTTTCGGTCATTTATGAAGAGGTTTCGGACGAGCAGGTCTAAATGGGCCGTAAAATGGACCCGTTGGACTTTTAACTGAGTAAAAAATACCGAATTTGTGTTTTTGCAATATAATCTTGTTGAAAAGCTCGTAATCAATTTTATGAACTCCTAAAATTTGATCAAAACTTGTTTTTCAGTCATTTTTGAAGAGGTTTCGGGCGAGTGGGTCTAAATGGGCCGTAAAATGGACCCGTAGGACTTTTAACTGAGTAAAAAGTACAAAAATTGAGTTTTTGCAATATAATCGTGTTGAAAAGATCGCAAACAAAGATATGAAGTCCTAAATTTTGATTAAAACTTGTTTTTCGGTCATTTTTAAAGAGGTTTCGGGCGAGCGGGTCTAAATGGGCCGTAAAATGGACACGTTGGACTTTTAACTGAGTAAAAAGTACCGAATTTGAGTTTTTGCAATATAATCTTGTTGAAAAGCTCGTAATCAATTATATGAACTCCTAAAATTGGATCAAAACATATTTTTCGGTCCTTTTTGTAGAGGTTTCGGACGAGCGGGTCTAAATGGGCCTTAAAATGGACACGTTGAACTTATAACTGCGTAAAACAACATAAATTGAATTTTTGCAATACAATAGTGTTGAAAAGTTCGAAATCATCGATATGAACTCTTAAGTTTTGATTAAAACTTGTTTTGCGGTCCTTTTTGTAGAGGTTCCGGACGAGCGGGTCTAAATGGGCCATAAAATGGACCCGTTGAACTTTTAACTGAGTAAAAAGTACAAAAATTTAGTTTTTGCAATATAATCGTGTTGAAAAGCTCGTAATTAATTATACGAACTCCTAAAATTGGATCAAAACTTGTTTTTCGGTCCTTTTTGAAGAGGTTTCGGACGAGCGAGTCTAAATGGGCCTTAAAATGGACCCGTTGAACTTATAACTACGTAAAAAGAACAAAAATTGAATTTTTTCAATACAACAGTGTTCAAAAGCTCGTAATCAACGATATGAACTCTTAAGTTTTGATTAAAACTTGTTTTGCGGTCCTTTTTGTAGAGGTTTCGGACGAGCGGGTGTAAATGGGCCGTAAAATGGACCCGTTCAACTTTTAACTGAGTAAAAAATACCGAATTTGTGTTTTTGCAATATAATCTTGTTGAAAAGCTCATAATCAATTATATGAACTCCTAAAGTTTGATCTAAACTTGTTTTTCGGTCATTTTTGAAGAGCTTTCGGGCGAGCGGGTGTAAATGGGCCGTAAATTGGACCCGTTGGACTTTTAACTAAGTAAAAAATACCGAATTTGAGTTTTTGCAATATAATCTTGTTGAAAGCTCGTAATCAATTATATGAACTCCTAAAATTTGATCAAAACTTATTTTTCGGTCCTTTTTGTAGAGGTTTCGGACGAGCGGGTCTAAATGGGCCTTAAAATGGACCCGTTGAACTTATAACTGCGTAAAAAGAAAATAAATTGAATTTTTGCAATACAATAGTGTTCAAAACTCGTAATCAACGATATGAACTCTTAAGTTTTGATTAAAACTTGTTTTGTGGTCCTTTTTGTAGAGGTTTCGAACGATCGAGTTTAAATGTGTCGTAAAATACACCCGTTGGACTTTTAACTGAGTAAAATACAGAAATTGAGTTTTTGCAATATAATCGTGTTGAAACGATCGTAATCAATTATATGAACTCCTAACATTTGATTAAAACTTGTTTTTCAGTCATTTTTAATGAGGTTTCGGGCGAGCGGGTCTAAATGGGCCGTAAAATGGACCCGTTGAACTTATAACTGCATAAAAAGAACAAAAATCGAATTTTTGTAATACAATAGTGTTCAAAAGCTCGTAATCAACGATATGAACTCTTAAGTTTTGATTAAAACTTGTTTTGCGGTCCTTTTTGTAAAGGTTTCGGACGAGCAGGTCTAAATGGGCCGTAAAATGGACCCGTTGGACTTTTAACTGAGTAAAAAGTACAAAAATTGAGTTTTTGCAATATAATCGTGTTGAAAAGATCGTAATCAATGATATGAAGTAATAAAATTTGATTAAAACTTGTTTTCCGGTCATTTTTGAAGAGGTTTCGGGCGAGCAGGTCTAAGTGGGCCGTAAAATGGACCCGTTGGACTTTTAACTGCGTAAAAAGAACTGAAATTGAATTTTTGCAATACAATAGTTTTGAAAAGCTCGTAATCAACGATATGAACTCTTAAGCTTTGATTAAAACTTGTTTTGCGGTCCTTTTTGTATAGGTTCCGGACGAGCGGGTATAAATGGGCCGTAAAATGGACCCGTTGGACTTTTAACTGAGTAAAAAATACAGAAATTGAGTTTTTGCAATATAATCGTGTTGAAACGATCGTAATCAATTATATGAACTCCTAAAATTTGATTATAACTTGTTTTTCAGTCATTTTTGAAGAGGTTTCGGGCGAGCGGGTCTAAATGGGCCCTAAATTGGACCCGTTGGACTTTTAACTGAGTAAAAAACACCGAATTTGAGTTTTTTGCAATCTAATCTTGTTGAAAAGCTCGTAACCAATTATATGAACTCCTAAAATTGGATCAAAACTTGTTTTTCGGTCATTTTTGAAGAGGTTTTGGGCGAGCAGGTGTAAATGGGCCTTAAATCGGTCCCGTTGGACTTTTAACTAAGTAAAAAATACTGAATTTGAGTTTTTGCAGTATAATCTTGTTGAAAACTCGTAATCAATTATATGAACTCCTAAAATTTGATCAAAACTTGTTTTTCGGTCATTTTTGAAGAGGTTTCGGGCGAGCGGGTGTAAATGGGCCGTAAATTGGACCCGTTTGACTTTTATCTAAGTAAAAAAATACCGAATTTGAGTTTTTGCAATATAATCTTGTTGAAAAGCGCGTAATCAATTATATGAACTCCTAAAATTGGATCAAAACTTATTTTTCGGTCCTTTTTGTAAGAGGTTTCGGACGAGCGGGTCTAAATGGGCCTTAAAATGGACCCGTTGAACTTATAACTGCGTAAAAAGAACGTAAATTGAATTTTTGCAATACATTAGTGTTCAAAAGCTCGTAATATACGATATGAACTCTTAAGTTTTGATTAAAACTTGTTTTGCGATCCTTTTTGTAGAGGTTTCGGACGAGCGGGTCTAAATGGGCCGTAAAATGGACCCGTTGAACTTTTAACTGAGTAAAAAGTAAATAAATTAAGTTTTTACAATATAATCGTGTTGAAAAGATCGCAATCAATGATATGAAGTCCTAAAATTTGATTAAAACTTGTTTTTCGGTCATTTTTAAAGAGGTTTCAGGCGAGCGGGTCTAAATGGGTCGTAAAATGGACCCGTTGGACTTTTAACTGAGTAAAAAATACCGAATTTGAGTTTTTACAATATAATCTTGTTGAAAAGCTCGTAATCAATTATATGAACTCCTAAAATTGGATCAAAACTTATTTTCCGGTCCTTTTTGTAGAGGTTTCGGGCGAGCGGGTCTAAATGGGCCTTAAAATGGACCTGTTGAACTTATAACTACGTAAAAAGAACAGAAATTGAATTTTTGCAATACAATAGTGTTGAAAAGCTCGTAATCAACGATATGAACTCTTAAGTTTTGATTAAAACTTGTTTTGCGGTCCTTTTTGTAGAGGTTCCGGACGAGCGGGTCTAAATGGGCCATAAAATGGACCCGTTGGACTTTTAACTTAGTAAAAAATACAGAAATTGAGTTTTTGCAATATAATCGTGTTGAAACGATCGTAAACAATTATATGAACTCCTAAAATTTGATTATAACTTGTTTTCAGTCATTTTTGAAGAGGTTTCGGGCGAGCGGGTCTAAATGGGCCGTAAAATGGACCCGTTGGACTTTTAACTGAGTAAAAAACACCGAATTTTAGTTTTTGCAATATAATCTTGTTGAAAAGCTCGTAACCAATTATATGAACTCCTAAAATTGGATCAAAACTTAGTTTTCGGTCCTTTTTGTAGAGGTTTCAGAAGAGCGAGTCTAAATGGGCCTTAAAATGGAACCGTTGAACTTATAACTGCGTAAAAAGAACATAAAATGGGCCTTAAAATGGACCCATTGGACTTTTAACTGAGTAAATTGAAACATAAATCGAATTTTTGCAATACAATATGGTTGAAAAGCTCGTAATCAACGATATGAACTCTTAAGTTTTGATTAAAACTTGTTTTGCGATCCTTTTTGTAGAGGTTTCGGACGAGCGGGTCTAAATGGGCCGTAAAATGGACCCGTTGGACTTTTAACTGAGTAAAAAGTACACAAATTGAGTTTTTGCAATATAATCGTGTTGAAAAGATCATAATCAATGATATGAAGTCCTAAAATTTGATTAAAACTTGTTTTTCGGTCATTTTTTAAGAGGTTTCGGGCTAGCAGGTCTAAATGGACCCGTTGGACTTTTATCTGCGTAAAAAGAACAGAAATTGAATTTTTGCAATACAATAGTGTTGAAAAGCTCGTAATCAACGATATGAACTCTTAAGTTTTGATTAAAACTTGTTTTGCGGTCCTTTTTGTAGAGGTTCCAGAGGAGCGGGTATAAATGGGCCGTAAAATGGACCCGTTGGACTTTCAACTGAGTAAAAAATACATAAATTAAGTTTTTGCAATATAATCGTGTTGAAATGATCGTAATCATTTATATGAACTCCTAAAATTTGATTATAACTTGTTTTTCAGTCATTTTTGAAGAGGTTTCGGGCGAGCGGGTCTAAATGGGCCGTAAAATGGACCCGTTGGACTTTTAACTGAGTAAAAAACACCGAATTGTAGTTATTTGCAATATAATCTTCTGGAAAAGCTCGTAACCGATTATATGAACTCCTAAAATTGGATCAAAACTTGGTTTTCGGTCCTTTTTGTAGAGGTTTCGGACGATCGGGTCTAAATGGGCCGTAAAATGGACCCGTTGGACTTTTAACTGAGTAAAAAGTACAAAAATTGAGTTTTTGCAATATAATCGTGTTGAAAAGATCGCAATCAATGATATGAAGTCCTAAACTTTGATTAAAACTTGTTTTTCATTCATTTTTAAAGAGGTTTCGGGCTAGCGGGTCTAAATGGGCCGTAAAATGGATCCGTTGGACTTTTAACTGAGTAAAAAATACCGAATTTGAGTTTTTGCAATATAATCTTGTTGAAAAGCTCGTAATCAATTATATGAACTCCTAAAATTGGATCAAAACTTATTTTTCGGTCCTTTTTGTAGAGGTTTCGGACGAGCGGGTCTAAATGGGCCTTAAAATGGACCTGTTGAACTTATAACTGCGTAAAAAGAACATAAATTGAATTTTTGCAATACAACTGTGTTCAAAAGCTCGTAATCAACGATATTTTTTTGAAAGATCGATGGGCCTCATTAAAAACCCCCTCTAAGCCTAATAGGGGGAAAAGAGTGCCCTGCAAATATATTAATAATAAACCATTAAATACAGTAGAAATCCATAGGACCCCGTTACATCATTTTAGGACGAGATCAAATTACCGAGAGAAAGCAACTGCAAGCTAAAGACACTAACAACAACAGTTATCCTATCCCAGACTTGGCGAGGGCGTCAGCAAAAGAGTTACAACACCTTGGAATCTATCTAATCACGAAAGCACAATCGTTAATTACCTCCCTTAGCTCTTTTATCAGGTCTGCAACATAAGAAGGGTGACCCGACTCCCGCGATAGCCAATCCACCACCACTTTACAGTCAGACTCGATAATGAGTCTAGAATTCTCCACCCAAGCCGACTTGATAAAGAGAGTAATACCCCTTTTCACTGCAATTAGTTCCAGCAGCAGAGGAGGGCCAAGGCCACACGATTCGGAAAACTGCAGAAGTATAGTCCCATTTGGGCATCGAAGGACTCCACCCACCCCTCCAAAATCACCCGACAGTGGAGCCGCTCCATCAACATTCAGTTTAACAAAGCCGATAGGGGGAGGGCTCCATTGAGGGGTCAACTTAGAACTCACAGGAATCAAGCATTTATCAGCAGCCAATAAGGGATCAACCATCAAACTTTCCACAGAGATACTACATTCGCTAAATTTCGCACTAATCCACGATGCTAGTCTCAATTTAACCAGATAAATTAGTTGCAACCAATCAAATTTTTTATTGTTGAAAACAATATCTTTTCTAAATAACCAGATTGTCCAAATAATCGCAAAAGGTAAGAAGGACCAAACCTTACTTAGGTGAGTGGGAGCCAAAGCCATCCAAGCTTCTATGAATTCAGTAGAGCCGGGTAATAGCACAACCGAAACACCCAAATGAGAGCATAAAAACATCCAAACTCTCCAACTGAACCAGCAACTAAACAGCAGGTGATCTGAGGTTTCAAGAACAGAGTTGCATAAGGGACAAAGAGTATTCTGGATATTGGCTACACCCCTTTTTAATAACTCGGCTTTTACCGGAATCCTTTTCATCATGACTAGCCAAACGAAGAGCTCAACCTTCGGAGGAGCGAGACCCACCCAAACAAAATTTTTCCAGAAACTAACCGGAGGAATCGGCCCCTTTACCATCTTCTTAAGGGACTTTACCGAAAATGACCCGTCGCTCGATCCCAACCAACGGACCCAGTCATGATTCAACCCGCTCGATTTAAAGGTGTTGAGGAGGTGTGTCATCTCCTCCCACATAGGGGCCTCACGATCAAAAAGAGCCCGTCTTAAAGCAATATTCCAACACCACGAACCTGCCACTTCGTTCCCAAAATCTGCAATATTACCATGTTTTTTTACCGCTAAAGAGAAAATACGGGGGAACTTATGCTTCAATGAGGAGTTTCCAATCCACACATCATCCCAAAAAGCAATGTGTTTACCGTTTCCGACTTGTAGAACCAGATTCTCCGTCAAACAAAGTCCGAAATGGTCCTCGCTTTGACAGGATTTCAAGATCCCATTCCAAATCCACGATAAATGCCTAGTGGGGGCTTTAGAGGGTAATAGTCCGGGAACGGAATCCAGGGATTTGCACTCAATAACACGACGCCAAAAGCTTGAGATTTCATTACCGAATCTCCAAAACCATTTACTTAATAAAGCCCTATTGGTATCAACCAAATTCGAAATATTCAATCCTCCCTCATAGAGCGGTTTGTACAACTGATCCCATCGTACCCAATGAATCTTCGATTTACTCACATCACCACCCCAAAAGAATCTCGCCATAAGGTTGTTTAACCTATTAGCAACGGAGACTGGCATGCGAAAGAGAGAAAGGTAATAGACTGGAAGGCTTGTTAAGACAGACTTTAAAAGGGTTAACCTACCCCCCAAGGATAGAAATTTTGGTTGCCATCCTTCTAGCCTTTTAACGAAGGTACTGATAATAGGCTCCCACAGACTTGCCGAGTTTCTGTTTGCCCCCAACGGTAAGCCCAGATAGCTTGACGGGAACCCTTCCACTGCACAACCAATACCATCAACCCAGGACTTCAAAACGGTATCATCCATGTTAATTCCCAGTAGTTTGCTTTTTCTTGAGGTTTAATTTTAACCCAGATGCAAGTTCAAAAACCCTGAGAACACGTTTCACATTTCGAATCTGGGTCTTCGACGCTCCGCAAAAAATAAGGAGGTCGTCAGCAAACTGGAGGTGGGTGACAACTGTGGACTTCTCCCTCCTACCAATCGTGAAACCTGAGAAAAGTCCCATATTTGCAGCCTTGCTCAGTAGTAGATTCAAAGCCTCACCCACTAAGTTAAATAGTAGGGGGGACAGGGAACACCCTTGGCGAAGACCTCTAGAGATGTCAAACATATTCTTCGGAGAACCGTTCACAAGGATCGAAATTCTGGCCGAAGAGATGCACTGCATTATCCACCTGCACCATTTATCCCCAAAACCACATTTTCTAAGCACCAGGTTCAGAAACTCCCAACTCACCGTATCGTAAGCTTTCCGAAAGTCAATTTTGAAAGCAACACCACTCAGCCCAGCTTTTGAGACGAAGTCAATAGATTCATTCGCTATAAGAATACAATCCAGTATTTGACGCCCTAAAATAAAGGTGAACTGCGATTCTCCGATAATATCATCCATAACAGATTTCAGTCTGACAGTAAGAACTTTCGATAAGAGCTTGTACAGACCACCTACTAGGCTGATCGGGCGAAAGTCTTCGAGGGAATCGGGGCTGCTGACCTTGGGAATAAGGGTGAGAAATGAATGATTAACCCCAGGATCCCATTTTCGGCCACTGTGGAAATCGTCAAAAAAATTCATTATGTCAACCTTCAGGACAGGCCAAAAATTTCTGAAGAAATCTAAATTAAAACCATCCCTGGAGCCCGGTTGTTACTCGCGGAGGATAAGACCTCCCATACTTCGCCGACAGTGAAACCTCTTTCCAGGAATGAAACTTGATCAGCATTAATACACTTGAAGTTCAAGTCCAAATTATCGATTCCCAGGGCAGACTTTTCATTGTAAATCCTTGCAAAGAAATCAAAAACTTCCTTTCTTATCGCCTTTGGATCAGAAATAACAACACCTTCTTTCTTTAAACAGCTGATATTATTGGATCTCCTCCTAGCTGACGCAGTGAGGTGGAAAAACTTAGTATTTCTATCCCCTTCTTTAAACCACCTCAACCTAGATTTTTGAAGCCATGAACCTTCTTCCTTTCGATATAAATTCCATAGATTAGCTTTGAGGCCCTGAAGTTTCAGAAGAAGGGCAGGTTCGGGGGCCCCCTCTTGCAGCTTGCTTTCCACGGCTGATATTTCAGATTCTAGACAAGAAATCTGCTTACTAAACCCGCCGGAAAATTGTCGAGACCAATCTTTAAGAGCAAGTTTAGTCTCTTTAATAATCCCACCGATGCTCACCAAAGGGTTGCTGGATTTGGCATTACTCACAGCACGAATCACAAGATCCTCGAACCCCTCTTCTTTGTACCAAAAATTGAAACACTTGAAGGGTTCCGGCCCCCAATTAATAGACTTCACTGATAAAAGAATTGCGTTATGATCTGAGACGGATTTGTCTAGAAGATTTTGTCCCAAATCCGGAAAGGCCAACTCGATCTCCGCAGAAATTAAGAAGCGATCCAACCGGATGAAAGTAGGAGGATCCCGATTGTTGCTCCATGTATAACGCCCACCGTGAAGGGGAAGATCCTTAAGCCCAGAGTCGAAAATGAATTGGTTGAACAGATCAACTAGAGACATATTGAGGGAGAAGCCTTTTTTTTCGTTCGGGCTCAAAAAGAGATTGAAATCGCCCCCAACAACCCAGGGGATCTGCCAACTCTTCAAAAAATCCAACAACTCATTAAGGAACGACCCTTTTTCAGCATCAATCACTGGGCCATAAACATTAATACACCCGATTCTCAAGTTATCAGGAAGAATTGTGCCAATCAGAACTAAGAATCTAGGGAAAACAAACTGGTGAAGACAACAAAATGACTCAGAATCCCACATACTTAACAGCCCCCCCCCCCCGACGCTCCATTAGATGGAGAGAAGAGAAAATTAACTCTGTCATTCGGCCATAATCTTCGGACCAGACTGCCTTGAATATCGATTAGTTTAGTTTCTTTTATGAATACCATCATCGGCTTGACTCTGTTAATCACCCCTTTAACCGCTCTAATTTTTTCAGATCGCCTAACTCCTCTAACATTCCATGAAACAATTGCTAGCTTCATCATCATTGAACAAAATAGTTAGGCCCAAGGATTCCCAAAATGGCATTACACTCGGATCAGGGTTTCTTTTTCTAATTCGCAAACCCTTTTAGTAACCTCCTCTTTACAACCTCTGAAAGAAACACCCAGAAGATTACTCACCTCCCAGACAGCCTCCGCTTCAAGTTCCTCAGGAGATAAGTTATTTGGCGGGCAAAGATTAGGATTATCGGAAAAAGGAGGAGAATCATCAAGAGAACCCCTTACCTGTCTTCGGAGAGCTCGTCGGACACTAGCTCGAAAAAATCCCTTTTCCGGCGACCCCATAGCACGAGTATCGTTAGGACGCAGGTCCTCACGACAATTTTCCAGAGAGTTTACAATGCTGTCCAGGCTATTCGGGACCATTTCCTCAGAAACTCCGCTCTGTAATTTTGTCCCTTCAAGGCCGTAATTCGGGACCATTTCCAGAGAGTTTACAATGCCGTCCAGTCATTTTTGAAGAGGTTTCGAACGAGCGGGTCTGAATGGGCCGTAAAATGGACTCGTTGGACTTTTAACTAAGTAAAAAATGCCGAATTTGAGTTTTTGCAATATAATCTTGTTGAAAAGCTCGTAATCAATTATATGAAGTCCTAAAATTGAATCAAAACTTGTTTTTCGGTCCTTTTTGTAGAGGTTTCAGACAAGCGGGTCTAAATGGGCGTTAAAATGGACCCGTTGAACTTATAACTGCGTAAAAACAACAGAAATTGAATTTTTGCAATACAATAGTGTTGAAGAGCTCGTAAACAACGATATGAACTCTTAAGTTTTGATTAAAACTTGTTTTGTGGTCCTTTTTGTAGAGGTTTCGGACGAGCGGGTCTAAATGGGCCGTAAAATGGACCCGTTGGACTTTTAACTGAGTAAAAAGTACAAAAATTGAGTTTTCGCAATATAATCGTGTTGAAAAGATCGTAATCAATGATATGAACTCCTAAAATTTGATTAAAACTTGTTTTTCGGTTATTTTAGAAGAGGTTTCGGGCGAGCGGGTCTAAATGGGCCGTAAAATGGACCGTTGGACTTTTAACTGAGTAAAAAATACCGAATTTGAGATTTTGCAATATAATCATGTTGAAAAGCTCGTAATCAATTATATGAACTCCTAAAATTTTATCAAAACTTGTTTTTCGGTCCTTTTTGTAGAGGTTTTGGGCGATCGGGTCTAAATGGGTCTTAAAATGGACTCGTTGGACTTTTAACTGAGTAAAAAATACCGAATTTGAGTTTTTGCAATATAATCTTGTTGAAAAGCTCGTAATCAATTATATGAACTCCTAAAATTGGATAAAAACTTGTTTTTCGATCCTTTTTGTAGAGGTTTCGGACGAGCGGGTCTAAATGGGCCTTAAAATGGACCCTTTACTCTTATAACTACGTAAAAAGAACAGAAATTGAATTTTTGCAATACAATTGTGTTGAAAAGCTCGTAATCAACGATATGAACTCTTAAATTTTGATTAAAACTTGTTTTATGGTCCTTTTTGTAGAGGTTTCGGACGAGCTGGTCTAAATGGGCCGTAAAATGGACCCGTTGGACTTTTAACTTAGTAGAAAGTACAAAAATTGAGTTTTTGCAATATTATCGTGTTGAAAAGATCGTAATCAATTATATAAACTCCTAAAATTTGATTAAAACTTGTTTTTCAGTCATTTTTGAAGAGGTTTCGGGCGAGCGGGTCTAAATGGCCGTAAAATGGACCCGTTGGACTTTTAACTGAGTAAAAAATACCGAATTTGAGTTTTTGCAATATAATCTTGTTGAAAAGCTCGTAATCAATTATATGAACTCCTAAAATTGGATCAAAATTTGTTTTTCGGTCCTTTTTGTAGACGTTTCGAACGAGCGAGTCTAAATGGGCCGTAAAATGGACCCGTTGGACTTTTAACTGAGTAAAAAATACCGAATTTTAGTTTTTGCAATATAACCGTGTTGAAACGATCGAAATCAATTATATGAACTCCTAAAATTGGATCAAAACTTGTTTTTCGGTCCTTTTTGTAGTGGTTTCGGACGAGCGGGTCTAAATGGGCCTTAAAATGGACTCGTTGAACTTATAACTGCGTAAAAATAACATAAATTGAATTTTTGCAATACAATAGTGTTGAAAAGCTCGTAATCAACGATATGAACTCTTAAGTTTTGATTAAAACTTGTTTTGCGGTCCTTTTTGTAGAGGTTTCGGACGAGCTGGTCTAAATAGGCCGTAAAATGGACCCGTTGGACTTTTAACTTAGTAGAAAGTACAAAAATTGAGTTTTTGCAATATAACCGTGTTGAAAAGATCGTAATAAATTATATGAACTCCTAAAATTTGATTAAAACTTGTTTTTCAGTCATTTTTGAAGAGGTTTCGGGCGAGCGGGTCTAAATGGGCCGTAAAATGGACCCGTTGGACTTTTAACTGAGTAAAAAGTACAAAAATTGAGTTTTTTCAATATAATAGTGTTGAAAAGATCGTAATCAATTATATGAACTCCTAAAATTTGATTAAAACTTGTTTTTCAGTCATTTTTGAAGAGGTTTCGGGCGAGCGAGTCTAAATGGGCCGTAAAATGGAACTGTTGGACTTTTAACTAAGAAAAAAATACTGAATTTGAGTTTTTGCAATATAATCTAGTTGAAAAGCTCGTAATCAATTATATGAACTCCTAAAATTGGATCAAAACTTGTTTTCGGTCCTTTTTGTAGAGGTTTCGAACGAGCGGGTCTAAATAGGCCCTAAAATTGACCCGTTGGACTTTTAACTGAGTAAAAAATATCGAATTTGAGTTTTTGCAAAATAATCTTGTTGAAAAGCTCGTAATCAATTATATGAACTCCTAAAATTGGATCAAAACTTGTTTTTCGGTCCTTTTTTTCGAGGTTTCGGACGAGCGGGTCTAAATGAGCCTTAAAATGGACCCTTTGAACTTATAATTGCGTAAAGAGAACAGATATTGAATTTTTGAAATAAAATAGTGTTGAAAAGCTCGTAATCAACGATATGAACTCTTAAGTTTTGATTAAAACTTGTTTTGCGGTCCTTTTTGTAGAGGTTTCGGACGAGCGGGTCTAAAATGGCCGTAAAATGGACCCGTTGGACTTTTAACTGAGTAAAAAATACCGAATTTGAGTTTTTGCAATTTAATCTTGTTGAAAAGCTCGTAATCAATTATATAACTCCTAAAATTGGATCAAAACTTGTTTTCGGTCCTTTTTGTGGAGGTTTCGGACGAGCGGGTCTAAATGGGCCTTAAAATGGACTGATTGGACTTTTAACTAAGTAAAAAAATAACGAATTTGAGTTTTTGCAATATAATCTTGTTGAAAAGCTCGTAATCAATTATATGAACTCCTAAAATTGGATCAAAACTTGTTTTTCGATCCTTTTTGTAGGGGTTTCGGACAAGCGGGTCTAAATGGGCCTTAAATTTATGCAATGCAATAGTTTTGAAAAGCTCGTTATCAACGATATGAACTCTTAAGTTTTGATTAAAACTTGTTTTGATGTCCTTTTTGTAGAGGTTTCGGACGAGCGAGTCTAAATGAGCCGTAAAATGGACCCGTTGGACTTTTAACTAAGTAAAAAGTACAAAAATTGAGTTTGTGCAATATAATCGTGTTGAATAGATCGTAATCAATGATATGAAGTCCTAAAATTTGATTAAAACTTGTTTTTCGATCATTTTTGAAGAGGTTTCGGGCGAGCGGGTCTAAATGGGCCTTAAAATGGACCCGTTGGACTTTTAACTGAGTAAAAAATACCGAATTTGTGTTTTTGCAATATAATCTTGTTGAAAAGCTCGTAATCAATTATATGAACTCCAAAAATTTGATCAAAACTTGTTTTTCAGTAATTTTTGAAGAGGTTTCGGACGAGCGGGTCTAAATGGGCCGTAAAGTGGACCCGTTGGACTTTTAACAGAGTAAAAAACACCGAATTTGAGTTTTTGCAATATAATCTTGTTGAAAAGCTCGTAATCAATTATATGAATTCCTATAATTGGATCAAAACTTGTTTTCGATCCATTTTGTAGAGATTTCAGACGAGCGGGTCTAAATGGGCATTAAAATGGACCCGTTGAACTTATAACTGCGTAAAAAGAACAGAAATTGAATTTTTGCAATACAATAGTGTCGAAAAGCTCGTAATCAACGATATGAACTCTTAAATTTTGATTAAAACTTGTTTTACGGTCCTTTTTGTAGAGGTTTCGGACGAGCGGGTCTAAATGGGCCGTAAAATGGACCCGTTGGACTTTTAACTTAGTAGAAAGTACAAAAATTGAGTTTTTGCAATATTATCGTGTTGAAAAGATCGTAATCAATTATATAAACTCCTAAAATTTGATTAAAACTTGTTTTTCAGTCATTTTTGAAGAGGTTTCGG
This sequence comes from Hibiscus trionum, assembly GCA_030270665.1. Lineage (NCBI taxonomy): Eukaryota > Viridiplantae > Streptophyta > Magnoliopsida > Malvales > Malvaceae > Hibiscus > Hibiscus trionum. Next base: position 35,066,456 of record BSYR01000026.1, on the reverse strand, counting down.
GCGAGCGGGTCTAAATGGCCGTAAAATTTTGATTAAAACTTGTTTTGCGGTCCTTTGTTAGAGGTTTTGGACGAGCGGGTCTTAATGGGCCGTGAAATGGACCCGTTGGACTTTAACTAAGTAAAAAATGCCGAATTTGAGTTTTTGCAATATAATCTTATTGAAAAGCTCGTAATCAATTATATGAACTCCTAAAATTTGATCAAAACTTGTTTTTCGGTCCTTTTTGTAGAGGTTTCGAACGAGCGTGTCTAAGTGGGCCGTAAAATGGACCCGTTGGACTTTTAACTGAGTAAAAAATACCGAATTTGAGTTTTTGCAATATAATCTTGTTGAAAATCTCGTAATCAATTATATGAACTCCTAAAATTGGATCAAAACTTGTTTTTCGGTCCTTTTTATAGAGGTTTCGGATGAGAGAGTCTAAATGTGACTTAAAATGGACCCGTTGAACTTATAACTGCGTAAAAACAACAGAAATTGAATTTTTGCAATACAATTGTGTTGAAAAGCTCGTAATCAACGATATGAACTCTTAAGTTTTGATTAAAACGTTTTTGCGGTCCTTTTTGTAGAGGTTTTGGACGAGCGGGTCTAAATAGGCCGTGAAATGGACCCGTTGGACTTTTAACTAAGTAAAAAAATGCCGAATTTGAGTGTTTGCAATATAATCTTGTTGAAAAGCTCGTAATCAATTATATGAACTCCTAAAATTGGATCAAAACTTGTTTTTCGGTCCTTCTTGTAGAGGTTTCTAACGAGCGGGTCTAAATGGGCCGTAAAAATGACCCGTTGGACTTTTAACTAAGTAAAAAATACCGAATTTGAGTTTTTGCAATATAATCTTGTTGAAAAGCTCGTAATCAATTATATGAACTCCTAAAATTGGATCAAAACTTGTTTTTCGGTCCTTCTTGTAGAGGTTTCTAACGAGCGGGTCTAAATGGGCCGTAAAAATGACCCGTTGGACTTTTAACTAAGTAAAAAATACCGAATTTGAGTTTTTGCAATATAATCTTGTTGAAAAGCTCGTAATCAATTATTTGAACTCCTAAAATTGGATCAAAACTTGTTTTTCGGTCCTTTTTGTAAAGGTTTCGGACGAGCGGGTCTAAATGGGCCTTAAAATGGACCCGTTGTACATATAATTGCGTAAAAAGAACATAAATTGAATTTTTGCAATACAATAGTGTTGAAAAGCTCGTAATCAACGATATGAACTCTTAAGTTTTGATTAAAACTTGTTTTGCGGTCCTTTTTGTAGAGGTTTTGGACGAGCGGGTCTAAATGGGCCATGAAATGGACCCGTTGGACTTTTAATTAAGTAAAAAAATGCTGAATTTGAGTGTTTGCAATATAATCTTGTTGAAAAGCTTGTAAACAATTATATGAACTCCTAAAATTGGATCAAAACTTGTTTATCGGTCCTTTTTGTAGAGGTTTCGAACGAGCTGGTCTAAATGGGCCGTAAAATGGACCCGTTGGACTTTTAACTGAGTAAAAAATACCGAATTTGAGTTTTTGCAATATAATCTCGTTGAAAAGCTCGTAATCAATTATATGAACTACTAAAATTGGATCAAAACTTGTTTTTCGGTCCTTTTTGTAGAGGTTTCGAACGAGCGGGTCTAAATGGGTTGTAAAATGGACCCGTTGGACTTTTAACTGAGTAAAAAATACCGAATTTGAGTTTTTGCAATATAATCTTTTTGAAAAGCTCGTAATCAATTATATGAACTCCTAAAATTTGATCAAAACTTGTTTTTCGGTCATTTTTATAGAGGTTTCGAACGAGCGGGTCTAAATAGGCCGTAAAATGGACCCGTTGGACTTTTAACTGAGTAAAAAATACCGAATTTGAATTTTTGCAATATAATCTTGTTGAAAGGCTCTTACTCAATTATATGAACTCCTAAAATTGGATCAAAACTTATTTTGCGGTCCTTTTTGTAAAGATTTCGGACGAGCGAGTCTAAATGGGCCTTAAAATGGACCCGTTGAACTTATAACTGCGTGAAAAGAACAGAAATTGAATTTTTGAAATACAATAGTGTTGAAAAGCTCGTAATTAACGATATGAACTCTTAAGTTTTGATAAAAACTTGTTTTGCGGTCCTTTTTGTAGAGGTTTCGGACGAGCGGGTCTAAATGGGCCGTGAAATGGACCCGTTGGACTTTAAACTAAGTAAAAAGTACAAAAATTGAGTTTTTGCAATATAATCGTGTTGAAAAGATCGTAATCAATAATATGAACTCCTAAAATTTGACTAAAACTTGTTTTTTGGTCATTTTTGAAGAGGTTTCGGGGGAGCGGGTCTAAATGGGCCGTAAAATGGACCCGTTGGACTTTTAACTGAGTAAAAAATACCGAATTTGAGTTTTTGCAATAAAATCCTGTTTAAAAGCTCGTAATCAATTATATGAACTCCTAAAATTGGATCAAAACTTGTTTTTCGGTCCTTTTTGTAGAGGTTTCGAACGAGCGGGTCTAAATGGGCCGTAAAATGGACCCGTTGGACTTTTAACTGAGTAAAAAATACCGAATTTGAGTTTTTGCAAATATAATCTTGTTGAAAAGCTCGTAATCAATTATATGAACTCCTAAAATTGGATCAAAACTTGTTTTTCGGTCCTTTTTGTAGAGGTTTCGAACGAGCGGGTCTAAATGGGCCGTAAAATTGACCCATTCGACTTTTAACTGAGTAAAAAATACCGAATTTGAGTTTTTGCAATATAATCTTGTTGAAAAGCTCGTAATCAATTATATGAATTCCGAAAATTGGACCAAAACTTGTTTTTCGGTCCTTTTTGTAAAAGTTTCAGACGAGCGGGCCTAAATGAGCCTTAAAATGGACCCGTTGTACTTATAAATGCGTAAAAAGAACGTAAATTGAATTTTTGCAATACAATAGTGTTGAAAAGCTCGTAATCAACGATATGAACTCTTAAGTTTTGATTAAAACTTGTTTTGCGGTCCTTTTTGTAGAGGTTTCGGACGAGCGGGTCTAAATGGGCCGTAAAATGGACCCGTTGGACTTTTAACTAAGTAAAAAATACATAGATTGAGTTTTTGCAATATAATTGTGTTGAAACGATCGTAATCAATTATATGAACTCCTAAAATTTGATTAAAACTTGTTTTTCAGTCATTTTTGAAGAGGTTTCGGGCGAGCGGGTCTAAATGTGCCGTAAAATGGACCAGTTGGAATTTTAACTGAGTAAAAAATACCGAATTTGAGTTTTTGCAATATAATCTTGTTGAAAAGCTCGTAATGAATTATATGAACTCCTAAAATTGGATCAAAACTTATTTTTCGGTCCTTTTTGTAGAGGTTTCGGACGAGCGGGTCTAAATGGGCCTTAAAATGGACCCGTTGAACTTATAACTGCGTAAAAAGAACATAAATTGAATTTTTGCAATACAATAGTGTTGAAAAGCTCGTAATCAACGATATGAAATCTTAAGTTTTGTTTAAAACTTGTTTTGCGGTCCTTTTTGTAGAGGTTTTGGACGAGCGGGTCTAAATGGGCCGTGAAATGGACCCATTGGACTTTTAACTAAGTAAAAAATGCCGAATTTGAGTTTTTGCAATATAATCTTATTGAAAAGCTCGTAATCAATTATATGAACTCCTAAAATTGGATCAAAACTTGTTTTTCGGTCCTTTTTGTAGAGGTTTCGAACGAGCGGGTCTAAATGGGCTGTAAAATTGACCCGTTGGACTTTTAATTGAGTAAAAAAATACCGAATTTGAGTTTTTGCAATATAATCTTGTTGAAAAGCTGGTAATCAATTATATGAACTCCTAAAATTGTTTCAAAACTTGTTTTCGGTCCTTTTTGTAGAGGTTTCGAACGAGCAGGTCTAAATGGGCCGTAAAATTGACCCGTTGGACTTTTAACTGAGTAAAAAATACCGAATTTGAGTTTTTGCAATATAATCATGTTGAAAAGCTGGTAATCAATTATATGAACTCCTAAAATTGTTTCAAAACTCGTTTTTCGGTCCTCTTTTTATAGAGGTTTCGAACGAGCGGGTCTAAATGGGCCGTAAAATGGACCCGTTGGACTTTTAACTTAGTAGAAAGTACAAAAATTGAGTTTTTTCAATATAATCGTGTTGAAAAGATCGTAATCAATTATATGAACTCCTAAAATTTGATTAAAACTTGTTTTCAGTCATTTTTAAAGAGGTTTCGGGCGAGCGGGTCTAAATGGGACGTAAAATGGACCCGTTGGACTTTTAACTGAGTAAAAAATACCGAATTCGAGTTTTTGTAATATAATCTTGTTGAAAAGCTCGTAATCAATTATAAGAACTCCTAAAATTGGATCAAAATTTGTTTTCGGTCCTTTTTGTAGAGGTTTCGAACGAGCGGGTCTAAATGGGCCGTAAAATGGACCTGTTGGAGTTTTAACTGAGTAAAAAATACCGAATTTGAGTTTTTGCAATATAATCTTGTTGAAGAGCTCGTAATCAATTATATGAACTCCTAAAATTGGATCAAAACTAGTTTTTCGGTCCTTTTTGTAGAGGTTTCGAACGAGCGGGTCTAAATGGGCCGTAAAATGGACCCGTTGGACTTTTAGCTGAGTAAAAAATACCGAATTTGAGTTTTTGCAATATAATCTTGTTGAAAAGCTCGTAATCAATTATATGAACTCCTAAAATTGGATCAAAACTTGTTTTTCGGTCCTTTTTGTAGAGGTTTCGAACGAGCGGGTCTAAATGAGCCTTAAAATGGACTCGTTGTACTTATAACTGCGTGAAAAGAACAAAAATTGAATTTTTGCAAAACAATAGTGTTGAAAAGCACGTAATCAACGATATGAACTCTTAACTTTTGATTAAAACTTGTTTTGCGGTCCTTTTTTTAGAGGTTTCGGACGAGCGTGTATAAATGGGCCGTAAAATGTACCCGTTGGACTTTTAACTGAGTAAAAAGTACAAAAATTTAGGTTTTGCAATATAATCGTGTTTAAAAGATCGTAATCAATTATATGAACTCATAAAATTGGATCAAAACTTGTTTTTCAGTTATTTTTGAAGACGTTTCGAACGAGCGGGTCTGAACGGGCCGTAAAATGGACCCGTTGGACTTTTAACTAAGTAAAAAATACCGAATTTGAGTTTTTGCCATATAATCTTGTTGAAAAGCTCGTAATCAATTATATGATGTCCTAAAATTGGATCAAAACTTGTTTTTCGGTCCTTTTTGTAGAGGTTTCGGACGAGCGGGTCTAAATGGGCCTTAAAATGGACCCGTTGAACTTATTACTGCTTAAAAACAACAGAAATTGAATTTTTGCAATACAATAGTGTTGAAAAGCTCGTAATCAACGATATGAACTCTTAAGTTTTGATTAAAACTTGTTTTGCGGTCCTTTTTGTAGAGGTTTCGGGCGAGCGGGTCTAAATGGGTCGTAAAATGGACACGTTGGACTTTTAACTGAGTAAAAAATACCGAATTTGAGATTTTGCAATATAATCGTGTTGAAAAGCTCGTAATCAATTATATGAACTCCTAAAATTTTATCAAAACTTGTTTTTCGGTCCTTTTTGTAGAGTTTTCGGGCGATCGGGTCTAAATGGACCTTAAAATGGACCCGTTGGACTTTTAACTAAGTAAAAAATACCGAATTTGAGTTTTTTCAATATAATCATGTTGAACAGATCGTAATCAAATATATGAACTCCTAAAATTTGATTAAAACTTGTTTTTCAGTCATTTTTGAAGAGGTTTCGGGCGAGCGGGTCTAAATGGGCCGAAAAATGGACCCGTTGGACTTTTAACTGAGTAAAAAATACCGAATTTGAATTTTTGCAATATAATCTTATTGAAAAGCTCGTAATCAATTATAAGAACTCCTAAAATTGGATCAAACTTGTTTTGCGGTCCTTTTTGTAGAGGTTTCGGACGAGCTGGTCTAAATGGGCCGTAAAATGGACCCGTTGGACTTTTAACTTAGTAGAAAGTACAAAAATTGAGTTTTTGCCATATAATCGTGTTGAAAAGATCGTAATAAATTATATGAACTCCTAAAATTTGATTAAAACTTGTTTTTCAGTCATTTTTGAAGAGGTTTCGGGCGAGCGGGTCTAAATGGGCCGTAAAATGGACCCGTTGGACTTTTAACTGAGTAAAAAATACCGAATTTGAGTTTTTGCAATATAATCTTGTTGAAAAGCTCGTAATCAATTATATGAACTCCTAAAATTGGATCAAAACTTGTTTTTCGGTCCGTTTTGTAGAGGTTTCGAACGAGCGGGTCTAAATGAGCCTTAAAATGGTCCCGTTGTACTTATAACTGCGTAAAAAGAACATAAATTGAATTTTTGCAATACAATAGTGTTGAAAAGCTCGTAATCAACGATATGAACTCTTAAGTTTTGATTAAAACTTGTTTTGCGATCCTTTTTTAGAGGTTTCGAACGAGAGGGTCTAAATGGGCCGTAAAATGCACCCGTTGGACTTTTAACTGAGTAAAAAGTACAAAAATTTAGTTTTTGCAATATAATCGTGTTTAAAAGATCGTAATCAATTATATGAACTCATAAAATTGGATCAAAACTTGTTTTCAGTCATTTTTGAAGACGTTTCGAACGAGCGGGTCTGAATTGGCCGTAAAATGGACCTGTTGGACTTTTAACTAAGTAAAAAATACCGAATTTGAGTTTTTGCAATATAATCTTGTTGAAAAGCTCGTAATCAATTATATGAAGTCCTAAAATTGGATTAAAACTTGTTTTTGTTCCTTTTTGTAGAGGTTTCAGACGAGCGGGTCTAAATGAGCCTTAAAATGGACCCGTTGAACTTATTACTGCGTAAAAACAACAGAAATTGAATTTTTGCAATACAATAGTGTTGAAAAGCTCGTAATCAACGATATGAACTCTTAAGTTTTGATTAAAACTTGTTTTGCGGTCCTTTTTGTAGAGGTTTCGGGCGAGCGGGTCTAAATGTGCCGTAAAATGGACCCGTTGGACTTTTAACTGAGTAAAAAATACCGAATTTGAGATTTTGCAATATAATCTTGTTGAAAAGCTCGTAATCAATTATATGAACTCCTAAAATTTTATCAAAACTTGTTTTTCGGTCCTTTTTGTAGAGGTTTTGGGCGATCAGGTCTAAATGGGCCTTAAAATGGACCCGTTGGACTTTTAACTAAGTAAAAAATACCGAATTTGAGTTTTTGCAATATAATCTTGTTGAAAAGCTCTTAATCAATTATATGAACTCCTAAAATTGGATTAAAACTTGTTTTTCGATCCTTTTTGTAGAGGTTTCGAATGAGCGGGTCTAAATGGGCCTTAAAATAGACCCATTGAACTTATAACTACGTTAAAAGAACAGAAATAGAATTTTTGCAATACAATAGTGTTGAAAAGCTCGTAATCAACGATATGAACTCTTAAGTTTTGATTAAAACTTGTTTTGCGGTCCTTTTTGTTGAGGTTTTGGACGAGCGAGTCTAAATGGGCCGTGAAATGGACCCGTTGGACTTTTAACTTAGTAGAAAGTATAAAAATTGAGTTTTTTCCATATAATCGTGTTGAAAAGATCGTAATCAATTATATGAACTCCTAAAATTTGATTAAACTTGTTTTTCAGTCATTTTTGAAGAGGTTTCGGGTGAGTGGGTCTAAATGGGCCGTAAAATGGACCCGTTGGACTTTTAACTGAGTGAAAAATACCGAATTTGAGTTTTTGCAATATAATCTTGTTGAAAAGCTCGTAATCAATTATATGAACTCCTAAAATTGGATCAAAACTTGTTTTTCGGTCCTTTTGTAGAGGTTTCGAACGAGCGGGTCTAAATGGGCCGTAAAATGGACCCGTTGGACTTTTAACTGAGTAAAAAATACCGAATTTGAGTTTTTGCAATATAATATTGTTGAAAAGCTCGTAATCAATTATATGAACTCCTAAAATTGGATCAAAACTTGTTTTTCGGTCCTTTTTGTAGAGGTTTCGAACGAGCGGGTCTAAATGTGCCTTAAAATGGACCCGTTGTACTTATAACTGCGTAAAAAGAACAAAAATTGAATTTTTGCAATACAATAGTGTTGAAATGCTCGTAATCAACGATATGAACTTTTAAGTTTTGATTAAAACTTGTTTTGTGGTCCTTTTTTTAGAGGTTTCGGACGAGCGGGTATAAATGGGCCGTAAAATGCACCCGTTGGACTTTTAACTGAGTAAAAAGTACAAAAACTTAGTTTTTGCAATATAATCGTGTTTAAAAGATCGTAATCAATTATATGAACTCATAAAATTGGATCAAAACTTGTTTTTCAGTCATTTTTGAAGACGTTTCGAACGAGCGGGTCTGAATGGGCCGTAAAATGGACCCGTTGGACTTTTAACTAAGTAAAAAATACCGAATTTGAGTTTTTGCAATATAATCTTGTTGAAAAGCTCGTAATCAATTATATGATGTCCTAAAATTGGATCAAAACTTATTTTTCGGTCCTTTTTGTAGAGGTTTCGGACGAGCGGGTCTAAATGGGCCTTAAAATGGACCCGTTGAACTTATTACTGCGTAAACACAACAGAAATTGAATTTTTGCAATACAATAGTGTTGAAAAGCTCGTAATCAACGATATGAACTCTTAAATTTTGATTAAAACTTGTTTTGCGGTCCTTTTTGTAGAGGTTTCGGGCGAGCGGGTCTAAATGGGCCGTAAAATGGACACGTTGGACTTTTAACTGAGTAAAAAATACCGAATTTGAGATTTTGCAATATAATCGTGTTGAAAAGCTCGTAATCGATTATATGAACTCCTAAAATTTTATCAAAACTTGTTTTTCGATCATTTTTGTAGCGGTTTCGGGCGATCGGGTCTAAATGGGCCGAAAAATGGACCCGTTGGACTTTTAACTGAGTAAAAAATACCGAATTTGAATTTTTGCAATATAATCTTATTGAAAAGCTCGTAATCAATTATAAGAACTCCTAAAATTGGATCAAACTTGTTTTGCAGTCCTTTTTGTAGAGGTTTCGGACGAGCTGGTCTAAATGGGCCGTAAAATGGACCCGTTGGACTTTTAACTTAGTAGAAAGTAAAAAAATTGAGTTTTTGCCATATAATCGTGTTGAAAAGATCGTAATAAATTATATGAACTCCTAAAATTTGATTAAAACTGGTTTTTCAGTCATTTTTGAAGAGGTTTCGGGCGAGCGGGTCTAAATGGGCCGTAAAATGGACCCGTTGGACTTTTAACTGAGTAAAAAATACCGAATTTGAGTTTTTGCAATATAATCTTGTTGAAAAGCTCGTAATCAATTATATGAACTCCTAAAATTGGATCAAAACTTGTTTTTCGGTCCTTTTTGTAGAGGTTTCGAACGAGCGGGTCTAAATGAGCCTTAAAATGGTCCCGTTGTACTTATAACTGCGTAAAAAGAACATAAATTGAATTTTTGCAATACAATAGTGTTGAAAAGCTCGTAATCAACGATATGAACTCTTAAGTTTTGATTAAAACTTGTTCTGCGATCCTTTTTTTAGAGGTTTCGGACGAGCGGGTCTAAATGGGCCGTAAAATGCACCCATTGGACTTTTAACTGAGTAAAAAGTACAAAAAATTAGTTTTTGCAATATAATCGTGTTTAAAAGATCGTAATCAATTATATGAGCTCATAAAATTGGATCAAAACTTGTTTTTCAGTCATTTTTGAAGACGTTTCGAACGAGCGGGTCTGAATTGGCCGTAAAATGGACCTGTTGGACTTTTAACTAAGTAAAAAATACCGAATTTGAGTTTTTGCAATATAATCTTGTTGAAAAGCTCGTAATCAATTATATGAAGTCCTAAAATTGGATTAAAACTTGTTTTTGGTCATTTTTGTAGAGGTTTCGGACGAGCGCGTCTAAATGGGCCTTAAAATGGACCCGTTGAACTTATTACTACATAAAAACAACAGAAATTGAATTTTTGCAATACAATAGTGTTGAAAAAGCTCGTAATCAACGATATGAACTCTTAAGTTTTGATTAAAACTTGTTTTTCGGTCCTTTTTGTAGAGGTTTCGAACGAGCTGTTCTAAATGGGCCGTAAAATTGACCCATTGGACTTTTAACTAAGTAAAAAATACCGAATTTGAGTTTTTGCAATATAATCTTGTTGAAAAGCTGGTAATCAATTATATGAACTCCTAAAATTGTTTCAAAACTTGTTTTTCGGTCCTTTTTGTAGAGGTTTCGAACGAGTGGGTCTAAATGGGCCGTAAAATGGACCCGTTGGACTTTTAACTTAGTAGAAAGTACAAAAATTGAGTTTTTGCAATATAATTGTGTTGAAAAGATCGTAATCAATTATATGAACTCCTAAAATTTGATTAAAACTTGTTTTTCAGTCATTTTTGAAGAGGTTTCGGGCGAGCGGGTCTAAATGGGCCGTAAAATGGACCTGTTGGACTTTTAACTAAGAAAAAAACACCGAATTTGAGTTTTTGCAATATAATCTTGTTGAAATGCTCGTAATCAATTATATGAACTCCTAAAATTGGATCAAAACTTGTTTTTCGGTCCTTTTTGTAGAGGTTTCGAACGAGCGGGTCTAAATGGGCCGTAAAATGGACCCGTTGGACTTTTAACTGAGTAAAAAAATACCGAATTTGAGTTTTTGCAATATTATCTTGTTGAAAGGCTCGTAATCAAATATATGAACTCCTAAAATCGGATCAAAACATATTTTGCGGTCCTTTTTGTAAAGGTTTAGAACGAGCGGGTCTAAATGGGCCGTAAAATTGACCCGTTGGACTTTTAACTGAGTAAAAAATACCGAATTTTAGTTTTTGCAATATAATCTTGTTGAAAAGCTGGTAATCAATTATATGAACTCCTAAAATTGGATCAAAACTTGTTTTTCGGTCCTTTTTGTAGAGGTTTCGGACGAGAGAGTCTAAATGGGCCTTAAAATGGACCCGTTGAACTTATAACTGCGTAAAAACAACATAAATTGAATTTTTGCAATACAATAGTGTTGAAAAGCTCGTAATCAACGATATGAACTCTTAAGTTTTGATTAAAACTTGTTTTGCGGTCCTTTTTGTAGAGGTTTTGGACGAGCGAGTCTAAATGGGCCGTGAAATGGACCCGTTGGACATTTAACTTAGTAGAAAGTACAAAAATTGAGTTTTTGCCATATAATCGTGTTGAAAAGATCGTAATCAATTATATGAACTCCTAAAATTTGATTAAACTTGTTTTTCAGTCATTTTTGAAGAGGTTTCGGGTGAGCGGGTCTAAATGGGCCGTAAAATGGACCCGTTGGACTTTTAACTGAGTGAAAAATACCGAATTTGAGTTTTTGCAATATAATCTTGTTGAAAAGCTCGTAATCAATTATATGAACTCCTAAAATTGGATCAAAACTAGTTTTTTGGTCCTTTTTGTAGAGGTTTCGGACGAGCGGGTCTAAATGGGCCGTAAAATGGACCCATTGGACTTTTAACTGAGTAAAAAATACCGAATTTGAGTTTTTGCAATATAATCTTATTGAAAAGCTCGTAATCAATTATAAGAACTCCTAAAATTGGATCAAACTTGTTTTGCGGTCCTTTTTGTAGAGGTTTCGGACGAGCTGGTCTAAATGGGCCGTAAAATGGACCCGTTGGACTTTTAACTTAGTAGAAAGTACAAAAATTGAGTTTTTGCCATATAATCGTGTTGAAAAGATCGTAATAAATTATATGAACTCCTAAAATTTGATTAAAACTTGTTTTTCAGTCATTTTTGAAGAGGTTTCGGGCGAGCGGGTCTAAATGGGCCGAAAATGGACCCGTTGGACTTTTAACTGAGTAAAAAATACCGAATTTGAGTTTTTGCAATATAATCTTGTTGAAAAGCTCGTAATCAATTATATGAACTCCTAAAATTGGATCAAAACTTGTTTTTCGGTCCGTTTTGTAGAGGTTTCGAACGAGCGGGTCTAAATGAGCCTTAAAATGGTCCCGTTGTACTTATAACTGCGTAAAAAGAACATAAATTGAATTTTTGCAATACAATAGTGTTGAAAAGCTCGTAATCAACGATATGAACTCTTAAGTTTTGATTAAAACTTGTTTTGCGATCCTTTTTTAGAGGTTTCGGACGAGAGGGTCTAAATGGGCCGTAAAATGCACCCGTTGGACTTTTAACTGAGTAAAAAGTACAAAAATTTAGTTTTTGCAATATAATCGTGTTTAAAAGATCGTAATCAATTATATGAACTCATAAAATTGGATCAAAACTTGTTTTCAGTCATTTTTGAAGACGTTTCGAACGAGCGGGTCTGAATTGGCCGTAAAATGGACCTGTTGGACTTTTAACTAAGTAAAAAATACCGAATTTGAGTTTTTGCAATATAATCTTGTTGAAAAGCTCGTAATCAATTATATGAAGTCCTAAAATTGGATTAAAACTTGTTTTTGTTCCTTTTTGTAGAGGTTTCAGACGAGCGGGTCTAAATGGGCCTTAAAATGGACCCGTTGAACTTATTACTGCGTAAAAACAACAGAAATTGAATTTTTGCAATACAATAGTGTTGAAAAGCTCGTAATCAACGATATGAACTCTTAAGTTTTGATTAAAACTTGTTTTGCGGTCCTTTTTGTAGAGGTTTCGGGCGAGCGGGTCTAAATGTGCCGTAAAATGGACCCGTTGGACTTTTAACTGAGTAAAAAATACCGAATTTGAGATTTTGCAATATAATCTTGTTGAAAAGCTCGTAATCAATTATATGAACTCCTAAAATTTTATCAAAACTTGTTTTTCGGTCCTTTTTGTAGAGGTTTTGGGCGATCAGGTCTAAATGGGCCTTAAAATGGACCCGTTGGACTTTTAACTAAGTAAAAAATACCGAATTTGAGTTTTTGCAATATAATCTTGTTGAAAAGCTCTTAATCAATTATATGAACTCCTAAAATTGGATCAAAACTTGTTTTTCGATCCTTTTTGTAGAGGTTTCGAATGAGCGGGTCTAAATGGGCCTTAAAATAGACCCATTGAACTTATAACTACGTTAAAAGAACAGAAATTGAATTTTTGCAATACAATAGTGTTGAAAAGCTCGTAATCAACGATATGAACTCTTAAGTTTTGATTAAAACTTGTTTTGCGGTCCTTTTTGTAGAGGTTTCGGACGAGCTGGTCTAAATGGGTCGTAAAATGGACCCGTTGGACTTTTAACTTAGTAGAAAGTATAAAAATTGAGTTTTTGCCATATAATCGTGTTGAAAAGATCGTAATCAATTATATGAACTCCTAAAATTTGATTAAACTTGTTTTTCAGTCATTTTTGAAAAGGTTTCGGGTGAGTGGGTCTAAATGGGCCGTAAAATGGACCCGTTGGACTTTTAACTGAGTGAAAAATACCGAATTTGAGTTTTTGCAATATAATCTTGTTGAAAAGCTCGTAATCAATTATATGAACTCCTAAAATTGGATCAAAACTTGTTTTTCGGTCCTTTTGTAGAGGTTTCGAACGAGCGGGTCTAAATGGGCCGTAAAATGGACCCGTTGGACTTTTAACTGAGTAAAAAATACCGAATTTGAGTTTTTGCAATATAATATTGTTGAAAAGCTCGTAATCAATTATATGAACTCCTAAAATTGGATCAAAACTTGTTTTTCGGTCCTTTTTGTAGAGGGTTCGAACGAGCGGGTCTAAATGTGCCTTAAAATGGACCCGTTGTACTTATAACTGCGTAAAAAGAACAAAAAATTGAATTTTTGCAATACAATAGTGTTGAAATGCTCGTAATCAACGATATGAACTTTTAAGTTTTGATTAAAACTTGTTTTGTGGTCCTTTTTTTAGAGGTTTCGGACGAGCGGGTATAAATGGGCCGTAAAATGCACCCGTTGGACTTTTAACTGAGTAAAAAGTACAAAAACTTAGTTTTTGCAATATAATCGTGTTTAAAAGATCGTAATCAATTATATGAACTCATAAAATTGGACCAAAACTTGTTTTTCAGTCATTTTTGAAGACGTTTCGAACGAGCGGGTCTGAATGGGCCGTAAAATGGACCCGTTGGACTTTTAACTAAGTAAAAAATACCGAATTTGAGTTTTTGCAATATAATCTTGTTGAAAAGCTCGTAATCAATTATATGATGTCCTAAAATTGGATCAAAACTTATTTTTCGGTCCTTTTTGTAGAGGTTTCGGACGAGCGGGTCTAAATGGGCCTTAAAATGGACCCGTTGAACTTATTACTGCGTAAACACAACAGAAATTGAATTTTTGCAATACAATAGTGTTGAAAAGCTCGTAATCAACGATATGAACTCTTAAGTTTTGATTAAAACTTGTTTTGCGGTCCTTTTTGTAGAGGTTTCGGGCGAGCGGGTCTAAATGGGCCGTAAAATGGACACGTTGGACTTTTAACTGAGTAAAAAATACCGAATTTGAGATTTTGCAATATAATCGTGTTGAAAAGCTCGTAATCGATTATATGAACTCCTAAAATTTTATCAAAACTTGTTTTTCGATCCTTTTTGTAGCGGTTTCGGGCGATCGGGTCTAAATGGGCCGAAAAATGGACCCGTTGGACTTTTAACTGAGTAAAAAATACCGAATTTGAATTTTTGCAATATAATCTTATTGAAAAGCTCGTAATCAATTATAAGAACTCCTAAAATTGGATCAAACTTGTTTTGCAGTCCTTTTTGTAGAGGTTTCGGATGAGCTGGTCTAAATGGGCCGTAAAATGGACCCGTTGGACTTTTAACTTAGTAGAAAGTAAAAAAATTGAGTTTTTGCCATATAATCGTGTTGAAAAGATCGTAATAAATTATATGAACTCCTAAAATTTGATTAAAACTGGTTTTTCAGTCATTTTTGAAGAGGTTTCGGGCGAGCGGGTCTAAATGGGCCGTAAAATGGACCCGTTGGACTTTTAACTGAGTAAAAAATACCGAATTTGAGTTTTTGCAATATAATCTTGTTGAAAAGCTCGTAATCAATTATATGAACTCCTAAAATTGGATCAAAACTTGTTTTTCGGTCCTTTTTGTAGAGGTTTCGAACGAGCGGGTCTAAATGAGCCTTAAAATGGTCCCGTTGTACTTATAACTGCGTAAAAAGAACATAAATTGAATTTTTGCAATACAATAGTGTTGAAAAGCTCGTAATCAACGATATGAACTCTTAAGTTTTGATTAAAACTTGTTCTGCGATCCTTTTTTTAGAGGTTTCGGACGAGCGGGTCTAAATGGGCCGTAAAATGCACCCATTGGACTTTTAACTGAGTAAAAAGTACAAAAAATTAGTTTTTGCAATATAATCGTGTTTAAAAGATCGTAATCAATTATATGAGCTCATAAAATTGGATCAAAACTTGTTTTTCAGTCATTTTTGAAGACGTTTCGAACGAGCGGGTCTGAATTGGCCTTAAAATGGACCTGTTGGACTTTTAACTAAGTAAAAAATACCGAATTTGAGTTTTTGCAATATAATCTTGTTGAAAAGCTCGTAATCAATTATATGAAGTCCTAAAATTGGATTAAAACTTGTTTTTGGTCATTTTTGTAGAGGTTTCGGACGAGCGCGTCTAAATGGGCCTTAAAATGGACCCGTTGAACTTATTACTACATAAAAACAACAGAAATTGAATTTTTGCAATACAATAGTGTTGAAAAAGCTCGTAATCAACGATATGAACTCTTAAGTTTTGATTAAAACTTGTTTTTCGGTCCTTTTTGTAGAGGTTTCGAACGAGCTGTTCTAAATGGGCCGTAAAATTGACCCATTGGACTTTTAACTGAGTAAAAAATACCGAATTTGAGTTTTTGCAATATAATCTTGTTGAAAAGCTGGTAATCAATTATATGAACTCCTAAAATTGTTTCAAAACTTGTTTTTCGGTCCTTTTTGTAGAGGTTTCGAACGAGTGGGTCTAAATGGGCCGTAAAATGGACCCGTTGGACTTTTAACTTAGTAGAAAGTACAAAAATTGAGTTTTTGCAATATAATTGTGTTGAAAAGATCGTAATCAATTATATGAACTCCTAAAATTTGATTAAAACTTGTTTTTCAGTCATTTTTGAAGAGGTTTCGGGCGAGCGGGTCTAAATGGGCCGTAAAATGGACCTGTTGGACTTTTAACTAAGAAAAAAATACCGAATTTGAGTTTTTGCAATATAATCTTGTTGAAATGCTCGTAATCAATTATATGAACTCCTAAAATTGGATCAAAACTTGTTTTTCGGTCCTTTTTGTAGAGGTTTCGAACGAGCGGGTCTAAATGGGCCGTAAAATGGACCCGTTGGACTTTTAACTGAGTAAAAAAATACCGAATTTGAGTTTTTGCAATATTATCTTGTTGAAAGGCTCGTAATCAAATATATGAACTCCTAAAATCGGATCAAAACATATTTTGCGGTCCTTTTTGTAAAGGTTTAGAACGAGCGGGTCTAAATGGGCCGTAAAATTGACCCGTTGGACTTTTAACTGAGTAAAAAATACCGAATTTTAGTTTTTGCAATATAATCTTGTTGAAAAGCTGGTAATCAATTATATGAACTCCTAAAATTGGATCAAAACTTGTTTTTCGGTCCTTTTTGTAGAGGTTTCGGACGAGAGAGTCTAAATGGGCCTTAAAATGGACCTGTTGAACTTATAACTGCGTAAAAACAACAGAAATTGAATTTTTGCAATACAATAGTGTTGAAAAGCTCGTAATCAACGATATGAACTCTTAAGTTTTGATTAAAACTTGTTTTGCGGTCCTTTTTGTAGAGGTTTTGGACGAGCGAGTCTAAATGGGCCGTGAAATGGACCCGTTGGACTTTTAACTTAGTAGAAAGTACAAAAATTGAGTTTTTGCCATATAATCGTGTTGAAAAGATCGTAATCAATTATATGAACTCCTAAAATTTGATTAAACTTGTTTTTCAGTCATTTTTGAAGAGGTTTCGGGTGAGCGGGTCTAAATGGGCCGTAAAATGGACCCGTTGGACTTTTAACTGAGTGAAAAATACCGAATTTGAGTTTTTGCAATATAATCTTGTTGAAAAGCTCGTAATCAATTATATGAACTCCTAAAATTGGATCAAAACTAGTTTTTTGGTCCTTTTTGTAGAGGTTTCGGACGAGCGGGTCTAAATGGGCCGTAAAATGGACCCGTTGGACTTTTAACTGAGTAAAAAAATACCGAATTTGAGTTTTTGCAATATAATCTTGTTGAAAGGCTCGTAATCAATTATATGAACTCCTAAAATTGGATCAAAACTTATTTTGCGGTCCTTTTGTAAAGGTTTCGAATGAGCGGGTCTAAATGGGCCGTAAAATTGACCCGTTGGACTTTTAACTGCGTAAAAAGAACATAAATTGAATTTTTGCAATACAATAGTGTTGAAAAGCTCGTAAACAACGATATGAACTCTTAAGTTTTGATTAAAACTTGTTTTGCGGTCCTTTTGTAGAGGTTTCGGACGAGCGGGTCTAAATGGGACGTAAAATGGACCCGTTGGACTATTAACTAAGTAAAAAATACATAGATTTAGTTTTTGCAATATAATTGTGTTGAAACAATCGTAATCAATTATATGAACTCCTAAAATTTGATTAAAACTTGTTTTTCAGTCATTTTTGAAGAGGCTTCGGGTGAGCGGGTCTAAATGGGCCGTAAAATGGACCAGTTGGAATTTTAACTGAGTAAAAAATACCGAATTTGAGTTTTTGCAATATAATCTTGTTGAAAAGCTCGTAATGAATTATATGAACTCCTAAAATTGGATCAAAACTTATTTTTCGGTCCTTTTTGTAGGGGATTCGGACGAGAGGGTCTAAATGGGCCTTAAAATGGACCCGTTGAAATTATAACTGTGTAAAAAGAACATAAATTGAATTTTTGCAATACAATAGTGTTGAAAAGCTCGTAATCAACGATATGAAATCTTAAGTTTTGATTAAAACTTGTTTTGCGGTCCTTTTTGTAGAGGTTTTGGACGAGCGGGTCTAAATGGGCCGTGAAAGGGACCCGTTGGACTTTTAACTAAGTAAAAAATGCCGAATTTGAGTTTTTGCAATATAATCTTATTGAAAAGCTCGTAATCAATTATATGAACTCTTAAAATTGGATCAAAACTTGTTTTTCGGTCCTTTTGTAGAGGTTTCAAACGAGCGGGTCTAAATGGGCCGTAAAATGGACCCGTTGGACTTTTAACTGAGTAAAAAAATACCGAATTTGAGTTTTTGCAATATAATCTTGTTGAAAAGCTCGTAATAAATTATATGAAATCCTAAAATTGGATCAAAACTTGTTTTTCGGTCCTTTTTTGTAGATGTTTTGGACGAGCGAGTCTAAATGGGCCTTAAAATGGACCCGTTGAACTTATAACTGCGTAAAAAGAACATAAATTGAATTTTTGCAATACAATAGTGTTGAACATCTCGTAATCAACGATATGAATTCTTAAGTTTTGATTAAAACTTGTTTTGCGGTCCTTTTTGTAGAGGTTTTGGACGAGCGGGTCTAAATGGGCCGTGAAATGGACCCGTTGGACTTTTAACTAAGTAAAAAAATGCCGAATTTGAGTTTTTGCAATATAATCTTGTTGAAAAGCTCGTAATCAATTATAAGAACTCCTAAAATTGGATCAAAATTTGTTTTCGGTCCTTTTTGTAGAGGTTTCGAACGAGCGGGTCTAAATGGGCCGTAAAATGGACCGGTTGGAGTTTTAACTGAGTAAAAAATACCGAATTTGAGTTTTTGCAATATAATCTTGTTGAAGAGCTCGTAATCAATTATATGAACTCCTAAAATTGGATCAAAACTTGTTTTTCGGTCCTTTTTGTAGAGGTTTCGAACGAGCGGGTCTAAATGGGCCGTAAAATGGACCCGTTGGACTTTTAACTAAGTAAAAAATACCGAATTTGAGTTTTTGCAATATAATCTTGTTGAAAAGCTCGTAATCAATTATATGAACTCCTAAAATTGGATCAAAACTTGTTTTTCGGTCCTTTTTGTAGAGGTTTCGAACGAGCGGGTCTAAATGGGCCGTAAAATTGACCCATTGGACTTTTAACTGAGTAAAAAATACCGAATTTGAGTTTTTGCAATATAATCTTGTTGAAAAGCTGGTAATCAATTATATGAACTCCTAAAATTGTTTCAAAACTTGTTTTTCGGTCCTTTTTGTAGAGGTTTCGAACGAGTGGGTCTAAATGGGCCGTAAAATGGACCCGTTGGACTTTTAACTTAGTAGAAAGTACAAAAATTGAGTTTTTTCAATATAATCGTGTTGAAAAGATCGTAATCAATTATATGAACTCCTAAAATTTGATTAAAACTTGTTTTTCAGTCATTTTTTAAGAGGTTTCGGGCGAGCGGGTCTAAATGGGCCGTAAAATGGACCCGTTGGACTTTTAACTTAGTAAAAAATACCGAATTTGAGTTTTTGTAATATAATCTTGTTGAAAAGCTCGTAATCAATTATAAGAACTCCTAAAATTGGATCAAAACTTGTTTTCGGTCCTTTTTGTAGAGGTTTCGAACGAGCGGGTCTAAATGGGCCGTAAAATGGACCCGTTGGACTTTTAACTGAGTAAAAAATACCGAATTTGAGTTTTTGCAATATAATCTTGTTGAAGAGCTCGTAATCAATTATATGAACTCCTAAAATTGGATCAAAACTTGTTTTTCGGTCCTTTTTGTAGAGGTTTCGAACGAGCGGGTCTAAATGGGCCGTAAAATGGACCCGTTGGACTTTAAACTGAGTAAAAAATACCGAATTTGAGTTTTTGCAATATAATCTTGTTGAAAAGCTCGTAATGAATTATATGAACTCCTAAAATTGGATCAAAACTTGTTTTTCGGTCCTTTTTGTAGAGGTTTCGAACGAGCGGGTCTAAATGAGCCTTAAAATGGACCCGTTGTACTTATAACTGCGTAAAAAGAACATAAATTGAATTTTTGCAATACAATAGTGTTGAAAAGCTCGTAATCAACGATATGAACTCTTAAGTTTTGATTAAAACTTGTTTTGCGGTCCTTTTTTTAGAGGTTTTGGACGAGCGGGTCTAAATGGGCCGTAAAATGCACCCGTTGGACTTTTAACTGAGTAAAAAGTACAAAAATTTAGTTTTTGCAATATAATCGTGTTTAAAAGATCGTAATAAATTTTATGAACTCATAAAATTGGATCAAAAATTGTTTTTCAGTCATTTTTGAAGAGGTTTCGAACGAGCGGGTCTGAATGGGCCGTAAAATGGACCCGTTGGACTTTTAACTAAGTAAAAAATACCGAATTTGAGTTTTTGCAATATAACCTTGTTGAAAAGCTCGTAATCAATTATATGAAGTCCTAAAATTGGATCAAAACTTGTTTTTCGGTCCTTTTTGCAGAGGTTTCGGACGAGCGGGTCTAAATGGGCCTTAAAATGGACCCGTTGAACTTATTACTGCGTAAAAACAACAGAAATTGAAGTTTTACAATAAAATAGTGTTGAAAAGCTCGTAATCAACGATATGAACTCTTAAGTTTTGATTAAAACTTGTTTTGCGGTCCTTTTTGTAGAGGTTTCGCGCGAGCGGGTCTAAATGGGCCGTAAAATGGACCCGTTGGACTTTTAACTGAGTAAAAAATACCGAATTTGAGATTTTGCAATATAATCTTGTTGAAAAGCTCGTAATCAATTATATGAACTCCTAAAATTTTATCAAAACATGTTTTTCGGTCCTTTTTGTTGAGGTTTCGGGCGATCGGGTCTAAATGGGCCTTAAAATGGACCCGTTGGACTTTTAACTAAGTAAAAAATACCGAATTTGAGTTTTTGCAATATAATCTTGTTGAAAAGCTCGTAATCAATTATATGAAATCCTAAAATTGGATCAAAACTTGTTTTTCGGTCATTTTTGTAGAGGTTTCGAACGAGCGGGTCTAAATGGGCCGTAAAATGGACCCGTTGGACTTTTAACTGAGTAAAAAATACCGAATTTGAGTTTTTGCAATATAATCTTGTTGAAAAGCTCATAATCAATTATATGAACTCCTAAAATTGGATCAAAACTTGTTTTTCGGTCCTTTTTGTAGAGGTTTTGAACGAGCGGGTCTAAATGGGCCGTAAAATTGACCCGTTGGACTTTTAACTGAGTAAAAAATACCGAATTTGTGTCTTTGCAATATAATCTTGTTGAAAAGCTCGTAATCAATTATATGAACTCCTAAAATTGGATCAAAACTTGTTTTTCGGTCCTTTTTGTAGAGGTTTCGGACGAGCGGGTCTAAATGGGCCTTAAAATGGACCCGTCGTACTTATAACTGCGTAAGAAGAACATAAATTGAATTTTTGCAATACAATAGTGTTGAAAAGCTCGTAATCAACGATATGAACTCTTAAGTTTTGATTAAAACTTGTTTTGCGGTCCTTTTTTTAGAGGTTTTGGACGAGCGGGTCTAAATGGGCCGTAAAATGCACCCGTTGGACTTTTAACTGAGTAAAAAGTACAAAAATTTAGTTTTTGCAATATAATCGTGTTTAAAAGATCGTAATAAATTTTATGAACTCATAAAATTGGATCAAAAATTGTTTTTCAGTCATTTTTGAAGAGGTTTCGAACGAGCGGGTCTGAATGGGCCGTAAAATGGACCCGTTGGACTTTTAACTAAGTAAAAAATACCGAATTTGAGTTTTTGCAATATAACCTTGTTGAAAAGCTCGTAATCAATTATATGAACTCCTAAAATTTGATCAAAACTTGTTTTTCGGTCCTTTTTGTAGAGGTTTCGAACGAGCGGGTCTAAATGGGCCGTAAAATGGACCCGTTGGACTTTTAACTGAGTAAAAAAATACCGAATTTGAGTTTTTGCAATATAATCTTGTTGAAAGGCTCGTAATCAATTATATGAACTCCTAAAATTGGATCAAAACTTATTTTGCGGTCCTTTTGTAAAGGTTTCGAACGAGCGGGTCTAAATGGGCCGTAAAATTGACCCGTTGGACTTTTAACTGCGTAAAAAGAACATAAATTGAATTTTTGCAATACAATAGTGTTGAAAAGCTCGTAAACAACGATATGAACTCTTAAGTTTTGATTAAAACTTGTTTTGCGGTCCTTTTGTAGAGGTTTCGGACGAGCGGGTCTAAATGGGACGTAAAATGGACCCGTTGGACTATTAACTAAGTAAAAAATACATAGATTTAGTTTTTGCAATATAATTGTGTTGAAACAATCGTAATCAATTATATGAACTCCTAAAATTTGATTAAAACTTGTTTTTCAGTCATTTTTGAAGAGGTTTCGGGTGAGCGGGTCTAAATGGGCCGTAAAATGGACCAGTTGGAATTTTAACTGAGTAAAAAATACCGAATTTGAGTTTTTGCAATATAATCTTGTTGAAAAGCTCGTAATGAATTATATGAACTCCTAAAATTGGATCAAAACTTATTTTTCGGTCCTTTTTGTAGGGGATTCGGACGAGAGGGTCTAAATGGGCCTTAAAATGGACCCGTTGAAATTATAACTGTGTAAAAAGAACATAAATTGAATTTTTGCAATACAATAGTGTTGAAAAGCTCGTAATCAACGATATGAAATCTTAAGTTTTGATTAAAACTTGTTTTGCGGTCCTTTTTGTAGAGGTTTTGGACGAGCGGGTCTAAATGGGCCGTGAAAGGGACCCGTTGGACTTTTAACTAAGTAAAAAATGCCGAATTTGAGTTTTTGCAATATAATCTTATTGAAAAGCTCGTAATCAATTATATGAACTCTTAAAATTGGATCAAAACTTGTTTTTCGGTCCTTTTGTAGAGGTTTCAAACGAGCGGGTCTAAATGGGCCGTAAAATGGACCCGTTGGACTTTTAACTGAGTAAAAAAATACCGAATTTGAGTTTTTGCAATATAATCTTGTTGAAAAGCTCGTAATAAATTATATGAAATCCTAAAATTGGATCAAAACTTGTTTTTCGGTCCTTTTTTGTAGATGTTTTGGACGAGCGAGTCTAAATGGGCCTTAAAATGGACCCGTTGAACTTATAACTGCGTAAAAAGAACATAAATTGAATTTTTGCAATACAATAGTGTTGAACATCTCGTAATCAACGATATGAATTCTTAAGTTTTGATTAAAACTTGTTTTGCGGTCCTTTTTGTAGAGGTTTTGGACGAGCGGGTCTAAATGGGCCGTGAAATGGACCCGTTGGACTTTTAACTAAGTAAAAAAATGCCGAATTTGAGTTTTTGCAATATAATCTTGTTGAAAAGCTCGTAATCAATTATAAGAACTCCTAAAATTGGATCAAAATTTGTTTTCGGTCCTTTTTGTAGAGGTTTCGAACGAGCGGGTCTAAATGGGCCGTAAAATGGACCGGTTGGAGTTTTAACTGAGTAAAAAATACCGAATTTGAGTTTTTGCAATATAATCTTGTTGAAGAGCTCGTAATCAATTATATGAACTCCTAAAATTGGATCAAAACTTGTTTTTCGGTCCTTTTTGTAGAGGTTTCGAACGAGCGGGTCTAAATGGGCCGTAAAATGGACCCGTTGGACTTTTAACTAAGTAAAAAATACCGAATTTGAGTTTTTGCAATATAATCTTGTTGAAAAGCTCGTAATCAATTATATGAACTCCTAAAATTGGATCAAAACTTGTTTTTCGGTCCTTTTTGTAGAGGTTTCGAACGAGCGGGTCTAAATGGGCCGTAAAATTGACCCATTGGACTTTTAACTGAGTAAAAAATACCGAATTTGAGTTTTTGCAATATAATCTTGTTGAAAAGCTGGTAATCAATTATATGAACTCCTAAAATTGTTTCAAAACTTGTTTTTCGGTCCTTTTTGTAGAGGTTTCGAACGAGTGGGTCTAAATGGGCCGTAAAATGGACCCGTTGGACTTTTAACTTAGTAGAAAGTACAAAAATTGAGTTTTTTCAATATAATCGTGTTGAAAAGATCGTAATCAATTATATGAACTCCTAAAATTTGATTAAAACTTGTTTTTCAGTCATTTTTTAAGAGGTTTCGGGCGAGCGGGTCTAAATGGGCCGTAAAATGGACCCGTTGGACTTTTAACTTAGTAAAAAATACCGAATTTGAGTTTTTGTAATATAATCTTGTTGAAAAGCTCGTAATCAATTATAAGAACTCCTAAAATTGGATCAAAACTTGTTTTCGGTCCTTTTTGTAGAGGTTTCGAACGAGCGGGTCTAAATGGGCCGTAAAATGGACCCGTTGGACTTTTAACTGAGTAAAAAATACCGAATTTGAGTTTTTGCAATATAATCTTGTTGAAGAGCTCGTAATCAATTATATGAACTCCTAAAATTGGATCAAAACTTGTTTTTCGGTCCTTTTTGTAGAGGTTTCGAACGAGCGGGTCTAAATGGGCCGTAAAATGGACCCGTTGGACTTTAAACTGAGTAAAAAATACCGAATTTGAGTTTTTGCAATATAATCTTGTTGAAAAGCTCGTAATGAATTATATGAACTCCTAAAATTGGATCAAAACTTGTTTTTCGGTCCTTTTTGTAGAGGTTTCGAACGAGCGGGTCTAAATGAGCCTTAAAATGGACCCGTTGTACTTATAACTGCGTAAAAAGAACATAAATTGAATTTTTGCAATACAATAGTGTTGAAAAGCTCGTAATCAACGATATGAACTCTTAAGTTTTGATTAAAACTTGTTTTGCGGTCCTTTTTTTAGAGGTTTTGGACGAGCGGGTCTAAATGGGCCGTAAAATGCACCCGTTGGACTTTTAACTGAGTAAAAAGTACAAAAATTTAGTTTTTGCAATATAATCGTGTTTAAAAGATCGTAATAAATTTTATGAACTCATAAAATTGGATCAAAAATTGTTTTTCAGTCATTTTTGAAGAGGTTTCGAACGAGCGGGTCTGAATGGGCCGTAAAATGGACCCGTTGGACTTTTAACTAAGTAAAAAATACCGAATTTGAGTTTTTGCAATATAACCTTGTTGAAAAGCTCGTAATCAATTATATGAAGTCCTAAAATTGGATCAAAACTTGTTTTTCGGTCCTTTTTGCAGAGGTTTCGGACGAGCGGGTCTAAATGGGCCTTAAAATGGACCCGTTGAACTTATTACTGCGTAAAAACAACAGAAATTGAAGTTTTACAATAAAATAGTGTTGAAAAGCTCGTAATCAACGATATGAACTCTTAAGTTTTGATTAAAACTTGTTTTGCGGTCCTTTTTGTAGAGGTTTCGCGCGAGCGGGTCTAAATGGGCCGTAAAATGGACCCGTTGGACTTTTAACTGAGTAAAAAATACCGAATTTGAGATTTTGCAATATAATCTTGTTGAAAAGCTCGTAATCAATTATATGAACTCCTAAAATTTTATCAAAACATGTTTTTCGGACCTTTTTGTTGAGGTTTCGGGCGATCGGGTCTAAATGGGCCTTAAAATGGACCCGTTGGACTTTTAACTAAGTAAAAAATACCGAATTTGAGTTTTTGCAATATAATCTTGTTGAAAAGCTCGTAATCAATTATATGAAATCCTAAAATTGGATCAAAACTTGTTTTTCGGTCATTTTTGTAGAGGTTTCGAACGAGCGGGTCTAAATGGGCCGTAAAATGGACCCGTTGGACTTTTAACTGAGTAAAAAATACCGAATTTGAGTTTTTGCAATATAATCTTGTTGAAAAGCTCATAATCAATTATATGAACTCCTAAAATTGGATCAAAACTTGTTTTTCGGTCCTTTTTGTAGAGGTTTTGAACGAGCGGGTCTAAATGGGCCGTAAAATTGACCCGTTGGACTTTTAACTGAGTAAAAAATACCGAATTTGTGTCTTTGCAATATAATCTTGTTGAAAAGCTCGTAATCAATTATATGAACTCCTAAAATTGGATCAAAACTTGTTTTTCGGTCCTTTTTGTAGAGGTTTCGGACGAGCGGGTCTAAATGGGCCTTAAAATGGACCCGTCGTACTTATAACTGCGTAAGAAGAACATAAATTGAATTTTTGCAATACAATAGTGTTGAAAAGCTCGTAATCAACGATATGAACTCTTAAGTTTTGATTAAAACTTGTTTTGCGGTCCTTTTTTTAGAGGTTTTGGACGAGCGGGTCTAAATGGGCCGTAAAATGCACCCGTTGGACTTTTAACTGAGTAAAAAGTACAAAAAATTAGTTTTTGCAATATAATCGTGTTTAAAAGATCGTAATAAATTTTATGAACTCATAAAATTGGATCAAAAATTGTTTTTCAGTCATTTTTGAAGAGGTTTCGAACGAGCGGGTCTGAATGGGCCGTAAAATGGACCCGTTGGACTTTTAACTAAGTAAAAAATACCGAATTTGAGTTTTTGCAATATAACCTTGTTGAAAAGCTCGTAATCAATTATATGAACTCCTAAAATTTGATCAAAACTTGTTTTTCGGTCCTTTTTGTAGAGGTTTCGAACGAGCGGGTCTAAATGGGCCGTAAAATGGACCCGTTGGACTTTTAACTGAGTAAAAAAATACCGAATTTGAGTTTTTGCAATATAATCTTGTTGAAAGGCTCGTAATCAATTATATGAACTCCTAAAATTGGATCAAAACTTATTTTGCGGTCCTTTTGTAAAGGTTTCGAATGAGCGGGTCTAAATGGGCCGTAAAATTGACCCGTTGGACTTTTAACTGCGTAAAAAGAACATAAATTGAATTTTTGCAATACAATAGTGTTGAAAAGCTCGTAAACAACGATATGAACTCTTAAGTTTTGATTAAAACTTGTTTTGCGGTCCTTTTGTAGAGGTTTCGGACGAGCGGGTCTAAATGGGACGTAAAATGGACCCGTTGGACTATTAACTAAGTAAAAAATACATAGATTTAGTTTTTGCAATATAATTGTGTTGAAACAATCGTAATCAATTATATGAACTCCTAAAATTTGATTAAAACTTGTTTTTCAGTCATTTTTGAAGAGGTTTCGGGTGAGCGGGTCTAAATGGGCCGTAAAATGGACCAGTTGGAATTTTAACTGAGTAAAAAATACCGAATTTGAGTTTTTGCAATATAATCTTGTTGAAAAGCTCGTAATGAATTATATGAACTCCTAAAATTGGATCAAAACTTATTTTTCGGTCCTTTTTGTAGGGGATTCGGACGAGAGGGTCTAAATGGGCCTTAAAATGGACCCGTTGAAATTATAACTGTGTAAAAAGAACATAAATTGAATTTTTGCAATACAATAGTGTTGAAAAGCTCGTAATCAACGATATGAAATCTTAAGTTTTGATTAAAACTTGTTTTGCGGTCCTTTTTGTAGAGGTTTTGGACGAGCGGGTCTAAATGGGCCGTGAAAGGGACCCGTTGGACTTTTAACTAAGTAAAAAATGCCGAATTTGAGTTTTTGCAATATAATCTTATTGAAAAGCTCGTAATCAATTATATGAACTCTTAAAATTGGATCAAAACTTGTTTTTCGGTCCTTTTGTAGAGGTTTCAAACGAGCGGGTCTAAATGGGCCGTAAAATGGACCCGTTGGACTTTTAACTGAGTAAAAAAATACCGAATTTGAGTTTTTGCAATATAATCTTGTTGAAAAGCTCGTAATAAATTATATGAAATCCTAAAATTGGATCAAAACTTGTTTTTCGGTCCTTTTTTGTAGATGTTTTGGACGAGCGAGTCTAAATGGGCCTTAAAATGGACCCGTTGAACTTATAACTGCGTAAAAAGAACATAAATTGAATTTTTGCAATACAATAGTGTTGAACATCTCGTAATCAACGATATGAATTCTTAAGTTTTGATTAAAACTTGTTTTGCGGTCCTTTTTGTAGAGGTTTTGGACGAGCGGGTCTAAATGGGCCGTGAAATGGACCCGTTGGACTTTTAACTAAGTAAAAAAATGCCGAATTTGAGTTTTTGCAATATAATCTTGTTGAAAAGCTCGTAATCAATTATAAGAACTCCTAAAATTGGATCAAAATTTGTTTTCGGTCCTTTTTGTAGAGGTTTCGAACGAGCGGGTCTAAATGGGCCGTAAAATGGACCGGTTGGAGTTTTAACTGAGTAAAAAATACCGAATTTGAGTTTTTGCAATATAATCTTGTTGAAGAGCTCGTAATCAATTATATGAACTCCTAAAATTGGATCAAAACTTGTTTTTCGGTCCTTTTTGTAGAGGTTTCGAACGAGCGGGTCTAAATGGGCCGTAAAATGGACCCGTTGGACTTTTAACTAAGTAAAAAATACCGAATTTGAGTTTTTGCAATATAATCTTGTTGAAAAGCTCGTAATCAATTATATGAACTCCTAAAATTGGATCAAAACTTGTTTTTCGGTCCTTTTTGTAGAGGTTTCGAACGAGCGGGTCTAAATGGGCCGTAAAATTGACCCATTGGACTTTTAACTGAGTAAAAAATACCGAATTTGAGTTTTTGCAATATAATCTTGTTGAAAAGCTGGTAATCAATTATATGAACTCCTAAAATTGTTTCAAAACTTGTTTTTCGGTCCTTTTTGTAGAGGTTTCGAACGAGTGGGTCTAAATGGGCCGTAAAATGGACCCGTTGGACTTTTAACTTAGTAGAAAGTACAAAAATTGAGTTTTTTCAATATAATCGTGTTGAAAAGATCGTAATCAATTATATGAACTCCTAAAATTTGATTAAAACTTGTTTTTCAGTCATTTTTTAAGAGGTTTCGGGCGAGCGGGTCTAAATGGGCCGTAAAATGGACCCGTTGGACTTTTAACTTAGTAAAAAATACCGAATTTGAGTTTTTGTAATATAATCTTGTTGAAAAGCTCGTAATCAATTATAAGAACTCCTAAAATTGGATCAAAACTTGTTTTCGGTCCTTTTTGTAGAGGTTTCGAACGAGCGGGTCTAAATGGGCCGTAAAATGGACCCGTTGGACTTTTAACTGAGTAAAAAATACCGAATTTGAGTTTTTGCAATATAATCTTGTTGAAGAGCTCGTAATCAATTATATGAACTCCTAAAATTGGATCAAAACTTGTTTTTCGGTCCTTTTTGTAGAGGTTTCGAACGAGCGGGTCTAAATGGGCCGTAAAATGGACCCGTTGGACTTTAAACTGAGTAAAAAATACCGAATTTGAGTTTTTGCAATATAATCTTGTTGAAAAGCTCGTAATGAATTATATGAACTCCTAAAATTGGATCAAAACTTGTTTTTCGGTCCTTTTTGTAGAGGTTTCGAACGAGCGGGTCTAAATGAGCCTTAAAATGGACCCGTTGTACTTATAACTGCGTAAAAAGAACATAAATTGAATTTTTGCAATACAATAGTGTTGAAAAGCTCGTAATCAACGATATGAACTCTTAAGTTTTGATTAAAACTTGTTTTGCGGTCCTTTTTTTAGAGGTTTTGGACGAGCGGGTCTAAATGGGCCGTAAAATGCACCCGTTGGACTTTTAACTGAGTAAAAAGTACAAAAATTTAGTTTTTGCAATATAATCGTGTTTAAAAGATCGTAATAAATTTTATGAACTCATAAAATTGGATCAAAAATTGTTTTTCAGTCATTTTTGAAGAGGTTTCGAACGAGCGGGTCTGAATGGGCCGTAAAATGGACCCGTTGGACTTTTAACTAAGTAAAAAATACCGAATTTGAGTTTTTGCAATATAACCTTGTTGAAAAGCTCGTAATCAATTATATGAAGTCCTAAAATTGGATCAAAACTTGTTTTTCGGTCCTTTTTGCAGAGGTTTCGGACGAGCGGGTCTAAATGGGCCTTAAAATGGACCCGTTGAACTTATTACTGCGTAAAAACAACAGAAATTGAAGTTTTACAATAAAATAGTGTTGAAAAGCTCGTAATCAACGATATGAACTCTTAAGTTTTGATTAAAACTTGTTTTGCGGTCCTTTTTGTAGAGGTTTCGCGCGAGCGGGTCTAAATGGGCCGTAAAATGGACCCGTTGGACTTTTAACTGAGTAAAAAATACCGAATTTGAGATTTTGCAATATAATCTTGTTGAAAAGCTCGTAATCAATTATATGAACTCCTAAAATTTTATCAAAACATGTTTTTCGGTCCTTTTTGTTGAGGTTTCGGGCGATCGGGTCTAAATGGGCCTTAAAATGGACCCGTTGGACTTTTAACTAAGTAAAAAATACCGAATTTGAGTTTTTGCAATATAATCTTGTTGAAAAGCTCGTAATCAATTATATGAAATCCTAAAATTGGATCAAAACTTGTTTTTCGGTCATTTTTGTAGAGGTTTCGAACGAGCGGGTCTAAATGGGCCGTAAAATGGACCCGTTGGACTTTTAACTGAGTAAAAAATACCGAATTTGAGTTTTTGCAATATAATCTTGTTGAAAAGCTCATAATCAATTATATGAACTCCTAAAATTGGATCAAAACTTGTTTTTCGGTCCTTTTTGTAGAGGTTTTGAACGAGCGGGTCTAAATGGGCCGTAAAATTGACCCGTTGGACTTTTAACTGAGTAAAAAATACCGAATTTGTGTCTTTGCAATATAATCTTGTTGAAAAGCTCGTAATCAATTATATGAACTCCTAAAATTGGATCAAAACTTGTTTTTCGGTCCTTTTTGTAGAGGTTTCGGACGAGCGGGTCTAAATGGGCCTTAAAATGGACCCGTCGTACTTATAACTGCGTAAGAAGAACATAAATTGAATTTTTGCAATACAATAGTGTTGAAAAGCTCGTAATCAACGATATGAACTCTTAAGTTTTGATTAAAACTTGTTTTGCGGTCCTTTTTGTAGAGGTCTCGGACGAGCGGGTCTAAATGGGCCGTAAAATGCACCCGTTGGACTTTTAACTGAGTAAAAAATATCGAATTTTATGTTTTGCAATATAATCGTGTTGAAAAGATCGTAATCAATTATATGAACTCCTAAAATTGGATCAAAACTTGTTTTTCAGTCATTTTTGAAGAGGTTTCGAACGAGCGGGTCTAAATGGGCCGTAAAATAGACCAGTTGGACTTTTAACTAAGTAAAAAATACCGAATTTGAGTTTTTCCAATATAATCTTGTTGAAAAGCTCGTAATCAATTATATGAACTCCTAAAATTTGATCAAAACTTGTTTTTCGGTCCTTTTTGTAGATGTTTCGGACGAGCGGGTCTAAATGGGCCTTAAAATGGACCCATTGAACTTATAACTGCGTAAAAACAACAGAAATTGAATTTTTGCAATACAATAGTGTTGAAAAGCTCGTAATCAGCGATATGAACTCTTAAGTTTTGATTAAAACTTGTTTTGCGGTCCTTTTTGTAGAGGTTTCGGACGAGAGGGTCTAAATGGGCCGTAAAATGGACCCGTTGGACTTTTAACTGAGTAAAAAATACCGAATTTTAGTTTTTGCAATATAATCGTGTTGAAAAGATCGTAATCAATTATATGAACTCCTAAAATTTGATTAAAACTTGTTTTTCAGTCATTTTTGAAGAAGTTTCGGGCGAGCGGGTCTAAATGGGCCGTAAAATGGACCCGTTGGACTTTTAACTGAGTAAAAAAAATTGATTTTGAGTTTTTGCAATATAATCTTGTTGAAAAGCTCGTAATCAATTATATGAACTCCTAAAATTGGATTAAAACTTGTTTTTCGGTCTTTTTTGTAGAGGTTTCGGACGAGCGGGTCTAAATGGGCTTTAAAATGGACCCGTTGAACTTATAACTACGTAAAAACAACATAAAAATAGTGTTGAAAAGCTCGTAATCAACGATATGAACTCTTAGGTTTTGATTAAAACTTGTTTTGCGGTTCTTTTTGTAGAGTTTTCGGACGAGCGGGTCTAAATGGGTCGTATAATGGACCCGTTGGACTTTTAACTGAGTAAAAAATACAAAATTGAGTTTTTGCAATATAATCGTGTTGAAAAGATCGTAATCAATTATATGAACTCCTAAAATTTGATTAAAACTTATTTTCAGTCATTTTTCAAGAGGTTTCGGGCGAGCGGGTTTAAATGGGTCGTAAAATGGACCCGTTGGACTTTTAACTGAGTAAAAAAATACCGAATTTGGGTTTTTGCAATATAATCTTGTTGAAAAGCTCGTAATCAATTATATAAACTCCTAAAATTTGATCAAAACTTGTTTTCCGGTCCTTTTTGTAGAGGTTGCGGGCGACCGGGCCTAAATGGGCCTTAAAATGGACCCGTTGAACTTATAACTGCGTAAAAAGAACATAAATTGATTTTTTGCAATACAATAGTGTTGAAAAGCTCGTAATCAACGATATGAACTCTTAAGTTTTGATTAAAACTTGTTTTGCGGTCCTTTTTGTAGAGGTTTCGGACGAGCGGGTGTAAATGGGGTCGTAAAATGGACCCGTTGGACTTTCAACTGAGTAAAATATACAGAAATTGAGTTTTTGCAATATAATCGTGTTGAAAAGATCGTAATCAATTATATGAACTACTAAAATTTGATTAAAACTTGTTTTTCAGTCATTTTTGAATAGGTTTCGGGCGAGCGGGTCTAAATGGGCCGTAAAGTGGACCCGTTGGACTTTTAACTGATTAGAAAATATCAAATTTCAGTTTTTGCATTATAATCTTGTCGAAAAGCTCGTAATCAATTATATGAACTCGTAAAATTGGATCAAAACTTGCTTTTCGGTCCTTTTTGTAGAGGTTTCGGACGAGCGGGTCTAAATGGGCCTTAAAATGGACCCGTTGAACTTATAACTGCGTAAAAAGAACAGAAATTGAATTTTTGCAATGCAATAGTGTTGAAAAGCTCGTAATCAACGATACGAACTCTTAAGTTTTGATTAAAACTTGTTTTGCGGTCCTTTTTGTAGAGGTTTCGGACGAGCAGGTCTAAATGGGCCGTAAAATGGACCCATTGGACTTTTAACTGAGTAAAAAATACAGAAATTGAGTTTTTGCAATATAATCGTGTTGAAACGATCGTAATCAATTATATGAACTCCTGAAATTTGATCAAAACTTGTTTTTCAGTCATATTTGAAGAGGTTTCGGACGACCGGGTCTAAATGGGCCTTAAAATGGACCCGTTGGACTTATAACTGCGTAAAAA
Source organism: Hibiscus trionum (assembly GCA_030270665.1). Classification (NCBI taxonomy): domain Eukaryota; kingdom Viridiplantae; phylum Streptophyta; class Magnoliopsida; order Malvales; family Malvaceae; genus Hibiscus; species Hibiscus trionum. The sequence goes on along the minus strand of BSYR01000026.1, from coordinate 35,033,509 downwards.
GAACAGAAATTGAATTTTTGCAATACAATCATGTTGAAAAGATCGTAATAAGTTATATGAACTCCTAAAATTTGATTAAAACTTGTTTTTCAGTCATTTTTGAAGAGGTTTCGGGCGAGCGGGTCTAAATGGGCCGTAAAATGGACCGTTGGACTTTTAACTAAGTAAAAAGTACAAAAATTGAGTTTTTGCAATATAATCGTGTTGAAAATATCGTAATCAATGATATGTAGTCCTAAAATTTGATTAAAACTTTTTTTCGGTTATTTTTGAAGAGGTTTCGGGCGAGTGGTTCTAAATGGGCCGTAAAATGGACCCGTTGGACTTTTAACTAAGTAAAAAATACAGAAATGGACTTTTTGCAATATAATCTTGTTGAAAAGCTCGTAATCAATTATATGAAGTTCTAAAATTGGATCAAAACTTGTTTTTCGGTCCTTTTTGTAGTGGTTTCGGACGAGCGGGTCTAAATGGGCCTTAAAATGGACCCGCTGAACTTATAACTGCGTAAAAAGAACAGAAATTGAAGTTTTGCAATACAATAGTGCTGAAAAGCTCGTAATCAATGGTATGAACTCTTATGTTTTGATTAGAACTTGTTTTGCGGTCCTTTTTGTAGAGGTTTCGGACGAGCGGGTGTAAATGGGCCGTAAAATGGACCCGTTGGACTTTCAACTGAGTAAAAAATACAGAAATTGAGTTTTTGTAATATAATCGTGTTGAAACGATCGTAATCAATTATATGAACTCCTAAAATTTGATAAAAACTTGTTTTTCGGTCATTTTTTAAGGGGTTTCGGGCGAGCGGGTGTAAATGGGCCGTAAAATGGACCCGTTGGACTTTTAACTGAGTAAAAAATACAGAAATGGACTTTTTGCAATATAGTCTTGTTGAAAAGCTCGTAATCAATTATATGAACTCCTAAAATTGGATCAGAACTTGTTGTTCGGTCCTTTTGTAGTGGTTTCGGACGAGCGGGTCTAAATGGGCCTTAAAATGGACCCGTTGAACTTATAACTACGTAAAAACAACATAAATTGAATTTTTGCAATACAATAGTGTTGAAAAGCTCGTAATCAACGATATGAATCTTAAGTTTGGATTAAAACTTGTTTTGTGGTCCTTTTTTGTAGAGGTTTTGGACGAGCGGGTGTAAATGGGCCGTAAAATGGACCCGTTGGACTTTTAACTGAGTAAAAAGTACATAAATTGAGTTTTTGCAATATAATCGTGTTGAAAAGATCATAATCAATTATATGAACTCTTAAAATTTGATTAAAACTTGTTTTCGGTCATTTTTGAAGAGGTTTCGGGCGAGCGGGTCTAAATGGGCCGTAAAATGGACCCGTTGGACTTTTAACTAAGTAAAAAATACCGAATTTGAGTTTTTGCAATATAATCTTGTTGAAAAGCTCGTAATCAATTTTATGAACTCGTAAAATTGGATCAAAACTTGTTTCTCGGTCCTTTTTGTAGAGGTTTCGGACGAGCGGGTCTAAATGGGCCTTAAAATGGACCCGTTGAACTTATAACTGCGTAAAAAGAACAAAAATTGAATTTTTGCAATACAATAGTGTTGAAAAGCTCATAATCAACGATATGAACTCTTAAGTTTTGATTAAAACTTGTTTTACGGTCCTATTTGTAGAGGTTTCGGACGAGCGGGTCTAAATGGGCCGTAAAATGGATACGTTGGACTTTTTTTTTGAAGAAAAGGCCTCATTAAAAACCCCTACTAATGTCCTTCAAGCAGAGCTAGAGGACCCTAAAAAGGGGAAAAGAGTGCCTAAATTGTATTATATCATAGAGAAATTCGTTACAAGATGATTGATATATGTAGGAATGTCAGAATTGAAAGACACGGAAGACATAGAACTCAGCGAGTAAGTAGCCAAAGTATGGGCCACATGATTTGCCTCACGGCGTACAAAAGAAACAGAAGATGAATCAAAAGCATGAAGAGACTTTCGAATCTGGTGAAGAAGAGGTCCCAATGTAGAAAGGTCCAGACCTGGATTGTTGATCCTATTTGCAAGAGAAGCACAGACAATTTCAAGCAAGATCCGATTCCATCCTTGAGATCGGACGAAGGTGATTCCTGCAAGAAGGCTTTCACCTTCACAAGTAACTGCATCCAAACAGCTACCAAGCGGAAAAGCTAGGCCACCCACAACTACACCTGTAGAATCACGTGCCACGACGCCAATAACCGCTGCACGAGTTGAGGGATTAAAAGCCCCATCTACATTTATTTTTATATGGTTAGGTGGAGGAGGGTTCCAGCATGGAAGAGATAGGATAGAAGGCGTTGGGGTGGAAGAAGAGGCCTTACAGAAGTAGTCATGTAAACTAATGGAGTTAACTGCAATAAGCCATGGTGGTTGAAGATGGTGATTATGAACCCAGTCGTTACGTCTATTCCAGACGTTCCAAATAGTTGTGAGGAAAAGGTCAAACTTGTCAGATGATAGGAGGTGGGTAGCTTCTTCCAACCATTGTAATGGGGTAATAGCCAAACTCCTAGATAGAGAAACGGGAATACCAGAGAGCTGAAGGACTTCATAAGCTCCTGCACAATCATGAAGCGCATGGAGAATGGACTCCGAGTGGGCTCCACAGATAGGACAAGGCCCCGAATTTGGTGAAAAACTTGCATTTTGGACCCAACTGGTAGAGCATCAGACGCCATACGCCATCCAAAAGTTTTGACCTTAGGTAAGGCCTTGACTTTGGATAGAAATTTCCAAAAACGAGTAGGTGACGTATGTGGGTACGTAGAGCGTTGTAAGAAAAGATAACCAGAGCGGACCGAGTAAATACCCGAATCATTAGGAGACCAAAGAATAGAATCACGATGATCATTTATGATTGGTATACGGAGAATGGTAGTGGCATCAGTTGCGTTAAAATAACGACAGACCTTTTCAAGGTCCCAAGCAGTTTGATTACGAAGCATGAAATCGCGGCATCGAATATGGACTTCATCCGAGATTTCGTAATCCCCAGTAAGGGTAATAGGGGAAGGTCCACCCCAGATGTCTTTGTGCACTCTGATATTACTATTAATACCTGGACGATATAAGAAGCCTGGAAGGAGTCGTTGTAGAGCATTATAAATACCTTGCCATGCAAAGAAACCTCGATTGGGTCTGGAGGCATCGAGGATATTCCCAGAAGGAAAGTATTTAGCACGATATATTTGGCCCAATAAAGAATCTGGTTTGCAAATGAGTCTCTATAATTGCTTACCCAAGAGAGCAACATTGAAGTCATGTAAATCCTTAAACCCCATGCCTCCAGCGGCCTGAGGTAAACAAACATGATTCCATGGAAGCATATGCCATCCTTTTTTATTGGATTTGCCAGTCCACCAATATTGCCGAATTGCTGAGGTCATATCGTCAATAACGTTTTGTGGAAGAAGATAACAAGACATAACATATTGAGGTAGAAATTGTAGAACTCCTTTAATGAAAATCTCCCGACCACTAAAAGAAAGGAGTTGTTTATCCCAGCTAGAAAGACGGTCATGAACTTTATCACGCACAAAGCCTAATGACTCAGTTTTGTTCTTCCCAATGAGAAGTGGAACACCTAGGTATACACCAGGGTTAGATACCTCACGTACTTGCAATAGACTGTTGATCGCAGTTCTTGTTGAGTATGTTGTACGTGGATTATAAAAAATTGTCGATTTCTCAAAATTAACCGCTTGACCGGAAGCAGCAGCATATGTTTGCAGGGCTCTTTTATGATGTGTAGCTTCGGTTGGAGTATTATTAATGAAAACCATACAATCATCAGCAAAGAGTAGATGGTTGACTTTGGGGCCGTATTTGCAGGCACCAAGCCCCGGTAGGATGTTTGTTTGTTGGGCAGCAGATAGGTAAGCAGAGAGCCCTTGTGTACAAAATAGGAAAAGGAAAGGTGATAGGGGTCACCTTGACGTAATCCGCGTTGAGATTGAAAAAAGGGGAAGAAAGAGTTAACCCGTTGGACTTTTAACTGAGTAAAAAGTACATAAATTGAGTTTTTGCAATATAATCGTGTTGAAAAGATCGTAATCAATTATATGAACTCCTAAAATTTGATTAAAACTTGTTTTTTCAGTCATTTTTGAAAAGGTTTCGGGCGAGCGGGTCTAAATGGACCGTAAAATGGACCCATTGGACTTTTAACTGAGTAAAAAATACAGAAATGGACTTTTTGCAATATAATCTTGTTGAAAAGCTCGTAATCAATTATATGAACTCCTAAAATTGGATCAAAACTTGTTTTTCGGTCCTTTTTGTAGTGGTTTCAGACGAGCGTGTCTAAATGGGCCTTAAAATGGACCCGTTGAACTTATAACTGCGTAAAAAGAACATAAATTGAATTTTTGCAATACAATAGTGTTGAAAAGCTCGTAATCAACGATATGAACTCTTAAGTTTTGATTAAAACTTGTTTTGCGGTCCTTTTGTAGAGGTTTCGGACGAGCGGGTATAAATGGGCCGTAAAATGGACACGTTGGACTTTTAACTGAGTAAAAAGTACATAAATTTAGTTTTTGCAATATAATCGTGTTGAAAAGATCGTAATCAATTATACGAACTACTAAAATTTGATTAAAACTTGTTTTTCAGTCATTTTTGAAGAGGTTTCGGGCGAGCGGGTCTAAATGGGCCGTAAAATGGACCCGTTGGACTTTTAACTGAGTAGAAAATATCAAATTTTAGTTTTTGCATTATAATCTTGTCGAAAAGCTCGTAATCAATTATATGAACTCGTAAAATTGGATCAAAACTTGTTTTTCGGTCCTTTTTGTAGAGGTTTCGGACGAGCGGGTCTAAATGGGCCTTAAAATGGACCCGTTGAACTTATAACTGCGTAAAAAGAACATAAATTGAATTTTTGCAATACAATAGTGTTGAAAAGCTCGTAATCAACGATACGAACTCTTAAGTTTTGATTAAAACTTGTTTTGCGGTCCTTTTTGTAGAGGTTTCGGACGAGCAGGTCTAAATGGGCCGTAAAATGGACCCGTTGTACTTTTAACTGAGTAAAAAATACAGAAATTGAGTTTTTGCAATATAATCGTGTTGAAACGATCGTAATCAATTATATGAACTCCTGAAATTTGATCAAAACTTGTTTTTCAGTCATTTTTGAGGAGGTTTCGGACGACCGGGTCTAAATGGGCCTTAAAATGGATCCGTTGGACTTATAACTGCGTAAAAAGAACAGAAATTGAATTTTTGCAATACAATCGTGTTGAAAAGATCGTAATAAGTTATATGAACTCCTAAAATTTGATTAAAACTTGTTTTTCAGTCATTTTTGAAGAGGTTTCGGGCGAGCGGGTCTAAATGGGCCGTAAAATGGACCCGTTGGACTTTTAACTAAGTAAAAAATACAGAAATGGACTTTTTGCCATATAATCCTATTGAAAAGATTGTAATCAATTATATGAACTCCTAAAATTTGATGAAAACTTGTTTTTCAGTCATTTTTGAAGAGGTTTCGGGCGAGCGGGTCTTAATGGGCCGTAAAATGGACCCGTTAGACTTTTAACTAAGTAAAAAAATACCGAATTTGAGTTTTTGAAATATAGTCTTGTTGAAAAGCTCGTAATCAATTATATGAACTCGTAAAATTGGATCAAAACTTGTTTTTCGGTACTTTTTGTAGACATTTCGGACGACCGGGGTCTAAATGGGCCTTAAAATGGACCCGTTGAACTTATAACTGCGTAAAAAGAACAGAAATTGAATTTTTGCAATTCAATAGTGTTGAAAACCTCGTAATCAACGATATGAATTCTTGAGTTTTGATTAAAACTTGTTTTGCGGTCCTTTTTGTAGAGGTTTCGGACGAGCAGGTCTAAATGGGCCGTAAAATGGACCCGTTGGACTTTTAACTGAGTAAAAAATACAGAAATAGAGTTTTTGCAATATAATCGTGTTGAAACGATCGTAATCAATTATATGAACTCCTATAATTTGATTAAAACTTGTTTTTCAGTCATTTTTTAAGAGGTTTCGGGCGAGCGGGTCTAAATGGGCCGTAAAATGGACCCGTTGGACTTTTAACTGAGTAAAAAATATAGAAATGGACTTTTTGCAATATAATCTTGTTGAAAAGCTCGTAATCAATTATATGAACTCCTAAAATTGGATCAAAACTTGTTTTTCGGTCCTTTTTGTAGTGGTTTCGGACGAGCGGGTCTAAATGGGCCTTAAAATGGACCCGCTGAACTTATAACTGCGTAAAAAGAACATAAATTGAATTTTTGCAATACAATAGTGTTGAAAAGCTCGTAATCAACGATATGAACTCTTAAGTTTTGATTAAAACTTGTTTTGCGGTCCTTTTTGAAGAGGTTTCGGTCGAGCGGGTCTAAATGGGCCGTAAAATGGACCCGTTGGACTTTTAACTGAGTAAAAAGTATATAAATTGAGTTTTTGCAATATAATCATGTTGAAAAGATCGTAATCAATTGTATGAACTCCTAAAATTTGATTAAAACTTGTTTTTCAGTCATTTTTGAAGAGGTTTCGGGCGAGCGGGTCTTAATGGGCCGTAAAATGGACCCGTTGGACTTTTAACTGAGTAAAAAATACCAAATTTGAGTTTTTGCAATATCATCTTGTTGAAAAGCTCGTAATCAATTATATGAACTCGTAAAATTGGATCAAAACTTGTTTTTTGGTCCTTTTTGTAGAGGTTTCGGACGACCGGGTCTAAATGGGCCTTAAAATGGACCCGTTGAACTTATAACTGCGTAAAAAGAACAGAAATTGAATTTTTGCAATACAATAGTGTTGAAAAGCTCGTAATCAACGATATGAACTCTTAAGTTTTGATTAAAACTTGTTTTGCGGTCCTTTTTTTAGAGGTTTCGAACGAGCGGGTCTAAATGGGCTGTAAAATGTACCCGTTAGACTTTTAACTGAGTAAAAAATATAGAAATTGAGTTTTTTCAATATAATCGTGTTGAAACGATCGTAATCAATTATATGAACTCCTAAAATTTGATTAAAACTTGTTTTCCAGTCATTTTTGAAGAGGTTTCGGGCGAGCGGGTCTAACTGGGCCGTAAAATGGACCCATTGGACTTTTAGCTGAGCAAAAAATACAGAAATGGACTTTTTACAATATAATCTTGTTGAAAAGCTCGTAATCAATTATATGAACTCATAAAATTGGATCAAAACTTATTTTTCGGTCCTTTTTGTAGTGGTTTCGGACGAGCGGGTCTAAATGGGCCTTAAAATGGACCCTTTGAACTTATAACTGCGTAAAAGGAACATAAATTGAATTTTTGCAATACAATAGTGTTGAAAAGCTCGTAATCAACGATATGAACTCTTATGTTTTGATTAAAACCTGTTTTGCGGTCCTTTTTGAAGAGGTTTCGGACGAGCGGGTCTAAATGGGCCGTAAAATGGACCCGTTGGACTTTTAACTGAGTAAAAAGTATATAAATTGAGTTTTTGCAATATAATCGTGTTGAAAAGATCGTAATCAATTGTATGAACTCCTAAAATTTGATTAAAACTTGTTTTTCAGTCATTTTTGAAGAGGTTTCGGGCGAGCGGGTCTAAATGGGTCGTAAAATGGACCCGTTGGATTTTTAACTGAGTAAAAAGTACAGAAATTGAGTTTTTTGCAATATAATCGTGTTGAAAAGATCGTAATCAATTATATGAACTCCTAAAATTTGATTAAAACTTGTTTTTCAGTCATTTTTGAAGAGGTTTCGGGCGAGCGGGTCTTAATGGGCCGTAAAATGGACCCGTTGGACTTTTAACTGAGTAAAAAATACCAAATTTGAGTTTTTGCAATATCATCTTGTTGAAAAGCTCGTAATCAATTATATGAACTCGTAAAATTGGATCAAAACTTGTTTTTTGGTCCTTTTTGTAGAGGTTTCGGACGACCGGGTCTAAATGGGCCTTAAAATGGATCCATTGAACTTATAACTGCGTAAAAAGAACAGAAATTGAATTTTTGCAGTACAATAGTGTTGAAAAGCTCGTAATCAACGATATGAACTCTTAAGTTTTGATTAAAACTTGTTTTGCGGTCCTTTTTTTAGAGGTTTCGAACGAGCGGGTCTAAATGGGCTGTAAAATGTACCCGTTGGACTTTTAACTGAGTAAAAAATACAGAAATTTAGTTTTTTCAATATAATCGTGTTGAAGCGATCGTAATCAATTATATGAACTCCTAAAATTTTATTAAAACTTGTTTTTCAGTCATTTTTGAAGAGGTTTCGGGCGAGCGGGTCTAAATGGGCCGTAAAATGGACCCGTTGGACTTTTAACTGATTAGAAAATATCAAATTTCAGTTTTTGCATTATAATCTTGTCGAAAAGCTCGTAATCAATTATATGAACTCGTAAAATTGGATCAAAACTTGCTTTTCGGTCCTTTTTGTAGAGGTTTCGGACGAGCGGGTCTAAATGGGCCTTAAAATGGACCCGTTGAACTTATAACTGCGTAAAAAGAACAGAAATTGAATTTTTGCAATACAATAGTGTTGAAAAGCTCGTAATCAACGATACGAACTCTTAAGTTTTGATTAAAACTTGTTTTGCGGTCCTTTTTGTAGAGGTTTCGGACGAGCAGGTCTAAATGGGCCGTAAAATGGACCCGTTGTACTTTTAACTGAGTAAAAAATACAGAAATTGAGTTTTTGCAATATAATCGTGTTGAAACGATCGTAATCAATTATATGAACTCCTGAAATTTGATCAAAATTTGTTTTTCAGTCATTTTTGAAGAGGTTTCGGACGACCGGGTCTAAATGGGCCTTAAAATGGATCCGTTGGACTTATAACTGCGTAAAAAGAACAGAAATTGAATTTTTGCAATACAATCGTGTTGAAAAGATCGTAATAAGTTATATGAACTCCTAAAATTTGATTAAAACTTGTTTTTCAGTCATTTTTGAAGAGGTTTCGGGCGAGCGGGTCTAAATGGGCCGTAAAATGGACCCGTTGGACTTTTAAGTGAGTAAAAAGTACAGAAATTGAGTTTTTTCCATATAATCCTGTTGAAAATATTGTAATCAATTATATGAACTCCTAAAATTTGATGAAAACTTGTTTTTCAGTCATTTTTGAAGAGGTTTCGGGCGAGCGGGTCTTAATGGGCCGTAAAATGGACCCGTTAGACTTTTAACTAAGTAAAAAAATACCGAATTTGAGTTTTTGAAATATAGTCTTGTTGAAAAGCTCGTAATCAATTATATGAACTCGTAAAATTGGATCAAAACTTGTTTTTCGGTACTTTTTGTAGACATTTCGGACGACCGGGGTCTAAATGGGCCTTAAAATGGACCCGTTGAACTTATAACTGCGTAAAAAGAACAGAAATTGAATTTTTGCAATTCAATAGTGTTGAAAACCTCGTAATCAACGATATGAATTCTTGAGTTTTGATTAAAACTTGTTTTGCGGTCCTTTTTGTAGAGGTTTCGGACGAGCAGGTCTAAATGGGCCATAAAATGGACCCGTTGGACTTTTAAATGAGTAAAAAATACAGAAATAGAGTTTTTGCAATATAATCGTGTTGAAACGATCGTAATCAATTATATGAACTCCTATAATTTGATTAAAACTTGTTTTTCAGTCATTTTTTAAGAGGTTTCGGGCGAGCGGGTCTAAATGGGCCGTAAAATGGACCCGTTGGACTTTTAACTGAGTAAAAAATATAGAAATGGACTTTTTGCAATATAATCTTGTTGAAAAGCTCGTAATCAATTATATGAACTCCTAAAATTGGATCAAAACTTGTTTTTCGGTCCTTTTTGTAGTGGTTTCGGACGAGCGGGTCTAAATGGGCCTTAAAATGGACCCGCTGAACTTATAACTGCGTAAAAAGAACATAAATTGAATTTTTGCAATACAATAGTGTTGAAAAGCTCGTAATCAACGATATGAACTCTTAAGTTTTGATTAAAACTTGTTTTGCGGTCCTTTTTGAAGAGGTTTCGGTCGAGCGGGTCTAAATGGGCCGTAAAATGGACCCGTTGGACTTTTAACTGAGTAAAAAGTATATAAATTGAGTTTTTGCAATATAATCGTGTTGAAAAGATCGTAATCAATTGTATGAACTCCTAAAATTTGATTAAAACTTGTTTTTCAGTCATTTTTGAAGAGGTTTCGGGCGAGCGGGTCTTAATGGGCCGTAAAATGGACCCGTTGGACTTTTAACTGAGTAAAAAATACCAAATTTGAGTTTTTGCAATATCATCTTGTTGAAAAGCTCGTAATCAATTATATGAACTCGTAAAATTGGATCAAAACTTGTTTTTTGGTCCTTTTTGTAGAGGTTTCGGACGACCGGGTCTAAATGGGCCTTAAAATGGACCCGTTGAACTTATAACTGCGTAAAAAGAACAGAAATTGAATTTTTGCAATAGAATAGTGTTGAAAAGCTCGTAATCAACGATATGAACTCTTAAGTTTTGATTAAAACTTGTTTTGCGGTCCTTTTTTAGAGGTTTCGAACGAGCGGGTCTAAATGGGCTGTAAAATGTACCCGTTAGACTTTTAACTGAGTAAAAAATACAGAAATTGAGTTTTTTCAATATAATCGTGTTGAAACGATCGTAATCAATTATATGAACTCCTAAAATTTGATTAAAACTTGTTTTTCAGTCATTTTTGAAGAGGTTTCGGGCGAGCGGGTCTAACTGGGCCGTAAAATGGACCCGTTGGACTTTTAACTGAGCAAAAAATACAGAAATGGACATTTTACAATATAATCTTGTTGAAAAGCTCGTAATCAATTATATGAACTCATAAAATTGGATCAAAACTTATTTTTCGGTCCTTTTTGTAGTGGTTTCGGACGAGCGGGTCTAAATGGGCCTTAAAATGGACCCTTTGAACTTATAACTGCGTAAAAGGAACATAAATTGAATTTTTGCAATACAATAGTGTTGAAAAGCTCGTAATCAACGATATGAACTCTTATGTTTTTGTTTAAAACCTGTTTTGCGGTCCTTTTTGAAGAGGTTTCGGACGAGCGGGTCTAAATGGGCCGTAAAATGGACCCGTTGGACTTTTAACTGAGTAAAAAGTATATAAATTGAGTTTTTGCAATATAATCGTGTTGAAAAGATCGTAATCAATTGTATGAAGTCCTAAAATTTGATTAAAACTTGTTTTTCAGTCATTTTTGAAGAGGTTTCGGGCGAGCGGGTCTAAATGGGTCGTAAAATGGACCCGTTGGATTTTTAACTGGGTAAAAAGTACAGAAATTGAGTTTTTTGCAATATAATCGTGTTGAAAAGATCGTAATCAATTATATGAACTCCTAAAATTTGATTAAAACTTGTTTTTCAGTCATTTTTGAAGAGGTTTCGGGCGAGCGGGTCTTAATGGGCCGTAAAATGGACCCGTTGGACTTTTAACTGAGTAAAAAATACCAAATTTGAGTTTTTGCAATATCATCTTGTTGAAAAGCTCGTAATCAATTATATGAACTCGTAAAATTGGATCAAAACTTGTTTTTTGGTCCTTTTTGTAGTTGTTTCGGACGACCGGGTCTAAATGGGCCTTAAAATGGATCCATTGAACTTATAACTGCGTAAAAAGAACAGAAATTGAGTTTTTGCAGTACAATAGTGTTGAAAAGCTCGTAATCAACGATATGAACTCTTAAGTTTTGATTAAAACTTGTTTTGCGGTCCTTTTTTTAGAGGTTTCGAACGAGCGGGTCTAAATGGGCTGTAAAATGTACCCGTTGGACTTTTAACTGAGTAAAAAATACAGAAATTTAGTTTTTTCAATATAATCGTGTTGAAGCGATCGTAATCAATTATATGAACTCCTAAAATTTTATTAAAACTTGTTTTTTAGTCATTTTTGAAGAGGTTTCGGGCGAGCGGGTCTAAATGGGCCGTAAAATGGACCCGTTGGACTTTTAACTGATTAGAAAATATCAAATTTCAGTTTTTGCATTATAATCTTGTCGAAAAGCTCGTAATCAATTATATGAACTCGTAAAATTGGATCAAAACTTGCTTTTCGGTCCTTTTTGTAGAGGTTTCGGACGAGCGGGTCTAAATGGGCCTTAAAATGGACCCGTTGAACTTATAACTGCGTAAAAAGAACAGAAATTGAATTTTTGCAATACAATAGTGTTGAAAAGCTCGTAATCAACGATACAAACTCTTAAGTTTTGATTAAAACTTGTTTTGCGGTCCTTTTTGTAGAGGTTTCGGACGAGCAGGTCTAAATGGGCCGTAAAATGGACCCGTTGTACTTTTAACTGAGTAAAAAATACAGAAATTGAGTTTTTGCAATATAATCGTGTTGAAACGATCGTAATCAATTATATGAACTCCTAAAATTTGATCAAAACTTGTTTTTCAGTCATTTTTGAAGAGGTTTCGGACGACCGGGTCTAAATGGGCCTTAAAATGGATCCGTTGGACTTATAACTGCGTAAAAAGAACAGAAATTGAATTTTTGCAATACAATCGTGTTGAAAAGATCGTAATAAGTTATATGAACTCCTAAAATTTGATTAAAACTTGTTTTTCAGTCATTTTTGAAGAGGTTTCGGGCGAGCGGGTCTAAATGGGCCGTAAAATGGACCCGTTGGACTTTTAAGTGAGTAAAATGTACAGAAATTGAGTTTTTTCCATATAATCCTGTTGAAAATATTGTAATCAATTATATGAACTCCTAAAATTTGATGAAAACTTGTTTTTCAGTCATTTTTGAAGAGGTTTCGGGCGAGCGGGTCTTAATGGGCCGTAAAATGGACCCGTTAGACTTTTAACTAAGTAAAAAAATACCGAATTTGAGTTTTTGAAATATAGTCTTGTTGAAAAGCTCGTAATCAATTATATGAACTCGTAAAATTGGATCAAAACTTGTTTTTCGGTACTTTTTGTAGACATTTCGGACGACCGGGGTCTAAATGGGCCTTAAAATGGACCCGTTGAACTTATAACTGCGTAAAAAGAACAGAAATTGAATTTTTGCAATTCAATAGTGTTGAAAACCTCGTAATCAACGATATGAATTCTTGAGTTTTGATTAAAACTTGTTTTGCGGTCCTTTTTGTAGAGGTTTCGGACGAGCAGGTCTAAATGGGCCGTAAAATGGACCCGTTGGACTTTTAACTGAGTAAAAAATACAGAAATAGAGTTTTTGCAATATAATCGTGTTGAAACGATCGTAATCAATTATATGAACTCCTATAATTTGATTAAAACTTGTTTTTCAGTCATTTTTTAAGAGGTTTCGGGCGAGCGGGTCTAAATGGGCCGTAAAATGGACCCGTTGGACTTTTAACTGAGTAAAAAATATAGAAATGGACTTTTTGCAATATAATCTTGTTGAAAAGCTCGTAATCAATTATATGAACTCCTAAAATTGGATCAAAACTTGTTTTTCGGTCCTTTTTGTAGTGGTTTCGGACGAGCGGGTCTAAATGGGCCTTAAAATGGACCCGCTGAACTTATAACTGCGTAAAAAGAACATAAATTGAATTTTTGCAATACAATAGTGTTGAAAAGCTCGTAATCAACGATATGAACTCTTAAGTTTTGATTAAAACTTGTTTTGCGGTCCTTTTTGAAGAGGTTTCGGTCGAGCGGGTCTAAATGGGCCGTAAAATGGACCCGTTGGACTTTTAACTGAGTAAAAAGTATATAAATTGAGTTTTTGCAATATAATCGTGTTGAAAAGATCGTAATCAATTGTATGAACTCCTAAAATTTGATTAAAACTTTTTTTTCAGTCATTTTTGAAGAGGTTTCGGGCGAGCGGGTCTTAATGGGCCGTAAAATGGACCCGTTGGACTTTTAACTGAGTAAAAAATACCAAATTTGAGTTTTTGCAATATCATCTTGTTGAAAAGCTCGTAATCAATTATATGAACTCGTAAAATTGGATCAAAACTTGTTTTTTGGTCCTTTTTGTAGAGGTTTCGGACGACCGGGTCTAAATGGGCCTTAAAATGGACCCGTTGAACTTATAACTGCGTAAAAAGAACAGAAATTGAATTTTTGCAATAGAATAGTGTTGAAAAGCTCGTAATCAACGATATGAACTCTTAAGTTTTGATTAAAACTTGTTTTGCGGTCCTTTTTTAGAGGTTTCGAACGAGCGGGTCTAAATGGGCTGTAAAATGTACCCGTTAGACTTTTAACTGAGTAAAAAATACAGAAATTGAGTTTTTTGCAATATAATCGTGTTGAAACGATCGTAATCAATTATATGAACTCCTAAAATTTGATTAAAACTTGTTTTTCAGTCATTTTTGAAGAGGTTTCGGGCGAGCGGGTCTAACTGGGCCGTAAAATGGACCCGTTGGACTTTTAACTGAGCAAAAAATACAGAAATGGACATTTTACAATATAATCTTGTTGAAAAGCTCGTAATCAATTATATGAACTCATAAAATTGGATCAAAACTTATTTTTCGGTCCTTTTTGTAGTGGTTTCGGACGAGCGGGTCTAAATGGGCCTTAAAATGGACCCTTTGAACTTATAACTGCGTAAAAGGAACATAAATTGAATTTTTGCAATACAATAGTGTTGAAAAGCTCGTAATCAACGATATGAACTCTTATGTTTTGATTAAAACCTGTTTTGCGGTCCTTTTTGAAGAGGTTTCGGACGAGCGGGTCTAAATGGGCCGTAAAATGGACCCGTTGGACTTTTAACTGAGTAAAAAGTATATAAATTGAGTTTTTGCAATATAATCGTGTTGAAAAGATCGTAATCAATTGTATGAACTCCTAAAATTTGATTAAAACTTGTTTTTCAGTCATTTTTGAAGAGGTTTCGGGCGAGCGGGTCTAAATGGGTCGTAAAATGGACCCGTTGGATTTTTAACTGAGTAAAAAGTACAGAAATTGAGTTTTTTGCAATATAATCGTGTTGAAAAGATCGTAATCAATTATATGAACTCCTAAAAATTGATTAAAACTTGTTTTTCAGTCATTTTTGAAGAGGTTTCGGGCGAGCGGGTCTTAATGGGCCGTAAAATGGACCCGTTGGACTTTTAACTGAGTAAAAAATACCAAATTTGAGTTTTTGCAATATCATCTTGTTGAAAAGCTCGTAATCAATTATATGAACTCGTAAAATTGGATCAAAACTTGTTTTTTGGTCCTTTTTGTAGAGGTTTCGGACGACCGGGTCTAAATGGGCCTTAAAATGGATCCATTGAACTTATAACTGCGTAAAAAGAACAGAAATTGAATTGTTGCAGTACAATAGTGTTGAAAAGCTCGTAATCAACGATATGAACTCTTAAGTTTTGATTAAAACTTGTTTTGCGGTCCTTTTTTTAGAGGTTTCGAACGAGCGGGTCTAAATGGGCTGTAAAATGTACCCGTTGGACTTTTAACTGAGTAAAAAATACAGAAATTTAGTTTTTTCAATATAATCGTGTTGAAGCGATCGTAATCAATTATATGAACTCCTAAAATTTTATTAAAACTTGTTTTTCAGTCATTTTTGAAGAGGTTTCGGGCGAGCGGTTCTAAATGGGCTGTAAAATGGACCCGTTGGACTTTTAACTGAGCAAAAACTACAAAAATGGACTTTTTGCAATATAATCTTGTTGAAAAGCTCGTAATCAATTATATGAACTCCTAAAATTGGATCAAAACTTATTTTTCGATCCTTTTTGTAGTGGTTTCGGACGAGCGGGTCTAAATGGGCCTTAAAATGGACCCTTTGAACTTATAACTACGTAAAAGGAACATAAATTGAATTTTTGCAATACAATAGTGTTGAAAAGCTCGTAATCAACGATATGAACTCTTAAGTTTTGATTAAAACCTGTTTTGCGGTCCTTTTTGAAGAGGTTTCGGACGAGCGGGTCTAAATGGGCCGTAAAATGGACCCGTTGGACTTTTAACTGAGTAAAAAGTATATAAATTGAGTTTTTGGAATATAATCGTGTTGAAAAGATCGTAATCAATTATATGAACTCCTAAAATTTGATTAAAACTTGTTTTTCAGTCATTTTTGAAGAGGTTTCGGGCGAGCGGGTCTAAATGGGCCGTAAAATGGACCCGTTGGACTTTTAACTGAATAAAAAATGCCGAATTTGAGTTTTTGCAATATAATCTTGTTGAAAAGCTCGTAATCAATTATATGAACTCGTAAAATTGGATCAAAACTTGTTTTTCGGTCCTTTTTGTCTAGGTTTCAGACGAGCGGGTCTAAATGGGCCTTAAAATGGACCCGTTGAACTTATAACTGCGTAAAAAGAACATAAATTGAATTTTTGAAGTACAATAGTGTTGAAAAGCTCGTAATTAACGATATGAACTCTTATGTTTTGATTAAAACTTGTTTTGCGGTCCTTTTTGTAGAGGTTTAGGACGAGCGGGTCTAAATGGGCCGTAAAATGAACCCGTTGGACTTTTAACTGAGTAAAAAGTACATAAATTGAGTTTTTGCAATATAATCGCGTTGAAAAGATCGTAATCAATTATATGAACTACTAAAATTTGATTAAAACTTGTTTTTCATTCATTTTTGAAGAGGTTTCGGGCGAGCGGGTCTAAATGGTCCGTAAAATGGTTCCGTTGGACTTTTAACAGAGTAAAAAATACCGAATTTGAGTTTTTGCATTATAATCTTGTTGAAAAGCTGGTAATCAATTATATGAACTCGTAAAATTGGATCAAAACTTGTTTTTCGTTCCTTTTTGTTGAGGTTTCGGACGAGCGGGTCTAAATGGGCCTTAAAATGGACTCGTTGAACTTATAACTGCGTAAAAAAACAGAAATTGAATTTTTGCAATACAATAGTGTTGAAAAGCTCGTAATTAACGATATGAACTCTTAAGTTTTGATTAAAACTAGTTTTGCGGTCCTTTTTGTAGAGGTTTCGGACGAGCTGGTCTTAATGGGCCGTAAAATGGACCCGTTGGACTTTTAACTGAGTAAAAAATACAGAAATTGAGTTTTTGCAATATAATTGTGTTGAAAAGATCGTAATCAATGATATGAAGTCCTAAAATTTGATTAAAACTTTTTTTCGGTCATTTTTGAAGTGGTTTCGGGCGAGCGGGTCTAAATGGGCCGTAAAATGGACCCGTTGGACTTTTAACTGAGTAAAAAATACCGAATTTGAGTTTTTGCAATATAATCTTGTTGAAAAGCTCGTAATCAATTATACGAACTCCTAAAATTGGATCAAAACTTGTTTTTCGGTCCTTTTTGTAGATGTTTCGGACGAGCGAGTCTAAATGGGCCTTAAAATGGACCCGTTGAACTTATAACTGCGTAAAAAGAACATAAATTGAATTTTTGCAATACAATAGTGTTGAAAAGCTTGTAATCAATGATATGAACTCTTAAGTTTTGATTAAAACTTGTTTTGCGGTCCTTTTTGTAAAGGTTTCGGACGAGCGGGTCTAAATGGGCCGTAAAATGTACCCGTTGGACTTTTAACTTAGTAAAAAATACAGAAATATAGTTTTTGCAATATAATCTTGTTGAAACGATCGTAATCAATTATATGAACTCTTAAAATTTGATTAAAGAATTGTTTTCATTCATTTTTGAAGAGGTTTCGGGCGAGCGGGTCTAAATGGGCCGTAAAATGGACCCGTTGGACTTTTAACTGAGTAAAAAATACCGAATTTGTGTTTTTGCAATATAATCTTGTTGAAAAGCTCGTAATCAATTATATGAACTCGTAAAATTGGATCAAAACTTGTTATTCGGTCCTTTTTGTAGAGGTTTCGGACGAGCGGGTCTAAATGGGCCTTAAAATGGACCCGTTGAACTTATAACTGCGTAAAAAGAACAAAAATTGAATTTTTGCAATACAATAGTGTTGAAAAGCTCGTAATCAACGATATGAACTCTTAAGTTTTGATTAAAACTTGTTTTGCGGTCCTTTTTGTAGAGGTTTCGGACGAGCGGGTCTAAATGGGCCGTAAAATGGACCCGTTGGACTTTTTTTTGAAGAAAATGGGCCTTATTAAAAACCCCTACTAATGTCCCCAGGTACAAGACCTGGAGAACCCTAAAAGGGGAAAAGAGTACCCAGAATTTATTTATAAATAACAAGAGGAGCTCTCTCAAAGTACAAAGTTTTGAATACAATCAGGATACATGGATCCAAAAGACATAGAAGTCATGGTCCTAAGGGCATGGGAAGCCAACGTATGGGCAACAATATTAGCCTCACGGCAAATAAACTGAACATGAGTAGAAGAAAAAAAATCCAGTGCAGCATGAGCTTGCAGAATCATCGGTCCCATAGGAGAGAGATCTGGGCCCAAGGAATTGATCCTATTTGCAAGAGAAGCGCAGTCTGTCTCAAAAATCAGGTGGCTCCAACCTTGGGATTGAGCAAAAGTAATACCAGCTAGAAGACCTCTCCCTTCAGATGTAATAGCGTCCGGGCATCTGCCTAAGGGGAAAGCCAGGCCGCCAACAACCATCCCTTCTTCATCGCGGGCTACAACACCAACCGCCGCTGCATGTGTGGTGGGATCAAAAGCCCCATCCACATTAACTTTAATATGACCCCGGGGGGGTGTCTCCATCGAGAAGAAGGAATCGATAAAGGGAAAGAAGAGGAAGAAGAAGATGTAGATCTGGAGTAGTCACGATGAAGGCTGATGGAATTAACAACAATTAGCCACGGGGGTTGAAGATGTCGGTTATGGATCCAGTCGTTACGCCTATTCCAAATATTCCATAGGGTAGTCAAAAAGAGCCCGAAAATGTCAGGAGAAAAGAGGGCAGCACCTTCCTCAAGCCATTGAAGGCCGGTGGATGCAGAGCTGTTGATAAGAGAGATAGGAAGACCAATTAACCGAAGAGTCTCCGAAGCACAAGAGCAATCTCTGGGAGCATGGAGGATCGACTCCGGTCTAGAATGACAAATGGGGCAGGGCCCTGAATCTGGTGCAAAAGCCTGTATGTGAACCCCGACAGGTAGAGCCTCAAATCCCAGGTGCCAACCAAAAGTTTTGACTTTAGGTAAAACCTTAAACTTAGAAAGAAATTTCCAAATCCGTGGAGGCCGAAATCTAGGTTCAGGGGGGCGTTGCAAAAAGAGATAGCCAGATCTGACCGAATAAATACCGGAATCATTAGGCCTCCATAGAACGAAGTCACGAGTGTCATTAATAATGGGCACTGATAAAATTGAGTCGGCATCATCCGTTGTGAAGTACGCACGAACTTTATCATTGTCCCAAGATGCTTGGTTTCTAATCATAAAGTCACGACAACGAATGTGAACTTCATCCGATAACTCATAATCCCCATAAAGGTAGATAGGTGAGGAGCCTCCCCAGTTATCTTGATGGATACGTATGTTACTGTTAATACCAGGTCGATAGAGGAAGCCTCCAAAAAGAAGTTGCATAGCATGATAAAGACCTTGCCAAGCAAAAGATCCACAAGAAGGTCGAGATGCATTAAGAATGTTGCCGGAAGGAAAGTATTTGGATTTATAGATTTGACCCAAAAGGGAATCAGGTTCACAGATAAGGCGCCATAATTGTTTACCAAGGAGCGTAATGTTAAAATTATTTAGATCCCTAAATCCCATACCTCCAATTGATTTAGGGAAGCACACCTGATCCCAAGGGAGCATGTGCCAACCTTTCTTGTTAGTTTTGCCAGACAACCAATAGCGGCAGATGGCAGATGTCATATCATCAATAATGTTTTGAGGTAACAAATAACAATAACACAGCTTTGATGAAAATTTCCCTACCACTGAAGGAAAGCAGCTGCTTATCCCATTTGGATAATCTTTCATGAACTTTATCGCGTATAAACCCTAAGGAAGGGGTCTTATTTTTACCAATAAGAAGAGGTACCCCCAGATAGACACCAGGGTTGGAGACCTCACGAACTTGAAGGTAGGAATTAATAGCATGGCGAGTTGAACTAGAAGTGCGCGGGTTATAAAAAATAGTGGATTTGTCAAAATTAACTGCTTGTCCTGAGGCAGAAGCGTATGTTTGGAGAGCTAATTTAAGATGTGCAGCTTCCTCTGGTTTTGAATTGAGGAAAACTATACAATCATCTGCAAATAAAAGGTGGTTAACCTTAGGTCCATGCTTACTAGCACCAAGGCCCGGAAGCAGACCATGTTGTTTAGCGTCGGACAAGAAAGCAGTAAGCCCTTGAGTGCAAAAAAGAAAGATAAAGAGGGATAAAGGATCACCTTGACGGAGGCCCCTTTGAGGCCGAAAGAAGGGAGAGAAGGAGTTATTGACTTTTACCGTAAAAGAAACAGAGGAAATACATCTCATAATAAGAGATACCCATGATGGCGCAAAACCCATGCGGCTAATGACATTTTCAAGAAAAGACCATTCAACCCTGTCGAAAGCCTTTTCCATATCCAGCTTAAGAGCAGCACCTTGAGAGGACTTAGTAGTACCGGTGTTAATTGAGTGAATTATTTCATGGGCAATAAGAATGTTGTCTGTGATATTATGTCCCTGAACGAAAGCAGCTTGATTGGAACTTATACAAAAAGGAATAGTATGTTTCATCCTGTTAACTAAAACTTTGGCAATAATTTTGTAAATAACTGTGCAAAGACTAATGGGCCTGAGATGTCTCATGGTGGTTGGATCCTTAATCTTAGGGATGAGAATTAGAATTGTTTGGTTAACCGAAGCCATATCAGCTGATCCATTAAGGAGATTAAGACAAAGAGTGGTAACATCGGACCCTACTGTATCCCAATGTTGTCGAAAGAAACCACTAGGCAAGCCATCGATGCCGGGGGCTTTTCTTGGATCAATATCACGGAAAGCGGTGATAATTTCCTCTGTTGTGAATTCCCTGGAAAGGGACTCATTCATAGCAGGAGTGATGGAGGAGGGGATTTTTGACAAGATTTGCTCAGACAAGGATGGGTTAGAGGAGGTGAAGAGAGTGTGGGAGTATGAGGATGCAATAGACATAAGATTGGAATCGACAGTACACCAATTGTTGTTGGTATCAAAAAGGCCAGAGATGGTATTCTTTTTTTCCTGTTTGAGGCTCGGGTATGAAAAAAGCGGGTATTTTTATCACCTTGAGATAACCAGAGATTGCGAGAGCGCTGTGCCCAATACACCTCTTGCTCATTTAGAAGTTTATGAAGCTCAGTTTTGGCAGCGATATATTTTCTTTCAGCAGAGACCGAAAGAGGCCGCTATAAAAATTTGTTAATACTTTTGGTGAGGAAGTTGATACGACTAGATGATTTGGACCTTTGTTGGGATTGCCAATCTCCTAAACAGGAGCCAATGGCTTTAATTTTATCAAGGGTATCGCCCTTAGTAGAAGCCCAAGTTTGTTTGACGACAGAGATACCTTCATCATTGGTTGCCCAGCAATTTTCGAAACGGAAGCTGGATGGCAGGGTTCGTTGGTTTGTTAGAGGTGGTGGTTCGGTGTTCATTAGAAGAAAGCAGTGATCAGATTTAGCGTCAAAGTCAGAGGTAATATTATAGTTTGGATTATTGGCTTTCCGTGCCATATTCCCTACAAAACGATCTAATCTTTCAAATAAAGTAGGAGAGTTAGGTCCATGTTTAGACCAAGTAAACCAACCATTGGAAGGTTTGCAGTCAAAGAGGTTGTTACGAGAGAGACATTGACGGAAATTATTAATTTGAGATCTAGCACGACGACAGCCACCTTGTTTCTCATTATCAGCTAGGATTTCATTAAAGTCCCCACCGAGAAGCCAAGGTAGCCCATCATTGTTATTAAGCGAATCAATTAAATCCCAAGTTTTAGTTTTTTTGCTTGTTTCAGAAAAACCATGTATTCTAGTGAAATAAAACGAAGAAGAATCACAACTAATATAAGAATGAAGAAAACGATCAGAATAAGCAAGCATAGTAATATCATAATTATTTAACGAAAATAAAGCAATCCCAGAGCATTTATTAGAATAATCCATCGAAAAAACCAAATCCATACCTAGTAAAAAACTAAGACGGTCATAAGTCGTATTTTTTAGTTTAGTTTCACATAAAAAAAGTAGTTCAGGAGTATGAAGACGAACGTATTGCTGGAGGTGTTGAACTACCTGGATCTTCCCAAGACCCTGACAGTTCCAACATAAAATGATCATTTCCCTCAGCGGGGCTGTGGGTCAGCCGCCGCCGGAGAGTTTTTTCCGCTGCTCATCCCAGCTTTCGTGGTTGGAGAAGGAGTGGGTCTAGACTTCTTGGGCTGTAGGATCATGTGTATGGGGGAGCGTCTCTTAGTCCCGCGGTTGGGCGGAATGGGGATAGGAGCAGGAGCCGATGCTGCATCATTGGGATAGTTCTTAAGTAGCCATGAGTCAAAATGCATCAGAAAGGGAAATACCTGTTTGAAGGAAGGGCTTACTTAATTGAGCATCCAATTTCCGAACTTGTTGAGCAGTGGGACT
Source organism: Hibiscus trionum (assembly GCA_030270665.1). NCBI lineage: Eukaryota > Viridiplantae > Streptophyta > Magnoliopsida > Malvales > Malvaceae > Hibiscus > Hibiscus trionum. The sequence continues at coordinate 35,011,117 of BSYR01000026.1, read as the reverse complement.
CGGAACTCCGTCATCTTGGCCATCCAAGTCGCCTTGTGCAGAATCTTCAAGTATAGGGTATATGGTATTCAAAGGTTGTGGCGATATCACCCGAGGAGGGAGAGGAGCACGTGTCTACTGTTGGGATTCCGATTTAATAGTGGGCGGCTCGGAAGATTCCTCCCCTACCATCTCATCAATAATGTTATTGTCTTCGGTGGGAAGATCTGCAAAAGAGGCAGCATCCCCTTCATTGAGTTTTCCTAAAAATTCAGAAAAGGAGGAGGTGAAATTCAAATGTTGGAAACGTTGGATGAAAAGAAAGTGATAGGATTTAATAAGATTCAGACCCGAATCTTGCGCAGAGACCACAGGTTCAACGACAGATTTGCCCTTATCCTTGGGGTCTGTGGAAAAGGGGAAGTCAATAAAAGAACATAATAGAAAATAACTATATAGAGTTAACCAGAAAAAAGGTGGCAAAGTACCTATCGGTGGTTGTTGGATGGTATTGGTAGGGGCTTCAACAGATTTACCCTTATCTGTTGGATCTGTATCATTAAAAGAATCTGAATATAAAAAAGATGTAATGGAAATAAATTTTCGGATCCAAAAGACAGTAGATGGAATATCTGTCGGTGGTTGGCGACAAGCAATAGAGGGAGGCTCAACAGATCTGATCCGGCCACGTGGTCCCTGTTCCCGACGACGGGGAGGAAGCCAACGGAGCCAATCACCATACTGAAGTTTAGCTGGATCAATCGTGGCTTTGTTGGGACAGTGTTCGAAGATATGACTGATGAGGCCACACCCGTGGCAAAGTAGAGGGAGACGCTTGTATTGAAGACGACAAGAAGTAGTGCGTGTACCTTTCCCGACGAGGAGGAACCGACGAATTGGCTTAGAGATGTCCATTATAATTTCGACTCGTAAGAATTCGGTCATATTGCCCCTTTCTCGACGTGTATCAGTTCTTAAAACAGTGCCTACCATGGCACTAAGGGACTGTCCCACTAAGTGGGTTCTATCAGGATCTTCCATAAAGGGTTTGGGTAGAGCTAAAATTCGGAACCAAATCCTCATAGGATTAAAGGAGTAATCATCCATACTTTTCCCTGGCACATATTCAGCAAGTGCCATCCATTCATCTTTGTAAAGCCATGGCCCTCTTTCATAGACATCATCTCTATCGCTAATAGTTGCAAACTCAATTCTAAAAAAAGAATCACGAATAATGGAAATAGACTTCAGATTATTCTTTTTCCAAATACCTTCAAAGGCTTGGAGAATTGCCCAATCGTCGATCGGTTTTGTTGAGATGAATTTGCCAATGAGAATTGTTTTCGGGTCTTCCTCAAAGAAGTCGAAGTCAGGAGTGTAGATAGCAGTTGCTTCCTCATTGGTGAGGTCGAGATTGATGTAGTGGGGAAGGGAGGATGAAGAAGCCATTTGAGTGAAGAAAGGAGAATGAAGAATAAGATCAAACGAATAGTGGGAAACTGGTAAAAGGAAAATGAAGAAAAGAATTAACTTAAAATATAGGTTTGAATTAAAAGAGAGAGTAATTAAAGAATTAGAAAAAAGGAAAGGAATATAATAAGAATGGAAAGAGATTGATTGTCTAAAGTTTAGGGGAAAAGAGCATAGAGAAATAATTATTTGGAGATAAATAAGGAAAATAGAAATATTAATTTAATGAATTGGATTGTGGAAGAAAAGGGGAAATAGTTTCCTAAATTTGGATATGAAATTAGAATGATATTAAGGATAGAAATTAAAGTAACTATAAAATTAATGGGAGGGGGAGATATATAGTAGGAATGTAGGGAGATTAGTTTCCTAAAATTTGGACAATTAGGACGTGGAGTAAAATTAATTGGGGGAAGAATCATGGAATGTTGACATATGAGATTAAAGAATTGGATTGTGTAAGAAAAGGAGGGGTAGTTTCCAAAAACTGGAGATGGGAATCGATGTAATCAAGGAAAGAAAGTGAAACAAAGGGGAGTGCACGGATGGAAAGAAAAGCTTGGAGAAAATGATATTTTGGTAGGGAAAGAAATAATATTGGGAGCGTGAATATGATAATGAAAAAGAAAGGAAATAGGAATTTAAAAAAAGTGAAATATGGAAAACCCCTTAAAGGGTGGGGGATGTGTAAGGGGAAAGTATGAATAAAATTAATAGTGAGTGTTTTAAGGGGGGAAAGTTATAAATAGGAGAAGAGATGGAATTAAATAAGATAAATGCTGGAAAGAAACTATAATTGTTATAGAAACTAGAGAGAAAAATGTCCAGATAATTGTTTAGAACAAATAAAGTAAATTGCCAAGTATTCCAAAAGAAAAAAGATTCACCGTTTTGATAGATGATGTATTAGTAATTATGGTGGAAGTGAGGAGCAATAGAGGAATGAGATAACGAAGGAAATAAAGTCTGAGAGAAATTAAGGAAGTAAATATTGGCTTTGATGGAAGAGATAAAAGGTGGTAATTGTTGTGAAATGGCGTTAAGAAGACATAATTTGTGGGAAAGTAAGAAAGGAAGGTAATAGGGGGTAAATATTGGCATTGAGAAACAATTTTAGCATTAGCGGTAAACAACAACTTAGAAGGTAGAAGATTAATTTGAAAAATAGGATGGAATTTGAGTGAAAGCATATAATTTTGGTAGCATTTGTACTTTTGTATAGTAAGAGAATAGGTTATAGATTGATTGATAGCTTGTAATTGTGATACCAATTGAGACCATATAAAAGAAATATCGGAGCACATCCTTGTAGTTTTAATGAAAATGAAAAATTGAATTGGAGGAGTGAATAAAAGAATGGGAATGAAACTATATAATCGTTTTATGTAAAGGATTGTTTTCACCTTGATGGTGATCCTAGTAAATCCCCTAAAAAGTGTTCGGATAATGGCACTAGAGTAGGTGTAGTGGGTAACAGAAAAGAACAGAAACAGATAAAAGTAAACTATATAAAAGTAAACAGAAATATGAATAGCATGAAATGCATGGGGAGTATTTAAAACATCAAAGAAACTAGCAAACCAGAAATTGAGAAAGAGTAAACAGAAAGTAAAGAGCATACTAGACATAGATAAGAAAGACCAACAAAATATAAGGAACATAAATATGGAGAGGGATAACCTAAATAAAATGAAAATAATATTATGAGGCATATGATCAAAAGAGCTAAGCATGATAGAAAAATAAAGAGTAACGAAGGAAGCAAAATGAAAATGAGAAACATGCAAAGGAATGGGACCCACAAAAAATAAAAATTACAAACCGAGGGATAGAGAGAGGAGGGAACAAGAAGTTTAATACATACCAAACGAGCAAATGAAAGAGGGGGGGGGGGTTAAAGAATAAAAAAAGGACCATAGACAATAGAGGAAAGAAAAATAAAAAATAAATGCAACAGGACATGGGCGGAGGCAATAAGCATAGCAGGGCAACCATCTAAGCAGAGCAGCATCCTCATAGGTAGGGTGTGAAACATACAAGACAAAAGAAAGTGCGTAAGATAACATTAAAGAATTATAGAATAGAAAGAACCATACAATAGTGCAAAAAATAAACAGAACTAGCAGGTTCCAAAATCTAATAGCTAAAAAAGTGGAAAAACAATGTATAATATAGATATAAAGGGGAAGAACCAAATTAAACATAAAAGCGCAGTTATAGGAAGGTAAAGAAAAATGCATATAAGAAGGAAAAAGAGCAAAGGTTATTAGTATTCCAACGTGATTGGTCATAGCCAAAGCAACTTTGATAAATCGAAAAAGGACAAATTTCATAAGCATGTTAACAAAATAGTAATGGAAAAAGTTTACAGAAAACCATAGGAATTGAAAAATACAAATCAGCCGTAAATATTCGAGAGGTCTAAGTGTAACCCCCTCATCCCGGTCCGGACGCTTGACCGATCCGAGTGGGCCACACGGGGAAAACCGAAGCGAAACCCGTTAAAGTTCCTCCTCGGTTAACGACCCAAAAAATTCCTTTTATTTATCTTGTCTAAATGCATTACCATTACCTATGTGAAACACGTCAGCGGAACAAGAACAATACAAAGATCGACCATTCATAAAATAGCCCATTTTCTGTAATTAAGCAGGCCGTATCGATACACTTGTCGAGGGTATCGATACGCCTTGACCAAAGTCAACACTCAAGGGTCAACACAGGAAGACCGTATCGATACAGCCCTTGAGTGTATCGATACGCCCTTCCCAGTCAACATCTCGTGGTCAACGAGATAAACCCGTACCGATACACAAACACACCGTACTGATACGGTAATATCTCACCAAAATCTCAGAATTCCAGTGAGCAAAAACCGTATCGATACACCCCTGTGTATCGATACGCCCAGCCAAACTTGAGTCCTGGAGGCAATAACGTATCGATACGACCCTTAGGCGTACCGATACGCCCTGCACTGCAAAACTCCCAAACTCAGCAAAAACATGCAAGACTCGAACCTAGATGCAATTTAAGACTTCCCTAGACCCAAATATGCATTCATTGTAACCCCCTTAACCCGGCCTAGACGGTTGACCCGAATTAAGAAAGTCACACGGGGAAAACCAAAGTCAACCCGAAAGTCAACCTTGATTAACGACCCTTTTTTTTTTCTTTTTAAACTTGTCTAGATGCATATTAAGCCTAATCGTGATCACTCAAACATCATACCAAAAGATCACAAACATCAGAGATCAAACAGGGACTCAATTGAACAATTTACAACTTTAGGGACCAAATTGTAAATTCTGATAAATTAAAGGACTTAATCCAAATTGAAGTTACCAACTTGAAATTAATCAGGTTTCATGCTTCTCTGTGAAATTTCAGCTCAAAAGGACTTCCCAAACTCATACAATTGCACAAACAAGTTTCAGGACCAAAACGCAAACAATTCAAAACACATAACTGCCAATGTCAGTCCCCAACGGTCGACCGTTCCGAAACGGGAGACAGCCCGTTCCGAAACGCGGGGACGTTCCGAAACAGGCATAGCCCGTTTCGAAACGGGGGTCTGGCAGAAGCCTTTCCGTTTCGGAACGGCCCCTCCCGTTTCGGACGCCTGGGCACAATTAAGGCACCCGTTCCGAAACGGTAGGTGCAGTTCCGAAACACCCTGCCCAGATTGCTCCAAAACTCCACTTTAAACATGTAATTCCACAACCAATCATGCTCCAAATGCTACCAAACTTTGCCAACATGCAATTCAACATATAAGGAACATATTAGCACTAACAATTCAACCAAACATCATCATATGCAAAAAGCCCCAATTCTAATGGCATGCTTCCTACACAAGCTAGCTATTCAACACCAAACTTCCAAAACAAGCATATAAGGTTCCAATTCAAAAGCCAGCAAACACATCAACATTTAACATACTTAGGGAGTCTCCGACACCTCCCAAAACATACACATTGGTCCCCCATTGCCAAATCACCCAAAAGCTAAAATGTTTAACAAAAACCTTCCATACATTGAGCTTTACTTGCACTTGAATTCTTGCCCTTCTTGCTGCCCTCAAAGGTCTCTAATGCTCTGCATTATTGAATTAAGAAAAACGAAGAGAGCGTAAGCAAAGCTTAGTGAGGAATGCTCATTTAAACCATTCAATAATGCATTTATAAAACACTTTATAAAACATGCTTCAAACCATCATTTACACATGCTCAAAAGCATTCTTAAACATGCATCTCATGCATCAAATCAAAACATGTCATATTGGCTACAAGTGATAAATTCCATTTCTTTAAACACAAGTTCATCAACTTTCACCCCAAGGACTTTTAAACACCTTGGCCCCAAGGACTTTTAAACACCTTGGCCTATGGACTTTTAAACACCATAGAATGTATCTCATCAAGGACTTTTAAACACCTTGATCCCAAGGACTTTTAAACACCTTGGCCATGGACTTTTAAACACCATGAAACGTAACTCATCAAGGACTTTTAAACACCTTGATCCCAAGGACTTTTAAACACCTTGGCCTATGGACTTTTAAACACCATAGAAAAGGATCACCTAAGGACTTTTAACCACCTTAGTGTCCACAACATGAACCATCCAAGGACTTTTAACCACCTTGATGTTCATAAGTAACAAGGCTCACTCAAGGACTTTTAACCACCTTAGTGACCTTAACATTTTAAAAACATCACTTGCCAATATACATCATTTTCATCACTTACATCACTGTTTTAAAGCATAAAACCAAGCCATATTCATCATGCATTTAAAAGCATTAAACCACATCATCTCAATGTACAAAAGCAAGGAACCCCTACCTAGAGTTACTTCCAACATATGGCTTACATCATCAGCATAAACCATGCTAAAACATGCTTCCAAAACAGTATGTAAAACATGCAAATAATCATTTTGCATCACAACAAAATCATGGCCACCACTAGAGAGAAATTCCGAAAACTTACACTCGAGCTTAGCAAAGTTGTTTAGACTTAAACTAAGCTCCCAAGACATTGGTTTCAAAGCTGAAAACCCATTTTCACTCACCGATTCCACTTCGCCACTTGCCGAAGCACGAATTCAAGCTTCCGGATCAACAACTCTTGGATCCAAAGATGCCTCCCCTGATTAAACACATTAAAGCAGAGGTTTAATGCATCATCAAGCATCAAAAGCTTCAATGAAAGCACTCAAACTCGCTGCTCTCATTCATACTCCAATTTCGGCCACTAAACACAACCGAAATTGCATCAAAACCACTTCTCGACAAAGCCCAGCCATAAACCAGCAAAACCTAACATCCAACATCACCATATAACATCTAAAAACAACCTATTAACATCCTTATACCTCCAGCAACAACAGATCCACAAGATCACCACAAAAACATCCAAGAAACTTAAGCTAAACTTAGGAAACACAACCTATCCGGGATTGCATCAATCAAAACTCATTTCCTTATCAATTTAGAGTTCATTTAACATCAAAAACACATCTTAAATCACAGATCAATCAGATCTAACGAAAATCATGAAAAACCATCAAATCTTGCATTATAAGCCAAGATACAATTCCAAACTCAAAAGCCTTTAATTAAACATCAATCAAGAGTTGATAACTTGGGAATTTCAGTAAAGAACTGATAGTTTAGAGGAGAAGGACGTTCTTACCTCCAAACTTGTGTTTCTCCACTTTTTGGAATGAAAATCCTTGATGAAACTTGTAGCAATTGAAGAGGTTTTGAAGATACAATGATTTGCAATCAAATGAGAGTTGAATGGAGGGATTTAGGTGAGAAAAACAGAAACAAAACTCTGGAAATGGAGTGTTTGGGTTGAGAGAAAAAAGAGAGAAAGAAAATGAGAAGTTAGTTGAGAAAATGCCAAATAAATTTTCCCTCCACTTCTAATATGTTTTAAAATCAAATTATAACCCAAAATATCTTAGAAAAATCTGGAGAAAACACTTTTGGATTAATAGCTCCTTAAAGATTCAAAGTTTCAACTCTTTATAAAACAGCCACCAAACTTGCAAAAATTACATTTTGGTCACTAGCCAAAATATCAACCTTCCAAAACTCATTTTCCAAAATTGATTTCACAGTTCACTTAATTATATTAAAAGATGATTTTAGAACATTTTTCCATATTTTTAATGCAACCCGAACTAGGCTTTCCTAATTTAACCTCTTAAGATTCGAACAGGACTTTGACCAAACCGGTCAACGCCCAAAACTTCTAAGCCCAAAACCGGGGCGTTACAACTCTCCCCCCCTTAAGAAATTTCGTCCTCGAAATTTACCTGAAGGAAAGAGATAAGGAAACTGCTTCAGCATGTCTTCCTTCCGCTCCCACGTGGCTTCCTCAACACCGCGATGCTTCCACAGCACCTTCACCAACTCAATGGTCTTGCCACGAAGAACCTTGCTATCCGAATCCAGAACCTTCACCGGTTCCTCATCATAGGTCAAATCCGGATTCAAAACCACTTCCTCCACAGGCATCACATGCGAAGGATCAGATCTATACTTCCGGAGCATAGAAACATGAAACACATCATGAATCTTCTCCAACTCCTGAGGTAACCTCAACCGATACGCAACAGGACCCACACGCTCAACCACCTCATATGGTCCAATGTATCTAGGGCTCAACTTGCCCTTCCGGCCAAACCTCATCACCTTCTTCCAAGGCGAAACCTTCAAGAACACACGGTCACCCACCGCATATTCTATCTCCTTACGCTTCAAATCCGCGTAAGACTTCTGCCGATCAGAAGCAGCCTTTAACCGCTCACAAATGAGCTTCACCTTCTCTGTGGTCCCTTTCAACAAAGCCGGCATCGAAACCAACTTTTGACCAGTTTCAGCCCAACAAAGAGGAGTCCTACACTTCCTCCCGTACAAAGCCTCATAAGGTGCCATCTGTATGCTCGCCTGATAACTGTTGTTATAAGCAAACTCAACAAAAGGCAGATGCTTCTCCCAAGAACCTTGGAACTCAATCACGCAGCACCTCAACATATCCTCCAAAATCTGGATAACTCGCTCAGACTGACCATCCGACTGAGGATGATAGGATGTACTGAAATGCAACCTTGTACCCAGAGCTTGATGCAAACACTGCCAGAAACGCGATGTGAACCTCGGATCCCTATCCGACACAATCGACTTAGGCACACCATGCAGCCTCACAATCTCAGCAATGTACAGCTCTGCCAGCTTATCCAAAGAAAACGTAGTATGCACAGGCAAGAAATGCGCACACTTCGTCAGACGATCCACAATCACCCAGACCGAATTCTTCTTCGATGGAGACAAAGGTAAACCAGATACAAAATCCATGGTAACCCTCTCCCACTTCCATTCAGGGACTTTCAACGGTCGCAACAAACCAGAAGGAAACTGATGCTCAGCCTTAACTCGCTGACACACCAAACACTTGCTCACGAACTCCGCAATATCCTTCTTCAAACCAACCCAATAGTACTCATCACGAAGATCACGGTACATCTTAGTACTACCAGTGTGCATAGCAAAAGGACTACTATGACCTTCAGTCAGAATAGCACGCCTCAACTCAGCATCATTGGGCACAACTATCCGACTACCAAAACACAGCACACCATCATCATTGAAACAGAAATCCGAAGGTCTACCCTCCGCGATATCCTAAACATGAGACACCAAGGAATCATCCAACAACTGCTTATCCTTGATCAACTGAACCAAAGATGGCTTCACTTGTAACTCAGCCACAAGACCACCATCACGCGATATGCTCAAGCTAGCAAACATGGCTCTCAACTCAACAGCTACCTTCCTACTCAAGGCATCAGCAACAACATTAGCTTTTCCAGGATGATACTCAATCGTCAGATCATAATCCTTGAGCAACTCCAACCAACGCCGCTGCCTAAGATTCAACTCCTTCTGAGACATCAGATACCTCAAACTCTTGTGATCTGTGTACACAGTACACTTCTCACCATACAGATAATGCCTCCAGATCTTCAGAGCAAAAACCACTGCAGCCAGCTCAATATCGTGCGTAGGGTAATTGCGCTCATGCACTTTCAACTGCCGCGATGCATAAGCCACCACCTTACCCTCCTGCATCAGCACACACCCCAAACCAACATAAGATGCATCACTGTAAACCACAAACTCCTTCCCTGATTCAGGCTGAATCAAGATAGGAGCTTGCGTCAAAGCCGCCTTCAGCTTCTCAAAAGCCTGCTGTCTCGCTTCTGTCCACTCATACTTAACATCCTTCTGCAACAGCTTTGTCAAAGGAGCAGCAATCTTGGAAAACCCATCCACAAACCTTCGATAGTATCCCGCCAAACCAAGGAAACTACGGACCTCATGAACAGACTTAGGAACCTTCCAGCTCATCACCGCCTCAATCTTCTGAGGATCAACACGAATCCCCTCAGCTGAGACCACATGTCCAAGAAAAACCACCTCTCTTAACCAGAACTCACACTTGCTCAGCTTAGCATAAAGCTGATTCTCCAACAAAGCTTGCAAAACAATCCTCAAATGCTCTTCATGCTCCTCCTCAGTACGCGAGTACACGAGGATATCATCAATGAACACCACAACAAACTTGTCCAGGTATTCATGAAACACACGATTCATCATGTCCATGAAAGCAGCAGGAGCATTTGTCAACCCAAACGGCATCACAAGAAACTCATAATGCCCATACCTTGTCCTGAAAGCTGTCTTAGGCACGTCCACATCTTTCACCTTCAACTGATAATACCCTGACCTCAAGTCAATCTTAGAGAACACAGCAGCTCCCCGAAATTGATCAAAGAGATCATCAATCCTCGGCAAAGGATACCGATTCTTGATAGTCAACTTGTTCAGCTGACGGTAATCAATGCACATTCTCATAGTGCCATCCTTCTTCTTCACAAACAAGACCGGTGCTCCCCAAGGTGACACACTCGGCCGGATAAAACCACGATCAAGCAACTCTTGCAACTGCGTCTTCAGCTCCTTCAGCTCCTTAGGTGCCATTCTATATGGAGTAATGGACACAGGAGTTGTATTCTCATACAGCTCAATTCCAAACTCCACCTCGCGATTAGGAGGTAAACCAGGCAACTCCTCAGGAAAAACACCAGGAAACTCCTTTACAACCCTGATATCTTGCACCCTCAACTCCTTAGAGCTAGGATTCATCACAAAAGCTAGATAAGCTTCGCAACCTTGCCTTAGCATCCTGCTCGCCTCCAAAGAAGACACAACATTGGCAAGAAACTTCACATTCTCACCAACCACCACAACTTCATAATCATCCGCAAGCTTAAGCGAAACACGCTTATTCTCACAATCCACAACAGCACGATGCTCAGCAAGCCAATCCATACCAAGGATCACATCGAAACCATAGAAGGGCAACTCCATAAAATCAACATGAAAGACATGCTCTTGAACAACCAAAGGGCACCTTCTATAAAGCTTACGAGTCACAACAGTCTCACCAAAAGAACTAGTGACCCGAACACCAACATCCAAAGACTCAACAGGCAAACCAAGCAATTCAGCATGCTCACGAAGAATATATGAATGTGTAGATCCAGAATCAATCAAAGAAAGCAATGACAAGGACTGCAAAGTAAAGGTACCTGCAATCACATCTGCATCATTCCTGCCCTCTCTCTGAGCATACACCCTCGCTTGGCCTCCACCTTCAGGCTGAATAGCTACAACATGAGCTACCCCTCGGCCACCTTCCTCTCTCCTCTGGAAATTACCACGGCCGCGCCCACGACCTCTCTGCGGTGCAGCAACAACAGGAGCACGCACCTGCTCACTAGCCAACCTCGGACAATCTCGCCTGATGTGGTCTGCAGAACCACAATTCCAGCACCCGTTACCAGCAGCCGCAACAGAAGCTTGTGCCACTCTCTCAGCACGAGGACAGTCACGCTTCAAGTGACCACGGGAACCACAGATCCAACAAGCACTGGGATCAGCTCTAGCATTGCCTCCTCTAGCAGGCACACCACCACCTCTCCTGGCTGAGGACTGATACTTCTGATCTCGTCCCCTCTTGTTCCGTCCACCTCCGGAACTATACTCAGCAGCTCGCTTGCCAGCACCCTTAGCAGACAAACTCAGGTTCATCTCAACATCCTTTGCTCGGCCCACCAACACATCAAAATCAACATACTCGGTGGCCAACAAATACATCTTGACATCCGTCACAAGACCGTAACGAAACCTCTCGCACCTAGCCCTCTCATCAGGTATCAGCTCCGGTGCATACTGACTGAGCCGTACAAATTGTACCTCGTACTCAGCTACACTCATGCTCCCTTGGGTAAGAGACATGAATTCCCGCTTTTTCTCATCCAGATATCTCACTCCAAGATATCTTCTTTTAAACACATTCTGAAAGAATGTCCAGGTAACATCAGCTTCAGCCATTCCAGCAATGGTAGTCGTCCACCATGTATAAGCATCGTCCTGCAGCAAGGACACAACACAACCCAGCTTTTGCACATCCGTGCAACTCATCTGACCCAAGATACGCTTGGTACTTTCCAGCCAAGCCTCAGAACTCTCAGCTGATAAACCTCTAAACTCAGTCCCTCCAAGACTGCGCAGACGCTCCAAAGGCAATCTGACTCCAGCATCTCCCTGATGCCCAGCTCCCTGAGCTCCAGCTACTGCTGCTCGAAAAGCACCCGCAATAGCTTGTACCAAAGCAGACATATCAGGCATAGCTTGCCCCTGACCAACCTCTGGTCCAGCAGCTCCAGCACCAGCTGCAGCTTCAGCTCTCGCACCTCCAGCACCACCACCAGGCGGAGGAGGGGGTAACACAACATTACCAGCGTGTTCTTCATTCTCATTCTCATTAGGAGCCGTAGCTCTCGCATTACCTCTTAACTCTCTACGTGGTGCCATACTTTTACCATGCAATCACAACACAAATAAAACAAAATCAGGCCCAGCAAGGTAAGCAATTCAAGTATTCAAGCTCAATTTCATTTCAAAACAACATCTTTCCTTTAGCTTTTGTTTGGCAATGGGTACCCTCAGTATGCAACATCACAACATACAACTCAATTACATCAACACCTCAAGCCACTGAACATGCTTTCAAACAACAAGCATACAAGGCAAACATGCTTCAATCATGCATACAAACATTCCCAATTACTCGAGAACTCAGCTCTGATACCACCAAATGTAACCCCCTTAACCCGGCCTAGACGGTTGACCCGAATTAAGAAAGTCACACGGGGAAAACCAAAGTCAACCCGAAAGTCAACCTTGATTAACGACCCTTTTTTTTTCTTTTTAAACTTGTCTAGATGCACATTAAGCCTAATGGTGATTCCACAAACATCATACCAAAAGATCACAACCATCAGAGATCAAACAGGGACTCAATTGAACAATTTACAACTTTAGGGACCAAATTGTAAATTCTGATAAATTAAAGGACTTAATCCAAATTGAAGTTACCAACTTGAAATTAATCAGGTTTCATGCTTCCCTGTGAAATTTCAGCTAAAAAGGACTTCCCAAACTCATACAATTGCACAAACAAGTTTCAGGACCAAAACGCAAACTTTTCAAAACACATAACTGCCAATGTCAGCCCCCAACGGTCAACCGTTCCGAAACGGGGGACAGCCCGTTCCGAAACGCGGGGCCGTTCCGAAACAGGCTTAGCCCGTTTCGAAACGGGGGTCTGGCAGAGGCTAAACCGTTCCGGAACGGCCCCTCCCGTTCCGGACGCCTGGGCTCATTTAAGGCACCCGTTCCGAAACGGTAGGTGCTGTTCCGAAACACCCTGCCCAGATTGCTTCAAAACATCACTTTAAACATGCAATTACACATCCAAACATGCTCCGAACACTACCAAACTTTGCCAACATGCAATTCAACATATAAACAACATATTAGCATCAACAATTCATCCAATCATCATCATATGCAAAAAGCCCCAATTCTATAGGCATGCTTCCTACACAAGCTAGGCATTCAAACACCAAACTTACAAAGCAAGCATATAAGGTTCCAAACCAAAGACCAACAAACACATCAACATTAAACATACTTAGGGAGTCTCCAACACCTCCCAAAACATACACATTGGTCCCCCATTGCCAAATCATACAAAAGCTAAAATGTACTTATAAAACCTCATACATTGAGCTTCACTTGAACTTGATTGCTTGCCCTTTCTTGCTGCCCTCAAGGTACACTAATGCTCTGCATTATTGAATTCAGAAAACGAAGAGAGCGTAAGCAAAAGCTTAGTGAGGAAAGCTCTTAAAAACCATTCAATAATGCAATTCAAAACATTTACAAAACATGCTTTAAATCAACCTTTTCACATGCTCAAAAGCATTCTTAACAAGCAATCTCATGCATCAACATAAACATTAAAACAAGCATCTCATGCTTCTCAATATTCTTAACATGTCATATTGGCTCAAGTGAAACATTCCATTTATTAAAACAAGTTCAACAACTTTCCCAAGGACTTTTAAACACCTTGGCCCCAAGGACTTTCAAACACCTTGGCCTATGGACTTTTAAACACCATAGAAAGTATCTCATCAAGGACTTTTAAACACCTTGATCCCAAGGACTTTTAAACACCTTGGCCATGGACTTTTAAACACCATGAATGAATCACATCAAGGACTTTTAAACACCTTGATCCCAAGGACTTTTAAACACCTTGGCCTATGGACTTTTAAACACCATAGAAAGGATCACCTAAGGACTTTTAACCACCTTAGTGTCCGCAACATGAACCATCCAAGGACTTTTAACCACCTTGATGTTCATAAGTAACAAGGCTCACTCAAGGACTTTTAACCACCTTAGTGACCTTAACATTTTAAAAACATCACTTGCCAATATACATCATTTTCATCACTTACATCACTGTTTTAAAGCATCAAACCAAGCCATATTCATCATGCATTTAAAAGCATTAAACCACATCATTTCAATGTACAAAAGCAAGGAACTCCTACCTAGAGTTACCTTCATCATATGGCTTATATCAACAGCAAAAACCATGCTAAAACATGCTTTCAACACAGTATGTAAAACATGCAAATTATCATTTCGCATTACAACAAAGTCATGGCCACCACTAGAGGCAAATTATCATCAAGCATCAAAAGCTTCAATGAAAGCACTCAAACTCGCTGCTCTCATTCATACTCCAATTTCGGCCACTAAACACAACCGAAATTGCATCAAAACCACTTCTCGACAAAGCCCAGCCATAAACCAGCAAAACCTAACATCCAACATCACCATATAACATCTAAAAACAACCTATTAACATCCTTATACCTCCAGCAACAACAGATCCACAAGATCACCACAAAAACATCCAAGAAACTTAAGCTAAACTTAGGAAACACAACCTATCCGGGATTGTATCAATCAAAACTCATTTCCTTATCAATTTAGAGTTCATTTAACATCAAAAACACATCTTAAATCACAGATCAATCAGATCTAACGAAAATCATGAAAAACCATCAAATCTTGCATTATAAGCCAAGATACAATTCCAAACTCAAAAGCCTTTAATTAAACATCAATCAAGAGTTGATAACTTGGGAATTTCAGTAAAGAACTGATAGTTTAGAGGAGAATGACGTTCTTACCTCCAAACTTGTGTTTCTCCACTTTTTGGAATGAAAATCCTTGATGAAACTTGTAGCAATTGAAGAGGTTTTGAAGATACAATGATTTGCAATCAAATGAGAGTTGAATGGAGGGATTTAGGTGAGAAAAACAGAAACAAAACTCTGGAAATGGAGTGTTTGGGTTGAGAGAAAAAAAAGAGAAAGAAAATGAGAAGTTAGTTGAGAAAATGCCAAATAAATTTTCCCTCCACTTCTAATATGTTTTAAAATCAGATTATAACCCAAAATATCTTAGAAAAATCTGGAGAAAACACTTTTGGATTAATAGCTCCTTAAAGATTCAAAGTTTCAACTCTTTATAAAACAGCCACCAAACTTGCGAAAATTACATTTTGGTCACTAGCCAAAATATCAACCTTCCAAAACTCATTTTCCAAAATTGATTTCACAGTTCACTTAATTATATTAAAAGATGATTTTAGAACATTTTTCCATATTTTTAATGCAACCCGAACTAGGCTTTCCTAATTTAACCTCTTAAGATTCGAACAGGACTTTGACCAAACCGGTCAACGCCCAAAACTTCTAAGCCCAAAACCGGGGCGTTACATTCATACAACATTTAGTAACCATGATCTAGTCATACAAGTCACCCAACAAGGACAAACAACGTTCATTGAGGAAACCATGCATAGACCAAGAGATGGCATATAAGCATTTAGGGTCTCATACTTCAACATTCAAACGCAAAGGCAACCTCAAAGGTATATGGCCAACACACATGGTAAGCAATTAATGCATGGTTTTACAATCCAACCATGGCATCAACAAGCCTCACAAAAACAACATAATTAAGAAGTCTAAACATACTCCTAAACAACCAACAATAGCACAAATCCCATTGCTTAACTATTACATGTCCAAAGCATTAAAACCCATACTTGATAAACTCAAAGCCAACGACCACACTTGGAGGCCCTCCACTTGCGCAAGCAACCCACGAACTAATGATCTGCATTGTCGAACAAAGAGAGAGCGTAAGCAATAAGCTTAGTGAGGGTAAGCTCTTTAACAACAAACCTCGACAATGCAGGGTCCAAGCACGATCTTAACCAAGGTAAATACACCATTACCAAAGATCCCCAAGAGCCAAAAGCTAAAGATGCATGAACAATATTCAAATATATATGCCATGCTCAACAAGCTCTATTTCACAACACATGTAATCACGAATGAACATTCAAATAGAGATCGCATTTCAAAACACATTGATATACATATCAATCAACATTGGCACCTAGCTATGACCCGAATATGCGGATAAACACGTTGGAACTCACATCCAACAACCACTTTACCTCACGGTGGGATTACACTCATCACCGGTCTCGCGGAGGGGATTCCACTCATCCTCACGCCCCATCGATGGGATTCCACTAATCATCGACCATACATAAATAAAATTTTCGGGCGTACCCGTACTCCTCCTTGGTGACTCAACGCCACCAAGGCCACGCGCGAATTTAAACTCATGTGTGTACACTAACATCATAATGATCGATCATTTGTACTCAAACATACTAGTGCCAACATTTAACTCATTCCACATTATTCATTTTAATCAATCCCGTGCTTAGCACGTACACACCATGATCATAATCATGAACCATTTCCATGCATGCCATAAGCATCACAAATCATGCCTCATCTCACATGTATATCACATTATACATAAACAATCATATCACAAAATCATACGAGGCACAAACATCCATACATATATAAGTTCATCCAATGGCTCTAGATCAAGTTTAAGATTAGGCTACCACCCTAACCCTAACTCTAGGTGGGTCTACCAAGCCCAACCTAGTCAACATACTCGAACCAACCATTTAAAAACCACGTAAAACGTTTAACCACTCACCTAAGCTTCCAAGCTCCAAGCCAAGCAAGCAACCACTCTCACGATCCCGGATTTCTTCCCGAAGCTTCTCCAACACAAGTTCCCGCTTCTAAACAACCTCAATCACAATTCAAACAATCTCAAGTCAGCCCAATATCAAAAGACCAACCCAGAACACAATTCAATCGCGATTTACAAAGTTGCAAGCCATTAACAAACCCCAATATTAGAAATCTCGGATAGCCCCAAAACCACATCCAAAATCCATGTTTCCAACATCCCTTGCACCCATGAATGATCCCAAATCAACCCCTAACCATAGTACTATCAACAGACTATCAAATTCCACCTAAAACAACCCCCAAAACTCACCCAAAACCTTCCAAAAACCCCATTTTTACCCAATTTCGGGAATTGCTCAAAATCATTCAAAATTCACATATGTTGTACCATTGGGCTCCTATATTCCATAACTAACCATATTAAATCAAAACATTAAGCTTAACAACATAAAGTTTCCATTTTTTAATCAAAATCTTCAAAACTTCATTTTCCCAAAACTTCAATGAAAATGAAAACAAATGGTACTTTTAAAGAGAGGGAGTTGAGGAGAAGTCAAAAATGGTGTTACCTTTCAAAAACCTTCAAAGATGAGTGAGGATGGTGATGGAATAGTGAATTCCCATGGAAGAGGAGGAGTTGTCGTTATGTTTGAATGAGGGAGGGGAAGAAGATGGGGAAAGGTGGGTGTTTTATTTGTTGTGTTTTATTTTTAAAGTCAAAAGACTCATTTACCCTTAATGAGATGGGATATTCACAATAGTATGAAAACCATGGCTATTTGGGGTTTAAGCTCAAAACATGGTCAACCCAATTAATTAATTTGAAAACAAAACCCGAAACATTATTTAAATTATAAAACCGAGCCCAAATAATATTAAAATATTATTTTCACCTAACCCCTAAACCCGGGTGTTACACTAAGGTTTGAGAGTGAAGGACCATAATGCTTGGTAAAAAGAATTAGATAGGATATTAATAGAGAAAAATAACAAAGTAAGAGAAGAATGTCAAATTGGCATTGAAAAATAATATGGATGTCCAACATGTGGAGAAAAAAATAGTATATACCTAAAAGGAAGATAGAAACAACAAGTAATAAAGTTCCAAAGAGGATAGAAGGAAATTCCCACATGGGGGATCGAAAGATATTTCCCATGAAGGGATCGATTGGCCTTGTCGAAAAAATATAGAAGATCAGAAAGTAAAGGAGACATGTCACGGATAATATCATGAATAATCAGAACATATAAATTAGAATGAATACAACCAAGCACAGATATGCATTTCGCGTGAGAATGAATTAAATTTACTGCAGGATGAAATGAATGAAGAAGGCGAAAAAAGAAACTAGTAAGTAAAGGGAAAATACTGAAATTATATGGAGCAGTCCTCCCCTTTGCATCCGAAGACCAGTGGAGAAACTGAACAATAGAAAGAAGATAATAAAAAATAATTAAAATTAATCTTGAAAAGGTTAGCAAACAAAAATAAAGAAACCCCAGAACAAAACAGAGGCTGTGTAAACCAAGGCAGTGATGTCCCCAAGAGGGACCGGAGCTGGGTCGGAGGACAGCAGAACTAGAATAATCAGAGGGGAGCAAGGGACGGCAGATCTGGCAAAAAACCCAAATAATAAGAATAGCAAAGGAAGAAATGAAAAGAGATTAAGAAAAAACATAATAACAAAGAGTATATTAGAAAAAATAAACAAAGATGAGAGTAAAAAAACTTCCCGGGAGGGGGGGTCAGCGGAAACAATGAAAGGATCTAGCATAGAGAACGGCGGACGGTGGGATTCAAGTGGACTCCTTGAACTTGAACTGGCCGTCTCCTCCAACACCAAAGAACAAGAGATGAAAATAAAAAGAATGGTAAAAGAAATAAATAAAGATAAAGCTAGAGAAACACAAAACCAAAATAGATTTGACATAGGGGCCAGCGAACGGTGGGTTTCGTGAGGAGTCCACAATCTGGATCTGGCCGATTTCACAATCGGAAAAGCCCTAGATTCGGTTGTAGTCCTCATGTAACAAGAAAAAGAGTGAAAAATTGATTGAAAAAAAATAATAAATAAAATAACAAAAGATAACAAAAAAGATAGAGGAAATTACCGATTAGAGTGGCTCTCGTGAGGTCTCTGTTGTGAAGCTCCTGGTTCTTTGAATCTAAGGGTGCGCCAGCTGGTAAGGGGAAAAAAGGAAGGATGAGCGGCGTGGTGGGGAGAAAGGAAGGGGCGCAAAGGAAGTGAAGAGAGAGGCAAAAAAAATTAGAAAGGGGGGAAAAGAAGCGTCAGAAACAAACACCCTTGGGAGAACCGAAAAAATTGAGAGAAAACCGAGAGCCATCACCGCCCACCCGTTGGAATTTTAACTGAGTACCCGTTGGACTTTTAACTGAGTAAAAAGTACAAAAATTGAGTTTTTGCAATATAATCATGTTGAAAAGATCGTAATCAATTATATGAACTCCTAAAATTTGATTAAAACTTGTTTATCAGTCATTTTTGAAGAGGTTTCGGGCGAGCGGGTCTAAATGGGCCGTAAAATGAACCCGTTGGAATTTTAACTAAGTAAAAAATACCAAATTTGAGTTTTTGCAATATAATCTTGTTGAAAAGCTCGTAATCAATTATATGAACTCCTAAAATTTGATCAAAACTTATTTTTCGGTCCTTTTTGTAGAGGTTTCGGGCGAGCGGGTCTAAATGGGCCGTAAAATGGACCCGTTGGACTTTTAACTGAGTAAAAAAATACCGAATTTGAGTTTTTGCAATATAATCTTGTTGAAAAGCTCGTAATCAATTATAATAACTCCTAAAATTTAATCAAAACTTGTTTTTCGGTCCTTTTTGTAGAGGTTTCGGGCGAGCGGGTCTAAATGGGCCTTAAAATGGACCCGTTGAACTTATAACTGCGTAAAAAGAACAAAAATTGAATTTTTGCAATACAATAGTGTTGAAAAGCTCGTAATCAATGATATGAACTCTTAAGTTTTGATTAAAACTTGTTTTGCGGTCCTTTTTGTAGAGGTTTCGGACGAACGGGTCTAAATGGGTCGTAAAATGGACCCATTGGACTTTTAACTGAGTAAAAAATACAGAAATTGACTTTTTGCAATATAATCGTGTTGAAACGATCGTAATCAATTATATGAACTCTTAAAATTTGATTAAAACTTGTTTTTAGTCATTTTTGAAGAGGTGTCGGGCGAGCGGGTCTAAATGGCCCGTAAAATGGACCCGTTGGACTTTTAACTGTGTAAAAAATACAGAAATTGACTTTTTGCAATATAATCTTGTTGAAAAGATCATAATCAATTATCTGAACTCCTAAAATTGGATTAAAACTTGTTTTTTGGTCCTTTTGTAGTGGTTTCGGACGAGCGGGTCTAAATGGACCCGTTGCACTTATAACTGCGTAAAAAGAAGATAAATTGAATTTTTGCAATACAATAGTGTTGAAAAGCTCGTAATCAACGATATGAACTCTTAATTTTTGATTAAAACTTGTTTTGCGGTCCTTTTTGTTGAGGTTTCGGACGAGCGGGTCTAAATGGGCCATAAATGGACCCGTTGGACTTTTAACTGAGTAAAAAGTACATAAATTGAGTTTTTACAATATAATCAGGTTGAAAAGATCTTAATCAATTATATGAACTCCTAAAATTGGATTAAAACTTGTTTTTTGGTCCTTTTTGTAGCGGTTTCGGACGAGCGGGTCTAAATGGGCCTTAAAATGGACCCGTTGAACTTATAACTGCGTAAAAAGAACATAAACTGAAATTTTGCAATACAATAGCGTTGAAAAGCTCGTAATCAACGATATGAACTTTTAAGTTTTGATTAAAACTTGTTTTGTGGTCCTTTTTGTAGAGGTTTCGGACGAGCGGGTCTAAATGGGCCGTAAAATGGACCCGTTGGACTTTTAACTGAGTAAAAAGTACATAAATTGAGGTTTTGCAATATAATCGTGTTGAAAAGATCGTAATCAATTATATGAACTCCTAAAATTTGATTAAAACTTGTTTTCAGTCATTTTTAAGAGGTTTCGAGCGAGCGGGTCTAAATGGGCCGTAAAATGGACCCGTTGGACTTTTAACTGAGTTTTTGCAATATAATCTTGTTGAAAAGCTCGTAATCAATTATATGAACTCCTAAAATTGGATCAAAACTTGTTTTTCGGTCCTTTTTGTTGAGGTTTCGGACGAGCTGGTCTAAATGGGCCTTAAAATGGACCCGTTGAACTTATATCTGCATAAAAAGAACAGAAATTGAATTTTTGCAATACAATAATGTTGAAAAGCTCGTAATCAACGATATGAACTCTTAACTGAGTAAAAAATACAGAAATTGAGTTTTTGCAATATAATTATGTTGAAACGATCGTAATCAATTATATGAACTCTTAAAATTTGATTAAAACTTGTTTTCAGTCATTTTTGAAGAGGTTTCCGGCGAGCGGGTCTAAATGGCCCGTAAAATGGACCCGTTGGACTTTTAACTGTGTACAAAATACAGAAATTGACTTTTTGCAATATAATCTTGTTGAAAAGATCGTAATCAATTATCTGAACTCCTAAAATTGGATTAAAACTTGTTTTTTGGTCCTTTTTGTAGCGGTTTCGGACGAGCGGGTCTAAATGGGCCTTAAAATGGACCCGTTGAACTTATAACTGCGTAAAAAGAACATAAACTGAAATTTTGCAATACAATAGTGTGGAAAAGCTCGTAATCAACGATACGAACTCTTAAGTTTTGATTAAAACTTGTTTTGCGGTCCTTTCTGTAGAGGTTTCGGACGAGCGGGTCTAAATGGGCCGTAAAATGGACCCGTTGGACTTTTAACTGAGTAAAAAGTACATAAATTGAGTTTTTGCAATATAATCATGTTGAAAAGATCTTAATCAATTATATGAACTCCTAAAATTTGATTAAAACTTGTTTTTCAGTCATTTTTGAAGAGGTTTCGGGCGAGCGGGTCTAAATGGGCCGTAAAATGGACCCGTTGGACTTTTAACTAAGTAAAAAAATACAGAAATTGACTTTTTGCAATATAATCTTGTTTAAACGCTCGTAATCAATTATATGAACTCCTAAAATTGGATCAAAACTAGTTTTTCGGTCCTTTTTGTAGACGTTTCGAACGAGCGGGTCTAAATGGGCCTTAAAATGGACCCGTTGGACTTTTAACTAAGTAAAAAATACTGAATTTGAGTTTTTACAATATAATCTTGTTGAAAAGCTCGTAATCAATTATATGAAGTCCTAAAATTGGATCAAAACTTGTATTTCGGTCATTTTTGTAGAGGTTTCGGACGAGCTGGTCTAAATGGGCCTTAAAATGGACCCGTTGAACTTATAACTGCGTAAAAAGAACAGAAATTGAATTTTTGCAATACAATAGCGTTGAAAAGCTCGTAATCAACGATATGAACTTTTAAGTTTTGATTAAAACTTGTTTTGTGGTCCTTTTTGTAGAGGTTTCGGACGAGCGGGTCTAAATGGGCCGTAAAATGGACCCGTTGGACTTTTAACTGAGTAAAAAGTACAAAATTGAGTTTTTGCAATATAATCGTGTTGAAAAGATTGTAATCAATTATATGAACTCTTAAAATTTGATTAAAACTTGTTTTCAGTCATTTTTTGAAGAGGTTTCGGGCGAGCGGGTCTAAATGGCCCGTAAAATGGACTCGTTCGATTTTTAACTGTATAATAAATACAGAAATTGACTTTTTGCAATATAATCTTGTTGAAAAGATCGTAATCAATTATCTGAACTCCTAAAATTGGATTAAAACTTGTTTTTTGGTCCTTTTTGTAGTGGTTTCGGACGAGAGGGTCTAAATGGGCCTTAAAATGGACCCGTTGAACTTATAACTGCGTAAAAAGAACATAAATTGAATTTTTGCAGTACAATAGTGTTGAAAAGCTCGTAATCAACGATATGAACTCTTAAGTTTTGATTAAAACTTGTTTTGCGGTCCATTTTGTAGAGGTTTCGGACGAGCGGGTCTAAATGGGCCGTAAAATGGACCCGTTGGACTTTTAACTGAGTAAAAAGTACATAAATTGAGTTTTTGCAATATAATCATGTTGAAAAGATCTTAATCAATTATATGAACTCCTAAAATTTGATTAAAACTTGTTTTGCAGTCATTTTTGAAGAGGTTTCGGGCGAGCGGGTCTAAATGGGCCGTAAAATGGACCCGTTGGACTTTTAACTAAGTAAAAAATACATAAATTGACTTTTTGCAATATAATCTTGTTGAAACGCTCGTAATCAATTATATGAACTCCTAAAATTGGCTCAAAACTAGTTTTTCGGTCCTTTTTGTAGACGTTTCGAACGAGCGGGTCTAAATGGGCCTTAAAATGGACCCGTTGGACTTTTAACTGAGTAAAAAATACCGAATTTGAGTTTTTGCAATATAATCTTGTTGAAAAGCTCGTAATCAATTATATGAACTCCTAAAATTGGATTAAAACTTGTTTTTCGTTCATTTTTGTAGAGGTTTCGGACGAGCTGGTCTAAATGGGCCTTAAAATGGACCCGTTGAACTTATAACTGCGTAAAAAGAACAGAAATTGAATTTTTGCAATACAATAGCGTTGAAAAGCTCGTAATCAACGATATGAACTCTTAAGTTTTGATTAAAACTTGTTTTGTGGTCCTTTTTGTAGAGGTTTCGGACGAGCGGGTCTAAATGGGCCGTAAAATGGACCCGTTGGACTTTTAACTGAGTAAAAAGTACAAAATTGAGTTTTTGCAATATAATCGTGTTGAAAAGATCGTAATCAATTATATGAACTCTTAAAATTTGATTAAACCTTGTTTTCAGTCCTTTTTTGAAGAGGTTTCGGGCGAGCGGGTCTAAATGGCCCGTAAAATGGACCCGTTCGACTTTTAACTGTGTAATAAATACAGAAATTGACTTTTTGCAATATAATCTTGTTGAAAAGATCATAATCAATTATCTGAACTCCTAAAATTGGATTAAAACTTGTTTTTTGGTCATTTTTGTAGTGGTTTCGGACGAGCGGGTCTAAATGGGCCTTAAAATGGACCCGTTGAACTTATAACTGCGTAAAAAGAACATAAATTGAATTTTTGCAATATAATAGTGTTGAAAAGCTCGTAATCAACGATATGAACTCTTAAGTTTTGATTAAAACTTGTTTTGCGGTCCTTTTTGTAGAGGTTTCGGACGAGCGGGTCTAAATGGGCCGTAAAATGGACCCGTTGGAATTTTATATAGATGCCTTCGGTTGTGGCATTTAAGGGACGACATAAGAATTTGTTTATTTTCTTGGTGAGGAAATTAAGACGGCCGGAGGATTTTAGTCTTTGTTGATTCTGCCATTCCTTCAGGCTTGTACCAACAACATTTATTTTATCAATAGTTGTTCCTGAGGTATTGGTCCAAGTGCATTTAATAGTAGATATATTATCCTCATTATTTGCCCAACAGTTCTCGAATCGGAACGTGTTGGGTGATCGCTGAAATGGAGTAGCAACCGCGGGGGATGTTTCAAGAGACAAGAAGCAGTGGTCAGACTTGGCCACATAGTCCGTTGTGATACGAAATGAAGGAAAAAGATCCTGCCAGCCCGAGTTAGCAATGAACCGGTCTAGTCTTTCATGTATAGTTGGAGTTAGAGGCCCAAATTTTGTCCAAGTAAACCATCCCGATGTTGGCTTACAGTCAAAAAGATTATTGCGTGAAAGACAATGACGGAAGTTAGTTATTTGTGATCTAGCCCTTCGACTTCCACCTTGCTTTTCAGAGTCGGATAAGATTTCATTAAAATCCCCTCCTAGAAGCCAGGGAATATTGTTATTATTTATATTTAAGGAATCAATATTTTCCCATGTTTTGTATTTTTGGCTAGTTTCGGAATAGCCATGTATACCCGTGAAAAACATATTGCAATTATTTGATGTGATTTGAGTATGTATATAACGCGGAGAGTACGAAAGTAAAGTAATATTAATATTGTTTGTAACGAAAAGAGCAATACCGGAACACCCCTCCATAGGGGGAATAGCAATAACGTTTATAAAACCTAAAGAAAGACAAAGTTGGCTACAAACCACATTATTAATTTTTGTTTCGCATAGGAAGATAACATCAGGGTTGGATTGTCGGACATAGTCGCGAAGATGTTGAACCATCGGGGCTTGTCCTAAACCCTAGCAGTTCCAGCATAGGATCCTCATTTTGCTCGGCGGGGCTGGGAATCAGCCGCCGCCAGAGAGTTTTTTGAGCTGCTCATCCCAGCCTTTGGGGTGGAACCGGAGGGTTTGGATTTCTTTGGTGGGAGCGACACTTGGATGGGAGAACGGCGTTTTGTGCCACGATTCGGTGAGGCTGGAGCAGGGGCAGGAGCTGCATCATTTGGATAAGTTTTCAAAAGCCTTTGGTTAAATTCATTGAAATTGGAATCGGTAGAAACATTGGGCTTACGCAGTCCAGCTTCAATTTTCTTAATTTGCTGGGCAGTTGGACTTGTAACACCATCATCCGTGGCATCCCAATCATCATCTGAAGCATCTTTAGGGATAGGATAGATGGTGTTTAGGGGTTGAGGCTCGAGAGGGGCTTTCTGTTTTGAATCTGAAGCAGATGGGTCTTTGGCAGGGGGGACATCACCCATTGCCGTATCTGTGTTGGGGGCTTCCTCGGTGGGTTGTTCCGAGAAGGATGCAGCATTGCCCTCGTTAAGAGAGCCTGTAGAAAATTTGAAGCAAAACAGTTTAGTAAACGAAGGTTTTTTAATAAAGGGGTTAATGATGATAGAAGGGCAGGGAGATATACCCATAACATTCGGTTCATTGTTGGGAATATTAGTATTGGCAAAAGCAGTTGGAACAGGAGTAGCTGTGAGGAAAGATAATAGTAAGTACAGAAACAGAAGCAAAAAAACAAAAAGGATAAGATAAGTTTAAATCTAAACTGTGAAAGAGATGAAAAATTGGTAATAAAGTAAGAGAGGGTACCATTCGGTAAAGGATTGTTCTGGTTGAGATTATGTTCGACATAGCGAAGACGCCCACGGGTACCAACTGGGTGACGTCTTGGAGGGAGGTAGCGGAGCCACTCCCCGTATTGCAACTTGTTTAGATCTAGCGAAGAACGAATAGGGCAGTTTTCAATCGAATGGCTAATTAAACCACAGCCTGAACATAAAGTGGGAAGGCGTTCGTATTGAAGACGACACATGGTTTTGTTGGCCCCGGATCCAATGAAGACGAAACGGGTGACCGGTTTGGTGATATTCAGGAAGATTTCTACCCGCAGGAAGTCTTTCATATTTTCTTCAGCTTCTCGAGTATCAGTTCGTATGACATTACCAACCATAGAACCTAGGGCATGTCCCACAAGGTGCGATTGATCAATGTCCTCAAAGAGTGAGGAAGGAAGGGCGAAGATTCGGATCCAGATCCTCATAACTTTGAAGGAATACTCTTCAATGGATTTAGCCGGGCCGTATTCGGTAATGGCTAGCCATTCGTCCTTGTACAGCCAAGGACCGTGGTTGAGGACTTCATAACAAGACTTGACGTCCTTGAATTTGATCTTGAGAAAGTTGTCTTGGATGACAGAAATAGATACCACATTGTTTGGCTTCCAAATGCCTTCAAAAGCGTTGATGACCGCGTAGATGTCAATAGTTTTGGATGAGATAAAGCAACCTAAAAGGAAGAGCTTGGGATCCTCCTTGACAAAATCCCAGCCGAAATCCGGGGTATAAAGAAGCTCTGCTTCCTCACTGGTAAGGTCGATGGAACTGAGTTGGGGAATAGAAGAGGATGCCATGGATGATTGGTAAGGAGTGAGGAGAATAGAAAGATAGAGAGAGGTTTGTGGTAGCGTTTTAGTATGTTGATCGTATAAAAAGGGATTGTTTGTGTTGGTTAACCTTTGGTAAGTGGTTGAAAAAGGAAAGGGATAGAACATTAGAGTCCGTAAGTTATGGATTAATTTAATGTTAATGAGGATAATTAGACAATCAAGGAAATAGTATAGGTACAATATGAGTAAAAAGGAAAATAGAATTAAAAAATTTGATAGTGATAGGTGGGATTCCTTAAAGGATATATGATTAATACCCGGGAAAGTAATAATTAACCTTTGGAAAGTGGAAAGAAGAGGAAAGAAATAAGGAGTTAGAATCCTTAAAATATGGATTAATTTAATGTTATAAAAGATATTTTTAAAGTCAAGGAAATAGTCTAGATGTAGGATGGTTAAAAAGGAAACAAAGTTAAAAAATTAGGTTGTGACAAGCAAAATTCCATAATTAACATATGAGTGAAAATCGGTAAAGTAGTAAGGGAAGAATAGTAAAAAACAAAGGTATTAAAAAGCAAAGAGGAAATAAAGAGCGGACCCGTAAAAAAGGAAAATATATGAAGAATTTTGTATTTGACGTTAGTAAAATAGGAATTCCATTAAATCGCACATAAATCATATAGAGAATAATTACAATAATGAATGAGGTAATGAAAGGGCAATTAATAGATTTTGAAAATCTAAACGCTGATATTAATAGATTGAATTTATTTTCCATCATAAAGTTGGTAGTGATGTAATCCCATAGAAGGGCTAGATTTAAGTCGCCTAATGAGGCGTTGGAAAAGAATTTTATTAAGGAGAAAAGCTGAGAAAATTTATCTAATGCATGGTTAAAAGAAAAGTAATAAGTAGCATGCAATAAAGATAAGCAACAAAAAAGAAGACTAAGCAGATAAAGGCAGACAAAAAAGAAAACCAGGAAAAAATAGGAAATAAATAAAATTACAAACCTAGGGATAGAAAGAAGCGGGGATAAGAAATAAGTTACATAGCAAAAGAGCAAAAAAGGGGGGTAAATGAGGCCTAATAAAAAATAATTACATATACCATTAAATATAAAGCAGAAAAAGTAATACCAGAAGATGGTCCCAACACACCAGGCCATGTTATTTATAATGATATAGAGAGAGTGGGTACTTAAACGACCTGGGATAAAATTGTAAAAGAAAAAATTAAAGTTATTAATTTGTGATGACCAGGAAAGAGAGAGAAAGAAACAAGCAGAGAGAATAATCAAGACTATGAGCAGAGACATAGACCAAACAAAGTAAATCAGATAAACTAGTAAAGAGAACCATATACAGGAAATATGCCCGAAGGATAGATGTGCCACAACTAGTTTATACCCCATCAACAACGAGGAGAGTGAGATATACCTGATAGCGGTGAAATTGTACAAAGAGTGATAGAATAATGATTTAGCATATAAGAAACAATGGTATTGTAAAAGTAAAGGGAGGAACCTTATCAAAACATAAAGGTTGCAAACCATACCCAGATGAGATGTATAAGACATACGCAGAACATCAAATAAAGAAGTGGGTATATTGTTGTATAAAATTAAGGGCGATGTAAGGATTAGAATATGGGGATGCACAGAGTAAGGAGGAATAGCCCTAATGAAAATGAGAGGATGAAGGCTGTTTGTCATGACAATAACCGAGGGATTAGTATGCAGGTTGATATACTGGTGGGAGCTGGTATGCATAGTAAGATGTTCTATAAGAGTAATGGAAGGCAGAGAGGTGTATGAAACATTGTAAAAACTAAGATTAAGACGCAGGATTGAAACGGTAGGATTGTATCTTATTGACAGAGGCTGATACAAATTATTGACAGAAATACAATTAGAAATTAAGTTTCCCACAGAGTGGTTTGATAAAGGTTTCCCTGAAAGGGCTCGAGTAGTAGTAAGAAATTGTATAATAAGATTAGAGTTAAAAGGCTTGGTAGATACAGACCAAACTATAATAAGAATAGAGTGAAGCTCTTTAATATGGATGAAAGAACATGGTAAGGGGAATAACAGAACCATGTATGAAATCCACAAAGAATTATAAGCATTCCAATATAGAGAAATGTAATATTTCGCAGATAAATTAATTATTCTTAGTAGTTCAATTTGATGATGAATAAAGGGAAAAGAAAATGAAATATGGTTACCAAGCGACCACAAAGATCGCATAACATGACCATGAAAATGGTGGATGATGGCAGAGCAAGAATAGATAAAAAAATCCCAGATTAATAGAAGGGAAAAGGAGAGACGACAGTACCCGATTAGCAATCAGATGGTCCAGAGTCAACAGATCTGGGTACCGATGAATCTGGGAAAAAAGTGAGTTAGAATATGTGAATATCAGTTGCAAAATAAAAGTAAAAAGAAAGGGAAGAGAAAAAGAAAACAAAGATGGGTTAAGGATATATAACAAGTAAAAAAAAGGCAGATTCGAGGAGGTGAGTCGACACTCCGATTAGTGATGAAGGTGATCGTTCATCGAACGATAGGAAACCCAAAATCTGCAAAGGAAAATCATTGGTTAGGATGAAAAACCTGAAAATCAAAAGGGGGAAAAACCCTAGAATGAAAAAAGTTATATTGAGAAAAAACAGAACAGCACTAGAGCGGAAATAAAAATTTGGGAAAAAAGAAAATAATGAATAGAAGATAAACACAGATACGAGAAGGTGAGCCGACAGTCCTATTAGGATAGAAGGTGACTGTTCATCAAACAATAGGAAACCCAACATCTGCAAGGGAGAACCAACGGTTAGACGAAGAAGCCTGAAAATCAAAAAAAGGAAAAACCCTAGAATAAGACGAGGTATATTGGGAAATATCATAACAGCAATAGATCGGGAATAAAAAGTTGGGAAAAATAAGAAAATAATGAAAGGAAGATAATCAACCACGAAAAAAATAAAGGGGGAGAAAAGAGATACAAGACCGAACTGTTGGGTTTTTTTACAGCCGCCGTGAGACGCCACCGGAAAAGAAACCCTCCGAAATAGCAGTGGAAACAGATTCATAAAAAGAGAAAAAAAGAAGCCAAAAATTAGAAAAGAAGAGGTTAGGAAAAAATATCGAAAAGGAAAGCATAAAAAAAGATAAAACCAATGAATCTTACCGTCAAACCCTACCAGTTTTCGGTTGGATCTTGTAGATATCGCCCAAAAATTGGAGATGATGGAAAAGAAATTAAAAGAGTCCAGTCCTCTATCAGATGATACAGATCTGGTGGGGTGGTATGGAAAAGTAGAAATTGCCGGATCTTGCAAGGAAGGGAGATAAGTGTGTTAAAAAACCATAAAAGATGATAAAAATAAAGTAACATAAAAAAACAAAGCAAATTGAAGAAAGGGGCGGGGTGGAATGACCCTTGGCATTCTCTTACCGATTTCCAAGGAAATCAAAATTTTCCTGTTATCTTGATGATCTGCTGGCAAGTCCGGCGGAAGATAGAGAGGTGCCGTGTGGGGGAAGGGGAATGAAAGAGAGAGAATGGGAAACACGACCGGAAAAAGAGGGAAAAGCATGAAGAACGAGCCAACACCCAACAAAGACCCCGGAAAAATTGAGAGAGAATTGAGAGCCATTCCACACCCACCCGTTGGACTTTTAACTGAGTAAAAAGTACAAAAATTAAGTTTTTGCAATATAATCGTGTTGAAAAGATCGTAATCAATTATATGAACTCCTAAAATTTGATTAAAACATGTTTTTCAGTCAGTTTTGAAGAGGTTTTGGGCGAGCGGGTCTAAATGGGCCGTAAAATGGACCCGTTGGACTTTTAACTTAGTAAAATATACCGAATTTGAGTTTTTGCAATATAATCTTGTTGAAAAGCTCGTAATCAATTATATGAACTCCTAAAATTGGATCAAAACTTATTTTTTGGTCCTTTTTGTAGAGGTTTCGGGTGAGAGGGTCTAAATGGGCCTTAAAATGGACCCGTTGAACTTATAATTGCGTAAAAAGAACAGAAAATAAATTTTTGCAATACAATAGTGTTCAAAAGCTCGTAATCAACGATATGAACTCTTAAGTTTTGATTAAAACTTGTTTTTCAGTCATTTTTGTAGAGGTTTCGGACGAGCGGGTCTAAATGGGCCGTAAAATGGACCCGTTGGACTTTTAAATGAGTAAAAAGTACAAAAATTGAGTTTTTGCAATATAATCGTGTTGAAAAGAACGTAATCAATTATATGAACTCCTAAAATTTGATTAAACTTGTTTTTTAGTCATTTTTGAAGAGGTTTCGGGCGAGCGGGTCAAAATGGGCCGTAAAATGGACCCGTTGGACTTTTAACTGAGTAAAAAATACCGAATTTGAGTTTTTGCAATATAATCTTATTGAAAAGCTCGTAATCAATTATATGAACTCCTAAAATTGGATCAAAACATGTTTTGCGGTCCTTTTTGTAGAGGGTTCGGACGAGCGGGTCTAAATGTGCCTTAAAATGGACTCGTTGGACTTTTAACTGAGTAAAAAATATCGAATTTGAGTTTTTGCAATATAATCTTGTTGAAAAGATCGTAATCAATTATTTGAACTCCTAAAATTGGATCAAAACTTGTTTTTCGGTCCTTTTTGTAGAGGTTTCAGACGAGCGGGTCTAAATGGGCCTTAAAATGGACCCGTTGAACTTATAACTGCGTAAAAAGAACAAAAATTGAATTTTTGCAATATAATAGTGTTGAAAAGCTCGTTATCAACGATATGAACTCTTAAGTTTTGATTAAAACTTGTTTTACGGTCCTTTTTGTAGGGGTTTCGGACTAGCGGGTCTAAATGATCCGTAAAATGGACCCGTTGGACTTTTAACTGAGTAAAAAGTACAAAATTGAGTATTTGCAATATAATCATGTTGAAAAGATCGTAATTAATTATATGAACTCCTAAAATTTGATTAAAACTTGTTTTTCAGTCATTTTTGAAGAGGTTTCGGGCGAGCGAGTCAAAATGGGCCGTAAAATGGACCCGTTGGACTTTTAACTGAGTAAAAAATACCGAATTTGAGTTTTTGCAATATAATCTTATTGAAAAGCTCGTAATCAATTATATGAACTCCTAAAATTGGATCAAAACATGTTTTGCGGTCCTTTTTGTAGAGGGTTCGGACGAGCGGGTCTAAATGTGCCTTAAAATGGACCCGTTGGACTTTTAACTGAGTAAAAATACCGAATTTGAGTTTTTGCAATATAATCTTGTTGAAAAGCTCATAATCAATTATATGAACTCCTAAAATTGGATCAAAACTTGTTTTTCGGTCCTTTTTGTAGAGGTTTCGGACGAGTGAGTCTAAATGGGACCTAAAATGGACCCGTTGAACTTATAACTACGTAAAAAGAACATAAATTGAATTTTTGCAATACAATAGTGTTGAAAAGCTCGTAATCAACGATATGAACTCTTAAGTTTTGATTAAAACTTGTTTTGCGGTCTTTTTTGTAGAGGTTTCGGACGAGCGGGTCTAAATGGGCCGTAAAATGGACCCGTTGGACTTTTAACTAAGTAAAAATAGCGAATTTGTGTTTTTGCAATATAATCTTGTTGAAAAGTTCGTAATCAATTATATGAACTCCTAAAATTGGATCAAAACTTGTTTTTCGGTCATTTTTATAGAGGTTTCGGACGAACGAGTCTAAATGGGCCTTAAAATGGACCCGTTGAACTTATAACTGCGTAAAAAGAACAAAAATTGAATTTTTGCAATACAATATTGTTCAAAAGCTCGTAATCAACGATATGAACTCTTAAGTTTTGATTAGAACTTGTTTTACGGTCCTTTTTGTAGAGGTTTCGGACGAGCGGGTCTAAATGGGCCGTAAAATGGACCCGTTGGACTTTTAACTGAGTAAAAAGTACAAAAATTGAGTTTTTGTAATACACTTGTGTTGAAAAGATCGTAATCAATTATATGAACTCCTAAAATTTGATTAAAACTTGTTTTTCGGTCATTTTTGAAGAGGTTTTGGGCGAGCGGGTCTAAATGGGCCGTAAAATGGACCCGATGGACTTTTAACTGAGTAAAAAGTACCGAATTTGTGTTTTTGCAATATAATCTTGTTGAAAAGCTCGTAATCAATTATATGAACTCATAAAATTTGATCAAAACTTGTTTTTTAGTCATTTATGTAGAGGTTTCGGGCGAGCGGGTCTAAATGGGCCGTAAAATGGACCCGTTGGACTTTTAACTTAGTAAAAAATACCAAATTTGAGTTTTTGCAATATAATCTTGTTGAAAAGCTCGTAATCAATTATATGAACGACTAAAATTGGATCAAAACTTATTTTTCGGTCCTTTTTGTAGAGGTTTCGGACGAGCGGGTCTAAATGGGCCTTAAAATGGATCCGTTAAACTTATAACTGCGTAAAAAGAACAGAAATTGAATTTTTGCAATACAATCGTGTTGAAAAGATCGTAATCAGTTATATGAACTCCTAAATTTTGATTAAAACTTGTTTTCCAGCCATTTTTGAAGAGGTTTCGGGCGAGCGGGTCTAAAAGGGTCGTAAAATGGACCCGTTGAACTTTTAACTGAGTAAAAAGTACAAAAATTGAGTTTTTGCAGTATAATCGTGTTGAAAAGATCGTAATTAATTATATGAACTCCTAAAATTTGATTAAAACTTATTTTTCAATCATTTTTGAAAAGGTTTCGGGCGAGCGAGTCTAAATGGGTCGTAAAATAGACCCGTTTGACTTTTAACTGAGTAAATAATACTGAATTTGAGTTTTTGCAATATAATCTTGTTGAAAAGCTCTTAATCAATTATATGAATTCCTAAAATTTGATCAAAACTTGTTTTTCGGTCCTTTTTGTAGAGGTTTCGGGCGAGCGGATCTAAATGGGCTTTAAAATGGACCCGTTGAACTTATAACTGCGTAAAAAGAACAGAAATTGAATTTTTTGCAATACAATAGTGTTGAAAAGCTCGTAATCAACGATATGAACTCTTAAGTTTTGATTAAAACTTGTTTTGCGGTTCTTTTTGTAGAGGTTTCGGACGAGCGGGTCTAAATGGGCCGTAACATGGACCCGTTGGACTTTTAACTGAGTAAAAAATACAGAAATTGAGTTTTTGCAATATAATCGTGTTGAAACGATCGTAATAAATTATATGAACTCCTAAAATTTGATTAAAACGTGTTTTTAGTCATTTTTGAAGAGGTTCCGGGCAAGCGGGACTAAATGGGCCGTAAAATGGACCCATTGGACTTTTAACTGAGTATAAAATACAGAAATTGACTTTTTGCAATATAATCTTGTTGAAAAGCTCGTAATCAATTATATGAACTCCTAAAATTGGATCAAAAGTTGATTTTCGGTCCTTTTTGAAGAGGTTTCGGACGAGCGGGTCTAAATGGGCCTTAAAAGTGACCCGTTAAACTTATAACTGCGTAAAAAGAACATAAATTGAATTTTTGCAATACAATAGTGTTAAAAAGCTCGTAATCAACGATATGAACTCTTAAGTTATGATTAAAACTTGTTTTGCGGTCCTTTTTGTAGAGGTTTCGGACGAGCGGGTCTAAATGGGTCGTAAAATGGACCCGTTGGACTTTTAACTGAGTAAAAAATACCGAATTTGAGTTTTTGCAATATAATCTTTTTGAAAAGCTCATAATCAATTATATGAACTCCTAAAATTGGATCAAAACTTGTTTTTGGTCCTTTTTGTATAGGTTTTGGAGGAGCGGGTCTAAATGGGTCTTAAAATGGACCCGTTGAACTTATAACGGTGTAAAAAGAACATAAATTGAATTTTTGCAATACAATAGTGTTGAAAAGCTCGTAATCAACGATATGAACTCTTATGCTTTGATTAAAACTTGTTTTGCAGTCCTTTTTGTAGAGGTTTCGGACGAGCGGGTCTAAATAGGCCGTAAAATGGACTCGTTGGACTTTTATCTAAGTAAAAAAATATAGAAATTGAGTTTTTGCAATATAATCATGTTGAAACGATCGTAATCAATTATATGAACTCCTAAAATTTGATTAAAACCTGTTTTTTAGTTATTTTTGAAGAGGTTTCGGGCGAGCGGATCTAAATGGGCCGTAAAATGGGCCCATTGGACTTTTAACTGAGTAAAAAATACAGAAATTGACTTTTTGCAATATAATCTTGTTGAAAAGCTCGTAATCCATTATATGAACTCCTAAAATTGGATCAAAACTTGTTTTTCGGTCCTTTTTGTAGAGGTTTCGGACGAGGGAGTCTAAACGGGCCTTAAAATGGACCCGTTGAACTTATAACTGCGTAAAAAGAACATAAATTGAATTTTTGCAATACAATAGTGTTGAAAAGCTTGTAACCAATGATATGAACTCTTAAGTTTTGATTAAAACTTGTTTTGCGGTCCTTTTTTTAGGGGTTTCGGACGAGCGGGTCTAAATGGGCCGTAAAATGGACCCGTTGGACTTTTAACTGAGTAAAAAGTACAAAAATTGAGTTTTTGCAATATAATCATGTTGAAAATATCGTAATCAATTATATGAACTCCTAAAATTTGATTAAAACTTATTTTTCAGTCATTTTTGAAGAGGATTCGGGCGAGCGGGTCTAAATGGGCCGTAATATGGACCCGTTGGACTTTTAACTAAGTAAAAAAATACAGAAATTGACTTTTTCGGTCCTTTTCGTAGAGGGTTCAGACGAGTGAGTCTAGGTGGGCCTTAAAATGGACCCGTTGAACTTATAACTGCGTAAAAGGAACAGAAATTGAACTTTTGCAATACAATAGTGTTCAAAAGCTCGTAATCAACGATATGAACTCTTAAGTTTTGATTAAAACTTTTTTTGCGGTCCTTTTTGTAGAGGTTTCGGATGAGCGGGTCTAAATGGGCCGTAAAATGGACCCGTTGGACTTTTAACTGTGTAAAAAGTACAAAAATTGAGTTTTTGCAATACAATAGTGTTGAAAAGCTCGTAATCAACGATATGAACTCTTAAGTTTTGATTAAAACTTGTTTTGTGGTCCTTTTTGTAGAGGTTTCGGACGAGCGGGTCTAAATGGGCCGTAAAATGGACCCGTTGGACTTTTAACTGAGTAAAAAGTACAGTAATTGAGTTTTTGCAATATAATCGTGTTGAAAAGATCGTAATCAATTATATGAACTCCTAAAATTTGATTAAAACTTGTTTTTCAGTCATTTTTGAAGAGGTTTCGGGCAAGCGGGTCTAAATGGGCCGTAAAATGGACCCGTTGGACTTTTAACTGAGTAAAAAATACCGAATTTGAGTTTTTGCAACATAATCTTGTTGAAAAGCCCGTAATCAATTGTATGAACTCCTAAAATTGGATCAAAACTTGTTTTCGGTCCTTTTTGTAGAGGTTTTGTACGAGCGAGTCTAAATGGGCCTTAAAATGGACCCGTTGAACTTATAACTGCGTAAAAAGAACAGAAATTGAATTTTTGCAATACAATAGTGTTCAAAAGCTCGTAATCAACGATATGAACTCTTAAGTTTTGATTAAAACTTGTTTTGCGGTCCTTTTTGTAGGGGTTTCGGACGAGCGAGTCTAAATGGGCCGTAAAATGGACCCGTTGGACTTTTAACTGAGTAAAAAGTACAAAAATTGACTTTTTGCAATATACTTGTGTTGAAAAGATCGTAATCAATGATATGAAGTCCTAAAATATGATTAAAACTTGTTTTTCGGTAATTTTTGAAGAGGTTTCGGGCGAGCGGGTCTAAATGGGCCGTAAAATGGACCCGTTGGACTTTGAACTGAGTAAAAAAATACCGAATTTGTGTTTTTGCAATATAATCTTGTTGAAAAGCTCGTAATCAATTATATGAACTCCTAAAATTTCATCAAAACTCTTTTTTCAGTCATTTTTGAGGAGGTTTCGGGCGAGTGGGTCTAAATGGGCCGTAAAATGGACCCGTTGGACTTTTAACTGAGTAAAAAATACCGAATTTGAGTTTTTGCAATATAATCTTGTTGAAAAACTCGTAATCAATTATATGAACTCCTAAAATTGGATCAAAACTTATTTTTCGGTCCTTTTTGTAGAGTTTTCGAACGAGCGGGTCTAAATGAGCCGTAAAATGGACCCGTTGGACTTTTAACTGAGTAAAAAATACCGAATTTGAGTTTTTGTAGTATAATCTTGTTGAAAAGCTCGTAATCAATTATATGAACTCCGAAAATTGGATCAAAACTTGTTTTTCGGTCCTTTTTGTAGAGGTTTCGGACGAGCGGGTCTAAATGGGCCTTAAAATGGACCCGTTGAACTTATAACTGCGTAAAAACAACATAAATTGAATTTTTGCAATACAATAGTGTTGAAAAGCTCGTAATCAACGATATGAACTCTTAAGTTTTGATTAAAACTTGTTTTGCAGTCCTTTTTGTAGAGGTTTCGGACGAGCGGGTCTAAATGGGCCGTAAAATGGACCCGTTGGACTTTTAACTAAGTAAAAAGTACAAAAATTGAGTTTTGGCAATATAATCGTGTTGAAAAGATCGTAATCAATGATATGAAGTCCTAAAATTTGATTAAAACTTTTTTTTCGGTCATTTTTGAAGAGGTTTCGGGCGAGCGGGTCTAAATGGGCCGTAAAATGGACACGTTGGACTTTTAACTGGGTAAAAATACCGAATTTAAGTTTTTGCAATATAATCTTGTTGAAAAGGTCGTAATCAATTATATGAACTCCTAAAATTTGATCAAAACTTGTTTTTCAGTCATTTGTGAAGAGGTTTCTGACGAGCGGGTCTAAATGGGCCTTAAAATGGATCCGTTGAACTTATAGCTGCGTAAAAAGAACAGAAATTGAATTTTTGCAATACAATCGTGTTGAAAAGATTGTAATCAGTTATATGAACTCCTAAAATTTGATTAAAACTTGTTTTTCATCCATTTTTTAAGAGGTTTCGGGCGAGAGGGTCTTAATGGGCCGTAAAATGGACCCGTTGGACTTTTTTTTTGAAGAAAGCGGGCCTCATTAAAAACCCCTACTAATATCCCCAGGCACAAGACCCGGAGAAACCTAAAAAGGGGAAAAGAGTACCCATATTATATTTATAAAGAACGAGGGAAACCCTCGCAAAGTACATCGTTTTGAATACAAGCAGGATACATGGATCCAAAAGACATAGAGGTCATAGACCTAAGGGCATGGGTAGCCAACGTATGAGCAACAATATTAGCCTCACGGCATACAAACTGAACATGCGCAGAAGAAAAAGACTCCAGAGGAGCATGGGCTTGCAGAATCGTCAGTCCCATAGGAGATAGATCTGGGCCCAGGGAGTTGATTCTATTCGCAAGAGAAGCACAGTCCGTCTCGAAAATCAAATGGCTCCATCCTTGGGATTGAGCGAATGTAATACCAGCAAGAAGACCTCTCCCTTCAGACGTAATAGCATCAGAGCAACTGCCTAGAGGAAAAGCCAGACCGCCAACAACCGTCCCCGTATCATCACGGGCTACAACGCCAACCACCGCTGCACGTGTGGAAGGATCAAAAGCCCCATCCACATTGACTTTAATATAACCTGGGGGGAGGACTCCATCGAGATGGAGGAGTCGACGACAGAGGGATGGAAGAAGAAGACGAAGATATAGCATCAGAGTAGTCACGATGAAGACTGATGGAGTTGACAGCAATTAGCCATGGGGGTTGAAGATGTCGATTATGGATCCAATCGTTACGCCTGTTCCAAATGTTCCAAAGGGTAGTTAAAAGAAGCCCAAAAAGATCAGGAGAAAGGAGGGCAACACCTTCCTCGAGCCATTGGAGGCCGGTGGGAGCAGTGCTATTAATAAGAGAAATGGGAAGACCAATCAAACGAAGGGCCTCCGAAGCACCAGAGCAATCACGGAGAGCATGGAGAATTGTCTCCGAATCAGAATGACATACAGGGCAGAGCTCTAAATCTGGAGCAAAAGCCTGAAGGCGAACCCCAACAGGTAGGGCCTCTGAACCCAGACGCCAGCCAAAAGTTTTAACTTTAGGCAAAACCTTGAGTTTGGAAAGAAATTTCCAAATCCGAGGGGGCCGTAGACGTGGCTCAGGGGGGCGTTGTAGAAAGAGATAGCCAGATCTGACAGAGTAGATACCAGAATCATTAGGCATCCAGATGATGGAGTCCCGAGTATCATTGATGATGGGAACGGATAGGATGGAGTCGGCATCATCCGATGTAAAGTACGCACGGACTTTAACAGGGTCCCAAGATGCTTGGTTCCGGATCATAAAGTCGCGACAATGAGTATGGACTTCATCCGATAACTCGTAGTCCCCATAAAGGTGAATAGTCGAGGAGCCTCCCCAATTATCATGGTGAATACGTATGTTACTGTTAATGCCAGGACGATAGAGGAAACCTCCAAAAAGGTGTTGCATAGCGTTATAAAGACCTTGCCAGGCAAAAGAACCTCGGGAAGGCCGAGAGGCATTAAGAATATTGTCAGACGAAAAGTATTTGGATTTATAGATTTGTCCCGGAAGGGAGTCAGGTTCGCAGATAAGTCGCCATAATTGTTTACCGAGAAGGGCAATGTTAAAATTGTTGAGGTCCCTAAAACCCATACCGCCAACAGATTTAGGCAAACCCACCTGTTCCCAAAGGAGCATATGCCAACCCTTCTTATTAGTTTTGCCAGACCACCAATAGCGTCGGATGGCAGATGTCATATCATCGATAATATTTTGGGGCAATAAATAACAGGACATAACATATTGGGGTAGAGATTGTAAGAAAGCTTTTATAAATATTTCCCTACCACTGAAGGAAAGAAGTTGTTTGTCCCAGTTGGATAATCTATCATGAACTTTATCACGTATAAACCCTAGAGCAAGGGTCTTATTTTTACCAATAAGAAGAGGTACCCCCAGATAGACACCAGGGTTGGAGACCTCACGAACTTGGAGGTAAGAATTAATAGCATGGCGAGCCGAAGCAGGAGTACGTGGATTGTAAAAGATAGTAGACTTATCAAAATTAATTGCTTGTCCAGAGGCTGAAGCATAAGTTTGGAGAGCGAATTTAAGATGTGCAGCCTCCTCGGACTTTGAGTTAATGAAAACTATACAATCATCGGCAAATAGGAGGTGGTTAACTTTGGGGCCATGCTTACTAGCCCCAATACCAGGGAGCAGGCCATTTTGTTTAGCGTCGGACAAAAAGGCTTAAAGCCCTTGAGTGCAAAAAAGGAAGAGAAAGGGAGATAAAGGATCCCCTTGGCGAAGACCCCGTTGAGGACGAAACAAAGGAGAAAAAGAATTGTTGACCTTAACCGTAAAGGAAACTGAGGAAATACATCTCATAATAAGAGAAACCCATGATGATGCGAAACCCATGCGGTTCATGACATTTTCGAGGAAAGACCATTCAACCCTGTCGAAAGCCTTTTCCATATCTAGCTTTAGGGCAGCACCTTGAGTAGATTTAGAAGTACCAGTATTAATGGAGTGAATAATTTCATGGGCAATAAGAATGTTATCCGTAATGTTGCATCCCTGAACGAAAGCAGCTTGATTGGAGCTGATACAAAAGGGAATGGTATGTTTCATACGATTAACTAAAACTTTGGCAACAATTTTGTAGATAACTGTGCAAAGACTAATGGGCCTTAGATGCCTCATGGTGGTAGGGTCCTTAATTTTGGGTATGAGGACCAGAATTGTTTGGTTTACCGAGGCCATATCAGCTGACCCGTTTAGGAGATTAAGGCAGAGTAAGATGACGTCTGATCTAACAGTATCCCAATGTTGACGGAAGAAACCACTAGGCAATCCATCAATACCAGGGGCTTTCCTAGGATCAATATCGCGGAAAGCAGTGATAATTTCTTCTGATGTGAATTCCTTAGTAAGGGACTCATTCATGGCAGTCGTGATTGAGGGAGTGATTTTTGAAAGAATTTGATCGGACAAGGGTGGATTAGAGGATGTAAAAAGATTGTGGAAATATGTGGATGCAATTGTCATAAGATCGGTATCATCAGTACACCAATTGTTATTGGAATCAAGAAGACCAGTGATGGTGTTCTTTTTCTTTCTATTAGAAGCTCGGGCATGAAAGAAACGAGTATTTTTATCTCCTTGAGATAGCCAAAGATTGCGAGAGCGCTGTGCCCAGTATACTTCTTGCTCCTCAAGTAATTTGTGGAGCTCAGTTTTGGCAGAGATGTATCTATTTTCAGCAGAAACTGAAAGAGGCCGTTGTAAAAGTGTATTGATTTTTTTAGTGAGAATATTGATACGACCAGTGGACTTAAGTCTTTGTTGGGATTGCTAGTCTCCTAGGCAGGAGCCAATGGCTTTAATTTTATCTAATGTATTACCCTTGGTAGAAGACCAAGTTTGTTTAACAACAGAGATGCCTTCATCATTGGTGGCCCAGCAATTTTCAAATCTGAACTTGGTTGATGGGGGACGGTGATTTGTTAGAGGAGGCAGCTCCGTATTCAAGAGAAGAAAACAGTGATCAGATTTAGCATCAAAATCGGAAGTGATACTATAATTGAGATAATTTGCTTTCCATGCCATATTCCCTAGAAAGCGGTCTAGTCTCTCAAATAAAGTAGGGGTTTTGGGCCCCGTTTTAGACCAAGTGAACCAACCCGTTGTAGTCTTACAGTCGAAAAGGTTATTACGGGAGAGACAATGGCGAAAATTGTTAATTTGAGATCTAGCCCGACGGCATCCGCCTTGTTTTTCATTATCAGAAAGGATTTCATTGAAATCACCACCAAGAAGCCAAGGCATACCATCATTATTATTGAGAGAATCAATTAACTCCCAAGTTTTTGGTTTATTACATGTTTCAGAAAAACCATGAATACCAGTGAAATAAAACGAAGAGGAATTGCAATTAATATAAGTATGAATAAAACGATCCGAATAAGTAAGCATATCAATATTATAATTATTCAATGTAAATAAAGCAAGTCCAGAACATTCATCAGAAAAATCCACAGAAAAAGCTAGGTCCATACCTAGCAAAGAACCAAGACGGCTGTAAGCCGTATTTTTAAGTTTAGTTTCGCATAAAAAAGTAAATCAGGATTATGAAATTGAACGTATTGCTGGAGATGTTGAACTGCCTGGACCTTTCCGAGACCCTGATAGTTCCAACATAAGATGATCATTTCCCTCGGCGGGGCTGTGCATCAGCCGCCGCCGGAGAGTTTTTACCGCTGCTCATCCCAGCTTTCAAGGTAGGAGAAGGAGAGGGCCTAGACTTTTTGGGCTGGAGAACCACATGGATGGGGGAGCGTCTCTTGGTACCACAATTAGGAGGAATGGGGATAGGGGCCGGAGCAGATGCTGCATCATTGGGATAATGCTTAAGTAGCCATGAGTCAAAATCATCAAAAAATGAAATACCGGTTTGGAGGAAAGGCTTACTTAGTTGATCATCTAATTTCCTCACTTGTTGAGCAGTAGGGCTTGGCACACCATCATCTTGGCCATCCAAATCGACTTGAACAGGGTAAATGGTATT
This sequence comes from Hibiscus trionum, assembly GCA_030270665.1. Taxonomy (NCBI): domain Eukaryota; kingdom Viridiplantae; phylum Streptophyta; class Magnoliopsida; order Malvales; family Malvaceae; genus Hibiscus; species Hibiscus trionum. Next base: position 34,968,693 of record BSYR01000026.1, on the reverse strand, counting down.
CAGGGGTTGAGGAGAAATAACTCTAGAAGGCATTGGAGCTCTTGCAAGCTGCTGGGGGTCCGCATTTGTAGGAGGCAATTCAGAGGATTCCTCTCCCACCATCTCATCATTATTATTGTTTTCCTCAGTAGGGAGATCTGCAAAAGACGCAGCATCCCCTTCGTTGAGATTCCCTATAAATTCAGTAAAAGAGGAAGTAAGATTCATGTGTTGGAAACGATGGAGGAAAAGAAGATGATGGTGTTTAATAAAAATAAGACCTGAATCTTGCGTGGAGGCAACAGGAGCTTTCCCTTTATCCATGGGTTCTGAAGAGGAAAAAGAATCAATAAAATAACATAGAAGGAAATAATGAAAAAATGGAAACCAGAATAAAGATGGTAGAGTACCTAACGGTGGATTCTGATTAGCATTAGCAGAGGGTTCCACATTTTTACCCTTGTCCACTGGGGCTGTACATAATAGCAATTTAATATATAAACTAGGTGCAAGGTAGAAAATCAGCTGTATGCATTGAAAAAATGATAAGATACCTATTGGAGGTTTGCAATCAGCAGAGGTGGAGTGCTCAACAATGCGAATACGACCACGTGGTCCCTGGTCTCGGCGACGCGGGGGAAGCCAACGGAGCCATTCACCATATTGAAGTTTGGTTGGATCAATCGTACCCTTGTTAGGGCAGTGCTCGAAAATGTGACTAATGAGGCCACACCCATGACGAAGTAGGGGAAGACGCTCATATTGTAGACGGCAAGAAGTGGTGTGTGCACCTTTCCCAATAAGGAGGAATCGACGGACCGGTTTAGATATGTCCATGAGTATTTCCACTCGTAGAAATTCGGTCATGTTCCCTCTTTCTTTACGTGTATCAGTACGTAGTACAGTACCAACCATGGCACCAAGAGACTGTCCCACAAGGTGAGATCTTTCGGGTTCTTCCAGAAAAGGTTTGGGTAAAGAATGTATACAGAACCAAATCCTCATGGGATTAAAGGAGTACTCATCCATGCTTTTACCAGGAACATAATCAGCTAGAGCCATCCATTCATCTTTATAGAGCCATTGGCCACTTTCAAAAACATCGTCTTTGTCGCTTAATGTGGCAAACTCAATTCGGAAGAAGGAATCTCGAATGATGGAGATTGACTTAAGATTGTTTTTCTTCCAAATGCCTTCAAAGGCTGAGAGAACAGCCCAGTCGTCTATTGGCTTAGTGGAGATGAATCTGCCAATTAGGATGGTCTTAGGGTCTTCTTCAAAAAAGTCAAAGTCAGGAGTATATATTGCATTGGCCTCCTCGTTTGTAAGGTCCAAGTTGGTAAAGTGGGGAAGAGAAGAGAAAGAAGCCATTTGGTTGTAGAGGGAGGAATGCAAAGTAAAGATAGACAAAGAGTTGTAAACAGGAAAAGGGAAAATAAAAGGAGATAGAGCCTTATAAAAGAGAATAATAGAAGGAAGGAAGGTAAGAATTGGGAAAAAGGAAAGGAAAGAATTGTAGATGGAATGCAAGTAGACAGAATACCCAAAAATTGGGGGCGAGATGCGTGGGATAAAGATAGAAAGAGAGAGGATCGTGGCAAAAAGGAAAATGAAGTTAAGGTATTGGATTTCGGAATAAATTAGTTTTAGGGAGAAGTATAGGAAACAATTGAAAATGGAAAGTAAAGATAGGACAAATCTGGAATAATGTGGGATGTAAAAAGGAAAGAAGGGGCTTTGATTGAGGTTGAGATATCGATTGGAAAGGGTAAGTAATAAAGGAAAGAGAAAACTGAGTAAAAAGTACAAAAATTGAGTTTTTGCAATATAATCGAGTTGAAAAGATCGTAATTAATTATATGAACTCCTAAAATTTGATTAAAATTTGTTTTTCAGTCATTTTGAAGAGGTTTCGGGTGAGCGAGTCTAAATGGGCCGTAAAATGGACCCGTTGGACTTTTAACTGAGTAAAAAATACCGAATTTGAGTTTTTGCAATATAATCTTCTTGAAAAGCTCGTAATCAATTTTATGAATTCCTAAAATTTGATAAAAACATGTTTTTCGGTCCTTTTTGTAGAGGTTTCGGGCGAGCGGGCCTAAATGGGCCTTAAAATGGACCCCTTGAACTTATAACTCCGTAAAAAGAATAGAAATTGAATTTTTTGCAATACAATAGTGTTGAAAAGCTCGTAATCAACGATATGAACTCTTAAGTTTTGATTAAAACTTGTTTTGCGGTTCTTTTTGTAGAGGTTTCGGATGAGCGAGTCTAAATGGGCCGTAAAATGGACCCGTTGGACTTTTAACTGAGTAAAAAATATAGAAATGGAGTTTTTGCAATATAATCGTGTTGAAAAGATCGTAATCAATTATATGAACTCCTAAAATTTAATTAAAACGTGTTTTTCAGTCATTTTTGAAGAGGTTTCGAGCGAGCAGGTCTAAATGGACTCGTTGGACTTTTAACTGAGTAAAAAATATAGAAATTGACTTTTTGCAATATAATCTTGTTGAAAAGCTCGTAATCAATTATATGAACTCCTAAAATTGGATCAAAACTTGTTTTTCGGTCCTATTTGTAGAGGTTTCGGACGAGCGGGTCTAAATAGGCCTTAAAATTGACCCGTTGAACTTATAACTGTGTAAAAAGAACATAAATTGAATTTTTGCAATACAATAGTGTTGAAAAGCTCGTAATCAACGATATGAACTCTTATGTTTTGATTAAAACTTGTTTTGCGGTCCTTTTGTAGAGGTTTCGGACGAGCGGGTCTAAATAGGCCGTAAAATGGACCCGTTGGACTTTTAACTGAGTAAAAAGTACATAAATTGTGTTTTTGCAATATAATCGTGTTGAAAAGATCGTAATCAATTATATGAACTCCTAAAATTTGATTAAAACTTGTTTTTCAGTCATTTTCGAAGAGGTTTCGGGCGAGCGGGTCTAAATGGGCCTAAAATGGACCCGTTGGACTTTTAACTAAGTAAAAAATACTGTATTTGAGTTTTTGCAATATAATCTTGTTGAAAAGCTCGTAATCAATTATATGAACTCCTAAAATTGGATTAAAACTTGTTTTTTCGGTCCTTTTTGTAGAGGTTTCGAACGAGCGGATCTAAATGGGCCGTAAAATGGACCCGTTGGACTTTTAACTAAGTAAAAAATACCGAATTTGAGTTTTTGCAATATAATCTTGTTGAAAAGCTCGTAATCAATTATATGAACTCCTAAAATTGGATCAAAACTTGTTTTTCGGTCCTTTTTGTAGAGGTTTTGGACGAGCGGTTCTAAATGGGCCTTAAAATGGACCCGTTGAACTTATAACTGCGTAAAAAGAACATAAATTGAATTTTTGCAATACAATAGTGTTGAAAAGCTCGTAATCAACGATATGAACTCTTAAGTTTTGATTAAAACTTGTTTTGCAGTCCTTTTTGTAGAGGTTTCGGACGAGCGGGTCTAAATGGGCCGTAAAATGGACCCGTTGGACTTTTTTTTTGAAGAAAGGGCCTCATTAAAAACCCCACTAATCCTTACTGGGCTGGCCCAGTAAGGGTCATAGGAGGGGAAAAGAATACCCAAATATATTATAAATCAGGGTGGTTGGTGATCAACCGGTACAAAAGAACGCAAATCATCGGGCAAGCCCGGTCCGAAATACAATGAGGATTTAGAATGAAGGGCCCAATTGGCTATACAGTGAGCTAAAACATTAGCTGTACGCGGTACATAAAGTAAAAATAAACCAGTGACAGTATCAAAGAAAGATTGAGCTGTCAGAATCTGCCGCTGAAGGGGGCAGGCATCCTGGCCGGTTTGACGTAGCCTATTGACTATCAGGGCCGCGTCCGACTCAAGATGAAAACCTTGCCAGCCAGCGTCTGCACCGAGGGTGACTCCAGCGATGATAGCATGGAGTTCCGTGGATGGAGAATCTACGGTATCATCCAAGAAAAATGCTCGTCCTAGTAAGATAGCTCCACTGGTGTCGCGAGCCAGAATACCAATGCCGGCGGAACCTGTAACTGGGTTGAAAGCGCCATCGACATTGATTTTGATCGTCCCAGCCGGTGGTGGTCTCTAGACAGGTTGGGAAAGGGCTGGCTCCATCTTCGGTCGCGTCGTGGTATGGTCTGAGTTGGCCGAGATGTAGTCGTGAAGTAGTTCCTGGGAGTTCATCAGAGTAAGCCAAGGGGGCTGCAGGCGCTGAGTATGGACCCAGTCATTTCTCCTGTTCCATAGATTCCACAAAGTAGTCAGGAGAAGGTCGAACTGCGCGCGAGAGAGAAGCGATGCCCCCTGTTCGAGCCAGATGGTTACCGAGGTGGCCGTGCTATCGCATAACGCGCGGGGGAAGCCAGGAAGGCTGAGTACCTCGGCGGCGCCAGGGCAGTCTCGAAATGCATGAATCGCAGTTTCAAGAACCGAGGGATAGAACGGGCACATGCCATTGCCCATCTCCATAGCGGCAAGACGGTCACCAGTTGGTAAAGCATTCCGCCTCGTCCGCCATCCAAAGGTGCGAACCTTTGGGAGTGTATTGGATTTAGCAATGATCTTCCATAGTGGGCAAGGGCGCTCAAGGGGCCTTGAGGGCCTACGCAGGAAGAGGTATCCTGAGCGTACTGTATAAATGTTAGTATCGTGAAAGCCCTACGGTAACATATCCCGGCGTTCAGCGGAGATTGGGACATGCAAGATGTTGGCGGCATCATCCCAGTCAAAGTATTGGCGAATTTTATGTTCGTCCCAAGAGTTGTGATGACGGGTCATGAAGTCACCGCAACGCAAGGGTATCTCCTCATTATCTTGATAGTTACCAAAGAAGGAGAGACCAGCGGACCCACCCCATTGTTCTCGGTGGATACGTATGCGACTATCAATGCCAGGCCGCCAGAAAAAACCTGGCTGCAAACGTTGCATGGCTTGCCAGATACCACGCCAGGAAAATGAGGCGTGCTGATCGGCTTTCGCATCCAGAATATTGCCGGAGGGGTAATAACGTGATCGCAGGACCCGCGCAAGTAGGGAATCAGGCGAGTGAATCATTCGCCAGATTTGTTTCCCAAGAAGTGCAACGTTAAAGTCTCGTAAGTCACGGAAGCCCATTCCACCAGCGACTTTGGGTGTACAAATGGTATCCCAGGACAGCATTGCAATCCTTTCTTGTTACTTCTGCCCGACCACCAGTATCGACAAATTGCCCGTGTCGCATCGTCGACAATGTTTTGCGGAAGCAGATAACAGGACATAACGTACTGAGGTATAGCTTGTGCCACTGATTTGATTAGAATTTCACGCCCACTATATGAGAGTAAATTAGTATCCCATTTAGCCATGCGTGAGTTGACCTTGTCACGAATAAACCCAAGACTGGTCGTTCGGTTCTTCCCAATGAGGAGAAGGACCCCAAGATAAGTACCAGGGTCATCAACCAAACGGATGCCAAGGGTTTGCTGAAGGGCCTGTGAGAAGGCTGCCGAGCAGGAGGAACTACAATAGGCAGTCGATTTAGAATAGTTGACAGATTGGCCCGAGGATGATTCGTACAAACAAAGAATCGCCTTTAACCGCTGGACTTCCGTTGGGCAATTACGGACAAAGACAATGCTGTCGTCCGCAAAGAGTAGATGGTTAATCCGTGGTCCTCGGTGATTGGCCTGTAAGCCGACGAGTCGGCCCGCTCGCTGTTCGGCTTTAGGAGCCGCTGAAAGCCCTTGGGAGCAAATTAGGAAAAGGAATGGCGAGAGGGGGTCGCCTTGTCTGATTCCCCTAGTTGGAGAGAAATCTTGGGAGAGAGCGTCGTTAAGACGAACTGAGAATGAAACAGTGGAAACACAGTGAAGTAACAACTGTACCCATTCCGATGTGAATCCCATACGTATCATTACGTCTTTGAGAAAATACCATTCAACTTTTTCAAAGGCCTTCTCCATGTCTAGTTTCAAGGCAGCCCCTTGATAGATCGAGGCGCTATTAGAATGAAGGGTATGAACAAGTTCATGGGCAATCAGAATATTATCAGTGATGTTCCTACCACTAACAAAAGCGGCTTGCGCATCACTGATACAGGACGGTAAGATAGGCTTGAGTCGATTCACAAGAACCTTGGCAACGGTTTTGTAAATGATAGTTCATAAGCTGATCGGCCTAAACTGACGCATGCTAGAAGCGTCAGGCACTTTCGGGATGAGGACAATAATCGTTTTGTTAACCGTCGCCATGTCCTCTTCCCCTCGTAAAAGATGCAGACAAAGTTGGACGAACTCGGGCCCAATGACATCCCAGTATTGCCTGTAGAAGCTGCTAGGGAAGCCATCAAAACCCGGAGCTTTCCTGGGACCTATATCCCGGAAAGCTGTAATCACCTCATCTTCAGTGAAAGGTCGTAGCAACGAATCATTCATTACGACATTAACGACTGGGCTGATGTCTTCCAGAAGATTGGGAGAGGAAGTCGAATTGGACGATGTAAATAAAACTTGAAAATAATCCGAGGCAATTCGAAGAAGCTCAGATTTTTCGGTATGCCAGGTTTGGTTTACATCAAAAAGTCCACGTATAGTGTTCTTTTTCCATCGTTTAGACGCCCTAGCATGAAAGAAGGACGTATTTTTGTCACCTTGCGACAGCCAGGCAACACGGGAACGCTATGCCAGTAGGCTTCTCATGCGCCCAATAGACGTCGAAGTTCCAATTTCGCATCTCGTAGGTTAAGCAGCATTTCAGGTGATAGCTATCGTCGACACATGTAAGAATTAATCTGACGTTGAAGCTCAATGATGCGGTTGTTGGATTTGAAACGTCGAGTCGTTTGCCAATCATGTAAGTGGTTACCAACAATAGTCAACTTGTCAAGGAGGGTGCCTGACGCGTTTGACCAAGCTTGGTGGAAAGTTGTGATACATGATGGGTCATTTGCCCAGCAAGATTCAAAGCGAAAGTGATCGCTATCATTCCGGGAACGAGTCTCATGGGGATCAACACGTTTGGTGTCCATGAGAATAACATAATGATCGGAATCTGGAGAGAAAACGTTCCTGCATTGGAATGTTAGGTGTGCATTTAGCCATGCATTACAGGCGTGGGATAAAGATAGAAAGAGAGAGGATCATGGAAAAAAGGAAAATGAAGTTAAGGTATTGGATTTCGGAATAAATTAGTTTTAGGGAGAAGTATAGGAAACAATTGAAAATGGAAAGTAAAGATAGGACAAATCTGGAATAATGTGGGATGTAAAAAGGAAAGAAGGGGCTTTGATTGAGGTTGAGATATAGATTGGAAAGGGTAAGTAATAAAGGAAAGAGAAAACTGAGTAAAAGTACAAAAATTGAGCTTTTGCAATATAATCGAGTTGAAAAGATCGTAATTACTTATATGAACTCCTAAAATTTGATTAAAACTTGTTTTTCAGTCATTTTTGAAGAGGTTTCCGGCGAGCGGGTCTAAATGGGCCGTAAAATGGACCCGTTGGACTTTTAACTGAGTAAAAAATACTGAATTTGAGTTTTTGCAATATAATCTTGTTGAAAAGCTCGTAATCAATTATATGAACTCCTAAAATTGGATCTAAACGTGTTTTTCGGTCCTTTTTTTAGAGGTTTCGGACGAGCGAGTCTAAATGGGCCCTAAAATGGACCCGTTGAACTTATAACTGCGTAAAAAGAACAAAAATTGAATTTTTGCAATACAATAGTGTTGAAAAGCTCGTAATCAACGATATGAACTTTTAAGTTTTGATTAAAACTTGTTTTGCGGTCCTTTTGTAGAGGTTTCAGACTAGCGGGTCTAAATAGGCCGTAAAATGGACCCGTTGGAATTTTAACTGAGTAAAAAATACAGAAATTGAGTTCTTGCAATATAATTGTGTTGAAACAATCGTAATCAATTATATGAACTCATAAAATTTGATTATAACTTGTTTTTCAGTCATTTTTGAAGAGGTTTCGGGCGAGCGGGTCTAAATGGGCCTTAAAATGGACCCGTTGAACTTATAACTGCGTAAAAAGAACAAAAATTGAATTTTTGCAATACAATCGTGTTGAAAAGATCGTAATCAGTTATATGAACTCCTAAATTTTGATTAAAACTCGTTTTTCAGCAATTTTTGAAGAGGTTTCGGGCGAGCGGGTCTAAAAGGGCCGTAAAATGGACCCGTTGGACTTTGAACTGAGTAAAAAGTACAAAAATTGAGTTTTTGCAATATAATCGTGTTGAAAAGATCGTGATTAATTATATGAACTCCTAAAATTTGATTAAAACTTGTTTTTCAGTCATTTTTGAAGAGGTTTCGGGCGAGCGGGTCTAAATGGGCCGTAAAATGGACCCGTTGCACTTTTAACTGAGTAAAAAATACAGAAAATTGACTTTTTGCAATATAATCTTGTTGAAAAGCTCGTAATGAATTATATGAACTCCTAAAATTGGATCAAAACTTTTTTTTCGGTCCTTTTTGTAGAGGTTTCGGACGAGCGGGTCTAAATGGGCCTTAAAATGGACCCGTTGAACTTATAACTGCGTAAAAACAACAGAACTTGAATTTTTGCAATACAATAGTGTTGAAAAGCTCGTAATCAACGATATGAATTCTTAAGTTTTGATTAAAACTTGTTTTGCGGTCCTTTTTGTAGAGGTTTCGGACGAGCAGGTCTAAATAGGCCGTAAAATTGACCTGTTGGACTTTTAACTAAGTAAAAAATACAGAAATTGAGTTTTTGCAATATAATTGTGTTGAAACAATCGTAATCAATTATATGAACTCATAAAATTTGATTATAACTTGTTTTTCAGTCATTTTTGAAGAGGTTTCGGGCGAGCGGGTCTAAATGAGCCGTAAAATGGACCCGTTGCACTTTTAACTGAGTAAAAAATACCTAATTTGAGTTTTTGCAATATAATCGTGTTGAAAAGTTCGTAACCAATTATATGAACTCCAAAAATTGGATCAAAACTTATTTTTCGGTCCTTTTTGTAGAGGTTTCGGGCGAGCGGGTCTAAATGGGCCGTAAAATGGACCCGTTGGACTTTTAACTGAGTAAAAAGTACATAAATTTTGTTTTTGCAATATAATCGTGTTGAAAAGATCGTAATAAACGATATGAACTCCTAAAATTTGATCAAAATTTGTTTTTCAGTCATTTTTGAAGAGGTTTCGGCGAGTGGGTCTAAATGGGCCGTAAAATGGACCCGTTAGACTTTTAACTGAGTAAAAAGTACAAAAATTGAGTTTTTGCAATATAATCGTGTTGAAAAGAACGTGATTAATTATATGAACTCCTAAAATATGATTAAAACTTGTTTTTCAGTCATTTTTGAAGAGGTTTCGTGCGAGAGGGTCTATATGGGCCGTAAAATGGACCCGTTGGACTTTTAACTGAGTAAAAAATACAGAAATTGACTTTTTGCAATATAATCTTGTTGAAAAGCTCGTAATCAATTATATGAACTCGTAAAATTGGATCAAAACTTGTTTTTCGGTCCTTTTTGTAGAGGTTTCGGACGAGCGGGTCTAAATGGGCCTTAAAATGGACCCGTTGAACTTATAACTGCGTAAAAACAACAGAAATTGAATTTTTGCAATACAATAGTGTTGAAAAGCTCATAATCAACGATATGAACTATTAAGTTTTGATTAAAACTTGTTTTGCGGTCCTTTTTGTAGAGGTTTCGGACGAGCGGGTCTAAATGTGCCGTAAAATGAACCCGTTGGACTTTTAACTGAGTAAAAAGTAAAAAAAAAATTGAGTTTTTGCAATATCATCGTGTTGAAAAGATCGTAATCAGTGATATGAAGTCCTAAAATTTGATTCAAAATTTTTTCGGTCATTTTTGAAGAGGTTTCGGGCGAGCGGGTCTAAATGGGCCGTAAAATGGACCCATTGGACTTTTAACTGAGTAAAAAATACAGAATTTGAGTTTTTGCAATATAATCTTGTTGAAAAGCTCGTAATCAATTATATGAAGTCCTAAAATTTGATCAAAACTTGTTTTTCAGTCATTTTTGAAGAGGTTTCGGACGAGCGGGTCTAAATGGGCCTTAAAATGGAACCGTTGAACTTATAACTACGTAAAAAGAACAGAAATTGAATTTTTGCAATACAATCGTGTTGAAAAGATCGTAATCAGTTATATGAACTCCTAAAATTTGATTAAAACTTGTTTTTCAGCCATTTTTGAAGAGGTTTAGCGCGAGCGGGTCTAAATGGACCCGTTGGACTTTTAACTTAGTAAAAAATACAAAAATTGAGTTTTTGCAATATAATCGTGTTGAAAAGATTGTAATTAATTATATGAACTCCTAAAATTTGATTAAAACTTTTTTCAATCATTTTTGAAGAGGTTTCGGGCGAGCGGGTCTAAATGGGCCGTAAAATGGACCCGTTGGACTATTAACTGAGTAAAAAATACCGAATTTGAGTTTTTGCAGTATAATCTTGTTGAAAATCTCCTAATCAATTATATGAACTCCTAAAATTGGATCAAAACTTGTTTCTCGGTCCTTTTTGTAGAGGTTTCGGACGAGCGGGTCTAAATGACCCTTAAAATAGACTCGTTGAACTTATAACTGCGTAAAAAGAGCAGAAATTCAAGTTTTTACAATACAATAGTGTTGAAAAGCTCGTACTCAACGATATGAACTCTTAAGTTTTGATTAAAACTTGTTTTGCAGTCCTTTTTGTAGAGGTTTCGGACGAGCGGGTCTAAATGGGCCGTAAAATGGACCCGTTGGACTTTTAACTGAGTAAAAAGTACCGAATTTGTGTTTTTGCAATATAAACTTGTTGAAAAGCTCGTAATCAATTATATGAATTCCTAAAATTTGATCAAAACTTGTTTTTCGGTCCTTTTTGTAGAGGTTTCGGGCGTGCGGGTCTAAATGGGCCTTAAAATGGACCCGTTGAACTTATAACTGCGTAAAAAGAACATAATTTGAATTTTTACAATACAATAGTGTTGAAAAGCTCGTAATCAACGATATGAACTCTTAAGTTTTGATTAAAACTTGTTTTGCGGTCCTTTTTGTAGAGGTTTCGGACGAGCGGTTCTAAATGGGCCGTAAAGTGGACCCGTTGGACTTTTAACTGAGCAAAAAATACAGAAATTGAGTTTTTGCAATATAATCATGTTGTAACGATCGTAATCAATTATATGAACTCCTAAAATTTGATTAAAACTTGTATTTCAGTCATTTTTGATGAGGTTTCGGGCGAGCGGGTCTAAATGGGCCGTAAAATGGACCCGTTGGACTTTTAACTGAGTAAAAAATACAGAAATTGACTTTTTGCAATATAATCTTGTTGAAAAGATCGTAGTCAATTATATGAACTCCTAAAATTGGATCAAAACTTGTTTTTCGGTCCTTTTTGTAGAGGTTTCGGACGAGCGGGTCTAAATGGGCCTTAAAATTGACCCGTTGAACTTATAACTGCGTAAAAAGAACATAAATTGAATTTTTGCAATACAATAGTGTTGAAAAGGTCGTAATCAACGATATGAACTCTTAAGTTTTGATTAAAACTTGTTTTGCGGTCCTTTTTGTAGAGATTTCGGACGAGCGGGTCTAAATGGGCCGTAAAATGGACTCGTTGGACTTTTAACTGAGTAAAAAGTACATAAATTGAGTTTTTGCAATATAATCGTGTTCAAAAGATCTTAATCAATTATATGAACTCCTAAAATTTGATTAAAACTTGTTTTTCAGTCACTTTTGAAGAGGTTTCGGGCGAGCGGGTCTAAATGGGCCGTAAAATGGACCCGTTGGACTTTTAACTAAGTAAAATATACCGAATTTGAGTTTTTGCAATATAATCTTGTTGAAAAGCTCGTAATCAATTATATGAACTCCTAAAATTGGATCAAAACTTGTTTTTCGGTTCTTTTTGTAGAAGTTTCGAACGAGCGGGTCTAAATGGGCCTTAAACTGGACCCGTTGGACTTTTTACTGAGTAGAAAATATCGATTTTGAGTTTTTGCAATATAATCTTATTGAAATGATCGTAATCAATTATATGAACTCTTAAAATTGGATCAAAAACTTGTTTTTCGATCCTTTTTGTAAAGGTTTCGGACGAGCGGGTCTAAATGGGCCTTAAAATGGACCCGTTGAACTTATAACTGCGTAAAAAGAACAGAAATTGAATTTTTGCAATACAATAGTGTTGAGAAGCTCGTAATCAACGATATGAACTCTTAAGTTTTGATTAAAAATTGTTTTGCGGTCCTTTTTGTAGAGGTTTCGGACGAGCGGGTCTAAATGGGCCGTAAAGTGGACCCATTGGACTTTTAACTGAGCAAAAAATACAGAAATTGAGTTTTTGCAATATAATCGTGTTGTAACGATCGTAATCAATTATATGAACTCCTAAATTTTGATTAAAACTTGTTTTTCAGTCATTTTTGATGAGGTTTCGGGCGAGCGGGTCTAAATGGGCCGTAAAATGGATCTGTTGGACTTTTAACTGAGTAAAAAATACAGAAATTGACTTTTTGCAATATAATCTTGTTGAAAAGATCGTAATCAATTATATGAACTCCTAAAATTGGATCAAAACTTGTTTTTCGGTCCTTTTTGTAGAGGTTTCGAACGAGCGGGTCTAAATGGGCCGTAAGATGGACCCGTTGGACTTTTAACTGAGTAAAAAATACCGAATTTGAGTTTTTACAATATAATCTTGTTGAAAAGCTCATAATCAATTATATGAACTCCTAAAATTGGATAAAAACTTGTTTTTCGGTCCTTTTTGTAGAGGTTTCGGATGAGTGAGTCTAAATGGGCCTTTATATGGACCCGTTGAACTTATAACTGCGTAAAAAGAACATAAATTGAATTTTTGCAATACAATAGTGTTGAAAAGCTCGTAATCAACGATATGAACTCTTAAGTTTTGATTAAAACTTGTTTTGCGGTCCTTTTTGTAGAGATTTCGGACGAGCGGGTCTAAATGGGCCGTAAAATGGACTCGTTGGACTTTTAACTGAGTAAAAAGTACATAAACTGAGTTTTTGCAATATAATCTTGTTGAAAAGCTCGTAATCAATTATATGAACTCCTAAAATTGGATCAAAACTTGTTTTTCGGTTCTTTTTGTAGAGGTTTCGAACGAGCGGGTCTAAATGGGCCTTAAACTGGACCCGTTGGACTTTTTACTGAGTAGAAAATACCGAATTTGAGTTTTTGCAATATAATCTTGTTGAAATGCTCGTAATCAATTATATGAACTCCTAAAATTGGATCAAAAACTTGTTTTTCGATCCTTTTTGTAGAGGTTTCGGACGAGCGGGTCTAAATGGGCCTTAAAATGGACCCGTTGAACTTATAACTGCGTAAAAAGAACAGAAATTGAATTTTTGCAATACAATAGTGTTGAGAAGCTCGTAATCAACGATATGAACTCTTAAGTTTTGATTAAAAATTGTTTTGCGGTCCTTTTTGTAGAGGTTTCGGACGAGCGGGTCTAAATGTGCCGTAAAATGGACCCGTTGGACTTTTAACTGAGTAAAAAGTACATAAATTGAGTTTTTGCAATATAATCGTGTTGAAAAGATTGTAAACAATTATATGAACTCCTAATATTTGATTAAAACTTGTTTTTCAGTTATTTTTGAAGAGGTTTCGGGCGAGCGGGTCTAAATGGGCCGTAAAATGGACCCGTTGGACTTTTAACTAAGTAAAAAACACCGAATTTGAGTTTTTGCAATATAATCTTGTTGAAAAGCTCGTAATCAATTATATGAACTCCTAAAATTGGATCAAAACTTGTTTTTCGGTCCTTTTTGTAGAGGTTTCGGACGAGCGCGTCTAAATGGGCCTTAAAATGGACCCGTTGGACTTTTAACTGAGTAAAAAATACCGAATTTGAGTTTTTGCAATATAATCTTGTTGAAAAGCTCGTAATCAATAATATGAACTCCTAAAATTGGATCAAAACTTGTTTTCGGTCCTTTTTGTTGCGGATTCGGACGAGCGGGTCTAAATTGGCCTTAAAATGGACCCGTTGAACTTATAACTGCGTAAAAAGAATAGAAATTGAATTTTTGCAATACAATAGTGTTGAAAAGCTCGTAATCAACGATATGAACTCTTAAGTTTTGATTAAAACTTGTTTTGAGGTCCTTTTTGTAGAGGTTTCGGACGAGCGGGTCTAAATGGGCCGTAAAATGGACCCGTTGGACTTTTAACTGAGTAAAAAGTACAAAAATTGAGTTTTTGCAATATAATCATGTTGAAAAGATCGTAATCAACTATATGAACTCCTAAAATTTGATTAAAACTTGTTTTTTCAGTCATTTTTGAAGAGGTTTCGGGCGAGCTGGTCTAAATGGGCCGTAAAATGGACCCGTTGGACTTTTAACTGAGTAAAAAATACCGAATTTGAGTTTTTGCAATATAATCTTGTTGAAAAGCTCGTAATCAATAATATGAACTCCTAAAATTGGATCAAAACTTGTTTTCGGTCCTTTTTGTTGCGGATTCGGACGAGCGGGTCTAAATTGGCCTTAAAATGGACCCGTTGAACTTATAACTGCGTAAAAAGAATAGAAATTGAATTTTTGCAATACAATAGTGTTGAAAAGCTCGTAATCAACGATATGAACTCTTAAGTTTTGATTAAAACTTGTTTTGAGGTCCTTTTTGTAGAGGTTTCGGACGAGCGGGTCTAAATGGGCCGTAAAATGGACCCGTTGGACTTTTAACTGAGTAAAAAGTACAAAAATTGAGTTTTTGCAATATAATCATGTTGAAAAGATCGTAATCAACTATATGAACTCCTAAAATTTGATTAAAACTTGTTTTTTCAGTCATTTTTGAAGAGGTTTCGGGCGAGCTGGTCTAAATGGGCCGTAAAATGGACCCGTTGGACTTTTAACTGAGTAAAAAATACCGAATTTGAGTTTTTGCAATATAATCTTGTTGAAAAACTCGTAATCAATTATATGAACTCCTAAAATTGGATCTAAACACTTTTTTCGGTCCTTTTTTTAGAGGTTTCGGACGAGCGAGTCTAAATGGGCCCTAAAATTGACCCGTTGAACTTATAACTACGTAAAAAGACTAGAAATTGTATTTTTGCAATACAATAGTGTTGAAAAGCTCGTAATCAACGATATGAACTTTTGAGTTTTGATTAAAACTTGTTTTGCGGTCCTTTTTGTAGAGGTTTCAGACGAGCGGGTCTAAATAGGCCGTAAAATGGACCCGTTGGAAATTTAACTGAGTAAAAAACACAGAAATTGAGTTTTTGCAATATAATTGTGTTGAAACAATCGTAATCAAATATATGAACTCATAAAATTTGATTATAACTTGTTTTTCAGTCATTTTTGAAGAGGTTTCGGGCGAGCGGGTCTAAATGGGCCGTAAAATGGACCCGTTGGACTTTTAACTGAGTAAAAAGTACCGAATTTGAGTTTTTGCAATATAATCTTGTTGAAAAACTCGTAATCAATTATATGAACTCCTAAAATTGGATCTAAACACTTTTTTCGGTCCTTTTTTTAGAGGTTTCGGACGAGCGAGTCTAAATGGGCCCTAAAATTGACCCGTTGAACTTATAACTACGTAAAAAGAACAGAAATTGAATTTTTGCAATACAATAGTGTTGAAAAGCTCGTAATCAACGATATGAACTTTTGAGTTTTGATTAAAACTTGTTTTGCGGTCCTTTTTGTAGAGGTTTCAGACGAGCGGGTCTAAATAGGCCGTAAAATGGACCCGTTGGAAATTTAACTGAGTAAAAAACACAGAAATTGAGTTTTTGCAATATAATTGTGTTGAAACAATCGTAATCAAATATATGAACTCATAAAATTTGATTATAACTTGTTTTTCAGTCATTTTTGAAGAGGTTTCGGGCGAGCGGGTCTAAATGGGCCGTAAAATGGACCCGTTGCACTTTTAACTGAGTAAAAAATACCGAATTTGAGTTTTTGCAATATAATCTTGTTGAAAAGCTCGTAACCAATTATATGAACTCCTAAAATTGGATCAAAACTTATTTTTCGGTCCTTTTTGTAGAGGTTTCGGACGAGCGGGTCTAAATGGGCCTTAAAATGGACCCGTTGAACTTATAACTGCGTAAAAAGAACAGAAATTGAATTTTTGCAATACAATCGTGTTGAAAAGATCGTAATCAGTTATATGAACTCCTAAAATTTGATTAAAACTTGTTTTGCGGTCCTTTTTGTAGAGGTTTCGGACGAGCGGGTCTAAATGGGCCGTAAAATGAACCCGTTGGACTTTTAACTGAGTAAAAAGTACAAAAATTGAGTTTTTGCAATATCATCGTGTTGAAAAGATCGTAATCAATGATATGAAGTCCTAAAATTTGATTAAAACTTTTTTCGGTCATTTTTTGAAGAGGTTTCGGGCGAGCGGGTCTAAATGGGCCGTAAAATGGACCCGTTGGACTTTTAACTGAGTAAAAAATACCGAATTTGAGTTTTTGCAATATAATCTTGTTGAAAATCTCGTAATCAATTTTATGAAGTCCTAAAATTTGATCAAAACTTGTTTTTCAGTCATTTTTGAAGAGGTTTCGGACGAGCGGGTCTAAATGGGCCTTAAAATGGACCCGTTGGACTTTTTACTGAGTAGAAAATACCGAATTTGAGTTTTTGCAATATAATCTTGTTGAAAAGCTCGTAACCAATTATATGAACTCCTAAAATTGGATCAAAACTTATTTTTCGGTCCTTTTTGTAGAGGTTTCGGACGAGCGGGTCTAAATGGGCCTTAAAATTGACCCGTTGAACTTATAACTGCGTAAAAAGAACATAAATTGAATTTTTGCAATACAATAGTGTTGAAAAGGTCGTAATCAACGATATGAACTCTTAAGTTTTGATTAAAACTTGTTTTGCGGTCCTTTTTGTAGAGATTTCGGACGAGCGGGTCTAAATGGGCCGTAAAATGGACTCGTTGGACTTTTAACTGAGTAAAAAGTACATAAATTGAGTTTTTGCAATATAATCGTGTTCAAAAGATCTTAATCAATTATATGAACTCCTAAAATTTGATTAAAACTTGTTTTTCAGTCACTTTTGAAGAGGTTTCGGGCGAGCGGGTCTAAATGGGCCGTAAAATGGACCCGTTGGACTTTTAACTAAGTAAAATATACCGAATTTGAGTTTTTGCAATATAATCTTGTTGAAAAGCTTGTAATCAATTATATGAACTCCTAAAATTGGATCAAAACTTGTTTTTCGGTTCTTTTTGTAGAAGTTTCGAACGAGCGGGTCTAAATGGGCCTTAAACTGGACCCGTTGGACTTTTTACTGAGTAGAAAATATCGATTTTGAGTTTTTGCAATATAATCTTATTGAAATGATCGTAATCAATTATATGAACTCTTAAAATTGGATCAAAAACTTGTTTTTCGATCCTTTTTGTAAAGGTTTCGGACGAGCGGGTCTAAATGGGCCTTAAAATGGACCCGTTGAACTTATAACTGCGTAAAAAGAACAGAAATTGAATTTTTGCAATACAATAGTGTTGAGAAGCTCGTAATCAACGATATGAACTCTTAAGTTTTGATTAAAAATTGTTTTGCGGTCCTTTTTGTAGAGGTTTCGGACGAGCGGGTCTAAATGGGCCGTAAAGTGGACCCGTTGGACTTTTAACTGAGCAAAAAATACAGAAATTGAGTTTTTGCAATATAATCGTGTTGTAACGATCGTAATCAATTATATGAACTCCTAAATTTTGATTAAAACTTGTTTTTCAGTCATTTTTGATGAGGTTTCGGGCGAGCGGGTCTAAATGGGCCGTAAAATGGATCTGTTGGACTTTTAACTGAGTAAAAAATACAGAAATTGACTTTTTGCAATATAATCTTGTTGAAAAGATCGTAATCAATTATATGAACTCCTAAAATTGGATCAAAACTTGTTTTTCGGTCCTTTTTGTAGAGGTTTCGAACGAGCGGGTCTAAATGGGCCGTAAGATGGACCCGTTGGACTTTTAACTGAGTAAAAAATACCGAATTTGAGTTTTTACAATATAATCTTGTTGAAAAGCTCATAATCAATTATATGAACTCCTAAAATTGGATAAAAACTTGTTTTTCGGTCCTTTTTGTAGAGGTTTCGGACGAGTGAGTCTAAATGGGCCTTTATATGGACCCGTTGAACTTATAACTGCGTAAAAAGAACATAAATTGAATTTTTGCAATACAATAGTGTTGAAAAGCTCGTAATCAACGATATGAACTCTTAAGTTTTGATTAAAACTTGTTTTGCGGTCCTTTTTGTAGAGATTTCGGACGAGCGGGTCTAAATGGGCCGTAAAATGGACTCGTTGGACTTTTAACTGAGTAAAAAGTACATAAACTGAGTTTTTGCAATATAATCTTGTTGAAAAGCTCGTAATCAATTATATGAACTCCTAAAATTGGATCAAAACTTGTTTTTCGGTTCTTTTTGTAGAGGTTTCGAACGAGCGGGTCTAAATGGGCCTTAAACTGGACCCGTTGGACTTTTTACTGAGTAGAAAATACCGAATTTGAGTTTTTGCAATATAATCTTGTTGAAATGCTCGTAATCAATTATATGAACTCCTAAAATTGGATCAAAAACTTGTTTTTCGATCCTTTTTGTAGAGGTTTCGGACGAGCGGGTCTAAATGGGCCTTAAAATGGACCCGTTGAACTTATAACTGCGTAAAAAGAACAGAAATTGAATTTTTGCAATACAATAGTGTTGAGAAGCTCGTAATCAACGATATGAACTCTTAAGTTTTGATTAAAAATTGTTTTGCGGTCCTTTTTGTAGAGGTTTCGGACGAGCGGGTCTAAATGTGCCGTAAAATGGACCCGTTGGACTTTTAACTGAGTAAAAAGTACATAAATTGAGTTTTTGCAATATAATCGTGTTGAAAAGATTGTAAACAATTATATGAACTCCTAATATTTGATTAAAACTTGTTTTTCAGTTATTTTTGAAGAGGTTTCGGGCGAGCGGGTCTAAATGGGCCGTAAAATGGACCCGTTGGACTTTTAACTAAGTAAAAAACACCGAATTTGAGTTTTTGCAATATAATCTTGTTGAAAAGCTCGTAATCAATTATATGAACTCCTAAAATTGGATCAAAACTTGTTTTTCGGTCCTTTTTGTAGAGGTTTCGGACGAGCGCGTCTAAATGGGCCTTAAAATGGACCCGTTGGACTTTTAACTGAGTAAAAAATACCGAATTTAAGTTTTTGCAATATAATCTTGTTGAAAAGCTCGTAATCAATAATATGAACTCCTAAAATTGGATCAAAACTTGTTTTCGGTCCTTTTTGTTGCGGATTCGGACGAGCGGGTCTAAATTGGCCTTAAAATGGACCCGTTGAACTTATAACTGCGTAAAAAGAATAGAAATTGAATTTTTGCAATACAATAGTGTTGAAAAGCTCGTAATCAACGATATGAACTCTTAAGTTTTGATTAAAACTTGTTTTGAGGTCCTTTTTGTAGAGGTTTCGGACGAGCGGGTCTAAATGGGCCGTAAAATGGACCCGTTGGACTTTTAACTGAGTAAAAAGTACAAAAATTGAGTTTTTGCAATATAATCATGTTGAAAAGATCGTAATCAACTATATGAACTCCTAAAATTTGATTAAAACTTGTTTTTTCAGTCATTTTTGAAGAGGTTTCGGGCGAGCTGGTCTAAATGGGCCGTAAAATGGACCCGTTGGACTTTTAACTGAGTAAAAAATACCGAATTTGAGTTTTTGCAATATAATCTTGTTGAAAAACTCGTAATCAATTATATGAACTCCTAAAATTGGATCTAAACACTTTTTTCGGTCGTTTTTTTAGAGGTTTCGGACGAGCGAGTCTAAATGGGCCCTAAAATTGACCCGTTGAACTTATAACTACGTAAAAAGACTAGAAATTGTATTTTTGCAATACAATAGTGTTGAAAAGCTCGTAATCAACGATATGAACTTTTGAGTTTTGATTAAAACTTGTTTTGCGGTCCTTTTTGTAGAGGTTTCAGACGAGCGGGTCTAAATAGGCCGTAAAATGGACCCGTTGGAAATTTAACTGAGTAAAAAACACAGAAATTGAGTTTTTGCAATATAATTGTGTTGAAACAATCGTAATCAAATATATGAACTCATAAAATTTGATTATAACTTGTTTTTCAGTCATTTTTGAAGAGGTTTCGGGCGAGCGGGTCTAAATGGGCCGTAAAATGGACCCGTTGCACTTTTAACTGAGTAAAAAATACCGAATTTGAGTTTTTGCAATATAATCTTGTTGAAAAGCTCGTAACCAATTATATGAACTCCTAAAATTGGATCAAAACTTATTTTTCGGTCCTTTTTGTAGAGGTTTCGGACGAGCGGGTCTAAATGGGCCTTAAAATGGACCCGTTGAACTTATAACTGCGTAAAAAGAACAGAAATTGAATTTTTGCAATACAATCGTGTTGAAAAGATCGTAATCAGTTATATGAACTCCTAAAATTTGATTAAAACTTGTTTTGCGGTCCTTTTTGTAGAGGTTTCGGACGAGCGGGTCTAAATGGGCCGTAAAATGAACCCGTTGGACTTTTAACTGAGTAAAAAGTACAAAAATTGAGTTTTTGCAATATCATCGTGTTGAAAAGATCGTAATCAATGATATGAAGTCCTAAAATTTGATTAAAACTTTTTTCGGTCATTTTTTGAAGAGGTTTCGGGCGAGCGGGTCTAAATGGGCCGTAAAATGGACCCGTTGGACTTTTAACTGAGTAAAAAATACCGAATTTGAGTTTTTGCAATATAATCTTGTTGAAAATCTCGTAATCAATTTTATGAAGTCCTAAAATTTGATCAAAACTTGTTTTTCAGTCATTTTTGAAGAGGTTTCGGACGAGCGGGTCTAAATGGGCCTTAAAATGGACCCGTTGAACTTATAACTGCGTAAAAAGAACATAAATTGAATTTTTGCAATACAATAGTGTTGAAAAGATCGTAATCAGTTATATGAACTCCTAAAATTTGATTAAAACTTGTTTTTCAGCCATTTTTGAAGAGGTTTAGGGCGAGCGGGTCTAAATGGGCCGTAAAATGGACCCGTTGGACTTTTAACTTAGTAAAAAGTACAAAAATTGAGTTTTTGCAATATAATCGTGTTGAAAAGATCGTAATTAATTATATGAACTCCTAAAATTTGATTAAAACTTTTTTTCAATCATTTTTGAAGAGGTTTCGGGCGAGCGGGTCTAAATGGGCCGTAAAATGGACCCGTTGGACTATTAACTGAGGAAAAAATACCGAATTTGAGTTTTTGCAATATAATCTTGTTGAAAATCTCGTAATCAATTATATGAACTCCTAAAATTGAATCAAAACTTGTTTTTCGGTCCCTTTTGTAGAGGTTTCGGACGAGCGGGTCTAAATGGCCCTTAAAATAGACCCGTTGAACTTATAACTGCGTAAAAAGAACAGAAATTAAATTTTTTACAATACAATAGTGTTGAAAAGCTCGTACTCAACGATATGAACTCTTAAGTTTTGATTAAAACTTGTTTTGCAATATACTTGTGTTGAAAAGATCGTAAATAATTATGTGAAGTCCTAAAATTTGATTAAAACTTATTTTTCGGTCTTTTTTGAAGAAGTTTCAGGCGAGCGGGTCTAAATGCGCCGTAAAATGGACCCGTTGGACTTTTAACTGAGTAAAAAATACCGAATTTGTGTTTTTGCAATATAATCTTGTTGAAAATCTCGTAATCAAGTATATGAACTCCTAAAATTTGATCAAAACTTGTTTTTCAGTCATTTTTGAAGAGGTTTCGGGTGAGTGGGTCTAAATGGGCCATAAATTGGACCCGTTGGACTTTTAACTGTGTAAAAAGTAAAAAAAATTGAGATTTTGCAATATCATCGTGTTGAAAAGATCGTAATCAATGGTATGAAGTCCTAAAATTTGATTAAAACTTTTTTTCGGTCATTTTTGAAGAGGTTTCGGGCGAGAGGGTCTAAATGGGCCGTAAAATAGACCCGTTGGACTTTTAACTGAGTAAAAAATACCGAATTTGAGTTTTTGCAATATAATCTTGTTGAAAAGCTCATAATCAATTATATAAACTACTAAAATTTGATCAAAACTTGTTTTTCAGTCATTTTTGAAGAGGTTTCGGACGAGCGGGTCTAAATGGGCCTTAAAATGAACCTTAAAATGGACCCGTTGAACTTTTAACTGCGTAAAAAAACATAAATTGAATTTTTGCAATACAATCGTGGTTAAAAGATCGTAATCAGTTATATGAACTCCTAAAATTTGATTAAAACTTGTTTTTCAGCAATTTTTAAGAGGTTTCGGGCGAGCGGGTCTAAATGGGCCGTAAAATGGACCCGTTGGACTTTTAACTGAGTAAAAAGTACAAAAATTGGGTTTTTGCAATATAATCATGTTGAAAAGATCGTAATTAATTATATGAACTCCTAAAATTTGATTAAAACTTGTTTTTCAGTCATTTTTGAAGATGTTTCGGGCGAGCGGGTCTAAATGGGCCGTAAAATGGACCCATTGGACTTTTAACTGAGTAAAAAATACCGAATTTGAGTTTTTGCAATATAATCTTGTTGAAAAGCTCGTAATCAATTATATGAATTCCTAAAATTTGATCAAAACTTGTTTTTCGGTCCTTTTTGTAGGGGTTTCGGGCGTGCGGGTCTAAATGGGCCTTAAAATGGACCCGTTGAACTTATAACTGCGTAAAAAGAACATAAATTGAATTTTTTTGCAATACAATAGTGTTGAAAAGCTCGTAATCAAAGATATGAACTCTTAAGTTTTGATTAAAACTTTTTTGCGGTCCTTTTTGTAGAGGTTTCGGACGAGCGGTTCTAAATGGGCCGTAAAATGGACCCGTTGGAGTTTTAACTGAGCAAAAAATACAGAAATTGAGTTTTTGCAATATAATCATGTTGAAACGATCGTAATCAATTATATGAACTCCTAAAATTTGATTAAAACTTGTTTTTCAGTCATTTTTGAAGAGGTTTCGGGCGAGCGGGTCTAAATGGGCCGTAAAATGGACCCGTTGGACTTTTAACTGAGTAAAAAATACAGAAATTGACTTTTTGCAATATAATCTTGTTGAAAAGATCGTAATCAATTATATGAACTACTAAAATTGGATCAAAACTTGTTTTTCGGTCCTTTTTATAGAGGTTTCGGACGAGCGGGTCTAAATGGGCCTTAAAATTGACCCGTTGAACTTATAACTGCGTAAAAAGAACATAAATTGAATTTTTGCAATACAATAGTGTTGAAAAGATCGTAATCAGTTATATGAACTCCTAAAATTTGATTAAAACTTGTTTTTCAGCCAGTTTTTAAGAGGTTTAGGGCGAGCGGGTCTAAATGGGCCGTAAAATGGACCCGTTGGACTTTTAACTGAGTAAAAAATACAGAAATTGACTTTTTGCAATATAATCTTGTTGAAAAGCTCGTAATCAATTATATGAACTCCTAAAATTGGATCAAAACTTGTTTTTCGGTCCTTTTTGTAGAGGTTTCGGACAAGCGGGTCTAAATGGGCCTTAAAATGGACCCGTTGAACTTATAACTGCGTAAAAACAACATAAATTGAATTTTTGCAATACAATAGTGTTGAAAAGCTCATAATCAACGATGTGAACTCTTAAGTTTTGATTAAAACTTGTTTTGCGGTCCTTTTTGTAGAGGTTTCGGACGAGCGGGTCTAAATGTGCCGTAAAATGAACCCGTTGGACTTTTAACTGAGTAAAAAGTACAAAAATTGAGTTTTTGCAATATCATCGTGTTGAAAAGATCGTAATCAATGATATGAAGTCCTAAAATTTGATTAAAACTTTTTTCGGTCATTTTTGAAGAGGTTTCGGGCGAGCGGGTCTAAATGGGCCGTAAAATGGACCCGTTGGACTTTTAACTGAGTAAAAAATACCGAATTTGAGTTTTTGCAATATAATCATATTGAAACGATCGTAATCAATTATATGAACTCCTAAAATTTGATTAAAACTTGTTTTTCAGTCATTTTTGAAGAGGTTTTGGACGAGCGGGTCTAAATGGGCCGTAAAATGGACCCGTTGGACTTTTAACCGAGTAAAAAGTACAAAAATTGAGTTTTTGCAATATACTTGTGTTGAAAAGATCGTAATCAATGATATGAAGTCCTAAAATTTGATTAAAACTTTTTTTCGGTCATTTTTGAAGAGGTTTCGGGCGAGGGGGTCTAAATGGGCCATAAGATGGACCCGTTGGACTTTTAACTGAGTAAAAAATACCGAATTTGAGTTTTTGCAATATAATCTTGTTGAAAAGCTCGTAATCAATTATATGAACTCCTAAAATTTGATCAAAACTTGTTTTTCAGTCATTTTTGAAGATGTTTTGGACGAGCGGGTCTAAATGGGCCTTAAAATGGACTCGTTGAACTTATAACTGCGTAAAAAGAACAGATATTGAATTTTTGCAATACAATCATGTTGAAAAGATCGTAATCAGTTATATGAACTCCTAAAATTTGATTAAAACTTGTTTTTCAGCCATTTTTGAAGAGGTTTCGGGCGAGCGGGTCTAAATGGG
Organism: Hibiscus trionum; assembly: GCA_030270665.1. Taxonomy (NCBI): domain Eukaryota; kingdom Viridiplantae; phylum Streptophyta; class Magnoliopsida; order Malvales; family Malvaceae; genus Hibiscus; species Hibiscus trionum. The sequence continues at coordinate 34,944,162 of BSYR01000026.1, read as the reverse complement.
CCGTAAAGTGGACCCGTTGGACTTTTAACTAAGTAAAAAATACCGAATTTGAGTTTTTGCAATATAATCTTGTTGAAAAGCTCGTCAATAATTATATAAACTCCTAAAATTGGATCAAAACTTGTTTTTCGGTCCTTTTTGTAGAGGTTTCGAACGAGCGGGTCTAAATGGGTTGTAAAATGGACCCGTTGGACTTTTAACTAAGTAAAAAAGTACATAAATTGAGTTTTTTCAATATAATCGTGTTGAAAAGATCGTAATCAAAGATATGAAGTCCTAAAATTTGATTAAAATTTTCTTTTCGGTCATTTTTGAAGAGGTTTCGAGCGAGCGGGTCTAAATGGGCCGTAAAATGGACCCGTTGGACTTTTAACTGAGTAAAAAATACCGAATTTGAGTTTTTGCAATATAATTTTGTTGAAAAGCTCGTAATCAATTATATGAACTCCTAAAATTAGATCAAAACTTGTTTTTCGGTCCTTTTGGTAGAGGTTTCGGACGAGCGGGTAAAAATGGGCCTTAAAATGGACCCGTTGAACTTATAACTGCGTAAAAAGAACATAAATTGAATTTTTGCAATACAATAGTGTTGAAAAGCTCGTAAACAACGATATGAACTCTTAAGTTTTGATTAAAACTTGTTTTGCGGTCCTTTTTGTAGAGGTTTCGGACCAGCGGGTCTAAATAGGCCGTAAAATGGACCCGTTGGACTTTTAACTGAGTAAAAAACACCGAATTTGAGTTTTTGCAATATAATCTTGTTGAAAAGCTCGTAATCAATTATATGAACTCCTAAAATTGGATCAAAACTTGTTTTTCGGTCCTTTTTGTACAGGTTTCGGACGAGCGAGTCTAAATGGGCCTTAAAATGGACCCGTTGAACTTATAACTGCGTAAAAAGAACATAAATTGAATTTTTGCAATACAATAGTGTTCAAAAGCTCGTAATCAACGATATGGACTCTTAAGTTTTGATTAAAACTTGTTTTGCGGTCCTTTTTGTAGAGGTTTCGGACGAGCGAGTCTAAATTGGCCTTAAAATGGACCCGTTGGACTTTTAACTGAGTAAAAAATACCGAATTTGAGTTTTTGCAATATAATCTTGTTGAAAAGCTCGTAATCAATTATATAAACTCCTAAAATTTGATCAAAACTTGTTTTTCAGTCATTTTTGAAGAGGTTTCGGACGAGCGGGTCTAAATGGGCCTTAAAATGGACCCGTTGAACTTATAACTGCGTAAAAAGAACAAAAATTGAATTTTTGCAATACAATCGTGGTTAAAAGATCGTAATCAGTTATATGAACTCCTAAAATTTGATTAAAACTTGTTTTTTTATCAATTTTTGAAGAGGTTTCGGGCGAGCGGGTCTAAATGGGCCGTAAAATGGACCCGTTAGACTATTAACTGAGTAAAAAGTACAAAAATTGGGTTTTTGCAATATAATCATGTTGAAAAGATCGTAATTAATTATATGAACTCCTAAAATTTGATTAAAACTTGTTTTTCAGTCATTTTTGAAGATGTTTCGGGCGAGCGGGTCTAAATGGGCCGTAAAATGGACCCATTGGACTTTTAACTGAGTAAAAAATACCGAATTTGAGTTTTTGCAATATAATCTTGTTGAAAAGCTCGTAATCAATTATATGAATTCCTAAAATTTGATCAAAACTTGTTTTTCGGACCTTTTTGTAGAGGTTTCGGACGAGCGGGTCTAAATGGGCCTTAAAATGGACCCGTTGAACTTATAACTGCGTAAAAAGAACATAAATTGAATTTTTGCAATACAATAGTGTTGAAAAGCTCGTAATCAAGGATATGAACTCTTAAGTTTTGATTAAAACTTGTTTTGCGGTCCTTTTTGTAGAGGTTTCGGACGAGCGGGTCTAAATGGACCATAAAATGGACCCGTTGGAGTTTTAACTGAGTAAAAAGTACCAAAATTTAGTTTTTGCAATATGATCGTGTTGAAAAGATCGTAATCCATTATATGAACTCCTAAAATTTGATTAAAACTTGTTTTTCAGTCATTTTTGAAGAGGTTTCGGGCGAGCGGGTCTAAATGGGTCGTAAAATGGACCCGTTGGACTTTTAACTGAGTAAAAAATACCGAATTTGAGTTTTTGCAGTATAATCTTGTTGAAAAGCTCGTAATCAATTATATGAACTCCTAAAATTGGATCAAAGCTTGTTTTTTGGTCCTTTTTGTAGAGGTTTCGGACGAGCGGGTCTAAATGGGCCTTAAAATGGACCCGTTGGACTTTTAACTGAGTAAAAAATACCGAATTTGAGTTTTTGCAATATAATCTTGTTGAAAAGCTCGTAATCAATAATATGAACTCCTAAAATTGGATCAAAACTTGTTTTTCGGTCCTTTTTGTAGAGGATTCGGACGAGCGGGTCTAAATTGGCCTTAAAATGGACCCGTTGAACTTATAACTGCGTAAAAAGAACATAAATTTAATTTTTGCAACACAATAGTGTTGAAAAGCTCGTAATCAACGATATGAACTCTTAAGTTTTGATTAAAACGAGTTTTGAGGTCCTTTTGTAGAGGTTTCGGACGAGCGGGTCTAAATGGGCCGTAAAATGGACCCGTTGGACTTTTTTTTTTTGAAGAAAAGGCCTCATTAAAAACCCCTACTACTGTCCTTCAAGCAGAGCTAGAGGACCCTAAAAAGGGGAAAAGAGTGCCCAAATATTATTAATCAAGAATGATGTGTTACAAGATGTTGAATACAATATGGGACATCTGAATTAAATGACATAGAAGTCATAGAGTTCAGAGAAAAGGTAGCCAAAGTATGGGCTAAAATATTTGCCTCACGGCGTACAAAAGAAATAGTAATAAAGTCGAAGTCATGAAGAGCGGCTTGTATCTTGAGAATAGTTGGTCCCATAGTAGATAGGTCCTGAGCAGGATTGTTGATCCTATTCGCGAGAGAAGCGCAGTCAGTTTCGACCAAGACGCGAGTCCAACCTTGAGATCGGGCAAAAGTGAGACCAGCTAGAATGCTTTCCCCTTCACTAGTAATTGCGTTCTGACAGCTACCAACAGGGAAAGCAAGACCACCCACGACTGCACCTGCAGAATCACGAGCAACAGCGCCGACGGCTGCTGCTCGAGTAGATGGGTTAAAGGCTCCATCCACATTTATTTTGATAGGAAAAGGTGGAGGAGAGGCAGTAGAAAATGTAGATGGAGCTGGGTCAATCGAATTTAAAGATTTGCAAAAGTCGTCGTGTAAGCTAATCGAATTAACTGCAATTAGCCATGGAGGTTGTAGATGGTGGTTGTGAACCCAATCATTTCGTCTGTTCCATATATTCCATAAAACTGTAAGGAAGAGACCAAATTTGTCAGAGGAAATGGTAGAGGCTGCCTCCTCTAACCATTGTATGGGCGTAAGAGCTAAACTCTTATAGAGAGAGATAGGAATACCACTAAGTTGGAGAGCTTCAGATGCCCCAGGGCAGTCACGAAGCGCATGAAGGATCGATTCCGAGTGGCCACCACAGATAGAGCAAGGCCCCGAGCTCGGGTTGAAAGCTTGCATTTTAGATCCAACTGGTAAAGCGTCGGAAGCCATACGCCAGCCAAATGTTTTAACTTTGGGTAAAGCTTTGATTTTGGATAAAAACTTCCAAAAACGAGTTGGTGGAGAAGGTTGGGTTATTGAATGTTGTAAGAAAGTATATCCAGAACGGACTGAGTAAATACCCGCGTCGTTGGGAGACCAGAGTATTGAATCACGTTGATCATTTATGATGGGGATACGGAGAATGGCATTGGCATCAATTGGGTTGAAATAATTGTTTATCTTAACCGTATCCCAGGCAGTTTGGTTGCGAATCATAAAATCACGACATCGAATATGAAATTCATCGGAGATTTCATAATCCCCAGTAAGCTCAATCGGGGAAGACCCACCCCATATATCTTTGTGTATTCTAATATTACTGTTTATGCCAGGGCGGTGAAGGAAGCCAGGGAAAAGACGCTGAATAGCGTTATATATACCTTGCCAAGCGAAGGAGCCCCTGTTGGGTTTTGGTGCATCCAAAATGTTACCGGAAGGAAAATATTTAGAGCGGTATATTTGTCATATTAAGGAGTCTGGTTCACAGATGAGTTTCCAAATTTGCTTGCCCAAAAGAGCAATGTTAAAGTCGTGCAAATCCTTAAAACCCATGCCACCAGCAGATTTAGGCAGGCATATCCGATTCCAAGGTAACATATGCCAACCTTTTTTGTTTGATTTACCGGTCCACCAGTACTGTCGGATTGAAGTAGTCATATCATCGATGATATTTTGTGGTAGAAGGTAGCAGGACATAACATATTGTGGGAGAGATTGTAAGACAGCTTTGATGAAAATCTCTCGCCCACTAAAGGATAGAAGATGTTTGTCCCAACTAGAGAGGCGATCATGTACTTTATCACGTACAAAACCTAAAGAATCAGTTTTATTTTTCCCAATTAGAAGCGGGATACCTAGGTAAACTCCAGGGTTAGTAACCTCGCGGACTTGTAAAAGGCTGTTGATTTCATTTCTTATTGCAGGTGGCGTACGCGGGTTATAGAAAATTGTTGACTTCTCAAAGTTGACAGCTTGGCCGGATGCATTAGAATAAGTTTGAAGAGCATTTTTCAGAAGGGACGCTTCAAACCAATTAGTATTTATAAATACCAAACAATCATCAGCAAAAAGAAGGTGGTTGACTTTGGGCCCATGTTTACTAGCACCTAGACCTGGAAGTATTTTAGTTTGTTGAGCAGCAGCTAAGTAAGCTGAGAGGCCTTGAGTACAGAAGAGAAAGAGGAAAGGGGATAGAGGATCCCCCTGGCGAAGACCTCGTTGAGGTTGAAAAGTGGGTGAAAACGAATTATTAATTTTAACTGAAAAAGAGACTGTAGTAATGCAACGCATTATAAGCTCGATCCAATCGGGTGCAAAGCCCATACGTTCCATTACATTTGCGAGGAAAGACCATTCTACTCTATCGAAAGCTTTTTCCATATCTAGCTTAAGAGCAGCTCCTTGAGAGGATTTGGTAGCTCCTGTGTTTAAGTTGTGGATAATTTCATGGGCGATAAGGATGTTGTCAGATATGTTGCGTCCCTGGACAAAGGCTGCTTGATTAGGGCTGATGCATAGAGGAATAGCTTGTTTCATTCTGTTGACTATTGTTTTGGCAACAATTTTATAGAGAACAGTGCAGAGGCTGATTGGTCTAAGGTGTTTCATTGAGGTTGGGTCATGTACTTTAGGTATTAAAACCAAAATTGTTTTGTTTACTGAAGCCATATTAGCGTTGCCGTTTAATAGGTTAAGACAAAGGTTAATAACATCGTCTCCCACTGTATCCCAGTGTTGTCTAAAGAAGCTACTGGGTAGGCCATCCGAACCAGGAGCTTTCCTAGGGTCAATATCTTTAAAAGCATGAATAATTTCCTCTCTAGTGAATGCCTTAAGAAGGTTTTCATTCATTGAAGAATTGATGGAAGGGTGAATTTTGTCGAGAATGGTGTGCGAGATTTGGGGTCTAGATGTAGCGAACAAGTTTTGGAAGTAATCAGAAGCGATATTCATAATTTCCGATTCAGAAGTGCGCCAATTGGAGTTAGCATCATAAAGGCCCTTGATTGAGTTTTTCTTGTTCCTATTGGAAGCTCGAGCATGGAAGAATTTGGTGTTTTTGTCACCTTGGGATAGCCAAAGAGTTCGTGACCTTTGAGCCCAATAAACTTCTTGCTCTGCTAAAAGTTTATTTAATTCGGATCTATAACTTAAATAAACTTGTTCATTTGTGATTGTTAAAGGACGGCATAGTAATTTATTTATTTTTTTAGTGAGAAACTTAATTCGACCGGTTGATTTAAAACGTTGTTGATTTTGCCATTCTTCGAGATAAGTACCTACTGCTTCAATTTTATTTATGGCTGTACCGGGGGTATCGGCCCATGCTTTTTTAATTGTTTGGATGTTTTCTTTGTTATTAGCCCAGCAGCTTTCGAATCTGATATTCTTTGGAGGTTGAATTTTAGGTGTAGTAGACGGAGTATCTAATTCGAGGAGAAGGAAACAGTGATCAGATTTAGCAACATATTCAGTCGTGATTCGATGAGAAGGGAAGAGATCTTGCCATGAGGAATTAGCGATAAAACGGTCTAGTCTTTCATGTATTATCGGAGTTAAGGGACCCACTTTTGTCCATGTAAACCAACCCGAAGTTGGCTTACAATCAAAGAGGTCGTTTCGTATTAAACAATTACGGAAATTTTTAATTTGGGAGCGAGCTCGACGTGGTCCTCCTTGTTTTTCCGAATCCGTTAAGATTTCATTAAAATCTCCCCCGAGAAGCCAAGGGTAATCTTTAGTAGAAGGGTATAAAGAATCAATTAGTTCCCATGTTTTATATTTTTGGCTAGTTTCCGGAAAACCATGCATACCAGTGAAAAACATTGTGTAGTTATTCATAGTAATTTGGGTATGAATGTAACGCGACGAGTAGGAAATTAAGCTTATATTAATGTTGTTTGCAGCAAATAAGGTGATACCGGAACACCCTTCCGTAGGGGAAATAGAGATAATGTCTAACATACCTAATGAAAGACATAAGCGGTTACATTCCGCATTATTTATTTTAGTTTCGCATAGGAAGATAATGTCGGGGTTGGTGCGTTGGATATAGGACCGGAGATGTTGTACCGTCGGAGCTTGTCCAAGGCCCTGACAGTTCCAGCATAGGATCCACATTTTGCTCGGCGGGGCTGTGAATCAGCCGCCGCCGGAGAGTTTTCAGAGCTGCTCATCCCAGCTTTTGGGGTAGATCCTGACTGTTTGGATTTTTTCGGCGGGAGCGATACTTGAATTGGAGAACGACGTTTCATGCCACGGTTTGCTTGGATTGGTGCAGGTGCAGGTGCAGGTACATAAACAGGTGCAGGGGCTGCATCATTCGGGTAAGTTTTAAGTAACCACTGATTAAAATCATTGAATATTGTATCAGTGGGTTTAGATGGCTTACTCGATTCAGAGTCAAACTTTTTAATCTGCTCGGCAGTAGGGCTGGGGACACCATCATCAGCCGTGGTGTCCCAATCATCATCAGACCCATCTTCCGGAATGGGATAGATTGTGTTCAAGGGTTGGGCCACAAGAGGGGCTTTTTGTTTCAAATCAGTAGCGGGGGGATCTTTATCAACATTAGGGCCATCATCCATGGTTGTGTCAACATTCTGGGCTTCATCATTAGCTTGTTCCGTGAATGAGGCGGCATCGCCGTCAGTTTGAGAGCCTTGAGATTGGAGATTGAATGTAATTAGAAATTGATAAATATTTATATAATGGATGAAGTGGGAGGAAGTTGAATTACCCAAATTGTTCTGTTCGTTGGTTGGAGCTACAGGATTGGCCGAGGCTGCTGGGATATTCATTGGTGCTATTACGGGAAAAACAAAGAGTAAATATTTTGATAGAAAATATGTAATGTAAAAACAAGTAAAGAAAGATGTAATTTTGAAAGTTAATATGAAAGTACCATTCACTGGAGGGTTGTTTGGATTCATTGGATTCAGATTCGGTTCCACATTGCGGATACGCCCACGAAGTCCAACTGGGCGACGTCTAGGAGGAAGGTAACGGAGCCATTCTCCGTATTGTAAATTGTAGGGATCGAGAGAGGATCGGATAGGGCAATTCTCATAGGTGTGACTGATAATACCACAACCAGGACAGAGGGTTGGGAGTCTTTCATACTGAATACGACACATGATTTTGTTTTCGCCCGATCCAATAAAGACAAATCGGGTTACAGGCTTTGTGATGTTAAGCATAATTTCAACTCGGAGGAAGTCCTTCATATTCCCCTCAACTTCACGGGTATCCGTCCGAAGGACGTTGCCAACCATTGATCCTAACGCATGTCCCACCAAATGGGATCGATCAACATCATCATAAAGAGAAGCAGGGAGGGAGAATATTCGGATCCAAATCCGCATTGTACTGAAATCGTAGTCACTTAAAGCTTTGGCTGGATCATATTCCGTAACTGCTAGCCACTCATCCTTGTACAGCCAAGGACCTTTGTTGAGGATCTCATAGCAATTCTTAATTTCCTTAAATTTGATTTTGAGGAAATTATCCTGAATGACTGATATGGATACAACACTATTGGGTTTCCAGATTCCTTCAAACGCGTTGATGACAGCATATATGTCTAACACTTTAGACGATATGAATCGCCCGACAACGATAAGCTTGGGGTCTTCCTTGATAATATCCCAACCAAAGTCAGGAGTGTAGAGTAGTTCTGCTTCTTCGTTGGTGAGGTTGATAGAGTTGAGTTTTGGGATTGATGAGGAGGAAGCCATCTCGAAGTTTGGTAAGATTGGGATAGTAGGAAGGTAAGGTCTGTTTTGTTGAATGAGGTTAAAGTGATGGGCATATATAACGAAAAGCAATGAAGGATGGGATATAAGGGAAGTAACTTTAAGAGATTTTTTAAAAGTAATTGAGTAATGAAGGGAAGAGAATCTTTTAGTTTCCAGGAGGAAACTTTTAAAGTAAATTGCAGTAATTGGTTTGTTTGATTTATTAGGGGGAAAAAAAATTATAGTAGTTATTTAAAAATGGTATAAATTGGGCGTAAATATAGGAATTTTCCCTTATATAATAATATGGAAGAATTATAGTATTGAGAAATAAGTATAAGGAGTTATTAAAGATTGGAAAGCTATAAATTAGGGATTTATATATGACAACTGGAACTTCTTTGATATTAAAATTAGTTGAGTGGAAATACAATTGATAGTTATAGAAAATATATTTACGAAAGATTAAAAACGGAAAATAGTATATAGTTCTGGAAAGGAATGAAAAAGTTAATAGTAAAGATGTGACGGGAAGAAAGGCAGAGATTATGGAAAAAACTTTTTGAATAGAATTAAATTGTGATAAATAGAATTTATGTAAATAGACGAATTTAATGTAGTAATAAATCAAATACCAGGATAAAAGCGGAATAATAGCATTATTAATAGTAATAATTAAAACCGTTTTAAGAAGAGATATTTGAAAGTTGGAGTTAATTATAGGAATTAGGAAAATATGGTTGAGTGAAAGAGGTTTGATTTTTAGTTTTGGTGAAAACTCGGAGATAAAAATTTTTGAATTTGGGATTGTAGAGGTGGAAGAAAAGATGTCCCTAGGTAGTAGGGTAGATATAGAATCCCATGATAGGGCTGGATAAAGGTCACCTAGAAAGGTGTAGTATAGCAAGCAATATAAGATATCGGTAGCACATAAGTTGGGACGCATTAAATAACATACATGGGTTTTGTAAGCATAGAGAGAATTATATAAAACATAGAAGTAACCTAAAAGCATACATCTAATAACAGAGAGCAGATTTAGAGGTATACATCTATAAACAAATATTAACCCTAAAGACATACATCTAATAAAAGAAGATAACCAGAAAAAAGCCATAGAAGGATAGAGAGCAAGAGGAAAGCAGGATAACAAAATTACAAACCGGGGGAGAGAGAGAGGCGGGGCATAGAAAATAATTACAGGCCAAATGAGCAAAAAAATAATATGGGGGAAATGAAATAAGCAAAAAATAAAAGCATAATTACATAAACATTGAATGGGCCACCAAGGGTTGCAATGGTCTCTTCGAAGCTGCATGGTATAGGTAGAATTAGTATACATGTGGCTCAATAAGAACAGAGTATACATAAAAGCAACAATGACAATAGAAAAATATAAAGGAAAGATAATTTGACACTCAGTATATATATGCATAAAAGCGTAAAGAAGATTATGAAGAAACAATATAAAAAAACCCATGGAGCTATTCTTAGAATGCAAATTTACAGCTTGCTTCAAAGTTAGAGATGAAAATAAATACAATTGAGTGAATGGATTAACTAGATAAGAATTAGTGTTTATACACACCAGGGAATAAAATAGAATGTATATGATATATAATAAAAATTGCATATAAGTATGGGAATAGTGTACATTAAAGATGGAGTAATTGCGGAAATTATAGGACTGTGTGACATTGTTGTTAACTGAAGATTTCCTTTCCCACCATTGATAAACATGTAAAGAGAAAACCAGGGGTGTGAAAAGAGAATATAATATAATGCAAAAATGGATGAAATTGGATGATCCAAGAGATTGGGCTTGTAGTTGAATCCCTGAAAGGGCTTGAAATCGAGATGATTTAACAAAACAATAGAAATATAACGAGATGATAAACAGAGAATATATCCTTGTTAAGACCAAGAAAGAATTTGGATACAAAATAAGATATGCACAGAAAGAGTATAATAGCAGATTTATATTTAAGCTCCAGCAGATTAGAAAAGATGAAAGAAACCTTAACATGTATACATCATAAAATCTTAAAATGAAATACAGCAATTGAAATAAAAAGTTATTAATGGAAGAATAGAAACATACCAAGTTAAGAAAAAGAGATGGAGCGTATAGGGATATCTGCCAGATATTAGCAGTAGGAGCATTCCTTCTAAGGAGGAAGGTTAGGTATATCTGATACAAGAGAATAAGAAAAAAAGTTAACAGTAAGTTATGAAAATTAAAAGGAAAAACAAAGAAGGGGGAAGGAAACCCTAGCCGTCGTTGGTACTCCGCTGAGAACCACCACCAAAGAAGATGGAGTAGCAACATCGGCCATGGCAGAGAAAGTATAACTGAAAAACATCGCGAAAGAAGGAGATCCACATGTTCCGAGATCGGTGAAGAAGAGATAGATCTAATGGCAGAGGGTTGCAAAACCACCACAGACTCCGGTTTGAGTTTATACAAAACCATCCAACGTCGGGAGATTCTAACCCGCTCCATGAACAATCTGAAAAAAAAAACCAGAGATAAAAGAAAGATTAGATAGAAACGGAGAAGACATGCAATAAAAATACCCGTTGGACTTTTAACTGAGTAAAAAGTATAAAAATTGAGTTTTTGCAAAATAATCGTGTTGAAAAGATCGTAATCAACTATATGAACTCCTAAAATTTGATTAAAACTTGTCTTTCAGTCATTTTTGAAGAGGTTTCGAGCGAGCGGGTATAAATGGGCCGTAAAATGGACCCGTTGGACTTTTAACTGAGTAAAAAATATCGAAATTGAGTTTTTGCAATATAATCTTGTTGAAAAGCTCGTAATCAATTATATGAACTCCTAAAATTGGATCTAAACATGTTTTTCGGTCCTTTTTTTAGAGGTTTCGAACGAGCGAGTCTAAATGGGCCCTAAAATGGACCCGTTGAACTTATAACTACGTAAAAAGAACAGAAATTGAATTTTTGCAATACAATAGTGTTAAGCTCGTAATCAACGATATGAACTTTTAAGTTTTGATTAAAACTTGTTTTGCGGTCCTTTTTGTAGAGGTTTCAAACGAGCGGGTCTAAATAGGCCGTAAAATGGACCCGTTGGAATTTTAACTGAGTAAAAAATATAGAAATTGAGTTTTTGCAATATAATCATGTTGAAACGATCGTAATCAATTATATGAACTCCTAAAATTTGATTAAAACTTGTTTTCAGTCATTTTTGAAGAGGTTTCGGGCGAGCGGGTTTAAATGGGCCGTAAAATGGACCTGTTGGACTTTTAACTAAGTAAAAAATACCGAATTTGAGTTTTTGCAATATAATCTTGTTGAAAAGCTCGTAATCAATTATATAAACTCCTAAAATTTGATCAAAACTTGTTTTTCAGTCATTTTTGAAGAGGTTTCGGACGAGCGGGTCTAAATGGGCCTTAAAATGGACCCGTTGAACTTATAACTGCGTAAAAAGAACAGAAATTGAATTTTTGCAATACAATCGTGGTTAAAAGATCATAATCAGTTATATGAACTCCTAAAATTTGATTAGAACTTGTTTTTCAGCAATTTTTGAAGAGGTTTCGGGCGAGCGGGTCTAAATGGGCCTTAAAACGGACCCGTTGGACTTTTAACTGAGTAAAAAGTACAAAAATTGGGTTTTTGCAATATAATCATGTTGAAAAGATCGTAATTAATTATATGAACTCCTAAAATTTGATTAAAACTTGTTTTCAGTCATTTTTGAAGATGTTTCGGGCGAGCGGGTCTAAATGAGCCGTAAAATGGACCCATTGGACTTTTAACTGTGTAAAAAATACCGAATTTGAGTTTTTGCAATATAATCTTTTTGAAAAGCTCGTAATCAATTATAAGAATTCATAAAATTTGATCAAAACTTGTTTTTCGGTCCTTTTTGTAGAGGTTTCGGGCGAGCGGGTCTAAATGGGCCTTAAAATGTACCCATTGAACTTATAACTGCGTAAAAAGAACATAAATTGAATTTTTTACAATACAATAGTGTTGAAAAGCTTATAATCAACGATATGAACTCTTAAGTTTTGATTAAAACTTGTTTTGCGGTCCTTTTGTAAAGGTTTCGGACGAGCGGGTCTAAATGGGCCGTATAATGGACCCGTTGGACTTTTAACTGAGCAAAAAATACAGAAATTGAGTTTTTGCAATATAATCGTGTTGAAACGATCGTAATCAATTATATGAACTCCTAAAATTTGATTAAAACTTGTTTTTTAGTCATTTTTGAAGAGGTTTCGGGCGAGCGGGTCTAAATGGGCCGTAAAATGGACCCGTTGGACTTTTAACTGAGTAAAAAATACAGAAATTGACTTTTTGCAATATAATCTTGTTGAAAAGCTCGTAATAAATTATATGAACTCCTAAAATTGGATCAAAACTTGTTTTTCGGTCCTTTTTGTAGAGGTTTCGGACGAGCGGATCTAAATGGGCCTTAAAATTGACCCGTTGAACTTATAACAGCGTAAAAAGAACATATATTGAATTTTTGCAATACAATAGTGTTGAAAAGGTCGTAATCAAAGATATTAACTCTTAAGTTTTGATTAAAACTTGTTTTGCGGTCCTTTTTGTAGAGGTTTCGGACGAGCGGGTCTAAATGGGCTATAAGATGGACCCGTTGGACTTTTAACTGAGTAAAAGTACATAAATTATGTTTTTGCAATATAATCATGTTGAAAAGATCGTAATCAATCATATGAACTCCTAAAATTTGATTAAAACTTGTTTTTAGTCATTTTTGAAGAGGTTTCGGGCGAGCGGGTCTACATGGGTCGTAAAATGGACCCGTTGGACTTTTAACTAAGTAAAAAATATCGAATTTGAGGTTTTGCAATATAATCTTGTTGAAAAGCTCGTAATCAATTAGATGAACTCCTAAAATTGGATCAAAACTTGTTTTTCGGTCCTTGTTGTAGAGGTTTCGAACGAGCGCGTCTAAATGGGCCGTAAAATGGACCCGTTGGACTTTTAACTGAGTAAAAAATACCGAATTTGAGTTTTTGCAATATAATCTTATTGAAAAGCTCGTAATCAATTATATGAATTCCTAAAATTGGATCAAAACTTGTTTTGTGGTCCTTTTTGTAGAGGTTTTGGACGAGCGGGTCTAAATGGGCTTTAAAATGGACACGTTGGACTTTTAACTGAGTAAAAAATACCAAATTGGAGTTTTTGCAATATAATCTTGTTGAAAAGCTCGTAATCAATTATATGAACTCCTAAAATTGGATCAAAACTTGTTTTGCGGTCCTTTTTGTAGAGGTTTCGGACGAACGGGTCTAAATGTGCTTTAAAATGGACCCGTTGGACTTTTAACTGATTAAAAAATACCGAATTTGAGTTTTTGCAATATAATCTTGTTGAAAAGCTCGTAATCAATTATATGAACTCCTAAAATTGGATCAAAATTTGTTTTTCGGTCTTTTTTGTAGAGGTTTCGGACGAGCGGGTTTAAATGGGCCTTAAAATGGACCCGTTGAACTTATAACTGCGTAAAAAGAACAGAAATTGAAATTTTCCAATACAATAGTGTTGAAAAGCATGTAATCAACGTTATGAACTCTTAAGTTTTGATTAAAACTTGTTTTGCGGTCCTTTTTCTAGGAGTTTCGGATGAGCGTGTCTAAATGGGCCGTAAAATGCACCTGTTGGACTTTTAACTGAGTAAAAAGTACAAAAATTGAGTTTTTGCAATATAATCGTGTTGAAAAGATCGTAATCAATGATATGAAGTCCTAAAATTTGATTAAAACTTGTTTTTCGGTCATTTTTGAAGAGGTTTCGGGCGAGCGGGTCTAAATGGGCCGTAAAATGGACCCGTTGGACTTTTAACTAAGTAAAAAATACCGAGTTTGTGCTTTTGCAATATAATCTTGTTGAAAAGCTCGTAATCAATTATATGAACTCCTAAAATTTGATCAAAACTTGTTTTTCAGTCATTTTGGAAGAGGTTTCGGGCTAGTGGGTCTAAATGGGACGTAAAATGGACCCGTTGAACTTATAACTGCGTAAAAACAACAGAAATTGAATTTTTGCAATTCAATAGTGTTGAAAAGCTCGTAATCAACGATATGAACTCTTAATTTTTGATTAAAACTTGTTTTGCGGTCCTTTTTGTAGAGGTTTCGGACGAGCGTGTCTAAATGGGCCGTAAAATGGACCTGTTGGACTTTTAACTGAGTAAAAAGTACAAAAATTGAGTTTTTGCAATATAATCGTGTTGAAAAGATCGTAATCAATGATATGAAGTCCCAAAATTTGTTTAAAACCTTTTTTCGGTCATTTTTGAAGAGGTTTCGCGCGAGCGGGTCTAAATGGACCCGTTGGACTTTTAACTGAGTAAAAAATACCAAATTTGAGTTTTTGCAATATAATTTTGTTGAAAAGCTCGTAATCAATTATATGAACTCCTAAAATTAGATCAAAACTTGTTTTTCGGTCCTTTTGGTAGAGGTTTCGGACGAGCGGGTAAAAATGGGCCTTAAAATGGACCCGTTGAACTTATAACTGCGTAAAAAGAACATAAATTGAATTTTTGCAATACAATAGTGTTGAAAAGCTCGTAAACAACGATATGAACTCTTAAGTTTTGATTAAAACTTGTTTTGCGGTCCTTTTTGTAGAGGTTTCGGACCAGCGGGTCTAAATAGGCCGTAAAATGGACCCGTTGGACTTTTAACTGAGTAAAAAACACCGAATTTGAGTTTTTGCAATATAATCTTGTTGAAAAGTTCGTAATCAATTATATGAACTCCTAAAATTGGATCAAAACTTGTTTTTCGGTCCTTTTTGTACAGGTTTCGGACGAGCGAGTCTAAATGGGCCTTAAAATGGACCCGTTGAACTTATAACTGCGTAAAAAGAACATAAATTGAATTTTTGCAATACAATAGTGTTCAAAAGCTCGTAATCAACGATATGAACTCTTAAGTTTTGATTAAAACTTGTTTTGCGGTCCTTTTTGTAGAGGTTTCGGACGAGCGGGTCTAAATTGGCCTTAAAATGGACCCGTTGGACTTTTAACTGAGTAAAAAATACCGAATTTGAGTTTTTGCAATATAATCTTGTTGAAAAGCTCATAATCAATTATATAAACTCCTAAAATTTGATCAAAACTTGTTTTTCAGTCATTTTTGAAGAGGTTTCGGACGAGCGGGTCTAAATGGGCCTTAAAATGGACCTGTTGAACTTATAACTGCGTATAAAGAACATAAATTGAATTTTTGCAATACAATCGTGGTTAAAAGATCGTAATCAGTTATATGAACTCCTAAAATTTGATTAAACCATGTTTTTTAGCAATTTTTGAAGAGGTTTCGGGCGAGCGGGTCTAAATGGGCCGTAAAATGGACCCGTTAGACTTTTAACTGAGTAAAAAGTACAAAAATTGGGTTTTTGCAATATAATCATGTTGAAAAGATCGTAATTAATTATATGAACTCCTAAAATTTGATTAAAACTTGTTTTTCAGTCATTTTTGAAGATGTTTCGGGCGAGCGGGTCAAAATGGGCCGTAAAATGGACCCATTGGACTTTTAACTGAGTAAAAAATACCGAATTTGAGTTTTTGCAATATAATCTTGTTGAAAAGCTCGTAATCAATTATATGAATTCCTAAAATTTGATCAAAACTTGTTTTTCGGACCTTTTTGTAGAGGTTTCGGACGAGCGGGTCTAAATGGGCCTTAAAATGGACCCGTTGAACTTATAACTGCATAAAAAGAACATAAATTGAATTTTTGCAATACAATAGTGTTGAAAAGCTCGTACTCAAGGATATGAACTCTTAAGTTTTGATTAAAACTTGTTTTGCGGTCCTTTTTGTAGAGGTTTCGGACGAGCGGGTCTAAATGGACCATAAAATGGACCCGTTGGACTTTTAACTGAGTAAAAAGTACCAAAATTTAGTTTTTGCAATATGATCGTGTTGAAAAGATCGTAATCAATTATATGAACTCCTAAAATTTGATTAAAACTTGTTTTTCAGTCATTTTTGAAGAGGTTTCGGGCGAGCGGGTCTAAATGGGCCGTAAAATGGACCCGTTGGACTTTTAACTGAGTAAAAAATACCGAATTTGAGTTTTTGTAATATAATCTTGTTGAAAAGCTCGTAATCAATTATACGAACTCCTAAAATTGGATCAAAACTTGTTTTTTGGTCCTTTTTGTAGAGGTTTCGGACGAGCGGGTCTAAATGGGCCTTAAAATGGACCCGTTGGACTTTTAACTGAGTAAAAAATACCGAATTTGAGTTTTTGCAATATAATCTTGTTGAAAAGCTCGTAATCAATAATATGAACTCCTAAAATTGGATCAAAACTTGTTTTTCGGTCCTTTTTGTAGAGGATTCGGACGAGCGGGTCTAAATTGGCCTTAAAATGGACCCGTTGAACTTATAACTGCGTAAAAAGAACAGAAATTGAATTTTTGCAACACAATAGTGTTGAAAAGCTCGTAATCAACGATATGAACTCTTAAGTTTTGATTAAAACTTGTTTTGAGGTCCTTTTGTAGAGGTTTCGGACGAGCGGGTCTAAATGGGCCGTAAAATGGACCCGTTGGACTTTTAACTGAGTAAAAAGTATAAAAATTGAGTTTTTGCAATATAATCGTGTTGAAAAGATCGTAATCAACTATATGAACTCCTAAAATTTGATTAAAACTTGTCTTTCAGTCATTTTTGAAGAGGTTTCGGGCGAGCGGGTATAAATGTGCCGTAAAATGGACCCGTTGGACTTTTAACTGAGTAAAAAATATCGAAATTGAGTTTTTGCAATATAATCTTGTTGAGAAGCTCGTAATCAATTATATGAACTCCTAAAGTTGGATCTAAACATGTTTTTCGGTCCTTTTTTTAGAGGTTTCGGACGAGCGAGTCTAAATGGGCCCTAAAATGGACCCGTTGAACTTATAACTACGTAAAAAGAACAGAAATTGAATATTTGCAATACAATAGTGTTAAGCTCGTAATCAACGATATGAACTTTTAAGTTTTGATTAAAACTTGTTTTGCGGTCCTTTTTGTAGAGGTTTCAAACGAGCGGGTCTAAATAGGTCGTAAAATGGACCCGTTGGAATTTTAACTGAGTAAAAATATAGAAATTGAGTTTTTGCTATATAATCATGTTGAAACGATCGTAATCAATTATATGAACTCCTAAAATTTGATTAAAACTTGTTTTTCAGTCATTTTTGAAGAGGTTTCGGGCGAGCGGGTCTAAATGGGCCGTAAAATGGACACGTTGGACTTTTAACTAAGTAAAAAATACCGAATTTGAGTTTTTGCAATATAATCTTGTTGAAAAGCTCGTAATCAATTATATAAACTCCTAAAATTTGATCAAAACTTGTTTTTCAGTCATTTTTGAAGAGGTTTCGGACGAGCGGGTCTAAATGGGCCTTAAAATGGACCCGTTGAACTTATAACTGCGTAAAAAGAACAGAAATTGAATTTTTGCAATACAATCGTGGTTAAAAGATCATAATCAGTTATATGAACTCCTAAAATTTGATTAGAACTTGTATTTCAGCAATTTTTGAAGAGGTTTCGGGCGAGCGGGTCTAAATGGGCCGTAAAATGGACCCGTTGGACTTTTAACTGCGTAAAAAGTAAAAAAATTGGATTTTTGCAATATAATCATGTTGAAAAGATCGTAATTAATTATATGAACTCCTAAAATTTGATTAAAACTTGTTTTCAGTCATTTTTGAAGATGTTTCGGGCGAGCGGGTCTAAATGAGCCGTAAAATGGACCCATTGGACTTTTAACTGTGTAAAAAATACCGAATTTGAGTTTTTGCAATATAATCTTTTTGAAAAGCTCGTAATCAATTATATGAATTCCTAAATTTTGATCAAAACTTGTTTTTCGGTCCTTTTTGTAGAGGTTTCGGGCGAGCGGGTCTAAATGGGCCTTAAAATGTACCCATTGAACTTATAACTGCGTAAAAAGAACATAAATTGAATTTTTTACAATACAATAGTGTTGAAAAGCTTATAATCAACGATATGAACTCTTAAGTTTTGATTAAAACTTGTTTTGCGGTCCTTTCGTAAAGGTTTCGGACGAGCGGGTCTAAATGGGCCGTAAAATGGACCCGTTGGACTTTTATCTGAGCAAAAAATATAGAAATTGAGTTTTTGCAATATAATCGTGTTGAAACGATCGTAATCAATTATATGAACTCCTAAAATTTGATTAAAACTTGTTTTTTAGTCATTTTTGAAGAGGTTTCGGGCGAGCGGGTCTAAATGGGCCGTAAAATGGACCCGTTGGACTTTTAACTAAGTAAAAAATACAGAAATTGACTTTTTGCAATATAATCTTGTTGAAAAGCTCGTAATAAATTATATGAACTCCTAAAATTGGATCAAAACTTGTTTTTCGGTCCTTTTTGTAGAGGTTTCGGACGAGCGGATCTAAATGGGCCTTAAAATTGACCCGTTGAACTTATAACAGCGTAAAAAGAACATAAATTGAATTTTTGCAATACAATAGTGTTGAAAAGGTCGTAATCAAAGATATTAACTCTTAAGTTTTGATTAAAACTTGTTTTGCGGTCCTTTTTGTAGAGGTTTTGGACGAGCGGGTCTAAATGGGCTGTAAGATGGACCCGTTGGACTTTTAACTGAGTAAAAGTACAAAAATTATGTTTTTGCAATATAATCATGTTGAAAAGATCGTAATCAATCAAATGAATTCCTAAAATTTGATTAAAACTTGTTTTTAGTCATTTTTGAAGAGGTTTCGGGCGAGCGGGTCTAAATGGGTCGTAAAATGGACCCGTTGGACTTTTAACTAAGTAAAAAATATCGAATTTGAGGTTTTGCAATATAATCTTTTTGAAAAGCTCGTAATCAATTAGATGAACTCCTAAAATTGGATCAAAACTTGTTTTTCGGTCCTTTTTGTAGAGGTTTCGAACGAGCGCGTGTAAATGGACCCGTTGGACTTTTAACTGAGTGAAAAATACCGAATTTGAGTTTTTGCAATATAATCTTATTGAAAAGCTCGTAATCAATTATATGAATTCCTAAAATTGGATCAAAACTTGTTTTGTGGTCCTTTTTGTAGAGGTTTTGGACGAGCGGGTCTAAATGGGCTTTAAAATGGACCCGTTGGACTTTTAACTGAGTAAAAAATACCAAATTGGAGTTTTTGCAATATAATCTTGTTGAAAAGCTCGTAATCAATTATATGAACTCCTAAAATTGGATCAAAACTTGTTTTGCGGTCCTTTTTGTAGAGGTTTCGGACGAACGGGTCTAAATGTGCTTTAAAATGGACCCGTTGGACTTTTAACTGATTAAAAAATACCGAATTTGAGTTTTTGCAATATAATCTTGTTGAAAAGCTCGTAATCAATTATATGAACTCCTAAAATTGGATCAAAATTTGTTTTTCGGTCTTTTTTGTAGAGGTTTCGGACGAGCGGGTTTAAATGGGCCTTAAAATGGACCCGTTGAACTTATAACTGCGTAAAAAGAACAGAAATTGAAATTTTCCAATACAATAGTGTTGAAAAGCATGTAATCAACGATATGAACTCTTAAGTTTTGATTAAAACTTGTTTTGCGGTCCTTTTTCTAGGAGTTTCGGATGAGCGGGTCTAAATGGGCCGTAAAATGCACCTGTTGGACTTTTAACTGAGTAAAAAGTACAAAAATTGAGTTTTTGCAATATAATCGTGTTGAAAAGATCGTAATCAATGATATGAAGTCCTAAAATTTGATTAAAACTTGTTTTTCGGTCATTTTTGAAGAGGTTTCGGGCGAGCGGGTCTAAATGGGCCGTAAAATGGACCCGTTGGACTTTTAACTAAGTAAAAAATACCGAGTTTGTGTTTTTGCAATATAATCTTGTTGAAAAGCTCGTAATCAATTATATGAACTCCTAAAATTTGATCAAAACTTGTTTTTCAGTCATTTTGGAAGAGGTTTCGGGCTAGTGGGTCTAAATGGGACGTAAAATGGACCCGTTGAACTTATAACTGCGTAAAAACAACAGAAATTGAATTTTTGCAATACAATAGTGTTGAAAAGCTCGTAATCAACGATATGAACTCTTAATTTTTGATTAAAACTTGTTTTGCAGTCCTTTTTGTAGAGGTTTTGGACGAGCGTGTCTAAATGGGCCGTAAAATGGACCTGTTGGACTTTTAACTGAGGAAAAAGTACAAAAATTGAGTTTTTGCAATATAATCGTGTTGAAAAGATCGTAATCAATGATATGAAGTCCCAAAATTTGATTAAAACCTTTTTCGGTCATTTTTGAGGAGGTTTCGCGCGAGCGGGTCTAAATGGGCCGTAAATTGGAGCCGTTGGACTTTTAACAGAGTAAAATATACCAAATTTGAGTTTTTGCAATATAATCTTGTTGAAAAGCTCTTAATCAATTATATGAACTCCTAAAATTTGATCAAAACTTGTTTCTCAGTCATTTTTTAAGAGGTTTCGGACGAGCGGGTCTAAATGGGCCTTAAAATGGACCCGTTGAACTTATAATTGCGTAAAAAGAACAGAAATTGAATTTTTGCAATGCAATAGTGTTGAAAAGATCGTAATCAGTTATATAAACTCCTAAAAATTGATTAAAACTTGTTTTTCAGTTATTTTTTAAGAGGTTTCGAGTGAGCGGGTCTAAATGGGCCGTTAAATGGACCCATTGGACTTTTAACTGAGTAAAAAGTACAAAAATTGAGTTTTTGCAATATAATCGTGTTGAAAACATCGTAATCAATTATATGAACTCCTAAAATTTGATTAAAACTTGTTTTCAGTCATTTTTGAAGAGGTTTGGGGCGAGCGGGTCTAAATGGGCCGTAAAATGGACCCATTGGACTTTTAACTAAGTAAAAAATCCCGAATTTGAGTTTTTGCAATATAATCTTGTTGAAAAGCTCGTAATCAATTATATGAACTCTTAAAATTTGATCAAAACTTGTTTTTCGGTCCTTTTTGTAGAGGTATCGGGCGAGCGAGTCTAAATGGGCCTTAAAATGGACCCGTTGAACTTATAACTGCGCAAAAAGAACATAAATTGAATTTTTTACAATACAATAGTGTTGAAAAGCTCGTAATCAACGATATGAACTCTTAAGTTTTGATTAAAACTTGTTTTGCGGTCCTTTTTGTAGAGGTTTCGGACGAGCGGGTCTAAATGGGTCGTAAAATGGACCCGTTGGACTTTTAACTGAGCAAAAAATACAGAAATTGAGTTTTTGCAATATAATCGTGTTGAAACGATCGTAATCAATTATATGAACTCCTAAAATTTGATTAAAACTTGTTTTTCAGTCATTTTTGAAGAGGTTTCGGGCGAGCGGGTCTAAATGGGCCGTAAAATGGACACGTTGGACTTTTAACTAAGTAAAAAATACCGAATTTGAGTTTTTGCAATATAATCTTGTTGAAAAGCTCGTAATCAATTATATAAACTCCTAAAATTTGATCAAAACTTGTTTTTCAGTCATTTTTGAAGAGGTTTCGGACGAGCGGGTCTAAATGGGCCTTAAAATGGACCCGTTGAACTTATAACTGCGTAAAAAGAACAGAAATTGAATTTTTGCAATACAATCGTGGTTAAAAGATCATAATCAGTTATATGAACTCCTAAAATTTGATTAGAACTTGTATTTCAGCAATTTTTGAAGAGGTTTCGGGCGAGCGGGTCTAAATGGGCCGTAAAATGGACCCGTTGAACTTTTAACTGAGTAAAAAGTAAAAAAATTGGGTTTTTGCAATATAATCATGTTGAAAAGATCGTAATTAATTATATGAACTCCTAAAATTTGATTAAAACTTGTTTTCAGTCATTTTTGAAGATGTTTCGGGCGAGCGGGTCTAAATGAGCCGTAAAATGGACCCATTGGACTTTTAACTGTGTAAAAAATACCGAATTTGAGTTTTTGCAATATAATCTTTTTGAAAAGCTCGTAATCAATTATATGAATTCCTAAATTTTGATCAAAACTTGTTTTTCGGTCCTTTTTGTAGAGGTTTCGGGCGAGCGGGTCTAAATGGGCCTTAAAATGTACCCATTGAACTTATAACTGCGTAAAAAGAACATAAATTGAATTTTTTACAATACAATAGTGTTGAAAAGCTTACAATCAACGATATGAACTCTTAAGTTTTGATTAAAACTTGTTTTGCGGTCCTTTTGTAAAGGTTTCGGACGAGCGGGTCTAAATGGGCCGTAAAATGGACCCGTTGGACTTTTAACTGAGCAAAAAATACAGAAATTGAGTTTTTGCAATATAACCGTGTTGAAACGATCGTAATCAATTATATGAACTCCTAAAATTTGATTAAAACTTGTTTTTTAGTCATTTTTGAAGAGGTTTCGGGCGAGCGGGTCTAAATGGGCCGTAAAATGGACCCGTTGGACTTTTAACTAAGTAAAAAATACAGAAATTGACTTTTTGCAATATAATCTTGTTGAAAAGCTCGTAATAAATTATATGAACTCCTAAAATTGGATCAAAACTTGTTTTTCGGTCCTTTTTGTAGAGGTTTCGGACGAGCGGATCTAAATGGGCCTTAAAATTGACCCGTTGAACTTATAACAGCGTAAAAAGAACATAAATTGAATTTTTGCAATACAATAGTGTTGAAAAGGTCGTAATCAAAGATATTAACTCTTAAGTTTTGATTAAAACTTGTTTTGCGGTCCTTTTTGTAGAGGTTTCGGACGAGCGGGTCTAAATGGGCTGTAAGATGGACCCGTTGGACTTTTAACTGAGTAAAAGTACAAAAATTATGTTTTTGCAATATAATCATGTTGAAAAGATCGTAATCAATCATATGAATTCCTAAAATTTGATTAAAACTTGTTTTTAGTCATTTTTGAAGAGGTTTCGGGCGAGCGGGTCTAAATGGGCCGTAAAATGGACCCGTTGGACTTTTAACTAAGTAAAAAATATCGAATTTGAGGTTTTGCAATATAATCTTGTTGAAAAGCTCGTAATCAATTAGATGAACTCCTAAAATTGGATCAAAACTTGTTTTTCGGTCATTTTTGTAGAGGTTTCGGACGAGTGAGTCTAAATGGGCCTTAAAATGGACCCGTTGAACTTATAATTGCGTAAAAAGAACAGAAATTGAATTTTTGCAATACAATAGTGTTGAAAAGCTCGTAATCAACGATATGAACTCTTAAGTTTTGATTAAAACTTGTTTTGCGGTCTTTTTTGTAGAGGTTTCGGACGAGCGGGTCTAAATGGGCCGTAAAATGGACCCGTTGGACTTTTAACTAAGTAAAATGTACATAAATTGAGTTTTTGCAATATAATCGTGTTGAAAAGATCTTAATCAATTATATGAACTCCTAAAATTTGATTAAAACTTGTTTTTTAGTCACTTTTGAAGAGGTTTCGGGCGAGCGGGTCTAAATGGGGCGTAAAATGGACCCGTTGGACTTTTAGTTAAGTAAAAAAAACCGATTTTGAGTTTTTGCAATATAATCTTGTTGAAAAGCTCGTAATCAATTATATGAACTCCTAAAATTGGATCAAAACTTGTTTTTCGGTCCTTTTTGTAGAGGTTTCGAACGAGCGGGTCTCAATGGGCCGTAAAATGGACCCGTTGGACTTTTAACTAAGTAAAAAATACAGAATTTGAGTTTCTGCAATATAATCTTGTAGAAAAGCTCGTAATGAATTATATGAACTCTTAAAATTGGATCAAAACCTGTTTTTCGGTCCTTTTTGTAAATGTTTCGGACGAGCGGGTCTAAATGTGCCTTAAAATGGACCCATTGAATTTATAACTGCGTAAAAACAACAGAAATTGAATTTTTGCAATACAATAGTGTTGAAAAGCTCGTAATCAACGATATGAACTCTTAAGTTTTGATTAAAACTTGTTTTGCGGTCCTTTTTGTAGAGGTTTCGAACGAGTGCGTCTAAATGGGCCGTAAAATGGACCCGTTGGACTTTTAACTGAGTAAAAAGTACAAAAATTGAGTTTTTGCAATATAATCGTGTTGAAAAGCTCGTAATCAATGATTTGAAGTCCTAAAATTGGATCAAAACTTTTTTTCGATCCTTTTTGTAGAGGTTTCGAATGAGCGGGTCTCAATGGGCCGTAAAATGGACCCGTTGGACTTTTAACTGAGTAAAAAATACCGAATTTGAGTTTTTGCAATACAAACTTTTTGAAAATCTCGTAATCAATTATATGAACTCCTAAAATTGGATCAAAACTTGTTTTTCGGACCTTTTTGTAGAGGTTTCGGACGAGCGGGTCTAAATGGGCCTTAAAATGGACCCGTTGAACTTATAACTGCTTAAATAGAACATAAATTGAATTTTTGCAATACAATAGTGCTGAAAAGCTCGTAATCAAGGATATGAACTCTTAAGTTTTGACTAAAACTTGTTTTGCAGTCCTTTTTGTAGAGCTTTCGGACAAGCGGGTCTAAATGGGCCATAAAATGGACCCGTTGAACTTTTAACTGAGTAAAAAGTACCAAAATTTAGCTTTTGCAACATAATCATGTTGAAAAGATCGTAATCAATTATATGAACTCCTAAAATTTGATTAAAACTTGTTTTTCAGTCATTTTTGAAGGGGTTTCGGGCGAGCGGGTCTAAATGGGCCGTAAAATGGACCCGTTGGACTTTTAACTGAGTAAAAAATGTCGAATTTGAGTTTTTGCAATATAATCTTGTTGAAAAGCTCGTACTCAATTATATGAACTCCTAAAATTGGATCAAAACTTGTTTTTCGGTCCTTTTTGTAGTGGTTTCGGACGAGCGGGTCTAAATGGGCCTTAAAATGGACCCGTTGGACTTTTAACTGAGTAAAAAATACCGAATTTGAGTTTTTGCAATATAATCTTGTTGAAAAGCTCGTAATCAATAATATGAACTCCTAAAATTGGATCAAAACTTGTTTTTCGGTCCTTTTTGTAGTGGTTTCGGACGAGCGGGTCTAAATGGGCCTTAAAATGGACCCGTTGGACTTTTAACTGAGTAAAAAATACCGAATTTGAGTTTTTGCAATATAATCTTGTTGAAAAGCTCGTAATCAATAATATGAACTCCTAAAATTGGATCAAAACTTGTTTTTCGGTCCTTTTTGTAGAGGATTCGGACGAGCGGGTATAAATTGGCCTTAAAATGGACCCGTTGAACTTATAACTGCGTAAAAAGAATAGAAATTGAATTTTTGCAATACAATAGTGTTGAAATGCTCGTAATCAACGATATGAACTCTTAAGTTTTGATTAAAACTTGTTTTGATGTCCTTTTTGTGGAGGTTTCGGACGAGCGGGTTTAAATGGGCCGTAAAATGGACCCGTTGGACTTTTAACTCCGTAAAAAGTACAAAAATTGAGTTTTTGCAATATAATCGTGTTGAAAAGATCGTAATCAATTATATGAACTCCTAAAATTTGATTAAAACTTGTTTTTCAGTCATTTTTGAAGAGGTTTCGGGCGAGCGGGTCTAAATGGGCCGTAAAATGGACCCGTTGGACTTTTAACTGAGTAAAAAATACTGAATTTGAGTTTTTGCAATATAATCTTGTTGAAAAGCTCGTAATCAATTATATGAACTCCTAAAATTGGATCTAAACATGTTTTTCGGTCCATTTTTTAGAGGTTTCGGACAAGCGAGTCTAAATGGGCCTTAAAATGGACCAGTTGAACTTATAACTGCGTAAAGAGAACATAAATTGAATTTTTGTAATACAATAGTGTTGAAAAGCTCGTAATCAACGATATGAACTCTTAATTTTTATTAAAACTTGTTTTGCGGTCCTTTTTGTAGAGGTTTCGGACGAGCGGGTCTAAATAGGCCGTAAAATGGACCCGTTGGACTTTTAACTGAGTAAAAAGTAAAAAAAATGAGTTTCTGCAATATAATCGTGTTGAAAAGATCGTAATCAATGATATGAAGTCCTAAAATTTGATTAAAACTTGTTTTTCAGTCATTTTTGAAGGGGTTTCGGGCGAGCAGGTCTAAATGGGCTGTAAAATAGACCCGTTGGACTTTTAACTGAGTAAAAAATACCGAACGTGTTTATTTGCAATATAATCTTGTTGTAAAGCTCGTAATCAATTATATGAACTCCTAAAATTTGATCAAAACTTGTTTTTCAGTCATTTTTGAAGAGGTTTCGGGCGAGCGGGTCTAAATGGGCCGTAAAATGGACCCGTTGGGCTTTAAAATGAGTAAAAAATACCGAATTTGAGTTTTTGCAATATAATCTTGTTGAATAGCTCGTAATCAATTATATGAACTCCTAAAATTGGATGAAAACTTGTTTTTCGGTTCTTTTGTAGAGGTTTCAGACGAGCGGGACTAAATGGGCCTTAAAATTGACCCGTTGAACTTATAACTGCGTAAAAAGAACATAAATTGAATTTTTGCAATACAATAGTGTTGAAAAGCTCGTAATCAACGATATGAACTCTTAAGTTTTGATTAAAACTTGTTTTGCGGTCCTTTTTGTAGAGGTTTCGGACGAGCGGGACTAAATAGGCCGTAAAATGGACCCGTTGGACTTTTAACTGAGTAAAAAGTACAAAAATTGAGTTTTTGTGATATAATCGTGTTGAAAAGATCGTAATCAATTATATGAACTCCTAAAATTTGATTAAAACTTGTTTTTCAGTCATTTTTGAAGTGGTTTCGGGCGAGCGGGTCTAAATGGGCCGTAAAATAGAACCGTTGGACTTTTAACTGAGTAAAAAGTACAAAAATTGAGTTTTTGCAATATAATCGTGTTGAAAAGCTCGTAATCAATGATTTGAAGTCCTAAAATTGGATCAAAACTTTTTTTCGATCCTTTTTGTAGAGGTTTCGAACGAGCGAGTCTCAATGGGCCGTAAAATGGACCCGTTGGACTTTTAACTGAGTAAAAAATACCGAATTTGAGTTTTTGTAATACAATCTTGTTGAAAATCTCGTAATCAATTATATGAACTCCTAAAATTGGATCAAAACTTGTTTTTCGGACCTTTTTGTAGAGTTTTCGGACGAGCGGGTCTAAATGGGCCTTAAAATGGACCCGTTGAACTTATAATTGCGTAAATAGAACATAAATTGAATTTTTGCAATAAAATAGTGCTGAAAAGCTCGTAATCAAGGGTATGAACTCGTAAGTTTTGACTAAAACTTGTTTTGCGGTCCTTTTTGTAGAGGTTTCGGACGAGTGGGTCTAAAGGGGCCATAAAATGGATCCGTTGAACTTTTAACTGAGTAAAAAATGCCGAATTTGAGTTTTTGCAATATAATCTTGTTGAAAAGCTCGTAATCAATTATATGAACTCCTAAAATTGGATCAAAACTTGTTTTTCGGTCGTTTTTGTAGAGGTTTGGAACGAGCGGGTCTAAATGGGCCGTAAAATGGACCCGTTGGACTTTTAACTGAGTAAAATACACCGAATTTGAGCTTTTGCAATATAATCTTGTTGAAAAGCTCGTAATCAATTATATGAACTCCTAAAATTGGATCAAAACTTGTTTTTCGGACCTTTTTGTAGAGTTTTCGGACGAGCGGGTCTAAATGGGCCTTAAAATGGACCCGTTGAACTTATAACTGCGTAAAAAGAACATAAATTGAATTTTTGCAATACAATAGTGTTGAAAAGCTCGTAATCAACGATATGAACTCTTAAGTTTTGATTAAAACTTGTTTTGCGGTCCTTTTTGTAGAGGTTTCGGACGAGCGGGTCTAAATGGGCCGTAAAATGGACCCGTTGGACTTTTAACTGAGTAAAAAATACAGAAATTGAGTTTTTGCAATATAATCTTGTTGAAAAGATCGTAATCAATTATATGAACTCCTAAAATTTGATTAAAACTAGTTTTTCAGTCATTTTTGAAGAGGTTTCGGGCGAGCGGGTGTAAATGGGCCGTAAAATGGACCCGTTGGACTTTTAACTGAGTATAAAACACCGAATTTGAGTTTTTGCAATATAATCTTGTTGAAAAGATCGTAATCAATTATATGAACTCCTAAAATTGGATTAAAACTTCTTTTTCGGTCCTTTTTGTAGAGGTTTTGGACGAGCGAGTCTAAATGGGCCTTAAAATGGACCCGTTGAACTTATAACTGCGTAAAAAGAACAGAAATTGAATTTTTGCAATAAAATAGTGTTCAAAAGCTCGTAATCAACGATATGAACTCTTATGTTTTGATTAAAACTTGTTTTGCGGTCCTTTTTGTAGAGGTTTCGGACGAGCGAGTCTAAATGGGTCGTAAAATGGACCCGTTGGACTTTGAACTGAGTAAAAAATACAGAAATTGAGTTTTTGCAATATAATCGTGTTTAAACGATCGTAATCAATTATATGAACTCCTAAAATTTGATTAAAACTTGTTTTTCAGTCATTTTTGAAGAGGTTTCGGGCGAGAGGGTCTAAATGGGCCGTAAAATGGGCCCGTTGGACTTTTAACTGAGTAAAAAATACAGAAATTTACTTTTAGTAATATAATATTGTTGAAAAGCTCGTAATCAATTATATGAACTCCTAAAATTGGATCAAAACTTGTTTTTCGGTCCTTTTTGTAGTGGTTTCGGACGAGCGGGTCTAAATGGGCCTTAAAATGGACCCGTTGAACTTATAACTGCGTAAAAAGAACATAAATTGAATTTTTGCAATACAATAGTGTTGAAAAGCTCGTAATCAACGATATGAACTCTTAAGTTTTGATTAAAACTTGTTTGGCGGTCCTTTTTGTAGAGGTTTCGGATGAGCGGGTCTAAATGGGCCGTAAAATGGACCCGTTGGACTTTTAACTGAGTAAAAAGTATATAAATTGAGTTTTTGCAGTATAATCTTGTTGAAAAGATCGTAATCAATTATATGAACTCCTAAAATTTGATTAAAACTTGTTTTTCAATCATTTTTGAAGTGGTTTCGGGCGAGCGGGTCTAAATGGGCCGTAAAATGGACCCGTTGGACTTTTAACTATGTAAAAAATGTCGAATTTGAGTTTTTGCAATATAATCTTGTTGAAAAGCTCGTAATCAATTATATGAACTCCTAAAATTGGATCAAAACTTGTTTTCGGTCCTTTTTGTAGAGGTTTCGAACGAGCGGGTCTAAATGAGCCTTAAAATGGACCCGTTGAACTTATAACTGCGTAAAAAGAACAGAAATTGAATTTTTGCAATACAATAGTGTTGAAAAGCTCGTAATCAACGATATGAACTCTTAAGTTTTGATTAAAACTTGTTTTGCAGTCCTTTTTGTAGAGGTTTCGGACGAGCGGGTATAAATGGGCCGTAAAATGGACCCGTTGGACTTTTAACTGAGTAAAAAAGTACATAAATTGAGTTTTTGCAATATAATCTTGTTGAAAAGATCGTAATCAATTATATGAACTCCTAAAATTGGATGAAAACTTTTTTTTCGGTCCTTTTTGTAGAGGTTTCGGACGAGCGGATCTAAATGGGCCGTAAAATGGACCCGTTGAACTTATAACTGCGTAAAAAGAACAAAAATTGAAATTTTGCAATACAATAGTGTTGAAAAGCTCGTAATCAACGATATGAACTCTTATGTTTTGATTAAAACTTGTTTTGCGGTCCTTTTTGTAGAGGTTTCGGACGAGCGGGTCTAAATGGGCCGTAAAATGGACCCCTTGGACTTTTAACTGAGTAAAAAATACAGAAATTGAGTTTTTTCAATATAATCGTGTTGAAACGATCGTAATCAATTATATGAACTCCAAGAATTTGATTAAAACTTGTTTTTCAGTCATTTTTGAAGAGGTTTCGGGCGAGCGGGTCTAAATGGGCCGTAAAATGGACCTGTTGGACTTTTAACGGAGTAAAAAACACCGAATTTGAGTTTTTGCAATATAATCTTGTTGAAAAGCTCGTAATCAATTATATGAACTCCTAAAATTGGATCAAAACTTGTTTTTCGGTCCTTTTTGTAGAGGTTTCGGACGAGCGAGTCTAAATGGGCCTTAAAATGGACCCGTTCAACTTATAACTGCGTAAATAGAACAAAAATTGAATTTTTGCAATACAATAGTGTACAAAAGCTCGTAATCAACGATATGAACTCTTATGTTTTGATTAAAACTTGTTTTGTGGTCCTTTTTGTAGAGGTTTCGGACGAGCGAGTCTAAATGGGCCGTAAAATGGACCCGTTGGACTTTGAACTGAGTAAAATATACAGAAATTGAGTTTTTGCAATGTAATCGTGTGTAAACGATCGTAATCAATGATATGAACTCCTAAAATTTTATTATAACATGTTTTTCGGTCATTTTTGAAGAGGTTTCGGGCGAGCGGGTCTAAATGGGCCGTAAAATGGACCCGTTGGAGTTTTAACTGAGTAAAAAATACAGAAATTGACTTTTAGTAATATAATATTGTTGAAAAGCTCGTAATCAATTATATGAACTCCTAAAATTGGATCAAAACATGTTTTGCAGTCCTTTTGTAGAGGTTTCGGACGAGCGGGTCTAAATGGGCCGTAAAATGGACCCGTTGGACTTTTAACTGAATAATACATAAATTGAGTTTTTGCAATATAATCGTGTTGAAAAGATCGTAATCAATGATATGAAGTCCTAAAATTTGATTAAAACTTGTTTTTCGGTCATTTTTGAAGAGGTTTCGGGCGAGCGGGTCTAAATGGGCCGTAAAATGGACCCGTTGGACTTTTAACTGAGTAAAAAATATAGAAATTGACTTTTAGTAATATAATCTTGTTGAAAAGCTCGTAATCAATTATATGAACTCCTAAAATTGGATCAAAACTTGTTTTTCGGTCCTTTTTGTAGTGGTTTCGGATGAGCGGGTCTAAATGGGCCTTAAAATGGACCCGTTGAACTTATAACTGCGTAAAAAGAACATAAATTGAATTTTTGCAATACAATAGTGTTGAAAAGCTCGTAATCAACGATATGAACTCTTAAGTTTTGTTTAAAAATTGTTTTGCGGTCCTTTTTGTAGAGGTTTCGGACGAGCGGGACTAAATAGGCCGTCAAATGGACCCGTTGGACTTTTAACTGAGTAAAAAGTACAAAAATTGAGTTTTTGTGATATAATCGTGTTGAAAAGATCGTAATCAATTATATGAACTCCTAAAATTTGATTAAAACTTGTTTTTCAGTCATTTTTGAAGTGGTTTCGGGCGAGCGGGTCTAAATGGGCCGTAAAATAGAACCGTTGGACTTTTAACTGAGTAAAAAGTACAAAAATTGAGTTTTTGCAATATAATCGTGTTGAAAAGCTCGTAATCAATGATTTGAAGTCCTAAAATTGGATCAAAACTTTTTTTCGATCCTTTTTGTAGAGGTTTCGAACGAGCGAGTCTCAATGGGCCGTAAAATGGACCCGTTGGACTTTTAACTGAGTAAAAAATACCGAATTTGAGTTTTTGTAATACAATCTTGTTGAAAATCTCGTAATCAATTATATGAACTCCTAAAATTGGATCAAAACTTGTTTTTCGGACCTTTTTGTAGAGTTTTCGGACGAGCGGGTCTAAATGGGCCTTAAAATGGACCCGTTGAACTTATAATTGCGTAAATAGAACATAAATTGAATTTTTGCAATAAAATAGTGCTGAAAAGCTCGTAATCAAGGGTATGAACTCGTAAGTTTTGACTAAAACTTGTTTTGCGGTCCTTTTTGTAGAGGTTTCGGACGAGTGGGTCTAAAGGGGCCATAAAATGGATCCGTTGAACTTTTAACTGAGTAAAAAATGCCGAATTTGAGTTTTTGCAATATAATCTTGTTGAAAAGCTCGTAATCAATTATATGAACTCCTAAAATTGGATCAAAACTTGTTTTTCGGTCGTTTTTGTAGAGGTTTGGAACGAGCGGGTCTAAATGGGCCGTAAAATGGACCCGTTGGACTTTTAACTGAGTAAAATACACCGAATTTGAGCTTTTGCAATATAATCTTGTTGAAAAGCTCGTAATCAATTATATGAACTCCTAAAATTGGATCAAAACTTGTTTTTCGGACCTTTTTGTAGAGTTTTCGGACGAGCGGGTCTAAATGGGCCTTAAAATGGACCCGTTGAACTTATAACTGCGTAAAAAGAACATAAATTGAATTTTTGCAATACAATAGTGTTGAAAAGCTCGTAATCAACGATATGAACTCTTAAGTTTTGATTAAAACTTGTTTTGCGGTCCTTTTTGTAGAGGTTTCGGACGAGCGGGTCTAAATGGGCCGTAAAATGGACCCGTTGGACTTTTAACTGAGTAAAAAATACAGAAATTGAGTTTTTGCAATATAATCTTGTTGAAAAGATCGTAATCAATTATATGAACTCCTAAAATTTGATTAAAACTAGTTTTTCAGTCATTTTTGAAGAGGTTTCGGGCGAGCGGGTGTAAATGGGCCGTAAAATGGACCCGTTGGACTTTTAACTAAGTATAAAACACCGAATTTGAGTTTTTGCAATATAATCTTGTTGAAAAGATCGTAATCAATTATATGAACTCCTAAAATTGGATTAAAACTTCTTTTTCGGTCCTTTTTGTAGAGGTTTTGGACGAGCGAGTCTAAATGGGCCTTAAAATGGACCCGTTGAACTTATAACTGCGTAAAAAGAACAGAAATTGAATTTTTGCAATAAAATAGTGTTCAAAAGCTCGTAATCAACGATATGAACTCTTATGTTTTGATTAAAACTTGTTTTGCGGTCCTTTTTGTAGAGGTTTCGGACGAGCGAGTCTAAATGGGTCGTAAAATGGACCCGTTGGACTTTGAACTGAGTAAAAAATACAGAAATTGAGTTTTTGCAATATAATCGTGTTTAAACGATCGTAATCAATTATATGAACTCCTAAAATTTGATTAAAACTTGTTTTTCAGTCATTTTTGAAGAGGTTTCGGGCGAGAGGGTCTAAATGGGCCGTAAAATGGGCCCGTTGGACTTTTAACTGAGTAAAAAATACAGAAATTTACTTTTAGTAATATAATATTGTTGAAAAGCTCGTAATCAATTATATGAACTCCTAAAATTGGATCAAAACTTGTTTTTCGGTCCTTTTTGTAGTGGTTTCGGACGAGCGGGTCTAAATGGGCCTTAAAATGGACCCGTTGAACTTATAACTGCGTAAAAAGAACATAAATTGAATTTTTGCAATACAATAGTGTTGAAAAGCTCGTAATCAACGATATGAACTCTTAAGTTTTGATTAAAACTTGTTTGGCGGTCCTTTTTGTAGAGGTTTCGGATGAGCGGGTCTAAATGGGCCGTAAAATGGACCCGTTGGACTTTTAACTGAGTAAAAAGTATATAAATTGAGTTTTTGCAGTATAATCTTGTTGAAAAGATCGTAATCAATTATATGAACTCCTAAAATTTGATTAAAACTTGTTTTTCAATCATTTTTGAAGTGGTTTCGGGCGAGCGGGTCTAAATGGGCCGTAAAATGGACCCGTTGGACTTTTAACTATGTAAAAAATGTCGAATTTGAGTTTTTGCAATATAATCTTGTTGAAAAGCTCGTAATCAATTATATGAACTCCTAAAATTGGATCAAAACTTGTTTTCGGTCCTTTTTGTAGAGGTTTCGAACGAGCGGGTCTAAATGAGCCTTAAAATGGACCCGTTGAACTTATAACTGCGTAAAAAGAACAGAAATTGAATTTTTGCAATACAATAGTGTTGAAAAGCTCGTAATCAACGATATGAACTCTTAAGTTTTGATTAAAACTTGTTTTGCAGTCCTTTTTGTAGAGGTTTCGGACGAGCGGGTATAAATGGGCCGTAAAATGGACCCGTTGGACTTTTAACTGAGTAAAAAAGTACATAAATTGAGTTTTTGCAATATAATCTTGTTGAAAAGATCGTAATCAATTATATGAACTCCTAAAATTGGATGAAAACTTTTTTTTCGGTCCTTTTTGTAGAGGTTTCGGACGAGCGGATCTAAATGGGCCGTAAAATGGACCCGTTGAACTTATAACTGCGTAAAAAGAACAAAAATTGAAATTTTGCAATACAATAGTGTTGAAAAGCTCGTAATCAACGATATGAACTCTTATGTTTTGATTAAAACTTGTTTTGCGGTCCTTTTTGTAGAGGTTTCGGACGAGCGGGTCTAAATGGGCCGTAAAATGGACCCCTTGGACTTTTAACTGAGTAAAAAATACAGAAATTGAGTTTTTTCAATATAATCGTGTTGAAACGATCGTAATCAATTATATGAACTCCAAGAATTTGATTAAAACTTGTTTTTCAGTCATTTTTGAAGAGGTTTCGGGCGAGCGGGTCTAAATGGGCCGTAAAATGGACCTGTTGGACTTTTAACGGAGTAAAAAACACCGAATTTGAGTTTTTGCAATATAATCTTGTTGAAAAGCTCGTAATCAATTATATGAACTCCTAAAATTGGATCAAAACTTGTTTTTCGGTCCTTTTTGTAGAGGTTTCGGACGAGCGAGTCTAAATGGGCCTTAAAATGGACCCGTTCAACTTATAACTGCGTAAATAGAACAAAAATTGAATTTTTGCAATACAATAGTGTACAAAAGCTCGTAATCAACGATATGAACTCTTATGTTTTGATTAAAACTTGTTTTGTGGTCCTTTTTGTAGAGGTTTCGGACGAGCGAGTCTAAATGGGCCGTAAAATGGACCCGTTGGACTTTGAACTGAGTAAAATATACAGAAATTGAGTTTTTGCAATGTAATCGTGTGTAAAGGATCGTAATCAATTATATGAACTCCTAAAATTTTATTATAACATGTTTTTCGGTCATTTTTGAAGAGGTTTCGGGCGAGCGGGTCTAAATGGGCCGTAAAATGGACCCGTTGGACTTTTAACTGAGTAAAAAATACAGAAATTGACTTTTAGTAATATAATATTGTTGAAAAGCTCGTAATCAATTATATGAACTCCTAAAATTGGATCAAAACATGTTTTGCAGTCCTTTTGTAGAGGTTTCGGACGAGCGGGTCTAAATGGGCCGTAAAATGGACCCGTTGGACTTTTAACTGAATAATACATAAATTGAGTTTTTGCAATATAATCGTGTTGAAAAGATCGTAATCAATGATATGAAGTCCTAAAATTTGATTAAAACTTGTTTTTCGGTCATTTTTGAAGAGGTTTCGGGCGAGCGGGTCTAAATGGGCCGTAAAATAGACCCGTTGAACTTATAACTGCGTAAAAAGAACAGAAATTGAATTTTTGCAATACAATAGTGTTGAAAAGCTCGTAATCAACGATATGAACTCTTAAGTTTTGATCAAAACTTGTTTTTCGGTCATTTTTGAAGAGGTTCGAGCGAGCGGGTCTAAATGGGCCGTAAAATGGACCCGTTGGACTTTTAACTAAGTAAAAAATACCAAATTTGAGTTTTTGCAATGTAATCGTGTTGAAAAGATCGTAATCAATTATATGAACTCCTAAAATTTGATTAAAACTTGTTTTGCGGTCATTTTTGTAGAGGTTTCGGACGAGCGGGTCTAAATGGGACGTAAAATGGACCCGTTGGACTTTTAACTGAGTAAAAAGTATATATTTTGAGTTTTTGCAATATAATCGTGTTGAAA
Source organism: Hibiscus trionum (assembly GCA_030270665.1). NCBI lineage: Eukaryota > Viridiplantae > Streptophyta > Magnoliopsida > Malvales > Malvaceae > Hibiscus > Hibiscus trionum. Next base: position 34,908,265 of record BSYR01000026.1, on the reverse strand, counting down.
AGATCGTAATCAATTATATGAACTCCTAAAATTTGATTAAAACTTGTTTTTTAGTCATTTTTGAAGTGGTTTCGGGCGATCCGGTCTAAATGTGCCGTAAAATGGACCCGTTGGACTTTTAACTAATTAAAAAATGCCGAATTTGAGTTTTTGCAATATAATCTTGTTGAAAAGCTCGTAATCAATTATATGAACTCCTAAAATTGGAACAAAACTTGTTTTTCGGTCCTTTTTGTAGAGGTTTCGAACGAGCGGGTCTAAATGGGCCGTAAAATGGACCCGTTGGAATTTTAACTGAGTAAAAAATACCGAATTTGAGTTTTTGCAATATAATCTTGTTGAAAAGCTCGTAATCAATTATATGAACTCCTAAAATTGGATCAAAAATTGTTTTTCGGTCGTTTTTGTAGAGGTTTCGGACGAGCGGGTCTAAATGGGCCTTAAAATGGACCCGTTGAACTTATAACTGCGTAAAAAGAACAGAAATTGAATTTTTGCAATACAATAGTGTTGAAAAGCTCGTAATCAACGATATGAACTCTTAAGTTTTGATTGAAACTTGTTTTGCGGTCCTTTTGGTAGAGGTTTCGGACGAGCGGGTCTAAATGGGCCGTAAAATGGACCCGTTGGACTTTTAACTGAGTAAAAAAGTACATAAATTGAGTTTTTGCAATATAATCGTGTTGAAAAGATCGTAATCAGTTATATGAACTCCTAAAATTTGATTAAAACTTGTTTTTCAGTCATTTTTGAAGATGTTTCGGGCTAGCGGGTCTAAATGGTCCGTAAAATGGACCCGTTGGACTTTTAACTAAGTAAAAAATGCCGAATTTGAGTTTTTACAATATAATCTTGTTGAAAAGCTCGTAATCAATTATATGAACTCCTAAAATTGGAACAAAACTTCTTTTTCGGTCCTTTTTGTAGAGGTTTCGAACGAGCGGGTCTAAATGGGCCGTAAAATGGACCCGTTGGACTTTTAACTGAGTAAAAAATACCGAATTTGAGTTTTTGCAATATAATCTTGTTGAAAAGCTCGTAATCAATTATATGAACTCCTAAAATTGGATCAAAACTTGTTTTTCGGTCGTTTTTGTAGACGTTTCGGACGAGCGGGTCTAAATGGCCCTTTAATGGACCCGTTGAACTTATAACTGCGTAAAAAGAACAAAAATTGAATTTTTGCAATACAATAGTGTTGAAAAGCTCGTAATCAACGATATGAACTCTTAAGTTTTGATTAAAACTTGTTTTGCGGTCCTTTTTTTAGAGGTTTCGGACGAGCGGGTCTAATTGGGCCGTAAAATGGACTCGTTGGACTTTTTTTTGAAGAAAGCGGGCCTCGTTAAAAACCCCTACTAATATCCCAAGGCACAAGACCTGGAGAAACCCTAAAAGGGGAAAAGAGTACCCAGAATTTATTTATAAAGAACGAGGTGAAACCTCGCAAAGTACAGCGTTGTGAATACAATCAGGATACATGGACCCAAAAGACATAGAAGTCATGGTCCTAAGGGCATGGGTAGCCAAAGTATGTGCAAAAATATTAGCCTCACGGCAAACAAAATGAACATGAGCAAAAGAAAAACAATCCAAAGCTGCATGAGCTTGCAGAATCGTCGGACCCATAGAAGAAAGATCTGGGCCCAGAGAGTTGATCCTATTCGCGAGAGAAGCACAGTCTATCTCGAAAATCAAGTGACTCCATCCTTGGGATTGAGCAAAAGTAATACCAGCAAGAAGACCTTTCCCTTCAGACGTAATAGCATCTGAGCAACTGCCTAAAGGGTAAGCCAGACCGTCGACAACCATCCCTGACTCATCACGGGCTACAACACCAACCGCCGCTGCACGTGTGGAAGGGTCGAAAGCCCCATCCATATTAACTTTAATGTGACCCCGAGGGAGATGTCTCCAACGAGAAGGAGAGACTGTCAAGGGGGTAGGAGAGGTAGGTGAATATATAGCTTCAGAGTAGTCATGATGAAGACTGATGGAATTGACAGCAATTAACCACGGGTGTTGAAGATGTCGGTTATGGATCTAGTCGTTGCGCCTGTTCCAAATGTTCCACAGAGTAGTCAAGAAAAGCCCGAAGAGGTCAGAGGAAAGGAGGCCAGCACCTTCCTCTAGCCATTGAAGGCCGGTGGAAGCAATGTTGTTGATTAGAGAGATAGGAAGGCCAATCAAACGAAGGGCCTCCGAGGCACCAGAGCAATCACGGAGAGCATGGAGAATCGATTCCGTACTGGAATGACAAACGGGGCAGGGACCTGAGTCTGGTGCAAAAGCATGTAGGCGAACCCCGACAGGTAGAGCCTCAGATCCCAAGCGCCAGCCAAAAGTTTTGACTTTAGGTAAGACCTTGAGTTTGGAGAGAAACTTCCAAATCCGTGGAGGGCGAATTATAGGTTCTGGGGGGCGTTGCAAAAAGAGATAGCCAGATCTAACTAAATAAATACCAGAATCATTAGGGCTCCATAGGATGGAGTCACGAGTATCATTGATAATAGGAATTGATAAAACTGAGTCGGCATCGGCCGTTGTAAAGTACGCACGGACTTTAGTAGGGTCCCAAGCTGCTTGGTTCCGAATCGTAAAGTCGCGACAACGAATGTGGACTTCATCCGATATCTCATAATCCCCATAAAGGTGTATAGGCGAGGAGCCTCCCCAGTTGTCTTGATGGAGTCGTATGTTACTATTAATACCAGGTCGATAGAGGAAACCTCCAAAAAGATGTTGCTTAGCATGATAAAGACCTTGCCAGGCAAAAGATCCACGATAAGGCCGAGATGCATTAAGAATGTTGCCTGAAGGAAAGTATTTGGATTTATAAATTTGACCCAGAAGGGAATCTGGTTCGCAGATAAGGCGCCATAATTGTTTATCAAGAAGCGCAATGTTAAAGTTATTGAGATCCCTAAATCCCATACCTCCTACTGATTTAGGCAAGCACACCTGTTACCAAGGGAGCATGTGCCATCCTTTCTTATTAGTTTTTCCAGACCACCAATATCGTCGAATGGCAGAGGTCATATCATCAATAATGTTTTGGGGTAATAAATAACATGACATAACATATTGAGGTAGAGATTGTAACACAGCTTTAATAAAGATTTCCCTACCACTGAAGGAAAGGAGTTGTTTGTCCCATTTGGACAATCTTTCATGAACTTTATCTCGTATAAACCCTAAGGATAAGGTCTTATTTTTACCAATAAGAAGAGGTACCCCCAGATAGACACCAGGGTTGGAGACCTCAAAAACTTGAAGGTAGGAATTAGTAGCATGGCGAGTCGAACTGGGAGTGCGTGGATTGTAAAAAATAGTGGACTTATCAAAATTAACTGCTTGTCCAGAGGCAGAAGCGTATGTTTGGAGAGCTAATTTAAGATGAGCGGCTTCCTCTGGTTTCGAGTTGAAAAAAACTATACAATCATCTGCAAATAGAAGGTGGTTAACCTTGGGTCCATGCTTGCTGGCACCAAGGCCAGGAAGCAGACCATGTTGTTTAGCATCAGACAAAAAAGCTGAAAGCCATTGAGTGCAAAAAAGGAAAAGAAAAGGGGATAAAGGGTCACCTTGGCGGAGACCCCGTTGAGGCCGAAAAAAGGGGGAGAAGGAGTTGTTGACCTTAACCGTAAAAGAAACTGAGGAGATACATCGTATCAAAAGAGACACCCATGATGGTGCAAAGCCTATACGGTTCATGACATTTTCAAGGAAAGACCATTCAACCATATCAAAGGCCTTTTCCATATCAAGCTTAAGAGCAGCACCTTGAGTAGACTTAGAAGTACCAGTGTTAATAAAGTGAATTATTTCGTGAGCAATAAGAATATTATCTGTGATATTACGTCCCTGAACGAAGGCAGCTTGGTTGGAACTAATGCAAAAGGGGATAGTATGTTTCATCCTATTAACTAAAACCTTGGCAATAATTTTGTATATTACTGTGCAGAGACTAATGGGCCTGAGATGCCTCATAGAAGTTGGATCCTTAATCTTAGGTATGAGTACCAAAATTGTTTGGTTTACCGAAGCCATATCTGCTGACCCATTGAGAAGATTAAGGCAGAGCGTGGTGACATCTGACCCAACTGTATCCCAGTGTTGTCGAAAGAAACCGCTAGGCAAGCCATTAATGCCAGGGGCTTTTCTTGGATCGATATCGCGGAAAGCGGTGACGATCTCCTCTGTTGTGAATTCCCTAGAGAGGGACTCATTCATAGCAGGCGTAATGGAGGGAGGGATTTTTTTATAGAATTTGATCTGATAAGGAGGGGTTAGAGGAAGTAAAAAGAGTGTGGAAGTATGAGGATGCAATTGTTATAAGATCGGAGTCGGCAGTACACCAATTGTTGTTGGCATCAAAAAGGCTAGTGATGGTATTCTTTTTTTTCCTGCTAGTAGCGCGGGCATGAAAAAATGGGTATTTTTGTCTCCTTGAGATAACCATAGGTTGCGAGAGCGTTGCGCCCAGTACACTTCCTGCTCATTTAGTAATTTGTGGAGCTCAGTTTTGGCTGCAATGTATTTACCTTTAGCAGTAGCCGAGAGAGGTCGCTGTAAAAATTTGTTGATTCTCTTAGTGAAAATATTGATACGACCAGTGGACTTAAATCTTTGTTGGGATTGCCAATCTCCTAAGCAGGAGCCAATAGCTTTAATTTTATCAAGGGTATTGCCCTTAGTAGAAGTCCAAGTTTGTTTGACAACAAAGATGCCATCGTCATTGGTTGCCCAGCAATTTTCAAAACGGAAATTAGATGGCGGGGGTCGGTGGTTTGTTAGAGGTGGTGGTTTCGTATTCAAGAGTAGAAAGCATTGATCAGATTTAGCATCAAAGTCGGAAATAATGTTATAATTGGGATTATTAGCTTTCCATGCCATATTTCCTACAAAACGGTCTAATCTCTCAAATAAAGTAGGAGTTTTAGGCCCAAGTTTAGACCAAGTGAACCAACCCTTGGAAGGTTTGCAGTCAAAAAGGTTATTACGGGAGAGGCATTGTCGGAAATTATTGATTTGAGATCTTGCACGACGACAGCCGCCTTGTTTCTCATTATCAGATAGGATTTCGTTGAAATCACCACCGAGAAGCCAAGGTAGACCATCGTTGTTGTTTAGCGAATCAATTAAATCCCAAGTTTTAGTTTTATTACTTGTTTCAGAATAACCATGTATTCCAGTGAAATAAAACGAATAAGAATTGCATCTAACATAAGTATGAATGAAACGATCCGAATAAGCAAGCATAGAAATATCATAATTATTCAAGGAAAATAAAGCAATACCATAGCAGTTATCAGAGTAATCAACCTAAAACCAAATCCATACCTAGCAAAGAACTAAGACGGCTACAAGCCGTATTTTTAAGTTTAATTTCACATAAAAAAAGTAAATCAGGAGAATGAAGACGAACATATTGCTGGAGGTGTTGAACTGCCTGGACCTTCCCAAGACCCTGACAGTTCCAGCATAAGATGATCATTTCCCTCGGCGGGGCTGTGAGTCAGCCGCCGCCGGAGAGTTTTTTTCCGCTGCTCATCCCAGCTTTCGGGGTTAGAGAATGAGAGGGCCTGGACTTCTTTGGCTGGAGGATCACATGGATAGGGGAGCGTCTCTTAGTGCCACGGTTGGGAGGGATATGGATAGGAGCAGGAGCCGATGCTGCATCATTGGGATAGTTCTTAAGAAGCCAAGAGTCAAATGCATCAAAAAGAGAAATACCAGTTTGAAGGAAAGGCTTACTTAATTGAGCATCCAGTTTCTGTACTTGTTGAGCAATAGGGCTTGGCACACCATCATCTTGGCCTTCCAAGTCGCCTTGCTCAGAGTCCTCAGGGATAGGGTATATGGTATTCAAGGGTTGTGGTGATATAACCCGAGAAGGGAGTGGAGCTCGTGATGGAATCTGGGCTTCTAGTTTAGTACATACCATGGGATAGAGAGAAGAGGGGAGAAGAAACTTAGTACATACCAAATGAGCAAAGGAAAGGGGGTAAAAGAATAATTACATGCCCATAAGCAATAAAAGAGGAACATATAAAAAATAAATGCAGCTAGACATGGGTAGAGGCAGCAGACACAGCTATGCGACCAGCTTTGTAGAACGACAGCCACACGGGTGGGGTATGTAACTTGCAAGACAAGAAGAAAGGCGTAAGATGACGAAAAAATATTGTAGTATAGAAAAGGCCATACAGTGATACAAAATATAATAGGAAACAGAGGGTTCCAAAGTCTCATAGCAAAGAGGGTGGATAAGCATGGTATGATAGAGTGATAAAAGTAATGAAACAATCCAACCATTATAGCAAAAATAAAAGGAGGCAAAGAAATATGGTGTGGTAAATATGAAGAGGTAAGCATAACATTATAATGTGGAGCATGTAACGAAAGGGAACCGTTCTTATAAAAAGTAAAGAAAACTTGGTAAACAAAGAGAAGCAGAATGAAGGTAAGGGAGCCAAAAAAGCAAAGCAATATGATGCAACACCACAAAGAGCCAAAAGGCCTGATGAGGATGATATGTGCAAAATAGGAGGGATCATCAGTGAACATATTGTACATAAAAGTAGGATAGAGATCAATAGTTATGAAGGTTCCCACGTGGTGGGTCGTAGCAAAATTCCCTTTGAGGGATCGAAAGAGACCAATGATCATGGCGATATTAACAATATAGGAAGATAAGTTGCACACTGAAAACAATAAGAAATTAAACACACAAATCATAATCTTATATATGTAAAATTGGTAAAACCCCAAATAGGAAAATGATGGATAAAACATTTAGCATAATAATGAATATAAAAAGAAAACAAAACCCTGAGGAGGTTAGTTAAACAATGACCCGCTGTTGAAAGGATGGTAAGAGCATATTTAACCAAAGAAACAGGTAAGAAAGACTTAGAATCGAGAGAAAATATATATAAAACAAGGGGATTGCCCCAAAACATAAAGTGGACATACAATATCAGAAGATCACAAAGATACATCGAAAGTCCGGTGAATAAAAGCTCGAAGCAAAAAAAGATGGTGTGTAAGCCACAATAAACCAAATACAATAGGGGGAAAAATCAGATAAAGAATTGATATTAATAAGTGAAAAATGAAAGAACCAGTATGTGAAAGACCATAAGTATTGATGAATAGAATAAAACAAAATAACAGTAGTGATAGTAAAAATTGTAAAGAGAAAAAATCAAATTGACATGGAGGTGTAATATTGAGGCCAAACCTGTGGTGCAATAGTAGTATATGCCTAAAATTAAAATAGTTACAGAGAAAAAGTGTATTCCCAAAAGGATTGAAAAATATTCCCACATGGAGGGTCGATAGAAGTTTCCCAAGATGGGATCGGTAGGCAGCAGTGAAGAAACATACAATAGTAGAAAAAAATGGGGGCAGATCCCAGCAAAAATCAAAAGTAACCATATCATTAAATATAACAGAGAGGAGAAAACATAGTTGGATATAATGTAATTGAGAGCATACATGTAAACAAAATATAGAAATAGAGTAAAAAATACTAAAAGGGAAAAATTGAAACAGAGTAATTGGATATAATGGTGGGATGAAACAGTGGCAGCAAACGAAAATTGAATGATTGTAATGGTAACAAGAAGCATGGGTAAAAAAAAGGAAAATTGAAAATTGAAATGTGGGAGTGAAAGGATATTACCAGATGTAGTTGGGGTTGCAATCCTTCTTACGACCGTTAGGGAAGGTGGAAAACCCAAGGAAATATCTGAAAATATACAAAGAGTGAGAAGCGCAACAGGGAATATCGAATGAAATAAAGCCCTATAAAAATTTGCATAATAAAATTGGGAGAAGGGGATTTGTCCCAATTTTCCGCTGAGCAGCGGTGGCTGGGAAGCCCTAGAAGACGGTATACAGCGCATGTAATCGAAACCGGATCGGAGATCCTGCAAACGTGAAAGAAAACATAAGACAACTTTAAAAGTAGAGGAAGAGAGAACGAAGATTGAAAAAGGGGTGTGCGGCTTGTGGCCTGGTGTCCGACGGCGGATAGAGATCTGACGGCTGGAAAATCCGGTGGCTCTTGATAGATGGCAGATCTGTGAAGCCCATATTTGTATCTCGTAAAAACCACCAAATATTTGGGGTTAGCAAGAACACAAAGCGATCGGAGCAAAAAGACCCAAAAAATTCAGAATAAAAATTATGAAAAAGAAAATGAAAGAAAAGATAAAACAAGGAAAGGGTGGGAAATCTGGCGGCTGGAGAGACCAATGGCACAGGGTAGATGGCAGATCTGAGGGAACCATATATGTATCTCGCAACAAACCACAAAAAGTTGGGGATTAGCAAGAATATAAAACGATCGGAGCAAAAAAATCTATATAAAATAGAATAAAGAATATAAAGAAGAAAATAAAGGAGAAAATCAAAGAATAGATAAAACAGGGGAAGGGTGGGATGGCTTTACGAGAGATTCTTACGAGAGCAGGTGGTCGGCATGGTAAAGGGGAATGAAGCGGCAGAGAGGCCAAAGACAAAAGAAAGGGGGAAGGGGAAAGAGCACGGGGGAAAGAGAAAATGAAGGGAAAACGCAAAAGCAAAAAACCTCACACCAAACCAAGAGAAACCTGAGAGAGAGAATTCCGAGAGCCATCCCACACCCGTTACCCGTTGGACTTTTAATTGAGTAAAAAGTACAAAAATTGAGTTTTTGCAATATAATCGTGTTGAAAAGATCGTAATCAATTATATGAACTCCTAAAATTTGATTAAAACTTGTTTTTTAGACATTTTTGAAGAGGTTTCGGGCGAGCGTGTCTAAATGGGCCGTAAAATGGACCCGTTGAACTTTTAACTGAGTAAAAAATACCGAATTTGAGTTTTTGCAAAATAATCTTGTTGAAAAGCTCGTAATCAATTATATGAACTCCTAAAATTGGATCAAAACTTATTTTTCGGTCCTTTTTGTAGAGGTTTCGGGTGAGCGGTTCTAAATGGGCCTTAAAATGGACCCGTTGAACTTATAACTGCGTAAAAAGAACAAAAATTGAATTTTTGCAATACAATAGTGTTGAAAAGCTCGTAATCAACGATATGAACTCTTAAGTTTTGATCAAAACTTGTTTTGCGGTCCTTTTTGTAGAGGTTTTGGACAAGCGGGTCTAAATGGGTTGTAAAATGGACCCGTTGGACTTTGAACTGAGTAAAAAATACAGAAATTGAGTTTTTGGAATATAATCGTGTTGAAACGATCGTAATCAATTATATGAACTCCTAAAATTTGATTAAAACTTGTTTTTCAGTCATTTTTAAAGAGGTTTCGGGCGAGAGGGTCTAAATGGGCCGTAAAATGGACCCGTTGGACTTTTAACTGAGTAAAAACCACCGAATTTGAGTTTTTGCAATATAATCTTGTTGAAAAGCTCGTAATCAATTATATGAACTCCTAAAATTGGATCAAAACTTGTTTTTCGGTCCTTTTTGTAGAGGTTTCGGACGAGCGAGTCTAAATGGGCCTTAAAATGGACCCGTTGAACTTATAACTGCATAAAAAGAACAGAAATTGAATTTTTACAATACAATAGTGTTCAAAAGCTCGTAATCAACGATATGAACTCTTAAGTTTTGATTAAAACTTGTTTTGCGGTCCTTTTTGTAGAGGTTTCGGACGAGCGAGACTAAATGGGCCGTAAAATGGACCCGTTGGACTTTTAACTAAGTAAAAAATACCGAATTTGAGTTTTTGCAAAATAATCTTGTTGAAAAGCTCGTAATCAATTATATGAACTCCTAAAATTGGATCAAAACTTATTTTTCGATCCTTTTTGTAGAGGTTTCGGGTGAGCGGGTCTAAATGGGCCATAAAATGGACCCGTTGAACTTATAACTGCGTAAAAAGAACATAAATTGAATTTTTGCAATACAATAGTGTTGAAAAGCTCGTAATCAACGATATGAACTCTTAAGTTTTGATTAAAACTTGTTTTGCGGTCCTTTTTGTAGAGGTTTCGGACGAGCAAGTCTAAATGAGCCGTAAAATGGACCCGTTAGACTTTTAACTGAGTAAAAAGTATATAAATTGAGTTTTTACAATATAATCGTGTTGAAAAGATCATAATCAATTATATGAACTCCTAAAATTTGATTAAAACTTGTTTTTCAATCATTTTTGAAGAGGTTTCGGACGAGCGGGTCTAAATGGGATGTAAAATGGACCCGTTGGACTTTTAACTAAGTAAAAAATGCCGAATTTGAGCTTTTGCAATATAATCTTGTTGAAAAGCTCGTAATCAATTATATGAACTCCTAAAATTGGATCAAAACTTGTTTTTCGGTCCTTTTTGAAGAGGTTTCGAACGAGGGGGTCTAAATGGGCCGTAAAATGGACCCGTTGGACTTTTAACTAAGTAAAAAATACCGAATTTGTGTTTTTGCAATATAATCTTGTTGAAAAGCTCGTAATAAATTATATGAACTCCTAAAATTGGATCAAAACTTGTTTTTCGGTACTTTTTGTAGAGGTTTCGGACGAGCGGGTCTAAATGGCCCTTAAAATGGACCCGTTGAACTTATAATTGCGTAAAACGAACAGAAATTGAATTTTTGCAATACAATAGTGTTGAAAAGCTCGTAATCAACGATATGAACTCTTAAGTTTTGATTAAAACTTGTTTTGCGGTTCTTTTTGTAGAGGTATCGGACGAGCGAGTCAAAATGGGCCGTAAAATGGACCCGTTGTACTTTTAATTGAGTAAAAAATACAGAAATTGAGTTTTTGTAATATAATCGTGTTGAAACGATCGTAATCAATTATATGAACTCTTAAAATTTGATTAAAACTTGTTTTCCAGTCATTTTTGAAGAGGTTTCGGGCGAGCGGGTCTAAATTGGCCGTAAAATGGACACGTTGGACGTTTAACTGAGTAAAAAACACCGAATTTGAGTTTTTGCAATATAATCTTGGTGAAAAGCTCGTAATCAATTATATGAACTCCTAAAATTGGATCAAAACTTGTTTTTCGGTCCTTTTTGTAGAGGTTTCGGACGAGCGAGTCTAAATGGGCCTTAAAATGGACTCGTTGAACTTATAACTGCGTAAAAAGAACAAAAATTGAATTTTTGCAATACAATAGTGTTGAAAAGCTCGTAATCAACGATATGAACTCTTAAGTTTTGATCAAAACTTGTTTTGCGGTCCTTTTTGTAGAGGTTTCGGACGAGCGGGTCTAAATGGGTTGTAAAATGGACCCGTTGGACTTTTAACTGAGTAAAAAATATAGAAATTAATTTTTTCCAATATAATCGTGTTGAAACGATCGTAATCAATTATATGAACTCCTAAAATTTGATTAAAACTTGTTTTTCAGTCATTTTTGAAGAGGTTTCGGTCGAGCGGGTCTAAATGGGCCGTAAAATGGACCCGTTGGACTTTTAACTGGGTAAAAAACACCGAAATTGAGTTTTTGCAATATAATCTTGTTGAAAAGCTCGTAATCAACTATATGAACTCCTAAAATTGGATCAAAACTTGTTTTTCGGTCCTTTTTGTAGTGGTTTCGGACGAGCGGGCCTAAATGGGCCTTAAAATGGACCCGTTGAACTTATAACTGCGTAAAAAGAACATAAATTGAATTTTTGCAATACAATAGTGTTGAAAAGCTCGTAATCAACGATATGAACTCTTAAGTTTTAATTAAAACTTGTTTTGCGGTCCTTTTTGTAGAGGTTTCGGACGAGCGGTCTAAATGGGCCGTAAAATGGACCCGTTGGACTTTTAACTGAGTAAAAAGTACATAAATTGAGTTTTTGCAATATAATCGTGTTGAAAAGATCGTAATCAATTATATGAACTCCTAAAATTTGATTAAAACTTGTTTTTCAATCATTTTTGAAGAGGTTTCGGGCGAGCGGGTCTAAATGAGACGTAAAATGGACACGCTGGACTTTTAACTAAGTAAAAAATGCCGAATTTGAGCTTTTGCAATATAATCTTGTTGAAAAGCTCGTAATCAATTATATGAACTCCTAAAATTGGATCAAGACTTGGTTTTCGGTCCTTTTTGAAGAGGTTTCGAACGAGCGGGTCTAAATGGGCCGTAAAATGGACCCGTTGGACTTTTAACTAAGTAAAAAATGCCGAATTTGTGTTTTTGCAATATAATCTTGTTGAAAAGCTCGTAATCAATTATATGAACTCCTAAAATTGGATCAAAACTTGTTTGTCGGTACTTTTTGTAGAGGTTTCGGACGAGCAGTTCTAAATGGCCCTTAAAATGGACCCGTTGAACCTATAATTGCGTAAAAAGAACATAAATTGAATTTTTGCAATACAATAGTGTTGAAAAGCTCGTAATCAACGATATGAACTCATAAGTTTTGATTAAAACTTGTTTTGCGTTCCTTTTTGTAGAGGTATCGGACGAGCGAGTCAAAATGGACCCGTTGGACTTTTAACTGAGTAAAAAATACAGAAATTGAGTTTTTGTAATTTAATCGTGTTGAAATGATCGTAATCAATTATATGAACTCCTAAAATTTGATTAAAACTTGTTTTTCAGTCATTTTTGAAGAGGTTTCGGGCGAGCGGGTATAAATGGGACGTAAAATGGACCCGTTGGACTTTTAACTGAGTAAAAAACACCGAATTTGAGTTTTTGCAATATAATCTTGTTGAAAAGCTCGTAATCAATTATATGAACTCCTAAAATTGGATCAAAACTTGTTTTTCGGTCCTTTTTGTAGAGGTTTCGGACGAGCGAGTGTAAATGGGCCTTAAAATGGACCCGTTGAACTTATAACTGCGTAAAAAGAACAGAAATTTAATTTTTGCAATACAATACTGTTGAAAAGCTCGTAATCAACGATATGAACTCTTAAGTTTTGATTAAAACTTGTTTTGCGGTCCTTTTTGTAGAGGTTTCCGACGAGCGGGTCTAAATGGGCCGTAAAATGGACCCGTTGGAGTTTTAACTGAGTAAAAAATACAGAAATTGAGTTTTTCCAATATAATCATGTTGAAACGATCGTAATCAATTATATGAACTCCTAAAGTTTGATTAAAACTTGTTTTTCAGTCATTTTTGAAGAGGTTTCGGGCGAGCGGGTCTAAATGGGCCGTAAAATGGACCCGTTAGACTTTTAACTGAGTAAAAAACACCGAATTTGAGTTTTTGCAATATAATCTTGTTGAAAAGCTCGTAATCAATTATATGAACTCCTAAAATTGGATCAAAACTTATTTTTCGGTCCTTTTTGTAGAGGTTTCGGACGAGCGAGTCTAAATGGGCCTTAAAATGGACCCGTTGAACTTATAACTGCGTAAAAAGAACAGAAATTGAATTTTTGCAATACAATAGTGTTGAAAAGCTCGTAATCAACGATATGAACTCTTAAGTTTTGATTAAAACTTGTTTTGCGGTCCTTTTTGTAGAGGTTTCGGACGAGCGGGTCTAAATGGGCCGTAAAATGGACCCGTTGGACTTTTAACTGAGTAAAAAATATAGAAATTGAGTTTTTCCAATATAATCGTGTTGAAACGATCGTAATCAATTATATGAACTCCTAAAGTTTGATTAAAACTTGTTTTTCAGTCATTTTTGAAGAGGTTTCGGGCGAGCTGGTCTAAATGGGCCGTAAAATGGACCCGTTGGACTTTTAACTGAGTAAAAAATACAGAAATTGACTTTTTGCAATATAATCTTGTTGAAAAGCTCGTAATCAACTATATGAACTCCTAAAATTGGATCAAAACTTGTTTTTCGGTCCTTTTTGTAGTGGTTTCGGACGAGCGGGCCTAAATGGGCCTTAAAATGGACCCGTTGAACTTATAACTGCGTAAAAAGAACATAAATTGAAATTTTGCAATACAATAGTGTTGAAAAGCTCGTAATCAACGATATGAACTCTTAAGTTTTGATTAAAACTTGTTTTGCGGTCCTTTTTGTAGAGGTTTCGGACGAGCGGGTTTAAATGGGCCGTAAAATGGACCCGTTGGACTTTGAACTAAGTAAAAAATTTAGAAATTGAGTTTTTGCAATATAATCGTGTTGAAACGATCGTAATCAATTATATGAACTCCTAAAATTTGATTAAAACTTGTTTTTCAGTCATTTTTGAAGAGGTTTCGGGCGAGCGGGTCTAAATGGGCCGTAAAAAGGACCCGTTGGACTTTTAACTGGGTAAAAAACACCGAATTTGAGTTTTTGCAATATGATCTTGTTGAAAAGCTCGTAATCAATTATATGAACTCCAAAAATTGGATCAAAACTTGTTTTTCGGTCCTTTTTGTAGTGGTTTCGGACGAGCGGGCCTAAATGGGCCTTAAAATGGACCCGTTGAACTTATAACTGCGTAAAAAGAACATAAATTGAATTTTTGCAATACAATAGTGTTGAGAAGCTCGTAATCAACGATATGAACTCTTAAGTTTTAATTAAAACTTGTTTTGCGGTCCTTTTTGTAGAGGTTTCGGATGAGCGGGTCTAAATGGGCCGTAAAATGGACCCGTTGGACTTTTAACTGAGTAAAAAGTACATAAATTGAGTTTTTGCAATATAATCGTGTTGAAAAGATCGTAATCAATTATATGAACTCCTAAAATTTGATTAAAACTTGTTTTTCAATCATTTTTGAAGAGGTTTCGGGCGAGCGGGTCTAAATGAGACGTAAAATGGACACGCTGGACTTTTAACTAAGTAAAAAATGCCGAATTTGAGCTTTTGCAATATAATCTTGTTGAAAAGCTCGTAATCAATTATATGAACTCCTAAAATTGGATCAAGACTTGGTTTTCGGTCCTTTTTGAAGAGGTTTCGAACGAGCGGGTCTAAATGGGCCGTAAAATGGACCCGTTGGACTTTTAACTAAGTAAAAAATGCCGAATTTGTGTTTTTGCAATATAATCTTGTTGAAAAGCTCGTAATCAATTATATGAACTCCTAAAATTGGATCAAAACTTGTTTGTCGGTACTTTTTGTAGAGGTTTCGGACGAGCAGGTCTAAATGGCCCTTAAAATGGACCCGTTGAACCTATAATTGCGTAAAAAGAACATAAATTGAATTTTTGCAATACAATAGTGTTGAAAAGCTCGTAATCAACGATATGAACTCATAAGTTTTGATTAAAACTTGTTTTGCGTTCCTTTTTGTAGAGGTATCGGACGAGCGAGTCAAAATGGACCCGTTGAACTTTTAACTGAGTAAAAAATACAGAAATTGAGTTTTTGTAATTTAATCGTGTTGAAATGATCGTAATCAATTATATGAACTCCTAAAATTTGATTAAAACTTGTTTTTCAGTCATTTTTGAAGAGGTTTCGGGCGAGCGGGTATAAATGGGACGTAAAATGGACCCGTTGGACTTTTAACTGAGTAAAAAACACCGAATTTGAGTTTTTGCAATATAATCTTGTTGAAAAGCTCGTAATCAATTATATGAACTCCTAAAATTGGATCAAAACTTGTTTTTCGGTCCTTTTTGTAGAGGTTTCGGACGAGCGAGTGTAAATGGGCCTTAAAATGGACCCGTTGAACTTATAACTGCGTAAAAAGAACAGAAATTTAATTTTTGCAATACAATACTGTTGAAAAGCTCGTAATCAACGATATGAACTCTTAAGTTTTGATTAAAACTTGTTTTGCGGTCCTTTTTGTAGAGGTTTCGGACGAGCGGGTCTAAATGGGCCGTAAAATGGACCCGTTGGAGTTTTAACTGAGTAAAAAATACAGAAATTGAGTTTTTCCAATATAATCATGTTGAAACGATCGTAATCAATTATATGAACTCCTAAAGTTTGATTAAAACTTGTTTTTCAGTCATTTTTGAAGAGGTTTCGGGCGAGCGGGTCTAAATGGGCCGTAAAATGGACCCGTTAGACTTTTAACTGAGTAAAAAACACCGAATTTGAGTTTTTGCAATATAATCTTGTTGAAAAGCTCGTAATCAATTATATGAACTCCTAAAATTGGATCAAAACTTATTTTTCGGTCCTTTTTGTAGAGGTTTCGGACGAGCGAGTCTAAATGGGCCTTAAAATGGACCCGTTGAACTTATAACTGCGTAAAAAGAACAGAAATTGAATTTTTGCAATACAATAGTGTTGAAAAGCTCGTAATCAACGATATGAACTCTTAAGTTTTGATTAAAACTTGTTTTGCGGTCCTTTTTGTAGAGGTTTCGGACGAGCGGGTCTAAATGGGCCGTAAAATGGACCCGTTGGACTTTTAACTGAGTAAAAAATACAGAAATTGAGTTTTTCCAATATAATCGTGTTGAAACGATCGTAATCAATTATATGAACTCCTAAAGTTTGATTAAAACTTGTTTTTCAGTCATTTTTGAAGAGGTTTCGGGCGAGCTGGTCTAAATGGGCCGTAAAATGGACCCGTTGGACTTTTAACTGAGTAAAAAATACAGAAATTAACTTTTTGCAATATAATCTTGTTGAAAAGCTCGTAATCAACTATATGAACTCCTAAAATTGGATCAAAACTTGTTTTTCGGTCCTTTTTGTAGTGGTTTCGGACGAGCGGGCCTAAATGGGCCTTAAAATGGACCCGTTGAACTTATAACTGCGTAAAAAGAACATAAATTGAATTTTTGCAATACAATAGTGTTGAAACGATCGTAATCAATTATATGAACTCCTAAAATTTGATTAAAACTTGTTTTGCGGTCCTTTTTGTAGAGGTTTCGGACGAGCGGGTTTAAATGGGCCGTAAAATGGACCCGTTGGACTTTGAACTAAGTAAAAAATTTAGAAATTGAGTTTTTGCAATATAATCGTGTTGAAACGATCGTAATCAATTATATGAACTCCTAAAATTTGATTAAAACTTGTTTTTCAGTCATTTTTGAAGAGGTTTCGGGCGAGCGGGTCTAAATGGGCCGTAAAATGGACCCGTTGGACTTTTAACTGAGTAAAAAACACAGAATTTGAGTTTTTGCAATATGATCTTGTTGAAAAGCTCGTAATCAATTATATGAACTCCTAAAATTGGATCAAAACTTGTTTTTCGGTCCTTTTTGTAGTGGTTTCGGACGAGCGGGCCTAAATGGGCATTAAAATGGACCCGTTGAACTTATAACTGCGTAAAAAGAACATACATTTAATTTTTGCAGTACAATAGTGTTGAAAAGCTCGTAATCAACGATATGAACTCTTAAGATTTGATTAAAACATGTTTTGCGGTCCTTTTTGTAGAGGTTTCGGACGAGCGGGTCTAAATGGGCCGTAAAATGGACCCGTTGGACTTTTAACTGAGTAAAAAGTACATAAATTGAGTTTTTACAATATAATCGTGTTGAAAAGATCGTAATCAATTATATGAACTCCTAAAATTTGATTAAAACTTGTTTTTCAATCATTTTTGAAGAGGTTTCGGGCGAGCGGGTCTAAATGGGACGTAAAATGGACCCGTTGGACTTTTAACTAAGTAAAAAATGTCGAATTTGAGCTTTTGCAATATAATCTTGTTGAAAAGCTCGTAATCAATTATATGAACTCCTAAAATTGGATCAAAACCTTTTTTCGGTCCTTTTTGTAGAGGTTTCGAACGAACGGGTCTAAATGGGCCGTAAAATGGACCCGTTGGACTTTTAACTGAGTAAAAAATACAGAAATTGAGTTTTTGCAATATAATCTTGTTGAAAAGCTCGTAATCAATTATATGAACTCCTGAAATTGGATCAAAACTTGTTTTTCGCTCCTTTTTGTAGAGGTTTCGGACGAGCGAGTCTAAATGGGCCTTAAAATGGACCCGTTGAACTTATAACTACGTAAAAAGAACATAAATTGAATTTTTGCAATACAATAATGTTGAAATGCTCGTAATCAACGATATGAACTCTTAAGTTTTGATTAAAACTTGTTTTGCGGTCCTTTTTGTAGAGGTTTGGGACGAGCGGGTCTAAATGGGCCGTAAAATTGACCCGTTGGACTTTTAACTGAGTAAAAAGTACAAAAATTGAGTTTTTGCAATATAATCGTGTTGAAAAGATCGTAATCAATTATATGAACTCCTAAAATTTGATTAAAACTTGTTTTTCAGTCATTTTTGAAGAGGTTTCGGGCGAGCAGGTCTAAATGGGCCGTAAAATGGACCCGTTGGACTTTTAACTGAGTAAAAAATACCGAATTTGTGTTTTTGCTATATAATCTTGTTGAAAAGCTCGTAATCAATTATATGAACTCCTAAAATTTGATCAAAACTTGTTTTTCGGTCATTTTTGAAGAGGTTTCGGGCGAGCGGGTCTAAATGGGTCGTAAAATGGACCCGTTGGACTTTTAACTGAGTAAAAAATACCGAATTTGTGTTTTTGCTATATAATCGTGTTGAAACGATCGTAATCAATTATATGAACTCCTAAAATTTGATTAAAACTTGTTTTTCAGTCATTTTTGAAGAGGTTTCGGGCGAGCGGGTCTAAATGGGCCGTAAAATGGACCCGTTGGACTTTTAACTGAGTAAAAAATACAAAAATTGACTTTTTGCAATATGATCTTGTTGAAAAGCACGTAATCAATTATATGAACTCCAAAAATTGGATCAAAACTTGTTTTTCGGTCCTTTTTGTAGTGGTTTCAGACGAGCGGGCCTAAATGGGCCTTAAAATGAACTCGTTGAACTTATAACTGCGTAAAAAGAACATAAATTTAATTTTTGCAATACAATAGTGTTGAAAAGCTCGTAATCAACGATATGAACTCTTAAGTTTGATTAAAACTTGTTTTGCGGTCCTTTTTGTAGAGGTTCGGACTAGCGGTTTTAAATGGGCTCTAAAATGGACCCGTTGGACTTTTAACTGAGTAAAAAGTACATATATTGAGTTTTTGCAATATAATCGTGTTGAAAAGATCGTAATCAATTATATGAACTCCTAAAATTTGATTGAAACTTGTTTTTCAGTCATTTTTGAAGAGGTTTCGGGCGAGCGGGTCTAAATGGGCCATAAAATGGACCCGTTGGACTTTTAACTAAGTAAAAAATGCCAAATTTGAGTTTTTGCAATATAATCTTGTTGAAAAGCTCGTAATCAATTATATGAACTCCTAAAATTGGATCAAAACTTGTTTTTCGGTCGTCTTTGTAGAGGTTTCGAACGAACGAGTCTAAATGGGCCGTAAAATGGACCCGTTAAACTTTTAACTGAGTAAAAAATACCGAATTTGAGTTTTTGCAATATAATCTTGTTGAAAAGCTCGTAAGCAATTATATGAACTCCTAAAATTGGATCAAAACTTGTTTTTCGGTCCTTTTTGTAGAGATTTCGTACGAGCGAGTCTAAATGGGACGTAAAATGGACCCGTTGGACTTTTAACTTAGTAAAAAATGCCGAATTTGAGCTTTTGCAATATAATCTTGTTGAAAAGCTCGTAATCAATTATATGAACTCCTAAAATTGGATCAAAACTTGTTTTTCGGTCCTTTTTGAAGAGGTTTCGAACGAGCGGGTCTAAATGGGCCGTAAAATGGACCCGTTGGACTTTTAACTAAGTAAAAAATACCGAATTTGTGTTTTTGCAATATAATATTGTTGAAAATATCGTAATCAATTATATGAACTCCTAAAATTGGATCGAAACTTGTTTTTCGGTACTTTTTGTAGAGGTTTCGGACGAGCGGGTCTATATGACCCTTAAAATGGACCCGTTGAACTTATAATTGCGTAAAAAGAACATAAATTGAATTTTTGCAATACAATAGTGTTGAAAAGCTCATAATCAACGATATGAACTCTTAAGTTTTGATTAAAACTTGTTTTGCGGTCCTTTTTGTAGAGGTATCGGACGAGCGAGTCAAAATGGACCCGTTGGACTTTTAACTGAGTAAAAAATACAGAAATTGAGTTTTTGCAATATAATCGTGTTGAAACGATCGTAATCATTTATATGAACTCCTAAAATTTGATTAAAACTTGTTTTTCAGTCATTTTTAAAGAGGTTTCGGGCGAGCGGGTCTAAATGGGCCGTAAAATGGACCCGTTGGACTTTTAACTGAGTAAAAAATACAGAAATTGACTTTTTGCAATATAATCTTGTTGAAAAGCTCGTAATCAATTATATGAACTCCTAAAATTGGATCAAAACTTGTTTTTCGGTCCTTTTTGTAGTGGTTTCGGCCGAGCGGGCCTAAATGGGCCTTAAAATGGACCCGTTGAACTTATAACTGCGTAAAAAGAACAAAAATTGAATTTTTGCAATACAATAGTGTTGAAAAGCTCGTAATCAACGATATGAACTCTTAAGTTTTGATTAAAACTTGTTTTGCGGTCCTTTTTGTAGAGGTTTCGGACGAGCGGGTCTAAATGGGCCGTAAAATGGACCCGTTGGACTTTTAACTGGTAAAAAATACAGAAATTGAGTTTTTCCAATATAATCGTGTTGAAACGATCGTAATCAATTATATGAACTCCTAAAGTTTGATTAAAACTTGTTGTTCAGTCATTTTTGAAGAGATTTCGGGCGAGCGGGTCTAATTAGGCCGTAAAATGGACCCGTTCGAATTTTAACTGAGTAAAAAATACAGAAATTGACTTTTTGCAATATAATCTTGTTGAAAAGCTCGTAATCAATTATATGAACTCCTAAAATTGGATCAAAACTTTTTTTTCGGTCCTTTTTGTAGTGGTTTCGGACGAGCGGGCCTAAATGGGCCTTAAAATGGACCCGTTGAACTTATAACTGCGTAAAAAGAACATAAATTGAATTTTTGCAATACACTAGTGTTGAAAAGTTCGTAATCAACGATATGAACTCTTAAGTTTTGATTAAAACTTGTTTTGCGGTCCTTTTTGTAGAGGTTTCGGACGAGCGGGTCTAAATGGGCCGTAAAATGGACCCGTTGGACTTTGAACTAAGTAAAAATATAGAAATTGAGTTTTTGCAATATAATCGTGTTGAAACGATCGTAATCAATTATAAGAACTCCTAAAATTTGATTAAAACTTGTTTTTCAGCCATTTTTGAAGAGGTTTCGGGCGAGCGGGTCTAAATGGGCCGTAAAATGGACCCGTTGGACTTTTAACTGAGTAAAAAACACCGAATTTGAGTTTTTGCAATATGATATTGTTTAAAAGCTCGTAATCAATTATATGAACTCCTAAAATTGGATCAAAATTTTTTTTCGGTCCTTTTTGTAGAGGTATCGGACGAGCGGGCCTAAATGGGCCTTAAAATGGACCCGTTGAACTTAAAACTGCATAAAAAGAACAGAAATTGAATTTTTGCAATATAATAGTGTTCAAAAGCTCGTAATCAACGATATGAACTCTTAAGTTTTCATTAAAACTTGTTTTGCGGTCCTTTTTCTAGAGGTTTCGGACGAGCGGGTCTAAATGGGCCGTAAAATGGACCCGTTGGACTTTGAACTGAGTAAAAAATACAGAAATTGAGTTTTTGCAATAATATCGTGTTGAAACGATCGTAATCAATTATATGAACTCCAAAAATTTGATTAAAACTTGTTTTTCAGTCATTTTTGAAGAGGTTACGGGCGAGTGGGCCTAAATGGGCCGTAAAATGGACTCGTTGGACTTTTAACTGAGTAAAAAATACAAAAATTGATTTTTTGCAATATGATCATGTTGAAAAGCTCGTAATCAATTATATGAACTATAAAAATTGGATCAAAACTTGTTTTTCGGTCCTTTTTGTAGTGGTTTCAAACGAGCGGGCCTAAATAGGCCTTAAAATGAACTCGTTGAACTTATAACTGCGTAAAAAGAACATAAATTGAATTTTTGCAATACAATAGTGTTGAAAAGCTCGTAATCAACGATATGAATTCTTAAGTTTTGTTTAAACTTCTTTTGCGGTCCTTTTTGTAGAGGTTTCGGACTAGCGGGTTTAAATGGGCTCTAAAATGGACCCGTTGGACTTTTAACTGAGTAAAAAGTACATATATTGAGTTTTTGCAATATAATCGTGTTGAAAAGATCGTAATCAATTATATGAACTCCTAAAATTTGATTAAAACTTGTATTTCAGTCATTTTTGAAGAGGTTTCGGGCGAGCGGGTTTAAATGGGCCATAAAATGGACCCGTTGGACTTTTAACTAAGTAAAAAATGCCAAAATTGAGTTTTTGCAATATAATCTTGTTGAAAAGCTCGTAATCAATTATATGAACTCTTAAAATTGGATCAAAACTTGTTTTTCGGTCGTTTTTATAAAGGTTTCGAATGAACGGGTCTAAATGGGCCGTAAAATGGACCCGTTGGACTTTTAACTGAGTAAAAAATACAGAATTTGAGTTTTTGCAATATAATCTTGTTGAAAAGCTTGTAATCAATTATATGAACTCCTAAAATTGGATCAAAACTTGTTTTTCGGTCCTTTTTGTACAGATTTCGGACGAGCGAGTCTAAATGGGACTTAAAATGGACCCGTTGAACTTATAATTGCGTAAAAAAATAGAAATTGAATTTTTGCAATATAATAGTGTTGAAAAACTCGTAATCAACGATATGAAATCTTAAGTTTTGATTAAAACTAGTTTTGCGGTTCTTTTTGTAAAGGTTTCGGACGAGCGGGTCTAAATGGGCCGTAAAATGGACCCGTTGGACTTTTAACTAAGTAAAAAATACCGAATTTGAGTTTTTGCAATATAATCTTGTTGAAAAGCTCGTAATCAATTATGTGAACTCCTAAAATTGGATCAAAATTTATTTTTCGGTCCTTTTTGTAGAGGTTTCGGGCGAGCGGGTCTAACTGGGACTTAAAATGGACCTGTTGAACTTATAATTGCGTAAAAAGAACAGAAATTGAATTTTTGCAATAAAATAGTGTTGAAAAGCTCGTAATCAACGCTATGAACTCTTAAGTTTTGATTAAAACTTGTTTTGCGGTCCTTTTTGTAGAGGTTTCGGACGAGCGGGTCTAAATGGGCCGTAAAATGGACCCGTTGGACTTTTAACTGAGTAAAAAATACATAAATTGTGTTTTTGCAATATAATTGTGTTGAAACGATCGTAATCAATTATATGAACTCCTAAAATTTAATTATAACTTGTTTTTCAGTCATTTTTGAAGAGGTTTCGGGCGAACGGGTCTAAATGGGCCGTAAAATGGACCCGTTGCACTTTTAACTAAGTAAAAAATACCGAATTTGAGTTTTTGCAATATAATGTTGTTGAAAAGCTCGTAACAAATTATATGAACTCCTAAAATTGGATCAAAACTTATTTTTCGGTCCTTTTTATAGAGGTTTCGGACGAGCGGGTCTAAATGGGCCTTAAAATGGACCCGTTGAACTTATAACTGCGTAAAAAGAACATAAATTGAATTTTTGCAATACAATAGTGTTGAAAAGCTCGTGATCAACGATATGAACTCTTAAGTTTTGATTAAAACTTGTTTTGCGGTCCTTTTTGTAGAGGTTTTGGACGAGCGGGTCTAAATGGGCCGTAAAATGGACCCGTTGGACTTTTAACTGAGTAAAAAGAACATAAATTGAGTTTTTGCAACATAATCGTGTTGAAAAGATCGTAATCAATGATATGAATTCCTAAAATTTGATTAAAACTTGTTTTTCGATCATTTTTGAAGAGGTTTCGGGCGAGCGGGTATAAATGGGCCGTAAAATGGACCCGTTGGACTTTTAACTGAGTAAAAAATACCGAATTTGTGTTTTTGCAATATAATCTTGTTGAAAAGCTCGTAATAAATTATATGAACTCCTAAAATTTGATCAAAACTTGTTTTTCGGTCATTTTTGAAGAGGTTTCGGGCGAGCGGGTCTAAATGGGTCGTAAAATGGACCCGTTGGACTTTTAACTAAGTAAAAAATACCGAATTTGAGTTTTTACAATATAATCTTGTTGAAAAGCTCGTAATCAATTATATGAACTCCTAAAATTGGATCAAATTTTATTTTTCGGTCCTTTTTGTAGAGGTTTCGGGCGAGCGGGTCTAACTGGGCCTTAAAATGGACCTGTTGAACTTATAACTGCGTAAAAAGAACAGAAATTGAATTTTTGCATTACAATAGTGTTGAAAAGCTCGTAATCAACGATATGAACTCTTAAGTTTTCAATACAACAGTTTTCAAAAGCTTGTAATCAACAATATGAACTCTTAAGTTTTGATTAAAACTTGTTTCGCGTTCCTTTTTGTAGAGGTTTCGGACGAGCGGGTCTAAATGGGCCCTAAAATGGACCCTCTGGCCTTTTAACTAAGTAAAAAGTACAAAAATTGTGTTTTTGCAATATAATCATGTTGAAAAGATCATAATCAATGATATGAAGTCCTAAAATTTGATTAAAACTTGTTTTTCGGTCATTTTTGAAGAGGTTTCGGGCGAGCAGGTCTAAATGGGCCGTAAAATGGACCCGTATGCACTTTTAACTGAGTAAAAAATACCGAATTTGAGTTTTTGCAATATAATCTTGTTGAAAAGCTCGTAACCAATTATATGAACTCCTAAAATTGGATCAAAACTTATTTTTCGGTCCTTTTTGTAGAGGTTTCAGATGAGCGGGTCTAAATGGGCCTTAAAATGGACCCGTTGAACTTATAACTGCGTAAAAAGAACATAAATTGAATTTTTGGAATACAATAGTGTTGAAAAGCTCGTAATCAACGATATGAACTCTTAAGTTTTGATTAAAACTTGTTTTGCGGTCCTTTTTGTAGAGGTTTCGGACGATCGGGTCTAAATGGGCCGTAAAATGCACCCGTTGGACTTTTAACTGAGTAAAAGTACAAAAATTGAGTTTTTGCAATATAATCGTGTTGAAAAGATCGCAATCAATGATATGAAGTCCTAAAATTTGATTAAAACTTTCTTTTCGGTCATTTTTGAAGAGGTTTCGGGCGAGCGGGTCTAAATGGGCCGTAAAATGGACCTGTTGGACTTTTAACTAAGTAAAAAATACCGAATTTGAGTTTTTACAATATAATCTTGTTGAAAAGCTCGTAATCAATTATATGAACTCCTAAAATTGGATCAAATTTTATTTTTCGGTCCTTTTTGTAGAGGTTTCGGGCGAGCGGGTCTAACTGGGCCTTAAAATGGACCTGTTGAACTTATAACTGCGTAAAAAGAACAGAAATTGAATTTTTGCATTACAATAGTGTTGAAAAGCTCGTAATCAACGATATGAACTCTTAAGTTTTGATTAAAACTTGTTTTGCGGGCCTTTTTGTAGAAGTTTCGGACGAGCGGGTCTAAATGGGCCGTAAAATGGACCCGTTGGACTTTTAACTGAGTAAAAAATACAGAAATTGAGTTTTTGCCATATAATTGTGTTGAAACGATCGTAATCAATTATATGAACTCCTAAAATTTGATTAGAACTTGTTTTTCACTCATTTTTGAAGAGGTTTCGGGCGAGCAGGTCTAAATGGGCCGTAAAATGGACCCGTTACACTTTTAACTGAGTAAAAATTACCGAATTGAATTTTTGCAATACAACAGTTTTCAAAAGCTTGTAATCAACAATATGAACTCTTAAGTTTTGATTAAAACTTGTTTCGCGTTCCTTTTTGTAGAGGTTTCGGACGAGCGGGTCTAAATGGGCCCTAAAATGGACCCTCTGGCCTTTTAACTAAGTAAAAAGTACAAAAATTGTGTTTTTGCCATATAATCGTGTTGAAAAGATCATAATCAATGATATGAAGTCCTAAAATTTGATTAAAACTTGTTTTTCGGTCATTTTTGAAGAGGTTTCGGGCGAGCAGGTCTAAATGGGCCGTAAAATGGACCCGTATGACTTTTAACTGAGTAAAAAATACCGAATTTGTGTTTTTGCTATATAATCTTGTTGAAAAGCTCGTAATCAATTATATGAACTCCTAAAATTTGATCAAAACTTGTTTTTCGGTCATTTTTTAAGAGGTTTCGGGCGAGCGGGTCTAAATGGGCCGTAAATTGGACCCGTTGGACTTTTAACCAAGTAAAAAATACCGAATTTGAGTTTTTGCAATATAATCATGTTGAAAAGCTCGTAATCAAATATATGAACTCCTAAAATTGGATCAAAACTTATTTTTCGGTCCTTTTTGTAGAGGTTTCGGACGAGCGGGTCTGAATGGGCCTTAAAATGGACCCGTTGAACTTATAACTGCGTAAAAAGAACATAAATTGAATTTTTGCAATACAATAGTGTTGAAAAGCTCGTAATCAACGATATGAACTCTTAAGTTTTGATTAAAACTTGTTTTGCGGTCCTTTTTGTAGAGGTTTCGGACGAGCGGGTCTAAATGGGCCGTAAAATGGACCCGTTGGACTTTTAACTGAGTAAAAAATACAGAAATTGAGTTTTTGCAATATAATTGTGTTGAAACGATCGTAATCAATTATATGAACTCCTAAAATTTGATTATAACTTGTTTTTCATTCATTTTTGAAGAGGTTTCGGGCGAGCGGGTCTAAATGGGCCATAAAATGGACCCGTTGCACTTTTAACTGAGTAAAAAATACCGAATTTGAGTTTTTGCAATATAATCTTGTTGAAAAGCTCGTAACCAATTATATGAACTCCTAAAATTGGATCAAAACTTATTTTTCGGTCCTTTTTGTAGAGGTTTCAGACGAGCGGGTCTAAATGGGCCTTAAAATGGACCCGTTGAACTTATAACTGCGTAAAAAAGAACATAAATTGAATTTTTGCAATACAATAGTGTTGAAAAGCTCGTGATCAACGATATGAACTCTTAAGTTTTGATTAAAACTTGTTTTGTGGTCCTTTTTGTAGAGGTTTTGGACGAGCGAGTCTAAATGGGCCGTAAAATGGACCCGTTGGACTTTTAACTGAGTAAAAAGTACAAAATTGAGTTTTTGCAATATAATCGTGTTGAAAAGATCGTAATCAATGATATGAACTCCTAAAATTTGATTAAAACTTTCTTTTCGGTCATTTTTGAAGAGGTTTCGGGCGAGCGGGTCTAAATGGGCCGTAAAATGGACCCGTTGGACTTTTAACTAAGTAAAAAATACCGAATTTGAGTTTTTTCAATATAATCTTGTTGAAAAGCTCGTAATCAATTATATGAACTCCTAAAATTGGATCAAAACTTGTTTTTCGGTCCTTTTTGTATAGGTTTCGGACGAGCGAGTCTAAATGGGCCTTAAAATGGACCCGTTGAACTTATAACTGCGTAAAAAGAACATAAATTGAATTTTTGCAATACAACAGTGTTTAAAAGCTCGTAATCAACGATATGAACTCTTAAGTTTTGATTAAAACTTGTTTTGCGGTCCTTTTTGTAGAGGTTTCGGACGAGCGGGTCTAAATGGGCCGTAAAATGGACCCGTTGGACTTTTAACTGAGTAAAAAGTACAAAAATTGAGTTTTTGCAATATAATCGTGTTGAAAACATCGTAATCAATGATATGAAGTCCTAAAATTTGATTAGAACTTGTTTTTCACTCATTTTTGAAGAGGTTTCGGGCGAGCAGGTCTAAATGGGCCGTAAAATGGACCCGTTGGACTTTTAACTGAGTAAAAAATACCGAATTTGTGTTTTTGCAATATACTCTTGTTGAAAAGCTCGTAATCAATTATATGAACTCCTAAATTTTGATCAAAACTTGTTTTTCGGTCATTTTTGAAGAGGTTTCGGGCGAGCGGGTCTAAATGGGCCGTAAAATAGACCCGTTGGACTTTTAACTAAGTAAAAAATACCGAATTTGAGGTTTTGCAATATAATCATGTTGAAAAGCTCGTAATCAATTATATGAACTCCTAAAATTGGATCAAAACTTATTTTTCGGTCCTTTTTGTAGAGGTTTCGGAGAGCGGGTCTAAATGGGCCTTAAAATGGACCCGTTGAACTTATAACTGCGTAAAAAGAACATAAATTGAATTTTTGCAATACAATAGTATTGAAAAGCTCGTAATCAACGATATGAACTCTTAATTTTTGATTAAAACTTGTTTTGCGGTCCTTTTTGTAGAGGTTTCGGACGAGCGGGTCTAAATGGGCCGTAAAATGGACCCGTTGGACTTTTAACTAAGTAAAAAATACAGAAAATGGAGTTTTTGCAATATAATCGTGTTGAAACGATCGTAATCAATTATATGAACTCTTAAAATTTGATTATAACTTGTTTTTCAGTCATTTTTGAAGAGGTTTCGGGCGAGCAGGTCTAAATGGGCCGTAAAATGGACCAGTTGGACTTTTAACAGAGTAAAAAACATCGAATTTGAGTTTTTGCAATATAATCTTGTTGAAAAGCTCGTAACCAATTATATGAACTCCTAAAATTGGATCAAAACTTGTTTTTCGGTCCTTTTTGTAGAGGTTTCGGGCGAGCGGGTCTAAATGGGCCTTAAAAGGGACCTGTTGAACTTATAACTGCGTAAAAAGAACAGAAATTGAATTTTTGCAATACAACAATGTTCAAAAGCTCGTAATCAACGATATGAACTCTTACGTTTTGATTAAAACTTGTTTTGCGGTACTTTTTGTAGAGGTTTCGAACGAGCGGGTCTAAATGGGCCGTAAAATGGACCCGTTAGACTTTTAACTGAGTAAAAAGTACAAAAATTGAGTTTTTGCAATATAATCGTGTTGAAAAGATCGTAATCAATGATATGAAGTACTAAAATTTGTTTAAAACTTGTTTTTCGGTCATTTTTGAAGATGTTTCAAGCGAGCAGGTCTAAATGGGCCGTAAAATGGACCCGTTGGACTTTTAACTCAGTAAAAAATACCGAATTTGAGTTTTTGCAATATAATCTTGTTGAGAAGCTCGTAATCAATTATATGAACTCCTAAAATTGGATCAATACTTGTTTTTCAGGCCTTTTTGTAGAGGTTTCGGACGTGCGAGCCTAAATGGGCCTTAAAATGGACCCGTTGAACTTATAACTGCGTAAAAAGAACAGAAATTGAATTTTTTCAATACAACAGTGTTCAAAAGTTCGTAATCAACGATATGAACTCTTAAGTTTTGATTAAAACTTGTTTTGCGTTCCTTTTTGTAGAGGTTTCGGACGAGAGGGTCTAAATGGGCCGTAAAATGGACCCATTGGACTTTTAACTGAGTAAAAAGTACAAAAATTGAGTTTTTGCAATATAATCGTGTTGAAAAGATCGTAATCAATGATATGAAGTCCTAGAATTTGATTAAAACTTGTTTTTCGGTCATTTTTTAATAGGTTTCGGGCGAGCAGGTCTAAATGGGCCGTAAAATGGACCCGTTGGACTTTTAACTAAGTAAAAAATACCGAATTTGTGTTTTTGCAATATAATCTTGTTGAAAAGCTCGTAATCAATTATATGAACTCCTAAGTTTTGATTAAAACTTGTTTTGCGGTCCTTTTTGTAGAGGTTTCGGACGATCGGGTCTAAATGGGCCGTAAAATGGACCCGTTGGACTTTTAACTAAGTAAAAAGTACAAAATTGAGTTTTTGCAATTTAATCTTGTCGAAAAGCTCGTAATCAGTTATATGAACTCCTAAAATTGGATCAAAACTTATTTTTTGGTTCTTTTTGTAGAGGTTTCGGGCGAGCGGGTCTAAATGGGCCTTAAAATGAACCTGTTGAACTTATAACTGCAGAAATTGAATTTTTGCAATACAACAGTGTTCGAAAGCTCGTAATCAACGATATGAACTCTTAAGTTTTGATTAAAACTTGTTTTGCGGTCCTTTTTGTAGAGGTTTCAGACGAGCGAGTCTAAATGGGCCGTAAAATGGACCCGTTGGACTTTTAACAGAGTAAAAAGTACAAAAATTGAGTTTTTGCAATATAATTGTGTTGAAACGATCGTAATCAATTATACGAACTCCTAAACTTTGATTATAACTTGCTTTTCAGTCAATTTTGAAGAGGTTTCGGGCGAGCGGGTCTAAATGGGCCGTAAAATGGACCCGTTGCACTTTTAACTGAGTAAATATTACCGAATTTGAGTTTTTGCAATATAATCTTGTTGAAAAGCTCGTAACCAATTATATAAACTCCTAAACTTGGATCAAAACTTATTTTTCGGTCCTTTTTGTAGAGGTTTCAGACGAGCGGGTCTAAATGGGCTTTAAAATGGACCCGTTGAACTTATAACTGCGTAAAAAGAACATAAATTGAATTTTTGCAATACAATAGTGTTGAAAAGCTCATGATCAACGATATGAACTCTTAAGTTTTTTATTAAAACTTGTTTTGCGGTCCTTTTTATAGAGGTTTTGGACGAGCGGGTCTAAATGGGTCGTAAAATGGACCCGTTGGACTTTTAACTGAGTAAAAAGTACAAAATTGAGTTTTCGCAATATAATCGTGTTGAAAAGATCGTAATCAATTATATGAAGTCCTAATATTTGATTAAAACTTGTTTTTTGGTCATTTTTGAAGAGGTTTCGGGCGAGCAAGTCTAAATGGGCCGTAAAATGGACCCGTTGGACTTTTAACTAGGTAAAAAATACCGAATTTGTGTTTTTGCAATATAATCTTGTTAAAAAGCTCGTAATCAGTTATATGAACTCCTAAAATTTGATCAAAACTTGTTTTTCAGTCATTTTTGAACAGGTTTCGGGCGAGTGGGTCTAAATGGGCCGTAAAATGGACCCGTTGGACTTTTAACTAAGTAAAAAATACCGAATTTTAGTTTTTGCAATATAATCTTGTTGAAAAGCTCGTAATCAATTATATGAACTCCTAAAATTGGATCAAAACTTGTTTTTCGGTCCTTTTTGTAGAGGTTTCGGACGAGCGGGTCTAAATGGGCCTTAAATTGGACCAGTTGGACTTTTAACTGAGTAAAAAATACCGAATTTGAGTTTTTGCAATATAATCTTGTTGAAAAGCTCGTAATCAATAATATGAACTCCTAAAATTGGATCAAAACTTGTTTTTAGGTCCTTTTTGTAGAGGATTCGGACGAGCGGGTCTAAATTGGCCTTAAAATGGACCCGTTGAACTTATAACTACGTAAAAAGAAAAGAAATTGAATTTTTGCAATACAATAGTGTTGAAAAGCTCGTAATCAACGATATGAACTCTTAAGTTGATTAAAACTTGTTTTACGGTCCTTTTTGTAGAGGTTTCGGACGAGCGGGTCTAAATGAGCCGTAAAATGGACCCGTTGGACTTTTAACTAAGTAAAAAATACAGAAATTGAGTTTTTGCAATATAATCGTGTTGAAAAGATCGTAATCAATTATATGAACTCCTAAAATTTGATTAAAACTTGTTTTCAGTCATTTTTGAAAAGGTTTCGGGCGAGCGGGTCTAAATGGGCCCATAAAATGGACCCGTTGGACTTTTAACTGAGTAAAAAACACCGAATTTGAGTTTTTGCAATATAATCTTGTTGAAAATCTCATAATCTATTATATGAACTCCTAAAATTGGATCAAAACTTGTTTTTCGGTCCTTTTTGTAGAGGTTTCGGACGAGCGAGTCTAACTGGGCCTTAAAATGGACCCGTTGAACTTATAACCGTGTAAAAAGAACATAAATTGAATTTTTGCAATACAATAGTGTTCAGAAGCTCGTAATCAACGATATGAACTCTTAAGTTTTGATTAAAACTTGTTTTGCGATCCTTTTTGTAGAGGTATCAGACGATCGGGTCTAAATGGGCCGTAAAATAGACCCGTTGGACTTTTAACTAAGTAAAAAATACAGAAACTGAGTTTTTGCAATATAATTGTGTTGAAACGATCGTAATCAATTATATGAACTCCTAAAATTTGATTAAAACTTGTTTTTCAGTCATTTTCGAAGAGGTTTCGGGCGAGCGGGTCTAAATGGGCCGTAAAATGGACCCGTTGGACTTTTAACTGAGTAAAAATACCGAATTTGAGTTTTTGCAATATAATCTTGTTGAAAAGCTCGTAATCAATTATATGAACTCCTAAATTTTGATCAAAACTTGTTTTTCGGTCATTTTTGAAGAGGTTTCGGGCGAGCGGGTCTAAATGGGCCGTAAAATGGACCCGTTGGACTTTCAACTAAGTAAAAAAAAATACCGAATTTGAGTTTTTGCAATATAATCTTGTTGAAAAGCTCGTAATCAATTATATGAACTCCTAAAATTGGATCAAAACTTATTTTTCGGTCCTTTTTGGAGAGGTTTCGGACGAGCAGGTCTAAATGGGCCTTAAAATGACCCGTTGAACTTATAGATGCGTAAAAAGAACATAAATTGAATTTTTGCAATACAATAGTGTTGAAAAGCTCGTAATCAACGATATGAACTCTTAAGTTTTGATTAAAACTTGTTTTGCGGTCCTTTTTGTAGAGGTTCCGGACGAGTGGGTCTAAATGGGCCGTAAAATGGACCCGTTGGACTTTTAACTGAGTAAAAAGTACAAAAATTGAGTTTTTGCAATATAATCGTGTTGAAAAGATCGTAATCAATGATATGAAGTCCTAAAATTTGATCAAAACTTGTTTTTCGGTCATTTTTGAAGAGGTTTCGGGCGGGCAGGTCTAAATGGGCCGTAAAATGGACCCGCTGGACTTTTAACTGAGTAAAAAATACCGAATTTGTGTTTTTACAATATAATCTTGTTGAAAAGCTCGTAATCAATTAGATGAACTCCTAAAATTTGATCAAAACTTGTTTTTCAGTCATTTTTGAAGAGGTTTCGGGGGAGTGGGTCTAAATGGGCCGTAAAATGGACCCGTTGGACTTTTAACTAAGTAAAAAATACCGAATTTGAGTTTTTGCAATATAATCTTGATGAAAAGCTCGTAATCAATTATATGAACTCCTAAAATTGGATCAAAACTTGTTTTTCGGTCCTTTTAGTAGAGGTTTCGGACGAGCGGGTCTAAATGGGCCTTAAAATGGACCCGTTGAACTTATAACTGCGTAAAAACAACAGAAATTGAATTTTTGCAATACAATAGTGTTGAAAAGCTCGTAATCAACGATATGAACTCTTAATTTTTGATTAAAACTTGTTTTGCGGTCTTTTTGTAGAGGTTTCGGACGAGCGGGTCTAAATGGGCCGTAAAATGGACCCGTTGGACTTTTAACTAAGTAAAAAATACAGAAATTGAGTTTTTGCAATATAATCGTGTTAAAAAGATCGTAATCAATTATATGAACTCCTAAAATTTGATTAAAACTTGTTTTTCAGTCATTTTTGAAAAGGTTTCGGGCGAGCGGGTCTAAATGGGCCGTAAAATGGAACCGTTGGACTTTTAACTGAGTAAAAAACACCGAATTTGAGTTTTTGCAAAATAATCTTGTTGAAAAGCTCGTAACCAATTATATGAACTCCAAAAATTGGATCAAAACTTATTTTTCGGTCCTTTTTGTAGAGGTTTCGGCAGAGCGGGTCTAAATGGGCCTTAAAATGGACCTGTTGAACTTATAACTGCGTAAAAAGAACAAAAATTGAATTTTTGCAATACAACAGTGTTCAAAAGCTCGTAATCAACGATATGAACTCTTAAGTTTTGATTAAAACTTGTTTTGCGGTCCTGCTTGTAGAGGTTTCGGATGAGCGGGTCTAAATGGGTCGTAAAATGGACCCGTTAGACTTTTAACTGAGTAAAAAGTACAAAAATTGAGTTTTTGCAATATAATCGTGTTGAAAAGATCGTAATCAATGATATGAAGTTCTAAAATTTGATTAAAACTTGTTTTTCGGTCATTTTTGAAGATGTTTCAAGCGAGCAGGTCTAAATGGGCCGTAAAATGGACCCGTTGGACTTTTAACTGAGTAAAAATACCGAATTTGAGTTTTTGCAATATAATCTTGTTGAAAAGCTCGTAATCAACTATATGAACTCCTAAAATTGGATCAATACTTGTTTTTCGGTCCTTTTTGTAGAGGTTTCGGACGAGCGAGCCTAAATGGGCCTTAAAATGGACCCGTTGAACTTATAACTGCGTAAAAAGAACAGAAATTGAATTTTTGCAATACAACAGTGTTCAAAAGCTCGTAATCAACGATATGAACTCTTAAGTTTTGATTAAACCTTGTTTTGCGTTCCTTTTTGTAGAGGTTTCGGACGAGCGGGTCTAAATGGGCCGTAAAATGGACCCGTTGGACTTTTAACTGAGTACAAAGTACAAAAATTGAGTTTTTGCAATATAATCGTGTTGAAAAGATCGTAATCAATGATATGATGTTCTAAAATTTGATTAAAACTTGTTTTTCGGTCATTTTTGAAGAGGTTTCGGGCGAGCAGGTCTAAATGGGCCGTAAAATGGACCCGTTGGACTTTTAACTGAGTAAAAATACCGAATTTGAGTTTTTGCAATATAATCTTGTTGAAAAGCTCGTAATCAACTATATGAACTCCTAAAATTGGATCAATACTTGTTTTTCGGTCCTTTTTGTAGAGGTTTCGGACGAGCGAGCCTAAATGGGCCTTAAAATGGACCCGTTGAACTTATAACTGCGTAAAAAGAACAGAAATTGAATTTTTGCAATACAACAGTGTTCAAAAGCTCGTAATCAACGATATGAACTCTTAAGTTATGATTAAAACTTGTTTTGCGTTCCTTTTTGTAGAGGTTTCGGACGAGCGGGTCTAAATGGGCCGTAAAATGGACCCGTTGGACTTTTAACTGAGTAAAAAGTACAAAAATTGAGTTTTTGCAATATAATCGTGTTGAAAAGATCGTAATCAATGATATGAAGTCCTAAAATTTGATTAAAACTTGTTTTTCGGTCATTTTTGAAGAGGTTTCGGGCGAGCAGGTCTAAATGGGCCGTAAAATGGACCCGTTGGACTTTTAACTAAGTAAAAAATACCGAATTTGAGTTTTTGCAACATAATCATGTTGAAAAGCTCGTAATCAATTATATGAACTCCTAAAAGTGGTTCAAAACTTATTTTTCGGTCCTTTTTGTAGAGGTTTCGGATGAGCGGGTCTAAATGGGCCTTAAAATGGACCCGTTGAACTTATAACTGCATAAAAAGAACATATAATGAATTTTTGCAATACAATAGTGTTGAAAAGCTCGTAATCAACGATATGAACTCTTAAGTTTTGATTAAAAGTTGTTTTGCGGTCCTTTTTGTAGCGGTTCCGGACGAGCGGGTCTAAATGGGCCGTATAATGGACCCGTTGGACTTTTAACTAAGTAAAAAATACAGAAATTGAGTTTCTACAATATAATCGTGTTGAAACGATCGTAATAAATTATATGAACTCCTAAAATTTGATTATAACTTGTTTTTCAGTCATTTTTTAAGAGGTTTCGGGCGAGAAGGTCTAAATGGGCCGTAAAATGGACCCGTTGGACTTTTAACTGAGTAAAAAACACCGAATTTGAGTTTTTGCAATATAATCTTGTTGAAAAGCTCATAACCAATTATATGAACTCCAAAAATTGGATCAAAACTTGTTTTTCGGTCCTTTTTGTAGAGGTTTCGAACGAGCGTGTCTAAATGGGCCTTAAAATGGACCCGTTGAACTTATAACTGTGTAAAAAGAACATAAATTGAATTTTTGCAATACAATAGTGTTCAAAAGCTCGTAATCAACGATATGAACTTTTAAGTTTTGATTAAAACTTGTTTTGCGGTCCTTTTTGTAGAGGTTTCGGACGATCGGGTCTAAATGGGCCGTAAAATGGACCCGTTGGACTTTTAACTGAGTAAAAGTACAAAAATTGAGTTTTTGCAATATAATCTTGTTGAAAAGCTCGTAATCAGTTATATGAACTCCTAAAATTGGATCAAAACTTATTTTTCAGTTCTTTTTGTAGAAGTTTCGGGCAAGTGGGTCTAAATGGGCCTTAAAATGGACCTGTTGAACTTATAACTGCAGAAATTGAATTTTTGCAATACAACATTGTTCAAAAGCTCGTAATCAACGATATGAACTCTTAAGTTTTGATTAAAACTTGTTTTGCGGTCCTTTTTGTAGAGGTTTCAGACGAGAGGGTCTAAATGGGCCGTAAAATGGACCCGTTGGACTTTTAACAGAGTAAAAAGTACAAAAATTGAGTTTTTGCAATATAATTGTGTTGAAACGATCGTAATCAATTATACGAACTCCTAAAATTTGATTATAACTTGTTTTGCAGTCATTTTTGAAGAGGTTTCAGGCGAGCGGGTCTAAATGGGCCGTAAAATGGACCCGTTGCACTTTTAACTGAGTAAAAATTACCGAATTTGAGTTTTTGCAATATAATCTTGTTGAAAAGCTCGTAACCAATTATATGAACTCCTAAAATTGGATCAAAACTTATTTTTCGGTCCTTTTTGTAGAGGTTTCGGACGAGCGGGTCTAAATGGGCTTTAAAATGGACCCGTTGAACTTATAACTGCGTAAAAAGAACATAAATTGAATTTTTGCAATACAATAGTGTTGAAAAGCTCGTGATCAACGATATGAACTCTTAAGTTTTTTATTAAAACTTGTTTTGCGGTCCGTTTTGTAGAGGTTTTGGACGAGCGGGTCTAAATGGGTCGTAAAATGGACCCGTTGGACTTTTAACTAAGTAAAAAGTACAAAATTGAGTTTTCGCAATATAATCGTGTTGAAAAGATCGTAATCAATTATATGAAGTCCTAAAATTTGATTAAAACTTGTTTTTCGGTCATTTTTGAAGAGGTTTCGGGCGAGCAAGTCTAAATGGGCTGTAAAATGGACCCGTTGGACTTTTAACTAAGTAAAAAATACCGAATTTGTGTTTTTACAATATAATCTTGTTGAAAAGCTCGTAATCAATTATATGAACTCCTAAAATTTGATCAAAACTTGTTTTTCAGTCATTTTTGAAGAGGTGTCGGGCGAGTGGGTCTAAATGGGCCGTAAAATGGACCCGTTGGACTTTTAACTAAGTAAAAAATACCGTATTT
Source organism: Hibiscus trionum (assembly GCA_030270665.1). NCBI lineage: Eukaryota > Viridiplantae > Streptophyta > Magnoliopsida > Malvales > Malvaceae > Hibiscus > Hibiscus trionum. Next base: position 34,871,552 of record BSYR01000026.1, on the reverse strand, counting down.
GAGTTTTTGCAATATAATCTTGTTGAAAAGCTCGTAATCAATTATATGAACTCCTAAAATTGGATCAAAACTCGTTTTTCGGTCCTTTTTGTAGAGGTTTCGGACGAGCGGGTCTAAATGGGCCTTAAAATGGACACGTTGGACTTTTAACTGAGTAAAAAATACCGAATTTGAGTTTTTGCAATATAATCTTGTTGAAAAGCTCGTAATCAATAATATGAACTCCTAAAATTGGATCAAAACTTGTTTTTCGGTCCTTTTTGTAGAGGATTCGGACGAGCGGGTCTAAATTGGCTTTAAAATGGACCCGTTGAACTTATAACTACGTAAAAAGAACAAAAATTGAATTTTTGCAATACAATAGTGTTGAAAAGCTCGTAATCAACGATATGAACTCTTAAGTTGACTAAAACTTGTTTTACGGTCCTTTTTGTAGAGGTTTCAGACGAGCGGGTCTAAATGAGCCGTAAAATGGACCCGTTGGACTTTTAACTGAGTAAAAAATACAGAAATTGAGTTTTTGCAATATAATCATGTTGAAAAGATCGTAATCAATTATATGAACTCCTAAAATTTGATTAAAACTTGTTTTTCAGTCATTTTTGAAAAGGTTTCGGGCGAGCGGGTCTAAATGGGCCGTAAAATGGACCCATTGGACTTTTAACTGAGTAAAAAACACCGAATTTGAGTTTTTGCAATATAATCTTGTTGAAAATCTCATAATCAATTATATGAACTCCTAAAATTGGATCAAAAATTGTTTTTCGGTCCTTTTTGTAGAGGTTTCGGACGAGCGAGTCTAACTGAGCCTTAAAATGGACCCGTTGAACTTATTACTGCGTAAAAAGAACATAAATTGAATTTTTGCAATACAATAGTGTTCAGAAGCTCGTAATCAACGATAAGAACTCTTAAGTTTTGATTAAAACTTGTTTTGCGATCCTTTTTATAGAGGTTTCAAACGATCAGGTCTAAATGGGCCGTAAAAAGGACCCGTTGGACTTTTAACTAAGTAAAAAATACAGAAATTGAGTTTTTGCAATATAATTGTGTTGAAACGATCGTAATCAATTATATGAACTCCTAAAATTTGATTAAAACTTGTTTTTCAGTAATTTTCGAAGAGATTCCGGGCGAGCGGGTCTAAATGGGCCGTAAAATGGACCCGTTGGACTTTTAACTGAGTAAAAATACCGAATTTGAGTTTTTGCAATATAATCTTGTTGAAAAGCTTGTAATCAATTATATGAACTCCTAAAATTGGATCTAAACTTGTTTTTCGGTCCTATTTGTAGAGGTTTCGGACGAGCGGGTCTAAATGGGCCTTAAAATGGACCCGTTGAACTTATAACTGCGTAAAAAACAACAGAAATTGAATTTTTGCAATACAATAGTGTTGAAAAGTTCGTAATCAACGATATGAACTCTTAAGTTTTGATTAAAACTTGTTTTGCGGTCCTTTTTGTAGAGGTTTCGGACGAGCGGGTCTAAATGGGCCGTAAAATGCACCCGTTGGACTTTTAACTAAGTAAAAAATACAGAAATTGAGTTTTTGCAATATAATCGTGTAGAAAAGATCGTAATCAATTATATGAACTCCTAAAATTTGATTAAAACTTGTTTTTCAGTCATTTTTGAAAAGGTTTCGGGCGAGCGGGTCTAAATGTGCCGTAAAATGGCCCCGTTGGACTTTTAACTGAGTAAAAAACACCGAATTTGAGTTTTTGCAATATAATCTTGTTGAAAATCTCATAATCAATTATATGAACTCCTAAAATTGGATCAAAACTTGTTTTTCGGTCCTTTTTGTAGAGGTTTCGGACGAGCGAGTCTAACTGGGCCTTAAAATGGACTCGTTGAACTTATAACTACGTAAAAAGATCATAAATTGAATTTTGCAATACAATAGTGTTCAGAAGCTCGTAATCAACGATATGAACTCTTAAGTTTTGATTAAAACTTGTTTTGCGATCCTTTTGTTAGAGGTTTCGGACAATCGGGTCTAAATGGGCCGTAAAATGGACCCGTTGGACTTTTAACTAAGTAAAAAATACAGAAATTGAGTTTTTGCAATATAATTGTGTTGAAACGATCGTAATCAATTATATGAACTCCTAAAATTTGATTAAAACTTGTTTTTCAGTCATTTTCGAAGAGGTTTCGGGCGAGCGGGTCTAAATGGGCCGTAAAATGGACCCGTTGCACTTTTAACTGAGTAAAAAACACCGAATTTGAGTTTTTGCAATATAATCTTGTTGAAAAGCTCGTAATCAATTATATGAACTCTTAAGTTTTGATTAAAACTTGTTTTGCGGTCCTTTTAGTAGAGGTTCCGGACGAGCGGTTCTAAATGAGCCGTAAAATAGACCCGTTGGACTTTTAACTAAGTAAAAAATACAAAAAATGAGTTTTTGCAATATAATCGTGTTGAAAAGATCGTAATCAATTATATGAACTCCTAAAATTTGATTAAAACTTGTTTTTCAGTCACTTTTGAAGAGGTTTCGGGCGAGCGGGTCTAAATGGGCCGTAAAATGGACCCGTTGCACTTTTAACTGAGTAAAAAACACCGAATTTGAGTTTTTGCAATATAATCTTGTTGAAAAGCTCGTAATCAATTATATGAACTCCTAAAATTGGATCAAAACATGTTTTTCGTTCTTTTTGTAGAGGTTTCAGACGAGCGAGTCTAAATGGGCCTTAAAATGGACCCGTTGAACTTATAACTGCGTAAAAAGAACATAAATTGAATTTTTGCAATACAATAGTGTTCAGAAGCTCGTAATCAACGATATGAACTCTTAAGTTTTGATTAAAACTTTTTTTGCGGTCCTTTTTGTAGAGGTTTTGGACGAGCGGGTCTAAATGGGTCGTAAAATGGACTCGTTGGACTTTTAACTGAGTAAAAAGTACAAAAATTGAGTTTTTGCAATATAATTGTGTTGAAACGATCGTAATCAATTATATGAACTCCTAAAATTTGATTAAAACTTGTTTTTCAGTCATTGTTGAAGAGGTTTCGGGCGAGCGGGTCTAAATGGGCCGTAAAATGGACCCGTTGGACTTTTAACTGAGTAAAAAATACCGAATTTGAGTTTTTGCAATATAATCTTGTTGAAAAGCTCGTAATCAATTATATGAACTCCTAAAATTGAATCAAAACATGTTTTACGATCCTTTTTGTAGAGGTTTCGGACGAGCGAGTCTAAATGGGGCTTAAAATGGACCCGTTGAACTTATAACTGCGTAAAAAGAACATAAATTGAATTTTTGCAATACAACAATGTTCAAAAGCTCGTAATCAACGATATGAACTCTTAAGTTTTGATTAAAACTTGTTTTGCGTTCCTTTTTGCAGAGGATTCGGGTGAGCAGGTCTAGATGGGCCGTAAAATGGACCCGTTGGACTTTTAACTGAGTAAAAAATACCGAATTTGTGTTTTTGCAATATAATCTTGTTGAAAAGCTCGTAATCAATTATATGAACTCCTAAATTTTGATCAAAACTTGTTTTTCGGTCATTTTTGAAGAGGTTTCCGGCGAGCGGGTCTAAATGGGTCGTAAAATGGACCCGTTGGACTTTTAACTAAGTAAAAAATATTGAATTTGAGTTTTTGCCATATAATCATGTTGAAAAGCTCGTAATCAATTATATGAACTCCTAAAATTGGATCAAAACTTGTTTTTCGGTCATTTTTGTAGAGGTTTCGGGCGAGCGGGTCTAAATGGGACGTAAAGTGGACCCGTTGGACTTTTAACTAAGTCAAAAATACCGAATTTGCGTTTTTGCAATATAATCATGTTGAAAAGCTCGTAATCAATTATATAAACTCCTAAAATTGGATCAAAACTTGTTTTTCGGTCCTTTTTGTAGAGGTTTCGGACGAGCGGGTCTAAATGGGCCTTAAAATGGACCCGTTGAACTTATAACTGCGTAAAAAACAACAGAAATTGAATTTTTGCAATACAACAGTGTTGAAAAGCTCGTAATCAACGATATGAACTCTTAAGTTTTGATTAAAACTTGTTTTGCGGTCCTTTTTGTAGAGGTTTCGGACGAGCGGGTCTAAATGGGCCGTAAAATGGAGCCGTTGGACTTTTAACTAAGTAAAAAATATAGAAACTGAGTTTTTGCAATATAATCATGTTGAAAAGATCGTAATCAATTATATGAACTCCTAAAATTTGATTAAAACTTGTTTTTCAGTCATTTTTGAAGAGGTTTCGGGCGAGCGGGTCTAAATGTGCCGTAAAATGGTCCAGTTGGACTTTTAACTGAGTAAAAAAACCGAATTTGAGTTTTTGCAATATAATCTTGTTGAAAAGCTCGTAATCAATTATATGAACTCCTAAAATTGGATCAAAACTTGTTTTTCGGTCCTTTTTGTAGAGGTTTCGGACGAGCGAGTCTAAATGGGCCTTAAAATGGACCCGTTGAACTTATAACTGCGTAAAAAGAACAGAAATTGAATTTTTGCAATATAATAGTGTTCAGAAGCTCGTAATCAACGATATGAACTCTTAAGTTTTGATTAAAACTTGTTTTGCATCCTTTTTGTAGAGGTTTCGGATGAACGGGTCTAAATGTTCAAAAGATCGTAATCAATGATATGAAGTCCTAAAATTTGATTAAAACTTGTTTTTCGGTCATTTTTGAAGAGGATTCGGACGAGCGGGTCTAAATGGGCCTTAAAATGGACCCGTTGAACTTATAACTGCGTAAAAAGTACAAAAATTGAGTTTTTGCAATATAATCGTGTTGAAAAGATCGTAATCAATGATATGAAGTCCTAAAATTTGATTAAAACTTATTTTTCGGTCATATTTGAAGAGGTTTTTGGCGAGCGAGTCTAAATGGGCCGTAAAATGGACCCGTTGGACTTTTAACTAAGTAAAAAATACCGAATTTGAGTTTTTGCAATATAATCTTGTTGAAAAGCTCGTAATCAATTATATGAACTCCTAAAATTGGATCAAAACTTGTTTTTCGGTCCTTTTTGTAGAGGTTACGGACGAGCGGGTCTAAATGGGCCGTAAAATGGACCCGTTGGACTTTTAACTGAGTCAAAATACCGAATTTGAGTTTTTGCAATATAATCTTGTTGAAAAGCTCGTAATTAATTATATGAACTCCTAAAATTGGATCAAAACTTATTTTTCGGTCCTTTTTGTAGAGGTTTCGAACGAGCGGGTCTAGATGGGCCTTAAAATGGACCCGTTGAACTTATAACTGCGTAAAAAGAACAAAAATTGAAATTTTGCAGTACAATAGTGTTGAAAATCTCGTAATCAACGATATGAACTCTTAAGTTTTGATTAAAACTTGTTTTGCGGTCCTTTTTGTAGAGGTTCCGGACGAGCGGGTATAAATGGGCCGTAAAATGGACCCGTTGGACTTTTAACTGAGTAAAAAATACAGAAATTGACTTTTTGCAATATAATCGTGTTGAAACGATCGTAATCAATTATATGAACTCCTAAAATTTGATTATAACTTGTTTTTCGGTCATTTTTGAAGAGGTTTCGGGCGAGCGGGTCTAAATGGGCCGTAAAATCGACCCGTTGCACTTTTAACTGAGTAAAAAATACCGAATTTGAGTTTTTGCAATATAATCTTGTTGAAAAGCTCGTAATCAATTATATGAACTCCTAAAATTGGATCAAAACTTGTTTTTCGGTCCTTTTTGTAGAGGTTTCGGACGAGCGAGTCTAAATGGGCCGTAAAATGGACCCGTTGGACTTTAACTGAGTAAAAAGTACAAAAATTGAGTTTTTGCAATATAATCGTGTTGAAAAGATCGTAATCAATTATATGAACTCCTAAAATTTGATTAAAACTTGCTTTGCAGTCATTTTTGAAGAGGTTTCAGGCGAGCGAGTCTAAATGGGCCGTAAAATGGACCCGTTGGACTTTTAACTAAGTAAAAAATACCGAATTTGAGTTTTTGCAATATAATCTTGCTGAAAAGCTCGTAATCAATTATATGAACTCCTAAAATTGGATCAAAACTTGTTTTTTGGTCCTTTTTGTTGAGGTTTCGGGCGAGCGGGTCTAAATAGGCCTTAAAATGGACCCGTTGAACTTATAACTGCGTAAAAGGAAAAGAAATTGAAATTTTGCAATACAGTAGTGTTGAAAAGCTCGTAATCAACGATATGAACTCTTAAATTTTGATTAAAACTTGTTTTGCAGTCCTTTTTGTAGAGGTTTCGGACGAGCGGGTCTAAATGGGCCGTAGAATGGACCCGTTGGACTTTTAACAGAGTAAAAAGTACAAAAATTGAGTTTTTGCAATATAATCAATTATATGAACTCCTAAAATTGGATCAAAACTTATTTTTCGGTCCTTTTTGTAGAGGTTTCGAACGAGCGGGTCTAAATGGGCCTTAAAATGGACCCGTTGAACTTATAACTGCGTAAAAAGAACAGAAATTGAATTTTTGCAATATAATTGTGTTGAAACGATGGTAATTAATTATACGAACTCCTAAAATTTGATTATAACATGTTTTCCAGTCATTTTTGAAGAGGTTTCGGGCGAGCGGGTCTAAATGGGCCGTAAAATGGACCCGTTGTACTTTTAACTGAGTAAAAAATACCGAATTTGTGTTTTTGCAATATAATCTTGTTGAAAAGCTCGTAATCAATTATATGAACTCCTAAAATTTGATCAAAACTTGTTTTTCAGTCATTTTTGAAGAGGTTTCGGGCGAGTGGGTCTAAATGGGCCGTAAAATAGACCCGTTGAACTTTTAACTAAGTAAAAAATACCGAATTTCAGTTTTTGCAATATAATCTTGTTGAAAAGCTCGTAATCAATTACATGAACTCCTAAAATTGGACCAAAATTTGTTTTTCGGTCCTTTTTGAAGAGGTTTCGGACGAGTGAGTCTAAATGGGCCTTAAAACGGACCCGTTGAACTTATAACTGCGTAAAAAGAACATAAATTGAATTTTTTCAATACAACAATTTTCAAAAGCTCGTAATCAACGATATGAACTCTTAAGTTTTGATTAAAACTTGTTTTGCGGTCCTTTTTGTAGAGGTTTCGGACGAGCAAGTCTAAATGGGCCGTAAAATGGACCCGTTGAACTTTTTTTTTTAAGAAAAGGCCTCATTAAAAACCCCTACTACTGTCCTTCAAGCAAAGCTAGAGGACCCTAAAAAGGGGAAAAGAGTGCCCAAGTATTATTAATCAATGAATATTTGTTACAAGATGTTGAATACAAAGGGGAATATCCGATTCAAATGACGTGGAAGTCATAGAATTCAGAGAAAAAGAAGCCAAAGTATGGGCTATAACATTTGCCTCACGGCGTACAAAGGAAATAGAAGTAAAGTCGAAGTCATGTAGAGCAGCTTGTATCTGAAGAATAGTTGGTCCCATAGTAGATAGGTCCTGAGCAGGATTGTTGATTCTATTCGCGAGAGAGGCACAGTCAGTTTCGATCAAGATACGATTCCATCCTTGAGATCGGGCAAAGGTGAGACCAGCAAGGATGCTTTCCCCCTCACTGTTGATAGCGTCCTGACGGCTACCAAGAGGGAAAGCAAGACCACCCACGACTGCTCCTGCAGGATCACGAGCAACAACGCCGACGGCTGCTGCACGAGTTGAAGGGTTAAAAGCGACGTCCACATTAATTTTGATATAATTAGATGGAGGAGTACGGGAGGGGTTAGTAAAAGTAGATGGAGATGGATTAGATGGAATTGAAGATTTACAAAATTCATCATGTAAACTAATTGAGTTGACAGCAATTAGCCATGAGGGTTGTAGATGGTGATTGTGAACCCAATCATTACGTCTGTTCCAAATATTCCATAAGACAGTAAGGAAGAGACCAAATTTATCAGAGGAAATTGTAGAGGCTGCTTCCTCTAACCATTGTAAGGGTGTAGGAGCTAAACTCTTATAGAGAGAGATAGGGATACCACTAATTTGGAGGGCTTCAGATGCCCCAGGGCAGTCACGAAGCGCATGAAGAATCGATTCCGATTGATTACCACAGATAGAACAGGGCCCCGAGCTAGGGGAGAAAGCTTGCATTTTAGAACCAACTGGTAGAGCATCAGATGCCATACGCCATCCAAAAGTTTTAACTTTGGGTAAAGCTTTGATTTTGGATAAAAACTTCCAAAACTGAGTAGGTGGCGAAGGTTGGGATACTGAGCGTTGTAAGAAAATATATCCAGAGCGAACTGAGTAGATACCCGAGTCATTGGGAGACCATAGGATTGAATCCCGTTGATCATTTATGATGGGAATACGGAGAATGGCATCGGCATCAATTGGGTTGAAGTAATTGTTTAACTTTACCGTATCCCAGGCAGTTTGGTTACGGATCATGAAATCCCGACATCGAATGTGAAATTCATCGGAAATTTCATAATCCCCAGTTAGCTCAATCGGAGAAGACCCACCCCATATATCTTTGTGTATTCTGATATTATTGTTTATACCAGGGCGATGAAGAAAGCCAGGGAAAAGACGCTGAAGAGCGTTATATATACCTTGCCAGGCAAAGGAGCCCCTACTAGGTTTCGGTGCATCCAGGATGTTGCCTGCAGGAAAATATTTAGATCGGTATATTTGTCCTAATAAGGAGTCTGGTTCACAGATTAGTTTCCAAATTTGCTTACCCAAGAGAGCGATATTGAAATCATGTAGGTCTTTGAAACCCATGCCACCAGCGGATTTGGGTAAGCATATACGATTCCACGGTAACATGTGCCAACCTTTTTTTTTTTTGGATTTACCAGTCCACCAGTATTGGCGGATAGATGTAGTCATGTCGTCGATGATATTGTGTGGTAGAAGATAGCAAGACATAACATATCGTGGGAGAGATTGTAAAACAGCTTTGATGAAAATCTCTCTACCACTAAAGGATAGAAGGTGTTTGTCCCAGCTAGAGAGGCGATCATGTACTTTATCTCGTACAAAACCTAATGATTCAGTTTTATTTTTCCCAATTAGGAGCGGGATGCCTAGGTAAACACCAGGGTTAGAAACCTCGCGTACTTGTAAAAGGCTGTTGATTGCGTTTCTTGTTGCAGTAGGTGTACGCGGGTTATAAAAGATTGTTGATTTCTCAAAGTTGACTGCTTGACCGGAAGCATTAGCATAAGTTTGAAGGGCATTTTTCAGAAGGGACGCTTCAGATTGGTTAGTATTGATAAATACCATGCAATCGTCAGCAAAAAGCAGGTGGTTGACTTTAGGCCCATGTTTACTGGCGCCGAGACCTGGGAGTATTTTAGTTTGTTGAGCGGCAGCTAAGTAAGCCGAGAGGCCTTGAGTACAGAATAGAAAGAGAAAAGGTGATAGAGGATCCCCCTGACGAAGACCACGTTGAGGGTGAAAGGTGGATGAGAGTGAATTATTAATTTTAACTGAGAAAGATATTGTAGTAATACAGCGCATTATAAGCTTGATCCATTCGGATGCAAAGCCCTTTCGTTCCATTACATTAGCAAGGAAAGACCATTCTACTCTGTCGAATGCTTTCTCCATATCTAGTTTAAGGGCAGCTCCTTGAGAGGATTTAGTAGCTCCTGAGTTAATATTATGGATAATTTCATGAGCAATAAGGATGTTGTCAGATATATTGCGTCCCTGGACAAAGGCTGCTTGATTAGGGCTAATACAAAGAGGTATAGCCAGTTTCATTCTATTGACAATTGTTTTGGCAACTATTTTGTAAAGGACAGTGCAAAGGCTAATTGGTCTGAGTTGTTTCATGGAGGTTGGGTTTTGTACTTTGGGAATTAGCACCAATATAGTTTTGTTGACTGATGCCATATCGGTGTTGCCATTTAGAAGGTTAATACAAAGATTAATAACATCATCACCCACAGTATCCCAGTGTTGTCTAAAAAAACTACTGGGTAGACCATCGCAGCCAGGGGCTTTCCTAGGGTCAATTTCTTTGAAAGCATGAATAATTTCCTCTCTAGTGAAAGCCTTTAGAAGGTTTTCATTCATTGAATAATTAATGGAAGGGTGAATTTTGTCCAGAATGACGTTCGAAACTTGTGGGTTAGAAGTTGTGAACAAGTTTTGAAAATAATCTGAAGCAATTTCCATAATGTCCGATTCATCAGTGCACCAATTGGAATTAGCATCGTAAAGGCCTACGATTGAGTTTTTCTTGTTCCTATTAGAAGCGCGGGCATGGAAGAATTTGGTATTTTTGTCCCCTTGGGAGAGCCAAAGGGTACGAGATCGTTGAGCCCAATAAACTTCTTGCTCTGTTAAGAGTTTGTTTAATTCAGTTCTATAGTTTAAATAAACATGTTCATTAGTGGCCGTTAAGGGACGATATAGTAATCTGTTTATTTTTTTAGTAAGAAATTTAATTCTTCCGGTTGATTTAAAACGTTGCTGATTTTGCCATTCTTCAAGGTAAGTGCCTACCGCTTCAATTTTTTTTATGGCTGTTCCGGGGGTGTCGGCCCAAGCCCTTTTAATGGTTCGGATATTATCAATATTATTGGACCAGCAACTTTCGAATCTGAAATTCTTAGGTGGTTGTGTTTTGATTTTGGTAGTCGAAATGTCTAATTCTAGAAAAAGGAAGCAATGATCAGATTTGGCAACATATTCTGTGGTGATTCGATGGGAAGGATAGAGATCTTTCCATTCGGAATTAGCAATAAAACGGTCTAATCTTTCATGAATTACCGGGGTTAAGGGTCCAACTTTAGTCCATGTGAACCATCCCGAGGATGGCTTACAATCATAGAGGTTGTTTCGAGTTAAACAATTACGAAAGTTTTTAATTTGAGATCTAGCTCTACGAGGGCCGCCTTGTTTTTCCGAATCCGTTAAAATTTCATTGAAATCACCGCCTAGTAGCCAAGGTTTATTTTTAGTGGATGGATATAAAGAATCAATTAACTCCCATGTTTTATATTTTTGGCTAGTTTCCGAAAAGCCGTGTAAACCAGTGAAAAACATTGTGGAATTATTCTGTAAAATTTGAATATGGATAAAACGCGACGAATAAGAAAGAAGATTTATATTAATGTTGTTTGAAGCGAATAATGAGATACCGGAACACCCTTCCGTAGGGGAAATAGAAATAATGTCTAACATACCTAATGAAAGACATAAGCGGTTACATTCCGTATTATTTAGCTTAGTTTCGCATAAAAATATAATATCGGGGTTGGTGCGTTGGACATAGGATCGGAAATGTTGAACCGCCGGGGCTTGTCCAAGGCCCTGACAGTTCCAGCAGAGGATCCTCATTTTGCTCGGCGGGGCTGGGAATCAGCCGCCGCCGGAGAGTTTTTAGAGCTGCTCATCCCAGCTTTTGGAGTAGATCCTGACTGTTTGGATTTTTTCGGCGGGACAAGAGAGTAGGGTTTGTTTTGTGGGATGGGATTAAAGAGGTGGGCATATATAACGAGAAGTAATAAGGGATGTGATAGAAGGTAAGTAAATTGAATAGATTTTTTTAAAGTAAATGAATAATGGAGGGAAGAGAATCTTATATTATTAAAGAGGAAACTTTTAAAGTATTTTCGTTTAATTAATCTGTTTGATTTATTAAAGGGAATAAAATTATTAAAGAAATTTAAAGATGGTATAGTTTGGGCGTAAATGTAGGAATTTTTCCTTATATAGTAACATAGAAGAATTATAAATATTGTAAAGTAAAGATAAGGAGTTATTACGGATTGGAAAGCTAGAAGTTAGGGATTTTTGTATGACAGCTGGATCTTTTTTGATAATAAAATTAATTGAGAAGAAATATAGGTAGTAGTTATAGAAAATATATGTATGAAAGATTATTAACAGAAAATAGAATGTAAATATAGAAAATATTGAAAAATTTAATATCATAGAAGTAACGGGAAAAAAGGCAGATATTATGGAGTACACTTTTTGAATAGTAGTAAATTGTGTTAAATAGACTTTATGTAAATAGACAAGGTTAGGGTAGTAATAATTCAAATACCAGGGAAAAAGCGGATTAATATCATAATTAATAGTAATAAGTAAAACCGTTTTTTGAGGAGATATTTGAAAAGTGGAGTTAATTATAGAAATTAGAGAAATTTGGTTGATGAAAAGAATTTTGAATTTTAGTTTTGCTGAAAACTCAGAGATAAAGAATTTTAAATTTGGGATTGTAGTAATCCCATAAGATTGACAGAGGGAAGAAGGGGAGATGTCCCTAGAAGGTAGGGTAGATATAGATTCCCTTAATGGGGCTGGATAAAGATCACCTAGAGAGGTGTGGTATAGATAGCAAAATAAAATATCAATAGTACATAAGATGGAACTCTTTAAATAACAAACATAGAAATTGTAAGCATAGAGGAAAATAACCCGTTGAACTTTTAACTAAGTAAAAAATGTTCAAAATATCGTAATCAATGATATGAAGTCCAAAATTTGATTAAAACTTGTTTTTCGGTCATTTTTGAAGAGGTTTCGGGCGAGCAGGTCTAAATGGGCCTTAAAATGGACCCGTTGGACTTTTAACTGAGTAAAAAATACCGAATTTGTGTTTTTGCAATATAATCTTGTTGAGAAGCTCGTAATCAATTATATGAACTCCTAAAATTTGATCAAAACTTGTTTTTTGGTCATTTCTGAAGAGGTTTCGGGCGAGCGGGTGTAAATGGGCCGTAAATTGGACCCGTTGGACTTTTTACTAAGTAAAAAATACCGAATTTGAGTTCTTGCAATATAATCTTGTTGAAAAGCTCGTAATCAATTATATGAACTCCTAAAATTGGATCAAAACTTATTTTTCGGTCCTTTTTGTAGAGGTTTCGGACGAGCGGGTCTAAATGGGCCTTAAAATGGACCCGTTGAACTTATAACTGCGTAAAAAGTACAAAAATTGAGTTTTTGCAATATAATCGTGTTGAAAAGATCGTAATCAATGATATGAAGTCCTAAAATTTGATTAAAACTTATTTTTCGGTCATATTTGAAGAGGTTTCTGGCGAGCGGGTCTAAATGGGCCGTAAAATGGACCCGTTGGACTTTTAACTAAGTAAAAAATACCGAATTTTAGTTTTTGCAATATAATCTTGTTGAAAAGCTCGTAATCAATTATATGAACTCCTAAAATTGGATCAAAACTTGTTTTTTGGTCCTTTTTGTAGAGGTTTCGGGCGAGCGAGTCTAAATGGGCCTTAAAATGGACCCGTTGAACTTATAACTGCGTAAAAGGAAAAGAAATTGAATTTTTGCAATACAATAGTGTTGAAAAGCTCTTAATCAACGACATGAACTCTTAAATTTTGATTAAAACTTGATTTGCGGTCCTTTTTGTAGAGGTTTCGGACGAGCGGGTCTAAATGGGCCTTAAAATGGACCCGTTGGACTTTTAACTGAGTAAAAAGTACAAAAATTGAGTTTTTGCAATATAATCGTGTTGAAAAGATCGTAATCAATTGTATGAACTCCTAAAATTTGATTAAAATTTGTTTTTCGGTCATTTTTGAAAAGGTTTCGGGCGATCGGGTCTATTTGGGCCGTAAAATGGACCCGTTGGACTTTTAACCGAGTAAAAAAATATCGAATTTGAGTTTTTTCAATATAATCTTGTTGAAAAGCTCGTAATCAATTATATGAACTCCTAAAATTGGATCAAAACTTGTTTTTCGGTCCTTTTTGTAGAGGTTTCGGACGAGCGGGTCTTAGTGTGCCTTAAAATGGACCCATTGGACTTATAACTGCGTAAAAAGAATAGAAATTGACTTTTTGCAATACAATAGTGTTGAAAAGCTCGTAATCAAGGATATGAACTCCTAAGTTTTGATTAAAACTTGTTTTGTGGTCCTTTTGTAGAGGTTTCGGACGAGCGGGTCTAAATGAGCCGTAACATGGAACCGTTGGACTCTTAACTGAGTAAAAAGTACAAATATTGAGTTTTTGCAATCGTGTTGAAAAGATCGTAGTCAATTACATGAACTCCTAAAATTTGATTAAAATTTGTTTTTCAGTCATTTTTGAAGAGGTTTCGGGCGAGCAGGTCTAAATCGGCCGTAAAATGGACCCGTTGGACTTTTAACTGTGTTAAAAATACCGAATTTATGTTTTTGCAATATAATCTTGGTTAAAAGCTCGTAATCAATTATATGAACTCCTAAATTTTGATCAAAACTTGTTTTTCGGTCATTTTTGAAGAGGTTTCGGGGGAGCGGGTCTAAATGGGCCGTAAAATGGACCCATTGGACTTTTAACTAAGTAAAAAATATCGAATTTGACTTTTTGCAATATAATCTTGTTGAAAAGCTCGTAATCAATTATATGAACTCCTAAAATTGGATCAAAACTTATTTTTCGGTCCATTTTGTAGAGGTTTCGGGCGAGCGGGTCCTAATGGGCCTTAAAATGGACCTGTTTAACTTATAACTGCGTAAAAAGAAGAGAAATTGAATTTTTGCAATACAATAGTGTTGAAAAGCTCGTAATCAACGATATGAACTCTTAAGTTTTGATTAAAACTTGTTTTGCGGTCCTTTTTGTAGAGGTTTCGGACGAGCGGGTCTAAATGGGTCGTAAAATGGACCCGTTGGACTTTTAACTGAGTAAAAAATACAGAAATTGAGTTTTTGCAATATAACTGTGTTGAAACGATCGTAATCAATTATATGAACTCCTAAAATTTGATTATAACTTGTTTTTCAGTCATTTTTGAAGAGGTTTCGGGCGAGCTGGTCTAAATGGGCCGTAAAATGGACCCGTTGCACTTTTAACTGAGTAAAAAATACCGAATTTGAGTTTTTGCAATATAATCTTGTTGAAAAGCTCGTAACCAATTATATGAACTCCTAAAATTGGATCAAAACTTGTTTTCGGTTCTTTTTGTAGAGGTTTGGAACGAGCGGGTCTAAATGGGCCGTAAAATTGACCCGTTGGACTTTTAACTGAGTAAAAAATACCGAATTTGAGTTTTTGCAATATAATCTTGTTGAAAAGCTCGTAATCAATTATATGAACTCCTAAAATTGGATCAAAACTTATTTTTCGGTCCATTTTGTAGAGGTTTCGGGCGAGCGGGTCCTAATGGGCCTTAAAATGGACCTGTTTAACTTATAACTGCGTAAAAAGAAGAGAAATTGAATTTTTGCAATACAATAGTGTTGAAAAGCTCGTAATCAACGATATGAACTCTTAAGTTTTGATTAAAACTTGTTTTGCGGTCCTTTTTGTAGAGGTTTCGGACGAGCGGGTCTAAATGGGTCGTAAAATGGACCCGTTGGACTTTTAACTGAGTAAAAAATACAGAAATTGAGTTTTTGCAATATAACTGTGTTGAAACGATCGTAATCAATTATATGAACTCCTAAAATTTGATTATAACTTGTTTTTCAGTCATTTTTGAAGAGGTTTCGGGCGAGCTGGTCTAAATGGGCCGTAAAATGGACCCGTTGCACTTTTAACTGAGTAAAAAATACCGAATTTGAGTTTTTGCAATATAATCTTGTTGAAAAGCTCGTAATCAATTATATGAACTCCTAAAATTGGATCAAAACTTGTTTTTCGGTCCTTTTTGTAGACTTTTCGGACGAGCGGGTCTAAATGGGCCTTAAAATGGACCCGTTGAACTTATAACTGCGTAAAAACAACAAAAAATGAATTTTTGCAATATAATCTTGTTGAAAAGCTCGTAACCAATTATATGAACTCCTAAAATTGGATCAAAACTTGTTTTCGGTTCTTTTTGTAGAGGTTTGGAACAAGCGGGTCTAAATGGGCCGTAAAATTGACCCGTTGGACTTTTAACTGAGTAAAAAATACCGAATTTGAGTTTTTGCAATATAATCTTGTTGAAAAGCTCGTAATCAATTATATGAACTCCTAAAATTGGATCAAAACTTGTTTTTCGATCCTTTTTGTAGAGTTTTCGGACGAGCGGGTCTAAATGGGCCTTAAAATGGACCCGTTGAACTTATAACTGCGTAATAGGAAAAGAAATTGAATTTTTGCAATACAATAGTGTTGAAAAGCTCTTAATCAACGATATGAACTCTTAAATTTTGATTAAAACTTGATTTGCGTTCCTTTTTGTAGAGGTTTCGGACGAGCGGGTCTAAATGGGCCTTAAAATGGACCCGTTGGACTTTTAACTAAGTAAAAAATACTGAATTTGAGTTTTTGCAATATAATCTTGCTGAAAAGCTCGTAATCAATTATATGAACTCCTAAAATTGGATCAAAACTTGTTTTTTGGTCCTTTTTGTAGAGGTTTCGGGCGAGCGGGTCCTAATGGGCCTTAAAATGGACTCGTTGAACTTATAACTGCGTAAAAGGAAAAGAAATTGAATTTTTGCAATACAATAGTGTTGAAAAGCTCGTAATCAACGATATGAACTCTTAAATTTAGATTAAAACTTGTTTTGCGGTCCTTTTTGTAGAGGTTTCGGACGAGCGGGTCTAAATGGGCCTTAAAATGGACCCGTTGGACTTTAACTGAGTAAAAAGTACAAAAATTGAGTTTTTGCAATATAATCGTGTTGAAAAGATCGTAATCAATTGTATGAACTCCTAAAATTTGATTAAAACTTGTTTTTCGGTCATTTTGAAAAGGTTTCGGGCGATCGGGTCTATTTGGGCCGTAAAATGGACCCGTTGGACTTTTAACCGAGTAAAAAATACCAAATTTGAGTTTTTGCAATATAATCTTGTTGAAAAGCTCGTAATCAATTATATGAACTCCTAAAATTGTATCAAAACTTGTTTTTCGGTCCTTTTTGTAGAGGTTTCGGATGAGCGGGTCTTAGTGTGCCTTAAAATGGAGCCATTGGACTTATAACTGCGTAAAAAGAATAGAAATTGAATTTTTGCAATACAATAGTGTTGAAAAGCTCGTAATCAAGGATATGAACTCCTAAGTTTTGATTAAAACTTGTTTTGTGGTCCTTTTTGTAGAGGTTTCGGACGAGCGGGTCTAAATGAGCCGTAACATGGAACCGTTGGACTCTTAACTGAGTAAAAAGTACAAATATTGAGTTTTTGCAATATAATCGTGTTGAAAAGATCGTAATCAATTACATGAACTCCTAAAATTTGATTAAAATTTGTTTTTCAGTCATTTTTTAAGAGGTTTCGGGCGAGCAGGTCTAAATCGGCCGTAAAATGGACCCGTTGGACTTTTAACTGAGTTAAAAATACCGAATTTATGTTTTTGCAATATAATCTTGGTTAAAAGCTCGTAATCAATTATATGAACTCCTAAATTTTGATCAAAACTTGTTTTTCGGTCATTTTTGAAGAGGTTTCGGGGGAGCGGGTCTAAATGGGCCGTAAAATGGACCCGTTGGACTTTTAACTAAGTAAAAAATACCGAATTTGAGTTTTTGCAATATAATCTTGTTGAAAAGCTCGTAATCAATTATATGAACTCCTAAAATTGGATCAAAACTTATCTTTCGGTCCTTTTTGTAGAGGTTTCGGGCGAGCGGGTCTAAATGGGCCTTAAAATGGACCTGTTGAACTTATAACTGCGTAAAAAGAAGAGAAATTGAATTTTTGCAATACAATAGTGTTGAAAAGCTCGTAATCAACGATATGAACTCTTCAGTTTTGATTAAAACTTGTTTTGCGGTCCTTTTTGTAGAGGTTTCGGACGAGCGGGTCTAAATGGGTCGTAAAATGGACCCGTTGGACTTTTAACTGAGTAAAAAATACAGAAATTGAGTTTTTGCAATATAACTGTGTTGAAACGATCGTAATCAATTATATGAACTCCTAAAATTTGATTATAACTTGTTTTTCAGTCATTTTTGAAGAGGTTTCGGGCGAGCTGGTCTAAATGGGCCGTAAAATGGACCCGTTGCACTTTTAACTGAGTAAAAAATACCGAATTTGAGTTTTTGCAATATAATCTTGTTGAAAAGCTCGTAACCAATTATATGAACTCCTAAAATTGGATCAAAACTTGTTTTCGGTTCTTTTTGTAGAGGTTTGGAACGAGCGGGTCTAAATGGGCCGTAAAATTGACCCGTTGGACTTTTAACTGAGTAAAAAATACCGAATTTGAGTTTTTGCAATATAATCTTGTTGAAAAGCTCGTAATCAATTATATGAACTCCTAAAATTGGATCAAAACTTGTTTTTCGGTCCTTTTTGTAGACTTTTCGGACGAGCGGGTCTAAATGGGCCTTAAAATGGACCCGTTGAACTTATAACTGCGTAAAAACAACAAAAAATGAATTTTTGCAATATAATCTTGTTGAAAAGCTCGTAACCAATTATATGAACTCCTAAAATTGGATCAAAACTTGTTTTCGGTTCTTTTTGTAGAGGTTTGGAACAAGCGGGTCTAAATGGGCCGTAAAATTGACCCGTTGGACTTTTAACTGAGTAAAAAATACCGAATTTGAGTTTTTGCAATATAATCTTGTTGAAAAGCTCGTAATCAATTATATGAACTCCTAAAATTGGATCAAAACTTGTTTTTCGATCCTTTTTGTAGAGTTTTCGGACGAGCGGGTCTAAATGGGCCTTAAAATGGACCCGTTGAACTTATAACTGCGTAATAGGAAAAGAAATTGAATTTTTGCAATACAATAGTGTTGAAAAGCTCTTAATCAACGATATGAACTCTTAAATTTTGATTAAAACTTGATTTGCGTTCCTTTTTGTAGAGGTTTCGGACGAGCGGGTCTAAATGGGCCTTAAAATGGACCCGTTGGACTTTTAACTAAGTAAAAAATACTGAATTTGAGTTTTTGCAATATAATCTTGCTGAAAAGCTCGTAATCAATTATATGAACTCCTAAAATTGGATCAAAACTTGTTTTTTGGTCCTTTTTGTAGAGGTTTCGGGCGAGCGGGTCCTAATGGGCCTTAAAATGGACTCGTTGAACTTATAACTGCGTAAAAGGAAAAGAAATTGAATTTTTGCAATACAATAGTGTTGAAAAGCTCGTAATCAACGATATGAACTCTTAAATTTAGATTAAAACTTGTTTTGCGGTCCTTTTTGTAGAGGTTTCGGACGAGCGGGTCTAAATGGGCCTTAAAATGGACCCGTTGGACTTTAACTGAGTAAAAAGTACAAAAATTGAGTTTTTGCAATATAATCGTGTTGAAAAGATCGTAATCAATTGTATGAACTCCTAAAATTTGATTAAAACTTGTTTTTCGGTCATTTTGAAAAGGTTTCGGGCGATCGGGTCTATTTGGGCCGTAAAATGGACCCGTTGGACTTTTAACCGAGTAAAAAATGCCAAATTTGAGTTTTTGCAATATAATCTTGTTGAAAAGCTCGTAATCAATTATATGAACTCCTAAAATTGTATCAAAACTTGTTTTTCGGTCCTTTTTGTAGAGGTTTCGGATGAGCGGGTCTTAGTGTGCCTTAAAATGGAGCCATTGGACTTATAACTGCGTAAAAAGAATAGAAATTGAATTTTTGCAATACAATAGTGTTGAAAAGCTCGTAATCAAGGATATGAACTCCTAAGTTTTGATTAAAACTTGTTTTGTGGTCCTTTTTGTAGAGGTTTCGGACGAGCGGGTCTAAATGAGCCGTAACATGGAACCGTTGGACTCTTAACTGAGTAAAAAGTACAAATATTGAGTTTTTGCAATATAATCGTGTTGAAAAGATCGTAATCAATTACATGAACTCCTAAAATTTGATTAAAATTTGTTTTTCAGTCATTTTTTAAGAGGTTTCGGGCGAGCAGGTCTAAATCGGCCGTAAAATGGACCCGTTGGACTTTTAACTGAGTTAAAAATACCGAATTTGTGTTTTTGCAATATAATCTTGGTTAAAAGCTCGTAATCAATTATATGAACTCCTAAATTTTGATCAAAACTTGTTTTTCGGTCATTTTTGAAGAGGTTTCGGGGGAGCGGGTCTAAATGGGCCGTAAAATGGACCCGTTGGACTTTTAACTAAGTAAAAAATACCGAATTTGAGTTTTTGCAATATAATCTTGTTGAAAAGCTCGTAATCAATTATATGAACTCCTAAAATTGGATCAAAACTTATCTTTCGGTCCTTTTTGTAGAGGTTTCGGGCGAGCGGGTCTAAATGGGCCTTAAAATGGACCTGTTGAACTTATAACTGCGTAAAAAGAAGAGAAATTGAATTTTTGCAATACAATAGTGTTGAAAAGCTCGTAATCAACGATATGAACTCTTAAGTTTTGATTAAAACTTGTTTTGCGGTCCTTTTTGTAGAGGTTTCGGACGAGCGGGTCTAAATGGGTCGTAAAATGGACCCGTTGGACTTTTAACTGAGTAAAAAATACAGAAATTGAGTTTTTGCAATATAATTGTGTTGAAACGATCGTAATCAATTATATGAACTCCTAAAATTTGATTATAACTTGTTTTTTAGTCATTTTTGAAGAGGTTTCGGGCGAGCGGGTCTAAATGGGCCGTAAAATGGACCCGTTGCACTTTTAACTGAGTAAAAAATACTGAATTTGAGTTTTTGCAATATAATCTTGTTGAAAAGCTCGTAACCAATTATATGAACTCCTAAAATTGGATCAAAACGTGTTTTTCGGTCCTTTTTGTAGAGTTTTCGGACGAGCGGGACTAAATGGGCCTTAAAATGTACCCGTTGAACTTATAACTGCGTTAAATGGACCCGTTGGACTTTTAACTGAGTAAAAAGTACAAAAATTGAGTTTGTGCAATATAATCGTGTTGAAAAGATCGTAATCAATGATATGAAGTCCTAAATTTTGATTAAAACTTGTTTTTCGGTCATTTTTGAAGAGGTTTCGGGCGAGCGGGTCTAAATGGGCTGTAAACCCGACCCGTTGGACTTTTAACTGAGTAAAAAATACCGAATTTGTGTTTTTGTAATATAATCTTGTTGAAAAGCTCGTAATCAATTATATGAACTCCTAAAATTTGATCAAAACTTGTTTTTCAGTCATTTTTGAAGAGGTTTCGGACGAGTGGGTCTAAATGGGCCGTAAAATGGACTCGTTGGACTTTTAACTGAGTAAAAAATACCGAATTTGTGTTTTTGCAATATAATCTTGTTGAAAAGCTCGTAATCAATTATATTAACTCTTAAAATTTGATCAAAACTTGTTTTTCAGTCATTTTTGAAGAGGTTTCGGATTAGTGGGCCTAAATGGGCCGTAAAATGGACCCGTTGGACTTTTAACTGAGTAAAAAAATACCGAATTTGAGTTTTTGCAATATAATCGTGTTGAAACGATCGTAATCAATTATATGAACTCCTAAAATTGTATCAAAACTTGTTTTTTGGTCCTTTCTGTAGAGGTTTCGGGCGAGCGGGTCTAAATGGGCCTTAAAATGGACCAGTTGAACTTATAACTGGGTAAAAGGATAAGAAATTGAATTTTTGCAATACAATAGTGTTGAAAAGCTCGTAATCAACGATATGAACTCTTAAATTTTGATTAAAACTTGTTTTGCGGTCCTTTTTGTAGAGGTTTCGGACGAGCGGGTCTAAATGGGCCGTAAAATGGACCCGTTGGACTTTTAACTGAGTAAAAAGTACAAAAATTGAGTTTTTGGAATATAATCGTGTTGAAACGATCGTAATCAATTATATGAACTCCTAAATTTTGATTAAAACTTGTTTTTCAGTCATTTTTGAAGAGGTTTCGGGCGAGCGGGTCTAAATGGGCCGTAAAATGGACCCGTTGGACTTTTAACTGAGTAATAAATACCGAATTTGAGATTTTGCAATATAATCTTGTTGAAAAGCTCGTAATCAATTATATTAACTCCTAAAATTGGATCAAAACTTCTTTTTTTGTCATTTTTGTAGAGGTTTCGGACGACCGGGTCTAAATGGGCCTTAAAATGGACCCGTTGAACTTATAACTGCGTAAAAAGAACAGAAATTGAATTTTTGCAATACAATAGTGTTGAAAAGCTCGTAATCAACGATATGAACTCTTAAGTTTTGATTAAAACTTGTTTTGTTGTCCTTTTTGTAGAGGTTTCGGACGAGCGGGTCTAAATGGGCCGTAAAATGAACCCGTTGGACTTTTAACTGAGTAAAAAATACCAAATTTGAGTTTTTGCAATATAATCATGTTGAAACGATCGTAATCAATTATATGAACTCCTAAAATTGGATCAAAACTTGTTTTTCGGTCCTTTTTGTAGTGGTTTCGGACGAACGAGTCTAAATGGGCCTTAAAATAGACCCGTTGAACTTATAACTGCCTAAAAAGAACATAAATTGAATTTTTACAATACAATAGTGTTGAAAAGCTCATAATCAACGATATGAACTCTAATGTTTTGATTAAAACTTGTTGTGCGGTCCTTTTTGTAGAGGTTTCAGACGAGCGGGTCTAAATGGGCCGTAAAATGGACCCGTTGGACTTTCAACTGGGTAAAAAGTACATAAATTGAGTTTTTGCAATATAATCGTGTTGAAAAGATCGTAATCAATTATATGAACTCCTAAAATTTGATTAAAACTTATTTTTCAGTCATTTTTGAAGAGGTTCGGGCGAGCGGGTCTAAATGGGCCGTAAAATGGACCAATTGGACTTTTAACTAAGTAAAAAATGCCGTATTTGAGATTTTGCAATATAATCTTGTTGAAAAGCTCGTAACCAATTATATGAACTCCTAAAATTGGATCAAAACTTGTTTTCGGTCCTTTTTGTAGAGGTTTCGAACGATCGGGTCTAAATGGGCTGTAAAATTGACCCGTTGGACTTTTAACTGAGTAAAAAATACCGAATTTGAGTTTTTGCAGTATAATCTTGTTGAAAAGCTCGTAATCAATTATATGAACTCCTAAAGTTGGATCAAAACTTGTTTTTCGGTCCTTTTTGTAGAGTTTTCGGACGAGCGGGTCTAAATGGGCCTTAAAATAGACCCGTTGAACTTATAACTGCGTAAAAAGAACAAAAATTGAATTTTTACAATACAATAGTGTTGAAAAGCTCGTAATCAACGATATGAACTCTTAAGTTTTGATTAAAACTTGTTTTGATGTCCTTTTTGTAGAGGTTTCGGACGAGCGGGTCTAAATGGGCCGTAAAATGGACCCGTTGGACTTTTAACTGAGTAAAAAGTACAAAAATTGAGTTTGTGCAACATAATCGTGTTGAAAAGATCATAATCAATGATATGAAGTCCTAAAATTTGATTAAAACTTGTTTTTCGGTCATTTTTTAAGAGGTTTCGGGCGAGCGGGTCTAAATGGGCTGTAAAATGGACCCGTTGGACTTTTAACTGAGTAAAAAACACCAAATTTGTGTTTTTGTAATATAATATTGTTGAAAAGCTCGTAATCAATTATATGAACTCCTAAAATTTGATCAAAACTTGTTTTTCAGTCATTTTTGAAGAGGTTTCGGACGAGTGGGTCTAAATGGGCCGTAAAATGGACCCGTTGGACTTTTAACTGAGTAAAAAATACCGACTTTGTGTTTTTGCAATATAATCTTGTTGAAAAGCTCGTAATCAATTATATTAACTCTTAAAATTTGATCAAAACTTGTTTTTCAGTCATTTTTGAAGAGGTTTCGGTCTAGTGGGCCTAAATGGGCCGTAAAATGGACCCGTTGGACTTTTAACTGAGTAAAAAATACCGAATTTGAGTTTTTGCAATATAATCGTGTTGAAACGATCGTAATCAATTATATGAACTCCTAAAATTGGATCAAAACTTGTTTTTTGGTCCTTTTTGTAGAGGTTTCGGGCGAGCGGGTCTAAATGGGCCTTAAAATGGACCAGTTGAACTTATAACTGCGTAAAAGGAAAAAAAATTGAATTTTTGCAATATAATAGTGTTGAAAAGCTCGTAATCAATGGTATGAACTCTTAAATTTTGATTAAAACTTGTTTTGCGGTCCTTTTTGTAGAGGTTTCGGACGAGCGGATCTAAATGGGCCGTAAAATGGACCCGTTGGACTTTTAACTGAGTAAAAAGTACAAAAATCGAGTTTTTGCAATATAATCGTGTTGAAACGATCGTAATCAATTATATGAACTCCTAAAATTTGATTAAAACTTGTTTTTCAGTCTTTTTTGAAGAGGTTTCGGGCGAGCAGGTCTAAATGGGCCGTAAAATGGACCCGTTGGACTTTTAACTGAGTAATAAATACCGAATTTGAGATTTTGCAATATAATCTTGTTGAAAAGCTCGTAATCAATTATATTAACTCCTAAAATTGGATCAAAACTTGTTTTTTGGTCCTTTTTGTAGAGGTTTCGGACGACCGGGTCTAAATGGGCCTTAAAATAGACCCGTTGAACTTATATCTACGTAAAAAGAACAGAAATTGAATTTTTGCAATACAATAGTGTTGAAAAGCTCGTAATCAACGATATGAACTCTTAAGTTTTGATTAAAACTTGTTTTGTGGTCCTTTTTGTAGAGGTTTCGGACGAGCGGGTCTAAATGGGCCGTAAAATGAACCCGTTGGACTTTTAACTGAGTAAAAAATACCGAATTTGAGTTTTTGCAATATAATCGTGTTGAAACGATCGTAATCAATTATATGAACTCGTAAAATTGGATCAAAACTTGTTTTTCGGTCCTTTTTGTAGAGGTTTCGGACGAGCGGGTCTAAATGGGCCTTAAAATGGACCCGTTGAACTTATAACTGTGTAAAAAGAACAGAAATTGAATTTTTGCAATACAATAGTGTTGAAAAGCTCGTAATCAACGATATGAACTCTTATGTTTTGATTAAAACTTGTTTTGCGGTCCTTTTTGTAGAGGTTTCGGACGAGCGGGTCTAAATGGGCCGTAAAATGGACTCGTTGGACTTTCAACTGAGTAAAAAGTACATAAATTGAGTTTTTGCAATATAATCGTGTTGAAAAGATCGTAATCAATTATATGATATCCTAAAATTTGATTAAAACTTATTTTTCAGTCATTTTTGAAGAGGTTTCGGGCGAGCGGGTCTAAATGGGCTGTAAAATGTACCAGTTGGACTTTTAACTGAGTAAAAAATGCCGAATTTGAGTTTTTGCAATATAATCTTGTTGAAAAGCTCGTAATCAATTTTATGAACTCCTAAAATTGGATCAAAACTTGTTTTCGGTCTTTTTTGTAGAGGTTTCGAACGAGCGGGTCTAAATGGGCCGTAAAATTGACCCGTTGGGCTTTTAACTGAGTAAAAAATACCGAATTTGAGTTTTTGCAATATAATCTTGTTGAAAGGCTCGTAATCAATTATATGAACCCCTAAAATTAGATCAAAACTTGTTTTTCGGTCCTTTTTGTAGAGTTTTCAGACGAGCGAGTCTAAATGGGCCTTAAAATGGACCCGTTGAACTTATAACTGCGTAAAAAGAACAGAAATTGAATTTATGCAATACAATAGTGTTGAAAAGCTCGTAATCAACGATATGAACTCTTAAGTTTTGATTAAAACTTGTTTTGCGGTCCTTTTTGTAGAGGTTTCGGACGAGCGGGTCTAAATGGGCCGTAAAATGGACCCGTTGGACTTTTAACTGAGTAAAAAATACCGAATTTGAGTTTTTGCAATATAATCGTGTTGAAAAGATTTTAATCAATTATATGAACTCCTAAAATTTGATTAAAACTTGTTTTTCAGTCATTTTTGAAGAGGTTTCGGGCGAGCGGGTCTAAATGGGCCGAAAAATGGACCCGTTGAACTTTTAACTAAGTAAAAAATACCGAATTTGAGTTTTTGCAATAAAATCTTATTGAAAAGCTCGTAATCAATTATATGAACTCCTAAAATTTGATCAAAACTTATTTTTCGGTCCTTTTTGTAGAGGTTTTGGGCGAGCGGGTCTAAATGGGCCTTAAAATGGACCCGTTGAACTTATAACTGCGTAAAAAGAACAGAAATTGAATTTTTGCAATACAATAGTGTTGAAAAGCTCGTAATCAACGATATGAACTCTTAAGTTTTTATTAAAACTTGTTTTGCGGTCCTTTTTGTAGAGGTTTCGGACGAGCGGGTCTAAATGGGCCGTAAAATGGACCTGTTGGACTTTTAACTAAGTAAAAAATACAAAAATTGAGTTTTTGCAATATAATTGTGTTGAAACGACCGTAATCAATTTTATGAACTCCTAAAATTTGATTAAAACCTGTTTTTCAGTCATTTTTGAAGATGTTTCGGGCGAGCGGGTCTAAATGGGCCGTAAAATGGACCCGTTAGACTTTTAACTGAGTAAAAAATAACGAATTTGAGTTTTTGCAATATAATCTTGTTGAAAAGCTCGTAATCAATTATATGAACTCCTAAAATTGGATCAAAACTTGTTTTTCGGTCCTTTTTGTAGAGGTTTCGGACGAGCGGCTCTAAATGGGCCTTAAAATGGACCCGTTGAACTTATAACTGCGTAAAAAGAACATAAATTGAATTTTTGCAATACAATAGTGTTGAAAATCTCGTAATCAACGATATGAACTCTTAAGTTTTGATTAAAACTTGTTTTGCGGTCCTTTTTGTAGAGGTTTTGGACGAGCGGGTCTAAATGGGACGTGAAATGGACCCGTTGGAGTTTTTTTTTTTTGAAGAAAAGGCCTCATTAAAAACCCCTACTACTGTCCTTCAAGCAGAGCTAGAGGACCCTAAAAAGGGGAAAAGAGTGCCCAAATGTTATTAATTAAGAATGATTTGTTACAAAATGTTGTATACAAGGTGGGATATCAGAATTAAAAGACATAGAAGTCATAGAATTCAGCGAATAAGTAGCCAAAGTATGGGCTATAATATTTGCCTCACGGCGTACAAAAGAGATAGATGTAAAGTCAAAGTCTTGAAGAGCAGCTTGTATCTGAAGAATAATCGGTCCCGTGGTAGAGAGGTCCTGAGCAGGATTGTTGATCCTATTCGCGAGAGAAGCGCAGTCAGTTTCGATCAAGAGTCGATTCCAGCCTTGAGAACGGGCAAAGGTGAGCCCAGCTAGGATGCTTTCCCCTTCACTAGTGATAGCGTCCTGACAGCTACCTAGAGGAAAAGCAAGACCCCCCACAACTGCTCCTGTAGAATCACGAGCAACAACGCCGACGGCTGCTGCACGAGTTGATGGATTAAAGGCTCCGTCCACATTTATTTTGATATGATAAGGTGGAGGAAATGTCCGGGAAGGTTTAGAAAAGGTAGATGGAGCTGGGACAGACGAACACAAAGATTTACAAAATTCATCATGCAAGCTAATGGAATTAACAGCTATTAGCCATGGTGGTTGTAGATGGTGGTTATGAACCCAGTCATTTCGTCTGTTCCATATATTCCATAAAACAGTAAGGAAGAGACCAAATTTATCAGGGGAAATTGTAGTGCCTGCTTCCTCTAACCATTGCAGAGGCGTAGGAGCTATACTCTTATAGAGATTGATAGGGATACCGCTAATTTGGAGGGCTTCAGAAGCCCCAGTGTAGTCACGAAATGCATGAAGGATCGATTCTGAGTGGCTACCATAGATAGGGCAAGGGCCCGAGTTAGGGGAAAAGGCTTGCATTTTAGATCCAACTGGTAGAGCATCAGATGCCATACGCCAACCAAAAGTTTTAACTTTGGGTAAAGCTTTGATTTTGGATAAAAACTTCCAGAATCGAGTTGGTGACGAAGGTGGGGTTATCGAACGTTGTAAGAAAATATATCCAGAACGGACTGAGTAAATACCCGAGTCGTTTGGAGACCAGAGTATTGAGTCACATTGATCATTTATGATGGGGATACGGAGAATGGCATCAGCATCAATAGGATTGAAATAATTGTTTACCTTAACCGTATCCCAGGCAGTTTGGTTACGGATCATAAAATCACGACATCGAATGTAAAATTCATCGGAGATTTCGTAATCCCCAGTAAGCTCAATCGGGGAAGACCCTCCCCATATATCTTTGTGTATTCTAATACTACTGTTTATGCCAGGGCGGTAAAGAAAGCCAGGGAAAAGACGCTGAAGTGCGTTATATATGCCTTGCCAAGCGAAAGATCCCCTGTTGGGTTTTGGTGCATCCAGAATGTTGCCTGAAGGAAAGTATTTAGACCGGTATATTTGTCCTAATAAAGAATCTGGTTCACATATGAGTTTCCAAATTTGCTTGCCCAAGAGAGCAATGTTAAAGTCGTGTAAATCCTTAAAACCTATGCCACCAGCAGATTTAGGTAGACATATACAATTCCAAGGTATCATATGCCAACCTTTTTTGTTAGATTTTCCAGTCCACCAGTATTGACGGATTGATGTAGTCATGTCGTCGATAATATTTTGTGGTAGAAGATAGCAAGACATAACATATTGTGGGAGAGATTGTAAGACAGCTTTGATGAATATCTCGCGGCCACTAAAAGATAGTAGATGTTTGTCCCAACTAGAGAGACGATCATGTACTTTATCACGCACAAATCCTAGGGATTCAGTTTTATTTTTCCCAATTAGAAGTGGGAAGCCTAGGTATACTCCAGGATTAGTAACCTCACGTACTTGTAAAAGGCTGTTAATTGCATTTCTTGTTGCAGATGGTGTACGCGGGTTATAGAAAATTGTTGATTTCTCAAAATTGACCGCTTGACCGGATGCATTAGCATATGTTTGAAGAGCATTTTTCAGATGGGATGCTTCAGATCGATTAGTATTAATGAAAACCATACAATCATCAGCAAAAAGCAGGTGGTTGACTTTGGGCCCATGTTTACATGCGCCTAGTCCAGGGAGTATTTTAGTTTGTTGAGCAGCAGCTAAGAAAGCCGAGAGGCCTTGAGTACAAAAGAGAAAGAGGAAAAGGGATAGGGATAGGGGATCCCCCTGGCGAAGACCACGTTGAGGTTGAAAGGGGGGGAACGAATTATTAATTTTAACTGAGAAAGAGACTATAGTAATACAATGCATTATAAGCTTGATCCATTCGGATGCAAAGCCCATGCGTTCCATAACATTTGCGAGAAATGACCATTCTACTCTATCGAAAGCTTTCTCCATGTCTAGCTTGAGAGCAGCTCCATGGGAGGATTTAGTAGGTCCTGAGTTAATATTGTGAATAATTTCATGAGCAACAAGGATGTTGTCTGATATGTTGCGTCCCTGGACAAAGGCTGCTTGATTAGGGCTAATGCATAGAGGTATAGCCTGTTTCATTCTGTTGACTATTGTTTTGGCGACTATTTTATAGAGGACAGTGCAGAGGCTAATTGGTCTAAGTTGTTTCATGGAGGTTGGGTCCTGTACTTTGAGAATTAGTACCAATATAGTTTTGTTCACTGAGGCCATATCGGCGTTGCCGTTTAAAAGGTTAATACAAAGATTAATAACATCGTCTCCCACTGTGTCCCAGTGTTGTCTAAAGAAGCTACTGGGTAGGCCATCGAAACCAGGAGCTTTCCTGGGGTCAATATCTTTAAAAGCATGAAGAATTTCCTCTTTAGTGAATGCCTTTAGAAGGTTTTCATTCATTGAAGAATTGATGGACGGGTGAATTTTGTCAAGAATGATATTCGAGATTTGGGGGTTAGATGTTTTGAATAAGTTTTGGAAGTATGCAGAAGCGATATTCATAATATCCGATTCAGATGTGCACCAATTGGAGTTGGCATCGTAAAGGCCTGTGATCAAAATTTTCTTGTTCCTATTAGAAGCTCGGGCATGGAAGAACTTGGTATTTTTGTCCCCTTGGGAAAGCCAAAGAGTGCGAGATCTTTCAGCCCAATAAATTTCCTGTTCTGTTAAAAGTTTATTTAATTCAGTTCTATAATTTAAGTAAACTTGTTCATTTGTGGTTGTTAATGGGCGGTATAGTAATTTATTTATTTTTTTAGTAAGGAATTTAATTCTTCCGGTTGATTTAAAGTGTTGTTGGTTTTGCCATTCTTCTAGGTATGTACCTACTGCTTCAATTTTGTTTATGACTGTTCCGGGGGTGTCGGTCCAGGCCCTTTTGATTGTTTGGATATTATCTATATTATTAGCCCAGCAGCTTTCGAATCTGAAATTCTTGGAAGGTTGTGTTTTGGGTGTAGAAGCCGAATTATCTAATTCGAGAAGAAGGAAACAATGGTCAGATTTGGCAACATATTCTGTGGTGATACGATGAGAAGGGTAGAGATTTTGCCATGCTGAATTAGCTATAAAACGATCTAGTCTTTCATGTATTACCGGGGTTAAGGGTCCTACTTTAGTCCATGTGAACCAGCCCGAAGTTGGCTTACAATCAAAGAGGTTGTTTCAAGTTAGACAATTGCGAAAATTTTTGATTTGAGATCTAGCCCTACGGGGACCTCCTTGTTTTTCCGAATCCGTTAATATTTCATTAAAATCTCCGCCGAGAAGCCAAGGCTTATTTTTCGTAGAAGGGTATAATGAATCTATGAGCTCCCATGTTTTATATTTTTGGCTAGTTTCCGGAAAACCGTTCATTCCAGTGAAAAACATTGTGGAATTATTCTTTGTAATTTGAGTATGAATGTAACGCGAGGAATAGGAAATTAAACTTATATTAATATTGTTTGCAGCAAATAAGGAAATTCCGGAACACCCTTCCGTAGGGGAAATAGAAATAATGTCTAACATACCTAATGAAAGACCTAAGCGGTTACATTCCGCATTATTTATTTTTTACAATATAATCTTATTGAAAAGCTCGTAATCAATTATATGAACTCCTAAAATTGGATTAAAACTTGTTTTTCGGTCCTTTTTGTAGAGGTTTCGAACGAGCGGGTCTAAATGGGCCGTAAAATGGACCCGTTGGTCTTTTAACTAAGTCAAAAATACCGAATATGAGTTTTTACAATATAATCTTGTTGAAAAGCTCGTAATAAATTATATGAACTCCTAAAATTGGATCAAAACTTGTTTTTCGGTCCTTTTTGTAGAGGTTTCGGACGAGTGAGTCTAAATGGGCCTTAAAATGGACCCGTTGAACTTATAACTGCGTAAAAAGAACATAAATTGAAAAGCTCGTAATCAATTATATGAACTCCTAAAATTGGATCAAAATTTTTTTTCGGTCCTTTTTGTAGAGGTTTAGGACGAACGGCTCTAAATGGGCCTTAAAATGGACCCGTTGAACTTATAACTGCGTAAAAAGAACATAAATTGAATTTTTACAATACAATAGTGTTGAAAAGCTCGTAATCAACGCTATGAACTCTTAAGTTTTGATTAAAACTTGTTTTGCGGTCCTTTTTGTAGAGCTTTCGGACGAGCGGGTCTAAATGGGCCGTAAAATGGACCTGTTGGACTTTTAACTAAGTAAAAAATATATAAATTGAGTTTTTGCAATATAATCGTGTTGAAAAGATCGTAATCAATTATATGAACTCCTAAAATTTGATCAAAACTTGTTTTTCAGTCATTTTTGAAGAGGTTTCGAACGAGAGGGTCTAAATGGGCCGTAAAATGGACCCGTTGGATTTTTAACTGAGTAAAAATACCGAATTTGAGTTTTTGCAATATATTCTTGTTGAAAAGCTCGTAATCAACGATATGAACTCTTAAGTTTTGACTAAAACTTGTTTTGCGGTCCTTTTTGAAGAGGTTTTGGACGAGCGGGTCTAAATGGGCCGTGAAATGGACCCGTTGGAATTTTAACTAAGTAAAAAATGCCGAATTTGAGTTTTTGCAATATAATCTTGTTGAAAAGCTCGTAATCAATTATATGAACTCCAAAAATTGGATCAAAACTTGTTTTTCGGTCCTTTTTGTATAGATTTCGGACGAGCGATTGTAAATGGGCCGTAAAATGGACCCGTTGGACTTTTAACTGAGTAAAAAATACCGAATTTAAGTTTTTTCAATATAATCTTGTTGAAAAGCTCGTAATCAATTATATGAACTCCTAAAATTGGATCAAAACTTGTTTTTCGGTCCTTTTTGTAGAGGTTTCGAACGAGCGGGTCTAAATGGGCCGTAAAATGGACCCGTTGGATTTTAACTGAGTAAAAAATACCGAATTTGAGTTTCTGCAATATAATCTTGTTGAAAACCTCGTAATCAATCATATGAACTCCTAAAATTGGATCAAAACTTGTTTTCGGTCCTTTTTGTAGAGGTTTCGAACGAGCGGGTCTAAATGGGCCTTAAAATGGACCCGTTGAACTTATAACTGCGTAAATAGAACAGAAATTGAATTTTTGAAATACAATAGTGTTGAAAAGCTCGTAATCAACGATATGAACTCTTAAGTTTTGATTAAAACTTGTTTTGCGGTCCTTTTTGTAGAGGTTTCGGACGAGCGGATCTAAATGGGCCGTAAAATGGACCCGTTGGACTTTTAACTGAGTAAAAAGTACAAAAATTTAGTTTTTGCAATATAATCGTGTTTAAAAGATCGTAATCAATTATATGAACTCCTAAAATTGAATCAAAACTTGTTTTTCAGTCATTTTTGAAGAGGTTTCGAACGAGCGGGTCTAAATGGGTCATAAAATGGACCCGTTGGACTTTTAACTAAGTAAAAAATACCGAATTTGAGTTTTTGCAATATAATCTTGTTGAAAAGCTCGTAATCAATTATAAGAACTCCTAAAATTGGATCAAAACTTGTTTTTCAGTCCTTTTTGTAGAGGTTTCGTACGAGCAGGTCTAAATGGGCCTTAAAATGTACCCGTTGAACTTATAACTGCGTAAAAACAACAGAAATTGAATTTTTGCAATACAATAGTGTTGAAAAGCTCGTAATCAACGATATGAACTCTTAAGTTTTGATTAAAAATTGTTTTGCGGTCCTTTTGTAGAGGTTTCGGACGAGCGGGTCTAAATGGGCCGTAAAATGGACCCGTTGGACTTTTAACTGAGTAAAAAATACCGAATTTGAGTTTTTGCAATATAATCGTGTTGAAAAGATCGTAATGAATAATATGAACTCCTAGAATTTGATTAAAACTTGTTTTTCGGTCATTTTTGAAGAGGTTTCAGGCGAGCGGGTCTAAATGGGCCGTAAAATGGACCCGTTGGACTTTTAACTGAGTAAAAAATACCGAATTTGAGGTTTTGCAATATAATCTTGTCGAAAAGCTCGTAATCAATTATATGAACTCCTAAAATTGGATCAAAACTTATTTTTCGGTCATTTTTGTCGAGGTTTCGGGCGAGCGGGTCTAAATGGGCCTTAAAATGGACCCGTTGAACTTATAACTGCGTAAAAAGAACATAAATTGTATTTTTGCAATACAATAGTGTTGAAAAGCTCGTAATCAACGATATGAACTCTTAAGTTTTGATTAAAACTTGTTTTGCGGTCCTTTGTGTAGAGGTTTCGAACGAGCGGGTCTAAATGGGCCGTAAAATGGACCCGTTGGACTTTTAACTGAGTAAAAAATACAGAAATTGAGTTTTTGCAATATAACTGTGTTGAAATGATCGTAATCAATTATATGAACTCCTAAAATTTGATTAAAACTTGTTTTTCTGTCATTTTTGAAGAGGTTTCGGGCGAGCGGGTCTAAATGGGCCGTAAAATGGACCAGTTGGACTTTTAACTAAGTAAAAAATACCGAATTTGAGTTTTTGCAATATAATCTTGTTGAAAAGCTCGTAATCAATTATATGAACTCCTAAAATTGAATCAAAACTTATTTTTCGGTCCTTTTTGTAGAGGTTTCGGGCGAGCGGGTCTAAATGGGCCTTAAAATGGACCCGTTGGACTTTTAACTGAGTAAAAAATACCGAATTTGAGTTTTTGCAATATAATCTTGTTGAAAAGCTCGTAATCAATTATATGAACTCCTAAAATTGGATCAAAACTTGTTTTTAGGTCCTTTTTGATGAGGTTACGAACGAGCGGGTCTAAATGGGCCGTAAAATGGACTCGTTGGACTTTTAACTGAGTAAAAAATACCGAATTTGAGTTTTTGCAACATAATCTTGTTGAAAAGCTCGTAATCAATTATATGAACTCCTAAAATTGGATCAAAACTTGTTTTTCGGTCCTTTTTGTAGAGGTTTCGGACGAGCAGGTCTAAATGGGCCTTAAAATGGATCCGTTGAACTTATAACTGCGTAAAAAGAACATAAATTGAATTTTTGAAATACAATAGTGTTGAAAAGCTCGTAATCAACGATATGAACTCTTAAGTTTTGATTAAAACTTGTTTTGCGGTCCTTTTTGTAGAGGTTTCGGACGAGCGGATCTAAATGGCCCGTAAAATGGACCCGTTGGACTTTTAACTGAGTTAAAAGTACAAAAATTTAGTTGTTGCAATATAATCGTGTTTAAAAGATCGTAATCAATTATATGAACTCCTAAAATTGAATCAAAACTTGTTTTTCAGTCATTTTTGAAGAGTTTTCGAACGAGCGGGTCTAAATGGGTCATAAAATGGACCCGTTGGACTTTTAACTAAGTAAAAAATACCGAATTTGAGTTTTTGCAATAAAATCTTGTTGAAAAGCTCGTAATCAATTATAAGAACTCCTAAAATTGGATCAAAACTTGTTTTTCTGTCCTTTTTGTTGAGGTTTCGTACGAGCGGGTCTAAATGGGACTTAAAATGGAACCGTTGAACTTATAACTGCGTAAAAACAACATAAATTGAATTTTTGCAATACAATAGTGTTGAAAAGCTCGTAATCAAGGATATGAACTCTTAACTTTTGATTAAAACTTGTTTTGCGGTCCTTTTGTAGAGGTTTCGGACGAGCGGGTCTAAATGGGCCGTAAAATGGATCCGTTGGACTTTTAACTGAGTAAAAAGTACAAAAATTGAGTTTTTGCAATATAATCGTGTTGAAAAGATCGTAATCAATAATATGAACTCCTAGAAGTTGATTAAAACTTGTTTTTCGGTCATTTTTGAAGAGGTTTCGGGCGAGCGGGTCTAAATGGGCCGTAAAATGGACTCGTTGGACTTTTAACTGAGTAAAAAATACCGAATTTGAGATTTTGCAATATAATCTTGTTGAAAAGCTCGTAATAAATTATATGAACTCCTAAAATTGGTTCAAAACTTATTTTTCGGTCATTTTTGTCGAGGTTTCGGGCGAGCGGGTCTAAATGGGCCTTAAAATCGACCCGTTGAACTTATAACTGCGTAAAAAGAACAGAAATTGAATTTTTGCAATACAATAGTGTTGAAAAGCTCGTAATCAACGATATGAACTCTTAAGTTTTGATTAAAACTTGTTTTGCGGTCCTTTTTGTAGAGGTTTCGGACGAGCGGGTCTAAATGGGCCGTAAAATGGACCCGTTGGACTTTTAACTGAGTAAAAAATACAGAAATTGAGATTTTGCAATATAATTATATTGAAACGATCGTAATCAATCATATGAACTCCTAAAATTTGATTAAAACTTGTTTTTCAGTCATTTTTGAAGAGGTTTCGGGCGTGCGGGTCTAAATGGGCCGTAAAATGGACCCGTTGGACTTTTAACTGAGTAAAAATACCAAATTTGAGTTTTTGCAATATAATCTTGTTGAAAAGCTCGTAATCAATTATATGAACTCCTAAAATTGAATCAAAACTTATTTTTCGGTCCTTTTTGTAGAGGTTTCGGGCGAGCGGGTCTAAATAGGCCTTAAAATGGACCCGTTGGACTTTTAACTGAGTAAAAAATACCGAATTTGAGTTTTTGCAATATAATCTTGTTCAAAAGCTCGTAATCAATTATATGAACTCCTAAAATTGGATCAAAACTTGTTTTGCGGTCCTTTTTGTAGAGGTTTCGGACGAGCGGGTCTAAATGGGCCGTAAAATGGACCCGTTGGACTTTTAACTGAGTAAAAAGTACAAAAATTGATTTTTGCAATATAATCGTGTTGAAAAGATCGTAATCAATGATATGAACTCCTAAAATTTGATTAAAACTTGTTTTTCGGTCATTTTTGAAGAGGTTTCGGGCGAGCGGGTCTAAATGGGCCGTAAAATGGACCCGTTGGACTTTTAACTGAGTAAAAAATACCGAATTTGAGATTTTGCAATATAATCTTGTTGAAAAGCTCGTAATCAATTATATGAACTCCTAAAATTTTATCAAAACTTGTTTTTCGGTCCTTTTTGTAGAGGTTTCGGGCGACCGGGTCTAAATGGGCCTCAAAATGGACCCGTTGGACTTTTAACTGAGTAAAAAATACCGAATTTGAGTTTTTGCAATATAATCTTGTTGAAAAGCTCGTAATCAATTATATGAACTCCTAAAATTGTATCTAAACTTGTTTTTCGATCCTTTTTGTAGAGGTTTCGGACGAGCGGGTCTAAATGGGCCTTAAAATGGACCCGTTGAACTTATAACTGCGTAAAAAGAACATAAATTGAATTTTTGCAATACAATAGTGTTGAAAATCTCGTAATCAACGATATGAACTCTTAAGTTTTGATTAAAACTTGTTTTGCGGTCCTTTTTGTAGAGGTTTCGGACGAGCTGGTCTAAATGGGCCGTAAAATGGACCCGTTAGACTTTTAACTGAGTAAAAAGTACAAAAATTGAGTTTTTGCAATATAATCGTGTTGAAAATATCGTAATCAATTATATGAACTCCTAAAATTTGATTAAAACTTTATTTTTCAGTCATTTTTGAAGAGGTTTCGGGCGAGCGGGTCTAAATGGACCCGTTGGACTTTTAACTGAGTAAAAAATACCGAATTTGAGTTTTTGCAATATAATCTTGTTGAAAAGCTCGTAATCAATTATATGAACTCCTAAAATTAAATCAAAACTTATTTTTCGGTCCTTTTTGTAGAGGTTTCGGGCGAGTGGGTCTAAATGGGCCTTAAAATGGACCCGTTGAACTTATAACTGCGTAAAAAGAACAGAAATTGAATTTTTGCAATACAATAGTGTTGAAAAGCTCGTAATCAACGAGTTGAACTTTTAAGTTTTGATTAAAACTTGTTTTGCGGTCCTTTTTGTAGAGGTTTCGGACGAGCGGGTCTAAATGCGCCGTAAAATGGACCCGTTGGACTTTTAACTGAGTAAAAAATACAGAAATTTTGTTTTTGCAATATAATAGTGTTGAAACGATCGTAATCAATTGTATGAACTCCTAAAATTTGATTAAAACCTGTTTTTCAGTCATTTTTGAAGAGGATTCGGGCGAGCGGGTCTAAATGGGCCGTAAAATGGACCCGTTGGACTTTTTTTTGAGGAAAGGGCCTCATTAGAAACCCCACTAATCCTTACTGGGCTGGCCCAACAAGGGTCCTAAGAGGGGAAAAGAGTGCCCAAAATATATTATAAATCAAGGTGGTTGGTGAACAACCGGTACAAATGTTCGCAGAGCATCGGGCAAGCCCGGCCCGAAATACAAGGAGGATTTAAATTGAAGGGCCCAATTGGCTACATAGTGAGCTAAAACATTAGTTGTGCGCGGTACATAAAGTAAACTAAAACCAGGTACAGTATCAAGGAAAGATCTAGTGGTCTGAATCTGCCGCTGAAGGGTGGAGGCATCCTCGCCGGCGTGACGTAGCCGATTGACCAGCAGGGCGGCATCCGACTCAAGAAGAAACCCTTGCCATCCAGCATCTGCACCGAGTTTGACACCATCAGTGATAGCGTGAAGTTCCGCTGATGTAGAATCTGCGGTAGCATCCAAGTAAATAGCCCGTCCGAGCAAGATAACACCAGTGGCGTCACGAGCCACTATGCCAATGCCAGCGGATCCTGTAGTTGGGTTGAAAGCGCCATTGACATTGATTTTGATCGTTCCAGCCGGTGGCGATCTCCATACAGGTTGGGAAAGTGCTGTCTTCGTCTGCTGCCGCGTCGTGGTATTGTCTGAGTTGGCCGAGAAGTAGTCGCGAAGTAGGTCCTGGGAGTTCATTAGAGTAAGCCAAGGGGGCTGTAATCGCTGAGAATGGACCCAATCATTCCTCCTGTTCCAAAGATTCCACAAGGTAGTCAGGAGGAGATCAAATTGTGCGCGAGATAGAAGCATAGCTCCCTGTTCTAGCCAGAGGGGAACCGAGGTGGCTGTGCTGTCGCGAAATGCACCGAGGAAGCCGGCAAGGCCGAGCACCTTGGCTGCGCCCGGACAGTCCCGGAATGCGTGAGTCGCAGTTTCAAGAATCGATGGACAGAACGGGCACATGCCAGTGCCCAGTCCAATAGCCGCAAGCCGGTCGCCAGTGGGTAATGCACCCCGTCCTACCCGCCACCCAAAGGTGCGAACCTTCGGAAGTGTATTAGATTTAGCAATGATCTTCCAGAGTGGACTCGGACGCTCAAGGGGTCGTGGGGGCCTACGTAAGAATAGGTATTCGGAGCGTACGGTATATATGTTAGTACCATGAAAACCCCATAGTAAAGTATCATGACGTACATCGGATATCGGTACGTGCAATATGTTGGCAGCATCATCCTCGTCAAAGTATTGACGAACTTTATTTTCGTCCCAAGAATTGTGATGTCGGATCATAAAATCTCCGCAGCGCAAGGGTATCTCTTCATTATCCTGATAATTACCAAAGAAGGAGAGACCAGCTGACCCACCCCAATGTTCACGATGGATACGTATACGACTATCAACACCAGGCCTC
The DNA here is from genome assembly GCA_030270665.1 of Hibiscus trionum. Lineage (NCBI taxonomy): Eukaryota > Viridiplantae > Streptophyta > Magnoliopsida > Malvales > Malvaceae > Hibiscus > Hibiscus trionum. Next base: position 34,833,188 of record BSYR01000026.1, on the reverse strand, counting down.
CAGAAAAAGCCTGGCTGTAAGCGTTGCAAGGCTTGCCATATACCTCGCCAAGCAAATGAGGCGCGTTGGTCAGCCTTTGCATCCAAAATATTGCCGGAGGGGTAATAGCGTGATCGCAGGACTCTTGCAAGCAGGGAATCAGGCGAATGAATCAGTCGCCAGATTTGCTTCCCAAGAAGAGCAATATTAAAGTCCCGTAAGTCGCGGAAGCCCATACCCCCGGCGGCTTTGGGTGTACACATAGTATTCCAGGAAAGCATTGGCCATCCTTTTTGTTACTCCTGCCCGACCACCAGTAACGGCGAATTGAGCGTGTTGCGTCATCCACAATGTTTTGCGGAAGCAAATAGCATGACATGACGTACTGAGGTAAAGCTTGCGCCACTGATTTTATTAGAACTTCACGCTCACTATATGAAAGCAAGTTAGTATCCCATTTAGCCATGCGTGAATTGACTTTGTCTCGAATAAACCCGAGACTAGCCGTTCGGTTCCTCCCAACGAGAAGAGGGACCCCCAGATAAGTTCCAGGGTCGTCAACCAAACTGATTCCAAGAGTATGCTGAAGGGCTTGTGAGAAGTCCGTCGAGCAGGAAGAGCTACAAAAGGCAGTCGACTTAGAAAAGTTGACAGATTGTCCTGAGGATGATTCATACAAACGAAGAATCTCCTTCAATCGCTCTATTTCCGTTGGGCAATTACGGACGAAGACAATACTGTCGTCCGCAAAGAGCAGATGATTAATCTTCGGCCCACGCCGATTGGCTTGTAATCCAACGAGTCGTCCCGCTTGCTGTTCGGCCTCAGGGGCCGCTGAAAGCCCTTGGGAGCATATTAAGAAGAGGAAAGGCGAGAGAGGGTCGCCTTGCCGGATTCCCTTAGTCGGAAAGAACTCGTGGGATAGAGCGCCATTAAGACGGACTGAGAATGAAACAGTTGATACGCAACAGAGCAGTAACTATATCCAATCGGGCGCAAAACCCATACGTAGCATCACGTCTTTAAGAAAAGACCATTCAACCTTATCGAATGCCTTCTCCATATCTAGCTTCAAGGCAGCCCCTTGATAGATCGAAGCGTTATTAGTATGGAGGGTATGAACAAGTTCATGTGCAATCAGAATATTGTCAGTGATGTTCCTGCCACTAACAAAAGCGGCTTGCACCTCACTGATACAAGATGGTAAGATAGGTTTGAGTTGATTCACAAGAACCTTGGCGATGGTTTTGTAAATGACAGTGCATAAACTGATCGGCCGAAATTGACGCATGTTTGAAGCGTCAGGCAGCTTCGAAATGAGGACAATAATTGCTTTGTTAACCGTTGCCATGTCCTCTTCCCCTCGTAAAAGACACAAACAAAGTTGGACGAATTCAGGCCCAATGAAATCCCAATATTTCCTATAGAAACTACTGGGGAAGCCATCAAAACTCGGAGCTTTCCTGGGGCCGATATCCCAGAAAGCTGTGATTACTTCGTCATCAGTGAAGGGTCGAAGCAACGAGTCGTTCATTTCAGCATTAACAACTGGCCTAATGTGTTCCAGAAGAAGTGGAGAGGAAGTCGGACTAGATGATGTAAACAAACCCTGGAAATAATCCGATGCAATCCGAAGAAGCTCAGTCTTCTCGGTATACCATGTTTGGTCTACATCAAAAAGACCACGTATAGTGTTCTTTTTCCTTCGTTTAGACGCTCTAGCATGGAAGAAGAAAGTGTTCTTGTCACCTTGCGATAGCCAGGTAACACGAGAACGCTGGGCCCAGTAGGCTTCCCTTGCATCCAAAAGGCGTCGAAGTTCCAATTTCGCATCTCGTAGATTGAGCAGCATGTCGGGTGACAGCTGTCGTCTGCGCATATAAGAATTGATCTTACGTTAAAGCTCAGCGATGCGGTTGTTGGAGTTGAAACGACGAGTCGTTTTCCAGTCATGCAAGTGGTTCCCAACAATAGTCAATTTGTCAAGGAGGGTGCCCGACGCATTTGACCATGCTTGGTGAAAAGCGTTAATACACGATGGGTCCTTTGCCCAGCAAGACTCGAATCGAAAATGATCACCATCATGTTGGGCGCGGTCCTCATGAGGTGTAGCGCGTTTGGTATCCAAGAGAATGACATAGTGATCGGAATCTGGAGAGAAAACATTCCTACATTGGAATGTTAGGTGGGCATTGAGCCATGCAGTACATGCAAGGTATCTATCCAGACGTTCACAAACGGGTGTGACATTTGGCCCCGTTCGCGACCAAGTGAACCATCCCGAGCATGGTTTGCAATCAAAAATCCTACTACGGGCAAGGCAATCTCTAAAATTGGTGATTTGTGATTGCGGTCTACGACATACGCCTTGTTTTTCAGAGTCGGATAAAATGTCGTTTAGGTCCCCACCAATTAGCCAAGGAAATGGGGAATTGTTACGAAGAGAGTCTATGAGTTCCCACGTTTTATATTTCATGCTAGTTTCTGCGTACCCATAGATGCCGGTGAATCGAAAGCAATCATCAGCAGATGTTATAGTGGAATCCATGTGACGATCAGAATACGATAAAAGATCCATAGTCATATTATTATTCCAAAACAATATCAAACCAGAGCAAGTTGGGCTGCTTTTCACATGGAAGTAGCCCGTCATTTCCTGAGAAAGTTTAAAACGTTCAAAATTAAAATTAAACAACTGAGTCTTAGATAAAAAAATAATTGAAGATTCTAATTTTCGGACCAGTGAAACAAGCCCTCAAACTGCCTCTGGTGAACCAAGCCCACGACAGTTCCAGCACAAGAGCCTCATTTCTCTCGGCGGGGTTGAATATCAACCGCCGCCGAAGAGATTTTGCTGCTCATCCCAGCTTTAGTGTGTTTAGTAGTCTTTTCAGTTGGTGCTGCTCCGAGTTTTGCCGGCCGTGCTGAAACCTTTGGAGAGGTGCGTGGGCGCTTAGCCGTTGTGGGTGCAGCCAAGGGAGGGCTGCGCTTTGCCTTACAAGGTTCTGTGGCACCCTTCGGTGGGCTCGATGAAGTAGTAAGCCAATCCTCAAAATCCGGATTCACATAAGCATTGCTGCCATGACCAACAGTAGTAGATTTGGCAGGCACTGCAGTGGGCACCGGGAAGCCTTCGCCATCAATCAAAACAAACCGTTTGTCGGGCGGGGTGGACGATGCATCATCAATCCCTGCGGCTTGGGCAGTGTTGGAAGCTCCAGTGTTGGCTGATTCTGCATCAGTAGGTATAACAGCAAGGGGGCCACATCGAGAGGTTCGATTGAAATACCACCAGTGGGTGAGGTATGTTGTCCCGTGGGATCGCTCCCCGTATCCGCCACCGGCGCATCAGGGGCGACTGGGTCCGTCTGCTCCAGCAGCGGTTCCGCACCCGCAGGTGCTGCAGCATCGGGGGCCTTAGCAGCGTCAGTAGATATGGGCTCAGCAGTAGTTTCTTCCATCGGTTCAGAGGCTGCAGCATCCGACGACTTTGTGGCTGAGGCGGCGTCAGCAACAACCACCGATTTCCCCTTTCGATCTGGTCCTGTGGAGCAGAAATGAAGGAGATAACAGTGAGGATAAATAGTAGAAAACATCCCTACTAAGAAAAGTATATTATAAATATCTACAAGTGCAGAAAATTATATAAAGATATCGGTTGTGGCTGGTTTCTTCGTTGATGGTCCTGCACCTGGGAAGAGGTGAAAAAATGGTGAAAATCGAGTGTGATTTTCATAAAAATGCATGCAACATGCAATGTATAAAGAAAAGGAGAAGAGATGATCCAATCCCATAATGAGGAAATATATAGAAAGAATGGTGTACCGGTGGTAGCCATCGAGGGCTTGGTTGATGGGCCAACTGGCTCAAAATAACAAACCCGGCCTCGGGTTGTTATTTTAGACTTTTTCTTTGGAGCAGGGGCACGTAGCCAGTCTCCATACTGCTGGGGTTCCATTTTGTCATCCTTGAATTCCGCAAAGGTGGCTTTAAGATGGCATAAAATGCCACACCCGTGACAGAACGTCGGTAGTTTCTCATATTGAATTGGCAACATTTGAGGGCCTTCATCTTCCTCGATCTGTACAGCTACAAACCGACGCAGCGGCTGATGTACATCGATAATAACCAGGACACGGAGGAATTCGGTCATGCTCCCCTCATCCGACTGACGGGAGTCTGTCCCTATGACAACACCAATCCCACTTCCAATGGTTCGTCCGGTGACATTAGCCACTACAACGCCAGTCATCATGGCTATTGGCACCCTATGTATTCTCACCCAGATTCTCATCTGGTCGTATCTGTAGCCCTTAATGGTAAGTTTTGGCTGGACAGGTAAGAGTGCAAGCCAATCTTTCTTGAAGGTCCATGGCCCTCTTTTTAGAACGTCATCCCTGCAGGCTTTAGTTTCAAACTTAAAAAGAAAATAACCAGAGCCTAGAGTCGTTACCGATGAGAGTTTATCCTCTCTCCATACAGCGGTGAAAAGGCGCACCAAAGCAGTCTCATCAAAGTCTTTGGTGCTGAAAAGTTTCCCGATGAGAGACGACTTGTAGTCATCGAGGGGGGCGGCCTTCGTGGAGGCAGGTGCACATATCACGTTTTTTTCCTCTGCCGTAAATTGGAGGTTGTCAAAACGGGAGAGAAAAGAGTCTGTGGAGGCCATGAGGGTTTGTTTGTACGTCTGAGGACGTTGTAGCAAAAGAGAGTGCTTTAGGTTGGAAGTGTCACACAGTTGTATTGGCTCGCATAAAGTGTGAAAAAATGACCAAAGGTTAATATATAAAGGCGGTAAGTCTCAATGAAATGAGAAGAATGTTCGAATTGTGAGAGGTGTGGATAATCCAAAAAAGGATTGGATAATATTGATTTAAATTTAAATGCAAATAGAATCCTGGCTAGATAATTTAGATTGTATTTGAATTTAAATAATTTCCTAATAATCTTGGGATTAAAAGAGAATATTAACTTAAATTCAAAGGGATTATCCAGATAGAAAAATAAATTGAATTTATACAATATCTTAATAATCCTGTGATTAAAAGATAATATTAAAAGGAATTTGAATTTAAATAATCTCTTGATAATCATGAGATTAAAAGAGGATATTAATTTAAATTCAAAGGGATTATCAAGATAATAGGATAAGAATTTGAATTTAAATAATATCTTCATAATCCTAGGATTAAAAGATAAAAGTAATTTAAACTCAAATAGAATACTAGAATAAGTGGATTTATCTAGATAATTTAAAGGGAATATGAATTTAAATAATTTCCTTTTAATCATGGGATTAAAAGAGAATATTGATTTAAACTCAAAAGGATTATCAAGATAATTTTAAAAAAAAAAATTGAGTTTAAATAATGTCTTAATAATCCTGGGATTAAAAGATATTATTAAGTTAAATTCAACTAGAATCCTAGAAAGAGTGGATTTATCCAGATAATTTAAATAGAAATTCATTCGTATTTTATTATCCAGATCATTTAAATGAAAAATCATTCGTATTTTATTATCCATAATTTTTAAATCGTGATAATTTAGAGAATCCCAAGATAGTAGGAATAGGTTAAGATTTGAGAAAGTTTGATGGGAATCTTCCGAGTTGCATGCATTGCATGGGGGTAGGGTACGTGCATGAGGCTTAGGTTCCCATACAGACCCGTGATGTGGAATTTTGAAATTCCATTGAATAACTGAAAGTATTTTCGCTAACTGACAGTATCCGATACTCCTAAAATTGTGGAGCATTTGAGATGTAGCTGCCGTCTGGTGGTTTGCAGCTGCAGTATCCCCAGCCGATTGATCTGTTTTGGAGAGGAACATAAGTAATTTGGGACCCAAGTGGTGACCATACACATGACCAATCATTGGAACCCTTGTTCCTGAATTGTAATAAGTCTGGAAAGCGATAATTAATAAAACGTAGTAAAATATAGTGATGGCCTATTGTAGTAACAGAAATGAATAACAATATGAACAAACTTGTTGCATTGCTTCGCGTATGTACGTTTGCATGCAGGCAGTTTCATTCACTGTTAATGAAGATTTCCCCAACGTGACGTTGTTGTTTAGGGAGTTGATACAAGGTCGTAAAGACCAGGAAATTTCATGTACTCTAGAAAAGGAGACAAGGTAGACGAAGGGCATCAAAAATGGTGTCCCAGCATGTGAGTGATGCTTGTGAAAAACATCATTTGCCTTATCGGTAGTGTTTGGCCAGTGCCGTAGCAAAAATATTACCAGTGATAAACACAATAGTAACAGGCAGAAAAAATTCTTTCCGGCTTGGTGTGTGGTTAACACTGTCATCGTGTTTGTGCTAAGCAAGCACCACCATGACAGTGGGAGGGGGTGGGGAAGGGGGAGGCATGTATGGCGGCGGAGGATGTGGCGGAAGACGGCGGAGAGAAGGAGGAAGGGGGAAAAGAGAGGCGAAAATTAGAGAGAAAACTTGAGAGAGAATTTGAGAGAATTTTCATCACACACCCGACACCCGTTGGACTTTTAACTGAGTAAAAAGTACATAAATTGAGTTTTTGCAATATAATCGTGTTGAAAAGATCAAATCAATTATATGAACTACAAAAATTGGATCAAAACTTGTTTTTCAGTCATTTTTGAAGAGGTTTCGGGCGAGCGGGTCTAAATGGGCCGTAAAATGGACCCGTTGGACTTTTAATTGAGTAAAAAGTACAAAAATTGAGTTTTTGCAATATAATCGTGTTGAAAAGATGGTAATCAATTATATGAATTCCTAAAAATTGATTAAAACTTGTTTTTCAGTCATTTTTTAATAGGTTTCGGGCGAGCGGGTCTAAATAGGCCGTAAAATGGACCCGTTGGACTTTCAACTAAGTAAAAAATACCGAATTTGAGATTTTGCAATATAATCTTGTTGAAAAGCTCGTAATTAATTATATGAACTCCTAAAATTGGATCAAAACTTGTTTTTTGGTCCTTTTTGTAGAGGTTTCGGACGAGCGGGTCTAAATGGGCCTTAAATTGGACCCGTTGAACTTATAACTGCGTAAAAAAACAGAAATTGATTTTTTGCAATACAATAGTGTTGAAAAGCTCGTAATAAACGATATGAACTCTTAAGTTTTGATTAAAACTTGTTTTGTGGTCCTTTTTGTAGAGGTTTCGGACGAGCGGGTCTAAATGAGCCGTAAAATGGACCCGTTGGACTTTTAACTGAGCAAAAAATACCGAATTTGAGTTTTTGCAATATAATCGTGTTGAAACGATCGTAATCAATTATATGAACTCCTAAAATTGGATCAAAACTTGTTTTCGGTCCTTTTTGTAGTGGTTTCGGACGAGCGGGTCTAAATGGGCCTTAAAATGGACCCGTTGAACTTATAACTGCGTAAAAAGAACATAAATTGAATTTTTGCAATACAATAGTGTTGAAAAGCTCGTAATCAACGATATGAACTCTTAAGTTTTGATTAAAACTTGTTTTGCGGTCCTTTTTGTAGAGGTTTCGGACGAGCGGGTCTAAATGGGCCGTAAAATTGACACGTTGGTCTTTTAACTGAGTAAAAAGTTTATAAATTGAGTTTTTGCAATATAATCGTGTTGAATAGATCGTAATCAATTATATGAACTCCTAAAATTTGATTAAAACTTGTTTTTCAGTCATTTTTGAAGAGGTTTCGGGCGAGCGGGTCTAAATGGGCCGTGAAATGGACCCGTTGGACTTTTAACTAAGTAAAAAATATCGAATTTGAGTTTTTGCAATATAATCTTGTTGAAAAGCTCGTAATCAATTATATGAACTCCTAAAATTAGATCAAAACTTGTTTTTCGGTCCTTTTTGTAGAGGTTTCGTGCGAGCGGGTCTAAATGGGCCTTAAAATGGACCCGTTGAACTTATAACTGCGTAAAAAGAACAGAAATTGAATTTTTGCAATACAATAGTGTTGAAAAGCTCGTAATCAACGATATGAACTCTTAAGTTTTGATTAAAACTTGTTTTGCGGTCCTTTTTGTAGAGGTTTCGGACGAGCGGGTCTAAATGGGCCGTAAAATGGACCCGTTGGACTTTTAACTGAGTAAAAAGTACATAAATTGAGTTTTTGAATATATTCGTGTTGAAAAGATCGTAATCAATTATATGAACTCCTAAAATTTGATTAAAACTTGTTTTTTAGTCATTTTTGAAGAGGTTTCGGGCGAGCGGGTCTAAATGGGCTGTAAAATGGACCCGTTGGACTTTTTTTTGAAGAAGGCGGGCCTCATTAAAAACCCGTACTAAAATCCCCAGGCACAAGACCGGGAGAAATCTAAAAAGGGTAAAAGAGTACCCAGAATATATTTATAAATAACGAGGTGAACCGTCGTAAAGAACAACGTTTTGAATACAAGTAGGGTACATGGATCCAAAAGGCATAGAAGTAAAAAACTTGGACTTTTAACTAAGTAAAAAATATCGAATTTGAGTTTTTGCAATATAATCTTATTGAAAAGCTCGTAATCAATTATATGAACTACTAAAATTGGATCAAAACTTGTTTTTCGGTCCTTTTTGTAGAGGTTTCGGGCGACCGGGTCTAAATGGGCCTTAAAATGGACCCGTTGAACTTATAACTGCGTAAAAAGAACAGAAATTGAATTTTTGCATTACAATAGTGTTGAAAAGCTCGTAATCAACGATATGAACTCTTAAGTTTTGATTAAAACTTGTTTTGCGGTTCTTTTTGTAGAGGTTTCGGACGAGCGGGTCTAAATGGGCCGTAAAATGGACCCGTTGGCCTTTTAACTGAGTAAAAAGTAAAAAAAATGAGTTTTTGCAATATAATCTTGTTGAAAAGCTCGTAATCAATTATATGAACTCCTAAAATTGGATCAAAACTTGTTTTTCGGTCCTTTTTGTAGAGTTTTCGGACGAGCGGGTCTAAATGGGCCTTAAAATGGACCCGTTGAACTTATAACTGCGTAAAAAGAACAAAAATTGAATTTTTGCAATACAATAGTGTTGAAAAGCTCGTAATCAACGATATGAACTCTTAAGTTTTGATTAAAACTTGTTTTGCGGTCCTTTTTGTAGAGGTTTTGGGCGAGCGGGTCTAAATGGGACGTAAAATGGACCCGTTGGACTTTTAACTTAGTAAAAAATGCCGAATTTGAGTTTTTGCAATATAATCTTGTTGAAAAGCTCGTAATCAATTATATGAACTCCTAAATTTTGATCAAAACTTGTTTTTCGGTCCTTTTTGTAGAGGTTTCGGGGGAGCGGGTCTAAATGGGCCTTAAAATAGACCAGTTGTACTTTTAACTGCGTAAAAAGAACAGAAATTGAATTTTTGCAATACAATAGTGTTGACAAGCTCGTAATCAACGATATGAACTCTTAAGTTTTGATTAAAACTTGTTTTGCGGTCCTTTTTGTAGAGGTTTCGGACGAGCGGGTCTAAATGGGCCGTAAAATGGACCCGTTGGACTTTTAACTGAGTAAAAAGTACAAAAATTGAGTTTTTGCAATATAATCGTGTTGAAAAGATCGTAATCAATGATATGAACTCCTAAAATTTGATTAAAACTTGTTTTTCGGTTATTTTTGAAGAGGTTTCGGGCGAGCGGGTCTAAATGGGACGTAAAATGGACCCGTTGGACTTTTAACTGAGTAAAAAATACCGAATTTGAGATTTTGAAATATAATCTTGTTGAAAAGCTCGTAATCAATTATAGGAACTTCTAAAATTTTATCAAAACTTGTTTTTCGGTCCTTTTTGTAGAGGTTTCGGGCGACCGGGTCTAAATGGGCCTCAAAATGGACCCGTTGGACTTTTAACTGAGTAAAAAATACCGAATTTGAGTTTTTGCAATATAATCTTGTTGAAAAGCTCGTAATCAATTATATAAACTCCTAAAATTGGTTCAAAACTTGTTTTTCGACCCTTTTCGTAGAGGTTTCGGACGAGCGGGTCTAAATGGGCCTTAAAATGGACCCGTTGAACTTATAACTGCGTAAAAAGAACAGAAATTGAATTTTTGCAATACAATAGTGTTGAAAAGCTCGTAATCAACGATATGAACTCTTAAGTTTTGATTAAAACTTGATTTGCGGTTCTTTTTGTAGAGGTTTCGGACGAGCGGGTCTAAATGGGCCGTAAAATGGACCCGTTGGACTTTTAACTTAGTAAAAAGTACAAAAATTGAGTTTTTGCAATATAATCTTGTTGAAAAGTTCGTAATTAATTATATGAACTCCTAAAATTGGATCAAAACTTGTTTTTCGGTCCTTTTTGTAGAGGTTTCGGACGAGCGGGTCTAAATGGGCCTTAAAATGGATCCGTTGAACTTATAACTGCGTAAAAAGAACAAAAATTGAATTTTTGCCATACAATAGTGTTGAAAAGCTCGTAATCAACGATATGAACTCTTAAGTTTTGATTAAAACTTGTTTTGCGGTCCTTTTTGTAGAGGTTTCGGACGAGCGGGTCTAAATGGACTCGTTGGACTTTTAACTGAGTAAAAAGTACATAAATTAAGTTTTTGAAATATAATCGTGTTGAAAAGATCGTAATCAATGATATGAAGTCCTAAAATTTGATTAAACTTGTTTTTCGGTCTTTTTTGAAGAGGTTTCGGGCGAGCGGGTCTAAATGGGCTGTAAAATGGACTTGTTGGACTTTTAACTTAGTAAAAAATACCGAATTTGAGTTTTTGCAATATAATCTTGTTGAAAAGCTCGTAATCAATTATATGAACTCCTAAATTTTGATCAAAACTTGTTTTTCGGTCCTTTTTGTAGAGGTTTCGGGGGAGCGGGTCTAAATGGGCCTTAAAATAGACCAGTTGAACTTTTAACTGCGTAAAAAGAACAGAAATTGAATTTTTGCAATACAATAGTGTTGACAAGCTCGTAATCAACGATATGAACACTTAAGTTTTGATTAAAACTTGTTTTGCGGTCCTTTTTGTAGAGGTTTCGGACGAGCGGGTCTAAATGGGCCGTAAAATGGACCCGTTGGACTTTTAACTGAGTAAAAAGTACAAAAATTGAGTTTTTGCAATATAATCGTGTTGAAAAGATCGTAATCAATGATATGAACTCCTAAAATTTGATTAAAACTTGTTTTTCGGTCATTTTTGAAGAGGTTTCGGGCGAGCGGGTCTAAATGGGACGTAAAATGGACCCGTTGGACTTTTAACTGAGTAAAAATTACCGAATTTGAGATTTTGCAATATAATCTTGATGAAAAGCTCGTAATCATTTATAGGAACTCCTAAAATTTTATCAAAACTTGTTTTTCGGTCCTTTTTGTAGAGATTTCGGGCGACCGGGTCTAAATGGGCCTTAAAATGGACCCGTTGGACTTTTAACTGAGTAAAAAATACCAAATTTGAGTTTTTGCTATATAATCTTGTTGAAAAGCTCGTAATCAATTATATGAACTCCTAAAATTGGATCAAAACTTATTTTTCGATCCTTTTTGTAGAGGTTTCGGACGAGCGGGTCTAAATGGGCCTTAAAATGGACCCGTTGAACTTATAACTGCGTAAAAAGAACAGAAATTGAATTTTTGCAAGACAATAGTGTTGAAAAGCTCGTAATCAACGATATGAACTCTTAAATTTTGATTAAAACTTGTTTTGCGGTCCTTTTTGTAGAGGTTTCGGACGAGCGGGTCTAAAGGGGCCGTAAAATGGACCCGTTGGACTTTTAACTGAGTAAAAAGTACAAAAATTGTGTTTTTGCAATATAATCGTGTTGAAAAGATCGTAATCAATGATATGAACTCCTAAAATTTGATTAAAACTTGTTTTTCGGTCATTTTTGGAGAGGTTTCGGGCGAGCGGGTCTAAATGGGACGTAAAATGGACCGGTTGGACTTTTAACTGAGTAAAAATTACCGAATTTGAGATTTTGCAATATAATCTTGATGAAAAGCTCGTAATCATTTATAGGAACTCCTAAAATTTTATCAAAACTTGTTTTTCGGTCCTTTTTGTAGAGATTTCGGACGACCGGGTCTAAATGGGCCTTAAAATGGACCCGTTGGACTTTTAACTGAGTAAAAAATACCGAATTTGAGTTTTTGCTATATAATCTTGTTGAAAAGCTCGTAATCAATTATATGAACTCCTAAAATTGGATCAAAACTTATTTTTCGATCCTTTTTGTAGAGGTTTCGGACGAGCGGGTCTAAATGGGCCTTAAAATGGACCCGTTGAACTTATAACTGCGTAAAAAGAACAGAAATTGAATTTTTGCAATATAATAGTGTTGAAAACCTCGTAATCAACGATATGAACTCTTAAGTTTTGATTAAAACTTGTTTTGCGGTCCTTTTTGTAGAGGTTTCGGACGAGCTGGTTTAAATGGGCCGTAAAATGGACTCGTTGTACTTTTAACTGAGTAAAAAGTACAAAACTTGAGTTTTTGCAATATAATCGTGTTGAAAATATCGTAATCAATTATATGAACTCCTAAAATTTGATTAAAACTTGTTTTTCAGTCATTTTTGAAGAGGTTTCGGGCTAGCGGGTCTAAATGGGCCGTAAAATGGACCCGTTAGACTTTTAACTTAGTAAGAAATACCAAATTTGAGTTTTTGCAATATAATCTTGTTGAAAAGCTCGTCATCAATTATATGAACTCCTAAAATTGGATCAAAACCTGTTTTTCGGTCCTTTTTGTAGAGGTTTCGGACGAGCGGGTCTAAATGGGCCTTAAAATGGACCCGTTGAACTTATAACTGCGTAAAAAGAACAGAAATTGAATTTTTGCAATACAATAGTGTTGAAAAGCTCGTAATCAACGATATGAACTCTTAAATTTTGATTAAAACTTGTTTTGCGGTCCTTTTTGTAGAGGTTTCGGACGAGCGGGTCTAAATGGGCCGTAAAATGGACCCGTTGGACTTTTAACTGAGTAAAAAGTACATAAATTGAGTTTTTGCAATATAATCGTGTTGAAAAGATCGTAATCAATGATATGAACTCCTAAAATTTGATTAAAACTTGTTTTTCGGTCATTTTTGAAGAGGTTTCGGGCGAGCGGGTCTAAATGGGACGTAAAATGGACCCGTTGAACTTATAACTGCGTAAAAAGAACAGAAATTGAATTTTTGCAATACAATAGTGTTGAAAAGCTCGTAATCAACGATATGAACTCTTAAATTTTGATTAAAACTTGTTTTGCGGTCCTTTTTGTAGAGGTTTCGGACGAGCGGGTCTAAATGGGCCTCAAAATGGACCCGTTGGACTTTTAACTGTGTAAAAAATACATAAATTGAGTTTTTGCAATATAATCGTGTTGAAAAGATCGTAATCAATGATATGAACTCCTAAAATTTGATTAAAACTTGTTTTTCGGTCATTTTTGAAGAGGTTTCGGACGAGCGGGTCTAAATGGGCCTTAAAATGGACCCGTTGAACTTATAACTGCGTAAAAAGAACAGAAATTGAATTTTTGCAATACAATAGTGTTGAAAAGCTCGTAATCAACGATATGAACTCTTAAGTTTTGATTAAAACTTGTTTTTCGGTCCTTTTTGTAGAGGTTTCGGACGAGCGGGTCTAAATGGGCCGTAAAATTGACACGTTGGTCTTTTAACTGTGTAAAAAATACCGAATTTGAGTTTTTGCAATATAATCTTGTTGAAAAGCTCGTAATCAATTATATGAACTCCTAAAATTGGATCAAAACTTGTTTTTCGATCCTTTTTGTAGAGGTTTCGGACGAGCGGGTCTAAATGAGCCTTAAAATGGACCCGTTTAACTTATAACTCCGTAAAAAGAACAAAAATTAAAATTTTCCAATACAATAGTGTTGAAAAGCTCGTAATCAACGATATGAACTCTTAAGTTTTGATTAAAACTTATTTTGCGGTTCTTTTTGTAGAGGTTTCGGACGAGCGGGTCTAAATGGGCCGTAAAATGGACCCGTTGGACTTTTAATTGAGTAAAAAGTACAAAAATTGAGTTTTTGCAATATAGTCTTGTTGAAAAGCTCGTAATCAATTATATGAACTCCTAAAATTGGATCAAAACTTGTTTTTCGGTCCTTTTTGTAGAGGTTTCGGACGAGCGAGTCTAAATGGGCCGTAAAATGGACCCGTTGGACTTTTAACTGAGTAAAAAGTACAAAAATTAAGTTTTTGCAATATAATCTTGTTGAAAAGTTCGTAATCAATTATATGAACTCTTAAGTTTTGATTAAAACTTGTTTTGCGGTCCTTGTTGTAGATGTTTCGGACCAGCGGGTCTAAATGGACTCGTTGGACTTTTAACTGAGTAAAAAGTATATAAATTGAGTTTTTGAAATATAATCGTGTTGAAAAGATCGTAATCAATGATATGAAGTCCTAAAATTTGATTAAACTTGTTTTCGGTCCTTTTTGAAGAGGTTTCGGGCGAGCGGGTCTAAATGGGCCGTAAAATGGACCCGTTGGACTTTTAACTTAGTAAAAAATACCGAATTTGAGTTTTTGCAATATATTCTTGTTGAAAAGCTCGTAATCAATTATATGAACTCCTAAATTTTGATCAAAACTTGTTTTTCGGTCCTTTTTGTAGAGGTTTCGGGGGAGCGGGTCTAAATGGGCCTTAAAATAGACCCGTTGAACTTTTAACTGCGTAAAAAGAACAGAAATTGAATTTTTGCAATACAATAGTGTTGAAAAGCTCGTAATCAACGATATGAACTCTTAAGTTTTGATTAAAACTTGTTTTGCGGTTCTTTTTGTAGAGGTTTCGGACGAGCGGGTCTAAATGGGCCGTAAAATGGACCCGTTGGACTTTTAACTGAGTAAAAAGTACATAAATTGAGTTTTTGCAATATAATTGTGTTGAAAAGATCGTAATCAATTATAGGAACTCCTAAAATTTGATTAAAACTTGTTTTTCAGTCATTTTTGAAGAGATTTCGGGCGAGCGGGTCTAAATGGGTCGTAAAATGGACCCGTTGGACGTTTTTTTGAAGAAGGCGGGCCTCGTTAAAAACCCCTACTAAAATCCCCAAGCACAAGACCTGGAGAAACCTAAAAAGGGCAAAAGAGTACCCAGAATATATTTATAAATAACGAGGTGAACCGTCGTAGAGAACAACGTTTTGAATACAAGCAGGGTACATGGATCCAAAAGACATAGAAGTCAAAAACTTGGACTTTTAACTAAGTAAAAAAT
The DNA here is from genome assembly GCA_030270665.1 of Hibiscus trionum. Lineage (NCBI taxonomy): Eukaryota > Viridiplantae > Streptophyta > Magnoliopsida > Malvales > Malvaceae > Hibiscus > Hibiscus trionum. The sequence goes on along the minus strand of BSYR01000026.1, from coordinate 34,818,062 downwards.
ATCGAATTTGAGTTTTTGCAATATAATCTTGTTGAAAAGCTCGTAATCAATTATATGAACTACTAAAATTGGATCAAAACTTGTTTTTCGGTCCTTTTTGTAGAGGTTTCAGGCGACCGGGTTTAAATGGGCCTTAAAATGGACCCGTTGAACATATAACTGCGTAAAAAGAACAGAAATTGAATTTTTGCAATACAATAGTGTTGAAAAGCTCGTAATCAACGATATGAACTCTTAAGTTTTGATTAAAACTTGTTTTGCGGTCCTTTTTGTAGAGGTTTCGGACGAGCGGGTTTAAATGAGCCTTAAAATGGACCTGTTGAACTTATAACTGCGTAAAAAGAACAGAAATTGAATTTTTGCAATACAATAGTGTTGAAAAGCTTGTAATCAACGATATGAACTCTTAAGTTTTGATTAAAACTTGTTTTGTGGTCCTTTTTGTAGAGGTTTCGGACGAGCGGGTCCAAATGGGTCGTAAAATGGACCCGTTGGACTTTTAACTGAGTAAAAAGTACAAAAATTGAGTTTTTGCAATATAATCGTTTTGAAAAGATCGTAATCAATTATATGAACTCCTAAAATTTGATTAAAACTTGTTTTTCGGTCATTTTTGAAGAGGTTTCGGGCGAGCGGGTCTAAATAGGCCGTAAAATGTACCCGTTGGACTTTTAACTGAGTAAAAAATACCGAATTTGAGATTTTGCAATATAATCTTGTTGAAAAGCTCGTAATCAATTATATGAACTCCTAAAATTTTATCAAAACTTGATTTTCGGTCCTTTTTGTAGAGGTTTCGGGCGACCGGGTCTAAATGGGTCTCAAAATGGACCCGTTGGACTTTTAACTGAGTAAAAAATACCGAATTTGAGTTTTTGCAATATAATCTTGTTGAAAAGCTCGTAATCAATTATATGAACTCCTAAAATTGGATCAAAACTTGTTTTTCGATCCTTTTTGTAGAGGTTTCGGACGAGCGGTTCTAAATGGGCCTTAAAATGGACCCGTTGAACTTATAACTGCGTAAAAAGAATAGAAATTGAATTTTTGCAATACAATAGTGTTGAAAAGCTCGTAATCAACGATATGAACTCTTAAGTTTTGATTAAAACTTGTTTTGCGGTCCTTTTTGTAGAGGTTTCGGACGAGCTGGTCTAAATGGGCCGTAAAATGGACCCGTTGGACTATTTTTTTTTGAAAGAAAGGCCTCGTTAAAAACCCCTACTACTGTCCTTCAAGCTAGGCTAGAGGACCCTAAAAAGGGGAAAAGAGTGCCTATGTTTCATTAATTCAAGAAGGATTTGATACAAGGTGGTTGATACAAGGAGGAATAATAGAATCAAAAGATATGGCAGACATATTGCCAAGCGAAAAAGTAGCCAAAGAATGTGCTACATGGTTTGCCTCACGGCGTACAAAGGAAACAGAAGCTGATACAAAGTCATGAAGAGACTCCCGAATCTGTTGAATAAGAGGTCCCAATGTAGAAAGATCCAAGCCTGGATTGTTGATTCTATTTGCAATGGAAGCACAATCAGTTTCCAGCAGAATCCGGGTCCAACCTTGAGAGCGAGCGAAGGTGACTCCGGCAAGAAGGCTTTCTCCTTCACAAGTAACTACATCCGGGCGGCTGCCTAGCGAAAAAGCGAGGCCCCCTACAACTGCTCCTGTAGAGTCATGTGCAACAGCGCCCACGGCCGCCGCACGTGTAGAAGGGTTGAAGGCCCCATCTACATTAATTTTAATGTGGTTAGTTGGCGGAGGAATCCACCTTGGAGAGGAAATAATAGAAGGCGCTGGAGTAGAAGGCTCAGATGCACTGTAAATGTCGTTATGTAAACTAATTGAATTGACGGCAATAAGCCAGGATGGTTGCAAATGGTGGTTATGAACCCAGTCATTACGCCTATTCCAAACATTCCAAACTGTAGTAAGGAAGAGACCAAATTTATCAGCGGGGAGTAGATGGGCGGCTTCCTCCAGCCATTGTAAAGGTGTAGTAGTCGAGCTCCTGTAAAGGCCAATGGGAATACCAGAAAGCTGTAGGGCTTCAGTGGCCCCTGTGCAGTCACGAAGAGCATGGAGAATAGTCTCTGAATGACCACCACAAATGGGGCAAGGCCCCGAGTCTGGTGAAAAGACTTGCATTTTAGAACCAACTGGTAAAGCACCAGACGCCATTCTCCATCCAAAAGTTTTGCCTTTAGGCAAAGCCCTGACTTCGGACAGAAATTTCCAAAAACGAGTGGGTGGTGTTTGGGGAGGCATAGATCGCTGTAAGAAAAGATAACCAGAACGAACCGAGAAAATGCCCGAATCATTAGGGGACCAAAGAATAGAGTCACGATGGTCATTTATAATTGGTATACTTAGAATGTTGGACGCGTCCGTTGGATTAAAGTAACGATGTACTTTGACAGGATCCCAAGCGGTTTGGTTACGGACCATAAAATCATGACAACGAATATGAACCTCATCCGAGAGTTTATAATTCCCAGTAAGTGTAATAGGGGAAGGACCGCCCCAGATGTATTTATGTACTCCAATATTGCTATTAATTCCTGGACGGTATAGGAACCCTGGGAGGAGGCGTTGTATAGCATTATACATGCCTTGCCAGGCAAAGGAGCCACGAATAGGCCTGGAGGATTCGAGGATATTCCCAGAAGGGAAATATTTAGCACAATATATTTGGCCTGGTAGAGAATCTGGTTCACAAATGAGTCGCCATATTTTTTTTTACCCAAGAGAGCAACATTGAAGTCATGTAAGTCTTTAAACCCCATTCCTCCAGCAGCCTTAGGTAAACAGACATGGTTCCATGGTAGCATATGCCATCCTTTTTTATTGGATTTGCCGGTCCACCAATATTGCCTAATAGCTGAAGTCATATCATCAATAATGTTTTGTGGAAGAAGGTAACAGGACATAACATATTGAGGTAGGGATTGTAGGACTGCTTTAATGAAAATCTCACGGCCACTGAAAGATAAAAGATGTTTGTCCCAGCTAGAAAGACGATCATGGACTTTATCACGTACAAATCCTAGATATTCAGTTTTGTTTTTTTCCTATGAGAAGAGGGACACCTAGATAAACACCAGGGTTGGACACCTCACGTACTTGCAGGAGGCTATTTATCGCAGATCTGGTAGAGGATGGTGTACGGGGGTTATAAAATATTGTTGATTTCTCAAAGTTTACCGCTTGACCAGAGGCAGCAGCATAAGTGTGCAGAGCTCTTTTAAGATGAGAAGCTTCAGTTACAGAGTTATTAATGAAAACCATACAATCATCAGCAAAAAGGAGATGATTGACTTTGGGTCCATATTTGCATGCACCAAGCCCCAGAAGAATGTTTGCTTGTTGAGCAGAAGATAGGTAGGCAGAGAGCCCTTGTGTGCAGAATAGAAAGAGGAAAGGTGAAAGAGGATCACCTTGACGTAAACCACGTTGAGGTTGAAAAAAGGGGGAGTAGGAATTATTAATTTTTACTGAGAAAGAAATTGTGGTAATACATCGCATTATGAGGGAAATCCAGTCAGATGTGAAACCCATGTGTTCCATAACATTTGCTAAGAAGGACCATTCGACTCGATCAAAAGCCTTTTCCATATCTAGTTTAAGAGCAGCTCCTTGGGATGATTTGGTTGCCCCTGAGTTGATATTGTGAATAATTTCATGAGCTACAAGAATATTATCAGAGATGTTGCGCCCCTGGACGAAAGCTGCTTGATTAGTGCTAATACAAAAGGGAATTGTTTGCTTCATTCTGTTAACAATGGTTTTAGAAACTATTTTATAAAGAACAGTACAAAGACTAATCGGTCTAAGATGTCTCATGGTAGTCGGGTCATTTATTTTGGGAATTAGAACCAAAATAGTTTTATTGACCAAAGACATATCAATAGAGCCATTTAATAAGTTAAAGCATAGATTAATAACATCTTCTCCAACAGTGTCCCAGTGCTGACGGAAAAAACTACTAGGTAGTCCATCAATACCAGGAGCTTTCCTAGGATCAATGTCCCGGAAAGCGTGGAGTATTTCTTCCTTAGTGAAGGATCGTTGTAAGTTAGCATTCATAGATTGAGTAATGGATGGGGTAATTTTATCAAGAATGCTATCAGAGATTTGAGGGTTGGAAGACGTAAAGAGATTTTGGAAGTAACTAGAAGCAATTGACATGAGATCTGATTCAGCCGTACACCAGTTCGAATTGGAGTCAAATAAACCATTAATTGAATTTTTTTTCCTTCTATTGTTTGCCCGAGCATGAAAAAATCTCGTATTTTTATCACCTTGAGAAAGCCAGAGCGTGCGAGATCTCTCAGCCCAATAAGTTTCTTGTTCCGTTAGCAGTTTGTTGAGTTCAGTTCTGTATTTTAAATAAATGCTTTCAGTTGCAGCAGTTAAGGGGCGACATAGGAATTTGTTAATTTTCTTGGTCAGGAATTTAATACGCCCGGAGGATTTAAGTCTCTGCTGGTTCTGCCATTCCTCTAGACTATTACTGATAGCATGTATTTTATCAATAGCCGTTCCAGAGGTATTCGTCCAGGTACGTTTAATAGTTGAGATCTTGTCTTCATTATTAGCCCAGCAGTTCTCAAACCGGAAAGTACTGGGTGAGCGATGAAGAGGGGTGATCGCAGGGGATGTGTCGAGAGACAGGAAACAGTGGTCAGACTTGGCCACATAGTCCGTTGTGATGCAAAATGAAGGAAACAGATTCTGACAAGCCGAGTTAGCAACAAACCGGTCTAATCTTTCATGAATAGTTGGGGTTAAAGGACCAACTTTGGTCCAAGTAAACCAACCCGATGATGGCTTACAGTCAAAAAGGTTGTTGCGTGAAAGACATTGACGAAAGTTGGTTATTTAGGATCTAGCCCTACGACTTCCTCCTTGCTTTTCGGAGTCGGATAGGATTTCGTTAAAATCCCCTCCTAAAAGCCAAGGAACATTATTATTATTGGTATTTAATGAGTCAATAATTTCCCAAGTTTTATATTTTTGGCTAGTTTCGGAATGGCCATGTATACCCGTGAATAGAATATTCATATTGTTTGATGTAATTTGAGTATGTATATAACGCTGAGAATACGAAAGAAAGGTAATATTGATATTGTTGGCAGCAAATAAAGCAATTTCGGAACACCCCTCCGTAGGGGGAATAGAAATAATGTTTATAAAACCTAAAGAACTGCAAAGTTGGATACAAGCCACATTATTGAGTTTTGTTTCGCATAGGAAAATAACATCAGGGACTGATTGCCGGACATAGTCGTGAAGATGTTGAACTACCGAGGCTTGTCCTAAACCCTGGCAGTTCCAGCATAAGAGCTTCATTTTCCTCGGCGGGGCTGGGAGTCAGCCGCCGCCGGAGAGTTTTTTGAGCTGCTCATCCCAGCTTTTGGGGTGGAACCGGACGGTTTGGATTTCTTTGGCGGGAGCGACACTTGAATGGGGGAGTGGCGTTTCATGCCGCGATTCGGTGGGGCTGGAGCAGGGGCTGGAGCTGGATCATTTGGGTAAGTTTTTAGAAGCCATTGATTAAAATCATTGAATATGGTATCGGTAGAAATAGGGGGCTTACGCAAATCAGCTTCTATTTTCTTAATTTGTTGGGCAGTTGGACTTGGAACACCATCATCAGTGGTATCCCATTCCCCATCAGAGTCATCCTCAGGAATCGGGTAGATGGTGTTTAGAGGTTGGGGTTCGAGGGGGGCTTTCTGCTTTGAATCTGTAGCTGGGGGATCATTGGCAGGGGGCATCTCCCATGGCAGTATCCGTATTGGGGGCATCTTCGGTGGGTTGTTCCGAGAATGATGCAGCATCGCCCTCGTTAAGAGAGCCTGCAGAGGAATTAATACAAGATAGATTAGAAAGAATTTTTTTTTTGAAAATGAGGTTAATGGGAATATATAGAGATATACCCATAACATTCGGTGCATTGTTTGGAGCAGGAATAACATTGGCAGCAGCAACTGGAGTAGGATTAGCTATGAATAATGAGAATGGGAACGTAAATAGACAGAACAGAAGAAATAAATTATTTTTATATCGAGGATGTGAAAAATATGAAAATTTTGAATTAAAGTAAAGGAAGGTACCATTCGGTAAAGGATTATTCTGGTTGAGTTCAGGCTCGACATAGCGAAGGCGCCCCCGTGTACCAGCTGGGCGGCATCTTGGGGGGAGGTAGCGGAGCCATTCCCCGTATTGCAATTTGTTCAGATCAAGGGATGATCGAGTAGGGCAATTTTCAATCGTATGACTAATGATTCCGCAGCCAGGACATAAGGTTGGAAGGCGTTCGTATTGAATACGACACATAGTTTTGTTGGTTCCGGATCCTATGAAAACAAACCGGGTGACTGGTTTGGTAATATTCAGGAAGATCTCCACACGCAAAAAATCTTTCATGTTTCCTTCAGCTTCTCGAGTATCAGTTCGGATGACATTGCCTACCATAGACCCAAGGGTATGTCCCACAAGGTGTGAGGGGTCAAAGTCCTCATAGAGTGAGGATGGGAGAGAAAAGATGCGGATCCAGATTCTCATAGAGGTAAACAAATATTCTCCAAGCGACTTAGTAGGGTCATACTCGGTAATGGCTAGCCATTCATCTTTATACAGCCAAGGGCCGCGATTAAGGACTTCGTAACATGACTTGACGTCCTTGAATTTGATCTTCAGATAGTTATCTTGAATAACAGAGAGGGACACCACGTTGTTAGGTTTCCAGATGCCTTCAAAGGCGTTGATCACAGCATAAATATCGACAGTCTTGGAGGAAATAAAACAACCTAAGAGAAAGACCTTGGGGTCCTCTTCGACGAAGTCCCAGCCGAAGTATGGGGTATACAAAAGTTCTGCTTCCTCATTGGTGAGGTTGAGAGAGCTAAGTTGTGGGATAGATGATGACGCCATGGCAGAAGGGTATTGAAAGAATTGAGAAGGGGAATAAAAGAAAGCTTGTGGTAACGTGCTTAATTGTTTGTCGTATAAAGAGAAGTGGTTTATAAAGATAGAGCTTTGGCAAGTATTGAAAAAAGGAAGGAAATAAAGAATTAGTGGCCATGAATAAACCATTAATTTGTAATTAAGAGGGAAAGGTTGAAAAGTAATATGTAAGTATGGAAATTGAATGTTTAATAAGGGAATCAGAATTAAGAAATATGATTTTGGAAAGTAAGAACTTTTGGAGGATTTATGATTAGAAACGGGAAAAGTAGTAAAGTCAAAGTGGGAAAGAATATTATTACTAAAAGGTTGGTTTATTTTAATACCATAACGGAAATATTGAATAAAGAATAATCTATTAAAATTAAAAAAAGAAAAATAAGAGAGGATTTTATTAAAAGGTATGAGTAAAGAGAAAATTAAGGCAAAGTTTGAGGAATTAAATATTTGAAACGGAGGATATTGAAACAGAATGTTTGAAAGGAAAGAGATTATATAATTGGAATAGTAATTACTCGCATTAAGGGATAAAAAAGGAAAGCATGATTGACTATTAATAATTAATAAAGGCCTAATTAAAGGACAACGGAATAAGCTAGGTAGCAATTTATAATTAAAAGCTGGAGGAGTGACAGCAAAGGGAAGTAGATAACAAGTAAGAAAAAAAAGAAAATCGTAGTTAAATTGTAAAATTTGAAACATTAATATTATGGAAAGTCCTGAAGAATATGTGTTAAATGCATAGGGAGAAGAGTACGGGATAAAAAAAGGTAGTGTGAATAAAATAATAATTGAATAGAAAAGGAAAAAATTCGAAAATTTGAATATTTGATTATCATAAATAGAAAAAGGATAACTGCGCAATGCATGGGTTTTGATAAAATCCCATAATTGGGCTAGTAAGGGGTCACCTAGATAGGCGTGGTAGGAATAAAATTCCTTAGAGTTTATCGAGCAGAGATAAATATGTATATAGTAACATGCATGTAGTAAATAGCAGTAATCATGCAAAGCAAAATAAAGGCGTGGGGACATACATATAGCGATATAAGGAAAGCAAATAAAAAGCGAAGAAAAAAGAAAAGCAGAAGAAAAACAACCACAAAGAGATACAAACCCAGGGAAAGGAGGAAGCGGGATAAAGAAGATTAATACAGACCAAATGAGCAAAAAGGGGGGTAAATAGCTAGAAATAAATACTAATGAAAAATTACAGAACCATAAAGGGGACGAGAAGGGATTTCCGCAACTTCGCATTAGTACGTTGACAGAGAATTGCATAATCTGTATAGAGATGTACAGCAAAGCCATGTTAGAGTACATCATAAAATGGTCAAGAGAACATAAAGAATAGTAATAAAAGTTATCTTCTAATTGAGAATAGAAAATGCCAAATACGAAAGAACATATAGAAGATGGAAGATGATCATGTTGATGGCAATATTGAGAAAAATAACCAATTGAAAAAGAGTGCCAATTGATATAATAGATAGGAATGTAGAGCATATTCAATGAAGAGTTACTTATAGAAGGATAGTGAATAAGCATTATAACCTCATAAAAATATACAAAAACCATCCACCAACATAACATATATGCAGTAGAAATGATCCATTTAAAATGACAGTATATAATAAAAGGAACAGTATTCGGGCATGTAGCATACAAATTTAAAAAATGACATGAATAAATTAAGCAAATTGTAAAGAGAATAATCAGATGACAAAAATAATTTTCATTGTTAAAATTAAGGGAGAAATACAAAACATTGATTGGTAGGGAGGGAGAAAGCAAAGGACAAATGGAGGAACCCAAGACCATGTATATAGAAAAAGTAAGCACCAAAGCATAATTAGTAGTTATAAGGATAAGATTGAACCTCTTTATCAGCCAAGTTGGGGAGAGGGTTCTAATATCGTGAGACCGTGAGTAGCATCTATAAATCGTGATGCTTCTATGTATTACTTTCGAGTAGTAGAGCATGGAAAAGGCAAAGGACAGCAAAGAATTATAATGGGTTAGTGATGAGGTATAGATATAGATGAAATACAGAAGTTGATAATTATAAATAATCTTTAAGAATCCCAAAAAGTGGGCTGGAATGATTTTCCCTTGAAGGGCTTGATGTATATATAAATCGATGGTAATAATAGATGACATAACAGAAGAGGGAGCATGGAAGTTGAAGGATAGTGATGAAACTGAGAGAAAGTATCTGTGATAATATGAGTGAAAGTATGTGATGATGGCAAGGTAATCTAATATGATATAGAAGTTAAAAGCATAGCTGTTAAAGGTAGGAGGAAAACAAAAGATGTAATGTAAAATATTGGGCAGATCCCAATCGACAGCAAGGATGTTCATGATGATGGCAGAGAAAATAAAGAGATATATGCACAAGGAATATTTAAAGATGTACATGATGATGGCAGAGAAACATATCAATGCAGGGAACTTAATTAAGATAATGACTAATCTAGCCAAATCCTCAATAACAGAAGAGAGATATAGTCTTAACGAGTGCATGAGGATAAATATGATAAAGGCAGAAAAGCATATCAACCCAGAGTACAAAATTAAAATGATGAAAATTATGAAAAGTAGAGAAAAAAGAGAGACCTTTGTAATATGCCTCCAAGAGACAGATCTTCTAGATCCAGAGCAGAAAAAAACAGACCAAATCTAGAGAGAAAGGAAACGGCAGAGATGTAAAAGCCACAGAGAAAGGGAAATGGGAAATAAAAGAATAAGCAAGGGAGGAGAAAAATATATTCGATCCCACTGTTTGGGTGAACCCCAAAACGGAGGGAATGGGCATAATAGGTGAAAGAGCGGAGCTAACACCAGAAACCTCCATCGGGCCCCAAAGAAAGGGGTTCTGATCTTCTTCGATGGGGATCTGAGAAGAAGAAAAAAGGGAGAAACTGTGAAATTAAGAAAGCCCAAAAACAATGATGAACTATTAGAATTAAAATGATAAAAAAAACAACAGAGATAAAAGAGAATTAGCAAAGGGGGTCCAGACACCAGTGAAACCCTCGATTCGATCGGAAAGAGGGGAAATCTGGAATGATGGTGGCGGCTTGTCGAATTTGTCAAGAGAGAGAGAGTAAGATAAAATTGAAAACAGAAACAAATGGTAAGGGGATTTTAACCCTAGAAAAAAATTAGAGAAAGAAAAAACATGCAGCAAAAAAACAAGATCAGGTTTCATCAATATTAAAAAGAAAATTAAAAAAAGGTTAAAGGGATATGAAACCAGGCGGCCGGAAGCAAGGCCTTCTTCATGGGGTTCGATCGGAGAAAGGGGAGAAGTACTCCAAAATAGCAGAACAATTAAATCCAAGAACACATATAAGAAAAAAAACCAAGAAGAAATTAGAAAAATATAATGGAAACCAATTAAAAAGAAGGACAAAAAGGATGGTTAAACGGCAGAACGTACCGGTCGGATTTGATAAAATCAGATTGAAATTCATCAACAGCTTCCATCGATGGAAGAAAGGGATGAAAAGAAAGGGGGAAAAAGTCCCCTTATCATATGAGTCAGATCTGGTAGTGAGGGGAAACCCCAGATCGGTTTTGTAAATAACAAAAACCATGTGAATCTCGCAACAAAAAATCAAGAAACACGTTATAAACCAGAGAAAAGGATTATAATAAAAAACTGAAATAAACAAAGTAAATGAAAAAATGAGGGGTGGAATGGCTCTTGGCCTTCCCTTACCATTTTCCAATGATAACAATTGAATCCGGGTTGTTGGAAATGATGGCAATTTCGGCGGAAGGTGGAAAGGTGCCGTGTGGGGGAAGGGGATTGAAGGAGAGAGAGTGGAAACACCCACCGGAAAACAAGGGAAAACAAAAGGAAAAGGCCAACACCCATCAGAAACCCCGGAAAAAATTGAGAGAGAATTGAGAGCCATCCCACCCCGTTACCCGTTGGACTTTTAACTAAGTAAAAAGTACAAAAAATTAGTTTTTGCAATATAATCGTGTTGAAAATATCGTAATCAATTACATGAACTCCTAAAATTTGATTAAAACTTGTTTTTAGTCATTTTTGAAGAGGTTTCGGGCTAGCGGGTCTAAATGGGCCGTAAAATGGACCCGTTGGACAGTTAACTGAGTAAAAAATACCGAATTTGAGTTTTTGCAATATAATCTTGTTAAAAAGCTCGTAATCAATTATATGAACTCCTAAAATTGAATCAAGACTTCTTTTTCGGTCCTTTTTGTAGAGGTTTCGGGCAAGCGGGTCTAAATGGGCCTTAAAATGGAACCGTTGAACTTATAACTGCGTAAAAAGAACAGAAATTGAATTTTTGCAATACAATAGTGTTGAAAAGCTTGTAATCAACGATATGAACTCTTAAGTTTTGATTAAAACTTGTTTTGCGGTCCTTTTTGTAGAGGTTTCGGACGAGCGGGTCTAAATGGGCCGTAAAATGGACCCGTTGGACTTTTAACTAAATAAAAAATACCGAATTTGAGTTTTTGCAATATAATTGTGTTGAAACGATCGTAATCAATTGTATGAACTCCTAAAATTTGATCAAAACTTGTTTTTCAGTCATTTTTGAAGAGGTTTCGGGCAAGCGGGTCTAAATGGGCAGTAAAATAGACCCGTTGAACTTTTCACTGAGTAAAAAGTACATAAATTGAGTTTTTGCAATATAATCGTGTTGAAAAGATCATAATCAATTATATGAACTCCAAAAATTGGATCAAAACTTGTTTTTCAGTCATTTTTGAAGAGGTTTTGGGCGAGCGGGTCTAAATGGGTTGTAAAATGGACCCGTTGGACTTTTAACTGAGTAAAAAGTACAAAAATTGAGTTTTTGCAATATAATCGTGTTGAAAAGATCGTAATCAATTATATGAACTCCTAAAATTTGATTAAAACTTGTTATTCAATCATTTTTGAAGAGGTTTCGGGCGAGCGGATCAAAAAGGGCCGTAAAATGGACCCGTTGGACTTTTAACTAAGTAAAAAATACCGAATTTGAGTTTTTTCAATATAATCTTGTTGAAAAGCTCGTAATCAATTATATGAACTCCTAAAATTGGATCAAAACTTCTTTTTCGATCCTTTTTGTAGAGGTTTCGGACGAGCAGGTCTAAATGGGCCTTAAAATGGACCCGTTGAACTTATAACTGAGTAAAAAGAACAGAAATTGAATTTTTGCAATACAATAGTATTAAAAAGCTCGTAATCAACGATATGAACTCTTAAGTTTTGATTAAAACTTGTTTTGCGGTCCTTTTTGTAGAGGTTTCGGACGAGCGGCTCTAAATGGGCCGTAAAATGGACCCGTTGGACTTTTAACTTAGTAAAAAATACCGAATTTGAGTTTTTGCAATATAATCATGTTGAAACGATCGTAATCAATTATATGAACTCCTAAAATTGGATCAAAACTTGTTTTTCGGTCCTTTTTATAGTGGTTTTGGGCGAGCGGGTCTAAATGGGCCTTAAAATGGACCCGTTCAACTTATAATTGCGTAAAAAGAACATAAATTGAATTTTTGCAATACAATAGTGTTGAAAAGCTCGTAATCAACGATATGAACTCTTAAGTTTTGATTAAAACTTGTTTTGCGGTCCTTTTGTAGAGGTTTCGGACGAGCGGGTCTAAATGGGCCGTAAAATGGACCCGTTGGACTTTTAACTGAGTAAAAAGTACATAAATTGAGTTTTTGCAATATAATCGTGTTGAAAAGATCGTAATCAATTATATAAACTCCTAAAATTTGATTAAAACTTGTTTTTCAGTCATTTTTGAAGAGGTTTCGGGCGAGGGGGTCTAAATGGGCCGTAAAATGGACCCGTTGGACTTTTAACTAAGTAAAAAATACCGAATTTGAGTTTTTGCAATATAATCTTGTTGAAAAGCTCGTAATCAATTATATGAACTCCTAAAATTGGATCAAAACTTGTTTTTCTGTCCTTTTTGTAGAGGTTTCGGGCGACCGGGTCTAAATGGGCCATAAAATGGACCCGTTGAACTTATAACTGCGTAAAAAGAATAGAAATTGAATTTTTGAAATACAATAGTGTTGAAAAGCTCGTAATCTACGATATGAACTCTTAATTTTTGATTAAAACTTGTTTTGCGGTCCTTTTTGTAGAGGTTTCGGACGAGCGAGTTTAAATGGGCCTTAAAATGAACCTGTTGAACTTATAACTGCGTAAAAAGAACAGAAATTGAATTTTTGCAATACAATAGTGTTGAAAAGCTCGTAATCAACGATATGAAGTCTTAAGTTTTGATTAAAACTTGTTTTGCGGTCCTTTTGCAGAGGTTTCGGACGAACGGGTCTAAATGGGCCGTCAAATGGACCCGTTCGACTTTTAACTGAGTAAAAAATACAGAAATTGAGTTTTTGCAATAAAATCGTGTTGAAACAATCTTAATCAATTATATGAACTCCTAAAATTTGATTAAAACTTGTTTTTCAGTCATTTTTGAAGAGGTTTCGGGCGAACGGGTCTAAATGGGCTGTAAAATGGACCCATTGGACTTTTAACTGAGTAAAAAATACTGAATTTGTGTTTTTGCAATATAATCTTTTTGAAAAGCTCTTAATCAATTATATGAACTCCTAAAATTGGATCAAGACTTCTTTTTTGGTCCTTTTTGTAGAGGTTTCGGACGAGCGGGTCTAAATGGGCCTTAAAATGGACCCGTTGATCTTATAACTGCGTAAAAAGAACAGAAATTGAATTTTTGCAATACAATAGTGTTGAAAAGCTCGTAATCAACGATATGAACTCTTAAGTTTTGATTAAAACTTGTTTTGCGGTCCTTTTTGTAGAGGTTTCGGACGAGCGGGTCTAAATGGGCCGTAAAATGGACCAGTTGGACTTTTAACTGAGTAAAAAATACAGAAATTGAGTTTTTGCAATATAATCGTGTTGAAACGATCGTAATCAATTATATGAACTCCTAAAATTTGATTAAAACTTATTTTTCAGTAATTTTTGAAGAGGTTTCGGGCGAGCGGGTCTAAATGGGCCGTAAAATGGACCCGTTGGACTTTTAACTGAGTAAAAAACACCGAATTTGAGTTTTTGCAATATAATCTTGTTGAAATACTCGTAAAAAATTATATGAACTCCTAAAATTGGATCAAAACTTGTTTTTCGGTCCTTTTTGTAGAGGTTTCGGACGAGCGAGTCTAAATGGGCCTTAAAATGGACCCGTTGAACTTATAACTACGTAAAAAGAACAGAAATTGAATTTTTGCAATACAATAGTGTTCAAAAGCTCGTAATCAACGATATGAACTCTTAAGTTTTGATTAAAACTTGTTTGCGGTCATTTTTGTAGAGGTTTCGGACGAGCAGTTCTAAATGGGCCGTAAAATGGACCCGTTGGACTTTTAACGGAGTAAAAAGTAAAAAAAATGAGTTTTTGCAATATAATCGTGTTGAAAAGATCGTAATCAATGATATGAAGTCCTAAAATTTGATTAAAACTTGTTTTTCGGTCATTTTTGAAGAGGTTTCGGGCGAGCGGGTCTAAATGGGCTGTAAAATGGACCCGTTGGACTTTTAACTGAGTAAAAAATACCGAATTTGTGTTTTTGCAATATAATCTTGTTGAAAAGCTCGTAATCAATTATATGAACTCCTAAAATTTTATCAAAACTTGTTTTTCGGTCCTATTTGTAGAGGTTTCGGGCGACCGGGTCTAAATGGGCCTTAAAATGGACCCGTTGGACTTTAAACTGAGTAAAAAATACCGAATTTGAGTTTTTGCAATATAATCTTGTTGAAAAGCTCGTAATCAATTATAAGAACTCCTAAAATTGGATCAAAACTTGTTTTTCGATCCTTTTTGTAGAGGTTTCGGACGAGCGGGTCTAAATGGGCCTTAAAATGGACTCGTTGAACTTATAACTGCGTAAAAATAACAGAAATTGAATTTTGCAATACAATAGTGTTGAAAAGCTCATAATCAACGATATGAACTCTTAAGTTTTGATTAAAACTATTTTTGCGGTCCTTTTTGTAGAGGTTTCGGACGAGCGGGTCTAAATGGGCCGTAAAATGGACCCGTTGGACTTTTAACTGAGTAAAAAATACAGAAATTGAGTTTTTGCAATATAATCGTGTTGAAACGATCTTAATAAATTATATGAACTCCTAAAATTTGATTAAAACTTGTTTTTCAGTCATTTTTGAAGAGGTTTCGGGCGAGCGGGTTTAAATGGGCCGTAAAATGGACCCGTTGGACTTTTAACTGAGTAAAAATACCGAATTTGAGTTTTTGGATTATAATCTTGTTGAAAAGCTCGTAATCAGTTATATGAACTCCTAAAAATTGATCAAAACTTATTTTTCGGTTCTTTTTGTAGAGCTTTCGGGCGAGCGGGTCTAAATGGGCCTTAAAATGGACCCGTTGAACTTACAACTGCGTAAAAAGAACAGAAATTGAATTTTTGCAATACAATTGTGTTCAAAAGCTCGTAATCAACGATATGAACTCTTAAGTTTTGATTAAAACTTGTTTTGGGGTCCTTTTTGTAGAGGTTTCGGACGAGCGGGTCTAAATGGGCCGTAAAATGGACCCGTTAGACTTTTAACTGAGTAAAAAATACAGAAATTGAGTTTTTGCAATATAATTGTGTTGAAACGATCGTAATCAATTATATGAACTCCTAAAATTTGATTAAAACTTGTTTTTCAGTCATTTTTGAAGAGGTTTCGGGCGAGCGGGTCTAAATGGGCCGTAAAATGGACCCGTTGGACTTTTAACTGAGTAAAAAATACCGAATTTGAGTTTTTGCAATATAATCTTGTTGAAAAGCTCGTAATCAATTATATGAACTCCTAAAATTGGATCAAAACTTATTTTTCGGTCCTTTTTGTAGAGGTTTCAGACGAGCAGGTCTAAATGGGCCTTTAAATGGACCCGTTGAACTTATAACTGCGTAAAAAGAACATAAATTAAATATTTGCATTACAATAGTGTTGAAAAGCTCGTAATCAATGATATGAACTCTTAAGTTTTGACTAAAACTTGTTTTTCGGTCCTTATTGTAGAGCTTTTGGACGAGCGGGTATAAATGGGCCGTAAAATGGACCCGTTGGACTTTTAACTAAGTAAAAAATGCCAAATTTGAGTTTTTGCAATATAATGTTGTTGAAAAGCTCGTAATCAATTATATGAACTCCTAAAATTGGATCACAACTTGTTTTTCGGTCTTTTTTGTAGAGGTTTCAAACGAGCGGGTCTAAATGGGCCGTAAAATGGACCCCTTAGACTTTTTTTTGAATAAACCCGTTGGACTTTTAACTAAGTAAAAAATACCGAATTTGAGTTTTTGAAATATAATCTTGTTGAAAAGCTCGTAATCAATTATATGAACTCCTAAAATTGGATCAAAACTTATTTTTCGGTCCTTTTTGTAGAGGTTTCGGACGAGCGGGTCTAAATGGGCCTTAAAATGGACCCGTTGAACTTATAACTGCGTAAAAAGAACATAAATTGAATTTTTGCAATACAATAGTTTTGAAAAGCTCGTAATCAACGATATGAACCCTTAAGTTTTGATTAAAACTTGTTTTGCGGTCCTTTTTGTAGAGGTTTTGCAATATAATCTTGTTGAAAAGCTCGTAATCAATTGTATGAACTCCTAAAATTGGATCAAAACTTGTTTTTCGGTCCTTTTTGTAGAGGTTTCGAACGAGCGGTTCTAAATGGGCCGTAAAATGGACTCGTTGGACTTTTAACTGAGTAAAAATACCAAATTTGAGTTTTTGCAATATAATCTTGTTGAAAAGCTCGTAATCAATTATATGAACTCCTAAATTTGGATTAAAACTTGTTTTTCGGACCTTTTTGTAGAGGTTTCGAACGAGCGGGTCTAAATGTGCTATAAAATGGACCCGTTGGACTTTTAACTGAGTAAAAAATACCGAATTTGAGTTTTTGCAATATAATCTTGTTGAAAAGCTTGTAATCAATTATATGAACTCCTAAAATTGGATCAAAACTTGTTTTTCGGTCCTTTTTGTTGTGGTTTTGAACGAGCGGGTCTAAATGGGCCGTAAAATGGACCCGTTGGACTTTTAACTGAGTAAAAAATACCGAATTTGAGTTTTTGCAATATAATCTTGTTGAAAAGCTCGTAATCAATTATATGAAGTCCTAAAATTGGATCAAAACTTGTTTTTCGGTCCTTTTTGTAGAGGTTTCGAACGAGCGGGTCTAAATGGGCCGTAAAATTGACCCGTTGGACTTTTAACTCAGTAAAAATACCGAATTTGAGTTTTTGCAATATAATCTTGTTGAAAAGCTCGTAATCAATTATATGAACTCCTAAAATTGGATCAAAACTTGTTTTTCGGTCCTTTTTGTAGAGGTTTCGGACGAGCGGGTCTAAATGGGCCTTAAAATGGACCCGTTGTACTTATAACTGCGTAAAAAGAACATAAATTGAATTTTTGCAATACATTAGTGTTGAAAACCTCGTAATCAACGATATGAACTCTTAAGTTTTGATTAATACTTGTTTTGCGGTTCTTTTTGTAGAGGTTTCGGACGAGCGGGTCTAAATGGGCCGTAAAATGGACCCGTTGGACTTTTAACTGAGTAAAAAGTACAAAAAATTAGTTTTTGCATTATAATCGTTTTGAAAAGATCGTAATCAATTATTTGAACTCCTAAAATTGGATCAAAACTTGTTTTTCAGTCATTTTTGAAGAGGTTTCGAACGAGCGGGTCTAAATGGGCCGTAAAATAGACCCGTTGGACTTTTAACTAAGTAAAAAATACCGAATTTGAGTTTTTGCAATATAATCTTGTTGAAAAGCTCGTAATCAATTATATGAAATCCTAAAATTTGAACAAAACTTCTTTTTCGGTCCTTTTTGTAGAGGTTTCGGACGAGCGGGTCTAAATGGGCCTTAAAATGGACCCGTTAAACTTATAACTGCGTAAAAACAACAGAAATTGAATTTTTGCAATACAATTGTGTTGAAAAGCTCGTAATCAATGATATGAACTCTTAAGTTTTGATTAAAACTTGTTTTGCGGTCCTTTTTGTAGAGGTTTCGGACGAGCGGGTCTAAATGGGCCGTAAAATGGACCCATTGGACTTTTAACTGAGTAAAAAATACAGAAATTGAGTTTTTGCAATATGATCGTGTTGAAACGATCGTAATCAATTATATGAACTCCTAAAATTTGATTAAAACTTGTTTTTCAGTCATTTTTGAAGAGGTTTCGGGCGAGCGGGTTTATATAGGCCGTAAAAAGGACCCGTTGGACTTTTAACTGAGTAAAAAACACCGAATTTGAGTTTTTGCAATATAATCTTGTTGAAAAGCTCGTAATCAATATATATGAACTCCGAAAATTTGATCAAAACTTGTTTTGTGTCATTTTTGAAGAGGTTTCGGACGAGCGGGTCTAAATGGTCCTTAAAATGGACCCGTTGAACTTGTAACTGCGTAAAAAGTACAGAAATTGAATTTTTGCAATACAATCATGTTGAAAAGATCGTAATCAGTTATATGAACTCCTAAAATTGGATCAAAACTTGTTTTTCGGTCCTTTTTGTAGAGGTTTCGGACGAGCGGGTCTAAATGGGCCTTAAAATGGACCTGTTGAACTTATAACTTCGTAAAAAGAACATAAATTTAATTTTTGCAATACAATAGTGTTGAAAAGCTCGTAATCAACGATATGAACTCTTAAGTTTTGATTAAAACTTTTTTTGCGGTCCTTTTTGTAGAGGTTTCGGACGAGCGGGTCTAAATGGGCCGTAAAATGGACCCGTTGGACTTTTAACTGAGTAAAAAATACAGAAATTGAGTTTTTTCAATATGATCGTGTTGAAACGATCGTAATCAATTATATGAACTCCTAAAATTTGATTAAAACTTGTTTTTCAGTCATTTTTGAAGAGGTTTCGGGCGAGCGGGTTTAAATAGGCCGTAAAAAGGACCCGTTGGACTTTTAACTGAGTAAAAAACACCGAATTTGAGTTTTTGCAATATAATCTTGTTGAAAAGCTCGTAATCAATATATATGAACTCCGAAAATTTGATCAAAACTTGTTTTGTGTCATTTTTGAAGAGGTTTCGGACGAGCGGGTCTAAATGGTCCTTAAAATGGACCCGTTGAACTTGTAACTGCGTAAAAAGTACAGAAATTGAATTTTTGCAATACAATCATGTTGAAAAGATCGTAATCAGTTATATGAACTCCTAAAATTGGATCAAAACTTGTTTTTCGGTCCTTTTTGTAGAGGTTTCGGACGAGCGGGTCTAAATGGGCCTTAAAATGGACCTGTTGAACTTATAACTTCGTAAAAAGAACATAAATTTAATTTTTGCAATACAATAGTGTTGAAAAGCTCGTAATCAACGATATGAACTCTTAAGTTTTGATTAAAACTTTTTTTGCGGTCTTTTTTGTAGAGGTTTCGGACGAGCGAGTCTAAATGGGCCGTAAAATGGACCCGTTGGACTTTTAATTGAGTAAAAAATACAGAAATTGAGTTTTTGCAATATGATCGTGTTGAAACGATCGTAATCAATTATATGAACTCCTAAAATTTGATTAAAACTTGTTTTTCAGTCATTTTTGAAGAGGTTTCGGGCGAGCGGGTTTAAATAGGCCGTAAAATGGACCCGTTGGACTTTTAACTGAGTAAAAAACACCGAATTTGAGTTTTTGCAATATAATCTTGTTGAAAAGCTCGTAATCAATTATATGAACTCCTAAAATTGGATCAAAACTTGTTTTTCGGTCCTTTTTGTAGAGGTTTCGGACGAGCGAGTCTAAATGGGCCTTAAAATGGCCCCGTTGAGCTTATAACTACGTAAAAAGAACATAAATTGAATTTTTGCAATACAATATTGTTCAAAAGCTCATAATCAACGATATGAACTCTTAAGTTTTGATTAAAACTTGTTTTGCGGTCCTTTTTGTAGAGGTTTCGGGCGAGCGGGTTTAATGGGCTGTAAAATGGACCCGTTGGACTTTTAACTGAGTAAAAAATACTGAATTTGTGTTTTTGCAATATAATCTTTTTGAAAAGCTCTTAATCAATTATATGAACTCCTAAAATTGGATCAAGACTTCTTTTTCGGTCCTTTTTGTAGAGGTTTCGGACGAGCGGGTCTAAATGGGCCTTAAAATGGACCCGTTGATCTTATAACTACGTAAAAAGAACAGAAATTGAATTTTTGCAATACAATAGAGTTGAAAAGCTCGTAATCAACGATATGAACTCTTAAGTTTTGATCAAAACTTGTTTTGCGGTCCTTTTTGAAGAGGTTTTGGACGAGCGGGTCTAAATGGGCCGTAAAATGGACCCGTTGGACTTTTAACTGAGTAAAAAACACCGAATTTGAGTTTTTGCAATATAATCTTGTTGAAAAGCTCGTAATCAATTATATGAACTCCTAAAATTGGATCACAACTTGTTTTTCGGTCTTTTTTGTAGAGGTTTCAAACGAGCGGGTCTAAATGGGCCGTAAAATGGACCCCTTGGACTTTTTTTTGAATAAACCCGTTGGACTTTTAACTAAGTAAAAAATACCGAATTTGAGTTTTTGCAATATAATCTTGTTGAAAAGCTCGTAATCAATTGTATGAACTCCTAAAATTGAATCAAAACTTGTTTTTCGGTCCTTTTTGTAGAGGTTTCGAACGAGCGGTTCTAAATGGGCCGTAAAATGGACTAGTTTGACTTTTAACTGAGTAAAAAATTCCGAATTTGAGTTTTTGCAATATAATCTTGTTGAAAAGCTCGTAATGAATTATATGAACTCCTAAATTTGGATCAAAACTTGTTTTTCGGTCCTTTTTGTAGAGGTTTCGAACGAGCAGGTCTAAATGGGCTGTAAAATGGACCCGTTGGACTTTTAACTGAGTAAAAAATACCGAATTTGAGT
The DNA here is from genome assembly GCA_030270665.1 of Hibiscus trionum. Classification (NCBI taxonomy): domain Eukaryota; kingdom Viridiplantae; phylum Streptophyta; class Magnoliopsida; order Malvales; family Malvaceae; genus Hibiscus; species Hibiscus trionum. Next base: position 34,797,172 of record BSYR01000026.1, on the reverse strand, counting down.
TTTTGCAATATAATCTTGTTGAAAAGCTCGTAATCAATTATATGAAATCCTAATATTTGATCAAAACTTTTTTTTCGGTCCTTTTTGTAGAGGTTTCGGACGAGCGGGTCTAAATGGGCCTTAAAATGGACCCGTTGAACTTATAACTGCGTAAAAACAACAGAAATTGAATTTTTGCAATACAATTGTGTTGAAAAGCTCGTAATCAACGATATGAACTCTTAAGTTTTGATTAAAACTTGTTTTGCGGTCCTTTTTGTAGAGGTTTCGGACGAGCGGGTCTAAATGGGCCGTAAAATGGACCTGTTGGACTTTTAACTGAGTAAAAAATACAGAAATTGAGTTTTTGCAATATAATTGTGTTGAAACGATCGTAATCAATTTTCTGAACTCCAAAAATTTGATTAAAACTTGTTTTTCAGTCATTTTTGAAGAGGTTTCGGGCGATCGGGTCTAAATGGGCCGTAAAATGGACCCGTTGAACTTTTAACTAAGTAAAAAATACCGAATTTGAGTTTTTGCAATATAATCTTGTTGAAAAGCTCGTAATCAATTATATGAACTCCTCAAATTGGATCAAAATTTATTTTTTGGTCCTTTTTGTAGAGGTTTCGGACGAGCGGGTATAAATGGGCCGTGAAATGGACCCGTTGGACTTTTAACTAAGTAAAAAAATGCCAAATTTGAGTTTTTGCAATATAATCTTGTTGAAAAGCTCGTAATCAATTATATGAACTCCTAAAATTGGATCAAAACTTGTTTTTCGGTCTTTTTTGTAGAGGTTTCAAACAAGTGGGTCTAAATGGGCCGTAAAATGGACCCTTTTGACTTTTTTTTTTGAATAAACCCGTTGGACTTTTAACTAAGTAAAAAATACCGAATTTGAGTTTTTGCAATATAATCTTGTTGAAAAGCTCGTAATCAATTATATGAACTCCTAAAATTGGATCAAAACTTGTTTTTCGATCCTTTTTGTAGAGGTTTCGGACGAGCGGGTCTAAATGCGCCGTAAAATGGACCCGTTGGACTTTTAACTGAGTAAAAAATACCGAATTTGAGTTTTTGCAATATAATCGTGTTGAAACGATCGTAATCAATTATATGAACTCCTAAAATTGGATCAAAACTTGTTTTTCGGTCCTTTTTGTAGTGGTTTCGGACGAGCGGGTCTAAATGGGCCTTAAAATGGACCCGTTAAACTTATAACTACGTAAAAAGAACATAAATTGAATTTTTGCAATACAAGAGTGTTGAAAAGCTCGTAATCAACGATATGACCTCTTAAGTTTTGATTAAAACTTGTTTTGCGGTCCTTTTTGTAGAGGTTTCGGACGAGCGGGTCTAAATGGGCCGTAAAATGGACCCGTTGGACTTTTAACTGAGTAAAAAGTACATAAATTGAGTTTTTGCAATATAATCGTGTTGAAAAGATCGTAATCAATTATATGAAGTCCTAGAATTTGATTATAACTTTTTTTTTCGGTCATTTTTGAAGAGGTTTCGGGCAAGCGGGTCTAAATGGGCCGTAAAATGGACCCGTTGTACTTTTAACTGAGTAAAAAATACCGAATTTGAGTTTTTGCAATATAATCTTGTTGAAAAGCTCGTAATCAATATATATGAACTCCTAAAATTTGATCAAAACTTGTTTTGTGTCATTTTTGAAGAGGTTTCGGACGAGCGGGTCTAAATGGTCCTTAAAATGGACCCGTTGAACTTATAACTGCGTAAAAAGAACAGAAATTGAATTTTTGCAATACAATCATGTTGAAAAGATCGTAATCAGTTATATGAACTCCTAAAATTGGATCAAAACTTGTTTTTCGGTCCTTTTTGTAGAGGTTTCGGACGAGCGGGTCTAAATGTGCCTTAAAATGGACCTGTTGAACTTATAACTGCGTAAAAAGAACATAAATTTAATTTTTGCAATACAATAGTGTTGAAAAGCTCGTAATCAACGATATGAACTCTTAAGTTTTGATTAAAACTTGTTTTGCGGTCCTTTTTGTAGAGGTTTCGGACGAGCGGGTCTAAATGGGCCGTAAAATGGACCCGTTGGACTTTTAACTGAGTAAAAAATACAAAAATTGAGTTTTTGCAATATGATCATGTTGAAACGATCGTAATCAATTATATGAATTCCTAAAATTTGATTAAAACTTGTTTTTCAGTCATTTTTGAAGAGGTTTCGGGCGAGCGGGTTTAAATAGGCCGTAAAATGGACCCTTTGGACTTTTAACTGAGTAAAAAACACCGAATTTGAGTTTTTGCAATATAATCTTGTTGAAAAGCTCGTAATCAATTATATGAACTCCTAAAATTGGATCAAAACTTGTTTTTCGGTCCTTTTTGTAGAGGTTTCGGACGAGCGAGTCTAAATGGGCCTTAAAATGGACCCGTTAAGCTTATAACTACGTAAAAAGAACATAAATTGAATTTTTGCAATACAATAATGTTCAAAAGCTCATAATCAACGATATGAACTCTTAAGTTTTGATTAAAACTTGTTTTGCGGTCCTTTTTGTAGAGGTTTCGGACGAGCGGGTCTAAATGGGCCGTAAAATGGACCCGTTGGACTTTTAACTGAGTAAAAAGTACAAAAATTGAGTTTTTGCAATATAATCATGTTGAAAAGATCATAATCAATGATATGAAGTCCTAAAATTTGATTAAAACTTGTTTTTCAGTCATTTTTGAGGAGGTTTCGGGCGAACGGGTCTAATGGGCTGTAAAATGGACCCGTTGGACTTTTAACTGAGTAAAAAATACTGAATTTGTGTTTTTACAATATAATCTTTTTGAAAAGCTCTTAATCAATTATATGAACTCCTAAAATTGGATCAAGACTTCTTTTTCGGTCCTTTTTGTAGAGGTTTCGGACGAGCGGGTCTAAATGGGCCTTAAAATGGACCCGTTGATCTTATAACTGCGTAAAAAGAACAGAAATTGAATTTTTGCAATACAATAGTGTTGAAAAGCTCGTAATCAACGATATGAACTCTTAAGTTTTGATTAAAACTTGTTTTGCGGTCCTTTTTGTAGAGGTTTCGGACGAGCGGGTCTAAATGGGCCGTAAAATGGACCAGTTGGACTTTTAACTGAGTAAAAAATACAGAAATTGAGTTTTTGCAATATAATCGTGTTGAAACGATCGTAATCAATTATATGAACTCCTAAAATTTAATTAAAACTTATTTTTCAGTAATTTTTGAAGAGGTTTCGGGCGAGCGGGTCTAAATGGGCCGTAAAATGGACCTGTTGGACTTTTAACTGAGTAAAAAACACCGAATTTGAGTTTTTGCAATATAATCTTGTTGAAATGCTCGTAAAAAATTATATGAACTCCTAAAATTGGATCAAAACTTGTTTTTCGGTCCTTTTTGTAGAGGTTTCGGACGAGCGAGTCTAAATGGGCCTTAAAATGGACCCGTTGAACTTATAACTGCGTAAAAAGAACAGAAATTGAATTTTTGCAATACAATAGTGTTCAAAAGCTCGTAATCAACGATATGAACTCTTAAGTTTTGATTAAAACTTGTTTTGCGGTCATTTTTGTAGAGGTTTCGGACGAGCAGTTCTAAATGGGCCGTAAAATAGACCCGTTGGACTTTTAACGGAGTAAAAAGTAAAAAATAAATGAGTTTTTGCAATATAATCGTGTTGAAAAGATCGTAATCAATGATATGAAGTCCTAAAATTTGATTAAAACTTGATTTTCGGTCATTTTTGAAGAGGTTTCGGGCGAGCGGGTCTAAATGGGCTGTAAAATGGACCCGTTGGACTTTTAACTGAGTAAAAAATACTAAATTTGTGTTTTTGCAATATAATCTTGTTGAAAAGCTCGTAATCAATTATATGAACTCCTAAAATTTTATAAAAACTTGTTTTTCGGTCCTATTTGTAGAGGTTTCGGGCGACCGGGTCTAAATGGGCCTTAAAATGGACCCGTTGGACTTTAAACTGAGTAAAAAATACCGAATTTGAGTTTTTGCAATATAATCTTGTTGAAAAGCTCGTAATCAATTAAAAGAACTCCTAAAATTGGATCAAAACTTGTTTTTCGATCCTTTTTGTAGAGGTTTCGGACGAGCGGGTCTAAATGGGCCTTAAAATGGACTCGTTGAACTTATAACTGCGTAAAAAGAACAGAAATTGAATTTTGCAATACAATAGTGTTGAAAAGCTCATAATCAACGATATGAACTCTTAAGTTTTGATTAAAACTATTTTTGCGGTCCTTTTTGTAGAGGTTTCGGACGAGCGGGTCTAAATGGGCCGTAAAATGGACTCGTTGGACTTTTAACTGAGTAAAAAATACAGAAATTGAGTTTTTGCAATATAATCATGTTGAAACGATCTTAATCAATTATATGAACTCCTAAAATTTGATTAAAACTTGTTTTTCAGTCATTTTTTAAGAGGTTTTGGGCGAGCGGGTTTAAATGGGCCGTAAAATGGACCCGTTGGACTTTTAACTGAGTAAAAAATACCGAATTTGAGTTTTTGGATTATAATCTTGTTGAAAAGCTCGTAATCAATTATATGAACTCCTAAAAATTGATCAAAACTTATTTTTCGGTCCTTTTTGTAGAGCTTTCGGGCGAGCGGGTCTAAATGGGCCTTAAAATGGACCCGTTGAACTTACAACTGCGTAAAAAGAACAGAAATTGAATTTTTGCAATACAATTGTGTTGAAAAGCTCGTAATCAACGATATGAACTCTTAAGTTTTGATTAAAACTTGTTTTGGGGTCCTTTTTGTAGAGGTTTCGGACGAGCGGGTCTAAATGGGCCGTAAAATGGACCCGTTAGACTTTTAACTGAGTAAAAATTACAGAAATTGATTTTTTGCAATATAATTGTGTTGAAACGATCGTAATCAATTATATGAACTCCTAAAATTTGATTAAAACTTGTTTTTCAGTCATTTTTGAAGAGGTTTCGGGCGAGCGGGTCTAAATGGGCCGTAAAATGGACCCGTTGGACTTTTAACTGAGTAAAAAATACCGAATTTGAGTTTTTGCAATATAATCTTGTTGAAAAGCTCGTAATCAATTATATGAACTCATAAAATTGGATCAAAACTTATTTTTCGGTCCTTTTTGAAGAGGTTTCGGACGAGCGGGTCTAAATGGGCCTTAAAATGGACCCGTTGAACTTATAACTGCGTAAAATGAACATAAATTGAATATTTGCAATACAATAGTGTTGAAAAGCTCGTAATCAATGATATGAACTCTTAAGTTTTGATTAAAACTTGTTTTTCGGTCCTTATTGTAGAGGTTTTGGACGAGCGGGTATAAATGGGCCGTATAATGGACCCGTTGGACTTTTAACTAAGTAAAAAATGCCAAATTTGAGTTTTTGCAATATAATCTTGTTGAAAAGCTCGTAATCAATTACATGAACTCCTAAAATTGGATCACAACTTGTTTTTCGGTCTTTTTTGTAGAGGTTTCAAACGAGCGGGTCTAAATGGGCCGTAAAATGAACCCCTTGGATTTTTTTTTGAATAAACCCGTTGGACTTTTAACTAAGTAAAAAATACCGAATTTGAGTTTTTGAAATATAATCTTGTTGAAAAGCTCGTAATCAATTATATGAACTCCTAAAATTGGATCAAAACTTGTTTTTCGGTCCTCTTTGTAGAGGTTTCGGACGAGCGGGTCTAAATAGGCCTTAAAATGGACCCGTTGAACTTATAACTGCGTAAAAAGAACATAAATTGAATTTTTGTAATACAATAGTGTTGAAAAGCTCGTAATCAACGATATGAACCCTTAAGTTTTGATTAAAACTTGTTTTGCAGTCCTTTTTGTAGAGGTTTTGGACGAGAGGGTCTAAATGGGCCGTGAAATGGACCCGTCGGACTATTAACTAAGTAAAAAAATGCCGAATTTAAGTTTTTGCAATATAATCTTGTTGAAAAGCTCGTAATCAATTGTATGAACTCCTAAAATTGGATCAAAACTTGTTTTTCGGTCCTTTTTGTAGATGTTTCGAACGAGCGGTTCTAAATGGGCCGTAAAATAGACTCGTTGGACTTTTAACTGAGTAAAAAATTCCGAATTTGAGTTTTTGCAATATAATCTTGTTGAAAAGCTCGTAATAAATTATATGAACTCCTAAATTTTGATCAAAACTTGTTTTTCGGTCCTTTTTGTAGACGTTTCGAACGAGCGGGTCTAAATGGGCTGTAAAATGGACCCGTTGGACTTTTAACTGAGTAAAAAATACCGAATTTGAGTTTTTGCAACATAATCTTCTTGAAAAGCTTGTAATCAATTATATGAACTCCTAAAATTGGATCAAAACTTGTTTTTCGGTCCTTTTTGTTGTGGTTTCGAACGAGCGGGTCTAAATGGGCCGTAAAATGGACCCGTTGGACTTTTAACTGAGTAAAAAATACCGAATTTGAGTTTTTGCAATATAATCTTGTTGAAAAGCTCGTAATCAATTATATGAACTCCTAAAATTGGATCAAAACTTATTTTTCGGTCCTTTTTGTAGAGGTTTCGAACGAGCGGGTCTAAATGGGCCGTAAAATTGACCCGTTGGACTTTTAACTGAGTAAAAATACCGAATTTGAGTTTTTGCAATATAATCTTGTAGAAAAGCTCGTAATCAATTATATGAACTCCTAAAATTGGATCAAAACTTGTTTTTCGGTCCTTTTTGTAGAGGTTTCGGACGAGCGGGTCTAAATGGGCCTTAAAATGGACCCGTTGTACTAATAACTGCGTAAATAGAACATAAATTGAATTTTTGCAATACATTAGTGTTGAAAAGCTCGTAATCAATGATATGAACTCCTAAAATTGGATCAAAACTTGTTTTTCGGTCCTTTTTGTAGAGGTTTCGGGCGACCGGGTCTAAATGGGCCTTAAAATGGACCCGTTGAACTTATAACTGCGTAAAAAGAACATAAAATGAATATTTGCAATACAATTGTGTTGAAAAGCTCGTAATCAATGATATGAACTCTTAAGTTTTGATTAAAACTTGTTTTTCGGTCCTTATTGTAGAGGTTTTGGACGAGCGGGTATAAATGAACCGTAAAATGGACCCGTTGGACTTTTAACTAAGTAAAAAATGCCAAATTTGAGTTTTTGCAATATAATCTTGTTGAAAAGCTCGTAATCAATTATATGAACTCCTAAAATTGGATCACAACTTGTTTTTCGGTCTTTTTTGTAGAGGTTTCAAACGAGCGGGTCTAAATGGGCCGTAAAATGGACCCCTTGGACTTTTTTTTTGAATAAACCCGTTGGACTTTTAACTAAGTAAAAAATACCGAATTTGAGTTTTTGAAATATAATCTTGTTGAAAAGCTCGTAATCAATTATATGAACTCCTAAAATTGGATCAAAACTTATTTTTCGGTCCTTTTTGTAGAGGTTTCGGATGAGCGGGTCTAAATGGGCCTTAAAATGGACCCGTTGAACTTATAACTGCGTAAAAAGAACATAAATTGAATTTTTGCAATACAATAGTGTTGAAAAGCTCGTAATCAACGATATGAACCCTTAAGTTTTGATTAAAACTTGTTTTGCGGTCCTTTTTGTAGAGGTTTTGGACGAGCGGGTCTAAATGGGTCGTGAAATGGACCCGTCGGACTATTAACTAAGTAAAAAAATGCCGAATTTGAGTTTTTGCAATATAATCTTGTTGAAAAGCTCGTAATCAATTGTATGAACTCCTAAAATTGGATCAAAACTTATTTTTCGGTCCTTTTTGTAGAGGTTTCGAACGAGCGGTTCTAAATGGGCCGTAAAATGGACTCGTTGGACTTTTAACTGAGTAAAAAATACCGAATTTGAGTTTTTGCAATATAATCTTGTTGAAAAGCTCGTAATCAATTATATGAACTCCTAAATTTGGATCAAAACTTGTTTTTCGGTCCTTTTTGTAGAGGTTTCGAACGAGCGGGTCTAAATGGGCTGTAAAATGGACCCGTTGGACTTTTAACTGATTAAAAAATACTGAATTTGAGTTTTTGCAATATAATCTTCTTGAAAAGCTTGTAATCAATTGTATGAATTCCTAAAATTGGATCAAAACTTGTTTTTCGGTCCATTTTGTTGTGGTTTCGAACGAGCGGGTCTAAATGGGCCGTAAAATGGACCCGTTGGACTTTTAATTGAGTAAAAAATACCGAATTTGAGTTTTTGCAATATAATCTTGTTGAAAAGCTCGTAATCAATTATATGAACTCCTAAAATTGGATCAAAACTTGTTTTTCGGTCCTTTTTGTAGAGGTTTCGAACGAGCGGGTCTAAATGGGCCGTAAAATTGACCCGTTGGACTTTTAACTGAGTAAAAATACCGAATTTGAGTTTTTGCAATATAATCTTATTGAAAAGCTCGTAATCAATTATATGAACTCCTAAAATTGGATCAAAACTTGTTTTTCAGTCCTTTTTGTATAGGTTTCGGACGAGCGGGTCTAAATGGGCCTTAAAATGGACCCGTTGTACTAATAACTGCGTAAAAAGAACATAAATTGAATTTTTGCAATACATTAGTGTTGAAAAGCTCGTAATCAACGATATGAACTCTTAAGTTTTGATTAAAACTTGTTTTGCGGTCCTTTTTGTAGAGGTTTCGGACGAGTGGGTCTAAATGGGCCGTAAAATGGACCCGTTGGACTTTTAACTGAGTAAAAAGTACAAAAATTTAGTTTTTGCATTATAATCGTGTTGAAAAGATCGTAATCAATTATATGAACTCCTAAAATTGGATCAAAACTTGTTTTTCAGTCATTTTTGAAGAGGTTTCGAACGAGCGGGTCTAAATGGGCCATAAAATAGACCCGTTGGACTTTTAACTAAGTAAAAAATACCGAATTTGAGTTTTTGCAATATAATCTTGTTGAAAAGCTCGTAATCAATTATATGAAATCCTAAAATTTGATCAAAACTTGTTTTTCGGTCCTTTTTGTAGAGGTTTCGGACGAGCGGGTCTAAATGGGCCTTGAAATGGACCCGTTGAACTTATAACTGCGTAAAAACAACAGAAATTTTCGGACGAGCGGGTCTAAATGGGCCTTAAAATGGACCCGTTGTACTAATAACTGCGTAAAAAGAACATAAATTGAATTTTTGCAATACATTAGTGTTGAAAAGCTCGTAATCAACGATATGAACTCTTAAGTTTTGATTAAAACTTGTTTTGCGGTCCTTTTTGTAGAGGTTTCGGACGAGTGGGTCTAAATGGGCCGTAAAATGGACCCGTTGGACTTTTAACTGAGTAAAAAGTACAAAAATTTAGTTTTTGCATTATAATCGTGTTGAAAAGATCGTAATCAATTATATGAACTCCTAAAATTGGATCAAAACTTGTTTTTCAGTCATTTTTGAAGAGGTTTCGAACGAGCGGGTCTAAATGGGCCATAAAATAGACCCGTTGGACTTTTAACTAAGTAAAAAATACCGAATTTGAGTTTTTGCAATATAATCTTGTTGAAAAGCTCGTAATCAATTATATGAAATCCTAAAATTTGATCAAAACTTGTTTTTCGGTCCTTTTTGTAGAGGTTTCGGACGAGCGGGTCTAAATGGGCCTTGAAATGGACCCGTTGAACTTATAACTGCGTAAAAACAACAGAAATTGAATTTTTGCAATACAATTGTGTTGAAAAGCTTGTAATCAACGATATGAACTCTTAAGTTTTGATTAAAACTTGTTTTGCGGTCCTTTTTGTAGAGGTTTCGGACGAGCGGGTCTAAATGGGCCGTAAAATGGACCCTTTGGACTTTTAACTGAGTAAAAAATACAGAAAATGAGTTTTTGCAATATAATTGTGTTGAAACTATCGTAATCAATTATATGAACTCCTAAAATTTGATTAAAACTTGTTTTTCAGTCATTTTTGAAGAGGTTTCGGGCGAGCGGGTCTAAATGGGCCGTAAAATGGACCCGTTGGACTTTTAACTAAGTAAAAAATACCGAATTTGAGTTTTTGCAATATAATCTTGTTGAAAAGCTCGTAATCAATTATATGAACTCCTAAAATTGGATCAAAACTTGTTTTTCGGTCCTTTTTGTAGAGGTTTCGGACGAGCGGGTCTAAATGGGCCTTAAAATGGACCCGTTGTACTAATAACTGCGTAAAAAGAACATAAATTGAATTTTTGCAATACATTAGTGTTGAAAAGCTCGTAATCAACGATATGAACTCCTAAAATTGGATCAAAACTTGTTTTTCGGTCCTTTTTGTAGAGGTTTCGGGCGACCGGGTCTAAATGGGCCTTAAAATGGACCCGTTGAACTTATAACTGCGTAAAAAGAACATAAAATGAATATTTGCAATACAATTGTGTTGAAAAGCTCGTAATCAATGATATAAACTCTTAAGTTTTGATTAAAACTTGTTTTTCGGTCCTTATTGTAGAGGTTTTGGACGAGCGGGTATAAATGAACCGTAAAATGGACCCGTTGGACTTTTAACTAAGTAAAAAATGCCAAATTTGAGTTTTTGCAATATAATCTTGTTGAAAAGCTCGTAATCAATTATATGAACTCCTAAAATTGGATCACAACTTGTTTTTCGGTCTTTTTTGTAGAGGTTTCAAACGAGCGGGTCTAAATGGGCCGTAAAATGGACAACTTGGACTTTTTTTCTGAATAAACCCGTTGGACTTTTAACTAAGTAAAAAATACCGAATTTGAGTTTTTGAAATATAATCTTGTTGAAAAGCTCGTAATCAATTATATGAACTCCTAAAATTGGATCAAAACTTATTTTTCGGTCCTTTTTGTAGAGGTTTCGGACGAGCGGGTCTAAATGGGCCTTAAAATGGACCCGTTGAACTTATAACTGCGTAAAAAGAACATAAATTGAATTTTTGCAATACAATAGTGTTGAAAAGCTCGTAATCAACGATATGAACCCTTAAGTTTTGATTAAAACTTGTTTTGCGGTCCTTTTTGTAGAGGTTTTGGACGAGCGGGTCTAAATGGGTCGTGAAATGGACCCGTCGGACTATTAACTAAGTAAAAAAATGCCGAATTTGAGTTTTTGCAATATAATCTTGTTGAAAAGCTCGTAATCAATTGTATGAACTCCTAAAATTGGATCAAAACTTATTTTTCGGTCCTTTTTGTAGAGGTTTCGAACGAGCGGTTCTAAATGGGCCGTAAAATGGACTCGTTGGACTTTTAACTGAGTAAAAAATACCGAATTTGAGTTTTTGCAATATAATCTTGTTGAAAAGCTCGTAATCAATTATATGAACTCCTAAATTTGGATCAAAACTTGTTTTTCGGTCCTTTTTGTAGAGGTTTCGAACGAGCGGGTCTAAATGGGCTGTAAAATGGACCCGTTGGACTTTTAACTGATTAAAAAATACTGAATTTGAGTTTTTGCAATATAATCTTCTTGAAAAGCTTGTAATCAATTGTATGAATTCCTAAAATTGGATCAAAACTTGTTTTTCGGTCCATTTTGTTGTGGTTTCGAACGAGCGGGTCTAAATGGGCCGTAAAATGGACCCGTTGGACTTTTAATTGAGTAAAAAATACCGAATTTGAGTTTTTGCAATATAATCTTGTTGAAAAGCTCGTAATCAATTATATGAACTCCTAAAATTGGATCAAAACTTGTTTTTCGGTCCTTTTTGTAGAGGTTTTGAACGAGCGGGTCTAAATGGGCCGTAAAATTGACCCGTTGGACTTTTAACTGAGTAAAAATACCGAATTTGAGTTTTTGCAATATAATCTTGTTGAAAAGCTCGTAATCAATTATATGAACTCCTAAAATTGGATCAAAACTTGTTTTTCAGTCCTTTTTGTATAGGTTTCGGACGAGCGGGTCTAAATGGGCCTTAAAATGGACCCGTTGTACTAATAACTGCGTAAAAAGAACATAAATTGAATTTTTGCAATACATTAGTGTTGAAAAGCTCGTAATCAACGATATGAACTCTTAAGTTTTGATTAAAACTTGTTTTGCGGTCCTTTTTGTAGAGGTTTCGGACGAGTGGGTCTAAATGGGCCGTAAAATGGACCCGTTGGACTTTTAACTGAGTAAAAGTACAAAAATTTAGTTTTTGCATTATAATCGTGTTGAAAAGATCGTAATCAATTATATGAACTCCTAAAATTGGATCAAAACTTGTTTTTCAGTCATTTTTGAAGAGGTTTCGAACGAGCGGGTCTAAATGGGCCATAAAATAGACCCGTTGGACTTTTAACTAAGTAAAAAATACCGAATTTGAGTTTTTGCAATATAATCTTGTTGAAAAGCTCGTAATCAATTATATGAAATCCTAAAATTGGATCAAAACTTGTTTTTCGGTCCTTTTTGTAGAGGTTTCGGACGAGCGGGTCTAAATGGGCCTTGAAATGGACCCGTTGAACTTATAACTGCATAAAAACAACAGAAATTTTCGGACGAGCGGGTCTAAATGGGCCTTAAAATGGACCCGTTGTACTAATAACTGCGTAAAAAGAACATAAATTGAATTTTTGCAATACATTAGTGTTGAAAAGCTCGTAATCAACGATATGAACTCTTAAGTTTTGATTAAAACTTGTTTTGCGGTCCTTTTTGTAGAGGTTTCGGACGAGTGGGTCTAAATGGGCCGTAAAATGGACCCGTTGGACTTTTAACTGAGTAAAAAGTACAAAAATTTAGTTTTTGCATTATAATCGTGTTGAAAAGATCGTAATCAATTATATGAACTCCTAAAATTGGATCAAAACTTGTTTTTCAGTCATTTTTGAAGAGGTTTCGAACGAGCGGGTCTAAATGGGCCATAAAATAGACCCGTTGGACTTTTAACTAAGTAAAAAATACCGAATTTGAGTTTTTGCAATATAATCTTGTTGAAAAGCTCGTAATCAATTATATGAAATCCTAAAATTTGATCAAAACTTGTTTTTCGGTCCTTTTTGTAGAGGTTTCGGACGAGCGGGTCTAAATGGGCCTTGAAATGGACCCGTTGAACTTATAACTGCGTAAAAACAATAGAAATTGAATTTTTGCAATACAATTGTGTTGAAAAGCTTGTAATCAACGATATGAACTCTTAAGTTTTGATTAAAACTTGTTTTGCGGTCCTTTTTGTAGAGGTTTCGGACGAGCGGGTCTAAATGGGCCGTAAAATGGACCCTTTGGACTTTTAACTGAGTAAAAAATACAGAAAATGAGTTTTTGCAATATAATTGTGTTGAAACTATCGTAATCAATTATATGAACTCCTAAAATTTGATTAAAACTTGTTTTTCAGTCATTTTTGAAGAGGTTTCGGGCGAGCGGGTCTAAATGGGCCGTAAAATGGACCCGTTGGACTTTTAACTAAGTAAAAAATACCGAATTTGAGTTTTTGCAATATAATCTTGTTGAAAAGCTCGTAATCAATTATATGAACTCCTAAAATTGGATCAAAACTTATTTTTTGGTCCTTTTTGTAGAGGTTTCGGACGAGCGGGTATAAATGGGCCGTGAAATGGACCCGTTGGACTTTTAACTAAGTAAAAAATGCCAAATTTGAGTTTTTGCAATATAATCTTGTTGAAAAGCTCGTAGTCAATTATATGAACTCCTAAAATTGGATCAAAACTTGTTTTTCGGTCCTTTTTGTAGAGGTTTCAAACGAGTGGGTCTAAATGGGCCGTAAAATGGACCCTTTTGACTTTTTTTTGAATAAACCCGTTGGACTTTTAACTAAGTAAAAAATACCGAATTTGAGTTTTTGCAATATAATCTTGTTGAAAAGCTCGTAATAAATTATATGAACTCCTAAAATTGGATCAAAACTTATTTTTTGGTTCTTTTTGTAGAGGTTTCGGACGAGCGGGTATAAATGGGCCGTGAAATGGACCCGTTGGACTTTTAACTAAGTAAAAAATGCCAAATTTGAGTTTTTGCAATATAATCTTGTTGAAAAGCTCGTAATCAATTATATGAACTGTAACCCCGTAGCCCGGCCTAGACGGTTGACCCGAACTACGAAGATTACACGGGGAAAACCAAAGTCAACCCGAAAGTCAACCTTGATTAACGACCCTTTTTTTCTTTTTAAACTTGTCTAGATGCACATTTAACCTAGGCATACTCTTGAGATAAGCATACTCAAAAATCACAGAAATCGGAAAACGATAAGGGACCCAATTGCACAAAATACGAAATTAGGGACCAAATGGTAAATTCTGAAAATTAAGAGGACTTTACCAATTTTTAAGTTACCATTATGAAATTAGTCATGTTTCATGACTCTCTGCAAAATTTCATCTCAAACGGACATCTCAAACTCAAGCAATTGCACAAACAAGAAACGGGACTAAAACGTAAAGCTTGCAAACCATCAGGTGTTCAGAAACGGGTCTAGGCCGTTCAGGAACACCCCTTGGCAGTAGCCAAAGTGTTCAGAAACGGGCTAGGCCGTTCAGGAACACCCTAGCCAAAACAAGGGCCTGTTTCGAAACAGGCAAGGGTGTTTCGAAACACCCTGCCTAGAAACAGTAGTTTGGCCTGTTTTAACACCTTTAAACCCCATCAAACATGCTCCAAACCATTCCACAATAAATCAACAACATGCCAAACATCAAACCTACCAATTTGCATCAAAATCTAGATACAAAACCAAACTTCTAAGCCCAAAACCGGGGCGTTACAACTCTCCCCCCCTTAGGAAATTTCGTCCTCGAAATTTCAACCGGCGGATAGAGCACAACCAAACTTCCCCAAAACAACCCACAAAGCAACACAGGAGACTTAACCACCACTGAACACTCTCACCACCACTTCACCCAAACTCAACACCACCACACACTGTTCACGAATTCCAGAACACTCAGATGTTAACCACATCTTAACTTTTCACACTTCCAGACTGCTCATAGCCCCAACAACAACCTGAAGAACCTCCAACTTTTACAGCATACAACACTTTAACTCATAACCAAGAACCAACCATGGACTTTTAAACACCATGTTGTTCTTAACAAGAATCATCCAAGGACTTTTAAACACCTTGATGTTCTTAAATCACAAGGCTCGCACAAGGACACCAACCAATCCAGTTCAGCCACCAAGTGATCCACAACCTTCACTACTTCTAAAACTCTTTGTAAAACTACTCAACCACTTCCAAAGATTACCACAACAAGCAAAAAAAAATTCATAAGCACCAACTGCTTACCCAAACTTCTCCACGTAAATCTGACATTCCCTCACATCTGCCGTTATCATTACCCTAACCATTCACCAGGACTACTCACCTAACATCCGAAAAAAAAGCACATCACAAGACCCCAACCTTGACTCCGCCAGCCGTTCCTTACACCACCAGCTGAATTCAAAAGGAATTCACTTGATCATAACCAGCCAACCACTTCCCACAAGAACCCATCCAACCAACAACGGCCTTCGATCTTTCACTGCCTTTCCACTTCAAGCTTTGACCACAACACCTGCCTTATTAGAACATCGCCCAACATACAACTCAACTTCTCAACTCTTCGAAGGTTACTACGAACCCTCACCTACCTAAACAACCCTTCTACCACAACATCAATGCCAAGATGCCTCAGCACTTTGGGAACACAACCACTAACCTGCAACATCACTTAACACCAAGGAACCACCACTTCAACTAGCCATTCAAAACCACCTGATCGGTTCTGACTTCAACCAACAATCTCCTCACCGCCACACCACTAAGCCCATTAAGCAGCAAACACTTTCCTTCTACCAACATGCTATACCGCACTCACTATTACTAACAGCTCGCTTAATACCCTCCACAACTTCTAACATTTCCTAGCACCAAAACAACCTCTAAAAACCCATCATCCAACCTAACTCTATCACAACACTAACAGACTCGATTAGTTATTAGCGAGTGTGAACGTTCGTATGCATGGTCACCAATATGCCCTACAATGCCTGATGTACATGTATGCAAAACCTCTAATGTCATGTCACATGTATGCATGGACCAGCACATATATAATATAGCATATAACAAATGATTTTAACTGTGCATGTATGTCAGTTCACACCCACCAATAACATCCTCAGAATCTGTCTAAAAACAACCTTCTATCTCACTTCCAACTTGACCAACTCCATCATTCATCAACCATTAACCACAAGATACTCGCTAAAGCCCTCTTCACACTAAAGTTGTTTTCAAAACAACAACAACTACCTCAACATGCTAGCAACGAAACCATACCCTCTACGCAAGGAAAAACCAAACCAAAACCAAACTAGGACACTAGAGCAAAGGTTACTTAGCAAGGTTACCTGAAAACACTTTACTGCCCCGAAGCTTCAACAGACGAGCTCTCTTCCTCGCAGAACCATCATTCTTCAGCCGCACCACTGTAGCATCAGCTAACATACTAAGGTCACCACCATCTCCTTGCGGCAAAGCTCCCTGGCTATTCCGGGCCAACTTCAAACAATTACGCCTCATATGTCCAACAGACCCACATTTCCAACAGATTTCATTTCCCAAACTCCTCACAACTTTCTGCTCTTCCTGCCACCTTCGAACTTTACCTCGGCCGTGCCCACGACCATTCAGAGATCCTTTTGCTACCACTGAAGCTGACTTTACCACAAGAGGACAATCTCGCTTCACATGCTCTTTAGAACCACAGTTCCAACAAGCACCTGCGCCCCAACACTCTCCAACATGTCGCCTTCCACAACGGTCACACACTGGTAGCTGAGCTTCCACTCCCTGATCAAGCAGCACTTGCCCCCCATTTGCACTACCTTCACATTGCTTAACCCTTGGGAATTTCCCTCCAAGATACCTTTCATAAAAGGCAGACACAAAGAAGTCCCAATCTATATCGTGGATGTGCGATGCCACCGCCACAGATGTCCACCAGGCACATGCGTCCTCCAACATCAATGTGACAACACTTCCCAGCTTACAGGCATAATCACAACCTTCCTAATCCAAAATCAGAATTACATCGGCCAACCAGGCCTCAAACGTCTCAGGTGACGAACCATGATACTCCACAGCTCCCAAATCATGTAAACGCTGTTTCGACAAACCCACACATCCCACCACCAGCACGTCTACTGACTTCACTTTTGCCACAGCCTGAGATGTTCCCAACACCTCCTGAACAACAGGTGATGAACTTTTCATCACAGAACCAACTTCTTCCTCCTGCCTTACTACCTCAACTCCAGGCACTGAAGACTGAGACGAAACACCTCCACTAAAAGGTGAATTCCACGCCTTAACAACCTGCTCTAAAGCAGCAACCATCTCACCCAACTGCCATTCTCTCATTGATTTCGCCATACTATTAACAACAAGCAATCATAACAAAACAAACAAATTGATCAGACTAGCTTTAAGCAAGGATTCAAACTCCAACTCCAAAATAACACAATAGCTATAATAATAAGGCAATGGGTATCCCGAATTCTCCCCTTTTACATGACATAACAGTTAATAAAAACATGGATATCACAACATCGAGCATATCAATCCACATACCTTGATCATGCTCTCAACAAACAACATTCACTCGCAACAGCATAATATCAACATATCATGCCTCTCTGCAAAATTTCATCTCAAACGGACATCTCAAACTCAAGCAATTGCACAAACAAGAAACGGGACTAAAACGTAAAGCTTGCAAACCATCAGGTGTTCAGAAACGGGTCTAGGCCGTTCAGGAACACCCCTTGGTAGTAGCCAAAGTGTTCAGAAATGGGCTAGGCCGTTCAGGAACACCCTAGCCAAAACAAGGGCCTGTTTCGAAACAGGCAAGGGTGTTTCGAAACACCCTGCCCAGAAACAGCAGTTTGTCCTGTTTTAACACCTTTAAACCCCATCAATCATGCTCCAAACCATTCCACAATAAATCAACAACATGCCAAACATCAAACCTACCAATTTGCATCAAAATCTAGATACAAAACCACCCCTAGATGCACCAACTCATTCAACACATCCAACACTCAATCATGCTTTTCAAACAAGAAGCATAGCATAACAACTTAAGCATAAGAAGATTCAAACGTTGCAAGCTTACACCACATAGTTCAAAATCATAAACCAAACTTGTCCAACATACAAATCCTCTCTAAACAACAATATAAGAGATTCTTCCCCCATTGCCTTTATTATCTATAGCTATTAACCGAGACATACATCTCAAGTGGAGTTCCCCCTTGAATCCCTTGCTTCTCGCTGCTCCAACTTCAAATGTCTGCATTGATGGACAAAAAGGAGCGTAAGCACATAATGCTTAGTGAGGAATGCCCAAAACCAAAACACCATCAATGCAGCGAGTCATAAAACCACTTTTAAAAGCAAACTCGATTCAATAAACCAAATCAAGTTTGAAAACCCTTTTCAACAACATGCATAACATCATGCATTGCTCAAACATGAAAAACAAACCCTTAGCTTAGAAGAGCTAAGAAAACCCTTTCAAAGCACAACTTGCAAAATCAACAATTTAACCAATCCAAGCATAAACATCACATGCAAGGTTAAATTCAAAACTTTGGAAAACACTTCCACTTCACATCATACCTTGCTCATATTTGAATATCATTTTAAAGCAAGAAACCCTTAAAACCACTTACTCATTCAATTTACCATATGCATTAAACAAATGCAACATATGAACCGCATCACCAACCTTTGCATCACATGCCTTAAAAACAAGTCTTCACAAGACTTCAATGCACTAAAGAGATTTCATGCACACATGCACCATTCTCAATAGATAACCAACACTTGTTCAAACTAACAAGTAAGCATGCATTCATAATACATTATACATGTCTCATGCAACCATGCATCATTTCAAGCATCTCATGCTTCATTATATTCAAGAACATATATTGGCTTCCAAGTGATAAACCAAATCCACTTTTCAACTCAACATCCAATCGGATACGCGGATCACAAGCGTTGTCCCCTACGCTTCATACACACTACCAACCCAAGGTCCCCAAATGGAATTTTAACCACCATTTGACCTTACCACACACAAGGTCCTCATATGGAATTTTAACCACCATATGACCTCAACATTCACAAGGCTCCCATATATGGAATTTTAACCACCATATAACCTTAACATTCACAAGGTTCCCATATATGGAATTTTAACCACCATATAACCTTAACATTCCCAAGGTTCCCATATATGGAATTTTAACCACCATATAACCTTGACATTCCCAAGGTTCCCATATATGGAATTTTAACCACCATATAACCTTGACATATTCCGTTGGTAGTTGTATAACATCACTAACGAGATCCGGGACACCCTACACAAGATCCACACATGGACTTTACACCACCATTGTGATCTTAACAAGCACAAGGTCCTCAAATGGAATTTTAACCACCATTATTACCTTTGCTTACACAAGACCCACCCATGGAATTTCAACCACCATGGTGTTCTTGACCATCTCGTTAGGATACTTGGATGGAGTTACCGGTTCACTCATAACCACTCCACATCCAAGGCGACTTTATTCACGGTGCACCCAACCCTATAGCCGGCTAACTATATCCGATTAAAGTAACCAAGAACCACTTTTATCACTTGCCAATATAACCATCTTACCACATAAATCCATTGATTTACAAGCATAAACATAATGCAAAAACCATCATTTACCATCATCAATCCACAGTTTTTGAAGCATTAAACAAAGCCATTAAACAACATGCAACACCATGCATCAATTCCACAATTTCAATGTACAAAACCAAGGATCTCTTACCTTGAGCATCTTTCTCTCACGGCTTTCAAAACCAGCATAAAACCATGCTAAAGTATGCTTTCAAAACAGAATTTAAGACATGCAAACCACATGCATTGCATCCAACAATCACAAATACTTTAAAAGCCAATTCACAACACAAACCAAGAGAGAAATCCATTTACTTACTCTTGAGCTTATTAAAGTTGTTTAGACTTAAACTAAGCTCCCAAAACCATCAAACCTCGGTTTAAAAGCTGAAAACCCAACTTCACTCACCGATACACAAAACAAGGCTAGCCAACAAGCCTTACAAGCATCCGAAACCTCCCACACCACCTCTAATGCTCACGGATCTTCCTCCCCTGTTTCAAGCACATAACATCAGAGGATTAATGAATCATAATGCACTAAAAACACCAGCAACACAACTAAACTCGCTGCTCATCACAAATCCAACATTTCGGCTACCAAACACAACCGAAATCACCACCAAACACTTCCGAAACTTAACCCAGCCAAGATCCATCACTTCTAACCATTTTTAATCATCAATTAACATCCAAAATGATCACAAACACGTCCTTATACCTCCAGCTATAACAGATCACCAAGATCACTCCAAAAACAACCAAAAACTCAAGCAAAACTTAGGAAATTCAACCTATTCGGGATTGCATTGATAAAACCTCAATTTCTCGTCAATTTAACATTCATTTAACATCAATTTGACACCTCAAAACACAGCCCAATCAGTTCATACGAAATTTCAACAAAATCAAGCAAATCTTGCATTTAAAAGCCAAGATCAAGAACAAATCAATAAATCCTTTTATAAAACACAAATTAAGGATTGAGAACTTGGGAATTTCAATAAAGAACCTAAAGTTCAGAGGAGAAGGACGTTCTTACCTCCAAACTTGAGTTTTCTCCCTTTTTGGAACCAAAATCTTGAAAATCCAAATAGCAAATGGTGAGGTTTTGTTGAAGAGATGATTAGAGATCAAAAGAGAATTGAAATGTGATATTTAGGGGACAAAATCAGAGGAAAAGCTCTGGAGAAAAATGTGTTTGGTTTGAGAGAAAAGATGAGAGAAAAAGGAAAATGGAAAATGGAAAAGTTAGTTGGAAATGGCAAAATATCTTCCCTCCACTTTTCTTTTATTTAAAAACCTTTAATAAATCATTTAATATTTTAGAAAAATCTGGAGAAACTCCCATTGGGTAAATAGCTCCTTAAAGATTCAAAGTTTCAATCCTTTTTAAAACAGTCACACAGTTTTCAAAAATTACATTTTGGTCACTAACCCAAAATGTCACTCTTCCAAACCTCATTTTGCAAAATTGATTTCACCTTTCTCTTATATATAATAAAATAGGATTTTAGAACATTTTTCCATATTTTTAATGCAACCCGAACTAGGCTTTCCTAAAAATCACCTTTTTATTCGAACCGCAACCCGACCGGTCCGGTCCAAAACCCAAAACTTCTAAGCCCAAAACCGGGGCGTTACATGAACTCCTAAAATAGGATCAAAACTTGTTTTCGGTCTTTTTTGTAGAGGTTTCAAACGAGCGGGTCTAAATGGACCGTAAAATGGACCCCTTGGACTTTTTTTTTGTTGAATAAACCCGTTGGACTTTTAACTAAGTAAAAAATACCGAATTTGAGTTTTTGCATTATAATCTTGTTGAAAAGCTCGTAATCAATTATATGAACTCGTAAAATTGGATCAAAACTTGTTTTTCTTTCCTTTTTGTAGAGGTTTCGGACGAGCGGGTCTAAATGGGCCTTAAAATGGAACCATTGAACTTATAACTGCGTAAAAAGAACAGAATTTGAATTTTTGCAATACAATAGTGTTGAAAAGCTCGTAATCAACGATATGAACTCTTAAGTTTTGATTAAAACTTGTTTTGCGGTCCTTTTTGTAGAGGTTTCGGATGAGCGGGTCTAAATGGGCCATAAAATGGACCCGTTGGACTTTTAACTGAGTAAAAAATACAGAAATTGAGTTTTTGCAATATAATCGTGTTGAAACGATCGTAATCAATTATATGAACTCCTAAAGTTTGATTAAAACTTGTTTTTCAGTCATTTTTGAAGAGGTTTCGGGCGAGCGGGTCTAAATGGGCCGTAAAATGGACCCGTTGGACTTTTAACTAAGTAAAAAATACATAAATGGACTTTTTGCAATATAATCTTGTTGAAAAGCTCGTAATCAATTATATGAACTCCTAAATTTGATCAAAACATGTTTTTCGGTCCTTTTTGTAGTGGTTTCGGACGAGCGGGTCTAAATGGGCCTTAAAATGGACCCGTTGAACTTATAATTGCGTAAAAAGAACATAAATTGAATTTTTGCAATACAATAGTGTTGAAAAGCTCGTAATCAACGATATGAACTCTTAAGTTTTGATTAAAACTTGTTTTGTGGTCCTTTTTGTAGAGGTTTCGGACGAGCGGGTCTAAATGGGCCGTAAAATGCACCCGTTGGACTTTTAACTGAGTAAAAAGTACATAAATTGAGTTTTTTTCAATATAATCGTGTTGAAAATATCGTAATCAATTATATGAACTCCTAAAATTTGATTAAAACTTGTTTTCAGTCATTTTTGAAGAGGTTTCGGGTGAGCGGGTCTAAATGGGCCGTAAAATGGACCCGTTGGACTTTTAACTGAGTAAAAAATATCAAATTTGAGTTTTTGCATTATAATCTTGTCGAAAAGCTTGTAATCAATTATATGAACTCATAAAATTGGATCAAAACTTTTTTTTCAGTCCTTTTTGTAGAGGTTTCGGACGAGCGGGTCTAATTGGGCCTTAAAATGGACTCGTTGAACTTATAACTGCGTAAAAAGTACATAAATTGAATTTTTGGAATACAATTGTGTTGAAAAGCTTGTAATCAACGATATGAACTCTTAAGTTTTGATTAAAACTTGTTTTGCGGTCCTTTTTGTAGAGGTTTCGGACGAGCGGGTCTAAATGGGCTGTAAAATGGACCCGTTGGACTTTTAACTAAGTAAAAAGTACAAAAATTGAGTTTTTGCAATATAATCGTGTTGAAAAGATCGTAATCAATGATATGAAGTCCTAAAATTTGATTAAAACTTTTTTTCGGTCATTTTTGAAGAGGTTTCGGGCGAGCGGGTCTAAATGGGCCGTAAAGTGGACCCGTTGGACTTTTAACTGAGTAAAAAATACCGAATTTGAGTTTTTGCAATATAATCTTGTTGAAAAGCTCGTAATCAATTATATGAACTCCTAAAATTTGATCAAAACTTGTTTTTCAGTCATTTTTGAAGAGGTTTCGGACGACCTGGTCTAAATGGGCCTTAAAATGGACCCGTTGAACTTATAACTGCGTAAAATGAACAAAAATTGAATTTTTGCAATACAATTGTGTTGAAAAGCTCGTAACCAACGATATGAACTCTTAAGTTTTGATTAAAACTTGTTTTGCGGTCCTTTTTGTAGAGGTTTTGGACGAGCGGGTCTAAATGGGCCATAAAATGGACCCGTTGGACTTTTAACTGAGTAAAAAATACAGAAATTGAGTTTTTGCAATATAATTGTGTTGAAACGATCGTAATCAATTATATGAACACCTAAAATTTGATTAAAACTTGTTTTTCAGTCATTTTTAAGAGGTTTCGGGTGAGCGGGTCTAAATGGGCCGTAAAATGGACCCGTTGGACTTTTAACTGAGTAAAAAATACCGATTTTGAGTTTTTGCAATATAATCTTGTTGAAAAGCTCGTAATCAATTATATGAACACCTAAAATTGGATCAAAGCTTATTTTTCGGTCCTTTTTGTAGAGGTTTCGGACGGGCGGGTATAAATGGGCCGTAAAATGGACCCATTGGACTTTTTTTTTGAAGAAAAAGGCCTCATTAAAAACCCCTACTAATGTCCTTCAAGCAGAGCTAGAGGAACCTAAAAAGGGGAAAAGAGTGCCTAAGTTTTATTAATCATAAAGAATTTGTTACAATATGTTGGATACAAGTTGGAACATCAGACTTAAGTGACATGGAAGTCATAGAGCTCAAAGAAAAAGTAGCCAAGGTATGAGCCAAGTGATTTGCCTCACGGTGTACAAATGAAACAGAAACAGAAACAAAATCACGAAGAGACTCTTGAATCTGATGAAGAAGATGTCCCATGGTTGAAAGGTCCTGTGCGGGATTGTTGATCGTATTCGCGAGAGAAGCGCAATCAGTTTCAAGCAAGATCCGATTCCATCCTTGAGATCGGGCGAAGGTGAGACCAGCAAGAAGGCTTTCGCCTTCACTGGTAACTGCATCCAGACAGGTACCAAGCGGGAACGCTAGGCCGCCCACGACTGCACCTGTAGAATCACGAGAAACGGCGCCAACAGCTGCTGCACGAGTTGATGGATTAAAAGCACCATCCAGGTTTATTTTGATATGGTGAAGTGGGGGAGGATTCCAACATGGAGTAGTAAGGGTAGAGGGTGATGGGGTAGTAGCTGAAAAGGCTTTACAAAAGTCATCATGTAAACTAATGGAATTGACGGCAATAAGCCAAGGCGGTTGTAGGTGGTGGTTATGAACCCAGTCGTTACGTCTATTCCAGACATTCCAAATAGTTGTGAGGAAAAGACCAAACTTATCAGGGGATAGGGTGTGAGCTGCTTCCTCTAACCATTGTAGTGGGGTAGTAGCCAAGCTCCTAGAAAGATTAATGGGAATACCAGAAAGTTGGAGGACTTCAGAAGCCCCAGAACAGTCACGAAGAGCATGGAGAATGGATTCCGAGTGGCTACCACAAATGGGACAAGGTCCCGAGTTTGGTGAAAAGACTTGCATTTTGGCCCCAACTGGTAGAGCATCAGACGCCATACGCCAACCAAACGTTTTGACTTTGGGTAAGGCCTTGACTTTGGACAGAAATTTCCAAAACCGTGTAGGTGACGTATGTGGGTACATAGACAGTTGTAGGAAAATATAACCAGAGCGGATTGAGTAAATACCCGAGTCATTAGGAGACCAGAGTATAGAATCACGGTGATCATTTATAATAGGAATACTTAGAATAGCAGTGGCATCAGTTGGGTTAAAATAACGCCTGACCTTTTCCGTATCCCAGGCAGTTTGATTACGAATCATAAAATCACGGCAACGAATATGGAATTCTTCCGAGGTTTCGTAATCCCCAGTGAGATTAATCGGGGAAGAACCACGCCATATATCTTTGTGTACTCTAATATACTGTTAATACCTGGACGGTAAAGAAAGCCTGGAAAGAGGCGCTGTAGAGCGTTATACATACCTTGCCATGCAAAAGAGCCGCGATTGGGCCTGGGTGCATCTAGGATATTTCCGGAAGGAAAGTATTTAGAAGGATATATTTGTCCCAATAAAGAATCCGGTTCACAAATGAGTCTCCATAGTTGCTTACCTAAGAGAGCAATATTGAAATCGTGCAAATCCTTAAATCCCATGCCTCCGGCAGCCTTAGGTAAACAAACATGATTCCATGGGAGCATATGCCATCCTTTTTTGTTGGATTTGTCAGTCCACCAGTATTGTCGGATTGAGGAGGTCATGTCATCGATGATATTTTGTGGTAGAAGATAACAAGACATAACATATTGAGGTAGGGATTGTAGGACTGCCTTGATGAAAATCTCCCGACCGCTAAAAGAGAGGAGATATTTATCCCAGCTAGAAAGACGATCGTGAACTTTATCACGCACAAATCCTAGAGACTCAGTTTTGTTTTTCCCAATGAGAAGTGGGATACCTAGATATACACCAGGATTAGATACCTCACGTACTTGCAAAAGACTATTGATCGCGATTCTTGTTGAGGATGGGGTACGCGGATTATAAAAAATTGTGGATTTCTCAAAATTAACCGCTTGTCCGGAAGCAGCAGCATAAGTTTGCAGAGCTCTTTTGAGATGAGAAGCTTCAGTTGAAGTATTATTAATGAAGACCATGCAGTCATCAGCAAAAAGCAGATGGTTGACTTTGGGCCCATATTTACAGGCACCAAGTCCCGGTAGAATGTTTGTTTGTTGGGCAGCAGATAGGTAAGCAGAAAGCCCTTGTGTGCAAAAGAGGAATAAAAAAGGAGATAGGGGGTCACCTTGGCGTAAGCCACGTTGAGGTTGAAAAAAAGGGGAGAATGAATTATTAATATTGACTGAAAAGGAGACTGTGGTAATGCAACGCATTATGAGGGAGATCCATTCTGAGGCAAAGCCCATGCGTTCCATAACATTTGCTAGAAAGGACCATTCAACTCTATCAAAGGCTTTTTCCATGTCTAATTTAAGAGCAGCTCCTTGGGAGGATTTAGTTGCACCTGAATTGATGTTGTGAATAATTTCATGGGCAACAAGGATGTTATCCGAGATGTTGCATCCCTGGACAAAAGCTGCTTGATTAGGGCTGATACAGAAGGGAATTGTTTGTTTCATCCTATTGACGATGGTTTTAGCAACTATTTTGTAAAGGACAGTACATAGGCTGATAGGTCTTAGTTGTTTCATGTTAGTTGGGTCCTGGATTTTAGGGATTAGTACCAGAATAGTTTTATTGACTAAGGCCATATCAGCGGTGCCGTTTAGTAGGTTAAGGCAAAGATTAATGACATCTTCGCCAACCGTGTCCCAATGTTGTCGAAAAAACTACTTGGTAGTCCATCGATACCAGGCGCTTTCCTAGGATCAATGTCCCGAAAGGCATGGAGTATTTGTTCTTTTGTGAAGGACCTTAATAGAGCATCGTTCATTGGTTGGGTGATAGAAGGCATAATTTTATCGAGAATATTATCCGAAATTTGGGGATTAGATGATGTAAAGAGATTTTGAAAATATGTAGAAGCAATAGTCATTAAGTCTGAGTCAGCCGTACACCAATTTGAATTAGAGTCAAAAAGACCTGTAATCGAATTTTTCTTTTTCCTATTAGTTGCCCGAGCGTGGAAGAACCTTGTATTTTTATCCCCTTGGGAGAGCCAGAGTGTACAAGATCTTTGAGCCCAATAGATTTCTTGTTCCATTAGAAGTGTATTAAGTTCAGTTCTATGTTTTATATAGATTACTTCATTTGTGGCATTTAAGGGCCGGTATAAGAATTTGTTTATTTTTTTGGTGAGGAAGTTGATTCGTCTAGTAGATTTAAATCTTTGGTGATTTTGCCATTCCTCCAGACATGTGCCGATAGCTTCAATTTTTTCAATTGTTGTTCCAGAGGTATTGGCCCAAGTGCTTTTAATAGTGTGTATATTATCCTCCTTATGCGCCCAACAATTTTTGAAACGAAAAGTGTTGGATGGCCGCTGAAGGGGGGTAACAGCCGCTGGGAATAAATCAAGGAGCATGAAACAATGGTCGGATTTGGCCACGTAGTCCGTTGTTATACGATAGGAAGGGAAGAGATCTTGCCAAGCCGAATTAGCTATGAATCGATCTAATCTTTCATGTATAATTGGAGTTGAAGGTCCTACTTTTGTCAAGGTAAACCATCCAGAAGTTGGTTTACAGTCAAAGAGATTGTTGCGTGATAGGCAGTGACGGAAAATATTTATTTGTGATCTAGCCCTTCGACAACCACCTTGTTTTTCAGAGTCAGTTAAAATTTCATTAAAATCCCCTCCTAGAAGCCAGGGGGTATTATTATTATTTATATGTAGTGAATCGATGATTTCCCATGTTTTATATTTTTGACTAGTTTCGGAGTAGCCATGCATTCCAGTAAAAAACATAGTGCAATTGTTCAAAGTAATTTGAGTATGTATATAACACGCCGAATATGAAATTAAATTTATATTGATATTGTTCGAGGCAAATAGAGTAATACCGGAACACCCTTCCGTTGGGGGAATAGTGATAATTTCTAGCATACCTAATGAAAGACAAAGGCGGCTACATGCCGCATTATTAATTTTGGTTTCACATAAGAAAATAACATCCGGGTTGGTATGTTGGACATAGGTCTGAAAATGTTGAACCGTCGGGGCTTGTCCTAGACCCTGACAGTTCCAGCATAGGATCCTCATTTTTCTCGGCGGGGCTGGGAATCAGCCGCCGCCGGAGAGTTTTTTGAGCTGCTCATCCCAGCCTTAGGAGTGGATCCGGATGGTTTGGATTTTTTTGGCGGGAGCGACACTTGGATAGGAGAACGGCGTTTTGTGCCACGTTTCGGTGGGGCTGGAACAGGTGCAGGGGTTGCATCATTTGGGTAAGTTTTTAATAACCATTGGTTAAAATCATTGAAAAATGTATCGGTAGGAGCATGGGGCTTACGCAATTCAGCTTCAATCTTTTTTATTTGCTGGGCAGTTGGGCTAGGAACACCATCATCCGTGGCGTCCCAATCGTCATCTGAACCATCTTCAGGGATAGGATAGATGGTGTTCAGGGGATGAGGCTCAAGGGGTGCTTTCTGTTTCGAATAAGATGCAGATGGATCTTTGGTAGAGTTGGGGACATCATCCAGCCGTATCCGTGTTTGGAGCTTCCTCGGTGGGTTGTTTCGTAAAGGAGGCAGCGTCGCCCTCATTTAGAGAACCTATGAGTATGATGTAAGTAGAGACCAGTTTAGTTATTGATTGCTTGTTAAAAACGGGATAATTGATAAGAAAGGGAAATAGCAATGTACCCATATTATTCGGATCGGTGGGAGGAACATTAGTGTTGGCCGAAGCTACTGGAACGGGAGGCACTAAGAGGAAAGAAGATGATAAGTATATAGGTAGAACTAGAGATAGCAAAAGATATAGATTAATTATAGGAATAAACCGATAAAAAAACAAGATATTGATAGTAAGAGAATAAAGATTACCATTCAGTGGAGGGATATTTTGGTTAAGATTTGGCTCAACATTACGGATACGCCCACGAGTACCAACTGGGCGACGTCTTGGGGGGAGGTAGCGGAGCCACTCCCCGTACTGCAGCTTGTTGAGATCAAGAGAAGAACGAATGGGGAAATTTTCAATTGTGTGCCTGATTATACCACAGCCGGGGCAGAGAGTAGGAAGGCGTTCGTATTGAAGACATCACATAATTTTGTTGGCCCCGGATCCGATGAATACGAAACGGGTGACAGGTCTGGTGATATCCAGCAAGATTTCTACCCGAAGGAATTCTTTCATGTTCCCTTCAAACTCACGAGTATCAGTTCGAAGAACGTTGCCTACCATTGACCCAAGGGCATGTCCCACCAGATGTGATCGATCAATGTCCTCAAAGAGTGAGGAAGGGAGAGAGAAGATACGGATCCAAATCCTCATAATATTGAAATTGTATTCTCCAACTGATTTGGCAGGGTCGTACTCGGTAACTGCTAACCATTCGTCCTTCTACAGCCAAGGACCACGATTAATGACTTCATAACAGTTCTTGGTCTCCTTGAATTTTATCTTGAGGAAGTTGTCTTGGATAACAGATATAGACACTACATCGTTGGGCTTCCATATTCCTTCGAAAGCATTAATGACAGCATATATATCAATCGCCTTGGACGAGATAAAGCATCCGAATAGAAAGAGCTTGGGGTCCTCCTTGATAAAATCCCAACCAAAGTCAGGGGTGTAAAGGAGCTTTGCTTCCTCATTAGTGAGGTCGATAGAACTAAGTTAGGGGATAGAAGAGGATGCCATCGAGGAAGCTTGAAGATTGAGGAGAGTAGAGAGATAGGTGTGGTTTTGTGGTTTGGTATAAGTGTGTTGTTCATATTTAAAGGATGCAATTGGGTAAGCTGTACTATGGTAAGTAGTAGGAAAAAGGTTTGGAAAGAAAATTAGAGATCGTAAAAGATGGGATATTTTAATATCATAAAAGAGGATGTGAAAAGAATTTTCCTTAATAAATCTAGATGAATAGGTAAAAAAAGAAATTCCGTTAGGAAGGTTAAATAGGGGTATATTGAGAACAAAATTTAAGGAGGTATTCCTTATATACATACATAATTGTAAAGGAAAGTTTAAAAGTAAATGCAATAAGTTTTTGCAGATGTATGTACGGAGTTTTGGGGATATATAAGGAAAGGCTAGATTAGTCTTGGAAATTATAGGTGATATTTTAATAAAGGAATAAATTAATAGGAAATTTATGGTGAATAAATTTAATAGTATGTATATAAGGAAGGTGAAAAATTTAATCATAAATAACGAAGATTGAATTTTGTTTTCCATCTTAAAGGAATGTAAGGCTGACAGATTGAAAATAAGAGTATAAAGGTGACAGATAAGAAGAAGATTAAATAGGTAATAAATTAGAAAAATTTGAATAATTAATTTCATTAAAAGGCTAGGAGTAATTGTTGAGGGAAACAGAAATATTAAATTGGGAATTAGATTTGACCATCCGTTTGGAGTAATAGGTGAAGTAGGAATAAAAGCTTTTGAGAAGTTGTAAATATGAGTTGGGTTTAGCAGAAGAAGGATCCTACTTAGTAGGATTTTGAAAAGATCCCAAGTGTGGGCTTGTAAAGATTCACCTAAAAAGGCGTAATACGAATAAAATTCCTTCGTGTATATCAGAACGGAACACATATAAACATAAAACCATCCATCAAAAAAATAGTAGATAACATGCATAGCAATATTATGGCAAGAATGAAAGCAAATAAAGACATAGAAAAAATAAAAGAAAAGCAGGGGGAAAAAAAGACAGCCATAAAAAATTACAAACCCAGGGGAAGGAGGAAGCGGGGAGAATAAAAATATTACATACCAAATGAGCAAATGAATATAGGGGGGATGCAATTAAGAACACCTACAATTAAATTAAAACAGAACCGAGGAGGAGATGGTGAATAGGGAATACAGAGTTTCTT
This sequence comes from Hibiscus trionum, assembly GCA_030270665.1. Taxonomy (NCBI): domain Eukaryota; kingdom Viridiplantae; phylum Streptophyta; class Magnoliopsida; order Malvales; family Malvaceae; genus Hibiscus; species Hibiscus trionum. The sequence continues at coordinate 34,766,633 of BSYR01000026.1, read as the reverse complement.
GAAGCATTGTATGGTGATGTGGGTCAAAGGTTCCATTGTTGTAGAATATCTTATAGGGCCAAAGTGAATACAAGTGCAAGGAACAGAAAAACAGAAAGTTAGGATACAACATACAAAGGTCACATGTACATGTAATATTTTATTAATAACCATAAGATAAAGAGGCATATAAAAGGCCATAGACAATATGATGACAAATAATAAACAATCAGATAGTGAGGAACAACAATTAAAGTGAATGACAAAGAGATAGGACATGTACAAGGATTCATTACACATAGTAGGGCAAAGGATAAAAGTGATATACTTATATTGATAATCCGAAAGCAGCCAGAAGCAAAACATATAATTTATAGAAGTAACCAATTTAGCAAAAGGGCTCATAACAATGTCTGTAATAGTTGTTGTAACCAAGTAGATATACAAGGCCATAGTTATAAAGCCTATAATAAAATACATAGAAGTAATAAACAAAGTATAAATTCCTAGAAGTTTGTGTAAGTTAATTTTAAAGCTGGAAAGCTTGGAATCATTAATCGAATAAGTAGAATACAAGTTTAGGAATTTACATGAATTAGCTAGACAGATTGTATTGATGATAAACAATTGAAAAAGATACGAACCACAGGTGAAGTTTATGGAAAAATTCAGAGCAACGAAGTGTGGATAAATTGCATTAAGGAAATAATTGTAAAAGCCAATAGTAAAGCATTTGAGTTGATTAGATATCCTGGTGTAGTTAGTATACAGAAGGATAGCATTGTACCTTTGTGGCATCCATATGAATGAGCATGTCCTGAGATGTGCTTGCGAACAGTGATCCAAGAGTATGAAAAAAGAAAAGATAATATTATGATGATTGTATAATATATTTGAGAATCCCAGAAAATGGGCTTGTAGATAATTCCCTATAAGGGCTGGATACAAAATTGAATAAGAGATAATTGTATTTTCCACAACAGATATGTTAACATAGAACATAAATAAGATAGATGAAACAAACAGATTAGTTTTAAAGTTGAGTGATAGGAAATGTAAATGAATACAGAGGTATCTTGGTATAGAGGGGAGAATAGATGCATAACCTATGTTAGAAGATGGACTTCTGCCAAAAAGATTGATAAAAATACAGAGGTTTAAAATATGCAGAGAGAATTCTATAGGTAAAGCCCAGCAGACAACAAAAGGAGATTCAACCAGGAATTGCATAATTAGGAGACTGATAAAGGGGAAAAAACATAAAAAAACAGAGGTTATAATGAAAATAAGACAGAGTATAAAGGGAGAAGAAGATAAAGAGTCATACAAAAACTCATATGGTTTGTGCCTTCGAGACAAAGGAGGGACAGTTCGTCCATACCTATTGCGAATTGAGGAAGATCGAGACTGGAAAAAAAAGAGAGAAAAAGAAAATTAAGAAAGATATTATTAGATGAAAAATAATCAAAATAATAAAGAAGGGAAAAAGAAAACCTAGCCGTTCCGACGACTTGGGAAAACCCAGAAAAAAGATTGGTGAACGGGGTGAGTGAGAGGGTAAGACCGTCGCTGGAATCCTCCACCAAGCCCCACAGAGAAGGGGATCAATTTTCATTGCCGATAAAGATCTGAAACGGGAAAGAAAAGAGAAAACCGTAAGGTGGAAAATAGACAAGAGCGGAATGAGATGAAAAGAGCATAGAAATAGAACATGCAATTTGAAGGAAAGAAACAGAGCGAAATTAAGCCAATCTCCAGAAAGGGGGAAACACTTGATCATCCTAGAACTGGAAATCGGAGACGATTGAACCGATTTAACAAATCTGCAACCAAAACAAAAGGAGATTAAAGGATAGATTTGTAAAGCTTGCAAAAAAAAGATAAAAAGGAAGCTGGAGAGAAAAACATTATGGGAACTTATTTTTAAGAGAAGAGGAAACCCTAGCCGAATCGACGGCTTGGAAAAACCCAAAAGGGAAAAAGAAAACTGGGGTAAAGGAGAAGGTAGATCTGCCACCGTAATCCTCCACCGGGGATTTCTTGTCTTCTCCGATGTGGATCTGAAAAGGAATCGATTAGAAGGAAAAATAATGAAAAAAAATAACCAGAGTCAGTGAAGGAAAAAAAGAAAAGAACCAAAAAAATATAATATTCAAACAAACGAAAAGGGGTAGATTGAGATAGAACCAAACACCAAAGAAGGGAAAACCCTCGATTGGCCCGGATCTGGAAACCAAATGAGAGATCTGAAACGATTGAAGTGATTTAGTAAATCTGCAACAAAGATAAAAGGAAATTAAACAATATGTTTGTAAAGCATGATATAAAAACAGAAGCATAATGCGGTAAAAAAATTTTTTATTGAAACTTATCTTTAGTGCCATGGATGTTTTCTGATGAGAGTGAATAGGCCATGCCAATGCCTCAGACCAAGCCATGTAGCAGAACCCAAGAATAAAGGGGAAAAAGGGGGAAAATCAGAATCAGAACAGCGAATAAAACCCAGGAAAAGGAAAATATTAAGAAAGTTGAAAAACGGTATATTAGACAATAGGAAAAAAATGAAACGGTGGGAAGGCCCTTAGTTTACTCTTACTCATAACCCTTTAATCAGTTGAACTTTTGTCTTGGAAATGATTCGGCTGAGGGGAGAGAGCCGTATGGGGAAGGGGAAGAGACACCGTGAAAAGTGGAAGGTGGAAACCGAAAAGACCAAAGACCAATTCAGAGAATCCCGGGAAAGTGGAAACCGTAAAATGGACCCGTTGAACTTATAACTGCGTAAAAAGAACATAAATTGAATTTTTGCAATACAATAGTGTTGAAAAGCTCGTAATCAACGATATGAACTCTTAAGTTTTGATTAAAACTTGTTTTGCGGTCCTTTTTGTAGAGGTTTCGGACGAGTGGGTCTAAATGGGCCGTAAAATGGACCCGTTGGACTTTTAACTGAGTAAAAAGTACATAAATTGAGTTTTTGCAATATAATCGTGTTGAAAAGATCGTAATCAATAATATGAACTCCTAAAATTTGATTAAAACTTGTTTTTCAGTCATTTTTGAAGAGGTTTCGGGCGAGCGGGTCTAAATGGGACGTAAAATGGACCCGTTGGACTTTTAACTGAGTAAAAAATACCGAATTTGAGTTTTTGCAATATAATCTTGTTGAAAAGCTCGTAATCAATTATATGAACTCCTAAAATTGGATCAAAACTTGTTTTTCGGTCTTTTTTGTAGAGGTTTCGGACGAGCGGGTCTAAATGGGCCTTAAAATGAACCCGTTGAACTTATAACTGCGTAAAAAGAACAGAAATTGAATTTTTGCAATACAATAGTGTTGAAAAGCTCGTAATCAACGATATGAACTCTTAAGTTTTGATTAAAACTTGTTTTGCGGTCCTTTTTGTAGAGGTTTCGGACGAGCGGGTCTAAATGGGCCGTAAAATGGACCCGTTGGACTTTTAACTAAGTAAAAAGTACAAAAATTGAGTTTTTGCAATACAATCGTGTTGAAAAGATCCTAATCAATGATATGAAGTCCTAAAATTTAATTAAAACTTTTTTCGGTCATTTTTTAAGAAGTTTCGGGCGAGCGGGTCTAAATGGGCCGTAAAATGGACCCGTTGGACTTTTAACTGAGTAAAAAAATACCGAATTTGAGTTTTTGCAATATAATCTTGTTGAAAAGCTCGTAATCAATTATATGAACTCCTAAAATTTGATCAAAACTTGTTTTTCAGTCATTTTTGAAGAGGTTTCAGACGACCTGGTCTAAATGGGCCTTAAAATGGACCCGTTGAACTTATAACTGCGTAAAAAGAACAGAAATTGAATTTTTGTAATATAATCGTGTTGAAAAGATCGTAATCAGTTATATGAACTCCTAAAATTTGATTAAAACTTTTTTTTCAGTCATTTTTGAAGAGGTTTCGGGCGAGCGGGTCTAAATGGGCCATAAAATGGACCCTTTGGACTTTTAACTGAGTAAAAAGTACAAAAATTGAGTTTTTGCAATATAATCGTGTTGAAAAGATCGTAATCAATTATATGAACTCCTAAAATTTGATTAAAACTAGTTTTTCAGTCATTTTTGAAGAGGTTTCGGGCGAGCGGGTCTAAATGGGCCGTAAAATGGACCCTTGGACTTTTAACAGAGTAAAAAATACCGAATTTGAGTTTTTGCAATATAATCTTGTTGAAAAGCTCGTAATCAATTATATGAACTCCTAAAATTTGATCAAAACATGTTTTTCGGTCCTTTTTGTAGAGGGTTGCGGGCGACCGAGTCTAAATGGGCCTTAAAATGGACCCGTTGAACTTATAACTGCGTAAAAACAACAGAAATTGAATTTTTGCAATACAATAGTGTTGAAAAGCTCGTAATCAACGATATGAACTCTTAAGTTTTGATTAAAACTTGTTTTGCGGTCCTTTTTGTAGAGGTTTCGGACGAGCCGGTGTAAATGGGCCGTAAAATGGACCCGTTGGACTTTTAACTGAGTAAAAAATACAGAAATTGAGTTTTTGCAATATAATTGTGTAGAAACGATCGTAATCAATTATATGAACTCCTAAAATTTGATAAAAACTTGTTTTTCAGTCATTTTTGAAGAGGTTTCGGGCGAGCAGGTCTAAATAGGTTTTAAAATAGACCCGTTGTACTTTTAACTGAGTAAAAAATACAGAAATGGACTTTTTGCAATATAATCTTGTTGAAAAGCTCGTAATCAATTATATGAACTCCTAAAATTGGATCAAAACTTGTTTTTCGGTCCTTTTTGTAGTGGTTTCGGACGAGCGGGTCTAAATGGGCCTTAAAATGGACCCGTTGAACTTATAACTGCATAAAAAGAACATAACTTGAATTTTTGAAATACAATAGTGTTGAAAAGCTCGTAACAACGATATGAATCTGAATTTTGGATTAAAACTTGTTTTGCGGTCCTTTTTGTAGAGGTTTCGGACGAGCGGGTCTAAATGGGCCGTAAAATGGACCCGTTAGACTTTTAACCGAGTAAAAAGTACATAAATTGAGTTTTTGCAATATTATTGTGTTGAAAAGATCGTAATCAATTATATGAACTCCTAAAATTTGATTAAAACTTGTTTTTCAGTCATTTTTGAAGAGGTTTCGGGCGAGCGGGTTTAAATGGGCCGTAAAATGGACTCGTTGGACTTTTAACTAAGTAAAAAATACCGAATCTGAGTTTTTGCAATATAATCTTGTTGAAAAGCTCGTAATCAATTATATGAACTCGTAAAATCGGATCAAAACTTGTTTTTCGGTCCTTTTTGTAGAGGTTTCGAACGAGCGGGTCTAAATGGGCCTTAAAATGGACCCGTTGAACTTATAACTGCGTAAAAAGAACATATATTGAATTTTTGCAATACAATAGTGTTGAAAAGCTCGTAATCAACGATATGAACTCTTAAGTTTTGATTAAAACTTGTTTTGCGGTCCTTTTTGTAGAGGTTTCGGACGAGCGGGTCTAAATGGGCCGTAAAATGGACTCGTTGGACTATTAACTGAGTAAAAAATACAGAAATTGAGTTTTTGCAATATAATCGTGTTGAAACGATCGTAATCAATTATATGAACTCCTAAAATTTTATTAAAACTTGTTTTTTAGTCATTTTTGAAGAGGTTTAAGGCGTGCGAGTCTAAATGGGCCGTAAAATGGACCCGTTGGACTTTTAACTGAGTAAAAAATACAGAAATGGACTTTTTGCAGTATAATCTTGTTGAAAAGCTCGTAATCAATTATATGAACTCGTTAAATCGGATCAAAACTTGTTTTTCGGTCCTTTTTGTAGAGGTTTCGGACGAGCGGGTCTAAATGGGCCTTAAAATGGACCCGTTGAACTTATAACTGCGTAAAAAGAACATATATTGAATTTTTGCAATACAATAGTGTTGAAAAGCTCGTAATCAATGATATGAACACTTAAGTTTTGATTAAAACTTGTTTTGCGGTCCTTTTTGTAGAGGTTTCGGACGAGCGGGTCTAAATTGGCCGTAAAATGGACCCGTTGGACTTTTAACTAAGTAAAAAATACATAAATTGAGTTTTTGCAATATAATCGTGTTGAAACGATCGTAATCAATTATGTGAACTCCTAAAATTTGATTAAAACTTGTTTTTCAGTCATTTTTGAAGATGTTTCGGGTGAGCGGGTCTAAATTGGCCGTAAAATGGACCTGTTGGAATTTTAACTGAGTAAAAAATACCGAATTTGAGTTTTTGCATTGTAATCTTGTTGAAAAGCTCGTAATCAATTATATGAACTCGTAAAATTGGATCAAAACTTGTTTTCGGTCCTTTTTGTAGAGGTTTCGGACGAGCGGGTCTAAATGGGCCTTAAAATGGACTCGTTGAACTTATAACTGCGTAAAAAGAACAGAAATTGAATTTTTGCAATACAATAGTGTTAAAAAGCTCGTAATCAACGATATGAACTCTTAAGTTTTGATTAAAACTTGTTTTGCGGTCCTTTTTGTAGAGGTTTCGGACGAGCGGGTCTAAATGGGCCGTAAAATTGACCCGTTGGACTTTTAACTGAGTAAAAAGTACATAAATTGAGTTTTTGCAATATAATCGTGTTGAAAAGATCGTAATCAATTATATGAACTCCTAAAATTTGATTAAAACTTGTTTTTCAGTCATTTTTTAAGAGGTTTCGGGCGAGCGGGTCTAAATGGGCCGTAAAATGGACCCGTTGGACTTTTAACTAAGTAAAAAATACCGAATTTGAGTTTTTGCAATATAATCTTGTTGAAAAGCTCGTAATCAAATCTATGAACTCCTAAAATTGGATCAAAACTTGTTTTTCGGTCCTTTTTGTAGAGGTTTCGGACGAGCGGGTCTAAATGGTTATTAAAATGGACCCGTTGAACTTACAACTGCGTAAAAAGAACAGAAATTGAATTTTTGGAATACAATAGTGTTGAAAAGCTCGTAATCAACAATATGAACTCTTAAGTTTTGATTAAACCTTGTTTTGCGGTCATTTTTGTAGAGGTTTCGGACGAGCGAGTCTAAATGCCCCGTAAAATAGACCCGTTGGACTTTTAACTGAGTAAAAAATACAGAAATTGAGTTTTTGCAATATAATCGTGTTGAAACGATCGTAATCAATTATATGAAGTTCTAAAATTTGAATAAAATCGTGTTTTTCAGTCATTTTTGAAGAGGTTTCGGGCGAGCGGGTCTAAATGGGCCGTAAAATGGACCCGTTGGACTTTTAAATGAGTAAAAAATACAAAAATGGACTTTTTGCAATATAATCTTGTTGAAAAGTTCGTAATCAATTATATGAACTCCTAAAATTGGATCAAAACTTGTTTTCGGTCCTTTTTGTAGTGGTTTCGGACGAGCGGGTCTAAATGGGCCTTAAAATGGACCCATTGAACTTATAACTGCGTAAAAAGAACATAAATTGAATTTTTGCAATACAATAGTGTTGAAAAGCTCGTAATCATCGATATGAACTCTTAAGTTTTGATTAAAACTTGTTTTGCGGTTCTTTTTGTAGAGGTTTCGGACGAGCGGGTCTAAATGGGCCGTAAAATGGACCCGTTTGACTTTTAACTGAGTAAAAAATACAGAAATTGAGTTTTTGCAATATAATCGTGTTGAAACGATCGTAATCAATTATATGAACTCCGAAAATTTGATTAAAACTTTTTTTTCAGACATTTTTGAAGAGGTTTCGGGCGAGCGGGTCTAAATGGGCCGTAAAATGGACCCGTTGGACTTTTAACTGAGTAAAAAATACCGAATTTGAGTTTTTGCATTGTAATCTTGTTGAAAAGCTCGTAATCAATTATATGAACTCGTAAAATTGGATCAAAACTTGTTTTTCGGTCCTTTTTGTAGAGGTTTCGGACGAGCGGGTCTAAATGGGCCTTAAAATGGACTCGTTGAACTTATAACTGCGTAAAAAGAACAGATATTGAATTTTTGCAATACAATAGTGTTAAAAAGCTCGTAATCAACGATATGAACTCTTAAGTTTTGATTAAAACTTGTTTTGTGGTCCTTTTTGTAGAGGTTTCGGACGAGCGGGTCTAAATGGGCCGTAAAATGGACCCGTTGGACTTTTAACTGAGTAAAAAGTACATAAATTGAGGTTTTGCAATATAATCGTGTTGAAAAGATCATAATCAATTATATGAACTCCTAAAATTTGATTAAAACTTGTTTTTCAGTCATTTTTTAAGAGGTTTCGGGGCAGCGGGTCTAAATGGGCCGTAAAATGGACCCGTTGGACTTTTAACTGAGTAAAAAAATACCGAATTTGAGTTTTTGCAATATAATCCTGTTGAAAAGCTCGTAATCAATTCTATGAACTCCTAAAATTGGATCAAAACTTGTTTTTCGGTCCTTTTTGTAGAGGTTTCGGACGAGCGGGTCTAAATGGTCATTAAAATGGACCCGTTGAACTTACAACTGCGTAAAAAGAACATAAATTGAATTTTTGCAATACAATAGTGTTGAAAAGCTCGTAATCAACAATATGAACTCTTAAGTTTTGATTAAACCTTGTTTTGCGGTCCTTTTTGTAGAGGTTTCGGACGAGCGAGTCTAAATGCCCCGTAAAATGGACCCGTTGGTCTTTTAACTGAGTAAAAAATACAGAAATTGAGTTTTTGCAATATAATCGTGTTGAAACGATCGTAATCAATTATATGAAGTCCTAAAATTTAATTAAAACCTGTTTTTCAGTCATTTTTGAAGAGGTTTCGGGCGAGCGGGTCTAAATGGGCCGTAAAATGGACCCGTTGGACTTTTTTTTGAAGAAAACGGGCCTCATTAAAACCCCCTACTAAAATCCCCAAGCACAAGGCTTAGAGAAACCTAAAAAAGGGAAAAGAGTACCCAAAATATATTATTAAAACGAGGTTAAACCTCGCAAAGTACAATATTTTTGATACAATCAGGGTAAATAGATCCAAAAGACAAAGAAGACGTGGATCTAAGGGCATGGGTAGCCAACGTATGAGCTACAAAATTAGGCTCACGGAGAATATACTGAACATGTGCCACAGAAAAATCCTCAAAAGCAGTATGAGCCTGCAGAATCATCGGCCCCAAAGGAGAAAGATCTGGCCCAAGAGAGTTGATCCTGTTTGCTAGGGATGCATAGTCTGTCTCGAAAATCAAATGGCTCCATCCCTGAGATAGGGCAAAAGTAATTCCGGCAAGAAGACCTCTCCCTTCGGATGAAATAGCATCAGAACAACTGCCCAGCAGAAAAGCCAGGCCACCGACAACCGTCCCAGTGTCATCCCGAGCGACAACACCAACCGCCGCTGCACGAGTGGAAGGATCAAAAGCCCCATCCACATTAACTTTAATAAAACCACGAGGTGGAAGCCTCCATCGAGGAGGAAGTGTCGAGGGGATGAGTGATGTAGTGGAAGATATAGAGTTAGAGTAGTCCTTATGGAGACTAATAGAGTTGACAGCAATTAGCCAAGGGGGTTGAAGATGTTTATTATGGATCCAGTCGTTACGCCTGTTCCAAATATTCCAAAGGGTAGTCAAGAAGAGGCCAAAAAGATCAGGAGAAAGAAGGGAAGCACCTTCCTCAAGCCATTGGAGGCCCGTAGAGGCGGAACTGTTGATAAAAGAGGAGGGAAGACCAATCAATTTAAGAGTTTCCGAGGCACCAGAGCAGTCTCGGAGAGCATGGAGAATCGACTCAATACCCGAGTGACAAATGGGGCATGGACCAGAGTCTGGAGCAAAAGTCTGGAGGCGAGCCCCAACAGGCAGGGCTCTTGCCCCCAGACGCCAGCCGAAAGTTTTAACCTTAGGCAAAACCTTGAGTTTGGCAAGAAATTTCCAAAATCGAGGGGGACGAAGTCTAGGCTCAGGGGGTCGTTGCAGGAACAGATAGCCAGATCAGACAGAATAGATACCAGAATCATTGGGATTCCAGAGGATGGTATCTCGAGTGTCATTAATAATAGGAACAGAAAGAATGGAATTGGCATCATCCACAGTAAAGTAAGCACGAACTTTGACAGGGTCCCAGGCAGCTTGGTTCCGCATCATAAAATCTCGACAACGAATGTGGACTTCCTCCGATAGCTCATAGTCCCCATAGAGGTGAACAGTCGAGGAGCCTCCCCAATTATCATGATGGATGCGTATGTTACTGTTGATACCCGGACGATAGAGGAAACCACCAAATAGGTGTTGCATAGTGTTATAAAGACCTTGCCAGGCAAATGAACCTCGCGAAGGCCGAGAGGCATTAAGGATATTACCTGACGGGAAGTACTTGAATTTATAGATTTGTCCCAAAAGGGAGTCAGGTTCGCAAATGAGGCGCCAGAGTTGTTTGCCAAGAAGAGCTATGTTAAAATTATTGAGGTCCCGGAAGCCCATACCACCAAACAGATTTAGGCAAGCATACCTGGTCCCATGGGAGCATATGCCAACCTTTCTTGTTGGATTTCCCATACCACCAATATCGACGAATGGCAGATGTCATATCATCAATAATATTTTGGGGTAATAAATAACAGGACATAACATATTGAGGTAAAGATTGTAAAACGGCTTTAATAAAAATTTCCCTACCACTGAAGGAAAGAAGCTGTTTGTCCCAGTTGGATAATCTATCGTGAACTTTATCACGTATAAACCCTAAAGCAAGAGTCTTATTTTTACCAATAAGAAGAGGTACCCCCAGATAGACCCCAGGATTGGAGACCTCACGTACTTGAAGATAGGAATTAATAGCTTGACGAGTAAAAGTAGGAGTGCGAGGATTGTAAAAGATAGTAGACTTATCAAAGTTGACTGCTTGCCCAGAGGCAGAGGCATAAGTCTGGAGGGCTAACTTAAGGTGTGCAGCTTCATCGGGATTTGAATTAAGAAAAACTATGCAATCATCCGCAAATAAGAGGTGGTTGACCTTGGGGCCATGCTTACAAGCCCCTAAACCTGGGAGTAGGCCTAGTTGTTTAGCATCGGCCAAGAAAGCTGAAAGCCCTTGGGTACAAAATAGGAAAAGAAAAGGAGATAAAAGGTCACCTTGGCGGAGACCCCTTTGAGGTCGAAACAAAGGGGAAAAAGAATTGTTTACCTTAACCGTAAAGGAAACTGAAGAAATACATCTCATGATAAGAGAGACCCATGATGAGGCAAACCCCATACGGGTCATAACATTTTCGAGGAATGACCACTCGACCCTGTCAAAGGCCTTTTCCATATCAAGTTTAAGGGCAGCTCCACGAGAAGATTTAGAGGTACCAGTATTAATTGAATGAATTATTTCGTGGGCAATAAGAATGTTATCTGTAATATTACGTCCCTGAACAAAAGCAGCTTAATTTGAACTGATACAGAATGGAATGGTATGTTTCATTCGATTAACTAAAACTTTAGCAATGATTTTGTAAATTACCGTACAGAGACTGATGGGCCGAAGATGCCTCATAGTAGTGGGATCCTTAATCTTAGGTATGAGAACCAAAATAGTTTGGTTAACTGAAGCCATATCAGCTAACCCTTTAAGAAGATTAAGGCAAAGTGTAATAATATCAGGGCCTACAGTATCCCAATGTTGACGAAAAAATCCGCTTGGTAGGCCATCAATACCCGGGGCTTTCCTAGGATCGATGTCTCGAAAAGTGGTGATAATTTCGTCTGGAGTGAATTCCTTGGAAAGGGACTCATTCATAGTATTCGTAATAGTAGGAGTGATTTTTGAGAGAATTTGGTCAGAAAAGTGAGGGTTTGAGGAAGAAAAAAGATTATGGAAATATGAGGAAGCAATTTCCATAAGGTCAGAATCATTCGTGCGCCAAACATTGTTGGAGTCTAAGAGACCTGAGATTGTGTTCTTTTTCTTCCTATTGGAAGCTCGGGCATGAAAGAAGCGGGTATTTTTATCCCCTTGGGAAAGCCATAGATTACGAGAACGTTGTGCCCAATATGCTTCTTGCACCTCGAGAAGTTTATGGAGCTCGGTTTTGGCGGAGATATATCTTTTTTCGGCAGAAGCTGAAAGAGGTCGTTGTAATAGTTTATTAATTTTCTTAGTGAGAAAGTTGATGCGTCCATTGGTCTTAAATCTTTGTTGGGATTGCCAGTCTCCTAGGCAGGAGCCAACGGCTTTAATTTTATCCAAAGTATTACCTTTGGTGGATGACCAAGTTTGTTTTACCACAGCAATACCTTCATCATTGGAAGCCCAACAATTTTCGAATCTGAACGTGGTTGGTGGGGGACGGGGATTTGTTGGAGGATGAGGCTCCGTATTTAATAGTAGAAAACAGTGATCTGATTTCGCATCAAAGTCTGAGATGATGTTATAATTAGGAAAGGAAGCTTTCCATGCCATATTCCCAACAAAACGATCTAGACGCTCAAATAAAGAAGGGGTTTTGGGCCCCGTTCTAGACCAAGTGAACCACCCCGTTGTAGGTTTGCAATCAAAAAGATTATTACGAGAAAGACAATTGCGGAAATTATTAATTTGAGATCTAGGCCGTCGGCAACCTCCTTGTTTTTCATTATCAGATAAGATTTCGTTAAAATCTCCACCGATGAGCCAAGGTTGATCATCGTTAATGTTGAGAGAATCAATTAGTTCCCAAGTTTTAGGTTTGTTACATGTTTCAGAAAAGCCATGAATTCCAGTGAAATAGAACGAAGAAGAGTTGCATTTAATATACGTGTGAATAAAACGATCCGAGTAAGCAAGCAAATCAATATTATTATTGTTCAAAGTAAATAAAGCAAGTCCAGAGCAATTATAAGAAAAATCAACAGAAAAAGCTAGGGCCATCCCTAGCAAATCACCAAGACGGCTATAAGCCGTATTTTTTAGTTTAGTTTCGCATAAAAAAAGTAAATCAGGTTTATGAAGCTTAACATAATACTGGAGATGTTGAACTGCCTCGACCTTACCTAAGCCCTGGCAGTTCCAACATAAAATGATCATTTCCCTCGGCGGGGCTGTGCATCAGCCGCCGCCGGAGAGTTTTTTCTGCTGCTCATCCCAGCTTTCGAAGTAGGCGAAGGAGTAGGTCTAGACTTTTTGGGCTGCAGGACCACATGGATTGGGGAGCGCCTCTTAGTACCTCAGTTCGGAGGGATAGGAATAGGGGCCGGAGCAGAAGCTGCAATATTTGGGTAATGCTTAAGTAGCCACGAATCAAAATCATCAAAAAATGATATACCGGTTTGGAGGAATGGCTTACTGAGATGTTCATCTAGTTTCCTAACTTGCTGAGCTGTAGAGTTTGGCTTTCCATCATCTTGACCGTCCAGATCAATTTGAACAGGGTAAATGGTGTTCAGGGGTAGAGGAGAAATGACTCTTGAATGCAGTGGTGCTCTTTGGGGCAGCTTGGGATCGGCATTTGTGGGAGGCAAATCCGAGGATTCCTCCCCCACCACCTCATCGTTGTTATTATTTTCCTCAATAGGGAGATCTGCAAAGGACGCAGCATCCCCTTCATTGAGGTTCCCTATAAGATTAGTAAAAGAGGAAATAAGATTTAATTGTTTGAAATTATGGAAGAAAGAAGCATAATGGTTTTTGATAGAATTTAGACCTGAATCTTGTGCAGAAGTGACAGGAGCTTTCCCTTTGTCCATAGAATCTGATAAGGAAAGGGAATCAATAAAGCAACATAGGGGGAGTGATAATTAAGGAGAAACCAAAATAAATGTTGTATAATACCTAACGGTGGGTTTGGTTCAGCATTAGCAGAGGATTCAACATTTTTGCCCTTGTCCAAAGGAGCTGTACATAATAACAGTTTATAATATAAAAAGGAGTAAAGGCAGAAAATCAGATAGATGTATTTAAAAAAGTTTAAGATACCTAGAGGTGGTTTGCATTCAGTAGAAGTGGATTGCTCAACAATGTGAATACGACCGCGTGGTCCCTGGTCACGGCGACGCGGGGGAAGCCAGCGGAGCCATTCACCGTATTGGAGCTTTGTTGGATCAATCGTAGCCTTAGAAGGGCAGTGGTCGAAAGTGTGGCTAATGAGGCCACATCCCTGACAGAGAAGGGGGAGACGTTCATATTGTAGACGGCAGGAAGTGGTTCGTGGACCTTTCCCGATAAGGAGAAATTGTCGGATCGGTTTGGATATGTCCAGAAGAATTTCCACTCGTAGGAATTCAGTCATGTTCCCTCGTTCTTTGCGAGTATCAGTACGTAATACGGTGCCGACCATGGCACCAAGTGACTGTCCCACAAGGTGAGCTCTGTCATGATCCTCCAAAAAAGGTTTGGGCAAGGAGTGAATGCGAAACCAAATCCTCATGGGATTGAAAGAATACTCGTCCATACTTTTACCAGGTGTATAGTCAGCTAGGGCCATCCATTCGTCTTTGTGAAGCCATGGGCCTCTCTCGAACACATCATATTTGTCGCTTATAGTGGCAAACTCGATACGGAAGAAGGAGTCTATAATAATATAGATTGATTTAAGATGATTTTTCTTCCATATGCCTTCAAAAACTGAGAGGATGGTCCAGTCGTCTATTGGCTTTGATGATATGAACTTGCCAATCAGGATGGTCTTAGGATCTTCTTCAAAAAAATCGAAATCAGGGGTATAGATAGTATTGGCTTCCTCGTTTGTTAGGTCCAAATCAGTGAATTGGGGAAGAGAAGAGGAGGATGCCATTTGGTGGTAATTGTGGTAATTCCGAATAGAACAAGATGAAAAATTGCGAGTGGGAAAGGTGGAATTAAAGGGGTGGAGTCTTATAAATAAGAGAATTGATAGAAGAAGAGTTATGAATGGGAAACAAATAATGGAAAGAGTTAAAAAAGGAATGTAGATTGATAATATTCCAAAAGATTGGAAGTGAGATACTTGGGATAAATTTAGAAAGGGAGAAATATAGAAGAATATTTAAATTAGAGCTTAGAATTAGGTAAGATTTAAGGTAGTGTTGGATGTAAAAAGGAAAGAGAATACTTTGGTTATGGTAGCTAAATTGAATAGAGAGAGTAAATAAAGGAAAGAGATCATTTAGAAATAAATTTACAGTGAAAGGCAAGAAATGGAGAGGTGATATGGAAATATTTGGAATTAATGAAGGATATATAAAATAGTTGACAGTAGAGAATAAAGATAGAATAAAATTAGATTGATATGGGTTGGGAAAAGGAAAGAAAGAGCTTTGAATATGGTAACTGAATTGAATAGAGAGAGTAAATAGAGGAAAGAAATAATTTAGAAATAAATTTGCATTGAAAGGCAAGAAATGATAAGGAAATATGGTAATATATGAAATTAATGAAGGATATATAAAACAGTTGATATTAGAGAATAAAGGTAGAGTAATGTTAGATTGATATCGGTAATTTATGGAAAATGGTAAATGGGAGAGATGATTTGGTAATAATTTGACACTAAAAGGCAAGTGATGTGAAATTAATAGGAATAAATTAGAATAAATATAATGTAAAATTGTGAGGGTTATAGTTATAATATTGTAGTATTTTATTAATGATATTAAGAGAATAGCAATTAGTTGTACTTTTAATATTTTTGTGTTTGTGAGTTGGAAGAGGAAAGAAAGGGGAAAATTAAAATTGATAAAATAATTAAGAAGAGGCAGGTAGGAAATTAGAGATATGGATGGATTCTTAGTAAAATTATGGAAATAGTGGGTAAAATATGGAAGGATAGTAGGAGTGTGCTTAATACAGTAATGATATAGGCTGAAAATAGAATGGACGGATAATCGAGCAAAAAAATTATAATGTGTTCTGTATTTATAGAGTAAATTAAAGGGGCGGAAAATAGTAAAGTCTTTTGTAACTTTTCCACCCAGTCTTGTTTTTTATTAAATATATTCACCTTAAAGATGATCGAATTGATTTCCCCAAGAGGGGATGGTAGGAAAGCACCTAAAGAGGTGTAGTAAAATGCAGTAGATGGATGGCATATGGATTGTAAGAAAAGGGCATTTTTTGAAAGTATGGATAATATGGAAAAAGAATAAAAAATTATAAATAAAACATTAACAATAAGCAGAATTGATATGGGAGAAGAAATAAAGGAAAAAAAGAAATAGCAAAAGAGAAAATAAAAGGATATAAAGGGACAAGCATGAAACGAGAAAAGAAAATATAGAGAGCAAGCATATAGAATTTTAGTAAAACCAAAGAAGAGATCGTAAAGCCAACAAAGAAAAAAAACATATAAGAAGATAAATAAAAACTGAGAATAACAACATATAAGTAAGGAAAAAATAAAAGTATGCAAGAATATCAAAGAGAAGCAAAAGAGTATAAAAAGGAAAATAATTACAAACCGGGATTAGCAGGAGAGGGGGGCAAAGAAATTTAAGACATACCAACAGAGCAAAGAAAATGGGGCGATAGAATAGTACAAAGATAAAGCTATAAAAGTAAAATTAAGGATGGCTTGATCATTGGAGGTTCGGCAAATGGAGAGTTGATGAAGCCCTCGTTGGTTGCAGACGTTACATGAGGTGGAAAACACATGCAAAGCAGAAATAAAAAGAGTTAGAGACAAGAGAATTTTAGTAAGATCGGGATAACTAAACAGTACTATAACAAAAGCAGGTGTAAATATACAAAAGATAGGATGGGTACTCGGGTTATGGAAAAGGAGAGCAAATAAAGGAAAGAAGAGAATGCAAATAATGGAGTAAAAAATAATAATACCATTGTAAGAGAAGATAAGAGAAATCAAGAAGGAAGAAATGGATAATATATCATTCAATATGTTAAGACAGAATAATCCCAAAATATAAAATGGAGAGATGGATAACATTTGAAAGCAGTTTATATTATTAACAATTAACAGAAAATGGGCATAAAGCATTATTGCTATTTTAACGAAATGGAAGCAAATATAATATTTGTATGTACAATAAAAGAAGTTCGAAGTGAAGAAATCAGTGAAGGCCCAAATGGGCAGATTGTAAAACTTGATAGTGAATACCACAAGGTGGTTCGAGTATAATTCCCTTAGAAGGGATCGATGGTTCCTCAATTGGAGGATGGTGGTAAGAGAATATAATACAAATAAATGATATAATTGACAGAGAGAATTCATAGGTTGAAGTTGGACAACAAACCAAACATATAAAGATACTAGATCCATTGAAGAAATGAAATTGAAAGGTATGTGGTAAAGAAGGCAGCTTAATATAAGATGATCAGCATATTTGAAAGATAAGGAACAAAATAGGACAAATAATAAGCAAAGAACAGATAAATGAATCAAGTAAAGAAAAGAACAAATACATGTGTATGGAATACAACGAAAGATTGCAGGACAATGGGAAAAAATATGAACAGATATAGCAATACGAATATTAGAGACATATTCGGAAGAGGCAGCCAAGGCAGGGGAGTAAACCAAGATAAACAGAAGATATGATGAAGCCAAACCAGATAACAAAACGAGAGATGGTGCATCATAAAGGAAAAGAAAATGGAATTGTAAAGAGATATAACTAAATTAGAAAGAAGGACATAACACCACAGGTATAAGAAATACATAGAAATCAAATAAATACCACTGGCGAAAAACGGGAGAAAAAACAAGGGGGGATCTATATCGTTGGACATCGGAGGCCGAAGCTGAAAACAGATCTGCCGGAAGCCCGTCGGAGAAGGGCAAATCTCCTGAATCAACCGATATAACCCAGGAATCAAAAACGCCACTGCTGTGACTGGGAATAAGCATATCGCTGTCAAAAAAATCCGTAGAAGAAAGAAGATCAGGGACAAAAGGGAAAAAACAATAAAATATGAAAAAGAAAAATAAAACCTAGAAATAATAAATATAAACAAAAGAAAAAAATTGGAGAAAGGTGGAGGCCGTTCGGATGTAGAACGTCAGAAGCCCTAATCCGAGAGGAGAAGACCTTGCAAAAGAGAGGCCAAACATTAGATCTGGAAGGGGAATTAAAAAAGAAATTAAAAGTATAATAAAAAAATGTAAAGATGGTGGCCGTGAAAAAGGTTGGATTGGCCATAGTAGCAGTGGAGGAGAGCGGATGATACAGATATGGTGTATCACTCCGCCGGCTGTGGAGGCCTTGGTATTGCACAGGGTGTAAACAACGGTGAGACATCTCGCAAGATAAACACAAACCGAGATTGTCAGTAAAAAAATCAAGAAAGGAAAAAAAATTGAAATCAAAATATAAAGTGTTCAAACTGAAAACAGGGAAAAACGGGATGGGATGGGGTCTCATCTAACCAATACCTTGTAGATCCTGGGTCATATGATGGAAAACGCCTGCTGGTGAGGGGAAATAAGCGATGGCGGGCGGCGTGTTGGTGATGTTGGCGGCGGCAGAGAGGAGAAAAGATGGAAGAAAACTAGGGTAAGAAGAAAGAGAAGGGAAGGGATTTGCGGCGGAGGAAAGAAACAATATGGGGAAAAACCTAAAAACGATGCTAAACCCCCAAAAGTGACCCGAAAGAGTTGAGAGGATTTCGAGAGACCCCATCCCAATACCCGTTGAACTTTTAAATGAGTAAAAAATACAGAAATGGACTTTTTGCAATATAATCTTGTTGAAAAGCTCGTAATCAATTATATGAACTCCTAAAATTGGATCAAAACTTGTATTTCGGTCCTTTTGTAGTGGTTTCAGACGAGCGGGTCTAAATGGGCCTTAAAATGGACCCATTGAACTTATAACTGCATAAAAAGAACATAAATTGAATTTTTGCATTACAATAGTGTTGAAAAGCTCGTAATCAACGATATGAACTCTTATGTTTTGATTAAAACTTGTTTTGCGGTCCTTTTTGTAGAGGTTTCGGACGAGCGGGTCTAAATGGGTCGTAAAATGGATCCGTTGGACTTTTAACTGAGTAAAAAGTATATAAATTGAGTTTTTGCAATATAATCGTGTTGAAAAGATCGTAATCAATTATATGAACTCCTAAAATTTGATTAAAACTTGTTTTTCAGTCATTTTTGAAGGGGTTTCGGGCGAGCGGTTCTAAATGGACCCGTTGGACTTTTAACTGAGTAAAAAATACTGAATTTGAGTTCTTGCATTATAATCTTGTTGAAAAGCTCGTAATCAATTATATGAACTCGTAAAATTGGATCAAAACTTGTTTTTCGGTCCTTTTTGTAGAGGTTTTGGACGAGTGGGTCTAAATGGGCCTTAAAATGGACCTGTTGAACTTATAACTGCGTAAAAAGAACAGAAATTGAATTTTTGCAATACAATAATGTTAAAAAGCTCGTAATCAACGATATGAACTCTTAAGTTTTGATTAAAACTTGTTTTGCGGTCTTTTTTGTAGAGGTTTCGGACGAGCAAGTCTAAATGGGCCGTAAAATGGACCCGTTTGACTTTTGACTAAGTAAAAAATATAGAAATTGAGTTTTTGCAATATAATCGTGTTGAAACGATCGTAATCAATTATATGAACTCCTAAAATTTGATTAAAACTTTTTTTCAGTCATTTTTGAAGTGGTTTCGGGCGAGCGGGTCTAAATGGGCCGTAAAATGGACCCGTTGGACTTTTAAATGAGTAAAAAATATAGAAATGGACTTTTTGCAATATAATCTTGTTGAAAACTTCATAATCAATTATATGAACTCCGAAAATTGGATCAAAACTTGTTTTTCGGTCCTTTTTGTAGTGGTTTCGGACGAGCGGGTCTAAATGGGCCTTAAAATGGACCCATTGAACTTATAACTGCGTAAAAAGAACATAAATTGAATTTTTGCAATACAATAGTGTTGAAAAGCTCGTAATCAATGATATGAACTCTTAAGTTTTGATTAAAACTTGTTTTGCGGTCCTTTTTGTAGAGGTTTCGGACGAGCGGGTCTAAATGGGCCGTAAAATGGATCCGTTGGACTTTTAACTGAGTAAAAAGTATATAAATTGAGTTTTTGCAATATAATCGTGTTGAAAAGATCGTAATCAATTATATGAACTCCTAAAATTTGATTAAAACTAGTTTTTCAGTCATTTTTGAAGAGGTTTCGGGCGAGCGGGTCTAAATGGGCCGTAAAATGGACCCGTTGAACTTTTAACTGAGTAAAAAATACTAAATTTGAGTTTTTGCAAAATAATCTTGTTGAAAAGCTGGTAATCAATTATATGAACTCCTAAAATTGGATCAAAACTTATTTTTCGGTCCTTTTTGTAGAGGTTTCGGGTGAGCGGGTCTAAATGGGCCTTAAAATGGACCCGTTGAACTTATAACTGCGTAAAAAGAACATAAATTGAATTTTTGCAATACAATAGTGTTGAAAAGCTCATAATCAACGATATGAACTCTTAAGTTTTGATTAAAACTTGTTTTGCAGTCCTTTTTGTAGAGGTTCCGGACGAGCGGGTCTAAATGGGTCGTAAAATGGACCCGTTAGACTTTTAACTGAGTAAAAATATACAAATATTGAGTTTTTGCAATATAATCGTGTTGAAACGATCGTAATCAATTATATGAACTCCTAAAATTTGATTAAAACTTGTTTTTCAGTCATTTTTGAAGAGGTTTCGGGCGAGAGGGTCTAAATGGGCCGTAGAATGGACTCGTTGGACTTTTAAATGAGTAAAAAATACATAAATAGACTTTTTGCAATATAATCTTGTTGAAAAGCTCGTAATCAATTATATGAACTCCTAAAAATGGATCAAAACTTGTTTTCGGTCCTTTTTGTAGAGGTTTCGGACGAGCGGGTCTAAATGGGCCTTAAAATGGACTCGTTGAACTTATAACTGCGTAAAAAGAACAGAAATTGAATTTTTGCAATACAATAGTGTTGAAAAGCTTGTAATCAACGATATGAACTCTTAATTTTTGATTAAAACTTGTTTTGCGGTCCTTTTTGTAGAGGTTTCGGACGAGCGGGTCTAAATGGGCCGTAAAATGGACCCGTTAGACTTTTAACTTAGTAAAAAATACAGAAATTGAGTTTTTGCAATATAATCGTGTTGAAACGATCGTAGTCAATTATATGAACTCCTAAAATTTGATTAAAACTTGTTTTTCAGTCCTTTTTGAAGAGGTTTCGGGCGAGCAGGTCTAAATGGGTCGTAAAATGGACCCGTTGGACTTTTAAATAAGTAAAAAATACATAAATGGACGATTTGCAATATAATCTTGTTGAAAAGCTCGTAATAAATTATATGAACTCCTAAAATTGGATCAAAACTTGTTTTTCGATCCTTTTTGTAGTGGTTTCGGACGAGCGGGTCTAAATGGGCCTTAAAATGGACCCGTTGAACTTATAACTGCGTAAAAAGAACATAAATTGAATTTTTGCAATACAATAGTGTTGAAAAGCTCGTAAACAACGATATGAACTCTTAAGTTTTGATTAAAACTTGTTTTGCGGTCCTTTTTGTAGAGGTTTCGGACGAGCGGGTCTAAATGGGCCGTAAAATGGACCCGTTGGACTTTTAACTGAGTAAAAAGTACATAAATTGAGTTTTTGCAATATAATCGTGTTGAAAAGATCGTAATCAATTATATGAACTCCTAAAATTTTATTAAAACTTGTTTTTCAGTCATTTTTGAAGAGGTTTCGGGCGAGCGGGTCTAAATGGGCCGTAAAATGGACCCGTTGGACTTTTAACTGAGTAAAAAATACCGAATTTGAGTTTTTGCATTATAATCTTGTTGAAAAGCTCGTAATCAATTATATGAACTCGTAAAATTGGATCAAAACTTGTTTTTCGGTCCTTTTTGTAGAGGTTTCGGACGAGCGGGTCTAAATGGACTCGTTTAACTTATAACTACGTAAAAAGAACAGAAATTGAATTTTTGCAATACAATAGTGTTGAAAAGCTCGTATTCAACGATATGAACTCTTAAGTTTTGATTAAAACTTGGTTTGCGGTCCTTTTTGTAGAGGTTTCGGACGAGCGGGTCTAAATGGGCCGTAAAATGGACCCGTTGGACTTTTAATTGAGTAAAAAGTACAAAAATTGAGTTTTTGCAATATAATCGTGTTGAAAAGATCGTAATCAATTATATGAAGTCCTAGAATTTGATTAAAACTTTTTTTTCGGTCCTTTTTGTAGAGGTTTCGGACGAGCGGGTCTAAATGGGCCTTAAAATGGACCCGTTGAACTTATAACTGCGTAAAAAGAACAAAAATTGAATTTTTGCAATAAAATGGTGTTGAAAAGCTCGTAATCAACGATATGAACTCTTAAGTTTTGATTAAAACTTGTTTTGCGGTCCTTTTTATAGAGGTTTCGGGCGAGCGGGTCTAAATGGGCCGTAAAATGGACCCGTTGGACTTTTAACTGAGTAAAAAGTACAAAAATTGAGTTTTTGCAATATAATCGTGTTGAAAAGATCGTAATCAATTATATGAACTCCTAAAGTTTGATTAAAACTTGTTTTTCAGTCATTTTTGAAGAGGTTTCGGGCGAGCGGGTCTAAATGGGCCGTAAAATGGACCCGTTGGACTTTTAACTGAGTAAAAATACCAAATTTGAGTTTTTGCAATATAATCTTGTTGAAAAGCTCGTAATCAATTATATGAACTCCTAAAAATGGATCAATACTTGTTTTTCGGTCCTTTTTATAGAGGTTTCGGACGAGCGGTTCTAAATGTGCCTTAAAATGGACCCGTTGAACTTATATCTGCGTAAAAACAACATAATTTGAATTTTTGCAATACAATAGTGTTGAAATGGTCGTAATCAACGATATGAACTCTTAAGTTTTGATTAAAACTTGTTTTGCGGTCCTTTTTGTAGAGGTTCCGGACGAGCGGGTCTAAATGGGCCGTAAAATGGACCCGTTGGACTTTTAACTGAGTAAAAAGTACAAAAATTGAGTTTTTGCAATATAATCGTGTTCAAAAGCTCGTAATCAATTATATGAACTCCTAAATTTTGATCAAAACTTGTTTTTCAGTCATTTTTGAAGAGGTTTCGTGCGAGCGGGTCTAAATGGGCCTTAAAATGGACCCGTTGAACTTATAACTGCGTAAAAAGAACATAAATTAAATTTTTGCAATACAATCGTGTTGAAAAGATCGTAATCAGTTATATGAACTCCTAAAATTTGATTAAAACTTGGTTTTCAGTCATTTTTGAAGAGGTTTCGGGCGAGCGGGTCTAAATGGGCGGTAAAATGGACCCGTTGGACTTTTAATTGAGTAAAAAGTACAAAAATTGAGTGTTTCCAATATAATCTTGTTGAAAAGCTCGTAATCGATTATATGAACTCCTAAAATTTGATCAAAAATTGTTTTTTGGTCCTTTTTGTAGAGTTTTCGGGCGAGCGGGTCTAAATGGGCCTTAAAATGGACCCGTAGAACTTATAACTGCGTAAAAAGAACAGAAATTGAATTTTTGCAATACAATAGTGTTGAAAAGCTCGTAATCAACGATATGAACTCTTATGTTTTGATTAAAACTTGTTTTGCGGTCCTTTTTGTAGAGGTTTCAGACGAGCGGGTCTAATTGGGCTGTAAAATGGACCCGTTGGACTTTTAACTGAGTAAAAAATACAGAAATTGATTTTTTGCAATATAATCGTGTTGAAACGATCATAATCAACTATATGAACTCCTAAAATTTGATTAAAACTTGTTTTTCAGTTATTTTTGAAGAGGTTTTGGGCGAGCGGGGGTAAATGGGCCGTAAAATGGACCCGTTGGACTTTTAACTGAGTAAAAAATACAGAAATTGACTTTTTTGCAATATAATCTTATTGAAAAGCTCGTAATCAATTATATGAACTCCTAAATTTGGATCAAAACTTGTTTTTCGGTCCTTTTTGTAGTGGTTTCGGACGAGCGGGTCTAAATGGGCCTTAAAATGGACCCGTTGAACTTATAACTGCGTAAAAAGAACATAAATTGAATTTTTGCAATAAAATAGTGTTGAAAAGCTTGTAATCAAAGATATGAACTCTTATGTTTTGATTAAAACTTGTTTTGCGACCCTTTTTTAGAGGTTTCGGACGAGCGGGTCTAAATGGGCCGTAAAATGGACCCGTTGGACTTTTAACTGAATAAAAATACCAAATTTGAGTTTTTGCAATATAATCTTGTTGAAAAGCTCGTAATCAATTATATGAACTCCTAAATTTTGATCAAAACTTGTTTTTCAGTCATTTTTGAAGAGGTTTCGTGCGAGCGGGTCTAAATGGACCTTAAAATGGACCCGTTGAACTTATAATTGCGTAAAAAGAACAGAAATTGAATTTTTGGAATACAATCGTGTTGAAAAGATCGTAATCAGTTATATGAACTCCTAAAATTTGATTAAAACTTGTTTTTCAGTCATTTTTGAAGAGGTTTCGGGTGAGCGGGTCTAAATGGGCCGTAAAATGGTCCTGTTGGACTTTTAACTGAGTAAAATGTACAAAAATTGAGTTTTTGCAATATAATCGTGTTGAAAAGATCGTAATCAATTATATGAACTCCTAAAATTTGATTAAAACTTGTTTTTCAGTCATTTTTTGAAGAGGTTTCGGGCGAGCGGGTCTAAATGGGCCGTAAAATGGACCCGTTGGACTTTTAACTGAGTAAAAAATACCGAATTTGAGTTTTTGCAATATAATCTAGTTGAAAAGCTCGTAATCAATTATATGAACTCCAAAAATTAGATCAAAACTTGTTTTTCGGTCCATTTTGTAGAGGTGTCGGACGAGCGGGTCTAAATGGGCCTTAAAATGGTTTTCAGTCATTTTTGAAGAGGTTTCGGGCGAGCGGGTCTAAATGGGATGTAAAATGGACCCATTGGACTTTTAACTGAGTAAAAAGTACAAAAATTGAGTTTTTGCAATATAATCGTGTTGAAAAGATCGTAATCAATTATATGAACTCCTAAAATTTGATTAAAACTTATTTTTAGTCATTTTTGAAGAGGTTTCAGGCGAGCGAGTCTAAATGGGCCGTAAAATGGACCCATTGGACTTTTAACTAAGTAAAAAACTACTGAATTTGAGTTTTTTCAATATATCTTGTTGAAAAGCTCGTAATCAATTATATGAACTCCTAAAATTTGATCAAAACTTGTTTTTCGGTCCTTTTTTTAGAGGTTTCGGGCGAGCGGGTCTAAATGGGCCTTAAAATGTACTCGTTGAACTTATAACTGCGTAAAAAGAACATAAATTGAATTTTTGCAATACAATAGTGTTGAAAAGCTCGTAATCAACGATATGAACTCTAAAGTTTTGATTAAAACTTGTTTTGCGGTCCTTTTTGTAGAGGTTTTGGACGAGCGGGTCTAAATGGGCCGTAAAATGGATCCGTTGGACTTTTTACTGATTAAAAAGTACAAAAACTGAGTTTTTGCAATATAATCATGTTAAAAAGATCGTAATCAATTATATGAGCTCCTAAAATTTGATTAAAACTTGTTTTGCGTTCCTTTTTGATGAGGTTTCGGGCGAGGGGGTCTAAATGGGCCGTAAAATGGACCCGTTGGACTTTTAACTGAGTAAAAAATATCGAATTTGAGTTTTTGCAATATAATCTTGTTGAAAAGCTCGTAATCAATTATATGAACTCCTAAAATTGTATCAAAACTTGTTTTTCGGACATTTTTGTAGAGGTTTTGGACGAGCGGGTCTAAATGGGCCTTAAAACGGACCTGTTGAACTTATAACTGCGTAAAAAGAACAGAAATTGAATTTTTGCAATACAATAGTGTTGAAAAACTCGTAATCAACGATATGAACTCTTAAGTTTTGTTTAAAACTTGTTTTGCGGTCCTTTTTGTAGAGGTTTCGGACGAGCGGGTTTAAATAGGCCGTAAAATGGAGCCGTTGGACTTTTAACAGAGTAGAAAGTACAAAAATTGAGTTTTTGCAATATAATCATGTTGAAAAGATCGTAATCAATTATATGAACTCCTAAAATTTGATCAAAACTTTTTTTTCGGTCATTATTGAAGAGGTTTCGGGCGAGCGGGTCTAAATGGGCCGTAAAATGGACCCGTTAGACTTTTAACTGAGTAAAAAAATACCAAATTTGTGTTTTTGCAATATAATCTTGTTGAAAAGATCGTAATCAATTATATGAACTCCTAAAATTTGATCAAAACTTTTTTTTCGGTCATTTTTGAAGAGGTTTCGGGCGAGCGGGTCTAAATGGGCCGCAAAATGGACCCGTTGGACTTTTAACTGAGTAAAAAATACCGAATTTGAGTTTTTGCAATATAATCTTTTTGAAAAGCTCGTAATCAATTATATGAACTCCTAAAATTGGATCAAAACTTGTTTTTCGATCCTTTTTGTAGAGGTTTCGGACGAGCGGGTCTAAATGGGCCGTAAAATGGACCCGTTGGACTTTTAACTGAGTAAAAAGTACAAAAATTGATTTTGTGCAATATAATCGTGTTGAAAAGATCGTAATCAATGATATGAAGTCCTAAAATTTGATTAAAACATGTTTTTCGATCATTTTCGAAGAGGTTTCGGGCTAGCGGGTCTAAATAGGCCGTAAAATGGACCCGTTGGACTTTTAACTGAGTAAAAAATACTGAATTTGTGTTTTTGCAATATAATCTTGTTGAAAAGATCGTAATCAATTATATGAACTCCTAAAATTTGATCAAAACTTATTTTTCGGTCATTTTTGAAGAGGTTTCGTGCGAGCGGGTCTAAATGGGCCGTAAAATGGACCCGTTGGACTTTTTTTTTGAAGAAAAACGGGCCTCATTAAAAACCCCTACTAAAATCCCCAGGGACAAGGCTTGGAGAAACCTAAAAGGGGAAAAGAGTACACGTTGGACTTTTAACTGAGTAAAAAATACCGAATTTAAGTTTTTGCAATATAATCTTGTTGAAATGCTCGTAATCAATTATATGAACTCCTAAAATTGGATCAAAACTTGTTTTTCGGTCCTTTTTGTAGAGGTTTCGAACGAGCGGGTCTAAATGGGCCGTAAAATGGACCCGTTGGACTTTTAACTGAGTAAAAAGTACAAAAATTGAGTTTTTGCAATATAATCGTGTTGAAAGGATCGTAATCAATTATATGAACTCCTAAAATTTGATTAAAATGTTTTTTCGGTCATTTTTGAAGAGGTTTCAGGCGAGCGGGTCTAAATGGGACGAAAATTGGACCCGTTGGACTTTTAACTGAGTAAAAAATACCGAATTTGAGTTTTTGCAATATAATCTTGTTGAAAAGCTCGTAATCAATTATATGAACTCCTAAAATTGGATCAAAACTTGTTTTTCGGTCCTTTTTGTAGAGGTTTCGGACGAGCGGGTCTAAATGGGCCGTAAAATGGACCCGTTAGACTTTTAACTGAGTAAAATGTACACAAATTGAGTTTTTGCAATATAATCGTGTTGAAAAGATCGTAATCAATTATATGAACTCCTAAAATTTGATTAAAACTTGCTTTTCAGTCATTTTTGAAGAGGTTTCGTGCGAGCGGGTCTAAATGGGTCGTAAAATGGACCCGTTAGACTTTTAACTGAGTAAAAAATACTGAGTTTGAGTTTTTGCAATATAATCTTGTTGAAAATCTCGTAATCAATTATATGAACTCCTAAAATTGGATCAAAACTTGTTTTTCGTACCTTTTTGTAGAGGTTTCGGACGAGCGGGTCTAAATGAGCCTTAAAATGGACTCGTTGAACTTATAACTGCGTAAAAACAACAGAAATTGAATTTTTGCAATACAATAGTGTTGAAAAGCTCGTAATCAACGATATGAACTCTTAAGTTTTGATTAAAACTTGTTTTGCGGCCCTTTCTGTAGAAATTTCGGACGAGCGGGTCTAAATGGGCCGTAAAATGGATCCGTTGGACTTTTAACTGAGTAAAAAGTACAAAATTGAGTTTTTGCAATATAATCGTGTTGAAAAGATCGTAATCAATTATATGAACTCCTGAAATTTGATTAAAACTTGCTTTTCGGTCATTTTTGAAGAGGTTTCGGGGGAGTGGGTCTAAATGGGCCGTAAAATGGACCCGTTGGACTTTTAACTGAGTAAAAAGTACAAAAATTGAGTTTTTGGAATATAATCGTGTTGAAAAGATCGTAATCAATGATATGAAGTCCTAAAATTTGATTAAAACATGTTTTTCGATCATTTTTGAAGAGGTTTCGGGCTAGCGGGTCTAAATGGGCCGTAAAATGGACCCGTTGGACTTTTAACTGAGTAAAAAATACCGAATTTGTGTTTTTGCAATATAATCTTGTTGAAAAGATCGTAATCAATTATATGAACTCCTAAAATTTGAGCAAAACTTATTTTTCAGTCATTTTTGAAGAGGTTTCGTGCGTGCGGGTCTAAATGGGCCGTAAAATGGACCCGTTGGACTTTTAACTGAGTAAAAAAACCGAATTTAAGTTTTTGCAATATAATCTTGTTGAAAAGCTCGTAATCAATTATATGAACTCCTAAAATTGGATCAAAACTTGTTTTTCGGTCCTTTTTGTAGAGGTTTCGAACGAGCGAGTCTAAATGGGCCGTAAAATGGACCCGTTGGACTTTTAACTGAGTAAAAAGTACAAAAATTGAGTTTTTGCAATATAATCGTGTTGAAAAGATCGTAATCAATTATATGAACTCCTAAAATATGATTAAAACGTTTTTTTCGGTCATTTTTGAAGAGGTTTCGGGCGAGCGGGTCTAAATGGGTCGTAAATTGGACCCGTTGGACTTTTAACTGAGTAAAAAATACCGAATTTGAGTTTTTGCAATATAATCTTGTTGAAAAGCTCGTAATCAATTATATGAACTCCTAAAATTGGATCAAAACTTGTTTTTCAGTCCTTTTTGTAGAGGTTTCGGACGAGCGGGTCTAAATTGGCCTTAAAATGGACCCGTTGAACTTATAACTGCGTAAAAAGAACATAAATTAAATTTTTGCAATACAATCATGTTGAAAAGATCATAATCAGATAAATGAACTCCTAAAATTTGATTAAAACTTGGTTTTCAGTCATTTTTGAAGAGGTTTCGGGCGAGCGGGTCTAAATGGGCTGTAAAATGGACCTGTTCGACTTTTAACTGAGTAAAAAGTACAAAAATTGAGTTTTTGCAATATAATCGTGTTGAAAAGATCGTAATCAATTATATGAACTCCTAAAATTTGATTAAAACTTGTTTTTCAGTCATTTTTGAAGAGGTTTCGGGTGAGCGAGTCTAAATGGGCCGTAAAATGGACCCATTGGACTTTTAACTAAGTAAAAAATACCGAATTTGAGTTTTTGCAATATAATCTTGTTGAAAAGCTCGTAATCAATTATATGAACTCCTAAAATTTGATCAAAACTTGTTTTTTGGTCCTTTTTGTAGAGGTTTCGGGCGAGCGGTACTAAATGGGCCTTAAAATGGACCCGTTGAACTTATAACTGCGTAAAAAAAACAGAAATTGAATTTTTGCAATACAATAGTGTTGAAAAGCTCGTAATCAACTATATGAACTCTTAAGTTTTGATTAAAACTTGTTTTGCGGTCCTTTTTGTAGAGGTTTCGGACGAGCGGGTCTGAATGGGCCGTAAAATGGACCCGTTGGACTTTTAACTGAGTAAAAAGTACATAAATTGAGTTTTTGCAATATAATCGTGTTGAAAAGATCATAATCATTTATATGAACTCCTAAAATTTGATTAAAACTTGTTTTTCAGTCATTTTTGAAGAGGTTTTGGGCGAGCGGGTCTAAATGGACCGTAAAATGGACACGTTGGACTTTTAACTAAGTAAAAAATACCGAATTTGAGTTTTTGCAATATAATCTTGTTGAAAAGCTCGTAATCAATTATATGAACACCTAAAATTTGATCAAAACGTGTTTTTCGGTCCTTTTTGTAGAGGTTTCGGGCGATCGGGTCTCAATGGGCCTTAAAATGGACCCGTTGAACTTATAACTGCGTAAAAAAAACAAAAATTGAATTTTTGCAATACAATAGTGTTGAAAAGCTCGTAATTAACGATATGAACTCTTAAGTTTTGATCAAAACTTGTTTTGCGGTCCTTTTTGTAGAGGTTTCGAACGAGCGGGTCTAAATGGCCCGTAAAATGGACCCGTTGGACTTTTAACTAAGTAAAAAGTACAAAAATTTAGTTTTTGCAATATAATCATGTTGAAAAGATCGTAATAAATGATATGAAGACCTAAAATTTGATTAAAACTTGTTTTTCGGTCATTTTTGAAGAGATTTCGGGCGAGCGGGTATAAATGGGCCGTAAAATGGACCCGTTGGACTTTTAACTGAGTAAAAAATACCGAATTTGTGTTTTTGCAATATAATCTTGTTGAAAAGATCGTAATCAATTATATGAACTCCTAAAATTTGATCAAAACTTGTTTTTCAGTCATTTTTGAAGAGGTTTTGGGCGATCGGGTCTAAATGGGCCGCAAAATGGACTCGTTGGACTTTTAACTGAGTAAAATATTACCGAATTTGAGTTTTTGCAATATAATCTTGTTGAAAAGCTCGTAATCAATTATATGAACTCCTAAAATTGGATCAAAACTTGTTTTTCGGTCCTTTTTGTACAGGTTTCGGGCGAGCGGGTCTAAATGAGCCTTAAAATGGACCCGGTTAACTTATAACTGCGTAAAAACAACAGAAATTGAATTTTTGCAACACAATAGTGTTGAAATGCTTGTAATCAACTATATGAACTCTAAAGTTTTGATTAAAACTTGTTTTGCGGTCCTTTTTGTAGAGGTTTCGGACGAGCGGGTCTAAATGGGCCGTAAAATGGACCCGTTGGACTTTTAACTGTGTAAAAAGTACAAAAATTGAGTTTTTGCAATATAATCGTGTTGAAAAGATCGTAATCAATTATATGAGCTCCTAAAATTTGATTAAAACTTGTTTTGCGGTCCTTTTTGTAGAGGTTTCGGGCGAGCGGGTCTAAATGGGCCGTAAAATGGACCCGTTGGACTTTTAACTGAGTAAAATGTACAAAAATTGTGTTTTTGCAATATAATCGTGTTGAAAAGATCGTAATTTGTTATATGAATTTCTAATATTTGATTAAAACTTGTTTTTCAGTCATTTTTGAAGAGGTTTCGGGCGAGCGGGTCTAAATGGGCCGTAAATGGACCCGTTGGACTTTTAACTGAGTAAAGAGTACAAAAATTGAGTTTTTGCAATATAATCGTGTTGAAAAGATCGTAATCAATGATATGAAGTCCTAAAATTTGATTAAAATATTTTTTCGGTCATTTTTGAAGAGGTTTCGTGTGAGCGGGTCTAAATGGGCCGTAAAATGGACCCGTTGGACTTTTAACTGAGTAAAAAATACCGAATTTGAGTTTTTGCAATATAATCTTGTTGAAAAGCTTGTAATCAATTATATGAACTCGTAAAATTGGATCAAAACTTGTTTTTCGGTCCTTTTTGTAGAGGTTTCGGACGAGCGAGTCTAAATGGGCCTTAAAATGGACTCGTTGAACTTATAATTGCGTAAAAAGAACAAAAATTGAATTTTTGCAATACAATGGTGTTGAAAAGCTCGTAATCAACAATATGAACTCTTATGTTTTGATTAAAACTTGTTTTGCGGTCATTTTTATAGAGGTTTCGGACGAGCGGGTCTAAATGG
Source organism: Hibiscus trionum (assembly GCA_030270665.1). Taxonomy (NCBI): domain Eukaryota; kingdom Viridiplantae; phylum Streptophyta; class Magnoliopsida; order Malvales; family Malvaceae; genus Hibiscus; species Hibiscus trionum. The sequence goes on along the minus strand of BSYR01000026.1, from coordinate 34,735,144 downwards.
GCCGTAAAATGGACCCGTTGGACTTTTAACTGAGTAAAAAGTACAAAAATTGAGTTTTGGCAATATAATCGTGTTGAAAAGATCGTAATCAATTATATGAACTCCTAAAATTTGATTAAAACTTGTTTTTCAGTCATTTTTTAAGAGGTTTCGGGCGAGTGGGTCTAAATGGGCCGTAAAATGGACCCGTTGGACTTTTAACTGAGTAAAAAATACCAAATTTGAGTTTTTGCAATATAATCTTGTTGAAAAGCTCGTAATCAATTATATGAACTCCTAAAATTGGATCAATACTTGTTTTTCGGTCCTTTTTGTAGAGGTTCGGACGAGCGGTTCTAAATGGGCCTTAAAATGGACCCGTTGAACTTATAACTGCGTAAAAACAACAAAATTTGAATTTTTGCAATACAATAGTGTTGAAAAGCTCGTAATCAACGATATGAACCTTTATGTTTTGATTAAAACTTGTTTTGCGGTCCTTTTTGTAGAGGTTTCGGACGAGCTGGTCTAAATGGGCCGTAAAATGGCCCCGTTGGACTTTTAACTGAGTAAAAAGTACAAAAATTGAGTTTTTGCATTATAACCGTGTTGAAAAGATCGTAATCAATGATATGAAGTCCTAAAATTTAATTAAAACTTTTTTCGGTCATTTTTGAAGAGGTTTCGGGCGAGCGGGTCTAAATGGGCCGTAAATTGGACCCGTTGGACTTTTAACTGAGTAAAAAATACCGAATTTGAGTTTTTGCAATATAATCTTGTTGAAAAGCTCGTAATCAATTATATGAACTACTAATTTTGATCAAAACTTGTTTTTCAGTCATTTTTGAAGAGGTTTCATGCGAGCGGGTCTAAATGGGCCTTAAAATGGACCCATTGAACTTATAACTGCGTAAAAAGAACAGAAATTAAATTTTTGCAATACAATCGTGTTGAAAAGATCGTAACCAGTTATATGAACTCCTAAAATTTGATTAAAACTTGTTCTTCTGTTATTTTTGAAGAGGTTTCGGGCGAGCGGGTCTAAATGGGCCGTAAAATGGACCCTTTGGACTTTTAACTGGGTAAAAAATACTGAATTTGAGTTTTTCCAATATAATCTTGTTGAAAAGCTCGTAATCAATTATATGAACTCCTAAAATTTGATCAAAACTTGTTTTTCCGTCCTTTTTGTAGAGGTTTCGGGTGAGCGGGTCTAAATGGGCCTTAAAATGGACCCGTATAACTTATAACTGCGTAAAAAGAACAAAAATTGAATTTTTGCAAAACAATAGTGTTGAAAAGCTCGTAATCAACGATATGAACTCTTTAGTTTTGATTAAAACTTGTTTTGCGGTCCTTTTTGTAGAGGTTTCGGACGAGCTGGTCTAAATGGGCCGTAAAATGGACCCGTTGGACTTTTAACTGAGTAAAAGATACAGAAATTGAGTTTTTGCAATATAATCGTGTTGAAACGATCATAATCAATTATATGAACTCCTAAAATTTGATTAAAACTTGTTTTTCAGTCATTTTTGAAGAGGTTTCCGGCGAGCGGGTCTAAATGGGCTGTAAAATGGACCCGTTGGACTTTTAACTGAGTAAAAAATACATAAATTGACTTTTTTGCAATATAATCTTGTTGAAAAGCTCGTAATCAATTATATGAACTCCTAAAATTGGATCAAAACTTGTTTTTCGGTCCTTTTTGTAGTGGTTTCGTACGAGCGGGTCTAAATGGGCCGTAAAATGGACCCGTTGGACTTTTAACTGAGTAAAAAGTACAAAAATTGAGTTTTTGCAATATAATCGTGTTGAAAAGATCGTAATCAATGATATGAAGTCCTAAAATTTAATTAAAACTTTTTTCGGTCATTTTTGAAGAGGTTTCGGGCGAGCGGGTCTAAATGGGCTGTAAAATGGACCCGTTGGACTTTTAACTGAATAAAAAATACCGAATTTGAGTTTTTGCAATATAATCTTGTTGGAAAGCTCGTAATCAATTATATGAACTCCTAAAATTGGATCAAAACTTGTTTTTCGGTCCTTTTTGTAGAGGTTTCGGACGAGCGGGTCTAAATGGGCCCTAAAATGGACCCGTTGAACTTATAACTGCGTAAAAAGAACAGAAATTGGTTTTTTGCAATACAATAGTGTTGAAAAGCTCGTAATCAACGATATGAACTCTTAAGTTTTGATTAAAACTTGTTTTGCGGTCCTTTTTGTAGAGGTTTCGGACGAGCGGGTCTAAATGGGCCGTAAAATGGACCCATTGGACTTTTAACTGAGTAAAAAGTACAAAAATTGAGTTTTTGCAATATAATCGTGTTGAAAAGATCGTAATCAATGATATGAGGTCCTAAAATTTGATTAAAACATGTTTTTCGGTCATTTTTGAAGAGGTTTCGGGCTAGCGGGTCTAAATGGGCCGTAAAATGGACCAGTTGGACTTTTAAGTGAGTAAAAAATACCGAATTTGTGTTTTTGCTATATAATCTTGTTGAAAAGATCGTAATCAATTATATGAACTCCTAAAATTTGATCAAAACTTATTTTTCGGTCATTTTTGAAGAGGTTTCGGGCGAGCGGGTCTAAATGGGCCGTAAAATGGACCCGTTGGACTTTTAACTGAGTAAAAAATACCGAAATTGAGTTTTTGCAATATAATCTTGTTGAAAAGCTCGTAATCAATTATATGAACTCCTAAAATCGGATCAAAACTTGTTTTTCGGTCCTTTTTGTAGAGGTTTCGGACGAGGGGTCTAAATGTGCCTTAAAATGGACCCGTTGAACTTATAACTACGTAAAAAGAACAGAAATTGAATTTTTGCAATACAATAGTGTTGAAAAGCTCGTAATCAACGATATGAACTCTTAAGTTTTGATTAAAACTTGTTTTTCGGTCCTTTTTGTAGAGGTTTCGGACGAGCGGGTCTAAATGGACCCGTTGGACTTTTAACTGAGTAAAAAGTACAAAAATTGAGTTTTTGCAATTTAATCGTGTTAAAAAGATCGTAATCAATTATATGAACTCCTAATATTTGATTAAACTTGTTTTTTCTGTCATTTTTGAAGAGGTTTCAGGCGAGCGGGTCCAAATGGGCCGTAAAATTGACCCGTTGGACTTTTAACTAAGTAAAAAATACCGAATTTGAGTTTTTGCAATATAATCTTGTTGAAAAGCTTGTAATCAATTATATGAACTCCTAAAATTGGATCAAGACTTGTTTTTCGGTCCTTTTTGTAGAGGTTTCGAACGAGCGGGTCTAAATGGGCCGTAAAATGGACCCGTTGGACTTTTAACTGAGTAAAAAATACCGAATTTGAGTTTTTGCAATATAATCTTGTTGAAAAGCTCGTAATCAATTATATGAACTCCTAAAATTGGATCAAAACTTGTTTTTCGGTCCTTTTTGAAGAGGTTTCGGACGAGCGGGTCTAAATGGGCCGTAAAATGGACCCTTTGAACTTATAACTGCGTAAAAAGTACAGAAATTGAGTTTTTGCAATACAATAGTGTTGAAAAGCTCGTAATCAACGATATGAACTCTTAAGTTTTGATTGAAACTTGTTTTGCGGTCCTTTTTAGTAGAGGTTTCGGACGAGTGGGTCTAAATGGGCCGTAAAATGGACCCGTTGGACTATTAACTGAGAAAAAGTACAAAAATTGAGTTTTTGCAATATAATCGTGTTGAAAAGATCGTAATCAATTATATGAACTCCTAAAATTTGATTAAAACTTGTTTTTAGTCATTTTTTAAGAGGTTTCGGGCGAGCGGGTCTAAATGGGCCGTAAAATGGACCCGTTGGACTTTTAACTGAGTAAAAAATACCGAAATTGAGTTTTTGCAATATAATCTTGTTGAAAAGCTCGTAATCAATTATATGAACTCCTAAAATCGGATCAAAACTTGTTTTTCGGTCCTTTTTGTAGAGGTTTCGGACGAGGGGTCTAAATGTGCCTTAAAATGGACCCGTTGAACTTATAACTACGTAAAAAGAACAGAAATTGAATTTTTGCAATACAATAGTGTTGAAAAGCTCGTAATCAACGATATGAACTCTTAAGTTTTGATTAAAACTTGTTTTTCGGTCCTTTTTGTAGAGGTTTCGGACGAGCGGGTCTAAATGGACCCGTTGGACTTTTAACTGAGTAAAAAGTACAAAAATTGAGTTTTTGCAATTTAATCGTGTTAAAAAGATCGTAATCAATTATATGAACTCCTAATATTTGATTCAACTTGTTTTTTCTGTCATTTTTGAAGAGGTTTCAGGCGAGCGGGTCCAAATGGGCCGTAAAATTGACCCGTTGGACTTTTAACTAAGTAAAAAATACCGAATTTGAGTTTTTGCAATATAATCTTGTTGAAAAGCTTGTAATCAATTATATGAACTCCTAAAATTGGATCAAGACTTGTTTTTCGGTCCTTTTTGTAGAGGTTTCGAACGAGCGGGTCTAAATGGGCCGTAAAATGGACCCGTTGGACTTTTAACTGAGTAAAAAATACCGAATTTGAGTTTTTGCAATATAATCTTGTTGAAAAGCTCGTAATCAATTATATGAACTCCTAAAATTGGATCAAAACTTGTTTTTCGGTCCTTTTTGAAGAGGTTTCGGACGAGCGGGTCTAAATGGGCCGTAAAATGGACCCTTTGAACTTATAACTGCGTAAAAAGTACAGAAATTGAGTTTTTGCAATACAATAGTGTTGAAAAGCTCGTAATCAACGATATGAACTCTTAAGTTTTGATTAAAACTTGTTTTGCGGTCCTTTTTAGTAGAGGTTTCGGACGAGCGGGTCTAAATGGGCCGTAAAATGGACCCGTTGGACTATTAACTGAGAAAAAGTACAAAAATTGAGTTTTTGCAATATAATCGTGTTGAAAAGATCGTAATCAATTATATGAACTCCTAAAATTTGATTAAAACTTGTTTTTAGTCATTTTTTAAGAGGTTTCGGGCGAGCGGGTCTAAATGGGCCGTAAAATGGACCCGTTGGACTTTTAACTGAGTAAAAAATACCGAAATTGAGTTTTTGCAATATAATCTTGTTGAAAAGCTCGTAATCAATTATATGAACTCCTAAAATCGGATCAAAACTTTTTTTTCGGACCTTTTTGTAGAGGTTTCGGACGAGGGGTCTAAATGTGCCTTAAAATGGACCCGTTGAACTTATAACTACGTAAAAAGAACAAAAATTGAATTTTTGCAATACAATAGTGTTGAAAAGCTCGTAATCAACGATATGAACTCTTAAGTTTTGATTAAAACTTGTTTTTCGGTCCTTTTTGTAGAGGTTTCGGACGAGCGGGTCTAAATGGACCCGTTGGACTTTTAACTGAGTAAAAAGTACAAAAATTGAGTTTTTGCAATTTAATCGTGTTAAAAAGATCGTAATCAATTATATGAACTCCTAATATTTGATTCAACTTGTTTTTTCTGTCATTTTTGAAGAGGTTTCAGGCGAGCGGGTCCAAATGGGCCGTAAAATTGACCCGTTGGACTTTTAACTAAGTAAAAAATACCGAATTTGAGTTTTTGCAATATAATCTTGTTGAAAAGCTTGTAATCAATTATATGAACTCCTAAAATTGGATCAAGACTTGTTTTTCGGTCCTTTTTGTAGAGGTTTCGAACGAGCGGGTCTAAATGGGCCGTAAAATGGACCCGTTGGACTTTTAACTGAGTAAAAAATACCGAATTTGAGTTTTTGCAATATAATCTTGTTGAAAAGCTCGTAATCAATTATATGAACTCCTAAAATTGGATCAAAACTTGTTTTTCGGTCCTTTTTGAAGAGGTTTCGGACGAGCGGGTCTAAATGGGCCGTAAAATGGACCCTTTGAACTTATAACTGCGTAAAAAGTACAGAAATTGAGTTTTTGCAATACAATAGTGTTGAAAAGCTCGTAATCAACGATATGAACTCTTAAGTTTTGATTAAAACTTGTTTTGCGGTCCTTTTTAGTAGAGGTTTCGGACGAGCGGGTCTAAATGGACCCGTTGGACTTTTAACTGATTAAAAAGTACAAAAATTGAGTTTTTGCAATATAATCGTGTTGAAAAGATCGTAATCAATTATATGAACTCCTAAAATTTGATTAAAACTTGTTTTTAGTCATTTTTTAAGAGGTTTCGGGCGAGCGGGTCTAAATGGGCCGTAAAATGGACCCGTTGGACTTTTAACTGAGTAAAAAATACCGAAATTGAGTTTTTGCAATATAATCTTGTTGAAAAGCTCGTAATCAATTATATGAACTCCTAAAATTGGATCAAAACTTGTTTTTCGGTCCTTTTTGTAGAGGTTTCGGACGAGGGGTCTAAATGTGCCTTAAAATGGACCCGTTGAACTTATAACTACGTAAAAAGAACAGAAATTGAATTTTTGCAATACAATAGTGTTGAAAAGCTCGTAATCAACGATATGAACTCTTAAGTTTTGATTAAAACTTGTTTTGCGGTTCTTTTTGTAGAGGTTTCGGACGAGCGGGTCTAAATGGACCCGTTGGACTTTTAACTGAGTAAAAAGTACAAAAATTGAGTTTTTGCAATTTAATCGTGTTAAAAAGATCGTAATCAATTATATGAACTCCTAATATTTGATTAAACTTGTTTTTTCTGTCATTTTTGAAGAGTTTTCGGGCGAGCGGGTCCAAATGGGCCGTAAAAATGACCCGTTTGACTTTTAACTAAGTAAAAAATACCGAATTTGAGTTTTTGCAATATAATCTTGTTGAAAAGCTCGTAATCAATTATATGAACTCCTAAAATTGGATCAAGACTTGTTTTTCGGTCCTTTTTGTAGAGGTTTCGAACGAGCGGGTCTAAATGGGCCGTAAAATGGACCCGTTGGACTTTTAACTGAGTAAAAAAATACCGAATTTGAGTTTTTGCAATATAATCTTGTTGAAAAGCTCGTAATCAATTATATGAACTCCTAAAATTGGATCAAAACTTGTTTTTCGGTCCTTTTTGTAGAGGTTTCGGACGAGCGGGTCTAAATGGGCCGTAAAATGGACCCGTTGAACTTATAACTGCGTAAAAAGTACAGAAATTGAGTTTTTGCAATACAATAGTGTTGAAAAGCTCGTAATCAACGATATGAACTCTTAAGTTTTGATTAAAACTTGTTTTGCGGTCCATTTTTGTAGAGGTTTCGGACGAGCGGGTCTAAATGGGCCGTAAAATGGACCCGTTGGACTATTAACTGAGAAAAAGTACAAAAATTGAGTTTTTGCAATATAATCGTGTTGAAAAGATCGTAATCAATTATATGAACTCCTAAAATTTGATTAAAACTTGTTTTTAGTCATTTTTTAAGAGGTTTCGGGCGAGCAGGTCTAAATGGGCTGTATAATGGACCCGTTGGACTTTTAACTGAGTAAAAAATACCGAATTTAATTTTTTGCAATATATTCTTGTTGAAAAGCTCGTAATCAATTTTATGAACTCCTAAAATTGGATCAAAACTTGTTTTGCGGTCCTTTTTGCAGAGGATTCGGTTAAGCGGGTCTAAATGGGCCGTAAAATGGACCCGTTGGACTTTTAACTGAGTAAAAAGTACAAAAATTGAGTTTTTGCAATATAATCGTGTTGAAAAGATCGTAATCAATTATTGAACTCCTCAATTTTGATTAAATTTTTTTTCTATCATTTTTGAAGAGGTTTCAGGCGAGCGGGTCCAAATGGGCTGTAAAATTGACCCGTTGGACTTTTAACTGAGTAAAAAATACCGAATTTGAGTTTTTGCAATATAATCTTGTTGAAAAGCTCATAATCAATTATATGAACTCCTAAAATTGGATCAAGATTTGTTTTTCGGTCCTTTTTGTAAAGGTTTCGAACGAGCGGTTCCAAATGGGTCCTAAAATGGACCTGTTGGACTTTTAACTGAGTAAAAAATACAGAATTGGAGTTTTTGCAATATAATCTTGTTGAAAAGCTCGTAATCAATTATATGAACTCCTAAAATTGGATCAAAACTTGTTTTTCGGTCTTTTTTGTAGAGGTTTCGGACGAGCGTGTCAAAATGGACCTGTTGGACTTTTAACTGAGTAAAAAGTACAAAAATTGAGTTTTTGCAATATAATCGTGTTGAAAAGAGCGTAATCAATTATACGAACTCCTAAAATTTGATTAAACTTGTTTTTCAGTCATTTTTGAAGAAGTTTGGGGCAAGCGGGTCCAAATGGGCCGTAAAATAGACTTGTTGGACTTTTAACTGAGTAAAAAATACCGAATTTGAGTTTTTGCAATATAATCTTGTTGAAAAGCTCGTAATCAATTATATGAACTCCTAAAATTTGATTAAAACTTGTTTTTCAGTCATTTTTGAAGAGGTTTCGGGCGAGCGGGTCTAAATGGGCCGTAAAATGGACCCGTTGGACTTTTAACTGAGTAAAAAATACCGAATTTGAGTTTTTGCAATATATTCTTGTTGAAAAGCTCGTAATCAATTATATGAACCCCAAAAATTGGATCAAAACTTATTTTGCGGTCCTTTTTGTAGAGGTTTCGGACGAGCGGGTCTAAATGGGCCGTAAAATGGACCCGTTGGACCTTTAACTGAGTAAAAAGTACATAAATTGAGTTTTTGCAAAATAATCGTGTTGAAAAGATCGTAATCAATTATATGAACTCCTACAATTTGATTAAAACTTGTTTTTCAGTCATTTTTGAAGAGGTTTCGGGCGAGCGGGTCTAAATGGGCCGTAAAATGGACCCGTTGGACTTTTAACTGAGTAAAAAATATCGAATTTGAGTTTTTGCAATATAATCTTGTTTAAAAGCTCGTAATCACTTATATGAACACCTAAAATTGGATCAAAACTTGTTTTTCGGACCTTTTTGTAGTGGTTTCGGATGAGCGTGTCCAAATGGGCCTTAAAATGGACCCGTTGAACTTATAACTGCGTAAAAAAAACAGAAATTGAATTTTTGCATTACAATAATGTTGAAAAGCTCGTAATCAATGATATGAACTCTTAAGTTTTGATTAAAACTTGTTTTGCGGTCCTTTTGTAGAGGTTTCGGACGAGCGGGTCTAAATGGGCCGTAAAATGGACCCGTTGGACTTTTAACTAAGTAAAAAGTACAAAAATTGAGTTTTTGCAATATAATCGTGTTGAAAATATCGTAATCAATTATATGAACTCCTAAAATTTGATTAAAACTTGTTTTTTAGTCATTTTTTAAGAGGTTTCAGGCGAGCGGGTCTAAATGGGCCGTAAAATGGACCCGTTGGACTTTTAACTGAGTAAAAAAATACAGGAATTTGAGTTTTTGCAATATAATCTTGTTGAAAAGATCGTAATCAATTATATGAACTCCTAAAATTTGATTAAAACTTGTTTTTCGGTCATTTTTGAAGAGGTTTCGGGCGAGCAGGTCTAAATGGGCCGTAAAATGGACCCGTTGGACTTTTAACTATGTAAAAAATACCGAATTTGAGTTTTTGCAATATAATCTTGTTGAAAGGCTCGTAATCACTTATATGAATTCCTAAAATTGGATCAAAACTTGTTTTCGGTCCTTTTTGTAGAGGTTTCGGATGAGCGGGTCTAAATGGGCCTTAAAATGGACCCGTTGAACTTATAACTGCGTAAAAAGAATATAAATTGAATTTTTGTATTACAATAGTGTTGAAAAGCTCGTAATCAACGATATGAACTCTTAAGTTTTGATTAAAACTTGTTTTTCGGTCCTTTTGTAGAAGTTTTGGACGAGCGGGTCAAAATGGGCCGTAAAATGGACCCGTTGGTCTATTAACTGAGTAAAAAGTACAAAAATTGAGTTTTTGAAATATAATCGTGTTGAAAAGATCGTAATCAATTATATGAACTCCTAAAATTTGATTAAAACTTGTTTTTTAGTCATTTTAAGAGGTTTCAGGCGAGCGGGTCTAAATGGGCCGTAAAATGGACCCGTTGGACTTTTAACTGAGTAAAAAATACTGAATTTGAGTTTTTGCAATATAATCTTGTTGAAAAGCTCGTAATCAATTATATGAACTCTTAAAATTGGATCAAAACTTATTTTTCGGTCCTTTTTGTAGAGGTTTCGGACGAGCGGGTCTAAATGGGCCTTAAAATGGACCCGTTGAACTTATAATTGCGTAAAAAGAACAGAAATTGAATTTTTGCAATACAATAGTGTTGAAAAGCTCGTAATCAACGATATGAACTCTTAAGTTTTGATTAAAACTTGTTTTGCGGTCCTTTTTGTAGAGGTTTCGGACGAGCGGGTCTAAATGGGCCGTAAAATGGACCCGTTGGACTTTTAACTGAGTAAAAAGTATAAAAATTGAGTTTTCGCAATATAATCGTGTTGAAAAGATCATAATCAATTATATGAACTCCTAAAATTTGATTAAAACTCTTTTTAGTCATTTTTTAAGAGGTTTCGGGTGAGCGGGTCTAAATGGGCCGTAAAATGGACCCGTTGGACTTTTAACTGAGTAAAAAATACCGAATTTAATTTTTTGCAAAATAATCTTGTTGAAAAGCTCGTAATCAATTTTATGAACTCCTAAAATTGGATCAAAACTTGTTTTGTGGTCCTTTTTGCAGAGGTTTCGGTTAATCGGGTCTAAATGGGTCGTAAAATGGACCCGTTGGACCTTTAACTGGGTAAAAAGTACAAAAATTGAGTTTTTGTAATATAATCGCGTTGAAAAGATCGTAATCAATTATATGAACTCCTAAAATTTGATTAAACTTGTTTTTCTGTCATTTTTGAAGAGGTTTCGGGCGAGCGGGTCCAAATGGGCCGTAAAATTGACCCGTTGGACTTTTAACTGAGTAAAAAATACCGAATTTGAGTTTTTGCAATATAATCTTGTTGAAAAGCTCGTAATCAATTATATGAACTCCTAAAATTTGATCTAGACTTGTTTTTCGGTCCTTTTTGTAGAGGTTTCGAATGAGCGGGTCTAAATGGGTCGTAAAATGGACCGGTTGGACTTTTCACTGAGTAAAAAATACTGAATTGAAGATTTTTGCAATATAATCTTGTTGAAAAGCTCGTAATCAATTATATGTACTCCTAAAATTGGATCAAAACTTGTTTTTCGGTCTTTTTTGTAGAGGTTTCGGACGAGCGGGTCTAAATGGGCCTTAAAATGAACCAGTTGAACTTATAAGTGCGTAAAAAGAACAGAAATTGATTTTTTGCAATACAATATTGTTGAAAAGCTCGTAATCAACGATATGAACTCTTAAGTTTTGATTAAAACTTATTTTGCGGCCCTTTTTGTAGAAATTTCGGACGAGCGGGTCTAAATGCGCCGTAAAATGGATACGTTGGACTTTTAACTGAGTAAAAAGTACAAAAATTGAGTTTTTGCAATATAATCGTGTTGAAAAGATCGTAATCAATTATATGAACTCCTAAAATTTGATTAAAACTTGTTTTTCAATCATTTTTGAAGAGGTTTCGGGCGAGCGGGTCTAAATGGGCCGTAAAATGGACCCGTTGGACTTTTAACTGAGTAAAAAATACCGAATTTGAGTTTTTGCAATATAATCTTGTTGAAAAGTTCGTAATCAATTATATGAACTCCTAAAATTGGATCAAAACTTTTTTTTCGGTCCTTTTTGTAGAGGTTTCGGACGAGCGGGTCTAAATGGGCCTTAAAATGGACCCGTTGAACTTATAACTGCGTAAAATGAAATGAAATTGAATTTTTGCAATACAATAGTGTTGAAAAGCTCGTAATCAACGAGATGAACTCTTAAGTTTTGATTAAAACTTGTTTTGTGGTCCTTTTTGTAGAGGTTTCGGACGAGCGGGTCTAAATGGGCCTTAAAATGGACCCGTTGGACTTTTAACTGAGTAAAAAGTACATAAATTGAGTTTTTGCAATATAATCGTGTTGAAAAGATCGTAATCATTTATATGAACTCCTAAAATTTGATTAAAACTTGTTTTTCAGTCATTTTTGAAGAGGTTTCGGGCGAGCGGGTCTAAATGGGCCGTAAAATGGACCCGTTGGACTTTTAACTGAGTAAAAAATACCGAATTTGAGATTTTGCAAAATAATCTTGTTGAAAAGATCGTAATCAATTATATGAACTCGTAAAATTGGATCAAAACTTGTTTTTCGGTCCTTTTTGTAGAGGTTTCGGACGAGCGGGTCTAAATGAGCCTTAAAATGGACCCGTTGAACTTATAACTTTGTAAAAACAACAGAAAATGAATTTTTGCAATACAATAGTTTTGAAAAGCTTGTAATCAACGATATGAACTCTTAAGTTTTGATTAAAACTTGTTTTGCGGTCCATTTTGTAGAGGTTTCGGACGAGCGGGTCTAAATGGGCTGTAAAATAGACCCCTTGGACTTTTAACTGAGTAAAAAGTACAAAAATTGAGTTTTTCCATTATAATCGTGTTGAAAAGATCATAATCAATGATATGAAGTCCTAAAATTCGATTAAAACTTCTTTTTTCGGTCATTTTGAAGAGGTTTCGGGCGAGCGGGTCTAAATGGGCCTTAAAAAGGACCTGTTGTACTTTTAATAGAGTAAAAAATACAGAATTTAAGTTTTTGCAATATAATCTTGTTGAAAAGCATGTAATCAATTATATGAACTCCTAAAATTTGATCAAAACATGTTTTTCCGTCATTTTTGAAGAGCTTTCGGGCGAGCGGGTCTAAATAGGCCTTAAAATGGACCCGTTGAACTTATAACTGCGTAAAAAGAACAGAAATTAAAATTTTGCAATACAATAGTGTTGAAAAGATCGTAATCAGTTATATGAACTCCTAAGATTTGATTAAAACTTGGTTTTCAGTCATTTTTGAAGAGGTTTCGGGCGAGCGGGTCTAAATGGGCCGTAAAATGGACCCGTTGGACATTTAACTGAGTAAAAAGTACAAAAATTGAGTTTTTGCAATATAATTTTGTTGAAAAGATCGTAATCAATTATATGAACTCCTAAAATTTGATTAAAACTTGTTTTTCAGTCATTTTTGAAGTGGTTTCGGGCGAGCGGGTCTAAATGGGCCGTAAAATGGACCCGTTGGACTTTTAACTGAGTAAAAAAATACCGAATTTGAGTTTTTGCAAGATAATCTTGTTGAAAAGCTCGTAATCAATTATATGAACTCCTAAAATTTGATCAAAACTTGTTTTTCGGTCCTTTTTGTAGAGGTTTCGGGCGAGCGTGTCTAAATGGGCCTTAAAATGGACCCGTTGAACTTATAACTGCGTAAAAAGAACTGAAATTGAATTTTTGCATTACAATAGTGTTGAAAAGCTCGTAATCAACGATATGAACTCTTAAGTTTTGATTAAAACTTGTTTTGCGGTCCTTTTTGTAGAGGTTTCGGACGAGCGAGTCTAAATGGGCCATAAAATGGACCTGTTGGACTATTAACTGAGTAAAAAATACAGAAATTGAGTTTTTGCAATAAAATCGTGTTGAAACGGTCGTACTCAATTATATGAACTCCTAAAATTTGATTAAAACTTGTTTTCAGTCATTTTTGAAGAGGTTTCGGGCGAGTGGGTCTAAATTGGCCGTAAAATGGACCCGTTGGACTTTTAACTAAGTAAAAAATACCGAATTTGAGTTTTTGCAATATAATCATGTTGAAAAGCTCGTAATCAATTATATAAATTCCTAAAATTTGATCAAAACTTGTTTTTCGGTCCTTTTGGTAGAGGTTTCGGACGAGCGAGTTTAAATGGGCCTTAAAATGGACCCGTTGAACTTATAACTGCGTAAAAAGAACAGAAATAAAAATTTTGCAATACAATAGTGTTGAAAAGCTCGTAATCAACGATATGAATTCTTAAGTTTTGATTAAAACTTGTTTTGCGGTCCTTTTTGTAGAGGTTTCGGACGAGCGGGTCTAAATGGGTCGTAAAATGGACCCGTTGGACTATTAACTGAGTAAAAAATACAGAAATTGAGTTTTTGCAAGAAAATCGTGTTGAAACGGTCGTACTCAATTATATGAACTCCTAAAATTTGATTAAAACTTGTTTTCAGTCATTTTTGAAGAGGTTTCGGGCGAGCGGGTATAAATGGGCCGTAAAATGGACCCGTTGGACTTTTAACTAAGTAAAAAATCCCGAATTTGAGTTTTTGCAATATAATCGTGTTGAAAAGCTCGTAATCAATTATATGAACTCCTAAAATTTGATCAAAACATGTTTTTCGGTCCTTTTTGTAGAGGTTTCGGGCGAGCGTGTCTAAAAGGGCCTTAAAATGGACCCGTTGAACTTATAATTGCGTAAAAACAACAGAAATTGAATTTTTGCAATACAATAGTGTTGAAAAGCTCGTAATCAATGATATGAACTCTTAAGTTTTGATTAAAACTTGTTTTGCGGTCCATTTTGTAGAGGTTTCGGTCGAGCAGGTCTAAATGGGCTGTAAAATGGACCCGTTGGTCTTTTAACTGAGTAAAAAGTACAAAAATTGAGTTTTTGCAATATAATCGTGTTGAAAAGATCGTAATCAATGATATGAAGTCCTAAAATTCGATTAAAACTTTTTTTTCGGTCATTTTTGAAGAGGTTTCGGGCGAGCGGGTCTAAATGGGTCGTAAAATGGACCCGTTGGACTTTTTTTTTGAAGAAGACGGGCCTCATTAAAAACCCCTACTAAAATCCCCAAGCACAAGGCTTGGAGAAACCTAAAAGGGGAAAAGAGTACCCAAGATATATTATTAACCGAGGTTAAACCTCGCAAAGTACAATGTTTTTGATACAATCAGGGAAAATAGATCCAAAAGATAAAGAAGACATGGATCTAAGGGCATGGGTAGCCAGCGTATGAGCTACAAAGTTAGCCTCACGGTGAATATACTGAATATGTGCCACAGAAAAATCCTCCAAAGCAGTATGAGCCTCCAGAATCATCGGCCCCAAAGGAGAAAGATCTGGCCCAAGAGAGTTGATTCTGTTTGCTAGGGATGCACAGTCTGTCTCGAAAATCAGATGGCTCCAACCTTGAGATAGGGCAAAAGTAATGCCGGCAAGAAGACCTTTCCCTTCGGATGAAATAGCATCAGCACAACTGCCCAGCGGAAAAGCCAGGCCACCGACAACCGTCCCAATGTCATCCCGAGCGACAACACCAACCGCCGCTGCACGAGTGGAAGGATCAAAAGCTCCATCCACATTAACTTTAATAAAACCACGAGGTGGAGGCCTCCAACGAGGAGGAAGAGACGAAGGGATGGATGATGTAGAGGAAGATATAGAGTTAGAGTAATCCTTATGGAGACTAATAGAGTTGACAGCAATTAGCCAAGGGGGTTGAAGATGTTTATTATGGACCCAGTTGTTACGTCTGTTCCAGATATTCCAAAGGGTAGTCAAGAAGAGGCCAAAAAGATCAGGAGAGAGAAGGGAAGCTCCTTCCTCAAGCCAATGGAGACCCGTGGAGGCGGAACTGTTGATAAAAGAGGATGGAAGACCAATCAATTTAAGAGTTTCCGAGGCACCAGAGCAGTCTCGGAGAGCATGGAGAATCGACTCAATACCCGAGTTACAAATGGGGCATGGACCAGAATCTGGAGCAAAAGTCTGAAGGCGAGCCCCAACAGGCAGGGCTCCTGCCCCCAGACGTCAGCCGAAAGTTTTAACTTTAGGCAAAACTTTGAGCTTGGCAAGAAATTTCCAGAAACGGGGGGGGGGGGGGACGAAGTCTAGGCTCAGGGGGTCGTTGCAGGAAAAGATAACCAGATCTGACGGAATAGATGCCAGAATCATTGGGTTTCCAGAGGATGGTATCACGAGTATCATTAATAATGGGAACTGAAAGAATGGAATTGGCATCATCCACGGTAAAGTAAGCACGAACTTTGACAGGGTCCCAGGCTGCTTGGTTACGTAACATAAAATCTCTACAACGAATGTGGACTTCCTCCGATAGTTCATAGTCTCCATAGAGGTGAACAGTCGAGGAGCCTCCCCAATTATCATGATGGATGCGTATGTTACTGTTGATACCTGGACGATAGAGGAAACCACCAAATAGGTGTTGCATAGCGTTATAGAGACCTTGCCAGGGAAAAGAACCTCGCGAAGGCCGAGAGGCATTAAGGATATTACCTGTCGGAAAGTACTTAAATTTATAGATTTGTCCCAAGAGGGAGTCAGGTTCGCAAATGAGTCGCCAGAGTTGTTTGCCAAGAAGAGCTATATTAAAATTATTGAGGTCCCGGAAACCCATACCACCAACAGATTTAGGCAGGCATACCTGGTCCCATGGGAGCATATGCCAACCTTTTTTGTTTGATTTCCCAGACCACCAATATCGACGAATGGCAGATGTCATATCATCAATAATATTTTGAGGTAATAAATAACAGGACATAACGTATTGAGGTAAAGATTGTAAAACGACTTTAATAAAAATTTCCCTGCCCCTGAAGGAAAGAAGCTGTTTATCCCAGTTGGATAATCTATCGTGAACTTTATCACGTATAAACCCTAAAGCAAGGGTCTTATTTTTGCCAATAAGAAGAGGTACCCCCAGATAGACCCCAGGATTGGAGACCTCACGAACTTGAAGATAGGAATTAATAGTTTGACGAGTGGAAGTAGGAGTGCGAGGATTGTAAAAGATAGTAGACTTATCGAAGTTGACTGCTTGCCCAGAGGCAGAGGCATAAGTTTGGAGGGCCAACTTAAGGTGTGCAGCTTCATCAGGATTTGAGTTAAGGAAAACTATGCAATCATCCGCAAATAATAGGTGATTAACCTTGGGGCCATGCTTACAAGCTCCTAATCCTGGAAGTAGGCCTTGTTGTTTAGCATCAGCCAAGAAGGCTGAGAGCCCTTGGGTACAAAATAGAAAAAGAAAAGGAGATAAAGGGTCACCTTGGCGGAGACCCCTTTGAGGTCGAAACAAAGGGGATAAAGAATTTTTTACCTTAACCGTAAAAGAAACTGATGAGATGCATCTCATTATGAGAGAGACCCAGGATGAGGCAAACCCCATACGAGTCATAACATTTTCGAGGAATGACCACTCGACTCTGTCAAAGGCCTTTTCCATGTCAAGTTTAAGAGCATCTCCACGAGAAGATTTTGAGGTACCAGTATTAATTGAATGAATAATTTCGTGGGCAATAAGGATATTATATGTAATATTACGTCCCTGAACAAAAGCAGCTTGATTTGAACTGATACAGAAACGAATGGTATGTTTCATTCGATTAACCAAAACTTTAGCAATGATTTTGTAGATTACCGTACAGAGACTGATGGGCCGAAGATGTCTCATAGTAGTGGGATCCTTAATCTTAGGTATGAGAACCAATATAGTTTGGTTGACTGAGGCTATATCAGCTGACCCTTTAAGAAGATTGAGGCAAAGGGTAGTAATATCAGGTCCTACAGTATCCCAATGTTGACGAAAAAATCCACTTGGGAGGCCATCAATTCCCGGGGCTTTCCTAGGATCGATGTCTCGAAAAGCGGTGAAAATTTCTTCTGGAGTGAATTCCTTGGTAAGGGACTCATTCATTGTATTCGAAATAGTAGGAGTGATTTTTGAGAGAATTTGGTCAGAAAAGTGAGGGTTTGAGGAAGAAAAAAAGGTTATGGAAATATGAGGAAGCAATTTCCATAAGGTCAGAATCATTCGCGCGCCGAACATTGTTGGAGTCTAAGAGACCTGTGATAGTGTTCTTTTTCTTCCTATTGGAAGCTCGGGCATGAAAGAAGCGAGTATTTTTGTCCCCTTGGGAAAGCCATAGATTACGAGAACGTTGTGCCCAATATGCTTCTTGCAGCTCGAGAAGTTTATGGAGTTCAGTTTTGGCGGAGATATATCTTTTTTCAGCAGAAGCTGAAAAAGGTCGTTGTAATAGTTTATTAATTTTCTTAGTGAGAAAGTTTATGCGACCATTGGTCTTAAATCTTTGTTGGGATTGCCAGTCTCCTAGGCAGGAGCCAACAGCTTTAATTTTATCCAAAGTATTACCTTTGGTGGATGACCAAGTTTGTTTTACCACATTAATACCTTCATCATTGGAAGCCCAACAATTTTCGAATCTGAACGTGGTTGGTGGGGGACAGGGATTTGTTGGAGGAAGAGGCTCCGTATTTAATAGTAGAAAACAGTGATATGATTTCGCATCAAAGTCTGAAATGATGTTATAACTAGGAAAGGAGGCTTTCCATGCCAAGTTCCCAACAAAACGATCTAGACGCTCAAATAAAGAAGGGGTTTTGGGCCCTGTTTTAGACCATGTGAACCACCCCGTTGTAGGTTTGCAATCAAAAAGATTATTACGAGAAAGACAATTGCGGAAATTATTAATTTGAGATCTAGGCCGTCGACAACCACCTTGTTTTTCATTATCAGATAAGATTTCGTTAAAGTCACCACCGATAAGCCAAGGGTGATCATCGTTAATGTTGAGAGAATCAATTAGTTCCCAAGTTTTGGTTTTGTTACATGTTTCGGAAAAGCCATGAATTCCAGTAAAATAGAACGAAGAAGAGTTGCATGTAATATACGTGTGAATAAAGCGATCCGAGTAAGAAAGCAAATCAATATTATTATTATTCAAAGAAAATAAAGCAAATCCAGAGCAATTATAAGAAAAATCAACCAAAAAAGCTAGGGCCATCCCTAGCAAATCACCAAGACGACTATAAGCCGTATTTTTTAGTTTAGTTTCACATAAAAACAATAAATCAGGTTTATGAAGCTGAACATAATACTGGAGGTGTTGAACTACCTGGACCTTACCTAAGCCCTGGCAGTTCCAGCATAAAATTATCATTTCCCTCGGCAGGGCTGTGCATCAGCCGCCGCCGGAGAGTTTTTTCCGCTGCTCATCCCAGCTTTCGAAGTAGGCGATGGTGTAGGTCTAGAATTTTTGGGCTGCAGGACCACATGGATTGGGGATCGCCTTTTAGTGCCTCGGTTCGGAGGAATGGGAATAGGGGCCGGAGCAGAAGCTGCAATATTTGGGTAATGCTTGAGTAGCCACGAATCAAAATCATCAAAAAGTGATATACCGGTTTGGAGGAATGGCTTACTAAGTTGTTCATCCAGTTTCCTAACTTGCTGAGCAGTAGAGTTTGGCTTTCCATCATCTTGACCGTCCAGATCAATTTGAACAGGGTAGATTATGTTCAGGGGTTGAGGTGAAATGACTCTTGAATGCAAAGGTACTTTTTGGGGCAACTTGGGATCGGCATTTGTGGGAGGCAAATCCGAAGATTCCTCCCCCACCACC
Source organism: Hibiscus trionum (assembly GCA_030270665.1). Classification (NCBI taxonomy): domain Eukaryota; kingdom Viridiplantae; phylum Streptophyta; class Magnoliopsida; order Malvales; family Malvaceae; genus Hibiscus; species Hibiscus trionum. The sequence goes on along the minus strand of BSYR01000026.1, from coordinate 34,715,954 downwards.
TCATCGTTGTTATTGGTTTCCTCGATAGGGAGATCTGCAAAGGACGCAGCATCCCCTTCATTGAGGTTCCCTAAAAGATTAGTAAAAGAGGAAATAAGCTTTAATTGTATGAAATTATTGGAGAAAGAAACATAAAGGATTTTGACAGAATTTAGACCTGAATCTTGAGCAGAAGTGACAGGAGCTTTCCCTTTGTCCATAGGATCTGATAAGGAAAGGGAATCATTAAAACATCGTAGGGGGGAGTGATAATTAAGTAGTAGCCAAGATAATTTTTTTATAATACCTAGCGGTGGGTTTGGTTCAGCATTAGCAGAGGATTCAACAGTTTTGCCCTTGTCCAAAGGAGCTGTACATAATAACAGTTTATGATATAAAAAAGAGAAGAGGCAGGAAATTAAATAGTTGTATTTAAAAAAATGTAAGATACCTAGCGGAGGTTTGCATTCATTAGAAGTGGATTGCTCAACAATGCGAATACGACCACGTGGTCCCTGGTCACGGCGACGCGGGGGAAGCCAACGGAGCCATTCATCGTATTGAAGTTTTGCTGGATCAATTGTAGCCTTAGAAGGGCAGTGGTCAAATGTGTGGCTAATGATGCCACATCCCTGACAGAGAAGGGGGAGACGTTCATATTGTAGACGGCAAGAAGTGGTTCGTGGACCTTTCCCAATGAGGAGAAATCGTCGGATCGGTTTGGATATGTCCAGGAGTATTTCCACTCGTAGAAATTCAGTCATGTTCCCTCGTTCTTTGCGAGTATCAATACGTAGTACGGTGCCGACCATGGCACCAAGTGACTGTCCAACAAGGTGAGCTCTGTCGTGATACTCTAGAAAAGGTTTGGGTAAAGAGTGAATGCGAAACCATATCCTCATGGGATTAAAAGAATACTCGTCCATACTTTTACCAGGTGTATATTCAGCTAGGGCCATCCATTCGTCTTTGTGAAGCCAAGGCCCTCTCTCAAACACATCATATTTGTCGCTTATAGTGGCAAACTCGATCCGGAAGAAGTAGTCTCTGATAATAGAGATTGATTTAAGGTTATTTTTCTTCCATATGCCTTCAAAAACTGAGAGGATGGTCCAGTCGTCTATTGGCTTTGATGATATGAACTTTCCAATCAGGATAGTTTTTGGATCTTCTTCAAAGAAGTCGAAATCAGGGGTGTAAATGGTATTGGCTTCCTCGTTTGTTAGGTCCAAATCAGTGAATTGGGGAAGAGAAGAAGAGGATGCCATTTGGTGATAAATGTGGTAATTCTGAAAAGAACAAGATGAAAAAATGCAAGTGGGAGAGGTAGAATCAAAGTGGGCTGTAATCTTATAAATAATAGAATTGATATAAGTAGAGTTATGAATGGAAAACAAATAATAGAAAGAATTAAAAAAGGAATGTAGAATGAAAATATTCCTAAAGATTGGAAGTGGGATACGTGGGGTAAATATAAAAAGTGAGAAATATAGAAGAAAATTTAAATAAGGGCTTAGAAATATGTAATGTTTAAGGTAAAGTTGGATGTAAAAAGGAAAGAGAATACTTTGGTTATGGTAGCTAAATTGAATGGAGGGAGTAATTAAAGGAAAGAGATAAGTTATAATTAAAGGCAGGGAATGGAAAGGTGATATGGAAATATATGGGATTAATGAGGGAAATATAATATAGATGACAGTATAGTATAAAAATGGAATAAAATTAGATTGGAATGGGTTGGGAAAAGGAAAGAAAGAACGTTGAATATGGTAACTGAATTGGATGGAAAGAGTAAATAGAGGAGAGAAGTAATTTAGAAATAAATTTTCATTGAATGGCAATAAATGGTAAGGAAATATGGTAATATATGAAATTAAGGAATGATGTATAAACCATTTGATAATTGAGAATAAGGGAAGAATAATGTTAGGTTGATATCGGTAATTTATGGAAGATTGAAAATGGAAGAGATGATATGATAATAATTTGACACTAGAAGGCAAGTGAAGCGAAATTAATAGGGATAAAATAGAATGAATATAATATAACGTTGTAAGGGTTATAGTTATAATATTATAGTATTTTATTAATGATCTTAAGATAATAGCAGTTAGTTGTACTTTTAATATTTTTTTATTTGTGATGTGTAAGAGGAAAGAGGGGGAAAAACTTAAATTGATAAAATAATTAAGAAGAGGCAGGATGTACATTAGGAGAATGGATGGATTCTTAGTAAAATTATGGAGATAGTAGGTAAAATATGGAAGGATATTAGAAGTAAACTTAATACAGTAATGATATAGTCGAGAAATAGAATGGACGGTTAATTGAGTAGAAAAATTATAATGTGTTCTATAATTATTGAGTAAATTAAAGGGGCAGAAGATAGTGAAGTCTTTTGTGACTTTTCCCTTCCTTTCTAGTTTGTGATTAATTATGTTCACCTTAAAGGTGATCGAATTTATTTCCCCAAGAGGGGATGGTAGGAAAGCACCTAAAGAGGTGTAGTGAGATGCAGAAGTTGGGAGGCATATGGGTAGTATGAATAGAGCATTTTTTGAAAGTAGGGATAATATGGAAAAGGAGTAAAAAGTTATAGATAAGACTTTAATAATAAACAGAAATGATATGGGAAAGGAGATAAAGGAAATAAAGAAATAGAAATAGATAAAATAAAAGGATATAGATGGACAAGCATTAAACGTGTAAAGAAACAAAAGATAGCAATCATAGAGAAATTTAGTAAAACCAACAAAGAAAACGTGAAGCCAACTAAGAGAAAAACATATAAAGAGATAAATAAATGCAGAGAAAAACCACATATACGAAAGGAAAAAATAAAAGCATGCAAGAAAATCAAAGAGAAGGAAGAGAGCGTGAAAAGGAAAATAAATACAGGCCGGGATAAGCAGAAGAGGGGGGGGCAAAGAAAATTAATACATACCAACAGAGCAAAAAAGAGGGGGCGATAGAAAAGTACAATGATAAAGCTATAAAAGTAAAGATAAGGAAGGCATGAGTATTGGAGGTTCGGCAAAAGGAGAGATGATGAAGCCCTCGTTGGATGCGGTCGTTACATAAGGTAGAGAACACATGCAAAACAAAAATAAGAGGAGTTAGAGACCATAGAATTTTAGAATGAACATGATAACTAAAAAGAACTATAATAAAAGCAGTTGAGAGAAAACAAAAGAAAGAAGATAGAATACCATTGTAAAAGAAGAGAAGAGCAATCAATAAGGAAGAAATGGAAAATATATCATTCAATATGTTAAGATAGAATAATCTCAAATTGTAATGTGCAAAGATGGATAACAACTGAAGGCAGTTTATGTTATTAGCAAAAAACAGAAAATAGACATACATCATTGTTGCTATTTTAACGATATGAAGGCAAATATAAAACTTGTGTGAACTATAAAAAAAATTCGGAACGACGAAATCACTGAAGACCCGAATGGGCAGATTGTACAACTTACTAGAGGATACCACAATGTGGTTCGAATACAATTCCCTTAGAAGGGATCGATGTTTCCTCAATTGGAGGATGGTGGTAAGAGAGTATAATGCAAATAAATGATTTAATTGACATAGAAAATTCATATGTGGAAATCGGACACCAAACCAAACCAATAGAAATACTAGCACCAATGAAGAAATGAAAATAAAGGATAAGTGTTGATTAAGGCAGCTTAATATAAAAGAATCAGCATATTTGAAAGATGAAGAACAACAAAGGGCAAATAATAAGCAAAGAACAGAGGAATGATTCAAATTAAGAAAATAACAAATATACGTGTGAAGAGTACGATAAGGGATTGCAAGACAATGGGAAAAAGATATGGGCAGATATAGGCATACGGATATGAAAAACATATGCGGATGAGACAGCCATGGCATGGGGAAAAACCAAGATAAACATGATATTTGATGAAACCTAACCAGTTAGCAAACCGTAAGTAGATGCATCATAAAGGAAAGGAAAATGGTAATCTGATGGGATAAAACTAAAACCGAAGGAAGGACATAATACCACAGGAAAGAGGAAAAAATAGAGAACATATTAACAAAGGTGAAAAAGGGGAGAAGAAATAAAGGGGGATATGTACCTTTGGATAACGGAGACTGAGGCTGGTAATAAATCTGCTGGAAGCTCGTCGGGGAAGGCCAGATCTCCTGAATCAACCGGTGTACCCCAAGAGACGAATACGCCACTGCTGTGGCTGGGGAAAAGCATTCCGATGACAATGAAACCCTGAGAAAAAAGAGGATCTCAGACAAAAGGGAAAAAACATAAAAAAATGGAGAAGAAAATTAAAACCCAGAAACAATAAATTAAATTCCAAGAAAAAATTTTGGGAAAGATGGAGGCCGTTCGGGAGTAGAACGTCCGAAGCCATAATCCGAATGAAGAATACCTTGCAAAAAATATACCAAACGTTAGATCTGGAAAATAAATTAAAGGAATAAAAGAAAAAAGAAAAAATAGCGGCCGTGAAAAAAATTATGGCCGGATGATACTGAGAAGGTGTGACACTCCGCCGGCGGTGGAGGCCTTGGCTTTGCACATGGTGTAAACGACGGTGAGTCATCTCGCAAGGAAAACCAAAAATGGTGTTAAGAGTAAAAAAAAACAGTGAATGAATAAAAATAGAAATCAACATAAAATGAAATCAGATTGGAAATAGGGAAAAACGGGATGGGATGGGGTCTCAACTTACCAATACTTTGTAGATCCAGGGTCTTATGATGGTAAACGCCGGCTGGTGAGGGAGGAAAAACGGTGGCGGGCGGCGTGTTTGAGATGTAGGTGGTGGTAGAGAGGAGAAAAGAAGGAGGAATATTAGGGAAAGAGAAGTGAAGAGAAGAGGGATAAGCGGCGGAGGAAAGAAGCAAAATGAGAAAAAACCTAAAAAAACACGCTAAACCCCCCAAAATGACCCGAGAGAATTGAGAGGATTTCGAGAGACCCCATCCCACCCGTTGGACTTTTAACTGAGTAAAAAATACCGAATTTGAGTTTTTGCAATATAATCTTGTTGAAAAGCATGTAATCAATTATATGAACTCCTAAAATTTGATTAAAACATGTTTTTCGGTCCTTTTTGTAGAGGTTTCGGGCGAGCGTGTCTAAAAGGGCCTTAAAATGGACCCGTTGAACTTATAACTGCGTAAAAACAACAGAAATTGAATTTTTGCAATACAATAGTGTTGAAAAGCTCGTAATCAATGATATGAACTCTTAAGTTTTGATTAAAACTTGTTTTGCGGTCCATTTTGTAGAGGTTTCGGACGAGCGGGTCTAAATGGGCTGTAAAATGGACCCGTTGGACTTTTAACTGAGTAAAAAGTACAAAAATTGAGTTTTTGCAATATAATCGTGTTGAAAAGATCGTAATCAATGATATGAAGTCCTAAAATTCGATTAAAACTTTTTTTCGGTCATTTTTGATGAGGTTTCGGGCGAGCGGGTCTAAATGGGCCGTAAAATGGACCCGTTGGACTTTTAACTGAGTAAAAAATACCAAATTTGAGTTTTTGCAATATAATCTTGTTGAAAAGCTCGTAATCAATTATATGAACTCCTAAAATTGGATCAAGACTTGTTTTTTTGTCCTTTTTGTAGAGGTTTCGAACGAGCGGGTCTAAATGGGCCGTAAAATGGACCCGTTGGAGTTTTAACTGAGGATAAAATACCGAATTTGAGTTTTTGCAATATAATCTTGTTGAAAAGCTCGTAATCAATTATATGAACTCCTAAAATTTGATAAAAACTTGTTTTCGGTCATTTTTGAAGAGGTTTCGGACGAGCGGGTCTAAATGGGCCTTAAAATGGACCCGTTGAACTTATAACTGCGTAAAAAGAACAGAAATTAAATTTTTGCAGTACAATAGTGTTGAAAAGATCGTAATCAGTTATATGAACTCATAAGATTTGATTAAAACTTGGTTTTCAGTCATTTTTGAAGATGTTTCGGGCGAGCGGGTCTAAATGGGCCGTAAAATGGACCCGTTGGACTATTAACAGAGTAAAAAATACCGAATTTGAGTTTTTGCAATATAATCTTGTTGAAAAGCATGTAATCAATTATATGAACTCCTAAAATTTGATCAAAACATGTTTTTCCGTCATTTTTGAAGAGCGTTCGGGCGAGCGGGTCTAAATGGGCCTTAAAATGGACCCGTTGAACTTATAACTGTGTAAAGAGAACATAAATTCAATTTTTGCAATACAATAGTGTTGAAAAGATCGTAATCAGTTATATGAACTCCTAAGATTTGATTAAAACTTGGTTTTCAGTCATTTTTGAAGAGGTTTCGGGGAGCGGGTCTAAATGGGCCGTAAAATGGACCCGTTGGACATTTAACTGAGTAAAAAGTACAAAAATTGAGTTTTTGCAATATAATCGTGTTGAAAAGATCGTAATCAATTATATGAACTCCTAAAAATTGATTAAAACTTGTTTTTCAGTCATTTTTGAAGAGGTTTCGGGCTAGCGGGTCTAAATGGGCCGTAAAATGGACCCGTTGGACTTTTAACTGAGTAAAAAATACCGAATTTGAGTTTTTGCAATATAATCTTGTTGAAAAGCTCGTACTCAATTATATGAACTCCTAAAATTTGATCAAAACTTGTTTTTCGGTCCTTTTTGTAGAGGTTTCGGGCGAGCGTGTCTAAATGGGCCTTAAAATGGACCCGTTGAACTTATAACTGCGTAAAAAGAATAGAAATTGAATTTTTGCAATACAATAGTGTTGAAAAGCTCGTAATCAACGATATGAACTCTTAAGTTTTGATTAAAACTTGTTTTGCGGTCCTTTTTGTAGAGGTTTCGGACGAGCGGGTCTAAATGGGCCGTAAAATGGACCCGTTGTTCTTTTAACTGAGTAAAAAATACAGAAATTGAGTTTTTGCAATAAAATCGTGTTGAAACGATCGTAATCAATTATATGAACTCCTAAAATTTGATTAAAACTTGTTTTCAGTCATTTTTGAAGAGGTTTCGGGCGAGCGGGTCTAAATGGGCCGTAAAATGGACCCGTTGGACTTTTAACTAAGTAAAAAATACCGAATTTGAGTTTTTGCAATATAATCGTGTTGAAAAGCTCGTAATAAATTATATGAATTCCTAAAATTTGATCAAAACTTGTTTTTCGGTCCTTTTGGTAGAGGTTTCGGACGAGCGAGTTTAAATGGGCCTTAAAATGGACCTGTTAAACTTATAACTGCGTAAAAAGAATAGAAATTGAAATTTTGCAATACAATAGTGTTGAAAAGCTCGTAATCAACGATATGAACTCTTAAGTTTTGATTAAAACTTGTTTTGCGGTCCTTTTTGTAGAGGTTTCGGAAGAGCGGGTCTAAATGGGCCGTAAAATGGACCCGTTGGACTTTTAACTGAGTAAAAAATAACGAATTTGAGTTTTTGCAATATAATCTTGTTGAAAAGCATGTAATCAATAATATGAAATCCTAAAATTTGATCAAAACATGTTTTTCCGTCATTTTTGAAGAGCTTCCGGGCGAGCGGGTCTAAATGGGCCTTAAAATGGACCCGTTGAACTTATAACTGCGTAAAAAGAACAGAAATTGAATTTTTGCAATACAATATTGTTGAAAAGCTCGTAATCAACGATATGAACTCCTAAGATTTGATTAAAACTTGGTTTTCAGTCATTTTTGCAGAGGTTTCGGGCGAGCGGGTCTAAATGGGCCGTAAAATGGACCCGTTTGACATTTAACTGAGTAAAAAGTACAAAAATTGAGTTTTTGCAATATAATCGTGTTGAAAAGATCGTAATCATTTATATGAACTCTTAAAATTTGATTAAAACTTGTTTTTCAGTCATTTTTGAAGAGGTTTCGGGCGAGTGGGTCTAAATGGGCCGTAAAATGGACCCGTTGGACTTTTAACTTAGTAAAAAATACCGAATTTGAGTTTTTGCAATATAATCTTGTTGAAAAGCTCGTAATCAATTATATGAACTCCTAAAATTGGATCAAAACTTGTTTTGCGGTCCTTTTTGTAGAGGTTTCGGACGAGCGGGTCTAAATGGGCCGTAAAATGGACCCGTTGGACTTTTAACTGAGTAAAAAGTACATAAATTGAGTTTTTGCAATATAATCGTGTTGAAAAGATCGAATCAATTATATGAACTCCTAAAATTTGATTAAAACTTGTTTTTCAGTCATTTTTGAAGAGGTTTCGGGCGAGCGGGTCTAAATGGGCCGTAAAATGGACCCGTTGGACTTTTAACTGAGTAAAAAATACCGAATTCGAGTTTTTGCAATATAATCTTGTTGAAAAGCTCGTAATCACTTATATGAACTACTAAAATTGGATCAAAACTTGTTTTTCGCTCCTTTTTGTAGAGGTTTCGGATGAGCGGGTCTAAATGGGCCTTAAAATGGACCCGTTGAACTTATAACTGCGTAAAAAGAACAGAAATTGAATTTTTGCAATACAATCGTGTTGAAAAGCTCGTAATCAACGATATGAACTCTTAAGTTTTGATTAAAACTTGTTTTGCGGTCCTTTTTGTAGAGGTTTCGGACGAGCGGGTCTAAATGGGCCGTAAAATGGACCCGTTGGACTTTTAAATAGGTAAAAAGTATAAAAATTGAGTTTTCGCAATATAATCGTGTTGAAAAGATCATAATCAATTATATGAACTCCTAAAATTTGATTAAAACTTGTTTTTTAGTCATTTTTTAAGAGGTTTCGGGCGAGCGGGTCTAAATGGGCCGTAAAATGGACCCGTTGGACTTTTAACTGAGTAAAAAATACCGAATTTAATTTTTTGCAATATAATCTTGTTGAAAAGCTCGTAATCAATTTTATGAACTCCTAAAATTGGATCAAAACTTGTTTTGCGGTCCTTTTTGTAGAGGTTTCGGTTAAGTGGGTCTAAATGGGTCGTAGAATGGACCAGTTGGACTTTTAACTGAGTAAAAAGTATAAAAATTGAGTTTTTGCAATATAATCGTGTTGAAAAGATCGTAATCAATTATATGAACTCCTAAAATTTGATTAAACTTGTTTTTCTGTCATTTTTGAAGAGGTTTCGGGCGAGCGGGTCCAAATGGGCCGTAAAATTGACCCGTTGGACTTTTAATTGAGTAAAAAATACCGAATTTGAGTTTTTGCAATATAATCTTGTTGAAAAGCTTGTAATCAATTATATGAACTCCTAAAATTGGATCAAGACTTGTTTTTCGGTCCTTTTTGTAGAGGTTTCGGGCGAGCGGGTCTAAATGGGCCGTAAAATGGACCCGTTGGACATTTAACAGAGTTAAAAATACAGAAATTGACTTTTAGCAATATAATCTTGTTGAAAAGCTCGTAATCAATTATATGAACTCGTAAAATTGCATCAGAACTAGTTTTTCGGTCCTTTTTGTAGAGGTTTCGGACGAGCGGGTCTAAATGGGCCTTAAAATGGAACCGTTGAACTTATAACTGCGTAAAAAAAACAGAAATTGAATTTTTGCAATACGATATTGTTGAAAAGCTCGTAATCAACGATATGAACTCTTAAGTTTTGATTAAAACTTGTTTTGCGGCCCTTTTGTAGAAATTTCGGACGAGCGGGTCTAAATGCGCCATAAAATGGATACGATGGACTTTTAACTGAGTAAAAAGTACAAAAATTGAGTTTTTGCAATATAATCGTGTTGAAAAGATCGTAATCATTTATATGAACTCTTAAAATTTGATTGAAACTTGTTTTTCAGTCATTTTTGAAGATGTTTCGGGCGAGCGGGTCTAAATGGGCCGTAAAATGGACCCGTTGGACTTTTAACTGAGTAAAAAATACCGAATTTGAGTTTTTGCAAAATAATCTTATTGAAAAACTCGTAATAATTTATATGAACTCCAAAAATTAGATCAAAAACTTGTTTTCCAATCCTTTTTGTAGTGGTTCCGGACGAGCGGGTCTAAATGGGCCTTAAAATGGACCCGTTGAACTTATAACTGCGTAAAAACAACAGAAATTGAAATTTTGCAATACAATAGTGTTGAAAAGCTCGTAGTCAACGATATGAACTCTTAAGTTTTCATTAAAACTTGTTTTGTGGTCCTATTTGTAGAGGTTTCGGACGAGCGGGTCTAAATGGGCCGTAAAATGGACCCGTTGGACTTTTAACTGAGTAAAAAGTACAAAAATTGAGTTTTTGCAATATAATCGTGTTGAAAAGATCGTAATCTATGATATGAAGTCCTAAAATTTGATTAAAACTCTTTTTTTGGGTCATTTTTGAAGAGGTTTCGGGCGAGCGGGTCTAAATGGGCCGTAAAATGGACTCATTGGACTTTTAACTAAGTAAAAAATACCGAATTTGAGTTTTTGCAATATAATCTTGTTGAAAAGCATGTAATCAATAATATGAAATCCTAAAATTTGATCAAAACATGTTTTTCCGTCATTTTTGAAGAGCTTTTGGGCGAGCGGGTCTAAATGGGCCTTAAAATGGACCCGTTGAACTTATAACTGCGTAAAAAGAACAGAAATTGAATTTTTGCAATACAATATTGTTGAAAAGCTCGTAATCAACGATATGAACTCCTAAGATTTGATTAAAACTTGGTTTTCAGTCATTTTTGAAGAGGTTTCGGGCGAGCGGGTCTAAATGGGCCGTAAAATGGACCCGTTGGACATTTAACTGAGTAAAAAGTACAAAAATTGAGTTTTTGCAATATAATCGTGTTGAAAAGATCGTAATCATTTATATGAACTCTTAAAATTTGATTAAAACTTGTTTTTCAGTCATTTTTGAAGAGGTTTCGGGCGAGCGGGTCTAAATGGGCCGTAAAATGGACCCGTTGGACTTTTAACTGAGTAAAAAATACCGAATTTGAGTTTTTGCAAAATAATCTTGTTGAAAAGCTCGTAAACAATTATATGAACTCGTAAAATTGGATCAAAACTTGTTTTTCGGTCCTTTTTGTAGATGTTTCGGGCGAGCGTGTCTAAATGGGCCTTAAAATGGACCCGTTGAACTTATAACTGCGTAAAAAGAATAGAAATTGAATTTTTGCAATACAATAGTGTTGAAAAGCTCGTAATCAACGATATGAACTCTTAAGTTTTGATTAAAACTTGTTTTGCGGTCCTTTTTGTAGAGGTTTCGGACGAGCGGGTCTAAATGGGCCGTAAAATGGACCCGTTGGACTTTTAATTGAGTAAAAAAATACAGAAATTGAGTTTTTGCAATAAAATCGTGTTGAAACGATCGTAATCAATTATATGAACTCCTAAAATTTGATTAAAACTTGTTTTCAGTCATTTTTGAAGAGGTTTCGGGCGAGCGGGTCTAAATGGGCCGTAAAATGGACCTGTTGGACTTTTAACTAAGTAAAAAATACCGAATTTGAGTTTTTGCAATATAATCGTGTTGAAAAGCTCGTAATCAATTATATGAACTCCTAAATTTTGATCAAACCTTGTTTTTAGGTCCTTTTGGTAGAGGTTTCGGACGAGCGGGTTTAAATGGGCCTTAAAATGGACCCGTTGAACTTATAACTGCGTAAAAAGAACATAAATTGAAATTTTGCAATACAATAGTGTTGAAAAGCTCGTAATCAATGATATGAACTCTTAAGTTTTGATTAAAACTTGTTTTGCGGTCCTTTTGTAGAGGTTTCGGACGAGCGGGTCTAAATGGGCTGTAAAATGGACTCGTTGGACTTTTAACTGAGTAAAAAGTACAAAAATTGAGTTTTTGCAATATAATCGTGTTGAAAAGATCGTAATCAATTATATGAACTCCTAAAATTTGATTAAACTTGTTTTTCAGTCATTTTTGAAGAGGTTTCGGGCGAGCGGGTCTAAATGGGCCGTAAAATGGACCCGTTGGACTTTTAACTATGTAAAAAATACCGAATTTGAGTTTTTGCAATATAATCTTGTTGAAAAGTTTGTAATCAATTATATGAACTCCTAAAATTGGATCAAGATTTGTTTTTCGGTCCTTTTTGTAGAGGTTTCGAACGAGCGAGTCTAAATGGGCCTTAAAATGGACACGTTGGACTTTTAACTGAGAAAAAATACCGAATTTGAGTTTTTGCAATATAATCTTGTTGAAAAGCTCGTAATCAATTATATGAACTTCTAAAATTTGATCAAAACATGTTTTTCGGTCCTTTTTGTAGAGGTTTCGGACGAGCGGGTCTAAATGGGCCTTAAAATGGACCCGTTGAACTTATAACTGCGTAAAAAGAACATAAATTGAAATTTTGCAATACAATAGTGTTGAAAAGCTCGTAATAAACGATGTGAACTCTTAAGTTTTGATTAAAACTTGTTTTGTGGTCCTTTTTCTAGAGGTTTCGGACGAGGGGGTCTAAATGGGCCGTAAAATGGACCCGTTGGACTTTTAACTGAGTAAAAAGTTTAAAAATTGAGCTTTTGCAATATAATCGTGTTGAAAGATCGTAATCAATTATATGAACTCCTGAAATTTGATTAAACTTGTTTTTCAGTCATTTTTGAAGAGGTTTCGGGCGAGCGGGTCTCAATGGGCCGTAAAATGGACCCGTTGGACTTTTAACTAAGTAAAAAATACCGAATTTGAGTTTTTGCAATATAATCTTGTTGAAAAGCTCGTAATCAATTATATGAACTCCTAAAATTTGATCAAGACTTGTTTTTCGGTTCTTTTTGTAGAGGTTTCGGACGAGCGGGTCTAAATGGGCCTTAAAATGGACTCGTTGAACTTATAATTGCGTAAAAAGAGCAGAAATTGAAATTTTGCAATACAATAGTGTTGAAAAGCTCGTAATCAACGATATGAACTCTTAAGTTTTGATTAAAACTTGTTTTGCGGTCCTTTTTGTAGAGGTTTCGGACGAGGGGGTCTAAATGGGCCGTAAAATGGACCCATTGGACTTTTAACTGAGTAAAAAGTACAAAAATTGAGTTTTTGCAATATAATCGTGTTGAAAAGGTCGTAATCAATTATATGAACTCCTAAAATTTTATTAAACTTGTTTTTCAGTCATTTTTGAAGAGGTTTCGGGCGAGCGGGTCTAAATGGGCCGTAAAATGGACCCGTTGGACTTTTAACTGAGTAAAAAATACCGACTTTCAGTTTTTGGAATATAATCTTGTTGAAAAGCTCTGAATCAATTATATGAACTACTAAAATTGGATCAAAACTTGTTTTTCGGTCCTTTTTGTAGAGGTTTCGGACGAGCGGGTCTAAATGGGCCTTAAAATGGACCTGTTGAACTTATAACTTCGTAAAAAGAACAGAAATTGAAATTTTGCAATACAATAGTGTTGAAAAGCTCGTAATCAACGATATGAACTCTTAAGTTTTGATTAAAACTTGTTTTGCGGTCCTTTTTGTAGAGGTTTCGGACGAGGGGGTCTAAATGGGCCGTAAAATGGACCCATTGGACTTTTAACTGAGTAAAAAGTACAAAAATTGAGTTTTTGCAATATAATCATGTTGAAAAGATTGTAATCAATTAAATGTACTCCTAAAGTTTGATTAAACTTGTTTTTCAGTCATTTTTGAAGAGGTTTCGGGCGAGCGGGTCTAAATGGGCCGTAAAATGGACCCGTTGGACTTTTAACTGAGTAAAAAATATCGAATTTAAGTTGTTGCAATATATTCTTGTTGAAAAGCTCGTAATCAATTATATGAGCTCCTAAAATTGGATCAAAACTTGTTTTTCGGTCCTTTTTGTAGAGGTTTCGGACGAGCGGGTCTAAATGGGCCTTAAAATGGACCTATTAAACTTATAACTGCATAAAAAGAACAGAAATTGAATTTTTACAATACAATAGTGTTGAAAAGCTCGTAATCAACGATATGAACTCTTAAGTTTTGATTAAAACTTGTTTTGCGGTCCTTTGTGTAGAGGTTTCGGAAGAGCGGGTCTAAATTGGCCGTAAAATGGACCCGTTAGACTTTTAACTGAGTGAAAAGTACAAAATTGAGTTTTTGCAATATAATCGTGTTGAAAAGATCGTAATGAATGATATGAAGTCCTAAAATTTGATTAAAACTTGTTTTCCGGTCATTTTTGAAGAGGTTTCGGGCGAGCGGGTCTAAATGGGCCGTAAAATGAACCCGTTGGACTTTTAACTGAGTAAAAAATGCCGAATTTGTGTTTTTGCAATATAATCTTGTTGAAAAGATCGTAATCAATTATATGAACTCCTAAAATTTGATCAAAACTTATTTTTCGGTCATTTTTGAAGACGTTTCAGGTGAGCGGGTCTAAATGGGCCGCAAAATGGACCCGGTGGACTTTTAACTAAGTAAAAAATACTGAATTTGAGTTTTTGCAATATAATCATGTTGAAAAGCTCGTAATCAATTATATGAACTCCTAAAATTGGATCAAAACTTGTTTTTCGGTCCTTTTTGTAGAGGTTTCGGACGAGCGGGTCTAAATGGGCCTTAAAATGGACCAGTTGAACTTATAACTGCGTAAAAAGAACAGAAATTGAATTTTTGCAATACAATAGTGTTGAAAAGCTCGTAATCAACGATATGAACTCTTAAGTTTTGATTAAAACTTGTTTTGCGGTCCTTTTTGTAGAGGTTTCGGGCGAGCGGGTCTAAATGGGCCGTAAAATGGACCTGTTGGACTTTTAACTGAGTAAAATGTACACAAATTGAGTTTTTGCAATATAATCGTGTTGAAAAGATCGTAATCAATTATATGAACTCCTAAAATTTGACTAAAACTTGTTTTTCAGTCATTTTTGAAGAGGTTTCGGGCGAGCGGGTCTAAATGGGCCGTAAAATGGACTCGTTGGACTTTTAACTTAGTAAAAAAATATCGAATTTGAGTTTTTGCAATATAATCTTGTTGAAATGCTCGTATCAATTATATGAACACCTAAAATTTGATCAAAACTTGTTTTTTGGTCCTTTTTGTAGAGGTTTCGGGCGATCGGTCTAAATGGGCCTTAAAATGGACCCGTTGAACTTATAACTACGTAAAAAGAATAGAAATTGAATTTTTGCAATACAATAGTGTTGAAAAGCTCGTAATTAACGATATGAACTCTTAAGTTTTTATTAAAACTTGTTTTGCGGTCCCTTTTGTAGAGGTTTCGGACGAGCGGGTCTAAATGGGCCGTAAAATGGACCCGTTGGACTTTTAACTAAGTAAAAAATACATAAATTATGTTTTTGCAATATAATCTTGTTGAAACGATCGTAATGAATTATATAAACTCCTAAAATTTGATTAAAACTTGTTTTTCTGTCATTTTTGAAGACGTTTCGGGCGAGCGGGTCTTAATGGGCCGTAAAATGGACCCGTTGGACTTTTAACTGAGTTAAAAATATAGAAATTGACTTTTAGCAATATAATCTTGTTGAAAAGCTCGTAATCAATTATATGAACTCCTAAAATTGGATAAAAACTTGTTTTTCGGTCCTTTTTGTTGAGGTTTCGGACGAGCGGGTCTAAATGGGCCTTAAAATGGTCCCGTTGAACTTATAACTGCGTAAAAAGAACAGAAATTGAATTTTTGCAATACAATAGTGTTGAAAAGCTCGTAATCAATGATATGAACTCTTAAGTTTTGATTAAAACTTGTTTTGCGCTCCTTTTTGTTGAGGTTTCGGACGAGCGGGTTTAAATGGGCCGTAAAATGGACCCGTTGGACTTTTAACTGAGTAAAAAATACAGAAATTGAGTTTTTGCAATATAATCGTGTTGAAACGATCGTAATTAATTATACGAACTCCTAAAATTTGATTAAAACTTGTTTTCAGTCATTTTTGAAGAGGTTTCGGGCGAGCGAGTCTAAATGGGCCGTAAAATGGACCCGTTGGACTTTTAACTAAGTAAAAAATATAGAATTTGACTTTTTGCAATATAATCTTGTTGAAAAGCTCATAATCAATTATATGAACTCCTAAAATTGGATCAAAACTTGTTTTTCGGTCCTTTTTGTAGAGGATTCGGAGGAGCGGGTTTAAATGGGCCTTAAAATGGACTCGTTGAACTTATAATTGCGTAAAAAGAACAGAAATTGAATTTTTGCAATACAATAGTGTTGAAAAGCTCGTAATCAACAATATGAACTCTTAAGTTTTGATTAAAACTTGTTTTGCGGTCCTTTTTGTAGAGGTTTCGGACGAGCGGGTCTAAATGGGCCGTCAAATGGACCTGTTGGACTTTTAACTGAGTAAAAAGTACATAAATTAAGTTTTTGCAATATAATAGGGTTGAAAATATCGTAATCATTTATATGAACTCCTAAAATTTGATTAAAACTTGTTTTTCAGTCATTTTTGAAGAGGTTTCGGGCGAGCGGGTCTAAATTGGCCGTAAAATGGACCCGTTGTACTTTTAACTGAGTACAAAATACCGAATTTGAGTTTTTGCAATATAATCGTGTTGAAAAGCTCGTAATCAATTATGTGAACTCGTAATATTGGATCAAAACTTGTTTTTCGGTCCTTTTTGTAGAGGTTTCGGACGAGCGGGTCTAAATGGGCCTTAAAATGGACCCGTTTAACTTATAGTTGCGTAAAAAGAACAAAAATTTATTTTTTGCAATACAATAGTGTTGTAAAGCTCGTAATCAATGATATGAACTCTTAAGTTTTGATTAAAACATGTTTTGCGGTCCTTTTGTAGAGGTTTCGGACGAGCGGGTCTAAATGGGCCGCAAAATGGACCCGTTGGACTTTTAACTGAGTAAAAATACCGAATTTGAGTTTTTGCAATATAATCATGTTGAAAAGCTCGTAATCAATTATATGAACTCCTAAAATTGGATCAAAACTTGTTTTTCGGTCCTTTTTGTAGAGGTTTCGGACGAGCGGGTCTAAATGGGCCTTAAAATGGACTTGTTGAACTTATAACTGCGTAAAAAGAACAAAAATTGAAATTTTGCAATACAATAGTGTTGAAAAGCTCGTAATCAACGATATGAACTCTTAAGTTTTGATTAAAACTTGTTTTGCGGCCCTTTTTGTAGAAATTTCGGACGAGCGGGTCTAAATGGGCCGTAAAATGGACCTGTTGGACTTTTAACTGAGTAAAAAGTAAATAAATTGAGTTTTTGCAATATAATCGTGTTGAAAAGATCGTAATCAATTATATGAACTCCTAAAATTTGATTAAAACATGTTTTTCGGTCATTTTTGAAGAGGTTTCGGGCTAGCGGGTCTAAATGGGCCGTAAAATGGACCCGTTGGACTTTTAACTGTGTAAAAAATACCGAATTTGTGTTTTTGCAATATAATCTTGTTGAAAAGATCGTAATCAATTATATGAACTCCTAAAATTTGATCAAAACTTATTTTTCGGTCATTTTTGAAGAGGTTTCGGGCGAGCGGGTCTAAATGGGCCGTAAAATGGACATGTTGGACTTTTAACTGACTAAAAAATATCGAATTTAAGTTTTTGCAATTTAATCTTGTTGAAAAGCTCGTAATAAATTATATGAACTCCTAAAATTGGATCAAAACTTATTTTTCGGTCATTTTTGAAGAGGTTTCGGGCGAGCGGGTCTAAATGGGCCGTAAAATGGACCCGTTGGACTTTTAACTAAGTAAAAAATACCGAATTTGAGTTTTTACAATATAATCTTGTTGAAAAGCTCGTAATCAATTATATGAACTCCTAAAATTGGATCAAAACTTGTTTTTCGGTCCTTTTTATAGAGGTTTCGGACGAGCGGGTCTAAATGGGCCTTAAAATGGTCACGTTGAACTTATAACTGCGTAAAAAGAACATAAATTGAAATTTTGCAATACAATAGTGTTGAAAAGCTCGTAATCAACGATATGAACTCTTAAGTCTTGATTAAAACTTGTTTTGCGGTCCTTTTGGTAGAGGTTTCTAACGAGCGGGTCTAAATGGGCCGTAAAATGGACCCGTTGGACTTTTAACTGAGTAAAAAGTACAAAAATTGAGTTTTTTCAATATAATCGTGTTGAAAATATCGTAATCAATGATATGAAGTCCTAAAATTTGATTAAAACATGTTTTTCGGTCATTTTTGAAGAGGTTTCGGGCTAGCGGGTCTAAATTGGCCGTAAAATGGACCCGTTGGACTTTTCACTGAGTAAAAAATACCGAATTTGTGTTTTTGCAATATAATCTTGTTGAAAAGATTGTAATCAATTATATGAACTCCTAAAATTTGATCAAAACTTTTTTTCGGTCATTTTTGAAGAGGTTTCGGGCGAGCGGGTCTAAATGCGCCGTAAAATGGACCCGTTGGACTTTTAACTGAGTAAAAAATACCGAATTTAAGTTTTTGCAATTTAATCTTGTTGAAAAGCTCGTAATCAATTATATGATCTCCTTAAATTGGATCAAAACTTAATTTTCGGTCATTTTTGAAGAGGTTTCGGGCGAGTGGGTCTAAATGGGCCGTAAAATGGACCCGTTGGACTTTTAACTGAGTAAAAAATACCGAATTTAAGTTTTTGCAATATAATCTTTTTGAAAAGTACGTAATCAATTATATGAACTCCTAAAATTGGATCAAAACTTGTTTTTCGGTCCTTTTTATAGAGGTTTCGGACGAGCGGGTCTAAATGGGCCTTAAAATGGACCCGTTGAACTTATAACTGCGTAAAAAGAACATAAATTGAATTTTTGCAATACAATAGTGTTGAAACCTCTTAAAAATGACTAAAAGTCCAACGGGTCCATTTTACGGCCCATTTAGACCCGCTCGCCCGAAACCTCTTAAAAATGACTAAAAACAAGTTTTAATCAAATTTTAGGAGTTCATATAATTGATTACGATCTTTTCAACACGATTATATTGCAAAAACTCAATTTTTTTACTTTTTACTCAGTTAAAAGTCCAACAGGTCCATTTTACGGCCCATTTAGACCCGCTCGTCCGAAATTTCTACAAAAAGGGCCGCAAAACAAGTTTTAATCAAAACTTAAGAGTTCATATCGTTGATTACGAGCTTTTCAACACTATTGTATTGCAAAATTTCAATTTTTGTTCTTTTTACGCAGTTATAAGTTCAACAAGTCCATTTTAAGGCCCATTTAGACTCGCTCGTCCGAAACCTCTACAAAAAGGACCGAAAAACAAGTTTTGATCCAATTTTAGGAGTTCATATAATTGATTACGAGCTTTTCAACAAGATTATATTGCAAAAACTCAAATTCGGTATTTTTTACTCAGTTAAAAGTCCAACGGGTCCATTTTACGGCTAGAGGTTTCGGACGAGCAGGTCTAAATGGGCTGTAAAATGGACCCGTTGGACTTTTAACTGAGTAAAAAGTACAAAAATTGAGTTTTTGCAATATAATCTTGTTGAAAATCTCATAATCAATTATATGAACTCCTAAAATTGGATCAAAACTTGTTTTTCGATCCGTTTTGTAGAGGTTTCGGATGAGCGGGTCTAAATGGGCCTTAAAATGGACCCGTTGAATTTATAATTGCGTAAAAAAAACAGAAATTGAATTTTTGCAATACAATAGTGTTGAAAAGCTCGTAATCAATTATATGATCTCCTAAAATGGACCCGTTAGACTTTTAACTGAGTAAAATGGACCCGTTAGACTTTTAACTGAGTAAAAAATACAAAATTGAGTTTTTGCAATATAATCGTGTTGAAAAGATCGTAATCAATGATATGATGTCCTAAAATTTTATTAAAACTTTTTTTCGGTCATTTTTGAAGAGGTTTCGGGCGAGCGGGTCTAAATGGGCCGTAAATTGGACCCGTTGGACTTTTAACTGAGTAAAAAATACCGAATTTGAGTTTTTGCAATATAATCTTATTGAAAAGCTCGTAATCAATTACATGAACTCCTAAAATTGGATCAAAACTTGTTTTTCGGTCCTTTTTGTAGTGGTTTCGGACGAGCGGGTCTAAATGGGCCTTAAAATGGACCCGTTGAACTTATAACCGCGTAAAAAGAACAAAAATTTAATTTTTGCAATACAATAGTGTTGAAAAGCTCGTAATCAACGATATGAACTCTTAATTTTTGATTAAAACTTGTTTTGCGGTCCTTTTTGTAGAGGTTTCGGACGAGCGGGTCTAAATGGGCTGTAAAATGGACCCGTTGGACTTTTAACTGAGTAAAAAATACAAAATTGAGTTTTTGCAATATAATCGTGTTGAAAAGATCGTAATCAATGATATGATGTCCTAAAATTTTATTAAAACTTTTTTTTCGGTCATTTTTGAAGAGGTTTCGGGCGAGCGGGTCTAAATGGGCCGTAAATTGGACCCGTTGGACTTTTAACTGAGTAAAAAATACCGAATTTGAGTTTTTGCAATATAATCTTGTTGAAAAGCTCGTAATCAATTACATGAACTCCTAAAATTGGATCAAAACTTGTTTTTCGGTCCTTTTTGTAGTGGTTTCGGACGAGCGGGTCTAAATGGGCCTTAAAATGGACCCGTTGAACTTATAACCGCGTAAAAAGAACAAAAATTTAATTTTTGCAATACAATAGTGTTGAAAAGCTCGTAATCAACGATATGAACTCTTAATTTTTGATTAAAACTTGTTTTGCGGTCCTTTTTGTAGAGGTTTCGGACGAGCGGGTCTAAATGGGCTGTAAAATGGACCCGTTGGACTTTTAACTGAGTAAAAAGTACAAAAATTGAGTTTTTGCAATATAATCGTGTTGAAAAGATTGTAATCAACTATATGAACTCCTAAGATTTGATTAAAACTTGTTTTTCATTCATTTTTGAAGAGGTTTCGAGCAAGCGGGTCTAAATGGACCGTAAAATGGACCCGTTGGAATTTTAACTGAGTAAAAAATACCGAATTTGAGTTTTTGCAATATAATCTTGTTGAAAAGCTCGTAATCAATTATATGAACTCCTAAAATTGGATCAAAACTTGTTTTTTGGTCCTTTTTGTAGAGGTTTCGGACGAGCGGGTCTTAATGGGCCTTAAAATGGACCGTTGAACTTATAACTACGTAAAAAGAACAGAAATTGAATTTTTGCAATACAATAGCGCTGAAAAGCTCGTAATCAACGATATGAACTCTTAAGTCTTGAATAAAACTTGTTTTGCGGTCCTTTTGGTAGAGGTTTCTGACGAGCGGGTCTAAATGGGCCATAAAATGGACCCGTTGGACTTTTAACTGAGTAAAAAGTACAAAAATTGAGTTTTTGCAATATAATCATGTTGAAAAGATCGTAATCAATGATATGAAGTCCTAAAATTTGATTAAAACATGTTTTTCGGTCATTTTTGAAGAGATTTCGGGCTAGCGGGTCTAAATGGGCCGTAAAATGGACTCGTTGGACTTTTAACTGAGTAAAAAATACCAAATTTGAGTTTTTGCAATATAATCTTGTTAAAAAGCTCGTAATCAATTATATGAACTCCTAAAATTGGATCAAAACTTGTTTTTCGGTCCTTTTTGTAGAGGTTTCGGACGAGCGGGTCTTAATGGGCCTTAAAATGGACCCGTTGAACTTATAACTGCGTAAAAAGAACAGAAATTGAATTTTTGCAATACAATAGTGTTGAAAAGCTCGTAATCAACGATATGAACTCTTAAGTCTTGATTAAAACTTGTTTTGCGGTCCTTTTGGTAGAGGTTTCTGACGAACGGGTCTAAATGGGCCATAAAATAGACCCGTTAGACTTTTAACTGAGTAAAAAATACAAAATTGAGTTTTTGCAATATAATCGTGTTGAAAAGATCGTAATCAATGATATGAAGTCCTAAAATTTGATTAAAACATGTTTTCGGTCATTTTTAAAGAGGTTTCGGGCGAGCGGGTCTAACTGGGCCGTAAAATGGACCCGTTGGACTTTTAACTGAGTAAAAAATACCGAATTTGTGTTTTTGCAATATAATCTCGTTGAAAAGATCGTAATCAATTATATGAACTCCTAAAATTTGATCAAAACTTATTTTTCGGTCATTTTTTAAGAGGTTTGGGGCGAGCGGGTCTAAATGGGCCGCAAAATGGACCCGTTGGACTTTTAACTGAGTAAAAAGTACCGAATTTGAGTTTTTGCAATATAATCGTGTTGAAAAGCTCGTAATCAATTATATGAACTCCTAAAATTGGATCAAAACTTGTTTTTCGGTCCTTTTTGTAGAGGTTTCGGACGAGCGGGTCTAAATGGGCCTTAAAATGAACCCGTTGAACTTATAACTGCGTAAAAAGAACAGAAATTGAATTTTTGCAATACAATAGTGTTGAAAAGCTCGTAATCAACGATATGAACTCTTAAGTTTTGATTAAAACTTGTTTTGCGGTCCTTTTGTAGAGGTTTCGGACGAGCGGGTCTAAATGGGCCTTAAAATGGACCCGTTGGACTTTTAACCGAGTAAAAAATACAGAATTTGAGTTTTTGCAATATAATCTTGTTGAAAAGCTCGTAATCAATTATATGAACTCCTAAAATTGGATCAAAACTTGTTGTTCGGTCCTTTTTGTAGAGGTTTCGGACGAGCGGGTCTAAATGGGCCTTAAAATGGACCTGTTGAACTTATAACTGCGTAAAAAGAACATAATTTAAAATTTTCCAATACAATAGTGTTGAAAAGCTCGTAATCAACGATAGGAACTCTTAAGTTTTGATTAAAACTTGTTTTGCGGTCCTTTTTGTAGAGGTTTCGGACGGGCGGGTCTAAATGGGCCGTAAAATGGACCCGTTAGACTTTTAACTATGTAAAAAGTACAAAATTGAGTTTTTTCAATATAATCGTGTTGAAAATATCGTAATCAATGATATGAAGTCCTAAAATTTGATTAAAACTTGTTTTTCGGTCATTTTTGAAGAGGTTTCGGGCGAGTGGGTCTAAATGGGCCGTAAAATGGACCCGTTGGCCTTTTAACTGAGTAAAAAATACCGAATTTGTGTTTTTGCAATATAATCTTGTTGAAAAGATAGTAATCAATTACATGAACTCCTAAAATTTGATCAAAACTTATTTTTCGGTCATTTTTGAAGAGGTTTCGGGCGAGCGGGTCTAAATGGGCCGCAAAATGGACCCGTTGGACTTTTAACTCAGTAAAAAATACAGAATTTGAGTTTTTGCAATAAAATCGTGTTGAAAAGCTCGTAATCAATTATATGAACTCCTAAAATTGGATCAAAACTTGTTTTTCGGTCCTTTTTGTAGAGGTTTCGGACGAGCGGGTCTAAATGGGCCTTAAAATGAACCCGTTGAACTTATAACTGCGTAAAAAGAACAGAAATTGAATTTTTGCAATACAATAGTGTTGAAAAGCTCGTAATCAACGATATGAACTCTTAAGTTTTGATTAAAACTTGTTTTGCGGTTCTTTTTGTAGAGGTTTCAGGCGAATGGGTCTAAATGGGCCGTAAAATGGACCCGTTGGACTTTTAACTGAGTTAAAAATACAGAAATTGACTTTTAGCAATATAATCTTGTTGAAAAGCTCGTAATCAATTACATGAACTCCTAAAATTGGATCAAAACTTGTCTTTCAGTCCTTTTTGTAGTGGTTTCGGACGAGCGGGACTAAATGGGCCTTAAAATGGACCCGTTGAACTTATAACTGCGTAAAAAGAACAAAAATTTAATTTTTGCAATACAATAGTGTTGAAAAGCTCGTAATCAACGATATGAACTCTTAAGTTTTGATTAAAACTTGTTTTGCGGTCCTTTTTGTAGAGGTTTCGGACGAGCGGGTCTAAATGGGCTGTAAAATGGACCCGTTGGACTTTTAACTGAGTAAAAAGTACAAAAAATTAAGTTTTTTCAATATAATCGTGTTGAAAAGATCGTAATCAATTATATGAACTACTAAAATTTGATTAAAACTTGTTTTTCAGTCATTTTTGAAGAGGTTTCGGGCGAGCGGGTCTAAATGGGCCGTAAAATGGACCCGTTGGACTTTTAACTGAGTAAAAAAATACCAAATTTGAGTTTTTGCAATATAATCATGTTGAAAAGCTCGTAATCAATTATATGAACTCCTAAAATTGGATCAAAACTTGTTTTTCGGTCCTTTTTGTAGAGGTTTCGGACGAGCGGGTCTAAATGGGCCTTAAAATGGACTTGTTGAACTTATAACTGCGTAAAAAGAACAAAAATTGAAATTTTGCAATACAATAGTGTTGAAAAGCTCGTAATCAACGATATGAACTCTTAAGTTTTGATTAAAACTTGTTTTGCGACCCTTTTTGTAGAAATTTCGGACGAGCGGGTCTAAATGGGCCGTAAAATGGACCTGTTGGACTTTTAACTGAGTAAAAAGTAAATAAATTGAGTTTTTGCAATATAATCGTGTTGAAAAGATCGTAATCAATTATATGAACTCCTAAAATTTGATTAAAACATGTTTTTCGGTCATTTTTGAAGAGGTTTCGGGCTAGCGGGTCTAAATGGGCCGTAAAATGGACCCGTTGGACTTTTAACTGTGTAAAAAATACCGAATTTGTGTTTTTGCAATATAATCTTGTTGAAAAGATCGTAATCAATTATATGAACTCCTAAAATTTGATCAAAACTTATTTTTCGGTCATTTTTGAAGAGGTTTCGGGCGAGCGGGTCTAAATGGGCCGTAAAATGGACATGTTGGACTTTTAACTGACTAAAAAATATCGAATTTAAGTTTTTGCAATTTAATCTTGTTGAAAAGCTCGTAATAAATTATATGAACTCCTAAAATTGGATCAAAACTTATTTTTCGGTCATTTTTGAAGAGGTTTCGGGCGAGCGGGTCTAAATGGGCCGTAAAATGGACCCGTTGGACTTTTAACTAAGTAAAAAATACCGAATTTGAGTTTTTACAATATAATCTTGTTGAAAAGCTCGTAATCAATTATATGAACTCCTAAAATTGGATCAAAACTTGTTTTTCGGTCCTTTTTATAGAGGTTTCGGACGAGCGGGTCTAAATGGGCCTTAAAATGGTCACGTTGAACTTATAACTGCGTAAAAAGAACATAAATTGAAATTTTGCAATACAATAGTGTTGAAAAGCTCGTAATCAACGATATGAACTCTTAAGTCTTGATTAAAACTTGTTTTGCGGTCCTTTTGGTAGAGGTTTCTAACGAGCGGGTCTAAATGGGCCGTAAAATGGACCCGTTGGACTTTTAACTGAGTAAAAAGTACAAAAATTGAGTTTTTTCAATATAATCGTGTTGAAAATATCGTAATCAATGATATGAAGTCCTAAAATTTGATTAAAACATGTTTTTCGGTCATTTTTGAAGAGGTTTCGGGCTAGCGGGTCTAAATTGGCCGTAAAATGGACCCGTTGGACTTTTCACTGAGTAAAAAATACCGAATTTGTGTTTTTGCAATATAATCTTGTTGAAAAGATTGTAATCAATTATATGAACTCCTAAAATTTGATCAAAACTTTTTTTCGGTCATTTTTGAAGAGGTTTCGGGCGAGCGGGTCTAAATGCGCCGTAAAATGGACCCGTTGGACTTTTAACTGAGTAAAAAATACCGAATTTAAGTTTTTGCAATTTAATCTTGTTGAAAAGCTCGTAATCAATTATATGATCTCCTTAAATTGGATCAAAACTTAATTTTCGGTCATTTTTGAAGAGGTTTCGGGCGAGTGGGTCTAAATGGGCCGTAAAATGGACCCGTTGGACTTTTAACTGAGTAAAAAATACCGAATTTAAGTTTTTGCAATATAATCTTTTTGAAAAGTACGTAATCAATTATATGAACTCCTAAAATTGGATCAAAACTTGTTTTTCGGTCCTTTTTATAGAGGTTTCGGACGAGCGGGTCTAAATGGGCCTTAAAATGGACCCGTTGAACTTATAACTGCGTAAAAAGAACATAAATTGAATTTTTGCAATACAATAGTGTTGAAACCTCTTAAAAATGACTAAAAGTCCAACGGGTCCATTTTACGGCCCATTTAGACCCGCTCGCCCGAAACCTCTTAAAAATGACTAAAAACAAGTTTTAATCAAATTTTAGGAGTTCATATAATTGATTACGATCTTTTCAACACGATTATATTGCAAAAACTCAATTTTTTTACTTTTTACTCAGTTAAAAGTCCAACAGGTCCATTTTACGGCCCATTTAGACCCGCTCGTCCGAAATTTCTACAAAAAGGGCCGCAAAACAAGTTTTAATCAAAACTTAAGAGTTCATATCGTTGATTACGAGCTTTTCAACACTATTGTATTGCAAAATTTCAATTTTTGTTCTTTTTACGCAGTTATAAGTTCAACAAGTCCATTTTAAGGCCCATTTAGACTCGCTCGTCCGAAACCTCTACAAAAAGGACCGAAAAACAAGTTTTGATCCAATTTTAGGAGTTCATATAATTGATTACGAGCTTTTCAACAAGATTATATTGCAAAAACTCAAATTCGGTATTTTTTACTCAGTTAAAAGTCCAACGGGTCCATTTTACGGCTAGAGGTTTCGGACGAGCAGGTCTAAATGGGCTGTAAAATGGACCCGTTGGACTTTTAACTGAGTAAAAAGTACAAAAATTGAGTTTTTGCAATATAATCTTGTTGAAAATCTCATAATCAATTATATGAACTCCTAAAATTGGATCAAAACTTGTTTTTCGATCCGTTTTGTAGAGGTTTCGGATGAGCGGGTCTAAATGGGCCTTAAAATGGACCCGTTGAATTTATAATTGCGTAAAAAAAACAGAAATTGAATTTTTGCAATACAATAGTGTTGAAAAGCTCGTAATCAATTATATGATCTCCTAAAATGGACCCGTTAGACTTTTAACTGAGTAAAATGGACCCGTTAGACTTTTAACTGAGTAAAAAATACAAAATTGAGTTTTTGCAATATAATCGTGTTGAAAAGATCGTAATCAATGATATGATGTCCTAAAATTTTATTAAAACTTTTTTTCGGTCATTTTTGAAGAGGTTTCGGGCGAGCGGGTCTAAATGGGCCGTAAATTGGACCCGTTGGACTTTTAACTGAGTAAAAAATACCGAATTTGAGTTTTTGCAATATAATCTTATTGAAAAGCTCGTAATCAATTACATGAACTCCTAAAATTGGATCAAAACTTGTTTTTCGGTCCTTTTTGTAGTGGTTTCGGACGAGCGGGTCTAAATGGGCCTTAAAATGGACCCGTTGAACTTATAACCGCGTAAAAAGAACAAAAATTTAATTTTTGCAATACAATAGTGTTGAAAAGCTCGTAATCAACGATATGAACTCTTAATTTTTGATTAAAACTTGTTTTGCGGTCCTTTTTGTAGAGGTTTCGGACGAGCGGGTCTAAATGGGCTGTAAAATGGACCCGTTGGACTTTTAACTGAGTAAAAAATACAAAATTGAGTTTTTGCAATATAATCGTGTTGAAAAGATCGTAATCAATGATATGATGTCCTAAAATTTTATTAAAACTTTTTTTTCGGTCATTTTTGAAGAGGTTTCGGGCGAGCGGGTCTAAATGGGCCGTAAATTGGACCCGTTGGACTTTTAACTGAGTAAAAAATACCGAATTTGAGTTTTTGCAATATAATCTTGTTGAAAAGCTCGTAATCAATTACATGAACTCCTAAAATTGGATCAAAACTTGTTTTTCGGTCCTTTTTGTAGTGGTTTCGGACGAGCGGGTCTAAATGGGCCTTAAAATGGACCCGTTGAACTTATAACCGCGTAAAAAGAACAAAAATTTAATTTTTGCAATACAATAGTGTTGAAAAGCTCGTAATCAACGATATGAACTCTTAATTTTTGATTAAAACTTGTTTTGCGGTCCTTTTTGTAGAGGTTTCGGACGAGCGGGTCTAAATGGGCTGTAAAATGGACCCGTTGGACTTTTAACTGAGTAAAAAGTACAAAAATTGAGTTTTTGCAATATAATCGTGTTGAAAAGATTGTAATCAACTATATGAACTCCTAAGATTTGATTAAAACTTGTTTTTCATTCATTTTTGAAGAGGTTTCGAGCAAGCGGGTCTAAATGGACCGTAAAATGGACCCGTTGGAATTTTAACTGAGTAAAAAATACCGAATTTGAGTTTTTGCAATATAATCTTGTTGAAAAGCTCGTAATCAATTATATGAACTCCTAAAATTGGATCAAAACTTGTTTTTTGGTCCTTTTTGTAGAGGTTTCGGACGAGCGGGTCTTAATGGGCCTTAAAATGGACCGTTGAACTTATAACTACGTAAAAAGAACAGAAATTGAATTTTTGCAATACAATAGCGCTGAAAAGCTCGTAATCAACGATATGAACTCTTAAGTCTTGAATAAAACTTGTTTTGCGGTCCTTTTGGTAGAGGTTTCTGACGAGCGGGTCTAAATGGGCCATAAAATGGACCCGTTGGACTTTTAACTGAGTAAAAAGTACAAAAATTGAGTTTTTGCAATATAATCATGTTGAAAAGATCGTAATCAATGATATGAAGTCCTAAAATTTGATTAAAACATGTTTTTCGGTCATTTTTGAAGAGATTTCGGGCTAGCGGGTCTAAATGGGCCGTAAAATGGACTCGTTGGACTTTTAACTGAGTAAAAAATACCAAATTTGAGTTTTTGCAATATAATCTTGTTAAAAAGCTCGTAATCAATTATATGAACTCCTAAAATTGGATCAAAACTTGTTTTTCGGTCCTTTTTGTAGAGGTTTCGGACGAGCGGGTCTTAATGGGCCTTAAAATGGACCCGTTGAACTTATAACTGCGTAAAAAGAACAGAAATTGAATTTTTGCAATACAATAGTGTTGAAAAGCTCGTAATCAACGATATGAACTCTTAAGTCTTGATTAAAACTTGTTTTGCGGTCCTTTTGGTAGAGGTTTCTGACGAACGGGTCTAAATGGGCCATAAAATAGACCCGTTAGACTTTTAACTGAGTAAAAAATACAAAATTGAGTTTTTGCAATATAATCGTGTTGAAAAGATCGTAATCAATGATATGAAGTCCTAAAATTTGATTAAAACATGTTTTCGGTCATTTTTAAAGAGGTTTCGGGCGAGCGGGTCTAACTGGGCCGTAAAATGGACCCGTTGGACTTTTAACTGAGTAAAAAATACCGAATTTGTGTTTTTGCAATATAATCTCGTTGAAAAGATCGTAATCAATTATATGAACTCCTAAAATTTGATCAAAACTTATTTTTCGGTCATTTTTTAAGAGGTTTGGGGCGAGCGGGTCTAAATGGGCCGCAAAATGGACCCGTTGGACTTTTAACTGAGTAAAAAGTACCGAATTTGAGTTTTTGCAATATAATCGTGTTGAAAAGCTCGTAATCAATTATATGAACTCCTAAAATTGGATCAAAACTTGTTTTTCGGTCCTTTTTGTAGAGGTTTCGGACGAGCGGGTCTAAATGGGCCTTAAAATGAACCCGTTGAACTTATAACTGCGTAAAAAGAACAGAAATTGAATTTTTGCAATACAATAGTGTTGAAAAGCTCGTAATCAACGATATGAACTCTTAAGTTTTGATTAAAACTTGTTTTGCGGTCCTTTTGTAGAGGTTTCGGACGAGCGGGTCTAAATGGGCCTTAAAATGGACCCGTTGGACTTTTAACCGAGTAAAAAATACAGAATTTGAGTTTTTGCAATATAATCTTGTTGAAAAGCTCGTAATCAATTATATGAACTCCTAAAATTGGATCAAAACTTGTTGTTCGGTCCTTTTTGTAGAGGTTTCGGACGAGCGGGTCTAAATGGGCCTTAAAATGGACCTGTTGAACTTATAACTGCGTAAAAAGAACATAATTTAAAATTTTCCAATACAATAGTGTTGAAAAGCTCGTAATCAACGATAGGAACTCTTAAGTTTTGATTAAAACTTGTTTTGCGGTCCTTTTTGTAGAGGTTTCGGACGGGCGGGTCTAAATGGGCCGTAAAATGGACCCGTTAGACTTTTAACTATGTAAAAAGTACAAAATTGAGTTTTTTTCAATATAATCGTGTTGAAAATATCGTAATCAATGATATGAAGTCCTAAAATTTGATTAAAACTTGTTTTTCGGTCATTTTTGAAGAGGTTTCGGGCGAGTGGGTCTAAATGGGCCGTAAAATGGACCCGTTGGCCTTTTAACTGAGTAAAAAATACCGAATTTGTGTTTTTGCAATATAATCTTGTTGAAAAGATAGTAATCAATTACATGAACTCCTAAAATTTGATCAAAACTTATTTTTCGGTCATTTTTGAAGAGGTTTCGGGCGAGCGGGTCTAAATGGGCCGCAAAATGGACCCGTTGGACTTTTAACTCAGTAAAAAATACAGAATTTGAGTTTTTGCAATAAAATCGTGTTGAAAAGCTCGTAATCAATTATATGAACTCCTAAAATTGGATCAAAACTTGTTTTTCGGTCCTTTTTGTAGAGGTTTCGGACGAGCGGGTCTAAATGGGCCTTAAAATGAACCCGTTGAACTTATAACTGCGTAAAAAGAACAGAAATTGAATTTTTGCAATACAATAGTGTTGAAAAGCTCGTAATCAACGATATGAACTCTTAAGTTTTGATTAAAACTTGTTTTGCGGTTCTTTTTGTAGAGGTTTCAGGCGAATGGGTCTAAATGGGCCGTAAAATGGACCCGTTGGACTTTTAACTGAGTTAAAAATACAGAAATTGACTTTTAGCAATATAATCTTGTTGAAAAGCTCGTAATCAATTACATGAACTCCTAAAATTGGATCAAAACTTGTCTTTCAGTCCTTTTTGTAGTGGTTTCGGACGAGCGGGACTAAATGGGCCTTAAAATGGACCCGTTGAACTTATAACTGCGTAAAAAGAACAAAAATTTAATTTTTGCAATACAATAGTGTTGAAAAGCTCGTAATCAACGATATGAACTCTTAAGTTTTGATTAAAACTTGTTTTGCGGTCCTTTTTGTAGAGGTTTCGGACGAGCGGGTCTAAATGGGCTGTAAAATGGACCCGTTGGACTTTTAACTGAGTAAAAAGTACAAAAAATTAAGTTTTTTCAATATAATCGTGTTGAAAAGATCGTAATCAATTATATGAACTACTAAAATTTGATTAAAACTTGTTTTTCAGTCATTTTTGAAGAGGTTTCGGGCGAGCGGGTCTAAATGGGCCGTAAAATGGACCCGTTGGACTTTTAACTGAGTAAAAAAATACCAAATTTGAGTTTTTGCAATATAATCTTGTTGAAAAGCTCGTAATCAATTATATGAACTCCTAAAATTTGATCAAAACTTGTTTTTTAGTCATTTTTGAAGAGGTTTCGGACGAGCGGGTCTAAATGGGCCTTAAAATGTACCCGTTGAACTTATAAATGCGTAAAAAAAACATAAATTAAATTTTTGCAATACAATCGAGTTGAAAAGATCGTAATCAGGTATATGAACTCCTAAAATTTGATTCAAACTTGTTTTTCAGTCATTTTTGAAGAGGTTTCGGGCGAGCGGGTCTAAATGAGCCGTAAAATGGACCCCTTGGACTTTTAACTGAGTAAAAAGTACAAAAATTGAGTTTTTCAATATAATCGTGTTGAAAAGCTCGTAATCAATTATATGAACTCCTAAAATTGGATCAAAACTTGTTTTTCGGTCCTTTTTGTAGTGGTTCCGGACGAGCGGGTCTAAATGGGCCTGAAAATGGACTCGTTGAAATTATAACTGCGTAAAAAGAACATAAATTGAATTTTTGTAATACAATAGGGTTGAAAAGATCGTAATCAATGATATGAACTCTTAAGTTTTGATTAAAACTTGTTTTGCGGTCCTTTTTGTAGAGGTTTCGGGCGAACGGGTCTAAATGGGCCGTAAAATGGACCCGTTGGACTTTTAACCGAGTTAAAAATACAGAAATTGACTTTTAGCAATATAATCTTGTTGAAAAGCTCGTAATCAATTACATGAACTCCTAAAATTGGATCAAAACTTGTTTTTCGGTCCTTTTTGTAGTGGTTTCGGACGAGCGGGTCTAAATGGGCCTTAAAATGGACCCGTTGAACTTATAACCGCGTAAAAAGAACAAAAATTTAATTTTTGCAATACAATAGTGTTGAAAAGCTCGTAATCAACGATATGAACTCTTAATTTTTGATTAAAACTTGTTTTGCGGTCCTTTTTGTAGAGGTTTCGGACGAGCGGGTCTAAATGGGCTGTAAAATGGACCCGTTGGACTTTTAACTAAGTAAAAAGTACAAAAATTGAGTTTTTGCAATATAATCGTGTTGAAAAGATCGTAATCAATTATATGAACTCCTAAAATTTGATTAAAACTTGTTTTTCAGTCATTTTTGAAGAGGTTTCGGGCGAGCGGGTCTAAATGGGCCGTAAAATGGACCCGTTGGACTTTTAACTGAGTAAAAAAATACCAAATTTGAGTTTTTGCAATATAATCTTGTTGAAAAGCTCGTAATCAATTATATGAACTCCTAAAATTGGATCAAAACTTGTTTTTCGTTCCTTTTTGTAGAGGTTTCGGACGAGCGGGTCTAAATGGGCCTTAAAATGGACCCGTTGAACTTATAACTGCGTAAAAACAACAGAAATTGAATTTTTGCAATACAATAGTGTTGAAAAGCTCGTAATCAACGATATGAACTCTTAAGTTTTGATTAAAACTTGTTTTTCGGTCCTTTTTGTAGAGGTTTCGGACGAACTGGTCTAAATGGGCCGTAAAATGGACCCGTTGGACTTTTAACTGAGTAAAAAGTACAAAAATCGAGTTTTTGCAATATAATCGTGTTGAAAAGATCGTAATCAATGATATGATGTCCTAAAATTTTATTAAAACTTTTTTTTCGGTCATTTTTGAAGAGGTTTCGGGCGAGCGGGTCTAAATGGGCCGTAAATTGGACTCGTTGGACTTTTAACTGAGTAAAAAATACCGAATTTGAGTTTTTGCAATATAATCTTGTTGAAAAGCTCGTAATCAATTATATGAAATCCTAAAATTTGATCAAAACTTGTTTTTTAGTCATTTTTGAAGAGGTTTCGGACGAGCGGGTCTAAATGGGCCTTAAAATGTACCCGTTGAACTTATAACTGCGTAAAAAGAACATAAATTAAATTTTTGCAATACAATCGTGTTGAAAAGATCGTAATCAGTTATATGAACTCCTAAAATTTGATTAAAACTTGTTTTTCAGTCATTTTTGAAGAGGTTTCGGGCGAGCGGGTCTAAATGAGCCGTAAAATGGACCCATTGGACTTTTAACCGAGTAAAAAATACAAAAATTGAGTTTTTGCAATATAATCGTGTTGAAAAGCTCGTAATCAATTATATGAACTCCTAAAATTGGATCAAAACTTGTTTTTCGGTCCTTTTTGTAGTGGTTTCGGACGAGCGGGTCTAAATGGGCCTTAAAATGGACCCGTTGAAATTATAACTGCGTAAAAAGAACATAATTTAAATTTTTGTAATACAATAGGGTTGAAAAGATCGTAATCAACGATATGAACTCTTAAGTTTTGATTAAAACTTGTTTTGCGGTCCTTTTTGTAGAGGTTTCGGGCGAACGGGTCTAAATGGGCCGTAAAATGGACCCGTTGGACTTTTAACCGAGTTAAAAATACAGAAATTGACTTTTAGCAATATAATCTTGTTGAAAAGCTCGTAATCAATTACATGAACTCCTAAAATTGGATCAAAACTTGTTTTTCGGTCCTTTTTGTAGTGGTTTCGGACGAGCGGGTCTAAATGGGCCTTAAAATGGACCCGTTGAACTTATAACCGCGTAAAAAGAACAAAAATTTAATTTTTGCAATACAATAGTGTTGAAAAGCTCGTAATCAACGATATGAACTCTTAATTTTTGATTAAAACTTGTTTTGCGGTCCTTTTTGTAGAGGTTTCGGACGAGCGGGTCTAAATGGGCTGTAAAATGGACCCGTTGGACTTTTTTTTTTTGAAGAAAAGGCCTCATTAAAAACCCCTACTACTGTCCTTCAAGCAGAGCTAGAGGACCCTAAAAAGGGGAAAAGAGTGCCCAAATATTATTAATCAAGAATGATGTGTTACAAGATGTTGAATACAATATGGGACATCTGAATTAAATGACATAGAAGTCATAAAGTTCAGAGAAAAGGTAGCCAAAGTATGGGCTAAAATATTTGCCTCACGGCGTACAAAAGAAATAGTAATAAAGTCGAAGTCATGAAGAGCGGCTTGTATCTTGAGAATAGTTGGTCCCATAGTAGATAGGTCCTGAGCAGGATTGTTGATCCTATTCGCGAGAGAAGCGCAGTCAGTTTCGACCAAGACGCGAGTCCAACCTTGAGATCGGGCAAAAGTGAGACCAGCTAGAATGCTTTCCCCTTCACTAGTAATTGCGTCCTGACAGCTACCAACAGGGAAAGCAAGACCTCCCACGACTGCACCTGCAGAATCACGAGCAACAACGCCGACGGCTGCTGCTCGAGTAGATGGGTTAAAGGCTCCATCCACATTTATTTTGATAGGAAAAGGTGGAGGAGAGGCAGTAAAAAATGTAGATGGAGCTGGGTCAATCGAATTTAAAGATTTGCAAAAGTCGTCGTGTAAGCTAATCGAATTAACTGCAATTAGCCATGGAGGTTGTAGATGGTGTTTGTGAACCCAATCATTTCGTCTGTTCCATATATTCCATAAAACTGTAAGGAAGAGACCAAATTTGTCAGAGGAAATGGTAGAGGCTGCCTCCTCTAACCATTGTATGGGCGTAAGAGCTAAACTCTTATAGAGAGAGATAGGAATACCACTAAGTTGGAGAGCTTCAGATGCCCCAAGGCAGTCACGAAGCGCATGAAGGATCGATTCCGAGTGGCCACCACAGATAGAGCAAGGCCCCGAGCTCGGGTTGAAAGCTTGCATTTTAGATCCAACTGGTAAAGCGTCGGAAGCCATACGCCAGCCAAATGTTTTAACTTTGGGTAAAGCTTTGATTTTGGATAAAAACTTCCAAAAACGAGTTGGTGGAGAAGGTTGGGTTATTGAACGTTGTAAGAAAGTATATCCAGAACGGACTGAGTAAATACCCGCGTCGTTGGGAGACCAGAGTATTGAATCACGTTGATCATTTATGATGGGGATACGGAGAATGGCATTGGCATCAATTGGGTTGAAATAATTGTTTATCTTAACCGTATCCCAGGCAGTTTGGTTGCGAATCATAAAATCACGACATCGAATATGAAATTCATCGGAGATTTCATAATCCCCAGTAAGCTCAATCGGGGAAGACCCACCCCATATATCTTGGTGTATTCTAATATTACTGTTTATGCCAGGGCGGTGAAGGAAGCCAGGGAAAAGACGCTGAATAGCGTTATATATACCTTGCCAAGCGAAGGAGCCCCTGTTGGGTTTTGGTGCATCCAAAATGTTACCGGAAGGAAAATATTTAGAGCGGTATATTTGTCCTATTAAGGAGTCTGGTTCACAGATGAGTTTCCAAATTTGCTTGCCCAAAAGAGCAATGTTAAAGTCGTGCAAATCCTTAAAACCCATGCCACCAGCAGATTTAGGCAGGCATATCCGATTCCAAGGTAACATATGCCAACCTTTTTTGTTTGATTTACCGGTCCACCAGTACTGACGGATTGAAGTAGTCATATCATCGATGATATTTTGTGGTAGTAGGTAGCAGGACATAACATATTGTGGGAGAGATTGTAAGACAGCTTTGATGAAAATCTCTCGCCCACTAAAGGATAGAAGATGTTTGTCCCAACTAGAGAGGCGATCATGTACTTTATCACGTACAAAACCTAAAGAATCAGTTTTATTTTTCCCAATTAGAAGCGGGATACCTAGGTAAACTCCAGGGTTAGTAACCTCGCGGACTTGTAAAAGGCTGTTGATTTCATTTCTTATTGCAGGTGGCGTACGCGGGTTATAGAAAATTGTTGACTTCTCAAAGTTGACAGCTTGGCCGGATGCATTAGAATAAGTTTGAAGAGCATTTTTCAGAAGGGACGCTTCAAACCGATTAGTATTTATAAATACCAAACAATCATCAGCAAAAAGAAGGTGGTTGACTTTGGGCCCATGTTTACTAGCACCTAGACCTGGAAGTATTTTAGTTTGTTGAGCAGCAACTAAGTAAGCTGAGAGGCCTTGAGTACAGAAGAGAAAGAGGAAAGGGGATAGAGGATCCCCCTGGCGAAGACCTCGTTGAGGTTGAAAAGTGGGTGAAAACAAATTATTAATTTTAACTGAAAAAGAGACTGTAGTAATGCAACGCATTATAAGCTCGATCCAATCGGGTGCAAAGCCCATACGTTCCATTACATTTGCGAGGAAAGACCATTCTACTCTATCGAAAGCTTTTTCCATATCTAGCTTAAGAGCAGCTCCTTGAGAGGATTTGGTAGCTCCTGTGTTTAAGTTGTGGATAATTTCATGGGCGATAAGGATGTTGTCAGATATGTTGCGTCCCTGGACAAAGGCTGCTTGATTAGGGCTGATGCATAGAGGAATAGCTTGTTTCATTCTGTTGACTATTGTTTTGGCAACAATTTTATAGAGAACAGTGCAGAGGCTGATTGGTCTAAGGTGTTTCATTGAGGTTGGGTCATGTACTTTAGGTATTAAAACCAAAATTGTTTTGTTTACTGAAGCCATATTAGCGTTGCCGTTTAATAGGTTAAGACAAAGGTTAATAACATCGTCTCCC
Source organism: Hibiscus trionum (assembly GCA_030270665.1). Lineage (NCBI taxonomy): Eukaryota > Viridiplantae > Streptophyta > Magnoliopsida > Malvales > Malvaceae > Hibiscus > Hibiscus trionum. The sequence continues at coordinate 34,679,489 of BSYR01000026.1, read as the reverse complement.
ACTGTATCCCAGTGTTGTCTAAAGAAGCTACTGGGTAGGCCATCCGAACCAGGAGCTTTCCTAGGGTCAATATCTTTAAAAGCATGAATAATTTCCTCTCTAGTGAATGCCTTAAGAAGGTTTTCATTCATTGAAGAATTGATGGAAGGGTGAATTTTGTCGAGAATGGTGTGCGAGATTTGGGGTCTAGATGTAGCGAACAAGTTTTGGAAGTAATCAGAAGCGATATTCATAATTTCCGATTCAGAAGTGCGCCAATTGGAGTTAGCATCATAAAGGCCCTTGATTGAATTTTTCTTGTTCCTATTGGAAGCTCGAGCATGGAAGAATTTGGTGTTTTTGTCACCTTGGGATAGCCAAAGAGTTCGTGACCTTTGAGCCCAATAAACTTCTTGCTCTGCTAAAAGTTTATTTAATTCGGATCTATAACTTAAATAAACTTGTTCATTTGTGATTGTTAAAGGACGGCATAGTAATTTATTTATTTTTTTAGTGAGAAACTTAATTCGACCGGTTGATTTAAAACGTTGTTGATTTTGCCATTCTTCGAGATAAGTACCTACTGCTTCAATTTTATTTATGGCTGTACCGGGGGTATCGGCCCATGCTTTTTTAATTGTTTGGATGTTTTCTTTGTTATTAGCCCAGCAGCTTTCGAATCTGAAATTCTTTGGAGGTTGAATTTTAGGTGTAGTAGACGGAGTATCTAATTCGAGGAGAAGGAAACAGTGATCAGATTTAGCAACATATTCAGTCGTGATTCGATGAGAAGGGAAGAGATCTTGCCATGAGGAATTAGCGATAAAACGGTCTAGTCTTTCATGTATTATCGGAGTTAAGGGACCCACTTTTGTCCATGTAAACCAACCCGAAGTTGGCTTACAATCAAAGAGGTCGTTTCGTATTAAACAATTACGGAAATTTTTAATTTGGGAGCGAGCTCGACGTGGTCCTCCTTGTTTTTCCGAATCCGTTAAGATTTCATTAAAATCTCCCCCGAGAAGCCAAGGGTAATCTTTAGTAGAAGGGTATAAAGAATCAATTAGTTCCCATGTTTTATATTTTTGGCTAGTTTCCGAAAAACCATGCATACCAGTGAAAAACATTGTGTAGTTATTCATAGTAATTTGGGTATGAATGTAACGCGACGAGTAGGAAATTAAGCTTATATTAATGTTGTTTGCAGCAAATAAGGAGATACCGGAACACCCTTCCGTAGGGGAAATAGAGATAATGTCTAACATACCTAATGAAAGACATAAGCGGTTACATTCCGCATTATTTATTTTAGTTTCGCATAGGAAGATAATGTCGGGGTTGGTGCGTTGGATATAGGACCGGAGATGTTGTACCGTCGGAGCTTGTCCAAGGCCCTGACAGTTCCAGCATAGGATCCTCATTTTGCTCGGCGGGGCTGTGAATCAGCCGCCGCCGGAGAGTTTTTAGAGCTGCTCATCCCAGCTTTTGGGGTAGATCCTGACTGTTTGGATTTTTTCGGCGGGAGCGATACTTGAATTGGAGAACGGCGTTTCATGCCACGGTTTGCTTGGATTGGTGCAGGTGCAGGTGCAGGTACATAAACAGGTGCAGGGGCTGCATCATTCGGGTAAGTTTTAAGTAACCACTGATTGAAATCATTGAATATTGTATCAGTGGGTTTAGATGGCTTACTCGATTCAGAGTCAAACTTTTTAATCTGCTCGGCAGTAGGGCTGGGGACACCATCATCAGCCGTGGTGTCCCAATCATCATCAGACCCATCTTCCGGAATGGGATAGATTGTGTTCAAGGGTTGGGCCACAAGAGGGGCTTTTTGTTTCAAATCAGTAGCGGGGGGATCTTTATCAACATTAGGGCCATCATCCATGGTTGTGTCAACATTCTGGGCTTCATCATTAGCTTGTTCCGTGAATGAGGCGGCATCGCCGTCAGTTTGAGAGCCTTGAGATTGGAGATTGAATGTAATTAGAAATTGATAAATATTTATATAATGGATGAGGTGGGAGGAAGTTGAATTACCCAAATTGTTCTGTTCGTTGGTTGGAGCTACAGGATTGGCCGAGGCTGCTGGGATATTCATTGGTGCTATTACGGGAAAAACAAAGAGTAAATATTTTGATAGAAAATATGTAATGTAAAAACAAGTAAAGAAAGATGTAATTTTGAAAGTTAATATGAAAGTACAATTCACTGGAGGGTTGTTTGGATTCATTGGATTCAGATTCAGTTCCACATTGCGGATACGCCCACGAAGTCCAACTGGGCGACGTCTAGGAGGAAGGTAACGGAGCCATTCTCCGTATTGTAAATTGTAGGGATCGAGAGAGGATCGGATAGGGCAATTCTCATAGGTGTGACTGATAATACCACAACCAGGACAGAGGGTTGGGAGTCTTTCATACTGAATACGACACATGATTTTGTTTTCGCCCGATCCAATAAAGACAAATCGGGTTACAGGCTTTGTGATGTTAAGCATAATTTCAACTCGGAGGAAGTCCTTCATATTCCCCTCAACTTCACGGGTATCCGTCCGAAGGACGTTGCCAACCATTGATCCTAACGCATGTCCCACCAAATGGGATCGATCAACATCATCATAAAGAGAAGCAGGGAGGGAGAATATTCGGATCCAAATCCGCATTGTACTGAAGTCGTAGTCACTTAAAGCTTTGGCTGGATCATATTCCGTAACTGCTAGCCACTCATCCTTGTACAGCCAAGGACCTTTGTTGAGGATCTCATAGCAATTCTTAATTTCCTTAAATTTGATTTTGAGGAAATTATCCTGAATGACTGATATGGATACAACACTATTGGGTTTCCAGATTCCTTCAAACGCGTTGATGACAGCATATATGTCTAACACTTTAGACGATATGAATCGCCCGACAACGATAAGCTTGGGGTCTTCCTTGATAATATCCCAACCAAAGTCGGGAGTGTAGAGTAGTTCTGCTTCTTCGTTGGTGAGGTTGATAGAGTTGAGTTTTGGGATTGATGAGGAGGAAGCCATCTCGAAGTTTGGTAAGATTGGGATAGTAGGAAGGTAAGGTCTGTTTTGTTGAATGAGGTTAAAGTGATGGGCATATATAACGAAAAGCAATGAAGGATGGGATATAAGGGAAGTAACTTTAAGAGATTTTTTAAAAGTAATTGAGTAATGAAGGGAAGAGAATCTTTTAGTTTCCAGGAGGAAACTTTTAAAGTAAATTGCAGTAATTGGTTTGTTTGATTTATTAGGGGGAAAAAAATTATAGTAGTTATTTAAAAATGGTATAAATTGGGCGTAAATATAGGAATTTTCCCTTATATAATAATATGGAAGAATTATAGTATTGAGAAATAAGTATAAGGAGTTATTAAAGATTGGAAAGCTATAAATTAGGGATTTATATATGACAGCTGGAACTTCTTTGATATTAAAATTAGTTGAGTGGAAATACAATTGATAGTTATAGAAAATATATTTACGAAAGATTAAAAACGGAAAATAGTATATAGTTCTGGAAAGGAATGAAAAAGTTAATAGTAAAGATGTGACGGGAAGAAAGGCAGAGATTATGGAAAAAACTTTTTGAATAGAATTAAATTGTGATAAATAGAATTTATGTAAATAGACGAATTTAATGTAGTAATAAATCAAATACCAGGATAAAAGCGGAATAATAGCATTATTAATAGTAATAATTAAAACCGTTTTAAGAAGAGATATTTGAAAGTTGGAGTTAATTATAGGAATTAGGAAAATATGGTTGAGTGAAAGAGGTTTGATTTTTAGTTTTGGTGAAAACTCGGAGATAAAAATTTTTGAATTTGGGATTGTAGAGGTGGAAGAAAAGATGTCCCTAGGTAGTAGGGTAGATATAGAATCCCATGATAGGGCTGGGTAAAGGTCACCTAGAAAGGTGTAGTATAGCAAGCAATATAAGATATCGGTAGAACATAAGTTGGGACGCATTAAATAACATACATGGGTTTTGTAAGCATAGAGAGAATTATATAAAACATAGAAGTAACCTAAAAGCATACATCTAATAACAGAGAGCAGATTTAGAGGTATACATCTATAAACAAATATTAACCCTAAAGACATACATCTAATAAAAGAAGATAACCAGAAAAAAGCCATAGAAGGATAGAGAGCAAGAGGAAAGCAGGATAACAAAATTACAAACCGGGGGAGAGAGAGAGGCGGGGCATAGAAAATAATTACAGGCCAAATGAGCAAAAAAATAATATGGGGGAAATGAAATAAGCAAAAAATAAAAGCATAATTACATAAACATTGAATGGGCCACCAAGGGTTGCAATGGTCTCTTCGAAGCTGCATGGTATAGGTAGAATTAGTATACATGTGGCTCAATAAGAACAGAGTATACATAAAAGCAACAATGACAATAGAAAAATATAAAGGAAAGGAGGGATTAAGAGTGATTAGATGCAATAAGATAATTTTGATGGCAATATGGTAGACATAGAAAGTACTGATAAGCTTAAAATTTAGTATCAGCAAGATAATTTGACACTCAGTATATATATGCATAAAAGCGTAAAGAAGATTATGAAGAAACAATATAAAAAAACCCATGGAGCTATTCTTAGATTGCAAATTTACAGCTTGCTTCATAGTTAGAGATGAAAATAAATACAATTGAGTGAATGGATTAACTAGATAAGAATTAGTGTTTATACACACCAGGGAATAAAATAGAATGTATGTGATATATAATAAAAATTGCATATAAGTATGGGAATAGTGTACATTAAAGATGGAGTAATTGCGGAAATTATAGGACTGTGTGACATTGTTGTTAACTGAAGATTTCCTTTCCCACCATTGATAAACATGTAAAGAGAACACCAGGGGTGTAAAAAGAGAATATAATATAATGCAAAAATGGATGAAATTGGATGATCCCAGAGATTGGGCTTGTAGTTGAATCCCTGGAAGGGCTTGAAATCGAGATGATTTAACAAAACAATAGAAATATAACGAGATGATAAACAGAGAATATATCCTTGTTAAGACCAAGAAAGAATTTGGATACAAAATAAGATATGCACAGAAAGAGTATAATAGAAGATTTATATTTAAGCTCCAGCAGATTAGAAAAGGTGAAAGAAACCTTAACATGTATACATCATAAAATCTTAAAATGAAATACAGCAATTGAAATAAAAAGTTATTAATGGAAGAATAGAAACATACCAAGTTAAGAAAAAGAGATGGAGCGTATAGGGATATCTGCCAGATATTAGCAGTAGGAGCATTCCTTCTAAGGAGGAAGGTTAGGTATATCTGATACAAGAGAATAAGAAAAAAAGTTAACAGTAAGTTATGAAAATTAAAAGGAAAAACAAAGAAGGGGGAAGGAAACCCTAGCCGTCGTTGGTACTCCGCTGAGAACCACCACCAAAGCAGATGGAGTAGCAACATCGGCCATGGCAGAGAAAGCATAACTGAAAAACATCGCGAAAGAAGGAGATCCACATGTTCCGAGATCGGTGAAGAAGAGATAGATCTAATGGCAGAGGGTTGCAAAACCACCACAGACTCCGGTTTGAGTTTATACAAATCGTGGAGTGGGGGTAGAACGGCCGCCGCCATCCAACGTCGGGAGATTCTAACCCGCTCCATGAACAATCTGAAAAATAAACCAGAGATAAAAGAAAGATTAGATAGAAACGGAGAAGACATGCAATAAAAATAAAAGAAAAGAAAATAGATTTGGATGAGAAATAGGTTGGGGAAAGAACTGAAAACAGCCCAAAGTCCGGTTAAAAGACAACCCCTGGGTTGCCCAGATCTTGAAACCACCACTAAGGGATGAAAGGATCTGAAAAAAGAGGGACTTATCTGGAGCGCCCAAACCTCCAGATCCGATAGATGCCAGGAGTCCAAGAAACACCGTAAAAACAGAATATTGAAGCACGCGGCAAAAGAAGATACACAGAACAGACCATAAACAACCGGTGAGAAAAAGATAAGAATCAAAAATAGAGAAAAAAATGAAAACGATTTAGACTGATAAATCAGTATATTGTACGAAACAATATAATACTTGAAAAAGTAAAAAAAGAGAAGAAATGATATAATAAAACAGAGGATAAATTGAAAACAATATAGAGTAATACAAACCGTTTCGGTGGAAAGATGGGAGAGTGGAAAGACTCTCAATCTTCTCGTCCCGAGATTCAAGGGGATAAGCATTGAAACGTTCTCGAATGACTTGCAAACGCGGCAGAGAGGAGGAAGCGCCGTGTGGGGGAGGGGAAATGGTGGAAAAACAAAAGAAATTTCCACCGGAAAAAAAGGGAAAAAAGGAAGAACAAGCCAAAACCCAAAAGAGACCCCTGAAAGAATAGAGAGAGAATTGAGAGCCATTACCCGTTGGACTTTTAACTAAGTAAAAAGTACAAAAATTGAGTTTTTGCAATATAATCGTGTTGAAAAGATCGTAATCAATTATATGAACTCCTAAAATTTGATTAAAACTTGTTTTTCAGTCATTTTTGAAGAGGTTTCGGGCGAGCGGGTCTAAATGGGCCGTAAAATGGACCCGTTGGACTTTTAACTGAGTAAAAAAATACCAAATTTGAGTTTTTGCAATATAATCTTGTTGAAAAGCTCGTAATCAATTATATGAACTCCTAAAATTGGATCAAAACTTGTTTTTCGTTCCTTTTTGTAGAGGTTTCGGACGAGCGGGTCTAAATGGGCCTTAAAATGGACCCGTTGAACTTATAACTGCGTAAAAACAACAGAAATTGAATTTTTGCAATACAATAGTGTTGAAAAGCTCGTAATCAACGATATGAACTCTTAAGTTTTGATTAAAACTTGTTTTTCGGTCCTTTTTGTAGAGGTTTCGGACGAACTGGTCTAAATGGGCCGTAAAATGGACCCGTTGGACTTTTAACTGAGTAAAAAGTACAAAAATCGAGTTTTTGCAATATAATCGTGTTGAAAAGATCGTAATCAATGATATGATGTCCTAAAATTTTATTAAAACTTTTTTTTCGGTCATTTTTGAAGAGGTTTCGGGCGAGCGGGTCTAAATGGGCCGTAAATTGGACCCGTTGGACTTTTAACTGAGTAAAAAATACCGAATTTGAGTTTTTGCAATATAATCTTGTTGAAAAGCTCGTAATCAATTATATGAACTCCTAAAATTTGATCAAAACTTGTTTTTTAGTCATTTTTGAAGAGGTTTCGGACGAGCGGGTCTAAATGGGCCTTAAAATGGACCCGTTGAACTTATAACTGCGTAAAAAGAACATAAATTAAATTTTTGCAATACAATCGTGTTGAAAAGATCGTAATCAGTTATATGAACTCCTAAAATTTGATTAAAACTTGTTTTTCAGTCATTTTTGAAGAGGTTTCGGGCGAGCGGGTCTAAATGAGCCGTAAAATGGACCCATTGGACTTTTAACCGAGTAAAAAATACAAAAATTGAGTTTTTGCAATATAATCGTGTTGAAAAGCTCGTAATCAATTATATGAACTCCTAAAATTGGATCAAAACTTGTTTTTCGGTCCTTTTTGTAGTGGTTTCGGACGAGCGGGTCTAAATGGGCCTTAAAATGGACCCGTTGAAATTATAACTGCGTAAAAAGAACATAATTTAAATTTTTGTAATACAATAGGGTTGAAAAGATCGTAATCAACGATATGAACTCTTAAGTTTTGATTAAAACTTGTTTTGCGGTCCTTTTTGTAGAGGTTTCGGGCGAACGGGTCTAAATGGGCCGTAAAATGGACCCGTTGGACTTTTAACCGAGTTAAAAATACAGAAATTGACTTTTAGCAATATAATCTTGTTGAAAAGCTCGTAATCAATTACATGAACTCCTAAAATTGGATCAAAACTTGTTTTTCGGTCCTTTTTGTAGTGGTTTCGGACGAGCGGGTCTAAATGGGCCTTAAAATGGACCCGTTGAACTTATAACCGCGTAAAAAGAACAAAAATTTAATTTTTGCAATACAATAGTGTTGAAAAGCTCGTAATCAACGATATGAACTCTTAATTTTTGATTAAAACTTGTTTTGCGGTCCTTTTTGTAGAGGTTTCGGACGAGCGGGTCTAAATGGGCTGTAAAATGGACCCGTTGGACTTTTAACTAAGTAAAAAGTACAAAAATTGAGTTTTTGCAATATAATCGTGTTGAAAAGATCGTAATCAATTATATGAACTCCTAAAATTTGATTAAAACTTGTTTTTCAGTCATTTTTGAAGAGGTTTCGGGCGAGCGGGTCTAAATGGGCCGTAAAATGGACCCGTTGGACTTTTAACTGAGTAAAAAAATACCAAATTTGAGTTTTTGCAATATAATCTTGTTGAAAAGCTCGTAATCAATTATATGAACTCCTAAAATTGGATCAAAACTTGTTTTTCGTTCCTTTTTGTAGAGGTTTCGGACGAGCGGGTCTAAATGGGCCTTAAAATGGACCCGTTGAACTTATAACTGCGTAAAAACAACAGAAATTGAATTTTTGCAATACAATAGTGTTGAAAAGCTCGTAATCAACGATATGAACTCTTAAGTTTTGATTAAAACTTGTTTTTCGGTCCTTTTTGTAGAGGTTTCGGACGAACTGGTCTAAATGGGCCGTAAAATAAACCCGTTGGACTTTTAACTGAGTAAAAGTACAAAAATCGAGTTTTTGCAATATAATCGTGTTGAAAAGATCGTAATCAGTGATATGATGTCCTAAAATTTTATTAAAACTTTTTTTTCGGTTATTTTTGAAGAGGTTTCGGGCGAGCGAGTCTAAATGGGCCGTAAATTGGACCCGTTGGACTTTTAACTGAGTAAAAAATACCGAATTTGAGTTTTTGCAATATAATCTTGTTGAAAAGCTCATAATCAATTATATGAACTCCTAAAATTTGATCAAAACTTGTTTTTTAGTCATTTTTGAAGAGGTTTCGAACGAGCGGGTCTAAAAGGGCCTTAAAATGTACCTGTTGAACTTATAACTGCGTAAAAAGAACATAAATTAAATTTTTGCAATACAATCGTGTTGAAAAGATCGTAATCAGTTATATGAACTCCTAAAATTTGATTAAAACTTGTTTTTCAGTCATTTTTGAAGAGGTTTTGGGCGAGCGGGTCTAAATGAGCCGTAAAATGGACCCATTGGACTTTTAACTGCGTAAAAAGTACAAAAATTGAGTTTTTGCAATATAATCGTGTTGAAAAGCTCGTAATCAATTATATGAACTCCTAAAATTGGATCAAAACTTGTTTTTCGGTCCTTTTTGTAGTGGTTTCGGACGAGCGGGTCTAAATGAGCCTTAAAATGGACCCGTTGAAATTATAACTGCGTAAAAAGAACATAATTTAAATTTTTGTAATACAATAGGGTTGAAAAGATCGTAATAAACGATATGAACTCTTAAGTTTTGATTAAAACTTGTTTTGCGGTCCTTTTTCTAGAGGTTTCGGGCGAACGGGTCTAAATGGGCCGTAAAATGGACCCGTTGGACTTTTAACCGAGTTAAAAATACAGAAATTGACTTTTAGCAATATAATCTTGTTGAAAAGCTCGTAATCAATTACATGAACTCCTAAAATTGGATGAAAACTTGTTTTTCGGTCCTTTTTGTAGTGGTTTCGGACGAGCGGGTCTAAATGGGCCTTAAAATGGACCCGTTGAACTTATAACCGCGTAAAAAGAACAAAAATTTAATTTTTGCAATACAATAGTGTTGAAAAGCTCGTAATCAACGATATGAACTCTTAATTTTTGATTAAAACTTGTTTTGCGGTCCTTTTTCTAGAGGTTTCGGGCGAACGGGTCTAAATGGGCCGTAAAATGGACCCGTTGGACTTTTAACCGAGTTAAAAATACAGAAATTGACTTTTAGCAATATAATCTTGTTGAAAAGCTCGTAATCAATTACATGAACTCCTAAAATTGGATGAAAACTTGTTTTTCGGTCCTTTTTGTAGTGGTTTCGGACGAGCGGGTCTAAATGGGCCTTAAAATAGACCCGTTGAACTTATAACCGCGTAAAAAGAACAAAAATTTAATTTTTGCAATACAATAGTGTTGAAAAGCTCGTAATCAACGATATGAACTCTTAATTTTTGATTAAAACTTGTTTTGCGGTCCTTTTTGTAGAGGTTTCGGACGAGCGGTTCTAAATGGGCTGTAAAATGGACCCGTTGCACTTTTAACTAAGTAAAAAGTACAAAAATTGAGTTTTTGCAATATAATCGTGTTGAAAAGATCGTAATCAATTATATGAACTCCTAAAATTTGATTAAAACTTGTTTTTCTGTCATTTTTGAAGAGGTTTCGGGCGAGCGGGTCTAAATGGGCCGTAAAATGGACCCGTTGGACTTTTAACTGAGTAAAAAATACAGAATTTGAGTTTTTGCAATATAATCTTGTTGAAAAGCTCGTAATCAATTATATGAACTTCTAAAATTGGATCAAAACTTGTTTTTCGGTCCTTTTTGTAGATGTTTCGGACGAGCGGGTCTAAATGGGCCTTAAAATGGACCTGTTGAACTTATAACTGCGTAAAAAGAACATAATTTAAATTTTTCCAATACAATAGTGTTGAAAAGCTCGTAATCAATGATATGAACTCTTAAGTTTTGATTAAAACTTGTTTTGCGGTCCTTTTTGTAGAGGTTTCGGACGAGCGGGTCTAAATGGGCCGTAAAATGGACCCGTTAGACTTTTAACTAAGTAAAAAGTACAAAATTGAGTTTTTTCAATATAATCGTGTTGAAAATATCGTAATCAATGATATGAAGTCCTAAAATTTGATTAAAACTTGTTTTTCGGTCATTTTTGAAGAGGTTTTGGGCGAGCGGGTCTAAATGGGCCGTAAAATGGACCCGTTGGCCTTTTAACTGAGTAAAAAATACCGAATTTGTGTTTTTGCAATATAATCTTGTTGAAAAGATAGTAATCAATTATATGAACTCCTAAAATTTGATCAAAACTTATTTTTCGGTCATTTTTGAAGAGGTTTCGGGCGAGCGGGTCTAAATGGGCCGCAAAATGGACCCGTTGGACTTTTAACTGAGTAAAAAATACAGAATTTGAGTTTTTGCAATAAAATCGTGTTGAAAAGCTCGTAATCAATTATATGAACTCCTAAAATTGGATCAAAACTTGTTTTTCGGTTCTTTTTGTAGAGGTTTCGGACGAGCGGGTCTAAATGGGCCTTAAAATGAACCCGTTGAACTTATAACTGCGTAAAAAGAACAGAAATTGAAGTTTTGCAATACAATAGTGTTGAAAAGCTCGTAATCAACGATATGAACTCTTAAGTTTTGATTAAAACTTGTTTTGCGGTCCTTTTTGTAGAGGTTTCGGGCGAATGGGTCTAAATGGGCCATAAAATGGACCCGTTGGACTTTTAACTGAGTTAAAAATACAGAAATTGACTTTTAGCAATATAATCTTGTTGAAAAGCTCGTAATCAATTACATGAACTCCTAAAATTGGATCAAAACTTGTTTTTCGGTCCTTTTTGTAGTGGTTTCGGACGAGCGGGACTAAATGGGCCTTAAAATGGACCCGTTGAACTTATAACTGCGTAAAAAGAAAAAAAAAATAATTTTTGCAATACAATAGTGTTGAATAGATCGTAATCAACGATATGAACTCTTAAGTTTTGATTAAAACTTGTTTTGCGGTCCTTTTTGTAGAGGTTTCGGACGAGCGGGTCTAAATGGGCTGTAAAATGGACCCGTTGGACTTTTAACTGAGTAAAAAGTACAAAAATTGAGTTTTTGCAATATAATCGTGTTGAAAAGATCGTAATCAATTATATGAACTACTTAAATTTGATTAAAACTTGTTTTTCAGTCATTTTTGAAGAGGTTTCGGGCGAGCGGGTCTAAATGGGCCGTAAAATGGACCCGTTGGACTTTTAACTGAGTAAAAAAATACCAAATTTGAGTTTTTGCAATATAATCTTGTTGAAAAGCTCGTAATCAATTATATGAACTCCTAAAATTTGATCAGAACTTGTTTTTTAGTCATTTTTGAAGAGGTTTCGGACGAGCGGGTCTAAATGGGCCTTAAAATGTACCCGTTGAACTTATAAATGCGTAAAAAGAACATAAATTAAATTTTTGCAATACAATCGAGTTGAAAAGATCGTAATCAGGTATATGAACTCCTAAAATTTGATTCAAACTTGTTTTTCAGTCATTTTTGAAGAGGTTTCGGGCGAGCGGGTCTAAATGAGCCGTAAAATGGACCCCTTGGACTTTTAACTGAGTAAAAAGTACAAAAATTGAGTTTTTCAATATAATCGTGTTGAAAAGCTCGTAATCAATTATATGAACTCCTAAAATTGGATCAAAACTTGTTTTCGGTCCTTTTTGTAGTGGTTTCGGACGAGCGGGTCTAAATGGGCCTGAAAATGGACCCGTTGAAATTATAACTGCGTAAAAAGAACATAAATTGAATTTTTGTAATACAATAGGGTTGAAAAGATCGTAATCAACGATATGAATTCTTAAGTTTTGATTAAAACTTGTTTTGCGGTCCTTTTTGTAGAGGTTTCGGGCGAACGGGTCTAAATGGGCCGTAAAATGGACCCGTTGGACTTTTAACCGAGTTAAAAATACAGAAATTGACTTTTAGCAATATAATCTTGTTGAAAAGCTCGTAATCAATTACATGAACTCCTAAAATTGGATCAAAACTTGTTTTTCGGTCCTTTTTGTAGTGGTTTCGGACGAGCGGGTCTAAATGGGCCTTAAAATGGACCCGTTGAACCATGGGCGGAGCCACTAAGGGTTTTGGGGTGTCCAATGACACCCCAAAATTTTTTGAAAATCGTATTTTTCTATATAATTTTTATATAAAAAAATTAAAAATTATATAATTGACACCCATTTATAAATAAAATGACACCCTTAATAAATAAAATGACACCTCTTTATAAATAATTAACCCCTCTTAAATAACGTTCAAAAAAATGACACCCCTTAGAAAAATTTCTGGCTCCACCCCTGCGTTGAACTTATAACCGCGTAAAAAGAACAAAAATTTAATTTTTGCAATACAATAGTGTTGAAAAGCTCGTAATCAACGATATGAACTCTTAATTTTTGATTAAAACTTGTTTTGCGGTCCTTTTTGTAGAGGTTTCGGACGAGCGGGTCTAAATGGGCTGTAAAATGGACCCGTTGGACTTTTAACTAAGTAAAAAGTACAAAAATTGAGTTTTTGCAATATAATCGTGTTGAAAAGCTCGTAATCAATTATATGAACTCCTAAAATTAGATCAAAACTTGTTTTTCGTTCCTTTTTGTAGAGGTTTCGGACGAGCGGGTCTAAATGGGCCTTAAAATGGACCCGTTGAACTTATAACTGCGTAAAAACAACAGAAATTGAATTTTTGCAATACAATAGTGTTGAAAAGCTCGTAATCAACGATATGAACTCTTACATTTTGATTAAAACTTGTTTTTCGGTCCTTTTTGTAGAGGTTTCGGACGAACTGGTCTAAATGGGCCGTAAAATGGACCCGTTGGACTTTTAACTGAGTAAAAAGTACAAAAATCGAGTTTTTGCAATATAATCGTGTTGAAAAGATCGTAATCAATGATATGATGTCCTAAAATTTTATTAAAACTTTTTTTTCGGTCATTTTTGAAGAGGTTTCGGGCGAGCGGGTCTAAATGGGCCGTAAATTGGACCCGTTGGACTTTTTTTTATGAAGAAATAGGGCCTCATTAAAAACCCCTCTAACCACCTTGTGCCGAAGCACAAAGTGAACCTAAGGGGAAAAGAGTACCCTGAGTGTTGTTATTATTATAACAAGAAAAGGGCTGAGAGTCAGCCATTACATCAACGTTAATACAGTCAGGAATGACTGAATCAAAGTACACCGAAGAGGTAAAGCGTAAAGCCCAAGCGGCTAAGTTGTGGGCCAAAAAATTGGCCGATCTAGGTACAAAAGATAAAGTGATTAAAGGAAAAGACCTAAGCAAAGCCTGAGTATCTGCAATCTGTGGTCCCAGAAGGGAATTGTCCGCAGCGGTGCGTGAGAGCTTGTTGATCACCGTAGCCGAGTCGGTTTCAATGGTCACCTCGCCCCACCCTCTATCTCGGGTCAACATGATACCCGCAACAATGGCATGTAGCTCAACCATGGTGGCATCATGACCGCCTGCCTCGTGGACTGCGCATCCTCCAACAATTGAGCCATCTGCATCCCTAGCAATGACTCCGATGGCTGCAGCACCAGATCCTGGATGGAAAGCTCCGTCAACGTTTATCTTGATACAACCCGGTCTAGGTGTCGTCCATCGTTGGGGGGCTGCTGCTGGCATGGCGGTTGACACGGCGGGGAGAGCGTTAGCGGCTGCGTATTCCTGTAGAAGACCTGTAGCATTCATAGCGGTTAGCCATGTTGGCTGAAGCCTTTGGGAATGAATCCAGTCGTTACGACGGTTCCAGATATTCCATATTGTGGTCAGGAGCAGGGCAAACCCCGAAGAGTCCAAGCAATAAGATACTTCTGATAGCCAAGCCATAATGGAGTTGGTATGACTGGTAGAGACGCTCAACGGAAGCCCAACAAGGCGAAGAACATCTTGTGCAGTTGGGCAATCCCGAAGGGCATGAATAGCGGAATCCAGCACCGTTGGGAAAAAAGGACAATGTCCATCCATTTGATGTATCGCTCGGAGCTTTTCCCCCGTGGGTAAGGCATCACGACTCGCTCGCTAGCTGAAGGATCGAATTTTAGGTAAAGTCGGAGATTTGGATATTACTTTCCATAAACGTGTGGGGCGCATTACTGGTCTCGCCGGTTGATGGAGAAAAAAGTATCCCGACCTGACGGTATAGGTCCCAGAGTCATGGCGTCCCCAAACCAGCTTGTCCGGTCTATCCTGATAAATCGACACCCGAAGGATACTCTCCGCATCATCCTTATCAAAGGCATTTCGAAGTTTGGGCTCATCCCAAGAGGCACCGTCACGCAACATGTAATCCCGACAGCGCACTGGGAGTTCGTCATTATCCTCATATTGTCCAAAAAGCGTAATAGGTTTATCCTCTCCCCATGTATCACTGAGTAGACGTATCGAGCTCTTAGTCCCTGGTCTCCAAAAATAACCAGGCCCCAGGAGATGGATAGCTTGGTGCAGACCTTTCCATGCAAAAGAAGCCCGCTTGTCTGCCGAGGCGTTCAGGAGGTCGCCTGATGGGTAGTATTTAGCACGGAGGACCCTTGCCAACAAAGAGTCCGGGTGTGACAGCAAGTGCCAAATTTGCTTCCCTAGCAGGGCAATATTGAAAGATCGCAGGTCGCGGAAACCTAGGCCTCCCACATTTTTAGGCGTGCAGAGGGTATCCCACGACAAAAGCGGCCAGCCACGCTTATTACTACGCCCGGACCACCAGTAACGCCGTATGGACATAGTAATATCGTCAATTATGTTTTGTGGTAAGAGGTAGCAGGACATCACATACTGTGGCATAGCTTGTGCGACAGCCTTAATGAGGATTTCTCGCCCGCTATATGAAAGGAAACTATTATCCCATTTGCTCATACGGGATTGGACTTTATCTCTCACAAAGCCTAAGGATGCAGTTCTATTCCTTTTTATTAAGAGGGGGACTCCCAAGTATATGTCTGGATCATCCACTAGGCGGACACCCAAAGTTGAACGCATAGTATGGAGAAAGGCGGAGGAGCACCCATGACTGCAGTAAGCGGTAGACTTGTCGAAGTTTACCGTTTGACCAGAAGACGAGGCATACTGGGAAAGGACGTAACGCAATCTATCCACCTCCGCTGGTTCATTGCGAAGGAACACCATACTATCATCAGCGAATAGGAGGTGTGTAACCCTGGGCCCACGGCGACTAGCACTAAGACCGGAAAGGCGTCCTTCTTTTTGCTCCGTTTCCAGAGCCGCTGATAGTTCTTGGGAGCAAATTAGGAATAAGAAAGGTGATAAAGGATCACCTTGACGGATACCCCGGGTAGGGAAAAATTCCTCCGATATCGTGCCATTAATTCTTACCGAAAAGGAGACCGAGGATACGCATCGTAGGATAAGGTTGACCCAATCCCGGGCAAACCCCATACGGAGCATGACATCCCTTAGAAAGGACCATTCTACCCTGTCAAAGGCCTTTTCCATATCGAGCTTGACAGCCGCTCCTTGAGAGGAGAGTGTGCCATTAGAGTGAAGGGTATGTACCAGCTCATGTGCAATTAGAATATTGTCGGTGATATTGCGTCCGCTGATAAACGCCGCTTGCGAATCGCTGATACAAGAAGGTAAGGATAGCTTCAGGCGATTCACCAGAACCTTAGAGACCGTCTTGTAAATGACCGTGCACAGACTGATTGGACGAAAGTGCTTCATGGTGGTGGGGTCCGAAATCTTGGGTATTAGCACTATGATTGATCGGTTAACCGAT
Source organism: Hibiscus trionum (assembly GCA_030270665.1). Taxonomy (NCBI): domain Eukaryota; kingdom Viridiplantae; phylum Streptophyta; class Magnoliopsida; order Malvales; family Malvaceae; genus Hibiscus; species Hibiscus trionum. The sequence continues at coordinate 34,663,057 of BSYR01000026.1, read as the reverse complement.
GCCATATCGGCTTTCCCTTGAAGGAGATCCATGCATAGAGAAATGAAATCTGGACCAATCATATCCCAATGCTGTCTGTAGAAACTACTGGGGAAACCATCAATACCAGGTGCTTTCTTAGGATTGATATCTAGAAAAGCGGCACGGATTTCCTCTACCGTGAAGGGCCGTAGAAGAGTATCATTCATAGCTGTAGTTACCGTGGGGCGAATATTGTTCAGCAGTTTCGGTGAGGACACCGGATATGCGGATGAGAAAATATCTTTAAAGTACGACGACGCAACTTGTAAAATGTCAGCAGTGGAGGACTGCCAAACTCCGGTATTATCCATAAGTCCCTTGATTGCGTTTTTCCTACGTCGTTTAGTGGCCCTCGCATGGAAGTAGGTGGTATTTTTATCCCCATTGGTTAACCAGGAGATGCGAGAGCGTTGGGCCCAGTAAGCCTCTTTAGCCACTGACAATTTCCGGAGCTCCAATTTCGCATTGTGCAGAGTGGAAAGAGCTTTTCGGGATAGATGTCTACGTCGCATAAGATTGTTGATAGATCGTTGCAACTGTTGCATGCGGAGAGTGGACAACTTACGTTGAGCGTGTTGCCACTATTGGAGAGAATGGCCCATCGCAGAAAGTTTGTCCAAAATGGACCCCTGTGTGGCAGCCCAAGTGTTTTTACAAACTTGGATGCCAGCTGGGTCATGGGCCCAACATGTTTCAAACCGAAAGTGATCCACTGCTTGTTGGGTATATTGGTTCGATAATGGAGCATTCTCGGTATCCAATATAATGACACTATGATCCGACTCGAGAGAAAAAGTGTGAAACTGACCATAGTTGGGAAACTGAGTAAAAAATACTGAATTTGAGTTTTTGCAATATAATCTTGTTGAAAAGCTCGTAATCAATTATATGAACTCCTAAAATTTGATCAAAACTTGTTTTTTAGTCATTTTTGAAGAGGTTTCGGACGAGCGGGTCTAAATGGGCCTTAAAATGTACCCGTTGAACTTATAACTGCGTAAAAAGAACATAAATTAAATTTTTGCAATACAATCGTGTTGAAAAGATCGTAATCAGTTATATGAACTCCTAAAATTTGATTAAAACTTGTTTTTCAGTCATTTTTGAAGAGGTTTCGGGCGAGCGGGTCTAAATGAGCCGTAAAATGGACCCATTGGACTTTTAACTGCGTAAAAAGTACAAAAATTGAGTTTTTGCAATATAATCGTGTTGAAAAGCTCGTAATCAATTATATGAACTCCTAAAATTGGATCAAAACTTGTTTTTCGGTCCTTTTTGTAGTGGTTTCGGACGAGCGGGTATAAATGGGCCTTAAAATGGACCCGTTGAAATTATAACTGCGTAAAAAGAACATAATTTAAATTTTTGTAATACAATAGGGTTGAAAAGATCGTAATCAACGATATGAACTCTTAAGTTTTGATTAAAACTTGTTTTGCGGTCCTTTTTGTAGAGGTTTCGGGCGAACGGGTCTAAATGGGCCGTAAAATGGACCCGTTGGACTTTTAACCGAGTTAAAAATACAGAAATTGACTTTTAGCAATATAATCTTGTTGAAAAGCTCGTAATCAATTACATGAACTACTAAAATTGGATCAAAACTTGTTTTTCGGTCCTTTTTGTAGTGGTTTCGGACGAGCAGGTCTAAATGGGCCTTAAAATGGATCCGTTGAACTTATAACCGCGTAAAAAGAACAAAAATTTAATTTTTGCAATACAATAGTGTTGAAAAGCTCGTAATCAACGATATGAACTCTTAATTTTTGATTAAAACTTGTTTTGCGGTCCTTTTTGTAGAGGTTTCGGACGAGCGGGTCTAAATGGGCTGTAAAATGGACCCGTTGGACTTTTAACTCAGTAAAAAGTACAAAAATTGAGTTTTTGCAATATAATCGTGTTGAAAAGATCGTAATCAATTATATGAACTCCTAAAATTCGATTAAAACTTGTTTTTCAGTCATTTTTGAAGAGGTTTCGGGCGAGCGGGTCTAAATGGGCCGTAAAATGGACCCGTTGGACTTTTAACTGAGTAAAAAAATACCAAATTTGAGTTTTTTCAATATAATCTTGTTGAAAAGCTCGTAATCAATTATATGAACTCCTAAAATTGGATCAAAACTTGTTTTTCGTTCCTTTTTGTAGAGGTTTCGGACGAGCGGGTCTAAATGGGCCTTAAAATGGACCCGTTGAACTTATAACTGCGTAAAAACAACAGAAATTGAATTTTTGCAATACAATAGTGTTGAAAAGCTCGTAATCAACGATATGAACTCTTAAGTTTTGATTAAAACTTGTTTTTCGGTCCTTTTTGTAGAGGTTTCGGACGAACTGGTCTAAATGGGCCGTAAAATGGACCCGTTGGACTTTTAACTGAGTAAAAAGTACAAAAATCGAGTTTTTGCAATATAATCGTGTTGAAAAGATCGTAATCAATGATATGATGTCCTAAAATTTTATTAAAACTTTTTTCGGTCATTTTTGAAGAGGTTTCGGGCGAGCGGGTCTAGATGGGCCGTAAATTGGACCCGTTGGACTTTTAACTGAGTAAAAAATACCGAATTTGAGTTTTTGCAATATAATCTTGTTGAAAAGCTCGTAATCAATTATATGAACTCCTAAAATTTGATCAAAACTTGTTTTTTAGTCATTTTTGAAGAGGTTTCGGACGAGCGGGTCTAAATGGGCCTTAAAATGTACCCGTTGAACTTATAACTGCGTAAAAAGAACATAAATTAAATTTGTGCAATACAATCGTGTTGAAAAGATCGTAATCAGTTATATGAACTCCTAAAATTTGATTCAAAACTTGTTTTTCAGTCATTTTTGAAGAGGTTTCAAGCGAGCGGGTCTAAATGAGCCGTAAAATGGACCCATGGGACTTTTAACTGCATAAAAAGTACAAAAATTGAGTTTTTGCAATATAATCGTGTTGAAAAGCTCGTAATCAATTATATGAACTCCTAAAATTGGATCAAAACTTGTTTTTCGGTCCTTTTTGTAGTGGTTTTGGACGAGCGGGTCTAAATGGGCCTTAAAATGGACCCGTTGAAATTATAACTGCGTAAAATGAACATAAATTGAATTTTTGTAATACAATAGTGTTGAAAAGCTCGTAATCAACGATATGAACTCTTAAGTTTTGATTAAAACTTGTTTTGCGGTCCTTTTTGTAGAGGTTTCGGACGACCGGGTTTAAATGGGCCGTAAAATGGACCCGTTGGACTTTTAACTGAGTAAAAAGTACATAAATTGAGTTTTTGTAATATAATCGTGTTGAAAATATCGTAATCAATTATATGAACTCCTAAAATTTTATAAAAATTTGTTTTTCAGTCATTTTTGAAGAGGTTTCGGGCGAGCGGGTCTAAATGGGCCTTAAAATGGACCCGTTGGACTTTTAACTAAGTAAAAAATACCGAATTTGAATTTTTGCAATTTAATCTTGTTGAAAATCTCGTAATCAAGTATATGAACTCCTAAAATTGGATCAAAACTTGTTTTTCAGTCCTTTTTGTAGAGGTTTCGAACGAGCGGGTCTAAATGGGCCGTAAAATGGACCCGTTGGACTTTTAACAGAGTAAAAAATACCGAATTTGAGTTTTTGCAATATAATCATGTTGAAAAGCTCGTAATCAATTATATGAACTCCTAAAATTGGATCAAAACTTGGTTTTCGGTCCTTTTTGTAGAGGTTTCGGACGAGCGGGTCTAAATGAGCCTTAAAATAGATCCGTTGAACTTATAACTGCGTAAAAAGAACAGAAATAGAATTTTTGCAATACAATAGTGTTGAAAAGCTCGTAATCAATGATATGATGTCCTAAAATTTTATTAAAACTTTTTTTTCGGTCATTTTTGAAGAGGTTTCGGGAGAGCAGGTCTAAATGGGCCGTAAATTGGACCAGTTGGACTTTTAACTGAGTAAAAAATACCGAATTTGAGTTTTTGCAATATAATCTTGTTGAAAAGCTCGTAATCAATTATATGAACTCCTAAAATTTGATCAAAACTTGTTTTTTAGTCATTTTTGAAGAGGTTTCGGACGAGCGGGTCTAAATGGGCCTTAAAATGAACCCGTTGAACTTATAACTGCGTAAAAAGAACAGAAATTGAATTTTTGCAATACAATAGTGTTGAAAAGCTCGTAATCAACGATATGAACTCTTACGTTTTGATTAAAACTTGTTTTGCGGTCCTTTTTATAGAGGTTTCGGACGAGCGGGTCTAAATGGGCCGTAAAATGGACCCGTTAGACTTTTAATTGAGTAAAAATTACAAAATTGAGTTTTTGCAATATAATCGTGTTGAAAAGATCGTAATCAATGATATGAAGTCCTAAAATTTGATTAAAACATGTTTTTCGGTCATTTTTTGAAGAGGTTTCGGGCGAGCGGGTCTAAATGGGCCGTAAAATGGACCCGTTGGACTTTTAACTGAGTAAAAAAATACCGAATTTGTGTTTTTGCAATATAATCTTGTTGAAAACAACGTAATCAATTATATGAACTCCTTAAATTTGATCAAAACTTATTTTTCGGTCATTTTTGAAGAGGTTTGGGGCAAGCGGGTCTAAATGGGCCGCAAAATGGACCCGTTGGACTTTTAACTGAGTAAAAAATACCGAATTTGAGTTTTTGCAATATAATCGTGTTGAAAAGCTCGTAATCAATTATATGAACTCCTAAAATTGGATCAAAACTTGTTTTTCGGTCCTTTTTGTAGAGGTTTCGGACGAGCGGGTCTAAATGGGCCTTAAAATGGATCCGTTGAACTTATAACTGCGTAAAAAGAACAGAAATAGAATTTTTGCAATACAATAGTGTTGAAAAGCTCGTAATCAATGATATGAACTCTTATGTTTTGATTAAAACTTGTTTTGCTGTCCTTTTGTAGAGGTTTCGGACGAGCGGGTCTAAATGGGTCTTAAAATGGACCCGTTGGACTTTTAACTGAGTAAAAAATACAGAATTTGAGTTTTTGCAATATAATCTTGTTGAAAAGCTCGTAATCAATTATATGAACTCCCAAAATTGGATCGAAACTTGTTTTTCGGTCCTTTTGTAGAGGTTTCGGACGAGCGGGTCTAAATGGGCCTTAAAATGGACCTGTTGAACTTATGACTGCGTAAAAAGAACAAAAATTAAATTTTTCCAATACAATAGTGTTGAAAAGCTCGTAATCAATTATATGAACACCTAAAATTTGATCAAAACTTGTTTTTCGGTCCTTTTTGTAGAGGTTTCGGACGAGCGGGTCTAAATGGGCCTTAAAATGGACCCATTGAACTTATAATTGCGTAAAAAGAACAAAATTTTAATTTTTGTAAAACAATAGGGTTGAAAAGCTCGTAATCAACGATATGAACTCTTAAGTTTTGATTAAAACTTGTTTTGCGGTCCTTTTTGTAGAGGTTTCGGACGAGCGGGTCTAAATGGGCCGTAAAATGGACCCGTTGGACTTTTAACTAAGTAAAAAAATACAAAAATTGAGTTTTTGCAATATAATCTTGTTGAAACGATCGTAATCAATTATATGAACTCCTAAAATTTGATTAAAACTTGTTTTTCAGTCATTTTTGAAGAGTTTTCTGGCGAGCGGTTCTAAATGGGCCGTAAAATGGACCCGTTGGACTTTTAACTGAGTAAAAAGTACAAAAATTGAATTTTTGCAATATAATCGTGTTGAAAAGATCGTAATCAATTATATGAACTCCTAAAATTTGATTAAACTTGTCTTTTAGTCATTTTTGAAGAGGTTTCGGGCGAGCGGGTCTAAATGGGCCGTAACATGGACCCGTTGAACTTTTAACTGAGTAAAAAGTACAAAAATTGAGTTTTTGCAATATAATCGTGTTGAAAAGATCGTAATCAATGATATGAAGTCCTAAAATTTGATTAAAACATGTTTTTCGGTCATTTTTGAAGAGGTTTCGGACTAGCGGGTCTAAATGGGCCGTAAAATGGACTCGTTGGAATTTTAACTGAGTAAAAATTACCGAATTTGTGTTTTTGCAATATAATCTTGTTGAAAAGATCGTAATCAATTATACGAATTCCTAAAATTTGATCAAAACTTATTTTTCGGTCATTTTTGAAGAGGTTTCGGGCAAGCGGGTCTAAATGGGCCGCAAAATGGACCCGTTGGACTTTTAACTAACTAAAAAATACCGAATTTGAGTTTTTGCAATATAATCGTGTTGAAAAGCTCGTAATCAATTATATGAACTCCTAAAATTGGATCAAAACTTGTTTTACGGTCCTTTTTGTAGAGAATTCGGACGAGCGGGTCTAAATGAGCCTTAAAATAGACCCGTTGAACTTATAACTGCGTAAAAAGAACCGAATTTGTGTTTTTGCAATATAATCTTGTTGAAAAGATAGTAATCAATTATATGAACTCCTAAAATTTGATCAAAACTTATTTTTCGGTCATTTTTGAAGAGGTTTCGGGCGAGCGGGTCTAAATGGGCCGCAAAATGGACCCGTTGGATTTTTGAATGAGTAAAAAATACAGAATTTGAGTTTTTGCAATATAATCGTGTTGAAAAGCTCGTAATGAATTATATGAACTCCTAAAATTAGATCAAAACTTGTTTTTCGGTCCTTTTTGTAGAGGTTTCGGACGAGCGGGTCTAAATGGGCCTTAAAATGAACCCGTTGAACTTATAACTGCGTAAAAAGAACAGAAATTGAATTTTTGCAATACAATAGTGTTGAAAAGCTCGTAATCAACGATATGAACTCTTAACTAAGTAAAAAGTACAAAATTGAGTTTTTGCAATATAATCGTGTTGAAAATATCGTAATCAATGATATGAAGTCCTAAAATTTGATTAAAACTTGTTTTTCGGTCATTTTTGGAGATGTTTCGGGCGAGCAGGTCTAAATGGGCCGTAAAATGGACCCGTTAGACTTTTAACTAAGTAAAAAGTACAAAATTGAGTTTTTGCAATATAACCGTGTTGAAAATATCGTAATCAATGATATGAAGTCCTAAAATTTGATTAAAACTTGTTTTTCGGTCATTTTTGGAGATGTTTCGGGCGAGCAGGTCTAAATGGGCCGTAAAATGGACCCGTTGGCCTTTTAACTTAGTAAAAAATACCGAATTTGTGTTTTTGCAATATAATCTTGTTGAAAAGATAGTAATCAATTATATGAACTCCTAAAATTTGATCAAAACTTATTTTTCGGTCATTTTTGAAGAGGTTTCGGGCGAGCGGGTCTAAATGGGCCGCAAAATGGACCCGTTGGACTTTTGAATGAGTAAAAAATACAGAATTTGAGTTTTTGCAATATAATCGTGTTGAAAAGCTCGTAATGAATTATATGAACTCCTAAAATTGGATCAAAACTTGTTTTTCGGTCCTTTTTGTAGAGGTTTCGGACGAGCGGGTCTAAATGGGCCTTAAAATGAACCCGTTGAACTTATAACTGCGTAAAAAGAACAGAAATTGAATTTTTGCAATACAATAGTGTTGAAAAGCTCGTAATCAACGATATGAACTCTTAACTAAGTTAAAAGTACAAAATTGAGTTTTTGCAATATAATCGTGTTGAAAATATCGTAATCAATGATATGAAGTCCTAAAATTTGATTAAAACTTGTTTTTCGGTCATTTTTGGAGATGTTTCGGGCGAGCAGGTCTAAATGGGCCGTAAAATGGACCCGTTAGACTTTTAACTAAGTAAAAAGTACAAAATTGAGTTTTTGCAATATAATCGTGTTGAAAATATCGTAATCAATGATATGAAGTCCTAAAATTTGATTAAAACTTGTTTTTCGGTCATTTTTGGAGATGTTTCGGGCGAGCAGGTCTAAATGGGCCGTAAAATGGACCCGTTGGCCTTTTAACTTAGTAAAAAATACCGAATTTGTGTTTTTGCAATATAATCTTGTTGAAAAGATAGTAATCAATTATATGAACTCCTAAAATTTGATCAAAACTTATTTTTCGGTCATTTTTGAAGAGGTTTCGGGCGAGCGGGTCTAAATGGGCCGCAAAATGGACCCGTTGGACTTTTAAATGAGTAAAAAATACAGAATTTGAGTTTTTGCAATATAATCGTGTTGAAAAGCTCGTAATGAATTATATGAACTCCTAAAATTGGATCAAAACTTGTTTTTTGGTCCTTTTCGTAGAGGTTTCGGACGAGCGGGTCTAAATGGGCCTTAAAATGAACCCGTTGAACTTATAACTGCGTAAAAAGAACAGAAATTGAATTTTTGCAATACAATAGTGTTGAAAAGCTCGTAATCAACGATATGAACTCTTAAGTTTTGATTAAAACTTGTTTTGTTGTCCTTTTGTAGAGGTTTCGGACGAGCGGGTCTAAATGGGCCGTAAAATGGACCCGTTGGAATTTTAACTGAGTAAAAAGTACAAAAATTGAGTTTTTGCAATATAATCGGGTTGAAAAGATCGTAATCAATTATATGAACTCCTAAAATTTGATTAAAACTTGTTTTTCAGTCATTTTTGAAGAGGTTTCGGGCGAGCGAGTCTAAATGGGCCGTAAAATGGATCAGTTGGACTTTTAACTGAGTAAAAAATACCGAATTTGAGGTTTTACAATATAACCTTGTTGAAAAGCTTGTAATCAATTATATGAAATCCTAAAGTTTGATCAAAACTTGTTTTCGATCCTTTTTGTAGAGGTTTCGGACGAGCGGGTCTAAATGGGCCTTAAAATGGACCCATTGAACTTATAACTGCTTAAAAAGAACAGAAATTGAATTTTTGCAATACAATCGTGTTGAAAAGATCGTAATCAGTTATATGAACTCCTAAAGTTTGATTAAAACTTGTTTTTCAGTCATTTTTAAAGAGGTTTCGAGCGAGCGGGTCTAAATGGGCCGTAAAATGGACCCGTTGGACTTTTAACTGAGTAAAATGTACACAAATTGAGTTTTTGCAATATAATCGTGTTGAAAAGATCGTAATCTATTATATGAACTCCTAAAATTTGACTAAAACTTGTTTTTCAGTCATTTTCGAAGAGGTTTTGGGCGAGCGGGTCTAAATGGGCCGTAAAATGGACTCGTTGGACTTTTAACTGAGTAAAAAATACCGAATTTGAGTTTTTGCATAATAATATTGTTGAAAAGCTCGTAATCAATTATATGAACACCTAAAATTTGATCAAAATCTGTTTTTCGTTCCTTTTTGTAGAGGTTTCGGGCGATCGGGTCTAAATGGGCCTTAATATGGACCCGTTTAACTTATAACTGCGTAAAAAGAACAAAAATTGAATTTTTGCAATACAATAGTGTTGAAAAGCTCGTAATTAACGATATGAACTCTTAAGTTTTGATTAAAACTTGTTTTGCGGTCCTTTTTGTAGAGGTTTCGGACGAGCGGGTCTAAATGGGCCGCAAAATGGACCCGTTAGACTTTTAACGGAGTAAAAAATACAGAAATTGAGTTTTTGCAATATAATCGTGTTGAAACGATCGTAATCAATTATATGAACTCCTAAAATTTGATTAAAACTTGTTTTTCAGTCATTTTTGAAGAGTTTTCGGGCGAGCGGGTCTAAATGGGCCGAAAATGGACCCGTTGGTCTTTTAACTGAGTTAAAAATACAGAAATTAACTTTTAGCAATATAATCTTGTTGAAAAGCTTGTAATCAATTACATGAACTCCTAAAATTGGATCAAAACTTGTTTTTCGGTCCTTTTTGTAGTGGTTTCGGACGAGCGGGTCTACATGGGCCTTAAAATGGACCCGTTGAACTTATAACTGCGTAAAAAGAACAAAAATTTAATTTTTGCAATACAATAGTGTTGAAAAGCTCGTAATCAACGATATGAACTCTTAAGTTTTGATTAAAACTTGTTTTGCGGTCCTTTTTGTAGAGGTTTCGGGCGAGCGGGTCTACATGGGCCGTAAAATGGACCCGTTGGACTTTGAACTAAGTAAAAAATTTAGAAATTGAGTTTTTGCAATATAATCGTGTTGAAACGATCGTAATCAATTATATGAACTCCTAAAATTTGATTAAAACTTGTTTTTCATTCATTTTTGAAGAGGTTTCGGGCGAGCGAGTCTAAATGGGCCGTAAAATGGACCCGTTGGACTTTTAACTGAGTAAAAAACACAGAATTTGAGTTTTTGCAATATGATATTGTTGAAAAGCTCGTAATCAATTATATGAACTCCTAAAATTGGATCAAAACTTGTTTTTTAGTCATTTTTGAAGAGGTTTCGGACGAGCGGGTCTAAATGGGCCTTAAAATGTACCCGTTGAACTTATAACTGCGTAAAAAGAACATAAATTAAATTTTTGCAATACAATCGTGTTGAAAAGATCTTAATCAGTTATATGAACTCCTAAAGTTTGATTAAAACTTGTTTTTCAGTCATTTTTGAAGAGTTTTCGGGCGAGCGGGTCTAAATGGGCCGTAAAATGGACCCGTTGGACTTTTAACTGAGTAAAAAATACCAAATTTGAGTTTTTGCAATATAATCTTGTTGAAAAGCTCGTAATCAATTATATGAACTCCTAAAATTTGATCAAAACTTGTTTTTTAGTCATTTTTGAAGAGGTTTCGGACGAGCGGGTCTAAATGGGCCTTAAAATGTACCCGTTGAACTTATAATTGCGTAAAAAGAACATAAATTAAATTTTTGCAATACAATCGTGTTGAAAAGATCGTAATCAGTTATATGAATTCCTAAAATTTGATTAAAACTTGTTTTTCAGTCATTTTTGAAGAGGTTTCGGGCGAGCGGGTCTAAATGAGCCGTAAAATGGACCCATTGGACTTTTAACTGAGTAAAAAGTACAAAAATTGAGTTTTTACAATATAATCGTGTTGAAAAGCTCGTAATCAATTATATGAACTCCTAAAATTGGATCAAAACTTGTTTTTCGGTCTTTTTGTAGTGGTTTCGGTCGAGCGGGTCTAAATGGGACTTAAAATGGACCCGTTGAAATTATAACTGCGTAAAAAGAACATAAATTGAATTTTTGTAATACAATAATGTTGAAAAGCTCGTAATCAACGATATGAACTCTTAAGTTTTGATTAAAACTTGTTTTGCGGTCCTTTTTGTAGAGGTTTCGGGCGAGCGGGTCTAAATGGGCCGAAAAATGGACCCGTTGGACTTTTAACTGAGTTAAAAATACAGAAATTGACTTTTAGCAATATAATCTTGTTGAAAAGCTCGTAATCAATTACATGAACTCCTAAAATTGGATCAAAACTTGTTTTTCGGTCCTTTTTGTAGTGGTTTCGGATGAGCGGGTCTAAATGTGCCTTAAAATGGACCCGTTGAACTTATAACTGCGTAAAAAGAACAAAAATTTAATTTTTGCAATACAATAGTGTTGACAAGCTCGTAATCAACGATATCAACTCTTCAGTTTTGATTAAAACTTGTTTTGCGGTCCTTTTTGTAGAGGTTTCGGACGAGCGGGTCTAAATGGGCTGTAAAATAGACCCGTTGGACTTTTAACCGAGTAAAAAGTACAAAAATTGAGTTTTTGCAATATAATCGTGTTGAAAAGATCGTAATCAATTATATGAACTCCTAAAATTTGATTAAAACTTGTTTTTCAGTCATTTTTGAAGAGGTTTCGGGCGAGCGGGTCTAAATGAGCCGTAAAATAAACCCGTTGGACTTTTAACTGAGTAAAAAAATACCAAATTTGAGTTTTTGCAATATAATCTTGTTGAAAAGCTCGTAATCAATTATATGAACTCCTAAAATTGGATCAAAACTTGTTTTTCGGTACTTTTTGTAGAGGTTTCGGACGAGCGGGTCTAAATGGGCCTTAAAATGGACCCGTTGAACATAAAACTGCGTAAAAACAACAGAAATTGAATTTTGGCAATACAATAGTGTTGAAAAGCTCGTAATCAACGATATGAACTCTTAAGTTTTGATTAAAACTTTTTTTCGGTCCTTTTTGTAGAGGTTTCGGACGAACTGGTCTAAATGCGCCGTAAAATGGACCCGTTGGACTTTTAACTGAGTAAAAAGTACAAAAATCGAGTTTTTGCAATATAATCGTGTTGAAAAGATCGTAATCAATGATATGAAGTCCGAAAATTTTATTAAAACTTTTTTTTCGGTCATTTTTGAAGAGGTTTCGGGCGAGCGGGTCTAAATGGGCCGTAAATTGGACCCGTTGGACTTTTAATGAGTAAAAAATACCGAATTTGAGTTTTTGCAATATAATCTTGTTGAAAAGCTCGTAATGAATTATATGAACTCCTAAAATTTGATCAAAACTTGTTTTTTAGTCATTTTGAAGAGGTTTCGGATGAGCGGGTCTAAATGGGCCTTAAAATGTACCTGTTGAATTTATAACTGCGTAAAAAGGACATAAATTAAATTTTTGCAATAAAATCGTGTTGAAAAGATCGTAATCAGTTATATGAACTCCTAAAATTTGATTAAAACTTGTTTTTCAATCATTTTTGAAGAGGTTTCGGGCGAGCGGGTCTAAATGAGCCGTAAAATGGACCCATTGGACTTTTAACTGCGTAAAAAGTACAAAAATTGAGTTTTTGCAATATAATCGTGTTGAAAAGGTCGTAATCAATTATATGAACTCCTAAAATTGGATCAAAACTTGTTTTTCAGTCCTTTTTGTAGTGGTTTCGGACGAGCGGGTCTAAATGGGCCTTAAAATGGACCCGTTGAAATTATAACTGCGTAAAAAGAACATAAATTGAATTTTTGTAATACAATAGTGTTGAAAAGCTCGTAATCAACGATATGAACTCTTAAGTTTTGATTAAAACTTGTTTTGCGGTCCTTTTTGTAGAGGTTTCGGACGACCGGGTCTAAATGGGCCGTAAAATGGACCCGTTGGACTTTTAACTGAGTAAAAAGTACATAAATTGAGTTTTTGCAATATAATCGTGTTGAAAATATCGTAATCAATTATATGAACTCCAAAAATTTGATAAAAACCTGTTTTTCAGTCATTTTTGAAGAGGTTTCGGGCGAGCGGGTCTAAATGGGCCGTAAAATGGACCCGTTGGACTTTTAACTAAGTAAAAAATACAGAATTTGAGTTTTTGCAATATAATCTTGTTGAGAATCTCGTAATCAATTATATGAACTCCAAAAATTGGATCAAAACTTGTTTTTCGGTCCTTTTTGTAGAGGTTTCGAACGAGCGGGTCTATATGGGCCGTAAAATGGACCCGTTGGACTTTTAACTGAGTAAAAACTACAAAAATTGAGTTGTTGCAATATAATCGTGTTGAAAAGATCGTAATCAATTATATGAACTCCTAAAATTTGATTAAAACTTGTTTTTAGTCATTTTTGAAGAGGTTTCGGGCGAGCGGGTCTAAATTGGCCGTAAAATGGACTTGTTGGACTTTTAACTAAGTAAAAAATACCGAATTTGAGTTTTTGCAATATAATCTTGTTGAAAAGCTCGTAATCAATTATATGAACTCCTAAAATTTGATCAAAACTTGTTTTCGGTCCTTTTTGCATAGATTTCGGACGAGCGGGTCTAAATGGGCCTTAAAATGGACTCGTTGAACTTATAACTGCGTAAAAAGAACAGAAATTGAATTTTTGCAATACAATAGTGTTGAAACGATCGTAATCAACGATATGAACTCTTAAGTTTTGATTAAAACTTGTTTTGCGGTCCTTTTTGTAGAGGTTTCGGACGAGCGGGTCTAAATGGGCCGTAAAATGGACCCGTTGGACTTTTAACTGAGTAAAAATTACAGAAATTGGGTTTTTGCAATATAATCGTGTTGAAACGATCGTAATCAATTATATGAACTCCTAAAATTTGATTAAAACTTTTGTTTCAGTCATTTTTTAAGTGGTTTCGGGCGAGCGGGTCTAAATGGGCCGTAAAATGGACCCGTTGGACTTTTAACCGAGTAAAAAATACAGAAATTGACTTTTTGCAATATAATCTTGTTGAAAATCTCGTAATCAATTATATGAACTCCTAAAATTGGATAAAAACTTACTTTTCTGTCCTTTTTGTAGTGGTTTCGGACGAGCGGGTCTAAATGGGCCTTAAAATGGACCCTTTGAACTTATAACTGCGTAAAAAGAACATAAATTGAATTTTTGCAATACAATAGTGTTGAAAAGCTCGTAATCAACGATATGAACTCTTAAGTTTTGATTAAAACTTGTTTTGCGGTCCTTTTTGTAGAGGTTTCAGACGAGCGAGTCTAAATGTGCCGTTAAATGGACCCGTTGGAATTTTAACTGAGTAAAAAATACAGAATTTGAGTTTTTGCAATATAATCTTGTTGAAAAGCTCGTAATCAATTATATAAACTCCTAAAATTGGATCAAAACTTGTTTTTCGGTTCTTTTTGTAGAGGTTTCGGACGAGCGGGTGTAAATGGGCCTTAAAATGGACCCGTTGAACTTATAACTACGTAAAACGAGCATAAATTGAATTTTTGCAATAAAATAGTGTTGAAGAGCTCGTAATCAATGATATGAACTCTTAAGTTTTGATTAAAACTTGTTTTGCGGCCCTTTTTGTAGAGGTTTCGGACGAGCGGGTCTAAATGGGCCTTAAAATGGACCCGTTGGACTTTTAACTGAGTAAAAAGTACAAAAATTGAGTTTTTGCAATATAATCGTGTTGAAAAGATCGTAATCAATGATATGAATTCCTAAAATTTGATTAAAACTTGGTTTTCGGTCATTTTTGAAGAGGTTTCAGGCGCGCGGGTCTAAATGGGCCGTAAAATGGACCCGTTGGACTTTTAACTAAGTAAAAAATCCTGAATTTGAGTTTTTGCAATATAATCTTGTCGAAAAGCTCATAATTAATTATATGAACACGTAAAGTGGGATCAAAACCTGTTTTTCGGTCCTTTTTGTAGAGGTTTCGGACGAGCGGGTCTAAATGGGCCTTAAAATGGACCCGTTGAACTTATAACTACGTAAAACGAACAGAAATTGAATTTTTGCAATAAAATAGTGTTGAAGAGCTCGTAATCAACGATATGAACTCTTAAGTTTTGATTAAAACTTGTTTTGCGGTCCTTTTTGTAGAGGTTTCGGACGAGCGGGTCTAAATGGGTCGTAAAATGGACCCGTTGGACTTTTAACTGAGTTAAAAAGTAGAAAAATTGAGTTTTTGCAATATAATCGTGTTGAAAAGATCGTAATCAATGATATGAAGTCCTAAAATTTGATTAAAACTTGTTTTTCGGTCATTTTTGAAGAGGTTTTGGGCGAGCGGGTCTAAATGGGCCGTAAAATGGACCCGTTGGACTTTTTACTGAGTAAAAAATACCGAATTTGTGTTTTTGCAATATAATCTTGTTGAAAAGATCGTAATCAATTATATGAACTCCTAAAATTTGATCAAAACTTATTTTACGGTCATTTTTGAAGAGGTTTCGGGCGAGCGGGTCTAAATGGGCCGTAAAATGGACTGTTGGACTTTTAACTGAGTAAAAAATACTGAATTTAAGTTTTTGCAATATAATCATGTTGAAAAGCTCGTAATCAATTATATGAACTCCTAAAATTGGATTTTAAACATATTTTACGGTCATTTTTGAAGAGGTTTCGGGCGAGCGGGTCTATATGGGCCGTAAAATGGACCTGTTGGACTTTTAACTGAGTAAAAAATACCGAATTTAAGTTTTTGTAATATAATCATGTTGAAAAGCTCGTAATCAATTATATGAACTCCTAAAATTGGATTAAAACTTATTTTTCGGTCATTTTTGAAGAGGTTTCGGGCGAGCGGGTCTAAATGGGACGTAAAATGGACCCGTTGGACTTTTAACTGAGTAAAAAATAATGAATTTGAGTTTTTGCAATATAATCTTGTTGAAAAGCTCGTAATCAATTATATGAACTCCTAAAATTGGATTAAAACTTGTTTTTCGGTCCTTTTTGTAGAGGTTTCGGACGAGCGGGTCTAAATGAGCCTTAAAATGGACCCGTTGAACTTATAACTGCGTAAAAAGAACAGAAATTGAATTTTTGCATTACAATAGTGTTGAAAAGCTCGCAATCAACGATATGAACTCTTAAGTTTTGATTAAAACTTGTTTTGCGGTCCTTTTGTAGTGGTTTCGGACGAGCGAGTCTAAATGGGCCGTAAAATGGACCCGTTGGACTTTTGACTAAGTAAAAAGTACAAAAATTGAGTTTTTGCAATATAATCGTGTTGAAAAGATCATAATCAATTATATGAACTCTTAAAATTTGATTAAAACTTGTTTTGCGGCCCTTTTTGTAGAGGTTTCGGACGAGCGGGTCTAAATGGGCCTTAAAATGGACCCGTTGGACTTTTAACTGAGTAAAAAGTACAAAAATTGAGTTTTTGCAATATAATCGTGTTGAAAAGATTGTAATCAATGATATGAAGTCCTAGAATTTGATTAAAACTTTTTTTTCGGTCATTTTTGAAGAGGTTTCGGGCGAGCGGGTCTAAATGGGCCGTAAAATGGACCAGTTGGACTTTTAACTGAGTAAAAAATACCGAATTTGAGTTTTTGCAATATAATCTTTTTTAAAAGCTCGTAATCAATTATATGAACTCCTAAAATTTGATCAAAACTTGATTTTCAGTCATTTTTAAAGAGGTTTCGGACGAGCGGGTCTAAATGGGCCTTAAAATGAACCCGTTGAACTTATAACTGCGTAAAAAGAACCGAAATTAAATTTTTGCAATACAATCGTGTTGAAAAGATCGTAATCAGTTATATGAACTCCTGAAATTTGATTAAACTTTTTTTCAGTCATTTTTGAAGAGGTTTCGGGCGAGCGGGTCTAAATGGACCGTAAAATGGACCCGTTGGACTTTTAACTGAGTAAAAAATACCGAATTTGAGTTTTTGCAATATAATCTTGTTGAAAAGCTCATAATCAATTATATGAACTCCTAAAATTGGATCAGAACTTGTTTTTCGGTTCTTTTGTAGAGGTTTCGGACGAGCGGGTGTAAATGGGCCTTAAAATGGACCCGTTGAACTTATAACTACGTAAAACGAGCATAAATTGATTTTTTGCAATAAAATAGTGTTGAAGAGCTCGTAATCAACGATATGAACTCTTAAGTTTTGATTAAAACTTGTTTTGCGGCCCTTTTTGTAGAGGTTTCGGACGAGCGGGTCTAAATGGGCCTTAAAATGGACCCGTTGGACTTTTAACTAAGTAAAAAATACCGAATTTGTGTTTTTGCAATATAATCTTGTTGAAAAGATCGTAATCAATTATATGAACTCCTAAAATTTGATCAAAACTTATTTTACGGTCATTTTTGAAGAGGTTTCGGGCGAGCGAGTCTAAATGGGCCGTAAAATGGACTGTTGGACTTTTAACTGAGTACAAAATACTGAATTTAAGTTTTTGCAATATAATCATGTTGAAAAGCTCGTAATCAATTATATGAAATCCTAAAATTGGATTTTAAACTTATTTTACGGTCATTTTTGAAGAGGTTTCGGGCGAGCGGGTCTAAATGGGCCGTAAAATGGACCTGTTGGACTTTTAACTGAGTAAAAAATACCGAATTTAAGTTTTTGCAATATAATCATGTTGAAAAGCTCGTAATCAATTATATGAACTCCTAAAATTGGATTAAAACTTATTTTTAGGTCATTTTTGAAGAGGTTTCGGGCGAGCGGGTCTAAGTGGGACGTAAAATGGACCCGTTGGACTTTTAACTGAGTATAAAATAATGAATTTGAGTTTTTGCAATATAATCTTGTTGAAAAGCTCGTAATCAATTATATGAACTCCTAAAATTGGATTAAAACTTGTTTTTCGGTCCTTTTTGTAGAGGTTTCGGACGAGCGGGTCTAAATGGGCCTTAAAATGGACCCGTTGAACTTATAACTGCGTAAAAAGAACAGAAATTGAATTTTTGCATTACAATAGTGTTGAAAAGCTCGCAATCAACGATATGAACTCTTAAGTTTTGATTAAAACTTGTTTTGCGGTCCTTTTGTAGAGGTTTCGGACGAGCGAGTCTAAATGGGCTGTAAAATGGACCCGTTGGACTTTTGACTGAGTAAAAAGTACAAAAATTGAGTTTTTGCAATATAATCGTGTTGAAAAGATCATAATCAATTATATGAACTCTTAAAATTTGATTAAAACTTATTTTTTAGTCATTTTTAATTGGTTTCGGGCGAGCGGGTCAAAATGGGCCGTAAAATGGACCCATTGGACTTTTAACTAAGTAAAAAATACCGAATTTGAGTTTTTGCAATATAATCTTGTTGAAAAGCTCGTAATCAATTATATGAACTCCTAAAATTTGATCAAAACTTGTTTTCGGTCCTTTTTGTAGAGATTTCGGACGAGCGGGTCTAAATGGGCCTTAAAATGGACCCGTTGAACTTATAACTGCGTAAAAAGAACAGAAATTGAATTTTTGCAATACAATCGTGGTTAAAAGATCGTAATCAGTTATATGAACTCCTAAAATTTGATTAAAACTTGTTTTTCAGTCATTTTTGAAGAGGTTTCAGGCGAGCGGGTCTAAATGGGCCGTAAAATGGACCCGTTGGACTTTTAACTAAGTAAAAAGTACAAAAATTGAGTTTTTGCAATATATTCGTGTTGAAAAGATTGTAATCAATGATATGAAGTCCTAGATTTTGATTAAAACTTTTTTTTCGGTCATTTTTGAAGAGGTTTCGGGCGAGCGGGTCTAAATGGGCCGTAAAATGGACCCGTTGGACTTTTAACTGAGTAAAAAATACCGAATTTGAGTTTTTGCAATATAATCTTGTTTAAAAGCTCGTAATCAATTATATGAACTCCTAAAATTTGATCAAAACTTGATTTTCAGTCATTTTTAAAGAGGTTTCGGACGAGCGGGTCTAAATGGGCCTTAAAATGAACCCGTTGGACTTTTAACTGAGTAAAAAGTACAAAAATTGAGTTTTTGCAATATAATCGTGTTGAAAAGATCGTAATCAATGATATGAAGTCCTAAAATTTGATTAAAACTTGTTTTTCGGTCATTTTTGAAGAGGTTTCGGGCGAGCGGGTCTATATGGGCCGTAAAATGGACCAATTGGACTTTTTACTGAGTAAAAAACACCGAATTTGTGTTTTTACAATATAATCTTGTTGAAAAGATCGTAATCAATTATATGAACTCCTAAAATTTGATCAAAACTTATTTTACGGTCATTTTTGAAGAGGTTTCGGGCGAGCGGGTCTAAATGGGCCGTAAAATGGACTGTTGGACTTTTAACTGAGTAAAAAATACCGAATTTAAGTTTTTGCAATATAATCATGTTGAAAAGCTCGTAATCAATTATATGAACTCCTAAAATTGGATTTTAAACTTATTTTACGGTCATTTTTGAAGAGGTTTCGGGCGAGCGGGTCTAAATGGGCCGTAAAATGGACCTGTTGGACTTTGAACTGAGTAAAAAATACCGAATTTAAGTTTTTGCAATATAATCATGTTGAAAAGCTCGTAATCAATTATATGAACTTCTAAAATTGGATTAAAACATATTTTTCGGTCATTTTTGAAGAGGTTTCGGGCGAGCGGGTCTAAATGGGACGTAAAATGGACCCGTTGGAGTTTTACCTGAGTAAAAAATAACGAATTTGAGTTTTTGCAATATAATCTTGTTGAAAAGCTCGTAATCAATTATATGAACTCCTAAAATTGGATTAAAACTTGTTTTTCGGTCCTTTTTGTAGAGGTTTCGGACGAGCGGGTCTAAATGGGCCTTAAAATGGACCTGTTGAACTTATAACTGCGTAAAAAGAACATAAATTGAATTTTTGCATTACAATAGTGTTGAAAAGCTCGCAATCAACGATATGAACTCTTAAGTTTTGATTAAAACTTGTTTTGCGGTCCTTTTGTAGAGGTTTCGGACGAGCGAGTCTAAATGGGCCGTAAAATGGACCCGTTGGACTTTTGACTGAGTAAAAAGTACAAAAATTGAGTTTTTGCAATATAATCGTGTTGAAAAGATCATAATCAATTATATGAACTCTTAAAATTTGATTAAAACCTGTTTTTTAGTCATTTTTAATTGGTTTCGGGCGAGCGGGTCAAAATGGGCCGTAAAATGGACCCATTGGACTTTTAACTAAGTAAAAAATAGCGAATTTGAGTTTTTGCAATATAATCTTGTTGAAAAGCTCGTAATCAATTATATGAACTCCTAAAATTTGATCAAAACCTGTTTTCGGTCCTTTTTGTAGAGATTTCGGACGAGCGGGTCTAAATGGGCCTTAAAATGGACCCTTTGAACTTATAACTGCGTAAAAAGAACAGAAATTGAATTTTTGCAATATAATCGTGTTTAAAAGATCGTAATCAGTTATATGAACTCCTAAAATTTGATTAAAACTTGTTTTTCAGTCATTTTTGAAGAGGTTTCGGGCGAGCGGGTCTAAATGGGTCGTAAAATGGACCCGTTGGACTTTTAACTAAGAAAAAAGTACAAAAATTGAGTTTTTGCAATATAATCGTGTTGAAAAGATTGTAATCAATGATATGAAGTCCTAGAATTTGATTAAAACTTTTTTTCGGTCATTTTTGAAGAGGTTTCGGGCGAGCGGGTCTAAATGGGCCGTAAAATGGACCCGTTGGACTTTTAACTGAGTAAAAAATACCGAATTTGAGTTTTTCTATATAATCTTGTTTAAAAGCTCGTAATCAATTATATGAACTCCTAAAATTTGATCAAAACTTGATTTTCAGTCATTTTTAAAGAGGTTTCGGACGAGCGGGTCTAAATGGGCCATAAAATGAACCCGTTGAACTTATAACTGCGTAAAAAGAACCGAAATTAAATTTTTGCAATACAATCGTGTTGAAAAGATCGTAATCAGTTATATGAACTCCTGAAATTTGATTAAACTTTTTTTCAGTCATTTTTGAAGAGGTTTCGGGCGAGCGGGTCTAAATGGACCGTAAAATGGACCCGTTGGACTTTTAACTGAGTAAAAAATACCGAATTTGAGTTTTTGCAATATAATCTTGTTGAAAAGCTCGTAATCAATTATATGAAATCCTAAAATTTGATCAAAACTTGTTTTCGATCCTTTTTGTAGAGGTTTCGGATGAGCGGGTCTTAATGGGCCTTAAAATGGACCCGTTGAACTTATAACTGCTTAAAAAGAACAGAAATTGAATTTTTGCAATACAATTGTTTTGAAAAGATCGTAATCAGTTATATGAACTCCTAAAATTTGATTAAAACTTGTTTTTCAGTCATTTTTGAAGAGGTTTCGGGCGAGTGGGTCTAAATGGGCCGTAAATTGGACCCGTTGGACTTTTAACTAAGTAAAAAATACCGAATTTGAGTTTTTGCAATATAATCTTGTTGAAAAGCTCATAATAAATTATATGAACTCCTAAAATTTTATTAAAACTTTTTTTTCGGTCCTTTTTGTAGAGGTTTCGGGCGAGCGGGTCTAAATGGGCCGTAAAATGGACCCGTTGGACTTTTAACTAAGTAAAAAAATACCGAATTTGAATTTTTGCTATATAATCTTGTTGAAAAGCTCGTAATCAATTATATGAACTCCTAAAATTGGATCAATAATTGTCTTTCGGTCCATTTTATAGAGGTTTCGGACGAGCATGTCTAATAGGCCTTAAAATGGACTCGTTGAACTTATAACGGCGTAAAAAGAACAGAAATTGACTTTTTGCAATATAACCTTGTTGAAAAGCTCATAATCTATTATATGAACTCCTAAAATTGGATCAAAATTTGTTTTTCGGTCCTTTTTGTAGTGGTTTCGAACCAGCGGGTCTAAATTGTCCTTAAAATGGACCCGTTGAACTTATAACTGCGTAAAAAGAACATAAATTGAATTTTTGCAAAACAATAGTGTTGAAAAGATCGTAATGAACAATATGAACTCTTAAGTTTTGATTAAAACTTGTTTTACGGTCCTTTTTGTAGAGGTTTCGGACGAGCGGGTCTAAATGGGCCGTAAAATGGACCCGTTAGACTTTTACTGAGTAAAAAATACAGAAATTGGGTTTTTGCAATATAATCTTGTTGAAACGATCGTAATCAATTATATGAACTTCTAAAATTTGATTAAAACTTGTTTTTCAGTCATTTTTGAAGAGGTTTCGTGCGAGCGGGTCTAAATGGGCCGTAAAATGGACCCGTTGGACTTTTAAATGAGTAAAAAATACAGAAATTGACTTTTTGCAATATATTCTTGTTGAAAATCTCGTAATCAATTATATGAACTCCTAAAATTGGATCAAAACTTGTTTTTCTGTCCTTTTTGTAGTGGTTTCGGACGAGCGGGTCTAAATGGGCCTTAAAATGGACCCGTTGAACTTATAACTGCGTAAAAAGAACATAAATTGAATTTTTGCAATACAATAGTGTTGAAAAGCTCGTAATCAACGATATGAATTCTTAAGTTTTGATTAAAACTTGTTTTGCGGTTCTTTTTGTAGAGGTTTCAGACTAGCGGGTCTAAATGGGCCGTAAAATGGAACCGTTGGACTTTTAACTGAGTAAAAAGTACATAAATTGAGTTTTAGCAATATAATCGTGTTGAAAAGAACGTAATAAATTATATGAACTCCTAAAATTTGATTAAAACTTGTTTTTCAGTCATTTTTGAAGAGGTTTCAGACGCGCGGGTCTAAATGGGACGTAAAATGGACCCGTTGGACTTTTAACTAAGTAAAAAATCCTGAATTTGAGTTTTTGCAATATAATCTTGTCGAAAAGCTCGTAATCAATTATATGAACTCGTAAAATTGGATCAAAACCTGTTTTCGGTCCTTTTTGTAGAGGTTTCGGACGAGCGGGTCTAAGTGGGCCTTAAAATGGACCTGTTGAACTTATAACTACGTAAAACGAACAGAAATTGAATTTTTGCAATAAAATAGTGTTGACGAGCTCGTAATCAACGATATGAACTCTTAAGTTTTGATTAAAACTTGTTTTGCGGTCCTTTTTGTAGAGGTTTCGGACGAGCGGGTCTAAATGGGCCGTAAAATGGACCCGTTGGACTTTTAACTGAGTAAAAAGAACAAAAAATGAGTTTTTGCAATATAATCGTGTTGAAAAGATCATAATCAATTATATGAACTCCTAAAATTTGATTAAAACTTGTTTTTAGTCATTTTTGAAGAGGTTTTGGGCGAGCGGGTCTAAATTAGCCATAAAATGGACCCGTTGGACTTTTAACTGAGTAAAAAATACCGAATTTTTGTTTTTGCAATATAATCTTGTTGAAAAGCTCGTAATCAATTATATGAACTCCTAAAATTGGATCAAAACTTGTTTTTCGGTCCTTTTTGTAGAGGTTTCGGATGAGCGGGTCTAAATGGGCCTTAAAATGGACCCGTTGAAGTTATAACTGCGTAAAAAGAACAGAAATTGAATTTTTGCATTACAATAGTGTTGAAAAGCTCGCAATCAACGATATGAACTCTTAAGTTTTGATTAAAACTTGTTTTGCGGTCCTTTTTGTAGAGGTTTCGGACGAGCTGGTCTAAATGGGCTGTAAAATGTACCCGTTGGGCTTTTAACTGAGTAAAAAGTACAAAAATTGAGTTTTTGCAATATAATCATGTTGAAAAGATCGTAATCAATGATATGAAGTCCTAAAATTTGATTAAAACTTGTTTTTCGATCATTTTTGAAAAGGTTTCGGGTGAGTTGGTCTAAATGGGACGTAAAATGGACCCGTTGGACTTTTTACTGAGTAAAAAATACCGAATTTGAGGTTTTGCAATATAATCTTGTTGAAAAGCTCGTAATCAATTATATGAACTCCTAAAATTGGATTAAAACTTGTTTTTCGGTCCTTTTTGTAGAGGTTTCGGACGAGCGGGTCTAAATGAGCCTTAAAATGGACCCGTTGAACTTATAACTGCGTAAAAAGAACAGAAATTGAATTTTTGCATTACAATAGTGTTGAAAAGCTCGCAATCAACGATATGAACTCTTAAGTTTTGATTAAAACTTGTTTTGCGGTCCTTTTGTAGTGGTTTCGGACGAGCGAGTCTAAATGGGCCGTAAAATGGACCCGTTGGACTTTTGACTAAGTAAAAAGTACAAAAATTGAGTTTTTGCAATATAATCGTGTTGAAAAGATCATAATCAATTATATGAACTCTTAAAATTTGATTAAAACTTGTTTTGCGGCCCTTTTTGTAGAGGTTTCGGACGAGCGGGTCTAAATGGGCCTTAAAATGGACCCGTTGGACTTTTAACTGAGTAAAAAGTACAAAAATTGAGTTTTTGCAATATAATCGTGTTGAAAAGATTGTAATCAATGATATGAAGTCCTAGAATTTGATTAAAACTTTTTTTTCGGTCATTTTTGAAGAGGTTTCGGGCGAGCGGGTCTAAATGGGCCGTAAAATGGACCAGTTGGACTTTTAACTGAGTAAAAAATACCGAATTTGAGTTTTTGCAATATAATCTTTTTTAAAAGCTCGTAATCAATTATATGAACTCCTAAAATTTGATCAAAACTTGATTTTCAGTCATTTTTAAAGAGGTTTCGGACGAGCGGGTCTAAATGGGCCTTAAAATGAACCCGTTGAACTTATAACTGCGTAAAAAGAACCGAAATTAAATTTTTGCAATACAATCGTGTTGAAAAGATCGTAATCAGTTATATGAACTCCTGAAATTTGATTAAACTTTTTTTCAGTCATTTTTGAAGAGGTTTCGGGCGAGCGGGTCTAAATGGACCGTAAAATGGACCCGTTGGACTTTTAACTGAGTAAAAAATACCGAATTTGAGTTTTTGCAATATAATCTTGTTGAAAAGCTCATAATCAATTATATGAACTCCTAAAATTGGATCAGAACTTGTTTTTCGGTTCTTTTGTAGAGGTTTCGGACGAGCGGGTGTAAATGGGCCTTAAAATGGACCCGTTGAACTTATAACTACGTAAAACGAGCATAAATTGATTTTTTGCAATAAAATAGTGTTGAAGAGCTCGTAATCAACGATATGAACTCTTAAGTTTTGATTAAAACTTGTTTTGCGGCCCTTTTTGTAGAGGTTTCGGACGAGCGGGTCTAAATGGGCCTTAAAATGGACCCGTTGGACTTTTAACTAAGTAAAAAATACCGAATTTGTGTTTTTGCAATATAATCTTGTTGAAAAGATCGTAATCAATTATATGAACTCCTAAAATTTGATCAAAACTTATTTTACGGTCATTTTTGAAGAGGTTTCGGGCGAGCGAGTCTAAATGGGCCGTAAAATGGACTGTTGGACTTTTAACTGAGTACAAAATACTGAATTTAAGTTTTTGCAATATAATCATGTTGAAAAGCTCGTAATCAATTATATGAAATCCTAAAATTGGATTTTAAACTTATTTTACGGTCATTTTTGAAGAGGTTTCGGGCGAGCGGGTCTAAATGGGCCGTAAAATGGACCTGTTGGACTTTTAACTGAGTAAAAAATACCGAATTTAAGTTTTTGCAATATAATCATGTTGAAAAGCTCGTAATCAATTATATGAACTCCTAAAATTGGATTAAAACTTATTTTTAGGTCATTTTTGAAGAGGTTTCGGGCGAGCGGGTCTAAGTGGGACGTAAAATGGACCCGTTGGACTTTTAACTGAGTATAAAATAATGAATTTGAGTTTTTGCAATATAATCTTGTTGAAAAGCTCGTAATCAATTATATGAACTCCTAAAATTGGATTAAAACTTGTTTTTCGGTCCTTTTTGTAGAGGTTTCGGACGAGCGGGTCTAAATGGGCCTTAAAATGGACCCGTTGAACTTATAACTGCGTAAAAAGAACAGAAATTGAATTTTTGCATTACAATAGTGTTGAAAAGCTCGCAATCAACGATATGAACTCTTAAGTTTTGATTAAAACTTGTTTTGCGGTCCTTTTGTAGAGGTTTCGGACGAGCGAGTCTAAATGGGCTGTAAAATGGACCCGTTGGACTTTTGACTGAGTAAAAAGTACAAAAATTGAGTTTTTGCAATATAATCGTGTTGAAAAGATCATAATCAATTATATGAACTCTTAAAATTTGATTAAAACTTATTTTTTAGTCATTTTTAATTGGTTTCGGGCGAGCGGGTCAAAATGGGCCGTAAAATGGACCCATTGGACTTTTAACTAAGTAAAAAATACCGAATTTGAGTTTTTGCAATATAATCTTGTTGAAAAGCTCGTAATCAATTATATGAACTCCTAAAATTTGATCAAAACTTGTTTTCGGTCCTTTTTGTAGAGATTTCGGACGAGCGGGTCTAAATGGGCCTTAAAATGGACCCGTTGAACTTATAACTGCGTAAAAAGAACAGAAATTGAATTTTTGCAATACAATCGTGGTTAAAAGATCGTAATCAGTTATATGAACTCCTAAAATTTGATTAAAACTTGTTTTTCAGTCATTTTTGAAGAGGTTTCAGGCGAGCGGGTCTAAATGGGCCGTAAAATGGACCCGTTGGACTTTTAACTAAGTAAAAAGTACAAAAATTGAGTTTTTGCAATATATTCGTGTTGAAAAGATTGTAATCAATGATATGAAGTCCTAGATTTTGATTAAAACTTTTTTTTCGGTCATTTTTGAAGAGGTTTCGGGCGAGCGGGTCTAAATGGGCCGTAAAATGGACCCGTTGGACTTTTAACTGAGTAAAAAATACCGAATTTGAGTTTTTGCAATATAATCTTGTTTAAAAGCTCGTAATCAATTATATGAACTCCTAAAATTTGATCAAAACTTGATTTTCAGTCATTTTTAAAGAGGTTTCGGACGAGCGGGTCTAAATGGGCCTTAAAATGAACCCGTTGGACTTTTAACTGAGTAAAAAGTACAAAAATTGAGTTTTTGCAATATAATCGTGTTGAAAAGATCGTAATCAATGATATGAAGTCCTAAAATTTGATTAAAACTTGTTTTTCGGTCATTTTTGAAGAGGTTTCGGGCGAGCGGGTCTATATGGGCCGTAAAATGGACCAATTGGACTTTTTACTGAGTAAAAAACACCGAATTTGTGTTTTTACAATATAATCTTGTTGAAAAGATCGTAATCAATTATATGAACTCCTAAAATTTGATCAAAACTTATTTTACGGTCATTTTTGAAGAGGTTTCGGGCGAGCGGGTCTAAATGGGCCGTAAAATGGACTGTTGGACTTTTAACTGAGTAAAAAATACCGAATTTAAGTTTTTGCAATATAATCATGTTGAAAAGCTCGTAATCAATTATATGAACTCCTAAAATTGGATTTTAAACTTATTTTACGGTCATTTTTGAAGAGGTTTCGGGCGAGCGGGTCTAAATGGGCCGTAAAATGGACCTGTTGGACTTTGAACTGAGTAAAAAATACCGAATTTAAGTTTTTGCAATATAATCATGTTGAAAAGCTCGTAATCAATTATATGAACTTCTAAAATTGGATTAAAACATATTTTTCGGTCATTTTTGAAGAGGTTTCGGGCGAGCGGGTCTAAATGGGACGTAAAATGGACCCGTTGGAGTTTTACCTGAGTAAAAAATAACGAATTTGAGTTTTTGCAATATAATCTTGTTGAAAAGCTCGTAATCAATTATATGAACTCCTAAAATTGGATTAAAACTTGTTTTTCGGTCCTTTTTGTAGAGGTTTCGGACGAGCGGGTCTAAATGGGCCTTAAAATGGACCTGTTGAACTTATAACTGCGTAAAAAGAACATAAATTGAATTTTTGCATTACAATAG
This sequence comes from Hibiscus trionum, assembly GCA_030270665.1. Taxonomy (NCBI): domain Eukaryota; kingdom Viridiplantae; phylum Streptophyta; class Magnoliopsida; order Malvales; family Malvaceae; genus Hibiscus; species Hibiscus trionum. The sequence continues at coordinate 34,635,392 of BSYR01000026.1, read as the reverse complement.
TGTTGAAAAGCTCGCAATCAACGATATGAACTCTTAAGTTTTGATTAAAACTTGTTTTGCGGTCCTTTTGTAGAGGTTTCGGACGAGCGAGTCTAAATGGGCCGTAAAATGGACCCGTTGGACTTTTGACTGAGTAAAAAGTACAAAAATTGAGTTTTTGCAATATAATCGTGTTGAAAAGATCATAATCAATTATATGAACTCTTAAAATTTGATTAAAACCTGTTTTTTAGTCATTTTTAATTGGTTTCGGGCGAGCGGGTCAAAATGGGCCGTAAAATGGACCCATTGGACTTTTAACTAAGTAAAAAATAGCGAATTTGAGTTTTTGCAATATAATCTTGTTGAAAAGCTCGTAATCAATTATATGAACTCCTAAAATTTGATCAAAACCTGTTTTCGGTCCTTTTTGTAGAGATTTCGGACGAGCGGGTCTAAATGGGCCTTAAAATGGACCCTTTGAACTTATAACTGCGTAAAAAGAACAGAAATTGAATTTTTGCAATATAATCGTGTTTAAAAGATCGTAATCAGTTATATGAACTCCTAAAATTTGATTAAAACTTGTTTTTCAGTCATTTTTGAAGAGGTTTCGGGCGAGCGGGTCTAAATGGGTCGTAAAATGGACCCGTTGGACTTTTAACTAAGAAAAAAGTACAAAAATTGAGTTTTTGCAATATAATCGTGTTGAAAAGATTGTAATCAATGATATGAAGTCCTAGAATTTGATTAAAACTTTTTTTCGGTCATTTTTGAAGAGGTTTCGGGCGAGCGGGTCTAAATGGGCCGTAAAATGGACCCGTTGGACTTTTAACTGAGTAAAAAATACCGAATTTGAGTTTTTCTATATAATCTTGTTTAAAAGCTCGTAATCAATTATATGAACTCCTAAAATTTGATCAAAACTTGATTTTCAGTCATTTTTAAAGAGGTTTCGGACGAGCGGGTCTAAATGGGCCATAAAATGAACCCGTTGAACTTATAACTGCGTAAAAAGAACCGAAATTAAATTTTTGCAATACAATCGTGTTGAAAAGATCGTAATCAGTTATATGAACTCCTGAAATTTGATTAAACTTTTTTTCAGTCATTTTTGAAGAGGTTTCGGGCGAGCGGGTCTAAATGGACCGTAAAATGGACCCGTTGGACTTTTAACTGAGTAAAAAATACCGAATTTGAGTTTTTGCAATATAATCTTGTTGAAAAGCTCGTAATCAATTATATGAAATCCTAAAATTTGATCAAAACTTGTTTTCGATCCTTTTTGTAGAGGTTTCGGATGAGCGGGTCTTAATGGGCCTTAAAATGGACCCGTTGAACTTATAACTGCTTAAAAAGAACAGAAATTGAATTTTTGCAATACAATTGTTTTGAAAAGATCGTAATCAGTTATATGAACTCCTAAAATTTGATTAAAACTTGTTTTTCAGTCATTTTTGAAGAGGTTTCGGGCGAGTGGGTCTAAATGGGCCGTAAATTGGACCCGTTGGACTTTTAACTAAGTAAAAAATACCGAATTTGAGTTTTTGCAATATAATCTTGTTGAAAAGCTCATAATAAATTATATGAACTCCTAAAATTTTATTAAAACTTTTTTTTCGGTCCTTTTTGTAGAGGTTTCGGGCGAGCGGGTCTAAATGGGCCGTAAAATGGACCCGTTGGACTTTTAACTAAGTAAAAAAATACCGAATTTGAATTTTTGCTATATAATCTTGTTGAAAAGCTCGTAATCAATTATATGAACTCCTAAAATTGGATCAATAATTGTCTTTCGGTCCATTTTATAGAGGTTTCGGACGAGCATGTCTAATAGGCCTTAAAATGGACTCGTTGAACTTATAACGGCGTAAAAAGAACAGAAATTGACTTTTTGCAATATAACCTTGTTGAAAAGCTCATAATCTATTATATGAACTCCTAAAATTGGATCAAAATTTGTTTTTCGGTCCTTTTTGTAGTGGTTTCGAACCAGCGGGTCTAAATTGTCCTTAAAATGGACCCGTTGAACTTATAACTGCGTAAAAAGAACATAAATTGAATTTTTGCAAAACAATAGTGTTGAAAAGATCGTAATGAACAATATGAACTCTTAAGTTTTGATTAAAACTTGTTTTACGGTCCTTTTTGTAGAGGTTTCGGACGAGCGGGTCTAAATGGGCCGTAAAATGGACCCGTTAGACTTTTACTGAGTAAAAAATACAGAAATTGGGTTTTTGCAATATAATCTTGTTGAAACGATCGTAATCAATTATATGAACTTCTAAAATTTGATTAAAACTTGTTTTTCAGTCATTTTTGAAGAGGTTTCGTGCGAGCGGGTCTAAATGGGCCGTAAAATGGACCCGTTGGACTTTTAAATGAGTAAAAAATACAGAAATTGACTTTTTGCAATATATTCTTGTTGAAAATCTCGTAATCAATTATATGAACTCCTAAAATTGGATCAAAACTTGTTTTTCTGTCCTTTTTGTAGTGGTTTCGGACGAGCGGGTCTAAATGGGCCTTAAAATGGACCCGTTGAACTTATAACTGCGTAAAAAGAACATAAATTGAATTTTTGCAATACAATAGTGTTGAAAAGCTCGTAATCAACGATATGAATTCTTAAGTTTTGATTAAAACTTGTTTTGCGGTTCTTTTTGTAGAGGTTTCAGACTAGCGGGTCTAAATGGGCCGTAAAATGGAACCGTTGGACTTTTAACTGAGTAAAAAGTACATAAATTGAGTTTTAGCAATATAATCGTGTTGAAAAGAACGTAATAAATTATATGAACTCCTAAAATTTGATTAAAACTTGTTTTTCAGTCATTTTTGAAGAGGTTTCAGACGCGCGGGTCTAAATGGGACGTAAAATGGACCCGTTGGACTTTTAACTAAGTAAAAAATCCTGAATTTGAGTTTTTGCAATATAATCTTGTCGAAAAGCTCGTAATCAATTATATGAACTCGTAAAATTGGATCAAAACCTGTTTTCGGTCCTTTTTGTAGAGGTTTCGGACGAGCGGGTCTAAGTGGGCCTTAAAATGGACCTGTTGAACTTATAACTACGTAAAACGAACAGAAATTGAATTTTTGCAATAAAATAGTGTTGACGAGCTCGTAATCAACGATATGAACTCTTAAGTTTTGATTAAAACTTGTTTTGCGGTCCTTTTTGTAGAGGTTTCGGACGAGCGGGTCTAAATGGGCCGTAAAATGGACCCGTTGGACTTTTAACTGAGTAAAAAGAACAAAAAATGAGTTTTTGCAATATAATCGTGTTGAAAAGATCATAATCAATTATATGAACTCCTAAAATTTGATTAAAACTTGTTTTTAGTCATTTTTGAAGAGGTTTTGGGCGAGCGGGTCTAAATTAGCCATAAAATGGACCCGTTGGACTTTTAACTGAGTAAAAAATACCGAATTTTTGTTTTTGCAATATAATCTTGTTGAAAAGCTCGTAATCAATTATATGAACTCCTAAAATTGGATCAAAACTTGTTTTTCGGTCCTTTTTGTAGAGGTTTCGGATGAGCGGGTCTAAATGGGCCTTAAAATGGACCCGTTGAAGTTATAACTGCGTAAAAAGAACAGAAATTGAATTTTTGCATTACAATAGTGTTGAAAAGCTCGCAATCAACGATATGAACTCTTAAGTTTTGATTAAAACTTGTTTTGCGGTCCTTTTTGTAGAGGTTTCGGACGAGCTGGTCTAAATGGGCTGTAAAATGTACCCGTTGGGCTTTTAACTGAGTAAAAAGTACAAAAATTGAGTTTTTGCAATATAATCATGTTGAAAAGATCGTAATCAATGATATGAAGTCCTAAAATTTGATTAAAACTTGTTTTTCGATCATTTTTGAAAAGGTTTCGGGTGAGTTGGTCTAAATGGGCCGTAAAATGGACCCGTTGGACTTTTTACTGAGTAAAAAATACCGAATTTGAGGTTTTGCAATATAATCTTGTTGAAAAGCTTGTAATCAATTATATGAAATCCTAAAATTTGATCAAAACTTGCTTTCGATCCTTTTGTAGAGGTTTCGGACGACCGGGTCTAAATGGGCCTTAAAATGGACCCGTTGCACTTATAACTGCTTAAAAAGAACAGAAATTGAATTCTTGCAATAAAATCGTGTTGAAAAGATCGTAATCAGTTATATGAACTCCTAAAGTTTGATTAAAACTTGTTTTTTCAGTCATTTTTAATGAGGTTTCGGGCGAGCGGGTCTAAATAGGCCGTAAAATGGACCCGTTGGACTTTTAACTGAGTAAAATGTACACAAATTGAGTTTTTGCAATGTAATCGTGTTGAAAAGATCGTAATCTATTATATGAACTCCTAAAATTTGACTAAAACTTGTTTTTCAGTCATTTTCGAAGAGGTTTCGGGCGAGCGGGTCTAAATGGACCCGTTGGACTTTTAACTGAGTAAAAAATACCGAATTTGAGTTTTTGCAATATAATATTGTTGAAAAGCTCGTAATCAATTATATGAACACCTAAAATTTGATCAAAACCTGTTTTTCGGTCCTTTTTGTAGAGGTTTCGGGCGATCGGGTCTAAATGGGCCTTAAAATGGACCCATTGAACTTATAACTGCGTAAAAAGAACAGAAATTGAATTTTTGCAATACAATAGTGTTGAAAAGCTCGTAATTAACGATATGAAATCTTAAGTTTTGATTAAAACTTGTTTTGCGGTCCTTTTTGTAGAGCTTTCGGACGAGCGGGTCTAAATGGGCCGTAAAATGGACCCGTTGGACTTTTAACTAAGTAAAAAATATAGTTATTAAGTTTTTGCAATATAATCGTGTTGAAACGATCGTAATCAATTATATGAACTCATAAAATTTGATTAAAACTTGTTTTTCAGTCATTTTTGAAGAGTTTTCGGGCGAGCGGGTCTAAATGGGCCGTAAAATAGACCCGTTGGACTTTTAACTGAGTTAAAAATACAGAAATTGACTTTTAGCAATATAATCTTGTTGAAAAGCTCGTAATCAATTACATGAACTCCTAAAATTGGATCAAAACTTGTTTTTCGGTCCTTTTTGTAGTGTTTTCGGACGAGCGGGTCTAAATGGGCCTTAAAATGGACCCGTTGAACTTATAACTGCGTAAAAAGAACAAAATTTTAATTTTTGCAATACAATAGTGTTGAAAAGCTCGTAATCAACGATATGAACTCTTAAGTTTTGATTAAAACTTGTTTTGCGGTCCTTTTTGTAGAGGTTTCGGACGAGCGGGTCTAAATGGGCTGTGAAATGGACCTGTTGGACTTTTAACTGAGTAAAAAGTACAAAAATTGAGTTTTTGCAATATAATCGTGTTGAAAAGATCGTAATCAATTATATGAACTCCTAAAATTTGATTAAAACTTGTTTTTTAGTCATTTTTGAACAGGTTTCGGGCGAGCGGGTCTAAATGGGCCATAAAATGGACCCGTTGGACTTTTAACTGAGTAAAAAAATACCAAATTTGAGTTTTTGCAATATAATCTTGTTGAAAAGCTCGTAATCAATTATATGAACTCCTAAAATTGGATCAAAACTTGTTTTTCGGTCCTTTTTGTAGAGGTTTCGGATGAGCGGGTCTAAATGGGCCTTAAAATGGACCCGTTGAACTTATAACTGCGTAAAAACAACAGAAATTGGATTTTTGCAATACAATAGTGTTGAAAAGCTCGTAATCAACGATATGAACTCTTAAGTTTTGATTAAAACTTGTTTTCGGTCCTTTTTGTAGAGGTTTCGGACAAGCGGGTCTAAATGAGCCGTAAAATGGACCCGTTGGACTTTTAACTGAGTAAAAAGTACAAAAATCGAGTTTTTGCAATATAATCGTGTTGAAAAGATCGTAATCAATGATATGAAGTCCTAAAATTTTATTAAAACTTTTTTTCGGTCATTTTTGAAGAGGTTTCGGGAGAGCGGGTCTAAATGGGACGTAAATTGGACCCGTTGGACTTTTAATTGAGTAAAAAATACCGAATTTGAGTTTTTGCAATATAATCTTGTTGAAAAGCTCGTAATCAATTATATGAACTCCTAAAATTTGATCAAAACTTTTTTTTAGTCATTTTTGAAGAAGTTTCGGACGAGCGGGTCTAAATGGGCCTTAAAATGGACCCATTGAACTTATAACTGCGTAAAAAGAACATAAATTAAATTTTTGCAATACAATCGTGTTGAAAATATCGTAATCAGTTATATGAACTCCTAAAATTTGATTAAAACTTGATTTTCATTCATATTTGAAGAGGTTTCGGGCGAGCGGGTCTAAATGAGCCGTAAAATGGATCCATTGGACTTTTAACTACGTAAAAAGTACAAAAATTGAGTTTTTGCAATATAATCGTGTTGAAAAGCTCGTAATCAATTATATGAACTCCTAAAATTGGATCAAAACTTGTTTTTCGGTCCTTTTTGTAGTGGTTTCGGACGAGCGGGTCTAAATGGGCCTTAAAATGGACCTGTTGAAATTATAACTGCGTAAAAAGAACATAAATTGAATTTTTGTAATATAATAGTGTTGAAAAGCTCGTAATCAACGATATGAACTCTTAAGTTTTGATTAAAACTTGTTTTGCGGTCCTTTTTGTAGAGGTTTCGGACGACCGGGTCTAAATGGGCCGTAAAATGGACCCGTTGGACTTTTAACTGAGTAAAAAGTACATAAATTGAGTTTTTGCAATATAATCGTGTTGAAAATATCGTAATCAATTATATGAACTCCTAAAATTTGATAAAAACTTGTTTTTCAGTCATTTTTGAAGAGGTTTCGGGCGAGCGGGTCTAAATGGGCCGTAAAATGGACCCGTTGGACTTTTAACTAAGTAAAAAATACCGAATTTGAGTTTTTGCCATATAATCTTGTTGAAAAGCTCGTAATCAATTATATGAACTCCTAAAATTGGATCAAAACTTGTTTTTCGGTCCTTTTTGTAGAGGTTTCGAACGAGCGGGTCTAAATGGGCCGTAAAATGGACCCGTTGGACTTTTAACTGAGTAAAAAGTACAAAAAATGAGTTTTTGCAATATAATCGTGTTGAAAAGATCATAATCAATTATATGAACTCCTAAAATTTGATTAAAACTTGTTTTTAGTCATTTTTGAAGAGGTTTTGGGCGAGCGGGTCTAAATTAGCCATAAAATGGACCCGTTGGACTTTTAACTGAGTAAAAAATACCGAATTTTAGTTTTTGCAATATAATCTTGTTGAAAAGCTCGTAATCAATTATATGAACTCCTAAAATTGGATCAAAACTTGTTTTTCGGTCCTTTTTGTAGAGGTTTCGGACGAGCGGGTCTAAATGGGCCTTAAAATGGACCCGTTGAAGTTATAACTGCGTAAAAAGAACAGAAAATGAATTTTTGCATTACAATAGTGTTGAAAAGCTCGCAATCAACGATATGAACTCTTAAGTTTTGATTAAAACTTGTTTTGCGGTCCTTTTTGTAGAGGTTTCGGACGAGCTGGTCTAAATGGGCTGTAAAATGTACCCGTTGGGCTTTTAACTGAGTAAAAAGTACAAAAATTGAGTTTTTGCAATATAATCGTGTTGAAAAGATCGTAATCAATGATATGAAGTCCTAAAATTTGATTAAAACATGTTTTCGGTCATTTTTGAAGAGGTTTCGGGCTAGCGGGTCTAAATGGGCCGTAAAATGGACCCGTTGGACTTTTAACTGAGTAAAAAAATACCGAATTTGTGTTTTTGCAATATAATCTTGTTGAAAAGATCGTAATCAATTATATGAACTCCTAAAATTTGATTAAAACTTATTTTACGGTCATTTTTGAAGAGGTTTCGGGCGAGCGGGTCTAAATGGGCCGTAAAATGGACCTGTTGGACTTTTAACTGAGTAAAAAATACCGAATTTAAGTTTTTGCAATATAATCATGTTGAGAAGCTCGTAATCAATTATATGAACTCCTAAAATTTGATTAAAACTTATTTTTCGGTCATTTTTGAAGAGGTTTCGGGCGAGCGGGTCTAAATGGGCCGTAAAATGGACCCGTTGGACTTTTAACTGAGTAAAAAATACCGAATTTGAGTTTTTGCAATATAATCTTGTTGAAAAGCTCGTAATCAATTATATGAACTCCTAAAATTGGATCAAAACTTGTTTTTCGGTCCTTTTTGTAGAGTTTTTGGACGAGCGGGTTTAAAAGGGCCTTAAAATGGACCCGTTGAACTTATAACTGCGTAAAAAGAACATAAATTGAATTTTTGCATTACAATAGTGTTGAAAAGTTCGCAATCAACGATATGAACTCTTAAGTTTTGATTAAAACTTGTTTTGCGGTCCTTTTGTAGAGGTTTCGGACGAGCGAGTCTAAATGGGCCGTAAAATGGACCCGTTGAACTTTTAACTGAGTAAAAAGTACAAAAATTGAGTTTTTGCAATATAATCGTGTTGAAAAGATCGTAATCAATTATATGAACTCCTAAAATTTGATTAAAACTTGTTTTTAGTCATTTTTGAACATGTTTCGGGCGAGCGGGTCAAAATGGGCCGTAAAATGGACCCGTTGGACTTTTAACTGAGTAAAAAATACATATATTGAGTTTTTGCAATATAATCGTGTTGAAACGATCGTAATCAATTATATGAACTCATAAGATTTGATTAAAACTTGTTTTTCGGTCATTTTTGAAGAGTTTTCGGGCGAGCGGGTCTAAATGGGCCGTAAAATAGACCCGTTGGACTTTTAACTGAGTTAAAAATACAGAAATTGACTTTTAGCAATATAATCTTGTTGAAAAGCTCGTAATCAATTACATGAACTCCTAAAATTGGATCAAAACTTTTTTTTCGGTCCTTTTTGTAGTTAAATGGGCCTTAAAATGGGCCTTAAAATGGACCCGTTGAACTTATAACTGCGTAAAAAGAAAAAAAATTTAATTTTTGCAATACAATAGTGTTGAAAAGCTCGTAATCAACGATATGAACTCTTAAGTTTTGATTAAAACTTGTTTTGCGGTCCTTTTTGTAGAGGTTTCGGACGAGCGGGTCTAAAGGGGCTGTAAAATGGACATGTTGGACTTTTAACTGAGTAAAATGTACAAAAATTGAGTTTTTGCAATATAATCGTGTTGAAAAGATCGTAATCAATTATATGAACTCCTAAAATTTGATTAAAACTTGTTTTTTAGTCATTTTTGAACAGGTTTCGGGCGAGCGGGTCTAATTGGGCCATAAAATGGACCCGTTGGACTTTTAACTGAGTAAAAAAATACCAAATTTGAGTTTTTGCAATATAATCTTGTTGAAAAGCTCGTAATCAATTATATGAACTTCTAAAATTGGATCAAAACTTGTTTTTCGGTCCTTTTTGTAGAGGTTTCGGACGAGCGGGTCTAAATGGGCCTTAAAATGGACCCATTGAACTTATAACTGCGTAAAAAGAATAGAAATTGAATTTTTGCAATACAATCGTGTTTAAAAGATCGTAATCAGTTATATGATCTCCTAAAATTTGATTAAAACTTGTTTTTCAGTCATTTTTGAAGAGGTTTCGGGCGAGCGGGTCTAAATGGGCCGTAAAATGGACCCGTTGGACTTTTAACCGAGTAAAAAGTACAAAAATTGAGTTTTTTCAATATAATCGTGTTGAAAAGATTGTAATCAATGATATGAAGTCCTAGAATTTGATTAGAACTTTTTTTCGGTCATTTTTGAAGAGCTTTCGGGCGAGCGGGTCTAAATGGGCCGTAAAATGGACCCATTGGACTTTTAACTGAGTAAAAAATACCGAATTTGAGTTTTTGCAATATAATCTTGTTTAGAAGCTCGTAATCAATTATATGAACTCCTAAAATTTGATCGAAACTTGATTTTCAGTCATTTTTGAAGAGGTTTCGGACGAGCGGGTCTAATGGCCTTAAAATGGACCCGTTGAACTTATAACTGCGTAAAAAGAACGGAAATTAAATTTTTGCAATACAATCGTGTTGAAAAGATTGTAATCAGTTATATGAACTCCTGAAATTTGATTAAAACTTGTTTTTCAGTCATTTTTGAAGAGGTTTCGGGCGAGCGGGTCTAAATGGACCGTAAAATGGACCCGTTGGACTTTAAACTGTGTAAAAAGTAAAAAATAGAGTTTTTGCAATATAATCGTTTTGAAAAGATCATAATCAATTATATGAACTCCTAAAATTTGATTAAAACTTGTTTTTCAGTCATTTTTAAGAGGTTTCGGGCGAGCGGGTATAAATGGGCCGTAAAATGGACTCGTTGGACTTTTAACTGAGTAAAAAATACCGAATTTGAGTTTTTGCAATATAATCTTGTTGAAAAGCTCGTAATCAATTATATGAAATCCTAAAATTTGATCAAACTTGTTTTCGATCCTTTTTGTAGAGGTTTCGGACGAGCGGGTCTAAATGGGCCTTAAAATGGACTCGTTGAACTTATAACTGCTTAAAAAGAACAGAAATTGAATTTCTGCAATACAATTGTTTTGAAAAGATCGTAATCAGTTATATGAACTCCTAAAATTTGATTAAAACTTGTTTTTCAGTCATTTTTGAAGAGGTTTCGGACGAGCGGGTCTAAATGGGCCTTAAAATGGACTCGTTGAACTTATAACTGCTTAAAAAGAACAGAAATTGAATTTTTGCAATACAATTGTTTTGAAAAGATCGTAATCAGTTATATGAACTCCTAAAATTTGATTAAAACTTGTTTTTCACTCATTTTTGAAGAGGTTTCGGGCGAGCGGGTCTAAATGGGCCGTAAAATGGACCCGTTGGACTTTTAACTAAGTAAAAAATACCGAATTTGAGTTTTTGCAATATAATCTTGTTGAAAAGCTCGTACTCAATTATATGAACTCCTAAAATTGAATCAATACTTGTTTTTCGGTCCATTTTGCAGAGGTTTCGGACGAGCAGGTCTAAATGGGCCTTAAAATGGACCCGTTGATCTTATAACTGCGTAAACAGAACAGAAATTGAATTTTTGCAATATAATAGTGTTGAAAAGCTCGTAATCAACGATATGAACTCTTAAGTTTTGTTTAAAACTTGTTTTGCGGTCCTTTTTGTAGAGGTTTCAGACGAGCGGGTCTAAATGGGTCGTAAAATGGACCCGTTGGGCTTTTAACTGAGTAAAAAGTACAAAAATTGAGTTTTTGCAATATAATTGTGTTGAAAAGATCGTAATCAATTATATGAACTCCTAAAATTTGATTAAAACTTGTTTTTCAGTCATTTTTGAAGAGGTTTCGTGCGAGCTGGTCTAAATGGGCCGTAAAATGGACCCGTTGGACTTTTAACTAAGTAAAAAATACCGAATTTGAGTTTTTGCAATATAATCTTGTTGAAAATCTCGTAATCAATTATATGAACTCCTAAAATTTGATCAAAACTTGTTTTTTAGTCCTTTTTGAAGAGGTTTCGGACGAGCGGGTCTAAAAGGGACCTTAAAATGGACCCGTTGAACTTGTAACTGCGTAAAAAGAACATAAATTGAATTTTTGCAATACAATAGTGTTGAAAAGCACGTAATCAACGATATGAACTCTTAAGTTTTGATTAAAACTTGTTTTGCGGTCCTTTTTGTAGAGGTTTAGGACGAGCGGGTCTAAATGGGCCGTAAATTGGACCCGTTGGACTTTTAACTGTGTAAAAAATACAGAAATTGAGTTTTTGCAATATAATCGTGTTGAAACGATCGTGATCAATTATATGAACTCCTAAAATTTGATTAAAACTTGTTTTTCAGTCCTTTTTGAAGAGGTTTCGGGTGAGCAGGTCTAAATGGGCCGTAAAATGGACCCGTTGGACTTTTAACTGAGTAAAAAATATCGAATTTGAGTTTTTGCAATATAATCTTGTTGAAAAGCTCGTAATCATTTATATGAACTCCTAAAATTGGATCAAAACTTGTTTTTCGGTCCATTTTGTAGAGGTTTCGGACGAGCAGGTCTAAATGGGCCTTAAAATGGACCCGTTGAACATATAACTGCGTAAACAGAACAGAAATTGAATTTTTGCAATATAATAGTGTTGAAAAGCTCGTAATCAACGATATGAACTCTTAAGTTTTGATTAAAACTTGTTTTGCGGTCCTTTTTGTAGAGGCTTCGGACGAGCGGGTCTAAATGGGCCGTAAAATGGACCCGTTGGACTTTTTTTTGTGAAGAAAATGCCTCATTAAAAACCCCTACTACTGTCCTTCAAGCAGAGCTAGAGGACCCTAAAAAGGGGAAAAGGGTGCCCAAATATTATTAATCAATAATGATGTGTTACAAAATGTTGTATACAATGTGGGACATCCGAATTAAATGACGTAGAAGTCATAGAATTCAGCGAAAAGGTAGCCAAAGTATGGGCTATAATATTTGCCTCACGGCGTACAAAAGAAATAGAAATAAAATCGAAGTCGTGGAGAGCAGCTTGTATCTGGAGGATAGTTGGACCCATAGTAGAGAGGTCCTGAGCAGGATTGTTGATCCTATTCGCGAGAGAAGCGCAGTCAGTTTCGATCAAGACACGAGTCCAAACTTGAGATCGGGCAAAGGTGAGACCAGCTAGGATGCTTTCCCCTTCACTGGTGATAGCGTCCTGACAGCTACCAAGAGGGAAAGCAATACCACCCACGATTGCTCCTGCAGAATCACGAGCAACAACACCGACAGCTGCTGCACGAGTTGATGGGTTAAAGGCTCCGTCCACATTTATTTTGATATGAATAGGTGGAGGAGGTGTTCGAGAGGGATTAGAAAATGTAGATGGAGCTGGGTCAATCGAATTTAAAGATTTACAAAATTCGTCGTGTAAGCTAATTGAATTAACAGCAATTAGCCATGGAGGTTGTAGATGGTGGTTGTGAACCCAATCATTTCGTCTGTTCCATATATTCCATAAAACAGTAAGGAAGAGACCAAATTTATCAGAGGAAATTGTAGAGGGTGCTTCTTCTAACCATTGCATGGGCGTAAGAGCTAAACTCTTATAGAGAGAGGTAGGGATACCACTAATTTGGAGTGCTTCAGATGCCCCAGGGCAGTCACGAAGCGCATGAAGGATCGATTCCGAGTGGCTACCACAGATAGAGCAAGGCCCTGAGCTAGGGGAAAAGGCTTGCATTTTAGATCCAACTGGTAGAGCTTCAGAAGCCATACGCCAGCCAAAAGTTTTAACTTTGGGTAAAGCTTTGATTTTGGATAAAAACTTCCAAAGGCGAGTTGGTGGCGAAGGTTGGGTTATTGAACGTTGTAAGAAAATATATCCAGAACGGACTGAGTAAATACCCGAGTCGTTGGGAGACCAGAGTATTGAGTCACGTTGATCATTTATGATGGGAATACGGAGAATGGCATCGGCATCAATTGGAGTGAAATAATTGTTTATCTTAACCGTATCCCAGGCAGTTTGGTTGCGTATCATAAAATCACGACATCAAATGTGAAATTCATCGGAGATTTCATAATCCCCAGTAAACTCAATCGGGGAAGACCCTCCCCATATATCTTTGTGTATTCTAATATTACTGTTTATGCCAGGGCGGTGAAGAAAGCCAGGGAAAAGACGCTGAAGAGCGTTATATATACCTTGCCAAGCGAAGGAGCCCCTGTTGGGTTTTGGTGCATCCAAAATGTTGCCCGAAGGAAAGTATTTAGACCGATATATTTGTCCTAATAAGGAATCTGGTTCACAGATGAGTTTCCAAATTTGCTTGCCTAAGAGAGCAATGTTAAAGTCGTGTAAATCTTTAAAACCCATGCCGCCAGCAGATTTAGGTAAGCATATACGATTCCAAGGTAACATATGCCAACCTTTTTTGTTGGATTTACCAGTCCACCAGAATTGACGAATTGATGTAGTCATGTCGTCGATGATATTTTGTGGTAGTAGATAGCAAGACATAACATATTGTGGGAGAGATTGTAAGACAGCTTTGATGAAAATCTCTCGACCACTAAAGGATAGAAGATGTTTGTCCCAACTAGAGAGACGATCATGTACTTTATCACGTACAAAATTGAGTTTTAGCAATATAATCGTGTTGAAAAGATCGCAATGAATAATATGAAGTCCTAAAATTTGATTAAAACATGTTTTTCGGTCATTTTTGAAGAGGTTTCGGGCTAGCGGGTCTAAATGGGCCGTAAAATGGACCCGTTAGACTTTTAACTGAGTAAAAAATACCGAATTTATGTTTTTGCAATATAATCTTGTTGAAAAGATCGTAATCAATTATATGAACTCCTAAAATTTGATCAAAACTTATTTTTCGGTCATTTTTGAAGAGGTTTCGGGCGAGAGGGTCTAAATGGGTCGTAAAATGCACCCGTTGGACTTTTAACTGAGTAAAAAATACTGAATTTAAGTTTTTGCAATATAATCATGTTGAAAAGCTCGTAATCAATTATATGAACTCCTAAAATTGGATCAAAACTTGTTTTTCGGTCATTTTTGAAGAGGTTTCGGGCGAGCGGGTCTAAATGGGCCGTAAAATGGACCCGTTGGACTTTTAACTGAGTAAAAAATACCGAATTTGAGTTTTTGCAATATAATCTTGTGGAAAAGCTCGTAATCAATTATATGAACTCCTAAAATTGGATCAAAACTTGTTTTTCGGTCCTTTTTGTAGTGGTTTCGGACGAGCGAGTCTAAATGGGCCTTAAAATGGACCCGTTGAACTTATAACTGCATAAAAAGAACATAAATTGAATTTTCGCAATACAATAGTGTTGAAAAGCTCGTAATCAACGATATGAACTCTTAAGTTTTGATTAAAACTTGTTTTGTGACCCTTTTGTAGAGGTTTCGGATGAGCGGGTCTAAATGGGCAGTAAAATGGACCTGTTGGACATTTAACTGAATAAAAAGTACAAAAATTGAGTTTTTGCAATATAATCGTGTTGAAAAGATCGTAATCAATTATATGAACACCTAAAATTTGATTAAAACTTGTTTTTTAGTCATTTTTGAAGAGGTTTCGGGCAAGCGGGTCTAAATGGGCCGTAAAATGGACTCGTTGGACTTTTAACTGAGTAAAAAATACAGAAATTGGGTTTTTGCAATATAATCGTGTTGAAACGATCGTAATCAATTATATGAACTCCTAAAATTTGATTAAAACTTGTTTTTCAGTCATTTTTTGAAGAGGTTTCGGGTGAGCGGGTCTAAATGGGCCGTAAAATGGACCCGTTGGACTTTTAACTAAGTAAAAAATACCGAATTTGAGTTTTTGCAATATAATCTTGTTGAAAATCTCGTAATCAATTATATGAACTCCTAAAATTGGATCAAAACTTGTTTTTCGGTCCTTTTTGTAGAGTTTCGAACGAGCGGGTCTAAATGGGCCTTAAAATGGACCCGTTGAACTTATAACTGCGTAAAAAGAACAAAAATTGAATTTTTGCAATAAAATGGTGTTGAAAAGCTCGTAATCAACGATATGAACTCTTATGTTTTGATCAAAACTTGTTTTCGATCCTTTTTGTAGAGGTTTCGGACGAGCGGATCTAAATGGGCCTTAAAATGGACCCGTTGAACTTATAACTGCTTAAAAAGAACAGAAATTGAATTTTTGCAATACAATCGTGTTGAAAAGATTGTAATCAGTTATATGAACTCCTAAAGTTTGATTAAAACTTGTTTTTCAGTCATTTTTAAAGAGGTTTCGGGCAAGCGGGTCTAAATGGGCCGTAAAATGGACTCGTTGGACTTTTAACTGAGTAAAATGTACACAAATTGAGTTTTTGCAATATAATCGTGTTGAAAAGATCGTAATCTATTATATGAACTCCTAAAATTTGACTAAAACTTGTTTTTCAGTCATTTTCGAAGAGGTTTCGGGCGAGCGGGTCTAAATGGGCCGTAAAATGGACCCGTTGGACTTTTAACTGAGTAAAAAATACCGAATTTGAGTTTTTGCAATATAATATTGTTGAAAAGCTCGTAATCAATTATATGAACACCTAAAATTTGATCAAAACCTGTTTTTCGGTTCTTTTTGTAGAGGTTTCGGGCGATCGGGTCTAAATGGGCCATAATATGGACCCGTTGAACTTATAACTGCGTAAAAAGAACAGAAATTGAATTTTTGCAATACAATAGTGTTGAAAATCTCGTAATTAACGACATGAACTCTTAAGTTTTGATTAAAACTTGTTTTGCAGTCCTTTTTGTAGAGGTTTCGGACGAGCGGGTCTAAATGGGCCGCAAAATGGACCCGTTGGACTTTTAACTGAGTAAAAAATACAGAAATTGAGTTTTTGCAATATAATCGTGTTGAAACGATCGTAATCAATTATATGAACTCCTATAATTTGATTAAAACTTGTTTTTCAGTCATTTTTGAAGAGGTTTCGGGCGAGCGGGTCTAAATGGGCCGTAAAATGGACCCGTTGGACTTTTAACTGAGTAAAAAATTACCAAATTTGAGTTTTTGCAATATAATCTTGTTGAAAAGCTCGTAATCAATTATATGAACTCCTAAAATTTGATCAAAACTTGTTTCTTAGTCATTTTTGAAGAGGTTTCGGACGAGCGGGTCTAAATGGGCCTTAAAATGTACTCGTTTAACTTATAACTGCATAAAAAGAACACAAATTAAATTTTTGCAATACAATGGTGTTGAAAAGATCGTAATCAGTTATATGAACTCCTAAAATTTGATTAAAACTTGTTTTTCAGTCATTTTTGAAGAGGTTTCGGGCGAGCGGGTCTAAATGAGCCGTAAAATGGACCCATTGGACTTTTAACTGAGTAAAAAGTACAAAAATTGAGTTTTTGCAATATAATCGTGTTCAAAAGCTCGTAATCAATTATATGAACTCCTAAAACTGGATCAAAACTTGTTTATCGGTCCTTTTTGTAGTAGTTTCGGACGAGCGGGTTTAAATGGGCCTTAAAATGGACCCGTTGAAATTATAACTGCGTAAAAAGAACATAAATTGAATTTTTGTAATACAATAGTGTTGAAAAGCTCGTAATCAACGATATGAACTCTTAAGTTTTGATTAAAACTTGTTTTGTGGTCCTTTTTGTAGAGGTTTCGGGCGAGCGGGTCTAAATGGGCCGTAAAATGGACCCGTTGGACTTTTAACTGAGTTAAAAATACATAAATTGACTTTTAGCAATATAATCTTGTTGAAAAGCTCGTAATCAATTACATGAACTCCTAAAATTGGATCGAAACTTGTTTTTCGGTCCTTTTTGTAGTGGTTTCGGACGAGCGGGTCTAAATGGGACTTAAAATGGACCCGTTGAACTTATAACTGCGTAAAAAGAACAAAAATTGAATTTTTGCAATACAATAGTGTTGAAAAGCTCGTAATCAACGATATGAACTCTTAAGTTTTGATTAAAACTTGTTTTGCGGTCCTTTTTGTAGAGGTTCCAGACGAGCGGGTCTAAATGTGCCGTAAAATGGACCCGTTGGACTTTTAATTGAGTAAAAAATACATAATTTGAGTTTTTGCAATATAATCTTGTTGAAAAGCTCGTAATCAATTATATGAACTCCTAAAATTGGATCAAAACTTGTTTTTCGGTTCTTTTTGTAGAGGTTTCGGACGAGCGGGTCTAAATGGGCCTTAAAATGGACCAGTTGAACTTATAACTATGTAAAACGAACAGAAATTGAATTTTTGCAATAAAATAGTGTTGAAGAGCTCGTAATCAACGATATGAACTCTTAAGTTTTGATTAAAACTTGTTTTGCGGTCCTTTTTGTAGAGGTTTCGGACAAGCGGGTCTAAATGGGCCGTAAAATGGACCCGTTGGACTTTTAACTGAGTAAAAAGTACAAAAATTTAGTTTTTGTAATATAATCGTATTGAAAAGATCGTAATCAATTATATGAACTCCTAAAATTTGATTAAAACTTGTTTTTCGGTCATTTTTGAAGAGGTTTCAGGCGCGCTGGTCTAAATGGGCCGTAAAATGGACCCGTTAGACTTTTAACTAAGTAAAATATCCTGAATTTGAGTTTTTGCAATATAATCTTGTCGAAAAGCTCATAATCAATTATATGAACTCGTAAAATGGGATCAAAACCTGTTTTTTGGTCCTTTTTGTAGAGGTTTCGGACGAGCGGGTCTAAATGGGCCTTAAAATGGACCCGTTGAACTTATAACTACGTAAAATGAACAGAAATTGAATTTTTGCAATAAAATAGTGCTGAAGAGCTCGTAATCAACGATATGAACTCTTAAGTTGTTATTAAAACTTGTTTTGCGGTCCTTTTTGTAGAGGTTTCGGACGAGCGGGTCTAAATGGGCCGTAAAATGGACCCGTTGGACTTTTAACTGAGTTAAAAAGTACAAAAATTGAGTTTTTGCAATATAATCGTGTTGTAAAGATCGTAATCAATGATATGAAGTCCTAAAATTTGATTAAAACCTGTTTTCGGTCATTTTTGAAGAGATTTCAGGCGAGCGGGTATAAATGGGCCGTAAAATGGACCCGTTGGACTTTTTACTGAGTAAAAAATACCGAATTTGTGTTTTTGCAATATAATCTTGTTGAAAAGATCGTAATCAATTATATGAACTCCTAAAATTTCATAAAAACTTATTTTACGGTCATTTTTGAAGAGGTTTCGGGCGAGCGGGTCTAAATGGGCCGTAAAATGGACTGTTGGACTTTTAACTGAGTAAAAAATACCGAATTTAAGTTTTTGCAATATAATCATGTTGAAAAGCTCGTAATCAATTATATGAACTCCTAAAATTGGATTTTAAACTTATTTTACGGTCATTTTTTAAGAGGTTTCGGGCGAGCAGGTCTAAATGGGCCGTAAAATGGACCTGTTGGACTTTTAATTGAGTAAAAAAATACCGAATTTAAGTTTTTGCAATATAATCATGTTGAAAAGCTCGTAATCAATTATATGAACTCCTAAAATTGGACTAAAACTTATTTTTCGGTCATTTTTGAAGAGGTTTCGGGCGAGCGGGTCTAAATGGACCGTAAAATGGACCCGTTGGACTTTTAACTGAGTAAAAAATAACGAATTTGAGTTTTTGCAATATAATCTTGTTGAAAAGCTCGTAATCAATTATATGAACTCCTACAATTGGATTAAAACTTGTTTTTCGGTCCTTTTTGTAGAGGTTTCGGACGAGCGGGTCTAAATGGGCCTTAAAATGGACTCGTTGAACTTATAAATGCGTAAAAAGTACAGAAATTGAATTTTTGCACTACAATAGTGTTGAAAAGCTTGCAATCAACGATATGAACTCTTAAGTTTTGATTAAAACTTGTTTTGCGGTCCTTTTGTAGAGATTTCGGACGAGCGAGTCTAAATGGGCCTTAAAATGGACCCGTTGGACTTATAACTGAGTAAAAAGTACAAAAATTGAGTTTTTGCAATATAATCGTGTTGAAAAGATCATAATCAATTATATGAACTCTTAAAATTTGATTAAAACTTGTTTTTAGTCATTTTTAAGAGGTTTCGGGCGAGCGGGTCAAAATGGGCCGTAAAATGGACCCATTGGACTTTTAACTAAGTAAAAAATACCGAATTTGAGTTTTTGCAATATAATCTTGTTTAAAAGCTCGTAATCAATTATATGAACTCCTAAAATTTGATCAAAACTTGTTTTCGGTCCTTTTTGTAGAGATTTCAGACGAGCGGGTCTAAATGGGCCTTAAAATGGACCCGTTGAACTTATAACTGCGTAAAAAGAACATAAATTGAATTTTTGCAATACAATCGTGTTTAAAAGATCGTAATCAGTTATATGAACTCCTAAAATTTGATTAAAACTTGTTTTTCAGTCATTTTTGAAGAGGTTTCGAGCGAGCGGGTCTAAATGGGCCGTAAAATGGACCCGTTGGACTTTTAACTAGGTAAAAAGTACAAAAATTGAGTTTTTACAATATAATCGTGTTGAAAAGATTGTAATCAATGATATGAAGTCCTAGAATTTGATTAAAACTTTTTTTTCGGTCATTTTTGAAGAGGTTTCGGGCGAGCGGGTCTAAATGGACCCGTTGGACTTTTAACTGAGTAAAAAATACCGAATTTGAGTTTTTGCAATATAATCTTGTTTAAAAGCTCGTAATCAATTATATGAACTCCTAAAATTTGATCAAAACTTGATTTTCAGTCATTTTTGAAGAGGTTTCGGACGAGCGGGTCTAAATGGGCCTTAAAATGAACCCGTTGAACTTATAACTGCGTAAAAAGAACCGAAATTAAAATTTTGCAATACAACCGTGTTGAAAAGATCGTAATCAGTTATATGAACTCCTGAAATTTGATTAAACTTTTTTTTCAGTCATTTTTGAAGAGGTTTCGGGCGAGCGGGTCTAAATGGACCGTAAAATGGACCCGTTGGACTTTTAACTGTGTAAAAAGTAAAAAAATTGAGTTTTTGCAATATAATCGTGTTGAAAAGATCGTAATCAATTATATGAACTCCTAAAATTTGATTAAAACTTGTTTTTCAGTTATTTTTTAAGAGGTTTCGGGCGAGCGAGTATAAATGGGCCGTAAAATGGACCCGTTGGACTTTTAACTGAGTAAAAAATACCGAATTTGAGTTTTTGCAATATAATCTTGTTGAAAAGCTCGTAATCAATTATATGAAATCCTAAAATTTGATCAAAACTTGTTTTCGATCCTTTTTGTAGAGTTTTCGGACGAGCGGGTCTTAATGGGCCTTAAAATGGACCCGTTGAACTTATAACTGCTTAAAAAGAACAGAAATTGACTTTTGTAGAACTAATGTTTTGATATAATAATTGAAAAATGTTTTGGACTGATTTAAAAAGTATTTAAAATATTTACAAAGTCCAAACAACTTGAAATTGTGTTTAGGAAGTTTTCAAAAGGGTTTTTAATGTGTTTCAAAGGCCAATTTATACAAACCAGTCCAGGTGTTTCGAAACACCTTAGGGCGTTTCGAAACAGGGGATTCCAGTCGCATATTCGTTTCGAAACGTGTTTCGAAACGGGCTTTCCCTGGACTTGATTTTTGCCCAGCGTTTCGGAACGGGCTAGGCCGTTTCGATACGCCCACGTGGCAATGACCACAACGGTCATAAACCCCAACGGCTATCTTCCCAACTAACTTTTAAATGTAGGCGTTTCGATACGGGCTTATAGCGTTTCGATATGCGTTCCGAAACGGCAAGGGGGTGTTCCGAAACGGGTACCCTGACAGACTGCAACGGCTCTTTCTACATTGAGCGTGTTTCGATACGGCCTCGAGCGTTTCGAAACGGGGAGCAGCAGAACTGCATTTATGGTGGGAATAAAGTCCTCAACGGCTCCAATTTGATCCCAACGGCTAGTAACGGCTACAAACTCATTTGGGAGTATAAAAGGGACCTCCAAGCATCAAGAGAAGGCTAATGCTCAGATTGTCAAACATCAAATGATCAAGAAATTGTCTTAGCACTTAAATTGTCAATTCTTGTATAGACAAACACTAGTGAGCCAAAATTGTCAAATTTGCTCAAGTGTTTTAGGATTGGGTGAGTGCAAAATTGTGCAAACAAACTCCTATTAGAGGATTACAAGTTTGCTTTGTTTATCTCTTGTAAAGAGGGTTTCAATCAAGGCTTTGGGTAGAAAGCTTGATTGGTTGTAAGGATTTCCTCCTAAGCCTAGAAAAGGGGACGAATCAATTAGTGGATTGATTGTGAAATCCTTAGTGGGGAGCTAAGGTAGTGGATGTAGGTGCTTGTTAGAAGACCGAACCACTATAAATCATTGTGTCTTTATTCTTTCTAGCTTCCTAAACCCTTCCACCTAAAAATCCACCTCTCCACCACTTGGTGAGCATAATCGGTTGAACGAATCGAGCCCCACACATCTCAACAAATTTTTGCAATACAATTGTTTTGAAAAGATCGTAATCAGTTATATGAACTCCTAAAATTTGATTAAAACTTTTTTTCAGTCATTTTTGAAGAGGTTTCGGGCGAGTGGGTCTAAATGGGCCGTAAATTGGACCCGTTGGACTTTTAACTAAGTAAAAAATACCGAATTTGAGTTTTTGCAATATAATCTTGTTGAAAAGCTCGTAATCAATTATATGAACTCCTAAAATTGGATCAAAACTTGTTTTCGGTCCTTTTTGTAGAGGTTTCGAATGAGCGGGTCTAAATGGGCCATAAAATGGACCCGTTGGACTTTTAACTAAGTAAAAAATACCGAATTTGAGTTTTTGCAATATAATCTTGTTGAAAAGCTCGTAATCAATTATATGAACTCCTAAAATTGGATCAATACTTGTTTTTCGGTCCATTTTGTAGAGGTTTCGATTGAGCAGGTCTAAATGGGCCTTAAAATGGACTCGTTGAACTTATAACTGCGTAAAAAGAACAGAAATTGACTTTTTGCAATATAATCTTGTTGAAAAGCTCATAATCAATTATATGAACTCCTAAAATTGGATCAAAATTTGTTTTTCGGTTCTTTTTGTAGTGGTTTCGGACGAGCGGGTCTAAATGGGCCTTAAAATGGACCCGTTGAACTTATAACTGCGTAAAAAGAACATAAATTGATTTTTTGCAATACAATAGTGTTGAAAAGATCGTAATCAACGATATGAACTCTTAAGTTTTGATTAAAACTTGTTTTGCAGTCCTTTTTGTAGAGGTTTCGGACGAGAGGGTCTAAATGGGCCGTAAAATGGACTCGTTGGACTTTTAACTGAGTAAAAAATACAGAAATTGGGTTTTTGCAATATAATCGTGTTGAAACAATCGTAATCAATTATATGAACTCCTAAAATTTGATTAAAACTTGTTTTTCAGTCATTTTTGAAGAGGTTTCGTGCGAGCGGGTCTAAATGGGCCGTAAAATGGACCCGTTGGACTTTTAACTGAGTAAAAAATACAGAAATTGACTTTTTGCAATATAATCTTGTTGAAAATCTCGTAATCAATTATATGAACTCCTAAAATTGAATCAAAACTTGTTTTTCTGTCCTTTTTGTAGTGGTTTCGGACGAGCGGGTCTAAATGGGCCTTAAAATGGACCCGTTGGACTTTTAACTAAGTAAAAAATCTTGAATTTGAGTTTTTGCAATATAATCTTGTCGAAAAGCTCGTAATCAGTTATATGAACTCGTAAAATTTGATCAAAAACTATTTTTCGGTCCTTTTTGTAGAGGTTTCGGACGAGCGGGTCTAAGTGGGCCTTAAAATAGACCTGTTGAACTTATAACTACGTAAAACGAACAGAAATTGAATTTTTGCAATAAAATAGTGTTGAAGAGCTCGTAATCAACGATATGAACTCTTAAGTTTTGATTAAAACTTGTTTTGCGGTCCTTTTTGTAGAGGTTTCGGACGAGCTGGTCTAAATGGGCCGTAAAATGGACCCGTTGGACTTTTAACTGAGTAAAAAGTACAAAAATTGAGTTTTTGCAATATAATCATGTTGAAAAGATCGTAATCAATGATATGAACTCCTAAAATTTGATTAAAACTTGTTTTTCGGTCATTTTTGAAGAGGTTTCGGGTGAGCGGGTCTAAATGGGCCGTAAAATGGACCCGTTGGACTTTTTACTGAGTAAAAAATACCGAATTTGAGGTTTTGCAATATAATCTTGTTGAAAAGCTTGTAATCAATTATATAAAATCCTAAAATTTGATCAAAACTTGTTTTCGATCCTTTTTGTAGAGGTTTCGGACGAGCGGGTCTAAATGGGCCTTAAAATGGACCCGTTGCACTTATAACTGCTTAAAAAGAACAGAAATTGAATTTTTGCAATGCAATCGTGTTGAAAAGATCGCAATCAGTTATATGAACTCCTAAAGTTTGATTAAAACTTGTTTTTCAATCATTTTTAAAGAGGTTTCGGGCAAGCGGGTCTAAATGGGCCGTAAAATGGACCCGTTGGACTTTTAACTGAGTAAAATGTACACAAATTGAGTTTTTGCAATATAATCGTGTTGAAAAGATCGTAATCTATTATATGAACTCCTAAAATTTGACTAAAACTTGTTTTTCAATCATTTTCGAAGAGGTTTCGGGCGAGCGGGTCTAAATGGGCCGTAAAATGGACCCGTAGGACTTTTAACTGAGTACAAAATACCGAATTTGAGTTTTTGCAATATAATATTGTTGAAAAGCTCGTAATCAATTATATGAACACCTAAAATTTGATCAAAACCTGTTTTTCGGTCCTTTTTGTAGAGGTTTCGGGCGATCGGGTCTAAATGGGCCTTATAATGGACCCGTTGAACTTATAACTGCGTAAAAAGAATAGAAATTGAATTTTTGCAATACAATAGTGTTGAAAAGCTCGTAATTAACGATATGAACTCTTAAGTTTTGATTAAAACTTGTTTTCGGTCCTTTTTGTAGAGGTTTCGTACGAGCGGGTCTAAATGGGCCGTAAAATGGACCCGTTGGACTTTTAACTGAGTAAAAATACAGAAATTGAGTTTTTGCAATATAATCGTGTTGAAACGATCGTAATCAATTATATGAACTCCTAAAATTTCATTAAAACTTGTTTTTCAGTCATTTTTGTAGAGTTTTCGGGCGAGCGGGTCTAAATGGGCCGTAAAATGGACCAGTTGGACTTTTAACAGTGTTAAAAATACAGAAATTGACTTTTAGGAATATAATCTTGTTGAAAAGCTCGTAATCAATTACATGAACTCCTAAAATTGGATCAAAACTTGTTTTTCGGTCCTTTTTGTAGTGTTTTCGGACGAGCGGGTCTAAATGGGCCTTAAAATGGACCCATTGAACTTATAACTGCGTAAAAAGAACAAAAATTTAATTTTTGCAATACAATAGTGTTGAAAAGCTCATAATCAACGATATGAACTCTTAAGTTTTGATTAAAACTTGTTTTGCGGTCCTTTTTTTAGAGGTTTCGGACGAGCGAGTCTAAATGGGCTGTAAAATGGACCTATTGGACTTTTAACTGAGTAAAAAGTACAAAAATTGAGTTTTTGCAATATAATCGTGTTGAAAAGATCGTAATCAATTATATGAACTCCTAAAATTTGATTAAAACTTGTTTTTCAGTCATTTTATGAAGAGGTTTCGGGCGAGCGGGTCTAAATGGGCCGTAAAATGGACCCGTTGGACTTTTAACTGAGTAAAAAAATATCAAATTTGAGTTTTTGCAATATAATCTTGTTGAAAAGCTCGTAATCAATTATATGAACTCCTAAAATTGGATCAAAACTTGTTTTTCGGTCCTTTTTGTAGAGGTTTCGGATGAGCGGGTCTAAATGGGCCTTAAAATGGACCCGTTGAACTTATAACTGCATAAAAACAACAGAAATTGGATTTTTGCAATACAATAGTGTTGAAAAGCTCGTAACCAACGATATGAACTCTTAAGTTTTGATTAAAACTTGTTTTTCGGTCCTTTTTGTAGAGGTTTCGGACGAGCGGGTCTAAATGGGCCGTAAATTGGACCCGTTGGACTTTTAACTGAGTAAAAAATACCGAATTTGAGTTTTTGCAATATAATCTTGTTGAAAAGCTCGTAATCAATTATATGAACTCCTAAAATTGGATTAAAACTTGTTTTTCGGCCCTTTTTGTAGAGGTTTCGGACGAGTGGGTCTAAATGGGCCTTAAAATGGACCCGTTGAACTTATAACTGCGTAAGAAGAAAAGAAATTGAATTTTTGCATTACAATAGTGTTGAAAAGCTCGCAATCAACGATATGAACTCTTAAGTTTTGATTAAAACTTGTTTTGCGGTCCTTTTTGTAGAGGTTTCCGACGAGCTGGTCTAAATGGGCTGTAAAATGGACTCGTTGGGCTTTTTTTTTTTGAAGAAAAGGCCTCATTAAAAACCCCTACTACTGTCCTTCAAGCAAAGCTAGAGGACCCTAAAAAGGGGAAAAGAGTGCCCAAATATTATTAATCAAGAAGTTTTTGTTACAAGATGATGGATACAATGAGGAATATCCAGATCAAATGACGTAGAAGTCATTGAGTTCAAAGAAAAAGAAGCCAACGTATGGGCTATTACATTTGCCTCTCGACGTACAAAAGAAATGGAAGTAAAGTCGAAATCGAGAAGAGCAGCTTGTATCTGTAGAATGATTGGTCCCATAGTTGATAGATCCTGAGCAGGATTGTTGATCCTGTTTGCAAGAGAAGCGCAATCCGTTTCGATCATGATACGCTTCCATCCATGGGAACGGGCCAAGGTTAGACCGGCAAGGATGCTTTCTCCCTCACTGGTGATAGCGTCCTGGCGGCTACCGAGAGGGAAAGCGAGACCACCCACGACAGCTCCGGCAGGGTCACGAGCAACAACGCCGACGGCTGCTGCACGAGTTGAAGGGTTATAAGCGTCATCCACATTTATTTTGATAAAATTAGGTGGAGGAGAACAGGAGGGATTAGAGATCATAGATGGAGATGGATCTGTTGAGATTAAAGATTTACAAAATTCATCATGTAGGCTAATTGAATTAACACCAATTAGCCATGAGGGTTGAAGATGGTGGTTGTGAACCCAATCATTACGTCTGTTCCAAATGTTCCATAAAACGGTTAGGAAGAGACCAAATTTTTCAGAAGAAATTGTAGATGCAGCTTCCTCTAACCATTGTAGAGACGAAGGGGCTTGACTCTTATAAAGAGAGGTAGGGATACCACTAATTTGCAAGGCTTCAGATGCCCCAGGGCAGTCACGAAGCGCATGGAGAATCGATTCCGTATGACAACCACAGATAGAACATGGTCCTGAATTAGGGGAAAAAGCTTGCATTTTAGAGCCAACAGGTAATGCATCCGATGCCATACGCCAGCCAAAAGTTTTGACTTTGGGTAAAGCTTTTATCTTAGATAAAAATTTCCATAATCGAGAAGGTGGCGATGGTTGGAAAAAGGAGCGTTGTAAGAAAATGTATCCAGAGCGAACCGAATAGATGCCTGAGTCATTGGGGGACCATAAAATAGAATCCCTATGATCATTAATGATAGGGATACGTAGAATGGCATTCGCGTCAATTGGATTGAAATAATTGTTCAATTTCACTATATCCCAGGTAGTTTGATTGCGGATCATGAAATCCCGACAACGGATATGAAATTCATCAGAAATTTCATAATCCCCAGTTAGCTCAATCGGGGAAGATCCACCCCAAATATCTTTGTGTATTCTGATATTACTGTTAATACCAGGGCGATGAAGAAAGCCAGGGAAAAGGCGCTGAAGGGCGTTGTATATACCTTGCCAGGCAAAAGAACCCCTACTAGGTTTCGGCGCATCCAGAATATTACCTGAAGGGTAATATTTGGATCGGTATATTTGTCCTAATAAGGAATCTGGTTCACAAATTAGTTTCCAAATTTGCTTGCCCAGCAGGGCAATGTTGAAATCATGTAGGTCTTTGAAACCCATTCCACCAGCGGATTTGGGTAAACAAATCCGGTTCCACGGTAACATGTGCCAACCTTTTTTGTTGGATTTTCCTGTCCACCAGTATTGGCGGATTGATGTGGTCATGTCGTCAATGATATTGTGTGGTAGAAGATAGCAAGACATCACATATTGTGGGAGAGATTGTAAAACAGCTTTGATAAAAATTTCTCTACCACTAAAGGATAGAAGGTGTTTGTCCCAGCTAGAGAGTCGATCATGTACTTTATCTCGAACAAAGCCTAAAGATTCAGTTTTATTTTTCCCAATGAGGAGCGGGATACCTAAGTATACTCCAAGGTTAGAAACTTCGCGTACTTGTAGGATACTATTAAGTATATTTCTTGTTGCAGACGGTGTACGTGGGTTGTAGAAGATTGTTGATTTCTCAAAGTTTATTGCTTGACCAGATGCATTAGCATATACTTGGAGAGCATTTTTCAGACGGGATGCTTCCGAATGATTGGTATTAATAAATACCATGCAATCATCTGCAAAAAGAAGGTGGTTAACTTTGGGCCCATACTTACCAGCGCCTAGACCTGGAAGTATATTAGTTTGTTGAGCGGCCGCTAAGTAAGCCGAGAGACCCTGGGTACAGAAAAGGAAAAGAAAAGGGGATAAAGGGTCCCCCTGACGGAGACCTCGTTGAGGTAGGAAGGTGGGTGAAAAGGAGTTATTAATTTTAACTGAGAAGGAGACAGTAGATATACAACGCATTATAAGATCAATCCAGTTGGATGCAAAGCCCATGCGTGACATAATATTTGCCAGGAAAGACCATTCAACTCTATCGAAAGCTTTTTCCATATCCAGTTTGAGAGCAGCTCCTTGCGAGGATTTAGTTGCTCCAACATTGATGTTGTGAATAATTTCATGCGCAACAAGGATATTATCAGAGATGTTGCGACCCTGGACAAATGCAGCTTGATTGGAACTAATACAGAGAGGTATGGCCTTTTTCATTCTATTTACAATTGTTTTGGCTACAATTTTGTAGAGAACGGTACATAGGCTAATGGGTCTTAGTTGTTTCATGGATGTTGGATCATTATTTTTGGGAATTAGCACTAGAATGGTTTTGTTAACTAAGGACATATCTATCTTGCCATTTAAAAGATCCATACAAAGATTAAGGACATCTTCACCAACTGTATCCCAATGTTGTCGAAAGAAACTACTGGGTAGACCATCGGCACCAGGAGCCTTCCTAGGATCAATACTTTTAAAAGCATGTAGAATTTCCTCTCTATTGAACGGCTTGAGGAGACTTTCATTCATTGAAGAATTAATGGATGGATGGATTTTTTCAAGAATAGTTTCCGAAAGTTTGGGATTAGAGGTAGTAAAAAGGTTTTTAAAATAATTCGAAGCTATATCCATAATTTCAGATTCCGAGGTACACCAGTTGGAATTGGCATCAAAGAGTCCTATGATGGAATTTTTCTTATTACGATTAGAAGCTCTGGCATGGAAGAATTTGGTATTTTTGTCCCCTTGGGATAGCCAAAGTGTTCGAGATCTTTGAGCCCAATAAGCTTCTTGTTCCGTTAATAGTTTATTTAATTCCATTCTATAATTTAAATAAGTTTGTTTATTAGTAGCTGTCAAGGGGCGACAGAGAAGTTTGTTAATTTTTTTGGTAAGGAATTTAATTCGTCCTGTTGATTTAAAGCGTTGTTGGTTTTGCCAGTCTTCTAAGTATGTTCCAACTGCTTGGATTTTATTAATGGCCGTTCCGGGGGTGTCAGTCCAGGCCCTTTTGATAGTTTGTATGTTATCTTTATTATTAGCCCAACAATTTTCAAATCTGAAATTTTTGGGAATTTGAGATTTACGTATGGTAGTTGGTTTATCAATTTCCATAAGAAGGAAACAGTGGTCAGATTTAGCGACGTATTCCGTATTTATTCGATAATTAGGGAAGAGATCTTTCCAAGCATAGTTAGCTATGAAACGGTCAAGTCTTTCATGAATAACAGGGGTTGCAGGACCTACCTTTGTCCATGTAAACCATCCCGAGGTTGGTTTACAATCAAAAAGGTTATTTCGGATTAAACAGTTTCGGAAATTTTTGATTTGGGATCTAGCTCTACGGGGACCCCCTTGTTTTTCTGAATCGGTTAAAATCTCATTAAGATCTCCTCCAATAAGCCAAGGTTTATCTTTGGTGGACGTGTATAAGGAATCAATTAAATCCCACGTTTTATATTTTTGGCTAGTTTCTGAAAATCCATGCATTCCAGTGAAAAACATAGAGTTGTTATTATACATAATTTGAATGTGGATATGACGCAGCGAGTAGGAAATTAGATTTATATTAATATCATTTGCGGAAAATATAGAAATTCCGGAACACCCATCCGAGGGGGGGATAGAAATAATGTCTAACATACCTAATGAAAGACATAAGCGGTTACAATCCGCATTATTCAACTTGGTTTCACAAAGAAAGATAATATTAGGATTGGTACGTTGGACATAGGATTTGAGATGTTGAACCGTCGGGGATTGTCCAAGACCCTGACAGTTCCAGCATAGGATCTTCATTTTGCTCGGCGGGGCTGGGATTCAGCCGCCGCCGGAGAGTTTTTCGAGCTGCTCATCCCAGCTTTTGGAGTAGATCCTGATTGTTTGGATTTTTTCGGCGGGAGCGATACTTGAATTGGTGAGCGGCGTTTCATGCCTCGGTTATTTTGGGTCTGTACGGGGGCTGGTACAGGAACTGGAACAGGTGCAGGGGCTGCATCATTTGGGTAATTTTTAAGCAACCACTGATTAAATTCAATGAAAAATGGATCAGTGGGATTAGAAGGCTTACTCGATTCAGAGTCGAATTTTTTGATTTGTTCAGCAGTAGGGCTGGGAACACCATAGTCATCATTGGTTTCCCAATCATTATCAGAACCATCTTCCGGAATTGGGTAGATGGTATTCAAGGGTTGGGCCTCAAGAGGAGCCTTTTGTTTCGGATCAGCAGGGGGATCATTGCTTGTATTAGGGCCATCTTCCATTGTCATATCGACATTTTGAGCTTCTTCAGTAACTTGTTCCGTGAATGAGGCGGAGTCGCCTTCATTTAGGGCACCTTTAAATTGAAATAAGAGTACTATTAGAGATTTGTAACTTTTTGAAATAGGAAAGATAAAAGAGTGACGTGATGTACCCAAGTTGTTCTGGTTGTTAGGGGGGCCTGTAGGATTGATCGGGATAGCTGGATTATTTGTAGGAATTGCTACAAGAAAATTAGGGAATGAGAAGTTTAAAATGGAGTTTGATAAAAAAGAGTAAGTAAAATCAGTTATAAATTTAAAAGTTGAAAGAATTATACCATTAACTGGAGGAATGTTTGAGTTTGGAATCTGTTCAACATTACGAATGCGCCCACGAATTCCAACTGGACGGCGTCTAGGAGGAAGGTAACGGAGCCAATCTCCGTATTGCAAATTGTTAGGTTTGAGAGAAGAACGGCTGGGGCAGTTTTCTAAGGTATGACAGATTATTCCACATCCTGGGCAGAGAGTTGGTAGTCGTTCATATTGAAGGCGACACATTATTGTGTTCTCACCAGATCCAATGAATACAAAACGAGTAACTGGTCTTGTTATGTTGAGAAAGATTTCAACACGGAGGAACTCCACCATATTCCCATCCACATGGCGGGTATCCGTTCGGAGAACATTGCCTACCATCGAGCCTAAGGCTTGTCCTACCAGATGGGATCGCTCTATATCAGCAAAAAGAGAATCAGGAAGGGAGAAGATTCTGATCCAGATTCGCATTGTGTTGAAGTTGTAGTCATTTAAGGATTTGGCTGGAACGTATTCAGTGACTGCAAGCCATTCATCCTTGTAAAGCCAAGGACCTCGATTCAGAATTTCATAAACATTCTTAACTTCTTTAAACTTGATCTTGAGAAAGTTGTCATGTAACACTGAGAAAGAAACAACTTCATTAGGCTTCCAGATTCCTTCAAAGGCAGTAATAACAGCAGAGATTTCTAATGGTTTGGAAGATATGAAGCGACCAACGATGAAGAGTTTCGGATCCTCCTTGATGAACTCAAATTCAGGAGTATAGAGTAACTTAGATTCGTCACTGGTGAGACTAATCGAGTTGAGTTGGGGGATGGATGAGGAGGAAGCCATTGCGATAATTCGAGAGTATGAAGAAGGCAATTGTATAGTAAGTTGTGGAAGCTTGGGAGAATTGAGATATGAATATATAGAGAGAGATTGAATAGTAAGGGTGTGGAATTTATGGAAAGTAGGATAAAAGAAGGGAATTTGGGAGAATGACGATTGTGATTGATAAGATTTCCTGAAAATAGCAGATGTATTATTTGAATTACTTTCCTGAATTGAAAAGGAAAATATAATTATTAAAAAAGTAACGGGAGTTATTAAAGAAAGAAAAGTTGAAGATTTAAAAAAATTATGGTAATTATTTAATGGTAATAAGAGGGGGATTTGATTAACAAATTGAATGTATAAAGTAATTGAATGTTGAAATAACAAAAAGAAATTTTTTGTGAGAGTAAAACTTTTAAAAATTATATATTGGAATCTTGAAAAATTAGATGGTAGGACTATCGAAGGGGGATTTATTTTGTAACGGCTGAAAGAAAATTTCAGTAATTTTGTGGATGTTACTAAGACAGGAGCGTGAGTTAATTGAAATGAAATAGATAAGAAGTTTGAGAGAAGTAAACATAGTAATAATAGCGAAAAGTTAATGGGCTTTTTGACTATATTTAAATTTAGTTTGAAAGAGTATTTATTAGGAATAAAAGAAACAATATAAAAGGGGAAAGTTGAATTTAATATAATTAAAAGAAATTGGAATTTGGAAAACCTAAAAAGATTAATAGAATTTATTAAAGTGGGGTAGATAATGAGGTAATTCGGAAATTTTGAACAAGGTTGAGAAGGATGTTCGTGGGAGAGATTAGGAACTATATTTTGAGAAGTAAGGGTGAATAAAATTGAGAATTCCTTAGAGTAAAGTTGAAGTTCGAGTTCAAGAATCCTTACAGAAAGGATTTGGAAAGAATCCCAAAAGTGGGCTAGTGAAAATTCACCTAATAAGGTGTAGAGAAGAGGGGTATTAAACGAACATAACAGGAAATCAATATCACATACAGAGCAGCACACATATAGCAAGTAATTTAAACCATACATAGCAATAATGATATAAATTAGAAAGCAATTAAAAGCATAGAAGAAGTAAAAGGAAAGCAGAAACGGAAACCAGGGGAAATTAATTACAGACCCAAGGGAAGGAAGAAACGGGGATAAGAAACTTAATACAAACCAAACGAGCAAAAAAATATAGGGGGATAAAAAGATAACATGAGAATTAATCAGATTAAGGGAAAGATGTAACCCAGCAGGAGAAGGGGGTATCCGGTTTTCCTTTAATTTCCGTAGAATGGCTTGTAATAAAGCCACCGGTGATGAAACATAGAAAGGCCCTTCAAAGAGAAGATCAAAAATAAAACAATCATAATAAGTAACAAGAAAACAAATGGTAAAATTAGTGATACACAAGATCCAAGTATTCAAAAATAAAACATGCAAAGCTATAATGGATTTTAAGTTTGAAATAGAGTGGTTAACATGAGAATTAGTGGAATAAAAAGCCATAATGAAATTTATTGAGGTTTGTAGCAACAATTCAGTTCTAATATTAGAATATTGACCATTGCGTATACTGATGAACATAGAATACAAATACTGAATATGAATAAGATTCAAGAAAAAAAGGCCTATGAAAAGATGAGCATTACACAAATCAATCCGATAGTTTACTAGGGTAATATTGACCACTGTAAAAGGATTAGTTAAGACATTCCGAGTTATACATTGTAAGGTGTGAGTCAGCATGAAGAAGATTCCGATAAGTATATTACAGCCCATAACATAAAAGTAGTGTAGGAAAGAAATATGATGAGCATAGATTTTATTAGATGTTAAGAAATTGTAAAACTTGTAACCATTAAACCAAAGAGTGTAATTAGATGGATGAACAGGAGCATTAAAACCACAGTAAAGATAGTAAAAAGAGATGAATGTAGAGAATATTTTATTGCAATAATAGTTTAGATTATGTGTTCCCATAAGATGGGCTTGTTGTAAATTCCCTGTAGGGGCTTGAAAGAGATATAAAGTAATAGATAATTTATAAGACC
The DNA here is from genome assembly GCA_030270665.1 of Hibiscus trionum. Classification (NCBI taxonomy): domain Eukaryota; kingdom Viridiplantae; phylum Streptophyta; class Magnoliopsida; order Malvales; family Malvaceae; genus Hibiscus; species Hibiscus trionum. The sequence goes on along the minus strand of BSYR01000026.1, from coordinate 34,601,878 downwards.
GAGTATTTATCCAAGGTGAGTATGAGAAAACAGTAATTGCAATATTGAGGAGCGACAGAGGATAAACACTAAAAAAAATTAAAAGTGTAATTACAATTGAATATAAACAGTTTAGGAAGAGATAGAAAACTCTCAACCTAAATAACCAGCATAAAAAAGGGGTATTTAACAACAGATGAGATGTTAAATCAGACAAAGAAGGACAGTCAGTAAAACTAAAGGTGAGCCAGAGGGTGACATACCAACAGATTTGATATAGGGAAACAGAAAAGACCTCCCTTTTGGAAAGGAAAGAAAGGCTAATCTGGAAATAGGAGAAAAAAAGGATTAATAAAAAAATATAAAACAAATATAAAAAGAAAGTAGAAAAAGAAGAAAACCCTAGCCGACGAAGGAATAACGATCGTAGCCACCACCCTAACAGATGGAAAAGCAACAACGAGGTTTGCAGACTAGCAAAACCTAAGGTACCTGTGATAGGGATCCAACCAAAGAAATTAGAAGAAAAAAAGATAAATAAAACCAGAATATAAAAAATATTAGAAAGCATTAAAACACAGAAAGGTTTTGGGGAAACTTTGTTGCGGCGGTTGACGGTGGTCTCCAAAAAAGCCCACATAAAAGCTTGCAGAACGACCAAAACCAGCAAGATGACAAACAACCAGTCGAGAGGAATGGCAAAAACCACCAAAATCTTTGATCTGCCAAAAAATGGAAGGATCTGCATGCAAAAAGCCTTATGCAGACGGCTTGGGGAAGACGGAAAGCCACAAACGGAGACGAACGACGGATAGATCCTCAAAGGAAAATAGAACAACGGATTAGAAAAGAACAATATAAATAAAGAAACAAGAAAAAAGAAAGGGAAAAGGATGATCAGACCTAACGGGTTTGGCGAATTCCCTTTAAAGCTGATCGGAAATGGAAGATAGAGGGTCAACAGATCTTGAAATCCAGATCTGGATATGCGAAGGAGGAGGCTAAAGAAACAACCCAGATCTGAGGTTTTCTGAGCGGGCTTCGACAAAGGACGACCCCGGCGGCGAAGAAAACCCTCAAAAATGGAAATAAATCTACAGATCCAGATATAAAAAACAAAGAAAGACCGTAAAATAAAGAAAAAGGGTAGATGCCAAAAAGATATAATCCGGGGAAAGATAATAAAAGACAGAAAGAAAAATAAACAATCTAAAAACGGTGGTTGAGATGAGAGAGAAAAAACCATTGGGATTCCCATCCCGATTCCCAAGGAGATAAGGGAAATCGTGATGATAAAAACCTGCGAAAAAAATGAGATAGAGATAAGGTATAAAACAAACTTATGCAGATAAAATTGAAAAAAGCAAAAGGCTGGGGTGAGATGACTCCCTGAATATTCTTCCCGTATTCCAAGGGTTGGCTGAAAACTTGCATACACGGCAGAAAACGCCGAAAGGGGGAGGGGAAATGGGGGAAAAAAGAATCCACCATGAAAACCGGCACAAGCAAGAACCAAGAAAACCCAGAGAAAATAGAGAGAGAAAAGAGAGCCATCCCACACCCACCCTCCCGTTGGAATTTGATTAAAACATGTTTCTCGGTCATTTTTGAAGAGGTTTCGGGCTAGCGGGTCTAAATGGGCCGTAAAATGGACCCGTTGGACTTTTAACTGAGTAAAAAAATACCGAATTTTTGTTTTTGCAATATAATCTTGTTGAAAAGATCGTAATCAATTATATGAACTCCTAAAATTTGATCAAACTTATTTTACGGTCATTTTTTAAGAGGTTTCGGGCGAGCGGGTCTAAATGGGCCGTAAAATGGACTTGTTGGACTTTTAACTGAGTAAAAAATACCGAATTTAAGTTTTTGCAATATAATCATGTTGAAACGCTCGTAATCAATTATATGAACTCCTAAAATTTGATTAAAACTTATTTTTCGGTCATTTTTGAAGAGGTTTCGGGCGAGCGAGTCTAAATGGGCCGTAAAACGGACCCGTTGGACTTTTAACTGAGTAAAAAATACCGAATTTGAGTTTTTGCAATAAAATCTTGTTGAAAAGCTCGTAATCAATTATATGAACTCCTAAAATTGGATCAAAACTTGTTTTTCGGTCCTTTTTGTAGAGTTTTTGGACGAGCTGGTCTAAATGGGCCTTAAAATGGACCCGTTGAACTTATAACTGCGTAAAAAGAACAGAAATTGAATTTTTGCATTACAATAGTGTTGAAAAGCTCGCAATCAATGATATGAACTCTTAAGTTTTGATTAAAACTTGTTTTGCGGTCCTTTTGTAGAGGTTTCGGACGAGCGAGTATAAATGGGCCGTAAAATGGACCCGTTGGACTTTTAACTGAGTAAAAAGTACAAAAATTGAGTTTTTGCAATATAATCGTGTTAAAAAGATCGTAATCAATTATATGAACTCCTAAAATTTCATTAAAACTTGTTTTTAGTCATTTTTAAGAGGTTTCGGGCGAGCGGGTCAAAATGGGCCGTAAAATGGACCCATTGGACTTTTAACTAAGTAAAAAATACCGAATTTGAGTTTTTGCAATATAATCTTGTTGAAAAGCTCGTAATCAATTATATGAACTCCTAAAATTTGATCAAAACTTGTTTTCGGTCCATTTTGTAGAGATTTCGGACGAGCGGGTCTAAATGGGCCTTAAAATGGACCCGTTGAACTTATAACTGCGTAAAAAGAACAAAAATTGAATTTTTGCAATACAATCGTGTTTAAAAGATCGTAATCGGTTATATGATCTCCTAAACTTTGATTAAAACTAGATTTTCAGTCATTTTTGAAGAGTTTTCGGGCGAGCGGGTCTAAATGGGCCGTAAAATGGACCCGTTGGACTTTTAACTGAGTAAAAAGTACAAAAATTGAGTTTTTACAATTTAATCGTGTTGAAAAGATCGTAATCAATTATATGAACTCCTAAAATTTGATCGAAACTTGATTTTCAGTCATTTTTGAAGAGGTTTCGGACGAGGGGGTCCAATGGGCCTTAAAATGGACCCGTTGAACTTATAACTGCCTAAAAAGAACAGAAATTAAATTTTTGCAATACAATCGTGTTGAAAAGATCGTAATCAGTTATATGAACTCCTGAAATTTGATTAAAACTTGTTTTTCAGTCATTTTTGAAGAGGTTTCGGGCGAGCGGGTCCAAATGGACCGTAAAATGGACCCGTTGAACTTATAACTGCGTAAAAAGAACATAAATTGAATTTTTACAATACAATAGTGTTGAAAAGCTCGTAATCAACGATATGAACTCTTAAGTTTTGATTAAAACTTGTTTTGCGGTCCTTTTTGTAGAGGTTTCGGACGAGCGGGTCTAAATGGGCCGTAAAATGGACCCGTTGGACTTTTAACTAAGTAAAAAGTACAAAAATTGAGTTTTAGCAATATAATCGTTTTGAAAAGATCGTAGTCAATGATATGAAGTCCTAAAATTTGATTAAAACATGTTTTTCGGTCATTTTTGAAGAGGTTTCGGGCTAGCGGGTCTAAATGGGCCGTAAATTGGACTCGTTAGACTTTTAACTGAGTAAAAAATACCGAATTTATGTTTTTGCAATATAATCTTGTTGAAAAGATCGTAATCAATTATATGAACTCCTAAAATTTGATCAAAACTTATTTTTCGGTCATTTTTGAAGAGTTTTCGGGCGAGAGGGTCTAAATGGGCCGTAAAATGGACCCGTTGGACTTTTAACTGAGTAAAAAATACCGAATTTAAGTTTTTGCAATATAATCTTGTTGAAAAGCTCGTAATCAATTATATGAACTCCTAAAATTGGATCAAAACTTGTTTTTCGGTCATTTTTGAAGAGGTTTCGGGCGAGCGGGTCTAAATGGGCCGTAAAATGGACCCGTTGGACTTTTAACTGAGTAAAAAATACCGAATTTGAGTTTTGGTAATATAATCTTGTTGAAAAGCTCGTAATCAATTATATGAACTCCTAAAATTGGATCAAAACTTGTTTTTCGGTCCTTTTTGTAGTGGTTTCGGACGAGCGAGTCTAAATGGGCCTTAAAATGGACCCGTTGAACTTATAACTGCGTAAAATGAACATAAATTGAATTTTTTCAATACAATAGTGTTGAAAAGCTCGTAATCAACGATATGAACTCTTAAGTTTTGATTAAAACTTGTTTTGTGACCCTTTTGTAGAGGTTTTGGACGAGCGGGTCTAAATGGGCCGTAAAATGGACCTGTTGGACTTTTAACTGAGTAAAAAGTACAAAAATTGAGTTTTTGCAATATAATCGTGTTGAAAAGATCGTAATCAATTATATGAACTCCTAAAATTTGATTAAAACTTGTTTTTTAGTCCTTTTTAAAGAGGTTTCAGGCGAGGGGTCTAAATGGGCCGTAAAATGGACCCGTTGGACTTTTAACTGAGTAAAAAGTACAAAAATTGAGTTTTTGCAATATAATCGTGTTGAAAAGATCGTAATCAATTATATGAACTCCTAAAATTTTATTAAAACTTGTTTTCAGTCATTTTTGAAGAGGTTTCGGGCGAGCGAGTCTAAATGGGCTTTAAAATGGACTCGTTGGACTTTTAACTCAGTAAAAAATACCAAATTTGAGTTTTTGCAATATAATCTTGTTGAAAAGCTCGTAATTATATGAACTCCTAAAATTGGATCAAAACTTGTTTTTCGGTCCTTTTTGTAGAGGTTTCGGACTAGCGGGTCTAAATGGGCCTTAAAATGGACCCATTGAACTTGTAACTGCGTAAAAACAACAGAAATTGAATTTTGCAATACAATAGTGTTGAAAAGCTCGTAATCAACGATATGAACTCTTAAGTTTTGATTAAAACTTGTTTTGTGACCCTTTTGTAGAGGTTTCGGACGAGCGGGTCTAAATGGGCCGTAAAATGGACCTGTTGGACTTTTAACTGAGTAAAAAGTACAAAAATTGAGTTTTTGCAATATAATCGTGTTGAAAAGATCGTAATCAATTACATGAACTCCTAAAATTTGATTAAAACTTGTTTTTTAGTCCTTTTTAAAGAGGTTTCAGGCGAGGGGTCTAAATGGGCCGTAAAATGGACCCGTTGGACTTTTAACTGAGTAAAAAGTACAAAAATTGAGTTTTTGCAATATAATCGTGTTGAAAAGATCGTAATCAATTATATGAACTCCTAAAATTTTATTAAAACTTGTTTTTCAGTCATTTTTGAAGAGGTTTCGGGCGAGCGAGTCTAAATGGGCTGTAAAATGGACTCGTTGGACTTTTAACTGAGTAAAAAATACCAAATTTGAGTTTTTGCAATATAATCTTGTTGAAAAGCTCGTAATTATATGAACTCCTAAAATTGGATCAAAACTTGTTTTTCGGTCCTTTTTGTAGAGGTTTCGGACTAGCGGGTCTAAATGGGCCTTAAAATGGACCCATTGAACTTGTAACTGCGTAAAAACAACAAAAATTGAATTTTGCAATACAATAGTGTTGAAAAGCTCGTAATCAACGATATGAACTCTTAAGTTTTGATTAAAACTTGTTTTGCGGTCCTTTTTGTAGAGGTTTCGGACGAGCTGGTCTAAATGGGCCGTAAAATGGACCCGTTGGACTTTTAACTGAGTAAAAAGTACAAAAATTGAGTTTTTGCAATATAATCGTGTTGAAAAGATCGTAATCAATGATATGAAGTCCTAAAATTTGATTAAAACATGTTTTTCGGTCATTTTTGAAGAGGTTTCGGGCTAGCGGGTTTAAATGGGCCGTAAAATGGACCCGTTAGACTTTTAACTGAGTAAAAAATACCGAATTTGGGTTTTTACAATATAATCTTGTTGAAAAGCTCGTAATGAATTATATGAACTCTTAAAATTTGATCAAAACTTATTTTACGATCATTTTTGAAGAGGTTTCGGGCGAGCGGGTCTAAATGGGCCGTAAAATAGACCTGTTGGACTTTTAACAAAGTAAAATATACCGAATTTAAGTTTTTGCAATATAATCTTGTTGAAAAGCTCATAATCAATTATATGAAATCCTAAAATTGGATTAAAACTTATTTTTCGGTCATTTTTGAAGAGGTTTCGGGCGAGCGGGTCTAAATGGGCCGTAAAATGGACCCGTTGGACTTTTAACTAAGTAAAAAATACCGAATTTGAGTTTTTGCAATATAATCTTGTTGAAAAGCTCGTAATCAATTATATGAACTCCTAAAATTGGATCAAAACTTGTTTTTCGGTCCTTTTTGTAGAGGTTTCGGACGAGCGGGTCTAAATGGGCCTTAAAATGGACCTGTTGAACTTATAACTGCGTAAAAAGAACAGAAATTGAAAATTTGCAATACAATAGTGTTGAAAAGCTCGTAATCACCGATATGAACTCTTAAGTTTTGATTAAAACTTGTTTTGCAGTCCTTTTTGTAGAGGTTTCGGACGAGGGGGTCTAAATGAGCCGTAAAATGGACCTGTTGGACTTTTAACTGAGTAAAACGTACAAAATTGAGTTTTTGCAATATAATCGTGTTGAAAAGATCGTAATCAATGATATGAAGTCCTAAAATTTGATTAAAACTTCTTTTTCGGTCATTTTTGAAGAGGTTTCGGGCGAGCGGGTCTAAATAGGTCGTAAAATGGACCCGTTGGACTTTTAACTGAGTAAAAAATACCGAATTTGTGTTTTTGCAATATAATCTTGTTGAAAAGATCGTAATCAATTTTATGAACTCCTAAAATATGATCAAAACTTATTTTTCGGTCATTTTTGAAGAGATTTCGGGCGAGCGGGTCTAAATGGGCCGAAAAATGGACCCATTGGTCTTTTGACTGAGTAGAAAAAACCGAATTTGAGTTTTTGCAATACAATCTTGTTGAAACGATCGTAATCAATTATATGAACTCCTAAAATTGGATCAAAACTTGTTTTTCGGTCCTTTTTATAGAGGTTTCGGACGAGCGGGTCTAAATGGGCCTTAAAATGGACCTGTTGAAATTATAACTGCGTAAAAAGAACAAAAATTGAATTTTTGCAATACAATAGTGTTGAAAAGCTTGTAATCAACGATATGAACTCTTAAGTTTTGATTAAAACTTGTTTTGCGGTCCTTTTTGTAGAGGTTTCGGACGAGTAGGTGTAAATGGGCCGTAAAATGGACCCGTTGGACTTTTAACTGATTAAAAAGTACAAAATTGAGTTTTTGCAATATAATCGTGTTGAAAAGTTCGCAATCAATGATATGAAGTCCTAAAATTTGATTAAAACCTGTTTTCGGTCATTTTTGAAGAGGGTTTCGGGCGAGCGGGTCTAAATGGGCCGTAAAATGGACCCGTTGGACTTTTAACAGAGTAAAAAGTACCGAATTGTGTTTTTGCAATATAATCTTGTTGAAAAGATCGTAATCAATTATATGAACTCCTAAAATATGATCAAAACTTATTTTTCGGTCATTTTTGAAGAGGTTTCGGGCGAGCGGGTCTAAATGGGCCGCAAAATGGACCTGTTGAACTTATAACTGCGTAAAAAATACCGAATTTGAGTTTTTTCAATATAATCTTGTTGAAAAGCTCGTAATCAACGATATGAACTCTTAAGTTTTGATTAAAACTTGTTTTGCGGTCCTTTTTGTAGAGGTTTCGGGCGAGCGGGTCTAAATGGACCGTAAAATGGACCCGTTGGACTTTTAACTGTGTAAAAAGTACAAAAATTGAGTTTTTGCAATATAATCGTGTTGAAAAGATCGTAATCAATTATACGAACTCCTAAAATTTGATTAAAACTTGTTTTTTAGTCATTTTTGAAGAGGTTTCGGGTGAGCGGGTATAAATGGGCCGTAAAATGGACCCGTTGGACTTTTAACTGAGTAAAAAATACGGAATTTGAGTTTTTGCAATATAATCTTGTTGAAAATATCATAATCAATTATATGAACTCCTAAAATTTGATCAAAACTTGTTTTTCGGTCCTTTTTGTAGAGGTTTCGGGCGAGCGGGTCTAAATGAGGCTTAAAATGGACCCGTTGAACTTATAACTTCGTAAAAAGAACAGAAATTGAATTTTTTCAATACAATAGTGTTGAAAAGCTCGTAATCAACGATATGAACTCTTAAGTTTTGATTAAAACTTGTTTTGCGGTCTTTTTTGTAGAGGTTTCGGACGAGCGAGTCTAAATGGGCCGTAAAATGGACCCGTTGGACTTTTAACTAAATAAAAAATACAGAAATTGAGTTTTTGCAATATAATCGTGTTGAAACGATCGTAATCAATTATATGAACTCCTAAAATTTGATTAAAACTTGTTTTTCAGTCATTTTTGAAGAGGTTTCGGGCGAGCGGGTCTAAATGGGCCGTAAAATGGACCCGTTGGACTTTTAACTGAGTAAAAAATACAGAATTTGAGTTTTTGCATTATAATCTTGTTGAAAAGCTCGTAATCAATTATATGAACTCCTAAAATTGGATAAAAACTTGTTTTTTCGGTCCTTTTTGTAGAGGTTTCGGACGAGCGGGTCTAAATGGGCCTCAAAATGGACCCGTTGAACTTATAACTGCGTAAAAAGAACAAAAATTGAAATTTTGCAATACAATAGTGTTGAAAAGCTCGTAATCAACGATATGAACTCTTAAGTTTTGATTAAAACTTGTTTTGCGGTCCTTTTTTTAGAGGTTTCGGACGAGCAGGTCTAAATGGACCGTAAAATGGACCCGTTGGATTTTTAACTGAGTAAAAAGTACAAAAATTGAGTTTTTGCAATATAATCGTGTTGAAAAGATCGTAATCAATGGTATGAAGTCCTATAATTTGATTAAAACTTTTATTTCGGTCATTTTGAAGAGGTTTCGGGTGAGCGGGTCTAAATCGGCCGTAAATTGGACCCGTTGTACTTTTAACTGAGTAAAAAATACTGAATTTGAGGTTTTGCAATATAATCTTGTTGAAAAGCTCGTAATCAATTATATGAAATCCTAAAATTTGATCAAAACTTATTTTCGATTATTTTTGTAGACGTTTCGGACGAGCGGGTCTAAATGGGCCTTAAAATGGACCCGTTGAATTATAACTGCTTAAAAAGAACATAAATTGAATTTTTGCAATACAATTGTGTTGAAAAGATCGTAATCAGTTATATGAACTCCTAAAATTTGATTAAAACTTGTTTTTCAGTCATTTTTGAAAAGGTTTCGGGCGAGCGGGCCTAAATGGGCCGTAAAATGGACCCGTTGGACTTTTAACTGAGTAAAATGTACAAAAATTGTGTTTTTGCAATATAATCGTGTTGAAAAGATCGTAATCAATTATATGAACTCCTAAAATTTGACTAAACCTTGTTTTTCAGTCATTTTTGAAGAGGTTTCGGGCGAGCGGGTCTAAATGGGTCGTAAAATGGACCCGTTGGACTTTTAACTGAGTAAAAAATACCGAATTTGAGTTTTTGCAATATAATCTTGTTAAAAAGCTCGTAATCAATTATATGAACACCTAAAATTTGATCAAAACTTGTTTTTCGGTTCTTTTTGTAGAGGTTTCGGGCGATCGGGTCTAAATGGGCCTTAAAATGGACCCATTGAACTTATAACTGCGTAAAAAGAACAGAAATTGAATTTTTGCAATACAATAGTGTCGAAAAGCTCGTAATTAACGATGTGAACTCTTAAGTTTTGATTAAAACTTGTTTTGCGGTCCTTTTTGTAGAGGTTTCGGACGAGCGGGTCTAAATGGGCCGTAAAATGGACCCGTTGGACTTTTAACTGAGTAAAAAATACAGAAATTGAGTTTTTGCAATATAATCGTGTTGAAACGATCGTAATCAATTATATGAGCTCCTAAAATTTGATTAAAACTTGTTTTTCAGTCATTTTTGAAGAGTTTTCGGGCGAGCGGGTCTAAATGCGCCATAAAATGGACCTGTTGGACTTTTAACTGAGTTAAAAATACAGAAATTGACTTTTAGCAATATAATCTTGTTGAAAAGCTCGTAATCAATTATATGAAGTCTTAAAATATGATCAAAACTTGTTTTTCGGTCATTTTTGTAGTGGTTTCGGACGAGCGGGTCTAAATGGGCCTTAAAATGGACCCGTTGAACTTATAACTGCGTAAAAAGAACAGTAATTGAATTTTTGCAATACAATAGTGTTGAAAAGCTCGTAATCAACGATATGAACTCTTAAGTTTTGATTAAAACTTGTTTTGCGGTCTTTTTTGTAGAGGTTTCGGACGAGAGGGTCTAAATGGGCCGTAAAATGGACCCATTGGACTTTTAATAGAGTAAAAAGTACATAAATTGAGTTTTTGCAATATAATCATGTTTAAAAGATCGTAATCATTTATATGAACTCCTAAAATTTGATTAAAAATTGTTTTCAGTCATTTTTGAAGAGGTTTCGGGCGAGCGGGTCTAAATGGGCCGTAAAATGGACCCGTTGGACTTTTTTTTTTGAAGAAAGGGCCTCATTAGAAACCCCACTAATCCTTACTGGGCTGGCCCAGTTAGGGTCCTAGGAGGGGAAAAGAGTACCCAAATATATTATAAATCATGGTGGTTGGTGATCAACCGGTACAAAGGTACGCAAATCATCAGGCAAGCCCGGTCCAAAATACAATGAGGATTTAGAATGAAGGGCCCATTTGGCTATACAGTGAGCTAAAACATTAGCTGTACGCGGTACATAAAGTAAACGTAAACCAGTGACAGTATCAAAGAAAGACTACCAAACATACTAAAGCTTCTCATATTGAATCGGTAGCATTTGAGGATCTTCGTCCTCAATGCGCACGGCCACAAACCGACGCAATAGTTGGTGTACATCGATAATAACACAGACACAAAGGAACTTGATCATGTTCCCATCATCCGACTGTCGAGAGTCTGTTCCTATAACCGCGCCAATCCCACTTCCAAGGGTTCGTCCGGTGATATTAGCCACTGTAACTCCAGTCATCATGGCTCTGGGCACCCTGTGGATTCGTACCCAGATTCTCATTTGGTCGTATAGATAACCATCAATGGTAAGTTTTGGTTGAACTGGTAGGAGCGCCAGCCAATCCTTCTTGAATGTCCAGCGTCCTCTTTTTAGAACTTCGTCCCTGCAGGACTTAGTCTCAAATTTAAAAAGGAAATAACCAGAGCCGAGAGTCGTTACCGATGAGAGTTTATCATCTCTCCATACGGAGGTGAAGATGTGCACCACGGCAGTTTCATCAAAATCCTTAGTGTTGAAGAGTTTCCCAATCAGAGACGACTTGTAGTCATCGAGTTGGACGGCCTTCGTGGATGCAGGTGCACAGATCACGTTTTTCTCCTCCGTAGTGAATTGGAGGTTGTCAAAACGGGAGAGAAAAAAGTCTTTGGAAGCCATAGGAGGAAGGTTGTACGTATGAAAATGTAGTAGCAAGAGAAAGTGCTCGAGGTTAGACGTAAATGTCACACAAGGGTAGCTGATCGTATGAAGGGGAAAAGTAAGACCAGTGGTCAGTATATGATGAGGGAAGGTCCCCAGGAAGTGAACAGATCGTTTAAATTTTGAGGATTGTGGATAATCCAAATAACAATAGGATAATATTGATTCAAATTTAAATAGAATCCTAGTAATCGTGGGATTGTAGGATAATATTAATTTAAATGCAAATAGAATCCTAGAAGGTGTGGGATTATCAAGATAATTTAATAGTAATTTGAATTTAAATAGTATCCTGATAATCATGGGATTAAAAGATAATATTAATTTAAATTCAAATAGAATCCTAGTAGGTGAGGGATTATCCAGATAAGGGATGACCAAAATACTTTGAATTTTATTATCCCCAATTGTTAAATCGTGATAATATAAAATTTTGCCCAGATAATTTCCAAAAATCGAATAATCCCAAAAGAATAGGAATATATTAAGATTTAATAAATCTTGTTGGGAAGCTTCCGAAATGCTTGGGAGAAGGGTACGTGCATGAGGGTTAGGTTCCCATGCAAAGCCGGGATACAGAATTTTGAATTTCCTGTGCATAACGAGAATTTTATTCTCTAATTGACAGTATCCCGGGTTCCTAAAATTGTGGAACAACTGAGACGCAGCTTCCTTCTGGCGGCTTGCGGTTGCAGTAGCATCAGCAATGTTATCCGACTGGTAGATGAACAATCGTGTTCTGAAACACAATTGGTGACCATGAATAAGCAGAAGGACACTTGTTTCTAAATTGTAATGAGTCTGAAAAAAGACAATTCATAGTAAGAATGATAGAATACTGATGGTATGTTCTAAAAACAGTAACAAGTAACGATATGAACGAGACTGCTGCATGGCTTCATGTGTGGACGTGTGCATGCATGCAGGCAATATAATCGTGTTGAAAAGATCGTAATCAATTATATGAACTCCTAAAATTGAATTAAAACTTGTTTTTTAGTCATTTTTAAGAGGTTTCGGGCGAGAGGGTCTAAATGGGCCGTAAAATGGACCTGTTGGACTTTTAACTAAGTAAAAAAGTACATTAATTGAGTTTTTGCAATATAATCATGTTGAAAAGATCGTAATCATTTATATGAACTCCTAAAATTTGATTAAAACTTGTTTTCAGTCATTTTTGAAGTGGTTTCGTGCGAGCGGGTCTAAATGGGTCGTAAAATGGACCCATTGGACTTTTAAATGAGTAAAAAATACAGAAATTGACTTTTGCAATATAATCTTGTTGGAAAGCTCGTAATCAATTATATGAACTCCTAAAATCTGATAAAAATTTGTTTTTCGGTCCTTTTTGAAGAGGTTTCGGGCGAGCGGGTCTAAATAGACCGTAAAATGGACCCGTTGGACTTTTAATTGAGTAAAAAGAACTTAACTTGAATTTTTGCAATTCAATAGTGTTATAAAGCTCGTAATCAACGATATGAACTCTTAAGTTTTGATTAAAACTTGTTTTGCGGTCCTTTTTGTAGAGGTTTCGGACGAGCGGGTCTAAATGGGCCGTAAAATGGACTCTTTGGACTTTTAACTGAGTAAAAAGTACAAAAATTGAGTTTTTGCAATATAATCTTGTTGAAAAGATCGTAATCAAAGTTATGAACTCCTAAAATTTGATTAAAACTTGTTTTTTGGTCATTTTTGAAGAGGTTTCGGGCGAGCGGGTCTAAATGGGCCGTAAAATGGACCCGATGGACTTTTAACTTAGTAAAAAAATACCGAAATTGACTTTTTGCAATATAATCTTGTTGAAAAGCTCGTAATCAATTATATGAACTCCTAAAATTTGATCAAAAATTTTTTTTCGGTCCTTTTTGTTGAGGTTTCGTGGGAGCGGGTCTAAATGGGCCTTGAAATGGACTCGTTGAACTTATAATTGTGTAAAAAGAAAATAAATTGAATTTTTGCAATCCAATAGTGTTGAAAAGCTCGTAATCAACGATTGAACTCTTAAGTTTTGATTAAAACTTGTTTTGCGGTCCTTTTTGTAGAGGTTTCGGACGAGCGGGTCTAAATGGGCCGTAAAATAGACCTGTTGGACTTTTAACTGAGTAAAAAGTACAAAAATTGAGTTTTTGCAATATAATCGTGTTGAAAAGATCGTAATCAATTATATGAACTCCTAAAATTTGATTAAAACTTGTTTTTCAGTCATTTTTGAAGATATTTCGGGCGAGCGGGTATAAATGGGCCGTAAAATGGACCCGTTGGACTTTTAACTGAGTAAAAAATACCGAATTTGAGTTTTTGCAATATAATCTTGTTGAAAAGCTCGTAATCAATTATATGAACTCCTAAAATCGGATCAAAACCTGTTTTTCGGTCCTTTTTGTAGAGGTTTCGGACGAGCGGGTCTAAATGGGCCTTAAAATGGACTGTTGAACTTATAACTGCGTAAAAAGAACATAAATTGAATTTTTGCAATACAATAGTGTTGAAAAGCTCGTAATCAACGATATGAACTCTTAAGTTTTGATTAAAACTTGTTTTGCGGTCCTTTTTGTAGAGGTTTCAGACGAGCGGGTCTTAATGGGTCGTAAAATGGACCCGTTGGACTTTTAACTAGGTAAAAAGTACAAAAATTGAGTTTTTGCAATATAATCGTGTTGAAAAGATCGTAATCAATGATATGAAGTCCTAAAATTTGATTAAAACTTGTTTTTCGGTCATTTTTGAAGAGGTTTCGGGCGAGCAGGTCTAAATGAGCCGTAAAATGGACCCGTTGGACTTTTAACTAAGTAAAAAATACCGAATTTTTGATTTTGCAATATAATCTTGTTGAAAAGCTCGTAATCAATGATATGAACTCATAAAATTTGATCAAAACTTATTTTTCAGTCATTTTTGAAGAGGTTTCGGGCGAGCGAGTCTAGATGGGCCTTAAAATGGACCCGTTCGACTTTTAACTGAGTAAAAAAATACCGAATTTGAATTTTTGCAATATAATCTTTTTGAAAAGCTCGTAATCAATTATATGAACTCCTAAAATTGGATCAAAACTTGTTTTTCGGTTCGTTTTGTAGAGGTTTCGGACGAGCGGGTCTAAATGGGCCCGTTGAACTTATAACTGCGTAAAAAGAACATAAATTGAATTTTTGCAATACAATAGTGTTGAAAAGCTCATAATCAACAATATGAACTCTTAAGTTTTGATTAAAACATGTTTTGCGGTCCTTTTTGTAGCGGTTTCGGACGAGCGGGTCTAAATGGGCCGTAAAATGGACCCGTTGGACTTTTATCTAAGTAAAAAGTAAAAAAAAAATGAGTTTTTGCAATATAATCGTGTTGAAAAGATCGTAATCAATGATATGAAGTCCTAAAATTTGATTAAAACTTGGTTTTCAGTCATTTTTGAAGAGGTTTCGGGCGAGCGGGTCTAAATGAGTCGTAAAATGGACTCGTTGGACTTTTAACTAAGTAAAAAATACCGAATTTTTGTTTTTGCAATATAATCTTGTTGAAAACTCGTAATCAATGATATGAACTCCTAAATTTTGATCAAAACCTATTTTATCAGTCATTTTTGAAGAGGTTTCGGGCGAGCGAGTCTAGATGGGCCGTAAAATGGACCCGTTGGACTTTTAACTGAGTAAAAAATACTGAATTTAAGTTTTTGCAATATAATCTTTTTGAAAAGCTCGTAATCAATTATATGAACTCCTAAAATTGGATCAAAACTTGTTTTTCGGTTCGTTTTGTAGAGGTTTCGGACGAGCGGGTCTAAAAGGGTCTCAAAATCGACCCGTTGAACTTATAACTACGTAAAAAGAACAGAAATTGAATTTTTACAATACAATAGTGTTGAAAAGCTCGTAATCAACGATATGAACTCTTAAGTTTTGATTAAAACTTGTTTTGCGTCCTTTTTGTAGAGGTTTCGGACGAGCGGGTCTAAATGGGCCGTAAAATGGACCCGTTGGACTTTTAACTGAGTAAAAAGTACAAAATTGAGTTTTTGCAATATAATCGTGTTGAAAAGATCGTAATCAACGATATGAACTCCTAAAATTTGATTAAAACCTGTTTTTCGGTCATTTTTGAAGAGGTTTCGGGCGAGCGGGTCTAAATGGGCCGTAAAATGGACCCGTTGGACTTTTAACTGAGTAAGAAATACCGAATTTTTGTTTTTGCAATATAATCTTGTTGAAAAGCTCGTAAGCAATTATATGAACTCCTAAAATTTGATCAAAACTTATTTTTCGGTCATTTTTCAAGAGGTTTCGGGCGAGCGGGTCTAAATGGGCCGCAAAATGGACCCGTTGGACTTTTAACTGAGTAAAAAATACCGAATTTGAGTTTTTGCAATATAATCTTGTTGAAAAGCTCGTAATCAATTATATGAACTCCTAAAATCGGATCAAAACTTGTTTTTCGGTTCGTTTTGTAGATGTTTCGGACGAGCGGGTCTAAATGAGCTTTAAAATGGACCCGTCGAACTTATAACTGCGTAAAAAGAACATAAATTGAATTTTTGCAATACAATAGTGTTGAAAAGCTCGTAAGCAGCGATATGAACTCTTAAGTTTTGATTAAAACTTGTTTTGCGGTCCATTTTGTAGAGGTTTCGGACGAGCGGGTCTAAATGGGCCGTAAAATGGACCCGTTGGACTTTTAACTGAGTAAAAAGTACAAAATTGAGTTTTTGCAATATAATCGTGTTGAAAAGATCGTAATCAATGATATGAACTCCTAAAATTTGATTAAAACCTGGTTTTCGGTCATTTTTGAAGAGGTTTCGGGCGAGCGGGTCTAAATGGGCCGTAAAATGGACCCGTTGGACTTTTAACTCAGTAAAAAATACCGAATTTTTGTTTTTGCAATATAATCTTGTTGAAAAGATCGTAATCAATTATATGAACTCCTAAAATTTGATCAAAACTTAATTTTCGGTCATTTTTGAAGAGGTTTCGGGCGAGCGGGTTAAATGGGCCGCAAAATGGACCCGTTGGACTTTTAACTGAGTAAAAAATACTGAATTTGAGTTTTTGCAATATAATCTTGTTGAAAAGCTCGTAATCAATTATATGAACTCCTAAAATTGGATCAAAACTTGTTTTTCTGTCCTTTTTGTAGAGGTTTCAGACGAGCGGGTCTAAATGGGCCTTAAAATGGACCCGTTGAACTTATAACTGCGTAAAAAGAACATAAATTGAATTTTTGCAATACAATAGTGTTGAAAAGCTCGTAATCAACGATATGAACTCTTAAGTTTTGATTAAAACTAGTTTTGCGGTCCTTTTGTAGAGGTTTTGGACGAGCAGGTCTAAATGGGCCGAAAAATGGACCCGTTGGACTTTTAACAGAGTAAAAAGATCGTGTTGAAAAGATCGTAATCAATTATATGAACTCCTAAAATTTGATTAAAACTTGTTTTTCAGTCATTTTTGAAGAGGTTTCGGGCGAGCGGGTCTAAATTGGCTGTAAAATGGACCCGTTGGACTTTTTACTGAGTAAAAAATACCGAATTTTTGGTTTTGCAATATAATCTTGTTGAAAAGCTCGTAATCAATTATATGAAATCCTAAAATTTGATCAAAACTTGTTTTCGATCCTTTTTGTAGAGGTTTCGGACGAGCGGGTCTAAATGGGCCTTAAAATGGACCCGTTGAACTTATAACTGCTTAAAAAGAACATAAATTGACTTTTTTCAATACAATCGTGTTGAAAAGATCATAATCAGTTATATGAACTCCTAAAATTTGATTAAAACTTGTTTTTCAGTCATTTTTGAAGAGGTTTTGGGCGAGCGGGTTTAAATGGGCCGTAAAATGGACCCGTTGGACTTTTAACTGAGTAAAAAATACCGAATTTGAGTTTTTGCAATATAATCGTGTTGAAAAGATTGTAATCAATTATATGAACTCCTAAAATTTGATTAAATCTTGTTTTTAGTCATTTTTTAAGAGGTTTCGGGCGAGCGGGTCTAAATGGGCCGTAAAATGGACCCATTGGACTTTTAACTGAGTAAAATATACCGAATTTGAGTTTTTGCAATATAATCTTGTTGAAAAGCTCGTAATCAATTATATGAACTCCTAAAATTTGATCAAAACTTGTTTTCGGTCCTTTTTGTAGAGATTTCGGATGAGCGGGTCTAAATGGGCCTTAAAATGGACCCGTTGAACTTATAACTGCGTAAAAAGAACAGAAATTGAATTTTTGCAATACAATCGTGTTGAAAAGATCGTAATCAGTTATATGAACTCCTAAAATTTGATTAAAACTTGTTTTTCAGTCATTTTTGAAGAGGTTTCAAGCGAGCGGGTCAAAATGGGCCGTAAAATGGACCCGTTGGACTTTTAACTGAGTAAAAAGTACAAAAATTGAGTTTTTGCAATATAATCGTGTTGAAAAGATCATAATCAATGATATGAAATCCTAAAATTTGATTAAAACTTTTTTTTCGGTCATTTTGAAGAGGTTTCGGGCGAGCGTGTCTAAATGGGCCGTAAAATGGACCCATTGGACTTTTAACTGAGTAAAAAGTACAAAAATTGAGTTTTTGCAATATAATCGTCTTGAAAAGATCGTAATCAATGATATGAAGTACTAAAATTTGATTAAACTTGTTTTTCGGTCCTTTTTGAAGAGATTTCGGGCGAGCGGGTCTAAATGGGCCGTAAAATGGACCCGTTGGACTTTTAACTTAGTAAAAAATACCGAATTTGAGTTTTTGCAATATAATATTGTTGAAAATATCGTAATCAATTATTTGAACTCTTAAAATTTGATCAAAACTTGTTTTTCGGTCTTTTTTGTAGAAGTTTCGGGCGAGCGGGTCTAAATGGACCCGTTGAACTTATAACTTTGTAAAAAGAACAGAAATTGAATTTTTGCAAGACAATAGTGTTGAAAAGCTCGAAGTCAACGATATGAACTCTTAAGTTTTGATTAAAACTTGTTTTGCGGTCCTTTTGTAGAGGTTTCGGACGAGCGGGTCTAAATGGGCCATAAAATGGACCCGTTGGACTTTTAACTGAGTAAAAAGTACAAAAATTGAGTTTTTGCAATATAATCGTGTTGAAAAGATCGTAATCAATTATATGAACTCCTAAAATTTGATTAAAACTTGTTTTTCAGTCATTTTTGAAGAGGTTTCGGGCGAGCGGGTCTAAATGGGCCGTAAAAGGGACCCGTTGGACTTTTAAATTAGTAGAAAGTACAGAAATTGACATTTTGCAATATAATCTCGTTGAAAAGCTCGTAATCAATTATATGAACTCCTAAAATTGGATCAAAACTTGTTTTTCTGTCCTTTTTGTAGAGGTTTCGGGCGAGCAGGTCTAAATGGGCCTTAAAATGGACCCGTTGAACTTATAAATGCGTAAAAAATAGAAATTGAATTTTTACAATGTAGTAGTGTTGAAAAGCTCGTAATCAACAATATGAACTCTTAAGTTTTGATTAAAACTTGTTTTGCGGTCCTTTTGTAGAGGTTTCGGACGAGCGGGTTTGAACGGGCCATAAAATGGACCCGTTGGACTTTTAACTGAGTAAAAAGTACAAAAAATTAGTTTTTGCAATATAATCGTGTTGAAAAGATCGTAATAAATTATATGAACTCCTAAAATTTGATTAAAACTTGTTTTTCAGTCATTTTTGAAGAGGTTTCGGGCGAGCGGTTCTAAATGGGCCGTAAAATGGACCCGTTGGACTTTTTAATGAGTAGAAAATACAGAAATTGACTTTTTCCAATATAATCTTGTTCAAAAGCTCCTAATCAATTATATGAACTCCTAAAATTGGATCAAAACTTGTTTTTCGGTCCTTTTTGTAGAGGATTCGGGCGAGCGGGTCTAAATGGGCCTTGAAATGGACTCGTTGAACTTATAATTGTGTAAAAAGAACATAAATTGAATTTTCGCAATTCAATAGTGTTGAAAAGCTCGTAATCAACGATATGAACTCTTAAGTTTTGATTAAAACTTGTTTTGCGGTCCTTTTTGTAGAGGTTTCGGACGAGCGGGTCTAATTGGGCCGTAAAATGGACCCGTTGGACTTTTAACTGAGTAAAAAATACCGAATTTGAGTTTTTGCAATATAATCTTGTTGAAAAGCTCGTAATCAATTATATGAACTCCTAAAATTGGATCAAAGCTTGTTTTTCGGTCCTTTTTGTAGAGGTTTCGAACGAGCGGGTCTAAATGTGCCGTAAAATGGACCAGTTTGACTTTTAACTGAGTAAAAAATACCGAATTTGAGTTTTTGCAATATAATCTTGTTGAAAAGCTCGTAATCAATTATATGAACTCCTAAAATTGGATCAAAACTTGTTTTTCGGTCCTTTTTGTAGAGGTTTCGGACGAGCGGGTCTAAATGGGCCATAAAATGGACCCGTTGAACTTATAACTACGTAAAAAGAACAAAAATTGAATTTTTGCAATATAATAGTGTTGAAAAGCTTGTAATCAACGATATGAACTCTTAAGTTTTGATTAAAACTTGTTTTGCGGTCCTTTTTGTAGAGGTTTCGGACGAGCAGGTCTAAATGGGCCGTAAAATGGACCCGTTGGACTTTTAACTAAGTAAAAAGTACAAAAATTGAGTTTTGCAATATAATCGTGTTGAAAAGATCGTAATCAATGATATGAAGTCCTAAAATTTTATTAAAACTTGTTTTTCGGTCATTTTTGAAGAGGTTTCGGGCGAGCGGGTCTAAATGAGCCGTAAAATGGACTCGTTGGACTTTTAACTAAGTAAAAAATACCGAATTTTTGTTTTTGCAATATAATCTTGTTGAAAAGCTCGTAATCAATGATATGAACTCCTAAAATTTGATCAAAACTTATTTTCAGTCATTTTTGAAGAGGTTTCGGGCGAGCGAGTCTAGATGGGCCGTAAAATTGACCCGTTGGACTTTTAACTGAGTAAAAAATACCGAATTTGAGTTTTTGCAATATAATCTTGTTGAAAAGTTCGTAATCAATTATGTGAACTCCTAAAATTGGATCAAAACTTGTTTTTCGGTCCTTTTTGTAGAGGTTTCGGAGGAGCGGGTCTAAATGGGCCTTAAAATGGACCCGTTGAACTTATAACTGCGTAAAAAGAACAGAAATTGAATTTTTGCAATACAATAGTGTTGAAAAGCTCGTAATCAACGATATGAACTCTTAAGTTTTGATTAAAACTTGTTTTGCGGTCCTTTTGTAGAGGTTTCGGACGAGCGGGTCTAAATGGGCCGTAAAATGGACCCGTTGGACTTTTAACTGAGTAAAAAGTACAAAAATTGAGTTTTTGCAATATAATCGTGTTGAAAAGATGGTAATCAATTATATGAACTCCTAAAATTTGATTAAAACTTGTTTTTCAGTCATTTTTGAAGAGGTTTCAGGCGAGCGGGTCTAAATGGGCCGTAAAATGGACCTGTTGGACTTTTAACTGAGTAAAAAATACTGAATTTTTGGTTTTGCAATATAATCTTGTTGAAAAGCTCGTAATCAATTATATGAAATCCTAAAATTTGATCAAAACTTGTTTTCGATCCTTTTTGTAGAGGTTTCGGACGAGCGGGTCTAAATGGGCCTTAAAATGGACCCGTTGAACTTATAACTGCTTAAAAAGAACATAAATTGAATTTTTGCAATACAATCGTGTTGAAAAGATCATAATCAGTTATATGACCTCCTAAAATTTGATTAAAACTTGTTTTTTAGTCATTTTGAAGAGGTTTCGGGCGAGCGAGTCTAAATGGGCCGTAAAATGGACCCGTTGGACTTTTAACTGTGTAAAAAATACCGAATTTGAGTTTTTGCAATATAATCTTGTTGAAAAGCTCGTAGTCAATTATATGAACTCCTAAAATTTGATAAAAACTTGTTTTTCGGTCCTTTTTGTAGAAGTTTCGGGCGAGCGGGTCTAAATGGACCCGTTGAACTTATAACTGCGTAAAAAGAACATAAATTGAATTTTTGCAATACAATCGTGTTGAAAAGATCATAATCAGTTATATGAACTCCTTGAATTTGATTAAAAATTGTTTTTCAGTCATTTTTGTAGAGGTTTCGGGCGAGCGGGTCAAAATGGGCCACAAAATGGACCCGTTGGACTTTTAACTAAGTAAAAAGTACAAAAATTGAGTTTTTGCAATATAATCATGTTGAGAAGATCGTAATCAATTATATGAACTCCTAAAATTTGATTAAAACTTGTTTTTCAATCATTTTTGAAGAGGTTTCGGGCGAGCGGGTCTAAATGGGTCGTAAAAGGGACCCGTTGGACTTTTAAATGAGTAGAAAATACAGAAATTGACTTTTTGCAATATAATCTTGTTGAAAAGCTCGTAATCAATTATATGAACTCCTAAAATTGGATCAAAACTTGTTTTTCTGTCCTTTTGTTAGAGGTTTCGGGCGAGCGGGTCTAAATGGGCCTTAAAATGGACCCGTTGAACTTATAAATGCGTAAAAAGAACAGAAATTGAATTTTTACAATTCAGTAGTGTTGAAAAGCTCGTAATCAACGATATGAACTCTTATGTTTTTATTAAAACTTGTTTTGCGGTCCTTTTTGTAGAGGTTTCAGACGAGCGGGTCTAAATGGGCCATAAAATGGACCCGTTGGACTTTTAACTGAGTAAAAAGTACAAAAATTGAGTTTTTGCAATATAATCGTGTTGAAAAGATCGTAATCAATTATATGAACTCTTAAAATTTGATTAAAACTTGTTTTTCAGTCATTTTTGAAGAGGTTTCGTGTAACGCCCCGGTTTTGGGCTTAGGAGTTTTGGGATTCAGACCGGTTCGGTCGGATCGCGGTTCGAATATATAAGAGTGAATTTAGGAAAACCTAGTTCGGGTTGCATTAAAAATATGGAAAAATGTCTTAAAATCCTCTTTTATTATATATAAGGGTTTGGTGAAATCAATTTTACAAAATGAGGTTTGGAAGTGTGACATTTTGGTTAGTGACCAAAATGTAAATTTCGAAAACTGTGAGACTGTTTTAAAAAGGATTGAAACTTTAAATCTTTAAGGAGCTATTTACCCAATGGGAGTTTCTCCAGATTTTTCTAAGATATTAAATGATTAATTAAAGGTTTTTAAATAAAACTAAAAAGGAGGGAATATATTTTGGGCATTTCCAACTAACTTTCTAAAATTTCATTTCCATTTTCTCTCATCTTTTCTCTCAAACCAAACACTTTTCTCCAGAGCTTTTCCTTCTGATTTTGATGTCCAAACATGAGATTATAATCCTCTTTTGATCTCTAATAATCTCTTCAACAAAACCTCACCATTTGCTAATTGGATTTTCAAGATTTTGGTTCTAAAAAGGGAGAAACTCAAGTTTGGAGGTAAGAACGTCCTTCTCCTCTGAACTCTCAGTTCTTTACTAAAATTCATAAGTTCTCAATCCTTGATTTATGTTTTATAAAAGGTTTTATAGATGTATTCTTGATTTTGGCTTTTAAATGCAAGATTTGATTGATTTTGATGAAATTTCGTATGATCTGATTGGGCAGTGTTTTGAGGTGTCAATTTGATGTTAAATGAATGTTAAATTGATGTGAAATTGAGGTTTAATAAATGCAATCCCGGATAGGTTGAATTTCCTAAGTTTAGCTTGTGTTCTTGGTTGTTTTTGGAGTAATCTTGATGATCTGTTATAGCTGGAGGTATAAGGGTTTGATTAGATCCTTTTTGGATGTTAATTGATGTTTAAGGATGATTAGATTTGATGGATCTTGGCTGGGTAGTGTTGTGGAGTTGTTTGAATGCATTTTCGGTTGTGTTTGGTAGCCGAAAATGGAGTGTGGATGAGAGCAGCGGGTTTAGGTGCTTTCATTGAGGATATTAATGCATGATGATGCATTAATCTACTGTTTTGATGTGTTTAAAACAGGGGAGTCATCTTTGGATCCTAGTGGTGTTGATCCGAAGCTTGATTGGTGTTTCGGCAAGAGGCGAAACGGAATCGGTGAGTGGATTTTGGATTTCAGCTATGAAACCAATGTTTTGAAGGTTTGGGAGCTTAGTTTAAGTCTAAGCAACTTAGCTAAGCTCAAGAGTAAGTTTTCGGAAAAACTCTCTTGACAATGAACCATGGATTGGTTGTATGCAATGTGGTTTGTTTGCATGTTTTAAATCCTGTTTTGAAAGCATATTTAGCATGTTTATTTGCTGCGATTGTAAGCCATGTGTTGAAGGATGCTCAAGGTAAGAGATCCTTGTTTTTGAACATTGTCTTAATGTGGTTTGATGCTTAAAGATGCATGATGTTTATGGCTTTGTTAAATGCTTTAGAACAGTGGAATATTGTTGTTAGTGATGTATATTGGCAAGTGATGGTTAAGGTCACAAAGGTGGTTAAAAGTCCTTGTGTGAGCCTTGTTTATTTAAGAACAACATGGTGTTTAAAAGTCCATGGTTGGTTCTTGGTTAAGGTTCAAGGTGGTTAAAATTCCTTGTGTAAGCCTTGTTTATTTAAGAACAACATGGTGTTTAAAAGTCCATGGTTGGTTCTTGGTTAAGGTTCAAGGTGGTTAAAATTCCTTGTGTAAGCCTTGTTTATTTAAGACCAACATGGTGTTTAAAAGTCCATGGTTGGTTCTTGGTTAAGGTTCAAGGTGGTTAAAATTCCTTGTGTAAGCCTTGTTATTTAAGAACACCAAGGTGTTTAAAAGTCCTTGGGAGATTCTTGTTAAGGACACAAAGGTGTTTAAAAGTCCTTGTGTGGTCCATGCCATGGTGTTTAAAAGTCCACGGGGTTAAGGACACAATGGTGTTTAAAAGTCCATGTGTGTTCCTTGGAAAGTGTAAGATCACAATGGTGTTTAAAAGTCCATGTGTGGATCTTATGTTGAATGTATCACTTGTTGCCAATATGACATGTTATGAACTTGAAGCATGTATTGCTTGTTTTAAATGCTTATGAGCATGTACAAATGATGATTGGATTTAAGGGTTATAAATGTGTTTTGTAAATGCATTATTGTGTGGTTTTAAATGAGCATTCCTCACTAAGCTTTTGCTTACGCTCTCTCTATTTTCTTAAACCAATAATGCAGAGCATTAAAGTGCATTGAGGGCAGCAAGGTGGTGAAGAATCCAAGTGGTGAACTAAGCTCAAGTATGGTGAAGGTTTCTTAACACTATTAGCTTTTGGCATTTGGCAATGGGAACCTATGTTGTTGTTTTGGGAGATGTTTTGGACTCCCTAAGTTGGTTTAATGATGTTAATAATGTTGGAGCTTGTAATTGGCCTTTATGAGATGGTTTTGGTATTTTGATGCTTGAATGGTTTGCTAAGTAGGAAGCATGCCTATAGATTTGGGGATTTTCATAATTGTTGCCATGTTGATGTTTGGTTGATACAATTATGTTCCTTGTATGTTGAATGACTTGCTGGTATAATTTGGTTGCTTTTGGAGCATGTTTGTTAAGTCAATTGCATGATAAACCAGCAAATTTTCTGCAATCTGGGCAGCCCGTTTCGGAACAGGTGCTACCGTATCGGAACGGGGGCCTGAAATGGCCTGGGCGTTTCGAAACGGGAGGCACTGTTCCGGAACGGTTTGGCCTCTGCCAGGCCATGTTTCGGTACCAGTTTCGGAACGGTCCCGTGTTTCGGAACGGGCCTTCCCTGTTCCGAAACACTCGACCGTTGGGCACTGAAATTGTTGGTTAAATGTTCTGAAATGTTTACGTTTTGGTCCTGAAACTTGTTGTTGCAATTGTATGAGTTTGAGATGTCCGTTTGAGCTGAAATTTGGCAAAGAAGCATGAAAGATGATTAATTTCAAGTTGGTAACTTTAATTTGGGTTAAGTCCTTATAATTATCAGAATTTACAATTTGGTCCCTTAAGTTGTAATTTGTGCAATTGGGTCCCTGAATGTTCTCTAATTGTTATGACGTCTGAATATGATTATCTTGTGAACATATCTAGGGTTAACGTGCATCTAGACAAGATTAAAAAGAAAAAAAAGGGTCGTTAATCAAGGTTGACTTTCGGGTTGACTTTGGTTTTCCCCGTGTGATCTTCTTAATTCGGGTCGACCGTCTAGGCCGGGTTAAGGGGGTTACATTTGGTGGTATCAGAGCCAGGTTTCTCGAGTAATTGGGAATGGTTGTGTGTGTGATTAAAGTATGTGTGCTTTGTATGCTTGTTGAGTGAAAGCATGATGTGTGAATTGTAAGTATGTTACAATTGTAGTGTATGCTGTGGTGAAGCATGTTGTGGGTACCCATTGCCAAATCAAAGCTAATGAGATGATATTGTTTTTAATTGAAAATGAGCTTGAGTACTTGGATTGCTTACCTTGCTGGGCCTGACTTTGTTTATTTGCATTGTGATTGCATTGTTAGAGTATGGCACCTCGTAGAGAGACGCGGGGTAATGTGCCAGCTACGGCTCAGAACGAGAATGAGAATGATGAGAATGTTGAGAGTGCGGTGGATTTACCTCCTCCACCTGGTGGTGGTGGTGCTGGGGGTGAAGGAGCTGGAGCTGCAGCTGGTGCTGGGGTTGCTGGACTTGAGGCTGGTCAGGGGCAAGCTGTTCCTGACATGACAGTGTTGATACAAGATATTGCTGGAGCTTTTCAAGCAGCAGTAGCTGGAGCTCAAGGAGCTGGGCATCAGGGAGATGCTGGAGTTAGACTACCCTTGGAGCGTTTGCGCAGTCTAAGAGGGGCTGAGTTCAGGGGTTTGTCTGCTGAAGGTTCGGAATCTTGGTTAGAAGGTACCAAGAGAATCTTGGGTCAGATGAGTTGCACTGATGTGCAAAAGCTGGGCTGTGTAGTATCATTGTTGCAAGATGATGCTTACACTTGGTGGACTACTTCTATCGCTGGGATGGCGGAAGCTGACGTAACTTGGACGTTCTTTCAGAACGCGTTCAAGAGAAGGTATCTAGGTGTGAGGTACCTAGATGAAAAGAAGAGGGAGTTCATGTCTCTTACC
The DNA here is from genome assembly GCA_030270665.1 of Hibiscus trionum. NCBI lineage: Eukaryota > Viridiplantae > Streptophyta > Magnoliopsida > Malvales > Malvaceae > Hibiscus > Hibiscus trionum. Next base: position 34,575,565 of record BSYR01000026.1, on the reverse strand, counting down.
CAGGGGAGCATGTCTGTGGCTGAGTATGAAGTACAGTTTGTTCGACTCAGTCAATACGCACCTGAGCTTGTTCCGGATGAGCGAGCGAGGTGTGAAAGGTTCCGTTATGGTTTGGTGACGGATGTAAAAATGTATGTGCTGGCTACCGAGTATGATGATTTTGATGTGCTGGTGGGCCGAGCAAAGGATATTGAGATGAACTTGGGTTTATCTGCTAGAAGTGCTGGGTCAAGTGCTGGTAAGCGAGCTGCTGAATATAGTTCCGGTGGTGGAAGGAATAAGAGGGGACGTGATCAGAAGTATCAGTCCTCAGCTAGGCGAGGTGGTGGTGCGCCTGCTCGGGGAGGCAATGCTAGAGTTGATCCGAGTGCATGTTGGACATGTGGTTCGCGTGGCCATATGAAACGTGATTGTCCTCGAGCTGTGAGGGAGGTGCAAGCTCCTGTTGTGGCGGTTGGTAATGCGTGCTGGAACTGTGGATCTGCGGATCATATGAGGAGAGAGTGTCCTATGTTGGTTGGTGGCCAAGTGCGTGCTCCTGTTGTTGCTGCACCACAGAGAGGTCGTGGGCGCGGCCGTGGTAATTTTCAGCGGAGAGAGGAAGGTGGTCGGGGTGTGGCTCATGTTGTGGCTATTCAACCTGAGGGTGGCGGCCAAGCCAGGGTGTATGCTCAGCGAGAGGGAAGGAATGACGCGGATGTGATCGCAGGTACTTTTACTTTGCAATCCTTGTCATTACTTTCCTTGATTGATTCTGGATCTACGCACTCATACATATTGCGTGAGCATGCTGAATTGCTTGGTTTGCTTGTTGAGTCTTTGGATGTTGGTGTGCGTGTCACTAGTTCTTTTGGTGAGACTGTTGTGACTCGAAAACTTTTTAGAAGATGTCCTTTGGTCGTGCAAGATCACGTTTTTCATGTTGACCTTATGGAGTTGCCTTTCTATGGTTTTGATGTAATCCTTGGTATGGATTGGCTTGCTGAGCATCGTGCTGTTGTGGATTGTGAGAATAAGCGAGTTTCGTTGAAGCTTGCGGATGATTATGAGGTGGTTGTGGTTGGTGAGAATGTGAAGTTTCTTGCCAATGTGGTGTCTACGTTGGAGGCGAGCCGGATGCTGAGGCAAGGTTGTGAAGCTTACCTAGCTTTTGTGATGAATCCTAGCTCTAAGGAGTTGCGTGTGCAAGATATCAGGATTGTGAAGGAGTTTCCTGGTGTGTTTCCTGAGGAGTTGCCTGGTTTACCTCCTAATCGTGAGGTGGAGTTTGGGATTGAGCTGTATGAGAATACAACTCCTGTGTCCATTACCCCTTATCGAATGGCACCTAAGGAGCTGAAAGAGCTGAAGACGCAGTTGCAAGAGTTGCTTGATCGTGGTTTCATTCGGCCGAGTGTGTCGCCTTGGGGTGCACCGGTCTTGTTTGTGAAGAAGAAGGATGGCACTATGAGAATGTGCATTGATTATCGTCAGCTGAACAAGTTGACCAAGAATCGGTATCCTTTGCCGAGGATTGATGATCTCTTTGATCAATTTCAGGGAGCAGCTGTGTTCTCTAAGATTGACTTGAGGTCAAGGTATTACCAGTTGAAGGTAAAGGATGTGGATGTGCCTAAGACAGCTTTCAGGACGAGGTATGGGCATTATGAGTTACTTGTGATGCCGTTTGGGTTAACGAATGCTCCTGCAGCTTTCATGGACATGATGAATCGTGTGTTTCATGAATACCTGGATAAGTTTGTTGTGGTGTTCATTGATGATATCCTTGTGTACTCGCGTACTGAGGAGGAGCATGAAGAGCATTTGAGGATTGTATTGCAAGCTTTGTTGGAGAATCAGCTTTATGCTAAGCTGAGCAAGTGTGAGTTCTGGTTAGGTGAAGTGGTGTTTCTTGGGCATGTGGTTTCTGCCGAAGGGATTCGTGTCGATCCTCAGAAGATTGAGGCGGTGATGAATTGGAAGGTTGCTAAGTCTGTTCATGAGGTTCGTAGTTTCCTTGGTTTGGCGGGATACTACCGGAGGTTTGTGGATGGGTTTTCTAAGATTGCTGCACCTTTGACGAAGTTGTTGCAGAAGGATGTTAAGTATGAGTGGACGGAAGCGAGACATCAGGCTTTTGAGAAGCTTAAGGCAGCTTTGACGCAAGCTCCTATCTTGGTTCAAACTGAATCAGGGAAAGAGTTTGTGGTGTATAGTGATGCGTCCTATGTTGGTTTAGGATGTGTGTTGATGCAAGAGGGTAAGGTGGTGGCTTATGCATCGCGGCAGTTGAAGGTGCATGAGCGCAATTATCCTACGCATGATATTGAGCTGGCTGCGGTGGTTTTTGCTTTGAAGATCTGGAGACATTACCTGTATGGTGAGAAGTGTACTGTGTACACGGATCACAAGAGTTTGAAGTATCTGATGTCTCAGAAGGAGTTGAATCTTAGGCAGCGACGTTGGGTGGAGTTGCTCAAGGATTATGATTTAACGATTGAGTATCACCCTGGAAAAGCTAATGTTGTAGCGGATGCCTTGAGTAGGAAGGTAGCTGTTGAGTTGAGGGCTATGTTTGCCAGTTTGTGTATTTCGCGTAATGGTGGTCTTGTGGCTGAGTTGCAAATGAAACCATCTTTGGTTCAGTTGATCAAGGAAAAGCAGTTGCTGGATGATTCCTTGGTACCGCATGTTCAGGATATCGCGGAGGGTAGGCCTTCGGATTTCTGTTTTAATGATGATGGTGTGTTGTGTTTTGGGAGTCGGATAGTAGTGCCCAATGATGCTGAGTTGAGGCGTGCTATTCTGACTGAAGGTTATAGTAGTCCTTTTGCTATGCACCCAGGTAGTACTAAGATGTATCGAGATCTTCGTGATGAGTACTATTGGGTGGGTTTGAAGAAGGATGTTGCTGAGTTTGTAAGCAAGTGCATGGTGTGTCAGCGAGTAAAGGCTGAGCATCAGGTTCCTTCAGGGTTGTTGCAACCGTTGAGAATCCCTGAATGGAAGTGGGAAAGGATTACCATGGATTTTGTATCTGGTTTACCCTTGTCACCAACGAAGAAGAATTCGGTGTGGGTGATTGTGGATCGCCTGACGAAGTGTGCGCATTTCTTGCCTGTGCATACTACGTATTCTTTGGATAAGCTTGCGGAGCTGTACATTGCTGAGATTGTGCGGCTGCATGGTGTGCCAAAGTCGATTGTGTCAGATAGGGATCCGAGGTTTACATCGCGGTTCTGGCAGTGTTTGCACCAAGCTTTGGGTACACGGTTGAATTTCGGTACATCTTATCATCCTCAGTCGGATGGTCAGTCCGAGCGTGTTATCCAGATTTTCGAGGATATGTTGAGGTGCTGCGTGATTGAGTTTCAGGGCTCTTGGGAGAAATATTTGCCTTTGGTAGAGTTTGCTTATAACAATAGTTATCAGGCAAGTATTCAAATGGCACCTTATGAGGCTTTGTACGGGAGGAAGTGTAGGACTCCTCTTTGTTGGGCTGAAACGGGTCAGAAGTTGGTTTCGATGCCGGCTTTGTTGAAAGGAACCACCGAGAAGGTGAAGCTCATTTGTGAGCGTTTGAAGGCAGCTTCTGATCGGCAAAAGTCTTACGCGGATTTGAAGCGTAAGGAGATTGAGTATACGGTGGGTGACCGTGTGTTTTTGAAGGTTTCGCCTTGGAAAAAGGTGATGAGGTTTGGTCGTAAGGGTAAGTTGAGCCCTAGATACATTGGACCGTACGAGGTGGTTGAGCGTGTGGGTCCTGTTGCGTACAAGTTGAGGTTACCTCAAGAGTTGGAGAAGATTCATGATGTATTTCATGTTTCTATGCTTCGGAAGTATAGATTAGATCCTTCGCATGTGATGCCTGTGGAAGAAGTGGAATTGAATCCGGATTTGACATATGATGAGGAACCGGTGAAGGTTCTGGATTCGGATAGCAAGGTTCTTCGTGGCAAGACCATTGAGTTGGTGAAGGTGTTGTGGAAGCACCGTGGTGTTGAGGAAGCCACGTGGGAACGGAAGGATGACATGCTGATGCAGTTCCCGTATCTCTTTCCTTCAGGTAAATTTCGAGGACGAAATTTCTTAAGGGGGGAGAGTTGTAACGCCCCGGTTTTGGGCTTAGGAGTTTTGGGATTCGGACCGGTTCGGTCGGATCGCGGTTCGAATATATAAGAGTGAATTTAGGAAAACCTAGTTCGGGTTGCATTAAAAATATGGAAAAATGTCTTAAAATCCTCTTTTATTATATATAAGGGTTTGATGAAATCAATTTTACAAAATGAGGTTTGGAAGTGTGACATTTTGGTTAGTGACCAAAATGTAAATTTCGAAAACTGTGACACTGTTTTAAAAAGGATTGAAACTTTGAATCTTTAAGGAGCTATTTACCCAATGTGACATTTTGGGCATTTCCAACTAACTTCCTAAAATTTCATTTCCATTTTCTCTCATCTTTTCTCTCAAACCAAACATTTTTCTCCAGAGCTTTTCCTTCTGATTTTGATGTCCAAACATGAGATTATAATCCTCTTTTGATCTCTAATAATCTCTTCAACAAAACCTCACCATTTGCTAATTGGATTTTCAAGATTTTGGTTCTAAAAAGGGAGAAACTCAAGTTTGGAGGTAAGAACGTCCTTCTCCTCTGAACTCTCAGTTCTTTACTGAAATTCCTAAGTTCTCAATCCTTGATTTATGTTTTATAAAAGGTTTTATAGATGTATTCTTGATTTTGGCTTTTAAATGCAAGATTTGATTGATTTTGATGAAATTTCGTATGATCTGATTGGGCAGTGTTTTGAGGTGTCAATTTGATGTTAAATGAATGTTAAATTGATGTGAAATTGAGGTTTAATAAATGCAATCCCGGATAGGTTGAATTTCCTAAGTTTAGCTTGTGTTCTTGGTTGTTTTTGGAGTGATCTTGATGATCTGTTATAGCTGGAGGTATAAGGGTTTGATTAGATCCTTTTTGGATGTTAATTGATGTTTAAGGATGATTAGATTTGATGGATCTTGGCTGGGTAGTGTTGTGGAGTTGTTTGAATGCATTTTCGGTTGTGTTTGGTAGCCGAAAATGGAGTGTGGATGAGAGCAACAGGTTTAGGTGCTTTCATTGAGGATATTAATGCATGATGATGCATTAATCTACTGTTTTGATGTGTTTAAAATAGGGGAGTCATCTTTGGATCCTAGTGGTGTTGATCCGGAAGCTTGATTGGTGTTTCGGCAAGAGGCGAAACGGAATCGGTGAGTGGATTTTGGATTTCAGCTATGAAACCAATGTTTTGAAGGTTTGGGAGCTTAGTTTAAGTCTAAGCAACTTAGCTAAGCTCAAGAGTAAGTTTTCGGAAAAACTCTCTTGACAATGAACCATGGATTGGTTGTATGCAATGTGGTTTGTTTGCATGTTTTAAATCCTGTTTTGAAAGCATATTTAGCATGTTTATTTGCTGGGATTGTAAGCCATGTGTTGAAGGATGCTCAAGGTAAGAGATCCTTGTTTTTGAACATTGTCTTAATGTGGTTTGATGCTTAAAGATGCATGATGTTTATGGCTTTGTTAAATGCTTTAGAACAGTGGAATATTGTTGTTAGTGATGTATATTGGCAAGTGATGGTTAAGGTCACAAAGGTGGTTAAAAGTCCTTGTGTGAGCCTTGTTTATTTAAGAACAACATGGTGTTTAAAAGTCCATGGTTGGTTCTTGGTTAAGGTTCAAGGTGGTTAAAATTCCTTGTGTAAGCCTTGTTTATTTAAGAACAACATGGTGTTTAAAAGTCCATGGTTGGTTCTTGGTTAAGGTTCAAGGTGGTTAAAATTCCTTGTGTAAGCCTTGTTTATTTAAGAACAACATGGTGTTTAAAAGTCCATGGTTGGTTCTTGGTTAAGGTTCAAGGTGGTTAAAATTCCTTGTGTAAGCCTTGTTATTTAAGAACACCAAGGTGTTTAAAAGTCCTTGGGAGATTCTTGTTAAGGACACAAAGGTGTTTAAAAGTCCTTGTGTGGTCCATGCCATGGTGTTTAAAAGTCCATGGGGTTAAGGACACAATGGTGTTTAAAAGTCCATGCGTGGTCCTTGGAAAGTGTAAGATCACAATGGTGTTTAAAAGTCCATGTGTGGATCTTATGTTGAATGTATCACTTGTTGCCAATATGACATGTTATGAACTTGAAGCATGTATTGCTTGTTTTAAATGCTTATGAGCATGTACAAATGATGATTGGATTTAAGGGTTATAAATGTGTTTTGTAAATGCATTATTGTGTGGTTTTAAATGAGCATTCCTCACTAAGCTTTTGCTTACGCTCTCTCTCTTTTCTTAAACCAATAATGCAGAGCATTAAAGTGCATTGAGGGCAGCAAGGTGGTGAAGAATCCAAGTGGTGAACTAAGCTCAAGTATGGTGAAGGTTTCTTAACACTATTAGCTTTTGGCATTTGGCAATGGGAACCTATGTTGTTGTTTTGGGAGATGTTTTGGACTCCCTAAGTTGGTTTAATGATGTTAATAATGTTGGAGCTTGTAATTGGCCTTTATGAGATGGTTTTGGTATTTTGATGCTTGAATGGTTTGCTAAGTAGGAAGCATGCCTATAGATTTGGGGATTTTCATAATTGTTGCCATGTTGATGTTTGGTTGATACAATTATGTTCCTTGTATGTTGAATGACTTGCTGGTATAATTTGGTTGCTTTTGGAGCATGTTTGTTAAGTCAATTGCATGATAAACCAGCAAATTTTCTGCAATCTGGGCAGCCCGTTTCGGAACAGGTGCTACCGTATCGGAACGGGGGCCTGAAATGGCTTGGGCGTTTCGAAACGGGAGGCACTGTTCCGGAACGGTTTGGCCTCTGCCAGGCCATGTTTCGGTACCAGTTTCGGAACGGTCCCGCGTTTTGGAACGGGCCTTCCCTGTTCCGAAACACTCGACCGTTGGGCACTGAAATTGTTGGTTAAATGTTCTGAAATGTTTACGTTTTGGTCCTGAAACTTGTTGTTGCAATTGTATGAGTTTGAGATGTCCGTTTGAGCTGAAATTTGGCAAAGAAGCATGAAAGATGATTAATTTCAAGTTGGTAACTTTAATTTGGGTTAAGTCCTTATAATTATCAGAATTTACAATTTGGTCCCTTAAGTTGTAATTTGTGCAATTGGGTCCCTGAATGTTCTCTAATTGTTATGACGTCTGAATATGATTATCTTGTGAACATATCTAGGGTTAACGTGCACCTAGACAAGATTAAAAAGAAAAAAAAGGATCGTTAATCAAGGTTGACTTTCGGGTTGACTTTGGTTTTCCCCGTGTGATCTTCTTAATTCGGGTCGACCGTCTAGGCCGAGTTAAAGGGGTTACATTTCGGGCGAGCGGGTCTAAATGGGCCGTAAAATGGACCCGTTGGACTTTTAAATGAGTAGAAAATACATAAATTGACTTTTTGCAATATAATCTTTTGAAAAGCTCGTAATCAATTATATGAACTCTTAAAATTTGATCAAAACTTGTTTTTCGGTCCTTTTTGTAGAGGTTTCGGGCGAGCGGGTCTAAATGGGCCTTGAAATGGACTCGTTGAACTTATAATTGTATAAAAAGATCATAAATTGAATTTTCGCAATTCAATAGTGTTGAAAAGCTCGTAATCAACGATTTGAACTCTTAAGTTTTGATTAAAACTTGTTTTGCGGTCCTTTTTGTAGAGGTTTCGGGCGAGTGGTTTAAATGGGCCGTAAAATGGACTCGTTGGACTTTTAACTTAGTAAAAATATACCGAATTTGAGTTTTTGTAATATAATCCTGTTGAAAAGCTCGTAATCAATTATATGAACGCTTAAAATTTGATCAAAACTTGTTTTTCGATCCTTTTTGTAGAGGTTTCGGACGAGAGGGTCTAAATGGGCCTTCAAATGGACCCGTTGAACTTATAACTGCGTAAAAATAACAGAAATTGAAATTTTGCAATACAATAGTGTTGAAAAGCTCGTAATCAACGATATGAACTCTTAGGTTTTGATTAAAACTTGTTTTCGGTCTTTTTTGTAGAGGTTTCGGACGAGCGGGTCTATATGGGCCTTAAAATGTACCCGTTGGACTTTTAACTGAGTAAAAAGTACAAAAATTGAGTTTTTGCAATATAATCGTGTTGAAAAGCTCGTAATCAATTATATGAACTCCTAGAATTTGATTAAAACTTGTTTTTCAGTCATTTTGAAGAGGTTTCGGGCGAACGGGTCTAAATGGGCCGTAAAATGGACCCGTTGGACTTTTAACTAAGTAAAAAATACAGAAATTGATTTTTTGCAATATAATCTTGTTCAAAAGCTCCTAATCAATTATATGAACTCCTAAAATTGGATCAAAACTTGTTTTTCGGTCCTTTTTGTAGAGGTTTCGGACGAGCGGGTCTAAATGGGCCATAAAATGGACCCGTTGAACTTATAACTACGTAAAAAGAACAGAAATTGAATTTTTGCAATATAATAGTGTTAAAAAGCTCGTAATCAACGATATGAACTCTTAAGTTTTGATTAAAACATGTTGTGCGGTCCTTTTTGTAGAGGTTTCGGACGAGCGGGTCTAAATGGGCCGTAAAATGGACCCGTTGGACTTTTAACTGTGTAAAAAGTAAAAAAAATGAGTTTTTGCAATATAATCGTGTTGAAAAGATCGTTATCAATTATATGAACTCCTAAAATTTGATTAAAACTTGTTTTTCAGTCATTTTTGAAGAGATTTCGGGCGAGTGGGTCTAAATGGGCCGTAAAATGGACCCGTTGGACTTTTTTTTTGAAGAAAGGGCCTCATTAAAAACCCCACTAATCCGTACTGGGCTAGCCCAGCAAGGCCCTAGGAGGGGAAAAGAGTGCCCAAAATATATTATAAATCAAGGTGGTTGGTTAACAACCGGTACAAAAGTTCGCAGAGCATCGGGCAAGCCCGGCCCAAAATACATAGAGGAATGAAAATGAAGAGCCCAATTGGCTACAGAGTGAGCTAAAACGTTAGCTTCACGTGGTACATAATGTAAGCTAAGACCTGACACAGAATCTATGAAAGATCTAGTATCCTGCAACTGTCGCCGAAGAGTGGAGGCACCCTCGCCTGTGCTACACAGCCGATTGATCAGCAGGGCCGCATCCGATTCAAGGAGAAACCCTGTCCATCCCGCCTCCACACCCAGTTGGACACCATCTGAGATAGCCTTTAGCTCCGCCGACGTAGAATCTGCAATAGTATCCAAGTAAACAGCTCGTCCAAGCAAGATAGCGCCAGTAGCATCACGAGCCACAATGCCAATTTCAGCTGATCCTGTAGAGGGGTGAAAAGCACCATCAACATTGATTTTGATTGATCCAGTCGGCGGTGGCCTCCATACAGGTGGGGAGAGTGCTGTCGTCGTCTGCTGCCTCGTCGTTTGAATGTCTGATGTGGCTGAAAGGTAGTCGCGAAGTAGATCTTGTGAGTTCATCAAGGTTAGCCAAGGGGGCTGTAAACGCTGAGAGTGGACCCACTCATTCCTCCTATTCCAAAGATTCCACAATGTAGTTAGGAGGAGATCAAATTGTGTGCAAGAGAGGAGCCTAGCTCCTTGTTCCAGCCAAAGTGATATCGATGGTGCGATGCTTGCACTAAATTCGCTCGGGAAGCCTGCAAGGCTGAGTGTCTCAGTAGCACCTGGACAGTCCCTGAATGCATGGAGTGCAGATTCGGGAATTGATGGGCAGAACGGACACATGCCGGTGCCCAATCCAATAGTCGCAAGTCGGTCCCCTGTGGGAAGCGCACCCCGTCCTACCCGCCAGCCAAAGGTGCAAACCTTCGGGAGTGTATTGGATTTAGCAATAATCTTCAATAGAGGGGTCGGACGCTCAAGAGGTCGTGGGGGTCTACGTAAGAATAGGTAGCCGGAACGTACTGAATATATATTAGTGTCATGAAAACCCCATAGCAAGGTATCGCGATGGACATCAGATATGGGTACGCGCAATATGTTGGCTGCGTCATCGTCGTCAAAATATTGACGTATTTTATGTTCATCCCATGCATTTTGATGACGGATCATAAAATCGCCGCATCGCAAGGGTATCTCCTCATTATCTTGATAATTACCAAAGAAGGAGAGCCCAACGGATCCACCCCAGTTATCACGAAGGATGTGCAGACGACTATCAATTCCAGGCCTCCAAAAGAAACCCGGTTGTAATTCCTGCATAGCCTGCCATATACCTCGCCAAGCATAGGAGGCGCGGTGGTCAATTTTTGCCTCCATAATATTTCCGGAAGGATAATAGCGTGATTTGAGGACTCGGGCGAGTAGGGAGTCGGGCGAATGGATTAGTCGCCATATTTGTTTCCCAAGAAGAGCAATATTAAAGTCCCGTAGGTCGCGGAAGCCCATGCCCCCTGTAGCTTTGGGGGTGCACATAGTATCCCAGGAGAGCATTGGCCATCCTTTTTTGTTACTCCTGCCCGTCCACCAGTAACGGCGGATTGATCGTGTCGCATCATCCACAATGTTTTGTGGGAGCAAATAACATGACATGACGTATTGGGGCAAAGCTTGCGCCACTGATTTTATGAGAACTTCACGCCCACTGTACGACAGTAAGTTAGTGTCCCATTTAGTCATACGAGAATTGACTTTGTCTCTAATGAAACCAAGACTAGCCGTACGATTCCTCCCAATGAGTAGAGGGACTCCTAGATAGGTTCCAGGGTCATCAACCAAACGGATGCCAAGAGTATGTTGTAGCGCATGTGTGAAGTCTATCGAACAGAAGGAGCTACAAAAGGCAGTCGACTTAGAAAAGTTGACTGACTGTCCTGATGATGCCTCGTACAGACGAAGAATCTCCTTCAACCGGTCTATTTCCCCTAGGCAATTACGAACAAATACAATACTATCATCCGCAAAGAGCAGGTGATTAATTCTTGGGCCACGCCTATTGGCCTGTAACCCAATTAGTCGTCCCGATTGCTGTTCAGCCTCAAGGGCCGCTGAAAGCCCTTGGGAGCATATTAGGAAGAGAAAAGGCGAGAGAGGGCCCCCTTGCCGGATTCCCCTAGTCAGAAAGAACTCGTTGGATAGAGCGCCATTAAGACGAACTGAAAAAGACACAGTGGATACACATCAGAGTAGTAATTGTACCCATTCAGATGCAAATCCCATACGTAGCATCACATCTTTAAGAAAGGACCATTCCACCTTATCAAATGCTTTCTCCATATCGAGCTTCAATGCAGCCCCCTGGTATATCGAAGCGTTATTAGTATGGAGGGTATGCACAAGTTCATGCGCAATCAAAATATTATCAGTAATGTTCCTGCCACTAACAAAAGCGGCTTGTGCATCACTGATACAATATGGTAATATAGGTTTAAGTCTATTCACAAGAACCTTGGCAATGGTCTTGTAAATAACAGTGCATAAGCTGATCGGCCGAAATTGACGCATGTTTGAAGCGTCAGGCCCCTTTGGAATGAGGACTATAATAGCTTTGTTCACCGTTGCCATATCCTCTTCTCCTCGTAACAGGCGCAAACAAAGTTTTATAAACTCAGGTCCTATGACATCTCAGTATTGTCTGTAGAAACTACTAGGGAAGCCGTCAAAACCTAGGGCTTTCCGGGGACCTATATCTCTGAAAGCTGTGGTGAAGGGTCGTAGCAATGAGTCATTCATTTCAGTGCTAACCACCGGTGTAATATGTTCCAAAAGCACCAGAGAGGAACTCGGATTAGAAGATGTGAACAAATCCTGGAAATACTCGGATGCAATCCGAAGAAGCTCAGGCTTCTCAGTATGCCAAGTTTGGTCCACATCGAAGAGACCACGTATAGTGTTCTTCTTCCGTCGTTTAGAAGCTCGGGCATGGAAGAAGGAAGTGTTCTTATCACCTTGCGAAAGCCAGGTAACACGAGAACGTTGGGCCCAGTAGGCTTCCTTGGCATCCAGTAGGCGTTTAAGTTCCAATTTCGCGTTACGGAGATTGAGTAACATGTCTTGTGACAGTCGTCTCCGAAGCATGTAGGAGTTAATCTTACGCTGTAGTTCAGCGATGCGATTGTTAGAGGTGGAGCGTCGAGTCGCTTGCCATTCATGTAGGTGGCTCCCTACAGCGTTTAGTTTGTCGAGTAGAGTGCCTGACGCGATGGACCACGCATGGTGAACCGCAGAGATACACGACGGGTCCTTAGCCCAACAAGCCTCGAAACGAAAGTGATCACCATCATGTTCATCATGTTGGCCGCGATATGCATGAGGTGTATTACGTGTAGTATCCATAATAATGATGTAATGATCAGAATTCGGAGAAAAAATATTCCTACATTGGAACGTTAAGTGTGCTTGGAGCCATGCATCGCATGCAAGATATCTATCCAGACGTTCATAAATAGTTGTAACGTTTGGCCCTGTACGTGACCAAGTGAACCAACCCGAGCATGGTTTGCAATCAAAAATCCCATTACGTGCAAGGCAATCGCGAAAGTTGGTGATTTGTGATTGCGGTCTACGACCTCCGCCTTGTTTTTCGGAGTCCGATAAAATATCGTTTAGGTCCCCTCCAATTAACCAAGGTAGTGGTGAATTTTTGCAAAGAGAGTCAATGAGTTCCCATGTTTTATATTTCATGCTAGTCTCGGCATACCCATAGATTCCCGTAAACTGAAAGCAATCATCGGAAGATGTAACAATGGAATCAATATGGCGATCAGAATACGATAAAAGATCCACATTCAAATTATTATTCCAAAGTAAAATCAAACCCGAGCAATTTGGGCTGCTTTTCACATGGAAGCAGCCCTCCATATTCAAAGAAAGTTTCAAACGTTCAAAATCAAAATTACATAACCGAGTCTCAGATAAAAAAATAATCAAAGGTTCTAATTTTCGGACCATTGAAATAAGCCCTCGAACTGCCTCTGGTGAACCCAGCCCACGGCAGTTCCAGCACAAGAGCCTCATTTCTCTCGGCGGGGTTGAATATCAACCGCCGCTGAAGAGACTTTGCTGCTCATCCCAGCTTTAGTGTGTTTAGTTTTGGCTGTAGGTGCTGTTCCGTGCTTTGCCGGTCGTAATGGAACCTTTGGGGAGGTACGTGGGCGTTTAGCCATCGTAGGTGCAGTCAAAGGAGGGCTGCGTTTTGCCTTGCGCGGCTCGACGACATTCTTTGGTGGGCTCGAGGAAGTAGCGAGCCGTTCCTCAAAGTCAGGGTTGACATAGGCATTACTTCCATGTCCAGCGGTAGTAGACTTATCCGGCACTGCAGTGGGCACCGGGAAACCTTCATTGTCGAGCAAAACGAACTGTTTGTTAGGTGGAGTGGAAGATACATCATCAACCTTTGTGGCTGCCTTGGCAGTGTAGGGGGCTCCCGTGTTTGCCGATTCCGCGTCAGCTGGGATGACAGCGATGGGGGCTACATCAAGCGCCTCTATCGAAAGTTGTCCCGTGGGATCACCATCCGTGTCGGCCATTGTCTCCTCAGGGACAGCAGCAGGCGCGACTGGAACAGGCTGCTCCTGCAGCGATTCCGCACCCAGGGGTGCTACAGCATCAGCGACCATGGCAATCGGCTGCTCCTGCAGCGTTTCCGCACCCAGGGGTGCAACAGCATCAGCGGTCTTGGCAGCAGCATTAGCTGCTGCTCTGGATTGCGTTCTTTCACCGTATCAGAGGCAGCAGCTTCTGAATTCTTTGTGGCTGAGGCGGCATCAGCTACCGCCACTGACTTCCCTTTACGATCTGGTCCTGAGGAGCAGAATCGAAAGAGAGAAAAATAAATATAAATAGTAGGAAAAATTCCTACTAAGTAGAAAAAAATCACAACAAGTGCAGGGTAATGTATGAATGATACCGGCATTGATATGTTTTCCTTTGGATGATCCAGCACCTACAGTGAGGGAAAAAGGTGATGAAAATCAATGTTCAATGTAAAGCAAAAATAATAAGTCATAATCCAATTCCAAAATGAGTATAAATTTTGAAATAGAATTGTACCATTATTAGCCATCGAAGGCTTAACAGGCTCAAAATAACTAACCCTTCCTCTGGTTGTTATTTTAGATTTCCTTTTTGGTGCTGGGGCACGTAGCCAATCTCCATACTGTTGGGGCACGGTTTTGTCCTCCTTGAAATCCACACAAGTGGCTTTAAGATGGCATAAAATACCACATCCATGACAGAAAGATGGTAAGTTCTCATATTGTAAAGGCAACATTTGGGGGCCTTCATCCTCCTCAAGCTGAACAAACACAAACCGTCTCAGCGGCTGGTGTACATCAATTATGACCAGGACGCGGAGGAATTCAGTCATATTCCCCTCCTCCGATTGACGGGAGTCAGTCCCTATTACTGCGCCTATCCCACTGCCAATGGTTCGGCCGGTGGCATTTGCTACCACAACACTAGTCATCATAGCGATCGGTACTCTATATATTCTTACCCAGATTCGCATCTGGTCATATCGGTATCCCTTAATGGTGAGTTTTGGCTGCACAGGTAGGATTGCTAGCCAATCTTTCTTGAAGGTCCAAGGCCCTTCTTTTAGTACCTCATCCCTGCAGGCTTTAGTTTCAAACTTAAAGAGAAAGTGTCCAGAGCCTAGAGACGTTACCGTGGAGAGCTTGTATTCTCTCCAAATAGTAGTGAAGAGTCGCATCACAACCTTCTCTTCATAATCTTTGGTGTTGAAAAGTTTTCCGATGAGTGACGATTTGTAGTCGTCAAGGGGAATGGCCTTTGTTGAGGCCGGGGCACAGATTACATGTTTCTCTTCTGCTGTAAACTGAAGGTTATCAAATCGAGAGAGAAAGGAATCGGTAGAGGCCATGAGAGCTTGTTTGTAATCAACAATGGAAATGGGTTTCACACAACTGGAGTGTAGCGCAGGAAGTGTGAGGAGATGCCTAGTGAGCAATATACTTAGGCGATAATTCTCAATGAAAGGAGAATAAAATTCAAAATATGGAGTGAATGGATAGCCACGAAAAGGATAGGATAATGGTGAAAGAAATTCAAAATTCCATAGGTTTCTGTTAAGAAATTTTAAAATGTATATGAATTTAAGTAATATCCAAATAATCATAAGATTAAAAAATAGAATTAATTTAAATTCACATAGATTATCCAAAATAAAAAAAATGACTGGGATATGCATAATATCTTACTAGTCGTATGATGAAAGTAAGATAGGGAGAAAGAATTTTGAATTTACATAGTCTCGTGATAATCCTTAGATTAATAGAGAATATTAAATTAAATTCAAAATTATTAATAAGATAATAGTCAAAAGAGTTGAATTTAACTGCTATCCTAATAATCCTGAGATTAAAGGATAATAGTAATTTTAATTCAACTAAATGACTAGGATTATAAGATATTATTAAATCCCAACCAATTAGAATCTTATCCAAGAATAAAGGTAAATTGAATTTAAATAATATTATAACCAACTTGTGATTAAAAGATAATGTAAACAATAATTTGAATTTAAATAGAGTCTTTATAATCTTGGGATTATAAGATGATGTGAATTTAAATTCAAAAAAATTATTAAAGGAGTAGGGAAATGATTTGAATTTAAATAATATCTTTTTAATCCTAAGATTTAAAGAGAAAATTATTTTAAACTCAAATAGAGCCCTACATATGATGGACTTGTCTAGATAATAAAAATAAAAATAAAGATTAATTTTTATTTTAATATCTAGAATCTGTAAATGAAACATCATTTTAAATTTATTATGTACGATATTTAAATCGTAATAAGATAGTGTATCCCATGGAATTAGGATTAAGTTAGGATGTGATAATTTTTGGTAGGATTCCACCGGTTTGCATGCATTGCATGCTGAAGGTACACGTGCATGGGCCAAAGTCTCCCATGCAAAATTGTGACGTGGCATTTCACTTTTCCGAGAAATAAGTGAAACATATCTGTAGCTCCAGCAATTGTGGAGCAGTAAGGTTGCTGCCGTCCGGCAGCTTGCAGCCACTCTCTCCCCGGCCGTTTGGTTTGGTTGACGGTGCTCATGCACCGTAGTAAACCTTAGAACCCGTATCTTTGTAGACATGATGATGAAACAGACATAATGCAATATACTAACATTTTGTTGTAGCAACAAAATTATAGAAACAAATGAATGAACCCTCTACATTAAAAGTCGCGGGCAGACAGTTTCAGTCGAAAATAATAAGTTTCCCAGCTTTATGTTGCTGTGAAGGGATTGGATACAAGGTCGTTTAGACCAGGAAAATTCCTGTACTCGACAAAAGGAGTCAGGGCCTATGAAGGGAATCAAAAGTGATGTCCCAGCATATGTGTGATGTACATAAAATACATCAGTTGCCTGAACAGCATGTTGTGGCCATTGCCAAAGACAAAGTATCACCAATGATGGCCACATAATGGATGGGCAGATAAAAATCCGTCGGGTGAGGTGAGTGGTGACCACTTTCATCATGATCGTGCTAAGCAAGCACAATGATGAAGGTAAAAGAGGGGGAGATCGGGGCAGAAGAGGGTTGACAAAAGGAGGAGGAGGAGGCGGAGAAGGGTGAAAAGAAGGAGGAGAGGGAGAAAAGAGAGGGGGGAGTTTGAGAGAAAATTTGAGAGAGAATTTGAGAGAATTTTCATCCACACCAACTACCCGTTAGAATTTTTACCCGTTGGACTTTTAACTGAGTAAAAAATACCGCATTTGAGTTTTTGCAATATAATCTTGTTGAAAAGCTCGTAATCAATTATATGAACTCCTAAAATCAGATCAAAACTTGTTTTTCGGTCCTTTTTGTAGAGGTTTCGGACGAGCGGGTCTAAATGGGCCTTAAAATGGACCTGTTGAACTTATAACTGCGTAAAAAGAACAGAAATTGAATTTTTGCAATACAATAGTGTTGAAAAGCTCGTAATCAACGATATGAACTCTTAAGTTTTGATTAAAACTTGTTTTGCGGTCCTTTTTGTAGAGGTTTCGGCCGAGCGGGTCTAAATGGGCCGTAAAATGGACCCGTTGGAATTTTAACTAAGTAAAAAGTACAAAAATTGAGTTTTGCAATATAATAGTGTTGAAAAGATCGTAATCAATGATATGAAGTCCTAAAATTTGATTAAAACTTGTTTTTCGGTCATTTTTGAAGAGGTTTCAGGCGAGCGGGTCTAAATGAGCCGTAAAATGGACTCGTTGGACTTTTAACTAAGTAAAAAATACCGAATTTTTTGTTTTTGCAATATAATCTTGTTGAAAAGCTCGTAATCAATGATATGAACTCCTAAAATTTGATCAAAACTTATTTTTCAGTCATTTTTGAAGAGGTTTCGGGCGAGCGAGTCTAGATGGGCCGTAAAATTGACCCGTTGGACTTTTAACTGAGTAAAAAATACCGAATTTGAGTTTTTGCAATATAATATTTTTGAAAAGCTCGTAATCAATTATATGAACTCCTAAAATTGGATCAAAACTTGTTTTTCAGTTCGTTTTGTAGAGGTTTCGGACGAGCAGGTCTAAATGGGCCTTAAAATGGACCCGTTGAACTTATAACTATGTAAAAAGAACAGAAATTGAATTTTTGCAATACAATAGTGTTGAAAAGCTCGTAATCAACGATATGAGCTCTTAAGTTTTGATTAAAACTTGTTTTGCGGTCCTTTTTTAGAGGTTTTGGACGAGCAGGTCTAAATGGGCCGTAAAATGGACCCGTTGGACTTTTAACTGAGTAAAAAGTACAAAATTGAGTTTTTGCAATATAATCGTGTTGAAAAGATCGTAATCAATGATATGAACTCCTAAAATTTGATTAAAACATATTTTTCGGTCATTTTTGAAGAGGTTTCGGGCGAGCGGGTCTAAATGGGCAGTAAAATGGACCCGTTGGACTTTTAACTGAGTAAAAAATACCGATTTTTTGTTTTTGCAATATAATCTTGTTGAAAATATCGTAATCAATTATATTAACTCTTAAAATTTGATCAAAACTTATTTTTCTGTCATTTTTTAAGAGGTTTCGGGATAGCGGGTCTAAATGGGCCGCAAAATGGACCCGTTGGAGTTTTCACTGAGTAAAAAATACCGAATTTGAGTTTTTGCAATATAATCTTGTTGAAAAGCTCGTAATCAATTATGTGAACTCCTAAAATTGGATCAAAACTTGTTTTTCAGTCCTTTTTGTAGAGGTTTCGGAGGAGCGGGTCTAAATGGGCCTTAAAATGGACCCGTTGAACTTATAACTGCGTAAAAAGAACATAAATTGAATTTTTGCAATACAATAGTGTTGAAAAGCTCGTAATCAACGATATGAACTCTTAAGTTTTGATTAAAACTTGTTTTGCGGTCCTTTTGTAGAGGTTTCGGACGAGCGGGTCTAAATGGGCCGTAAAATTGACCCGTTGGACTTTTAACTGAGTAAAAAGTACAAAAATTGAGTTTTTGCAATATAATCGTGTTGAAAAGATGGTAATCAATTATATGAACTCCTAAGATTTGATTAAAACTT
The DNA here is from genome assembly GCA_030270665.1 of Hibiscus trionum. Taxonomy (NCBI): domain Eukaryota; kingdom Viridiplantae; phylum Streptophyta; class Magnoliopsida; order Malvales; family Malvaceae; genus Hibiscus; species Hibiscus trionum. Next base: position 34,557,086 of record BSYR01000026.1, on the reverse strand, counting down.
GTTTTTCAGTCATTTTTGAAGAGGTTTCGGGCGAGCGGGTCTAAATGGGCCGTAAAATGGACCTGTTGGACTTTTTAACTGAGTAAAAAATACCGAATTTTTGGTTTTGCAATATAATCCTTTTGAAAAGCTCGTAATCAATTATATGAAATCCTAAAATTTGATCAAAACTTATTTTCGATCCTTTTTGTAGAGGTTTCGGACGAGCGGGTCTAAATGGGCCTTAAAATGGACCCGTTGAACTTATAACTGCTTAAAAAGAACATAAATTGAATTTTTGCAATACAATCGTGTTGAAAAGATTATAATCAGTTATATGAACTCCTAAAATTTGATTAAAACTTGTTTTCCAGTCATTTTTGAAGAGGTTTCGGGCGAGCGGGTGTAAATAGGTCGTAAAATGGACCAGTTGGAGTTTTAACTGAGTAAAATGTACAAAAATTGAGTTTTTGCAATATAATCGTGTGGACACGATCATAATCAATTATATGAACTCCTAGAATTTGATTAAAACTTGTTTTTTAGTCATTTTTGAAGAGGTTTCGGGCGAGCGGGTCAAAATGGGCCGAAAAATGGACCCGTTGGACTTTTAACTGAGTAAAAAATACCGAATTTGAGTTTTTGCAATATAATCGTGTTGAAAAGATCGTAATCAATTATATGAACTCCTAAAATTTGATTAAAACTTGTTTTTTAGTCATTTTTAAGAGGTTTCGGGCGAGCGAGTCTAAATGGGCCGTAAAATGGACCCGTTGGACTTTTAACTGAGTAAAATGTAACCCCCTTAACCCGGCCTAGATGGTTGACCCGAATTAAGAAAGTCACACGGGGAAAACCAAAGTCAACCCGAAAGTCAACCTTGATTAACGACCCTTTTTTTTTCTTTTTAAACTTGTCTAGATGCACATTAAGCCTAATGGTGATCCCACAAACATCATACCAAAAGATCACAACCATCAGAGATCAAACAGGGACTCAATTGAACAATTTACAACTTTAGGGACCAAATTGTAAATTCTGATAAATTTAAGGACTTAATCCAAATTGAAGTTACCAACTTGAAATTAATCAGGTTTCATGCTTCCCTGTGAAATTTCAGCTAAAAAGGACTTCCCAAACTCATACAATTGCACAAACAAGTTTCAGGACCAAAACGCAAACTTTTCAAAACACATAACTGCCAATGTCAGCCCCCAACGGTCAACCGTTCCGAAACGGGGGACAGCCCGTTCCGAAACGCGGGGCCGTTCCGAAACAGGCTTAGCCCGTTTCGAAACGGGGGTCTGGCAGAGGCTAAACCGTTCCGGAACGGCCCCTCCCGTTCCGGACGCCTGGGCTCATTTAAGGCACCCGTTCCGAAACGGTAGGTGCTGTTCCGAAACACCCTGCCCAGATTGCTTCAAAACATCACTTTAAACATGCAATTACACATCCAAACATGCTCCGAACACTACCAAACTTTGCCAACATGCAATTCAACATATAAACAACATATTAGCATCAACAATTCATCCAATCATCATCATATGCAAAAAGCCCCAATTCTATAGGCATGCTTCCTACACAAGCTAGGCATTCAAACACCAAACTTACAAAGCAAGCATATAAGGTTCCAAACCAAAGACCAACAAACACATCAACATTAAACATACTTAGGGAGTCTCCAACACCTCCCAAAACATACACATTGGTCCCCCATTGCCAAATCATACAAAAGCTAAAATGTACTTATAAAACCTCATACATTGAGCTTCACTTGAACTTGATTGCTTGCCCTTTCTTGCTGCCCTCAAGGTACACTAATGCTCTGCATTATTGAATTCAGAAAACGAAGAGAGCGTAAGCAAAAGCTTAGTGAGGAAAGCTCTTAAAAACCATTCAATAATGCAATTCAAAACATTTACAAAACATGCTTTAAATCAACCTTTTCACATGCTCAAAAGCATTCTTAACAAGCAATCTCATGCATCAACATAAACATTAAAACAAGCATCTCATGCTTCTCAATATTCTTAACATGTCATATTGGCTCAAGTGAAACATTCCATTTATTAAAACAAGTTCAACAACTTTCCCAAGGACTTTTAAACACCTTGGCCCCAAGGACTTTCAAACACCTTGGCCTATGGACTTTTAAACACCATAGAAAGTATCTCATCAAGGACTTTTAAACACCTTGATCCCAAGGACTTTTAAACACCTTGGCCATGGACTTTTAAACACCATGAATGAATCACATCAAGGACTTTTAAACACCTTGATCCCAAGGACTTTTAAACACCTTGGCCTATGGACTTTTAAACACCATAGAAAGGATCACCTAAGGACTTTTAACCACCTTAGTGTCCGCAACATGAACCATCCAAGGACTTTTAACCACCTTGATGTTCATAAGTAACAAGGCTCACTCAAGGACTTTTAACCACCTTAGTGACCTTAACATTTTAAAAACATCACTTGCCAATATACATCATTTTCATCACTTACATCACTGTTTTAAAGCATCAAACCAAGCCATATTCATCATGCATTTAAAAGCATTAAACCACATCATTTCAATGTACAAAAGCAAGGAACTCCTACCTAGAGTTACCTTCATCATATGGCTTATATCAACAGCAAAAACCATGCTAAAACATGCTTTCAAAACAGTATGTAAAACATGCAAATTATCATTTCGCATTACAACAAAGTCATGGCCACCACTAGAGGGAAATTCCGAAAACTTACGCTCGAGCTTAGCAAAGTTGTTTAGACTTAAACTAAGCTCCCAAGACATTGGTTTCAAAGCCGAAAACCCATTTTCACTCACCGATTCCACTTCGCCACTTGCCGAAGCACGAATTCAAGCCTCCGGATCAACAACTCTTGGATCCAAAGATGCCTCCCCTGATCAAACACATTAAAGCAGAGGTTTAATGCATCATCAAGCATCAAAAGCTTCAATGAAAGCACTCAAACTCGCTGCTCTCATTCAAACACCAATTTCGGCCACCAAACACAACCGAAATTGCATCCCAACCACTTCTAAACAAAGCCCAGCCATAAACCAGCAAAACCTCACATCCATCAACACCAAACAACATCTAAAAACAACCTATTAACATCCTTATACCTCCAGCAACAACAGATCCACAAGATCACCTCAAAAACTACCTTAAAACACAAGCTAAACTTAGGAAACTCAACCTATCCGGGATTGCATTGATCAAAACTCATTTCCTTATCAATTTAGAGATCATTTAACATCAAAAACATCTCTTAAATCACAGATTACTCAGATCTAACGAAAATCATCAAAAATCATCAAAATCTTGCATAATAAGCCAAGATACAATTCCAAACTCAAAAGCCTTTAATTAAACATCAATCAAGAGTTGAGAACTTGGGAATTTCAGTAAAGAACTGATAGTTTAGAGGAGAAGGGCGTTCTTACCTCCAAACTTGTGTTTCTCCACTTTTTGGAATGAAAAACCTTGATGAAACTTGTAGCAATGGAAGAGATTTTGAAGACACAATGATTTGCTATCAATTGAGAGTTGAAAGGAGGAATTTAGGTGAAGAAATCAGATCAAATTCTCTGGAAAAGGTAATGTTTGGTTGGAGAGAAAATGAGAGAAAGAAAATTGGAAAAGTTGGTTAGAAAATCTAAAATAGCCAAAAATGGCTTCCCTCCAATTTTAATAACCTTTAAAATCAGAATTTAGACTTAAAATATCTTGGAAAAATCTGGAGAAATCACTTTTGGATTAATAGCTCCTTAAAGATTCAAAGTTTCAACTCTTTATAAAACAGCCACCAAACTTGCGAAAATTACATTTTGGTCACTATCCAAAATGTCATGCTTCCAAAACTCATTTTCCAAAATTGATTTCACAGTTCATCTAATTATATTAAAAGATGATTTTAGAACATTTTTCCATATTTTTAATGCAACCCGAACTAGGCTTTCCTAATTTTACCACTTAAGATTCGAACAGGACTTTGACCAAACCGGTCAACGCCCAAAACTTCTAAGCCCAAAACCGGGGCGTTACAACTCTCCCCCCCTTAAGAAATTTCGTCCTCGAAATTTACCTGAAGGAAAGAGATAAGGGAACTGCTTCAGCATGTCTTCCTTCCGCTCCCACGTGGCTTCCTCAACACCGCGATGCTTCCACAGCACCTTCACCAACTCAATGGTCTTGCCACGAAGAACCTTGCTATCCGAATCCAGAACCTTCACCGGTTCCTCATCATAGGTCAAATCCGGATTCAAAACCACTTCCTCCACAGGCATCACATGCGAAGGATCAGATCTATACTTCCGGAGCATAGAAACATGGAACACATCATGAATCTTCTCCAACTCCTGAGGTAACCTCAACCGATACGCAACAGGACCCACACGCTCAACCACCTCATATGGTCCAATGTATCTAGGGCTCAACTTACCCTTCCGACCAAACCGCATCACCTTCTTCCAAGGCGAAACCTTCAAGAACACTCGGTCACCCACCGCATATTCTATCTCCTTACGCTTCAAATCCGCGTAAGACTTCTGCCGATCAGAAGCAGCCTTTAACCGCTCACAAATGAGCTTCACCTTCTCTGTGGTCCCTTTCAACAAAGCAGGCATCGAAACCAACTTTTGACCAGTTTCAGCCCAACAAAGAGGAGTCCTACACTTCCTCCCGTACAAAGCCTCATAAGGTGCCATCTGTATGCTCGCCTGATAACTGTTGTTATAAGCAAACTCAACCAAAGGCAGATGCTTCTCCCAAGAACCTTGGAACTCAATCACGCAGCACCTCAACATATCCTCCAAAATCTGAATAACTCGCTCAGACTGACCATCCGACTGAGGATGATAGGAGGTACTGAAATGCAACCTTGTACCCAGAGCTTGATGCAAACACTGCCAAAACCGCGATGTGAACCTCGGATCCCTATCCGACACAATCGACTTAGGCACACCATGCAGCCTCACAACCTCAGCAATGTACAGCTCTGCCAGCTTATCCAAAGAGAACGTAGTATGCACAGGCAAGAAATGTGCACACTTCGTCAGGCGATCCACAATCACCCAGACCGAATTCTTCTTCGAAGGAGACAAAGGTAAACCAGATACAAAATCCATGGTAACCCTCTCCCACTTCCACTCAGGGATTTTCAACGGTTGCAACAACCCTGAAGGAAACTGATGCTCAGCCTTAACTCGCTGACACACCAAACACTTGCTCACGAACTCCGCAACATCCTTCTTCAAACCAACCCAATAGTACTCATCACGAAGATCACGATACATCTTAGTACTACCAGGGTGCATAGCAAAAGGACTACTATGACCTTCAGTCAGAATAGCACGCCTCAACTCAGCATCATTGGGCACAACTATCCGACTACCAAAACACAGCACACCATCATCATTGAAACAGAAATCCGAAGGTCTACCCTCCGCGATATCCTGAACATGAGACACCAAGGAATCATCCAACAACTGCTTATCCTTGATCAACTGAACCAAAGATGGCTTCACTTGTAACTCAGCCACAAGACCACCATCACGCGATATGCTCAAGCTAGCAAACATGGCTCTCAGCTCAACAGCCACCTTCCTACTCAAGGCATCAGCAACAACATTAGCTTTCCCAGGATGATACTCAATCGTCAGATCATAATCCTTGAGCAACTCCAACCAACGCCGCTGTCTAAGATTCAACTCCTTCTGAGACATCAGATACCTCAAACTCTTGTGATCCGTGTACACAGTACACTTCTCACCATACAGATAATGCCTCCAGATCTTCAGAGCAAAAACCACTGCAGCCAGCTCAATATCGTGCGTAGGGTAATTGCGCTCATGCACTTTCAACTGCCGTGATGCATAAGCCACCACCTTACCCTCCTGCATCAGCACACACCCCAAACCAACATAGGATGCATCACTGTAAACCACAAACTCTTTCCCTGATTCAGGCTGAATCAAGATAGGAGCTTGCGTCAAAGCCGCCTTCAGCTTCTCAAAAGCCTGCTGTCTCGCTTCTGTCCACTCATACTTAACATCCTTCTGCAACAGCTTCGTCAAAGGAGCAGCAATCTTGGAAAAACCATCCACAAACCTCCGGTAGTATCCCGCCAAACCAAGGAAACTACGGACCTCATGAACAGACTTAGGAACCTTCCAGCTCATCACCGCCTCAATCTTCTGAGGATCAACACGAATCCCCTCAGCTGAGACAACATGCCCAAGAAAAACCACCTCTCTTAGCCAGAACTCACACTTGCTCAGCTTAGCATAAAGCTGATTCTCCAACAAAGCTTGCAAAACAACCCTCAAATGCTCTTCATGCTCCTCCTCAGTACGCGAGTACACAAGGATATCATCAATGAACACCACGACAAACTTGTCCAAGTATTCATGAAACACACGATTCATCATGTCCATGAAAGCAGCAGGAGCATTTGTCAACCCAAACGGCATCACAAGGAACTCATAATGCCCATACCTTGTCCTGAAAGCTGTCTTAGGCACATCCCCATCTTTCACCTTCAACTGATAATACCCTGACCTCAAGTCAATCTTAGAGAACACAGCAGCTCCCCGAAATTGATCAAAGAGATCATCAATCCTCGGCAAAGGATACCGATTCTTGATAGTCAACTTGTTCAGCTGACGGTAATCAATGCACATTCTCATAGTGCCATCCTTCTTCTTCACAAACAAGACCGGTGCTCCCCAAGGTGACACACTTGGCCGGATGAAACCACGATCAAGCAACTCTTGCAACTGCGTCTTCAGCTCCTTCAGCTCCTTAGGTGCCATTCTATATGGAGTAATGGACACAGGAGTTGTATTCTCATACAGCTCAATTCCAAACTCCACCTCGCGGTTAGGAGGTAAACCAGGCAACTCCTCAGGAAAAACACCAGGAAACTCCTTTACAACCCTGATATCTTGCACCCTCAACTCCTTAGAGCTAGGATTCATCACAAAAGCTAGATAAGCTTCACATCCTTGCCTCAACATCCTGCTCGCCTCCAAAGAAGATACAACATTGGCAAGAAACTTCACATTCTCACCAACCACCACAACTTCATAATCATCCGCAAGCTTAAGCGAAACACGCTTATTCTCACAATCCACAACAGCACGATGCTCAGCAAGCCAATCCATACCAAGGATCACATCAAAGCCATAGAAGGGCAACTCCATAAGATCAACATGAAAGACATGCTCTTGAACAACCAAAGGACACCTTCTATACAACTTCCGAGTCACAACAGTCTCACCAAAAGAACTAGTGACCCGAACACCAACATCCAAAGACTCAACAGGCAAACCAAGCAATTCAGCATGCTCACGAAGAATATATGAATGCGTAGATCCAGAATCAATCAAAGAAAGCAATGACAATGACTGCAAAGTAAAGGTACCTGCAATCACATCTGCATCATTCCTGCCCTCTCTCTGAGCATACACCCTCGCTTGGCCTCCACCTTCAGGCTGAATAGCTACAACATGAGCTACCCCTCGGCCACCTTCCTCTCTTCTCTGGAAATTACCACGGCCGCGCCCACGACCTCTCTGCGGTGCAGCAACAACAGGAGCACGCACCTGCTCACCAGCCAACCTCGGACAATCTCGTCTGATGTGGTCCGCAGAACCACAATTCCAGCACCCATTTCCACCAGCATTACCAGCTGTCACAACAGGAGCTTGTGCCACTCTCTCAGCACGAGGACAATCACGCTTCAAGTGACCACGGAAACCACAGATCCAACAAGCACTAGGGTCAGCTCTAGCATTGCCTCCTCTAGCAGGCACACCACCACCTCTCCTGGCTGAGGACTGATACTTCTGATCCCGTCCCCTCTTGTTCCGTCCACCTCCGGAACTATACTCAGCAGCTCGCTTGCCAGCACCCTTAGCAGACAAACTCAGGTTCATCTCAACATCCTTTGCTCGACCCACCAACACATCAAAATCAACATACTCGGTGGCCAGCAAATACATCTTAACATCCGTCACAAGACCGTAACGAAACCTCTCGCACCTAGCCCTCTCATCAGGTATCAGCTCCGGTGCATACTGACTGAGCCGTACAAACTGTACCTCGTACTCAGCTACACTCATGCTCCCTTGGGTAAGAGACATGAATTCCCGCTTTTTCTCGTCCAGATATCTCACTCCCAGATATCTCCTTTTAAACACATTCTGAAAGAATGTCCAGGTAACATCGGCTTCCGCCATACCAGAAATGGTAGTCGTCCACCATGTATAAGCATCGTCCTGCAGCAAGGACACAACACAGCCCAGCTTTTGCACATCCGTGCAACTCATCTGACCCAAGATACGCTTGGTACTTTCCAGCCAAGCCTCAGAACTCTCAGCTGATAAACCTCTAAACTCAGTCCCTCCAAGACTGCGCAGACGCTCCAAAGGCAATCTGACTCCAGCATCTCCCTGATGCCCAGCTCCCTGAGCTCCAGCTACTGCTGCTCGAAAAGCACCCGCAATAGCTTGTACCAAAGCAGACATATCAGGCATAGCTTGCCCCTGACCAACCTCTGGTCCAGCAGCTCCAGCACCAGCTGCAGCTTCAGCTCTCGCACCTCCAGCACCACCACCAGGCGGAGGAGGGGGTAACACAACATTACCAGCGTGTTCTTCATTCTCATTCTCATTAGGAGCCGTAGCTCTCGCATTACCTCTTAACTCTCTACGTGGTGCCATACTTTTACCATGCAATCACAACACAAATAAAACAAAATCAGGCCCAGCAAGGTAAGCAATCCAAGTATTCAAGCTCAATTTCATTTCAAAACAACATCTTTCCTTTAGCTTTTGTTTGGCAATGGGTACCCTCAGTATGCAACATCACAACATACAACTCAATTACATCAACACCTCAAGCCACTAAACATGCTTTCAAACAACAAGCATACAAGGCAAACATGCTTCAATCATGCATACAAACATTCCCAATTACTCGAGAACTCAGCTCTGATACCACCAAATGTAACCCCCTTAACCCGGCCTAGATGGTTGACCCGAATTAAGAAAGTCACACGGGGAAAACCAAAGTCAACCCGAAAGTCAACCTTGATTAACGACCCTTTGTTTTTCTTTTTAAACTTGTCTAGATGCACATTAAGCCTAATGGTGATCCCACAAACATCATACCAAAAGATCACAACCATCAGAGATCAAACAGGGACTCAATTGAACAATTTACAACTTTAGGGACCAAATTGTAAATTCTGATAAATTTAAGGACTTAATCCAAATTGAAGTTACCAACTTGAAATTAATCAGGTTTCATGCTTCCCTGTGAAATTTCAGCTAAAAAGGACTTCCCAAACTCATACAATTGCACAAACAAGTTTCAGGACCAAAACGCAAACTTTTCAAAACACATAACTGCCAATGTCAGCCCACAACGGTCAACCGTTCCGAAACGGGGGACAGCCCGTTCCGAAACGCGGGGCCGTTCCGAAACAGGCTTAGCCCGTTTCGAAACGGGGGTCTGGCAGAGGCTAAACCGTTCCGGAACGGCCCCTCCCGTTCCGGACGCCTGGGCTCATTTAAGGCACCCGTTCCGAAACGGTAGGTGCTGTTCCGAAACACCCTGCCCAGATTGCTTCAAAACATCACTTTAAACATGCAATTACACATCCAAACATGCTCCGAACACTACCAAACTTTTCCAACATGCAATTCAACATATAAACAACATATTAGCATCAACAATTCATCCAATCATCATCATATGCAAAAAGCCCCAATTCTATAGGCATGCTTCCTACACAAGCTAGGCATTCAAACACCAAACTTACAAAGCAAGCATATAAGGTTCCAAACCAAAGACCAACAAACACATCAACATTAAACATACTTAGGGAGTCTCCAACACCTCCCAAAACATACACATTGGTCCCCCATTGCCAAATCATACAAAAGCTAAAATGTACTTATAAAACCTCATACATTGAGCTTCACTTGAACTTGATTGCTTGCCCTTTCTTGCTGCCCTCAAGGTACACTAATGCTCTGCATTATTGAATTCAGAAAACGAAGAGAGCGTAAGCAAAAGCTTAGTGAGGAAAGCTCTTAAAAACCATTCAATAATGCAATTCAAAACATTTACAAAACATGCTTTAAATCAACCTTTTCACATGCTCAAAAGCATTCTTAACAAGCAATCTCATGCATCAACATAAACATTAAAACAAGCATCTCATGCTTCTCAATATTCTTAACATGTCATATTGGCTCAAGTGAAACATTCCATTTATTAAAACAAGTTCAACAACTTTCCCAAGGACTTTTAAACACCTTGGCCCCAAGGACTTTCAAACACCTTGGCCTATGGACTTTTAAACACCATAGAAAGTATCTCATCAAGGACTTTTAAACACCTTGATCCCAAGGACTTTTAAACACCTTGGCCATGGACTTTTAAACACCATGAATGAATCACATCAAGGACTTTTAAACACCTTGATCCCAAGGACTTTTAAACACCTTGGCCTATGGACTTTTAAACACCATAGAAAGGATCACCTAAGGACTTTTAACCACCTTAGTGTCCGCAACATGAACCATCCAAGGACTTTTAACCACCTTGATGTTCATAAGTAACAAGGCTCACTCAAGGACTTTTAACCACCTTAGTGACCTTAACATTTTAAAAACATCACTTGCCAATATACATCATTTTCATCACTTACATCACTGTTTTAAAGCATCAAACCAAGCCATATTCATCATGCATTTAAAAGCATTAAACCACATCATTTCAATGTACAAAAGCAAGGAACTCCTACCTAGAGTTACCTTCATCATATGGCTTATATCAACAGCAAAAACCATGCTAAAACATGCTTTCAAAACAGTATGTAAAACATGCAAATTATCATTTCGCATTACAACAAAGTCATGGCCACCACTAGAGGGAAATTCCGAAAACTTACGCTCGAGCTTAGCAAAGTTGTTTAGACTTAAACTAAGCTCCCAAGACATTGGTTTCAAAGCCGAAAACCCATTTTCACTCACCGATTCCACTTCGCCACTTGCCGAAGCACGAATTCAAGCCTCCGGATCAACAACTCTTGGATCCAAAGATGCCTCCCCTGATCAAACACATTAAAGCAGAGGTTTAATGCATCATCAAGCATCAAAAGCTTCAATGAAAGCACTCAAACTCGCTGCTCTCATTCAAACACCAATTTCGGCCACCAAACACAACCGAAATTGCATCCCAACCACTTCTAAACAAAGCCCAGCCATAAACCAGCAAAACCTCACATCCATCAACACCAAACAACATCTAAAAACAACCTATTAACATCCTTATACCTCCAGCAACAACAGATCCACAAGATCACCTCAAAAACTACCTTAAAACACAAGCTAAACTTAGGAAACTCAACCTATCCGGGATTGCATTGATCAAAACTCATTTCCTTATCAATTTAGAGATCATTTAACATCAAAAACATCTCTTAAATCACAGATTACTCAGATCTAACGAAAATCATCAAAAATCATCAAAATCTTGCATAATAAGCCAAGATACAATTCCAAACTCAAAAGCCTTTAATTAAACATCAATCAAGAGTTGAGAACTTGGGAATTTCAGTAAAGAACTGATAGTTTAGAGGAGAAGGGCGTTCTTACCTCCAAACTTGTGTTTCTCCACTTTTTGGAATGAAAAACCTTGATGAAACTTGTAGCAATGGAAGAGATTTTGAAGACACAATGATTTGCTATCAATTGAGAGTTGAAAGGAGGAATTTAGGTGAAGAAATCAGATCAAATTCTCTGGAAAAGGTAATGTTTGGTTGGAGAGAAAATGAGAGAAAGAAAATTGGAAAAGTTGGTTAGAAAATCTAAAATAGCCAAAAATGGCTTCCCTCCAATTTTAATAACCTTTAAAATCAGAATTTAGACTTAAAATATCTTGGAAAAATCTGGAGAAATCACTTTTGGATTAATAGCTCCTTAAAGATTCAAAGTTTCAACTCTTTATAAAACAGCCACCAAACTTGCGAAAATTACATTTTGGTCACTATCCAAAATGTCATGCTTCCAAAACTCATTTTCCAAAATTGATTTCACAGTTCATCTAATTATATTAAAAGATGATTTTAGAACATTTTTCCATATTTTTAATGCAACCCGAACTAGGCTTTCCTAATTTTACCACTTAAGATTCGAACAGGACTTTGACCAAACCGGTCAACGCCCAAAACTTCTAAGCCCAAAACCGGGGCGTTACATAAAATATACCGAATTTGATTTTTGCAATAAAATCTTGTTGAAAAGCTCGTAATGAATTATATGAACTCCTAAAATTTGATCAAAACTTGTTTTCGGTCCTTTTTGTAGAGATTTCGGACGAGCGGGTCTAAATGGGCCTTAAAATGGACCCGTTGAACTTATAACTGCGTAAAAAGAACATAAATTAAACTTTTGCAATACAATCGTGTTGAAAAGATCGTAATCAATTATATGAACTCCTAAAATTTGATTAAAACTTGTTTTCAGTCATTTTTGAAGAGGTTTCGGGCGAGCGGGTCTAAATGGGCCATAAAATGGACCCGTTGGACTTTTAACTGAGTTAAAAATATCGAATTTGAGTTTTTGCAATATAATCTTGTTGAAAAGCTCGTAATCAATTATATTAACTCCTAAAATTGGATCAAAACTCGTTTTTCGGTCCTTTTTGTAGAGGTTTCGGACGAGCGGGTCTAAATGGGCCTTAAAATGGACCCGTTGAACTTATAACTGCGTAAAAAGAACAGAAATTGAATTTTTGCAATACAATAGTGTTGAAAAGCTCGTTATCAACGATATGAACTCTTAAGTTTTGATTAAAACTTGTTTTACGGTCCTTTTTGTAGAGGTTTTGGACGAGCGGGTCTAAATGGGTCGTAAAATGGACCCGTTGGACTTTTAACTGAGTGAAAAATACCGAATTTGAGTTTTTGCAATATAATCTTGTTGAAAAGCTCGTAATCAATTATATGAACTCCTAAAATTGGATCAAAACTCGTTTTTCGGTCCTTTTTGTAGAGGTTTCGAACGAGCGGGTCTAAATGGGCCTTAAAACGGACCCGTTGAACTTATAACTGCGTAAAAAGAACAGAAATTGAATTTTTGGAATACAATAGTGTTGAAAAGCTCGTAATCAACGATATGAACTCTTAAGTTTTGATTAAAACTTGTTTTGCGATCCTTTTTGTAGAGGTTTCGGACGAGCGGGTCTAAATGGGCCGTAAAATGGACCCGTTGGACTTTTAACTAGTTAAAAAGTATAAAAATTGAGTTTTTTCAATATAATCATGTTGAAAAGATCGTAATCAATTATATGAACTTCTAAAGTTTGATTAAAACTTGTTTTTCAGTCATTTTTAAAGAGGTTTCGGGCGAGCGGGTCTAAATGGGCCGTAAAATGGACCCATTGGACTTTTAACTCTGTAAAAAGTACAAAAATTGAGTTTTTGCAATATAATCGTATTGAAAAGATCGTAATCAATGATATGAAATCCTAAAATTTGATTAAACTTGTTTTTCGGTCCTTTTTGAAGAGATTTCGGGCGAGCGGGTCTAAATGGGCCGTAAAATGGACACGTTGGACTTTTAACTTAGTAAAAAATCCCGAATTTGAGTTTTTGCAATATAATCTTGTTGAAAAGCTCGTAATCAATTATATGAACTCCTAAAATTTGATAAAAACTTTTTTTTCGGTCCTTTTTGTAGAAGTTTCGGGCGAGCGGGTCTAAATGGACCCCTTGAACTTATAACTGCGTAAAAAGAACATAAATTGAATTTTTGCAATACAATCGTGTTGAAAAGATCATAATCAGTTATATGAACTCCAAGAATTTGATTAAAACTTGTTTTTCAGTCATTTTTGAAGAGGTTTCGGGCGAGCGGGTCTAAATGGGCCATAAAATGGACTCGTTGGACTTTTTTTTGAAGAAAAGGCCTCATTAAAAACCCCTACTACTGTCCTTCAAGCAAAGCTAGAGGACCCTAAAAAGGGGAAAAGAGTGCCCAAATATTATTAATCAATAATGATTTGTTACAAATTGTTGTATACAAGGTGGAATGTCCGAATTAAATGACATAGAAGTCATAGAATTCAACGTATAAGTAGCCAAAGTATGGGCTATAATATTTGCCTCACGGCGTACATAAGAAATAGATATAAAGTCAAAGTCGTGAAAAGCAGCTTGTATCTGAAGAATAATTGGTCCCATGGTAGAGAGGTCCTGAGCAGGTTTGTTGATCCTATTCGCGAGAGAAGTGCAGTCAGTTTCGATCAAGAGTCGATTCCAGCCTTGAGAACGGGCAAAGGTGAGACCAGCTAGGATGCTTTCCCCTTCACTGGTGATAGCGTCCTGACAGCTACCAAGAGGGAAAGCAAGACCACCCACAACTGCTCCTGCAGAATCACGAGCAACAACGCCGGCGGCTGCTGCACGAGTTGATGGATTAAAGGCTCCGTCCACATTTATTTTAATATGATGAGATGGAGGAAGAGTTCGGGAAGGTTTAGAAAAGGTAGATGGAGCTGGGTCCATCGAGCTTAAAGACTTACAAAATTCATCATGTAAGCTAATGGAATTAACAACAATTAGCCATGGTGGTTGTAAATGGTGGTTGTGAACCCAGTCATTACGTCTATTCCATATATTCCATAAAACAGTAAGGAAGAGACCAAATTTATCAGGGGAAATTGTAGTGGCTGCTTCCTCTAGCCATTGCAAGGGTGTAAGAGCTATACTCTTATAGAGAGTGATAGGGATACCACTAATTTGGAGGGCTTTAGATGCCCCAGGGCAGTCACGAAGCGCATGAAGGATCGATTCCGAGTGGCTACCACAGATAGAGCAAGGCCCCGAGTTAGGGGAAAAAGCTTGCATTTTAGATCCAACTAGTAGAGCATCAGATGCCATACACCAACCAAATGTTTTAACTTTGGGTAAAGCTTTGATTTTGGATAAAAACTTCCAAAGGCGATTTGGTGACGAAGGTGGGGTTATTGAACGTTGTAAGAAAATATATCCAGAACAGACTGAGTAAATACCTGAGTCGTTGGGAGACCAGAGTATTGAGTCACGTTGATCATTTATGATGGGGATGCGGAGAATGGCATCGTCATCAAATGGATTGAAATAATTTTACCTTAACCGTATCCCAGGCAGTTTGGTTCCGGATCATAAAATCACGACACCGAATGTAAAATTCATCGGAGATTTCGTAATCCCCGGTAAGTTCAATCGGGGAAGACCCTCCCCATATATCTTTGTGTATTCTAATATTACTGTTTATGCCAGGGCGGTGTATAAAGCCTGGGAAAAGACGCTGAAGAGCGTTATATATGCCTTGCCAAGCGAAAGAGCCCCTGTTGGGTTTTGGTGCATCCATAATGTTGCCTGAAGGAAAGTATTTAGACCGGTATATTTGTCCTAATAAAGAATCTGGTTCATAGATGAGTTTCCAAATTTGCTTGCCCAAGAGAGCAATGTTAAAGTCGTGTAAATCCTTAAAACCCATGCCACCAGCAGATTTAGGTAGGCATATGCGATTCCAAGGTAACATATGCCAACCTTTTTTGTTGGATTTGCCAGTCCACCAGTATTGACGGATTGAAGTAGTCATGTCGTCGATGATATTTTGTGGTAGAAGATAGCAAGACATGACATATTGTGGGAGACATTGTAAGACAGCTTTGATAAATATCTCTCGGCCACTAAAGGATAGAAGATGTTTGTCCCAACTAGAGAGACGATCATGTACTTTATCACGCACAAATCCTAGTGATTCAGTTTTATTTTTCCCAATTAGAAGTGGGATGCCTAGGTATACTCCAGGGTTAGTAACCTCACGTACTTGTAAAAGGCTGTTAATGGCATTTCTTGTTGCCGATGGTGTACGGGGGTTATAAAAAATTGTTGATTTTTCAAAATTGACCGCTTGACCGGAAGCATTAGCGTACGTTTGAAGAGCATTCTTCAGAAGGGACGCTTCAGATTGATTAGTATTAATAAATACCATGCAATCATCGGCAAAAAGCAGGTGGTTGACTTTGGGCCCATGTTTACATGCGCCTAGTCTTGGAAGTATTTTAGTTTGTTGAGCAGCAGCTAAGTAAGACGAGAGGCCTTGAGTACAGAAGAGAAAGAGGAAAGGGGATAGGGGATCTCCCTGGCGAGGACCTCGTTGAGGTTGAAAGGGAGGGGAGAACGGATTTTTAATTTTAACTGAGAAGGAGACTGTGGTAATACAACGCATAATAAGCTCGATCCATTCGGATGCAAAGCCCATGCGTTCCATAACATTTGCGAGAAATGACCATTCTACTCTATCGAAAGCTTTCTCCATGTCTAGCTTGAGAGCAGCTCCTTGGGAGGATTTAGTAGCTCCTGAGTTAATATTGTGAATAATTTCATGAGCAACAAGGATGTTGTCTGATATGTTGCGTCCCTGGACAAAGGCTGCTTGGTTAGGGCTAATGCATAGAGGTATAGCATGTTTCATTCTGTTGACTATTGTTTTAGCAACTATTTTATAGAGGACAGTGCAGAGGCTAATTGGTCTAAGTTGTTTCATGGATGTTGGGTCTTGTACTTTGGGAATTAGTACAAAATCGTTTTGTTAACTGAGGCCATATCGGCGTTGCCGTTTAAGAGGTTAATACAAAGATTAATAACATCGTCTCCCACTGTATCCCAGTGTTGTCTAAAGAAGCTACTGGGTAGGCCATCGAATCCAGGAGCTTTCCTAGGGTCAATGTCTTTAAAAGCATGAAGAATTTCCTCTTTAGTGAATGCCTTTAGTAGGTTTTCATTCATTGAAGAATTAATGGAAGGGTGAATTTTGTCAAGAATGATGTTCGAGATTTGGGGGTTAGATGTTGTGAACAAGTTTTGGAAATAAGCAGAAGCGATATTCATAAGGTCCGGTTCAGAAGTGCACCAATTGGAATTGGCATCGTACAGGCCTGTGATCAAATTTTTCTTGTTCCTGTTAGAGGCTCGGGCATGGAAGAACTTGGTATTTTTGTCCCCTTGGGAAAGCCAAAGAGTGCGAGATCTTTGAGCCCAATAAATTTCTTGTTCAGTTAAAAGTTTATTTAATTCAGTTCTATAATTTAAGTAAACTTGCTCATTTGTGGCTGTTAAGGGACGGTAAAGTAATTTATTAATTTTTTTAGTGAGGAACTTAATTCTTTCGGTTGATTTAAAGCGTTGTTGGTTTTGCCATTCTTCTAGGTATGTACCTACCGCTTCAATTTTGTTTATGGTTGTTCCGGGGGTGTCGGCCCAGGCCCTTTTGATTGTTTGTATATTATCTATATTATTAGCCCAGCAGCTTTCGAATCGGAAATTCTTGGAAGGTTGTGTTTTGGGTGTAGAAGCCGACGTATCTAATTCGAGAAGAAGGAAACAATGGTCAGATTTGGCAACATATTCTGTGATGATTCGATGAGAAGGGTAGAGATCTTGCCATGCTGAATTAGCGATAAAACGATCTAGTCTTTCATGTATTACCGGGGTTAAGGGTCCTACTTTAGTCCATGTGAACCAACCCGAAGTTGGCTTACAATCAAAGAGGTTGTTCCGAGTTAGACAATTGCGAAAGTTTTTTATTTGAGATCTAGCTCTACGGGGACCACCTTGTTTTTCCGAATCCGTTAATATTTCATTGAAGTCTCCGCCGAGAAGCCAAGGGTTGTTTTTAGTAGAAGGGTATAATGAATCTATGATCTCCCATGTTTTATATTTTTGGCTAGTTTCCGGAAAACTGTGCATACCAGTGAAAAACATTGTGGAGTTATTCTTTGTAATTTGAATATGAATGTAACGCGACGAATAGGAAATTAAACTTATATTAAAGTTGTTTGTAGCAAATAAGGAAATTCCGGAACACCCTTCCGTAGGGGAAATAGAAATAATGTCTAACATACCTAATGAAAGACATAAGCGGTTACATTCCGCATTATTTATTTTAGTTTCGCATAAGAAAATGATATCGGGGTTGGTGCGTTGGACATAGGACCGGAAATGTTGAACCGTCGGGGCTTGTCCAAGACCCTGACAGTTCCAGCATAGGATCCTCATTTTGCTCGGCGGGGCTGGGAATCAGCCGCCGCCAGAGAGTTTTTAGAGCTGCTCATCCCAGCTTTTGGAGTGGATCCTGACTGTTTGGATTTTTTCAGCGGGAGCGATACTTGAATTGGAGAGCGGCGTTTCATGCCTCGGTTTGTTTGGGTTGGTGCAGGTGCAGGTGCAGGTGCAGGTACAGGAACAGGTGCAGGGGCTGCATCATTCGGGTAAGTTTTAAGTAACCACTGATTAAAGTCATTGAATATTGTATCAGTGGGTTTAGAAGGCTTACTCGATTCAGAGTCAAACTTTTTAATTTGCTCGGCAGTAGGGCTAGGGACACCATAATCATCCATGGTGTCCCAATCATCATCAGAACCATCTTCCGGAATGGGATAGATGGTTTTCAGGGGTTGGGGCTCGAGAGGAGCTTTTAGCTTCAAATCAGCTGCAGGAGGATCTTTGACAGAATTGGGCCTTCATCCATGGCCATGTCAACGTTTTGGGCTTCCTCGGTTGCTTGTTCCGTAAAGGAGGCTGCATCGCCTTCATTTAGAGAGCCTATGTATTGGAGAATGATTGTGATTAGAAACTTATAACTATTTGTATGAAAGATGAGGAGGATGTAAATTAGTTTACCCATATTGTTCTATTCGTTAGGAGGAGCAGTAGGATTGGCCGGAGCTGCTGGAATATTCGTTGGGGCCACTACGATAAAAACAGAAGGTAAATATTTTGACAGAAAAATTGGGGTGAAAAAACGAGTGAAAAAAGAGGTTATTGTAAATGTTAATGTAGAGTTACCGTTACATAGAGGGATGTTTGGATTCAGATTCGGTTCCTCATTGCGGATACGCCCACGAATGCCAACTGGGCGACGTCTAGGAGAAAGGTAACGGAGCCATTCTCCGTATTGCAACTTATTGAGATCGAGTGAGGATCGGATAGGGCAGTTCTCTACTGTGTGACTGATAATACCACAACCAGAGCAGAGCGTTGGGAGTCTTTCATATTGGATACGGCACATAATTTTGTTTTCTCCAGAACCAATAAAAACAAATCTGGTGACTGGTCTTGTGATGTTGAGCAGAATTTCAACTCGAAGGAAGTCCTTCATATTCCCATCCACATCGCGGGTATCCGCCCGGAGGACATTGCCAACCATTGATCCTAGAGCATGTCCCACCAGATGGGATCGGTCAACATCAGCGAAAACTGAATCAGGGGGTGAGAAAATTCGGATCCAGATTCTCATGGTGTTGAAGTTGTAGTCGTTTAAGGATTTGGCTGGATCATATTCGGTAACTGCTAGCCATTCATCCTTGTACAGCCAAGGACCACGATTGATAATCTCATAGCAATTCTTGATTTCATTGAACTTGATTTTGAGAAAGTTATCTTGTATCACCGAGATGGATACTACTTCGTTAGGTTTCCAGATACCTTCAAAAGCGTTGATAACAGCATAGATGTCTAAAGCCTTGGACGATATAAAGCGACCAATTACAATGAGCTTGGGATCTTCCTTGATGATGTCAAAATCAGGTGTGTAGAGCAGTTCCGATTCTTCGTTGGTTAGATTGATAGAGTTGAGTTGAGGGATGGAAGAGGATGAAGCCATTGAGAGATTTAGAGGGTATGAGAAGGTAGAGTGAGATAGGAATTGTAGTGGATTGATGTAATTGTAATGTAGGTATATAAAGAAAACAGCTAAGGGGGATGAGATATGGAAAGTGGGTTGAGAAGAATTTTGAGGAATAATTAACTGTTGTAAAAGATGGGAACTATTAATATCATAAAGTAAATTATCTAAGGTACTTTCCTTAAATAATATAGAAGACCTAGAAAAGGAAGAAACTCTAGAAGTTATTAAAGGAAAGTATCTTAAATATCTATAAAAGTTTTGGTTAAGATTTAATGGTAATATTAAAAAGATTTGATTGACGTATTGGCTGTAAAAAAGGGTTAAAAAGAGAAAGACCAGAATGGCTTTGGTAATAAGAGGGAATCTTTTAATAATCGAGTATTTAAAGTGGAGAATAATATTTGATGGTGCAAATAAAGGGAAATAAATTATGTAACTACCGAAATTTATTTTCCTTAGTGGCATTAATGTTGCAGAATAAATGGCAGAGTTAAATGAGGATAATTTTAGCAATATAGTTGATTGTAGTAAATAGAATAAAAACGGAAGAATATAATTACCGTTGACTGTATTTAAAACTTTTCTAAAGGGAAATTTGTGGGAAATTAGATATACATAAAACCGTAAGGAGGAAAATTTGAATATAAATGACAGGGTTTGACTTTTATTGTCTGTGGTAAAGGGAAGTAAAGCTGGTTTTTTGGATATAATTGTATACTGGCGAAATAAGTGGAAGGTAATAATGAAATAAAAATTTAGAGAGAATTGAAAAGTTGAATACATTAAAAGATAACTAATAAGGTTTGAAAAAAGCGGAAGAAATAGATTGTGGATAATTTTTAAATTTATTTTTGAAAAAGTAGGAGTAAAGCTTATTAAAAAATTTGAAGAATTAATATAATATATGAATGAGAGACTCCTATTAAATAGGATTTGATCAGGATCCCAAAAGTGGGCTTATGAGATTTCACCTAAAAAGGTGTAGTGGGAAGGGATATCTAGCGAGCATATCAATAAGTAATGTACGTTAATAGAAACACATACATCTAATGAGGAAAATAGAGCATGCATGGCAGTATTAATATAAGCTATGATGCAGATAAAAGCATAGTAAAAATAAAGGGAAAGCGGGAAAGAAAGAAAGCAAGAAAAAATAATTACAGACCCAGGGGAAGGAGGAAGCGGGGATAAGAAAATAAATACAGACCAAAAGAGCAAAAAAATATAGGGGGGAATGCTATGAAATTTAAATAAAATAAAATTAGATCTTAATCCAGGAGGAGTGTAGAAGTTCCAGCATTCCTTGAGCAGCCGCTTAGTAACTTGTGTCATGGCATCTATTGTTGGTACATAAAGAGAGGCACTAAAGAAAATGACAAAAAGAAAACACATGCAGTGAGTTAAGTGAGTACATTTGATAATACGATAAGTATAATAGGAAAGAGAAGACAAAGAAATAGAGTTAAGTTCCAATATAAACAAGTGATAATCATACAAAAACATAAAAAAGGGCATTTCTGAATTTGATGGATAGTCAGGAATAATATTGAGGTAGTTGGTAAGAATGAAATAGACCTTATTCTGAGTTACGTTACACAGAGTATTCCTATAGTTGAAGGTGAGATTGATGTAGTCAGGAGGTGGCCAGCAATGGAACATGTAGATTATAATAGATTCAGTTAACAGAATTATGATTAAATATGTATGCAGAAACGAAGATATGAAGATTATAATATATAGATTAGAAGGAAAAATTAAAACATTAATTTTAGAGAGATTATGGGATGTGCTTTTAAA
Source organism: Hibiscus trionum (assembly GCA_030270665.1). Classification (NCBI taxonomy): domain Eukaryota; kingdom Viridiplantae; phylum Streptophyta; class Magnoliopsida; order Malvales; family Malvaceae; genus Hibiscus; species Hibiscus trionum. Next base: position 34,535,542 of record BSYR01000026.1, on the reverse strand, counting down.
AATTGAATTGGATGCATGAGATAGAAGCAGAACTGTATGATTAACATTAGTGTGCAGGAAATACAGAAAGAGCAGAGTAAACATGAGAGTAACAATGACATTAGAGATATATAAAGGAAAGGAGGGAAAGAGTATGGGTTGTTGCAAGAAGATAGTTTTGATGGCAGAACGGTAGACATAGATTATACTGATAAACATAGAGTGTAAATTCAGCAAATGAATATGAAGCTTGAAAGATGGAGCTGATGAAAATGTGAAGGTTGCTAAACTGAGCGGAAGAGGTAGATAGAGCTTGACCAGAATGGAGGGAACTGTGTATAGATGTGCATTTCTCATATTAATCCAAAAGTTAATTAATATAGGATTTAAATTAGAAAAAAGCTTGGTATATGTATGCATAATTGTGAACTGACAGGTGTGTAAAATCAATATGATAAGACTTATAATGATATTTTTAACAGGTAAAGTTTCAAGGTTCATCATAGAGAGAGGAGAGAGCAAGTTCATGAGAATGAGGGGTTTAGATAAGCCAAATTTAATGGTAATACTCCCTTGGCAACATTGCGAAACATATTTGAAATGAAAGAACAAATGCAGAATAGTATGAATACAGTAATTATTAGAGGTGATGAGATTATAACATGTAGAGGACCGTGTGACATCATTATAAACAGTTAATTTCCGATCCACACATTGATGATCATGTAATAGAGAGATGAATAACAAAAATAATATAAAGCAAAAGTCGTATATAATGGAGTATCCCAGAAGTTGGGCTTGAAGTTGATTCCCTGGAAGGGCTTGATATAGAGGTAAGATAATGGAAAATTTATATATCGAACTAGTTATCATAATATATGATATAACTAAGGGTGTGAAATTGTTTGGTTCCATAACATCAGGTTCACAGAAGATATATAATAGCAAGTCATAATTTAATAAGGGTAAATTAACCCCTAACATATGTAGACAGTATGAACTAAGAATCATATACAGAAGATGGAAAAGAATGATAATAATGAAGAAATTAGAGCATATGAAAGCAAGGAGCAGAAAGAAAGCGTACAGCGAATTCTGCCCATTGGTAGCAGTAATAGCAGGCCTTATGAGATGGAAGTTAAGGCATATCTGAAAAAAAGGAAGAAAAAAAAGGATTAAAAGAAAATTATAACATTTAAATAAAATAAAACATAGAGGGGAAGATAACCCTAGCCGTCGTTGAGGAAAGGTCGCCGATGAAAACCACCACCAAACCTCACGGAGGGAAATACCTATGACAGATGAATATGAGAAGGAATCATATCTGGAAAGCAAGAAAAGATTGTGAAGTAAAGAAGATAAAATAATGAAAATGAAATGGATGGAAAGATTAAAATAAAACAAAAGGAAAAAGGATGAATGTAATGGAGGAAGAAACCCTAGACCACTCTGCGATCTAAAGAAACCCTTATAGAGGCGGTGGAAAACGGCCGCCATAAGCAACCATATGGTTCTCAACATATGTTCCAGAGACGGTGAAAGGGGGTTAGTCGAAGCGTTGGATGAGAAAAAATCCTCAACGGACTCCGCTCTAGATACTTGTAGAAAGATGGTTCTGCAAAACAACAAGAAACATTTTTTGTAAATTAAATCTGGTAAAAAGGTTAGATCTATAAGAAAAAAAAAGAAGAAACATAAAAGGATCCATGGCTGCGAAAAAGCTGAGGAGCCCTTCTGATATGAGCAAGGCTAAAATAAAGGGGGCGGATCTGGTGAGAGGGTTCGTCTGAAAAATAGATCTACACGTAGAACAATCCTTGCCGTCGTCGTGGAAGTGACGGAGGTTTGCCACCGAAAGCATTCGTGAAGGGAAACCCATAAAAAATGGGAAAAAAGAGTTAGAATAACACAGAAAAATAACGAACAAAGCAAAAGATGAAAGAAATGATAAAACTTACCAACCGGATCTGAAGATTTCCGGTGGGACTTTCCCGTAACAAACCCAATCAAAAAGAAGAGGAAGGAGATAATATGGAGAGATGCAAAACTCAACCGGTTAACATAAAAATGAAGAGACCAGATGGTTAGAAATAAAAGATAAAAATAGGATATAATAGAAAACCAATAAAAAATGAAGAAAAAATGTTGTTGGAGTGGGATGACTCCCTGACAACTCTTCCCGAATTCCAAGGGACGATCTATTTGATTGTTGGCTTGCATATTTGGCAGAAACTGAAGCGCCGTGAGGGGAAGGGGAACCGGTGGAAGAAAGAGAAAATCCACCGGATAGAGCGGAGCAAGCAGAAACCAAAAAACCCCTGAAATTTTTGAGAGAGAATAGAGAGCCATCCCACCCTTTTACCCGTTGGACTTTTAACTGAGTAAAAAGTACAAAAATTGAGTTTTTGCAATATAATCGTGTTGAGAAGATCGTAATCAATTATATGAACTCCTAAAATTTGATTAAAACTTGCTTTTTAGTCATTTTTGAAGAGGTTTCGGGCGAGCGGGTCTAAATGGGCCGTAAAAGGGACCCGTTGGACTTTTAACTGAGTAAAAAATACAGAAATTGACTTTTTGCAATATAATCTTGTTGAAAAGCTCGTAATCAATTATATGAACTCCTAAAATTGGATCAAAACTTGTTTTTCTGTCCTTTTGTTAGAGGTTTCGGGCGAGCGGGTCTAAATGGGCCTTAAAATGGACCCGTTGAACTTATAAATGCGTAAAAAGAACAGAAATTGAATTTTTACAATTCAGTAGTGTTGAAAAGCTCGTAATCAACGATATGAACTCTTATGTTTTGATTAAAACTTGTTTTGCGGTCCTTTTTGTAGAGGTTTCGGACGAGCGGGTCTAAATGGGCCATAAAATGGACCCGTTGGACTTTTAACTGAGTAAAAAGTACAAAAATTGAGTTTTTGCAATATAATCGTGTTGAAAAGATCGTAATCAATTATATGAACTCCTAAAATTTGATTAAAACTTGTTTTTCAGTCATTTTTGAAGAGGTTTCGGGCGAGCGGGTCTAAATGGGCCGTAAAATGGACCCGTTGGACTTTTAAATGAGTAGAAAATACAGAAATTGACTTTTTGCAATATAATCTTTTGAAAAGCTCGTAATCAATTATATGAACTCTTAAAATTTGATCAAAACTTGTTTTTCGGTCCTTTTTGTAGTGGTTTCGGGCGAGCGGGTCTAAATGGGCCTTGAAATGGACTCGTTGAACTTATAATTGTGTAAAAAGATCATAAATTGAATTTTCGCAATTCAATAGTGTTGAAAAGCTCGTACTCAACGATTTGAACTCTTAAGTTTTGATTAAAACTTGTTTTGCGGTCCTTTTTGTAGAGGTTTCGGACGAGCGGATCTAAATGGGCCGTAAAATGGAACCGTTGGACTTTTAACTGAGTAAAAAATACCGAATTTGAGTTTTTGCAATATAATCTTGTTGAAAAGCTCGTAATCAATTATATGAACTCCTAAAATTTGATCAAAACTTGTTTTTTGGTCCTTTTTGTAGAGGTTTCGGGCGAGCGGGTCTAAATGGGCCTTAAAATGGACCCGTCGAACTTATAACTACGTAAAAAGAACATAAATTGAATTTTCACAATACAATAGTGGTGAAAAGCTCGTAATCAATTATATGAACTCCTAAAATTGGATCAAAACTTGTTTTTCGATCCTTTTTGTAGAGGTTTCGGACGAGCGGGTCTAAATGGGCCTTAAAATGGACCCGTTGAACTTATAACTACGTAAAAGTACAGAAATTGATATTTTGCAATATAATAGTGTTGAAAAGCTCGTAATCAACGATATGAACTCTTAAGTTTTGATTAAAACTTGTTTTGCGGTCCTTTTTGTAGAGGTTTCGGACGAGCGGGTCTAAATGGGCCGTAAAATGAACCCGTTGGACTTTTAACTGAGTAAAAAGTACAAAAATTGAGTTTTTGCAATATAATCGTGTTGTAAAGATCGTAATCAATGATATGAACTCCTAAAATTTGATTAAAACTTGTTTTCGGTCATTTTTGAAGAGGTTTCAGGCGAGCAGGTCTAAATGGGTCGTAAAATGGACCCGTTGGACTTTTAACTGAGTAAAAAATACAGAAATTGACTTTTTGCAATATAATCTTGTTGAAAAGCTCGTAATAAATTATATGAACTCCTAAAATTGGATCAAAACTTGTTTTTCGTTCCTTTTTTGTAGAGGTTTCGGACGAGCGGGTCTAAATGGGCCTTAAAATGGACCCGTTGAACTTATAACTGCGTAAAAAGAACATATATTGAATTTTTGCAATACAATAGTGTTGAAAAGCTCGTAATCAATGATATGAACTCTTAAGTTTTGATTAAAACTTGTTTTCCGGTCCTTTTTATAGATGTCTCGGGCGAGAGGGTTTAAATGGGCCGTAAAATGGACCTGTTGGACTTTTAACTTAGTAAAAAATACCGAATTTAATTTTTTCCAATATAATCTTGTTGAAAAGCTCGTAATCAATTATATGAACTCTTAAAATTTGATCAAAACTTGTTTTTCGGTCCTTTTTGCAGAGGTTTCGGGCGAGCGGGTCTAAATGGGCCTTCAAATGGACCCGTTGAACTTATAACTACGTGAAAAGAACAGAACTTGAATTTTTGCAATACAATAGTGTTGAAAAGCTCGTAATCAACGATATGAACTCTTAAGGTTTGAATAAAACTTGTTTTGCGGTCCTTTTTGTAGAGGTTTCGGACGAGCGGGTCTATATGGGCCTTAAAATGGACCCGTTGGACTTTTAACGGAGTAAAATGTACAAAAATTGAGTTTTTGCATTATAATCATGTTGAAAAGATCGTAATCAATTATATGAACTCCTAGAATTTGATTAAAACTTGTGTTTCAGTCATTTTGAAGAGGTTTCGGGCGAACGGGTCTAAATGGGCCGTAAAATGGACTCGTTGGACTTTTAACTGAGTAAAAAATACAAAAATTGACTTTTTGCAATATAATCTTGTTCAAAAGCTCCTAATCAATTATATGAACTCCTAAAATTGGATCAAAACTTGTTTTTCGGTCCTTTTTGTAGAGGTTTCGGATGAGCGAGTCTAAATGGGCCTTAAAATGGACCCGTTAAACTTATAACTGCGTAAAAAGAACATAAATTGAATTTTTGCAATACAATAGTGTTGAAAAGCTCGTAATCAACGATATGAACTCTTAAGTTTTGATTAAAACTTGTTTTGCGGTCCTTTTTGTAGAGTTTCGGACGAGCGGGTCTAAATGGGCCGTAAAATGGACCCGTTGGACTTTTAACTGAGTAAAAAGTATATAAATTGAGTTTTTGCAATATAATCATGTTGAAAAGATCGTAATCAATTATATGAACTCCTAAAATTTGATTAAAACTTGTTTTTCAGTCATTTTTGAAGTGGTTTCGGGCGAGCGGGTCTAAATGGGCCGTAAAATGGATCGTTGGACTTTTAACTAAGTAAAAAAAGCCAAATTTGAGTTTTTGCAATATAATCTTGTTGAAAAGCTCGTAATCAATGATATGAACTCCTAAAATTTGATCAAATCTTGTTTTTCAGTCATTTTTGAAGAGGTTTCGGGCGAGCGAGTCTCGATGGGCCGTAAAATGGACCCGTTGGACTTTTAACTGAGTAAAAAATACCGAATTTGAGTTTTTGCAATATAATCTTTTTGAAAAGCTCGTAATCAATTATATGAACACCTAAAATTGGATCAAAACTTGTTTTTCGGTTCGTTTTGTAGAGGTTTCGGACGAGCGGGTCTAAATGGGCCTTAAAATGGACCCGTTGAACTTATAACTCCGTAAAAAGAACATAAATTGAATTTTTGCAATACAATAGTGTTTAAAAGCTCGTAATCAACGATATGAACTCTTAAGTTTTGATTAAAACTTGTTTTGAGGTCCTTTTTGTAGAGGTTTCGGACGAGCGGGTCTAAATGGGCCGTAAAATGGACCCGTTGGACTTTTAACTGAGTAAAAAGTACAAAAAATGAGTTTTTGCAATATAATCGTGTTGAAAAGATCGTAATCAATTATATGAACTCCTAAATTTTGATTAAAACTTGTTTTTTAGTCATTTTTGAAGAGGTTTCGAGTTAGCGGGTCTAAATGGGCCGTAAAATGGACCCGTTGGACTTTTAACTGAGTAAAAAATACCGAATTTGAGTTTTTGCAATATAATCTTGTTGAAAAGCTCGTAATCAATTACATGAACTCCTAAAATTGGATCAAAACTCGTTTTTCGGTCCTTTTTGTAGAGGTTTCAGACGAGCGGGTCTAAATGGGCCTTAAAATGGACCCGGTGAACTTATAATTGCGTCAAAAGAACATAAATTGAATTTTTGCAATACAATAGTGTTGAAAAGCTCGTAATCAACGATATGAACTCTTAAGTTTTGATTAAAACTTGTTTTGCGGTCCTTTTTGTAGAGGTTTCGGACGAGCGGGTCTAAATGGGCAGTAAAATGGACCCGTTGGACTTTTTTTTTGAAGGAAGCGGGCCTCGTTAAAAACCCTACTAATATCCCTGGCACAAGACCTGGAGGAACCTAAAAAGGAGAAAAGAGTACCCATATTCTATTTATTAAGAACGAGGTGAACCCTCGCAAAGTACAGCGTTTTGAATACAAGCAGGATACATGGATCCAAAAGACATAGAGGTCATAGACCTAAGGGCATGGGTAGCCAACGTGTGCGCAACAATATTAGCCTCACGGCATACAAACTGAACATGCGCAGAAGAAAAAAACACCAGAGTAGCATGAGCTTGCAGAATCGTCGGTCCCGTAGGAGATAGATCAGGGCCCAGGGAGTTGTTTCTATTCGCAAGAGAAGCACAGTCCGTCTCAAAAACCAAATGGCTGCATCCTTGGGATTGAGCGAAAGTAATACCAGCAAGAAGACCTCTCCCTTCAGACGTAATAGCATCAGAGCAACTGCCTAGGGGAAAAGCCACACCGCCAACAACCGTCCCCGTATCATCACGGGCTACTACGCCAACCGCCGTTGCACGTGTGGAGGGATCAAAAGCCCCATCCACATTGACTTTAATATAACCTTGAGGGGGATGACTCCAACGAGATGGAGGAGTCGAAAAAGGGAAGGAAGAAGAAGACGAAGATATAGCATCAGAGTAGTCACGATGGAGACTGATGGAGTTGACAGCAATTAGCCATGGGGGTTGAAGATGTCGATTATGGATCCAGTCGTTACGCCTGTTCCAAATGTTCCAAAGGGTAGTTAAGAAAAGCCCAAAGAGATCATGAGAAAGGAGGGCATCACCTTCCTCAAGCCATTGGAGGCCGGTGGGAGCTGTGCTATTAATAAGAGAATTGGGAAGACCAATCAAACGAAGGGCCTACGAAGCACCAGAACAATCATGAAGAGCATGGAGGATTGTCTTCGAATCAGAATGACAAACGGGGCAGGGCCCTGAGTCTGGTGCAAAAGCCTGAAGGCAAACCCCAACAGGTAGGGCCTCTGAACCCAGACGCCAGCCAAAAGTTTTAACTTTAGGTAAGACCTTGAGTTTGGAAAGAAATTTCCAAATCCGAGGGGGCCGAAGACGTGGCTCAGGGGGGCGTTGCAGAAAGAGATAGCCAGATCTGACAGAGTAGATACCAGAATCGTTAGGCCTCCAGAGGATGGAGTCCCGAGTATAATTGATGATAGGAACGGATAGAATGGAGTCGGCATCATCCGAAGTAAAGTACGCACAGACTTTAATAGGGTCCCAAGATGCTTGGTTCCGAATCATAAAGTCGCGACAACGAGTATGGACTTCATCCGATAACTCGTAGTCCCCGTAAAGGTGAATAGTCGAAGAGCCTCCCCAATTATCATGATGAATACGTATGTTACTGTTAATGCCAGGACAATAGAGGAAACCGCCAAAAAGGTGTTGCATAGCGTTATAAAGACCTTGCCATGCAAAAGAACCTCGGGAAGGCCGAGAGGCATTAAGAATATTGTCTGACGGGAAGTATTTGGATGTATAGATTTGTCCTAGAAGGGATTCAGGTTCACAGATAAGGCTCCATAATTGTTTACCGAGAAGAGCAATGTTAAAATTGTTGAGGTCCCTAAAACCCATACCGCCAACTGATTTAGGCAAGCACACTTGTTCCCAAGGGAGCATATGCCAACCTTTTTTATTAGTTTTGCCAGACCACCAATAGCGTCGGATGGCAGATGTCATATCATCGATAATATTTTGGGGCAATAAATAACAGGACATAACATATTGAGGTAGAGATTGTAAGACAACTTTAATGAATATTTCCCTACCACTGAAGGAAAGAAGCTGTTTGTCCCAGTTGGATAATCTATCATGAACTTTATCACGTATAAACCCTAGAGCGAGAGTCTTATTTTTACCAATAAGAAGAGGTACCCCCAGATAGACACCAGGGTTGGAGACCTCACGAACTTGGAGGTAAGAATTAATAGCATGGCGAGTCGGAGCGGGAGTACGTGGATTGTAAAAGATAGTAGACTTGTCAAAGTTAACTGCTTGTCCAGAGGCTGAAGCATAAGTTTGGAGAGCGAATTTAAGGTGTGCAGCCTCCTCGGACTTTGAGTTAATGAAAACTATACAATCATCGGCGAATAGGAGATGGTTAACCTTGGGACCATGCTTACTAGCCCCAAGACCAGGGAGCAGGCCATGTTGTTTAGCATCGGACAAAAAGGCTGAAAGCCCTTGAGTGCAAAAAAGGAAGAGAAAGGGAGATAAAGGATCCCCTTGGCGAAGACCTCGTTGAGGACGAAAAAAAGGAGAAAAAGAATTGTTGACCTTTACCGTAAAGGAAACTGAGGAAATACATCTCATTATAAGAGAAACCCATGATGATGCGAAACCCATGCGGTTCATGACATTTTCGAGGAAAGACCATTCAACCCTGTCGAAAGCCTTTTCCATATCTAGCTTAAGGGCAGCACCTTGAGTAGACTTAGAAGTACCAGTATTAAAGGAGTGGATAATTTCATGGGCAATAAGAATGTTATCCGTAATGTTGCGTCCTTGAACGAAGGCAGCTTGATTGGAGCTGATACAGAAGGGAATGGTATGTTTCATACGATTAACTAAAACTTTGGCAACAATTTTTTAGATAACTGTGCAAAGACTAATGGGCCTTAGATGCCTCATGGTGGTAGGGTCCTTTATTTTGGGTATGAGGACCAGAATTGTTTGGTTTACCGAGGCCATATCAGCTGACCCGTTTAGTAGGGGTGTTAATTTCGGATATCGGATCCGATCCGATCCGAAAATTCGGATATCCGAAAAATTCAGATCACCTAAATAGCGATCTGTATCCGATCCGAAAAAACCGGATATCCGAAAATCCGGATATCCGAAATTTCGGATCGGATATTCGGATATCCGAATATCCGAAATTTATGAATTTATTTGATTATTTTTTTTAATTTAATGGTTCTATCCATGAAAAATTTAGGTTTTCGAATATAAAAATTAATAAATTATTGAATATAACAATATTTGTATCCATGGAAATTTAAATTTTTCATATATAACAAGTAAAAATATCGAATATAATAAGATTTATACCTATAAAAAATTGAATTTTCGTATATCGGATAATCGGATATCCGATCCGAATGTAAAACCACTATCCGTATCCGATCCGAATTATCCAAAAAATAAAAAACGGATCGGATATCCAAAATTTCGAATCGGATCAACGGATAATCGGATCGGATCAATCGGATCGGATTTTTTTGAACACCCCTACCGTTTTGGAGATTAAGACAGAGTGAGATGACATATGATCCAACAATATCCCAATGTTGACGGAAGAAACCGCTAGGCAATCCATCAATACCAGGGGCTTTCCTAGGATCAATATCGCGGAAAGCGGTGATAATTTCTCCTGATGTGAATTCCTTAGAAAGGGACTCATTCATGGCAGTCGTGATAGAGGGTGTGATTTTTGAAAGAATTTGACCAGACAAAGGTGGATTAGAGGATGTAAAAAGATTGTGGAAATATGTTGATGCAATTTCCATAAGATCGGTATCGGCAGTACACCAATTGTTATTGGAATCAAGAAGACCGGTGATGGTATTCTTTTTCTTCCTATTAGAAGCTCGGGCATGAAAGAAACGGGTATTTTTATCTCCTTGAGATAGCCAAAGATTGCGAGAGCGCTGTGCCCAGTATACTTCTTGCTCCTCAAGTAATTTGTGGAGCTCAGCTTTGGCAGAGATGTATCTATTTTCAGCAGTAGCTGAAAGAGGCCGTTGTAAAAGTGTGTTGATTTTTTTAGTGAGGATCTTGATACGACCAGTGGACTTAAGTCTTTGTTGGGATTGCCAGTCTCCTAGGCAGGAGCCAATGGCTTTAATTTTATCTAGTGTATTGCCCTTGGTAGAAGACCAAGTTTGTTTGACAACAGAGATGCCTTCGTCATTGGTAGCCCAGCAATTTTCAAATCTGAACTTGGCTGATGGGGGATGGTGATTTGTTAGAGGAGGCGGCTCCGTATTCAAGAGAAGAAAACAGTGGTCTGATTTAGCATCAAAATCGGAAGTGATACTATAATTGGGATAATTTGCTTTCCTTGCCATATTCCCTACAAAGCGGTCTAGTCTCTCAAATAAAGTAGGGGTTTTGGGCCCCGTTTTAGACCAAGTGAACCACCCCGTAGTAGATTTACAGTCGAAAAGGTTATTACGGGAGATACAATGGCGAAAATTGTTAATTTGAAATCTAGCCCGATGGCAGCCGCCTTGTTTTTCGTTATCAGATAGGATTTCATTGAAATCACCACCGAGAAGCCAAGGTAGACCATCATTGTTATTGAGAGAATCAATTAAATCCCAAGTTTTTGGTTTATTACATGTTACAGAAAAACCATGAATGCTAGTGAAATAAAACGAAGAGGAATTGCAATTAATATAAGTATGAATAAAACGATCCGAATAAGCAAGCATATCAATATTATAATTATTCAATGAAAATAATGCAAGTCCAGAACATTCATCAGAAAAATCCATCGAAAAAACTAGGTCCATACCTAGCATAGAACCAAGACGGCTGTAAGCCGTAATTTTAAGTTTAGTTTCGCATAAAAAAAGTAAATCAGGATTATGAAATTGAACGTATTGCTGGAGATGTTAAACTGCCTGGACCTTCCCGAGACCCTGACAGTTCCAACATAAGATGATCATTTCCCTCGGCGGGGCTGTGCATCAGCCGCCGCCGGAGAGTTTTTACCGCTGCTCATCCCAGCTTTCAAGGTAGGAGAAGGAGAGGGCCTAGACTTTTTGGGCTGGAGGACCACTTGGATGGGGGAGCGTCTCTTGGTACCACGGTCAGGAGGAATGGGGATAGGGGCCGGAGCCGATGCTGCATCATTGGGATAATGCTTAAGTAGCCATGAGTCAAAATCATCAAAAAATGAAATACCGGTTTGGAGGAAAGGCTTACTTAATTGATCATCTAATTTCCTCACTTGTTGAGCAGTAGGGCTTGGCACACCATCATCTTGGCCATCCAGATCGACTTGAACAGGGTAAATGGTATTCAGAGGTTGCGGGGAAATAACTCTAGAAGGGATTGGAGCTTTTGGAAGCTGCTGGGAGTCCGCATTTGTAGGAGGCAACTCAGAGGATTCCTCCCCCACCATCTCATCATTATTATTGTTTTCCTCAGTAGGGAGATCTGCAAAAGACGCAGCATCCCCTTCGTTGAGATTCCCTATAAATTCAGCAAAAGATGAAGTAAGTTTCATGTGTTGGAAACGATGGAGGAAAAGAAGATGATGGTGTTTAATGAAAATAAGACCCGAATCTTGCGCGGAGGCAACATGTGCTTTCCCTTTATCCATGGGTTCTGTATAGATAATAGAATCAATAAAATAATATAGAAGGAAGTAATGAAAAAATGAAAGCCAGAATAATGATGGTAGAGTACCTAACGGCGGATTCTGATTAGCATTAGCAGAGGGTTCCACATTTTTACCTTTATCCGTTGGGGCTGTACATAATAGCAATTTAATATATAAACTAGATGCAAAACAGGAAAGCAGCTGGATGGATTGAATAAAGGATAAGATACCTATTGGAGGTTTGCATTCAGCAGAGGAGGAGTGCTCAACAATGTGAATACGACCACGTGGCCCCTGGTCTCGGCGACGCGGGGGGAGCCAACGGAGCCATTCACCATACTGAAGTTTGGTTGAGTCAATCGTCGCTTTGCTGGGGCAGTGCTCGAAAATGTGACTAATGAGGCCACACCCATGGCAAAGTAGGGGAAGACGCTCATATTGGAGGCGACAGGATGTGGTGCGTGTACCCTTCCCAATAAGGAGGAATCGTCGGACCGGTTTAGATATGTCCATGAGTATTTCCACTCGTAGAAATTCAGTCATGTTCCCTATTTCTTTACGTGTATCAGTACGTAGTACAGTGCCTACCATGGCACCAAGAGACTGTCCCACGAGGTGAGATCTTTCGGGATCTTCCAGAAAAGGTTTGGGTAAAGAATGTACACGGAACCAGATCCTCATGGGATTGAAGGAGTACTCATCCATGCTTTTACCAGGGATATAATTAGCTAGGGCCTTCGAATGCTGAGAGGACTGCCCAGTCGTCTATTGGCTTGGTGGAGATGAATTTGCCAATTAGAATGGTCTTAGGGTCTTCTTCAAAAAAGTCAAAATCAGGAGTAAAGATTGCATTAGCTTCATCGTTTGTAAGATCCAAATTGGTAAAGTGGGGAAGAGAAGAGGAAGAAGCCATTTGCTTGTAGAGGGGGGAATGCAGAGTAAAGATGGACAAGAAGTTGTAAACGGGAAAAGTGAAATTAAGAAGAGGTGGAGCCTTATAAGTGAGAGTAATAAGAATTGGGAACAAGGAAAGGAAAGAATTAAAAACGGAATGTAAGTAGTCAAAATTCCCAAAAATTGGGAAAGAAGTGCGTGAAATAAGAATGGAAAGGGAGAGGATTGGGGGAAAAGGATATGAAATTAAGGTATAGGAATTTGGAATAAATTAGTGTTAGTGAGAAATATAGAAAACAATTGAAAATAGAAATTAAAGATAGGACAGATCTAGAATAATGTGGGATGTAAAAAGGAAAGAAAGAACTTTGAATGTGGTTAAGATATCGATTGGAGAGGGTAAATGATAAAGGAAAGGAATGATTTAATAATAAATTTACGCAAAAAGGCAAGTAATGATAAGGAGATATGGTAAGGCTTAAGGTTAGATTATGGAAGTAATAGAGAAAGGAAGGAAAGATAAAAGAATTTAATAATAAATTTAAGAGCATATCAATTAGTTTTAAAGATAGTATTTTTAAAATTTTGAGTTGAGAAAGGAAAGAAAGGGCATATAATAAAGGAAAGAAATAATTAAGAAATAGGTATACGAAAAAAGGCAAGTAATGAGAAGGAGATATGGTAAGATTCATAGTTAGATTATGGCAATAATAGCGAAAGGATGGAAAGATAATAAGAACTTGGGGAAAAGTAATCAATTGAGAGGGGCAGATATGGCAGGATTTAATGTGAGCGGAATTAATAAGAACACATTTGTAAAATCGAAGGTGAGTGCAATTTAAATGAAGATCGAAAACTATAGGTCCTAGGCCCCACGAGATAGGGAGCGAATTAAAAGATTTGTAGAGAGAGTTGATTGGTTCACTGAGTAAGTGGTGGGATGATCGATCAATTTTAGTTAAATGTTTTCTTTCCATATGAAGTGTAGTAAAGGGAGGGGAAATGGAAGATTTTGTTGTTATGTGTTTCAAATAGTATTTTATTTGAATAAGGGTGTTCACCATGAAGGTGATCGTATTGATTTCCCCAGCAGGGGATAGTAAGATAGCACCTAGAGAGGTGTAGTGAGAGGCAGGAATTGGGTAGCAATCAAAAAGAGGAAACGTAGCAAATTTTGATAATTGGGGTAACTTAAAAAATAAACTAGCAAGAAGTAGCAGTAAAGTAGGATGTATAGTAAAAACATAAGAATAGGCATGGGAATAATAGGAATACATAAAATGAGAGTAATGAATGTTAAGGAAGCAATCATAAATCGACATAAAAAAACGTAGTAAGCAAACAACATGAATATTAAGAAAAGCAAAAGGGGGAAAAGATATAATCATGAAGAGAAGTAACCCGGCCATGAGGAAGAAAGCAAAGCAGAAAGCATCAAGCCAACTAAAAAAGAAACAAATAAAAGAAGAAAAAAGACACGCACGAGGGGAAGAAAGATAAAAGCATGCAAGGACATAATAGAAGATAGAAAGAGAAACATAAAAAGGAGAATAATTACAAACCAGGGATAGAAAGAGAAGGGGGACAAAGAAATTTAAAACATACCAAAAGAGCAAAGAAAGGGGGCAAATAGAAAGTACAAAGAAGTAACAAAACAACAAAAAATAGGGGAGCCTTGGACGCTGGAGGACCCGCAATTGGAAATTTGATGATAAGCTCGATGGATGCCGTCGGTGCAGGAGAGGAAAAAACATGCAAAACAAATTTAGGAAAAGTTAGAAGCATGAAGATATTGGTATGACCAGAGGTGCAAAAAAAGACTAGAACAAGAGCATATATCAGACTACAATAGAGGAAACAAAAGCGAAGGATACAGGACATATGATAGATGAAAGTGTAAGTAATCGAATGAAAAATATGGGTGCCATTGTATGAGATGTTGTAAGGAATGATAATAGTGATGGGACATAATATATCACACAGAGAAACAAGTCGAAATAGTGCAAAAAGGTGGTGGTAAAAGATATAAGATAGCCAAAGACAGTAAAAAATATTAACAAGTACCAGAAGAGGGACATAAAGCATCGTTGCAATTTTTGAGATGTAATAACAGAAAGGATACAAGTTTGTACAAAAGGAGTAATTAATAGTAAAAATATTCATAAAGGTCCCTATAAATAGCAAATTAGACATAATGGTAGAGACCACAAAGTGGTTCGATAATTTTTCCCTTAATAGGGATCGAGAGTTCCTCAATTGGAGGATAGTAGTAAGGACACATAAGTAGTATAAATGAAGCAGGTGGTATGAAAATTCCAAAGGTGGATTTTGAACAACAAAGCAAATGAACAGAGATATAAGATCCATGGATGAAATGGAATTAAAAGATATAGTAGTAAGTAAACGACATAAAAAAATAAAATAAACAAGGGAAAAGATTAAAGTGCAACACAGAGGCATTGATAATAAGAGAGCATGTAAAAGGACCGATGAAATAATTGTGCAATTATAGGTTATATGAGAAGATAGAAAAGGGTTAAGAACAACAAAAAGTAGGATTGAATTACCTCGGAATTGATAGAGGATCTCTGCGAACAGTGGTCGATTAACGGTAAAACTGAAAAGAACAAAATTATTTAAAATTAATAGAAGAAAATGAATATAAAAAATGGTAACCCAAGAAGAGCATAGATGTGGACAGGGGGGCAAATCCATTTCGAATCCCTTATGGATCTGGAAATAAACCCAAAATGGTTTATGGGGATGGGGGAGGAGGACGGTAGAGTCCACCAGAACTGGAAGGCGGATGGGTCCGCCAGGGAACAGGGCGGAGTCGGCAACTGGTGGAGGGGGAAGGCGGAGGGCGGTAAGCTGGCATCCCTTCTTTGATGAGAAAAAAATACTCAGCCGACGATCGGTGGGGGAGCAAACCCAGGACAGACAGATCTGGCTGTAAAAAAGGAAAAAAGGAAGATGGAGCCTTGAATTAGAACAAAATTCTAAAAGAAAAGGAAAGGGAAAAGCATAAAGCAAAAAGGGTAAAAGAACGGCAGCCAAAACAGAGGATATGGAGGAGGCTTCCGGCCGATGCAAAAAAGCCAAACGACAGTAACATCAAAGAAAAAATAATAGAGTTAAGGGTTTCACAACCCTTTCAAAATCAAAATAAAGGGGGAGGCGATCGGGTATACCAGACGGAAGATCTGGAAAACAGAAAAAAACAAAGATGAGAATCAGTCTAAAAATTAGAAAAAGAAAGAGAAATAATAAGAGATTAGTAAAAATAAAAAGACTGTAAAAAAGGATAGAGCTATGGGTCTCGATGGAGACTCTAGATCTAGATCCTTCCGACGTCTCCGAAGCAAACAACGGTGGGTAAGAGAGAGCGATCTGGATGGAGCAAAACGAAGGGTTGTTCCTCGTAACACAAGATAAAAATTAAGAAATTAATAGAATAGAAAGAGAAAGAAATAAGCATAAGAACAGAAACAAGAAATCGAAAAAAATACCAATCGGTGCAGAGGATGGGGTGACTCTCAAGATTTCTCTGTCGTGAAGCACATGGTCCTTGGCATCAGTGAGAACGCCGGAAGGAATGGAGAACGGGGAGGCGGGCGGCGTGGTAAAGGCAAAGGAAGCGGAGATGATAGAGAGGGAGAGAAGAAAGCGGCTGAAGAAAAGGTAAAGGGGGGAAAGAAAAACACGCAAAGCCTATTCCCAACAGAAACCCTTGAGAGAACCAGGAAAATTGAGAGAAAACCGAGAGACCCCATACCCGTTGGACTTTTAACTAAGTAAAAAGTACAAAAATTGACTTTTTGCAATATAATCGTGTTGAAAAGATCGTACTCAATGAGATGAAGTCCTAAAATTTGATTAAAACTTTTTTTTCAGTCATTTTTGAAGAGGTTTCGGGCGAGCAGGTCTAAACGGGCCGTAAAATGGACCCGTTGGACTTTTAACTGAGTAAAAAATACAGAATTTGAGTTTTTGCAATATAATCTTGTTGAAAAGCTCGTAATCAATTATATGAACTCCTAAAATTGGATCAAAACTTGTTTTTCGGTCCTTTTTGTAGAGGTTTCAGACAAGGGGGTCTAAATGGGCCTTAAAATGGACCCGTTGAACTTATAACTGTGTAAAAAGAACATAAATTGAATTTTTGCAATACAATAGTGTTGAAAAGCTCATAATCAACGATATGAACTCTTAAGTTTTGATTAAAACTTGTTTTGCGGTCCTTTTGTAGAGGTTTCGGACGAGCGGGTCTAAATGGGCCGTAAAAGTGACCCGTTGGACTTTTAACTGAGTAAAAAGTACATAAATTGAGTTTTTGCAATATAATCGTGTTGAAAAGATCGTAATCAATGATATGAAGTCCTAAAATTTGATTAAAATTGTTTTTCGGTCCTTTTTGAAGAGGTTTCGGGCGAGCTGGTCTAAATGGGTCGTAAAATGGACCCGTTGGACTTTTAACTTAGTAAAAAATACCGAATTTGAGTTTTTGCAATATAATCATGTTGAAAAGCTCATAATCAATAATATGAACACTTAAAATTTGATCAAAACTTGTTTTTCGGTCCTTTTTGTAGAGGTTTCGGGTGAGCGGGTCTAAATGGGCCTTAAAATGGACCTGTTGAACTTATAACCGCTTGAAAAGAACAGAAATTGAATTTTTGCAATACAATAGTTTTGAAAAGCTCGTAATAAATGATATGAACTCTTAAGCTTTGATTAAAACTTGTTTTGCGGTCCTTTTTGTAGAGGTTTCGGACGAGCGGGTCTAAATGGGCCTTAAAATGGACCCGTTGGACTTTTAACTAAGTAAAAAGTACAAAAATTGACTTTTTGCAATATAATCGTGTTGAAAAGATCGTAATCAATTATATGAACTCCTAAAATTTGATTAAAACTTGTTTTTCAGTCATTTTTGAAGAGGTTTCGGGCGAGCGGGTCTAAATGGGCCGTAAAATGGACCCGTTGGACTTTTAACTGAGTAAAAAATACAGAAATTGACTTTTTGCAATATAATCTTGTTCAAAAGCTCCTAATCAATTATATGAACTCCTAAAATTGGATCAAAACTTGTTTTTCGATCCTTTTTGTAGAGGTTTTGGCCGAGCGGGTATAAATGGGCCTTAAAATGGACCCGTTGAACTTATAACTGCGTAAAAAGAATAGAAATTGAATTTTTGCAATACAATAGTGTTAAAAAGCTCGTAATCAACGATATGAACTCTTAAGTTTTGATTAAAACTTGTTTTGCGGTCCTTTTTGTAGACGTTTCGGACGAGCGAGTCTAAATGGGCCGTAAAATGGACCCGTTGGACTTTTAACTAAGTAAAAAGTACAAAAATTGAGTTTTTGCAATATAATCGTGTTGAAAAGATCGTAATCAATGATATGAAGTCCTAAAATTTGATTAAAACTTGTTTTTCGGTTATTTTTGAAGAGGTTTCGGGCGAACGGGTCTAAATGGGCCGTAAAATGGACCCTTTTGGACTTTTAACTGAGTAAAAAATACAGAAATTGACTTTTTGCAATATAATCTTGTTGAAAAGCTTGTAATCAATTATATGAACTCCTAAAATTGGATCAAAACTTGTTTTTCGGTCCTTTTTGTAGAGGTTTCGGATGAGCGGGTGTAAATGAGCCTTAAAATGGACCCGTTGAACTTATAACTGCGTAAAAAGAACATAAATTGAATGTTTGCAATAAAATAGTGTTGAAAAGCTCGTAATCAACGATATGAACTCTTAAGTTTTGATTAAAACTTGTTTTGCGGTCCTTTTTGTAGAGGTTTCGGACGAGCGGGTCTAAATGGGCCGTAAAATTGACCCGTTGGACTTTTAACTAAGTAAAAAGTACAAAAATTGAGTTTTTGCAATATAATCGTGTTGAAAAGATCGTAATCAATTATATGAAGTCCTAAAATTTGATTAAAACTTGTTTTTCAGTCATTTTTTAAGAGGTTTCGGGCGAGCAGGTCTAAATGGGCCGTAAAATGGACCCATTGGACTTTTAACTGAGTAAAAAATACCGAATTTGAGTTTTTGCAATATAATCTTTTTGAAAAGCCTGTAATCAATTATATGAACTCCTAAAATTGGATCAAAACTCGTTTTTCGGTCCTTTTGTAGAGGTTTCGGATGAGCGGGTCTAAATGGTCCTTAAAATGGACCCGTTGAACTTATAACTGCGTAAAAAGAACAGAAATTGAATTTTTGCAATACAATATTGTTGAAAAGCTCGTAATCAACGATATGAACTCTTAAGTTTTGATTAAAACTTGTTTTGTGGTCATTTTTGTAGAGGTTTCGGACGAGCGGGTCTAAATGGGTCGTAAAATGGACCCGTTGGACTTTTTTTTTTTTAAGAAAGAGGGCCTCATTAAAAACCCCTACTAATATCCCCAGGCACAAGACCTGGAGAAACCTAAAAGGGGAAAAGAGTACCTAAGATTTATTTATAAAGATCGAGGTGAAACCTCACAGAGTATAGCATTGCGAATACAATCAGGAAACATGGACCCAAAAGACATAGAAGTCATGGTCCTAAGAGCATGTGTAGCCAAAGTATGAGCAACAATATTAGCCTCACGGCAAACAAACTGAACATGAGCAAAAGAAAAACAATCCAAAGCATCATGAGCTTGTAAAATCGTTGGACCCATAGAAGAGAGATTAGGGCCTAGAAAGTTGAGTCTGTTCGCAAGAGAAGCGCAGTCTGTCTCAAAAATCAAACGGCTCCATCCTTGAGATTGAGAAAAGGTGATACCCACTAGAAGACTTTGCCCTTCGGATGTAATGGCATCTGAGCAGCTGCCCAGAGGGTAAGCTAGACCGCCGACAACCGTACCTGCTTCATCACGGGCCACAACTCCAACCGCCGCTGCACGTGTGGAAAGGTCAAAAGCCCCATCCACATTAATTTTAATGTGCCCCCGAGGGGGATGTCTCCAGCGAGAAGGAGAAACCGGCAAAGGGGAAGGGGATGTAGAGGAAGAAGTAGCAATGAAGTAGTCACGATGAAGACTGGTAGAATTGACGGCAATTAACCATGGTGGTTGAAGATGGCGGTTATGGATCCAGTCATTATGCCGGTTCCATATGTTCCACATAGTAGTCAAGAAAAGCCCGAAAAGGTCAGAGGATAGATGGCGAGCACCTTCCTCTAGCCATTGTAGTCCGGTGAATGCAATGCTGTTAATCAGGGAGTTAGGGAGGCCAACCAAACGAAGGGCCTCCGAAGCACCAGGGCAGTCACGAAGAGCATGGAGAATAGATTCCGTACCGGAGTGACAAACGGGGCAGGAACCTGAGTCTGGCACAAAAGCCTGTAGATGAACCCCAACGGGTAGAGCCTCAGATCCCATGCGCCAACCAAAGGTTTTGACTTTAGGCAAGACCTTGAGCTTAGAGAGGAACTTCCAAATCCGGAGAGGACGAATTATGGGTTCTGGATGGCGTTGCAAGAAAAGATAGCCAGATCTGACCGAGTAAATACCAGAATCATTAGGACTCCAAAGGATGGAATCACGAGTGTCATTGATAATAGGGATTGACAAAACTGAGTCGGCATCGGCCGTAGTAAAATACGCACGGACTTTAGCAGGGTCCCAAGCTACTTGGTTTCGAATCATGAAGTCGCGACAACGAACGTGGACTTCATCCGAGATCTCATAATCCCCGTATAGGTGAACGATCGAAGAGCCGCCCCAGTTGTCCTGATGGATTCGAATATTACTATTAATACCAGGACTATAAAGAAAGCCCCCAAAGAGATGTTTCATAGCATGAAAGAGACCTTGCCAGGCAAAAGATCCGTGAGACGGCCGAGATGCATGAAGGATGTTACCTGAAGGAAAATATTTAGCTTTATAGATTTGACCCAAAAGAGAATCTGGTTCGCAGATAAGGCGCCATAATTGTTTACCAAGAAGCGCAATGTTAAAGTTATTGAGATCCCTAAATCTCATACCTCCAACTGACTTAGGCAAGCACACCTGCTCCCAAGGGAGCATGTGCCAACCTTTTTTTATTATTTTTGCCAGACCACAAATATCGTCTGATGGCAGAAGTCATGTCATCAATAATGTTTTGGGGCAATAAATAACACGACATAACATATTGTGGTAGAGATTGTAAAACAACTTTGATAAAGATTTCCCTACCACTGAAAGAAAGGAGTTGTTTGTCCCAATTGGATAGTCTTTCATGAACTTTATCACGTATAAACCCTAAGGATAAGGTCTTATTTTTGCCAATAAGAAGAGGTACCCCCAGATAGACACCAGGGTTGGAGACCTCACGAACTTGAAGACAGGAATTAATAGCATGGCGAGTCGAACTGGGGGTACGAGGGTTGTAAAAAATAGTGGACTTATCAAAGTTAACTGCCTGACCAGAAACAGAAGCGTAAGTTTGGAGAGCCAATTTAAGGTGAGCGGCTTCCTCTGGTTTTGAGTTGATAAAAACAATACAATCATCTGCAAATAAGAGGTGGTTAACCTTGGGGCCCTGCTTGCTGGCACCAAGGCCAGGAAGCAGACCGTGCTGTTTAGCGTCAGACCGAAAAGCTGAGAGCCCTTGAGTGCAAAAGAGGAAGAGGAAAGGGGACAAGGGGTCACCTTGTCGAAGACCCCGTTGAGGGCGAAAGAAGGGGGAAAAGAATTGTTGACCTTAACTGAGAAAGAGACTGAAGAGATACATCGCATTATAAGAGAGACCCATGATGGCGCAAAGCCCATACGGGTCATAACATTTTCGAGGAAGGTCCATTCAACTCTATCAAAGGCATTCTCCATATCGAGCTTAAGAGCAGCACCTTGAGAATGCATAGAAGTACCAGTGTTAATAGAATGAATTATTTCATGAGCAATAAGAATGTTGTCTGTAATATTACGTCCCTGAACGAAGGCAGCTTGGTTGGAGCTAATACAAAAAGGAATAGTATGTTTCATTCTATTAACCAAGACCTTTGCAATAATTTTGTAAATTACTGTGCAGAGACTAATGGACCTAAGATGCCTCATAGTAGTTGGGTCCTTTATCTTAGGTAAGAGTACCAAAATGGTTTGGTTTACCGAAGCCATATCTGTAGATCCATTGAGAAGATTTAGGCAAAGTGTGGTGACATCCGTCCCAACCGTGTCGCAGTGTTGTCGGAAAAACCCGCTAGGCAAGCCATCAATGCCAGGGGCTTTCCTTGGGTCTATATTACGAAAAGCGGTGAAAATCTCCTCCGCTGTGAATTCCTTAGTGAGGGACTCATTCATAGCAGGCGTGATGGAGGAAGGGATTTTTTATAGTATTTGATCTGAAAAAGAGGGATTAGAGGAAGTAAAGAGAGTGTGGAAATATGAGGAAGCAATTGTCATAAGATCTGAGTCGGTAGTACACCAATTATTATTCGTATCGAGGAGGCCAGTGATGGTATTCTTCTTTTTCCTGCTAGTAGCACGGGCATGAAAAAACCGGGTGTTTTTGTCTCCTTGAGACAACCATAGATTACGAGAGCGTCGCGCCCAGTACACTTCCTGTTCATTTAATAATTTATGGAGCTCAGATCTAGCAGCAATGTATTTTTCCTCAGCAGCAGCCGAGAGAGGACACTGTAGGAATTTGTTGATTTTCTTAGAGAGAATGTTGATGCGTCCAGTGGATTTAAAGCGTTGCTGAGATTGCCAATCTCCTAAACATGAGCCAATAGCTTGAATTTTATCGAGGGTATTGCCTTTAGTAGAGTTCCAAGTTTGCTTGACTATGGAGATGCCTTCTTCATTGGTTGCCCAGCAATTTTCAAAGCGGAATTTAGATGGGGGGTGGTCGGTGATTGGATTGTGGTGGGGGTTCCATATTCAAAAGTAGAAAGCAATGATCAGATTTAACATCAAAATCAGAATAACTTTCCATGCCATATTACCAACAAATCGGTCTAATCTCTCGAACAAAGTAGGGGTTTTAGGCCCAAGTTTAGACCATGTGAACCAACCCGAGGTAGGTTTCCAGTCAAAAAGGTTATTGCGTGAGAGGCATTGACGAAAATTATTGATTTGAGATCTTGCACGACGACAGCCGCCTTGTTTCTCATTATCAGATAGGATTACGTTGAAATCACCACCGAGAAGCCAAGGTAGACCGTCGTTGTTGTTTAGTGAATCAATTAAATCCCAAGTTTAGTTTTATGACTTGTTTCAGAGAAACCATGTATACCAGTGAAATAAAACGAATAAGAATTGCAACAAATATAAGTATGAATGAAACGATCCGAATAAGAAAGCATAAAAATATCATAATTATTCGAGGAAAATAAAGCAATACCAGAGCAATATTCAGAGTAATCAACCGAAAAAACCTTATTCATACCTAGCAAAGACCTAAGACGGCTACAAGCCGTATTTTTAAGTTTTGTTTCACATAAAAAAAGTAAATCAGGAGAATGAAGACGAACATATTGCTGGAGGTGTTAAACTGCCTGGATCTTCCCAAGACCCTGACAGTTCCAGCATAAGATGATCATTTCCCTTGGCGAGGCTGTGAGTCAGCCACCACGGGAGAGTTTTTTCCCCTGCTCATCCCAGCTTTCGGGGTTGGAGAAGGAGAGGGCCTGGACTTCTTTGGCTGGAGGATCACATGGATGGGGGAGCGTCTCTTAGTGCCACGGTTCAGAGGAATAGGGATAGGAGCAGGAGCTGATGCTGCATCATTGGGATAGTTTTTAAGAAGCCAAGAGTCAAATGCATCAAAAAGTGAAATACCAGTTTGAAGGAAAGGCTTACTTAATTGAGCATCCAGATTTTCCACTTGTTGGGCAGTAGGGCTTGGTACACCATTATCTTGGCCTTCCCAATCGCCTTTCTCAGGGTCCTTAGGGATAGGGTATATTGTATTCAGAGGTTGTGGCTCTAAAACCCGAGGAGGGAGTGAAACTCGTGATGGTTTCTAGGTATCCATTTTGGTAGTAGGCGGCTCGGAAGATTCCTCTCCTATCATCTCATCATTATTTTAATTATCCTCAGCAAGAAGATCTGCGAATGATGCAGCATCCCCTTCATTGAGTTTCCCTAGAAATTTCGAGAAAGAGGAAGTGAGTTTCAAGTGTAGGAAACGTCGGATAAAGAGTAAATGATGTGAGTGAATAAATGACAGACCCGATTCTTGCGCAGATGCAACAGGTTCAGCAACAGATTTACCCTTATCCTTCGGGTCTGTAAAAAAAGAGAATCAAAATATGAATGTGAAGAAAAGTAAAGAGGTTGTTGAAAACAGAATAAAAGTGATAAAATACCTATCGGTGGGTGGCGGCCATCATTAGTAGAGGTCTCAACCGATTTACCCTTATCCTTTGTGTCTGTATAAAAAGGAGAATCAATATATAAACGTAAAGAAAAATAGAGAAGTTGTTGGAACCAGAATAAAAGAGATAAAATACCTATCGGTGGATGGCGGCTAGCATTAGAAGAAGGCTCAACTGCATGGATACGGCCACGTGGTCCCTGATCCCGGCGATGCGGGGGAAGCCAACGGAGCCACTCACCATATTGAAGTTTAGCCGGATCAATCGTGGCTTTGTTGGGACAATGTTCGAAGATATGACTAATGAGACCACACCCGTGGCATAGTAGAGGAAGACACTCATATTGGAGACGACAAGAAGTAGTATGTGTACCTTTCCCAATAAGTAGGAAGCGTCGGACAGGCTTAGAGATGTCCATGAGAATTTCAACTCGTAAAAATTCAGTCATATTTCCTCTTTCTCTTCGTGTGTCAGTTCTGAGAACGGTGCCAACCATAGCACCAAGAGATTGGCCCACTAAGTGAGTTCTATCAGGATCTTCCATTAAAGGCTTGGGTAGAGCAAGTATACGAAACCAGATTCGCATAGGATTGAAAGAATATTCATCCATACTTTTCCCGGGGTTATATTCAGCAAGTGCCATCCACTCATCTTTATAAAGCCAGGGGCCTCGTTCATAAACATCATCTCGATCTCTAATTGTGGCAAACTCAATTCTAAAGAAAGAATCTCTAATAATGGAGATTGATTTGAGGTTATTCTTTTTCCAGATACCTTCAAATGCTGAAAGAACAGCCCAGTCATCGATCGGCTTTGTGGAGATGAATTTTCCAACTATAATTGTTTTCGGGTCCTCCTCAAAGAAGTCAAAATATGGAGTATAGAAAACATTTGCCTCTTCATTGGTGAGATCTAGATTGGTGTAGTGGGGAAGAGAGGATGATGAAGCCATTTGGTCGAAAATAGGAGAGTGAGCAATAGTGAGAGACAAATAGTGATAGACTATGTAGAAAAAAATAAAAAAGAGAAGTAACTTATGAATAAGAGTTACGGAAAGAAAAGAGGTGATTAATGGAATAAGGAAAGAGAGAAGAATGTAAATAAAACAAGAGGAGGGAAAGTTTCCAAGATTTGGATATGAAGATCGTATGCTAATAAGGAAAGAAGGGAGAATCGTGGGGAGTGGGCGCATGGAGTTAAAGATCTGAATTATAGGAAATATTGAAAATGAAAGAAAGTATAGTAGTAAATCATATAAAGTGTAGTATGGAAAGAAGCCCCTTAAATCGTGGGGGAACATATGATAGAATAGTGTGAAGAGAAATAATAGGGGATAATTTGAGGAAAGAAATTCAGAAATGGGGAAGGTGTAAGAAATAATTATGGTAAGTGTTGTATACAATCTATAATTATAATAGAATCTGGGAAGAAAGATATCCAAGTAATTGTGTAGTTCGAATAAGGTAAAAGGCAGTATATT
Organism: Hibiscus trionum; assembly: GCA_030270665.1. Lineage (NCBI taxonomy): Eukaryota > Viridiplantae > Streptophyta > Magnoliopsida > Malvales > Malvaceae > Hibiscus > Hibiscus trionum. The sequence goes on along the minus strand of BSYR01000026.1, from coordinate 34,510,027 downwards.
CCAGAAGGCAAGTAGATTCACAGCTTTGACTAAAAAGATATTTGTATTTATGGTGATAGTAAGGATCACTAGAGGAATGAAATAAAGTAGGAAATAAATTATGAAAATAATTAGGGAATGGGGGGTAAATGTAGGCATTGGTGGAATTTGACGAAAAATAGTAATTGTTGTAAGAGGATGTGTTACGTAAGGAGAGTTGGCTTTAAAATTGATAGCATTCAAGAGCCTAAATATTAGAGATTGAATTTGATGAATTGGGTAGCGTTTGACCTTTTGTCTAGCAATTAAAGAGGGCAAAGTCTGGTTGAGAGCATATAATTTTGATAAAACTTGAGGCCATATTAATGAAATGTCTGAGTATAGCCTTGTAATTTTAACGAATTTTGATAAAATTTTGTAAATTTTGCAAGGAGATGAGTGGATAGAAAGAATGATAAAAGGATTGGGGATATTACTGTATAATAGTTTTGTGTAATAGATTGTTTTCACCTGGAAGGTGATCGTGGTAATTCCCCTTGAGAGGGTTTGATTAATGGCACCAAAATAGGTGTAGTGGGTAACAGAAGAACACAACAAGAACAAATAAAAGTTAAAGATGATATAAACAACGTAATTGAAGATCTTATGTGTACGAGGAAAGTTAAAACCATCAAAAAAACTAAAGAACCATCCATAGAATAAATGCATGATGAAGGGAAAAGACTTACTATACCTAGAAAACAAATAAGGCCAAGTATAAATAGGGGATATGGTATTGGGATAGGATATACTATACAGGAAGAAAATAATACCAGAGAGCATGTCATCATATAGAAGAAATAAACATGAAATAATAGTAAAAAAGAATGCATGAAGCATATGTAAAGAAAGAAGCAAACAGAGTAAAGGCACACCCAAATAATAAGGATTACAAACTATAGGATAGAGAGAAGAGGGGAGAAGAAACTTAGTACATACCAAATGAGCAAAGGAAAGGGGGTAAAAGAATAATTACAGGCCCATAAGCAATAAAAGAGAAACATATAAAAAAGGAAGGCAGCTAGACTTGGGTAGAAGCAGCAGACCCAGCTATACGACCAGCTTAATAGAACGGTAGCCTCACGGGTGGGGTATGAAACATGCAAAACAAAAAGAAAGGCGTAAGGTGACGAATATAGGTTGTAGTAAAGAAAAGGGCAAACATAGGGGGAATTAAAAAATAAATACATCCCATAAATTCTAAAATAAAAAACCGTAGACATGTTACATTGAAGCATGGCCAAGGTCTTCGGGGCAGGATCTTCTACAAAGCATTGAAGTTCTCGTAAACAAAAAGAAGGAAGGAAAAAGTTAGAGTGAAAAAAAAACTTGGATCAGACAGAGGAGGGAGCTGATAAAGCATGGATTTGAGATGGTGGTGGCAAGTAATAATATTGAGAGATGAGAGGAGGATATAAACCATATGCAAGAGAAATTACCATCGATGGAGCTATTAACAATAATTTGAATGGTAAAAACAGTTAGAAAATGAAGTATGGATAAGCAGATATAATGGGAAGCCAAAGTAATATATAAAACATTATAAAGAGTAATGAGAAGCATACAGGTAGCCATGGAGCAAAGAAAGGGAAACCCACATAGAAAGATAACATCAATTATATCTAACATAGTCGAATAAGATCTTGTAACATCAAACCAAGAAGGGAGAATACATCCTCTATAGAACCAGGTAAAATTCGTAAGGTAAGCAGAAGGGAAACCCACATGGTGGTTCGAGAATATTTCCCTAAGAAGGGATCGTGAATTCCCCATATAGGGGATGGACAAAAAAGGTAAATAGAGAAGACAAAGAAGTATAACATGAATAATATAACTAAAAAGCAAGCTAGCAACGCAGGATTAAGAACATACCAATTACAATGAGAATGGGAAACATGGGAAACAACAACAATTCTCAAATAGATGTAAAAGACAAGAGGCCAATCTGAAAAAATAATACAGGTACTAAGCCAAAGAATAATGAAAAGGAGATAACCAGCATACTCGATAAGTAAAAGAGGGGAAAACAGTGGGTAGACGATGGAGAAAAAGAGAAAGAAGATTGAGCATATCATACAGAAAAGATCGAGATAAAAGAAAAACCAACGAGTACAAAAAGAAACAGATCAAACAACATATATCAAAAAAATAATAAAAAGAATTTGATAACAAAGAGTACACATAAAGAAAGGAAACACAACAGTGTAAAAAGAGGGAAAAAAGAAAAATACCTTTAAATAACCGAGCAAGGTGGAAACAAAGTTGTTGGAGTGGTTGAAAAATGGCAAGGAAGCACAGCCTCTGCCTCGCTTCTGTGCAAAATGGCCGAGGACAACCATTGTTGGAACTGGAAAACGGAGAGAACGGTGAGGAGAAAACATATATGAAGAAAAAAATAAAAGAAAGAAAACGGAAAAAATGAGATGCGGGGATAAACGGAGAAGCTCAAAACCAAAACCGATCGGATAAAGAAGACGGTGGATGATGGGTTTCGAGGGAAACCCTAAATCTAGATCTGGCCGGCGTCTTTGAATCAAGAAGAGACAGAGAGAGGCAAATAATCTGGAAAATCCTTGTAGATGGTGATATCCTCACACAACAAACAAACAGATTAAAAAGGGATTGAAAAAAATTTTAAGAAAAATCGTAACAAAATAAGATTGATTAGGGAAGAAATATTACCGGTCGGGATGACTCTCATGAGATCTCTGCCATGAAGCTCCAGGTTCTTAGATTCGTAAGGTGTGTCGGCTGGTATGGAGGGAAGGGGGAGGGTGAACGACGTGGTGGGGGGAAAGGAGGGGGTGGAAAGAGGGTGAAAGGAAAAGCGGGTTAAGACAAAAAAGAAAGAAAATGAAGCGGCGCAAAAAAGAATTCCGAAAAACACCCTTGAGAGAACCGAAAAATTTGAGAGAAAACTGAGAGCCATACCCACCCGTTGGAATTATACCCGTTGGAATTTTAACTGAGTAAAAAAAACCTGTTGGACTTTTAACTAAGTAAAAAGTACAAAAAATGAGTTTTTGCAATATAATCGTGTTGAAAAGATCATAATCAATGATATGAAGTCCTAAAATTTGATTAAAACTTGTTTTTCAGTCATTTTTGAAGAGGTTTCGGGCGAGCGGGTCTAAATGGGCCGTAAAATGGACCCGTTGGACTTTTAACTGAGTAAAAAATACTGAATTTGGGTTTTTGCAATAAAATCTTGTTGAAAAGCTCGTAATCAATTATATGAACTCCTAAAATTGTATCAAAACTTGTTTTTCGGTCCTTTTTGTAGAGGTTTCGGACGAGCGGGTCTAAATGGGCCTTAAAATTGACCCGTTGAACTTATAACTGCGTAAAAAGAACAGAAATTGAATTTTTGCAATACAATAGTTTTGAAAAGCTCGTAATCAGCGATATGAACTATTAAGTTTCGATTAAAACTTGTTTTGCGGTCCTATTTGTAGAAGTTTCGGACGAGCGGGTCTAAATGGGCCGTAAAATGGACCCGTTGGACTTTTAACTAAGTAAAAAGTACAAAAATTGAGTTTTTGCAATATAATCATGTTGAAAAGATCGTAATCAATGATATGAAGTCCTAAAATTTGATTCAAACTTGTTTTTCAATCATTTTTGAAAAGGTTTCGGGCGAACGGGTCTATATGGGCCGTAAAATGGACCCGTTGGACTTTTAACTGAGTAAAAAATACCGAATTTGAGTTTTTGCAATATAATCTTGTTGAAAAGCTCATAATCAATTATATGAACTCCTAAAATTTGATCAAAACTTGTTTTCCGGTCCTTTTTGTAAAGGTTTCGAGCGAGTGGGTCTAAATGGGCCTTAAAATGGACCCGTTGAACTTATAACTACGTAAAAAGAACATAAATTGAATTTTTGCAATACTATAGTGTTGAAAAGCTCGTAATCAACTATATGAACTCCTAAAATTTGATCAAAACTTGTTTTTCTGTCTTTTTTGTAGAGGTTTCGGGCGAGCGGGTCAAAATGGGCCTTAAAATGGACCATTTGAACTTATAACTGCGTAAAAAGAACAGAAATTGAATTTTTGCAATACAATAGTGTTGAAAAGCTCGTAATCAACGATATGAACTCTTAAGTTTTGATTAAAACTTGTTTTACAGTCCTTTTTATAGAGGTTTCGGACGAGCGGGTCTAAATGGGCCGTAAAATGGACCCGTTGGACTTTTAACTGAGTAAAAAGTACATAAATTCAGTTTTTGCAATATAATTGTATTGAAAAGGTCATAATCAATGATATGAAGTCCTAAAATTTGATTAAAAGTTTTTTTTCAGTCAGTTTTGAAGAGGTTTCGGGAGGCGGGTCTAAATGGGCCGTAAAATGGACCCGTTGGACTTTTAACTTAGTAAAAAATACCGAAATTTACTTTTTGCAATATAATCTTGTTGGAAAGCTCGTAATCAATTATATGAACTCCTAAAATTTGATCAAAACTTGTTTTTCGGTCCTTTTTGAAGAGGTTTCGGGCGAGCGGGTCTAAATGGGCCTTGAAATGGACTCGTTGAACTTATAATTGTGTAAAAAGAACATAAATTGAATTTTTGCAATTCAATAGTGTTGAAAAGCTCGCAATCAACGATATGAACTCTTAAGTTTTGATTAAAACTTGTTTTTCAGTCATTTTTGAAAAGGTTTCGGGCGAGTGGGTCTATATGGGCCGTAAAATGGACCCGTTGGACTTTTAACTTAGTAAAAAATACCGAATTTGAGTTTTTGCAATATAATCTTGTTGAAAAGCTCGTAATCAATTATATGAACTCCTAAAATTTGATCAAAACTTTTTTTTCGGTCCTTTTTTGTAGAGGTTTCGGGCGAGCGGGTATAAATGGGCCTAGAAATGGACTCGTTGAACTTATAATTGTGTAAAAAGAACATAAACTGGATTTTTTCAATTCAATAGTGTTGAAAAGCTCGTAATCAACGATATGAACTCTTAAGTTTTGATTAAAACTTGTTTTGCGGTCCTTTTTGTAGAGGTTTCGGACGAGCGGGTCTAAATGGGCCGTAAAATGGACCTGTTGGACTTTTAACTGAGTAAAAAGTACAAAAATTAAGTTTTTGCAATATAATCGTGTTGAAAAGATCGTAATCAATGATATGAACTCCTAAAATTTGATTAAAACTTGTTTTTCGGTCATTTTTGTAGAGGTTTCGGGCGAGCGGGTCTAAATGGGCTGTAAAATGGACCCGTTGGACTTTTAAATGAGTAAAAAATACAGAAATTGACTTTTTGCAATATAATCTTGTTGGAAAGCTCGTAATCAATTATATGAACTCCTAAAATTTGATCAAAATTTGTTTTTCGGTCCTTTTTTAAGAGGTTTCGGGCGAGCGGGTCTAAATGGGCCTTGAAATGGACTCGTTGAACTTATAATTGTGTATAAAGAACATAAATTGAATTTTTGCAATTCAATAGTGTTGAAAAGCTCGTAATCAACGATATGAACTCTTAAGTTTTGATTAAACTTGTTTTGCGGTCCTTTTTGTAGAGGTTTCGGACGAGCGGGTCTAAATGGGCCGTAAAATGGACCCGTTAGACTTTTAACTTAGTAAAAAATACCAAACTTGAGTTTTTGCAATATAATCTTGTTGAAAAGCTCGTAATCAATTATATGAACTCCTAAAATTTGATCAAAACTTGTTTTTCGGTCCTTTTTGTAGATGTTTCGAGCGAGCGGGTCTAAATGGGCCTTCAAATGGACCTGTTGAACTTATAACAACGTAAAAAGAACATAAATTGAATTTTTGCAATACAATAGTGTTGAAAAGCTCGTAATCAATTATATGAACTCCTAAAATTTGATCAAAACTTGTTTTTCGGTCCTTTTTGTAGAGGTTTCGGGCGAGCGGTTCTAAATGGGCCTTAAAATAGACCCGTTGAACTTATAATTGCGTAAGAAGAATAGAAATTGAATTTTTGCAATACAATAGTGTTGAAAAGCTCGTAATCAATGATATGAACTCTTAAGTTTTGATTAAAACTTGTTTTACGGTCGTTTTTGCAGAGGTTTCGAACGAGCGGGCCTAAATGGGCCGTAAAATAGACCCGTTGGACTTTTAACTGAGTAAAAGTACATAAATTGAGTTTTTGAAATATAATTGTATTGAAAATGTCGTAATCAATGATATGAAGTCCTAAAATTTGATTAAAATTTGTTTTTCAGTGATTTTTGAAGAGGTTTCGGGCGGGCGGGTCTAAATGGGCCATAAAATGGAACCGTTGGACTTTTAACTGAGTAAAAAATAGCGAATTTGAGTTTTTGCAATATAATATTGTTGAAAAGCTCGTAATCAATTATATGAACTCCTAAAATTGGATCAAAACTTGTTTTTCGGTCCTTTTTGTAGAGGTTTCAGACGAGCGGGTCTAAATGGGCCTTAAAATAGACCCGTTGAACTTATAACTGCGTAAAAAGAACATAAATTGAATTTTTGCAATCCAATACTGTTGAGAAGTTCGTAATCAACGATATGAACTCTTAAGTTTTGATTAAAACTTGTTTTGCGGTCCTTTTTGTAGAGGTTTCGGACGAGCGGGTCTAAATGGGCCGTAAAATGGACCTGTTGGACTTTTAACTGAGTAAAAAGTACAAAAATTAAGTTTTTGCAATATAATCGTGTTGAAAAGATCGTAATCAATGATATGAACTCCTAAAATTTGATTAAAACTTGTTTTTCGGTCATTTTTGTAGAGGTTTCGGGCGAGCGGGTCTAAATGGGCTGTAAAATGGACCCGTTGGACTTTTAACTTAGTAAAAAATACCGAAATTGACTTTTTGCAATATAATCTTGTTGAAAAGCTCGTAATCAATTATATGAACTCCTAAAATTTGATCAAAACTTTTTTTTCGGTCCTTTTTGTAGAGGTTTCTGGCGAGCGGGTCTAAATGGGCCTTGAAATGGACTCGTTGAACTTATAATTGTGTAAAAAGAACATAAATTGAATTTTTGCAATCCAATAGTGTTGAGAAGCTCGTATTCAACGATATGAATTCTTATGTTTTGATTAAAACTTGTTTTACGGTCCATTTTGTAAGGGTTTCGGACGTGCGGGTCTAAATGGGCCGTAAAATGGACCCGTTGGACTTTTAAATGAGTAAAAACACAGAAATTGACTTTTTGCAATATAATCTTGTTGGAAAGCTCGTAATGAATTATATGAACTCCTCAAATTTGATCAAAACTTGTTTTTTCGGTCCTTTTTGAAGAGGTTTCTGGCGAGCGGGTCTAAATGGGCCTTGAAATGGACTCGTTGAACTTATAATTGTTGAAAAAGAACATAAATTGAATTTTTGCAATCCAATAGTGTTGAGAAGCTCGTATTCAACGATATGAATTCTTATGTTTTGATTAAAACTTGTTTTACGGTCCATTTTGTAAAGGTTTCAGACGTGTGGGTCTAAATGGGCCGTAAAATGGACCCGTTGGACTTTTAAATGAGTAAAAAACACAGAAATTGACTTTTTGCAATATAATCTTGTTGGAAAGCTCGTAATGAATTATATGAACTCCTCAAATTTGATCAAAACTTGTTTTTTCGGTCCTTTTTGAAGAGGTTTCGGGCGAGCGGGTCTAAATAGGCCTTGAAATGGACTCGTTGAACTTATAATTGTGTAAAAAGAACATAAATTGAATTTTTGCAATTCAATAGTGTTATAAAGCTCGTAATCAACGATATGAACTCTTAAGTTTTGATTAAAACTTGTTTTGTTGTCCTTTTTTAGAGGTTTCGGGCGAGCAGGTCTAAGTGGGCCTTGAAATGGACTCGTTGAACTTATAATTGTGTAAAAAGAACATAAATTGAATTTTTGCAATTCAATAGTGTTTTAAAGCTCGTAATCAACGATATGAACTCTTAAGTTTTGATTAAAACTTGTTTTGCGGTCCTTTTTGTAGAGGTTTCGGACGAGCGGGTCTAAATGGGCCGTAAAATGGACCCGTTGGACTTTTTACTAAGTAAAAAATACCAAATTTGAGTTTTTGCAATATAATCTTGTTGAAAAGCTCGTTATCAATTATATGAACTTCTAAAATTTGATCAAAACTTGTTTTCGGTCCTTTTTGTAGAGGTTTCGAGCGAGCGGGTCTAAATGGGCCTTAAAATGGACCCGTTAAACTTATAACTACGTAAAAAGAACATGAATTGAATTTTTGCAATACAATAGTATTGAAAAGCTCGTAATCAATTATATGAAATCCTAAAATTTGATCAAAACTTGTTTTTTGGTCCTTTTTGTAGAGGTTTCGGGCGAGCGGGTCTAAGTGGGCCTTAAAATGGACCTGTTGAACTTATAACTGCGTAAAAAGAACAGAAATTGAATTTTTGCAATACAATAGTGTTGAAAAGCTCGTAATCAACGATATGAACTCTTAAGTTTTGATTAAAACTGGTTTTACGGTCCTTTTTGTAGAGGTTCGGACGAGCAGGTCTAAATGGGCCGTAAAATGGACCCGTTGGACTTTTAACTGAGTAAAAAGTACAAAAATTGAGTTTTTGCAATATAATCGTGTTGAAAAGATCGTAATCAATGATATGAACTCGTAAAATTTGATTAAAACTTGTTTTTCGGTCATTTTTATGATGTTTCGGGCAAGTGGGTCTAAATGGGCCGTAAAATGGACCCGTTGGAATTTTTTTTGAAAGAAAAGGCCTCATTAAAAACCCCTAATAATGTCTATTGACGCAAGGCCAGAGGGCCCTAAAAAGGGGAAAAGAGTACCTTATATTTTATGAATTCAAAAAATTGCCTTTACAAGGTGAATAATACAAGATGGAATGTCAGACCCAAATGACATGGAAGACATAGTGCTGAGGGCATGAGCAGCCAAAGCATGGGCCACAGAATTTGCCTCACGGCTTACATAAGAAACAGTAGCAAAGGGTAAAGGAAGAAGTGAGTCCCAAATTTGAGGAAGCAGAGGCCCTAAGGTGGAGAGATTCGGTCCCGGATTGTTGAGACGATTCGCAAGTGAGGCACAGTCCGTTTCAAACAATAGCTGTTGCCAGCCCTGTGGTTGAGCGAAGGTAATACCCGCAAGAAGGCCCATACCTTCGCAAGTGGCAGCATCCAAACAACTGCCTAAGGGGTAAGCAAGGCCCCCAACGACCGCACCTGTAGCATCACGCGCCATAACACCAACAGCCGCTGCACGAGTGGCTGGGTCAAAAGCCCCATCCACATTAATCTTAAGATGATCATGTGGGGGAGGCCTCCAACATGGAGGTGAAAGTGTAGATGTAGACGGCTGGCAGGGGCCTGAAGATGCAACATTGCGGAAATCATTATGTAAGCTAATCGAATTAATAGCAGTAAGCCAAGGGGGTTGCAGATGGCGATTATGAACCCAATCATTATGTCTATTCTAGATATTCCAAATGGTTGTGAGGAAAAGACCAAAATGGTCAGCCGATAAGAGGTGAGCAGCCTTCTCTAACCAATGGATGGTGTTAACAACCGCACTTCTATAGAGAGCAGCAGGGACGCCAGAGAGATGTAGGGCTTCAGAGGCCCCAGGACAGTCGCGAAGTGCATGAAGGGTGGTTTCCGAGGAAAACCCACAAATAGGGCAAGGTTCGGAATTAGGGGAAAAAGCCCGTAGTCTGGAGCCAACGGGTAAAGCTTCGGAAGCCATGCGCCATCCAAAAGTTTTGACCTTTGGGAGAGCCTTAATTTTTGCGAGGACCTTCCAAATTCGCGTTGGAGTGTTACGGGGTTCCGGAGAACGTTGAAGAAATAAGTAGCCAGAGCGGACTGAGTAAATTCCGGAGTCATTAGGAGACCAAAGGATAGAATCTCGGGTATCATTAATTATGGGAACATGAAGGATAGCATATGCATCAGCAGGGTTAAACTAGCTTCGGACTTTCGATGGGTCCCAAGTCATCTGATTACGAAGCATAAAGTCACGGCATCGAACATGTACTTCTTCCGAGATTTCATAATCACCAGAGAGGTTGATAGGAGAGGAGCCTCCCCAGTTGTCTTTTTGGACACGTATGTTGCTATTAATACCTGGGCGGTATAAGAAGTAGTTGTAAAGTTGTTGTAAAGCAGTATAAAGACCCTTCCATGCAAAAGATCCTCTAGTTGGTCGGGTAGCATCTAAGATATTACTTGAAGGGAAATATTCGAAACAGTAGATTTGACCCAAAAGGGAATCAGGTTCACAAATAAGTCTCCAGAGTTGCTTTCCAAGGAGAGCAATGTTAAACTCACTCAGATCTCTGAAGCCCATGCCCCATGCCGTCTTAGGTAGACAAACACGGTTCCAAGGGAGCATGTGCCAACTCTTTTTATTAGACTTGCCAGACCACCAATATTGATGAATGGCTGAATTCATATCATCAACAATGTTTTACGGCAGTAGATAGCATGACATGACGTATTGAGGTAAAGATTGTAGAACAGCTTTAATGAATATTTCACGACCACTAAAGGAGAGGAGTTGTTTATCCCAGGTAGATAGACGGTCATGAACTTTATCACGAACGAAACCTAAGGCTTCAGTTTTGTTTTTCCCAATGAGAAATGGAACACCTAGATAGACACCAGGGTTGGTAACCTCGCGTACATGCAAGGAACTATTAATCGCATCTCGTGTTGAGCGAGGGGTGCGTGGGTTATAGAAGATGGTCGACTTCTCAAAATTCACGGCTTGTCCGGAAGCAGAGGCATAAGTTTGTACAGCCAGTTTGAGTTGGGATGCTTCCTCAGGGTTAGTGTTAAGGAAGACCATACAATCATCTGCAAAAAGGAGATGGTTGACTTTAGGACCAAATCTGCTGGCCCCTAAGCCAGGTAGGGTGTTAGTCTGTTGGGCATCAGATAGGTATGCGGATAGACCTTGTGTACAGAAGAGGAATAGAAAAGGTGATATGGGGTCTCCTTGGCGAAGACCACGCTATGGTTGAAAAAAGGCGAGAAGGAATCGTTGATTTTAACAGTGAAGGAAACTGAGGAAATGCACCGCATAATAAGGGAGACCCATGTAGGAGCAAAGCCCATACGGTGCATTACATTTGCCAGAAAAGACCATTCAACTCTGTCAAAGGCTTTTCCATATCTAATTTTAGGGTGGCGCCTTGAGCTGATTTTGTGGTCCCAGAGTTAATATTGTGTATTATTTCATGGGCTATAAGAATATTATCCGAGATATTATGGCCCTGAACAAAAGTAGCCTGGTTAGAGCTAATGCAAAAGGGAATCGTTTGTTTCATTCTGTTGACTAGAACCTTAGCTACAATTTTATAGATAACAGTGCACAGACTAATTGGCTGAAGATGCCTCATGGTAGTCGGGTCTTTGATCTTAGGAATAAGTACTAGGATAGTTTTGTTGACCAAAGCCATGTCCGTGGTGCCATTGAGGAGGCTAAGACAAAGAGCGGAGACATCATCACCCACAGTGTCCCAATGTTGTCTAAAGAAGCCGCTGGGTAAACCATCGATACCAGGTGCCTTCCGTGGATCAATATCATGGAAAGCATGCACTATTTCTTCCTTTGTAAACGCCAAAGAGAGAGCATCATTCATAGCTTGGGTAATAGTAGAGGGAATTTTTGATAGGATTTATTCCGAAAAATGTGGATTTGAGGATGTAAAAAGGTTTTGAAAATAATCGGAAGCAATTGACATAATATCATTTACATCGGTGCACCATGTGGATTTAGAGTTGAAAAGGCCAGAGATTGTATTTTTTCCTTCTTGTAGAACTATGTTTTGATATAATATTTGAAAAATGTTTTGGACTAAATTGCAAAGAATTTAAAATGAGTTTTTAGTCAAAAACAACTTGAAAATATGTTTAAGGGTTTTAAAGGCTTTGGAATGGACTTAAAGTACATTTAAAGTAGTCAAAACCAGGCTTTTAAAGTGACCGTACCGATACGATATTGAACCGTACCGATACGCCTTAGGGTTTACAAACTATCAGAATTCCAGTAGCCAAAACCCGTACCGATACGCTTAGCCGTATCGATACGGTGAGCTTTGAAATAGCCCAACGGCTAGCCGCGTACCGATACGGTTGTATCGCGTACCGATACGCCATCATCCATTGTCATGTCGACGTTTTGGGCTTCCTCGGTTGCTTGTTCCGTAAATGAGGCGGCATCGCCTTCATTTAGAGAGCCTATGTATTGGAGAATGATTGTGATTAGAAACTTATAACTATTTGTATAAAGGATGAGGAGGGAGTAAAATAATTTACCCATATTGTTCTGTTCGTTAGGAGGAGCTGTAGGATTGGCCGGAGTTGCTGGGATATTCGTTGGGGCCACTACGATAAAAACAGAGGGTAAATATTTTGATAGAAAAATTGGGGTGGGAAAACATGTGAAAAAAGATGTAATTGTAAATGTTAATATAAAGTTACCATTCACTGGAGGGATATTTGGAATCAGATTCGGTTCCACATTGCGGATACGCCCACAAATACCGACTGGGCGACGTCTAGGAGGAAGGTAACGGAGCCATTCTCCGTATTGCAATTTGTTGGGATCGAGTGAAGAGCGGATAGGGCAGTTCTCTAATGTGTGACTGATAATACCACAACCAGGGCAGAGGGTTGGGAGTCTTTCATACTGAATACGTCACATGATTTTGTTTTCGCCCGATCCAATAAAGACGAAGCGGGTGACGGGCCTTGTGATGTTAAGCATAATTTCAACTCGAAGGAAATCCTTCATATTCCCCTCAACTTCTCGGGTATCCGTCCGAAGGGCATTGCCAACCATTGATCCTAGAGCATGTCCCACCAGATGGGATCGATCAACATCCTCATAAAGTGATGCAGGGAGGGAGAATATTCAGATCCAAATTCGCATAGTGCTGAAGTTGTAATCACTTAAAGCTTTGGCTAGATCATATTCAGTAACTGCTAGCCATTCATCCTTGTACAGCCAATGACCGCGGTTGATGATCTCGTAGCAATTCTTGATTTCCTTAAACTTGATTTTGAGGAAGTTGTCTTGTATGACTGATATGGATACTACATCATTAGGCTTCCAGATTCCTTCTAATGCGTTGATAACAGCATATATGTCTAACACTTTAGACGATATGAATCGTCCGATAACAATAAGCTTGGGATCTTCCTTGATAATGTCCCAACCGAAGTCAGGAGTGTAGAGTAGTTCCGCTTCTTCGTTTGTAAGGTTGATAGAGTTGAGTTGTGGAATGGAGGAGGAAGAAGCCATCTCGAGGATTGGTAGGATTGGGGCAGTAGGATGATAAGGTATGTTTTGTGAGGTTGGATGAATGTGATGGGCATATATAAAGAAGAACATTGAGGGATATGAAATAAGGGAAGTAGATAGAAAAGATTTCTTGAAAGTAATTGAATAGTGGGAAAGATAGAAACTTTTAATAACATAAAGGAAAGTATCAAAATAACTTTCTTTAATTGATCTAGCCGATTTATTAAAGGAAAGAAAACTATTATAGTTATTTAGAGATGGTATAATATGGACGTAAATGTAGGAATTTTGCCTTAGATAATAATATAATACAAATTTAATATTGAAAAGTAGATATAAAAAGTTATTAAGGATTGGAAAGCTAGAAATTAGGGATGTGAATATGACAGCTGGAGTTGCTTTGAAATTAAAAAAAGGTGATTTAAAATACAAGTAATAATTACAGAAAGTAGATTTAGGAAGGATTAATAAAGGAAAATAGTATATAGTTATACAAAAGAATGAAAAATTTAATAGCATAGATGTTACAGAAGAAAAGGCAAAGATTATGGGATAGGCTTTTTGAATAGAAATAAATTGTATTAAATAGAATTCATATAAATAGACAAATTTAAAGTAGTAGTAATTCAAATACCAGGATAAAAACGGGATGATAGTATTATTAATAGTAATAATTAAAATCGTTATTAGAGGAGATATTTGAAAAGTGTAATTAATTATAGGAATTGAAAAGAAGTGGTTAAGTGAAAAAGTCTTGCCTATTAGTTTTGGTGAAAACCAGGGAATAAAAACTTTTGATTTTAGGATTGTAAGTTGCCAATAAAATTGGCAAAAGGGTGGGGAAAATATAACGATTATAATTTTGAATTTTGTAGAGGTGGAAGAAAAGAAGATGTCCCTGGGAGGTAGGGTAGATATAAAATCCCTTGAAAGGGCTAGAGAAAGATCACCTAAAAAGGTGTAGTGGAGAACACAATATATGATATCGATAGGACATAAGTTGAAACGCAAAGAGAAACATACATGAAGCTGGTATTCGTAGGAAGAAACGTATAAAGCAGGGTAGTAACCTATAAGCATACATCTAATAACAGAGAGCAGTCCTAGAGGCATACATCTAGAATCAGATAGTAACCCTAAAGACATACATCTAATAATAGAAATCAACCAGATAAAAGCCATAGAGAAAGAGAGAGCAAGAGGAAAGCAAGATAACAAAATTACAAACCAGGGGAGAGAAAGAAGCGGGGCAGAGAAAACAATTACAGACCAAATGAGCAAAAAAATGATAGGGGGAAAACGAATTAAACAAAAAATAATTACATAATTACATAAACGTTGAATGGGCCACCAAGGGTTGCTGTGGACTCTGCAGAGCTGCATGGTATAAATAATATTAGTGTACAGGCAGTACAAAAGGAACAGAATATTCATGAAGGTAACATTGACAATAGAAGTATATAAAGGAAAGGAGGGATTGAGGATGATTTGTTGCATTAAGATAGTTTTGATGGCAATATGGTAGGCATAGATCATGCTGATAAACTTAGAATTTAAAATCAACAAATGAAGTTGAATCTTGAAAGAGGGGGTTGATGACAAAGTTGAGTAGAGCTTGGTCAGAATGAAAAGAATCGTGTATAGATGTGCACTACTCCTAATACTCCAAAAGTTAATTAATATAGGATTGAATGCAGTAAAAAGCTTATTATATGTATGCATAATTGCGAACTGAAAAGTATGTAAAAACAATATGATAAAGCCTATAGAGATATTCTTAAAATGAAAAGTTTCAGCATACATCATAGATAGTGGTGAAAACAAGTACATTAGAGTGAAGGGTTTAACTAGACAAAATTTAATGGTTATACTCCCAAAGCAACAAAACAGAGTGTATATGAAGTGTAAGAAAAAGTACAGAAAAGTATGGGTAAAGTGTTTATTAGAGATGAAGGGATTATGATAAGTAGAGGACCTGTAATCTGATGATTTCCGTTCCCAACATTGATAACCGTAAAATGGACCCGTTGGACTTTTAACTGAGTAAAAAATACCGAATTTCAGTTTTTGCAATATAATCTTGTTGAAAAGCTCGTAATCAATTATATGAACTCCTAAAATTGTATCAAAACTTGTTTTCGGTCCTTTTTGTAGTGGTTTCGGACGAGCAGGTCTAAATGGGCCTTAAAAGGGACCCGTTGAACCTATAACTGCGTAAAAAGAACATAAATTGAATTTTTGCAATACAATAGTTTTGAAAAGCTCATAATCAACGATATGAACTCCTAAGTTTTGATTAAAACTTGTTTTGTGGTCCTTTTTGTAGAGGTTTCGGACGAGCGGGTCTAAATGGGCCGTAAAATGGACTCGTTGTACTTTTAACTTAGTAAAAAGTACAAAAATTGAGTTTTTGCAATATAATCTTGTTGAAAAGATCGTAATCAATGATATGAACTCCTAAAATTTGATTAAAACTTGTTTTTTCGGTCATTTTTGAAGAGGTTTCGGGCGAGCGGGTCTAAATGGGCCGTAAAATAGACCCGATGGACTTCTAACTTAGTAAAAAATACCGAAATTGACTTTTTGCAATATAATCTTGTTGAAAAGCTCGTAATCAATTATATGAACTCCTAAAATTTGATCAAAACTTTTTTCGGTCCTTTTTCTTGAGGTTTCGGGCGAGTGGGTCTAAATGGGCCTTGAAATGGACTCGTTGAACTTATAATTGTGTAAAAAGAACATAAATTGAATTTTTGCAATCCAATAGTGTTGAAAAGCTCGTAATCAATGATATGAACTCTTAAGTTTTTGATTAAAACTTTTTTTGCGGTCCTTTTTGTAGAGGTTTCGGACGAGCAGGTTTAAATGGGCCGTAAAATGGATCCGTTGGAGTTTTAAATGAGTAAAAAAATATCGAATTTGAGTTTCTGCAATATAATCTTGTTGAAAAGCTCGTAATCAATTATATGAACTCCTAAAATTGGATCAAAACTTGTTTTTCGGTCCTTTTTGTAGAGGTTTCGGACGAGCGGGTCTAAATGGGCCTTAAAATGGACCCGTTGAACTTATAACTGCGTAAAAAGAACATAAATTGAACTTTGCAATACAATAGTGTTGAAAAGCTCGTAATCAACGATATGAACTCTTAATTTTTGATTAAAACTTGTTTTGCGATCCTTTTTGTAGAGGTTTCGGACGAGCGGGTCTAAATGGGCCATAAAATGGACCCGTTGGACTTTTAACTGAGTAAAAAGTACAAAATATGAGTTTTTGCAATATAATCCTGTTGAAAAGATCGTAATCAATGAAATGAAGTCCTAAAATTTGATTAAAATTGTTTTTCGGTCCTTTTTGAAGAGGTTTCAAGCGAGCGGGTCTAAATGGGCCGTAAAATGGACCCGTTGGACTTTTAACTGAGTAAAAAATACCAAATTTGAGTTTTTGCAATATAATCTTGTTGAAAAGCTCGTAATCAATGATATGAACTCCTAAAATTTGATTAAAACTTGTTTTTCGGTCATTTTTGAAGAGGTTTCGGGCGAGCGGGTCTAAATGGGCCGTAAAATGGACCCGTTGGACATTTATCTAAGTAAAAAATATAGAAATTGACTTTTTGCAATATAATCTTGTTGAAAAGCTCGTAATCAATTCTATGAACTCCTAAAATTGGATCAAAACTTGTTTTTCGGTCCTTTTTGTAGAGGTTTCGGACGAGCGGGTCTAATTGGGCCTTAAAATGGACCCGTTGAACTTATAACTGCGTAAAAAGAATATAAATTGAATTTTGCAATACAATAGTGTTGAAAAGCTCGTAATCAACGGTATGAACTCTTAAGTTTTGATTAAAACTTGTTTTGCGGTCCTTTTTGTACAGGTTTCGGACGAAATGGGCCGTAAAATGGACCCGTTGGACTTTTAACTGAGTAAAAAGTACAAAAATTGAGTTTTTGCAATATAATCGTGTTGAAAAGATCGTAATCAATGATATGAACTCGTAAAATTTGATTAAAACTTGTTTTCGGTCATTTTTATGATGTTTCGGGCAAGTGGGTCTAAATGGGCCGTAAAATGGACCCGTTGGAATTTTTTTTGAAAGAAAAGGCCTCATTAAAAACCCCTAATAATGTCTATTGACGCAAGGCCAGAGGGCCCTAAAAAGGGGAAAAGAGTACCTTATATTTTATGAATTCAAAAAATTGCCTTTACAAGGTGAATAATACAAGATGGAATGTCAGACCCAAATGACATGGAAGACATAGTGCTGAGGGCATGAGCAGCCAAAGCATGGGCCACAGAATTTGCCTCACGGCTTACATAAGAAACAGTAGCAAAGGGTAAAGGAAGAAGTGAGTCCCAAATTTGAGGAAGCAGAGGCCCTAAGGTGGAGAGATTCGGTCCCGGATTGTTGAGACGATTCGCAAGTGAGGCACAGTCCGTTTCAAACAATAGCTGTTGCCAGCCCTGTGGTTGAGCGAAGGTAATACCCGCAAGAAGGCCCATACCTTCGCAAGTGGCAGCATCCAAACAACTGCCTAAGGGGTAAGCAAGGCCCCCAACGACCGCACCTGTAGCATCACGCGCCATAACACCAACAGCCGCTGCACGAGTGGCTGGGTCAAAAGCCCCATCCACATTAATCTTAAGATGATCATGTGGGGGAGGCCTCCAACATGGAGGTGAAAGTGTAGATGTAGACGGCTGGCAGGGGCCTGAAGATGCAACATTGCGGAAATCATTATGTAAGCTAATCGAATTAATAGCAGTAAGCCAAGGGGGTTGCAGATGGCGATTATGAACCCAATCATTATGTCTATTCTAGATATTCCAAATGGTTGTGAGGAAAAGACCAAAATGGTCAGCCGATAAGAGGTGAGCAGCCTTCTCTAACCAATGGATGGTGTTAACAACCGCACTTCTATAGAGAGCAGCAGGGACGCCAGAGAGATGTAGGGCTTCAGAGGCCCCAGGACAGTCGCGAAGTGCATGAAGGGTGGTTTCCGAGGAAAACCCACAAATAGGGCAAGGTTCGGAATTAGGGGAAAAAGCCCGTAGTCTGGAGCCAACGGGTAAAGCTTCGGAAGCCATGCGCCATCCAAAAGTTTTGACCTTTGGGAGAGCCTTAATTTTTGCGAGGACCTTCCAAATTCGCGTTGGAGTGTTACGGGGTTCCGGAGAACGTTGAAGAAATAAGTAGCCAGAGCGGACTGAGTAAATTCCGGAGTCATTAGGAGACCAAAGGATAGAATCTCGGGTATCATTAATTATGGGAACATGAAGGATAGCATATGCATCAGCAGGGTTAAAGTAGCTTCGGACTTTCGATGGGTCCCAAGTCATCTGATTACGAAGCATAAAGTCACGGCATCGAACATGTACTTCTTCCGAGATTTCATAATCACCAGAGAGGTTGATAGGAGAGGAGCCTCCCCAGTTGTCTTTTTGGACACGTATGTTGCTATTAATACCTGGGCGGTATAAGAAGTAGTTGTAAAGTTGTTGTAAAGCAGTATAAAGACCCTTCCATGCAAAAGATCCTCTAGTTGGTCGGGTAGCATCTAAGATATTACTTGAAGGGAAATATTCGAAACAGTAGATTTGACCCAAAAGGGAATCAGGTTCACAAATAAGTCTCCAGAGTTGCTTTCCAAGGAGAGCAATGTTAAACTCACTCAGATCTCTGAAGCCCATGCCCCATGCCGTCTTAGGTAGACAAACACGGTTCCAAGGGAGCATGTGCCAACTCTTTTTATTAGACTTGCCAGACCACCAATATTGATGAATGGCTGAATTCATATCATCAACAATGTTTTACGGCAGTAGATAGCATGACATGACGTATTGAGGTAAAGATTGTAGAACAGCTTTAATGAATATTTCACGACCACTAAAGGAGAGGAGTTGTTTATCCCAGGTAGATAGACGGTCATGAACTTTATCACGAACGAAACCTAAGGCTTCAGTTTTGTTTTTCCCAATGAGAAATGGAACACCTAGATAGACACCAGGGTTGGTAACCTCGCGTACATGCAAGGAACTATTAATCGCATCTCGTGTTGAGCGAGGGGTGCGTGGGTTATAGAAGATGGTCGACTTCTCAAAATTCACGGCTTGTCCGGAAGCAGAGGCATAAGTTTGTACAGCCAGTTTGAGTTGGGATGCTTCCTCAGGGTTAGTGTTAAGGAAGACCATACAATCATCTGCAAAAAGGAGATGGTTGACTTTAGGACCAAATCTGCTGGCCCCTAAGCCAGGTAGGGTGTTAGTCTGTTGGGCATCAGATAGGTATGCGGATAGACCTTGTGTACAGAAGAGGAATAGAAAAGGTGATATGGGGTCTCCTTGGCGAAGACCACGCTATGGTTGAAAAAAGGCGAGAAGGAATCGTTGATTTTAACAGTGAAGGAAACTGAGGAAATGCACCGCATAATAAGGGAGACCCATGTAGGAGCAAAGCCCATACGGTGCATTACATTTGCCAGAAAAGACCATTCAACTCTGTCAAAGGCTTTTCCATATCTAATTTTAGGGTGGCGCCTTGAGCTGATTTTGTGGTCCCAGAGTTAATATTGTGTATTATTTCATGGGCTATAAGAATATTATCCGAGATATTATGGCCCTGAACAAAAGTAGCCTGGTTAGAGCTAATGCAAAAGGGAATCGTTTGTTTCATTCTGTTGACTAGAACCTTAGCTACAATTTTATAGATAACAGTGCACAGACTAATTGGCTGAAGATGCCTCATGGTAGTCGGGTCTTTGATCTTAGGAATAAGTACTAGGATAGTTTTGTTGACCAAAGCCATGTCCGTGGTGCCATTGAGGAGGCTAAGACAAAGAGCGGAGACATCATCACCCACAGTGTCCCAATGTTGTCTAAAGAAGCCGCTGGGTAAACCATCGATACCAGGTGCCTTCCGTGGATCAATATCATGGAAAGCATGCACTATTTCTTCCTTTGTAAACGCCAAAGAGAGAGCATCATTCATAGCTTGGGTAATAGTAGAGGGAATTTTTGATAGGATTTATTCCGAAAAATGTGGATTTGAGGATGTAAAAAGGTTTTGAAAATAATCGGAAGCAATTGACATAATATCATTTACATCGGTGCACCATGTGGATTTAGAGTTGAAAAGGCCAGAGATTGTATTTTTTCCTTCTTGTAGAACTATGTTTTGATATAATATTTGAAAAATGTTTTGGACTAAATTGCAAAGAATTTAAAATGAGTTTTTAGTCAAAAACAACTTGAAAATATGTTTAAGGGTTTTAAAGGCTTTGGAATGGACTTAAAGTACATTTAAAGTAGTCAAAACCAGGCTTTTAAAGTGACCGTACCGATACGATATTGAACCGTACCGATACGCCTTAGGGTTTACAAACTATCAGAATTCCAGTAGCCAAAACCCGTACCGATACGCTTAGCCGTATCGATACGGTGAGCTTTGAAATAGCCCAACGGCTAGCCGCGTACCGATACGGTTGTATCGCGTACCGATACGCCTAACCATCCCAACGGTCATTTTCCCAACGGTCTTTTAAATTGCAGGACCGTACCGATACGCTAGGTAAGCGTATCGATACGCATCAGCTAAAGAAGCCCAACGGCTCTTTCCTCATTGAGACCGTATCGATACGGTTGGACGAGTATCGATACGCCAAGCTACAGAACTGCATTTATGGTGGGAAATAAAGACTCAAACGGCTCCAAATTGATCCCAACGGCTAGCAACGGCTACAAACTCAATTGGGAGTATAAAAGGGACCTCCTAGCATCTTGTAATGGTTAATGCTTCAATTGTTACAACATTATGATGTCAAAATTTGTCTAGAGCTTAAATTGTTTATTTCTTGCTTAGACAACACTTGTGAGCTTACATTGTTAAATTTGCTCAAGTGTCTAGGTTTTGGGTGAGTGCTTAGAATTGCAAACAAACACCTTTTAGAGGGATTTCTAGTTTGCTAAGTCTTTCTTTGTAAAGAGAGTGTTCCTTCAAGCTTTGGGTAGAAAGCTTTGAGGGTTGTAACGGTTTCCTCGTAATCCTAGAAAAGGGGACGAAATTCTTAGTGAATTTGTTGGAAATCCTTAGTGGGGAGCTAAGGTAGTGGATGTAGACCTTGGTTAGAAGGTTGAACCACTATAAATCCTTGTGTCGAATTGCCAATTTTTCACCTCCCACTAAAACACCCAATTATCCAACTTCTCCACACTTGGCGAGCAAGAACGGCTGATCGAATCGAGCACCACACAACTCAACACTTCTGTTATTCGCACGGGCATGAAAAAATCTTGTATTTTTGTCTCCTTGAGAGAGCCATATGTTTCAGGATCTTTGTGCCCAGTACGTTTCTTGTTCGAGAAGAAGCTTATTAAGTTCAGTTCTGCAATTTAGATAAGAGTTTTCATTCGTAGGTGTTAATGGTCGACGCAGGAATTTATTAATTTTATTGGTTAGGAAGGTGATATGTCCTGTGGTTTTAGTTCTTTGTTGTGTTTGCCAATTATCTAGACAGGAAGCAACTGCTTGAATTTTTTCTAATGTTGTCCCTTTTGTGTTGGCACATGTACTTTGGACAAGGGAAATGTTGTCATCGCAGGCTTCCCAACAATTTTCGAAGCGAAATTTGTTTGGAGGGTGTTGAGATGGCATATGAGGAGTAGGGGAGGTGTCAAGAAGTAAAAAACAGTGGTCTGATTTCGCAACAAAGTCCGAAGAAATACGATGAGAGGGGTATAAAGCTTTCCAAGCCAAGTTACCAATGAAACAATCAAGACGTTCATGGATAGTTGGCGTTAGTGGCCCAACTTTCGTCCAAGTAAACCAACCGAAAGTGGGTTTGCAATCGTAAAGGTTGTTGCGGGATAAACAGTTACGAAAATTGTTTATTTGTGATCGAGCACGACGAGGACCTCCCTGTTTTTCACAATCGGATAGTATTTTGTTGAAGTCCCCACCAAGGAGCCAAGGAATATTATTATCATTATTTAAAGAATCTATAATATCCCAAGTTTTATATTTTTGACTAGTTTCAGAATAGCCATGCATACCCGTGAATTTCATTGAGAAAAAATCAAATTGAATTAAAGTATGTATGAAACGGTTCGAATACGAAAGCAAACTGATATTAATATTATTGGATTTAAAGAGGGCGATGCCAGAACAACTATTGTTTGGAGAGATAGATATAACTTCTAACATACCAAGAGAAAGACAAAGTCAGCTACATGTCGTATTATTTAACTTAGTTTCGCAGAGGAATAATATATTCGAAGAGGAATGTTGGACATAACGCTGAAGATATTGAACTGCCTGGACTTGTCCCAAACCCTGGCAGTTCCAACATAGGATTCCCATTTTGCTGGGCGGGGCTGAGAGTCAGCCGCCGCCGGAGAGTTTTTTGAGCTGCTCATCCCAGCCTTAGGAGTAGAACTGAAGGGCTTTGCCTTCTTTGGTTGGAGGACCACTTGGATTGGGGAGCGGCGCTTGGTACCGCGGCTTGTAGAGGAGGGAGCAGGAGCAGTAGCTGCATCATTCGGATAATTCTTTAAGAGCCAAGTGTTAAATTCATGAAAAGTAGAGGAGTCGGTGTTAACAGGGGGCTTACGTATTTCAGCATCAAACTTCTTGATTTGTTCAGTAGTGGGGCTGGGGATGCTATCATCCTGGGCAGCCCAATCATCATCCGAGGTATCATCAAGAATTGGAAAATGGTATTCAGGGGTTGAGGTTCCAGTGCCCGTGGGGGAAGAGTGACTTTCGGATTAGAGCGGGATTGGGTACTTTTCAGCTTAGAACCCGAGGCGGTAGCATCCTTCGTAGGTGGGCATCATCCATACTTGCGTCGACATTAGGGGCTTTCTTAACAGGCTGTTCAGAGAAGGAGGCAGCGTCTCCCTCATTAAGAGAGCCTGTGAAAGGTACAAGATAGAGTGTCAAAAATAAAATCAAAAAATTAAGGAAATAGAAAGGGAAATTGAGAAGAGGATTCAGGAAGTGACCTATGTTGTTTTGATCAGTAGGTTCAGGGGCATTGACAATCGGAACTGTGTAAAAAGAGTTAGACATTAGTGATGTATTCGAAAATAGAGGTGGGAATGCAAAAAATCGATAGTAACAGGATATGTTTGAACAAGTAGTGCAAATCAAAAAAGACCTACTCGTGGGATTTGGTTTAGCTTGGTTGCGTTCAGCCTCAATAGTGCGGATTCGGCCACGGGTGCCGATTGGGCGACGTCGAGGGGGGAGATACCTAAGCCATTCCCCATATTGTAGTTTGTTTAGATCAAGGGACGAACGGATCGGGCAGTTGTCGATGGTATGACATACAATGTCGCAGCCAGGGCAGAGAGTAGGGAGGCGTTCATATTGTAGACGGCACATGGTTTATCAGAGCCATTCCCGATGAAGAGGAATCGGGTGATTGGTCGGGTGACATCGAGCATTATTTCTACTCGCAGAAATTCAGACATATTTCCTTCTTGTTCACGGGTATCAGTTTGTAGAGCGTTACCAACCATAGAACCTAGAGCATGGCCCACGAGGTGGGAGCAGTCAACATCTTCAAAAGGAGAGGTAGGTAGACCAAATTTGCAGATCCAGATGCACATAGTATTGAAAGCATAGTCGTCAATGTTTTTTGAAGGGTTGTATTCGGTTAGGGCCAACCATTCATCCTTGTACAGCCAGGGGCCACGGTTGAGAACTTCATAGCAAGCTTTGACCTCCTTGAATTTGATCTTAAGGAAGTTTTCTTTGATGACCGATATAGAAACCAAGTTACTGGATTTCCAAATTCCTTCAAAGGCACTAAGGACAATATAGATATCGATCGGCTTGGACGATATAAAACAACATATTAGAAAAAGTTTGGGGTCTTCTTTTGCAAAATCCCAGCCAAAATCTGGTGTGTAGAAAAGTTCAGCCTCTTCGCTAGTGAGGGCAATGGAGTTGAGTTGTGGAAAAGAGGAAGATGCCATAGTGAGAGTAGAAGGCGTGAAAGAAAATATGGCTAAAGAGAAGGGGAGGTCGGTGTTGAAGTAGGGGAAAGATTGTTTGATATAAATAGAGGGGTAGAGGGTAATAATGATTATATCAATTAGAATATTGAGAGAGAGGAAAGAAGGGAAGAATATTAACTTGCGAAGGAAAGAAAATAAAGGCCAATCCTTAAAAAAAGGGATTGATTGATTAGAAGAGGAAAGTGCCCAATATGAAATAGTAAATATCAAATACAAAGCAGGAGTTAAGGAAATGAACCAAATAATCAAGGTAATAATTAAGATATGAGAAAATAAATGGAAGGAGATGAAATAGATTACAGACCATGGGAGAGGATGAAGCGGGAATAAGAAAATAATTACATACCAAATGAGCAAAAAGGGGGGGAATATAGAAGCTGAAAAAATTAACAAATAAATAATAATTACAAACCCTGAAATAAAAATAATGGGAGGAGATGCTTAGAATCAGTGATGTTCAATCCCAATGATCCTGGCGTAGAGAGTTAGCAAGATGATCTGGGTGCTCCCAGGTGTATAAATAATCCACATAGAGAAACATACAATGTTCGTTAGAGAGAACATGCATCCAAGTATAAGCAAATATAAATATAAGGAGAATAAAGCAAAGCAAAGAGAAAACCATAGTGTAGTAGGAGGATGCAGATGGGAACCAGATGTGTGGGATGCTTATAGTTTGATTAAAAGAGGATAAAAAGACCTAACTCGTAAGAAAATGCATATGAAAACTTAAAAAATATACCTTAGATTTTGGCAAGAGGCCAAATTAAAATGTAGAAAGGAACTTAACCAAGGATATACAGAAAGATAATACTGGGTTTGATAGAGGTAGCGTAACTGCCAAAGAAAGAAAGAAAGGGAGAACAAACCTACAAAGTTCAACAAAAACATGTATCTAGGGCCAGATGCAACCTTATGAGCTATAGAGGCAGAGTTGAAAAAAGGAAGAGAAGGGGATGGACCTGAACGGAGGCGAAAAGATAAATCCATAGTTGGGGAGGACATTAGGATAAAGATAAAAATAAAAAACGTATACAATGATACAATGTGGATGAAAACCAGAAGGCAAATGGGTAAGAAAATATATATAGAGGAAGAGATAGAATTGAAAGAAAAAGATGGGGATTGCAAAAAAGTAATAAAGTAATCAGTAGGGGAAGATCCCACATGGTGGGCTGACCCGTTGGAATTTTAACTGAGTAAAAAATACAGAAATTGACTTTTTGCAATATAATCTTGTTGAAAAGCTCGTAATCAATTCTATGAACTCCTAAAATTGGATCAAAACTTGTTTTTCGGTCCTTTTGTAGAGGTTTCGGGCGAGCGGGTCTAAATGGGCCTTAAAATGGACCCGTTGAACTTATAACTGCGTAAAAAGAACATAAATTGAATTTTTGCAATACAATAGGGTTGAAAAGCTCGTAATTAACGATGTGAACTCTTAAGTTTTGATTAAAACTTGTTTCGCGGTCCTTTTTGTAGAGGTTTCGGACGAGCGGGTCTAAATGGGCCGTAAAATGGTACCGTTGGAATTTTAACTGAGTAAAAAGTACAAAAATTGAGTTTTTGCAATATAATCATGTTGAAAAGATGGTAATCAATGAACTCCTAAAATTTGATTAAAACTTGCTTTTCGGTCCTTCTTGTAGAGGTTTCGGGCTTGCGGGTCTAAATGGGCCATAAAATGGACACGTTGGACTTTTAACTGAGTAAAAAATACAGAAATTGACTTTTTGCAATTTCAACACTGTTGAAAAGCTTGTAATAAATGATATGAACTCCTATGTTTTGATTAAAACTTGTTTTTCCGTCTTTTTTGTAGAGGTTTCGGACGAGCGAGTCTAAATGGGCCGTAAAATGGACCCATTGGACTTTAATTGAGTGAAAAGTGCATAAATTGAGTTTTTGCAATACAATAGTTTTGAAAAGCTCTTAATCAATTATATGAACTCCTAAAATTTGATTATATCATGTTTTTCGGTCCTTCTTTTAGAGGTTTCGGGCGAGCGGGTCTAAATGGGCCAGAAAATAGACTCGTTGGACTTTTAACGGAGTAAAAATATATAAATTGAGTTTTTGCAATATAATCATGTTGAAAAGCTCGTAATCAATTATATGAACTTCTAAAATTTGATTTAAACTTGTTTTTCGGTCATTTTTGAAGAGGTTTCAGGCGAGCGGGTCTAAATGGGCCGTAAAATGGACCCGTTGGACTTTTAACTAATTAAAAAATACATAAATTGAGTTTTTGCAATACAATAGTGTTGAAAAGCTCGTAATCAACGATATGAACTCTTAAGTTTTGATTAAAACTTGTTTTGCGGTCCTTTTGTAGAGGTTTCGGACGAGCGGGTCTGAATGGGCCGTAAAATGGACCCGTTGGACTTATAACTGAGTAAAAAGTACAAAAATTGAGTTTTTGCAATATAATCCTGTTGAAAAGAATGTAATCAATGATATGAACTCCTAAAATTTGATTAAAACTTGTTTTTCGGTCATTTTTGAAGAGGTTTCGGGCGAGCGAGTCTAAATGGGCCGTAAAATGGACCCGTTGGAATTTTAACTGAGTAAAAAATACAGAAATTGACTTTTTGCAATATAATCATGTTGAAAAGCTCGTAATCAATTATATGAACTCCTAAAATTGGATCAAAACCTGTTTTTTGGTCCTTTTTGTAAAGGTTTCGGGCGAGCGGGTCTAAATGGGCCTAAAAATGGACCCGTTGAACTTATAACTGCGTAAAAAGAACAGAAATTGAATTTTTGCAATACAATAGGGTTGAAAAGCTCGTAATTAATGATGTGAACTCTTAAGTTTTGATTAAAACTTGTTTTGCGGTCCTTTTTGTAGAGGTTTCGGACGAGCGTGTATAAATGGGCCGTAAAATGGTCCCGTTGGACTATTAACTGAGTAAAAAGTACAAAAATTGTGTTTTTGCAATATAATCGTGTTGAAAAGATCGTAATCAATGATATGAACACCTAAAATTTGATTAAAACTTGTTTTTGGTCATTTTTGAAAAGGTTTCGGGCGAGCCGGTCTAAATGGGCCGTAAAATTGACCCGTTGGACATTTAACTAAGTAAAAATATATAGAAATTGACTTTTTTCAATATAATTTTGTTGAAAAGCTCGTAATCAATTCTATGAACTCCTAAAATTGGATCAAAACTTGTTTTTCGGTTCTTTTTGTAAAGGTTTCGGACGAGCGGGTCTAAATGGGCCTTAAAACGGACCCGTTGAACTTATAACTGCCTAAAAAGAACAGAACTTGAATTTTTGCAATACAATAGGGTTGAAAAGCTCGTAATTAATGATGTGAACTCTTAAGTTTTGATTAAAACTTGTTTTGCGGTCCTTTTTGTAGAGGTTTCGGACGAGCGGGTCTAAATGGGCCGCAAAATGGACCCGTTGGACTTTTAACTGATTAAAAAGTACATAAATTGAGTTTTTGCAATATAATTGTGTTGAAAAGATCATAATCAATGATATGAAGTCCTAAAATTTGATTAAACTTGTTATTCGGTCCTTTTTGAAAAGGTTTCGGGCGAGCGGGTTTAAATGGGCCGTATAATTGACCCTTTGGACTTTTAACTTAGTAAAAAATACCGAATTTGAGTTTTTGTAATATAATCTTGTTGAAAAGCTCGTAATCAATTATATTAACTCCTAAAATTCGTTCAAAACTTGGTTTTCGGTCCTTTTTGTAGAGGTTTCGGGCGAGCGGGTCTAAATGGGCCTTAAAATGGACCCGTTGCACTTATAACTGCGTAAAAAGAACATAAATTGAATTTTTTCAATACAATAGTGTTGAAAAGCTCGTAATCAACGATATGAACTCTTAAGTTTTGATTAAAACTTGTTTTGTGGTCCTTTTCGTAGAGGTTTCGGACGAACGAGTCTAAATAGTCCGTAAAATGAATCCGTTGGACTTTTAACTGAGTAAAAAGTACAAAAATTTAGTTTTTGCAATATAATCGTGTTGAAAAGATCGTAATCAATGATATGAACTCCTAAAATTTGATTAAAACTTGTTTTTCGGTCATTTTTGAAGAGGTTTCGGGCGAGCGGGTCTAAATGGGCCGTAAAATGGACCCGTTGGACATTTAACTAAGTAAAAAATATAGAAATTGACTTTTTGCAATATAATCTTGTTGAAAAGCTCGTAATCAATTCTATGAACTCCTAAAATTGGATCAAAACTTGTTTTTCGGTCCTTTTTGTAGAGGTTTCAGAAGAGCGGGTCTAATTGGGCCTTAAAATGGACCCGTTGAACTTATAACTACGTAAAAAGAACAGAAATTGAATTTTTGCAATACAATGGTGTTGAAAAGCTCGTAATCAATGATATGAACCCTAAAATTTGAGTTTTTGCAATATAATCTTGTTGAAAAGCTCGTAATCAATTATATGAACTCCTAAAATTTGATAAAAACTTGTTTTGCGGTCCTTTTTGTAGATGTTTCGGACGAGCGGGTCTAAATGGGCCGTAAAATGGACCCGTTGGACTTTTAACTGAGTAAAAAGTACATAAATTGAGTTTTTGCAATATAATCGTGTTGAGAAGATCGTAATCAATGATATGAAGTCCTAAAATTTGATTAAACTTGTTTTTCGGTCCTTTTTGAAGAGGTTTCGGGTAGGCGGGTCTAAATAGGCCGTAAAATGGACCCGTTGGACTTTTAACTGAGTAAAAAATACCAAATTTGAGTTTTTGCAATATAATCTTGTTGAAAAGCTCGTAATCAATTATATGAACTCCTAAAATTTGATCAAAACTTGTTTTTCAGTACTTTTTGTAGAGGTTTCGGGCGAGCGGGTCTAAATGGGCCTTAAAATGGACCCGTTAAACTTATAACTGCGTAAAAAGAACATAAATTGAATTTTTGCAATACAATAGTGTTGAAAAGCTCCTAATCAACGATATGAACTCTTAAATTTTGATTAAACCTTGTTTTGCGGTCCTTTTTGTAGAGGTTTCGGACCAGCGGGTTTAAATGGGCTGTAAAATGGACCCGTTGGACTTTTAACTGAGTAAAAAGTACAAAAATTGAGTTTTTGCAATATAATCGTGTTGAAAAGATCGTAATCAATGATATGAACTCCTAAAATTTGATTAAAACCTGTTTTTCGGTCATTTTTGAAGAGGTTTCGGGCGAGCATGTCTAAATGGGCCGTAAAATGGACCCGTTGGACTTTTAACTGAGTAAAAATACAAAAATTGACTTTTTGCAATATAATCTTGTTGAAAAGCTCGTAATCAATTATATGAACTCCTAAAATTGGATCAAAACTTGTTTTTAGTCCTCTTTGTAGAGGTTTCGGGTGAGCGGGTTTAAATGGGCCTTAAAATGGACCCGCTGAACTTTTAACTAAGTAAAATGAACATAAATTGAATTTTTGCAATACAATAGTGTTGAAAGGATCGTAATCAACAATATGAACTCTTAAGTTTTGATTAAAACTTGTTTTGCGGTCCTTTTTGTAAAGGTTTCGGACGAGCGGGTCTAAATGGGCTCTAAAATGGACCCATTGGACTTTTAACTGAGTAAAAAATACATAAATTGAGTTTTTGCAATATAATCGTGGTGAAAAGAACGTAATCAATGATATGAAGTCCTAAAATTTGATTAATCTTGTTTTTCGGTCCTTTTTGTAGAGTTTTCGGTCGAGCTTGTCTAAATGGGCCGTAAAATGGACCCGTTGGACTTTTAACTGAGTAAAAAATACAGAAATTGAGTTTTTTCAATATAATCTTGTTGAAAAGCTCGTCATCAATTATATGAACTCCTAAAATTTGACCAAAACTTGTTTTTCGGTCATTTTTGTAGAGGTTTCGGGCGAGCGGGTTTAAATGGGCCTTAAAAAGGACCCGTTGGACATTTAACTTAATAAAAAGAACAAAAATTGAATTTTTGCAATACAATAGTGTTAAAAAGCTCGTAATCAATGATATGAACTCTTAAGTTTTGATTAAAACTTGATTTGCGATCTTTTCTGTAGAGGTTTCGGACGAGAGGGTCTAAATGGGCCGTAAAATGGACCCATTTGACTTTTAACTGAGTAAAATGTAACACCTCAATTTTGGGCTTGGAAGTTTAGGGTTTGAACTGGACCAGTCTGATTTTTGGTTCGAATATAAAAGGAGGTTTTAGGGAAAGCCTAGTTCGGGATGCTTTAAAAATATGGAAAAATATCTAAAAATCCTCTTTTAATATATATAAGAGAGTGGTGAAATCAATTTCGCAAAATAAGGTTTGGAAATACTACATTTCGGTGTAGTGACTAAAATGCGATTTTTGAAAAGTTTACTGGTGACTGTTTTGTAAGGATTGAAACTTTGAATCTTTAAGGAGCTAATTTACCCAAATATGATTTCTCCAGATTTTTCCTTAATTTGAGTGAATTAATTAATGTTTTAATTAATTAGAAAAGAAGAGAAACTACCTTTTGGAAAAATCATAACTACCTTTTCCTAAAATTTTCTCATTTCTTTTTCTCTCAAAATTCCATCATCCAAACACTTTTCTCCAGTAGTTTTTTCATTGATTTCCACTTCAATTGATGAGATTTCTATCATCAATTAGTTCCTAATCAATCTTACATCAAATCCTTTTGATTTCCTCATTGAATTTTCAAGGAAATTGGCTCAAATCAAGGAGAAATCACCATTTAGAGGTAAGATTGTTCTTCTCCTCTAAATACTCAGTTCTTTACTGAAATTCCCAAGTTGTCAATCCTTAATTTAAGTTTTATAAATGGTTTTAATGATAGGAACTTGATTTTGGCTTTAAAACTTAAGATTTGGAAGTAATCTTGAAGAATTTCGTTGTGATTGTTTGGGCTCTGTTTTGAGATGATTCTTAAATGTATTTTGGATGTCTAATGATGTGTAAATGAGGTTTTATCAATGCAATCCCGAATAGGTTGTATTTTCTAAGTTTTTGCTTATGAAATGGTGGTTTTTGAGGTGATCTTGGTGTTCTGTTGTAGCTGGAGGTATAATGACGAGTTTAGGTTCATTTTGGATGTTGATTGATGTTTAGAAATGGTTAGAAGTGATGGATCTTGGATGGGTTAAGTTTTGGAAGAGTTTGGAGGTGATTTCGGTTGTGTTTGGTAGCCGAAATGATGGCTTTAGGTAGAGCAGCGAGTTTAAGTGTGTTGGCTGAAGATTTCAATGCATGATGATGCATTAATCCTCTGCTTTGATGTGTTTAAAACAGGGGAGACATCTTCGGACACTTGTGGAGTTGATCCGGAGGCTTGATCGGCGTTTCGGCAAGCTTACGAAACGGAATTGGTGAGTGGAGTTGGGTTTCCAGCTTTGAAACCATTATTTGAAGGTTTTGGGAGCTTAGTTTAAGTCTAAACAATTTAACTAAGCTCAAGAGTAAGTTTTTGGAAAAACTCTCTTGGATGAGCCATGAAGTGGTTCGATGCATTGGTTATAAATTGCATGTTTAAATTCTGTTTTGAAAGCATGTTTTAGCATGGTTAATGCTGGTTTTGAAAGCCATGTGTTGAAGGATGCTCAAGGTAAGAGATCCTTGTTTTGGCATGTTATTAATTTGGTAATGATGCATAGTGATGCATGGTGTTTAATGTTTAAAAACAGTGGATTAATGATGTTATTTGATGTATATTGGCAAGTGATGAATTGGTTTTAAAGTACTTGAATCAGATATAATTAGTCAGCTATAGGATTGGGTGCACCGTGAATAAAGTCGCCTTGGATGTTGAGGGGTTGTGATTGTACCAAAAACTCCATCCAAGTATCCTAACGAGAGAGGTAAGATCACAACGGTGGTTAAAAGTCCGTTTGTGGATCTTGGTAAGGTCACAACGGTGGTTAAAAGTCTATGTGTGGACCTTGTGATATGTGTCCCGTACTCTCGTTAGGAAGTTATACAACTACCGATGAGTGGTGTCGAGGGGTTGTGATTGTACCGTAAACTCCACCCTATGTTGTTCGGTAGTGTGTATGAAGCGTGTGGGACAACGCTTGTAATCCGCGTATCCGATTGTGTTTTATGTTGTAAAAGAGTATGAATTATCACTTGAAAGCCAATATGTTGAATTGATGTAATGAAGCATGAGATGCTTGTAAAGTATGCAAGGTTGCATGAAAAGAGTTAAGCTTGTTGAAAGTGTTTTCTAAAAGGGCATTATTGTGTTGTTTCCTTTATAGCATGTCTCACTAAGCTATTGTGCTTACACTCTCTCTTTTGTACCAATAATGCAGACAATTGAAGTGTTTGAGGGCAACAAGGAAGCTAAGAGTCCAAGGGAAACTAAGCTCATGTATGGTGATGTTTTCATACACTATTAGTTTTGGTAATTTGGCAATGGGAACCTAAAGTGTGTTTTTGGGAGATGTTTTGGACTCCCTAGTTGTGGCATGATGCTTTTGATGTTTTGGATTTGTAATTGGCCTTTTAATGCTTGCTTTGGAGTTTGGATGGTTATTTGGTTTTGGTTATTAGGATGCATGCCTATAGACATGTGATGTTTGATGTTTGATGCCATGAATGTGTTTAGAAGTTGCAAACATGTACCTTATATGTATGATGACTTGTTGGCATGGTTAGGAAGTCATTTGGTCGTGTTTGAGTGGATTTTTGTATGAAAAACCAGCAAAATCTACAGCTTCTGGGCAAACCGTATCGGAACGGGCACTAGCGTTTCGAAACAGGGCCTGTAATGGCCTTCGTGTTTCGAAATGGCTGGAGGTTGTTCCGAAACGTTTTGGCTACTGTCAAGCCCTATTTCGGAACTAGTCTCAAAACGAACCCGTGTTTCGGAACGGTCAACACTGTTTTGAAACGGGTGACCGTTGGGCACTGATTTGAATGGTGTTGAGGTTTGCAAGTTTTACGTTTTAGTCCCAAAAGATGTCTTTGCAATTGTATGAGTTCGAGAAGTCCAATTAAATTGAAATTTGACAGGGAAGCATGTAAAATGACTAATTTCATATTGGTAACTTGAAAATCAATTAAGACCTTCTAATTTTAAAATTTACATTTTGGTCCCTATTATTTGTCTTTTGTGCAATTGAGTCCCTTATTTGAATCCGATCGCTGTGCTTATTATGTAAATGTTTCTCAAGTGTTCGCTTAGGGTTAACGTGCATCTAGACAAGATTAAAAAGAAAAAAAAGGGTCGTTAATCAAGGTTGACTTTCGAGTTGACTTTGGTTTTCCCCGTGTAATCTTCGTAGTTCGGGTCAACCGTCTAGGCCGGGCTAAAGGGGTTACTTAAAAAATACATAAATTTTGTTTTTGCAATATAATCATGTTGAAAAGATCGTAATCAATGATATGAAGTCCTAAAATTTGATTAAACTTGTTTTCGGTCCTTTTTGAAGAGGTTTCGGGCGAGCGGGTCTAAATGGGCCGTAAAATGGACCCGTTGGACTTTTAACTGAGTAAAAAAAATACCGAATTTGAGTTTATGCAATATAATCTTGTTGAAAAGCTCTTAATCAATTATATGAACTCCTAAAAATTGATCAAAACTTGTTTTCGGTCATTTTTGTAGAGGCTTCGGGCGAGCGGGTCTAAATGGGCCTTAAAATGGACCCGTTGAACTTATAACTGCGTAAAAAGAACAGAAATTGAATTTTTGCAATACAATAGTGTTGAAAAGCTCGTAATCAACGATATGAAGTCTTAAGTTTTGATTAAAACTTGTTTTGCGGTCCTTTTTGTAGAGGTTTCGGACGAGCGGGTCTAAATGGGCCGTAAAATGGACCCGTTGGTCTTTTACTTGAGTAAAAAGTACATAATTGAGTTTTTGCAATATAATCGTGTTGAAAAGATAGTAATCAATGATATGAACTCCTAAAATTTTATTAAAACCTGTTTTTTGGTCATTTTTGAAGAGGTTTCGGGCGAGCAGGTCTAAATGGGCCTTAAAATGGACCCGTAGAACTTATAAATGCGTAAAAATACATAAATTGAATTTTTGCAATACAATAGTGTTGAAAAGCTCGTAATCAACTATATGAACTCTTAAGTTTTGATTAAAACTTGTTTTGCGGTCAATTATATGAAATACAAAAATTGGATCAAAACTTGTTTTTAAGTCCAAAAATTGACTTTTAACAGAATAAAAAATACAAAAATTGACTTTTTGCATTATAATCTTGTTGAAAAGCTCGTAATCAATTATATGAACTCCAAAAATTGGATCAAAACTTGTTTTTAAGTCCTTTTTGTAGAGGTTTCAGGCGAGCAGGTTTAAATGGGCCTTAAAATGGACATGCTGAACTTTTAACTAAGTAAACTGAACAGAAATTGAATTTTTACAATACAATAGTGTTGAAAGGATCATAATCAACAGTATGAACTCTTAAGTTTTGATTAAAACTTGTTTTGCGGTTCTTTTTGTAAAGGTTTCGGACGAGTGGGTCTAAATTTGCCCTAAAATGGATCCATTGGACTTTTAACTGAGTAAAAAATACATAAATTGAGTTTTTACAATATAATCGTGGTGAAAAGAACGTATTCAATTATATGAAGTCCTAAAATTAGATTAAACTTGTTTTTCGGTCATTTTTGTAGAGTTTTTGGGCGAGCGTGTCTAAATGGGCGGTAAAATGGATTCGTTGGATTATTAACTGAGTAAAAAATTCATAAATTGAGTTTTTGCAATATAATCTTGTTGAAAAGCTCGTCATCAATTATATGAACTCCTAAAATTTGATCAAAACTTATTTTTCAGTCATTTTTGTAGAGGTTTCAGGCGAGCGGGTTTAAATGGGCCTTAAAATGAACCCGTTGAACTTTTAACTGAGTAAAAAGAACAAAAATTGAATTTTTGCAATACAATAACGTTAAAAAGCTCGTAATCAATGATATAAACTCTTAAGTTTTGATTAAAACTTGTTTTGCGGTCCTTTATGTAGAGGTTTCGGACGAGCGGGTCTAAATGGGTCGTAAAATGGACCCGTTTGACTTTTAACTGAGTAAAAAGTACATAAATTGAGTTTTTGCAATATAATCGTGGTGGAAAGATCGTAATCAATGATATGAAGTCCTAAAATTTGATTAAACTTGTTTTTCGGTCCATTTTGAAAAGGTTTCGGGCGAGCGGGTCTAAATGGGCCATAAAATGGACTCGTTGGGCTTTTAACTTAGTAAAAAATACTGAATTTGAGTTTTTGCAATATAATCTTGTTGAAAAGCTCGTAATCAATTATATGAACTCCTAAAATTGGATCAAAACTTGTTTTTAAGTCCTTTTTGTAGAGGTTTCGGGCGAGCGGGTTTAAATGGGCCTTAAAATGGACCCGCTGAACTTTTAACTAAGTAAAATGAACAGAAATTGAATTTTTGCAATACAATAGTGTTGAAAGGATCGTAATTAACAATATGAACTCTTAAGTTTTGATTAAAACTTGTTTTGCGGTTCTTTTTGTAAAGGTTTCAGACGAGCGGGTATAAATGGGCCCTAAAATGGACCCATTGGACATTTAACTGAGTAAAAAATACATAAATTGAGTTTTTGAAATATAATCGTGGTGAAAAGAACGTAATCAATGAT
Organism: Hibiscus trionum; assembly: GCA_030270665.1. NCBI lineage: Eukaryota > Viridiplantae > Streptophyta > Magnoliopsida > Malvales > Malvaceae > Hibiscus > Hibiscus trionum. The sequence continues at coordinate 34,474,220 of BSYR01000026.1, read as the reverse complement.
ATGAAGTCCTAAAATTTGATTAAACTTGTTTTTCGGTTCTTTTTGTAGAGTTTTCGGGCGAGCGTGTCTAAATGGGCCATAAAATTGACTCGTTCGACTTTTAGCTCAGTAAAAAATACAGAAATTGAGTTTTTGCAATAAAATCTTGTTGAAAAGCTCGTCATCAATTACATGAACTCCTAAAATTTGATCAAAACTTGTTTTCGGTCATTTTTGTAGAGGTTTCTGGTGAGCATGTTTAAATGGGCCTTAAAATGGACCCGTTGGACTTTTAACTGAGTAAAAAGAACAAAAATTGAATTTTTGCAATACAATAGTGTTAAAAAGCTCGTAATCAATGATATGAACTCTTAAGTTTTGATTAAAACTTGATTTGCGGTCTTTTCTGTAGAGGTTTCGGACGAGAGGGTCTAAATAGGCCGTAAAATGGACTCGTTGGACTTTAAACTGAGTAAAAAGTACAAAAATTGAGTTTTTGCAATATAATCGTGTTGAAAAGATCGTAATCAATGATATGAAGTCCTAAATTTTGAATAAAACTTGTTTTTCGATCCTTTGTGTTGAGGTTTCGGGCGAGCGGGTCTAATTGGGCTATAAAATATACCCGTTGGACTTTTAACTGAGTAAAAAATACAAAAATTGAGTTTTTGCAATATAATCTTGTTAAAAAGTTCGTAATCAATTATATGAACTCTTAAAATTTGATTAAAACTTGTTTTTCGGTCATTTTTGAAGAGGTTTCGGGCAAGCAAGTCTAAATGGGCCTTAAAATGGACCCGTTGGATTTTTAACTGTGTTAAAAGAACATAAATCAAAATTTTGCAAAACCATAGTGTTGAAAAGCTCATAATCAATAATATGAACTCCTAAGTTTTGATTAAATGTTTATTTGCGGTCCTTTTTGTTGATGTTTCGGACGAGCGAGTCTAAATGGGCCGTAAAATGGACCCGTTGGACTTTAAACTGAGTAAAAAGTATATAATTTGAGTTTTTGCAATATAATTCTATTGAAAAGATCGTAATTAATGATATGAAGTCCTAAAATTTGATTAAAACATATTTTTCGGTCCTTTTTGTAGAGGTTTCGGGCGAGCGGGTCTAAATGGCCTTAAAATGGTCCCGTTGGACTTTTAACTGAGTTAAAAATACATAAATTGAGTTTTTGCAATATAATCGTGTTGAAAAGAACGTAGTCAATGATTTGAAGTCCTAAAATTTAATTAAACTTGTTTTTCGGTCCTTTTGTAGAGGTTTCGGGCGATCGTGTCTAAATGGGCCGTAAAATGGACCCGTTGGACTTTTAACTGAGTAAAAAATATAGAAATTGAGTTTTTGCAATATAATCTTGTTGAAAAGCTCGTCATCAATTATATGAACTCCTAAAATTTGATCAGAACTTGTTTTTCCGTCGTTTTTGTAGAGGTTTCGGGCGAGCGGGTTTAAATGGGCCTTAAAATGGACCCGTTGGACTTTTAACTGAGTAAAAATAACAAAAATTGAATTTTTGCAATACAATAGTGTTAAAAAGCTCGTAATCAATGATATGAACTCTTAAGTTTTGATTAAAACTTGTTTTGCGGTCCTTTTTGTAGAGGTTTCGAACGAGCGGGTCTAAATGGGCCGTAAAATGCACCCATTGGACTTTTAACTGAGTAAAAAGTACAAAAAATTGAGTTTTTGCAATATAATCGTGTTGAAAAGATCGTAATCAATGATATGAAGTCCTAAAATTTGAATAAAACTTGTTTTTCGATCCTTTGTGTTGAGGTTTCAGGCCAGCGGGTCTAAATGGTCCATAAAATGGACCCCTTGGACTTTTAACCGAGTAAAAAATACAAAAATTGTGTTTTTGCAATATAATCTTGTTAAAAAGTTTGTAATCAATTATATGAACTTCTAAAATTTGATTAAAACCTCTTTTTCGGTCATTTTTGAAGAGGTTTCGGGCGAGCAAGTCTAAATGGGCCTTAAAATGAACCCGTTGGATTTTTAACTGTGTTAAAAGTACATAAATCATGTTTTTGAAAAACCATAGTGTTGAAAAGCTCGTAATCAATGATATGAACTCCTAAGTTTTGATTAAAACTTTATTTGCAGTCCTTCTTGTAGCTGTTTCGGACGAGCGGGTCTAAATGGGCCGTAAAATGGACCCGTTGGACTTTAAACTCAGTAAAAAGTACATAATTTGAGTTTTTGCAATATAATTCTATTGAAAAGATCGTAATCAATGATATGAAGTCCTAAAATTGGATTAAAACATATTTTTCGGTCCTTTTTGTAGTGGTTTCGGGCGAGCGGGTCTAAATGGGTCTTAAAATGGACCCGTTGGACTTTTAACTGAGTAAGAAATACAGAAATTGAATTTTTTCAATATAATCTTGTTGAAAAGCTCGGAATCAATTATATGAACTCCTTAAATTTGATTAAAACTTGTTTTTTGGCCATTCTTGAAGAGGTTTTAAGCGAGCGGGTCTAAATGGGCCTTAAAATGGACCCGTTGGACTTTTAACTGAGTAAAAAAATATAAAAATTGAGTTTTTGAAATATAATCTTGTTGAAAAGCTCGTCATCAATTATATGAACTCCTAAAATTTGATCAAAACATGTTTTTCGGTCATTTTTGAAGAGGTTTCGGACGAGTGGGTTTAAATGGGCCTTAAAATGGACCCGTTGGACTTTTAACTGAGTAAAAAGAACAAAAATTGAATTTTTACAATACAATAGTGTTAAAAAGCTCGTAATCAATGATATGAACTCTTAAGTTTTGATTAAAACCTGTTTTGCGGTCCTTTTTCTAGAGGTTTCGAACGAGCGGGTCTAAATGGGCCGTAAAATGGACCAATTGGACTTTTAATTGAGTAAAAAGTACAAAAATTTGAGTTTTTGCAATATAATCGTGTTGAAAAGATCGTAATCAATGATATGAAGTCCTAAAATTTGAATAAAACTTGTTTTTCGATCCTTTGTGTTGAGGTTTCAGGCCAGCGGGTCTAATTGGGCCATAAAATGGACCCATTGGACTTTTAACTAAGTAAAAAATACAAAAATTGAGTTTTTGAAATATAATCTTGTTAAAAAGTTTGTAATCAATTATATGAACTTCTAAAATTTGATTAAAATCTCTTTTTCGGTCATTTTAGAAGAGGTTTCGGGCGAGCAAGTCTAAATGGGCCTTAAAATGAACCCGTTGGATTTTTAACTGTGTTAAAAGTACATAAATCAAATTTTTGCAAAACCATAGTGTTGAAAAGCTCTTAATCAATGATATGAACTCCTAAGTTTTGATTAAAACTTTATTTGCAGTCCTTCTTGTAGCTGTTTCGGACGAGCGGGTCTAAATGGGCCGTAAAATGGACCCGTTGGACTTTAAACTCAGTAAAAAGTACATAATTAGAGTTTTTGCAATATAATTCTATTGAAAAGATCGTAATCAATGATATGAAGTCCTAAAATTTGAATAAAACATATTTTTCGGTCCTTTTTGTAGAGGTTTCGGGCGAGCGGGTCTAAATGGGCCTTAAAATGGACCCGTTGGACTTTTAACTGAGTATGAAATACAGAAATTGAATTTTTGCAATATAATCTTGTTGGAAAGCTCGAAATCAATTATATGAACTCCTTAAATTTGATTAAAACTTGTTTTTCGGTCATTTTTGAAGAGGTTTCGGGCGAGCGGGTCAAAACGTGCCGTAAAATGGACTCGTTGGACATTTAACTGAGTGAAAAATACATAAATTGACTTTTTGCAATATAATCTTGTTGAAAAGCTCGTAATCAATTATATGAACTCCTAAAATTGGATCAAAACTTGTTATTTGGTCCTTTTTGTAGAGGTTTCGGTAGAGCGGGTCTAAATGGGCCTTAAAATTTAGCCGTTGAACTTTTAACTGAGTAAAAAGAACATAAATTGAAATTTTTGCAATATAATAGTGTTGAAATGCTCGTAATCAACGATATGAGCTCTTAAGTTTTGATTAAAACTTGTTTTGCGGTCCTTTTTGTAGAGGTTTCGGACGAGCGGGTCTAAATGGGCCGTAAAATGGACCCGTTGGACTTTTAACTGAGTAAAAAGTACATAAATTGAGTTTTTGCAACATAATCGTGTTGAAAAGATTGTAATAAATGATATGAAGTCCTAAGATTTGATTAAACTTGTTTTTCGGTCCATTTTGAAGAGGTTTTGGGCGAGCGGGTCTAAATGGGCCATAAAATGGACCCGTTGGACTTTTAACTTAGTAAAAAATACCGAATTTGAGTTTTTGCAATATAATCTTGTTGAAAAGCTTGTAATCAATTATATGAACTCCTAAAATTGGATCAAAACTTGTTTTTCGGTCCTTTTTGTAGAGGTTTCAAACGAGCGGGTCTAAATGGGCCTTAAAATTGACCCGTTGAACTTTTAACTGAGTAAAAAGAACAGAAATTGAATTTTGGCAATACAATAAAGTTGAAAAGCTCGTAATCAATGATATGAACTCTTTAAGTTTTGATTAAAACTTGTTTTGCGGTCCTTTTTGTAGAGGTTTCGGACGAGCCAGTCTAAATAGGACGTAAAATGGACCCGTTGGACTTTTAACTGAGTAGAAAGTACATAAATTGAGTTTTTGCAATATAATCATGTTGAAAAGATCGTAATCAATGATATGAAGTCCTAACATTTGATTAAACTTGTTTTTCGGTCCTTTTTGTAGAGGTTTCGGGCAAGTGGGTCTAAATGGGCCGTAAAATGGATCTGTTGGACTTTTAACTGAGTAAAAAATACAGAATTTGAGTTTTTACAATATAATCTTGTTGAAAAGCTCGTAATCAATTATATGAACTCCTAAAATTTGATCAAAACTTGGTTTTCGGTCCTTTTGTAGAGGTTTCGGGCGAGCAGGTCTAAATGGGCCTTCAAATGGACCCGTTGAACTTATAATTGCGTGAAAAGAACATAAATTGAATTTTTGCAATACAATAGTGTTGAAAAGCTCGTAATCAATGATATGAACTCTTAAGTTTTGATTAAAACTTGTTTTGCGTTCGTTTTTGTAGAGGTTTCAGATGAGCAGGTCTAAATGGGTCGTAAAATGGACCCATTGGACTTTTAACTGAGTAAAAAGTACATAAATTGAGTTTTTCAAATATAATCGTGTTGAAAAGATTGTAATCAATGATATGAAGTCCTAAAATTTGATTAAAACATGTTTTTCGGTCCTTTTTGTAGAGGTTTCGGGCGAGCGAGTCTAAATGGGCCTCAAAATGGACCCGTTGGACTTTTAACTGAGTAAGAAATACAGAAATTGAATTTTTGCAATATAATCTTGTTGAAAAGCTTGGAATCAATTATATGAACTCCTTAAATTTGATTAAAACTTGTTTTTCTGTCATTTTTGAAGAGGTTTCGGGCGAGCGGGTCTAAATGTGCCGTAAAATGGACCCGTTGGATATTTAACTGAGTAAAAAATACAAAAAATTGACTATTAGCAATATAATCTTTTTGAAAAGCTCGTAATCAATTATATGAACTCCTAAAATTGGATCAAAACTTGTTTTTCAGTCCTTTTTGTTGAGGTTTCGGACGAGCGGGTCTAAATGAGCCTTAAAATTGACCCGTTGAACTTTTAACTGAGTAAAAAGAACAGAAATTGAATTTTTGCAATACAATAGTGTTGAAAAGCTCGTAATCAACGATATGAACTCTTAAGTTTTGATTAAAACTTGTTTTGCGGTCCTTTTTTGTAGAGGTTTCGAACGAGCGAGTCTAAATGGGTCGTAAAATGGACCTATTGGACTTTTAACTGAGTAAAAAGTACCGAAATTGAGTTTTTGCAATATAATCGTGTTGAAAAGATCGTAATCAATGATATGAATTCCTAAAATTTGATTAAACTTGTTTTTTTGGTGAGGTTTTGGGCGAGCGGGTCTAAATGTGCCGTAAAATGGACACGTTGGACTTTTACCTAAGTAAAAAATATAGAAATTGAGTTTTTGCAATATAATCTTGTTGGAAAGCTCGTGATCATATTTACGAACACCTAAAATTTGATCAAAACTTGTTTTTCGGTCATTTTTGTAGAGGTTTCGGGCGAACGGGTCTAAATGGGCCTTAAAATGGACTCATTCAACTTATAATTGAGTAAAACGAATAGAAATTGAATTTTTGCAATACAATAGTGTTGAAAAGCTCGTAATCAACAGTATGAACTCTTATGTTTTGATTAAAACTTGTTTTGCGGTCTTTTTTGTAGAGGTTTCGAACGAGCGGGTCTAAATGGGCCGTAAAATGGACCCGTTGGACTTTTAACTAAGTAAAAAGTACATAAATTGAGTTTTTGCAATAAAATCATGTTGAAAAGATCGTAATCAATGATATGAACTCCTATAGTTTGATTGAAACTTGTTTTCGGTCATTTTTGAAGAGGTTTCGGGCGAGCGGGTCTAAATGGGCCGTAAAATGGACCCGTTGGACTTTTAACAGAGTAAAAAATATAGAAATTGACTTTTTGTAATATAATCTTGTTGAAAATCTCGTAATCAATTATATGAACTCCTAAAATTGGATCAAAACTTATTTTTTAGTCCTTTTAGAAGTGGTTTCGGGAGAGCGGGTTTAAATGGGCCTTGAAATGGACCCGTTGAACTTTTAATTGAGTAAAACGAACATAAATTGAATTTTTGCAATACATTAGTGTTGAAAAGCTCGTAATCAACGATATGAACTCTTAAGTTTTGATTAAAACTTGTTTTGCGATCCTTTTTGTAGAGGTTTCGGACAAGCGGGTCTAAATGGGCTGTAAAATAGACCCATTGGACTTTTAACTAAGTAAAAAATTCATAAATTTAGTTTTTGCAATATAATCGTGTTGAAAAGAACGTAATCAATGATATGAAGTCCCAAAATTTGATTAAACATGTTTTTCGGTCCTTTTTGTAGAGGTTTCGGGCGAGCGGGTCTAAATGGGCCGTAAAATGGACCCGTTGGATATTTAACTGAGTAAAAAATACAAAAAATTGACTATTAGCAATATAATCTTTTTGAAAAGCTCATAATCAATTATATGAACTCCTAAAATTGGATCAAAACTTGTTTTTCAGTCCTTTTTGTTGAGGTTTCGGACGAGCGGGTCTAAATGAGCCTTAAAATTGACCCGTTGAACTTTTAACTGAGTAAAAAGAACAGAAATTGAATTTTTGCAATACAATAGTGTTGAAAAGCTCGTAATCAACGATATGAACTCTTAAGTTTTGATTAAAACTTGTTTTGCGGTCCTTTTTTGTAGAGGTTTCGAACGAGCGAGTCTAAATGGGTCGTAAAATGGACCTATTGGACTTTTAACTGTGTAAAAAGTACCTAAATTGAGTTTTTTCAATATAATCGTGTTGAAAAGATCGTAATCAATGATATGAATTCCTAAAATTTTATTAAACTTGTTTTTTGTAGAGGTTTTGGGCGAGCGGGTCTAAATGGGCCGTAAAATGGACATGTTGGACTTTTACCTAAGTAAAAAAATATAGAAATTGAGTTTTTGCAATATAATCTTGTTGTAAAGCTCGTGATCATATTTACGAACACCTAAAATTTGATCAAAACTTGTTTTTCGGTCCTTTTTGTAGAGGTTTCAAACGAGCGAGTCTAAATGGGCCTTAAAATTGACCCGTTGAACTTTTAACTGAGTAAAAAGAACAGAAATTGAATTTTGGCAATACAATAGTGTTGAAAAGCTCGTAATCAATGATATGAACTCTTTAAGTTTTGATTAAAACTTGTCTTGCGGTTCTTTTTGTAGAGGTTTCGGACGAGCCAGTCTAAATAGGACGTAAAATGGACCCGTTGGACTTTTAACTGAGTAGAAAGTACATAAATTGAGTTTTTGCAATATAATCGTGTTGAAAAGATCGTAATCAATGATATGAAGTCCTAACATTTGATTAAACTTGTTTTTCGGTCCTTTTTGTAGAGGTTTCGGGCAAGTGCATCTAAATGGGCCGTAAAATGGATCTGTTGGACTTTTAACTGAGTAAAAAATACAGAATTTGAGTTTTACAATATAATCTTGTTGAAAAGCTCGTAATCAATTATATGAAATCCTAAAATTTGATCAAAACTTGGTTTTCGGTCCTTTTGTAGAGGTTTCGGGCGAGCAGGTCTAAATGGGCCTTCAAATGGAACCGTTGAACTTATAATTGCGTGAAAAGAACATAAATTGAATTTTTGCAATACAATAGTGTTGAAAAGCTCGTAATCAATGATATGAACTCTTAAGTTTTGATTAAAACTTGTTTTGCGTTCGTTTTTGTAGAGGTTTCGGATGAGCAGGTCTAAATGGGTCGTAAAATGGACCCATTGGACTTTTAACTGAGTAAAAAGTACATAAATTGAGTTTTTCAAATATAATCGTGTTGAAAAGATTGTAATCAATGATATGAAGTCCTAAAATTTGATTAAAACATGTTTTTCGGTCCTTTTTGTAGAGGTTTCGGGCGAGCGAGTCTAAATGGGCCTCAAAATGGACCCGTTGGACTTTTAACTGAGTAAGAAATACAGAAATTGAATTTTTGCAATATAATCTTGTTGAAAAGCTTGGAATCAATTATATGAACTCCTTAAATTTGATTAAAACTTGTTTTTCTGTCATTTTTGAAGAGGTTTCGGGCGAGCGGGTCTAAATGTGCCGTAAAATGGACCCGTTGGATATTTAACTGAGTAAAAAATACAAAAAATTGACTATTAGCAATATAATCTTTTTTAAAAGCTCGTAATCAATTATATGAACTCCTAAAATTGGATCAAAACTTGTTTTTCAGTCCTTTTTGTTGAGGTTTCGGACGAGCGGGTCTAAATGAGCCTTAAAATTGACCCGTTGAACTTTTAACTGAGTAAAAAGAACAGAAATTGAATTTTTGCAATACAATAGTGTTGAAAAGCTCGTAATCAACGATATGAACTCTTAAGTTTTGATTAAAACTTGTTTTGCGGTCCTTTTTTGTAGAGGTTTCGAACGAGCGAGTCTAAATGGGTCGTAAAATGGACCTATTGGACTTTTAACTGAGTAAAAAGTACCGAAATTGAGTTTTTGCAATATAATCGTGTTGAAAAGATCGTAATCAATGATATGAATTCCTAAAATTTGATTAAACTTGTTTTTTTGGTCTTTTTTGTAGAGGTTTTGGGCGAGCGGGTCTAAATGGGCCGTAAAATGGACACGTTGGACTTTTACCTAAGTAAAAAATATAGAAATTGAGTTTTTGCAATATAATCTTGTTGGAAAGCACGTGATCATATTTACGAACACCTAAAATTTGATCAAAACTTGTTTTTCGGTCATTTTTGTAGAGGTTTCGGGCGAACGGGTCTAAATGGGCCTAAAAATGGACTCATTCAACTTATAATTGAGTAAAACGGATAGAAATTGAATTTTTGCAATACAATAGTGTTGAAAAGCTCGTAATCAACAGTATGAACTCTTAAGTTTTGATTAAAACTTGTTTTGCGGTCTTTTTTGTAGAGGTTTCGAACGAGCGGGTCTAAATGGGCCGTAAAATGGACCCGTTGGACTTTTAACTAAGTAAAAAGTACATAAATTGAGTTTTTGCAATAAAATCGTGTTGAAAAGATCGTAATCAATGATATGAACTCCTAAAGTTTGATTGAAACTTGTTTTCGGTCATTTTTGAAGAGGTTTCGGGCGAGCGGGTCTAAATGGGCCGTAAAATGGACCCGTTGGACTTTTAACAGAGTAAAAAATATAGAAATTGACTTTTTGTAATATAATCTTGTTGAAAATCTCGTAATCAATTATATGAACTCCTAAAATTGGATCAAAACTTATTTTTTAGTCCTTTTAGAAGTGGTTTCGGGAGAGCGGGTTTAAATGGGCCTTAAAATGGACCCGTTGAACTTTTAACTGAGTAAAACGAACATAAATTGAATTTTTGCAATACAATAGTGTTGAAAAGCTCGTAATCAACGATATGAACTCTTAAGTTTTGATTAAAACTTGTTTTGCGGTCCTTTTTGTAGAGGTTTCGGACAAGCGGGTCTAAATGGGCTGTAAAATAAACCCATTGGACTTTTAACTAAGTAAAAAATTCATAAATTTAGTTTTTGCAATATAATCGTGTTGAAAAGAACGTAATCAATGATATGAAGTCCCAAAATTTGATTAAACATGTTTTTCGGTCCTTTTTGTAGAGGTTTCGGGCGAGCGGGTCTAAATGGACCGTAAAATGGACCCGTTGGACTTTTAACTAAGTAAAAAATACAGAAATTGAGTTTTTCCATTATAATCTTGTTGAAAAACTCGTAATAAATTATATGAACTCCTAAAATTTTATCAAAACTTGTTTTTTGATCATTTTATAGAGGTTTCGGGCGAGCGAGTCTAAATGGGCTTTAAAATGGACCCGTTGGACTTTTAACTGAGTAAAAATAACAAAAATTGAATTTTTGCAATGCAATAGTTTGAAAAGCTCGTAATCAATGATATGAACTCTAAAGTTTTGATTAAAACATTATTTGCGGTCTTTTTGCAATGCAATAGTTTGAAAAGCTCGTAATCAATGATATGAACTCTAAAGTTTTGATTAAAACTTGATTTGCGGTCTTTTGTAGAGGTTTCGGACGAGAGGGTCTAAATGGGCCGTAAAATGGACCTGTTGGACTTTAAACTGAGCAAAAAGTACATAATTTGAGTTTTTGCAATATAATCGTGTTGAAAAGATCGTAATCAATGATATTAAGTCCTAAAATTTGATTAAAACTTGTTTTTCGGTCCTTTTTGTTGAGATTTCGGGCGAGCGGGTCTAAATGTGCCGCAAAATGGACCCGTTGGACTTTTAACTGAGTAAAAATACAAAAATTGAGTTTTTGCAGTATAATCTTGATAAAAAGCTCGTAATCAATTATATGAACTCCTAAATTTTGATTAAAATATGTTTTTCGGTCAGTTTTGAAGGGGTTTCGGGCGAGCGGGTCTAAATGGGCCTTAAAATGGACCTGTTGGATTTTTAACTGTGTTAAAAGAACAGAAATCAAATTTTTGCAAAACCATAGTGTTGAAAAGCTCGTAATCAATGATATGAATTCCTAAGTTTTGATTAAAACTTTATTTGCTGTCCTTTTTGTTGATGTTTCGGACAAGCGAGTCTAAATGGGCCGTAAAATGGACCCGTTGGACTTTAAACTGAGTAAAAAGTACATAATTTAAGTTTTTGCATTATAATCGTTTTGAAAAGATCGTAATCAATGATATGAAGTCCTAAAATTTGATTAAAACTTGTTTTTCGGTCCTTTTTGTTGAGATTTCGGGCGAGCGCGTCTAAATGGGCCGCAAAATGGACCCGTTGGACTTTTAACTAAGTAAAAAATACAAAAATTGAGTTTTTGCTGTATAATCTTGTTAAAAAGCTCGTAATCAATTATATGAACTCCTAAAATATGATTAAAACTTGTTTTTCGGTCATTTTTGAAGAGGTTTCGGGCGAGCGGGTCTAAATGGGCCTTAAAATGGACCCCTTGGATTTTTAACTGTGTTAAAAGAAGACAAATCAAATTTTTGCAAAACCATAGTGTTGAAAAGCTCGTAATCAATTATATGAACTCCTACGTTTTGATTTAAACTTTATTTGCGGTTCTTTTTGTAGATGTGTCGGACAAGCGGGTCTAAATGGGCCGTAAAATGGACCCGTTGGACTTTAAACTGAGTAAAAAGTACATAATTTGAATTTTTGCAATATAATCGTGTTGAAAAGATCGTAATCAATTATATGAATTCCTAAAATTTGATCAAAACTTGTTTTTCGGTCCTTTTTGTAGAGGTTTCGGGAGATCGGGTCTAAATGGGCCTTAAAATAGACCCGTTAAACTTAGAACTACGTAAAAAGAACAGAAATTGAATTTTTGCAAAACAATAGTGTTGAAAAGCTCGTAATCAACGCTATGAACTCTTAAGTTTTGATTAAAACTTTATTTGCGGTCCTTTTTGTAGATGTTTCGGACAAGCGGGTCTAAATGGGCCGTAAAATGGACCCGTTGGACTTTAAACTGAGTAAAAAGTACATAATTTGAATTTTTGCAATATAATCGTGTTGAAAAGATCGTAATCAATGATATGAGGTCCTAAGATTTGATTAAAACTTGTTTTTTGGTCCTTTTGTAGAGGTTTCGGGCGAGCGAGTCTAAATGGGCCGCAAAATGAACCCGTTGGACTTTTAACTAAGTAAAAAATACAAAAATTGAGTTTTTGCAGTATAATCTTGTTAAAAAGCTCGGAATCAATTATATGAACTCCTAAAATTTGATTAAAACATGTTTTTCGGTCATTTTTGAAGAGGTTTCGGTCGAGCGGGTCTAAATGGGCCTTAAAATGGACCCGTTGGATTTTTAACTGTGTTAAAAGAACAGAAATCAAATTTTTGCAAAACCATAGTGTTGAAAAGCTCGTAATCAATGATATGAACTCCTAAGTTTTGATTAAAACTTTATTTGCGGTCCTTTTTTTAGATGTTTCGGATAAGCGGGTCTAAATGGGCCGTAAAATGGACCCGTTGGACTTTAAACTGAGTAAAAAGTACATAATTTGAATTTTTGCAATATAATTCTATTGAAAAGATCGTAATGAATGATCTGAAGTCATAAAATTTGATTAAATCATGGTTTTCGGTCCGTTTTGTAGAGGTTTCGGACGAGCGGGTCTAAATAGGCTTTAAAATGGACCCGTTGGACTTTTAACTAAGTAAGAAATACAGAAATTGAATTTTTGCAATGTAATTTTGTTGAAAAGCTCGGAATCAATTATATGAACTCCTAAAATTTGATTAAACTTGTTTTTCGGTTATTTTTGAAGAGGTTTGGGGCGAGCGGGTCTCAATGGGCCGTAAAATAGACCTGTTGGACATTTAACAGAGTAAAAAATACAGAAATTGACTTTTTGCAATATAATCTTTTTGAACAGCTCGTAATCAATTATATGAACTCCTAAAATTGGATCAAAACTTGTTTTTTGGTCCTTTTTGTAGATGTTTCGGACGAGCGGGTCTAAATGGGCCTTAAAATTGACATGTTGAACTTTTAACTGAGTAAAAAGAACAAAAATTGAATTTTTGCAATACAATAGTGTTGAAAAGCTCGTAATCAACGATATGAACTCTTAAGTTTTGATTAAAACTTGTTTTGCGGTCCTTTATGTAGCGGTTTCGGACGAGCGGGTCTACATGGGCCGTAAAATGGACCCATTGGACTTTTTTTTTGAAGAAAGCGGGCCTCATTAAAAACCCCTACTAATATCCCCGGGCACAAGACCCGGAGAAACCTAAAAAGGGGAAAAGAGTACCCAAAATATATTTATAAAGAACGAGGGAAATCCTCGCAAAGTACATCGTTTTGAATACAAGCAGGATACAAGGATCCAAAAGACATAGAGGTCATAGACCTAAGGGCATGGGTAGCCAACGTATGAGCTACAATATTAGCCTCACGGCATACAAACTGAACATGTGCAGAAGAAAAGGACTCCAAAGCAGCATGGGCTTGCAGAATCGTTGGTCCCATTGGAGATAGATCTTGGCCCAAGGAGTTGATTCTATTCGCAAGAGAAGCATAGTCTGTCTCGAAAATCAAATGGCTCCATCCTTGGGATTGAGCGAAAGTAATACCCGCAAGAAGACTTCTCCCTTCAGACGTAATAGCATCCGAGCAACTGCCGAGGGGAAAAGCCAGACCGCCCACACCCATTGGACTTTTAACTAAGTAAAAAATTCATAAATTGAGTTTTGCAATATAATTGTGTTGAAAAGAACGTAATCAAGGATATGAAGTCCTAAAATTTGATTAAACATGTTTTTCGGTCCTTTTTGTAGAGGTTTCGGGCGAGCGGGTCTAAATGGACCGTAAAATGGACCCGTTGGACTCTTAACTGAGTAAAAAATACATAAATTGAGTTTTTGCAATATAATCTTGTTGAAAAGCTCGTAATAAATTATATGAACTCCTAAAATTTGATCAAAACTCGTTTTTCGGTCATTTTTGTAGTGGTTTCGGGCGAGCGGGTCTAAATGGGCCTAAAATTGGACCCGTTGGACTTTTAACTGAGTAAAAAGAACAAAAATTGAATTTTTGCAATAAAATAGTTTGAAAAGCTCGTAATCAATGATATGAACTCTTAAGTTTTGATTAAAACTTGATTTGCGGTCTTTTTGTAGAGGTTTCGGACGAGTGGGTCTAAACTGGCCGTAAAATGGACCTGTTGGTCTTTAAACTGAGTGAAAAGTACATAATTTGAGTTTTTGCAATATAATCGTGTTGAAAAGATCGTAATCAATGATATGAAGTCCTAAAATTTGATTTCGGTCCTTTTGTTGAGGTTTCGGGTGAGCGGGTCTAAATGGTCCGTAAAATGGACCCGTTGGACTTTTAACTGAGTAAAAAATACAAAAATTGAGTTTTTGCAATATAATCTTGTTAAAAAGCTCGTAATCAATTATATGAACTCCTAAAATTTGATTAAAACATGTTTTTCGGTCATTTTTGAAGAGGTTTCGGGCGAGCGGGTCTAAATGGGCCTTAAAATGAACCCGTTGGATTTTTAACTGTGTTAAAAGAACAGAAATCAAATTTTTGCAAAACCATAGTGTTGAAAAGCTCGTAATCAATTATATGAACTCCTAATTTTTTATTAGAACTTTATTTGCGGTCCTTTTTGCAGATGTTTCAGACAAGCGGGTCTAAATGGGCCGTAAAATGGACCCGTTGGACTTTAAACTGAGTAAAAAGTACATAATTTTAATTTTGCAATATAATTCTGTTGAAAAGATCGTAATCAATGATATGAAGTCCTAAAATTTGATTAAATCATGTTTTTCGGTCCTTTTTGTAGAGGTTTCGTACGAGCGAGTCTAAATGGGCTTTAAAATGGACCCGTTGGACTTTTAACTGAGTAAGAAATACATAAATTGAGTTTTTGCAATATAATCTTCTTGAAAAGATCGTAATCAATTATATGAACTCCTAGAATTTGATTAAAACTTGTTTTTCGGTTATTTTTGAAGAGGTTTCGGGCGAGCGGGTCTAAATAGGCCGTAAAATGGACCCGTTGGACATTTAACTGAGTAAAAAATACAGAAATTGAATTTTTGCAATATAATCTTGTTGTACAGCTCGTAATCAATTATATGAACTCCTAAAATATGATCAAAACTTGTTTTTCGGTCCTTTTTGTTGAGGTTTCGGAGGAGCGGGTCTAAATGGGCCTTAAAATTGAATTTTAACTGAGTAAAAATAACAGAGATTGAATTTTTGCAATACAATAGTGTTGAAAAGCTCGTAATCAATGATTTGAACTCTTAAGTTTTGATTAAAACTTGTTTGGTGATCCTTTTTGTAGAGGTTCCGGACGAGCGAGTCTAAATGGGACGTAAAATGAACCCGTTGGACTTTTAACTGAGTAAAAAATTCATAAATTGTGTTTTTGGAACATAATCGTGTTGCAAAGAACGTAATCAATGATATGAAGTCCTAAAATTTGATTAAACTTGTTTTTCGGTCCTTTTTGTGGAGGTTTCGGGCGAGAGGGTCTAAATGGATCGTAAAATGGACCCGTTGGACTTTTAACTGAGTAAAAAATACATAAATTGAGTTTTTGCAATATAATCTTGTTGAAAAACTCGTAATAAATTATATGAACTCGTAAAATTTTATCAAAACTTGTTTTTGATCATTTTATAGAGGTTTCGGGCGAGCGAGTCTAAATGGGCTTTAAAATGGACCCGTTGGACTTTTAACTGAGTAAAAATAACAAAAATTCAATTTTTGCAATGCAATAGTTTGGAAAGCTCGTAATAAATGATATGAACTCTAAAGTTTTGATTAAAACTTGATTTGCGGTCTTTTGTAGAGGTTTCGGACGAGAGGGTCTCAATGGGCCGTAAAATGGACCTGTTGGACTTTAAACTGAGCAAAAAGTACATAATTTGAGTTTTTGCAATATAATCGTGTTGAAAAGATCGTAATCAATGATATGAAGTCCTAAAATTTGATTAAAACTTGTTTTTCGGTCCTTTTTGTTGAGATTTCGGGCGAGCGGGTCTAAATGTGCCGCAAAATGGACCCGTTGGACTTTTAACTGAGTATAAAATACAAAAATTGAGTTTTTGCAGTATAATCTTGATAAAAAGCTCGTAATCAATTATATGAACTCCTAAAATTTGATTAAAATATGTTTTTCGGTCAGTTTTGAAGAGGTTTCGCGCGAGCGGGTCTAAATGGGCCTTAAAATGGACCCGTTGGATTTTTAACTGTGTTAAAAGAACATAAATCAAATTTTTGCAAAACCATAGTGTTGAAAAGCTCGTAATCAATGATATGAATTCCTAAGTTTTGATTAAAAATTTATTTGCTGTCCTTTTTGTAGATGTTTCGGACAAGCGAGTCTAAATGGGCCGTAAAATGGACCCGTTGGACTTTAAACTGAGTAAAAAGTACATAATTTAAGTTTTTGCATTATAATCGTTTTGAAAAGATCGTAATCAATGATATGAAGTCCTAAAATTTGATTAAAACTTGTTTTTCGGTCCTTTTTGTTGAGGTTTCGGGCCAGTGGGTCTAAATGGGCCCTAAAATGGACCGGTTGGACTTTTAACTTAGTAAAAAATACAAAAATTGAGTTTTTCCTATATAATCTTGATAAAAAGCACGTAATCAATTATATGAACTCCTAAAATTTGATTAAAACATGTTTTTCGATCATTTTTGAAGAGGTTTCGGGTGAGCGGGTCTAAATGGGCCTTACAATGGACCCGTTGGATTTTTAATTGTGTTAAAAGAAGAGAAATCAAATTTTTGCAAAACCATAGTGTTGAAAAGCTCGTAATCAATGATATGAACTCCTACGTTTTGATTAAAACTTTATTTGAGGTCCTTTTTGTAGATGTTTCGGACAAGCGGGTCTAAATGGGCCGTAAAATGGACCCGTTGGACTTTAAACTGAGTAAAAAGTAAATAATTTGATTTTTTGCAATATAATTTTGTTGAAAAGATCGTAATCAATGATAGGAAGTCCTAAAATTTGATTAAATCATGTTTTTCGGTCCTTTTTGTATAGGTTTCGGACGAGCGGGTCTAAATGGGCTTTAAAATGGACCCATTGGACTTTTAACTGAGTAAGAAATACATAAATTAAATTTTTGCAATATAATCTTGTTGAAAAGCTCGGAATCAATTATATGAACTCCTAAAATTTGATTAAAACTTGTTTTTTGGTTATTTTTGATGAGGTTTCGGGGGAGGGGGTCTAAATGGGCCGTAAAATGGACCCGTTGGACTTTTAACTGAGTAAAAAATACCGAATTTAAGTTTTTGCAATATAATATTGTTGAAAAGCACGTAATCAATTATATGAACTCCTAAAATTTGATCAAAACTTGTTTTTCGGTCCTTTTTGTATAGGTTTCGGGCGAGCGGGTCTAAATGGGCCTTAAAATGGACCCGTTGGATTTTTAACTGTGTTAAAAGAACATAAATCAAATTTTTGCAAAACCATAGTGTTGAAAAGCTCGTAATCAATGATATGAATTCCTAAGTTTTGATTAAAACTTTATTTGTCGTCCTTTTTGTAGATGTTTCGGACAAGCGAGTCTAAATGGGCCGTAAAATGGACCCGTTGGACTTTAAACTGAGTAAAAAGTACATAATTTAAGTTTTTGCAATATAATCGTTTTGAAAAGATCGTAATCAATGATATGAAGTCCTAAAATTTGATTAAAACTTGTTTTTCGGTCCTTTTTGTTGAGGTTTCGGGCCAGTGGGTCTAAATGGGCCCTAAAATGGACCAGTTGGACTTTTAACTTAGTAAAAAATACAAAAATTGAGTTTTTGCTATATAATCTTGATAAAAAGCACGTAATCAATTATATGAACTCCTAAAATTTGATTAAAACATGTTTTTCGATCATTTTTGAAGAGGTTTCGGGTGAGCGGGTCTAAATGGGCCTTACAATGGACCCGTTGGATTTTTAATTGTGTTAAAAGAAGAGAAATCAAATTTTTGCAAAACCATAGTGTTGAAAAGCTCGTAATCAATGATATGAACTCCTACGTTTTGATTAAAACTTTATTTGAGGTCCTTTTTGTAGATGTTTCGGACAAGCGGGTCTAAATGGGCCGTAAAATGGACCCGTTGGACTTTAAACTGAGTAAAAAGTAAATAATTTGATTTTTTGCAATATAATTTTGTTGAAAAGATCGTAATCAATGATAGGAAGTCCTAAAATTTGATTAAATCATGTTTTTCGGTCCTTTTTGTATAGGTTTCGGACGAGCGGGTCTAAATGGGCTTTAAAATGGACCCATTGGACTTTTAACTGAGTAAGAAATACATAAATTAAATTTTTGCAATATAATCTTGTTGAAAAGCTCGGAATCAATTATATGAACTCCTAAAATTTGATTAAAACTTGTTTTTTGGTTATTTTTGATGAGGTTTCGGGGGAGGGGGTCTAAATGGGCCGTAAAATGGACCCGTTGGACTTTTAACTGAGTAAAAAATACCGAATTTAAGTTTTTGCAATATAATATTGTTGAAAAGCACGTAATCAATTATATGAACTCCTAAAATTTGATCAAAACTTGTTTTTCGGTCCTTTTTGTATAGGTTTCGGGCGAGCGGGTCTAAATGGGCCTTAAAATGGACCCGTTGGATTTTTAACTGTGTTAAAAGAACATAAATCAAATTTTTGCAAAACCATAGTGTTGAAAAGCTCGTAATCAATGATATGAATTCCTAAGTTTTGATTAAAACTTTATTTGCCGTCCTTTTTGTAGATGTTTCGGACAAGCGAGTCTAAATGGGCCGTAAAATGGACCCGTTGGACTTTAAACTGAGTAAAAAGTACATAATTTAAGTTTTTGCAATATAATCGTTTTGAAAAGATCGTAATCAATGATATGAAGTCCTAAAATTTGATTAAAACTTGTTTTTCGGTCCTTTTTGTTGAGGTTTCGGGCCAGTGGGTCTAAATGGGCCCTAAAATGGACCAGTTGGACTTTTAACTTAGTAAAAAATACAAAAAATGAGTTTTTGCTATATAATCTTGATAAAAAGCACGTAATCAATTATATGAACTCCTAAAATTTGATTAAAACATGTTTTTCGATCATTTTTGAAGAGGTTTCGGGTGAGCGGGTCTAAATGGGCCTTACAATGGACCCGTTGGATTTTTAATTGTGTTAAAAGAAGAGAAATCAAATTTTTGCAAAACCATAGTGTTGAAAAGCTCGTAATCAATGATATGAACTCCTACGTTTTGATTAAAACTTTATTTGAGGTCCTTTTTGTAGATGTTTCGGACAAGCGGGTCTAAATGGGCCGTAAAATGGACCCGTTGGACTTTAAACTGAGTAAAAAGTAAATAATTTGATTTTTTGCAATATAATTTTGTTGAAAAGATCGTAATCAATGATAGGAAGTCCTAAAATTTGATTAAATCATGTTTTTCGGTCCTTTTTGTATAGGTTTCGGACGAGCGGGTCTAAATGGGCTTTAAAATGGACCCATTGGACTTTTAACTGAGTAAGAAATACATAAATTAAATTTTTGCAACATAATCTTGTTGAAAAGCTCGGAATCAATTATATGAACTCCTAAAATTTGATTAAAACTTGTTTTTTCGGTTATTTTTGATGAGGTTTCGGGGGAGGGGGTCTAAATGGGCCGTAAAATGGACCCGTTGGACTTTTAACTGAGTAAAAAATACCGAATTTAAGTTTTTGCAATATAATCTTGTTGAAAAGCACGTAATCAATTATATGAACTCCTAAAATTTGATCAAAACTTGTTTTTCGGTCCTTTTTGTAGAGGTTTCGGGCGAGCGGGTCTAAATGGGCCTTAAAATGGACCCGTTGAACTTATAACTACGTAAAAAGAACATAAATTGAATTTTGGCAAAACAATAGTGTTGAAAAGCTCATAGTCAACGATATGAACTCTTAAGTTTTGATTAAAACTTGTTTTGCGGTCCTTTTTGTAGAGGTTTCGAACAAGCGGGTCTAAATGGGACGTAAAATGGACGCATTGGACTTTTAACTAAATAAAAAATACATAAATTGAGTTTTTGCAATATAATCTTGTTGAAAAGATTGTAATCAATGATATGAAGTCCTAAAACTTGATTAAACTTGTTTTTCGGTCCTTTTTGTAGAGGTTTCGGGTGAGCGGGTCTAAATGGGCCGTAAAATGGACCTTAAAATTATATGAACTCCTAAAATTTGATTAAAACTTGTTTTCGGTCATTTTTGAAGAGGATTCGGGCGAGCGGGTCTAAATGGGCTGTAAAATGGACCTGTTGGACTTTTAACTGAGTAAAAAAAATACCGAATTTGAGTTTTTGCAATATAATCTTGTTTAAAAGCTCGTAATCAATTATATGAACTCCTAAAATTTGATCAAAACTTGTTTTTCGGTCATTTTTGTATAGGTTTCGGGCGAGCGGGTCTAAATGGGCCTTAAAATGGACCCGTTGAACTTATAACTACGTAAACAGAACAGAAATTGAATTTTTGCAAAACAATAGTGTTGAAAAGCTCGTAATCAACGGTATGAACTCTTAAGTTTTGATTAAAACTTGTTTTGCGGTACTTTTTGTAGAGGTTTCGGACGAGCGGGTCTAAATGGGCCGTAAAATGGACCCGTTGGACTTTTAACTGAGTAAAAAGTACATAAATTGAGTTTTTGCAATATAATCGTGTTGAAAAGATCGTAATCAATGATATGAACTCCTAAAATTTGATTAAAACTTGTTTTTCGGTCATTTTTGAAGAGGTTTCGGGCGAGCGAGTCTAAATGGGCCGAAAAATGGACCCGTTGGACTTTTAACTGAGTAAAAAATACAGAAATTGACTTTTTGCAATATAATCTTGTTGAAAAGCTCGTAATCCAATTATATGAATTTCTAAAATTGAATCAAAACTTGTTTTTAGTCCTTTTTGTAGATGTTTCGGGCGAGCGGGTTTAAATGGGCCTTAAAATGGATTGTTGAACTTTTGACTGAGCAAAATGAACAAAAATTAAATTTTTGCAATACAATAGTGTTGAAAAGCTCGTAATCAACGATCTAAACTCTTAAGTTTTGATTAAAACTTGTTTTGCGGTCCTTTTTGTAGAGGTTTCGGACGAGCGGGTCTAAATGGGACGTAAAATGGACGCATTGGACTTTTAACTGAATAAAAAATTCATAAATTGAGTTTTTGCAATATAATCGTTTTGAAAAGAACGTAATCAATGATATGAAGTCCTAAAATTTGATTAAACTTGTTTTTCAGTCCTTTTTGTAGAGGTTTCGGGCGAGCGGGTATAAATAGGCCGTAAAATGGACCCCTTGGACTTTTAACTAAGTAAAAAAATACAAAAAATGAGTTTTTGCAATATAATCTTGTTGAAAACTCGTGGTCAATTATATGAACTCCTAAAATTTGAACAAAAGTTGTTTTTCGGTCATTTTTGTAGAGGTTTCGAGCGAGCGGGTCTAAATGGGACTTAAAATGGACTCGGTCAACTTATAACTAAGTAAAAAGAACAGAAATTGAATTTTTGCAATACAATAGTGTTGAAAAGAAAGTAATCAACGATATGAACTTAAAAGTTTTGATTAAAACTTGTTTTACTGTCCTTTTGTTGAGGTTTCGGGCGAGCGGGTCTAAATGGGCCGTAAAATGGACTCGTTGGACTTTTAACTAAGTAAAAAATTACAGAAATTAACTTTTTGCAATATAATCTTGTTGAAAAGGTCGTAATCAATTATATAAACTCCTAAAATTGGATCAAAACTTGTTTTTCGGTCCTTTTTATAGAGGTTTCGGGCGAGCGAGTCTAAATGGGCCTTAAAATGGACCCATTGGACTTTTAACTGAGTAAAAAGAATAAAAATTGAATTTTTGCAATACAATAGTGTTGAAAAGCTCGTAATCAATGATATGAACTCTTAAGTTTTGAATAAAACTTGATTTGTGGTCTTTTTTGTAGAGGTTTCGGACGAGAGGGTTTAAAGGGGCCGTAAAATGGACCCGTTGGACTTTAAACTGAGTAAATAGTACAAAAATTGAGTTTTTGCAATATAATCGTGTTGAAAAGATAGTCTTCAGTGATATGAAGTCCTAAAATTTGATGAAAACTTGTTTTTCGATCCTTTTTGTAGAGGTTTCGGGCGAGCGGGTCTGTAAAACCTATGTTTGATTTTGATATAACTAGATCTTTAAGGATCAAATTGAAGAACTTAAAATTGTTTGTACAAATCCCTTAATAAGTTTTTGAAACTCCAAAGACTTTAAACTGATTTATTAGAACTCAAACTCAAATATTTTCTAAGTGTTCCAAGGCAAAAATATTGAAAAACGTCGACCAGTATCGATACCCATGAAGGAGTATCGATACCTTTTTTAGCAAAGTTTGCCACTGCCGGAACACGTATCGATACAGCAAACCCCAGTATCGAAACGCTATGAAATCAGTATCGATACGGATGAACCAGTATCGATACCATTTTATAATTATTAATTTCAAAGTCGGTTTAAAAATATAACCGTTGAGATTTTTAAACGGTCACTAAACCAGTATCGATACCCCTAACCCTAGTATCGATACCACTATTGACAGTGAGCTATGTCGAGAAAAAGGTATCGATACAGCTTGTGCTGTTTCGATACCCAGTACCGATACGCCAAGAACGCGTATCGATACCCCTTTATTATTTGTACACAACGGCTATTTTCTTGTGAGACAGGTATCGATACCCCACTATAGAGTACCGATACTCATAGCTGGAAAAGTGCAAGAAAGTGGAGAAAAAGCATCCCAACGGCTATAATCTTAAAGTCAACACTCACAACGGTTGGAAATCATCAAGAGGCTATAAAAAGACCCCAAGAAGCTCCAGCAACATAACATTGAACCTCAAGAAGATATCAAAACATCAAATCCAAGCATTTGTGCAAAAATCCTACTTTGTCTAGAAATCCCAATTGTATCCTTCATTTCTATTTTGTTCAATTGGGTTGAGTGCTTGATATTGGGCTATCATTTGTATTGAGAGATACCTTATTAGCCACCAAATTTCTTTGTTCTATTGTGTGAGGATTGGGTTAATTTTTGGGTAGAAAAATTAACCGAAATTGTAAAGGTTGCCTCCTTGTCCTGGAAAAAGGGGACGAACAATTTAGTGGAAATTGTTGGAAATCCTTGGTGAGACTAAGGTAGTGGATGTAGAGTTCGGTTGGTGAACTTGAACCACTCTAAATTCCCGTGTCAATATTTTTTAAGTTGCAATTTCCGTTACAACATCGTTAAAATTCCAATTCACCCCCCCTCTTGGTTATTACCATTCGTGTGATCCACTCAACAGGGTCTAAATGGGCCGTAAAATGGACCCGTTGGACTTTTAACTGAGTAAAAAATACAAAAATTGAGTTTTTGCAATATAATATGTTTGAAAAGCTTGTAATATTTTATATGAACCCCTAAAATTTGAATAAAACTTGTTTTCGTTCATTTTTGAAGAGGTTTCGGGCGAGCGGGTCTAAATGGGCCTTAAAATGGACCCGTTGGATTTTTTTTTGAAGAAAGTGGGCCTCATTAAAAACCCCTACTATTATCCCCAGGTACAAGACCTGGAGAACCCTAAAAGGGAAAAGAGTACCCATAATTTATTTATTAATAACGAGAAGAACCCTCGCAAAGAACAACGTTTTGAATACAATCAGGATACATGGACCCAAAAGAAATAGAAGTCATGGTCCTAAGGGCATGGGTAGCCAACGTATGAGCAACAATATTAGCCTCACGGCAAGTAAACTGAACATGAGCAGAAGAAAAACAATCCAGAGCAGCATGAGCTTGCAGAATCGTCGGTCCCATAGGAGAAAGATCAGGGCCCATGGAGTTGTTCCTATTTGCAAGAGAAGCGCAGTCTGTCTCAAAAATCAGGTGGCTCTAGCCTTGGGATTGAGCAAATGTAATACCAGCTAGAAGACCTCTCCCTTCAGATGTAATAGCATCAGGGCAACTGCCTAAGGGGAAAGCCAGGCCGCCTACAACCATCCCAGTTTCATCACGGGCTACGACACCAACCACCGCTGCACGTGTGGAGGGATCAAAAGCCCCATCCACATTAACTTTAATATGACCCCGGGGGGGATGTCTCCAACGAGAAGAAGGAACCGACAACGTGATAGAAGAGGTAGAAGAAGATATAGCACCAGAGTAGTCACGATGAAGACTGATGGAGTTAACAGCAATTAACCACGGGGGTTGAAGATGTCGGTTATGGATTTAATCATTACGCCTATTCCAAATGTTCCGTAGGTAGTCAAAAAAGCCTGAAAATGTCAGAAGAAAGGAGGGCAGCGCCTTCCTCAAGCCATTGAAGGCCGGTGGATGCAGTGCTGTTGATAAGAGAGATAGGAAGACCAATCAACCGAAGAGTCTCCGAAGCACCAGAGCAATCTCTGAGAGCATGGAAGATCGACTCCGGACTAGAATGACAAACGGGGCAGGGCCCTGAATCTGGTGCAAAAGCCTGTAGGCGAACCCCGACAGGTAGAGCCTCCGATCCCAGGCGCCAGCCAAAAGTTTTGACTTTAGGTAAAACCTTAAGCTTAGAAAGAAATTTCCAAATCCGTGGAGGCCAAAATCTAGGCTCACGGGGGCATTGCAAAAAGAGATAGCCAGATCTGACCGAATAAATACCAGAATCATTAAGCCTCCAAAGGATGGAGTCACGAGTGTCATTGATAATGGGCACTGATAAAACTGAGTCGGCATCAGCCGTTGTGAAGTACGCACAGACTTTATCAGGGTCCCAAGATGCTTGGTTCCTAAACATAAAGTCACGACAACGAATGTGAACTTCATCCGATAACTCATAATCCCCGTAAAGGTGGATAGGTGAGGAACCTCCCCAGTTATCTTGATGGATACGTATGTTACTGTTAATACCAGGTCGATAGAGGAAACCTCCAAAAAGTTGTTACATAGCATGATAAAGACCTTGCCAGGAAAAAGATCCACGAGAAGGTCGAGATGCATTAAGAATGTTGCCTGAAGGAAAGTATTTGGATTTATAGATTTGACCCAGAAGGGAATCGGGTTCACAGATAAGGCGCCTGAATGTTTACCAAGGAGCGCAATGTTAAAATTATTGAGATCCCTAAATCCCATACCTCCAACTGATTTAGGCAAGCACACCTGATCCCAAGGGAGCATGTGCCAACCTTTCTTGTTAGTTTTGCCAGACCACCAATAGCGTCGGATGGCAGATGCCATATCATCAATAATGTTTTGGGGTAACAAATAACAAGACATAACATATTGAGGTAGAGATTGTAACACAGCTTTGATGAAGATTTCCCTACCGCTGAAGGAAAGTAGCTGTTTATCCCATTTGGATAATCTTTCATGAACTTTATCGCCTATAAACCCTAAGGATAGGGTCTTATTTTTGCCAATAAGAAGAGGTACCCCCAGATAGATGCCAGGGTTGGAGACCTCACGAACTTGAAGGTAGGAATTAATAGCATGGCGAGTCGAACTAGGAGTACGTGAGTTATAAAAAATAGTGGACTTGTCAAAATTAACTGCTTGTCCAGAGGCAGAAGCGTATGTTTGGAGAGCTAATTTAAGGTGTGCAGCTTCCTCTAGTTTCGAATTGAGGAAAACTATACAATCATCTACAAATAAAAGGTAGTTAACCTTAGGTCCATGCTTACTAGCACCAAGGCCAGGAAGCAGACCATGTTGTTTAGCATCGGTCAAGAAAGCAGAAAGCCCTTGAGTGCAAAAAAGGAAGAGAAAGGGGGATAAAGGATCACCTTGTCGGAGACCCCGTTGAGGCCGAAAAAAGGGGGAGAAGGAGTTATTGACCTTTACCGTAAAAGAAACTGAGGAAATACATCCATAATAAGAGATACCCATGATAGTGCAAAGCCCATGCGGTTCATGACATTTTCGAGAAAAGACCATTCAACCCTGTCGAAAGCCTTTTCCATATCAAGTTTAAGAGCAGCACCTTGAGTAGACTTAGAAGTACCAGTGTTAATTGAGTGAATTATTTCGTGGGCAATAAGAATGTTGTCTGTGACATTACGTCCCTGAACGAAAGCAGCTTGATTGGAACTTATGCAAAAGGGAATAGTATGTTTCATCCTGTTAACTAAAACTTTGGCAATAATTTTGTAAATAACTGTGCAAAGACTAATGGGCCTGAGGTGTCTCATGGTGGTTGGATCCTTAATCTTAGGGATGAGAACCAGAATTGTTTGGTTTACCGAAGCCATATCAGCTGACCCATTAAGGAGATTAAGGCAGATTGTGGTGACATCGGGCCCTACTGTATCCCAGTGTTGTCGAAAGAAACCGCTAGGCAAGCCATCGATGCTGGGGGCTTTTCTTGGATCAATATCGCGGAAAGCGGTGATAATTTCCTCCGTAGTGAATCCCCTGGAGAGGGACTCATTCATAGCAGGTGTGATGGAGGGGGGGATTTTTGACAGAATTTGCTCTGACAAGGATGGTTTAGAGGAAGTGAAGAGAGTGTGGAAGTATGAGGATGCAATAGTCATAAGATCGGAGTCGGCAGTACACCAATTGTTGTTGGTATCAAAAAGGCCACAGATGGTATTCTTTTTTTTCCTGTTAGAGGCTCGGGCATGAAAAAAATAGGTATTTTTATCACCTTGAGATAACCATAGGTTGCGAGAGCGTTGTGCCCAATACACCTCTTGCTCATTTAGAAGTTTATGAAGCTCAGTTTTGGCAGCAATATATTTTCTTTCAGCAGAAGTCGAAAGAGGTCGCTGTAAAAATTTGTTAATACTTTTAGTGAGAAAATTGATGCGACCAGAGGATTTGAGCCTTTGTTGGGATTGCCAATCTCCTAAACAGGAGCCAATGGCTTTAATTTTATCAAGGGTA
Source organism: Hibiscus trionum (assembly GCA_030270665.1). Lineage (NCBI taxonomy): Eukaryota > Viridiplantae > Streptophyta > Magnoliopsida > Malvales > Malvaceae > Hibiscus > Hibiscus trionum. The sequence goes on along the minus strand of BSYR01000026.1, from coordinate 34,447,287 downwards.
TCGCCCTTAGTAGAAGCCCAAGTTTGTTTGACAACAGAGATACCTTCATCATTGGTTGCCCAACAATTTTCAAAACGGAAGCTGGATGGCGGGGGTCGTTGGTTTGTTAGAGGTGGTGGTTCAGTATTCATTAGAAGAAAGCAGTGATCAGATTTAGCATCAAAAACAGAGGTAATATTATAGTTTGGATTATTGGCTTTCCATGCCATATTCCCTACAAAACGATCTAACCTTTCAAATAAAATAGGAGTGTTAGGTCCATGTTTAGACCAAGTGAACCAACCATTGGAAGGTTTGCAGTCAAAGAGGTTGTTACGTGAGAGACATTGACGAAAATTATTAATTTGAGATCTAGCACGACGACAGCCGCCTTGTTTCTCATTATCAGATAGGATTTCATTGAAATCCCCACCGAGAAGCCAAGGTAGCCCATCGTTGTTATTTAGCGAATCAATTAAATCCCAAGTTTTATTTTTTTGCTTGTTTCAGAAAAACCATGTATTCCAGTGAAATAAAACGAAGAAGAATCACAACTAATATAAGAATGAATGAAACGATCCGAATAAGCAAGCATAGTAATATCATGATTATTTAAAGAAAATAAAGCAATTCCAGAGCAGTTATTAGAGTAATCAACCGAAAAAACCAAATCCATGCCTAGTAAAGAACTAAGACGGTCATAAGCCGTATTTTTAAGTTTAGTTTCACATAAAAAAACAGATCAAGAGTATGAAGACGAACATAATGCTGGAGGTGTTGAACTGTCTGGATCTTCCCAAGACCCTGACAGTTCCAGCATAAGATGATCATTTCCCTCGGCGGGGCTGTGAGTCAGCCGCCGCCGGAGAGTTTTTTCCGCTGCTCATCCCAGCTTTCGTGGTTGGAGAAGGAGAGGGTCTAGACTTCTTGGGCTGAAGGATCACGTGTATGGGGGAGCGTCTCTTAGTCCCACGGTTGGTTGGAATGGGGATAGAAGCATGAGCCGATGCTGCATCATTGGGATAGTTCTTAAGTAGCCATGAGTCAAATGCATCAAAAAGGGAAATACCGGTTTGTAGGAAAGGCTTACTTAATTGAGCATCCAATTTCCGCACTTGTTGAGCAGTAGGGCTTGGTACACCATCGTCTTGGCCATCCAAGTCGCCTTGTACAGAATCCTCGGGAATAGGGTATATGGTATTCAAAGGTTGTGGAGAAATAACCCGAGAAGGGAGTGGAGCTCGTAGAGGCTGCTGGGATTCCACATTTGTAGGAGGAAACTCAAAGGATTCCTCCCCCACCATCTCATCATTATTATTATTTTCCTCAGTAGGAAGGTCTGCAAAAGAGGCAGCATCCCCTTCGTTGAGATTCCCTAAAAATTCAGCAAAAGAGGAGGTGAGTTTCAAATGTGGGAAGCGATGGATGAAAAGAAGATGATGGTGTTTAATGTGAATAAGACCCGAATCTTGCGCGGAGGCAGCAAGTTCTTTTCCCTTATCCGTAGGTTCTGTAGAGAATGGAGAACCAATAAAGTAACATAAAAGGAAATAAGGAAATAGTGGAAACCATAATAAAGATGGTAAAATACCTAACGGTGGATTCTGATTAGCATTAGTAGAGGGTTCTACAGATTTACCCTTGTCCATTGGAGCTGTACATAATAGAAATTTAATATATAAACAAGGTGCAAAATAGTAAAGCAGCTGGATCCATTGATTAAATGGTAAGATACCTATTGGAGGGTTGCGATTAGCAGTGGATGAGTGCTCAACAATACGGATACGACCACGTGGTCCCTGGTCTCGGTGACGTGGGGGGAGCCAACGGAGCCATTCGCCATACTGAAGTTTGGTTGGGTCAATCGTAGCTTTGTTGGGACAGTGTTCGAAAATGTGACTAATGAGGCCACACCCGTGGCAAAGTAGAGGAAGACGCTCATATTGGAGACGACAAGAAGTAGTGTGTGTACCTTTCCCAATAAGAAGGAATCGACGGACAGGTTTATATATATCCATGAGTATTTCCACTCGTAGGAATTCAGTCATGTTTCCTCTTTCTCTTCGTGTATCTGTACGTAGTACAGTGCCTACCGTAGCACCAAGAGACTATCCCACGAGGTGAGTTCTATCGGGATCTTCCAAAAAGGGCTTGGGTAGTGAAAGTATACGGAACCAAATCCTCATGGGATTGAAGGAGTACTCATCCATGCTTTTACCAGGGTTATAATCAGCAAGAGCCATTCATCTTTATAGAGCCAGTGACCTCGTTCAAAAACATCGTCTCTATCACTTATTGTGGCAAACTCAATTCTGAAGAAGGAATCTCTAATGATGGAGATTGACTTGAGATTGTTTTTATTCCAAATGCCTTCAAAGGCTGATAGAACAACCCAGTCATCTATCGGTTTGGTGGAAATGAATTTGCCTATTAGGATGGTCTTTGGGTCTTTTTCAAAAAAATCAAAATCTGGGGTATAGATTGCGTTTGCTTCCTCGTTTTTAAGATCGAGGTTGGTATAGTGGGGAAGAGATGAGGAAGAAGCCATTTGGTCGTAGGGAGGGGAATGAGGAGTAAAGATTGACAAAGAGTTGTAGACGGGAAAAGGGAAAATAAGAAGAGTTAGAGCCTTATAAAAGAGAATAATAGAAAGAGAGGAGATAAGAATTGGGAAAATGGAAAGGAAAGAAATGTAGATGGAATGCAAGTAGACAAAATTCTCAAAATTTGGATGTGAAGTGCGTGAATTAAGAATGGTAGGAGAGAGGATCATGGAAAAGTGAAATATGAAATTAAGGTATTGGATTTTGGAATAAATTAGTGTTAGAGAGAAATATAGGAAACGGTTGAAAATGTGAATTAAAGATAGGAAATATATGGAATATTGTGAGATGTAAAATGGAAAGAAAGAACTTAGATTGTGAGTGAGAGATCGATTGTAAAGGGTATATAATAAAGGAAGGAAATAATTTGATAATAAATGTTCGAAAAAAGGAAAGTAATGAAAAAAAGATATGGTAAGGCCTATAGTTAAATTATGGCAATAGTAGAGAAAGGAAGGAAAGATAATAAGATTTAAGAACAAATCAATTAGGATTGATGGCAATATTTTCAATAATGTGAGTAGAGATTTAGTTTTAGTTTGGTAGAGAAAAAATGATGTATTTAATATGATGAGTGATAGATGAGTGAAATGACAGTGAAAGTAGATTATGATTATAATTAAAAGGATAAATGGAAACGAGTGAAGAGGGTAGATATAGCAGAATTTATTGTGATAGGAATTAAGAATTACACAGTTGTAAGATCGAAAGTGAGTGTAATTTAGGTGGAGATCAAAAACGGTAGATGCTAGACCCCACGAGTTAGGGAGCGAATTAGCAAATTTGTAGAGAGAGTTTATGTAAATGGTAATTGGTTCATTAAACAAATGGTGGGATAAACGAGCATTCTTAGTTAATTGATTTCTTTCAATATAAAATTTAGTAATGGGGGAGGGAATGGAAGGTTTTATTGTCATTTGTTTCGAGTAGTATTTTAGTTGAATATAAGATTTCACCATAAAGGTGATCGTAGTAATTTCCCCAACAGGGGATAGTGAGATAGCACCTAAGAAGGTGTGGAGAAGAGTAAGAGTTAGGAAGTAAGCAAATGGTAGTAACTTAGCAAATTTTGAGAATTGGGAAAGCATAAAAAAGAAACTAGCTAGCAGAGGCAATAAAACAGGATATATAGTGAATACACAAATAAAGGCATGGAAATATGGGGTATGTATAAATTGAGAGTGGTGAGGGTTTAGCAAGCAATCATGAAGAGAAATAAAGTGACGTAGCATGCAAACAATAGGAAAAAAACCGGCCAAAAGAATACAAGCATGGCTGTAAACATCTAACCAACTAAAATAGAAGCATTGAAAAATAAGAAAAAAACACGCACAAGGGTAAGAAAGAAAAATGCATGCAAGGGCATAACAAAAGATAAAAAAAGAAACACAAAATAGAGAATAATTACAGACCAAGGATAGAAAGAGAAGGGGAGCAAAGAAAATTAAAACAGACCAAAAGAGCAAAAAAGGGGGGTAAAAAAATAATACAAAAAAATAAAAAAAAAATAAAGGGGAAAGAATAAGCGGGTAGAGAGGCCTTGGACGCTGGAGGACCCGCAGATGGACCTTTGATAAGAGGCTCGATAGATGCCGTCGGAGCAAGAGAGGAAAAAACATGCAAAACAAATTTAAGAGGACTTAGAAGCATGAAAATATAGATATGAACGGGAAGGTTAAAAGAGACCAGTACATGAGAATGAATCAAACCACAATAAGGGAAAAAAGTAGGAGGGATGTAAAACACATGATGGGTAAAAGTATATGTAACCAAGTGAAGAATGTAGATGCCACTGTATAAGATGTCGTATGTGATGATAACAGGAATGGGACATAAAATAACATAAGATGAAGCTAAACGAAATAGGGCAAAATGATAATGATGAATGATATGGGAAAACCAATGACAGTAATAGATATTAGAATGTACCAATAAAGGGACATGAAGCGTAGTTACAAAATATGAGATGTCATAACTATAAGGATCCGAATCTTTACATAGTAAGTTACTAATAGTAAAAATTTGCAGAGAGGTCCAAATAGATGACAAATTAGAAAGGAAATAGGTGATAGTCATAACAAGAATAATGGAAGAGACCACAAGGTGGTTCGATAGTTTTTCCCTATGGAGGGATCGAAAGTTCCTCAATTGGAGGATAGTTGAGAAGAAACATAAATAACATAAATAAAACAGGTGATATGAAAATTCCATAAGAGGACTTTGAGCAACAAAGCAATTGAGCAGAAGAGTAAAATCCAGGGGTGGATTGGAATTAAAATGCATTCTAATAATCAATCGGCAGAAGAAGACTAGATAAACGTAGGAGAAAACTAACACATAACACAGAAACATAGAGAACAAGAAGGCATGTGAAAGAACAGACAAAATAACCGGGCAATTATAATTCATATAAAAAAATAGATAAAGGTTTAAGATATGTATTGAAAAGAGGATAATAAGAAAAAAACAAAATAGGATTAATTTACCTCAAAGTTGGTAGAAATCCCCAACAGACAGTGGTCGGCTGAAGGGAGAACTGTAAAGAACAATAAAAATTAAATTTAAAAGATTCAAAAGAGTGTAAAAAATGAAGAAGCAAAAAAAAAATAGGATTGGGCAGGGGGTCAATCCCTTTCCGAGGCCACTATGGGTCTGGAAATAAACCCAAAAAGGGTTATGGTGGCGGGGGAAGAGGACGACTGAGTCCACCGAAACTGGAAGTCGGATGGGGCCGCCAGGGGACGAGGCGGAGATGGCCACTGGTAGAGGGGGAAGGCGGAGAATGGCGAACCGATGTCCCTTCTTTGATAAGGAGAAGATTCTTGGCCGACGAACGGTGGAGGAAAAAAACAAGATCTGAAAGATCCGACTGTAAAACTGAAATAAAGGAAAAGGAAACCTTGGATTAGAACGAAAAACTAAAATAAATGAAAAAAAGAAAAAAAAACATAACCAAAAAAGGGAAGGGGGATTGAATCGGCAGCCAGATCTGGGTTTGTAGAAGAGACTCCCAATCGTCGCATAAAAAAATCCGGTAGCAACAAAGAGAGGTTCCTCTCGGTAGATTAAAACCTAGAAAAAAATTGATTAGCAAACGGCTCAATGGGTAAAAATAGATTAGGAAAAAATATAAACCAGAAAAAGGAAAAAAGAGAAGGATAGATAACATACCTTGGGCTCTCGAAAATTCCGAATCTTGAAGCGCATGGGTCTCTTGATAGGGGTGAACGCCGGCTGGTGAGGGGAAGGAAACAGAGGCGGACGGCGTGAAAAGCAGGGGGAAGGGAGAAAAAGAGGGGACAAAAGAGAGAAGGTGAAAGGAGGGATAGATGACACGAAAGAAAGGAGGGGAAAAAAGAAAAAACCAAAACCACCGCAAACCCCAAAGACCGAGAGAATTGGGAGAATTTCGAGAGCCATACCCACCCGTTGGATTTTTAACTGTGTTAAAAGAACAAAAATCAAATTTTTGCAAAACCATAGTGTTGAAAAGCTCGTAATCAATTATATGAACTCCTAAGTTTTGATTAAAACTTTATTTGCGGTCCTTTTTATAGATGTTTCGGACAAGCGGGTCTAAATGGGCCGTAAAATGGACCCGTTGTACTTTAAACTGAGTAAAAAGTATATAATTTGAATTTTTGCAATATAATTATGTTCAAAAGATCGCAATCAATGATATGAAGTCCTAAAATTTGATTAAATGATGTTTTTCGGTCCTTTTTGTAGAGGTTTCGAGCGAGCGGGTCTAAATGGGCCTAAAAATGGACCCGTTGGACTTTTAACTGAGTTAGAAATACAAAAATTGAACTTTTTCAATATAATCTTGTTGAAAAGCTCGGAATCAATTATATGAACTCCTAAAATTTGATTAAAACTTGTTTTTCGGTCATTTTTGAAGAGGTTTCGGGCGTGCGGGTCTAAAGGGGCCGTAAAATGGACCCGTTGGACATTTAACTGAGTAAAAATACTGAAATTGACTTTTTGCAATATAATCTCGTTGAAAAGCTCATAATCAATTATATGAACTCGTAAAATTGGATCAAAACTTGTTTTCGGTCCTTTTTGAAGAGGTTTCAGACGAGCGGGTCTAAATGGGCCTTAAAATAGACCCGTTGAACTTTTAATTCAGTAAAAAGAACAAAAATTGAATTTTTGCAATACAATAGTGTTGAAAAGCTCGTAATCAACGATATGAACTCTTAAGTTTTGATTAAAACTTGTTTTGCGGTCCTTTTTGTAGAGGTTTCGGACGAGCGGGTATAAATAGGCCGTAAAATGGACCCGTTGGACTTTTAACTGAGTAAAAAGTTCAAAAATTGAGTTTTTGCAATATATTCGTGTTGAAAAGTTCATAATCAATGATATGAAGTCCTAAAATTTGATTAAACTTGTTTTTCGATCCTTTTTGTAGAGGTTTCGGGCGAGCGGGTCTAAATGGGCCGTAAAATGGACCTGTTGGACTTTAAACTGAATAAAAAATACCGAATTTGAGTTTTTACAATATAATCTTGTTGAAAAGCTTGTAATAAATTATATGAACTCCTAAAATTTGATCAAAACTTGTTTTTCGGTCCTTTTTGTAGAGCTTTTGGGCGAGCTGGTCTAAATGGGCCTCAAAATGGACCCGTATAACTTATAACTGAGTAAAAAGAACAGAAATTGAATTTTTACAATACAATAATGTTGAAAAGCTCGTAATCAATGATATAAACTCTTACGTTTTGATTAAAACTTGTTTTGCGGTCCTTTTTGTAGAGGTTTCAGACGAGCAGGTCTAAATGGGCCGTAAAATGGACCCGTTGGACTTTTAACTAAGTAAAAAGTACATAAATTGAGCTTTTAGAATATAATCGTGTTGAAAAGATCGTAATCAATGATATGAAGTCCTAAAATTTCATTAAATTTGTTTTTCGATCCTTTTTGTAGAGGTTTCGGGCGAGCGGGTCTAAATGGGTCGTAAAATGGACCCGTTGGACTTTTAACTGGGTAAAAAATACAGAAATTGACTTTTTGCAATATAATCTTGTTGAAAAGCTCGTAACCAATTATATGAACTCCTAAAATTGGATTAAAACTTGTTTTTCGGTCTTTTTTGTAGAGGTTTCGGGCGAGCGGGTCTATATGGGCCGTAACATTGACCCGTTGGGCTTTTAACTGAGTAAAAAATACAGAAATTGAGTTTTTGAAATTTAATCTTGTTGAAAAGCTCGTAATCAATTATATGAACTCATAAATTTTATCTATACTTGTTTTTCGGTCCTTTTTGTAGGGGTTTCGGGCGAGCGGGTCTAAATGCACCTTAAAATGGACCCGTTGGACTTTTAACTGAGTAAAAAGAACATAAATTAAATTTTTGCAATATAATCTTGTTGAAAAGCTTGTAATCAATTATATGAACTCCTAAAATTTGATTAAAACTCGTTTTCGGTCATTTTTGAAAAGAGGTTTCGGGCGAGCGGGTCTAAATGGGCCTTAAAATGGACCCGTTAGACTTTTAAATGAGTAAAAAGAACAAAAATTGAATTTTTGCAATACAATAGTGTTGAAAAGCTCGTAATCAATGATATGAAATCTTAAGTTTTGATTAAAACTTGATTTGCGATCTTTCTTGTAGAGGTTTCGGACGAAAGGGTCTAAATGGGACGTAAAATGGACCTGTTGGACTTTAAACTGAGTAAAAAGTACATAATCTGTGTTTTTTGCAATATAATTCTGTTGAAAATATCGTAATCAATGACATGAAGTCCTAAAATTTGATTAAAACATGTTTTTTGGAACTTTTTGTAGAGGTTTCGGGCGAGCTGGTCTAAATGGGCCTTAAAATGGACTCGTTGGACTTTTAACTGAGTAAGAAATACAGAATTTGAATTTTTGCAATATAATCTTGTTGAAAAGCTCGTAATCAATTATATGAACTCCTAAAATTTGATTAAAACTTGTTTTTCAGTCATTTTTGAAGAGGTTTCGCGCGAGCGGGTCTAAATGAGCCGTAAAATGGACCCGTTGGACATTTAACTGAGTAAAAAATACAGAAATTTACTTTTTGCAAAATACTCTTGTTGAAAAGCTTGTAATCAATTATATGAACTCCTAAAATTGGATCAAAACTTGTTTTTCAGTCCTTTTTGTAGAGGTTTCGGGCGAGCGGGTCTAATTGGGCCTTAAAATTGACCCGTTGAACTTTTAACTAAGTAAACAGAACAGAAATTGAATTTTTGCAATACAATAGTGTTGACAAGCTCATAATCAACGATATGAACTCTTAAGTTTTGATTAAAACTTGTTTTGGGGTCCTTTTTGTAGAGGTTTCAGACGAGCGGGTCTAAATGGGCGGTAAAATGGACCCGTTGGACTTTTAACTGAGTAAAAAGTACATAAATTGAGTTTTTGCAATATAATTTTGTTGAAAATATCGTAATCAATGACATGAAGTCCTAAAATTTGATTAAAACATGTTTTTTTTGTCCTTTTTGCAGAGGTTTCGGGCGAACGGGTCTAAATGGGCCTTAAAATGTACCCGTTGAACTTTTAACTAAGTAAAAAGAACATAAATTGAATTTTTGCAATACAATAGTGTTGAAAAGCTCGTAATCAACGATATGAACTCTTAAGTTTTGATTAAACCTTGTTTTGGGGTCCTTTTTATAGAGGTTTCGGACGAGCGGGTCTAAATGGGCGGTAAAATGGACCCGTTGGACTTTTAACTAAGTAAAAAGTACATAAATTTAGTTTTTGCAATATAATCGTGTTGAAAAGATTGTAATCAATGATATGAAGTCCTAAAATTTGATTAAACTTATTTTTCGGTCCTTTTTTAGATGTTTCGGGCGAGCGGGTCTAAATGGGTCGTAAAATTGACCTGTTGGGCTTTTAACTGAGTAAAAAATACAAAAATTGAGTTTTCGCAATATAATCTTGTTGGAAAGCTCGTAATCAATTATATGAACTCCTAAAATTTGATTTATACTTGTTTCTCGGTCTTTTTTGTAGGGTTTTCGGGCTAGCGGGTCTAAATGGGCCTTAAAATGGACTCGTTGAACTTTTAACTATGTAAAAAGAACATAAATTGAAATTTTGCTATACAATAGTGTTGAAAAGCTCGTAATCAACGATATGAACTCTTAGGTTTTGATTAAAACTTTATTTGTGGTCTTTTTTGTAGAGGTTTCGGACGAGAGGGTCTAAATGGGCCGTAAAATGGACCTGTTGGACTTTAAACTAAGGAAAAAGTACATAATTTGAGTTTTTCAATATAATTCTGTTGAAAAGATCGTAATCAATGATATGAAGTCCTAAAATTTGATTCAAACATGTTTTTCGGTCCTTTTGGTAGAGGTTTCGGGCGAGCGGGTCTAAATGGGCCTTAAAATGGACCAGTTGGACTTTTAACTGAGTAAGAAATACAGAAATTGAATTTTTGCAATATAATCTTGTTGAAAATCTCGTAATCAATTATATAAAATCCTACAATTTGATTAAAACTTGTTTTTCGGTCATTTTTGAAGACGTTTTGGGCGAGCGGGTCTAAATGGGCCGTAAAATGGACCAGTTGGACTTTTAACTGAGTAAAAAATACAGAAATTTACTTTTTGCAATATAATCTTGTTGAAAAGCTCGTAATCAATTATATGAACTCTTAAAATTGGATCAAAACTTTTTTTTCAGTCATTTTTGCAGAGGTTTCGGGCGAGCGGGTCTAAATGGGCCTTAAAATGGACCCATTGGACTTTTAACTGAGTAAAAAGAATAAAAATTGAATTTTTGCAATACAATAGTGTTGAAAAGCTCGTAATCAATGATATGAACTCCTAAAATTTGATTAAAACTTGTTTTGCGGTCCTTTTTGTAGAGGTTTCGGACGAGCGAGTCTAACTATGCGGTAAAAATGGACCCATTGGACTTTTAATTGAGTAAAAAGTACATAAATTGAGTTTTGGCAATATAATCGTGTTGAAAAGATCGTAATCAATGATATGAAGTCCTAAAATTTGATTAAACTTGTTTTTCGGTTGTTTTTTAGAGGTTTCGGGCGTGCGGGTCTAAAAGGGCCGTAAAATGGACCCGTTGGGCTTTTAACTGAGTAAAAAATATAGAAATTGTGTTTTTGCAATATAATCTTGTTGAAAAGCTCGTAATCAATTATATGAACTCCTAAAATTTGATCTATACTTATTTTTCGGTCATTTTTGCAGAGGTTTCGGGCGAGCGGGTCTAAATGGGCCTTAAAATGGACCCGTTGGACTTTTAACTGAGTAAAAAGAACATAAATTGAATTTTTGCAATACAATAGTGTTGAAAAGCTCGTAATCAATGATATGAACTCCTAAAATTTGATTAAAACTTGTTTTGCGGTCCTTTTTGTAGAGGTTTCGGACGAGCGAGTCTAACTATGCGGTAAAAATGGACCCATTGGACTTTTAATTGAGTAAAAAGTACATAAATTGAGTTTTGGCAATATAATCGTGTTGAAAAGATCGTAATCAATGATATGAAGTCCTAAAATTTGATTAAACTTGTTTTTCGGTCGTTTTTTAGAGGTTTCGGGCGTGCGGGTCTAAAAGGGCCGTAAAATGGACCCGTTGGGCTTTTAACTGAGTAAAAAATATAGAAATTGTGTTTTTGCAATATAATCTTGTTGAAAAGCTCGTAATCAATTATATGAACTCCTAAAATTTGATCTATACTTATTTTTCGGTCATTTTTAAAGAGGTTTCGGGCGAGCGGGACTAAATGGGCCTTAAAATGGACCCGTTGGACTTTTAACTGAGTAAAAAGAACATAAATTGAATTTTTGTAATTCAATAGTGTTGAAAAGCTCGTAATCAATGATATGAACTCTTAAGTTATGATTAAAACTTGATTTTCGGTCTTTTTTGCAGAGGTTTCGGACGAGAGGGTCTAAATGGGTCGTAAAATGGACCCGTTGGACTTTAAACTGAGTAAAAAGTACAAAAATTGAGTTTTCACAAGATAATCGTGTTGAAAAGATCGTAACCAGTAATGTGAAGTCCTAAAATTCGATTAAAACTTATTTTCGGTGCTTTTTGTAGAGGTTTCGGGCGAGCGGGTCTAATTGGGCCGTAAAATGGACCCGTTTGACATTTAACTGAGTAAAAAATACAGAAATTGACTTTTTGCAATATAATCTTGTTGAAAAGCTGTTAATCAATTATATGAACTCCTAAAATTGGATCAAAACTTGTTTTTCGATTCTTTTTGTAGAGGTTTCGGTCGAGCGAGTCTAAATGGGCCTTAAAATGGACCCATTGAACTTTCAACTGAGTAAATAGAACATAAATTGAATTTTTGCAATACAACGGTGTTGAAAATCTCGTAATCAACTATATGAACTCTTAAGTTTTGATTAAAACTTGTTTTCCGGTTCTAAATGGGCCGTAAAATAGACCCGTTGGACTTTTAGCTGAGTAAAAAGTACATAAATTGATTTTTTGTAATATAATCGTGTTGAAAAGATTGTAATCAATGATATGAAGTCCTAAAATTTGATTAAACTTATTTTTCGGTCCTTTTTGTAGAGGTTTCGGGCGAGCTGGTCTAATTGGGCCGTAAAATGGACCCGTTGGACTTTTAAATGAGTAAAAAATACAGAAATTAAGTTTTTACAATATAATCTTGTTGAAAAGCTCGTAATCAATTATATGAACTCCTAAAATTGGATCAGAACTTGTTTTTTGGTCCTTTTTGTAGAGGTTTCGGGCGAGCGGGTATAAATGTGCCTTAAAATGGACCCGTTGAACTTATAACTGAGTAAAAAGAACAGAAATTGAATTTTTGCAATACAATAGTGTTGAAAAGCTTGTAATCAACGATATAAACTCTTAAGTTTTGTTTAAAACTTGTTTTGCGGTCCTATTTGTAGAGGTTCGGACGAGCGGGTCTAAGTTAGCTGTAAAATGGACCCGTTGGACTTTTAACTGTGTTAAAAGAACAGAAATCGAATTTTTGCAATACAATAGTGTTGAAAAGCTCGTAACCAATGATATGAACTCCTAAGTTTTGATTAAAACTTTATTTGCAGTCCTTTTTTGTAGATGTTTCGGACGAGCGGGTCTAAATGGGCCGCAAAATGGACCCGTTGGACTTTAAACTGAGTAAAAAGTACATAATTTGAGTTTTTGCATTATAATTCTGTTGAAAAGATCATAATCAATGATATGAAGTTCCTAAAATTTGATTAAAACATGTTTTTCAGTCCTTTTTGTAGAGATTTTGGGCGAGCGAGTCTAAATGGGCCTTAAAATGAACCCGTTGGACTTTTAACTGAGTACGTCACACATTAAAACATACCCTAGTTCGAACGACAGAAAAACAACGACGATAACATAAATAATTACGATCTAACTAAGATTATAATGAAATCACATAAGCTATGCCCTATTAAGTTGCAATTGGATTAAAAAAGAGAGAACATTAGTGCTTATATATAAACTTATGAATAATAAAATTTAACATGAAGTATATGAATGACAAACATGTTAGATAGTAAAAGTTAATACTGGATTAAAAGTAATGTAATACTATATATATATATGTTAATATAATGTTAAAATAAATAAAATACTAAAAACGTGGACTGGAAATAAGTATAGAATATTAATAGTATAAATTATAATAAAGTATGGTGGGATTTACTTGGATGAAAACTAATCCAAGTGTCCCTTAGATTAGTGATAATCAGCCAACTATTCGTATTGGCGAAACATGTGTAATTCCACTTACATGAATCATCTTCTCCATCTTTTCCTCTCTCCAATAGAAACCTTAGAACCAAAGGAGAGAGAGAACTTAAACACTCAAAATCTGGAGAATTAGTGAGGAAAAATTCATGCATGCTACTGGATTTAAGCTAGGAATAACACATGTTCTTGCATCTACAAAACAGTTCATGTAAGCATCGATTCTGGTCATGTTTTTATTTGATGTTCTTGATGATGTTTGATTGTTTTTCCGGTTAGATTATGTTATAAATTTGATTCTAGCATGTTTACTGATGATTTAAAAGTATTTGTGATAGATTAGATTGATTAAAATGCTAGAGAAATGACCTGTATTAAGCTTGAATTTTGAATCTGCCCAGATTCGTACTTGAACACTGCCCTGTTTTAAACTGGAATTTGGAATGGGTTAGGGTTCGAATTAGGAAAAATGGACCTGTTGGACTTTAAACTGAATAAAAAATACCGAATTTGAGTTTTTACAATATAATCTTGTTGAAAAGCTCGTAATAAATTATATGAACTCCTAAAATTTGATCAAAACTTGTTTTTCGGTCCTTTTTGTAGAGCTTTTGGGCGAGCTGGTCTAAATGGGCCTCAAAATGGACCCGTATAACTTATAACTGAGTAAAAAGAACAGAAATTGAATTTTTACAATACAATAATGTTGAAAAGCTCGTAATCAATGATATAAACTCTTACGTTTTGATTAAAACTTGTTTTGCGGTCCTTTTTGTAGAGGTTTCAGACGAGCAGGTCTAAATGGGCCGTAAAATGGACCCGTTGGACTTTTAACTAAGTAAAAAGTACATAAATTGAGCTTTTAGAATATAATCGTTTTGAAAAGATCGTAATCAATGATATGAAGTCCTAAAATTTCATTAAATTTGTTTTTCGATCCTTTTTGTAGAGGTTTCGGGCGAGCGGGTCTAAATGGGTCGTAAAATGGACCCGTTGGACTTTTAACTGGGTAAAAAATACAGAAATTGACTTTTTGCAATATAATCTTGTTGAAAAGCTCGTAACCAATTATATGAACTCCTAAAATTGGATTAAAACTTGTTTTTCGGTCTTTTTTGTAGAGGTTTCGGGCGAGCGGGTCTATATGGGCCGTAACATTGACCCGTTGGGCTTTTAACTGAGTAAAAAATACAGAAATTGAGTTTTTGAAATTTAATCTTGTTGAAAAGCTCGTAATCAATTATATGAACTCATAAATTTTATCTATACTTGTTTTTCGGTCCTTTTTGTAGGGGTTTCGGGCGAGCGGGTCTAAATGCACCTCAAAATGGACCCGTTGGACTTTTAACTGAGTAAAAAGAACATAAATTAAATTTTTGCAATATAATCTTGTTGAAAAGCTTGTAATCAATTATATGAACTCCTAAAATTTGATTAAAACTCGTTTTCGGTCATTTTTGAAAAGAGGTTTCGGGCGAGCGGGTCTAAATGGGCCTTAAAATGGACCCGTTAGACTTTTAAATGAGTAAAAAGAACAAAAATTGAATTTTTGCAATACAATAGTGTTGAAAAGCTCGTAATCAATGATATGAAATCTTAAGTTTTGATTAAAACTTGATTTGCGATCTTTCTTGTAGAGGTTTCGGACGAAAGGGTCTAAATGGGACGTAAAATGGACCTGTTGGACTTTAAACTGAGTAAAAAGTACATAATCTGTGTTTTTTGCAATATAATTCTGTTGAAAATATCGTAATCAATGACATGAAGTCCTAAAATTTGATTAAAACATGTTTTTTGGAACTTTTTGTAGAGGTTTCGGGCGAGCTGGTCTAAATGGGCCTTAAAATGGACTCGTTGGACTTTTAACTGAGTAAGAAATACAGAATTTGAATTTTTGCAATATAATCTTGTTGAAAAGCTCGTAATCAATTATATGAACTCCTAAAATTTGATTAAAACTTGTTTTTCAGTCATTTTTGAAGAGGTTTCGCGCGAGCGGGTCTAAATGAGCCGTAAAATGGACCCGTTGGACATTTAACTGAGTAAAAAATACAGAAATTTACTTTTTGCAAAATACTCTTGTTGAAAAGCTTGTAATCAATTATATGAACTCCTAAAATTGGATCAAAACTTGTTTTTCAGTCCTTTTTGTAGAGGTTTCGGGCGAGCGGGTCTAATTGGGCCTTAAAATTGACCCGTTGAACTTTTAACTAAGTAAACAGAACAGAAATTGAATTTTTGCAATACAATAGTGTTGACAAGCTCATAATCAACGATATGAACTCTTAAGTTTTGATTAAAACTTGTTTTGGGGTCCTTTTTGTAGAGGTTTCAGACGAGCGGGTCTAAATGGGCGGTAAAATGGACCCGTTGGACTTTTAACTGAGTAAAAAGTACATAAATTGAGTTTTTGCAATATAATTTTGTTGAAAATATCGTAATCAATGACATGAAGTCCTAAAATTTGATTAAAACATGTTTTTTTTGTCCTTTTTGCAGAGGTTTCGGGCGAACGGGTCTAAATGGGCCTTAAAATGTACCCGTTGAACTTTTAACTAAGTAAAAAGAACATAAATTGAATTTTTGCAATACAATAGTGTTGAAAAGCTCGTAATCAACGATATGAACTCTTAAGTTTTGATTAAACCTTGTTTTGGGGTCCTTTTTATAGAGGTTTCGGACGAGCGGGTCTAAATGGGCGGTAAAATGGACCCGTTGGACTTTTAACTAAGTAAAAAGTACATAAATTTAGTTTTTGCAATATAATCGTGTTGAAAAGATTGTAATCAATGATATGAAGTCCTAAAATTTGATTAAACTTATTTTTCGGTCCTTTTTTAGATGTTTCGGGCGAGCGGGTCTAAATGGGTCGTAAAATTGACCTGTTGGGCTTTTAACTGAGTAAAAAATACAAAAATTGAGTTTTCGCAATATAATCTTGTTGGAAAGCTCGTAATCAATTATATGAACTCCTAAAATTTGATTTATACTTGTTTCTCGGTCTTTTTTGTAGGGTTTTCGGGCTAGCGGGTCTAAATGGGCCTTAAAATGGACTCGTTGAACTTTTAACTATGTAAAAAGAACATAAATTGAAATTTTGCTATACAATAGTGTTGAAAAGCTCGTAATCAACGATATGAACTCTTAGGTTTTGATTAAAACTTTATTTGTGGTCTTTTTTGTAGAGGTTTCGGACGAGAGGGTCTAAATGGGCCGTAAAATGGACCTGTTGGACTTTAAACTAAGGAAAAAGTACATAATTTGAGTTTTTCAATATAATTCTGTTGAAAAGATCGTAATCAATGATATGAAGTCCTAAAATTTGATTCAAACATGTTTTTCGGTCCTTTTGGTAGAGGTTTCGGGCGAGCGAGTCTAAATGGGCCTTAAAATGGACCAGTTGGACTTTTAACTGAGTAAGAAATCCAGAAATTGAATTTTTACAATATAATCTTGTTGAAAATCTCGTAATCAATTATATAAAATCCTACAATTTGATTAAAACTTGTTTTTCGGTCATTTTTGAAGACGTTTTGGGCGAGCGGGTCTAAATGGGCCGTAAAATGGACCAGTTGGACTTTTAACTGAGTAAAAAATACAGAAATTTACTTTTTGCAATATAATCTTGTTGAAAAGCTCGTAATCAATTATATGAACTCTTAAAATTGGATCAAAACTTTTTTTTCAGTCATTTTTGCAGAGGTTTCGGGCGAGCGGGTCTAAATGGGCCTTAAAATGGACCCATTGGACTTTTAACTGAGTAAAAAGAATAAAAATTGAATTTTTGCAATACAATAGTGTTGAAAAGCTCGTAATCAATGATATGAACTCCTAAAATTTGATTAAAACTTGTTTTGCGGTCCTTTTTGTAGAGGTTTCGGACTAGCGAGTCTAACTATGCGGTAAAAATGGACCCATTGGACTTTTAATTGAGTAAAAAGTACATAAATTGAGTTTTGGCAATATAATCGTGTTGAAAAGATCGTAATCAATGATATAAAGTCCTAAAATTTGATTAAACTTGTTTTTCGGTCGTTTTTTAGAGGTTTCGGGCGTGCGGGTCTAAAAGGGCCGTAAAATGGACCCGTTGGGCTTTTAACTGAGTAAAAAATATAGAAATTGTGTTTTTGCAATATAATCTTGTTGAAAAGCTCGTAATCAATTATATGAACTCCTAAAATTTGATCTATACTTATTTTTCGGTCATTTTTAAAGAGGTTTCGGGCGAGCGGGACTAAATGGGCCTTAAAATGGACCCGTTGGACTTTTAACTGAGTAAAAAGAACATAAATTGAATTTTTGTAATTCAATAGTGTTGAAAAGCTCGTAATCAATGATATGAACTCTTAAGTTATGATTAAAACTTGATTTTCGGTCTTTTTTGCAGAGGTTTCGGACGAGAGGGTCTAAATGGGCCGTAAAATGGACCCGTTGGACTTTAAACTGAGTAAAAAGTACAAAAATTGAGTTTTCACAAGATAATCGTGTTGAAAAGATCGTAACCAGTAATGTGAAGTCCTAAAATTCGATTAAAACTTATTTTCGGTGCTTTTTGTAGAGGTTTCGGGCGAGCGGGTCTAATTGGGCCGTAAAATGGACCCGTTTGACATTTAACTGAGTAAAAAATACAGAAATTGACTTTTTGCAATATAATCTTGTTGAAAAGCTGTTAATCAATTATATGAACTCCTAAAATTGGATCAAAACTTGTTTTTCGATTCTTTTTGTAGAGGTTTCGGTCGAGCGAGTCTAAATGGGCCTTAAAATGGACCCATTGAACTTTCAACTGAGTAAATAGAACATAAATTGAATTTTTGCAATACAACGGTGTTGAAAATCTCGTAATCAACTATATGAACTCTTAAGTTTTGATTAAAACTTGTTTTCCGGTTCTAAATGGGCCGTAAAATAGACCCGTTGGACTTTTAGCTGAGTAAAAAGTACATAAATTGATTTTTTGTAATATAATCGTGTTGAAAAGATTGTAATCAATGATATGAAGTCCTAAAATTTGATTAAACTTATTTTTCGGTCCTTTTTGTAGAGGTTTCGGGCGAGCTGGTCTAATTGGGCCGTAAAATGGACCCGTTGGACTTTTAAATGAGTAAAAAATACAGAAATTAAGTTTTTACAATATAATCTTGTTGAAAAGCTCGTAATCAATTATATGAACTCCTAAAATTGGATCAGAACTTGTTTTTCGGTCCTTTTTGTAGAGGTTTCGGGCGAGCGGGTATAAATGTGCCTTAAAATGGACCCGTTGAACTTATAACTGAGTAAAAAGAACAGAAATTGAATTTTTGCAATACAATAGTGTTGAAAAGCTTGTAATCAACGATATAAACTCTTAAGTTTTGTTTAAAACTTGTTTTGCGGTCCTATTTGTAGAGGTTCGGACGAGCGGGTCTAAGTTAGCTGTAAAATGGACCCGTTGGACTTTTAACTGTGTTAAAAGAACAGAAATCGAATTTTTGCAATACAATAGTGTTGAAAAGCTCGTAACCAATGATATGAACTCCTAAGTTTTGATTAAAACTTTATTTGCAGTCCTTTTTTGTAGATGTTTCGGACGAGCGGGTCTAAATGGGCCGCAAAATGGACCCGTTGGACTTTAAACTGAGTAAAAAGTACATAATTTGAGTTTTTGCATTATAATTCTGTTGAAAAGATCATAATCAATGATATGAAGTTCCTAAAATTTGATTAAAACATGTTTTTCGGTCCTTTTTGTAGAGATTTTGGGCGAGCGAGTCTAAATGGGCCTTAAAATGAACCCGTTGGACTTTTAACTGAGTACGTCACACATTAAAACATACCCTAGTTCGAACGACAGAAAAACAACGACGATAACATAAATAATTACGATCTAACTAAGATTATAATGAAATCACATAAGCTATGCCCTATTAAGTTGCAATTGGATTAAAAAAGAGAGAACATTAGTGCTTATATATAAACTTATGAATAATAAAATTTAACATGAAGTATATGAATGACAAACATGTTAGATAGTAAAAGTTAATACTGGATTAAAAGTAATGTAATACTATATATATATATGTTAATATAATGTTAAAATAAATAAAATACTAAAAACGTGGACTGGAAATAAGTATAGAATATTAATAGTATAAATTATAATAAAGTATGGTGGGATTTACTTGGATGAAAACTAATCCAAGTGTCCCTTAGATTAGTGATAATCAGCCAACTATTCGTATTGGCGAAACATGTGTAATTCCACTTACATGAATCATCTTCTCCATCTTTTCCTCTCTCCAATAGAAACCTTAGAACCAAAGGAGAGAGAGAACTTAAACACTCAAAATCTGGAGAATTAGTGAGGAAAAATTCATGCATGCTACTGGATTTAAGCTAGGAATAACACATGTTCTTGCATCTACAAAACAGTTCATGTAAGCATCGATTCTGGTCATGTTTTTATTTGATGTTCTTGATGATGTTTGATTGTTTTTCCGGTTAGATTATGTTATAAATTTGATTCTAGCATGTTTACTGATGATTTAAAAGTATTTGTGATAGATTAGATTGATTAAAATGCTAGAGAAATGACCTGTATTAAGCTTGAATTTTGAATCTGCCCAGATTCGTACTTGAACACTGCCCTGTTTTAAACTGGAATTTGGAATGGGTTAGGGTTCGAATTAGGAAAACTTTTAACTGAGTAAAAATACTGAAATTGACTTTTTGCAATATAATCTCGTTGAAAAGCTCATAATCAATTATATGAACTCGTAAAATTGGATCAAAACTTGTTTTCGGTCCTTTTTGAAGAGGTTTCAGACGAGCGGGTCTAAATGGGCCTTAAAATAGACCCGTTGAACTTTTAATTCAGTAAAAAGAACAAAAATTGAATTTTTGCAATACAATAGTGTTGAAAAGCTCGTAATCAACGATATGAACTCTTAAGTTTTGATTAAAACTTGTTTTGCGGTCCTTTTTGTAGAGGTTTCGGACGAGCGGGTATAAATAGGTCGTAAAATGGACCCGTTGGACTTTTAACTGAGTAAAAAGTTCAAAAATTGAGTTTTTGCAATATATTCGTGTTGAAAAGTTCATAATCAATGATATGAAGTCCTAAAATTTGATTAAACTTGTTTTTCGATCCTTTTTGTAGAGGTTTCGGGCGAGCGGGTCTAAATGGGCCGTAAAATGGACCTGTTGGACTTTAAACTGAATAAAAAATACCGAATTTGAGTTTTTACAATATAATCTTGTTGAAAAGCTCGTAATAAATTATATGAACTCCTAAAATTTGATCAAAACTTGTTTTTCGGTCCTTTTTGTAGAGCTTTTGGGCGAGCTGGTCTAAATGGGCCTCAAAATGGACCCGTATAACTTATAACTGAGTAAAAAGAACAGAAATTGAATTTTTACAATACAATAATGTTGAAAAGCTCGTAATCAATGATATAAACTCTTAAGTTTTGATTAAAACTTGTTTTGCGGTCCTTTTTGTAGAGGTTTCAGACGAGCAGGTCTAAATGGGCCCTAAAATGGACCCGTTGGACTTTTAACTAAGTAAAAAGTACATAAATTGAGCTTTTAGAATATAATCGTGTTGAAAAGATCGTAATCAATGATATGAAGTCCTAAAATTTCATTAAATTTGTTTTTCGATCCTTTTTGTAGAGGTTTCGGGCGAGCGGGTCTAAATGGGTTGTAAAATGGACCCGTTGGACTTTTAACTGGGTAAAAAATATAGAAATTGACTTTTTGCAATATAATCTTGTTGAAAAGCTCGTAACCAATTATATGAACTCCTAAAATTGGATTAAAACTTGTTTTTCGGTCTTTTTTGTAGAGGTTTCGGGCGAGCGGGTCTATATGGGCCGTAACATTGACCCGTAAGGCTTTTAACTGAGTAAAAAATACAGAAATTGAGTTTTTGAAATTTAATCTTGTTGAAAAGCTCGTAATCAATTATATGAACTCATAAATTTTATCTATACTTGTTTTTCGGTCCTTTTTGTAGGGGTTTCGGGCGAGCGGGTCTAAATGCACCTTAAAATGGACCCGTTGGACTTTTAACTGAGTAAAAAGAACATAAATTAAATTTTTGCAATATAATCTTGTTGAAAAGCTTGTAATCAATTATATGAACTCCTAAAATTTGATTAAAACTCGTTTTCGGTCATTTTTGAAAAGAGGTTTCGGGCGAGCGGGTCTAAATGGGCCTTAAAATGGACCCGTTAGACTTTTAAATGAGTAAAAAGAACAAAAATTGAATTTTTGCAATACAATAGTGTTGAAAAGCTCGTAATCAATGATATGAAATCTTAAGTTTTGATTAAAACTTGATTTGCGATCTTTCTTGTAGAGGTTTCGGACGAAAGCGTCTAAATGGGACGTAAAATGGACCTGTTGGACTTTAAACTGAGTAAAAAGTACATAATCTGTGTTTTTTGCAATATAATTCTGTTGAAAATATCGTAATCAATGACATGAAGTCCTAAAATTTGATTAAAACATGTTTTTTGGAACTTTTTGTAGAGGTTTCGGGCGAGCTGGTCTAAATGGGCCTTAAAATGGACTCGTTGGACTTTTAACTGAGTAAGAAATACAGAATTTGAATTTTTGCAATATAATCTTGTTGAAAAGCTCGTAATCAATTATATGAACTCCTAAAATTTGATTAAAACTTGTTTTTCAGTCATTTTTGAAGAGGTTTCGCGCGAGCGGGTCTAAATGAGCCGTAAAATGGACCCGTTGGACATTTAACTGAGTAAAAAATACAGAAATTTACTTTTTGCAAAATACTCTTGTTGAAAAGCTTGTAATCAATTATATGAACTCCTAAAATTGGATCAAAACTTGTTTTTCAGTCCTTTTTGTAGAGGTTTCGGGCGAGCGGGTCTAATTGGGCCTTAAAATTGACCCGTTGAACTTTTAACTAAGTAAACAGAACAGAAATTGAATTTTTGCAATACAATAGTGTTGACAAGCTCATAATCAACGATATGAACTCTTAAGTTTTGATTAAAACTTGTTTTGGGGTCCTTTTTGTAGAGGTTTCAGACGAGCGGGTCTAAATGGGCGGTAAAATGGACCCGTTGGACTTTTAACTGAGTAAAAAGTACATAAATTGAGTTTTTGCAATATAATTTTGTTGAAAATATCGTAATCAATGACATGAAGTCCTAAAATTTGATTAAAACATGTTTTTTTGTCCTTTTTGCAGAGGTTTCGGGCGAACGGGTCTAAATGGGCCTTAAAATGTACCCGTTGAACTTTTAACTAAGTAAAAAGAACATAAATTGAATTTTTGCAATACAATAGTGTTGAAAAGCTCGTAATTAACGATATGAACTCTTAAGTTTTGATTAAACCTTGTTTTGGGGTCCTTTTTATAGAGGTTTCGGACGAGCGGGTCTAAATGGGCGGTAAAATGGACCCGTTGGACTTTTAACTAAGTAAAAAGTACATAAATTTAGTTTTTGCAATATAATCGTGTTGAAAAGATTGTAATCAATGATATGAAGTCCTAAAATTTGATTAAACTTATTTTTCGGTCCTTTTTTAGATGTTTCGGGCGAGCGGGTCTAAATGGGTCGTAAAATTGACCTGTTGGGCTTTTAACTGAGTAAAAAATACAAAAATTGAGTTTTCGCAATATAATCTTGTTGGAAAGCTCGTAATCAATTATATGAACTCCTAAAATTTGATTTATACTTGTTTCTCGGTCTTTTTTGTAGGGTTTTCGGGCGAGCGGGTCTAAATGGGCCTTAAAATGGACTCGTTGAACTTTTAACTATGTAAAAAGAACATAAATTGAAATTTTGCTATACAATAGTGTTGAAAAGCTCGTAATCAACGATATGAACTCTTAAGTTTTGATTAAAACTTTATTTGTGGTCTTTTTTGTAGAGGTTTCGGACGAGAGGGTCTAAATGGGCCGTAAAATGGACCTGTTGGACTTTAAACTAAGGAAAAAGTACATAATTTGAGTTTTTCAATATAATTCTGTTGAAAAGATCGTAATCAATGATATGAAGTCCTAAAATTTGATTCAAACATGTTTTTCGGTCATTTTGGTAGAGGTTTCGGGCGAGCGGGTCTAAATGGGCCTTAAAATGGACCCATTGGACTTTTAACTGAGTAAAAAGAATAAAAATTGAATTTTTGCAATACAATAGTGTTGAAAAGCTCGTAATCAATGATATGAACTCCTAAAATTTGATTAAAACTTGTTTTGCGGTCCTTTTTGTAGAGGTTTCGGACGAGCGAGTCTAACTATGCGGTAAAAATGGACCCATTGGACTTTTAATTGAGTAAAAAGTACATAAATTGAGTTTTGGCAATATAATCGTGTTGAAAAGATCGTAATCAATGATATGAAGTCCTAAAATTTGATTAAACTTGTTTTTCGGTCGTTTTTTAGAGGTTTCGGGCGTGCGGGTCTAAAAGGGCCGTAAAATGGATCCGTTGGGCTTTTAACTGAGTAAAAAAATATAGAAATTGTGTTTTTGCAATATAATCTTGTTGAAAAGCTCGTAATCAATTATATGAACTCCTAAAATTTGATCTATACTTATTTTTCGGTCATTTTTGCAGAGGTTTCGGGCGAGCGGGTCTAAATGGGCCTTAAAATGGACCCGTTGGACTTTTAACTGAGTAAAAAGAACATAAATTGAATTTTTGCAATACAATAGTGTTGAAAAGCTCGTAATCAATGATATGAACTCCTAAAATTTGATTAAAACTTGTTTTGCGGTCCTTTTTGTAGAGGTTTCGGACGAGCGAGTCTAACTATGCGGTAAAAATGGACCCATTGGACTTTTAATTGAGTAAAAAGTACATAAATTGAGTTTTGGCAATATAATCGTGTTGAAAAGATCGTAATCAATGATATGAAGTCCTAAAATTTGATTAAACTTGTTTTTCGGTCGTTTTTTAGAGGTTTCGGGCGTGCGGGTCTAAAAGGGCCGTAAAATGGACCCGTTGGGCTTTTAACTGAGTAAAAAATATAGAAATTGTGTTTTTGCAATATAATCTTGTTGAAAAGCTCGTAATCAATTATATGAACTCCTAAAATTTGATCTATACTTATTTTTCGGTCATTTTTAAAGAGGTTTCGGGCGAGCGGGACTAAATGGGCCTTAAAATGGACCCGTTGGACTTTTAACTGAGTAAAAAGAACATAAATTGAATTTTTGTAATTCAATAGTGTTGAAAAGCTCGTAATCAATGATATGAACTCTTAAGTTATGATTAAAACTTGATTTTCGGTCTTTTTTGCAGAGGTTTCGGACGAGAGGGTCTAAATGGGTCGTAAAATGGACCCGTTGGACTTTAAACTGAGTAAAAAGTACAAAAATTGAGTTTTCACAAGATAATCGTGTTGAAAAGATCGTAACCAGTAATGTGAAGTCCTAAAATTCGATTAAAACTTATTTTCGGTGCTTTTTGTAGAGGTTTCGGGCGAGCGGGTCTAATTGGGCCGTAAAATGGACCCGTTTGACATTTAACTGAGTAAAAAATACAGAAATTGACTTTTTGCAATATAATCTTGTTGAAAAGCTGTTAATCAATTATATGAACTCCTAAAATTGGATCAAAACTTGTTTTTCGATTCTTTTTGTAGAGGTTTCGGTCGAGCGAGTCTAAATGGGCCTTAAAATGGACCCATTGAACTTTCAACTGAGTAAATAGAACATAAATTGAATTTTTGCAATACAACGGTGTTGAAAATCTCGTAATCAACTATATGAACTCTTAAGTTTTGATTAAAACTTGTTTTCCGGTTCTAAATGGGCCGTAAAATAGACCCGTTGGACTTTTAGCTGAGTAAAAAGTACATAAATTGATTTTTTGTAATATAATCGTGTTGAAAAGATTGTAATCAATGATATGAAGTCCTAAAATTTGATTAAACTTATTTTTCGATCCTTTTTGTAGAGGTTTCGGGCGAGCTGGTCTAATTGGGCCGTAAAATGGACCCGTTGGACTTTTAAATGAGTAAAAAATACAGAAATTAAGTTTTTACAATATAATCTTGTTGAAAAGCTCGTAATCAATTATATGAACTCCTAAAATTGGATCAGAACTTGTTTTTCGGTCCTTTTTGTAGAGGTTTCGGGCGAGCGGGTATAAATGTGCCTTAAAATGGACCCGTTGAACTTATAACTGAGTAAAAAGAACAGAAATTGAATTTTTGCAATACAATAGTGTTGAAAAGCTTGTAATCAACGATATAAACTCTTAAGTTTTGTTTAAAACTTGTTTTGCGGTCCTATTTGTAGAGGTTCGGACGAGCGGGTCTAAGTTAGCTGTAAAATGGACCCGTTGGACTTTTAACTGTGTTAAAAGAACAGAAATCGAATTTTTGCAATACAATAGTGTTGAAAAGCTCGTAACCAATGATATGAACTCCTAAGTTTTGATTAAAACTTTATTTGCAGTCCTTTTTGTAGATGTTTCGGACGAGCGGGTCTAAATGGGCCGCAAAATGGACCCGTTGGACTTTAAATTGAGTAAAAAGTACATAATTTGAGTTTTTGCATTATAATTCTGTTGAAAAGATCATAATCAATGATATGAAGTTCCTAAAATTTGATTAAAACATGTTTTTCGGTCCTTTTTGTAGAGATTTTGGGCGAGCGAGTCTAAATGGGCCTTAAAATGAACCCGTTGGACTTTTAACTGAGTACGTCACACATTAAAACATACCCTAGTTCGAACGACAGAAAAACAACGACGATAACGTAAATAATTACGATCTAACTAAGATTATAATGAAATCACATAAGCTATGCCCTATTAAGTTGCAATTGGATTAAAAAAGAGAGAACATTAGTGCTTATATATAAACTTATGAATAATAAAATTTAACATGAAGTATATGAATGACAAACATGTTAGATAGTAAAAGTTAATATTGGATTAAAAGTAATGTAATACTATATATATATATATGTTAATATAATGTTAAAATAAATAAAATACTAAAAACGTGGACTGGAAATAAGTATAGAATATTAATAGTATAAATTATAATAAAGTATGGTGGGATTTACTTGGATGAAAACTAATCCAAGTGTCCCTTAGATTAGTGATAATCAGCCAACTATTCGTATTGGCGAAACATGTGTAATTCCACTTACATGAATCATCTTCTCCATCTTTTCCTCTCTCCAATAGAAACCTTAGAACCAAAGGAGAGAGAGAACTTAAACACTCAAAATCTGGAGAATTAGTGAGGAAAAATTCATGCATGCTACTGGATTTAAGCTAGGAATAACACATGTTCTTGCATCTACAAAACAGTTCATGTAAGCATCGATTCTGGTCATGTTTTTATTTGATGTTCTTGATGATGTTTGATTGTTTTTCCGGTTAGATTATGTTATAAATTTGATTCTAGAATGTTTACTGATGATTTAAGAGTATTTGTGATAGATTAGATTGATTAAAATGCTAGAGAAATGACCTGTATTAAGCTTGAATTTTGAATCTGCCCAGATTCGTACTTGAACACTGCCCTGTTTTAAACTGGAATTTGGAATGGGTTAGGGTTCGAATTAGGAAAACTTTTGTAAATAGAGGTTGTAGAGCTGAATGAGTACTATAATAAAATGGCCTCTTGAGTATGAAAACGACATAGGAAGTGGCTGGAGATTGAATTACAAAAAGACTGCTCAGAATTGAATGAATCTGGAAACTGCTTAGGTTAAATTGTAATTTTGAAAATGTTTAGGGGTTTAATTGATGCCAATAAATTCTGGAAATTTTTTTAGAAATAGGGGGATATTTTAGGAGTGAAAAATAAATGGTTTAGCTTGAATTATATATCAATTGATAGTTTAAATATCATTAGAACACATAGAGGATCAAAATGGACTAGTTTGTAAGGATTGATAATTTGAGGACTTACATGACCTGTTTTTGTTGTTGCTGGAACATCATTATTGTGTTAATATATGTAGGTAAATGTGGTTAAAAGCTCATGATTAATGGTGTAGTGAAACATAGGTTATAAATGCACTAAAGTCACAAATTAAGCATTGGCAGATTAGGTTTCTGAAAATGCTCCATGTTCAAGTAATAAATTGTATTGATAAGAAAATGATAAAAATATGTGCTATACCTGATTGTAAAGGTGTGTTTATAAGCTTTCAGGAATGGTAAACAAATCCTAATTTGGAGTTGTGAGTAAAGAGATATTAATAAATTAGTGTGTATTGCTCAAGTTGCCAGTTTTAGGGCAGATTTGTATATTCATGTTGTTTGATTTATTTGATTTGGTTATATGTCAAAAATTTGCTTCTAATGAATGTTGTATGTGTTATGTTATGATTCAAGAGCATGTTGAAGAAGAGATATTAGAAGAACCAAGGGGAGTGCAAGCAAAAAGGAAAGGAAAAGACATCATTAATAAAGAGATAAACTAGCTTGGAGTATTGTGAGTGTAGCATTGCTTAAGTGTTAGGATTAGTATCCTAACCTTTATGTTTTTGATTATTAGATAACATGAATGAAGCATGTAATGAATTTAATAATGATTGGTAAAATTTAAAATGATAAGGAAGAAGGATTAAAGGCAAGAATATTGACCTAAGTGTATATTGCTTGTTAGATAAGCATGCTTAGCATAAATATGATTAGTTGCTATGATGTGTTGATTGCTTGAGCTATGTGAAATGAGACTAAATGATGAGCTTTGCTACAGGTTTTTGATGATTATAAAATGAACTCATGTGCTTGTTTGAATTTTATGTTACCATGATGCTTGATTGATTATATGTGCATGCCTATTGAAATGGTTAAATGCCTTTGAAATTATGAATGATTGGCAAGTGAATGCTCTTGTTAATAAAGAAAGATAAGTAAAGTCCTTGGTTTGATTAGTGTCTATAGGTACAAGGGCATGCCTTAGAGTCATTTGAGCTCCTCTGATTGTTAATACAAGTTAGTGGTTAGTCACCAATGTAAATTAAAGGTGGTTAGTCACCTTGATGCTTAGGCATCCTCTGTCACATGTCACAAGTTAAAAGTGAAATAATTGATACCTTTGGGGTATCCAAAGTCATATGTCACACGTAGACTCGATTACCTGATTCATTGATCATCCAAGGCAAAATATGCGAAATACTTGTAAACTAAGAAAGTAAGCTAAGTACCTTATTAGATTGGTACAAATGAAATGAATTTTGAAATGTTTACATGCTCTATAGAATGTTTTCGATTATGTGTGATACTTGATGCATTTGTTATTAATGCTTGTCTTGCTTAATGTTGCAATATGAGTGACTTGAATTTATTTCAAGACTATATAAGATGACTTGTGCATATTGGACTAGCTAGGTGATCCTTGGTACTTAAGCCTAGCTAGGCAACCTTAAAGATTTGCAAAAGATTTTAAAAGACTTAATTAGTAAAGTTTAGGGTTGCCTCATTAAGTACATATTGTGTACTTATCACTCTTTTGTTCCCTTCTTCCAAATATTTCAAGTACTAGTTACTGAAAGCTAGTTGATTGATTTGAGAGCCGTTTCTGCAAGACAAGCACAAGTACGATGAGTTTTGGTTAGATCCTAGTTGGTGGCATAGTTGTGTAATGTGTCACATGCATATAGTTATATATTATGTGTTGCTTGACTTGTAAGTAACATGTTGGAACTTGTTTTGTTATATACTAATGACCATGTTAAGTGTTTGTGAAATATATGCCCTTGTGTGTAATTGTAATCGAATGCCAACTTGAGTTCATGGTTGATATATATGTTAAATTAGGATATGTATAAATTTAGTGTTTGGTTGCCTTGAGTATTTGAATAGAAACATTGGTATAATTGAAAATTAAGTTCATAAATTAGGTAGTTTGTATAGGTATAAAAACGTATCTAAAGAGACCAAATTATATGCATGATTGAATCCTTGAATGAAAAGGTTTATGAACTTAGGTTTATAATGATTGAACTGGTATGAGCTATATAATCTTATAAACTTATGTTAGCAATATAATCTTTGATTAAAAGCTCGTAATCAATTATATGATATCCTAAAATTGAATTTCTGCAATATAATCTTGTTGAAAAGCTCGTAATCAATTATATGATCTCCTAAAATTTGATTAAAACTTGTTTTTCGGTCATTTTTGAAGAGGTTTCGGGCGAGCGGGTCTAAATGGGCTGTAAAATGGACCCGTTGGACTTTTAACTGAGTAAAAAATACAGAATTTGAGTTTTTGCAATATAATCTTGTTGAAAAGCTCGTAATCAATTATATGAACTCCTAAAATTGGATCAAAACTTGTTTTTCGGTCCTTTTTGTAGAGGTTTCGGGCGAGCGGGTCTAAATGGGCCTTAAAATGGACCTGTTGAACTTTTAACTGAGTAAAAAGAACATAAATTGAATTTTGCAATACAATAGTGTTGAAAAGCTCGTAATCAACGATGTGAACTCTTAAGTTTTGATTTAAACTTGTTTTGCGGTCCTTTTTGTAGAGGTTTCGGATGAGCGGGTTCAATGTGCCGTAAAATGGACCCATTGGACTTTTAACTGAGTAAAAAGTACATAAATTAAGTTTTTGCAATATAATCATGTTGAAAAGATCGTAATCAATGATATGAAGTCCGAAAATTTGATTAAACTTGTTTTTCGGTCCTTATTGTAGAGGTTTCGGGCGAGCGGGTCTAAATGGGCCGTAAAATGGACCCGTTGGACTTTTACCTGAATAAAAAATACAGAAATTGAGTTTTTGCAATATAATCTTGTTGTAAAGCTAGTAATCAATTATATGAACTCCTAAAATTTGATCAAAACTTGTTTTTCGGTCCTTTTTGTAGAGGTTTCTGGCGATCGGGTCTAAATTTGCCTTAAAATGGACTCGTTGAACTTATAACTGAGTAAAAAGAACCTAAATTGAATTTTTGCAATACAATAGTGATGAAAAGCTCGTAATCAACGATATGAACTCTAAAGTTGTGATTAAAACTTGTTTTGGGGTCCTTTTTGTAGAGGTTTCGGATGAGCAGGTCTAAATGGGCCGTAAAATGGACCCGTTGGACTTTTAACTGAGTAAAAAGTACATAAATTGAGTTTTTGCAATATAATCGTGTTGAAAAGATTGTAATCAATGATATGAACTCCTAAAATGTGATTAATACTTGATTTTCGGTCATTTTTGAAGAGGTTTTGAGCAAGCAGGTGTAAATGGGCCGTAAAATGGACTCGTTGGACTTTTAACTGAGTAAAAAATACAGAAATTGACCTTTTGCAATATAATCTTGCTGAAAAGCTCATTATCAATTATATGAACTCCTAAAATTAGATTAAAACTTTTTTCGGTCCTTTTTGTAGAGGTTTCGGGCGAGCAGGTCTAAATTGGCCTTAAATGGACCCGTTGAACTTTTAACTGAGTAAAAAGAATATAAATTGAATTTTTGCAATCCAATGGTGTTGAAAAGCTCTTAATCAACGATATGAACTCTTAAGTTTTCATTAAACCTTGTTTTGCGGTACTTTTTGTAGAGGTTTCGGATAAGCGGGTCTAAATGGGCCGTAAAATGGACCCATTGGACTTTTTTTTGAAGAAAGTGGGCCTCGTTAAAAACCCCTACTAATATCGCCAGGCACGAGACCTGGAGAACCCTAAAAGGGGAAAAGAGTACCCAGAATATATTTATTAAAAACGAGGTGAAACCTCGCAAAGAATAACGTTTTGGATACAATCAAGATACATGGAACCAAAAGACATAGAAGTCATGGTCCTAAGGGCATGGGTAGCCAAAGTATGTGCAACAATATTAGCCTCTCGGCAAACAAACTGAACATGAGCAAAAGAAAAACAATCCAAAGCAACATGAGCTTGTAGAATCATCGGACCCATAGAAAAAAGATCTGGGCCCAGAGAGTTGATCCTATTCGCGAGAGAAGCACAGTCTGTCTCGAAAATCAAGTGGCTCCAACCTTGGGATTGAGCAAAAGTAATACCAGCAAGAAGACCTCTCCATTCGGATGTAATAGCATCAGAGCAACTACCTAAAGGGAAAGCCAGGCCGCCAACAACCGTCCCTGTTTTATCACGGGCTACAACACCGACCGCCGCTGCACGTGTAGAAGGGTCAAAAGCCCCGTCCACATTAACTTTAATATGTCTCCAGCGAGAAGGAGTAACCGTCGAAGGGGCAGGAGAGGTAGAAGAGGATATAGCATCAGAGTAGTCTCGATGAAGACTGATGGAGTTAACAGCAATTAACCACGGGGGTTGAAGGTGTCGGTTATGGACCTAGTCGTAGCAGATAATTGACCAGCACCTTCCTCTAGCCATTGGAGACTAGTAGGGGCCGTACTATTAATCAAAGACGCTGGGATACCAACTAAACGGAGAGTCTCCGAGGCACCAAGACAATCTCGAAGAGCATGAAGAATAGATTTCTGACAGGATCGACAAAGAGGGCAAGGACCCGAATCTGGGGCAAAAGCTTGCAGACGGGATCCAATAGGTAAAGCTTCGAATCCCATTCGCCAGCCAAAAGTTTTAACTTTTGGAAGAACCTTCAGTTTAGCAAGAACTTTCCAAATCCGGGCAGGTCGATTTCGAGGTTCTGGTGGACGCTGTAAAAATTGGTAACCAGATCGGACCGAGTAAACACCGGAATCATTGGGGTTCCAAAGAATGGAATCTCGATTGTTATTAATGATGGGAATATTTAAAATAGCATTGGAATCCTCAGAAGTGAAGTAGTTGCGGACCTTGATAGGGTCCCATGCAGCTTGGTTCCGTACCATAAAATCTCGACAGCGAACAAACATTTCTTCTGAGATCTCATATTCCCCATAGAGATGTACTGGAGAAGAGCCTCCCCAATTATCCTTGTGGATGCGAATACCACTATTTATTCCAGGCCGATAAAGGAACCCGCCATATAGGTGTTGCATAGCATTGTATAATCCTTGTCAGGCAAATGACCCATGTTGTGGCTGGTTGGCATCATGTATGTTGCCAGATGGAAAATATTTTGCCTTGTAGATTTGTCCAAGTAGAGACTCGGGTTCACAAATAAGAGGCCAGAGCTACTTACCCAGAAGTGCAATATTGAAGTTGTTTAAGTCTCAGAAGCCCATACCTCCCGCGGATTTAGGTAAACAAACTTGTTCCCATGGGAGCATGTGCCAACCCTTTTTGTTGTTTTTACCGGACCACCAGTAACGACGAATAGTTGTGGTCATATCATCTATAATGTTTTGAGGAAGCAGGTAACACGCCATGACATATTGAGGCAAGGACTGCAAAACAGCTTTGATAAAGATTTCTCTGCCACTAAAAGAAAGTAGTTGCTTATCCCAATGGGATAATCTTTCATGAACTTTATCGCGAATGAAACCAAGGGCTATCGTTTTATTCTTTCCAATGAGAAGAGGCACTCCCAAGTAAACCCCTGGGTTAGTGACCTCACGTACATGCAAGGAATTGTTTATTGTTTCACGGATCGAATGGGGGTGCGAGGGTTGTAGAAGATTGTCGATTTCTCAAAATTTACCGCTTGCCCAAAGGCTGATGCGTAGGTCTGGAGGGTTGTTTTAAGGTGTTCTGCTTCCTCAGTTTTATTGTTAATAAAGACCATACAGTCATCGGCAAAAAGAAGGTGATTGACTTTAGGCCCTACTCTACTAGCTCCAAGGCCAGGAAGCAGATCGTGTTGCTGGGCATCTGAGAGGTACGCAGAGAGACCTTGAGTACAGAAAAGGAAAAGAAAGGGTGACAAGGGATCGCCTTGATGAAGACCCTGTTGGGGTTGAAAGAAAGGAGAAAAGGAGTTGTTAACGTTAAATGTAAAGGATACCGAGGAGTTGCATCGCATAATGATTGAGACCCAAGAGGGTGCAAAGCCTATTCGATTCATGACACTCTCAAGGAAGGACCATTCTACTCGATCAAAGGCCTTTTCCATGTCAAGTTTAAGAGCAGCACCATGGGATGATTTAGTCTGACCGATATTAATAGAGTGTATAATTTCATGAGCAATAAGGATATTGTCAGATATGTTGCGCCCCTGAACAAAAGCAGCTTGGTTATTACTAATACAAAATGGAATCGTATGCTTCATTCTGTTAACAAGAACCTTAGCGACAATTTTGTAAATTACAGAACAAAGGCTAATAGGTCGGTGATGCCTCATAGTAGTTGGATCCTTAATTTTCGGGATAAGCACTAAAATGGTCTGATTGACGGATGCCATATCAACATATCCATTCAGGAGATCCAAACATAGTTGGGTGACATCCGCACCTACCGTGTCCCAGTGTTGTCTAAAAAACCCACTAGGAAGGCCATCAATTCCAGGGGGCTTCCTAGGATCAATATCACGAAAAGCTAGTAGAATTTCATCAGAATTGAAAGCCCTAGTGAGTGACTCATTCATAGCCGGAGTAATGGAGGTAGTCACTTTAGAAAGAATTTGATCAGACAGTTGGGGATTCGAGGATGTGAACAAAGTCTAAAAATAAGTGGATGCAATATTCATTAGGCTGTCCTCAGCGACACACCAGTTATTGTCTGCATCATATAAACCGTTTATAGTGTTCTTTTTCCGACGATTGTTGGCACGTGCATGAAAGAATTGAGTATTCTTATCGCCTTGCGCAAGCCATAGATTTCGAGATCTTTGTGCCCAATAAGCTTCTTGTTCATCAAGCAACTTGTTGAGTTCAGATTTCGCCGCAAGATAAGCTGGCTCAGAAGATGATGTGAGAGGTCGCTTAAGGAATTTGTTAATTTTTTTAGTAAGAAGTTGGATACGCCCTATGGTGTTGTAACGTTGGTGGGACTGCCAATTACCTAGGCAGGATCCTATAGCACGAATTTTATCAAGTGTAGGACCCGGGGTGGTGGCCCAAGTTTATTGAACTAAAGATATACCTTCTTCATTGGTTGCCCAATAGTTTTCAAAGCGAAAATTAGTTGTTGTAGGTTGGGGAGCATAGTGTGGTGGTGGTTCAGTGTCCAATAGGAGGAAATAATGATCCGATTTGGCATTGAAATCATAGGTAATGCGGTAGGAAGGATTAGCAGCTGTCCAAGCCGAATTCCCTAAAAATTGATCTAGACGTTCGAAAATCGTTGGAGTGTTAGGCATGGTTTTTGTCCAAGTGAACCATCCAGAGGTAGGTTTACAATCAAAGAGATCATTGCGCGAGAGACAATTACGAAAGTTGTTAATTTGGGATCTTGCGCGACGACAACCCCCTTGTTTCTCATTATCAGATAAAATCTCATTCAAGTCACCACCTATAAGCCAAGGGAGGCCACTATTGTCGTTTAGAGAGTTAATTAGATTCCATGTTTTAAATTTTTTACTTGTTTCAGAAAAGCCATGCATTCTGGTAAAATACATCAAAGATGACTCAAGGTGAATAATAGTATGAATATAGCGATCCGAGTACGAGAGCAAGGACACATTAATATTATTGGAAACGAAAATAGCAAGTCCATAGTAGACATTACTTGAATCTAAAGAACAAACCTCAAGCATACCTAACGTAATACACAAGCGGGAGCAAGCCACTTTATTTAGTTTAGTTTCGCATAAAAATAAAATGTCTGGAGAAGTTTGTTGGATGTACTGCTTAAGGTGAGGAACTGCCTGGACCTTACCGAGAACCTGGCAGTTCCAGCATAACACGATCATTTCCCTCGGCGGGGTTGAGAGTCAACCGCCGCCAGAGAGTTTTTAGAGATGCTAATCCCAGCTTTTCCTTTAGTGGTAGGTGCTGCAGGTTTAGGTCGCTTAGGCTGGAGAATCACTTGCACGGTTGGTGTTGCGGATGGTGGATAACCCTTAGCTAACTTCTCATCGTATTCAGAAATTAGAACGGTTTTTGGTAGGAACGCCATACCCAAATTCACCATAGCCTTATTTTGGAAATTACTAAAATGGTATATAATATTAAAAAAGAAAAGAAATGTATTGGAGGTAGTTAAATATGATATAATATAAGGAAAGATTCTAAAAAGGATGATTTGATACCATAATTGTGTACTCTCATTGAATGGATGAACTTTAATTTTGTGGTAAATGGGGAAGGAGAAAATTTGAATTATGTTTAAGGTAAGTAAATATAGTAGAAACCATAAATATTTGGTTATTTTTAGAAAAGGGGTGAGAACAATAAAAAGTGGGAGAATTAAAATTTGACACTGTAAATGTTTACTCTCCATAAATGGATGAACTTTAATTTTTCGACAAATGAGGAAAGGGAAAACTTGAATTATGTCTAAGGTAAGTAAATATGGTAGAAACCATAAATATTTGGTTATTTTTGGAAATTGGGTGAGAACAATTAAAAGTGGGAGGATTAAATTTTGAAATATGGAATGGAAAAAGATAAAACTTTGTTTTGTGGAAGAGATTAAATTTAATTGATTTAAGTATGTAGAAAATATTTGTAGAGAAAGGTATATTTGTAAATAGGTAAAATTATCTATCGAAATTAGAATGGTTTTTGATAGGAACGTCATGTCCAAATTCATCAAAGCCTTGTTGTGGAAGAAAAAAATCTGATACCATAAATGTTGAATCTTTATAAAGAAATGGAATTTACTAAAATGGTATATAATATTAAAAAAGAAAAGAAATGTATTGGAGATAATTAAATATGATATAATATAATGAAAGATTCGAAAAAGGATAATTTGACACCATAAATGTTTACTCTCCATAAATGGATGAATTGTAATTTCGTGGCAGATGGGGAAAAGGAAAATTTGAATTATGTTTAAGGTAAGTAAATATGGTAAAAACCATAAATATTTGGTTATTTTTATAAAATGGGCGAGCACAATTAAAAATGGGAGGATTAAAATTTTATACCGTAAATGTTTACCCTCCATAATTGGATGAGCTTTAATTTTGTGGCAAATGGGGAAAGGGAAAATTTGAATTATGTTAAAGGTAAGTAAATATTGTAAAACCCATAAATATTTGGTTATTTTTAGAAAAGGGGTGAGTACAATTAAAAGTGGGAGGCTTAAAATTTGATACCGTAAATGTTTACTCTCCATAAATGGATGAACTTTAATTTTGCGGCAAATGGGGAAACGAAAAATTTGAATTATGTATAAGGTAAGTAAATATGGTAGAGACCATAAATAGTTGGTTATTTTTAGAAAAGGGGTGAGCATAATAAAAAGTGTGAGGATTAAAATTTGAAATATGAAATGAAAAAAGATAAAAGATTGTTTTGTGGAAGAGATTAAATTTGAGAGATATAAGTATGTAAAAATTATTTGTAGAGAAAGACATATTTGTAAATAGGTAAAATTATCTGTCGAAATTAGAATGGTTTTTGGTAGGAACGTCAAACCCAAATTCACCAAAGCCTTGTTTTAATTAACAAAGAAATGTATGAATTTTAATTTGATACCATAAATTATCAGGAAAGATTCGAAAAAGGATGATTTGATACCATAAATATTTACTCTCCAAAAATGGATGAATTTTAATTTTGTTGCTAATGGGGGGAAGGAAATTTTGAATTATGTTTAAGGTAAGTAAATGTGGTAGAAACCATAAATATATGGTTATGTTTAGAAAATGGGTGAGTACAATTAAAAATGAAAGGATTAAAATTTGATACCGTAAATGTTTACTCTCCATAATTGGATGAACTTTAATTTTGTGGCAAATGGGGAAAGGAAAAATTTGAATTATATTGAAGGTAAATAAATATGGTAGAAACCATAAATATGTGGTTATTTTTAGAAAATGGGTGAGTAAAATTAAAAGCGAGAGGATTAATATTTGAAAAATAGAATGGAAAAGGATAGAACTTTGTATAGTGGAAGAGATTAAATTTGAGAGATTTAAGTATGTATGAATTATTTGTAGAGAAAGGTATATTTGTAAATAGGTAAACCCATAAGAGAATTTTTTAGGTAAGAAAGTAATTGAGAAGATGTAATTTTTGTTGTAAAAATTTGCCATTTGGAGAAGGGGAGAATTCAAAATCTTAATAGTGTATAATTCATTAGGATGTTAAAATTGAAATTTATTAGGAGAAAGGTGGATATAATAGAAAGTTCATTAAAAGAGATGGACCTATAATAATCATAGGAAATGAAATGGTATTCGGAAATTATATTATAAATGAAAGATTGTGAATATTTATTTGCAATTGGATAGATATCGAATCGAAATATAGGTAAAGTTAGATAAACGTAAATAAAACATAGAAACCATAAACAATAGTCATATTTTGTATATGTTTTAGATGCCAAGGGCAATCTAATAGAATTGTTCCCGAATAGGGTCGATTGGATCTTCCAAAGGGAAGTAGTTAGATAATGGAGTAAACAATGATAGAATTGCAATATGAATGGTGGTTGAAAATTAGTGAAATATGAAAGAAATAACATTATTATGAGAAAGAATGAATAAAGAATTAAAAAAGATAAAATTAACTTAGAAGACATAAAGTATGTGGATGAGATAAGATGCAAAAGAGCAAGATGCACATAATTGAAAAAACTAGAGACCATTGCAGCATACCACAAAATTTGGTAAGAACAGAGAATTAAATAAAAACAATTCAATTGTACAGAAAGAAAGACCATTACCTTGGTTAATTTAATACTGATATTTTGCCATGGATCACAACCGTGACAAGCTCCAGAAAAAATGAAATTGTCGTAAGAGAAAAACATACAACAAACAAGAATCGAAAAAAGATTAAACAATAGATGAGAAAATAATGAAAAAGTTAGAAACAACTTAAAGAACAACAAACATGTGATTAAAAGATAATGCAATGGGGCACGAAACATTGCAACAAACCTTGGCCATCCGGTGGATTCTTCCCCATAAAAGGTATGGAGAAATTGAAATAAAAATTGATGTAAATGATGGATTTTAGTGGGAGAACCATAGTTGATCATTAGAAATATAGTAAAAAACTTATATGGAAATAATGTTAATTTAAAATTATAATGAAAAAAAGGTGGAATCAAATGATTACCATATATATGTAAAAAATCATAAAAAATAATAAACGATAAAAGAATGGTAGAGAGAACAAATATAGAATTCTTAATGGAAGACATACAAAATGATCGAACAAAGGCAAATAATATTAGAAACAAAGTATTCAAGTGGGTTTCATTGACCGTGTCAAAGTTTAGCAAAAGAAGATAAAAAAAAGAACAAAGGAAGATTGCTAATAGAATTGAACCAAAATGCTATGAAAAACGCAGATCCAATCCAAAAAAACCTTGAATCAAGATTGAAAAAATACAGCAAAAAAGAAGATAAAGATAACAACACAAAATAGAATATTAAAATAATGTAGCAAAAAAGAAGATAAAGAACCAAACGGCTAAAGAAATTTCTTGAATCAAGATTAAAATCTTGGGACATACAAATCTTTGTAATTTGAAAAAATGAAAAGCGCAACGAATTGAAAAAAACGAAAGAATACCTGATTAAAGCCAGTAGAACTACTCGATTATTTGACTGGGATGGGTAGATGTGTGATCGAAAAAACACTATCCTCAAACCCAAGGGGGGTGATACATACCTGGTAGATCTGGATGGTAGGTATAGCGCTTGATAGGGAGAACAACACAAAACAATTTGGCAAACGTTCCACGCACCCCGATCATGGCAAGTGACGAAAACACCGGTAAGGAAGAAGAGGATGGCGACAGTGCATTGTGGAAACAAAGGGGAAGGGGGGAAAAGAAAAAGAGAGAAGAGAGGGTTGAGAGAGTTGAGAGCATTTTCGAAAACACACCCGTTGGACTTTTAACTGAGTAAAAAATACAAAAATTGAGGTTTTGCAATATAATCTTGTTGAAAAGCTCGTAATCAATTATATGAACTCCTATAATTTGATTAAAACTTGTTTTTCAGTCATTTTTGAAGAGGTTTCGGGCGAGCGGGTCTAAATGGGCCGTAAAATGGACCTGTTGGACTTTTAATTGAGTAAAAAATACATAAATTGACTTTTTGCAATATAATCTTGTTGAAAAGCTCGTAATCAATTATATGAACTTCTAAAATTGGATCAAAACTTGTTTTTCGGTCCTTTTTGTAGAGGTTTCGGGCGAGCGGGTCTAAATGGGCCTTAAAATGGACCCGTTAAACTTTTAACTAAGTAAAAAGAACATAAATTGAATTATGCAATACAATAGTGTTGAAAAGCTCGTAATCAACGATGTGAACTCTTGAGTTTTGATTAAAACTTGTTTTTCGGTCCTTTTTGTAGAGGTTTCGGGCGAGCGGGTCTAAATGAGCCGTAAAATGGACCCCTTGGACATTTAACTGAGTAAAAAATACAGAAATTTACTTCTTGCAATATAATCTTGTTGAAAAGCTCGTAATCAATTATATGAACTCCTAAAATTGGATCAAAACTTGTTTTTCGGTCCTTTTTGTAGAGGTTTCGGGTGAGCGGGACTAAATGGGCCGTAAAATGGACCCGTTGGACTTTTAACTGAGTAAAAATACAAAAATTGAGTTTTTGCAAAATAATCTTGTTGAAAAGCTCGTAATCAATTATATGAACTCCTAAAATTTGATTAAAACTTGATTTTCGGTCAATTTTGAAGAGGTTTCGGGCGAGCGGGTCTAAATGGGCCTTAAAATGGACCTGTTGGACTTTTTTTTTGAAGAAGGTGGGCCTCGTTAAAAACCCCTACTAATATCCCCAGGCACAAGACCTGGAGAAACCTAAAAGGGGAAAAGAGTACCCAAAATTTATTTATAAAGACCGAGGTGAAACCTCGCAGAGTACAGCGTTGTGAATACAATCAGGATGCATGGACCCAAAAGACATAGAAGTCATGGTCCTAAGGGCATGGGTTGCAAAAGTATGTCCAACAATATTAGCCTCACGGCAAACAAACTGAACATGAGCAAAAGAAAAACAATCCAAAGTTGCATGTGCTTGCAGAATCATCGGACCCATAGAAGAAACATCGGGGCCTAGAGAGTTGAGCCTATTCGCAAGAGAAGCACTGTCTGTCTCGAAAATCAAGTGGTTCCATCCTTGAGATTGAGCAAAAGTAATACCAGCTAGAAGACCATTCCCTTCGAACGCAATGGCATCTGAGCAACTGCCTAAAGGGTAAGCCAGACCGCCGACAACCATCCCTGTTTCATCACGGGCCACAACACCAACCGCCACTGCACGTGTGGAAGGTGTTGGGTGTGTAAAAGTTCTATTATTTACACCTTTTTTAACCCATATTTCTGCTGCATTCAAGCATCATTGCATTGCATTTAGGTCAGTTTACAGCAAAACATCACAAATATAGTAAAGGCACAGATTCTACTAAAAAAGGGGTGATTTTGCAGGTTGCTGCCATAGCTGACGGAGAAG
Organism: Hibiscus trionum; assembly: GCA_030270665.1. Taxonomy (NCBI): domain Eukaryota; kingdom Viridiplantae; phylum Streptophyta; class Magnoliopsida; order Malvales; family Malvaceae; genus Hibiscus; species Hibiscus trionum. The sequence goes on along the minus strand of BSYR01000026.1, from coordinate 34,406,663 downwards.
GCGAGCACAGGGCAGAGAAGCAGAAGAGCTGAACTGGACAAGCAGATGATGAGGAGGATGCTGTCATGGATCTTCCGTGACAGCAGAGGACGACAGCAAGTCAGTGGAGGAAAAGCAAAGTGGACCTCGATAGATAGATAAAATTATGCTCGTCTGTCGTGTGAAAACCATATATTTTTCCAAGCCCCGGATCAAAAGATATGTCAAGCCAAAGCTCAAGGAGAGGAAATCCCAAGAAACAAGGATGGCGGCTGAAAAGTAGGATACTTGAAGATGAAGTCTTTATTAGAATCATACTTTTAATTAAAGTTGTAATCCTTGTTAACTTAGAATACTTGAGCCCAAAGCTTATATAAGGGCATAAATTTTAACCTAGGAGAGATCATACCCCATAACCGATAACCAAACCCCTCTGCCGTTTACCCGCCGTCGACATGTTCTAAAAACCCCCTAGGGCCACGGGTTGATTTGTAAAGTAGTTGCAAGGGTTGTTTTGTTTTAGGATTTTCCAAGTTCAATAAAATAAACTTCAACTTCTCTTATTTTGGTTTTTAATATCTTGCAAGAGCATCGGGAGAGCATTGTGAGTTTATCCATTTACTTAGCATCGGGAGAGTTAAGTATACGAAAGAAATAAGAGCAAGTTCTCTAGTTTATAGTTTAACTATCTTGTGCCTAGGGATAGGGCAAGGTTAAGTGGCTAAGGAAGAATTCATACACATCGGTGTTCATCCTTCGATTCACGCCGGGAGGTATCATCAAGACGTGATCATCGACAGACTTGGACCTAGGGATAGGCCAAGGCAGATCTGGGATTCTTGCCAAACTTGAAGTACTGAGTTGGTGTGTTTGCTGCCGCGACGACCAACGGACAGCTGCCGCGACAGGTGCTGCCAGCGACAGGCGCGACGACAGAACTGGAGTTCCTAAGCAATACAATACCTGCACTACTAAGCAATTCAATACCAGCCCATTCTCTCTATCTTGATATTCCAACTTTTATATTTACGTTTTCTTTAATATTTTCGTGACAACTTTCTAAACTATTTTCTTTACTTCGTGCAGTGAAATAAGGAGCAGCTATTAGCCCAATCCCTATGGAGACGATATCCGATACTTCGTATCACTTTACTACTTGCGTCGTGTACACTTGCACTCAATTGCGATAGACTATTTTACATGCAACAAGTTTTTGGCGCCGTTGCCGGGGATTGGCAACATAACTCTACCTTTTCTTTTATTGCACTTTTCGTTTTTATTTTTATTTTATTTTTATTTTTCTGTTTTTCTTGGGTGCATTCAACTATTGCTTTTCACAAGGTTCCTTGTTTATGCGCAGATCAAAACGAAGTGAAGATCCTGAGTATCCATTAGACCCAGAAATCGAACGCTCATTCAATCTTAGGAACCGACTTCGTTACTTGCTAGCCAGGAACGAGTACCTTGAGGAACAGCTAGAGAAGATGGCCTACAATGGGAACGACCCGCCTGTCGGCGACCCGCCTGCAGCAGCCGGACGACGGTCATGTCGTGACTACATGTTGAACGATCATGTAGAGCTGGAGACCACGCTGCCGGATATTGAAGTTGATAACTTTGAGCTGAAACCTGTCATGTTTAGTATGATCAACAATGCCGGACGGTTTAGTGGTGCTGTGACAGAAGATGCTAGGGAGCATCTCAAAACATTCCAGGAGATCTGTGGTTTGTTTAGACTGCCAGGAGTTAATCCGGAGATACTGAGGCTTCGGTTATTTCCCCACTCATTGAGGGACAGAGCTAAAACTTGGTGGAATAAACTTACGCCGGGTTCAATTATGACTTGGGCAGATTTATCTCGTGAATTTTTATCTCGTTTTAATCCTTCGCATTTATCTGAGCGATTACGTAATGAAATTGCTACTTTTCAGCAGGAAGATGATGAGCCGATGCACGAGGCCTGGAACAGATTTACTACTCTTCTTCGGAACTGCCCAATGCATGGATTCCCCGTCTGGAATCAGGTAACTAAGTTCTATAATGCTGCTAACTTACAAACTCGTATTCGAATTGATTCTGCAGCAAATGGACTATTATTGGATAAAGATCCAGACGAGGCATTGCAAGTTTTGAAAAATCTGGCCAAGAATGAGGAACAGTTTCCGACCGCAAGAAGAGAGGGTAAACGGGTACTTGCTGTCAAGGACTATGAAGCCGACAGCACGTTAAAATCACAGGTAGCATTCCTTACTAAAGCAATGAAAAGGTTATTGAATGATGATGGTCAACAAGGATTTGCTGTAGAGGAAGTATGTGATATCTGTGAGGGAAATCATAGTCGGGATGAGTGCCCAATACAGTTAGAAGAGGGAAAGTATGTTGGAAATTACAACAAGCCGAATTACAACTCCAACAATTATAATCCCAATTGGAGGAAAGATCCCAAGTTTTACTGGAGTAACTCCAATAACGCCCTGAATCCTCAAGCACATAATCAGAATCAGGGAGGACCTAGATTGCTGACGGACAGCAACTGCCGCAGCAACTGCCGACGCACCTGCCGCCGCAGCAGCAACAGCAGCCACCAGCTGCCACGAGCAGTATACTGGAACAGACTCTGGCCACCTTTATGTCTCAGACGGGTACTTATATTGAGAATATGAATCAGTTTGTCAAGAAGACAGAAAATTTCATGGATAAAACAGAGATGAGGATGACAAATCATAAGGCTACTTTGAAATCTCTGGAGACACAAATGGGTCAGGTTTCCCAACATATTAAGCCGAGGCAGACTGGAGGATTCCCTAGTAATACTGAAAATGCTAGGCCACCCACACATGAGCAGTGTAAGGCAATTACTACTAGGAGTGGGAAGAAACTACCAGGGCCGGAAAAAGAAGTTGAAACAGCAAAGGAACCAGCCCTGGACCAACCTGCCGAGGAAGCTGCCCCGACAGGTGATAAACAGTCTGCTGCCGATGAACCTGTCACGACAACAGAAACGACAGAGGAGAAAATTGATGAACCTAAACCTCCTCAGATTCGTATGCAGTGGGAAGGACGTATTGCTGATTACCGTTCCCCACCTCCTTTTCCTCAACGGATACAGCAAGCTAAGCAAGAATCTCAACTTAAAAAGATTTATGATACTTTTAAGCAGGTTCATATTAATATTCCGCTATTAGATGCCGTTAGGGAGATGCCCGGTTACGCCAAATTTCTCAAGGATGTCATGTCAAAAAAATATAAACTGGGGGAATTTGAAACGGTAAGGATGGCAGATGGTTGCATGAGTATTCTTCATCGGCAGCCACCCCAGAAAAAGAAGGATCCAGGGAGTTTCATCATACCTTGTGTAATCGGAGACAAATATGTGGGTAAGGCACTTTGTGATCTTGGTGCTAGTATCAATTTAATGCCAAAATCAGTTTTTCAGAAATTAGGTATTGGAAAGGCGCGGCCCACGACAGTAATTCTGCAGCTTGCCGACCGCTCTTACGTTCATCCAGAAGGAAAAATCGAAGATATTCTGGTAAGAGTGGATAAATTTATTTTTCCTGTTGACTTTCTTGTTTTAGATTGTGAAGCAGACGAAAACGCACCAATCATCCTTGGGCGACCCTTCTTAGCCACGAGAAGATCACTGATTGATGTGGAAAAAGGAGAACTCACCATGAGAGTGAACGACCAAGAGATTAAGTTGAATGTTCTCCAAGCAATGAAGCATGCTGATGCAGACGAGGAATGCAAGGCTATCACTGAAGTTATCCTTGATCAACCCTGCATCTGGTCGGGCTGTCACGACATAAAAATCGGGCACTGCCGCGGCAGCCACCTACAGATCTGTCACGACAGCACTAACGACAGCACCGACGACAGCAACTCCTCTGACTCCGAAACATCTGATACTGAAGATCAGGAGGAGGTAAATTGGTTAGGCAATCGTCCGGGTAAGTTATTCGAACCTTTGAATTATACTTCGGATAACCATTTAATCCAAAAGCCATCTACTATTGAACCACCTGCTTTAGAACTGAAGCCCCTGCCAGGGCAGCTTAAATATGTTTTTCTTGGTTCAAATGATACGTTGCCCGTAATCATCTCTTCTAAGCTGCCGCAGGAACAGAAACGGTAGCTAATCGGCATGCTAAGGCAGCACAAAAAGGCGATTGGATGGACGATGGCAGACATTCAAGGCATTAGTCCGGCGTTATGCATGCACAAAATCCTTCTAGAGGAAGATCATAAGCCGACTATTGATACCCAAAGGCGGCTAAACCATGCGATGAAAGAGGTGCTGCGTAAAGAGATAATCAAATGGTTAGATGCTGGTATTATTTACGCCATCTCCGACAGCAAATGGGTGAGCCCGGTGCAATGCGTTCCAAAGAAAGGAGGAATGACCGTGATAACCAATGAGAACAATGAGTTAATCCCAACCAGGACTGTGACCGGTTGGAGGGTTTGTATGGACTATCGGAAGCTCAACAAAGCTACCCGAAAGGACCATTTTCCTTTACCCTTTATTGATCAAATGCTTGATAGATTAGCGGGTAAATCTTACTATTGTTTTCTTGATGGTTATTCAGGTTATAATCAAATTGCTATTGCACCAGAAGATCAAGAAAAGACGACTTTCACATGCCCCTACGGAACATATGCTTTTAGGAGGATGCCGTTTGGACTATGTAATGCACCTGCCACCTTCCAAAGGTGCATGATGGCCATATTCTCCGATATGGTAGAGGACTTCCTTGAGATATTTATGGATGATTTTTCCGTCTTTGGAGACGATTTTGAGTGCTGCCTTGGCAACTTACAAAAGGTACTTGAAAGATGTGAAAAAGCAAATCTTGTTTTGAATTGGGAAAAATGTCACTTTATGGTAGACGAGGGGATAGTCCTTGGCCATAAGATTAGCTACCGTGGGAAAGAAGTCGACAGGGCTAAAATAGAAGTAATTGAGAAGCTGCCGCCGCCGACCACAGTCAAGGGCATTAGGAGTTTTTTAGGGCATGCTGGTTTTTATCGAAGGTTTATTGCAAATTTCTCAAAAATCACCAAGCCCCTATGTCATCTCTTAGAGCAGAACCGACCCTTTGACTTTAATGATGAATGTACTGAAGCATTCAAGGTTCTTAAGGAAAAACTAGTAACAGCCCCCATAGTACAGCCACCAGACTGGACACATCCATTTGAGATCATGTGTGATGCTAGTGACTATGCTGTCGGCGCAGCACTTGGGCAGCGCAGAGATAAGCTGTTTCATGTAATATATTATGCCAGCAAGACATTGAATGACGCCCAAGTGAACTACACCACCACAGAAAAGGAGCTATTAGCTGTGGTGTTCTCCATTGACAAGTTTCGTTCTTACATACTTGGGACGAAAGTAATAGTGCACACAGACCATTCTGCCCTGAAATATTTGTTCGCAAAGAAGGATGCAAAGCCTCGATTGATACGGTGGATCCTGCTATTGCAAGAATTCGACCTTGAAATCAAGGACAAAAAAGGGACAGAAAATCAGGTGGCAGACCACTTGTCAAGGTTGGAGAAGGGACAGAGTCTGCCAATAGATGAGACAAACATACTGGAGACCTTCCCAGATGAGCAGCTCTTTGCTGCCCCAATCGCTGCATCAACAGCCATGGCGGCAGGTAAGTCTTCTGAACTCCCGTGGTATGCTGATTTCGTTAATTTTATAGTTAGCGGAATACTTCCTTCTGATCTTAATTATCAAGCCAGGAAGAGGTTCCAAAATGATGTTAAGCATTATTATTGGGACGAACCTCTTCTTTTCAAACTATGCGTAGATCAGGTTATAAGGAGGTGTGTACCACAAGAAGAACAAGAAGACATTCTCCATCACTGCCATGCTTCACAATATGGAGGTCACTTAGGAGGCAATAAAACTGCTGCCAAGGTGCTGCAGTCAGGGTTCTACTGGCCGACACTGTATAAAGATGCACATAACTTCTACAAGAACTGTGACAGGTGCCAGCGGACAGGTAACATCTCGAGGAGAAACGAGATGCCACTGCAGAACATTCTGGAAGTCGAGATCATCGACGTTTGGGGGATTGATTTCATGGGACCTTTTCCATCTTCACGTGGAAATCTATACATCCTCTTAGCAGTGGATTATGTCTCTAAGTGGGTTGAAGCCATCGCCACTCAAAAGAATGATGCCAAGACAGTCCAAAAGTTTTTGCACAAAAACATTTTTTCTAGATTTGGCATCCCTAAGGCGATTATCAGTGATGAAGGGAGACATTTTGACAATAGGGTTATTGCTGCCACCTTGAAGAAATATGGTGTCAAGCACAGGATCGCGACAGCATACCACCCACAGACCAATGGACAAGCTGAGATATCCAATAGGGAAATTAAGAACATTCTTGAGAAGATAGTTAAGCCAACTAGGAAAGATTGGTCTCTACTTCTTAACGATGCATTATGGGCATATAAGACCGCTTTTAAGACTCCATTGGGCATGTCTCCATACCAACTAATTTACGGAAAAACCTGTCACTTGCCTGTCGAGATAGAGCACAAAGCATATTGGGCAATCAAGGCAGTGAATATGGACTTGGACAAGGCAGGCCAGAAAAGGTTATTAGATCTGAACGAGATTGAAGAAATACGGACAATGGCCTACGACAATGCAAGAATCTACAAGGAGAAAACTAAGAAGTGGCATGACAGGAAGTTGCTGCCACGACAGTTCTGCCCAGGGAAGCTTGTGTTATTGTTCAATTCTAAAATGAAACTCTTCCCAGGAAAGCTAAAGTCTAGATGGTCTGGCCCGTTCCAAGTGATACAAGTTTTTCCCCATGGTGCCATCACAATCCGATCATTAAAAGACGGGCACCAATTCAAAGTCAATGGGCAGCGCCTCAAGCATTATCAGGGGACTGAAGCCCCAGGAATACAGGAAGTGGTTACTTTAGGAGATGCCCCACAAGGCATCCCTAATTTAACCTAAATTTTATTTTTATTTATTTTTATTATTTATTATTTATTAGGAAAATAGGTTTATTTTATTCGAATAATGTTTTTATATTTTCTATTTTCAGCAAATAAAGGAGTCAAGAAGAAAAGAAGAAGTGATCCAAGCCCACCATCCATCCATCAGCCCAACAGAGCCCATTTATTGAAGCCTGTCGTTCCAGCTGCCGCCGCAGACACGGATAAGACAGGCTGTCAACAGACTGACAAGGCAGACGCAGAAGCGTGTGACAGACACGTAACAGACGCATAATTACGTGTCAGACGCGTCAGACACGGCAAACTCAATAGTCGCCCCGTTATTCCCGCCTGCCGTTACAGCATTAAACGAGCAGCAACTCTACCGCTATAAAACCCCGTTCTCATTTCCATTTTCCTCACTTCTGCTTGCTTTCTCCTCTCGTTTTTATTTGTTTTCTTTACTTTCACAACCCTTGCAACTAACATGTCTTCCAGACAGACCCGCCGCAGTGCTGCTTCAGCCTCTTCATCAGCAGCACCCACACCGTCGGCCTTCGCAACCAAGGACTTATGGGAAGAAAGAGGTTTCATCTACATCCGAAAGGCACCGAACATGGGGCTCCGACCATTCATCGCGAGGGCAATAAGGGCTCAACTATGGGAGCAGTTCGCAGAACAACCAGCAGAATTAAATGACACATTGGTGAGGGAGTTCTATGCTGCCATCGACAGCAGGACGGCGACATCCGTCACTGTTCGAGGGGTAGAGGTACCATTCATAGCCGATAGTATCAACCATATGTATGGCCTCTATTTTGGTCCCAACGACGATGCCCATCAGCAGTTTTTGGACACCCTCGACTCTGCCGCCTACGGTGCTGTCATGGCAGAGGTGACAGAAGAAGGAACAGAGTGGAATACGAGCAAAAAGAACCCCAACTCGGTCAAAAGGGGGCAGCTGCTTCCAGAAGCCAAACTATGGAACGCTTTCATCAAGAAGCGTATTCTGCCGTCCTCCCATCACACGACGGTGGACCAGCAGAGGCTTGCCCTCATTCATTCGATCATGAACAACCGACCTATCAACGTGGGCCGCTATATGAGGGACAGCGTCTTGGACTGCACATATCGATCAACCTCCCGCCTCTGCCTACCATTCATGATCACATCACTTTGCCGCTGCGCTGCTGTCCCAGAGGCATCCACCGATAAACTGGTCCAAGGACGGGGCTGGACCGATAACAATATTACCAGCCTCATGGAGCTGATAGTCGCAACCCCCCTCTCCTCCTTCAACCCGGCTGCCTCCCCAGCAGAATCATCCGAGGAACCTACTCATGACCCTGCCCATGAACCTGCCGCAGCAGCCACTCCGACAAACCAATCTGCTCAGATCCTTGCCGCCATACAGCGGGTGGAAGACAGACAAATGGGGCTGATGACATTCATCCAGGATTTCGCCAACTCGACGGTAAATTTCATTACCAATACTTTACATTATCCCGATGTTGTTTTCCCCACTTTCCCTGCTCACTATTTCCACATCCCCACCCCTGTCCACACACCTACACCACCTGCCTCCCCACATGCACATTCTGCTGCTTCCACCCCATCACCTGCCCCGACGGCAGCTGGCAGTCCTCCAGCCGACACCTCTGCCCGAGGAACGAAGCGACCAGCCTCAATTAACAACGAGGCAGAACCTCCTATTAGGAGGAATTTGGCGAAGGACTTTACGCCTGTCAAGAGGCAGAAACATGTGGCCGACAGAAAGCTAATGCCTAAGGCCAGCACCACCACCAGCAGCACTTGGGATAGCGGCAGCAGCTCAGACATCCAGGTCGTGGAGCAGCCTGCCCAGCCTGCCCCACCACCCAGACACCGCCACCAAATCCGTGTCAGCAGTAGCAGTGAAGACAGCGATTAAAATCTAAGTCTTTTATTTTCTTTTTCTTGCTGCCTGCTTATCTATACTTTGTGATGTACCTGCCTTCATTTTATCTGTCATTTGCATTGAGGGCAATGCAACCCTCGAGTTTGGGGGTGGCAACCCTCCATTTTAATGGAGTCTTAATACATCTTTAATTAATTGTTGTGTCTCTTATTAAGTTCTCTTAAAAAAAACTGTTGGGTTAAAACTATGAAGTAAGCTTACCTGTCATGATAGCTCTGTCGTGGCAGCATCTTTAGGACAGTTTAAGGAGAAGTTTAGAGCCTTTCTATAGTTCTGAAAAACTTAAACACCATTGTGACTGTTATATTGCTTAAGATTTCTTTTAGCCAAACTAGAATAGGAAGCTTAGCACTTGAATAGCCCCTAGAGGTGCCTAACACTGGCTCTAGGAAAGAAGTTTAGCAAAATAGACTCAATAGCCCTAGAGGTGCCCGAAACCGGCTCTAGGAAGTTAGCTAGAGGTGCCCGAAACCGGCTCTAGTGAAACTTTAGCTTAAAAAAATAAAAAAATCAAGTCAAAACAGAAAATCAAAGAAGCATGAAAATGTGCCTTCAAAAAGATAAACTTTGGCATAAAAATTCGAGTTAAGAGTTGAATATTCTAGTGAAACTAAAAGAGTCTTGGCATATAACTGTTCACAAGCATGCACACACTGCACGAGGACTATAGTGAGATTCCGGACAGATCCTAATCTTTCCGACAGGTTGCTCCCGCCACAGAGAATGAGAGACGGGTAAGGGACAGTTCACTGTTTGAAGGCCAACACAAAATTTTTTTTTTATATTCTTTTTTCTTTTAGGTCTTAGTTGCTTGAGGGCAAGCAAAAACTAGAGTTTGGGGGTGTGTTGAGTGTGTAAAAGTTCTATTATTTACACCTTTTTTAACCCATATTTCTGCTGCATTCAAGCATCATTGCATTGCATTTAGGTCAGTTTCCAGCAAAACATCACAAATATAGTAAAGGCACAGATTCTACTAAAAAAGGGGTGATTTTGCAGGTTGCTGCCATAGCTGACGAAGAAGGCGGGCACAGGGCAGAGAAGCAGAAGAGCTGAACTGGACAAGCAGATGATGAGGACGATGCTGCCATGGATCTGCCGTGACAGCAGAGGACGACAGCAAGTCAGTGGAGGAAAAGCAAAGTGGACCTCCATAGATAGAGAAAATTATGCTCGTCTGTCGTGTGAAAACCATATATTTTTCCAAGCCCCGGATCAAAAGATATGTCAAGCCAAAGTTCAAGGAGAGGAAATCCCAAGAAACAAGGATGGCGGCTGAAAAGTAGGATACTTGAAGATGAAGTCTTTATTAGAATCTTACTTTTAATTAAAGTTGTAATCCTTGTTAACTTAGAATACTTGAGCCCAAAGCTTATATAAGGGCATAGATTTTAACCTAGGAGAGATCATACCCCATAACCGATAACCAAACCCCTCCGCTGTTTACCCGCCGTCGACATGTTCTAAAAACCCCCTAGGGCCACGGGTTGATTTGTAAAGTAGTTTCAAGGGTTGTTTTGTTTTAGGATTTTCCAAGTTCAATAAAATAAACTTCAAGTTCTCTTATTTTGGTTTTTAATATCTTGCAAGAGCATCGGGAGAGCATTGTGAGATTATCCATTTACTTAGCATCGGGAGAGTTAAGTATTCGAAAGAAATAAGAGCAAGTTCTCTAGTTTATAGTTGAACTATCTTGTGCCTAGGGATAGGGCAAGGTTAAGTGGCTAAGGAAGAATTCATACACATCGGTGTTCATCCTTCGATTCACGCCGGGAGGTATCATCAAGACGTGATCATCGACAGACTTGGACCTAGGGATAGGCCAAGGCGGATCTGGGATTCTTGCCAAACTTGAAGTGAGTTGGTGTGTTTGCTGCCGCGACGACCAACGGACAGCTGCCGCGACAGGTGCTGCCAGCGACAGGCACGACGACAGAACTGGAGTTCCTAAGCAATACAATACCTGCACTACTGAGCAATTCAATACCAGCCCATTCTCTCTATCTTGATATTCCAACTCTTTTATTTACGTTTTCTTTAATATTTTCGTGACAACTTTCTAAACTATTTTCTTTACTTCGTGCAGTGAAATAAGGAGCAGCTATTAGCCCAATCCCTGTGGAGACGATATCCGATACTTCGTATCACTTTACTACTTGCGTCGTGTACACTTGCACTCAATTGCGATAGACTATTTTACACGCAACAGAAGGGTCGAAAGCCCCATCCACATTAATTTTAGTATGCCCCCGAGGGGGATGTCTCCAGCGAGAAGGAGAGACCGGCAAAGGGGAAGGGGAGGTAGGGAAAGAAACAGCATCGGAGTAGTCACGATGAAGACTGATGGAATTGACAGCAATTAACCACGGGGGTTGAAGATGTCGGTTATGGATCCAGTCATTGCGCCTGTTCCAAATGTTCCACAGAGTAGTCAAGAAAAGCCCGAAAAGGTCGAAGGAAAGGAGGCAAGAACCTTCCTCTAGCCATTAAAGGCCGGTGGACGCAATGCTGTTGATTAGAGAGATAGGGAGGCCAACCAAACGAAGGGCCTCCGAGGCACCAGAGCAATCACAGAGAGCATGGAGGATCGATTCCGTACCGGAGTGACAAACGGGGCAGGGACCTGAGTCTGGTGCAAAAGCCTGTAGGCGAACCCCGACGGGTAGGGCCTCAGATCCCAAGCGCCAGCCAAAAGTTTTGACTTTAGGTAAGACCTTGAGTTTGGAGAGAAACTTCCAAATCCGTGGAGGGCGAATTCTAGGTTCTGGAGGGCGTTGCAAAAAGAGGTAGCCAGATCTGACTGAGTAAATACCAGAATCATTAGGGCTCCAAAGGATGGAGTCACGAGTATCATTGATAAAACTGAGTCGGCATCGGGCGTTGTAAAGTACGCACGGACCTTAGCAGGGTCCCAAGCTGCTTGGTTTCGAATCATAAAGTCGCGACAACGAATGTGGACTTCATCCGAAATCTCATAATCCCCATAAAGGTGTATAGGCGAGGAGCCTCCCCAGTTGTCCTGATGGAGTCGTATGTTACTATTAATACCAGGACGATAAAGGAAGCCTCCAAAAAGGTGTTATATAGCATGATAGATACCTTGCCAGGGAAAAGATCCACGAGAAGGCCGAGATGCATTAAGGATGTTACCTGAAGGAAAGTATTTGGCTTTATAAATTTGACCCAGAAGAGAATCTGGTTCGCAGATAAGGCGCCATAATTGTTTACCAAGAAGCGCAATGTTAAAGTTATTGAGATCCCTAAATCCCATACCTCCTACTGATTTAGGCAAGCACACATGTTCCCAAGGGAGCATGTGCCAACCTTTCTTGCTATTTTTGCCAGACCACCAATATCGTCTAATGGCAGAAGTCATATCATCAATAATGTTTTGGGGCAATAAATAGCATGACATAACATATTGAGGTAGAGATTGTAATACAGCTTTAATAAAGATTTCCCTGCCTTTGAAGGAAAGGAGTTGTTTGTCCCATTTGGACAATCTTTCATGAACTTTATCTCGTATAAACCCTAAGGATATGGTCTTATTTTCACCAATAAGAAGCGGTACCCCAGATAGACACCAGGGTTGGAGACCTCACGAACTTGAAGGTAGGAATTAATGGCATGGCGAGTCGAACTGGGAGTGCGTGGATTGTAAAAAATAGTGGACTTATCAAAATTAACTGCTTGTCCTGAGGCAGAAGCGTATGTTTGGAGAGCTAATTTAAGGTGAGCGGCTTCCTCTGGTTTTGAATTGAGAAAAACTATACAATCATCTGCAAATAGAAGGTGGTTAACCTTGGGGCCATGCTTGCTGGCACCAAGGCCAGGAAGCAGACCATGTTGTTTAGCGTCGGACAAAAAAGCTGAGAGCCCTTGGGTGCAAAAAAGGAAGAGAAAAGGGGATAAAGGGTCACCTTGGCGGAGACCCCGTTGAGGCCGAAAAAAGGGGGAGAAGGAGTTGTTGACCTTAACCGTAAAAGAAACAAAGGAGATACATCGCATTATAAGAGATACCCATGATGGCGCAAAGCCCATACGGTTCATGACATTTTCAAGGAAAGTCCATTCAACCCTATCAAAGGCCTTTTCCATATCAAGCTTAGGAGCAGCACCTTGAGTAAACTTAGAGGTACCAGTGTTAATAGAGTGAATTATTTCGTGAGCAATAAGAATGTTATCTGTAATATTACGTCCCTGAACGAAGGCAGCTTGGTTGGAACTAATGCAAAAGGGGATAGTATGTTTCATCCTATTAACCAAGACCTTGGCAATAATTTTGTTTATTACTGTGCAGAGACTAATGGGCCTGAGATGCCTCATAGAGGTTGGATCCTTTATCTTAGGTATGAGTACCAAAATTGTTTGGTTTACCGAAGCCATATCTGCTGACCCATTGAGAAGATTAAGGCAAAGTGTGGTGACATCTGACCCTACCGTATACCAGTGTTGTCGAAAGAAACCGCTAGGTAAGCCATCAATGCCAGGGGCTTTTCTTGGGTCAATATCGCGGAAAGCGGTGATGATCTCCTCCGCTGTGAATTCCATAGTGAGGGACTCATTCATAGCAGGCGTAATGGAGGTTGGGATTTTTGGTAGAATTTGATCTGAAAAGGAGGGGTTAGAGGAAGTAAAATGAGTGTGGAAGTATGAAGATGCAATTGTCATAAGATCAGAGTCGACAGTATACCAAGTATTGTTTGCGTCAAAAAGGCCAGTGATGGTATTCTTCTTTTTCCTGCTAGAAGCACGGGCATGAAAAAAACGTGTATTTTTGTCTCCTTGAGATAACCATAGATTACGAGAGCGTTGCGCCCAGTACACTTCCTGCTCATTTAGTAATTTGTGGAGCTCAGTTTTGGCAGCAATGTATTTTCCTTCAGCAGTAGCCAAGAGAGGTCGCTGTAAGAATTTGTTGATTCTCTTAGTGAGAATATTGATACGACTAGTGGACTTAAATCTTTATTGGGATTGCCAATCTCCTAAGCAGGAGCCAATAGCTTTAATTTTATCAAGGGTATTGCCCTTAGTAGAAGTCCAAGTTTTTTTGACAACAGAGATGCCGTCGTCGTTGGTTGCCCACCAATTTTCAAAACGGAACTTAGAAGGCGGTGCTCGATGATTTGTTTGAGGTGGTGGTTCCGTATTCAAGAGTAAAAAGCAGTGATCAGATTTAGCATCAAAATCGGAAATAATGTTATAATTGGGATTATTAGCTTTCCATGCCATATTTTCTACAAAACGGTCTAGTCTCTCAAATAAAGTAGGAGTTTTAGGCCCAAGTTTAGACCAAGTGAACCAACCCGAAGTAGGTTTGCAGTCAAAAGGGTTATTACGGGAGAGGCATTGTCGAAAATTATTGTTTTGAGATCTTACACGACGATAGCCGCCTTGTTTCTCATTATCAGATAGGATTTCGTTGAAATCACCACCGAGAAGCCAAGGTAGACCGTCGTTGTTGTTTAGTGAATCAATTAAATCCCAAGTTTTAGCTTTATGACTTGTTTCAGAGTAACCATGTATACCAGTGAAATAAAACGAATAAGAATTGCAATGAATATAAGTATGAATGAAACAATCCGAATAAGAAAGCATAGTAATATCATAATTATTCGAAGAAAATAAAGCAATACCAGAGCTATGTTCACTGTAATCAACCGAAAAAACCTCATGCATACCTAGCAAAGAACTAAGACGGCTACAAGCCGTATTTTTAAGTTTAGTTTCACATAAGAAAAGAAAATCAGGAGAATGAAGACGAACATATTGCTGGAGGTGTTGAACTACCTGGACCTTCCCAAGACCCTGACAGTTCCAGCATAAGATGATCATTTCCCTCGGTGGGGCTGTGAGTCAGCCGCCGCCGGAGAGTTTTTTTCGCTGCTCATCCCAGCTTTCGGGGTTGGAGAAGGAGAGGGCCTGGACTTCTTTGGCTGGAGGATCACATGGATGTGGGAGCGTCTCTTAGTGCCACGGTTAGGAGGAATAGGAATACAAGCAGGAGCCGATGCTGCATCATTGGGATAGTTTTTAAGAAGCCAAGAGTCAAATGCATCAAAAAGTGAAATACCGATTTGAAGGAAAGGCTTACTTAATTGAGCATCCAGTTTATTCACTTGTTGAGTAGTAGGGCTTGGCACACCATCATCTTGGCCTTCCAAGTCGCCTTTCTCAGAGTCCTCACGTATAGGGTATATTGTGTTCAGGGGTTGTGGGGATATAACCCGAGGAGGGAGTGAAGCTCGTGATGGTTTCTGGGATTCCATATTGGTAGTGGGCGACTCAGAGGATTCCTCTCCTATCATCTCATCATTATTATTAATATCCTCCGTAGGAAGATCTGCAAATGAGGCAGCATCCCCTTCATTGAGTTTTCCTAAAAATTCAGAGAAAGTGGAGATGAGTTTCAATTGTGGGAACCTTCGGATAAAAAGTAAATGATGGGATTTAATAAAAAGCAGACCCGAATCTTACGCAGAGGCCACATGTTCAACAACGGATTTACCCTTGTCCTTCAGGTCTGTAGAAAAGGGAGAATCAATATAGAAACATAAAGGAAGATAGAGGAGTTGTAGGTGCCAAAGTAAAACTGGTATAATACCTATCGGTGGGTGTTGTTTAGCATTAGTAGGGGGCTCAACAGATTTACCCATGTCCATTGGATCTGTATAAAAAGGAGAATCAATATATAAACAAGATGAAAAAAAGAGAAATTGTTAGATCCAAAAGACAATTAATAAAATACCTATCGGTGGGTGGCGATTAGCATTAGTAGAGGGCTCAACTGCACGGATACGGCCACGTGGTCCTTGATCCCGACGACGCAGAGGAAGCCAACGGAGCCATTCACCATATTGAAGTTTATCTGGATCAATCGTAGCTTTGTTAGGGCAATGTTCGAAGATTTGACTAATGATGCCACACCCATGGCATAGAAGAGGGAGACGCTCATATTGGAGACGACAAGAAGTAGTGCGTGTACCTTTCCCAATAAGTAGAAATCGTCGGACATGCATAGAGATGTCCATGAGAATTTCAACTCGTAAAAATTCAGTCATGTTTCCTTCTCTTTTCCGAGTGTCAGTTCTGAGAACGGTGCCAACCATAGCACCAAGAGATTGGCCCACTAGATGAGTTCTATCAGGGTCTTCCATTAGAGGCTTGGGTAGAGCAAGAATGCGAAACCAGATCCACATAGGGTTGAAAGAATAATCATCCATGCTTTTCCCTGGGTTATATTCAGCAAGAGTTAGCCATTCGTCTTTATAAAGCCAGAGCCCTCGTTCATAAACATCATCCCGATCACTAATTGTAGCAAACTCAATTCTAAAGAAAGAATCTCTAATAATGGAGATTGATTTGAGGTTATTCTTTTTCCAAATACCTTCGAAAGCGGAGAGAACAACCCAGTCATCTATCGGCTTTGTGGAGATGAATTTTCCAACTAGAATTGTTTTCGGGTCCTCCTCAAAGAAGTCAAAATTTGGGGTGTAGATAGCATTTGCCTCTTCAATGGTGAGATCGAGATTGGTGTAGTGGGGAAGAGAGGATGATGAAGCCATTTGGTCAAAAAAGAGAGGGTGAGCAATAGTGAGAGACGAATAGTGATAGACTAGGAAGAGGAGAATGATTAAAAAAATACCTTAAGTATATGAATTACAGAAAGAGAGAGGGTAACTAGTATAATAAGGAAAGGAGAATAAATGTAATTGAAAGAAGTGGAAATAAGAATCCTTAGATTTGGATATGAAAATCATTGGTTAAGATAGATAGAAAAGGAAGGTTTATGCGAATCCCTAATGTTAGGGATGAAAATATGGCAGTTTAATAAAGTGGTGATAAAAAAGAGAATCGAAAAAAATGGCAACTTAGAGTTAAGGAGCTGATTTGTGGGATAAATTGTAGAAGAAAGAGGGTGTAATAGGCGAGTAAGAATAGGCAAGAATGGAAGGCCAATTAGGAAATCTTGCAAATTGTAATATGGAAAGAAACCCCTTATAATGTGGGGGAATGTTTGACAAAATGAGGTAAAAAGGGTTAAAAGGAAATTAATTGATGAAGAATATTCATAAATGGAAAAGCTGTGGTAAATAGATATGGTAAGAGCTATATATAAACTATGGCTAAAATAGGGAAAGTAGGGAAAAATAATAATGTATATAGACAATTCAATTAGGATAAAAGGCAGGATATTCAAGAAAACAAGAAGATACTCAGAATTAAATTGGTTGAAAAGGAAAGATGTATTTATGGAAAGAATTGATTGAGTTAAGAAATAGTGAAGGGAGTGTATTATGAGCTTAAATAATAGGATAAAGATAGACTGTATTAGAGTAAGAGAAATATAGAGTATATTGTAATGGAATTCAGATAATTCATGGATGTGATACTTGAATTGAGTGGGCGGTGATTTTTTTGAATGAGAATAATTGGTTGATTTACGTTGAGTATATGTGAAATTAAGAAGGCGTATATTAGTTACAAATCGATGGTGGAAACATTGTAGATAGAGGACTAAATATTTTAATGGTAAGTTCCATAATTTAAGGAATGATTTTTGAAGATTGATAATAATGGAATGTATTAGTACGAATTGATTTGTGATACAATTGGTTATAAGGATGGACAATTAGAGATGATTGAAATCTTGCAAATTGAGGTATATAAATGGAAAAAGAATTAAGTAATGTTTTTTAGAACCATATTTCATTGCTATTGAATTGAAAATATAACTTCACCAAAAAGGTGATCGTAGTGATTTCCCCTTCAGGGGATAGAGAAAGTGCACCTAAAAAGGTGTGGATTGGAGTAGATAAATGGTAACAATTAAAGGACAGAAGATTAGAGTGGATTATGATATTGGGTAGATTACATATGATAATAGCGAACCAAAAATAAAGGGATAGAGTGAGCAAAAGGAACACATAAATAAGCATGGGTAAACAACACAAATATAAAGAGAAGGAGATAATAATCTAACAAAAAAACAAGAAAAGAATAAGGATACCAGATCAAGCAAGCAAAAGGAATAAGCATACTTAAATGGAGAAGAGAAAGAAACCTAAACAATCTAACTAAGATCACGTAAACACAACTATAGATAAATAAAATAGGAAAGAAACGATAAACAAATAGAGAGGAGAGGAAAAAAACAATAAAAATGCACAGAAATAACAAAGAGGAACATAAGTAGATATAACAAAAAGGAAGAAAGAAGCATGCAAGATCAAAGTAAAAAAAAGGAAAAACACGGAAAGGAAAATTACAAACCGAGGGGAGAGAAAGGAAGGGGGAAAGAAATAAAATATAGACCAAACGAGCAAAAAAGGGGGGATAAAAAATAAAAAAGGAAAAAATAGAAGGATGGAAGGCAAGAGTAATGGAGGCTTGGTTGCTGCTGAAGCAATTAACAGCCCTTTAAAGTGAGGCTCGAACGAAACCAGCAGAGAGAGATGAGTGAATAACATGCAAAACAACAAAAAAAGGGGTGGTTAGAAGCAGGTAAAAAGAAGCATAAATTATGAGAAGAATGATAAACAAAACCAAAAAGGAAAACAGAACATAAGACAAAGAAGAGAAAAGGGAGAAACATAACTCTTGTACAGAAAGAAAAGAAGAAACCGAATGAGAAACAAAATTATCATTGCATGACAGATCGAGAATTTTGATAAAAGAGCTAAGACATAAAAACATATATGGTGGTAATAAACGAGAAGAAAGAAAATGGCAGAATAGAATGATAAAGAGGGACAAGAGGCAAAAATAAAATTCACAATAAACTAAGAATAGGACTTGAGTAATAATAATCAGATGTGAGATATGATGATGATAAAATTCACAAACCGGCACATAAGACATAAGTGCAATAATGTCAGGTGCAGTGGTGATAAGTGTTGATAATAAGCAAATAGCACAGAAATCAGTGTGTGGGAAATTATTTGTGTTAGTGAACATGGAAAAGTAGATTATCAAGAGTGTGAATGGAAAGCAGGAGAAAGTAATAAAATATGGATGTGAAGCAAGGATGAAACAGTAGTAGTGATCTGTAAGGTTGTGCAATAAACGAACATACCAGTTTTCGATATGGATAGAGAGTAAGAAGATATTCCCGGGAAGGGTGATTAAAATTCCCACATGGTGGGTCGAATGAAATTTCCCTAAGTGGGATCGATGTGTAACAATGAAGACAAATGCAATCATATTAGAGAAATTAGGGGGAAAGGGACTTAAATCAGTATAATAATTTTGTAAAAAACCATGAGACCAAAAATCAAAAGAATCATGATGAAGACAACCGAGAGTAGAGATGCATCTCGTGAGAAGGTGATTAAATCTTAGAACATAATGAGAAAAAATAATAAAGCGAAAAATGAAACATGGGAACAAAGGAGAAGTACCAGATTTGTTTGGAGCAGTCCTCCCTCTTGCAAACAATGACCAACAGAAAATTTGAAAAAGAGTAAAAAATAATGAGAAAAATCCCTAAGAAGGATGTCAAAAAGAAATCCCGAATGGTAAATTTGTTCTGAAAACCCAGAAAAAATCGGCGACTGTGGAACCCAAGGCAATGGTGACCACAACAGAGAAGCGAAGCTGGATTGGAGAACTTTTCAACGGCGGACAGAGGTTTGGTGGCTGGAAAGACCAGTGGGGTGCGATGGATGGCAGATCTGGGGCGTTCTCGAATGTATCTGGCAAAAACCCAAGAGGGAGTGAGAATCAGAAAAGAATATAACAAATTGAGACTGAAAGAATTCATAATAATATGAAGAAAATTATAAAATATAAATTGAGATAAGGATGAAAATAAGGCCCGGGTAGAATGACCGAAAACAACCAATGTTGGATCTGGGAAATGGAGAGAACATCGAGAAAAAGACATATATGAAAAAAATAAAATAAAGATGAAAAAAGAAATATGGATTATAGAGATGAACGGAAAAACCCAAAACCAAAACCGATCTGGCAATGAGGACGGCAGATGATGGGTTTCGAAAGAAACCCTTAATCTGGATCTGGCCGGCACCTCCAATGCATGAGGGGATGGAGATTGGCAAATAATATTAAAAAACCTTGAAGAGGGTGATGTCCTCGTATGACAAGAAAATGGATTAAAGATTGATTGAAAAAATTTTAAAAAAATATCATAACAAAAGAAAATAGAAAAGGGAAAGGATAATACCGATCGGAATGGCTCTCGTGAGATCTCTGCCGTGAAGCTCCTGGTTCTTTGAATCGAAAGGTGCGCCGGCTGGTATAGAGGGAAGGGAAAGGGCGAACGGCGTGGTGGAGAGAAAGGTGGGGGCGGCGTGAAGGTGGAAAGAGAGGCAGGTTAAGATAAAAAAAGGGGAAATGAAGCGGCATAAAGCGAAAAGCCATCAAACACCCTTGGGAGAACCGAAAAATTGAGAGAAAACCGGGAGCCATCCCCGTTAGAATTTTTTACCCGTTACCTGTTGGACTTTTAACTGAGTAAAAAATACAGAAATTGACTTTTTTGCAATATAATCTTGTTGAAAATCTCGTAATCAATTATATGAACTCCTAAAATTGGTCGAAAACTTGTTTTTCGGTCCTTTTTGTAGATGTTTCGGGCGACCGGGTCTAAATGGGCCGTAAAATGGACTCGTTGGACTTTTAACTAAGTAAAAAATACAAAAATTGAGTTTTTGCAATATAATCTTGTTGAAAAGCTCGTAATCAATTATATGAACTCCTAAAATATGATTAAAACTTGTTTTTCGGTCATTTTTGAAGAGGTTTCGGGCGAGCGAGTCTAAATGAGCCTTAAAATGGACCCGTTGGACTTTTAACTGAGTAAGAAATACAAAAATTGAATTTTTTGCAATATAATCTTGTTGAAAAGCTCGTAATCAATTATATGAACTCCTAAAATTTGATTAAAACTTGTTTTTCGGTCATTTTTGAAGAGGTTTCGGGCGGGCGAGTCTAAATGGGTCGTAAAATGGACCTGTTGGACTTTTAATTGAGTAAAAAATACATAAATTGACTTTTTGCAATATAATCTTGTTGAAAAGCTCGTAATCAATTATATGAACTCCTAAAATTGGATCAAAACTTGTTTTTCGGTCCTTTTTGTAGAGGTTTCGGGCGAGCGGGTCTAAATGGGCCTTAAAATGGACCCGTTGAACTTTTAACTGAGTATAAAGAACATAAATTGTATTCTACAATACAATAATGTTGAAAAGCTCGTAATCAACGATGTGAACTCTTAAGTTTTGATTAAAACTTGTTTTTCGGTCCTTTTTGTAAAGGTTTCGGGCGAGCGAGTTTAAATGGGCCGTAAAATGGACCCGTTGGACATTTAACTGAGTAAAAATACAGAAATTTACTTCTTGCAATATAATCTGGTTGAAAAGCTCGTAATCAATTATATGAACTCCTAAAATTCGATCAAAACTTGTTTTTCTGTCCTTTTTGTAGAGGTTTCGAGCGAGCGGGTCTAAATGGGCCTTAAAATGGACCCGTTGGACTTTTAATTGGGTTAAAAGAACAGAAATCGAATTTTTGCAATACAATGGTGTTGAAAAGCTCATAATCAATGATACAAACTCCTAAGTTTTGATTAAAATTTTTAGTGGTCCTTTTTGTAGATGTTTTGGACGAGTGGGTCTAAATGGGCCATAAAATGGACCCGTTAGACTTTAAACTGAGTAAAAAGTACATAATTTGAGTTTTTGCAATATAATTCTGTTGAAAATATCGTAATTAATGATATGAAGTCCTAAAATTTGATTAAAACATGTTTTTCGGTCCTTTTTGTAGAGGTTTCGGGCGAGCTGAACAAAATGGGTTTTAAAATGGACCAGTTGCACTTTTAACTGAGTAAGAAATACATAAATTGAATTTTTGCAATATAATCTTGTTGAAAAGCTCCTAATCAATTATATGAACTCCTAAAATTTGATTAAAACTTCTTTTTTGGTTATTTTTTAAGGGGTTTCAGGCGAGCGGGTCTAAATGGGCCGTAAAATGGACCAGTTGGACTTTTAATTGAGTAAAAAATACAGAAATTGAGTTTTTGAAATATAATCTTGTTGAAAAGCTTGTAATCAATTTTATGAACTCCTAAGATTGGATTAAAACTTGTTTTTCGGTCCTTTTTGTAGAGGTTTCGGGCGAGCGGGTCTAAATGGGCCTTAAAATGGACCTGTTGAACATTTAACTAAGTAAAAAGAATAGAAATTGAATTTCTGCAATACATTAGTGTTGAATAGCTCGTAATCAACGATATGAACTCTTAATATTTGATTAAAACTTGTTTTACGATCCTTTTGTAGAGGTTTCGGACGAGAGGGTCTAAATGGGCCATAAAATGGACCCGTTGGACTTTTAACTGAGTAAAAAGTACACAAATTGAGTATTTGCAATATAATCATATTGAAAAGATCGTATTCAATGATATGAAGTCCTAAAATTTGATTAAAACGTGTTTTTTGGTCCTTTTTGTAGGGGTTTCGGGCGAGCGGGTCTAAATGGGCCTTAAAATAGACCCGTTGGACTTTTAACTGAGTAAAAAATACAGAAATTGAGTTTTTACAAAATAATCTTGTTGAAAAGCTCGTAATCAATTATATGAACTCCTAAAATTTGATTAAAACTTGTTTTCGGTCAATTTTGAAGAGGTTTCGGGTGAGCGGGTCTAAATGGGCCTTAAAAAGGACCTGTTGGACTTTTAACTGAGTAAAAAATAAAAAAATTGACTTTTTCCAATATAATCTTGTTGAAAAGCTCGTAATCAGTTATATGAACTCCTAAAATTTGATGAAAACTTCTTTTCGGTCCATTTTTAGATGTTTCGGGCGAGCGGGTCTAAATAGGCCGTAAAATGGACTCGTTGGACTTTTAACTGAGTAAAAAATACATAAATTGAGTTTTTGCAATATAATCTTTTTGAAAAGCTCGTAATAAATTATATGAACTCCTAAAATTTGATCAAAACATATTTTTCGGTCCTTTTTGTAGAGGTTTCGGGCGAGCGGGACTAAATGGGCCGTAAAATGGACCCGTTGGAGTTTTAACTGAGTAAAAATACAAAAATTGAGTTTTTGCAATATAATCTTGTTCAAAAGCTCGTAATCAATTTTATGAACTCCTAAAATTGGATCAAAACTTGATTTTCGGTCCTTTTTATAGAGGTTTGGGGTGAGCAGGTCTAAATGGGCCTTAAAATAGACCTGTTGAACTTTTAACTGAGTAAAAAGAAAAGAAATTGAATTTTTGGAAAACAATAGTGTTGAAAAGCTCGTAATCAATGATATGAACGCTTAAGTTTTGATTAAAACTTGTTTTGCGGTCCTTTTTGTAGAGGTTTCGGACGAGCGAGTCTAAATAGGCCGTAAAATGGACCCGTTGGACTTTTAACTGAGTAAAAAATACATAAATTGAGTTTTTTCAATATAATAGTGCTTGATTAGATCGTAATCAATGATATGAAGTCTTAAAATCTGATTAAACTTGTTTTTCGGTCCTATTTGTAGAGGTTTCGGGCGAGCGGGTCTAAATGGGCTGTAAAATGGACCCGTTGGACTTTTAACTGAGTAAAAAAGACAGAAATTGAGTTTTTGAAATATAACCTTGTTGAAAAGTTCGAAATCAATTATATGAACTCCTAAATTTTAATCAAAACTTGTTTTCGGTCCTTTTTGTACAGGTTTCGAGTGAGCGGGTCTAAATGGGCCTTAAAATGGACCCGTTGGACTTTTAACTGTGTAAAAAGAACATATATTGAATTTTTGCAATACAATAGTGTTGAAAAGCTCGTAATCAATGATATAAACTCTTAAGTTTTGATTAAAACTTGATTTGCGGTCTTTTTTGTAGAGTTTTCGGCTAGCGGGTCTAAATGGGCCATAAAATGAACCCTTTGGACTTTAAACTAAGTAAAAAGTGAAAAAAATTGAGTCTTTGCAATATAATCGTGTTGAAAAGCTCGTAATCAACGATATGAACTCTTAAGTTTTGATTAAAACTTGTTTTGCGGTCGTTTTTGTAGTGGTTTCGGACGAGCGGGTCTAAATAGGACGACAAATGGACCCGTTGGACTTTTAACTGAGTAAAAAGTACATAAATTGAGTTTTTGCAATATAATAGTGCTTGATTAGATCGTAATCAATGATATGAAGTCTTAAAATTTGATTAAACTCGTTTTTCGGTCCTTTTTGTAGAGGTTTAGGGCGAACGGGTCTAAAAGGGCCGTAAAATGGACTCGTTGGACTTTTAACTGAGTAAAAATACAGAAATTGAGTTTTTTGCAATATAATCTTGTTGAAAAGCTCGTAATCAATTATATGAACTTCTAAAATTTGATCAAAACTTGTTTTTCGGTCCTTTTTGTAGAGGTTTCGAGTGAGCGGGTCTAAATGGGCCTTAAAATGGACCCGTTGGACTTTTAACTGTGTAAAAAGAACATAAGTTGAACTTCTGCAATACAATAGTGTTGAAAAGCACGTAATCAATGATATGAACTCCTAAGTTTTGATTAAAACATGATTTGCGGTCTTTTTCGTAGAGGTCGTAATCAATTATATGAACTCCTAAAATTTGATCAAAACTTTTTTTCGGTCATTTTTTAAGAGGTTTCGGCGAGCGGGTCTAAATGGGCCTTAAATTGGACTCGTTGGACTTTTAACTGTGTTAAAAGATCATAAATTAAATTTTTGCAATACAATAGTGTTGAAAACCTCGTAATCAATGATATGAACTCCTAAGTTTTGATTAAAACTTGTTTTGCGATCCTTTTTGTAGAGGTTTCGGACGTGAGGGTCTAAATGGGCCGTAAAATGGACCCGTTGGACTTTAAACTAAGTAAAAAATACAAAATTAAGTTTTTGCAATATACTCGTCTTGAAAAGATCGTAATCAATGATACGAAGCCCTAAAAGTTGATTAAAACTTGATTTTCGGTCCTTTTTGTAAAGGTTTCGGATGAGCGGGTCTAAATGGGCCGTAAAATGGACCCGTTGGACTTTTAACTGAGTAAAAAATACAAAAATTGAGTTTTTGCAATATAATATTGTTTAAAAGCTCGTTATCAATTATATAAAGTCCTAAAATTTGATTAAAACTCGTTTTTCGGTCATTTTTGAAGAGGTTTCGTGCGAACGGGTCTAAATGGGCCTTAAAATGGACCCGCTGGACTCTTAACTGTGTTAAAAGAACAAAAATCGAATTTTTGCAATACAATAGTGTTGAAAAGCTCCTAATCAATGATATGAACTCCTAAGTTTTGATTAAAACTTTATTTGCGGTCCTTTTTGTAGATGTTTCGGACAAGCGGGTCTAAATGGGCCGTAAAATGGACTCGTTGGACTTTAAACTGAGTAAAAAGTACATAAATTGAGTTTTTGTAATATAATCGTGTTGAAAAGATCATAATCAATGATATGAAGTCCTAAAATTTGATTAAACCTATTTTTCGGTCCTTTTTGTAGAGGTTTCGGGCGAGCAGGTCTAAATGGGCCTTAAAATGGATCCGTTGGACTTTTAACTGGGTAAAAAGAACAAAAATTGAATTTTTGCAATACAATAGTGTTGATAAGCACGTAATCAATGATATGAACTCTTAACTTTTGATTAAAACACCATTTGCGGTCTTTTTTGTAGAGGTTTCGGACGAGAGGGTCTAAATGGGCCGTAAAATAGACCCGTTGGACTTTAAATTGAGTAAAATTACAAAAATTGTGTTTTTGCAATATAATCGTGTATAAAAGATCTTAATAATGGATATGAAGTCCTAAAATTTGATTAAAATTTGCTTTTCGGTCCTTTTTGTAGAGGTTTCGGGCGAGCGGGTCTAAATGGGCCGTAAAACGGACTCGTTAGACTTTTAAGTGAGTATAAAATACATAAATTGAGTTTTTGCAATATAATCTTGTTGCAAAGCTCGTAATCAATTATATGAACTCCTAAAATTTGACCAAAACTTGTTTTCGGTCCTTTTTGTAGAGGTTTCGAGTGAGCAGGTCTAAATGGGCCTTATAATAGACCCGTTGGACTTTTAACTGTGTAAAAAGAACATAAATTGAATTTTTGCAATACAATAGTGTTGAAAAGCTTGTAATCAATGATATGAACTCTTAAGTTTTGATTAAAACTTGATTTGCGGTCTTTTTTGTAGAGGTTTCGGGCTAGCGGGTCTAAATGGGCCTTAAAATGAACCCGTTGGACTTTAAACTAAGTAAAAAGTACAAAAATTGAGTCTTTGCAATATAATCATATTGAAAAGCTCGTAATCAACGATATGAACTCTTAAGTTTTGATTAAAACTTGTTTTGCGGTCCTTTTGTAGGGGTTTCGGATGAGCGAGTCTAAATGGGCCTTAAAATATAATCTTGTTGAAAAGCTTGTAATCAATTTTATGAACTCCTAAGATTGGATTAAAACTTATTTTTCGGTCCTTTTTGTAGAGGTTTCGGGCGAGCGGGTCTAAATGGGCCTTAAAATGGACCCGTTGAACATTTAACTAAGTAAAAAGAATAGAAATTGAATTTCTGCAATACAATAGTGTTGAATAGCTCGTAATCAACGATATGAACTCTTAAGATTTGATTAAAACTTGTTTTACGATCCTTTTTGTAGAGGTTTCGGACGAGAGGATCTAAATGGGCAATAAAATGGACCTGTTGGACTTTTAAATGAGTAAAAAGTACATAAATTGAGTTTTTGCAATATAATCGTGTTGAAAAGATCGTAATCAATGATATGAAGTCCTAAAATTTGATGAAACTTGTTTTTCGGTCCTTTTTGTAGAGGTTTCGGGCGAGCGGGTCTAAATGGGCCGTAAAATAGACCCGTTGGACTTTTAACTAAGTAAAAAATAAAAAAATTGAATTTTTGGAATATAATCATGTTGAAAAGCTCGCAATCAATTATATGAACTTTTAA
Source organism: Hibiscus trionum (assembly GCA_030270665.1). Taxonomy (NCBI): domain Eukaryota; kingdom Viridiplantae; phylum Streptophyta; class Magnoliopsida; order Malvales; family Malvaceae; genus Hibiscus; species Hibiscus trionum. The sequence continues at coordinate 34,379,848 of BSYR01000026.1, read as the reverse complement.
AATTTGATTAAAACTTGTTTTTCGGTCATTGTTTAAGAGGTTTTGGGCGAGCGGGTCTAAATGGGCCTTAAAATGGACCCGTTGGACTTTTAACGGTGTTAAAAGAACAGAAATCGAATTTTTGCAATACAATAGTGTTGAAAAGCTCGTAATCAGTGATATGAACTCCTATGTTTTGATTAAAACTTTATTTGCGGTCCTTTTTGTAGATGTTTCGGACGAGCGGGTCTAAATGGGCCGTAAAAGTGACCCGTTGGACTTTTAACTTAGTAAAAAATACATAAATTGAGTTTTTGCACTATAATCTTGTTGCAAAGCTCGTAATCAATTATATGAACTCCTAAAATTTGATCAAAACTTGTTTTTCGGTCATTTTTGTAGAGGTTTCGTGCGAGCGGGTCTAAATGAGCCTTAAAATGGACTCGTTGGAGTTTTAACTAAGTAAAAAGAACAAAAATCGAATTTTTACAATACAATAGTGTTGAAAAGCTCCTAATCAATGATATGAACTCCTAAGTTTTGATGAAAACTTGATTTGCGGTCTTTTTTGTAGAGGTCGTAATCAATTATATGAACTCTTAAAATTTGATCAAAACTTTTTTTTGGTCATTTTTGAAGGGGTTTCGGCGAGCGGGTCTAAATGAGACTTAAAATTGACCCGTTGGACTTTTAACTGTGTTAAAAGAACATAAATCGAATTTTTGTAATAAAATAGTGTTGAAAACCTAGTAATCAATGATATGAACTCCTAAGTTTTGATTAAAACTTGTTTTGCGGTCCTTTTTGTAGAGGTTTCGGACGAGAGGGTCTAAATGGGTCGTAAAATGGACCCGCTGGACTTTAAACTAAGTAAAAAGTACAAAAACTAAGTTTTTGCAATATAATCATGTTGAAAAGATCGTAATCAATGATAAGAAGTCCTAAAATTTGATTAAAACTTGTTTTTCGGTCCTTTTTGTAGAGGTTTCGGACGAGCGGGTCTAAATGGGCCGTAAAATGGACCCGTTGGACTTTTAACTGAGTAAAAAATACAAAAATTGAGTTTTTGCAATATAATATTGTTTAAAAGCTCATTATCAATTATATGAAGTCCTAAAATTTGATTAAAACCTTTTTTTCGGTCATTTTTGAAGAGGTTTCGGGCGAACGGGTCTAAATGGGTCTTAAAATGGACCCGTTGGACTCTTAACTGTGTTAAAAGAACTAAAATCAAATTTTTGCAATACAATAGTTTTGAAAAGCTCGTAATCAATGATATGAACTCCTAAGTTTTGATTAAAACATTATTTGCGATCCATTTGTAGATGTTTCGGACGAGCGGGTCTAAATTGGCCGTACAATGGACCCGTTGGACTTTAAACTGAGTAAAAAGTACATAATTTGAGTTTTTTGCAATATAATTCTGTTGAAAAGATCGTAATTAATGATATGAAGTCCTAAAATTTGATTAAAACATGTTTTTCGGTCCTTTTTGTAGAGGTTTCGGGCGAGCTGAAAAAATGGGTTTTAAAATGGACCAGTTGGACTTTTAACTGAGTAAGAAATACATAAAATGAATTTTTGCAATATAATCTTGTTGAAAAGCTCGTAATCAATTATATGAACTCCTAAAATTGGATCAAAACTTGTTTTTCGGTCCTTTTTGTATAGGTTTCGGGCGAGCGGGTCTAAATGGGCCTTAAAATGGACCCGTTGAACTTTTAACTGTGTAAAAAGAACAGAAATTGAATTTTTGCAAAAAAATAGTGTTGAAAAGCTCGTAATCAACGATATGAACGCTTAAGTTTTGATTCAAACTAGTTTTGCGGTCCTTTTTGTAGAGGTTTCGGACGAGCGTGTCTAAATGGGCCGTAAAAAGTACATAAATTGAGTTTTTTGCAATATAATAGTGCTTGATTAGATCGTAATCAATGATATGAAGTCTTAAAATGTGATTAAACTCGTTTTCGGTCCTTTTTGTAGAGGTTTCAGGCGAACGGGTCTAAATGGGCCGTAAAATGGACCCGTTGGACTTTTAACTGAGTAAAAATACAGAAATTGAGTTTTCGCAATATAATCTTGTTGAAAAGCTCGTAATCAATTATATGAACTTCTAAAATTTGATCAAAACTTGTTTTTCGGTCCTTTTTGTAGAGGTTTCGAGTGAGCGGGTCTAAATGGGCCTTAAAATGGACACGTTGGACTTTTAACTGTGTAAAAAGAACATAAGTTGAACTTTTGCAATACAATAGTGTTGAAAAGCTCGTAATCAATGATATGAACTCCTAAGTTTTGATTAAAACTTGATTTGCGGTCTTTTTGTAGAGGTCGTAATCAATTATATGAACTCCTAAAATTTGATCAAAACTTTTTTTCGGTCATTTTTGAAGAGGTTTCGGCGAGCGGGTCTAAATGGGCCTTAAATTGGACCCGTTGGACTTTTAACTGTGTTAAAAGAACATAAATCAAATTTTTGCAATACAATAGTGTTGAAAACCTCGTAATCAATGATATGAACTCCTAAGTTTTGATTAAAACTTGTTTTGCGATCCTTTTTGTAGAGGTTTCGGACGTGATGGTCTAAATGGGCTGTAAAATGGACCCGTTGGACTTTAAACTAAGTAAAAAGTACAAAATTAAGTTTTTGCAATATAATCGTCTTGAAAAGATCGTAATCAATGATATGAAGTCCTAAAATTTGATTAAAACTTGTTTTTCGGTCCTTTTTGTAAAGGTTTCGGACGATCGGGTCTAAATGGGCCGTAAAATGGACCCGTTGGACTTTTAATTGGGTAAAAAATAAAAAAATTGAGTTTTTGCAATAAAATATTGTTTGAAAGCTCGTTATCAATTATATGAAGTCCTAAAATTTGATTAAAACTTGTTTTTCGGTCATTTTTGAAGAGGTTTCTGGCGAACGGGTCTAAATGGGCCTTAAAATGGACCCGTTGGACTCTTAACTGTGTTAAAAGAACAAAAATTGAATTTTTTCAATATAATAGTGTTGAAAAGCTCGTAATCAATGATATGAACTCCTAAGTTTTGATTAAAACTTTATTTGCGGTCCTTTTTGTAGATGTTTTGGACGAGCGGGCCTAAATGGGCCGTAAAATGGACTCGTTGGACTTTAAATTGAGTAAAAAGTACATAAATTGAGTTTTTGAAATATAATCGTGTTGAAAAGATCATAATCAATGATATGAAGTCCTAAAATTTGATTAAACCTGTTTTTCGGTCCTTTTTGTAGAAGTTTCGGGCAAGCGGGTCTAAATGGGCCTTAAAATGGACCCGTTGGACTTTTAACTTGGTAAAAAGAGCAAAAATTGAATTTTTGCAATACAATAGTGTTGATAAGCTCGTAATCAATGATATGAACTCTTAACTTTTGATTAAAACACCATTTGCGGTCTTTTTTGTAGAAGTTTCGGACGAGAGGGTCTAAATGGGCCGTAAAATAGACTCGTTGGACTTTAAACTGAGTAAAAGTACAAGAATTGTGTTTTTGCAATATAATCGTGTAGAAAAGATCGTAATAATTGATATGAAATCCTAAAATTTGATTAAAATTTGCTTTTCGGTCCTTTTTGTAGAGGTTTCGGGCGAGCGGGTCTAAATGGGTCGTAAAACGGACTCGTTAGACTTTTAACTGAGTATAAAATACATAAATTGGGTTTTTGCAATATAATCTTGTTGCAAAGCTCGTAATCAATTATATGAACTCCTAAAATTTGATCAAAACTTGTTTTCGGTCCTTTTTGTAGAGGTTTCGAGTGAGCGGGTCTAAATGGGCCTTAAAATGGACCCGTTGGACTTTTAACTGTGTAAAAAGAACATAAATTGAATTTTTGCAATACAATAGTGTTGAAAAGCTCGTAATCGATGATATGAACTCTTAAGTTTTGATTAAAACTCGATTTACGGTTTTTTTTGTAGTAGTTTCGGGCTAGCTGGTCTAAATGAGCCTTAAAATGAACCCGTTGGACTTTAAACTAAGTAAAAAGTACAAAAATTGAGTCTTTGCAATATAATCGTGTTGAAAAGCTCGTAATCAACGATATGAACTCTTAAGTTTTGATTAAAACTTGTTTTGCGGTCCTTTTTGTAGGGGTTTCGGACGAGCGGGTCTAAATGGGCCGACAAATGGACCCGTTGGACTTTTAACTGAGTAAAAAGTACATAAATTGAGTTTTTGAAATATAATCGTGTTGAAAAGATCGTAATCAATGATATGAAGTCCTAAAATTTGATTAAACTTGTTTTTTGGTCCTTTTTGTAGAGGTTTCGGGCGAGCGGGTCTAAATGGGCCGTAAAATGGACCTGTTGGACTTTTAACTAAGTAAAAAATAAAAAAATTGAGTTTTTGAAATATAATCATGTTGAAAAGCTTGCAATCAATTATCTGAACTTCTAAAATTTGATTAAAACTTGTTTTTCGGTCATTTTTTAAGAGGTTTTGGGCGAGCGGGTCTAAATGGCCCTTAAAATGGACCCGTTGGACTTTTAACAGTGTTAAAAGAACTGAAATCGAATTTTTGCAATACAATACTGTTGAAAAGCTCGTAATCAATGATATGAACTCCTGCGTTTTGATTAAAACTTTATTTGCGGTCCTTTTTGTAGATGTATCGGACGAGCGGGTCTAAATGGGCCGTAAAAGTGACCCGTTGGACTTTTAACTTAGTAAAAAATACGTAAATTGAGTTTTTGCGCTATAATCTTGTTGCAAAGCTCGTAATCAATTATATGAACTCCTAAAATTTGATCAAAACTTGTTTTTCGGTCATTTTTGTAGTGGTTTCGTGCGAGCGGGTCTAAATGAGCCTTAAAATGGACTCGTTGGACTTTTAACTAAGTATAAAGAACAAAAATCGAATTTTTTCAATACCATAGTGTTGAAAAGCTCGTAATCAATGATATGAACTCCTAAGTTTTGATGAAAACTTGATTTGCGGTCTTTTTTGTAGAGGTCGTAATCAATTATATGAACTCCCAAAATTGGATCAAAACTTTTTTCGGTCATTTTTGAAGGGGTTTCGGCGAGCGGGTCTAAATGGGACTTAAAATGGACCCGTTGGACTTTTAACTGTGTTAAAAGAACATAAATCGAATTTTTGTAATAAAATAGTGTTGAAAACCTAGTAATCAATGATATGAACTCCTAAGTTTTGATTAAAACTTGTTTTGCGGTCCTTTTTGTAGAGGTTTCGGACGAGAAGGTATAAATGGGCCGTAAAATGGACCCGTTGGACTTTAAACTAAGTAAAAAGTACAAAAATTAAGTTTTTGCAATATAATCGTGTAGAAAAGCTCGTAATCAACGATATGAACTTTTAAGTTTTGATTAAAACTTGTTTTGCGGTCCTTTTTGTAGGGGTTTCGGACGAGCGGGTCTAAATGGGCCGAAAAATGGACCCGTTCGACTTTTAACTAAGTAAAAAATACAAAAAAATGAGTTTTTGCAATATAATCTTGTTGAAAAGCTCGTAATCAATTATATGAACTACTAAAATATGATTAAAACTTGTTTTTCGGTCATTTTTGAAGAGGTTTCGGGCGAGCGGGTCTAAATGGGCCTTAAAATGGACCCGTTGGACTTTTAACTATGTTAAAAGAACATAAATCAAATTTTTGCAATACAATAGTGTTGAAAAGCTCGTGACCAATGATATGAACCCCTAAGTTTTGATTAAAACTTTATTTGAGATCCATTTGTAGATGTTTCGGACGAGCAGGCCTAAATGGGCCTAAAATGGACCCGTTGGACTTTAAACTGAGTAAAAAGTACATAATTTGATTTTTTGCAATATAATTCTGTTGAAAAGATCGTGATCGATGATATGAAGTCCTAAAATTTGATTAAAACATGTTTTTCGGTCGCCTTAAAATGGACTCGTTGGACTTTTAACTGAGTAAGAAATACATAAAATGAATTTTTGCAATATAATCTTGTTGAAAAGCTCGTAATCAATTATATGAACTCCTAAAAAATTGATTAAAACTTGTTTTTCGGTCATTTTTGAAGAGGTTTCGGGCGAGCGGGTCTAATTGGGCCGTAAAATGGACCTGTTTGACTTTTAATTGAGTAAAAAATACATAAATTGACTTTTTGCAATATAATCTTGTTGAAAAGCTCGTAATCAATTTTATGAACTTCTAAAATTGGATCAAAACTTGTTTTTCGGTCCTTTTTGTGTAGGTTTCGGGCGAGCGGGTCTAAATGGGCCTTAAAATGGACCCGTTGAACTTTTAACTAAGTAAAAAGAACATAAATTGAATTATGCAATACAATAGTGTTGAAAAGCTCGTAATCAACGATGTGAACTCTTAAGTTTTGATTAAAACTTGTTTTTTTGGTCCTTTTTGTAGAGGTTTCGGGCGAGCGGGTCTAAATGAGCCGTAAAATGGACCTGTTGGACATTTAACTGAGTAAAAAATACAGAAATTTACTTCTTGCAATATAATCATGTTGAAAAGCTCGTAATCAATTATATGAACTCCTAAAATTAGATCAAAACTTGTTTTTCGGTCCTTTTTTGTAGAGGTTTCGGGCAAGCGGGACTAAATGGGCCATAAAATGGACACGTTGAACTTTTAACTGAATAAAAAATACAAAAATTGAGTTTTTGCAAAATAATCTTGTTGAAAAGCTCGTAATCAATTATATGAACTCCTAAAATTTGATTAAAACTTGTTTTTTCGGACAATTTTGAAGAGGTTTCGGGCGAGCGGGTCTAAATGGGCCTTAAAATGGACATGTTGGACTTTTAACTGAGTAAAAAATACAGAAATTGACTTTTTGCAATGTAATCTTGTTGAAAAGCTCGTAATCAATTATATGAACTCCTAAAATTGGATGAAAACTTGGTTTTCGGTCCTTTTTGTAGATGTTTCGGGCGAGCGGGTCTAAATGGGCCGTAAAATGGACCCGTTGGACTTTTTTTTTTGAAGAAAGTGGGCCTCATTAAAAACCCCTACTAACACCCCCAGGCATAAAGCCCGGTGATCCCTAAAAGGGGAAAAGAGTACCCAAATTTTATTAGATAGATCGAGAAAAATTCTCGGCAAGTACAAAGTTGCGGACACAATCTGGATATGAGGAACCAAAAGACGTAGAAGTCATTGTTCGAAGAGCATAAGAAGCCAGAGTGTGAGCAACTAAATTAGCCTCTCGGCTTACATAGCTAATATGGGAAAAAGAAAAGGATGATAGAGAATCTCGAGCTTGTAAAAGCGTAGGACCCATGGTGGAAAGATCAGGCCCCGAACGGTTGAGCATGTTTGCAATGGACGCACAGTCTGTTTCAAAGAACAAGTTGCTCCATCCTTGAGACTGAGCAAGAGTGATGCCAGCTAGAAGGGCCGCACCTTCAGTTGTAGCAGCATCCGGACAGCTGCCCAACGGGTAAGCCAGACCACCAACGACTGAACCCAAATCATCACGGACCACAACTCCAACTACTGCCGCGCGAGTGGCTGGGTCAAAAGCCCCGTCCACATTAACTTTAAAATTCCCAGGAGGAGGACGTCTCCAACGGGGTGGGGAGAGTGGGGGATGATCCGTTGGGGAAGAAGAAGAAGAAGAGGAGATTGCATTTGAGTAATCTCGATGGAGATTTAGAGAGTTAATGGAAATTAGCCAAGGGGGTTGCAAATGGCGATTATGGACCCAGTCATTACGCCGGTTCCAAATATTCCATAGAGTGGTAAGAAGGAGCCCAAAGAGATCAGCAGATAATTGACCAACACCTTCCTCTAGCCATTGGAGACTAGTAGGGGCCGTACTATTAATCAAAGACGCTAGGATGCTAACTAAACGGAGAGTCTCCGAGGCACCAGGACAATCTCGAAGAGCATGAAGAATAGATTCCTGACATGATCGACAAAGAGGGCAAGGACCCGAATCTGGGGCAAAAGCTTGCAGACGTGATCAATAGGTAAAGCTTCGGATCCCATTCGCCAGCCAAAAGTTTTAACTTTCGGAAGAACCTTCAGTTTAGCTAGAACTTTCCAAATCCGGGCAGGTCGATTTCGAGGTTCTGGTGGACGCTATAAAAATTGGTAACCAGATCGGACCGAGTAAACACCAGAATCATTGGGGTTCCAAAGAATGGAATCTCGATTGTCATTAATGATGGGAATATTTAAAATAGCATTGGCATCCTCAGAAGTGAAGTAGTTGTAGACCTTGATAGGGTCCCATGTAGCTTGGTTCCGTACCATAAAATCTCGACAGCGAACAAACATTTCTTCTGAGATCTCATATTCCCCATAGAGATGTACTAGAGAAGAGCCTCCCTAATTATCCTTCTGGATGCGAATACCACTATTTATTCCAGGCCGATAAAGGAACCCGCCATATAGGTGTTGCATAGCATTGTATAATCCTTGTCAGGCAAATGACCCACGTTCTGGCTGGTTGGCATCAAGTATGTTGCCAAATGGAAAATATTTTGCCTTGTAGATTTGTCCAAGTAGAGACACGGGTTCACAAATAAGCAGTCAGGGCTGCTTACCCAGAAGTGCAATATTGAAGTTGTTTAAGTCCCGGAAGCCCATACCTCCTGCGGATTTAGGTAAACAAACTTGTTCCCATGGGAGCATGTGCCAACCCTTTTTGTTGTTTTTACCGGACCACCAGTAACGAAGAATAGCTGTGGTCATATCATCTATAATGTTTTGAGGAAGCAGGTAACAAGACATGACATATTGGGGCAAGGACTGCAAAACAACTTTGATAAAGATTTCTCTGCCACTAAAAGAAAGTAGTTGCTTATCCCAATGGGATAATCTTTCATGAACTTTATCGCGAATGAAACCAAGGGCTATCGTTTTATTCTTTCCAATGAGAAGAGGCACTCCCAAGTAAACCCCTGGGTTAGTGACCTCACGTACATGCAAGGAATTGTTTATCGTTTCACGGATCGAATGGGGGTGCGAGGGTTGTAGAAGATTGTCGATTTCTCAAAATTTACTGCTTGCCCAGAGGCTGATGCGTAAGTCTGGAGGGCTGTTTTAAGGTGTTATGCTTCCTCAGTTTTATTGTTAATAAAGACCATACAGTCATCGGCAAAAAGAAGGTGATTGACTTTAGGCCCTAATCTACTAGCTCCAAGGCCAGGAAGCAGATCGTGTTGTTGGGCATCTGAGAGGTACGCAGAGAGACCTTGAGTATAGAAAAGGAAAAGAAAGGGTGATAAGGGATCGCCTTGATGAAGACCACGTTGGGGTTGAAAGAAAGGAGAAAAGAAGTTGTTAACCTTAACTGTAAAGGATACCGATGAGATGCATCACATAATGATTGAGACCCAAGAGGGTGCAAAGCCCATTCGATTCATGACACTCTCAAGGAAGGACCATTCTACTCGATCAAAGGCCTTTTCCATGTCAAGTTTAAGAGCAGCACCATGAGATGATTTAGTCTGACCGGTATTAATAGAGTGTATAATTTCATGAGCAATAAGGATATTGTCAGATATGTTGCGCCCCTGAACAAAATCAGCTTGGTTATTACTAATACAAAATGGAATTGTATGCTTCATTCTATTAACAAGAACCTTAGCGACAATTTTGTAAATTACAAAACAAAGGCTAATAGGCCGGAGATGCCTCATAGTAGTTGGATCCTTAATTTTCGGGATAAGCACTAAATTGGTCTGATTGACGGATGCCATATCATCATATCCATTCAGGAGATCCAAACATAGTTGGTTGACATCCGCACCTACCGTGTCCAGTGTTGTCTAAAAAACCCACTAGGAAGGCCATCAATTCTAGGGGCCTTCCTAGGATCAATATCACAAAAAGCTAGTAGAATTTCATCAGCATTGAAAGCCCTAGTGAGAATAGTCACTTTAGAAAGAATTTGATCAGACAGTTGGGGATTCGAGGATGTGAACAAATTCTAAAAATAAGTGGATCCTATATTCATTAGGTTGTCCTCAGCGATACACCAGTTATTGTCTGCATCATATAAACCGTTTATAGTGTTCTTTTTCTGACGATTGTTGGCACATGCATGAAAGAATTGAGTATTCTTATCGCCTTGCGCAATCCATAGGTTTCGAGATCTTTGTTCCCAATAAGCTTCTTGTTCATCAAGCAACTTGTTGAGTTCAGATTTCGCCGCAAGATAAGCTACATCAGAAGATGATGTGAGAGGTCGCTTAAGGAATTTGTTAATTTTTTTAGTAAGAAGTTGGATACGCCCTATGGTGTTGTAACGTTGGTGGGACTGCCAATTACCTAGGCAGGATCCTATAGCACGAATTTTATCAAGTGTAGGACCCGAGGTGGTGGCCCAAGTTTGTTGAACTAAAGATAAACCTTCTTCATTGGTTGCCCAATAGTTTTCAAAGCGAAAATTAGTTGCTGTAGGTCGGGGAGCATAGTGTGTTGGTGGTTCAGTGTCCAATAGGAGGAAACAATGATCCGATTTGACGTTGAAATCAGAGGTAATGCGGTAGGAAGGATTAGCAGCTGTCCAAGCCGAATTCTCTAAAAATCGATCTAGATGTTCGAAAATCATTGGAGTGTTAGGCATGGTTTTCGTCCAAGTGAACCATCCAAAGGTAGGTTTACAATCAAAGAGATCATTGCGCGAGAGACAATTACGAAAGTTGTTAATTTGGGATCTTGCGTGACGATAACCCCCTTGTTTCTCATTATCAGATAAAATCTCATTCAAGTCACCAGCTATAAGCCAAGGGAGGCCACTATTGTCGTTTAGAGAGTCAATTTGATTCCATGTTATAAATTTTGGGTAAACTAACTCAATGACCATCATACTATGGTAAGTGTATTAAAATGACCACATTAAAAAAAATCGACTCAATTAAACCACCAAACTATTTAAATGGTATCAATGTGACCATCAGTCGTTAAAGGTTAACGGAAGGGTGATGTGGCAGTTAAAAAAATAAGTGTATAATTACACATTTGGTCCTTATTACTTATACACTCTATCAATTTAATACTAATTTTAATTTAATAAAATAAATTACTTAATATATATGATAGAACGTTTAGTATATATGCTTAAACATGAACATATGTAATGTATATACAACAGACTCATCGGCGGAGCAATTTTTTACCTCTGACTTCAGTTTATCAAGTTCCTCGGCTGAGCATCCAATAATTTAGAAGGTATGATTTTTTGAGTAGCAATGTAACATATCCTGATACAAGCTTATTTCCATGCATGTATGGTTTAGAAGGGAAAGGGAGTTCCATGGCCAACATTGGCATGGGTTTAAGTCCTTCAACCAGGACTGGAGCAAGATCTATGTATACTGACAGGGTTTCCCTTTCTCATATCACTGGTAACCCATCTTTGGGTCATGAAAAGGTATATCACTTTAGTTGTATAAACTATGAGCAACTGCAAAGCTTTTGTTTCCTCTTGGAGTTGATTTCTAGATTAAAATATGCTATTGTTATTTTCTTAATTTGAGAAAAGCATTATATATGATTGGTAAAAAGATACAAGGTAGTTCAACATGCAATTGCTGTTGCATTTTGCCAATACTATTAGTCTATGATGCTGAATTTGTCTTTGTGGATGACTGCCATTTCCTTGAAATTGAAAATAATTTCACTTCTGATAGTTGAATATCTTTCTTGTGCAGCCTGCATTTTTCAGCATAAAAGCATTTGTTAGCTTGATCAGGCCAGAGCATGCAATGTGGTACTGCGCTTGCAAAACATGCAACAAGAAAGTAATTGAAACTTCTGGATCTGGCTATTGGTGTGAAGGGTGCCAGAAAAATGATGGAGAGTGCAATTTAAGGTGAGGCATTGGAAGTTTTAATTATTTAGCCAGCATTTCTAATGTTTCCTTTCTTCGGCATTTCTTAGACACATAATGGTGTCAAAGATATCTGATACAAGAGGTGAAGCCTGGGTTTCAGCCTTCAATGAGGAAGCAGAGAAAATTATTGGATGCTCAGCCGAGGAACTTGATAAACTGAAGTCAGAGGTAAAAAATTGCTCCGCCGACGAGTCTGCTGTATATACATTACATATTTTCATGTTTAAGCATATATACTAAACGTTCTATCATATATCCCGAAAACATGTTTGGCCTAGCGGTAAGCATGTCTCATTTTTTCTTGAATGACCCAAGTTTGAGTCTCCACAATGGCATTTCTTTGCCTTCGATTTTTCTTTCCCCCAATCAGGTAACACGTGTCATCACCTGATTGGAGGGGGAAATTAATTAATTAAATTAAATAAAAATAATTAAAGTCCTCCAATAAGGTTGTGACATGTGTCACCAAATAATTAATTAAGTAATTTATTTTATTAAATTAAAATTAGGACTAAATTGATAGAGTGTATAAGTAATAAGGACCAAATGTGTAATTATACCCTTATTTTTTTAACTGCCACATCACCCTTCCGTTAACCTTTAACGGCTGGTGGTCACATTGATACCATTTAAATAGTTTGGTGGTTTATTGAGTCGGTTTTTTTTAATGTGGTCATTTTAATACATTTACCATAGTATGGTGGTCATTGGGTTAGTTTACCCATAAATTTTTTACTTGTTTTAGAAAAGCCTTGCATTCCGGTAAAGTACATCGAAGATGACTCAAGGTGAATAATAGTATGAATATAGCGATCCGAGTACGAGAGCAAGGACACATTAATATTATTGGAAACGAAAATAGCAAGTCTAGAGCAGACATTACTTGAACCTAAAGAACAAACCTCAAGCATACCTAACGTAATACACAAGCGGGAGCAAGCCGCTTTATTTAGTTTAGTTTCGCATAAAAATAAAATGTCTGGAGAAGTTTGTTGGATGTACTGCTTAAGGTGACGAACTGCTTGGACCTTACCGAGACCCTGGCAGTTCCAGCATAACACGATCATTTCCCTCGGCGGGGTTGAGAGTCAACCGCCGCCGAAGAGTTTTTAGAGCTGCTCATCCCAGCTTTTCCTTTAGTGGTAGGTGCTGCAGGTTTAGGTCGCTTAGGCTGGAGAATCACTTGCACGGTTGGTGTTGCGGATGGTGGATAACCCTTAGCTAACTTCTCATCGTATTCAGAAATTAGAACGGTCTTTGGTAGGAACGCCATACCCAAATTCACCATAGCCTTATTTTGGAAATTACTAAAATGGTATATAATATTAAAAAAGAAAAGAAATGTATTGGAGGTAGTTAAATACGATATAATATAAGGAAAGATTCTAAAAAGGATGATTTGATACCATAATTGTGTACTCTCATTGAATGGATGAACTTTAATTTTGTGGTAAATGGGGAAGGAGAAAATTTGAATTATGTTTAAGGTAAGTAAATATAGTAGAAACCATAAATATTTGGTTATTTTTAGAAAAGGGGTGAGAACAATAAAAAGTGGGAGAATTAAAATTTGATACCGTAAATGTTTACTCTCCATAAATGGATGAACTTTAATTTTGCGACAAATGAGGAAAGGGAAAACTTGAATTATGTCTAAGGTAAGTAAATATGGTAGAAACCATAAATATTTGGTTATTTTTAGAAAATGGGTGAGAACAATTAAAAGTGGGAGGATTAAATTTTGAAATATGGAATGGAAAAAGATAAAACTTTGTTTTGTGGAAGAGATTAAATTTAAGAGATTTAAGTATGTAGAAAATATTTGTAGAGAAAGGTATATTTGTAAATAGGTAAAATTATCTATCGAAATTAGAATGATTTTTAATAGGAACGTCATGTCCAAATTCATCAAAGCCTTGTTGTGGAAGAAAAAAATCTGATACCATAAATGTTGAATCTTTATAAAGAAATGGAATTTACTAAAATGGTATACAATATTAAAAAAGAAAAGAAATGTATTGGAGATAATTAAATATGATATAATATAAGGAAAGATTCGAAAAAGGGTAATTTGACACCATAAATGTGTACTCTCCATAAATGGATGAATTGTAATTTCGTGGCAGATGGGGAAAGGGAAAATTTGAATTATGTTTAAGGTAAGTAAATATGGTAAAAACCATAAATATTTGGTTATTTTTATAAAATGGGCGAGCGCAATTAAAAATGGGAGGATTAAAATTTTATACCGTAAATGTTTACCCTCCATAATTGGATGAGCTTTAATTTTGTGGCAAATAGGGAAAGGGAAAATTTGAATTATTTTGAAGGTAAGTAAATATTGTAAAACCCATAAATATTTGGTTATTTTTAGAAAAGTAGTGAGTACAATTAAAAGTGGGAGGCTTAAAATTTGATACCGTAAATGTTTACTCTCCATAAATGGATGAACTTTAACTTTGCGGCAAATGGGGAAATGGAAAATTTGAATTATGTATACGGTAAGTAAATATGGTAGAGACCATAAATAGTTGGTTATTTTTAGAAAAGGGGTGAGCATAATTAAAAGTGGGAGGATTAAAATTTGAAATATGGAATGAAAAAAGATAAAAGATTGTTTTGTGGAAGAGATTAAATTTGAAAGATTTAAGTATGTAAAAATTATTTGTAGAGAAAGGCATATTTGTAAATAGGTAAATATATCTGTCGAAATTAGAATGGTTTTTGGTAGGAACGTCAAACCCAAATTCACCAAAGCCTTGTTTTGGAAGGAAAAGATTTGATACCATACATGTTGAATCTTAATATAGAAATGGAATTTACTAAAATGGTATATAATATTAACAAAGAAAAGAAATGTATTGGAGATAATTAAGTATGATATATTATAAGGAAAGATTCGAAAAAGGATGATTTGATACCATAAATATATACTCTCCAAAAATGGATGAATTTTAATTTTGTTGCTAATGGGGGGAATGAAATTTTGAATTATGTTTAAGGTAAGTAAATGTGGTAGAAACCATAAATATATGGTTATGTTTAGAAAATGGGTGAGTACAATAAAAAATGAGAGGATTAAAATTTGATACTGTAAATGTTTACTCTCCATAATTGGATGAACTTTAATTTTGCGGCAAATGGGGAAAGTACAAATTTGAATTATATTGAAGGTAAATAAATATGGTAGAAACCATAAATATGTGGTTATTTTTAGAAAATGGGCGAGTACAATTAAAAATGAGAGGATTAATATTTGAAAAATAGAATGGAAAAGGATAAACCTTTGTATAGTGGAAGAGATTAAATTTGAGAGATTTAAGTATGTATGAATTATTTGTAGAGAAAGATATATTTGTAAATAGGTAAACCCATAAGAGATTTTTTTAGGTAAGAAAGTAATTGAGGAGATGTAATTTTTGTTGTAAAAATTTGCCATTTGGAGAAGGGGAGAATTCGAAATCTTAATAGTGTATAATTCATTAGGGTGTTAAAATTGAAATTTATTAGGAGAAAGGTGGATATAATAGAAAGTACATTAAAAGAGATGGACCTATAATAATCATAGGAAATGAAATGGTATTCGGAAATTATATTATAAATAAAAGATTGTGAATATTTATTTGCAATTGGATAAATATCAAATCGAAATATAGGTAAAGTTAGATAAACGTAAATAAAACATAGAAACCATAAACAATAGTCATATTTTGTATATGTTTTAGATGCCAAGGGAAATCTAATAGAATTGTTCCCGAATAGGGTCGATTGGATCTTCCAAAGGGAAGTAGTTAGATAATGGAGTAAACAAAGATAGAATTGCAATATGAATGGTGATTGAAAATTAGTGAAATATGAAAGACATAACATTATTATGAGAAAGAATGAATAAAGAATTAAAAAAGATAAAATTAACTTAGAAGACATAAAGTATATGGATGAGATAAGATGCAAAAGAGCAAGATGCACATAATTGAAAAAACTAGAGACCATTGCAGCATACCACAAAATTTGGTAAGAACAGAAAATTAAATAAAAACAATTCAATTGTACAGAAAGAAAGACCATTACCTTGGTTAATTTAATACTGATATTTTGCCATGGATCACAACCGTGACAAGCTCCGAAAAAAATGAAATTGTCGTAAGAGAAAAACATACAACAAACAAGAATAAAAAAAAGATTAAACAATAAATGAGAAAATAATGAAAAAGTTAGAAACAACTTAAAGAACAACAAACATGTGATTAAAAGATAATGCAATGGGGCACGAAACATTGCAACAAACCTTGGCCATCCGGTGGATTCTTCCCCATAAAAGGTATGGAGAAATTGAAATAAAAATTGATGTAAATGATGGATTTTAGTGGGAGAACCATAGTTGATCATTAGAAATATAGTAAAAAACTTAAATGGAAATAATGTTAATTTAAAATTATAATGAAAAAAAGATGGAATCAAATGATTACCATAGATATGTAAAAAATCATAAAAAATAATAAACGATAAAAGAATGGTAGAGAGAACAAATATAGAATTCTTAATGGAAGACATACAAAATGATCGAACAAAGGCAAATAATATTAGAAACAAAGTATTCAAGTGGGTTTCATTGACCGTGTCAAAGTTTAGCAAAAGAAGATAAAAAAAGAACAAAGGAAGATTGCTAATAGAATTGAACCAAAATGCTATGAAAAACGCAGACCCAATCCAAAAAAACCTTGAATCAAGATTGAAAAAATACAGCAAAAAAGAAGATAAAGATAACAAAAAAAAGAATATTAAAATAATGTAGCAAAAAAGAAGATAAAGAACCAAACGGCTAAAGAAATTTCTTGAATCAAGATTAAAATCTTGGGACATATAAATCTTTGTGATTTGAAAAAATGAAAAGCGCAACGAATTGAAAAAAAAAACGAAAGAATACCTGATTAAAGCCATTAGGAGAACTACTCGATTATTTGACTGGGATGGGTAGATGTGTGATCGAAAAAACTCTTTCCTCAAACCCAATGGGGGTGATACATACCTGGTAGATCTGGATGGTAGGTGTAGCGCTTGATAGGGAGAACAACACAAAAAAATTTGGCAAACGTTCCACGCACCCCGATCATGGCAAGTGACGAAAACACCGGTAAGGAAGAAGAGGATGGCGGCGGTGCATGGTGGAAACAAAGGGGAAGGGGGGAAAAGAAAAAAGAGAGAAGAGAGGGTTGAAAGAGTTAAGAGCATTTTCGAAAACACACCCATTGGACTTTTAACTTAGTAAAAAATACAAAAATTGAGTTTTTACAATATAATCTTGTTGAAAAGCTCGTAATCAATTATATGAACTCCTAAAATTTGATTAAAACTTGTTTTTCGGTCATTTTTGAAGAGGTTTCGGGCGAGCGGGTCTAAATGGGCCGTAAAATGGACCTGTTGGACTTTTAATTGAGTAAAAAATACATAATATGACTTTTTGCAATATAATCTTGTTGAAAAGCTCGTAATCAATTATATGAACTCCTAAAATTGGATCAAAACTTGTTTTTGGTCCTTTTTGTAGAGGTTTCAGGCGAGCAGGGTCTAAATGGGCCTTAAAATGGACCCGTTAAACTTTTAACTAAGTAAAAAGAACATAAATTGAATTATGCAATACAATAGTGTTGAAAAGCTCGTAATCAACGATGTGAACTCTAGATTTTTTTATTAAAACTTGTTTTTCGGTCCTTTTTGTAGAGATTTCGGGCGAGCGGGTCTAAATGGGCCGTAAAATGGACCCGTTGGACATTTAACTTAGTAAAAAATACAGAAATTTACTTCTTACAATATTATCTTGTTGAAAAGCTCGTAATCAATTATACGAACTCCTAAAATTGGATCAAAACTTGTTTTTCGGTGCTTTTTGTAGAGGTTTCGGGCGAGCGGGACTAAATGGGCCGTAAAATGGACCCGTTGGACTTTTAACTTAGTAAAAAATACAAAAATTGAGTATTTGCAAAATAATCTTGTTGAAAAGCTCGTAATCAATTATATGAACTTCTAAAATTTGATTAAAACTTGTTTTCTGTCAATTTTGACGAGGTTTCGGGCGAGCGGGTCTAAATGTGCCTCAAAATGGACCTGTTGGACTTTTAACTGAGTAAAAAATACAGAAATTTACTTTTTGCAATATAATCTTGTTGAAAAGCTCGTAATCAATTATATGAACTCCTAAAATTGGATGAAAACTTGTTTTTCGGTCCTTATTGTAGATGTTTCGGGCGAGCGGGACTAAATGGGCCGTAAAATGGACCCGTTGGACTTTTAACTGAGCAAAAAATATAAAAATTGAGTTTTTGCAATATAATCTTGTTGAAAAGCTCGTAATCAATTATATGAACTCCTAAAATATGATTAAAACTTGTTTTTCTGTCATTTTTTAAGAGGTTTCGGGCGAGCGAGTCTAAATGGGCCTTAAAATGGACCCGTTGGACTTTTAACTGAGTAAGATATACATAAATTAAATTTTTGCAAAATAACCTTGTTGAAAAGCTCGTAATCAATTATATGAACTCCTAAAATTTGATTAAAACTTTTTTTTCGGTCATTTTTGAAGAGGTTTCGGGCGAGCGAGTCTAAATGGGCCGTAAAATGGACCTATTAGACTTTTAATTGAGTAAAAAAATACATAAATTGACTTTTTGCAATATAATCTTGTTGAAAAGCTCGTAATCAATTATATGAACTCCTAAAATTGGATCAAAACATGTTTTTCGGTCCTTTTTGTAGAGGTTTCGGGCGAGCAGGTCTAAATGGGCCTTAAAATGGACCCGTTGAACTTTTAACTGAGTATAAAGAACATAAATTGAATTCTACAATACAATAATGTTGAAAAGCTCGTAATCAACGATGTGAACTCTTAAGTTTTGATTAAAACTTGTTTTCGGTCCTTTTGTAGAGGTTTCGGGCGAGCGGGTCTAATTGGGCCGTAAAATGGACCCGTTGGACATTTAATTGAGTAAAAAATACAGAAATTTACTTCTTGCAATATAATCTGGTTGAAAAGCTCGTAATCAATTATATGAACTCCTAAAATTGGATCAAAACTTGTTTTTCGGTCCATTTTGTAGAGGTTTCGAGCGAGCGGGTCTAAATGGGCCTTAAAATGGACCCGTTGGACTTTTAACTAGGTTAAAAGAACAGAAATCGAATTTGTGCAATACAATAGTGTTGAAAAGCTCACAATCAATGATGTTTTGGACGAGTGGGTCAAATTGGGCCATAAAATGGACCCGTTAGACTTTAAACTGAGTAAAAAGTACATAATTTGAGTTTTTGCAATATAATTATGTTGAAAATATTGTAATTAACGATATGAAGTCCTAAAATTTGATTAAAACATGTTTTTCGGTCCTTTTTGTAGAGGTTTCGGGCGAGCTGAACAAAATGGGTCTTAAACTGGACCAGTTGGACTTTTCACTGAGTAAGAAATACATAAATTGAATTTTTGCAATATAATCTTGTTGAAAAGCTCGTAATCAATTATATGAACTCCTAAAATTTGATTAAAACTTGTTTTTTGGTTATTTTTTAAGGGGTTTCCGGCGAGCGGGTCTAAATGGGCCGTAAAATTGACCACTTGGACTTTTAACTAAGTAAAAAATACAGAAATTGAGTTTTTGAAATATAATCGTGTTGAAAAGCTCGTAATCAATTATATGAACTCCTAAGATTGGATTAAAACTTGTTTTTCGGTCCTTTTTGTAGAGGTTTCGGGCTAGCGAGTCTAAATGGGCCTTAAAATGGACCCGTTGAACATTTAACTAAGCAAAAAGACCGTAAATTGAATTTCTACAATACAATAGTGTTGAATAGCTCGTAATCAACGATATGAACTCTTAAGATTTGATTAAAACTTGTTTTGCGGTCCTTTTTCTAGAGGTTTCGGACGAGCGAGTCTAAATGGGCCATAAAATGGACCCGTTGGACTTTTAACTGAGTAAAAAGTACAAAAATTGTGTTTTTGCAATATAATCAAGTTGAAAAGATCGTATTCAATGATATGAAGTCCTAAAATTTGATTAAAACATGTTTTGTGGTCCTTTTTGTAGGGGTTTCGGGCGAGCGGGACTAAATGGGTCGTAAAATGGACTCGTTGGAGTTTTAACTGAGTAAAAATACAAAAATTGAGTTTTTGCAATATAATCTTGTTGAAAAGCTCGTAATCAATTTTATGAACACCTAAAATTGGATCAAAACTTGTTTTTCGGTCCTTTTGTAGAGGTTTGGGGCGAGCGGGTCTAAATGGGCCTTAAAATGGACCCGTTGAACTTTTAACTGAGTAAAAAGAACAGAAATTGAATTTTTGCAAAACAATAGTGTTGAAAAGCTCGTAATCAACGATATGAACGCTTAAGTTTGATTAAAACTTGTTTTGCGGCCCTTTTTGTAGAGGTTTCAGACGAGCGGGTCTAAATGGGCCTTAAAATGGACCCGTTGGACTCTTAACTGTGTTAAAAGAACAAAAATCGAATTTTTGCAATACAATAGTGTTGAAAAGCTCGTAATCAATGATATGAACTCTTAAGTTTTGATTAAAACTTGATTTGCGGTCTTTTTTGTAGAGGTTTTGGGCTAGTGGGTCTAAATGGGCCTTAAAATGAACTCGTTGGACTTTAAGCCAAGTAAAAAGTACAAAAATTGAGTCTTTGCAATATAATCGTGTTGAAAAGCTCGTAATCAACGATATGAACTCTTAAGTTTTGATTAAAACTTGTTTTGTGGTCCTTTTTGTAGGGGTTTCGGACGAGCGGGTCTAAATGGGCCGACAAATGGACCCGTTGGACTTTTAACTGAGTAAAAAGTACATAAATTGAGTTTTTGCAATATAATAGTACTTGATTAGATCGTAATCAATGATGTGATGTCTTAAAATTTGATTAAACTTGTTTTTCGGTCCTTTTTGCAGAGGTTTCGGGCGAGCGGGTCTAAATGGGCCGTAAAATGGACCCGTTGGACTTTTAACTGAGTAAAAAATACATAAATTGAGTTTTTGAAATATAATCTTGTTGAAAAGTTCGAAATCAATTATATGAACTCCTAAGATTTGATCAAAACTTGTTTTCGGTCCTTTTTGTAGAGGTTTTGAGTGAGCGGGTCTAAATGGGCCTTAAAATGGACCCGTTGGACTTTTAACTGAGTAAAAAATACAAAATTGAGTTTTTGCAATATAATATTGTTGAAAAGCTCGTAATCAATTATATGAAGTCCTAAAATTTGATTAAAACTTATTTTTCGGTCATTTTTAGGAGGTTTCGGGCGAGCGGGTCTAAATGTGCCTTAAAATGGACCCGTTGAACTTTTAACTGTGTAAAAAGAACAGAAATTGAATTTTTGCAAAACAATAGTGTTGAAAAGATCCTAATCAACGATATGAACGCTTAAGTTTTGATTAAAACTTGTTTTGCGGTCCTTTTTGTAGAGGTTTCGGACGAGCGTGTCTAAATGGGCCGTAAAATGGACCCGTTGGACTTTTAATTAAGTAAAAAGTACATAAATTGAGTTTTTGGAATATAATAGTGCTTGATTAGATCGTAATCAATGATATGAAGTCTTAAAATTTGATTAAACTCGTTTTTCGGTCCTTTTTGTAAAGGTTTCGGACGAGCGGGTCTAAATGGGCCGTAAAATGAACCCGTTGGACTTTTAACTGAGTAAAAATACAGAAATTGAGTTTTTGCAATATAATATTGTTGAAAAGCTCGTAATCAATTATATGAACTCCTAAAATTTGATCAAAACTTGTTTTTCGGTCCTTTTTGTAGAGGTTTCGAGTGAGCTGGTATAAATGGGCCTTAAAATGGACCCGTTGGACTTTTAACTGTGTAAAAAGAACATAAGTTGAACTTTTGCAATACAATAGTGTTGAAAAGCTCGTAATCAATGATATAGACTCCTAAATTTTGAATAAAACTTGATTTGCGGTCTTTTTTGTATAGGTCGTAATCAATTAAAGAACTCCTAAAATTTGATCAAATTTTTTTTCGGTCATTTTTGAAGAGGTTTCGGCGAGCGGGTCTAAATGCGCCTTAAAATGGACCCGTTGGACTTTTAACTGTGTTAAAAGAACAAAAATCAAATTTTTGCAATACAATCGTGTTGAAAAGCTCGTAATGAATGATATGAACTCTTAAGTTTTGATTAAAACTTGATTTGCGGACTTTTTTGTAGAGGTTTCGGGCTAGCGGGTCTAAATGGGCCTTCAAATGAACCCTTTGGACTTTAAACTAAGTAAAAAGTACAAAAAATGAGTCTTTGCAATATAATCGTGTTGAAAAGCTCATAATCAACGATATGAACTCTTAAGTTTTGATTAAAACTTGTTTTGCGACCCTTTTTGTAGAGGCTTCGGACGAGCGGGTCTAAATGAGCCGACAAATGGACCCGTTGGACTTTTAACTGAGTAAAAAGTACATAAATTGAGTTCTTGCAATATGATCGTGTTGAAAAGATCATAATCAATGATATGAAGTCCTAAAATTTGATTAAACTTGTTTTTCGGTCCTTTTTGTAGAGGTTTCGGACGAGCGGGTCTAAATGGGCCGTAAAATGGACCTGTTGGAGTTTTAACTAAGTAAAAAATACAAAAAATGATTTTTTGCAATATAATCTTGTTGAAAAGCTCGCAATCAATTATATGAACTCCTAAAATTTAATTAAAACTTGTTTTTCGGTCATTTTTTAAGAGGTTTTGGGCTAGTGGGTCTAAATGGACCTTAAAATGGACCTTTTGGACTTTTAACAGTGTTAAAAGAACTGGAATCGAATTTTTGCAATACAATAGTGTTGAAAAGCTCGTAATCAATGATATGAACTCCTAAGTTTTGATTAAAACTTTATTTGCGATCCTTTTTGTAGATGTGTCAGACGAGCGGGTCTAAATGGGCCGTAAAAGTGACCCGTTGGACTTTTAACTTAGTAAAAAAATACATAAATTGATTTTTTGCAATATAATCTTGTTGCAAAGCCTGTAATCAATTATATGAACTCCTAAAATTTGATCAAACCTAGTTTTTCGGTCATTTTTGTAGAGGTTTCATGCGAGCAGGTCTAAATGGGCCTTAAAATGGACCCTTGGTCTTTTAACTGAGTAAAAAGAACAAAAATCGAATTTTTGCAATACAATAGTGTTGAAAAGCTCGTAATCAATGATACGAACTCCTAAGTTTTGATTAAAACTTGATTTGCGGTCTTTTTTGTAGAGGTCGTAATCCATTATATGAACTCCTAAAATTTGATCAAAACTTTTTTCTGTCATTTTTGAAGAGGATTCGTCGAACGGGTCTAAATGGGCCTTAAAATGGACCCGTTGCACTTTTAACTGTGTTAAAAGAACATAAATCTAATTTTTGCAATACAATAGTGTTGAAAACCTCGTAATCAATGATATGACTCCTAAGTTTTGATTAAAAGTTGTTTTGCGATCCTTTTTGTAAAGGTTTCGGACGAGAGGGTCTAAATGGGCCGTAAAATGGATCCGTTAAACTTTAAACTAAGTAAAAAGAACAAAAATTAAGTTTTTGCAATATACTCGTCTTGAAAAGATCGTAATCAATGATATGAAGTCCTAAAATTTGATTAAAACTTGTTTTTTGGTCCTTTTTGTAGAGGTTTCGGACGAGCGGGTCTAAATGGGCCGTAAAATGGACCCGTTGGACTTTTAACTGAGTAAAAAATAAAAAATTGAGTTTTTGCAATATAATATTGTTGAAAAGCTCGTAATCAATTATATAAAGTCCTAAAATTTGATTAAAACTTATTTTTCGGTCATTTTTTAGGAGGTTTCGGGCGAGCGGGTCTAAATGTGCCTTAAAATGGACCCGTTGAACTTTTAACTGTGTAAAAAGAACAGAAATTGAATTTTTGCAAAACAATAGTGTTGAAAAGCTCGTAATCAACGATATGAACGCTTAAGTTTTGATTAAAACTTGTTTTGCGGTCCTTTTTGTAGAGGTTTCGGACGAGCGTGTCTAAATGGGCCGTAAAATGGACCCGTTGGACTTTTAATTAAGTAAAAAGTACATATATTGAGTTTTTGCAATATAATAGTACTTGATTAGATCGTAATCAATGATATGAAGTCTTAAAATTTGATTAAACTCGTTTTTCGGTCCTTTTGTAGAGGTTTCGGGCGAGCGGGTCTAAATGGGCCGTAAAATGAACCCGTTGGACTTTTAACTGAGTAAAAATACAGAAATTGAGTTTTTTGCAATATAATCTTGTTGAAAAGCTCGTAATCAATTATATGAACTCCTAAAATTTGATCAAAACTTGTTTTTCGGTCCTTTTTATAGAGGTTTCGAGTGAGCGGGTCTAAATGGGCCTTAAAATGGACACGTTGGACTTTTAACTGTGTAAAAAGAACATAAGTTGAACTTTTGCAATACAATAGTGTTGAAAAGCTCGTAATCAATGATATAAACTCCTAAGTTTTGAATAAAACTTGATTTGCGATCTTTTTTTAGAGGTCGTAATCAATTATATGAACTCCTAAAATTTGATCAAAACTTTTTTCGGTCATTTTTGAAGAGGTTTCGGCGAGCGGGTCTAAATGCGCCTTAAAATGGACCCGTTGGACTTTTAACTGTGTTAAAAGAACATAAATCAAATTTTTGAAATACAATAGTGTTGAAAACCTCGTAATCAATGATATGAATTCTTAAGTTTTGATTAAAACTTGTTTTGCGATCCTTTTTGTAGAGGTTTCAGACGTGAGGGTCTAAATGGGCCGTAAAATGGACCCGTTGGACTTTAAACTAAGTAAAAAGTACAAAAATTAAGTTTTTGCAATATACTCTTCTTGAAAAGATCGTAATCAATGATACGAAGCCCTAAAATTTGATTAAAACTTGTTTTTCGGTCCTTTTTGTAAAGGTTTCGGACGAGCGGGTCTAAATGGGCCGTAAAATGGACCCGTTGGACTTTTAACTGAGTAAAAAATATAAAAATTGAGTTTTTGCAATATAATATTGTTGAAAAGCTCGTTACCAATTATATGAAGTCCTAAAATTTGATTAAAACTTGTTTTTCGGTCATTTTTGAAGAGGTTTCGGGCGAACGGGTCTAAATGGGACTTAAAATGGACCCGTTGGACTCTTAACTGTGTTAAAAGAACAAAAATCGAATTTTTGCAATACAATAGTGTTGAAAAGCTCGTAATAAATGATATAAACTCCTAAGTTTTGATTAAAACTTTATTTGCGGTCCTTTTTGTAGATGTTTCGGACGAGCGGGTCTAAATGGGCCGTAAAATGGACCCGTTGGACTTTAAACTGAGTAAAAAGTACATAAATTGAGTTTTTGCAATATAATCATGTTGAAAAGATCATAATAAATGATATGAAGTCCTAAAATTTGATTAAACATGTTTTTCGGTCCTTTTTGTAGAGGTTTCGGGCGAGCGGGTCTAAATGGGCCTTAAAATGGACCCGTTGGACTTTTAACTGGGTAAAAAGAACAAAAATTGAATTTTTGCAATACAATAGTGTTGATAAGCTCGTAATCAATGATATGAACTCTTAAGTTTTGATTAAAACACCATTTGCGGTCTTTTTGTAGAGGTTTCGGACGAGAGGGTCTAAATGGGCCGTAAAATACACTCGTTGGACTTTAAACTGAGTAAAAGTACAAGAATTGTGTTTTTGCAATATAATCGTGTAGAAAAGATCGTAATAATTGATATGAAGTCCTAAAATTTGATTAAAATTTGCTTTTCGGTCCTTTTTGTAGAGGTTTCGGCCGAGCGAGTCTAAATGGGCCGTAAAATGGACTCGTTAGAATTTTTTTTTGAAGAAAGAGGGCCTCGTTAAAAACCCCTACTAATATCCCCAGGTACTAGACTTGGAGAAACCTAAAAGGGGAAAAGAGTACCCATAATTTATTTATAAATAACGAGAAGAACTCTCGCAAAGAACAGTGTTCTTAATACAATCAGGATACATGGACCCAAAAGACATAGAAGTCATGGTCTTAAGGGCATGAGTAGCCAACGTATGGGCAACAATATTAGCCTCTCGATAAATAAATTGAACATGTGCAGAAGAAAAACAATCCAGAGCAGCATGAGTTTGCAGAATCATCGGTCCCATAGAAGAAAGATCTGGGCCCAGGGAGTTAATCCTATTTGCAAGAGAAGCTCAGTCTGTCTCAAAAATCAGGTGGCTCCAGCCTTGGGATTGGGCAAAAGTAATACCAGCTAGAAGACCTCTCCCTTCAGATGTAATAGCATCAGGACAGCTGCCTAAGGGGAAAGCCAGGCCGCCTACCACCATCCCTGCTTCATCGCGGGCAATAGCACCAACTGCCGCTGCACGTGTGGTGGGATCAAAAGCCCCATCCACATTAACTTTAATATGACCCCGGGGGGGGATGTCTCCATCGAGAGAAAGGAAACGTCAGAGGGATAGAAGGGGTAGAAGAAGATATAGCACTGGAGTAGTCACGATGAAGACTGATGGAATTAATAGCAATTAGCCATGGGGGTTGAAGATGTCTGTTATGGATCCAATCATTACGCCTATTCCAAATGTTCCATAGGGTAGTCAAAAAAAGCCCGAAAATGTCAAGAGAAAGGAGGGCCGCACCTTCCTCAAGCCATTGAAGGCCAGTGGATACAGAGCTGTTTATAAGAGAGATAGGAAGACCAATAAGCCGAAGAGTCTCCGAAGCACCTGAGCAATCTCTAAGAGCATGGAGGATCGACTCCGGTCTAGAATAACAAACAGGGCAGGGCCCTGCATCTGGTGCAAAAGCCTGTAGGCGAACCCCGATAGGTAGGGCCTCAGATCCCAGGCGCCAGCCAAAAGTTTTGACTTTGGGTAAAACCTTAAGTTTAGAAAGAAATTTCCAAATCCGTGGAGGCCGAAATCTAGGCTCAGGGGGGCGTTGCAAAAAGAGATAGCCAGATCTGACTGAATAAATACCAGAATCATTAGGCCTCCAAAGAACGGAGTCACGAGTGTCATTAATAATGGGCACTGATAAAACTGATTCGGCATCATCCGTTGTGAAGTATGCACGGACTTTATCATGGTCGCAAGATGGTTGGTTTCTAATCATAGAGTCACGACAACGAATGTGAACTTCATCCGATAACTCATAATCCCCGTAAAGGTGGATAGGTGATGAGCCTCCCCAATTATCTTGAGTATAAAATACATAAATTGAGTTTTTGCAATATAATCGTGTTGAAAAGATCGTAATCAATGATATGAACTCCTAAGTTTTCATTAAAACTTATTTTGCGGTCCCTTTTGAAGATGTTTCGGGCGAGTAGGTCTAAATGGGCCTTAAAATGGACTCGTTGGACTTTTAACTGTGTAAAAAGAACATAAATTGAATTTTTGCAATACAATAGTGTTGAAAAGCTCGTAATCAATGATATGAACTCTTAAGTTTTGATTAAAACTTGATTTGCGGTCTTTTTTGTAGAGGTTTTGGGCTAGCGGGTCTAAATGGGCCTTAAAATGAACCCGTTGGACTTTAAACTAAGTAAAAAGTACAAAAATTGAGTGTTTGCAATATAATCGTGTTGAAAAGCTCGTAATCAACGATATGAACTCTTAAGTTTTGATTAAAACTTGTTTTGCGGTCCTTTTTGTAGGGGTTTCGTACGAGCGGGTCTAAATGGGCCGACAAATGGACCCGTTGGACTTTTAACTGAGTAAAAAGTACATAAATTGAGTTTTTGCAATATAATCGTGTTGAAAAGATCGTAATCAATGATATGAAGTCCTAAAATTTTATTAAACTTGTTTTTCGGTCCTTTTTGTAGAGGTTTCGAGCGAGCGGGTCTAAATGGACCGTAAAATGGACCCGTTGGACTTTTAACTAAGTAAAAAATACAAAATTGAGTTTTTGCAATATAATCTTGTTGAAAAGCTCGCAATCAATTATATGAACTCCTAAAATTTGATTAAAACTTGTTTTCGGTCATTTTTAAGAGGTTTTGGGCGAGCGGGTCTAAATGGGCCTTAAAATGGACCCGTTGAACTTTTAACTGTGTTAAAAGAACAGAAATCATATTTTTGCAATACAATAGTGTTCAAAAGCTCGTAATCAATGATATGAACTCCTATGTTTTGATTAAAACTTAATTTGCGGTCCTTTTTGTAGATGTTTCGGACGAGCGGGTCTAAATGGGCCGTAAAAGTGACCCGTTGGACTTTTAACTTAGTAAAAAAATATATAAATTGAGTTTTTGCACTATAATCTTGTTGCAAAGCTCGTAATCAATTATATGAACTCCTAAAATTTGATCAAAACTTGTTTTTCGGTCATTTTTGTAGAGGTTTCGTGCGAGCGGGTCTAAATGAGCCTTAAAATGGACTCATTAGACTTTTAACTGAGTAAAAAGAACAAAAATCGAATTTTTGCAATACAATAGTGTTGAAAACCTCGTAATCAATGATATGAACTCCTAAGTTTTGATGAAAACTTGATTTGCGGTCTTTTTTGTAGAGGTCGTAATCAATTATATGAACTCCTAAAATTTGATCAAAACTTTTTTTTGGTCATTTTTGAAGGGGTTTCAGCGAGCGGGTCTAAATGGGACTTAAAATGAACCCGTTGGACTTTTAACTGTGTTAAAAGAACATAAATCGAATTTTTGCAATAAAATAGTGTTGAAAACCTAGTAATCAATGATATGAACTCCTATGTTTTGGTTAAAACTTGTTTTGCGGTCCTTTTTGTAGAGGTTTCGGACGAGAGGGTCTAAATGGGCCGTAAAATGGACCCTTTGGACTTTAAAAAAAGTAAAAAGTACATAAATTGAGTTTTTGCAATATAATCGTGTTGAAAAGATCGTAATCAATGATATGAAGTCTTAAAATTTGATTAAACTTGTTTTTCGGTCCTTTTTGTAGAGGTTTCGGGCGAGCGGGTTTAAATGGGCCATAAAATGGACCCGTTAGACTTTTAACTGAGTAAAAAATACAGAAAATGAGTTTTTCAATATAATCTTGTTGAAAAGCTCGTAATCAATTATATGAACTCCTAAAATTTGATCAAAACTTGTTTTTCGGTCCTTTTTGTAGAGTTTTCGAGTGAGCGGGTCTAAATGGGCCTTAAAATGGACTCGTTGGACTTTTAACTGTGTAAAAAGAACAGAAATCAAATTTTTGCAATACAATAGTGTTGAAAAGCTCGTAATCAATGATATGAACTCTTAAGTTTTGATTAAAACTTGATTTGCGGTCTTTTTTCCAGAGGTTTCGGGCGAGCGTGTCTAAACGGGCCTTAAAATGGACCCGTTGGACTTTAAATTAAGTAAAAAGTCTAAAAATTGAGTCTTTACAATATAATCATGTTGAAAAGCTCGTAATCAACGATATGAACTCTTCAGTTTTGATTAAAACTTGTTTTGCGGTCCTTTTTGTAGAGGTTTCGGACGAGCGGGTCTAAATGGGCCAACAAATGGATCCATTGGACTTTTAACTGAATAAAAAGTACATAAATTGTGTTTTTTCAATATAATCGTGTTGAAAAGATCGTAATCAATGATATGAAGTCCTAAAATTTGATTAAACTTGTTTTTCGGTCCTTTTTGTAAAGGTTTCGGGCGAGCGGGTCTAAATGGGTCGTAAAATGGACTCGTTGAACTTTTAACTAAGTAAAAAATACAAAAATTGAGTTTTTGCAATATAATATTGTTGAAAAGCTCGTAACCCATTATATGAACTCCTAAAATTTGATTAAAACTTGTTTTTCTGTCATTTTTGGAGAGGTTTTGGGCAAGCGGGTCTAAATGGGTTTTAAAATGGACCCGTTGGACTTTTAACTGTGTTAAAAGAACAGAAATCGAATTTTTGCCATACAATAGTGTTGAAAAGCTCATAATCAATGATATGAGCTCCTAAGTTTTGATTAAAACTTTATTTGCTGTCCTTTTTGTAGATGTTTCGGACGAGCGGGTCTAAATGGGACGTAAAATGGACCCGTTGGACTTTTAATTGAGTAAAAAGTACCTTAATTGGGTTTTTGCAGTATAATCTTGTTGCAAAGCTCGTAATCAATTATATGAATTCTTAAAACTTGATCAAAACTTGTTTTTCGGTTCTTTTTGTAGAGGTTTCGGGCTAGCGGGTCTAAATGGGCCTTAAAATAGACCCGTTGGACTTTTAATTGAGTAAAAAGAACAAAAATTGAATTTTTGCAATACAATAGTGTTGATAAGCTCATAATCAATGATATGAACTCTTAAGTTTTGATTAAAACTTGATTTGTGGTCTTTTTTTAGAGGTTTCGGGCGAGCGTGTCTAAATGGGCCTTAAAATGGACCCGTTGAACTTTTAACAGAGTAAAAAGAACATAAATTGAATTTTTGCAAAACAATAGTGTTGAAAAGCTCGTAATCAACGATATTAACGCTTAAGTTTTGATTAAAACTTGTTTTGCGGTCATTTTGTAGAGGTTTCGAATGAGCTGGTCTAAATGGGCCGTAAAATGGACCCGTTGGACTTTAACACAGTAAAAAGTACATAAATTGAGTTTTTGCAAGATAATCGTGTTCAAAAGATCGTAATCAATGATATGAAGTCCTAAAATTGGTTGAAACTTGTTTTTCGGTCCTTTTTGTAGAGGTTTCGGGCTAGCGAACAAAGTGGGCCTTAAAATGGACCTTTGGACTTTTAACTAAGTAAGAAATACATAAATTGAAATTTTGCAAGATAATCGTGTTCAAAAGATTGTAATCAATGATATGAACTCCTAAAATTTGATTTAAACTTGTTTTTTGGTCATTTTTGAAGGGGTTTCGGGCGAGCGGGTCTGAATGGCCCCTAAAATGGACCAGTTGGACTTTTAACTGACTAAAATAATACAGAAATTGTGTTTTTGAAATATAATCTTGTTGAAAAGCTCGTAATCAATTATATGAACTCCTAAAATTGGTTTAAAACTTGTTTTTCGGTCCTTTTTGTAGAGGTTTCGGGCGAGCGGGTCTAAATGGGCCTTAAAATGGACCCATTGGACTTTTAACTAAGTAAAAAGAACAAAAATTGAATTTTTTGCAATACAATAGTGTTGAAAATCTCGTAATCAATGATATGAACTCCTAAGTTTTGATTAAAACTTGATTTGCGGTCTTTTTTGTAGAGGTCGTAATCAATTATAATAACTCATAAAATTTGATCAAAACTTTTTTTTGGTCATTTTTGTAGAGGTTTCGGCCTGCGGGTCTAAATGGGTCTTAAAATGGACCCGTTGGACTTTTAACTGTTTTAAAAGAACCTAAATCGAATTTTTGCAATACAATGGTTTTGAAAACCTCGTAATCAATGATATGAACTCCTAAGTTTTGATTAAAACTTGTTTTGCGGTCCTTTTTGTAGAGGTTTCAGACGATGGGGTCTAAATGGGCCGTAAAATGGACCTGTTGGACTTTAAACTAAGTAAAAAGTACAGAAATTGAGTCTTTGCAATATAATCGTGTTCAAAATTTCGTAATCAATGATATGAAGTCCTAAAATTTGATTAAAACTTGTTTTTCGATCCTTTTAGTTGAGGTTTCGGGCAATGCGGGTTTAAATGGGCCGTAAAATGGACCTGTTGGACTTTTAAATCAGTAAAAATACAGAAATTGAGTTTTTGCAATATAATCTTGAATAAAAGCTCGTAATCAATTATATGAACTCCTAAAATTTGATTAAAACTTGATTTGCGGTCTTTTTTGTAGAGGGTACGGACGAAAAGCTCTAAATGGGCCGTAAAATGGACCCGTTGGACTTTAAACTAAGTAGAAAGTACAAAAATTGAGTCTTTGCAATATAATCGTGTTGAAAATTTCGTAATCAATGATATGAAGTGCTTAAATTTGATTAAAACTTGTTGTTCAATCCTTTTAGTAGAGGTTTCGGGCGAGAGGGTCTAAATGGGTCGTAAAATGGACCTGTTGGACTTTTAACTAAGTAAAAAATACAAAAATTGAGTTTTTGCAATATAATCTTTTTGAAAAGCTCGTAATCAATTATATGAACTCCTAAAATTTGATTAAAACTTGCTTTTCGGTCATTTTTGAAGAGGTTTTGGGCGAGCGGGTCTAAATGGGCCTTAAAATGGACCCGTTGGTTTTTTAACTGTGTTAAAAGAAAAAAAAATCGAATTTTTGCAAAACAACAATGTTGAAAAGCTCGTAATCAATGATATGAACTCCTAAGTTTTGATTAAAACAATATTTTCGGTCCTTTTGTAGATGTTTCGGACGAGCAGATCTAAATGGGCCGTAAAATGGACCTGTTGGACATTAAAATGAGTAAAAAGTACATACTTTGGGTTTTTGCAATATAATTCTGTTGAAAAGATCGTAATCAATGATATGAAGTCCTAAAATTTGATTAAAACATGTTTTTCGGTCCTTTTTGTAGAGGTTTCAGGCGAGCGGGTCTAAATGAGCCTTAAAATGGACCTGTTGGACTTTTAACTGAGTAAGAAATACAGAAATTGAATTTTTGCAATATAATCTTGTTGAAAAGCTCGTAATAAATTATATGAACTCCTAAAATTTGATTAAAACTTGTTTTTCTGTCATTTTTGAAGAGGTTTCGGGCGAGCGAATCTAAATGGGCCCTAAAATGGACCCGTTGGACTTTTAACGGAGTAAAAAATACAGAAATTGAGTTTTTGCAGTATAATGTTGTTGAATAGCTTGTAATCAATTATATGAACACCTAAAATTGGATCAAAACTTGTTTTTTTGGTCCTTTTTGTAGAGGTTTCAGGCGAGCGGGTCTAAATGGGCCTTAAAATAGACTCGTTGAACTTTCAACTGGGTAAAAAGAATAGAAATTGAATTTTTGCAACACAATAGTGTTGAAAAACTCGTAATCAACGATATGAACTCTTAAGTCCTGATTAAAACTTGTTTTGCGGTCCCTTTTGTAGAGGTTTCGAACGAGCGGGTCTAAATGGGTCGTAAAATGGACCCGTTGGACTTTTAACTGAGTAAAAAATACAAAAAATGAGTTTTTGCAATATAATCGTGTTGAAAAGAAGGTAATCAATGATATGAAGTCCTACAATTGGATTAAACTTGTTTTTCGGTCCTTTTTGTAAATGTTTCAGGCGAGCGGGTCTAAATGGGCCGTAAAATGGACCCGTTGGACTTTTAACTGAGTAAAAATACAGAAATTTGAGTTTTTGCAATATAATCTTGTTGAAAAGCTCGTAATCAATTATATGAACTCCTAAAATTTGATCAAAACTAGATTTGCGGTCTTTTTTGTAGAGGGTACGGACGAGAAGTTCTAAATGGGCCGTAAAATGGACCCGTTGGACTTTAAACTATGTAAAAAGTACAGAAATTGAGTCTTTGCAATATAATTGTGTTGAAAATTTGTAACCAATGATATGAAGTCCTAAAATTTGATTAAAACTTGTTTTTCGATCCTTTTAGTAGAGGTTTCGGGCAAGGGGGTCTAAATGGGCCGTAAAATGGACCCGTTGGACTTTTAACTCAGTAAAAAATACAGAAATTGAGTTTTTGCAATATAATCTTGATGAAAAGCTCGTAATCAATTATATGAACTCCTAAAATTTCATTAAAACTTGATTTGCGTTGTTT
The DNA here is from genome assembly GCA_030270665.1 of Hibiscus trionum. Classification (NCBI taxonomy): domain Eukaryota; kingdom Viridiplantae; phylum Streptophyta; class Magnoliopsida; order Malvales; family Malvaceae; genus Hibiscus; species Hibiscus trionum. The sequence continues at coordinate 34,346,477 of BSYR01000026.1, read as the reverse complement.
TTTTGTAGATGGTACGGACGAAAAGTTCTGAATGGGCCGTAAAATGGACCCGTTGGACTTTAAACTAAGTAAACAGTACAAAAATTGAGTATTTGCAATATAATCGTGTTGAAAATTTCGTAATCAATGATATGAAGTCCTAAAATTTGATGAAAACTTGTTTTTCGATCCTTTTAGTAGAGGTTTCGGGCGAGCGGGTCTAAATGGGCCGTAAAATGGACCCGTTGGACTTTTAACTAAGTAAAAAATAAAAAAATTGAGTTTTTGCAATATAATCTTGTTGAAAAGATTGTAATCAATGATATGAACTCCTAAAATTTGATTTAAACTTGTTTTTTGGTCATTTTTGAAGGGGTTTCGGGCGAGCGGGTCTGAATGGCCCCTAAAATGGACCAGTTGGACTTTTAACTGACTAAAATAATACAGAAATTGTGTTTTTGAAATATAATCTTGTTGAAAAGCTCGTAATCAATTATATGAACTCCTAAAATTGGTTTAAAACTTGTTATTCGGTCATTTTTGAAGAGGTTTCGGGCGAGCGGGTCTAAATGGGCCTTAAAATGGACCCGTTGGACTTTTAACTGAGTAAAAAAAACAGAAATTGAATTTTTTTCAATACAATGGTGTTGAAAAGCTCGTAATCAATGATATGAACTCTTAAGTTTTGATTAAACTTGATTTGCGGTCTTTTTTGTAGAGGTTTCGGACGAGAAAGTCTAAATGGGCCGTAAAATGGACCCGTTGGACTTTAAATTAAGTAAAAATTACAGAAATTTTGTCTTTGCAATATAATCTTGTTGAAAAGCTCGTAATCAATTATATGAACTCCTAAAATTTGATTAAAATTTGTTTTTCGATCCTTTTAGTAGAGGTTCCGGGGGAGCGGGTCTAAATGGGCCGTAAAATGGACCCGTTGGACTTTTAACTGTGTTAAAAGAACATAAATCGACTTTTAACTGTTTTTCGATCCTTTTAGTAGAGGTTTCTAGTCAATTATATGAACTCCTAAGTTTTGATTAAAATTTTATTAGTTGTAACACACCTAATTTGGGACTAGATGTTTTAAAGTCCAAATCGGACCGGTCAGAAAGTAGTTCGAATCTTAAAGTGAGCTTTAGGGAACACCTAGTCCCGGATGTTTTAAAAATATAGAAAAATATCTAAAAATCCCCATTTAATATATGAAAGATTATGGTGAAATCAATTTTACAAAATAGGGTTTGGAAATACTACATTTCGGTGTAGTGACCAAATCGCAGTTTTTGCAAAAGTTAAATAGTGACTGTTTTGTGAAGGATTGAAACTTTGAATCTTTAAGGAGCTAATTTTACCAAAATGTTTTCATCAGATTTTTCCTTAATTTGGGTGATTTTATTAATGTTTTAATTAAAGAAAATGAAGGTTAATTAATTTAGAAACTACCTTTGACTATTCATAACTACTTTTCTCAAATTTTCCCTCATTTCATTTTCTCTCAAATTCTTTTCATCCAAACACATTCTCTCCATAAATTATACTTTGATTTTCACTTCATTTGATGAGATTTCAATCTTCCTTTGATTCTTAATCAATTCCTCTTGATTTCTACATTGAATTTTCAAGAAAACTTGCCCAAATCAAGGAGAAATCATCCATTAGAGGTAATCTTCCTCCTTCTCCTCTAATAATCAGTTCTTTACTGAAATTCCCAAGTTATCAATCCTTTGTTAATGGTTTTTGAGTGGTTTTAATGTTAGAAACAAGAAATTGTCTTAAAACTCAAGATTTTGGAAGAGATCTTGAAGATTTTCGTGGTGAATGATTGGGCTCTATTTTGAGGTGGTTTTCTAATGTATTTTGGATGTTAATTGATGCTACAAATGAGGTTTTATCAATCAAATCCCGAATAGGTTTGTTTTCCTAAGTTTTGCTTGCTAGAATGATGGTTTTTGGGGTGATTTTGGTGTTCTGTCATAGCTAGAGGTATAAGGACGAGTTTGTGGTGGTTTTTGATGTTAATTGATGTTTAGAAATGATTAGAAGTGATGGATCTTAGCTGGGCTTTGTTTTGGAAGAGTTTGGAGATGTTTTCGGTTGTGTCTGGTGACCGAAATGTGGTGTTTGAGTAGAGCAACGAGTTTAAGTGTGTGGCTGATGATTTCAATGCATGATGATGCATTAATCCTCTGCTCTTATGTGTTAAAAACATGGGAGACATCTTCAGACGCCTTTGGTGTTGATCTGGAAGCCTAGATAGTGTTTCGGCGAGCAAGCAAAACGTAATCGGTGAGTGCGTATTGTTTTAGAAGTCCTTGGGGGACAAAGAATCAAGGTTTGGGGATTTAGGAAAGGTTTGAAACACCTTCCTAAGTCCGGAAGTATGTATTGGCTAGATTTCTCTCTTAAATGTGGTGATTGCCCCTAAAATGCTTTTACATGCTCATGGTTTGAGATAGATAAATTCCTAATGTTTTTATGCATGTTTTATAGCATGAGATGATGCTTGAAATGATTTCATGAAGTAACATGTTGCATGGTTGAGATTTGAGCTTTTGTTTAAAGCATGGCAAATGTTATGGTTTTGAAATGAGATGAGAATGTTTTGAGAATTATTGCATGAAAAATAGTAGGTGAGATGATGTTTTGATATAATATATTGGCATAGATGTTGAGATACTTACCGGATATAATTGATCGATCAATAGGATGAGAGTGCACTATAAACTAAAAATTTGTACGTGTTGTTTGGTTAATCCAAAGGGAGAGAACCGATGATGGGCATTCCATTGGGTAGGACTTGGTGAAATACCCAAGCTTTGTGGCGATGGGAGATTCCGCCATGTGAGTACGGTGATGTGAGATTCCACCAGAAATTATGTTACTAAACGAGTGAGTACGGTGATTGTAGATGCCACCGGAAGTGTCTAGTGAGTTGTCTGTATATCCGAGTAATAGTGAGATGTGAAATGCCAATATAAAATATGAGATGGTTTTTGATTCACATGTACCTTTGATGAAATGATTTATGCTATGAGAAATGCATATGAGAATTGTGTATGAAATGCTTTGGTATTACAAGCATGAGTATGGCTTTGCCATGAGTTTTGTATTGGTTTAAATGCATGAGATAGAATCAAGGTACATGTGTTTTCAATGAGAAGTTGCTTTGAATGGTTTTCAAACATGAGATAGAATGAGCATGTTGTTAAAAAGCTTTTGAGAAAGTGTTTTCAAGAAATGCATTATTGAGTTGGTTTTCTTTAGAGCATACCTCACTAAACATTTGTGCTTACACTCTCTTTTACCAATAATGCAGATAATTGAGTTGTTTCCGGGCATCAAGGAGGATAAGAACATCCAAGGAAGTACAAGCTCATGTATGGTGAAGTTTACATACACTTTAGTTTTGATATAATGGCAATGGGAAACCAAGGTTGTATTTGGGAGATATGCTTGAACTCCCTAAGTTTGTGGCATGTTTATGTTGGTATTTTTGGGTTGTAAGTGGCCTTAAATGTTTTGTTTGAGGTTGGATTGATTATATTGGCTTTGAGATTAGGGAGCATGCCTTTAGACTATGTGATTTTGTGTTTGATGCCATGCTTGTGCTAGAGAGTCCTAAATATGTTCTTTAATTGTGAAATGGTTTGCTGGTATGATTTGGGAATCTTTGCGGCATGTTCGAATGGTTTAAAGGGTGAAAAACCAGCTATATCTGCTGTTTCTGGGCAAGGTGTATCGAAACACCCTCAAGTGTTTCGAAACGGGGGCCTGTGATGGTCTTAGTGTTTCGAAACGGTTGAGGCTGTTTCGAAACAGTTTGGCTACTGGAGTGCCCTGTTTCGGTACTGGTCTCAGAACATACTCGCGTACCGAAACGATCAACACCGTTTCGATACGTGCGTTTCGGTACGGTGGGTAGGCGTTCTGATACGGTTGACCGTTGGATGCTGATTTGAATTGCTTTGAGTTTCCATGCTTTACATTTTAGTCCTAAATGTTGTGAATGCAATTGCTTGAGCTTGGAATGTCTATTTAAGCTGAAACTTAACAGAGAAGCATGTAACATGATTAATTTCATATTGATGATCCTAAACTCAGTGAAGTCTCTCTAATTTACAAAAATTACATTTTGGTCCCTAAACGCTTAAATTAAGCAATTGAGTCCCTAAATGATATCCGATCGATGTGCCTTTGTCATTCATGATTCGTGAGTACTCACCTAGGCTTAATATGTATCTAGACAAGATTAAAATAATAAAAAAAGGTCGTTAATCAAGGTTGACTTTTGGGTTGACTTTGGTTTTCCCCGTGTAATCTTCGTAGTTCGGGTCAAACGTCTAGGCCGTGCTAAGGGGGTTACATTTGTTGGTATCAGAGCTAGGTTATCAAATAATTGGGGTTTGGTATGTGGTTGTTGTATGTGTTTATGCATGATTGTATCTTTTCAGTGAAAGTTTGATGTATGAACAGTGATGTGTGATTAAGTTGAGATGATTTTGTGATGCTATGCTATGTTTGGAGTGTGGTTGGGGATTCCATTTCCATATCAAAACTAATGAGAATAATTGTTTTTGAAAATGAGCTTGAGTACTTGGATTACTTACCTAATTATGCATAATTGTGTTTATTGCATTTTTGTGAGTGCATTGTTTTTATAATGGGGCCACGTAGAGAGCTGAGAATCAATACTAGATCGATGGCTAATAATGAGAATGAGGAGAATGTTCAGGATTTACCTCCTCCTCCCCTGGTGGACCACCCGGTGGTGGTGGAGCTGGGGCTGGTAATGCTGGTGTTGGTGCTGGGGTTGTTGGACCCGAGGGTGTGCAGGGGCAAGCTGCTCCTGACATGACCATGTTGATACAGGCTATTGCTGAAGCATTCCAGGCAACAGTAGCTGGAGCTCATAGAGCTGCACCTCAGGATGGTGCTAATGTGAGATTTCCTTTGGAGCGTCTCCGCAGTCTATGAGGGACTGATTTCAGAGGCTTGTCTCCGGAAGGATCCGAGTCTTGGTTGGAGAGCACCAAGATGATCCTGGGTCAGTTGAACTGCAACAATGTGCAGAAGCTGGGTTGTATTGTGTCACTACTGCATGGTGATGCTTATACGTGGTGGACGACCACTATCTCCGGGATGGAGGATGAAGAGGTGACGTGGACGTTCTTCTTGAATGCGTTCAAGCGGAAGTATCAGGGAGTGCGTTACCTCGATGAAAAGAAGAGAGATTTTATGTCTCTTATGCAAGGGAACATGTCTGTAGCTGAATATGAGATTCAATTTGTTCACCTTAGCCAGTATGCACCTGAGCTAATCCCTAATGAGCGAGAAAGGTGCGAACGATTCCGTTACGGGCTGGTAGCGGATGTCAATACCTATATGCATGCAGCTGATTACACGGATTTCGATGTCTTGGTCACAAGAGCTAAGGACATTGAATCGAATCTCGGTTTGGCAAGTCGAGCTGGTGGCTCTAGCTCGGGAAAGCAAGCTGCAGAAAGCGATTATGGTAGAGATTGCAACAAGAGACATAAGGATAGGAAGCCGCACTATGATGCTAGACGTGGGGGTGGTAACCCTGGTAGAGGTCAACAAGGACCTAATGCTTTCCTAAGGACTCCTGAGTGTAATTGTTGTGGTAGAAGACACGGTGGTGAGTGTTAGGGTAACCTTGGGACATGCTGGAATTGTGGGAACCGAGGGCATATGAAGAAAGATTGTCCTCAGCCGCTGAGAGAGGGATAGGCTCCGATGAGAGCTGCTGAGCCATAGAGAGGTCGTGGGTGCGGCCGTGGTAATTTTCAGCATAGGGATGATGGTGGAAGGAACGTAGCACATGTTGTGGTTGTCCAGCCTGAGGGTGGTGGTCAAGCTCGAGTGTATGCCCATCGTGAGGGAAGGAATGATACGGATGTGATCGCATGTACCTTTACTTTGCAATCTTTGTCATTACTTTCTTTGATTGATTCTGGATCTACACACTCGTACATATTGCGTGAACATGCTCAAATGCTTGGTTTACCTGTTGAGTCTTTGGATGTTGGTATGCGTGTGACTAGTTCCTTTGGTGAGACGGTTGTAACAAGAAAGTTGTATAGGAGATGTCCCTTGAAGGTGCAAAATCATGTTTTTCTTGTTGATCTCATGGAATTGCCATTATATGGTTTTGATGTAATCCTTGGCATGGATTGGCTTGTTGAGCATATAGCCGTAGTGGATTTTGAAAGCAAGCAAGTGTCGTTGAAACTTGCGGATGATTATGAGGTGGTGGTGGTGGGTGAGAATGTGAAGTTTCTTGCCAATGTGGTGTCTACATTGGAAGCGAGACGGATGTTGCGGCAAGGTTGCGAGGCTTATCTAGCCTTTGTTATGAACCCTAGTGTTGAGTGTGTAAAAGTTCTATTATTTACACCATTTTTAACCCATATTTCTGCTGCATTCAAGCATCATTGCATTGCATTTAGGTTAGTTTACAGTAAAACATCACAAATGGATTAAAGGCACGGATTCTACTAAAAAATGGCTTATTTTGCAGGTTGCTGCCATCGTAGACGGTGAAGGCAGGCGCTGGGCAGAGAAGCAGAAGAGCTGAACTGGACAAGCAGACGACGAGGATGAAGCTGCCATGGAGCTGTCGTGACAGCAAGGTGACAGCGGCCTTATGAAGAGGAAAAGTAAAGTGGACCTCGATAGATAGAGAAAAATCTGCTCGTCTGTCGTGTGAAAGCCAAATATTTTTCCAAGCCCCGGATCAAAAGATATGTCAAGCCAAAGCTCAAGGAGAGGAATTCCCATGAAACAAGGAGGACGGCTGAAAAGTAGGAATCCTTAGAGACTAAGCATTCATTAGAATCTTACTTTTCATTAAAGTTGTAATCCTTGTTAACTTAGAATACTTGAGCCCAAAGCTTATATAAGGGCATAGATTTAACCTAGGAGGGATAATACCCCATAACCGATAACCTAAACCCTTCTGCCGTTTACCCGTCGTCGACATGTTCTAAATTCCCCCTAGGGCCACGGGTTGTTTTGTAAAGTAGTTGCAAGGGTTGTTTTGTTTTAGGATTTTCCAAGTTCAATAAAATAAACTTCAAGTTCTCTTATTTTGGTTTTAATATCTTGCAAGAGCATCAGGAGATCATTGAGAGGTTATCCATTTACTTAGCATCGGGAGAGTTAAGTATACGAAAGAAGTAAGAGCGAGTTCTCTAGTTTATAGTTGAATTATCTTGTGCCTAGGGATAGGGCAAGGTTAAGTGGCTAAGGAAGAATTCATACACATCGGTGTTCATCCTTCGATTCACGCCGGGAGGTATCGTCAAAGACGTGATCATCGACAGACTTGGACCTAGGTATAGGCCAAGGCAGATCTGGGATTCTTGCCAAACTTGGAGTACGGAGTTGGTGTGTTTGCTGCCGCGACGACTAACAGACTGCTGCCGCGACAGGTGCTGTCGGCGACAGGCGTGACGACAGAACGGGAATTCCTAAGCAATAAAATACCTGCACTACTGAGCAATTCAATACCAGCCCATTCTCTCTATCTTGATTACTCTATTCTTTTATTTACGTTTTCCTTTATTATTTTCGTGACAACTCTCAATTATTTCCTTTACTTCGTGCAGTGAAATTAGGTGAAGCTATTGACCCAATCCCTGTGGAGACGATAATCCGATACTTCGTATCACTTTACTACTTGCGTCGTGTACACTTGCACTACAATTGCGATAGACTCTTTTACACGCAACAAGTTTTTGGCGCCGTTGCCGGGGATTGGCAACATAACTACACCTTTCTTTTATTGCACTTTTCGTTTTTGTTTTTGTTTTTTTTTTCTTTTAATTTTTCTTTTTCTATTTTTCGTTAGTACTTTAAACTCTTGCTTTTCACAAGGCTATCTTGTTTATGCACAGATCTAAAAGAGGCGAAGATCCTGAGTATAAATTAGATCCAGAAATCGAGCGTTCCTTCAATCTCAAGAAACAACTTCGCCACCTTTTAGACAGGAACAAGTACCTTGAGGAACAGCTAGAGAAGATGGCCCGTAATCCGCCCGCTGGTGATGGTGTACCGCCTGTCGGCGACCCGCCCGCAGCAGCTGGACGACGGTCATGTCGTGACTACATGCTGAACGATCATGTAGAGCTGGAGACCACACTGCCGGATATTGATGTTGATAACTTCGAACTCAAGCCTGTCATGTTTAGTATGATCAACAACGCCGGGCAGTTTAGTGGTGCTGTGACAGAAGATGCTAGGGAGCATCTCAAAACGTTCCAGGAGATCTGTGGTTCGTTTAGACTGCCAGGAGTTAATCCGGAGATACTGAGGCTTCGGTTATTTCCCCATTCATTGAGGGACAGAGCTAAGACTTGGTGGAATAAACTAACACCGGGTTCAATCGTAACTTGGGCAGATTTGTCTCGTGAATTCTTATCTCGTTTTAATCCTTCGCATTTATCTGAGCGATTACGTAACGAAATTGCTACTTTTCAACAGGAAGATGACGAGCCAATGCACGAGGCCTGGGACAGATTTACTACTCTTCTTCGAAACTGCCCCATGCATGGTTTCCCCGTCTGGAATCAGGTAACTAAGTTCTATAATGCTGCTAACTTACAAACTCGCATTAGAATTGATTCTGCAGCAAATGGACTATTATTGGATAAAGATCCAGACGAGGCATTGCAAGTTTTGAAAAATCTGGCTAAGAATGAGGAGCAGTTTCCGACTGCAAGAAGAGGGGGTAAACGGGTACTTGCTGTCAAGGATTATGAAGCCGACAGCATGATGAAATCACAGGTAGCATTCCTTACTAAAGCAATGAAAAGATTATTGAATGATGATGGATTACAAGGATTTGCTGTTGAGGAAGTATGTGATATCTGTGAGGGAAATCATAGTAGGGATGAGTGCCCAATAAATGTAGAAAAGGGAAAATATGTTGGAAATTACAAGCCAAATTACAATTCCAACAATTATAATCCCAATTGGAGGAAGGATCCCAAATTTTCCTGGAGTAATCCTAACAATGCCCTGAATCCTCAAGCACACAATTAGAATCAGGGAGGTCCTAGACTGCTGACGCGACAGCAGCTGCCGCAAAACCTGCCGCAGAACCTGCCGCCGCAGCAGCAACAGCAGCCACCACCTGCCACGAGCAGTATATTGGAACAGACTCTGGCCACCTTTATGTCTCAGACCGGTACTTATATTGAGAATATGAATCAGTTTGTTAAGAAGACAGAGAACTTCATGGATAAAACCGAGATGAGAATGACAAATCATGAAGCCACCTTGAAATCTCTGGAGACACAAATGGGTCAAGTTTCTCAACATATTAAGCCGAGGCAGAATGGAGGATTCCCTAGCAATACTGAAAATGCTAGACCACCCACACATGAGCAATGTAAGGCGATTACTACTAGGAGTGGGAAGAAACTACCAGGGCCGGAAAAAGAAGCTGAATCAATAAAGGAACCAGCCGTAGATAAATCTGCCAAGGAAGCTGCCCCTCCAGGTGATAAACAGACTGCTGCCGATGAGCCTGTCACGACAGCAGAAGCGACAGAGGAGAAAAATGAAGAACATCGTCCTCAGATTCGTATGCAGTGGGAAGGACGTATTGCTGATTACCGTCCCCCACCACCCTTCCCTCAACGGATACATCAAACTAAACAGGAATCTCAACTTAAAAAGATTTATGATATTTTTAAGCAGGTTCAAATTAATATTCCGCTGTTAGATGCTGTTAGGGAGATGCCCGGTTACGCCAAATTTCTCAAGAATGTCATGTCAAAGAAATATAAATTTGGGGAATTTGAAATTGTAAGGATGGCAGATGGTTGCATGAGTATTCTTCATCGGCAGCCACCCCAGAAAAAGAAGGATCCGGGGAGCTTCATCATACCTTGTGTAATCGGAGACAAATTTGTGGGTAAGGCACTTTGTGATCTTGGTGCTAGTGTTAATTTAATGCCAAAATCTGTTTTTTCAGAAATTAGGTATTGGAAAGGCGCGGCCCACGACAGTAACTCTGCAGCTGGCAGACCGCTCTTACGTTCATCCAGAGGGAAAGATTGAAGATATTCTGGTAAGAGTGGATAAGTTTATTTTTCCTGCTGACTTTCTTGTTTTAGATTGTGAGGCAGACGAAAATGCACCAGTCATCCTTGGGCGACCCTTCTTAGCCACGGGAAGATCACTTATTGATGTGGAGAAAGGAGAACTCACTATGCGCGTGAACGATCAAGAGATTAAATTAAATGTTCTCCAAGCAATGAAACATGCTGATGTGGATGAGGAATGCAAGGCTATCATTGAAGTAACCCTTGATCATCCATACATTAGGTCGGGCTGTCATGATATAAATTTTGGCCACTGCTGCGACAACCACTTACAAGCCTGTCACGACAGCAACGAAGACAGCTCCGACGACAGCAACTCCTCTGAATCCGATACTGAAGATCAGGAGGAGGTAAACTGGTCAGGCTATCGTCCAGGTAAGTTATTCGAACCTTTGAATTATACTTCGGATAACCATTTAATCCAAAAGCCATCTACTATTGAACCACCTGCCTTAGAACTGAAGCCCCTGCCAGGGCAGCTTAAATATGCTTTTCTTGGTTCAAATGACACACTGCCCGTAATCATCTCTGCTAAGCTGCCGCAGGAACAGGAACGGCAGCTAATCGACATGCTAAGGCAGCACAAGAAGGCGATTGGATGGACGATAGCAGACATTCAAGGCATTAGTCCAGCGTTATGCATGCACAAAATCCTCCTAGAGGAAGACCATAAGCCGACTATTGATGCCCAAAGGCGGCTAAACCATGCGATGAAAGAGGTGGTGCGTAAAGAGATAATTAAGTGGTTAGATGCTGGTATTATTTACGCCATCTGAGACAGCAAATGGGTAAGCCCGGTGCAATGCGTTCCCAAGAAAGGAGGAATGACCGTGGTGACCAACGAGAACAATGAGTTAATCCCAACCAGGACTGTAACCGGTTGGAGGGTTTGTATGGACTATCGGAAGCTTAACAAAGCTACCCGAAAGGACCACTTTCCTTTACCCTTTATTGATCAAATGCTTGATAGATTAGCGGGTAAACCTTACTATTGTTTTCTTGATGGTTATTCAGGTTATAACCAAATTGCTATTGCACCTGAGGATCAAGAAAAGACGACCTTCACATGCCCCTACGGAACGTACGCTTTTAGGAGAATGCCATTTGGACTCTGTAATGCACCTGCCACCTTCCAAAGGTGCATGATGGCCATATTCTCCGACATGGTAGAGGACTTCCTAGAGATTTTTATGGATGACTTTTCTGTCTTTGGAGACGATTTTGAAAGCTGCCTTGGCAATCTTCAAAAGGTACTTGAAAGATGTGAAAAAGCTAATCTTGTTTTGAATTGGGAAAAATGCCACTTTATGGTGGATGAAGGGATAGTCCTTGGCCATAAGATTAGCTGCCGTGGGATAGAAGTCGACAGGGCCAAAATAGAAGTCATAGAGAAGCTGCCGCCGCCAACCACAGTCAAGGGCATAAGGAGTTTTTTAGGGCATGCTGGTTTTTATCGAAGATTTATCGCAAATTTCTCAAAAATCACCAAGCCCCTATGCCATCTCTTAGAGCAGAACTGACCCTTTGACTTTAATGATTAATGTACTGAAGCATTCAAGGTTCTGAAGGAAAAACTAGTGACAGCCCCCATAGTACAGCCACCAGACTGGACACAGCCATTTGAGATTATGTGTGATGCTAGTGACTATGCTGTCGGGGCAGCACTTGGGCAGCGCAGAAATAAGCTGTTTCATGTCATATACTACGCCAGCAAGACATTAAATGACGCCCAAGTGAACTACACCACCACAGAAAAGGAGCTATTAGCTGTGGTGTTCTCCATTGACAAGTTTCGTTCTTACATACTTGGGACGAAGGTGATAGTGCACACAGACCATTCTGCCCTGAAATATTTGTTCGCAAAGAAGGATGCAAAGCCTAGATTGATACGGTGGATCTTGCTATTACAAGAATTCGACCTAGAGATCAAGGACAAAAAGGGGACAGAAAACCAGGTGGCAGACCACTTGTCAAGATTGGAGAAGGGACAGAGTCTACCAATTGATGAGACAAACATACTGGAGACCTTCCCAGATGAGCAGCTCTTTGCTGCCGCAATCGCTGCCGCGACAGCCATGGCGGCAAGTAAGTCTTCTGAACTCCCCTGGTATGCTGATTTCGTTAATTTTATAGTTAGCGGAATATTCCCTTCTGATCTTAATTATCAAGCCAGGAAGAGGTTCCAAAATGATGTCAAGCATTATTATTGGGACGAACCTCTTCTTTTCAAATTATGTGCAGATCAGGTTATAAGGAGGTGTGTACCACAAGAAGAGCAAGAGGACATTCTCCATCACTGCCATGCTTCACAATATGGAGGTCACTTAGGAGGCAACAAAACTGCTGCCAAGGTGCTGCAGTCAGGGTTCTACTGGCCGACACTGTATAAAGACGCACATGACTTTTACAAGAACTGTGACAGGTGCCAGCGGACAGGTAACATCTCGAGGAGAAATGAGATGCCACTGCAAAACATTTTAGAGGTCGAGATCTTCGACGTTTGGGGGATTGATTTTATGGGACCTTTTCCATCTTCATGTGGAAATTTATACATCATCCTAGCAGTGGATTATGTCTCTAAGTGGGTTGAAGCTATCGCCACACAAAAGAATGATGCCAAGACGGTCCAAAAGTTTTTACACAAAAACATTTTTTCGAGGTTTGGCATCCCCAAGGCGATAATCAGTGATGAAGGGAGACATTTTGATAATAGGGTTATTGCTGCCGCCTTGAAGAAATATGGTGTCAAGCACAGGATTGCGACAGCATACCACCCACAGACCAATGGACAGGCTGAGATATCCAATAGGGAAGTGAAGAACATTCTTGAGAAGATGGTTAAACCAACTAGGAAAGATTGGTCTTTACTTCTGAATGATGCATTATGGGCATATAGAACAGCGTTTAAGACTCCATTGGGCATGTCTCCATATCGATTGATTTATGGGAAAACCTGTCATCTGCCTGTCGAGATCGAGCATAAAGCATACTGGGCAATTAAGGCAGTGAACATGGACTTGGACAAGGCAGGCCAGAAAAGGCTGTTAGATCTGAACGAGCTTGAAGAAATACGGACAATGGCCTATGACAAAGCAAGAATCTACAAGGAAAAGACAAAGAAGTGGCATGACAAGAAGTTGCTGCCACGTCAGTTCTGCCCAGGGCAGCTTGTGTTATTATTCAATTCTAGGTTGAAACTCTTCCCAGGGAAGCTTAAATCTAGATGGTCAGGCCCGTTCCAAGTTGTACAAGTTTTTCCCCATGGTGCCATCACAATTCAATCATTAAAAGACGGGCACCAATTCAAGGTCAATGGACAGCGCCTCAAGCATTATCAAGGGACTGAAGCCCCAGGAATACAGGAAGTGGTTACTTTGGGAGATGCCCCACAAGGCATCCCTAATTTAACCTAAATTTTATTTTTATTATTTATTTTTATTATTTTATTATTTATTAGGTAATTAGGTTTATTTTATTTGAATAATGTTTTTTTCTTTCTATTTTATGTTTTTAGGAAATAAAGGAGTCAAGAAGAAAAGGAGAAGTGACCCAAGCCCACCATCCATCCATCAGCCCAACAGAGCCTATTTATTGAAGCCTGTCGTTTCGGCTGCCGCCGCAGACGGATAAGACAGGCTGTCAACAGACTGACACGGCAGACGTAGAAGCGTGTGGCAGACGCGTAACAGACGCATAAATACATGTCAGACGCGTCAGACACGATAAATCCCAAAAGTCGCTCTGTTATCCACGCCTGCCGTTACAGCATTAAACGGGCAGCCCCTCGACCGCTATAAAACCCCGTTTTCATTTTCATTTTTCTCACTTCTGCTTACTCTTCCTTGCTTTCTCCTCTAGTTTTTATTTGCTTTCTTCATTTCCACAACCTTTGCAACTAATATGTCGTCTAGACAGACCCCCCGCAGCGCTGCCTCAGCCTCTTCTTCAGCAGCAGCAACGCCGTTCGCCAACAAGGAATTATGTGAAGAGAGGGGCTTCGTCTACATCCGCAAAGCACCAAACATGGGGCTCCGACCATTCATTGCGAGGGCCATACGAGCTCAACTATGGGAGCAATTCGCAGAACAGCCAGCAGAACTAAACGACACCCTGGTTAGAGAGTTCTACGCTGCCATTGACAGCAGAACGGCAACATCTGTCACCATCCGAGGAGTGGAGGTGCCATTCACAGCTGACAGCATCAACCACATGTTTGGCCTCTTCTTTGGCCCCGATGATGATGCCCACCAGAAATTTCTCGACACCCTCGATGCTGCCGCCTATGATGCTGTCATGGCGGAGGTGACAGAGGAAGGAACAACATGGACAACCAGCAAAAAGAACCCCCACTCCGTCAAAAGGGGGCAGCTGCTCCCAGAAGCTAAACTTTGGAACGCTTTCATCAAAAAGCGTATCATGCCGTCCTCCCATCACACGGCGGTGAACCAGCAGCGTCTCGCCCTCATTCACTCCATTATGCACGACAGGCCTATCAACGTGGGCCGATATATGAGGGAAAGCATTTTGGATTGTGCCCATCGAATAGACTCTCGCCTCTGCATGCCGTTCACGATAACTTCTCTCTGCCGCTGTGCTGCTGTCCCCGAGGTATCCACCGACAAATTAGTCAATGGTCGTGGCTGGACTGACAACAACATCTCAAGCCTCATGGAGGTCATAGCTGCAACACCCATTCACTTCTTCAACCCAGCTGCCTCCCCTGCAGACTCAGAACCTGCCGCCGCCACCGCCCCGACAGACCATTCTGCCACCATCCTTGCTGCAATCCAACGGGTAGAAGAACGACAAATGGGAATGATGACCTTCATTCGGGACTTCACCAACGCAACGGTAAATTTCATTACCGACACTTTACATTATACGGATGTCATCTTCCCCACCTTCCCTGCCCATTATTTTCATATCCCCTCCCCTACACCCACACCACCTGTCCCCCCCATACACATTCTGCTGCCTCCACTCCTTCACCTGCCCGGACGGCAGCTGCGAATCCTCCGGTCGACAGCCCTGCACGTGGAACCAAGCGGCCAGCTACAGCCGACATCGAAGAAGAACCTCTAATTCGAAGGAATTTAGAGAGGGAGTTTATGCCTGTCAAGCGACAGAAGCACGTGGCAGACAGGAAGCTGATGCCCAAGGCTAGCACCTCCACCAGCTGCACGTGGGACAGTGGCAGCAGTTCAGACGTCCAGCTCGTTGAGCAAACTGTCCAGCCTCCACCAAAGCCCAGACGCCGCCATCACATCCGTGTCAGCAGCAGCAGCGAGGACAGCGATTGAAAATTTAAGTCTTTTATTTCCTTTTATTGTTGTCTGCCTTATATATTTTGTGATGTACTTACCTTCATGTTTTTGTTTTTCTGTCATTTTGCATTGAGGGCAATGCAACCCTCGAGTTTGGGGGTGGCAACCCTCCATCATTAATGGAGTCTTAGTACTTCTTTTTATTAATCTGTTGTGCCTTTTATTTATTTAAGATCTCTTAAAAAAATATTAAACTGTTGGCTTAAAACTGTGAAGTTAACTTACCTGTCATGACAGCTCTGTCGTGACAGCATCTTTAGGACAGATTAAGGAGAAGTTTAGAGCCTTTCTATAGTTCTGAAAAATTAAACACCTTTGTGACTGTTATACTGCTTAGATTTCTTTTAGCCAAACTAGAATAGGAAAACTTAGCACTTGAATAGCCCCTAGAGGTGCCCAACACTGGCTCTAGGAAAGAAGTTTAGCAAAAGAAAATCAATATCCCTAGAGGTGCCCGAAACCGGCTCTAGGAAGTTAGCTAGAGGTGCCCGAAACCGGCTCTAGTGAAACTTTAGCTAGAAAAATAGAAAAATCAAGTCAAAACAGAAAATCAAAGAAGCATGAAAATGTGCCCTCAAAAAGATAAAACTTTGGCATAAAAATTCAAGTTAAGGGTTGAATATTCTAGTGAAACTAAGAGAGTCTTAGCATATAACTGTTCACAAGCATGCACACACTGCACGAGGACTATAGGGAGATTCCGGACAGATCCTAATCTTTCCGACAGGTTGCTGCCACTATAGAGAATGAGCGACGGGTAAGTGACAGTTCACTGTTTGAAGGCCAACACAAATTTTTTTTTTATTCATCTTTCTTTTAGGTCTAATTGCTTGAGGGCAAGCAAAAACTTGAGTTTGGGGGTGTGTTGAGTGTGTAAAAGTTCTATTATTTACACCCTTTTTAACCCATATTTCTGCTGCATTCAAGCATCATTGCATTGCATTTAGGTTAGTTTACAGTAAAACATCACAAATGGATTAAAGGCACGGATTCTACTAAAAGATGGCTTATTTTGCAGGTTGCTGCCATCGTAGACGGTGAAGGCAGGCGCTGGGCAGAGAAGCAGAAGAGCTGAACTGGACAAGCAGACGGCGAGGACGAAGCTGCCATGGAGCTGTCGTGACAGCAAGGTGACAGCGGCCTTATGAAGAGGAAAAGTAAAGTGGACCTCGATAGATAGAGAAAAATCTGCTCGTCTGTCGTGTGAAAGCCTAATATTTTTCCAAGCCCCGGATCAAAAGATATGTCAAGCCAAAGCTCAAGGAGAGGAATTCCCATGAAACAAGGAGGACGGCTGAAAAGTAGGAATCCTTAGAGACTAAGCATTCATTAGAATCTTACTTTTCATTAAAGTTGTAATCCTTGTTAACTTAGAATACTTGAGCCCAAAGCTTATATAAGGGCATAGATTTAACCTAGGAGGGATAATACCCCATAACCGATAACCTAAACCCCTCTGCCGTTTACCCGTCGTCGACATGTTCTAAATTCCCCCTAGGGCCATGGGTTGTTTTGTAAAGTAGTTGCAAGGGTTGTTTTGTTTTAGGATTTTCCAAGTTCAATAAATTAAACTTCATGTTCTCTTATTTTGGTTTTAATATCTTGCAAGAGCATCGGGAGAGCATTGAGAGGTTATCCATTTACTTAGCATCGGGAGAGTTAAGTATACGAAAGAAATAAGAGCGAGTTCTCTAGTTTATAGTTGAACTATCTTGTGCCTAGGGATAGGGCAAGGTTAAGTGGCTAAGGAAGAATTCATACACATCGGTGTTCATCCTTCGATTCACGCCGGGAGGTATCATCAAAGACGTGATCATCGATAGACTTGGACCTAGGGATAGGCCAAGGCAGATCTGGGATTCTTGCCAAACTTGGAGTACGGAGTTGGTGTGTTTGCTGCCGCGACGACTAACGGACAGCTGCCGCGACAGGTGCTGTCGGCGACAGGCGTGACGACAGAACGAGAATTCCTAAGCAATACAATACATGCACTACTGAGCAATTCAATACCAGCCCATTCTCTCTATCTTGATTACTCTATTCTTTTATTTACGTTTTCCTTTATTATTTTCGTGACAACTCTCAATTATTTCCTTTACTTCGTGCAGTGAAATTAGGTGAAGCTATTGGCCCAATCCCCGTGGAGACGATAATCCGATACTTCGTATCACTTTACTACTTGCGTCGTGTACACTTGCACTACAATTGCGATATACTCTTTTACACGCAACACCTAGTTCGAAGGAGGTGTGCGTTCGGGATATAAGAACCGTGTGTGAATTTCCTAGAGTGTTTCTGGAGGAATTACATGGTTTGCCGCCTAGTCGGGAGGTTGAGTTTGGGATTGAGCTGTATGAGAACACAACTCCGGTGTCCATTGCTCCCTATCGTATGGCACCCAAAGAGTTGAAGGAGTTGAAGACGCAACTTCAGGATTTGCTTGACCGTGGCTTCATTCGGCCTAGTGTGTCACCTTGGGGTGCACCGGTCTTGTTTGTGAAAAAAAAGATGGCACGATGAGAATGTGCATCTATTCTCGTCAGCTGAACAAGTTGACCATTAAGAACAAGTATCCTTTGTCGAGGATTGATGATCTTTTTGATCAGTTTCGGGGAGCGTCTGTGTTTTCAAAGATTGATTTAAGGTCAGGGTACTATCAGCTAAAGGTGAAGGATGTAGATGTGCCGAAAATAGCCTTTAGAACGAGGTATGCGCATTATGAGTTCCTTGTGATGCCATTCGTTTTGAAGAATGCTCCTACGAATAGGGTGTTCCATGAATACTTGGACAAGTTCGTTGTGGTGTTCATCGACGATATCCTTGTGTACTCTCGTATTGAGGAGGAGCATGAGGGTCATCTGAGGATTGTTTTGCAAGCGTTGTTGGAAAATCAGCTTTATGCTAAGCTGAGCAAGTGTGAGTTTTGGCTAAAGGAAGATGTTTTCCTTGGTCATGTGGTTTCGGCAGAAGGGATTCGAGTTGATCCCCAGAAGGTTGAGGCGGTGATGAATTGGAAGCCTCCTATGTCTGTTCATGATGTCTGTAGTTTCCTTGGGTTGGCAGGATACTACCGGAGGTTCGTGGATGGATTTTCTAATATTGTTGCCCCTTTAACGAAGTTATTGAAAAAAGATGTTAAGTATGAGTGGACGGAAGCAAGACATCAAGCTTTTGAGAAGCTTAAAGCATCTTTGACGCAAGCTCCTATCTTGGTTCAACCTGAATTAGGGAAAGAGTTTGTGGTGTATAGTGACGCATCCTATGTTGGTTTGGGGTGTGTGTTAATGCAAGAGGGTAAGGTGGTGGCTTATGCATCGCGTCAGTTGAAAGTGCATGAGCGCAATTATCCTACGCATGATATTGAGTTAGCCGCGGTGGTTTTTGCTCTGAAGATCTGGAGACATTATCTTTATGGTGAGAAGTGTACCCTGTACACGGATCACAAGAGTTTGAAGTATTTGATGTCTCAGAAAGAGTTGAATCTTAGGCAACGGTGATGGGTGGAGTTGCTTAAGGATTACGATCTAACGATCGAGTATCACCCGGGAAAGGCCAATGTTGTGGCCGATGCTCTGAGCAGGAAAGTGGCGGTGGAGTTAAGGGCGATGTTTTCTAGCTTGAGCATATCATGAGATGGTGGTCTTGTTGCTGAGTTGCAAGTGAAACAATCTCTTGTTTAGTTGATAAAGGATAAGCAGTTGTTGGATGATTCTTTGGTGCCACATGTTCAGGATATTGCTGAGGATAGACCATCGAATTTCTGTTTTAATGATGATGGTGTTTTATATTTTGGAAGTCAGATAGTGGTGTCGAATGATGTGGAGTTGAGGCGTACTATTCTGACCGAAGCTCATAGTAGTCCATTTGCTATGCACCCTGGTAGTACAAAGATGTATCGTGATCTGAAGGATGAGTACTATTGGGTGGGGTTGAAGAAAGATGTTGTTGAGTATGTGAGCAAGTGCATGGCTGGTCAGCGGGTTAGGGCTGGGCATCAGTTTCCTTCGGGGTTGTTGCAACCGTTGAGGATCCCTGAATGGAAATGGGAGAGGATAACCATGGACTTTGTGTCTGGTTTGCCTTTATCGCCATCAAAGAAGAATTCTGTTTGGGTGATTGCGGATCGCCTTACAAAGTGTGCACATTTCTTACCTGTGCATACTACATATACCTTGGATAAGCTTGCAGAGCTGTACATTGCTGAGATTGTACGTCTGCATGGTGTACAAAAATCTATTGTGTCTGATAGAGATCCGAGGTTCACTGCAAGATTTTGGGAGTGATTGCATCAAGCGTTGGGTACGCGACTGAATTTCAGTACTTCTTATCATCCGTGGATGGATGAATAGTCAGAGCGTGTTATCCAAGTGCTTGAGGATATGTTGAGGTGCTGTGTGATTGAGTTTTAAGGCTCTTGGGAGAAGCACTTGCCTTTGGTGGAGTT
Organism: Hibiscus trionum; assembly: GCA_030270665.1. Taxonomy (NCBI): domain Eukaryota; kingdom Viridiplantae; phylum Streptophyta; class Magnoliopsida; order Malvales; family Malvaceae; genus Hibiscus; species Hibiscus trionum. The sequence continues at coordinate 34,326,600 of BSYR01000026.1, read as the reverse complement.
TGCTTATAATAATAGCTATCAGGCGAGTATTCAAATGGCACCTTATGAGGCTTTGTATGGGAGGAAGTGCAGAACTCCTCTTTGTTAGGCTTAAACGGGAAAAAAGTTGGTCTCGATGCCGGCTTTGTTGAAAGGAACCACCGAGAAGGTGAAGCTCATTTGTGAGCGGTTAAAGGCAGCATCGGATCGGCAAAAGTCTTACGCGGATTTGAAGCGTAAGGAGATAGAATTTGCGGTGGGTGACCGTGTGTTCTTGAAAGTTTCACCTTGGAAGAAGGTGATGAGATTTGGCTAGAAGGGCAAGCTGAGCCCGAGATACATTGGACCATACGAGGTTATAGAACGTGTGGGTCATGTTGCTTACAAGCTGAGACTAGCACAAGAGCTAGAAAAGATACATAATGTGTTTCATGTATCCATGCTTTGGGGATATAGATCGGATCCTTCGAATGTTATGCATGTGGAGGAAGTTGAGTTGAATCCAGATTTGATATATGATGAAGAACCAACTGAGATTTTGGATTCGGACAGTAAGGTTCTCCGTGGTAAAACCATTGAGCTGGTTAAGGTGTTGTGGAGGCATCGTGGTGTTGCTGAAGCCACGTGGGAAAGAAAGGAGGATATGAAGAAGCAGTTTCCTTACCTTTGACCTCCAGGTAAATTTCAAGGACGAAATTTCTTCATAGGGGGAGAGTTGTAACACCCCAAATTTGGGCCAAGATGTTTTAGAATCCGAATCGGACCGGTCAGAAAACGGTTCGAATCTTAAAGTGAGCTTTAGGGAACACCTAATTCGGGATGCTTTAAAAATATAGAAAAATATCTAAAATCCTCATTTAATATATGAAAGATTATGGTGAAATCAATTTTACAAAATAGGGTTTGGAAATACTACATTTCGGTGTAGTGACCAAATCACAGTTTTTACAAAAGTTAAATAGTGACTATTTTGTAAAGGATTGAAACTTTGAATCTTTAAGGAGCTAATTTTACCAAAATGTTTTCATCAGATTTTTCCTTAATTTGGGTGATTTTATTAATGTTTTAATTAAAGGAAATGAAGGTTAATTAATTTAGAAACTACCTTTGACTATTCATAACTACTTTTCTCAAATTTTCCCTCATTTCATTTTCTCTCAAATTCTTTTCAGCCAAACACATTCTCTCCAGCAATTATCTTTGATTTTCACTTCATTTGATGAGATTTCAATCTTCCTTTGATTCTTAATCAATTCCTCTTGATTTCTACACTGAATTTTCAAGAAAACTTGCCCAAATCAAGGAGAAATCATCCATTAGAGGTAAGCTTCGTCCTTCTCCTCTAATGATCAGTTCTTTACTGAAATTCCCAAGTTATCAATCCTTTGTTAATGGTTTTTGAGTGGTTTTAATGTTAGAAACAAGAAATTGTCTTAAAACTCAAGATTTTGGAAGAGATCTTGAAGATTTTCGTGGTGAATGATAGGGCTCTGTTTTGAGGTGGTTTTCTAATGTATTTTGGATGTTAATTGATGTTACAAATGAGGTTTTATCAATCAAATCCCGAATAGGTTTGTTTTCCTAAGTTTTGCTTGCTAGAATGATGGTTTTTGGGGTGATTTTGGTGTTCTGTCATAGCTGGAGGTATAAGGACAATTTTGTGGTGGTTTTTGATGTTAATTGATGTTTAGAAATGATTAGAAGTGATGGATCTTAGCTGGGCTTTGTTTTGGAAGAGTTTGGAGATGTTTTCTGTTGTGTTTGGTGGCCGAAATGTGGTGTTTGAGTAGATCAACGAGTTTAGGTGTGTGGCTGGTGATTTCAATGCATGATGATGCACTAATCATCTGCTCTTAGGTGTTAAAAACAGGGGAGACATCTTCGGACGCCTTTGGTGTTGATCCGGAAGCCTAGATAGCGTTTCGGCGAGCAAGCGAAACGTAATCGGTGAGTGCGTATGGTTTTAGAAGTCCTTGAGGGACAAAGAATCAAGGTTTGGGGATTTAGGAAAGGTTTGAAACACCTTCCTAAGTCCGGAAGTATGTATCGGCTAGATTGCTCTCTTAAATGTGGTGATTGCCCCTAAAATGCTTTTACATGCTCATGGTTTGAGATAGATAAATTCCTACTGTTTTTATGCATGTTTTATAGCATGAGATGATGCTTGAAATGATTTCATGAAGTAACATGTTGCATGGTTGAGATTTGAGCTTTTGTTTAAAGCATGGCAAATGTTATGGTTTTGAAATGAGATGAGAATGTTTTGAGAATTGTTGCATGAAAAACAGTAGGTGAGATGATGTTTTGATATAATATATTGGCATAGATTTTGAGATACTTACCGGATATAATTGATCGATCAATAGGATGAGAGTGTACTATAAACTAAAATTTTGTATGTGCTCTTTGGTTAATCCAAAGGGAGAGAACTGTTGATGGGCATTCCATCGGGTAGGACTTGGTGAAATACCCAAGCTTTGTGGCGATGAGAGATTCCGCCATGTGAGTACGGTGATGTCAGATTCCACCGGAAATTATGTTACTAGACGAGTGAGTGCGGTGATGGTAGATGCCACCAGAAGTGTCTAGTGAGTTGTCCGCATATCCGAATAATAGTGAGATGTGAAATTCCAATATAAAATATGAAATGGTTTTTGATTCACATGTACCTTTGATGAAATGATTTATGCTATGAGAAATGCATATGAGAATTGTATATGAAATGTTTTGGTATTACAAGCATGAGTATGGCTTTGCCATGAGTTTTGCATTGGATTAAATGCATGAGATAGAATGAAGGTACATGTGTTTTCAATGAGAAGTTTCTTTGAATGGTTTTCAAGCATGAGATAGAATGAGCATGTTGTTAAAAAGCTTTTGAGAAAGTGTTTTCAAGAAACACATTATTGAGTTGGTTTTCTTTAGAGCATGCCTCAGTAAGCATTTGTACTTACGCTCTCTTTTACCAATAAAGCAGATAATTGAGATGTTTCCGGGCATCAAGGAGGATAAGAACATCCAAGGAAGTACAAGCTCATGTATGGTGAAGTTTTTATACACTTTAGTTTTGATATAATGGCAATGGGAAACCAAGGTTGTATTTGGGAGATATGTTTGAACTCCCTAAGTTTGTGGCATGTTTATGTTGGTATTTTTGGGTTGTAAGTGGCCTTAAATGTTTTGTTTGAGGTTGGATTGCTTATATTGGTTTTGAGATTAGGGAGCATGCCTTTAGACTATGTGATTTTGTGTTTGATGCCATGCTTGTGCTAGAGAGTCCTAAATATGTTCTTTAATTGTGAAATGGTTTGCTGGTATGATTTGGGAATCTTTGAGGCATGTTTGAATGAATTAAAGGGTGAAAAACCAGCTATATCTGTTGTTTCTGGGCAAGGTGTATCGAAACACCCTCAAGTGTTTCGAAATAGGGGCTTGTAATGGTCTTAGTGTTTCGAAACGGTTGAGGCTGTTTCGAAACAGTTTGGCTACTGGAGTGCCCGGTTTCAGTACTGGTCTCGGAACATACCCGCATACCGAAATGGTCAACACCGTTTCGATACGTGCATTTCGGTACGGTGGGTAGGCGTTCCGATACGGTTGACCGTTGGATGCTGATTTGAATTGCTTTGAGTTTCCATGCTTTACATTTTAATCTTAAATGTTGTGAATGCAATTGCTTGAGCTTGGAATGTCTATTTAAGCTGAAACTTGACAGAGAAGCATGTAACATGATTAATTTCATATTGGTTGTCCTAAAATCAGTGAAGTCTCTCTGATTTACAAAAATTACATTTTGGTCCCTAAACGCGTAAATTAAGCAATTGAGTCCCTAAATGATATCTGATCGCTGTGCCGTTCTCATTCATGATTCGTGAGTACTCATCTAGGCTTAATATGTATCTAGACAAGACTAAAATAAAAAAGGGTCGTTAATCAAGGTTGACTTTCAGGTTGACTTTGGTTTTCCTCGTGTAATCTTCGTAGTTCGGGTAACACGTTTAGGTCGGGCTAAGCTTTGGTATTACTAGCATGATTATGGCTTTGCCATGAGTTTTGCATTGGTTTAAATGCATGAAACAGAATGAAGGTACATGTGTTTTCAATGAGAAGTTGCTTTGAATGGTTTTCAAGCATGAGATAGAATAAGCATGTTGTTAAAAAGCTTTTGAGAAAGTGTTTTCAAGAAATGCATTATTGAGTTGGTTTTCTTTAGAGCATGCCTCACTAAGCATTTGTTCTTACGCTCTCTTTTACAAATAATGCAAATAATTGAGGTGTTTTCGGGCATCAAGGAGGATAAGAACATCCAATGAAGTACAAGCTCATGTATGGTGAAGTTTTCATACACTTTAGTTTTGATATAATGGCAATGGGAAACCAATGTTGTATTTGGGAGATATGTTTGAACTCCCTAAGTTTTTGGCATGTTTATGTTGGTATTTTTGGGTTGTAAGTGGCCTTAAATGTTTGGTTTGAGGTTGGATTGCTTATATTGGTTTTGAGATTAAGAAGCATGCCTTTAGACTATGTGATTTTGTGTTTGATGCCATGCTTGTGCTAGAGAATCCTAAATATGTTCTTTAATTGTGAAATGGTTTGCTGGTATGATTTGGGAATCTTTGAGGCATGTTTGAATGAATTAAAGGATGAAAAACCAGCTATATCTGTTGTTTCTGGGCAAGGTGTATCGAAACACCCTCAAGTGTTTCGAAACAGGGGCTTGTAATGGTCTTAGTGTTTCGAAACAGTTTGAGGTTGTTTCGAAACAGTTTGGCTACTAGAGTGCCCTGTTTCGGTACTAGTCTCGGAACATACCCGCGTACCAAAACGGTCAACACCGTTTCGATACATGTGTTTCGGTATGGTGGGTAGGCGTTCCGATACAATTGACCGTTGGATGCTGATTTGAATTGTTTTGAGTTTCCATGCTTTACATTTTAGTCCTAAATGTTGTGAATGCAATTGCTTAAGCTTGGAATGTCTATTTTAGCTGAAACTTAACAGAGAAGCATGTAACATGATTAATTTCATATTGGTGATCCTAAAATCAGTGAAGTATCTCTAATTTACAAAAATTACATTTTGGTCCCTAAACGTGTAAATTAAGCAATTGAGTCCCTAAATGATATCTGATCGCTGTGCCTTTCTCATTAATGATTCGTGAGTACTCACCTAGGCTTAATATGTATCTAGACAAGATTAAAATAAATAAAAAATGGTCGTTAATCAAGGTTGACTTTCGGGTTGACTTTGGTTTTCCCCGTGTAATCTTCGTAGTTCGGGTCAAACGTCTAGGCCGGGCAAAGGGGGTTACATTAGCGGTCCTTTTTGTAGATGTTTCGGACGAGCGGGTCTAAATGGGCCGTAAAATGGACCCGTTGGACTTTCAATGAGTAAAAAGAATAAAAATTGAATTTTTGCAATACAATAGTTTTTAAAAGCTCGTAATCAACGATATGAACTCTTAAGTTTTGATTAAAAATTGTTTTGCGGTCCTTTTTGTAGAAGTTTTGGATGAGCGGGTCTAAATGGGCCTTAAAATTGACCCATTGGACTTTTAACTGAGTAAAAAGAACATAAATTAAGTTTTTGCAATATAATTGTGTTGAAAAGAACCTAATCAATGATATGAAGTCCTAAAATTTGATTAAACTTATTTTTCGGTCCTTTTTGTAGAGGTTTCGGGCGAGCGGGTCTAAATGGGCCATAAAATGGACCCGTTGGACTTTTAACTGAGTAAAAAATACAAAAATTGAGTTTTTGCAATATGATCTTGTTGAAAAGCTCGTAATCAATTATATGAACTCCTAAAATTTGATCAAAACTTGTTTTTCGGTCCTTTTTGTAGAGGTTTCGAGTGAGCGGGTCTAAATGGGCCTTAAAATGGACCCGTTGGACTTTTAACTGAGTAAAAAGAACAGAAATTGAATTTTTGCAATACAATGGTGTTGAAAAGCTCGTAATCAATGATATGAACTCTTAAGTTTTGATTAAAACTTGATTTGCGGTCTTTTTTGTAGAGGTTTCAGATGATAAGGTCTAAATGGGCCGTAAAATGGACCCGTTGGACTTTAACTAAGTAAAAAGTACAAAAATTGAGTATTTGCAATATAATTTTGTTGAAAAGATCGTAATCAATGATATGAAGTCCTAAAATTTGATTAAAACTTGTTTTTTGATCCTTTTTGTCGAGGTTTCGGCCGAGCGGGTCTAAATGGGCCGTAAAATGGACTCGTTGGACTTTTTTTTGAGAGAAAATGCCTCATTAAAAACCCCTACTAATGTCCCCAGGCTTAGGACCCGTAGAACCCTAAAAAGGGGAAAAGAGTACCTTATATTTTATTAATTCGAGAAATTGTTCAATACAAGATGATTAATACAAGATGATATGTCAGAGTCAAAAGACAAGGAGGACATAGTCCTGAGGGCATGAGTGGCCAAAGCATGGGCCACAAAATTAGCCTCACGGCTTACATAAGAAACAAAGGCAGAAGGCAAATAAAGAAGCTCGTCCCGAATTTGAAGAAGCATAGGCCCTAAAGTTGAAAGATCCGGCCCAGGATGGTTGCGCCTATTCGCAAGGGAGGCGCAGTCCGTTTCAAACAATAACCGTTGCCAGCCCTGGGCTTGAGCAAAGGTAACACCCACAAGAAGGCCTAGACCTTCGCAAGTAGAAGCATCCAAACAACTTCCCAAGGGGTAAGCAAGGCCCCCAACTACCGCACCCCAAGCATCACGCGCCACAACACCCACAGTCGCTGCACGAGTGGTAGGGTCAAAAGCCCCGTCCACATTTATCTTGAGATAATCATGTGGGGGAGGCCTCCAACATGGAGGTGAAAACATAGAGGAAATTGGCTGGGAGTGGGGTGAGAGTGTAGCATTACAGTAATCATTATGTAAACTGATCGAGTTGATAGCAGTAAGTCAGGGGGTTGCAAATGATGATTATGAACCCAGTCGTTACGTCTATTCCAGATATTCCAAGTAGTAGTGATAAAAAGACCAAATTGGTCAGCAGATAAGATGTGGGCAGCCTCTTCTAACCAATGGATGGTGGTAACAGCCAAACTTTTAGAGATAGCATCAGGGATTCCAGATAGCCTGAGGGCCTCAGAGGCCCCAGAATAGTGGCGAAGCACATGAAGGGTGGATTCCGAAGAAAAACCACATATAGGACAAGGTTCAGAATTGGGTGAAAAAACTTGCAATCTCGTGCCTACAGGTAGTGATGTGAGCACATCTTCACCATCACATGTTGTTGATCCGGAGGTCTTACCTTTAGGACCAATTACGCGATCTAGGGCGCAACGTTTCAGGGAAGCTCTGTTCCTTACTTGTGCTAATATTTCTGAATCATTTGCTAATACTTGTGCCTTAAATAATAGGACGTATAATGTGCTGGATGCTGATATGTGACATATTTAGATTATACTACTTATTAGTGTGTTTATGTGTCAAGTGTGTTTTGACTTAGTATAATATAACTCATAATGTATTTGATTTAATGTGTTTATTTTATGTGTGTGTGTGCAGCAGATTTGTGCATGGCCCATGCGTAATGTTTGTGCCCATGCGTAATGTTTGTGAATTTTGCTTGTATGACCGATTGATGCAGCCCATCTCCTCCTTTCAATTGGTGCGGCAAATTGAAGATAAGATCAAGGAGTTGCTACTTTGAATTTCAAAGTTCCAAGCACATTAAACATGTGCTCTTTCAAAGTTGGCGCACATCACATTTCAAAATGCATGGCTGAAATGCATTTCGGCTATGAAGAAGTTATTTTTTTTAATTTTCAGCCATACATTTAATTTCTGCAACCCCTCTATTTTATCTATAAATATGTATTCCAAACATTGTAATAAGGTTACCAACTTTTGAATAAAAATTACATTTGAGAGAATTTTCTCTTTTCGGTTCTTTTTAGAACTATTCGACACTCAAACTTGTTTGTTTGTCATTGATACTTCGGGTTCCTAAATTGCTATTTAGCGGGTCCAAGTCCTTCGACGTTAAACAGATTCGATTCGGGTTTGCTCAGTAGATTGTGCAGGTTCTTTCGAGTTTAGCGTTACCAACATCGGTCGTTTTTGAAGCCTTCTTCACCATCGTTGAAGTTCTTTCCAAAACGCCAAAATTATCATATTACTCTATATTATTATTATTTTTATTTTGTTCATCTTTAATTCCCTATTTAACATAAATATGTCGTATAATTTTTGTTGTTTCCTTGTTGTTTTTATTGCAGGAACGTGCCTATAACACTCCTAGATCCGTAACAAACGAGGATAGTCCGTTTCGGTAGACTGCCCCTTATTATGTGGTAATCAGAGCCTTGGTTGTTGGATTCGTTGTAAGTTTCTGCAAATTCGAAAAAAAACAGATTCGAAAAAAAAAAGATTCGAACAAAAAAAACAGATTCGAAAAAAAAACAGATTCGAACAAAAAAAAACAGATTCGAACAAAAAAACAGATTCGAACAAAAAAACAGATTCGAACAAAAAAACAGATTCGAACAAAAAAAACAGATTCGAACAAAAAAAACAGATTCGAACAAAAAAAACAGATTCGAACAAAAAAAAATGTTTTAGATTCGAAAGTGTTTATATATATATGTATTATTATTGTTGTGTTCCTATTGTAAATGATGAAATTTGTACGAGTTTGTTATGTGACTTTGATGTGCTCGGAAATCAACCGAAGTGAACTATGCTTGTTTGTTCGGTAATAGGAAGGTTGTAAGCACGTCTTCGCAGTAAAGTTCTCTAAACTCTTCATTTTTCATCTTTTGGTTCCTTTTTTTTCGTGTCATTATCCTTTTCATATTTTCTTTAATTTTCAGTCTTATTTTCTTTCTTTTTGTGTCACCTTTTTTTTCTCTTCTTTGTTTCCTTAACCGTTGTTTCCTTGTAGCCAACACCATTGTAACAAGTTTCGAGACGTTGGATTAGTTCTTTAAAGAGCTGATTACGAGAAAGTGTAAGGGAAAAAGGCATTGAGCGTTGTGAGAACAGAAGGGGAGACAAAAAGAGCCATTCAAGTATTCTCCCGAGTGAAACACGAGCGTTGGGTGTTAATTTTTGAGTGCACTGTTCTTTGGAGTGACATCTGTGAGACTTTGATTGAGTGTGATGTGAGGTCCTTTTTGTTTGTTTTTTTTACTAACCTATAATAGTGTTTTCTTTTGTTTGTTTGTTTTGTTGTTGATTATGGCAGGTTCCGATGATCACACAGTTGAACAGGATCCACTGATTCCTCAAATGCAAGCCTTAGAGAGAATGATGCAACGAGTAGTGGCTACCGCCTTAGAGCCATTACAGTCGAGGATGGATAGGTTTGACGGAGGATCAAACTCTGTTAATGATGTATTGAACGAAAATGAAGTCGAACGGTCACCGAGGCAGCATACTCCTAGACAAGGGCGTGTGCAACAGGTAGACGATAATTTGAATAACATTAAGGTTGCTATTCCTTCTTTTCAGGGACGTTCAGATCCTGATGCATACTTGGCTTGGGAAAGAAAAGTGGAGCACATTTTCAAGTGTTATAATTACTCGGAACAGAAGAAGGTTCGATTAGCAGCAACAGAGTTTGTTGATTATGCCTTGATATGGTGGGACCAGTTATTGCTTAGCCGTAGACGTACTGGTGATGACCCAGTTGCAACATGGATCGAGATGAAGCGACTAATGCGTAAAAGGTTTGTTCCTATTCACTATCATCGTGATTTGTTTCAAAAATTGCAAAACTTGAAACAGGGAAGTAGGAGTGTTGAAGGTTATTTCAAGGATATGGAAATCGCTATGATGCGTGCGAATATCGAGGAAGATCGAGAAGCTACCATGGTACGTTTTTTTGCAGGGTTGAACACCGAGATTGCCAATGCTGTTGAGTTACAGCATTATGTCGAGGTTGATGACATGGTGCAGATGGCAATAAAGATTGAACGACAACAACGCAGGAAGTCTTCAAATCGAGGTAACCCTTCTTTTAAATCTTTTTCAAATCCATTATATACTCCTAACAATTCCAGGAAGCAAGCACCACAACAACCACTTCGGATTCGTGAGCAAGGCGAAACCAGCAAACCAAAGGCCCCCGTTGCTGATAATGGGCGTGGTAAGCAGCAAGTGGTGGCGCAAGAGCGAGCACGAGATATCCAGTGTTTCAAGTGCCTTAGGAGAGGACATGTATCTAGTCAATGTCCTAACCGGAGGGTTATGTTGATGCGAGATGATGGTGAGATTGAGTCAGATTCCGAGGAGGAAGTGCATGATGTCCCTACTGAAGAGGAAGACGAGACCGACCTAGAGGTTCCTGAATCTGGTAAGGTAATGGAACTTTTGGTTATTAAAAGAAGTCTGAATGTGCAACAGGTACCAGATGATCTACAGCGTGAGAATATCTTTCACACACGATGCAAGGTGCAAGACAAGGTATGTGTTGTGATTATTGATAGTGGTATTTGTACTAATGTTGCCAGTTCAGTGATGGTTGACAGGTTAGGTCTAAAAACGACAAAGCATCCTCATCCATATAAATTACAATGGTTGAATGATGGTGGAGAGCTTAAAGTGACCAGACAGACTATTGTACCATTTTCGATCGGAAACTACAAGGACAAGGTCCTTTGTGATGTTGTTTCCATTGATGCTACTCACCTACTATTGGGACGCCCTTGGCAGTATGGTAAAAGGGCAATGCATGATGGTTATACAAATCGTTACTCTTTTATGCATGCGGGTAAGAAGATCACTTTGGCTCCTTTGACACCGAGTCAAGTGTTTGAAGATCAAGCAAGCTTGAAAAAGAGTAAAGAGACTACAAAAGAGAAGAAGAAGATGTATGTGTATGCGAGCAGTAGCGAAATCAGGAAATGTCTTTCCTCTCAACAATATGTTATTATTTTGATGTTTAAAGATTATTTTTTATTGACAGATTTTCCTACTAATCTACCTTCACCGATTTTGACACTTTTGCAGGAGTTTGAGGACGTGTTTCCAGCTGAAACACTGAAGGGATTGCCACCTCTTCGTGGCATTGAGCACCAGATTGATTTCATTCCAGGTGCTACTATTCCGAACCGGCCAGCTTATCGAACCAACCCTGAAGAGACGAAAGAGCTTCAAAGGCAAATTACTGAGTTGGTGGAAAAGGGTTACATTCGAGAGAGCTTGAGTCCGTGTGTTGTTCCGGTGCTGTTAGTGCCGAAGAAAGATGGTTCTTGGAGGATGTGCGTAGATTGTCGAGCTGTGAACTAGATCACAATTAAGTATCGTCACCCCATTCCAAGACTTGATGACATGTTGGACGAGCTTTGCGGAGCTGTCATCTTCTCCAAAATTGACTTAAGGAGCGGCTATCATCAGATTCGCATGCGAGAAGGCGATGAGTGGAAAACAGCCTTCAAGACAAAGCTAGGTTTGTACGAATGGTTAGTAATGCCTTTTGGTTTAACTAATGCACCTAGTACTTTTATGCGTTTGATGAATCATGTTCTGCGATCTTTCATTGGTAAATTCTGTGTTGTATACTTTGATGATATCTTGATCTATAGCAAGTCTTTACAGGATCACGTAGGACATTTGCAAGCTGTTCTGCAGGTTTTGTTAGAAGAAAGATTGTTTGGTAACATGGAGAAGTGTGTATTTTGTACTGACAAACTCACATTTCTTGGTTACATTGTTAGTTCTCAGGGAGTTGAAGTTGATCCTGAGAAGATAAAGGCAATTCAGGAATGGCCACGACCGACATCGATTACTCAGGTTAGATCGTTTCATGGTTTAGCGAGTTTTTATCGACGGTTTGTTCCTAACTTCAGTTCTATTACCGCCCCCTTAACCGGGATTATAAAGAAGAATTCAGTCTTCTCATGGGGTAAAGAACAAGAAGATGCCTTTTTGAAAATTAAAGATTGTTTGACTAGAGCACATGTGTTAGCATTACCTGATTTTGATAAAACGTTTGAAATTGAATGTGATGCTTCTGGAATTGGTATAGGTGCTGTTTTGATGCAGGAAAAGAGGCCCATTGCTTACTTTAGCGAGAAATTGAGTGGTGCTACATTGAACTATCCGGTTTATGATAAAGAGATGTATGCACTGATTCGGGCATTGGAGACATGGCAGCATTATTTGTTGCCTAAGGAGTTTGTGATCCACACCGACCACGAGGCTTTACGTTACATCACAAGTCAGTATAAATTGAATAAACGACATGCTAAGTGGGTTGAATTCTTAGAATCTTTTCCTTATGTCCTTCGTTACAAGAAAGGGAAAGAAAATGTCGTTGCTGATGCATTGTCACGTAGGTATGCACTTTTGAGTTATCTTGATTCACATCTGATTGGTTTTGCATATATTCGTGATTTATACCCTGATGATCCTGATTTTACAGATAAGTTTAATGCTTGTTTGAAAGGTGCAGATGGAAAGTTTTACAGGCATGATGGCTATCTTTTCAAGGAAAATAGGATTTGCATTCCCCAGGGTTCGATGCGTGATATTCTGATCCGTGAGGCGCACGAAGGTGGATTGATGGGTCATTTTGGAGTCACCAAGACGTTACATACCTTGAAAGAACATTTGTTTTGGCCGAAGATGCGTAGAGATGTTGAAAGGTATTGTGAACGTTGTGTGACTTGTAGAAAAGCGAAATCGAAGGTTTCACCACATGGTATGTACTTACCTTTACCTATTCCTGATTCCCCTTGGACTGATATATCGATGGATTTTGTTTTGGGATTGCCTCGAACTAGGACATGTAGAGATAGTATATTTGCTGTGGTTGATAGGTTCTCGAAAATGGCACATTTTATTGCTTGCCATAAGACTGATGATGTTGTTAATGTGGCTAACTTATTCTTTAGGGATGTTGTACGTTTACATGGTATTCTTAGGTCGATTGTTTCTGACAGGGATGTGAAGTTTTTGAGTCACTTCTGGAGGACTCTTTGGAGAAAATTAGGTACGAAACTCATGTTTTCTACTACTTGCCATCCCCAGACTGATGGACAAACTGAGGTTGTTAACATGGTTTTATCTACTTTACTTCGTTCCATCATTAAAAAGAATATTAGGACTTGGGAAGATTGTTTGCCACATGTTGAGTTTGCTTATAATCATGTTGTACATTCTGCTACTAAAATGTCACCTTTTGAGGTTGTTTATGGATTTAATCCTATTACGCCTCTAGATATGTTGCCTTTGCCACAGGAACAGGTGACGAACAGGGACGGTCAAGCAAAAGCAGAATACGTAAAAAAATTGCATCAACAGGTGAAAGAGAACCTTGAACGAAGGACTCAGCAGTACGAAAGGCATGCAAACAAAGGAAGGAATCGAGTCACCTTCGATGTTGGTGATTGGGTTTGGGTTCATTTCCGAAAGGAACGATTTTCGGCCCAAAGGCGGTCCAAGCTGTTACCGCGAGGAGATGGTCCTTTTTCAGGTGTTGGAGAAAGTGAATGACAACGCCTACAAGTTAGATCTACCCGGAGAATACAATGTAAGTGCCACATTTAATGTTTCTGACTTAACCCCTTATGGTGATTGTACAGATTTGAGGACAAATCCTTTTCAAGAAGGGGGGGATGATGTGAGCACATCTTCACCAGCACATGTTGTTGATCCGGAGGTCTTACCTTTAGGACCAATTACGCGATCTAGGGCGCAACGTTTCAGGGAAGCTCTGTTCCTTACTTGTGCTAATATTTCTGAATCATTTGCTAATACTTGTGCCTTAAATAATAGGACGTATAATGTGTTGCATGCTGATATGTGACATATTTAGATTATACTACTTATTAGTGTGTTTATGTGTCAAGTGTGTTTTGACTTAGTATAATATAACTTATAATGTATTTGATTTAATGTGTTTATTTTATGTGTGTGTGTGAAGCAGATTTGTGCATGGCCCATGCGTAATGTTTGTGCCCATGCGTAATGTTTGTGAATTTTGCTTGTATGGCCGATTGATGCAGCCCATCTCCTCCTTTCAATTGGTGCGGCAAATTGAAGATAAGATCAAGGAGTTGCTACTTTGAATTTCAAAGTTCCAAGCACATTAAACATGTGCTCTTTCAAAGTTGGCGCACATCACATTTCAAAATGCATGGCTGAAATGCATTTCAGCTATGAAGAAGTTTTTTTTTAATTTCCAGCCATACATTTAATTTCTGCAACCCCTCTATTTTATCTATAAATATGTATTCCAAACATTGTAATAAGGTTACCAACTTTTGAATAAAAATTACATTTGAGAGAATTTTCTCTTTTCGGTTCTTTTTAGAACCATTCGACACTCAAACTTGTTTGTTTGTCATTGATACTTTGGGTTCCTAAATTGCTATTTAGCGGGTCCAAGTCCTTCGACGTTAAACAGATTCGATTCGGGTTTGCTCAGTAGATTGTGCAGGTTTTTTCGAGTTTAGCGTTACCAACATCGGTCGTTTTTGAAGCCTTCTTCACCATCGTTGAAGTTCTTTCCAAAACTCCAAAATTATCATATTACTCTATATTATTATTATTATTTTTATTTTGTTCATCTTTAAGTCCTATTTATCATGAATATGTCATATAATTTTTTTTGTTTCCTTGTTGTTTTTATTGCAGGAACGTGCCTATAACACTCCTAGATCCGTAACAAACGAGGATAGTCCATTTCGGCAGACTGCCCCTTATTAGGTAGGGCTTCGGAGGCCATACGCCAGCCAAACGTTTTGACCTTGGGAAGAGCCTTAACTTTAGCAAGGACCTTCCAAATACACGTTGGCCGATTTCGGGGATCTAGAGATCGTTGTAGAAATAGATAACCAGAACGAACCGAGTAAATGCCAGAATCATTAGGAGACCATAAGATAGAATCACGAGTATCATTGATTATAGGAATATTAAGGATAGCATCTGCATCAGCAGGGTTAAAGTAGCGGCGGACCTTTGCAGGGTCCCAAGCACTCTGGTTCCGGAGCGTAAAGTCCCGACAACGGATATGGACTTCATCGGAGACCTCATAATCACCGGAGAAGGTGATAGGAGAGGAACCTCCCCAATTGTCTTTATGGACACGTATGTTACTATTAATATCAGGCCGGTATAGGAAACCACTAAAAAGATGTTGTAAAGCAGTATACAAGCCTTGCCAGGCAAATGATCCCCTAGTTGGTCGGGTAGCATCTAAAATATTGCCAGAAGGGAAATACTTGGATCGGTAAATTTGACCCAATAAAGAGTCAGGTTCACAGATGAGCCGCCAAAGCTGTTTACCAAGGAGAGCAATGTTAAAATCGTTGAGATCTCTGAAGCCCATGCCTCCAGCCGCTTTTGGAAGACAAACATGATTCCAAGGAAGCATATGCCAACCTTTTTTGTTAAACTTACCAGACCTCCAATATTGGCGAATGGCTGTAGTCATATCGTCCACAATATTTTGCGGCAAAAGATAGTAGGACATGACATATTGAGGCAAGGATTGTAGAACAGCTTTTATGCAAATCTCACGACCGCTAAAAGAAATGAGTTGTTTGTCCCAGGTAGATAAACGATCATGGACTTTATCACGAACAAATCCTAAGGATTCAGTTTTATTTTTCCCGATGAGTAACGAAACACCTAGATAGACACCAGGATTGGTAACCTCACGAACATGCAAGGAGCTATTGATCACATCTCGTATTGAGCGTGGGGTACGTGGGTTATAGAAAATAGTCGACTTCTAAAAGTTCACGGCTTGCCCTGAAGCAGATGCATAAGTTTGTAAGGCTGTTTTGAGTTGAATTGCTTCCTCAGAATTAGTGTTTAGGAAAACCATGCATGTAACCCCCTAGCTCGGCCTAGACGGTTGACCCGAACTACGAAGATTACACGGGGAAAACCAAAGTCAACCCGAAAGTCAACCTTGATTAACGACCCTTTTTTCCTTTTAATCTTATCTAGATACAAATTAACCCTATGTGAGCAGGAATGAAACATACAGGTGAAAAGCACATCGGTCGAACAACATGAGGGACTCAATTGCGCAAAATACAAATATTAGGGACCAAAATGTAAATTCTAGAAATTAGAAGGTCTTAACTGATTTTTAAGTTACCAATATTGAATTAGTCACATTACATGCATCTCTGTCAAATTTCACCTTAATCGGACATCTCAAACACATATAATTGCAATTACAAATTTCGGGACTAAAACGTAAAGCTTGCAAACCTCAAAACCATTCAAATCAGTGCCCAACGGTCACCTGTTTCGAAACGGTGTTGACCGTTCCGAAACACGGTTTCGTTTCGAGACTTGTTCTGAAATAGGGCCTTCCAGTGGCCAAACCGTTTCGAAACAGTCACTAGCCTTTTCAAAACACCAAGGCCATTTCAGGCCCCCGTTTCGAAACGCCAATGAGTGTATCGATACGGTTTGCCCAGAAGCTGCAGAATTTGCTGGTTTTTCATGCTTAAACCCAATCAAACACATCTTAATGACCCTCTAACCATACCAACAAGTCATCATACATATAAGATGTTGAGTGGATCGAATGATCGATATGAACCAAGAGGGGGGTGAATTGGATTTTTAAAGGTTTAGGTGGTGGAAATTGCAAATTAAAAAGATGGACAAGGAATTTTAGAGTGGTTCAAGTTCCAAATGAACTCTACATCCACTACCTTAGCTTCACTAAGGATTTGCAACAATTCCATTAATCGCTCTTCCCCTTTTCTAGGCTAAGGAGGTAACCCTTACAATTTCAGTTAAATTTTCTACCCAAAATTTAACCCAATCCTCACACAAAGATAACAAAGAGTTTGATGGCTAAGATAGTATCTCTCAATACAAATTGTAGCCCAATTACAAGCACTCAACCCAATTGAAAAAGATAAGAGTTAAAATTACAATTGGGGTTTCTAGACAATTTTGGGAATTAAGCACAAATGCTTGGATTTGATGTTTGGATGTTTGCTTTTGGATCAATAGTTTTTGCTGGAGCTTTTAGAGGTCCCTTTTATACCTTCTCATTGATTTCTAACCGTTGTGGTTGTTACATTCATCAATAGAGCCGTTGTGGTGTTATCTCACCTCCATAAATGCAGTCTGCAACCACCTGTTTCGAAACGCGGGAACCTGTTTCGAAACGGACCAAAATAGAAAGAGTCGTTGGGGTGCATTTAAGAGCCCGTTTCGAAACGGATTGAACTCGTTTCGAAACACTTTTGCCACTGTCAAGGGTCGTTTCGAAACAGCTTGAGCCCGTTTCGAAACACCCTAACGGTTTTTGAAAATTCAGTTAAAAACTTTGCAACGGTCATATTTTTTCAAACCAAAATGAAGAACCGTTTCGAAACACTTGAAGTCGTTTTGATACGGGTTCTTATGTTCTAAAGCCGTTTCGATACCCGTTTCGGAACATGGGTTGGCAGTGGTGAAATCGTTTCGAAACGCCTTAGGCCGTTTCGAAACAGGGACTTGAAAAACATTGTCTCGGCTTTAAGAACACTTAGAAAATATTTAAAAAGCTTAGTTTTTAACTTAGGCAGATTCTTTAAATTATATGGGGATGTTTGAGGACTTAAAAATTCGTTTTGACATTTTCAATTTAGTCATTAGGTTCTTTAGTTATATCAAAATTAAAATATCGGTTTCACAATCTCCCCCTTTTTGATATAACAAAACCAAAGTTAGAATTTTTAAGAGTTTTTAAAATTTTGAACATATTCTAACTCCCCCTTAATTTAAGATAGGTTTTTAAAGTTTTTTAAAATGTTTTAACTTTGAAATTCAAGTTTTAAAACTTAAAAACTCTTTAAACATTTAAAACGAATTTTTGGCTCTTAAATTTCTTCTCCCCCTTTTTGTTAGATCAAAAATAATAAGTAATGCTCATAGAGAAGAGAAAGGGTTAGTACCAACAAGCATTAAGTAATAAGCAACAATAATATTAATTCATTAAATTAAAATATCCAAAACATAAATCAACATTAAGTTCAAAACATAATCCCAAATAAGATCAAAAGCATAGGTTCCTAAAACATAATGAAACATAAAAATGCAAACTTAAACCTAAAATGCATAGATAATATGATATGATATGAATATCCTAGGCCTCGTCACCACCATCATCATCATCCGAAGTCTCATCATCGCTCTTGACTTGAGAATGGCGAAACTTCGTCCATTGGCCATAGAGGGTGGAGAAGGACAAATCCATGTTCGAGTGGGAAGCCTCAAGGGATTGGAGTCGATCCTCTACATTTTGCAAGCGAGTGTTGATGGCACCAAAATCCGAAGCCATGTTAGTGTCCATGGCATTGAACCACTCGGTAATCAAAGCCGTGAGAGCATCATTGTTTGCAACTGGAGTTTGAGGTTCAACGGGAGGAGGAGGAGGAGGTGCGGCTCTATCAACACGTTCCCAAACATGGTTCACATAGTGAAAACCGGACTTGCGAAGAGAGGACTCACCAATCTTGGACTTGCTGTAACCCCCTTAACCCGGCCTAGACGGTTGGCCCGAATTAAGAAGATTACACGAGGAAAACCAAAGTCAACCCGAAAGTCAACCTTGATTAACGACCTTTTTTTTATTTTTAATCTTGTCTAGATGCTCCTTAACCCTAGATGTGATCACACAAACATCATACTCAAAGATCACAACCATCAGAGATCATTCAAGGACCCAATTGCACAAAACACAACTTTAGGGACCAAATTGTAAATTCTGAAAACTTTGAGGCCTTAACCAGATTTTAAGTTACCAACTTAAAATTAATCATGTTTCATGCATCTCGGCCAAATTTCAGCTCAAACGGACATCTCAAACTCATACAATTGCACATACAAGATTCAGGACCAAAATGCAAACATTTTGAAACACATAACTGCCACTGTCAGCCCCCAACGGTCAACCGTTCCGAAACGGGAGACAGCCCGTTTCGAAACGCGGGGCCGTTCCGCAACGGGTACCGAAACGGGGGTCGGGCAGTAGCCTTTCTGTTTCGGAACGGTGTCACCCGTTTCGGACGCCTGGGCTGCTTCAAGGCACCCGTTCCGAAACGGTTCACCCTGTTCCGAAACACCCTGCACAAAATGCAGAATTTTGCCTACTTAAACATGCAATAGGCCAACCAAACATGCTCCAAACGCTACCAAACTTTACCAGCATGCAAATCAACATATAAGGGACATACTTGCATCAACAATTCAACAAAATAACAACATATATGAAAAGCCCCAATTTCAAGGCTAAGCTTCCAACACAAGCAACCATTTAAACAACATACATCCCATTCAAACTCATAAGCCAAACCATGTTCCAACAACATCAACAACACAAAACCATACTTGTCCGAACATAAACAAACACATACATCAACCCAAGAAATTCTACCCCATTGCCTTTATTAACTATAGCTATTAACCGAGACATACATCTCAAGTGGAGTCCTTCTTGAATCCCTTGCTCCTCGCTGTCCGAACTTCAAGAATCTGCATTGATGGACAAAAAGGAGCGTAAGCACATAATGCTTAGTGAGGAATGCTCAAAACCAAAACACCATCAATGCAGCGAGCCATAAATCACTTTTAAAACAAACTCGATTTGTTTACCAAAGCCATGTTTGAAAACCCCTTTTCAACAACAAGCTCAAAACCATGCATCGCACATACATGAAAACCAACCCTTAGTTTAACAAACTAAGAAAACCCTTTTCAAAGCACAACTTGCAAAATCAACCATTTAGCCAAACCATGCATAAACACCATATGCAAGCTAAAACAAAACCTTGGAAAACACTCTCATTTCACAACATACCTTTCTTAAACTTGAAAGCCAATTCAAGCAAGAATCTTTTAAAACCATTTCACAAACCAACCAACACATGCATTAAACCAAGGCAACATATATGTACCACAACATCAACATCACATGCCCTTAAAAACAAGTCTTACAAGACTCCAATGCACTAAAGATATTTCATGCTCACATGCATCATTTTCCAAATGATAGTCAACACTTGTTCAACTTAACAAGTAAACATGCATTCACAAGCATTATACACTTTCCATGCAGCCATGCATCTTTTCAAGCATCTCATGCTTCATATGCAACTATGCATCAATTCAAGCATCTCATGCTTCGTCACAATCAAGAACATCATATTGGCCTTCAAGTGATCAACCACATTCACTTTTCAACTCAACACCCAATCGGATACGCGGATTCCGAGCGTTGTCCCTACGCTCCATACACCCTACCAATCCAAGGTCTCCCAAATGGACTTTTAAACACCATTTGACCTCAACATCCTAAGGTTCCCATGTATGGACTTTTAAACACCATACAACATTAGCTTTCCCGAGGTTCCCTTGTATGGACTTTCAAACACCATACAACCTCAACTTTTCCCCAAGGTTCCCATGTATGGACTTTCAAACACCATACAACCTTGACATGCACAAGGTTCCCATGTATGGACTTTCAAACACCATACAACCTTTGCATTCACCGATTGGTAGTTGTATAACATCACTAACGAGATCCGGGACATCCCACACAAGATCCACACATGGACTTAACACCGCCATTGTGATCTCAACAAGCACAAGGTTCTCACATATGGACTTTAAAACACCATATAACCTTTGCTCAACCAAGGTCCTCGAATGGGCAACACCTCCATTATGACCTCAACCATCTCGTTAGGATACTTGAAGGGAGTTTACCGGTCCACTCTTGACCACTCCACCTCCAAGGCGACTTAATTCACGGTGCACCCAATCCTATAGCCGGCTAACTATATCCGATCAAAGAACCAAGAACCACTTACATCACTTGCCAATATAACCACCTTACCACATTAGTCCAATGTTTCACATGCATAACCAATATGCAAAACCATTACCACATTAATCAAATGATTCACATGCATAACCAATATGCAAAAACCATCATTTACCAACATTAATTCACTGGTTTAAAGCATTAAACAAAGCCATTGAACAACATGCAACACCATGCATCAAAACCACATTTCCAATGTATAAAACCAAGGATCTCTTACCTTGAGCATCCTCCACATATGGCTTTCAAAACCAGCATTGAACCATGCTAAAATATGCTTTCAAACACCATACAACCTTGACATGCACAAGGTTCCCATGTATGGACTTTCAAACACCATACAACCTTTGCATTCACCGATTGGTAGTTGTATAACATCACTAACGAGATCCGGGACATCCCACACAAGATCCACACATGGACTTAACACCGCCATTGTGATCTCAACAAGCACAAGGTTCTCACATATGGACTTTAAAACACCATATAACCTTTGCTCAACCAAGGTCCTCGAATGGGCAACACCTCCATTATGACCTCAACCATCTCGTTAGGATACTTGAAGGGAGTTTACCGGTCCACTCTTGACCACTCCACCTCCAAGGCGACTTAATTCACGGTGCACCCAATCCTATAGCCGGCTAACTATATCCGATCAAAGAACCAAGAACCACTTACATCACTTGCCAATATAACCACCTTACCACATTAGTCCAATGTTTCACATGCATAACCAATATGCAAAACCATTACCACATTAATCAAATGATTCACATGCATAACCAATATGCAAAAACCATCATTTACCAACATTAATTCACTGGTTTAAAGCATTAAACAAAGCCATTGAACAACATGCAACACCATGCATCAAAACCACATTTCCAATGTATAAAACCAAGGATCTCTTACCTTGAGCATCCTCCACATATGGCTTTCAAAACCAGCATTGAACCATGCTAAAATATGCTTTCAAAACAGATTTAAACCATGCAAAGCACATGCATTTCAATCATCAACCACAATTGCTTAAAAGCCAATTCCACAATCATAATTCAAGAGCGAAAATCCATTCACTTACTCTTGGGCTTAGCAAAGTTGTTTAGACTTACACTAAGCTCCCCAAAACCTTCAAACCTTGGTTTAAAAGCTGAAAACCCAACTTCACTCACCGATACACAAAACAAGGCTAGCCACCAAGCCTTCCAAGCATCCGAAACCTTCCGCAACACCTCAAAAGCTCACGGATCAAACTCCCCTGTTTCAAGCACACAAAAACAGCACATTAATGCATCATTATGCATTAAGAACAGCAGCCACACAACCAAACTCACTGCTCATCACACAACCAACAATTCGGCTACCAAACACAACCGAAATCACCTCCAAACATTTCCAAAACTTAACCCAGCCAAGATCCATCACTTCTAACCATTTTTAAACATCAATTAACATCCAAAAGGATCACAACACGTCCTTATACTTCCAGGTATAACAGATCACCAAAAACACTCCAAAAACAACCAAAAACTCAAGCAAAAACTTAGGAAATTCAACCTATCCGGGATTGCATTAATTAAACCTCAACTTCTAATCAATTTATCATTCATTTAACATCATTTTGACACTTCAAAACACTGCCCAAACAGATCACACGAAAATTTCACCAAAATCGCCAAATCTTGCATTTTAAGTCAAAATCAAGATTTCAATTGAAAAACCTTTAACAAAACACAAATCAAGGATTGAGAACTTGGGAATTTCAGTAAAGAACTGATAGTTTAGAGGAGAGGGACGTTCTTACCTCCAAACTTGAGTTTCTCCTTTTTGGAGCCAAAAAGCTTGATGAAACAACTTGCAAATTGAGAGGTTTTGTTGATGAGATGATTAGGAATCAAATGAGAGTTGAAATGAGTGATTTGAGTGACAAAATCAAAGAGAAAAGATCTGGAGAGAATGTGTTTGGTTTGAGAGAAAAGATGAGAGAAAATGGTTGAGAGAAAAGTTAGTTAGAATTAGGAAAATATCTTCCCTCCACTTTTCTTTAGTTTAAAAACATTTAATTAATCATTTAATATATTTAGAAAATCTGGAGAAACTCCCATTGGGTAAATAGCTCCTTAAAGATTCAAAGTTTCAATCCTTTTTAAAACAGTCACGCAGTTTTCAAAAATTACATTTTGGTCAGTAACCCAAAATTTCACCCTTCCAAACCTCATTTTCCAAAATTGATTTCACAGTTCACTTTTATATATTAAAAGATGATTTTAGAACATTTTTCCATATTTTTAATGCAACCCGAACTAGGCTTTCCTAAATTCACTCTTATATATTCGATCAGCACTTTGACCGAACCGGTCAACGCCCAAAACTTCAGAGCCCAAAACCGGGGCGTTACACTTGCGGGGTTCCGGAGAGTCGTAGGAGCAATCGAGACCAATCTTGCTAAAGATGTGACTCAAAATCGTGCCATAAGTAAAGGATTTCAAGGCATCGGTGTCAATAAGCTTAACATTATTAACCATCTCGGCAAATATGATCTTAGCAACATTAGGGCGCTCACCACGACGGAAACATTCAAGTCAAAAGTAATCAACTTGACGGATATGAGAATATTTACCTTCGGAGGGGCAAAGGAACCATGAAACCATCAAGTGGAGAAAACGATCGTGCGCATCCAAAGTAAGTTGACCGGTATTAGTACCAAAGTGACCTTCATTCTCAATTCCTTCATCCTTAAGGGAAAAAGTAGACTCCAAGAGAGCAACATCAACAACAAACTTTTTTCCTAACATAAAAGATTCAATCCCAACAACCTCGGTATTTGTTTCATCATTAATGAGACGAGCATTGGAGTAAAAGATGAGTACCATGTGTTTGTAGCGAATGTCCGGGATTCTGAACAAAGGAAGAAGATTCCATTCGCTCAAACGCTCGAGGTAACGGAAAAGGAATCGCTCGGAGTTGAGAAATTCGAGATCAATGACACGCTCACGACGAACTTCAAAATCCTTGACATATTTGAAACGAGCTCGCATCTCTGGAGTTCGAAGGGATTTTTGAAAGAGTTTAGTGAGATTCGAACGCACACTCGAGTCACCGGATTGAACGGACTTACGCTTTTTGCTAACACTTTCCGACATCCTAAAAAAATAAGCAAGCAAGCGAAAAATTTAAGTGTATGCATAGATTTCGTAATTCAATCCAATAATAAATCCGACTTAGGTTTAAACAAGTTTTTTAAAACAATAAACAAATCAGAATAATAAAAAACAAAAAAGATTTTAAGAGAAAACAGTAAAAAGAAATACAACTGAAATATTTTATATACGAATCAGAAAATCAAAGATTTTGAAATTTTTTTTTACAAGATATTGAAAACCCAAGCATAAAAACATATAAACTATACAAAAATAAATTTTTCTAACTTAAGATTCGAATAGAAATTGAAGGAAAAAAGAAAAAGAGGAAAAATACCTTAGTTTGGGATTTTGGATGAATGGATGAAAATCCTTGCACAATGTTGATGAATCTTGCTTAGACTAGTGTTTTAGAGAAAAACTCCTCAAGATTTGGTGAAAAACAAAGTGGTTTAGAGGGTTTTTATAGGGAAAAGCCGGGTTAGGGTTTTTAGGGTTTTAAAGAGTTTTAATTTAAAGAGAACTTTATCATTGAAAGCCCTACTTAAAGCTGTCTGTGAAACCGTTTCGATACGGTTTTGACCGTATCGAAGCCCCGTTAACTCATATCGAAACTTGTTTCGATACACCCCTTGGCAGTAGCAAAAACGTTTCGAAACCCTTTTGAGGCGTTTCGAAATGCCCTTCTCTCAGAAAAGATTTTAAAGCATCCGTATCGAAACAGGTTGACCCGTTTCGATACACCTGGGCCTGGAAGTGCAGATGAGGCTCTAAAAGTGCAGAAAATTGAGTTTTTCTAAGGCCTAACTTGCATGAATGACATGAATGAGCAGGCAAAACATATGCAAACATAAACATACTCCCCCTAGCTATAAGCATGGATGAAATTAGGAGTCAAAACACATAAACATGGCATTTCACAAGATCAAGCAATTTTAAGCACAAAAGAGGTCCTAAAAGGTCAAGATAGGCTAGCTAGACCTAACTTTCTCCTAAGGGACCAAAAACACTCTTTGTCTAAAGGTTTTGTAAATATGTCCGCTAATTGATTTAAGGTGTCTACATACTCTATAACCACATCTTCTTTAAGGGCATGATCTCTAATGAAATGATGCCTTATTTCTATGTGTTTGGTTCTAGAGTGTTGGATGGGATTTTTTGTTAAACATATAGCACTAGTGTTGTCACATTTTAGGGGTATGGTTTCAACTTTAATTCTATAATCTAAGAGTTGTTGCTTTATCCAAAGGACTTGAGCACAACAACTCCCTAAGGATATGTACTCGGCTTTGGTGGTAGATAAGGCTACACTATTTTGTTTCTCAGAGAACCAAGATATGAGCATACTACCAAGGAATTGACAAGTTCCCGAAGTACTCTTCCTATCGATTTTGCAACCCCATAATCCGCATCCGAAAAAGCATGAAGGTTGAAGGTGGAGTCTCTAGGGTACCAAAGACCTAAACAAGGAGTGTCTCTAAGGTACCTAAAGATTCTCTTAACGGCTATAAGGTGAGACTCTCTAGGACTAGTTTGAAACCTAGCACACAAGCAAACACTAAACAAGATATCCGGTCTACTTGCGGTAAGGTAAAGCAATGATCCAATCATAGAACGGTAAAGCTTAGAGTCAACACACTTACCTCCTTCATCCTTGTCAAGCTTTGTAGATGAGCTCATAGGTGTGGCTTGAGGCTCTTCATTCTCCAAGCCAAACTTCTTGAGCATATCCTTTATGTACTTTGCTTGATTGATGAAGGTGTCATCCTTCTTTTTCTTGATTTGGAGTCCCAAAAAGAATGAGAGCTCCCCCATCATGCTCATCTCGAATTCACCTTGCATTAGCTTAGCAAACTCTTGACAATGACATTCGTTAGTAGAACCAAAAATAATATCATCAACATAAATTTGAACTACTAAGATGTCATTTTTATACATTTTTATAAAAAGTGTAGTGTCCACCTTACCTTTTTCAAAACCTTTTTCAATTAAAAAGTTTGAAAGTCTTTCATACCAAGCTCTAGGAGCTTGCTTTAAATCATAAAGAGCTTTAGTGAGTTTGAAAACATGATTTGGAAATTTTGAATCTTCAAAACCCGGTGGTTGTTCTACATACACTTCCTCATTTATAAAACCATTTAAAAACGCGCTTTTAACATCCATTTGAAAAAGCTTGAAATTATGGTAACAAGCATATGCAAGCAACATCCTAATGGCTTCCATTCTAGCTACGGGTGCATAGGTTTCATCAAAATCTATTCTCTCTTCTTGAGTGTAACCTTGTTCTACAAGTCTAGCTTTATTTCTCACAATGTTACTCTCTCATCTAGCTTGTTCCTAAAGACCCATTTAGTTCCTATGGTAGATTGATTACTAGGCCTATCAACTAATGCCCAAACGTTACTTCTCTCAAATTGATTTAACTCTTCTTGCATAGCCATAATCCAAAAATCATCTTTCAATGCTTCTTTTATATTCTTAGGCTCTATACATGAGACAAATGCAACATGATTCATTAATCTAAGAGAAGATCGAGTGGTTACCCCCTTGGATGGATCACCCAAGATTTCACCATCTTTGACATAGTTGAACTCCCTTGGGTAGCTCACTTCCTTTTCCTCAAGAGCCAAGTCCTTTAAGGCTTTAAGAGGTGGATCTTGTGTGTCCTCTTCTTTTGTTGTTGGAATCTCATCCTCCTTTGAACTTTGTCCTCCATCAAAGGCATTTATGATTCCTACATCATCATCATCACAAGAATCCTTCCTTGGAAGGAGGTTATCATCGAATACAACATGTATAGATTCTTCTACTACAAATGTTCTTTTGTTAAATACTCGATAGGCTTTAGATGTTAAAGAGTATCCTATGAAAATAGCTTCATCACTTTTTGCATCAAATTTACCTAAGTTGTCTTTTCCATTATTTAAAACAAAACACTTGCAACCAAAAGGGTGAAAATAGCTAATGTTAGGCTTTTTGGATTTTAAAATCTCATAAGGTGTTTTCTTTAAAATTGGCTTAATCATTACTCGATTAACAATATAGCAAGCGGTGTTTGTGGCTTCCGCCCAAAAATATTTAGGTAAATTATTTTCACAAAGCATAGTTCTAGCCATTTCTTGCAAAGTTCTATTTTCCTCTCAACTACCCCATTTTGTTGATGAGTTCGAGGAGCCGAAAAATTGTGGCTAATACCATTTTCATTTAAAAAGTCTTCAAACCCTAAATTTTGAAACTCGGTTCCATGATCACTTCTAATATGTGAAATTCTAAGTTCAAGATCATTTTGGGTTAGTTTTGAAAATGTGATGAATTTTTCCAAATCCTCATCTTTAGTACTTAAAAATAGAACCCAAGTAAATCTAGAAAAATCATCAACAAGTACAAAAGCATAAGACTTACCACCCAAGCTCATTGTCCTAATTGGCCCAAATAAATCCATATGGATAAGTTGTAAACATCTACTAGTAGAAACATCATTAATGGATTTAAAGGAAGACATATGTTGTTTACCCTTAGAGCATGCATCACAAATTTTATCATTTGAAAATTTAATCTTGGGTAAACCTCTAACTAGATCAAGGGAAACTAGTTTTTCTAAAACACTAATGCTAGCATGTCCTAGTTTCCTATGCCACAACCATGCATCATTTTCATTTTGTTCTACTAAGCATGCATGAGATGTATGAATGTCATCTAGATGCACCATGTATATGTTCCCTATGCGATGACCTATGAGCATAATATTATTAGATTTAATGTCTACAATTTTGCATCCATTTTTATCAAATAAAACATTAAATCCTTTATCACACAATTGACTTATGCTCAATAAGTTGTGTTTAAGACCATCGACATACAAGACATTTTCAATGAGAATAGTAGAGTGATTACCTATGGAGCCAATACCTTTAATGTGGCCTTTGGAGTTGTCACCAAATGTCACCACTCCTCCACTTTTTGGCGTTAGATCCATGAATCTACTCTTGTCTCCGGTCATATGCCTTGAGCATCCACTATCAAGGTACCATGAGTTTTGACTTTGTGTTTTGGCCTTGTAGCAATGCTCCCCCTACAAACAAAGATATTAAGCTTTTGTTTTTGGTACCCAAATCATTTTGGGTCCATGAGTGTTAGCTTTCAAAACCTTGGTTCCCTTAGGAATCCAAGATGACATAGCAACAATATTATTAGATTTTACAAGTTCCTTAGGAACTCATACACTTCTAATTCTTTTAGTCCTACTATGCCTAGGAAAGCTACCTTGTTTGTAGTAGTTGGTCTTTTTCTTAGGTTGGTTTGTTCTTGAAGACTCACCTATATCATGCTTGACACTACCAACATTTTTAAAGGACTTTTTGAGCTCATTTAGCTCATCCAACACCTTTTGGTGTTCACTATTACATTGAGACAAAAGATTATTAAGGTCAACATTTTCATCTTGAAAAAAATTTAGTTCATCTTTCAACCCTAATATTTTTCTCAAATTTTGAATTAGCTTGAGAGAGTGAGTCATTTTTCTCATTTAGTTCCAAAATAATTTTCTTATTCCTAATGACCGACTCCTTGTATTTCTCAACTAATTCATCATAGACCTCTTGTAACTCATCATATGCATCATTCAATTCATCATATGTAAAATCTAAAGTTGATAAGTTAGAGGTTACCATAGAGGAATCTTCCTCAAGTGCCATGAGGCAAAGGTTGGCCACTTCTTGTTCGTCATCCTCCAATGACTCCTCATCACTCCAAGTAGCAAGCTTGGCTTTGAGCTTCTTCTTCTTCTCAAAGCCCTTCTTCTTGAGTTGAGGGCACTCCGAACGTATGTGGCCGGGTTTATTGCACTCGAAGCAAATGATTTGATCCCTTGCTTCTTCTTTGTTCTTGCCTTTGAAGTCCATCTTCCTTTGAATTTTTCTTCCCCTGTTGGACCTCATAAAGCGTGAGAATCGTTTGGCTATCATAGCCAATTCTTCTAGCTCATCCTCCTCACTAGAAGAGCTCTACTCAAGTAGTGAAGCTTTGAGAGCTATTCTCATCTTCTTCTTCTTTTCAACCTCTAGCTTTTCTACTCTCTTCTCTTCTTTCTTCTTCTCTTCTTCCCTTCCTTGCTTCATAATCTCATGTGTAAGGAGAGAACCCACTAGCTCATCAAGCTTTAAAGTCTTCAAATTCTTAGCTTATATGATGGTGGTTCTCTTCCCATCCCATGATTCGGGAAGAGAATAGAGTAGCTTCCGGACAAGCTTGTCTTCCGGTATGATCTCTCTAAAACCTTTGAGCCCATTGACTATAGTGGAGAACCGATCAAACATCTTGGACACCGTCTCATCAGGCTCCATCTTGAAATTCTCATAACTAAGATTGAGAATTCCAATCTTAGTTTCTTTGACATCGTTGGTTCCCTCATAGGTGGTCTCAAGAGTTTCCCACACTTCTTTGGCACTCTCAATGGATGACACTTTAGAATAGATGTCCAGATCGAATGAACAAAAAGAGCATGTGGAGAGCTTTGTCATTTACTTGAATCTTTTTCCTTTCTTCTTCACTTATCTACACCTTTTTCTTCAAGACCATCTTGCCGTCACTATCTTGCTTCAATGGAATGTAAGGGCCATCTTCAATGACATCCCAAACTAAGTAGTCATTGGACTTGATGAAGAGACGCATTTTATTCTTCCAAAAAGAATAGTTATCACCATTGAAGAAGGGAGGCTTTGTAGTGGATTGAGACTCATACATGCCCGAACCGGAGGTTGAAGCCATCTCTTGATATTTGATGATCACACTCTTCCTAGGAACTCCTCTTGTGGTTGTTAATCCTCAAAGAGGTAGGCTCTGATACCAATTGTTGAGTGGATCGAATGATCGATATGAACCAAGAGGGGTGAATTGGATTTTTAAAGGTTTAGGTGGTGGAAATTGCAAATTAAAAAGATGGACAAGGAATTTTAGAGTGGTTCAAGTTCCAAATGAACTCTACATCCACTACCTTAGCTTCACTAAGGATTTGCAACAATTCCACTAATTGCTCTTCCCCTTTTCTAGGCTAAGAAGGTAACCCTTAAAATTTCGGTTAAATTTTCTACCCAAAATTTAACTCAATCCTCACACAAAGTTAACAAAGAGTTTAATGGCTAAGATAGTATCTCTCGATACAAATTGTAGCCCAATTACAAGCACTCAACCCAATTGAAAAAGATAAGAATTAAAATTACAATTGGGGTTTCTAGACGATTTTGGGAATTAAGCACAAATGCTTGGATTTGATGTTTGGATGTTTGCTTTTGGATCAATAGTTGTTGCCGGAGCTTTTAGAGGTCCCTTTTATACCTTCTCATTGATTTCTAACCGTTGTGGTTGTTGCATTCATCAATAGAGCCGTTGGGGTGTTATCCCACCTCTATAAATGTAGTCTGCAACCACCCGTTTCGGAACGCGGGAACCTGTTTCGAAACGGACCAAAATAGAAAGAGCCGTTGGGGTGCATTTAAGAGCCCGTTTCGAAACAGATTGAACTCGTTTCGAAACATTTTTGCCACTATCAAGGGTCGTTTCGAAACAGCTTGAGCCCGTTTCGAAACACCCTAACGGTTTCTGAAAATTCAGTTAAAAACTTTGCAACGGTCATATTTTTTCAAACCAAAATGAAGAACCGTTTCAAAACACTTGAAGTCATTTCGATACGGGTTCTTATGTTCTAAAGCCATTTCGATACCCGTTTCGGAACAGGGGTTGGCAGTGGTGAAATCGTTTCGAAACGCCTTAGGCCGTTTCGAAACAGAGACTTGAAAAACACTGTTTCGGCTTTAAGAACACTTAGAAAATATATAGAAAGCTTAGTTTTTAACTTAGGCAGATTCTTTAAATCATATGGGGATGTTTGAGGACTTAAAAATTTGTTTTGACATTTTTAATTTAGTCCTTAGGTTCTTTAGTTATATCAAAATTAAAATATCGGTTTCACATAAGGTACATGTTTGCAACTTCAAAACACATTCACGGCATCAAACATTAAACATCACATGTCTATAGGCATGCATCCTAATAATCAAAACCAAACAACCATCCAAACTCCAAAATAAGCATCAAAAGGCCAATTACAAATCCAAAACATCAAAAGCAACATGCCACAATTTAGGGAGTCCAAAACATCTCCCAAAACCACACTTTAGGTTCCCATTGCCAAATTACCAAAACTAATAGTGTATGAAAACATCACCATACGTGAGCTTAGTTTCCCTTGGACTCTTAGCTTCCTTGCTGCCCTCAACACTTCAATTGTCTGCATTATTGGTACAAAGGAGAGAGCGTAAGCACAATAGCTTAGTGAGGCATGCTCTAAAGAAAACAACACAATAATGCCTTATTAGAAAAACACTTTCAACAAGCTTAAAAACACAAGCTTAACTCTTTTCATGCAACCTTGCATACTTTACAAGCATCTCATGCTTCATTACATCAGTTCAACATATTGGCTTTCAAGTGATAATTCATAAACTTTTACAACACAAAACACAATCGGATATGCGGATTACAAGCATTGTCCTACACGCTTCATACACACTACCGAACAACATAAGGTGGAGTTTACGGTACAATCACAACCCCTCAACACTCGTGATGGAGTTTACGGTACAATCACAACCCCTCAACATCACTCATCGGTAGTTGTATAACTTCCTAACGAGAGTACGGGACACATAACACAAGGCCCACACACGGACTTTTAACCACCGTTGTGACCTTAACAAGATCCACACATGGACTTTTAACCACCGTTGTGATCTTACCTCTCTCGTTAGGATACTTGGATAGAGTTTTCGGTACAATCACAACCCCTCAACATCACTCATCGGTAGTTGTATAACTTCCTAACAAGAGTACAAGACACATAACACAAGGCCTACAGAGAGACTTTTAACCACCGTTGTGACCTTAACAAGATCCACACACGGACTTTTAACCACCGTTGTGATCTTACCTCTCTCGTTAGGATACTTGGATGGAGTTTTCGGTACAATCACAACCCCTCAACATCCAAGGCGACTTCATTCACGGTGCACCCAATCCTATAGCCGGCTAACTATATCTGATTCAAGTACTTTAAAACCAATTCATCACTTGCCAATATACATCATTTACCATCAACAATTCATTGTTTTAAAGCATCAATCAAAGCCATTAAACATCATGCATCACTATGCATCAAAACCATATTAACAATATGTTAAACCAAGGATCTCTTACCATGAGCATCCTTCATTACATGGCTTTCAAAACCAGCATTAACCATGCTAAAACATGCTTTCAAAACAGAATTTAAACATGCAAATCATAACCAATGCATTCAACCACTTCATGGCTCATTCAAGGGAGTTTCTCCGAAAACTTACACTTGAGCTTAGTTAAGTTGCTTAGACTTAAACTAAGCTCCCAAAACCTTCAAATAATTGTTCCAAAGCTGGAAACCAAACTCCACTCACCAATTCCGTTTCGCAAGCTTGCCGAAACGCCGATCAAGCCTCTGGATCGACTCCAAAGGTGTTCGAAGATGTCTCCCATGTTTTTAACACATCAAAGTAGAGGATTAATGCATCATCATGCATTAAAATCTTCAGCCATCACACCTAAACTCGCTGCTCTACCTAAGCCAACATTTTGGCTACCAAACACAACCGAAATCACCTCCAAACTCTTCCAAAACTTAACCCAGCCAAGATCCACCACCTCTAACCATTTCTAAACATCAATCAACATCAAAAATACATTTAAGAATCATCTAAAATAAGGAAAAATCTGGAGAAATCATATTTGGGTAAATTAGCTCCTTAAAGATTCAAAGTTTCAATCCTTACAAAACAATCACCACTAAACTTTTCAAAATTTGCATTTTAGTCACTACTCCAAAATGTAGTATTTCCAAACCTTATTTTGTAAAATTGATTTCACCACTCTCTTATATATATTGAAAGAGAATTTTTAGATATTTTTCCATATTTTTAAAGCATCCCGAACTAGGCTTTCGTAAAACGTCCTTTTATATTCGAACCGAAAAATCAGACCGGTCCGGTTCAGACCCTAAACTTCCAAGCCCAAAATTGGGGTGTTACAACTCTCCCGCCCTTAAGAAAATTCGTCCTCGGAATTTACCTGGAGGAAAGAGGTACGGAAACTGCTTCTTCATGTCATCCTTTCTTTCCCACGTGGCTTCCTCAACACCACGATGCTTCCACAACACCTTAACCAATTCAATGGTCTTGCCTCGGAGAACTTTATTGTCCGAATCCATAATTTCAACCGGCTCCTCATCATAGGTCAAGTCTGGATTCAACTCCACTTCCTCCACAGGCATAACATGCGAAGGATCAGATCTATACCTCCGAAGCATAGAGACATGAAACACATCATGTATCTTTTCCAACTCTTGCGGTAACTGTAACCCCCTTAACCCGGCCTAGACGGTTGACCCGAATTAAGAAAGTCACACGGGGAAAACCAAAGTCAACCCGAAAGTCAACCTTGATTAACGACCCTTTTTTTTCTTTTTAACCTTGTCTAGATGCACTTTAGACCTAATTGTGATCACACAAACATCATACCAAAAGATCACAAACATCAGAGATCAAACAGGGACTTAATTGAACAATTTACAACTTTAGGGACCAAATTGTAAATTCTGATAATTATAAGGACTTAACCCAAATTGAAGTTACCATCTTGAAATTAATCATGTTTCATGCTTCTCTGTAAAATTTCAGCTCAAAAGGACTTCCCAAACTCATACAATTGCACAAACAAGTTCAGGACCAAAACGCAAACATTCCAAAACATATAACTGCCAATGTCAGCCCCCAACGGTCACCCGTTCCGAAACAGGCATAGCCCGTTTCGAAACTCGGGGCCGTTCCGCAACGCGTACCGAAACGGGGGTCTGGCAGTGGCCTTTCCGTTTCGGAACGGCCCCTCCCGTTTCGGACGCCTGGGCACAATTAAGGCACCTGTTCCGAAACGGTAGGTGCTGTTCCGAAACACCCTGCACAGATTGACTAAAAATGCATGCTTAAACATGCAATTGACCAACCAATCATGCTCCAAAAGCCACCAAACTTTGCCAACATGCAATTCAACATATATGAGACATACTTGCATCAACAATTCATCAAAACATCCACATATAAGAAAAGCCCCAAATCTATAGGCATGCTTCCTACACAAGTAAGCCATTCAAGCATAAACTTCCAATTCAAGCATATAAAGGCCAACCACAAAAACCAGCATTCTCAACAACATTCAACATACTTAGGGAGTTCAAAACATCTCCCAAAACATATACATTGGTCCCCCATTGCCAAATTACCAAAAGCTAAAATGTACTTAGAAAACCTTCCATACTTAGAGCTTTGTTTCCACTTGGATGCTTGCCCTCCTTGCTGCCCTCAAGTACTCTAATGTTCTGCATTATTGAGTTAAGAAAACGGAAGAGAGCGTAAGCAAAAGCTTAGTGAGGAATGCTCAATAAAACCATCCAATAATGCATTTATAAAGCACTTATAAAACATGCTTCAAACATCATTTACACATGCTCAAAAGCATACTTAAAACAAGCATCTCATGCTTCATTTCATTACATGTCATATTGGCCTCAAGTGATACATTTCATTTCTTTGAAAACAAGTTCATCAACTTTCACCCCAAGGACTTTTAAACACCTTGGACCCCAAGGACTTTTAAACACCTTGGCCATGGACTTTTAAACACCATGAATTAGATCACCTCAAGGACTTTTAAACACCTTGACCCCAAGGACTTTTAAACACCTTGGCCATGGACTTTTAAACACCATGAATTGCATTACCTCAAGGACTTTTAAACACCTTGAACCCCAAGGACTTTTAAACACCTTGGCCTATGGACTTTTAAACACCATAGAATGGACCACACAAGGACTTTTAACCACCTTTGTGTCCGTAACAAGAATCATCCAAGGACTTTTAACCACCTTGATGTTCTTAAGTAAACAAGGCTCACTCAAGGACTTTTAACCACCTTAGTGACCTTAACCTTTTCAAACATCACTAGCCAATATACATCATTTTCATCAATTAATCCACTGTTTTAAAGCATTAAACCAAGCCATATTCATCATGCACTTAAAAGCATCAAACCACATTTAATCAATGTTCAAAAACAAGGAACTCTTACCTTGAGCTTCCTTTAACATATGGCTTATCAAAACAGCAAATACCATGCTAAATCATGCTTTCAAAACAGTAATCAAAACATGCAAATAACCACATTGCATCACAACAAAATCATGGCCACCACTAGAGAGAATTTCCGAGAACTTACACTAGAGCTTAGCAAAGTTGTTTAGACTTAAACTAAGCTCCCAAGATATTGGTTTCAAAGCCGAAAACCCAATTTCACTCACCGATTCCACTTCGCCTCTTGCTGAAGCACCAAATCAAGCCTCCGGATCAACAACTCTTGGATCCAAAGATGCCTCCCCTGATTAAACACATTAAAGCAGAGATTTAATGCATCATCATGCATCAAAAGCTTCAATGAAAGCACTCAAACTCGCTGCTCTCATTCACACTCCAATCTCGGCCACCAAACACAACCGAAATGACATCAAAACCACTTCTCAACAAAGCCCAGCCATAAACCAGCAAAACCTAACATCCATTAACACCATCTAACATCTAAAAACAACCTATAAACATCCTTATACCTCCAGCAACATCAGATCCACAAGATCACCACAAAAACATCCAAGAATCACAAGCTAAACTTAGGAAACACAACCTATCCGGGATTGCATTAATCAAAACTCATTTCCTTATCAATTTAGAGTTCATTTAACATCAAAAACACACCTCAAATCACAGATTAATCATATCTAACGAAAATCATCAAAAATCACCAAATCTTGCATTATAAGCCAAGATCCATTTCACCACTTAAAATCCTTTAATAAAACTTCAATTAAGAGTTGAGAACTTGGGAATTTCAGTAAAGAACTGATAGTTTAGAGGAGAAGGACGTTCTTACCTCCAAACTTGTGTTTCTCCACTTTTTGGAATCAAAAACCTTGTTGAATCAACTAGCAAATGATGAGGTTTTGAAGATATGTTGATTAGGAATCAAAAGAATGTTGAAAGGAGGATTTTAGGTGAGAAAATCAGAAACAACTCTCTGGAAAACAAGTGTTTGGATTGAGAGAAAATGAGAGAAAGAAAATAGAGAAGTTAGTTAAGAAAATAGCCAAATGGCCTTTCCTTCCACTTTTAATATGTTTTAAAATCAGAATAAATCTCAAAATATCTTAGAAAAATCTGGAGAAACTACTTTTGGAATAATAGCTCCTTAAAGATTCAAAGTTTCAACTCTTTATAAAACAGTCACAAAACTTTCAAAAATTACATTTTGGTCACTAGCCAAAATGTCACTCTTCCAAAACCCATTTTTCAAAATTGATTTCACAGTTCACTTAATTATATTAAAAGATGATTTTAGAACATTTTTCCATATTTTTAATCCAACCCGAACTAGGCTTTCCTAATTTCACCTCTTTAGATTCGAACAGCACTTTGACCAAACCGGTCAACGCCCAAAACTTCTAAGCCCAAAACCGGGGCGTTACAACTCTCCCCCCCTTAAGAAATTTCGTCCTCGAAATTTACCTGAAGGAAAGAGATAAGGAAACTGCTTCAGCATGTCTTCCTTCCGCTCCCACGTGGCTTCCTCAACACCGCGATGCTTCCACAGCACCTTCACCAACTCAATGGTCTTGCCACGAAGAACCTTGCTATCCGAATCCAGAACCTTCACCGGTTCCTCATCATAGGTCAAATCCGGATTCAAAACCACTTCCTCCACAGGCATCACATGCGAAGGATCAGATATATACCTCCGGAGCATATAGACATGGAACACATCATGAATCTTCTCCAACTCCTGAGGTAACCTCAACCGATACGCAACAGGACCCACAAGCTCAACCACCTCATATGGTCCAATGTACCTAGGGCTCAACTTACCCTTTCGGCCAAACCGCATCACCTTCTTCCAAGGCGAAACCTTCAAGAACACACGGTCACCCACCGCATACTCTATCTCCTTACGCTTCAAATCCGCGTAAGACTTCTGCCGATCAGAAGCAGCCTTCAACCGCTC
Source organism: Hibiscus trionum (assembly GCA_030270665.1). NCBI lineage: Eukaryota > Viridiplantae > Streptophyta > Magnoliopsida > Malvales > Malvaceae > Hibiscus > Hibiscus trionum. The sequence continues at coordinate 34,289,475 of BSYR01000026.1, read as the reverse complement.
ACAAATGAGCTTTACCTTCTCTGTGGTCCCTTTCAACAAAGCTGGCATCGAAACCAACTTTTGACCAGTCTCAGCCCAACAAAGAGGAGTCCTACACTTCCTCCCATACAAAGCCTCATAAGGTGCCATCTGTATACTTGCCTGATAACTGTTGTTATAAGCAAACTCAACCAAAGGCAGATGCTTCTCCCAAGAACCTTGGAACTCAATCACGCAGCACCTCAACATATCCTCCAAAATCTGGATAACTCGCTCAGACTGACCATCCGACTGAGGATGATAGGATGTACTGAAATGCAACCTTGTACCCAGAGCTTGATGCAAACACTGCCAAAACCGCGATGTGAACCTCGGATCCCTATCCGACACGATCGACTTAGGCACACCATGCAGCCGCACAATCTCAGCAATGTACAGCTCTGCCAGCTTATCCAAAGAAAACGTGGTATGCACAGGCAAGAAATGCGCACACTTCGTCAGGCAATCCACAATCACCCAGACCGAATTCTTCTTCGATGGAGACAAAGGTAAACCAGATACAAAATCCATGGTAACCCTCTCCCACTTCCACTCAGGGATTTTCAACGGTTGCAACAACCCTGAAGGAAACTGATGCTCAGCCTTAACTCGCTGACACACCAAACACTTGCTAACAAACTCCGCAACATCCTTCTTCAAACCCACCCAATAGTACTCATTACGAAGATCACGGTACATCTTAGTACTACCAGGGTGCATAGCAAAAGGACTACTATGACCTTCAGTCAGAATAGCACGCCTCAACTCAGCATCAGCAGGCACTACTATCCGACTCCCAAAACACAGCACACCATCATCATTGAAACAGAAATCCGAAGGTCTACCCTCCGCGATATCCTGAACATGAGACACCAAGGAATCATCCAACAACTGCTTATCCTTGATCAACTGAACCAAAGAGGGTTTCACTTGCAACTCAGCAACGAGACCACCATCTTGCGATATGCTCAAGCTAGCAAACATAGCCCTCAGCTCAACAGCTACCTTCCTACTCAAGGCATCCGCAACAACATTAGCTTTTCCAGGATGGTACTCAATCGTCAGATCATAATCCTTGAGCAACTCCAACCAACGCCGCTGCCTAAGATTCAACTCCTTTTGAGACATCAGATACCTCAAACTCTTGTGATCCATGTACACAATACACTTCTCACCATACAGATAATGCCTCCAGATCTTCAGAGCAAAAACCACTGCAGCCAGCTCAATATCATGCGTAGGGTAATTGCGCTCATGCACTTTCAACTGCCGTGATGCATAAGCCACCACCTTACCCTCCTGCATCAGCACACACCCCAAACCAACATAGGATGCATCACTGTAAACCACAAACTCTTTCCCTGATTCAGGCTGAATCAAGATAGGAGCTTGCGTCAAAGCCGCCTTAAGCTTCTCAAAAGCCTGCTGTCTCGCTTCCGTCCACTCATACTTAACATCCTTTTGAAACAGCTTCGTCAAAGGAGCAGCAATCTTGGAAAAACCATCCACAAACCTTCGGTAGTATCCCGCCAAACCAAGGAAACTACGAACCTCATGAACAGACTTAGGAACTTTCCAACTCATCACCGCCTCAATCTTCTGAGGATCAACACGAATCCCCTCAGCTGAGACCACATGCCCAAGAAACACTGTAACCCCCTTAACCCGGCCTAGACGGTTGGCCCGAATTAAGAAGATTACACGGTGAAAACCAAACTCAACCTGAAAGTCAACCTTGATTAACGACCCTTTTTTTTAATCTTGTCTAGATGCTCATTAACCCTATATGTGATCACGCAAACATCATACTCAAAGATCACAACCATCAGAGATCATTCAGGGACCCAATTGCACATAACACAACTTTAGGGACCAAATTGTAAATTCTGAAAAATTTGAGGCCTTAACCAGATTTTAAGTTACCAACTTAAAATTAATCATGTTTCATGCATCTCGGCCAAATTTCAGCTCAAACGGACATCTCAAACTCATACAATTGCACATACAAGATTCAGGACCAAAAAGCAAACATTTTAAAACACATAACTGCCACTGTCAGCCCTCAACGGTCAACCGTTCCGAAACGGGAGACAGCCCGTTTCGAAACGCGGGGCCGTTCCGAAACGGGTACCGAAACGGGGGTCGGCAGTAGCCTTTCCGTTTCGGAACGGTGTCACCCGTTTCGGACGCCTGGGCTGCTTCAAGGCACCCGTTCCGAAACGGTTCACCCTGTTCCGAAATACCCTGCACAAAATGCAGAATTTGCCTATTTAAACATGCAATTAAACATCCAATCATGCTCCAAAAGCCACCAAACTTTGCCAACATGCAATTTAACATAAAAGAGGCATACTTGCATCAACAATTCAACAAAATCACAACATATATGAAAAGCCCCAATTTCAAGGCTAAGCTTCCAACACAAGCAACCATTTAAACAACATACTTCCAATTCAAACTCATAAGCCAAACCATGTTTCAACAACATCAACAACACAAAACCATACTTGTCCGAACATAAACCAACACATACATCAACCCAAGAGATTCTACCCCATTGCCTTTATTAACTATAGCTATTAACCGAGACATACATCTCAAGTGGAGTCCTTCTTGAATCCCTTGCTCCTCGCTGTCCAACTTCAAGAATCTGCATTGATGGACAAAAAGGAGCGTAAGCACATAATGCTTAGTGAGGAATGCTCAAAACCAAAACACCATCAATGCAGCGAGCCATAAATCACTTTTAAAACAAACTCGATTTGTTTACCAAAGCCATGTTTGAAAACTCCCTTTCAACAACAAGCTCAAAACCATGCATCGCACATACATGAAAATCAACCCTTAGCTTAGCATGCTAAGAAAACCTTTTCAAAGAACAACTTACAAAATCATCCATTTAGCCAAGCCATGCATAAACACCATATGCAAGCTAAAACAAAACCTTGGAAAACACTCCCATTTCACAACACACCTTTCTTAAACTTGAAAGCCAATTCAAGCAAGAATCTTTTAAAACCATTTCACAAACCAACCAACACATGCATTAAACCAAAGGCAACATATATGAACCACAACATCATCATCACATGCCTTTAAAAACAAGTCTTAACAAGACTCCAATGCACTAAAGATATTTCATGCTCACATGCATCATTCTCCAAATGATAATCAACACTTGTTCAACCTAACAAGTAACCATGCATTCACAAGCATTATGCACTTTCCATGCAACCATGCATCTTTTCAAGCATCTCATGCTTCACATGCAATTATGCATCAATTCAAGCATCTCATGCTTCACATGCAATTATGCATCATTTCAAGCATCTCATGCTTCATCACAATCAAGAACATTATATTGGCCTTCAAGTGATCAACCACATTCAATTTTCAACTCAACACCCAATCGGATACGCGGATTCCGAGCGTTGTCCCTACGCTCCATACACCCTACCAATCCAAGGTCTCCCAAATGGACTTTTAAACACCATTTGACCTCAACATCCTAAGGTTCCCATGTATGGACTTTTAAACACCATACAACCTTAGCTTTCCCCAAGGTTCCCATGTATGGACTTTCAAACACCATACAACCTTGACATGCACAAGGTTCCCATGTATGGACTTTTAAACACCATACAACCTTTGCATTCACCGATTGGTAGTTGTATAACATCACTAACGAGATCCGGGACACCCTACACAAGATCCACACATGGACTTAACACCGCCATTGTGATCTCAACAAGCACAAGGTTCTCACATATGGACTTTTAAACACCATATAACCTTTGCTCAACCAAGGTCCTCGAATGGGCAACACCTCCATTATGACCTCAACCATCTCATTAGGATACTTGAAGGGAGTTTACCGGTCCACTCTTGACCACTCCACCTCTAAGGCGACTTAATTCACGGTGCACCCAATCCTATAGCCGGCTAACTATATCCGATCAAAGAACCAAGAACCACTTACATCACTTGCCAATATAACCACCTTACCACATTAGTCCAATGTTTCACATGCATAACCAATATGCAAAACCATTACCACATTAATCAAATGATTCACATGCATAACCAATATGCAAAACCATCATTTACCAACATTAATCCACTGTTTTAAAGCATTAAACAAAGCCATTGAACAACATGCAACACCATGCATCAAATCCACATTTCCAATGTATAAAACCAAGGATCTCTTACCTTGAGCATCCTTCACATATGGATTTCAAAACCAGCATTAAACCATGCTAAAATATGCTTTCAAAACAGATTTAAACCATGCAAAACACATGCATTCCAATCATCAACCACAATTGCTTAAAAGCCAATTTCACAATCATAATTCAAGAGCGAAAAACCATTCACTTACTCTTGAGCTTAGCAAAGTTGTTTAGACTTACACTAAGCTCCCAAAAACCTTCAAACCTTGGTTTAAAAGCTGAAAACCCAACTTCACTCACCGATACACAAAACAAGGCTAGCCACCAAGCCTTCCAAGCATCCGAAACCTTCCGCAACACCTCAAAAGCTCACGGATCAAACTCCCCTGTTTCAAGCACACAAAAACAGCACATTAATGCATCATTATGCATTAAGAACAGCAGCCACACAACCCAAACTCGCTGCTCATCACACAATCAACAATTCGGCTACCAAACACAACCGAAAACACCTCCAAACATTTCCAAAACTTAACCCAGCCAAGATCCATCACTTCTAACCATTTTTAAACATCAATTAACATCCAAAATGATCAAAAACACGTCCTTATACTTCCAGGTATAACAGATCACCAAAAACACTCCAAAAACAACCAAAAACTCAAGCAAAACTTAGGAAATTCAACCTATCCGGGATTGCATTAATTAAACCTCAACTTCTAATCAATTTAGCATTCATTTAACATCATTTTGACACTTCAAAACACTGCCCAAACAGATCACACGAAAATTTCACCAAAATCGCCAAATCTTGCATTTTAAGCCAAAATCAAGATTTCAATTGAAAGCCTTTAACAAAACACAAATCAAGGATTGAGAACTTGGGAATTTCAGTAAAGAACTGATAGTTTAGAGGAGAAGGACGTTCTTACCTCCAAACTTGAGTTTCTCCTTTTTGGAGCCAAAAAGCTTGATGAAACAACTTGCAAATTGAGAGGTTTTGTTGATGAGATGATTAGGAATCAAATGAGAGTTGAAATGAGTGATTTGAGTGACAAAATCAGAGGAGGGAATCTGGAGAGAATGTGTTTGGTTTGAGAGAAAAGATGAGAGAAAATGGTTGAGAGAAAAGTTAGTTAGAATTAAGAAAATATCTTCCCTCCACTTTTCTTTAGTTTAAAAACATTTAATTAATCATTTAATATATTTAGAAAATCTGGAGAAACTCCCATTGGGTAAATAGCTCCTTAAAGATTCAAAGTTTCAATCCTTTTTAAAACAGTCACGCAGTTTTCAAAAATTACATTTTGGTCACTAACCCAAAATGTCACCCTTCCAAACCTCATTTTCCAAAATTGATTTCACAGTTCACTTTTATATATTAAAAGATGATTTTAGAATATTTTTCCATATTTTTAATGCAACCCGAACTAGGCTTTCCTAAATTCACTCTTATATATTCGATCAGCACTTTGACCGAACCGGTCAACGCCCAAAACTTCTGAGCCCAAAACCGGGGTGTTACAAACACCACCTCCCTTAACCAGAACTCACACTTACTCAGCTTAGCATAAAGCTGATTCTCCAACAAGGCTTGCAAAACAATCCTCAAATGCTCTTCATGTTCCTCCTCAGTACGCGAGTACACGAGGATATCATCAATGAACACCACAACAAACTTGTCCAGGTATTCATGAAACACACAATTCATCATGTCCATGAAAGCAGCAGGAGCATTTGTCAACCCAAACGGCATCACAAGAAACTCATAATGCCCATACCTTGTCCTGAAAGCTGTCTTAGGCACATCCACATCCTTCACCTTCAACTGATAATACCCTGACCTCAAGTCAATCTTAGAGAACACAGCAGCTCCCCGAAATTGATCAAAAAGATCATCAATCCTCGGCAAAGGATACCGATTCTTGATAGTCAACTTGTTCAGCTGACGGTAATCAATGCACATTCTCATAGTGCCATCCTTCTTCTTCACAAACAAGACCGGTGCTCCCCAAGGTGACACACTCGGCCGGATGAAACCACGATCAAGCAACTCTTGCAACTGCGTCTTCAGCTCCTTCAGCTCCTTAGGTGCCATTCTATAGGGAGTAATGGACACAGGAGTTGTATTCTCATACAGCTCAATTCCAAACTCCACCTCGCGGTTAGGAGGTAAACCAGGCAACTCCTCAGGAAAAACACCAGGAAACTCCTTCACAACTCTGATATCTTGCACCCTCAACTCTTTAGAGCTAGGATTCATCACAAAAGCTAGATAAGCTTCGCAACCTTGCCTCAGCATCCTGCTCGCCTCCAAGGTAGACACCACATTGGCAAGAAACTTCACATTCTCGCCAACCACAACAACTTCATAATCATCCGCTAGCTTAAGCGAAACCCGCTTGTTTTCACAATCCACAACAGCACGATGCTCAGCAAGCCAATCCATACCAAGGATCACATCGAAACCATAGAAGGGCAACTCCATAAGATCAACATGGAAAACATGTTCTTGAACAACCAAGGGACACCTTCTATAAAGCTTCCTAGTCACAACAGTCTCACCAAAAGAACTAGTGACTCGAACACCAACATCCAAAGACTCAACAGGCAAACCAAGCAATTCAGCATGCTCACGCAAAATGTATGAATGCGTAGATCCAGAATCAATCAAAGAAAGCAATGACAAGGACTGCAAAGTAAAGGTACCTGCAATCACATCCGCATCATTCCTGCCCTCTCGCTGAGCATACACCCTCGCTTGGCCTCCACCCTCAGGCTGAATAGCCACAACATGTGCCACTCCACGACCACCTTCCTCTCTCCTCTGGAAATTACCACGGCCGCGCCCACGACCTCTCTGCGGTGCAGTAACAACAGGAGCGCGCACCTGATCACCAGCCAACCTCGGACAATCACGCCTCAAATGGTCTGCGGATCCACAATTCCAGCACCCATTACCAGCAGCCGCAACAGGAGCTTGCACCATTCTCTCAGCACGAGGACAGTCACGTTTCATGTGACCACGTGAACCACAGATCCAACAAGCACTCGGATCAGCTCTAGCATTGCCTCCTCTAGCACGTGCACCACCACCTCTCTTAGCTGAAGACTGATACTTCTGATCACATCCCCTCTTGTTCCGTCCACCTCCGGAACTAAACTCAGCTGATCGCTTGCCAGCACCCTTAGCAGATAAACTCAAGTTCATCTCGACGTCCTTGGCTCGGCCCACCAATACCTCAAAATCATCATACTCGGCGGCCAGCAAATACATCTTTACATCCGTCTCTAAACCATAACGGAACCTCTCGCACCTTGCCCGCTCATCAGGTACCAGCTCCGGTGCATACTGACTGAGTCGCACAAACTGCACCTCATACTCAGCCACACTCATGCTCCCCTGGGTAAGAGACATGAATTCACGCTTCTTCTCATCTAGATATCTTACACCCAGATATCTCCTCTTGAACACATTCTGAAAGAATGTCCAAGTCACATCAGCTTCTGCCATCCCAGCAACAGTGGTTGTCCACCACGTATACGCATCCTTCTGCAGCAAGGACACAACACAACCCAGCTTCTGCACATCAGTGCAACTCATCTGGCCCAAGATTCGCTTGGTACTCTCTAGCCAAGCTTCAGAACTCTCAGCAGACATACCCCTGAACTCAGTCCCACCAAGACTGCGCAAACGCTCCAAAGGTAGTCTAACACCAGCATCTTCCTGATGCCCCGCTCCACGAGCCCCAGCTACTGCTGCTTGAAAAGCACCAGCAATAGCTTGCACTAACATCGTCATATCAGGCATAGCTTGCCCCTGACCAGCCCCAGGTCCAGCAGCTCCAGCGCCAGCTGCAGCTCCAGCTTCCTCAGCCCCAGCACCACCACCACCAGGTGGAGGAGGAGGTAACACCGCACTACCCGTGTTTTCCTCATTCTCGTTCTCATTAGGAGCCGTAGCTCGCACATTACCTCGTAACTCTCTACGTGGTGCCATACTTTTACCATGCAATCACAACACAAATAAAACAAAGTCAGGCCCAGCAAGGTAAGCACTCCAAGTATTCAAGCTCAATTTCATTTCAAAACAACATCTTTCCTTTAGCTTTGATTTGGCAATGGGTACCCACAACATGCTACATCACAGCACATACTTCAATTGCATCAAAATCACAAGCCATTAAACATGCTTTCACTCAACAAGCATACAAGGCATACATACTTCAATCATGCATACATACATTCCCAATTACTCGAGAACTCAGCTCTGATACCACCAAATGTAACCCCCTTAACCTGGCCTAGACGGTTGACCCGAATTAAGAAAGTCACACGGGGAAAACCAAAGTCAACCCGAAAGTCAACCTTGATTAACGACCCTTTTTTTCTTTTTAACCTTGTCTAGATGCACTTTAGACCTAATTGTGATCACACAAACATCATACCAAAAGATCACAAACATCAGAGATCAAACAGGGACTTAATTGAACAATTTACAACTTTAGGGACCAAATTGTAAATTCTGATAATTGTAAGGACTTAACCCAAATTGAAGTTACCGTCTTGAAATTAATCATGTTTCATGCTTCTCTGTAAAATTTCAGCTCAAAAGGACTTCCCAAACTCATACAATTGCACAAACAAGTTCAGGACCAAAACGCAAACATTCCAAAACATATAACTGCCAATGTCAGCCCCCAACGGTCACCCGTTCCGAAACAGGCATAGCCCGTTTCGAAACTCGGGGCCGTTCCGCAACGCGTACCGAAACGGGGGTCTGGCAGTGGCCTTTCTGTTTCGGAACGGCCCCTCCCGTTTCGGACGCCTGGGCACAATTAAGGCACCCGTTCCGAAACGGTAGGTGCTGTTCCGAAACACCCTGCACAGATTGACTAAAATGCATGCTTAAACATGCAATTGACCAACCAATCATGCTCCAAAAGCCACCAAACTTTGCCAACATGCAATTCAACATATATGAGACATACTTGCATCAACAATTCATCAAAACATCCACATATAAGAAAAGCCCCAAATCTATAGGCATGCTTCCTACACAAGTAAGCCATTCAAGCATAAACTTCCAATTCAAGCATATAAAGGCCAACCACAAAAACCAGCATTCTCAACAACATTCAACATACTTAGGGAGTTCAAAACATCTCCCAAAACATATACATTGGTCCCCCATTGCCAAATTACCAAAAGCTAAAATGTACTTAGAAAACCTTCCATACTTAGAGCTTTGTTTCCACTTGGATGCTTGCCCTCCTTGCTGCCCTCAAGTACTCTAATGTTCTGCATTATTGAGTTAAGAAAACGGAAGAGAGCGTAAGCAAAAGCTTAGTGAGGAATGCTCAATAAAACCATCCAATAATGCATTTATAAAACACTTATAAAACATGCTTCAAACATCATTTACACATGCTCAAAAGCATACTTAAAACAAGCATCTCATGCTTCATTTCATTACATGTCATATTGGCCTCAAGTGATACATTTCATTTCTTTGAAAACAAGTTCATCAACTTTCACCCCAAGGACTTTTAAACACCTTGGACCCCAAGGACTTTTAAACACCTTGGCCATGGACTTTTAAACACCATGAATTAGATCACCTCAAGGACTTTTAAACACCTTGACCCCAAGGACTTTTAAACACCTTGGCCATGGACTTTTAAACACCATGAATTGCATTACCTCAAGGACTTTTAAACACCTTGAACCCCAAGGACTTTTAAACACCTTGGCCTATGAACTTTTAAACACCATAAAATGGACCACACAAGGACTTTTAACCACCTTTGTGTCCGTAACAAGAATCATCCAAGGACTTTTAACCACCTTGATGTTCTTAAGTAAACAAGGCTCACTCAAGGACTTTTAACCACCTTAGTGACCTTAACCTTTTCAAACATCACTAGCCAATATACATCATTTTCATCAATTAATCCACTGTTTTAAAGCATTAAACCAAGCCATATTCATCATGCACTTAAAAGCATCAAACCACATTTAATCAATGTTCAAAAACAAGGAACTCTTACCTTGAGCTTCCTTTAACATATGGCTTATCAAAACAGCAAATACCATGCTAAATCATGCTTTCAAAATAGTAATCAAAACATGCAAATAACCACATTGCATCACAACAAAATCATGGCCACCACTAGAGAGAATTTCCGAGAACTTACACTAGAGCTTAGCAAAGTTGTTTAGACTTAAACTAAGCTCCCAAGATATTGGTTTCAAAGCCGAAAACCCAATTTCACTCACCGATTCCACTTCGCCTCTTGCCGAAGCACCAAATCAAGCCTCCGGATCAACAACTCTTGGATCCAAAGATGCCTCCCCTGATTAAACACATTAAAGCAGAGATTTAATGCATCATCATGCATCAAAAGCTTCAATGAAAGCACTCAAACTCGCTGCTCTCACTCACACTCCAATCTCGGCCACCAAACACAACCGAAATGACATCAAAACCACTTCTCAACAAAGCCCAGCCATAAACCAGCAAAACCTAACATCCATTAACACCATCTAACATCTAAAAACAACCTATAAACATCCTTATACCTCCAGCAACATCAGATCCACAAGATCACCACAAAAACATCCAAGAATCACAAGCTAAACTTAGGAAACACAACCTATCCGGTATTGCATTAATCAAAACTCATTTCCTTATCAATTTAGAGTTCATTTAACATCAAAAACACACCTCAAATCACAGATTAATCATATCTAACGAAAATCATCAAAAATCACCAAATCTTGCATTATAAGCCAAGATCCATTTCACCACTTAAAATCCTTTAATAAAACTTCAATTAAGAGTTGAGAACTTGGGAATTTCAATAAAGAACTGATAGTTTAGAGGAGAAGGACGTTCTTACCTCCAAACTTGTGTTTCTCCACTTTTTGGAATCAAAAACCTTGTTGAATCAACTAGCAAATGATGAGGTTTTGAAGATATGTTGATTAGGAATCAAAAGAATGTTGAAAGGAGGATTTTAGGTGAGAAAATCAGAAACAACTCTCTGGAAAACAAGTGTTTGGATTGAGAGAAAATGAGAGAAAGAAAATAGAGAAGTTAGTTAAGAAAATAGCCAAATGGCCTTTCCCTCCACTTTTGATATGTTTTAAAATCAGAATAAATCTCAAAATATCTTAGAAAAATCTGGAGAAACTACTTTTGGAATAATAGCTCCTTAAAGATTCAAAGTTTCAACTCTTTATAAAACAGTCACAAAACTTTCAAAAATTACATTTTGGTCACTAGCCAAAATGTCACTCTTCCAAAACCCATTTTTCAAAATTGATTTCACAGTTCACTTAATTATATTAAAAGATGATTTTAGAACATTTTTCCATATTTTTAATGCAACCCGAACTAGGCTTTCCTAATTTCACCTCTTTAGATTCGAACAGCACTTTGACCAAACCGGTCAACGCCCAAAACTTCTAAGCCCAAAACCGGGGCGTTACAGTAACCTCAGCTTGTACGCAACAGGACCCACACGTTCAATCACCTCGTATGGTCCAATATACCTAGGGCTCAACTTACCCTTACGACCAAACCTCATCACCTTCTTCCAAGGCGAAACCTTCAAGAACACACGGTCACCAACCTCAAACTCAATCTCCTTACGCTTCAAATCCGCGTAAGACTTCTGTCGATCAGAAGCTGCCTTCAAACGCTCACAAATGAGCTTCACCTTCTCGGTGGTTACTTTTAACAAAGCCGGCATCGAAACCAACTTCTGACCTGTTTCAGCCCAGCAAAGAGGAGTTCCGCACTTCCTCCCGTACAAGGCTTCATAAGGTGCCATTTGAATACTTGTCTGGTAGCTATTGTTATAAGCAAACTCTACCAAAGGCAAATGTTTCTCCCAAGAACCTTGAAACTCAATCACACAGCACCTCAACATATCTTCCAGCACTTGGATAACACGCTCAGACTGTCCATCCGACTGTGGATGATAAGAAGTACTGAAATTCAACCATGTACCCAAAGCTTGATGCAAACACTCCCAAAAACGCGACGTAAACCTCGGATCCCTATCTGATACTATAGACTTTGGCACACCATGCAGTCGCACAATCTCAGCAATGTACAACTCTGCAAGCTTGTCCAAGGTATACGTAGTATGCACAGGTAAGAAATGCGCACACTTCGTAAGGCGATCCACAATCACCCACACCGAATTCTTTTTCGATGGCGACAAAGGCAAACCAGACACAAAGTTCATGGTAATCCTTTCCAACTTCCACTCAGGAATCCTCAACGGTTGCAACAACCCAGAAGAAAACTGATGTTCAGCCTTAACCCGCTGACAAACCATGCACTTACTCACGTACTCCGCAACATCCTTCTTCAAACCCACCCAATAGTACTCATCCTTAAGATCATGATACATCTTTGTACTACCAGGGTGCATAGCAAAAGGACTGCTATGAGCCTCAGTCAGAATAGTACACCTCAACTCAGCATCATTCGGAACTACCATCCGACTCCCAAAACATAGAGCCCCATCATCATTAAAGCAAAACTCTGATGGTCTATCCTCAACAATATCCTGAACATGTGGCACCAAAGAATCATCCAACAACTGCTTATCCTTTATCAACTGAACCAAAGATGGTTTCACTTGGAATTCAGCCACAAGACCCCCATCTCGCTAGATACTCAAGCTGGAAAACATAGCCCTCAACTCCACTGCCACTTTTCTACTCAAGGCATCCGCTACAACATTAGCTTTTCTGGGATGATACTCGATCGTCAGATCATAATCTTTAAGCAACTCCACCCAACGTCGTTGCCTAAGATTCAACTCTTTCTGAGACATCAGATACTTCAAACTTTTGTGATCCGTGTACACAGTACACTTCTCACCATACAGGTAATGTCTCCAAATTTTCAAAGCAAAGACCACCGCAGCTAACTCAATATCATGTGTAGGATAATTACGTTCATGCACCTTCAACTGACGCGATGCATAAGCCACCACCTTACCCTCTTGCATCAACACACACCCCAATCCAACATAGGACACGTTGCTATACACTACAAACTCTTTTCCCTGATTCAGGTTGAACCAAGATAGGAGCTTGCGTCAAAGCTGCCTTAAGCTTCTCAAAAGCCTGTTGTCTTGCCTCTGTCCACTCATACTTGACATCCTTTTGCAACAACTTCATCAAAGGTGCAGCAATCTTTGAAAATCCATCCACAAACCTCCGATAGAATCCTGCCAACCCAAGGAAACTACAAACTTCATGAACAGACTTAGGAGGCTTCCAATTCATCACCGCCTCAATCTTTTGAGGATCAACTCGGATCCCCTCAGCAGAAACCACATGACCAAGGAAAACAACTTCCCTAAGCCAGAATTCGCACTTGCTCAGCTTAGCATAAAGCTGATTCTCCAACAGCGCCTGCAACACAATCCGAAAATGCCCCTCATGCTCCTCCTCAGTACGAGAGTACACAAGGATATCATCAATTAACACCACAATAAACTTGTCCATGTATTCATGGAACACTCTATTCATCATGTCCATAAAAGCTGCAGGAGCATTCGTCAAGCCAAACGGCATCACAAGGAACTCATAATGCCCATACCTCATTCTAAAGGTTGTTTTTGGCACATCCACATCCTTCACCTTGAGCTGGTAATAACCTGACCTTAAGTCAATCTTAGAGAACACAGCCGCTCCCCGAAATTGATCAAAAAGATCATCAATCCTCGGCAAAGGATACCGATTCTTGATAGTCAACTTGTTCAGCTGACGATAATCGATGCACATTCTCAGAGTGCCATCCTTCTTCTTCACAAACAAGACCGGTGCACCCCAAGGTGACACACTCGGCCGAATGAAACCATGATCAAGCAACTCCTGAAGTTGCGTCTTCAGCTCCTTCAACTCCTTAGGTGCCATTCGGTAGGGAGTAATGGACACTGAAGTTGTGTTTTCATACAACTCAATTCCAAACTCCACCTCTCGACTAGGAGGCAATCCAGGTAACTCCTCCGAAAACACTCTAGGAAACTCTCGCACCGTCCTGATATCTTGAACCCGCAACTCCTTAGAGCTAGGATTCATCACAAAGGCCAGATAAGCCTCACAACCTTGCCTCAGCTTGGACTTGCTTCCAATGAAGACACCACAATTGTAAGAAACTTCACATTCTCACCAACCACCACTACCTTGTAGTCATCCGCAAGCTTCAACGAAATTCGCTTGTTCTCAAAATCCACTACAGCTCGATGCTCAACAAGCCAATCCATACCGAGGATTACATCAAAACCATAGAATGGAAATTCCATGAGATCAACAAGAAAAACATGGTTTTGCACTTCCAAGGGACATCTTTTATACAACTTCCGTGTCACAACGGTCTCACCAAAGGAACTAGTTACACGCATACCCACATCCAAAGACTCAACAGGTAAACCAAGCAATTGAGCATGTTCACGCAATATGTATGAGTGTGTAGATCCAGAATCAATCAAGGAAAGTACTGATAAGGATTGCAAAGTAAAAGTACCTGCGATCACATCCGTATCATTTCTCCCCTCACGCTGAGCATACACTCGAGCCTGGGCACCACCCTCAGGTTGAACAGCCACCACATGAGCCACATTCCTCCCACCATCCTCTATGCGCTGGAAATTACCACGGCCGCGCCCACGACCTCTCTGTGGTGCAACTACCCCAGGAGCACGTCCCTGACCACCACCGGCCAACAAAGGACACTCTCTCCTCATGTGGTCTTCCGAACCACAATTCCAGCATGAATTACCGGTCACTACTACCGGAGCTTGAACCTCCCTCGCTGCTCGAGGACAATCTCGCCTCATATGGCCACGAGATCCACACGTCCAGCACGTGTTCTGATCAGCTCTCAACTTGTCTCCCTAAACAGACGCACCATGTCCTCCACCACCACTCCTAGCAGAAGACTGATACCTCTTATCACGTCCTCTCTTGTTCCGTCCACCACCGGAACTATAATCAGCAGCTCTTTTGCCTGAGCTAGAACTAACGCCTCTGGAAGACAAACCCAAGTTCTGCTCAATGTCCTTCGCTTTACTCACCAGCACATCAAAATCCGTATACTCAGCAGCAAGCATGAAAGTCTTCACGTCCGTCACCAAACCATAGCGAAAACCTTCACACCTCTCCCGCTCATCAGGGATTAACTCAGGTGCATACTGGCTAAGGCGGACAAACTGGATCTCATATTCCGCCACCGACATGCTTTCTTGCGTAAGAGACATGAACTCTCTTTTCTTCTCATCTAGGTATCGCACACCTATATACTTTCTCTTGAACGCGTTCAGAAAGAACGTCCAAGTCACATCATTCTCCTCCATTCCAGAAACAGTGGTCGTCCACCACGTATACGCATCATCATGTAGCAGAGATACCACACAACCCAATTTCTGCACATTGCTGCAGTTCATTTGCCCCAAAATCCTCTTGGTGCTTTCCAACCAAGATTCATAAACTTCAGGAGATAAACCTCTGAACTCAGTCCCTCCCAGACTGCGAAGACGTTCCAAAGGCAATCTCAAGTTAGCATCACCCTGATGCGCAGCTCCTTGAGCTCCAGCTACTGCTTCCTGAAAGGCTCCCGCAATAGCCTGAATCAAAACAGTCATGTCAGGAGCAGCTTGCCCCTGAACACCTTCAGGTACAGCGACCCCAGCACCAGCACCAACACCAGCATTTTAACCCCCAGCACCATCACCGCCAGGTGGTCTACCACCAGGGGGAGGAGGTAAATCCACAACATTATCAGCGTTTTCCTCATTCTCACTCTGAGCCATAGCTCTCATATTCATCCTCGTCTCTCTACGAGGCCTCATTTACAAGAAAAACAATGCACTAACACAAATGCAATAAACATAATTAGGTTCAACAAGGTAAGTAATCCAAGAACTCAAGCTCATTTTCCAAAAACAATTCCTTGCATTAGTTTTGATATGGCAATGGGTCCCCCTAACATGCTTCAACATAGCATAGCACCACAATTGCAACCATACATCACAATTCAAGCAACATTCTTTCATCCAAAAGGCATATCATGCAAATGCACAAACATCACCCACATAATCATTCCCATTTACACGAGAACTCAGCTCTGATACCACCAAATGTAACCCCTTAGCCCGGCCTAGACGGTTGACCCTAACTACGAAGATTACACGGGGAAAACCAAAGTCAACCCGAAAGTCAACCTTGATTAACGACCTTTTTTTTCCTTTTAATCTTATCTAGATACAAATTAACTCTATGTGAGCACGCATGAAACATACATGTGAAAATCACATCGGTCGAACAACATGAGGGACTCAATTGCGCAAAATACAAATATTAGGGACCAAAATGTAAATTATGGAAATTAGAAGATCTTAACTGATTTTTAAGTTACCAATATTGAATTAGTCACATTACATGCATCTCTGTCAAATTTCACCTTAATCGGACATCTCAAACTCATATAATTGCAATTACAAATTTTGGGACTAAAACCTAAAGCTTGCGAACCTCAAAACCATTCAAATTAGTGCCCAACGGTCACCTGTTTCGAAACGGTGTTGATTGTTCCGAAACACGGGTTCGTTTCGAGACTTGTTCTGAAACAGGGCCTTCCAGTGGCCAAACCGTTTCGAAACAGTCACCAGCCGTTTCGAAACACCAAGGCCATTTCAGGCCCCCGTTTTGAAACGCCAATGAGTGTATCGACACGGTTTGCCCAGAAGCTGCAGAATTTGCTGGTTTTTCATGCTTAAACCCAATCAAACACATCTTAATGACCCTCTAACCATACCAACAAGTCATCATACATATAAGGTACATGTTTGCAACTTCAAAACACATTCACGGCATCAAACATTAAACATCACATGTCTATGGGCATTCATCCTAATAACCAAAACCAAACAACCATCCAAACTCCAAAATAAGCATCAAAAGGCCAATTACAATTTCAAAACATCAAAAGCAACATGCCACAATTTACGGAGTCCAAAACATCTCCCAAAACCACACTTTAGGTTCCCATTGCCAAATTACCAAAACTAATAGTGTATGAAAACATCACCATACGTGAGCTTAGTTTCCCTTGGACTCTTAGCCGCCCATTTACACCCGTTGGACTAAATGGGCCTTAAAATATGCCTTAAAATGGACCCGTTGGACTTTTAACTGAGTAAAAATAACATAAATTGAATTTTTGCAATACAATAGTGTTGAAAAGCTCTTAATCAATGATATGAACTCTTAAGTTTTGATTAAAACTTGATTTGCGGTCTTCTTTGTAGAGATTTCGGACGAGAAGGTCTAAATCGACCGTAAAATGGACCCGTTGGACTTTAAACTAAGTAAAAACTACAAAAATTGAGTCTTTGCAATATAATCGTGTTGAAAAGTTCGTAATCAATGATATGAAGTCCTAGGATTTGATTAAAACTTGTTTTTCGATCCTTTTTGTAGAGGTTTCGGGCGAGCGGGTCTAAATGGGCCTTAAAATGGACCCGTTTGACTTTTAACTAGGTTAAAAGAACATAAATTGAGCTTTTGCAATACAATAATGTTGAAAATCTCGTTATCAATGATATGAACTCCTAAGTTTTGATTATAACTTGTTTTTCGATCCTTTTTGTGGAGGTTTCGGGCGGGCAGGTCTAAATGGGCCGTAAAATGGACTCGTTGGACTTTTAACTGAGTAAAAAATACTAAAATTGAGTTTTTGGAATATACTCTTGTTGAAAAGCTCGTAATCAATTATATGAAATCCTAAAATTGGATCAAAACTTGTTTTTCGGTACTTTTTGTAGAGGTTTCGGGCGAGCGGGTCTAAATGGGCCTTAAAATGGACCCGTTGGAGTTTTAACTATGTTAAAAGAACATAAATCGAACTTTTGCAATACAATAATGTTGAAAAGCTCGTAATTAAAGATATTAACTCCTAAGTTTTGATTAAAACTTGATTTGCGGTCTTTTTTGTAGAGGTTTCGGACGAGAGGAACTAAATAGGCAGTAAAATGGACCCGTTGGACTTTAAACTGAGTAAAAAGTACAAAAATTGTGTTTTTACAATATAATCATTTTGAAAAGATCGTAATCAATGATATGAAGTCCTAAATTTTAATTAAAACTTATTTTCGGTCCTCTTTGTAGAGGTTTCGGGCGAGAGAGTCTAAATGGGTCGTAAAATGGACCCGTTGGACTTTTAACTGAGTAAAAAATACAGATATTGAGTTTTTATAATATAATCTTCTTGAAAAGCTTGTAATCAATTATATGAACTCCTAAAATTTGATTAAAACTTGTTTTCGGTCATTTTTGAAGAGGTTTCGAGCGAGCGAGTCTAAATGGGCCTTAAAATGGACCCGTTGGACTTTTAACTGTGTCAAATGAACATAAATCAAATTTTTGCAATACAATAGTGTTGAAAAGCTCTTAATCAATGATATGAACTCCTAAGTTTTGATTAAAACTTTATTTGCGGTCCTTTTTGTAGATGTTTCGGACGAGGGGGTCTAAATGGGTCGTAAAATGGACCCGTTGGACTTTAAACTGAGTAAAAAGTACATATTTTGAGTTTTTGCGATATAATTTTGTTGAAAAGACAGTAATCAATGATATGAAGTCCTAAATTTTGATTAAACTTATTTTTCGGTCCTTTTTGTAGATGATTCGGGCGAGCGGGTCTAAATGGGACGTAAAATGGACCCGTTGGACTTTTAACTTACTAAAAAATAAAAAAATTGAGTTTTTGCAATATGATCTTGTTGAAAAGGTCGTAATCAATTACATGAACTCCTAAATTTTGATCAAAACTTGTTCTTCGGTCCTTTTTGTAGAGGTTTCAAGTAAGCGAGTCTAAATGGGCCTTAAAATGGACCCGTTGGACTTTTAACTGAGTAAAAATAACATAAATTGAATTTTTGCAATACAATAGTGTTGAAAAGCTCTTAATCAATGATATGAACTCTTAAGTTTTGATTAAAACTTGTTTTGCGGTCTTCTTTGTAGAGATTTCGGACGAGAAGGTCTAAATCGGCCATAAAATGGACCCGTTGCACTTTAAACTAAGTAAAAACTACAAAAATTGAGTCTTTGCAATATAATCATGTTGAAAAGTTCATAATCAAAGATATGAAGTCCTAGAATTTGATTAAAACTTGTTTTTCGATCCTTTTTGTAGAGGTTTCGGGCGAGCGGGTCTAAATGGGCCTTAAAATGGACCCGTTTGACTTTTAACAAAGTTAAAAGAACATAAATTGAGCTTTTGCAATACAATAATGTTGAAAATCTCGTTATCAATTATATGAACTCCTAAGTTTTGATTATAACTTGTTTTTCGATCCTTTTTGTGGAGGTTTCGGGCGGGCAGGTCTAAATGGGCCGTAAAATGGACTCTTTGGACTTTTAACTGAGTAAAAAATATAGAAACTGAGTTTTTGGAATATAATCTTGTTGAAAAGCTCGTAATCAATTATATGAAATCCTAAAATTGGATAAAAACTTGTTTTTCGGTACTTTTTGTAGAGGTTTCGGGGGAGCGGGTCTAAATGGGCCTTAAAATGGACCCGTTGGAGTTTTAACTGTGTTAAAAGAACATAAATCGAACTTTTGCAATACAATAATGTTGAAAAGCTCGTAATCACTGATATTAACTCCTAAGTTTTGATTAAAACTTGATTTGCGGTCTTTTTTGTAGAGGTTTCGGATGAGAGGATCTAAATAGGCAATAAAATGGACCCGTTGGACTTTAAACTGAGTAAAAAGTACAATAATTGTGTTTTTGCAATATAATCATGTTGAAAAGATCGTAATCAACGATATGAAGTCCTAAATTTTAATTAAAACTTGTTTTTCGGTCTTTTTTGTAGAGGTTTCGGGCGAGAGAGTCTAAATGGGTCGTAAAATGGACCCGTTGGACATTTAATTGAGTAAAAAATACAGATATTGAGTTTTTTTAATATAATTTTGTTGAAAAGCTTGTAATCAATTATATGAACTCCTAAAATTTGATTAAAACTTGTTTTCGGTCATTTTTGAAGAGGTTTCGGGCGAGCGAGTCTAAATGGGCCTTAAAATGGACCCGTTGAACTTTTAACTGTGTCAAAAGAACATAAATCAAATTTTTGCAATATAATAGTGTTGAAAAGCTCTTAATCAATGATATGAACTCCTAAGTTTTGATTAAAACTTTATTTGCGGTCCTTTTTGTAGATGTTTCAGACGAGGGGGTCTAAATGGGTCGTAAAATGGACCCGTTGGACTTTAAACTGAGTAAAAAGTACATATTTTGAGTTTTTGCGATATAATTTTGTTGAAAGGACCGTAATCAATTATATGAAGTCCTAAAATTTGATTAAAACATGTTTTTCAGTCCTTTTGTAGAGGTTTCGAGCGAGCGGGTCTAAATGGGCCTTAAAATGGACCTTTTGGAATTTTAACTGAGTAAGAAATACATAAATTGTTTTTTTGCAATATAATCTTGTTGATTAGCTCGTAATCAATTATATGAACTCCTAAAATTTGATTAAAACTCGTTTTTCGGTACTTTTTGTAGAGGTTTCGGGCGAGCGGGTCTAAATGGGCCTTAAAATGGACCCGTTGGACTTTAAACTGAGTAAAAAATACAGAAATTGAGTTTTTGTAATATAATCTTGTTGAAAAGCTCGTAATTAATTATATTAACTCCTAAAATTGGATCAAAACTTGTTTGTCGGTCCTTTTTGTAGAGGTTTCGGGTGAGCGGGTCTAAATGGACTCGTTGAACTTTTAACTGAGTAAAAGGAACAAAATTTGAATTTTTGCAATACAATAGTGTTGAAAAGCTCGTAATCAACGATATGAACTCTTAAGTTTTGATTAAAACTTGTTTTGCGGTCCTTTTTGTAGAGGTTTCGGACGAGCGGGTCTAAATGGGCCGTAAAATGGACCCGTTGGACTTTTAACTAAGTAAAAAGTGCTTAAATTGAGTTTTTGCAATATAATCGTGTTGAAAAGATTGTAATCAATGAAATGAAGTCCTAAAATTTGATTAAACTTACTTTTTGGTCCTTTTTGTAGAGGTTTCGGGCGAGCCGGTCTAAATGGGCCGTAAAATGGACTCGTTAGACTTTTAACTGAGTAAAAAATAAAAAAATTGAGTTTTTGCAATATGATCTTGTTGAAAAGCTCATAATCAATTATATGAACTCCTAAATTTTGATCAAAACTTGTTTTTCGGTCTTTTTTGTAGAGGTTTCGGACGAGAAGGTCTAAATGGGCCGTAAAATGGACCCGTTGGACTTTAAATTAAGTAAAAATTAAAAAACTTGATATGAAGTCCTAGAATTTGATTAAAACTTATTTTTCGATCCTTTTTGTCGAGGTTTCGGGCGAGCGAGTCTAAATGGGCCGTAAAATGGACCCGTTGTACTTTTAACTAAGAAAAAAAACAAAAATTGAGATTTCGCAATATAATCTTTTTTAAAAGCTCGTAATCAATTATATGAACTCCTAAAATTTAATTAAAACATGTTTTCGGTCCTTTTTGTAGAGGTTTCGGGAGAGCGGGTCTAAATCGGCCTTAAAATGGACCCGTTGGACTTTTAACTGAGTAAGAAACACAGAAATTGAATTTTTGCAATATAATCTTGTTGAAAAGCTCGTAATCAATTATATGAACTCCTAAGATTTAATTAAAACTTGTTTTTCGTTCATTTTTAAAGAGGTTTCGGGCGAGGGGGTCTAAATGGGCCGTAAAATGGATCCGTTGGACTTTTAACTCAGTAAAAAATACAGAAATTGAGTTTTTGCAATATAATCTTTTTGAAAAGCTCGTAATCAATTATATTAACTCCTAAAAATGGATCAAAACTTGTTTTTCGGTACTTTTTGTAGAGGTTTCGGTCTTTTTTGCAATACAATAGTGTTGAAAAGCTCGTAATCAACGATATGAACTCTTAAGTTTTGATTAGAAGTTGTTTTGCGGGCCTTTTTGTAGAGGTTTCGGACGAGCAGGTCTAAAAGAGCCGTAAAATCGACCTGTTGGATTTTTAACATCGTAAAAAGTACATAAATTGGGTTTTTGCAATATAATCGGGTTGAAAAGATCGTAATCAATGATATGAAGTCCAAAAATTTGATTAAACTTGTTTTTCGGTCCTTTTTGTAGGGTTTCGGGCGAGCGAGTCTAAATGGGTCATAAAATGGACCCGTTGAACTTTTAACTGAGTAAAAAATACAGAAATTGAGGTTTTGCAATATAATCTTATTGAAAAGATCGTAATCAATTATATGAACTCCTAAAATTTGATCAAACCTTGTTTTTCGGTCCTTTTTGTAGAGATTTCGAGTGAGCGGGACTAAATGGGCCTTAAAATGGACCCGTTGGGCTTTTAACTTGGTAAAAAGAACATAAAATTGAATTTCTGCAATACAATAGTGTTGAAAAGCTCGTAATCAATTATATGAACTCTTAAGTTTTGATTAAAAGTTGATTTACGGTCTTTTTTGGAGAGGTTTCGGACGAGAAGGTCTGAATGGGCCGTAAAATGGACCCGTCGGACTTTAAACTGAGTAAAAAGTACAAAAATTGAGTCTTTGCAATATAATCGTGTTGAAAAGATCGTAATCAATGATATGAAGTCCTAAATTTTGATTAAAACTTGTTTTTCGATCCTTTTTGTAGAGGTATCGGGCGAACGAGTCTAAATGGGCCGTAAAATGGTCCCGTTGGACTTTTAACTAAGTAAAAAATACAAAATTTGAATTTTTGCAGTGTAATCTTGTTGAAAAGCTCGTAATCAATTATATGAACTCCTAAAATTTGATTAAAATTTGTTTTTCAATCCTTTTAGTAGATGTTCCGAGCGAGCGGGTCTAAATGGGCCATAAAATGAACCCGTTGGACTTTTAACTGTGTTAAAAGAACATAAATCGAATTTTGCAATACAATAATGTTGAAAAGCTCGTAATCAATGATATGAACTCATCAGTTTTGATTAAAACTTTATTAGCAGTCTTTTTTTGTAGATGTTTCGGACGAGCGGGTCTAAATGGGCTGTAAAATGGACCCGTTGAACTTTAAACTGAGTAAAAAGTACATAATTTGAGTTTTTGCAATATAATTCTGTTGCAAAGATCGTAATCAATGATATGAAGTCCTAAAATTTGATTAAAACATGTTTTTCGGTTCTTTTTGTAGAGGTTCCGAGCGAGCGGGTCTAAAATGGGCCTTAAAATAGACTCGTTGGACTTTCAACTGAGTAATAAATACAGAAATTGAATTTTTGAGATATAATCTTGTTGAAAAGATTGTAATCAGTTATATGAACTCCTAAAATTTGATTAAAACTTGATCTGTGGTCTTTTTTGTAGAGGTTTCGGACGAGAAGGTCTAAATGAGCCGTAAAATGGACCCGTTGGACTTTAAAATACGTAAAAAGTACAAAAATTGAATCTTTGCAATATAATCGTGTTGAAAAGATCATAATCAATGATATGAAGTCCTAAGATTTGATTAAAACTTGTGTTTCGATCATTTTTGTAGAGGTTTCGGGCGAGCGGGTCTAAATGGGCCTTAAAATGGACCCGTTGGACTTTTAACTGTGTCAAAAGAAAATAAATCGAATTTTGCAATACAATAGTGTTGAAAAGCTCGTAATCAATGATATGAACTCCTAAGTTTTGATTAAAACTTTATTTGTGGTCCTTTTTGTAGATGTTTTGGACGAGCGGGTCTAAATGGGCCGTAAAATGGACCCGTTGGACTTTAAACTGCGTAAAAAGTACATACTTTGAGTTTTTGCAATATAATTCTGTTGAAAAGATCGTAATCAATGATATGATGTCCGAAAATTTGATCAAAACATGTTTATCTGTCCTTTTTGTAGAGGTTTCGGGCGAGCGGGTCTAAATGGGCCTTAAAATGGACCCGTTAGACTTTTAACTGAGTAAAAAATACAAAAATTGACTTTTTGCAATTTAATCTTGTTTAAAAGCTCGTAATCAATTATATGAACTCCTAAAATTTAATTAAAACCTGTTTTTCGGTACTTTTTGTAGAGGTTTCGAGCGAGCGGGTCTAAACGGGCCTTAAAATGGACACGTTGGACTTTAACTAGGTTAAAAGAACATAAATTGAGTTTTTGCAATACAATAGTGTTGTAAAGCCCGTTATCAATGATATGAATTCCTAAGTTTTGATTAAAACTTGTTTTTCGGTCCTTTTTGTTGAGGTTTCGGGCGAGTGGATCTAAATGAGCCGTAAAATGGACCCGTTGGACTTTTAACTGAGTAAAAAATGAAGAAATTGAGTTTTTGCAATATAATCGTGTTGAAAAGATCGTAATCAATGATATGAAGTCCTAAAATTTGATTAAACTTGTTTTTCAGTCCTTTTGTAGGGTTTTCGGGCAAGGGGGTCGAAATGGGCCGTAAAATGGACCCGTTGGACTTTTAACTGAGTAAGAAATACAGAAATTGAGTTTTTGCAATATAATCTTGTTGAAAAGCTCGTAATCAATTATTTGAACTCCTAAAATTTGATAAAAACTTTTTTTTCGGTCCTTTTTGTAGAGGTTTGGAGTGAGCGGGTCTAAATGGGCCTTAAAATGGACTCGTTGGGCATTTAATAGAGTAAAAAGAACATATATTGAATTTTTGAAATACAATAGTGTTGAAAAGCTCGTAATCAACTATATGAAGTCCTAAGTTTTGATTAAAACTTATTTTGCTATCCTTTTGTAGAGGTTTCGGGCGAGCGGGTCTAAATGGGCCTTAAAATGAACCTGTTGGACTTTTAACTGAGTAAAAAGTACAAAAATTGAGTTTTTGCAATAAAATCTTGTTGAAAAGATCGTAATCAATGATATGAAGTCCTAAAATTTGATTAAAACTTATTTTTCGATCCTTTTTGTAGAAATTTCGGGCGAGCGGGTTTAAATGGGCCGTAAATGGACCCGTTGGACTTTTAACTAAGTAAAAAAATACAAAATTTTACTAAGTATAAATGGGTCTAAATGGGCATTAAAATGGACCCATTGGACTTTTAACTAGGTTAAAAATAATAGAAATTGAGTTTTTGCAATACAATAGTTTTGAAAAGTTCGTTATCAATGATTTGAACTCCTAAGTTTTGATTAAAACTTGTTTTTCAGTCCTTTTTGTAGAGTTTTCGGGTAAGAGGGTCTAAATGGGCCGTAAAATGGACCCGTTGGACTTTTAACTGAGTAAAAAATATAGAAATTGAGTTTTTGCAATATAATCTTTTTGAAAAGCTCGTAATCAATTATATGAACTCCTAAAATTTGATTAAAACATGTTTTTGGATCTTTTTCGTAGAGGTTTCGGTCGAGCGGGTCTAAATGGGCCTTAAAATGGACCCGTTGGACTTTTAACTAAGTAAAAAGAACATAAATTGAATTTTTCAATACAATAGTGTTCAAAAGTTCGTAATCAATGATATGAACTCCTAAGTTTTGATTAAAACTTGATTTGCGGTCTTTTTTGTAGAGGTTTCCGACGAGCGGGTCTAAATGGGCCGTAAAATGGACCCGTTGGACATTAAACTGAGTAAAAAGTACATAATTTGAGTTTTTTCAATATAAATCTATTGAAAAGATCGTAATCAATGATATGAAGTTCTAAAATTTGATTAAAACATGTTTTTCAGTCCTTGTTGTATAGGTTTCGGGCGAGCGGGTCTAAATGGGCCTTTAAATGGACCTGTTAGACTTTTAACTGAGTAAAAAATACATAAATTTAGTTTTTGCAATAAAATCGTGTTGAAAATCTCGTAATCAATTATATGAACTCCTAAATTTTGAATAAAACTTGTTTTCGGTATTTTTTGTAGAGGTTTCTAGCGAGCGCGTCGAAATGGGCCTTAAAATGGACTCGTTCGACTTTTAACTGAGTAAAAAGAACAGAAATTGATTTTTTCCAATACAATAGTGCTTAAAAGCTCATAATCAATGATATGAGGTCCTAAGTTTTGATTAAAACTTGTTTTGCGGTCCTTTTTGTAGAGGTTTCGGGCGAGCGAGTCTAAATGGGCCTTAAAATGGACCCGTTGGACTTTGAACTGAGTAAAAAGTACAAAAATTGAGTTTTTGCAATAAAATCTTGTTGAAAGGATCGCAATCAATGATATGAAGTCCTAAAATTTGATTAAACTTGTTTTTCGGTCCTTTTTGTAGAGGTTTCGGGCAAGCGGGTCTAAATGGGCTTTAAAATTGACCCGTTGGACTTTTAACTGAGTAAAAAGTACAGAAATTGAGTTTTTGCAATATAATCTTGTTGAAAAGCTGGTAATCAATTATATGAACTCCTGAAATTTGATTAAAACTTGTTTTTCAGTCCTTTTTGTAGAGGTATCGGACGAGTGTGTCTAAATGGACCTTAAAATGGACCTGTTGGACTTTTAACTGAGTAAAAAGAAAAGAAATTGAATTTTTGCAATACAATAGTGTTGAAAAGCTCCTAATCAATGATATGAACTCTTACGTTTTGGTTAAAACTTGTTTTGCGGTCCTTTTGTAGAGGTTTCAGACGAGTGGGTCTAAATGGGCCGTAAAATGGACCCGTTGGACTTTTAACTAAGTAAAAAGTACATAAATGATGTTTTTGCAATATAATCGTGTTGAAAAGATCGTAATCAATGATATGAAGTCCTAAAATTTGATTAAACTTGTTTTTCGGTCCTTTTTGTAGAGGTTACGAGCGAGCAGGTATAAATTGACCCGTTAGACTTTTAACTGAGTAAAAAGAACATAAATTGAATTTTTGCAGTACAATAGTGTTTAAAAGCTCATAATCAATGATATGAACTCCTAATTTTTTATTCAAACTTATTTTTCGATCCTTTTTGTAGAGGTTTCGGGCGAGCGGGTCTAAATGGGCCTTAAAATGGACCCATTGGACTTTTAACTGAGTAAAATGAAACATAAATAGAATTTTTGCAATACAATATGGTTGAAAAGCTCGTAATCAACGATATGAACTCTTAAGTTTTGATTAAAACTTGTTTTGCGGTCCTTTTTGTAGAGGTTTCGGACGAGCGGGTCTAAATGGGCCGTAAAATGGACCCGTTGGACTTTCAACTGAGTAAAAAAATACAGAAATTGAGATTTTGCAATATAATTGTGTTGAAAAGATCGTAATCAATGATATGAAGTCCTAAAATTTGATTAAACCTGTTTTTCGATCCTTTTTGTAGAGGTTTCGGGCAAGCGGTTCTAAATGGGCCTTAAAATTGACCCTTTGGACTTTTAACTGATTAAAAAGAACATAAATTGATTTTTTGCAATACAATAGTGTTGAAAAGCTCGTAATCAACGATATGAAGTCCTAAGTTTTGATTAAAACTTGTTTTGTGGTCCTTTTTGTAGAGGTTTCGGACGAGCGAGTCTAAACGGCCCGTAAAATGGACCTGTTGGACTTTTAACCGAGTAAAAAGTACATAAATTGAGTTTTTGAATTATAATCGTGTTGAAAAGATCGTAATCAATGATATGAAGTCCTAAATTTTGATTTAACTTGCTTTTCGGTCATTCTGTAAAGGTTTCGGCCGAACGAGTCTAAATGGGCCGTAAAATAGACCCGTTGAACTTTTAACTGAGTAAAAAATACAGAAATTGAGTTTTTGCAATATAATCTTGTTGAAAAGCTCGTAATCAATTATATGAACTCCTAAAATTTGAACAAAACTTGTTTTTCGGTCCTTTTTGTAGAGGTTTCGAGTGAGCGGGTCTAAATGGGCCTTAAAATGGACCCGTTGGACTTTTAACTGAGTAAAAAGAATATAAATCGAATTTTTTGCATACAATATGGTTGAAAAGCTCGTAATCAACGATATGAAGTCCTAAGTTTTGATTAAAACTTGTTTTGCGGTCCTTTTTGTAGAGGTTTCGGACGAGCGGGTCTAAATGGGACGTAAAATGGACCCGTTGGACTTTCAACTGAGTAAAAAAATACAGAAATTGAGATTTTGCAATATAATCGTGTTGAAAAGATCGTAATCAATGATATGAAGTCCTAAAATTTGATTAAACCTGTTTTTCGATCCTTTTTGTAGAGGTTTCGGGCAAGCGGTTCTAAATGGGCCTTAAAATGGACCCTTTGGACTTTTAACTTATTAAGAAGAACATAAATTGATTTTTTGCAATACAATAGTGTTGAAAAGCTCGTAATCAACGATATAAAGTCCTAAGTTTTGATTAAAACTTGTTTTGTGGTCCTTTTTGTAGAGGTTTCGGACGAGCGAGTCTAAACGGGCCGTAAAATGGACCCGTTGGACTTTTAACCGAGTAAAAAGTACATAAATTGAATTTTTGAATTATAATCGTGTTGAAAAGATTGTAATCAATGATATGAAGTTCTAAAATTTGATTTAACTTGCTTTTCGGTTCTTCTGTAAAGGTTTCGGCCGAACGAGTCTAAATGGGCCGTAAAATGGACCCGTTGAACTTTTAATTGAGTAAAAAATACAGAAATTGAGTTTTTGCAACATAATATTGTTGAAAAGCTCGTAATCAATTATATGAACTCCTAAAATTTGAACAAAATTTGTTTTTCGGTCCTTTTTGTAGAGGTTTCGAGTGAGCGGGTCTAAATGGGCCTTAAAATGGACCCGTTGGAATTTTAACTGAGTAAAAAGAAGATAAATCGAATTTTTGCAATACAATATTGTTGAAAAGCTCGTAATCAACGATATGAAGTCCTAAGTTTTGATCAAAACTTGTTTTGCGGTCCTTTTTGTAGAGGTTTCGGGTGAGCGGGTCTAAATGGACCGTAAAATGGACTCGTTGGACTTTTAACTAAGTAAAAAATACAGAAATTGAGTTTTTGCAATATAATCTTGTTGAAAAGCTCGTAATCAATTATATGAACTCCTAAAATTTGATTAAAACATGTTTTTTGATCTTTTTCGTAGAGGTTTCGGTCGAGCGGGTCTAAATGTGCTGTGAAATGGACCCGTTGGACATTAAAATAAGTAAAAAGTACATAATTTGAGTTTTTTCAATATAATTCTATTGAAAAGATCGCATTCAATGATATGAAATCCTAAAATTTGATTAAAACATGTTTTTCAGTCCTTGTTGTAGAGGTTTCGGGTGAGCGGGTCTAAATGGGCCTTTAAATGGACCCGTTGGACTTTTAACTGAGTAAAAATATAGAAATTTAGTTTTTGCAATAAAATCGTGTTGCAAATGTCGTAATCAATTATATGAACTCCTAAAACTTGAATAAAACTTGTTTTCGTGATTTTTTGTAGAGGTTTCTAGCGAGCGCGTCGAAATGGGCCTTAAAATGGACCCATTGGACTTTTAAGTGAGTAAAAAGAACAGAAATTGATTTTTTTCCAATACAATAGTGCTTAAAAGCTCGTAATCAATGATATGAGGTCCTAAGTTTTGATTAAAACTTGTTTTGTGGTCCTTCTTGTAGAGGTTTCGGGCGAGCGGGTCTAAATGGGCCTTAAAATGGACCCATTGGACTTTTAACTGAGTAAAATGAAACATAAATAGAATTTTTGCAATACAATATGGTTGAAAAGCTCGTAATCAACGATATGAACTCTTAAGTTTTGATTAAAACTTGTTTTGCGGTCCTTTTTGTAGAGGTTTCGGACGAGCGGGTCTAAATGGGCCGTAAAATGGACCCGTTGGACTTTCAACTGAGTAAAAAAATACAGAAATTGAGATTTTGCAATATAATTGTGTTGAAAAGATCGTAATCAATGATATGAAGTCCTAAAATTTGATTAAACCTGTTTTTCGATCCTTTTTGTAGAGGTTTCGGGCAAGCGGTTCTAAATGGGCCTTAAAATTGACCCTTTGGACTTTTAACTGATTAAAAAGAACATAAATTGATTTTTTGCAATACAATAGTGTTGAAAAGCTCGTAATCAACGATATGAAGTCCTAAGTTTTGATTAAAACTTGTTTTGTGGTCCTTTTTGTAGAGGTTTCGGACGAGCGAGTCTAAACGGCCCGTAAAATGGACCTGTTGGACTTTTAACCGAGTAAAAAGTACATAAATTGAGTTTTTGAATTATAATCGTGTTGAAAAGATCGTAATCAATGATATGAAGTCCTAAAT
Source organism: Hibiscus trionum (assembly GCA_030270665.1). NCBI lineage: Eukaryota > Viridiplantae > Streptophyta > Magnoliopsida > Malvales > Malvaceae > Hibiscus > Hibiscus trionum. The sequence continues at coordinate 34,259,161 of BSYR01000026.1, read as the reverse complement.
TTTGATTTAACTTGCTTTTCGGTCATTCTGTAAAGGTTTCGGCCGAACGAGTCTAAATGGGCCGTAAAATAGACCCGTTGAACTTTTAACTGAGTAAAAAATACAGAAATTGAGTTTTTGCAATATAATCTTGTTGAAAAGCTCGTAATCAATTATATGAACTCCTAAAATTTGAACAAAACTTGTTTTTCGGTCCTTTTTGTAGAGGTTTCGAGTGAGCGGGTCTAAATGGGCCTTAAAATGGACCCGTTGGACTTTTAACTGAGTAAAAAGAACATAAATCGAATTTTTTGCATACAATATGGTTGAAAAGCTCGTAATCAACGATATGAAGTCCTAAGTTTTGATTAAAACTTGTTTTGCGGTCCTTTTTGTAGAGGTTTCGGACGAGCGGGTCTAAATGGGACGTAAAATGGACCCGTTGGACTTTCAACTGAGTAAAAAAATACAGAAATTGAGATTTTGCAATATAATCGTGTTGAAAAGATCGTAATCAATGATATGAAGTCCTAAAATTTGATTAAACCTGTTTTTCGATCCTTTTTGTAGAGGTTTCGGGCAAGCGGTTCTAAATGGGCCTTAAAATGGACCCTTTGGACTTTTAACTTATTAAGAAGAACATAAATTGATTTTTTGCAATACAATAGTGTTGAAAAGCTCGTAATCAACGATATAAAGTCCTAAGTTTTGATTAAAACTTGTTTTGTGGTCCTTTTTGTAGAGGTTTCGGACGAGCGAGTCTAAACGGGCCGTAAAATGGACCCGTTGGACTTTTAACCGAGTAAAAAGTACATAAATTGAATTTTTGAATTATAATCGTGTTGAAAAGATTGTAATCAATGATATGAAGTTCTAAAATTTGATTTAACTTGCTTTTCGGTTCTTCTGTAAAGGTTTCGGCCGAACGAGTCTAAATGGGCCGTAAAATGGACCCGTTGAACTTTTAATTGAGTAAAAAATACAGAAATTGAGTTTTTGCAACATAATATTGTTGAAAAGATCGTAATCAATTATATGAACTCCTAAAATTTGAACAAAATTTGTTTTTCGGTCCTTTTTGTAGAGGTTTCGAGTGAGCGGGTCTAAATGGGCCTTAAAATGGACCCGTTGGAATTTTAACTGAGTAAAAAGAAGATAAATCGAATTTTTGCAATACAATATTGTTGAAAAGCTCGTAATCAACGATATGAAGTCCTAAGTTTTGATCAAAACTTGTTTTGCGGTCCTTTTTGTAGAGGTTTCGAGTGAGCGGGTCTAAATGGACCGTAAAATGGACTCGTTGGACTTTTAACTAAGTAAAAAATACAGAAATTGAGTTTTTGCAATATAATCTTGTTGAAAAGCTCGTAATCAATTATATGAACTCCTAAAATTTGATTAAAACATGTTTTTTGATCTTTTTCGTAGAGGTTTCGGTCGAGCGGGTCTAAATGTGCTGTGAAATGGACCCGTTGGACATTAAAATAAGTAAAAAGTACATAATTTGAGTTTTTTCAATATAATTCTATTGAAAAGATCGCATTCAATGATATGAAATCCTAAAATTTGATTAAAACATGTTTTTCAGTCCTTGTTGTAGAGGTTTCGGGTGAGCGGGTCTAAATGGGCCTTTAAATGGACCCGTTGGACTTTTAACTGAGTAAAAATATAGAAATTTAGTTTTTGCAATAAAATCGTGTTGCAAATGTCGTAATCAATTATATGAACTCCTAAAACTTGAATAAAACTTGTTTTCGTGATTTTTTGTAGAGGTTTCTAGCGAGCGCGTCGAAATGGGCCTTAAAATGGACCCATTGGACTTTTAAGTGAGTAAAAAGAACATAAATTGATTTTTTTCCAATACAATAGTGCTTAAAAGCTCGTAATCAATGATATGAGGTCCTAAGTTTTGATTAAAACTTGTTTTGTGGTCCTTCTTGTAGAGGTTTCGGGCGAGCGGGTCTAAATGGGCCTTAAAATGGACCCATTGGACTTTTAACTGAGTAAAATGAAACATAAATAGAATTTTTGCAATACAATATGGTTGAAAAGCTCGTAATCAACGATATGAACTCTTAAGTTTTGATTAAAACTTGTTTTGCGGTCCTTTTTGTAGAGGTTTCGGACGAGCGGGTCTAAATGGGCCGTAAAATGGACCCGTTGGACTTTCAACTGAGTAAAAAAATACAGAAATTGAGATTTTGCAATATAATTGTGTTGAAAAGATCGTAATCAATGATATGAAGTCCTAAAATTTGATTAAACCTATTTTTCGATCCTTTTTGTAGAGGTTTCGGGCAAGCGGTTCTAAATGGGCCTTAAAATTGACCCTTTGGACTTTTAACTGATTAAAAAGAACATAAATTGATTTTTTGCAATACAATAGTGTTGAAAAGCTCGTAATCAACGATATGAAGTCCTAAGTTTTGATTAAAACTTGTTTTGTGGTCCTTTTTGTAGAGGTTTCGGACGAGCGAGTCTAAACGGCCCGTCAAATGGACCTGTTGGACTTTTAACCGAGTAAAAAGTACATAAATTGAGTTTTTGAATTATAATCGTGTTGAAAAGATCGTAATCAATGATATGAAGTCCTAAAATTTGATTTAACTTGCTTTTCGGTCATTCTGTAAAGGTTTCGGCCGAACGAGTCTAAATGGGCCGTAAAATAGACCCGTTGAACTTTTAACTGAGTAAAAAATACAGAAATTGAGTTTTTGCAATATAATCTTGTTGAAAAGCTCGTAATCAATTATATGAACTCCTAAAATTTGAACAAAACTTGTTTTTCGGTCCTTTTTGTAGAGGTTTCGAGTGAGCGGGTCTAAATGGGCCTTAAAATGGACCCGTTGGACTTTTAACTGAGTAAAAAGAACATAAATCGAATTTTTTGCATACAATATGGTTGAAAAGCTCGTAATCAACGATATGAAGTCCTAAGTTTTGATTAAAACTTGTTTTGCGGTCCTTTTTGTAGAGGTTTCGGACGAGCGGGTCTAAATGGGACGTAAAATGGACCCGTTGGACTTTCAACTGAGTAAAAAAATACAGAAATTGAGATTTTGCAATATAATCGTGTTGAAAAGATCGTAATCAATGATATGAAGTCCTAAAATTTGATTAAACCTGTTTTTCGATCCTTTTTGTAGAGGTTTCGGGCAAGCGGTTCTAAATGGGCCTTAAAATGGACCCTTTGGACTTTTAACTTATTAAGAAGAACATAAATTGATTTTTTGCAATACAATAGTGTTGAAAAGCTCGTAATCAACGATATAAAGTCCTAAGTTTTGATTAAAACTTGTTTTGTGGTCCTTTTTGTAGAGGTTTCGGACGAGCGAGTCTAAACGGGCCGTAAAATGGACCCGTTGGACTTTTAACCGAGTAAAAAGTACATAAATTGAATTTTTGAATTATAATCGTGTTGAAAAGATTGTAATCAATGATATGAAGTTCTAAAATTTGATTTAACTTGCTTTTCGGTTCTTCTGTAAAGGTTTCGGCCGAACGAGTCTAAATGGGCCGTAAAATGGACCCGTTGAACTTTTAATTGAGTAAAAAATACAGAAATTGAGTTTTTGCAACATAATATTGTTGAAAAGCTCGTAATCAATTATATGAACTCCTAAAATTTGAACAAAATTTGTTTTTCGGTCCTTTTTGTAGAGGTTTCGAGTGAGCGGGTCTAAATGGGCCTTAAAATGGACCCGTTGGAATTTTAACTGAGTAAAAAGAAGATAAATCGAATTTTTGCAATACAATATTGTTGAAAAGCTCATAATCAACGATATGAAGTCCTAAGTTTTGATCAAAACTTGTTTTGCGGTCCTTTTTGTAGAGGTTTCGGGTGAGCGGGTCTAAATGGACCGTAAAATGGACTCGTTGGACTTTTAACTAAGTAAAAAATACAGAAATTGAGTTTTTGCAATATAATCTTGTTGAAAAGCTCGTAATCAATTATATGAACTCCTAAAATTTGATTAAAACATGTTTTTTGATCTTTTTCGTAGAGGTTTCGGTCGAGCGGGTCTAAATGTGCTGTGAAATGGACCCGTTGGACATTAAAATAAGTAAAAAGTACATAATTTGAGTTTTTTCAATATAATTCTATTGAAAAGATCGCATTCAATGATATGAAATCCTAAAATTTGATTAAAACATGTTTTTCAGTCCTTGTTGTAGAGGTTTCGGGTGAGCGGGTCTAAATGGGCCTTTAAATGGACCCGTTGGACTTTTAACTGAGTAAAAATATAGAAATTTAGTTTTTGCAATAAAATCGTGTTGCAAATGTCGTAATCAATTATATGAACTCCTAAAACTTGAATAAAACTTGTTTTCGTGATTTTTTGTAGAGGTTTCTAGCGAGCGCGTCGAAATGGGCCTTAAAATGGACCCATTGGACTTTTAAGTGAGTAAAAAGAACAGAAATTGATTTTTTTCCAATACAATAGTGCTTAAAAGCTCGTAATCAATGATACGAGGTCCTAAGTTTTGATTAAAACTTGTTTTGTGGTCCTTCTTGTAGAGGTTTCGGGCGAGCGGGTCTAAATGGGCCTTGAAATGGACCCGTTGGACTTTTAACTGAGTAAAAAGAACAAAAATTGATTTTTTGCAATACAATAGTGTTGAAAAGCTCGTAGTAAACGATATGAAGTCCTAAGTTTTGATTAAAACTTGATTTGCGGTCTTTTTTGTAGAGGTTTCTTACGAGAAGGTCTAAATGGGCCGTAAAATGGACCCGTTGGACTTTAAACTAAGTAAAAAGTACAAAAATTGAGTCTTTGCAATATAATCGCGTTGAAAAGATCGTAATCAATGATATGAAGTCCTTAAATTTGATTAAAACTTGTTTTTTGATCCTTTTTGTAGAGGTTTCGGGCGAGCGGGTCTAAATGGGCCGTAAAATGGACCCGTTGGACTTTTAACTAAGTTAAAAATACAGAAATTGAGTTTTTGCAATATAATCTTGTTCAAAAGCTCGTAATCAATTATATGAACTCCTAAAATTTGATCAAAACTTGTTTTCGGTACTTTTTGTAGAGGTTTCGGGCGAGCGGGTCTAAATGGGCCTTAAAATGGACTCGTTGGACTTTTAACTGAGTAAGAAATACAGAAATTGACCAGTATTTTTGAACAAAATAATATTTAAAGACTGGATCTTAAACGTATATAATTCCCTAAGTCTTTTCCTATGTTTTTCAAGCCTAAGTATGCAAAAACGCCCAGGCGTATCGATACCCTTATGCGTATCGATACCCTATTTTGCCACTGGAATTTTAATGGAGTTACCGAACCGATACGCCTTGCAACCGTATCGATACGATATTCATCTGGGCAACTGTTTTCATGAAACCGTACCGATACGCCTTGCAACCGTATCGATACGATAAGCTCATCTTTGAAAAATCTGAGCATATAATTATTTGACCGTTACTTGTCAGTTGGTTGGTTTCCCAATTTTCAAAAGATCGTTATACCGTACCGATACGCTTGGTATGCGTATCGATACACTTTTTATGTAAACTTGGCTTGGGATTCCAGTGAGCAAAAACCGTATCGATACGGCCTTCCGTATCGATACGCCCCTTAAAACCGTACCGGTACACCTTCTATACGTATCGATACGCCCTGTTTTCAGGCACAACGGCTCTTTCCTCTTTGATGCAGGTATCGATACGCCCTTCCCGAGTACCGATACGGTAGGCTGCAGAGCTGCATTTAATGCGGGAAAATTGCTCCCAACGGCTCTATTGATGATCCCAACTACCCAAACGGCTAGAAATCAATGCAAGGATATAAAAACAAGCTTCAATTGACCAGGCAACAACTATTGAACCCACAAGAAACATCAAAGCAAAAAATCCAAACCCTAGTGCTCTTCAAAGTCAAATTCTTGTACCCAACTCTACTGTTTTCAATTGTCTCTTTGTATTGTGAGTTTGGGGTGATTGAAATTGTAATTGAGTAGACATTTATCCTTTGTGAGGAATTATTTGAGTTTACCAAAACTACTCTTTGTAATTTGAGTGGATTAAGCTTTGGGTAGAAAGCTTAATCGAATTTGTAAGGTTACCTCCTCATCCAAGAAAAGGGGAAGAATTCAAGTAGTGAATTGGTTGAAAATCCTTAGTGGGAACTAAGGTAGTGGATGTAGAGTTCATTTGGAGAACTTGAACCACTCTAACTACTTGTGTCATCTTTTATTTTTCACCAATTCCTCCCACCAAATTTTTAATTGCCAATTCACCCCCCTCTTGGCCATTTGCAATTGTGTGATCAACTCAACAGAAAAGCTCGTAATCAAATATATGAACTCCTAAAATTTGATTAAAACTTGTTTTGCGGTCTTTTTTGTAGAGGTTTCGGACGAGAAGGTTTAAATGGGCCGTGAAATGGACCTGTTGGACTTTAAACTAAGTAAAAAGTACAAAATTTGAGTCTTTGCAATATAATCATGTTGAAAAGATCGTAATCAATGATATGAAGTCCTAAAATTTGATTAAAACTTTTTTTCGATCCTTTTTGTAGAGGTTTCGGGCGAACTAGTCTAAATGGGCCGTAAAATGGACCCGTTGAACTTTTAACTGAGTAAAAAATAAATAAATTGAGTTTTTACAATATAATCTTGTTGAAAAGCTCGTAATCAATTATATGAACTCCTAAAATTTGATCGAAGCTTGTTTTTCGGTCCTTTTTGAAGAGGTTTCGAGTGAGCGGGTCTAAATGGGCCTTAAAATGGACCCGTTGGACTTTTAACTAGGTAAAAAGAACATAAATAGAATTTTGCAATACAATATGGTTGAAAAGCTCGTAATCAACGATATGAAGTCCTAAGTTTTGATTAAAATTTGTTTTGCGGTCCTTTTTGTAGAGGTTTCGGGTGAGCGGGTCTAAATGGACCGTAAAATGGACTCGTTGGACTTTTAACTAAGTAAAAAATACAGAAATTGAGTTTTTTCAATATAATCTTGTTGAAAAGCTCGTAATAATTTATATGAACTCCTAAAATTTGATTAAAATATGTTTTTGGATCTTTTTCGTAGAGGTTTCGGTTGAGGGGGTCTAAATGGGCCGTGAAATGGACCCGTTGGACATTAAACTAAGTAAAAAGTACATAATTTGAGTTTTTTCAATATAATTCTATTGAAAAGATCGTAATCAATGATATGAAATCATAAAATTTGATTAAAATATGTTTTTCAGTCCTTGTTGTAGAGGTTTCGGGTGAGCGGGTCTAATTGGGCCTTAAAATGGACTCGTTGGACTTTTAACTGAGTAAAAATACAGAAATTTAGTTTTTGCAATAAAATCGTGTTGCAAATGTCGTAATCAATTATATGAACTCCTAAAATTTGAATAAAACTTGTTTTCATGATTTTTTGTAGAGATTTCTAGCGAGCGCGTCGCAATGGGCCTTAAAATGGACCCGTTGGACTTTTAAGTGAGTAAAAAGAACAGAAATTGATTTTTTCCAATTCAATAGTGCTTAAAAGCTCGTAATCAATGATATGAAGTCCTAAGTTTTGATTAAAACTTGTTTTGTTGTCCTTCTTGTAGAGGTTTCGGGCGAGCGGGTCTAAATGGGCCTTAAAATGGACCCGTTGGACTTTTAACAAAGTAAAAAGAACATAAATTGATTTTTTGCAATACAATAGTGTTAAAAAGCTCGTAATCAACTATATGAAGTCCTAAGTTTTGATTAAAACTTATTTTGCGGTTCTTTTTGTAGAGGTTTCGGGCGAGCGGCTCTAAATGGTCCTTAAAATGGACCCGTTGGACTTTTATCTGAGTAAAAAGTACTAAAATTGAGTTTTTGAAATAAAATCTTGTTGAAAAGATCGTAATCAATGATATGAACTCCTGAAATTTGATTAAAACTTGTTTTTCAGTCCTTTTTGTAGAGGTATGGGAGGAGCAGGTCTAAATGGGCTGTAAAATTGACCCGTTGGACTTTTAACTGAGTAAAAAATATAGAAATTGAGTTTTGCAATATAATCTTGTTGAAAAGCTCGTAACCAATTATATGAACTCCTGAAATTTGATTAAAACTAGTTTTTCAGTCCTTTTGTAAAGGTATTGGGCGAGCGGGTCTAAATGAGCCTTAAAATGGACCTGTTGGACTTTTAACTGAGTAAAAAGAACAGAAATTGAATTTTTGCAATACAATAGTGTTGAAAAGATCGTAATCAATGATATGAACTCTTAAGTATTGCTTGAAACTTGTTTTGCGGTCCTTTTGTAGAGGTTTCGGACGAGCGGGTCTAAATGGGCCGTAAAGAGGACCCGTTGGACTTTTAACTGAGTAAAAAGTACATAAATTGAGTTTTTGCAATATAATCGTGTTGAAAAGATAGTAATCAATGATAAGAAGTCCTAAAACTTGATTAAACCTGTTTTTCGGTCCTTTTTGTAGAGGTTACGAGCGAGCGGGTCTAAATGGACTCGTTAGACTTTTAACTAAGTTAAAAGAACAGAAATTGAATTTTTGCAATACAATAGTGTTGAAAAGCTCGTAATAAATGATATGAACTATTAAGTTTTGATTAAAACTTGTTTTGCGGTCCTTTTTGTAGAGGTTTCGGACGAGCGGGTCAAAAGGGACCGTAAAATGGACCCGTTGGACTTTTAACTAAGTAAAAAGTATATAAATTGAGTTTTTGCAATATAATCGTGTTGAAAAGATCGTAATCAATGATATGAAGTCCTAAATTTGATTAAACTTGTTTTTCGGTCCTTTTTGTAGAGGTTACGAGGGAGCGGGTCTAAATGGACCCGTTAGACTTTTAACTGAGTAAAAAGCACAGAAATTGAATTTTTGCAGTACAATAGTGTTGAAAAGCTCGTAATCAATGATATAAACTCCTAAGTTTTGATTAAAAATTATTTTTCAGTCCTTTTTCTAGAGGTTTTGGGCGAGCAGGTCTAAAAGGGGGCCGTAAAATGGACCCGTTGGACTTTTAACTGAGTAAAAAATATAGAAATTGAGTTTTTGCAATTTAATTTTGATGAAAAGCTCGTAATAAATTATATGAACTTCTAAAATTTGCATAAAACATATTTTCGGTCCTTTTCGTAGTGGTTTCGGGCGAGCGGGTCTAAATGGGCCTTAAAATGGACCCGTTGGACTTTTAACTGAGTAAAAAGAACATAAATCGAATTTTTGCAACACAATAGGGTTGAAAAGCTCGTAATCAACGATATGAAGTCCTAAGTTTTGATTAAAACTTGTTTTGTGGTCCTTTTTTGTAGAGGTTTCAGTCGAGTGGGTCTAAATAGGCCATAAAATGGACCCGTTAGACTTTTAACTGAGTAAAAAAATACAGAAATTGAGTTTTTGCAATATAATCATGCTGAAAAGATCGTAATCAATGATATGAAGTCCTAAAATTTGATTAAACTTGTTTTTCGATCCTTTTTGTAAAGGTTTCGGGCGAGCGGTTCTAAATGGGCCTTGAAATGGACCCTTTGGACTTTTAACTGATTAAAAAGAACAGAAATTGATTTTTTGCAATACAATAGTGTTGAAAAGCTCGTAATCAACGATGTGAAGTCCTAAGTTTTGATTAAAACTTGTTTTGCGGTCCTTTTTGTAGAGGTTTTGGACGAGCAGGTCTAAAAGGGCCGTAAAATGGACCCGTTGGACTTTTAACCGAGTAAAAAGTACATAAATTGAGTTTTTTTTAATTATAATCGTGTTGAAAAGATCGTAATCAATGATATGAAGTCCTAAAATTTGATTTAACTTGTTTTTCGGTCCTTTTGTAAAGGTTTCGGGCGAACTAGTCTAAATGGGCCGTAAAATGGACCCGTTGAACTTTTAACTAAGTAAAAAATACAGAAATTCAGTTTTTACAATATAATCTTGTGGAAAAGCTCGTAATCAATTATATGAACTCCTAAAATTTGATCAAAACTTGTTTTCGGTCCTTTTTATAGAGGTTTCGAGTGATCGGGTCTAAATGGGCCTTAAAATGGACCCGTTCGACTTTTAACTGAGTGAAAAGAACAAAAATTGATTTTTTGCAATACAATAGTGTTGAAAAGCTCGTAATAAACGATATGAAGTCCTAAGTTTTGATTAAAACTTGATTTGCGGTCTTTTTTGTAGAGGTTTCTTACGAGAAGGTCTAAATGGGCCGTAAAATGGACCCGTTGGACTTTAAACTAAGTAAAAAGTACAAAAATTGAGTCTTTGCAACATAATCGCGTTGAAAAGATCGTAATCAATGATATGAAGTCCTTAAATTTGATTAAAACTTGTTTTTCGGTCCTTTTTGTAGAGGTTTCGGGCGAGCGGGTCTAAATGGGCCGTAAAATGGACCCGTTGGACTTTTAACTAAGTAAAAAATACAGAAATTGAGTTTTTGCAATATAATCTTGTTGAAAAACTCGTAATCAATTATATGAACTCCTAAAATTTGATCAAAACTTGTTTTCGGTACTTTTTGTAGAGGTTTCGGGCGAGCGGGTCTAAATGGGCCTTAAAATGGACTCGTTGGACTTTTAACTGAGTAAGAAATACATAAATTGAATTTTTGCAATATAATCTTGTTGAAAATGTAAAACCAAAATTGATTTTGATATAACACATAAACTTAAGAACCAATTTGCAAAACAATAAATTTTTAAGTACTATTTAAAGTCACACAATTGACCAGTATTTTTGAACAAAATAATATTTAAAGACTGGCTCTTAAACGTATATAATTCCCTAAGTCTTTTCCTATGTTTTTCAAGCCTAAGTATGCAAAAACGCCCAGGCGTACCGATACCCTTATGCGTATCGATACCCTATTTTGCCACTGGAATTTTAATGGAGTTACCGTATCGATACGCCTTGCAACCGTATCGATATGATATTCATCTGGGCAATTGTTTTCATGAAACCGTACCGATACACCTTGCAACCGTATCGATACGATAAGCTCATCTTTGAAAAATCCGAGCATTTAATTATTTGACCGTTACTTGTCAGTTGGTTGGTTTCCGAATTTTCCAAAGATCGTTATACCGTACCGATACGCTTGGTATGCGTATCGATACACTTTTTATGTAAACTAGGCTTGGGATTCCAGTGAGCAAAAACCGTATCGATACGGCCTTCCGTATCGATACGCCCCTTAAAATCGTACCGGTACGCCTTCTATACGTATCGATACGCCCTGTTTTCAGGCACAACGGCTCTTTCCTCTTTGATGCAGGTATCGATACGCCCTTCCCGAGTACCGATACGGTAGGCTGCAGAGCTGCATTTAATGCGGGAAAATTGCTCCCAACGGCTCTATTGATGATCCCAACTACCCAAACGTCTAGAAATCAATGCAAGGATATAAAAACAAGCTTCAATTGACCAGGCAACAACTATTGAACCCACAAGCAACATCAAAGAAAAAAATCCAAACCCTAGTGCTCTTCAAAGTCTAATTCTTGTACCCAACTCTACTGTTTTCAATTGTCTCTTTGTATTGTGAGTTTGGGGTGATTGAAATTGTAATTGAGTAGACATTTATCGTTTGTGAGGAATTATTTGAGTTTACCAAAACTTCTCTTTGTAATTTAGGTGGATTAAGCTTTGGGTAGAAAGCTTAATCGAATTTGTAAGGTTACCTCCTCATCCAAGAAAAGGGGAAGAATTCAAGTAGTGAATTGGTTGAAAATCCTTAGTGAGAACTAAGGTAGTGGATGTAGAGTTCATTTGGAGAACTTGAACCACTCTAACTACTTGTGTCATCTTTTATTTTTCACCAATTCCTCCCACCAAATTTTTAATTTCCAATTCACCCCCCTCTTGGCCATTTGCAATTGTGTGATCAACTCAATAGAAAAGCTCGTAAGCAAATATATGAACTCCTAAATTTTGATTAAAACTTGTTTTGCGGTCTTTTTTGTAGAGGTTTCGGACGAGAAGGTTTAAATGGGCCGTGAAATGGACCTGTTGGACTTTAAACTAAGTAAAAAGTACAAAATTTGAGTCTTTGCAATATAATCGTGTTGAAAAGATCGTAATCAATGATATGAAGTCCTAAAATTTGATTAAAACTTGTTTTTCGATCCTTTTTGTAGATGTTTCGGGCGAGTGGGTCTAAATGGGTCGTAAAATGGACCCGTTGGACTTTTAACTAAGTAAAAACTACAAAATTTGAGTTTTTGTAGTATAATCTTGTTGAAAAGCTCGTAATCAATTAAATGAACTCCTAAAATTTGATTAAACTTGTTTTTCAGTCATTTTTGTAGAGGTTTCGGGCGAGCGGGTCTAAATTGGCCTTAAAATGGACCCGTTGGACTTTATCTAGGTTAAAAGAACAAAAATTGAGTTTTTGCAGTACAATAGTGTTGAAAACCTCGTTATCAATGATATGAACTCCTAAGTTTTGATTAAAACTTGTTTTTCGGTCTGTTTTGTAGAGGTTTCGGGTGAGCAGGTCTAAATAGGCCGTAAAATGGACCCGTTGGACTTTTAACTGAGTAAAAAATACAGAAATTGATTTTTTACAATATAATCTAATTGAAAAGCTGGTAATCAATTATATGAACTGCTAAAATTTGATTAAAACATGTTTTCAGTCCTTTTCGTAGAGATTTCAGGCGAGCGGGTTTTAAATGGGCCATAAAATGGACCCGTTGGAGTTTTAACAGAGTAAAAGGAACATAAATTAAATTTTTGCAATACATTAGTGGTCAAAAGCTCGTAATCAATGATATGACCTCCTATGTTTTGATTAAAACTTGATTTGCGTTCCTTTTTGTAGAGGTTTCGGACGAGCGGGTAAAAAGTACATAATGTGAGTTTTTTCAATCTAATTCTATTGAAAAGATCGTAATCAATGATATGAAGTCCTAAAATTTGATTAAAACATGTTTTTTTGGTCCTTGTTGTAGAGGTTTCAGACGAGTAGGTCTAAATGGGCCTTAAAATGGACCCTTTAGACTTTTAATTGAGTAAAAAATACAGAAATTTAGTTTTTGCAATATATTCGTGTTGAAAAGCTCGTAATCAATTATATGAACTCCTAAAATTTGAATAAAATTTGTTTTCGGTCCTTTTTGTAGAGGTTTCTAGCGAGCGCGTCTAAATGGGCCTTAAAATGGACCCGTTGTTCTTTTAACTGAGCAAAAAGAACATAAATTGATTTTTTGCAATACAATAGTGTTGAAAAGCTCGTAATCAACTATATGAAGTCCTAAGTTTTGATTAAAACTTATTTTGCGGTCCTTTTTGTAGAGGTCTCGGGCGAGCGGCTCTAAATGGGTCTTAAAATGGACATGTTGGACTTTTATCTAAGTAAAAAGTACAAAAATTGAGTTTTTGCAATAAAATCTTGTTGAAAAGATCGTAATCAATGATATGAACTCCTTAAATTTGATTAAAACTTGTTTTTCAGTCCTTTTTGTAGAGGTATCGGGTGAGCGGGTCTAAATGGGTTGTAAAATTGACCTGTTGTACTTTTAACTGAGTAAAAAATACAGAAATTGAGTTTGTGCAATATAAGATAGTTGAAAAGCTCGTAATCAATTATATGAACTCCTGAAATTTGATTAAAACTTGTTTTTCAGTCCTTTTTGTAGAGGTATCGGGCGAGCGGGTCTAAATGAGCCTTAAAATGGACCTGTTGGACTTTTAACTGAGTAAAAAGAACAGAAATTGAAATTTTACAATACAATAGTGTTGAAAAGCTCATAATCAATGATATGAACTCTTAAGTTTTGATTAAAACTTGTTTTCAGGTCCTTTTTGTAGAGGTTTCGGACGAGCGGGTCTAAATGGGCCGTAAAATGGACCCGTTGGACTTTTAACTAAGTAAAAAGTACATAAATTATGTTTTTGCAATATAATCGTGTTGAAAAGATCGTAATAAATGATATGAAGTCCTAAAATTTGATTAAACTTGTTTTTCGGTCCTTTTTGTAGAGGTTACGAGGGAGCGGGTCTAAATGGACCCGTTAGACTTTTAACTGAGTAAAAAGAACAGAAATTGAATTTTTGCAGTACAATAGTGTTGAAAAGCTCGTAATCAATGATATGAACTCCTAAGTTTTGATTAAAACTTATTTTTCGGTCCTTTTTGTAGAGGTTTTGGGCGAGCAGGTCTAAATGGGCCGTAAAATGGACCCGTTGGACTTTTAACTGAGTAAAAATACAGAAATTGACTTTTTGCAATTTAATCTTGTTAAAAAGCTCGTAATCAATTATATGAACTTCTAAAATTTGCATAAAACATATTTTCGGTCCTTTTCGTAGAGTTTTCGGGCGAGCGTGTCTAAATGGGCCTTAAAATGGACCCGTTGGACTTTTAACTGAGTAAAAAGAACATAAATCCAATTTTTGCAACACAATAGGGTTGAAAAGCTCGTAATCAACGATATGAAGTCCTAAGTTTTGATTAAAACTTGTTTTGTGGTCCTTTTGTAGAGGTTTCAGTCGAGCGGGTCTAAATAGGCCATAAAATGGACCCGTTAGACTTTTAACTGAGTAAAAAAATACAGAAATTGAGTTTTTGCAATATAATCGTGTTGAAAAGATCGTAATCAATGATATGAAGTCCTAAAATTTGATTAAACTTGTTTTTTGATCCTTTTTGTAGAGGTTTCAGGCGAGCAGTTCTAAATGGGCCTTAAAAGGGACCCTTTGGACTTTTAACTAATTAAAAAGAATAGAAATTGATTTTCTGCAATACAATAGTGTTGAAAAGCTTGTAATCAACGATGTGAAGTCCTAAGTTTTGATTAAAACTTGTTTTGCGGTCCTTTTTGTAAAGGTTTCTTATGAGAAGGTCTAAATGGGCCGTAAAATGGACCCGTTGGACTTTAAACTAAGTAAAAAGTACAAAAATTGAGTCTTTGCAATATAATCCCGTTGAAAAGATCGTAATCAATGATATGAAGTCCTTAAATTTGATTAAAACTTGTTTTTCGGTCCTTTTTGTAGAGGTTTCGGGCGAGCGGGTCTAAATGGGCTGTAAAATGGACCCGTTGGACTTTTAACTAAGTAAAAATACAGAAATTGAGTTTTTGCAATATAATCTTGTTGAAAAGCTCGTAATCAATTATATGAACTCCTAAAATTTAATCAAAACTTGTTTTCGGTACTTTTTGTAGAGGTTTCGGGCGAGCGGGTCTAAATGGCCTTAAAATGGACTCGTTGGACTTTTAACTGAGTAAGAAATACAGAAATTGAATTTTTGCAATATAATCTTGTTGAAAAGCTCGTAATCAAATATATGAACTCCTAAAATTTGATTAAAACTTGTTTTGCGGTTTTTTTTGTAGAGGTTTCGGACGAGAAGGTTTAAATGGGCCGTGAAATGGACCTGTTGGACTTTAAACTAAGTAAAAAGTACAAAAATTGAGTCTTTGCAATATAATCGTGTTGAAAAGATCATAATCAATGATATAAAGTCCTAAAATTTGATTAAAACTTGTTTTTCGATCCTTTTTGTACAGGTTTCGGGCGAGTGTGTCTAAATGGGCCATAAAATGGACCCGTTGGACTTTTAACTAAGTATAAAATACAAAATTTTAGTTTTTGTAGTATAATCTTGTTGAAAAGCTCGTAATCAATTAAATGAACTCCTAAATTTTGATTAAAACTTGTTTTTCAGTCATTTTGGTAGAGGTTTCGGGCGAGCGGGTCTAAATGGGCCTTAAAATGGACTCGTTGGACTTTATCTAGGTTAAAAGAACAAAAATTGAGTTTTTTCAGTACAATAGTGTTGAAAAGCTCCTTATCAATGATATGAACTCCTAAGTTTGGATTAAAACTTGTTTTTCGGTCCGTTTTGTAGAGGTTTCGGGTGAGAAGGTCAAAATGGGCCGTAAAATGGACCCGTTGGACTTTTAACTGAGTAAAAAATACAGAAATTGAGTTTTTGCAATATAATCTAATTGAAAAGCTGGTAATCAATTATATGAACTGCTAAAATATGATTAAAACATGTTTTCAGTCCTTTTCGTAGAGATTTCGGGCGAGCGAGTCTAAATGGGCCTTAAAATAGACCCGTTGGAGTTTTAACTGAGTAAAAAGAACAAAAATTAAATTTTTGCAATAAATTAGTGTTCAAAAGCTCGTAATCAATGATATGAACTCCTATGTTTTGATTAAAACTTGATGTGCGTTCCTTTTTGTAGATGTTTCGGACGAGCGGGTCTAAATGGGCCGTAAAATGGAATCGTTGGACATTAAACTGAGTAAAAAGTACATAATGTGAGTTTTTTCAATCTAATTCTATTGAAAAGATCGTAATCAATGATATGAAGTCCTAAAATTTGATTAAAACATGTTTTTTCGGTCCTTGTTGTAGACGTTTCAGGCGAGTGTGTCTAAATGGGCCTTAAAATGGACCCTTTAGACTTTTAACTGAGTAAAAAATACAGAAATTTAGTTTTTGCAATATATTCGTGTTGAAAAGCTCGTAATCAATTATATGAACTCCTAAAATTTGAATAAAATTTGTTTTCGGTCCTTTTTGTAGAGGTTTCTAGCGAGCGCGTCTAAATGGGCCTTAAAATGGACCCGTTGGACTTTTAACTGAGTAAAAAGAACATAAATTGATTTTTTGCAATATAATAGTGTTGAAAAGCTCATAATCAACTATATGAATTCCTAAGTTTTGATTAAATATTATTTTGCGGTCCTTTTTGTAGAGGTTTCGAGCGAGCGGCTCTAAATGGGTCTTAAAATGGACCCGTTGGACTTTTATCTGAGTAAAAAGTACAAAAACTGAGTTTTTGCAATAAAATCTTGTTGAAAAGATCGTTATCAATGATATGAAGTCCTAAAATTTGATTAAAACAAGTTTTTCGGTCCTTGTTGTAGAGGTTTCGGGTGAGCGGGTCTAAATGGGCCTAAAAATGGACCCGTTGGACTTTTAACTGAGTAAAAAGAACATAAATTTAATTTTTGCAATACAATAGTGTTGAAAAGCTCGTAATCAACGATACGAAGACCTAAGTTTTGATTAAAACTTGTTTTGCGGTCTTTTTTGTAGAGGTTTCGGGCGAGAGGGTCTAAATGGGCCATAAAATGGACCCGTTGGACTTTTAACTAAGCAAAAAGTACATAAATTGAGTTTTTGCAATATAATCGTGTTGAAAAGATCGTAATCAATGATATGAAATCCTAAAATTTGATTAAACTTGTTTTTCGTTCCTTTTTGTAGAGGTTTCGGGCGAGCAGTTCTAAATGGGCCTTAAAATTGACCCTTTGGACTTTTAACTTATTAAAAAGAACATAAATTGATTTTTTCCAATACAATAGTGTTGAAAATCTCGTAATCAACGATAAGAAGTCTTAAGTTTTGATTAAAAATTGTTTTGCGGTCTTTTTGTAGAGGTTTCGGGCGAACGAATCTAAATGGGCCGTAAAATGGACCCGTTGAACTTTTAACTGAGTAAAAAATACAGAAATTGAGATTTTGCAATATAATCTTGTTGAAAAGCTCGTAATCAATTACATGAACTCCTAAAAGTTTATCAAAACTTGTTTTTCGGTCCTTTTTGTAGAGGTTTCGAGTGAGCGGGTCTAAAAGGGCCTTAAAATGGACCCGTTGGACTTTTAACTGAGTAAAAAGAACATTAATTGATTTTTTCCAATACAATAGTGTTGAAAAGCTCTTAATCAACGATATGAAGTCCTAAGTTTTTATTAAAACTTGATTTGCGATCTTTATTGTAGAGGTTTCGGACGAGAAGGTCTAAATGGGCCGTAAAATGGACCCGTTGGACTTTAAACTAAGTAAAAATTACAAAAATTTAGTCTTTGCAATATAATCGTGTTGAAAAGATCGTAATCAATGATATGAAATCCTAAAATTTGATTAAAACTTGTTTTTCTATCCTTTTTGTAGAGGTTTCGGGTGAGCGGGTCGAAATAGGCCGTAAAATGGACCCGTTTGACTTTTAACTAAGTAAAAAATACCAAAATTTAAGTTTTTGCAATATAATCTTGTTGAAAAGCTCGTAATCAATTAATTGAACTCCTAAAATTTGATTAAAACTTGTTTTTTTATCCTTTTTGTAGAGGTTTCGGGCGAGCGAGTCTAAATGGTCCATAAAATGGACCCGTTGGACTTTTAACTGGGTTAAAAGAACATAAATTGAGTTTTTGCAATACAATAGTGTTGAAAAGCTCTTTATCAATGATATGAACTCCTAAGTTTTACTTAAAACTTGTTTTCAGTCCTTTTTGTAGAGGTTTTGAGCGAGCAGGTCTAAATGGGCCGTAAAATGGACTCGTTGGACTTTTAAATGAGTAAAAAATATAGAAATTGAGTTTTTGCAATATAATCTTGTTGAAAAGCTCGTAATCAATTATATGAACTCCTAAAATTGGATCAAAACTTATTTTTCAGTACTTTTTGTAGAGGTTTTGGGTGAGCGGGTCTAAATGGGCCTTAAAATGGACTCGTTGGACTTTTAACTAAGAAAGAAATACAGAAATTTTATTTTTGCATATAATCTTGTTGAAAAGCTTGTAATCAATTATATGAACTCCTAAAATTTGATTAAAACTTGATTTGCAGTCTATTTTGTAGAGGTTTCGGACGAAAAGGTTTAAGTGGGCCGTAAAATGGACCCGTTGGACTTTAAACTAAGTAAAAAGTACAAAAATTGAGTCTTTGCAATATAATCGTGTTGAAAAGATCGTAATCAATGATATGAAGTCCTAAAATTTGATTAAAACTTGTTTTTCGATCCTTTTTGTAGAGGTTTCGGGCGAGCGGGTCTAAATGGGCCTTAAAATGGACCCGTTGGACTTTTAACTGTGTCAAAAGAACATAAATTGAATTTCTACAGTACAATAGTGTTGAAAAGCACTTAATCAACGATATGAAGTCCTAAGTTTTGATTAAAACTTGATTTGTGGTCTTTTTTGTAGAGGTTTCTTACGAGAAGGTCTAAATGGACCGTAAAATGGACCCGTTGGACTTTAAACTAAGTAAAAAGTACAAAAATTGAGTCTTTGCAATATAATCCTGTTGAAAAGATCGTAATCAATGATATGAATTCCTAAAATTTGATTAAAACTTGTTTTCCGATCCTTTTTGTCGAGGTTTCGGGCGAGCGGGTCTAAATGGGCCGTAAAATGGACCCGTTGGACTTCTAACTAAGTATAAAAATACAAAATTTGAGTTTTTGCAATATAATCTTGTTGAAAAGCTCGTAATCAATTAAATGAACTCCTAAAATTTGATTAAACATTGTTTATCGGTCATTTTTGAAGAGGTTTCGGGCGAGCGGGTCTAAATGGGCCTTAAAATGGACCCGTTGGACTTTATATAGGTTAAAAGAACAGAAATTGAGTTTTTGCAATACAATAGTGTTGAAAAGCTCGTTATGAATGATATGAACTCCTAAGTTTTGATTAAAACTTGTTTTTCGGTCCTTTTTTGTAGAGGTTTGGGGCGAGCGGGTCTAAATGGGCCGTAAAATGGACCCGTTGGACTTTTAACTGAGTGAAAAATACATAAAATGAGTTTTTGCAATATAATCTTGTTGAAAAGGTCGTAATCAATTATATGAACTCCTAAAATTGGATCAAAACTTGTTTTTCAGTACTATTTGTAGAGGTTTCGGGCGAGCGGGTCTAAATGGGCCTTAAAATGGACTCGTTGGACTTTTAACTGAGTAAGAAATACAAAAATTGAATTTTTGCAAGTTGTATGAACTCCTAAAATTTGATTAAAACTTGATTTGCGGTCTTTTTTGTAGAGGTTTCGGACGAGAAGGTTTAAATAGGCCGTAAAATGGACCTGTTGGACTTTAAACTATGTAAAAAGTACAAAAATTGAGTATTTGCAATATAATCGTGTTGAAAAGATCGTAATCAATGATATGAAGTCCTAAAATTTGATTAAAACTTGTTTTTCGATCCTTTTTCTAGAGGTTTCGAGCGAGACCGTTGGACTTTTAACTAAGTAAAAAATACAAAATTTTAGTTTTTGCAGTATAATCTTGTTGAAAAGCTCGTAATCAATTATATGAACTCCTAAAATATTATTAAAACTTGTTTTCAGTCATTTTTGAAGAGGTTTCGGGCGAGCGGGTCTAAATGGTCCTTAAAATGGACCCGTACACCTTTTAACTAGGTTAAAAGAACCTAAATTAAGTTTTTGCAATACAATAGTGTTGAAAAGCTCGTTATCAATGATATGAACTCCTAAGTTTTGATTAAAACTTGTTTTCCGGTCCTTTTTGTAGAGGTTTCGGGTGAGCAGGTCTAAATGGGCCATAAAATGGACCCGTTGGAGTTTTAACTGAGTATAAAATACAGAAATTGAGTTTTTGCAATATAATCTTATTGAGAAGCTCGTAATCAATTATAAGAACTGCTAAAATTTGATTAAAACATGTTTTCGGTCCTTTTCGTAGAGGTTTCAGGCGAGCGGGTCTAAATGGGCCTTAAAATGGACCCGTTGGACTTTTAACTGAGTATAAAGAACAGAAATCAAATTTTTGCAATACATTAGTGTTCAAAAGCTCATAATCAATGATTTGCGTTCCTTTTTGTAGAGGTTTCGAACAAGCGGGTCTAAATGGGCCGTAAAATGGACTCGTTGGGCATTAAACTGAGTAAAAAGTACATAATGTGAGTTTTTTCAATCTAATTCTATTGAAAAGATCGTAATCAATGATATGAAGTCCTAAAATTTTATTAAAACATGTTTTTCGGTCCTTGTTGTAGAGGTTTCGGGCGAGCGGGTCTAAATGGGCCTTAAAATGGACCCGTTGGACTTTTAACTGAGAAAAAAATACATAAATTTAGTTTTTGGAATATAATCGTGTTGAAAAGCTCGTAATCAATTATATGAACTCCTAAAATTTGAATGAAAATTGTTTTCGGACCTTTTTGTAGAGGTTTCTAGCGAGCGCGTTTAAATGGGCCTTAAAATGGACCCGTTGGACTTTTAACTGTGTTAAAAGAACAGAAATTGATTTTTTCCAATACAATAGTGTTGAAAAGCTCGTAATCAACTATTTGAAGTCCTAAGTTTTGATTAAAACTTGTTTTGCGGTACTTTTTGTAAAGGTTTCGGGCGAGCGGGTCTAAATGGGCCTTAAAATGCACCCGTTGGACTTTTTTTTGAAGAAAGAGGGCCTCTCCCGTTGGATTTTTAACTGAGTAAAAAGTACAAAAATTGAGTTTTTGCAATAAAATCTTGTTGAAAAGATCGTAATCAATGATATGAAGTGCTAAAATTTAATTAAAACATGTTTTTCGGTCCTTGTTGTAGAGGTTTCGGGCGAGCGAGTCTAAATGGGCCTTAAAATGGACATGTTGGACTTTTAACTGAGTAAAAAGAACATAAATCGAATTTTTGCAATACAGTATTGTTGAAAAGCTCGTAATCAACGATATGAAGCCCTAAGTTTTGATTAAAACTTGTTTTGCGGTCCTTTTTTTAGAGGTTCCGGGCGAGCGGGTCTAAATGGGCCATAAAATGGACCCGTTGGACTTTTAACTTATTAAAAAGAACAAAAATTGATTTTTTGCAATACAATAGTGTTGAAAAGATCGTAACCAACGATAAGAAGTCCTAAGTTTTGATTAAAACTTGTTTTGCGGTCATTTTTGTAGAGGTTTCGGGCGAACGAGTCTAAATGGGCCGTAAAATGGACCCGTTGAACTTTTAACTGAGTAAAAAATACAGAAATTGAGTTTTTGCTATATAATCTTGTTGAAAAGCTCGTAATCAAATATATGAACTCCTAAAATTTGATCAAAACTTGTTTTTCGGTCCTTTTTGTAGAGGTTTCGAGTGAGCGGGTCTAAAAGGGCCTTAAAATGGACGTGTTGGACTTTTAACTGAGTACAAAGAACATAAATTGATTTTTTGCAATACAATAGTGTTGAAAAGCTCGTAATTAACGATATGAAGTCCTAAGTTTTGATTAAAACTTGATTTGCGGTCTTTAATATAGAGGTTTCAGACGAGAATGTCTAAATGGGTCGTGAAATGAACCCGTTGGACTTTAAACTAAGTAAAAAGTACAAAAATTGAGTCTTTGCAATATAATCGTGTTGAAAAGATCGTAATCAATGATATGAAGTCCTAAAATTTGATTAAAACTTGTTTTTCGATCCTTTTTGTAGAGGTTTCGGGCGAGCAGGTCGAAATGGGCCGTAAAATGGACCTGTTTGACTTTAAACTAAGTAAAAAATACAAAATTTAAGTTTTTGCAATATAATCTTGTTGAAAAGCTCGTAATCAATTAAATGAACTCCTAAAATTTGATTAAAACTTGTTTTTCGATCCTTTTATAGAGGTTTCGGGCGAGCGAGTCTAAATGGGCCGTAAAATGGACCCGTTATACTTTTAACTAGGTTAAAAGAACAGAAATTGAGTTTTTGCAATACAATAGTGTTGAAAAGCTCATTATCAATGATATGAACTCCTACGTTTTTCTTAAAACTTGTTTTCAGTCATTTTTGTAGAGGTTTCGGGCGAGCGAGTCTAAATGGGGCGTAAAATGGACCCGTTGGACTTTTAACTGAGTAAAAAATACAGAAATTGAGTTTTTGCAATATAATCTTGTTGAAAAGCTCATAATCAATTATATGAACTCCAAAAATTGGATCAAAACTTATTTTTTAGTACTTTTTGTACAGGTTTTGGGCAAGCGGGTCTAAATGGGCCTTAAAATGCACTCGTTGGACTTTTAACTGAGTAAGAAATATAGAAATTGTATTTTTGCAATATAATCTTGTGGAAAAGCACGTAATCAATTATATGAACTCCTAAAATTTGATTAAAACTTATTTGCAGTCTATTTTGTAGAGGTTTCGGACGAGAAGGTTTAAATGGCCGTTAAATGGACCCGTTGGACTTTAAACTAAGTAAAAAGTACAAAAATTGAGTCTTTGCAATATAATCGTGTTGAAAAGATCGTAATCAATGATATGAAGTCCTAAAATTTGATTAAAACTTGTTTTTCGATCCTTTTGGTAGAGGTTTCGGGCGAGCGGGTCTAAATGGGCCTTAAAATGGACCCGTTGGACTTTTAACTGTGTCAAAAGAACATAAATTGAATTTTTGAAATACAATAGTGTTGAACAGCACGTAATCATTGATATGAACTCCTAAGTTTTGATTAAAATTTATTTGCGGTCCTTTTTGTAGATGTTTCGGACAAGCGGGTCTAAATGGGCCGTAAAATGGACCCGTTGGACTTTAAACTGAGTAAAAAGTACATACTTTGAGTTTTTGCAATATAATTATGTTGAAAAGATCGTAATCAATGATATGAAGTCCTAAAATTTGATTAAAACATGTTTTCGGTCCTATTTGTAGAGGTTTCGGGCGAGCGGGTCTAAATGGGCCTTAAAATGGACCCGTTGGACTTTTAACTGAGTAAGAAATACAGAAATTGAATTTTTGCAATATAATCTTGTTGAAAAGCTCGTAATCAATTATATGAACTCCTAAAATTTGATTAAAACTTGTTTTTCGGTACTTTTTGTAGAGGTTTCGGGCGAGCGGGTCTAAATGGGCCTTAAAATGGACCCGTTAGACTTTTAACTGAGAAAAAATATAGAAATTGAGTTTTTGCAATATAATCTTTTTGAAAAGCTCGTGATCAATTATATTAAATCCTAAAATTGGATCTAAACCTTTTTTCGGTCCTTTTTGTAGAAGTTTCGGGCGAGCGGGTCTAAATGCGCCTTAAAATGGACTCGTTTAATGTAACCCCCTTAACCCGGCCCAGACGGTTGACCCGAATTAAGAAAGTCACACGGGGAAAACCAAAGTCAACCCGAAAGTCAACTTTGATTAACGACCCTTTTTTTCTCTTTTTTTATCTTGTCTAAATGCACGTTAACCTTAGATGTGATCTCACAACAACATACTCGAAGATCATAAACATCAGAGATCAAACAGGGACCCAATTGAGCAATTAACAACTTTAGGGACCAAACTGTAAATTCTGAAAACTTTAAGGACTTAACCAGATTTTAAGTTACCAACTTAAAATTAATCAAGTTTCATGCTTCTCTGCCAAGTTTCAGCTTAAACGGACATCCCAAACTCATACAATTGCACAAACAAGTTTCAGGACCAAAATGCAAACATTCCAAAACATTTAACTGCCACTGTCAGCCCCCAACGGTCACGTGTTCCGAAACAGGCAGAGCCCGTTTCGAAACGCGGGGACGTTCCGCAACGCATACCGAAACAGGTGGCTGGCAGAATGCTTTCCGTTTCAAAACGGTGTCTACCGTTTCGGACGCCTGGGCTGATTCAGGGCATCCGTTCCGAAACGATAGTCCCTGTTCCGAAACGCCCTGCACATAATGCAGAAAAAGACATGCTTAAACACGCAATTGACCATCCGAACATACTCCAAAAGCCACCAAACTTTACCATCATGCATTTCAACATATAAGAGACATACTTGCATCAACAATTCAACATATTATCATCATATACGTAAAGCCCCAATTCTATAGGCATGCTTCCTACACAAGCAACCATTTAAACACAAAATCTCCAAATCCATCTCATATAAGCCAAAACATGATCCAACAACATTAACAACAACATATAACCATCCTTGTCCGAACATATACGAACACATAAACATTAACCCAAGAGATTCTACCCCAATGCCTTTATTAACTATAGCTATTCACCGATACATACATCTCAAATGGAGTCCTCCTTGAATCCCTTGCTTCTCGCTGTCCAAACTTCAAGAATCTGCATTGATGGACAAAAAGGAGCGTAAGCACATAATGCTTAGTGAGGAATGCTCAAAACCAAAACACCACCAATGCAGCGAGTCATAAAACCTCTTTGAAAAGCAACTCGATTTGTTTACCAAGCAAAGTTTGAAAACCCCTTTTCAACAACATGCTTAAACCATGCATTGTTCAAACATGAAAACCAACCCTTAGCTTAGCAAGCTAAGAAAACCTTTTCAAAGCATAATTTGCTAAATCATCCATTTAACCATTCCATGAATAAACCCATATGCAAAGTTAAATTCATACCTTGGAAAACACTTCCATTTCATAACACACCTTTCTTATACTTGAAAATCATTCCAAGCAAGAAACCCTTTAAAACCATTTACTCAATCAATCCAACACATGCATTAAACAAAGGCAACTTATGAACCACAACATCATCATCACATGCCTTTTAAAACAAGTCTTAACAAGACTCCAATGCATAAAAGAGATTTCATGCACACATGCATCATTTACCAAATGATAATCAACACTTGTTCAACTTATCAAGTAAACATGCATTCACAAGCATTAAACACTTTTCATGCAACCATGCATCTTTTCAAGCATCTCATGCTTAATCATAATCAAGAACATTACATTGGCTCCCAAGTGATCAACCACATCCACTTTTCAACTCAACATCCAATCGGATACGCGGATCACAAGCGTTGTCCCCACGCTTCATACACACTACCAATCCAAGGTCCCCAAATGGACTTTTAAACACCATTTGACCTCAACATTCACAAGGTTCCCATGTATGGACTTTCAAACACCATACAACCTTAACTTTCCTAAGGTTCCCATGTATGGACTTTTAAACACCATACAACCTTAGCTTACACAAGGTTCCCATATATGGACTTTTAAACACCATATAACCTTAACATGCACAAGGTTCCCATGTATGGACTTTTAAACACCATACAACCTTAGCATCACCGATTGGTAGTTGTATAACATCACTAACGAGATCCGGGACACCCAACACAAGATCCACACATGGACTTTACACCACCATTGTGATCTTAACAAGCACAAGGTTCCCATATATGGACTTTTAACCACCATATAACCTTTGCTTAACCAAGGTCCTCGAATGGGCATTCCACCTCCATTATGACCTTAACCATCTCGTTAGGATACTTGAAGGGAGTTTACCGGTTCACTCTTAACCACTCCACCTCCAAGGCGACTTTATTCACGGTGCACCCAATCCTATAGCTGGCTAACTATATCCGATCAAAAAAACCAAGAACCATTTACATCACTTGCCAATATAACCAACTTACCACATTAGTCCGATGATTCACATGCATAATCATAATGCAAAAACCATCATTTACCATCATCAATCCACTGTTTAAAAGCATTACACAAAGCCTTTGAACAACATGTAACACCATGCATCAAAACCACATTTTCAATGTATAAAACTAAGGATCTCTTACCTTGAGCATCCTTCACATATGGCTTTCAAAACCAGCATTAAACCATGCTTAAAATATGCTTTCAAAATAGAATATAAACCATGCAAATCACATGCATTGCAACCACCAAACACAATTGCTTTTAAAGCCAATTCACAACACAAACCAAGAGCGAAAATCCATATACTTACTCTTGAGCTTAGCAAAGTTGTTTAGACTTAAACTAAGCTCCCAAAACCTCCAAACCTTGGTTTAAAAGCTGAAAACCCAACTTCACTCACCGATACACAAAACAAGGCTAGCCAACAAGCCTTCCAAGCATCCGAAACCTTCCACACCACCTCTAATGCTCACGGATCTTCCTCCCCTGTTTCAAGCACATAACATCAGAGGATTAATGCATCATAATGCACTAAAAACACCAGCAACACAACTAAACTCGCTGCTCATCACAAATCCAACATTTCGGCTACCAAACACAACCGAAATCACCACCAAACACTTCCGAAACTTAACCCAGCCAAGATCCATCACTTCTAACCATTTTTAAACATCAATTAACATCCAAAATGATCACAACCACGTCCTTATACCTCCAGGTATAACAGATCACCAAGATCACTCCAAAAACAACCAAAAACTCAAGCAAAACTTAGGAAATTCAACCTATCCGGGATTGCATTAATTAAACCTCAACTTCTAATCAATTTAGCATTCATTTAACATCAATTTGACACTTCAAAACACTGCCCAAACAGATCACACGAAAATTTCACCAAAATCAAGCAAATCTTGCATTTTAAGCCAAAATCAAGATTTCAATTGAAAAGCCTTTAACAAATCACAAATCAAGGATTGAGAACTTAGGAATTTCAGTAAAGAACTGAGAGTTTAGAGGAGAAGGACGTTCTTACCTCCAAACTTGAGTTTCTCCCTTTTTGGAACCAAAAAGCTTGATGAAACAACTTGCAAATGGTGAGGTTTTGTTGTAGAGATGATTAGGAATCCAAAGAGAATTGAAAAGGAAGATTTGAGTGAAAAAATCAGAAGTAAATCTCTCGAGAGAAAGTGTTTGGGTTGAGAGAAAAAGAGAGAAAATGAAAATTGGAAGAAAAATGGAAAGTTGGTTACAAAATAGTAAAATGATTTCCCTCCACTTTTCTTAAGCTTTAAAATCAGAATTATACATCAAAATATCTTAGAAAAATCTGGAGAAACTCTTTTTTGGAATAATAGCTCCTTAAAGATTCAAAGTTTCAACCCTTTATAAAACAGTCACGCAACTTTCAAAAATTACATTTTGGTCACTAGCCAAAATGTCACCCTTCCGAACCTCATTTTCCAAAATTGATTTCACAGTTCACTTTTATATATTAAAAGATGATTTTAGAACATTTTTCCATATTTTTAATGCAACCCGAACTAGGCTTTCCTAATTTCACCTTTACATATTCGATCAGCACTTTGACCGAACCGGTCAACGCCCAAAACTTCTGAGCCCAAAACCGGGGCGTTACAACTCTTCCCCCCTTAGGAAATTTCGTCCTCGAAATTTCAACTGGCGAAATGAGAACCACAACCTTCCCAAAGCAACACACACGGCAACACAAAAGCCCCCAACCACCACATTCCACACAAAAACTCCACCAACTCAACACCACCACATACTGTTCATAAAATCCAGAACACACAAAAAATAGCCATAACTTAACCTTTCACATATCCGGACTGTACACAGCCCCAACATCAACCTGAAGAACTTCAACTTTTACAGCACACATCACCGTAACACACAACTCCCAAGACTTGATTACACAGCGACACTAACCAATCCAATTCAGCCACTTTGCGAACTTCTCTGCTTCTAAAACTCTTGCAAACTCCCAAACCTCTTCCAAGGATTTCCCAACAAGCAAAAATCCTTAAGCAACAACCATTTACCCAAACTCCTCAACGAATGCTGATAATCCTTCACATCTGCCACTAACATTACCATAACGACTCACCAGGACTACTCACCCACCATCCAAAATTTACATCACAACCCCAACTCAACTCCGCCAACCGTATCACACACCACCAGCTGACTACAAAAGAAACTCACATACCCACAACCAGCCAACCACTACTCACAAGAACCCAACCAACCAACAATGGCATTTGACCTTTCATTGCCTATCCACCGCAAGCTTTGACCACAATACTTGCCTTACCAGAACATCGCTTAACCTAACATACATAACAACTCCTCAACTCCTCAAAAGGTTGCTAAGAACCAACACTTACGAACCAACCCTTCCACAACAACTTAAATGCTAAGCTACCTCAGCACTTGGGAACACAACCACTAATCTGCAACATCACTTAGCACCAAGGAACTACCCCTTCCACTTAGCTATTCAAACCACTTGACCGATTCTAACCTCAACCGGTACTCCTCACCACCAAACCACTAAACTCTTTAAGCATCAAACACTATCCTTCTACCAACAGGCTATACCACTCTCACTATTACTAGCAACTAGCTTAATATACTCCATTACTTCTAACTCTCACCCAACACCAAAACAACCTCTAAAGAACCCATCATCCAACCTAACCCAACCACCATACTAACAGATTCGATTAGTTATTAGCGAGTGTGAACATCGTATGCATGATCACCAACATGCCTTATCAATGCCTGATGTACATGTATGCAAAACCTCTAATGTCATGCCACATGTATGCATGGACCAGCACATATATAATATAGCATATAACAATGATTTTAACTGTGCATGAATGCCAGTTCACACCCTCCAATAACATCCTCAGAATCCGTCTAAGAACAATCTCCTTCCTCACTTCTAACTTATATAACTCCATCATACCATCATACCAACAACCATTAACCACAAAACTCACTAAAACCTTCTTCACACCAAAGATGTTTCCAAAACTACAACTATTACCTCAACATGCTGGCAACAAGACTAAACTTACCACGCAAGGAAAACCAACAGAAACCCAACTAAGGTAACTAGAGCAAAGATTACTTAACAAAGTTACCTGAAAACACATCACCACCCTGAAGCTTCATCAGACGAGCTCTCTTCCTCATGGAACCATCATCCTCCTGCCGCACCGCTGCAGCACCAGCTAACACTTTAAGGTCATCACCATCTCCCTGCGGTAAAGAACCATGGCTATTCCGAGCCAACATCAAACAATCACGTCTCATATGTCCAGCAGACCCACATTTCCAGCACTTCTCATTTCCCAAACTCTTCACAACCTTATGCTCTTTCTGCCACCTCTGAACCTTGCTTCGGCCGTGCCCACGACCTTTCAGAGACCCTTTGGCTATCACCAAAGCTGACTTCACCCCAAGAGGAAAATCGCGCTTAACATGCACTTTAGAACCACAGTTCCAGCAAGCACCCGCGCCCCAACAACCTCCAACATGACGCCTTTCACAACGGTCACATACCGGTGGCTGAGCTTCCACTCCTTGCTCAAGCAACACTTGCTCCACAACAGCACTACCTTCACATTGCTTAACCCTTGGAAACTTCTCTCCAAGATACCTTTCATAAAAGGCAGATACAAAGAAATCCCAGTCAATATCATGTATATGTGACGCCACCGCCACAGATGTCCACCAGACACATGCATCCTCCAACATCAAAGAGACAACACTTCCCAGCTTACAAGCATAATCACAACCTTCCTGATCCAGAATCAGAATCACACTGGCCAACCAAGCCTCAAATGTCTCAGGTGAAGAACCATGATACTCCACAGCACCCAAATCCAACAAACGCTGCCTCGGCAAACCCACACATCCTACAGCCAGCACATCCACTGACTTTACCCTTGCTACAGCCTGAGATGTTCCCAACACCTCTTGAGCAACATGTGATGAACTCTTCATCACAGAACCAGCTTCTTCCTCCTGCCTTCCCACCTCAACTCCAGGCACAGAAGACTGAGACGAAACACCTCTACAGAAGGGTGAATTCCAAGCCTTAACAACCTGCCCTAAGGCAGCAACCATCTCACCCAACTGCCATTCTATCAACGACTTCGCCATACTACTAACAACAACAAACAATCACAACAAAACAAACAAACCAGTTAGACCAGCTTTAAGCAAGGATTCAAACTCCAACTCCAAAATAACACAATAGCTATAATAATAAGGCAATGGGTATCCCGAATCCCCCTCTATTACATGACACAACAGTCAACACGAACATGGATATCACAACATCAAGCACATCAAACAACATACTTCGATCATGATTTCATCAAACAGCATCCACTTGCAACAGCATACTATCCACATAACATACTCATTTCACTTTCAACATGCATTAAACCAACTCACAACATCAGCATATATCCACGTAAGCTCAACCAAGATTCTTAAACACAAAGCATGCTTGCAAATATCAACAACTTACTCAGAAACACGTGTTTCAACCAACATTCAACCAACTTTCATCCACACAACAAGGTAAACATCAACACACATCACAACAATTTACCGTTTTCCCCAAGCATTCGCAACTTAGCTCTGAGACCACCAAATGTAACCCCCTTAACCCGGCCCAGACGGTTGACCCGAATTAAGAAAGTCACACGGGGAAAACCAAAGTCAACCCGAAAGTCAACTTTGATTAACGACCCTTTTTTTTCTCTTTTTTTATCTTGTCTAAATGCACGTTAACCTTAGATGTGATCTCACAACAACATACTCGAAGATCATAAACATCAGAGATCAAACAGGGACCCAATTGAGCAATTAACAACTTTAGGGACCAAACTGTAAATTCTGAAAACTTTAAGGACTTAACCAGGTTTTAAGTTACCAACTTAAAATTAATCAAGTTTCATGCTTCTCTGCCAAATTTCAGCTTAAACGAACATCCCAAACTCATACAATTGCACAAACAAGTTTCAGGACCAAAATGCAAACATTCCAAAACATTTAACTGCCACTGTCAGCCCCCAACGGTCACGTGTTCCGAAACCGGCAGAGCCCGTTTCGAAACGCGGGGCCGTTCCGCAACGCGTACCGAAACAGGTGGCTGGCAGAATGCTTTCCGTTTCGAAACAGTGTCTACCGTTTCGGACGCCTGGGCTGATTCAGGGCATCCGTTCCGAAACAGTAGTGTTGAAAAGCTCGTTATCAATGATTTGAACTCCTAAGTTTTTATTAAAACTTGTTTTATGTATCTTTTTGTAAAGGTTTCGAGCGAGCGGGTCTAAATGAGGCTTAAGATGGACTCGTTTAACTTTTAACTGAGTAAAAAGAACAGAAATTGAATTTTTACAATACAATAGTGTTGAAAAGCTCGTAATCAACGATATGAACTCTTAAGTTTTGATTAAAACTTGTTTTGTAGTCCTTTTTGTAGAGGTTTCGGACGAGTGGGTCTAAGTGGGCCGTAAAATGGACCCGTTGGACTCTTAACTGAGTAAAAAGTACATAAATTGAGTTTTTTTTCAATATAATCGTGTTGAATAGATCGTAATCAATTAAATGAACTCCTAAAATTTGATTAAAACTTGTTTTTTGATCCTTTTGTAGAGGTTTCAAGCGAGCGGGTCTAAATGGGCCGTAAAATGGACCCGTTGGACTTTTAACTAGGTTAAAAGAACAGAAATTGAGTTTTTGCAATACAATAGTGTTGAAAAGCTTGTTATCAATGATATGAACTATTAAGTTTTGATTAAAACTTGTTTTTCAATCATTTTTGTAGAGGTTTTGCAATATAATCTTGTTGAAAAGCTCGTAATCAATTATATGAACTCCTAAAATTGGATCAAAACTTATTTTTCGGTACTTTTTGTAGAGGTTTCGGGCGAGCGGGTCTAAATGGGCCTTAAAACAGACTCATTGGACTTTTAACTGAGTAAGAAATACATAAATTGAATTTTTGCAAAATAATCTTGTTGAAAAGCTCGTAATCAATTATATGAACTCCTAGAAATTTATTAAAACTTGATTTGCAGCCTATTTTGTAGAGGTTTCGGACGAGAAGGTTTAAATGGGCCGTAAAATGGACCCGTTAGACTTTAAACTAAGTAAAAAGTACAAAATTTGAGTCTTTGCAATATAATCGTGTTGAAAAGATCGTAATCAATGATATGAAGTCCTAAAATTTGATTAAAACTTGTTTTTCGATCCTTTTTGTAGAGGTTTCGGGTGAGCGGGTCTAAATGGGCCGTAAAATGGACCCATTAAACTTTTAACTAAGTAAAAAATACAAATTTGAGTTTTTGCGGTATAATCTTGTTGAAAAGCTCGTAATCAATTATATGAACTCCTAAAATTTTATTAAAATTTGTTTTTCTTTCCTTTTAGTATAAGTTCCGGGAGAGCGGGTCTAAATGGGCTGTAAAATGGACCCGTTGGACTTTTAACTGTGTTATAAGAACATAAATCGAATTTTTGCAATACAATAATGTTGAAAATCTCGTAATCAATGATACGAACTCCTAAGTTTTGATTAAAACATTATTAGCGATCCTTTTTGTAGATATTTCGGACGAGCGGGTCTAAATGGGCCGTAAAATGGACCCTTTGGACTTTAAACTGAGCAAAAAGTACATAATTTGAGTTTTTGCAATATAATTCTATTTAAAAGATCGTAATCAATGATATGAAGTCCTAAAATTTGATTAAAACATGTTTTTCGGTCCTTTTTGTAGAGGTTTCGGGCGAGCGGGTCTAAATAGGCCATAAAATAGACCCGTTGGACTTTCAACTGAGTAAGAAATACAAAAATTGAATTTTTGCAATATAATCTTGTTGAAAATCTCGTAATCAATTATATGAACTGCTAAAATTTGATTAAAACTTGTTTTTCGGTACTTTTTATAGAGGTTTCAGGCGAGCTGGTCTAGATAGGCCTTAAAATGGACCTGTTGGACTTTTAACTGAGTAAAAAAATATAGAAATTGAGTTTTTGCAATATAATCTTGTTGAAAAGCTTGTAATAAATTATATTAACTCCTAAAATTGGATCAAAACTTGTTTTTCGGTCCTTTTTGTAGAAGTTTCGGGCGAGCGGGTCTAAATGGGCCTTAAAATGGACTCGTTTAACTTTTAACTGAGTAAAAAGAACAGAAATTGAATTTTTGCAATACAATAGTGTTGAAAAGCTCGTAATCAACGATAGGAACTCTTAAGTTTTGATTAAAACTTGTTTTGCGGTCCTTTTTGTAGAGGTTTCGGACGAGCGTGTCTAAGTGGGCCGTAAAATGGACCCGTTGGACTTTTAACTGAGTAAAAAGTACATAAATTGAGTTTTTGCAATATAATCATGTTGAAAAGATCGTAATCAATGATATGAAGTCCTAAAATTTGATTAAACTTGTTTTTCGGTCCTTTTTGTAGGGGTTTCAGGTGAGCGGGTCTAAATGGGCCGTAAAATGGACCCGTTGGACTTTTAACTAAGTAAAAAATACAGAAATTGAGTTTTTGCAAAATAATCTTGATGAAAAGCTCGTAATCAATTATATGAACTCCTAAATTTTGATCAAAACTTGTGTTTCGGTCTTTTTTGTAGAGGTTTCGAGTGAGCGGGTCTAAATGGGCCGTAAAATGGACCCGTTGGACTTTTAACTGAGTAAAAACTACATAAATTGAGTTTTTGCAATATAATCGTGTTGAAAAGATCGTAATCAATGATATGAAGTCCTAAAATTTGATTAAACTTGTTTTTCGGTCCTTTTTGTAGGGGTTTCGGGAAGGGGTCCAAATGGGCCGTAAAATGGAGCTGTTGGACTTTTAACTGAGTAAAAATACAAAAAATGAGTTTTTGCAATATAATCTTGATGAAAATCTCGTAATCAATTATATGAACTTCTAAAATTTGATTAAAACTTGTTTTTAGGTTATTTTTGAAGAGGTTTCGGGCGAGCGGGTCTAAAAGGGCCTTAAAATGGACTCGTTTAACTTTTAACTGAGTAAAAAGAACAGAAATTGAATTTTTGCAATACAATAGTGTTGAAAAGCTCGTAATCAATTATATGAACTCTTAAGATTTGATTAAAACTTGATTTGCTGTCTTTTTTGTAGAGGTTTCGGATGAGAAGGTCTAAATGGGCAATAAAATGGACCCGTTGGACTTTAAACTAAGTAAAAAGTACAACAATTGAGTCCTTACAATATAATCGTGTTGAAAAGATCGTAATCAATGATATGAAGTCCTAAAATTTGATCAAAACTTGTTTTTCGGTCTTCTTTGTAGAGGTTTCGAGTGAGCGGGTCTACATGGGCCTTAAAATGGACTCATTTAACTTTTAACTAAGTAAAAAGAACATAAATTCAATTTTTGCAATACAATAGTGTTGAAAAGCTCGTAATCAACGATATGAACTCTTAAGTTTTGATTAAAACTTGTTTTTCGATCCTTTTTTGTAGAGGTTTGGGGCGAGCGGGTCTAAATGAGCCGTAAAATGGACCTGTTGGACTTTTAACTGAGTAAAAAATACAAAAATTGAGTTTTTGCAATATAATCTTGTTGAAAATCTCGTAATCCATTATATGAACTCCTAAAATTGGATCAAAACTTGTTTTTCAGTACTTTTTGTAGATGTTTCGGGCGAGCGGGTCTAAATGGGACTTAAAATGGACTCGTTTAACTTTTAACTGTATAAAAAGAACAGAAATTGAATTTTTGCAATACAATAGGGTTGAAAAGCTCGTAATCAATTATATGAACTCTTAAGATTTGATTAAAACTTGATTTGCAGTCTTTTTTGTAGAGGTTTCGGATGAGAAGGTCTAAATGGGCAATAAAATGGACCCGTTGGACTTTAAACTAAGTAAAAAGTACAAAAATAGAGTCGTTGCAATATAATCGTGATGAAAAGATCGTAATCAATGATATGAAGTCCTAAAATTTGATTAAAACTTCTTTTTCGATCCTTTTTGTAGAGGTTTCGGGCGAGCGGGTCTAAATGGGCCGTAAATGGACCCGTCAGACTTTTAACAAAGTAAAAAAATACAAAATTTAACTAAGTATAAATGGGCCTTAAAATGGACCTGTTGGACTTTTAACTAGGTTAAAAGAACAGAAATTGAGTTTTCGCAATACGGTAGTGTTGAAAAGCTCGTTATCAATGATTTGAACTCCTAAGTTTTTATTAAAACTTGTTTTTCGTACCTTTTTGTAAAGGTTTCAGGCGAGCGGGTCTAAATGAGGCTTAAAATGGACTCGTTTAACTTTTAACTGAGTAAAAAGAACAGAAATTGAATTTTTGCAATACAATAGTGTTGAAAAGCTCGTAATCAACGATATGAACTCTTATGTTTTGATTAAAACTTGTTTTGCGGTCCTTTTTGTAGAGGTTTCGGACGAGCGGGTCTAAGTGGGCCGTAAAATGGACCCGTTGGACTCTTAACTGAGTAAAAAGTACATAGATTGAGTTTTTTTTTCAATATAATAGTGTTGAATAGATCGTAACTAATTAAATGAACTCCTAAAATTTGATTAAAACTTGTTTTTCGATCCTTTTGTAGAGGTTTCGGGCGAGCGGGTCTAAATGGGCCGTAAAATGGACCCGTTGGACTTTTAACTAGGTTAAAAGAACAGAAATTGAGTTTTTGCAATACAATAGTGTTGAAAAGCTTGTTATCAATGATATGAACTATTAAGTTTTGATTAAAACTTGTTTTTCAATCATTTTTGTAGAGGTTTCGGGCGAGCAGGTCTAAATAGGCCGTAAAATGGACCCGTTGGACTTTTAACTGAGTAAAAAAATACAGAAATTGAGTTTTAGCAATATAATCTTGTTGAACAGCTCGTAATCAATTATATGAACTCCTAAAATTGGATCAAAACTTATTTTTCGGTACTTTTTGTAGAGGTTTCGGGCGAGCGGGTCTAAATGGGCCTTAAAATAGACTCATTGGACTTTTATCTGAGTAAGAAATACATAAATTGAATTTTTGCAATATAATCTTGTTGAAAAGCTCGTAATCAATTATATGAACTCCTAGAAATTTATTAAAACTTGATTTGCGGCCTATTTTGTAGAGGTTTCGGACGAGAAGGTTTAAATGGGCTGTAAAATGGACCCGTTAGACTTTAAACTAAGTAAAAAGTACAAAATTTGAGTCTTTGCAATATAATCGTGTTGAAAAGATCGTAATCAATGATATGAAGTCCTAAAATTTGATTAAAACTTGTTTTTCGATCCTTTTTGTAGAGGTTTCGGGTGAGCGGGTCTAAATGGGCCGTAAAATGGACCCATTAAACTTTTAACTAAGTAAAAAATACAAATTTGAGTTTTTGCAGTATAATCTTGTCGAAAAGCTCGTAATCAATTATATGAACTCCTAAAATTTTATTAAAATTTGTTTTTCTTTCCTTTTAGTAGAAGTTCCGGGAGAGCGGGTCTAAATGGGCTGTAAAATGGACCCGTTGGACTTTTAACTGTGTTATAAGAACATAAATCGAATTTTTGCAATACAATAATGTTGAAAATCTCGTAATTAATGATACGAACTCCTAAGTTTTGATTAAAACTTTATTAGCGGTCCTTTTTGTAGATATTTCGGACGAGCGGGTCTAAATGGGCCATAAAATGGACCCTTTG
Organism: Hibiscus trionum; assembly: GCA_030270665.1. Classification (NCBI taxonomy): domain Eukaryota; kingdom Viridiplantae; phylum Streptophyta; class Magnoliopsida; order Malvales; family Malvaceae; genus Hibiscus; species Hibiscus trionum. The sequence continues at coordinate 34,222,429 of BSYR01000026.1, read as the reverse complement.
GACTTTAAACTGAGTAAAAAGTACATAATTTGAGTTTTTGCAATATAATTCTGTTGAAAATATCGTAATCAATGATATGAAGTCCTAAAATTTGATTAAAACATGTTTTTCGGTCCTTTTTGTAGAGGTTTCGGGCGAGCGGGTCTAAATAGGCCATAAAATAGACCCGTTGGACTTTCAACTGAGTAAGAAATACAGAAATTGAATTTTTGCAATATAATATTGTTGAAAATCTCGTAATCAATTATATGAACTGCTAAAATTTGATTAAAACTTGTTTTTTGGTACTTTTTATAGAGGTTTCAGGCGAGCTGGTCTTAATAGGCCTTAAAATGGACCTGTTGGACTTTTAACTGAGTAAAAAAATATAGAAATTGAGTTTTTGCAATATAATCTTGTTGGAAAGCTTGTAATAAATTATATTAACTCCTAAAATTGAATCAAAACTTGTTTTTCGGTCCTTTTTGTAGAAGTTTCGGGCGAGCGGGTCTAAATGGGCCTTAAAATGGACTCGTTTAACTTTTAACTGAGTAAAAAGAACAGAAATTGAATTTTTTCAATACAATAGTGTTGAAAAGCTCGTAATCAACGATAGGAACTCTTAAGTTTTGATTAAAACTTGTTTTGCGGTCCTTTTTGTAGAGGTTTCGGACGAGCGGGCCTAAGTGGGCCGTAAAATGGACCCGTTGGACTTTTAACTGAGTAAAAAGTACATAAATTGAGTTTTTGCAATATAATCATGTTGAAAAGATCGTAATCAATGATATGAAGTCCTAAAATTTGATTAAACTTGTTTTTCGGTCCTTTTTGTAGGGGTTTCAGGTGAGCGGGTCTAAATGGGCCGTAAAATGGACCCGTTGGACTTTTAACTAAGTAAAAAATACAGAAATTGAGTTTTTGCAAAATAATCTTGATGAAAAGCTCGTAATCAATTATATTAACTCCAAAAATTTGATCAAAACTTGTGTTTCGGTCTTTTTTGTAGAGGTTTCGAGTGAGCGGGTCTAAATGGGCCGTAAAATGGAGCCGTTGGACTTTTAACTGAGTAAAAATACAAAAAATGAGTTTTTGCAATATAATCTTGTTGAAAATCTCGTAATCAATTATATGAACTCCTAAAATTTGATTAAAACTTGTTTTTCGGTTATTTTTGAAGAGGTTTCGGGCGAGCGGGTCTAAAAGGGCTTTAAAATGGACTCGTTTAACTTTTAACTGAGTAAAAAGAACAGAAATTGAATTTTTGCAATACAATAGTGTTGAAAAGCTCGTAATCAATTATATGAACTCTTAAGATTTGATTAAAACTTGATTTGCTGTCTTTTTTGTAGAGGTTTCGGATGAGAAGGTCTAAATGGGCAATAAAATGGACCTGTTGGACTTTAAACTAAGTAAAAAGTACAAAAATTGAGTCCTTACAATATAATCGTGTTGAAAAGATCGTAATCAATGATATGAAGTCCTAAAATTTGATTAAAACTTCTTTTTCGATCCTTTTTGTATAGGTTTCGGGCGAGCGGGTCTAAATGGGCCGTAAAATGGACACGTTGGAATTTTAACTAAGTAAAAAAATACAAAATTTGAGTTTTTTACAGTATAATCTTGTTGAAAAGCTCGTAATCAATTATATGAACTCCTAAAATATTATTAAAACTTGTTTTTCGGTCATTTTTGAAGAGGTTTCGGGCGAGCGGGTCTAAATGTGCCTTATAATGGACCCGTTGGACTTTGAACTAAGTTAAAAGAACATAAATTGAGTTTTTGCAATACAATAGTGTTGAAAAGCTCGTTATCAATGATATGAACTCCTAAGTTTTGATTAAAACTTGTTTTTCAGTCCTTTTTGCAGAGGTTTCGGGTGAGCGGGTCTGAATGGGCCGTAAAATGGACCTGTTGGACTTTTAACTGAGTAAAAAATATAGAAATTGAGTTTTTGCAATATAATCTTTTTGAAATTCTCGTAATCAATTATATGAACTCCTAAAATTTGATTAAAATATGTTTTCGGTCCTTTTCGTAGAGGTTTCGGGCGAGCGGGTCTATATGGGCCTTAAAATGGACCCGTTGGACTTTTAACTGAGTAAAAAGAATAGAAATCAAATTTTTGCAATACAATAGTGTTCAAAAGCTCGTAATCAATGATATGAACTCCTAAGTTTTGATTAAAACTTTATTTGCGGTCCTTTTTTGTAGGGGTTTCGGACGAGCGGGTCTAAATAGGCCGTAAAATGGACCCGTTGGACATTAAACTGAGTAAAAAGTACATAATTTGAGTTTTTCCAATATAATTCTATTTAAAAGATCGTAATCAATGATATGAAGTCCTAAAATTTGATAAAAACATGTTTTTCGGTCCTTGTTGTAGAGGTTTCGGACGAGCGGGTCTAAATGGGCCATAAAATAGACCCGTTGAACTTTTAACTGAGTAAAGAGAACATAAATTGAGTTTTTGCAATATAATCGTGTTGAAAAGCTCGTAATAAATTATATGAACACCTAAAATTTGAATAAACTTTTTTTTTCGGTCCTTTTTGTAGAGGTTTCGGGCTAGCGGTTCTAAATGGTACTTAAAATAGACCCTTTGGACTTCTAACTGATTAAAAATAACAGAAATTGATTTTTTGCAATACAATAGTTTTGAAAAGCTCGTAATCAACGATATGAAGTCCTAAATTTTGATAAAATCTTGTCTTGCGGGCCTTTTTGTAGAGGTTTCGGACGAACGAGTCTAAACGGGCCGTAAAGTGGACCCGTTAGACTTTTAACCGAGTCTAAATGGGCCGTAAAATGGACCCGTTGTACTTTTAATTGAGTAAAAAAACAAAAATTGTGTTTTGGCAATATAATCTTGTTGAAAAGCTTGTAATCAATTATATTAACTCCTAAAGTTTGATTAAAACATGTTTTTCCGGTCCTTTTTGTTGAGGTTTCGGGCGAGCGGATCTAAATGGGCCTTAAAATGGACCCGTTGGACTTTTAACAGAGTAAAAAGAACAGAAATTGAATTTTTGCAATATAATAGTTTTGAAAAGCTCGTAATCAATGATATGAACTACTATGTTTTGATTAAAACTTATTTTCCGTTTCTTTTTGTAGAGGTTTCAGACGAGCAGGTCTAAATGGGCCGTAAAATGGACCCGTTGGACTTTTAACTGAGTAAAAAATACAGAAATTGAGTTTTTGCAATATAATCGTGTTGAAAAGCTCGTAATAAATTATATGAACTCCTAAAATTTGATTAAATCTTGTTTTCCGGTCCTTTTTGTTGAAGTTTCGGGCGAGCAGGTCTAAATGGGCCTTAAATTGAACCCGTTGGACTTTTAACTGAGTAAAAAGAACATAAATTGAGTTTTTGCAATACAATAGTGTTGAAAAGCTCGTTATCAATGATATGAACTCCTAAATTTTGATTAAAACTTGTTTTTTCGGTCCTTTTTGCTGAGGTTTCGGGTGAGCGGGTCTAAATGGGACTTAAAATGGACCCGTTGGACTTTTAACTGAGTAAAAAATGTAGAAATTGAGTTTTTGCAATATAATCTTATTGTAAAGCTCGTAATCAATTATATGAACTCCTAAAATTTGATTAAAACATGTTTTCGGTCCTTTTCGTAGAGGTTTCGGGCGAGCGGGTCTAAATGGGCCTCAAAATGGACCCGTTGGACTTTTTACCGAGTAAAAAGAACAGAAATCAAATTTTTGCAATACAATAGTGTTCAAAAGCTCGTAATCAATGATATGAACTCCTAAGTTTTTATTAAAACTTGATTTGTGGTCCTTTTTGTAGAGGTTTAGGACGCGCGGGTCTAAATGAAAAGATCGTAATCAATATAATTCTATTGAAAAGATCGTAATCAATGATATGATGTCCTAAAATTTGATTAAAACATGTTTTTCGGTCCTTGTTGTAGAGTTTTTGGGGGAGCGGGTCTAAATGAGCCTTAAAATGGACCCGTTGGACTTTTAACTAAGTAAAAAATACAGAAATTGAGTTTTTGCAATATAATCTTGTTGAAAAGCTCGTAATCAATTATATGAACTCCTAAAATTTGATTAAAACTTGTTTTTCGGTTTTTTTGAAGAGGTTTCGGGCGAGCGGGTCTAAATGAGCCTTAAAATGGAACCGTTGGACTTTTAACTGAGTAAAAAGAACAGAAATTGAATTTTTGCAATACAATAGTGTTGAAAAGCTCGTAATCAATGATATGAACTCTTAAGTTTTGATTAAAACTTGTTTTGCGGTCCTTTTTTTAGAGGTTTCGGACGAGCGGGGCAAAATGGGCCGTAAAACGGACCCGTTGGACTTTTAACTGAGTATAAAGTACATAAATTGAGTTTTTGCAATATAATCGTGTTCAAAAGATCGTAATCAATGATATGAAGTCCTAAAATTTGATTAAACTTGTTTTGGGTGCTTTTTGTAGAGGTTATGGGCGAGCGGGTCTAAATGGACCCGTTGGACTTTTAACTGAGTAAAAAGAACATAAATTGAATTTTTGCAGTACAATAGTGTTGAAAAGCTCGTAATCAATGATATGAACTCCTAAGTTTTGATTAAAATTTATTTTTCGGTCCTTTTTGTAGAGGTTTCGGGCGAGCACGTCTAAATGGGTCTTAAAATGGACCCATTAGACTTTTAACTGAGTAAAAAATACAGAAATTGAGTTTTTGCAATATAATCTTTTTGAAAAGCTCGTAATCAATAATACGATCTTCTAAAATTTGCATAAAACATAATTTCGGTCCGTTTCGTAGGGGTTTCGGGCGAGCGGGTCCAAATGGGCCTTAAAATGGACCCATTAGACTTTTAACTGAGTAAAAAGAATATAAATCAAATTTTTGCAGTAGAATAGTGTTGAAAAGCTCGTAATCAATGATATGAACTCCTAAGTTTTGATTAAAATTTATTTTTCGGTCTTTTTTGTAGAGGTTTCGGGCGAGCACGTCTAAATGGGTCGTAAAATGGACCCATTAGACTTTTAACTGAGTAAAAAATACAGATATTGAGTTTTTGCAATATAATCTTGTTGAAAAGCTCGTAATCAATAATACGAACTTCTAAAATTTGCATAAAACATAATTTCGGTCCGTTTCGTAGAGGTTTCGGGCGAGCGGGTCCGTATGGGCCTTAAAATGGACCCGTTGGACTTTTAACTGTGTAAAAAGAATATAAATCGAATTTTTGCAATACAATAGTGTTGAAAAGCTCGTAATCAATGATATGAAGTCCTAAGTTTTGATTAAAACTTGTTTTGCGGTCCTTTTTGTAGAGGTTTCGGGCGAGCGTGTCTAAATGGGCCATAAAATGGACTCGTTGAACTTTTAACTGAGTAAAGAGCACATAAATTGAGTTTTTGCAATATAATCGTGTTGAAAAGATCGTAATCAATGATATGAAGTCCAAAAATTTGATTAAACTTTTTTTTTCGGTCCTTTTTGTAGAGGTTTCGGGCGAGCGGTTTTAAATGGGCCTTAAAATGGACCATTTGGACTTTTAACTGTTTAAAAAGAATATAAATTGATTTTTTGCAATACAATAGTTTTGAAAAGCTCGTAATCAACGATATGAAGTCCTAAGTTTTGATTAAATCTTGTTTTGCGGTCCTTTTGTAGAGGTTTCGGACGAGCGGGTCTATACGGGCCGTAAAGTGGACCTGTTGGACTTTTAACCGAGTTAAAAGTACATAAATTGAGTTTTTCAATATAATCATGTTGAAAAGATCGTAATCAATGATATGAAGTCCTAAAATTTGATTTAACTTGCATTTCGGTCGTTTTTGTAGAGGTTTTGGACGAACGATTCTAAATGGGCCGTAAAATGGACCCGTTGTACTTTTAACTGAGTAAAAAAATACAAAATTGAGTTTTTTCGGTGTTTTTGTAGAGGTTTCGGGCGAGCGGGTCTAAATGGGTCTTAAAATGGACCCGTTGGACTTTTAACAAAGTAAAAAGAACAGAAATTGAATTTTTGCAATACAATAGTGTTGAAAAGCTCATAATCAATGATATGAACTACTAAGTTTTGATTAAAACTTGTTTTGCGGTCCTTTTTTTAGATGTTTCGGACGAGCGGGTCTAAATGGGCCGTAAAATGGACCCGTTGGACTTTAAACTGAGTAAAAAGTACATAAATTGACTTTTTGCAATATAATCGTGTTGAAAAGATCGTAATCAATGATATGAAGTCCTAAAATTTGATTAAACTTGTTTTTAGGTCCTTTTGTAGAGGTTTCGGGTGAGCGGGTCTAAATTAGCCGTAAAATGGACCCATTGGAATTTTAACTGAGTAAAAAATACAGAAATTGAGTTTTTGCAATATAATGTTGTTGAAAAGCTCGTAATCAATTATATGAACTCCAAAAATTTGTTCAAAACTTGTTTTTCCGTCCTTTTTATAGAGGTTTCGGGCAAGCGGGTCTAAATGGGCCTTAAAATGGACCCGTTGGACTTTTAACTGAGTAAAAGGAACAAAAATCAAAATTTTGCAATTCAATAGTGTTGAAAAGCTCTTAATCAATTGTATGAACTCCTAAGTTTTGATTAAAACTTGATTTGTGGTCTTTTTGTAAAGGTTTCGGACGAGAGGGTCTAAATTGGCTGTAAAATGGACCCCTTGGACTTTAAACTGAGTAAAAAGTACAAAAATTGAGTTTTTGCAATATAATCGTGTTGAAAAGATCGTAATCAATGATATGAAGTCCTAAAATTTGATTAAAACTTGTTCTTCGGTCCTTTTTGTAGAGGTTTCGGGCGAGCGAGTCTAAATGGGTCGTAAAATGGACCCGTTTGACTTTTAACTGAGTAAAAAATACAAAAATTGAGTTTTTTCAATATAATCTTGTTTAAAATCTCGTAATCAATTATATGAACTCCTAAAATTTGATTAAAACTTGTTTTTCAGTTATTTTTGAAGAGGTTTCGGGCGAGCGGGTCAAAATGGGCTTTAAAACGGTCCTTTTTGTGGAGGTTTCGAACGAGGGGGTCTAAATGGGCCGTAAAATGGGCCCGTTGGACTTTAAACTAAGTAAAAAGTACATAATTTGTGTTTTTGCAATATAATTCTGTTGAAAAGATCGTAATCAGTGATGTGAAGTCCTAAAATTTGATTAAAACATGTTTTTCGGTCCTTTTTGTAGTGATTTCGGGCGAGCGAGTCTAAATTGGCCTTAAAATGGACCCGTTGGACTTAGCTGAGTAAGAAATATATAAATTGAGTTTTTGCAATATAATCTTATTAAAAGGCTCGTAATCAATTAAATGAACTCCTAAAATTTGATTAAAACTTGTTTTTCAGTCATTTTTGAATAGGTTTCGGGCGAGCGGGTCTAAATGGGCCTTAAAATGGACCCGTTGGACTTTTTTTGAGAAAAATAGGCCTCATTAAAAACCCCTTCTACCATCCCCAGGCACATGTCCCAGAGATCCCTAAAAGGGGAAAATAATACCTTAATATTATTTAAGTAGAACGAGAAGAAGCCTCGCTAAGTACAAAGTTATGGATACAATCCAGAAAAAACAGAACCAAAAGACATAGAAGACATGGTCCGGAGAGTATGGGTAGCTAAAGTATAAGCTACTAAATTAGCCTCGCGGCTTACATAATGAACATGTGCAACAGAAAAAGAAGAAAGCAAATCTCAAGCTTGCATAAGCGTCGGACCTAAGGTGGAGAGGTCAGGCTTTGCAAGGTTGAGCCTATTTGCAAGGGACGCACAATCTGTCTCGAAAAGAAAACGCCTCCATCCCTGGGACTGAGCGAAGGTGACACCGGCAAGAAGTCCCACACCTTCGGAAGTAGCAACATCCAAACAACTGCCCAAAGGGTATGCCAGGCCCCCAACAAGCGCACCCGAATCGTCACGCGCCACAACTCCAACAGCCGCTGCACGAGTGGCTGGATCAGAAGCCCCATCCACATTAATCTTAATGTATCAATGGGGGGAAGCCTCCAACGGGTAGGCGAGAGTGAGGAGGAGTTCAGGGGGAGGGGGAAGAAGAGATAACATTGCAGTAATCATTATGAAGACTAAGAGAGTTGATGGTGGTAACCCAAGGGGGTTGTAGATGGTGATTGTGGACCCAATCATTACGCCGGTTCCAAATATTCCATAAGGTACTGAGAAAAAGGTCAAAGAGGTCAGGAGATAAATGCCGAGCACCCTCTTCCAACCATTGGAGGCCAGAAGTGGTTGTACTATTAGAAAGAAGAACAAGAATGCCTGCTAAACGGAGGGCCTCTAAGGCACCAGGACAATCGCGAAGCGCATGAAGGATGGATTCCGAAGATGAGCGGCAAATATGACAAGGACCGGAGTCCGGTGCAAAAGCTTGCAATCTGGAGCCAACTGGTAGAGCCTCAGAGCCCATGCGCCAACCAAAGGTTTTAACCTTAGGAAAGGCCTTTACTTTAGCCATGACTTTCCAAATCCGAGCAGGTCGAATACGTGGTTCTGGTGGACGCTGGAGAAATTGGTAGCCAGACCGAACTAAATAGACACCTGAATCATTGGGATTCCAAAGAATGGAATCACGATTATCATTGATGATGGGAATATTAAGGATAGCATTGGCATCTTCAGAACTAAAGTAGTGTCGGACCTTAATAGGATCCCAGGCAGCTTGGTTCCGAATCATAAAATTGCGGCATCGAACATAGACTTCATCAGAGATTTCATACTCCCCATATAGATTTATAGGAGAGGAACCTCCCAAATTGTCCTTGTGGAGAAGAATACTACTATTAATACCAGGTCGATAAAGGAACCCGCCAAAGAGGTGCTGCATAGCATTGTATAGTCCTTTCCAGGCAAACGACCCGCGCTGCGGTCGAGTAGCATCTAGGATGTTGCCAGATGGGAAATACTTCGCTTTGTAAATTTGACCCAGCAAAGACTTCGGATCACAAATAAGCCTCCAGAGCTGCTTCCCAAGAAGTGTTATGTTAAAATTATTGAGATCTCGGAAACCCATGCCCCCAACGGATTTTGGTAAACATACCTGATCCCAGGGGAGCATGTGCCAACCTTTTTTGTTGTTATTACCAGACCACCAATACCAACGGATTGCAGAAGTCATATCATCAATTATATTTTGGGGAAGCAGATAGCACGACATGACATACTGGGGCAAAGATTGCAAAACCACTTTGATAAAAATTTCTCTACCACTAAAGGAGAGAAGTTGTTTGTCCCAAGTGGATAATTGTTCATGAACTTTATCACGAATGAAGCCTAGGGATTTAGTTTTATTTTTACCAATGAGGAGTGGTACGCCTAAATAGACCCTGGGTTATTGACCTCGCGTACCTGCAAGGAGCTATTTATTGTGTCACGAATCGAGCGAGGGGTGCGTGGATTATAGAAAATAGTTTACTGCTTGCCCCGATGCAGAAGCATAGGTTTGGAGAGCCGTTTTAAGATGTGCAGCTTCCTCTGGGTTGGTATTAATAAAGACCATGCAATCATCCGCAAAGAGAAGATGATTGACTTTAGGTCCCAATCTACTAGCACCATGTCCAGGGAGTGAGTTATGTTGTTGAGCCTCAATGACGTACGCAGAGAGACCTTGGGTACAGAAGAGGAAGAGAAAAGGTGACAGGGGGTCGCCTTGTCGAAGACCCCGTTGGGGGCAAAAGAAAGGAGAAAAGAAATTATTAACCTTAATAGAAAATGATACCGAAGAGATACATCACATGATAAGTGAGACCCAAAAGGGTGCAAAACCCATTCGATGCATTACATTTGCAAGAAAAGACCATTCTACTCTATCGAAAGCCTTTTCCATATCTAACTTGAGGGCAGCACCATGGGAGGATTTGGTGCTTCCAGAGTTTATGTTGTGTATAATTTCATGGGCGATGAGTATATTATCAGTAATATTGCGTCCCTAAACGAAGGCAGCTTGGTTATTACTGATGCAAAAAGGAATCGTTTGCTTCATTCTGTTAACCAGGACCTTGGCTACAATTTTGTAGATCACCGTACATAAACTAATAGGACGGAGATGCTGCATAGTGGTTGGGTCTTTGATTTTGGGGATAAGAACTAGAATTGTCTTATTGACCGATGCCATATCGGCTGAGCCGTTAAGGAGGTTTAGGTAGAGCGTAGTGACATCTGCACCTACTGTATCCCAGTGCTGTCCAAAGAACCCACTAGGGAGGCCATCTATTCCTGGTGCCTTCCGGGGATCAATGTCTCCGAAAGCATGAAGGATTTCATCAGCCATGAAGGCCCTGGTGAGTGACTCATTCATAGATGATGTAACAATGGAGGGAATTTTGGATAAAATATGTTCCGAAAATTGAGGGTTTGAAGATGTGAAAAGGGTTTGGAAATAGTTGGATGCAATATCCATAATGTCACTTTCGGTAGTGCACCAGTTATTGTCAGCGTCATATAAGCCAGTAATAGTATTCTTTTTCCGTCTGTTGTTAGCACGAGCGTGAAAGAAACTGGTATTTTTGTCTCCTTGAGAAAGCCATAGATTACGAGATCTTTGTGCCCAATAGGTTTTCTGTTCATTAAGTAATTTATTAAGTTCAGATCTCGTCTTTAAATAAGCTTCCTCGAAGTTGTTCGTTAGGGGCCGTCGGAGGTATTTATTAATTTTCTTAGTGAGGATATGAATACACCCTGTTGTGTTGTAGCGTTGCTGTGATTGCCAATCACCTAAACATGAACCAATAGCATGGATTTTGTCCAAAGTATGTCCCTTGGTGTGAGCCCAAGTTTGTTGAACAAAAGAGATGCCTTCTTCGTTGGTGGCCGAACAACTTTCAAAACAAAATTTAGGAGGTGTTGGCTGAACATTTTTATGTAAGGTGGGTGAGGTGTCTAGCAGCAGAAAGCAGTGATCGGATTTGGCAACAAAATCCGAATAGATTCGATGGGAGGGATTAGAGACTTTCTAAGCCGAATTGCCAAGAAAGTGGTCAATGCGTTCAAGGATTGTCGGTGTTTGGGGACCGATTTTTTTCCAAGTGAACCATCCAGAAGTTGGTTTACATTCAAAGAGATCATTACGCGAAAGACAGTTACGAAAATTATTTATTTGGGATCCTGCCCGACGGATACCCCCATGTTTCTTGTTATCCGAAAGGATTTCATTAAAGTCACTGCCTAAAAGCCAAGGAAGACCATTGTTTTTGTTTAAAGAGTCTATAATATCCCAAGTCTTAATTTTTTGACTAGTTTCGGAAAATCCACGTATACCAGTAAAGTACATCGAAGATGTTTCAAATTGGATTTGAGTATGAATAAAGCGATCCGAGTACGAAAGCAAAGTAACATTTATATTATTAGAAATGAAAAGCGCAATACCAAAACAATTATTACTAGGGGAAATAGAAATAAGTTCAATCATACCTAGAGAAGAACTAAGTCGGCAACATGCCTCATTATTTAACTTTGTTTCACATAAAAATAAAATATCCGGGGAGGTACGTCAAACATATTGTTGTAGGAGATGAACTGCCTGGACATGACCAAGACCCTGGCAGTTCCAACATAGCACTATCATTTTCCCCAGCAGGGTTGAGAGTCAACCGCCGCATGAGAGTTTTTTAGAGCTGCTCATCCCAACTTTTGGAGTAGAAGCGGAGGGTTTCGCTTTCTTAGGTTGGAGGACCACTTGAATAGGGGACCGACGTTTAGTGCCACGATTGGGGGAGCTGGAACGGGGGCTGGAGCATTAGCTGCACCATTCGGATAAGTCTTTAGTAGCCAATGGTCAAATTCATGAATAAGTGGGATATCAGTTTTAAGTAGAGGCTTACGCAGTTGGGCATCCAAGTTTATGATCTGCTGGGCTGTGGGGCTTGATATATTGTCATCCTGGGCATCCCAGTCACCCTCAGTGGATCCTTCCGGAATGGGAAAAATTGTGTTCAGAGGCTGCGGAGCAAAAACCCTTAGGGGTAGCGTGACTTGCGGGTTTGAGCGGGGAGAAGGATTTTTCATCTTGGAACTAGATTCATTGGTTTCTTTTGGCAGGGGAGAAGCTTCACCCATGGCCGCATCATTTAGAGGTTCCTCCTCTAAGGGCTTTTCCGAGAAGGATGCAGCATCACCATCGTTCAAATTACCTATGTGATCAAGGGGAGGCAACTTTAGGTTTAGATACAAATTTCGAAAATAAGATATAAACAAAGTATGAAGTGAGAAAGGGATAAGACCTGTGTTGTTCAAGTCAGCGAGTTCTTTCTCATTGGCAGTCGGATCTAGAGAAAAAAAGAGGGGGATCATACGAGAAATAATGAGTGAGGGAAAGATCAAATACGAAATTGAGACATAGAAGAAGTACAAGATAGGCACAAAATAGGTATAAGAGAAGGTCACCCTACTGGAGGGAGTTGGGTTTGCCTAGCCACATTCTGTTCCGACGTTTTTAATCCGGCCCTGAGGGCCCTGAGGACGACGTCGTGGAGGAAGGTATCGTAGCCATTCCCCAGATTGCAATTTAGACAGACCGAGAGAGGATCGAAATGGAAAGTTGTCAATTGTGTGACTAATAATCCCACAGCCATGTCAAAATGTAGGTAGTCGTTCGTATTGCAGACGACACATCGTTTTGTTTGTACCATTCCCGATAAAAAGGAAACGAGTCATAGGATGGGTAACATCAAGCATGATTTCAACTCTTAAAAATTCGAACATATTGCCCTCAATTTCACGTGTATCGGTTCGAAGGACATTGCCAACCATTGATCCAAGCGCATGGCCGACAAGATGAACACGATCAATGTCGTCATAGATAGGGGCTGGAAGGCCGAAGATTCGGATCCAGATACGCATAAAAGTAAAAGTATACTCATCAGTGTTCTTGGTAGGGTCGTATTCCGTCAAAGCGAGCCATTCGTCCTTGTATAACCAAGGCCCTCGGTTGAGAACCTCGTAGCAATGTTTTGTTTCCTTGAACTTGATTTTGAAAAAGTTTTCCTTGATAATCGAAATAGAGACCAAGTTGCTAGATTTCCAGATTCCTTCAAACGCACTAAGGACTGCGTAGCTATCAATGGGTTTAGACGAGATGAAACGCCCAATAAGGAAAAGCTTAGGGTCTTCCTCTGCAAAATCCCAACCGAAGTTAGGGGTGTACAGAAGTTCTGCTTCTTCATTGGTAAGGTAAAGGGAGTGGAGTTGAGGGAAGGAGGAATATGTCATAGGGGAGGTTGGAAGATTGTAAAGAGATAGAAGGGAAGAAGAGTAGAGTTCGATATTGGAGCTAAGGTGAGTATGATGGATATAAATAGTCAGAGTAGGGGTTGCTAAGGCAATAGTATGGGAAGAAGTAGAATAAGGTAAGATAGTTTGCTTGCATAATAATGCAAGTAAGGTCAAATCCCTAGAAAAGAGGGATAATCAGTTAAAAAAGAAAGTAAACCATACTGGTAAGACAAGAAATAAACTTAACAGGATTATCACAGTGATAATTGAGGAAAGTAGGGAGATGTAATTGGTAATAGGATAAAAAGGGGAAACATAATTTAAAACAGGAATATTTGTTACATTATGTTTGGAGAGAAAATTTAGGAGATAATCATACCTAGTATTTAGGAGATAAATTACAAGATGGAAAGTGTGATAAATCCAATATGGAAACAGAAGTTGGTAGAAAAAGGGAGGTTTGTTTATTTCACACTGCAATGACTGGAAACGTAAAGTAATATGGTGGAGAAAAGAGATTTGATGTTTATGGTATTTTTGAGAAGTTATGGAAATTCCTAAGTTAGAACGTAAGTTAGGTAAAAGTTGAGGTTGTTCCACCTTTGAGATGGTCGTGTAGAAATCCCTGAAGAGGGCTTGAATAGTAGCACCTAAGAAGGTGTAGTGGGTAAAAATAGTAATTAGTAAAGAGACCAATTGAGTTTTAAAAAACTGTATTTATTTGGGTATGAACAGTTGTGTGAGTAAAAGAAACGATTTGAAGGTATCGAGGGACTGTAGGTATGAAACGTAGGAAAAACATATAAGCATGCAAGAAATTCAAAAAGAAAAAAGAGAAGGAAATAAGAGCAGATAGGGGGGAATAATAATAATAATTACAGCCCGGGGGGAGAAGGAGCGGGGAGAAGAAATTATATACAGACCAAATGAGCAAAATAAATGGGGAAAAATTAAAAGAATGATAACAATAAACAAATAATTACAGACCATATAAAAGGGGAAAACATGCGTTGAGCAGGTAAGCCATCACATGGTGAACCAGGTTGCTGGCAAGGAAAGTCCAGGAAATTGTTGTGGTCCACATAATGATGCAAGAAGGAGTAGCAAAACGTTAGAGTAAGCCAGTAAATGAAATAAATAGAGCCAATATAACAATTCATTTGTTTAGAAGGATAAAAAGTAATACTATATATAACAGTGAAATAGATGTAACCATGGGAATGGAAAAGAGAAAGTAGAGAAATATGAAAGTTGCAAAATGAAGATGCAATTATATTGTAACGAGAATGGAGCATAAACAAGAAACGAGGGGCAAAATTCATGTGAAGCTGCAAAACAGGGTGAGTACCGTGGTCTAGAATAGAGTGGTGCAGACGAACCAACCATTTGGAAATAACAATCCCAAGTGTAGAGACATAGATAAAGGAAAGATATCCCACTTTGTGGGTCGTTGAAAGTTTCCCAAAACAAGATTGATTAGGTATGTAGGATAGCATTGGGGGGTTTGAGATAATAGAGATGAAAGATAGGATAATTAAGAGAAGGCAATGACATTTGAGAAGCCAAGAGGTACCAAGGATAGAAGTATCCTTAAGATACCAAAGACTATAATATGAATGATTGAAAAAGGAAACAATTATAGTAGCATGAGGAAATAAGATTAAATAATCAGTAGTGAATGAGAGGTAGGACCACAAAAATAGAGCGGAGAAAGCATAAGGGGAAGATGACCATAAAGTTAGAGCCATATATGCTTGGGGGAGAGAAGCCAGTGTGCAATAAAAGAAGTTTAGAGATACTGAACCAGCGGGCCCAGAGAAGGTAAAAGAGGGTAGGAGCAGCAGTGTAAGCATAAACATACTTAGAGCAGCCAATAAAACAGAATGACATAGGAATGTACAAATGAACCATATGACATGAGCAAGGTGACAACAAAGGGCATATAGATATTGAAAGTGACCCATAGTAACAAGTTGAAGAAGATGGTAATGAACACATAGAAATCCCACTAGGTGGGTCGTCATGAATTTCCCTTGAAGGGATCGATTAAATGTATAAATAGAAATGGATGGTGATAAGGATATAGTGGGGCATAAGCAAGCATGAAGACAACAATGGAAAAGAAATAGAAACTAGTCAAAAAAACAAGAGAATGATGAAGTACCATTGAAGGAATCGTGATATAGGCATACTGAAGTACCAAGTGGGAAAAAATGATGCAGACATGATATATGAAGTAGAAATCATGAGACAAGCATACTGAAAAACCAAATAGAAAGACGTGATCAGGAGATAATAAGAGAAATTGACCAGATCAAAACCTTGCATTCTAAATAAGAGATCAATAAAAGGAACAACATTGCAAACATTACAAACCAAGTGTGCAAGAGTAGAGGGTAATAAAAAGAGGAGATGAGCAACGAGAGAGTCAAAAACGACAAGGTAATAGAGCAAAAAAACTCAAAGCGATTGCAGTAAATAGACAAAACAAATATCATTACAGTGAGATAAAAGGAATGAATCTGATGCAAAGTAGACAGGAAGATTATAGCATAATAAAGCAAAACAATAAAGATCAATAGAAAAGATATAACAAGAGATACAAGAAAGATGAAAAAAGACCAGACAACTAAGGTAGAAAAATGGACCCAAAAGAAAACAAACGGTTGAGGGTATACCATTAATCATCGAAGACACCCTGAATCCTGGTGGCATACGGGGGCTTCGACAAAGGTGAGGTTCCATAGATCGGATCTGAGGGAGACAAGAAAAAAGAGTTAGAAAACATACATGATGAAGAGAATTGAAAAAATAAAAAAGAAGCCAGATGAGGGAAGATGAAACGATGCAAAGGGGAGGAGATAGGAGGCGGCGATGGTTTTGGGCAGTGCCCATCTCCGGTGTTAGAGACATCTGGTAAAAACCGATCATCCGGAGGGAGTCACGGTTGCCCCAAATTTGGGGGTTTATTTTCCTGCGATCAAAAAAGGGGAAAATAAATATGAGGTGGGGAAAAACCCTAAAAATAGATAGAACAATGAAGGATTGGGGGGAAACAGATCGCATGGGGGTGAATGGGTATGAGGCAAGCAGCATAAAGAACCACAACAGAGGATGAATCCAGCCAACGGTGGATGGGATCTCGCAAAACAAGGCCAACAAAAACATGTTAGCATCTGATGTAGGGGAAATAAAAATAACCAGAAATAAAGAAAACAAAAACCAAATAATTCGATAAAAAAATTGGGGACGGGGTGGGAAAGCTCTCAAAATCTCATTACCATTGATATCTTGGGTCTTGCGTTTGCTTAATGCTCCGATCTGCACGAAGTGTAGCGGCGAAGAAGGGGGAAAGCAAAAGGGACGGTGGGGAGAAGTTTGAACGCCATGAAAAGAGGGAGGAAAATGAAAAAGAAGGGTGGACGGGTGAAAGGAGGAAAGAGAAAATGGTGGAAAATGAAAAGACAAACGCCAAGAAAGACCCCGGAAAAATTGAGAGAATTTTGAGAGCCATACCCATTGGACTTTTAACTAGGTTAAAAGAAAAAAAATGAGTTTTTGCAATACAATAGTGTTGAAAAGCTCATAATCAATGATATGAACTCCTAAGTTTTGATTAAAACTAGTTTTTTGGTCCTTTTTGTAGAGGTTTCGAGCGAGCGGGTCTAAATGGGCCGTAAAATGGACCCGTTAGACTTTTTTTTTGAAGAAAGCGGGCCTCATTAAAAACCCCTACTAATATCCCTAGGCACAAGACCCGGAGAAACCTAAAAAGGGGAAAAGAGTACCCAGATTTTATTTATAAAGAACGAGGGAAACCCTCGCAAAGTACAGCGTTTTGAATACAAGCATGATACATGGATCCAAAAGACATAGAGGTCATAGACCTAAGGGCATGGGTAGCCAACGTATGAACAACAATATTAGCCTCACGGCATACAAACTGAACATGCGCAAAAGAAAAAGATTCCAGAGCAGCATGGGCTTGCAGAATCATCAGTCCCATATGAGATAGATCTGGGCCCAGGGAGTTGATTCTATTCGCAAGAGAAGCACAATCCATCTCGAAAATCAAATGGCTCCATCCTTGGGATTGAGCGAAAGTAATACCAGCAAGAAGACCTCTCCCTTCAGACGTAATAGCATCAGAGCAACTGCCTAGAGGAAAAGCCAGACCGCCAACAACCGTCCCCGTATCATCACTTGCTACAATGCCAACCGCCGCTGCACGTGTGGAAGGATCAAAAGCCCCATCCACATTGACTTTAATATAACCTGGAGGGGGAGGACTCCATCAAGATAGAGGAGTCGACGACAGAGGGATTGAAGAAGAAGGCGAAGATATAGCATCAGAGTAGTCACGATGAAGACTGATGGAGTTGACAGCAATTAGCCATGGGGGTTGAAGATGTCGATTATGGATCCAGTCATTACGCATGTTCCAAATGTTCCAAAGGGTAGTTAAAAAAAGCCCAAAAAGATCATGAGAAAAGAGGGCAGCACCTTCCTCGAGCCATTGGAGGCCGGTGGGAGCAGTGCTATTAATAAGAGAAATGGGAAGACCAATCAAACGAAGGGCCTCCAAAGCACCAGAGCAATCACGGATAGCATGGAGAACTGTCTCCGAATCAGAATGACATACAGGGCAGGGCCCTGAATCTAGAGCAAAAGCCTGAAGGCAAACCCCAACAGGTAGGGCCTCTGAACCCAGACGCCAGCCAAAAGTTTTAACTTTAGGCAAAACCTTGAGTTTGGAAAGAAATTTCCAAATCCGAGGGGGTCGTAGACGTGGCTCAGGGGGGCGTTGTAGAAAGAGATAGCCAGATCTGACAGAGTAGATACCAGAATCGTTTGGCCTCCAGATGATGGAGTCCCGAGTATCATTGATGATGGGAACGGATAGAATGGAATCGGCATCATCCGATGTAAAGTACGCACGAACTTTAACAGGGTCCCAAGATGCTTGGTTTTGGATCATAAAGTCGCGATAACGAGTATGGACTTCGTCCGATAACTTGTAGTCCCCGTATAGGTGAATAGTCGAGGAGCCTCCCCAATTATCATGGTGAATACGTATGTTACTGTTAATGCCAGGACGATAGAGGAAACCTCCAAAAAGGTGTTTCATAGCGTTATAAAGACCTTGCCAGGCAAAAGAACCTCGGGAAGGCCGAGAGGCATTAAGAATATTGTCAGACGGAAAGTATTTGGATTTATAGATTTGTCCCAGAAGGGAGTCAGGTTCACAGATAAGTCGCCATAATTGTTTACCGAGAAGGGCAATGTTAAAATTGTTGAGGTCCCTAAAACCCATACCGCCAACTGATTTAGGCAAACACACATGTTCCCAAGGGAGCATATGCCAACCTTTCTTATTAGTTTTGCGAGACCACCAATAGCGTTGGATGGCAGATGTCATATCATCGATAATATTTTGGGGCAATAAATAACAGGACATAACATATTGGGGTAGAGATTGTAAGACAGCTTTTATAAATATTTCCCTACCACTGAAGGAAAGAAGTTGTTTGTCCCAGTTGGATAATCTATCATCAACTTTATCACGTATAAACCCTAGAGCAAGGGTCTTATTTTTACCAATAAGAAGAGGTACCCCCAGATAGACACAGGGTTGGAGACCTCACGAACTTGGAGGTAAGAATTAATAGCATGGCGAGTCGAAGCAGGAGTACGTGGATTGTAAAAGATAGTAAACTTATCAAAATTAACTGCTTGTCCAGAGGCTGAAGCATACGTTTGGAGAGCGAATTTAAGATGTGCAGCCTCCTCGGACTTTGAACTAATGAAAACTATACAGTCATCGGCAAATAGGAGATGGTTAACTTTGGGGCCATGCTTACTAGCCCCAATACCAGGGAGTAGGCCATTTTGTTTAGCGTCGGACAAAAAGGCTGAAAGCCCTTGAGTGCAAAAAAGGAAGAGAAAGGGAGATAAATGATCCCCTTGGCGAAGACCCCGTTGAGGACGAAACAAAGGAGAAAAAGAATTGTTGACCTTAACCGTAAAGGAAACTGAGGAAATACATCTCATAATAAGAGAAATCCATGATGAGGCGAAACCCATGCGGTTCATGACATTTTCGAGGAAAGACCATTCAACCCTGTCGAAAGCCTTTTGCATATCTAGCTTTAGGGCAGCACCTTGAGTAGATTTAGAAGTACCAGTATTAATGGAGTGAATAATTTCATGGGCAATAAGAATGTTATCCGTAATGTTGCGTCCCTGAACGAAAGCAGCTTGATTGGAGCTGATACAAAAGGGAATGGTATGTTTCATACGATTAACTAAAACTTTGGCAACAATTTTGTAGATAACTGTGCAAAGACTAATGGGCCTTAGATGCCTCATGGTGGTAGGGTCCTTAATTTTGGGTATGAGGACCAGAATTGTTTGGTTTACCGAGGCCATATCAGCGGACCCGTTTAGGAGATTAAGGCAGAGTGAGATGACGTCTGATCCAACAGTATCCCAATGTTGACGGAAGAAATCACTAGGCAATCCATCAATACCAGGGGCTTTCCTAGGGTCAATATCGTGGAAATCGGTGATAATTTCTTCTGATGTGAATTCCTTGTAAGGGACTCATTCATGGCAGTCGTGATTGAGGGAGTGATTTTTGAAAGAATTTGATCGGACAATGGTGGATTAGAGGATGTAAAAAGATTGTGGAAATATGTGGATGCAATTGTCATAAGATCGGTATCGTCAGTACACCAATTGTTATTGGAATCAAGAAGACCAATGATGGTGTTCTTTTTCTTTCTACTAGAAGCTCGGGCATGAAAGAAACGAGTATTTTTATCTCCTTGAGATAGCCGAAGATTGCGAGAGCACTGTGCCCAGTATACTTCTTGTTCCTCAAGTAATTTGTGGAGCTCAGCTTTGGCAGAGATGTATCTTTTTTCAGTAGAAACTGAAAGAGGCCATTGTAAAAGTGTATTGATTTTTTTAGTGAGAAAATTGATACGACCAGTGGACTTAAGTCTTTGTTGGGATTGCCAGTCTCCTAGGCAGGAGCCAATGGCTTTAATTTTATCTAATGTATTACCCTTGGTAGAAGACCAAGTTTGTTTAACAACAAAGATGCCTTCGTCATTGGCGGCCCAGCAATTTTCAAATCTGAACTTGGTTGATGGGGGACGGTGATTTGTTAGAGGAGGCGGCTCCGTATTCAAGAGAAGAAAACAGTGATCAGATTTAGCATCAAAATTGGAAGTGATACTATAATTGGGATAATTTGCTTTCCATGCCATATTCCCTACAAAGCGGTCTAGTCTCTCAAATAAAGTAGGGGTTTTGGGCCCCGTTTTAGACCAAGTGAACCAACCCGTTGTAGGCTTACAGTCGAAAAGGTTATTACGGGAGAGACAATGGAGAAAATTATTAATTTGAGATCTAGCCCGACGGCATCCGCCTTGTTTTTCGTTATCAGGTAGGATTTCATTGAAATCACCACCAAGAAGCCAAGGCATACCATCATTTTTATTGAGAGAATCAATTAAATCCCAAGTTTTTGGTTTATTACATGTTTCAGAAAAACCATGAATTCCAGTGAAATAAAACGAAGAGTAATTGCAATTAATATAAGTATGAATAAAACGATCTGAATAAGCAAGCATATCAATATTATAATTATTCAATGTAAATAAAGCAAGTCCAAAACATGCATCAGAAAAATCCACAGAAAAAGCTAGGTCCATACCTAGCAAAGAACCAAGACGGTTGTAAGCCGTATTTTTAAGTTTAGTTTCGCATAAAAAAAGTAAATCAGGTTTATGAAGTTGAACGTATTGCTGGAGATGTTGAACTGCCTGGACCTTCCCGAGACCCTGACAGTTCCAACATAAGATGATCGTTTCCCTCGGCGGGGCTGTGCATCAGCCGCCGCCGGAGAGTTTTTACCGCTGCTAATCCCAGCTTTCAAGGTAGGAGAAGGAGATGGCCTAGACTTTTTGGGCTGGAGGACCACATGGATGAGGGAGCGTCTCTTGGTACCACGGTTAGGAGGAATGGGGATAGGGGCCGGAGCAGATGCTGCATCATTGGGATAATGCTTAAGTAGCCATGAGTCAAAATCATCAAAAAATGAAATACCGGTTTGGAGGAAAGGCTTACTTAGTTGATCATCTAATTTTCTCACTTGTTGAGCAGTAGGGCTTGGCACACCATCATCTTGGCCATCCAAATCGACTTGAACAGGGTAAATGGTATTCAGGGGTTGAGGAGAAATGACTCTAGAAGGCATTGGAGCTCTTGGAAGCTGCTGGGGGTCCGCATTTGTAGGAGGCAATTCAGAGGATTCCTCCCCCACCATCTCATCATTATTATTGTTTTCCTCAGTAGGGAGATCTGCAAAAGACGCAGCATCCCCTTCGTTGAGATTCCCTATAAATTCAGTAAAAGAGGAAGTAAGATTCATGTGTTGGAAACGATGGAGGAAAAGAAGATGATGGTGTTTAATAAAAATAAGACTCGAATCTTGCGCGAAGGCAACAGGAGCTTTCCCTTTATCCATGTGTTCTGAAGAGGAAAGAGAATCAATAAAATAACATAGAAGGAAATAATGAAAAAATGGAAACCAGAATAAAGATGGTAGAGTACCTAACAGTGGATTCTGATTAGCATTAGCAGATGGTTCCACATTTTTACCCTTGTCCATTGGGGCTGTACATAATAGCAATTTAATATATAAACTAGGTGCAAGGTAGAAAATCAGCTGTATGCATTGAAAAAATGATAAGGTACCTATTGGAGGTTTGCAATCAGCAGAGGACGAGTGCTCAACAATGCGAATACGACCACGTGGTCCCTGGTCTCGGCGACGCGGGGGAAGCCAACGGAGCCATTCACCATATTGGAGTTTGGTTGGATCAATCGTAGCCTTGTTAGGGCAGTGCTCGAAAATGTGACTAATGAGGCCGCACACATGACAAAGTAGGGGGAGACGCTCATATTGTAGACGGCAAGAAGTGGTGCGCGTACCTTTCCCAATAAGGAGGAATCGTCGGACCGGTTTAGATATATCCATGAGTATTTCCACTCGTAGAAATTTAGTCATGTTCCCTCTTTCTTTACGTGTATCAGTACGTAGTACAGTGCCTACCATGGCACCAAGAGACTGTCCCACGAGGTGAGATCTTTCATGATCTTCCAAAAAAGGTTTGGGTAAAGAGTGAATACGGAACCAAATCCTCATGGGATTGAAGGTATCTCTAATGATGGAGATTGACTTAAGATGGTTTTTCTTCCAAATGCCTTCGAATGCTGAGAGGACAGCCTAGTCGTCTATTGGCTTGGTGGATATGAATTTGCCAATTAGAATGGTCTTAGGGTCTTCATAAAAAAAATCAAAATCAGGAGTAAAGATACATTGGCTTCCTCGTTTGTTAGATCCAAATTGGTAAAGTGGGGAAGAGAAGAGGAAGAAGCCATTTGGTTGCGGATGGGGGAATGCAGAGTAAAAATGGACAAAGAGTTGCAAATAGGAAAAGTGGAAATAAGAAGAGGTAGATCCTTATAAGTGAGGGTAATAGGAAGAAAAGGGGTAAGAATTGGGAACAAGGAAAGGAAAGAATTATAAATGAAATGCAAGTAGTCAGAATTCCCAAAAATTGGGAATGAAGTGCGTGAAATAAAATGGAAAGGGAGAGGTTTGGGGAGAAAAAAAGTATGAGATTAAGGTATAGGAAATTGGAATAAATTAGTGTTAGTGAGAAATATAGGAAACAGTTGAAAATAAAATGTAAAGATAGGACATATCTAGAATAATGTGGGATGTAAAAAGGAAAGAAAGAACTTTGATTGTGGTTAAGATATCGATTGGAGAGGGTAAATGATAAAGGAAAGAGATTATTTAATAATAAATTTACACTAAAAGGCAAGTAATGAGAAGGAGATATGGTAAGGTATAAGGTTAGATTATGGCAGTAATAGAGAAAGGAAGGAAAGATAAAAGAATTTAATAATAAATTTAAGAGCATATTAATTAGTTTTAATGATAGTGTTTTTATAATTGTGAGTTGAGAAAGGAAAGAAAGGCCATATAATAAAGGAAAGAAATAATTAAGAAATAGGTATATGAAAAAAGGCAAGTAATGAGAAGGAGATATAGTAAGATTCATAGTTAGATTATGGCAATAATAGAGAGAGGATAGAAGTATAATAAGAATTTGGGGGAAAGTAATCAATTGAGAGGGGCAACCCCCCGTTAGACTTTTAACTGAGTAAAAAATACGAAAATTGAGTTTTTGCAATATAATCTTGTTGAAAAGCTTGTAATCAATTATATGAACTCCTAAAATTTTATTAAAACAAGTTTTCGGTCCATTTCGTAGAGGTTTCGGGCCAGCGGGTCTAAATGGGCCTTAAAATGGACCCATTGGACTTTTAACTAAGTAAAAAGAACACAAATTGAATTTTTGCAATACAATAGTTTTGAAAAGCTCGTAATCAATGATATGAACTCCTAAGTTTTGATTAAAACTTGATTTGTCGTCCTTTTTGTAGAGGTTTTAGACGAGCGGGTCTAAATGGGCCGTAAAATGGACCCGTTGGACTTTAAACTGAGTAAAAAGTACATAATTTGAGTTTTTCAATAAAATTCTATTCAAAAGATCATAATCAATGATATAAAGTCCTAAAATTTGATTAAAACATGTTTTTTCGGTCCTTGTTATAGAGGTTTTGGGCGAGCGGTTCTAAATGGGCCTTAAAATGGACCCGTTGGACTTTTAACTGACTAAAAAATACAAAAATTGAGTTTTTGCAATATAGTCTTGTTGAAAAGCTCGTAATCAATTATATGAACTCCTAAAATTTGATTAAAACTTGTTTTTCGGTCATTTTTGAAGAGGTTTCGGGCGAGCGGGTCTAAATGGGCCTTAAAATGGACCCGTTGGACTTTTAACTAGGTTAAAAGAACAAAAATTGAGTTTTAGCAATACAATAGTGTTGAAAAGCTCGTAATCAATGATATGAACTCCTAATTTTTTATTAAAACTTATTTTTCAGTCCTTTTTGTAGAGGTTTGGGACAATCGGGTCTAAATAGGCCGTAAAATGGACTCGTTGGTTTTTTAACTGAGTAAAAATTATATAAATTGAGTTTTTGCAATATAATCGTGTTGAAAAGCTCTTAATCAAAGATATGAACTCCTAAAATTTGATTAAAACATTTTTGCGGTCCTTTTTGTAAAGGTTTCAGGCGAGCAGGTCTAAGTGGGCCGTAAAATGGTCCAGTTGGACTTTTAACTGAGTAAAAAGTACATAAATTAAACTTTTGCAATATTATCATGTTGAAAAGCTCGTAATCAATTATATGAACTCCTGAAATTTGATTAAAACTTATTTTTTGTCATTTTTGATGAGGTTTTGGGCGAGCGGGGCTAAATGGGTCCGTAAAATGGACCAGTTGGACTTTTAACTTAGTAAAAAATACAGAAATTGAGTTTTTGCTATATAATCTTGTTGAAAAGCTCGTAATCAATTATATGAACTCCTAAAATTTGATTAAAACTTGTTTTTCGATCCTTTTTGTAGAGGTTTCGAGCGAGCGGGTCTAAATCGGCCTTAAAATGTACCCATTGGACTTTTTTTTGAAATAAAGGCCTCGTTAAAAACCCCTACTACTGTCCTTAAAGCAGAGCTAGAGGACCCTAAAAAGGGGAAAAGAGTGCCTATGTTTTATTTCATGAAAGAGTTGTTACAAGATGATTGATACAAGGAGGAATATCAGAAGTAAAACATAAGGCTGACATATTGCCAAGCGAAAAAGCAGCCAAAGAATGTGCTACATGATTTGCCTAACGGCGTACAAAGGAAACAGAAGCTGATACAAAGCCATGAAGAGACTCCCGAATTTGATGAAGAAGAGGCCCCAATGTAGAAAGGTCTAAACCTGAATTGTTGATTCTATTTGCAATGGAAGCACAATCAGTTTCAAGCAGAATCCGAGTCCATCCTTGAGCGCGAGCGAAGGTGACTCCGGCAAGAAGGCTTTCACCTTCACAAGTAACTGCATCCGGGCGGCTGCCAAGCGGAAAAGTGAGGCCCCCCACCACTGCACCTATAGAGTCACGTGCAACAGCACCAACAGCCGCAGCACGAGTAGAAGGATTGAAAGCCTCATCTACATTAATTTTTATGTGGTTAGACGGGGGAGGATTCCAATTTGTAGGAGAAAGAAGAGAAGGCGCTGGAATGGTAGGCACAGTTGCATTGTAAAAGTCGTTATGTAGACTAATGGAGTTGACGGCAATAAGCCAGGATGGTTGCAAATGGCGATTATGAATCCAGTCATTACGCCTATTCCAAATATTCCAGATAGTAGTAAGAAAAATACCAAATTTATCAGAGGGAAGGAGATGGGCGGCTTCCTCCAGCCATTGCAGAGGTGTAGTAGCCGAACTCCTGTAAAGACCAATGGGAATACCAGATAGCTGTAGGGCTTCAGTGGCCCCTGTGCAATCGCGAAGGGCATGGAGAATAGTCTCTGAATGACCACCACAAATGGGACAAGGCCCCGAGTCTGGTGAGAAGACTTGCATTTTAGAACCAACTGGTAAAGCACCAGACGCCATACGCCATCCAAAAGTTTTGACTTTAGGCAAAGCCCTTATTTTTTACAGGAATTTCCAAAAACGATTGGGTGGTGTTTGTGGAAGCACATGACATTGTAAGAAAAGATAACCAAAGTGAACCGAGTAAATGCCCGAGTCGTTAGAAGACCAGAGAATAGAGTCACGGTGATCATTTATAATTGGTATACTGAGTATGGTGGATGCGTCCGTTGGATTAAAATAGCGATGTACTTTGACAGGATCCCAAGCGGTTTGGTTACGGATCATGAAATCACGGCATCGGATATGAACTTCATCCGAGATTTCATAATCCCCAGTAAGGGTAATAGGGGAAAGACCGCCCCATATGTCTTTATGAACTCTTATGTTACTATTAATTCCTGGGCGGTATAGGAATCCTGGGAGGAGGCGCTATATAGCATTGTACATACCTTGCCAGGCGAAGGAGCCACGAATAGGCCTGGAGGAATCGAGGATATTCCCAGAAGGGAAATATTTAGCACGATATATCTAGCCTAGTAGAGAATCTGGTTCACAAATTAGTCTCCATATTTGTTTGCCCAAGAGAGCAACATTGAAGTCATGTAAGTCTTTAAACCCCATTCCTCCAGCAGCCTTAGGTAAACAGACATGGTTCCATGGTAGCATATTGTCACGCCCCGCCTGGTCGCGACCTAGCCAACCGAGGGGCACAACCGTCAGGGTGCACCGAGCAGCACCGAGGTGCCCCACCCAGGTGCGCTGTGCGCGCCCAAGGTGCCCCACCTAGGTGCTCACGGGCTAACTTAGAGAAAATGAGGAGAAATGATCCTTTTAAGGCCAAGGAAGACTCATGGAAGAATCTATAATGGCCTAGAGGGCCCCAAACGTCTCCACACATCTCCAAGGGGTTCCAGAAGCTTCCACAACCATCTAGGCTCACCCGGAGGAACCTAGAAGGCTCGAGACAAGTCAAGAAGGCTTGGGACACGTCCGGAAGGCTCGGGACAACTCCGGACATCTCCGGAACATTCTAGAAACCTATAGATATGTATAGAACTATAGGAGTAATCTAGAATATTATGGATGTATGTAGATAAGCATGAACTTATCTAGAAATATCTAGGCTTAGTAGATATTTTAGGAGGCAAGATCCTAACCGTTGGATCAAATAAATCGTAGCCGTCCATTTAGGAGGTGAGAGCCTATAAATAGGGCCACCCCTCATTTGTAAATAACCTAAGAAGTCATTCACTCAAACACTTGTAAAGCTTCCGTTGTGTAATACAAGGTTCTTTCCTTGTAAACTCTCTTGCTCCTTTGTGTTTGCCATAGCGTTGCGCGAGATTAAGGCTGACTAGCATCGTGCCGAGAGTGCTAGTGCCGCACGGATCGAGTTTGAAGAATTAAGTCCGTGACAGTTGGTATCAGAGCAAGTTCCGATCGCTCGGGAGCATGGCCAAGACCAGCAAAACCCAAGTTGCTAACCCGTCCGAGACCGAGGTCACGCACGACCAAGGTGGACAAGAAGTAAGGGCTGACCCTGCCGAGACAAGGCCTCATGCCAAATCCAAGGATGTACTCTCTAGCTTGGAGTCGCGCCTGACTCGCGTGGAGGAAGGCATATCGGGTATGGGTACCCACGTGGACGACCTTCAAGAGCGGATTGAAGGCCTCGAGGCAGAGGATGCCGGGATCCACACAGCCGTGAGGGCTATGAAGATCAAGCTAGAAGAGACCTTGCGCGCGGAAATGGGTGAAGTACGCGACGTACTCATGGCAGAACTCACAAAGGTACGTGAGTCATTCCAACATGAACTTATCAACGTGTATGCTCAACTAGAGTCATTGCAAGGCGACCTTGCCTTGTTGAAACGTGCTATGGCAGCCGGGCCAAGCACCACCGTGGAGGCTAGAAGGGTGGAGGTGCCCAAGCCTCAAACCTTTTCAGGGACACGCAACGCCAAAGAAGTCGACAACTTCTTGTATGGCTTGGAGCAATACTTAGAAGCCGTTGGCATCAGGGAGGATGCCTCTAAGATCCAGACCGCAACCTTATACCTCACCGACACCGCCATGCTTTGGTGGAGGAGAAGGCGTCTCGATGTCGAGCGAGGTACGTGCACCATTACTACCTTCAATGACTTTAAAAGGGAACTCAAACGACAATTCTATCCGGAGAATGTCGAGGAAGAAGCAAGGGCACGATTACGAAGGCTCAAGCAAACGGGGAGCATCCAAGACTATGTCAAGGAGTTCACAAGCTTGGTGCTCGAAATCCCCGACCTCTCCGACAAAGATTCACTTTTTAACTTTGTCGATGGACTCCAACCGTGGGCCAAGACCGAGTTAAGGCATCGTGGGGTGCAAAGCCTTGCCGATGCCATCGCCGTGGCCGAGAGCCTCATTGACTACTCAAGCCACAAGGAGTCCACCCCCAGACCGAAGGATGACAAGGAGGGCCATGCCAAAGGTGGGGGAGAGAGGAGCCATCACAAAGAGAGTCGCAAGGACGAGGACACACCTAAGCACA
Organism: Hibiscus trionum; assembly: GCA_030270665.1. NCBI lineage: Eukaryota > Viridiplantae > Streptophyta > Magnoliopsida > Malvales > Malvaceae > Hibiscus > Hibiscus trionum. Next base: position 34,194,159 of record BSYR01000026.1, on the reverse strand, counting down.
AAGGATCGTCCTCATGGAGGGACAAGGACCGAGGTAGGTCTAAAGACTCTCAAGGTTCCAAGAAATCACCGCCTAGTAGTTGCTACATCTGCGATGGCGACCATTGGGTTAGGGAATGCCCACAACGCCGAGCCCTTAGTGCAATCCTAGCAAAGCATCAAGAGGAAAGTGATGCCGACGAAGGTAGTGATGCCGAAGGGGGCCAAGGTGCACAAATGGGATCGCTACAGCTCTTGAATGGAATCCAGTCCGCCCCAAAGACCCAAGCCAAAGGGTTGCTATTCGTGGACGTCACCATCAATGGAAAAGCATCGAGGGCTATGCTTGACACAGGTGCGTCCCATAACTTTGTCTCTTTAGAGGAAGCAAAGAGGCTTGGTCTTAGTGTCGTGAAAGGGGGAGGATCCGTCAAGGCCGTAAACTCTGCCGCTCAACCCATCCATGGGTTCGTTCGAGGAGTCAAGACCAACATTGGGACATGGTCAGGCCGCATGGACTTCTCGATTGTGCCGCTAGATGACTACCCGATCATCCTAGGGCTCGAGTTCTTCGAGCAAGCCAAGGCAATTCCGATGCCATTTGCCAATAGTCTGTGCATCACGGATGGTGCACCATCATGTGTGGTACCAACCATAAGGGCCACCAAGCCAGCGACGAGAGTGGTTCAGCACTTCAGCTCAACAAGGCCATCCGTAGGGCCAAGCCGTCCAAGGGACTAAACAAAGACAAAGGGGTGACCGTGTCTAGGAAGGCCACCAAGCATGTTCAAGGGGAGAACATCGCTTCAAAGACCACCGAGGGTCAAGGTTCGAAGGGAAGGTCTTCCAACAATGCCGACAAGCCGAGGGCAAAGGCAAGGCGAGCTAGGAGTCGAGGGAAACGCTCCAGCAACACCCCTGTTCCACGAAGATGCGACGAGGGCGTCGCGAGATCGGGTGGGGGAGGATGTCATGCCCCGCCTAGTCACGACCTAGCCAACCGAGGGGCACAACCGTTAGGGTGCACCGAGCAGCACCGAGGTGCCCCACCCAGGTGCGCTGTGCGCGCCCAAGGTGCCCCACCTAGGTGCTCACGGGCTAACTTAGAGAAAATGAGGAGAAATGATCCTTTTAAGGCCAAGGAAGACTCATGGAAGAATCTAGAATGGCCTAGAGGGCCCCAAACGTCTCCACACATCTCCAAGGGGTTCCAGAAGCTTCCACAACCATCTAGGCTCACCCGGAGGAACCTAGAAGGCTCGAGACAAGTCAAGAAGGCTTGGGACACGTCCGGAAGGCTCGGGACAACTCCGGACATCTCCGGAACATTCTAGAAACCTATAGATATGTATAGAACTATAGGAGTAATCTAGAATATTATGGATGTATGTAGATAAGCATGAACTTATCTAGAAATATCTAGGCTTAGTAGATATTTTAGGAGGCAAGATCCTAACTGTTGGATCAAATAAATCGTAGCCGTCCATTTAGGAGGTGGGAGCCTATAAATAGGGCCACCCCTCATTTGTAAATAACCTAAGAAGTCATTCACTCAAACACTTGTAAAGCTTCCGTTGTGTAATACAAGGTTCTTTCCTTGTAAACTCTCTTGCTCCTTTGTGTTTGCCATAGCGTTGCGCGAGATTAAGGCTGACTAGCATCGTGCCGAGAGTGCTAGTGCCGCACGGATCGAGTTTGAAGAATTAAGTCCGTGACAATATGCCATCCTTTTTTGTTGGATTTGCCGGACCACCAATATTGCCTGATAGCTGAAGTCATATCATCAATGATGTTTTGTGAAAGAAGATAACAAGACATAACATATTGAGGTAGGGATTGTATGACTGCTTTAATGAAAATCTCTCGGCCACTGACTTTATCCAAGCTAGAAAGACGGTCGTGGACTTTATCACGTACAAATCCTAGAGATTCGGTTTTGTTCTTTCCTATGAGAAGAGGAACACCTAGATAAACACTAGGGTTGGACACCTCACGTACTTGCAGGAGACTAATTATCGCAGATCTTGTAGAAGATGGGGTACGTGGGTGATAGAAGATTGTTGATTTCTCAAAGTTTACCGCTTGACCAGAGGCAGCAGCATAAGTTTGCAGAGCTCTTTTAAGATGAGTAGCCTCAGTTACAGAGTTATTGATGAAAACCATACAATCATCAGCAAAAAGAAGATGATTGACTTTGGGTCCATATTTGCATGCACCAAGTCCCGGAAGAATGTTCGTTTGTTGAGCAGCAGATAGGTAAGCAGAGAGCCCTTGTGTGTAGAATAGAAAGAGGAAAGGGGAAAGAGGATCACCTTGGTGTAACCCACGTTGAGGTTGAAAAAGGGGGAGAAAGAGTTATTGATTTTGACTGAAAAAGAAACTGTGGTTATACAACGCATTATAAGGGAAATCCAGTCAGATGCGAAACCCATGCGTTCCATAACATTTGCTAAGAAGGACCATTCAACTCGATCAAAAGCTTTTTCCATGTCTAGTTTAAGAGCAGCCCCTTGAGATGATTTGGTTGCCCCTGAGTTGATATTGTGAATGATTTCATGAGCAACAAGAATATTATCAGAGATGTTACGCCCCTGAACGAAGGCTGCTTGATTAGAGCTGATACAAATGGGAATTGTTTGCTTCATTCTGTTGACAATGGTTTTAGCTACTATTTTGTAAAGAACAGTGCAAAGACTGATTGGTCTAAGATGTTTCATGGTAGTCGGGTCATTGATTTTGGGAATTAGAACCAAAATAGTTTTATTGATCAAAGACATATCAGTAGTGCCTTTTAATAAGTTGAGATAGAGATTAATAACTTCTTCTCCAACAGTATCCCAGTGTTGGCGGAAAAAACTACTAGATAGTCCATCAATACCAGAAGCTTTCCTAGGGTCAATGTCCCGGAAAGCGTGGAGTATTTCTTCCTTAGTGAAGGGACGTTGTAACATATCATTCATGGACTGAGTAATGGAAGGGGTAATTTTATTAAGAATGTTATCGGAGATTTGGGGGTTGGAAGATGTAAAGAGATTTTGGAAGTAGCTAGAAGCAATAGACATGAGGTCCGATTCAACCGTACACCAGTTCGAGTTGGAATCAAATAAGCCATTAATTGAGTTTTTTTCCTTCTATTGTTTGCCCGAGCATGAAAAAATCTCGTATTTTTATCACCTTGAGAAAGCCAAAGCGTACGAGATCTTTGAGCCCAATAAGTTTCATGTTCCGTTAGCAGTTTGTTGAGTTCAGTCTGGTATTTTAAGTAAATGTCTTCAGTTACAGCGGTTAAGGGGCGACATAGGAATTTGTTAATTTTTTTGGTCAGGAAATTAATACGCCCAGAGGATTTAAATCTCTGTTGATTCTGCCATTCCTCTAGGCTTGTACCAACAGCATGTATTTTATCAATAGCCATACCAGGGGTAATTGACCAAGTACGTTTAATAGTTGAGATATTGTCCTCATTATTAGCCCAGTAGTTCTCAAAACGGAAAGTACAGGATGAGCGATGAGGATGGATGATCGCAGGGGATGTGTCAAGAGACAGGAAGCAGCGGTCAGACTTGGCCACATATTCCGTTGTGATGCGAAATGAAGGAAAAAGATTCTGCCAAGCCAAGTTAGCAACGAACCGATCCAGTCTTTCATGAATAGTTGGGGTTAGGGGCCCAACTTTCGACCAAGTAAACCATCCCGATGTTGGCTTACAATCAAAAAGGTTGTTGCGTGAGAGGCATTGACGAAAGTTGGTTATTTGTGATCTAGCCCTACGACTTCCACCTTGCTTTTCAGAGTCGGATAAGATTTCATTAAAATCTCCTCCTAGAATCCAAGGGACATTATTATTATTTGTATTTAAGGAGTCGATAATTTCCCAAGTTTTGTATTTTTGGCTTGTTTCAGAGTGGTCGTGTATACCAGTGAATAAAATATTGCAATTGTTTGATGTAATTTGAGTATGTATGTAACGCTGAGAGTACGAAAGTAAATTAATATTGATATTGTTGGTAGCAAATAGAGCAATTCCGGAACACCCCTCCGAAGGGGGAATAGAAATAACGTTTATAAAACCTAAAGAAATGCAAAGTTGGCTACAAGCCACATTATTGAGTTTTGTTTCGCATATGAAAATAACATCAGGGATGGATTACCGGACATAGTCTCGAAGATGTTGAACCACCGGGGCTTGTCCTAGACTCTGGCAGTTCCAACATAGGAGCTTCATTTTGCTCGGCGGGGCAGGGAATCAGCCGCCGCCGGAGAGTTTTTAGAGCTGCTCATCCCAGCTTTTGGGGTGGAACCGGACGGTTTGGATTTCTTTGGCAGGAGCGACACTTGAATGGGGGAGCGGCGTTTCATGCCACGATTCGGTGGGGTTGGAGCAGGGCCGGAGCTGCTTCATTTGGGTAAGTTTTCAATAACCATTGGTTAAAATCATTGAAAATGGTATCGGTAGAAATAGGGGGCTTACGCAGTTCGGCATCTATTTTCTTAATTTGCTGGGCAGTTGGACTTGGTACACCATCATCAGTGGTATCCCATTCCCCATCAGAAACATCTTCGGGAATCGGGTAGATGGTGTTTAAAGGTTAGGGCTCGAGAGGGCCTTTCTGCTTTGAGTCCGTAGCTGGTGGATCATTGGCAGGGGGCATCCCCCATGGCAGTATCTGTATTGGGGCCATCCTCAGTGGGTTGTTCTGAAAAGGACCCATTGGACTTTTAACTAAGTAAAATGAACAAAAATCGAATTTTTGCAATACAATAGTGTTGAAAAGCTCGTAATCAATGATATGAACTCCTAAGTTTTGATTAAAAGATGATTTGCGGTGTTTTTTGTAGAGGTTTCGGACAAACGGGTCTAAATGGGCCGTAAAATGGACCCGTTGGACTTTAAACTAAGTAAAAAGTACAAAAATTGAGTTTTTGCAATATAATCGTGTTGAAAAATTGTAATCAATGATATGAAGTCCTAAAATTTGATCAAAACTTTTTTTCGGTCCTTTCTGTAGATGTTTCGGGCGAGCAGGGCTAAATGTCCGTAAAATGGACCCGTTGGACTTTTAACTTAGTAAAAAATATAGAAATTGAGTTTTTGCAATATAATCTTGTTGAAAAGCTTGTAATCAATTATATAAACTCCTAAAATTTGATTAAAACCTGTTTTTCAGTCCTTTTTGGTGAGGTTTCGGGCGAGCGGGTCCAAATGGGCCTTAAATTGGACCCGCTGGACTTTTAACTAAGTAAAAACAACAAAAATCGAATTTTTGCAATACAATAGTGTTGAAAAGCTCGTAATCAATGATATGAAGTCCTAATTTTTTATTAAAACTTGATTTGCGGTCTTTTTTTTGTAGAGGTTTCGGACGATCGGGTCTAAATGGGCCGTAAAATGGACCCGTTGGACTTTAAACTGAGTAAAAAGTACTAAAATTGAGTTTTTGCAATATAATCGTGTTGAAAAGATCGTAATCAATGATATGAAGTCCTAAAATTTGATTAAAACCTGTTTTTCGGTCCTTTTTGTAGTAGTTTCGGGTGAGCGGGGCTAAATGGGCCGTAAAATGGACCCGTTGGAATTTTAACTTAGTAAAAAATAAAGAAATTGAGTTATTGCAATATAATCTTGTTGAAAAGCTCGTAATCAATTATATGAACTCCTAAAATTTGATTAAAACTTATTTTTTGGTCCTTTTTGTATCGGTTTCGGGGGAGCGGGTCTAAATAGGCCGTAAAATGGACCCGTTGGACTTTAAAATGAGTAAAAAGTACATAAATTGAGTTTTTGCAATATAATCATGTTGAAAAGATCGTAATCAATGATATGAACTCCTAAATTTTGATTAAAACATGTTTTTCGGTCCTTTTTGTTGAGGTTTCGTACGTGCGAGTCTAAATGGGCCGTAAAATGGACCCTTTGGACTTTTAACTGAGTCAAAAATATAGAAATTGAATTTTTGCAATATAATCTTGTTGAAAAGCTCGTAATCAATTATATGAACTCCTAAAATTTGATTAAAACTTGTTTTTCGGTCCTTTTTGTAGAGGTTTCGGGCGAGCGTGTCTAAATCGACCTTAAAATGGACCCGTTGGACTTTTAACTGAGTAAAAGAACAAAAATCAAATTTTTGCAATACAATAGTGTTGAAAAGCTCGTAATCAGTGATATGAACTTCTAAGTTTTGATTAAAACTTGATTTGCGGTCTTTTTTGTAGAGGTTTCGGACGAGCGAGTCTAAATGGGCCGAAAAATGGACCCGTTGGACTTTAAACTAAGTAAAAAGTACAGAAATTGAGTTTTTGCAATATAATCTTGTTGAAAAGATTTTAATCAATGATATGAAGTCCAAAAATTTGATTAAAACTTGTATTTAGGTCCTTTGTGTAGAGGTTTCGGGCGAGGGGGGCTAAATGGGCCGTCAAATGTACCCGTTCGACTTTTTTTTGAAGAAAAAGGCCTCATTAAAAACCTCTACTAATGTCCTTCAAGCAAAGCTAGAGGACCCTAAAAAGGGTAAAAGAGTGCCTTAAATTTAATAGATCGAAGAGTAGCTCTTTACAAGGTGGGTAATACATGGAGGAATGTTAGAGCTAAAAGACATGGAAGACATAGATCGTATAGCATTAGTGGCCAAAGTATGAGCCACAGAATTTGCCTCACGGCGTACATAATTTACAAGAGCAAAAGGTAAAGTATGAAGAGACTCTCGAAGTCTGAGAAGAAGAGGTCCCAAAGTAGATAGGTCGTAGCCAGGATTGTTGAGCCGATTCGCAAGTGAGGCACAATCTGTTTTAAACAAAATCCGTTGCCAGTCCTGAGATTGAGCAAAGGTAATACCCGCAAGAAGACCTTCACCTTCACAAGTGACTGCATCCAAACAGCTGCCTAGCGGGTAGGCAAGGCCCCCGACGACCGCACCCGTAGCATCACTTGCCACGACACCAACAGCCGCTGCACGAGTGGTAGGGTCAAATGCCCCATCCACATTTATCTTGATGTGAGCATGTGGGGGGGTCTCCAACATGGAGGAGTGAGAATAGATGATGAAGGATGGGATGAATGGGTGGCTTTGCAAAAGTCATCATGTAGGCTGATAGAGTTAATAGCAGTAAGCCACGGTGGTTGTAGATGGCGGTTATGAACCCAATCGTTACGCCTATTCCAAATATTCCAAATGGTTGTAAGGAATAGACCAAATTGATCAGTAGTTAAGAGATGAGCAGCCTCCTCTAACCATTGAGTAGAGGTGATAGTCGAGCTTCTAGAGAGAACGGTGGGAACTCCGGAGAGGTGAAGGGCCTCGGAAGCCCCAACACAGTCACGAAGAGCATGAAGGATAGATTCCGAGGATACCCCACAAATAGGGCAAGGCCCAGAATTAGGGGAGAAGACTTGCAGTTTGGAACCAACAGGTAGGGCTGCAGATGCCACACACCATCCAAAAGTTCTGGCCTTTGGGAGGGCCTTTACTTTGGACAAGAACTTCCAAAACCGTGTCGGGGGGGGGGTACGTGATTCCGATGTGCGTTGTAGAAATAGATAGCCAGAACGTACTGGTAAATACTAAAGTCGTTAGGAGCCCATAGAATAGAATCACGGTAGTCATTAATAATGGGAATTCGGAGAATGGCATCGGCATCAACCGAGTTAAAATAGTTTCAGACCTTTTCAGGATCCCAAGCAGTCCGATTACGAATCATGAAGTCACGACATCGAATATGGACTTCATCCGAGAATTCATAGTCCCCAGAAAGGTTAAGTGGAGAGAAGCCTCCCTAGATGTCTTTATGGACCCGTATGTTACTGTTAATACCCGGTCGGTATAAGAAGCCCTGGAAAAGGCGCTGTAAAGCACTATAGAGACCTTTCCAAGCAAAAGAGCCTCGGATAGGTCGGGAAGCATCTAAGATATTCTCAGAAGGGAAATATTTGGAACGATAGATTTGGCCCAATAAGGAGTCTGGTTCGCAAATGAGTCGCCATAGTTGCTTTCCCAAGAGAGCAATGTTAAAATCATTCAAGTCTTTGAATCCCATGCCTCCTGCAATTTTGAGTAGACAAACATGATTCCATGGAAGCATGTGCCACCCCTTCTTGTTATATTTGCCAGACCACCAATATTGTCGAATGGCTGAAGTCATATCATCAATAATGTTTTGCGGCAACAAATAAGAGGACATGACATATTTAGGTAGTGATTGTAGGACTGCTTTAATGAAAATAAAGAAATTGAGTTTTTGCAAGATAATCTTGTTGAAAAGCTCGTAATCAATTATATGAACTCCTATAATTTGATTAAAACTTGTTTTTCGGTCCTTTTGTAGAGGTTTCGGGCGAGTGGGTCTAAATGGGCTTTAAAATGGACCCGTTGGACTTTTAACTGAGTAAAAAGAACAAAAATCAAATTTTTGCAATACAATAGTGTTGAAAAGCTCGTAATCAAAGATATGAACTCCTAATTTTTTATTTAAACTTGATTTGCGGTCGTTTTTGTAGAGGTTTTGGACGAACGGGTCTAAATGGGTCGTAAAATGGACCCGATGGACTTTAAACTAAGTAAAAAGTACAAAAATTGAGTTTTCGCAATATAATCATGTTGAAAAAAATCGTAATCAATGGTATGAAGTCCTAAAATTTGATCAAAACTTCTTTTTTGGTCCTTTTTGTAGAGGTTTCGGGCGAGCGGGGCTAAATGGGCCGTAAAATGGACCCGTTGGACTTTTAACTTAGTAAAAAATACAGAAATTGAGTTTTTGCAATATAATCTTATTGAAAAGCTCGTAATCAATTATATGAACTCCTAAAATTTGATTAAACTTGTATTTCAGTCCTTTTTGTAGAGGTTTCGGGCGAGCGTGTGTAAATGGTCCTTAAAATGGACCCGTTGGACTTTTAACTCGGTAAAAACAACAAAAATCGAATTTTTGCAATAAAATAGTGTTGAAAAGCTCGTAATCAATGATATGAACTCCTAATTTTTTATTAAAACTTGATTTGTGTTCTTTTTTGTAGAGGTTTCGGACGAGCGTGTCTAAATGGGCCGTAAAATGGACCCGTTGGACTTTAAACTGAGTAAAAAGTACTAAAATTGAGTTTTTGCAATATAATCGTGTTGAAAAGATCGTAATCAATGATATGAAGTACTAAAGTTTGATTAAAACCTATTTTTCAGTCCTTTTTGTAGAGGTTTCGGGCGAGCGGGGCTAAATGGGCCGTAAAATGGACCCGTTGGAATTTTAACTTAGTAAAAAATAAAGAAATTGAGTTATTGCAATATAATCTTGTTGAAAAGCTCGTAATCAATTATATGAACTCCTAAAATTTGATTGAAACTTGTTTTTCGGTCCTTTTTGTAGAGGTTTCGGGCGAGTGGGTCTAAATGGGCCGTAAAATGGACCCGTTGGACTTTAAACTGAGTAAAAACTATATTAATTGAGTTTTTGCAATATAATAATGTTGAAAAGATCGTAATCAATGATATGAACTCCTAACATTTGATTAAAACATGTTTTCCAGTCCTTTTTGTAGAGGTTTCGTACGTGCGGGCCTAAATGGGCCGTAAAATAGACTCGTTGGACTTTTAACTAAGTAAAAAATACAGAAATTGAATTTTTGCAATATAATCTTGTTGAAAAGCTCGTAATAAATTATATGAACTCCTAAAATTTGATTAAAATTTGTTTTTCGGTCCTTATTGTAGAGGTTTCGGGCGAGCGGGGCTAAATGGGCATTAAAATGGACCTGTTGGACTTTTAACTAAGTAAAAAGAACAAAAATCGAATTTTTGCAATAAAACAGTGTTGAAAAGCTCGTAATCAATGATATGAACTCCTAATTTTTATTAAAACTTGATTTGCGGATTTTTTTGTAGAGGTTTCGGACGAGCGAGTTTAAATGGGCCGTAAAATGGACCCATTGGACTTTAAACTGAGTAAAAAGTACAAAAATTGAGTTTTTGAAATATAATCGTGTTGAAAAGATCGTAATCAATGATATGAAGTCCTAAAATTTGATTAAAACCTGTTTTTCAGTCCTTTTTGTAGAGGTTTCGGGTGAGCGGGGCTAAATGGGTCGTAAAATGGACCCGATGGAATTTTAACTTATTAAAAAATAAAGAAATTGAGTTTTTGCAATATAATCTTGTTGAAAAGCTCGTAATCAATGATATGAACTCCTAAAATTTGATTAAAACTTGTTTTTCGGTCCTTTTTGTAGAGGTTTCGGGCGAGCGAGTCTAAATGGGCCGTAAAATGGACCCGTTGGACTTTAAACTGAGTAAAAAGTACAGAAATCGAGTTTTTGCAATATAATCATGTTGAAAAGATCGTACTCAATGATATGAACTCCTAAAATTTGATTAAAACATGTTTTTCGTTCCTTTTTGTAGAGGTTTTGTTCGTGCGGTCTAAATGGGTCGTAAAATGGACCCGTTGGACTTTTAACTGAGTAAAAAAATACATAAATTGAATTTTTGGAATATAATCTTGTTGAAAAGATCGTAATCAATGATATGAACTCCTAAAATTTGATTAAAACATGTTTTCCAGTCCATTTTGTAGAGGATTCGGACGAGCGGGTCTAAATGGGCCGTAAAATGGACCCGTTGGACTTTTAACTGGGTAAAAAATACAGAAATTGAGTTTTTGCAATATAATCGTGTTGAAAAGCTCGTAATAAATTATATGAACTCCTAAAATTTGATTAAATCTTGTTTTTCGGTCCTTTTGTAGAGGTTTCAGGCGAGCGGGTCTAAATGGGCCTTAAAATAGACCCGTTGGACTTTTAACTAAGTAAAAAGAACAGAAATTGATTTTTTGCTACACAATAGTGTTGAAAAGCTCGTAATCAACGATATGATGTCCTAAGTTTTGATTAAAACTTGTTTTGCAGTTCTTTTTGTAGAGATTTCGGGCGAGCGGGTCTAAATGGGCCTTAAAATGGACTCGTTGGACTTTTAACTGAGTAAAAAGAAAAAAATTTAAATCTTTGCGATACAATAGTGTTGAAAAGCTCGTAATCAAAGATATGAACTCTTAAGTTTTGTTAAAACTTGTTTTGCGGTTCTTTTTGTAGAGGTTTCAGACGAGCGGGTCTAAATGGGCCGTAAAATAGACCCGTTGGACTTTAAACTGGGTAAAGAGTACATAAATTGAGTTTTTGCAATATGTTGGGAAGTACGGTGCTCGATTCCTTCAATCGTTCTTGCTCGCCAAGTGGTGGAGAAGTGGAAATTTGGGTGTAAGAGGTGTGGAAGCTAAAAAGATTAAGGACACGATCATTTATAGTGGTTCAACCTTCTAACCAAGGTTTATATCCACTACCTTAGCTTCCCACTAAGGATTTCCAATCAATCCACTATTGATACGTCCCCTTTTCTAAGCTTAGGAGCAAACCCTTACAAACCGATCAACCTTTCTACCCAAAGCCTTGATCAAACCCTCTTTACAAAGAGATAAAAATAAGCAAACACAAATCCCTCTAATAGGTTTTTGTTTGCACAATTAAGCTCTCACCCAATCCTAAAACACTTGAGCAAATCTAACAATTTTTGCTCACTAGTGTTTGTCTATACAAGAAAATGACAATTAGGCACTAAGACATATTTTTGATCATATGATGTTTTACAATTGAAGCATTAATCATTACTAAATGCTAGGAGGTCCTTTTTATACTCCTTAATGAGTTTGTAGCAGTTACTAGCTGTTGGGGTTGAATTGGTGCCGTTGGAGACTTAATTTCCCACCATAAATGCAGTTTTGCAGCTTCACATTTCGAAACACTCGACCCCGTTTCGAACCACTGTTGAAATAGAAAGAGCCGTTGCAGCACCCGTATTGGACCACCTGTTTCGAAACGCTTATCACCGTATCGAAACGCTCTGCATTTAAATGTTAGTTGGGAAATAGCCGTTGGGGGTTTATGATCGTTGAGGTTAATGCCACGTAGGCGTATCAAAACGACAAAGGTCGTATCGAAACGCTAGGCAAAATTCTCATCCAGTAAGCCCGTTTCGAAACACATTGACACTGTAAATACCCGTATTGAAACACCTAGGGGTGTTTCAAAACACCTAGATGGTTTTGTTGGATTTGGCTTTGAAAACATGTAAAAACTTTTAAAACATCCCTTAAACATAGTTTCAAGTTGTTTGGACTTTAGAAATGGTTTTGAATTCTTTTTAACTTTGTCCAAAACATTTTTCAATTATTATATTAAAACATTAGTTCTAAACAATATAATCGTGTTGAAAAGATAGCAATCAATTATATGAAGTCCTAAAATATGATTAAAACTTGTTTTGCGGTCCGTTTTGTAGAGGTTTCGGGCGAGCGAGTCTAAATGGGCCGTAAAATGGACTCGTTGGACTTTTAACTGAGTAAAAATACAAAAATTGAGTTTTTGCAATATAATCTTGTTGAAAAGCTCGTAATCAATTATATAAACTCCTAAAATTTGATCAAAACTTGTTTTTCGGTCATTTTTGTAGAGGTTTCGGGCGAGCGAGTCTAAATGGGCCTTAAAATGGACCCGTTGGACTTTTAACTAAGTAAAAAGAATAAAAATCAAATTTTTGCAGTACAATAGTGTTGAAAAGCTTATAATTAATGATATGAACTCCTATGTTTTGATTAAAACTTGATTTGCGGTCTTTTTTGTAGAGGTTCCGGACGAGAGGGTCTAAATGGGCCGAAAAATGGACCGGTTGGACTTTAAACTAAGTAAAAAGTACAAAAATTGAGTTTTTGCATTATAATCGTGTTGAAAAGATCGTAATCAATGATATGAAGTCCTAAAATTTGATTAAAACTTGTTTTGTAACCCTTTTTGTAGAGGTTTCGGGCAAGCGGGTCTAAATGGGCCGTAAAATGGACCCGTTGGACTTTTAACTGAGTAAAAAATACAGAAATTGAGTTTTTGCAATATAATCTTGTTGAAAAGCTCGTACTCAATTATATGAACTCCTAAAATTTGATTAAAACTTGTTTTTTCGTAATTTTTGAAGGGGTTTCGGGCGAGCGGGTCTAAATGGGCCTTAAAATGGACCCGTTGGACTTATATATGGGTTAAAAGAACAGAAATCAAATTTTTGCAATACAATAGTGTTGAAAATCTCGTAATCAATGATATGAACTCCTATGTTTTGATTAAAACTTTATTTGCGGTCCTTTTTGTAGAGGTTTCGGACGAGCAGATCTAAATGAGCCGTAAAATGGACCCGATGGACTTGAAACTGAGTAAAAAGTACTTAAATTGAGTTTTTGCAATATAATCATGTTGAAAAGATCGTAATCAGTGATATAAACTCCTAAAATTTGATTAAAACATGTTTTTTGGTCCTTTTTGTAGAGGTTTCGGACGAGCGGGTCTAAATGGGCCGTAAAATGGACTAGTTGGACTTTTAACTAAGTAAAAAATACAGAAATTTAATTTTTGCAATAAAATCAAGTTGAAAAGCTCATAATCAATTATATGAACTCCGAAAATTTGATTAAAACTTGTTTTTCGTTCCTTTTTGTAGAGGTTTCGGGCGAGCGGGTGTAAATGGGCCTTTAAATGGACCCGTTGGACTTTTAACTAAGTAAAAGGAACAGAAATTGATTTTTTGCATTACAACAATGTTGAAAAGCTCGTAATTAACGATATGTAGTCCTAAGTTTTGATTGAAACTTGTTTTGCCGTCCTTTTGTAGAGGTTTCGGGCGAGCGGGTCTAAATGTGTGCCTTAAAGTGGAGCCGTTAGACTTTTATCTGAGTAAAAAGAACAAAAATTCAAATTATGCAATAAAATAGAGTTGAAAAGCTCGTAAACAATGATATGAACTCCCATGTTTTGATTAAAACTTGTTTTGCGGTCCATTTTGTAGAGGTTTTGGATGAGCGGGTCCAAATGGGCTGTAAAATGGACCCGTTAGACTTTTAACTGAGTAAAAAGTACATAAATTGAGTTTTTGCAATATAATCGTGTTGAAAAGTTTGTAATCAATGATATGAAGTCCTAAAATTTGATTAAAACTTATTTTTCGGTCCTTTTTGTAGAGGTATCGGGCGAGCGGGTCAAAATGGGCCGTAAAATGGACTAGTTTGACTTTTAACTGGGTTAAAAGAACAGAAATCGAATTTTTGCAATACAATAGTTTTGAAAAGCTCGTAATCAATGATATGAATTCCTAATTTTTTATTAAAACTTGATTTGCAGTTTTTTTGTAGAAGTTTCGGACGAAAGGGTCTAAATGGGTCGTAAAATGGACCCGTTGGACTTTAAATTGAGTAAAAAGTACATAAATTAAGTTTTTGCAATATAATCATGTCAAAAAGATCGTAATCAATGATATGAACTCCTAAAATTTTATTTAAATATGTTTTCAGTTCTTTTTGTAGAGGTTTCGGACGAGCGGGTCTAAATGGACCGTAAAATGAACCCGTTGGACTATTAATTGAGTAAAAAGCACATAAATTGATTTTTTGCAATATAATCGTGCTGAAAAGCTCGTAATCAATAATATGAACTCCTAAAATTTGATTAAAACTTGTTTTTCGGTCCTTTTTGAAGAGATTTCGGGCGAGCGGGTCTAAATGGGCCTTAAAATGAACCCGTTGGAGTTTTAACTGAGTAAAAAGAACAGAAATTGAATTTTTGCAATACAATAGTGTTGAAAAGCTCGTAATCATTGTTATGAACTCCTAAGTTTTGATTAAAACTTGTTTTGATGTCCTTTTTGTAGAGGTTTTGGATGAGCGGGTCTAAATGGGCCGTAAAATGGACCCGTTGGACTTTAAACTGAGTAAAAAGTACATAAATTGATTTTTTGCAATATAATCATGTTGAAAAGCTCGTAATCAATTATATGAACTCCTAAAATTTGATTAAAACTTGTTTTTCGGTCCTTCTTGTAGAGGTTTCGGGAGAGCTGGTCTAAATGGGCCTTAAAATAGACCCGTTGGACTTTTAACTGAGTAAAAAGAACATAAATCTAATTTTTGCAATAAAATAGTTTTGAAAAGCTCATAATCAATGATATGAACTCCTAAGTTTTGATTAAAACTTGATTTGCGGTCCTTTTTGTAGAGTTTCCGGACGAGCGGGTCTAAATGGACTTTAAAATGGACCCGTTGGACTTTAAACTAAGTAAAAAGTACAAAAATGAGTTTTTTCAATATAATCGTGTTGAAAAGATCGTAATAAATGATATGAAGTCCTAAAATTTGATTAAAACTTGTTTTTTAGTCCTTTTTGTAGAGGTTTCGGGCTAGCGAGTCTAAATGGGCCGTAAAATGGACCCGTTAGACTTTTTTTTAAAGAAAAAGGCCTCATTAAAAACCCCTACTAATGTCCTTCGAGCAAAGCTAGAGGACCCTAAAAAGGGGAAAAGAGTACCTTATGTATTATTAATTCGATAGATTGCCTTTTACAAGGTGTGAAATACAGGAAGGGATGTCAGAACCAAAAGACATGGGGGAACGTATAAAAGGATAGTGTGAAGAAAAATAATAGGGGATAATTTGAGGAAGGAAATTCATAAATGGGGGAAGTGTAAGAAATAATTAAGGTAAGTGCTGTATACAAATTGAAATTATAATAGAATCTGGGAAGAGAGATTTCCAAGTAATTGTGTAGGACAAATAAGGTAAAAGGCAAAATATTCCAAAAGGCAAGTAGATTCACAGCTTTGACAGATAAGATATTTGTATTTATGGTAATAGTGAGGATCACTAGAGGCATGAGATAAAGTAGGAAATAAATTATGAAGATAATTAAGGGATGAGGGGTAAATGTAGGCATTGGTGGAAGAAACGAAAAATAGTAATTGTTGTAAGAGGGTGTTAGTGAGTCACAGGTTGGCACCATAAGGTGAAAGAGGGAAGGATGTGTTGCGTAAGGAGAGCTGACTTTAAAATTGATAGCATTCAAAAGCCTAAATATCAGGGATTGAATTTGAAGGATTGGGTAGCGTTTGACCTTTTGTCTAACAAATAAAGAGGGCAGAGTCTGATTGAGAGCATATAATTTTGATGAAACTTGAGACCATATTATTGAAATGTCTGAGTACGGCCTTGCAATTTTAACAAATTTTGATAAAATTTTGTAAATTTTGCCGGGAGAAGATTGGAGAGAAAGAATGATAAAAGGATTGGGGATATTACTGTATAATAGTTTTGTGTAATAGATTTTTTTCACCTGGGAGGTGATCGTAGTAAGCCCCCTTAAAAGGGTTCGATTAATGGCACCAGAATAGGTGTAGTGGGTAACATGAGAACACAACAAGAACAGATTAAGGTTAAAAAAGATATGAATAATGTAATTGAAGATCTTAAGTGTACGAGGAAAAATAAAACCATCGAAAAAACTAACGAACCAACCATAGAATAAATGCATGATGAGGGTAAAAGACATATTGTACGTAGATAACAAATAAGGCCAAAAATAAATAGAGGATGTGGTATTGGTATGGGAGAAACTAAACAGGAAGAAAATAATACCAGGAAGTATATCATCAAGTAAAGAAACTAAGCATGAAATAAGAGTAAAAAAGAACGCAGGAAGCAAGAGTAAAGGAAGAAGCAAGCAGAGAAAAGGCACAAAAAAAAAATAAGGATTACAAACCATGGGATAGAGAGAAGATGGGAGAAGAAACTTAGTACATACCAAATGAGCAAAGGAAAGGGGGTAAAAGAATAATTACAGGCCCATAAGCAATAAAAGAGGAACATATAAAAAATAAAAGCAGCTAGACATGGGTAGAGGCAACAGACGCAGCTATGCGACCAGCTTTGTAAAACGGCAGCCACACGGGTGGGGTATGTAACTTGCAAGACAAGAAGAAAGGCGTAAGATGACGAAAAAATATTGTAGTATAGAAAAGGCCATACAGTGGTACAAAATATAATAGGAAACAGAGGGTTCCAAAGTCTCATAGCAAAGAGGGTGGATAAGCATGGTATGATAGAGTGATAAAAGTAATGAAACAATCCAACCATTATAGCAAAAATAAAAGGAGGCAAAGAAATATGGTGTGGTAAATATGAAGAGGTAAGCATAACATTATAATGTGGAGCATGTAACGAAAGGGAACCGTTCTTATAAAAAGTAGAGAAAACTCGGTAAACAAAGAGAAGCATAATGAAGGTAAGGGAGCCAAAAAAGCAAAGCAATATGATGCAACACCACAAAGAGCCAAAAGGCCTGATGAGGATGATATGTGCAGAATAGGAGGGATCATCAGTGAACATATTGTACATAAAAGTAGGATAGAGATCAATAGTTATGAAGGTTCCCACGTGGTGGGTCGTAGAAAAATTCCCTTTGAGGGATCGAAAGAGACCAATGATCATGGTGATATTAACAATATAGGAAGATAAGTTGCACACTGAAAACAATAAGAAATTAAACACACAAATCATAATCTTAGGATATGTAAAATTGGTAAAACCCCAAATAGGAAAATGATGGATTGAACATTTAGCATAATAATGAATATAAAAAGAAAACAAAACCCTGAGGAGGTTAGTTAAACAACGACTCGCTGTTGAAAGGATGGTAAGAGCAGATTTAACCAAAGAAACAGGTAAGAAAGACTTAGAATCGAGAGCAAATATATATAAAACAAGGGGATTGCCCCAAAACATAAAGTGGCCATACAGTATCAGAAGATCACAAAGATACATCGAAAGTCTGGTGAATAAAAGCTCGAAGCAAAAAAAGATGGTGTGTAAGCCACAATAAGCCAAATACAATAGGGGAAAAAATCATATAAAGAATTGATATTAATAAGTGAAATATGCAAGAACCAGTATGTGAAAGACCATAAGTATTGATGAATAGAATAAAACAAAATAACAGTAGTGATAGTGAAAATTGTAAAGAGAAAAAATCAAATTGACATGGAGGTGTAATATTGAGACCAAACCTGTGGTGCAATAGTAGTATATGCCTAAAATTAAAATAGTTGCAGGGAAAAAGTGTATTCCCAAAAGGATTGAAAAATATTCCCACATGGAGGGTCGATAGAAGTTTCCCAAGATGGAATCGGTAGGCAGCCGTGAAGAAACATACAAAAGTATAAAAAAATGGGGGCAGATCCCAGCAAAAATCAAAAGTAACCATATCATTAAATATAATAGAGAGGAGAAAACATAATTGGATATAATGTAATTGAGAGCATACATGTAAACAAAATATAGAAACCGAGTAAAAAATACTAATAGGGAAAAATTGAAACAGAGTAATTGGATATAATGGTGGGATGAAATAGTGGCAACAAACGAAAATTGAATGATTGTAATTGTAACAAGAAGCAGAGGGTAAAAAAAAGGAAAATCGAAAATTGAAATGTGGGAGTGAAAGGATATTACCAGATGTAGTTGGGGTTGCAATCCTTCTTACGGCCGTTAGGGAAGGGGGAAAACCCAAGGGAATATCTGAAAATATACAAAGAGTGAGAAGCGCAACAGGGAATATCGAATGAAATAAAGCCCTATAAAAATTTGCATAATAAAATTGGGAGAAGGGGATTTGTCCCAATTTTCCGCTGAGCAGCGGTGGCTGGGAAGCCCTAGAAGACGGTATACGGCGCATGTAATCGAAACCGGATCGGAGATCCTGCAAACGTGAAAGAAAACATAAGACAGTGTTAAAAATAGAGGAAGAGAGAAGGGAGATTGAAAAAGGGGTGTGCGGCTTGTGGCCTGGTGTCGGACGGTGGATAGAGATCTGACGGCTGGAAAATCCGATGGCTCTTGATAGATGGCAGATCTGTGAAGCCCATATTTGTATCTCGCAAAAACCACCAAATATTTGCGGTTAGCAAGAACACAAAACGATCGGAGCAAAAAGACCCAAAAAATTCAGAATAAAAAATATGAAAAAGAAAATGAAAGAAAAGATAAAACAAGGAAAGGGTGGGAAATCTGGCGGGTGGAGAGACCAGTGGCACAGGGTAGATGGCAGATCTGAAGGAACCATATATGTATCTCGCAACAAACCACAAAAAGTTGGGGATTAGCAAGAATATAAAACGATCGGGGCAAAAAATCTATAAAAAAAATAGAATAAAGAATATAAAGAAGAAAATAAAGGAGAAAATCAAAGAATAGATAAAACAGAGGAAGGGTGGGATGGCTTTTCGAGAGATTCTTACCATGAAGTGCTGGGTTCTCATGGGGACCGCCGTCTGGTGAGGAGGAGTGAGAGCAGGTGGTCGGCGTGGTAAAGGGGAATGAAGCGGCAGAGAGGCCAAAGACAAAAGAAATGGGGGAAGGGGAAAGAGCACGGGGGAAAGAGAAAATGAAGGGAAAAACGCAAAAGCAAAAAACCTCACACCAAACCGAAAAAAACCCGAGAGAGAGAATTCCGAGAGCCATCCCACACCCGTTACCCGTTGGACTTTTAACTGAGTAAAAAGTACAAAAATTGAGTTTTTGTAATATAATCGTGTTGAAAAGATCGTAATCAATTATATGAACTCCTAAAATTTGATTAAAACTTGTTTTTCAGTCATTTTTGAAGAGGTTTCGAGCGAGCGGGTCTAAATGGGCCGTAAAATGGACCCGTTAGACTTTTAACTGAGTAAAAAATACTGAATTTGAGTTTTTGCAATATAATCTTGTTGAAAAGCTCGTAATCAATTATATGAACTCCTAAAATTGGATCAAAACTTATTTTTCGGTCCTTTTTGTAGAGGTTTCGGGTGAGCGGGTCTAAATGGGCCTTAAAATGGACCAGTTGAACTTATAACTGCGAAAAAAGAATAGAAATTGAATTTTTGCAATACAATAGTGTTGAAAAGCTCGTAATCAACGATATGAACTCTTAAGTTTTGATTAAAACTTGTTTTACGGTACTTTTTGTAGAGGTTTCAGACGAGCGGGTCTAAATGGGCCATAAAATGGACCCGTGGGACTTTTAACTAAGTAAAAAATATAGAAATTGAGTTTTTGCAATATAATCGTGTTGAAACGATCGTAATCAATTATATGAACTCCTAAAATTTGATTAAAACTTGTTTTTCAGTCATTTTTGAAGAGGTTTCGGGCGAGCGGGTCTAAATGGGCCGTAAAATGGACCCGTTGGACTTTTAACTGAGTAAAAACCACCGAATTTGAGTTTTTGCAATATAATCTTGTTGAAAAGCTAGTAATCAATTATATGAACTCCTAAAATTGGATCAAAACTTGTTTTTCGGTCCTTTTTGTAGAGGTTTCGGACGAGCGAGTCTAAATGGGCCTTAAAATGTACCCGTTGAACTTATAACTGCGTAAAAAGAACAGAAATTGAATTATTGCAATACAATAGTGTTCAAAAGCTCGTAATACCCGATATGAACTCTTATCTTTTAATTAAAACTTGTTTTGTGGTCCTTTTTGTAGAGGTTTCGGAGGAGCGGGTCTAAATGGGCCGTAAAATGGACCCGTTGGACTTTTAACTGAGTAAAAAATACATAAATTAAGTTTTTGCAATATAATCGTGTTGAAATGATCGTAATCAATTATATGAACTCCTAAAATTTGATTAAAACTTGTTTTTCAGTCATTTTTGAAGAGGTTTCGGGCGAGCGGGTCCAAATGAGCCGTAAAATGGACCCGTTGGACTTTTAACTGAGTAAAAAATGCAGAAATTGAGTTTTTAAAATATAATCTTGTTGAAACGATCGTAATCAATTATATGAACTCCTAAAATTTGATTAAAACTTGTTTTTCAGTCATTTTTAAAGATGTTTCGGGCGAGCGGGTCTAAATGGGCCGTAAAATGGACCCGTTGGACTTTTAACAAAGTAAAAAATGTCGAATTTGAGTTTTTGCAATATAATCTTGTTGAGAAGCTCGTAATCAATTATATGAACTCCTAAAATTGGATCAAAACTTGTTTTTCGGTCCTTTTTGTAGAGGTTTCGAACGAGCGGGTCTAAATGGGCCGTAAAATGGACCTGTTGGACTTTTAACTGAGTAAAAAATACTGAATTTGAGTTTTTGCAATATAATCTTGTTGAAAAGCTCGTAATCAATAATATGAATTCCTAAAATTGGATCAAAACTTGTTTTTCGGTCCTTTTTGTAGAGGTTTCGGACGAGCGGGTCTAAATGGGCCTTAAAATGGACCCGTTGAACTTATAACTGCGTAAAAAGAACAAAAATTTAATTTTTGCAATAAAATAGTGTTGAAAAGCTCGTAATCAACGATATGAACTCTTAAGTTTTTATTAAAACTTGTTTTGCGGTCCTTTTTGTAGAAATTACGGACGAGCGGGTCTAAATGGGCCGTAAAATGGACCCGTTGGACTTTTAAATGAGTAAAAAATGCAGAAATTGAGTTTTTGTAATATAATCATGTTGAAACGATCGTAATCAATTTTATGAACTCCTAAAATTTGATTAAAACTTGTTTTTCAGTCATTTTTGAAGAGGTTTCGGGCAAGCGGGTCTAAATAGGCCGTAAAATGGACTCCTTGGACTTTTAACTGAGTAAAAAACACCGAATTTGAGTTTTTGCAATATAATCTTGTTGAAAAGCTCGTAATCAATTATATGAGCTCCTAAAATTGGATCAAAACTTGTTTTTCGGTCGTTTTTGTAGAGGTTTCGGACGAGCGAGTCTAAATGGGCCTTAAAATGGACCCGTTGAACTTATAACTGCGTAAAAAGAACAGAAATTGAATTTTTGCAATACAATAGTGTTGAAAAGCTCGTAATCAACGATATGAACTCTTAAGTTTTGATTAAAACTTGTTTTGCGGTGCTTTTGTAGAGGATTCGGACGAGCGGGTCTAAATGGGCCGTAAAATGGACCCGTTGGACTTTTAACTGGGTAAAAAATGCCGAATTTGAGTTTTTGCAATACAATTTTGTTCAAAAGCTCGTAATCAATTATATGAACTCCTAAAATTGGATCAAAACTTGTTTTTCGGTCCTTTTTGTAGAGGTTTCGAACCAGCGGGTCTAAATGGGCCGTAAAATGGACCCGTTGGACTTTTAACTGAGTAAAAAGTACATCTATTGAGTTTTTGCAGTACAATCGTGTTGAAAAGATCGTAATAAATTATATGAACTCCTAAAATTTGATTAAAACTTGTTTTTCAGTCATTTTTTAAGAGGTTTCGGGCGAGCGGGTCTAAATGGGCCGTAAAATAGACCCGTTGGATTTTTAACTGAGTAAAAAATGCCAAATTTGAGTTTTTGCAATAAATTCTTGTTCAAAACCTCGTAATCAATTATATGAACTCCTAAAATTTGATCAAAACTTGTTTTTTGGTCCTTTTTGTAGAGGTTTAGAACGAGCGGGTCTAAATGGGCCATAAAATGGAGCCGTTGGACTTTTAACTGAGTAAAAAATACCGAATTTGAGTTTTTGCAATATAATCTTGTTGAAAAGCTCGTAATCAATAATATGAACTCCTAAAATTGGATCAAAACTTGTTTTTCGGTCCTTTTTGTAGAGGTTTCGGACGAGCAGGTCTAAATGGGCCTTAAAATGGACCCGTTGTACTTATAACTGCGTAAAAAGAACAGAAATTGAATTTTTGCAATACAATAGTGTTGAAAAGCTCGTAAATAAAGATATGACCTCTTAAGTTTTGATTAAAACTTGATTTGCGGTCCTTTTTGTATAGGTTTCGGACGAGCGCGTCTAAATGGGCCGTAAAATGGACCCGTTGGACTTTTAACTAAGTAAAAAATACTAAATTTGTGTTTTTGGAATATAATCTTGTTGAAAAGCTCGTAAACAATTATATGAACTCCTAAAATTTGATTAAAACTTGTTTTTCAATCATTTTTGAAGAGGTTTCGGGCAAGCGGGTCTAAATAGGCCGTAAAATGGACCCGTTGGACTTTTAACTGAGTAAAAAACACCGGATTTAAGTTTTTGCAATATAATCTTGTTGAAAAGCTCGTAATCAATTATATGAACTCCTAAAATTGGATCAAAACTTGTTTTTCAGTCCTTTTTGTAGAGGTTTCGGACGAGCGAGTCTAAATGGGCCTTAAAATGAACCCGTTGAACTTATAACTGCGTAAAAAGAACAGAAATTGAATTTTTGCAATACAATAGTGTTCAAAAGCTCGTAATCAACGATATGAACTCTTAAGTTTTGATTAAAACTTGTTTTGTGGTCCTTTTTGCAGAGGTTTCGGACGAGCGGGTCTAAATGGGCCGTAAAATGGACCCGTTGGACTTTGAACTGAGTAAAAAATACATAAATTGACTTTTTGCAATATAATCGTGTTGAAACGATCGTAATCAATTATATGAACTCCTAAAATTTGAATAAAACTTGTTTTTCAGTCTTTTTTGAAGATGTTTCGTGCGAGCGGGTCTAAATGGGCCGTAAAATGGACCCGTTGGACTTTTAACTGAGTAAAAAATACAGAAATTGACTTTTTCCATTATAATCTTGTTGAAAAGCTCGTAATCAATTATATGAACTCCTAAAATTGGATCAAAACTTGTTTTTCGGTCCTTTTTGTAGTGGTTTCGGACGAGCGGGCCTAAATGGGCCTTAAAATGGACCCGTTGAACTTATAACTGCGTAAAAAGAACATAAATTGAATTTTTGCAATACAATAGTGTTGAAAAGCTCGTAATCAACGATATGAACTCTTAAGTTTTGATTAAAACTTGTTTTGCGGTCCTTTTTGTAGAGGATTCGGACGAGCGGGTCTAAATGGGCCGTAAAATGGACCCGTTGGACTTTTAACTGAGTAGAAAATGCCGAATTTGAGTTTTTGCAATATAATTTTGTTCTAAAGCTCGTAATCAATTATATGAACTCCTAAAATTGGATCAAAACTTGTTTTTCGGTCCTTTTTGTAGAGGTTTCGAACGAGCGGGTCTAAATGGGCCGTAAAATGGACCCGTTAGACTTTAACTGAGTAAAAAGTACATAAATTGAGTTTTTGCAGTACAATCGTGTTGAAAAGATCGTAATCAATTATATGAACTCCTAAAATTTGATTAAAACTTGTTTTTCAGTCATTTTTAAGAGGTTTCGGGCGAGCGGGTCTAAATGGGCCGTAAAATAGACCCGTTGGATTTTTAACTGAGTAAAAAATGTCGAATTTGAGTTTTTGCAATATAATCTTGTTCAAAACCTCGTAATCAATTATATGAACTCCTAAAATTTGATCAAAACTTGCTTTTTTGGTCCTTTTTGTAGAGGTTTAGAACGAGCGGGTCTAAATGGGCCGTAAAATGGACCCGTTGGACTTTTAACTGAGTAAAAAATACCGAATTTGAGTTTTTGCAATATAATCTTGTTGAAAAGCTCGTAATCAATTATATGAACTCCTAAAATTGGATCAAAACTTGTTCTTCGGTCCTTTTTGTAGAGGTTTCGGACGAGCAGGTCTAAATGGCCCTTAAAATGGACCCGTTGTACTTATAACTGCGTAAAAAGAACAGAAATTGAATTTTTGCAATACAATAGTGTTGAAAAGCTCGTAATCAAAGATATGAACTCTTAAGTTTTGATTAAAACTTGATTTGCGGTCCTTTTTGTATAGGTTTCGGACGGGCGGGTCTAAATGGGCCGTAAAATGGACCCGTTGGACTTTTAACTGAGTAAAAAATACCGAATTTCAGTTTTTGCAATATAATCTTGTTGAAAAGCTCGTAATCAATTATATGAACTCCTAAAATTGGATCAAAACTTGTTTTTCGGTCCTTTTTGTAGAGGTTTCGGACATGCGAGTCTAAATGGGCCTTAAAATGGACCCGTTGAACTTATAACTGCGTAAAAAGAACAGAAATTGAATTTTTGCAATACAATAGTGTTCAAAAGCTCGTACTCAACGATATGAACTCTTAAGTTTTGATTAAAACTTGTTTTGCGGTCCTTTTTGTAGTGGTTTCGGACGAGCGGGTCTAAATGGGCCGTAAAATGGACCCGTTGGACTTTTAACTGGGTAAAAAATGCCGAATTTGAGTTTTTGCAATACAATTTTGTTCAAAAGCTCGTAATCAATTATATGAACTCCTAAAATTGGATCAAAACTTGTTTTTCGGTCCTTTTTGTAGAGGTTTCGAACCAGCGGGGCTAAATGGGCCGAAAAATGGACCCGTTGGACTTTTAACTGAGTAAAAAGTACATCTATTGAGTTTTTGCAGTACAATCGTGTTGAAAAGATCGTAATCAATTATATGAACTCCTAAATTTTGATTAAAACTTGTTTTTCAGTCATTTTTTAAGAGGTTTCGGGCGAGCGGGTCTAAATTGGCCGTAAATAGACCCGTTGGATTTTTAACTGAGTAAAAAATGCCAAATTTGAGTTTTTGCAATAAATTCTTGTTCAAAACCTCGTAATCAATTATATGAACTCCTAAAATTTGATCAAAACTTGTTTTTTGGTCCTTTTTGTAGAGGTTTAGAACGAGCGGGTCTAAATGGTCCATAAAATGGAGCCGTTGGACTTTTAACTGAGTAAAAAATACCGAATTTGAGTTTTTGCAATATAATCTTGTTGAAAAGCTCGTAATCAATTTTATGAACTCCTAAAATTGGATCAAAACTTGTTTTTCGGTCCTTTTTGTAGAGGTTTCGGACGAGCAGGTCTAAATGGGCCTTAAAATGGACCCGTTGTACTTATAACTGCGTAAAAAGAACAGAAATTGAATTTTTGCAATACAATAGTTTTGAAAAGCTCGTAAATAAAGATATGAACTCTTAAGTTTTGATTAAAACTTGATTTGCGGTCCTTTTTGTATAGGTTTCGGACGAGCGGGTCTAAATGGGCCGTAAAATGGACCCGTTGGACTTTTAACTAAGTAAAAAAATACTAAATTTGTGTTTTTGGAATATAATCTTGTTGAAAAGCTCGTAAACAATTATATGAACTCCTAAAATTTGATTAAAACTTGTTTTTCAATTTTGAAGAGGTTTCGGGCAAGCGGGTCTAAATAGGCCGTAAAATGGACCCGTTGGACTTTTAACTGAGTAAAAAACACCGGATTTATGTTTTTGCAATATAATCTTGTTGAAAAGCTCGTAATCAATTATATGAACTCCTAAAATTGGATCAAAACTTGTTTTTCAGTCCTTTTTGTAGAGGTTTCGGACGAGCGAGTCTAAATGGGCCTTAAAATGGACCCGTTGAACTTATAACTGCGTAAAAAGAACAAAAATTGAATTTTTGCAATACAATAGTGTTCAAAAGCTCGTAATCAACGATATGAACTCTTAAGTTTTGATTAAAACTTGTTTTGTGGTCCTTTTTGCAGAGGTTTCGGACGAGCGGGTCTAAATGGGCCGTAAAATGGACCCGTTGGACTTTGAACTGAGTAAAAAATACAGAAATTGACTTTTTGCAATATAATCGTGTTGAAACGATCGTAATCAATTATATGAACTCCTAAAATTTGAATAAAACTTGTTTTTCAGTCTTTTTTGAAGATGTTTCGTGCGAGCGGGTCTAAATGGGCCGTAAAATGGACCCGTTGGACTTTTAACTGAGTAAAAAATACAGAAATTGACTTTTTCCAATATAATCTTGTTGAAAAGCTCGTAATCAATTATATGAACTCCTAAAATTGGATCAAAACTTGTTTTTCGGTCCTTTTTGTAGTGGTTTCGGACGAGCGGGCCTAAATGGGCCTTAAAATGGACCCGTTGAACTTATAACTGCGTAAAAAGAACATAAATTGAATTTTTGCAATACAATAGTGTTGAAAAGCTCGTAATCAATGATATGAACTCTTAAGTTTTGATTAAAACTTGTTTTGCGGTCCTTTTTGTAGAGGATTCGGACGAGCGGGTCTAAATGGGCCGTAAAATGGACCCGTTGGACTTTTAACTGAGTAGAAAATGCCGAATTTGAGTTTTTGCAATATAATTTTGTTCTAAAGCTCGTAATCAATTATATGAACTCCTAAAATTGGATCAAAACTTGTTTTTCGGTCCTTTTTGTAGAGGTTTCGAACGAGCGGGTCTAAATGGGCCGTAAAATGGACCCGTTGGACTTTAACTGAGTAAAAAGTACATAAATTGAGTTTTTGCAGTACAATCGTGTTGAAAAGATCGTAATCAATTATATGAACTCCTAAAATTTGATTAAAACTTGTTTTTCAGTCATTTTTTAAGAGGTTTCGGGCGAGCGGTTCAAAATGGGCCGTAAAATAGACCCGTTGGATTTTTAACTGAGTAAAAAATGTCGAATTTGAGTTTTTGCAATATAATCTTGTTCAAAACCTCGTAATCTATTATATGAACTCCTAAAATTTGATCAAAACTTGTTTTTTGGTCCTTTTTGTAGAGGTTTAGAACGAGCGGGTCTAAATGGGCCGTAAAATGGACCCGTTGGACTTTTAACTGAGTAAAAAATACTGAATTTGAGTTTTTGCAATATAATCTTGTTGAAAAGCTCGTAATCAATTATATGAACTCCTAAAATTGGATCAAAACTTGTTCTTCGGTCCTTTTTGTAGAGGTTTCGGACGAGCAGGTCTAAATGGCCCTTAAAATGGACCCGTTGTACTTATAACTGCGTAAAAAGAACAGAAATTGAATTTTTGCAATACAATAGTGTTGAAAAGCTCGTAATCAAAGATATGAACTCTTAAGTTTTGATTAAAACTTGATTTGCGGTCCTTTTTGTATAGGTTTCGGACGGGCGGGTCTAAATGGGCCGTAAAATGGACCCGTTGGACTTTTAACTGAGTAAAAAATATTGAATTTGAGTTTTTGAAATATAATCTTGTTGAAAAGCTCGTAATCAATTATATGAACTCCTAAAATTGGATCAAAACTTGTTTTTCGGTCCTTTTTGTAGAGGTTTCGGACGAGCGAGTCTAAATGGGCCTTAAAATGGACCCGTTGAACTTATAACTGCGTAAAAAGAACAGAAATTGAATTTTTGCAATACAATAGTGTTGAAAAGCTCGTAATCAACGATATGAACTCATAAGTTTTGATTAAAACTTGTTTTGCGGTCCTTTTTGTAGAGGTTTGGGACGAGCGGGTCTAAATGGGCCGTAAAATGGAGCCGATGGACTTTTAACTGAGTAAAAAATACCGAATTTGAGTTTTTGCAATATAATCTTGTTGAAAAGCTCGTAATCAATTTTATGAACTCCTAAAATTGGATCAAAACTTGTTTTTCGGTCCTTTTTTGTAGGGGTTTCGGGCGAGCGGGTCTAAATGGGCCTTAAAATGGACCCGTTGAACTTATAACTGCGTAAAACGAACAGAAATTGAATTTTTGCAATACAATAGTGTTGAAAAGCTCGTAAACAACGATATGAACTCTTAAGTTTTGATTTAAACTTGTTTTGCAGTCCTTTTTGTAGAGGTTTCGGACGAGCGGGTCTAAATGGGCCGTAAAATGGACCCGTTGGACTTTTAACTGAGTAAAAAGTACAAAAATTGAGTTTTTGCAATATAATCGTGTTGAAAAGATCATTATCAATTATATGAAATCCTAGAATTTGATTAAAACTTGTTTTTCAGTCATTTTTGAAGAGGTTTCGGGCGGGCGGGTCTAAATGGGCCGTAAAATGGACCCGTTGGACTTTTAACTGAGTAAAAAATACTGAATTTGAGTTTTTGCAATATAATCTTGTTGAAAAGCTCGTAATCAATTATATGAACTCCTAAAATTAGATCAAAACTTATTTTTCGGTCCTTTTTGTAGAGGTTTAGCGTGAGCGTGTCTAAATGGGCCTTAAAATAGACCCGTTGAACTTATAACTGCGTAAAAAGAACAGAAATTGAATTTTTGCAAAACAATAGTGTTGAAAAGCTCGTAATCAACGATATGAACTCTTAAGTTTTGATTAAAACTTCTTTTCCGGTCCTTTTTGTAGAGGTTTCAGACGAGCAGGTCTAAATGGGCCGTAAAATGGACCCGTTGGACTTTTAACTGAGTAAAAAATATAGAAATTGAGTTTTTGCAATATAATCGTGTTGAAATGATCGTAATCACTTATATGAACTCCTAAAATTTGATTAAAACTTGTTTTTCAGTCATTTTTGAAGAGGTTTCGGGCGAGCGGGTCTAAATGGGCCGTAAAATGGACCCGTTGGACTTTTAACTGAGTAAAAAACACCGAATTTCAGTTTTTGCAATATAATCTTGTTGAAAAGCTCGTAATCAATTATATGAACTCCTAAAATTGGATCAAAACTTGTTTTTCGGTCCTTTTTGTAGAGGTTTCGGACATGCGAGTCTAAATGGGCCTTAAAATGGACCCGTTGAACTTATAACTGCGTAAAAAGAACAGAAATTGAATTTTTGCAATACAATAGTGTTCAAAAGCTCGTACTCAACGATATGAACTCTTAAGTTTTGATTAAAACTTGTTTTGCGGTCCTTTTTGTAGAGGTTTCGGACGAGCGGGTCTAAATGGGCCTTAAAATGGACCCGTTGAACTTATAACTGCGTAAAAAGAACATAAATTGAATTTTTGCAATACAATAGTGTTGAAAAGCTCGTAATCAATGATATGAACTCTTAAGTTTTGATTAAAACTTGTTTTGCGGTCCTTTTTGTAGAGGATTCGGACGAGCGGGTCTAAATGGGCCGTAAAATGGACCCGTTGGACTTTTAACTAAGTAAAAAAATACCGAATTTGAGTTTTTGCAATATAATCTTGTTGAAAAGCTCGTAATCAATTATATGAAATCCTAAAATTGGATCAAACTTATTTTTCGGTCCTTTTTGTAGAGGTTTCGGGCGAGCGGGTCTAAATGGGCCTTAAAATGGACCCGTTGAACTTATAACTGCGTAAAAAGAACAAAATTTGAATTTTTGCAATACAATAGTGTTGAAAAGCTCGTAATCAACGATATGAGCTCTTAAGTTTTGATTAAAACTTGTTTGCGGTCCTTTTTGTAGAGGTTTCAGACGAGCGGGTCTAAATGTGCCGCAAAATAGACCAGTTGGACTTTTAACTGTGTAAAAAATACAGAAATTAAGTTTTTGCAATATAATTGTGTTGAAACGATCGTAATCAATTATATGAACTCCTAAAATTTGATTAAAACCTGTTTTCAGTCATTTTTAAGAGATTTCGGGCGAGCGGGTCTAAATGGGACGTAAAATGGACCTTTGGACTTTTAACTAAGTAAAAAATACCGAATTTGAGTTTTTGCAACATAATCTTGTTGAAAAGCTCGTAATCAATTATATAAACTCCTAAAATTGGATCAAAACTTTTTTCGGTACTTTTTGTAGAGGTTTCGGACGAGCGGGTAAAAATGGGCCTTAAAATGGACCCGTTGAACTTATAACTGCGTAAAAAGAACAGAAATTGAATTTTTGCAATACAATAGTGTTGAAAAGCTCGTAAACAACGATATGATCTCTTAAGTTTTGATTAAAACTTGTTTTGCGGTCCTTTTTGTAGAGGTTTCGGACGAGCGGGTCTAAATGGGCCGTAAAATGGACCCGTTGGACTTTTAACTAAGTAAAAAGTACAAAAATTTAGATTTTGCAATATAATCGTGTTGAAAAGATCGTAATCAATTATATAAACTCATAAAATTTGATTAAAACTTGTTTTTCTGTCATTTTTGAAGAGTTTTCGGGCTAGCGGGTCTAAATGGGACGTAAAATGGACCCGTTGGACTTTTAACTGAGTAAAAAATACCGAATTTGAGTTTTTGCAATATAATCTTGTTGAAAAGCTCGTAATCAATTATATGAACTCCTAAAATTGGATCAAAACTTGTTTTTTGGTCCTTTTTGTAGAGGTTTCGGACGAGCGGGTCTAAATGGGCCGTAAAATGGACCCGTTGGACTTTTAACTGAGTAAAAAGAACATAAATTGAGTTTTTGCAATATAATCGTGTTGAAAAGATCGTAATCAATTATATGAACTCCTAATATTTGATTAAAACTTGTTTTTCAGTCATTTTTGAAGAGGTTTCGGACGAGCGAGTCTAAATGGGCAGTAAAATGGACCCGTTGGACTTTTAACTGAGTAAAAAGAACATAAATTGAGTTTTTGCAATATAATCATGTTGAAAAGATCGTAATCAATTATATGAACTCCTAAAATTTGTTTAAAACTTGTTTTTCAGTCATTTTTGAAGAGGTTTCGGGCGAGCGGGTCTAAATGGGCCGTAAAATGGACCCGTTCGACTTTTAACTGAGTAAAAAAATACCGAATTTGAGTTTTTGCAATTTAATCTTGTGGAAAAGTTCGTAAACAATTATATGAACTCCTAAAATTGGATCAAAACTTGTTTTTCGGTACTTTTTGTAGAGGTTTTGGACGAGCGGGTCTAAATGGGCCTTAAAATGGACCCGTTGAACTTATAACTGCAAAAAAATAACAGAAATTGAATTTTTGCAATACAATAGTGTTGAAAAGCTCGTAATCAACGATATGAACTCTTAAGTTTTGATTAAAACTTGTTTTGCGGTCCATTTTATAGTGGTTTCGGACGAGCGGGTCTAAATGGGCCGTAAAATGGACCCGTTGGACTTTTAACTGAGTACAAAGTACAAAAATTTGAGTTTTTGCAATATAATCGTGATGAAAAGATCGTAATCAATTATAAGAACTCCTAAAATTTGATTAAAACTTGTTTTTCAGTCATTTTTGAAGAGGTTTCGGGCGAGCGGGTCTAAATGGGTCGTAAAATGGACCCGTTCGACTTTTAACTGAGTAAAAAATACCGAATTTGTGTTTTTGCAATATAATCTTGTTGAAAAGCTCGTAATTAATTATTTGAACTCCTAAAATTTGATCAAAACTTGTTTTTCAGTCCTTTTTGAAGAGGTTTCGGACGAGCGGGTCTAAATGGGCCGTAAAATGGACCCGTTGTTCTTTTAACTGAGTAAAAAACACCGAAATTGAGTTTTTGCAATATAATCTTGTTGAAAAGCTCGTAATCAATTATATGAACTCGTAAAATTGGATCAAAACTTGTTTTTCGGTCCTTTTTGTAGAGGTTTCGGACGAGCGGGTCTAAATGGGCCTTAAAATGGACCCGTTGAACTTATAACTGCGTAAAAAGAACAGAAATTGAATTTTTGCAATACAATAGTTTTGAAAAGATCGTAATCAACGATATGAACTCTTAAGTTTTGATTAAAACTTGTTTTGCGGTCCTTTTTGTAGAGGTTTCGGACGAGCGGGTCTAAATGGGCCGTAAAATGGACCCGTTGGACTTTTAACTGATTAAAAAGAACATAAATTGAGTTTTTGCAATATAATCATGTTGAATAGATCGTAATCAATTATATGAACTCCTAATATTTGATTAAAACTTGTTTTTTAGGCATTTTTGAAGAGGTTTCGGGCGAGCGGGTCTAAATGGGCCGTAAAATGGACTCGTTGGACTTTTAACTAAGTAAAAAATACAGAAATTGAGTTTTTGCAATATAATCTTGTTGAAAAGCTCGTAATCAATTATATGAACTCGTAAAATTGGATCAAAATTTGTTTTTCGGTTCTTTTTGTAGAGGTTTCGGACGAGCGGGTCTAAATGGGCCTTAAAATGGACCCGTTGAACTTATAACTGCGTAAAAAGAACAGAAATTGAATTTTTGCAATACAATAGTTTTGAAAAGCTCGTAATCAACGATATGAACTCTTAAGTTTTGATTAAAACTTTTTTTGCGGTCCTTTTTGTAGAGGTTTCGGACGAGCGGGTCTAAATGGGCCTTAAAATGGTCCCGTTGGACTTTTAACAGAGTAAAAAGTACATAAATTGAGTTTTTGCAATATAATCGTGTTGAAAAGATCGTAATCAATTATATGAACTCCTAATGTTTGATTAAAACTTGTTTTTCAGTCATTTTTGAAGAGGTTTCGGGCGAGAGGGTCTAAATGGGCCGTAAAATGGACCCGTTGGACTTTTAATTGAGTAAAAAATACATAAATTGAGTTTTTGCAATATAATCATGTTGAAATGATCGTTATCAATTATATGAACACCTAAAATTTGATTAAAACTTGTTTTTCAGTCATTTTTGAAGAGGTTTCGGGCGAGTGGGTCTAAATGGGCCGTAAACTGGACACGTTGGACTTTTAACTCAGTAAAAAATACTGAATTTGAGTTTTTGCAATATAATCTTGTTCAAAAGCTCGTAATCAATTATATGAACTCCTAAAATTGGATCAAAACTTATTTTTCGATCCTTTTTGTAGAGGTTTCTTACGAGCGGGTCTAAATGGGCCTTAAAATGGACCCGTTGAACTTATAACTGCGTAAAAAGAACAGAAATTGAATTTTTGCAATACAATAGTGTTCAAAAGCTCGTAATCAATGATATGAACTGATAAGTTTTGATGAAAACTTGTTTTGCGGTCCTTTTTGTAGAGGTTTCGGGCGAGCAGGTCTAAATGGGCCGTAAAATGGACCCGTTGGACTTTTAACTGAGTAAAAATTACCGAATTTGAGTTTTTGCAATATAATCTTGTTGAAAAGCTCGTAATCAATTATATGAACTCCTAAAATTGGATCAAAACTTGTTTTTCGGTCCTTTTTGTAGAGGTTTCGGACGAGCGAGTCTAAATGGGCCTTAAATTGGACCCGTTGAACTTATAACTGCGTAAAAAGAACAGAAATTGAATTTTTGCAATACAATAGTGTTCAAAAGCTCGTAATCAACGATATGAACTCATAAGTTTTGATTAAAACTTGTTTTGCGGTCCTTTTTGTAGAGGTTTCGGGCGAGCAGGTCTAAATGGGACGTAAATGGACCCATTGGACTTTTAACTGAGTAAAAAATACCGAATTTGAGTTTTTGCAATATAATCTTGTTGAAAAGCTTGTAATCAATTATATGAACTCCTAAAATCGGATCAAAACTTGTTTTTCGGTCCTTTTTGTAGAGGTTTCGGACGAGCGGGTCAAAATGGGCCTTAAAATGGACCCGTTGAACTTATAACTGCGTAAAAATGACATAAATTGAATTTTTGCAATATAATAGTGTTCAAAAGCTAGAAAACAACGATATGAACTCTTAAGTTTTGATTAAAACTTGTTTTGCGGTTCTTTTTGTAGAGGTTTCGGACGTGCGGGTCTAAATGGGCCGTAAAATGGACCCGTTGGACTTTTAACTGAGTAAAAAGTACAAAAATTTAGTTTTTGCAATATAATTGTTTTGAAAAGATCGTAGTCAATTATATGAACTCCCAAAATTTGATTAAAACTTGTTTTTCAGTCATTTTGAAGAGGTTTCTGGCGAGCCTGGTCTAAATGGGCTGTAAAATGGACCCGTTGGACTTTTAACTGAGCAAAAAATACCGAATTTGAGTTTTTGCAATATAATCTTGTTAAAAAGCTCGTAATCAATTATATGAACTCCTAAAATTGAATCAAAACTTGTTTTTCAGTCATTTTTGGAGAGGTTTTGGGCGAGTAGGTCTAAATGGGCTGTAAAATGGACTCGTTGGACTTTTAACTGAGTAAAAAATACCAAATTTGTGTTTTTGCAATATAATCTTGTTGAAAAGCTTGTAATCAATTATATGAACTTCTAAAAATTGATCAAAACTTGTTTTTCAGTCATTTTTGAAGAGGTTTCGGGCGAGTGGGTCTAAATGGGCCGTAAAATGGACCCGTTGGACTTTTAACTAAGTAAAAAATACTGAATTTGAGTTTTTGCAATATAATCTTGTTGAAAAGCTCGTAATCAATTATATGAACTCCTAAAATTGGATCAAAACTTGTTTTTCGGTGTTTTTTGTAGAGGTTTCGGGCGAGCGGGTCTAAATGGGCCTTAAAATGGACCCGTTGAACTTATAACTGCGTAAAAAGAACAAAAATTGAATTTTTGCAATACAATAGTGTTGAAAAGCTCGTAATCAACGATATGAACTCTTAAGTTTTGATCAAAACTTGTTTTGCTGTCATTTTAGTAGAGGTTTCGGACGAGCGGGTCTAAATGGGCCGTAAAATGGACCTGTTGGACTTTTAACTGAGTAAAGAGTACAAAAATTGAGTTTTTGAAATATAATCGTGCTGAAAAGATCGTAATCAATTATATGAACTCCTAAAATTTGTTTAAAACTTGTTTTTCAATCATTTTTGAAGAGGTTTCGGGTGAGCGGGTCTGAATGGGCCGTAAAATGGACCCGTTGGACTTTTAACTGAGTAAAAAAATACCGAATTTGAGTTTTTGTAATTTAATCTTGTGGAAAATTTCGTAAACAATTATATGAACTCCTAAAATTGAATCAAAACTTGTTTTTCGGTACTTTTTGTAGAGGTTTTGGACGAGCGGGTCTAAATGGGCCTTAAAATGGTCCCGTTGAACTTATAACTGCAAAAAAAGAACAGAAATTGAATTTTTGCAATACAATAATGTTGAAAAGCTCGTAATCAACGATATGAACTCTTAAGTTTTGATTAAAACTTGTTTTGCGGTCCATTTTGTAAAGGTTTCGGACGAGCGGGTCTAAATGGGCCGTAAAATGGACCCGTTGGACTTTTAACTGAGTAAAAAGTACAAAAATTGAGTTTTTGCAATATAATCGTGTTGAAAAGATCGTAATCAATGATATGAAGTCCTAAAATTTGATTAAAACTTTTTTTTCAAGCATTTTTTGAAGAGGTTTCGGGCGAGCAGGTCTAAATGGGCCGTCAAATGGACCCGTTGGACTTTTTTTTTGAAGAAGGCGGGCCTCATTAAAAACCCCTACTAAAATCCCCAAGCACAAGACTTGGAGAAACCTAAGAAGGGGAAAAGAGTACCCAAAATATATTAATAAGACGAGGTTAAACCTCGCAAAGTACAAGATTTTTAATACAATCAGGATAAATAGATCCAAAAGACAAAGAAGACATGGATCTAAGGGCATGAGTAGCCAACGAATGAGCTATAAAATTAGCCTCACGGCGAATAAACTGAACATGTGCTACAGAAAAATCCTCCAAAGCAGAATGAGCCTGCAGAATCATCGGCCCCAAAGGAGAAAGATCTGGCCCAAGGGAGTTGACCCGGTTTGCTAGAGATGCACAGTCTGTCTCGAAAATCAAGTGGCTCCATCCCTGAGATAGAGCAAAGGTAATACCGGCAAGAAGACCTCTCCCTTCAACTGAAATAGCATCGGAACAGCTGCCAAGCGGAAAAGCCAGACCACCAACAACCGTACCAGTGTCATCCCGAGCGACAACACCAACCGCCGCTGCACGAGTGGAAGGATCAAAAGCTCCATCCACATTAACTTTAATAAACCCACAAGGGGGTTGTTTCCATCGAGAAGGGGATGCCAAAGGAATAGATGATGTAGATGAAGAAATTGAGTTAGAGTAGTCCTTATGGAGACTAATAGAGTTGACAGCAATTAGCCAAGGGGGTTGAAGGTGTTTATTATGGATCCAGTCATTACGTCTATTCCAAATATTCCAAAGGGTAGTTAAGAAGAGACCAAAAAGATCAGGAGAAAGAAGGGAAGCACCTTCCTCAAGCCACTGGAGGCCCGTAGAGGCGGAGCTGTTGATAAAAGAAGAGGGAAGACCAATCAGTTTGAGGGTTTCTGAAGCACCAAAGCAGTCACGGAGAGCGTGTAAAACCGACTCTGAACCAGAGTTACATATGGGGCATAGCCCAGAATCTGGGGCAAAAGTCTGAAGGCGAACCCCAACAGGCAGGGCTTCTGCCCCTAGGCGCCAACCAAAAGTTTTAACCTTAGGCAAGACCTTGAGTTTGGCAAGATATTTCCAGAATCGGGGGGGACGAAGTCTAGGTGCAGGGGGTCGTTGCAAGAAAAGATAGCGAGATCTAACAGAATAGATTCCGGAATCATTAGGATTCCAGAGGATGGTATCTCGAGTGTCGTTAATGATAGGAACAGAAAGAATGGTATTGGCATCATCCACAGTAAAGTAAGCACGAACTTTGTCAGGGTCCCAGGCAGCTTGGTTCCGCAACATAAAATCTCGACAACGAATGTGTACTTCCTCCGATAGCTCGTAATCCCCATAGATGTGAATAGGTGAGGAGCCTCCCCAGTTGTCATGATGGATGCGTATGTTACTATTAATACCCGGCCGGTAAAGGAAACCACCAAATAGGTGTTGCATAGCATTATAAAGACCTTGCCAGGCAAAAGAACCTCGCGAAGGCCGAGAGGCATTAAGAATATTACCTGACGGGAAGTACTTGAATTTATAGATTTGTCCCAAGAGGGAATCAGGATCGCAAATAAGGCGCCAAAGTTGTTTGCCAAGAAGAGCAATGTTAAAATTATTGAGATCCCGGAAACCCAAACCGCCAACAGATTTGGGCAAGCATACTTGATCCCATGGGAGCATATGCCAACCTTTCTTATTGGATTTCCCAGACCACCAATATCGTCGAATGGCAGATGTCATATCATCAATAATGTTTTGGGGTAATAAATAACAGGACATAACATATTGGGGTAAAGATTGTAAAACAACTTTAATAAAAATTTCCCTACCACTGAAGGAAAGAAGCTGTTTATCCCAATTGGATAATCTATCATGAACTTTATCACGTATAAACCCTAAAGCGAGAGTCTTATTTTTACCAATAAGAAGAGGTACCCCCAGGTAAACACCAGGGTTGGAGACCTCACGTACTTGAAGATAGGAATTAATAGCTAGGCGAGTAGAAGGAGGAGTGCGGGGATTGTAAAAAATAGTAGACTTATCAAAATTGACTGTTTGACCAGAGGCAGAGGCATAAGTCTGGAGGGCCAGCTTAAGGTGTGCAGCTTCATCGGGGTTTGAGTTGAGGAAAACTAAGCAATCATCAGCAAATAAGAGATGGTTAACCTTGGGACCATGCTTACAAGCCCCTAGACCTGGGAGTAGGCCTTGTTGTTTAGCATCAGCCAAGAAAGCTGAAAGCCCTTGGGTACAAAAAAGGAAAAGAAAAGGAGACAAAGGGTCACCTTGGCGGAGACCCCTTTGAGGTCGAAACAAAGGGGAAAAGGAATTATTGACCTTAACTGTAAAGGAAACTGAAGAAATACATCTCATGATAAGAGAGACCCATGAGGAGGCAAACCCCATACGGTGCATAACGTTTTCGAGGAATGACCACTCAACCCTGTCAAAAGCCTTTTCCATATCAAGTTTAAGGGCAGCTCCACGAGAGGTTTTAGAGGTACCAGTATTAAGTGAATGAATTATTTCGTGGGCAATAAGGATGTTATCTGTGATGTTACGTCCTTGAACAAAAGCAGCTTGATTTGAACTGATACAGAAAGGAATGGTATGTTTCATACGATTAACTAAAACTTTAGCAATGATTTTGTAGATTACCGTACAGAGACTGATGGGCCGAAGATGCCTCATGGTAGTTGGATCCTTAATCTTAGGTATGAGTACCAAGATAGTTTGGTTAACTGAAGCCATATCAGCTGACCCTTTAAGGAGATTAAGGCATAGTGTTATAATATCTGGCCCTACAGTGTCCCAATGTTGACGGAAAAAACCACTTGGTAGACCATCGATACCCGGGGCTTTCCTAGGATCAATGTCTCGGAAAGCGATGATAATTTCTTCTTGAGTGAAATCCCTAGAAAGGGACTCATTCATAGCAGACGTAATAGAAGGAGTGATTTTTGATAGAATTTGGTCTGAAAAGTGAGGATTGGAGGAAGTAAAAAGATTATGGAAATATGAGGAAGCAATTTCCATAAGGTCAGAATCGTCCGTGCGCCAAACATTATCGGAGTCAAGAAGACCTGAGATAGTGTTTTTTTTTCTTCCTATTAGAAGCTCGGGCATGAAAGAAACAGGTATTTTTATCCCCTTGGGAAAGCCATAGGTTACGAGAACGTTGTGCCCAATATGCTTCCTGCTCATCAAGAAGTTTATGGAGCTCAATTTTAGCAGAGATATATCTTTTTTCAGCAGAAGCTGAAAGAGGACGTTGTAATAATTTATTAATTTTCTTAGTGAGAAAGTTGATACGTCCATTGGTCTTAAATCTTTGTTGAGATTGCCAGTCTCCTAGACAGGAGCCAATGGCTTTAATTTTATCCAGAGTAGTACCTTTGGTTCTTGACCAAGTTTGTTTTACAACATTAATGCCTTCCTCATTGGATGCCCAGCAATTTTCAAACCTGAACGTATTTGGAGGAGAACGGTGATTTGTTGGGGAAGGTGGCTCTGTATTTAATAATAAAAAGCAATGATCTGATTTCGCATCAAAGTCTGAGATGATGTTATAATTAGGAAAGGAAGTTTTCCATGTCATATTCCCAACAAAGCGATCTAAACGCTCGAATAAAGTAGGGGTTTTGGGCCCCGATTTGGACCATGTAAACCAACCCGTTGTAGGTTTGCAATCAAAAAGATTATTACGAGAAAGGCAATTGCGGAAATTATTAATCTGAGATCTGGGCCGTCGGCAACCTCCTTGTTTTTCATTGTCAGATAAGATTTCATTAAAATCGCCACCGATAAGCCAAGAATGGCCTTCATTAGTATTGAGTGAATCAATTAAATCCCAAGTTTTAGGTTTGTTACTTGTTTCAGAAAACCCATGAATACCAGTGAAATAGAACGAAGAAGAGTTGCATTTAACAAACGTATGAATAAAGCGATCAGAGTAAGCAAGCAAATCAACATTATTATTATTCTTTGTAAATAAAGCTAATCCAGAACAAGTAGAAGAAAAATCAACATAAAAAGCTAGGGCCATCCCTAGCAAATCACCAAGACGGCTATAAGCCGTATTTTTGAGTTTAGTTTCGCATAAAAAAAGTAAATCGGGTTCATGAAGCTTAACATAATGCTGGAGATGTTGAACTGCCTGGGCTTTACCAAGGCCCTGGCAGTTCCAACATAAAATAATCATTTCCCTCGGCGGGGCTGTGCATCAGCCGCCGCCGGAGAGTTTTTTCCGCTGCTCATCCCAGCTTTTGAGGTTGGAGAAGGAGAGGGTCTAGACTTTTTGGACCAGAGGACCACTTGAATGGGAGAACGTCTCTTGACACCACGGATAGGAGGAATAGGTATAGGGGCTGGAGCAGATGCTGCATCATTTGGGTAATGCTTAAGTAGCCAAGAATCAAAATCATCAAAAAATGAAATACCGGTTTGGAGGAAAGGCTTACTTAGTTGAGCATCTAACTTCCTCACTTGTTGGGCAGTATCATCATCCAAATTGACTTGAGCAGGGTAGATGGTATTTAATGGCTTTGGAGAAATAACCCTAGAAGGGATTGGTTCTTTGGGAGATTGCTTGGGGTCCACTTTTGGAGGAGGCTGCTCTGAGGATTCCTCTCCCACCATCTCTTCATTGTTATCATTTCCCTCATTAGGTAAGTCTGCAAAAGAAGCAGCATCCCCTTCATTGAGGTTCCCTGGAAAAATAGAAAAAGGGGAGTAAAAGATTAGATTTTGGAGACTTCGGAGAAAAGAGAAATGAAAGGTTATAGCAAGATGTATACCCGAGTCTTGTGCTGAGGGCACAGGCTCAACAATAGATTTGCCCTTATCCAAGGGGCCTGAGGAATAGGGGAGAATAGTAAGAAAATGTAAAAATGGAAAGCCGTATAATGATAAATTGAAAAGAGATGATAGAATACCTAATGGTTGTTGCTGATTGGTAGGAATAGGAGTCTCAACAGTTTTACCCTTATCTATTGGGTCTGTAGCAAAGATAGAATTCGAGTAAGGTAATGATATAAAGGAGAAGAATTGACGAATCCAGAAATTAGTAAGTGGAATACCTGAAAGAGGTTGGCGGTTAGCAGAACCGGAAGGTTCAACATATCTGATCCGACCTCGTGGGCCCTGTTCCCTGCGACGGGGAGGAAGCCAACGAAGCCAATCACCATACTGGAGTTTAGCCGGATCAATCAATGTCTTGTTGGGACAGTGTTCAAAGATATGACTGATGAGGCCACACCCGTGGCAGAGGAGAGGGAGACGCTCATATTGAAGTCGACAGGAAGTTGTACGTGTACCTTTTCCGATAAGGAGGAAACGACGAATTGGCTTAGAGATGTCCATTAAAATTTCCACACGTAAGAATTCGGTCATATTACCCCTTTCTTTCCGTGTGTCAGTTCGCAGTACAGTGCCAACTATGGCGCCAAGGGATTGTCCCACTAAGTGGGTCCTTTCAGGATCTTCCAAGAACGGTTTAGGTAAAGCTAGAATTCGAAACCATATGCGCATCGGATTAAAAGAGTAGTCATCCATGCTTTTCCCTGGTACATATTCGACAAGTGCCATCCATTCGTCTTTGAATAGCCATGGACCTCTTTCATAAACATCATCTCTTTCAACAACAGAAGCAAACTCAATTCGAAAGAACGACTCACGAATAATGGATATAGATTTCAGATGATTCTTCTTCCAGATACCTTCAAAGGCTTGGAGGATCGCCCAATCATCAATTGGTTTCGTGGAGATGAATTTGCCTATAAGAATTGCTCTCGGATCTTCCTCAAAGAAATCGAAGTCGGGAGTGTAAATAGCATTAGCTTCCTCATTGGTGAGGTCGAGATTGATGAAGTTAGGGAGGGAGGACGAGGAAGCCATTTGATTGGAGTAAAAAAATGGAGAAGGAAGAAAAAAGTGGGAAAAAAGTAAAAGGAAATTGAGTGAAGGAAATGACTGAAAATATATGTATGAAAAAGGAGCACTTAATGAAATAAATAAAAGGCAATTAAAATAAAAGGAA
This sequence comes from Hibiscus trionum, assembly GCA_030270665.1. Classification (NCBI taxonomy): domain Eukaryota; kingdom Viridiplantae; phylum Streptophyta; class Magnoliopsida; order Malvales; family Malvaceae; genus Hibiscus; species Hibiscus trionum. The sequence goes on along the minus strand of BSYR01000026.1, from coordinate 34,152,631 downwards.
TAATAGAAGATTGATTGTCTAGATTTTAGGGAGAAGATGCAGAAAGAGATATTAATTGGATAATAGTGTAATAGAAATAGGAATGTGAAATAAACAAGAAAGATAGCAATCGGAAAGTGGGAAAAGTTTCCTAAAATTGGATGTAATGATGGAAAGTTATTACTGATAGAATTTAATGTGATTCTAAAATTAATGGAATATAGAGATGTGGGAAATAAAAACATAGTAATTAGTTCCCTAGAATTTTGATAATTAGAGCATGATATAATGTTAAAATAGAAAACAATCATAAAAGGGAAACAAAATAAGCAATCAAAACAGATTGTGTAATTTCCACTGAATGGGGATGAGATTCGAGGGTTTATAAGGAAATAATTCAAGTCAAGGAGAGATTTAAGGGATTTATGCAGGTAAAAATAAAGAAAATACCTTAAGAAATGATATGGAGTATATAAATTCATAATGAATAAAATAAGAAAGGAAAGATTTAAGGAAGGAGAGTTATAATTTTGGAAATAGGGTGAGTTATGTAAAATCAGAGTTGAAAAGTAGCTGTGAACGTTATAAAACTTAAAGGGGAAAATATCCAAGAAATTAGTATAAATATTTAAAGTAAGGAGCCCAAGATTCCAAAAAGGAAATATTTTCATTGAATGATAAGTTGAAAAAATGGCAGTTTTGATAATTAAACGTATTAGCAATAGAAGAAAATGTAAAGGATGGTAAATGCTGTAAAGAAACGATAGTAGTGCAAAAAATGTGGGATTTAAATATATAGGATGTATAGGTTTTGTTGTAATAATTAGATGGAGTTTAAATAAAAGCTTATAGAAGCAATTGTCAATATGACTAGGTAGAAAAAAGAAACTAACTTGGTTGATAGTAGAAGGTTGTGGAAAACCTTGATTCCGAGAGAAATAGATAGCTGAGAATGGCCTTAAGTTTCTAAATAATGTAATTAATATTACACAGAAATTCCAGTGGAGGATTTGGGTTGATGAGGTAGGTGGAGATTTAGTAATTAAGTTATATAAAAGAATTAAATAGCTAATTATTTTCACCTGAGTTGTGATCGTATAAATTCCCCTAGAAAGGGTTCGAAAGAATGCACCATAGGAGGTGTAGTGGGTAACAGAAAAAGACAGATGCATATAAAAGCAAGTTATATAAACTAAAACGAAAAGTCGAGAATAGGAATGGACGGTTAATTGAGTAGAAAAATTATAATGTGTTCTATATTTATTGAGTAAATTATTGGGGCGGATGATAGTGACATCTTTTGTGACTTTTCCTTTACTTTCTAATTTGTGATTAATTATGTTCACCTTAAAGGTGATCGAATTTATTTCCCCAAGAGGGGATGGTAGGAAAGCACCTAAAGAGGTGTAGTGAGATGCATAAGATGGGAGGCAAATGGCTAGTATAGATAGAGCCGGGATAAGCAGAAGAGGGGGGACAAAGAAAATTAATACAAACCGACAGAGCAAAAAATAGGGGGCGATAGAAAAGTACAAAAATAAAGCAATAAAAGTAAAGATAAGGAAGGCATGAGTATTGGAGATTCGGCAAGAGGAAAGATGATGAAGCCCTCGTTGGATGTGGACGATACATAAAGTAGAGAGCACATGCAAAACAGAAATAAAAGGAGTTAGAGACCATAGAATTTTAGAATGAATAGGAAAACTAAAGAGAACTATAATATAAGCCGTTGAAAGAAACCAAAAGAAAGAAGATAGAATACCATTGTAAAAGAAGAGAAGAGTAATTTATAAGGAAGAAATGGAGAATATATCATTCAATATGTTAAGATAGAATAATCTCAAAGTGTAGTGTACAAAGATAGATAACAATTGATGGCAGTTTATGATAATAGCAAAAAACAGAAAATAGACATACGTTATTGTTGCTATTTTAACGATATGAAGACAGATATAATACTTGTGTGTACTATAAAGAAATTTCGGAGCGACGAAATCACTGAAAATCCGAATGGGCAGATTGCACAACTTGCTGATGAATACCACAAGGTGGTTCGAATACAATTCCCTTAGAAGGGATCGATGTTTCCTCAATTGGAGGATGGTGGTAAGAGAGTATGATGCATCTAAATGGTTTAATTGATAAAGAAAATTCAGATGTATAGGACGGACACAAAGCATCATTAACAAGAGACAGAGCAGCAAGATAAATGAATGAATACAAACTATTGGAATTAAAGAAGGATAGACAGGAAAAATAATACAATCAAATGGACGAATGAAAAGAAAGCGGGAGTTAGGAAAAGCGCAGACCTTCCCCTTAAGCTGGAAACCTTGAGCTGGAGATCTTGAAAACGCACAGACCTCCCCCGGCGAATTGATAAACAAGACAACAGAAAAAACGGAAGTTAAAAGAGATAAAACGAGAAAAAGGCCAGTTAGTAAAAACCCGAAAGGGAAAAGCAAGCCTGAAAAATCATGAGCATAATTATAAATATAAGTTCCCACAAGGTGGGCCGATGAGAGATTCCCTAGAAGGGATCGAAGGGAATTACAGGGAAAAGGAACCATAGCTAAAAGGAAATAAAGGAGGAAACAACAGCATAGGTAAAAAAAGAAAATTAACAATAAGTAAATAGGGGCAAACCATGAAGGAAAAAGGAAATGACTATAATCAGCTAAAAAACAGATGAGTAAAGAAAAGAGCATAGAGGATACATATAACAGAGCAACGATATATGGGGGAAAAAATAATGACAGATCAAAAGAATTAAAAGAAAGATAAAGAAAGTGATAAAGATAACAATAACAAAAAAGAAAGGGATGGAAGAATTCTGATAAAACGAAAAAGGGAGCTTACCAGCAACCCCCAGCAGAAAAGACATAGATTCTGAAAAAGACCAAGAGGGTAAAAAAACCCCTGCATCGACGGATGGAAAAACTACCAAACACGAAGGGATATCAACCAAAAATCTCGCATAAAAGAGAGGAAACATGATTAAGGAAAAAAGTAAATAAAAAATAGAGAAAAGATTCAACACAAAACCGATTAAAGTCGAACAGAAACAGAGAAAAATATAGAGGCAAAGATAATATGAACCGAAAAGAGAAGCAGCAAAGATACGAACCAGATTAAAAGACAAAGATAGATCAGAAACAGAGAAGAAAATAGAGGCAAAGATAAAAAGGACCGAAAAAAGGAACATAAAACTCACATGAAAAAGATAAGAATAAGCAAAAGGCAGATTGGAAAAAATCAAGATAGGAAAAAACCAAAAGATCGAGCAAAAGAAAAGAAAAGAGATAAAAGAGGGAACTTTACCGACGAACACTGGTGAACCAGCCAGATCGTAGATGCAACGAAAGCCCAGCGGAGAAAGACGAATCCAAAGATAAAACAATTGGATTTGCTTTAAACCCGGACCCTCCAATGGTGATAATGAGAACAATCGGGGAACCCTAAGATCCGCATCGGTTACCGGTAGACAAGCCGGTTCGCAGATGCATCGGTTGCTCATCGGAGAAAGGGACAACCAGTGAGCCGAGAGACGATGCAGTAGAACCCCTGCTCCAAGAGAAAGAAACCTTGCAAAAAAGGGTAAAGCCATTAGATCTGAAAAAAAATAAAGAAAAAGAATAGGAAAGGATGAGGGTAGCCGGAGATAAGGGCGGATCGGCCAATGCAGAGACAAAAAAGGGGGAAACCAAGAATCACTAAAAAGAACCCGGATGGTAAAAGGGTAGCCTGAAACTCCACCGACAGTGGAATCCTTGGAATTGCGTATGGGAAAAACATCGGTAAGATTCATAGAAAGAAAACGCCTCGCAAAACAAACCAGAGACAAGATTGTGAGAAAGATAATCGTAAAAAGCATAAAATAAAAAATAGCAAAAAATAAAAAGATCAAAATAAGTAAATGGGAAATCGGGAAAAGGCTAGGATGGGGTCTCGTCGTGATATTACCTATTAGTACTTGGGTCTCGTTGTGGAGGTATGCACCGGCTGGTGAGGTGGAGGAGGCGGTGGCGGGCGGCGTGTTATAGGCAAAGACGGCGGCAGTGAGAAGAAAAGAGAGGAAAGAGCTAGGGTAAGAAGAGGGGATATGAAAGAAAGATGCGGCGGTGGGGGGAGAAAAGAAAGGGGAAAAGTGAAAAAACACACAAAACCCCCAAAAGAGACCCGAGAGAATTGAGAGAAAATTGAGAGACCCCATCCCTACCCACCCGTTGGACTTTTAACTGAGTAAAAAATACCGAATTTGTGGTTTTGCAATATAATCTTGTTGAAAAGCTCGAAATCAATTATATGAACTCCTAAAATTTGATAAAAACTTGTTTTTCGGTCCTTTTTGTAGAGGTTTCGGACGAGCGGGTCTAAATGGGCCTTAAAATGGACCCGTTGAACTTATAACTGCGTAAAAAGAACAGAAATTTAATTTTTGCAATACAATAGTGTTGAAAAGCTCGTAATCAACGATATGAACTCTTTAGTTTTGATTAAAACTTGTTTTGCGGTCCTTTTTGTAGAGGTTTTGGACGAGCGGGTCTAAATGCACCGTAAAATGGACCCATTGGACTTTTAACTGAGTAAAAAGTACAAAATTTGAGTTTTTGCAATATAATTGTGTTGAAAAGATCGTAATCAATGATATGAAGTCCTAAAATTTGATTAAAACTTGTTTTTCAAGCATTTTTGAAGAAGTTTCGGGCGAGCAGGTCTAAATGGGCCGTAAAATGGACTCGTTGGACTTTTAACTGAGTAAAAAATACCGAATTTGTGGTTTTGCAATATAATCTTGTTGAAAAGCTCGAAATCAATTATATGAACTCCTAAAATTTGATAAAAACTTGTTTTTCGGTCCTTTTTGTAGAGGTTTCGGACGAGCGGGTCTAAATGGGCCTTAAAATGGACCCGTTGAACTTATAACTGCGTAAAAAGAACAAAAATTTAATTTTTGCAATACAATAGTGTTGAAAAGATCGTAATCAACGATATGAACTCTTTATTTTTGATTAAAACTTGTTTTGCGGTCCTTTTTGTAGAGGTTTTGGACGAGCGGGTCTAAATGCACCGTAAAATGGACCCGTTAGACTTTTAACTGAGTAAAAAGTACAAAATTTGAGTTTTTGCAATATAATCGTGTTGAAAAGATCGTAATCAATGATATGAAGTCCTAAAATTTGATTAAAACTTGTTTTTCAAGCATTTTTGAAGACGTTTCGGGCGAGCAGGTCTAAATGGGCCGCAAAATGGACCCGTTGGACTTTTAACTGAGTAAAAAATACTGAATTTGTGTTTTTGCAATATAATCTTGTTGAAAAGCTTGTAATCAATTATATGAACTCCTAAAATTTGATAAAAACTTGTTTTTCGGTCCTTTTTGTAGAGGTTTCGGACGAGCGAGTCTAAATGGGTCTTAAAATGGACCCGTTAAACTTATAACTGCGTAAAAAGAACAGAAATTGAATTTTTGCAATACAATAGTGTTCAAAAGCTCGTAATCAACGATATGAACTCTTAAGTTTTGATTAAAACTTGTTTTGCGGTCCTTTTTGTAGAGGTTTTGGACGAGCGGGTCTAAATGCGCCGTAAAATGGACCCGTTGGACTTTTAACTGAGTAAAAAGAACATAAATTGAGTTTTTGCAATATAATCGTGGTTAAAAGATCGTAATCAATTATATGAACTCCTAAAATTTGGTTAAAACTTGTTTTTCAGTGATTTTGAAGAGGTTTCGGGCGAGCGGGTCTAAATGGGCCGTAAAATGGACCCGTTGGACTTTTAACTGAGTAAAAAATACCGAATTTGAGTTTTTGCAATATAATCTTGTTGAAAAGCTCGTAATCAATTATATGAACTCCTAAAATTGGATCAAAACTTGTTTTTCGGTCCTTTTTGTAGAGGATTCGGACGAGCGGGTCTAAATGGGCCTTAAAATGGACCCGTTGAACTTATAACTGCGTAAAAAGAACAGAAATTGAATTTTTGCAATACAATAGTGTTGAAAAGCTCGTAATCAACGATATGAACTCTTTAGTTTTGATTAAAACTTGTTTTGCGGTCCTTTTTGTAGAGGTTTTGGACGAGCGGGTCTAAATGCGCCGTAAAATGGACCCGTTGGACTTTTAACTGAGTAAAAAGTACAAAATTTGAGTTTTTGCAATATAATCGTGTTGGAAAGATCGTAATCAATGATAAATGGGCCGTAAAATGGACCCGTTGGACTTTTAACTGAGTAAAAAATACCGAATTTGTGTTTTTGCAATATAATCTTGTTGAAAAGCTTGTAATCAATTGAATGAAATCCTAAAATTTGATAAAAACTTGTTTTTCGGTCCTTTTTGTAGAGGTTTCGGACGAGCGGGTCTAAATGAGCCGTAAATTGGACCCGTTGGACTTTTAACTATGTAAAAAGTACAAAATTGAGTTTTTGCAATATAATAGTGTTGAAAAGATCGTAATCAATGATTTGAAGTCCTAAAGTTTGATTAAAACTTGTTTTTCGGTCATTTTTGAAGAGGTTTCAGGCGAGCGGGTATATATGGGCCATAAAATGGACCCGTTGGACTTTTAACTAAGTAAAAAATATCGAATTTGAGTTTTTGCAATATAATCTTGTTGAAAAGCTCATAATCAATTATATGAACTCCTAAAATTGGATCAAAACTTGTTTTTCGGTCCTTTTTGTAGAGGTTTCGGACGAGCGAGTCTAAATGGGCCTTAAAATGGACCCGTTGAACTTATAACTGCGTAAAAAGAACAGAAATTGGATTTTTGCAATACAATAGTGTTCAAAAGCTCGTAATCAACGATATGAACTCTTAAGTTTTGATTAAAACTTGTTTTGCGGTCCTTTTTGTAGAGGTTTCGGACGAGCGGGTCTAAATGGGCCGTAAAATGGACCCGTTGGACTTTTAACTGAGTAAAAAGTACAAAAATTGAGTTTTTGCAATATAATCGTGTTGAAAAGATCGTAATCAACTATATGAACTCCTTAAATTTGATTAAAACTTGTTTTTCAGTCATTTTTGAAGAGGTTTCGGGCGAGCGGGTCTAAATGGGCCGTAAAATGGACCCGTTGGACTTTTAACTGAGTAAAAAATACCGAATTTGAGTTTTTGCAATATTATCTTGTTGAAAAGCTCGTAATCAGTTATATGAACTCCTAAAATTGGATCAAAACTTGTTTTTCGGTCCTTTTTGTAGAGGTTTCGGACGAGCGGGTCTAAATGGGCCTTAAAATGGACCCGTTGAACTTATAACTGCGTAAAAAGAACAGAAATTGAATTTTTGCAATACAATAGTGTTGAAAAGCTCGTAATCAACGATATGAACTCTTTAGTTTTGATTATAACTTGTTTTGCGGTCCTTTTTGTAGAGGTTTTGGACGAGCGGGTCTAAATGCGCCGTAAAATGGACCCGTTGGACTTTTAACTAAGTAAAAAGTACAAAATTTGAGTGTTTGCAATATAATCGTGTTGAAAAGATCGTAATCAATGATATGAAGTCCTAAAATTTGATTAAAACTTGTTTTGCAAGCATTTTTGAAGAGGTTTCGGGCGAGCGGGTCAAAATTTGCCGTAAAATGGACCCGTTGGACTTTTAACTGAGTAAAAAATACCGAATTTGTGTTTTTACAATATAATCTTGTTGAAAAGCTTGTAATCAATTGTATGAACTCCTAAAATTTGATAAAACCTGTTTTTCGGTCCTTTTTGTAGAGGTTTCGGACGAGTGGGTCTAAATGGGCCGTAAATTGGACTCGTTGGACTTTTAACTGAGTAAAAAGTACAAAAATTGAGTTTTTGCAATATAATAGTGTTGAAAAGATCGTAATCAATGATTTGAAGTCCTAAAGTTTGATTAAAACTTGTTTTTTGGTCAATTTTGAAGAGGTTTCAGGCGAGCGGGTATATATGGGCCATAAAATGGACCCGTTGGACTTTTAACTAAGTAAAAAATACCGAATTTGAGTTTTTGCAATATAATCTTGTTGAAAAGCACATAATCAATTATATGAACTCCTAAAATTGGATCAAAACTTGTTTTTCGGTCCTTTTTGTAGAGGTTTCGGACGAGCGAGTCTAAATGGGCCTTAAAATGGACCCGTTGAACTTATAACTGCGTAAAAAGAACAGAAATTGAATTTTTGCAATACAATAGTGTTGAAAAGCTCGTAATCAACGATATGAACTCTTAAGTTTTGGTTAAAACTTGTTTTGCCGTCCTTTTTGCAGAGGTTTCGGACGAGCGGGTCTAAATGGGCCGTAAAATGGACCCGTTGGACTTTTTATTGAGTAAAAAGTACAAAAATTGAGTTTTTGCAATATAATCGTGTTGAAAAGATCGTAATCAAGTATATGAACTCCTAAAATTTGAATAAAACTTGTTTTTCAGTCATTTTTGAAGAGGTTTCGGGCGAGCGGGTCTAAATGGACCTGTTGGACTTTTAACTGAGTAAAAAATACCGAATTTGAGTTTTTGCAATATAATCTTGTTGAAAAGCTCGTAATCAATTATATGAACTCCTAAAATTTGTTTAAAACTTGTTTTTCAGTCATTTTTTTAAGAGGTTTCGGGCGAGAGGGTCTAAATGGGCCGTAAAATGAACCTGTTGGACTTTTAACTGAGTAAAAAGTACATATATTGAGTTTTTGCAATATAATTGTGTTGAAAAGATCGTAATCAATTATATGAACTCCTAAAATTTGATTAAAACTTGTTTTTCAGTCGTTTTTAAAGAGGTTTCGGGCGAGCGGGTCTAAATGGGCCGTAAAATGGACCCGTTGGACTTTTAATTGAGTAAAAAATACCGAATTTGAGTTTTTGCAATATAATCATGTTGAAAAGATCGTAATCAATGATATGAATCCTAAAATTTGATTAAAACTTATTTTTCGGTCATTTTTGAAGAGGTTTCGGGCGAGCGGGTCTAAATGGGCCGTAAAATGGACCCGTTGGACTTTTAACTGAGTAAAAAATACCGAATTTGAGTTTTTGCTATATAATCTTGTTGAAAAGCTCATAATCAATTATATGAACTCCTAAAATTTGATCAAAACTTGTTTTTCAGTCATTTTTGAAGAGGTTTCGGACGAGCGGGTCTAAATGGGCCTTAAAATGGATTCGTTGAACTTATAACTGCGTAAAAAGAACATAATTTGAATTTTTGCAATAAAATCGTGTTGAAAAGATCGTAATCAGTTATATGAACTCCTAAAATTTGATTAAAACTTATTTTTCAGTCATTTTGAAGAGGTTTCGGGCGAGCGGGTCTAAATGGGCCGTAAAATGGACTAGTTGAACTTATAACTGCGTAAAAAGAACAGAAATTGAATTTTTGAAATACAATAGTTTTGAAAAGCTTGTAATCAACGATATGAACTCTTTAGTTTTGATTAAAACTTGTTTTGCGGTCCTTTTTGTAGAGGTTTCGGACGAGCGGGTCTAAATGGGACGTAAAATGGACCCGTTGGACTTTTAACTTAGTAAAAAGTACAAAAATTGAGTTTTTGCAATATAATCGTGTTGAAAAGATCGTAATCAATTATATGAACTCCTAAAATTTGATTAAAACTTGTTTTTCAGTCATTTTTGAAGAGGTTTCGGGCGAGCGGGTCTAAATGGGTCGTAAAATGGACCCGTTGGACTTTTAACTGAGTAAAAAGTACAAAAATTGAGTTTTTGCAATAAAATCGTGTTGAAAAGATCGTAATCAATGATATGAAGTCCTAAAATTTGATTAAAACTTATTTTTCGGTCATTTTTGAAGAGGTTTCGGGCGAGCGGGTCTAAATGGGCCGTAAAATGGACCCGTTAGACTTTTAACTTAGTAAAAAATACCGAATTTGAGTTTTTGCAATATAATCTTGTTGAAACGCTCGTAATCAATTATATGAACTCCTAAAATTGGATCAAACCTTGTTTTTTGGCCCTTTTGTAGAGGGTTCGGGCGAGCGGGTCTAAATGGGCCTTAAAATGGACCCGTTGAACTTATAACTGCGTAAAAAGAACATAAATTGAATTTTTGCAATACAATAGTGTTGAAAAGCTCGTAATCAACGATATGAACTCTTAAGTTTTGCTTAAAACTTGTTTTGCGGTCCTTTTTGTAGAGGTTTCGGACGAGCGGGTCTAAATAGGCCTTAAAATGGACCCGTTGGACTTTTAACTGAGTAAAAAGTACAAAAATTGAGTTTTTGCAATATAATCGTGTTGAAAAGATCGTAATCAATTGTATGAACTCCTAAAATTTGATTAAAACTTGTTTTTCGGTCATTTTTGAAAAGGTTCCGGGCGAGCGGGTCTAAATGGGCCGTAAAATGGACCCGTTGGACTTTTAACTGTGTAAAAAATACCGAATTTGAGTTTTTGCAATATAATCTTGTTGAAAAGCTCGTAATCAATTATATGAACTCCTAAAATTGGATCAAAACTTGTTTTTCTGTCCTTTTGTTAGAGGTTTCGGGCGAGCGGGTCTAAATGGGCCTTAAAATGGACCCGTTGAACTTATAAATGCGTAAAAAGAACAGAAATTGAATTTTTACAATTCAGTAGTGTTGAAAAGCTCGTAATCAACGATATGAACTCTTATGTTTTTATTAAAACTTGTTTTGCGGTCCTTTTTGTAGAGGTTTCAGACGAGCGGGTCTAAATGGGCCATAAAATGGACCCGTTGGACTTTTAACTGAGTAAAAAGTACAAAAATTGAGTTTTTGCAATATAATCGTGTTGAAAAGATGGTAATCAATTATATGAACTCCTAAAATTTGATTAAAACTTGTTTTTCAGTCATTTTTGAAGAGGTTTCAGGCGAGCGGGTCTAAATGGGCCGTAAAATGGACCTGTTGGACTTTTAACTGAGTAAAAAATACTGAATTTTTGGTTTTGCAATATAATCTTGTTGAAAAGCTCGTAATCAATTATATGAAATCCTAAAATTTGATCAAAACTTGTTTTCGATCCTTTTTGTAGAGGTTTCGGACGAGCGGGTCTAAATGGGCCTTAAAATGGACCCGTTGAACTTATAACTGCTTAAAAAGAACATAAATTGAATTTTTGCAATACAATCGTGTTGAAAAGATCATAATCAGTTATATGACCTCCTAAAATTTGATTAAAACTTGTTTTTTAGTCATTTTGAAGAGGTTTCGGGCGAGCGAGTCTAAATGGGCCGTAAAATGGACCCGTTGGACTTTTAACTGTGTAAAAAATACCGAATTTGAGTTTTTGCAATATAATCTTGTTGAAAAGCTCGTAGTCAATTATATGAACTCCTAAAATTTGATAAAAACTTGTTTTTCGGTCCTTTTTGTAGAAGTTTCGGGCGAGCGGGTCTAAATGGACCCGTTGAACTTATAACTGCGTAAAAAGAACATAAATTGAATTTTTGCAATACAATCGTGTTGAAAAGATCATAATCAGTTATATGAACTCCTTGAATTTGATTAAAAATTGTTTTTCAGTCATTTTTGTAGAGGTTTCGGGCGAGCGGGTCAAAATGGGCCACAAAATGGACCCGTTGGACTTTTAACTAAGTAAAAAGTACAAAAATTGAGTTTTTGCAATATAATCATGTTGAGAAGATCGTAATCAATTATATGAACTCCTAAAATTTGATTAAAACTTGTTTTTCAATCATTTTTGAAGAGGTTTCGGGCGAGCGGGTCTAAATGGGTCGTAAAAGGGACCCGTTGGACTTTTAAATGAGTAGAAAATACAGAAATTGACTTTTTGCAATATAATCTTGTTGAAAAGCTCGTAATCAATTATATGAACTCCTAAAATTGGATCAAAACTTGTTTTTCTGTCCTTTTGTTAGAGGTTTCGGGCGAGCGGGTCTAAATGGGCCTTAAAATGGACCCGTTGAACTTATAAATGCGTAAAAAGAACAGAAATTGAATTTTTACAATTCAGTAGTGTTGAAAAGCTCGTAATCAACGATATGAACTCTTATGTTTTTATTAAAACTTGTTTTGCGGTCCTTTTTGTAGAGGTTTCAGACGAGCGGGTCTAAATGGGCCATAAAATGGACCCGTTGGACTTTTAACTGAGTAAAAAGTACAAAAATTGAGTTTTTGCAATATAATCGTGTTGAAAAGATCGTAATCAATTATATGAACTCTTAAAATTTGATTAAAACTTGTTTTTCAGTCATTTTTGAAGAGGTTTCGTGTAACGCCCCGGTTTTGGGCTTAGGAGTTTTGGGATTCGGACCGGTTCGGTCGGATCGCGGTTCGAATATATAAGAGTGAATTTAGGAAAACCTAGTTCGGGTTGCATTAAAAATATGGAAAAATGTCTTAAAATCCTCTTTTATTATATATAAGGGTTTGGTGAAATCAATTTTACAAAATGAGGTTTGGAAGTGTGACATTTTGGTTAGTGACCAAAATGTAAATTTCGAAAACTGTGAGACTGTTTTAAAAAGGATTGAAACTTTAAATCTTTAAGGAGCTATTTACCCAATGGGAGTTTCTCCAAATTTTTCTAAGATATTAAATGATTAATTAAAGGTTTTTAAATAAAACTAAAAAGGAGGGAATATATTTTGGGCATTTCCAACTAACTTTCTAAAATTTCATTTCCATTTTCTCTCATCTTTTCTCTCAAACCAAACACTTTTCTCCAGAGCTTTTCCTTCTGATTTTGATGTCCAAACATGAGATTATAATCCTCTTTTGATCTCTAATAATCTCTTCAACAAAACCTCACCATTTGCTAATTGGATTTTCAAGATTTTGGTTCTAAAAAGGGAGAAACTCAAGTTTGGAGGTAAGAACGTCCTTCTCCTCTGAACTCTCAGTTCTTTACTAAAATTCATAAGTTCTCAATCCTTGATTTATGTTTTATAAAAGGTTTTATAGATGTATTCTTGATTTTGGCTTTTAAATGCAAGATTTGATTGATTTTGATGAAATTTCGTATGATCTGATTGGGCAGTGTTTTGAGGTGTCAATTTGATGTTAAATGAATGTTAAATTGATGTGAAATTGAGGTTTAATTGATGTGAAATTGGATCAAAACTTGTTTTTCGGTCCTTTTTGTAGAGGTTTCGGACGAGCGGGTCTAAATGGGCCTTAAAATGGACTCGTTGAACTTATAACTGCGTAAAAAGAACAGAAATTAAATTTTTGCAATGCAATAGTGTTTAAGAGCTCGTTATCAACGATATGAACTCTTAAGTTTTGATTAAAACTTGTTTTGCTCTCCTTTTTGTAGAGGTTTCGGACGAGCGGGTCTAAATGTGCCGTAAAATGGACCCGTTGGACTTTTTTTTTGAAAATCCTATTCTACTTCTACCTAGAGGGGGAGGGGGAAAATCTAGGTGAAGGCAATGCTCCTGAGGGGACTTGAACCCGGGACCTAAGGGGAAGGGAGTGGAGCAGGTGAGCGTGCTCTAACCACCAGGCCATGATCGCATGCTCACCCGTTGGACTTTTAACTGAGTAAAAAGTACATAAATTGAGTTTTTGCAATAAAATCGTGTTGAAAAGATCGTAATCAATTATATGAACTCCTAAAATTTGATTAAAACTTGTTTTTCAGTCATTTTTGAAGAGGTTTCGGGCGAGCGGGTCTAAATGGGCCGTAAAATAGACCCGTTGGACTTTTAATTGAGAAAAATACCGAATTTTAGTTTTTGCAATATAATCATGTTGAAAAGATCGTAATCAATGATATGAAGTCCTAAAATTTGATTAAAACTTATTTTTCGGTCATTTTTGAAGAGGTTTCGGGCGAGCGGGTCTAAATGGGCCGTAAAATGGACCCGTTGGACTTTTAACTAAGTAAAAAATACCGAATTTGAGTTTCTGCAATATAATCTTGTTGAAAAGCTCGTAATCAATTATATGAACTCCTAAGATTTGATCAAAACTTGTTTTTCAGTCATTTTTAAAGAGATTTCGGACGAGCGGGTCTAAATGGGCCTTAAAATGGACCCGTTGAACTTATAACTGCGTAAAAAGAACATAAATTGAATTTTTGCAATACAATCGTGTTGAAAAGATCGTAATCAGTTATATGAACTCCTAAAATTTGATTAAAACTTATTTTTCAGTCATTTTAAAGAGGTTTCGGGCGAGCGGGTCTAAATGGGCCGTAAAATGGACCCGTTGGACTTTTAACTGAGTAAAAAGTATAAAAATTGTGTTTTTGCAATATAATCGTGTTGAAAAGATCGTAATCAATTATATGAACTCCTAAAATTTGATTAAAACTTGTTTTTCAGTCATTTTTGAAGAGGTTTTTGGCGAGCGGGTTTAAATGGTCCTTAAAATGGACCCGTTGGACTTTTAACTGAGTAAAAAATACCGAATTTGAGATTTTGCAATATAATCTTGTTGAAAAGCTCGTAATCAATTATTGAACTCCTAAAATTTGATCAAAACTTGTTTTTCGGTCCTTTTTGTAGAGGTTTCGGGCGACCGGGTCTAAATGGTCCTTAAAATGGACCCGTTGAACTTATAACTGCGTAAAAAGAACAAAAATTGAATTTTTGCAATACAATAGTGTTGAAAAGCTCGTAATCAACGATATGAACTCTTAAGTGGATTAAAACTTGTTTTGCGGTCCTTTTTGAAGAGGTTTCGGACGAGCTGGTGTAATTGGGCCGTAAAATGGACCCGTTGGACTTTTAACTGAGTAAAAAATATAGAAATTGAGTTTTTGCAATATAATCGTGTTGAAACGATCGTAATCAATTATATGAACTCCTAAATTTTTATTAAAACTTGTTTTTCAGCCATTTTTGAAGAGGTTTCGGGCCAGCGGGTCTAAATAGGCCGTAAAATGGACCCGTTGGACTTTTAACTGAGTAAAAAATACTGAATTTGAGTTTTTGCAATATAATCTTGTTGAAAAGCTCGTAATCAATTATATGAACTCCTAAAATTGGATCAAAACTTGTTTTTCGGTCCTTTTTGTAGAGATTTCGGACGAGCGGGTCTAAATGGGCCTTAAAATGGACCCGTTGAACTTATAACTGCGTAAAAAGAACAGAAATTAAATTTTTGCAATGCAATAGTGTTGAAGAGCTCGTTATCAATGATATGAACTCTTAAGTTTTGATTAAAACTTGTTTTGCTCTCCTTTTTGTAGAGGTTTCGGATGAGCGGGTCTAAATGTGCCGTAAAATGGACCCGTTGGACTTTTTTTTTTGAAAATCCTATTCTACTTCTACCTAGAGGGGGAGGGGGGAAATCTAGGTGAAGGCAATGCTCCTGAGGGGTCTTGAACCCGGGACCTAAGGGGAAGGGAGTGGAGCAGGTGAGCGTGCTCTAACCACCAGGCCATCATCGCATGCTCACCCGTTGGACTTTTAACTGAGTAAAAAGTACATAAATTGAGTTTTTGCAATAAAATCGTGTTGAAAATATCGTAATCAATTATATGAACTCCTAAAGTTTGATTAAAACTTGTTTTTCAGTCATTTTTGAAGAGGTTTCGGGCGAGCGGGTCTAAATGGGCCGTAAAATGGACCCGTTGGACTTTTAATTGAGAAAAATACAGAATTTTAGTTTTTGCAATATAATCATGTTGAAAAGATCGTAATCAATGATATGAAGTCCTAAAATTTGATTAAAACTTATTTTTCGGTCATTTTTGAAGAGGTTTCGGGCGAGCGGGTCTAAATGGGCCGTAAAATGGACCCGTTGGACTTTTAACTAAGTAAAAAATACCGAATTTGAGTTTTTGCAATATAATCTTGTTGAAAAGCTCGTAATCAATTATATGAACTCCTAAGATTTGATCAAAACTTGTTTTTCAGTCATTTTTAAAGAGGTTTCGGACGAGCGGGTCTAAATGGGCCTTAAAATGGACCCGTTGAACTTATAACTGCGTAAAAAGAACATAAATTGAATTTTTGCAATACAATCGTGTTGAAAAGATCGTAATCAGTTATATGAACTCCTAAAATTTGATTAAAACTTATTTTTCAGTCATTTTGAAGAGGTTTCGGGCGAGCGGGTCTAAATGGGCCGTAAAATGGACCCGTTGGACTTTTAACTGAGTAAAAAGTATAAAAATTGTGTTTTTGCAATATAATCGTGTTGAAAAGATCGTAATCAATTATATGAACTCCTAAAATTTATTTAAAACTTGTTTTTCAGTCATTTTTGAAGAGGTTTCTGGCGAGCGGGTTTAAATGGTCCGTAAAATGGACCCGTTGGACTTTTTACTGAGTAAAAAATACCGAATTTGAGATTTTGCAATATAATCTTATTGAAAAGCTCGTAATCAATTATTGAACTCCTAAAATTTGATCAAAACTTGTTTTTCGGTCCTTTTTGTAGAGGTTTCGAGCGACCGGGTCTAAATGGGCCTTAAAATGGACCCGTTGAACTTATAACTGCGTAAAAAGAACAAAAATTGAATTTTTGCAATACAATAGTGTTGAAAAGCTCGTAATCAACGATATGAACTCTTAAGTTGATTAAAACTTGTTTTGCGGTCCTTTTTGAAGAGGTTTCGGACGAGCGGGTGTAATTGGACCGTAAAATGGACCCGTTGGACTTTTAACTGAGTAAAAAATATAGAAATTGAGTTTTTGCAATATAATCGTGTTGAAGCGATCGTAATCAATTATATGAACTCCTAAATTTTTATTAAAA
The DNA here is from genome assembly GCA_030270665.1 of Hibiscus trionum. Classification (NCBI taxonomy): domain Eukaryota; kingdom Viridiplantae; phylum Streptophyta; class Magnoliopsida; order Malvales; family Malvaceae; genus Hibiscus; species Hibiscus trionum. The sequence continues at coordinate 34,136,036 of BSYR01000026.1, read as the reverse complement.
CTTGTTTTTCAGCCATTTTTGAAGAGGTTTCGGGCGAGCGGGTCTAAATAGGCCGTAAAATGGACCCGTTGGACTTTTAACTGAGTAAAAAATACTGAATTTGAGTTTTTGCAATATAATCTTGTTGAAAAGCTCGTAATCAATTATATGAACTCCTAAAATTTGATCAAAACTTGTTTTCAGTCATTTTTGAAGAGGTTTCGGACGAGCGGGTCTAAATGGGACTTAAAATGGACCCGTTGAACTTATAACTGCGCAAAAAGAACATAAATTGAATTTTTGCAATACAATCGTGTTGAAAAGATCGTAATCAGTTATATGAACTCCTAAAATTTGATTAAAACAGGTTTTTCAGTCTTTTTTGAAGAGGTTTCGGACGAGCGGGTCTAAATGGGCCGTAAAATGGACCCGTTGGACTTTTAACTTAGTAAAAAATACCGAATTTGAGTTTTTGCAATATAATCTTGTTGTAAAGCTCGTAGTCAATTATATGAACTCCTAAAATTTGATCAAAACTTGTTTTTCAGTCATTTTTTGAAGAGGTTTCAAACGACCGGGTCTAAATGGGCCTTAAAATGGACCCGTTGAACTTATAACTGCGTAAAAAGAACATAAATTGAATTTTTGCAATACAATCGTGTTGAAAAGATCGTAATCAGTTAAATGAACTCCTAAAATTTGATTAAAACTTGTTTTTCAGTCATTTTTGAAGAGGTTTCGGGCCAGCGGTTCTAAATGGGCCGTAAAATGGACCCGTTGGACTTTTAACTGAGTAAAAAATACCAAATTTGAGTTTTTGCAATATAATCTTGTTGAAAAGCTCGTAATCAATTATATGAACTCCTAAAATTGGATCAAAACTTGTTTTTCGGTCCTTTTTGTAGAGGTTTCGGACTAGCGGGTCTAAATGGGCCTTAAAATGGACCCGTTGAACTTATAACTGCGTAAAAACAACAGAAATTGAATTTTTGCAATGCAATAGTGTTGAAAAGCTTGTAATCAACGATATGAACTCTTAATTTTTGATTAAAACTTTTTTTGCGGTCCTTTTTGTAGAGGTTTCGGACGAGCGGGTCTAAATGAGCCGTAAAATGGACATGTTGGACTTTTAATTGAGTAAAAAATACAGAAATTGAGTTTTTGCAATATAATCGTGTTGAAAAGATCGTAATCAATGATATGAAGTCCTAAAATTTGATTAAAACTTTTTTTCGGTCATTTTTGAAGAGGTTTCGGGCGAGCTGGTCTAAATGGGCCGTAAAATGGACCCGTTGGACTTTTAACTGAGTAAAAAACACCGAATTTGAGTTTTTGCAATATAATCTTATTGAAAAGCTCGTAATCAATTATATGAACTCCTAAAATTGGATCAAAACTTATTTTTCGGTCCTTTTGTAGAGGTTTCGGACGAGCGGGTGTAAATCGGCCGTAAAATGGGCCCATTGGACTTTTAACAGAGTAAAAAAATACAACATTGAGTTTTTCCAATATAATCGTGTTGAAACAATCGTAATCAATTATATGAACTCCTAAAATTTGATTAAAACTTGTTTTTCAGTCATTTTTGAAGAGGTTTCGGGCGAGCGGGTTTAAATGGGCCGTAAAATGGACCCGTTGGACTTTTAAATAAGTAAAAAATACCGAATTTGAGTTTTTGCAATATAATCTTGTTGAAAAGCTCGTAATCAATTATATGAACTCAGAAAATTAGATCAAAACTTGTTTTCGGTCCTTTTTGTAGAGGTTTCAGACGAGCGGGTCTAAATGGGCCTTAAAATGGACCTATTGAACTTATAACTACGTAAAAAGAACAGAAATTTAATTTTTGCAATACAATCGTGTTGAAAAGATCGTAATCAGTTATATAAACTCCTAAAATTTGATTAAAACTTGTTTTTTCAGTCATTTTTGAAGAGGTTTCGGGTGAGCGGGTCTAAATGGGCCGTAAAATGGACTCGTTGGACTTTTAACTGAGTAAAAAGAACAAAAATTGAGTTTTTGCAATATAATCGTGTTGAAAAGATCGTAATCAATTATATGAACTCCTAATGTAACACCCTAAAAAGTACCCTAGTTCGAACTATAGGAAACGACAAGGATAACGTAAACGTTTTACGATCTAATCAAGATTGAAATGAAACAACATTAACTAAGCTATATTAGGTTATAAATTTATTAAAATGTAACATGAAAATTCATATGTAAAACCTAGAATAATGAAGATTTGGGAGTAACTAATATAAGTTGGATAATATGAAAATGTAACTAGTGTACATATGTATACATATATATCCGATGGGATTATGAAACTATATATACATACCTATAGTATATATATAAAAGATTAAAATATAATAATTAAAGTATAAATGATTAATCAAAATAAAGTAGTAGTGGGCTGATTTATTTTAACATGAAATAATAATATTATATATGTATAAGGTTAGTGGGAAAATACATGGTTAATTACCTAACCATGTGTCCTCACCTTAGACACCAAAACACACGTGGCCATAAGGGGATTAAGCACCCAAATTTCATCACTTTCACTCAGCCAAACTCACCTAAATCAAAGGAAAAACCAGAGTGAAAATAAGTTGAATTGCTGGAAAAATTTCAAGCTTTGCATGCATGTTGGTTCAAAGCTCAAGTAAGTAGATGTGTGTTACCGATTTTGTTCTTAAGATTATAGGATTTGTATTATTGAATTCTTTGTGTGTTGTTGCTGGAATTATGTTTAGAAATGATTCAAATTGTTAATGAGTTGTTGGGTTCATGTTAGACTTGAATAATTTCTGGAAAAATTGCATGAACATGAACTTAGGTATGAATCTGCCCAGATTCGTACTTGTATGATACCCTGTAGAAATCTGGAAAATTGAGCATGTTAGAGTCATTTCTGGAAAAAGTGTTCTTATAAAAAGTTGTAGAGGACAAAATTTTACATGGAATAGAGGTATGAGTTGCTCAAAAATGTTAAGTATAGGTCTCTGAATTGTTGTTAGAAGTTTACTGGACTGAAACTGAATGAATTTGGAATCTGCTGGACTAAATTGTGAAATTCGAAATGTTTAGGGGTCAAAATGGTGTTAATAAATTCTGAAAATTTAAGCTTGAAATAGGGGAGTCATGGAATGAATAAAATTTAAATTACCAAGCTTGAATTAAGTCTCAATTGGTAGGTTAAATGCATTTAGATCACATGTAGGATTATTAAAGGATTAAAGGGGACTGTTTTGTGGAAATTGATAAATTGAGGACTTGAATGCTCTGTTTTTAAAGATGTTAGAACTTCATTGTTATGTTAATACATGTAGGTTAATGTGGTGAATAGCTTAGAATCAAATGAATTGTGAAATATAGGATTTAAATGCACTAAAGTCACTAAGTTAAGCTTGGACAGATTAGGCCCTGAAATTGTCCTGTTTTCAAATGTAAAACTGTATTAACTGGGAAATGCTAAAAATATGAGCCATACATGGTTTTAAAGGTGTGTTTATAAGATTTCCATAATAGTATGATATGCCTTATTTGGATTAGGGAATAAAAAGTTATGGACAGATTAGTGGACAATGCTCAAAACTGCCATGTTAAGGACAGCATGTGTGTTTATTGTTGTTTGCTTGATTTGGTTGGATTTTTGTGCTAAGGTTGATACTAATGGATGTTATATATGTTGTAATATGATTCAAGAGCATATTGGTGAAGAGATATTAGAGGAATCAAGGGGTGATCAAACCAAGAAGAAAGGGAGAGGCATCATCATTAAGGAGACAAACTAGCTTGGAGTACTGTGAGTGTAGTTTTGTTTAAAGTGTTAGGATTAGTATCCTAACCTTGTTATTTTTATTATTAGATAACGTGAAGGAAGCATAAATGAACCTAATAATGGTTGGTAAAAAAATTAAAATGCTAAGGAAGAAGGATTAAAGGAAAGACTTATGATATGTTGACTATGCTAGTTAGATAAGCTTACTTTGGCCTAGATATGTTACATTGGGTTGGTGATTGAATAAACCATATGACATGAACTTATATGATGAGTTTAGCTACTGTATTTTGATGTTTACATGATGAAAATGATAATATGTGCTTGCTGATTTTTCATGTTATCATGAATTGAATGATTGCTCTGAAATAAAGATCGATATTGTTACATGTTTGGTGAATTGTTGAATAACAAGCAATTGGTTTTGTTAAACATATAAGTTAAGATAAGACCTTGGTTTGATTAGTGTCTTTAGGTAGAAGGGCATGCCTTAGAGTCATTGAGCTCCTCTGATCATTGTTAAAGGATGGTGGTTAGTCACCAATATTCCTTAAGGTGGTAAGTCACCTTGATGCTATGGTATCCTCTGATTACATGTTACAAGTTGGTTACAAAGCATTGATACCTTTGGGTATCCAAAGTCATATGTCACACGTAGACTCGATTACCTTGTTCATTAATCATCTAAGGCAACATATTTAAAAGTTACATGACTTGAAAGATAAGTACCTAAATAATAAGTACCAATGAAATGAAATTGATATGCCTACTTGCCTTGTATATGCTAATGCTTTTAAATGGTGCTTGTTGTTGTATATGATAATGTTTTGATTGATACTTGCTGTATGAATGAACATAAAAGTATGTTGTTTATGTTGCATCAATGGTTACTTGAAATGGTTACAAGATTAGCTAAGTCTACTTATGTATGATGGACTAGCTAGGTGAACTTTGATTAAAGCCTAGTTAGGTAACCTTAAGGATTGAATAATGCTCTAAAAGATAGAAATTAGTAAAGTTTAGGGCTGCCTCACTAAGTACATACCTTGTACTTATCACTCTTATGTTCCCTTCTTCCAAAAATTTCAGGTGCTAGTCCCGAAAGCTAGTCGATTGTCTCAGAGAGCTGACCTTGAAGTCCAAGCACAAGTATGACTCTTTTGGTTATTATAGTTGGTGGCATAGATGTATATAAGTGTCACATGCATATGATACATGTATTTTGGATGCTTGTCATGTAATTGCTATGTTTAAGACTTGGTTTGGTTTTGTATATATATGTAAGCATAAGCTTGTTTTGTAATAACTTTATGTTGGCAGGTATATAGGTGATGTTTGTTAACTTTAAGTTTGATATGATGATTGCTATGAGATTTAAAGTGTGCTTGTATGATTATGTGATCTTGGAAAATTGATTGTGTTAATGAGACATGAACTATAGGATTGTAATATGCATCTAGATGTATAATATAAAATGAAGATTAAAATGTATTGCTATGCTTAGTTAGAATGTACCTATGGAATGAGCCTTGTTTATATGTATGATTCGAATAGGGTAGATTAAGAAATTGGTTTGGTAACATGATTATGTAATGGTTGTTGAATGTATAAGCATGATTAAATGATTATCTTGTTGTGTTAGCACATGTATGTAATTGTTATGATTGTAACATGATCGCTTGTATGTAATAGTTAAGGTTTTTGTTAGCCCACATATATGTATGTTTACATTTTTGGTTGAATGTTAGAGTAAGCTTTCGCATGTATATGTAGTATAAATCAAAAGTATGTTTCATAAAGAAACTTGTATGTCAAGTATGTTATGATAATTGGAATTGCTTATGTTTGTCATGAATATGTATAATATGAATCCGAATAATAATACGCTGCAAATGTAACGCTCCTCGCTCGCATTCCCGGGCGAGGGGTGTTACACCTAAAATTTGATTAAAACTTGTTTTTCAGTCATTTTTGAAGAGGTTTCGGGCGAGCGGGTCTAAATGGGCAATAAAATGGACACGTTGGACTTTTAACTGAGTAAGAAATACCGAATTTGAGTTTTTGCAATATAATCTTGTTGAAAAGCTTGTAATCAATTATATGAACTCCTAAAATTTGATCAAAACTTGTTTTTCGGTCCTTTTTGTAGAGGTTTCGGGTCACCGGGTCTAAATGGGCCTTAAAATGGACCCGTTGAACTTATAACTGCGTAAAAAGAACAGAAATTGAATTTTTGCAATACAATAGTGTTGAAAACCTCGTAATCAATGATATGAACTCTTAAATTTTGATTAAAACTTGTTTTGCGGTCCTTTTTGTAGAGGTTTCGGACGAGCGGGTGTAAATGGGTCGTAAAATGGACCCGTTGGACTTTTAATTAAGTAAAAAATACAGAAATTGAGTTTTCGCAATATAATCGTGTTGAAACAATCGTAATCAATTATATGAACTCCTAAAATTTGATTAAAACTTGTTTTTCAGTCATTTTAGAAGAGGTTTCGGGCGAGCGGGTCTAAATGGGCCATAAAATGGACCCGTTGGACTTTTAACTGAGTAAAAAATACATAAATTGACTTTTTGCAATATAATCTTGTTGAAAAGCTCGTAATCAATTATATGAACTCGTAAAATTGGATCAAAACTTGTTTTTCGGTCCTTTTTGTAGAGGTTTCGGACGAGCGGGTCTAAATGGGCCTTAAAATGGACTCGTTGAACTTATAACTGCGTAAAAAGAATATAAATTGAATTTTTGCAATACAATAATGTTGAAAAGCTCGTAATCAACGATATGAACTCTTAAGTTTTGATTAAAACTTGTTTTGCGGTCCTTTTTGTAGAGGTTTCGGGCGAGCGGGTCTAAATGGGCCGTAAAATGGATCCGTTGGACTTAACTAAGTAAAAAGTACAAAAATTGAGTTTTTGCAATATAATCGTGTTGAAAAGATCGTAATCAATTATATGAACTCCTAAAATTTGATTAAAACTTGTTTTTCAGTCATTTTTGAAGAGGTTTCGGGCGAGCGGGTCTAAATGGGCTGTAAAATGGACCCGTTGGACTTTTAACTAAGTAAAAAATACCGAATTTGAGTTTTTGCAATATAATATTGTTGAAAAGCTCGTAATCAATTATATGAACTCGTAAAATTGGATCAAAACTTGTTTTTCTGTCCTTTTTGTAGAGGTTTCGGACGAGCGGGTCTAAATGGGCCTTAAAATGGACCCGTTGAACTTATAACTGCGTAAAAAGAACAGAAATTGAATTTTTGCAATACAATAGTGTTGAAAAGCTCGTAATCAATGATATGAACTCTTAAGTTTTGATAAAAACTTGTTTTGTGGTCCTTTTTGTAGAGGTTTCGGACGAGCAGGTCTAAATGGGCCGTAAAATGGACCCGTTGGACTTTTAACTGAGTAAAAAATACATAAATTCAGTTTTTGCAATATAATCGTGTTGAAAAGATCGTAATCAATTATATGAACTCCTAAAATTTGAATAAAACTTGTTTTTCAGTCATTTTTGAAGAGGTTTCGGGCGAGCGGGTCTAAATGGGCCGTAAAATGGACCCGTTGGACTTTTAACTGTGTAAAAAATACCGAATTTGAGTTTTTGCAATATAATCGTGTTGAAACGATCGTAATCAATTATATGAACTCCTAAAATTGGATCAAAACTTGTTTTCGGTCCTTTTTGTAGAGGTTTCGGGCGACTGGGTCTAAATGGGCCTTAAAATGGACACGTTGAACTTATAACTGCGTAAAAAGAACAAAAATTGAATTTTTGCAATACAATAGTGTTGAAAACCTCGTAATCAACGATATGAACTCTTAAGTTTTGATTAAAACTTGTATTGCGGTCGTTTTTGTAGAGGTTTCGGACGAGCGGGTGTAAATGGGACGTAAAATGGACCCGTTGGACTTTTAACTGAGTAAAAAATACAGAAATTGAGGTTTTGCAATATAATCGTGTTGAAAAGATCGTAATCAATGATATGAAGTCCTAAATTTTGATTAAAACATTTTTTCGGTCATTTTTGAAGAGGTTTCGGGCGAGCGGGTCTAAATGGGCCGTAAAATGGACCCGTTGGATTTTTAACTAAGTAAAAAGTACAAAAATTGAGTTTTTGCAATATAATCGTGTTGAAAAGATCGTAATCAATTATATGAACTCCTAAAATTGGATTAAAACTTGTTTTTCGGTCCTTTTTGTAGAGGTTTCGGGCGATTGGGTCTAAATGGGCCTTAAAATGGACACGTTGAACTTATAACTGCGTAAAAAATACCAAATTTGAGTTTTTGCAATATAATCTTGTTGAAAAGCTCGTAATCAATTATATGAACTCCTAAAATTGGATCAAAACTTGTTTTTTGGTCCTTTTTGTAAAGGTTCGGACGAACGAGTCTAAATGGGCCTTAAAATGGACCCGTTGAACTTATAACTGCCTAAAAACAACAGAAATTGAATTTTTGCAATACAATAGTGTTGAAAAGCTCGTAATCAACGATATGAACTATTAAGTTTTGATTAAAACTTGTTTTGCGATCCTTTTTGTAGAGGTTTCGGGAGAGCGGGTCTAAATGGGCCGTAAAATGAACCCGTTGGACTTTTAACTGAGTAAAAAGTACAAAAATTGAGTTTTTGCAATATAATCGTGTTGAAAAGCTCACAATCAATTATATGAACTCCTAAAATTTGATTAAAACTTGTTTTTCAGTCATTTTTGAAGAGGTTTCAGGCGAGCGGGTCTGAATGGGCCGTAAAATGGACACGTTGGACTTTTAACTGAGTAAAAAATACCGAATTTGAGTTTTTGCAATATAATCTTGTTGAAAAGCTTGTAATCAATTATATGAACTCCTAAAATTTGATCAAAACTTGTTTTTCGGTCCTTTTTGTAGAGGTTTTGGGCGACCGGGTCTAAATGGGCCTTAAAATGGACTAGTTGAACTTATAACTGCGTAAAAAGAACAGAAAATGAAATTTTTGCAATACAATAGTGTTGAAAAGCTCGTAATCAAGGATATGAACTCTTAAGTTTTGATTAAAACTTGTTTTGCGGTCCTTTTTGTAGGGGTTTCGGACGAGCGAGTGTAAATGGGCCGTAAAATGGACCCGTTGGAATTTTAACTGAGTAAAAAGTACAAAAATTTAGTTTTTGCAATATAATCGTGTTGAGAAGATTGTAATCAATTATATGAACTCCTAAAATTTGATTAAAACTTGTTTTTCAGTCATTTTTGAAGAGGTTTCGGGCGAGCGGGTCTAAATGGGCCGTAAAATGGACCCGTTGGACTTTTAACTAAGTAAAAAAAACCGAATTTGAGTTCTTGCAATATAATCTTGTTGAAAAGCTCGTAATCAATTATATGAACTCGTAAAATTGGATCAAAACTTGTTTTTCGGTCCTTTTTGTAGAGGTTTCGGACGAGTAGGTCTAAATGGGCCTTAAAATGGACCCGTTGAACTTATAACTGCGTAAAAAGAACAGAAATTAAATTTTTTTGCAATACAGTAGTGTTGAAAAGCTCGTAATAAACGATATGAACTCTTAAGTTTTAATTAAAACTTGTTTTGCGGACCTTTTTGTAGGTGTTTCGAACGAGCGGGTCTAAATGGGCCGTAAAATGGACCCGTTGGACTTTTAACTAAGTAAAAAGTACAAAAATTTAGTTTTTGCAATATAATCGTGTTTAAAAGATCGTAATCAATTATATGAACTCCTAAAATTTGATTAAAACTTGTTTTTCAGTCATTTTTGAAGAGGTTTCGGGCGAGCAGGTCTAAATGGGCCGTAAAATGGACCCGTTGGACTTTTAACTGAGTAAAAAATACCGAATTTGAGTTTTTGCAATATAATCTTGTTGAAAAGCTTGTAATCAATTATATGAACTCCTAAAATTGGATTAAAACTTGTTTTTCGGTCCTTTTTGTAGAGGTTTCGGACGAGCGGGTCTTAAGGGGCCTTAAAATGGACCCGTTGAACTTATAACTGCGTAAAAAGAACATAAAATGAAATTTTTGCAATACAATAGTGTTGAAAAGCTCGTAATCAACGATATGAACTCTTAATTTTTTATTAAAACTTGTTTTGCGGTCCTTTTTGTAGAGGTTTCGGACGAGCGGGTGTTAATAGGCCGTAAAATGGACCCGTTGGACTTTTAACTGAGTAAAAATACAGAAATTGAGTTTTTGCAATATAATCGTGTTGAAATGATCGTAATCAATTATATGAACTCCTTAAATTTGATTAAAACTTGTTTTTCAGTCATTTTTGAAGAGGTTTCGGGCGAGCGGGTCTAAATGGGCCGTAAAATGGACCCGTTGGACTTTTAACTGAGTAAAAAATACCGAATTTGAGTTTTTGCAATATAATATTGTTGAAAAGCTCGTAATGAATTATATGAACTCGTAAAATTGGATCAACACTTGTTTTTCTGTCCTTCTTGTAGAGGTTTCGGACGAGCGGGTCTAAATGGGCCTTAAAATGGACCCGTTGAACTTATAACTGCGTAAAAAGAACATAAATTGAATTTTTGCAATACAATAGTGTTGAAAAGCTCGTAATCAACGATATGAACTCTTAAGTTTTAATTAAAACTTGTTTTGCGTTCCTTTTTGTAGAGGTTTCGGACGAGCGGGTCTAAATGGGCCGTAAAATGGACCCGTTGGACTTTTAACTAAGAAAAAAGTACAAAAATTGAGCTTTACAATATAATCGTGTTGAAAAGATCGTAATCAATTATATGAACTTCTAAAATTTGATTAAAACAATTTCTTCGGGCATTTTTGAAGAGGTTTCGGGCGAGCGGGTCTAAATGGGCCGTAAAATGGACTCGTTGGACTTTTAACAAAGTAAAAAGTACAAAAATTGAGTTTTTGCAATATAATCGTGTTGAAAAGATCGTAATCAATTATATGAACTCCTAAAATTTGATCAAAACTTGTTTTTCGGTCCTTTTTGTAGAGGTTTCGGGCGACCGGGTCTAAATGGGCCTTAAAATGGACCCGTTGAACTTATAACTGCGTAAAAAGAACAGAAATTGAATTTTTGCAATACAATAGTGATGAAAAGCTCGTAATCAATGATATGAACTCTTAAGTTTTGATTAAAACTTGTTTTGCGGTCCTTTTTGTAGAGGTTTCGGACGAGCGGGTGTAAATGGGCCGTAAAATGGACCTGTTGGACTTTTAACTGAGTAAAAAATAAAGAAATTGAGTTTTTGCAATATAATCATGTTGAAACGATCGTAATCAATTATATGAACTCCTAAAATTTGATTAAAACATGTTTTTCAGTCATTTTTGAAGAGGTTTCAGTGAGCGGGTCTAAATGGGCCGTAAAATGGACCCGTTGGACTTTTAACTAAGTAAAAAATACCGAATTTGAGTTTTTGCAATATAATCTTGTTGAAAAGATCGTAATCAATTATATGAACTCCTAAAATTGGATCAAAACCTGTTTTTCGGTCCTTTTTGTACAGGTTTCGGACGAGCGAGTCTAAATTGGCCTTAAAATGGACGCGTTGAACTTATAACTGCGTAAAAAGAACATAAATTGAATTTTTGCAATAGAATAGTGATCAAAAGCTCGTAATCAACGATATAAACTCTTAAGTTTTGATTAAAACTTGTTTTGCGGTCCTTTTTGTAAAGGTTTCGGACGAGCGGGTCTAACTGGGCCGTAAAATGGACCCGTTTGACTTTTAACTGAGTAAAAAATACCGAATTTGAGTTTTTGCAATATAATCTTGTTGAAAATCTCGTAATCAATTATATGAACTCCTAAAATTGGATCAAAACTTGTTTTTCGGTCCTTTTTGTAGAGGTTTCGAACGAGCGGGTCTAAATGGGCCGTAAAATGGACCCGTTCGACTTTTAACTGAGTAAAAAAATACCGAATTTGAGTTTTTGCAATATAATCTGGTTGAAAAGCTCGTAATCAATTATATGAACTCCTAAAATTGGATCAAAACTTATTTTTGGTCCTTTTTGTAGAGGTTTCGGGTGAGAGGGTCTAAATGGGCCTTAAAATGGACCCGTTGAACTTATAGCTGCGTAAAAAAACAGAAATTGAATTTTTGCAATACAATAGTGTTGAAAAGCTCGTAATCAACGATATGAACTCTTAAGTTTTGATTAAAACTTGTTTTGCGGTACGTTTTGTAGAGGTTTCGGACGAGCGGGTCTAAATGTGCCGTAAAATAGACCCGTTGGACTTTTAATTGAGTAAAAAATATAGAAATTGAGTTTTTGCAATATAATCGCGCTGAAAAGATCGTAATCAATGATATGAAGTCCTAAAATTTGATTAAAACATTTTTTTCGGTCATTTTCGAAGAGGTTTCGGGCGAGCGGGTCTAAATGGGCCGTAAAATGGACCCGTTGGACTTTTAACTAAGTAAAAAATACCGAATTTGAGTTTTTGCAATATAATCTTGTTGAAAAGCTCGTAATCAATTATATGAACTCCTAAAATTTGATCAAAACTTGTTTTTCAGTCATTTTTGAAGAGGTTTCGGACGAGCAGGTCTAAATGGGCCTTAAAATGGACCCGTTGAACTTATAACTACGTAAAAAGAACAGAAATTGAATTTTTTTCAATACAATCGCGTTGAAAAGATCGTAATCAGTTATATGAACTCCTAAAATTTGATTAAACTTGTTTTTCAGTCATTTTTGAAGAGGTTTCGGGCGACCGGGTCTAAATGTGTCGTAAAATGGACCCGTTGGACTTTTAACTGAGTAAAAAGTACAAAAATTGAGTTTTTTCAATATAATCGTGTTGAAAAGATCGTAATCAATTATATGAACTTCTAAAATTTGATTAAAACTTGTTTTTCAATCATTTTTGAAGAGGTTTCGGGCGAGCGGGTCTAAATGGGTCGTAAAATGGACACGTTGGACTTTTAACTAAGTAAAAAATACCGAATTTGAGTTTTTGCAATATAATCTTGTTGAAAAGCTTGTAATCAATTATATGAACTCCTAAAATTTGATCAAAACTTGTTTTTCGGTCCTTTTTGTAGAGGTTTCGGACGAGCGGGTCTAAATGGGCCGTAAAATGGACCCGTTGGACTTTTAATTGAGTAAAAAAATACAAAAATTGAGTTTTTGCAATATAATCGTGTTGAAAAGATCGTAATCAATGATATGAAGTCCTAAAATTTGATTAAAACATTTTTTTCGGTCATTTTTGAAGAGGTTTCGGGCTAGCGGGTCTAAATGGGCCGTAAAATGGACCTGTTGGACTTTTAACTGAGTAAAAAATACCGAATTTGAGTTTTTGCAATATAATCTTGTTGAAAAGCTCGTAATCAATTATATGAACTCCTAAAATTTGATCAAAACTTGTTCTTTCAGTCATTTTTGAAGAGGTTTCGGACGAGCGAGTCTAAATGGGCCTCGAAATGGACCCGTTGAACTTATAACTGCGTAAAAAGAACAGAAATTGAATTTTTTCAATACAATCGTGTTGAAAAAGTCGTAATCAGTTATAAGAACTCCAAAAATTTGATTAAAACATGTTTTCCAGTCATTTTTGAAGAGGTTTCGGGCGAGCGGGTCTAAATGGGTCGTAAAATGGACACGTTGGACTTTTAACTGAGTAAAAAATACCGAATTTGACTTTTTGCATTATAATCTTGTTGAAAAGCTTGTAATCAATTATTTGAACTCCTAAAATTTGATCAAAACTTGTTTTTCAGTCCTTTTGTAGAGGTTTCGGGCGACCGGGTCTAAATGGGCCTTAAAATGAACCCTTTGAACTTATAACTGCGTAAAAAGAACAGAAATTGAATTTTTGCAATACAATAGTGTTGAAAAGCTTGTAATCAACGATATGAACTCTTAAGTTTTGATTATAACTTGTTTTGCGGTCCTTTTTGTAGAGGTTTCGGATTAGCGGGTGTAAATGGGCCGTAAAATGGACTCGTTGAACTTTTAACTGAGTAAAAAATACAGAAAATGAGTTTTTGCAACATAATCGTGTTGAAACGATCATAATCAATTATATGAACTCCTAAAATTTGATTAAAACTTGTTTTTCAGTCATTTTTGAAGAGGTTTCGGGCGAGCGGGTCTAAATGGGCCGTAAAATGGACCCGTTGGACTTTTAACTAAGTAAAAAATACCGAATTTGAGTGTTTGCAATATAATCTTGTTGAAAAGCTCTTAATCAATTATATGAACTCGTAAAATTGGATCAAAACTTATTTTTCGGTCCTTTTTGTAGAGGTTTCGGACGAGCGGGTCTAAATGGGCCTTAAAATGGACCCTTAAGTTTAGATTAAAACTTGTTTTGCGGTCCCTTTTGTAGAGGTTTCGGACGAGCATGTCTTAATGGGCCGTAAAATGGACCCGTTGGACTTTTAACTGAGTAAAAAGTACATAAATTGAATTTTTGCAATACAATAGTATTGAAAAGATCGTAATCAATTATATGAACTCCTAAAATTTGATTAAAACTTGTTTTTCAGTCATTTTGAAGAGGTTTCGGGCGAGTGGGTCTAAATGGGCCGTAAAATGGACCCGTTGGACTTTTAACTGAGTAAAAAATACAGAAATTGAGTTTTTGCAATATAATCGTGTTGAAACGATCGTAATCAATTATATGAACTCCTAAAATTGGATCAAAACTTGTTTTTCGGTCCTTTTTGTAGAGGTTTCGAACGAGCGGGTCTAAATGGGCCGTAAAATGGACTCGTTGGACTTTTAACTGAGTAAAAAACACCGAATTTGAGTTTTTGCAATTTAATCTTGTTGAAAAGCTCGTAATCAATTATGTGAACTCCTAAGATTGGATCAAAACTTGTTTTTCGGTGCTTTTTGTAGAGGTTTCGGACGAGCGGGTCTAAATGGGTCTTAAAATGGACCCGTTGAACTTATAACTGCGTAAAAAGAACATAATTTGAATTTTTGCAATACAATAGTGTTGAAAAGCTCGTAATCAAGGATATGAACCCTTAAGTTTTGATTATAACTTGTTTTGCGATCCTTTTTGTAGAGGTTTCGGACGAGCGGGTCTAAATGGGCCGTAAAATGGACCCGTTGGACTTTTAACTGAGTAAAAAGTACATAAATTGAGTTTTTGCAATATAATCGTGTTGAAAAGATAGTAATCAATTATATATGAACTCCAAAAAATTTGATTAAAACTTATTTTCAATCATTTTTGAAGAGGTTTCGGGCGAGCTGGTCTAAATCGGCCGTAAAATGGACCCGTTGGACTTTTAACTAAGTAAAAAATACCGAATTTGAGTTTTTGCAATATAATCTTGTTGAAAAGCTCGTAATCAATTATATGAACTCGTAAAATTGGATCAAAACTTGTTTTTTGGTCCTTTTTGTAGAGGTTTCGGACGAGCGGGTCTAAATGGGCCTTAAAATGGACCCGTTGAACTTATAACTGCGTAAAAAGAACAGAAATTGCATTTTTGCAATACAATACTGTTGAAAAGCTCGTAATCAACGATATGAACTCTTAAGTTTTGATTAAAACTTGTTTTGCGGTCCTTTTTGTAGAGGTTTCGGACGAGCGGGTCTAAAAGGGTCGTAAAATGGACCAGTTTGAATTTTAACTGAGTAAAAAGTACATAAATTGAGTTTTTGTAATATAATCGTGTTGAAAAGATCGTAATCAATTATATGAACTCCTAAAATTTCATTAAAACTTGTTTTTTCAGTCATTTTTAAGAGGTTTCGGGCGAGCGGGTCTAAATGGGCCGTAAAATGGACCCGTTGGACTTTTAACAAAGTAAAAAATGCCGAATTTGAGTTTTTGAAATATAATCTTGTTGGAAAGCTCGAAATCAATTTTTGAACTCCTAAAATTGGATCAAAACTTGTTTTTCGGTCCTTTTTGTAGAGGTTTCGAACGAGCGGGTCTAAATGGGCCGTAAAATGGACCCGTTGGACTTTTAACTAAGTAAAAAGTACATAAATTTAGTTTTTGCAATATAATCGTGTTGAAAAGATCGTAATCAATTATATATGAACTCCAAAAAATTTGATTAAAATTTGTTTTCAGTCATTTTTGAAGAGGTTTCGGGCGAGCTGGTTTAATGGGCCGTAAAATGGACCCGTTGGACTTTTAACTAAGTAAAAAATACCGAATTTGAGTTTTTGAAATATAATCTTGTTGAAAAGCTCGTAATCAATTATATGAACTCGTAAAATTGGATCAAAACTTGTTTTTTGGTCCTTTTTGTAGAGGTTTCAGACGAGCGGGTATAAATGGGCCTTAAAATGGACCCGTTGAACTTATAACTGCGTAAAAAGAACATAAATTGAATTTTTGCAATACAATAGTGTTGAAAAGCTCGTAATCAACGATATGAACTCTTAAGTTTTGATTAAAACTTGTTTTGCGGTCCTTTTTGTAGAGGTTTCGGACGAGCGGGTCTAAATGGGTCGTAAAATGGACCCGTTGGACTTTTAACTAAGTAAAAAATACCGAATTTGAGTTTTTGCAATATAATCTTGTTGAAAAGCTCGTAATCAATTATATGAACTCCTAAAATTTGATCAAAACTTGTTTTTCAGTCATTTTTAAGAGGTTTCGGACGAGCGAGTCTAAATGGGCCTTAAAATGGACCCGTTGAACTTATAACTACGTAAAAAGAACAGAAATTGAATTTTTTCAATACAATCGCGTTGAAAAGATCGTAATCAGTTATATGAACTCCTAAAATTTGATTAAAACTTGTTTTTTAGTCATTTTTGAAGAGGTTTCGGGCGAACGGGTCTAAATGGGCCGTAAAATGGAACCGTTGGACTTTTAACTGAGTAAAAAGTACAAAAATTGAGTTTTTTCAATATAATCGTGTTGAAAAGATCGTAATCAATTATATGAACTCCTAAAATTTGATGAAAACTTGTTTTTCAGTCATTTTTGAAGAGGTTTCGGGCGAGCGGGTCTAAATGGGTCGTAAAAAGGACACGTTGGACTTTTAACTAAGTAAAAAATACCAAATTTGAGTTTTTGCAATATAATCTTGTTGAAAAGCTTGTAATCAATTATATGAACTCCTAAAATTTGATCAAAACTTGTTTTTCGGTCCTTTTTGTAGATGTTTCGGACGAGCGGGTCTAAATGGGCCGTAAAATGGACCCGTTGGACTTTTAATTGAGTATAAAATACAGAAATTTAGTTTTTGCAATATAATCGTGTTGAAAAGATCGTAATCAATGATATGAAGTCCTAAAATTTGATTAAAACATTTTTTCGGTCATTTTTGAAGAGGTTTCGGGCGAGCTGGTCTAAATGGGCCGTAAAATAGACCCGTTGGACTTTTAATTGAGTAAAAAATACCAAATTATAGTTTTTGCAATATAATCTTGTTGAAAAGCTCATTATCAATTATATGAACTCGTAAAATTTGATCAAAACTTGTTCTTTCAGTCATTTTTGAAGAGGTTTCGGACGAGCGGATCTAAATGGGCCTCGAAATGGACCCGTTGAACTTATAACTACGTAAAAAGAACATAAATTGAATTTTTTCAATACAATCGTGTTGAAAAGATCGTAATCAGTTATATGAACTTCTAAAATTTGATTTAAACTTGTTTTTCAGTCATTTTTGAAGAGGTTTCGGGCGAGCGGGTCTAAATGGGCCGTAAAATGGACCCGTTGGACTTTTAACTAAGTAAAAACTACAAAAATTGAGTTTTTGCAATATAATCGTGTTGAAAAGATCGTAATCAATTATATGAACTCCTAAAATTTGATTAAAACTTTTTTTTCAGTCATTTTTGAAGAGGTTTCGGGCGAGCGGGTCTAAATGGGACGTAAAATGGACATGTTGGACTTTTAACTGAGTAAAAAATACCGAATTTGAGTTTTTGCAATATAATCTTGTTGAAAAGCTTGTAATAAATTATATGAACTCCTAAAATTTGATCAAAACTTGTTTTTCGGTCCTTTTTGTGGAGGTTTTGGGCGAGCGGGTCTAAATGGGCCTTAAAATGGACCCGTTGAACTTATAACAGCGTAAAAAGAACAGAAATTGAATTTTTGCAATACAATAGTGTTGAAAAGCTCGTAATCAACGATATGAACTCTTAAGTTTTGATTAAAACTTGTTTTGCGGTCCTTTTTGTAGAGGTTTCGGGCGAGCGGGTCTAAATGGGCCGTAAAATGGACCCGTTAGACTTTTAACTGAGTAAAAAGTACAAAAATTGAGTTTTTGAAATATAATCGTGTTGAAAAGATCGTAATCAATTATATGAACTACTAAAATTTGATTAAAACTTGTTTTTTAGTCATTTTTGAAGAGATTTCGGGCTAGCTGGTCTAAATGGGCCGTAAAATAGACCCTTTGGACTTTTAACTAAGTAAAAAATACCGAATTTGAGTTTTTGCAATATAATCTTGTTGAAAAGCTCGTAATCAATTATATGAACTCGTAAAATTGGATCAAAACTTGTTTTTTGGTCCTTTTTGTAGAGGTTTCGGACGAGCGGGTCTAAATGGGCCTTAAAATGGACCCGTTGAACTTATAACTGCGTAAAAAGAACAGAAATTGAATTTTTGCAATACAATAGTGTTCAAAAGCTCGTAATCAACGATATGAACTCTTAAGTTTTGATTAAAACATGTTTTGCGGTCTTTTTTGTAGAGGTTTCGGGCTAGTGGGTGTAAATGGGCCGTAAAATGGACCTGTTGAACTTTTAACTGAGTAAAAAATACAAAAATTGTGTTTTTGCAATATAATCGTGTTGAAACGATCGTAATCAATTATATGAACTCCTAAAATTTGATTAAAACTTGTTTTTCACTCATTTTTTAAGAGGTTTCGGGCGAGCGGGTCTAAATGGGCCATAAAATGGACTCGTTGGACTTTTAACTAAGTAAAAAATACCGAATTTGAGTTTTTGCAATATAATCTTGTTGAAATTCTCTTAATCAAATATATGAACTCGTAAAATTGGATCAAAACTTGTTTTTCGATCCTTTTTGTAGAGGTTTCGGACGAGCGGGTCTAAATGGGCCTTAAAATGGACCCGTTGAACTTATAACTGCTTAAAAAGAACAGAAATTGAATTTTTGCAATACAATAGTGTTGAAAAGCTCGTAATCAACGATATGAACTCTTAAGTTTTGATTAAAACTTGTTTTGCGGTCCTTTTTGTAGAGGTTTCGGACGAGCGGATCTAAATGGGCCGTAAAATGGACCCGTTGGACTTTTTTTTGAAGAAAATGGGCCTCATTAAAAACCCCTCTAACCACCTTGCGCCGAGGCACAAGGTGAACCTAAGGGGAAAAGAGTGCCCTGAGGTATGTTATTATAATAATAACAAAAAGGCTGAGAATCAGCCAATACATCACCGTTAATACAGTCAGGAACAACTGAATCGAAATACACAGAGGAAGTAGAATGTAAGGCCCAAGCGGCTAAGTTATGTGCCACAAAATTGGCTGATCTAGGTACAAAAGATAATGTGATCAAAGGGAAAGCCCTAAGCAAAGCCTTCGTATCCGCAATTTGCGGACCCAGCAGGGAGTTATCATCAATAGTGCGCGAGAGCTTATTGACCACCGTAGCCGAGTCGGACTCGATGAGCACCTCGCCCCATCCTCTATCTCGGGTCAACATGATACCCGCAACAATGGCATGTAACTTGACCATGGTGGCATCATGACAACCTGCCTCATGGACAACACAGCCTCCAACAATCGAACCATGAGCATCCCTAGCAATTACCCTGATGGCTGCAAAACCGGATCCGGGGTGGAAGGCTCCGTCTACATTTATCATTATACTCTCCGGTCTCGGTGGCGTCCAACGTGGTGGGGCTGCGGCTGGTACGGCTGCTGACACGGTGGGGAGAGCGTTTGCGGTGGCGTATTCCTGTAGAAAACCTGTAGCGTTCATGGCCGTGAGCCAAGTTGGCTGAAGTCTCTGTGAATGAACTCAGTCATTACGACGGTTCCAAACATTCCAAATTACTGTTAGGAGCAGAGCAAACCCTGTACTGTCCAAACAGTAAGTTCCTTCCGATAACCAGGCCGCCATTGTGTTGGTATGGCTGGCATAGACGCCCGAGGGAAGCCCAACTAGGCGGAGAACGTCCTGAGCACCTGGGCAATCACGAAGGGCATGGATAGCAGATTCCAGCACTACTGGACAAAAAAGGCATTGCCCATCCGTGTGATGTATTGCCCGTAGCTTGTCCCCAGTGGGTAATGCATCACGGCCCGCTCGCCAGCCGAAGGAGCGGATCTTTGGTAGAGTCGGAGCTTTGGATATAATTTTCCAGAGATGGTTAGGTCGTGCCACCGGCCGCGTGGGCTGATGAAGAAAAAAGTACCCCGATCTAACAGTGTAGCTGCCAGAGTCATGTTGTCCCCAAACAAGCTTATCCAGCCTATTGCGAGAAATCGGAACCCGAAGGATGCATTCGACATCATCCTTGTCAAAGTCCCTTCGAAGTTTGGGCTCATCCCAGGACGCATAGTCACGTGTCATGTAATCCTGACACCGCAACGGTAACTCATCATTATCCATATATTTCCCAAAAAGCGTAATCGGTTTATCCCCTCCCCAGGTGTCACTGAGCAGTCGTATCGAACTCTTGACTCCTGGCCGCCAAAAATAACCAGGCCCAAGGGAGTGAATTGCTTGGTTTATACCTTTCCATGCAAAAGATGCCCGTTTATCCGCAGAGGCATTCAGTAGGTCACCCGAAGGGTAGTATTTCGCGCGAAGGACTCTTGCCAAGAGAGAATCCGGGTGGGATAGCAGATGCCAAATATGCTTTCCCAAAAGGGAGATATTAAAGGTGTGCAGATCGCGGAAACCTAGGCCTCCCACATTTTTAGGTGTGCAAAGAGAGTCCCACGATAAAAGCGGCCAGCCTCGCTTATTACTGCGCCCGGACCACCAGTAACGCCGTATAGACATAGTAATGTCATCAATGATGTTTTGTGGTAATAGGTAGCATGACATTACGTATTGTGGCATTGCTTGTGCAACAGACTTAATGAGAATTTCTCTCTCACTATAGGAAAGGAAGCTGCTGTCCCATTTACTCATCCGGGATTGGACTTTATCCCTCACAAATCCTAATGAGGCACTCCTATTCCTTTGAATTAAAAGTGGGACCCCCAAATATATTCATGGGTCATCCACTAATCGTACAGCCAGCGTCGAACGCATAGCACGGAGAAAATCGATGGAACACTTTTGACTAAAATAGGCGGTAGACTTATCAAAATTTACCGTTTGTCCTGAGGAAGAGGCGTACTGAGATAGGATCTAGCGTAACCTAGCCACCTCCTCCGGCTCATTGCGTAGGAACACCATGCTGTCATCCGCAAAGAGCAGATGAGTAACCCGGGGCCCATGGCGACTGGCGCTAAGGCCCGATAGGCGTCCTTCCCGTTGCTCCGTTTCCAGAGCCGCAGAGAGGCCCTGGGAGCAAATGAGGAAAAGGAAAGGTGACAATGGGTCTCCTTGACGGATACCCCTGGTGGGGAAGAACTCCTCGGAGGGTGTACCATTAACTCGTTCCGAAAAGGAGACCGAAGAGACACACTGTAGGATGAGGTTTACCCATTCCCTGGCAAACCCCATATAGAGCATGACATCCCTTAAGAAGGACCATTCGACCCTATCAAAGGCCTTCTCCATATCGAGCTTGATAGCAGCCCCTTGGGAGGACAATGTTCCACTAGAGTGAAGGGTGTGCACCAATTCGTGCGCAATTAGAATGTTGTCAGTGATATTGCGGCCGCTGATGAACGCGGCCTCAGAATCGCTGATACAAGAAGACAAGGTAGATTTAAGGCGATTAACTAGAACCTTAGAAACCGTCTTGTAGAGTACAGTACATAAACTGATTGGTCTAAAGTGCTTCATGGTGGTGGGGTCAGAAGTCTTATGAATAAGCACAATGACCGATCGATTAACCGATACCATATCGGCTTTCCCTTGTAGAAGATCCATGCAAAGGGATAAGAAATCAGGACCAATCATATCCCAGTGCTGGCAGTAGAAGCTACTAGGAAAGCCATCAATTCCCAGCGCTTTTTTAGGATTGATATCTAGAAAAGCGGCGGAGATTTCCTCTACAGTGAAGGGTCGTAGTAGAGTGGCGTTCATATCCGTGGTGACAGTAGGGCGAATATTGTTCATCAATTCCGGTGAAGACACCAGACAAGATGAAGAAAAAATATCTTGAAAGTAGGACGACGCAATTCGTAACGTGTCAGCAGTGGAGGTCTGCCAGACCCCGTTCGCATCCATTAGCCCTTGGATTGCATTTTTCCTTTGCCGCTTTGTGGCCCTCGCATGGAAATAGTTGGTGTTCTTGTCACCGTTAGTTAACCAAGAAATGCGAGAGCGTTGAGCCCAGTACGCTTCTCTAGCCGCTGCCAACTTCCGGAGTTCCGATTTGGCGCTGTGAAGCGTGGAAAGGGCTTTCCGGGAAAGATGACGACGACGTAGGAGAGCATTTATAGAACGTTGCAGCGTTTGCATGCGGAGAGTGGAGTGTTTACGTTGAGCACTCTGCCACTCTTGGAGGTTGTGGCCCAAGGCGGATATTTTATCCGAAAGGGACCCGGGCGTGGAAGCCCAAGTTTGCTTACAAACTTGAATGCCTGCTGGGTCGTGGGCCCAACAAGCCTCAAATCGGAAATGATCCATGGACGGTGCAATACGTTGGTGCGTTGTGGTGTCATTGTCTGTGTCCAATATGATAATGCTATGGTCCGATTCAAGGGAAAAAGAATGGAAATGGGTGAAATTGGGGAATTCGTGTAACCACTGGGAACAGGCCACAAATCGATCAAGTCTTTCGCATACCGGGTTGACATTAGGCCCCGTGCGGGTCCAAGTGAACCAACCCGTTTTGGGCTTACAATCGAACAAGTTATTACGTGTGAGATATTCACGAAAGTTGAGGATTTGTGAACGAGGTTTACGATTACCACCATGTTTTTCCGAGTCATCAAGGATGTCATTTAAGTCACCTCCGATGAGCCACGGAAGAGTTGAGTTTGTTTTAAAGGAGTCAATGAGCTCCCACGTGTGTTTTTTCAAGTTCGTAGCCGCGTAACTGTAAATGCCAGTAAAACGAAAACGACAATCCAAACCATTCACGACAACATCAATATATCTCGTCGACGACGAGAGAAAATCTAAGGTAATATTTTTATTATAAAGTAGCTGAGTAAAAAGTACAAAAATTGAGTTTTTGCAAAATAATCGTGTTGAAAAGATCGTAATCAATTATATGAACTCCTAAAATTTGATTAAAACTTGTTTTTTAGTCATTTTTGAAGAGGTTTCAGGCGAGCTGGTCTAAATGGGCCGTAAAATGGACCCGTTGGACTTTTAACTGAGTAAAAAATACCAAATTTGAGTTTTTGCAATATAATCTTGTTGAAAAGCTCGTAATCAATTATATGAACTAGTAAAATTGGATTAAAACTTGTTTTTTTGTCCTTTTTGTAGAGGTTACGGACGAGCGGGTCTAAATGGGCCTTAAAATGGACCCGTTGAACTTATAACTGCGTAAACAGAATAGAAATTGAATTTTTGCATTACAATAGTGTTGAAAAGCTCGTAATCAATGATATGAACTCTTAAGTTTTGATTAAAACTTGTTTTGCGGTCCTTTTTGTAGAGGTTTCGGGCTAGCGGGTCTAAATGGGCCGTAAAATGGACCCGTTGGACTTTTAACTGAGTAAAAAGTACAAAAATTGAGTTTTTGCAATATAATCGTGTTGAGAAGATTGTAATCAATTATATGAACTCCTAAAATTTGATTAAAACTTGTTTTTCAGTCATTTTTGAAGAGGTTTCGGGCGAGCGGGTTTAAATGGGCCGTAAAATGGACCCGTTGGACTTTTAACTAAGTAAAAAATATCGAATTTGAGTTTTTGCAATATAATCTTGTTGTAAAGCTCGTAATCAATTATATGAACTCGTAAAATTGGATCAAAACTTGTTTTTCAGTCATTTTGAAGAGGTTTCGGGCGAGCGGGTCTAATTGGGCCGTAAAATGGACCCGTTGGACTTTTAACTGAGTAAAAAATACAGAAATTGAGTTTTTGCAATATAATCGTGTTGAAACGATCGTAATCAATTATATGAACTCCTAAAATTGGATCAAAACTTGTTTTTCGGTCCTTTTTGTAGAGGTTTCAAACGAGCGTCTCTAAATGGGCCGTAAAATGGACCTGTTGGACTTTTAACTGAGTAAAAAACACCGAATTTGAGTTTTTGCAATATAATCTTGTTGAAAAGCTCGTAACCAATTATATGAACTCCTAAAATTGCATCAAAACTTGTTTTTCGGTCCTTTTTGTAGAGGTTTCGGTCGAGCGGGTCTAAATGGGCCTTAAAATAGACCCGTTGAACTTATAACTGCGTAAAAAGAACATAAATTGAATTTTTGCAATACAATAGTGTTGAAAAAGCTCGTAATCAACGATATGAACTCTTAAGTTTTGATTATAACTTGTTTTGCGATCCTTTTTGTAGAGTTTTCGGACGAGCGGGTCTAAATGGGCCGTAAAATGGACACGTTGGACTTTTAACTGTGTAAAAAGTACATAAATTGAGTTTTTGCAATATAATCGTGTTGAAAAGATCGTAATCAACTATATGAACTCCAAAAAATTTGATTAAAACTTGTTTTCAGTCATTTTTGAAGAGGTTTCGGGCGAGCTGGTCTAAATGGGCCGAAAAATGGACCCGTTGGACTTTTAACTAAGTAAAAAATACCGAATTAGAGTTTTTGCAATATAATCTTGTTGAAAAGCTCGTAATCAATTATATGAACTCGTAAAATTGGATCAAAACTTGTTTTTTGGTCGTTTTTGTAGAGGTTTCGGACGAGTGGGTCTAAATGGGCCTTAAAATGGACCCGTTGAACTTATAACTACGTAAAAAGAACATAAATTGAATTTTTGCAATACAATAGTGTTGAAAAGCTCGTAATCAACGATATGAACTCTTAAGTTTTGATTAAAACTTGTTTTGCGGTTCTTTTTGTAGAGGTTTCGGACGAGCGGGTCTAAATGGGCCGTAAAATGGACCCGTTGGAATTTTAACTGAGTAAAAAGTACATAAATTGAGTTTTTGCAATATAATCGTGTTGAAAAGATCGTAATCAATTATATGAACTCCTAAAATTTGATTAAAACCTGTTTTTCAGTCATTTTTGAAGAGGTTTCGGGCGAGCGGGTCTAAATGGGCCGTAAAACGGACCCGTTGGACTTTTAACAAAGTAAAAAATGCCGAATTTGAGTTTTTGCAATATAATCTTGTTGAGAAGCTCAAAATCAATTATATGAACTCCTAAAATTGGATCAAAACTTGTTTTTCGGTCCTTTTTGTAGAGGTTTCGAACGAGCGGGTCTAAATGGGCCGTAAAATGGACCCGTTGGACTTTTAACTGAGTAAAAAGTACATAAATTGAGATTTTGCAATACAATAGTGTTGAAAAGCTCGTAATCAACGATATGAACTCTTAAGTTTTGATTAAAACTTGTTTTGTGGTTCTTTTTGTAGAGGTTTCGGACGAGCGGGTCTAAATGGGCCTTAAAATGGACCCGTTGAACTTATAACTGCGTAAAAAGAACATAAATTGAATTTTTGCAATACAATAGTGTTGAAAAGCTCGTAATCAACGATATGAACTCTTAAGTTTTGATTAAAACTTGTTTTGTGGTTCTTTTTGTAGAGGTTTCGGACGAGCGGGTCTAAATGGGCCGTAAAATGGACCCGTTGGAATTTTAACTGAGTAAAAAGTACATAAATTGAGTTTTTGCAATATAATCGTGTTGAAAAGATCGTAATCAATTATATGAACTCCTAAAATTTGATTAAAACCTGTTTTTCAGTCATTTTTGAAGAGGTTTCGGGCGAGCGGGTCTAAATGGGTCGTAAAACGGACCCGTTGGACTTTTAACAAAGTAAAAAATTCCGAATTTGAGTTTTTGCAATATAATCTTGTTGAGAAGCTAAAAATCAATTATATGAACTCCTAAAATTGGATCAAAACTTGTTTTTCGGTAATTTTTGTAGAGGTTTCGAACGAGCGGGTCTAAATGGGCCGTAAAATGGAC
This sequence comes from Hibiscus trionum, assembly GCA_030270665.1. Taxonomy (NCBI): domain Eukaryota; kingdom Viridiplantae; phylum Streptophyta; class Magnoliopsida; order Malvales; family Malvaceae; genus Hibiscus; species Hibiscus trionum. The sequence continues at coordinate 34,110,191 of BSYR01000026.1, read as the reverse complement.
CCGTTGGACTTTTAACTGAGTAAAAAGTACATAAATTGAGATTTTGCAATATAATCGTGTAGAAAAGATCGTAATCAATTATATCAACTCCAAAAATTTGATTAAAACTTGTTTTTCAGTCATTTTTGAAGAGGTTTCGGGCGAGCGGGTCTAAATGGGCCGTAAAATGGACCCGTTGGACTTTAAACTGAGTAAAAAATACATAAATTGAGTTTTTGCAATATAATCTTGTTGAAACGATCGTAATCAATTATATGAACTCGTAAAATTGGATCAGAACTTGTTTTTCGGTTCTTTTGTAGATGTTTCGGACGAGCGGGTCTAAATGGGCCGTAAAATGGACCCGTTGGACTTTTAACAAAGTAAAAAATGCCGAATTTGAGTTTTTGCAATATAATCTTGTTGAAAAGCTCGAAATCAATTATATGAACTCCTAAAATTGGATCAAAACTTGTTTTCGGTCCTTTTTGTAGAGGTTTCGAACGAGCGGGTCTAAATGGGCCGTAAAATGGACTCGTTGGACTTTTAACTGAGTAAAAAGTACATAAATTGAGTTTTTGCAATATAATCGTGTTTAAAAGATCGTAATAAATTATATCAACTAAAAAAATGATTAAAACTTGTTTTTCAGTCATTTTTTAAGAGGTTTCGGGCGAGCGGGTCTAAATGGGCCGTAAAATGGACCCGTTGGACTTTTAACTGAGTAAAAAATACATAAATTGAGTTTTTGCAATATAATCTTGTTGAAACGATCGTAATCAATTATATGAACTCGTAAAATTGGATTAAAACTTGATTTTCGGTTCTTTTGTAGAGGTTTCGGACGAGCGGGTCTAAATGGGCCTTAAAATGGACCCGTTGAACTTATAACTCCGTAAAAAGAACATAAATTGAATTTTTGCAATACAATAGTGTTGAAAAGCTCGTAATCAACTATATGAACTCTTAAGTTTTGATTAAAACTTGTTTTGTGGTCCTTATTGTAGAGGTTTCGGACGAGCGGGTCTAAATGCGCCGTAAAATGGACCCGTTGGACTTTTAACTGAGTAAAAAATACAGAAATTGAGTTTTTGCAATATAATCGTGTTGAAACGGTCGTAATCAATTATATGAACTCCTAAAATTTGATTAAAATTTGTTTTCAGTCATTTTAGAAGAGGTTTCGGGCGAGGGGATCTAAATGGGCCAAAAAATGGACCCGTTGGACTTTTAACTAAGTAAAAAATACCGGATTTGAGTTTTTGCAATATAACCTTGTTGAAAAGCTCGTAATCAATTATATGAACGCGTAAAATTGGATCAAGACTTGTTTTTTGGTCCTTTTTGTAGAGGTTTCGGACGAGCGGGTCTAAATGGGCTTTAAAATGGACCCGTTCAACTTATAAATGCGTAAAAAGAATAGAAATTGAATTTTTGCAATACAATAGTTTGAAAAGCTCATAATCAACGATATGAACTCTTAAGTTTTGATTACAACTTGTTTTGCGGTCCTTTTGTAGAGGTTTCGGACGAGCTGGTCTAAATGGGCCGTAAAATGGACCCGTTGAACTTTTAACTGAGTAAAAAGTACAAAAATTGAGTTTTTGCAGTATAATCGTGTTGAAAAGATCGTAATCAATTATATGAACTCCTAAAATTTGATTAAAACTTGTTTTTCAGTAATTTTTGAAGAGGTTTCGGGCGAGCGGGACTAAATGGGCCGTCAAATGGACCCGTTTGACTTTTAACTGAGTAAAAAATACCAAATTTGAGTTTTTGCAATATAATCTTGTTGAAAAGCTCGTAATCAATTATATGAACTCCTAAAATTGGATCAAAATTTGTTTTTCGGTCCTTTTTGTATAGGTTTCGGACGAGCGGGTCTAAATGGGCCTTAAAATGGACCCGTTGAACTTATAACTGCGTAAAAATAACAGAAATTGAATTTTTGCAATACAATAGTGTTGAAAAGCTCGTAATCAACGAAATGAACTCTTACGTTTTGATTAAAACTTGTTTTGCAGTCATTTTTGTAGAGGTTTCGGACGAGCGGGTCTAAATGGGCCTTAAAATGGACCCGTTGGACTTTTAACTTAGTAAAAAAATACCAAATTTGAGTTTTTGCAATATAATCTTGTTGAAAAGCTCGTAATCAATTATATGAACTCCTAAAATTGGATCAAAACTTGTTTTTCGGTCCTTTTTGTAGAGGTTTCGGACGAGCGGGTTTAAATGGGCCTTAAAATGGTTTTGTTGAACTTATAACTGCGTAAAAAGAACAGAAATTGAATTTTTGCAATACAATAGTTTTGAAAAGCTCGTAATCAACGATATGAACTCTTAAGTTTTGATTAAAACTTGTTTTGCGGTTCTTTTTGTAGAGGTTTCGGACGAGCGGGTCTAAATGGGCCGTAAAATGGACCCGTTGGAATTTTAACTGAGTAAAAAGTACATAAATTGAGTTTTTGCAATATAATCGTGTTGAAAAGATCGTAATCAATTATATGAACTCCTAAAATTTGATTAAAACCTATTTTTCAGTCATTTTTGAAGAGGTTTCGGGCGAGCGGGTCTAAATGGGCCGTAAAACGGACCCGTTGGACTTTTAACAAAGTAAAAAATGCCGAATTTGAGTTTTTGCAATATAATCTTGTTGAGAAGCTCAAAATCAATTATATGAACTCCTAAAATTGGATCAAAACTTGTTTTTCGGTCCTTTTTGTAGAGGTTTCGAACGAGCGGGTCTAAATGGGCCGTAAAATGGACCCGTTGGACTTTTAACTGAGTAAAAAGTACATAAATTGAGATTTTGCAATATAATCGTGTAGAAAAGATCGTAATCAATTATATCAACTCCAAAAATTTGATTAAAACTTGTTTTTCAGTCATTTTTGAAGAGGTTTCGGGCGAGCGGGTCTAAATGGGCCGTAAAATGGACCCGTTGGACTTTTAACTGAGTAAAAAATACAGAAATTGAGTTTTTGCAATATAATCTTGTTGAAACGATCGTAATCAATTATATGAACTCGTAAAATTGGATCAGAACTTGTTTTTCGGTTCTTTTGTAGATGTTTCGGACGAGCGGGTCTAAATGGGCCGTAAAATGGACCCGTTGGACTTTTAACTTAGTAAAAAATACAGAAATTGAGTTTTTGCAATATAATCGTGTTGAAACGGTCGTAATCAATTATATGAACTCCTAAAATTTGATTAAAATTTGTTTTCAGTTATTTTAGAAGAGGTTTCGGGCGAGCGGGTCTAAATGGGCCAAAAAATGGACCCGTTGGACTTTTAACTAAGTAAAAAATACCGGATTTGAGTTTTTACAATATAACCTTGTTGAAAATCTCGTAATCAATTATATGAACTCGTAAAATTGGATCAAGACTTGTTTTTTGGTCCTTTTTGTAGAGGTTTCGGACGAGCGGGTCTAAATGGGCTTTAAAATGGACCCGTTCAACTTATAAATGCGTAAAAACAATAGAAATTGAATTTTTGCAATACAATAGTGTTGAAAAGCTCGTAATCAATGATATGAACTCTTAAGTTTTGATTAAAACTTGTTTTACGGTCCTTTTTGTAGAGGTTTCGGGCTAGCGGGTCTAAATGGGCCGTAAAATGGACCCGTTGGACTTTTAACTTAGTAAAAAGTACAAAAATTGAGTTTTTGCAATATAATCGTGTTGAGAAGATTGTAATCAATTATATGAACTCCTAAATTTTGATTAAAACTTGTTTTTCAGTCATTTTTGAAGAGGTTTCGGGCGAGCGGGTCTAAATGGGCCGTAAAATGGACCCGTTGGACTTTTAACTATGTAAAAAATACCAAATTTGAGTTTTTGCAATATAATCTTGTTGTAAAGCTCGTAATCAATTATATGAACTCGTAAAATTGGATCAAAACTTGTTTTTCAATCCTTTTTGTAGAGGTTTCGGACGAGCGGGTCTAAATGGGCCTTAAAATGGACCCGTTGAACTTATAACTGCGTAAAAAGAACAGAAATTGAATTTTTGCAATACAATAGTGTTGAAAAGCTCATAATCAACGATATGAACTCTTAAGTTTTGATTAAAACTTGTTTTGCGGTCCTTTTTGTAGAGGTTTGGGACGAGCAGGTCTAAATGGGCCGTAAAATGGACCCGTTGGAATTTTAACTGAGTAAAAAGTACAAAAATTGAGTTTTTGCAATATAATCGTGTTGAGAAGATTGTAATCAATTATATGAACTCCTAAAATTTGATTAAAACTTGTTTTTCAGTCATTTTTGAAGAGGTTTCGGGCGAGCGGGTCTAAATGGGCCGTAAAATGGACCTGCTGGACTTTTAAATGAGTAAAAAACACCGAATTTGAGTTTTTTTCAATATTATCTTGTTGAAAAGCTCGTAATCAATTATATGAACTTCTAAAATTGGATCAAAACTTGTTTTTCGGTCCTTTTTGTAGAGGTTTCGGACGAGCGAGTCTAAATGGGCCTTAAAATGGACCCGTTGAACTTATAACTGCGTAAAAAGAACAGAAATTTAATTTTTGCATTACAATAGTGTTTAAAATCTCCTAATCAACGATATGAACTCTTAAGTTTTGATTAAAACTTGTTTTGCGGTCCTTTTTGTAGAGGTTTCGGACGAGCGGGTCTAAATGAGCCGTAAAATGGACCCGTTGGACTTTTAACTGAGTAAAAAGTACAAAAATTGAGTTTTTGCAACATAATAGTGTTGAAAAGATCGTTATCAATGATATGAAGTCCTAAAATTTGATTAAAACTTGTTTTTCGGTAATTTTTGAAGAGGTTTCGGGCGAGCGGGTCTAAATGGGCTGTAAAAGGGACCCGTTGGACTTTTAACTGAGTAAAAAATACCGAATTTGTAATTTTGCAATATAATCTTGTTGAAAAGCTCGTAATCAATTATATGAACTCCTAAAATTGGATCAAAACTTGTTTTTCAGTCATTTTTGAAGAGGTTTCGGGCGAGCGGGTCTAAATGGGCCGTAAAATGGACCCGTTGGACTTTTAACTGAGTAAAAAATACCGAATTTGTGTTTTTGCAATATAATCTTGTTGAAAAGCTCGTAATCAATTATATGAACTCCTAAAATTTGATCAAAACTTGTTTTTCAGTCATTTTTGAAGAGGTTTCGGGCGAATGGGTCTAAATGGGCCGTAAAATGGACCCGTTGGACTTTTAACTGAGTAAAAAAATATCGAATTTAAGTTTTTGCAATATAATCTTGTTGGGATGTACGATCGTAATCGATTATATGAACTTTTAAAATTGGATCAAAACTAGTTTTTCGGTCCTTTTTGTAGAGGTTTCGAACGAGCGGGTCTAAATGGGCCGTGAAATGGACCCGTTGGACTTTTAACTCAGTAAAAAACACTGAATTTGAGTTTTTGCAATATAATCTTGTTGAAAAGTTCGTAATCAATTATATGAACTCCTAAAATTGGATCAAAACTTGTTTTTCGGTCCTTTTTGTAGAGGTTTCGGATGAGCAAGTCTAAATGGGCCTTAAAATAGACCCGTTGAACTTATAACTGCGTAAACAGAACATAAATTGAATTTTTGCAATACAATAGCGTTGAAAAGCTCGTAATCAACGATATGAACTCTTAAGTTTTGATTATAACTTGTTTTGCGAGCCTTTTTGTAGAAGTTTCGGACGAGCGGGTCTAAATGGGCCGTAAAATGGACCCGTTGGACTTTTAACTGAGTAAAAAGTACATAAATTGAGTTTTTGCAATATAATCGGGTTGAAAAGATCGTAATCAATTATATGAACTCCAAAAATTTTATTAAAACTTGTTTTCAGTCATTTTTGAAGAGGTTTCGGGCGAGCTGGTCTAAATGGGCCGTAAAATGGACCCGTTGGACTTCTAACTAAGTAAAAAATACCGAATTAGAGTTTTTGCAATATAATCTTTTTGAAAAGCTCGTAATCAATTATATGAACTCGTAAAATTGGATCAAAACTTGTTTTTTGGTCCTTTTTGTAGAGGTTTCGGACGAGCGGGTCTAAATGGGCCTTAAAATGGACCCGTTGAACTTATAACTGCGTAAAAAGAACAAAAATTGAATTTTTGCAATACAATGGTGTTGAAGCTCGTAATCAACGATATGAACTCTTAAGTTTTGATTAAAACTTGTTTTGCGGTCCTTTTTGTAGAGGTTTCAGACGAGCGGGTCTAAATGGGCCGTAAAATGGACCCGTTGGAATTTTAACTGAGTAAAAAGTACATAAATTGAGTTGTTGCAATATAATCGTGTTGAAAAGATCGTAATCAATTATATGAACTCCTAAAATTTGTTTAAAACTTGTTTTTAAGTCATTTTTGAAGAGGTTTCGGGCGAGCGGGTCTAAATGGGCCGTAAAATGGACCTGTTGGACTTTTAAATGAGTAAAAAAACACCGAATTTGAGTTTTTTTCAATATTATCTTGTTGAAAAGCTCGTAATCAATTATATGAACTCCTTAAATTGGATCAAAACTTGTTTTTCGGTCCTTTTTGTAGAGGTTTCGGACGAGCGAGTCTAAATGGGCCTTAAAATGGACTCGTTGAACTTATAACTGCGTAAAAAGAACAGAAATTGAATTTTTGCATTACAATAGTGTTTAAAATCTCCTAATCAACGATATGAACTCTTAAGTTTTGATTAAAACTTATTTTGCGGTCCTTTTTGTAGAGGTTTCGGACGAGCGGGTCTAAATGAGCCGTAAAATGGACCCGTTGGACTTTTAACTGAGTAAAAAGTACAAAAATTGAGATTTTGCAATATAATAGTGTTGAAAAGATCGTAATCAATGATATGAAGTCCTAAAATTTGATTAAAACTTGTTTTTCGGTAATTTTTGAAGAGGTTTCGGGCGAGCGGGTCTAAATGGGCTGTAAAATGGACCCGTTGGACTTTTAACTGAGTAAACAATACTGAATTTGTAATTTTGCAATATAATCTTGTTGAAAAGCTCGTAATCCATTATATGAACTCCTAAAATTGGATCAAAACTTGTTTTTCAGTCATTTTTGAAGAGGTTTCGGGCGAGCGGGTCTAAATGGGCCGTAAAATGGACCCGTTGGACTTTTAACTGAGTAAAAAATACCGAATTTGTGTTTTTGCAATATAATCTTGTTGAAAAGCTCGTAATCAATTATATGAACTCCTAAAATTTGATCAAATCTTGTTTTTCAGTCATTTTTGAAGAGGTTTCGGGCGAATGGGTCTAAATGGTCCGTAAAATGGACCCGTTGGACTTTTAACTGAGTAAAAAAATATCGAATTTAAGTTTTTGCAATATAATCTTGTTGGGCTGTACGATCCTAATCGATTATATGAACTTTTAAAATTGGATCAAAACTAGTTTTTCGGTCCTTTTTGTAGAGGTTTCGAACGAGCGGGTCTAAATGGGCCGTGAAATGGACCCGTTGGACTTTTAACTAAGTAAAAAACACCGAATTTGAGTTTTTGCAATATAATCTTGTTGAAAAGCTCGTAATCAATTATATGAACTCCTAAAATTGGATCAAAACTTGTTTTTTGGTCCTTTTTGTAGAGGTTTCGGATGAGCGAGTCTAAATGGGCCTTAAAATAGACCAGTTGAACTTATAACTGCGTAAACAGAACAGAAATTGAATTTTTGCAATACAATAGTGTTGAAAAGCTCGTAATCAACGATATGAACTCTTAAGTTTTGATTATAACTTGTTTTGCGAGCCTTTTTGTAGAGGTTTCGGACGAGCGGGTCTAAATGGGTCGTAAAATGGACCCGTTGGACTTTTAACTGAGTAAAAAGTACATAAATTGAGTTTTTGCAATATAATCGGGTTGAAAAGATCGTAATCAATTATATGAACTCCAAAAATTTGATTAACACTAGTTTTCAGTCATTTTTGAAGAGGTTTCGGGCGAGCTGGTCTAAATGGGCCGTAAAATGGACCCGTTGGACTTCTAACTAAGTAAAAAATACCGAATTAGAGTTTTTGCAATATAATCTTTTTGAAAAGCTCGTAATCAATTATATGAACTCGTAAAATTGGATCAAAACTTGTTTTTTGGTCCTTTTTGTAGAGGTTTCGGACGAGCGGGTCTAAATGGGCCTTAAAATGGACCCGTTGAACTTATAACTGCGTAAAAAGAACAAAAATTGAATTTTTGCGATACAATAGTGTTGAAAAGCTCGTAATCAACGATATGAACTCTTAAGTTTTGATTAAAACTTGTTTTGCGGTCCTTTTTGTAGAGGTTTCAGACGAGCGGGTCTAAATGGGCCGTAAAATGGACCCGTTGGAATTTTAACTGAGTAAAAAGTACATAAATTGAGTTTTTGCAATATAATCGTGTTGAAAAGATCGTAATCAATTATATGAACTCCTAAAATTTGTTTAAAACTTGTTTTTAAGTCATTTTTGAAGAGGTTTCGGGCGAGCGGGTCTAAATGGGCCGTAAAATGGACCTGTTAGACTTTTAAATGAGTAAAAAAACACCGAATTTGATTTTTTTTCAATATTATCTTGTTGAAAAGCTCGTAATCAATTATATGAACTCCTTAAATTGGATCAAAACTTGTTTTTCGGTCCTTTTTGTAGAGGTTTCGGACGAGCGAGTCTAAATGGGCCTTAAAATGGACCCGTTGAACTTATAACTGCGTAAAAAGAACAGAAATTGAATTTTTGCATTACAATAGTGTTTAAAATCTCCTAATCAAGGATATGAACTCTTAAGTTTTGATTAAAACTTGTTTTGCGGTCCTTTTTGTAGAGGTTTCGGACGAGCGGGTCTAAATGAGCCGTAAAATGGACTCGTTGGACTTTTAACTGAGTAAAAAGTACAAAAATTGAGTTTTTGCAATATAATAGTGTTGAAAAGATCGTAATCAATGATATGAAGTCCTAAAATTTGATTAAAACTTGTTTTTCGGTAATTTTTGAAGAGGTTTCGGGCGAGCGGGTCTAAATGGGCTGTAAAATGGACACGTTGGACTTTTAACTGAGTAAAAAATACCGATTTGTAATTTTGCAATATAATCTTGTTGAAAAGCTCGTAATCACATATATGAACTCCTAAAATTGGATCAAAACTTGTTTTTCAGTCATTTTTGAAGAGGTTTCGGGCGAGCGGGTCTAAATGGGCCGTAAAATGGACCTGTTGGACTTTTAACTGAGTAAAAAATACCGAATTTGTGTTTTTGCAATATAATCTTGTTGAAAAGCTCGTAATCAATTATATAAACTCCTAAAATTTGATCAAAACTTGTTTTTCAGTCATTTTTGAAGATGTTTCGGGCGAATGGGCCGTAAAATGGACCCGTTGGACTTTTAACTGAGTAAAAAAATATCGAATTTAAGTTTTTGCAATATAATCTTGTTGAAAAGCTCGTAATCAATTATATGAACTCCTAAAATTTGATTAAAACTTGTTTTTTAGTCATTTTTGAAGAGGTTTCGGGCGAGCGGGTCTAAATGGGCCGTAAAATGGACCCGTTGGACTTTTAACTAAGTAAAAAATACCGAATTTGAGTTTTTGCAATATAATCTTGTTGTAAAGCTCGTAATCAATTATACGAACTCGTAAAATTGGATCAAAACTTGTTTTTCAATCCTTTTTGTAGAGGTTTTGGACGAGCGGGTCTAAATGGGCCTTAAATTGGACCCGTTGAACTTATAACTGCGTAAAAAGAACAGAATTTGAAATTTTGCAATACAATAGTGTTGAAAAGCTCGTAATCAATGATATGAACTCTTAAGTTTTGATTAAAACTTGTTTTGCGGTCCTTTTTGTAGAGGTTTCGGACGAGCAGGTCTAAATGGGCCGTAAAATGGACCCGTTTGACTTTTAACTGAGTAAAAAGTACATAAATTGAGTTTTTGCAATATAATCATGTTGAAAAGATCGTAATCAATTATATGAACTCCTAAAATTTGATTAAAATTATTTTTCAGTCATTTTGAAGAGGTTTCGGACAAGCGGGTCTAAATGGGCCGTAAAATGGACCCGTTGGACTTTTAACTGAGTAAAAAATACAGAAATTGAGTTTTTACAATATAATCGTGTTGAAACGATCGTAATCAATTATATGAACTCCTAAAATTGGATCAAAACTTGTTTTTCGGTTCTTTTTGTAGAGGTTTCGAACAAGCGGGTCTAAATGGGCCGTAAAATGGACCCGTTGGACTTTTAACTGAGTGAAAAACACCGAATTTGAGTTTTTGCAATATAATCTTGTTGAAAAGCTCGTAATCAATTATATGAACTCCTAAAATTGGATCAAAACTTGTTTTTCGGTCCTTTTTGTAGAGGTTTCGGATGAGCGAGTCTAAATGGGCCTTAAAATGGACTCGTTGAACTTATAACTGCGTAAAAAGAACATAAATTGAATTTTTGCAATACAATAGTGTTGAAAAGCTCGTAATCAACGATATGAACTCTTAAGTTTTCATTATAACTTGTATTGCGATCCTTTTTGTAGAGGTTTCGGACGAGCGGGTCTAAATGGGCCGTAAAATGGACCCGTTGGACTTTTTACTGAGTAAAAAGTACATAAATTGAGTTTTTGCGATATAATCGTGTTGAAAAGATCGTAATCAATTATATGAACTCCAAAAATTTGATTAAAACTCGTTTTTAGTCATTTTTGAAGAGGTTTCGGGCGAGCTGTGGTCTAAATGGGCCGTAAAATGGACCTGTTGGACTTTTAACTAAGTAAAAAATTCCGAATTTGAGTTTTTGCAATATAATCTAGTTGAAAAGCTCGTAATCAATTATATGAACTCGTAAAATTGGATCAAAACTTGTTTTTTGGTCCTTTTTGTAGAGATTTCGGACAAGCGGGTCTAAATGGGCCTTAAAATGGATCCGTTGAACTTATAACTGCGTAAAAAGAACATAAATTAAATTTTTGCAATACAATCTTGTTGAAAAGCTCGAAATCAATTATATGAACTCCTAAAATTGGATCAAAACTTGTTTTGCGGTCCTTTTTGTAGAGGTTTTGGACGAGCGGGTCTAAATGGGCCGTAAAATGGACCCGTTAGAATTTTAACTGAGTAAAAAATGCTGAATTTGAGTTTTTGCAATATAATCTTGTTGAAAAGCTCGAAATCAATTATATGAACTCCTAAAATTGGATCAAAACATGTTTTTCGGTCCTTTTTGTAGAGGTTTCGAACAAGCGGGTCTAAATGGGCCGTAAAATGGACCCGTTGGACTTTTAAATGAGTAAAAAGTACATAAATTGAGTTTTTGCAATATAATCGTATTGAAAAGATCGTAATCAATTATATCAACTCCAAAAAATTGATTAAAACCTATTTTTCAGTCATTTTTGAAGAGGTTTCGGGCGAGCGGGTCTAAATGGGCCGTAAAATGGACCCGTTGGACTTTTAACTGAGTAAAAAATACAGAAATTGAGTTTTTGCAGTATAATCTTGTTGAAATGATCGTAATCAATTATATGAACTCGTAAAATTGGATCAAAACATGTTTTTCGGTTCTTTTGTAGAGGTTTCGGACGAGCGGGTCTAAATGGGACATAAAATGGACCCGTTGAACTTATAACTGCGTAAAAAGAACAGAAATTGAATTTTTGCAATACAATAGTGTTGAAAAGCTCGTAATCAACGATATGAACTCTTAAGTTTTGATTAAAACTTGTTTTGCGGTCCTTTTTGTAGAGGTTTCGGACGAGCAGGTCTAAATGGGCCGTAAAATGGAACCGTTGGACTTTTAACTGAGTTAAAAATACAGAAATTGAGTTTTTGCAATATAATCGTGTTGAAACGATCGTAATCAATTATATGAACTCCTAAAATTTGATTAAAACTTGTTTTTCAGTCATTTTTGAAGAGGTTTCGGGCGAGCGGGTCTAAATGGGTCTTAAAATTAACTTGTTGGAATTTTAAATGCGTAAAAAACACCGAATTTGAGTTTTTTCAATATTATCTTGTTGAAAAGCTCGTAATCAATTGTATGAACTCCTAAAATTGGATCAAAACTTGTTTTTCGGTCCTTTTTGTAGAGGTTTCGGACGAGCGAGTCTAAACGGGACTTAAAATGGACCCGTTGAACTTATAACTGCGTAAAAAGAACAGAAATTAAATTTTTGCATTACAATAGTGTTTAAAAGCTCCTAATCAACGATATGAACTCTTAAGTTTTGATTAAAACTTGTTTTGCGGTCCTTTTGTAGAGGTTTCGGACGAGCGGGTCTAAATGGGCCGTAAAATGACCCGTTGGACTTTTAACTAAGTAAAAACTACAAAAATTGAGTTTTTGCAATATAATAGTGTTGAAAAGATCGTAATCAATGATATGAAGTCCTAAAATTTGATTAAAACCTGTTTTTCGGTAATTTTTGATGAGGTTTCGGGCGAGCGGGTCTAAATGGGCTGTAAAAGGGACCCGTTGGACTTTTAACTGAGTAAAAAATACCGAATTTGTATTTTTGCAATATTATCTTGTTGAAAAGCTCGTAATCAATTATATGAACTCCTAAAATTGGATCAAAACTTGTTTTCAGTCATTTTTGTAGAGGTTTCGGGCGAGCGGGTCTAAATGGGCCGTAAAATGAACCCGTTGGACTTTTAACTGAGTAAAAAATACCGAATTTGTGTTTGTGCAATATAATCTTGTTGAGAAGCTCGTAATCAATTATATGAACTCCTAAAATTTGATCAAAACTTGTTTTTCAGTCATTTTTGAAGAGATTTCGGGCGAATGGGTCTAAATGGGCCGTAAAATGTACCCGTTGGACTTTTAACTTAGTAAAAAAATACCGAATTTATGTTTTTGCAATATAATCTTGTTAAAAAGCTCGTAATCAATTATATGAACTCCTAAAATTGGATCAAAACTTTTTTTCGATCCTTTTTGTAGAGGTTTCGGACGAGCGGGTCTAAATGGGCCTTAAAATGGACCCGTTGAACTTATAACTGCGTAAAAAGAACAGAAATTGAATTTTTGCAATACAATAGTGTTGAAAAGCTCATAAACAACGATATGAACTCTTAAGTTTTGATTAAAACTTGTTTTGCGGTCCTTTTTGTAGAGGTTTCGGACGAGCGGGACTAAATGGGCCGTAAAATGGACCCGTTGGACTTTTAACTGAGTAAAAAGTACAAAAATTGAGTTTTTGAATATAATCGTGTTGAAAAGATCGTAATCAATTATATGAACTCCTAAAATTTGATTAAAACCTGTTTTCAGTCATTTTTGAAGAGGTTTCGGGCGAGCGGGTCTAAATGGGCCGTAAAATGGACCCGTTGGACTTTTAACTGAGTAAAAAATACCGAATTTGAGTTTTTGCAATATAATCTTGTTGAAAAGCACGTAATCAATTATATGAACTCCTAGAATTGGATCAAAACTTATTTTTCGGTCCTTTTTGTAGAGGTTTCGGGCGAGCGGGTCTAAATGGGCCTTAAAATGGACCCGTTGAACTTATAACTGCGTAAAAAGAACAGAAATTAAATTTTTGCATTACAATAGTGTTTAAAAGCTCCTAATCAACGATATGAACTCTTAAGTTTTGATTAAAACTTGTTTTGCGGTCCTTTTGTAGAGGTTTCGGACGAGCGGGTCTAAATGGGCCGTAAAATGACCCGTTGGACTTTTAACTGAGTAAAAAGTACAAAAATTGAGTTTTTGCAATATAATAGTGTTGAAAAGATCGTAATCAATGATATGAAGTCCTAAAATTTGATTAAAACCTGTTTTTCGGTAATTTTTGATGAGGTTTCGGGCGAGCGGGTCTAAATGGGCTGTAAAATGGACCCGTTGGACTTTTAACTGAGTAAAAAATACCGAATTTGTATTTTTGCAATATTATCTTGTTGAAAAGCTCGTAATCAATTATATGAACTCCTAAAATTGGATCAAAACTTGTTTTCAGTCATTTTTGTAGAGGTTTCGGGCGAGCGGGTCTAAATGGGCCGTAAAATGAACCCGTTGGACTTTTAACTGAGTAAAAAATACCGAATTTGTGTTTGTGCAATATAATCTTGTTGAGAAGCTCGTAATCAATTATATGAACTCCTAAAATTTGATCAAAACTTGTTTTTCAGTCATTTTTGAAGAGATTTCGGGCGAATGGGTCTAAATGGGCCGTAAAATGTACCCGTTGGACTTTTAACTTAGTAAAAAAATACCGAATTTATGTTTTTGCAATATAATCTTGTTAAAAAGCTCGTAATCAATTATATGAACTCCTAAAATTGGATCAAAACTTTTTTTCGATCCTTTTTGTAGAGGTTTCGGACGAGCGGGTCTAAATGGGCCTTAAAATGGACCCGTTGAACTTATAACTGCGTAAAAAGAACAGAAATTGAATTTTTGCAATACAATAGTGTTGAAAAGCTCATAAACAACGATATGAACTCTTAAGTTTTGATTAAAACTTGTTTTGCGGTCCTTTTTGTAGAGGTTTCGGACGAGCGGGACTAAATGGGCCGTAAAATGGACCCGTTGGACTTTTAACTGAGTAAAAAGTACAAAAATTGAGTTTTTGAATATAATCGTGTTGAAAAGATCGTAATCAATTATATGAACTCCTAAAATTTGATTAAAACCTGTTTTCAGTCATTTTTGAAGAGGTTTCGGGCGAGCGGGTCTAAATGGGCCGTAAAATGGACCCGTTGGACTTTTAACTGAGTAAAAAATACCGAATTTGAGTTTTTGCAATATAATCTTGTTGAAAAGCACGTAATCAATTATATGAACTCCTAGAATTGGATCAAAACTTATTTTTCGGTCCTTTTTGTAGAGGTTTCGGGCGAGCGGGTCTAAATGGGCCTTAAAATGGACCCGTTGAACTTATAATTGCGTAAAAATAACAGAAATTGAATTTTTGCAATACAATAGTGTTGAAAAGCTCGTAATCAACGATATGAACACTTAAGTTTTGATTAAAACTTGTTTTGCGGTTCTTTTTGTAGAGGTTTCGGACGAGCGGGTCTAAATGGGCCGTAAAATGGATCCGTTGGACTTTAACTGAGTAAAAATACAGAAATTGAGTTTTTGCAATATAATTGTGTTGAAACGATCGTAATCAATTATATGAACTCCTAAAATTTGATTAAAACTTGTTTTTAGTTATTTTTGAAGAGGTTTTGGGCGAGCGGGTCTAAATGGGGCGTAAAATGGACCCGTTGGACTTTTAACTGAGTAAAAAATACCGAATTTAAGTTTTTGCAATATAATCTTGTTGAAAAGCTCGTAATCAATTATATGAACTCCTAAAATTGGATCAAAACTTGTTTTTCGGTCCTTTTTGTAGAGGTTTTGGACGAGCGCGTCTAAATGGGCCTTAAAATGGACATGTTGAACTTATAACTGCGTAAAAAGAACATAAATTGAATTTTTGCAATACAATAGTGTTGAAAAGCTCGTAATCAATAATATGAACTCTTAAGTTTTGATTAAAACTTGTTTTGCGGTCCTTTTTGTAGAGGTTTTGGACGAGCGGGTCTAAATGGGCTGTGAAATGGACCCGTTGGACTTTTAACTAAGTAAAAAATGCCGAATTTGAGTTTTTGCAATATAATCTTGTTGAAAAGCTCGTAATCAATTATATGAACTCCTAAAATTGTATCAAAACTTGTTTTTCGGTCCTTTTTGTAGAGGTTTCGAACGAGCGGGTCTAAATGGGCCGTAAAATGGACCCGTTGGACTTTTAACTGAGTAAAAAATACCGAATTTGAGTTTTTGCAATATAATCTTGTTGAAAAGCTTGTAATCAATTATATGAACTCCTAAAATTGGGTCAAAACTTGTTTTTCGGTTCTTTTTGTAGAGGTTTCGGACGAGCGGGTCTAAATGGGCCTTAAAATGGACCCGTTGATCTTATAACTGCGTAAAAAGAACATAAATTGAATTTTTGCAATACAATAGTGTTGAAAAGCTCGTAATCAACGATATGAACTCTTAAGTTTTGATTAAAACTTGTTTTGCGGTCCTTTTTGTAGAGGTTTCGGACGAGCGGGTCTAAATGGGCCGTAAAATGTTCCCGTTGGACTTTTTTTGAAGAAAATGCCTCATTAAAAACCCCTAATAATGTCCTTCAAGCAGAGCTAGAGGACCCCAAAAAGGGGAAAAGAGTGCCTAAATTTTATTAGATCGTAGAGAAGTTCGTTACAAGGTGATTGATACATGGTGGAACATCAGAATTAAAAGACAAGGAAAACATAGAACCCAGAGAATAAGTAGCAAAAGTATGGGCCACATGATTTGCCTCTCAGCGTACAAAAAATACAGGAGCAAAAGGTAAAGCATGGAGAGACTCTCGAAGCTGGTGTAGAAGAGGTCCCATCTTAGAAAGGTCATGTCCTGGGTTGTTGATCCTATTTGCAAGAGAAGCACAATCTGTTTCGAACAAGATCCGACTCCAACCTCGAGATCGGGCGAAGATGACTCCTGCAAGAAGGCTTTCACCTTCACAAGTAATTGCATCCAAACAGCTACCAAGCGGGAACGCAAGGCCGCCGAAAACTGCGCCTGTAGAATCACGTGCCACGACGCCAACAGCCGCTGCACGAGTGGAGGGGTTAAATGCCCCATCCACATTTATTTTGATGTGGTCAGGGGGATGAGGGTTCCAGCATGGAGGAGATGGGATAGAGGATGTTGGGTTGGAAGAAGAAGAGGCGTTACAAAAGTCGTCATGTAAACTAATGGAGTTAATGGCAGTAAGCCATGGTGGTTGTAGATGGTGATTATGAACCCAATCGTTACGTCTATTCCAAATGTTCCATATAGTTGTGAGAAATAGGCCAAAGTGGTCAGAGGATAGGAGGTGGACAGCTTCCTCCAACCATTGTATAGGAGTAATAGCCAAACTCCTAGAAAGAGCTATGGGAACTCCAGAGAGGTGAAGGGCTTCAAAAGCCCTGCACAATCATGAAGAGCATGGAGAATGGACTCCGAGTGGGTCCCACAGATAGGACAAGGCCCTATGTTTGGGGAAAAAACTTGCAATTTGGAGCCAACTGGAAGAGCAGCAGACGCCATACGCCATCCAAAGGTTTTAACCTTAGGAAGGGCCTTGACTTTGGACAGAAATTTCCAAAAGCGTGTAGGTGACGTATATGGGTCCGCAGAACGTTGTAAAAAAAGATAACCAGAGCGGACCGAGTAAGTACCCGAATCATTAGGAGCCCAAAGAATAGAGTCACGGTGGTCATTTATGATGGGGGTACGGAGAATGGCAGCGGCATCAATTGGGTTAAAATAGTTTCGGACCTTTTCAGGGTCCCAATCAGTTTGATTACGAATCATGAAGTCGCGACATCGAATATGGACTTCATCCGAGATTTCATAGTCCCCAGTAAGGGTAATAGGGGAAGGACCGCACCAAATGTCTTTGTGCACTCGTATATTACTGTTAATACCTGGGCGATATAAGAAGCCTGCAAAAATATTTAGCTCGATATATTTGGCCCAATAGAGAATCTGGTTCGCAGATGAGTCTCCATAATTGCTTACCCAGGAAGGCAACATTGAAGTCATGTAAATCCTTAAACCCCATACCTCCCGCAGCCTTAGGTAGACAAACATGATTCCATGAGAGCCTTAAAATGTACCCGTTGAACTTATAACTGCGTAAAAATAACATAAATTGAATTTTTGCAATACAATAGTGTTGAAAAGCTCGTAATCAACGATATGAACTCTTAAGTTTTGATTAAAACTTGTTTTGCGGTCCTTTTTGTAGAGGTTTCGGACTAGCGGGTCTAAATGGGCCGTAAAAAGGACCCGTTGGACTTTAACTGAGTAAAAAATATAGAAATTGAGTTTTTGCAATATAATTGTGTTGAAACGATCGTAATCAATTATATGAACTCCTAAAATTTGATTAAAACTTGTTTTCAGTCATTTTTGAAGAGGTTTCGGGCGAGCGGGTCTAAATGGGCCGTAAAATGGACCCGTTGGACTTTTAACTGAGTAAAAATACCGAATTTGAGTTTTTGCAATATAATCTTGTTGAAAAGCTCGTAATCAATTATATGAACTCCTAAAATTGGATCAAAACTTATTTTTTAGTCCTTCTTGTAGAGGTTTCGGACGAGCAGGTCTAAATGGGCCTTAAAATGGACCCGTTGAACTTATAATTGCGTAAAAAGAACATAAATTGAATTTTTGCAATACAATAGTGTTGAAAAGCTCATAATCAATAATATGAACTCTTAAGTTTTGATTAAAACTTGTTTTGCGGTCCTTTTTGTAGGGGTTTTGGACGAGCGGGTCTAAATGGGCCGTGAAATGGACCCGTTGGACTTTTAACTAAGTAAAAAATGCCGAATTTGAGTTTTTACAATATAATCGTGTTGAAAAGCTCGTAATAAATTATATGAACTCCTAAAATTGGATCAAAACTTGTTTTCGGTCCTTTTTGTAGAGGTTTCGGGCGAGCGGGTCTAAATGGGCCGTAAAATGGATCCGTTGGACTTTTAACTAAGTAAAAAAATACCGAATTTATGTTTTTGAAATATAACCTTGTTGAAAAGCTCGTAATCAATTATATGCACTCCTAAAATTGGATCAAAACTTGTTTTTCGATCCTTTTTGTAGAGGTTTCGGATGAGCGGGTCTAAATGGGCCTTAAAATGGACCCGTTGAACTTATAACTGCGTAAAAAGAATAGAAATTGAATTTTTTCAATACAATAGTGTTGAAAAGCTCGTAATCAACGATATGAACTCTTAAGTTTTGATTAAAACTTGTTTTGCGGTTCTTTTTGTAGAGGTTTCGGACGAGCGGGTCTAAATGGGCCGTAAAATGAACCCGTTGGACTTTTTTTTGAAGAAAAGGCCTCATTAAACCCCCTACTAATGTCCTTCAAGCAGAGCTAGAGGACCCTAAAAAGGCGAAAAGAGTGCCTAAATTTTATTAGATCGTAGAGAAGTTCGTTACAAGGTGATGGATACATGGTGGAACATCAGAATTAAAAGACAAGGAAGACATAGAATCCAGAGAATAAGTAGCCAAAGTATGGGCCACATGATTTGCCTCTCGGCGTACAAAAAATACAGGAGCAAAAGGTAAAGCATGGAGAGACTCTCGAATCTGGTGTAGAAGAGGTCCTATTGTAGAAAGGTCATGTCCTGGGTTGTTGATCCTATTTGCAAGAGAAGCACATTCTGTTTCGAACAAGATCTGACTCCAACCTCGAGATCGGGCGAAAGTGACTCCTGCAAGAAGGCTTTCAGCTTCACAAGTAATTGCTTCCAAACAGCTACCAAGTGGGAACGCAAGGCCGCCGACAACCGCGCCTGTAGAATCACGTGCCACGACGCCAACAGCCGCTGCACGAGTGGAGGGGTTAAATGCCCCATCCACATTTATTTTGATGTGGTCAGGTGGAAGAGGGTTCTAGCATGGAGGAGATAGGATAGAGGATGTTCGGGTGGAAGAAGAAGAGGCGTTACAAAAGTCGTCATGTAAACTAATGGAGTTAATGACAGTAAGCCATGGTGGTTGTAGATGGTGATTATGAACCCAATCGTTACGTCTATTCCAAATGTTCCATATAGTTGTGAGAAATAGGCCAAAGTGGTCAGAGGATAGGAGGTGGGCAGCTTCCTCCAACCATTGTATAGGAGTAATAGCCAAACTCCTAGAAAGAGCTATGGGAACTCTAGAGAGGTGAAGGGTTTCAAAAGCCCCTGTACAATCACGAAGAGCATGGAGAATGGACTCCGAGTGGGTCCCACAGATAGGACAAGGCCCTGATTTTGGGGAAAAAACTTGCAATTTGGAGCCAACTTGAAGAGCAGCAGACGCCATACGCCATCCAAAGGTTTTAACCTTAGGAAGGGCCTTGACTTTGGACAGAAATTTCCAAAAGCGTGTAGGTGACGTATATGGGTCCGGAGAACGTTGTAAAAAAGATAACCAGAGCGGACCGAGTAAATACCCGAATCATTAGGAGCCCAAAGAATAGAGTCACGGTGGTCATTTATGCTGGGGGTACGGAGAATGGCAGCGGCATCAATTGGGTTAAAATAGCTTCGGACCTTTTCAGGGTCCCAATCAGTTTGATTACGAATCATGAAGTCGCGACATCGAATATGGATTTCATCCGAGATTTCATAGTCCCCAGTAAGGGTAATAGGGGAAGGACCGCCCCAAATGTCTTTGTGCACTCGTATATTATTGTTAATACCTGGGCGATATAAGAAGCCTGAAAAGAGACGTTGTATAGCATTATAAAGACCTTGCCAAGCAAAAGAGCCTCGGTTAGGTCGAGAGGCATCAAGGATATTCCCAGAAGGAAAATATTTAGCTCGATATATTTGGCCCAATAAAGAATCTGGTTCGCAGATGAGTCTCCATAATTGCTTACCTAGGAGGGCAACATTGAAGTCATGTAAATCCTTAAACCCCATACCTCCCGCAGCCTTAGGTAGACAAACATGATTCCATGGGAGCATATGCCATCCTTTCTTATTGGATTTGCCCGTCCACCAATATTGCCGAATCGCTGAGGTCATATCATCAATAATATTTTGTGGAAGTAGATAACAAGACATAACATATTGAGGTAAAGATTGCAGAACTGCTTTAATGAAAATTTCCCGTCCACTAAATGAGAGGAGTTGTTTATCCCAGCTAGAAAGACGATCATGAACTTTTTCACGTACAAATCCTAATGACTCAGTTTTATTCTTCCCAATGAGAAGTGGGACACCTAGATATACGCCAGGGTTAGATACCTCACGTACTTGCAATAGACTATTGATCGCAACTCTTGTTGAGGATGGGGTACATGGATTATAAAAGATTGTCGATTTCTCAAAGTTAACCGCTTGACCAGAAGTAGCAGCATATGTTTGCAGAGCCCTTTTAAGTTGAGTAACTTCATCTGGATTATTATTAATGAATACCATGCAGTCATCAGCAAAGAGGAGATGGTTGACTTTGGGGCCGTATCTGCAGGCCCCAAGCCCCGGTAGGACGTTTGTTTGTTGGGCAGCAGTCAGGTATGCAGAAAGCCCTTGTGTACAAAAGAGGAAAAGGAAAGGTGATAGTGGATCACCTTGACGTAGTCCACGTTGTGGTTGAAAGATGGGAGAGAAAGAATTATTAATTTTGACAGAAAAAGAAACTGTGGTAATGCCTCGCATGATAAGAGAGATCCAATCAGGAGCAAAGCCCATACGTTCCATTACATTGGCCAGAAAAGACCATTCGACTCTATCAAAAGCTTTTTCCATGTCTAGCTTAAGAGCAGCTCCGTGGGAGGATTTTGTAGCCCCAGAATTGATATTGTGAATAATTTCATGGGCGACGAGGATGTTGTCAGAAATGTTACGTCCCTGAACAAAAGTTGCCTGGTTGGGGCTAATACAAAGGGGGATTGTTTGTTTCATTCTGTTTACAATGGTTTTGGCAACTATTTTATAAAGAACAGTGCACAGACTGATGGGTCTTAGTTGTCTCATAGTAGTAGGGTCCTGGATTTTAGGGATTAGGACCAGTATAGTTTTGTTGACCGAGGCCATATCTGCAGTGCCACTTAACAAGTTAAGGCATAGAGTAATAACATCTTCTCCAACAGTGTCCCAATGTTTTCTAAAAAAGCTACTTGGTAATCCATCAATACCAGGCGCTTTCCTTGGGTCAATGTCTCGAAAGGCATGAATTATTTCTTCTTTTGTGAATGTCCTCAAGAGAGTATCATTCCAAGATTGAGTGATAGAAGGCAGAATTTTATCGAGTATATGATCGGAAAATTGAGGGTTGGATGACGTGAATAGGTTTTGAAATAGCTAGAAGCAATTGTCATTAAATCTGTTTCAGCAGTACACCAATTCGATTTAGAGTCAAATAGGCATGTGATTGAGTTTTTTTTTCTTCTATTATTTGCACGGGCATGGAAGAATCTTGCATTTTTATCCCCTTGAGAGAGCCATAGATTTCTGGATCTTTGTGCCCAATATATTTCTTGTTCCATTAGAAGTTTATTAAGTTCAGTTCTGTATTTGATATAGATTTCTTCATTCGTGGCAGTTAATGGGCGGCATAAAAGCTTGTTTATTTTTTTTGTAAGGAAATTAATACGACCGGAGGTCTTAAATCTTTGTTGATTCTGCCATTCCTCCAGGCATGTACCAACAACTTGTATTTTTTCAATGGCTGTTCCAGAGGTATTTACCCAAGTGCATTTGATAGTAGAAATATTGTCCTCGTTATTCGCCCAGCAGTTTTCGAATCGAAAAGCGTTGAAGGGTCGATGAGAGGGAGTTGCAGCCGTGGGGGATGTATCAAGAAGCAGGAAACAGTGATCGGACTTGGCCACATAGTCTGTTGTGATTCGATATAAAGGAAAAAGATCCTGCCAAGCCGAATTAGCGATGAAGCGGTCTAATCTTTCATATATAGTTGGAGTTAAGGGCCCAACTTTTGTCCAAGTAAACCAACCAGATGTTGGCTTACAGTCATAGAGATTATTGCGTGAGAGACAATGACAGAAATTGTTAATTTGTGATCTAGCCCTTCGGCTACCACCTTGTTTTTCCGAATCGGATAAAATTTCATTAAAATCCCCACCCAGAAGCCAGGGAATATTATCATTGTTTATATTTAAAGAATCAATAATTTCCCATATTTTATATTTTTGACTGGTTTCGGAATAGTTGTGCATGCCAGTAAAATACATAGTGCGATCATTCAAGGAGATTTGAGTATGTATATAACGAGACGAGTACGAGATCAAATTAATATTTATATTTTTCGAAATGAAAAGAGCAATACCAGAACAACCATCATTAGGGGGATAGTAATAACTTCTAACATGCGTAGGGAAAGACAAAGACGGCTACATGCCGCATTATTAATCTTAGTTTTGCAAATAAAAATAATATCCGGATTGGATTGTCAGACATAGCTCTGAAAATGCTGAACTGCCGGGACTTGTCCTAAACCCTGGCAGTTCCAACAAAGGATCCTCATTTTGCTCGGCGGGGCTGAGAGTCAGCCGTCGCCGGAGAGTTTTTTGAGCTGCTCATCCCAGCCTTAGGAGTGGAGCCAGAGGGTTTGGACTTCTTGGGCGGGAGTGCCACTTGTATGGGTGATCGGCGTTTTGTGCCTCGATTGGGCGGGGCTGGAACAGGGGCAGGAGCTGCATCATTCGGGTAAGTTTTTAAGAGCCAAGTGTTAAAATCATTGAAGATGGAGTCATTAGTAACAGGGGGCTTACGTAGTTCAGCTTCAATTTTCTTGATTTGTTGAGCAGTGGGACTAGGGACACCATCATCAGTGGCATCCCAGTCATCATCCGATGTATACTCCAGAATAGGATAGATAGTGTTCAGAGGTTGTGGCTCTATAGGCATTGAAGTATTTGTTTGCTTTGGGTCTGAAGCAGCAGGTTCTTTCGGAAGAGGAGCATCACCCATGGTGGTGTCAGTATTGGGTACTTCATCATTGGGCTGTTCAGAAAAAGAGGCAGCGTCTCCCTCATTCAGAGAGCCTGAAATTGGTTGGGAAATAACAAATGCGTCAGGGATTATGAATTGGACAAATTTTAATAATAGATTGAGATAGAAAAAAGGGACGTAACCTATGGGATTTGGGTCATTGGCCCTTGGGACATTAACAGTAGGCGCTGAGGGAATCAGAAAAGATTGTAAGGGTACAAGCAGATTTAAAATATAAAAGAGATTAAAAAGAGCTATTATGGAGAGAATAGAAAAATTACCAGAGGGTAAGGGGTTATTCTGATTGAGTTCGGGTTCCACATTGCGGATTCTCCCACGAGTACCAATTGGGCGACGTCTTGGGGGAAGGTAGCGAAGCCACTCCCCATATTGCAATTTACTTAAATCAAGAGATGAACGGATTGGACAGTTGTCGACGGTATGGCTAATTATACCACAGCCAGAACACAAGGTTGGAAGACGTTTGTATTGTAAACGACACATAGATTTATCAGCTCCTTTCCCAATAAACAGGAATCGGGTTACCGGGCGGGTGATGTCGAGCATAATTTCCACACGCAGAAATTCTTTCATGTTGCCTTCGAGCTCACGGGTATCAGTGCGCAGGACATTGCCTACCATGGAGCCTAGAGCATGTCCCACAAGGTGTGAGCGATCTACATCCTCAAAGAGTGAGGTAGGCAGGCCAAAGATGCGGATCCAAATTCGCATGATATTGAAAGTATATTCACCGATAGTTTTTGAGGGATTGTATTCTGTGATGGCTAACCATTCGTCCTTGTATAACCAGGGGCCGCGGTTGAGCACTTTGTAGCAAGATTTAACATCCTTAAACTTAATCTTGAGGAAGTTATCCTGGATGATAGAGATAGAGACCAAGTTGCTGGGCTTCCAGATGCCCTCAAAGGCATTGAGAACATCATATATATCTATAGGTTTCGAGGAGATAAAACAACCTACAAGGAAAAGTTTTGGGTCTTCCTTAACAAAGTCCCAGCCAAAATCTGGGGTATAGAGCAATTCGGCTTCTTCATTGGTGAGAGCAATTGAGTTTAGCTGAGGAATGGAGGAGGAAGCCATTAGGACGGAAGGAAAAATATTTTGGCAGAGTAGTAATGAGAGGATTCGTGAGATAGTAGGTCTTCCTGGTCGAACTAAATAGTAGATATGAAGGATGGCTAGGTTATAGAAAATAAGGGTAAAGGGAAAGAGTATTAAATGTGAATCCCTAGTAATTAGGTCGCATTGACTAGTAAAGTAAGATACCCAGAATAAGTAATAAAATTTTGGAGTCAGTATTGTTGGAAAATGGGGAAATTAATAAAAGCATGAGTTAATATGGTAAATTTTAGGGGCGAAAAATCCGGGTCAGAGGTTATGAATAAAATAAATATGTTCGTGAGGGAGTAAAGGTGAAGGCATTTATGGTAGAATAATTTTAGAAGATTAAAAGGGTAATGAATGACTAGCAGAATTTGAAAAGGAAGGGGTAAGGTAATAGCTTCCGTGATATACGTAATACAAGAAATTTTCAAAGGAAATATAAATAGAATAAATATGGATGGTATGATATATAGGAGGAAATAATAATAGTGTATTAAAAAAAATACGTTAGTGGTAATAATAGCGCAATAAAAGAGAATCTGAAATCATGGTAGCAACGGTTGAATACGATTAAGGTAAATAAGGTGTCATTAAAATCCCTGAGAAGGGTTGGATTGAAATCACCTATAAAGGCGTAGTAGAGAGAAAAATCCCTTATACAAAGGGTAGATAAATTAGTACTAAACCAAAGTAAAGTTGAGGATAAAGGATAAAAACTAAGTCTAAGAGCATAAACATAGCACACATGCACATCATAAAAGCATAAAGAAAAAAACAGCAGAAAAGAAATGCAGGAAAAACATAAAATTACAGACCATGGGGGAGAAAGAAGCGGGGCAAAGAAATTAATTACAAACCAAAAGAGCAAAAAAAATAAGGGGGAAGAAATACTAATGAAATGAATAAAAATTACATCAGGATAAAAAATATAGATTCCTTAGGAAAAATGACTCAGGTATGTTCTTTGGATGATCTGAGATGGAATCCAAACCTTATGAGATAAAGTAAGTTGGTGGAGGAGCTCCCATATATGCGATTGTAAAGAACATATGAACAGAAAATGAGTATTCATCAAAGTAAGATCTGATAAACATTTAATATAGAATAATGAGCCATGGAGATAAGATAAAAGTAAAGATGACAGACCACAGACAAGGTGAAAACATAGTAAGAAGAAAGGAGGGAGAGGCCATGCTAAATCACGCTCGGGAGAATTAGTAACAAAAAATATAGGACACCAAGAATAAGGAAACGAAAAGAGCAAAATATAATGAATCATAGCATCAACAGGAGAAAAATAAATTGAACGTGTGAAGTGATAAAGTAAGAGCTTAAACATATGAGAAGACTCATAAATCATGGAAAGACAGAGAGTAAAAAATGTAATACACGTATTGAGATAACCAAAGTACACCAAGCAGATAGCATTGAGAAGATTAGCAGTAAAATAAAGATCCACATTTATTCCTGATATTGTTACTATCACAGAGAAGATATATAATAAAAGAATTAAATGAATTGAGACACTTAGAAAATATATATTTAGCATGAGAAAATTGGACAGAAAAAATCCTACTAGCCTAGAAGAAAGAAAGAGATTAATCAGGGCATATTTTCCCAGAAGGTGGTTTGAGATTGAATCCCCTAGAAGGGGTCGAGAAAGATATTTCTTAAAAATGGGTGGCAAGACATCAGCAAGAAAATAAGTTGTATGCAAATTTATAGAAGTACACAGATAAACAATGCATAGTCAATGAAGGAAAAACAGAGGATATGGATAAGAAACACAGAGAACAGTTGAAAAGAAAATCAAGGCAATGAGAATCAAAGATTTTAGTTTAAAAGAGTATTCATAATAATCGAAATTAAAAGATTTAAAACAGCCAAAAAACAAAGGGTAACCAGTAATTAGAAGGATGTCCCAGTACCTTTGTATCATCCGGATAAAGGAGTTTGTCCTCAGATGGTGAACGATCCATGTTTGATCTGTAAGAAAGGAATCACGAAGATTATTGTCAGTTTGAGAAAAAGAATACATCTTGAGAGAATGAGAAAGATGGAGTATATTTGACTTTAGAGAACCCCAGACTGAATTATGCGGATTGCAAAGCTGATAGGATTGATGAAAAGAATCTTTTGAAGGAATGAAACTTGCCAAATTCATTCCTGTGTATTCTTTACTCATATAATGTTGGTGGCTAATTGAGGAGTATTGAGGGGACTGCTTAGAGGAGGTAGCAGATCAGGGGGGAGATGATAAGACATGAAACGATAGAACCGAAATCCTTAACAAGAAGAAACACATTTCATAATCAGGATTGAGAAACAAACAAAAATACAAATACAAATTAAAACCCAGATTGGGCACGACTGTTAATCCCACAGAGTGGGTTGAGATTGTTTTCCCTAAAAGGGATCGATTGATATTTCTTAAAGTAACAGATATAAAATTTAGGGCATACCATTTATATATTAACATCATTGTGGAATCTGGAAAAAATACCCAGAAAAAGAACGACGATCGTAATAAATGAGGGGATAGATTAAAGCAATAAACAAAAGATTTATGTAGAAAAAAATATAAAAGATGAGATAAATCGGATAGAAAATAAGAAGAATAAAAGAAAGCAAAATAAAAATCATCGATTATCAAAGAGGAAAACCAGATCCTTGATATAAGATGATCGGAAAACCTAACTGTAAACAAAAAATGTGAAAAAAAAAAGAATCAGAGCCCACAGATACTATTAGAGGAATACCCAGATTTAGGGTTAAAACAAACAAGATAAAGAAGGGGAAAAGAATATAGAGAGATACGAAACCCAGTTTGCGAAAATAAGCCAAAGGGGATGACACCCAGAAATAGATTCACCGTCAGCAAAAAATAAAAAAATAAAAATGAAATGGGAAAGAGGTAATAGAAAAAGGAGAGGGACAGGGAAAACGATAGAGATATGCGGCGGTCGGCGTTCCACTCAGCGGCCAGAAAAACGCCAAAGCCAAAGAGCGCAGAGAAAAATAAAGAAAAAAAATAGAGAAAATCAAAGAACTAAGAATAGATAAAAGATAGAGAAAGAAAATAGATAAAAAAAATCGGAATCGGGGGGAAATGACATCCTGAAAAATCTTACCCATATCACCATGTTTCATCTGATAATGATTGCCTTGGGAAAAAACGAATGGTCGGCAGAGGAAGAGCCGTGCGGGGGGGAGAGGAGAGGGGGAAAACAAGGAAAAGCACCGGGAAAAGGGGAAAAACGAAAAGGCAGAAACCAAGAGCGGAGAAACACGGAGAGAGGGAGAGAATTTCGAGAGCCATACCCGTTGGAATTTTAATTGAGTAAAAAGTACACCCGTTGGACTTTTAACTAAGTAAAAAGTACAAAAATTTAGTTTTTGCAATATAATCATGTTGAAAAGATCGTAATCAATTATATGAACTCCTAAAATTGGATCAAAACTTGTTTTTCAATCATTTTTGAAGAGTTTTCGAACGAGCGGGTCTAAATGGGCCGTAAAATGGACCCGTTGGACTTTTAACTGAGTAAAAAATATCGAATTTGAGTTTTTGCAATATAATCGTGTTGAAAAGATCGTAATCAATTATATGAACTCCTAAAATTTGATCAAAACTTATTTTTCATTCATTTTTGAAGAGGTTTCGGACGAGCGGGTCTAAATGGCCCTTAAAATGGACCCCCTTGAACTTATAACTGCGTAAAAAGAACATAAATTGAATTTTTGCAATACAATCGTGTTGAAAAGATCGTAATCAGTTATATGAACTCCTAAAATTTGATTAAAACTTGTTTTTCAGTCATTTTTGAAGAGGTTTCGGGCGAGCGGGTCTAAATGGGCCGTAAAATGGACCCGTTGGACTTTTAACTGAGTAAAAAGTACAAAATTGAGTTTTTGCAATATAATCGTGTTGAAAAGATCGTAATCAATTATATGAACTCCTAAAATTTGATTAAAACTTGTTTTTCAGTAATTTTTGAAGAGGTTTCGGGCGAGCGGGTCTAAATGGGCCGTAAAATGGACCCGTTGGACTTTTAACAAAGTAAAAAATACCGAATTTGAGTTTTTGCAATATAATCTTGTTGAAAAGCTCGTAATCAATTACATGAACTCCTAAAATTTGATTAAAACTTGTTTTTTGGTCCTTGTTGTAGAGGTTTCGGGCGACCGGGTCTAAATGGGCCTTAAAATGGACCCGTTGAACTTATAACTGCGTAAAAAGAACAGAAGTTGAATTTTTGCAATACAATAGTGTTGAAAAGCTCGTAATCAACGATATGAACTCTTAAGTTTTGATTAAAACTTGTTTTGCGGTCCTTTTTGTAGAGGTTTTCGGACGAGGGGTGTAAATGAGCCGTAAAATGGACCCGTTGGACTTTTAACTGAGTAAAAAGTACAAAAAATTAGTTTTTGCAATATAATCATGTTGAAAAGATCGTAATCAATTATATGAACTCCTAAAATTTGATCAAAACTTGTTTTTCAGTCATTTTTGAAGAGGTTTCAAACGAGCGGGTCTAAATGGGCCGTAAAATTGACCCGTTGGATTTTTAACTGAGTTAAAATACCGAATTTGAGTTTTTGCAATATATTCTTGTTTAAAAGCTCGTAATCAATTATATGAACCCCTAAAATTGGATCAAAACTTGTTTTTCGGTCCTTTTTGTAGAGGTTTCGGACGAGCGGGTCTAAATGGGCCTTAAAATGGACCCGTTGAACTTGTAACTGCGTAAAAACAACAAAAATTGAATTTTTGCAATACAATAGTGTTGAAAAGCTCGTAATCAACGATATGAACTCTTAAGTTTTGATTAAAACTTGTTTTGCGGTCCTTTTGGTAGAGGTTTCGGACGAGCGTGTGTAAATGGGCCGGAAAATGGACCCGTTGGACTTTTAACTGAGTAAAAATACAGAAATTAAGTTTTTGCAATATAATCGTGTTGAAACGATCGTAATCAATTATATGAACTCCTAAAATTTGATTAAAACTTGTTTTTCAGTCATTTTTGAAGATGTTTCAGGCGAGCGGTACTAAATGGGCCGTAAAATGGACTCGTTGGACTTTTAACTGAGTAAAAAATACAGAAATGGACTTTTTGCAATATAATCTTGTTGAAAAGCTCGTAATCAATTATATGAACTCCTAAAATTGGATCAAAACTTGTTTTTCGTTCCATTTTGTAGTGGTTTCGGACGAGCGGGTCTAAATGGGCCTTAAAATGGACCCGTTGAACTTATAACTGCGTAAAATGAACATAAATTGAATTTTTGCAATACAATAGTGTTGAAAAGCTCGTAATCAACGATATGAACTCTTAAGTTTTGATTAAAACTTGTTTTGCGGTCCTTTTTGTAGAGGTTTCGGACGAGCGGGTGTAAATGGGCCGTAAAATGGACCCGTTGGACTTTTAACTGAGTAAAAAATACAGAAATTGAGTTTTTGCAATATAATAGTGTTGAAACGATCGTAATCAATTATATGAACTCCTAAAATTTGATTAAAACTTGTTTTTCAGTCATTTTTGAAGAGGTTTCGGGCGAGCGGGTCCAAATGGGCCGTAAAATGGACACGTTGGACTTTTAACTGAGTAACAAATACCGAATTTGAGTTTTTGCAATATAATCTTGTTGAAAAGCTCGTAATAAATTATATGAACTCCTAAAATTTGATCAAATCTTGTTTTTCAGTCATTTTTGAAGAGGTTTCGGACGAGCGGGTCTAAATGGACCTGAAAATGGACCAGTTGAACTTATAACTTCGTAAAAAGAACAGAAATTGAATTTTTGCAATACAATCGTGTTGAAAAGATCGTAATTAGTTATATGAACTCCTAAAATTTGATTAAAACTTGTTTTTCAGTCATTTTTGAAGAGGTTTCGGGCGAGCGGGTCTAAATGGGCCGTAAAATGGACCCGTTGGACTTTTAACTAAGTAAAAAATACCGAATTAGAGTTTTTGCAATATAATCTTGTTGAAAAGCTCGTAATCAATTATATGAACTCGTAAAATTGGTTCAAAACTTGTTTTCGGTCCTTTTTGTAGAGGTTTTGGACGAGCGAGTCTAAATGGACCTTAAAATGGACCCGTTGAACTTATAACTGCGTAAAAAGAACAGAAATTGAATTTTTGCAATACAATAGTGTTGAAAAGCACGTAATCAACGATATAAACTCTTAAGTTTTGATTATAAGTTTTTTTGTGGTCCTTTTTGTAGAGGTTTCGGACGAGCGGGTCTAAATTGGCCGTAAAATGGACCCGTTGGACTTTTAACTGAGTAAAAAGTACAAAAATTGAGTTTTTGCAATATAATCGTGTTGAAAAGATCGTAATCAATTTTATGAACTCCTAAAATTTGATTAAAACTTGTTTTTCAGTCATTTTTAAAGAGGTTTCGGGCAGCGGGTCTAAATGGGCCGTAAAATGGACCCGTTGGACTTTTAACTGAGTAAAAAATACTGAATTTTAGTTTTTGCAGTATAATCTTGTTGAAAAGCTCGTAGTCAATTATATGTACTCCTAAAATTGGATTAAAACTTTTTTTCGGTCCTTTTTGTATAGGTTTCGGACGAGCAGGTCTAAATGGGCCTTAAAATGGACCCGTTGAACTTATAACTTCGTAAAAACAACAGAAATTGAATTTTTGCAATACAATAGTGTTGAAAAGCTCGTAATCAACTATATGAACTCTTAAGTTTGATTAAAACTTGTTTTGCGATCCTTTTTGTAGATGTTTCCGACGAGCAGGTCTAAATGGAAAGTAAAATGGACCCGTTGGACTTTTAACTGAGTAAAAAGTACAAAAATTGAGTTTTTGCAATATAATCGTGTTGAAAAGATCGTAATCAATGATATGAAGTCCTAAAATTTGATTAAAACATGTTTTCAGTCATTTTTGAAGAGGTTTCGGGCGAGCGGGTCTAAGTGGGCCGTAAAATGGACCCGTTAGACTTTTAACGGAGTAAAAAATACCGAATTTGAGTTGTTGCAATATAATATTTTTGAAAAGCTCGTTATCAATTATATGATCTCCTAAAATTTGATTAAAACTTGTTTTTCAGTCATTTTTGAAGAGGTTTCGGACGAGCGGGTCTAAATGGGCCTTAAAATGGACCCGTTGAACTTATAACTGCGTAAAAATAACAGAAATTGAATTTTTGCAATACAATCGTGTTGAAAAGATCGTAATCAATTATATGAACTCTTAAAATTTGATTAAAACTTGTTTTCATTCATTTTTGAAGAGGTTTCGGGCGAGCGGGTCTAAATGGGCCGTAAAATGGACCCGTTGGACTTTTAACTGAGTTAAAAATACCGAATTTGAGTTTTTGCAATATAATCTTGTTGAAAAGCTCGTCAGTTATATGAACTCCTAAAATTTTATTAAAACTTATTTTTCAGTCATTTTTTAAGAGTTTTTGGACGAGTGGGTCTAAATGGGCCTTAAAATGGACACGTTGAACTTATAACTGCGTAAAAAGAACAGAAATTGAATTTTTGCAATACAATCATGTTGAAAAGATCGTAATTAGTTATATGAACTCCGAAAATTTGATGAAAACTTGTTTTTCAGTCATTTTTGAAGAGGTTTCGGGCGAGCGGGTCTAAATTGGCCGTAAAATGGACCCGTTGGACTTTTAACTAAGCAAAAAATACAGAAATGGAATTTTTGCAATATAATCTTGTTGAAAAGCTCGTAATCAATTATATGAACTCGTAAAATTGGATCAAAACTTGTTTTTCGGTCCTTTTTGTAGAGATTTCGGACGAGCGAGTCTAAATGGGCCTTAAAATGGACCCGTTGAACTTATAACTGCGTAAAAAGAACAAAAATTGAATTTTTGCAATACAATAGTGTTGAAACGCTCGTAATCAACGATATGAACTCTTAATTTTTTATTAAAACTTGTTTTGTGGTCCTTTTTGTAGAGGTTTCGGACGAGCGGGTCTAAATGGGCCGTAAAATGGACTCGTTGGACTTTTAACTAAGTAAAAAGTACAAAAATTGAGTTTTTGCAATATAATCGTGTTGAAAAGATCGTAATAAATTATATGAACTCCTAAAATTTGATTAAAACTTGTTTTTCAGTCATTTTTGAAGAGGTTTCAGGCGAGCGGTACTAAATGGGCCGTAAAATGGACTCGTTGGACTTTTAACTGAGTAAAAAATACAGAAATGGACTTTTTGCAATATAATCTTGTTGAAAAGCTCGTAATCAATTATATGAACTCCTAAAATTGGATCAAAACTTGTTTTTCGTTCCATTTTGTAGTGGTTTCGGACGAGCGGGTCTAAATGGGCCTTAAAATGGACCCGTTGAACTTATAACTGCGTAAAATGAACATAAATTGAATTTTTGCAATACAATAGTGTTGAAAAGCTTGTAATCAACGATATGAACTCTTAAGTTTTGATTAAAACTTGTTTTGCGGTCCTTTTGTAGAGGTTTCGGACGAGCGGGTGTAAATGGGCCGTAAAATGACCCGTTGGACTTTTAACTGAGTAAAAAATACAGAAATTGAGTTTTTGCAATATAATAGTGTTGAAACGATCGTAATCAATTATATGAACTCCTAAAATTTGATTAAACTTGTTTTTCAGTCATTTTTGAAGAGGTTTCGGGCGAGCGGGTCCAAATGGGCCGTAAAATGGACACGTTGGACTTTTAACTGAGTAACAAATACCGAATTTGAGTTTTTGCAATATAATCTTGTTGAAAAGCTCGTAATAAATTATATGAACTCCTAAAATTTGATCAAATCTTGTTTTTCAGTCATTTTTGAAGAGGTTTCGGACGAGCGGGTCTAAATGGACCTGAAAATGGACCAGTTGAACTTATAACTTCGTAAAAAGAACAGAAATTGAATTTTTGCAATACAATCGTGTTGAAAAGATCGTAATTAGTTATATGAACTCCTAAAATTTGATTAAAACTTGTTTTTCAGTCATTTTTGAAGAGGTTTCGGGCGAGCGGGTCTAAATGGGCCGTAAAATGGACCCGTTGGACTTTTAACTAAGTAAAAAATACCGAATTAGAGTTTTTGCAATATAATCTTGTTGAAAAGCTCGTAATCAATTATATGAACTCGTAAAATTGGTTCAAAACTTGTTTTCGGTCCTTTTTGTAGAGGTTTTGGACGAGCGAGTCTAAATGGACCTTAAAATGGACCCGTTGAACTTATAACTGCGTAAAAAGAACAGAAATTGAATTTTTGCAATACAATAGTGTTGAAAAGCACGTAATCAACGATATAAACTCTTAAGTTTTGATTATAAGTTTTTTTGTGGTCCTTTTTGTAGAGGTTTCGGACGAGCGGGTCTAAATTGGCCGTAAAATGGACCCGTTGGACTTTTAACTGAGTAAAAAGTACAAAAATTGAGTTTTTGCAATATAATCGTGTTGAAAAGATCGTAATCAATTTTATGAACTCCTAAAATTTGATTAAAACTTGTTTTTCAGTCATTTTTAAAGAGGTTTCGGGCAGCGGGTCTAAATGGGCCGTAAAATGGACCCGTTGGACTTTTAACTGAGTAAAAAATACTGAATTTTAGTTTTTGCAGTATAATCTTGTTGAAAAGCTCGTAGTCAATTATATGTACTCCTAAAATTGGATTAAAACTTTTTTTCGGTCCTTTTTGTATAGGTTTCGGACGAGCAGGTCTAAATGGGCCTTAAAATGGACCCGTTGAACTTATAACTTCGTAAAAACAACAGAAATTGAATTTTTGCAATACAATAGTGTTGAAAAGCTCGTAATCAACTATATGAACTCTTAAGTTTGATTAAAACTTGTTTTGCGGTCCTTTTTGTAGATGTTTCCGACGAGCAGGTCTAAATGGAAAGTAAAATGGACCCGTTGGACTTTTAACTGAGTAAAAAGTACAAAAATTGAGTTTTTGCAATATAATCGTGTTGAAAAGATCGTAATCAATGATATGAAGTCCTAAAATTTGATTAAAACATGTTTTCAGTCATTTTTGAAGAGGTTTCGGGCGAGCGGGTCTAAGTGGGCCGTAAAATGGACCCGTTAGACTTTTAACGGAGTAAAAAATACCGAATTTGAGTTGTTGCAATATAATATTTTTGAAAAGCTCGTTATCAATTATATGATCTCCTAAAATTTGATTAAAACTTGTTTTTCAGTCATTTTTGAAGAGGTTTCGGACGAGCGGGTCTAAATGGGCCTTAAAATGGACCCGTTGAACTTATAACTGCGTAAAAATAACAGAAATTGAATTTTTGCAATACAATCGTGTTGAAAAGATCGTAATCAATTATATGAACTCTTAAAATTTGATTAAAACTTGTTTTCAGTCATTTTTGAAGAGGTTTCGGGCGAGCGGGTCTAAATGGGCCGTAAAATGGACCCGTTGGACTTTTAA
The DNA here is from genome assembly GCA_030270665.1 of Hibiscus trionum. Classification (NCBI taxonomy): domain Eukaryota; kingdom Viridiplantae; phylum Streptophyta; class Magnoliopsida; order Malvales; family Malvaceae; genus Hibiscus; species Hibiscus trionum. The sequence goes on along the minus strand of BSYR01000026.1, from coordinate 34,075,282 downwards.
CTGAGTTAAAAATACCGAATTTGAGTTTTTGCAATATAATCTTGTTGAAAAGCTCGTCAGTTATATGAACTCCTAAAATTTTATTAAAACTTATTTTTCAGTCATTTTTTAAGAGTTTTTGGACGAGTGGGTCTAAATGGGCCTTAAAATGGACACGTTGAACTTATAACTGCGTAAAAAGAACAGAAATTGAATTTTTGCAATACAATCATGTTGAAAAGATCGTAATTAGTTATATGAACTCCGAAAATTTGATGAAAACTTGTTTTTCAGTCATTTTTGAAGAGGTTTCGGGCGAGCGGGTCTAAATTGGCCGTAAAATGGACCCGTTGGACTTTTAACTAAGCAAAAAATACAGAAATGGAATTTTTGCAATATAATCTTGTTGAAAAGCTCGTAATCAATTATATGAACTCGTAAAATTGGATCAAAACTTGTTTTTCGGTCCTTTTTGTAGAGATTTCGGACGAGCGAGTCTAAATGGGCCTTAAAATGGACCCGTTGAACTTATAACTGCGTAAAAAGAACAAAAATTGAATTTTTTCAATACAATAGTGTTGAAACGCTCGTAATCAACGATATGAACTCTTAATTTTTTATTAAAACTTGTTTTGTGGTCCTTTTTGTAGAGGTTTCGGACGAGCGGGTCTAAATGGGCCGTAAAATGGACTCGTTGGACTTTTAACTAAGTAAAAAGTACAAAAATTGAGTTTTTGCAATATAATCGTGTTGAAAAGATCGTAATAAATTATATGAACTCCTAAAATTTGATTAAAACTTGTTTTTCAGTCATTTTTGAAGAGGTTTCAGGCGAGCGGTACTAAATGGGCCGTAAAATGGACTCGTTGGACTTTTAACTGAGTAAAAAATACAGAAATGGACTTTTTGCAATATAATCTTGTTGAAAAGCTCGTAATCAATTATATGAACTCCTAAAATTGGATCAAAACTTGTTTTTCGTTCCATTTTGTAGTGGTTTCGGACGAGCGGGTCTAAATGGGCCTTAAAATGGACCCGTTGAACTTATAACTGCGTAAAATGAACATAAATTGAATTTTTGCAATACAATAGTGTTGAAAAGCTTGTAATCAACGATATGAACTCTTAAGTTTTGATTAAAACTTGTTTTGCGGTCCTTTTTGTAGAGGTTTCGGACGAGCGGGTGTAAATGGGCCGTAAAATGGACCCGTTGGACTTTTAACTGAGTAAAAAATACAGAAATTGAGTTTTTGCAATATAATAGTGTTGAAACGATCGTAATCAATTATATGAACTCCTAAAATTTGATTAAAACCTGTTTTTCAGTCATTTTTTGAAGAGGTTTCGGGCGAGCGGGTCTAAATGGGCCGTAAAATGGACCCGTTGGACTTTTAACTGAGTAAAAAATACCGAATTTGAGTTTTTGCAATATAATCTTGTTGAAAAGCTCGTAATCAATTATATGAACTCCTAAAATTTGATCAAATCTTGTTTTTCAGTCCTTTTTGTAGAGGTTTCGGGCGACCAGGTCTAAATGGGCCTTAAAATGGACCCGTTGAACTTATAACTGCGTAAAAAGAACAAAAATTGAATTTTTGCAATACAATAGTGTTAAAAGCTCGTAATAAACAATATGAACTCTTAAGTTTTGATTAAAACTTGTTTTGCTGTCCTTTTTGTAGAGGTTTCGGACGAGCGGGTCTAAATGGGTCGTAAAATGGACCCGTTGGACTTTTAACTGAGTAAAAAGTACAAAAATTTAGTTTTTGCAATATAATCGTGTTGAAACGATCGTAATCAATGATATGAAGTCCTAAAATTTGATTAAAACTTTTTTTAGTCATTTTTGAAGAGGTTTCGGGCGAGCGGGTCTAAATGGGCCGTAAAATGGACCCGTTGGAATTTTAACTGAGTTAAAAATACCGAATTTGAGTTTTTGCATTATAATCTTGTTGAAAAGCTCGTAATCAATTATATGAACTACTAAAATTTGATCAAAACTTGTTTTTCAGTCATTTTTGAAGAGGTTTCGGACGAGCGGGTCTAAATGGGCCTTAAAATGGACCCGTTGAACTTATAACTGCGTAAAAAGAACAGAAATTGAATTTTTGCAATACAATCGTGTTGAAAAGATCATAATCAGTTATATGAACTCCTAAAATTTGATTAAAACTTGTTTTTCAGTCATTTTTGAAGAGGTTTCGGGCGAGCGGGTCTAAATGGGCCGTAAAATGGACCCGTTGGACATTTAACTAAGTAAAAAATACCGAATTTGAGTTTTTGCAATATAATCTTGTTGAAAAGCTCGTAATCAATTATATGAACTCCTAAAACTTGATCAAAACTTGTTTTTCGGTCATTTTTGTAGAGGTTTCGGGCGACCAGGTCTAAATGGGCTTTAAAATGGACCCGTTGAACTTATAACTGCGTAAAAAGAACAAAAATTGAATTTTTCCAATACAATAGTGTTGAAAAGCTCGTAATAAACAATATGAACTCTTAAGTTTTGATTAAAACTTGTTTTGCGGTCCTTTTTGTAGAGGTTTCGGACGAGCGGGTCTAAATGGACCCGTTGGACTTTTAACTGAGTAAAAAGTACAAAAATTGAGTTTTTGCAATATAATCGTGTTGAAACGATCGTAATCAATAATATGAAGTCCTAGAATTTGATTAAAACTTTTTTTCAGTCATTTTTGAAGAGGTTTCGGGCGAGCGGGTCTAAATGGGCCGTAAAATGGACCCGTTGGAATTTTAACTGAGATAAAAACACTGAATTTGTGTTTTTGCAATATAATCTTGTTGAGAAGCTCGTAATCAATTATATGAACTACTAAAATTTGATCAAAACTTGTTTTTCAGTCATTTTTGAAGAGGTTTCGGACGAGCAGGTCTAAACGGGTCTTAAAATGGACCCGTTGAACTTATAACTGCGTAAAAATAACAGAAATTGAATTTTTGCAATACAATCGTGTTGAAAAGATCGTACCCAGTTATATGAACTCCTAAAATTTGATTAAAACTTGTTTTTCAGTCATTTTTGAAGAGGTTTCGGGCGAGCGGGTCTAAATGGGCCGTAAAATGGACCCGTTGGACTTTTATCTAAGTAAAAAATACCGAATTTGAGTTTTTGCAATATAATCTTGTTCAAAAGCTCGTAATCAATTATATGAACTCGTAAAATTGGATCAAAACTTCTTTTTCGGTCCTTTTTGTAGAGGTTTCGGACGAGCGAGTCTAAATGGGCCTTAAAATGGACCCGTTGAACTTATAACTGCGTAAAAAGAACAGAAATTGAATTTTTGCAATACAATAGTGTTGAAAATCTCGTAATCAACGATATGAACTCTTAAGTTTTGATTAAAACTTGTTTTGCGATCCTTTTTGTAGAGGTTTCAGACGAGCGGGTCTAAATGGGCCGTAAAATGGACCAGTTGGACTTTTAACTGAGTAAAAAGTACAAAAACTGAGTTTTTGCAATATAATCGTCTTGAAAAGATCGTAATCAATGATATGCAGTCCTAAAATTTGATTAAAACCTGTTTTTCAGTTATTTTTTGAAGAGGTTTCGGGCGAGCGGGTCTAAATGGGCTGTAAAATGGACCCGTTGGACTTTTAACTGAGTAAAAAATACCGAATTTGAGTTTTTGCAATATAATCGTGTTGAAAAGATCTTAATCAATTATATGAACTCCTAAAATTTGATTAAAACTTGTTTTTTAGTCCTTTTTGTAGAAGTTTCGGGCGACCAGGTCTAAATGGGCCTTAAAATGGACCCGTTGGACTTTTTACTGAGTAAAAAATACCGAATTTGAGTTTTTGCAATATAATCTTGTTGAAAAGCTCGTAATCAATTATATGAACTCCTAAAATTTGATTAAAACGTGTTTTTCAGTCATTTTTGAAGAGGTTTCGGACGAGCGGGTCTAAATGGGCCTTAAAATGGACCCATTGAACTTATAACTGCGTAAAAATAACATAGATTGAATTTTTGCAATACAATCGTGTTGGAAAGATCGTAATCAGTTATATGAACTCCTAAAATTTGATTAAAACTTGTTTTTCAGTCATTTTTTAAGAGGTTTCGGGCGAGGGGGTCTAAATGGGCCGTAAATTGGACCCGTTAGACTTTTAACTGAGTAAAAAGTTCAAAAATTGAATTTTTGCAATATATTCGTGTTGAAAAGATCGTAATCAATTATATGAACTCTTAAAATTTGATTAAAACTTGTTTTTAGTCATTTTTGAAGAGGTTTCGGGCGAGCGGGTCTAAATGGGCCGTAAAATGGACCCGTTGGACTTTTAACTGAGTTAAAAATACCAAATTTGAGTTTTTGCAATATAATCTTGTTGAAAAGCTCGTAATCAATTATATGAACTCCTAAAATTTGATCATAACTTGTTTTTCAGTCATTTTTAAGAGGTTTCGGACGAGCGGGTCTAAATTGGCCTTAAAATAGACCCGTTGAACTTATAACTGCGTAAAAAGAACAGAAATTGAATTTTGCAATACAATCGTGTTGAAAAGATCGTAATTAGTTATATGAACTCCTAAAATTTGATTAAAACTTGTTTTTCAATCATTTTTGAAGAGGTTTCGGGCGAGCGGGTCTAAATGGGCCGTAAAATGGACCCGTTGAACTTTTAAATAAGTAAAAAAATACCGAATTTGAGTTTTTGCAATATAATCTTGTTGAAAAGCTCATAATCAATTATATGAACTTGTAAAATTGGATCGAAACTTGTTTTTCGGTCTTTTTTGTAGAGGTTTTGGACGAGCGGGTTTAAATGGGCCTTAAAATGGACCCGTTGAACTTATAACTGCGTAAAAAGAACAGAAATTTAATTTTTGCAATACAATAGTGTTGAAACGCTCGTAATCAACGATATGAACTCTTGAGTTTTGATTAAAACTTGTTTTGCGGTCCTTTTTGTAGAGGTTTCGGACGAACGAGTCTAAATGGGCCGTAAAATGGACTCGTTGGACTTTTAACTGAGTAAAAAGTACAAAAATTGAGTTTTTGCAATATAATCGTGTTGAAAAGATCGTAATAAATTATATGAACTCCTAAAATTTGATTAAAACTTGTTTTTAGTCATTTTTGAAGAGGTTTCGGGCGAGCGGGTCTAAATGGGCCGTAAAATGGACCCGTTGGACTTTTAACTGAGTAAAAAATACCGAATTTGAGTTTTTGCAATATAATCTTGTTGAAAAGCTCGTAATCAACTATATGAACTCCTAAAATTTGATCAAAACTTGTTTTTCAGTCATTTTTGAAGAGGTTTTGAACGAGCGGGTCTAAATGGGCCTTAAAATGGACCCGTTGAACTTATAACTGCGTAAAAATAATAGAAATTGAGTTTTTGCAATACAATAGTGTTGAAAAGCTCGTAATCAACGATATGAACTCTTAAGTTTTGATTAAAACTTTTTTTTGCGATCCTTTTTGTAGAGGTTTCAGACGAGCGGGTCTAAATGGGCCGTAAAATGGACCAGTTGGACTTTTAACTGAGTAAAAAGTACAAAAACTGAGTTTTTGCAATATAAACGTCTTGAAAAGATCTTAATCAATGATATGCAGTCCTAAAATTTGATTAAAACCTGTTTTTCAGTCATTTTTTGAAGAGGTTTCGGGCGAGCGGGTCTAAATGGGCTGTAAAATGGACCCGTTGGACTTTTAACTGAGTAAAAAATACCGAATTTGAGTTTTTGCAATATAATCGTGTTGAAAAGATCTTAATCAATTATATGAACTCCTAAAATTTGATTAAAACTTGTTTTTTAGTCCTTTTTGTAGAAGTTTCGGGCGACCGGGTCTAAATGGGCCTTAAAATGGACCCGTTGGACTTTTTCCTGAGTAAAAAATACCGAATTTGAGTTTTTGCAATATAATCTTGTTGAAAAGCTCGTAATCAATTATATGAACTCCTAAAATTTGATTAAAACGTGTTTTTCAGTCATTTTTGAAGAGGTTTCGGACGAGCGGGTCTAAATGGGCCTTAAAATGGACCCATTGAACTTATAACTGCGTAAAGATAACATAGATTGAATTTTTTCAATACAATCGTGTTGGAAAGATCGTAATCAGTTATATGAACTCCAAAAATTTGATTAAAACTTGTTTTTCAGTCATTTTTTAAGAGGTTTCGGGCTAGGGGGTCTAAATGGGCCGTAAAATGGACCCGTTAGACTTTTAACTGAGTAAAAAGTACAAAAATTGAATTTTTGCAATATAATCGTGTTGAAAAGATCGTAATCAATTATATGAACTCCTAAAATTTGATTAAAACTTGTTTTTAGTCATTTTTGAAGAGGTTTCAGGCGAGCGGGTCTAAATGGGCCATAAAATGGACCCGTTGGACTTTTAACTGAGTTAAAAATACCGAATTTGAGTTTTTGCAATATAATCTTGTTGAAAAGCTCGTAATCAATTATATGAACTCCTAAAATTTGATCATAACTTGTTTTTCAGTCATTTTTAAGAGGTTTCGGACGAGCGGGTCTAAATGGGCCTTAAAATGGACCAGTTGAACTTATAACTACGTAAAAAGAACAGAAATTGAATTTTGCAATACAATCGTGTTGAAAAGATCGTAATTAGTTATATGAACTCCTAAAATTTGATTAAAACTTGTTTTTCAGTCATTTTTGAAGAGGTTTCGGGCGAGCGGGTCTAAATGGGCCGTAAAATGGACCCGTTGAACTTTTAAATAAGTAAAAAAATACCGAATTTGAGTTTTTACAATATAATCTTGTTGAAAAGCTCATAATCAATTATATGAACTTGTAAAATTGGATCAAAACTTGTTTTTCGGTCCTTTTTGTAGAGGTTTTGGACGAGCGGGTCTAAATGGGCCTTAAAATGGACCCGTTGAACTTATAACTGCGTAAAAAGAACAGAAATTTAATTTTTGCAATACAATAGTGTTGAAACGCTCGTAATCAACGATATGAACGCTTAAGTTTTGATTAAAACTTGTTTTGTGGTCCTTTTTGTAGAGGTTTCGGACGAACGAGTCTAAATGGGCCGTAAAATGGACTCGTTGGACTTTTAACTGAGTAAAAAGTACAAAAATTGAGTTTTTGCAATATAATCGTGTTGAAAAGATCGTAATAAATTATATGAACTCCTAAAATTTGATTAAAACTTGTTTTTAGTCATTTTTGAAGAGGTTTCGGGCGAGCGGGTCTAAATGGGCCGTAAAATGGACCCGTTGGACTTTTAACTGAGTAAAAAATACCGAATTTGAGTTTTTGCAATATAATCTTGTTGAAAAGCTCATAATCAATTATATGAACTCGTAAAATTGGATCAATACTTGTTTTTCGGTCCTTTTTGTAGAGGTTTCGGGTGAGCGGGTCTAAATGGGCCTTAAAATGGACCCGTTGAACTTATAACTGCGTAAAAAGAACATAAATTGAATTTTTGCAATACAATAGTGTTGAAAAGATCGTAATCAACGATATGAACTCTTAAGTTTTGATTAAAACTTTTTTTGCGATCCTTTTTGTAGAGGTTTCGGACGAGCGGGTCTAAATGGGCCGTAAAATGGACCTGTTGGACTTTTAACCGAGTAAAAAGTACAAAAATTGAGTTTTTGCAATATAATCGTGTTGAAAAGATCGTAATTAGTTATATGAACTCCTAAAATTTGATTAAAACTTGTTTTTCAGTCATTTTTGAAGAGGTTTCGGGCGAGCGGGTCTAAATGGGCCGTAAAATGGACCCGTTGGACTTTTAACTGAGTAAAAAATACCGAATTTGAGTTTTTGCAATATAATCTTGTTGAAAAGCTCGTAATCAATTATATGAACTCCTAAAATTTGATCAGATCTTGTTTTTCAGTCATTTTTGAAGAGGTTTTGAACGAGCGGGTCTAAATGGGACTTAAAATGGACCCGTTGAACTTATAATTGCGTAAAAATAATAGAAATTGAATTTTTGCAATACAATCATGTTGAAAAGCTCGTAATCAACGATATGAACTCTTAAGTTTTGATTAAAACTTGTTTTGCGGTCCTTTTTGTAGAGGTTTCGGACGAGCGGGTGTAAATGGGCCGTAAAATGGACTCGTTGGACTTTTAACTGAGTAAAAAATACATAAATTGAGTTTTTGCAATATAATCGTGTTGGAACGATTGTAATCAATTATATGAACTCCTAGAATTTGATTAAAACTTGTTTTTCAGTCCTTTTTGAAGAGGTTTCGGGCGAGCGGGTCTAAATGGGCCGTAAAATGGACCCGTTGGACTTTTAACTGAGTAAAAAATACCGAATTTGAGTTTTTGCAATATAATCGTGTTGAAAAGATCTTAATCAATTATATGAACTCCTAACATTTGATTAAAACTTGATTTTTAGTCCTTTTTTAAGAGGTTTCGGGCGAGCGAGTCTAAATGGGCCGTAAAATGGACCCGTTGGACTTTTTACTGAGTAAAAAATACCGAATTTGAGTTTTTGCAATATAATCTTGTTGAAAAGCTCGTAATCAATTATATGAACTCCTAAAATTTGATTAAAACGTGTTTTTCAGTCATTTTTGAAGAGGTTTCGGGCGAGCGGGTCTAAATGGGCCGTAAAATGGACCCGTTGGACTTTTAACTGAGTTAAAAATACCGAATTTGAGTTTTTGCAATATAATCTAGTTGAAAAGCTCGTAATCAATTATATGAACTCCTAAAATTTGATCATAACTTGTTTTTCAGTCATTTTTAAGAGGTTTCGGACAAGCGGGTCTAAATGGGCCTTAAAATGGACCCGTTGAACTTATAACTGCGTAAAAAGAACAGAAATTGAATTTTGCAATACAATTGTGTTGAAAAGATCGTAATTAGTTATATGAACTCCTAAAATTTGATTAAAAAAATTTTTTCAGTCATTTTTGAAGAGGTTTCGGGCGAGCGGGTCTAAATGGGCCGTAAAATGGACCAGTTGGACTTCTAACTAAGTAAAAAAATACCGAATTTGAGTTTTTGCATTATAATCTTGTTGAAAAGCTCATAATCAATTATATGAACTCGTAAAATTGGATCAAAACTTGTTTTTCGGTCCTTTTTGTAGAGGTTTTGGACGAGCGGGTCTAAATGGGCCTTAAAATGGACATGTTGAACTTATAACTGCGTAAAAAGAACAGAAATTTAATTTTTGCAATACAATAGTGTTGAAACGCTCGTAATCAACGATATGAACTCTTAAGTTTTGATTAAAACTTGTTTTGCGGTCCTTTTTGTAGAGGTTTCGGACGAACGAGTCTAAATGAGCCGTAAAATGGACTCGTTGGACTTTTAACTGAGTAAAAAGTACAAAAATTAGTTTTTGCAATATAATCGTTTTGAAAAGATCGTAATAAATTATATGAACTCCTAAAATTTGATTAAAACTTGTTTTTCAGTCATTTTTGAAGAGGTTTCGGGCGAGCGGGTCTAAATGGGCCGTAAAATGGACCCGTTGGACTTTTAACTGAGTAAAAAATACCGAATTTGAGTTTTTGCAATATAATCTTGTTGAAAAGCTCATAATCAATTATATGAACTCGTAAAATTGGATCAATACTTGTTTTTCGGTCCTTTTTGTAGAGGTTTCGGGCGAGCGGGTCTAAATGGGCCTTAAAATGGACCCGTTGAACTTATAACTGCGTAAAAAGAACAGAAATTGAATTTTTGCAATACAATAGTGTTGAAAAGCTCGTAATCAACGATATGAACTCTTAAGTTTTGATTAAAACTTTTTTTTGCGATCCTTTTTGTAGAGGTTTCGGACGAGCGGGTCTAAATGGGCCGTAAAATGGACCAGTTGGACTTTTAATTGAGTAAAAAGTACAAAAACTGAGTTTTTGCAATATAATCGTCTTGAAAAGATCGTAATCAATGATATGCAGTCCTAAAATTTGATTAAAACCTGTTTTTCAGTCATTTTTTGAAGAGGTTTCGGGCGAGCGGGTCTAAATGGGCCGTAAAATGGACCCGTTGGACTTTTACCTGAGTAAAAAATACCGAATTTGAGTTTTTGCAATATAATCGTGTTGAAAAGATCTTAATCAATTATATGAACTCCTAAAATTTGATTAAAACTTGTTTTTTTGTCCTTTTTTAAGAGGTTTCGGGCGAGCGAGTCTAAATGGGCCGTAAAATGGACCCGTTGGACTTTTTACTGAGTAAAAAAATACCGAATTTGAGTTTTTGCAATATAATCTTGTTGAAAAGCTCGTAATCAATTATATGAACTCCTAAAATTTTGATTAAAACGTGTTTTTCAGTCATTTTTGAAGAGGTTTCGGACGAGCGGGTCTAAATGGGCCTTAAAATGGACCCATTGAACTTATAACTGCGTAAAAATAACATAAATTGAATTTTTGCAATATAATCGTGTTGGAAAGATCGTAATCAGTTATATGAACTCCTAAAATTTGATTAAAACTTGTTTTTCAGTCATTTTTGAAGAGGTTTCGGGCGAGGGGGTCTAAATGGGCCGTAAAATGGACCCGTTAGACTTTTAACTGAGTATAAAGTACAAAAATTGAATTTTTGCAATATAATCGTGTTGAAAAGATCGTAATCAATTATATGAACTCCTAAAATTTGATTAAAACTTGTTTTTTAGTCATTTTTGAAGATGTTTCGGGCGAGCGGGTCTAAATGGGCCGTAAAATGGACCCGTTGGACTTTTAACTAAGTAAAAAAATACCGAATTTGAGTTTTTGCAATATAATCTTGTTGAAAAGCTCATAATCAATTATATGAACTCGTAAAATTGGATCAAAACTTGTTTTTCGGTCCTTTTTGTAGAGGTTTTGGACGAGCGGGTCTAAACGGGCCTTAAAATGGACCCGTTGAACTTATAACTGCGTAAAAAGAACAGAAATTTAATTTTTGCAATACAATAGTGTTGAAACGCTCGTAATCAACGATATGAACTCTTAAGTTTTGATTAAAACTTGTTTTTCGGTCCTTTTTGTAGAGGTTTCGGACGAACGAGTCTAAATGGGCAGTAAAACGGACTCGTTGGACTTTTAACTGAGTAAAAAGTACAAAAATTGAGTTTTTGCAATATAATCGTGTTGAAAAGATCGTAATCAATTATATGAACTCCTAAAATTTGAATAAAACTTGTTTTTCAGTCATTTTTGAAGAGGTTTCGGGCGAGCGGGTCTTAGTAGGCCGTAAAATGGACCTGTTGGACTTTTAACGAACTAAAAAATACCGAATTTGAGTTTTTGCCATATTATATTTTTGAAAAGCTCGTAATCAATTATATGAACTCCTAAAATTTGATTAAAACTTGTTTTTCAGTCATTTTTGAAGAGGTTTCAGACGAGCGGGTCTAAATGGGCCGTAAAATGGACCAATTGGACTTTTAACTGAGTAAAAAGTACAAAAAACTGAGTTTTTGCAAAATAATCGTCTTGAAAAGATCGTAATCAATGATATGCAGTCCTAAAATTTGATTAAAACCTGTTTTTCAGTCATTTTTTGAAGAGGTTTCGGGCGAGCGGGTCTAAATGGGCTGTAAAATGGACCCGTTGGACTTTTAACAGAGTAAAAAGTACAAAAATTGAGTTTTTGCAATATAATCGTGTTGAAAAGATCGTAATCAATTATATGAACTCCTAAAATTTGATTAAAACTTGTTTTTCAGTCATTTTTGAAGAGGTTACGGGCGAGCGGGTCTAAATGGGCCGTAAAATGGACCCGTTGGAATTTTAACTGAGTTAAAAATACCGAATTTGAGTTTTTGCAATATAATCTTGTTGAAAAGCTCGTAATCAATTATATGAACTCGTAAAATTGGATCAAAACTTGTTTTTCGGTCCTTTTTGTAGAGGTTTCGGACGAGCGAGTCTAAATGGGCCTTAAAATGGACCCGTTGAACTTATAACTACGTAAAAAGAACAAAAATTGAATTTTTGCAATACAATAGTGTTGAAACGCTCGAAATCAACGATATGAACTCTTAATTTTTGATTAAAACTTGTTTTGCGGTCCTTTTTGTAGAGGTTTCGTACGAGCGGGTCTAAATGGGCCGTAAAATGGACTCGTTGGACTTTTAACCAAGTAAAAAGTACAAAAATTGAGTTTTTTTAATATAATCGTGTTGAAAAGATCGTAATAAATTATATTAACTCCTAAAATTTGATTAAAACTAGTTTTTCAGTCATTTTTGAGGAGGTTTCGGGCGAGCGGGTCTAAATGGGCCGTAAAATGGACCCGTTGGACTTTTAACTAAGTAAAAAATACCGAATTTGAGTTTTTGCAATATAAAATTGTTGAAAAGTTCGTAATCAATTATATGAACTTCTAAAATTGGATCAAAACTTGTTTTTCGGTCCTTTTTGTACAAGTTTCGGATGAGCGGGTCTAAATGGGCCTTAAAATGGACCCGTTGAACTTATAACCGCGTAAAAATAATAGAAATTAAATTTTTGCAATACAATCGTGTTGAAAAGCTCGTAATCAACGATATGAACTCTTAAGTTTTGATTAAAACTTGTTTTGCGGTCCTTTTTGTAGAGGTTTCGGACGAGCGGGTCTAAATGGGCCGTAAAATGGACCTGTTGGACTTTTAACTGAGTAAAAAGTACAAAAATCGAGTTTTTGCAAAATAATCGTGTTGAAAAGATCGTAATCAATTATATGAACTCCTAAAATTTGATTAAAACTTGTTTTTCAGTCATTTTTAAAGTGGTTTCGGGCGAGCGGGTCTAAATGGGCCGTAAAATGGACCCGTTGGACTTTTAACTGAGTAAAAAAAACCGAATTTTAGTTTTTGCAATATTATCTTGTTGAAAAGCTCGTAATCAATTATATGAACTCCTAAAATCTGATCAAATCTTGTTTTTCAGTCATTTTTGAAGAGGTTTCGGACGAGCGGGTCTAAATGAGCCTTAAATGGACCCGTTGAACTTATAACTGCGTAAAAATAATAGAAATTAAGTTTTTGCAATACAATCGTGTTGAAAAGCTCGTAATCAACGATATGAACTCTTAAGTTTTGATTAAAACTTGTTTTGCGGTCCCTTTTGTAGAGGTTTCGGACGAGCGAGTTTAAATGGGCCGTAAAATGGACCCGTTGGACTTATAACTACGTAAAAAGAACAAAAATTGAATTTTTGCAATACAATAGTGTTGAAACGCTCGAAATCAACGATATGAACTCTTAATTTTTGATTAAAACTTGTTTTGCGGTCCTTTTTGTAGAGGTTTCGTACGAGCGGGTCTAAATGGGCCGTAAAATGGACTCGTTGGACTTTTAACTAAGTAAAAAGTACAAAAATTGAGTTTTTTTAATATAATCGTGTTGAAAAGATCGTAATAAATTATATGAACTCCTAAAATTTGATTAAAACTAGTTTTTCAGTCATTTTTGAAGAGGTTTCGGGCGAGCGGGTCTAAATGGGCCGTAAAATGGACCCGTTGGACTTTTAACTAAGTAAAAAATACCGAATTTGAGTTTTTGCAATATAAAATTGTTGAAAAGTTCGTAATCAATTATATGAACTTCTAAAATTGGATCAAAACTTGTTTTTCGGTCCTTTTTGTACATGTTTCGGATGAGCGGGTCTAAATGGGCCGTAAAATGGACCCGTTGAACTTATAACTGCGTAAAAAGAACAGAAATTGAATTTTTGCAATACAAAAGTGTTGAAAATCTCGTAATCAACGATATGAACTCTTAAGTTTTGATTAAAACTTGTTTTGCGGTCTTTTTTGTAGAGGTTTCAGACGAGCGATTCTAAATGGGCCGTAAAATGGACCTGTTGGACTTTTAACTGAGTAAAAAGTACAAAAATTGAGTTTTTGCAATATAATCGTGTTGAAAAGATCGTAATCAATTATATGAACTCCTAAAATTTGAATAAAACTTGTTTTTCAGTCATTTTTGAAGAGGTTTCGGGCGAGCGGGTCTTAGTGGGCCGTAAAATGGACCTGTTGGACTTTTAACAGATTAAAAAATACCGAATTTGAGTTTTTGCCATATTATATTTTTGAAAAGCTCGTAATCAATTATATGAACTCCTAAAATTTGATTAAAACTTGTTTTGCAGTCATTTTTGAAGAGGTTTCAAACGAGCGGGTCTAAATGGGCCGTAAAATGGACCAGTTGGACTTTTAACTGAGTAAAAAGTACAAAAACTGAGTTTTTGCAATATAATCGTCTTGAAAAGATCGTAATCAATGATATGCAGTCCTAAAATTTGATTAAAACCTGTTTTTCAGTCATTTTTTGAAGAGGTTTCGGGCGAGCGGGTCTAAATGGGCTGTAAAATGGACCCGTTGGACTTTTAACTGAGTAAAAAGTACAAAAATTGAGTTTTTGCAATATAATCGTGTTGAAAAGATCGTAATCAATTATATGAACTCCTAAAATTTGATTAAAACTTGATTTTCAGTCATTTTTGAAGAGGTTACGGGCGAGCGGGTCTAAATGGGCCGTAAAATGGACCCGTTGGAATTTTAACTGAGTTAAAAATACCGAATTTGAGTTTTTGCAATATAATCTTGTTGAAAAGCTCGTAATCAATTATATGAACTCCTAAAATTTGATCATAACTTGTTTTTCAGTCATTTTTTAAGAGGTTTCGAACGAGCGGGTCTAAATGGGCCTTAAAATGGACCCGTTGAACTTATAACTGCGTAAAAAGAACAGAAATTGAATTTTTGCAATACAATCGTGTTGAAAAGATCGTAATTAGTTATATGAACTCTGAAAATTTGATTAAAACTTGTTTTTCAGTCATTTTTGAAGAGGTTTCGGGCGTGCGGGTCTAAATGGGCCGTAAAATGGACCCGTTGGACTTTTAACTGAGTAAAAAGTACATAAATTGAGTTTTTTCAATATAATCATGTTGAAAAGATCGTAATCAATTATATGAACTCCTAAAATTTGATTAAAACTTATTTTTCAGTCATTTTTGAAGAGGTTTCGGGCAAGCGGGTCTGAATTGGCCGTAAAATGGACCCGTTGGACTTTTAACAAAGTAAAAAATATCGAATTTTAGTTTTTGCAATATAATCTTGTTGAAAAGCTCGTAATCAATTATATGAACTCCTTAAATTTGATCAAATCTTGTTTTTCAGTCATTTTTGAAGAGGTTTCGGACGAGCGGGTGTAA
The DNA here is from genome assembly GCA_030270665.1 of Hibiscus trionum. Lineage (NCBI taxonomy): Eukaryota > Viridiplantae > Streptophyta > Magnoliopsida > Malvales > Malvaceae > Hibiscus > Hibiscus trionum. The sequence goes on along the minus strand of BSYR01000026.1, from coordinate 34,060,195 downwards.
ATGGGCCGTAAAATGGACCCGTTGCACTTTGAACTGAGTAAAAAATACAGAAATGGACTTTTTGCAATATAATCTTGTTAAAAAGTTCGTAATCAATTATATGAACTCGTAAAATTGGATCAAAACTTGTTTTTCGTTCCTTTTTGTAGAGGTTTCGGACGAGCGGGTCTAAATGGGCCTTAAAATGGACCCGTTGAACTTATAACTGCGTAAAAACAACAGAAATTGAATTTTTGCAATACAATAGTGTTGAAAAGCTCGTAATCAACTATATGAACTCTTAAGTTTTGATTAAAACTTGTTTTGCGGTCCTTTTTGTAGAGGTTTCGTACGAGCGGGTCTAAATGGGCCGTAAAATGGACCCGTTGGACTTTTAACTGAGTAAAAAGTACAAAAATTGAGTTTTTGCAATATAATCGTGTTGAAACGATCGTAATCAATGATATGAAGTCCTAAAATTTGATTAAAACTCTTTTTCAGTCATTTTTGAAGAGGTTTCGGGCGAGCGGGTCTAAATGGGCCGTAAAATGGACCCGTTGGAATTTTAACTGAGTTAAAAATACCGAATTTGAGTTTTTGCAATATAATCTTGTGGAAAAGCTCGTAATCAATTATATGAACTACTAAAATTTGATCAAAACTTGTTTTTTAGTCATTTTTGAAGAGGTTTCGGACGAGCGGGTCAAAATGGGCCTTAAAACGGACCCGTTGAACTTATAACTGCGTAAAAATAACAGAAATTGAAGTTTTGCAATACAATCATGTTGAAAAGATCGTAATCAGTTATATGAACTCCTAAGATTTGATTAAAACTTGTTTTTGAGTCATTTTTTAAGAGGTTTCGGGCGAGCGGGTCTAAATGGGCCGTAAAATGGACCCGTTGGACTTTTAACTAAGTAAAAAATACCGAATTTGAGTTTTTGCAATATAATCTTGTTGAAAAGCTCGTAATCAATTATATGAACTCGTAAAATTGGATCAAAACTTGTTTTTCGGTCCTTTTTGTAGAGGTTTCGGACGAGCGAGTCTAAATGGGCCTTAAAATGGACCCGTTGAACTTATAACTGCGTAAAAAGAACAGAAATTGAATTTTTGCAATACAATAGTGTTGAAAATCTCGTAATCAACGATATGAACTCTTAAGTTTTGATTAAAACTTGTTTTGCGGTCTTTTTTGTAGAGGTTTCAGACGAGCGATTCTAAATGGGCCGTAAAATGGACCTGTTGGACTTTTAACTGAGTAAAAAGTACAAAAATTGAGTTTTTGCAATATAATCGTGTTGAAAAGATAGTAATCAATTATATGAACTCCTAAAATTTGAATAAAACTTGTTTTTCAGTCATTTTTGAAGAGGTTTCGGGCGAGCGGGTCTTAGTGGGCCGTAAAATGGACCTGTTGGACTTTTAACGGACTAAAAAATACCGAATTTGAGTTTTTGCCATATTATATTTTTGAAAAGCTCGTAATCAATTATATGAACTCCTAAAATTTGATTAAAACTTGTTTTTCAGTCATTTTTGAAGAGGTTTCAGACGAGCGGGTCTAAATGGGCCGTAAAATGGACCAGTTGGACTTTTAACTGAGTAAAAAGTACAAAAACTGAGTTTTTGCAAAATAATCGTCTTGAAAAGATCGTAATCAATGATATGCAGTCCTAAAATTTGATTAAAACCTGTTTTTCAGTCATTTTTTGAAGAGGTTTCAGGCGAGCGGGTCTAAATGGGCTGTAAAATGGACCCGTTGGACTTTTAACTGAGTTAAAAGTACAAAAATTGAGTTTTTACAATATAATCGTGTTGAAAAGATCGTAATCAATTATATGAACTCCTAAAATTTGATCATAACTTGTTTTTCAGTCATTTTTTAAGAGGTTTCGAACGAGCGGGTCTAAATGGGCCTTAAAATGGACCCGTTGAACTTATAACTGCGTAAAAAGAACAGAAATTGAATTTTTGCAATACAATCGTGTTGAAAAGATCGTAATTAGTTATATGAACTCTGAAAATTTGATTAAAACTTGTTTTTCAGTCATTTTTGAATAGGTTTCGGGCAAGCGGGTCTAAATGGGTCGTAAAATGGACCCGTTGGACTTTTAACTGAGTAAAAAATACAGAAATGGACTTTTTGCAATATAATCTTGTTGAAAAGCTCGTAATCAATTATATGAACTCGTAAAATTGGATCAAAACTTGTTTTTCGGTCCTTTTTGTAGAGGTTTCGGACGAGCGAGTCTAAATGGGCCTTAAAATGGACCCGTTGAACTTATAACTACGTAAAAAGAACAAAAATTGAATTTTTGCAATACAATAGTGTTAAAACGCTCGAAATCAACGATATGAACTCTTAATTTTTGATTAAAACTTGTTTTGCGGTCCTTTTTGTAGAGGTTTCGTACGAGCGGGTCTAAATGGGCCGTAAAATGGACTCGTTGGACTTTTAACCAAGTAAAAAGTACAAAAATTGAGTTTTTTTAATATAATCGTGTTGAAAAGATCGTAATAAATTATATGAACTCCTAAAATTTGATTAAAACTAGTTTTTCAGTCATTTTTGAAGAGGTTTCGGGCGAGAGGGTCTAAATGGGCCGTAAAATGGACCCGTTGGACTTTTAACTAAGTAAAAAATACCGAATTTGAGTTTTTGCAATATAAAATTGTTGAAAAGTTCGTAATCAATTATATGAACTTCTAAAATTGGATCAAAACTTGTTTTTCGGTCCTTTTTGTACATGTTTCGGATGAGCGGGTCTAAATGGGCCTTAAAATGGACTCGTTGAACTTATAACTGCGTAAAAAGAACAGAAATTGAATTTTTGCAATACAATAGTGTTGAAAAGCTCGTAATCAACGATATGAACTCTTAAGTTTTGATTAAAACTTGTTTTGCGGTCCTTTTTGTAGAGGTTTCGGACGAGCGGGTCTAAATGGGCCGTAAAATGGACCCGTTGGACTTTTAACTGAGTAAAAGGTACAAAAATTGAGTTTTTGCAATATAATCGTGTTGAAAAGATCGTAATCAATTATATGAACTCCTAAAATTTGATTAAAACTTGTTTTTTAGTCATTTTTGAAGAGGGTTCGGGCGAGCGGGTCTAAATGGGCCGTAAAATGGACCCGTTGGAATTTTAACTGAGTTAAAAATACCGAATTTGAGTTTTTGCAATATAATCATCTTGAAAAGCTCGTAATCAATTATATGAACTCCTAAAATTTGATCAAAACTTGTTTTTCAGTCATTTTTTAAGAGGTTTCGGACGAGCGGGTCTAAATGGGCCTTAAAATGTACCCGTTGAACTTATAACTGCGTAAAAAGAACATAAATTGAATTTTTGCAATACAATAGTGTTGAAAAGCTCGTAATCAACAATATGAACTCTTAAGTTTTGATTAAAACTTATTTTGCGGGTCTTTTGTAGGGGTTTCGGACGAGCGGGTCTAAATGGGTCGTAAAATGGACCCGTTGGACTTTTAACTGAGTAAAAAGTACAAAAATTGAGTTTTTGCAAAATAATCGTGTTGAAAAGATCGTAATCAATTATATGAACTCCTAAAATTTGATTAAAACTTATTTTCAGTCATTTTTGAAGTGGTTTCGGGCGAGCGGGTCTAAATGGGCCGTAAAATTGACCCGTTGGACTTTTAACTGAGTAAAAAAAACTGAATTTTAGTTTTTGCAATATTATCTTGTTGAAAAGCTCGTAATCAATTATATGAACTCCTAAAATCTGATCAAATCTTGTTTTTCAGTCATTTTTGAAGAGGTTTCGGACGAGCGGGTCTAAATGGGCCTTAAATGGACCCGTTGAACTTATAACTGCGTAAAAATAATAGAAATTAAGTTTTTGCAATACAATCGTGTTGAAAAGCTCGTAATCAACGATATGAACTCTTAAGTTTTGATTAAAACTTGTTTTGCGGTCCCTTTTGTAGAGGTTTCGGATGAGCGGGTTTAAATGGGCCGTAAAATGGACCCGTTGGACTTATAACTACGTAAAAAGAACAAAAATTGAATTTTTGCAATACAATAGTGTTGAAACGCTCGAAATCAACGATATGAACTCTTAATTTTTGATTAAAACTTGTTTTGCGGTCCTTTTTGTAGAGGTTTCGTACGAGCGGGTCTAAATGGGCCGTAAAATGGACTCGTTGGACTTTTAACCAAGTAAAAAGTACAAAAATTGAGTTTTTTTAATATAATCGTGTTGAAAAGATCGTAATAAATTATATGAACTCCTAAAATTTGATTAAAACTAGTTTTTCAGTCATTTTTGAAAAGGTTTCGGGCGAGCGGGTCTAAATGGGCCGTAAAATGGACCCGTTGGACTTTTAACTAAGTAAAAAATACCGAATTTGAGTTTTTGCAATATAAAATTGTTGAAAAGTTCGTAATCAATTATATGAACTTCTAAAATTGGATCAAAACTTGTTTTTCGGTCCTTTTTGTACATGTTTCGGATGAGCGGGTCTAAATGGGCCGTAAAATGGACCCGTTGAACTTATAACTGCGTAAAAAGAACATAAATTGAATTTTTGCAATACAATAGTGTTGAAAATCTCGTAATCAACGATATGAACTCTTAAGTTTTGATTAAAACTTGTTTTGCGGTCTTTTTTGTAGAGGTTTCAGACGAGCGATTCTAAATGGGCCGTAAAATGGACCTGTTGGACTTTTAACTGAGTAAAAAGTACAAAAATTGAGTTTTTGCAATATAATCGTGTTGAAAAGATCGTAATCAATTATATGAACTCCTAAAATTTGAATAAAACTTGTTTTTCAGTCATTTTTGAAGAGGTTTCGGGCGAGCGGGTCTTAGTGGGCCGTAAAATGGACCTGTTGGACTTTTAACAGACTAAAAAATACCGAATTTGAGTTTTTGCCATATTATATTTTTGAAAAGCTCGTAATCAATTATATGAACTCCTAAAATTTGATTAATACTTGTTTTTCAGTCATTTTTGAAGAGGTTTCAGACGAGCGGGTCTAAATGGGCGGTAAAATGGACCAGTTGGACTTTTAACTGAGTAAAAAGTACAAAAATTGAGTTTTTGCAATATAATCGTGTTGAAAAGATCGTAATCAACGATATGAACTCTTAAGTTTTGATTAAAACTTGTTTTGCGGTCCTTTTTGTAGAGGTTTCGGACGAGCGGGTCTAAATGGGCCGTAAAATGGACCCGTTGGACTTTTAACTGAGTAAAAAGTACAAAAATTGAGTTTTTGCAAAATAATCGTGTTGAAAAGATCGTAATCAATTATATGAACTCCTAAAATTTGATTAAAACTTGTTTTTCAGTCATTTTTGAAGTGGTTTCGGGCGAGCGGGTCTAAATGGGCCGTAAAATGGACCCGTTGGACTTTTAACTGAGTAAAAAAACCGAATTTTAGTTTTTGCAATATTATCTTGTTGAAAAGCTCGTAATCAATTATATGAACTCCTAAAATCTGATCAAATCTTGTTTTTCAGTCATTTTTGAAGAGGTTTCGGACGAGCGGGTCTAAATGGGCCTTAAATGGACCCGTTGAACTTATAACTGCGTAAAAATAATAGAAATTAAGTTTTTGCAATACAATCGTGTTGAAAAGCTCGTAATCAACGATATGAACTCTTAAGTTTTGATTAAAACTTGTTTTGCGGTCCCTTTTGTAGAGGTTTCGGATGAGCGGGTTTAAATGGGCCGTAAAATGGACCCGTTGGACTTATAACTACGTAAAAAGAACAAAAATTGAATTTTTGCAATACAATAGTGTTGAAACGCTCGAAATCAACGATATGAACTCTTAATTTTTGATTAAAACTTGTTTTGCGGTCCTTTTTGTAGAGGTTTCGTACGAGCGGGTCTAAATGGGCCGTAAAATGGACTCGTTGGACTTTTAACCAAGTAAAAAGTACAAAAATTGAGTTTTTTTAATATAATCGTGTTGAAAAGATCGTAATAAATTATATGAACTCCTAAAATTTGATTAAAACTAGTTTTTCAGTCATTTTTGAAGAGGTTTCGGGCGAGCGGGTCTAAATGGGCCGTAAAATGGACTCGTTGGACTTTTAACTAAGTAAAAAATACCGAATTTGAGTTTTTGCAATATAAAATTGTTGAAAAGTTCGTAATCAATTATATGAACTTCTAAAATTGCATCAAAACTTGTTTTTCGGTCCTTTTTGTACATGTTTCGGATGAGCGGGTCTAAATGGGCCGTAAAATGGACCCGTTGAACTTATAACTGCGTAAAAAGAACAGAAATTGAATTTTTGCAATACAATAGTGTTGAAAAGATCGTAATCAACGATATGAACTCTTAAGTTTTGATTAAAACTTGTTTTGCGGTCTTTTTTGTAGAGGTTTCAGACGAGCGATTCTAAATGGGCCGTAAAATGGACCTGTTGGACTTTTAACTGAGTAAAAAGTACAAAAATTGAATTTTTGCAATATAATCGTGTTGAAAAGATCGTAATCAATTATATGAACTCCTAAAATTTGAATAAAACTTGTTTTTCAGTCATTTTTGAAGAGGTTTCGCGCGAGCGGGTCTTAGTGGGCCGTAAAATGGACCTGTTGGACTTTTAACGGACTAAAAAATACCGAATTTGAGTTTTTGCCATATTATATTTTTAAAAAGCTCGTAATCAATTATATGAACTCCTAAAAATTGATTAAAACTTGTTTTACAGTCATTTTTGAAGAGGTTTCAGACGAGCGGGTCTAAATGGGCCGTAAAATGGACCAGTTGGACTTTTAACTGAGTAAAAAGTACAAAAACTGAGTTTTTTCAATATAATCGTCTTGAAAAGATCGTAATCAATGATATGCAGTCCTAAAATTTGATTAAAACCTGTTTTTCAGTCATTTTTTGAAGAGGTTTCGGGCGAGCGGGTCTAAATGGGCTGTAAAATGGACCCGTTGGACTTTTAACTGAGTAAAAAGTACAAAAATTGAGTTTTTGCAATATAATCGTGTTGAAAAGATCGTAATCAATTATATGAACTCCTAAAATTTGATTAAAACTTGTTTTTCAGTCATTTTTGAAGAGGTTACGGGCGAGCGGGTCTAAATGGGCCGTAAAATGGACCCGTTGGAATTTTAACTGAGTTAAAAATACCAAATTTGAGTTTTTGCAATATAATCTTGTTGAAAAGCTCGTAATCAATTATATGAACTCCTAAAATTTGATCATAACTTGTTTTTCAGTCATTTTTGAAGAGGTTTCGGGCGAGCGGGTCTAAATGGGCCGTAAAATGGACCCGTTGGACTTTTAACTGAGTAAAAAATACAGAAATTGACTTTTTGCAATATAATCTTGTTGAAAAGCTCGTAATCAATTATATGAACTCGTAAAATTGGATCAAAACTTGTTTTTCGGTCCTTTTTGTAAAGGTTTCGGACGAGCGAGTCTAAATGGGCCTTAAAATGGACCCGTTGAACTTATAACTACGTAAAAAGAACAAAAATTGAATTTTTGCAATACAATAGTGTTGAAACGCTCGAAATCAACGATATGAACTCTTAATTTTTGATTAAAACATGTTTTGTGGTCCTTTTTGTAGAGGTTTCGTACGAGCGGGTCTAAATGGGCCGTAAAATGGACTCGTTGGACTTTTAACCAAGTAAAAAGTACAAAAATTGAGTTTTTTTAATATAATCGTGTTGAAAAGATCGTAATAAATTATATGAACTCCTAAAATTTGATTAAAACTAGTTTTTCAGTCATTTTTGAAGAGGTTTCGGGCGAGCGGGTCTAAATGGGCCGTAAAATGGACCCGTTGGACTTTGAACTAAGTAAAAAATACCGAATTTGAGTTTTTGCAATATAAAATTGTTGAAAAGTTTGTAATCAATTATATGAACTTCTAAAATTGGATCAAAACTTGTTTTTCGGTCCTTTTTGTACATGTTTCGGATGAGCGGGTCTAAATGGGCCTTAAAATGGACCCGTTGAACTTATAACTGCGTAAAAAGAACAGAAATTGAATTTTTGCAATACAATAGTGTTGAAAAGCTCGTAATCAACGATATGAACTCTTAAGTTTTGATTAAAACTTGTTTTGCGGTCCTTTTTGTAGAGGTTTCGGACGAGTGGGTCTAAATGGGCCGTAAAATGGACCCGTTGGACTTTTAACTGAGTAAAAGGTACAAAAATTGAGTTTTTGCAATATAATCGTGTTGAAAAGATCGTAATCAATTATATGAACTCCTAAAATTTGATTAAAACTTGTTTTTTAGTCAATTTTGAAGAGGGTTCGGGCGAGCGGGTGTAAATGGGCCGTAAAATGGACCCGTTGGACGTTTAATTGAGTAAAAAATGTAGAAATTTAGTTTTTGCAATATAATCGTGTTGAAACGATCGTAATCAATTATATGAACTCCTAAAATTTGATTAAAACTTGTTTTCCAGTCCTTTTTGAAGAGGTTTCGGGCGAGCGGGTCTAAATGGCCGTAAAATGGACCCGTTGGACTTTTAACTGAGTAAAAAGTACATAAATTTTGTTTTTTCAATATAATCGTGTTGAAAAGATCGTAATCAATTATATGAACTCCTAAAATTTGATTAAAACTTGTTTTTCAGTCATTTTTGAAGAGGTTTCGGGCGAGCGGGTCTAAATGGGCCGTAAAATGGACCCGTTGGACTTTTAACTAAGTAAAAAATACCGAATTTTAGTTTTTGCAATATTATCTTGTTGAAAAGCTCTTAATCAATTATATGAACTCCTAAAATTTGATCAAATCTTGTTTTTCAGTCATTTTTGAAGAGGTTTCGGACGAGCGGGTCTAAATGGGCCTTAAAATGGACCCGTTGAACTTATAACTGCGTAAAATAATAGAAATTAAATTTTTGCAATACAATCGTGTTGAAAAGCTCGTAATCAACGATATGAACTCTTAAGTTTTGATTAAAACTTGTTTTGCGGTCCCTTTTGTAGAGGTTTCGGACGAGCGGGTTTAAATGGGCCGTAAAATGGACCCGTTGGACTTTTAACTGAGTAAAAAGTACATAAATTTAGTTTTTTCAATATAATCGTGTTGAAAAGATCGTAATCAATTATATGAACTCCTAAAATTTGATTAAAACTTGTTTTTCAGTCATTTTTGAAGTGGTTTCGGGCGAGCGGGTCTAAATGGGCCGTAAAATGGACCCGTTGGACTTTTAACTGAGTAAAAAAAACCGAATTTTAGTTTTTGCAATATTATCTTGTTGAAAAGCTCGTAATCAATTATATGAACTCCTAAAATCTGATCAAATCTTGTTTTTCAGTCATTTTTGAAGAGGTTTCGGACGAGCGGATCTAAATGGGCCTTAAATGGACCCGTTGAACTTATAACTGCGTAAAAATAATAGAAATTAAGTTTTTGCAATACAATCGTGTTGAAACGCTCGTAATCAACGATATGAACTCTTAAGTTTTGATTAAAACTTGTTTTGCGGTCCCTTTTGTGGAGGTTTCGGACGAGCAGGTTTAAATGGGCCGTAAAATGGACCCGTTGGACTTTTATCTGAGTAAAAAATACAGAAATTGAGTTTTTGCAATATAATCGTGTTTAAACGATCGTAATCAATTATATGAACTCCTAAAATTTGATTAAAACTTGTTTTTCAGTCCTTTTTGAAGAGGTTTCGGGCGAGCGGGTCTAAATGGGCCATAAAATGGACCCGTTGGACTTTTAACTAAGTAAAAAATGCCGAATTTGAGTTTTTGCAATATAATCTTGTTGAAAAGCTCGTAATCAATTATATGAACTCCTAAAATTTGATTAAAACTTGTTTTTCAGTCATTTTGAAAGAGGTTTCGGGCGAGCGGGTCTAAATGAGCCTTGAAATAGACTCGTTGAACTTATAACTGCGTAAAAAGAACATAAATTGAATTTTTGCAATACAATAGTGTTGAAAAGCTCGTAATCAACGATATGAACACTTAAGTTTTGATTAAAACTTGTTTTGCGGTCCTTTTTATAGAGGTTTCGGACGAGCGAGTCTAAATGGGCCGTAAAATGGACCCGTTGGACTTTGAACTGAGTAAAAAATACAGAAATGGACTTTTTGCAATATAATCTTGTTGAAAAGCTCGTAATTATATGAACTCCTAAAATTGGATCAAAACTTGTTTTTCGGTCCTTTTTGTAGTGGTTTCGGACGAGCGGGTCTAAATGAGCCTTAAAATGGACCCGTTGAACTTATAACTGCGTAAAAAGAACATGAATCGAATTTTTGCAATACAATAGTGTTGAAAAGCTCGTAATCAACGATATGAACTCTTAAGTTTTGATTAAAACTTTTTTGCGGTCCTTTTTGTAGAGGTTTCGGACGAGCGGGTCTAAATGGGCCGTAAAATGGACCCGTTGGACTTTTAACTGAGTAAAAAGTACATAAATTGAGTTTTTTCAATATAATCATGTTAAAAAGATCGTAATCAATTATATGAACTCCTAAAATTTGGTTAAAACTTATTTTTCAGTCATTTTTGAAGAGGTTTCGGGCGAGCGGGTCTGAATTGGCCGTAAAATGGACCCGTTGGACTTCTAACTAAGTAAAAAATATCGAATTTTAGTTTTTGCAATATAATCTTGTTGAAAAGCTCGTAATCAATTATATAACTCCTAAAATTTGATCAAATCTTGTTTTTCAGTCATTTTTTAAGAGGTTTCGGACGAGCGGGTGTAAATGGGCCGTAAAATGGACCCGTTGCACTTTGAACTGAGTAAAAAATACAGAAATGGACTTTTTGCAATATAATCTTGTTGAAAAGTTCGTAATCAATTATATGAACTCGTAAAATTGGATCAAAACTTGTTTTTCGGTCCTTTTTGTAGAGGTTTCGGACGAGCGGGTCTAAATGGGCCTTAAAATGGACCCGTTGAACTTATAACTGCGTAAAAAGAACAGAAATTGAATTTTTGCAATACAATAGTGTTGAAAAGCTCGTAATCAACCATATGAACTCTTAAGTTTTGATTAAAACTTGTTTTGCGGTCCTTTTTGTAGAGGTTTCGGACGAGCGGGTCTAAATGGGCCGTAAAATGGACCCGTTGGACTTTTAACTGAGTAAAAAGTACAAAAATTGAGTTTTTGCAATATAATCGTGTTGAAACGATCGTAATCAATGATATGAAGTCCTAAAATTTGATTAAAACTCTTTTTCAGTCATTTTTGAAGAGGTTTCGGGCGAGCGGGTCTAAATGGGCCGTAAAATGGACCCGTTGGAATTTTAACTGAGTTAAAAATACCGAATTTGAGTTTTTGCAATATAATCTTGTGGAATAGCTCGTAATCAATTATATGAACTACTAAAATTTGATCAAAACTTGTTTTTCAGTCATTTTTGAAGAGGTTTCGGACGAGCGGGTCAAAATGGGCCTTAAAACGGACCCGTTGAACTTATAACTGCGTAAAAATAACAGAAATTGAAGTTTTGCAATACAATCATGTTGAAAAGATCGTAATCAGTTATATGAACTCCTAAGATTTGATTAAAACTTGTTTTTGAGTCATTTTTAAGAGGTTTCGGGCGAGCAGGTCTAAATGGGCCGTAAAATGGACCCGTTGGACTTTTAACTAAGTAAAAAATACCGAATTTGAGTTTTTGCAATATAATCTTGTTGAAAAGCTCGTAATCAATTATATGAACTCGTAAAATTGGATCAAAACTTGTTTTTCGGTCCTTTTTGTAGAGGTTTCGGACGAGCGAGTCTAAATGGGCCTTAAAATGGACCCGTTGAACTTATAACTGCGTAAAAAGAACAGAAATTTAATTTTTGCAATACAATAGTGTTGAAAATCTCGTAATCAACGATATGAACTCTTAAGTTTTGATTAAAACAAGTTTTGCGGTCTTTTTTGTAGAGGTTTCAGACGAGCGAGTCTAAATGGGCCGTAAAATGGACCTGTTGGACTTTTAACTGAGTAAAAAGTACAAAAATTAAGTTTTTGCAATATAATCGTGTTGAAAAGATCGTAATCAATTATATGAACTCCTAAAATTTGAATAAAACTTGTTTTTCAGTCATTTTTGAAGAGGTTTCGGGCGAGCGGGTCTTAGTGGGCCGTAAAATGGACCTGTTGGACTTTTAACGGACTAAAAAATACCGAATTTGAGTTTTTGCCATATTATATTTTTGAAAAGCTCGTAATAAATTATATGAACTCCTAAAATTTGATTAAAACTTGTTTTTCAGTCATTTTTGAAGAGGTTTCAGACGAGCGGGTCTAAATGGGCGGTAAAATGGACCAGTTGGACTTTTAACTGAGTAAAAAGTACAAAAACTGAGTTTTTGCAATATAATCGTCTTGAAAAGATCGTAATCAATGATATGCAGTCCTAAAATTTGATTAAAACCTGTTTTTCAGTCATTTTTTGAAGAGGTTTCGGGCGAGCGGGTCTAAATGGGCTGTAAAATGGACCGTTGGACTTTTAACTGAGTAAAAAGTACAAAAATTGAGTTTTTGCAATATAATCGTGTTGAAAAGATCGTAATCAATTATATGAACTCCTAAAATTTGATTAAACTTGTTTTTCAGTCATTTTTGAAGAGGTTACGGGCGAGCGGGTCTAAATGGGCCGTAAAATGGACCCGTTGGAATTTTAACTGAGTTAAAAATACCGAATTTGAGTTTTTGCAATATAATCTTGTTGAAAAGCTCGTAATCAATTATATGAACTCCTAAAATTTGATCAAAACTTGTTTTTCAGTCATTTTTGAAGAGGTTTCGAACGAGCGGGTCTAAATGGGCCTTAAAATGGACCCGTTGAACTTATAACTGCGTAAAAAGAACAGAAATTGAATTTTTGCAATACAATCGTGTTGAAAAGATCGTAATTAGTTATATGAACTCTGAAAATTTGATTAAAACTTGTTTTTCAGTTATTTTTGAAGAGGTTTGGAGCGAGCGGGTCTAAATGGGCCGTAAAATGGACCCGTTGGACTTTTAACTGAGTAAAAAATACAGAAATGGACTTTTTGCAATATAATCTTGTTGAAAAGCTCGTAATCAATTATATGAACTCGTAAAATTGGATCAAAACTTGTTTTTCGGTCCTTTTTGTAGAGGTTTCGGACGAGCGAGTCTAAATGGGCCTTAAAATGGACCCGTTGAACTTATAACTACGTAAAAAGAACAAAAATTGAATTTTTGCAATACAATAGTGTTGAAACGTTCGAAATCAACGATATGAACTCTTAATTTTTGATTAAAACTTGTTTTGCGGTCCTTTTTGTAGAGGTTTCGTACGAGCGGGTCTAAATGGGCCGTAAAATGGACTCGTTGGACTTTTAACCAAGTAAAAAGTACAAAAATTGAGTTTTTTTAATATAATCGTGTTGAAAAGATCGTAATAAATTATATGAACTCCTAAAATTTGATTAAAACTAGTTTTTCAGTCATTTTTGAAGAGGTTTCGGGCGAGCGGGTCTAAATGGGCCGTAAAATGGACCCGTTGGACTTTTAACTAAGTAAAAAATACTGAATTTGAGTTTTTGCAATATAAAATTGTTGAAAAGTTCGTAATCAATTATATGAACTTCTAAAATTGGATCAAAACTTGTTTTTCGGTCCTTTTTGTACATGTTTCGGATGAGCGGGTCTAAATGGGCCTTAAAATGGACTCGTTGAACTTATAACTGCGTAAAAAGAACAGAAATTGAATTTTTGCAATACAATAGTGTTGAAAAGCTCGTAATCAACGATATGAACTCTTAAGTTTTGATTAAAACATGTTTTGCGGTCCTTTTTGTAGAGGTTTCGGACGAGCGGGTCTAAATGGGCCGTAAAATGGACCCGTTGGACTTTTAACTGAGTAAAAGGTACAAAAATTGAGTTTTTTCAATATAATCGTGTTGAAAAGATCGTAATCAATTATATGAACTCCTAAAATTTGATTAAAACTTGTTTTTTAGTCATTTTTGAAGAGGGTTCGGGCGAGCGGGTCTAAATGGGCCGTAAAATGGACCCGTTGGAATTTTAACTGAGTTAAAAATACCGAATTTGAGTTTTTGCAATATAATCATCTTGAAAAGCTCGTAATCAATTATATGAACTCCTAAAATTTGATCAAAACTTGTTTTTCAGTCATTTTTTAAGAGGTTTCGGACGAGCGGGTCTAAATGGGCCTTAAAATGTACCCGTTGAACTTATAACTGCGTAAAAAGAACATAAATTGAATTTTTGCAATACAATAGTGTTGAAAAGCTCGTAATCAACGATATGAACTCTTAAGTTTTGATTAAAACTTATTTTGCGGGTCTTTTGTAGGGGTATCGGACGAGCGGGTCTAAATGGGTCGTAAAATGGACCCGTTGGACTTTTAACTGAGTAAAAAGTACAAAAATTTAGTTTTTGCAATATAATCGTGTCGAAACGATCGTAATCAATTATATGAACTCCTAAAATTTGATTAAAACTTGTTTTCCAGTCCTTTTTGAAGAGGTTTCGGGCGAGCGGGTCTAAATGGCCGTAAAATGGACCCGTTGGACTTTTAACTGAGTAAAAAGTACATAAATTTAGTTTTTTCAATATAATCGTGTTGAAAAGATCGTAATCAATTATATGAACTCCTAAAATTTGATTAAAACTTGTTTTTCAGTCATTTTTGAAGAGGTTTCGGGCGAGCGGGTCTAAATGGGCCGTAAAATGGACCCGTTGGACTTTTCACTGAGTAAAAAATACCGAATTTTAGTTTTTGCAATATTATCTTGTTGAAAAGCTCGTAATCAATTATATGAACTCCTAAAATTTGATCAAATCTTGTTTTTCAGTCATTTTTGAAGAGGTTTCGGACGAGCGGGTCTAAATGGGCCTTAAAATGGACCCGTTGAACTTATAACTGCGTAAAAATAATAGAAATTAAATTTTTGCAATACAATCGTGTTGAAAAGCTCGTAATCAACGATATGAACTCTTAAGTTTTGATTAAAACTTGTTTTGCGGTCCTTTTTGTAGAGGTTTCGGACGAGCGGGTCTAAATGGGACGTAAAATGGACCTGTTGGACTTTTAAATAAGTAAAAAGTACAAAAATTGAGTTTTTGCAAAATAATCGTGTTGAAAAGATCGTAATCAATTATATGAACTCCTAAAATTTGATTAAAACTTGTTTTTCAGTCATTTTTGAAGAGGTTTTGGGCGAGCGGGTCTAAATGGGCCGTAAAATGGACCCGTTGGACTTTTAACTAATTAAAAAATACCGAATTTGAGATTTTGCAATATAATCTTGTTAAAAAGCTCGTAATCAATTATATGAACTCATAAAACTTGATTAGAACTTGTTTTTTAGTCATTTTTGAAGAGGTTTCGGGCGAGCGCGTCTAAATGAGCCTTAAAATGGACCCGTTGAACTTATAACTGTGTAAAAAGAACATAAATTGAATTTTTGCAATACAATAGTGTTGAAAAGCTCGTAATCAACGATATGAACACTTAAGTTTTGATTAAAACTTGTTTTGCGGTCCTTTTTATAGAGGTTTCGGACGAGCGAGTCTAAATGGGCCGTAAAATGGACCCGTTGGACTTTGAACTGAGTAAAAAATACAGAAATGGACTTTTTGCAATATAATCTTGTTCAAAAGCTCGTAATTATATGAACTCCTAAAATTGGATCAAAACTTGTTTTTCGGTCCTTTTTGTAGTGGTTTCGGACGAGCGGGTCTAAATGAGCCTTAAAATGGACCCGTTGAACTTATAACTGCGTAAAAAGAACATGAATCGAATTTTTGCAATACAATAGTGTTGAAAAGCTCGTAATCAACGATATGAACTCTTAAGTTTTGATTAAAACTTTTTTGCGGTCCTTTTTGTAGAGGTTTCGGACGAGCGGGTCTAAATGGGCCGTAAAATGGACCCGTTGGACTTTTAACTGAGTAAAAAGTACATAAATTGAGTTTTTTCAATATAATCATGTTAAAAAGATCGTAATCAATTATATGAACTCCTAAAATTTGGTTAAAACTTATTTTTCAGTCATTTTTGAAGAGGTTTCGGGCGAGCGGGTCTGAATTGGCCGTAAAATGGACCCGTTGGACTTCTAACTAAGTAAAAAATATCGAATTTTAGTTTTTGCCATATAATCTTGTTGAAAAGCTCGTAATCAATTATATAACTCCTAAAATTTGATCAAATCTTGTTTTTCAGTCATTTTTTAAGAGGTTTCGGACGAGCGGGTGTAAATGGGCCGTAAAATGGACCCGTTGCACTTTGAACTGAGTAAAAAATACAGAAATGGACTTTTTGCAATATAATCTTGTTGAAAAGTTCGTAATCAATTATATGAACTCGTAAAATTGGATCAAAACTTGTTTTTCGGTCCTTTTTGTAGAGGTTTCGGACGAGCGGGTCTAAATGGGCCTTAAAATGGACCCGTTGAACTTATAACTGCGTAAAAACAACAGAAATTGAATTTTTGCAATACAATAGTGTTGAAAAGCTCGTAATCAACCATATGAACTCTTAAGTTTTGATTAAAACTTGTTTTGCGGTCCTTTTTGTAGAGGTTTCGGACGAGCGGGTCTAAATGGGCCGTAAAATGGACCCGTTGGACTTTTAACTGAGTAAAAAGTACAAAAATTGAGTTTTTGCAATATAATCGTGTTGAAACGATCGTAATCAATGATATGAAGTCCTAAAATTTGATTAAAACTCTTTTTCAGTCATTTTTGAAGAGGTTTCGGGCGAGCGGGTCTAAATGGGCCGTAAAATGGACCCGTTGGAATTTTAACTGAGTTAAAAATACCGAATTTGAGTTTTTGCAATATAATCTTGTGGAATAGCTCGTAATCAATTATATGAACTACTAAAATTTGATCAAAACTTGTTTTTCAGTCATTTTTGAAGAGGTTTCGGACGAGCGGGTCAAAATGGGCCTTAAAACGGACCCGTTGAACTTATAACTGCGTAAAAATAACAGAAATTGAAGTTTTGCAATACAATCATGTTGAAAAGATCGTAATCAGTTATATGAACTCCTAAGATTTGATTAAAACTTGTTTTTGAGTCATTTTTAAGAGGTTTCGGGCGAGCAGGTCTAAATGGGCCGTAAAATGGACCCGTTGGACTTTTAACTAAGTAAAAAATACCGAATTTGAGTTTTTGCAATATAATCTTGTTGAAAAGCTCGTAATCAATTATATGAACTCGTAAAATTGGATCAAAACTTGTTTTTCGGTCCTTTTTGTAGAGGTTTCGGACGAGCGAGTCTAAATGGGCCTTAAAATGGACCCGTTGAACTTATAACTGCGTAAAAAGAACAGAAATTTAATTTTTGCAATACAATAGTGTTGAAAATCTCGTAATCAACGATATGAACTCTTAAGTTTTGATTAAAACTTGTTTTGCGGTCTTTTTTGTAGAGGTTTCAGACGAGCGAGTCTAAATGGGCCGTAAAATGGACCTGTTGGACTTTTAACTGAGTAAAAAGTACAAAAATTGAGTTTTTGCAATATAATCGTGTTGAAAAGATCGTAATCAATTATATGAACTCCTAAAATTTGAATAAAACTTGTTTTTCAGTCATTTTTGAAGAGGTTTCGGGCGAGCGGGTCTTAGTGGGCCGTAAAATGGACCTGTTGGACTTTTAACGGACTAAAAAATACCGAATTTGAGTTTTTGCCATATTATATTTTTGAAAAGCTCGTAATCAATTATATGAACTCCTAAAATTTGATTAAAACTTGTTTTTCAGTCATTTTTGAAGAGGTTTCAGACGAGCGGGTCTAAATGGGCGGTAAAATGGACCAGTTGGACTTTTAACTGAGTAAAAAGTACAAAAACTGAGTTTTTGCAATATAATCGTCTTGAAAAGATCGTAATCAATGATATGCAGTCCTAAAATTTGATTAAAACCTGTTTTTCAGTCATTTTTTGAAGAGGTTTCGGGCGAGCGGGTCTAAATGGGCTGTAAAATGGACCGTTGGACTTTTAACTGAGTAAAAAGTACAAAAATTGAGTTTTTGCAATATAATCGTGTTGAAAAGATCGTAATCAATTATATGAACTCCTAAAATTTGATTAAAACTTGTTTTTCAGTCATTTTTGAAGAGGTTACGGGCGAGCGGGTCTAAATGGGCCGTAAAATGGACCCGTTGGAATTTTAACTGAGTTAAAAATACCGAATTTGAGTTTTTGCAATATAATCTTGTTGAAAAGCTCGTAATCAATTATATGAACTCCTAAAATTTGATCAAAACTTGTTTTTCAGTCATTTTTGAAGAGGTTTCGAACGAGCGGGTCTAAATGGGCCTTAAAATGGACCCGTTGAACTTATAACTGCGTAAAAAGAACAGAAATTGAATTTTTGCAATACAATCGTGTTGAAAAGATCGTAATTAGTTATATGAACTCTGAAAATTTGATTAAAACTTGTTTTTCAGTTATTTTTGAAGAGGTTTGGAGCGAGCGGGTCTAAATGGGCCGTAAAATGGACCCGTTGGACTTTTAACTGAGTAAAAAATACAGAAATGGACTTTTTGCAATATAATCTTGTTGAAAAGCTCGTAATCAATTATATGAACTCGTAAAATTGGATCAAAACTTGTTTTTCGGTCTTTTTTGTAGAGGTTTCGGACGAGCGAGTCTAAATGGGCCTTAAAATGGACCCGTTGAACTTATAACTACGTAAAAAGAACAAAAATTGAATTTTTGCAATACAATAGTGTTGAAACGCTCGAAATCAACGATATGAACTCTTAATTTTTGATTAAAACTTGTTTTGCGGTCCTTTTTGTAGAGGTTTCGTACGAGCGGGTCTAAATGGGCCGTAAAATGGACTCGTTGGACTTTTAACCAAGTAAAAAGTACAAAAATTGAGTTTTTTTAATATAATCGTGTTGAAAAGATCGTAATAAATTATATGAACTCCTAAAATTTGATTAAAACTAGTTTTTCAGTCATTTTTGAAGAGGTTTCGGGCGAGCGGGTCTAAATGGGCCGTAAAATGGACCCGTTGGACTTTTAACTAAGTAAAAAATACTGAATTTGAGTTTTTGCAATATAAAATTGTTGAAAAGTTCGTAATCAATTATATGAACTTCTAAAATTGGATCAAAACTTGTTTTTCGGTCCTTTTTGTACATGTTTCGGATGAGCGGGTCTAAATGGGCCTTAAAATGGACTCGTTGAACTTATAACTGCGTAAGAAGAACAGAAATTGAATTTTTGCAATACAATAGTGTTGAAAAGCTCGTAATCAACGATATGAACTCTTAAGTTTTGATTAAAACATGTTTTGCGGTCCTTTTTGTAGAGGTTTCGGACGAGCGGGTCTAAATGGGCCGTAAAATGGACCCGTTGGACTTTTAACTGAGTAAAAGGTACAAAAATTGAGTTTTTGCAATATAATCGTGTTGAAAAGATCGTAATCAATTATATGAACTCCTAAAATTTGATTAAAACTTGTTTTTTAGTCATTTTTGAAGAGGGTTCGGGCGAGCGGGTCTAAATGGGCCGTAAAATGGACCCGTTGGAATTTTCACTGAGTTAAAAATACCGAATTTGAGTTTTTGCAATATAATCATCTTGAAAAGCTTGTAATCAATTATATGAACTCCTAAAATTTGATCAAAACTTGTTTTTCAGTCATTTTTTAAGAGGTTTCGGACGAGCGGGTCTAAATGGGCCTTAAAATGTACCCGTTGAACTTATAACTGCGTAAAAAGAACATAAATTGAATTTTTGCAATACAATAGTGTTGAAAAGCTCGTAATCAACGATATGAACTCTTAAGTTTTGATTAAAACTTATTTTGCGGGTCTTTTGTAGGGGTTTCGGACGAGCGGGTCTAAATGGGTCGTAAAATGGACCCGTTGGACTTTTAACTGAGTAAAAAGTACAAAAATTTAGTTTTTGCAATATAATCGTGTCGAAACGATCGTAATCAATTATATGAACTCCTAAAATTTGATTAAAACTTGTTTTCCAGTCCTTTTTGAAGAGGTTTCGGGCGAGCGAGTCTAAATGGCCGTAAAATGGACCCGTTGGACTTTTAACTGAGTAAAAAGTACATAAATTTAGTTTTTTCAATATAATCGTGTTGAAAAGATCGTAATCAATTATATGAACTCCTAAAATTTGATTAAAACTTGTTTTTCAGTCATTTTTGAAGAGGTTTCGGGCGAGCGGGTCTAAATGGGCCGTAAAATGGACCCGTTGGACTTTTCACTGAGTAAAAAATACCGAATTTTAGTTTTTGCAATATTATCTTGTTGAAAAGCTCGTAATCAAATATATGAACTCCTAAAATTTGATCAAATCTTGTTTTTCAGTCATTTTTGAAGAGGTTTCGGACGAGCGGGTCTAAATGGGCCTTAAAATGGACCCGTTGAACTTATAACTGCGTAAAAATAATAGAAATTAAATTTTTGCAATACAATCGTGTTGAAAAGCTCGTAATCAACGATATGAACTCTTAAGTTTTGATTAAAACTTGTTTTGCGGTCCTTTTTGTAGAGGTTTCGGACGAGCGGGTCTAAATGGGACGTAAAATGGACCTGTTGGACTTTTAACTGAGTAAAAAGTACAAAAATTGAGTTTTTGCAAAATAATCGTGTTGAAAAGATCGTAATCAATTATATGAACTCCTAAAATTTGATTAAAACTTGTTTTTCAGTCATTTTTGAAGTGGTTTTGGGCGAGCGGGTCTAAATGGGCCGTAAAATGGACCCGTTGGACTTTTAACTGAGTAAAAAAAACTGAATTTTAGTTTTTGCAATATTATCTTGTTGAAAAGCTCGTAATCAATTATATGAACTCCTAAAATCTGATCAAATCTTGTTTTTCAGTCATTTTTGAAGAGGTTTCGGACGAGCGGATCTAAATGGGCCTTAAATGGACCCGTTGAACTTATAACTGCGTAAAAATAATAGAAATTAAGTTTTTGCAATACAATCGTGTTGAAAAGCTCGTAATCAACGATATTAACTCTTAAGTTTTGATTAAAACTTGTTTTGCGGTCCCTTTTGTAGAGGTTTCGGACGAGCGGGTTTAAATGGGCCGTAAAATGGACCCGTTGGACTTTTAACTGAGTAAAAAATACAGAAATTGAGTTTTTGCAATATAATCTTGTTGAAACGATCGTAATCAATTATATGAACTCCTAAAATTTGATTAAAACTTGTTTTTCAGTCCTTTTTGAAGAGGTTTCGGGCGAGCGGGTCTAAATGGGCCATAAAATGGACCCGTTGGACTTTTAACTAAGTAAAAAATGCCGAATTTGAGTTTTTGCAATATAATCTTGTTGAAAAGCTCGTAATCAATTATATGAACTCCTAAAATTTGATTAAAACTTGTTTTTCAGTCATTTTGAAAGAGGTTTCGGGCGAGCGGGTCTAAATGAGCCTTAAAATGGACTCGTTGAACTTATAACTGCGTAAAAAGAACATAAATTGAATTTTTGCAATACAATAGTGTTGAAAAGCTCGTAATCAACGATATGAACACTTAAGTTTTGATTAAAACTTGTTTTGTGGTCCTTTTTATAGAGGTTTCGGACGATCGAGTCTAAATGGGCCCTAAAATGGACCCGTTGGACTTTGAACTAAGTAAAAAATACAGAAATGGACTTTTTGCAATATAATCTTGTTGAAAAGCTCGTAATTATATGAACTCCTAAAATTGGATCAAAACTTGTTTTTCGGTCCTTTTTGTAGTGGTTTCGGACGAGCGGGTCTAAATGAGCCTTAAAATGGACCCGTTGAACTTATAACTGCGTAAAAAGAACATGAATCGAATTTTTGCAATACAATAGTGTTGAAAAGCTCGTAATCAATTATATGAACTCCTAAAATTTGATCAAATCTTGTTTTTCAGTCATTTTTTAAGAGGTTTCGGACGAGCGGGTGTAAATGGGCCGTAAAATGGACCCGTTGCACTTTGAACTGAGTAAAAAATACAGAAATGGACTTTTTGCAATATAATCTTGATGAAAAGTTCGTAATCAATTAAATGAACTCGTAAAATTGGATCAAAACTTGTTTTTCGGTCCTTTTTGTAGAGGTTTCGGACGAGCGGGTCTAAATGGGCCTTAAAATGGACTCGTTGAACTTATAACTGCGTAAAAACAACAGAAATTGAATTTTTGCAATACAATAGTGTCGAAAAGCTCGTAATCAACTATATGAACTCTTAAGTTTTGATTAAAACTTGTTTTGCGGTCCTTTTTGTAGAGGTTTCGGACGAGCGGGTCTAAATGGGCCGTAAAATGGACCCGTTGGACTTTTAACTGAGTAAAAAGTACAAAAATTGAGTTTTTGCAATATAATCGTGTTGAAACGATCGTAATCAATGATATGAAGTCCTAAAATTTGATTAAAACTCTTTTTCAGTCATTTTTGAAGAGGTTTCGGGCAAGCGGGTCTAAATGGGCCGTAAAATGGACCCGTTGGAATTTTAACTGAGTTAAAAATACCGAATTTGAGTTTTTGCAATATAATCTTGTGGAAAAGCTCGTAATCAATTATATGAACTACTAAAATTTGATCAAAACTTGTTTTTCAGTCATTTTTGAAGAGGTTTCGGACGAGCGGGTCAAAATGGGCCTTAAAACGGACCCGTTGAACTTATAACTGCGTAAAAATAACAGAAATTGAAGTTTTGCAATACAATCATGTTGAAAAGATCGTAATCAGTTATATGAACTCCTAAGATTTGATTAAAACTTGTTTTTGAGTCATTTTTTAATAGGTTTCGGGTGAGCGGGTCTAAATGGGCCGTAAAATGGACCCGTTGGACTTTTAACTAAGTAAAAAATACCGAATTTGAGTTTTTGCAATATAATCTTGTTGAAAAGCTCGTAATCAATTATATGAACTCGTAAAATTGGATCAAAACTTGTTTTTCGGTCCTTTTTGTAGAGGTTTCGGACGAGCGAGTCTAAATGGGCCTTAAAATGGACCCGTTGAACTTATAACTGCGTAAAAAGAACAGAAATTGAATTTTTGCAATACAATAGTGTTGAAAATCTCGTAATCAACGATATGAACTCTTAAGTTTTGATTAAAACTTGTTTTGCGGTCTTTTTTGTAGAGGTTTCAGACGAGCGAGTCTAAATGGGCCGTAAAATGGACCTGTTGGACTTTTAACTGAGTAAAAAGTACAAAAATTGAGTTTTTGCAATATAATCGTGTTGAAAAGATCGTAATCAATTATATGAACTCCTAAAATTTGAATAAAACTTATTTTTCAGTCATTTTTGAAGAGGTTTCGGGCGAGCGGGTCTTAGTGGGCCGTAAAATGGACCTGTTGGACTTTTAACGGACTAAAAAATACCGAATTTGAGTTTTTGCCATATTATATTTTTGAAAAGCTCGTAATCAATTATATGAACTCCTAAAATTTGATTAATACTTGTTTTTCAGTCATTTTTGAAGAGGTTTCAGACGAGCGGGTCTAAATGGGCGGTAAAATGGACCAGTTGGACTTTTAACTGAGTAAAAAGTACAAAAACTGAGTTTTTGCAATATAATCGTCTTGAAAAGATCGTAATCAATGATATGCAGTCCTAAAATTTGATTAAAACCTGTTTTTCAGTCATTTTTTGAAGAGGTTTCGGGCGAGCGGGTCTAAATGGGCTGTAAAATGGACCGTTGGACTTTTAACTGAGTAAAAAGTACAAAAATTGAGTTTTTGCAATATAATCGTGTTGAAAAGATCGTAATCAATTATATGAACTCCTAAAATTTGATTAAAACTTGTTTTTCAGTCATTTTTGAAGAGGTTACGGGCGAGCGGGTCTAAATGGGCCGTAAAATGGACCCTTTGGAATTTTAACTGAGTTAAAAATACCGAATTTGGGTTTTTGCAATATAATCTTGTTGAAAAGCTCGTAATCAATTATATGAACTCCTAAAATTTGATCAAAACTTGTTTTTCAGTCATTTTTGAAGAGGTTTCGAACGAGCGGGTCTAAATGGGCCTTAAAATGGACCCGTTGAACTTATAACTGCGTAAAAAGAACAGAAATTGAATTTTTGCAATACAATCGTGTTGAAAAGATCGTAATTAGTTATATGAACTCTGAAAATTTGATTAAAACTTGTTTTTCAGTTATTTTTGAAGAGGTTTCGAGCGAGCGGGTCTAAATGGGCCGTAAAATGGACCCGTTGGACTTTTAACTGAGTAAAAAATACAGAAATGGACTTTTTGCAATATAATCTTGTTGAAAAGCTCGTAATCAATTATATGAACTCGTAAAATTGGATCAAAACTTGTTTTTCGGTCCTTTTTGTAGAGGTTTCGGACGAGCGAGTCTAAATGGGCCTTAAAATGGACCCGTTGAACTTATAACTACGTAAAAAGAACAAAAATTGAATTTTTGCAATACAATGGTGTTGAAATGCTCTAAATCAACGATATGAACTCTTAATTTTTGATTAAAACTTGTTTTGCGGTCCTTTTTGTAGAGGTTTCGTACGAGCGGGTCTAAATGGGCCGTAAAATGGACTCGTTGGACTTTTAACCAAGTAAAAAGTACAAAAATTGAGTTTTTTTAATATAATCGTGTTGAAAAGATCGTAATAAATTATATGAACTCCTAAAATTTGATTAAAACTAGTTTTTCAGTCATTTTTGAAGAGGTTTCGGGCGAGCGGGTCTAAATGGGCCGTAAAATGGACCCGTTGGACTTTTAACTAAGTAAAAAATACTGAATTTGAGTTTTTGCAATATAAAATTGTTGAAAAGTTCATAATCAATTATATGAACTTCTAAAATTGGATCAAAACTTGTTTTTCGGTCCTTTTTGTACATGTTTCGGATGAGCGGGTCTAAATGGGCCTTAAAATGGACCCGTTGAACTTATAACTGCGTAAAAAGAACATAAATTGAATTTTTGCAATACAATAGTGTTGAAAAGCTCGTAATCAACGATATGAACTCTTAAGTTTTGATTAAAACTTGTTTTGCAGTCCTTTTTGTAGAGGTTTCGGACGAGCGGGTCTAAATGGGCCGTAAAATGGACCCGTTGGACTTTTAACTGAGTAAAAGGTACAAAAATTGAGTTTTTGCAATATAATCGTGTTGAAAAGATCGTAATCAATTATATGAACTCCTAAAATTTGATTAAAACTTGTTTTTTAGTCATTTTTGAAGAGGGTTCGGGCGAGCGGGTGTAAATGGGCCGTAAAATGGACCCGTTGGACTTTTAACTGAGTTAAAAATACCGAATTTGAGTTTTTGCAATATAATCATCTTGAAAAGCTCGTAATCAATTATATGAACTCCTAAAATTTGATCAAAACTTGTTTTTCAGTCATTTTTAAGAGGTTCCGGACGAGCGGGTCTAAATGGGCCTTAAAAAGTACTCGTTGAACTTATAACTGCGTAAAAAGAACATAAATTGAATTTTTGCAATACAATAGTGTTGAAAAGCTCGTAATCAACGATATGAACTCTTAAGTTTTGATTAAAACTTATTTTGCGGGTCTTTTGTGGGGGTTTCGGACGAGCGGGTCTAAATGGGTCGTAAAATGGACCCGTTGGACTTTTAACTGAGTAAAAAGTACAAAAATTTAGTTTTTGCAATATAATCGTGTCGAAACGATCGTAATCAATTATATGAACTCCTAAAATTTGATTAAAACTTGTTTTCCAGTCCTTTTTGAAGAGGTTTCGGGCGAGCGGGTCTAAATGGCCGTAAAATGGACCCGTTGGACTTTTAACTGAGTAAAAAGTACATAAATTTAGTTTTTTCAATATAATCGTGTTGAAAAGATCGTAATCAATTATATGAACTCCTAAAATTTGATTAAAACTTGTTTTTCAGTCATTTTTGAAGAGGTTTCGGGCGAGCGGGTCTAAATGGGCCGTAAAATGGACCCGTTGGACTTTTAACTGAGTAAAAAATACCGAATTTTAGTTTTTGCAATATTATCTTGTTGAAAAGCCCGTAATCAATTATATGAACTCCTAAAATTTGATCAAATCTTGTTTTTCAGTCATTTTTGAAGAGGTTTCGGACGAGCGGGTCTAAATGGGCCTTAAAATGGACCCGTTGAACTTATAACTGCGTAAAAATAATAGAAATTAAATTTTTGCAATACAATCGTGTTGAAAAGCTCGTAATCAACGATATGAACTCTTAAGTTTTGATTAAAACTTGTTTTGCGGTCCATTTTGTAGAGGTTTCGGACGAGCGGGTCTAAATGGGCCGTAAAATGGACCTGTTGGACTTTTAACTGAGTAAAAAGTACAAAAATTGAGTTTTTGCAAATTAATCGTGTTGAAAAGATCGTAATCAATTATATGAACTCCTAAAATTTGATTAAAACTTGTTTTTCAGTCATTTTTGAAGTGGTTTCGGGCGAGCGGGTCTAAATGGGCCGTAAAATGGACCCGTTGGACTTTTAACTGAGTAAAAAAAACCGAATTTTAGTTTTTGCAATATTATCTTGTTGAAAAGCTCGTAATCAATTATATGAACTCCTAAAATCTGATCAAATCTTGTTTTTCAGTCATTTTTGAAGAGGTTTCGGACGAGCGGATCTAAATGGGCCTTAAATGGACCCGTTGAACTTATAACTGCGTAAAAATAATAGAAATTAAGTTTTTGCAATACAATCGTGTTGAAAAGCTCGTAATCAACGATATGAACTCTTAAGTTTTGATTAAAACTTGTTTTGCGGTCCCTTTTGTAGAGGTTTCGGACGAGAGGGTTTAAATGGGCCGTAAAATGGACCCGTTGGACTTTTAACTGAGTAAAAAATACAGAAATTGAGTTTTTGCAATATAATCGTGTTGAAACGATCGTAATCAATTATATGAACTCCTAAAATTTGATTAAAACTTGTTTTTCAGTCCTTTTTGAAGAGGTTTCGGGCGAGCGGGTCTAAATGGGCCATAAAATGGACCCGTTGGACTTTTAACTAAGTAAAAAATGCCGAATTTGAGTTTTTGCAATATAATCTTGTTGAAAAGCTCGTAATCAATTATATGAACTCCTAAAATTTGATTAAAACTTGTTTTTCAGTCATTTTGAAAGAGGTTTCGGGCGAGCGGGTCTAAATGAGCCTTAAAATGGACTCGTTGAACTTATAACTGCGTAAAAAGAACATAAATTGAATTTTTGCACTACAATAGTGTTGTAAAGCTCGTAATCAACGATATGAACACTTAAGTTTTGATTAAAACTTGTTTTGCGGTCCTTTTTATAGAGGTTTCAGACGAGCGAGTCTAAATGGGCCGTAAAATGGACCCGTTGGACTTTGAACTGAGTAAAAAATACAGAAATGGACTTTTTGCAATATAATCTTGTTGAAAAGCTCGTAATCAATTATATGAACTCGTAAAATTGGATCAAAACTTGTTTTTCGGTCCTTTTTGTAGAGGTTTCGGACGAGCGGGTCTAAATGGGCCTTAAAATGGACCCGTTGAACTTATAACTGCGTAAAAAGAACAGAAATTGAATTTTTGCAATACAATAGTGTTGAAAATCTCGTAATCAACGATATGAACTCTTAAGTTTTGATTAAAACTTGTTTTGCGGTCTTTTTTGTAGAGGTTTCAGACGAGCGAGTCTAAATGGGCCGTAAAATGGACCCGTTGGACTTTTAACTGAGTAAAAAGTACAAAAATTTAGTTTTTGCAATATAATCGTGTCGAAACGATCGTAATCAATGATATGAAGTCCTAAAATTTGATTAAAACTTGTTTTTTTCAGTCATTTTTGAAAAGGTTTCGGGCGAGCGGGTCTAAATGGGCCGTAAAATGGAACCGTTGGACTTTTAACTGAGTAAAAAATACAGAAATGGATTTTTTGCAATATAATCTTGTTGAAAATCTCGTAATCAATTATATGAACTCGTAAAATTGGTTCAAAACTTGTTTTTCGGTCCTTTTGTAGAGGTTTCGGACGAGCGAGTCTAAATGGGCCTTAAAATGGACCCGTTGAACTTATAACTGCGTAAAAAGAACAAAAATTGAATTTTTGCAATACAATAGTGTTGAAACGCTCGAAATCAACGATATGAACTCTTAATTTTTGATTAAAACTTGTTTTGCGGTCCTTTTTGTAGAGGTTTCGGTCGAGCGGGTCTTAATGGGCCGTAAAATGGACTCGTTGGACTTTTAACTAAGTAAAAAGTACAAAAATTGAGTTTTTGCAATATAATCGTGTTGAAAAGATCGTAATAAATTATATGAACTCCTAAAATTTGATTAAAACTTGTTTTTCAGTCATTTTTGAAGAGGTTTCGGGCGAGCGGGTCTAAATGGGCAGTAAAATGGACCCGTTGGACTTTTAACTAAGTAAAAAATACCGAATTTGAGTTTTGCAATATAATCTTGTTGAAAAGCTCGTAATCAATTATATGAACTCCTAAAATTTGATCAAAACTTGTTTTTCGGTCCTTTTTGTAGAGGTTTCGGGCGACCAGGTCTAAATGGGCCTTAAAATGAACCCGTTGTACTTATAACTGCGTAAAAAGAACAGAAATTGAATTTTTGCAATACAATAGTGTTGAAAATCTCGTAATCAACGATATGAACTCTTAAGTTTTGATTAAAACTTGTTTTGCGGTCCTTTTTGTAGAGGTTTCGGACGAGTGGGTCTAAATGGGCCGTAAAATGGACTCGTTGGACTTTTAACTGAGTAAAAAGTACAAAAATTGAGTTTTTGCAATATAATCGTGTTGAAACGATCGTAATCAATAATATGAAGTCCTAGAATTTGATTCAAACTTTTTTTCAGTCATTTTTGAAGAGGTTTCGGGCGAGCGAGTCTAAATGAGCCGTAAAATGGACCCGTTGGACTTTTAACTAAGTAAAAAATACCGAATTTGAGCTTTTGCAATATAATCTTGTTGAAAAGCTCGTAATCAATTATATGAACTACTAAAATTTGATCAAAACTTGTTTTTCAGTCATTTTTACAGAGGTTTCGGACGAGCGGGTCTAAATGGGTCTTAAAATGGACCCGTTGAACTTATAACTGTGTAAAAATAACAGAAATTGAATTTTTGCAATACAATCGTGTTGAAAAGATCGTAGTCAGTTATATGAACTCCTAAAATTTGATTAAAACTTGTTTTTCAGTCATTTTTAAGAGGTTTCGGGCGAGCGGGTCTAAATGGGCCGTAAAATGGACCCGTTGGACTTTTAACTAAGTAAAAAATACCGAATTTGAGTTTTTACAATATAATCTTGTTCTAAAGCTCGTAATCAATTATATGAACTCGTAAAATTGGATCAAAACTTGTTTTTGGTCATTTTTGTAGAGGTTTCGGACGAGCGAGTCTAAATGGGCCTTAAAATGGACCTGTTGAACTTATAACTGCGTAAAAAGAACAGAAATTGAATTTTTGCAATACAATAGTGTTGAAAATCTCGTAATCAACGATATGAACTCTTAAGTTTTGATTAAAACTTGTTTTGCGGTCCTTTTTGTAGAGGTTTCGGACGAGCGGGTCTAAATGGGCCGTAAAATGGACCCGTTGGACTTTTAACTGAGTAAAAGGTACAAAAATTGAGTTTTTGCAATATAATCGTGTTGAAAAGATCGTAATCAATTATATGAACTCCTAAAATTTGATTAAAACTTGTTTTTTAGTCATTTTTGAAGAGGGTTCGGGCGAGCGGGTCTAAATGGGCCGTAAAATGGACCCGTTGGACTTTTAACTGAGTTAAAAATACCGAATTTGAGTTTTTGCAATATAATCATCTTGAAAAGCTCGTAATCAATTATATGAACTCCTAAAATTTGATCAAAACTTGTTTTTCAGTCATTTTTTAAGAGGTTCCGGACGAGCGGGTCTAAATGGGCCTTAAAAAGTACTCGTTGAACTTATAACTGCGTAAAAAGAACATAAATTGAATTTTTGCAATACAATAGTGTTGAAAAGCTCGTAATCAACGATATGAACTCTTAAGTTTTGATTAAAACTTATTTTGCGGGTCTTTTGTGGGGGTTTCGGACGAGCGGGTCTAAATGGGTCGTAAAATGGACCCGTTGGACTTTTAACTGAGTAAAAAGTACAAAAATTTAGTTTTTGCAATATAATCGTGTCGAAACGATCGTAATCAATTATATGAACTCCTAAAATTTGATTAAAACTTGTTTTCCAGTCCTTTTTGAAGAGGTTTCGGGCGAGCGGGTCTAAATGGCCGTAAAATGGACCCGTTGGACTTTTAACTGAGTAAAAAGTACATAAATTTAGTTTTTTCAATATAATCGTGTTGAAAAGATCGTAATCAATTATATGAACTCCTAAAATTTGATTAAAACTTGTTTTTCAGTCATTTTTGAAGAGGTTTCGGGCGAGCGGGTCTAAATGGGCCGTAAAATGGACCCGTTGGACTTTTAACTGAGTAAAAAATACCGAATTTTAGTTTTTGCAATATTATCTTGTTGAAAAGCCCGTAATCAATTATATGAACTCCTAAAATTTGATCAAATCTTGTTTTTCAGTCATTTTTGAAGAGGTTTCGGACGAGCGGGTCTAAATGGGCCTTAAAATGGACCCGTTGAACTTATAACTGCGTAAAAATAATAGAAATTAAATTTTTGCAATACAATCGTGTTGAAAAGCTCGTAATCAACGATATGAACTCTTAAGTTTTGATTAAAACTTGTTTTGCGGTCCATTTTGTAGAGGTTTCGGACGAGCGGGTCTAAATGGGCCGTAAAATGGACCTGTTGGACTTTTAACTGAGTAAAAAGTACAAAAATTGAGTTTTTGCAAATTAATCGTGTTGAAAAGATCGTAATCAATTATATGAACTCCTAAAATTTGATTAAAACTTGTTTTTCAGTCATTTTTGAAGTGGTTTCGGGCGAGCGGGTCTAAATGGGCCGTAAAATGGACCCGTTGGACTTTTAACTGAGTAAAAAAAACCGAATTTTAGTTTTTGCAATATTATCTTGTTGAAAAGCTCGTAATCAATTATATGAACTCCTAAAATCTGATCAAATCTTGTTTTTCAGTCATTTTTGAAGAGGTTTCGGACGAGCGGATCTAAATGGGCCTTAAATGGACCCGTTGAACTTATAACTGCGTAAAAATAATAGAAATTAAGTTTTTGCAATACAATCGTGTTGAAAAGCTCGTAATCAACGATATGAACTCTTAAGTTTTGATTAAAACTTGTTTTGCGGTCCCTTTTGTAGAGGTTTCGGACGAGAGGGTTTAAATGGGCCGTAAAATGGACCCGTTGGACTTTTAACTGAGTAAAAAATACAGAAATTGAGTTTTTGCAATATAATCGTGTTGAAACGATCGTAATCAATTATATGAACTCCTAAAATTTGATTAAAACTTGTTTTTCAGTCCTTTTTGAAGAGGTTTCGGGCGAGCGGGTCTAAATGGGCCATAAAATGGACCCGTTGGACTTTTAACTAAGTAAAAAATGCCGAATTTGAGTTTTTGCAATATAATCTTGTTGAAAAGCTCGTAATCAATTATATGAACTCCTAAAATTTGATTAAAACTTGTTTTTCAGTCATTTTGAAAGAGGTTTCGGGCGAGCGGGTCTAAATGAGCCTTAAAATGGACTCGTTGAACTTATAACTGCGTAAAAAGAACATAAATTGAATTTTTGCACTACAATAGTGTTGTAAAGCTCGTAATCAACGATATGAACACTTAAGTTTTGATTAAAACTTGTTTTGCGGTCCTTTTTATAGAGGTTTCAGACGAGCGAGTCTAAATGGGCCGTAAAATGGACCCGTTGGACTTTGAACTGAGTAAAAAATACAGAAATGGACTTTTTGCAATATAATCTTGTTGAAAAGCTCGTAATCAATTATATGAACTCGTAAAATTGGATCAAAACTTGTTTTTCGGTCCTTTTTGTAGAGGTTTCGGACGAGCGGGTCTAAATGGGCCTTAAAATGGACCCGTTGAACTTATAACTGCGTAAAAAGAACAGAAATTGAATTTTTGCAATACAATAGTGTTGAAAATCTCGTAATCAACGATATGAACTCTTAAGTTTTGATTAAAACTTGTTTTGCGGTCTTTTTTGTAGAGGTTTCAGACGAGCGAGTCTAAATGGGCCGTAAAATGGACCCGTTGGACTTTTAACTGAGTAAAAAGTACAAAAATTTAGTTTTTGCAATATAATCGTGTCGAAACGATCGTAATCAATGATATGAAGTCCTAAAATTTGATTAAAACTTGTTTTTTTCAGTCATTTTTGAAAAGGTTTCGGGCGAGCGGGTCTAAATGGGCCGTAAAATGGAACCGTTGGACTTTTAACTGAGTAAAAAATACAGAAATGGATTTTTTGCAATATAATCTTGTTGAAAATCTCGTAATCAATTATATGAACTCGTAAAATTGGTTCAAAACTTGTTTTTCGGTCCTTTTGTAGAGGTTTCGGACGAGCGAGTCTAAATGGGCCTTAAAATGGACCCGTTGAACTTATAACTGCGTAAAAAGAACAAAAATTGAATTTTTGCAATACAATAGTGTTGAAACGCTCGAAATCAACGATATGAACTCTTAATTTTTGATTAAAACTTGTTTTGCGGTCCTTTTTGTAGAGGTTTCGGTCGAGCGGGTCTTAATGGGCCGTAAAATGGACTCGTTGGACTTTTAACTAAGTAAAAAGTACAAAAATTGAGTTTTTGCAATATAATCGTGTTGAAAAGATCGTAATAAATTATATGAACTCCTAAAATTTGATTAAAACTTGTTTTTCAGTCATTTTTGAAGAGGTTTCGGGCGAGCGGGTCTAAATGGGCAGTAAAATGGACCCGTTGGACTTTTAACTAAGTAAAAAATACCGAATTTGAGTTTTGCAATATAATCTTGTTGAAAAGCTCGTAATCAATTATATGAACTCCTAAAATTTGATCAAAACTTGTTTTTCGGTCCTTTTTGTAGAGGTTTCGGGCGACCAGGTCTAAATGGGCCTTAAAATGAACCCGTTGTACTTATAACTGCGTAAAAAGAACAGAAATTGAATTTTTGCAATACAATAGTGTTGAAAATCTCGTAATCAACGATATGAACTCTTAAGTTTTGATTAAAACTTGTTTTGCGGTCCTTTTTGTAGAGGTTTCGGACGAGTGGGTCTAAATGGGCCGTAAAATGGACTCGTTGGACTTTTAACTGAGTAAAAAGTACAAAAATTGAGTTTTTGCAATATAATCGTGTTGAAACGATCGTAATCAATAATATGAAGTCCTAGAATTTGATTCAAACTTTTTTTCAGTCATTTTTGAAGAGGTTTCGGGCGAGCGAGTCTAAATGAGCCGTAAAATGGACCCGTTGGACTTTTAACTAAGTAAAAAATACCGAATTTGAGCTTTTGCAATATAATCTTGTTGAAAAGCTCGTAATCAATTATATGAACTACTAAAATTTGATCAAAACTTGTTTTTCAGTCATTTTTACAGAGGTTTCGGACGAGCGGGTCTAAATGGGTCTTAAAATGGACCCGTTGAACTTATAACTGTGTAAAAATAACAGAAATTGAATTTTTGCAATACAATCGTGTTGAAAAGATCGTAGTCAGTTATATGAACTCCTAAAATTTGATTAAAACTTGTTTTTCAGTCATTTTTAAGAGGTTTCGGGCGAGCGGGTCTAAATGGGCCGTAAAATGGACCCGTTGGACTTTTAACTAAGTAAAAAATACCGAATTTGAGTTTTTACAATATAATCTTGTTCTAAAGCTCGTAATCAATTATATGAACTCGTAAAATTGGATCAAAACTTGTTTTTGGTCATTTTTGTAGAGGTTTCGGACGAGCGAGTCTAAATGGGCCTTAAAATGGACCTGTTGAACTTATAACTGCGTAAAAAGAACAGAAATTGAATTTTTGCAATACAATAGTGTTGAAAATCTCGTAATCAACGATATGAACTCTTAAGTTTTGATTAAAACTTGTTTTGCGGTCCTTTTTGTAGAGGTTTCGGACGAGCGGGTCTAAATGGGCCGTAAAATGGACCCGTTGGACTTTTAACTGAGTAAAAGGTACAAAAATTGAGTTTTTGCAATATAATCGTGTTGAAAAGATCGTAATCAATTATATGAACTCCTAAAATTTGATTAAAACTTGTTTTTTAGTCATTTTTGAAGAGGGTTCGGGCGAGCGGGTCTAAATGGGCCGTAAAATGGACCCGTTGGACTTTTAACTGAGTTAAAAATACCGAATTTGAGTTTTTGCAATATAATCATCTTGAAAAGCTCGTAATCAATTATATGAACTCCTAAAATTTGATCAAAACTTGTTTTTCAGTCATTTTTTAAGAGGTTCCGGACGAGCGGGTCTAAATGGGCCTTAAAAAGTACTCGTTGAACTTATAACTGCGTAAAAAGAACATAAATTGAATTTTTGCAATACAATAGTGTTGAAAAGCTCGTAATCAACGATATGAACTCTTAAGTTTTGATTAAAACTTATTTTGCGGGTCTTTTGTGGGGGTTTCGGACGAGCGGGTCTAAATGGGTCGTAAAATGGACCCGTTGGACTTTTAACTGAGTAAAAAGTACAAAAATTTAGTTTTTGCAATATAATCGTGTCGAAACGATCGTAATCAATTATATGAACTCCTAAAATTTGATTAAAACTTGTTTTCCAGTCCTTTTTGAAGAGGTTTCGGGCGAGCGGGTCTAAATGGCCGTAAAATGGACCCGTTGGACTTTTAACTGAGTAAAAAGTACATAAATTTAGTTTTTTCAATATAATCGTGTTGAAAAGATCGTAATCAATTATATGAACTCCTAAAATTTGATTAAAACTTGTTTTTCAGTCATTTTTGAAG
Organism: Hibiscus trionum; assembly: GCA_030270665.1. Taxonomy (NCBI): domain Eukaryota; kingdom Viridiplantae; phylum Streptophyta; class Magnoliopsida; order Malvales; family Malvaceae; genus Hibiscus; species Hibiscus trionum. The sequence goes on along the minus strand of BSYR01000026.1, from coordinate 34,025,523 downwards.
AGGTTTCGGGCGAGCGGGTCTAAATGGGCCGTAAAATGGACCCGTTGGACTTTTAACTGAGTAAAAAATACCGAATTTTAGTTTTTGCAATATTATCTTGTTGAAAAGCCCGTAATCAATTATATGAACTCCTAAAATTTGATCAAATCTTGTTTTTCAGTCATTTTTGAAGAGGTTTCGGACGAGCGGGTCTAAATGGGCCTTAAAATGGACCCGTTGAACTTATAACTGCGTAAAAATAATAGAAATTAAATTTTTGCAATACAATCGTGTTGAAAAGCTCGTAATCAACGATATGAACTCTTAAGTTTTGATTAAAACTTGTTTTGCGGTCCTTTTTGTAGAGGTTTCGGACGAGCGGGTCTAAATGGGCCGTAAAATGGACCTGTTGGACTTTTAACTGAGTAAAAAGTACAAAAATTGAGTTTTTGCAAAATAATCGTGTTGAAAAGATCGTAATCAATTATATGAACTCCTAAAATTTGATTAAAACTTGTTTTTCAGTCATTTTTGAAGTGGTTTCGGGCGAGCGGGTCTAAATGGGCCGTAAAATGGACCCGTTGGACTTTTAACTGAGTAAAAAAAACCGAATTTTAGTTTTTGCAATATTATCTTGTTGAAAAGCTCGTAATCAATTATATGAACTCCTAAAATCTGATCAAATCTTGTTTTTCAGTCATTTTTGAAGAGGTTTCGGACGAGCGGATCTAAATGGGCCTTAAATGGACCCGTTGAACTTATAACTGCGTAAAAATAATAGAAATTAAGTTTTTGCAATACAATCGTGTTGAAAAGCTCGTAATCAACGATATGAACTCTTAAGTTTTGATTAAAACTTGTTTTGCGGTCCCTTTTGTAGAGGTTTCGGACGAGAGGGTTTAAATGGGCCGTAAAATGGACCCGTTGGACTTTTAACTGAGTAAAAAATACAGAAATTGAGTTTTTGCAATATAATCGTGTTGAAACGATCGTAATCAATTATATGAACTCCTAAAATTTGATTAAAACTTGTTTTTTAGTCCTTTTTGAATAGGTTTCGGGCGAGCGGGTCTAAATGGGCCATAAAATGGACCCGTTGGACTTTTAACTAAGTAAAAAATGCCGAATTTGAGTTTTTGCAATATAATCTTGTTGAAAAGCTCGTAATCAATTATATGAACTCCTAAAATTTGATTAAAACTTGTTTTTCAGTCATTTTGAAAGAGGTTTCGGGCGAGCGGGTCTAAATGAGCCTTAAAATGGACTCGTTGAACTTATAACTGCGTAAAAAGAACATAAATTGAATTTTTGCACTACAATAGTGTTGTAAAGCTCGTAATCAACGATATGAACACTTAAGTTTTGATTAAAACTTGTTTTGCGGTCCTTTTTATAGAGGTTTCAGACGAGCGAGTCTAAATGGGCCGTAAAATGGACCCGTTGGACTTTGAACTGAGTAAAAAATACAGAAATGGACTTTTTGCAATATAATCTTGTTGAAAAGCTCGTAATCAATTATATGAACTCGTAAAATTGGATCAAAACTTGTTTTTCGGTCCTTTTTGTAGAGGTTTCGGACGAGCGGGTCTAAATGGGCCTTAAAATGGACCCGTTGAACTTATAACTGCGTAAAAAGAACAGAAATTGAATTTTTGCAATACAATAGTGTTGAAAATCTCGTAATCAACGATATGAACTCTTAAGTTTTGATTAAAACTTGTTTTGCGGTCTTTTTTGTAGAGGTTTCAGACGAGCGAGTCTAAATGGGCCGTAAAATGGACCCGTTGGACTTTTAACTGAGTAAAAAGTACAAAAATTTAGTTTTTGCAATATAATCGTGTCGAAACGATCGTAATCAATGATATGAAGTCCTAAAATTTGATTAAAACTTGTTTTTTTCAGTCATTTTTGAAAAGGTTTCGGGCGAGCGGGTCTAAATGGGCCGTAAAATGGAACCGTTGGACTTTTAACTGAGTAAAAAATACAGAAATGGATTTTTTGCAATATAATCTTGTTGAAAATCTCGTAATCAATTATATGAACTCGTAAAATTGGTTCAAAACTTGTTTTTCGGTCCTTTTGTAGAGGTTTCGGACGAGCGAGTCTAAATGGGCCTTAAAATGGACCCGTTGAACTTATAACTGCGTAAAAAGAACAAAAATTGAATTTTTGCAATACAATAGTGTTGAAACGCTCGAAATCAACGATATGAACTCTTAATTTTTGATTAAAACTTGTTTTGCGGTCCTTTTTGTAGAGGTTTCGGTCGAGCGGGTCTTAATGGGCCGTAAAATGGACTCGTTGGACTTTTAACTAAGTAAAAAGTACAAAAATTGAGTTTTTGCAATATAATCGTGTTGAAAAGATCGTAATAAATTATATGAACTCCTAAAATTTGATTAAAACTTGTTTTTCAGTCATTTTTGAAGAGGTTTCGGGCGAGCGGGTCTAAATGGGCAGTAAAATGGACCCGTTGGACTTTTAACTAAGTAAAAAATACCGAATTTGAGTTTTGCAATATAATCTTGTTGAAAAGCTCGTAATCAATTATATGAACTCCTAAAATTTGATCAAAACTTGTTTTTCGGTCCTTTTTGTAGAGGTTTCGGGCGACCAGGTCTAAATGGGCCTTAAAATGAACCCGTTGTACTTATAACTGCGTAAAAAGAACAGAAATTGAATTTTTGCAATACAATAGTGTTGAAAATCTCGTAATCAACGATATGAACTCTTAAGTTTTGATTAAAACTTGTTTTGCGGTCCTTTTTGTAGAGGTTTCGGACGAGTGGGTCTAAATGGGCCGTAAAATGGACTCGTTGGACTTTTAACTGAGTAAAAAGTACAAAAATTGAGTTTTTGCAATATAATCGTGTTGAAACGATCGTAATCAATAATATGAAGTCCTAGAATTTGATTCAAACTTTTTTTCAGTCATTTTTGAAGAGGTTTCGGGCGAGCGAGTCTAAATGAGCCGTAAAATGGACCCGTTGGACTTTTAACTAAGTAAAAAATACCGAATTTGAGCTTTTGCAATATAATCTTGTTGAAAAGCTCGTAATCAATTATATGAACTACTAAAATTTGATCAAAACTTGTTTTTCAGTCATTTTTACAGAGGTTTCGGACGAGCGGGTCTAAATGGGTCTTAAAATGGACCCGTTGAACTTATAACTGTGTAAAAATAACAGAAATTGAATTTTTGCAATACAATCGTGTTGAAAAGATCGTAGTCAGTTATATGAACTCCTAAAATTTGATTAAAACTTGTTTTTCAGTCATTTTTAAGAGGTTTCGGGCGAGCGGGTCTAAATGGGCCGTAAAATGGACCCGTTGGACTTTTAACTAAGTAAAAAATACCGAATTTGAGTTTTTACAATATAATCTTGTTCAAAAGCTCGTAATCAATTATATGAACTCGTAAAATTGGATCAAAACTTGTTTTTGGTCATTTTTGTAGAGGTTTCGGACGAGCGAGTCTAAATGGGCCTTAAAATGGACCTGTTGAACTTATAACTGCGTAAAAAGAACAGAAATTGAATTTTTGCAATACAATAGTGTTGAAAATCTCGTAATCAACGATATGAACTCTTAAGTTTTGATTAAAACTTGTTTTGCGGTCCTTTTTGTAGAGGTTTCGGACGAGTGGGTCTAAATGGGCCGTAAAATGGACCTGTTGGACTTTTAATTGAGTAAAAACTACAAAAATTGAGTTTTTGCAATATAATCGTGTTGAAAAGATCGTAATTAGTTATATGAACTCCTAAAATTTGATGAAAACTTGTTTTTCAGTCATTTTTGAAGAGGGTTCGGGCGAGCGGGTTTAAATGGGCCGTAAAATGGACCCGTTGGACTTTTAACTGAGCAAAAAATACCGAATTTGAGTTTTTGCAAGATGATCTTGTTGAAAAGCTCGTAATCAATTATATGAACTCCTAAAATTGGATCAAAACTTGTTTTTCGGTCCTTTTTGTAGATGTTTTGGACGAGCGGGTCTAAATGAGCCTTAAAATGAACCCGTTGAACTTATAACTGCGTAAAAATAATAGAAATTGAACTTTTGCAATACAATCGTGTAGAAAAGATCGTAATTAGTTATATGAACTCCTAAAATTTTATTAAAACTTGTTTTTCAGTCATTTTTGAAGAGGTTTTGGGCGAGCGGGTCTAAATGGGCCGTAAAATGGACCCGTTGGACTTTTAACTAATTAAAAAATACCGAATTTGAGATTTTGCAATATAATCTTGTTAAAAAGCTCGTAATCAATTATATGAACTCATAAAACTTGATTAGAACTTGTTTTTCAGTCATTTTTGAAGAGGTTTCGGGCGAGCGGGTCTAAATGAGCCTTACAATGGACCCGTTGAACTTATAACTGTGTAAAAAGAACATAACTTGAATTTTTGCAATACAATAGTGTTGAAAAGCTCGTAATCAACGATATGAACTCTTAAGTTTTGATTAAAACTTGTTTTGCGGTCCTTTTTATAGAGGTTTCGGACGAGCGGGTCTAAATGGGTCGTATAATGGACCCGTTGGACTTTTAACTGAGTAAAAAATACAGAACTGGACTTTTTGCAATATAATCTTGTTGAAAAGCTTGTAATCAATTATATGAACTCCTAAAATTGGATCAAAACTTGTTTTTCGGTCCTTTTTGTAGTGGTTTCGGACGAGCGGGTCTAAATGAGCCTTAAAATGGACCCGTTGAACTTATAACTGCGTAAAAAGAACATGAATTAAATTTTTGCAATAAAATAGTGTTGAAAAGCTCGTAATCAACGATATGAACTCTTAAGTTTTGATTAAAACTTTTTTGCGGTCCTTTTTGTAGAGGTTTCGGACGAGCTGGTCTAAATGGGCCGTAAAATGGACCCGTTGGACTTTTAACTGAGTAAAAAGTACATAAATTGAGTTTTTTTCATTATAATCGTGTTGAAAAGATCGTAATCAATTATATGAAATCCTAGAATTTGATTAAAACTTGTTTTTCAGTCATTTTTGAAGAGGTTTCGGGCGAGCGGGTCTAAATGGGCCGTAAAATGGACCCGTTGGACTTTTAACTGAGTAAAAAATATCGAATTTTAGTTTTTGCAATATAATCTTGTTGAAAAGCTCGTAATCAATTATATGAACTCCTAAAATTTGATCAAATCTTGTTTTTCAGTCATTTTTGAAGAGCTTTCGGACGAGCGGGTCTAAATGGGCCGTAAAATGGACCCGTTGGACTTTTAACTGAGTAAAAAATACAGAAATGGACTTTTTGCAATATAATCTTGTTGAAAAGCTCATAATCAATTATATAAACTCCTAAAATTGGATCAAAACTTGTTTTTCGGTCCTTTTTGTAGTGGTTTCGGACGAGCGGGTATAAATGAGCCTTAAAATGGACCCGTTGAACTTATAACTGCGTAAAAAGAACAGAAATTGAATTTTTGCAATACAATAGTGTTGAAAAGCTCGTAATCAACTATATGAACTCTTAAGTTTTGATTAAAACTCTTTTGCGGTTCTTTTTGTAGAGGTTTCGGACGAGCGGGTCTAAATGGGCCGTAAAATGGACCCGTTGGACTTTTAACTGAGTAAAAAGTACACAAATTGAGATTTTCAATATAATCGTGTTGAAAAGATCGTAATCAATTATATGAACTCCTAAAATTTGATTAAAACTTGTTTTCAGTCATTTTTGAAGAGGTTTCGGGCGGACGGGTCTAAATGGGCCTTAAAATGGACCCGTTGGACTTTTAACTAAGTAACAAATATCGAATTTTAGTTTTTGCAATATAATCTTGTTGAAAAGGTCGTAATCAATTATATGAACTCCTAAAATTTGATCAAATCTTGTTTTTAAGTCATTTTTGAAGAGGTTTCGGACGAGCGGGTCTAAATGGGCCTTAAAATGGACCCGTTGAACTTATAACTGCGTAAAAATAATAGAAATTAAATTTTTGCAATACAATCGTGTTGAAAACCTCGTAATCAACGATATGAACTCTTAAGTTTTGATTAAAACTTGTTTTGCGGTCCTTTTTGTAAAGGTTTCGGACGAGCGGGTGTAAATGGGCCGTAAAATGGACCCATTGGACTTTTAATTGAGTAAAAAATACAGAAATTGAGTTTTTGCAATATAATCATGTTGAAACGATCGTAATCCATTATATGAACTCCTAAAATTTGATTAAAACTTGTTTTTCAGTCCTTTTTGAAGAGGTTTCGGGCGAGCGAGTCTAAATGGCCGTAAAATGGACCCATTGGACTTTTAACTGAGTAAAAAGTGCATAAATTGAGTTTTTTTCAATATAATCGTGTTGAAAAGATCGTAATCAATTATATGAACTCCTAAAATTTGATTAAAACTTGTTTTTCAGTCATTTTTGAAGAGGTTTCGGGCGAGCGGGTTTAAATGGGCCGTAAAATGGACCCGTTGGACTTTTAACTGAGTAAAAAATACCGAATTTTAGTTTTTGCAATATAATCTTGTTGAAAAGCTCGTAATCAATTATATGAACTCGTAAAATTGGATCAAAACTTGTTTTTCAGTCCTTTTGGTAGAGGTTTCGGACGAGCGGGTCTAAATGGGCCTTAAAATGGACCCGTTGAACTTATAATTGCGTAAAAACAACAGAAATTGAATTTTTGCAATACAATAGTGTTGAAAAGCTCGTAATCAACTATATGAACTCTTAAGTTTTGATTAAAACTTGTTTTGCGGTCCTTTTTGTAGAGGTTTCGGACGAGCGGGTCTAAATGGGCTGTAAAATGGACCCGTTGGACTTTCAACTGAGTAAAAAATACAGAAATTGAGTTTTTGCAATATAATCGTGTTGAAACGATCGTAATCAATTATATGAACTCCTAAAATTTGATTAAAACTTGTTTTTCAGTCCTTTTTGAAGAGGTTTCGGGCGAGCGGGTCTAAATGGGCCTTAAAATGGACCCGTTTGACTTTTAACTAAGTAAAAAAATACCGAATTTGAGTTTTTGCAATATAATCTTGTTGAAAAGCTCGTAATCAATTATATGAACTCCTAAAATTTGATTAAAACTTGTTTTTCAGTCATTTTTGAAGAGGTTTCGGGCGAGCGGGTCTAAATGAGCCTTAAAATGGACTCGTTGAACTTATAAATGCGTAAAAAGAACATAAATTGAATTTTTTCAATACAATAGTGTTGATAAGCTCGTAATCAACGATATGAACACTTAAGTTTTGAATAAAACTTGTTTTGCGGTCCTTTTTATAGAGGTTTCGGACGAGCGAGTCTAAGTGGGCCGTAAAATGGACCCGTTGGACTTTGAACTGAGTAAAAAATACAGAAATGGACTTTTTGCAATATAATCTTGTTGAAAAGCTCGTAATCAATTATATGAACTCCTAAAATTGGATCAAAACTTGTTTTTCGGTCCTTTTTGTAGTGGTTTCGGACGAGCGGGTCTAAATGAGCCTTAAAATGGACCCGTTGAACTTATAACTGCGTAAAAAGAACATGAATTGAATTTTTGCAATACAATAGTGTTAAAAAGCTCGTAATCAACAATATGCACTCTTAAGTTTTGAGTAAAACTTTTTTGCGGTCCTTTTTGTAGAGGTTTCGGACGAGCGGGTCTAAATGGGCCGTAAAATGGACCCGTTGGACTTTTAACTGAGTAAAAAGTACATATATTGAGTTTTTTCAATATAATCATGTTGAAAAGACCGTAATCAAATATATGAACTCCTAAAATTTGATTAAAACTTATTTTTCAGTCATTTTTGAAGAGGTTTCGGGCGAGCGGGTCTGAATGGGTCGTAAAATGGACCCGTTGGACTTTTAACGGAGTAAAAAATATCCAATTTTAGTTTTTGCAATATAATCTTGTTGAAAAGCTCGTAATCAATTATATGAACTCCTAAAATTTGATCAAATCTTGTTTTTCAGTCATTTTTGAAGAGGTTTCAGACGAGCGGGTGTAAATGGGCTGTAAAATGGACCCGTTGGACTTTGAACTGAGTAAAAAATACAGAAATGGACTTTTTGCAATATAATCTTGTTGAAAAGCTCGTAATCAATTATATGAACTCGTAAAATTGGATCAAAACTTGTTTTTCGGTCCTTTTGGTAGAGGTTTCGGACGAGCGGGTCTAAATGTGCCTTAAAATGGACCCGTTGAACTTATAATTGCGTAAAAACAACAGAAATTGAATTTTTGCAATACAATAGTGTTGAAAAGCTCGTAATCAACTATATGAACTCTTAAGTTTTGATTAAAACTTGTTTTGCGGTCCTTTTTGTAGAGGTTTCGGATGAGCGGGTCTAAATGGGCCGTAAAATGGACCCGTTGGACTTTTAACTGAGTAAAAAGTACGAAAATTGAGTTTTTGCAATAAAATCGTGTTGAAACGATCGTAATCAATGATATGAAGTCCTAAAATTTGATTAAAACTCTTTTTCAGTCATTTTTGAATAGGTTTCGGGCGAGCGGGTCTAAATGGGCCGTAAAATGGACCCGTTGGAATTTTAACTGAGTTAAAAATACCGAATTTGAGTTTTTGCAATATAATCTTGTGGAAAAGCTCGTAATCAATTATATGAACTACTAAAATTTGATAAAAACTTGTTTTTCAGTCATTTTTGAAGAGGTTTCGGACGAGCGGGTCAAAATGGGCCTTAAAATGGACCCGTTGAACTTATAACTTCGTAAAAAGAACATAACTTGAATTTTTGCAATATAATCATGTTGAAAAGATCGTAATCAGTTATATGAACTCCTAAAATTTGATTAAAACTTGTTTTTCAGTCATTTTTGAAGAGGTTTCGGGCGAGCGGGTCTAAATGGGCCGTAAAATGGACCCGTTGGACTTTTAACTAAGTAAAAAATACCGAATTTGTGTTTTTGCAATATAATCTTGTTGAAAAGCTCGTAATCAATTATATGAACTCGTAAAATTGGATCAAAACTTGTTTTTCGGTCCTTTTTGTAGAGGTTTCGGACGAGCGAGTCTAAATGGGCCTTAAAATGGACCCGTTGAACTTATAACTGCGTAAAAAGAACAGAAATTGAATTTTTGCAATACAATAGTGTTGAAAAGCTCGTAATCAACGATATGAACTCTTAAGTTTTGATTAAAACTTGTTTTGATGTCCTTTTTGTAGAAGTTTCGGACGAGCGGGTCTAAATGGGCCGTAAAATGGACCCGTTTGACTTTTAACTGAGTAAAAAGTACAAAAATTGAGTTTTTGCAATATAATCGTGTTGAAAAGATCGTAATCAATTATATGAACTCCTAAAATTTGATTAAAACTTGTTTTTCAGTCATTTTTGAAGAGGTTTCAGGCGTGCGGGTCTAAGTGGGCCGTAAAATGGACCCGTTGGACTATTAACGGAGTAAAAAATACCGAATTTGAGTTTTTGCAATATAATATTTTTGAAAAGCTCGTAATCAATTATATGAACTCCTAAAATTTGATTAAAACTTGTTTTTCAGTCATTTTTGAAGAGGTTTCGGACGAGCGGGTCTAAATGGGCCTTAAAATGGACCCGTTGAACTTATAACTGCGTAAAAATAACAGAAATTGAATTTTTGCAATACAATCGTGTTGAAAAGCTTGTAATCAACGATATGAACTCTTAAGTTTTTATTAAAACTTGTTTTGCGGTCCTTTTTGTAGAGGTTTCGGACGAGCGGGTCTAAATGGGCCGTAAAATGGACCCGTTGGACTTTTAACCGAGTAAAAAGTACAAAAATTGATTTTTGCAATATTATCGTGTTGAAAAGATCGTAATCAGTTATATGAACTCCTAACATTTGATTAAAACTTGTTTTTCAGTCATTTTTGATGAGTGTTCGAGCGAGCGGGTCTAAATGGGTCGTAAAATGGACCCGTTGGACTTTTAACTGAGTAAAAAATACCGAATTTGAGTTTTTGCAAGTTGATCTTGTTGAAAAGCTCGTAATCAATTATATGAACTCCTAAAATTGGATCAAAACTTGTTTTTCGGTCATTTTTGTAGATGTTTCGGACGAGCGGGTCTAAATAGGCCTTAAAATGGACCCGTTGAACTTATAACTGCGTAAAAATAATATAAATTAAAATTTTGCAATACAATCCTGTTGAAAAGATCGTAATTAGTTATATGAACTCCTAAAATTTGATTAAAAACTGTTTTTCAGTGATTTTTGAAGAGGTTTCGGGCGAGCGGGTCTAAATGGGCCGTAAAATGGACCAGTTGGACTTTTAACTAAGTAAAAAATACCGAATTTGAGTTTTTGCAATATAATCTTGTTGAAAAGCTCGTAATCAATTATATGAACTCCTAAAATTTGATTAAAACTTGTTTTTCAGTCATTTTTGAAGAGGTTTCGGGCGAGCGGGTCTAAATGAGCCTTAAAATGGACCCGTTGAACTTATAACTGCGTAAAAAGAACATAAATTGAATTTTTTTCAATACAATAGTGTTGAAAAGCTCGTAATCAACGATACGAACTAGTAAGTTTTGATTAAAACTTGTTTTGCGGTCCTTTTTATGGACGTTTCGGACGAGCAGGTCTAAGTGGGCCGTAAAATGCACCCGTTGGACTTTTTGCAATATAATCTTGTTGAAAAGCTCGTAATCAGTTATATGAACTCCTAAAATTAGATCAAAACTTGTTTTTCGGTCCTTTTTGTAGTGGTTGCGGACGAGCGGGTCTAAATGAGCCATAACATGGACCCGTTGAACTTATAAGTGCGTAAAAAGAACATAAATTGAATTTTTGCAATACAATAGTGTTGAAAAGCTCGTAATCAACTATATGAACTCTTAAGTTTTGATTAAAACTTTTTTGCGGTCCTTTTTGAAGAGGTTTCGGACGAGCGGGTCTAAATGGGCCGTAAAATGGACCCGTTGGACTTTTAACTGAGTAAAAAGTACATAAATTTAGTTTTTTCAATATAATCGTGTTGAAAAGATTGTAATCAATTATACGAACTCCTAAAATTTGATTAAAACTTGTTTTTCAGTCATTTTTGAAGAGGTTTCGGGCGAGCGGGTCTAAATGGGCCGTAAAATGGACCCGTTGGACTTTTAACTGAGTAAAAAATACAGAAATGGACTTTTTGCATTATAATCTTGTTGAAAAGCTCATAATCAATTATATGAACTCGTAAAATTGGATCAAAACTTTTTTTTCGGTCCTTTTTGTAGAGGTTTCGGATGAGCGGGTCTAAAGGGGCCTTAAAATGGACCCGTTGAACTTATAACTGCGTAAAAACAACAGAAATTGAATTTTTGCAATACAGTAGTGTTGAAAAGCTCGTAATCAACGTTATGAACTCTTAAGTTTTGATTAAAACTTGTTTTGCGGTCCTTTTTGTAGAGGTTTCGGACGAGCGGGTCTAAATGGGCCGTAAAATGGACCTGTTGGACTTTAAACTGAGTAAAAAGTACGAAAATTGAGTTTTTGCAATATAATCGTGTTGAAAAGATCGTAATCAATTATATGAACTCCTAAAATTTGATTAAAACTTGTTTTTCAGTCATTTTTGAAGAGGTTTCGGGCGAGCGGGTCTAAATGGGCCGTAAAATGGACCCGTTGGACTTTTAACTGAGTAAAAATACCGAATTTGAGGTTTTGCAATATAATCATGTTTAAAAGCTCGTAATCAATTATATGAACTCCTAAAATTGGATCAAAACTTGTTTTTCGGTCCTTTTTGTAGAGGTTTCGGACGAGCGGGTCTAAATGGGCCTTAAAATGGACCCGTTGAACTTATAACTGCGTAAAAACAACATAACTTGAATTTTTGCAATACAATAGTGTTGAAAAGCTCGTAATCAACGTTATGAACTCTTAAGTTTTGATTAAAACTTGTTTTGCGGTCCTTTTTGTAGAGGTTTCGGACGAGCGGGTCTAAATGGGCCGTAAAATGGACCTGTTGGACTTTTAACTGAATAAAAAGTACAAAAATTGAGTTTTTGCAAAATAATCGTGTTGAAAAGATCGTAATCAATTATATGAACTCCTAAAATTTGATTAAAACTTGTTTTTCAGTCATTTTTGAAGAGGTTTCTGGCGAGTTGGTCTAAATTTGCCGTAAAATGGACCCGTTGGACTTTTAACTGAGTAAAAAATACCAAATTTGAGTTTTTGCAATATAATCTTGTTGAAAAGCTCGTAATCAATTATATGAACTCCTAAAATTGGATCAAAACTTGTTTTTGGTTATTTTTGTAGAGGTTTCGGACGAGCGGGTCTAAATGGGCCTTAAAATGGACCCGTTGAACTTATAACTGCGTAAAAACAACAGAAATTGAATTTTTGCAATACAATAGTGTTGAAAAGCTCGTAATCAATGATATGAACTCTTAAGTTTTGATTAAAACTTGTTTTGCGGTCCTTTTTGTAGAGGTTTCGGACGAGCGGGTGTAAATGAGCCGTAAAATGGACCCTTTGGACTTTTTTTTGATTAAAAGGCCTCATTAAAAACCCCTACTACTGTCCTTCAAGCAGAGCTAGAGGACCCTAAAAAGGGGAAAAGAGTGCCTAAGTTTTATTATAACATAGAAAAATTTGTTACAATGTGATTGATACATGTAGGAATGTCAGAATTAAATGACATGGAAGACATAAAACTCAGCGAATAAGTAGCCAAAGATCGTAACTGAGTAAAAAGTACAAAAATTAAGTTTTTGCAATATAATCGTGTTGAAAAGATCGTAATCAATTATATGAACTCCTAAAATTTGATTAAAACCTGTTTTCAGTCATTTTTTGAAGAGGTTTCGGACGAGCGGGTCTAAATGAGCCTTAAAATGGACACGTTGAATTTATAACTACGTAAAAAGAACAGAAATTGAATTTTTGCAATACAATCGTGTTGAAAAGATCGTAATCAGTTATATGAACTCCTAAAATTTGATTAAAACTTGTTTTTCAGTCATTTTTGAAGAGGTTTCGGGCGAGCGGGTCTAAATGGGCCGTAAAATGGACCCGTTGGACTTTTTACTGAGTAAAAAGTACAAAAATTGAGTTTTTGCAATATAATTGTGTTGAAAAGATCGTAATCAATTATATGAACTCCTAAAATTTGATTAAAACTTGTTTTTCAGTCATTTTTGAAGAGGTTTCGGGCGAGCGGGTCTAAATGGGCCGTAAAATGGACCCGTTGGACTTTTAACTGAGTAAAAAATACCGAATTTGAGTTTTCGCAATATAATCTTGTTGAAAAGCACGTAATCAATTATATGAACTCCTAAAATTTGATCAAAACTTGTTTTTCAGTCCTTTTTGTAGAGGTTTCGGGCGATCGGGTCTAAATGGGCCTTAAAATGGACCCGTTGAACTTATAACTACGTAAAAAGAACAAAAATTGAATTTTTGCAATACAATAGTGTTGAAAAGCTCGTAATCAACGATATGAACTCTTAAGTTTTGATTAAAACTTGTTTTGCAGTCCTTTTTGTAGAGGTTTCGGACGAGCGGGTCTAAATGGGCCGTAAAATGGACCCGTTTGACTTTTAGCTGAGTAAAAAGTACAAAAATTGAGTTTTTGCAATATAATCGTGTTGAAAAGATCGTAATCAATGATATGAAGTCCTAAAATTTGATTATAACTTTTTTTCGGTCATTTTTGAAGAGGTTTCGGGCGAGTGGGTCTAAATGGGCCGTAAAATGGACCCGTTAGACTTTAAACTGAGTAAAAAATACCGAATTTGAGTTTTTGCAATATAATCCTGTTGAAAAGCTCGTAATCAATTATATGAACTCCTAAAATTTGATCAAAACTTGTTTTTCAATAATTTTTGAAGAGGTTTCGGACGAGCGGGTCTAAATGGGCCTTAGAATGGACCCGTTGAACTTATAACTGCGTAAAAAGAACAGAAATTGAATTTTTGCAATACAATCGTGTTGAAAAGATCGTAATCAGTTATATGAACTCCTAAAATTTGATTAAAACTTGTTCTTCAGTCATTTTTGAAGAGGTTTCGGGCGAGAGGGTCTAAATGGGCCTTAAAATGGACCCGTTGGACTTTTAACTGAGTAAAAATACCGAATTTGAGTTTTTGCAATATAATCTTGTTGAAAAGCTCGTAATCAATTATATGAAAACGTAAAATTGGATCAAAACTTGTTTTTCGGTCCTTTTTGTAGAGGTTTCGGACGAGCGGGTCTAAATGGGCCTTAAAATGGACCCGTTGAACTTATAACTGCGTAAAAATAATAGCTAGCCATTCATCCTTGTACAACCAAGGACCACGGTTGAGGACTTCATAACAAGACTTGACATCCTTGAATTTAATTTTTAGAAAGTTTTCTTGGATGACAGAGATAGAAACCACATTGTTTGGCTTCCATATGCCTTCAAAAGCATTGATGACAGCGTAGATGTCAATAGTTTTGGATGAGATAAAGCAGCCTAAAAGGAAGAGCTTGGGGTCCTCTTTGACATAGTCCCAGCCGAAGTCTGGGGTATAAAGAAGCTCAGCTTCCTCACTGGTGAGGTCGATGGAGCTGAGTTGGGGAATAGAAGAGGATGCCATGGGTGATTGATAAGGAGTAAGGGGAATAGCGAGATAGAGAAAGGTTTGTGGTAGAGTGTTAGAATGTTGATCGTATAAAAAAGGGTTGATTGTGTTGGTTAATCTTTGGTAAGTAGTCGAAAAAGGAAAGGGATAGAAAATTAGAGTCCATAAATTATGGTATAATATAATGTTTATGAGGATAGATAGATAATTAAGGAAATAGTATAGTTTCAATAGTAGTAAGTAGTAAAAAGGAATTAAAAGATTTGATTGTGATAGGGTGGATTCTTTAAAGTATATGTGATTAAAATTCGAAAAAGTAATAATTTCCTTTTGAAAAGTGGAAGGAAGGGAAAAGAAATAAGAAATTAAAATCCTTGAAATATGGAATAATTTAATGTTGTAAAAAATATTTTGAAAGTCAAGGAGATATTCTATATATATATATAATGGTTAAAAAGGAAACAGATTAAAATAATTTGGCTGTGAAGAGCAAAATTCCATAATTAAATTAGGAGTGAAAGTCCGTAAAGTAGTAAGGAGAGAATAGTAAATAATAAAGGTATTAAATAGCAGAGAGGAAATAAAGAGTTGACCCTTAAATAAGGTAACATGTATGAGGAATTTAATATTAGACGATAATGAAAAAGGAATTTCAATAAATCTCCCATAAGTCGTATAAAGAATAATTACAATAATGAATGCGGTAATTATAGAGCAGTTAATAGAATTTGAAAAACTAAATGTTGATATTAATAAATTTAATTTATTTTCCATCATAAAGATGGTAGTGATGAAATCCCATAGATGGGCTAGAATTAAGACGCCTAATGAGGCGTTGGAAAAGAATTTAAATAAGGAGGAAAGCTGAGAAAGTATATCTAAGGCATGGCTAAAAGAAAAGTAATAAATAGCATGCAATAAAGATAAACAACAGAAAGGGAAAATAAGCAGATAAAGGCATGCAAAAAATAAAACAAGGAAAAAACAGGAAATAAATAAAATTACAGACCCAGGGGTAGAGAGAAGCGGGGATAAGAAATAAATTACATACCAAAAGAGCAAAAAGGGGGGGGGGTAAAGGAGACTTAATAAAGAATAATTACATAAACCATTAAATTTAGAATAGAAAAAAAGATACCAGCAGATGGTCCCAGCACACCAAACCGTGTTAATTATAAAGATATAGAGAGAGTAATTATTTAGACAACCTGAAATAAAACTGTAAGAGAAGGGGTGAAGATTAGTAGTTTGTGATGACCAGGGAAGAAAGAAAAGGAGACAATCAGAGAAATTAATCAAGAGTAAAATCAGAAACATACACCAAACAGCGTAATTCAGATTGGCTAGAAAAGAGCACCAAATATAGGAAAATTGCCCGATTGATATATGTGTCACAACTAGTTTATACCTCAACAAAAACGAGGTGAGTGAGAGGTACCTGGTAACGATGAAAATGTACAAGAAGTGATGGGACAAGGATGTAGCATAAGGGAAGCAATGGTAATGTGAAATTAAAAGAATGAAACGAATCAAAACATAAAGATTGCAAACTATATCCAAATGAAAAATATAAGCCATATCCAGCATATCAGATAAGGATGAGATTATATTTTTGTATAAAAATAAGGTTGATGTAAGTGTTAGAATGTGGAAACGCCCAGAGTAAGGAGTAAAAGCCCTAAGGAATGTTGAATTAGTATGCAGTTTAATATGTAGGTGGGAGCTGATATGCTTGGTATGATATTCTATAAAAGTAATGAAAGACAGAAGACTATATGAACCATTGTAAGAACTAAAATTAAGGCATAAGATTGAATTGGTAGGATTGTATCTTATTGATCGAGTTTGATACTTGTTAGTGATAGAAAGACACTTAAAAATTAAGGTTCCCACTGAGTGGTTTGATAAAGGTTTCCCTGAAAGGGCTCGAGTAGTTTTAAGCAATTGAATTATAGAATTAAAGTTAAAAGAATCAGTAGAAGCATACCAAACTATGATAAGAAAAAAATGAAGCTTTTGAAAAAAGGTGAACGACCATGGCAAGAGAAGCAGCATAACCATATATGAAGTCCACAGTAAAATAGAGGCATTCCAGTAAAAAGAGTTGAGAAATAGCACAGTTAGAAAAATTGAAATTTCCATGTCAAAATGGTGGTGAAAACAGAAAAGGAAAAAAGAAATGTGGTTACCAGACGACCATAAGGATAGTAAAACATAGACATGCAAATGGTGGATGATAAGAAAAGAATGAAGCTTTTGAAAAAAGATGAACGACCATGGCAAGAGAAGTAGCAGAACCATATATGAAGTCCACAGTAAGATAGAGGCATTCTAGTAAAGAGAATTGTAAATTAGCACAGATAAAAAAATTAAAAAACCATGTCAAAATGATGATGAAAACAGAAAAGGGAAAAAGAAATGTGATTACCAGACGACCACAAGGATAGTAAAACAAAGACATGCAAATGGTGGATTATAGCATTGCAAGAAAAGATAAAAGAACCCAGGTAAATAGAAGAGAAAAGGAGATACAACAGTACCCGATTATCAGTCAGAGACAGTTCTGGGAACATGTGATTCTGAGAAAAAGGAAAATAAGAGCAAGTGAGTAACAGATGCAATATGATAAAAAAAGAAAAGGAATAGAAAAAATAATCAGAGGAGAAAAGATGAACAGAGAAGGGTTAAAGATTTGTAACAAGAAAATAGGTGCAAATTCGAGAAGGTGAATTGATTTTCCGATTAGAGATGGAAAACCCATAACCTGCAGAAGACGATCATCGGTTAGGATGAGAAGCCAGTAAAACAAAAAGGGAAGAAACCCTAGAAAGAAAAAAATTATATTGGGCAAAAACAGAACAAAACGTGAACGGAAATTAAAAAAATGAAAAAAAAGAAATTAAAGAAAAATTCTAAGCACTTATCTGAATCAAAGGACGGTGAACTGACAGACTTATAAAAATTGAAGATGATTGTTCATCAAGGACTGGAAAACCCAGTATCTACAAAAGGAAATCAAAAGTTAGACGATAAGGCCTAAAAAACAAGGGGATGAAAAACCCTAGAAAGAGACGAAAAAGGGGAAAAAGCAAGACAGCAGTAAATCGAAAATATAATAAAAGGCAAAAAATAGAAAGGGAAGAAAGGAGATATAAAACCGATCGGTTGAAGTTTTTACAACCGCCGTGGGACGCAGCCGGGAGAAAAACCCTCAGATTTCGGAGGATTCTTGAAGATATCGCCCAAAAAATGGAGATGAAGGGAAAGAAAATAAAAGCCCTCCGCGATAGCAGATGATATGGATCAAAACCCAAATAGAAGAAAAAACCGAAGAAAACATTAGAAATAGTTAAAAGGAAGCAAAATGACAAAAGGATATAATAAAAGAATGATCGGAAAAGCATACCGTTCAGATCTGGAGATCGCCGGTTGGATCTCGTCAAAAACACCCAAAAAGTGAAGGAAACAGTGTAGAAGAAGGGGAAATTAAACCCTTTATCAGATAAATCAGATCTGGTGGTGGTTTTGTGTAATGCAAGAGCCGGCCAACACTCGCAGAGGAAAAACATATTAAGTGTTAAAAAGCAGAGAGAAAAGATATAAAAAGTAAATATACTAAAAAATGAAAATGGGGATATGGGGCGAGGTGGAATGGCCTTCTGCATTCCCATATCGATTTCCAAGGAAATCAACAATTTCCGGTTTACTTGACGATGTTTTGGCAAATTCGGCGAAAGATGGAGAGGTGCCGTGTAGGGGAAGGGGAAAAGAGGAGTATCCGGAAAACAAGGAAAAGAAAGAAGAATAAGCCAACACCCAAAAGAGACCCTGGAAAAAATTGAGAGAGAATTGAGAGCCATACCACCCAAGCCCACCCGTTGGAATATTAACTGAGTGACCCGTTGGACTTTTAACTGAGTAAAAAGTACATAAATTGAGTTTTTGCAATATAATCGTTTTGAAAAGATCATAATCAATTATATGAACTCCTAAAATTTGATTAAAACTTGTTTTTCAGTCATTTTTGAAGAGGTTTCAGGCGAGCGGGTCTAAATAGGCCATAAAATGGACCCGTTAGACTTTTAAGTAAGTAAAAAAATACCGAATTTGAGTTTTTGGAATATAGTCTTGTTGAAAAGCTCGTAATCAATTATATGAACTCGTAAAATTGGATCAAAACTTGTTTTTCGGTCCTTTTTGTAGAGGTTTCGGACGAGCGGGTCTAAATGGGCCTTAAAATGGACCCGTTGAACTTATAACTGCGTAAAAAGAACAGAAATTGAATTTTTGCAATACAATAGTGTTGAAAAGCTCGTAATCAACGATATGCACTCTTAAGTTTTGATTAAAACTTGTTTTGCGGTCCTTTTTGTAGAGTTTTCGGACGAGCGGGTCTAAATGGGCCGTAAAATGGACCCGTTGGACTTTTAACTGAGTTAAAAGTACAAAAATTGAGTTTTTGCAATATAATCGTGTTGAAAAGATCGTAATCAATTATATGAACTCCTAAAATTTGATTAAAACTTGTTTTTTAGTCATTTTTGAAGAGGTTTCGGGCGAGCGGGTCTAAATGGGCCGTAAAATGGACCCGTTGGACTTTTAACTGAGTAAAAAATACCGAATTTGAGTTTTTGCAATATAATCTTGTTGTAAAGCTTGTAATCAATTATATGAACTCCTAAAATTGGATCAAAACTTGTTTTTCGGTCCTTTTTGTAGAGGTTTCGGACGAGCGAGTCTAAATGGGCCTTAAAATGGACCCGTTGAATTTATAATTGCGTAAAAAGAACAGAAATTGAATTTTTGCAATACAATAGTGTTGAAAAGCTCGTAATCAACGATATGAACTCTTAAGTTTTGATTAAAACTTGTTTTGCGGTCCTTTTTGTATAGGTTTCGGATGAACGGGTCTAAATGGGCCGTAAAATGGACCCGTTGGACTTTTAACTGAGTAAAAAGTACAAAATTGAGTTTTTGCAATATAATCGTGTTCAAAATATCGTAATCAATGATATGAAATCCTAAAATTTGATTATAACTTTTTTCGGTCATTTTTGAAGAGGTTTCGGGCGAGCGGGTCTAAATGGGCCGTAAAATGGACCCGTTGGACTTTTAACTGAGTAAAAAGTACAAAATTGAGTTTTTGCAATATAATTGTGTTGAAAAGATCGTAATCAATTATATGAACTCCTAAAATTTGATTAAAACTTGTTTTTCAGTCATTTTTGAAGAGGTTTCGGGCGAGCGGGTCTAAATGGGCCGTAAAATGGACCCGTTGGACTTTCAACTGAGTAAAAAATACCGAATTTGAGTTTTTGCAATATAATCTTGTTGAAAAGCTCGTAATCAATTATATGAACTCCTCAAATTTGATCAAAACATGTTTTTCGGTCCTTTTTGTAGAGGTTTCGGGCGACCGGGTCTAAATGGGCCTTAAAATAGACCCGTTCAACTTATAAATGCGTAAAAAGAACAGAAATTGAATTTTTGCAATACAATAGTGTTGAAAAGCTCTTAATCAACGATATGAACTCTTAAGTTTTGATTAAAACTTGTTTTGCAGTCCTTTTTGAAGAGGTTTCGGACGAGCGGGTCTAAATGGACCCGTTGGACTTTTAACAGAGTAAAAAGTATAAAAATTGAGTTTTTGCAATATAATCGTGTTGAAAAGATCGTAATCAATGATATGAAGTCCTAAAATTTGGTTAAAAAAAATTTCGGTCATTTTTGAAGAGACTTCGGGCGAGCGGGTCTAAATGGGCCGTAAAATGGACCCGTTGGACTTTTAACTGAGTAAAAAATACCGAATTTGAGTTTTTGCAATATAATCTTGTTGAAAAGCTCGGAATCAATTATATGAACTCCTAAAATTGGATTAAAACTTATTTTTCGGTCATTTTTGAAGATGTTTCGGGCGAGCGGGTCTAAATGGGCCGTAAAATGGGCCCGTTGGACTTTTAACTGAGTAAAAAATACAGAAATGGACTTTTTGCAATATAATCTTGTTGAAAAGTTCGTAATCAATTATATGAACTCCTAAAATTGGATCAAAACTTGTTTTTCGGTCCTTTTTGTAGTGGTTACGGACGAACGAGTCTAAATGGGCCTTAAAATAGTCCCGTTGAACTTATAACTGCGTAAAAAGAACATAAATTGAATTTTTGCAATACAATAGTGTTGAAAAGCTCGTAATCAACGATATGAACTCTTAAGTTTTGATTAAAACTTGTTTTGCGGTCCTTTTTGTAGAGGTTTTGGACGAGCGGGTCTAAATGGGCCGTAAAATGGACCCGTTGGACTTTTAACTGAGTAAAAAGTACATAAATTGAGTTTTTGCAATATAATCGTGTTGAAAAGATCGTAATCAGTTATATGAACTCCTAAAATTTGATTAAACCTTGTTTTTCAGTCATTTTTGAAGAGGTTTCGGGCGAGCGGGTCTAAATGGGCCGTAAAATGGACCCGTTGGACTTTTAACTGAGTAAAAAATACAAAAATTGATTTTTTGCGATATAATCGTGTTGAAAAGATCGTAATCAATGATATGAAGTCCTAAAATTTGATTAAAACTTATTTTTCGGTCATTTTTGATGAGGTTTCGGGTGAGCGGGTCTAAATGGGCCGTAAAATGGACCCGTTGGACTTTTAACTAGTAAAAAGTACAAAAATTGAGTTTTTGCAATATAATTGTATTGAAAAGATCGTAATCAATTATATGAACTCCTAAAATTTGATTAAAACTTGTTTTTCAGTCATTTCTGAAGAGGTTTCGGGCGAGCGGGTCTAAATGGGCCGTAAAATGGACCCGTTGGACTTTTAACTAAGTAAAAAATACCGAATTTGAGTTTTTGCAATATAATCTTGTTGAAAAGCTCGTAATCAATTATATGAACTCCTAAAATTTGATTAAAACTTGTTTTTCAGTCATTTTTGAAGAGGTTTCGGGCGAGCGGGTCTAAATGAGCCTTAAAATGGACCCGTTGAACTTATAACTGCGTAAAAAGAACATAAATTGAATTTTTGCAATACAATAGTGTTGAAAAGCTCGTAATCAACGATATGAACTCTTAAGTTTTGATTAAAACTTGTTTTGCGGTCCTTTTGTGGAGGTTTCGGACGAGCGGGTCTAAATGGGTCGTAAAATTGACTCGTTGGACTTTTAACTGAGTAAAAAGTACAAAAATTTAGTTTTTGCAATATAATCGTGCTGAAAAGATCGTAATCAATTATATGAACTCCTAAAATTTGATTAAAACATGTTTTTTAGTCATTTTTGAAGAGGTTTCGGGCGAGCGGGTCTAAATGGGTCGAAAAATGGACCTGTTGGACTTTTAAGTAAGTAAAAAATACCGAATTTGAGTTTTTGGAATATAGTCTTGTTGAAAAGCTCATAATAAATTATATGAACTCGTAAAATTGGATCAAAACTTGTTTTTCGGTCCTTTTTGTAGAGGTTTCGGACGAGCGGGTCTAAATGGGCCTTAAAATGGACCCGTTGAACTTTTAACTGAGTAAAAAGTACAAAAATTGAGTTTTTGCAATATAATCGTGTTGAAAAGATCGTAATCAATTATATGAACTCCTAAAATTTGATTAAAACTTGTTTCTCTGTCATTTTTGAAGAGGTTTCGGGCGAGCGGGTCTAAATGGGCCGTAAAATGGACCCGTTGGACTTTTAACTGAGTAAAAAATACAGAATTTGAGTTTTTGCAATATAATCTTGTTGAAAAGCTCGTAATCAATTATATGAACTCCTAAAATTGGATCAAAACTTGTTTTTCGGTCCTTTTTGTAGAGGTTTCGGACGAGCGGGTCTAAATGGGCATTAAAATGGACCCGTTGAACTTATAACTGCGTAAAAAGAACATAAATTGAATTTTTGCAAGACAATAGTGTTGAAAAGCTCGTAATCAACGATATGAACTCTTAAGTTTTGATTAAAACTTGTTTTGCGGTCCTTTTTGTAGAGGTTTCGGACGAGCGGGTTTAAATGGGTCGTAAAATGGACCCGTTGGACTTTTAACTGATTAAAAAGTACAAAAATTGAGTTTTTGCAATATAATCGTGTTGAAAAGATCGTAATCAATGATATGAAGTCCTAAAATTTGATTATAACTTTTTTTTCGGTCATTTTTGAAGAGGTTTCGGGCGAGCGGGTCTAAATGGGCCGTAAAATGGACCCGTTGGACTTTTTTTTTGAAGAAAGCGGGCCTCATTAAAAACCCCTACTAATATCCCCGGGCACAAGACCCGGAGAAACCTAAAAAGGGGAAAAGAGTACCCAGGATATATTTATAAAGAACGAGGGAAACCCTCGCAAAGTACAGCATTTTGAATACAAGCAGGATACAAGGATCCAAAAGAAATAGAGGTCATAGACCTAAGGGCATGGGTAGCCAACGTATGAGCTACAATATTAGCCTCACGACATACAAATTGAACATGTGCAGAAGAAAAGGACTCCAAAGCAGCATGAGCTTGCAGAATTGTTGGTCCCATTGGAGATAGATCTGGGCCCAGGGAGTTGATTCTATTCGCAAGAGATCCACAGTCCGTCTCGAAAATCAAATGGCGCCAACCTTGGGATTGAGCGAAAGTAATACCCGCAAGAAGACTTCTCCCTTCAGACGTGATAGCATCCAAGCAACTGCCGAGGGGAAAAGCCAGGCCGCCAACAACCGTCCCCGTATCATCACGGGCTACAACGCCATCCGCCGCTGCATGTGTGGAAGGATAAAAAGCCCCATCCACATTGACTTTAACATAACCTGAAGGGGGAGGACCCCATCGAGATGGAGGAGCCGAAGATAGAGGGATGGAAGAAGAAGGCGAAGAAATGGCATCAGAGAAATCACGATGAAGACTAATGGAGTTGACAGCGATTAGCTATGGGGGTTGAAGATGTCGATTATGGATCCAGTCGTTACGCCTGTTCCAAATGTTCCAAAGGGTAGTTAAGAAAAGCCCAAAAAGTTCAGAAGAAAGGAGTGCAGCACCTTTCTCAAGCCAATGGAGGCCAGTGGAAGCAGTGCTATTAATAAGAGAAATGGGAAGACCAATCAAGCGAAGGGCCTCCGAAGCACCAGGGCAATCACGAAGAGCATGGAGAATTGTTTCCGGCGCAGAATGACATACAGGGCAGGCCCCTGAATCTGGAGCAAAAGCCTGAAGGCGAACCCCAACAGGTAGAGCCTCTGAACCCAGACGCCAGCCAAAAGTTTTAACTTTAGGCAAAACCTTGAGTTTGGAAAGAAATTTCCAAATCCGAGGTGGCCGTAGACGTGGCTCAGGGGGGCGTTGTAGAAAGAGGTAGCCAGATCTGACAAAGTAGATACCAGAGTCGTTGGGCCTCCAAATGATGGAATCCCGAATATCATTGATGATGGGGATGGAAAGAATGAAGTCGGCGTCATCCGGTGTAAAGTACGCACGGACTTTAACAAGGTCCCAAGATGCTTGGTTACATAACATAAAGTCGCGACAACTAGTATGGACTTCATCCGATAACTCGTAGTCCCCGTAAAGATTAAGAGTCGAAGAGCCTCCCCAATTATCATGGTGAACGCGTATGTTACTATTAATGCCAGGGCGATAGAGGAAACCTCCAAAAAGGTGTTGCATAGCGTTATAAAGACCCTGCCATGCAAAAGAAGCTCGGGAAGGCCGAGAAGCATTAAGAATATTGTCAGACGGGAAGTATTTGGATTTATAGATTTGTCCCAGAAGGGAGTCTGGTTCACAAATAAGTCGCCATAATTGTTTACCAAGAAGGGCAATGTTAAAATTGTTTAGGTCCCTAAAACCCAAACCTCCAACTGATTTAGGCAAGCACACCTGTTCCCAAGGGAGCATATGCCAACCCTTCTTATTAGTTTTACCAGACCACCAATAGCGGCGGATGACAGATGTCATATCATCGATAATATTTTGGGGCAATAAATAACATGACATAACATATTGAGGTAGAGATTGTAGGACAACTTTTATAAATATTTCCCTACCACTGAAGGAAAGAAGCTGTTTATCCCAATTGGATAATCTATCATGGACTTTATCGCGTATGAACCCAAGAGCAAGGGTCTTGTTTTTACCAATAAGGAGAGGCACCCCCAGATAGACACCAGGGTTGGAAACCTCACGAACTTGAAGGTAAGAATTAATGTCATAGCGAGTCGAAGCAGGAGTTTGCGGATTGTAAAATATAGTAGATTTATCAAAATTAACTGCTTGCCCAGAGGCTGAAGCATAAGTTTGGAAGGGGGAATTTAAGATGTGCCGCCTCCTCGGACTTTGAATTGATGAAAACTATGCAATCATCAGCAAAAAGTAGATGGTTAACTTTGGGGCCATGCTTACTAGCCCCGATACCAGGGAGCAGGCCATTATGTTTAGCGTCGGACAAAAAGGCTGAAAGCCCTTGAGTGCAAAAAAGGAAGAGAAAAGGAGATAAAGGATCCCCTTGGCGAAGACCCCGTTGAGGACGGAACAGAGGAGAAAAAGAATTGTTGACCTTAACCGTAAAGGAAACTGAGGAAATACATCTCATAATAAGGGAAACCCATGATGAGGCAAAACCCATCCGGTTCATGACATTTTCGAGGAAGGACCATTCAACCCTGTCAAAAGCCTTTTCCATATCTAGCTTTAGGGCAGCACCTTGAGTAGATTTAGAAGTACCAGTATTAATGGAGTGAATAATTTCATCGGCAATAAGAATGTTATCCGTAATGTTACGTCCCTGAACAAAAGCAGCTTGATTAGAGCTGATACAAAATGGAATGGTATGTTTCATACGATTAACTAAAACTTTAGCAACAATTTTGTAGATAACGGTGCAAAGACTAATGGGCCTTAGATGCCTCATGGTTGTAGGGTCCTTAATTTTTGGTATGAGGACCAGGATTGTTTGGTTAACTGAAGCCATATCAGCTGATCCGTTTAGGAGATTAAGACAGAGAGAGATGATATCTGATCCGATAGTATCCCAATGTTGACGGAAGAAACTACTAGGCAATCCATCAATACCAGGGGCTTTCCTAGGGTCAATATCGCGGAAAGCGGCGATAATTTCTTCTGATGTGAAATCCTTAGTAAGGGACTCATTCATGGCAGTCGTGATGGAGGGAGTGATTTTTGAAAGAATTTGATCGGACAAGGAAGGACTTGAAGATGAAAAAAGATTGTGGAAGTATGTTGATGCAATTGTCATAAGATCGGTGTCGTCAGTACACCAATTGTTATTGGAATCAAAAAGACCAATGATGGTGTTCTTCTTCTTTCCACTAGAAGCTTGGGCATGAAAGAAGCGAGTATTTTTATCTCCCTGAGAAAGCCAAAGATTACGAGAGCGCTGTGCCCAGTATACTTCTTGCTCCTCAAGTAATTTGTGAAGCTCAGATTTGGCAGAGATGTATCTTTTTTCAGCCGAAACGGAAAGAGGCCGTTGTAAAAGTGTGTTAATTTTTTAGTGAGAAAATTGATACGACCAGTGGATTTAATTCTTTGTTGGGATTGCCAGTCTCCTAGGTAGGAGCCAATGACTTTAATTTTATCTAATGTATTACCCTTGGTAGATGACCAAGTTTGTTTAACAACAGAGATGGCTTCATCATTGGTGGCCCAACAATTTTCAAATCTGAATTTGGTTGATGGAGGGCAGCGATTTGTTAGAGGAGGCGGCTCCGTATTCAAGAGGAGAAAGCAATGATCAGATTTGGCATCAAAATCAGAAGTGATACTAAAATTGGGATAATTTGCTTTCCAAGCCATATTCCCTACAAAACGATCTAGTCTCTCGAATAAAGTAGGGGTTTTGGGCCCCGTTTTAGCCCAAGTGAACCAACCCGATGTTGGCTTACAGTCGAAAAGGTTATTATGGGATAGGCAGTGGCGAAAATTGTTAATTTGAGATCTAGCCCGACGACATCCTCTTTGTTTTTCGTTATCAGAAAGGATTTCATTGAAATCACCACCAATAAGCCAAGGCATACCATCATTTTTATTAAGAGAATCAATTAAATCCCAGGTTTTTGGTTTATGACATGTTTCAGAAAAACCATGAATACCAGTGAAATAAAACGAAGAGGAGTTGCAATTAATGTAAGTATGAATAAAATGATCCGAATAAGAAAGCATATCAATATTGTAATTATTCAAAGTAAAAAGAGCAAGTCCAGAACATGCATAAGAAAATCCACAGAAACAGCTAGGTCCATACCTAGCAAAGAACCAAGACGGCTATAAGCCGTATTTTTAAGTTTAGTTTCGCATAAAAAAAGTAAATCAGGTTTATGAAGTTGAACGTATTGCTGGAGATGTTGAACTGCCTGGACCTTTCCGAGACCCTGACAGTTCCAACATAAAATGATCATTTTCCTCGGCGGGGTTGTGCATCAGCCGCCGCCGGAGAGTTTTTTCCGCTGCTCATCCCAGCTTTCAGTGTGGGAGAAGGAGAGGGCCTAGACTTTTTGGGCTGGAGAACCACTTGGATGGGGGAACGTCTCTTGACACCACGGTTAGGAGGAATGGGAATAGGGGCCAGAGCAGATGCTGCATCATTTGGGTAATGCTTAAGTAGCCATGAATCAAAATCATCAAAAAAAGAAATACCGGTTTGGAGGAAAGGCTTACTTAGTTGAGCATCTAATTTCCTCACTTGTCGAGCAGTATCATCATCTTGGCCATCCATATCGAATTGAACAGGGTAAATGGTATTCAGTGGTTTTGGAGAAATAACCCTAGAAGGGATTGGATCTTTTGGAGGTTGCTTGGGGTCCATTTTTGTAGGAGGCAACTCTGAGGATTCCTCTCCCACCATCTCATCATTGTTATTATTTTCCTCATTAGGTAAGTCTGCAAAAGAGGCAGCGTCCCCTTCATTGAGGTTCCCTAGAAAATTAGAATAGGGGGAGGAAAGAATCAGATATTGGAAATATCGGAGAAAAGGAAGATGATAGTAATTAGTAAGATGTATACCCGAATCTTGTGCAGAGAGCACAGGCTCAACGACAGATTTGCCCTTATCCATGGGGTCTGAGGAAGAAGGGAAAATAGTAAGAGAATATAATAGAGAAAAACAATAAAGTGAAAATTTTAAAAAAGATGGCAAAGTACCTAATGGTTGTTGCTGGTTGGTATTGATAGGTGTCTCAACAGATTTACCCTTATCTGTTGGATCTGTATCAAAGAAATAATTCGAGTGAAGTAATGATGTAAAGGAAAAAAGAAATCGGATCCAAAAGTTAGTAAGTGGAATACCTATAGGAGGTTGGCGACTAGCAGAAGAGGGAGGCTCAACAGATCTGATCCGACCTCGTGGTCCCTGTTCCCGACGACGGGGAGGAAGCCAACGAAGCCAATCACCATACTGGAGTTTAGCTGGGTCAATCGATGCCTTGTTGGGACAGTGTTCAAAGATATGACTGATGAGGCCACACCCGTGGCAGAGGAGAGGGAGACGCTCGTATTGAAGTCGGCAGGAAGTTGTACGTGTACCTTTCCCAATAAGGAGGAAACGACGGATTGGCTTAGAGATGTCCAATAGAATTTCCACTCGTAAGAATTCGGTCATATTACCCCTTTCTTTCCTTGTATCAGTTCGCAGTACAGTGTCAACCATGGCGCCAAGGGATTGTCCCACTAAGTGGGTCCTTTCAGGATCTTCCAAAAAAGGTTTAGGTAAAGCTAGTATTCGAAACCATATTCTCATAGGATTAAAAGAGTAATCATCCATATTTTTTCCTGGCACATAATCTGCAAGTGCCATCCATTCATCTTTGAATAGCCATGGACCTCTTTCATAAACATCATCTCTTTCGCTAGTAGTAGCAAACTCAATTCTAAAGAAAGACTCACGAATAATGGAAATAGATTTCAAATGATTCTTCTTCCAAATACCTTCAAAGGCTTGGAGGATCGCCCAATCATCGATCGGTTTCGTTGATATGAATTTGCCTATGAGGATTGCTTTCGGATCTTCCTCGAAGAAGTCAAAGTCGGGAGTGTAGATAGTATTAGCTTCCTCATTGGTGAGGTCGAGATTGATGTAGTTAGGAAGGGAGGATGAAGAAGCCATTGGATTGGAGAAGAAAGATGGAAAAGTAAAATCAAGCAGAAAGTGGGAAACTGGTAAAAGGAAATTGAGTAAAAGAATTAACTGAAAAAATAGGTTTGGAAAAGAAAGAGCAATTAAGGAATTAGATAAAAGGAAGTTAATAGAAAAGGAATAATAGGAGATTGATTGTCTAAAGTTTAGGGAAAAATTGCAAAAAGAGATATTAATTGGATAATTGAGTAAGGAAAATAGAAGAGTTGAATAAATAAAAAGGATTGTAATCGAGAAGTGGGGAAAGTTTCCTAAAACTGGATGTGAAGATAGAAAATTATAACTGATAGAATTTAATGTGATTATAAATTTAATGGAAAATAGAGATATGGAGTATAAAAACGAGGTAATTAGTTTCCTAAAATTTAGAGAATTAGAGCATGATATATTATTAATATAGGAAACAATCGTGGAAGGGAGACAGAAAAAATAGAAAAGAGGGATTGTGTAATAAAAGGTTGGGTAGTTTCCAAAAAATGGAGATGAGATTCGAAAGTTAATAAGGAAAGAATGTGAGACAATGAGAGGAAATATAGGTAGTATGAAAAAGGTAACATAAAAAAGAGGAAAAAGGAATTTATGTAAAGTAAAATAAGGAAAATGCCTTAAAAAATGGGATGATATGTAGAAGGAAATAATGAATAAAATTAAAAGTGAGAGATTTAAGGAAAGAGAGTTACAAATAGGGAAATAGAGTGAGTTAATTAAGATAAGAGCTGGAAAGAAGTTGTGGTTGTTATAAAATTGAAAAGGGGGAATATCCAAGTAATTGTGATAAATATTTAAAGTAAATTGCCCAATATTCCAAGAAGGAAATAAATTCACAGAATTGTTAATTGGAAAAATAGTAGTTATGATAGAAGTAAGGGACATAAGGGATGTGAAAAGGAGGAGGTAAAATCTTAAAATGATTAAGGAAATGAATATTAGCAATAAAAGGGGAGATAAAAGATGGTGAATGCTGTTAATATACGTTAGTAATGCAAAATTTGTGGGGAGGCAAAAGAGAAAAGAAAGAGGGTGTAAATATATAGAATGTAGAGATTTGAATGTAATAATTAGATGGGATTTGAATAAAAGCATATAAATTTGGGAGCAGTTGTCATTTTGACTAGGGGGAAAAAGAATGTAGAGTGGTTGATAGCAAAGAGTTGTAAAACAACTTGAGTCCATAACGAATAGATATCTGAAAATGGCCTTAAATTTTTAGTTAAGGTAGTTAATATTACGCAGATTTTCCAAGGGAGAATTTGGGTGGAAAAGGTAGGTGAAGAATTAGTAATGAAATTATATAATGTTGTTATATAAATGATTATTTTCACCTGAGCGGTGATCGTATAAATTCCCCTAAAAAGGGTTCGAAAGATTGCACCATAGAAGGTGAAGTAGGTAGCAGAAAAAAACAGAAGCAAATAATAGCAAGGTATATAAAATAAAGCAAAAATAAAGACAACATGAAGAGCATAAGAAGAGGTTAAAGAATCAAGAAGACTAACCAATATGTAGTTAAGGAGCAAACCGAGAGCGTAGAAACTAATCGATATAAAAAGAATAGACCAATAAAAACAAGAACATAAAGATAAGAAGGGATAAACTAAGTTAAAAGAAAAAAAATTTAATATGCATATCTGCAACTAAAATAGCAGAGCATATTGGAAAAAACAAAGAAACTGAATGAAGCATGAAAAAATGGAAACCCAAACGAGGTAGCAGCACCCATAAAAAATAATTACAAGCCATGGGAAAGGGAGGGGGGGCAATAAATTTAATACATACCGAACAAACAAGAGGAAAAGGAAGGATCGAAAGCAAACATGACCTTAAATAACAGAAGAAAGAAAAGTAAAAAATTAGCTCAGCAGTCTGTGGGCGGAGACAGCAAGTGTAGCAAAACGACCAGCTTGGAGAGGCATCATCCATAGAGGTAGGGTAAATAACATACAAGGCAAAAAGATATACGTTAGAGAACATCCAAAAAATATGGAATAGGAGGAAACAATCATAGAAGTAAAAGATAAGCATAATTAATAAAATGGTGATGGAAAAATTAGCTTTGAGGAAATGAGCTGAAGCAAGGTTATACAGCATATTAATAAAATGGTGATGGAAGAAGCAAGCAGAAAACCATGAGAGATTAAGAGAACAAAATATCCATAAGAAAATGTAAAGCCGACAGCTAGAGAGAAAATGAGCTTTAAGCTTAGTGGAAATAAAAAAAGAAAAGAATAAAGCAAAGAAATAATATAAGAAGAAATATGGAGGATGGCATGGAGCTGTATACAAACCAGCAAGCATGTGGAGAATGTTCGATAATTGCAGAGAAATAAAAAAATAGCAGCAAATAAATATGATCCGAAGAGGATAGATTGAATTTCCCACACGGGGGATCGATAAGTAATTCCCATGAAGGGATCGATTGATCATATTATCAGAATAATAAGAAGGAGAATAAGACATACGAACCAAGTAATATATGATGATAAGAATAAATAGATTGAAAAATTCAGAAAGAGGACAATCATTCACAGGCTTATGAATCAAATGATAACCGATTGAATATGAAACAACATAAAGTAAGAAAAAGAGACAGAAACAGAAGTTAAGAAATAAAGAAGTACCGAAAATAATTGGTACCTTCCTCCCCTTTACGAGCAGTGACCAGAGGGGAATCTGAAAAATTGAAAAAAGATAGTAAGAAATAAATAACAATAAATAAATAAAAAATAGCAAACAATTGGAATAGAAAATAAAATTAAGGGATAATAGGCAATTGGTATCAATGTCATGATGGCCCCTAAGGGGGAATAGCACAGCGGGTGTTGTGTTGATCTTTGAGGGAACCGCAGAACAGCAGGGGACTGCTGATCTGCCAAAGAAACAAATTGTTAGGAATAAACCGATATGGATATGGATATGAAAAATTCCTTTACCCAAATAGATCTGCCATAGAGAAGACGATAAGAGATTAAAACGATAAACAATAAACTCAGCAGAAAAATTAGGAAAATTAAAGGGATATGGATATGAAAAAATCCTTTGGAAAAGGTAATGGTAGGAATAACGAAAAAAGCAAATATAAAGAAAGGAGGAGATACCTGGAAAATACTTTACCCAAATAGATCTGGAAGTGATTCCGGCGATCAGAGAGATGCAAGATCCTCTAACGCCAGGGTATAAAAGAGAAGAATAGCAAATAAAAAAAAAGAAAAAATAAAAGGTGATACCTAAACAGATCGGAGCCAAACCTGAACTGAAACGGTGGCCGGCGAACGGGGATTTTCGAATGGAAGACATACATCTGTGGTTGTAAAACCCCCTGTCGGCAAGATCGGCAATGGAGGGCTTGTGTGGGTTTCTAAGAGAAATCCCAGAACCGGCTAGCAAAGTGGTCCTCAGTTTAGTGACGAACCAAAATAACCCAAAGCATAGATTTGTAAAAGGGGGATAAAATCTTGGAAAAGAGACAAAAGGAAAATTTATTAAAACAATATAACTCAAATAGGAGAAAAAATAAAAATAAAGAAAAAAAGAACTATAATAAAAGAGAAGGAAAACGACCGGGATGGCACTTATGGAATCTCTGGCATGAAGCGCATGGATCTCAACCTTGGAAGGAGCGCCGGATGGTGGGAGGAGGAGGAGAGGGCGGTCGGCGTAGAAACAGAGGCAAAAAAGGTGAGGGAGATGAAAAGTTGAAACGTGAGAGGAAGAGACGGGAGTGGGGAAAAGGGTGGAAAAGAAAAGAAAATAAAAAAACCCACACTCCCCCAAGAGAGAACCGAGAGAATTGAGAGAAACCCAAGAGCCATACACCCGTTGCACTTTTAACTAAGTAAAAAATACCGAATTTGAGTTTTTGCAATATAATCTTGTTGAAAAGCTCATAATCAATTATATGAACTCCTAAAATTTGATCAAACTTGTTTTTCAGTCATTTTTGAAGTGGTTTCGGACGAGCGGGTCTAAATGGGCCTTAAAATGGACCCGTTGAACTTATAACTGCGTAAAAAGAACATAAATTGAATTTTTGCAATACAATGGTGTTGAAAAGCTCGTAATCAACGATATGCACTCTTAAGTTTTGATTAAAACTTGTTTTGCGGTCCTTTTTGTAGAGGTTTCGGACGAGCGGGTCTAAATGGGCCGTAAAATGGACCCGTTGGACTTTTAACTGAGTAAAAAGTGCAAAAATTTAGTTTTTGCAATATAATCGTGTTGAAAAGATCGTAATCAATTATATGAACTCCTAAAATTTGATTAAAACTTGTTTTTCAGTCATTTTTGAAGAGGTTTCGGGCAAGCGGGTCTAAATGGGCCGTAAAATGGACCCGTTGGACTTTTAATTGAGTAAAAAATACCGAATTTGAGTTTTTGCAATATAATCTTGTTGAAAAGCTCGTAATCAATTATATGAACTCCTAAAATTTGATCAAAACTTGTTTTTCGATCCTTTTTGTAGAGGTTTCGGGAGACCGAGTCTAAATGGGCCTTAAAATAGACCCGTTGAACTTATAAATGCGTAAAAAGAACATAAATTGAATTTTTGCAATACAATAGTGTTGAAAAGCTCGTAATCAACGATATGAACTCTTAAGTTTTGATTAAAACTTGTTTTGCAGTCCTTTTTGTAGAGGTTTCGGACGAGAGGGTCTAAATGGGCCGTGAAATGGTCCCGTAGGACTTTTAACTGAGTAAAAAGTACAAAATTGAGTTTTTGCAATAAAATCGTGTTGAAAATATCGTAATCAATAATATGAAGTCCTAAAATTTGGTTAAAACTTTTTTTCGTCATTTTTGAAGAGGTTTCGGGCGAGCGGGTCTAAATGGGCCGTAAAATGGACACGTTGGACTTTTTTTTTTGAAGAAAGCGGGCCTCGTTAAAAACCCCTACTAAAATCCCCAAGCACAAGGCTTGGAGAAACCTAAAAGGGGAAAAGAGTACCCATAATATATTATTAAGATGAGGTTAAACCTCGCTAAGTACAACGTTTTTAATACAGTCAGGATACATAGATCCAAAAGACATAGAAGACATGGATCTAAGGGCATGGGTAGCTAACGTATGAGCTACGAAATTAGCCTCACGGCAAACATACTGTACATGTGCTACAGAAAAATCCTCCAAAGCAGTATGAGCCTGCAAAATCGTCGAACCCATAGTAGAAAGATCTGGCCCAAGAGAGTTGATCCTGTTCGCTAGAGATGCACAGTCTGTCTCAAAGATCAAATGGTTCCAACCCTTGGATAGAGCAAAAGTTATACCGGCAAGAAGACCTCTTCCTTCAGATGAAATAGCATCAGAGCAACTGCCTAGCGGAAAAGCCAAGCCACCAACAACCGTCCCTGTGTCATCACGAGCGACAACTCCAACCGCCGATGCACGAGTGGAAAGGTCAAAAGCCCCATCCACATTAACTTTAATAAATCCACGAGGGGGATGCCTCCAGCGGGAAGGAGTAGTCGATGATAAGGGGATGGAAGATGTAGGTGAGGATATAGAGTTAGAGTATTCTCGATGAAGACTAATAGAGTTGACGGCAATTAGCCATGGGGGTTGAAGATGTTTGTTATGGATCCAGTCGTTACGCCTGTTCCAGATGTTCCAAAGGGTAGTCAAGAAAAGCCCAAAAAGATCAGGAGAAAGTAGGGAAGCACCTTCCTCAAGCCATTGGAGGCCAGTGGAGGCATAGCTATTAATAAGAGAAGAGGGTAGACCAATCAATTTAAGGGACTCCGAAGCACCAGAGCAATCACGGAGAGCATGGAGAATCGACTCTGTACCAGAATTACAAATAGGGCAGGGACCGGAGTCTGGATCAAAAGTCTGAAGACGAGTCCCAACAGGTAGGGCCTCAGACCCCAGACGCCAACCAAAAGTTTTAACCTTAGGTAAAACCTTAAGCTTGGAAAGAAATTTCCATATACGTGGGGGACGAAGTCTTGGTTCAGGGGGGCGTTGCAGGAAAAGGTAACCAGATCTGACAGAATAAATACCAGAATCGTTAGGCCTCCAGAGGATGGAGTCCCGAGTGTCATTGATGATAGGAACAGAAAGAATGGAATCGGCATCATCCGTAGTAAAGTATGCACGAACTTTGATAGGATCCCAAGATGGTTGGTTTCGCACCATAAAGTCACGACAACGAATGTGGACTTCCTCAGATAGCTCATAGTCTCCGTAGAGATGAATAGACGAAGAGCCTCCCCAGTTATCATGATGGATACGTATGTTACTATTAATACCAGGCCGATAGAGGAAACCACCAAAAAGGTGTTGCATAGCATTATAAAGACCTTGCCAAGCAAAAGATCCTCGAGAGGGTCGAGAGGCATTAATAATGTTTCTTGAGGGAAAGTATTTAAATTTATAGATTTGTCCCAAGAGGGAGTCAGGTTCACAAATAAGGCGCCATAATTGTTTACCGAGAAGTGCAATGTTAAAGTTGTTGAGGTCCCGGAAACCAAATCCTCCAACAGATTTAGGCAAGCACACTTGGTCCCATGGGAGCATATGCCATCCTTTCTTATTGGTTTTCCCAGACCACCAATATCGACGAATGGCAGATGTCATATCATCAATAATATTTTGGGGTAATAAGTAACAGGACATAACGTATTGGGGTAGAGATTGTAAAACGGCTTTAATAAAAATTTCCCTGCCACTGAAGGAAAGAAGTTGTTTGTCCCATGTAGATAATCTTTCATGTACTTTATCGCGTATAAAACCTAAGGCTAGGGTCTTATTTTTACCAATAAGGAGAGGTACTCCAAGATAGACTCCAGGGTTGGAGACTTCACGTACTTGAAGATAGGAGTTGATAGTTTGACGAGTAGAAGTAGGAGTACGGGGATTGTAAAAGATAGTAGACTTATCAAAGTTGACTGCTTGCCCAGAGGCAGAGGCATAAGTCAGGAGGGCTAACTTAAGGTGTTTAGCTTCATCGGATTTTGAGTTAATGAAAACTATGCAATCATCCGCAAACAAAAGATGGTTGACCTTAGGACCATGCTTACATGCACCTAGACCTGGGAGTAGGCCTTGATGTTTAGCATCGGACAAAAAAGCTGAAAGCCCTTGGGTACAAAATAGGAAGAGGAAAGGAGATAAAGGGTCTCCTTGGCGGAGACCCCTTTGAGGTCGAAATAATGGGGAAAAGGAATTGTTGACCTTAACCGTAAAGGAAACTGAAGAAATACATCTCATGATAAGAGAAACCCATGAAGAGGCGAAACCCATACGGTTCATAACATTTTCAAGGAATGACCACTCAACCCTGTCAAAGGCCTTTTCCATATCAAGTTTAAGGGCAGCTCCATGAGAGGATTTAGAGGTACCAGTATTAATTGAGTGAATTATTTCGTGAGCAATAAGAATGTTATCTGTGATATTACGTCCCTGAACAAAGGCAGCTTGATTGGAACTGATACAGAAGGGAATAGTATGTTTCATTCGGTTAACTAAAACTTTAGCAATGATTTTATAAATTACAGTGCAGAGACTGATGGGCCGGAGATGCCTCATAGTAGTGGGGTCTTTGATTTTAGGTATGAGTACCAAAATAGTTTGGTTAACTGAAGCCATATCAGCTGACCCTTTAAGTAGATTGAGGCAAAGTGACATGATGTCTGGTCCTACAGTATCCCAATGTTGACGAAAGAATCCGCGTGGTAAACCATCGAAACCCGGGGCTTTCCTAGGATCGATGTCTCGAAAAGCGGTGGTGATTTCTTCTGAAGTGAATTCCTTAGAAAGGGACTCATTCATAGCAGTCGTAATAGTAGGAGTGATCTTTGATAGGATTTGTTCAGAAAAGCATGGGTTGGAGGAAGTAAAGAGGTTGTGGAAGTATAAAGAAGCTATTTCCATTAGATCGGTGTCGTTAGTACACCAAACATTATTGGAGTCGAAAAGACCAGAGATTGTGTTCTTCTTCTTTCTGCTAGAAGCTTGGGCATGAAAGAACCGAGTGTTTTTATCTCCTTGGGAGAGCCATAGATTGCGAGAACGCTGTGCCCAATATGCTTCTTGTACCTCAAGAAGTTTGTGAAGTTCAGATTTGGCAGAGATATATCTTTTTTCAGCCGAATTTGAAAGAGGTCGTTGTAAAAGTTTATTAATTTTTGTGGTAAGAAATTTGATACGACCATTGGTCTTAAATCTTTGATGTGATTGCCAGTCTCCTAGGCAGGATCCAATGGCTTTAATTTTATCCAAAGTGTTACCCTTGGTGGATGACCAAGTTTGTCTGACGACATAAATACCTTCTTCATTGGAAGCCCAACAATTTTCAAATCTGAACTTGGATGATGGGGGACGATGATTTGTTAGGGAAGGCGGTTCCGTATTTAAGAGAAGAAAACAGTGATCTGATTTAGCATCAAAATCGGAAGTGATGCTATAATTGGGATAGGTGGTTTTCCATGCCATATTCCCTACGAAGCGATCT
Source organism: Hibiscus trionum (assembly GCA_030270665.1). NCBI lineage: Eukaryota > Viridiplantae > Streptophyta > Magnoliopsida > Malvales > Malvaceae > Hibiscus > Hibiscus trionum. The sequence continues at coordinate 33,988,511 of BSYR01000026.1, read as the reverse complement.
AATCTCTCAAATAAAGTTGGAGTTTTAGGCCCCGTTTTGGTCCAAGTAAACCAACCCGATGTAGGTTTGCAATCAAAAAGGTAATTTCGTGAAAGACAATGGCGAAAGTTATTAATTTGAGATCTAGGCCGACGGCAGCCACCTTGTTTTTCATTATCAGTTAGGATTTCGTTAAAGTCGCCGCCAAGAAGCCAAGGTTGACCATCATTATTATTGAGAGAATTAATTAATTCCCAAGTTTTAGGTTTGTTACATGTTTCTGAGAAACCATGAATACCGGTGAAGTAAAATGAAGATGAATTACAATTAACATAAGTATGGATAAAGCGATCCGAATAATCAAGCAAATCAATCTTATAAGTTTTTAAAGAAAATAAAGCGAGTCCAGAACATGCATCCGAAAAATCAACCGAAAAAATTAGGTTCATACCTAGCAAAGTACCAAGACGGCTATAGGCCGTATTTTTAAGTTTAGTTTCGCATAAAAAAAGTAAATCTGGATTATGAAGTTGAATGTATTGCTGGAGATGTTGAACTGCCTGGACCTTCCCGAGACCCTGGCAGTTCCAACATAAAATGATCATTTCCCTCGGCGGGGCTGCACATCAGCCTCCGCCGGAGAGTTTTTTTTGCTGCTCATCCCAGCTTTCAAATTAGTTAGGTCAAGATGAGAGTAGTGGGGAAGGGAGGATGAAGAAGCCATTGGAGAAGGGTTGACGAAAGAGAGGAGTAGAATAAAGAAGATAGTAGACGACGGGAAATGTGTGAGTAAGTAAAGGTAAATAAAAAATTGAGTGTGAGTGAAAATATGGAAGGTAATTAATAGCATATTAGAATAGTAATAGAAGTAATGTAATGTTAGTGAAAGGAAAGCTCCAAATTGTAAAATAGATTTGCAGAAAATTATTAGGTGAGGAGAATGAGGTTTATTAAGGGTTATGGTAATTAATGAAAATGGACAGAAGTTTTGAGTCAAATAGGAGAATATGAGGCAAAAGGGGAAATTAGCTATGTATAATATAGTCTGATCGAGAGAATAGCAAAAGGAAGATAATTTATTCCTTATAATATGGAAGTTTCTTAGCCAAATTAGGAAATATGTGAAATTATAATAAAGTACTGTGGGAACAATTAGATTTTTAGGTGGACAAAATGTATAAATTAAAAGAAAATACAAAATATTATGTGAGTGGAAAGAATAGTACAATAGCATGAAATCATAGGATGTTCGGTGGTGTATAGGTTTGAAAGAGGGTATAATTATTGAATTTAAAAGAAAAAGAGGGATATGGTGGGGTTCATAGTTGACAAAAGTGGCATTCATATTGATTGAGAGCATATGTGGCCAAAAGGTATCATAATTAGTAGTGGGCCTATTTTTAATATTATAAGTCCATAAGGGAGCAAGGTAGGAAAGATGGGTGAATTTATAATGGAACAAGGTGGGAAAGACGTGTAGGGGTTTAATAATGAAAGGAATAGTTTGTTTGATAATTAATAGGATAATTGTATAGTTAATATTAAAGGTTATAACAAGTGAGGGTAGTAATTTGAAATAGAGGAAGCAAAAAGTAAACGTTAATGGAAAGATGAGACTTAAATGTGGGTGAGGGTAAAGAAATAAAATGAGTGGTTTAGAATAATAGTAGTTGAAGGAATAATGCATGATGACTGTGAAAATGATAGAGAAATTAATTGATTGGTAAAATAATTCATTAAAGATGGGAATATAATAAAGTATTATAAGATTAATGATTAATTTATATTTAGAGTAGGATAGTAAGACAAGAAATAAGATATAATAAAGTATTATAATGAGAAGATTAAAGCTTAATTTATAATTAGAATATGATAGCAAGACAAGAAATGAGATAAAGATGTGATTGGGAGTTGGTAAATATGGCAATAATTGTATATTATAGCTGGAAAGTTTTGTCTCCGGCAAAAAGAAAACAGTAAAAAGTGGAATACAATTATTGAGCAAAATGGCAGGATTAGTGTAATAGAATAGTGAGTTTGTTGAAATTATAGTAATAGTGAGGTTAATTGGATTCTTTAGAACTTTCAGAATTTTATTAATATTCATAATAGGATAAGTATAAGTTACGTGAAGAGATTGAAGGGGATAGGGAAATTTGTTTAATAACTGAAAAGGTATGAAAATCATTAACAAGGGAAATACTGTAATATTGACGATGTAATAAAGTAAACGTGTGAAGGTAACTTTGGTGTTAAAGAAAATAATTAAGTTATTGATTTGAAATTGTGAATTATTTGAAGTTATATAAAACTGATTTTTGTAGGTAATAATTAGAATTTTAATTATTTGCGGATAAAAATTATAGTTCAAAGTAAAATGAAATTTTTCTAATAGATGTCCTTGAACATTTAATTTCACCATGAAGGTGATTGTGGTAATTTCCCCAAAGGGGGATAGTAGAGGACCACCTAAGAAGGTGTTGGTGTTTAAAATGGAATGGATAGAGTTCCATAGACATAAAATAATATGGATGATTATAATAAAAGGAAAAGAAAAAGTAATAGCAAAATAATAATAATAATAAAAGATACATACCCAATAATAGCTTAAAAGATTAAAGAAAAACATAAAGACAAAATGAAAGTTACGGTGAGGACAACATTTTCTTAGATGTGGGAACCAAGATGACGCGTGGGGCTCACCCGAAAGGTTAAAAAACAAGGCGCAAAAAAATAAAATAAAAAATATAGTAGGTAGATGCAAGTAAGAACAGAAACATAAAAGAAATAAAGGTAGATTAATTAAGATTAAAAGAATCCAAAAGTCAAAAAGAGAACAGAAACAAGTTTGAAGCATGAAAAGTTGATTAATTATTAAAAACATTATAAGAGAAAGATAATATAATATAAAAAGATTAGAGATACATGCCCAAAAATAGCTAAAAAATTATAGGAAACAAAAAAGACAAAATGAAAGCTTATACGATAAGAACAACATATTCCTTGGAATGAACACCATGAAAACGCGTGGGCCTCACCGAAAGGGTAGATGTGCAAGGCGCAAAAAAAAAACAAAAATGAGAGTAAGTAGATGCAAGCAATAAAAGAGCCATAAAAGAAATAATGGCAGGTTATAAAATATTAAAAGGATCCAAAAAGCAAGAAAAAACAAAAGAAGAGGATAGTAACAATGTTGAATCATGAAAAGATGATTAATTATTAAAAAACTTATAATGGAAAGATAACATAATATAGAAAATTTAGAGAAAAGATAAAACAATCCCACATGGTGGGTCATGGGTAAAATTCCAAGAATGGAACGTGATAGCAAATAGTAAGTTAAAGCCAACACCAAATAATTAGAAAAAGCTACCCATAAGCTTGACAAAAATTTCGGATGAAATAACCATAACTGGGAATTAAACCAAAGCAACCTAAGACGATAATTAACCCGCAGCAAAAGAAAAATAAAAAAAGAAAATATCTTGAGAGGATATCGATAGGAAATAATATCCAAAAAATAAAATTGAAAATTAGACATACGAAACAATTGAAATATAATGATAAAGAAAAGAAGATTGAAAAATTCAGAAAAACAAGAGGGATAAAAAATATAAGGGATTAATAAGAAGGAAAAATAGGGTTTTAATGGCAAAAAAAGGGAAACTGAAAAAAGTGGTGGGTGATTGAGAAATCTTAGTTATAGGGGGTGCCCCGTCGGATGAGGAAAGGCTCTGCGGACTGTTGTGGCTGTGGGTTATCGGTGCCAAACAGAAGGAAAAAAGGGGATCATCCCAGATCCCAAAAGAACGATTTTTCCTCGCAAAATTCAAAAAAGAAATAGAGGTTAATAAAATAAAAATTGAATCAGAAAAAAGAGAACAACAGTAATAAGGATCTAGTAAAGAACGAGAAACAAAAATAAGAAAATTTAATACAAAAAATAGATTTGGGGCGGAATGGGGTCTCAATAATTCTTTACCTTGAATCACATGGATCTCATGGTGGTATGGAGCACCGGTTGGTAGGGGACAGTTGCGGGGGCGGACGGCGTAGATGAGGTGAGGGAGGCGGCAGCAGTGTATGGGGGAAGCTAGGTTTAGAGAAAAATGAAAGAAATGGGAAAGGGAAACGCACGGTGTAAGGGGAAAAAAGAAAGGGAAAAGCAAAGGAACAAACGCAAACCCATGAGAGAGCCGGAAAAATTGAGAGAATTTCGAGAGACCCCATTCACACACGTTGGACTTTTAACTAAGTAAAAAATACCGAATTTGAGTTTTTGCAATATAATCTTGTTGAAAAGCTCGGAATCAATTATATGAACTCCTAAATTTTGATCAAAACTTGTTTTTCGGTCCTTTTTGTAGAGGTTTCGGGCGACCGGGTCTAAATGGGCCTTAAAATGGACCCGTTGAACTTATAACTTCGTAAAAAGAACATAGATTGAATTTTTGCAATACAATAGTGTTGAAAAGCTCGTAATCAACGATATGAACTCTTAAGTTTTGATTAAAACTTGTTTTGCGGTCCTTTTTGTAGGGGTTTCGGACGAGCGGGTGTAAATGGGCCGTAAAATGGACTCGTTGGACTTTTAACTGAGTAAAAAATACAGAAATTGAGTTTTTGCAATATAATCGTGTTGAAACGATCATAATCAATTATATGAACTCCTAATATTTGATTAAAACTTGTTTTTCAGTCATTTTTGAAGAGGTTTCGAGCGAGCGGGTCTAAATGGACCGTAAAATGGACCCGTTGGACTTTTAACTGAGTAAAAAATACAGAAATTGAGTTTTTGCAATATAATCGTGTTGAAAAGATCGTAATCAATGATATGAAGTCCTAAAATTTGATTAAAACTTATTTTTCGGTCATTTTTGAAGAGGTTTCGGGCGAGCGGGTCTAAATGGGCCGTAAAATGGGCCCGTTGGACTTTTAACTAAGTAAAAAATACAGAAATGAACTTATAACTCCTAAAATTTGATTAAAACTTGTTTTTTAGTCATTTTTGAAGAGGTTTCGGGCGAGCGGGTCTAAATGGGCCGTAAAATGGACCCGTTGGACTTTTAACTAAGTAAAAAATATCGAATTTGAGTTTTTGCAATAAAGTATTGTTGAAAAGCTCGTAATCAATTATATGAACTCGTAAAATTGGATCAAAACTTGTTTTTCGGTCCTTTTTGTAGAGGTTTCGGACGAGCGGGTCTAAATGGGCCTTAAAATGGACCCGTTGAACTTATAACTGCGTAAAAAGAACAAAATTTGAATTTTTGCAATACAATAGTGTTGAAAAGCTCGTAATCAACGATATAAACTCTTAAGTTTTGATTAAAACTTGTTTTGCGGTCCTTTTTGTAGAGGTTTCGGACGAGCGGGTCTAAATGGGCCGTAAAATGGACCCGTTGAACTTTTAACTGAGTAAAAAGTACAAAAATTGAGTTTTTGCAATATAATCGTGTTGAAAAGATCGTAATCAATTATATGAACTCCTAAAATTTGATTAAAACTTGTTTTTCAGTCATTTTTGAAGAGGTTTCGGGCAAGCGGGTCTAAATGGGCCGTAAAATGGACCCGTTGGACTTTTAACTGAGTAAAAAATACAGAATTTGAGTTTTTGCAATATAATCTTGTTGAAAAGCTCGTAATCAATTATATGAACTCCTAAAATTGGATCAAAACTTGTTTTTCGGTCCTTTTTGTAGAGGTTTTGGACGAGCGGGTCTTAATGGGCATTAAAATGGACCCGTTGAACTTATAACTGCGTAAAAAGAACAGAACTTGAATTTTTGCAATACAGTAGTGTTGAAAAGCTCGTAATCAACGATATGAACTTTTAAGTTTTGATTAAAACTTGTTTTGCGGTCCTTTTTGTAAAGGTTTCGGACGAGCAGGTATAAATAGGCCGTAAAATGGACCCGTTTGACTTTTAACTGAGTAAAAAGTACTGAATTTGAGTTTTTGCAATATAAACTTGTTGAAAAAATCGTAATCAATTATATGAACTCCTAAAATTGGATCAAAACTCTTTTTCGGTCCTTTTTGTAGAGGTTTCGGACGAGCGGGTCTAAATAGGCCTTAAAATGGACCCGTTGAACTTATTACTGCGTAAAAATAACAGAAATTAAAATTTTGCAATACAATAGTGTTGAAAAGCTCGTAATCAACGATATGAACTTTTAAGTTTTGATTAAAACTTGTTTTGTGGTCCTTTTTGTAGAGGTTTCGGACGAGCAGGTCTAAATGGGCCGTAAAATGGACCTGTTGGACTTTTAACTAAGTAAAAACAACAGAAATTGAGTTTTTGCATTATAATCGTGTTGAAAAGATCGTAATCAATGATATGAAGTCCTAAAATTTGATTAAAACTTTTTTCGGTCATTTTGAAGAGGTTTCGGGCGAGCGGGTCTAAATGGGCCGTAAAATGGACTCGTTGAACTTTTTTGAAGAAAGCGGGCCTCGTTAAAAACCCCTACTAATATCCCCAGGCACAAGACCTGGAGAAACCTAAAAGGGGAAAAGAGTACCGAGGATTTAATTATAAAGATCGAGGTGAAGCCTCGCAGAGTACAGCATTGTAAATACAATCAGGATACATGGACCCAAAAGACATAGAAGTCATGGTCCTAAGGGCATGGGAGGCCAAAGTATGTGCAACAATATTAGCCTCACGGCAAACAAACTGAACATGAGAAAAAGAAAAACACTCCAAACCTGCATGAGCTTGCAGAATCGTTAGACCCATAGAAGAAAGATCTGGGCCCAGAGAGTTGATCCTATTCGCAAGAGAAGCACAGTCTGTCTCGAAAATCAAATGGCTCCATCCTTGAGATTGAGCAAAAGTAATACCAGCTAGAAGACCTTGCCCTTCGGACGTAATGGCATCTGAGCAACTGCCTAAAGGGTAAGCCAGTCCGCCGACAACCATCCCTGATTCATCACGAGCCACAACACGAACCGCCGATGCACGTGTGGAAGGGTCAAAAGCCCCATCCACATTAATTTTAATGTGCCCACGAGGGGGATGTCTCCAGGGAGAAGGAGAGACTGTCAAAGAGGAAGGAGAGGTAGGAGAAGAAATAGCGGCATAGTAGTCACGATGAAGACTGATGGAATTGATAGAAATTAACCACGGGGGTTGAAGATGTCGGTTATGGATCCAGTCATTGCGCCTATTCCAAATGTTCCACAGAGTAGTCAAAAAAAGCCCGAAAAGGTCAGAGGAGAGGAGGAAAGCACCTTTCTCTAGCCATTGAAGGCCGGTGGACGTAGTGCTGTTGATTAGAGAGATAGGGATGCCAACCAAATGAAGGGCCTCCGAGGCACCAGAGCAATCACAGAGAGCATGGAGAATCGATTCCGTACCGGAATGACAAATAGGGTAGAGACCTGAGTCTGGTGCAAAAGCCTGTAGGCGAACCCCAACAGGTAGAGCCTCAGATCCCAAGCGCCAGCCAAAAGTTTTGACTTTAGGTAAACCCGTTGAACTTTTAACTGAGTAAAAAATACAGAATTTGAGTTTTTGCAATATAATCTTGTTGAAAAGCTCGTAATCAATTATATGAAGTTCTAAAATTTGATTAAAACTTTTTTTCGATCATTTTTGAAGAGGTTTCGGACGAGCGGGTCTAAATGGGCCTTAAAATGGACCCGTTGAACTTATAACTGCGTAAAAAGAACAGAAATTGAGTTTTTGCAATATAATTTTGTTGAAAAGCTCGTAATCAGTTATATGAACTCCTAAAATTTGATTAAAACTTGTTTTTCAGTCATTTTTGAAGAGGTTTCGGGCGAGCGTGTCTAAATGGGCCTTAAAATGGACCCGTTGGACTTTTAACTGAGTAAAAAGTACTGAATTTGAGTTTTTGCAATATAATCGTGTTGAAAAGATCGTAATCAGTTATATGAACTCCTAAAATTTGATTAAAACTAGTTTTTCAGTCATTTTTGAAGTGATTTCGGGCGAGCGGGTCTAAATGGGCCGTAAAATGGATCCGTTGGACATTTAACTGAGTAAAAAATACCGAATTTGAGTTTTTGCAATATAATCTTGTTGAAAAGCTCGTAATCAATTATATGAACTCCTAAAATTTGATCAAAACTTGTTTTTCGGTCCTTTTTGTAGAGGTTTCGGGCGAGCGGGTCTAAATGGGCCTTAAAATGGACCCGTTGAACTTATAACTGCGTAAAAAGAACATAAATTGAATTTTTGCAATAAAATAGTGTTGAAAAGCTCGTAATCAACGATATGAACTCTTAAGTTTTGATTAAAACTTGTTTTGCGGTTCTTTTTGTAGAGGTTTCGGACGAGCGGGTCTAAATGGGCCGTAAAATGGACCCGTTGGACTTTTAACTAAGTAAAAAATAAAGAAATTGAGTTTTTGCAATATAATCGTGTTGAAACGATCGTAATCAATTATATGAACTCCTAAGGTTTGATTAAAACTTGTTTTTCAGTCATTTTTGAAGAGGTTTTGGGCGAGCGGGTCTAAATGGGTCGTAAAATGGACCCGTTGGACTTTTAACTGAGTAAAAAATACAGAAATTGACTTTTTGCAATATAATCTTGTTGAAAAGCTCGTAGTCAATTATATGAACTCTTAAGTTTTGATCAAAACTTGTTTTTCGGTCCTTTTTGTAGTGGTTTCGGACGAGCGGGTCTAAATGAGCCTTAAAATGGACCCGTTGAACTTATAACTGCGTAAAAACAACAGAAATTGAATTTTTGCAATACAATAGTGTTGAAAAGCTCGTAATCAACGATATGAACTCTTAAGTTTTGAATAAAACTTGTTTTGCGGTATTTTTTGTAGAGGTTTCGGACGAGCGGGTCTAAATGAGTCGTAAAATGGACCCGTTGGACTTTTAACTGAGTAAAAAGTACATAAATTGAGTTTTTGTAATATAATCGTGTTGAAAATATCGTTATCAATTATATGAACTCCTAAAATTTGATTAAAACCTGTTTTTCAGTCAGATTTGAAGAGGTTTCGGGTGAGCGGGTCTAAATGGGCCGTAAAATGGACCCGTTGGACTTTTAACTAAGTAAAAAATAACGAATTTGAGTTTTTGCAATATAATCTTGTTGAAAAGCTCGTAATCAATTATATGAACTCCTAAAATTGGATCAAGACTTATTTTTCGTCCTTTTTGTAGAGGTTTCGAACGAGCGGGTCTAAATGGGCCGTAAAATAGACCCATTGGACTTTTAACTGAGTAAAAAATACCGAATTTGAGTTTTTGCAATATAATCTTGTTGAAAAGCTCGTAATAAATTATATGAACTCCTAAAATTGGATTAAAACTTGTATTTCGGTCCTTTTTGTAGAGGTTTCGGACGAGCGGGTCTAAATGGGCCTTAAAATGGACCCGTTGAACTTATAACTGTGTAAAAAGAACATAATTTGAAATTTTGCAATACTATAGTGTTGAAAAGCTCGTAATCAACGATATGAACTCTTAAGTTTTGATTAAAACTTGTTTTGCGGTCCTTTTTGTAGAGGTTTCGTACGAGCGGGTATAAATAGGCCGTAAAATGGACCCGTTTGACTTTTCACTGAGTAAAAAGTACTGAATTTGAGTTTTTGCAATATAATCTTGTTGAAAAGCTCGTAATAAATTATATGAACTCCTAAAATTGGATTAAAACTTGTATTTCGGTCCTTTTTGTAGAGGTTTCGGACGAGCGGGTCTAAATGGGCCTTAAAATGGACCCGTTGAACTTATAACTGTGTAAAAAGAACATAATTTGAAATTTTGCAATACTATAGTGTTGAAAAGCTCGTAATCAACGATATGAACTCTTAAGTTTTGATTAAAACTTGTTTTGCGGTCCTTTTTGTAGAGGTTTCGTACGAGGGGGTCTAATTGGGCTGTAAAATGGACCCGTTGGACTTTTAACTGAGTAAAAAGTACATAAATTGAGTTTTTGCAATATGATCGTGTTGTAAAGATCGTAATCAATTATATGAACTCCTAAAATTTGATCAAAACTTATTTTTCGCTCTTCCGAAACCTCTACAAAAAGGACCGCAAAAAAAGTTTTAATCAAAACTAAAGAGTTCATATCGTTGATTACGAGCTTTTCAACACTATTGTATTGCAAAAATACAATTTATGTTGTTTTTACGTAGTTATAAGTTCAACGGGTCCGTTTTAAGGCCCATTTAGACCCGTTCGTCCGTAACCTGTACAAAAAGGACCGAAAAACAAGTTTTGATCCAAGTTTAGGAGTTCATATAATTGATTACGAGCTTTTCAACAAGATTATATTGCAAAAACCTAAATTCGGTATTTTTTTACTCAGTTAAAAGTCCAACGGTCCATTTTACGGCCCATTTAGACCCGCTCGCCCGAAACCTCTTAAAAAATCACCGAAAAATAAGTTTTGATCAAATTTTAGGAGTTCATATAATTGATTACGATCTTTTCAACAAGATTATATTGCAAAAACACAAATTCGGTATTTTTTACTCAGTTAAAAGTCCAACGGGTCCATTTTACGGCCCATTTAGACCTGCTCGCCCGAAACCACTTCACAAAATGACCGAAAAACAAGTTTTAATCAAATTTTAGGACTTCATATAATTTATTACAATCTTTTCAACACGATTATATTGCAAAAACTCATTTTTTGTACTTTTTGCTCAGTTAAAAGTCCAACGGGTCCATTTTACGGCCCATTTAGATCCGCTCGTCCGAAACCTCTACAAAAAGGACCGCAAAACAAGTTTTAATCAAAACTTAAGAGTTCATATCGTTGATTACGAGCTTTTCAACACTATTGTATTGCAAAAATTCAATTTCTGTTGTTATTACGCAGTTATAAGTTCAACGGGTCCATTTTAAGGCCCATTTAGACCCGCTCGTCCGAAAACTCTACAAAAAGGACCGAAAAACAAGTTTTGATCCAATTTTAGGAGTTCATATAATTGATTGCGAGCTTTTCAACTAGGTTATATTGCAAAAACTCAAATTTGGTATTTTTTACTCAGTTAAAAGTCCATCGGGTCCATTTTACGGCCCATTTAGACCTGCTCGCCCGAAACCTCTTCAAAAATGACTGAAAAACAAGTTTTAATCAAATTTTAGGAGTTCATATAATTGATTACGATCTTTTCAACACGATTATATTGCAAAAACTCAATTTTCGTACTTTTTACCCAGTTAAAAGTCCAACGGGTCCATTTTACGGCCGATTTATACCCGCTCGCCCGAAACCTCTTCAAAAATGACTGAAAAACAAGTTTTAATCACATTTTAGGAGTTCATATATTTGATTACGATCTTTTCAACACGATTATATTGCAAAAACTCAATTTATGTACTTTTTACTCAGTTAAAAGTCCAACGGGTCCATTTTACGGCCCATTTAGACCCGCTCGTCCGAAACCTCTACAAAAGACCCGCAAAATAAGTTTTAATCAAAACTTAAGAGTTCATAACGTTGATTACGAGCTTTTCAACACTATTGTATTGCAAAAATTCAATTTATGTTCTTTTTACGCAGTTATAAGTTCAACGGGTACATTTTAAGGCCCATTTAGACCCGCTCGTCCGAAACCACTACAAAAAGGACCAAAAAACAAGTTTTGATCCAATTTTAGGAGTTCATATAATTGATTACGAGCTTTTCAACAAGATTATATTGCAAAAAGTCAATTTTTATATTTTTTACTCAGGTAAGAATCCAACGGGTCCATTTTACGGCCCATTTAGACCCGCTCGCCCAAAACCTCTTCAAAAATGACTGAAAAACAAGTTTTAATCAATTCGTAGGAGTTCATATAATTGATCACGATCGTTTCAACATGATTATATTGCAAAAACTCAATTTCTATATTTTTTACTTAGTTAAAAGTCCAACGGGTCCATTTTACGGCCCATTTAGACTCGCTCGTCCGAAACCTCTACAAAAAGGACCGCAAAACAAGTTTTAATCAAAACTTAAGAGTTCATATCGTTGATTACGAGCTTTTCAAAACTATTGTATTTCAAAAATTCAATTTCTGTTCTTTTTATGCAGTTATAAGTTCAACGGGTCCATTTTAAGGCCCATTTAGACCCGCTCCTCCGAAACCTCTACAAAAGACCCGCAAAATAATTTTTAATCAAAACTTAAGAGTTCATATCGTTGATTACGAGCTTTTCAACACTGTTGTATTGCAAAAATTCAATTTATGTTCTTTTTAACCAGTTATAAGTTCAACGGGTCCATTTTAAGGCCCATTTAGACCCGCTCGTCCGAAATCACTACAAAAAGGACCAAAAAACAAGTTTTGATCCAATTTTAGGAGTTCATATAATTGATTACGAGCTTTTCACCAAGATTATATTGCAAAAAGTCAATTTATGTATTTTTTACTCAGGTAAGAGTCCAACGGGTCCATTTTACGGCCCATTTAGACCCGCTCACCCAAAACCTCTTCAAAAATGACTGAAAAACAAGTTTTAATCAAATCTTATGAGTTCATATAATTGATCACGATCGTTTCAACACGATTATATTGCAAAAACTCAATTTCTGTATTTTTTACTTAGTTAAAAGTCCAACGGGTCCATTTTACGGCCCATTTAGACTCGCTCGTCCGAAACCTCTACAAAAAGGACCGCAAAACAGGTTTTAATCAAAACTTAAGAATTCATATCGTTGATTACGAGCTTTTCAAAACTATTGTATTTCAAAAATTCAATTTCTGTTCTTTTTACGCAGTTATAAGTTCAACTGGTCCATTTTAAGGCCCATTTAGACCCGATCGCCCGAAACCTCTACAAAAAGGACCGAAAAACAAGTTTTAATCAAATTTTAGGAGTTCATATAATTGATTACGAGCTTTTCAACAAGATTATATTGCAAAAACTCAAATTTGGTATTTTTTACTCAGTTAAAAGTCCAACGGGTCCATTTTACGGCCCATTTAGACCCGCTCGCCCGAAACCTCTTCAAAAATGACCGAAAAATAAGTTTTGATCAAATTTTAGGAGTTCATATAATTGATTACGATATTCTCAACAAGATTATATTGCAAAAACACAAATTCGGTATTTTTTACTCAGTTAAAAGTCCAACGGGTCCATTTTACGGCCCATTTAGACCCGCTCGCCCAAAACCTCTTCAAAAATGACTGAAAAACAAGTTTTAATCAAATCTTATGAGTTCATATAATTGATCACAATCGTTTCAACACGATTATATTGCAAAAACTCAATTTCTGAATTTTTTACTTAGTTAAAAGTCCAACGGGTCCATTTTACGGCCCATTTAGACTCGCTCGTCCGAAACCTCTACAAAAAGGACCGCAAAACAAGTTTTAATCAAAACTTAAGAATTCATATCGTTGATTACGAGCTTTTCAAAACTATTGTATTTCAAAAATTCAATTTCTGTTCTTTTTACGCAGTTATAAGTTCAACGGGTCCATTTTAAGGCCCATTTAGACCCGATCGCCCGAAACCTCTACAAAAAGGACCGAAAAACAAGTTTTAATCAAATTTTAGGAGTTCATATAATTGATTACGAGCTTTTCAACAAGATTATATTGCAAGAACTCAAATTCGGTATTTTTTACTCAGTTAAAAGTCCAACGGGTCCATTTTACGGCCCATTTAGACCCGCTCGCCCGAAACCTCTTCAAAAAGGACCGAAAAACAAGTTTTAATCAAATTTTAGGAGTTCATATAATTGATTACGAGCTTTTCAAAACTATTGTATTTCAAAAATTCAATTTCAGTTCTTTTTACGCAGTTATAAGTTCAACGGGTCCATTTTAAGGCCCATTTAGACCCGATCGCCCGAAACCTCTACAAAAAGGACCGAAAAACAAGTTTTAATCAAATTTTAGGAGTTCATATAATTGATTACGAGCTTTTCAACAAGATTATATTGCAAAAACTCAAATTCGGTATTTTTTACTCAGTTAAAAGTCCAACGGGTCCATTTTACGGCCCATTTAGACCCGCTCGCCCGAAACCTCTTCAAAAATGACCGAAAAATAAGTTTTGATCAAATTTTAGGAGTTCATATAATTGATTACGATCTTCTCAACAAGATTATATTGCAACAACACAAATTCGGTATTTTTTACTCAGTTAAAAGTCCATCGGGTCCATTTTACGGCCCATTTAGACCTGCTCGCCCGAAACCTCTTCAAAAATGACTGAAAAACAAGTTTTAATCAAATTTTAGGAGTTCATATAATTGATTACGATCTTTTCAACACGATTATATTGCAAAAACTCAATTTTCGTACTTTTTACCCAGTTAAAAGTCCAACGGGTCCATTTTACGGCCGATTTATACCCGCTCGCCCGAAACCTCTTCAAAAATGACTGAAAAACAAGTTTTAATCACATTTTAGGAGTTCATATATTTGATTACGATCTTTTCAACACGATTATATTGCAAAAACTCAATTTATGTACTTTTTACTCAGTTAAAAGTCCAACGGGTCCATTTTACGGCCCATTTAGACCCGCTCGTCCGAAACCTCTACAAAAGACTCGCAAAATAAGTTTTAATCAAAACTTAAGAGTTCATAACGTTGATTACGAGCTTTTCAACACTATTGTATTGCAAAAATTCAATTTATGTTCTTTTTACGCAGTTATAAGTTCAACGTGTACATTTTAAGGCCCATTTAGACCCGCTCGTCCGAAACCACTACAAAAAGGACCAAAAAACAAGTTTTGATCCAATTTTAGGAGTTCATATAATTGATTACGAGCTTTTCAACAAGATTATATTGCAAAAAGTCAATTTTTATATTTTTTACTCAGGTAAGAATCCAACGGGTCCATTTTACGGCCCATTTAGACCCGCTCGCCCAAAACCTCTTCAAAAATGACTGAAAAACAAGTTTTAATCAATTCGTAGGAGTTCATATAATTGATCACGATCATTTCAACACGATTATATTGCAAAAACTCAATTTCTATATTTTTTACTTAGTTAAAAGTCCAACGGGTCCATTTTACGGCCCATTTAGACTCGCTCGTCCGAAACCTCTACAAAAAGGACCGCAAAACAAGTTTTAATCAAAACTTAAGAGTTCATATCGTTGATTACGAGCTTTTCAAAACTATTGTATTTCAAAAATTCAATTTCTGTTCTTTTTATGCAGTTATAAGTTCAACGGGTCCATTTTAAGGCCCATTTAGACCCGCTCGTCCGAAACCTCTACAAAAGACCCGCAAAATAATTTTTAATCAAAACTTAAGAGTTCATATCGTTGATTACGAGCTTTTCAACACTGTTGTATTGCAAAAATTCAATTTATGTTCTTTTTACGCAGTTATAAGTTCAACGGGTCCATTTTAAGGCCCATTTAGACCCGCTCGTCCGAAATCACTACAAAAAGGACCAAAAAACAAGTTTTGATCCAATTTTAGGAGTTCATATAATTGATTACGAGCTTTTCACCAAGATGATATTGCAAAAAGTCAATTTATGTATTTTTTACTCTGGTAAGAGTCCAACGGGTCCATTTTACGGCCCATTTAGACCCGCTCACCCAAAACCTCTTCAAAAATGACTGAAAAACAAGTTTTAATCAAATCTTATGAGTTCATATAATTGATCACGATCGTTTCAACACGATTATATTGCAAAAACTCAATTTCTGTATTTTTTACTTAGTTAAAAGTCCAACGGGTCCATTTTACGGCCCATTTAGACTCGCTCGTCCGAAACCTCTACAAAAAGGACCGCAAAACAAGTTTTAATCAAAACTTAAGAATTCATATCGTTGATTACGAGCTTTTCAAAACTATTGTATTTCAAAAATTCAATTTCTGTTCTTTTTACGCAGTTATAAGTTCAACGGGTCCATTTTAAGGCCCATTTAGACCCGATCGCCCGAAACCTCTACAAAAAGGACCGAAAAACAAGTTTTAATCAAATTTTAGGAGTTCATATAATTGATTACGAGCTTTTCAACAAGATTATATTGCAAAAACTCAAATTCGATATTTTTTACTCAGTTAAAAGTCCAACGGGTCCATTTTACGGCCCATTTAGACCCGCTCGCCCGAAACCTCTTCAAAAATGACCGAAAAATAAGTTTTGATCAAATTTTAGGAGTTCATATAATTGATTACGATATTCTCAACAAGATTATATTGCAAAAACACAAATTCGGTATTTTTTACTCAGTTAAAAGTCCAACGGGTCCATTTTACGGCCCATTTAGACCCGCTCGCCCAAAACCTCTTCAAAAATAACTGAAAAACAAGTTTTAATCAAATCTTATGAGTTCATATAATTGATCACGATCGTTTCAACACGATTATATTGCAAAAACTCAATTTCTGAATTTTTTACTTAGTTAAAAGTCCAACGGGTCCATTTTACGGCCCATTTAGACTTGCTCGTCCGAAACCTCTACAAAAAGGACCGCAAAACAAGTTTTAATCAAAACTTAAGAATTCATATCGTTGATTACGAGCTTTTCAAAACTATTGTATTTCAAAAATTCAATTTCTGTTCTTTTTACGCAGTTATAAGTTCAACGGGTCCATTTTAAGGCCCATTTAGACCCGATCGCCCGAAACCTCTACAAAAAGGACCGAAAAACAAGTTTTAATCAAATTTTAGGAGTTCATATAATTGATTACGAGCTTTTCAACAAGATTATATTGCAAAAACTCAAATTCGGTATTTTTTACTCAGTTAAAAGTCCAACGGGTCCATTTTACGGCCCATTTAGACCCGCTCGCCCGAAACCTCTTCAAAAATGACCGAAAAATAAGTTTTGATCAAATTTTAGGAGTTCATATAATTGATTACGATCTTCTCAACAAGATTATATTGCAAAAACACAAATTCGGTATTTTTTACTCAGTTAAAAATACATCGGGTCCATTTTACGGCCCATTTAGACCTGCTCGCCCGAAACCTCTTCAAAAATGACTAAAAAACAAGTTTTAATCAAATTTTAGGAGTTCATATAATTGATTACGATCTTTTCAACCCGATTATATTGCAAAAACTCAAATTTTGTACTTTTTACTCAGTTAAAAGTCCAACGGGTCCATTTTACGGCCCATTTAGACCGGCTCGCCCGAAACCTCTTCAAAAATGACTGAAAAACAAGTTTTAATCAAATTTTAGGAGTTCATATAATTGATTACGATCTTTTCAACACGATTATATTGCAAAAACTCAATTTTTGTACTTTTTACTCAGTTAAAAGTCCAACGGATCCATTTTACGGCCCATTTAGACCCTCTCGTCCGAAACCTCTACAAAAGGACCGCAAAACAAGTTTTAATCAAAACTTAAGAGTTCATATCGTTGATTACGAGCTTTTCAACACTATTGTATTGCAAAAATTCAATTTATGTTCTTTTTACGCAGTTATAAGTTCAACGGGTACATTTTAAGGCCCATTTAGACTCGCTCGTCCGAAACCACTAAAAAAGGACCGAAAAACAAGTTTTGATCCAATTTTAGGAGTTCATATAATTGATTACGAGATTTTCAACAAGATTATATTGCAAAAAGTCAATTTCTGTATTTTTTACTCAAGTAAAAGTCCAACGGGTCCATTTTACGGCCCATTTAGACCCGCTCGCCCAAAACCTCTTCAAAAATGACTGAAAAACAAGTTTTAATCAAATCTTAGAAGTTCATATAATTGATTACGATCTTTTCAACACGATTATATTGCAAAAACTCAATTTTTGTATTTTTTACTTAGTTAAAAGTCCAACGGGTACATTTTACGGCCCATTTAGACCCGCTCGTCCGAAACCTCTACAAAGGGACCGCAAAACAACTTTTAATCAAAACTTAAGAGTTCCTATCATTGATTACGAGCTTTTCAACACTATCGTATTGCAAAAATTCAATTTTTGTTCTTTTTACGCAGTTATAAGTTCAACGGGTCCATTTTAAGGCCCATTTAGACCCGCTCGTCCGAAACCTCTACAAAAAGGACCGAAAAACAAGTTTTGATCGAATTTTAGGATTTCATACAATTGATTACGAGCTTTTCAACAAGATTATATTGCAAAACCTCAAATTCGGTATTTTTTACTCAGTTAAAAGTCCAACGGGTCCATTTTACGGCCCATTTAGACCCGCTCGCTCGAAACCTCTTCAAAAATGACTGAAGAACAAGTTTTAATCAAATTCTAGGAGTTCATATAATTGATTACGATCTTTTCAACACGATTATATTGCAAAAACTCAATTTTTGTACTTTTTACTCATTTAAAAGTCCAACGGGTCCATTTTACGGCCCATTTAGACCCACTCGTCCGAAACCTCTACAAAAGGACCGCAAAACAAGTTTTAATCAAAACTTAAGAGTTCATATCGTTGATTACGAGCTTTTCAACACTATTGTATTGCAAAAATTCAATTTCTGTTCTTTTTACGCAGTTATAAGTTCAACGGGTCCATTTTAAGGTCTATTTAGACCCGCTCGTCCGAAACCTCTACAAATAGGACCGAAAAACAAGTTTTGAACCAATTTTAGGAGTTCATATAATTGATTACGATCTTTTCAACAAGATTACATAGCAAAAACTCAAATTCTGTATTTTTTTACCCAGTTCAAAGTCCAACGGGTCCATTTTACGTCCCATTTAGACCTGCTCGCCCGAAACCTCTCCAAAAATGACTGAAAAACAAGTTTTAATCAAATTTTAGGAGTTCATATAATTGACTACGATCTTTTCAACACGATTATATTGCAAAAATTCAATTTTTGTACTTTTTACTCAGTTAAAAGTCCAACGGGTCCATTTTACCGCCCATTTAGACCCGCTCGTCCGAAACCTCTACAAAAAGGAACGCAAAACAAGTTTTAATCAAAGCTTAAGAGTTCCTATCATTGATTACGAGCTTTTCAACACTATCGTATTGCAAAAATTCAATTTTTGTTCTTTTTACGCAGTTATAAGTTCAACGGGTCCATTTCAAGGCCTATTTAAACCTGCTCGTCCGAAACCTCTACAAAAAGGACCGAAAAACAAGTTTTGATCGAATTTTAGGATTTCATATAATTGATTACGAGCTTTTCAACAAGATTATATTGCAAAACCTCAAAGTCGGTATTTTTTACTCAGTTAAAAGTCCAACGGGTCCATTTTACGGCCCATTTAGACCCGCTCGCCCGAAACCTCTTCAAAAATGACTGAAGAATAAGTTTTAATCAAATTCTAGGAGTTCATATAATTGATTGCGATCTTTTCAACACGATTATATTGCAAAAACTCAATTTTTGTACTTTTTACTCAGTTAAAAGTCCATCGGGTCCATTTTACGGCCCATTTAGACCCGCTCGTCCGAAACCTCTACAAAAAGGAACGCAAATCAAGTTTTAATCAAAACGTAAGAGTTCATATCATTGATTACGAGCTTTTCAACACTATTGTATTGCAAAAATTCAATTTATGTTCTTTTTACGCAGTTATAAGTTCAACGGGTTCATTTTAAGGCCCATTTATACCCGCTCGTCCGAAACCGCTACAAAAAGTACCGAAAAAACAAGTTTTGATCCAATTTTAGGAGTTCATATAATTGATTACAAGCTTTTCAACAAGATTATATTGCAAAAAGTCAATTTCTGTATTTTTTACTCAGGTAAAAGTCCAACGGGTCCATTTTACGGCCCATTTAGACACGCTCGCCCAAAACATCTTCAAAAATGACTGAAAAACAAGTTTTAATCAAATCTTAGCAGTTCCTATAATTGATTACGATAGTTTAAACACGATTATATTGCAAAAACTCAATTTATGTATTTTTTACTTAGTTAAAAGTCCAACGGGTCCATTTTACGGCCCATTTAGACTCGCTCGTCCGAAACCTCTACAAAAGGACCGCAAAACAAGTTTTAATCAAAACTTAATAGTTCATATCTTTGATTACGAGCTTTTCAACACTATTGTATTGCAAAAATTCAATTTCTGTTGTTTTTACGCAGTTTTAAGTTCAACGGGTCCATTTTAAGGCCCATTTAGACCCGCTCGTCCGAAACCTCTACAAAAAGGACCGAAAAACAAGTTTTGATCCAATTTTAGGAGTTCATATAATTGATTACGAGCTTCTCAACAAGATTATATTGCAAAAACTCAAATTCGATATTTTTTACTCAGTTAAAAGTCCAACGGGTCCATTTTACGGCCCAATTAGACCCGCTCACCCGAAACCTCTTCAAAAATGACGGAAAAATAAGTTTTGATCAAATTTTAGGAGTTCATATAATTGATTACGATCTTCTCATCAAGATTATATTGCAACAACACAAATTCGGTATTTTTTACTCAGTTAAAAGTCCAACAATTCCTTTTTACGGCCCATTTAGACCAGCTCGCCCGAAACCACTTCAAAAATGACCGAAAAACAAGTTTTAATCAAATTTTAGGAGTTCATATAATTGATTACGATATTTTCAACACGATTATATTGCAAAAACTCAATTTTTGTACTTTTTACTTAGTTAAAAGTCCAACGGGTCCATTTTACGACCCATTTAGACCCGCTCGTCCGAAACCGCTACAAAAAGGACCGCAAAACAAGTTTGAATCAAAACTTAAGAGTTCATATCGTTATTTACGAGCTTTTCAACACTATTGTATTGCAAAAATTCAATTTCTGTTGTTTTTACGCAGTTATAAGTTCAACGGGTCCATTTTAAGGCCCATTTATACCCGCTCGTTCGAAACCTCTACAAAAGGACCGAAAAACAAGTTTTGATCCAATTTTAGGAGTTCAAATAATTGATTACGAGCTTTTCAACAAGATTATATTGCAAAAACTCAAATTCGGTATTTTTTTTACTCAGTTAAAAGTCCAACGGGTCCATTTTACAGCCCATTTAGACCCGCTCGCCCGAAACCTCTTCAAAAATGACTGAAAAACAAGTTTTAATCAAATTTTAGGAGTTCATATAATTGATTACGATCTTTTCAGCACAATTATATTGCAAAAACTCAATTTTTGTACTTTTTACCAAGTTAAAAGTCCAATGAGTCCATTTTACAGCCCATTTAAACCCGCTCGTCCGAAACCTCTACAAAAAGGACCGCAAAACAAGTTTTAATCAAAACTTAAAAGTTCATATCGTTGATTACGAGCTTTTCAACACAATCGTATTGCAAAAATTCAATTTTTGTTCTTTTTCCGCAGTTATAAGTTCAACGGGTCCATTTTAAGGCTCATTTAGACCCGCTCGTCCGAAACCTCTACAAAAAGGACCGAAAAACAAGTTTTGATCGAATTTTAGGATTTCATATAATTGATTACGAGCTTTTCAACAAGATTATATTGCAAAATCTCAAATTCAGTATTTTTTACTTAGTTAAAAGTCCAACGGGTCCATTTTACGACCCATTTAGACCCGCTCGCCCGAAACCTCTTCAAAAATGACTGAAGAACAAGTTTTAATCAAATTCTAGGAGTTCATATAATTGATTACGATCTTTTCAACATGATTATATTGCAAAAACTCAATTTTTGTACTTTTTACTCAGTTAAAAGTCCAACGGGTCCAATTTACGGCCCATTTAGACCCGCTCGTCCGAAACCTCTACAAAAGGACCGCAAAACAAGTTTTAATTAAAACTTAAGAGTTCATATCGTTGATTATGAGCTTTTCAACACTATTGTATTGCAAAAATTCAATTTTTGTTCTTTTTACGCAGTTATAAGTTCAACGGGTCCATTTTAAGGCCCATTAAACCCGCTTGCCCGAAACCTCTTCAAAAAAGACCGAAAAATAAGTTTTGATCAAATTTTAGGAGTTCATATAATTGATTACGATTTTTTCAACAAGATTATATTGCAAAAACACAAATTCGGTATTTTTTACTCAGTTAAAAGTCCAACGGGTCAATTTTACGGCCCATTTAGACCCCCTCGCCCGATACCACTTCAAAAATGACCGAAAAACAAGTTTTAATCAAATTATAGGACTTCATATCATTGATTACGATCTTTTCAACACGATTATATTGCAAAAACTCAATTTTTGTACTTTTTACCTAGTTAAAAGTCCAAAGGGTCCAATTTACGTCCCATTTAGACCCGCTCGTCCGAAACCTCAACAAAAAGGACCGCAAAACAAGTTTTAATCAAAATTAAAGAGTTCATATCTTTGATTACGAGCTTTTCAACACTATTGTATTGCAAAAATTCAATTTCTATTGTTTTTACGCAGTTATAAGTTCAACGGGTCCATTTTAAGTCTCATTTAGACCCGCTCGTCCGAAACCTCTACAAAAAGGACCGAAAAACAAGTTTTGATCCAATTTTAGGAGTTCATATAATTGATTACGAGCTTTTCAACAAGATTATATTGCAAAAACTCAAATTCGGAATTTTTTACTCAGTTAAAAGTCCAACGGGTCCATTTTACGGCCCATTTAGACCCGCTCGCCCGAAACCTCTTCAAAAATAACTGAAAAACAAGTTTTAATCAGATTTTAGGAGTTCATATAATTGATTACGATCTTTTCAACACGATTATATTGCAAAAACTCAATTTTTGTACATTTTACTGAGTTAAAAGTCCAACGGGTTAATTTTACGGCCCATTTAGACCCGCTCACCCGAAACCTCTTCAAAAATGACTGAAAAACAAGTTTTAATCAAATTTTAAGAGTTCATTTAACTGATTACGATCTTTTCAACACAATTATATTGCAAAAATTCAATTTCTGTTCTTTTTACGCAGTTATAAGTTCAACGGGTCCATTTTAAGGCCCATTTAGACCTGCTCGTGTGAAACCTCTACAAAAAGGATCGAAAACAAGTTTTGATCAAATTTTAGGAGTTCATATAATTGATTACGAGCTTTACAACATGATTATATTGCAAAACGTCAAATTCGATATTTTTTACTCAGTTAAAAGTTCAACGGGTCCATTTTATGGCTCATTTAGACCCGCTCGCCCGAAACCTATTCAAAAATGACTGAAAAAACAAGTTTTAATCAAATTCTAGGAGTTCATATAATTGATTACGATCTTTTCAACACGATAATAAAGCAAAAACTCAATTTCTGTATTTTTTACTTATTTAAAAGTCCAACGGGTCCATTTTACGGCCCATTTAGACCCGCTCGTCCGAAACCTCTACAAAAGGACCGCAAAACAAGTTTTAATCAAAACTTAAGAGTTCATATCGTTTATTACGAGCTTTTCAACACTATTGTATTGCAAAAATTCAATTTCTGTTCTTTTTACGCAGTTATAAGTTAAACGGGTCCATTTTAAGGCCTATTTACACCCTCTCGTCCGAAACCTCTACAAAAAGGACCGAAAAACAAGTTTTGAACCAATTTTAGGAGTTCATATAATTGATTACGAGCTTTTCAACAAGATTATACTGCAAAAACCAAATTCGGTATTTTTTACTCAGTTAAAAGTCCAACGGGTCCATTTTACGGCCCATTTAGACCAGCTCGCCCGAAACCTCTTCAAAAATGACCGAAAAATAAGTTTTGATCAAATTTTAGGAGTTCATATAATTGATTACGATCTTTTCAACAAGATTATATTGCAAAAACACAAATTCGGTATTTTTTACTCAGTTAAAAGTCCAACGGGTCCATTTTACGGCCCATTTAGACCAACTCGCCTGAAACCACTTCAAAAATGACCGAAAACAAGTTTTAATCAAATTTTAGGACTTCATAACATTGATTACGATCTTTTCAACACGATTATATTGCAAAAACTCAATTTTTGTACTTTTTAGTCAATTAAAAGTCCCACGGGTCCATTTTACGGCCGATTTAGACCCGCTCGTTCGAAACCTCTACAAAAAGTACCGCAAAACAAGTTTTAATCAAAACTTAATAGTTCATATCTTTGATTACGAGCTTTTCAACACTATTGTATTGCAAAAATTCAATTTCTGTTGTTTTTACGCAGTTTTAAGTTCAACGGGTCCATTTTAAGGCCCATTTAGACCCGCTCGTCCGAAACCTCTACAAAAAGGACCGAAAAACAAGTTTTGATCCAATTTTAGGAGTTCATATAATTGATTACGAGCTTCTCAACAAGATTATATTGCAAAAACTCAAATTCGATATTTTTTACTCAGTTAAAAGTCCAACGGGTCCATTTTACGGCCCAATTAGACCCGCTCACCCGAAACCTCTTCAAAAATGACGGAAAAATAAGTTTTGATCAAATTTTAGGAGTTCATATAATTGATTACGATCTTCTCATCAAGATTATATTGCAACAACACAAATTCGGTATTTTTTACTCAGTTAAAAGTCCAACAATTCCTTTTTACGGCCCATTTAGACCAGCTCGCCCGAAACCACTTCAAAAATGACCGAAAAACAAGTTTTAATCAAATTTTAGGAGTTCATATAATTGATTACGATATTTTCAACACGATTATATTGCAAAAACTCAATTTTTGTACTTTTTACTTAGTTAAAAGTCCAACGGGTCCATTTTACGACCCATTTAGACCCGCTCGTCCGAAACCGCTACAAAAAGGACCGCAAAACAAGTTTGAATCAAAACTTAAGAGTTCATATCGTTATTTACGAGCTTTTCAACACTATTGTATTGCAAAAATTCAATTTCTGTTGTTTTTACGCAGTTATAAGTTCAACGGGTCCATTTTAACGCCCATTTAGACCCGCTCGCCTGAAACCTCTACAAAAAGGACCGAAAAACAAGTTTTGATCCAATTTTAGGAGTTCATATTATTGATTACAAGCTTTTCAACAAGATTATATTGCAAAAACTCAAATTCGGTATTTTTTACTCAGTTAAAAGTCCAACGGGTTCATTTTACAGCCCATTTAGACCCGCTCGCCCGAAACCTCTTCAAAAATGACTGAAAAACAAGTTTTAATCAAATTTTAGGAGTTCATATAATTGATTACGATCTTTTCAACACGATTATATTGCAAAAACTTAATTTTTGTACTTTTTACTCAGTTAAAAGTCCAACGGGTCCATTTTACGGCCCATTTAGACCCGCTCGCCCGAAACCTCTTCAAAAATGACTGAAAAACAAGTTTTAATCAAATTTTAGGAGTTCATTTAACTAATTACGATCTTTTCAACACAATTGTATTGCAAAAATTCAATTTCTGTTCTTTTTAAGCAGTTATAAGTTCAACGGGTCCATTTTAAGGCCCATTTAGACCCGCTCGTCCGAAACCTCTACAAAAAGGATCAAAAACAAGTTTTGGTCAAATTTTAGAAGTTCATATAATTGATTACGATCTTTTCAACACGATTATATTGCAAAAACTCAATTTTTGTACTTTTTACTCAGTTAAAAGTCCAACGGGTCCATTTTATGGCCCATTTAGACCCGCTCGCCCGAAACCTCTTCAAAAATGACTGAAAAACAAGTTTTAATCAAATTTTAGAAGTTCATAGAACTGATTACGATCTTTTCAACACGATTGTATTGCAAAAATTCTATTTCTGTTCTTTTACGCAGTTATATGTTCAACGGGTCCATTTTAAGGCCCATTTAGACCCGCTCGTCCGAAACCTCTACTAAAAGGATCGAAAAAAAGTTTTGATCAAATTTTAGGAGTTCATATAATTGATTACGAGCTTTACAACAAGATTATATTGCAAAACCTCAAATTCGGTATTTTTTACATCAGTTAAAAGTCCAACGGGTCCATTTTACGGCCCATTTAGACCCGCTCGCCCGAAACCTCTTCAAAAATGACTGAAAAACAAGTTTTAATCAAATTTTAGGAGTTCATATAATTGATTACGATCTTTTCAACACGATTATATTGCAAAAACTAAAATTTTGTACTTTTTACTCAGTTAAAAGTCCAACGGGTCCATTTTACGGCCCATTTAGACCTGCTCGTCCGAAACCCCTACAAAAGGACCGCAAAACAAGTTTTAATCAAAAATTAAGAGTTCATATCGTTGATTACGAGCTTTTCAACACTATTGTATTGCAAAAATTCAATTTCTGTTGTTTTTACGCAGTTATAAGTTCAACGGGTCCATTTTAAGGCCCATTTAGACCCGCTCGTTCGAAACTTCTTCAAAAATGACTGAAAAACAAGTTTTAATCAAATCTTAGGAGTTCTAATAATTGATTACGATCGTTTAAACACGATTATATTGCAAAAACTCAATTTCTGTATTTTTTACTTAGTTAAAAGTCCAACGGGTCCATTTTACGGCCCATTTAGACCCGCTCGTCCGAAACCTCTACAAAAAGGACCGCAAAACAAGTTTTAATCAAAACTTAAGAGTTCATATCGTTGATTACGAGCTTTTCAACACTATTTTATTGCAAAAATTCAATTTCTCTTGCTTTTACGCAGTTATAAGTTCAACGGGTCCATTTTAAGGCCATTTAGACCCGCTCGTCCGAAACCTCTACAAAAGGACCGCAAAACAAGTTTTAATCAAAACTTAAGAGTTCATATCGTTGATTACGAGCTTTTCAACACTATTGTATTGCAAAAATTCAATTTATGTTCTTTTTACGCAGTTATAAGTTCAACGGGTCCATTTTAAGGCCTATTTAGACCCGCTTGCCCGAAACCTCTTCAAAAATGACTGAAAAACAAGTTTTAATCAAATTTTAGGAGTTCATATAATTGATTACGATCTTTTCAACACGATTATATTGCAAAAACTCAATTTTTGTACTTTTTACTCAGTTAAAAGTCCAACGGGTCAATTTTACGGCCCATTTAGACCCGCTCGTCCGAAACCTCTACAAAAAGGACCTCAAAACAAGTTTTAATCAAAACTTAAGAGTTCATTTCGTTGATTAGGAGCTTTTCAAAACTATTGTATTTCAAAAATTCAATTTTTGTTCTTTTTACGCAGTTATAAGTTCAACGGGTCCATTTTAAGGCCCATTTAGACCCGATCGCCCGAAACCTCTTCAAAAATGACTGAAAAACAAGTTTTAATCAAATCTTAGGAGTTCATATAATTGATTGCGATCTCTTCAACACGATTATATTGCAAAAACTCAATTTTTGTACTTTTTACTCAGTTAAAAGTCCAACGGGTCAATTTACGGCCCATTTTGACCCGCTCGTCCGAAACCTCTACAAAAAGGACCGCAAAACAAGTTTTAATCAAAACGCAAGAGTTTATATCGTTTATTGCGAGCTTTTCAACACTATTGTATTGCAAAAATTCAATTTTTGTTCTTTTTACGCATATATAAGTTCAACGGGTCCATTTTACGGCCCATTTTGACCCGCTCGCCCGAAACCTCTTCAAAAATGACTGAAAAACAAGTTTTAATCAAATTTTAGGAGTTCATATAATAGATTACGATCTTTTCAACACGATTATATTGCAAAAACTCAATTTTTGTACTTTTTACTCAGTTAAAAGTCCAACAGGTCCATTTTACGGCCCATTTAGACCCGCTCGCCCGAAACCTCTTTAAAAATGACTGAAAAACGAGTTTTAATCAGATTTTACGAGTTCATATAACTGATTACGATCTTTTCAACACGATTGTATTGCCAAAATTCAATTTCTGTTCTTTTTACGCAGTTATAAGTTCAACGGGTCCATTTTAAAGCCCATTTAGACCCGCTTGTCCGAAACCTCTACAAAAAGGATCGAAAAATAAGTTTTGATCCAATTTTAGGAGTTCATATAATTGATTACGAGCTTTTCAACAAGATTATATTGCAAAAACTCAAATTTGGTATTTTTTTACTCATTTAAAAGTCCAACTGGTCCATTTTACGGCCCATTTAGACCCGCTTGCCCGAAACCTCTTCAAAAATGACCGAAAAATAAGTTTTGATCAAATTTTAGGAGTTCATATAATTGATTACGATTTTTTCAACAAGATTATATTGCAAAAACACAAATTCGGTATTTTTTACTCAGTTAAAAGTCCAACGGGTCCATTTTACGGCCCATTTAGACCCGCTCGCCCGAAACCTCTTAAAAAATGACCGAAAAACAAGTTTTAATCAAATTATAGGACTTCATATCATTGATTACGATCTTTTCAACACGATTATATTGCAAAAACTCAATTTTTGAACTTTTTACTCAGTTAAAAGTCCAACAGGTCCATTTTACGGCCCATTTAGACCCGCTCATCCGAAACTTCTACAAAAAGGAACGCAAAACAAGTTTTAATCAAAACTTAAGAGTTCATATCGTTGATTACGATTTTTTCAAAACTTATTGAAAATATCATAATCAATTATATGAACTCCTAAAATATCATAATTAATTATATGAACTCCTAAAATTTGATCAAAACTTAATTTTCGGTCATTTTTGAAGAGGTTTCGGGCGAGCGGGTCTAAATGGGCCGTAAAATGGACCCATTGGACTTTTTACTTAGTAAAAAGTACAAAAATTGAGTTTTTGCAATATAATCGTGTTGAAAAGATCGTAATCAATTATATGAACTCCTAAAATTTGATTAAAACTTGTTTTTCAGTCATTTTTGAAGAGGTTTCGGGCGAGCAGGTCTAAATGGGCCGTAAAATGGACCCGTTGGACTTTTAACTGAGTAAAAAATACCGAATTTGAGTTTTTGCAATATAATCTTGTTGAAAAGCTCGTAATCAATTATATGAACTCATAAAATTGGATCAAAACTTGTTTTTCGGTCCGTTTTGTAGAGGTTTCGGGCGAGCGAGTCTAAATGGTCCTTAAAATGGACTCGTTGAACTTATAACTGCGTAATAAGAACATAAATTGAATTTTTGAAATACAATAGTTTTGAAAATCTCGTAATCAACGATATGAACTCTTAAGTTTTGATTAAAACTTGTTTTGCGGTCCTTTTTGTAGAGGTTTCGGACGAGCGGGACTAAATGGGCTGTAAAATGGACCCGTTGGACTTTTAACTAAGTAAAAAATACAGAAATTGAGTTTTTGCAATATAATCGTGTTGAAACGATCTTAATCAATTATATGAACTCCTAAGATTTGATTAAAACTTGTTTTTCAGTCATTTTTGAAGAGGTTTTGGGCGAGCGGGTCTAAATGGGCCATAAAATGGACCCGTTGGACTTTTACCTGAGTAAAAAATACAGAAATTGACTTTTTGCAATATAACCTTGTTGAAAAGCTCGTAATCAATTATATGAACTCCTAAAATTGGATC
The DNA here is from genome assembly GCA_030270665.1 of Hibiscus trionum. Classification (NCBI taxonomy): domain Eukaryota; kingdom Viridiplantae; phylum Streptophyta; class Magnoliopsida; order Malvales; family Malvaceae; genus Hibiscus; species Hibiscus trionum. Next base: position 33,959,461 of record BSYR01000026.1, on the reverse strand, counting down.
AAAACTTGTTTTTCGGTCCTTTTTGTAATGGTTTCGGACGAACGGGTCTAAATGGGCCAAAAAATGTACCCGTTGAACTTATAACTGCGTAAAAACAACATAAATTGAATTTTTGCAATACAATAGTGTTGGAAAGATCGTAATCAACGATATGAACTCTTAAGTTTTGATTAAAACTTGTTTTGCGGTCCTTTTGTAGAGGTTTCGGACGAGCGGGTCTAAATGGGCCGTTAAATGGACCCATTGGACTTTTAACTGAGTAAAAAGTACATAAATTGAGTTTTTGCAATATAATCATGTTGAAAAGATCGTAATCAATTATATGAACTCCTAAAATTTGATTAAAACTTGTTTTTCAGTCATTTTTGAAGAGGTTTCGGGCGAGCAGGTCTAAATGGGCCGTAAAATGGACCCGTTGGACTTTTAACGGAGTTAAAAGTACAAAAATTGAGTTTTTGCAATATAATCGTGTTGAAAAGATCGTAATAAATTATATGAAGTCCTAAAATTTGATTAAAACTTGTTTTTCGGTCGTTTTTGAAGTGGTTTCGGGCGAGCGGGTCTAAATGGGTCGTAAAATGGACCCGTTGGACTTTTAACTGAGTAAAAAATACCGAATTTGTGTTTTTGCAATATAATCTTGTTGAAAAGATCGTAATCAATTATATGAACTCCTAAAATTTAATCAAAACTTATTTTTCCGTCATTTTTGAAGAGGTTTCGGGCGAGCGGGTCTAAATGGGCCGTAAAATGGACCCGTTGGACTTTTAACTGAGTAAAAAATACCGAATTTGGGTTTTTGCAATATAATCTTGTTGAAAAGCTCGTAATCAATTATATGAACTCCTAAAATTGGATCAAAACTTGTTTTTCGGTCCTTTTTGTAGAGGTTTCGGACGAACGGGTCTAAATGGGCCTTAAAATGGACCCGTTGAACTTATAACTGCGTAAAAACAACATAAATTGAATTTTTGCAATACAATAGTGTTGAAAAGCTCGTAATCAACGATATGAACTCTTTAGTTTTGATTAAAACTTGTTTTGCGGTCCTTTTTCTAGAGGTTTCGGACGAGCGGGGTCTAAATGGGCCGTTAAATGGACCTGTTGGACTTTTAACTGAGTAAAATGTACAAAAATTGAGTTTTTGCAATATAATCGTGTTGAAAAGATCGTAATCAATGATATGAAGTCCTAAAATTTGATTAAAACTTTTTTCGGTCATTTTTGAAGAGGTTTCGGGCGAGCGGGTCTAAATGGGCCGTAAAATGGACCCGTTGGACTTTTAACTGGGTAAAAAATACGGAATTTGAGTTTTTGCAATATAATCTTGTTGAAAAGCTCGTAATCAATTAAATGAACTCCTAAATTTTGATCAAACTTGTTTTTCAGTCATTTTTGAAGAGGTTTCGGACGAGCGGGTCTAAATGGGCCTTAAAATGGATCCGTTGAACTTATAACTGCGTAAAAAGAACAAAAATTGAATTTTTGCAATACAATCGTGTTGAAAAGATCGTAATCAATTATATGAACTCCTAAAATTTGAATAAAACTTGTTTTTCAGTCATTTTGAAGAGGTTTCGGGCGAGCGGGTCTAAATGGGCCGTAAAATGGACCCGTTGGACTTTTTACTAAGTAAATAATAACGAATTTGAGTTTTTGCAATATAATCTTGTTGAAAAGCTCGTAATCAATTATATGAACTCCTAAAATTGGATCAAAACTTGTTTTTCGGTCCTTTTTGTAGAGGTTTCGGACGAGCGGGTCTAAATGGACCCGTTGGACTTTTAACTGAGTAAAAAATACCGAATTTGAGTTTTTGCAATATAATCCTGTTGAAAAGCTCGTAATCAACGATATGAACTCTTAAGTTTTGATTAAAACTTGTTTTACGGTCCTTTTTGTAGAGGTTTCGGACGAGCGGGTCTAAATAGGCCGTAAAATGGACCCGTTGGACTTTTAACTGAGTAAAAAGTACAAAAATTGAGTTTTTGCAATATAATCGTGTTGAAAAGATCATAATCAATGTTATGAAGTCCTAAAATTTGATTAAAACTTGTTTTTCGGTCATTTTTGAAGTGGTTTCGGGCGAGCTGGTCTAAATGGACTGTAAAATGGACCCGTTGGACTTTTAACTGAGTAAAAAATACCGAATTTTGATTTTTTGCAATATAATCTTGTTGAAAAGCTCGTAATCAATTACATGAACTCCTAAAATTGGATCAAAACTTGTTTTTCGGTCCTTTTTGTAGAGGTTTCGGACGAGAGGGTCTAAGTAGGCCTTAAAATGGAACCGTTGAACTTATAACTGCGTAAAAAGAACAAAAATTGAATTTTTGCAATACATTAGTGTTGAAAAGCTCGTAATAAACGATATGAACTCTTAAGTTTTGATTAAAACTTGTTTTGCGGTTCTTTTGAAGGGGTTTCGGGCGAGCGGGTCTAAATGGGCCGTAAAATGGACCTGTTGGACTTTTAACTGAGTAAAAAGTACAAAAATTGAGTTTTTGCAATATAATCGTGTTGAAAAGATCGTAATCAATGATATGAAGTCCTATAATTTGATTAAAACTTGTTTTTCGGTCATTTTTGAAGTGGTTTCGGGCGAGCGGGTCTAAATGGGCCGTAAAATGGACCCGTTGGACTTTTAACTGAGTAAAAAATATCGAATTTGTGTTTTTGCAATATAATCTTGTTGAAAAAATCGTAATCAATTATATGAACTCCTAAAATTTGATCAAAACTTATTTTTCGGTCATTTTTGAAGAGGTTTCGGGCAAGCGGGTCTAAATGGGCCGTAAAATGGACCCGTTGGACTTTTAACTGAGTAAAAAATACCGAATTTGAGTTTTTGCAATATAATCTTGTTGAAAAGCTCGTAATATTTATATGAACTCCTAAAATTGGATCAAAACTTGTTTTTCGGTCCTTTTTGTAGAGGTTTCGGACGAGCGGGTCTAAATGGGCCTTAAAATGGACCCATTGAACTTATAACTGCGTAAAAAGAACAGAAATTGAATTTTTGCAATACAATAGTGTTGAATAGTTCGTAATCAACGATATGAACTCTTAAGTTTTAATTAAAACTTGTTTCGCGGTCCTTTTGTAAAGGTTTCGGACGAGCGGGTCTAAATGGGCCGTAAAATGGACCCGTTGGACTTTTAACTGAGTAAAAAGTACAAAAATTGAGTTTTTGCAATATAATCGTGTTGAAAAGATCGTAATCAATTATATGAACTCCTAGAATTTGATTAAAACTTGTTCTTCAGCCATTTTTGAAGAGGTTTCGGGCGAGCGGGTCTAAATGGGCCGTAAAATGGACCCGTTGGACTTTTAACTGAGTAAAAAATACCGAATTTGAGGTTTTGCAATATAATCTTGTTGAAAAGCACGTAATCAATTATATGAAATCCTAATATTCGATCAAAACTTGTTTTTCGGTCCTTTTTGTAGAGGTTTCGGACGAGCGGGTCTAAATGGGCCTTAAAATGGACCCGTTGAACTTATAACTGCGTAAAAAGAACAAAAATTGAATTTTTGCAGTACGATAGTGTGTAAAAGCTCGTAATCAACGATATGAACTCTTAAGTTTTGATTAAAACTTGTTTTGCGGTCCTTTTTGTAGAGGTTCGGACGAGCGGGTCTAAATGGGCTGTAAATTGGACCCGTTGGACTTTTAACTGAGTAAAAAGTACAAAAATTGAGTTTTTGCAATATAATCATGTTGAAAAGATCGTATCAATTATATGAACTCCTAAAATTTGATTAAAACTTGTTTTTCAGTCATTTTTGAAGAGGTTTCGGGCGAGCGGGTCTAAATGGGCCGTAAAATGGACCCGTTGGACTTTTAACTGAGTAAAAAAATACTGAATTTGAGTTTTTGCAATATAATCTTGTTGAAAAGCTCGTAATCAATTATATGAACTCCTAAAATTGGATCAAAACTTGTTTTTCGGTCCTTTTTGTAGAGGTTTCGGACGAGCGGGTCTAAATGGGCCTTAAAATGGACCCATTGAACTTATAACTGCGTAAAAACAACAGAAATTAAATTTTTGCAATACAATAGTGTTGAAAAGCTCGTAATCAACGATATGAACTCTTAAGTTTTGATTAAAACTTGTTTTGCGGTCCTTTTTGTATAGGTTTCGGACGAGCGGGTCTAAATGGGCCGTAAAATGGACCTGTTGGACTTTTTTTTTTTGACAAAAAGGCCTCGTTAAAAACCCCTACTACTGTGCTTCAAGCAGAGCTAGAGGACCCTAAAAAGGGGAAAAGAGTGCCTAAGTTTTATTATATCAAGGATAGTTTGGTACAAGATGATTGATACAATGAGGAATATCAGAAACAAAAGACATGGCAGTCATAGAGCTAAGCGAATAAGTAGCCAAAGTATGTGCTACATGATTTGCCTCACGGCGTACAAAAGAAACAGAAGCTGATACAAAATCATGAAGAGACTCTCGAATCTGATGAAGAAGAGGCCCCAAGGTAGAAAGGTCCAATCCTGGATTGTTGATCCTATTTGCAATAGAAGCGCCATCAGTTTCAAGCAAAATCTGAGTCCATCCTTGAGAACGAGCGAAGGTGATTCCGGCAAGAAGGCTTTCACCTTCACAAGTAACTGCATCCAGGTGGCTACCTAGCGGAAAAGCGAGGCCACCCACAACTGCACATGTAGAATCACGTGCAACAGCGCCAACAGCCGCAACACGAGTTGAGGGATTGAAAGCCCCATCCACATTAATTTTTATATGGTTAGATGGAGGAGGATTCCAACGTGGGGGAGAAAGAAGTGAAGGCGTTGGGATGGGAGGAGAAGAGGCATTATAGAAGTCGCTATGTAAACTAATGGAATTGACGGCAATAAGCCAAGATGGTTGCAAATGGTGATTATGAATCCAGTCATTACGCCTATTCCAAACATTCCAGATAGTAGTAAGGAAAAGACCAAACTTATCAGAAGATAGGAGATGGGCGGCTTCCTCCAACCATTGTAATGGTGTAGTAGCCGAACTCCTATAAAGGGCTATGTGAATACCAGATAGCTGAAGGGCTTCAGCAGCCCCTGTGCAATCACGAAGAGCATGGAGAATGGTCTCTGAGTGACCACCACAAATGGGACAAGGCCCCGAGTCTGGTGAAAAAACTTGCAGTTTGGAACCAACTGGGAGAGCACCAGACGCCATACGCCATCCAAAAGTTTTGACCTTAGGCAAGGCCCTGACTTTGGACAGAAATTTCTAAAAACGTGTAGGTGATGTTTGTGGAAGCACAGAACGTTGTAAGAATAGATAACCAGAGCGAACCGAATAAATGCCCGAATCGTTAGGAGACCAAAGTATAGAATCACGGTGATCATTTATAATTGGTATACTAAGAATAGTAGTCGTGTCTGTTGGATTAAAGTAACGATGGACCTTGACAGGATCCCAAGCAGTTTGGTTACGAAGCATGAAGTCACGGAAACGAATATGAACTTCATCCGAGATTTCATAATCCCTAGTAAGGGTAATAGGGGAAGGACCGCCCCAGATGTCTTTGTGTACTCGTATATTACTGTTAATACCTGGGCGGTATAGGAAGCCTGGAATGAGACGCTGAAGAGCATTATACATGCCTTGCCATGCAAAAGAACCACGGTTGGGCCTTGTAGCATCAAGGATATTCCCAGAAGGGAAGTATTTAGCACGATATATTTGGCCTAATAAAGAATCTGGTTCACAGATGAGCCTCCATAATTGTTTGCCCAAAAGAGCAACATTGAAGTCATGTAAGTCCTTAAACCCCATACCACCAGCAGACTTGGGTAAACAAACATGATTCCATGGAAGCATATGCCAACCTTTTTTATTTGATTTGCCGGTCCACCAATATTGCCTGATGGCCGAGGTCATATCATCAATAATGTTTTGTGGAAGGAGATAACAAGACATAACATATTGAGGGAGGGATTGTAGAACAGCTTTAATGAAGATCTCTCGACCACTGAAGGAAAGGAGATGCTTATCCCAGCTAGAAAGGTGATCATGAACTTTATCACGTACAAAGCCTAGTGATTCAGTTTTGTTCTTGCCAATGAGAAGGGGAACACCGAGGTATACACCAGGGTTAGAAACCTCACGTACTTGCAGTAGACTATTAATTGCAGATCTTGTTGAGGATGGGCTACGAGGATTATAAAAAAATTGTCGATTTCTCAAAATTAATTGCTTGACCGAAAGCAGCTGCATATGTTTGCAGGGCTCTTTTGAGATGCGTAGCTTCAGATGTAGAAGTATTAATGAAGACCATGCAGTCATCAGCAAAAAGTAGATGATTGACTTTGGGCCCATATTTACAGGCACCGAGTCCTGGAAGAATGTTTATTTGTTGGGCAGCAGATAGGTAAGCAGAGAGCCCTTGTGTGCAGAAAAGGAAGAGAAAAGGGGAAAGAGGGTCACCTTGGCGTAAACCACGTTGAGGTTGAAAAAAGGGGGAGAAAGAGTTATTAATTTTGACTGAAAAAGAGACTGTGGTAATGCAACGCATAATAAAGGGAGATCCAAGCAGATGTGAAACCCATGCGTTCCATAACATTTGCTAGAAAAGACCATTCAACTCTATCAAAAGCTTTCTCCATGTCTAATTTAAGAGCAGCTCCATGGGAGGATTTGGTAGCCCCTGAGTTGATATTATGGATAATTTCATGGGCAACAAGGATGTTATCAGAGATGTTACGTCCCTGGACGAAGGCTGCTTGATTAGGGCTAATACAGAGGGGAATAGCTTGTTTCATTCTATTGACAATGGTTTTAGCAACTATTTTATAAAGAACAGTGCAGAGACTAATTGGTCTTAGTTGTTTCATGGTAGTTGGGTCTTGGATTTTGGGGATTAGAACCAATATAGTTTTGTTGACCAATGACATGTCAGTAGTGCCATTTAGTAAATTAAGGCATAAAGAAATAACATCATCTCCAACCGTATCCCAGTGTTGACGGAAAAAACTACTTGGTAGTCCATCAAAACCAGAAGCATTCCTAGGATCAATGTCCCGGAAGGCATGGAGGATTTCTTCCTTTGTGAAGGTCCTTAAGAGGTTGTCATTCATAGATTGAGTGATAGAAGGTGTAATTTTATCGAGTATATTATCATAAATTTGTGGGTTGGATGATGTGAAGAGATTTTGGAAGTAGTTTGATGCAATAGACATTAGGTCTGAATCGCCCGTACACCAATTCGAATTGGAATCAAATAATCCAGTGATCAAGTTTTTTTTCCTTCTATTGTTTGCCCGGGCATGGAAAAACCTTGTATTTTTATCACCTTGAGAGAGCCAAAGTGTTCGAGATCTTTGAGCCCAATAAATTTCTTGTTCCATAAGGAGTTTATTAAGTTCAGTTCTATGATTTAAATAGATACCTTCGGTTGTGGCGTTTAGGGGGCGACATAAAAATTTATTTATTTTCTTGGTAAGGAAGTTAATACGGCCAGTAGATTTTTGTCTTTGTTGATTTTTCCATTCCTCAAGGCATGTACCAACATCATTTATTTTATCAATAGATGTTCCAGAGGTATTGGTCCAAGTTCGTTTGATCGTAGAAATATTGTCCGTATTATTTGCCCAACAGTTCTCGAATCAGAATGTTTTGGGTAACCGTTGAGGTGGGGTAAGAACCGTGGGGGATGTATGAAGCGATAGGAAACAGTGGTCAGACTTGGCCACATAATCCGTTGTGATACGGTAGGAAGGAAAAAGATCCTGCCAGGCCGAGTTAGCAATGAACCGGTCTAGTCTTTCATGTATAGTTGGGGTTAGAGGCCCAACTTTTGTCCAGGTAAACCAACCCGAAGTAGGCTTACAATAAAAAAGATTATTGCGTGAAAGGCAATGTCGGAAGTTTGTTATTTGTGATCTAGGCCGACGGTTTCCAATTTGCTTTTCAGAATCGGATAAGATTTCATTAAAATCCCCTCCTAGAAGCCATGGGATATTGTTATTATTTATATTTAAGGAATCAATAATTTCCCATGTTTTATATTTTTGGCTAGTTTCGGAGTAGCCATGTATACCCGTGAAAAACATGTTACAATTATTTGTTGAGATTTGGGTATGTATATAACGCGGAGAATACGAAAGTAAAGTAATATTAATATCGTTTGAAACAAAAGAGCAATACCGGAACACCCCTCCGTGGGGGGAATAGCAATAACGTTTATAAAACCTAAGGAAAGACAAAGTTGGCTGCAAGCCACATTATTAATTTTTGTTTCGCAAAGGAAAATAACTTCAGGGTTGGAGAGACGGACATAGTCGCGAAGATGTTGAACCGCTGGGGCTTGTCCTAAACCCTGGCAGTTCCAGCATAATATCCTCATTTTGCTCGGCGGGGCTGGGAGTCAGCCGCCGCCGGAGAGTTTTTTGAGCTGCTCATCCCAGCCTTTGGGGTGGAACCGGAAGGTTTGGATTTCTTTGGTGGGAGCGATACTTGGATAGGAGAACGGCGTTTTGTGCCACGATTCGGTGGGACTGGAGCAGGGGCAGGAGCTGCATCATTTGGATAAGTTTTCAAAAGCCATTGGTTAAAATCATTGAAAATGGTATCGGTAGAAATAGGGGGCTTACGCAGTTCAGCTTCAATTTTCTTAATTTGCTGGGCAGTTGGGCTAGGAACACCATCATCCGTGGTATCCCAATCATCATCGGAAACATCTTCAGGGATAGGATAGATGGTGTTCAGGGGTTGCGGCTCAAGAGGGCCTTTCTGTTTGGAATCTGATGCTCATGGTTCTTTGGTAGGGGGAACATCACCCATTGCCGTATCAGTGTTGGGGGCTTCCTCAGTGGGTTGCTCCAAGAAGGATGTAGTGTCGCCCTCATTAAGAGAGCCTGTGGAAGATTTGTAGAAAAAAACCAGTTTAATAAACGAAGGTTTTTTAGTAAAGGGATTAGTATTAAGAGAAGGATAGTGAGGTATACCCATAGCATTCGGATCATTGTTGGGGATATTGGTATTGGCAGAAGCAGCTGGAATAGGAGTAGCTGTGCAGCAATAAAGTAGTAAATATAGAGATAGAAATAAAAAGGATAAGATAAATATAAATCTAAACTGTGAAATAGATGAAAAAGCTGTAATAAAGTGAGAGAGGGTACCAGTCGGTAGGGGATTATTCTTATTAAGATTAGGCTCGACATAGCGGAGGCGCCCACGTGTACCAACTGGGCGACGTCTTGGAGGGAGGTAGCGGAGCCACTCCCCGTATTGCAATTTGTTCAGATCAAGAGACGATCGAGTATGGCAGTTTTCAATCGTATGGCTAATAATTCCACAGCCAGGACATAAGGTGGGAAGGCGTTCGTATTGAATACGACACATGGTTTTGTTGGCTCCCGATCCTATGAATACAAAGCGGGTGACTGGTTTGGTAATATTCAGGAAGATTTCTACACGCAAGAATTCTTTCATGTTTCCTTCAACTTCTCGAGTATCAGTTCGGATGACATTGCCTACCATAGACCCAAGGGCATGTCCCACAAGGTGCGAACGGTCAAAGTCCTCAAAGAGTGAGGAAGGGAGGGAAAAGATGCGGATCCAGATCCTCATAGAGTTAAAAGAATACTCTCCAACCGGTTTAGCAGGGTCATACTCAGTAATGGCTAGCCATTCATCCTTATACAGCCAAGGGCCGCGATTAAGGACTTCATAACATGACTTGACGTCCTTGAATTTGATCTTGATATAGTTGTCTTGGTTAACGGAGATAGACACCACATTGTTTGGCTTCCAGATGCCTTCAAAGGCGTTGATGACAGCGTAAATGTCAATAGTTTTGGAGGAGATAAAACATCATAAGAGGAAAAGCTTGGGGTCCTCCTCGACAAAATCCCAGCCGAATTCTGGGGTATAAAAGAGTTCTGCTTCCTCATTGGTGAGGTCAAGGGAGCTGAGTTGGGGAATAGAGGAAGACGCCATAGTTGAGGGATATTGAGAAAAGAGAGAAGGGGAATAATAGAAGGCTTGTGGTAACGTGTTTAAGTGTTGGTCGTATAAAAAAGAGTGGTTTATGATAGTTAAACTATGGTAAGTACTGAAAAAAGGAAGGAAATAAAGATTTAGAGTCCATGAATTATGGGTTAAATTGATATTAAGAGGGAAAGTTTGAAAACCAACATAATAGTATGGAAATAGAATATTTAATAAGGAAATCAGTTTTAAAAGTTTTGATTTTAATAAGTAAGAAACCTTAGGGGATTTATGAGTAGAATCAGGGAAAGTAATAAAGTCAAAGTAGTGAGGAAAGTAATTATTGAAAGGTTGGATTATTTTAATGACATAACGGAAATTTTGAGTAAAACGTACTCTATTAAAATTAAATAGATAGAAAGAAGAAGGGATTTTATTAAAAAGTTTGAATAATGAGAAAAATAAGGCAAACTTAAGGAATTAATTCTTGAAAGCGGAAGGAATTGTAACAGAAGGACGTTGTAATTACTCATATTAAGGGATAAAAAAGGAAAGACTGAGTTACTATTAGCAATTATTGAAGGCATAATTAAAGGACAGAGGATTAGTCTAAGAGTCAATTTATAAATTAATGCTGGAGGGTTGATAGCAAAAGTATGGATATGACAGGTAAGAGGAAAAAGAAAAGAGTAGTTAATTGGAAATTTTTTAAACATTAACGTTATTAAAAGACCTGAAATAAATGTATTGAGAACTTGAGGAATTAAGTTCGAGCTAAAAATCGGTTGGGCATTTCGAATAAAAATTGAATATGAGGGAAAAAAGTTTGAGAATTTGTAAGTTTGATTAACATATAGAGAAAAAAGATCCCTGTTTGATAGGGTTTTGATAAAATCCCTTAATAGGTCTAGTAAGGAGTCACCTAAAGAGGCGTGATAAGAATAAAATTCTTTAGTGTTTATCGAATAGATATATATATATATATATATATATATATATATATATATATATATATATATTAACATGCATAAAGTAGATAGCAATTAGCATGCAAAGCAAAATAATGGCATGGAGACATACATATAGAGACATAAAGAAAGCAGGTAAAAAACAAAGAAGAAAGAAAAGCAAGAAGAAAACAGCCATAAAGAATTACAAACCCAGGGAAAGGAGGAAGCGGGATAAAGAAGATTAATACATACCAAATGAGCAAAAAGATAAAGGGGGATAAGCAAATAAAATTAACTACTAATAAAAAATTACATAACCAGAGACGGAGCAAGAAGGGAGTCCTGCAACGCTGCATGAATATATTGACCGAAGGGTTTATTATCTGCATGGAGATGTAGGCCAAAGGTTCCATTGTCGTATGAAATGAAATGATTTGAATGATGAACTTCCATGTATAAGATTGCAAGAACCAGAATGACAGAAGGTTAGTGTACATCATAGATAGGTCAAAAAAACACATAATATAGTGATAAAAATTATAGTCTGAATGAGAATTTAAGATGCCAAGGACAAGATGATAATATTGAGGAAGATTACCGGATGGTAAAGGGCACCGATTAATTTTAAGGATAAAGATGTAGAGCATATTCAAAGGTGCATTACACATAGAAGGATAGGGGATAAGCATAATAAACTTATAAGGATAGTCAAAATGCATCCACCAGCAGAACATATGTGCAATAGTAATGAGCCATTTAGTATGAGAGCTCATAATAATGCTAGAGAGAATTACTATAATAGAGTAGACATGCAACACTGTGGTTTCTATAATCGAATTCTTAGAAATAATAGGCCAATTATAAATTCCCAGAATTTTGGGTAGTTTAATTTTGTCACAGGGGGCAAGAGAACAACATTTGGATATATAGCATACAAATTTAAAGATTTACATGAGTAAATTGAGCAGTTTGTGATGAGGACAATCGGTTGAAAGTGATACATTTCACAGATATATTTAATGGAAAATATCATGGTAGTGATTTGCAGGGAGAATGAAAACAAAAGATAAAAGTAAAAACCAGTAATAAAGAATGTAATTAGAGTAAACACCAAAACATAATTAGTATATAGAAAGATAACATTGTACCTCTGTGTTAGCCAAGTGAGGAAGAATGTTCTTAGATCATGAAGAATCCATGATTGGCATCTATTAAATTTGTCCAAATAGACAGCTATAATTGTTGTTGTGAATTCCTAGATTTGATCAGAGAAGAGTCTTCTGAGTATTGCTTTCAAGTAGTGAACCGAGGGAATGAAAAAAGACAAAGTAAGATTGTAAAAAGTTAGTGTAGAAAAATAAACATGGATGAAATACATAAAGTGATAATTATATATAGTATTTGAGAATCCCAAAAAATGGGCTGGAGTATTTTTCCCTAAAAGGGCTCGATGTATATTTGAAACAATAATAATTGTAATTGCCATAACATTTGTATTAGCATAGAATTTGAGGAAAAAGGATAAACCAAACAGATTGTTTTTGCAATAACAAGATAGAAAATGTGGATTGATATGGTGGTAACCTGATATGGAATAGAAGGTAGATGCATAACTTTTATTGGAAAAAGGAAAACATCCGATGTAAGATATAACTATGGGGTGGATTAAAATTAACATTGAAAATTCTATAGGCAAATCCCAACAGTCAACATAGAAATATACAACCAAAGAAAGCTTGAAAATGAAACTAGTAATGGCAGAAAAGCATATAAAACCAGAGAACATAAATAAGAAAAAACTGATAATGAAGAGAATAGAAAATAGAGAGACAGATAGAGTCGATCCGAGTTTGGAATAACAAAAAACAAAAAGAGATGTAAAGACCATAGTGTTAAAAGAAAGAAAAACATATAAATAAGGAAGGGAGAAAGAATCCCTATTCGATCTAACTGCTTGGGTAAACCCCAAATCAGAAAAGATGAGCAGAGTGAAGGAGAAGATAAATCCATCACCGGAATCATCCACCAGACCCCAAAGAAAGGGGTTCTATTACTCTTGGAAGTGGACCTGAGAAGGAGAAAAATAGATAAAACTATGAGATTAAAAAGAATCCGAATCGGTGAGAAAAAATTAGTATAAGAGGAAAAAACATGCAAACAAAAGAAAAGAAATATATCGAAATAGAACCAAACACCAAGGAGGGGGAAACCCTTGATTCGTTCAGAACTAGAAATCAGAGGAGAGATCTGAATCGATTGGGGCGGTTTATTGAATCTGTCAAAAGAATAAAAATAAATTAGATGATAAATTTGCAGAGGAGAATCGGAAATCATAAACAAGATATAAAAGGGTACAAACCCTAGAAAAATATGAGAAATATTAAAAAAATGCAGAGACGAAAAGGAAGGGGAAAAAACCCTTTGAAAATAGAGAGACAAAAAAAATAAAATGAACAGCAATAAAGAAAATAAATAGAGGGGAATGAGAAGTAAATCCAGTCGGCCGGAAGTATGGCCACCGTCATGGGAGGCAATAGGGGAAGAGACCCTCCGAGATAGCAGAAAAGATATATCCAAAGCCGAAGATAAGAAAAAACTGATGAAAAAGATAGAAAGGGTTAATAAAAACCAAAAAAACAGAAAGTCATGAAAAAAGGATAAACGGCAAGGCTTACCGTTCAGATCTGGAGAACGCCGATTGGATTTCGTCGAAAACGCCCAAAGAGGGAGGAGAACGGTGTAAAAAAAGGGGAAAAGAAACCCTTTATCAGATAATGCAGATCTGATAGGGGTTTTGATTATTACAAGATTCAGCCGAAACTCGCAGAAAAGAAACAAAATAAGCGTTAAAATCCAGAGGGAAAAAATACAAAAAAAACATATATCAATTGATGTAAATGGTGAAATGGGGGGTGGAATGGCCCTTGGCATTCCCTTACCGATTTCCAAGGAAATCAAAAAAATCCGGTTCTTTTGATGATCTGTTGGCAAATTCGGTAGAAGGTGGAGAGGTGCTGTGTGGGGGAAGGGGAATGAAGGAGAGAGAGTGGATAAAACCACCGGAAAACAAGGAAAAACAAGAAGAATAAGCCAGCACCCAATAGAGACCCCAGAAAAATTTGAGAGAGAATTGAGAGCCATCCCACCCACCTGTTGGACTTTTAACTGAGTAAAAAGTACAAAAATTGAGTTTTTGCAATATAATCGTGTTGAAAAGATCGTAATCAATGATATGAAGTCCTAAATTTTGATTAAAACTTATTTTTCGGTCATTTTTGAAGTGGTTTCGGGCGATCGGGTCTAAATGAGCCGTAAAATGGACCCGTTGGACTTTTAACTGAGTAAAAAATACCGAATTTGTGTTTTTGCAATATAATCTTGTTGAAAAGATCGTAATCAATTATATGAAATCCAAAAATTTGATCAAAACTTTTTTCGGTCATTTTTGAAGAGGTTTCGGGCGAGCGGGTCTAAATGGGCCGTAAAATGGACCCGTTGGACTTTTAACTGAGTAAAAAATACCGAATTTGAGTTTTTGCAATATAATCTTGTTGAAAAGCTCGTAATCAATTATATGAACTCCTAAAATTGGATCAAAACTTGTTTTTCGGTCCTTTTTGTAGAGGTTTCGAATGAGCGGGTCTAAATGGGCCTTAAAATGGACCCGTTGAACTTATAACAACGTAAAAAGAACATAAATTGAATTTTTGCAATACAATAGTGTTGAAAAGCTCGTAATCAACGATATGAACTCTTAAGTTTTGATTAAAACTTGTTTTGCGGTCCTTTTGTAGAGGTTTCGGACGAGCAGGTCTAAATGGACCTGTTGGACTTTTAACTGAGTAAAAAGTACAAAAATTGAGTTTTTGCAATATAATTGTGTTGAAAAGATCGTAATCAATTATATGAACTCCTAAAATTTGATTAAAACTTGTTTTTCAGTCATTTTTGAAGAGGTTTCGGGCGAGCGGGTCTAAATAGGCCGTGAAATGGACCCGATGGACTTTTAACTGAGAAAAAATACCAAATTTGAGGTTTTGCAATATAATCTTGTTGTAAAGCTCGTAATCAATTATACGAACTCCTAAAATTTGATCAAAACTTGTTTTCGATCCTTTTTATAGAGGTTTCGGATGAGCGGGTCTAAATGGGCCTTAAAATGGACCAGTTGAACTTATAACTGCGTAAAAAGAACAGAAACTGAATTTTTGCAATACAATCGTATTGAAAATATCGTAATCAGATATATGAACTCCTAAAATTTGATTAAAACTTGTTTTTCAGTCATTTTTGAAGAGGTTTCGGGCGAGCGGGTCTAAATGGGCCCTAAAATGGACCCGTTGGACTTTTAACTAAGTAAAAAGTACAAAAATTGAGTTTTTGCAATATAATCGTGATGAAAAGATCGTAATCCATTATAAGAACTCCTAAAATTTGATTAAAACTTGTTTTTCAGTCATTTTTGAAGAGGTTTCGGGCGAGCGGGTCTAAATGGGCCGTAAAATGGACCCGTTGGACTTTTAACTAAGTAAAAAATACAGAAATTGAGTTTTTGCAATATAATCGTGTTGAAACGATCGTAATCAATTATATGAACTCCTAAAATTTGATTAAAACTTGTTTTTCAGTCATTTTTGAAGAGGTTTCGGGTAAGCGA
This sequence comes from Hibiscus trionum, assembly GCA_030270665.1. Lineage (NCBI taxonomy): Eukaryota > Viridiplantae > Streptophyta > Magnoliopsida > Malvales > Malvaceae > Hibiscus > Hibiscus trionum. The sequence continues at coordinate 33,943,913 of BSYR01000026.1, read as the reverse complement.
GTCTAAATGGGCCGTAAAATGGACCCGTTGGACTTTTAACTAAGTAAAAAATACCGAATTTGAGTTTTTACAATATAATCTTGTTGAAAAGCTCGTAATCAATTATATGAACTCCTAAAATTGGATCAAAACTTGTTTTTCGGTCCTTTTTGTAGAGGTTTCGGACGAGCGGGTCTAAATGGGCCTTAAAATGGACCTGTTGAACTTATAACTGCGTAAAAAGAACAGAAACTGAATTTTTGCAATACAATCATGTTGAAAAGATCGTAATCAGATATATGAACTCCTAAAATTTGATTAAAACTTGTTTTTCAGTCATTTTTGAAGAGGTTTCGGGCGAGCGGGTCTAAATGGGCCGTAAAATGGACCCGTTGGACTTTTAACTAAGTAAAAAGTACAAAAATTGAGTTTTTGCAATATAATCGTGTTGAAAAGATCGTAATCCATTATATGAACTCCTAAAATTCGATTAAAACTTGTTTTTCAGTCATTTTTGAAGAGGTTTCGGGCGAGCGGGTCTAAATGGGCCGTAAAATGGACCCGTTGGACTTTTACCTGAGTAAAAAATACAGAAATTGACTTTTTGCAATATAACCTTGTTGAAAAGCTCGTAATCAATTATATGAACTCCTAAAATTGGATCAAAACTTGTTTTTCGGTCCTTTTTGTAGAGGTTTCGGACGAGCGGGTCTAAATGGGCCTTAAAATGTACCCGTTGAACTTATAATTGCGTAAAAAGAATATAAATTGAATTTTTGCAATATAATAGTGTTGAAAAGCTCGTAATCAACGATGTGAACTCTTAAGTTTTTATTAAAACTTGTTTTGCGGTCCTTTTTGTTGAGGTTTTGGACGAGCGGGTCTAATTGGGCCGTAAAACGAACCCGTTGGACTTTTAACTGAGTAAAAAGTACATAAATTGAGTTTTTGCAATATAATCGTGTTGAAAAGATCGTAATCAATTATATGAACTCCTAAAATTTGATTAAAACTTGTTTTTCAGTCATTTTTGAAGAGGTTTCGGGCGAGCGGGTCTAAATGGGACGTAAAATGGACCCGTTGGACTTTTAACTAAGTAAAAAATACCGAATTTGAGTTTTTGCAATATAATCTTGTTGAAAAGCTCGTAATCAATTATATGAACTCCTAAAATTGGATGAATACATGTTTTTCGGTCCTTTTTGTATAGGTTAGGAACGGGGGGGTCTAAATGGGTCGTAAAATGGACCCGTTGGACTTTTAACTGAGTAAAAAATACCGAATTTGAGTTTTTGCAATATAATCCTGTTGAAAAGCTCGTAATTAATTATATGAACTCCTAAAATTGGATCAAAACTTGTTTTTCGGTCCTTTTTGTAGAGGTTTCGGACGAGCGGGTCTAAATGGGCCTTAAAATGGACCCGTTGAACTTATAACTGCGTAAAAAGAACAGAATTTGAAATTTTTCAATACAATAGTATTGAAAAGCTCGTAATCAACGATATGAACTCTTAAGTTTTGATTAAAACTTGTTTTGCAGTCCTTTTTGTAGATGTTTCAGACGAGGGGGTCTAAATGGGCCGTAAAATGGACCAATTGGACTTTTAACTGAGTAAAAAGTACAAAAATTGAGTTTTTGCAATATAATCGTGTTGAAAAGATCGTAATCCATTATATGAACTCCTAAAATTCGATTAAAACTTGTTTTTCAGTCATTTTTGAAGAGGTTTCGGGCGAGCGGGTCTAAATGGGCCGTAAAATGGACCCGTTGGACTTTTAACTGAGTAAAAAATACCGAATTTGAGTTTTTGCAATATAATCTTGTTGAAAAGCTCGTAATCAATTATATGAACTCCTAAAATTGGATCAAAACTTGTTTTTCGGTCCTTTTTCTAGAGGTTTCGGACGAGCGGGTCTAAATGGGCCTTAAAATGTACCCGTTGAACTTATAATTGCGTAAAAAGAATATAAATTGAATTTTTGCAATATAATAGTGTTGAAAAGCTCGTAATCAACGATGTGAACTCTTAAGTTTTTATTAAAACTTGTTTTGCGGTCCTTTTTGTTGAGGTTTTGGACGAGCGGGTCTAAGTGGGCCGTAAAACGAACCCGTTGGACTTTTAACTGAGTAAAAAGTACATAAATTGAGTTTTTGTAATATAATCGTGTTGAAAAGATCGTAATCAATTATATGAACTCCTAAAATTTGATTAAAACTTGTTTTTCAGTCATTTTTGAAGAGGTTTCGGGCGAGCGGGTCTAAATGGGACGTAAAATGGACCCGTTGGACTTTTAACTAAGTAAAAAATACCGAATTTGAGTTTTTGCAATATAATCTTGTTGAAAAGCTCGTAATCAATTATATGAACTCCTAAAATTGGATGAATACATGTTTTTCGGTCCTTTTTGTATAGGTTAGGAACGGGGGGGTCTAAATGGGTCGTAAAATGGACCCGTTGGACTTTTAACTGAGTAAAAAATACCGAATTTGAGTTTTTGCAATATAATCCTGTTGAAAAGCTCGTAATTAATTATATGAACTCCTAAAATTGGATCAAAACTTGTTTTTCGGTCCTTTTTGTAGAGGTTTCGGACGAGCGGGTCTAAATGGGCCTTAAAATGGACCCGTTGAACTTATAACTGCGTAAAAAGAACAGAATTTGAAATTTTTCAATACAATAGTGTTGAAAAGCTCGTAATCAACGATATGAACTCTTAAGTTTTGATTAAAACTTGTTTTGCAGTCCTTTTTGTAGATGTTTCAAACGAGGGGGTCTAAATGGGCCGTAAAATGGACCCGTTGGACTTTTAACTGAGTAAAAAGTACAAAAATTGAGTTTTTGCAATATAATCGTGTTGTAAAGATCGTAATCAATTATATGAACTCCTAAAATTTGATTAAAACTTGTTTTTTAGTCATTTTTGAAGAGGTTTTGGGCGAGCGGGTCTAAAGGGGCCGTAAAATGGACCCGTTGGACTTTTAACTGAGTAAAAAATACCGAATTTGAGTTTTTGCAATATAATCTTGTTGAAAAGCTCGTAATCAATTATATGAACTCCTAAAATTGGATCAAAACTTGTTTTTCGGTCCTTTTTGTAGAGGTTTCGGACGACCGGGTCTAAATGACACTTAAAATGGACCCGTTGAACTTATAACTGCGTAAAAAGAACAGAAATTGAATTTTTGCAATACAATAGTGTTGAAAAGCTCGTAATCAACGATATGAACTCTTAAGTTTTGATTAAAACTTGTTTTGCGGTCCTTTTTGTAGAGGTTTCGGACGAGCGGGTCTAAATGGGCCATAAAATGGGCCCATTGGACTTTTAACTGAGTAAAAAATACCGAATTTTAGTTTTTGCAATATAATATTGTTGAAAAGCTCGTAATCAATTATATGAACTCCTAAAATTGGATCAAAACTTGTTTTTCGGTCCTTTTTGTAGAGGGTTCGGACGAGCGGGTCTAAATGGGCCTTAAAATGGACCCGTTGAACTTATAACTGCGTAAAAAGAACAAAAATTGAATTTTTGCAATACAATAATGTTGAAAAGCTCGTAATCAACGATATGAACTCTTAATTTTTGATTAAAACTTGTTTTGCGGTCCTTTTTGTAGAGGTTTCGGACGAGCGGGTCTAAATGGGCTATAAAATGGACCCGTTGGACTTTTAACTGAGTAAAAAGTACAAAAATTGAGTTTTTGCAATATAATCGTGCTGAAAAGATCGTAATTAATTATATGAACTCCTAAAATATGATTAAACTTGTTTATCAGTCATTTTTGAAGAGGTTTCGGGCGAGCGGGTCTAAATGGGCCGTAAAATGGACCCGTTGGACTTTTAACTGATGTAAAAAATACCGAATTTGAGTTTTTGCAATATAATCTTGTTGAAAAGCTCGTAATCAATTATACGAACTCCTAAAATTGGATCAAAACTTGTTTTTCAGTCCTTTTTGTAGAGGTTTCGGACGAGCGGGTCTAAATGAGCCTTAAAATAGACCTATTGAACTTATAACTGCGTAAAAAGAACAGGAATTGAATTTTTGCAATACAATAGTGTTGAAAAGCTCGTAATCAACGATATGAACTCTTAAGTTTTGATTAAAACTTGTTTTGCGGTCCTTTTTGTAGAGGTTTCGGACGAGCGGGTCTAAATGGGCCGTAAAATGGACCCGTTGGACTTTTAACTGAGTAAAAAGTACAAAATTTGAGTTTTTGCAATATAATCGTGTTGAAAAGATTGTAATAAATGATATGAAGTCCTAAAATTTGATTAAAACTTGTTTTTCGGTCATTTTTGAAGAGGTTTCGGGCGAGTGGGTCTAAATGGGCCGTAAAATGGAACCGTTGGACTTTTAACTGAGTAAAAAATACAGAATTTGAGTTTTTGCAATATAATCTTTTTGAAAGGCTCGTAATCAATTATATGAATTCCTAAAATTTGATCAAAACTTGTTTTTTGGCCCTTTTTGTAGAGGTTTCGGGCGAGAGGGTCCAAATGAGCCTTAAAATGGACCCGTTGAACTTATAACTGCGTAAAAAGAACTGAAATTGAATTTTTGCAATACAATAGCGTTGAAAAGGTCATAATCAACGATATGAACTCTTAAGTTTTGATTAAATTATGTTTAGCGGTCCTTTTTGTAGAGGTTTCGGACGAGCGGGTCTAAATGGGCCGTGAAATGGACCCGTTGGACTTTTAACTAAGTAAAAAATACAGAAATTGAGTTTTTGCAATATAATCGTGTTGAAACGATCGTAATCAATTATATGAACTCCTAAAGTTTGATTAAAACTTGTTTTCAGTAATTTTTGAAGAGGTTTCGGGCGAGCGGGTCTAAATGGGCCGTAAAATGGACCCGTTGGACTTTTACCTAAGTAAAAAAATACATAAATTGACTTTTTGCAATATAATCTTGTTGAAAAGCTCATAATCATATATACGAACTCCTAAAATTGGATCAAAACTTGTTTTTCGGTCCTTTTTGTAGTGGTTTTGGACGAGCGAGTCTAAATGGGCCTTAAAATGGACCCGTTGAACTTATAACTACGTAAAAAGAACAGAAATTGAATTTTTGCAATACAATAGTGTTGAAAAGCTCGTAATCAACGATATGAACTCTTAAGTTTTGATTAAAACTTGTTTTCCGGTCCTTTTTGTAGAGGTTTCGGACGAGCGGGTCTAAATGGGCCGTAAAATGGACCCGTTGGACTTTTAACTAAGTAAAAAATACAGAAATTGAGTTTTTGCAATATAATCGTGTTGAAAAGATCGTAATCAATGATATGAACTCCTAAATTTTGATTAAAACTTGTTTTTCGGTCATTTTTGAAGAGGTTTCGGGCGAGCATGTCTAAATGGGCCGTAAAATGGACCCGTTGGACTTTTAACTGAGTAAAAAATACAGAAATTGACTTTTTGCAATATAATCTTGTTCAAAAGCTCGTAATCAATTATATGAACTCTTAAAATTGGATCAAAACTTGTTTTTCAAGCCTTTTTGTAGAGGTTTCGGACGAGCGGGTCTAAATGGGCCTTAAAATGGACCCGTTGAATTTATAACTACGTAAAAAGAACATAAATTGAATTTTTGCAATAAAATAGTGTTGAAAAACTCGTAATCAATGATATGAACTCTTAAGTTTTGATTAAAACTTGTTTTGCGGTCCTTTTTGTAGAGGTTTCGGACGAGCGGGTCTAAATGGGCCGTAAAATGGACCAGTTGGACTTTTAACTGAGTAAAAAGTACATAAATTGAGTTTTTGCAATATAATCGTGTTGAAAAGATCGTAATCAATGATATGAAGTCCTAAAATTTGATTAAAATTGTTTTTCGGTCCTTTTTGAAGAGGTTTCGGGCAAGCGGTTCTAGATAGGCCGTAAAATGGACACGTTGGACTTTTAACTTAGTAAAAAATACCGAATTTGAGTTTTTGCAATATAATCTTGTTGAAAAGCTCGTAATCAATTATATGAACTCTTAAAATTTGATCAAAACTTGTTTTTCGGTCCTTTTTGCAGAGGTTTCGGGCGAGCGGGTCTAAATGGGCCTTAAAATGGACCAGTTGAACTTATAACTGCGTGAAAAGAACAGAAATTGAATTTTTGCAATACAATAGTGTTGAAAAGCTCGTAATCAACGATATGAACTCTTAAGCTTTGATTAAAACTTGTTTGGCGGTCCTTTTTGTAGAGGTTTCGGACGAGCGAGTCTATATGGGCCTTAAAATGGACCCCTTGGACTTTTAACTGAGTAAAAAGTACAAAAATTGAGTTTTTGCAATATAATCATGTTGAAAAGATCGTAATCAATGATATGAAGTCCTAAAATTTGATTAAAACCTGTTTTTCAGTCATTTTTTAAGAGGTTTCGGGCGAGCGGGTCTGAATGGGCCGTAAAATGGACCCATTGGACTTTTAACTGAGTAAAAAATATTGAAATTGACCTTTTGCAATATAATCTTGTTGAAAAGCTCGTAATCAATTATATGAACTCCTAAAATTGGATCAAAACTTGTTTTTCGGTTCTTTTTGTAGAGGTTTCGGACAAGCGGGTCTAAATGGGCCTTAAAATGGACCCGTTAAACTTATAACTCCGTAAAAAGAACAAAAATTGAATTTTTACAATACAATAGTGTTGAAAAAGCTCGTAATCAACGATATGAACTCTTAAGTTTTGATTAAAACTTGTTTTGCGTTCCTTTTTGTAGAGGTTTCGGACGAGCGGGTCTAAATGGGCCGTAAAATGGACTCGTTGGACTTTTAACTGAGTAAAAAGTACATAAATTGAGTTTTTGAAATATAATCGTATTGAAAAGATCGTAATCAATGATATGAAGTCTTAAAATTTGATTAAACTTGTTTTTCGGTCCTTTTTGAAGAGGTTTCGGGTGAGCGGGTCTAACTGGGCTGTAAAATGGACCCGTTGGACTTTTAACTTAGAAAAAAAAATACCGAATTTCAGTTTTTGCAATATAATCTTATTGAAAAGCTCGTAATCAATTATATGAACTCTTAAAATTTGATCAAAACTTGTTTCTCGGTCCTTTTTGTAGAGGTTTCGGGCGAGCGGGTCTAAATGAGCCTTAAAATGGACCCGTTGAACTTATAACTGCGTGAAAAGAACAGAAGTTGAATTTTTGCAATACAATAGTGTTGAAAAGCTCGTAATAAATGATATGAACTCTTAAGCTTTGATTAAAACTTGTTTTGCGGTCCTTTTTGTAGAGGTTTCGGACGAGCGGGTATAAATGGGCCTTAAAATGGACCCGTTGGACTTTTAACTGAGTAAAAAATACCAAATTTGTGTTTTTGCAATATAATCGTGTTTAAAAGATCGTAATCAATTATATGAACTCCTAAAATTTGTTTAAAACTAGTTTTTCAGTCATTTTTGAAGAGGTTTCGGGCGAGCGGGTCTAAATGGGCCGTAAAATGGACCCGTTGGACTTTTAACTGAGTAAAAAATACAGAAATTGACGTTTTGCATTATAATCTTGTTCAAAAGCTCCTAATCAATTATATGAACTCCTAAAATTGGATCAAAAATTGTTTTCGGTCCTTTTTGTAGAGGTTTCGGACGAGCGGGTCTAAATGGGCCTTACAAAGGACCCGTTGAACTTATAACTGCGTAAAAAGAACATAAATTGAATTTTTGCAATACAATAGTGTTGAAAAGCTCGTAATCAATGATATGAACTCTTAAGTTTTGATTAAAACTTGTTTTGCGGTCCTTTTTGTAGAGGTTTCGGTCGAGCGGGTCTAAATGGGTCGTAAAATGGACCCGTTGGACTTTTAACTGAGTAAAAAGTACATAAATTGAGTTTTTGCAATATAATCATATTGAAAAGATCGTAATCAATGATATGAAGTCCTAAAATTTGATTAAACTTGTTTTTCGGTCCTTTTTGAAGAGGTTTCGGGCGAGCGGGTCTAAATGGGCCGTAAAATGGACCCGTTGGGCTTTTAACTTAGTAAATAGTACTGAATTTGAGTTTTTGCAATATAATCTTGTTGAAAAGCTTGTAATCAATTATATGAACTCCTAAAATTGGATCAAAACTTGTTTTTCGGTCTTTTTTGTAGAGGTTTCGAACGTGCGAGTCTAAATGGGCCGTAAAATGGACCCGTTGGACTTTTAACTGAGTAAAAAATACCGAATTTGAGTTTTTGCAATATAATCTTGTTGAAAAGCTCGTAATCAATCATTTGAACTCATAAAATTGGATCAAAACTTGTTTTTCGGTCCGTTTTGTAGAGGTTTCGGACGAGCGGGTCTAAATGAGACTTAAAATGGACCCGTTGAACTTATAACTGCGTAAAAAGAACAGAAATTGAATTTTTGCAATACAATAGTGTTGAAAAGCTCGTAATCAACGATATGAACTCTTAAGTTTTGATTAAAACTTGTTTTGCGGTCCTTTTTGTAGAGGTTTCGGACGAGCGGGTCTAAATGGGCCGTAAAATGGACATGTTGGACTTTTAACTGAGTAAAAAGTACATAAATTGAGTTTTTGCAATATAATCGTGTTGAAAAGATCGTAATCAATGATATGAAGTCGTAAGATTTGATTAAATTTTTTTTTGGTCCTTTTTGAAGAGGTTTCGGGCAAGCGGGTCTAAATGGGCCGTAAAATGGACCAGTTGGACTTTTAACTTAGTAAAAAATACCGAATTTGAGTTTTTGCAATATAATCTTGTTGAAAAGCTCGTAATCAATTATATAAACTCTTAAAATTTGATCAAAACTTGTTTTTCGGTCCTTTTTGCAGAGGTTTCAGGCGAGCAGGTCTAAATGGTCCTTAAAATGGACCTGTTGAACTTATAACTGCATGAAAAGAACATAAATTGAATTTTTGCAATACAATAGTGTTGAAAAGCTCGTAATCAACGATATGAACTCTTAAGCTTTGTTTAAAACTTGTTTTGCGGTCCTTTTGTAGAGGTTTCGAACGAGTGGGTCTAAATGGGCCGTAAAATGGACCTGTTGGACTTTTAACTGAGTAAAAATAAAAAAATTGAGTTTTTGCAATATAATCTTTTTGAAAAAATCGTAATCAATGATATGAAGTCATAAAATTTGATTAAAACTTTTTTTCGGTCATTTTAGAAGAGGTTTCGGGCGAGCGGGTCTAAATAGGCCGTAAAATGGACCCGTTGGACTTTTAACTGAGTAAAAAAATACCGAATTTGAGTTTTTGCAATATAATCTTGTTGAAAAGCTCGTAATCAATTATATGAACTCCTAAAATTTGATCAAAACTTGTTTTTCAGTCATTTTTGAAGAGGTTTCGGGCGAGCGGGTCTAAATGCGCCGTAAAATGGACCCGTTTGACTTTTAACTAAGTAAAAAATACCGAATTTGAGTTTTTGCAATATAATCTTGTTGAAAAGCTCGTAATCAATTATATGAACTCCTAAAATTGGATCAAAACTTGTTTTTCGATCCTTAAAATGGACCCGTTGAACTTATAACTGCGTAAAAAGAACATAAATTGAATTTTTGTAATATAATAGTGTTGAAAAGCTCGTAATCAACGATATGAACTCTTAAGTTTTGATTAAAACTTGTTTTGCGGTCCTTTTTGTAGAGGTTTCGGACGAGCGGGTCTAAATGGGCCGTAAAATGGACCCGTTGGACTTTTTTTGAAGAAAGAGGGCCTCATTAAATACCCCTACTAATATCCCCACGCACAAGACCTGAAGAAACCTAAAAGGGGAAAAGGGTACGCAAGATTTATTTATAAAGAATGAGGTGAAACCACACAGAGTACAACATTGCGAATACAATCAGGAAACATGGACCCAAAAGACATATAAGTCATGGTCCTAAGAGCATGTGTTGCCAAAGTATGAGCAACAATATTAGCCTCACGGCAAACAAACTGAACATGAGCAAAAGAAAAACAATCCAAAGCATCATGAGCTTGTAAAATCGTTGGACCCATAGAAGAGAGATCAAGGCCTAGAAAGTTGAGTCTGTTCGCAAGAGAAGCGCAATCTGTCTCAATAATCAAACGGCTCCATCCTTGAGATTGAGCAAAAGTGATACCCACTAGAAGACTTTGCCCTTCGGATGTAATGGCATCTGGGCAGCTGCCCAGAGGGTAAGCTAGACCGCCGACAACCGTACCTGCTTCATCACAGGCCACAACTCCAACCACCGCTGCACGTGTGGAAGGGTTAAAAGCCCCATCCACATTAATTTTAATGTGCCCCCGAGGGGGATGTCTCCAGCAAGAAGGAGAAACCGGAAAAGGGGAAGGGGATGTAGAGGAAGAAGTAGCAACAGTGTAGTCACGATGAAGACTGATAGAATTGACGGCAATTAACCATGGTGGTTGAAGATGGCGGTTATGGATCCAGTCATTACGCCGCTTCCATATGTTCCACAGAGTAGTCAGGAAAAGCCCGAAAAGGTTAGAGGATAGATGGCGAGCACCTTCCTCTAGCCATTGTAGTCCGGTGGATGCAGTGCTGTTAATCAGGGAGTTAGGGAGGCCAACCAACCGAAGGGCCTCCGAAGCACCAGGGCAGTCACGAAGAGCATTGAGAATAGATTCCGTACCGGAGTGACAAACGGGGCAGGAACCTAAGTCTGGCACAAAAGCCTGTAGACGAACCCCAACGGGTAGAGCCTCAGATCCCATGCGCCAACCAAAGGTTTTGACTTTAGGCAAGACCTTGAGCTTAGAGAGGAACTTCCAAATCCGGGGAGGACGAATTCTGGGTTCTGGATGGCGTTGCAAGAAAAGATAGCCAGATCTGACCGAGTAAATACCAGGATCATTAGGACTCCAAAGGATGGAATCACGAGGGTCATTGATAATAGGGATTGACAAAACTTAGTCGGCATCGGCCGTAGTAAAATATGCACGGACCTTAGCAGGGTCCCAAGCTGCTTGGTTTCGAATCATGAAGTCGCGACAACGAACGTGGACTTCATCCGAGATCTCATAATCCCCGTATAGGTGAACGATCGAAGAGCCTCCCCAGTTGTCCTGATGGATTCGAATATTGCTATTAATACTAAGACGATAAAGAAAGCCCCCAAAGAGATGTTGCATAGCATGAAAGAGACCTTGCCAGGCAAAAGATCCACGAGACGGCCGAGATGCATGAAGGATGTTACCTGAAGGAAAATATTTAGCTTTATAGATTTGACCCAAAAGAGAATCTGGTTCGCAGATAAGGCGCCATAATTGTTTACCAAGAAGCGCAATGTTAAAGTTATTGAGATCCCTAAATCCCATACCTCCAACTGACTTAGGCAAGCACACCTGCTCCCAAGGGAGCATGTGCCAACCTTTTTTATTATTTTTGCCAGACCACCAATATCGTCTGATGGCAGAAGTCATGTCATCAATAATGTTTTGGGGCAATAAATAACACGACATAACATATTGAGGTAGAGATTGTAAAACAACTTTGATAAAGATTTCCCTACCACTGAAAGAAATGAGTTGTTTGTCCCAATTGGATAGTCTTTCATGAACTTTATCACGTATAAACCCTAAGGATAAGGTCTTATTTTTGCCAATAAGAAGAGGTATCCCCAAATAGACACCAGGGTTGTTGACCTCACGAACTTGAAGACAGGAATTAATAGCATGGCGAGTCGAACTGGGGGTACGAGGGTTGTAAAAATAGTGGACTTATCAAAGTTAACTGCCTGACCAGAAGCAGAAGCGTAAGTTTGGAGAGCCAATTTAAGGTGAGCGGCTTCCTCTGGTTTTGAGTTGATAAAAACAATACAATCATCTCCAAATAAGAGGTGGTTAACCTTGGGGCCCTGCTTGCTGGCACCAAGGCCAGGAAGCAGACCGTGCTGTTTAGCGTCAGGCAGAAAAGCTGAGAGCCCTTGAGTGCAAAAGAGGAAGAGGAAAGGGGACAAGGGGTCACCTTGTCGGAGACCCCGTTGAGGGTGAAAGAAGGGGAAAAAGAATTGTTGACCTTAACTGAGAAAGAGACTGAAGAGATACATCGCATTATAAGAGAGACCCATGATGGCGCAAAGCCCATATGGGTCATAACATTTTCGAGGAAGGTCCATTCAACTCTATCAAAGGCCTTCTCCATATCGAGCTTAAGAGCAGAACCTTGAGAATGCTTAGAAGTACCAGTGTTAATAGAATGAATTATTTCATGAGCAATAAGAAGTACCAGTATTAATAGAATGAATTATTTCATGAGAAATAAGAATGTTGTCTGTAATATTACGTCCCTAAACGAAGGCAACTTGGTTGGAGCTAATACAAAAAGGAGTAGTATGTTTCATTCTATTAACCAAGACCTTTGCAATAATTTTGTAAATTACTGTGCAGAGACTAATGTGCCTAAGATGCCTCATAGTAGTTGGGTCTTTTATCTTAGGTATGAGTACCAAAATGGTTTGGTTTACCGAAGCCATATCTGCAGATCCATTGAGAAGATTTAGGCAAAGTGTGGTGACATCTGTCCCAACCGTGTCCTAGTGTTGTCGGAAAAACCCGCTAGGCAAGCCATCAATGCCAGGGGCTTTCCTTGGGTCTATATCACGAAAAGCGGTGAAAATCTCCTCCGCTGTGAATTCCTTAGTGAGGGACTCATTCATAGCAGGCGTGATGGAGGAAGGGATTTTTGATAGTATTTGATCTGAAAAGGAGGGATTAGAGGAAGTAAAGAGAGTGTGGAAATATGAGGAAGTAATTGTCATAAGATCTGAGTAGACAGTACACCAATTATTATTCGTATCGAGGAGGCCAATGATGGTATTCTTCTTTTTCCTGCTAGTAGCACGGGCATGAAAAAACCGGGTGTTTTTGTCTCCTTGAGACAACCATAGATTACGAGAGCGTTGCGCCCAGTACACTTCCTGTTCATTTAATAATTTATGGAGCTCAGATCTATCAGCAATGTATTTTCCCTCAGCAGCAGCCGAGAGAGGACGTCGTAGGAATTTGTTGATTTTCTTAGAGAGAATGTTGATGCGTCCAGTGGATTTAAAGCGTTGCTGAGATTGCCAATCTCCTAAACAGGAGCCAATAGCTTGAATTTTATCGAGGGTATTGCCTTTAGTAGAGTTCCAAGTTTGCTTGACTATGGAGATGCCTTCTTCATTGGTTGCCCAACAATTTTCAAAGCGAAATTTAGATGGGGGTGGTCGGTGATTGGATTGTGGTGGGGGTTCCGTATTCAAAAGTAGAAAGTAGTGATTAGATTTAGCATCATAATCAGAAATTATGGTATAATTTGGATTAGTAGCTTTCCATGCCACATTACCAACAAATCGGTCTAATCTCTCGAACAAAGTAGGGGTTTTAGGCCCAAGGTTAGACCATGTGAACCAACCCGAGGTAGGTTTGCAGTCAAAAAGGTTATTGCGTGAGAGGCATTGACGAAAATTATTGATTTGAGATCTTGCACGACGACAGCCGCCTTGTTTCTCATTATCAGATAGGATTTCGTTGAAATCACCACCGAGAAGCCAAGGTAGACCGTCGTTGTTTTTAGTGAATCAATTAAATCCCAAGTTTTAGTTTTATGACTTGTTTCAGAGTAACCATGTATACTAGTGAAATAAAACGAATAAGAATTGCAACAAATATAAGTATGAATGAAACGATCTGAATAAGAAAGCATAGAAATATCATAATTATTCGAGGAAAATAAAGCAATACCAGAGCAATGTTCAGAGTAATTAACCGAAAAAACTTATTCATACCTAGCAAAGAACTAAGACGGCTACAAGCCGTATTTTTAAGTTTTGTTTCACATAAAAAAGTAAATCAGGAGAATGAAGACGAACATATTGCTGGAGGTGTTGAACTGCCTGGACCTTCCCAAGACACTGACAGTTCCAGCATAAGATGATCATTTCCCTCGGCGGGGCTGTGAGTCAGCCACTGCCGGAGAGTTTTTTCCCCTGCTCATCCCAGCTTTCGGGGTTGGAGAAGGAGAGGGCCTGGACTTCTTTGGCTGAAGGATCACATGGATGGGGTAGCGTCTCTTAGTGCCACGGTTAGGAGGAATAGGGATAGGAGCAGGAGCTGATGCTGCATCATTGGGATAGTTTTTAAGAAGCCAAGAGTCAAATGCATCAAAAAGTGAAATACCGGTTTGAAGGAAAGGCTTACTTAATTGAGCATCTAGATTTTCCACTTGTTGGACAGTAGGGCTTGGTACACCATCATCTTGGCTTTCCCAATCGCCTTTCTCGGGGTCCTCAGGGATAGGGTATATTGTATTCAGAGGTTGTGGCTCTAAAACACGAGGAGGGAGTGAAACTCGTGATGGTTTCTGGGTATCCATTTTGGTAGTAGGCGGCTCGGAAGATTCCTCTCCTATCATCTCATCATTATTGTAATTATCCTCAGCAGGAAGATCTGCGAATGATGCAGCATCCCCTTCATTGAGTTTCCCTAAAAATTCCGAAAAAGAGGACGTGAGTTTCAAGTGTAGGAAATGTCGGATAAAGAGTAAATGATGTGAGTGAATAAATGACAGACCCGATTCTTGCGCAGATGCAACAGGTTCAGCAACAGATTTACCCTTATCCTTCGGGTCTGTAAAAAAAAGAGAATCAAAATATGAATGTGAAGAAAAGTAAAGAGGTTGTTGAAAACAGAATAAAAGTGATAAAATACCTATCGGTGGGTGGCAGCTATCATTAGCAGAGGTCTCAACAGATTTACCCTTATCCTTTGTGTCTGTATAAAGAGGAGAATCAATATATAAACGTAAAGAAAAATAGAGAAGTTGTTGGAACCAGAATAAAAGAGATAAAATGCCTATCGGTGGATGGCGGCTAGCATTAGAAGAAGGCTCAACTGCACGGATACGGCCATGTGGTCCCTGATCACGGCGACGCGGGGGAAGCCAACGGAGCCACTCACCATATTGAAGTTTAGCCGGATCAATCGTGGCTTTGTTGTGACAATGTTCGAAGATATGACTAATGAGACCACACCCGTGGCATAGTAGAGGAAGACACTCATATAGGAGACGACGAGAAGTAGTATGTGCACCTTTCCCAATAAGTAGGAAGCGTCGGACAAGCTTAGAGATGTCCATGAGAATTTCAACTCGTAAAAATTTAGTCATATTTCCTCTTTCTCTTCGTGTGTCAGTTCTGAGAACGGTGCCAACCACAGCACCAAGAGATTGGCCCACTAAGTGAGTTCTATCAGGATCTTCCATTAAAGGCTTGGGTAGAGCAAGTATACGAAACCAGATTCGCATAGGATTGAAAGAATATTCATCCATACATTTCCCGGGGTTATATTCAGCAAGTTCCATCCACTCATCTTTATAAAGACAGGGGCCTCGTTCATAAACGTCATATCGATCACTAATTGTGGCAAACTCAATTCTAAAGAAAGAATCTCTAATAATGGAGATTGATTTGAGGTTATTCTTTTTCCATATACCTTCAAAGGCTGAAAGAACAACCTAGTCATCGATCGGCTTTGTGGAGATGAATTTTCCAACTAGAATTGTTTTCGGGTCCTCCTCAAAGTAGTCAAAATCTGAAGTATATATAGCATTTGCCTCTTTATTGGTGAGATCTAGATTGGTATAGTGGGGAAGAGAGGATGATGAAGCCATTTGGTCGAAAATAGGAGAGTGAGCAATAGTGAGAGACAAATAGTGATAGACTATGTAGAAAAAAATAAAAAAGAGAAGTAACTTATGAATAAGAGTTACGGAAAGAAAAGAGGTGATTAATGGAATAAGGAAAGAGAGGAGAATGTAAATAAAACAAGAGGAGGGAAAGTTTCCAAGATTTGGATATGAAGATCGTATGCTAATAAGGAAAGAATGGAGAATCGTAGGGAGTGGGCGCATGGAGTTAAAGATCTGAATTATAGGAAATATTGAAAATGAAAGAAAGTATAGTAGTAAATCATATAAAGTGTAGTATGGAAAGAAGCCCCTTAAATCATGGGGGAACGTATGATAGAATAGTGTGAAGAGAAATAATAGGGGATAATTTGAGGAAAGAAATTCAGAAATGGGGAAGGTGTAAGAAATAATTATGGTAAGTGTTGTATACAATCTATAATTATAATAGAATCTGGGAAGAAAGATATCCAAGTAATTGTGTAGTTCGAATAAGGTAAAAGGCAATATATTCCAGAAGGCATGTAGATTCATCACAGCTTTGACTAAAAATATATTTGTATTTATGGTGATAGTAAGGATCACTAGAGGAATGAAATAAAGTAGGAAATAAATTATGAAAATAATTAGGGAATGGGGGGTAAATGTAGGCATTGGTGGAATTTGACGAAAAATAGTAATTGTTGTAAGAGGATGTGTTACGTAAGGAGAGTTGGCTTTAAAATTGATAGCATTCAAGAGCCTAAATATTAGAGATTGAATTTGATGGATTGGGTAGCGTTTGACCTTTTGTCTAGCAATTAAAGAGGGCAAAGTCTGGTTGAGAGCATATAATTTTGATAAAACTTGAGGCCATATTAATGAAATGTCTGAGTATGGCCTTGTAATTTTAACGAATTTTGATAAAATTTTGTAAATTTTGCAAGGAGATGAGTGGATAGAAAGAATGATAAAAGGATTGGGGATATTACTGTATAATAGTTTTGTGTAATAGATTGTTTTCACCTGGAAGGTGATCGTGGTAATTCCCCTTGAGATGGTTTGATTAATGACACCAAAATAGGTGTAGTGGGTAACAGAAGAACACAACAAGAACAAATAAAAGTTAAATAAGATATGAACTACGTAATTGAAGATCTTATGTGTACGAGGAAAGTTAAAACCATCAAAAAAACTAAAGAACCATCCATAGAATAAATGCATGATGAAGGGAAAAGACTTAATATACCTAGAAAACAAATAAGGCCAAGTATAAATAGGGGATATGGTATTGGGATAGGATATACTATACAGGAAGAAAATAATACCAGAGAGCATGTCATCATATAGAAGAACTAAACATGAAATAATAGTAAAAAAGAATGCATGAAGCATATGTAAAGAAAGAAGCAAACAGAGTAAAGGCACACCCAAATAATAAGGATTACAAACCATGGGATAGAGAGAAGAGGAGAGAAGAAACTTAGTACATACCAAATGAGCAAAGGAAAGGGGTAAAAGAATAATTATAGGCCCATAAGCAATAAAAGAGAAACATATAAAAAAGGAAGGCAGCTAGACTTGGGTAGAAGTAGCAGACACAGCTATACGACCAGCTTAATAGAACGGTAGCCTCACGGGTGGGGTATGAAACATGCAAAACAAAAAGAAAGGCGTAAGGTGACGAATATAGGTTGTAGTAAAGAAAAGGGCAAACATAGGGGGAATTAAAAAAATAAATACATCCCATAAATTCTAAAATAAAAAACCGTAGATATGTTACATTGAAGCATGGCCAAGGTCTTCGGGGCAGGATCTTACACAAAGCATTGAAGTTCTCGTAAACAAAAAGAAGGAAGGAAAAAGTTCGAGTGAAAAAAGAAAAACTTGGATAAGACAGAGGAGGGAGCTGATAAAGCATGGATTTGAGATGGTGGCGGCATGTAATAATATTGAGAGATGAGAGGGAGGATATAAACCATATGCAAGAGAAATTACCATCGATGGAGCTATTAACAATAATTTGAAAGGTAAAAATAGTTAGAAAATGAAGTATGGATAAGCAGATATAATGGGAAGCCAAAGTAATATATAAAACATTATAAAGAGTAATGAGAAGCATACAGGTAGCCATGGAGCAAAGAGAGGGAAACCCACATAGAAAGATAACATCAATTATATCTAACATAGTCGAATAAGATCTTGTAACATCAAACCAAGAAGGGAGAATACATCCTCTATAGAACCAGGTAAATTTCGTAAGGTAAGCAGAAGGGAAACCCACGTGGTGGTTCGAGAATATTTTCCCAAGAAGGGATCGTGAATTCCCCATATAGGGGATGGACAAAAAAAGGTAAATAGAGAAGACAAAGAAGTATAACATGAATAATATAACTTAAAAGCAAGCTAGCAACGCAGGATTAAGAACATACCAATTACAATGAGAAAGGGAAACATGGGAAACAACAACAATTCTCAAATAGATGTAAAAGACAAGAGGCCAATCTGAAAAAATAACACAGATATTAAGCCAAAGAATAATGAAAAGGAGATAACCAGCATACTCGATAAGTAAAAGAGGGGAAAACAGTGGCTAGATGATGGAGAAAAAAGAAAGAAGATTGAGCATATCATACATAAAAGATCAAGATAAAAGAAAAACCAACGAGTACAAAAAGAAACAGATCAAACAACATATATAAAAAAATAATAAAAAGAAATTGATAACAAAGAGTACACATAAAGAAAGGAAACACAACAGTGTAAAAAGAGGGAAAAAAGAAAAATACCTTTAAATAACCGAGCAAGGTGGAAACAAAGTTGTTGGAGTGGTTGAAAAACGGCAAGGAAGCACAGCCTCTGCCTCGCTTCTGTGCAAAATGGCCGAGGACAACCATTGTTGGAACTGGAAAACGGAGAGAACAATGAGGAGAAAACAGATATGAAGAAAAAAATAAAAGAAAGAAAACGGAAAAAAATGGGATGCGGAGATAAAAGGAGAAGCCCAAAACCAAAACCGATCGGATAAAGAAGACGGTAGATGATGGGTTTCGAGGGAAACCCTAGATCTGGATCTGGCCAGCGTCTTTGAATCAAGAAGAGACGGAGAGAGGCAAATAATCTGGAAAACCCTTGTAGATGGTGATATCCTCATACAACAAACAAATGGATTAAAAAGGATTGAAAAAAATTTAAGAAAAATCGTAACAAAATAAGATAGATTAGGGAAGAAATATTACCGGTCGGGATGGCTCTCATGAGATCTCTACCATGAAGCTCCAGGTTCTTAGATTCGTAAGGTGTGCCGGGTAGTATGGAGGGAAGGGGAAGGGTGAACGGCGTGGTGGGGGGAAAGGAGGGGGCGGAAAGAGGGTGAAAGGAAAAGCGGGTTAAGACAAAAAAGAAAGAAAATGAAGCGGCGCAAAAAAGAATTCCGACAAACATACTTGAGAGAACCGAAAATTTTGAGAGAAAATTGAGAGCCATACCCACCCGTTGGAATTTTACCAGTTGGAATTTTAACTGAGTAAAAAAAACCCGTTGGACTTTTAACTAAGTAAAAAGTACAAAAATTGAGTTTTTGCAATATAATCGTGTTGAAAAGATCGTAATCAATGATATGAAGTCCTAAAATTTGATTAAAACTTGTTTTCCAGTCATTTTTGAAGAGGTTTCGGGCGAGCGGGTCTAAATGGGCCGTAAAATGGACCCATTGGACTTTTAACTGAGTAAAAAAAACTGAATTTGAGTTTTTGCAATATAATCTTGTTGAAAAGCTCGTAATCAATTATATGAACTCCTAAAAATGGATCAAAACTTGTTTTTCTGTCCTTTTTGTAGAGGTTTCGGACGAGCGGGTCTAAATGGGCCTTAAAATGGACCCGTTGAACTTATAACTGCGTAAAAAGAACATAAATTGAAATTTTGCAATACAATAGTGTTGAAAAGCTCGTAATCAACGATATGAACTCTTAAGTTTTGATTAAAACTTGTTTTGCGGTCCTTTTTGTAGAGGTTTCGGACGAGCGGGTCTAAATGGGCCGTAAAATGGACCCGTTGGACTTTTAACTGAGTAAAAAGTACATAAATTGAGTTTTTGCAATATAATCCTGTTGAAAAGATCATAATCAATGATATCAACTCCTAAAATTTGATTAAACCTATTTTTCGGTCTTTTTTGAAGAGGTTTCGGGCGAGCATGTCTAAATGGGCCGTAAAATGGACCTGTTGGACTTTTAACTAAGTAAAAAATACAGAAATTGACTTTTTGCAATATAATCTTGTTCAAAAGCTCGTAATCAATTATATGAACTCCTAAAATTGGATCAAAACTTGTTTTTCAAGCCTTTTTGTAGAGGTTTCGGACGAGCGGGTCTAAATGGGCCTTAAAATGGACCCGTTGAACTTATAACTACGTAAAAAGAACATAAATTGAATTTTTGCAATACAATAGTGTTGAAAAGCTCGTAATCAATGATATGAACTCTTAAGTTTTGATTAAAACTTGTTTTGCGATCCTTTTTGTAGAGGTTTCGGACGAGCGGGTCTAAATGGGCCGTAAAATGGACCTGTTGGACTTTTAACTGAGTAAAAAGTACATAAATTGAGTTTTTGCAATATAATCGTGTTGAAAAGATCGTAATCAATGATATGAAGTCCTAAAATTTGATTAAAATTGTTTTTCGGTCCTTTTTGAAGAGGTTTCGGGCAAGCGGGTCTAAATGGGCCGTAAAATGGACCCGTTGGACTTTTAACTTAGTAAAAAATACCGAATTTGAGTTTTTGCAATATAATCTTGTTGAAAAGCTCGTAATCAATTATATGAACTCTTAAAATTTGATCAAAACTTGTTTTTCGGTCCTTTTTGCAGAGGTTTTGGGCGAGCGGGTCTAAATGGGCCTTAAAATGGACCCGTTGAACTTATAACTGCATGAAAAGAACATAAATTGAATTTTTGCAATACAATAGTGTTGAAAAGCTCGTAATCAACGATATGAACTCTTAAGCTTTGTTTAAAACTTGTTTTGCGGTCCTTTTTGTAGAGGTTTCGGACGAGCGGGTCTATATGGGCGTTAAAATGGACCCGTTGGACTTTTAACTGAGTAAAAAGTACAAAAATTGAGTTTTTGCAATATAATCTTTTTGAAAAAATCGTAATCAATGATATGAAGTCCTAAATTTTGATTAAAACTTTTTTTCGGTCATTTTTGAAGAGGTTTCGGGCGAGCGGGTCTAAATGGGCCGTAAAATGGACCCGTTGGACTTTTAACTGAGTAAAAAATACCGAATTTGAGTTTTTGCAATATAATCTTGTTGAAAAGCTCATAACCAATTATATGAACTCCTAAAATTTGATCAAAACTTGTTTTTCAGTCATTTTTGAAGAGGTTTCGGGCGAGCCAGTCTAAATGCGCCGTAAAATGTACCCGTTGGACTTTTAACTAAGTAAAAAATACCGAATTTGAGTTTTTGCAATATAATCTTGTTGAAAAGCTCGTACTCAATTATATGAACTCCTAAAGTTGGATCAAAACTTGTTTTTCGATCCTTAAAATGGACCCGTTGAACTTATAATTGCGTAAAAAGAACATAAATTGAATTTTTGCAATACAATAGTGTTGAAAAGCTCGTAATCAACGATATGAACTCTTAAGTTTTGATTAAAACTTGTTTTGCGTTCCTTTTTGTAGAGGTTTCGGACGAGCGGGTCTAAATGGGCCGTAAAATGGACCCGTTAGACTTTTAACTGAGTAAAAAGTACAAAAATTGAATTTTTGCAATATAATCGTGTTGAAAAGATCGTAAGCAATTATATGAACTCCTAAAATTTGATTTAAACTTTTTTTTCAGTCATTTTTTAAGAGGTTTCGGGCGAGCGGGTCTAAATGGGCCGTAAAATGGACCCGTTGGACTTTTAACTGAGTATAAATACCGAATTTGAGTTTTTGCAATATAATCTTGTTGAAAAGCTCGTAATCAATTATATGAACTCCTAAAATTAGATCAAAACTCGTTTTTCGGTCCTTTTTGTAGAGGTTTCGGACGAGCTGGTCTAAATGGGCCTTAAAATGGACTCGTTGAACTTATAACTGCGTAAAAATAACAGAAATTGAATTTTTGCAATACAATAGTGTTGAAAAGCTCGTAATCAACGATATGAACTCTTAAGTTTTGATTAAAACTTGTTTTGCGGTACTTTTTGTAGAGGTTTCGGACGAGCGGGTCTAAATGGGCCATAAAATGGACCCGTTGGACTTTTTTTTTTTGAAGAAAAAGGCCTCATTAAAAACCCCTACTACTGTCCTTTAAGCAGAGCTAGAGGACCCTAAAAAGGGGAAAAGAGTGCCTTAGATTTTATTAATTCGGAGAGATGCTATTTACAAGATGATAGATACAAGGTGGTGCAACAGAATCAAAAGATACAGAAGACATGGATCCTAGAGCATTGGCAGCCAAAGTATGGGCTACAGCGTTTGCCTCACGGCGTACATAAGATAAAAGAGCAAAAGGTAAAGTATGTAAAGACTCTCGAATCCTAATAAGGAGGGTCCCATAGTAGAAAGGTCATGTCCTGGGTTGTTGAGTCTATTCGCAATAGATGCACAGTTTGTTTCGAACAAAACCCGATTCCATCCATGAGATAGAGCGAAAGTGATCCCCGCGAGAAGGCCTTCACCTTCACAAGTGGTAGCGTCCAAACAGCTGCCTATCGGGAAAGCAATGCCTCCAACTACCGCACCTGACAAATCACATGCCACGACACCAACAGCCGCAGCACGAGTGATAGGGTCAAAAGCCCCATCCACATTTATTTTAATGTGATCAAGTGGTGGAGGTGTCCAACATGGAGTAGATAGAATAGACGATGATTAAATAGATTGAAGGGTGGCTTTGCAAAATTCATCATGAAGATTGATGGAGTTAATAGCAGTAAGCCATGGCGGTTGTAGATGACGGTTATGAGTCCAATCGTTACATCTATTCCAGATGTTCCAGATGGTTGTGAGGAAAAGACCAAATTTATCCGACGGTAAGAGGTGGGTTGCCTCTTCTAACCATTGGATAGGAGTAGTAGTCGTGCTCCTAGTTATTGTATTGGGAATTCCAGAGAGGTGAAGAGCCTCAGAAACCCCAGCACAGTCACGAAGGGCATGGAGGATAGATTCAGAGTGGGTCCCGCAAATAGGACAAGGCCCAGAGTTGGGGGAGAAGACTTGTAATTTTGAGCCAACGGGGAGAGATGCAGATGATGCCCACCATCCAAAAGTTTTAACTTTGGGAAGGGCCTTAGTTTTAGACAGGAACTTCCAGAACCGAGTGGGGGGAGTATGAGGATCCAAATTGCGTTGTAGAAATAAGTATCATGAACGGACTGAGTAGATACCGAAGTCATTAGGAGCCCAGAGGATAGAATCACGGTGATCATTAATAATGGGAATACGGAGAATGGCATCGGCATCCACTTGATTGAAATAGGTACGGACCTTCTCGGTATCCCTAGCAGTCTGATTACGGAGCATGAAGTCACGACATCGAATATGGATTTCCTCAGAGATTTCATAGTCCCCTGTAAGGGTAACAGGAGAAGAGCCTCCCCAAATGTCTTTATGGACACGTATGTTACTATTTATGCCTAGACGATATAAAAAGCCCTGGAAGAGGCGTTGTAGTGCACTATGGAGACCTTGCCAAGCAAAGGAGCCTCTGTTGGGTCGGGAAGCATCAAGGATATTCCCTGAACGGAAATATTTGGCGCGATATATTTGGCCCAATAAGGAATCCGGTTCACAAATAAGACGCCATAGTTGCTTACCCAAGAGGGCAACATTAAAATCCTTCAAGTCTTTGAAACCCATTCCCCCAGCAGACTTAGGTAGACAAACATGATTCCAGGGAAGCATATGCCACCCTTTCTTGTTTAATTTACCAGTCCACCAATATTGACGAATAGCTGAAGTCATATCATCAATGATGTTTTGTGGCAGAAGGTAACATGACATGACATATTAAGGTAAATATTGTAGGCCTGCTTTGATGAAAATCTCACGTCTACTAAATGAAAGGAGCTGTTTATCCCAATTAGAAAGGCGGTCGTGTACCTTCTCACGAACAAAACCTAGAGCCTCAGTCTTATTTTTCCAATGAGCAATGGAACACCTAGGTATACACCAGGGTTGGAGACTTCACGGACTTGCAAGAGATTGTTAATTGTAACCCTTTTTGAATGTGGGGTGCGAGGGTTGTAGAAAATAGTCGATTTCTCGAAATTTACTGCTTGACCAGAAGCGGTAGCGTAGGTTTGTAGTGCCCGTTTGAGATGAGTGGCTTCATCTGGATTAGTATTTATGAAAACCATGCAGTCATCTGCAAAGAGGAGATGATTGACTTTGGGACCATGCCTACAAGCCCCAAGCCCTGGTAGGACGTTTGTCTGTTGGGCAGCGGATAAATAGGCAGAGAGATCTTGTATGCAAAAAAGGAAAAGGAAAGGGGATAAGGGGTCGCCTTGACGAAGACTACGGTGCGGTTGAAAGAATGGGGGAGAAAGAATTATTAATCTTAACTGTAAAAGAAACTGAGGAGATGCATCGCATAATAAGGGAGACCCATGCAGGTGCAAAACCCATACGATTCATTACATTAGCCAAAAAAGACCATTCGATGCTATCAAAAGCTTTCTCCATATCTAATTTTAAAGTAGCACCATTGGCAGATTTGGTAGCACCAGCATTAATGTTGTGAATAATTTCATGGGCAACGAGTATATTATCAGTTATATTACGTCCATGGACAAATGTTGCTTGGTTAGGGCTGATACAAAAAGGTGTTGTATGCTTCATTCTATTAACAATGCTTTTAGCTACTATTTTATATAAAACAGTACAGAGACTAATGGGCCTTGGTTGTCTCATAGAAGTCGGATCCTTGATTTTCAGAATAAGAACAAGAATAGTTTTGTTAACGGAGGTCATATCTGTAGTGCCATTTAGCAGATTAAGGGATAGAGTAGTGACATCATCGCCTATCGTGTCCCAGTGTTGTCTAAAAAAGCTGCTTGGTAGACCGTCAATACCAGGTGCTTTTCGTAGGTCAATGTCGCGGAAAGCTTGAAAAATTTCGTTCTTAGTGAAGGTCTTTAAAAGGGTATCATTCATAGCTTGTGTTATTGATGGCGAAATTTTATTGAGTATATTTTTAGAAAGCTGTGGATTAGAAGACATGAAAAGATTTTTGAAATAGTCAGAAGCAATTGACATTATATCCTTTTCATCAGTACACCAATTCGAGTTAGAGTCAAAGAGACCGATTATTGAATTTTTTTCCTCCTATTATTGGCTTTGGCATGAAAGAATCTTGTATTTTTATCCCCTTGAGAGAGCCAGAGGTTTCTAGATCTTTGCGCCCAATAAATTTTCTGTTCCGTTAGAAGTGTATTGAGTTCGGCTATGTATTTGATATAGAGTTCTTCAATTTTAGATGTTAAAGGTCGACACAAAAATTTATTGATTTTTTTGTAAGAAAACTAATGCGTCCTGATGTATTATATCTTTTTTGATTTTGTCAGGCCTCCAAGCAAGTATCGACAGCTTGTAATTTTTCTAGAGCTGTTCCATTTGTTGTATCCCAAGTACTTTTAACTAGAGCGATGTTATCCTCACGGTTCGCCCAACAATTTTCAAATCGAAAAGTGTTAGGTGAACAGTGAATTTGAGATGTGTCCGTGGGGGATGTGTCTAGAAGTAAAAAGCAGTGGTCGGATTTGGCAACATAAACCGTAGAGATACGATGCATAGGGTGTAGATTTTTCCAAGCTGAGTTTGCTATGAATCGATCTAATCTTTCATGGATAGTTGGGGTTAAAGGCCCAATTTTCGACCAAGTAAACCAGCCGGAAGTAGGTTTGCAATCATACAGATTGTTGCGGGAAAGGCAGTGACGAAAATTGTTGATTTGTGATCTTGCACGACGGCTACCACCTAGTTTTTCATTATCTGATAAAATTTCGTTAAAATCCCCGCCCAGGATCCAAGGAATATTTTGGTTATTTGTATTTAAAGAATCAATAATTTCCCATGTTTTATATTTCTGACTCGTTTCAGAAAAACCATGCATACCAGTAAAATACATAGTGCAATCATCCAATTGAATTTGGGTATGAATGAAACGACTCGAATACGAAAGCAAACTAAGATTTATATTATTCGAAATAAAGAGTGCCAAACCAGAACATCCATCATTTGGGGGGATAGTAATAACTTCTAATAATCCTAGGGAAAGACATAGCTGGCTACATGCCGCATTATTAATCTTAGTTTCGGAAAGAAAAATAATATCTGGACTGGATTGTTGGACATAATTCTTAAAATGTTGAATTGCCTGGACTTGTCCTAATCCCTGGCAGTTCCAACAAAGGATCCTCATTTTGCTCGCCGGGGCTGAGAGTCAGCCGCCGCCGGAGAGTTTTTTGAGCTGCTCATCCCAGCCTTAGGAGCGGATCCGGAGGGTTTGGATTTCTTGGGTGGGAGCGACACTTGGATGGGGGAACAACGTTTTGTGCCTCGGTTTGGTGGGGCTGGAGCAGGGGCAGGAGCTGTATCATTTGGGTAAGTTTTTAAGAGCCAGAGGTTAAAATCATTGAAATTTGATTCGGTAGTAACATGAGGCTTATGTAAATCAGCTTCGATTTTCTTGATTTGTTGAGCAGTTGGGCTAGGAACACCATCATCAGTGGCATCCCAATCATCATCCGATACATCCTTTGGGATAGGATAGATGGTGTTTAGAGGTTGCGGCTCGAGAGGAGCTTTCTATTTTGACTCCGAGGCTGAGGGGTCTTTGGAAAGGGGAACATCGCCCATAGCAGTCTCAGTGTTGGGCGCTTCATCAGTGGGCTGTTCCGAGAAGGACGCAGCATCCCCCTCGTTTAGAGAGCCTGCGGATGGTTTGGAATTAGTAAAAATTATAGGGATTGGATGCTGATGAAAATAAGGAACAATATTGATAAAGTGATTGGGAGGATTACCAATAGTATTCGTATCATTAGCAGGGACATTGACATTAGCGGTAGCAGCATTAGCAGTAGGGGCTGTGAAAAATAATAGGCGTTGAAAAGATAGAACCAGGAGTAAAGAAAGAATTAGTTTAAGTGTAAAGCATAAAGAAAATAAAATAGTGGAGATAGGAGAAAATAGTTTACCATATGGAATAGGGTTGCTTTGGTTGAGATCATGTTCAACATTGCGGATACGCCCACGTGTACCGATTGGGCGACGTCTTGGTGGGAGATAGCGGAGCCACTCCCCGTATTGCAGCTTGCTGAGGTCTAGAGAAGAGCGGATTGAACAGTTTTCAATGGTATGGCTAATTATACCACAGCCAGGACATAAGGTAGGAAGACGTTCATATTGAAGGCGACACATAGTTTTATCAGCCCCAGACCCGATGAAGAGGAATCGGGTGATCGGACGGGTAATATCCAGCAAAATTTCCACACGCGGGAATTCTTTCATGTTTCCTTCGCGCTCTCGAGTATCAGTACGCAATACATTGCCTACCATGGAACCTAGAGCATGTCCCACAAGATGTGAACAATCGATGTCCTCAAAGAGTGAGGATGGTAGACCGAAAATGTGGATCCCGATACGCATGATGTTGAATGAATATTCGCCAATGGTTTTAGAAGGGTTATATTCTGTAAGGGCTAGCCATTCGTCCTTATACAACCAAGGACCACGATTAAGGACTTCATAACAGGATTTGACCTCCTTGAATTTGATCTTGAGAAAGTTATCCTGGATAACAGAGATAGAAACCAAATTGCTAGGCTTCCAAATACCCTTGAAGGCACTAAGGACATCATATATGTCAATTGGTTTTGATGAGATAAAGCAGCCTATGAGAAATAACTTGGGGTCTTCCTTAACGAAATCCCATCCGAAGCCTGGGGTATAGAGGAGTTCTGCTTCTTCATTAGTAAGATCAATAAAGCTGAGTTGGGGGATAGAGGAGGATGCCATGGGTGAAAGATGATGATTGAGGGAATAAGGAGAAGGATATGAGACAATGTGTGTTTGTAGTCCGTATAAGAAATAAATACATATTTTAGGTATGCTATGGGAAGACGGGAGAAAAGGAAAGAAAGTTGAAGGTATATTCCTTAATATTTAGGTTAATCGAATGACAGAAAGGGTAGCGTGATATTCAAGGAAATATTCCAGAAATAAATTTATTAGAAGAAGAAAAAGAATAGTAAAATTTAGAAGTAATAAATAAGATTCTTTAAATGATATAGGTGGGAGATCGGGAATAGTAAAGAAGATGGAGGAGTAATAAAAGAAGGAATTGATTGATACAATTGAGAAAGAGAAAATTAAGGATGAAACCGTATAGAAGGGAAACGTGTGAAAAGTAAAGACTATGGAAGAGTAAATTTTTCCTTTCAAAAAGGTAATGATTGTAGTGAATTGCGCGAGAAACGAGTGAAAAGTAATTACATTAAAATTTAAGGAAATTAATAGGCAATTAAAGAAATATGAAAGTTGAATCACTAATGATGGAAAGGTGAAAGGGAGAGTATAGCAGGGGAGAAATATGGTGGGAAAGTTATTTTCCATCATAAAGATTGTCGTATTAAATTCCCTTAAAAGGGCTAGATTTAAGGCGCCTAGGGAGGCGTGAGACAAAATTTTGTAAATAGAAATTCAATAAGAAAAAGGAAGCTCGTTGAGCTATTAATTTTATCGATAAAAATTTTGCTAATCAATTTATATAACTTGTAGCTAATGGAAAAATAGTAAAAAAATACGAGGTAAAAGCAAGCAGGAATAAACTAAGCGTAAAGGGAAAATGCATGCAAGAAAGAAAAACAGAAAAAAAGAGCAAGAAATAATAATAATTACAGACCCAGGGATAGAAGGAAGCGGGGGTAAGAAATAATTTACATACCAAAAGAGCAAAAAGGGGGGTAAATAATGGCTATGAAAAAATAATTACATGTCCAATTAAAAATAAAGTAGTATAATCTATACCAGATTGTGGGCTCGGCTCTCCAAGCGTTCAAGTTTGTTGCAACAAAGAAGGAATGAAAAGGATTCCAATTCGATTTGATTCAATATTAAAAGAGAAAAAAAATAAAGTTAGAAGATTGCAAAAACCATCTAATAGAAAGAGGAGATAGAAATGAGGAAACAGTCAAGTATATGAGCAGAGGCATAGAAAAAACAAAGTACACAATGCTATAACAGGAGGAACAACAAATATAGAATGGTAGGGAACAAGTACAGATTGGAATAGAGAAACTAAGGAACCAGAGGAAAAGTAAGTAAAAGCAAAAACAAAGAGGATACCAATTTGGAAAGTATAAATATACTAGTTTGTACACTATCATCAAAGCGGAGAAGGAAATAGACCTATTAAAAATAATATTATCCAAAGAGGGAAAAGATAACAAGATTAAAGATTGAAAGCAACAGTGGTGAGCTATTAAAAAAATCTCCATAGGTATAAAATAAGAAATGCAAGAAACATCGAAGTATAGGTTGAAGGGAAATTTACAGAGAGGGTTGGACAGGCTTAGAATCAATGCATAAGATTGCACATAGGAAATAAAGTGAATTAAAGAAAAATTAGTAGGCAAAGAAATATGAATAAGAATGTAAGACCAACGAAGGTTGTATTGAGTGAAAGAAAACAGAGTCCAGAATTCTGGACTCAAATGGTGCATAAATGAAGGAGCGTGAATATACATTAGAAGAGGAGTTTGCAGAAAATTAATAAAAATAACAAACTTAAAAGATCCCACAGAGTGGGTTGATAGAAGATTCCCTGAAAGGGGTCGAATATTGGTATGAGTAGAGATAGTAATAATAAGATGAACAAACTTATTCAAGACTGGGCTAGCTTTTACATGATCAGTATAGCTATTATTAGTTCGGAGGACATAACAGATTGCATAAAAGCTATAATCCAGATATAAAGGGGCATGTAAAGGTTTATAACAACAAATAATCAGTAAAATAATGTATACGTTCCTAGATAATACATTGTGAGTGATAACAAATGACTTTACTAAAGTTAAATACCAATTATGATAAAGAACAATCAGAAAAATTAAGGAAAAGAACCAAACAGACTTACTAGAAAACCACAGGGACAGATAAACATTTTCAGGGGAAAAGGAAATGAGGAACAAATAGATATGCATGATAAACCAAAAACCCAGAGATTGGTAAGGGGATAAAGAAGATAATACCCGACACGATATCAGAGAATGCATCCGTGACGAAACTGCACCCCTTTGATACTGTGATAAAGAAAAGAGAGAATTAGAAAATGGAACATTAGGGCAAAAAGCAAGGAAAATAAATATGATTAGATACAAAATAGGGAAAACCAGAAAAAAAAATATATAAAAAAGAAAAGATAGAGCCCAGAATATGAACCGACACCCATGAAGGGGTCAAGATTGGCCGTTTGATGGCCGATGAAGAGCCCATAAATTGCAGAAATACTTCAAGAACTATCTGTTGAAACCAGAAATGTTTGGGAAGAAGAAACCCTAATCGAAATCGAGGGAGGCTGTAAAAAAAGAAAAAAGAATTAGCATAGAAAAAAAACCAACGAGAAAATAACAAAAAGGATAAATCCTTAAAAACAGTAGATCGATTGAACGGAAGGTGGAGAGGCCCAAATCCGATCGGCCTGATTTCATACTTCCGCCGTGGGACGAAACAGGGGAAGAAACTCTCCAGATCATTCGATGAACCAAGGCTAGAAACAAAGAAAAAGAGAAAGCAAAAGTTAGATCAGTAGTAAAAAAAGAAAAGAAATGAAAGAAGACAGACAGGGGGAAGAGATCTGAAAAAGAACGCCCCTCCTGAGATTCTTACCGTCGAAAAAAAGAGATTTCAGTTTGGGGATAGACATTACCGTCATATAAGGGAAAATGATGAGACAAATGCAAGCTAAACTCATCCCCTCAACAGATGAAACGAATCTGGTGAGGGATTTGTGGAACAAAATTTGGTGCCAGATCTCACAAAAAAAGAATAGATTAGTGGGTAATGGCCGAAAAAAACAAACCAAAGAAAAGGCATATAGCATAAAAACAATTTGCAAGAATAATTGGAAAAATAATAAACGGGGTGGGATAACCCCCAAAAAGCTCTACCGATTTCCAAGGGAACCAGTTTGTGATGGCTGTCTCAAAAAAATACAAGCATAATCGACAGAAGACGAAAAGGTGCCATGTTAGGGGGAAGATGAAGAGAGAGAGAGGGAAGAAACCGACCAGAAAAAAGGGGGGAAAGGTGGAGAACAACCCAAAACCCAAAAAGGAACATAGAAAAATTGAGAGAGAATTGAGAGCCATCCCACTCGTTCCATTACCCGTAACCCGTTAGACTTTTAACTAAGTAAAAAGTACAAAAATTTAGTTTTTGCAATATAATCGTGTTGAAAAGATCGTAATCAATGATATGAAGTCCTAAAATTTGATTAAAACTTATTTTTAAGTCATTTTTGTAGAGGTTTCGGGCGAGCGGGTCTAAATGGGCCGTAAAAAGGACCCGTTGGACTTTTAACTGAGTAAAAAATACCGAATTTGAGTTTTTGCAATATAATCTTGTTGAAAAGCTCGTAATCAATTATATGAACTCCTAATATTGGATCAAAACTTGTTTTTCAGTCCTTTTTGTAGAGGTTTCGGACGAGCGGGTCTAAATGGGCCTTAAAATGGACCCGTTGAACTTATAACTGCGTAAAAAGCACATATATTGAAATTTTGCAATACAATAGTGTTGAAAAGCTCGTAATCAACGATATGAACTCTTAAGTTTTGATTAAAATTTGTTTTGGGGTCCTTTTTGTAGAGGTTTCGAACGAGCGGGTCTAAATGGGCCATAAAATGGACCCATTGGACTTTTAACTGAGTAAAAAGTACATAAATTGAGTTTTTGCAATATAATCGTGTTGAAAAGATCATAATCAATGATACCAACTCCTAAAATTTGATTAAACCTGTTTTTCGGTCCTTTTAGAAGAGGTTTCGGGCGAGCGGGTCTAAATGGGCCGTAAAATGGACCCGTTGGACTTTTAACTTAGTAAAAAAAAATACCGAATTTGAGTGTTTGCAATATAATCTTGTTGAAAAGCTCGTAATCAATTATATGAACTCCTAAAATTGTATCAAAACTTGTTTTTCGGTCCTTTTTGTAGTGGTTTCGGACTAGCGGGTCTAAATGGGCCTTAAAATGGACCCGTTGAACTTATAATTGCGTAAAAAGAACATAAATTGAATTTTTGCAATACAATAATGTTGAAAAGCTTGTAATCAACGATATGAACTCTTCAGTTTTGATTAAAACTTGTTTTGCGGTTCTTTTTTAGAGGTTTCGGACGAGTGGGTCTAAATGGGCCGTAAAATGGACCCGTTGGACTTTTAACTGAGTAAAAAGTACAAAAATTGAGTTTTGCAATATAATCTTGTTGAAAAGATCGTAATCAATGATATGAACTCCTAAAATTTGATTAAAACTTGTTTTTCAGTCCTTTTTGAAGAGGTTTCGGGCGAGCGGGTCTAAATGGGCCGTAAAATGGACCCGTTGGACTTTTAACTTAGTAAAAAAATATCGAGTTTGAGTTTTTGCAATATAATCTTGTTGAAAAGCTCGTAATCAATTATATGAACTCCTAAAATTTGATCAAAACTTGTTTTACAGTCCTTTTTGTAGAGGTTTCGAGCGAGCGGGTCTAAATGGGCCATAAAATGGACCCGTTGAACTTATAACTGTGTAAAAAGAACATAAATTGAATTTTTACAATACAATAGTGTTGAAAAGCTCGTAATCAATGATATGAACTCTTAAGTTTTGATTAAAACTTGTTTTGCGGTCCTTTTTGTAGAGGTTTCAGACGAGCGTGTCTAAATGAGCCGTAAAATGGACCCGTTGGACTTTTAACTGAGTAAAAAGTACATAAATTGAGTTTTTGCAATATAATTGTATTGAAAAGGTCGTAATCAATGATATGAAGTCCTAAATTTTGGTTAAAACTTGTTTTTCAGTCATTTTTGAAAAGGTTTCGGGCGAGAGGGTCTAAATGGGCCGTAAAATGGACCCGTTGGACTTTTAACTTAGTAAAAAAATACTGAATTTGAGTTTTTATAATATAATCTTGTTGGAAAGCTCGTAATCAATTATATGAACTCCTAAATTTTGATCAAAACTTGTTTTTCGGTCCTTTTGTAGAAGTTTCGGGCGAGCGGGTCTAAATGGGCCTTAAAATGGACCCGTTGAACTTATAACTGCGTAAAAAGAACATAAATTGAATTTTTGCAATACAATAGTGTTCAAAAGCTTGTAATCAACGATATGAATTCTTAAGTTTTGATTAAAACTTGTTTTGCAGTCCTTTTTGTAGAGGTTTCGGACGAGCGGGTCTAAATGGGCTGTAAAATGGACCTGTTGGACTTTTAACTGAGTAAAAAGTACAAAAATTGAGTTTTTGCAATATACTTGTGTTGAAAAGATCGTAACCAATGATATGAAGTCCTAAAATTTGATTAAAACTTATTTTTCGGTCATTTTTGGAGAGGTTTCGGGCGAGCGGGTCTAAATGGGCCGTAAAATGGACCCGTTGGACTTTTAACTGAGTAAAAAATATCGAATTTGTGTTTTTGCAATATAATCTTGTTGAAAAGCTCGTAATCAATTATATGAACTCCTAAAATTTGATCAAAACTTATTTTTCAGTCATTTTTGAAAAGGTTTCGGGCGAGTGGGTCTAAATGGGCCGTAAAATGGACCCGTTGGACTTTTAACTAAGTAAAAAAATACCGAATTTGAGTTTTTGCAATATAATCTTGTTGAAAAGCTCGTAATCAATTATATGAACTCCTAAAATTGGATCAAAACTTTTTTTCGGTCCTTTTTGTAGAGTTTTCGAACGAGTGGGTCTAAATGGGCCGTAAAATGGATCCGTTGGACTTTTAACTCAGTAAAAAATACCAAAATTTAGTTTTTGCAGTATAATCTTGTTGAAAAGCTCGTAATCAATTATATGAACTCCTAAAATTGGATCAAAACTTGTTTTTCGGTCCTTTTTGTAGAGGTTTCGGACGAGCGGGTCTAAATGGGCCTTAAAATGGACCCGTTGAACTTATAACTGCGTAAAAACAATAGAAATTGAATTTTTTCAATACAATAGTGTTGAAAAGCTCATATCAACGATATGAACTCTTAGGTTTTGATTAAAACTTGTTTTGCGGTCCTTTTTTAGAGGTTTCGGACGAGCGGGTCTAAATGGGCCTTAAAATGGACCGTTGGACTTTGCACTGAGTAAAAAGTACAAAAATTGAGTTTTTGCAATATAATCGTGTTGAAAAGATTGTAATCAATGATATGAAGTCCTAAAATTTGATTAAAACTCTTTTTTCGGTCATTTTGAAGAGGTTCCGGGCGAGCGGGTCTAAATGGGCCGTAAAATGGACCCGTTGGACTTTTAACTGAGTAAAAAATACCGAATTTGAGTTTTTTCAATATAATCTTGTTGAAAAACTCGTAATCAATTATATGAACTCCTAAAATTTTATCAAAACTTGTTTTTCAATCATTTTTGAAGAGGTTTCGGACGAGCGGGTCTAAATGGGCCTTAAAATGGATCCGTTGAACTTATAACTGCGTAAAAACAACAGAAATTGAATTTTTGCAATA
The DNA here is from genome assembly GCA_030270665.1 of Hibiscus trionum. NCBI lineage: Eukaryota > Viridiplantae > Streptophyta > Magnoliopsida > Malvales > Malvaceae > Hibiscus > Hibiscus trionum. The sequence continues at coordinate 33,909,643 of BSYR01000026.1, read as the reverse complement.
CAATCGTGTTGAAAAGATTGTAATCAGTTATATGAACTCCTAAAATTTGATTAAAACACTTTTTTCAGCCATTTTTGAAGAGGTTTCGGGCGAGCGGGTCTAAATGGGCCGTAAAATGGACCCGTTGGACTTTTAACTGAGTAAAAAGTACAAAAATTGAGTTTTTGCATTATAATCATGTTGAAAAGATCGTAATTAATTATATGAACTCCTAAAATTTGATTCAAACTTGTTTTTCAGTCATTTTTGAAGAGGTTTCGGGCGAGCGAGTCTAAATGGGCCGTAAAATGGACCCGTTGGACTTTTAACTGAGTAAAAAATACCGAATTTGAGTTTTTGCAATATAATCTTGTTGAAAAGCTCGTAATCAATTATATGAATTCCTAAAATTTGATCAAAACTTGTTTTTCTGCCCTTTTTGTAGAGGTTTCGGGCGAGCGGGTCAAAATGGGCCTTAAAATGGTCCCGTTGGACTTTTAATTGAGTAAAAAATACCGAATTTGTGTTTTTGCAATATAATCTTGTTAAAAAGCTCGTAATCAAATATATGAACTCCTAAAATTTGATCAAAACTTGTTTTTCAGTCATTTTTGAAGAACAAAAACTCAGTTAAAAGTCCTAAAATTTGATTAAAACTTGTTTTTCAGTCATTTTTGAAGAGGTTTCGGGCGAGCGAGTTTAAATGGGCCGTAAAATGGACCCGTTGGACATTTAACTGAGTAAAAAATACCGAATTTGCATTTTTGCAATATAATCATGTTGAAAAGCTCGTAATCAATTATATGAATTCCTAAATTTTGATTAAAACTTGTTTTTCGGTTCTTTTTGTAGAGGTTTCGGGTGAGCGGGTCTAAATGGGCCTTAAAATGGACCCGTTGGACTTTTAATTGTGTAAAAAATACCGAATTTGTGTTTTTGCAATATAATCTTGTTGAAAAGCTCGCAATCAATTATATGAACTCCTAAATTTTGATTAAAACTTGTTTTTCAGTCATTTTTTAAGGGGTTTCGGGCGAGCGGGTCTAAATGGGCCGTAAAATGGACCCGTTGGACTTTTAACTGAGTAAAAAATACCGAATTTGAGTTTTTGCAATACAATCTAGTTGAAAAGCTCGTAATCAATTATATCAACTCCTAAAATTGGATCAAAACTTGTTTTTCGGTCCTTTTTGTAGAGGTTTTGGACGAGCGGGTCTAAATGGGCCTTAAAATGGACCCGTTGAACTTATAACTGCATAAAAAGAAAATAAATTGAATTTTTGCAATACAATAGTGTTGAAAAGCTCGTAATCAACGATATGAACTCTTAAGTTTTGATTAAAACTTGTTTTGCAGTCCATTTTGTAGAGGTTTCGGACGAGCGGGTCTAAATGGGCCGTAAAATGGACCCGTTGGACTTTTAACTGAGTAAAAAATACCGAATTTGTATTTTTGCAATATAATCTTGTTGAAAAGCTCGTAATCAATTATATGAAGTCCTAAAATTTATTTAAAACTTGTTTTTCGGTCATTTTTGAAGAGGTTTCGGGCGAGCGGGTCTAAATGGGCCGTAAAATGGACCCGTTGGACTTTTAACTGAGTAAAAAATACCAAATTTTAGTTTTTGCAATATAATCGTGTTGAAAAGATCATAATCAATTATATGAACTCCTAAAATTTGATTAAACTTGTTTTTCAGTCATTTTTGTAGAGGTTTCGGGCGAGCGGGTCTAAATGGGCCGTAAAATGGACCCGTTGGACTTTTAACTGAGTAAAAAATACCAAATTTAAGCTTTTGCAATATAATCTTGTTGAAAAGCTCGTAATCAATTATATGAACTCCTAAAATGGATCAAAACTTGTTTTCGGTCCTTTTTGTAGTGGTTTCGGACGAGCAGGTCTAAATGGGCCTTAAAATGGACCCGTTGAACTTATAACTGCGTAAAAAGAACAGAAATTGAATTTTTTGCAATACAATAGTGTTGAAAAGCTCGTAATCGACGATATGAACTCTTAAGTTTTGATTAAAACTTGTTTTGCGGTCATTTTTGTAGAGGTTTCGGACGAGCGGGTCTAAATGGGCCGTAAAATGGACCCGTTGGACTTTTAACTGAGTAAAAAATACAGAAATTAAGTTTTTGCAATATAATCGTGTTGAAACAATCGTAATCAATTATATGAACTCCTAAAATTTGATTAAAACTTGTTTTTCAGTCATTATTGAAGAGGTTTCGGGCGAGCGGGTCTAAATGGGCCGTAAAATGGACCCGTTGGACTTTTAACTGAGTAAAAAATACATAAATTGACTTTTTGCAATATAATCTTGTTAAAAAGCTCGTAATCAATTATATGAACTCCTAAAATTGGATCAAAACTTGTTTTCGGTCCTTTTTGTAGAGGCTTCGGACGAGCGGGTCTAAATGGGCCTTAAAAATGACCCGTTGAACTTATAACTGCGTAAAAAGAACATAAATTGAATTTTTGCAATAAAATAGTGTTGAAAAGCTCGTAATCAACGATATGAACTCTTAAGTTTTGATTAAAACTTGTTTTGTGGTCCTTTTTGTAGAGGTTTCGGACGAGCTGGTCTAAATGGGCCGTAAAATGGACCCGTTGGACTTTTAACTGAGTAAAAAGTACATAAATTGTGTTTTTGCAATATAATCGTGTTGAAAAGATCGTAATCAATTATATGAACTCCTAAAATTTGATTAAAATTTTTTTTCAGACATTTTTGAAGAGGTTTCGGGCGAGCGGGTCTAAATGGGCTGTAAAATGGACCCGTTGGACTTTTAACTAAGTAAAAAATACTGAATTCGAGTTTTTGCAATATAATCTTGCTGAAAAGCTCGTAATCAATTATATGAACTCCTAAAATTGGATCAAAACTTGTTTTTCGGTCCTTTTTGTAGAGGTTTCGAACGAGCGGGTCTAAATGGGCCGTAAAATGGACCCGTTGGACTTTTAACTAAGTAAAAAATACCGAATTTGAGTTTTTGCAATATAATCTTGTTGAAAAGCTCGTAATAAATTATATGAACTCCTAAAATTGGATCAAAACTTGTTTTTCGGTTCTTTTTGTAGAGGTTTCGAACGAGCGGGTCTAAATGGGCCGTAAAATGGACCCGTTGGACTTTTAACTGAGTAAAAAATACCGTATTTGAGTTTTTGCAATATAATCTTGTTGAAATGCTCGTAATCAATTATATGAACTCCTAAAATTGGATCAAAACTTGTTTTTCGGTCCTTTTTGTAGAGGTTTCGGACGAGCGGGTCTAAATGGGCCTTAAAATTGACCCGTTGAACTTATAACTGCGTAAAAAGAACATAAATTAAATTTTTGTAATACAATAGTGTTGAAAAGCTCGTAATCAACGATATGAACTCTTAAGTTTTGATTAAAACTTGTTTTGCGGTCCTTTTTGTAGAGGTTTCGGACGAGCGGGTCTAAATGGGCCGTAAAATGGACCCGTTGGAGTTTTAACTGAGTAAAAAGAACATAAATTGAGTTTTTGCAATATAATCGTATTAAAAAGATCGTAATCAATTATATGAACTCCTAAAATTTGATTAAAACTTGTTTTTCTGTCATTTTTGAAGAAGTTTCCGGCTTGCGGGTCTAAATGGGCTGTAAAATGGACCCGTTGGACTTTTAACTAAGTAAAAATACCGAATTCGAGTTTTTGCAATATAATCTTGTTGAAAAGCTCGTAATCAATTATATGAACTCCTAAAATTGGATCAAAACCTATTTTTCGGTCCTTTTTGTAGAGGTTTCAAATGAGCGGGTCTAAATGGGCCGTAAAATGGACCCGTTGGGCTTTTAACTAAGTAAAAAATACCGAATTTGAGTTTTTGCAATATAATCTTGTTGAAAAGCTCGTAATCAATTATATAAACTCCTAAAATTGGATCAAAACTTGTTTTTCGGTCCTTTTTGTAGAGGTTTTGGACGAGCGGGTCTAAATGGACCTTAAAATGGACCCGTTGAACTTATAACTGCGTAAAAAGAACAAAAATTGAATTTTTCCAATACAATAGTTTTGAAAAGCTCGTAATCAACGATATGAACTCTTAAGTTTTAATTAAAACTTGTTTTGCAGTCCTTTTTGTAGAGGTTTCGGACGAGCGGGACTAAATGGGCCGTAAAATGGACCCGTTGGACTTTTAACTGAGTAAAAAGTACCAAAATTTAGTTTTTCAATATAATCGTGTTGAAACGATCGTAATCAATTATATGAACTCCTAAAATTGGATCAAAACTTGTTTTCGGTCCTTTTTGTAGAGGTTTCGAACGAGCGTGTCTAAATGGGCCTTAAAATGGACCCGTTGGAATTTTTACTGAGTAAAAACAACAGAAATTGACTTTTTGCAATATAATCTTGTTGAAAAGCTCGTAATCAATTATATGAACTCCTAAAATTGGATCAAAACTTATTTTTCGGTCCTTTTTGTAGAGGTTTCGGACGAGCGGGTCTAAATGGGACTTAAAATTGACTCGTTGAACTTCTAACTGCGTAAAAAGAACATAAATTGAATTTTTGCAATACAATAGTGTTGAAAAGCTCGTAATCAACGATATGAACTCTTAAGTTTTGATTAAAACTTGTTTTGCGGTCCTTTTTGTAGAGGTTTCGGACGAGCGGGTCTAAATGGGTCGTAAAATGGACCCGTTGGACTTTTAACTGAGTAAAAAGTACATAAATTGTGATTTTGCAATATAATCGTGTTGAAAAGCTCGTAATCAATTATATGAACTCCTAAAATTGGATCAAAACTTGTTTTTCAGTCCTTTTTGTAGAGGTTTCGAACGAGCGGGTCTAAATGGGCCGTAAAATGGACCCGTTGGACTTTTAAATGAGTAAAAAATATCGAATTTGAGTTTTTGCAATATAATCTTGTTGAAAAGCTCGTAATCAATTATATGAACTCCTAAAATTGGATCAAAACTTGTTTTTCGGTCCTTTTTGTAGAAGTTTCGAACGAGTGGATCTAAATGGGCCGTAAAATGGACCCGTTGGACTTTTAATTGAGTAAAAAATACTGAATTTGAGTTTTTGCAATATAATCTTGTTGAAAAGCTCGTAATTAACGATATGAACTCCTAAAATTGGATCAAAACTTGTTTTTCGGTCCCTTTTGTATAAGTTTTGGACGGGCGAGTCTAAATGGGCCTTAAAATGGACCCGTTGAACTTATAACTGCGTAAAAAGAATAGAAATTGAATTTTTGCAAAACAATAGTGTTGAAAAGATCGTAATCAATTATATGAACTCTTAAAATTTGATTAAAACTTGTTTTTCAGTCCTTTTTGTAGAGGTTTCGGGCGAGCGGGTCTAAATGGGCCGTAAAATGGACCCGTTGGACTTTTAACTAAGTAAAAAAATACCGAATTTGAGTTTTTGCAATATAATCTTGTTGAAAATATCGTAATCAAATATATGAACTCCTAAAATTGGATCAAAACTTGTTTTTCGGTCCTTTTTGTAGAGGTTTCGGGCGAGCCGGTCTAAATGGGCCGTAAAATGGACCCGTTGGACTTTTAACTAAGTAAAAAATACCGAATTTGAGTTTTTGCAATATAATCTTGTTGAAAAGCTCGTAATCAATTATATGAACTCCTAAAATTGGATCAAAACTTGTTTTTCGGTCCTTTTTGTAGAGGTTTCGAACGAGCGTGTCTAAATGGGCCTTAAAATGGACCCGTTGGAATTTTTACTGAGTAAAAACAACAGAAATTGAATTTTTGCAATACAATAGTGTTGAAAAGCTCGTAATCAACGATATGAACTCCTAAAATTGGATCAAAACTTGTTTTGCGGTCCTTTTTGTAGAGGTTTTGGACGAGCGGGTCTAAATGGGCCTTAAAATGGACCCGTTGAACTTATAACTGCGTAAAAAGAACAGAAATTGAATTTTTGCAATACAATAGTGTTGAAAAGCTCGTAATCAACGATATGAACTCTTAAGTTTTGATTAAAACTTGTTTTGCGGTCCTTTTTGTAGGAGTTTCGGACGAGCGAGTCTAAATGGGCCGTAAAATGAACCTGTTGGACTTTTAACTGAGTAAAAAGTACAAAAATTGAGTTTTTTCATTATAATCGTGTTGAAAAGATCGTAATCAATGATATGAATTCCTAAAATTTGATTAAAACTTGTTTTTCACTCATTTTTGAAGAGGTTTCGGGCGAGTGGGTCTAAATGAGCCGTAAAATGGACCCGTTGGACTATTAACTGAGTAAAATATACCGAATTTGAGTTTTTGCAATATAATCTTGTTGAAAAGCTCGTAATCAATTATATGAACTCCTGAAATTGGATCGAAACTTGTTTTTCGGTCCTTTTTGTAGAGGTTTCGGACGAGCTGGTCTAAATGGGCCGTAAAATGGACCCGTTGGACTTGTAACTGAGTAAAAAGTACATAAATTGTGTTTTTGCAATATAATCGTGTTGAAAAGATCGTAATCAATTATATGAACTCCTAAAATTTGATTAAAACTTGTTTTTCAGTCATTTTTGAAGAGGTTTCGGGCGAGCGGGTCTAAATGGGCTGTAAAATGGACCCGTTGGACTTTTAACTAAGTAAAAAATACCGAATTCGAGTTTTTGCAATATAATCTTGCTGAAAAGCTCGTAATCAATTATATGAACTCCTAAAATTGGATCAAAACCTGTTTTTCGGTCCTTTTTGTAGAGGTTTCGAATGAGCGGGTCTAAATGGGCCGTAAAATGGACCCCTTGGACTTTTAATTGAGTAAAAAATACTGAATTTGAGTTTTTGCAATATAATCTTGTTGAAAAGCTCGTAATCAATTATATGAACTCCTGAAATTGGATCAAAACCTGTTTTTCGGTCCTTTTTGTAGAAGTTTTGGACGGGCGAGTCTAAATGGGCCTTAAAATGGACCCGTTGAACTTATAACTGCGTAAAAAGAATAGAAATTGAATTTTTGCAAAACAATAGTGTTGAAAAGATCGTAATCAATTATATGAACTCCTAAAATTTGATTAAAACTTGTTTTTCAGTCCTTTTTGTAGAGGTTTCGGGCGAGCGGGTCTAAATGGGCCGTAAAATAGACCCGTTGGACTTTTAACTAAGTAAAAAAATACCGAATTTGAGTTTTTGCAATATAATCTTGTTGAAAAGCTCGTAATCAATTATATGAACTCCTAAAATAGGATCAAAACTTGTTTTTCGGTCCTTTTTGTAGAGGTTTCGAACGAGCGGGTCTAAATGGGCCGTAAAATGGACCCGTTGGACTTTTAACTAAGTAAAAAATACCGAATTTGTGTTTTTGCAATATAATCTTGTTGAAAAGCTCGTAATCAATTATATGAACTCCTAAAATTGGATCAAAACTTGTTTTTGGGTCCTTTTTGTAGAGGTTTCGGACGAGCGGGTCTAAATGGGCTTTAAAATGGACCTGTTGAACTTATAACTGCGTAAAAAGAACAGAAATTGAATTTTTTGCAATACAATAGTGTTGAAAAGCTCGTAATCAACGATATGAACTCTTAAGTTTTGATTAAAACTTGTTTTGCGGTCCTTTTTGTAGAGGTTTCGGGCGAGCGGGTCCAAATGGGCCGTAAAATGGACCCATTGGACTTTTAACTGAGTAAAAAGTACCAAAATTTAGTTTTGCAATATAATCGTGTTGAAAATATCGTAATCAATTATATGAACTCCTAAAATTTGATTAAAACTTGTTTTTCAGTCATTTTTGAAGAGGTTTCGGGCGAGCGAGTGTAAATGGGCCGTAAAATGGACCCGTTGGACTTTTAACTGAGTAAAAAATACAGAAATTGACTTTTTGCAATATAATCTTGTTGAAAAGCTCGTAATCAATTATATGAACTCCTAAAATTGGATCAAAACTTGTTTTGCGGTCCTTTTTGTAGAGGTTTCGGATGAGCGGGTCTAAATGGGACTTAAAATTGACTCATTGAACTTATAACTACGTAAAAATAAACATAAATTGAAATTTTGCAATACAATAGTGTTGAAAAGCTCGTAATCAACGATATGAACTCTTAAGTTTTGATTAAAACTTGTTTTGCGGTCCTTTTTGTAGAGGTTTCGGACGAGCGGGTCTAAATGGGCCATAAAATGGACCCGTTGGACTTTTAACTGAGTAAAAAGTACATAAATTGTGATTTTGCAATATAATCGTGTTGAAAAGCTCGTAATCAATTATATGAACTCCTAAAATTGGATCAAAACTTGTTTTTCAGTCCTTTTTGTAGAGGTTTCGAACGAGCGGGTCTAAATGGGCCGTAAAATGGACCCGTTGGACTTTTAACTGAGTAAAAAATATCGAATTTGAGTTTTTGCAATATAATCTTGTTGAAAAGCTCGTAATGAATTATATGAACTCCTAAAATTGGATCAAAACTTGTTTTTCGGTCCTTTTTGTAGAGGTTTCGAACGAGCGTGTCTAAATGGGCCTTAAAATGGACCCGTTGGAATTTTAACTGAGTAAAAACAACAGAAATTGAATTTTTGCAATATAATAGTGTTGAAAAGCTCGTAATCAACGATATGAACTCTTAAGTTTTGATTAAAACTTGTTTTGCGGTCCTTTTTGTAGAGGTTTCGGACGAGCGGGTCTAAATGGGCCGTAAAATGGACCCGTTGGACTTTTAACTGAGTAAAAAATACAGAAATTGAGTATTTGCAATATAATCGTGTTGAAACGATCGTAATCAATTATATTAACTCCAAAAATTTGATTAAAACTCGTTTTTCAGTTATTTTTGAAGAGGTTTCGGGCGAGCGAATCTAAATGGGCCGTAAAATGGACCCGTTGGACTTTTAACTGAGTAAAAAATTACAGAAATTGACTTTTTGCAATATAATCTTGTTGAAAAGCTCGTAATCAATTATATGAACTCCTAAAATTGGATCAAAACTTGTTTTTCGGTCCTTTTTGTAGTGGTTTCGGACGAGCGGGTCTAAATGGGCTTTAAAATGGACCCGTTGAACTTATAACTGCGTAAAAAGAACATAAATTGAATTTTTGCAATACAATAGTGTTAAAAAGCTCGTAATCAACGATATGAACTCTTAAGTTTTGATTAAAACTTGTTTTGCGGTCCTTTTTGTAGAGGTTTCGGACGAGCGGGTCTAAATGGGCCGTATAATGGACCCGTTGGACTTTTAACTGAGTAAAAAGTACAAAAATTGAGTTTTTCCAATATAATCGTGTTGAAAAGATCGTAATCAATTATATGAATTCCTAAAATTTGATTATAACTTGTCTCTCAGTCATTTTTTAAGAGGTTTCGGGCGAGCGGGTCTAAATGGGCCGTAAATTAGACCCGTTGGACTTTTAACTAAGTAAAAAATACCGAATTTGAGTTTTTGCAATATAATCTTGTTGAAAAGCTCGTAATCAATTATATGAACTCCTAAAATTGGATCAAAACATGTTTTGCGGTCTTTTTTGTAGAGGTTTCGGACGAGCGGGTCTAAATGTGCCTTAAAATGGACCCGTTGGACTTTTAACTAAGTAAAAAATACCGAATTTGAGTTTTTGCAATATAATCTTGTTGAAAAGCTCGTAATCAATTATATGAACTCCTGAAATTGGATCAAAACTTGTTTTTCACTCATTTTTGAAGAGGTTTCGGGCGAGTGGGTCTAAATGAGCCGTAAAATGGACCCGTTGGACTATTAACTGAGTAAAATATACCGAATTTGAGTTTTTGCAATATAATCTTGTTGAAAAGCTCGTAATCAATTATATGAACTCCTGAAATTGGATATAAACTTGTTTTTCGGTCCTTTTTGTAGAGGTTTCGGACGAGCTGGTCTAAATGGGCCGTAAAATGGACCCGTTGGACTTGTAACTGAGTAAAAAGTACATAAATTGTGTTTTTGCAATATAATCGTGTTGAAAAGATCGTAATCAATTATATGAACTCCTAAAATTTGATTAAAACTTGTTTTTCAGTCATTTTTGAAGAGGTTTCGGGCGAGCGGGTCTAAATGGGCTGTAAAATGGACCCGTTGGACTTTTAACTAAGTAAAAAATACCGAATTCGAGTTTTTGCAATATAATCTTGCTGAAAAGCTCGTAATCAATTATATGAACTCCTAAAATTGGATCAAAACCTGTTTTTCGGTCCTTTTTGTAGAGGTTTCGAATGAGCGGGTCTAAATGGGCCGTAAAATGGACCCCTTGGACTTTTAATTGAGTAAAAAATACTGAATTTGAGTTTTTGCAATATAATCTTGTTGAAAAGCTCGTAATCAATTATATGAACTCCTGAAATTGGATCAAAACCTGTTTTTCGGTCCTTTTTGTAGAAGTTTTGGACGGGCGAGTCTAAATGGGCCTTAAAATGGACCCGTTGAACTTATAACTGCGTAAAAAGAATAGAAATTGAATTTTTGCAAAACAATAGTGTTGAAAAGATCGTAATCAATTATATGAACTCCTAAAATTTGATTAAAACTTGTTTTTCAGTCCTTTTTGTAGAGGTTTCGGGCGAGCGGGTCTAAATGGGCCGTAAAATAGACCCGTTGGACTTTTAACTAAGTAAAAAAATACCGAATTTGAGTTTTTGCAATATAATCTTGTTGAAAAGCTCGTAATCAATTATATGAACTCCTAAAATAGGATCAAAACTTGTTTTTCGGTCCTTTTTGTAGAGGTTTCGAACGAGCGGGTCTAAATGGGCCGTAAAATGGACCCGTTGGACTTTTAACTAAGTAAAAAATACCGAATTTGTGTTTTTGCAATATAATCTTGTTGAAAAGCTAGTAATCAATTATATGAACTCCTAAAATTGGATCAAAACTTGTTTTTGGGTCCTTTTTGTAGAGGTTTCGGACGAGCGGGTCTAAATGGGCTTTAAAATGGACCCGTTGAACTTATAACTGCGTAAAAAGAACAGAAATTGAATTTTTTGCAATACAATAGTGTTGAAAAGCTCGTAATCAACGATATGAACTCTTAAGTTTTGATTAAAACTTGTTTTGCGGTCCTTTTTGTAGAGGTTTCGGGCGAGCGGGTCCAAATGGGCCGTAAAATGGACCCATTGGACTTTTAACTGAGTAAAAAGTACATAAATTGTGATTTTGCAATATAATCGTGTTGAAAAGTTCGTAATCAATTATAAGAACTCCTAAAATTGGATCAAAACTTGTTTTTCAGTCCTTTTTGTAGAGGTTTCGAACGAGCGGGTCTAAATGGGCCGTAAAATGGACCCGTTGGACTTTTAACTGAGTAAAAAATATCGAATTTTAGTTTTTGCAATATAATCTTGTTGAAAAGCTCGTAATCAATTATATGAACTCCTAAAATTGGATCAAAACTTGTTTTTCGGTCCTTTTTGTAGAGGTTTCGAACGAGCGTGTCTAAATGTGCCTTAAAATGGACCCGTTGGAATTTTAACTGAGTAAAAACAACAGAAATTGAATTTTTGCAATACAATAGTGTTAAAAAGCTCGTAATCAACGATATGAACTCCTAAAATTGGATCAAAACTTGTTTACGGTCCTTTTTGTAGAGGTTTTGGACGAGCGGGTCTAAATGGGCCTTAAAATGGACCCATTGAACTTATAACTGCGTAAAAAGAACAAAAATTGAATTTTGCAATACAATATTGTTGAAAAGCTCATAATCAACGATATGAACTCTTAAGTTTTGATTAAAACTTGTTTTGCGGTCCTTTTTGTAGAGGTTTCGGACGAGCGGGTCTAAATGGGCCGTATAATGGACCCGTTGGACGTTTAACTGAGTAAAAAGTACAAAAATTGAGTTTTTCCAATATAATCGTGTTGAAAAGATCGTAATCAATTATATGAATTCCTAAAATTTGATTATAACTTGTCTCTCAGTCATTTTTTAAGAGGTTTCGGGCGAGCGGGTCTAAATGGGCCGTAAATTAGACCCGTTGGACTTTTAACTAAATAAAAAATACCGAATTTGAGTTTTTGCAATATAATCTTGTTGAAAAGCTCGTAATCAATTATATGAACTCCTAAAATTGGATCAAAACATGTTTTGCGGTCTTTTTTGTAGAGGTTTCGGACGAGCGGGTCTAAATGTGCCTTAAAATGGACCCGTTGGACTTTTAACTAAGTAAAAAATACCGAATTTGAGTTTTTGCAATATAATCTTGTTGAAAAGCTCGTAATCAATTATATGAACTCCTGAAATTGGATCAAAACTTGTTTTTCGGTCCTTTTTGTAGAGGTTTCGGACGAGCTGGTCTAAATGGGCCTTAAAATGGACCCGTTGAACTTATAACTGCGTAAAAAGAATAGAAATTGAATTTTTGCAATACAATAGTGTTGAAAAGCTCGTAATCAATGATATGAACTCTTAATTTTTGATTAAAACTTGTTTTGCAGTCATTTTTGTAGAGGTTTCGGACAAGCGGGTCTAAATGGGTCGTAAAATGGACCTGTTAGACTTTTAACTGAGTAAAAAGTACAAAAATTGAGTTTTTGCAATATAATCGTGTTGAAAAGATCGTAATCAATGATATGAAGTCCCAAAATTTGATTAAAACTTTTTTTTCGGTCATTTTTGAAGAGGTTTCGTGCGAGCGGGTCTAAATGGACCGTAAAATGGACCCGTTGGACTTTTAACTAAGTAAAAAATACCGAATTTGAGTTTTTGCAATATAATCTTGTTGAAAAGCTCTTAATCAATTATACGAATTCCTAAAATTTGATCAAAACTTGTTTTTCAGTCATTTTTGAAGAGGTTTCGGACGAGCGGGTCTAAATGGGCCTTAAAATGGACCCGTTGAACTTATAACTGCGTAAAAAGAACAGAAATTGAATTTTTCCAATACAATCGTGTTGAAAAGATCGTAATATGTTATATGAACTCCTAATATTTGATTAAAACTTGTTTTCAGTCATTTTTGTAGAGGTTTCGGGCGAGCGGGTCTAAATGGGCCGTAAAATGGACCCGTTGGACTTTTAATTGAGTAAAAAGTATAAAAGTTGAGTTTTTGCAATATAATCGTGTTGAAAAGATCGTAATCAATTATATGAACTCCTAAAATTTGATTAAAACTTGTTTTTCAGTCATTTTTGAAGATGTTTCGGGCGAGCGGGTCTAAATGGGCCGTAAAATGGACCCGTTGGACTTTTAACTGAGTAAAAAATACCGAATTTGAGTTTTTGCAATATATTCTTGTTGAAAAGCTCGTAATGAATTATATGAACTCCTAAAATTTGATCAAAACTTGTTTTTCGGTCCTTTTTGTAGAGGTTTCGGGCAAGCGAGTCTAAATGGGCCTTAAAATGGACCTGTTGAACTTATAAATGCGTAAAAAGAACAGAAATTGAATTTTTGCAATATAATAGTGTTGAAAAGCTCGTAATCAACGATATGAACTCTTAAGTTTTGATTAAAACTTGTTTTGCGGTCCTTTTTGTAGAGGTTTCGGACGAGCGGGTCTAAATGGGCCGTAAAATGGACCCGTTGGACTTTTAACTGAGTAAAAAATACAGAAATTGAGTATTTGCAATATAATCGTGTTGAAACGATCGTAATCAATTATATTAACTCCAAAAATTTGATTAAAACTCGTTTTTCAGTTATTTTTGAAGAGGTTTCGGGCGAGCGAATCTAAATGGGCCGTAAAATGGACCCGTTGGACTTTTAACTGAGTAAAAAATTACAGAAATTGACTTTTTGCAATATAATCTTGTTGAAAAGCTCGTAATCAATTATATGAATTCCTAAAATTGGATCAAAACTTGTTTTTCGGTCCTTTTTGTAGTGGTTTCGGACGAGCGGGTCTAAATGGGCTTTAAAATGGACCCGTTGAACTTATAACTGCGTAAAAAGAACATAAATTGAATTTTTGCAATACAATAGTGTTAAAAAGCTCGTAATCAACGATATGAACTCTTAAGTTTTGATTAAAACTTGTTTTGTGGTCCTTTTTGTAGAGGTTTCGGACGAGCGGGTCTAAATGGGCCGTAAAATTGACCCGTTGGACTTTTAACTGAGTAAAAAGTACATAAATTGAGTTTTTGCAATATAATCGTGTTGAAAAGATCGTAATTAATTATATGAACTCCTAAAATTTGATTAAAACTTGTTTTTCAGTCATTTTTGAAGAGGTTTCGGGCAAGTGGGTCTAATTGGGCCGTAAAATGGACCCGTTGGACTTTTAACAAAGTAAAAAATACCGAATTTGAGTTTTTGCTATATAATCTTGTTGAAAAGCTCGTAATCATTTATATGAACTCCTAAAATTCGATCAAAACTTGTTTTTCGGTCCTTTTTGTAGAGGTTTCGAACGATCGGGTCTAAATGGGCTGTAAAATGGACCTGTTGGACTTTTAACTGAGTAAAAAATACCGAATTTGAGTTTTTGCAATATAATCTTTTTGAAATGCTCGTAATCAATTATATGAACTCCTAAAATTGGATCAAAACTTGTTTTTCGGTCCTTTTTGTAGAGGTTTCGGACGAGCGGGTCTAAATGGGCCTTAAAATGGACCCGTTGAACTTATAACTGCGTAAAAAGAACAAAAACTGGATTTTTGCAATACAATAGTTTTGAAAAGCTCGTAATCAACGATATGAACTCTTAAGTTTTGATTAAAACTTGTTTTACGGTCCTTTTTGTAGAGGTTTCAGACGAGCGGGTCTAAATGGGCCGTAAAATGGACCCGTTAGACTTTTAAATGAGTAAAAAGTACATAAATTGAGTTTTTGCAATATAATCGTGTTGAAAAGATCGTAATCAATTATATGAACTCCTAAAATTTGATTAAAACTTGTTTTTTAGTCATCTTCTAAGAGGTTTCGGGCGAGCGGGTCTAAATGGGCCGTAAAATGGACCAGTTGGACTTTTAACTAAGTAAAAAAATACCGAATTCGAGTTTTTACAATATAATCCTGTTGAAAAGCTTGTAATCAATTATATGAACTCCTAAAATTGGATCAAAACTTGTTTTTTCGGTCCTTTTTGTAGAGGTTTCGAACGAGCGGGTCTAAATTGGCCGTAAAATGGACCCGTTGGACTTTTAACTGAGTAAAAATACCGAATTTGAGTTTTTGCAATATAATCTTGTTGAAAAGCTCGTAATCAATTTTATTAACTCCTAAAATTGGATCAAAACTTGTTTTCCGGTCCTTTTTCTAGAGGTTTCAGACGAGCGGCTCTAAATGGGCCTTAAAATGGACCCGTTGAACTTATAACTGTGTAAAAAGAACATAAATTGAATTTTTACAATACAATGCTGTTGAAAAGCTCGTAATCAACGATATGAACTCTTAAGTTTTGATTAAAACTTGTTTTGTGGTTCTTTTTGTAGAGGTTTCGGACGAGCGGGTCTAAATGGGCCGTAAAATGGACCCGTTGGGCTTTTAACTGAGTAAATAGTACCAAAATTTAGTTTTTGCAATATAATCGTGTTGAAAAGATCGTAATCAATTATATGAACTCCTAAAATTTGATTAAAACTTGTTTTTCAGTCATTTTTGAAGAGGTTTCGGGCGAGCGGGTCTAAATGGGCCGTAAAATGGACCCGTTGGACTTTTAACTGAGTAAAAAAAATACCGAAATTGAGTTTTTACAATATAATCTTGTTGAAAAGCTCGTAATCAATTATATGAACTCCTAAAATTGGATCAAAACTTGTTTTTCGGTCCTTTTTGTAGAGGTTTCGAATGAGGGGGTCTAAATGGGCCGTAAAATGGACCCGTTGGACTTTTAACTAAGTAAAAAATACCGAATTCGAGTTTTTACAATATAATCTTGTTGAAAAGCTCGTAATCAATTATATGAACTCCTAAAATTGGATCAAAACTTGTCTTTCGGTCCTTTTTGTAGGGGTTTCGAACGAGCGGGTCTAAATGGGCCGTAAAATGGACCTGTTGGACTTTTAACTGAGTAAAAATACCGAATTTGAGTTTTTGCAATATAATCTTGTTGAAAAGCTCGTAATCAATTATATTAACTCTTAAAATTGGATCAAAACTTGTTTTTCGGTCCTTTTTTTAGAGGTTTCGGACGAGCGGGTCTAAATGGGCCTTAAAATGGACCCGTTGAACTTATAACTGCGTAAAAAAAAAAAATTGAATTTTTGCAATACAATAGTGTTGAAAAGCTCGTAACCAACGATATGAACTCTTATGTTTTGATTAAAACTTGTTTTGCGGTCCTTTTTGTAGAGGATTCGGACGAGCGGGTCTAAATGGGCCGTAAAATGGACCCGTTGGACTTTTAACTGAGTAAAAAGTACCAAAATTTAGTTTTTGCAATATAATCGTGTTGAAAAGATCGTAATCAATTATATGAACTCCTAAAATTTGATTAAAACTTGTTTTTCGGTCATTTTTGAAGAGGTTTCGGGCGAGCTGGTCTAAATTGGCCGTAAAATGGACCCGTTGGACTTTTAACTGAGTAAAAAATACTGAATTTGAGTTTTTGCAATATAATATTGTTGAAAAGCTCGTAATCAATTATATGAAGTCCTAAAATTGGATCAAAACTTGTTTTTCGGCCCTTTTTGTAGAGGTTTCGGACGAGCGGGTCTAAATGGGCCTTAAAATGGACCTATTGGACTTTTAACTGAGTAAAAAATACTGAATTTTAGTTTTTGCAATATAATCTTGTTGAAAATCTCGTAATCAATTATATGAACTCCTAAAATAGGATCAAAACTTGTTTTTCGGTCCTTTTTGTAGAGGTTTCGAACGAGCGGGTCTAAATGGGCCGTAAAATGGACCCGTTGGACTTTTAACTAAGTAAAAAATACCGAATTTGTGTTTTTGCAATATAATCTTGTTGAAAAGCTCGTAATCAATTATATGAACTCCTAAATTTGGATCAAAACTTGTTTTCGGTCCTTTTTGTAGAGGTTTTGGACGAGCGGGTCTAAATGGGCCTTAAAATGGACCCATTGAACTTATAACTGCGTAAAAAGAACAAAAATTGAATTTTTGCAACACAATAGTGTTGAGTGGATCGCAAGATCGATATAAACCAAGAGGGGGTGAATTGGAAATTTAAAGGTTTTGTGGTGGAAATTGCAAATTAAAAATAATAGACAAGGGATTTAGAGTGGTTCAAGTTCCAAATGAACTCTACATCCACTACCTTAGCTTCACTAAGGATTTGCAACAATTCCACTAATTGCTCTTCCCCTTTTCTAGGCTAAGGAGGCAACCCTTACAATTTCGGTTGATTTTTCTACCCAAAAATCAACCCAATCCTCACACAAGTGAACAAAGAAATTTGTTGGCTAATAAGGTATCTCTCAATACAAATGATAGCCCAATTACAAGCACTCAACCCAATTGAACATGATATGAATGAAAAATACAATTGGAGTTTCTAGACAAAATGGGATTTTTGCACAATTGCTTGGATTTGATGTTTGGATGTTTTCTTTTGGATCAATTGTTGTTGCTGGAGCTTTTAGAGGTCCCTTTTATACCTTCTCATTGATTTCTAGCCGTTGTGGTTGTTTCACTCATCAATAGAGCCGTTGGGGATGTTATCTCACCTCCATAAATGCAGTCTGCAACAACCCGTTTCGAAACGCGGGGTACCTGTTTCGGAACGGACTAAAATAGAAAGAGCCGTTGGGGTGCATTTAAGAGCCCGTTTCGAAACGCCTTAGAGCTGTTTCGAAACACTTTTTGCCACTGTCAAGGGTCGTTTCGAAACAGTCTTATCCCGTTTCGAAACACCCTAACGGTTTTCAGAAAATTAGTTAAAAACAATTTCAACGGTCATATTTTCAATTTAAACTGAAGAACAGTTTCGAAACGCTTGGCCTCGTTTCGAAACGGTTTTGCTACTGTCAAGGGTCGTTTCGAATCAGTCTTAGCCCGTTTCGAAACACCCTATTTATCTTTGAAAAATAGGTTAAATAATATAGCAACCGTTATAGTTTTTCAAATCAAAATTGAAGAACTGTTTCGAAACGTATGAGACCGTTTCGAAACGGGTTCAAGTGTTCTAAAGCCGTTTCGATACACGTTTCGGAACAGGGGTTGGCAGTGATGAAAACGTTTCGAAACGCCTTATGCCGTTTCGAAACAGGGACTTGAAAATCACTGTTTTGGCTTTAAACACTTAGAAAAATATTTGAAAAACTTTGTTTTTAACTTTGGCATAATCTTAAAATTATATGGGGATGTTTTGAGGACTTAAAATTTGTTTTGACATTTTCAATTTAGTCCTTAGGTTTTTAGTTATATCAAAATTAAAATATTTGTTTCACAATCTCCCCCTTTTTTATATAACAAAACCAAAGTTAGAATTTTTAAGAATTTTGAAAGTTTTGAAAATATTCTAACTCCCCCTTAATTTAAGATAGGTTTTTAAAGTTTAAAAAATTGTTTGACTTGAAATCCAAGTTGTAAAGCTTAAAAAAACTTTTAAAAATTTAAAACGAATTATAGTTTGTGGCTCTTAAATTTCTTCTCCCCCTTTTTGTTAGATCAAAAAGAATAATGAAAGCTCATAGAGAAGACAAGGATTAGTACCAATAAGCATTAATAAGTAACAATAATATTAATTCATAATATTAAAATATCCAAAACATAAACCAACTTTAAGTTCAAAATAAAATCCCAAACAAAAGATCAAAAGCATAGGTTCCTAAAACATAATAAAAAATAAAGATGCAATCTTAAACTTAAAATGCATAGATAATATGATATGATATGAAGATCCTAGGCCTCGTCATCATCATCATCATCCAAAGTATTATCATCGCTCTTGACTTGAGAACGGTGAAACTTCGTCCATTGCCCATAGAGAGTAGAGAAGGACAAATCCAAGTTTGAATGGGAAGTATCAAGAGATAGGAGGCGATCCTCGACATTTTTCAAGCGAGTGCCGATGGCACCAAAACCCGAAGCGATGGTAGTATCCATGGCATTGAACCGTTCAGTAATGAGAGCCGTAAGAGCTTCATTGTTTCCAACTTGAACTTGCGGTGGAGGTGCAACGAGAGGAGAAGGAGCTTCTCTATCAACACGTTCCCAAACATGATTCACATATTTAAACCCGGACTAGCGAAGAGAGGACTCACCAATCTTGGACTTGCGAGGTTCCGGGGAGTCGTAGGTACAATCGATTCCAAGGTGGTTAAAGATAAAGCTCAAGATTGTGCCATAGGTAAAAGATTTCAACTCATTGGTGTCAATAAGCTTAACATTATTGACGATCTCGGCAAAAATAATCTTAGGAACATTAGGGCGCTCACCTCTACGGAAACATTCAAGCCAAAAGTGATCAACTTGACGGATATGAGAGTATTTACCTCCAGAAGGGCGAAGGAACCATGATATCATCAAGTGAAGAAAACAATCGTGCACATCCAAAGTAAGTGCCGGACTGGTGAAAGTGCCAAAGTGACGTTCATCCTCAAGACCCTCATCTTTAAGTTTAAAAGTTGACTCCAAGAGAGCAATATCAACAACAAACTTTTTGCCCAATATGAAAGATTCAATTCCTATAATCTCGGTTTTGGTCTCATCATGAATAAAACGAGCATTAGAGTAAAAGATGAGTACCATATGTTTGTAGCGAATATCCGGAATGCTCAACAAGGTAAGAAGATCCCATTCACTCAAACGATCGAGGTAACGGAATAGGAATCGCTCGGAGTTGAGGAATTCAAGATCAATGACACGTTCTCTACGAACTTCGAAATCCTTGACATAAGTGAAGCGAGCTCGCATCTCCGTAGTTCGAAGGGATTTCTAAAAGAGCTGAGCGAGGTTCGGACGCATGCTCGAATCACCGGTTTGAACGACCTTACGCTTTTTGTTAGCTTGTTCCACCATCTAAAAACATTAAGCAATGATGTTTTAAAATTAAGTGTATGCATTGATATTAAAAATCAATCCAATAATAAATCCCACTTAGGTTTTTGAAACAAAATTAAAATAAACAAAAAAAAAACAGAAAAAAATACGACTGAAAATTTTTATATTCGAATAAAAAAATCTGAGATTTTGATTTTTTTTTACAAGATATGGAAAACCCACACATGAAAACATATAATTTATACAAAAATACAATTTTCTATCCTAAGATTCTAACATAAATTGAAAGAAAAAGAAAAATAAAAAAAATACCTTAGTTAGGGATTTTGGATGATTTGATGAAAATCCTTGCACAATGTTGATGAAACTTGCTTAGACTTGAGTTTTAGAGTAAAACCCCTCACAATTTTGTGAAAAATAATGAGTTTGAGAGGGTATTTATAGAGAGGAAGGCGGTTTAGGGTTTTAGGGTTTTTTAAGAGTTTGATAAAAAGTAGAATTTTAACATTAAAAGCCCTAAATAAAGCTATCTGCGATGCCGTTTCGGAACGGTCAGGACCGTTTTGAAACGAGATTACTAGGGTTTGACCGTTTTGAGACCGTCAGCTGGCCGTTTCGATACGGTGTTGACCGTATCGAAGCCCTGTTGACCCGTATCGAAACACGTTTCGATACACCCCTTGGCAGTAGCCAAAACGTTTCGAAACACATTGGAGGCGTTTCGAAACGCCCTTCTCTCAGAACTGGATTTAAGGTATCCGTATCGAAACCGGGTCACCCGTTTCGATACACCTGGGCCTGGAAGTGCAGATGAGGCTCTAAAAGTGCAGAAAAATGAATTTTTCTTAAGCCTAACATGCATAAATGTCATGAATGAGCAGGCAAAACATATTCAAACATAAACATACTCCCCCTAGCTATAAGCATGGATGAAATTAGGAGTCTAAACACATAAACATGGCATTTCACAAGATCAAGCAAATTTAAACACAAAAGAGGTCCTAAAAGGTCAAGATAGGCTAGCTAGACCTAACTCTCTCCTAAGGGACCAAAAAAGCTCTTTGTCTAAGGGTTTTGTAAATATGTCCGCCAATTGATTTAGGGTGTCTACATACTCTATAACCAAATCTTCCTTAAGGACATGATCTCTAATGAAATGATGCCTTACTTCTATGTGTTTGGTTCTAGAGTGTTGGATGGGATTTTTTGTTAAACATATTGCACTAGTGTTGTCACATTTTAGGGGTAAGGTTTCAACTTTAATTCCATAATCTAAGAGTTGTTGCTTCATCCAAAGGACTTGAGCACAACAACTCCCTAAGGATATGTACTCGGCTTCGGTGGTAGAAAAGGCTACACTATTTTGTTTCTTAGAGAACCAAGATATGAGCATACTACCTAAGAATTGACAAGTTCCCCAAGTACTTTTCCTATCAATTTTGCAACCCCCATAATCCGCATCCGAGTAAGCATGAAGGTTGAAGGTAGAGTCTCTAGGGTACCAAAGACCTAAACAAGGAGTGTCTCTAAGATACCTAAAGATCCTCTTAACGGCTATAAGGTGAGACTCTCTAGGACTAGCTTGAAACCTAGCACACAAGCAAACACTAAACAAAATATCCGGTTTACTTGCGGTAAGGTAAAGCAAAGATCCAATCATAGAACGATAAAGCTTAGAGTCAACACACTTACCTCCTTCATCTTTGTCAAGCTTTGTAGATGAGCTCATATGAGTGGCTTGAGGCTTTGCATTCTCCAAGCCAAACTTCTTGAGCATATCCTTTATGTATTTTGCTTGGTTGATGAAGGTGCCATCCTTCTTTTGCTTGATTTGGAGTCCCAAAAAGAATGAGAGCTCCCCCATCATGCTCATCTCAAATTCACCTTGCATTAACTTAGCAAACTCTTGACAATGACATTCATTAGTAGAACCAAAAATAATATCATCAACATAAATTTGAACTACTAAGATGTCATTTTTATACATTTTTATAAAAAGTGTAGTGTCCACCTTACCTTTTTCAAATCCTTTTTCAATCAAAAAATTTGAAAGTCTTTCATACCAAGCTCTAGGAGCTTGTTTTAAACCATAAAGAGCTTTGGTAAGTTTGAAAACATGATTTGGAAATTTTGAATCTTCAAAACCCGGTGGTTGTTCCACATATACTTCTTCATTTATAAAACCATTTAAAAATGCGCTTTTAACATCCATTTGAAAAAGCTTGAAATTATGATAACATGCATATGCAAACAACATCCTAATGGCTTCCATTCTAGCTACGGGTGCGTAGGTTTCATCAAAATCTATTCCCTCTTCTTGAGTGTAACCTTGTGCTACAAGTCTAGCTTTATTTCTTACAATGTTACCACTCTCATCTAGCTTGTTCCTAAAGACCCATTTAGTTCCTATTGTAGATTGATTACTAAGCCTATCAAATAATGTCCAAACATTACTTCTCTCAAATTGATGTAACTCTTCTTGCATAGCCATAATCCAAAAGTCATCTTTCAATGCTTCTTTAAATATTTTTAGGCTCTATGCATGAGATAAATGCAACATGATTCATTAATCTAAGAGAAGAACGAGTGGTTACCCCCTTGGATGGATCACCCAAGATTTCACCATCTTTGACATAGTTCAACTCCCTTGGGTAGCTCACTTCCTTTTCCTCAATAGCCAAGTCCTTCAAGGCTTCAAGAGGTGGATCTTGTGTGTCCTCTTCTTTTGTTGGAATCTCATCCTCCTTTGAAGTTTGACCTCCATCAAAGGCATTTATGATTCCTACATCATCATCATCACAAGAATCCTTCCTAGGAAGGAGGTTATCATCGAATACAACATGAATGGATTCTTCTACTACTAAAGTTCTTTTGTTAAATACTCGATAGGCTTTAGAGGTTAAAGAGTAACCTATAAAAATAGCTTCATCACTTTTTGCATCAAATTTACCTAAGTTGTCTTTTCTATTATTTAAAACAAAACACTTGCAACCAAAAGGGTGAAAATAGCTAATGTTAGGCTTTTTAGATTTTAAAATCTCATAAGGTGTTTTCTTTAAAATTGGCCTAATCATTACTCGATTTACAATATAGCAAGCGTTGTTTGTGGCTTCCGCCCAAAAGTATTTAGGTAAATTGTTTTCACAAAGCATAGTTCTAGCCATTTCTTGCAAAGTTCTATTTTTCCTCTCAACTACCCCATTTTGTTGAGGAGTTCGAGGAGCCGAAAAAATTATGGCTAATACCATTTTCATTTAAAAAGTCTTCAAACCCTAAATTTTGAAACTCGGTTCCATGATCACTTTTAATATGTGAAATTCTAAGTTCAAGATCATTTTGGGTTAGTTTTGAAAATGTGATGAATCTTTCCAAAGCCTCATCTTTAGTACTTAAAAATAGAACCCAAGTAAATCTAGAAAAATCATCAACAAGTACAAAAGCATAAGACTTACCACCCAAGCTCATAGTCCTAATTGGCCCAAATAAATCCATATGGATAAGTTGTAAACATCTACTAGTAGAAACATCATTAATGGATTTAAAGGAAGACCTATGTTGTTTACCCTTAGAGCATGCATCACAAATTTTATCATTTGTAAATTTTATCTTGGGTAAACCTTTAACTAGGTTAAGAGAGACTAGTTTTTCTAAAACACTTATGCTAGCATGTCCTAGTTTCCTATGCCACAACCATGCATCATTTTCATTTTGTGCAACTAAGCATGCATGAGATGTATGTATGTCATCTAGATGCACCATATATATGTTTCCTATGCGATGACCTATGAGCATAATATTATTAGATTTAATGGCTACAATTTTGCATCCATTTTTATCAAATAAAACATTAAATCCTTTATCACACAATTGACTTATGCTCAATAAATTGTGTTTAAGACCATCGACATATAAGACATTTTCAATAAGAATAGCAGAGTGATTACCTATGGAGCCAATACCTTTAATGTGGCCTTTGGAGTTGTCACCAAATGTTACTACTCCTCCACTTTTTGACTTTAGATCCATGAATCTACTCTTGTCTCCGGTCATGTGCCTCGAGCATCCACTATCAAGGTACCATGAGTTTTGACTTTGTGCTTTGGCCTTGTAGCAATGCTCCCCCTACAAACAAAGATATTAATCTTTGGTTTTTGGTACCCAAATCATTTTGGGTCCATGAGTGTTAGCTCCCCAAACCTTGGTTCCCTTAGGAATCCAAGATGACATAACAATAATATTATTAGATTTTACAAGTTCCTTAGGAACCCATACACTTCTAATTCTTTTAGCTCTACTATGTCTAGGGTAGCTACCTTGTTTGTAGTAGTTAGTCTTTTTCTTAGGTTGGTGTGTTCTAGAGGATTCACCTATTTCATGCTTGACACTACCAATATTTTTCAAAGACTTTTTGAGCTCATTTAGCTCAACCAACACCTTTTGGTGTTCACTATTACATTGAGATAAAAGATTATTAAGATCAACATTTTCATCTTGAAAGAATTTAAGTTCATCTTTTAATCCTAATATCTTTTTCTCAAATTTTGAATTAGCTTGAGTGAGTGAGTCATTTTTCTCATTTAGTTCTAAAATGATCTTTTTATTCCTAATGACCGACTCTTTATATTTCTCAACTAATTCATCATAGACCTCTTGTAACTCATCATATGCATCATTTAATTCTTCATATGAAAAATCTAAAGTAGATGAGTTAAAGGTT
Source organism: Hibiscus trionum (assembly GCA_030270665.1). Classification (NCBI taxonomy): domain Eukaryota; kingdom Viridiplantae; phylum Streptophyta; class Magnoliopsida; order Malvales; family Malvaceae; genus Hibiscus; species Hibiscus trionum. Next base: position 33,885,175 of record BSYR01000026.1, on the reverse strand, counting down.
ACCAATGAGGAATCTTCCTCAAGTGCCATGAGGCAAAGGTTAGCCACTTCTTGTTCGTCATCCTCCGATGACTCCTCATCACTCCAAGTAGCAAGCTTGGCTTTGGGCTTCTTCTTCTTCTCAAAGCCCTTCTTCTTGAGTTGAGGGCACTCCGAACGTATGTGGCCGGGTTGTTTGCACTCAAAGCAAGTGATAGGATCCCTTCCTTCTTCTTTGTTCTTGTTTTTGAAGTCCATCTTCCTTTGGATTTTTCTTCCCCGGTTGGACCTCATAAAACGTGAGAATCGTTTGGCTATCATAGCCAATTCTTCGAGTTCATCCTCCTCACTAGACGAGCTCTCTTCTCGTTGTGAAGCTTTAGCTTTGAGAGCTATTCCCATCTTTTTCTTCTTCTCAACCTCAAGCTTCTCTACCCTTTTCTCTTCTTTCTTCTTCTCTTCTTCCCTTCCTTGCTTCATGATCTCATGCGTAAGGAGAGAACCCACAAGCTCATCAAGCTTCAAAGTTTTCAAATTCTTTGCTTCGATGATAGCGGTTCTCTTCCCATCCCAAGACTCGGGAAGTGAATAGAGTAGCTTCCGGACAAGCTTGTCTTCCGGTATGATCTCTCCAAAGCCCTTTAGCCCATTGACAATCGTGGAGAACCGATCAAACATCTTTGACACCGTCTCATCGGGCTCCATCTTGAAGTTTTCATAACTAAGATTGAGAATTCCAATCTTAGTTTCTTTAACATCGTTGGTGCCTTCATAAGTAGTCTCGAGAGTGTCCCACACTTCTTTAGCACTTTCGATGAATGAGACCTTTGAATAGATGTCCGGACCGAAAGAACAAAATAGCATGTGGAGAGCTTTATCATTGACTTGAATCTTTTTCCTGTCCTCTTCACTCATCTCCACTTTCTTCTTCAAAACCATCTTGCCTTCACCATCTTGCTTCAATGGAATATATGGCCCATCTTCAATGACATCCCACACTAGATAGTCATTTGACTTGATGAAGAGACGCATTCTATTCTTCCAAAAAGAATAGTTATCACCGTTGAAGAAAGGAGGCTTTCTAGTGGATTGTGACTCGTACATGCCCGAACCGGAGGTTGAAGCCATTTCTTGATATATGATGATCACACTCTTCCAAGGAACTCCGCTTGTGGTTTTTAATCCTCAAAGAGATAGGCCCTGATACCAATTGTTGAGTGGATCACAAGATCGATATAAACCAAGAGGGGGGTGAATTGGAAATTTAAAGGTTTTGTGGTGGAAATTGCAAATTAAAAATAATAGACAAGGGATTTAGAGTGGTTCAAGTTTCAAATGAACTCTACATCCACTACCTTAGCTTCACTAAGGATTTGCAACAATTCCACTAATTGCTCTTCCCCTTTTCTAGGCTAAGGAGGCAACCCTTACAATTTCGGTTGATTTTTCTACCCAAAAATCAACCCAATCCTCACACAAGTGAACAAAGAAATTTGTTGGCTAATAAGGTATCTCTCAATACAAATGATAGCCCAATTACAAGCACTCAACCCAATTGAACAATATATGAATGAAAAATACAATTGGGGTTTCTAGACAAAATGGGATTTTTGCACAATTGCTTGGATTTGATGTTTGGATGTTTTCTTTTGGATCAATAGTTGTTGATGGAGCTTTTAGAGGTCCCTTTTATACCTTCTCATTGATTTCTAGCCGTTGTGGTTGTTGCACTCATCAATAGAGCCGTTGGGGATGTTATCTCACCTCCATAAATGCAGTCTGCAACAACCCGTTTCGAAACGCGGGGTACCTGTTTCGGAACGGACTAAAATAGAAAGAGCCGTTGGGGTGCATTTAAGAGCCCGTTTCGAAACGCCTTAGTGCCGTTTCGAAACACTTTTGCCACTGTCAAGGGTCGTTTCGAAACAGTCTTATCCCGTTTCGAAACACCCTAACTATTTTCAGAAAATCAGTTAAAAACAATTTCAACAGTCATATTTTCAATTTAAACTGAAGAATAGTTTCGAAACGCTTGGCCTCGTTTCGAAACGGTTTTGCTACTTTCAAGGGTCGTTTCGAAACAGTCTTAGCCCGTTTCGAAACACCCTATTTATCTTTGAAAAATAGGTTAAATAATATAACAACCATTATAGTTTTTCAAATCAAAATTGAAGAACTGTTTCGAAACGTATGAGACCGTTTCGAAACGGGTTCAAGTGTTCTAAAGCCGTTTCGATACACGTTTCGGAACAGGGGTTGGCAGTGATGAAAACGTTTCGAAACGCCTTATGCCGTTTCGAAACAGGGACATGAAAATCACTGTTTTGGCTTTAAACTCTTAGAAAAATATTTGAAAAACTTTGTTTTTAACTTTGGCATAATCTTAAAATTATATGGGGATGTTTTGAGGACTTAAAATTCGTTTTGACAATTTCAATTTAGTCCTTAGGTTTTTAGTTATATCAAAATTAAAATATTTGTTTCACAAATAGTGTTGAAAAGCTCGTAATCAACGATATGAACTCTTAAGTTTTGATTAAAACTTGTTTTGCGGTCCTTTTTGTAGAGATTTCGGACGAGCGGGTCTAAATGGGCCGTAAAATGGACCCGTTGGACTTTTAACTGAGTAAAAAGTAAAAAAATTGAGTTTTTGCAATATAATCGTGTTGAAAAGATCGTAATCAATTATATGAACTCCTAAAATTTGATTAAAACTTGTTTTTCAGTCATTTTTGAAGAGGTTTTGGGCGAGCGGGTCTAAATGGGTCGTAAAATCGACCCGTTGGACTTTTAACTAAGTAAAAAATACCGAATTTGAGTTTTTGCAATATAATCTTGTTTAAAAGCTCGTAATCAATTATATGAACCCCTAAAATTGGATCAAAACTTGTTTTGTGGTCCTTTTTGTAGAGGTTTCGGACGAGGGGGTCTAAATGTGCCTTAAAATGGACCCGTTGTACTTTTAACTGAGTAAAAAAATACCGAATTTGAGTTTTTGCAATATAATCTTGTTGAAAAGCTCGTAATAAATTATATGAACTCCTAAAATTGGATCAAAACTTGTTTTTCGGTCCTTTTTTGTAGAGGTTTCGGACGAGCGGGTCTAAATGGGCCTTAAAATGGACCCGTTGAACTTATAAATGCGTAAAAAGAACATAAATTGAATTTTTGCAATACAATAGTGTTGAAAAGCTTGTAACCAACGATATGAACTCTTACGTTTTGATTAAAACTTGTTTTGCGGTCCTTTTTGTAGAGGTTTCGGACGAGCGGGTCTAAATGGGCCGTAAAATGGACCCGCTGGACTTTTAACTGAGTAAAAAGTACAAAAATTGAGTTTTTGCAATATAATCGTGTTGAAAAGATCGTAATCAATTATATGAACTCCTAAAATTTGATTAAAACTTGTTTTTCAGTCATTTTTGAAGAGGTTTCCGGCGAGCGGATCTAAATGGGCCGTAAAATAGACCTGTTGGACTTTTAACTGAGTAAAAAATACAGAAATTGACTTTTTGCAATATAATCTTGTTGAAAAGCTTGTAATCAATTATATGAACTCCTAAGATTGGATCAAAACTTGTTTTTCGGTCTTTTTTGTAGTGGTTTCGGACGAGCGGGTCTAAATAAGCCTTAAAATGAACCCGTTGAACTTATAACTGCGTAAAAAGAACATAAATTGAATTTTTGCAATACAATAGTGTTGAAAAGCTCGTAATCAACGATATGAACTCTTAAGTTTTGATTAAAACTTGTTTTGCGGTCTTTTTTGTAGAGGTTTCGGACGAGCGGGTCTAAATGGGCCGTAAAATGGACCCGTTGGAATTTGAACTGAGTAAAAAATACATAAATTGAGTTTTTGCAATATAATCGTGTTGAAAAGATCTTAATCAATTATATGAACTCCTAAAATTTGATTAAAACTTGTTTTTCAGTCATTTTTGAAGAGGTTTCGGGCGAGTTGGTCTAAATGGGCCGTAAAATGGACCCATTGGACTTTTAACTAAGTAAAAATACCGAATTTGAGTTTTTGCAATATAATCTTGTTGAAAAGCTCGTATTCAATTATATGAACTCCTAAAATTGGATCAAAACTTGTTTTTCGGTCCTTTTTGTAGAGGTTTCGAACGAGCAGGTCTAAATGGGCCGTAAAATGGACTCGTTGGACTTTTAACTGAGTAAAAATACCGAATTTGAGTTTTTGCAATATAATCTTGTTGAAAAGCTCGTAATCAATTATATTAACTCCTAAAATTGGATCAAAACTTGTTTTTCGGTACATTTTTCTAGAGGTTTCGGACGAGCGGGTCTAAATGGGCCTTAAAATGGACCCATTAAACTTATAACTGCGTAAAAAGAACATAAATTTAATTTTTGCAATACAATAGTGTTGAAAAGCTCGTAATCAACGATATGAACTATTAAGTTTTGATTAAAACTTGTTTTGCGGTCCTTTTTGTAGAGGTTTCGGACGAGCGGGTCTAAATGGGCCGTAAAATGGACCCATTGGACTTTTAACTGAGTAAAAAGTACCAAAATTTAGTTTTTGCAATATAATTGTGTTGAAAAGATGGTAATTAATTATATGAACTCCTAAAATTTAATTAAAACTTGTTTTTCAGTCATTTTTGAAGAGGTTTCAGGAGAGCTGGTCTAAATGGGCCGTGAAATGGACCCGTTGGACTTTTAACTGATTAAAAAAATACTGAATTTGAGTTTTTGCAATATAATCTTGTTGAAAAGCTCGTAATCAATTATATGAACTCCTAAAGTTGGATCAAAACTTGTTTTTCGGTCCTTTTTGTAGAGGTTTCGGACGAGCGGGTCTAAATGGGCCTTAAAATGGACCTGTTGGACTTTTAACTCAGTAAAAAATACTGAATTTGAGTTTTTGCAATATAATCTTTTTTAAAAGCTCGTAATCAATTATATGAACTCCTAAAATTGGATCAAAACTTGTTTTTCGGTCCTTTTTGTAGAGGTTTCGAACGAGCAGGTCTAAATGGGCCGTAAAATGGACTCGTTGGACTTTTAACTGAGTAAAAATACCGAATTTGAGTTTTTGCAATATAATCTTGTTGAAAAGCTCGTAATCAATTATATTAACTCCTAAAATTGGATCAAAACTTGTTTTTCGGTACATTTTTCTAGAGGTTTCGGACGAGCGGGTCTAAATGGGCCTTAAAATGGACCCATTAAACTTATAACTGCGTAAAAAGAACATAAATTTAATTTTTGCAATACAATAGTGTTGAAAAGCTCGTAATCAACGATATGAACTCTTAAGTTTTGATTAAAACTTGTTTTGCGGTCCTTTTTGTAGAGGTTTCGGACGAGCGGGTCTAAATGGGCCGTAAAATGGACCCGTTGGACTTTTAACTGAGTAAAAAGTACCAAAATTTAGTTTTTGCAATATAATTGTGTTGAAAAGATGGTAATTAATTATATGAACTCCTAAAATTTAATTAAAACTTGTTTTTCAGTCATTTTTGAAGAGGTTTCAGGAGAGCTGGTCTAAATGGGCCGTGAAATGGACCCGTTGGACTTTTAACTGATTAAAAAAATACTGAATTTGAGTTTTTGCAATATAATCTTGTTGAAAAGCTCGTAATCAATTATATGAACTCCTAAAGTTGGATCAAAACTTGTTTTTCGGTCCTTTTTGTAGAGGTTTCGGACGAGCGGGTCTAAATGGGCCTTAAAATGGACCTGTTGGACTTTTAACTCAGTAAAAAATACTGAATTTGAGTTTTTGCAATATAATCTTTTTTAAAAGCTCGTAATCAATTATATGAACTCCTAAAATTGGATCAAAACTTGTTTTTCGGTCCTTTTTGTAGAGGTTTCGAACGAGCGGGTCTAAATGGGCCGTAAAATGGACCCGTTGGACTTTTAACTGAGTAAAAAATATCGAATTTGAGTTTTTGCAATATAATCTTGTTGAAAAGCTCGTAATCAATTATATGAACTCCTAAAATTGGATCAAAACTTGTTTTCGGTCCTTTTTGTAGAGGTTTTGGACGAGCGGGTCTAAATGGGCCTTAAAATGGACCCATTGAACTTATAACTGCGTAAAAAGAACAGAAATTGAATTTTTGCAACACAATAGTGTTGAAAAGCTCGTAACCAACGATATGAACACTTAAGTTTTGCTTAAAACTTGTTTTGCGGTCCTTTTTGTAGAGGTTTCGGACGAGCGGGTCTAAATGGGCCGAAAAATGGACTCGTTGGACTTTTAACTGAGTAAAAAGTACAAAAATTGAGTTTTTGCAATAGAATCATGTTGAAAAGATCGTAATCAATTATATGAACTCCTAAAATTTGATTAAAACTTGTTTTTCAGTCATTTTTGAAGAGGTTTCGGGCGAGCGGGTCTAAATGGGTCGTAAAATTGACCCGTTGGACTTTTAACTAAGTAAAAAATACCGAATTTGAGTTTTTGCAATATAATCTTGTTGAAAAGCTCGTAATCAATTATATGAACTCCTAAAATATGATCAAAACTTGTTTTTCGGTCCTTTTTGTAGAGGTTTCGAACGAGTGGGTCTAAATGGGCCGTAAAATGGACCCGTTGGACTTTTAACTGAGTAAAAAATACCGAATTTGAGTTTTTGCAATATAATCTTGTTGAAAAGCTCGTAATCAATTATATGAACTCCTAAAATTGGATCAAAACTTGTTTTTCGGTCCTTTTTGTAGAGGTTTCGGACGAGCGGGTCTAAATGCGCCTTAAAATGGACCCGTTGAACTTATAACTGCGTAAAAAGAATAGAAATTGAATTTTTGCAATACAATAGTTTTGAAAAGCTCGTAATCAACGATATGAACTCTTAAGTTTTGATTAAAACTTGTTTTGCGGTCCTTTTTATAGAGGTTTCGGACGAGCGGGTCTAAATGGGCCGTAAAATGGATCCGTTGGACTTTTAACTGAGTAAAAAATACCGAATTTGAGTTTTTGCAATATAATCTTGTTGAAAATCTCGTAATCAATTATATGAACTCCTAAAATTGGATCAAAACTTGTTTTTCGGTCCTTTTTGTAGTGGTTTCGGACGAGCGGGTCTAAATGAGCCTTAAAATGGACCCGTTGAACTAATAACTGCGTAAAAAGAACATAAATTGAATTTTTGAAATACAATAGTGTTGAAAAGCTCGTTATCAACGATATGAACTCTTAAGTTTTGATTAAAACTTGTTTTGCGGTCCTTTTTGTTGAGGTTTCGGACGAGCGGGTCTAAATGGGCCGTAAAATTGACCCGTTGGACTTTTAACTGAGTAAAAAGTACATAAATTGAGTTTTTGCAATATAATCGTGTTGAAAAGTTCTTAATCAATTATATGAACTCCTAAAATTTGATTAAAACTTGTTTTTTAGTCATTTTTGAAGAGGTTTCGGGCGAGTGGGTCTAAATGGGCCGTAAAATGGACCCGTTGCACTTTTAACTGAGTAAAAAATACCGAATTTGAGTTTTTGCAATATAATCTTGTTGAAAAGCTCGTAATAAATTATATGAACTCCTAAAATTGGATCCAAACTTGTTTTTCGGTCCTCTTTGTAGAGGTTTTGGGCGAGCGGGTCTAAATGGGCCTTAAAATGGACCTGTTGGACTTTTAACTCAGTAAAAAATACTGAATTTGAGTTTTTGCAATATAATCTTTTTTAAAAGCTCGTAATCAGTTATATGAACTCCTAAAATTGGATCAAAACTTGTTTTTCGGTCCTTTTTGTAGAGGTTTCGAACGAGCGGGTCTAAATGGGCCGTAAAATGGACTCGTTGGACTTTTAACTGAGTAAAAAATATCGAATTTGAGTTTTTGCAATATAATCTTGTTGAAAAGCTCGTAATCAATTATATGAACTCCTAAAATTGGATCAAAACTTGTTTTCGGTCCTTTTTGTAGAGGTTTTGGACGAGCGGGTCTAAATGGGCCTTAAAATGGACCCATTGAACTTATAACTGCGTAAAAAGAACAGAAATTGAATTTTTGCAACACAATAGTGTTGAAAAGCTCGTAACCAACGATATGAACACTTAAGTTTTGCTTAAAACTTGTTTTGCGGTCCTTTTTGTAGAGGTTTCGGACGAGCGGGTCTAAATGGGCCGTAAAATGGACCCATTGGACTTTTAACTGAGTAAAAAGTACAAAAATTGAGTTTTTGCAATAGAATCGTGTTGAAAAGATCGTAATCAATTATATGAACTCCTAAAATTTGATTAAAACTTGTTTTTCAGTCATTTTTGAAGAGGTTTCGGGCGAGCGGGTCTAAATGGGCCGTAAAATTGACCCGTTGGACTTTTAACTAAGTAAAAAATACCGAATTTGAGTTTTTGCAATATAATCTTGTTGAAAAGCTCGTAATCAATTATATGAACTCCTAAAATTGGATCAAAACTTGTTTTGCGGTCCTTTTTGTAGAGGTTTCGGGCGAGCGGGTCTAAATGGGCCGTAAAATGGACCCGTTGGACTTTTCACTGAGTAAAAAATACTGAATTTGAGTTTTTGCAATATAATCTTCTTGAAAAGCTCGTAATCAATTATATGAACTCCTAAAACTGGATCAAAATTTATTTTTCGGTCCTTTTTGTAGAGGTTTCGGGTGAGCGGGTCTAAATGGGACTTAAAATGGACCCGTTGGACTTTTAACTGAGTAAAAAATACAAAATTTGAGTTTTTGCAATATAATCTTGTTGAAACGATCGTAATCAATTATATGAACTCCTAAAATTTGATTAAAACTTGTTTTTCAGTCATTTTTGAAGAGGTTTCCGGCGAGCGGATCTAAATGGGCCGTAAAATGGACCCGTTGGACTTTTAACTTAGTAAAAAATACATAAATTGACTTTTTGCAATATAATCTTGTTGAAAAGTTCGTAATCAATTATACGAACTCCTAAAATTGGATAAAAACTTGTTTTTCGGTCCTTTTTGTAGTGGTTTCGGACGAGCGGGTCTAAATGAGCCTTAAAATGGACCCGTTGAACTTATAACTGCGTAAAAAGAACATAAATTGAATTTTTGCAATAAAATAGTGTTGAAAATCTCGTAATCAACTATATGAACTCTTAAGTTTTGATTAAAACTTGTTTTGCGGTCCTTTTTGTAGAGGTTTCGGACCAGCGGGTCTAAATGGGCCGTAAAATTGACCCGTTGGAATTTTAACTTAGTAAAAAGTACATAAATTGAGTTTTTGCAATATATTCATGTTGAAAAGTTCTTAATCAATTATATGAACACCTAAAATTTGATTAAAACTTGTTTTTCAGTCATTTTTTAAAAGGTTTCGGGCGAGTGGGTCTAAATGGGCCGTAAAATGGACCCGTTGCACTTTTAAATGAGTAAAAAATACCGAATTTGAGTCTTTGCAATATAATCTTGTTGAAAAGCTCGTAATAAATTATATGAACTCCTAAAATTGGATCCAAACTTGTTTTTCGGTCCTCTTTGTAGAGGTTTTGGGCGAGCGGGTCTAAATGGGCCTTAAAATGGACCTGTTGAACTTATAACTGCGTAAAAAGAACAGAAATTGAATTTTTGCAATACAATAGTGTTGAAAAGCTCGTAATCAACGATATGAACTCTTAAGTTTCGATTAAAACTTGTTTTGCGTTCCTTTTTGTAGAGGTTTCGGACGAGCGGGTCTAAATGGGCCGTAAAATGGACCCGTTGGACATTTAATTGAGTAAAAAGTACAAAAATTGACTTTTTGCAATATAATCGTGTTGAAAAGATCGTAATCAATTATATGAACTCCTAAAATTTGATTAAAACTTGTTTTTCAGTCATTTTTGAAGAGGTTTCGGGCGAGCGGGTCTAAATGGGCCGTAAAATGGACCCGTTGGACTTTTAACTAAGTAAAAAATGTCAAATTTGAGTTTTTGCAATATAATCTTGTTGAAAAGCTCGTAATCAATTATATGAACTCCTAAAATTGGATCAAAACTTGTTTATCGGTCCTTTTTGTAGAGGTTTCGAACGAGCGGGTCTAAATGGGCCGTAAAATGGACCCGTTGGACTTTTTTTGAAGAAAGCGGGCCTCGTTAAAAACCCCTACTAATATCCCCAGGCTCAAGACCTGGAGAAACCCTAAAAGGGGAAAAGAGTACCCAGAATTTATTTATAAAGAACGAGGTGAAACCTCGCAAAGTACAGCGTTGTGAATACAATCAGGATACATGGACCCAAAAGACATAGAAATCATGTTCCTAAGGGCATGGGTAGCCAAAGTATGTGCAACAATATTAGCCTCACGGCAAAAAAACTTAATATGAGCAAAAGAAAAACAATCCAAAGCTGCATGAGCTTGCAGAATCGTCGGACCCATAAAAGAAAGATCTGGGCCCAAAGAGTTGATCTTATTCGCGAGAGAAGCACAGTCTGTCTCGAAAATCAAGTGGCTCCATCCTTGGGATTGAGCAAAAGTAATACCAGCAAGAAGACCTTTCCCTTCGGACGTAATAGCATCTGAGCATCTGCCTAAAGGGTAAGCCAGACCGCCGACAACCAACCCTGACTCATCACGGGCTACAACACCAACCGCCGCTGCACGTGTGGAAGGGTCGAAAGCCCCATCCACATTAACTTTAATGTGACCACGAGGGGGATGTCTCCAACGAGAAGGAGAGACCGTCAAGGGGGTAGGAGAGGTAGGTGAAGATATAGCTTCAGAGTAGTCACGATGAAGACTGATGGAATTGACAACAATTAACCACGGGGGTTGAAGATGTCGGTTATGGATCCAGTCATTGTGCCTGTTCCAAATGTTCCACAGAGTAGTCAAGAAAAGCCCGAAGAGGTCAGAGGAAAGGAGGCCAGCACCTTCCTCTAGCCATTGAAGGCCGGTGGAAGCAGTGCTGTTGATTAGAGAGATAGGAAGGCCAATCAAACGAAGGGCCTCCGAGGCACCAGAGCAATCACGTAGAGCATGGAGAATCGATTCCGTACCGGAATGACAAACGGGGCAGGGACCTGAGTCTGGTGCAAAAGCCTGTAGGCGAACCCCGACAGGTAGAGCCTTAGATCCCAAGCGCCAGCCAAAAGTTTTGACTTTAGGTAAGACCTTGAGTTTGGAGAGAAACTTCCAAATCCGTGGAGGGCGAATTATAGGTTCTGGGGGGCGTTGCAAAAAGAGATAGCCAGATCTAACTGAATAAATACCAGAATCATTAGGGCTCCATAGGATGGAGTCACGAGTATCATTGATAATAGGAATTGATAAAACTAAGTCGGCATCGGCGTTGTAAAGTACGCACGGACTTTAGTAGGGTCCCAAGCTGCTTGGTTCTGAATCATAAAGTCGCGACAACGAATGTGGACTTCATCCGATATCTCATATTCCCCATAAAGGTGTATAGGCGAGGAGCCTCCCTAGTTGTCTTGATGGAGTCATATGTTACTATTAATACCAGGTCAATAGAGGAAACCTCCAAAAAGATGTTGCATAGCATGATAAAGACCTTTCCAGGCAAAAGATCCACGAGAAGGCCGAGATGCATTAAGAATGTTGCCTGAAGGAAAGTATTTTGATTTATAAATTTGACCCAGAAGGGAATCTGGTTCGCAGATAAGGCGCCATAATTGTTTATCAAGAAGCGCAATGTTAAGGTTATTGAGATCCCTAAATCCCATATCTCCTACTGATTTAGGCAAGCACACCTGTTACCAAGGGAGCATCTGCCAACCTTTCTTATTAGTTTTGCCAGACCACCAATATCGTCGAATGGCAGAGGTCATATCATCAATAATGTTTTGGGGTAATAAATAACATGACATAACATATTGAGGTAGAGATTGTAACACAACTTTAATAAAGATTTCCTTACCACTGAAGGAAAGGAGTTGTTTGTCCCATTTGGACAATCTTTCATGAACTTTATCTCGTATAAACCCTACGGATAAGGTCTTATTTTTACCAATAAGAAGAGGTACCCCCAGATAGACACCAGGGTTGGAGACCTCACAAACTTGAAGGTAGGAATTAATAGCATGGCGAGTCGAACTGGGAGTGCGTGGATTGTAAAAAATAGTGGACTTATCAAAATTAACTGCTTGTCCAGAGGCAGAAGCGTATGTTTGGAGAGCTAATTTAAGATGAGCGGCTTCCTCTGGTTTCGAGTTGAGAAAAACTATACAATCATCTGCAAATAGAAGGTGGTTAACCTTGGGTCCATGCTTGCCGGCACCAAGGCCAGGAAGCAGACCATGTTGTTTAGCATCAGACAAAAAAGCTGAAAGCCCTTGAGTGCAAAAAAGGAAAAGAAAAGTGGATAAAAGGGTCACCTTGGCGGAGACCCCGTTGAGGCCGAAAAAAGGGGGATAAGGAGTTGTTGACCTTAACCGTAAAAGACACTGAGGAGATACATCGCATTAAAAGAGATACCCATGATGGTGCAAAGCCCATACGGTTCATGACATTTTCAAGGAAAGACCATTCAACCCTATCAAAGGCCTTTTCCATATCAAGCTTAAGAGAAGCACCTTGAGTAGACTTAGAAGTACCAGTGTTAATAGAGTGAATTATTTCGTGAGCAATAAGAATATTATCTGTGATATTACGTCCCTGAACGAAGGCAACTTGGTTGGAACTAATTCAAAAGGGGATCGTATGTTTCATCCTATTAACTAAAACCTTGGCAATAATTTTGTATATTACTGTGCAGAGACTAACGGGCCTGAGATGCCTCATAGAAGTTGGATCCTTAATCTTAGGTATGAGTACCAAAATTGTTTGGTTTACCGAAGCCATATCTGCTGACCCATTGAGAAGATTAAGGCAGAGCGTGGTGACATCTGATCCTACTGTATCCCAATGTTGTCGAAAGAAACCGCTAGGCAAGCCATAAATGCCAGGGGCTTTTCTTGGATCAATATCGCGGAAAGCGGTGATGATCTCCTCCGTTTTGAATTCCCTAGAGAGGGACTCATTCATAGCAGGCGTAATGGAGGGAGGGATTTTTTATAGAATTTGATCTGATAAGGAGGGGTTAGAGGAAGTAAAAAGAGTGTGGAAGTATGAGGATGCAATTGTCATAAGATCGGAGTCGGCAGTACACCAATTGTTGTTGGCATCAAAAAGGCTAGTGATGGTATTCTTTTTTTTCCTGCTAGTAGCGCGGGCATGAAAAAAATGGGTATTTTTGTCTCCTTGAGATAACCATAGGTTGCGAGAGCGCTGCGCCCAGTACACTTCCTGCTCATTTAGTAATTTGTGGAGCTCAGTTTTGGCAGCAATGTATTTACCTTCAGCAGTAGCCGAGAGAGGTCGCTGTAAAAATTTGTTGATTCTCTTAGTGAGAATATTGATACGACCAGTGGACTTAAATCTTTGTTGGGATTGCCAATCTCCTAAGCAGGAGCCAATAGCTTTAATTTTATCAAGGGTATTGCCCTTAGTAGAAGTCCAAGTTTGTTTGACAACAGAGATGCCATCGTCATTGGTTGCCCAGCAATTTTCAAAACGAAAATTAGATGGCGGGGGTCAGTGGTTTGTTAGTGGTGGTGGTTCCGTATTCAAGAGTAGAAAGTAGTGATCAGATTTAGCATCAAAATCGGAAATAATGTTATAATTGGGATTATTAGCTTTCCATGCCATATTTCCTACAAAACGGTCTAATCTCTCAAATAAAGTAGGAGTTTTAGGCCCAAGTTTAGACCAAGTGAACCAACCCTTGGAAGGTTTGCAGTCAAAAAGGTTATTACGGGAGAGGCATTGTCGGAAATTATTGATTTGAGATCTTGCACGACGACAGTCGCCTTGTTTCTCATTATCAGATAGGATTTCGTTGAAATCACCACCGAGAAGCCAAGGTAGACCATCATTGTTGTTTAGCGAATCAATTAAATCACAAGTTTTAGTTTTATTACTTGTTTCAGAATAACCATGTATTCCAGTGAAATAAAACGAATAAGAATTGCATCTAACATAAGTATGAATGAAACGATCTGAATAAGCAAGCATAGAAATATCATAATTATTCAAGGAAAATAAAGCAATACCAGAGCAGTTATCAGAGTAATCAACCGAAAAAACCAAATCCATACCTAGCAAAGAACTAAGACGGCTACAAGCCATATTTTTAAGTTTAGTTTCACATAAAAAAGTAAATCAGGAGAATGAAGACGAACATATTGCTGGAGGTGTTGAACTGCCTGGACCTTCCCAAGACCCTGACAGTTCCAGCATAAGATGATCATTTCCCTCGGCGGGGCTGTGAGTCAGCCGCCGTCGGAAAGTTTTTTCCGCTGCTCATCCCAGCTTTCGGGGTTAGAGAATGAGAGGGCCTGGACTTCTTTGGCTGGAGGATCATATAGATAGGGGAGCGTCTCTTAGTGCCACGTTGGGAGGGATAGGGATAAAAGCAGGAGCCGATGATGCATCATTGGGATAGTTCTTAAGAAGCCAAGAGTCAAATGCATCAAAAAGAGAAATTCCGGTTTGAAGGAAAGGCTTACTTAATTGAGCATCCAGTTTCTGTACTTGTTGAGCAGTAGGGCTTGGAACACCATCATCTTGGCCTTCCAAGTCGCCTTGCTCAGAGTCCTCAGGGATATGGTATATGGTATTCAAGGGTTGTGGTAATAAAACCCGAGGAGGGAGTGGAGCTCGTGATGGAATCTGGGCTTCCAGTTTAGTAATGGGCGGCTCAGAAGATTCCTCCCCTATTATCTCATCATTATTGTTAATATCCTCAGTAGGAAGATCTGCAAAAGTGGCAGCATCCCCTTCGTTGAGTTTCCCTAAGAATTCAGAGAAAGATGAAATGAGTTTCAATTGTGGGAATCGTTGGATAAAAAGAAAATGATGGTGTTTTATAAGAGTCAGACCCGAATCTTGCGCAGAGGCCACGGGTTCAACAACGGATTTACCCTTGTCCTTTGGGTCTGTAGAGAAGGGGGAATCAATAAAAAAACATAAAAGAAAATAGATAATTTGTAGGTGCTAGAATAAAGGTGGCAAAATACCTATCGGTGGGTGCTGGTTAGCATTAGTAGGGGCCTCAACAGATTTACCCTTGTCCGTTAAATCTGTATAAAAAAGAGAATCCATATATGAACAAGGTGAAAAATAGATAAGTTGTTGGATCCAGAAAACAATTGATAAAATACCTATCGGTGGGTGGCGACTAGCATTAGTAGAGGGCTCGACAGTTTGGATACGACCACGTGTTCCCTAATCCCGGCGACGCGGGGGAAGCCAACGGAGCCAATCACCATACTGAAGTTTAGTCGGATCAATCGTGGCTTTGTTGGGACAGTGTTCGAAGATATGACTAATGAGGCCAAACCCGTGGCAAAGTAGAGGAAGACGCTCAAATTGGAGACGACAAGAAGTAGTACGTGTACCTTTCCCAATAAGTAGAAATCGACGGACAAGCTTAGAGATGTCCATGAGAATTTCAACTTGTAAAAATTCGGTCATATTTCCTCTTTCTCTTCGTGTGTCAGTTCTGAGGACAGTGCCAACCATATCACCAAGAGATTGGCCCACTAGGTGAGTTCTATCGGGATCTTCCAAAAAAGGTTTGGGTAGAGCAAGTATACGGAACCATATCCGCATAGGATTGAAGGAATATTCATCCATGCTTTTTCCAGGGTTATATTCAGCAAGAGCCATCCATTCATCTTTATAAAGACAGGGCCTCGTTCAAAAACATCATCTCGATCACTAATTGTGGCAAATTCAATTCTAAAAAAAGAATCTCTAATAATGGAAATTGACTTGAGATTATTCTTTTTCCAAATACCTTCAAAAGCGGAGAGAACAGCCCAGTCATCAATCGGCTTTGTGGAGATGAATTTACCAATTAGAATTGTTTTCGGATCCTCCTCAAAGAAGTCAAAATCTGGAGTATAGACAACATTTGCTTCCTCATTTGTAAGGTCGAGGTTGATGTAGTGGGGAAGAGAGGATGAAGAAGCCATTTGGTCGAAGAAAGGAGAGTGAGAAGTTAAGGTTGACGAATAGTGGAAGACTGGGAAAAGGAAAATGAGGAAGAAAGGTACCTTATAATGAAAAATTGCATAAAGAAAGAAGGTAACTATGGAGTTAAGGGAAGGGAAAGAAATGTAATTGGAATGAGAGGAGAAAAGGTTTCCATAATTTAGAAATGAAGTTCGTAGATTAAGATTGATAGGAGAGAGAATCGTGGGAAATTGACATGTGAAGTTAATGAGTTGGATTGTGGAATAAGAGGAGGGAAAGTTTCCAAAATTTGGATATGAAGATCGTATGCAAATAAGGAAAGAAGGGAGAATCGTGGGGATTGGACAGATGGAATTAAGAATCTGGGTATAGGATATATCGATAAGGAAATAAAGAAAAGTAGGAGGGTGAATATGGTAAAGAAAGAAAGTTCAATTGGGAAATCATATAAGGTGTGGTATGGAAAGAAGCCCTTAAATAATGGGGGAACGTATAAAAGGATAGTGTGAAGAAAAATAATAGGGGATAATTTGAGGAAGGAAATTCATAAATGGGGGAAGTGTAAGAAATAATTAAGGTAAGTGCTGTATACAATTTGAAATTATAATAGAATCTGGGAAGAGAGATATCCAAGTAATTGTGTAGGACAAATAAGGTAAAAGGCAAAATATTCCAAAAGGCAAGTAGATTCACAGCTTTGACAGATAAGATATTTGTATTTATGGTAATAGTGAGGATCACTAGAGGCATGAGATAAAGTAGGAAATAAATTATGAAGATAATTAAGGGATGGGGGGTAAATGTAGGCATTGGTGGAAGAAACGAAAAATAGTAATTGTTGTAAGAGGGTGTTAGTGAGTCACAGGTTGGCACCATAAGGTGAAAGAGGGAAGGATGTGTTACGTAAGGAGAGCTGACTTT
This sequence comes from Hibiscus trionum, assembly GCA_030270665.1. Taxonomy (NCBI): domain Eukaryota; kingdom Viridiplantae; phylum Streptophyta; class Magnoliopsida; order Malvales; family Malvaceae; genus Hibiscus; species Hibiscus trionum. The sequence goes on along the minus strand of BSYR01000026.1, from coordinate 33,868,357 downwards.
AAAATTGATAGCATTCAAAAGCCTAAATATCAGGGATTGAATTTGAAGGATTGGGTAGCGTTTGACCTTTTGTTTAACAAATAAAGAGGGCAGAGTCTGATTGAGAGCATATAATTTTGATGAAACTTGAGACCATATTAATGAAATGACTGAGTACGGCCTTGCAATTTTAACAAATTTTGATAAAATTTTGTAAATTTTGCCGGGAGAAGATTGGAGAGAAAGAATGATAAAAGGATTGGGGATATTACTGTATAATAGTTTTGTGTAATAGATTGTTTTCACCTGGGAGGTGATCGTAGTAAGCCCCCTTAAAAGGGTTCGATTAATGGCACTGAATAGGTGTAGTGGGTAACAGGAGAACACAACAAGAACAGATTAAGGTTAAAAAAGATATGAATAACGTAATTGAAGATCTTAAGTGTACGAGGAAAAATAAAACCATCAAAAAAACTAACGAACCAACCATAGAATAAATGCATGATGAGGGTAAAAGACATATTGTACGTAGATAACAAATAAGGCCAAAAATAAATAGAGGATGTGGTATTGGTATTGGAGAAACAAAACAGGAAGAAAATAATACCAGGAAGCATATCATCAAGTAAAGAAACTAAGCATGAAATAAGAGTAAAAAAGAACGCAGAAAGCAAGAGTAAAGGAAGAAGCAAGCAGAGAAAAGGCACACACAGAAAATAAGGATTACAAACCATGGGATAGAGAGAAGAGGGGAGAAGAAACTTAGTACATACCAAATGAGCAAAGGAAAGGGGGTAAAAGAATAATTACAGGCCCATAAGCAATAAAAGAGGAAAATATAAAAAATAAAGGCAGCTAGACATGGGTAGAGGCAGCAGACGCAGCTATGCGACCAGCTTTGTAGAATGGCAGCCACACGGGTGGGGTATGTAACTTGCAAGACAAGAAGAAAGGCGTAAGATGACGAAAAAATATTGTAGTATAGAAAAGGCCATACAGTGGTACAAAATATAATAGGAAACAGAGGGTTCCAAAGTCTCATAGCAAAGAGGGTGGATAAGCATGGTATGATAGAGTGATAAAAGTAATGAAACAATCCAACCATTATAGCAAAAATAAAATGAGGCAAAGAAATATGGTGTGGTAAATATGAAGAGGTAAGCATAACATTATAATGTGGAACATGTAACGAAAGGGAACCGTTCTTATAAAAAGTAGAGAAAACTCGGTAAACAAAGAGAAGCAGAATGAAGGTAAGGGAGCCAAAAAAGCAAAGCAATATGATGCAACACCACAAAGAGCCAAAAGGCCTGATGAGGATGATATGTGCAGAATAGGAGGGATCATCAGTGAACATATTGTACATAAAAGTAGGATAGAGATCAATAGTTATGAAGGTTCCCACGTGGTGGGTCGTAGCAAAATTCCCTTTGAGGGATCGAAAGAGACCAATGATCATGGTGATATTAACAATATAGGAAGATAAGTTGCACACTGAAAACAATAAGAAATTAAACACACAAATCATAATCTTAGGATATGTAAAATTGGTAAAACCCCAAATAGGAAAATGATGGATAGAACATTTAGCATAATAATGAATATAAAAAGAAAACAAAACCCTGAGGAGGCTAGTTAAACAACGACCCGCTGTTGAAAGGATGGTAAGAGCAGATTTAACCAAAGAAATAGGTAAGAAAGACTTAGAATTGAGAGCAAATATATATAAAACAAGGGGATTGCCCCAAAACATAAAGTGGTCATAAAATATCAGAAGATCACAAAGATACATCGAAAGTCTGGTGAATAAAATCTTGAAGCAAAAAAAGATGGTGTGTAAGCCACAATAAACCAAATACAATAGGGGAAAATCAGATAAAGAATTGATATTAATAAGTGAAAAATGCAAGAACCAGTATGTGAAAGACCATAAGTATTGATGAATAGAATAAAACAAAATAACAGTAGTGATAGTAAAAATTGTAAAGAGAAAAAATCAAATTGACATGGAGGTGTAATATTGAGGCCAAACCTGTGGTGCAATAGTAGTATATCCCTAAAATTAAAATAGTTACAGAGAAAAAGTGTATTCCCAAAAGGATTGAAAAATTCCCACATGGAGGGTCGATAGAAGTTTCCCAAGATGGGATCGGTAGGCAGCAGTGAAGAAACATACAATAGTAGAAAAAAATGGGGGCAAATCCCAGCAAAAATCAAAATTAACCATATCATTAAATATAATAGAGAGGAGAAAACATAGTTGGATATAATGTAATTGAGAGCATACATGTAAAAAAAATATAGAAACAGAGTAAAAAAAATACTAATAGGGAAAAATTGAAACAGAGTAATTGGATATAATGGTGGGATGAAACAGTGGCAGCAAACGAAAATTGAATGATTGTAATTGTAACAAGAATCAGGGGGTAAAAAAAGGAAAATCGAAAATTGAAATGTGGGAGTGAAAGGATATTACCAGATGTAGTTGGGGTTGCAATCCTTCTTACGGCCGTTAGGGAAGGGGGAAAACCCAAGGAAATATCTGAAAATATACAAAGAGTGAGAAGCGCAACATGGAATATCGAATGAAATAAAGCCCTATAAAATTTTGCATAATAAAATTAGGAGAAGGGGATTTGTCCCAATTTTCCGCTGAGTAGCGGTGGCTGGGAAGCCCTAGAAGACGGTATACAGCGCATGTAATCGAAACCGGATCGGAGATCCTGCAAACGTGAAAGAAAACATAAGACAACGTTAAAAGTAGAGGAAGAGAGAAGGGAGATTGAAAAAGGGGTGTGCGGCTTGTGGCCTGGTGTCCGACGGCGGATAAAGATCTGACGGCTGGAAAATCTGGTGGCTCTTGATAGATGGCAGATCTGTGAAGCCCATATTTGTATCTCGCAAAAACCACCAAATATTTGGGGTTAGCAAGAACACAAAACGATCGAAGCAAAAAGACCCAAAAAATTCAGAATAAAAAATATGAAAAAGAAAATGAAAGAAAAGATAAAACAAGGAAAGGGTGGGAAATCTGGCGGCTGGAGAGACCAGTGGCACAGGGTAGATGGCAGATCTGAGGGAACCATATATGTTTCTCGCAACAAACCACAAAAAGTTCGGGATTAGCAAGAATATAAAACGATCGGGGCAAAAAAATCTATAAAAAATAGAATAAAGAATATAAAGAAGAAAATAAAGGAGAAAATCAAAGAATAGATAAAACAGGGGAAGGGTGGGATGGCTTTTCGAGAGATTCTTACCATGAAGTGCTGGGTTCTCATGGGGACCGTCGTCTGGTGAGGAGGAGTGAGAGCAGGTGGTCGGCTTGGTAAAGGGGAATGAAGCGGCAGAGAGGCCAAAGACAAAAGAAAGGGGGGAAGGGGAAAGAGCACGGGGGAAAGAGAAAATGAAGGGAAAACGCAAAAGCAAAAAACCTCACACCAAACCTAGAGAAACCCGAGAGAGAGAGAATTCCGAGAGTCATCCCACACCCGTTACCCGTTGGACTTTTAACTGAGTAAAAAGTACAAAAATTGAGTTTTTACAATATAATCGTGTTGAAAAGATCGTAATCAATTATATTAACTCCTAAAATTTGATTAAAACTAGTTTTTCAGTCATTTTTGAAGAGGTTTCGGGCGAGCGGGTCTAAATGGGCCGTAAAATGGACCCGTTGAACTTTTAACTGAGTAAAAAATACTAAATTTGAGTTTTTGAAAAATAATCTTGTTGAAAAGCTGGTAATCAAATATATGAACTCCTAAAATTGGATCAAAACTTATTTTTCGGTCCTTTTTGTAGAGGTTTCGGGTGAGCGGGTCTAAATGGGCCTTAAAATGGACCCGTTGAACTTATAATTGCGTAAAAAGAACATAAATTGAATTTTTGCAATACAATAGTGTTGAAAAGCTCGTAATCGATGATATGAACTCTTAAGTTTTGATTAAAACTTGTTTTACGGTCCTTTTTGTAGAGGTTTCGGACGAGCGAGACTAAATGGGTCGTAAAATGGACCCGTTGGACTTTTAACTGAGTAAAAAGTACATAAATTGAGTTTTTGCAATATAATCGTGTTGAAAAGATCGTAATCAATTATATGAACTCCTAAAATTTGATTAAAACTTGTTTTTCAGTCATTTTTGAAGAGGTTTCGGGCGAGCGGGTCTAAATGGGCCGTAAAATGGACCCGTTGGACTTTTAACTGAGTAAAAAATACCGAATTTGTGTTTTTGCAATATAATCTTGTTGAAAAGCTCGTAATCAATTATATGAACTCCTAAAATTGGATCAAAACTTGTTTTTCAGTCCTTTTTGTAGAGGTTTCGGACGAGCGGGTCTTAATGGGCCTTAAAATGGACCCGTTGAACTTATAACTGCGTAAAAAGAACAAAAATTGAATTTTTGCAAAATAATTGTGTTGAAAAGCTCGTAATCAACGATATGAACTCTTACGTTTTGATTAAAACTTGTTTTGCGGTCCTTTTTGTAGAGGTTTCGGACGAGCGAGTCAAAATGGGCCGTAAAATGGACTCGTTAGACTTTTAACTGAATAAAAAAATACATAAATTGAGTTTTTGCAATACAATCGTGTTGAAACGATCGTAATCAATTATATGAACTCCTAAAATTTGATTAAAACTTGTTTTTTTGTCATTTTTGAAGATGTTTCGGGCGAGCGGGTCTAAATGGGCCGTAAAATGGACCCGTTGGAATTTTAACTGAGTAAAAAACACCGAATTTGAGTTTTTGCAATATAATCTTGTTGAAAAGCTCGTAATCAATTATATGAACTCCTAAAATTGGATCAAAACTTGTTTTTCGGTCCGTTTTGTAGAGGTTTTGGACGAGAGAGTCTAAATGGGCCTTAAAATGGACCCGTTGAACTTATAACTGCGTAAAAAGAACAGAAATTTAATTTTTGCAATACAATAGTGTTCAAAAGCTCGTAATCAATGATAAGAACTCTTAAGTTTTGATTAAAACTTGTTTTTCAGTCATTTTTGAATAGGTTTCGGGCGAGCGGGTCTAAATGGGCCGTAAAATAGACCCGGTTGACTTTTAACTGAGTAAAAAATACCGAATTTGAGTTTTTGCAATATAATCTTGTTGAAAAGCTCGTAATCAATTATATGAACTCCTAAAATTGGATCAAAACTTGTTTTTTGGTCCTTTTGTAGAGGTTTCGGACGAGCGAGTCTAAATGGGCCTTAAAATGGACCTGTTGAACTTATAACTGCGTAATAAAACAGAAATTGAATTTTTGCAATACAATAGTGTTGAAAAGCTCGTAATCAACGTTATGAACTCTTAAGTTTTGATTAAAACTTGTTTTGCGGTTCTTTTTGTAGAGCTTTCAGACGAGCGGGTCTAAATGGGCCGTAAAATGGACCCGTTGGACTTTTAACTGAGTAAAAAGTACAAAAATTGAGTTTTTGCAATATAATCGTGTTGAAAAGATCGTAATCATTGACATGAAGTCCTAAAATTTTATTAAAACTTGTTTTTCGGTCATTTTTGAAGAGGTTTCGGGCGAGCGGGTCTAAATGGGCCGTAAAATGGACCTGTTGGACTTTTAACTGAGTAAAAAATATCGAATTAGTGTTTTTGCAATATAATCGTGTTGAAAAGCTCGTAATTAATTATATGAACTCCTAAGATTTGATTAAAACTTGTTTTTCAGTCATTTTTGAAGAGGTTTCGGGCGAGCGGGTCTAAATGGGCCGTAAAATGGACCCGTTGGACTTTTAACTGAGTAAAAAATACCGAATTTGTGTTTTTGTAATATAATCTTGTTGAAAAGCTCGTAATCAATTATATGAACTCCTAAAATTGGATCAAAACTTGTTTTTCGGTTCTTTTTGTAGAGGTTTCGGACGAGCAGGTCTAAATGGGCCTTAAAATGGACCCGTTGAACTTATAACTGCGTAAAAAGAACAGAAATTGAATTTTTGCAATATAATAGTGTTGAAAAGCTCGTAATCAACGATATGAACTCTTAATTTTTGATTAAGACTTGTTTTGCGGTCCTTTTGTAGAGGTTTCGGACGAGAGGGTCAAAATGGGCCGTAAAATGGACTCGTTAGACTTTTAACTGAGTAAAAAAATACAGAAATTGAGTTTTTGCAATATAATCCTGTTGAAACGATCGTAATCAATTATATGAACTCCTAAAATTTGATTAAAACTTGTTTTTTCAGTCATTTTTGAAGATGTTTCGGGCGAGCGGGTCTAAATGGACCGTAAAATGGACCCGTTGGACTTTTAACTGATTAAAAAACACCGAATTTGAGTTTTTGCAATATAAACTTGTTGAAAAGCTCGTAATCAATTATATGAACTCCTTATATTGGATCAAAACTTGTTTTTCGGTCCTTTTTGTAGAGGTTTCGGACGAGAGAGTCTAAATGGGCCTTAAAATGGACCCGTTGAACTTATAACTGCGTAAAAAGAACAGAAATTTAATTTTTGCAATAAAATAGTGTTCAAAAGCTCGTAATCAACGATATGAACTCTTAAGTTTTGATTAAAACTTGTTTTTCAGTCATTTTTGAAGAGGTTTCGGGCGAGCGGGTCTAAATGGGTCGTAAAATGGACCCGGTTAACTCTTAACTGAGTAAAAAATACCGAATTTGAGTTGTTGCAATATAATCTTGTTGAAAAGCTCGTAATCAATTATATGAACTCCTAAAATTGGATCAAAACTTGTTTTTCGGTCCTTTTGTAGAGGTTTCGGACGAGCGAGTCTAAATGGGCCTTAAAATGGACCTGTTGAACTTATAACTACGTAAAAAAACAGAAATTGATTTTTTGCAATACAATATTGTTGAAAAGCTCGTAATCAATGATATGAACACTTAAGTTTTGATTAAAACTTGTTTTGCGGTTCTTTTTGTAGAGGTTTCAGACGAGCGGGTCTAAATGGGCCGTAAAATCGACCCGTTGGACTTTTAACTGAGTAAAAGTACAAAAATTGAGTTTTTGCAATATACTCGTGTTGAAAAGATCGTAATCAATGATATGAAGTCCTAAAATTTTATTAAAACTTGTTTTTCGGTCATTTTTGAAGAGGTTTCAGACGAGCGGGTCTAAATGGGCCGTAAAATGGACCCGTTGGACTTTTAACTGAGTAAAAAATATCGAATTAGTGTTTTTGCAATATAATCTTGTTGAAAAGCTCGTAATTAATTATATAAAATCCTAAAATTTTTATCAAAACTTGTTTTTTAGTCATTTTTGAAGAGGTTTCGGGCGAGCGGGTCTAAATGGACCGTAAAATGGACCCGTTGGACTTTTAACTGAGTAAAAAACACCGAATTTGAGTTTTTGCAATATAATCTTGTTGAAAAGCTCGTAATCAATTATATGAACTCCTAAAATTGGATCAAAACTTGTTTTTCGGTCCGTTTTGTAGAGGTTTTGGACGAGAGAGTCTAAATGGGCCTTAAAATGGACCCGTTGAACTTATAACTGCGTAAAAAGAACAGAAATTTAATTTTTGCAATACAATAGTGTTCAAAAGCTCGTAATCAATGATAAGAACTCTTAAGTTTTGATTAAAACTTGTTTTTCAGTCATTTTTGAATAGGTTTCGGGCGAGCGGGTCTAAATGGGCCGTAAAATAGACCCGGTTGACTTTTAACTGAGTAAAAAATACCGAATTTGAGTTTTTGCAATATAATCTTGTTGAAATGCTCGTAATCAATTATATGAACTCCTAAAATTGGATCAAAACTTGTTTTTTGGTCCTTTTGTAGAGGTTTCGGACGAGCGAGTCTAAATGGGCCTTAAAATGGACCTGTTGAACTTATAACTGCGTAATAAAACAAAAATTGAATTTTTGCAATACAATAGTGTTGAAAAGCTCGTAATCAACGTTATGAACTCTTAAGTTTTGATTAAAACTTGTTTTGCGGTTCTTTTTGTAGAGCTTTCAGACGAGCGGGTCTAAATGGGCCGTAAAATGGACCCGTTGGACTTTTAACTGAGTAAAAAGTACAAAAATTGAGTTTTTGCAATATAATCGTGTTGAAAAGATCGTAATCATTGACATGAAGTCCTAAAATTTTATTAAAACTTGTTTTTCGGTCATTTTTGAAGAGGTTTCGGGCGAGCGGGTCTAAATGGGCCGTAAAATGGACCTGTTGGACTTTTAACTGAGTAAAAAATATCGAATTAGTGTTTTTGCAATATAATCGTGTTGAAAAGCTCGTAATTAATTATATGAACTCCTAAGATTTGATTAAAACTTGTTTTTCAGTCATTTTTGAAGAGGTTTCGGGCGAGCGGGTCTAAATGGGCCGTAAAATGGACCCGTTGGACTTTTAACTGAGTAAAAAATACCGAATTTGTGTTTTTGTAATATAATCTTGTTGAAAAGCTCGTAATCAATTATATGAACTCCTAAAATTGGATCAAAACTTGTTTTTCGGTTCTTTTTGTAGAGGTTTCGGACGAGCAGGTCTAAATGGGCCTTAAAATGGACCCGTTGAACTTATAACTGCGTAAAAAGAACAGAAATTGAATTTTTGCAATATAATAGTGTTGAAAAGCTCGTAATCAACGATATGAACTCTTAATTTTTGATTAAGACTTGTTTTGCGGTCCTTTTGTAGAGGTTTCGGACGAGAGGGTCAAAATGGGCCGTAAAATGGACTCGTTAGACTTTTAACTGAGTAAAAAAATACAGAAATTGAGTTTTTGCAATATAATCCTGTTGAAACGATCGTAATCAATTATATGAACTCCTAAAATTTGATTAAAACTTGTTTTTTCAGTCATTTTTGAAGATGTTTCGGGCGAGCGGGTCTAAATGGACCGTAAAATGGACCCGTTGGACTTTTAACTGATTAAAAAACACCGAATTTGTGTTTTTGCAATATAAACTTGTTGAAAAGCTCGTAATCAATTATATGAACTCCTTATATTGGATCAAAACTTGTTTTTCGGTCCTTTTTGTAGAGGTTTCGGACGAGAGAGTCTAAATGGGCCTTAAAATGGACCCGTTGAACTTATAACTGCGTAAAAAGAACAGAAATTTAATTTTTGCAATAAAATAGTGTTCAAAAGCTCGTAATCAACGATATGAACTCTTAAGTTTTGATTAAAACTTGTTTTTCAGTCATTTTTGAAGAGGTTTCGGGCGAGCGGGTCTAAATGGGTCGTAAAATGGACCCGGTTAACTCTTAACTAAGTAAAAAATACCGAATTTGAGTTTTTGCAATATAATCTTGTTGAAAAGCTCGTAATCAATTATATGAACTCCTAAAATTGGATCAAAACTTGTTTTTCGGTCCTTTTTGTAGAGGTTTTGGACGAGCGGGTCTAAATGGGCCTTAAAATTGACCCTTTGAACTTATATTTGCGTAAAAAGAACAGAAATTGAATTTTTGCAATACAATAGTGTTGAAAAGCTCATAATCAACGATATGAACTCTTAAGTTTTGATTAAAACTTGTTTTGCGCTCCTTTTTGTACAGGTTTCGGACGAGCGGGTCTAAATGGGCCTTAAAATGGGCTCGTTGGACTTTTAACTGAGTAAAAAGTACAAAAATTGAGTTTTTGCAATATAATCGCGTTGAAAAGATCGTAATCAATTATATGAAGTCCTAAAATTTGATTAAACTTGTTTTTCAGTCATTTTTGAAGAGCTTTCGGGCGAGCGGGTCTAAATGGGCCGTAAAATAGACCCGTTGGACTTTTAACTGAGTAAAAAATACAGAATTTGAGTTTTTGCAATATAATCTTGTTGAAAAGCTCGTAATCAATTATATGAACTCTCAAAATTGGATGAAAGCTTGTTTTTCGGTCCTTTTTGTAGAGGTTTCGGACGAGCGAGTCTAAATGGGCCTTAAAATGGACCCGTTGAACTTATAACTGCGTAAAAAGAACATAAATTGAATTTTTGCAATTCAATAGTGTTCAAAAGCTCGTAATCAACGATATGAACTCTTAAGTTTTGATTAAAACTTGTTTTTCAGTCATTTTTGAAGAGGTTTTGTGCGAGCGGGTCTAAATGGGCCGTAAAATGGACCAGTTGGACTTTTAACTGAGTAAAAAACACCGAATTTAAGTTTTTGCAATATAATCTTGTTGAAAAGCTCGTAATCAATTATATGAACTCCTAATATTGGATCAAAACTTGTTTTTCAGTCCTTTTTGTAGAGGTTTTGAACGAGAGAGTCTAAATGGGCCTTAAAATGGACCCGTTGAACTTATAACTGCGTAAAAAGAACAAAAATTGAATTTTTGCAATACTATAGTGTTCAAAAGCTTGTAATCAACGATATGAACTCTTAAGTTTTGATTAAAACTTGTTTTGCGGTCCTTTTTGTAGTGGTTTCGGGCGAGCGGGTCTAAATGGGCCGTAAAATGGACCCGTTGGACTTTTAACTGAGTAAAAAACACCGAATTTGAGTTTTTGCAATATAATCTTGTTGAAAAGCTCGTAATCAATTATATGAACTCCTAAAATTGGATCAAAACTTGTTTTTCGGTCCGTTTTGTAGAGGTTTTGGACGAGCGGGTCTAAATGGGCCTTAAAATGGATCCGTTGAACTTATAACTGCGTAAAAAGAATAGAAATTGATTTTTTGCAATACAATAGTGTTGCAAAAGCTCATAATCAACGATATGAACTCTTAAGTTTTGATTAAAACTTGTTTTGCGGTCCTTTTTGTAGTGGTTTCGGGCGAGCGGGTCTAAATGGGCCGTAAAATGGACTCGTTGGACTTTTAACTGAGTAAAAAACACCGAATTTGAGTTTTTGCAATATAATCTTGTTGAAAAGCTCGTAATCAATTATATGAACTCCTAAAATTGGATCAAAACTTGTTTTTCGGTCCGTTTTGTAGAGGTTTTGGACGAGAGAGTCTAAATGGGCCTTAAAATGGACCCGTTGAACTTATAACTGCGTAAAAAGAACAAAAATTTAATTTTTGCAATACAATAGTGTTCAAAAGCTCGTAATCAATGATAAGAACTCTTAAGTTTTGATTAAAACTTGTTTTTCAGTCATTTTTGAATTGGTTTCGGGCGAGCGGGTCTAAATGGGCCGTAAAATAGACCCGGTTGACTTTTAACTGAGTAAAAAATACCAAATTTGAGTTTTTGCAATATAATATTGTTGAAAAGCTCGTAATCAATTATATGAACTCCTAAAATTGGATCAAAACTTGTTTTTCGGTCCTTTTGTAGAGGTTTCGGACGAGCGAGTCTAAATGGGCCTTAAAATGGACATGTTGAACTTATAACTGCGTAATAAAACAGAAATTGAATTTTTGCAATACAATAGTGTTGAAAAGCTCGTAATCAACGATATGAACTCTTAAGTTTTGATTAAAACTTGTTTTGCGGTTCTTTTTGTAGAGCTTTCAGACGAGCGGGTCTAAATGGGCCATAAAATGGACCCGTTGGACTTTTAACTGAGTAAAAAGTACAAAAATTGAGTTTTTGCAATATAATCGTGTTGAAAAGATCGTAATCAATGATATGAAGTCCTAAAATTTTATTAAAACTTGTTTTTCGGTCATTTTTGAAGAGGTTTCGGGCGAGCGGGTCTAAATGGGCCGTAAAATGGACCCGTTGGACTTTTAACTGAGTAAAAAATACCGAATTAGTGTTTTTGCAATATAATCGTGTTGAAAAGCTCGTAATTAATTATATGAACTCCTAAAATTTGATTAAAACTTGTTTTTCAATCATTTTTGAAGAGGTTTCGGGCGAGCGGGTCTAAATGGGCCGTAAAATGGACCCGTTGGACTTTTAACTGAGTAAAAAATACCGAATTTGTGTTTTTGCAATATAATCTTGTTGAAAAGCTCGTAATCAATTATATGAACTCCTAAAATTGGATCAAAACTTGTTTTTCGGTTCTTTTTGTAGAGGTTTCGGACGAGCAGGTCTAAATGGGCCTTAAAATTGACCCGTTGAACTTATAACTGCGTAAAAAGAACATAAATTGAATTTTTGCAATATAATAGTGTTGAAAAGCTCGTAATCAACGATATGAACTCTTAAGTTTTGATTAAAACTTGTTTTGCGGTCCTTTTGTAGAGGTTTCGGACGAGCGGGTCAAAATGGGCCGTAAAATGGACTCGTTAGACTTTTAACTGAGTAAAAAAATACAGAAATTGAGTTTTGCAATATAATCCTGTTGAAACGATCGTAATCAATTATATGAACTCCTAAAATTTGATTAAAACTTGTTTTCAGTCATTTTTGAAGAGGTTTCGGGCGAGCGGGTCTAAATGGGCCGTAAAATGGACCCGTTGGACTTTTAACTGATTAAAAAACACCGAATTTGAGTTTTTGTAATATCATCTTGTTGAAAAGCTCGTAATCAATTATATGAACTCCTAATATTGGATCAAAACTTGTTTTTCGGTCCATTTTGTAGAGGTTTCGGACGAGAGAGTCTAAATGGGCCTTAAAATGGACCCGTTGAACTTATAACTGCGTAAAAAGAACAGAAATTGAATTTTTGCAATACAATAGTGTTCAAAAGCTCGTAATCAACGATATGAACTCTTAAGTTTTGATTAAAACTTGTTTTTCAGTCATTTTTTAAGAGGTTTCGGGCGAGCGGGTCTAAATGGGCCGTAAAATGGACCCGGTTGACTTTTAACTGAGTAAAAAATACCGAATTTGAGTTTTTGCAATATAATCTTGTTGAAAAGCTCGTAATCAATTATATGAACTCCTAAAATTGGATCAAAACTTGTTTTTCGGTCCTTTTGTAGAGGTTTCGGACGAGCGAGTCTAAATGGGCCTTAAAATGGACCTGTTAAACTTATAACTACGTAAAAAAACAGAAATTGAATTTTTGCAATACAATAGTGTTGAAAAGCTCGTAATCAATGATATGAACTCTTAAGTTTTAATTAAAACTTGTTTTGCGGTTCTTTTTGTAGAGGTTTCAGACGAGCGGGTCTAAATGGGCCGTAACATCGACCCGTTGGACTTTTAACTGAGTAAAAAGTACAAAAATTTAGTTTTTGCAATATAATCGTGTTGAAAAGATCGTAATCAATGATATGAAGTCCTAAAATTTGATTAAAACTTGTTTTTCGGTCATTTTTGAAGAGGTTTGAGGCGAGCGGGTCTAAATGGGCCGTAAAATGGACCCGTTAGACTTTTAACTGAGTAAAAAATACTGAATTAGTGTTTTTGCAATATAATCTTGTTGAAAAGCTCGTAATTAATTATATAAACTCCTAAAATTTTATCAAAACTTGTTTTTAGTCATTTTTGAAGAGGTTTCGGGCGAGCGGGTCTAAATGGACCGTAAAATGGACCCGTTGGACTTTTAACTGAGTAAAAAACACCGAATTTGAGTTTTTGCAATATAATCTTGTTGAAAAGCTCGTAATCAATTATATGAACTCCTAAAATTGGATCAAAACTTGTTTTTCGGTCCTTTTTGTAGAGGTTTGGGACGAGCGGGTCATAAATGGGCCTTAAAATGGACCCGTTGAACTTATAACTTCGTAAAAAGAACAGAAATTGAATTTTTGCAATACAATAGTGTTGAAAAGCTCATAATCAACGATATGAACTCTTAAGTTTTGATTAAAACTTGTTTTGCGCTCCTTTTTGTAGAGGTTTCGGACGAGCGGGTCTAAATGGGCCGTAAAATGGACCCGTTGGACTTTTAACTAAGTAAAAAGTACAAAAATTGAGTTTTTGCAATATAATCGCGTTGAAAAGATCGTAATCAATTATATGAACTCCTAAAATTTGATTAAACTTGTTTTTCAGTCATTTTTGAAGAGGTTTTGTGCGAGCGGGTCTAAATGGGCCGTAAAATGGACCAGTTGGACTTTTAACTGAGTAAAAAACACCGAATTTGAGTTTTTGCAATATAATCTTGTTGAAAAGCTCGTAATCAATTATATGAACTCCTAATATTGGATCAAAACTTGTTTTTCAGTCCTTTTTGTAGAGGTTTTGAACGAGAGAGTCTAAATGGGCCTTAAAATGGACCCGTTGAACTTATAACTGCGTAAAAAGAACATAAATTTAATTTTTGCAATACAATAGTGTTCAAAAGCTCGTAATCAACGATATGAACTCTTAAGTTTTGATTAAAACATGTTTTGCGGTCCTTTTTGTAGAGGTTTGGTACGAGCGGGTCTAAATGTGCCGTAAAATGGACCCGTTGGACTTTTAAATGAGTAAAAAGTACAAAAATTGAGTTTTTGCAATATAATCGTGTTGAAAAGATCGTAATCAAAGATATGAAGTCCTAAAATTTTATTAAAACTTGTTTTTCGGTCATTTTTGAAGAGGTTTCAAGCGAGCGGGTCTAAATGGGTCGTAAAATGGACCCGTTAGACTTTTAACTGAGTAAAAAATACCGAATTAGTGTTTTTGCAATATAATCTTGTTGAAAAGCTCGTAATTAATTATATAAACTCCTAAAATTTTATCAAAACTTGTTTTTTAGTCATTTTTGAAGAGGTTTCGGGCGAGCGGGTCTAAATGGACCCGTTGGACTTTTAACTGAGTAAAAAACACCGAATTTGAGTTTTTGCAATATAATCTTGTTGAAAAGCTCGTAATCAATTATATGAACTCCTAAAATTGGATCAAAACTTGTTTTTCGGTCCTTTTTGTAGAGGTTTTGGACGAGCGGGTCTAAATGGGCCTTAAAATGGACCCGTTGAACTTATAACTGCGTAAAAAGAACAAAAAATGAATTTTTGCAATACAATAGTGTTGAAAAGCTCATAATCAATGATATGAACTCTTAAGTTTTGATTAAAACTTGTTTTGCGGTTCTTTTTGTAGAGGTTTGGTACGAGTGGGTCTAAATGTGCCGTAAAATGGACCCGTTGGACTTTTAACTGAGTAAAAAGTACAAAAATTGAGTTTTTGCAATATAATCGTGTTGAAAAGATCGTAATCAATGATATGAAGTCCTAAAATTTGATTAAAACTTGTTTTTCAGTCATTTTTGAAGACGTTTCGGGCGAGCGAGTCTAAATGGGCCGTAAAATGGACCCGTTGGACTTTTAACTAAGTAAAAAATACCGAATTTGAGTTTTTGCAATTTAATCTTGTTGAAAAGCTCATAATCAATTATATGAACTCTTAAAATTGGATCAAAACTTGTTTTTCGGTCCTTTTTGTAGAGGTTTCGGACGAGCGGGTCTAAATTGGCCTTAAAATGGACCCGTTGAACTTATAACTGCGTAAAAAGAACAGAAATTTAATTTTTGCAATACAATAGTGTTCAAAAGCTCGTAATCAACGATATGAACTCTTAAGTTTTGATTAAAACTTGTTTTTCAGTCATTTTTGAAGAGGTTTTGGGCGTGCGGGTCTAAATGGGCCGTAAAATGGACCCGGTTGACTTTTAACTGAGTAAAAAATACCGAATTTGAGGTTTTGCAATATAATCTTGTTGAAAAGCTCGTAATCAATTATATGAACTCCTAAAATTGGATCAAAACTTGTTTTTCGGTCCTTTTTGTAGAGGTTTCGAATGAGCGGGTCTAAATGGGCCTTAAAATGGACCCGTTGAACTTATAACTGCGTAAAAAGAACAGAAATTGAATTTTTGCAATATAATAGTGTTGAAAAGCTCGTAATCAACGATATGAACTCTTAAGTTTTGATTAAAATTTGTTTTTCTGTCATTTTTGAAGAGGTTTCGAGCGAGCGGGTCTAAATGGGCCGTAAAATGGACCCGTTGGGCTTTTAACTGAGTAACAAATATCGAATTAGTGTTTTGCAATATAATCTTGTTGAAAAGCTCGTAATTAATTATATGAACTCCTAAAATTTTATCAAAACTTGTTTTTTAGTCATTTTTGAAGAGGTTTCGGGCTAGCGGGTCTAAATGGGCCGTAAAATGGACCCGTTGGACTTTTAACTGAGTAAAAAACACCGAATTTGAGTTTTTGCAATATAATCTTGTTGAAAAGCATGTAATCAATTATATGAACTCCTAAAATTGGATCAAAACTTGTTTTTCGGTCCTTTTTGTAGAGGTTTCGGACGAGCGGGTCTAAATGGGCCTTAAAATGGACCCGTTGAACTTATAACTGCGTAAAGAGAACAGAAATTGAATTTTTGCAATACAATAGTGTTGAAAAGCTCATAATCAACGATATGAACTCTTAAGTTTTGATTAAAACTTGTTTTGCGCTCCTTTTTGTAGAGGTTTCGGGCGAGCGGGTCTAAATGGGCCGTAAAATGGACCCGTTGGACTTTTAACTAAATAAAAAATGACGAATTTGAGTTTTTGAAATATAATCTTGTTGAAAAGCTCGTAATCAATTATATGAACTCCTAAAATTGGATCAAAACTTGTTTTTCGGTCCTTTTTGTAGAGGTTTCGGACGAGCGAGTCTAAATGGGCCTTAAAATGGACCCGTTGAACTTATAACTGCGTAAAAAGAACAGAAATTGAATTTTTGCAATATAATAGTGTTGAAAAGCTCGTAATCAACGATATGAACTCTTAAGTTTTGATTAAAACTTGTTTTTCGGTCATTTTTGAAGAGGTTTCGGGCGAGCGGGTCTAAATGGGCCGTAAAATGGACCTGTTGGACTTTTAACTGAGTAACAAATATCGAATTAGTGTTTTGCAATATAATCTTGTTGAAAAGCTCGTAATTAATTATATGAACTCCTAAAATTTTATCAAAACTTGTTTTTTAGTCATTTTTGAAGAGGTTTCGGGTGAGCGGGTCTAAATGGGCCGTAAAATGGACCCGTTGGACTTTTAACTGAGTAAAAAACACCGAATTTGAGTTTTTGCAATATAATCTTGTTGAAAAGCATGTAATCAATTTTATGAACTCCTAAAATTGGATCAAAACTTGTTTTTCGGTCCTTTTTGTAGAGGTTTCGGACGAGCGGGTCTAAATGGGCCTTAAAATGGACCCGTTGAAAATATAACTGCGTAAAGAGAACATAAATTGAATTTTTGCAATACAATAGTGTTGAAAAGCTCATAATCAACGATATGAACTCTTAAGTTTTGATTAAAACTTGTTTTGCGCTCCTTTTTGTAGAGGTTTCGGGCGAGCGGGTCTAAATGGGCCGTAAAATGGACCCGTTGGACTTTTAACTAAATAAAAAATGACGAATTTGAGTTTTTGAAATATAATCTTGTTGAAAAGCTCGTAATCAATTATATGAACTCCTAAAATTGGATCAAAACTTGTTTTTCGGTCCTTTTTGTAGAGGTTTCGTACGAGCGGGTCTAAATGGGCCGTAAAATGGACCCGTTGGACTTTTAACTTAGTAAAAAGTACAAAAATTGAGTTTTTGCAATATAATCGTGTTGAAAAGATCGTAATCAATTATATGAACTCTTAAAATTTGATTAAAACTTGTTTTTCAGTCATTTTTGAAGAGGTTTCGGGCAAGCGGGTCTAAATGGGCCGTAAAATGGATCCGTTGGACTTTTAATTAAGTAAAAAATGCCAAATTTGAGTTTTTGCAATATAATTTTGTTGAAAAGCTCGTAATCAATTATATAAACTCCTAAAATTGGATCAAAACTTGTTTTTCTGTCATTTTTGAAGAGGTTTCGGGCGAGCGGGTCTAAATGGGCCGTAAAATGGACTCGTTGGACTTTTAACTGAGTAAAAAGTACAAAAATTGAGTTTTTGCAATATAATCGTGTTGAAAAGATCGTAATCAATGATATGAAGTCCTAACATTTGATTAAAACTTTTTTTTCAGTCATTTTTGAAGAGGTTTCGGGCGAGCGAGTCTAAATGGGCCGTAAAATGGACTCGTTGGACTTTTAACTGAGTAAAAAAATACCGAAATTGAGTTTTTGCAATTTAATCTTGTTGAAAAGCTCGTAATCAATTATATGAACTCCTAAAATTGTATCAAAACTTATTTTTCTGTCATTTTTGAAGAGGTTTCGGGCGAGCGGGTCTAAATGGGCCGTAAAATGGACCCGTTGGACTTTTAATTGAGTAAAAAAATACAGAAATTGGATCTAAATGGGCCGTAAAATGGACCCGCTGGACTTTTAACTGAGTAAAAAATACATAAATTGAGTTTTTGCAATATAATCGTGTTGAAACGATCGTAATCAATTATATGAACTCCTTAAATTTGATTAAAACTTGTTTTTCAATCATTTTTGAAGAGGTTTCGGGCGAGCAGGTCTAAATGGGCCGTAAAATGGACCCGTTGGACTTTTAATTGAGTAAAAAATATAGAAATTGACTTTTTGCAATATAATCTTGTTGAAAAGCTCGTAATCAATTATATGAACTCCTAAAATTGGATCAAAACTTGTTTTTTGGTCCTTTTTGCAGTGGTTTCGGAGAAGCGGGCCTAAATGGGCCTTAAAATAGACCCGTTGAACTTATAACTGCGTAAAAAGAACATAAATTGAATTTTTGCAATACAATAGTGTTGAAAAGCTCGTAATCAACGATATGAACTCTTAAGTTTTGATTAAAACTTGTTTTGCGGTCCTTTTTGTAGAGGTTTCGGACGAGCGGGTTTAAATGGGCCGTAAAATGGACCCGTTGGACTTTTAACTTAGTAAAAAGTACATAAATTGAGTTTTTGCAATATAATCGTGTTGAAAAGATCGTAATCAATTATATGAACTCCTAAAATTTGATTAAAACTTGTTTTTCAGTCATTTTTGAAGAGGTTTTGGGCGACCGGGTCTAAATGGGCCGTAAAATGGACCCGTTGGACTTTTAACTAAGTAAAAAATGCCAAATTTGAGTTTTTGCAATATAATCTTGTTGAAAAGCTCGTAATCAATTATATGAACTCCTAAAATTGGATCAAAACTTGTTTTCGGTCCTTTTTGTAGAGGTTTCGAACAAGCGGGTCTAAATGGGCCGTAAAATGGACCCGTTGGACTTTTAGCTGTGTAAAAAATACCGAATTTGAGTTTTTGCAATATAATCGTGTTGAAAAGATCGTAATCAATGATATGAAGTCCTAAAATTTTATTAAAACTTGTTTTTCGGTCATTTTTGAAGAGGTTTCGGGCGAGCGGGTCTAAATGGGCCGTAAAATTGACCCGTTGGACTTTTAACTGAGTAAAAAATACTGAATTAAGTTTTTGCAATATAATCTTGTTGAAAAGCTCGTAATCAATTATATGAACTCCTAAAATTGGATCAAAACTTATTTTTCGGTCCTTTTTGTAGAGTTTTCGGGTGAGCGTGTCTAAATGGGCCTTAAAATGGACCCTTTAAACTTATAACTACGTAAAAAGAACAGAAATTGAATTTTTGTAATACAATAGTGTTGAAAAGCTCATAATCAACGATATGAACTCTTAAGTTTTGATTAAAACTTGTTTTGCGGTCCTTTTTGTACAGGTTTCGGACGAGCAGGTCTAAATGTGCCGTAAAATGGACCCGTTGGACTTTTAACTGAGTAAAAATAAAGAAATTGAGTTTTTGCAATATAATCGTGTTGAAATGATCGTAATCAATTATATGAACTCCTAAAATTTGATAAAACTTGTTTTCAGTCATTTTTGAAGAGGTTTCGGGCGAGTGGGTCTAAATGGGCAGTAAAATGGACCCGTTGGACTTTTAACTGAGTAAAAAACACTGAATTTGAGTTTTTTCAATATAATCTTGTTGAAAAGCTCGTAATAAATTATATGAACTCCTAAAATTGGATCAAAACTTGTTTTCGGTCCTTTTTGTAGAGGTTTCGGACGAGCGAGTCTAAATGGGCCTTAAAATGGACCCGTTGAACTTATAACTGCGTAAAAAGAACAGAAATTGAATTTTTGCAATACAATAGTGTTCAAAAGCTCGTAATCAACGATATGAACTCTTAAGTTTTTCTTAAAACTTGTTTTGCGGTCCTTTTTGTAAAGGTTTCGGCCGAGCGGGTCTAAATGGTAGGTAAAATGGACCCGTTGGACTTTTAACTGAGTAAAAAATACAGAAATTGAGTTTTTGCAATATAATTGTGTTGAAACGATCGTAATCAATTATATGAACTCCTAAAATTTGATTAAAACTTGTTTTTCAGTCATTTTTGAAGAGGTTTTGGGCGAGCGGGTCTAAATGGGCCGTAAAATGGACCCGTTTGACTTTTAACTGAGTAAAAAATACCGAATTTGAGTTTTTGCAATATAATCTTGTTGAAAAGCTCGTAATCAATTATATGAACTCCTAAAATTGGATCAAAACTTATTTTTCGGTCCTTTTTGTAGAGGTTTCGGGCGAGCGGGTCTAAATGGGCCTTAAAATGAACCTGTTGAACTTATAACTGCGTAAAAAGAACATAAATTTAATTTTTGAAATACAATAGTGTTGCAAAGCTCGTAATCAACGATATGCACTCTTAAGTTTTGATTAAAACTTGTTTTGCAGTTCTTTTTGTAGAGGTTTCGGACGAGCGGGTCTAAGTGGGCCGTAAAATGGACCCGTTGGACTTTTAACTGAGTAAAAAATACAGAAATTGAGTTTTTGCAATATAATTGTGTTGAAACGATCGTAATCAATTCTATGAACTCCTAAAATTTGATTATAACTTGTTTTTCAGTCATTTTTGAAGATGTTTCGGGCGAGCGGGTCTAAATGGGCCGTAAAATGGACCCGTTGAACTTATATCTGCGTAAAAAGAACATAAATTGAATTTTTGCAATACAATAGTGTTGAAAAGCTCGTGATAAATGATATGAACTCTTAAGTTTTTATTAAAACTTGTTTTGCGGTCCTTTTTGTAGAGGTTTTGGACGAGCGGGTCTAAATGGGTCGTAAAATGGACCCGTTGGACTTTTAATTGATTAAAAAGTACAAAAATTGAGTTTATGCAATAGAATCGTGTTGAAAAGATCGTAATCAATGATATGAAGTCCTAAAATTTGATTAAAATTCCCTTTTCGGTCATTTTTTAAGAGGTTTCGGGCGAGCGGGTCTAAATGGGCCGTAAAATGGACCCGTTGGACTTTTAACTAAGTAAAAAATACCGAATTTGAGTTTTTGCAATATAATCTTGTTGAAAAGCTCGTAATCAATTATATGAACTCCTAAAATTGGATCAAAACTTGTTTTTTGGTCCTTTTTGTAGAGGTTTCGGACGAGCGGGTCAAAATGGGCCTTAAAATGGACCCGTTGAACTTATAACTGCGTAAAAAGAACATAAATGTAATTTTTGCAATACAATAGTGTTGAAAAGCTCGTAAACAACGATATGAACTCTTAAGTTTTGATTAAAACATGTTTTGTGGTCCTTTTTGTAAAGGTTTCGGACGAGCGGGTCTAAATGGGCCGTAAAATGGACCCGTTGGACTTTTTTTTTTTGAAGAAAGCGGGCCTCGTTAAAAACCCCTACTAAAATCCCCAAGCACAAGGCTTGGAGAAACCTAAAAGGGGAAAAGAGTACCCTTAAAATATTATTAAGATGAGGTTAAACCTCGCAAAGTACAACGTTTTTAATACAATCAGGATACATAGATCCAAAAGACATAGAAGACATGGATCTAAGGGCATGGGTAGCCAACGTATGAGCTACGAGATTAGCCTCACGGCAAACGTATTGTACATGTGCTACAGAAAAATCCTCCAAAGCAGTATGAGCCTGCAAAATCATCGGACCCATAGTAGAAAGATCTGGCCCAAGGGAGTTGATCCTGTTCGCTAGGGATGCACAGTCTGTCTCAAAGATCAAATGGCTCCAACCCTTGGATAGGGCAAAAGTAATACCGGCAAGAAGACCTCTTCCTTCAGATGAAATAGCGTCAGAACAACTGCCTAGCGGAAAAGCCAGGCCACCAACAACCGTCCCTGTGTCATCACGAGCGACAACTCCAACCGCCGCTGCACGAGTGGAAGGGTCAAAAGCCCCATCCACATTAACTTTAATAAAGCCACGAGGGGGATGCCTCCAGCGAGAAGGAGGAGTCGATGATAAGGGGATGGAAGATGTAGGTGAGGATATAGAGTTAGAGTATTCACGATGAAGACTAATAGAGTTGACGGCAATTAGCCATGGGGGTTGAAGATGTTTATTATGGATCCAGTCGTTACGCCTGTTCCAGATGTTCCAAAGGGTAGTCAAGAAAAGCCCAAATTGATCAGGAGAAAGAAGGGAAGCACCTTCCTCAATCCATTGGAGGCCAGTGGAGGCAGAGCTATTAATAAGAGAAGAGGGTAGACCAATCAATTTAAGGGACTCCGAAGCACCAGAGCAATCACGGAGAGCATGGAGAATCGACTCTGTACCAGAATTACAGATAGGGCAGGGACCGAAGTCTGGAACAAAAGTCTGAAGACGTGTCCCAACAGGTAGGGCCTCAGACCCCAGACGCCAACCAAAAGTTTTGACCTTAGGTAAGACCTTAAGCTTGGAAAGAAATTTCCATATACGTGGGGGACGATGTCTTGGCTCAGGGGGACGTTGCAGGAAGAGGTAACCAGATCTGACAGAATAAACACCAGAATCGTTAGGCCTCCAGAGGATGGAGTCCCGAGTGTCATTGATGATAGGAACAGAGAGAATGGAATCGGCATCATCCGTAGTAAAGTATGCACGAACTTTGATAGGATCCCAAGATGGTTGGTTTCGCACCATAAAGTTACGACAACGAACGTGGACTTCCTCAGATAGCTCGTAGTCTCCGTAGAGATGAATAGACGAAGAGCCTCCCCAGTTATCATGATGGATACGTATGTTACTATTAATACCAGGCCGATAGAGGAAACCACCGAAAAGGTGTTGCATAGCATTATAAAGACCTTGCCAAGCAAAGGATCCTCGAGAGGGTCGAGAGGCATTAATAATGTTTCCTGAGGGAAAGTATTTGAATTTATAGATTTGTCCCAAGAGGGAGTTAGGTTCACAAATAAGGCGCCATAATTGTTTACCGAGAAGTGCAATGTTAAAGTTGTTGAGGTCCCGGAAACCCAATCCTCCAACAGATTTAGGCAAGCACACTTGGTCCCATGGGAGCATATGCCATCCTTTCTTATTGGTTTTCCCAGACCACCAATATCGACGAATGGCAGATGTCATATCATCAATAATATTTTGGGGTAATAAGTAACAGGACATAACGTATTGGGGTAGAGATTGTAAAACGGCTTTAATAAAAATTTCCCTACCACTGAAGGAAAGAAGTTGTTTGTCCCATGTGGATAATCTTTCATGAACTTTATCGCGTATAAAACCTAAGGCTAGGGTCTTATTTTTACCAATAAGGAGAGGTACTCCAAGATAGACTCCAGGGTTGGAGACTTCACGTACTTGAAGATAGGAGTTAATAGTTTGACGAGTAGAAGTAGGAGTACGGGGGTTGTAAAAGATAGTAGACTTATCAAAGTTGACTGCTTGCCCAGAGGCAGAGGCATAAGTCAGGAGGGCTAACTTAAGGTGTTTAGCTTCATCGGATTTTGAATTAATGAAAACTATGCAATCGTCTGCAAACAAAAGATGGTTGACCTTGGGACCATGCTTACATGCCCCTAGACCTGGGAGTAGGCCTTGATGTTTAGCATCGGACAAAAAAGCTGAAAGCCCTTGGGTACAAAATAGGAAGAGGAAAGGAGATAAAGGGTCTCCTTGGCGGAGACCCCTTTGAGGTCGAAATAATGGGGAAAAGGAATTGTTGACCTTAACCGTAAAGGAAACTGAAGAAATACATCTCATGATAAGAGATACCCATGATGAGGCGAAACCCATACGGTTCATAACATTTTCAAGGAATGACCACTCGACCCTGTCAAAGGCCTTTTCCATATCAAGTTTAAGGGCAGCTCCATGAGAGGATTTAGAGGTACCAGTATTAATTGAGTGAATTATTTCGTGAGCAATAAGAATGTTATCTGTGATGTTACGTCCCTGAACAAAGGCAGCTTGATTGGAACTGATACAGAAGGGAATAGTATGTTTCATTCGATTAACTAAAACTTTAGCAATGATTTTATAAATTACAGTGCAGAGACTGATGGGTCGGAGATGCCTCATAGTAGTGGGGTCTTTGATTTTAGGTATGAGTACCAAAATAGTTTGATTAACTGAAGCCATATCAGCTGACCCTTTAAGGAGATTGAGGCAGAGTGATATGATGTCTGGTCCTACAGTATCCCAATGTTGACGAAAGAATCCGCTTGGTAAACCATCGATACCCGGGGCTTTCCTAGGATCGATGTCTCGAAAAGCAGTGATGATTTCTTCTGAAGTGAATTCCTTAGAAAGGGACTCATTCATAGCAGTCGTAATAGTAGGAGTGATCTTTGATAGGATTTGTTCAGAAAAGCATGGGTTGGAGGAAGTAAAGAGGTTGTGGAAGTATGAAGAAGCTATTTCCATTAGGTCGGTGTCGTTAGTACACCAAACATTATTGGAGTCGAAAAGACCAGAGATTGTGTTCTTCTTCTTTCTGCTAGAGGCTCGGGCATGAAAGAACCGAGTGTTTTTATCTCCTTGGGAGAGCCATAGATTGCGAGAACGCTGTGCCCAATATGCTTCTTGTACCTCAAGAAGTTTGTGAAGTTCAGATTTGGCAGAGATATATCTTTTTTCAGCCGAAGCTGAAAGAGGTCGTTGTAGAAGTTTATTAATTTTTGTTGTAAGAAGGTTGATACGACCATTGGTCTTAAATCTTTGTTGTGATTGCCATTCTCCTAGGCAGGATCCAATGGCTTTAATTTTATCCAAAGTGTTACCCTTGGTAGATGACCAAGTTTGTCTTACGACAGAAATACCTTCATCATTGGAAGCCCAGCAATTTTCAAATCTGAATTTGGATGATGGGGGACGATGATTTGTTAGAGAAGGAGGTTCCGTATTCAAGAGAAGAAAACAGTGATCTGATTTAGCGTCAAAGTCGGAAGTGATGCTATAATTGGGATAGGTGGATTTCCATGCCATATTCCCTACGAATCGATCTAATCTCTCAAATAAAGTAGGAGTTTTAGGCCCCGTTTTGGTCCAAGTAAACCAACCCGTTGTAGGTTTGCAATCAAAAAGGTAATTTCGTGAAAGACAATGGCGAAAGTTATTAATTTGAGATCTAGGCCGACGACAGCCACCTTGTTTTTCATTATCAGCTAGGATTTCGTTAAAGTCCCCGCCAAGAAGCCATGGTTGACCATCATTATTATTGAGTGAATTAATTAATTCCCAAGTTTTAGGTTTGTTACATGTTTCCGAGAAACCATGAATACCAGTGAAGTAAAATGAAGATGAATTACAACTAACATAAGTATGGATAAAGCGATCCGAATAAGCAAGCAAATCAATCTTATAAGTTTTTAAAGAAAATAAAGCGAGTCCAGAACATGTATCCGAAAAATCAACCGAAAAAACTAGGTTCATACCTAGCAAAGTACCAAGACGGCTATAAGCCGTATTTTTAAGTTTAGTTTCGCATAAAAAAAGTAAGTCTGGATTATGAAGTTGAATGTATTGCTGGAGATGTTGAACTGCCTGGACCTTCCCGAGGCCCTGGCAGTTCCAACATAAAATGATCATTTCCCTCGGCGGGGCTGCACCTCAGCCTCCGCCGGAGAGTTTTTTCCGCTGCTCATCCCAGCTTTCAAATTAGTTAGGTCAAGGTGAGAGTAGAGAGTTTTTTCCATTGGATTTTTAATTATTTGCGGATAAAGATTGTAGTTCAGAATAAAATTAAATTTTCCAAATAGATGTCCTTGAACATTTAATTTCACCATGAAGGTGATCGTGGTAATTTCCCCAAATGGGGATAGTAGAGAACCACCTAAGAAGGTGTTGGTGATTGAAATAGAATGGAAAGAATTCCATAGATATAAAATAATATGGATGGATATAATAAAAGGAAGAAAAATAATAGCTAGAGATAACAACAGAGCTACAGAGGCAATTGCAAAATAATAGTAATAATGATGGATGTAAGATGAGCGTTGAATGGGGTGGAAGGAATAAATAAACAAGAAAACAAGAAAATTAGCAGTAAAATCCGAATTGTATCTAGCATGATTAAATAGGAGCCATATAAGATTATAGAGTAGCCTATTGTCAAAAGTAGAGCATGGTAAAAAAATAATAAAGAAAATCCCTGGAGAGAAAGGTGGACGAAATGTATAAATTAAAAGAAAATACAAAATATTATGTGAGTGGAAAGAATAGTTCAATAGCATGAAATTATAGGATGCTCGATGGTGTATAATTTTGAAAGAAGGTATAATTATTGAATTTAAAAGAGAAAGAAGGATATGGTGGGGTTCATAGTTGACAAAAGTGGCATTCATATTGATTGAGAGCATATGTGGCCAAAAGTTATCATAATTGGTAATGGACCTATTTTTTTTAATATTATAAGTCCTTAAGGGAGGTACCCTTTGAATCGCAGTAACCAAGGAAAATAAAAAATGAAATAAGGGCATATTTTCAACATTACCGATATTATAATAAAGTAATGTGGGAACAATTAGATTTTTAATATCAAAATTAATGAAAAATAAAAGATAAATTGGAGTAATAAAAGATTTTTGTATCATTTGAATAGGAGTTATAATTTTAATTAGAGTGCGATAGATTAGGCAACCAGTAGTGATAATAAAGGATGCTTTATAATTTAGTTGGGAATTGATTAAGTATAGATCCAGAAAAATGATATATTGATAAGGATTGACCCTTGAGTGTTCGAATTTATTGTTAGAGATAAATTTTAAGGTGTTAATCAGAAATTGTGAATCATTTAAGTTAAAGACTTGAAATTGTGAATCATATAAGTTAATGACTTGAAATTGTGAATCATTTAAAGTTATATAAAACGGGTTTATAAAAGTAATAATTGGATTGTTGATTATTTGCGGATAAAGATTGTAGTTTAGAATTGAATGAAATTTTTCAGATAGATGTCCTTGAATATTTAATTTCACCATGAAGGTGATTGTGGTAATTTCCCCAAAGGGGGATAGTAGAGAACCACCTAAGAAGGTGTTGGTGATTGAAATAGAATGGAAAGAGTTCCATAGACATAAGATAATATGGATGGATATAATAAGAGGAAGAAAAATAATAGCTAGAGATAACAACAAAGCAACGGAGGCAATTGTAAAAAAATAATAATAATAATGATGGAAGTAATAAGAGGAAAAATTATGTAATAATCGAAAAAAATAACAAAGGAAGAAGCAATTATAGAAGAAAGAGAAAAATTTAAAAAAGATCCATAAGCTATAGACAAAGAAAGATGGAAAGCAAAATAAAAAATGAATATAATGGTAGTGGAGCAAAGAAGTCAGCGAAAACCATTTGAAGAGAAGAAAGAAAGTAAGCATAGTGGAAAGCATAAGAT
Source organism: Hibiscus trionum (assembly GCA_030270665.1). Lineage (NCBI taxonomy): Eukaryota > Viridiplantae > Streptophyta > Magnoliopsida > Malvales > Malvaceae > Hibiscus > Hibiscus trionum. The sequence continues at coordinate 33,841,131 of BSYR01000026.1, read as the reverse complement.
AATATATTAAAAGGATACCATTATAACTGGTTGTGGAAAAGATAGCTATAAGGATATGAGCTGGTAAAAAGTCAAACAACATATTAATAAAAGGATGATAGAAAAAGCAAGTAGAAAACCAAGAAAGAATAAATAAACAATAAAGCCAAAAGGAAAAGTAAAGCCTATAGCTGGAAAGGTGGAAAAGATAAACGAAAAGATAAGGAAAAGACAAAAAAGTGAAAAGCAATATAGAAAGTGGCATGGAGCTAAATTCAAGCAAGCAAACATAATTGAAAAATACGTAAATTGCAAAGGAAAAATAAAAAATAAAAAAATTGCAGTAAATAAAATTTAACCGAAAAGGACAGATAGTAAATAGAGTAAAAAGATGGTAGGATTGGAAAATAAAGCATTGGGGCCTGAGGAGCTCGCGTATAGGCCTGAGATAGGAAGCTCGGTAATAGCCAGAGAGCAGAGGCAAAAACGTAACATGCAAAACAAAATTAAAACGAATTAGTAGCTGGGAGAGAAGAACATAAAACTCAGGGAGGTGAGCAATAAAATTAAAGGCAAAAAGGATGAAGAAAAACGGTAATGATAAAAGATACATATGGATGGACATAGTGTAAAGATTGCAGGAAAAGCTAAGTGGAATAATAATGGAGGTAGAAAACATGGTCAATAAGATGAAAATAAAGGCAGCCCAATAATTGATATAACATTCATTATAGAACCATATAACAGACAGGTAGTAGTCAAGGAGGTACCCCACTTGGTGGTTCGAAAAATTTTCCCTAAAAAAATAGGGATTAAAATAAAAATTACAAATTAGTAAATAATGAATTAGATTGATGTAAATTAATAAGGAGTAATTATGGTTACTGAAGAAGATGTTGTAGGTCTGTTGAAACGGTACCCTTGAGTGGCCATTGAAATTATAATAAAGAGTGGCATGCAAAACAAAAATAAAAGGAAGAAGAGGTGAGGATATGTAAAAATATTTTATAAAGTAAAGTATCTTTGTAGGCAGGAGCCATATAAGATTATAAAATAAAAGGATAACAGGAGAAGAACACAGTAAAAATATAATAAAGAAAAACCCTAATATGAAGGGTGAACAATTTATATAAAGTAAAAGAAGAACCAAATTATTATTAGTCTGTACGAAGTAGTGCGATGGCATGAAGCCAGTAGATGTTCGATGATGGTTGAAAAATGTGAAGGAGATTATAATTATAGAATTTAAAAGAAGCAATGGAGTAAGGTTGAGCTGATGGTGGAGAAAGGTTGCATACATATTGATTGAGAGCATATGAGGCAGTATATTATCATACTTAGCAGTGGTCCTGTTTTTATGAAGAGAATAAATCCTTAAAAAATCATAAAGTGAAGAACAAATCAGTCTTGTTGTTGTAGCAATGTTAGGATCATGAAAGTTTAAAATTCCCAAATATTGGGTCGATATAGTGTTCCCATTAAAGGGTCGAATTGAAATACACCACATAGGGTGGAGAAGTATAATATAGACATTAAAAGTAAAAGAACATTGAAAGGTAATAGGAAATGATAGACTAGTCAAAAATGATGAAACATGGTAATGAAAAGATCTCATACATTCCTCATCATAGATCAAAAATTGCAAGTAAGAGATGCACAAAAATAACAGATGAAAGAAAATTTCAGTTCGTGGAAAGAACTCAGCATTGTCAGAATACTTTCTTCTAAAAAGAAGACAAAAGATAATCCTAACATAAGTAAAATTAAACATTGACCAGCAAAAGTGTGGAAGGCCTTGGATGCATATGACAAATTTTTTAAGAATCCAACCAAAGAAACTTAAATAATGATATATTAAGCAAGACAAAATAATAGAAGCTAAATCTGGAAATAGATACAAATTAAACCCTTCAAATTGACTAAAGGTTAAAAGCAAAAGGAAATCACAGCGAAATTTGAAAGATGAAAAAAGAATTGGGTGACAAACCAGATTTTGATATCGTACCCACTGCAATATATAGAGATATGTACTCAAGCCAAACAGTTGATCAAAGAAAGTAGAAGATCGCGTCTGCGATCGGATCAGCGAAGTTGAGCCCTTGTTGTGATACGGTGAAGCAAGAAAAAACCCACATCGGAGATCCACCATAATAGCGATTGAGATGCAAAAACAAAGAGTGTAACTCGCAGGAAAAGAAAAAAATCGCCAATTAGATATAACTAAAGTGAAACAAAATAAGGGAAAGAAAAATCGTTTTAAAGACTGAAAAAATAAGTTAAATTGTAAAAAAATTAGGATATTGGCTCTCGAAAGTCTCTTACCTTGACGCGCATGGGTTTGTGGAGCAGATCGATCGCCGGCTGAAGGCGTGGTGAGAAAGAAGGGGAACAACACGGGGGTTGCAAGAGCGGCGGAAGCGATCAAAGGAAAAGGGAAAAGGGAAAAGAAAAGAAAGGGAACCAAAAACCCAGAGAAAATTGAGAGAATTTCGAGAGCCATCACACCCGTTGGACTTTTAACTAAGAAAAAAGTACAAAAATTTAGTTTTTGCAATATAATCGTGTTGAAAAGATCGTAATCAATTATATGAACTCCTAAAATTGTATCAAAACTTGTTTTTCGGTCCTTTTTGTAGAGGTTTCGGACGAGCGAGTCTAAATAGGCCTTAATATGGACTCGTTGAACTTATAACTGCGTAAAAAGAACAGAAATTGATTTTTTTCAATACAATAGTGTTCAAAAGCTCGTAATCAACGATATGAACTCTTAAGTTTTGATTAAAACTTGTTTTGCGGTCCTTTTTTGTAGAGGTTTCGGACGAGCGGGTCTAAATGGGCTGTAAAATGTACCCGTTGGACTTTTAACTGAGTAAAAAGTACAAAAATTGAGTTTTTGCAATATAATCGTGTTGAAAAGATCGTAATCAACGATATGAACTCTTAAGTTTTGATTAAAACTTGTTTTTCGGTCATTTTTGAAGAGGTTTCGGGCGAGCGGGTCTAAATGGGCCTTAAAATGGACCCGTTGAACTTATAACTGCGTAAAAAGAACAGAAATTGAATTTTTGCAATATAATAGTGTTGAAAAGCTCGTAATCAACGATATGAACTCTTAAGTTTTGATTAAAACTTGTTTTTCGGTCATTTTTGAAGAGGTTTCGGGCGAGCGGGTCTAAATGGGCCGTAAAATGGACCTGTTGGACTTTTAACTGAGTAACAAATTTCGAATTAGTGTTTTGCAATATAATCTTGTTGAAAAGCTCGTAATTAATTATATGAACTCCTAAAATTTTATCAAAACTTGTTTTTTAGTCATTTTTGAAGAGGTTTCGGGCGAGCAGGTCTAAATGGGCCGTAAAATGGACCCGTTGGACTTTTAACTGAGTAAAAAACACCGAATTTGAGTTTATGCAATATAATCTTGTTGAAAAGCTCGTAATCAATTATATGAACTCCTGAAATTGGATCAAAACTTGTTGAACTGCCTGGACCTTTCCGAGACCCTGGCAGTTCCAACATAAAATGATCATTTTCCTCGGCGGGGCTGCACATCAGCCGCCGCCAGAGAGTTTTTTCCGCTGCTCATCCCAGCTTTCAATGTAGGAGAAGGAGAGGGCCTAGATTTCTTGGGCTGGAGGACCACATGGATGGGGGAGCGTCTCTTTACACCACGGTTAGAGGGAATGGGAATGGGAGCAGGATCCGAAGCTGCAATATTCGGATAGTACTTAAGTAGCCATGAGTCAAAAGCATCTATAAGCGAAATACCGGTTTGGAGGAAGGGCTTACTTAATTGAGAGTCCAATTTACGCACTTGATGAGCTGTGGGGCTTGGGATCCCATCATCTTGGACTTCCAGATTGTCTTGTTCAGAATCAACAGGGTAGATAGTGTTTAGAGGCTGTGGTGATATTACCCGAAGAGGACGTGGAACACGTGGAGGTGGCTGGGAATCTGGCTTGGCAGCAGGCGGCTCAGAGGATTGTTCCTCAAGAGTCTCATCATTGTTATTGGTATTCTCCGCGGGGAGATCAGTAAAAGAGGCAGCATCCCCTTCATTCAACTTCCCTAAGAAATCAGAGAAGCATGAAGTGAGCTTTAGGTGTGGGAAACGTTGGATAAAGAGCAAATGGTAATGTTTAATAAGAGAAAGACATGAGTCTTGTGCAGAAGTCATGGGCTCCATTACAGATTTCCCTTTATCCTTTGGATCTCTTAATAGAGGAAGTTCAATTAAGAGACTAAACAAAAAGTAGGGAATGTAAAGTAGCATAATAAAAAAGCGTAGAATACCTTTCAGTGGGAGCGGGTTCACAGTAGTAGGGTTTGCAGTAGATTTTCCTTTATCCGTGGATTCTAGATTAACAGAAGAATCAAAGTATGAGTAGAGTGAATAATAATGAGAATATTTTCTAATCCGAAGGAAAAAATGTAAGATACCTTGTGGTGGTTGGTGATTAACAGGGATGGGAACATCAACAGAACGGATTCGACCCCGTGGTCCCTGATCTCGGCGGCGCGGGGGAAGCCAACGGAGCCATTCTCCATATTGTAATTTGGCCAGATCGAAAGCACTTTTATTGGGGCAGTTCTCAAAAATATGACTAATGAAGCCACAACCGTGGCATAAAAGAGGCAAGCGTTCATACTGAAGTCTACAAGAGGTGGTTCGTGTACCTTTACCAATGAGAATGAATCGGCGAATGGGCTTGGAAATATTCATCAGGATCTCAACTCTCAGAAAGTCTGTCATGTTTCCTTCTTTCTTCCGGGTATCAGTCCTAAGAACTGTACCAACCATAGCGCCAAGTGATTGACCCACCAGGTGAGTTCTATCAGGGTCTTCGTCTATAGTTACCAATAACGGTTTGGGCAGGGCGAGAATGCGGAACCAGATACGCATAGGGTTGAATGAGTATTCATCCATGCTCTTACCAGGATTGTATTCAGCTAGAGCTAGCCACTCGTCTTTGTATAACTAAGGTCCTCTTTCGAAGACATCATCGCGATCACTTGGAGTAGCAAACTCAATCCTAAAGAAGGAGTCACGTACAATGGACATAGATTTGAGGTTATTTTTTTTCCATATTCCCTCGAATGCTTGAAGGACTGCCCAATCATCAATAGGTTTGGAAGAGATGAATTTCCCAATTAGGATGGTGTTTGGGTTTTCATCAAAGAAGTCAAAGTCAGGTGTGTAGATGGCATTAGCTTCTTCATTGGTAAGATCAAGGTTAGAGTAATGTGGAAGAGAGGATGATGAAGCCATTTGAGAAGAGCTAGGTGGAAAGTGGGATTGAAGGTCAGAGGTAAAAAACAAAGGAGGAAGGACAGTGGGAGTAAAAGGTTGATATTCCTTTAAAGGAATATAAATAAGTAAACGGCAGGGAATTGAAAAGGGAAAGGAATTAAGCAATTGAATGATGGGATCATAAATCAGATTCCAATATTGGAATTTAAAAGATATGTAATTGAAGGGATGAAAATAAGGAAAGGTTTGGGATGGAAAGGGAAAGATGGAAAATAATTTCCAATTATGAAAGATGATCTTATGAGAAATTATTGAGAGATGGGTGAATGTAATATGGAACATAACTGGAAAGATATGGAGGGAGATAATAAGGAAAGGAAGAAAAGATTTGCTAATTAATAAGGTGATTATGTAAATAATAATTCTGGATATTACGAATGAAGGTAAGAAGTAGGAATAGGGAAAGTAACGAGTAAACTTTATTGGATAGATGAGAGTTAAATGTGGGTGAGGATAAGGAAATAAAATGAATAATTTGCAGTAATTATAGATAAAGGAATGAAACATGTTAAATGTAAAGATGGAAAAGAGATTAATTGATTGGTAAATTGAACCATTAAATATTGAGATGGGAATATAAGGAAATTTTATAAAAAGGAGGTTAATTCTTAACATGTATTTAGTATAGGATAGTAAAAAAAGAAAGAAAAAAAGGAAAAGTCTGGAAATTAGTAAAGATGGAAAAAGTTGTATATTATAACTGGAAAGTTTTGTCTCCAGCAAAGGTAAATGAGTAAAATGTGGAATACAGTAAGTGAATAAAATGGCAAGATTAGTGTAGTAGAATAGTGAATTTGGAGAAAGTATTTTAATAGGATGGTAAATTGAGCTCTTTAGGGCGTTTAGAGTGTTGTAAAGTATCATAATAGGATATGAATGAGCTATGTGGAAAAATTTTAGGGAATAAGGAAATATGTTAATTAATTGGGAAGGTTTAAACGTCCTTAACATGGGAAGTACCGTGATATTGACGGTGTAATAAGATAATCGAATAGATGTAGGATAGATGTAAATTGAGAAAATAAGTAAAATATTAACTTGAAATTGTAAATCATTTAAGGTTATATTATGTAGATTTATGTAGGTAATAAATAGGTCTTTAATTATTTGTGGACAAAGATTGTAGTGCAGAATAAAATGACATATTACTGATTGGTGCCCTTGATTATTTAATTTCACCATGAAGGTGATCGTGGTAAATTCCCCAATAGGGGATAGTAGAAAACCACCTAAAAAGGTGTTGATGATTATAAGAAAATGGTGAGAATTCCAAAGACATAAAATAAGATGGATGGTAATAAGAAGAGAGATAAAAGAAATAATAGATAGAGAAAACCATAGTGCAAAGGAAGCAATTACAAAATAGTAAAAAAAATTGGGGATAAGAGGCATATTGAGTGGATTGGAAGAAATAGGTGAATAAGAAAACAAGAGAATAAGCATAGATATCAGAGATACAACTAACAAGATGAAAAGGACTTAGGGTCTTGCAAAAACGATTAATGGAAAAAAACCATTCAAAAGATAAGCAAGGGTGATGAAGATAAAGATGGATGATAAAGAAAATGAGTAAGGTGCTGACATAAAATAAACAGATACGCAAAAAAAAGTAATGTGAATGAGAAAAAATCATTCAAAAAAGAGAAAAAAACATTGCAGTAGCAATTAAAGAGAGAAATAAAAAAGATAAAGCAAAACAGCAGGAAAAAATAGAGCAACAAAAACAGGCATAAGAAAACATGCAAGAACATCAAAAAAGAAAGCAACAGAAAAGACATATAATTACAGACCAAGGGAGATAAGGGGAGAGGGGATAGGAAAAAGAACCAAACTAAAGGAGAAAAAAGGGGGATAAAATAATAGATACAAACCCAAAAATAGAGGAGATGAATAAAAGAAAAACTAGAACCATAAAGATAGCTTGTACGAAGAGGACAACAACCCCCTTGAAAAGGGCACCTTGTTGATGCGAAGGGCTCGCCCGAAGGATTGACATGCAAGGCACCAAAAAGAGTAATTATTAGAGTATGTAAATAAGAGCATAAACAAAACAACCAACATAGAGAAGATAGCAAATTAAAAATAATTAAGGGAATCCAAAATGCAAAAAGATAATAAAGGAGAGGACGGTAACATGGCCGAAGCATAAAAATGTGAATATTAACAAAATCCCTAAGAGGGAGTGATAACATAACATATTAGGAACAGCAAAAAAACTATAAGATCCCACATGGTGGGTCGAAAGCAATTTCCCTAGAAGGGATCGAAAATGGAAGGGAGAAAAGAAGGCCAAAGCCACATAACCCGAAAAGACGAACCATAAGCTTAATGACATATTCATAAGAAGCAGCCATGACAGGGAATCAAACCATGATAAACTGTGGAGATGACTAATCCAAGACAAATAACAATTAAAAAGATGATACCTCATGAAAGAACAAATCAGGGGATTGAAATAAAATTTAGCATAAACAATAGGGTGAACATAAAAAAACAGAATTGAGAAAAGCCTAGAAATCAAGCAAAAGCATATAAAAAAGAGAAAATTAACGAGGGGGGAACTATACCGTTGGTCACCGGAGGGCGAGACAGAACACAGATCCGCCGGATGCCCAGCGGAGAAAGGCAGATCCCTTGATTATTCAACTGATATAGCCCTAAAACCAATATCTCCACGGGCGTGACTGAGGACAAACATACCACTGTCAAGATAACCCAATGGTGAAAGTAGATCAGGGATAGAAGAGAGATAAACAAAACAAAATGAAATAGGAATAGAGAAACCAGAAAAAATAAATTTAAAACAATAAAAAAGATTTGATAAAAGGTGGAGGCCACTCGGAGATGGTGCAGCAGAATCCCTAACCCAAATGGAAGAGACCTTGCAAAAGGGAGGGAAACCATTAGATAGGAATGGGGAAATAATAAGATAAAAATAAAAAAATAAAGAGATGGTGGCCGGAAGTAAGGCCGGCTCGGCCATAGCAGCAACGATGGAGGGGGAAGCCTCGGAAAAAAGACAAAACTCCAAAGAACGCAAGATGGGAACCGGATGGTAAAAAAATGGCATATCACTCCACCGGCTGTGGAGACCTTGATGTTGCACAAGGAGTATACATCGGTGAGAGCCCGAGAATGAAGACGCCTCGCAAGACAAACCCAAAACAAGATCGTGAAAAAGAGAATCATAAAAGGAGTAAAAAAATTAAAATCAAGATATAAAAAAAATCAATATGAAAACGGGGGAAATCGGGGTTGGGCTGGGATGGGGTCTCATCATACCTTTACCTTGTATCACCTGGGTCTCGTGGTGGATGTAAACGTCGGCTGGTGAGGGGAAAGGAACGGTGGCGGACGGCGTGTAGGAGGCATTGGCGGCGGCAGAGAGAAACATAGAGGGAAGAGAGCTAGGGTAAGAAGAAGGGAAGGGAAAGAGAGATGCGGCGGTGTAAGGAAAAAAGAAAGGGGAAATGCAAAAAAACACACAAAACCCCCAAAAGAGACCCGAGAGAGTTGAGAGAATTTAGAGAGACCCCATCCCACCCACCCGTTACCCGTTGGACTTTTAACTGAGTAAAAAATACAGAAATTGAGTTTTTGCAATATAATTGTGTTGAAACGATCGTAATCAATTATATGAACTCCTAAAATTTGATTAAAACTTGTTTTTCAGTCATTTTTGTCGAGGTTTCGGGCGAGCAGGTCTAAATGGGCCGTAAAATGGACCCGTTGGACTTTTAACTGGGTAAAAAATACCGAATTTGAGTTTTTGCAATATAATCTTGTTGAAAAGCTCGTAATCAATTATATGAACTCCTAAAATCGGATCAAAACTTATTTTTCGGTCCTTTTTGTAGAGGTTTCGGGCGAGCGGGTCTAAATGGGCCTTAAAATGGACTTGTTGAACTTATAACTCTGTAAAAAGAACAGAATTTGAATTTTTGCAATACAATAGTGTTGAAAAGCTCGTAATCAACGATATGAACTCTTAAGTTTTGATTAAAACTTGTTTTGCGGTCCTTTTTGTAGAAGTTTCGGACGAGCGGGTCTAAATGGGCCGTAAAATGGACCCGTTGGACTTTTAACTGAGTAAAAAATACAGAAATTGAGTTTTTGCAATATAATTGTGTTGAAACGATCGTAATCAATTATATGAACTCCTAAATTTTGATTATAACTTGTTTTTCAGTCATTTTTGAAGAGGTTTCGGTTGAGCGGGTCTAAATGGGCCGTAAAATGGAGCCGTTGCACTTTTAACTGAGTAAAAAATACCGAATTTGAGTTTTTGCAATATAATCTTGTTGAAAAGCTCGTAACAAATTATATGAACTCCTAAAATTGGAACAAAACTTATTTTTCGGTCCTTTTTGTAGAGGTTTCGGACTAGCGGGTCTAAATGGGCCTTAAAATGGACCCGTTGAACTTATAACTGCGTAAAAAGAACATAAATTGAATTTTTGCAATACAATAGTGTTGAAAAGCTCGTGATCAACGATATGAACTTTTAAGTTTTGATTAAAACTTGTTTTGCGGTCCTTTTTGTAGAGGTTTTGGACGAGCAGGTCTAAATGGGCCGTAAAATGGACCCGTTGGACTTTTAACTAAGTAAAAAGTAAAAAATTGAGTTTTTGTAATATAATCGTGTTGAAAAGATCGTAATCAATGATATGAAGTCCTAAAATTTGATTAAAACTTTCTTTTCGGTCAATTTTGAAGAGGTTTCGGACGAGCGGGTCTAAATGGGCCATAAAATGGACCCGTTGGACTTTTAACTAAGTAAAAAATGCCGAATTTGAGTTTTTGCAATATAATCTAGTTGAAAAGCTCTTAACCAATTATATGAACTCCAAAAATTGGATCAAAACTTATTTTTCGGTCCTTTTGTAGAGGTTTCAGACGAGCGGGTCTAAATGGGCCTTAAAATGGACCCGTTGAACTTATAACTGCGTAAAAAGAACATAAATTGAATTTTTGCAATACAATAGTGTTGAAAAGCTCGTGATCAACGATATGAACTCTTAAGTTTTGATTAAAACTTGTTTTGCGGTCCTTTTTGTAGAGGTTTCAGACGAGCGGGTCTAAATGGGCCGTAAAATGGACCCGTTGGACTTTTAACTGAGTAAAAAATACCAAATTTGAGTTTTTGCAATATAATCTTGTTGAAAAGCTCGTAATCAATTATATGAAGTTCTAAAATATGATCAAAACTTGTTTTTCGGTCCTTTTTTTAGAGGTTTCGGACGAGCGGGTCAAAATGGACCTTAAAATGGACCCGTTGAACTTATAACTGCGTAAAAAGAACAGAAATTGAATTTTTGCAATACAAAAGAGTTGAAAAGCTCGTAAACAAAGATATGAACTCTTAAGTTTTGATTAAAACTTGTTTTGCGGTCCTTTTTGTAGCGGTTTCGGACGAGCGGGTCTAAATGGGCCGTAAAATGGACCCGTTGGACTTCTAACTGAGTATAAAGAACAAAAATTTAGTTTTTGCAATATAATCGTGTTGAAAAGATCATAATCAATTTTATGAACTCCTAAAATTTGATTAAAACTTGTTTTTCAGTCATTTTTGAAGAGGTTTCGGGCGAGCGGTCTAAATGGGCCGTAAAATGGACCCGTTGGACTTTTAACTCTGTAAAAAATACCGAATTTGAGTTTTTGCAATATAATCTTGTTGAAAAGCTCGTAATCAATTATATGAACTCCTAAAATTGGATCAAAACTTGTTTTTCGGTCCTTTTTGTAGAGGTTTCGGACGAGCGAGTCTAAATGGGCCTTAAAATGGACCCGTTGAACTTATAACTGCGTAAAAAGAACATAAATTGAATTTTTGCAATACAAAAATGTTGAAAAGCTCGTAAACAACGATATGAACTCTTAAGTTTTGATTAAAACTTGTTTTGCGGTCCTTTTTGTAGAGGTTTCGGACGAGAGGGTCTAAATGGTCCGTAAAATGGACCCGTTGGATTTTTAATTGAGTAAAAAGTACAAAAATTGAGTTTTTGCAATATAATCGTGTTGAAAAGATCGTAATCAATGATATGAACTCCTAAAATTTGATTAAAACTTGTTTTTCGGTCATTTTTGAAGAGGTTTCGGGCGAGCAGGTCTAAATGGGCCGTAAAATGGACCCGTTGGACTTTTAACTGAATAAAAAATACATAATTTGTGTTTTTGCAATATAATTAACCAATTATATGAACTCCTAAAATTGGATCAAAACTTATTTTTCGGTCCTTTTGTAGAGGTTTCAAAGGAGCGGGTCTAAATGGGCCTTAAAATGGACCCGTTGAACTTATAACTGCGTAAAAAGAACATAAATTGAATTTTTGCAATACAATAGTGTTGAAAAGCTCGTGATCAACGATATGAACTCTTAAGTTTTGATTAAAACTTGTTTTGCGGTCCTTTTTGTAGAGGTTTTGGACGAGCGGGTCTAAATGGGCCGTAAAATGGACTCGTTGGACTTTTAACTAAGTAAAAAGTACAAAAATTGAGTTTTTGTAATATAATCGTGTTGAAAAGATCGTAATCAATGATATGAAGTCCTAAAATTTGATTAAAACTTTCTTTTCGGTCATTTATGAAGAGGTTTCGGACGAGCGGGTCTAAATGTACCATAAAATGGACCCGTTGGACTTTTAACTAAGTAAAAAATGCCGAATCTTAGTTTTTGCAATATAATCTAGTTGAAAAGCTCGTAACCAATTATATGAACTCCTAAAATTGGATCAAAACTTATTTTTCGGTCCTTTTTGTAGAGGTTTCAGACGAGCGGGTCAAAATGGGCCTTAAAATGGACCCGTTGAACTTATAACTGCGTAAAAAGAACAGAAATTGAATTTTTGCAATACAATAGTGTTGAAAAGCTCGTAGACAACGATATGATCTCTTAAGTTTTGATTAAAACTTGTTTTGCGGTCCTTTTTGTAGAGGTTCCGGACGAGCGGGTCTAAATGGGCCGTAAAATGGATCCGTTGGACTTTTAACCGAGTAAAAGGTACAAAAATTGAGTTTTTGCAATATAATCTTGTTGAAAAGCACGTAATCAATTATATGAACTCCTAAAATTTGATTATAACTTGTTTTTCAGTCATTTTTGATGAGGTTTCGGGCGAGCGGGTCTAAATGGGCCGTAAAATGGACCCGTTGGACTTTTAACTGAGTAAAAAACACCGAATTTGAGTTTTTGCAATATAATCTTGTTGAAAAGCTCGTAATCAATTATATGAACTCCTAAAATTGGATCAAAACTTGTTTTTCGGTCCTTTTTGTAGAGGTTTCGGACGAACGAGTCTAAATGGGCCTTAAAATGGACCCGTTGAACTTATAACTGCGTAAAAAGAACAGAAATTGAATTTTTGCAATACAATAGTGTTCAAAAGCTCGTAATCAACGATATGAACTCTTAAGTTTTGATTGAAACTTGTTTTGCGGTCCTTTTTGTAGAGGTTTCGGACGAGCGGGTCTAAATGGGCCGTAAAATGGACCCGTTGGACTTTTAACTGAGTAAAAAATACAAAAATTGAGTTTTTGCAATATAATTGTGTTGAAACGATTGTAATCAATTATATGAACTCCTAAAATTTGATTAAAACTTGTTTTTCAGTCATTTTTGAAGAGGTTTCGGGCGAGCCGGTCTAAATAGGTCGTAAAATGGACCCGTTGGACTTTTAACTGAGTAAAAAATACCGAATTTGAGTTTTTGCAATATAATCTTGTTGAAAAGCTCGTAATCAATTATATGAACTCCTAAAATTGGATAAAAACTTATTTTTCGGTCCTTTTTGTAGTGGTTTTGGGCGAGCGGGTCTAAATGGGCCTTAAAATGGACCTGTTGAACATATAACTGCGTAAAAAGAACATAAATTTAATTTTTGCAATACAATAGTGTTGAAAAGCTCGTAATGAACGATATGAACTCTTAAGTTTTGATTAAAACTTTTTTTGCGGTCCTTTTTGTAGAGGTTTCGGACGAGCAGGTCTAAATGGGCCGTAAAATGGACCCGTTGGACTTTTAACTGAGTAAAAAATACAAAAATTGAGTTTTTGCAATATAATTGTGTTGAAACGATCGTAATCAATTATATGAACTCCTAAAATTTTATTATAACTTGTTTTTCAGTCATTTTTAAAGAGGTTTCGGGCGAGCGGGTATAAATGGGCCGTAAAATGGACCCGTTGCACTTTTAACTGAGTAAAAAATATCGAATTTGTGTTTTTGCAATATAATCTTGTTGAAAAGCTCGTAACCAATTTATGAACTCCTAAAATTGGATCAAAACTTATTTTTCGGTCATTTTTGTAGAGGTTTCGGACGAGCGGGTCTAAATGGGCCTTAAAATGGACCCGTTGAACTTATAATTGCGTAAAAAGAACATAAATTGAATTTTTGCAATACAATAGTGTTGAAAAGCTCGTGATCAACGATATGAACTCTTAAGTTTTGATTAAAACTTGTTTTGCGGTCCTTTTTGTAGAGGTTTTGGACGAGCGGGTCTAAATGGACCGTAAAATGGACCCGTTGGACTTTTAACTGAGTAAAAAGTATAAAAATTGAGTTTTTGCAATATAATCGTGTTGAAAAGATCGTAATCAATGATATGAAGTCCTAAAATTTGATTAAAACTTTCTTTTCGGTCATTTTTGAAGAAGTTTCGGGCGAGCGGGTCTAAATGGGCCTTAAAATGGACCCGTTGGACTTTTAACTAAGTAAAAAATACCAAATTTGAGTTTTTGCAATATAATCTTGTTGAAAAGCTCATAATAAATGATATGAACTCCTAAAATTGGTTCAAAACTTGTTTTCCGGTCCTTTTCGTGGAGGTTTCGAATGAGCGGGTCTAAATGGGCCGTAAAATTTACCCGTTGGACTTTTAACTTAGTAAAAAATACCGAATTTGAGTTTTTGCAATTTAATCTTGTTGAAAAGCTCGTAATCAATTATATGAACTCCTGAAATTGGATCAAAACTTGTTTTTTGGTCCTTTTTGTAGAGGTTTCGGACGAGCGGGTCTAAATGGGCCGTAAAATGGACCCGTTGTACTTTAAACTGAGTAAAAAGTACAAAAATTGAGATTTTGCAATATAATCGTGTTGAAACGATCGTAACAAATTATATGAACTCCTAAATTTTGATTAAAACTTGTTTTTCAGTCATTTTTGAAGAGGTTTCGGGCGAGCGGGTCAAATGGGTCGTAAAATGGACCCGTTGGACTTTTAACTAAGTAAAAAACACCGAATTTGAGTTTTTGCAATATAATCTTGTTGAAAAGCTCGTAATAATTTTATATGAACTTCTAAAATTGGATCAAAACATGTTTTTCGGTCCTTTTTGTAGAGGTTTCGGACGAGCGAGTCTAATTGGGCCTTAAAATGGACCCGTTGAACTTATAACTGCGTAAAAAGAACAGAAATTGAATTTTTGCAATACAATAGTGTTCAAAAGCTCGTAATCAACGATATGAACTCTTAAGTTTTGATTAAAACTTGTTTTGCGGTCCTTTTTGTAGAGGTTTCGGACGAGCGGGTCTAAATGGGCCGTAAAATGGACCCGTTGGATTTATAACTGAGTTAAAAGTATAAAAATTTAATTTTTGCAATATAATCGTGTTGAAAAGATAGTAATCAATGGTATGAAGTCCTAAAATTTGATTAAAACATGTTTTTCGGTCATTTTTGAAGAGGTTTCGGGCGAGCGGGTCTAAATGGGCTGTAAAATGGACTCGTTGGACTTTTAACTAAGTAAAAAATACCGAATTTGTGTTTTTGCAATATAATCTTGTTGAAAAGCTAGTAATCAATTATATGAACTCCTAAAATTTGATCAAAACTTGTTTTTCAGTCATTTTTGAAGAGGTTTCGGACGAGTGGGTCTAAATGGGCCGTAAAATGGACCCGTTGGACTTTTAACTGAGTAAAAAAATACCGAATTTGAGTTTTTGCAATATAATCTTGTTGAAAAGCTCGTAATCAATTATATGAACTCCTAAAATTGGATCAAAACTTGTTTTTCGATCCTTTTTGTAGAGGTTTCGGACGAGCGGGTCTAAATGGGCCTTAAAATGGACCCGTTGAACTTATAACTGCATAAAAAGAACAAAAATTGAATTTTTGCAATACAATAGTTTTGAAAAGCTCGTAATCAACGATATGAACTCTTAAGTTTTGATTAAAACTTGTTTTGCGGTCCTTTTTGTAGAGGTTTCGGACGAGCGGGTCTAAATGGGCCGTAAAATGGACCCGTTGGACTTTTAACTGAGTAAAAGGTACAAAAATTGTGTTTTTGCAATAGAATCGTGTTGAAAAGATCGTAATCAATTATATGAACTCCTAAAATTTGATTAAAACTTGTTTTTCAGTCATTTTTGAAGAAGTTTCGGGCGAGCGGGTCTAAATGGGCCGTAAAATGGACCCGTTGGACTTTTAACTGAGTAAAAGGTACAAAAATTGAGGTTTTGCAATAGAATCGTGTTGAAAATATCGTAATCAATTATATGAACTCCTAAAATTTGATTAAAACTTGATTTTCAGTCATTTTTGAAGAGTTTTCGGGCGAGCGGGTCTAAATGGGCCGTAAAATGGACCCGTTGGACTTTTAACTGAGTAAAAAATAACGAATTTGAGTTTTTGCAATATAATCTTGTTGAAAAGCTCGTAATCAATTATATGAACTCCTAAAATTGGATCAAAACTTATTTTTCGGTCCTTTTTGGAGAGGTTTCGGGCGAGCGGGTCTAAATGAGCCTTAAAATGGACCCGTTGAACTTATAACTGCGAAAAAAGAACATAAATTGAATTTTTGCAATACAATAGTGTTAAAAAAGCTCGTAATCAACGATATGAACTCTTAAGTTTTGATTAAAACTTGTTTTGCGGTCCTTTTTGTAGAGGTTTTGGACGAGCGGGTCTAAATGGGCCGTGAAATGGACCCGTTGGACTTTTAACTAAGTAAAAAATGCCGAATTTGATTTTTGCAATATATTCTTGTTGAAAAGCTCGTAATCAATTATATGAACTCCTAAAATTGGATCAAAACTTGTTTTTCGGTCCTTTTTGTAGAGGTTTCGAACGAGCGGGTCTAAATGGGCCGTAAAATGGACCCGTTGGACTTTTTACTGAGTAAAAAATACCGAATTTGAGTTTTTGCAATATAATCTTGTTGAAAAGCTTGTAATCAATTATATGAACTCCTAAAATTGGATCAAAACTTGTTTTTCGGTCCTTTTTGTAGAGGTTTCGAACGAGCAGGTCTAAATGGGCCTTAAAATGGACCCGTTGAACTTATAACTGCGTAAAAAGAACATAAATTGAATTTTTGCAATAAAATAGTGTTGAAAAGCTCGTAATCAACGATATGAACTCTTAAGTTTTGATTAAAACTTGTTTTGCGGTCCTTTTTGTAGAGGTTTCGGACGAGCGTGTCTAAATAGGCCGTAAAATGGACCCATTGACCTTTTAACTGAGTAAAAAGTACAAAAAATTAGTTTTTGCAATATAATCGTGTTGGAAAGATCGTAATCAATTATATGAACTCCTAAAATTGGATCAAACCTTGTTTTTCAGTCATTTTTGAGGAGGTTTCGAACGAGCGGGTCTAAATGGGCCGTAAAATGGACCCGTTGGACTTTTAACTGAGTAAAAATTACCGAATTTGAGTTTTTGCAATATAATCATGTTGAAAAGCTCGTAATCAATTATATGAAGTCCTAAAATTAGATCAAAACTTGTTTTTCGGTACTTTTTGTAGATGTTTCGAACGAGCGGGTCTAAATGGGCCGTAAAATGGACCCGTTGGACTTTTAACTGAGTAAAAATTACCGAATTTGCGTTTTTGCAATATAATCTTGTTGAAAAGCTCATAATCAATTGTATGAACTCCTTAAATTAGATCAAAACTTGTTTTTCGGTCGTTTTTGTAGAGGTTTCGAACGAGCGGGTCTAAATGGGTCATAAAATTGACCCGTTGTACTTATAACTGCGTAAAAAGAACATAAATTGAATTTTTACAATACAATAGTGTTGAAAAGCTCGTAATCAACGATATGAACTCTTAAGTTTTGATTAAAACTTGTTTTGCGGTCCTTTTTTTAGAGGTTTCGGACGAGCGGATCTAAATAGGCCGTAAAATGGACCCATTGACCTTTTAACTGAGTAAAAAGTACAAAAAATTAGTTTTTGCAATATAATCGTGTTGGAAAGATCGTAATCAATTATATGAACTCCTAAAATTGGATCAAAACTTGTTTTTCAGTCATTTTTGAGGAGGTTTCGAACGAGCGGGTCTAAATGGGCCGTAAAATGGACCCGTTGGACTTTTAACTGAGTAAAAATTACCGAATTTGCGTTTTTGCAATATAATCTTGTTGAAAAGCTCATAATCAATTGTATGAACTCCTTAAATTGGATCAAAACTTGTTTTTCGGTCGTTTTTGTAGAGGTTTCGAACGAGCGGGTCTAAGTGGGTCATAAAATTGACCCGTTGTACTTATAACTGCGTAAAAACAACATAAATTGAATTTTTACAATACAATAGTGGTGAAAAGCTCGTAATCAACGATATGAACTCTTAAGTTTTGATTAAAACTTGTTTTGCGGTCCTTTTTGTAGAGGTTTCGGACGAGCGGGTCTAAATAGGCCGTAAAATGGACCCATTGACCTTTTAACTGAGTAAAAAGTACAAAAAATTAGTTTTTGCAATATAATCATGTTGGAAAGATCGTAATTAATGATATGAACTCCTAAAATTGGATCAAAACTTGTTTTTCAGTCATTTTTGAAGAGGTTTCGAACGAGCGGGTCTAAATGGGCCGTAAAATGGACCCGTTGGACTTTTAACTAAGTAAAAAATACCGAATTTGAGTTTTTGCTATATAATCTTGTTGAAAAGCTCGTAATCAATTATATGAACTCCTAAAATTGGATCAAAACTTGTTTTTCGGTCCTTTTTGTAGAGGTTTCGGACGAGCGGGTCTAAATGGGACTTAAAATGGACCCGTTGAACTTATAATTTCGTAAAAACAAGAGAAATTGAATTTTTGCAATACAATAGTGTTCAAAAGCTCGTAATCAACGATATGAACTCGTAAGTTTTGATTAAAACTTGTTTTGCGGTTCTTTTTGTAGAGGTTTCGGACGAGCGGGTCTAAATGAGCCGTAAAATGGACCCGTTGGACTTTTAACTGAGTAAAAAGTACAAAAATTGAGTTTTTGCAATATAATCGTGTTGAAAAGATCGTAATCAATGATATGAACTCCTATAATTTGATTAAAACTTGTTTTTCGGTCATTTTTGAAGAGGTTTTTGGGCGAGCGGGTCTAAATGGTTCCCGTTAGACTTTTAACTGAGTAAAAAATACCGAATTTGAGATTTTGCAATATAATCTTGTTGAAAAGCTCGTAATCAATTATATGAACTCCTAAAATTTTATCAAAACTTGTTTTTCGGTCCTTTTTGTAGAGGTTTCGGGCGACCGGGTCAAAATGGGCCTTAAAATGGACTCGTTGGACTTTTAATTGAGTAAAAAATACCGAATTTGAGTTTTTGCAATATAATCTTGTTGAAAAGCTCGTAATCAATTATATGAACTCCTAAAATTGGATCATAACTTGTTTTTCGATCCTTTTTGTAGAGGTTTTGGACGAGCGGGTCTAAATGGGCCTTAAAATGGACCCGTTGAACTTATAACTGCGTAAAAAGAACAGAAATTGAATTTTTGCAATATAATCGAGTTGAAAAGCTCGTAATCAACGATATGAACTCTTAAGTTTTGATTAAAACTTGTTTTGCGGTCCTTTTTGTAGAGGTTTCGGACGAGCGGGTCTAAATGGGCCGTAAAATGGACCCGTTGGACTTTTAACTGAGTAAAAAATACCGAATTTGAGTTTTTGCAATATAATCTTGTTGAAAAGCTCGTAATAAATGATATGAACTCCTAAAATTGGTTCAAAACTTGTTTTCCGGTCCTTTTCGTAGAGGTTTCGAATGAGCGGGTCTAAATGGGCCGTAAAATTGACCCGTTGGACTTTTAACTGAGTAAAAAATACCGAATTTGAGTTTTTGCAATATAATCTTGTTGAAAAGCTCGTAATCAATTATATGAACTCCTAAAATTTGATCAAAACTTGTTTTTCAGTCATTTTTGAAGAGGTTTCGGACGAGTGGGTCTAAATGGGCCGTAAAATGGACCCGTTGTACTTTAAACTGAGTAAAAAGTACAAAAATTGAGATTTTGCAATATAATCGTGTTGAAACGATCGTAACAAATTATATGAACTCCTAAATTTTGATTAAAACTTGTTTTTCAGTCATTTTTGAAGAGGTTTCGGGCGAGCGGGTCTAAATGGGTCGTAAAATGGACCCGTTGGACTTTTAACTAAGTAAAAAACACCGAATTTGAGTTTTTGCAATATAATCTTGTTGAAAAGCTCGTAATAATTTTATATGAACTTCTAAAATTGGATCAAAACTTGTTTTTCGGTCCTTTTGTAGAGGTTTCGGACGAGCGAGTCTAATTGGGCTTTAAAATTGACCCGTTGAACTTATAACTGCGTAAAAAGAACAGAAATTGAATTTTTGCAATACAATAGTGTTCAAAAGCTCGTAATCAACGATATGAACTCTTAAGTTTTGATTAAAACTTGTTTTGCGATCCTTTTTGTAGAGGTTTCGGACGAGCGGGTCTAAATGGGCCGTAAAATGGACCCGTTGGATTTATAACTGAGTTAAAAGTATAAAAATTTAATTTTTGCAATATAATCGTGTTGAAAAGATCGTAATCAATGGTATGAAGTCTTAAAATTTGATTAAAACATGTTTTTCGGTCATTTTTGAAGAGGTTTCGGGCGAGCGGGTCTAAATGGGCTGTAAAATGGACTCGTTGGACTTTTAACTAAGTAAAAAATACCGAATTTGTGTTTTTGCAATATAATTTTGTTGAAAAGCTCGTAATCAATTATATGAACTCCTAAAATTTGATCAAAACTTGTTTTTCAGTCATTTTTGAAGAGGTTTCGGACGAGTGGGTCTAAATGGGCCGTAAAATGGACCCGTTGGACTTTTAACTGAGTAAAAAAATACCGAATTTGAGTTTTTGCAATATAATCTTGTTGAAAAGCTCGTAATCAATTATATGAACTCCTGAAATTGGATCAAAACTTGTTTTTTGGTCCTTTTTGTAGAGGTTTCGGACGAGCGGGTCTAAATGGGCCGTAAAATGGACCCGTTGTACTTTAAACAGAGTAAAAAGTACAAAAATTGAGATTTTGCAATATAATCGTGTTGAAACGATCGTAACAAATTATATGAACTCCTAAATTTTGATTAAAACTTGTTTTTCAGTCATTTTTGAAGAGGTTTCGGGCGAGCGGGTCTAAATGGGTCGTAAAATGGACCCGTTGGACTTTTAACTAAGTAAAAAACATCGAATTTGAGTTTTTGCAATATAATCTTGTTGAAAAGCTCGTAATAATTTTATATGAACTTCTAAAATTGGATCAAAACTTGTTTTTCGGTCCTTTTGTAGAGGTTTCGGACGAGCGAGTCTAATTGGGCCTTAAAATTGACCCGTTGAACTTATAACTGCGTAAAAAGAACAGAAATTGAATTTTTGCAATACAATAGTGTTCAAAAGCTCGTAATCAACGATATGAACTCTTAAGTTTTGATTAAAACTTGTTTTGCGGTCCTTTTTGTAGAGGTTTCGGACGAGCGGGTCTAAATGGGCCGTAAAATGGACCCGTTGGATTTATAACTGAGTTAAAAGTATAAAAATTTAATTTTTGCAATATAATCGTGTTGAAAAGATCGTAATCAATGGTATGAAGTCCAAAAATTTGATTAAAACATGTTTTTTGGTCATTTTTGAAGAGGTTTCGGGCGAGCGGGTCTAAATGGGCTGTAAAATAGACTCGTTGGACTTTTAACCAAGTAAAAAATACCGAATTTGTGTTTTTGCAATATAATTTTGTTGAAAAGCTCGTAATCAATTATATGAACTCCTAAAATTTGATCAAAACTTGTTTTTCAGTCATTTTTGAAGAGGTTTCGGACGAGTGGGTCTAAATGGGCCGTAAAATGGACCCGTTGGACTTTTAACTGAGTAAAAAAATACCGAATTTGAGTTTTTGCAATATAATCTTGTTGAAAAGCTCGTAATCAATTATATGAACTCCTGAAATTGGATCAAAACTTGTTTTTTGGTCCTTTTTGTAGAGGTTTCGGACGAGCGGGTCTAAATGGGCCGTAAAATGGACCCGTTGTACTTTAAACTGAGTAAAAAGTACAAAAATTGAGATTTTGCAATATAATCGTGTTGAAACGATCGTAACAAATTATATGAACTCCTAAGTTTTGATTAAAACTTGTTTTTCAGTCATTTTTGAAGAGGTTTCGGACGAGTGGGTCTAAATGGGCCGTAAAATGGACCCGTTGGACTTTTAACTGAGTAAAAAAATACCGAATTTGAGTTTTTGCAATATAATCTTGTTGAAAAGCTCGTAATCAATTATATGAACTCCTAAAATTGGATCAAAACTTGTTTTTCGATCCTTTTTGTAGAGGTTTCGGACGAGCGGGTCTAAATGGGCCTTAAAATGGACCCGTTGAACTTATAACTGCATAAAAAGAACAAAAATTGAATTTTTGCAATACAATAGTTTTGAAAAGCTCGTAATCAACGATATGAACTCTTAAGTTTTGATTAAAACTTGTTTTGCGGTCCTTTTTGTAGAGGTTTCGGACGAGCGGGTCTAAATGGGCCGTAAAATGGACCCGTTGGACTTTTAACTGAGTAAAAGGTACAAAAATTGAGTTTTTGCAATAGAATCGTGTTGAAAAGATCGTAATCAATTATATGAACTCCTAAAATTTGATTAAAACTTGTTTTTCAGTCATTTTTGAAGAGGTTTCGGGCGAGCGGGTCTAAATGGGCCGTAAAATGGACCCGTTGGACTTTTAACTGAGTAAAAGGTACAAAAATTGAGTTTTTGCAATAGAATCGTGTTGAAAAGATCGTAATCAATTATATGAACTCCTAAAATTTGATTAAAACTTGATTTTCAGTCATTTTTGAAGAGTTTTCGGGCGAGCGGGTCTAAATGGGCTGTAAAATGGACCCGTTGGACTTTTAACTGAGTAAAAAATACCGAATTTGAGTTTTTGCAATATAATCTTGTTGAAAAGCTCGTAATCAATTATATGAACTCCTAAAATTGGATCAAAACTTATTTTTCGGTCCTTTTTGGAGAGGTTTCGGGCGAGCGGGTCTAAATGGGCCTTAAAATGGACCCGTTGAACTTATAACTGCGAAAAAAGAACATAAATTGAATTTTTGCAATACAATAGTGTTAAAAAAGCTCGTAATCAACGATATGAACTCTTAAGTTTTGATTAAAACTTGTTTTTCGGTCCTTTTTGTAGAGGTTTTGGACGAGCGGGTCTAAATGGGCCGTGAAATGGACCCGTTGCACTATTAACTAAGTAAAAAATGCGGAATTGGATTTTTGCAATATATTCTTGTTGAAAAGCTCGTAATCAATTATATGAACTCCTAAAATTGGATCAAAACTTGTTTTTCGGTCCTTTTTGTAGAGGTTTCGAACGAGCGGGTCTAAATGGGCCGTAAAATGGACCCGTTGGACTTTTTACTGAGTAAAAAATACCGAATTTGAGTTTTTGCAATATAATCTTGTTGAAAAGCTTGTAATCAATTATATGAACTCCTAAAATTGGATCAAAACTTGTTTTTCGGTCCTTTTTGTAGAGGTTTCGAACGAGCAGGTCTAAATGGGCCTTAAAATGGACCCGTTGAACTTATAACTGCGTAAAAAGAACATAAATTGAATTTTTGCAATAAAATAGTGTTGAAGAGCTCGTAATCAACGATATGAACTCTTAAGTTTTAATTAAAACTTGTTTTGCGGTCCTTTTTGTAGAGGTTTCGGACGAGCGTGTCTAAATAGGCCGTGAAATGGACCCGTTGGACTTTTATCTAAGTAAAAAAATGCCGATTTTGAGTTTTTGCAATATAATCTTGTTGAAAAGCTCGTAATCAATTATATGAACTCCTAAAATTGGATCAAAACTTGTTTTCAGTCCTTTTTGTAGAGGTTTCGAACGAGCGGGTCTAAATGGGCCGCAAAATGGACCCGTTGGACTTTTAACTGAGTAAAAAATACCGAATTTGAGTTTATGCAATATAATCTTGTTAAAAGCTCGTAATCAATTATATGAAGTCCTAAAATTAGATCAAAACTTGTTTTTCGATCCTTTTTGTAGAGGTTTCGAACGAGCGGGTCTAAATGGGCCGTAAAATGGACCCGTTGGACTTTTAACTGAGTAAAAATTACCGAATTTGCGTTTTTGCAATATAATCTTGTTGAAAAGCTCATAATCAATTGTATGAACTCCTTAAATTGGATCAAAACTTGTTTTTCGGTCCTTTTTGTAGAGCTTTCGAACGAGGGGGTCTAAATGGGCCATAAAATTGACCCGTTGTACTTATAACTGCGTAAAAAGAACATAAATTGAATTTTTGCAATACAATAGTGTTGAAAAGCTCGTAATCAACGATATGAACTCTTATGTTTTGATTAAAACTTGTTTTGCGGTCCTTTTTGTAGAGGTTTCGGACGAGCGGGTCTAAATGGGCCGTAAAATGGACTCGTTGGACTTTTAACTGAGTAAAAAGTACAAAAATTTAGTTTTTGCAATATAATCGTGTTGAAAAGATCGTAAGCAATTATATGAACTCCTAAAATTGGATCAAAACTTGTTTTTCAGTCATTTTTGAAGAGGGTTCGAACGAGCTGGTCTAAATGTGCCGTAAAATGGACCCGTTGGACTTTTAACTAAGTAAAAAATACCGAATTTGAGTTTTTGCAATATAATCTTGTTGAAAAGCTCGTAATCAATTATATGAACTCCTAAAATTGGATCAAAACTTGTTTTCGGTCATTTTTGTAGAGGTTTTGGACGAGCGGGTCTAAATGGGCCTTAAAATGGACCCGTTGGACTTTTAACTGCGTAAAAAGAACAGAAATTGAATTTTTGCAATACAATAGTGGTTAAAAGCTCGTAATCAACGATATGAACTCTTAAGTTTTGATTAAAACTTGTTTTGCGGTCCTTTTTGTAGAGGTTTCGGACGAGCGGGTCTAAATAGGCCGTAAAATGGACCCGTTGGAATTTTAACTGATTAAAAAGTACAAAAAATGAGTTTTTGCAATATAATCGAGTTGAAAAGATCGTAATCAATTATATGAACTCCTAAAATTTGATTAAAACTTGTTTTTCAATAATTTTTGAAGAGGTTTCAGGCGAGCGGGTCTAAATGGGCCGTAAAATGGACCCGTTGGACTTTTAACTGAGTAAAAAATACCGAATTTGAGTTTTTGCAATATAATCTTGTTGAAAAGCTCATAATCAATTATATGAACTCCTAAAATTGAATCAAAACTTATTTTTCGGTCCTTTTTGTAGAGGTTTCGGGTGAGCGGGTCTAAATGGGCCTTAAAATGGACCGTTGAACTTATAACTGCGTAAAAAGAACAAAAATTGAATTTTTGCAATACAATAGTGTTGAAAAGCTCGTAATCAACGATATGAACTCTTAAGTTTTGATTAAAACTTGTTTTGCGGTCCTTTTTGTAGAGGTTTCGGACGAGCGGGTCTAAATGAGCCGTAAAATGGACCCGTTGGACTTTTTTTGTTGAAGAAAACGGGCCTCATTAAAAACCCCTACTAAAATCCCCAAGCACAAGGCTTGGAGAAACCTAAAAAGGGGAAAAGAGTACCCAAGATATATTATTAAAACGAGGTTAAACCTCGCAAAGTACAATATTTTTGATACAATCAGGGTATATAGATCCAAAAGTTAAAGAAGACATGGATCTAAGGGCATGGGTAGCCAACGTATGAGCTACAAAATTAGCCTCACGGCGAATATATTGAACATGTGCTACAGAAAAATCCTCCAAAGCAGTATGAACCTGCAGAATCATCGGCCCCAAAGGAGAAAGATCTGGCCCAAGAGAGTTGATCCTGTTTGCTAGGGATGCACAGTCTGTCTCAAAAATCAAATGGCTCCATCCTTGAGATACGGAAAAAGTAATGCCGGCAAGAAGACCTCTCCCTTCGGATGAAATAGCATCAGAACAACTGCCCAGCGGAAAAGCCAGGCCACCGACAACCGTCCCAGTGTCATCACGAGCGACAACACCAACCGCCGCTGCACGAGTGGAAGGATCAAAAGCCCCATCCACATTAACTTTAATAAAACCACGAGGTGGATGCCTCCATCGAGGAGGAAATGCCGAGGGGATGGGTGATGTAGTGGAAGATATAGAGTTAGAGTAGTCCTTATGGAGACTAATAGAGTTGACAGCAATTAGCCAAGGGGGTTGAAGATGTTTATTATGGATCCAGTCGTTACGCCTGTTCCAAATATTCCAAAGGGTAGTTAAGAAGAGGCCAAAAAGATCAGGAGAAAGAAGGGAAGCACCTTCCTCAAGCCATTGGAGGCCCGTAGAGGCGGAACTGTTGATAAAAGAGGAGGGAAGACCAACCAATTTAAGAGTTTCCGAGGCACCAGAGCAGTCTCGGAGAGCATGGAGAATCGACTCAGTACTCGAGTTACAAATGGGGCATGGACCAGAGTCTGGAGCAAAAGTCTGGAGGCGAACCCCAACAGGCAGGGCTCCTGCCTCCAGACGTCAGCCGAAAGTTTTAACCTTAGGCAAAACCTTGAGCTTGGCAAGAAATTTCCAAAATCGAGGGGGACGAAGTCTAGGCTCAGGGGGTCGTTGCAGGAAAAGATAGCCAGATCTGATAGAATAGATACCAGAATCATTGGGATTCCAGAGGATGGTATCTCGAGTGTCATTAATGATAGGAACAGAAAGAATGGAATTGGCATCATCCACAGTAAAGTAAGCACGAACTTTGACAGGGTCCCAGGCAGCTTGGTTCCGCATCATAAAATCTCGACAACGAATGTGGACTTCCTCTGATAGCTCATAGTCCCCATAGAGGTGAACAGTCGAGGAGCCTCCCCAATTATCATGATGGATGCGTATGTTACTATTAATACCCGGACGATAGAGGAAACCACCAAATAGGTGTTGCATAGCGTTATAAAGACCTTGCCAGGAAAAAGAACCTCGTGAAGGCCGAGAGGCATTAAGGATATTACCTGACGGGAAGTACTTAAATTTATAGATTTGTCCCAAAAGGGAGTCAGGTTCGCAAATGAGGCGCCATAGTTGTTTGCCAAGAAGAGCTATGTTAAAATTATTGAGGTCTCGGAAGCCCATACCACCAACAGATTTAGGCAAGCATACCTGGTCCCATAGGAGCATATGTCAATCTTTCTTGTTGGATTTCCCAGACCACCAATATCGACGAATGGCAGATGTCATATCATCAATAATATTTTCGGGTAATAAATAACAGGACATAACATATTGAGGTAAAGATTGTAAAACGGCTTTAATAAAAATTTCCCTACCACTGAAGGAAAGAAGTTGTTTGTCCCAGTTGGATAATCTATCGTGAACTTTATCACGTATAAACCCTAAAGCAAGGGTCTTATTTTTACCAATAAGAAGAGGTACCCCCAGATAGACCCCAGGATTGGAGACCTCACGTACTTGAAGATAGGAATTAATAGCTTGACGAGTAGAAGTAGGAGTGCGGGGATTGTAAAAGATAGTAGACTTATCAAAGTTGACTGCTTGCCCAGAGGCAGAGGCATAAGTCTGGAGGGCTAACTTAAGGTGTGCAGCTTCATCGGGATTTGAGTTAAGGAAAACTATGCAATCATCCGCAAATAAGAGGTGGTTAACCTTGGGGCCATGCTTACAAGCCCCTAATCCAGGGAGTAGGCCTTGTTGTTTAGCATCGGCCAAGAAAGCTGAAAGCCCTTGGGTACAAAATAGGAAAAGAAAAGGAGATAAAGGGTCACCTTGGCGGAGACCCCTTTGAGGTCGAAACAAAGGGGAAAAAGAGTTGTTGACCTTAACCGTAAAGGAAACTGAAGAAATACATCTCATGATAAGAGAGACCCATGATGAGGCAAACCCCATACGGGTCATAACATTTTCGAGGAATGACCATTCGACCCTGTCAAAGGCCTTTTCCATGTCAAGTTTAAGGGCAGCTCCACGAGAAGATTTAGAGGTACCAGTATTAATTGAATGAATTATTTCGTGGGCAATAAGAATGTTATCTGTAATATTACGTTCCTAAACAAAAGCAGCTTGATTTGAACTGATACAGAATGGAATGGTATGTTTCATTCGATTAACTAAAACTTTAGCAATGATTTTGTAAATTACCGTACAGAGACTGATGGGCCTAAGATGCCTCATAGTAGTGGGATCCTTAATCTTAGGTATGAGAACCAAAATAGTTTGGTTAACTGAAGCCACATCAGCTGACCCTTTAAGAAGATTAAGGCAAAGTGTAATAATATCAGGGCCTACAGTATCCCAATGTTGACGAAAAAATCCGCTTGGTAGGCCATCAATACCCGGGGCTTTCCTAGGATCGATGTCTCGAAAGGCGGTGATAATTTCTTCTGGAGTGAATTCCTTGGAAAGGGACTCATTCATAGTAATCGTAATAGTATGAGTGATTTTTGAGAGAATTTGGTCAGAAAAGTGAGGGTTGGAGGAAGAAAAAAGATTATGGAAATATGAGGAAGCAATATCCATAATGTCAGAATCATCCGTGCGCCAAACATTGTTGGAGTCTAAGAGACCTGAGATTGTGTTCTTTTTCTTCCTATTGGAAGCTCAGGCATGAAAGAAGCGGGTATTTTTATCCCCTTGGGAAAGCCATAGATTACGAGAACGTTGTGCCCAATATGCTTCTTGCACCTCGAGAAGTTTATGGAGCTCGGTTTTGGTGGAGATATATCTTTTTTCGGCAGAAGTTGAAAGAGGTCGTTGTAATAGTTTATTAATTTTCTTAGTGAGAAAGTTGATGCGTCCATTGGTCTTAAATCTTTGTTGGGATTGCCAGTCTCCTAGGCAGGAGCCAACGGCTTTAATTTTATCCAAAGTATTGCCTTTGGTGGATGACCAAGTTTGTTTTACAACAGCAATGCCTTCATCATTGGAAGCCCAACAATTTTCGAATATGAACGTGGTTGGTGGGGGACGTGGATTTGTTGGGGGAAGAGGCTCCGTATTTAATAGTAGAAAACAATGATCTGATTTCGCATCAAAGTCTGAGATGATGTTATAATTAGGAAAGGAAGCTTTCCATGCCATATTCCCAACAAAACGATCTAGACGCTCAAATAAAGTAGGTGTTTTGGGCCCCGTTTTAGTCCAGGTGAACCACCCCGTTGTAGGTTTGCAATCAAAAAGATTATTACGAGAAAGACATTTGCGGAAATTATTAATTTGAGATCTAGGCCGTCGGCAACCTCCTTGTTTTTCATTATCAGATAAGATTTCGTTAAAGTCACCACCGATGAGCCAAGGTTGACCATCGTTAATGTTGAGTGAATCAATTAGTTCCCAAGTTTTAGGTTTGTTACATGTTTCAGAAAAACCATGAATACCAGTGAAATAGAACGAAGAAGAGTTGCATTTAATATACGTGTGAATAAAACGATCCGAGTAAGCAAGCAAATCAATATTGTTATTATTCAAAGTAAATAAAGCAAGTCCAGAGCAATTATAAGAAAAATCAACAGAAAAAGCTAGGGACATCCCTAGCAAATCACCAAGACGGCTATAAGCCGTATTTTTGAGTTTAGTTTCGCATAAAAAAAGTAAATCAGGTTTATGAAGCTGGACATAATGCTGGAGATGTTGAACTGCCTGGACCTTACCTAAGCCCTGGCAGTTCCAACATAATATGATCATTTCCCTCGGCGGGGCTGTGCATCAGCCGCCGCCGGAGAGTTTTTTCCGCTGCTCATCCCAGCTTTCGAAGTAGGCGATGGAGTAGGTCTAGACTTTTTGGGCTGCAGGACCACATGGATTGGGGAGCGTCTCTTAGTACCTCGGTTCGGAGGAATGGTAATATGGGCCGGAGCAGAAGCTGCAATATTTGGGTAATGCTTAAGTAGCCACGAATCAAAATCATCAAAAAATGAGATACCGGTTTGGAGGAATGGCTTACTGAGTTGTTCATCTAGTTTCCTAACTTGCTGAGCAGTAGAGTTTGGCACTCCATCATCTTGACCTTCCAGATCAATTTGGACAGGGTAAATGGTGTTCAGGGGTTGAGGAGAAATGACTCTTGAATGCAGTGGCGCTCTTTGGGGCTGCTTGGGATCGGCATTTGTGGGAGGCAAATCGTAAGATTCCTCCCCCACCACCTCATCGTTGTTATTATTTTCCTCAATAGGGAGATCTGCAAAGGACGCAGCATCCCCTTCATTGAGGTTCCCTATAAGATTAGTAAAAGAGGAAATAAGATTTAATTGTTTGAAATTATGGAAGAAAGAAACATAATGGTTTTTAATAGAGTTTAGACCTGAATCTTGTGCAGAAGTGACAGGAGCTTTCCCTTTGTCCTTAGTATCTAATAAGGAAAGGGAATCAATAAAGCAACATAGGGGGAGTGATAATTAAGGAGAAACCAATGTAAATGTTGTATAGTACCTAACGGTGGGTTTGGTTCAGCATTAGCAGAGGATTCAACATTTTTGCCCTTGTCCAAAGGAGCTGTACATAATAACAAATTATAATATAAAAAAGAAGAAAGGCAAAAAATCAGATAGATGTATTTAAAAAAAATTTAAGATACCTAATGGAGGTTTGCAGTCAGTAGAAGTGGATTGTTCAACAATGCGAATACGACCACGTGGTCCCTGGTCACGGCGACGTGGGGGAAGCCAGCGGAGCCATTCACCGTATTGGAGCTTTGTTGGATCAATCGTAGCCTTAGAAGGGCAGTGGTCGAAAGTGTGGCTAATGAGGCCACATCCCTGACATAGAAGGGGGAGACGTTCATATTGTAGACGGCAGGAAGTGGTTCGTGGACCTTTCCCGATGAGGAGAAATCGTCGGATCGGTTTGGATATGTCCAGAAGAATTTCCACTCGTAGGAATTCAGTCATGTTCCCTCGTTCTTTGCGAGTATCAGTACATAATACGGTGCCGCCCATGGCACCAAGTGATTGTCCCACAAGGTGAGCTCTGTCATGATCCTCTAAAAAAGGTTTGGGCAAGGAGTGAATACGAAACCAAATCCTCATGGGATTGAAAGAATACTCGTCCATACTTTTACCAGGTGTATAGTCAGCTAGGGCCATCCATTCGTCTTTGTGAAGCCATGGGCCTCTCTCGAACACATCATATTTGTCGCTTATAGTGGCAAACTCGATACGGAAAAAGGATTCTCTAATATAGAGATTGATTTGAGATGATTTTTCTTCCAGATACCTTCAAAAACTGAGAGGACGGTCCAGTCGTCTATTGGTTTTGATGATATGAACTTGCCAATCAGAATGGTCTTAGGATCTTCATCGAAAAAGTCGAAATCAGGGGTATAGATAGTATTGGCTTCCTCGTTTGTGAGGTCCAAATCGGTGAATTGGGGTAGAGAAGAAGAGGATGCCATTTGGTCGTAGTTGGGGTAAATCCGGGTATGGAAGGATGAAGAATTGCAAGTAGGAAAAGTGGAAATAATGGGAGGTGGAGTCTTATAAGTTAGAGAATTGGTAGAAGAAAAGTAAATGGGAAACAAATAAGGGAAAGAGGTAGATATGGAGTGTAAATTGAAAAAATTCCCAAAATTTGGGAATGAGATGCGTGAGATAAAATTGGAAAGGGAGAGATATAGAAGGAGATTTAAATTAGAGATTAGAAATAGGTAAGATTTAAAATAATGTCGGTTGTAAAAAGGAAAGAAAGTACTATGGTTATGGTAACTAGATTGAATAGAGAGAGTAATAAAAGGAAAGAGGTAATTTAGAAATAAATTTACAATAAAAGACAAGAAATTTAAAGGAGATATGGTAATAAATAAAGTTAATGAAAAATATATAGAACATTTGACAAAAGAGAATAAAGATAGTATAAACTTGGAGTGATATAGGTTGGGAAAAGGAAAGAGAGAGCTTTGATTATGGTGAATATATCGGTTTTTTATGGAAAATGGTATTTGAGAGTAATGATTTGGTAATAAATTGACACTAAAAGACAAGTAATGTGAATTTAATAGGAAGTTAATAGAAAAGGAATAATAGGAAATTGATTGACTAAAGTTTAGGGAAAAATTCCAAGAAGAGATATGAGTTGAATAATTGGAAATGGAAAGTAGAGGTGTTGAGTAAATAAAAGGGTTTATAATCGAAAAGTGGGGAGGGTTTCCTAAAACAGGATGTGAAGATGGAAAAAAATAATTAATGGATTTTAATGTGATTATTAATTTAAAGGAAAATAAAGATATGAAATATAAAAACAAGGAAATTAGCTTCCTAAAATTTAGAAAATTAGAGCATGGTATAATATTAAAATAGGAAATAATCATGGAAGGGAGGTTTCCAAATAATGGAGATGAGATTCGAAATTTAATAAGGAGAGAATGTGATACAAGGAGAGGAGATATAGGAAGTATGAGAAAGGTAACATAAAAAAGAGGAAGAAGGAATTTATGTAAAGTAGAATAAGGAAAATGTCTTAAAAAATTGGATGGTATGTATAAGGAAATAATGAATAAAATTAAATGAGAGTGATTTAGGGAAAGAGAGTTACAAATAAGGGAACATATTAAGATAAGAGCTGGAAAGAAGTTGTGATTGTTATAAAATTGAAAGGGTGGGATATCAAAATGATTGTGATAA
The DNA here is from genome assembly GCA_030270665.1 of Hibiscus trionum. Taxonomy (NCBI): domain Eukaryota; kingdom Viridiplantae; phylum Streptophyta; class Magnoliopsida; order Malvales; family Malvaceae; genus Hibiscus; species Hibiscus trionum. The sequence goes on along the minus strand of BSYR01000026.1, from coordinate 33,809,034 downwards.
ATATGGAAAGTAAATAGCTCAATATTCCAAGAGGGAAATAAATTCGTAGAATAGTTACTTGGTAAAATGGTAGTTATGATAGTAGCAAGGGCCATAACCGATGTAAAAAGGGGGGAGTAAAATTTGAAAATGATTAAAGAATTGAATATAAGAAATAAAGGGGGAGAGAAAAGATGGTAGATGTTGTTAATATACGTTAGTAGTACATAAATTGTGGGGAAGAAAGAGAGAAAGGAGAGAGGGTGTAGATATATTGAATGTAGAGATTTGAGTGTAATAATTAGATGGGATTTGAATAAAAACTTATAAATTTGGGAACAGTTGTCATTTTGACTAGGGGGAAGAAGGGATGTAGATTGGTTGATTGCGAAATGTTGTAAAACAACTTGATTCCATATTGAATAAGTATCTGAAGACGGCCTTAAAGTTTTAGTTAAGGTAGTTAATATTGCACAAACTTTCCAGTGGAGGATTTCAGTGGAAGAGGTAAGTGAAGAATTAGTAATGAAGTTATGTAAAAGTGTTATAGAAGTGATTATTTTCACCGGAACGGTGATCGTATAAATTCCCCCAAAAAGGGTTCGATAGATTGCACCATAGAGGGTGTAGTAGGAAACAGAAAAGAGCAGAATCAAAAAATAGACAATTATATAAAAGGAAATATAGACAACATGAAGAGCATAAAAAGAAGTTAAAGAATAGAAAAGACTAACCAACACAATTAAAAGGGAATAAGTAGAGAAGCAGTGATAAACTAAAATAAAATAAAGAAATTTATTATACATATCTGCAACTAAAAGGAGAGAAAAGGAGATAAAATTAAAAGAATAATATAAGAGATTTAGCGTGCAGACATAGCAGAGAACAAAGTGGAAAGATAAGCAATCAACATTAAAAAAAGAATGAAACCAAGAACTAGCAGGATAGCAAGCAGAGGAAAAAAAGCAGATATGAAAAAGGTATCGAAAAAATTAAAAAATACAGAACATGGATAGAAAAAGGGGAGAGAAAATAATTACAGACCAAGAACGCAGAAAGGGGGCAATAAAAAAGTACAAGAAAAAACAAAAGAGTAAAGGGAAGACAAAAATGATAGGGAGGCCTTGAATACTGAAGGACCTGCAGGCGGAAGATTGAAGGGAAGCTTGAAGGATGTCATCGGAGCGTGTGGGTGAGGAAACATGCGAAACAGAAAGGAAATGGGTTAGAATGATAAAAAAATAAGTATGATCTAAAGGGCTAGAAAAAACGCAAACAAGAACATGAGTTAAAATACAAAAGGGAATAAAGGAAAGCGCATGATAGATAATTAATTGCATGAACATCAGACAAGTAAAGGTACCATTGTACATGATATTGTAAAAGAAAATAGCAATGAAGGTATAGAAAGAATGGAATTGAGGAGTTGACCGAAGTACAAAAAATGGAAAATAATGATACAATACAACCAATAATAGCAGTAGATATTAGGAATGAACAGGAAAAAGAAATACAATGTAAATACAAAATTTGGGATATGGTAATGAAAGGGATAGTGAAATTTGCAAAGAGAATGATGAATTAAGATAAATATAGACATAATAAAAGTGACCACAAAGTGGTTCGTTGAAAATTCCCTACAGAGGGATCGATTATTCCTCAATTGGAGGATGGTTGACAAGAAGTAAAAAAGATAGCTTAGTAATTCCATGGATGAACATTGAGTAAAACAGTGGATGAGCAGAAAAAGAAAATCACTTAAACCAAAAGAATTAAAAATTATTCTATTTAACATTCGGCAATTGCAAGAAAAATACTCAACAGGGAAATTTAATGAATAATAAAGCAAGGAAAACATTAATACATGCAAGCAAAAATATAAAGAATTTTGGAAAACAAAGGTCCAATAAAAAAGCTGAAAATTCGAAGTGATTTTACCTTTATGTTGGGGGAAGACTCCAATAATCTGAGGTTGATTAAACAAGGATCTGTAGAGACCAAGAGGAGAGAAAATAAATAAAAATAGTTGATTATAATATATATAAAAAATAAAAATAAAATTAATAATAAAAATAAAGAAGTAATGGAACAATGGGTTTGGGCGGCGGGGCAGATCCATTTCATCGACTTTGTGATTCTGAGAATGAACCCAGCTATGTTTGTGGAAGAGGGGGAGACCGATAGAGTCCGTCGGTGCTGGGGAATGGGTGGATCCGCCTGAGGACTGACCGGAAACGATCAGCAGAGGGGGATGGGGGTAAAAACATAAAAACAGCAACCATATGATAAGAAGTCCGGCCAACACTCATGATTTGTAAAAATCCGGATCTGAAAGATCCATATGAAGATCTGAAAAAAGATGATAAAACACCATAGATAAAAAAGCAAATCTGGAAATCTAAAAAAGAATGAAATATAAAGATAACCAAAATTATTAAGGGGAGTTGAAGAGGTTCCCGCCCGGAGCAGAGATGTTAACCGGCAGCAACAACGACGAAGTATATGGCCTGTTTGTTCGGAGGTGAGAGCTTTCCCGCCGGATCTGAACCCGGCCAACATCTCCGAAGCCGAAAAATGAGATGCGTCGGGTGGGGAGGTTTTCATAAAACAGAGAAAGAGGAAAAGAATTAATATGTTGGAAAAACAAATAAAGAAAGAAAAAAATTGAAAAAAGATTTGGAATGAAATACCGAACGGTGCGGGGGCTGGGGCTCTCATGCTTTCTCTAAAATGAAGCTTTTGGTCCTTGGTAGCAGAGGGAACGCCGGCTGGTGGGGGGAAAATGGAGGCGGGCGGCGTGGTGATGATGAAAGAAAAGGAGGGGATGAGAGAAAGGAGGCGGCTGAAGAAGGAAAGGGGAAAAAAATGAAAGATGCGGAAAGCCAAAACCCTGCTGAAACCCTTGAGAGAACCCCGAAAATTGAGAGAAAACTGAGAAACCCCATACCCGTTGACCCGTTTGATTTTTAACTGAGTAAAAAGTACAAAAATTGAGTTTTTGCAATATAATCGTGTTGAAAAGATCGTAATCAATGATATGAACTCCTAAAATTTGATTAAAACTTGTTTTTCGGTCATTTTTGAAGAGGTTTCGGGCGAGCGGGTCTAAATGGGCCGTAAAATGGACCCGTTGGACTTTTAACTAAGTAAAAAAATACCGAATTTGAGATTTTGCAATATAATCTTGTTGAAAAGCTCGTAATCAATTATATGAACTCCTAAAATTTTATCAAAACTTGTTTTTTGGTCCTTTTTGTAGAGGTTTCGGGCGACCGGGTCTAAATGGGCCTTAAAATGGACCCGTTGGACTTTTATCTGAGTAAAAAATAACGAATTTGAGTTTTTGCAATATAATTTTGTTGAAAAGCTCGTAATCAATTATATGAACTCCTAAAATTGGATCATAACTTGTTTTTCGATCCTTTTTTGTAGAGGTTTTGGACGAGCGGGTCTAAATGGGCCTTAAAATGGACCCGTTGAACTTATAACTGCGTAAAAAGAACAAAAATTGAATTTTTGCAACACAATAGTGTTGAAAAGCTCGTAATCAACGATACGAACTCTTAAGTTTTGATTAAAACTTGTTTTGCGGTCCTTTTTGCAGAGGTTTCGGACGAGCGGGTCTAAATGGGCCGTAAAATGGACCAGTTGGACTTTTAACTGATTAAAAAGTACAAAAATGAGTTTTTGCAATATAATGGAGTTGAAAAGATCGTAATCAATTATATGAACTCCTAAAATTTGATTAAAACTTGTTTTTCAGTAATTTTAAAAAAGGTTTCGGGCGAGCGGGTCTAAATGGGCCGTAAAATGGACCCGTTGGACTTTTAACTAAGTAAAAAATACCGAATTTGAGTTTTTGCAATATAATCTTGTTGAAAAGCTCGTAATCAATTATAAGAACTCCTAAAATTGAATCAAAACTTATTTTTCGGTCCTTTTTGTAGAGGTTTCGGGTGAGCGGGTCTAAATGGGCCTTAAAATGGATCCGTTGAACTTATAACTGCGTAAAAAGAACAGAAATTGAATTTTTGCAATACAATAGTGTTGAAAATCTCGTAATCAACGATATGAACTCTTAAGTTTTGATTAAAACTTGTTTTGCGGTCCTTTTTGTAGAGGTTTCGGACGAGCGGGTCTAAATGGGCCGTAAAATGGACCCGTTGGGCTTTTAACTGAGTAAAAAATACAGAAATTGAGTTTTTGCAATATAATTGTGTTGAAACGATCGTAATCAATTATATGAACTCCTAAAATTTGATTAAAACTTGTTTTTCAGTCATTTTTGAAGAGGTTTCGGGCGAGCGGGTCTAAATGGGTCGTAAAATGGACCCGTTGGACTTTTAACTGAGTAAAAAGTACATAAATTAAGTTTTTGCAATTAAATCGTGTTGAAAAGATCGTAATGAATTATATGAACTCCAAAAATATGATTGAAACTTGTTTTTCAGTCATTTTTGAAGAAGTTTCGGGCGAGCCGGTCTAAACGGGCCGTAAAATGGACCCGTTGGACTTTTAACTAAGTAAAAAATACCGAATTTGAGTTTTTGCAATATAATCTTGTTGAAAAGCTCGTAATCAATTATATGAACTCGTAAAATTGGATCAAAACTTGTTTTTCGGTCCTTTTTGTAGAGGTTTCAGACGAGCGGGTCTCAATGGGCCATAAAATGGACTCGTTGAACTTATAACTGTGTAAAAAGAACATAAATTGAATTTTTGCAATACAATAGTGTTGAAAAGCTCGTAATCAACGATATGAACTCTTAAGTTTTGATTAAAACTTGTTTTGTGGTCCTTTTTGTAGAGGTTTCGGACGAGCGGGTCTAAATGGGCCGTAAAATGGACCCGTTGGACTTTTAACTAAGTAAAAAATACAACAATTGAGTTTTTGCAATATAATCGTGTTGAAAAGATCGTAATCAATTATATGAACTCCTAAAATTTGATTAAAACTTGTTTTAAGTCATTTTTGAAGAGGTTTCGGGCGAGCGGGTCTAAATGGGCCGTAAAATGGACCCGTTGGACTTTTAACTGAGTAAAAAATACCGAATTTGAGTTTTTGCAATATAATTTTGTAGAAAAGCTCGTAATTAATTATATGAACTCCTAAAATTGAATCAAAACTTATTTTTCGGTCCTTTTTGTAGAGGTTTCGGGTGAGCGGGTCTAAATGGGCCTTAAAATGGACCCGTTGAACTTATAACTGCGTAAAAAGAACAGAAATTGAATTTTTGCAATACAATAGTGTTGAAAAGCTCGTAATCAACGATATGAACTCTTAAGTTTTGATTAAAACTTGTTTTGCGGTCCTTTTTGTAGAGGTTTCGGACGAGCGGGTCTAAATGAGCCGTAAAATGGACCCGTTGGACTTTTAACTGAGTAAAAAGTACAAAAATTGAGTTTTTGCAATATAATCGTGTTGAAAATATCGTAATCAATGATATGAACTCCTAAAATTTGATTAAAACTTGTTTTTCAGTCATTTTTGAAGAGGTTTCAGGCGAGCGGGTCTAAATGGGACGTAAAATGGACCCGTTGGACTTTTAACTGAGTAAAAAATACCGAATTTGAGATTTTGCAATATAATCTTGTTGAAAAGCTCGTAATCAAATATATGAACTCCTAAAATTGGATCAAAACTTTTTTTTCGATCCTTTTTGTAGAGCTTTCGAACGAGGGGGTCTAAATGGGCCATAAAATTGACCCCTTGTACTTATAACTGCGTAAAAGGAACATAAATTGAATTTTTGCAATACAATAGTGTTGAAAAGCTCGTAATCAACGATATGAACTGTTATGTTTTGATTAAAACTTGTTTTGCGGTCCTTTTTGTAGAGGTTTCGGACGAGCGGGTGTAAATGGGCCGTAAAATGGACCCGTTGGACTTTTAACTGAGTAAAAAGTACAAAAATTTAGCTTTTGCAATATAATCGTGTTGAAAAGATCGTAATCAATTATATGAACTCCTAAAATTGGATCAAAACTTGTTTTTCAGTCATTTTTGAAGAGGGTTCGAACGAGCGGGTCTAAATGGGCCGTAAAATGGACCTGTTGGACTTTTAACTAAGTAAAAAAATACCGAATTTGAGTTTTTGAAATATAATCTTGTTGAAAAGCTCGTAATCAATTATATGAACTCCTAAAATTGGATCAAAACTTGTTTTCGGTCCTTTTTGTAGAGGTTTTGGACGAGCGGGTCTAAATGGGCCTTAAAATGGACCCGTTGGACTTTTAACTGCGTAAAAATAACAGAAATTGAATTTTTGCAATACAATAGTGTTGAAAAGCTCGTAATCAACGATATGAACTCTTAAGTTTTGATTAAAACTTGTTTTACGGTCCTTTTTGTAGAAGTTTCGGACGAGCGGGTATAAATAGGCCGTAAAATGGACCCGTTGGAATTTTAACTGATTAAAAAGTACAAAAAATGAGTTTTTGCAATATAAGCGAGTTGAAAAGATCGAAATCAATTATATGAACTCCTAAAACTTGATTAAAACTTGTTTTTAAGTAATTTTTGAAGAGGTTTCAGGCGAGCGGGTCTAAATGGGTCGTAAAATGGACCCGTTGGACATTTAACTGAGTAAAAAATACAGAATTTGAGTTTTTTCAATATAATCTTGTTGAAAAGCTCATAATCAATTATATGAACTCCTAAAATTGAATCAAAACTTATTTTTCGGTCCTTTTTGTAGAGGTTTCGGGTGAGCGGGTCTAAATGGGCCTTAAAATGGACCCGTTGAACTTATAACTGCGTAAAAAGAACAGAAATTGAATTTTTGCAATACAATAGTGTTGAAAAGCTCGTAATCAACGATATGAACTCTTAAGTTTTGATTAAAACTTGTTTTGCGGTCCTTTTTGTAGAGGTTTCGGACGAGCGGGTCTAAATGAGCCGTAAAATGGACCAGTTGGACTTTTAACTGAGTAAAAAGTACAAAAATTGAGTTTTTGCAATATAATCGTGTTGAAAAGATCGTAATCAATGATATGAACTCCTAAAATTTGTTTAAAACTTGTTTTTCGGTCATTTTTGAAAATGTTTCGGGCGAGCGGGTCTAAATGGGCCGTAAAATGGACTCGTTGGACTTTTAACTGATTAAAAAATACCGAATTTGAGATTTTGCAAAAAAATCTTGTTGAAAAGCTCGTAATCAATTATATGAACTCCTAAAATTTTATCAAAACTTGTTTTTTGGTCCTTTTTGTAGAGGTTTCGGGCGACCGGGTCTAATTGGGCCTTAAAATGGACCCGTTGGACTTTTATCTGAGTAAAAAATAACGAATTTTAGTTTTTGCAATATAATTTTGTTGAAAAGCTCGTAAACAATTATATGAACTCCTAAAATTGGATCATAACTTGTTTTTCGATCCTTTTTGTAGAGGTTTTGGACGAGCGGGTCTAAATGGGCCTTAAAATGGACCCGTTGAACTTATAACTGCGTAAAAAGAACAGAAATTGAATTTTTGCAATACAATAGTGTTGAAAAGCTCGTAATCAACGATATGAACTCTTAAGTTTTGATTAAAACTTGTTTTGTGGTCCTTTTTGTAGAGGTTTCGGACGAGCGGGTCTAAATGGGCCGTAAAATGGACCCGTTGGACTTTTAACTGATTAAAAAGTACAAAAATGAGTTTTTGCAATATAATGGAGTTGAAACGATCGTAATCAATTATATGAAGTCCTAAAATTTGTTAAAACTTGTTTTTCAGTAATTTTTGAAGAGGTTTCGGGCGAGCGGGTCTAAATGGGCCGTAAAATGGACCCGTTGGACTTTTAACTGAGTAAAAAATACCGAATTTGAGTTTTTGCAATATAATCGTGTTGAAAAGCTCGTAATCAATTATATGAACTCCTAAAATTTGATTAAAACTTGTTTTTCAGTCATTTTTGAAGAGGTTTCGGGCGAGCGGGTCTAAATGGGCCGTAAAATGGACCCGTTGGACTTTTAACTGAGTAAAAAGTACATAATTGTGTTTTTGCAATATAATCGTGTTGAAAAGATCGTAATGAATTATATAAACTCCAAAAATATGATTAAAACTTGTTTTTCAGTCATTTTTGAAGAGGTTTCGGGCGAGCCGGTCTAAACGGGCCGTAAAATGGACCCGTTGGACTTTTAACTAAGTAAAAAATACCGAATTTGAGATTTTGCAATAAAATCTTGTTGAAAAGCTCGTAATCAATTACATGAACTCCTAAAATTTTATCAAAACTTGTTTTTTGGTCCTTTTTGTAGAGGTTTCGGGCGACCGGGTCTAAATGGGCCTTAAAATGGACCCGTTGGACTTTTATCTGAGTAAAAAATAACGAATTTGAGTTTTTGCAATATAATCTTGTTGAAAAGCTCGTAATCAATTATATGAACTCCTAAAATTGGATCATAACTTGTTTTTCGATCCTTTTTGTAGAGGTTTTGGACGAGCGGGTCTAAATGGTCCTTAAAATGGACCCGTTGAACTTATAACTGCGTAAAAAGAACAGAAATTGAATTTTTGCAAGACAATAGTGTTGAAAAGCTCGTAATCAACGATATGAACTCTTAAGTTTTGATTAAAACTTGTTTTGCGGTCCTTTTTGTAGAGGTTTCGGATGAGCGAGTCTAAATGGGCCGTAAAATGGACCCGTTGGACTTTTAACTGATTAAAAAGTACAAAAAATGAGTTTTTGCAATATAATGGAGTTGAAAAGATCGTAATCAATTATATGAACTCCTAAAATTTTATCAAAACTTGTTTTTAAGTAATTTTTGAAGAGGTTTCGGGCGAGCGGGTCTAAATGGGCCGTAAAATGGACCCGTTGGACTTTTAACTAAGTAAAAAATACCGAATTTGAGTTTTTGCAATATAATCTTGTTGAAAAGCTCATAATCAATTATATGAACTCCTAAAATTGAATCAAAACTTATTTTTCGGTTCTTTTTGTAAAGGTTTCGGGTGAGCGGGTGTATATGGGCCTTTAAATAGACCCGTTGAACTTATAATTGCGTAAAAAGAACAGAAATTGAATTTTTGCAATACAATAGTGTTGAAAAGCTCGTAATCAACGATATGTACTCTTAAGTTTTGATTAAAACTTGTTTTGCGGTCCTTTTTGTAGAGGTTTCGGACGAGCGGGTCTAAATAGGCCGTAAAATGGACCCGTTGGACTTTTAACTGAGTAAAAAATACAGAAATTGAGTTTTTGCAATATAATCTTGTTGAAACCATCGTAATCAATTATATGAACTGCTAAAATTTGATTAAAACTTGTTTTTCAGTCATTTTTGAAGAGGTTTCGGGCGAGCGGGTCTAAATGGGCCGTAAAATGGACCCGTTGTACTTTTAACTGAGTAAAAAGTACATAATTGTGTTTTTGCAATATAATCGTGTTGAAAAGATCGTAATGAATTATATGAACTCCAAAAATATGATTAAAACTTGTTTTTCAGTCATTTTTGAAGAGGTTTCGGGCGAGCCGGTCTAAATGGGCCGTAAAATGGACCCGTTGGACTTTTAACTAAGTAAAAAATACCGAATTTGAGTTTTTGCAATATAATCTTGTTGAAAAGCTCGTAATCAATTATATGAACTCCTAAAATTGAATCAAAACTTATTTTTCGGTCCTTTTTGTAGAGGTCTCGGGTGAGCGGGTCTAAATGGGCCTTAAAATGGACCCGTTGAACTTATAACTGCGTAAAAAGAACAGAAATTGAATTTTTGCAATACAATAGTGTTGAAAAGCTCGTAATCAACGATATGTACTCTTAAGTTTTGATTAAAACTTGTTTTGCGGTCCTTTTTGTAGAGGTTTCGGACGAGCGGGTCTAAATGGGCCGTAAAATGGACCCGTTGGACTTTTAACTGAGTAAAAAATACAGAAATTGAGTTTTTGCAATATAATTGTGTTGAAACCATCGTAATCAATTATATGAACTCCTAAAATTTGATTAAAACTTGTTTTTCAGTCATTTTTGAAGAGGTTTCGGGCGAGCGGGTCTAAATGGGCCGTAAAATGGACCCGTTGGACTTTTAACTGAGTAAAAAGTACATAATTGTGTTTTTGCAATATAATCGTGTTGAAAAGATCGTAATGAATTATATGAACTCCAAAAATATGATTAAAACTTGTTTTTCAGTCATTTTTGAAGAGGTTTCGGGCGAGCCGGTCTAAACGGGCCGTAAAATGGACCCGTTGGACTTTTAACTAAGTAAAAAATACCGAATTTGAGATTTTGCAATAAAATCTTGTTGAAAAGCTCGTAATCAATTACATGAACTCCTAAAATTTTATCAAAACTTGTTTTTTGGTCCTTTTTGTAGAGGTTTCGGGCGACCGGGTCTAAATGGGCCTTAAAATGGACCCGTTGGACTTTTATCTGAGTAAAAAATAACGAATTTGAGTTTTTGCAATATAATCTTGTTGAAAAGCTCGTAATCAATTATATGAACTCCTAAAATTGGATCATAACTTGTTTTTCGATCCTTTTTGTAGAGGTTTTGGACGAGCGGGTCTAAATGGTCCTTAAAATGGACCCGTTGAACTTATAACTGCGTAAAAAGAACAGAAATTGAATTTTTGCAATACAATAGTGTTGAAAAGCTCGTAATCAACGATATGAACTCTTAAGTTTTGATTAAAACTTGTTTTGCGGTCCTTTTTGTAGAGGTTTCGGATGAGCGGGTCTAAATGGGCCGTAAAATGGACCTGTTGGACTTTTAACTTATTAAAAAGTACAAAAAATGAGTTTTTGCAATATAATGGAGTTGAAAAGATCGTAATCAATTATATGAACTCCTAAAATTTTATCAAAAATTGTTTTTAAGTAATTTTTGAAGAGGTTTCGGGCGAGCGGGTCTAAATGGGCCGTAAAATGGACCCGTTGGACTTTTAACTAAGTAAAAAATACCGAATTTGAGTTTTTGCAATATAATCTTGTTGAAAAGCTCGTAATCAATTATATGAACTCGTAAAATTGGATCAAAACTTGTTTTTCGGTCCGTTTTGTAGAGGTTTCGGACGAGCGGGTCTAAATAGGCCTTAAAATGGACCCGTTGAACTTATAACTGCGTAAAAAGAACATAAATTGAATTTTTGCAATACAATAGAGTTGAAAAGCTCGTAATCAACGATATGAACTCTTAAGTTTTGATTAAAACTTGTTTTGCGGTCCTTTTTGTAGAGGTTTCGGACGAGCGGGTCTAAATGGGCCGTAAAATGGACTCGTTGGACTTTTAACTAAGTAAAAAATACAGAAATTGAGTTTTTGCAATATAATCGTGTTGAAACGATCGTAATCAATTATATGAACTCCTAAAATTTGATTAAAACTTGTTTTCAGTCATTTTTGAAGAGGTTTCGGACGAGCGGGTCTAAATGGGCCGTAAAATGGACCCGTTGGACTATTAACTGATTAAAAAGTACAAAAAAATGAGTTTTTACAATATAATGGAGTTGAAAAGATCGTAATCAATTATATGAACTCCTAAAATTTGCTTAAAACTTGTTTTTAAGTAATTTTTGAAGAGGTTTCGGGCGAGCGGGTCTAAATGGGCCGTAAAATGGACCCGTTGGACTTTTAACTAAGTAAAAAATACCGAATTTGAGTTTTTGCAATATAATCTTGTTGAAAAGCTCATAATCAATTATATGAACTCCAAAAATTGAATCAAAACTTATTTTTCGGTCTTTTTTGTAGAGGTTTCGAGTGAGCGGGTCTAAATGGGCCTTAAAATAGACCCGTTGAACTTATAACTGCGTAAAAATAACAGAAATTGAATTTTTGCAATACAATAGTGTTGAAAAGCTCGTAATCAACGATATGTACTCTTAAGTTTTGATTAAAACTTGTTTTGCGGTCCTTTTTGTAGAGGTTTCGGACGAGCGGGTCTAAATGGGCCGTAAAATGGACCCGTTGGACTTTTAACTGAGTAAAAAATACAGAAATTGAGTTTTTGCAATATAATTGTGTTGAAACCATCGTAATCAATTATATGAACTGCTAAAATTTGATTAAAACTTGTTTTTCAGTCATTTTTGAAGAGGTTTCGGGCGAGCCGGTCTAAACGGGCCGTAAAATGGACCCGTTGGACTTTTAACTAAGTAAAAGATACCGAATTTGAGATTTTGCAATAAAATCTTGTTGAAAAGCTCGTAATCAATTATATGAACTCCTAAAATTTTATCAAAACTTGTTTTTTGGTCCTTTTTGTAGAGGTTTCGGGTGACCGGGTCTAAATGGGCCTTAAAATGGACCCGTTGGACTTTTATCTGAGTAAAAAATAACGAATTTGAGTTTTTGCAATATAATCTTGTTGAAAAGCTCGTAATCAATTATATGAACTCCTAAAATTGGATCATAACTTGTTTTTCGATCCTTTTTGTAGAGGTTTTGGACGAGCGAGTCTAAATGGTCCTTAAAATGGACCCGTTGAACTTATAACTGCGTAAAAAGAACATAAATTGAATTTTTGCAATACAATAGAGTTGAAAAGCTCGTAATCAACGATATGAACTCTTAAGTTTTGATTAAAACTTGTTTTGCGGTCCTTTTTGTAGAGGTTTCGGACGAGCGGGTCTAAATGGGCCGTAAAATGGACTCGTTGGACTTTTAACTGAGTAAAAAATACAGAAATTGAGTTTTTGCAATATAATCGTGTTGAAACGATCGTAATCAATTATATGAACTCCTAAAATTTGATTAAAACTTGTTTTCAGTCATTTTTGAAGAGGTTTCGGGCGAGCGGGTCTAAATGGGCCGTAAAATGGACCCGTTGGACTTTTAACTGAGTAAAAAGTACATAAATTGAGTTTTTGCAATATAATCGTGTTGAAAAGATCGTAATGAATTATATGAACTCCAAAAATATGATTAAAACTTGTTTTTAAGTAATTTTTGAAGAGGTTTCGGGCGAGCCGGTCTAAATGGGCCGTAAAATGGACCCGTTGGACTTTTAACTAAGTAAAAAATACCGAATTTGAGTTTTTGCAATATAATCTTGTTGAAAAGCTCGTAATCAATTATATGAACTCCTAAAATTGAATCAAAACTTATTTTTCGGTCCTTTTTGTAGAGGTCTCGGGTGAGCGGGTCTAAATGGGCCTTAAAATGGACCCGTTGAACTTATAACTGCGTAAAAAGAACAGAAATTGAATTTTTGCAATACAATAGTGTTGAAAAGCTCGTAATCAACGATATGTACTCTTAAGTTTTGATTAAAACTTGTTTTGCGGTCCTTTTTGTAGAGGTTTCGGACGAGCGGGTCTAAATGGGCCGTAAAATGGACCCGTTGGACTTTTAACTGAGTAAAAAATACAGAAATTGAGTTTTTGCAATATAATTGTGTTGAAACCATCGTAATCAATTATATGAACTCCTAAAATTTGATTAAAACTTGTTTTTCAGTCATTTTTGAAGAGGTTTCGGGCGAGCGGGTCTAAATGGGCCGTAAAATGGACCCGTTGGACTTTTAACTGAGTAAAAAGTACATAATTGTGTTTTTGCAATATAATCGTGTTGAAAAGATCGTAATGAATTATATGAACTCCAAAAATATGATTAAAACTTGTTTTTCAGTCATTTTTGAAGAGGTTTCGGGCGAGCCGGTCTAAACGGGCCGTAAAATGGACCCGTTGGACTTTTAACTAAGTAAAAAATACCGAATTTGAGATTTTGCAATAAAATCTTGTTGAAAAGCTCGTAATCAATTACATGAACTCCTAAAATTTTATCAAAACTTGTTTTTTGGTCCTTTTTGTAGAGGTTTCGGGCGACCGGGTCTAAATGGGCCTTAAAATGGACCCGTTGGACTTTTATCTGAGTAAAAAATAACGAATTTGAGTTTTTGCAATATAATCTTGTTGAAAAGCTCGTAATCAATTATATGAACTCCTAAAATTGGATCATAACTTGTTTTTCGATCCTTTTTGTAGAGGTTTTGGACGAGCGGGTCTAAATGGTCCTTAAAATGGACCCGTTGAACTTATAACTGCGTAAAAAGAACAGAAATTGAATTTTTGCAATACAATAGTGTTGAAAAGCTCGTAATCAACGATATGAACTCTTAAGTTTTGATTAAAACTTGTTTTGCGGTCCTTTTTGTAGAGGTTTCGGATGAGCGGGTCTAAATGGGCCGTAAAATGGACCCGTTGGACTTTTAACTTATTAAAAAGTACAAAAAATGAGTTTTTGCAATATAATGGAGTTGAAAAGATCGTAATCAATTATATGAACTCCTAAAATTTTATCAAAACTTGTTTTTAAGTAATTTTTGAAGAGGTTTCGGGCGAGCGGGTCTAAATGGGCCGTAAAATGGACCCGTTGGACTTTTAACTAAGTAAAAAATACCGAATTTGAGTTTTTGCAATATAATCTTGTTGAAAAGCTCGTAATCAATTATATGAACTCGTAAAATTGGATCAAAACTTGTTTTTCGGTCCGTTTTGTAGAGGTTTCGGACGAGCGGGTCTAAATAGGCCTTAAAATGGACCCGTTGAACTTATAACTGCGTAAAAAGAACATAAATTGAATTTTTGCAATACAATAGAGTTGAAAAGCTCGTAATCAACGATATGAACTCTTAAGTTTTGATTAAAACTTGTTTTGCGGTCCTTTTTGTAGAGGTTTCGGACGAGCGGGTCTAAATGGGCCGTAAAATGGACTCGTTGGACTTTTAACTAAGTAAAAAATACAGAAATTGAGTTTTTGCAATATAATCGTGTTGAAACGATCGTAATCAATTATATGAACTCCTAAAATTTGATTAAAACTTGTTTTCAGTCATTTTTGAAGAGGTTTCGGACGAGCGGGTCTAAATGGGCCGTAAAATGGACCCGTTGGACTATTAACTGATTAAAAAGTACAAAAAAATGAGTTTTTGCAATATAATGGAGTTGAAAAGATCGTAATCAATTATATGAACTCCTAAAATTTGCTTAAAACTTGTTTTTAAGTAATTTTTGAAGAGGTTTCGGGCGAGCGGGTCTAAATGGGCCGTAAAATGGACCCGTTGGACTTTTAACTAAGTAAAAAATACCGAATTTGAGTTTTTGCAATATAATCTTGTTGAAAAGCTCATAATCAATTATATGAACTCCAAAAATTGAATCAAAACTTATTTTTCGGTCTTTTTTGTAGAGGTTTCGAGTGAGCGGGTCTAAATGGGCCTTAAAATAGACCCGTTGAACTTATAACTGCGTAAAAATAACAGAAATTGAATTTTTGCAATACAATAGTGTTGAAAAGCTCGTAATCAACGATATGTACTCTTAAGTTTTGATTAAAACTTGTTTTGCGGTCCTTTTTGTAGAGGTTTCGGACGAGCGGGTCTAAATGGGCCGTAAAATGGACCCGTTGGACTTTTAACTGAGTAAAAAATACAGAAATTGAGTTTTTGCAATATAATTGTGTTGAAACCATCGTAATCAATTATATGAACTGCTAAAATTTGATTAAAACTTGTTTTTCAGTCATTTTTGAAGAGGTTTCGGGCGAGCGGGTCTAAATGGGCCGTAAAATGGACCCGTTGGACTTTTAACTGAGTAAAAAGTACATAATTGTGTTTTTGCAATATAATCGTGTTGAAAAGATCGTAATGAATTATATGAACTCCAAAAATATGATTAAAACTTGTTTTTCAGTCATTTTTGAAGAGGTTTCAGGCGAGCCGGTCTAAACGGGCCGTAAAATGGACCCGTTGGACTTTTAACTAAGTAAAAAATACCGAATTTAAGATTTTGCAATAAAATCTTGTTGAGAAGCTCGTAATCAATTATATGAACTCCTAAAATTTTATCAAAACTTGTTTTTTGGTCCTTTTTGTAGAGGTTTCGGGCGACCGGGTCTAAATGGGCCTTAAAATGGACCCGTTGGACTTTTATCTGAGTAAAAAATAACGAATTTGAGTTTTTGCAATATAATCTTGTTGAAAAGCTCGTAATCAATTATATGAACTCCTAAAATTGGATCATAACTTGTTTTTCGATCCTTTTTGTAGAGGTTTTGGACGAGCGGGTCTAAATGGTCCTTAAAATGGACCCGTTGAACTTATAACTGCGTAAAAAGAACATAAATTGAATTTTTGCAATACAATAGAGTTGAAAAGCTCGTAATCAACGATATGAACTCTTAAGTTTTGATTAAAACTTGTTTTGCGGTCCTTTTTGTAGAGGTTTCGGACGAGCGGGTCTAGATGGGCCGTAAAATGGACTCGTTGGACTTTTAACTGAGTAAAAAATACAGAAATTGAGTTTTTGCAATATAATCGTGTTGAAACGATCGTAATCAATTATATGAACTCCTAAATTTTGATTAAAACTTGTTTTCAGTCATTTTTGAAGAGGTTTCGGGCGAGCGGGTCTAAATGGGCCGTAAAATGGACCCGTTGGACTTTTAACTGAGTAAAAAGTACATAAATTGAGTTTTTGCAATATAATCGTGTTGAAAAGATCGTAATGAATTATATGAACTCCAAAAATATGATTAAAACTTGTTTTTAAGTAATTTTTGAAGAGGTTTCGGGCGAGCCGGTCTAAATGGGCCGTAAAATGGACCCGTTGGACTTTTAACTAAGTAAAAAATACCGAATTTGAGTTTTTGCAATATAATCTTGTTGAAAAGCTCGTAATCAATTATATGAACTCCTAAAATTGAATCAAAACTTATTTTTCGGTCCTTTTTGTAGAGGTTTCGGGTGAGCGGGTCTAAATGGGCCTTAAAATGGACCCGTTGAACTTATAACTGCGTAAAAAGAACAGAAATTGAATTTTTGCAATACAATAGTGTTGAAAAGCTCGTAATCAACGATATGTACTCTTAAGTTTTGATTAAAACTTGTTTTGCGGTCCTTTTTGTAGAGGTTTCGGACGAGCGGGTCTAAATGGGCCGTAAAATGGACCCGTTGGACTTTTAACTGAGTAAAAAATACAGAAATTGAGTTTTTGCAATATAATTGTGTTGAAACGATCGTAATCAATTATATGAACTCCTAAAATTTGATTAAAACTTGTTTTTCAGTCATTTTTGAAGAGGTTTCGGGCGAGCGGGTCTAAATGGGCCGTAAAATGGACCCGTTGGACTTTTAACTGAGTAAAAAGTACATAATTGTGTTTTTGCAATATAATCGTGTTGAAAAGATCGTAATGAATTATATGAACTCCAAAAATATGATTAAAACTTGTTTTTCAGTCATTTTTGAAGAGGTTTCGGGCGAGCCGGTCTAAACGGGCCGTAAAATGGACCCGTTGGACTTTTAACTAAGTAAAAAATACCGAATTTGAGATTTTGCAATAAAATCTTGTTGAAAAGCTCGTAATCAATTATATGAACTCCTAAAATTTTATCAAAACTTGTTTTTTGGTCCTTTTTGTAGAGGTTTCGGGCGACCGGGTCTAAATGGGCCTTAAAATGGACCCGTTGGACTTTTATCTGAGTAAAAAATAACGAATTTGAGTTTTTGCAATATAATCTTGTTGAAAAGCTCGTAATCAATTATATGAACTCCTAAAATTGGATCATAACTTGTTTTTCGATCCTTTTTGTAGAGGTTTTGGACGAGCGGGTCTAAATGGTCCTTAAAATGGACCCGTTGAACTTATAACTGCGTAAAAAGAACAGAAATTGAATTTTTGCAATACAATAGTGTTGAAAAGCTCGTAATCAACGATATGAACTCTTAAGTTTTGATTAAAACTTGTTTTGCGGTCCTTTTTGTAGAGGTTTCGGATTAGCGGGTCTAAATGGGCCGTAAAATGGACCCGTTGGACTTTTAACTTATTAAAAAGTACAAAAAATGAGTTTTTGCAATATAATGGAGTTGAAAAGATCGTAATCAATTATATGAACTCCTAAAATTTTATCAAAACTTGTTTTTAAGTAATTTTTGAAGAGGTTTCGGGCGAGCGGGTCTAAATGGGCCGTAAAATGGACCCGTTGGACTTTTAACTAAGTAAAAAATACCGAATTTGAGTTTTTGCAATATAATCTTGTTGAAAAGCTCGTAATCAATTATATGAACTCGTAAAATTGGATCAAAACTTGTTTTTCGGTCCGTTTTGTAGAGGTTTCGGACGAGCGGGTCTAAATAGGCCTTAAAATGGACCCGTTGAACTTATAACTGCGTAAAAAGAACATAAATTGAATTTTTGCAATACAATAGAGTTGAAAAGCTCGTAATCAACGATATGAACTCTTAAGTTTTGATTAAAACTTGTTTTGCGGTCCTTTTTGTAGAGGTTTCGGACGAGCGGGTCTAAATGGGCCGTAAAATGGACTCGTTGGACTTTTAACTGAGTAAAAAATACAGAAATTGAGTTTTTGCAATATAATCGTGTTGAAACGATCGTAATCAATTATATGAACTCCTAAAATTTGATTAAAACTTGTTTTCAGTCATTTTTGAAGAGGTTTCGGACGAGCGGGTCTAAATGGGCCGTAAAATGGACCCGTTGGACTTTTAACTGATTAAAAAGTACAAAAAAATGAGTTTTTGCAATATAATGGAGTTGAAAAGATCGTAATCAATTATATGAACTCCTAAAATTTGCTTAAAACTTGTTTTTAAGTAATTTTTGAAGAGGTTTCGGGCGAGCGGGTCTAAATGGGCCGTAAAATGGACCCGTTGGACTTTTAACTAAGTAAAAAATACCGAATTTGAGTTTTTGCAATATAATCTTGTTGAAAAGCTCATAATCAATTATATGAACTCCTAAAATTGAATCAAAACTTATTTTTCGGTCCTTTTTGTAGAGGTTTCGGGTGAGCGGGTCTAAATGGGCCTTAAAATAGACCCGTTGAACTTATAACTGCGTAAAAATAACAGAAATTGAATTTTTGCAATACAATAGTGTTGAAAAGCTCGTAATCAACGATATGTACTCTTAAGTTTTGATTAAAACTTGTTTTGCGGTCCTTTTTGTAGAGGTTTTGGACGAGCGGGTCTAAATGGGCCGTAAAATGGACCCGTTGGACTTTTAACTGAGTAAAAAATACAGAAATTGAGTTTTTGCAATATAATTGTGTTGAAACCATCGTAATCAATTATATGAACTCCTAAAATTTGATTAAAACTTGTTTTTCAGTCATTTTTGAAGAGGTTTCGGGCGAGCGGGTCTAAATGGGCCGTAAAATGGACCCGTTGGACTTTTAACTGAGTAAAAAGTACATAATTGTGTTTTTGCAATATAATCGTGTTGAAAAGATCGTAATGAATTATATGAACTCCAAAAATATGATTAAAACTTGTTTTTCAGTCATTTTTGAAGAGGTTTCAGGCGAGCCGGTCTAAACGGGCCGTAAAATGGACCCGTTGGACTTTTAACTAAGTAAAAAATACCGAATTTGAGATTTTGCAATAAAATCTTGTTGAGAAGCTCGTAATCAATTATATGAACTCCTAAAATTTTATCAAAACTTGTTTTTTGGTCCTTTTTGTAGAGGTTTCGGGCGACCGGGTCTAAATGGGCCTTAAAATGGACCCGTTGGACTTTTATCTGAGTAAAAAATAACGAATTTGAGTTTTTGCAATATAATCTTGTTGAAAAGCTCGTAATCAATTATATGAACTCCTAAAATTGGATCATAACTTGTTTTTCGATCCTTTTTGTAGAGGTTTTTGACGAGCGGGTCTAAATGGTCCTTAAAATGGACCCGTTGAACTTATAACTGCGTAAAAAGAACAGAAATTGAATTTTTGCAATACAATAGTGTTGAAAAGCTCGTAATCAACGATATGAACTCTTAAGTTTTGATTAAAACTTGTTTTGCGGTCCTTTTTGTAGAGGTTTCGGATGAGCGGGTCTAAATGGGCCGTAAAATGGACCCGTTGGACTTTTAACTGATTAAAAAGTACAAAAAATGAGTTTTTGCAATATAATGGAGTTGAAAAGATCGTAATCAATTATATGAACTCCTAAAATTTGATTAAAACTTGTTTTTAAGTAATTTTTGAAGAGGTTTCGGGCGAGCGGGTCTAAATGGGTCGTAAAATGGACCCGTTGGACTTTTAACTAAGTAAAAAATATCGAATTTGAGTTTTTGCAATATAATCTTGTTGAAAAGCTCGTAATCAATTATATGAACTCCTAAAATTGAATCAAAACTTATTTTTCGGTCCTTTTTGTAGAGGTTTCGGGTGAGCGGGTCTAAATGGGCCTTAAAATAGACCCGTTGAACTTATAACTGCGTAAAAAGAACAGAAATTGAATTTTTGCAATACAATAGTGTTGAAAAGCTTGTAATCAACGATATGTACTCTTAAGTTTTGATTAAAACTTGTTTTGCGGTCCTTTTTGTAGAGGTTTCGGACGAGCGGGTCTAAATGGGCCGTAAAATGGACCCGTTGGACTTTTAATTGAGTAAAAAATACAGAAATTGAGTTTTTGCAATATAATTGTGTTGAAACGATCGTAATCAATTAAATGAACTCCTAAAATTTGATTAAAACTTGTTTTTCAGTCATTTTTGAAGAGGTTTCGGGCGAGCGGGTCTAAACGGGCCGTAAAATGGACCCGTTGGACTTTTAACTAAGTAAAAAATACCGAATTTGAGTTTTTGCAATATAATCTTGTTGAAAAGCTCGTAATCAATTTTATGAACTCGTAAAATTGGATCAAAACTTGTTTTTCGGTCCTTTTTGTAGAGGTTTCGGACGAGCGGGTCTCAATGGGCCTTAAAATGGACCCGTTGAACTTATAACTGTGTAAAAAGAACATAAATTGAATTTTTGCAATACAATAGTGTTGAAAAGCTCGTAATCAACGATATGAACTCTTAAGTTTATATTTAAATTTGTTTTAGGGTCTTTTTTGTAGAGGTTTCGGACGAGCGGGTCTAAATGGGCCGTAAAATGGACCCGTTGGACTTTTAACTAAGTAAAAAATACAACAATTGAGTTTTTGCAATATAATCCTGTTGAAAAGATCGTAATCAATTATATGAACTCCTAAAATTTGATTAAAACTTGTTTTAAGTCATTTTTGAAGAGGTTTCGGGCGAGTGGGTCTAAATGGGCCGTAAAATGGACCCGTTGGACTTTTAACTGAGTAAAAAATACCGAATTTAAGTTTTTGAATATAATTTTGTAGAAAAGCTCGTAATCAATTATATGAACTCCTATAATTGAATCAAAACTTATTTTTCGGTCCTTTTTGTAGAGGTTTCGGGTGAGCGGGTCTAAATGGGCCTTAAAATGGACCCGTTGAACTTATAACTGTGTACAAAGAACAGAAATTGAATTTTTGCAATACAATAGTGTTGAAAAGCTCGTAATCAACGATTTGAACTCTTAAGTTTTGATTAAAACTTGTTTTGCGGTCATTTTTGTAGAGGTTTCGGACGAGCGGGTCTAAATGAGCCGTAAAATGGACCCGTTGGACTTTTAACTGAGTAAAAAGTACAAAAATTGAGTTTTTGCAATATAATCGTGTTGAAAAGATCGTAATCAATGATATGAACTCCTAAAATTTGTTTAAAACTTGTTTTTCGGTCATTTTTGAAGAGGTTTCGGGCGAGCGGGTCTAAATGGGCCGTAAAATGAACCCGTTGGACTTTTAACTAAGTAAAAAATACCGAATTTGAGATTTTGCAATATAATCTTGTTGAAAAGCTCGTAATCAATTATATGAACTCCTAAAATTTTATCAAAACTTGTTTTTTGGTCATTTTTGTAGAGGTTTCGGGCGACCGGGTCTAAATGGGCCTTAAAATGGACCCGTTGGCCTTTTAACTAAGTAAAAAATACCGAATTTGAGTTTTTGCAATATAATCTTGTTGAAAAGCTCGTAATCAATTATATGAACTCCTAAAATTGGATCATAACTTGTTTTTCGATCCTTTTTGTAGAGGTTTTGGACGAGCGGGTCTAAATGGGACTTAAAATGGACCCGTTGAACTTATAACTGCGTAAAAAGAACAGAAATTGAATTTTTGCAATACAATAGTGTTGAAAAGCTCGTAATCAACGATATGAACTCTTAAGTTTTGATTAAAAATTGTTTTGCGGTCCTTTTTGTAGAGGTTTCGGACGAGCGGGTCTAAATGGGCCGAAAAATGGACCCGTTGGATTTTTAACTGATTAAAAAGTACAAAAAATGAGTTTTTGCAATATAATCGAGTTGAAAAGATCGTAATCAATTATACGATCTCCTAAAATTTGATTAAAACTTGTTTTTCAGTAATTTTTGAATAAGTTTCGGGCGAGCGAGTCTAAATGGGCCGTAAAATGGACCCGTTGGACTTTTAACTGAGTAAAAAATACAGAAATGGACTTTTTGCAATATAATCTTGTTGAAAAGCTCGTAATCAATTATATGAACTCCTAAAATTGGATCAAAACTTGTTTTTCGGTCCTTTTTGTAGTGGTTTCGAACGAGCGGGTCTAAATGGGCCTTAAAATGGACCCGTTAAACTTATAACTGCGTAAAAAGAACATAAATTGAATTTTTGCAATACAATAGTGTTGAAAAGCTCGTAATCAACGATATGAATCTTAAGTTTTGATTAAAACTTGTTTTACTGTCCTGTTTGTAGAGGTTTCAGACGAGCGGGTCTAAATGGGCCGTAAAATGGACCCGTTGGACTTTTAACTGAGTAAAAAGTACATAAATTGAGTTTTTTCAATATAATCGTGTTGAAAAGATCGTAGTCAATTATATGAACTCCTAAAATTTGATAAAAACTTGTTTTTCAGTCATTTTTGGAGAGGTTTCGGGCGAGCGAGTCTAAATGGGCCGTAAAATGGACCCGTTGGACTTTTAACTGAGTAAAAAATACAAAAGTGATTTTTTTCCATATAATTGTGTTGAAAAGATCGTAATCAATTATATGAACTCCTAGAATTTGATTAAAACTTTTTTTTCAGTCATTTTTGAAGAGGTTTCGGGCGAGCGGGTCTAAATGGGCCGTAAAATGGACCCGTTGGACTTTTAACTAAATAAAAAATACCGAATTTGAGTTTTTGCAATATAATCTTGTTGAAAAGCACGTAATCAATTATATGAACTCCTAAAATTTGATCAAAACTTGTTTTTCGGACCTTTTTGTAGAGGTTTCGGGCGACCGGGTCTAAATGGGCCTTAAAATGGACCCGTTGAACTTATAACTGCGTAAAAAGAATAGAAATTGAATTTTTGCGATGCAATAGTGTTGAAAAGCTCGTAATCAACGATATGAACTCTTAAGTTTTGATTAAAACTTGTTTTGCGGTCCTTTTTGTAGAGGTTTCGGACAAGCGGGTGTAAATGGGCCGTAAAATGGACCCGTAGGACTTTCAACTGAGTAAAAAATACAGAAATTGAGTTTTTGCAATATAATCATGTTGAAACGATCGTAATCAATTATATGAACTCCAAAAATTTGATTAAAACTTGTTTTTCAGTCATTTTTGAAGAGGTTTCGGGCGAGCGGGTCTAAATGGGCCGTAAAATGGACCCGTTGGACTTTTAACTGAGTAAAAAATACAGAAATGGACTTTTTGCAATATAATCTTGTTGAAAAGCTCGTAATCAATTACATGAACTCCTAAAATTGGATCAAAACTTGTTTTTCGGTCCTTTTTGTAGTGGTTTCGAACGAGCGGGTCTAAATGGGACTTAAAATGGACCCGTTAAACTTATAACTGCGTAAAAAGAACATAAATTGAATTCTTGCAATACAATAGTGTTGAAAAGCTCGTAATCAACGATATGAATCTTAAGTTTTGATTAAAACTTGTTTTGCGGTCCTTTTTGTAGAGGTTTCGGACGAGCGGGTCTAAATGGGCCGTAAAATGGATCCGTTGGACTTTTAACTGAGTAAAAAGTACATAAATTGAGTTTTTGTAATATAATCGTGTTGAAAAGATCGTAATCAATTATATGAACTCCTAAAATTTGATTAAAACTTGTTTTTCAGTCATTTTTGAAGAGGTTTCGGGTGAGCGGGTCTAAATGGGCCGTAAAATAGACCCGTTGGACTTTTAACTGAGTTAAAAATACCGAATTTGAGTTTTTGCAATATAATCTTGTTGAAAAGCTCGTAATCAATTATATGAACTCGTAAAATTGGATCAAAACTTGTTTTTCGGTCCGTTTTGTAGAGGTTTCGGACGAGCGGGTCTAAATAGGCCTTAAAATGGACCCGTTGAACTTATAACTGCGTAAAAAGAACATAAATTGAATTTTTGCAATACAATAGAGTTGAAAAGCTCGTAATCAACGATATGAACTCTTAAGTTTTGATTAAAACTTGTTTTGCGGTCCTTTTTGTAGAGGTTTCGGACGAGCTGGTCTAAATGGGCCGTAAAATGGACTCGTTGGACTTTTAACTGAGTAAAAAATACAGAAATTGAGTTTTTTCAATATAATCGTGTTGAAACGATCGTAATCAATTATATGAACTCCTAAAATTTGATTAAAACTTGTTTTCAGTCATTTTTGAAGAGGTTTCGGGCAAGCGGGTCTAAATGGGCCGTAAAATGGACCTGTTGGACTTTTAACTGAGTAAAAAATACAGAAATGGACTTTTTGCAATATAATCTTGTTGAAAAGCTCGTAATCAATTATAGGAACTCCTAAAATTGGATCAAAACATGTTTTTCGGTCATTTTAGTAGTGGTTTCGGACGAGCGGATCTAAATGGGCCTTAAAATTGACCCGTTGAACTTATAACTGCGTAAAAAGAACATAAATTGAATTTTTGCAATACAATAGTGTTGAAAAGCTCGTAATCAACGATATGAACTCTTAAGTTTTGATTAAAACTTGTTTTGCGGTCCTTTTTGTAGAGGTTTCTGACGAGCGGGTCTAAATGGGCCGTAAAATGGACCCGTTGGACTTTTAACTAAGTAAAAAATACAAAAATTGAGTTTTTGCAATATAATCGCGTTGAAAAGATCGTAATCAATTATATGAACTCCTAAAATTTGATTAAAACTTTTTTTTCAGTCATTTTTAAGAGGTTTCGGGCGAGCGGGTCTAAATGGGCCGTAAAATGGACCCGTTGGACTTTTATCTAAGTAAAAAATACAGAAATTGACTTTTTGCAATATAATCTTGTTAAAAAGCTCGTAATCAATTATAGGAACTCCTAAAATTGGATAAAAACTTGTTTTTCGGTCATTTTAGTAGTGGTTTCGGACGAGCGGGTCTAAATGGGCCTTAAAATGGACCCGTTGAACTTATAACTGCGTAAAGAGAACATAAATTGAATTTTTGCAATACAATAGTGTTGAAAAGCTCGTAATCAACGATATGAATCTTAAGTTTTGATTAAAACTTGTTTTGCGGTCCTTTTTGTAGAGGTTTCGGACGAGCGGGTCTAAATGGGCCGTAAAATGGACCCGTTGGACTTTTAACTGAGTAAAATGTACATAAATTGAGTTTTTGCAATATAATCATGTTGAAAAGATCGTAATCAATTATATGAACTCCTAAAATTTGATTAAAACTTGTTTTTCAGTCATTTTTGAAGATGTTTCGGGCGAGCGGGTCTAAATGGCCGTAAAATGGACCCGTTGGACTTTTAACTGAGTAAAAAACACCGAATTTGAGTTTTTGCATTATAATCTTGTTGAAAATATCATAATCAATTATATGAACTCCTAAAATTGGATCAAAATTTGTTTTTCGGTCGTTTTTGTAGAGGTTTCGGACGAGCGAGTCTAACTGGGCCTTAAAATGGACTCGTTAAACTTATAACTGCGTAAAAATAACATAAATTGAATTTTTGCAATACAATAGTGTTCAGAAGCTCGTAATCAACGATATGAACTCTTAAGTTTTGATTAAAACATGTTTTGCGATCCTTTTTGTAGAGGTTTCGGACGATCGGGTCTAAATGGGCCGTAAAATGGACCCGTTGGACTTTTAACTAAGTAAAAAAATACAAAAATTGAGTTTTTGCAATATAATCGCGTTGAAAAGATCGTAATCAATTATATGAACTCCTAAAATTTGATTAAAACTTGTTTTTCAGTCATTTTTAAGAGGTTTCTGGCGAGCGGGTCTAAATGGGCCGTAAAATGGACCCGTTGGACTTTTAACTAAGTAAAAAATACCGAATTTGAGATTTTGCATTATAATCTTGTTGAAAAGCTTGTAATCAATTATATGAACTCGTAAAATTGGATCAAAACTTGTTTTTCGGTCCTTTTTGTAGAGGTTTCGGACGAGCGGGTCTAAATGGGCCTTAAAATGGACCCGTTGAACTTATAACTGCGTAAAAAGAACATAAATTGAATTTTTCAATACAATACTGTTGAAAAGCTCATAATCAACGATATGAACTCTTAAGTTTTGATTAAAACTTATTTTGCGGTCCTTTTTATAGAGCTTTCGGGCGAGCGGGTCTAAATGGGCCGTAAAATGGACCCGTTGGACTTTTAACTGAGTAAAAAATACCGAATTTGAGTTTTTGCATTATAATCTTGTTGAAAAGCTCGTAATCAATTATATGAACTCGTAAAATTGGATCAAAACTTGATTTTCGGTCCTTTTTGTAGAGGTTTCGGACGAGCGGGTCTAAATGAGACTTAAAATGGACCCGTTGAACTTATAACTGCGTAAAAAGAACAAAAATTGAATTTTTGCAATACAATAGTGTTGAAAAGCTCGTAACCAACGATATGAACTCTTAAGTTTTGATTAAAACTTGTTTTGCGGTCCTTTTTGAAGAGGTTTCGGACGACCGGGTCTAAATGAGACTTAAAATGGACCCGTTGAACTTATAACTGCGTAAAAAAAACAAAAATTGAATTTTTGCAATACAATAGTGTTGAAAAGCTCGTAACCAACGATATGAACTCTTAAGTTTTGATTAAAACTTGTTTTGCGGTCCTTTTTGAAGAGGTTTCGGACGAGTGGGTCTAAATGGACCGTAAAATGGACCCGTTGGACTTTTAACTGAGTAAAAAGAACATAAATTGAGTTTTTGCAATACAATCCTGTTGAAAAGATCGTAATCAATTATATGAACTCCTAAAATTTGATTAAAACTTGTTTTTCAGTCATTTTTGAAGAGGTCTCGGGCGAGCGGGTCTAAATGGGCCGTAAAATGGATCCGTTGGACTTCTAGCTGAGTAAAAAAATACCGTATTTGAGTTTTTGCATTATAATCTTGTTGAAAAGCTCGTAATCAATTATATGAACTCGTAAAATTGGATCAAAACTTGTTTTTCGGTCCTTTTTGTAGAGGTTTCGGACGAGCGGGTCTAAATGGGGCTTAAAATGGACCCGTTGAACTTATAACTGCGTAAAAAGAACAGAAATTGAATTTTTGTAATACAATAGTGTTGAAAAGCTCGTAATCACTGATATGAACTCTTAAGTTTTGATTAAAACTTGTTTTTCGGTCCTTTTTGTAGAGGTTTCGGACGAGCGGGTCTAAATGGGGCTTAAAATGGACCCGTTGAACTTATAACTGTGTAAAAAGAATAGAAATTGAATTTTTGCAATACAATAGTGTTGAAAAGCTCGTAATCAACGATATGAACTCTTAAGTTTTGATTAAAACTTGTTTTGCGGTCCTTTTTGAAGAGGTTTCGGACGAGCGGGTCTAAATGGGCCGTAAAATGGACCCGTTGGACTTTTAACTGAGTAAAAAGAACATAAATTGAGTTTTTGCAATATAATCGTGTTGAAAAGATCGTAATCAATTATATGAACTCCTAAAATTTGATTAAAACTTGTTTTTCAGTCATTTTTGAAGAGGTTTCGGGCGAGCGGGTCTAAATGGGCCGTAAAATGGATCCGTTGGACTTTTAACTGAGTAAAAAGATACCGAATTTGAGTTTTTGCATTATAATCTTGTTGAAAAGCTCGTAATCAATTATATGAACTCGTAAAATTGGATCAAAACTTGTTTTTCGGTCCTTTTTGTAGAGGTTTCGGACGAGCGGATCTAAATGGGCCTTAAAATGGACTCGTTGAACTTATAACTGCGTAATAAGAACAGAAATTGAATTTTTGCAATACAATAGTGCTGAAAAGCTCGTAATCAACGATATGAACTCTTACGTTTTGATTAAAACTTGTTTTGCGGTCTTTTTTGTAGATGTTTCAGACGAGCGGGTCTAAATGGGCCGTAAAATGGACCCGTTGGCTTTTAACTGAGTAAAAAATATCAAATTTGAGTTTTTGCAATATAATCTTGTTGAAAAGCTCGTTATCATTTATATGAACTCCTAAAATTTGATCAAATCTTGTTTTTCTGTCATTTTTGAAGAGGTTTCGGACGACCGGGTCTAAATGAGACTTAAAATGGACCCGTTGAACTTATAACTGCGTAAAAAGAACAAAAATTGAATTTTTGCAATACAATAGTGTTGAAAAGCTCGTAACCAACGATATGAACTCTTAAGTTTTGATTAAAACTTGTTTTGCGGTCCTTTTTGAAGAGGTTTCGGACGAGTGGGTCTAAATGGGCCGTAAAATGGACCCGTTGGACTTTTAACTGAGTAAAAAGAACATAAATTGAGTTTTTGCAATACAATCGTGTTGAAAAGATCGTAATCAATTATATGAACTCCTAAAATTTGATTAAAACTTGTTTTTCAGTCATTTTTGAAGAGGTCTCGGGCGAGCGGGTCTAAATGGGCCGTAAAATGGATCCGTTGGACTTTTAGCTGAGTAAAAAAATACCGTATTTGAGTTTTTGCATTATAATCTTGTTGAAAAGCTCGTAATCAATTATATGAACTCGTAAAATTGGATCAAAACTTGTTTTTCGGTCCTTTTTGTAGAGGTTTCGGACGAGCGGGTCTAAATGGGGCTTAAAATGGACCCGTTGAACTTATAACTGCGTAAAAAGAACATAAATTGAATTTTTGCAATACAATAGTGTTGAAAATCTCGTAATCAATGATATGAACTCTTAAGTTTTGATTCAAACTTGTTTTTCGGTCCTTTTTGTAGAGGTTTCGAACGAGCGGGTCTAAATGGGGCTTAAAATGGACCCGTTGAACTTATAACTACGTAAAAAGAACAGAAATTGAATTTTTGCAATACAATAGTGTTGAAAAGCTCGTAATCAACGATATGAACTCTTAAGTTTTGATTAAAACTTGTTTTGCGGTCATTTTTGAAGAGGTTTCGGACGAGCGGGTCTAAATGGGCCGTAAAATGGACCCGTTGGACTTTTAACTGAGTAAAAAGAACATAAATTGAGTTTTTGCAATATAATCGTGTTGAAAAGATCGTAATCAATTATATGAACTCCTAAAATTTGATTAAAACTTGTTTTTCAGTCATTTTTGAACAGGTTTTGGGCCAGCGGTTCTAAATGGGCCGTAAAATGGATCCGTTGGACTTTTAGCTGAGTAAAAAATTACCGAATTTGAGTTTTTGCATTATAATCTTGTTGAAAAGCTCGTAATCAATTATATGAACTCGTAAAATTGGATCAAAACTTGTTTTTCTGTCCTTTTTGTAGAGGTTTCGGACGAGCGGGTCTAAATGGGCCTTAAAATGGACCCGTTGAACTTATAACTGCGTAAAAAGAACATAAATTGAATTTATGCAATACAATAGTGTTGAAAAGCTCGTAATCAACGATATGAACTCTTAAGTTTTGATTAAAACTTGTTTTGCGGTCCTTTTTGTAGAGGTTTCGAACGAGCGGGTCTAAATGGGGCTTAAAATGGACCCGTTGGACTTTTAACTGAGTAAAAAGAACATAAATTGAGTTTTTGCAATACAATCGTGTTCAAAAGATCGTAATCAATTATATGAACTCCTAAAATTTGATTAAAACTTGTTTTTCAGTCATTTTTGAAGAGGTCTCGGGCGAGCGGGTCTAAATGGGCCGTAAAATGGATCCGTTGGACTTTTAGCTGAGTAAAAAAATACCGTATTTGAGTTTTTGCATTATAATCTTGTTGAAAAGCTCGTAATCAATTATATGAACTCGTAAAATTGGATCAAAACTTGTTTTTCGGTCCTTTTTGTAGAGGTTTCGGACGAGCGGGTCTAAATGGGGCTTAAAATGGACCCGTTGAACTTATAACTGCGTAAAAAGAACATAAATTGAATTTTTGCAATACAATAGTGTTGAAAAGCTCGTAATCAATGATATGAACTCTTAAGTTTTGATTCAAACTTGTTTTTCGGTCCTTTTTGTAGAGGTTTCGAACGAGCGGGTCTAAATGGGGCTTAAAATGAACCCGTTGAACTTATAACTATGTAAAAAGAACAGAAATTGAATTTTTGCAATACAATAGTGTTGAAAAGCTCGTAATCAACGATATGAACTCTTAAGTTTTGATTAAAACTTGTTTTGCGGTCATTTTTGAAGAGGTTTCGGACGAGCGGGTCTAAATGGGCCGTAAAATGGACCCGTTGGACTTTTAACTGAGTAAAAAGAACATAAATTGAGTTTTTGCAATATAATCGTGTTGAAAGGATCGTAATCAATTATATGAACTCCTAAAATTTGATTAAAACTTGTTTTTCAGTCATTTTTGAACAGGTTTTGGGCCAGCAGTTCTAAATGGGCCGTAAAATGGATCCGTTGGACTTTTAGCTGAGTAAAAAAATACCGAATTTGAGTTTTTGCATTATAATCTTGTTGAAAAGCTCGTAATCAATTATATGAACTCGTAAAATTGGATCAAAACTTGTTTTTCTGTCCTTTTTGTAGAGGTTTCGGACGAGCGGGTTTAAATAGGGCTTAAAATGGACCCGTTGAACTTATAACTGCGTAAAAAGAACAGAAATGGAATTTTTGCAATACAATAGTGTTGAAAAGTGCGTAATCAATGATATGAACTCTTAAGTTTTGATTAAAACTTTATCAAAACTTGTTTTTTGGTCATTTTTGTAGAGGTTTCGGGCGACCGGGTCTAAATGGGCCTTAAAATGGACCCGTTGGCCTTTTAACTAAGTAAAAAATACCGAATTTGAGTTTTTGCAATATAATCTTGTTGAAAAGCTCGTAATCAATTATATGAACTCCTAAAATTGGATCATAACTTGTTTTTCAATCCTTTTTGTAGAGGTTTTGGACGAGCGGGTCTAAATGGGACTTAAAATGGACCCGTTGAACTTATAACTGCGTAAAAAGAACAGAAATTGAATTTTTGCAATACAATAGTGTTGAAAAGCTCGTAATCAACGATATGAACTCTTAAGTTTTGATTAAAAATTGTTTTGCGGTCCTTTTTGTAGAGGTTTCGGACGAGCGGGTCTAAATGGGCCGAAAAATGGACCCGTTGGATTTTTAACTGATTAAAAAGTACAAAAAATGAGTTTTTGCAATATAATCGAGTTGAAAAGATCGTAATCAATTATATGATCTCCTAAAATTTGATTAAAACTTGTTTTTCAGTAATTTTTGAATAAGTTTCGGGCGAGCGAGTCTAAATGGGCCGTAAAATGGACCCGTTGGACTTTTAACTGAGTAAAAAATACAGAAATGGACTTTTTGCAATATAATCTTGTTGAAAAGCTCGTAATCAATTACATGAACTCCTAAAATTGGATCAAAACTTGTTTTTCGGTCCTTTTTGTAGTGGTTTCGAACGAGCGGGTCTAAATGGGCCTTAAAATGGACCCGTTAAACTTATAACTGCGTAAAAAGAACATAAATTGAATTTTTGCAATACAATAGTGTTGAAAAGCTCGTAATCAACGATATGAACCTTAAGTTTTGATTAAAACTTGTTTTACTGTCCTTTTTGTAGAGGTTTCAGACGAGCGGGTCTAAATGGGCCGTAAAATGGACCCGTTGGACTTTTAACTGAGTAAAAAGTACATAAATTGAGTTTTTTCAATATAATCGTGTTGAAAAGATCGTAATCAATTATATGAACTCCTAAAATTTGATAAAAACTTGTTTTTCAGTCATTTTTGGAGAGGTTTCGGGCGAGCGAGTCTAAATGGGCCGTAAAATGGACCCGTTGGACTTTTAACTGAGTAAAAAATACAAAAGTGATTTTTTGCCATATAATTGTGTTGAAAAGATCGTAATCAATTATATGAACTCCTAGAATTTGATTAAAACTTTTTTTTCAGTCATTTTTGAAGAGATTTCGGGCGAGCGGGTCTAAATGGACCCGTTGGACTTTTAACTAAGTAAAAAATACCGAATTTGAGTTTTTGCAATATAATCTTGTTGAAAAGCTCGTAATCAATTATATGAACTCCTAAAATTTGATCAAAACTTGTTTTTCGGACCTTTTTGTAGAGGTTTCGGGCGACCGGGTCTAAATGGGCCTTAAAATGGACCCGTTGAACTTATAACTGCGTAAAAAGAATAGAAATTGAATTTTTGCGATGCAATAGTGTTGAAAAGCTCGTAATCAACGATATGAACTCTTAAGTTTTGATTAAAACTTGTTTTGCGGTCCTTTTTGTAGAGGTTTCGGACAAGCGGGTGTAAATGGGCCGTAAAATGGACCCGTAGGACTTTCAACTGAGTAAAAAATACAGAAATTGAGTTTTTGCAATATAATCATGTTGAAACGATCGTAATCAATTATATGAACTCCAAAAATTTGATTAAAACTTGTTTTTCAGTCATTTTTGAAGAGGTTTCGGGCGAGCGGGTCTAAATGGGCCGTAAAATGGACCCGTTGGACTTTTAACTGAGTAAAAAATACAGAAATGGACTTTTTGCAATATAATCTTGTTGAAAAGCTCGTAATCAATTACATGAACTCCTAAAATTGGATCAAAACTTGTTTTTCGGTCCTTTTTGTAGTGGTTTCGAACGAGCGGGTCTAAATGGGACTTAAAATGGACCCGTTAAACTTATAACTGCGTAAAAAGAACATAAATTGAATTTTTGCAATACAATAGTGTTGAAAAGCTCGTAATCAACGATATGAATCTTAAGTTTTGATTAAAACTTGTTTTGCGGTCCTTTTTGTAGAGGTTTCGGACGAGCGGGTCTTTATGGGCCGTAAAATGGACCCGTTGGACTTTTAACTGAGTAAAAAGTACATAAATTGAGTTTTTGCAATATAATCCTGTTGAAAAGATCGTAATCAATTATATGAACTCCTAAAATTTGATTAAAACCTGTTTTCAGTCATTTTTGAAGAGGTTTCGTACGAGCGAGTCTAAATGGGCCTTAAAATGGACTCGTTGAACTTATAACATCGTAAAAAGAACAGAAAATGAATTTTTGCAATACAATAGTGTTGAAAAGCTCGTAATCAACGATATGAACTCTTAAGTTTTGATTAAAACTTGTTTTGCGGTCCTTTTTGTAAAGGTTTCGGACGAGCGGGTCTAAACGAGCCGTAAAATGGACCCGTTGGACTTTTAACTGAGTAAAAAGTACAAAAATTGAGTTTTTTCAATATAATACTGTTGAAAAGATCCTAATTAATGATATGAAGTCCTAAAATTTGATTAAAACTTTTTTCCGGTCATTTTTGAAGAGTTTTCGGGCGAGCGGGTCTAAATGGGCCGTAAAATGGACCCGTTGGACTTTTAACTTAGTAAAAAATACCAAATTTGAGTTTTTGCAATATAATCTTGTTGAAAAGCTCGTAATCAATTATATGAACTCCTAAAATTGGATCAAAACTTATTTTTCGGTCCTTTTTGTAGAGGGTTCGGACGAGCGGGTCTAAATGGGCCTTAAAATGGACCCGTTGAACTTATAACTGCGTAAAAAGAACAGAAATTGAATTTTTGCAATACAATCGTGTTGAAAAGATCGTAATTAGTTATATGAACCCCTAAAATTTGATTAAAACTTATTTTTCAGTCATTTTTGAAGAGGTTTCGGGTGAGCGGGTCTAAATGGGCCGTAAAATGGACCCATTGGACTTTTAACTAAGTAAAAAATACCGAATTTGAGTTTTTGCAATATAATCTTGTTGAAAAGCTCGTAATAAATTATATGAACTCCTAAAATTTGATCAAAACTTGTTTTCATTCATTTTTGAAAATGTTTCGGACGAGCGGGTCTAAATGGGCCTTAAAATGGACCCGTTGAACTTATAACTGCGTAAAAAGAACAAAATAGAATTTTTGGAATACAATCGTTTTGAAAAGCTCGTAATCAATGATATGAACTCTTAAGTTTTGATTAAAACTTGTTTTACGGTCCTTTTTGTACAGGTTTCGGACGAGCGGGTGTAAATGGGCAGTAAAATGGACCCGTTGGACTTTTAATTGAGTAAAAAATACAGAAATTGAGTTTTTGCAATATAATCGTGTTGAAACGATCATAATCAATTATATGAACTCCTAAAATTTGATTAAAACTTGTTTTTCAGTCATTTTAGAAGAGGTTTCGGGCGAGCGGGTCTAAATGGGCTGTAAAATGGACCCGTTGGACTTTTAACTGAGTAAAAAATACAAAAAATGAGTTTGTGATCGAAAAAACTCTTTCCTCAAACCCAAGGGTGGTGATACATACCTGGTAGATCTGGATGGCAGGTGTAACGCTTGATAGGGAGAACAACACAAAACAATTTGGCAAACGTTCCACGTACCCCGATCACGGCAAGTGACGAAAACACCGGTAAGGAAGAAGAGGATGACGACGGTGCATTGTGGAAACAAAGGGGAAGGGGGAAAAGAAAAAAAGAGAGAAGAGAAGGTTGAGAGAGTTGAGAGCATTTTCGAAAACACACCCGTTGGACTTTTAACTGAGTAAAAAATACAAAAAATGAGTTTTTGCAATATAATCTTTTTGAAAAGCTCGTAATCAATTATATGAACTCCTAAAATTTGATTAAAACCCTTTTTTCGGTCATTTTTGAAGAGGTTTCGGGCGAGCGGGTCTAAATGGGCCGTAAAATGGACCTGTTGGACTTTTAATTGAGTAAAAAATACATAAATTGACTTTTTGCAATATAATCTTGTTGAAAAGCTCGTAATCAATTATATGAACTCCTAAAATTGGATCAAAACCTGTTTTTCGGTCCTTTTTGTAGAGGTTTCGGGCGAGCGGGTCTAAATGGGCCTCAAAATGGACCCGTTGAACTTTTAACTAAGTAAAAAGAACATAAATTGAATTATGCAATACAATAGTGTTGAAAAGCTCGTAATCAACGATGTGAACTCTTAAGTTTTGATTAAAACTTGTTTTTCGGTCCTTTTTGTAAAGGTTTCGGGCGAGCGGGTCTAAATGGGCCGTAAAATGGACCCGTTAGACATTTAACTGAGTAAAAAATATAGAAATTTACTTCTTGCAATGTAATCTTGTTGAAAAGCTCGTAATCAATTATATGAACTCCTAAAATTGGATCAAAACTTGTTTTTCGGTCCTTTTTGTAGAGGTTTCGGGCGAGCGGGACTAAATGGGCCGTAAAATGGACCCGTTGGACTTTTAACTGAGTAAAAAATACAAAAATTGAGTTTTTGCAAAATAATATTTTTGAAAAGCTCGTAATCAATTATATGAACTCCTAAATTTTGATTAAAACTTGTTTTTCGGTCAATTTTGAAGAGGTTTCGGGCGAGCGGGTCTAAATGGGCCTTAAAATGGACCTGTTGGACTTTTTTTTTTTGAAGAAGGCGTGCCTCGTTAAAAACCCCTACTAATATCCCCAGGCACAAGACCTGGAGAAACCTAAAAGGGGAAAAGAGTACCCAAAATTTATTTATAATGACCAAGGTGAAACCTCGCAGAGTACAGCGTTGTGAATACAATCAGGATACATGGACCCAAAAGACATAGAAGTCATGATCCTAAGGGCATGGGTAGCCAAAGTATGTGCAACAATATTAGCCTCACGGCAAACAAACTGAACATGAGCAAAAGAAAAACAATCCAAAGCTGCATGTGCTTGCAGAATCGTCGGACCCATAGAAGAAAGATCAGGGCCCAGAGAGTTGAGCCTATTCGCAAGAGAAGCACAGTCTGTCTCGAAAATCAAGTGGTTCCATCCTTGAGATTGAGCAAAAGTAATACCAGCTAGAAGACCTTTCCTTTCAGACGTAATGGCATCTGAGCAATTGCCTAAAGGGTAAGCCAGACTGCCGACAACCATCCCTGTTTCATCACGGGCCACAACACCAACCGCCGCTGCACGTGTGGAAGGGTCGAAAGCCCCATCCACATTAATTTTAATGTGCCCCGAGGGGGATGTCTCCAGCGAGAAGGAGAGACCGGCAAAGGGGAAGGGGAGGTAGGGAAAGAAATAGCATCGGAGTAGTCACGATGAAGACTGATGGAATCGACAACAATTAACCACGGGGGTTGAAGATGTCAGTTATGGATCCAGTCATTGCGCCTGTTCCAAATGTTCCACCGAGTAGTCAAGAAAAGCCTGAAAAGGTCGGAGGAAAGGAGGCAAGCACCTTCCTCTAACCATTAAAGGCCGGTGGACACAGTTCTGTTGATTAGAGAGATATGGAGGCCAACCAAACGAAGGGCCTCCGAGGCACCAGAGCAATCACGGAGAGCATGGAGGATCGATTTCGTACCGGAGTGACAAACGGGGCAGGGACCTGAGTCTGGTGCAAAAGCCTGTAGGCGAACCCCGACGGGTAGGGCCTCAGATCCCAAGCGCCAGCCTAAAGTTTTGACTTTAGGTAAGACCTTGAGTTTGGAGAGAAACTTCTAAATCCGTGGAGGGCGAATTCTAGGTTCTGGAGGGCGTTGCAAAAAGAGGTAGCCAGATCTGACTGAGTAAATACCAAAATCATTAGGGCTCCAAAGGATGGAGTCACGAGTATCATTGATAATAGGAATTGATAAAAACTGAGTCGACATCGGCCGTTGTAAAGTATGCACAGACCTTAGCAGGGTCCCAAGCTGCTTGGTTCCGAATCATAAAGTCGCGACAACGAATGTGGACTTCATCCGAAATCTCATAATCGCCATAAAGGTGTATAGGCGAGGAGCCTCCCCGGTTGTCCTGATGGAGTCGTATGTTACTATTAATACCAGGACGATAAAGGAAGCCTCCAAAAAGGTGTTGCATAGCATGATAGATACCTTGCCAGGCAAAAGATCCACGAGAAGGCCGAGATGCATTAAGGATGTTACCTGAAGGAAAGTATTTGGCTTTATAAATTTGACCTAGAAGAGAATCTGGTTCGCAGATAAGGCGCCATAATTGTTTACCAAGAAGCGCAATGTTAAAGTTATTGAGATCCCTAAATCCCATACCTCCTACTGATTTAGGCAAGCACACATGTTCCCAAGGGAGCATGTGCCAACCTTTCTTGTTATTTTTGCCAGACCACCAATATCGTCTAATGGCAGAAGTCATATCATCAATAATGTTTTGGGGCAATAAATAGCATGACATAACATATTGAGGTAGAGATTGTAATACAGCTTTAATAAAGATTTCCCTGCCACTGAAGGAAAGGAGTTGTTTGTCCTATTTGGACAATCTTTCATGAACTTTATCTCGTATAAACCCTAAGGATAAGGTCTTATTTTTTCCAATAAGAAGTGGTACCCCCAGATAGACACCAGGGTTGGAGACCTCACGAACTTGAAGGTAGGAATTAATAGCATGGTGAGTCGAACTGGGAGTGCGTGGATTGTAAAAAATAGTGGACTTATCAAAATTAACTGCCTGTCCAGAGGCAGAAGCGTATGTTTGGAGAGCTAATTTAAGGTGAGCGGCTTCCTCTGGTTTTGAATTGAGAAAAACTATACAATCATCTGCAAATAGAAGGTGGTTAACCTTGGGGCCATGCTTGCTGGCACCAAGGCCAGGAAGCAGACCATGTTGTTTAGCGTCGGACAAAAAAGCTGAGAGCCCTTGGGTGCAAAAAAGGAAGAGAAAAGGGGATAAAGGGTCACCTTGGCGGAGACCCCGTTGAGGCCGAAAAAAGGGGAGAAGGAGTTGTTGACCTTAACCGTAAAAGAAATAGAGGAGATACATCGCATTATAAGAGATACCCATGATGGTGCAAAGCCCATACGGTTCATGACATTTTCAAGGAAAGTCCATTCAACCCTATCAAAGGCCTTTTCCATATCAAGCTTAAGAGAAGCACCTTGAGTAAACTTAGAGGTACCATTGTTAATAGAGTGAATTATTTCGTGAGCAATAAGAATGTTATCTGTAATATTACGTCCCTGAACGAAGGCAGCTTGGTTGGAACTAATGCAAAAGGGGATAGTATGTTTCATCCTATTAACCAAGACCTTGGCAATAATTTTGTATATTACTGTGCAGAGACTAATGGGCCTGAGATGCCTCATAGAGGTTGGATCCTTTATCTTAGGTATGAGTACCAAAATTTTTTGGTTTACCGAAGCCATATCTCCTAACCCATTGAGAAGATTAAGGCAAAGTGTGGTGACATCTGACCCTACCGTATCCCAGTGTTGTCGGAAGAAACCGCTAGGCAAGCAACCAATGTCAGGGGCTTTCCTTGGGTCAATATTGCGGAAAGCGGTGATGATCTCCTCCGCTATGAATTCCCTAATGAGGGACTCATTCATAGCAGGCGTAATGGAGGTTGGGATTTTTGATAGAATTTGATCTGAAAAGGAGGGGTTAGAGGAAGTAAAAAGAGTGTGGAAGTATGAAGATGCAATTGTCATAAGATCAGAGTCGACAGTATACCAAGTATTGTTTGCGTCAAAAAGGCCAGTGATGGTATTATTCTTTTTCCTGCTAGTAGCACGGGCATGAAAAAAATGTGTATTTTTGTCTCATTGAGATAACCATAGATTACGAGAGCGTTGCGCCCAGTACACTTCCTGCTCATTTAGTAATTTGTGGAGCTCAGTTTTGGCAGTAATGTATTTTCCTTCAGCAGTAGCCGAGAGAGGTCGCTGTAAGAATTTGTTGATTCTCTTAGTGAGAATATTGATACGACCAGTGGACTTAAATCTTTGTTGGGATTGCCAATCTCCTAAGCAGGAGCCAATAGCTTTAATTTTATCAAGGGTATTGCCCTTAGTAGAAGTCCAAGTTTGTTTGACAACAGAGATGCCGTCGTCGTTGGTTACCCAGCAATTTTCAAAACGGAACTTAGAAGGCGGTGGTCGATGATTTGTTTGAGGTGGTGGTTCTGTATTCAAGAGTAAAAAGCAGTGATCAGATTTAGCATCAAAATCGGAAATAATGTTATAATTGGGATTATTAGCTTTCCATGCCATATTTCCTACAAAACGGTATAGTCTCTCAAATAAAGTAGGAGTTTTAGGCCCAAGTTTAGACCAAGTGAACCAACCCGAAGTAGGTTTGCAGTCAAAAAGGTTATTACGGGAGAGGCATTGTCGAAAATTATTGATTTGAGATCTTGCACGACGACATCCGCCTTGTTTCTCATTATCTGATAGGATTTCGTTGAAATCACCACCGAGAAGCCAAGGTAGACCGTCATTGTTGTTTAGTGAATCAATTAAATCCCAAGTTTTAGTTTTATGACTTGTTTTAGAGTAACCATGTATACCGGTGAAATAAAACGAATAAGAATTGCAATGAATATAAGTATGAATGAAACGATCCGAATAAGAAAGCATAGTAATATCATAATTATTCGAAGAAAATAAAGCAATACCAGAGCAATGTTCACTGTAATCAACCGAAAAAACCTCACGCATACCTAGCAAAGAACTAAGACGGCTACAAGTCGTATTTTTAAGTTTAGTTTCACATAAAAAAAGAAAATCAGGAGAATGAAGACGAACATATTGCTGGAGGTGTTGAACTGCCTGGACCTTCCCAAGACCCTGACAGTTCAAGCATAAGATGATCATTTCCCTCGGCGAGGCTGTGAGTCAGCCGCCGCCAGAGAGATTTTCCACTGGTCTTCCCAACTTTCGGGGTTGGAGAAGGAGAGGGCCTGGACTTCTTTGGCTGGAGGATCACATGGATGGGGGAGCGTCTCTTAGTGCCACAGTTAGGAGGAATAGGGATAGGAGCAGGAGCCGATGCTGCATCATTGGGATAGTTTTTAAGAAGCCAAGAGTCAAATGCATCAAAAAGTGAAATACCCGGTTTGAAGGAAAGGCTTACTTAATTGAGCATCCAGTTTATTCACTTGTTGAGCAGTAGGGCTTGGCACACCATCATCTTGGCCTTCCAAGTCGCCTTTCTCAGAGTCCTCGGGTATAGGGTATATTGTGTTCAGGGGTTGTGGTGATATAACCCGAGGAGGGAGTGAAGCTCGTGATGGTTTCTAGGATTCCATATTGGTAGTGGGAGGCTCAGAGGATTCCTCTCATATCATCTCATCATTATTATTAATATCCTCCGTAGGAAGATCTGCAAATGAGGAAGCATCCCCTTCATTGAGTTTTCCTAAAAATTCAGAGAAAGTGGAGATGAGTTTCAATTGTGGGAACCTTCAGATAAAAAGTAAATGATGGGATTTAATAAAAAGCAGACCCAAATCTTGCTCAGAGGCCACAGGTTCAACAACGGATTTACCCTTGTCCTTTGGGTCTGTAGAAAAGGGAGAATCAATATAGAAACATAAAGGAAGATAGAGGAGTTGTAGGTGCCAAAGTAAAACTGGTATAATACCTATCGGTGGGTGTTGTTTAGCATTAGTAGGGGGCTCAACAGATTTACCCTTGTCAATTGGATCTGTATAAAAAGGAGAATCAATATATAAACAAGATAAAAAAAAGAGAAATTGTTGGATCCAAAAGACAATTAATAAAATACCTATCGGTGGGTGGCGATTAGCATTAGTAGAGGGCTCAACTGCACGGATACGGCCACGTGGTCCCTGATCCCGACGACGCGGGGGAAGCCAACGGAGCCACTCACCATATTGAAGTTTAGTCGGATCAATCGTAGCTTT
Source organism: Hibiscus trionum (assembly GCA_030270665.1). NCBI lineage: Eukaryota > Viridiplantae > Streptophyta > Magnoliopsida > Malvales > Malvaceae > Hibiscus > Hibiscus trionum. The sequence continues at coordinate 33,768,413 of BSYR01000026.1, read as the reverse complement.
GTTAGGGCAATGTTCGAAGATATGACTAATGGCCACACCCATGGCATAGAAGAGGGAGACGCTCATATTGGAGACGACAAGAAGTAGTGCGTGTACCTTTCCCAATAAGTAGGAAGCGTCGGACAGGCTTAGAGATTTCCATGAGAATTTCAACTCGTAAAAATTCAGTCATGTTTCCTTCTCTTTTCCGAGTGTCAGTTCTGAGAACGGTGCCAACCATAGCACCAAGAGATTGGCCCACTAGATGAGTTCTATCAGGGTCTTCCATTAGAGGCTTGGGTAGAGCAAGAATGCGAAACCAGATCTGCATAGGGTTGAAAGAATAATCATCCATGCTTTTCCCTGGGTTATATTCAGCAAGAGCTAGCCATTCGTCTTTATAAAGCCAGGGCCCTCGTTCATAAACATCATCCCGATCACTAATTGTAGCAAACTCAATTCTAAAGAAAGAATCTCTAATAATGGAGATTGATTTGAGGTTATTCTTTTTCCAAATACCTTCGAAAGAGGAGAGAACAGCCCAGTCATCTATTGGCTTTGTGGAGATGAATTTTCCAACTAGAATTGTTTTCGGGTCCTCCTCAAAGAAGTCAAAATCTGGGGTGTAGATAGCATTTGCCTCTTCAATGGAGAGATCGAGATTGGTATAGTGGGGAAGAGAGGATGATGAAGCCATTTGGTCAAAAAAGAGAGGGTGAGCAATAGTGAGAGACGAATAGTGATAGACTAGGAAGAGGAGAATGATTAAGAAAAATACATTAAGTATAGGAATTACAAAAAGAGAGAGGGTAACTAGTATAATAAGGAAAGGAGAATAAATGTAATTGAAAGAAGTGGAAATAAGAATCCTTAGATTTGGATATGAAAATCGTTGGTTAAGATAGATAGAAAAGGAAGGTTTATGCGAATCCCTAATGTTAGGGATGAAAATATGGCAGTTTAATGAAGTGGTGATAAAAAAGAGAATCGAAAAAAATGGCAACTTAGAGTTAAGGAGCTGATTTGTGGGATAAATTGTAGAAGAAATAGGGTGTAATAGGCGAGTAAGAATAGGCAAGAATGGAAGGCTAATTAGGAAATCTTGCAAATTGTAATATGGAAAGAAACCCCTTATAATGTGGGGGAATGTTTGACAAAATGAGGTAAAAAGGGTTAAAAGGAAATTAATTGATGAAGAATATTCATGAATGGAAAAGCTGTGGTAAATAGATATGGTAAGAGCTATATATAAACTATGGCTAAAATAGGGAAAGTAAGGAAAAATAATAATGTATATAGACAATTCAATTAATAATGTATATAGACAATTCAATTAGGATAAAAGACAGGATATTCAAGAAAACAAGAAGATACTCAGAATTAAATTGGTTGAAAAGGAAAGATGTATTTATGGAAAGAATTGATTGAGTTAAGAAATAGTGAAGGGAGTGTATTATGAGCTTAAATAATAGGGTAAAGATAGACTGTAGTAGAGTAAGAGAAGCATAGAGTATATTGTAATGGAATTCATATGATTCATGGATGTGATACTTGAATTGAGAGGGAGGTGATTTTTTTGAATGAGAAGAATTGGTTGATTTACGTTGAGTATATGTGAAATTAAGAAGGCGTATATTAGTTACAAATCGATGGTGGAAACATTGTAGATAGAGGACTAAATATTTTAATGGTAAGTTCCATAATTTAAGGAATGATTTTGAAGATTGATAATAATGGAATGTATTAGTACGAATTGATTTGTGATACAATTGGTTATAAGGATGGACAATTAGAGATGATTGAAATTTTGCAAATTGAGGTATATAAATGGAAAAAGAATTAAGTAATGTTTTTGGGAACCATATTTCATTGCTATTGAATTGAAAATATAACTTCACCAAAAAGGTGATCGTAGTGATTTCCCCTTCAGGGGATAGAGAAAGTGCACCTAAAAAGGTGTAGATTGGAGTAGATAAATGGTAACAATTAAAGGACAGAAGATTAGAGTGGATTATGATATTGGGTAGATTACATATGATAATAGCGAAAAAAATAAAGGGATAGAGTGAGCAAAAGGAACACATAAATAAGCATGGGTAAACAACACAAATATAAAGAGAGTGAGATAATAATCTAACAAACAAACAAGAAAAGAATAAGGATACCTTATCAAGCAAGCAAAAGGAATAAGCATACTTAAATGGAGCAGAGAAAGAAACTTAAACAATCTAACTAAGATCACGCAAACACAGCTATAGATAAATAAAATAGGAAAGAAACGATAAACAAATTGAGAGGAGAGGAAAAAAACAATAAAAATGCCCAGAAATAACAAAGAGGGACATAAGCAGATATAACAAAAAGGAAGAAAGAAGCATGCAAGATCAAAGCAAAAACAAAAAGAAAAAACACGGAAAGGAAAATTACAAACCGAGGGGAGAGAAAGGAAGGGGAAAAGAAATAAAATACAGACCAAACGAGCAAAAAAGGGGGGATAAAAAATAAAAAGAAAAAAGGAAAAAAATAGAAGGATGGAAGGCAAAAGTAATGTAGGCTTGGTTGCTGCAGAAGCAATTAACAGCCCTTTGAAGTGAGGCTCGAACGAAACCAGCAGAGAGAGATGAGTGAATAACATGCAAAACAACAAAAAAGGGGTGGTTAGAAGCAGGTAAAAAGAAGCATAAATTATGAGAAGAATACTAAACAAAACCAAAAAGGGAAACAGAACATAAGACAAAGAAGAGAAAAGGGAGAAACATAACTCTTGTACAGAAAGAAAAGAAGAAACCGAATGAGAAACAAAATTATCATTGCATGACAGATCGAGAATTCTGATAAAAGAGCTAAGACATAAAAACATATATGGTGGTAATAAACGAGAAGAAAGAAAATGGCAGAATAGAATGATAAAGAGGGACAAGAAGCAAAAATAAAATTCACAATAAACTAAGAATAGGACTTGAGTAATAATAATCAGATGTGAGATATGATGATGATAAAATTCCCAAATCGGCACATAAGACATAAGTGCAATAATGTCAGGTGCTGTGGTGATTAGTGTTGATAATAAGCAAATAGCACAGAAATCAGTGTGTGGGAAATTATTTGTGTTAGTGAACATGGAAAAGCAGATTATCAAGAGTGTGAATGGAAAGCAGGAGAAAGTAATAAAATATGGATGTGAAGCAAGGATGAAACAGTAGTAGTGATCTGTAAGGTTGTGCAATAAACGAACATACCAGTTTTCGATGTGGATAGAAAGTAAGAAGATATTCCCGGGAAGGGTGATTAAAATTCCCACATGGTGGGTCGAATGAAATTTCCCTAAGTGGGATCGATGTGTAACAATGAAGAAAAATGCAATCATATTAGAGAAATTAGGGGGAAAGGGACTTAAATCAGTATAATAATTTTGTAAAAAACCATGAGACCAAAAATCAAAAGAATCATGATGAAGACAACCGAGAGTAGAGATGCATCTCGTGAGAAGGTGATTAAATCTTAGAACAGAATGAGAAAAAATAATAAAGCGAAAAATGAAACATGGGAACAAAGGAGAAGTACCAGATTTGTTTGGAGCGGTCCTCCCTCTTGCAAACAATGACCAACGGAAAATCTGAAAAAGAGTAAAAAAAGAGTAAAAAATAATGAGAAAAATCCCTAAGAAGGATGTCAAAAAGAAATCTCGAATGGTAAATTTGTTCTGAAACCCTAGAAAAAATCGGCGACGGTGGAACCCAAGGCAAAGGTGACCACAACAGGGAAGCGAAGCTGGATCGGAGAACTTTTCGACGGCGGACAGAGGTTTGGTGGCTGGAAAGACCAGTGGGGTGCGATGGATGGCAGATCTGGGGCGTTCTCGAATGTATCTGGCAAAAACCCAAGAGGGAGTGAGAATCAGAAAAGAATATAACAAATTGAGACTGAAAAAATTCATAATAACATGAAGAAAATTATAAAATATAAATTGAGATAAGGATGAAAATAAGGCCCGGGTAGAATGACCGAAAACAACCAATGTTGGATCTGGGAAATGGAGAGAACAACGAGAAAAAGACATATATGAAAAAAATAAAATAAAGATGAAAAAAGAAATATGGATTATAGAGATGAACGGAAAAACCCAAAACCAAAACTGATCTGGCAATGAGGACGGTGGATGATGGGTTTCGAAAGAAACCCATAATCTGGATCTGGTCGGCGCCTCCAATGCATGAGGGGATGGAGATTGGCAAATAATCTGAAAAGCCCTTGAAGAGGGTGATGTCCTCGTATGACAAGAAAACAGATTAAAGATTGATTGAAATTTTTTTAAAAAATTACATAACAAAAGAAAATAGAAAAGGGAAAGGATAATACCGATCAGAATGGCTCTCGTGAAATCTCTGTCGTGAAGCTCTAGGTTCTTTGAATCGAAAGGTGCGCCGGCTGGTATGGAGGGAAGGGAAAGGGCGAACGGCGTGGTGGGGAGAAAGGTGGGGGCGGCGTGAAGGTGGAAAGAGAGGCAGGTTAAGACAAAAAAGAGAAGAAATGAAGCGGCATAAAGCGAAAAGCCATCAAACACCCTTGGGAGAACCGAAAAAATTGAGAAAAAACTGAGAGCCATCCCCGTTAGAATTTTTTACCCATTCCCTGTTGGACTTTTAACTGAGTAAAAAATACAGATATTGACTTTTTGCAATATAATCTTGTTGAAGAGCTCGTAATCAATTATATGAACTCCTAAAATTGGATGAAAACTTGTTTTTCGGTCCTTTTTGTAGATGTTTCAGGCGAGCGGGTCTAAATGGGCCGTAAAATGGACCCGTTGGACTTTTAACTGAGTAAAAAATACAAAATTGAGTTTTTGCAATATAATATTGTTGAAAAGCTCGTAATCAATTATATGAAGTCCTAAAATTTATTAAAACTTATTTTTCGGTCATTTTTGAAGAGGTTTCGGGCGAGCGGGTCTAAATGGGCCTTAAAATGGACCCGTTGAACTTTTAACTTAGTAAAAAGAATAGAAATTGAATTTTTGCAAAACAATAGTGTTAAAAAGCTCGTAATCAACGATATGAACACTTAAGTTTTGATTAAAACTTGTTTTGCGATCCTTTTTGTAGAGGTTTCGGACAAGCGTGTCTAAATGGGCCGTAAAATGGACCCGTTGGACTTTTAACAAAGTAAAAAGTACATAAATTGAGTTTTTTGCAATATAATAGTGCTTGATTAGATCGTAATCAATGATATGAAGTCTTAAAATTAGATTAAACTCGTATTTCGGTCCTTTTTGTAGAGGTTTCGGGCGAGCGGGTCTAAATGGTCCGTAAAATGGACCCGTTGGACTTTTAACTGAGTAAAAATACAGAAATTGAGTTTTTGCAATATAATCTTATTGAAAAGCTCGTAATCAATTATATGAACTTCTAAAATTTGATCAAAACTTGTATTTCGGTCCCTTTTGTAGGGGTTTCGAGTGAGCAGGTCTAAATGGGCCTTAAAATGGACCCGTTGGACTTTTAACTATGTAAAAAGAACATAAGTTGAACTTTTGCAATACAGTAGTGTTGAAAAGCTCGTAATCAATGATATGAACTCCTATGTTTTGATTAAAACTTGATTTGCGGTCTTTTTTCTAGAGGTCGTAATCAATTATATGAACTTCTAAAATTTGATCAAAACTTTTTTTCGGTCATTTTGAAGAGGTTTCGGCGAGCGGATCTAAATGGGCCTTAAATTGGACCCGTTGGACTTTTAACTGTGTTAAAAGAACATAAATCAAATTTTTGCAAAACAATAGTGTTGAAAACCTCGTAATCAATGATATGAACTCCTAAGTTTTGATTAAAACTTGTTTTGCAATCCTTTTGTAGAGGTTTCGGACGTGAGCGTCTAAATGGGCCGTAAAATGGACCCGTTGGACTTTAAACTAAGTAAAAAGTACAAAAATTAAGTTTTTGCAATATACTCGTCTTGAAAAGATCGTAATCAATGATATGAAGTCCTAAAATTTGATTAAAACTTGTTTTTCGGTCCTTTTTGAAAAGGTTTCGGACGAGCGGGTCTAAATGGGCCGTAAAATGGACCCGTTGGACTTTTAATTGAGTAAAAAATACAAAAATTGAGTTTTTGCAATATAATATTGTTTAAAAGCTCGTTATCAATTATATGAAGTCCTAAAATTTGATTAAAACTTGTTTTTCGGTATTTTTGGAGAGGTTTCGGGTGAACGGGTCTAAATGGGCCTTAAAATGGACCCGTTGGACTCTTAACTGTGTTAAAAGATCAAAAATCGAATTTTTGCAATAAAATAGTGTTGAAAAGCTCGTAATCAATGATATGAACTCCTAAGTTTTGATTAAAACTTTATTTGCGGTCCTTTTTGTAGATGTTTCGGACGAGCGGGTTTAAATGGGCCGTAAAATGGACCCGTTGTACTTTAAACTGAGTAAAAAGTACATAAATTGAGTTTTTGCAATATAATCGTGTTGAAAAGATCTTAATCAATGATATGAAATCCTAAAATTTGATTGAAACTATTTTCGGTTCTTGTTGTAGAGGTTTCGGGCGAGCGGGTCTAAATGGGCCTTAAATTGGACCCGTTGGACTTTTAACTGGGTTAAAAGAACAAAAATTGAATTTTTGCAATACAATAGTGTTGATAAGCTCGTAATCAATGATATGAACTCTTAACTTTTGATTAAAACACCCTTTGCGGTCTTTTTTGTAGAGGTTTCAGACGAGAGGGTCTAAATGGGCCGTAAAATAGAGCCGTTGGACTTTAAACTGAGTAAAAGTACAAGAATTGTGTTTTTGCAATATAATCGTGTAGAAAAGATTGTAATAATTGATATGAAGTCCTAAAATTTGATTAAAATTTGCTTTTCGGTCCTTTTTGTAGAGGTTTGGGGAGAGCGGGTCTAAATGGGCCGTAAAATGGACTCGTTAGACTTTTAACTGAGTATAAAATACATAAATTGAGTTTTTGCAAAATAATCTTGTTGCAAAGCTCGTAATCAATTATATGAACTCCTAAAATTTGATCAAAACTTGTTTTCTCTCCTTTTTGTAGAGGTTTCGAGTGAGCGGGTCTAAATTGGCCTTAAAATGGACCCGTTGGACTTTTAACTGTGTAAAAAGATCATAAATTGAATTTTTGCAATACAATAGTGTTGAAAAGCTCGTAATCAATGATATGAACTCTTAAGTTTTGATTAAAACTTGATTTGCGGTCTTTTTTGTAGAGGTGTCGGGTTAGCGGGTCTAAATGGGCCTTAAAATGAACCCGTTGGACTTTAAACTAAGTAAAAAGTACAAAAATTGAGTCTTTGCAATATAATCGAGTTGAAAAGCTCGTAATCAACGATATGAACTCTTAAGTTTTGATTAAAACTTGTTTTGCGGTCCTTTTTGTAGGGGTTTCGGACGAGCGGGTCTAAATGGGCTGACAAATGGACCCGTTGGACTTTTAACTAAGTAAAAAATACAAAAATTGAGTTTTTTTCATATAATCTTGTTGAAAAGCTCGCAATCAATTATATGAACTCCTAAAATTTGATTAAAACTTGTTTTTCGGTCATTTTTTAAGAGGTTTTGGGCGAGCGGGTCTAAATGGGCCTTAAAATGGACCCGTTGGACTTTTAACTGTGTTAAAAGAACAGAAATCGAATTTTTGCAATACAATAGTGTTGTAAAGCTCGTAATCAATGATATGAACTCCTAAGTTTTGATTAAAACTTTTTTTGCGGTCCGTTTTGTAGATGTTTCGGACGAGCGGGTCTAAATGGGCCGTAAAAGTGACCCGTTGGACTTTTAACTTAGTAAAAAATACATAAATTGAGTTTTGCACTATAATCTTGTTGCAAAGCTTGTAATCAAATATATGAACTCCTAAAATTTGATCAAAACTTGTTTTTCGGTCATTTTTGTAGAGGTTTCGTGCGAGCGGGTCTAAATGAACCTTAAAATGGACTCGTTGGACTTTTAACTGAGTAAAAAGAACAAAAATCGAATTTTTGCAATACAATAGTGTTGAAAAGCTCGTAATCAATGATATGAACTCCTAAGTTTTGATGAAAACTTGATTTGCGGTCTTTTTTGTAGAGGTCGTAATCAATTATATGAACTCCTAAAATTTGATCAAAACTTTTTTTCGGTCATTTTTAAGGGGTTTCGCGCGAGCGGGTCTAAATGGGACTTAAAATGGACCCGTTGGACTTTTAAATGTGTTAAAAGAACATAAATCGAATTTTTGCAATAAAATAGTGTTGAAATCCTAGTAATCAATGATATGAACTCCTAAGTTTTGATTAAAACTTGTTTTGCGGTCCTTTTTTGTAGAGGATTCGGACGAGAGGGTCTAAATGGGCCGTAAAATGGACCCGTTGGACTTTAAACTAAGTAAAAAAAAATTAAGTTTTTGCAATATAATCATGTTGAAAAGATCGTAATCAGTGATATGAAGTCCTAAAATTTGATTAAAACTTGTTTTTCGGTCCTTTTTGTAGAGGTTTCAGATGAGCGGGTCTAAATGGGCCGTAAAATGGACCCGTTGGACTTTTAATTGAGTAAAAAATACAAAAAAATGAGTTTTTGCAATATAATCTTGTTGAAAAGCTCGTAATCAATTATATGAACTCCTAAATTTGATTAAAACTTGTTTTTCGGTCAATTTTGAAGAGGTTTCGGGCGAGTGGGTCTAAATGGGCCTTAAAATTGACCTGTTGGACTTTTAACTGAGTAAAAATTACAGAAATTGACTTTTTGCAATAGAATCTTCTGGAAAAGCTCGTAATCAATTATATGAACTCCTAAAATTGGATGAAAAGTTGTTTTTCGGTCCTTTTTGTAGATGTTTCAGGCGAGCGGGTCTAAATGGGCCGTAAAATGGACTCGTTGGACTTTTAACTGAGTAAAAAATACAAAAATTGAGTTTTTGCAATATAATCTTGCTGAAAAGCTCGTAATCAATTATATGAACTACTAAAATATGATTAAAACTTGTTTTTCGGTCAATTTTGAAGAGGTTTCGGGCGAGCAGGTCTAAATGGGCCTTAAAATAGACCCGTTGGACTTTTAATTGTGTTAAAAGAACAGAAATCAAATTTTTGCAATACAATAGTGTTGAAAATCTCGTAATCAATGATATGAACTCCTAAGTTTTGATTAAAACTTTATTTGCGATCCATTTGTAGATGTTTCGGACGAGCGGGCCTAAATGGGCCGTAAAATGGACCCGTTGGACTTTAAACTGAGTAAAAAGTACATAATTTGAGTTTTTGCAATATAATTCTGTTGAAAAGATCGTAATCAATGATATGAAGTCCTAAAATTTGATTAAAACATGTTTTTTGCTCCTTTTTGTAGAGGTTTCGGGTGAGCGGGTCTAAATGGGCCTTAAAATGGACCCGTTGGACTTTTAACTGAGTAAGAAATACATAAATTTAATTTTTGCAATATAATCTTGTTGAAAAGCTCGTAATCAATTATATGAACTCCTAAAATTTGATTAAAACTTGTTTTTCTGTCATTTTTGAAGAGGTTTCGGGCGAGCGGGTCTAATTGGGCCGTAAAATGGACCTGTTGGACTTTTAATTGAGTAAAAAAAACATAAATTGACTTTTTGCAATATAATCTTGCTGAAAATCTCGTAAACAATTATATGAACTCCTAAAATTGGATCAAAACTTGTTTTTCGGTCCATTTTGTATAGGTTTCGGGCGAGCGGGTCTAAATGGGCCTTAAAATACACCCGTTGAACTTTTAACTAAGTAAAAAGAACATAAATTGAATTATGCAATACAATAGTGTTGAAAAGCTCGTAATCAACAATGTGAACTCTAAAGTTTTGATTAAAACTTGTTTTTTGGTCTTTTTGTAGAGGCTTCGGGCGAGCGGGTCTAAATGAGCCGTAAAATGGACACGTTGGACATTTAACTGAGTAAAAAATAAAGAAATTTACTTCTTGCAATATAATCTTGTTGAAAAGCTCGTAATCAATTATATGAACTCCTAAAATTGGATCAAAACTTGTTTTTCGGTCCTTTTGTAGAGGTTTTGGGCGAGCGGGACTAAATGGGCCGTAAAATGGACCCGTTGGACTTTTAACTGAGTAAAAAATACAAAAATTGAGTTTTTGCAAAATAATCTTGTTGAAAAGCTCGTAATCAATTATATGAACTCCTAAAATTTGATTAAAACTTGTTTTTCGGTCAATTTTGAAGAGGTTTCGGGCGAGCGGGTCTAAATGGGCCTTAAAATAGACCTGTTGGACTTTTAACTGAGTAAAAAATACATAAATTGAATTTTTGCAATATAATCTTGTTGAAAAGCTCGTAATCAATTATATGAACTCCTAAAATTGGATGAAAACTTGTTTTTCGGTCATTTTTGTAGATGTTTCGGGCGAGTGGGTCTAAATGGGCCGTAAAATGGACCCGTTGGACTTTTTTTTTGAAGAAAGTGGGCCTCATTAAAACCCCTACTAACACCCCGAGGCATAAAGCCCGGAGATCCCTAAAAGGGGGAAAGAGTACCCAAATTTTATTAGATAGATCGACAAAAATTCTCGACAAGTACAAAGTTGCGGATACAATCTGGATATGAAGAACCAAAAGACGTAGAAGTCATTGTTTGAAGAGCATAAGTAGCCAGAGTGTGAGCAACTAAATTACCCTCTCGCCTTACATAGCTAATATGGCCAAAAGAAAAGGATGATAGAGAATCTTGAGCTTGTAAAAGCGTAGGACCCATGGTGGAAAGATCAGGCCCCGAACGGTTGAGCCTGTTTGCAATGGACGCACAGTCTGTTTCAAAGAACAAGTTCCTCCATCCTTGAGACTGAGCAAGAGTGATGCCAGCTAGAAGGGCCGCACCTTCAGTTGTAGCAGCATCCGGACAGCTGCCCAACGGGTAAGCCAGACCACCAACGACTGAACCCAAATCATCACGGACCACAACTCCAACTATTGTCGCGCGAGTGGCTGGGTCAAAAGCCCCGTCCACATTAACTTTAAAATACCCAGGAGAAGGACGTCTCCAACGGGGTAGGGAGAGTGGGGGATGATCCATTGGGGAAGAAGAAGAAGAAGAAGAGGAGGAGATTGCATTTGAGTAATCTCGATGGAGATTTAGAGAGTTAATGGCAATTAGCCAAGGGGGTTGCAAATGGCGATTATGGACCCAGTCATTACGCCGGTTCCAAATATTCCATAGAGTGGTAAGAAGGAGCCCAAAGAGATCAGCAGATAATTGACCAGCACCTTCCTCTAGCCATTGGAGACTAGTAGGGGCCGTACTATTAATCAAAGACGTTGGGATGCCAACTAAACGGAGAGTCTCCGAGGCACCAGGACAATCTCGAAGAGCATGAAGAATAGATTCCTGACAGGATCGACAAAGAGGGCAAGGACCCGAATCTGGGGCAAAAGCTTGCAGACGGGATCCAATAGGTAAAGCTTCGGATCCCATTCGCCAGCCAAAAGTTTTAACTTTCGGAAGAACCTTCAGTTTAGCCAGAATTTTCCAAATCCGGGCAGGTCGATTTCGAGGTTCTGGTGGACGCTGTAAAAATTGGTAACAAGATCGGACCGAGTAAACACCAGAATCATTGGGGTTCCAAAGAATTGAATCTCGATTGTCATTAATGATGGGAATATTTAAAATAGCATTGGCATCCTCAGAAGTGAAGTAGTTGCGGACCTTGATAGGGTCCATGCAGCTTGGTTCCGTACCATAAAATATCGACAGCGAACAAACATTTCTTGTGAGATCTCATATTCCCCATAGAGATGTACTGGAGAAGAGCCTCCCCAATTATCCTTGTGGATGCGAATACCACTATTTATTCCAGGCCGATAAAGGAACCCGCCATATAGGTGTTGCATAGCATTGTATAATCCTTGTCAGGCAAATGACCCACGTTGTGGCTGGTTGGCATCGAGTATGTTGCCAAATGGAAAATATTTTGCCTTGTAGATTTGTCCAAGTAGAGACTCGGGTTCACAAATAAGCCGCCAGAGCTGCTTACCCAGAAGTGCAATATTGAAGTTGTTTAAGTCTCGGAAGCCCATACCTCCCGCGGATTTAGGTAAACAAACTTGTTCCCATGGGAGCATGTTCCAACCCTTTTTGTTGTTTTTACCGGACCACCAGTAACGACGAATAGCTGTGGTCGTATCATCTATAATGTTTTGAGGAAGCAGGTAACACGACATGACATTTTGGGGCAAGGACTGCAAAACAACTTTGATAAAGATTTCTCTGCCACTAAAAGAAAGTAGTTGCTTATCCCAATGGGATAATCTTTCATGAACTTTATCGCGAATGAAACCAAGGGCTATCATTTTATTCTTTCCAATGAGAAGAGGCACTCCCAAGTAAACCCCTGGGTTAGTGACCTCACGTACATGCAAGGAATTGTTTATCGTTTCACGGATCGAATGGGGGTGCCAGGGTTGTAGAAGATTGTCGATTTCTCAAAATTTACCGCTTTCCCAGAGGCTTATGCGTAGGTCTGGAGGGCTGTTTTAAGGTGTTCTGCTTCCTCAGTTTTATTGTTAATCAATACCATACAGTCATCGGCAAAAAGAAGGTGATTGACTTTAGGCCCTAATCTACTAGCTCCAAGGCCAGGAAGCAGATCGTGTTGCTGGGCATCTGAGAGGTACGCAGAGAGACCTTGAGTACAGAAAAGGAAAAGAAAGGGTGACAAGGGATCGCCTTGATGAAGACCCCGTTGGGGTTGAAAGAAAGGAGAAAAGGAGTTGTTAACCTTAACTATAAAGGATACCGATGAGATGTATCGCATAATGATTGAGACACAAGAGGGTGCAAAGCCCATTCGATTCATGACACTCTCAAGGAAGAACCATTCTACTCGATCAAAGGCCTTTTCCATGTCAAGTTTAAGAGAAGCATCATGGGATGATTTAGTCTGACCGGTATTAATAGAGTGTATAATTTCATGAGCAATAAGGATATTGTCAGATATGTTGCACCCCTGAACAAAAGCAGCTTGGTTATTACTAATACAAAATGGAATCGTATGCTTCATTCTGTTTACAAGAACCTTAGCGACAATTTTGTAAATTACAGAACAAAGGCTAATAGGCCGGAGATGCCTCATAGTAGTTGGATCCTTAATTTTCGGGATAAGCACTAAAATGGTCTGATTGACGGATGCCATATCAACATATCCATTCAGGAGATCCAAACATAGTTGGGTGACATCCGCACCTACCGTGTCCCAGTGTTGTCTAAATAACCCACTAGGAAGGCCATCAATTCCATAGGTCTTCCTAGGATCAATATCACAAAAAGCTAGTAGAATTTCATCAGCATTGAAAACCCTAGTGAGTGACTCATTCATAGCCGGAGTAATGGAGGTAGTCACTTTAGAGAGAATTTGATCAGACAGTTGGGGATTCGAGGATGTGAACAAAGTCTGAAAATAAGTGGATGCAATATTCATTAGGTCGTCCTCAGCGACACACCAATTATTGTCTGCATCATATAAACCGTTTATAGTGTTCTTTTTCTGACGATTGTTGGCACGTGCATGAAAGAATTGAGTCGCATTGCGCAAGCATAGGTTTCGAGATCTTTGTGCCCAATAAGCTTCTTGTTCATCAAGCAACTTGTTGAGTTCAGATTTCGCTGCAAGATAAGCTGCCTCAGAAGATGATGTGAGAGGTCGCTTAAGGAATTTGTTAATTTTTTTAGTAAGAAGTTGGATACGCCCTATGGTGTTGTAACATTGGTGGGACTGCCAATTACCTAGGCAGGATCCTATAGCACGAATTTTATCATGTGTAGGACCCGGAGTGGTGGCCCAAGTTTGTTGAACTAAAGATATACCTTCTTCATTGGTTGCCCAACAGTTTTCAAAGCGAAAATTAGTTGTTGTAGGTCGGGGAGCATAGTGTGTTGGTGGTTCAGTGTCCAATATGAGGAAACAATGATCCGATTTGACATTGAAATCAGAGGTAATGCGGTAGGAAGGATTAGCAGCTGTCCAAGCCAAATTCCCTAAAAATCGATCTAGACGTTCGAAAATCGTTGGAGTGTTAGGCATGGTTTTCGTCCAAGTGAGCCATCCAGAGGTAGGTTTACAATCAAAGAGATCATTGTGCGAGAGACAATTACGAAAGTTGTTAATTTGGGATCTTGCGCGACGACAACCCCCTTGTTTCTCATTATCAGATAAAATCTCATTCAAGTCACCACCTATAAGCCAAGGGAGGCCACTATTGTCGTTTAGAGAGTCAATTAGATTCCATGGTTTAAATTTTTTACTTGTTTTAGAAAAGCCATGCATTCCGGTAAAGTACATCGAAGATGACTCAAGATGAATAATAGTATGAATATAGCGATCCGAGTACGAGAGCAAGGACACATTAATATTATTGGAAACGAAAATAGCAAGTCTAGAGCAGACATTACTTGAACCTAAAGAACAAACCTCAAGCATACCTAACGTAATACACAAGCGGGAGCAAGCCGCTTTATTTAGTTTAGTTTCGCATAAAAATAAAATGTCTGGAGAAGTTTGTTGGATGTACTGCTTAAGGTGACGAACTGCCTGGACCTTACCGAGACCCTGGCAGTTCTAGCATAACACGATCATTTCCCTCGGCGGGGTTGAGAGTCAACCGCCGTCGAAGAGTTTTTAGAGCTGCTCATCCTAGCTTTTCCTTTAGTGGTAGGTGCTGCAGGTTTACGTCGCTTAGGCTGGAGAATCACTTGCACGGTTGGTGTTGCGGATGGTGGATAACCCTTAGCTAACTTCTCATCATATTCAGAAATTAAAACGGTTTTTGGTAGGAACGCCATACCCAAATTCACCATAGCCTTATTTTGGAAATTACTAAAATGGTATATAATATTAAAAAAGAAAAGAAATGTATTGGAGGTAGTTAAATATGATATAATATAAGGAAAGATTCTAAAAAGGATGATTTGATACCATAATTGTGTACTCTCATTGAATGGATGAACTTTAATTTTGTGGTAAATGGGGAAGGAGAAAATTTGAATTATGTTTAAGGTAAGTAAATATAGTAGAAACCATAAATATTTGGTTATTTTTAGAAAAGGGGTGAGAACAATAAAAAGTGGGAGAATTAAAATTTGATACCGTAAATGTTTACTCTCCATAAATGGATGAACTTTAATATTGCGACAAATGAGGAAAGGGAAAACTTGAATTATGTCTAAGGTAAGTAAATATAGTAGAAACCATAAATATTTGGTTATTTTTAGAAAATGGGTGAGAACAATTAAAAGTGGGAGGATTAAATTTTGAAATATGGAATGGAAAAAGATAAAACTTTGTTTTGTGGAAGAGATTAAATTTAAGAGATTTAAGTATGTAGAAAGTATTTGTAGAGAAAGGTATATTTGTAAATAGGTAAAATTATCTATCGAAATTAAAATGATTTTTGATAGGAACGTCATGTCCAAATTCATCAAAGCCTTGTCGTGGAAGAAAAAAATCTGATACCATAAATGTTGAATCTTTATAAAGAAATGGAATTTACTAAAATGGTATATAATATTAAAAAGGAAAAAAATGTATTGGAGATAATTAAATATGATATAATATAAGGAAAGATTCGAAAAAGAATAATTTGACACCATAAATGTTTACTCTCCATAAATGGATGAATTGTAATTTCGTGGCAGATGGGGAAAGGGAAATTTTGAATTATGTTTAAGGTAAGTAAATATGGTAAAAACCATAAATATTTGGTTATTTTTATAAAATGGGCGAGCACAATTAAAAATGGGAGGATTAAAATTTTATACCGTAAATGTTTACCCTCCATAATTGGATGAGCTTTAATTTTGTGGCAAATGGGGAAAGGGAAAATTTGAATTATGTTGAAGGTAAGTAAATATTGTAAAACCCATAAATATTTGGTTATGTTTAGAAAAGGGGTGAGTACAATTAAAAGTGGGAGGCTTAAAATTTGATACCGTAAATATTTACTCTCTATAAATGGATGAACTTTAATTTTGCGGCAAATGGGGAAACGAAAAATTTGAATTATGTATAAGGTAAGTAAATATGGTAGAGACCATAAATAGTTGGTTATTTTTAGAAAAGGGGTGAGCATAATTAAAAGTGGGAGGATTAAAATTTGAAATATGGAATGAAAAAAGATAAAAGATTGTTTTGTGGAAGAGATTAAATTTGAGAGATTTAAGTATGTAAAAATTATTTGTAGAGAAAGGCATATTTGTAAATAGGTAAAATTATCTGTCGAAATTAGAATGGTTTTTGGTAGGAACGTCAAACCCAAATTCACCAAAGCCTTGTTTTGGAAGGAAAAGATTTGATACCATACATGTTGAATCTTAATATAGAAATGAAATTTACTAAAATGGTATATAATATTAACAAAGAAAAGAAATGTATTGGAGATAATTAAGTATGATATATTATAAGGAAAGATTCGAAAAAGGATGATTTGATACCATAAATATTTACTCTCCAAAAATGGATGAATTTTATTTTTGTTGCTAATGTGGGCGAAGGAAATTTTGAATTATGTTTAAGGTAAGTAAATGTGGTAGAAACCATAAATATATGGTTATGTTTAGAAAATGGGTGAGTGCAATTAAAAATGAGAATATTAAAATTTGATACCGTAAATGTTTACTCTCCACAATTGGATGAACTTTAATTTTGCGGCAAATGGGGAAATGACAAATTTGAATTATATTGAAGGTAAATAAATATGGTAGAAACCATAAATATGTGGTTATTTTTAGAAAATGGGTGAGTACAATTAAAAGTGAGAGGATTAATATTTGAAAAATAGAATGGAAAAGGATAAAACTTTGTATAGTGGAAGAGATTAAATTTGAGAGATTTAAGTATGTATGAATTATTTGTAGAGAAAGGTATATTTGTAAATAGGTAAACCCATAAGAGATTTTTTTAGGTAAGAAAGTAATTGAGGAGATGTAATTTTTGTTGTAAAAATTTTCCATTTGGAGAAGGGGAGAATTCGAAATCTTAATAGTGTATAATTCATTAGGGTGTTAAAATTGAAATTTATTAAGAGAAAGGTGGATATAATAGAAAGTTCATTAAAAGAGATGGACCTATAATAATCATAGGAAATGAAATGGTATTCGGAAATTATATTATAAATAAAAGATTGTGAATATTTATTTGCAATTGGATAAATATCAAATCGAAATATAGGTAAAGTTAGACAAACGTAAATAAAACATAGAAACCATAAACAATAGTCATATTTTGTATATGTTTTAGATGCCAAGGGCAATCTAATAGAATTGTTCCCGAATAGGGTCGATTGGATCTTCCAAAGGGAAGTAGTTAGATAATGGAGTAAACAAAGATAGAATTGCAATATGAATGGTGATTGAAAATTAGTGAAATATGAAAGACATAACATTATTATGAGAAATAATGAATAAAGAATTAAAAAGATAAAATTAACTTAGAAGACATTAAGTATGTGGATGAGATAAGATGCAAAAGAGCAAGATGCACATAATTGAAAAAACTAGAGACCATTGCAGCATACCACAAAATTTGGTAAGAACAAAAAATTAAATAAAAACAATTCAATTGTACAGAAAGAAAGACCATTACCTTGGTTAATTTAATACTGATATTTTGCCATGGATCACAACCGTGACAAGCTCCGAAAAAAATGAAATTGTCGTAAGAGAAAAACATACAACAAACAAGAATAAAAAAAAGATTAAACAATAGATGAGAAAATAATGAAAAAGTTAGAAACAACTTAAAGAACAACAAACATGTGATTAAAAGATAATGCAATGGGGCACGAAACATTGCAACAAACCTTGGCCATCCGGTGGATTCTTCCCCATAAAAGGTATGGAGAAATTGAAATAAAAATTGATGTAAATGATGGATTTTAGTGGGAGAACCATAGTTGATCATTAGAAATATAGTAAAAAACTTAAATGAAAATAATGTTAATTTAAAATTATAATGAAAAAAAGGTGGAATCAAATGATTACCATAGATATGTAAAAAATCATAAAAAATAATAAACGATAAAAGAACGGTAGAGAGAACAAATATAGAATTCTTAATAGAAGACATACAAAATGATCGAACAAAGGCAAATAATATTAGAAACAAAGTATTCAAGTGGGTTTCATTGACCGTGTCAAAGTTTAGCAAAAGAAGATAAAAAAAGAACAAAGGAAGATTGCTAATAGAATTGAACCAAAATGATATGAAAAACGCAGACCCAATCCAAAAAAACCTTGAATAAAGATTGAAAAAATACAGCAAAAAAGAAGATAAAGATAACAACACAAAATAGAATATTAAAATAATGTAGCAAAAAAGAAGATAAAGAACCAAACGGCTAAAGAAATTTCTTGAATCAAGATTAAAATCTTGGGACATACAAAATCTTTGTGATTTGAAAAAATGAAAAGCGCAACGAATTGAAAAAAACGAAAGAATACCTGATTAAAGCTAGTAAGAGAACTACTCGATTATTTGACTGGGATGGGTAGATGTGTGATCGAAAAAACTCTTTCCTCAAACCCAAAGGGGGTGATACATACCTGGTAGATCTGGATGGTACGTGTAGCGCTTGATAGGGAGAAAAACACAGAACAATTTGGCAAACGTTCCACGCACCCCGATCATGGCAAGTGACGAAAACACCGGTAAGGAAGAAGAGGATGGCGGCGGTGCATGGTGGAAACAAAGGGGAAGGGGGAAAAGAAAAAAGAGAGAAGAGAGGGTTGAAAGAGTTGAGAGCATTTTTGAAAACACACCCGTTGGACTTTTAACTGAGGTAAAAAATACAAAAAATGAGTTTTTACAATATAATCTTGTTGAAAAGCTCGTAATCAATTATATGAACTCCTAAAATTTGATTAAAACATGTTTTTCAGTCATTTTTGAAGAGGTTTCGGGCGAGCGGGTCTAAATGGGCCGTAAAATGGACTTGTTTGACTTTTAGTTGAGTAAAAAATACATAAATTGACTTTTTGCAATATAATCTTGTTGAAAAGCTCGTAATCAATTATATGAACTCCTAAAATTGGATCAAAACTTGTTTTTCGGTCCTTTTTGTAGAGGTTTCGGGCGAGCGGGTCTAAATGGGCCTTAAAATGGACCCGTTGAACATTTAACAAAGTAAAAAGAACAGAAATTGAATTTTTGCAATACAATAGTGTTGAATAGCTCGTAATCAACGATATGAAATCTTAAGATTTGATTAAAACTTGTTTTGCGGTCCTTTTTGTAGAGGTTTCGGACGAGCGGGTCTAAATGGGCCATAAAATGGACCCGTTGGACTTTTAACTGGGTAAAAAGTACAAAATTGAGTTTTTCCAATATAATCCTGTTGAAAAGATCGTATTCAATGATATGAAGTCCTAAAATTTGATTAAAACATGTTTTTTGGTCCTTTTTGTAGGGGTTTCGGGCGAGCGGGTCTAAATGGGCCTTAAAATAGACCCGTTGGACTTTTAACTGAGTAAAAAATACAGAAATTGAGTTTTTGCAAAATAATCTTGTTGAAAAGCTCGTAATCAATTATATGAACTCCTAAAATTTGATTAAAACTTGTTTTTCGGTCAATTTTGAAGAGGTTTCGGGCGAGCGGGTCTAAATGGTCCTTAAAATGGACCTGTTGGACTTTTAACTGAGTAAAAAATACAGAAATTGACTTTTTCCAATATAATATTGTTGAAAAGCTCGTAATCAATTATATGAACTCCTAAAATTGGATGAAAACTTGTTTATCGGTCCTTTTGTAGATGTTTCGGGCGAGCAGGTCTAAATGGGCCGTAAAATGGACCCGTTGGACTTTTAACTGAGTAAAAAAATACAAAAATTGAGTTTTTGCAATACAATCATGTTGAAAAGCTCCTAATCAATTATATGAACTCCTAAAATATGATTAAAACTTGTTTTCGGTCATTTTTGAAGAGGTTTCGGGCGAGCGAGTCTAAATGGACCTTAAAATGGACCCGTTGGACTTTTAACTGAGTAAGAAATACATAAATTGAATTTTTGCAATATAATCTTGTTGAAAAGCTCGTAATCAATTATATAAACTCCTAAAATTTGATTAAAACTTGTTTTTCGGTCATTTTTGAAGAGGTTTCGGGCGAGCGACTCTAAATGGGCCGTAAAATGGACATGTTGGACTTTTAATTGAGTAAAAAATACATAAATTGACTTTTTGCAATATAATCTTGTTGATAAGCTCGTAATCAATTATATGAACTCCTAAAATTGGACCAAAACATGTTTTTCGGTCCTTTTTGTAGAGGTTTCGGGAGAGCGGGTCTAAATGGGCCTTAAAATGGACTCGTTGAACTTTTAACTGAGTATAAAGAACATAAATTGAATTCTACAATATAATAATGTTGAAAAGCTCGTAATCAATGGTGTGAACTCTTAAGTTTTAATTAAAACTTGTTTTTCGGTCCTTTTGTAGAGGTTTCCGGCGAGCGGGTCTAAATGCGCTGTAAAATGGACCCGTTGGACATTTAACTGTGTAAAAAATACAAAAATTTACTTCTTGCAATATAATCTGGTTGAAAAGCTCGTAATCAATTATATGAACTCCTAAAATTGGATCAAAACTTGTTTTTCGGTCCATTTTGTAGAGGTTTCGAGCGAGCGGGTCTAAATGGGCCTTAAAATGGACTCGTTGGACTTTTAACTAGGTTAAAAGAACAGAAATCGAATTTTTGCAATACAATAGTGTTGAAAAGCTCACAATCAATGAAACAAACTCCTAAGTTTTGATTAAAATTTTTGGCGGTCCTTTTTGTAGATGTTTTGGACGAGTGGGTCTAAATGGGCCGTAAAATGGACCCGTTAGACTTTAAACTGAGTAAAAAGTACATAATTTGAGTTTTTGCAATATAATTATGTTGAAAATATCGTAATTAATGATATGAAGTCCTAAAATTTGATTAAAACATGTTTTCAGTCCTTTTTGTAGAGGTTTCGGGCGAGCTGAACAAAATGAGTCTTAAAATGGACCAGTTGGACTTTTCACTGAGTAAGAAATACATAAATTTAATTTTTTCAATATAATCTTGTTGAAAAGCTCGTAATCAATTATATGAACTCCTGAAATTTGATTAAAACTTGTTTTTTGGTTATTTTTTAAGGGGTTTCAGGCGAGCGGGTCTAAATGGGCCGTAAAATGGACCACTTGGACTTTTAACTAAGTAAAAAATACATAAATTGAGTGTTTGAAATATAATCTTGTTGAAAAGCTCGTAATCAATTATATGAACTCCTAAGATTGGATTAAAACTTGTTTTTCGGTCCTTTTTGTAGAGGTTTCGGGCGAGGGTGTAAATGGGCCTTAAAATGGACCCGTTGAACATTTAACTAAGTAAAAAGAACATAAATTGAATTTCTGCAATACAATAGTGTTGAATAGCTCGTAATCAACGATATGAACTCTTAAGATTTGATTAAAACTTGTTTTGCGGTCCTTTTTGTAGAGGTTTCGGACGAGCGGGTCTAAATGGGCCATAAAATGGACCCGTTGGACTTTTAACTGAGTAAAAAGTACAAAAATTGAGTTTTTGCAATATAATCGTGTTGAAAAGATCGTATTCAATGATATGAAGTCCTAAAATTTGATTAAAACATATTTTTTGGTCCTTTTTGTAGGGGTTTCGGGCGAGCGGGACTAAATGGGCCGTAAAATAGACCCGTTGGAGTTTTAACTGAGTAAAAATACAAAAATTGAGTTTTTGCAATATAATCTTGTTGAAAAGCTCGTAATCAATTTTATGAACTCCTAAAATTGGATCAAAACTTGTTTTCTGTCCTTTTTGTAGAGGTTTGGGGCGAGCGGGTCTAAATGGGCCTTAAAATGGACCCGTTGAACTTTTAACTAAGTAAAAAGAATAGAAATTGAATTTTTGCAAAACAATAGTGTTGAAAAGCTCGTAATCAACGATATGGACGCTTGAGTTTTGATTAAAACTTGTTTTGCGGTCCTTTTTGTAGAGGTTTCGGACGAGCGGGTCTAAATGGGCCGTAAAATGGACCCGTTGGACTTTTAACTGAGTAAAAAGTACATAAATTGAGTTTTTGCAAAATAATAGTGCTTGATTAGATCGTAATCAATGATATGAAGTCTTAAAATTTGATTAAACTTGTTTTTCGGTCCTTTTTGTAGAGGTTTCGGGCGAGCGGGTCTAAATGGGCCGTAAAATGTACCCGTTGGACTTTTAACTGAGTAAAAATACATAAATTGAGTTTTTGCAATATAATCTTGTTGAAAAGTTCGAAATCAATTATATGAACTCCTAAAATTTGATCAAAACTTGTTTTCGGTCCTTTTTGTAGAGGTTTCGAGTGAGCGGGTCTAAATGGGCCTTAAAATGGACCCGTTGGACTTTTAACTGTGTAAAAAGAACATAAATCGAATTTTTGCAATACAATAGTGTTGAAAAGCTCGTAATCAATGATATGAACTCTTAAGTTTTAATTAAAACTTGATTTGCGGTCTTTTTGTAGAGGTTTCGGGCTAGCGGGACTAAATGGGCCTTAAAATGAACCCTTTGGACTTTAAACTAAGTAAAAAGTACAAAAAATGAGTCTTTGCAATATAATCGTGTTGAAAAGCTCGTAATCAACGTTATGAACTCTTAAGTTTTAATTAAAACTTGTTTTGTGGTCCTTTTTGTAGGGGTTTCGGACGAGCGGGTCTAAATGGGCCGACAAATGGACCCGTTGGACTTTTAACTGAGTAAAAAGTACATAAATTGAGTTTTTGCAATATAATCATGTTGAAAAGATTGTAATCAATGATATGAAGTCCTAAAATTTGATTAAACTTGTTTTTCGGTCCTTTTTGTAGATGTTTCGGGCGAGCGGGTCTAAATGGGCCGTAAAATGGACCCGTTGGAGTTTTAACTAAGTAAAAAATACAAAAATTGAGTTTTTGCACTATAATCTTGTTGCAAAGCTCGTAATCAATTATATGAACTCCTAAAATTTGATCAAAACTAGTTTTTCGGTCATTTTTGTAGACGTTTCGTGTGAGCGGGTCTAAATGGGCCTTAAAATGGACCCTTAGTCTTTTAACTGAGTAAAAAGAACAAAAATCAAATTTTTGCAATTCAATAGTTTTGAAAAGCTCGTAAACAATGATATGAACTCCTAAGTTTTGATTAAAACATGATTTGCGGTCTTTTTTGTAGAGGCCGTAATCAATTATATGAACTCCTAAAATTTGATCAAAACTTTTTTCGGTCATATTTAAAGAGTATTCGTCGAACGGGTCTAAATGGGCCTTAAAATGGACCCGTTGCACTTTTAACTGTGTTAAAAGAACATAAATCGAATTTTTTGCAATACAATAATGTTGAAAACCTCGTAATCAATGATATGAACTCCTAAGTTTTGATTAAAACTTGTTTTGCGATCCTTTTTTTAAAGGTTTCGGACGAGAGGGTCTAAATTTGCCGAAAAATGGATCTGTTGGACTTTAAACTAAGTAAAAAGAACAAAAATTAAGTTTTTGCAATATACTCGTCTTGAAAAGATCGTAATCAATGATATGAACTCCTAAAATTTGATTAAAACTTGTTTTCGGTCCTTTTTGTACAGGTTTCGAACGAGCGGGTCTAAATGGGCCGTAAAATGGACCCGTTGAACTTTTAACTGAGTAAAAAATAGAAAATTGAGTTTTTGCATTATAATATTGTTGAAAAGCTCGTAATCAATTATATGAAGTCCTAAAATTTGATTAAAACTTATTTTTCGGTCATTTTTGAAGAGGTTTCGGGCGAGCGGGTCTAAATGTGCCTTAAAATGGACCCGTTGAACTTTTAACTGTGTAAAAAGAACATAAATTGAATTTTTACAAAAAAATAGTGTTGAAAAGCTCGTAATCAACGATATGAACGCTTAAGTTTTAATTAAAACTTGTTTTGCGGTCCTTTTTGTAGAGGTTTCGGACGGGCGTGTCTAAATGGGCCGTAAAATGGACCGTTGGACTTTTAACTAAGTAAAAAGTACATAAATTGAGTTTTGCAATATAATAGTGCTTGATTAGATCGTAATCAATGATATGAAGTCTTAAAATTTGATTAAACTCGTTTTTCGGTCCTTTTTGTAGAGGTTTCGGGCGAGCGGGTCTAAATGGGCCGTAAAATGGACCCGTTGGACTTTTAACTGAGTAAAAATACAAAAATTGAGTTTTTGCAATATAATCTTGTTGAAAAGCTCGTAATCAATTATATGAACTCCTAAAATTTGATCAAAACTTTTTTTCGGTCCTTTTTGTGGAGGTTTCGAGTGAGCGGGTCTAAATGGGCCTTAAAATGGACCTGTTGGACTTTTATCTGTGTAAAAAGAACATAAGTTGAACTTTTGCAATACAATAGTGTTGAAAAGCTCGTAATCAATGATATAAACTCCTAAGTTTTGAATAAAACTTGATTTGCGGTCTTTTTTGCAGAGGTCGTAATCAATTATATGAACTCCTAAAATTTGGTCAAAACTTTTTTTCGGTCATTTTATAAGAGGTTTTGGCGAGCGGGTCTAAATGCCCCTTAAAGGTTTCGGACGAGAGGGTCTAAATGGGCCGTAAAATGGATCCGTTGGACTTTAAACTAAGTAAAAAGAACAAAAATTAAGTTTTTGCAATATACTCGTCTTGAAAAGATCGTAATCAATGATATGAAGTCCTAAAATTTTATTAAAACATGTTTTTTTGGTCCTTTTTGTAGGGGTTTCGGGCGAGCGGGAATAAATGGGCCGTAAAATGGACCCGTTGGAGTTTTAACTGAGTAAAAATACAAAAAATGAGTTTTTGCAATATAATCTTGTTGAAAAGCTCGTAATCAATTTTATGAACTCCTAAAATTGGATCAAAACTTGTTTTTCGGTCCTTTTTGTAGAGGTTTGGGGCGAGCGGGTCTAAATGGGCCTTAAAATGGACCCGTTGAACTTTTAACTGAGTAAAAAGAACAGAAATTGAATTTTTGCAAAACAATAGTGTTGAAAAGCTCGTAATCAATGATATGAATGCTTAAGTTTTGATTAAAACTTGTTTTGCGGTTCTTTTTGTAGAGGTTTCGGACGAGCGGGTCTAAATGGGCCGTAAAATGGACCCGTTGGACTTTTAACTGAGTAAAAAGTACATAAATTGAGTTTTTGCTATATAATCCTATTGAAAAGATCGTAATCAATGATACGGAGTCCTAAAATTTGATCAAAACTTTTTTTCGGTCATTTTATAAGAGGTTTCGGCGAGCGGGTCTAAATGCGCCTTAAAATGGACACATTGGACTTTTAACTATGTTAAAAGAACATAAATCAAATTTTTGCAATACAATAGTGTTGAAAACCTCGTAATCAATGATATGAACTCCTAAGTTTTGATTAAAACTTGTTTTGCGATCCGTTTTGTAGAGGTTTTGGACGTGAGGGTCTAAAGGGGGCATAAAATGGACCCGTTGGACTTTAAACTAAGTAAAAAGTACAAAAATTAAGTTTTGCAATATACTTGTCTTGAAAAGATCGTAATCAATGATACGAAGTCCTAAAATTTGATTAAAACTTGTTTTCGGTCCTTTTTATAAAGGTTTCGGACGAGCGGGTCTAAATGGGCCGAAAATGGACCCGTTGGACTTTTAACTGAGTAAAAAATACAAAAATTGAGTTTTTGCAATATAATATTGTTGAAAAGCTCGTTATCAATTATATGAAGTCCTAAAATTTGAATGGACCTTAGAATGGACCCGTTGGACTCTTAATTGTGTTAAAAGAACAAAAATCGAATTTTTGCAATACAATAGTGTTGAAAAGCTTGTAATCAATGATATGAACTCCTAAGTTTTGATTAAAACTTTATTTGCGGTCCTTTTTGTAGATGTTTCGGACGAGCGGGTCTAAATGGGCCGTAAAATGGACCCGTTGGACTTTAAACTGAGTAAAAAGTACATAAATTGAGTTTTTGCAATATAATCGTGTTGAAAAGATCATAATAAATGATATGAAGTCCAAAAATTTGATTAAACCTATTTTTCGGTCCTTTTTGTAGAGGTTTCGGGCTAGCGGGTCTAAATGGGCCTTAAAATGGACCCGTTGGACTTTTAACTGGGTAAAAAGAACAAAAATTGAATTTTTGCAATACAATAGTGTTGATAAGCTCGTAATCAATGATATGAACTCTTAAGTTTTGATTAAAACACCATTTGCGGTCTTTTTTGTAGAGGTTTCGGACGAGAGGGTCTAAATGGGCCGTAAAATAGTCCCGTTAGACTTTAAACTGAGTAAAAGTACAAGAATTGTGTTTTTTCAATATAATCGTGTAGAAAAGATCATAATAATTGATATGAAGTCCTAAGATTTGATTAAAATTTGCTTTTCGGTCCTTGTTGTAGAGGTTTCAGGCGAGCGGGTTTAAATGGGCCGTAAAATGAACTCGTTAGAATTTTAACTGAGTATGAAATACATAAATTGAGTTTTTGCAAAATAATCTTGTTGCGAAGCTCGTAATCAATTTTATGAACTCCTAAAATTTGATCAAAACTTGTTTTCGGTCCTTTTTGTAGAGGTTTCGAGTGAGCGGGTCTAAATGGGCCTTAAAATGGACTCGTTGGACTTTTAACTATGTAAAAAGAACATAAATTGAATTTTTGCAATACAATAGTGTTGAAAAGCTCGTAATCAATGATATGAACTCTTAAGTTTTGATTAAAACATGATTTGCGGTCTTTTTTGTAGAGGTTTCGGGCTAGCGGGTCTAAATTGGCCTTAAAATGAACCCGTTGGACTTTAAACTAAGTAAAAAGTACAAAAATTGAGTCTTTGCAATATAATTGTGTTGAAAAGCTCATAATCAACGATGTGAACTCTTAAGTTTTGATTAAAACTTGTTTTTTGGTCTTTTTGTAGAGGTTTCGGGCAAGCGGGTCTAAATGAGCCGTAAAATGGACACGTTGGACATTTAACTGAGTAAAAAATAAAGAAATTTACTTCTTGCAATATAATCTTGTTGAAAAGCTCGTAATCAATTATATGAACTCCTAAAATTGGATCAAAACTTGTTTTTCGGTCCTTTTGTAGAGGTTTCGGGCGAGCGGGACTAAATGGGCCGTAAAATGGACCCGTTGGACTTTTAACTGAGTAAAAAATACAAAAATTGAGTTTTTGCAAAATAATCTTGTTGAAAAGCTCGTAATCAATTATATGAACTCCTAAAATTTGATTAAAACTTGTTTTTCGGTCAATTTTGAAGAGGTTTCGGGCGAGCGGGTCTAAATGGGCCTTAAAATAGATCTGTTGGACTTTTAACTGAGTAAAAAATACATAAATTGAATTTTTGCAATATAATCTTGTTGAAAAGCTCGTAATCAATTATATGAACTCCTAAAATTGGATGAAAACTTGTTTTTCGGTCATTTTTGTAGATGTTTCGGGCGAGTGGGTCTAAATGGGCCGTAAAATGGACCCGTTGGACTTTTTTTGTGAAGAAAGTGGGCCTCATTAAAACCCCTACTAACACCCCCAGGCATAAAGCTCGGAGATCCCTAAAAGGGGGAAAGAGTACCCAAAATTTATTAGATAGATCGAGAAAAATTCTCGGCAAGTACAAAGTTGCGGATACAATCTGGATATGAAGTACCAAAAGACGTAGAAGTCATTGTTTGAAGAGCATAAGTAGCCAGAGTGTGAGCAACTAAATTACCCTCTCGCCTTACATAGCTAATATGGGCAAAAGAAAAGGATGATAGAGAATCTTGAGCTTGTAAAAGCGTAGGACCCATGGTGGAAAGATCAGGCCCCGAACGGTTGAGCCTGTTTGCAATGGACGCACAGTCTGTTTCAAAGAACAAGTTCCTCCATCCTTGAGACTGAGCAAGAGTGATGCCAGCTAGAAGGGCCGCACCTTCAGTTGTAGCAGCATCCGGACAGCTGCCCAACGGGTAAGCCAGACCACCAACGACTGAACCCAAATCATCACGGACCACAACTCCAACTACTGCCGCGCGAGTGGCTGGGTCAAAAGCCCCGTCCACATTAACTTTAAAATACCCAGGAGAAGGACGTCTCCAACGGGGTAGGGAGAGTGGGGGATGATCCATTGGGGAAGAAGAAGAAGAAGAGGAGGAGATTGCATTTGAGTAATCTCGATGGAGATTTAGAGAGTTAATGGCAATTAGCCAAGGGGGTTGCAAATGGCGATTATGGACCCATTCATTACGCCGGTTCCAAATATTCCATAGAGTGGTAAGAAGGAGCCCAAAGAGATCAGCAGATAATTGACCAGCACCTTCCTCTAGCCATTGGAGACTAGTAGGGGCCGTACTATTAATCAAAGACGCTGGGATGCCAACTAAACGGAGAGTCTCCGAGGCACCAGGACAATCTCGAAGAGCATGAAGAATAGATTCCTGACAGGATCGACAAAGAGGGCAAGGACCCGAATCTGGGGCAAAAGCTTGCAGACGGGATCCAATAGGTAAAGCTTCGGATCCCATTCGCCAGCCAAAAGTTTTAACTTTCGGAAGAACCTTCAGTTTAGCCAGAATTTTCCAAATCCGGGCAGGTCGATTTCGAGGTTCTGGTGGACGCTGTAAAAATTGGTAACAAGATCGGACCGAGTAAACACCAGAATCATTGGGGTTCCAAAGAATTGAATCTCGATTGTCATTAATGATGTGAATATTTAAAATAGCATTGGCATCCTCAGAATTTAAGTAGTTGCGGACCTTGATAGGGTCCCATGCAGCTTGGTTCCGTACCATAAAATATCGACAGCGAACAAACATTTCTTCTGAGACCTCATATTCCCCATAGAGATGTACTGGAGAAGAGCCTCCCCAATTATCCTTGTGGATGCGAATACCACTATTTATTCCAGGCCGATAAAGGAACCGCCATATAGGTGTTGCATAGCATTGTATAATCCTTGTCAGGCAAATAACCCACGTTGTGGCTGGTTGGCATCAAGTATGTTGCCAAATGGAAAATATTTTGCCTTGTAGATTTGTCCAAGTAGAGACTCGGGTTCACAAATAAGCCGCCAGAGCTGCTTACCCAGAAGTGCAATATTGAAGTTGTTTAAGTCCCGGAAGCCCATACCTCCCGCGGATTTAGGTAAACAAACTTGTTCCCATGGGAGCATGTGCCAACCCTTTTTGTTGTTTTTACCGGACCACCAGTAACGACGAATAGCTGTGGTCGTATCATCTATAATGTTTTGAGGAAGCAGGTAACACGACATGACATTTTGGGGCAAGGACTGCAAAACAACTTTGATAAAGATTTCTCTGCCACTAAAAGAAAGTAGTTGCTTATCCCAATGGGATAATCTTTCATGAACTTTATCGCGAATGAAACCAAGGGCTATCGTTTTATTCTTTCCAATGAAAAGAGGCACTCCCAAGTAAACCCCTGGGTTAGTGACCTCACGTACATGCAAGGAATTGTTTATCGTTTCACGGATCGAATGGGGGTGCCAGGGTTGTAGAAGATTGTCGATTTCTCAAAATTTACCGCTTTCCCAGAGGCTTATGCGTAGGTCTGGAGGGCTGTTTTAAGGTGTTCTGCTTCCTCAGTTTTATTGTTAATAAATACCATACAGTCATCGGCAAAAAGAAGGTGATTGACTTTAGGCCCTAATCTACTAGCTCCAAGGCCAGGAAGCAGATCGTGTTGCTGGACATCTGAGAGGTACGCAGAGAGACCTTGAGTACATAAAAGGAAAAGAAAGGGTGACAAGGGATCGCCTTGATGAAGACCCCGTTGGGGTTGAAAGAAAGGAGAAAAGGAGTTGTTAACCTTAACTATAAAGGATACCGATGAGATGTATCGCATAATGATTGAGACACAAGAGGGTGCAAAGCCCATTCGATTCATGACACTCTCAAGGAAGAACCATTCTACTCGATCAAAGGCCTTTTCCATGTCAAGTTTAAGAGAAGCATCATGGGATGATTTAGTCTGACCGGTATTAATAGAGTGTATAATTTCATGAGCAATAAGGATATTGTCAGATATGTTGCACCCCTGAACAAAAGCAGCTTGGTTATTACTAATACAAAATGGAATCGTATGCTTCATTCTGTTTACAAGAACCTTAGCGACAATTTTGTAAATTACAGAACAAAGGCTAATAGGCCGGAGATGCCTCATAGTAGTTGGATCCTTAATTTTCGGGATAAGCACTAAAATGGTCTGATTGACGGATGCCATATCAACATATCCATTCAGGAGATCCAAACATAGTTGGGTGACATCCGCACCTACCGTGTCCCAGTGTTGTCTAAAAAACCCACTAGGAAGGCCATCAATTCCATGGGTCTTCCTAGGATCAATATCACAAAAAGCTAGTAGAATTTCATCAGCATTGAAAACCCTAGTGAGTGACTCATTCATAGCCGGAGTAATGGAGGTAGTCACTTTAGAAAGAATTTGATCAGACAGTTGGGGATTCGAGGATGTGAACAAAGTCTGAAAATAAGTGGATGCAATATTCATTAGGTCGTCCTCAGCGACACACCAATTATTGTCTGCATCATATAAACCGTTTATAGTGTTCTTTTTCCGACGATTGTTGGCACGTGCATGAAAGAATTGAGTCGCATTGCGCAAGCATAGGTTTCGAGATCTTTGTGCCCAATAAGCTTCTTGTTCATCAAGCAACTTGTTGAGTTCAGATTTCGCCGCAAGATAAGCTGCCTCAGAAGATGATGTGAGAGGTCGCTTAAGGAATTTGTTAATTTTTTTAGTAAGAAGTTGGATACGCCCTATGGTGTTGTAACATTGGTGGGACTGCCAATTACCTAGGCAGGATCCTATAGCACGAATTTTATCATGTGTAGGACCCGGAGTGGTGGCCCAAGTTTGTTGAACTAAAGATATACCTTCTTCATTGGTTGCCCAACAGTTTTCAAAGCGAAAATTAGTTGTTGTAGGTCGGGGAGCATAGTGTGTTGGTGGTTCAGTGTCCAATAGGAGGAAACAATGATCCGATTTGACATTGAAATCAGAGGTAATGCGGTAGGAAGGATTAGCAGCTGTCCAAGCCAAATTCCCTAAAAATCGATCTAGACGTTCGAAAATCGTTGGAGTGTTAGGCATGGTTTTCGTCCAAGTGAACCATCCAGAGGTAGGTTTACAATCAAAGAGATCATTGTGCGAGAGACAATTACGAAAGTTGTTAATTTGGGATCTTGCGCGACGACAACCCCCTTGTTTCTCATTATCAGATAAAATCTCATTCAAGTCACCACCTATAAGCCAAGGGAGGCCACTATTGTCGTTTAGAGAGTCAATTAGATTCCATGGTTTAATTTTTTTACTTGTTTTAGAAAAGCCATGCATTCCGGTAAAGTACATCGAAGATGACTCAAGATGAATAATAGTATGAATATAGCGATCCGAGTACGAGAGCAAGGACACATTAATATTATTGGAAACGAAAATAGCAAGTCTAGAGCAGACATTACTTGAACCTAAAGAACAAACCTCAAGCATACCTAACGTAATACACAAGCGGGAGCAAGCCGCTTTATTTAGTTTAGTTTCGCATAAAAATAAAATGTCTGGAGAAGTTTGTTGGATGTAGTGCTTAAGGTGACGAACTGCCTGGACCTTACCGAGACCCTGGCAGTTCTAGCATAACACGATCATTTCCCTCGGCGGGGTTGAGAGTCAACCGCCGTCGAAGAGTTTTTAGAGCTGCTCATCCTAGCTTTTCCTTTAGTGGTAGGTGCTGCAGGTTTACGTCGCTTAGGCTGGAGAATCACTTGCACGGTTGGTGTTGCGGATGGTGGATAACCCTTAGCTAACTTCTCATCGTATTCAGAAATTAAAACGGTTTTTGGTAGGAACGCCATACCCAAATTCACCATAGCCTTATTTTGGAAATTACTAAAATTGTATATAATATTAAAAAAGAAAAGAAATGTATTGGAGGTAGTTAAATATGATATAATATAAGGAAAGATTCTAAAAAGGATGATTTGATACCATAATTGTGTACTCTCATTGAATGGATGAACTTTAATTTTGTGGTAAATGGGGAAGGAGAAAATTTGAATTATGTTTAAGGTAAGTAAATATAGTAGAAACCATAAATATTTGGTTATTTTTAGAAAAGGGGTGAGAACAATAAAAAGTGGGAGAATTAAAATTTGATACCGTAAATGTTTACTCTCCATAAATGGATGAACTTTAATATTGCGACAAATGAGGAAAGGGAAAACTTGAATTATGTCTAAGGTAAGTAAATATAGTAGAAACCATAAATATTTGGTTATTTTTAGAAAATGGGTGAGAACAATTAAAAGTGGGAGGATTAAATTTTGAAATATGGAATGGAAAAAGATAAAACTTTGTTTTGTGGAAGAGATTAAATTTAAGAGATTTAAGTATGTAGAAAATATTTGTAGAGAAAGGTATATTTGTAAATAGGTAAAATTATCTATCGAAATTAAAATGATTTTTGATAGGAACGTCATGTCCAAATTCATCAAAGCCTTGTTGTGGAAGAAAAAAATCTGATACCATAAATGTTGAATCTTTATAAAGAAATGGAATTTACTAAAATGGTATATAATATTAAAAAGGAAAAAAATGTATTGGAGATAATTAAATATGATATAATATAAGGAAAGATTCGAAAAAGAATAATTTGACACCATAAATGTTTACTCTCCATAAATGGATGAATTGTAATTTCGTGGCAGATGGGGAAAGGGAAATTTTGAATTATGTTTAAGGTAAGTAAATATGGTAAAAACCATAAATATTTGGTTATTTTTATAAAATGGGCGAGCACAATTAAAAATGGGAGGATTAAAATTTTATACCGTAAATGTTTACCCTCCATAATTGGATGAGCTTTAATTTTGTGGCAAATGGGGAAAGGGAAAATTTGAATTATGTTGAAGGTAAGTAAATATTGTAAAACCCATAAATATTTGGTTATTTTTAGAAAAGGGGTGAGTACAATTAAAAGTGGGAGGCTTAAAATTTGATACCGTAAATATTTACTCTCTATAAATGGATGAACTTTAATTTTGCGGCAAATGGGGAAACGAAAAATTTGAATTATGTATAAGGTAAGTAAATATGGTAGAGACCATAAATAGTTGGTTATTTTTAGAAAAGGGGTGAGCATAATTAAAAGTGGGAGGATTAAAATTTGAAATATGGAATGAAAAAAGATAAAAGATTGTTTTGTGGAAGAGATTAAATTTGAGAGATTTAAGTATGTAAAAATTATTTGTAGAGAAAGGCATATTTGTAAATAGGTAAAATTATCTGTCGAAATTAGAATGGTTTTTGGTAGGAACGTCAAACCCAAATTCACCAAAGCCTTGTTTTGGAAGGAGAATATTTGATACCATACATGTTGAATCTTAATATAGAAATGAAATTTACTAAAATGGTATATAATATTAACAAAGAAAAGAAATGTATTGGAGATAATTAAGTATGATATATTATAAGGAAAGATTCGAAAAAGGATGATTTGATACCATAAATATTTACTCTCCAAAAATGGATGAATTTTATTTTTGTTGCTAATGTGGGCGAAGGAAATTTTGAATTATGTTTAAGGTAAGTAAATGTGGTAGAAACCATAAATATATGGTTATGTTTAGAAAATGGGTGAGTGCAATTAAAAATGGGAGGATTAAAATTTGATACCGTAAATGTTTACTCTCCACAATTGGATGAACTTTAATTTTGCGGCAAATGGGGAAATGACAAATTTGAATTATATTGAAGGTAAATAAATATGGTAGAAACCATAAATATGTGGTTATTTTTAGAAAATGGGTGAGTACAATTAAAAGTGAGAGGATTAATATTTGAAAAATAGAATGGAAAAGGATAAAACTTTGTATAGTGGAAGAGATTAAATTTGAGAGATTTAAGTATGTATGAATTATTTGTAGAGAAAGGTATATTTGTAAATAGGTAAACCCATAGAGATTTTTTTAGGTAAGAAAGTAATTGAGGAGATGTAATTTTTGTTGTAAAAATTTTCCATTTGGAGAAGGGGAGAATTCGAAATCTTAATAGTGTATAATTCATTAGGGTGTTAAAATTGAAATTTATTAAGAGAAAGGTGGATATAATAGAAAGTTCATTAAAAGAGATGGACCTATAATAATCATAGGAAATGAAATGGTATTCAGAAATTATATTATAAATAAAAGATTGTGAATATTTATTTGCAATTGGATAGATATCAAATCGAAATATAGGTAAAGTTAGATAAACGTAAATAAAACATAGAAACCATAAACAATAGTCATATTTTGTATATGTTTTAGATGCCAAGGGCAATCTAATAGAATTGTTCCCGAATAGGGTCGATTGGATCTTCCAAAAGGAAGTAGTTAGATAATGGAGTAAACAAAGATAGAATTGCAATATGAATGGTGATTGAAAATTAGTGAAATATGAAAGACATAACATTATTATGAGAAATAATGAATAAAGAATTAAAAAGATAAAATTAACTTAGAAGACATTAAGTATGTGGATGAGATAAGATGCAAAAGAGCAAGATGCACATAATTGAAAAAACTAGAGACCATTGCAGCATACCACAAAATTTGGTAAGAACAAAAAATTAAATAAAAACAATTCAATTGTACAGAAAGAAAGACCATTACCTTGGTTAATTTAATACTGATATTTTGCCATGGATCACAACCGTGACAAGCTCCGAAAAAAATGAAATTGTCGTAAGAGAAAAACATACAACAAACAAGAATCAAAAAAAGATTAAACAATAGATGAGAAAATAATGAAAAAGTTAGAAACAACTTAAAGAACAACAAACATGTGATTAAAAGATAATGCAATGGGGCACGAAACATTGCAACAAACCTTGGCCATCCGGTAGTAAAAAAGAAGATAAAGATAACAACACAAAATATAATATTAAAATAATGTAGCAAAAAAGAAGATAAAGAACCAAACGGCTAAAGAAATTTCTTGAATCAAGATTAAAATCTTGGGACATACAAAATCTTTGTGATTTGAAAAAATGAAAAGCGCAACGAATTGAAAAAAACGAAAGAATACCTGATTAAAGCTAGTAAGAGAACTACTCGATTATTTGACTGGGATGGGTAGATGTGTGATCGAAAAAACTCTTTCCTCAAACCCAAAGGGGGTGATACATACATGATAGATCTGGATGGTACGTGTAGCGCTTGATAGGGAGAAAAACACAAAACAATTTGGCAAACGTTCCACGCACCCCGATCATGGCAAGTGACGAAAACACCGGTAAGGAAGAAGAGGATGGCGGCGGTGCATGGTGGAAACAAAGGGGAAGGGGGAAAAGAAAAAAGAGAGAAGAGAGGGTTGAAAGAGTTGAGAGCATTTTTGAAAACACACCCGTTGGACTTTTAACTGAGGTAAAAAATACAAAAAATGAGTTTTTACAATATAATCTTGTTGAAAAGCTCGTAATCAATTATATGAACTCCTAAAATTTGATTAAAACATGTTTTTCAGTCATTTTTGAAGAGGTTTCGGGCGAGCGGGTCTAAATGGGCCGTAAAATGGACTTGTTTGACTTTTAGTTGAGTAAAAAATACATAAATTGACTTTTTGCAATATAATCTTGTTGAAAAGCTCGTAATCAATTATATGAACTCCTAAAATTGGATCAAAACTTGTTTTTCGGTCCTTTTTGTAGAGGTTTCGGGCGAGCGGGTCTAAATGGGCCTTAAAATGGACCCGTTGAACATTTAACAAAGTAAAAAGAACAGAAATTGAATTTTTGCAATACAATAGTGTTGAATAGCTCGTAATCAACGATATGAAATCTTAAGATTTGATTAAAACTTGTTTTGCGGTCCTTTTTGTAGAGGTTTCGGACGAGCGGGTCTAAATGGGCCATAAAATGGACCCGTTGGACTTTTAACTGGGTAAAAAGTACAAAATTGAGTTTTTGCAATATAATCCTATTGAAAAGATCGTATTCAATGATATGAAGTCCTAAAATTTGATTAAAACATGTTTTTTGGTCCTTTTTGTAGGGGTTTCGGGCGAGCGGGTCTAAATGGGCCTTAAAATAGACCCAGTTGACTTTTAACTGAGTAAAAAAATACAGAAATTGAGTTTTTGCAAAATAATCTTGTTGAAAAGCTCGTAATCAATTATATGAACTCCTAAAATTTGATTAAAACTTGTTTTTCGGTCAATTTTGAAGAGGTTTCGGGCGAGCGGGTCTAAATGGTCCTTAAAATGGACCTGTTGGACTTTTAACTGAGTAAAAAATACAGAAATTGACTTTTTCCAATATATTATTGTTGAAAAGCTCGTAATCAATTATATGAACTACTAAAATTGGATGAAAACTTGTTTATCGGTCCTTTTGTAGATGTTTCGGGCGAGCAGGTCTAAATGGGCCGTAAAATGGACCCGTTGGACTTTTAACTGAGTAAAAAAATACAAAAATTGAGTTTTTGCAATACAATCATGTTGAAAAGCTCCTAATCAAT
The DNA here is from genome assembly GCA_030270665.1 of Hibiscus trionum. Taxonomy (NCBI): domain Eukaryota; kingdom Viridiplantae; phylum Streptophyta; class Magnoliopsida; order Malvales; family Malvaceae; genus Hibiscus; species Hibiscus trionum. The sequence continues at coordinate 33,731,936 of BSYR01000026.1, read as the reverse complement.
TATATGAACTCCTAAAATATGATTAAAACTTGTTTTCGGTCATTTTTGAAGAGGTTTCGGGCGAGCGAGTCTAAATGGACCTTAAAATGGACCCGTTGGACTTTTAACTGAGTAAGAAATACATAAATTGAATTTTTGCAATATAATCTTGTTGAAAAGCTCGTAATCAATTATATAAACTCCTAAAATTTGATTAAAACTTGTTTTTCGGTCATTTTTGAAGAGGTTTCGGGCGAGCGAGTCTAAATGGGCCGTAAAATGGACATGTTGGACTTTTAATTGAGTAAAAAATACATAAATTGACTTTTTGCAATATAATCTTGTTGATAAGCTCGTAATAAATTATATGAACTCCTAAAATTGGATCAAAACATGTTTTTCGGTCCTTTTTGTAGAGGTTTCGGGCGAGCGGGTCTAAATGGGCCTTAAAATGGACTCGTTGAACTTTTAACTGAGTATAAAGAACATAAATTGAATTCTAAAATATAATAATGTTGAAAAGCTCGTAATCAATGGTGTGAACTCTTAAGTTTTAATTAAAACTTGTTTTTCGGTCCTTTTGTAGAGGTTTCCGGCGATCGGGTCTAAATGCGCCGTAAAATGGACCCGTTGGACATTTAACTGAGTAAAAAATACAAAAATTTACTTCTTGCAATATAATCTGGTTGAAAAGCTCATAATCAATTATATGAACTCCTAAAATTGGATCAAAACTTGTTTTTCGGTCCATTTTGTAGAGGTTTCGAGCGAGCGGGTCTAAATGGGCCTTAAAATGAACTCGTTGGACTTTTAACTAGGTTAAAAGAACAGAAATCGAATTTTTGCAATACAATAGTGTTGAAAAGCTCACAATCAATGAAACAAACTCCTAAGTTTTGATTAAAATTTTTGGCGGTCCTTTTTGTAGATGTTTTGGACGAGTGGGTCTAAATGGGACGTAAAATGGACCCGTTAGACTTTAAACTGAGTAAAAAGTACATAATTTGAGTTTTTGCAATATAATTATGTTGAAAATATCGTAATTAATGATATGAAGTCCTAAAATTTGATTAAAACATGTTTTCAGTCCTTTTTGTAGAGGTTTCGGGCGAGCTGAACAAAATGGGTCTTAAAATGGACCAGTTGGACTTTTCACTGAGTAAGAAATACATAAATTTAATTTTTTCAATATAATCTTGTTGAAAAGCTCGTAATCAATTATATGAACTCCTGAAATTTGATTAAAACTTGTTTTTTGGTTATTTTTTAAGGGGTTTCAGGCGAGCGGGTCTAAATGGGCCGTAAAATGGACCACTTGGACTTTTAACTAAGTAAAAAATACATAAATTGAGTGTTTGAAATATAATCTTGTTGAAAAGCTCGTAATCAGTTATATGAACTCCTAAGATTGGATTAAAACTTGTTTTTCGGTCCTTTTTGTAGAGGTTTCGGGCGAGGGTGTAAATGGGCCTTAAAATGGACCCGTTGAACATTTAACTAAGTAAAAAGAACATAAATTGAATTTCTGCAATACAATAGTGTTGAATAGCTCGTAATCAACGATATGAACTCTTAAGATTTGATTAAAACTTGTCTTGCGGTCCTTTTTGTAGAGGTTTCGGACGAGCGGGTCTAAATGGGCCATAAAATGGACCCGTTGGACTTTTAACTGAGTAAAAAGTACAAAAATTGAGTTTTTGCAATATAATCGTGTTGAAAAGATCGTATTCAATGATATGAAGTCCTAAAATTTGATTAAAACATATTTTTTGGTCCTTTTTGTAGGGGTTTCGGGCGAGCGGGGCTAAATGGGCCGTAAAATAGACCCGTTGGAGTTTTAACTGAGTAAAAATACAAAAATTTAGTTTTTGCAATATAATCTTGTTGAAAAGCTCGTAATCAATTTTATGAACTCCTAAAATTGGATCAAAACTTGTTTTCTGTCCTTTTTGTAGAGGTTTGGGGCGAGCGGGTCTAAATGGGCCTTAAAATGGACCCGTTGAACTTTTAACTAAGTAAAAAGAATAGAAATTGAATTTTTGCAAAACAATAGTGTTGAAAAGCTCGTAATCAACGATATGGACGCTTGAGTTTTGATTAAAACTTGTTTTGCGGTCCTTTTTGTAGAGGTTTCGGACGAGCGGGTCTAAATGGGCCGTAAAATGGACCCGTTGGACTTTTAACTGAGTAAAAAGTACATAAATTGAGTTTTTGCAATATAATAGTGCTTGATTAGATCGTAATCAATGATATGAAGTCTTAAAATTGATTAAACTTGTTTTTCGGTCCTTTTTGTAGAGGTTTCGGGCGAGCGGGTCTAAATGGGCCGTAAAATGGACCCGTTGGACTTTTAACTGAGTAAAAATACATTAATTGAGTTTTTGCAATATAATCTTGTTGAAAAGTTCGAAATCAATTATATGAACTCCTAAAATTTGATCAAAACTTGTTTTCGGTCCTTTTTGTAGAGGTTTCGAGTGAGCGGGTCTAAATGGGCCTTAAAATGGACCCGTTGGACTTTTAACTGTGTAAAAAGAACATAAATCGAATTTTTGCAATACAATAGTGTTGAAATGCTCGTAATCAATGATATGAACTCTTAAGTTTTAATTAAAACTTGATTTGCGGTCTTTTTTGTAGAGGTTTCGGGCTAGCGGGTCTAAATGGGCCTTAAAATGAACCCTTTGGACTTTAAACTAAGTAAAAAGTACAAAAAATGAGTCTTTGCAATATAATCGTGTTGAAAATCTCGTAATCAACGTTATGAACTCTTAAGTTTTGATTAAAACTTGTTTTGCGCTCCTTTTTGTAGGGGTTTCGGACGAGCGGGTCTAAATGGGCCGACAAATGGACCCGTTGGAGTCTTAACTAAGTAAAAAATACAAAGATTGAGTTTTTGCACTATAATCTTGTTGCAAAGCTCGTAATCAATTATATGAACTCCTAAAATTTGATCAAAACTAGTTTTTCGGTCATTTTTGTAGACGTTTCGTGTGAGCGGGTCTAAATGGGCCTTAAAATGGACCCTTAGTCTTTTAACTGAGTAAAAAGAACAAAAATCAAATTTTTGCAATTCAATAGTTTTGAAAAGCTCGTAAACAATGATATGAACTCCTAAGTTTTGATTAAAACATGATTTGCGATCTTTTTTGTAGAGGCCGTAATCAATTATATGAACTCCTAAAATTTGATCAAAACTTTTTTCGGTCATTTTTGAAGAGGATTCGTCGAACGGGTCTAAATGGGCCTTAAAATGGACCCGTTGCACTTTTAACTGTGTTAAAAAAACATAAATCGAATTTTTGCAATACAATAGTGTTGAAAACCTCGTAATCAATGATATGAACTCCTAAGTTTTGATTAAAACTTGTTTTGCGATCCTTTTTTTAAAGGTTTCAGACGAGAGGGTCTAAATGGGCCGAAAAATGGATCTGTTGGACTTTAAACTAAGTAAAAAGAACAAAAATTAAGTTTTTGCAATATACTCGTCTTGAAAAGATCGTAATCAATGATATGAAGTCCTAAAATTTGATTAAAACTTGTTTTCGGTCCTTTTTGTAGAGGTTTCGAACGAGCGGGTCTAAATGGGCCGTAAAATGGACCCGTTGGACTTTTTACTGAGTAAAAAATAGAAAATTGAGTTTTTGCAATATAATATTGTTGAAAAGCTCGTAATCAATTATATGAAGTCCTAAAATTTGATTAAAACTTATTTTTCGGTCATTTTTGAAGAGGTTTCGGGCGAGCGGGTCTAAATGTGCCTTAAAATGGACCCGTTGAACTTTTAACTGTGTAAAAAGAACAGAAATTGAATTTTTACAAAAAAATAGTGTTGAAAAGCTCGTAATCAACGATATGAACGCTTAAGTTTTAATTAAAACTTGTTTTGCGGTCCTTTTTGTAGAGGTTTCGGACGGGCGTGTCTAAATGGGCCGTAAAATGGACTGTTGGACTTTTAACTAAGTAAAAAGTACATAAATTGAGTTTTGCAATATAATAGTGCTTGATTAGATCGTAATCAATGATATGAAGTCTTAAAATTTGATTAAACTCGTTTTTCAGTCCTTTTTGTAAAGGTTTCGGGCGAGCGGGTCTAAATGGGCCGTAAAATGGACCCGTTGGAATTTTAACTGAGTAAAAATACAAAAATTGAGTTTTTGCAATATAATCTTGTTGAAAAGCTCGTAATCAATTATATGAACTCCTAAAATTTGATCAAAACTTTTTTTCGGTCCTTTTTGTGGAGGTTTCGAGTGAGCGGGTCTAAATGGGCCTTAAAATGGACTTGTTGGACTTTTATCTGTGTAAAAAGAACATAAGTTGAACTTTTGCAATACAATAGTGTTGAAAAGCTCGTAATCAATGATATAAACTCCTAAGTTTTGAATAAAACTTGATTTGCGGTCTTTTTTGCAGAGGTCGTAATCAATTATATGAACTCCTAAAATTTGGTCAAAACTTTTTTTCGATCATTTTATAAGAGGTTTTGGCGAGCGGGTCTAAATGCCCCTTAAAGGTTTCGGACGAGAGGGTCTAAATGGGCCATAAAATGGATCCGTTGGACTTTAAACTAAGTAAAAAGAACAAAAATTAAGTTTTTGCAATATACTCGTCTTGAAAAGATCTTAATCAATGATATGAAGTCCTAAAATTTGATTAAAACATGTTTTTTTGGTCCTTTTTGTAGGGGTTTCGGGCGAGCGGGAATAAATGGGCCGTAAAATGGACCCGTTGGAGTTTTAACTGAGTAAAAATACAAAAAATGAGTTTTTGCAATATAATATTGTTGAAAAGCTCGTAATCAATTTTATGAACTCCTAAAATTGGATCAAAACTTGTTTTTCGGTCCTTTTTGTAGAGGTTTGGGGCGAGCGGGTCTAAATGGGCCTTAATATGGACCCGTTGAACTTTTAACTGAGTAAAAAGTACATAAATTGAATTTTTGCTATATAATCCTATTGAAAAGATCGTAATCAATGATACGGAGTCCTAAAATTTGATCAAAACTTTTTTCGGTCATTTTATAAGAGGTTTCGGCGAGCGGGTCTAAATGCGCCTTAAAATGGACACATTGGACTTTTAACTATGTTAAAAGAACATAAATCAAATTTTTGCAATACAATAGTGTTGAAAACCTCGTAATCAATGATATGAACTCCTAAGTTTTGATTAAAACTTGTTTTGCGATCCGTTTTGTAGAGGTTTCGGACGTGAGGGTCTAAAGGGGCCATAAAATGGACCCGTTGGACTTTAAACTAAGTAAAAAGTACAAAAATTAAGTTTTGCAATATACTCGTCTTGAAAAGATCGTAATCAATGATACGAAGTCCTAAAATTTGATTAAAACTTGTTTTCGGTCCTTTTTATAAAGGTTTCGGACGAGCGGGTCTAAATGGGCCGAAAATGGACCCGTTGGACTTTTAACTGAGTAAAAAATACAAAAATTGAGTTTTTGCAATATAATATTGTTGAAAAGCTCGTTATCAATTATATGAAGTCCTAAAATTTGATTAAAACTTTTTTTCGGTCATTTTTGAAGAGGTTTCGGGCGAACGGGTCTAAATGGGACTTAGAATGGACCCGTTGGACTCTTAATTGTGTTAAAAGAACAAAAATCGAATTTTTGCAATACAGTAGTGTTGAAAAGCTTGTAATCAATGATATGAACTCCTAAGTTTTGATTAAAACTTTATTTGCGGTCCTTTTTGTAGATGTTTCGGACGAGCGGGTCTAAATGGGCCGTAAAATGGACCCGTTGGACTTTAAACTGAGTAAAATGTACATAAATTGAGTTTTTGCAATATAATCGTGTTGAAAAGATCATAATAAATGATATGAAGTCCAAAATTTTGATTAAACCTATTTTTCGGTCCTTTTTGTAGAGGTTTCGGGCTAGCGGGTCTAAATGGGCCTTAAAATGGACCCGTTGGACTTTTAACTGGGTAAAAAGAACAAAAATTGAATTTTTGTAATACAATAGTGTTGATAAGCTCGTAATCAATGATATGAACTCTTAAGTTTTGATTAAAACACCATTTGCGGTCTTTTTTGTAGAGGTTTCGGACGAGAGAGTCTAAATGGGCCGTAAAATTGTCTCGTTAGACTTTAAACTGAGTAAAAGTACAAGAATTGTGTTTTTTGCAATATAATCGTGTAGAAAAGATCATAATAATTGATATGAAGTCCTAAGATTTGATTAAAATTTGCTTTTCGGTCCTTGTTGTAGAGGTTTCAGGCGAGCGGGTTTAAATGGGCCGTAAAATGAACTCGTTAGAATTTTAACTGAGTATGAAATACATAAATTGAGTTTTTGCAAAATAATCTTGTTGCGAAGCTCGTAATCAATTTTATGAACTCCTAAAATTTGATCAAAACTTGTTTTCGGTCCTTTTTGTAGAGGTTTCGAGTGAGCGGGTCTAAATGGGCCTTAAAATGGACTCGTTGGACTTTTAACTATGTAAAAAGAACATAAATTGAATTTTTGCAATACAATAGTGTTGAAAAGCTCGTAATCAATGATATGAACTCTTAAGTTTTGATTAAAACATGATTTGCGGTCTTTTTTGTAGAGGTTTCGGGCTAGCAGGTCTAAATGGGCCTTAAAATGAACTCGTTGGACTTTAAACTAAGTAAAAAGTACAAAAATTGAGTCTTTGCAATATAATTGTGTTGAAAAGCTCATAATCAACGATATGAACTCTTAAGTTTTGATTAAAACTTGTTTTGCGGTCCTTTTTGTAGGGGTTTCGGAAGAGCGTGTCTAAATGGGCCGACAAATGGACCCGTTGGACTTTTAACTGAATAAAAATTACATAAATTGAGTTTTTGCAATGTAATCGTGTTGAAAAGATCGTAATCAATGATATGAAGTCCTAAAATTTGATTAAACTTGTTTTTCGGTCTTTTTTGTAGAGGTTTCGGGCGAGCAGGTCTAAATGGACGGTAAAATGGACCCGTTGGACTTTTAACTAAGTAAAAAATACAAAAATTGAGTTTTTGCAATATAATCTTGTTGAAAATCTCGCAATCAATTATATGAACTCCTAAAATTTGATTAAAACTTGTTTTTCGGTCATTTTTAAGAGGTTTTGGGCGAGCGGGTCTAAATGGGCCTTAAAATGGACCTGTTGGACTTTTAACTGTGTTAAAAGAACAGAAATCGTATTTTTGCAATGCAATAGTGTTGAAAAGCTCGTAATCAATGATATGAACTCCTACGTTTTGATTAAAACTTTATTTGCGGTCCTTTTTGTAGATGTTTCGGACAAGCAGGTCTAAATGGGCCGTAAAAGTGACCCGTTGGACTTTTAACTTAGTAAAAAATACATAAATTGAGTTTTTGCACTATAATCTTGTTGCAAAGTTCATAATCAATAATATGAACTCCTAAAATTTGATCAAAACTTGTTCTTCGGTCATTTTTGTAGAGGTTTCGAGCGAGCGGGTCTAAATGAGCCTTAAAATGGACTTGTTTGACTTTTAAATGAGTAAAAAGAACAAAAATCGAATTTTTGCAATACAATAGTGTTGAAAAGCTCTTAATCAATGATATGAACTCCTAAGTTTTGATGAAAACTTGATTTGCGGTCTTTTTTGTAGAGGTCGTAATCAATTATATGAAGTCCTAAAATTTGATCAAAACTTTTTTTCGGTCATATTTGAAGGGGTTTCAGCGAGCGGGTCTAAATGGGACTTAAAATGGACCCGTTGGACTTTTAATTGTGTTAAAAGAACATAAATCGAATATTTATGAACTCCTAAGTTTTGATTAAAACTTGTTTTGCGGTCCTTTTTGTAGAGGTTTCGGATGAGATGGTCTAAATGGGCCGTAAAATGGACCCGTTGGACTTTAAACTAAGTAAAAAGTACAAAAATTAAGTTTTTGCAATATAATCCTGTTGAAAAGATCGTAATCAATGATATGAAGTCCTAAAATTTGATTAAAACTTGTTTTTCGGTCCTTTTTGTAGAGGTTTCGGACAAGCGGGTCTAAATGGGCCGTAAAATGGACCCGTTGGACTTTTAACTGAGTAAAAAATACAAAAAATTGAGTTTTTGCAATATAATCTTGTTGAAAAGCTCGTAATCAATTATATATAGTCCTAAAATTTGATTAAAACTTGTTTTTCGGTCATTTTTGAAGAGGTTTCGGATGAGAAGGTCTAAATGGGCCTTAAAATGGACCCGTTGGACTTTTAACTGTGTTAAAAGAATAAAAATCGAATTTTAGCAATACAATAGTGTTGAAAAGCTCGTAATCAATGATATGAACTACTAAGTTTTAATTAAAACTTTATTTGCGGTCCTTTTTGTAGATGTTTCGGACGAGCGGGTCTAAATGGGCCGTAAAATGGACTCGTTGGACTTTAAACTGAGTAAAAAGTACATAAATTGAGTTTTTGCAATAAAATTGTGTTGAAAAGATCATAATCAATGATATGAAGTCCTAAAATTTGATTAAACTTTTTTTTTCGGTCCTTTTTGTAGAGGTTTCGGGCGAGCGGGTCTAAATGGGCCTTAAAATGGACCCGTTGGACTTTTAACTGAGTAAAAAGTACATAAATTGAGTTTTTGCCATATAATCATGTTGAAAAGATCGTAATCAATGATATGAAGTCCTAAAATTTGATTAAACTTGTTTTTCGGTACTTTTTGTAGAGGTTTCGGGCGTGCGGGTCTAAATGGGCCTTAAAATGGACCCGTTGAAGTTTTAACTGAGTAAAAAGAACAAAAATCTAATTTTTGCAATACATTAGTGTTGAAAAGCTCGTAATCAATGATATGAACTCCTAAGTTTTGATTAAAACTTGATTTGCGGTCTTTTTTGTAGAAGTCGTAATCAATTATATGAACTCTTAAAATTTGATCAAAACTTTTTTTTCGGTCATTTTTGAAAAGGTTTCGGCGAGTGGGTCCAAATGGGCCTTAAAATGGACTCGTTGGACTTTTGACTGTGTTAAAAGAGCATAAATCGAATTTTTGCAATACAATAGTGTTGAAAACCTCGTAATCAATGATACGAACTCCTAAGTTTTGATTAAAACTTGTTTTGCGGTCCTTTTTGTAGAGGTTTCAGACGAGAGGGTCTAAATGGGCCGTAAAATGGACCCGTTGGACTTTAAACTAAGTAAAAAGTACAAAAATTAAGTTTTTGGAATATAATCGTCTTGAAAAGATCGTAATCAATGATATGAAGTCCTAAAGTTTGATTAAAACTTGTTTTTCGGTCCTTTTTGTAGAGGTTTCGGACGAGCGGGTCTAAATGGGCCGTAAAATGGACTCGTTGGACTTTTAACTGAGCAAAAAATACAAAAAATGAGTTTTTGCAATATAATCTCGTTGAAAAGCTCGTAATCAATTATATGAAGTCCTGAAATTTGATTAAAACTTGTTTTCGGTCATTTTTGAAGAGGTTTCGGGCGAGCGGGTCTAAATAAGCCGTAAAATGGACCTCTTGGACTTTTAACTGTGTGAATAGAACAAAAATCGAATTTTTGCAATACAATAGTGTTGAAAAGCTCGTAATCAATGATATGAACTCCTAAGTTTTGATTAAAACTTTATTTGCGGTCCTTTTTGTAGATGTTTCGGACGAGCGGGTCTAAATGGGCCGTAAAATGGACCCGTTGGACTTTAAACTGAGTAAAAAGTACTTAAATTGAGTTTTTGCAATATAATCATGTTGAAAAGATCATAATCAATGATATGAAGTCCTAAAATTTGATTAAACTTGTTTTTCGGTTCTTTTTGTAGAGGTTTCGGGCTAGCGGGTCTAAATGGGCCTTAAAATGGACCCGTTGGACTTTTAACTAAGAAAAAAGAACAAAAAATGAATTTTTGCAATACAGTAGTGTTGATAAGCTCGTAATCAATGATATGAACTCTTAAGTTTTGATTAAAACTTGATTTGCGTTCTTTTTTGTAGAGGTTTCGGGCGAGCGTGTCTAAATGGGCCTTAAAATGGACCCGTTGAACTTTTAACTGAGTAAAAAGAACAGAAATTGAATTTTTGCAAAACAATAGTGTTGAAAAGCTCGTAATCAATGTTATGAACGCTTAAGTTTTGATTAAAACTTGTTTTACGGTCCTTTTTGTAAAGGTTTCGGACGAGCGGGTCTAAATGTGCCGTAAAATGGACCCGTTGGACTTTAACAGAGTAAAAAGTACATGAATTGAATTTTTGCAAGATAAGCGTGTTGAAAAGATCGTAATCAATGATATGAAGTCCTAAAATTTGTTGAAACTTGTTTTTCGGTCCTTTTTGTAGAGGTTTTGGGCTAGCGGAACAAAGTGGGCCTTAAAATGGATCCGTTGGACTTTTAACTAAGTAAGAAATACAGAAATTGATTTTTTGCAATATAATCTTGTTGAAAAGCTCGTAATCAATAATATGAACTCCTAAAATTTGATTAAAACTTGTTTTTTGGTCATTTTTGAAGGGGTTTCGGGCGAGCGGGTCTAAATGGGCCCTAAAATGGACCAGTTGGACTTTTAACTGAGTAAAAAATACAGAAATTGTGTTTTTGAAATCTAATCTTATTGAAAAGCTCGTAATCAATTATATGAACTCATAAAATTGGTTTAAAACTTGTTTTTCGGTCCTTTTTGTATAGGTTTCGGGCGAGCAGGTCTAAATTGGCCTTAAAATGGACCCATTGGACTTTTAACTGAGTAAAAAGAACAAAAATCGAATTTTTTGCAATACAGTAGTGTTAAAAATCTCGTAATCAATGATATGAACTCCTAAGTTTTGATTAAAACTTGATTTGCGGTCTTTTTTGTAGAGGTCGTAATCAATTATAAGAACTCCTAAAATTTGATCAAAACTTTTTTTCGGTCATTTTTGAAGAGGTTTCGGCGTGCGGGTCTAAATGGGTCTTAAAATGGACCTGTTGGACTTTTAACTGTGTTAAAAGAACCTAAATCGAATTTTTGCAATACAGTGGTGTTGAAAACCTCGTAATCAATGATATGAACTCCTAAGTTTTGATTAAAACTTGTTTTGTGGTCCTTTTTGTAGAGGTTTCGGACGAGGGGGTCTAAATGGGCCGTAAAATGGACCCGTTGGACTTTAAACTATGTAAAAAGTAAAAAAAAATTGAGTGTTTGCAATATAATCGTGTTGAAAATATCGTAATCAATGATATGAAGTCCTAAAATTTGATTAAAACCTGTTTTTCGGTAATTTTTGAAGAGGTTTCGGGCGAGCGGGTCTAAATGGGCATTAAAATGGACCCGTTGGACTTTTAATTGTGTTAAAAGAACAAAAATCGAATTTTTGCAATACAATAGTGTTGAAAAGCTCGTAATCAATGATACGAACTCATAAGTTTTGATTAAAACTTTTTTGCGGTCCTTTTTGTAGAGGTTTCGGACGAGGGGGTCTAAATGGGCCTTAAAATGGACTCGTTGGACTTTAATCTAAGTAAAAATTAAAAAAATGAGTGTTTGCAATATAACCGTGTTGAAATTATCGTAATCAATGATATGAAGTCCTAAAATTTGATTAAAACTTGTTTTTCGGTAATTTTTGAAGAGGTTTCGGGCGAGCGGGTCTAAATGGGCCTTAAAATGGACCCGTTGGACTTTTAACTGTGTTAAAAGAGCAAAAATCAAATTTTTGCAATACAATAGTCTTTGCAATATAATCGTGTTGAAAATTTTGTAATGAATGATATGAAGTCCTAAAATTTGATTAAAACTTGTTTTTCGATCATTTTAGTAGAGGTTTCGGGCGAGCGGGTCTAAATGGGCCGTAAAATGGACTCGTTGGACTTTTAACTAAGTAAAAAATACAAAAAAAGAGTTTTTGCAATATAATCTTGTTGAAAAGCTCGTAATCAATTATATGAACTCCTAAAATTTGATTAAAACATGTTTTCGGTCATTTTTGAAGAGGTTTCGAGCGAGCGGATCTAAATAGGCCTTAAAATGGACCCGTTGGACTTTTAATTATGTTAAAAGAACAGAAATTGAATTTTTGCAATACAACAGTGTTGAAAAACTCGTAATCAATGATATGAACTCCTAAGTTTTGATTAAAACTTTATTTGCGGTCCTTTTGTACATGTTTCGGACGAGCGGGTCTAAATGGGCCATTAAATGGACCCGTTGGACTTTTAACTGAGTAAGAAATACAGAAATTGAATTTTTGCAATATAATCTTGTTGAAAAGCTTGTAATCAATTATATGAACTCCTAAAATTTGATTAAAACTTGTTTTTCGGTCATTTTTGAAGAGGTTCCAGGTGAGCGGGTCTAAATGGGCCGTAAAATGGACCCGTTGGACTTTTAACTGAGTAAAAAAATACAAAAAATAAGTTTTTGCAATATAATCTTGTTGAAAAGCTCGTAATCAATTATATAAACTCCTAAAATTGGATCAAAGCTTGTTTTTCGGTACTTTTTGTAGATGTTTCGGGCGAGCGGGTCTAAATAGGCCTTAAAATGGACCCGTTGGACTTTTAACTGAGTAAGAAATACAGAAATTGAGTTTTTGCAATATAATCTTGATGAAAAGCTCGTAATCAATTATATGAACTCCTAAAATTTGATTAAAACTTGATTTGCGGTCTTTTTTGTAGAGGGTATGGACGAGAAGTTCTAAATGGGCCGTAAAATGGACCGCCTTGGCGGAGACCCCGTTGAGGCCGAAAAAAGGGGGAGAAGGAGTTATTGACCTTAACCGTGAAAGAAACTGAGGAGATACATCTCATTATAAGAGATACCCATGATGGGGCAAAGCCCACGCGGTTCATGACATTTTCGAGGAAAGACGATTCAACCCTGTCGAAAGCCTTTTCCATATCAAGCTTAAGAGCAGCACCTTGAGTAGACTTAGAAGTACCAGTGTTAATTGAGTGAATTATTTCGTGGGCAATAAGAATGTTATCTGTGATATTACGTCCCTGAACTAAAGCAGCTTGATTGGAACTGATGCAAAAGGGGATAGTATGTTTCATCCTATTAACTAAAACCTTGGCAATAATTTTATAAATTACTATGCAGAGACTAATGGGCTTGAGGTGCCTCATGGTGGTTGGATCCTTAATCTTGGGTATGAGTACCAGAATTGTTTGGTTTACCGAAGCCATATCAGCTGACCCATTGAGGAGATTAAGGCAGAGTTTGGTGACATCGGACCCTACTATATCCCAATGTTGTGGAAAGAACCCTCTAGGCAAGCCATCAATGCCAGGGGCTTTTCTTGGATCAATATCGCGGAAAGCGGTGATAATTTCCTCCGTGGTGAATTCCCTAGAGAGGGACTCATTCATAGCAGGCGTAATGGAGGGAGGGATTTTTTATAGAATTTGCCCTGACAAGGATGGGTTAGAGGAAGTAAAAAGAGTGTGGAAGTATGAGGATGCAATTGTCATAAGGTCGGAGTCGTCGGTACACCAATTGTTGTTGGAATCAAAAAGGCCAGAGATGGTGTTCTTTTTTTCCTGCTAGAAGCTCGGGCATGAAAAAACGGGTATTTTTATCTCCTTGAGATAACCATAGGTTGCGAGAGCGCTGCGCCCAGTACACTTCTTGCTCATCTAGTAATTTTTGGAGCTCAGTTTTGGCAGCAATATATTTACTTTCAGCAGAAGCCGAAAGAGGTCGTTGTAAAAAATTATTGATTATCTTAGTGAGAATATTGATACGACCAGTGGACTTAAGTCTTTGTTGGGATTGCCAATCTCCTAGGCAGGAGCCAATAGCTTTAATTTTATCCAGGGTATTGCCCTTAGTAGAAGACCAAGTTTGTTTGACAACAGAGATTCCTTCGTCATTAGTTGCCCAACAATTTTCAAATCGGAACTTAGATGGCGGGGGTCGGTGATTTGTTAGAGGTGGCGGTTCCGTATTCAAGAGTAGAAAACAGTGATCAGATTTAGCATCAAAATCGGAAATAATGTTATAATTGGGATTATTTGCTTTCCATGCCATATTCCCTACAAAACGGTCTAATCTCTCAAATAAAGTAGGAGTTTTGGGCCCAGTTTTAGACCAAGTGAACCAACCCGTGGTAGGTTTGCAGTCGAAAAGGTTATTACGGGAGAGACAATGTCGAAAATTATTGATTTGAGATCTTGCACGACGGCAGCCGCCTTGTTTTTCATTATCGGATAGGATTTCGTTGAAATCACCACCGAGAAGCCAGGGTAGACCATCGTTTGTTTAGCGAATCAATTAAATCCCAAGTTTTAGTTTTATTACTTGTTTCAGAAAAACCATGTATACCAGTGAAATAAAACGAAGAAGAATTGCAACTAATATAAGTATGAATGAAACGATCCGAGTAAGCAAGCATAGAAATATCATAATTTTTCAAAGAAAATAAAGCAATACCAGAGCATTTATTAGAGTAATCAACCGAAAAAACCAAATCCATACCTAGCAAAGAACTAAGATGGCTACAAGCCGTATTTTTAAGTTTAGTTTCACATAAAAAAAGTAAATCAGGAGTATGAAGATGAACATATTGCTGGAGGTGTTGAACTGCCTGGACCTTCCCAAAAGCCTGACAGTTCCAGCATATGATGATCATTTCCCTCGGCGGGGCTGTGAATCAGCCGCCGCCGGAGAGTTTTTTCCGCTGCTCATGCTAGCTTTCAAGGTTGGAGAAGGAGAGGGCCTAAACTTCTTGAGCTGGAGGACCACATGGATGGGGGAGCGTCTCTTAGTCCCACGGTTGGGAGGAATATGGATAGTAGCAAGAGTCGATGCTGCATCATTGGGATAGTTCTTAAGAAGCCAAGAGTCAAATGCATCAAAAAGGGAAATACCGGTTCGAAGGAAGGGCTTAATTGAGCATCCAGTTTCCGCACTTGTTGAGTTGTAGGGCTTGGTACACCATCATCTTGGACTTCCAAGTTGCCTTGTTCAGAGTCCTCAGGGACAGGGTAGATAGTATTCAAGGGTTGTGGTGATATAACCCTAGGAGGGAGTGGAGCTCGTGAATGTTGCTGGGAATCTGCCTTAGCAGTGGGCGGCTCAGAGGATTCCTCCCCTACCATCTCATCATTGTTGTTAATATCCTCCGTAGGGAGATCAGCAAAAGAGGCAGCATCCCCTTCATTCAGTTTCCCTAAAAATTCAGAGAAAGATGAAGTGAGTTGCAGAAGTGGGAAGCGTTGGATAAAAAGTAAGTGGTGGTATTTAATAAGAGTCAGACCTGAATCTTGCGCAGAGGCCACAGGCTCAACAACGGATTTGCCCTTTTCCTTTGGGTCTGCGGAAAAAGGAGAATAAAAAAAGAGACATAAAGGAAAATAGGGAATGTGTAAGCGCCAGAATAAAGGTAGCGAAATACCTATCGGTGGGTGCTGGTTAGCATTAGCAGGGCCTGCAACAGATTTAGCCTTGTCCGTGGAGTCTGTGTAGAAAAGAGAATCCATATATGAACAAGGTGAAAAATAGATAAATTGTTGAAACCAAAAGACAAGAGATAAAGTACCTAACGGTGGTTGGCGGCTAGCAGGAATAGAGGCCTCAACAGATCGGATACGACCCCGTAGTCCCTGTTCCCGGCGACGTGGGGGAAGCCAACGGAGCCACTCGCCATATTGTAGTTTGGCCGGGTCATATGCGTTTTTGTTAGGGCAGTTCTAAAAAATATGGCTAATAAGGCCACAACCGTGGCAAAAAAGAGGCAAACGTTCGTACTGTAGACGACAAGAGGTGGTACGTGTACCTTTTCCTATGAGTATAAAGCGGCTAATTGGTTTGGTGATAGCCATCAGAATTTCTACACGCAAAAAGTCTGTCATGTTTCCCTGTTTTTTCCGTGTATCAGTTCTAAGAACTGTGCCAACCATAGCACCAAGGGATTGGCCCACTAGGTGTGTTCTATCGGGATCTTCGTCTGTACTTATCATCAACGGTTTGGGCAGAGCAAGAATACGAAACCAGATTCGCATAGGGTTGAAGGAGTATTCTTCCATGCTTTTGCCAGGGTTGTATTCAGCTAGAGCTAGCCACTCATCTTTGTATAACCAAGGGCCCCTTTCAAAAACATCGTCACGCTCACTTGGGGTTGCAAACTCGATCCTAAAGAATGAATCACGAATGATAGACATAGATTTGAGGTTATTTTTTTTCCATATTCCTTCGAAAGCTTGAAGAGCTGCCCAATCATTAATAGGTTTAGATGATATGAATTTTCCGATTAGGGTAGTGTTTGGGTTTTCATCAAAGAAGTCAAAGTAAGGGGTGTAGATGGCGGTTGCTTCTTCATTGGTAAGATCAAGGTTGGAATAATGGGGAAGAGAGGATGAAGAAGCCATGCGAGGTAATTTGGTGAGAGAGAGGAATTGATTGGCAAAGATAATAGTCAAAGGAAGGAGAGTAAGTAAAAGAGTGGGAGTAAAAAATTGAAGTGCTTTTTGTAGGATATGTGTAAGTAAATGGAAGGGAGTTGAAGATGGAAAGGGATGGTAGTAATTAAGCGGTATAATGGGAAAGGAATTTACTAATTGAAAAATGGAATCACAAAAGATTGGGGTGAGTAAATAAGGAAGTTTAGTGAAATGGGAAGTGAGAGAAGAAAGATAAGGGGAGGTTTGACGTAAAAAGGGGATTTAGAAATCGGATTCCAATTATGAAGGATGGACTTGTGGGAAAATATGGAAAGAAAAGGGAGGATCTAGGGGAATAGAAAAGGAAGGATATGTCTGGGTATAATATAGAATGGGAATCTAGGAATTAACATGTATTTAGATGGAAATAATAAAAGGTGATGGAAAAAAAGGAAAGAAAATTTGATATTTAATGGGATGATTACACAGAAGTGATAGCCGATAATTACTATAGATAATAAGTGTTGGGTATAGTTAATGGAAAGTTTTACCACCAAAGGAGAGAGGAGAGTTAAATATGGATGATAATAAGGGGACAAAAAAGGCTGATTGGGGTAGTCGTAGGGTGTATAGTAGAGTAAAGAATTTGGGGGAAGTGTAGTAGTAGGAAGGCAACTTCACCAATTTAGGACAATTAGGTTATCATAATATAACGGTTTAAAATATGTATAAACTGGATAAACAAATCTAAGGATAGAAAGAGAGTAATTTGGGGTAGGAAAGGGGTTAAACACCCTTGTATTGGGGGTCATAATTTTATTTGAGATATAATAACATAGGCAATTAGGGATAAAGATGAATTGAACAGTATATTGTAATTTGATGTAGGTTGAATTTAAAATCCGAGGATGGGAGGATTGAGTTATATTAAAGCATGAAGATTCGAACTTATTTTGGTAAGTATGATTCGAGGGGTGTATCTTGATTTTGGATCCATTAGGAAAGGGATAATAGATGAAGTTCACCACAAGGGTGATCGTATTAATTTCCCGCGTAGGGGGTGGTAATAGTTCACCTATGAAGGTGTAGATATTGTGTATTGTATGAAAACAGAGAAACATATAAAGATCTAAACATATAAGCAGACCATAAGACAGATATGCAAAGAAACAGAAAACTAAAAAGCTATTAAAAGAAAGGAACAAAAAAGAAGCAGCTGATAGAAAAGCAGAAAAGATAATAAAGGGATACATACCAGGGGAAAGAAGAAGAGGGGAAGAAGAAAAATAATACAAACTAAATGAGCAAAGAAATTGGGGGTAAAAAAATAGCTACAGACCCATAAAAAGGAAAGAATGAAATTGGGGGTCTCTCGAAACTCTCTCAATTCTCTCGGCTCTCCCTGGGGTTTACTCTTGCTTTTTTGCTTTTCACCTTTTTTCCTTCTTTTGCACAGTGTCTCTCCCCTCCCCTTTCTCTCTTTTTCCCCTAATTTTTTCTCCTCCCCTCTCTTTTCCGCCGCCGCCTCAGCATCTATTACACCGTTCGCCCCTGCTTCTCCTCCCCTACCAACCGGCGCTAAATCCCACCGTGAGATCCATGTGCATCAAGGTAATGGTTTCTTGAGACCCCATCCCAAACCTAATATGGTAGCCACAATTTTTTCCCTTTTCTTTATTTTTTGCCAGATTCTTATTTTGTATATTCATATTTTATCAATTCTGATTTTGAACCAATTTTTCTTATTTTCATGTTTTCTTTATTTTTTGCGAGTAATTTCCCTTTCATCGACTGTCATCCCTTCCCCCTCCGATGGGCTTTAAAGACCATTGATGCTTGGAGCCGGCTCTTCTCTGACGGGGCTTCCCCTTGTTATGGTTCCTCGCAAAGACCCGTGGCCTTCCCCATATTCTTATTTTGCTTTTTTATTTTTAGTTTTTATGTTACTCTTTTTCTTCTATCATGTTTTGTTTTTTCTCTTATCTTTTATCCCTTTCCAGATCTGTTTCAAGGTTTCCTTCATCCGATCTGGAAAACACAGATGGTCCCCCTCTACTCTACCAATCGTGCGGCAAGGTATGACTTTGTCTTGTTCCATATTTTCCTTTTTATTCGATTTATCTTCTCATAATCATATCATTTTCTTTTGTTCTTATCTTTTTTCGACCTAATCTTTCTTCTGGATGATCTTACATTTTTTATATGTTCTTTTCTTGTATGTTTTGAGCGACAATCTCTCTGACGCCTCGCTCTGGGTAATATCTTTCAATCGTACACCCCTGCCAGAACCAGCCGTCAACCTTCCAGTCGGGTTCTTTGCATCCCTTTCGGTTTAATGTTTAATTTAAGTTTTCTTTTCATTTGCACCCAATTATCACTGCTCAATTTTTTATTTTCTGCTGTTTTTTTACAGTTTGGTTATAGAATCCAATCCCTTTTCCCCCTCTACCTCTCTTTGTTTGCTCGAACCTATACAAATTCTCATCTCCCCGGTATGTTTATTTTCCTTCACATCCTGCTTCCTTGCTGCATTTACATTTTTTATTTTATGCTCTATGTCTATTGCTCGACTATTTTGATGTATTGGTCTAGTATCTCTTGTTATGTTCTGTATATTTCTATCCATAACACCATGTTGGATGTTATCCCTCGATTCCTATATAGAAAAATTACTGCGACCCACTCAGTGGGAATTTTTTTCTTTTTGTATTCTCACTGCTCATGCCTTTGCAATTGCCGCATGTTTCTTTTCCCAGCACCCATTCTACTGCCCTCACTCCTCATTTTACACTTAAGCTTTTTTACTTTGGTTGCTCCTAATGCTATCTTCTCCTCCACATTTAATTCAGTCTCTGCTCTTTATACTTGGCTCCCCTCAAATTTTCCTTTTTCTCTTACTATGATATATATTTCCACCTCTTCTTTAACTACACTTATACATTGGAGTGATCATCTTGCTGAATATTCAATATGGTTATCCATCTTTTTGCTTTTGTACTATTTCTCCTATCTTGTTATCTTTAGGCATTCTCGATCCCTCTATAGGATCTTTAATATGACACTCTTAATGGGAATTCTCAAAATAAACTGTTTGCTCTACAATTTTGCTCACCCGTTTCCTTTGATTCTTTCTTCAAATGTTTTGCTTATATTTTTGTTCTCATCCTTCACCTTTCTGGTATATAGTTTTTTCTTTCCCCTTATTCCCTTGTTTCCCCCTTTTTTATATGCCAACTAACCCTTTTCCTGTTTCTTGTCTTGTTTAGCGTTCAACCACAAGGAATCTTTGCGAGCATCATTTGTTCCTCCTTCTACTCTCACCCATTAGACTTTTAACTAAGTAAAAAATACAAAATTTGAGTTTTTGTAGTATAATCTTGTTGAAAAGCTTGTAATCAATTAAATGAACTCCTAAAATTTGATTAAAACTTGTTTTTCGGTCATTTTTGTAGAGGTTTCGGGCGAGCGGGTCTAAATGGGCCTTAAAATGGACCCGTTGGACTTTATCTAGGTTAAAAGAACAAAAATTGAGTTTTTACAGTACAATAGTGTTGAAAAGCTCGTTATCAATGATATGAACTCCTAAGTTTTGATTAAAACTTGTTTTTCGGTCCGTTTTGTAGCGGTTTCGGGTGAGCAGGTCTAAATGGGCCGTAAAATGGACCCATTGGACTTTTAACTGAGTAAAAAATACAGAAATTGAGTTTTTGCAATATAATCTAATTGAAAAGCTGGTAATCAATTATATGAACTGATAAAATTTGATTAAAACATGTTTTCAGTCCTTTTCGTAGAGATTTAGGGCGAGCGGGTCTAAATGGGCCTTAAAATGGACCCGTTGGACTTTTAACTGAGTAAAAAGAACAGAAATCAAATTTTTGCAATACATTAGTGCTCAAAAGCTCGTAATCAATGATATGAACTCCTATGTTTTGATTAAAACTTGATTTGCGTTCCTTTTTGTAGAGGTTTCGGACGAGCAGGTCTAAATGGGCCGTAAAATGGACCTGTTGGACATTAAATAGATTAAAAAGTACATAATGTGAGTTTTTTCAATCTAATTCTATTGAAAAGATCGTAATCAATGATATGAAGTCCTAAAATTTGATTAAAACATGTTTTTCGGTCCTTGTTGTAGAGGTTTCGGGCGAGCGCGTCTAAATGGGCCTTAAAATGGACTCGTTGGACTTTTAACTGAGTAAAAAGAACAGAAATTGATTTTTTGCAATACAATAGTGTTGAAAAGCTCGTAATCAACTATATGAAGTCCTAAGTTTTGATTAAAACTTATTTTGCGGTCCTTTTTGTAGAGGTTTCGGGCGAGAGGGTCTAAATGAGCCATAAAATGGACCCGTTGGACTTTTAACTAAGCAAAAAGTACATAAATTGAGTTTTTGCAATATAATCGTGTTGAGAAGATCGTAATCAATGATACGAAGTCCTAAAATTTGATAAACTTGTTTTTCGGTCCTTTTTGTAGAGGTTTCGGGCGAGCGGTTCTAAATGGGCCTTAAAATGGACCATTTGGACTTTTAACTTATTAAAAAGAACAAAAATTGATTTTTTCCAAAACAATAGTGTTGAAAATCTCGTAATCAACGATAAGAAATCCTAAGTTTTGATTTAAAATTGTTTTGCGGTCTTTTTTGTAGAGGTTTCGGGCGAACGAATCTAAATGGGCCGTAAAATGGACCCGTTGAACTTTTAACTGAGTAAAAAATACAGAAATTGAGTTTTTGCAATATAATCTTGTTGAAAAGCTCGTAATCAATTACATGAACTCCTAAAAGTTTATCAAAACTTGTTTTTCGGTCCTTTTTGTAGAGGTTTCGCGTGAGCGTGTCTAAAAGGGCCTTAAAATGGACCCGTTGGACTTTTAACTGAGTAAAAAGAACATAAATTGATTTTTTTGTAATACAATAGTGTTGAAAAGCTCTTAATCAACGATATGAAGTCCTAACTTTTTATTAAATCTTGATTTGCGGTCTTTATTGTTGAGGTTTCGGACGAGAAGGTCTAAATGGGCTGTAAAATGGACCCGTTGGACTTTAAACTAAGTAAAAAGTACAAAAATTGAGTTTTTGCAATATAATCGTGTTGAAAAGATCGTAATTGATGATATGAAATCCTAAAGTTTTATTAAAACTTGTTTTTTAGTCATTTTTGAAGAGGTTTCGGGCGAGCGGGTCGAAATGGGCCGTAAAATGGACCTGTTGAACTTTGAACTCAGTAAAATATACAAAATTTAAGTTTTTGCAATATAATCTTGTTGAAAAGCTCGTAATCAATTAAATGAACTCCTATAATTTGATTAAAACTTTTTTTTGATCCATTTTGTTGAGGTTTCGGGCGAGCGAGTCTAAATAGGCCATAAAATGGACCCGTTGGACTTTTAACTAGGTTAAAAGAACAAAAATTGAGTTTTTGCAATACAATAGTGTTGAAAAGCTCCTTATCAATGATATGAACTCCTAAGTTTTCCTTAAAACTTGTTTTCAGTCTTTTTTGTAGAGGATTCGGGCGAGCGGGTCTAAATGGGCCGTAAAATGGACCCGTTGGACTTTTAACTGTGTAAAAAATATAGAAATTGAGTTTTTGCAATATAATCTTGTTGAAAAGCTCGTAATCAATTATATGAACTCCTAAAATTGGATAAAAACTTATTTTTCAATACTTTTTGTAGAGGTTTTGGGTGAGCGGGTCTAAATGGGCCTTAAAATGGACTCGTTGGACTTTTAACTAAGAAAGAAATGCAGAAATTTTATTTTTGCATATAATCTTGTTGAAAAGCTTGTAATCAATTATATGAACTCCTAAAATTTGATTAAAACTTGATTTGCGGTCTATTTTGTAGAGGTTTCAGACGAGAAGGTTTAAATGGGCCGTAAAATGGACCCGTTGGACTTTAAACTAAGTAAAAAGTACAAAAATTGAGTTGTTGCAATATAATCGTGTTGAAAAGATCGTAATCAATGATATGAAGTCCTAAAATTTGATTAAAACTTGCTTTTCGATCCTTTTTGTAGAGGTTTCGGGCGAGCGGGTCTAAGTGGGCCTTAAAATGGACCCGTTGGACTTTTGACTGTGTGAAAAGAACATAAATTGAATTTCTGCAATACAATAGTGTTGAAAAGCACGTAACCAACGATATGAAGTCCTAAGTTTTGATTAAAACTTGATTTGCGGTCTTTTTTGTAGAGGTTTCTTACGAGAAGGTCTAAATGGACCGTAAAATGGACCAGTTGGACTTTAAACTAAGTAAAAAGTACAAAAATTGAGTCTTTGCAATATAATCGTGTTGAAAAGATCGTAATCAATGATATGAAGTCCTAAAATTTGATTAAAACTTGTTTTTCGATCCTTTTTGTCGAGGTTTCGGACGAGCGGGTCTAAATGGTCCGTAAAATGGACCCGTTGGACTTTTAACTAAGTAAAAAATACAAAATTTGAGCTTTTGCAATATAATCTTGTTGAAAAGCTCGTAATCAAGTAAATGAACTCCTAAAATTTGATTAAAATATTGTTTATCGGTCATTTTTGCAGAGGTTTCGGGCGAGCGGGTCTAAATGGACCCGTTGGACTTTATCTAGGTTAAAAGAACAGATATTGAGTTTTTGCAATACAATGGTGTTGAAAAAGCTCGTTATCAATGATATGAACTCCTAAGTTTTGATTAAAACTTGTTTTTCGGTCCTTTTTTGTAGAGGTTTGGGGCAAGCGGGTCTAAATGGGCTGTAAAATGGACCCGTTGGACTTTTAACTGAGTGAAAAATACAGAAAATGAGTTTTTGCAATATAATCTTGTTGAAAAGCTCGTAATAAATTATATGAACTCCTAAAATTGGATCAAAACTTGTTTTTCAGTACTTTTTGTAGAGGTTTCGGGCGAGCGGGTCTAAATGGGCCTTAAAATGGACTCGTTGGACTTTTAACTGAGTAAGAAATATAGAAATTGAATTTTTGCAAATTGTACGAACTTCTAAAATTTGATTAAAACTTGATTTGCGGTCTTTTTGTAGAGGTTTCGGACGAGAAGGTTTAAATGGGCCGTAAAATGGACCTGTTGGACTTTAAACTAAGTAAAAAGTACAAAAATTGAGTATTTGCAATATAATCGTGTTGAAAAGATCGTAATCAGTGATATGAAGTCCTAAAATTTGATTAAAACTTGTTTTTCGATCCTTTTTCTAGAGGTTTCAAGCGAGACCGTTGGACTTTTAACTAAGTAAAAAATACAAAATTTGAGTTTTTGGAGTATAATCTTGTTGAAAAGCTCGTAATCAATTATATGAACTCCTAAAATATTATTAAAACTTGTTTTCAGTCATTTTTGAAGAGGTTTCGGGCGAGCGGGTCTAAATGGGCCTTAAAATGGACCCGTAGGACTTTTAATTAGGTTAAAAGAACAAAAATTAAGTTTTTGCAATACAATAGTGTTGAAAAGCTCGTTATCAATGATATGAACTCCTAAGTTTTGATTAAAACTTGTTTTTTGGTCCTTTTGTAGAGGTTTCGGGTGAGCAGGTCTAAATGGGCCGTAAAATGGACCCGTTGGAGTTTTAACTGAGTAAAAAATACAGAAATTGAGTTTTTACAATATAATCTTATTGAAAAGCTCGTAATCAATTATAAGAACTGCTAAAATTTGATTAAAACATGTTTTCGGTCCTTTTCGTAGAGGTTTCGGGCGAGCGGGTCTAAATGGGCCTTAAAATGGACCCGTTGGACTTTATCTAGGTTAAAAGAACAAAAATTGAGTTTTTACAGTACAATAGTGTTGAAAAGCTCGTTATCAATGATATGAACTCCTAAGTTTTGATTAAAACTTGATTTGCATTCCTTTTTGTAGAGGTTTCGGACGAGCGGGTCTAAATAGGCCGTAAAATGGACTCGTTGGGCATTAAACTGAGTAAAAATTACATAATGTGAGTTTTTTCAATCTAATTCTATTGAAAAGATCGTAATCAATGATATGAAGTCCTAAAATTTTATTAAAACATGTTTTTCAGTCCTTGTTGTAGAGGTTTCGGGCGAGCGGGTCTAAGTGGGCCTTAAAATGGACCCGTTGGACTTTTAACTGAGTAAAAAATACAGAAATTTAGTTTTTTGGAATATAATCGTGTTGAAAAGCTCGTAATCAATTATATGAACTCCTAAAATTTGAATGAAATTTGTTTTCGGTTCTTTTTGTAGAGGTTTCTAGCGAGCGCGTTTAAATGGTCCTTAAAATGGACCCGTTGGACTTTTAACTGTGTTAAAAGAACAAAAATTGATTTTTCCAATACAATAGTGTTCAAAAGCTCGTAATCAACTATATGAAGTCCTTAGTTTTGATTAAAACTTTTTTGCGGTCCTTTTTGTAGAGGTTTCGGGCGAGCGGGTCTAAATGGGCCTTAAAATGGACCCGTTGGACTTTTTTTTGAAGAAAGATGGCCGCTCCCGTTGGACTTTTAACTGAGTAAAAAGTACAACAATTGAGTTTTTGCAATAAAATCTTGATGAAAAGATCGTAATCAATGATATGAAGTCCTAAAATTTGATTAAAACCTGTTTTTCGGTCCTTGTTGTAGAGGTTTCGGGCGAGCGAGTCTAAATGGGCCTTAAAATGGACATGTTGGACTTTTAACTGAGAAAAAAGAACATAAATCGAATTTTTGCAATACAATAGTGTTGAAAAGCTTGTAATCAACGATATGAAGTCCTAAGTTTTGATTAAAACTTGTTTTGCGGTCCTTTTTAGAGGTTTCGGGCGAGCGGGTCTAAATGGGCCATAAAATGGACCCGTTGGACTTTTAACTGAGCAAAAAGTACATAAATTTAGTTTTTGCAATATAATCGTGTTGAAAAGATCGTAATCAATGATATGAAGTCCTAAAATTTGATTAAACTTGTTTTTCGGTCCTTTTTGTAGAGGTTTTGGGCGAGCGGTTCTAAATGGGCCTTAAAATAGACGCTTTGGACTTTTAACTTATTAAAAAGAACAAAAATTGATTTTTTGCATTACAATAGTGTTGAAAAGCTCGTAACCAACGATAAGAAGTCCTAAGTTTTGATTAAAACTTGTTTTGCGGTCATTTTTGTAGAGGTTTCGGGCGAACGAGTCTAAATGGGCCGTAAAATGGACCCGTTGAACTTTTAACTGAGTAAAAAATACAGAAATTGAGGTTTTGCAATATAATCTTGTTGAAAAGCTCGTAATCGATTATATGAACTCCTAAAATTTGATCAAAACTTGTTTTTCGGTCCATTTTGTAGAGGTTTCGAGTGAGCGGGTCTAAATGGGCCTTAAAATGGACCCGTTGGACTTTTAACTGAGTAAAAAGAACATAAATTGATTTTTTGCAATACAATAGTGTTGAAAAGCTCGTAATCAACGATATGAAGTCCAAAGTTTTGATTAAAACTTGATTTGCGGTCTTTATTATAGAGGTTTCGGACGAGAATGTCTAAATGGGCCGTATAATGGACCCGTTGGACTTTAAACTAAGTAAAAAAGTACAAAATTAAGTCTTTGCAATATAATCGTGTTGAAAAGATTGTAATCAATGGTATGAATTCCTAAAATTTGATTAAAACTTGTTTTTCGATCCTTTTTGTAGAGGTTTCGGGCGATCTGATCGAAATGGGCCGTAAAATGCACCTATTCGACTTTTAACTAAGTAAAAAATACAAAATTTAAGTTTTTTCAACATAATCTTGTTGAAAAGCTCGTAATCAATTAAATGAACTCCTAAAATTTGATTAAAACTTGTTTTTCGATCCTTTTATAGAGGTTTCGGGCGAGCGAGTCTAAATGGGCAGTAAAATGGACCCGTTGTTCTTTTAACTAGGTTAAAAGAACAAAAATTGAGTTTTTGCAATACAATAGTGTTGAAAAGCTCATTATCAATGATATGAACTCCTAAGTTTTTTCTTAAAACTTGTTTTCAGTCCTTTTTGTAGAGGTTTCGTGCGAGCGGGTCTAAATGGGGAGTAAAATGGACCCGTTGGACTTTTAACTGAGTAAAAAATACAGAAATTGAGTTTTTGCAATATAATCTTGTTGAAAAGCTCGTAATAAATTATATTAACTCCAAAAATTGGATCAAAACTTATTTTTTAGTACTTTTTGTAGAGGTTTTGGAAAAGCGAGTCTAAATGGGCCTTAAAATGCACTCGTTGGACTTTTAACTGAGTACGAAATACAAATATTGTATTTTTGCAATATAATCTTGTGGAAAAGCTCGTAATAAATTATATGAACTCCTAAAATTTGATTAGAATTTGATTTGCGGTCTATTTTGTAGAGGTTTCGGACGAGAAGGTTTAAATGGGACGTAAAATGGACCCGTTGGACTTTAAACTAAGTAAAAAGTACAAAAATTGAGTCTTTGCAATATAATCGTGTTGAAAAGATCGTAATCAATGATATGAAGTCCTAAATTTTGATTAAAACTTGTTTTCCGACCCTTTTTATAGAGGTTTCGGGCGAGCGGGTCTAAATTGGCCTTAAAATGGACCCGTTGGACTTTTAACTGTGTCTAAAGAACATAAATTGAATTTTTGAAATACAATAGGGTTGAACAGCTCGTAATCAATGATATGAACTCCTAAGTTTTGATTAAAATTTATTTGTGGTCCTATTTGTAGATGTTTCGGACAAGCGGGTCTAAATGGGCCGTAAAATGGACCCGTTGGACTTTAAACTAATTAAAAAGTACATACTTTGAGTTTTTGCAATAGAATTCTGTTGAAAAGATCGTAATCAATGATATGAAGTCCTAAAATTTGATTAAAACATGTTTTTCGGTCCTTTTTGTAGAGGTTTCGGGCGAGGGGGTCTAAATGGGCCTTAAAATGGACCCGTTGGACTTTTAACTGAGTAAGAAATACAGAAATTGAATTTTTGTAATATAATCTTGTTGAAAAGTTCGTAATCAATTATATGAACTCCTAAAATTTGATTAGAATTTGATTTGCAGTCTATTTTGTAGAGGTTTCGGACGAGAAGGTTTAAATGGGACGTAAAATGGACCCGTTGGACTTTAAACTAAGTAAAAAGTACAAAAATTGAGTCTTTGCAATATAATCGTGTTGAAAAGATCGTAATCAATGATATGAAGTCCTAACTTTTGATTAAAACTTGTTTTCTGACCCTTTTTATAGAAGTTTCGGGCGAGCGGGTCTAAATTGGCCTTAAAATGGACCCGTTGGACTTTTAACTGTGTCCAAAGAACATAAATTGAATTTTTGAAATACAATAGTGTTGAACAGCTCGTAATCAATTATATGAACTCCTAAGTTTTGATTAAAATTTATTTGTGGTCCTTTTTGTAGATGTTTCGGACAAGCGGGTCTAAATGGGCCGTAAAATGGACCCGTTGGACTTTAAACTGAGTAAAAAGTACATACTTTGAGTTTTTGCAATAGAATTCTGTTGAAAAGATCGTAATCAATGATATGAAGTCCTAAAATTTGATTAAAACATGTTTTTCGGTCCTTTTTGTAGAGGTTTCAGGCGAGCGGGTCTAAATGGGCCTTAAAATGGACCCGTTGGACTTTTAACTGAGTAGGAAATACAGAAATTGAATTTTTGTAATATAATCTTGTTGAAAAGCTCGTAATCAATTATATATACTCCTAAAATTTGATTAAAACTTGTTTTTCGGTACTTTTTGTAGAGGTTTCGGGCGAGCGGGTCTAAATGGGGCTTAAAATGGACCCGTTAGACTTTTAACTGAGTAAAAAATATAGAAATTGAGTTTTTGCAATATAATTTGTTGAAAAGCTCGTAATCAATTATATGAACTCCAAAAATTGGATCAAAACTTATTTTTTAGTACTTTTTGTAGAGGTTTTGGAAAAGCGAGTCTAAATGGGCCTTAAAATGCACTCGTTGGACTTATAACTGAGTACGAAATACATAAATTGTATTTTTGCAATATAATCTTGCGGAAAAGCTCGTAATCAATTATATGAACTCCTAAAATTTGATTAAAATTTGATTTGTGGTCTATTTTGTAGAGGTTTCGGACGAGAAGGTTTAAATGGGCTGTAAAATGGACCCGTTGGACTTTAAACAAAGTAAAAAGTACAAAAATTGAGTCTTTGCAATATAATCGTGTTTAAAAGATCGTAATCAATGATATGAAGTCCTAAAATTTGATTAAAACTTGTTTTTCGAACCTTTTTGTAGAGGTTTCGGGCGAGCGGGTCTAAATGGGCCTTAAAATGGACCCGTTGGACTTTTAACTGTGTCCAAAGAACATAAAGTGAATTTTTGAAATACAATAGTGTTGAACAACACGTAATCAATGATATGAACTCCTAAGTTTTGATTAAAATTTATTTGCGGTCCTTTTTGTAGATGTTTCGGACAAGTGGGTCTAAATGGGCCGTAAAATGGACCCGTTGGACTTTAAACTGAGTAAAAAGTACATACTTTGAGTTTTTGAAATATAATTCTATTGAAAAGATCGTAATCAATGATTTGAAGTCCTAAAATTTGATTAAAACATGTTTTCGGTCTTTTTTGTAGAGGTTTCGGGCGAGCGGGTCTAAATGGGCCTTAAAATGGACCCGTTGGACTTTCAACTGAGTAAGAAATACATAAATTGAGTTTTTGCAATATAATCTTGTTGAAAAGCTCGTAATCAATTATATGAACTCCTAAAATTTGACTAAAACTTATTTTCGGTACTTTTTATAGAGGTTTCGGGCAAGCGGGTCTAAATGGGCCTTAAAATGGATCCGTTGGACTTTTAATTGGGTTAAAAGAACAAAAATTGAGTTTTTGCAACACAATAGTGTTGAAAAGCTCGTAATCAATGATATAAAGTCCTATGTTTTGATTAAAACTTGTTTTTCGGTCTTTCTTGAAGAGGTTTCGGGCGAGCGTGTCTAAATGGGCCTTAAAATGGACCCGTTGGACTTTTAACTGGGTTAAAAGAACAGAAATTGAGTTTTTGCAACACAATAGTGTTGAAAAGCTCGTAATCAATGATATAAAGTCCTAAGTTTTGATTAAAACTTGTTTTTCGGTCTTTTTTGAAGAGGTTTCGGGCGAGCGTGTCTAAATGGGCCTTAAAATGGACCCGTTGGACTTTTAACTGGGTCAAAAGAACAGAAATTGAGTTTTTGCAATACAATAGTGTTGAAAAGCTCATAATCAATGATATCAACTCCTAAGTTTTGATTAAAACTTGTTTTCGATCCTTTTTTTAGAGGTTTCGGGCGAGCGGGTCTAAATGGTCCGTAAAATGGACCAGTTGGACTTTTAACTGAGTAAAAAATACAGAAATTGAGTTTTTGGAATATAAGCTTGGTGAAAAGCTCATAATAAATTATATGAACTAATAAAATTTGAATAAAACATGTTTTCGGTCTTTTTTGTAGAGGTTTCGGGCGAGATGGTCTAAATGGGCCTTAAAATGGAGCCGTTGGACTTTTAACTCAGTAAAAAATACAAAAATTGAGTTTTTGCAATAAAATCTTTTTGAAAAGCTTCTAATCAATGATATGAACTCTTAAGTTTTGATTAAAACTTGTTTTGCGGTCCTTTTTGTAGAGGTTTCGGACGAGCGGGTCTAAATGGGTCATAAAATGGGCCCGTTGGACTTTTAACTGAATAAAAAGTACATAAATTGAGTTTTTGCGATATAAGCGTGTTGAAAAGATCGTAATCAATGATATGAAGTCCTAAAATTTGATTGAACTTGTTTTCCGGTCCTTTTTGTGGAAGTTTCGGGAGAGCGGGCCTAAATGAGCCGTAGAATGGACTCGTCGGACTTTTAACTGAGTAAAAAAGAAAGAAATTGAGTTTTTGCAATATAATATTTTTGAAAAGCTCGTAATCATATATTTGAACTCCTAAAATTTGATTAAAACATGTCTTCGGTCCTTTTTGTAGAGGTTTGGGACAAGCGGGTCTAAATAGGCCGTAAAATGGACCTGTTGGACTTTTAACTTAGTAAAAAGTACATAAATTGAGCTTTTGTAATATAATCGTGTTGAAAAGCTCGTAATCAATTATATGAACTCCTAAAATTTGATTAAAACTTGTTTTTCGGTCCTTTTTGTAGAGGTTTGGGACGAGCGGGGCTAAATGGGCCGTAAAATGAACCCGTTGGACTTTTAACCAAGTAAAAAATAGAAAAATTGAGTTTTTGCAATATAATCTTGTTGAAAAGCTCGTAATCAATTATATGAACTCCTAAGATTTGATTAAAACTTGTTTTATGGTCCTTTTTGTAGAGGTTTCGGGCGAGCGAGTCTAAATGGGCCGTAAAATGGACTCGTTGGACTTTTAACGGAGTAAAAGAACGAAAATTGAATTTTTGCAATTTAGTAGTGTTGAAAAGATCGTAATCAATTATATGAACTCATAAGTTTTGATTAAAACTTGTTTTGCGGTCCTTTTTGTAGAGGTTTGGGACAATCAGATCTAAATAGGCCGTAAAATGGACCCGTTGGACTTTTAACCGAGTAAAAAGTATAAAAATCGAGTTTTTGCATTATAATCATGTTGAAAAGCTCATAATCAAAGATATGAACTCCTACAATTTGATTAAAACTTTTTTTGCGGTCCTATTTGTAGAGATTTCGGGCGAGCGGGTCTAATTGGGCCGTAAAATGGTCTCGATGGACTTTTATTTGAGTAAAAAGTACATAAATTGAGCTTTTGCAATATTATTGTGTTGAAAAGCTCGTAATCAATTATATGAACCCTAAAATTTGATGAAAACTGATTTTTAGGTCATTTTTTAAGATGTTTCGGGCGAGCGGGTCTAAATGGGCCATAAAATAGACTCGTTGAACTTTTAACTAGGTTAAAAGAACATAAATCGAATTTTTGCAATACAATAGTGTTGAAAAGCTCGTAATCAATGATATGAACTCCTAAGTTTTGATTAAAACTTGATTTGCGGTCATTTTTGTAGAGGTTTCGAGCGAGCGAGTATAAATGGGTCGTAAAATGGACCCGTTGGACTTTTAACTGAGTAAAAAGTACATAATTTGAGTTTTTGCAATATAATTCTGTTGAAAAGATCGTAATCAATGATATGAAGTCCTAAAATTTGATTAAAACATATTTTTCGGTCCTTTTTGTCGAGGTTTCGGGCGAGCGGGTCTAAATGGGCATTAAAATGGACTCGTTGGAATTTTAACTGAGTAAAAAATACAGAAATCGAGTTTTTGCAATATAATCTAGTTGAAAAGCTTGTAATCAATTATATAAACCCCTAAAATTTGATTAAAACTTGTTTTCGGTTATTTTGAAGAGGTTTCGGGCGAGTGGGTCTAAATAGGCGTTAAAATGAACCCGTTGGACTTTTAATTGGGTTAAAAGAACAAAAATTTAGTTTTTGCAACACAATAGTGTTGAAAAGCTCGTATTCAAAGATATGAACTCCTAAAATTTGATCAAAACTTATTTTTCGGTCCTCTTTGTAGAGGTTTCGGGCGAGCGGGGCTAAATGGGCCTTAAAATGGACTCGGTGGACTTTTAACTGAGTAAAACGAACAAAAATCGAAGTATTGCAATACAATAGTCTTGAAAAGCTCATAATCAATGATATGAACTCCTAAGTTTTGATTAAAACTTGATTTGCGGTCTTTTTTGTAGATGTTTCGAACGAATGGGTCTAAATGGGCCGTAAAATGGACCCGTTGGTCTTTAAACTGAGTAAAAAGTACAAAATTTGAGTTTTTGCAATATAATTATGTTGAAAAGATCGTAATCAATGAAATGAAGTCATAAAATTTGATTAAAACATATTTTTCGATCCTTTTTGTAGAGGTTTCGGGCGAGCGGGTCTAATTGGGCATTAAAATGTACCCGTTGGACTTTTAACTGAGTAAAAA
This sequence comes from Hibiscus trionum, assembly GCA_030270665.1. Lineage (NCBI taxonomy): Eukaryota > Viridiplantae > Streptophyta > Magnoliopsida > Malvales > Malvaceae > Hibiscus > Hibiscus trionum. The sequence goes on along the minus strand of BSYR01000026.1, from coordinate 33,699,825 downwards.
ATACGGAAATTGAGTTTTTGCAATATAATCTTGTTGAAAAGCTCGTAATCAATTATATGAACTCCTAAAATTTGATTAATACTCGTTTTCGATCCTTTTTGTAGAGGTTTCGGGCGAGCGGGTCTAAATGGGCCTTAAAATGGACCCGTTGGACTTTTAACTGGGTTAAAAGAACAGAAATTGAGTTTTTGCAACACAATAGTGTTGAAAAGCTCGTAATCAATGATATAAAGTCCTAAGTTTTGATTAAAACTTGTTTTTCGGTCTTTTTTGAAGAGGTTTCGGGCGAGCGTGTCTAAATGGGCCTTAAAATGGACCCATTGGACTTTTAACTGGGTTAAAAGAACAGAAATTGAGTTTTTGCAATACAATAGTGTTGAAAAGCTCGTAATCAATGATATCAACTCCTAAGTTTTGATTAAAACTTGTTTTCGATCCTTTTTTAGAGGTTTCGGGCGAGCGGGTCTAAATGGTCCGTAAAATGGACCAGTTGGACTTTTAACTGAGTAAAAAATACAGAAATTGAGTTTTTGGAATATAATCTTGGTGAAAAGCTCATAATCAATTATATGAACTACTAAAATTTGAACAAAACATGTTTTCGGTCCTTTTTGTAGAGGTTTCGGGCGAGATGGTCTAAATGGGCCTTAAAATGGAGCCGTTGGACTTTTAACTCAGTAAAAAATACAAAAATTGAGTTTTTGCAATAAAATCTTTTTGAAAAGCTTCTAATCAATGATATGAACTCTTAAGTTTTGATTAAAACTTGTTTTGCGGTCCTTTTTGTAGAGGTTTCGGACGAGCGGGTCTAAATGGGTCATAAAATGGACCCGTTGGACTTTTAACTGAATAAAAAGTACATAAATTGAGTTTTTGCGATATAAGCGTGTTGAAAAGATCGTAATCAATGATATGAAGTACTAAAATTTGATTGAACTTGTTTTCCGGTCCTTTTTGTGGAAGTTTCGGGAGAGCGGGCCTAAATGAGCCGTAGAATGGACTCGTCGGACTTTTAACTGAGTAAAAAAGAAAGAAATTGAGTTTTTGCAAAATAATATTTTTGAAAAGCTCGTAATCATATATTTGAACTCCTAAAATTTGATTAAAACATGTCTTCGGTCCTTTTTGTAGAGGTTTGGGACAAGCGGGTCTAAATAGGCCGTAAAATGGACCTGTTGGACTTTTAACTTAGTAAAAAGTACATAAATTGAGCTTTTGTAATATAATCGTGTTGAAAATCTCATAATCAATTATATGAACTCCTAAAATTTGATTAAAACTTGTTTTTCGGTCCTTTTTGTAGAGGTTTGGGGCGAGCGGGGCTAAATGGGCCGTAAAATGAACCCGTTGGACTTTTAACTAAGTAAAAAATAGAAAAATTGAGTTTTTGCAATATAATCTTGTTGAAAAGCTCGTAATCAATTATATGAACTCCTAAGATTTGATTAAAACTTGTTTTATAGTCCTTTTTGTAGAGGTTTCGGGCGAGCGAGTCTAAATGGGCCGTAAAATGGACTCGTTGGACTTTTAACGGAGTAAAAGAACGGAAATTGAATTTTTGCAATTTAGTAGTGTTGAAAAGATTGTAATCAATTATATGAACTCATAAGTTTTGATTAAAACTTGTTTTGCGGTCCTTTTTGTAGAGGTTTGGGACAATCAGATCTAAATAGGCCGTAAAATGGACCCGTTGGACTTTTAACCGAGTAAAAAGTATAAAAATCGAGTTTTTGCATTATAACCGTGTTGAAAAGCTCATAATCAAAGATATGAACTCCTACAATTTGATTAAAACTTTTTTTGCGGTCCTATTTGTAGAGATTTCGGGCGAGCGGGTCTAATTGGGCCGTAAAATGGTCACGTTGGACTTTTATTTGAGTAAAAAGTACATAAATTGAGCTTTTGCAATATTATTGCGTTGAAAAGCTCGTAATCAATTATATGAACCCCTAAAATTTGATGAAAACTGATTTTTAGGTCATTTTTTAAGATGTTTCGGGCGAGCGGGTCTAAATGGGCCATAAAATAGACTCGTTGAACTTTTAACTAGGTTAAAAGAACATAAATCGAATTTTTGCAATACAATAGTGTTGAAAAGCTCGTAATCAATGATATGAACTCCTAAGTTTTGATTAAAACTTGATTTGCGGTCATTTTTGTAGAGGTTTCGAGCGAGCGAGTATAAATGGGTCGTAAAATGGACCCGTTGGACTTTTAACTGAGTAAAAAGTACATAATTTGAGTTTTTGCAATATAATTCTGTTGAAAAGATCGTAATCAATGATATGAAGTCCTAAAATTTGATTAAAACATATTTTTCGGTCCTTTTTGTCGAGGTTTCGGGCGAGCGGGTCTAAATGGGCATTAAAATGGACTCGTTGGAATTTTAACTGAGTAAAAAATACAGAAATCGAGTTTTTGCAATATAATCTAGTTGAAAAGCTTGTAATCAATTATATGAACCCCTAAAATTTGATTAAAACTTGTTTTCGGTTATTTTGAAGAGGTTTCGGGCGAGCGGGTCTAAATAGGCGTTAAAATGAACCCGTTGGACTTTTAATTGGGTTAAAAGAACAAAAATTTAGTTTTTGCAACACAATAGTGTTGAAAAGCTCGTATTCAAAGATATGAACTCCTAAAATTTGATCAAAACTTATTTTTCGGTCCTCTTTGTAGAGGTTTCGGGCGAGCGGGGCTAAATGGGCCTTAAAATGGACTCGGTGGACTTTTAACTGAGTAAAAAGAACAAAAATCGAAGTATTGTAATACAATAGTCTTGAAAAGCTCATAATCAATGATATGAACTCCTAAGTTTTGATTAAAACTTGATTTGCGGTCTTTTTTGTAGATGTTTCGAACGAATGGGTCTAAATGGGCCGTAAAATGGACCCGTTGGTCTTTAAACTGAGTAAAAAGTACACAATTTGAGTTTTTGCAATATAATTCTGTTGAAAAGATCGTAATCAATGAAATGAAGTCATAAAATTTGATTAAAACATATTTTTCGGTCCTTTTTGTAGAGGTTTCGGGCGAGCGGGTCTAATTGGGCATTAAAATGTACCCGTTGGACTTTTAACTGAGTAAAAAATACGGAAATTGAGTTTTTGCAATATAATCTTGTTGAAAAGCTCGTAATCAATTATATGAACTCCTAAAATTTGATTAATACTCGTTTTCGGTCCTTTTTGTAGAGGTTTCGGGCGAGCGGGTCTAAATGGGCCATAAAATGGACCCGTTGGACTTTTAACTAAGTAAAAAGAACAAAAATTGATTTTTTCAATAAAATAGTGTTGAAAAGCTCATAATCAACAATATGAAGTCCTAAAATTTGATTAAAACATGTTTTTCGGTCCTTTTTGTAGAGGTTTCGGGCGAGTGGGTCTAATTGGGCATTAAAATGTACCCGTTGGACTTTTAACTAAGTAAAAAATACGGAAATTGAGTTTTTGCAATATAATCTTGTTGAAAAGCTCGTAATCAATTATATGAACCCCTAAAATTTGATTAAAACTTGTTTTTCGGTCATTTTTGAAGAAGTTTTCGGCGAGTGGGTCTAAATGGGCGTTAAAATGGACCCGTTGGACTTAATTGGGTTAAAAGAACATAAATTGAGTTTTTGCAATATAATAGTGTTGAAAAGCTCGTAATCAATGATATGAACTCCTATGTTTTGATTAAAACTTGTTTTTCAGTCCTCTTTGTAGAGGTTTCGGGCGAGCGGGTCTAAATGGGCCATAAAATGGACCCGTTGGTCTTTTAACTGAGTAAAAAATACAGAAATTGAGTTTTTGCAATATAATCTTGTTGAAAAGCTCGTAATAAATTTTATGAAGTCCTAAAATTTGATCAAAACAAGTTTTTCGGTCCTTTTTGTAGAGGTTTCAGGCGAGCGGGTCTAAATGGGCTTTAAAATGGACCTGTTGGACTTTTAACTCAGTAAAAATACAGAAATTGAGTTTTTGCAATATAATCTTGTTGAAAAGCTCGTTATCAATGATATGAACTCCTAAGTTTTGATAAAAACTTGTTTTTCGGTAATTTTTGAAGAGGTTTCGGACGAGCGGGTCTAAATGGGCCGTAAAATGGACCCGTTGGACTTTTAACTAAGTAAAAAGTACATAAATTGAGTTTTTGCGATATAATCGTGTTGAAAAGATCGTAATCAATGATATGAAGTCCTAAATTTTGATTAAACATGTTTTTCGATTATTTTTGTATAGGTTTCGGGCGAGCGGGTTTAAATGGGCCGTAAAATGGACCCGTTAGACTTTTAACTGAATAAAAATACAAAAAATTGAGTTTTTGCAATATAATATTTTTGAAAAGCTCGTAATCATTTATATGAACTCTTAAAATTTGATTAAAACTTGTTTTCGGTCATTTTTGAAGAGGTTTCGGGCGAGCGGGTCTAAATGGGCCTTAAAATAGACCTGTTGGACTTTTAACTGGGTTAAAAGAACAGAAATTGAGTTTTTGCAATATAATAGTGTTGAAAAGCTCGTAATCAATGATATGAACTCATATGTTTTGATTAAAACTTGTTTTGCGGTCCTTTTTGTAGTGGTTTGGGACATGCGAGTCTAAATAGGCCGTAAAATGGACCCGTTGGACTTTTAACTGAGTAAGAAGTTTAAAAATTGAGTTTTTGCAATATAATCGTGTTGAAAAACTCGTAATCAAAGATATGAACTCCTAAAGTTTGATTAAAACATGTTTTTCGGTCCTTTTTGTAGAGGTTTCGGGCGAACGGGTCTAAATGTGCCTTAAAATGGACCCAATGGACTTTTCACTGAGTAAAAAATACAGAAATTGAGTTTTTGCAATATAATCTTGTTAAAAAGCTCGTAATCAATGATATGAACTCTTAAATTTTGATTAAAACTTGTTTTGTGGTCTTTTTTGTAGAAGTTTTGGACGAGCGAGTCTAAATGGGCCGTAAAATGGACCCGTTGGACTTTTAACTAAGTGAAAAGTACATAAATTGAGTTTTTGCAATATAATCGTGTTGAAAAGATCGTAATCAATGATATAAAGTCATAAAATTTGATAAAACTTGTTTTTCGGTCCTTTTTGTAGAGGTTTCGGGTGAGCGGGTCTAAATGGGCCGTAAAATGGACCCGTTAGACTTTTAACTGAGTAAAAAATGCAGAAATTGAGTTTTGCAATATAATCTTTTTGAAAAGCTCGTAATCAATGATATGAACTCCTAAGTTTTGATTAAAACTTGTTTTGCGGTAATTTTTGTAGAAGTTTCGGACGAGCGGGTCTAAATGGGCCGTAAAATGGACCCGTTAGACTTTAAACTGAGTAAAAAGTACATAAATTGAGCTTTTGCAATATAATTCTGTTGAAAAGATCGTAATCAATGATATGAAGTCCTAAAATTTGATTAAAACTGATTTTTAGGTCATTTTTGAAGAGGTTTCGGGCGAGCGGGTCTAAATGGGCGTTAAAATGGACCAGTTTGACTTTTATCTTGGTTAAAAGAACAGAAATTGAGTTTTTGCAACACAATAGTGTTGAAAAGCTCGTAATCAATGATATGAACTCCTAAGTTTTGATTAAAACTTGTTTTTCGGTCCTTTTTGTAGAGGTTTCGGGCAAGCGGGTCTAAATAGGCCGTAAAATGGACCCGTTGGACTTTTAACTGAGTAAAAAGAACAGAAATCGAATTTTTGCAATACAATAGTGTTGAAAAGATCGTAATCAATGATATGAACTCATAAGTTTTGATTAAAGCTTGTTTTGCGATCCTTTTTGTAGAGGTTTGGGACAAGCGGGTCTAAATCGGCCGTAAAATGGACCCGTTGGACTTTTAACTGAGTAAAAAGTATAAAATTTGAGTTTTTGCAATATAATCATGTTGAAAAGCTCGTAATAAAAGATATGAACTCCTAAAATTTGATTAAAACCTTTTTTGCGGTCCTTTTTGTTGATATTTCGTGCGAGCGGGTCTAAATGGGTCATAAAATGGTCCCGTTGGACTTTTAATTGAGTAAAGAGTACATAAATTGAGCTTTTGCAATATTATCATGTTGAAAAGCTCGTAATCAATTATATGAACTCGTAAAATTTGATCAAAACTGATTTTTTGGTCATTTTTGAAGAGGTTTCGGGCAAGCGGGTCTAAATGGGCCTTAAAATGGACTCGTTGGACTTTTAACTGGGTTAAAAGAAAAAAAATTAATTTTTTTTCAATACAATAGTGTTGAAAAGCTCGTAATCAATGATATGAACTCCTAAGTTTTGATTAAAACTTGATTTGCGGTCCTTTTTGTAGATGTTTCGGATGAGCGGGTCTAAATGGGCCGTAAAATGGACCCGTTAGACTTTAAACTGAGTAAAAAGTACATAATTTGCGTTTTTGCAATATAGTTCTGTTGAAAAGATCATAATCAATGATATGAAGTCCTAAAATTTGATTAAAACATGTTTTTCGATCCTTTTTGTAGAGGTTTCGGGCGAGCATGTTTAAATGGGCATTAAAATAGACTCGTAGGACTTTTAACTAAGTAAAAAATATAGAAATTGAGTTTTTGCAATATAATCTAGTTAAAAAGCTCGTAATAAATCATATGAACTTCTAGAATTTGATTAAAACATGTTTTTCTGTCATTTTGAAGAGGTTTCGGGCAAACGGGTCTAAATGGGCCTTAAAATGGACCTATTGGACTTTTAACTAGGATAAAAGAACAGAAACTGAGTTTTTGCAACACAATCGTATTGAAAAGCTCGTAATCAATGATATGAACTACTAAGTTTTGATTAAAACTTTTTTTTCGGGAGAGTGGGTCTAAATGGGCGTTAAAATGGACCCGTTGGACCTTTACCTGGGTTAAAAGAACAGAAATTGAGTTTTTGCAAAACAAAAGTGTTGAAAAGCTCGAAATCAATGATATGAACTCTTAATTTTTTATTAAAACTTGTTTTTCGGGCGAGCGAGTCTAAATGGGCCGTAAAATGGACCCGTTGACTTTTAATTGAGTAAAAAATACATAAATTGAATTTTTGCAATATAATCTTGTTGAAAAGCTATTAATCATATATATGGACCTTAAAATGGACCCGTTGGACTTTTAACTGGGTTAAAAGAATAGAAATTGAGTTTTTGCAACACAATAGTGATGAAAAGCTCGTAATCGATGATATGAACTCCTAAGTTTTGATTAAAACTTGTTTTCGGTCATTTTTTAAAGAGGTTTCGGGCGAGCGAGTCTAAATGAGTCTAAAAATGGACCTGTTGGACTTTTAACTGGGTTAAAAGAAAATAAATTGAGTTTTTGCAACATAATAGTATTGAAAAGCTCGTAATCAATGATATGAACTCCTAAGTTTTGATTATAACTTGTTTTGCGGTCCTTTTTGTAGAGGTTTCGAACAAGCGGGTCTAAATGGGCCGTAAAATGGACCCGTTGAACTTTTAACTGAGTAAAAAGTACATAAATTGAGGTTTTGCAATATAATCGTGTTGAAAAGATCGTAATCAATGATATGAAGTCCTAAAATTTGATTAAACATGTTTTCTGGTCCTTTTTGTAGACGTTTCGGGAGAGCGGGTCTAAATGGGCCGTAAAATGGACTCGTTGGACTTTTAACTGAGCAAAAAAGAAAGAAATTGAGTTTTTGCAATATAATATTTTTGAAGAGCTCGTAATCAATTATATAAAATTCTAAAATTTGATTAAACCTTGTTTTCGGTCATTTTTGAAGAGGTTTCGGGCGAGCGGTCTAAATGGGCCTTAAAATGGACCCGTTGGACTTTTAACATGGTTAAAAGAACAAAAATCGAGTTTTTGCAATACAATAGTGTTGAAAAGCTTGTAATCAATGATATGAACTCCTAAGTTTTGATTAAAACTTGTTTTTCGGTCCTTTTCATTGAGGTTTCGGGCGAGCGGTTCTAAATGGGCCGTAAAATGAACCCGTTGGACTTTTAATTGAGTAAAAAATACAGAAATTGAGTTTTTGAAATTTTATCTTGTAGAGAAGCTCTTAATCATATATAAGAACTCCTAAAATTTGATTAAAACATGTCTTATGTCCTTTTTGTAGAGGTTTGGGACAAGCGGGTCTAAATATGCCGTAAAATGGACCTGTTAGACTTTTAACTTAGTAAAAAGTATATTAATTGAGTTTTTGCAATATAATCGCGTTGAAAAGCTCGTAATCAAAGATATGAACTCCTAAATTTTGATTAAAACTTTTTTGCGGTCCTTTTTGTATATATTTCGGGCGAGCGGGTCTAAATGGGTCGTAAAATAGTCCCGTTGGACTTTTAATTGAGTAAAAAGTACATGAATTGAGCTTTTGCAATATAATCGTGTTGAAAAGCTCGTAATCAATTATATGAACACTTAAAATTTGAGTAAAACTTGTTTTTCGGTTCTTTATAGAGGTTTCGGGCGAGCGAGGCTAAATGGGCCGTAAAAAGGACTCGTTGGACTTTTAACTGAGTAAAAAATAGAGAAATTGAGTTTTTGCAATATAATCTTGTTGAAAAGCTCGTAATCAATTATATGAACTCCTAAAATTTGATTAAAACTTGTTTTTCGATCCTTTTTGTAGAGGTTTCGGGCGAGTGGGTCTAAATGGGCCGTAAAATGGACCCGTTGGACTTTTAACTGAGTAAAAAGAACAGAAATTGAATTTTTGCAATACAATAGTGTTGAAAAGATCTTAATCAAAGATATGAACTTATAAGTTTTGATTAAAACTTGTTTTGCGATCATTTTTGTAGAGGTTTGGGACAATCAGGTCTAAATAGGCCGTAAAATGGACCCGTTAGACTTTTAACTGAGTAAAAAGTACATAATTTGAGATTTTGTAATATAATTCTGTTGAAAAGATCGTAATCAATTATATGAAGTCCTAAAATTTGATAAAAACATGTTTTTCGGTCATTTTTGAAGAGGTTTCGGGCGAGCGGGTCTAAATGGGCATTAAAATGGACTCGTTGGAAATTTAACTAAGTAAAAAATACAAAAATCGAGTATTTGCAATACAATATTGTTGAAAAGCTCGTAATCAATTATATGAACTCCTAAGTTTTTATAAAAACATGTTTTCGGTCATTTTGAAGAGGTTTCGGGCGAGCGGGTCTAAATGGGCGTTAAAATGGACCCGTTGGACTTTTAACTGGGTTAAAAGAACAGAAATTTAGTTTTTGCAACACAATAGTGTTGAAAAGCTCGTATTCAAAGATATGAACTCCTAAAATTTGGTTAAAACTTTGTTGCGGTCCTTTTTGTAGAGATTTCGGGCGAGCATGTCTAAATGAGCCGTAAAATGGTCCCGTCAGAGTTTTAATTGAGTAAGAAGTACATAAATTGAGCTTTTTCAATATTATCGTGTTGAAAAGATCGTAATCAATCATATGAACTCCTAAAATTTGATCAAAACTTGTTTTTCGGTCCTCTTTGTAGAGGTTTCAGGGGTGCGGGGCTAAATGGGCCTTAAAATGGACTCGTTGGACTTTTAACTGAGTAAAAAGAACAAAAATTGAATTTTTGCAATACAATATTGTTGAAAAGCTCATAATCAATGATATGAACACCTAAGTTTTGATTAAAACTTGATTTGCGGTCTTTTTTGCAAAGGTTTCAAACGAGAGGGTTTAAATTGGCCGTAAAATGGACCCGTTGGACTTTAAACTGTGTAAAAAGTACAAAAATGAGTTTTTGCAATATAATCGTGTTGAAATGATCGTAATCAATGATATGAAGTCCTAATATTTTATTAAAACTTGTTTTTCGGTCCTTTTTGTGGAGGTTTCGGGCGAGCGGGTCTAAATGGACCGTAAAATGGTCTTGTTGGACTTTTAACTGAGTAAAAAATACAGAAATTGAGTTTTTGCTGTATAATCTTGTTAAAAAGCTCGTAATCAATTATATGAACTCCTAAAATTTGATTAAAACTTATTTTTCGGTCATTTTTAAGAGGTTCCGGGCGAGCGGGTCTAAATGGGCCTTCAAATGGACCCGTTGGACTTTTAACTGGGTTAAAAGAACATAAGTTGAAATTTTGAAATTCAATAGCGTTGAAAAGCTCGTAATCAATGATATGAACTCATAAGTTTTGATTATAACTTGATTTGCGGTCCTTTTTGTAGTGGTTTCGGACGAGCGGGTCTAAATGAGCCGTAAAATGGACCCTTTGGAATTAAAACTTAGTAAAAAGTACATAATTTGAGTTCTTGCAATATTATTATGTTGGAAAGATTGTAATCATTGATATGAACTCCTAAAATTTGATTAAAACATGTTTTTCGATCCTTTTTGTAGAGGTTTCGGGCGAGCGTGTCTAATTGGGCATTAAAATGTACCCGTTGGACTTTTAACTGAGTAAAAAATACATAAATTTAATTTTTGCAATATAATCTTGTTGAAAAGCTCGTAATCAATTATATGAACTCCTCAAATTTGATTAAAACTTGTTTTTCGGTTATTTTTGAAGAAGTTTCGGGCGAGTGGGTCTAAATGAGCGTTAAAATACATAAATAGGCCTTAAAATGGACCTATTGGACTTTTAACTCAGTAAAAAATACAGAAATTGAGTTTTTGCAATATAATCTAACTGAAAGCTCGTAATCAATGATATGAACCCCTAAATTTTGATTAAATCTTGTTTTGCGGTTCTTTTTGTAGAGGTTTCGGATGAGCGGGTCTAAATAGGCCGTAAAATGGACCCGTTGGACTTTTAACTAAGTAAAAAGTACATAAATTGAGTTTTTGCAATATAATCGTGTTGAAAAGATCATAATCAATGATATGAAGTCCTAAAATTTGATTAAACATGCTTTTCGATCCTTTTTGTAGAGGTTTCGGGCGAGCGGATCTAAATGGACCCGTTGGACTTTTAACTGAGTAAAAAATACAAAAATTGAGTTTTTGCAATATAATCTTTTTGAAAAGCTCGTAATCAATTATATGAACTCTTAAAATTTGATTAAAACTTGTTTTTCGGTCATTTTTGAAGAGGTTTCGGGCGAGCTGGTCTAAATGGGCCTTAAAATGGACCCATTGGACTTTTAACTGTGTTAAAAGCACATAAATCGAGTTTTTGCAATACAATAGTGTTGATATAACCCCCTTAGCCCGGCCTAGACGGTTGACCCGGACTATGAAGATTACACGGGGAAAACCAAAGTCAACCCGAAAGTCATCCTTGATTAAGGACCCTTTTTTTCTTTTTAGTCTTGTCTAGATGCACATTAAACCTAAGCGTACTCTTGAGAAACACATACTTGAAAAGCAAAACGATCGGATTACATTAAGGGTCTCAATTGCACAAATTACAACGATTAGGGACCAAAATGTAAATTCTGAAAATTAAGAGGACTTAACTAATTTTTATGTTACCAATACCAAATTAGTCATATTACATGCTTCCTTGTCAAATTTCACTTCAATCATACATCTCAAACTCACTCAATTGCAAATACAAATTCCAGGACTAAAACGTAAAACTTGCAAACCATTCAAATCAGTGCCCAATGGTCAACTGTTTCGGAACGGGGTTGACCGTTCCGAAACGCGGGTTCGTTTTGAGACCTGTATCGAAATAGGCCCCGGTAGTGGCCAAAACGTTTCGGAACGGCCTCTACCCGTTTCGATACACGAAGGCCATTACAGGGCCCCGTTTCGAAAGGCTAGGGCCCGTTCCGATACGGATTGCCTAGAAAGTGCAGAATTTGCTGGTTTAACATGCATTTATCCACTCAATCACAACCTAATGACCTCCTAATCATGCCAACAAGTCATCATACATATAAGGTACACATTTGCATCATCAAAACTCATTCATGGCATCAATTAGGAAAATCCACAAGTCTATAGGCATGCATCCTAATATTCAAAACCAACCAATCATCAAATCATCAAAGCAAACACCAAAATGGCCATTTACAAGTCCAAAACATTAAAGGCATCATGCCACACTTAGGGAGTCCAAAACATCTCCCAAAACACAACCTAGGTTCCCATTGCCAAATACCAAAAACTAATAATGTGTGAAAAAGTCACCATACATGAGCTTAGCTTTCCCTTGGATTCTTAGCCTCCTTGCTGCCCTCAAAACACTCAATTCTCTGTATTATTGGTTCAAGAAAGAGAGCGTAAGCACAATTGCTTAGTGAGGCATGCTCTAAAGAAACAACACAATAATGTATTTTATAAAACACCTTTCATAAGGCCTTTAAACTCATAAACATTATTTCTCATGCAACAATGCATACACAACAAGCATCTCATGCTTCATTAACATCAACATGTCATATTGGCTTCCAAGTGATAAACCATAACCATTTTCAACATAAAACACAATCGGATACGCGGATTACACGCGTTGTCCCTTACGCTTCATACGCACTACCGAACACACAAGGTGGAGTTTACCGGTACAATCACAACCCCTCAACACCCGTGATGGAGTTTAACAGTACAATCACAACCCCTCCACATCACTCATCGGTAGTTGTATAACATCACTAACGAGAACACGGGACACACAACAGAAGATTCACACATGGCCTTTTAACCACCATGTGATCTTAACCATCTCGTTAGTGTACTTGGATGGAGTTTACGGTACAATTACAACCCTCAACATCCAAGGCGACTTTATTCACGGTGCACCCAATCCTATAGCCGGCTAACTATATCCGATTCAAGTACTTTAAAACCATTACATCACTTGCTAATATACATCATTTATCATCAACAATCCACTGTTTCAAAGCATTAATCAAAGCCATTAAACCATCATGCATCACTATGCATCAAAACCACATTTATCCATAACAAACCAAGGATCTCTTACCTTGAGCATCCTTCAACACATGACTTTCAAAACCAGCATTAATCATGCTAAAACATGCTTTCAAAACAGAATTTAAACATGCAAATTAAATTCATTGCATCCAACCATCTCATGGTTCATCAAAGAGAGAGTTTTCCCAAAAACTTACTCTTGAGCTTAGTTAAGTTGCTTCGACTTAAACTAAGCTCCCAAACCTTCAAACATTCATTACAAAGCTGAAATCCCAACTTCACTCACCAATTCCGTTTCGCAAGCTTGCCAAAACGCCGTTCAAGCCTACGGATCAACACCACAAGGATCCGAAGATGTCTCCCCTATTTTAAACACATCAAAGCAGAGGATTAATGCATCATCATGCATTAAAATCTTCAGCCATTACACCTAAACTCGCTGCTCTCACCAAATCTAACATTTCGGCTACCAAACACAACTGAAATCACTTCCAAACTCTTCCACCACATTACCCAGCCAAGATCCATCACTTCTAGACATTCTTAAACATAAATTAACATCCAAAAAGAACCTAAACTCGTCCTTATACCTCCAGCTATAACAGAATACAAAGATCACCCCAAAAACCACCATTTTCATAAGCAAAAACTTAGGAAATTCAACCTATTCGGGATTGCATTGATTAAACCTCAATTACACATCATTAAACATCCAAAATACATTAAAAACCCATCTCAAAATAGAGCCCAAACAATCACCACGAAATTCTTCAAGATTTAATCCAAATCTTGAGTTTTAAGCCAAAATCAAGATCACAACATTAAAACCTTTCATAAAACTTAATTTAAGGATTGGGAACTTGGTAATTTCAGTAAAGAACTGAGTATTTAGAGGAGAAGAACATCATTACCTCTAAGTGTAGATTTCTCCTTGATTAGAGCCAAAATCCTTGAAAATTCAATAAGCAAATCAAGAGGTTTTGATGTAGAAAGGATTAGGAATCAATTGATGATTGAAACCTCATCATTTAGTGTGAAAATCAGAAGAAATGTTGTTGTGGAAATGTGTTTGGCTGAGGGAATTTTGAGAGAAAATGAGATGAGAAAGTTTTTAAGAAAGTTATGAAAAGCTAAAATATGGATTCCCTATTTTCCTTTAATTAATTAAACATTAATAAAATCATTAAATCTAAGAAAAATCTGGAGAAATCCTTCCTTGGTTAAATTAGCTCCTTAAAGATTCAAAGTTTCAATCCTTACAAAACAGTCACCACTGAACTTTTCAAAAATTACATTTTAGTCACTATTTCGAAATGTTGCACTTCCTAACCTTATTTTGTAAAATTGATTTCACCACTCTCTTATATATATTAAAAGAGGATTTTTAGATATTTTTCCAAATTTTTTAAGCATCCCGAACTAGGCTTTCCCTAAAGCCACCTTTTATATTCGAACCAAAAATCAGACCGGTCCGGTTCAGACCCTAAACTTCCAAGCCCAAAATTGGGGTGTTACAACTCTCCCCCTTAAGAAATTTCATCCTCAAAATTTACCTGGAGGAAAAAGGTACGGAAACTGCTTCAACATGTCATCCTTCCTTTCCCACGTGGCTTCTTCGACACCACGATGCTTCCACATCACCTTTACCAAATCAATGGTCTTGCCCCGAAGAACTTTACTGTCTGAATCCAGAATTTCCACCGGCTCCTCATCATAGGTCAAGTCTGGATTCAACTCCACTTCCTCCACAGGCATAACATGCGAAGGATCAGATCTATACCTCCGCAGCATAGAGACATGAAACACATCATGAATCTTTTCCAACTCTTGCGGCAACCTCAACTTGTACGCAACAGGACCCACACGCTCAATCACTTCGTATGATCCAATGTACCTAGGGCTCAACTTCCCCTTTCGGCCAAACCTCATCACCTTTTTCCAAGGCGAAACTTTCAAAAACACACGGTCACCTACCGCATACTCAATCTCCTTACGCTTCAAATCCGCGTAAGACTTCTGTCGATCAGAAGCTGCCTTCAATCGCTCACAAATGAGCTTCACCTTCTCGGTGGTTCCTTTCAACAAAGCTGGCATTGAAACCAACTTCTGACCTGTTTCAGCCCAACAAAGAGGAGTCTTGCACTTCCTCCCGTACAAGGCTTCATAAGGTGCAATTTGAATACTTGCCTGGTAGCTATTGTTATAAGCAAATTCCACCAAAGGCAAATGCTTCTCCCAAGAGCCCTGAAACTCAATCACACAACACCTCAACATATCCTCCAGCACTTGGATAACACGCTCAGACTGTCCATCCGACTGTGGATGATAAGAAGTACTGAAATTCAACCGTGTACCCAAAACTTGATGCAAACATTCCCAGAAACGCGATGTAAACCTCGGATCCCTATTCGACACTATAGACTTTGGCACACCATGCAGCCGCACAATCTCAACAATGTACAGCTCTACAAGCTTATCCAAAGTATACGCGGTATGCACAGGTAAGAAATGCGCACACTTCGTAAGGCGATCCACAATTACCCACACCGAATTCTTCTTCGATGGCGACAAAGGTAAACTAGACACAAAGTCCATGGTAATCCTTTCCCACTTCAACTAAGGAATCCTCAACGGTTGCAACAACCCAGAAGGAAACTGATGCTCAGCCTTAACTCCCTGACAAACCATGCACTTGCTCACATACTCAGCAACATCTTTCTTCAAACCCACCCAATAGTACTCATCTCTAAGATCACGATACATCTTAGTACTACCAGGGTGCATAGCAAAAGGACTACTATGAGCTTCAGTCAGAATAGCACGCCTCAACTCAGCATCATTGAGCACTACTATCCGACTCCCAAAACATAAAACTCCATCATCATTAAAGCAGAAATCCGATGGCCTATCCTCAGCAATATCCTGAACATGTGACACCAAGGAATCATCCAACAGCTGCTTATCCTTAATCAACTGAACCAAGGATGGTTTCACTTGCAACTCAGCCACAAGACCGCCATCTCGCGAAATGCTCAAGCTGGCAAACATAGCCCTCAACTCCACTGCCACTTTCCTACTCAAAGCATCCGCTACAACATTAGCTTTGCCCGGATGGTACTCGATCGTTAGATCGTAATCTTTAAGCAACTCCACCCAACGTCGTTGCCTAAGATTCAACTCTTTCTGAGACATCAGATACTTCAAACTCTTGTGATCCGTGTACACCGTACACTTCTCACCGTACAGGTAATGTCTCCAGATTTTCAAAGCAAAAACCACCGCAGCTAACTCAATGTCATGCGTAGGATAATTGCGCTCATGCACCTTCAACTGGCGCGATGCATAAGCCACCACCTTACCCTCTTGCATCAACACACACCCCAACCCAACATAGGATGCGTCACTGTACACCACAAACTCTTTCCCTGATTCAGGCTGAACCAAGATAGGAGCTTGCGTCAAAGCTGCCTTAAGCTTCTCGAAAGCCTGATGTCTCGCTTCCGTCCACTCATACTTGACATCCTTCTGCAACAACTTCGTCAAAGGTGCAGCAATCTTCGAAAATCCATCCATGAACCTCCGATAGTATCCTGCCAAACCAAGGAAACTACGGACTTCATGAACAGACTTAGGAGGCTTCCAATTCATCACTGCCTCAATCTTCTGAGGATCAACACGAATCCCCTCAGCAGAAACCACATGTCGAAGGAACACAACTTCTCTAAGCCAGAATTCACACTTGCTTAGCTTAGCATAAAGCTGATTTTCCAACAAAGCCTGCAACACAATCCTCAAATGCCCCTCATGCTCCTCCTCGGTACGAGAGTACACAAGGATATCATCAATGAACACCACAACAAACTTGTCCAAATACTCATTGAACACTCTATTCATCATGTCCATAAAAGCTGCAGGAGCATTCGTCAAACCAAACGGCATCACAAGGAACTCATAATGCACATACCTCGTTCTGAAGGCTGTCTTTGGCACATCCTTCACCTTCAACTGGTAATAACCTGACCTTAAGTCAATCTTAGAGAACACAGCCGCTCCCCGAAATTGATCAAAAAGATCATCAATCCTCGGCAATGGATACCGATTCTTGATAGTCAACTTGTTCAGCTGACGGTAGTCGATGCACATTCTCATAGTGCCATCATTTTTCTTCACAAACAAGACCAGTGCACCCCAAGGTGACACACTCGGCCAAATGAAACCACGGTCAAGCAACTCCTAAAGTTGCGTCTTCAACTCCTTAAGCGCCATTCGATAAGGAGTAATGGAAACCGGAGTTGTATTTTCATACAACTCAATCCCAAACTCCACTTCTCGATTAGGAGGCAATCCAGGTAACTCCTCCAAGAAACTCTCGCACAGTCTTGATATCCTGAACTCACAACTTCTTAGAGCTAGGATTCATCACAAAGGCTAGGTAAGCCTCACACCCTTGTCTCAGCATTCGGCTTGCCTCCAAGGAAGACACCACATTGGCAAGAAACTTCACATTCTCACCAACCACCACTACCTCATAATCATCCGCAAGCTTCAACGAAACTCGCTTGTTCTCAAAATCTACCACAGCTCGATGTTCAACAAGCCAATCCATACCAAGGATTACATCAAAACCATAGAATGGCAACTCCAGATCAACATGAAAAACATGATCTTGCACAACCAAGGGACATCTTCTATACAACTTCCGTGTCACAACGGTCTCACCAAAGGAACTAGTTACACGCATACCAACATCCAACGACTCAACAGGCAAACCAAGCAATTGAGCATGTTCACGCAATATGTATGAATGTGTAGATACAAAATCAATCAAGGAAAGTAATGACAAGGATTGCAAAGTAAAGGTACCTGCGATCACATCCGTGTCATTCCTCCCCTCTCGCTACGCATACACTCGAGCCTGGCCACCACCCTCAGGTTGGACAGCCACCACATGCGCCACATTCCTTCCGCCATCATCTCTGCGCTGGAAGTTACCACGGCCGCACCCACGACCTCTCTGTGGTGCATCAACTCCAGGAGCACGTCCCTGACCACCACCGGCCAACAGAGGACACTCCCTCTTCATGTGGTCTGCCAAACCACAATTCCAGCACGAATTACCCGTCACTGCCACAGGAACCTGCACCTCTCTCGCTGCCCGAGGACAATCACGCCTCAAATGACCACGCGATCCACACGCCCAGCATGTGTTCTGATCAGCTCTCGCCCTGTCTTCCTAAACAGGCGCACCATGCCCTCCATTACCACGCCTAGCAGAAGACTGATATCTCCTATCTCGTCCTCTCTTGTTCCGTCCACCACCGGAACTATACTCAACAGCTCTCTTGCCCGAGCCAGAACCAGCACTCCTGGAAGACAAACCCAGGTTCTGCTCAATATCCTTCGCCCTACTAACCAGCACATCAAAATCCGTGTACTCAGCTGCAAGCATAAAGGTCTTTACATCCTACACCAAACCATATCAGAAACGCTCACACCTCTCCCGCTCATCAGGGATAAGCTCAGGTGCATATTGACTGAGACGGACAAACTAAATCTCGTACTCAGCCACCGTCATGCTCCCTTGCGTAAGAGACATGAACTCTCTTTTCTTTTCATCCAGGTATCGCACACCTAGATACTTTCGCTTGAACGCGTTCAAGAAGAACATCCAAGTCACATCAGCTTCCTCCATTCCGGAGACAGTGGTCGTCCACCAGGTATACGCATCATCATGCAACAGCGATACCACACATCCTAACTTCTGCACATCATTGCAGTTCATCTGTCCCAATATCCTCTTGGTACTTTCCAACCAAGATTCGGAACCCTCAGCAGACAAACCTCTGAACTCAGTCCCTCCCAGACTGCGCAGACGTTCCAAAGGTAATCTCGCATTAGCATATCCCTGATGCCCAGCTCCATGAGCTCCAGCTACTGCCGCCTAAAAGGCTCCAGCAATAGCTTGTATCAAAACAGTCATGTCAGGAGCAGCTTTCCCCTGAACACCATCAGGTCCAGCGACCCCAGCACCAGCACCAACACCAGCATTCTCACCCCCAGCACCATCACCGCCAGGTGGTCCACCACCAGGGGGAGGAGGCAGATCCACAACATTATCAGCATTCTCCTCATTCTCGTTCTGAGCCATAGCTCGCGTATTAACTCTCGTCTCTCTACGAGGTCCCATTCACTAAAACAATGCACTAACACAAATGCAATAAACTTAATTAGGCTCAACAAGGTGAGTAATCCAAGCACTCAAGCTCATTTTTCAAAAACAATTCATTTCATTAGTTTTGATATGGCAATGGGTCCCTCTAACATGCTTCAACACAGCATAACATCACAACTGCAAAATACTTACAATTCATGCATCAAACTTTCACTTAAAAAAACATATCATGCAATCATTCATACATCACCCACACAGCCATTCTCGTTTATTCGAGAACTCAGCTCTGATACCACCAAATGTAACCTCCTTAGCCCGGCCAAGACGGTTGACCCGAACTATGAAGATTACACGGGGAAAACCAAAGTCAACCCAAAAGACAACCTTGATTAACGACCTTTTTTTCTTTTTAGTCTTGTCTAGATGCACATTAAACCTAAGCGTACTCTTGAGAAACACATACTTGAAAAGAACAACGATCGGATTACATTAAGGGGCTCAATTGCACAAATTACAACTATTAGGGACCAAAATGTAAATTCTGAAAATAAAGAGAACTTAACTGATTTTTACGTTACCAATACCAAATTAGTCATATTACATGCTTCCCTGTCAAATTTCACTTCAATCAGACATCTCAAACTCACTCAATTGCAAATACAAATTCCAGGACTAAAACGTAAAACTTGCAAACCACAAAACCATTCAAATCAGTGCCCAACGGTCAACTGTTTCGGAACGGGGTTGATCGTTCCGAAACGCGGGTTCATTTTGAGACCTGTATCGAAACAGGCCCTGGCAGTGGCCAAAACGTTTCGGAACGACCTCTACCCGTTTCGATACACGAAGGCCATTACAGGCCCCTATTTCGAAACGCTAGGGCCCGTTCCGATACGGATTGCCCAGAAAGTGCAGAATTTGCTGGTTTAACATGCATTTATCCACTCAATCACAACCTAATGACCTCCTAATCATGCCAACAAGTCATCATACATATAAGGTACACATTTGCATCATCAAAACTCATTCATGGCATCAATTAGGAAAATCCACAAGTCTATAGGCATGCATCCTAATATTCAAAACCAACCAATCATCAAATCATCAAAGCAAACACCAAAATGGCCATTTACAAGTCCAAAACATTAAAGGCATCATGCCACACTTAGGGAGTCCAAAACATCTCCCAAAACACAACCTAGGTTCCCATTGCCAAATACCAAAAACTAATAATGTGTGAAAAAGTCACCATACATGAGCTTAGCTTTCCCTTGGATTCTTAGCCTCCTTGCTGCCCTCAAAACACTCAATTCTCTGCATTATTGGTTCAAGAAAGAGAGCGTAAGCACAATCGCTTAGTGAGGCATGCTCTAAAGAAACAACACAATAATGCATTTTATAAAACACCTTTCATAAGGCCTTTAAACTCATAAACATCATTTCTCATGCAACAATCCATACACAGCAAGCATCTCATGCTTCATTAACATCAACATGTCATATTGGCTTCCAAGTGATAAACCATAACCATTTTCAACATAAAACACAATCGGATACACGGATTACAAGCGTTGTCCCATACGCTTCATACACACTACCGAACACACAAGGTGGAATTTACCGGTACAATCACAACCCCTCAACACCCGTGATGGAGTTTAACGGTACAATCACAACCCCTCCACATCAGTCATCGGTAGTTGTATAACATCACTAACGAGAACACGGGACACACAACACAAGATTCACACATGGCCTTTTAACCACCATTGTGATCTTAACCATCTCGTTAGTGTACTTGGATGGAGTTTACGGTACAATTACAACCCCTCAACATCCAAGGCGACTTTATTCACGGTGCACCCAATCATATAACCGGCTAACTATATCCGATTCAAGTACTTTAAAACCATTACATCACTTGCCAATATACATCATTTATCATCAACAATCCACTGTTTTAAAGCATTAATCAAAGCCATTAAACCATCATGCATCACTATGCATCAAAACCACATTTATCCATAACAAACCAAGGATCTCTTACCTTGAACATCCTTCAACACATGGCTTTCAAAACCAGCATTAATCATGCTAAAACATGCTTTCAAAACAGAATTTAAACATGCAAATTAAATTCATTGCATCCAACCATCTCATGGTTCATCAAAGAGAGAGTTTTCCCGAAAACTTACTCTTGAGCTTAGTTAAGTTGCTTAGACTTAAACTAAGCTCCCAAACCTTCAAACATTCATTACAAAGCTGGAAATCCCAACTTCACTCACCAATTCCGTTTCGCAAGCTTACCGAAACGCCGTTCAAGCCTCCGGATCAACACCACAAGGATCCGAAGATGTCTCCCCTGTTTTAAACACATCAAAGCAGAGGATTAATGCATCATCATGCATTAAAATCTTCAGCCATTACACCTAAAGTCGCTGCTCTCACCAAATCTAACATTTCGGCTACCAAACATAACTGAAATCACTTCCAAAGTCTTCCACCACATTACCCAGCCAAGATCCATCACTTCTAGAGATTCTTAAACATAAATTAACATCCAAAAAGAACCTAAACTCGTCCTTATATCTCCATCTATAACAGAACACGAAGATCACCCCAAAAACCACCATTTTCATAAGCAAAAACTTAGGAAATTCAACCTATTTGGGATTGCATTGATTAAACCTCAATTACACATCATTAAACATCCAAAATACATTAAAAAGCCATCTCAAAATAGAGCCCAAACAATCACCACGAAATTCTTCAAGATTTAATCCAAATCTTGAGTTTTAAGCCAAAATCAAGATCACAGCATTAAAACCTTTCATAAAACTTAATTTAAGGATTGGGAACTTGGTAATTTCAGTAAAGAACTGAGTATTTAGAGGAGAAGAACATCATTACCTCTAAATGTAGATTTCTCCTTGATTAGAGCCAAAATCCTTGAAAATTCAATAAGCAAATCAAGAGGTTTTGATGTAGAAAGGATTAGGAATCAATTGATGATTGAAACCTCATCATTTAGTGTGAAAATCAGAAGAAATGTTGCTGTGGAAATGTGTTTGGCTGAGGGAATTTTGAGAGAAAATGAGATGAGAAAGTTTTTAAGAAAGTTAGTTATGAAAAGCTAAAATATGGTTTCCCTCTTTTCCTTTAATTAATTAAACATTAATAAAATCATTAAATCTAAGAAAAATCTAGAGAAATCCTTCCTTCGGTAAATTAGCTCCTTAAAGATTCAAAGTTTCAATCCTTACAAAACAGTCACCACTGAACTTTTCAAAAATTACATTTTAGTCACTATTTCAAAATGTTGCACTTCCTAACCTTATTTTGTAAAACTGAATTCACCACTCTCTTATATATATTAAAAGAGGATTTTTAGATATTTTTCCATATTTTTAAAGCATCCCGAACTAGGCTTTCCCTAAAACCACCTTTTATATTCGAACCGAAAATCAGACCGGTCCGGTTCAGACCCTAAACTTCCAAGCCCAAAATTGGGGTGTTACAACAGAAATTGAAATTTTGCAATACAATAGTGTGGAAAAGATCGTAATCAATGATATGAACTTATAAGTTTTGATTAAAACTTGTTTTGCGGTCCTTTTTGTAGTGGTTTGGGACATGCGAGTCTAAATAGGCCGTAAAATGGACCCGTTTGACTTTTAGCTGAGTAAAAAGTATAAAAATTGTGTTTTTGCAATATAATCATGTTGAAAAGCTCGTAATCAAAGATATGAACTCCTAACGTTTGATTAAAACATGTTTTCGGTCCTATTTGTAGAGTTTTCTGGTGAGCGGGTCTAAATGGACCTTAAAATGGACCCGTTGGACTTTTAACTAGTAAAAAATACAGAAATTGAGTTTTTTCAATATAATCTTGTTGAAAAGCTCGTAATCAATGATATAAACTCTTAAGTTTTGATTAAAACTTGTTTTGTGGTCCTTTTTGTAGAGGTTTCGAATGGGCGGGTCTAAATGGGCCGTAAAATGCACCCGTTGGACTTTTAACTGAGTAAAAAGTACATAAATTGAGTTTTTGCAATATAATCGTGTTGAAAAGATTGTAATCAATGATTTAAAGTCCTAAAATTTGATTAAACTTGTTTTTCGGTCCATTTTGTAGAAGTTTTGGGCGAGCGGGTCTAAATGGTCTGTAAAATGGACCTGTTGGACTTTTAACTTAGAAAAAAATACAGAAATTGAGTTTTGGAAAATAATCTTGGTGAAAAGCTGGTAATCAATTATATGAACTCCTAAGATTTGATTAAAACTTGTTTTTGGTCATTTTGAAGGGGTTTCGGGCGAGCGGGTCTAAATAGGCGTTAAAATGGACCCGTTGGACTTTTAACTGGGTTAAAAGAACAAAAAATTAGTTTTTGCAACACAATAGTGTTGAAAAGCTCGTATTCAATGATATGAACTCCTAGAATTTGATAAAAACTTGTTTTCCGGTCCTCATTGTAGAGGTTTCGGGCGAGCGGGGCTAAATGGGCCTTAAAATGGACTCGGTGGACTTTTAACTGAGTAAAAAGAACAAAAATCAAAGTTTTGCAATACAATAGTCTTGAAAAGCTCATAATCAATGATATGAACTCCTAAGTTTTGATTAAAACTTGATTTGCGGTCTTTTTTCTAGAGGTTTCGGATGATAGGGTCTAAATGGGCCGTAAAATTGACCCGTTGGACTTTAAACTGAGTAAAAAGTACAAAAAAAGAGTTTTTGCAATATAATTGTGTTGAAAAGATCGTAATCAATGATATGAAGTCCTAAAATTTGATTAAAACTTGTTTTTCAGTCCTTTTTGTAGAGGTTTCGGGCGAACGGGTCTAAATGGGCGTAAAATGGACCCGTTGGACTTTTAACTAAGTAAAAAATACTGAATTTGAGTTTTTGCAGTATAATCTTGTTGAAAAGCTCGTAATCAATTATATGAACTCGTAAAATTGGATCAAAACTTGTTTTCGGTCCTTTTTGTAGAGGTTTCGTACGAGCGGGTCTAAATGTGCCATAAAATTGACCCGTTGCAAAGATCGTAATCAATGATATGAACTACTAAGTTTTGATTAAATTTTATTAGCGGTCTAAATGGGTCGTAAAATGGACCCGTTTGAAAGATTTTTCGGACGAGCGGGTCTAAATGGGTCGTAAAATGGACCATTGGACATTAAACTTAGTAAAACATGTTTTTCGGTCCTTTTTATAGAGGTTTCGAGTGAGGGGGTCTAAATGGGCCGTAAAATGGTCCCGTTGGAATTTTATTTGAGTAAAAGTACATAAATTGATCTTTTACAATATAATCTAATTAAAAAGCTAGAAATCAATTATATGAACCCCTAAAATTTGATCAAAACTGATTTTTAGGTCATTTTTGAAGAGGTTTCAGGCGAGCGGGTCTAATTGGGCGTTAAAATGGACCCGTTGGACTTTTAACTAGGTTAAAAGAACAGAAATTGTGTTTTTGCAACACAATAGTGTTGAAAAGATCGTAATCAATGATATAAACTCCTAAGTTTTGATTAAAACTTGTTTTTCGGTCATTTTTGAAGAGGTTTCGGGCGAGCGTGTCTAAATCGGCCTTAAAATGGACCCGTTGGACTTTTAACTGGGTTAAAAGAACATAAATTGAGTTTTTGTAATACAATAGTGTTGAAAAGCTCGTAATCAATGATATCAACTCCTAAGTTTTGATTAAAACTTGTTTTCGGTCCTTTTTGTAGAGGTTTCGGGCGAGCGGATCTAAATGGTCCGTAAAATGGACCAGTTGGACTTTTAACTGAGTAAAAAATACAGAAATTGAGTTTTTGGAATATAATCTTGGTGAAAAGCTCGTAATCAATTATATGAACTCCTAAAATTTGAATAAAACATGTTTTCGGTCTTTTTTGTAGAGGTTTCGGGCGAGCGGGTCTAAATGGGCCTTAAAATGGACCCGTTGGACTTTTAACTCAGTAAAAATACAGAAATTGAGTTTTTGCAATAAAATCTTTTTGAAAAGCTCGTAATCAATGATATGAACTCTTAAGGTTTGATTAATACTTTTTTTGCGGTCCTTTTTGTAGAGGTTTCGGACGAGCGGGTCTAAATGGGCCATAAAATGGACCCGTTGGACTTTTAACTGAGTAAAAAGTACATAAATTGAGTTTTTGTGATACAAGCTTGTTGAAAAGATCGTAATCAATGATATGAAGTCCTAAAATTTGATTAAACTTGTTTTCCGGTCCTTTTTGTAGAGATTTCGGGAGAGCGAGTCTAAATGAGCCGTAGAATGGACTCATTAGACTTTTAACTGAGTAAAAAAGAAAGAAATTGAGTTTTTGCAATATAATATTTTTGAAAAGCTCGTAATCATATTTTTGAACTCCTAAAATTTGATTAAAACATGTCTTCGGTCCTTTATGTAGAGGTTTGGAACAAGCAGATCTAAATAGGCCGTAAAATGGACCCGTTGGACTTTTATCCGAGTAAAAAGTATAAAAATTGAGTTTTTGCATTATAATCGTGTTGAAAAGCTCATAACCAAAGATATGAACTCCTACAATTTGATTAAAACTTTTTTTTGCGGTCCTATTTGTAGAGATTTCGGGCGAGCGGGTCTAAATGGGCCGTAAACTGGTCCCGTTGGACTTTTATTTGAGTAAAAAGTACATAAATTGAGCTTTTGCAATATTATCGGGTTGAAAAGCTCGTAATCAGTTATATGAACTCCTAAAATTTGATGAAAACTGATTTTTAGGTCATTTTTGAAGATGTTTCGGGCGAGCGGGTCTAAATGGGCCATAAAATAGACTCGTACAACTTTTAACTGGGTTAAAGGAACAGAAATCGAATTTTTGCAATACAATAGCGTTGAAAAGCTCGTAATCAATGATATGAACTCCTAAGTTTCGATTAAAACTTGATTTGCGGTCCTTTTTGTAGAGGTTTCAAGCGAGCGAGTATAAATGGGTCGTAAAATGGACCCGTTGGACTTTTAACTGAGTAAAAAGTACATAATTTGAGTTTTTGCAATATAATTCTGTTGAAAAGATCGTAATCAATGATATGAAGTCCTAAAATTTGATTAAAACATGTTTTTCGATCCTTTTTGTAGAGGTTTCGCTCGAGCGGGTCTAAATGGGCATTAAAATGGACTTGTTGGAATTTTAACTTAGAAAAAAATACAGGAATCGAGTTTTTTCAATATAATCTAGTTGAAAAGCTTGTAATCAATTATATGAATTCCTAAAATTTTATTAAAACTTGTTTTCGGTCATTTTGAAGAGGTTTCGGGCGAGCGGGTCTAAATAGGCGTTAAAATGGACCCGTTGGACTTTTAATTGGGTTAAAAGAACAAAAATTTAGTTTTTGCAACACAATAGTGTTGAAAATCTCGTATTCAAAGATATGAACTCCTAAAATTTGACCAAAACTTGTTTTTCGGTCCTCTTTGTAGAGGTTTCGTGCAAGCGGGGCTAAATGGGCCTTAAAATGGACCCGGTGGACTTTTAACTGAGTAAAAAGAACAAAAATCAAAGTTTTGCAATACAATAGTCTTAAAAAGCTTATAATCAATGATATGAACTCCTAAGTTTTGATTAAAACTTGATTTGCGGTCTTTTTTCTAGAGGTTTCGGACGATAGGGTCTAAATGGGCCGTAAAATTGACCCGTTGGACTTTAAACTGAGTAAAAAGTACAAAAATGAGTTTTTGCAATATAGTCGTGTTGAAAAGATCGTAATCAATGATATGAAGTCCTAAAATTTGATTAAAACATGTTTTTCGGTCCTTTTTGTAGAGGTTTCAGGCGAGCGGGTCTAATTGGGCATTAAAATGTACCCGTTGGACTTTTAACTGAGTAAAAAATACGAAAATTGAGTTTTTGCAATATAATCTTGATGAAAAGCTTGTAATCAATTATATGAACTCCTAATATTTGATTAAAACTTATTTTTCGGTCATTTTTGAAGAAGTTTCCGGTGAGTGGGTCTAAATGGGCGTTAAAATGGACCCGTTGGACTTTTAACCTGGTTAAAAGAACTTAAATTGTGTTTTTGCAATACTATAGTGTTGAAAAGCTCGTAATCAATGATATCAACTCCTAAGTTTTGATTAAAACTTGTTTTCGATCCTTTTTTAGAGGTTTCGGGCGAGCGGGTCTAAATGGTCCGTAAAATGGACCAGTTGGACTTTTAACTGAGTAAAAAATACAGAAATTGAGTTTTTGGAATATAATCTTGGTGAAAAGCTCATAATCAATTATATGAACTACTAAAATTTGAACAAAACATGTTTTCGGTCCTTTTTGTAGAGGTTTCGGGCGAGATGGTCTAAATGGGCCTTAAAATGGAGCCGTTGGACTTTTAACTCAGTAAAAAATACAAAAATTGAGTTTTTGCAATAAAATCTTTTTGAAAAGCTTCTAATCAATGATATGAACTCTTAAGTTTTGATTAAAACTTGTTTTGCGGTCCTTTTTGTAGAGGTTTCGGACGAGCGGGTCTAAATGGGTCATAAAATGGACCCGTTGGACTTTTAACTGAATATAAAGTACATAAATTGAGTTTTTGCAATATTATCGAGTTGAAAAGCTTGTAATCAATTATATGAACTCCTAAAATTTGATGAAAACTGATTTTAGGTCATTTTTGAAGATGTTTCGGGCGAGCGGGTCTAAATGGGCCATAAAATAGACTCGTACAACTTTTAACTGGGTTAAAAGAACAGAAATCGAATTTTTGCAATACAATAGCGTTGAAAAGCTCGTAATCAATGATATGAACTCCTAAGTTTCGATTAAAACTTGATTTGCGGTCCTTTTTGTAGAGGTTTCAAGCGAGCGAGTATAAATGGGTCGTAAAATGGACCCGTTGGACTTTTAACTGAGTAAAAAGTACATAATTTGAGTTTTTGCAATATAATTCTGTTGAAAAGATCGTAATCAATGATATGAAGTACTAAAATTTGATTAAAACATGTTTTTCGGTCCTTTTTGTAGAGGTTTCGCTCGAGCGGGTCTAAATGGGCATTAAAATGGACTTGTTGGAATTTTAACTGAGTAAAAAATACAGGAATCGAGTTTTTTCAATATAATCTAGTTGAAAAGCTTGTAATCAATTATATGAATTCCTAAAATTTTATTAAAACTTGTTTTCGGTCATTTTGAAGAGGTTTCGGGCGAGCGGGTCTAAATAGGCGTTAAAATGGACCCGTTGGACTTTTAATTGGGTTAAAAGAACAAAAATTTAGTTTTTGCAACACAATAGTGTTGAAAATCTCGTATTCAAAGATATGAACTCCTAAAATTTGACCAAAACTTGTTTTTCGGTCCTCTTTGTAGAGGTTTCGTGCAAGCGGGGCTAAATGGGCCTTAAAATGGACCCGGTGGACTTTTAACTGAGTAAAAAGAACAAAAATCGAAGTTTTGCAATACAATAGTCTTAAAAAGCTTATAATCAATGATATGAACTCCTAAGTTTTGATTAAAACTTGATTTGCGGTCTTTTTTCTAGAGGTTTCGGACGATAGGGTCTAAATGGGCCGTAAAATTGACCCGTTGGACTTTAAACTGAGTAAAAAGTACAAAAAATGAGTTTTTGCAATATAGTCGTGTTGAAAAGATCGTAATCAATGATATGAAGACCTAAAATTTGATTAAAACATGTTTTTCGGTCCTTTTTGTAGAGGTTTCGGGCGAGCGGGTCTAATTGGGCATTAAAATGTACCCGTTGGACTTTTAACTGAGTAAAAAATACGAAAATTGAGTTTTTGCAATATAATCTTGATGAAAAGCTTGTAATCAATTATATGAACTCCTAATATTTGATTAAAACTTATTTTTCGGTCATTTTTGAAGAAGTTTCCGGTGAGTGGGTCTAAATGGGCGTTAAAATGGACCCGTTGGACTTTTAACCTGGTTAAAAGAACTTAAATTGTGTTTTTGCAATACTATAGTGTTGAAAAGCTCGTAATCAATGATATGAACTCCTATGTTTTGATTAAAACTTGTTTTTCGGTCCTTTTTGTAGAGGTTTCGAGCGAGCGGGTCTAAATGGGCCGTAAAATGGACCCGTTGGTCTTTTAACTGAGTAAAAAATACAGAAATTGACTTTTTGCATTATAATCTTGTTGAAAAGCTCGTAATCAATTTTATGAAGTTCTAAAATTTGATCAAAACATGTTTTTCGGTCCTTTGTGTAGAGGTTTCGGGTGAGCGGGTCTAAATGGGCCTTAAAAAGGACTCGTTGGACTTTTAACTCAGTAAAAAATACAGAAATTGAGTTTTTGCAATATAATCTTGTTGAAAAGCTCGTAATCAATAATATGAACTCCTAAGTTTTGATTAAAACTTGTTTTTCGGTAATTTTTGTAGAGGTTTCGGACGAGCAGGTCTAAATGGGCCGTAAAATGGACTCGTTGGACTTTTAACTGAGTAAAAAGTACATAAATTGAGTTTTTGCAAAATAATCGTGTTGAAAAGATCGTAATCAATGATATGAAGTCCTAAAATTTGATTAAACATGTTTTTGATCCTTTTGTAGAGGTTTCGGGTGAGCGGGTCTAAATTTTGTTTTCGGTCATTTTTGAAGAGGTTTTGGGCGAGCGAGTCTAAATGGGCCTTAAAATAGACCCGTTGGACTTTTAACTGGGTTAAAAGAACAAAAATTGAGTTTTTACAATATAATATTGTTGAAAAGCTCGTAATCAATGATATGAACTCCTAAGTTTTGATTAAAACTTGTTTTTCGGTCCTTTTGTAGAGGTTCCGGGCGAGCGGGTCTAAATGGGCCGTAAAATGGACACGTTGGACTTTTAACTGAGTAAAAAATACATAAATTGAGTTTTTCGAATAAAATCTTGCTGAAAAGCTCGTAATTTATTATATGAACTCCTAAAATTTGATTAAAACATGTTTTCGGTCCTTTTTGTAGAGGTTTCGGGCGAGCAGGTCTAAATGGGCCTTAAAATGGACCCGTTGGACTTTTAACTGAGTAAAAAATATAGAAATTGAGTTTTTGCAATATAATCTTGTTGAAAAGCTCGTAATCAATGATATGAACTCTTAAGTTTTGATTAAAACTTGTTTTGCGGTCTTTTTTGTAGTGGTTTCGAACGAGAGGGTCTAAATGGGCTGTAAAATGGACCCGTTGGACTTTTAACTAAGTAAAAAGTACATAAATTGAGTTTTTGCAATATAATCGTTTTGAAAATATCGTAATCAATGATATGAAGTTCCAACATTTTATTACACTTGTTTTCTGGTCCTTTTTGTAGAGGTTTCGGGAGAGCGGGTCTAAATGGGCCGTAAAATGGACTCGTTGGACTTTTAACTGAGTAAAAAAGAAAGAAATTGAATTTTTGCGATATAATATTTTTGAAAAGCTCGTAATCAATTATATGAACTCCTAAAATTTGATTAAAACGTGTTTTTCGGTCATTTTTTAAGAGGTTTCGGGCGAGCGGGTCTAAATGGGCCTGTTGGACTTTTAACTTGATAAAAAGAACATAAATTGAATTTTTGCAATACAATAGTGTGGAAAAGATCGTAATTAATGAGATGAACTCATATGTTTTGATTAAAACTTGTTTTGCGGTCCTTTTTGTAGTGGTTTGGGACAAGCGAGTCTAAATAGGCCGTAAAATGGACCAGTTGGACTTTTAACTGAGTAAAAAGTTTAAAAATTGAGTTTTTGCAATATAATCGTTTTGAAAAGCTCGTAATCAAAGATATGAACTCTTAAAGTTTGATTAAAACATGTTTTTCGGTCCTTTTTGTAGAGGTTTCGGGCGAGCGGGTCTAAATGGGCCTTAAAATGGACCCGATGGACTTTTAACTGAGTAAAAAATACAGAAATTGAGTTTTCTCAATATAATCTTGTTGAAAATCTCGTAATCAATATGAACTCTTAAATTTTGATTAAAACTTGTTTTGTGGTCTTTTTTGTAGAGGTTTCAGACGAGCGGGTCTAAATGGGCCGTAAAATGGACCCGTTGGACTTTTAACTGAGTAAAAAGTACATAAATTGAGTTTTTGCAATATAATCGTGTTGGAAAGATCGTAATCAATGATATGAAGTCCTAAAATTTGATAAAACTTGTTTTTCAGTCCTTTTTGTAGAGGTTTCGGGTGAGCGGGTCTAAATGGTCCGTAAAATGGATCCGTTAGACTTTTATCTGAGTACAAAATACATAAATTGAGTTTTGCAATATAATCTTTTTGAAAAGCTCGTAATCAATTATATGAACTCTTAAAATTTGATGAAAACTTGTTTTTCGATCATTTTTGAAGAGGTTTCGGGCGAGCGGATCTAAATGGGTCCGTTGGACCTTTAACTGTGTTAAAAGAACATAAATAAATTTTTTGCAATACAATAGTGTTGAAAAGCTCGTAATCAATGATAGGAACTCCTAAGTTTTGATTAAAACTTTATTAGCGGTCCTTTTTGTAGATGTTTCGGAGGAGCGGGTCTAAATGGGCCGTAAAATGGACCCGTTGGACTTTAAACTGAGTAAAAAGTACATAATTTGAGTTTTTGCAATATAATTCTGTTAAAAAGATCGTAATCAATGATATGGAGTCCTAAAATTTGATTAAAACATGTTTTTCAATCCTTTTTATAGAGGTTTCGGGCGAGCGGGTCTAAATGGGCCGTAAAATGGTCCCGTTGGACTTTTATTTGAGTAAAAAGTATATAAATTGAGCTTTTGCAATATAATATTGTTGAAAAGCTCGTAATCAATTATATGAACTCCTAAAATTTGATTAAAACTGATTTTTAGGTCATTTTTGAAGAGGTTTCGGGCGAGCGGGTCTAAATGGGCGTTAAAATGGACCAGTTGGACTTTTATCTTGGTTAAAAGAACAAAAATTGAGTTTTTTCAACACAATAGTGTTGAAAAGCTCGTAATCAATGATATGAACTCCTAAGTTTTGATTAAAACTTGTTTTTCGGTCCTTTTTGTAGAGGTTTCGGGCAAGCGGGTCTAAATGGGCCTTAAAATGGACCTGTTGGACTTTTAACTGAGTAAAAAGAACAAAAATTGAATTTTTGCAATACAATAGTGTTGAAAAGGTCGTAATCAAAGATATGAACTCATAAGTTTTGATTAAAGCTTGTTTTGCGATCCTTTTTGTAGAGGTTTGGGATAAGCGGGTCTAAATAGGCCGTAAAATGGACCCGTTGGACTTTTAACTGAGTAAAAAGTATAAAAAATGAGTTTTTGCAATATAATCGTGTTGAAAAGCTCGTAATAAAAGATATGAACTCCTAAATTTTGATTAAAATATTTTTTGCGGTCCTTTTTGTTGAGATTTCGTGTGAGCGGGTCTAAATGGGCCGTAAAATGGTCCCGTTGGACTTTTAGTTGAGTAAAAAGTACATAAATTGAGCTTTTGCAATATTATCATGTTGTAAAGCTCGTAATCAATTATATGAACTCATAAAATTTGATCAAAACTGATTTATTGGTCATTTTTGAAGAGGTTTCGGGCAAGCGGGTCTAAATGGGCCTTAAAATGGACTCGTTGGACTTTTAATTGGATTAAAATAACAAAAATCAAATTTTTTCAATACAATAGTGTTGAAAAGCTCGTAATCAATGATATGAGCTCCTAAGTTTTGATTAAAACTTGAACCTCTCCCTTTTACAAGGTAATTTGTGTAAACAATGAAAACCTCACAAGGTGGGTGTTTACAAGAATTAAGCTCACAAGAGTGTAAAGAATAAAACAATGAAAAACACTCTCTATACAATATATACAAGAGAAATGAAGAATAAAGACTTAAATGTTATTTCTCTTGATCATGAAGCTTAGATATTTTCTCTTACCATCTTCAAGTGTCCCAAGGTTGCTTTTATAGTGTGGAATGATATTCTAGCCGTTTATGGCCGTTGGAGATGTTTTGGAGCCGTTGGAAGCCATTAAAGTCGAGCTTTAAATGCTCACCTGCACAATGGTTTCGAAACCATTGAAGAGGTTTCGAAACCTTAAGAGGGGATTTGTAAAAACTAGCCGTTTATGGCCGTTGGGGATGTTTTGGAGCCGTTACAGGGCCAAAGTTTCGAAACCTTCATAGAGGTTTCTAAACCTTTGTGCCAAGGTTTCAAAAACAATAGCTTACTGCCCAGAGAGGTTTCGAAACCTTATATGATGGTTTCGAAACTTCCACTTAAAAACACAATTTTGGCTAATTTTTGACTTTAAAAAGTATATTCGATATAGGTGCAAAGTCAAAAATATTTTAAACATATTTTTCAAGTTTTAAGGACTTTTGAATTATTTTTGAAATCTTTAAATAAGTCCAAAACATTTTTCACATAATTGTTATATCAAAATATTTCTCAACAATCTCCCCCTTTTTGATATAACAAAACTTCTTTGAAAAATTGTTTTTGACAAAATCTCCCCCTTAATTTTTCATTTACTTCTCCCCCTTTTGTTATATCAAAAATAATTCAAAATACTCTAAGCTCAAAATAACAATGGAGGTTTAAAATTTTGATTCAATTAAAAATTTTGTTTTAAAATTTGGCTCCCCCTTTCTCGAGCATTCCATTAAATTTTTTAGCACAAATCTTGACACTTAAAGACATTGAATTTCAAGATAGAATCAAATTAAGAGCATATGAAATTCAATTTATCCAAGACTTAAAAAAAATCTTTATGCAAACATATGAATGAAACCATTAGGCTCATATGCATAAAATTTTCAAATAATGTCATGCTTGTTTAGATATTGAAATAAAAGTTCAAATGCATGAACATTAATCAAACAGAAATTAGAGAAACAAAGATATAAGAAATAAAAGCATTAAGCTTAGATGTTACCCAATTTCTTCACTTGTGTGACTAGAGCATTTCCACATCTTTGCATTGCTTTCCATTACTCCAACACACCTACAAAAGACATTTACTTGATTTTTGGTATCCAAATTACTTTGGATCCATTTACATTAGTCACAATGTCTCTAGTTCCCTTAGGAACCCATACTTGTCTAATCCTATAAGATTTTTTCTTCTTTATGGGACAAGTATGCAAGGAATGACCATGATAATGACAATGTGAGCATTTTGTCATTATGGGATGAGATGAATTATTAAAAATAATTTCTTTTCCATTTGCTAAGCTTTCAAGCTTAACTTTTAAATCAAGATTTTCTTTTTCTAAAATTCCATTGCTTATTTTTGAAAACTCTAAATCATTTTTCAAAATCTCATTTCCTTTTTCAAAAGCTAATTTTGTTTTCAAAAGAAAATAATTTTCAAATTCAAGTTTAGAAAACATTTTCTTAAATTTGGAATTCATGGTCTCAAATTCCAAAAATAATTCATCGAAAGCATCTTGTAACTCATCAAATGAATATTCATTTGGATCATTAGAGTTTCCAAATTCATCGAAAACATTTCCTTTACATTGAGATGGTCCTTCTTTGTGTCTTTGGCACTCATTTTCTTCTTCTTCTTAGGAGCTTCCAAATGTCCATCTTTGATAATCATCCAAATGTCGAGGTTGAAGCCTTGGATGAAATACTTCATGATGTTGCTCCATTGGAAGTAACCTTCTCCTTTGAAGAGAGGAGGACACATGATAGAGTGGCCTTCTTCGAATGAAATAATTGTAGAACCGCTTGCCATTTGAAATCTTGAATCGGTGAAATTCGAGCAATCGATCTTTACTCCCGGATGTTAGTCCTTTGATGGAGACGAGGCTCTGATACCAATTGTTGAGTTGATCACACAATTGCAAATGGCCAAGAGGGGGGTGAATTGGCAATTAAAAAGTTGGTGGGAGGAATTGGTGAAAAAAATAAAAGATGACACAAGTAGTTAGAGTGGTTCAAGTTCTCCAAATGAACTCTACATCCACTACCTTAGTTCCCACTAAGGATTTTCAACCAATTCACTACTTGAATTCTTCCCTTTTTCTTGGATGAGGAGGTAACCTTACAAATTCGATTAAGCTTTCTACCCAAAGCTTAATCCACTCAATTTACAAAGAGAAGTTTTGGTAAACTCAAGTAATTCCTCACAAAGGATAAATGTCTACCCAATTACAATTTCAATCACCCCAAACTCACAATACAAAATGACAATTGAAAACAATAGAGTTGGGTACAAGAATTTGACTTTGAAGAGCACTAGGGTTTGGATTTTTGCTTTGATGTTGCTTGTGGGTTCAATAGTTGTTGCCTGGTCAATTGAAGCTTGTTTTTATACCCTTGCATTGATTTCTAGCCGTTTGGGTAGTTGGGATCATCAATAGAGCCGTTGGGAGCAATTTTACAGCATTAAATGCAGCTTTGCAGCCTACCGTATCGGTACTCGGGAAGGGCGTATCGATACCTGCATCAAAGAGGAAAGAGTTGTTGTGCCTGAAAATAGGGCGTATCGATACGCATAGAAGGCGTACTGGTACGGTTTTAAGGGGCGTATCGATACGGAAGGCCGTATCGATACGGTTTTTGCACACTGGAATCCCAAGCCAAGTTTACATAAAAAGTGTATCGATACGCATACCAAGCGTATCGGTACGGTATAACGATCTTTTGAAAATTGGGAAACCAACCAACTGACAAGTAACGGTCAAATAATTAAATGCTCAGATTTTCAAAGATGTGCTTATCGTATCGATACGGTTGCAAGGCGTATCGGCACGGTTTCATGAAAACAATTGCCCAGATGAATATCGTATCGATACAGTTGCAAGGCGTATCGGTACGATTACTTGATTAAAATTCCAGTGGCAAAAGTGGGTATCGATACGCATAGGGGTATCGATACGCCTGGGCATTTTTGCATACTTAGGCTTGAAAAACATACGAAAAGACTTAGGGAATTATATATGTTTAAGAGCCAGTCTTTAAATATAATTTTGTTCAAAAATACTTGTCAATTGTGAGACTTTAAAGAGTACTTAAAAATTTATTGTTTTGCAAATTGGTCCTTAAGTTTATGTGTTATATCAAAATCAATTTCGGTTTTACAGAAACGCTCGTAATCAATGATATGAACTACTAAGTTTTGATTAAAACTTGTTTTTCGGTCATTTTGAAGAGGTTTCGGGCGAGTGGGTCTAAATGGGCGTTAAAATGGACCCGTTAGACTTTTACCTAGGTTAAAAGAATAGAAATTGAGTTTTTGCAATACAATAGTGTTGAAAAGCTCGTAATCAATGATATGAACTCTTAATTTTTTATTAAAACTTGTTTTTCGGTCCTTTTTGTAGAGGTTTCAGGCGAGCGGGTCTAAATGGGCCGTAAAATGTACCCGTTGACTTTTAATTGAGTAAAAAATAAAATAATTGAATTTTGCAATATAATCTTGTTGAAAAGCTATTAATCATATATATAGACCTTAAAATGGACCCGTTGGACTTTTAACTAGGTTAAAAGAACAGAAATTGAGTTTTTGCAACACAATAGTGATGAAAAGCTCGTAATCAATGATATGAACTCCTAAGTTTTGATTAAAACTTGTTTTCCGGTCAATTTTTAAATAGGTTTCGGGCGAGCGGGTCTAAATGGGTCTAAAAATGGACCCGTTGGACTTTTAACTAGGTTAAAAGAAAATAAATTGAGTTTTTGCAACATAATAGTGTTGAAAAGCTCGTAATCAATGATATGAACTCCTAAGTTTTGATTAAAACTTGTTTTGCGGTCCTTTTTGTAGAGGTTTCGGACGAGCGGGTCTAAATGGGCTGTAAAATGGACTCGTTGGACTTTTAACAGAGCAAAAAGGAAAGAAATTGAGTTTTTGCAATATAATATTTTTGAAAAGCTCGTAATCAATTATATAAACTCCTAAAATTTGATTAAACCATGTTTTCGGTCATTTTTGAAGAGGTTTCGGGCGAGCGGGTCTAAATGGGCCTTAAAATGGACCCGTTGGACTTTTAACAGGGTTAAAAGAACAAAAATCGAGTTTTTGCAATACAATAGTGTTGAAAAGCTCGTAATCAATGATATGAACTCCTAAGTTTTTATTAAAACTTGTTTTTCGGTCCTTTTCGTAGAGGTTTCGGGCGAGCGGTTCTAAATGGGCCGTAAAATGGACCCGTTGGACTTTTAATTGAGTAAAAAATACAGAAATTGAGTTTTTACAATTTAATCTTGTTGAGAAGCTCTTAATCATAAATAAGAACTCCTAAAATTTGATTAAAACATGTCTTCTGTCCTTTTTGTAGAGGTTTGGGACAAGCGGGTCTAAATATGCCGTAAAATAGACCTGTTAGACTTTTAACTTAGTAAAAAGTATATGAATTGAGTTTTTGCAATTTAATCATGTTGAAAAGCTCGTAATCAAAGATATGAACTCCTAAATTTTGATTAAAACTTTTTGCGGTCCTTTTTGTAGATATTTCGGGCGAGCGGGTCTAAATGGGTCGTAAAATGGTCCCGTTGGACTTTTAATTGAGTAAAAAGTACATGAATTGAGCTTTTGCAATATAATCGTGTTGAAAAGCTCGTAATCAATTATATGAACACTTAAAATTTGATTAAAACTTGTTTTTCGGTCCTTTTTAGAGGTTTCGGGCGAGCGGGGCTAAATGGGCCGTAAAATGGACCCGTTGGACTTTTAACTAAGTAAAAAATAGAGAAATTGAGTTTTTGATATATAATCTTGTTGTAAAGCTCGTAATCAATTATATGAACTCCTAAAATTTGATTAAAACTTGTTTTTCGATCCTTTTTGTAAAGGTTTCGGGCGAGTGGGTCTAAATGGGCCGTAAAATGGACCCGTTGGACTTTTAACTGGGTAAAAAGAACATAAATTGAATTTTTGCAATACAATAGTGTTGAAAAGATCTTAATTAATTATATGAACCCATAAGTTTTGATTAAAACTTGTTTTGCGATCGTTTTTGTAGAGGTTTGGGACAATCAGGTCTAAATAGGCCGTAAAATGGACCCGTTGAACTTTTTACTGAGTAAAAAGTACATAATTTGAGTTCTTGCAATATAATTTTGTTGAAAAGAGGTTTCGGGCGAGCAAGTCTAAATGGGCCTTAAAATAGACTCGTTGGACTTTTAACTGGTTAAAAGAACAAAAATCATATTTTTGCAATACAGTAGTGTTGAAAAGCTCGTAATCAATTATATGAACTCGTAAGTTTTGATTAAAACTTGATTTGCGGTCCTTTTTGTAGAGGTTTCGAGCGAGCGAGTCTAAATGGATCGTAAAATGGACACGTTGGACTTTTAACTGAGTAAAAAGAACAAAAAATGAATTTTTGCAATACAATAGTATTGAAAAGATCGTAATCAATGATATGAACTCATAAGTTTTGATTAAAACTTGTTTTGCGATCGTTTTTGTAGAGGTTTGGGACAAGTAGGTCTAAATAGGCCGTAAAATGGACCCGTTGGACTTTTAACTGAGTAAAAAGAACATAATTTGAGTTTTTACAATATAATTCTGTTGAAAAGATCGTAATCAATTATATGAAGTCCTAAAATTTCATTAAAACATGTTTTTCGGTCATTTTTGAAGAGGTTTCGAGCGAGCGGCTCTAAATGGGCATTAAAATGGTCTCGTTGGAAATTTAACTGAGTAAAAAATTTAAAAATGGTCTCGTTGAAAAGCTCGTAATCAATTATATGAACTCCTAAGTTTTGATTAAAGCTTGTTTTGCGATCCTTTTTGTAGAGGTTTGGGATAAGCGGGTCTAAATAGGCCGTAAAATGGACCCGTTGGACTTTTAACTGGGTTAAAAGAATAGAAATTTAGTTTTTGCAACACAATAGTGTTGAAAAGCTCGTATTCAAAGATATGAACTCCTAAAATTTAGTTAAAACTTTTTTGCGGTCCTTTTTGTAGAGATTTCGGGCGAGCAGGTCTAAATGGGCCGTAAAATGGTCTCGTTAGAGTTTTAATTGAGTAAAAAGTACATAAATTGAGCTTTTGCAATATTATCGTGTTTAAAAGCTCGTAATCAATTATATGAACTCCTAAAATTTGATCAAAACTTGTTTTTCAGTCCTCTTTGTAGAGGTTTCGGGCGTGCGGGGCTAAATGGACCTTAAAATGGACTCGTTGGACTTTTAACTGAGTAAAAAGAACAAAAATTGAATTTTTGCAATACAATATTGTTGAAAAGCTCATAATCAATGATATGAACTCCTAAGTTTTGATTAAAACTTGATTTGCGGTCTTTTTTGTAAAGGTTTCGGACGAGAGGGTCTAAATGGGCCGTAAAATGGACCCGTTGGACTTTAAACTGTGTAAAAGTACAAAATGAGTTTTTCCAATATAATCGTGTTGAAAAGATCGTAATCAATGATATGAAGTCCTAAAATTTGATTAAAACTCGTTTTTCGGTCCTTTTTGTGGAGGTTTCGGGCGAGCGGGTCCAAATGGACCGTAAAATGGACATGTTGGACTTTTAACTAAGTAAAAAATACAGAAATTGAGTTTTTGCAGTATAATCTTGTTGAAAAGCTGGTAATCAATTATATGAACTCCTAAAATTTGATTAAAACTTATTTTTCGGTCATTTTTAAGAGGTTCCGGGCGAGCGGGTCTAAATGGGCCTTCAAATGGACCCGTTGGACTTTTAACTGGGTTAAAAGAACAGAAATCAAAATTTTGCAATTCAATAGTGTTGAAAAGCTCGTAATCAATGATATGAACTCATAAGTTTTGATTATAACTTGATTTACGGTCCTTTTTGTAGTGGTTTCAGACGAGCGGGTCTAAATGGGCCGTAAAATGGACCCGTTGGAATTAAAACTTAGTAAAAAGTACATAATTTGAGTTCTTGCAATATAATTATGTTGGAAAGATCGTAATCAATGATATGAACTCCTAAAATTTGATTAAAACATGTTTTTCAGTCCTTTTTGTAGAGGTTTCGGGCGAGCGGGTTTAATTGGGCATTTAAATGTACCCGTTGGACTTTTAACTGAGTAAAAAATACATAAATTTAATTTTTGCAATATAATATTTTTGAAAAGCTCGTAATCAATTATATGAATTCCTCAAATTTGATTAAAACTTGTTTTTCGGTTATTTTTGATGAAGTTTCGGGCGAGTGGGTCTAAATGAGCGTTAAAATACATAAATTGAGTTTTTGCAATACAATAGTGTTGAAAAGCTCGTAATCAATGATATGAACTCCTAAGTTTTGTTTAAAACTTGGTTTTCGGTCCTTTTTGTAGAGGTTTTAGGCGAGCGGGTCTAAATAGGCCTTAAAAATGGATCCGTTGGACTTTTAACTCAGTAAAAAATACAGAAATTCAGTTTTTGGAATATAATCTAGTTGAAAAGCTCGTAATCAATGATATGAACCCCTAAATTTTGATTAAAACTTGTTTTACGGTCCTTTTTGTAGAGGTTTCGGACGAGCGGGTCTAAATGGGCCGTAAAATGGACCCGTTGGACTTTTAACTGAGTAAAAAGTACATAAATTGAGTTTTTGCAATATAATCGTGTTGAAAAGATCATAATCAATGATATGAACTCCTAAAATTTGACTAAAACTTGTTTTGCGGTCCATTTTGTATAGGTTTCGGGCGAGCGGGTCTAAATGGGCCGTAAAATGGTTCTGTTGGACTTTTAATTGAGTAAAAAGTACATAAATTGAGTTTTTGCAATATAATCGTGTTGAAAAGATCGTAATCAATGATATGAAGTTCTAAAATTTTATTAAACTTTTTTATGGTCCTTTTTGTAAAGGTTTCGGGAGAGCAGGTCTAAATGGGCCGTAAAATGCACTCGTTGGAATTTTAACTGAGTAAAAAAGAAAGAAATTGAGTTTTTTCAATATAATATTTTTGAAAAGCTCATAATCAATTATATGAACTCCTAAAATTTGATCAAAACATGTTTTTCGGTCCTTTGTGTAGAGGTTTCGGGCGAGCGGGTCTAAATGGGCCTTAAAAAGGACCCGTTGGACTTTTAACTTAGTAAAAAATATAGAAATTGAGTTTTTTCAATATAATCTTGTTTAAAAGCTCGTAATCAATGATATGAACTTCTTAGTTTTGATTAAATCTTGTTTTGCGGTCCTTTTTGTAGAGGTTTCGGACGAGCGGGTCTAAATGGGCCGTAAAATGGACCCGTTGGACTTTTAACTAAGTAAAAAGTACATAAATTGAGTTTTTGCAATATAATCATGTTGAAAAGATCATAATCAATGATACGAACTCCTAAGTTTTGATTAAATCTTGTTTTGCGATTCTTTTTGCAAAGGTTTGAGACGAGGGGTCTAAATGGGCCGTAAAATGGACCCGTTGGACTTTTAACTAAGTAAAATGTAACCCCCTCGTCCCGGTCTGGTCGGATGACCGGTCCAAGTGGGCCACACGGGGAAAACCGAGTGAAAACCTCTAAGGATTCCCCCTCGGTTAACGACCCTAAAATTTCTTTTAACTTTAATCTTGTCTAGATGCACATTTAATCCCTAAGTGGAGCATAACAGCGGAAGATACAATCAACGGAACATTCACCGACCAAACTAAGCATAAACAGTCCATTTTACTTCATTACATCAGGCCGTTTCGAAACGCCCATAGGGCGTTCCGAAACGCCTTGACTTAGTCAACGGCCCTGGGTCAACCATAAGGTGACCGTTCCGAAACAGGGGTGACCCGTATCGGAACGACCTTGACGGTCAATATCTCGTGGTCAACGAGATTTGACCGTTTCGAAACACCAAAGGCCCGTTTCGGAACGGCTACATCTCGCCAATTTCTCAAAATTCCAGTAGCAAAAACGTTCAGAAACGCCCTCATCCGTTTCGAAACGGCAGGCCATTTTCAAAGGGACCGTTCCGGAACAGGGGGGACCCGTTCCGAAACGCCCCCTGTCTGCAGACTCGTCTGGGCTGTTTTGAGGCACAAGGGTGCCCCAAAACACCACCAAAACACCATACAACAGCTAAACAAAGCAACTTAGGGGATAACAACTATACTAGCATGCTTCAACATGATTTAGACATGTCCAACACTAAGGCAACAATCCACAACATGCATTCATTCAAACAACATTCAAACACATGTAAAAACTCTTAAGGCATAGGCTAAAATCCAAAGTAAGCAATTAGGCATGACTTACAATTCATCATGGCAACACAAACCATGCAAAAGAAGGATATAAGGGAATCCATACATGCTCTCAAACAACCAACAACTACTCATCAAAGCTATACATGTCCCATTGCTCAAACTATTACATGTCTAACATTTAAAAACCATACTTGATGAACTCAAGCCAAAAACCACACTTGGAGCCTTCCACTTGCGCGAGCAATCCACGAGCTTAAGGATCTGCAATGTTGAACAAAGAGAGCGTAAGCAATGATGCTTAGTGAGGGTGAGCTCTAAAAACAAACCTCAACATTGCAGGGTCCGAGCACGATCTAGCCAAGGCATTACACACACATACCAAGGATCCACAAAAGCCACATTATAAGGTGCACGAACAATATATACAAGTACATGTCATGAATCATTAAGCTCTACTTTCACAACATAAATAGCCACATCAAACATTCTCACAAGGATCATTAATCTCAACACATGGATACATATATCAAACAACATTGGCACCTAGATATGACTCAAATACGCGGATAACCGCTGGAACTCACATCCAACAACACAACCATTACCTGACGGTGGGATTACACTCATCACCGGTCCCGCGGAGGGGATTCCACTCATCCTCACGCCCCGTCGATGGGATTCCACTCATCACCGACTATATTTAAATACCATTTCCGGGCGTACCCGTACTCCTCCTTGGTGACTCAACGCCACCAAGGCCACGCGCGACTTTTGACTCATGTGTACACACTAACATCCTAATGATCGATCATTTGTATTTAAGTATACTAGTGCCAGTATTTTACTCGTTCCACATTACTCATTTCAATCATTCACGTGCTTAGCACGTACTCACCATGAACACAATCATGAACCAACATCATGCATGCTTTAAGCAATACAAATCATGCCTCATCTCACATGTATAATACAATATACATAAGCATTCATATCACAACACATACGAGGCATATACATTCATACATTCAAGTTCATCCAAGGGCTCTAGATCAAGCTTAGGATTAGGCTACCACCCTAATCCTAACTCTAGGTGGGTCTACCAAGCCCAACCTAGTCCATATACTCAAACCAACCAATTTAAAACCATTTAAGACAATTAACCACTCACCTAAGCTTCCAAGCTCAAAGACCAAGCAAGCGACCGTTCTTCAAATTCCCGGATTCTCTTCCAAAGCTTCACCGACGCCCAAACTCGGTTCTAATCAATCTCAAACACAAACAAAACATTCATAATCAATATCTCATCAACGGAAACAACCCGGATCAACACTTCAAGCACTCAATACCCAAAACAAGTCCCAAAAACAGAATTTCCGAGCTGCCCTTAAAGCCCACCAATATCTTCCAATTCAAGCATCCAAATAACCATCAAACACGCCCAAAGCAGCCCTCATATATAATACTAACATCAGCCCTCGAGAACCAACATTGAAACACCCGAAAAACCACTTTAAAACCTCCCAAAAACCCCTTTAAAGCCAAATTCCGAAAATTGTTTAAAATCGTTTGAAATTCACATATGTGACATCATTTGACTCCTATATACCATAACTAACCATAATAAATCAAAATATTAGGTTTAGCTACACAAAGGCACCACTTTTAATCAAATATTCAAAAACCTCTATTTCCTTAAAACTTCATGAAAACGAAAATAAAGTGTACTTTTGAGAAGAGGGAGGTGAGGGGAGTTCAAAATTACCTTCACCTTTCAATTCGGGGTTGAAATGGAGGAGCTTTGGAAATGGAATAGTGAATGTGGAAGGGAGTTTGGTTTCCCGTTGATAAGCTTTGGAGAAGAAGATGAATAGTAGAGAGAATGGGTGTTTTATTTGACATGTGACTTATTTAGGGCTCAAAAGACTTCTTTGCCCTTAATGAAATGGGGTATTCACAAGGGCATACCCTCTATGGCTATTTGGGGTTAAATTACAAAACATAATAACTCAAATTAATCTAATTTAATTCGGAAACGAAACCCGAAATTCTTAAAAACCATTTTAATTATAAAACCGAGCCCAAAATAATATTAAAATATTATTTTCACCTAACCCCTAAACCCGGGTGTTACAACTCTCCCCCACTTAAGGAATTTCGTCCCCGAAATTACCTGGTGGAAACAGATACGGAAACTGTTCAACCATATCCGCTTTCCTCTCCCACGTGGCCTCTTCCACACCTCTATGTCTCCACAACACCTT
Source organism: Hibiscus trionum (assembly GCA_030270665.1). Taxonomy (NCBI): domain Eukaryota; kingdom Viridiplantae; phylum Streptophyta; class Magnoliopsida; order Malvales; family Malvaceae; genus Hibiscus; species Hibiscus trionum. The sequence goes on along the minus strand of BSYR01000026.1, from coordinate 33,655,628 downwards.
GACCAACTTTATGGTCTTGCCACGCAACACCTTGCTATCAGAAGCAAGTATCTCAACGGGCTCTTCATTATAGGACAAATCCGGATTTAACTCTATTTCCTCAAGAGGCATAACATGAGAAGGATCCGATCTATATCTCCTAAGCATAGACACATGGAAGACATCGTGGATCTTTTCTAACTCAGAAGGTAACCTCAACCGATAAGCTACAGGCCCAATCCGCTCAACTACCTCATACGGACCAATGAACCTCGGACTCAACTTGCCTTTTCGGCCAAATCTCATTACCTTCTTCCACGGAGATACTTTCAGAAACACTTTCTCACCAACTGAATACTCAACCTCTTTCCTCTTCAAATCTGCATAAGACTTCTGACGATCGGAAGCTGCTTTCAAGCGGTCGCAAATCAACTTCACTTTTTCTGTGGTTCCTTTAAGCAAATCTGGCATAGGTAACAACCTCTGACCTGTCTCAGCCCAACAAATCGGAGTCCTACACCGTCTACCATACAAAGCTTCATAAGGTGCCATCTGAATACTAGACTGATAATTGTTGTTGTAGGCAAACTCAACCAACGGTAAGTGCTTCTCCCAAGAACCTTGAAAGTCAATCACACAACAACGAAGCATATCTTCTAGAATCTGTATCACTCGTTCTGACTGCCCATCAGACTGAGGATGATACGATGTGCTGAAATGCAAACGGCTACCTAAAGCACTATGCAAGCAACCCCAAAACCTCGAAGTAAACCTAGGATCCCTATCTGAAACAATAGACTTCGGAACTCCATGAAGTCTCACAATCTCGCGGATATACAAGTTTGCCAACTTGTCTAAGGAATCCGTAGTGTTCACTGCTAAGAAGTGAGCACACTTAGTGAACCTATCAACAATCACCCAAACTGAATTCTTCTTCGAAGGAGACAAAGGCAACCCCGATACAAAATCCATGGTGATTCTCTCCCATTTCCATTCCGGAATCTTCAAAGGCTGTAGCAATCCTGAAGGAACCTGATGTTCCGCATTCACTCTCTGACAAACCATGCAACGGCTCACATATTCGGCTACATCTCTCTTCAAACCAACCCAGAAGTAATCATTCTTCAAATCTCGGTACATCTTGGTACTACCCGGATGCATAGAAAAGGGACTCGAATGTGCTTCACTCAAAATCTGACGTCTCAACTCAACATCTTCTGGTACAACAATTCTATCTCTAAAGCACAACAGACTCTCACCACTGAAACTGTACTCGGTCGGTCTTCCTTCGGCTATGTCTTGAACATGAGGAACTAGGCTCGCATCTTGCAACTGTTTCTCTCTAATCAACTGAATCAAAGGAGGCTTCACTTGCAACTCGGTGATCAGACCACCATCATCGGACACACTCAACCTAGCAAACATAGCTCTCAACTCAACGGCCACTTTTCTACTCAAAGCGTTAGCCACTACATTTGCTTTACCCGGATGGTACTCAATGGTCAAATCGTAGTCCTTTAGCAACTCTAGCCATCTTCTCTGTCTCAAGTTTAACTCTTTCTGTGTCATCAAGTACTTCAAGCTCTTGTGATCGGTGTAAACAATACACTTCTCACCATACAAATAGTGACGCCAAATCTTCAATGCAAAAACAACTGCGGCCAACTCTATATCATGAGTAGGATAGTTCTTCTCATGAATCTTCAATTGTCTAGAAGCATAAGCAACAACCCTCCTATCTTGCATCAGAACACATCCTAAGCCTACGTAGGAAGCATCACTGTAGATCACAAACTCCTTACCTGAAACAGGTTGCACTAACACTGGAGCATTCGTCAAAGCTTCTTTCAATTTCTCAAAAGCTTTCTGTCTTGCATCTGACCATTCAAACTTGACTCCTTTTTGCAACAACTTAGTCAAGGGAGCAGCTACTCTAGAGAATCCATCAACAAACCTCCTATAGTAACCGGCTAATCCTAGGAAACTCCTAATCTCGGTCACGGACTTAGGTTGTTTCCACTCAACAATAGCCTCAATCTTCGACGGATCAACACGGATACCTTCGGCTGAAACAACATGGCCAAGAAACACAACCTCTCGAATCCAGAACTCACACTTACTAAGCTTCGTATACAACTGATTGCTCAACAATCTCTGTAAAACAAATCTCAAGTGCTCATCATGCTCTTCTTCTGTCTTCGAGTACACAAGTATATCGTCAATGAAGACAACCACAAACCGGTCTAGATAGTCTCTGAAAATTCTGTTCATCATGTCCATGAATGCTGCCGGTGCATTCGTGAGCCCAAATGGCATCACAAGAAACTCATAGTGACCATATCTAGTCCTAAAAGCTGTCTTCGGAACATCACACTCTTTCACTTTCAACTGATAGTACCCGGATCTCAAATCTATCTTCGAGAATACTGAAGCACCTCTCAACTGATCAAACAAATCATCTATGCGAGGCAACGGATACTTGTTCTTCACAGTCATCTGATTCAACTGTCTATAGTCAATGCACATGCGCATACTACCATCTTTCTTTTTCGCGAACAACACGGGAGCACCCCACGGAGAACTACTAGGCCTAATGAAACCACGGTCTAATAACTCTTGCAACCGACTCTTCAATTCTTTCAACTCTTTCGGAGCCATGCGATGCGGAGCTATCGAAACTGGGTTAGACCCGGAAACTGTCTCAATCACAAACTCAACATCTCTGTCAGGAGGCAAACCCGGCAACTCTTCAGGAAACACATCTGGAAAGTCACACACTGTTCTGATATCTTTCGGTCTAGCTTCACTCATATCCGGATTCATAACATAAGCTAAATAGGCCCCACATCCAGAGTCCATCAATCTATGAGCCTCTAAAGCTGACACCACATTAGACAAGAACTTAATGTTCTCGCCCACTACCACTACCTCATAGTCATCAGAAAGCTTCAAAGAAATTCTCTTTGTCTCAAAATCCACACTAGCCCGATGCTCGACCAACCAGTCCATACCCAGTATAATGTCAAAACCATAAAAGGGAAGTTCCATCATATCAACTGAGAACACATGACCCTGAATCTTCAGCGGACACCTCCTATACATACGTCTAACCACAACTGTCTCACCAAAGGAACTAGTAACATGCATACCTACATCTAAGATCTCTACAGGAATATCTAACTTCTGTGCATGCTCACTCAGAATGTAGGAATGCGTAGAACCCGAATCAACCAAAGAAAGCAAAGACATAGACTGTAACTCGAAATTACCTGCTATCACATCGGTGTCGTTCCCGGCCTCTCTCTGAGCATAAACTCTCGCTGGTCCTCCAGCCTCTGGCTGCACAGCCACAACATGAGCAAGGTTCCTCTGAGCATCTCCCCTAGGTGCATCAGCCCTAGGCTGGAAGTAGCCACGACCGCGCCCACGGCCTCTCTGAAAATCGTTACCTCTCGCAGGAGCCTGAGCAATATTCGGTGCCTGAGCTGCCTGACGCGGACAGTCCCTCCTAAAGTGGTCCCTCGAACCACAGTTCCAACAAGCATGGAAGTTACCCCAACACTCACCAGTGTGCTGCCTCCCACACTGTGCACACTCGGGCAAACGCCCTCCTCCTCTATGGCCCTGATGGCCTCTACCATGGTGGCCACCGCCACGTCTCTGATCAAACTGATGTCCGCCACCTTTGTGCCTCTTAGCATCTCTACCATCAAAGTTGTTGTGCCTCTTACCAGAACTAGATCCCCCAGAACGCTTGGTCAGCCCCAAGCTATGCTCAATGTCCTTGGCTCTAGCAACCAAGACATCAAAGTCAGAATAATCAGAAGCCAAGGTATACCTCTTAACTTCCTCATGAAGTCCATATCTGAAACGATCACATCGAGCCCTCTCAGTAGGCACTAACTCTGGAGCATACTGACTCAGACGAACGAAACGAATCTCATAATCAGTCACAGAAGCATCTCCCTGAGTGAGAGCCATGAACTCTCTCTTCTTCTCATCTAGGTACCTCGGTCCTAAGTACCTCTTCTGGAAAGCAAACTCAAAGAATTCCCAATCTATCTCGGCCTCTGGAACCCCGGGAGTAATGGTGACCCACCAGGTGTAGGCATCACCCTGAAGCAGTGAGATCACACAACCCAATCTACGTGCGCCCGCACAACCCATCTGAGCTAAGATACGAACCGTCTTCTCCAACCATAACTCCGATCTCTCCGGTGTAGATCCTCTAAACTCCTCGGCTCCCAGACTACGGAGCCTCTCCAAAGGGAGACTAGCATCATCACACCTAGGCTGAGCTGCAGCCTGAGCTCCCGCAACTGCGGCCTGAAACGCTCCCGCTATCGCTTGCACTAGCGGTGTCATGTCAATTCCAGCTGGACCTTGGCCACCTTGGCCACCTTGAGGTCCATCTCCTCCGACTCCATCTTCACCTCCAGCTCCAGGTGGTGGAGGTGGTGGTGGTGGAGGTGGTGGTGGGGCGCCAACTCCCGCAGCCACCGGCCCTTCCAGATGAGCCTCCACACCAACAGCCGGCTCAACAGGAGCCGCAACCCGTGGTTCCTGACGAACCACTCTCGGTCTACCTCTCGGTCTAGACATTGCCCTCACGAAAATTAACTACAACCACAACAACAAAACATACAAGTTGGGTTAGCAAGGCAAGGCTTCCAAGTGTTCAAGTACGTTCCCTCACTAAAACAAAACCATTTTCCAATGTAATAGTAGCAATGGGACTCACACACACATGCTTTGAATAAAACAAGCAACATACTCGTCAAACAAGCAACCATTCTTACAAGCAAGCAAACACCGTGCATATCAAGCAAAAACTTGAACTTACCTCACTTACCTGCCCAAGGTCTCGGTAACCTTAGGCTCTGATACCAACAAGTGTAACCCCCTCGTCCCGGTCTGGTCGGATGACCGGTCCAAGTGGGCCACACGGGGAAAACTGAGTGAAAACCTCTAAGGATTCCCCCTCGGTTAACGACCCTAAAATTTCTTTTAACTTTAATCTTGTCTAGATGCACATTTAATCCCTAAGTGGAGCATAACAGCGGAAGATACAATCAACAGAACATTCACCGACCAAACTAAGCATAAACAGTCCATTTTACTTCATTACAGCAGGCCGTTTCGAAACGCCCATAGGGCGTTCCGAAACGCCTTGACTTAGTCAACGGCCCTGGGTCAACCATAAGGTGACCGTTCCGAAACAGGGGTGACCCGTATCGGAACGACCTTGACGGTCAATATCTCGTGGTCAGCGAGATTTGACCGTTTCGAAACACCAAAGGCCTGTTTCGGAACGGCTACATCTCGCCAATTTCTCAAAATTCCAGTAGCAAAAACGTTCCGAAACGCCCTCATCCGTTTCGAAACGGCAGGCCATTTTCAAAGGGACCGTTCCGGAACAGGGGGACCCGTTCCGAAACGCCCCCTGTCTGCAGACTCGTCTGGGCTGTTTTGAGGCACAAGGGTGCCCCAAAACACCACCAAAACACCATACAACAGCTAAACAAAGCAACTGAGGGGATAACAACTATACTAGCATGCTTCAACATGATTTAGACATGTCCAACACTAAGGCAACAATCCACAACATGCATTCATTCAAACAACATTCAAACACATGTAAAAACTCTTAAGGCATAGGCTAAAATCCAAAGTAAGCAATTAGGCATGACTTACAATTCATCATGGCAACACAAACCATGCAAAAGAAGGATATAAGGGAATCCATACATGCTCTCAAACAACCAACAACTACTCATCAAAGCCATACATGTCCCATTGCTCAAACTATTACATGTCTAACATTTAAAAACCATACTTGATGAACTCAAGCCAAAAACCACACTTGGAGCCTTCCACTTGCGCGAGCAACCCACGAGCTTAAGGATCTGCAATGTTGAACAAAGAGAGCGTAAGCAATGATGCTTAGTGAGGGTGAGCTCTAAAAACAAACCTCAACATTGCAGGGTCCGAGCACGATCTAGCCAAGGCATTACACACACATACCAAGGATCCACAAAAGCCACATTATAAGGTGCACGAACAATATATACAAGTACATGTCATGAATCATTAAGCTCTACTTTCACAACATAAATAGCCACATCAAACATTCTCACAAGGATCATTAATCTCAACACATGGATACATATATCAAACAACATTGGCACCTAGATATGACTCAAATACGCGGATAACCGCTGGAACTCACATCCAACAACACAACCATTACCTGACGGTGGGATTACACTCATCACCGGTCCCGCGGAGGGGATTCCACTCATCCTCACGCCCCGTCGATGGGATTCCACTCATCACCGACTATATTTAAATACCATTTCCGGGCGTACCCGTACTCCTCCTTGGTGACTCAACGCCACCAAGGCCACGCGCGACTTTTGACTCATGTGTACACACTAACATCCTAATGATCGATCATTTGTATTTAAGTATACTAGTGCCAATATTTTACTCGTTCCACATTACTCATTTCAATCATTCCCGTGCTTAGCACGTACTCACCATGAACACAATCATGAACCAACATCATGCATGCTTTAAGCAATACAAATCATGCCTCATCTCACATGTATAATACAATATACATAAGCATTCATATCACAACACATACGAGGCATATACATTCATACATTCAAGTTCATCCAAGGGCTCTAGATCAAGCTTAGGATTAGGCTACCACCCTAATCCTAACTCTAGGTGGGTCTACCAAGCCCAACCTAGTCCATATACTCGAACCAACCAATTTAAAACCATTTAAGACAATTAACCACTCACCTAAGCTTCCAAGCTCAAAGACCAAGCAAGCGACCGATCTTCAAATTCCCGGATTCTCTTCCAAAGCTTCACCAACGCCCAAACTCGATTCTAATCAATCTCAAACACAAACAAAACATTCATAATCAATATCTCATCAACGGAAACAACCCAGATCAACACTTCAAGCACTCAATACCCAAAACAAGTCCCAAAAAAGAATTTCCGAGCTGCCCTTAAAGCCCACCAATATCTTCCAATTCAAGCATCCAAATAACCATCAAACACACCCAAAGAAGCCCTCATATATAATACTAACATCAGCCCTCGAGAACCAACATTGAAACACCCGAAAAACCACTTTAAAACCTCCCAAAAACCCCTTTAAAGCCAAATTCCGAAAATTGTTTAAAATCGTTTGAAATTCACATATGTGACATCATTTGACTCCTATATACCATAACTAACCATAATAAATCAAAATATTAGGTTTAGCTACACAAAGGCACCACTTTTAATCAAATATTCAAAAACCTCTATTTCCTTAAAACTTCATGAAAACGAAAATAAAGTGTACTTTTGAGAAGAGGGAGGTGAGGGGAGTTCAAAATTACCTTCACCTTTCAATTCGGGGTTGAAATGGAGGAGCTTTGGAAATGGAATAGTGAATGTGGAAGGGAGTTTGGTTTCCCGTTGATAAGCTTTGGAGAAGAAGATGAATAGTAGAGAGAATGGGTGTTTTATTTGACATGTGACTTATTTAGGGCTCAAAAGACTTCTTTGCCCTTAATGAAATGGGGTATTCACAAGGGCATACCCTCTATGGCTATTTGGGGTTAAATTACAAAACATAATAACTCAAATTAATCTAATTTAATTCGGAAACGAAACCCGAAATTCTTAAAAACCATTTTAATTATAAAACCGAGCCCAAAATAATATTAAAATATTATTTTCACCTAACCCCTAAACCCGGGTGTTACATAAAAAGTACATAAATTGAGTTTTTGCAATATAATCATGTTGAAAAGATCATAATCAATGATATGAAGTCCCGAAATTTGATTAAACATGTTTTTCGGTCCTTTTTGTAGAGGATTCGGGCGAGCGGGTCTAAATGGGTCGTAAAATGGACCCGTTGGACTTTTAACAGAGTAAAAAATACAAAAATTGAGTTTATGCAATATAATATTTTTGAAAAGCTCGTAATCAATTATATAAACTCATAAAATTTGATTAAAATTGTTTTTTGGTATTTTTTGTAGAGGTTTCGGACGAGCGGGTCTAAATGGGCCGTAAAATAGACCCGTTGGAATTAAACTTAGTAAAAAGTACATAATTTGAGTTCTTGCAATATAATTATGTTGGATAGATCGTTACCAATGATATGAAGTCCTAAAATTTGATTAAAACATGTTTTTCGGTCCTTTTTGTAGAGGTTTTGGGCGAGCGGGTCTTATTGGGCATTAAGATGTACCCGTTGGACTTTTAACTGAGTAAAAATGACAGAAATTGAATTTTTGCAATATAATCTTGTTGAAAATCTCGTAATCAATTATATGAACTCCTCAAATTTGATTAAAACTTGTTTTTCGGTTATTTTTGAAGAAGTTTCGGGCGAGTGGGTCTAAATGAAAGTTAAAATACATAAATTGAGTTTTTGTAATACAATACTGTTGAAAAGCTCGTAATCAATGATATGAACTCCTAAGTTTTGATTAAAACTTGTTTTTCGGTCCTTTTTATAGAGGTTTCGGGCGACCGGGTCTAAATGGGCCGTAAAATGGACCCGTTGGTCTTTTACCTGAGTAAAAAATACAGAAATTAAGTTTTTGCAATATAATCTTGTTGAAAAACTCGTAATCAATTTTATGAAGTCCTAAAATTTGATAAAAACATGTTTTTCAGTCCTTTTTGTAGAGGTTTCAGGCGAGCGGGTCTAAACGGGCCTTAAAAATGGACCCGTTGGACTTTTAACTCAGTAAAAAATACAAAAATTGAGTTTTTGCAATATATATCTTGTTGAAAAGATCGTAATCAATAATATGAACTCCTAAGTTTTTATTCAATCTTGTTTTGCGGTCCTTTTTGTAGAGGTTTCGGATGAGCGGGTCTAAATGGTTTGTAAAATGGACCCGTTGGACTTTTAACTGAGTAAAAAGTACATAAATTGAGTTTTTGCAATATAATCGTGTTGAAAAGATAATAATCAATGATATGAAGTCCTAAAATTTGATTAAACATGTTTTTCGGTTCTTTTTGTAGAGGTTTCAGGCGAGCGGGTCTAAATGGACCCGTTGGACTTTAAACCGAGTAAAAAATACCAAAATTGAGTTTTTGCAATATAATATTTTTGAAAAGCTCGTAATCAATTATATTAACTCTTAAAATTTGATTAAAACTTGTTTTTCGGTCATTTTTGAAGAGGTTTCGGGCGAGCTGGTCTAAATGGGCCTTAAAATGGACCCGTTGGAATTTTAACTAGGTTAAAAGAATAGAAATCGAGTTTTTGCAATACAATAGTGTTGAAGAGGTTTCAGTCCTTTTGTAGAGGTTTCGGGCGAGCGGGTCTAAATGGGCCGTAAAATGAACACGTTGGACTTTTAACTGAGTAAAAAATACAGAAATTGAGTTTTTGCAATATAATCTTGTTAAAAAGCTTGTAATCAAGTATATGAACTCCTAAAATTTGATTAAAACATGTTTTCGGTCCTTTTTGTATAGGTTTCGGGCGAGCGGGTCTAAATGGGCCTTAAAATGGACCCGTTGGACTTTTAACTGGGTAAAAAGAACAGAAATTGAAATTTTGCAATACAATAGTGTGGAAAAGATCGTAATCAATGATATAAACTCCTAAGTTTTGATTAAATTTTATTAGCGGTCTTTTTTGTAGATGTTTCGGACGAGCAGGTCTAAATGGGTCGTAAAATGGACCCCTGGACATTTATTTGAGTAAAAGTACATAAATTGAACTTTTGCAATATAATCTAATTAAAAAGCTAGTAATCAATTATATGAACTCCTAAAATATGATCAAAACTGATTTTTAGGTCATTTTTGAAGAGGTTTTGGGCGAGCGGGTCTAAATGGGCGTTAAAATGGACCCGTTGGACTTTTAACTGGGTTAAAAGAACAAGAATTGAGTTTTTGCAACACAATAGTGTTGAAAAGCTCGTAATCAATGATATAAACTCCTAATTTTTTATTAAAACTTGTTTTTCGGTCATTTTTGAAGAGGTTTCGGGCGAGCGTGTCTAAATGGGCCTTAAAATGGACCCGTTGGACTTTTAACTGGGTTAAAAGAATAGAAATTGAGTTTTTGCAATACAATAGTGTTGAAAGGCTCGTAATCAATGATATCAACTCCTAAGTTTTGATTAAAACTTGTTTTTCGATCCTTTTTGTAGAGGTTTCGGGCGAGCAGGTCTAAATCGTCCGTAAAATGGACCAGTTGGACTTTTAACTGAGTAAAAAATACAGAAATTGAGTTTTTGGAATATAATCTTGGTGAAAAGCTCGTAATCAATTATATGAACTCCTAAAATTTGAATAAAACATGTTTTCGGTCCTTTTTGTAGAGGTTTCGGGCGAGCGGGTCTAAATGGGCCTTAAAATGGACATGTTGGACTTTTAACTTAGTAAAAAATACAGAAATTGAGTTTTTGCAATAAAATCTTTTTGAAAAGCTCGTAATCAATGATATGAACTCTTAAGTTTTAATTAAAACTTATTTTGCGGTCCTTTTTGCAGAGGTTTCGGACGAGCGGGCTAAATGGGCCATAAAAAGGACCTGTTGGACTTTTAACTGAGTAAAAAGTACATAAATTGAGTTTTTGCGATACAAACGTGTTGAAAAGATCGTAATCAATGATATGAAGTCCTAAAATTTGATTAAACTTGTTTTCCGGTCCTTTTTGTAGAGGTTTCGGGAGAGCGGGTCTAAATGAGCTGTAGAATGGACTCGTCGGACTTTTAACTGAGTAAAAAAGAAAGAAATTGAGTTTTTGCAATATAATATTTTTGAAAAGCTCGTAATCATATATTTGAACTCCTAAAATTTGATTAAAACATGTCTTCGGTCCTTTTTGTAGAGGTGTGGGACAAGCGGGTCTAAATAGGCCGTAAAATGGACCTGTTGGACTTTTAACTTAGTAAAAAGTACATAAATTGAGCTTTTGCAATATAATCGTGTTGAAAAGCTCGTAATCAATTATATGAACTCCTAAAATTTTATTAAAACTTGTTTTTCGATCCTTTTTGTAGAGTTTCGGGCGAGCGGGGCTAAATGGGCCGTAAAATGGACCCGTTGGACTTTTAACTAAGTAAAAAATAGAGAAATTGAGTTTTTGCAATATAATCTTGTTGAAAAGCTCGTAATCAATTATATGAATTCCTAAAATTTGATTAAAAATTGTTTTTCGGTCCTTTTTGTAGAGGTTTCGGGCGAGCGGGTCTAAATGGGCAGTAAAATGGACCCGTTGGACTTTTAACGGAGTAAAAGAACGGAAATTGAATTTTTGCAATTCAGTAGTGTTGAAAAGATCGTAATCAATGATATGAACTCATAATTTTTGATTAAAACTTGTTTTGCGATCCTTTTTGTAGAGGTTTGGGACAAGCAGATCTAAATAGGCCGTAAAATGGACCTGTTGGACTTTTAACCGAGTAAAAAGTATAAAATATGATATTTTTGCATTATAATCGTGTTGAAAAGCTCATAATCAAAGATATGAACTCCTACAATTTGATTAAAACTTTTTTTGCGGTCCTATTTGTAGAGATTTTGGGCGAGCGGGTCTAAATGGGCCGTAAAATGGTCCCGTTAGACTTTTATTTGAGTAAAAAGTACATAAATTGAGCTTTTGCAATAATATCGTGTTGAAAAGCTCGTAATAAATTATATGAACTCCTAAAATTTGATGAAAACTCATTTTTAGGTCATTTTTGAAGATGTTTCGGGCGAGCGGGTCTAAATGGGCCATAAAATAGACTCGTTGAACTTTTAACTGGGTTAAAAGAACAGAAATCGAACTTTTGCAATACAATAGCGTTGAAAAGCTCGTAATCAATGATATGAACTCCTAAGTTTTGATTAAAACTTGATTTGTGGTTCTTTTTGTAGAGGATTCGAGCAAGAGAGTATAAATTGGTCGTAAAATGGACCCGTTGGACTTTTAACTGAGTAAAAAGTACATAATTTGAGTTTTTGCAATATAATTCTGTTGAAAAGATCGTAATCAATGATATGAAGTCGTAAAATTTGATTAAAACATGTTTTTCGGTCCTTTTTGTAGAGGTTTCAGGCAAGCGGGTCTAAATGTGCATTAAAATGGACTCGTTAGAATTTTAACTTAGTAAAAAATACAGAAATCGTGTTTTTGCAATATAATCTAGTTGAAAAGCTTGTAATCAATTATATGAACTCCTAAAATTTGATTAAACTTGTTTTCGGTCATTTTGAAGAGGTTTCGGGCGATCGGGTCTAAATAGGCGTTAAAATGGACCCGTTGGAGTTTTAATTGGGTTAAAAGAACAAAAAATTAGTTTTTGCAACACAATAGTGTTTAAAAGCTCGTATTCAAAGATATGAACTCCTAAAATTTGATCAAAACTTGTTTTTCGGTCCTCTTTGTAGAGATTTCAGGCGAGCGGGGCTAAATGGGCCTTAAAATGGACCCGGTGGACTTTTAACTGAGTAAAAAGAACAAAAATTGAAGTTTTGCAATACAATAGTCTTGAAAAGCTCAAAATCAATGATATGAACTCCTAAGTTTTGATTAAAACCTGATTTGCGGTCTTTTTTCTAGAGGTTTCGGACGATAGGGTCTAAAGGGGCCGTAAAATTGACCCGTTGGACTTTAAATTGAGTAAAAAGTACAAAAATGAGTTTTTGCAAAATAATCGTGTTGAAAAGATCGTAATCAATGATATGAAGTCCTAAAATTTGATTAAAACTTGTTTTTCGGTCCTTTTTGTAGAGGTTTCGGGCTAGCGGGTCTAAATTGACTGAAAATGGACCTGTTGGACTTTTAACTGAATAAAAAATATTGAAATTGAGTTTTTGCAATATAATCTTGTTGAAAAGCTCGTAATCAATTATATGAACTCCTAAAATTTGATTAAAACTTGTTTTCGGTCATTTTTGAAGAGGTTCCTGGCGAGCGGATCTAAATGGGCCTTAAAATGGACGCGTTGGACTTTTAACTGGGTTAAAAGAATAGAAATTGAATTTTTGCAATACAATAATGTTGAAAAGCTCGTAATCAATGATATGAACTCATAAGTTTTGATTATATCTTGATTTGCGGGTCTAAATGGGCCGTAAAATGGACCCGTTGGACTTAAAATTGAGTAAAAAGTACACAATTTGAGTTTTTGCAATATAATTATGTTGAAAAGATCGTAATCAATGATATGAAGTCCTAAAATATGATTAAAACATGTTTTTCCGTCCTTTTGTGGAGGTTTCGGGCGAACGTGTCTAATTGGGCATTAAAATGTACCCGTTGGACTTTTAACTGAGTAAAGAATACGGAAATTGAGTTTTTGCAATATAATCTTGTTGAAAAGCTCGTAATCAATTATATGAACTCCTAAAGTTTGATTAAACCTTGATTTTCGGTCATTTTTGAAGAAGTTTCCGGTGAGTGGGTCTAAATGGGCGTTAAAATGGACCCGTTGGACTTTTAACTAGGTTAAAAGAACATAAATTGAGTTTTTGCAATACAATAGTGTTGAAAAGCTCGTAATCAATGATATGAACTCCTATGTTTTGATTAAAACTTGTTTTTCGGTCCTTTTTGTAGAGGTTTCGGACGAGCGGGTCTAAATGGGCATTAAAATGGACTCGTTGGACTTTTAACTGAGTAAAAAATACAGAAATTGAGTTTTTGCAATATAATCATGTTGGATAGCGCATAATCAATTATATGAACTTCTAAAATTTGATTAAAACTTGTTTTTCGGTCATTTTGAAGAGGTTTCGGGCGAGCGGGTCTAAATGGGCGTTAAAATGGACCCGTTGTTCTTTTAAATGGGTTAAAAGAACATAAATTGAGTTTTTGCAATACAATAGTGTTGAAAAGCTCGTAATCAATGATTTGAACTCCTATGTTTTGATTAAAACTTGTTTTTCAGTCCTTTTTGTAGGGGTTTCAGGCGAGCGAGTCTTAATGGGCCTTAAAATGGACCCGTTGGTCTTTTAACTGAGTAAAAAATACAGAAATTGAGTTTTTGCTATATAATCTTGTTGAAAAGCTAGTAATCAATTTTATGAAGTCCTAAAATTTGATCAAAATATGTTTTTCGGTCCTTTGTGTAGAAGTTTCGGGTGAGCGGGTCTAAATGGGCCTTAAAAAGGACCCGTTTGACTTTTAACTCAGTAAAAAATACAGAAATTGAGTTTTTGCAATATAATCTTGTTGAAAAGCTCGTAATCAATGATATGAACTCCTAAGTTTTGATTAAAACTTGTTTTTCGATAGTTTTTGTAGAGGTTTCGGACGAGCGGGTCTAAATGGGCCGTAAAATGGACCCGTTGGACTTTTAACTGAGTATAAAGTACATAAATTGAGTTTTTGCAATATAATCGTGTTGAAAAGATCGTAACCAATGATATGAAGTCCTAAAATTTGATTAAACATGTTTTTCGATCCTTTATGTAGAGGTTTCAGGCGAGCGGGTCTAAATTTTGTTTTCGGTCATTTTTGAAGAGGTTTCGGGCGAGCGGGTCTAAATGGGCCTTAAAATAGACCCGTTGGACTTTTAACTGGGTTAAAATAGAAGAAATTGAGTTTTTGCAATATAATAGTGTTGAAAAGCTCGTAATCAATGATATGAACTCCTAAGTTTTGATTAAAACTTGTTTTTCGGTCCTTTTGTAGAGGTTTCGGGCGAGCGGGTCTAAATGGGCCGTAAAATGGACACGTTGGACTTTTAACTGAGTAAAAAATACATAAATTGAGTTTTTGGAATAAAATCTTGTTGAAAAGCTCGTAATTAATTATATGAACTCCTAAAATTTGATTAAAACATGTTTTCAGTCCTTTTTGTACATGTTTCGGGCGAGCGGGTCTAAATGGGCCTTAAAATGGACCCGTTGGACTTTTAACTGAGTAAAAAAATATAGAAATTGAGTTTTTGCAATATAATCTTGTTGAAAAGCTCGTAATCAATGATATGAACTCTTAAGTTTTGATTAAAACTTGTTTTGCGGTCCTTTTTGTAGAGGTTTCGGACGAGCGGGTCTAAATGGGCCGTAAAATGGACCCGTTGGACTTTTAACTGAGTTAAAAGTACATAAATTGAGTTTTTGCAATATAATCGTGTTGAAAAGATAGTAATCAATGATATGAAGTTTTAAAATTTTATTACACTTGTTTTCTGGTCCTTTTTGTAGAGGTTTCGGGAGAGCGGGTCTAAATGGGCCGTAAAATGGACTCGTTAGACTTTTAACTGAGTAAAAAAGAAAGAAATTGAGTTTTTGCAATATAATATTTTTGAAAAGCTCGTAATCAATTATATGAACTCCTAAAATTTGATTAAAACTTGTTTTCGGTCATTTTTGAAGAGGTTTCGGGCGAGCGGGTCTAAATGGGCCTTAAAATGGACATGTTGGACTTTTAACTAGTTAAAAAGAACATAAATTGAATATTTGCAATACAATAGTGTGGAAAAGATCGTAATCAATGAAATGAACTCATATGTTTTGATTAAAACTTGTTTTGCGATCCTTTTTGTAGTGGTTTGGGACAAGCGAGTCTAAATAGGCCGTAAAACGGACCCGTTGGACTTTTAACTGAGTAAAAAGTTTAAAAATTGAGTTTTTGCAATATAATCGTGTTGAAAAGCTCGTAATTAAAGATATGAACTCCTAAAGTTTGATTAAAACATGTTTTTTTGTCCTTTTTGTAAAGGTTTCGGGCGAGCGGGTCTAAATGGGCCTTAAAATGGTCCCGATGGACTTTAAACTGAGTAAAAAATACGTAAATTGAGTTTTTGCAATATAATCTTGTTGAAAAGCTCGTAATCAATGATATGAACTCTTAAATTTTGATTAAAACTTGTTTTCTAGTCATTTTTGTAGAGGTTTCAGACGAGCAGGTCTAAATGGGCCGTAAAATGGACCCGTTGGACTTTAAACTGAGTAAAACGTACAAAAAAGAGTTTTTGCAATATAATCGTGTTGAAAAGATCATAATCAATGATATGAAGTCCTAAAATTTGATAAAACTTGTTTTTCGGTCCTTTTTGTAGAGTTTTCGGGCGAGCGGGTCTAAATGAGCCGTAAAATGGACCCGTTAGACTTTTAACTGAGTAAAAAATACAGAAATTGAGTTTTGCAATATAATATTTTTGAAAAGCTCGTAATCAATTATATGAACTCTTAAAATTTAATGAAAACTTGTTTTTCGATCATTTTTGAAGAGTTTTCGGGCGAGCGAGTCTAAATGGGCCCGTTGGAACTTTAACTGTGTTAAAAGAACATAAATAAAATTTTTGCAATACTATAGTGTTGAAAAGCTCGTAATCAATGATATGAACTCCTAAGTTTTGATTAAAACTTTATTAGCGGTCCTTTTTGTAGAGATTTCGGGCGAGCGGGTCTAAATGGGCCGTAAAATGGACCCGTTGGACTTTTAATAGAGTAAAAAGCACATAAATTGAGCCTTTGCAATATTATTGTGTTAAAAAGCTCGTAATCAATTATATGAACTCCTAAAATTTGATCAAAACTGGTTTTTAGGTCATTTTTGAAGAGGTTTCGGGCGAGCGGGTCTAAATGGGCCGTAAAATGTACCCGTTGGACTTTTAACTGAGTAAAAAATACAGAAATTGAGTTTTTGTAATTTAATCTTGTTGAAAAGCTCGTAATCAATGATATGAACTCTTAAGTTTTGATTAAAACTTATTTTGCGGTCCTTTTTGTAGAGGTTTCGGACGAGCAGGTCTAAATGGGCCGTAAAATGGACCCGTTGGACTTATTTTTTTTAAAGAAAGGCCTCATTAAAAACCCCTACTACTGTCCTTCAAGCAGAGCTAGAGGACCCTAAAAAGGGGAAAAGAGTGCCTATATTTTATTTCAAGAAAGAGTTGTTACAAGATGTTTGATACAAATAGGAATATCAGAAGTAAAAGATAGGGCAGACATATTGCCAAGCGAAAAAGATGCCAAAGAATGTGCTACATGATTTGCCTCACGGCGTACAAAGGTAACAGAAGCTGATACAAAGTCATGAAGAGATTCTTGAATTTGATGAAGAAGGGGCCCCATCGTGGAGAGGTCTAGTCCTGGATTGTTGATTCTATTTGCAATGGAAGCACAATCGGTTTCCAGCAAAATCCGAATCCATCCTTGAGATCGAGCGAAGGTGACTCCGGCTAGAAGGCTTTCCCCTTCACAAGTGACTGCATCCGGACGGCTGCCTAGCGAAAAGGCGAGACCCCCCCACCACTGCACCTGTGGAATCACGTGCCACAGCACCAACCGCCGCAGCACGAGTAGAAGGATTGAAGGCCCCATCGACATTAATTTTGATATGGTTAGACGGAGGAGGAGTCCAGTTGGTGGAGGAGAGAAAAGAAGGTGCTTGGATGATAGGCTCAGTTGCACTGAGGAAGTCATTATGAAGACTAATAGAGTTGACAGCAGTAAGCCAAGATGGTTGCAAATGGCGATTATGAATCCAATCATTACGCCTGTTCCAAATGTTCCAAATAGTAGTGAGAAAAAGTCCAAATTTATCGGAGGATAGCAGGTGGGCGGCTTCTTCCAGCCATTGCAGAGTTGTAGGTACCGAACTTCTGTAAAGGCGAATGGGAATACCAGAAAGTTGGAGGGCTTCAGTGGCCCCTGAGCAATCACGAAGGGCATGCAGTATAGTCTCTGAATGATGACCACAAATGGGACAGGGCCCCGATTCTGGTGCAAAGACTTGTAGTTTAGAACCAACTGGTAAAGCTTCAGACGCCATGCGCCATCCAAAAGTCTTGACTTTAGGCAAAGCTTTAATTTTTGACAGGAATTTCCAAAGACGATTAGGCGGCGTTTGTGGGAGCACATGCCGTTGTAAGTAAAGGTAACCAGAGCGAACCGAGTAGAGGCCTGAATCGTTAGAAGACCAGAGAATAGAGTCACGATGATCATTTATAATCGGTATACCAAGAATGATGGAAGCGTCTGTTGGAGTAAAATATTGATGTACTTTGACAGGATCCCAAGCAGTTTGGTTACGGATCATGAAGTCACGGTATCGGATATGGACTTCATCCGAAATTTCATAATTCCCCGTAAGGGTAATAGGGGAGTGACCTCCCCAAATGTCTTTATGAACTCTTATATTACTATTAATTCCTGGGCGATAAAGGAATCCTGGGAGAAGTCGTTGAATAGCATTGTACATGCCTTGCCAAGCGAAAGAGCCACGAATAGGCTTAGAGGAATCAAGGATATTCCCAGAGGGGAAATATTTAGCTCGATAAATCTGGCCTAGTAGAGAATCTGGTTCACAAATTAGTCTCCATATTTGTTTACCCAAAAGAGCAATGTTGAAATCGTGTAGATCCTTAAATCCCATTCCTCCGGCAGCCTTAGGTAAACAGACATTATTCCATGGTAGCATATGCCATCCTTTTTTGTTGGATTTACCTGACCACCAATATTGTCTAATAGTTGTGGTCATATCATCAATGATGTTTTGTGGAAGGAGATAACAGGACATAACATATTGAGGTAGAGATTGGAGGACTGCTTTCATGAAGATTTCTCGGCCACTAAAAGACAAAAAATGTTTATCCCAACTAGAAAGACGGTCGCGGACTTTATCACGCACGAATCCTAGGGATTCAGTTTTGTTCTTTCCTATAAGCAATGGAATACCTAAATAAACTCCAGGGTTGGACACCTCGCGTACGTGCAGGAGATTGTTTATCTCAGATCTTATAGAAGATGGGGTACGTGGATTATAGTAGATTGTTGATTTTTCAAAGTTTACCACTTGACCGGAGGCTTCAGCATAAGTTTGCAGAGCACGTTTAAGATGGGCTGCTTCAGTTGTAGAATTGTTGATGAAAACCATACAATCATCAGCAAAAAGAAGGTGATTGACTTTGGGTCCATATTTGCATGCACCAAGTCCAGGAAGAATGTTCGTTTGTTGAGCAGCAGATAGGTAGGCAGAGAGCCCTTGCGTGCAAAATAGGAAGAGGAAGGGGGAGAGGGGATCACCCTGACGTAATCCGCGCTGGGGTTGAAAAGAAGGAGATAAAGAGTTGTTAATTTTAATTGAAAAGGAGACTGTGGTAATACATCACATTATAAGGGAAATCCAGTTAGGTGCAAAACCCATGCGTTCCATGACATTTGCTAAGAAGGACCATTCCACTCGATCAAAAGCTTTTTCCATGTCGAGTTTGAGAGCAGCCCCTTGAGATGATTTGGTTGCCCCTGAGTTAATATTGTGAATAATTTCATGGGCGACGAGAATATTGTCAGAGATGTTTCGCTCCTGGACAAAAGCTGCTTGGTTTGGACTGATACAAATGGGAATTGTTTGCTTCATTCTGTTAACAATGGTTTTGGCAACTATTTTGTATAGCACAGTGCAAAGACTAATCGGTCTAAGGTGTCTCATGGTAGTCGGGTCATTTATTTTGGGGATTAGTACCAAAATAGTTTTATTGACCAAAGACATGTCCATAGTTCCTTGTAGTAAGTTGAGACAGAGATTGGTAACGTATTCTCCAACAGTATCCCAATGCTGTCGGAAGAAACTACTGGGTAGTCCATCAATACCAGGAGCTTTCCTAGGGTTAATGTCCCGGAAAGCTTGGAGAATTTCTTCCTTAGTGAAAGGGCGTTGTAAGTTGTCATTCATAGACTGGGTAATGAATGGCGTGATTTTATTAAGGATGTTATCGGATATTTGAGGGTTAGAAGATGTAAAGAGATTTTGGAAATAGCTAGAAGCTATAGACATAATGTCCGATTCAGTTGTACACCATTTAGAATTGGAGTCAAATAAACCATTAATCGAGTTCTTTTTCCTCCTATTGTTTGCTCGAGCATGGAAAAATCGCGTATTTTTATCACCTTGAGAAACCCAAAGTGTGCGGGATCTTTGAGCCCAGTAAGTTTCTTGTTCCAATAGTAGTGTTTAGTTCAGTTCGAAATTTTAAGTATTTATTTTCAGTTGCAGCAGTTAAAGGCCGACATAGGAATTTGTTTATTTTTTTCGTTAAAAATTTAATACGACCAGATGACTTGCGTCTCTGTTGATTCTGCCAGTCCTCTAATTTTGTGCCCACAGCGTTGATTTTATTAATAGCCGTTCCAGGGGTATTTATCCAAGTACTTTGAATAGTTGAAATATTGTCCTTATGATTGGCCCAGCAGTTCTCAAAACGGAAAGAATTGGATGAGCGGTAAGGACGGTTGGACGCAGGGGATGTATCAAGTGACAAGAAGCAGTGGTCTGATTTAGCTACATATTCCGTTGTGATGTTAAAAGAAGGAAATAGGTTTTGCCAAGCTGAGTTAGCAACGAATCGGTCTAGTCTTTCGTGAATAATTGGGGTTAGGGGCCCAACTTTCGACCAAGTAAACCAGCCCGATGAAGGCTTAAAATCAAAAAGGTTGTTGCGTGAGAGGCATTGACGAAAATTTGAAATTTGTGATCTAGCTCTACGAATCCCACCTTGTTTTTCAGAGTCGGAAAGAATTTCGTTGAAATCTCCACCTAGAATCCAAGGAGTATTGATATTATTTGTATTTATGGAGTCAATAGTTTCCCAAGTTTTATATTTTTGGCTTGTTTCAGAGTGGCAGTGTATACCAGTAAATAACATATTGCAATTGTCTAATGTAATTTGTGAATGTATAAAACGCTGGGAGTAAGAAATTAGACTGATATTAATATTGTTTGTTGCGAATAAAGCGATTCCAGAACACCCCTCCGAAGGGGGAATAGAAATAACATTTAAATAACCTAAAGAAATGCATAGTTGGCTACAAGCCACATTATTGAGTTTAGTTTCACATAGGAAAATAACGTCGGGGATGGATTGTCGGACATAATCACGAAGGTGTTGAACCACCGGGGCTTGTCCTAGACCCTGGCAGTTCCAACATAGGATCTTCATTTTGCTCGGCGGGGCTGGGAATCAGCCGCCGCCGGAGAGTTTTTAGAGCTGCTCAACCCAGCTTTCGGAGTGGAATCGGACGGTTTGGATTTTTTTGGCGGGAGCGACACTTGAATGGGGGAGCGGCGTTTCATGCCGCGATTCGGTGGGGCTGGAGCAGGTGCCGGAGCTGCATCATTTGGATATTTTTTTAGTAACCAATGGTTAAAATCATTGAAAATGGTATCGGTAGAAATAGGGGGCTTACGCAGTTCAGCTTCTATTTTCTTAATTTGCTGGGCTGTTGGACTTGGTACACCATCATCAGTTGTGGCCCATTCCCCATCGGAATCATCCTCAGGAATCGGGTAGATGGTGTTCAAAGGTTGGGGCTCAAGAGGGGCTTTCTGCTTAGAGTCTGTGGCTGGTATTTCATTTACTGGGGGGGCATCCCCCATGGCAGTATCATTATTGGGAACATCTTTAGTGGGCTGTTCCGAAAACGAAGCGGCATCACCCTCATTAAGAGAGCCTGCAGTTGAGATAAAACAAAGTTGTTTAGTAAAAGAAAATATTTTGAAAAGGGAGTTATTGTTAGTTGGGGGATTAGAAGATATACCCATAGCAGTAGGTTCATTGATTGGAGTAGGATTATTTTTGGCAGCAGCAACTGGAGCAGGATTAACTGGGCAAGAGAAGAATAATAATGGAAATAGATAAAACAGTAGAGATAAAGTAAATTTATAACGAAAATGAGGAGGAGATGAAAAATTTGAATAAGAGTATAAGAATGTACCATTTGGCAGAGGATTGTTCTGGTTGAGTTCGGGTTCGACATATCGAAGACGCCCCCTTGTACTAGCTGGGTGGCGTCTCGGAGGGAGATAGCGGAGCCATTCTCCGTATTGCAGTTTGTTCAGGTCAAGAGAAGCTCGATTGGGGCAGTTTTCAATCGTATGGCTAATAATTCCGCAACCAGGGCAAATGATAGGAAGGCGTTCATATTGGATACGACACATAGTTTTGTTTGTACCCGATCCTATGAAAACGAAACGGGTCATTGGTTTGGTAATGTTCAGGAATATCTCCACTCGCAGAAATTCTTTCATATTTCCATCCGCTTCTCGTGTATCAGTTCGGATAACATTCCCAACCATCATCCCGAGGGCATGTCCCACAAGGTGCGAACAGTCAAAGTCCTCATAGAGTGAGGCTAGAAGGGAGAAGAATCGTATCCAAATCCTCATCAAGTTGAAGGAATATTCCCCAAGCGGCTTAGCAGGGTCATACTCAGTTATGGCCAGCCATTCATCCTTATAAAGCCAGGGACCCCGATTGAGGACCTCATAACAGGACTTGACGTCCTTGAACTTGATCTTCAAGTAGTTGTCTTGAATGACAGAGATGGATACTACATTATTTGGCTTCCAGATGCCTTCGAATGCGTTAATGACTGCATAGATGTCAACAGGTTTGGAGGATATGAAGCATCCTAAAAGGCATGCCTTGGGGTCTTCTTCGACAAAATCCCAGCCAAAGTCTGGGGTATATAATAGTTCTGTTTCCTCAGATGTAAGGTTGAGAGAGCTTAGCTGTGGGATAGATGAAGATGCCATAGCAGAAGGAAGTTGGAAGAGTAGAGGATAGGAATAAGAGGAGGCTTGCGAGAATATGCTTATTTGATGGATGTTTAAATAGAAGTGGTTGACTATAAAGTATTTTGGTAATTATCAAAAAAAGGAAGGAAATAAATTTTAGTATGGAAATATTTATATTCCATGAGTCATGGGTTAAAGAGGTTTTAGGAGGGAAAGATTTAGAATTAATTGAATAATATGGAGATTTAATATAGGAGGAAATCAGTTTTGATGATTTTGATTTTAATTCATAGGAAACAATAGAAAATTCATAGAGAGTAATAAATTTAACATAAAAAAGGAATAATAATAAAAGATTTGAATAATTTGGGTAATATAACGGTTATTTTGAGTAAGGGATATTCTATTAGCAATAAATAAAAAAATATAGGGACATATTTTTGTACTATTTATGATTACTATTAAAAATAAGGCAAGAATTGAGGGATTGATTTCTTGACACGGGTGGAATTGTGTCAGAGAATTTGACAGGAAATAAGGAGAGTAATAAAAGAGAAAAGTACTCGTATTTCTTGGAAAAAATGAAAAGTTTGTGTAATTTTCAATTTTTGAAAGCAGAATTAAAGGGTGACTGAATTGTCGATTAATCAATTTATCTTTTAATATTGGAAGGTTGATAATAAAGGTAATAAAGGAAAGAAAAAGGATAGTTGATTAAAAAGATTTGGGATATTATTGTTTTAAAAAAGTCGGGAAGAGATGTAATAAATGTAAAAGGAGAAAGGTTTAGAGTATATAGAGGTAGGCTATTGAAGTTGGTGTTTGAAAATACGAGATAAGTTATCGATAGTATAAAAATTTGAATATTATATAAGGAGAAAGGTACCCTATAAAATAGGGGTTTGAGAAGATCCCAAGATTGGGCTAGTAGAGGGTCACCTAAAGAGGCGTAATAGGAATGGAATTCCTTAGTGATAATCGAATGGAGAGATAAATCTATATGTGAACATTCATGTGATACGTAGTGGAAAGCATACATAGCAGAGTAAAAGCATACAAACATGCATCTAAGGATAATATGAAAGCGAGAGAAAAGTAGAGCAAAAAAGAAAGCAGGAAAAAAGCAACCATAAAAAGATACATACCCAGGGGAAGAAGGAAGCGGGGATAAGAAATTTAATACAGACCAAATGAGCAAATAGGGGGGCAAAGAAATAAAATTAAAAACAAAGAAAAATTTACAGAACCAGAAAAAATAGGGGGCGTCCAGTAATTTTGCTCGATTGTATTAGCTAAAGAGAGCATTATCTGCATAAGAATAAGCAGCATATAGAGATTAGTGAGCTTTATGCAAGGATTGTTCAGAATAAAACGAAAATTATTAAAGAGTAAATGATATATGAAACTGTCAGTTAATAGATGGTGATACGTTGGAGGGTTAGCTAGTGTAAGAGGAAGCCAGTTAAAATAAAAAGTAAGGATGCAGAGCCTATTTAGGAAAATACTACACTTAATAGAATTATGATGATAAGTAGATACCGTACTCCAAAAAAGCGTATAAGCAGTAGCTAACATCCATTTAGAAAGAAAGCATATAATAAGGTTAACAGGAAGGAACAATATCGGGTATTCATAAGAAACAATTATTTGCAGATGAGCCATTTCATAAAAATGATTAAAAGGGTGCAGCATTATAAAAGTTAGCATGGAGAATGACTGCAGAAAGTAAATATAAATCACGAATGTAAAATGTGTGATAAAATGGGCTCCCAACATATTCCTTATAAAATACAAAACATCGATGGAAATCTGTGACAGCCATAGAGGAGAAAGGAATATATCGACAAGAATGTATGAGTAGTATCTATGAGTTTTGTAACAAATTACCATAGAGTTTGTTGAAGTGTACTCCTTGGGTTGAGCAGAGAGGATTCTATTTTGACTTGATTGCGAATGATGAGTCATGGAAAATTGAACAAAAAAGAAGTATTGAGCGCGATTGTAATATATAATAAATGAGAATCCCAAGACATGGGCTGGTGTAAGATTCCCTTGAAGGGCTTGATATATATACGAAGCAATAACAAATTTTAGTGATATAACAGAGATATTATCTGAGTGGTTTAGAAATAAATATGAAATAATCATTGGCATAATATGAATGAAATCAAAGAAATATTATGGGAAAGAAGGAACACAGAGATGTTTCAAATGCATAATAGATGTATCTATTATATAATTTATGTTTACATGGTACAGTAACAGAGGATGGATGATGTCAGGGTAGCATTTTGTTATAATATATGGATTAAAATCATAACATTTAAGGATGTTATGGAAACAATAATAGTAAACAAAGGTGAAGAATAAGAAAAGCAAATTGAAGATTATAGCCAAGCACCAAGTTAAACCAGAGATATATACACTCAGAGCAATCTTGAGTAGGAAAGAGTTATCTAAAGAACTAATCAAACCAGTATACAGTAATGAAAAGATATATATCACAGAAAGAGAAAATAAAGGGGGAAACTGAGAGATACGTAGGGTATTAAACCTCCGAATGATAGATCTTCTAACCCCAAGGCAGGTGGTAGTAAAACCATGGTTATTGGGTCTGAAAGAAGCTTGAACCTGGAGAAAGAAAACAGAAGGTAGAAATATTAAGCAAAGAGGTATATGAAAAGTTAGAAAAAAAATAAAGAAAATGGATGGAAACCCTATTCGGCAAATCGACTTAGAGAAAAAAAGAAAACCCTTTTGGAAAGATGCTGCCGGAAACCAAAAACTCCACCAAACCCCAGCAAGGAGGGGTGTAATATTGTCCTCCGGTGTAGATCTGAAACAGGGGCAGAGCACCGTGAGTCGGGAAGGAAACAAAAATACAAGAAAGAATATAAAATAGTAAAAGGGATTTAAAGAAATGCAACGATCTCCATGGGAAATGAGATATATCTCAAATCTGGAGAAAGGATGCGAGATAGGTTGATCAAAAAACCCTAGTCGGTTCGACTGTTTGGGAAGAATCAAGAGGGGTTCAAAAACCCTAAATGGCAGAGAGGGTAGAACGGCCGCCGCAATCAACCGTCGGAAAATTCTAACCCACTCCATTATCGATCTGAAAAAGAAAAAGATGAAAAAAAGTAAATCAGAGAGAGTCATAGAAAACATGTAAGGAAAAATAAATGAAGAATCAAAAAAATGAATGGGAAATCGGTTTGGGAGAGGATTGAAATCAACCCAAAACCCGATTAATAGAAAACCCATGGATTGCCCAGATCTGGAAAGCACAAGCAAGGGATTTGTAGATCTACAGAGAAAATAAAAGAAAATTAAAAAAGAAAAAGATATAAAAGAAAAAATCATAGATCTGGAAACAGAAATTTTAAAACTTATCTGGAATGCCCTTTGAGTTCCTTGGTTAGGGATGAGTAGCCAAGACGGGGGCTTAGACCAAACCTCTAGATCCGAGAAACGCCGGAGATCCGAGAATCGCCAGAGAGGTTTTAAAGGGGACAACCAAATCAGAAAAGATGTAGCGATAAGAGAGGAATAAAATGATCCATTAACCAGAGATAAAAAACGATATGAAAAAAAGACAGAGAACACAAAATAAGAGAATTAGCCTGAAAGATCTGTATATTGCATGAATCAATATACTGCTGGAATAAACAGAAGGGGAGAAGCAAAATGATTAGAAAACAAGGAAAAAAATGAAATAAGATAAGAATAATACAAACCGTATGTGATAAAAGGTGGGTGAGTGGGATGACTCTCTGATTTCTCGTCCCGATTTCCAAGGGATACAAAAATGATCTGTTCTCGATTGGCTTGCAAAAGCGGCAGAGAAGGGGAAGCGCCGTGTGGGGGAAGAGGATTGGTGGAAAAGAAATTGAAATTTCCACAGGAAAAAAAGGAAAAAGAGGAAGAACAAGCCAAAACTCAAAAGAGACCCCCGGAAAAAATGAGAGAGAATTGAGAGCCACCCGTTGGACTTTTAACTAAGTAAAAAGTACAGAAATTGAGTTTTTGCAATATAATCGTGTTGAAAAGATTGTAATCAATGATATGAAGTCCTAAAATTTTATTATACTTGTTTTCCGGTCCTTTTTGTAGAGGTTTCGGGAGAGCTGGTCTATATGGGCCGTAAAATGGACTCGTTGGACATTTAACTAAGTAAAAAAGAAAGAAATTGAGTTTTTGCAATATAATATTTTTGAAAAGCTCGTAATCAATTATATGAACTCCTAAAATTTGATTAAAACTTGTTTTCGGTCATTTTTGAAGAGGTTTCGGGGGAGCGGGTCTAAATGGGCCTTAAAATGGACCCGTTGGACTTTTAACTGGATAAAAAGAACAGAAATTGAATTTTTGCAATACAATAGTGTGGAAAAGATCGTAATCAATGATATGAACTCAAAAGTTTTGATTAAAACTTGTTATGCGGTCCTTTTTGTAGAGGTTTGGGACAAGCGGGTCTAAATAGGCCGTAAAATGGACCCGTTGGACTTTTAACTGAGTAAAAAGTATAATAATTGAGTTTTTGCAATATAATTGTGTTGAAAAGCTCGTAATCAAAGATATGAACTCCTAAAATTTGATTAAATTTTTTTTTGTGATCCTTTTTGTAGAGATTTCGGGCGAGCGGGTCTAAATGGGCCGTAAAATGGTCCCGTTGGACTTTTAATAGAGTAAAAAACACATAAATTGAGCCTTTGCAATATTATCGTGTTGGAAAGCTCGTAATCAATTATATGAACTCCAAAAATTTGATCAAAACTGGTTTTTAGGTCATTTTTGAAGAGGTTTCGGGCGAGCGGGTCTAAATGGGCCTTAAAATGGACCCGTTGGACTTTTAACAAAGTTAAAAGAACATAAATCGAATTTTTGCAATGAAATAATGTTTAAAAGCTCGTAATCAATGATATGAACTCCTAAGTATTAATTAAAACTTTATTAGCGGTCCTTTTTGTAGATGTTTCGGACGAGCTGGTCTAAATGGGCTGTAAAATGGACTCGTTGGACTTTAAACTGAGTAAAAAGTACATAATTTGAGTTTTTGCAATTTAATTCTGTTGAAAAGATCATAATCAATGATATGAAGTCCTAAAATTTGATTAAAAATGTTTTTCAGTTCTTTTTGTAGAGGTTTCGGGCGAGCAGGTCTAAGTGGGCCGTAAAATGGTCCCGTTGGACTTTTATTTGAGTAAAAAGTACATAAATTGAGATTTTGCAATATAATCTAGTTGAAAAGCTCGTAATCAATTATATGAACTCCTAAAATTTGATCAAAACTGATATTTAGGTCATTTTTGAAGAGGTTTCAGACGAGCGGGTCTAAATGGGCCTTAAAATGGACCCGTTGGACTTTTAACTAGGTTAAAAGAGCATAAATCTAATTTTTGCAATACAATAGTGTTGAAAAGCTCGTAATCAATGATATGAACTCCTAAGTTTTGATTAAAACTTGATTTGCGGTCCTTTTTGTAGAAGTTTCGGGCGGGTGGGTCTAAATGGGTCATAAAATGGACCCGTTGGACTTTTAACTGAGTAAAAAGTACATAATTTGAGTTTTTGCAATATAATTCTGTTGAAGAGATCGTAACCAATGATATGAAGTCCTAAAATTTGATTAAAACATGTTTTTCGGTCCTTTTTGTAGAGGTTTCGGGCGAGCGGGTCTAAATGGGCATTAAAATGGACTCGTTGGACTTTTAACTGAGTAAAAAATACAGAAATTGATTTTTTGCAATATAATCTAGTTGAAAAGCTCGTAATCAATTATATGAACTCCTAAAAATTGGTTAAAACTTGTTTTTCAGTCATTTTGAAGAGGTTTCGGGCGAGCGGGTCTAAATGGGCGTTAAAATAGACC
This sequence comes from Hibiscus trionum, assembly GCA_030270665.1. Classification (NCBI taxonomy): domain Eukaryota; kingdom Viridiplantae; phylum Streptophyta; class Magnoliopsida; order Malvales; family Malvaceae; genus Hibiscus; species Hibiscus trionum. Next base: position 33,627,269 of record BSYR01000026.1, on the reverse strand, counting down.
CGTTGGACTTTTAACTGGGTTAAAAGAACATAAATTGAGTTTTTGCAACACAATTGTGTTGAAAAGCTCGTAATCAATGATATGAACTCCTAAGTTTTGATTAAAACTTGCTTTTTCAGTCATTTTTGAAGAGGTTTCCGGCAAGCGGGTCTAAATGGGCCTTAAAATGGACCCGTTGGACTTTTAACTGGGTTAAAAGAACAAAAATTGAATTTTTGCATACAATAGTGTCGAAAAGATCGTAATCAATGATATGAACTCATAAGTTTTGATTAAAACTTGTTTTGCGATCCTTTTTGTAGAGGTTTGGGACAAGCGGGTCTAAATAGGCCGTAAAATGGACCCGTTGGACTTTTAACTGAGTAAAAAGTATAATAATTGAGTTTTTGTGTAACACCCTAAAAACCAACCTAGTACGAATTAAAGAGAACGACAACGATATCGTAAACATTTTACGATTTAATTAAGATAGAATTGAAATCATATGAACTAAGCCCTATTAAGTTACAAATGAATAAGAATTAAGGATATGTTTGTATGAAAAATTATAAGATTTGAACTTGATAAATAAGTGATATATAAAAATGTTACATAGATTAATCTAAAGTTAATATTAGATTAAAGTAAAACAATGTTATATATATATATATATTATGTGAGATAATGGCTGATGATTAAATTAAACTTAGTGGAGATGCTTGGAAATCAAACACTCCAAGTGTCCTCGTGAGGACCATATTCAGCCACCTTAGTTAGAACACCCACATGTGTTTTCATCATCATTTTTCTTCCTTTTTCATCTTCATCGTGAGAAAAGAGAGAGAGAGAGAGCTTAAACACTCAAAATCTGGAAAATTAGTGAGGAAAATTCATGCATGCTATTGGATTTAAGCTAGGAATAACACATGTTCTTGCATCCACAAAACAGTTCATGTAAGTATCGATTCTGGTCATGTTTTTTTTTATGTTCTTGGTGATGTTTGATTGTTTTGCTGGTTAGATTATGATAGAAATTTGATTCTAGAATGTTTACTGATGATTTAAGAGTATGTGTGATAGATTAGATTGATTAAAATGCTAGAGAAGTGACATGTGCTAAGCTTGAATTTTGAATCTGCCTAGATTCGTACTTGGACATTGTCAAGTTTTAAACTGGAATTTTGAATGGGTTAGGGTTCGAATTCGGAAAACTTTTGTAAATAAAAGTTGTAGAGCTGAATGAGTACTATAATAAAATGGCCTCTTGAGTATGAAAACGACATAGGAAGTGGCTGAAAATTGAATTACAAAAAGACTACTCAGAATTGAATGAATCTGGAAACTGCTTAGGTTAAATTGTAATTTTGAAAATGTTTAGGGGTTTAATTGATGCCAATAAATTCTGGAAAATTTGTTAGAAACAGGGGAGGTATTTTAGGAATGAAAAATAAATGATTTAGCTTGAATTATATATCAATTGATAGTTTCAATATCATTAGAACACATAGAAGATCAAAATGGACTAGTTTGTAAGGGTTGATAATTTGAGGACTTATATGCCCTGTTTTCATGGTTGCTGGAACAACATTATTATGTTAATATGTGTATGTAAATGTGGTTAAAAGCTCAAGATTTATGGTGTAGTGAAACATAGGTTTTAAATGCACTAAAGTCACAAATTAAGCATAGGCAGATTAGGTTTCTAAAAATGTCTTATATTCAAGTAATAAACTGTATTGATAGGGAAATGATAAAATTATGTGCCATACATGGTTGAAAATGTGTGTTTATAAGATTTCGATAATGGTAAAGAATTCTTTATTTGGAGTTGTGAGTAAAAAGATATGGCCAGTTTAGTAGAGGTTACTCAAACTGCCAGTTTAGGGGGCGGATTCACTTGTCTAGGTGATTATGCTTAAGTAAATGAATTTATATGTTTGAATTAATTACTAATGGATATTGTATATGATATTTTATGATTTAAGATCACATTGGTGAAGAATTTCAAGAAGATTCAAGGAGTGATCAAGCAAAGAGAAGGGAGAAAGGAATCATTGTCAAGGATAGTAACTAAGCTTGGAAGTATTTGTGAGTGTAGCATTGCTTAAGTGTTAGGATTAGTATCGTAACCTTTATATTTTTTATTATTAGATAACATGAATGACACATGTAATGAATTTAATAATGATTGGTAAAATTTAAAATGATAAGGAAGAAGGATTAAAGGCAAGAATATTGACCTAAGTGTGTATTGCTTGTTAGATAAGCATGTTTATCATAAATATGATTAGTTGCTATGATGTGTTGATTGCTTGAGCTATGTGAAATGAGACTAAATGATAAGCTTTTCTACTGGTGTTTGATGATTATAAAATGAAATTGATCTCATGTGCTTGCTGGAATTTTATGTTACCATGATGCTTGATTGATTATATGTGTCTATAGGTAGAAAGGCATGCCTTAGAGTCATTGAGCTCCTCTGATATTTGTTATAGGATGGTGGTTAATCACCTATAAACCTGATAAGGTGGTTAGTCACCTTGATAATTGAATGGTGGTAAGTCACCATTGATGCCTATGCATCCTCTGTTATAAGTTGAAATGAGAAATGGATACTTTGAGTATCTAATGTTACATGTTAAATGAAGACTTGATTACCTATTTCATTAATCATCCAAGGCAAAAACATGATTAGATCAATGATATATGTTTAAATGAATAAGTTGGGTAATAGCCCTAATGAAATGGCTTGAACATGTGTACTTAATTGTGATCTAAAATGACTTATTATGTTTTGAATTTGTGAAATGATGTTGCTCAAGATAACAATGTAATTATATATTGTTTGTTGCCCAACTTGATATGATTTGTATATGATGCTTGTTGCCCAATTTGGTATGAAATGTATATGTTGTTTGCTGCCAAAATTGGTGTGATTTAAGTAATACGGTTGCTACCCAATAAGTCATAGTACATATAAATGCTTGTTATCCTATTGGTTAGTTCATGAGACTAGCTAAGTTAACTTGGTTTTGATAGACTAGCTAGGTATTCCAATATGTGCTAAGCCTAGCTAAGTAACCTTAAAGATGGAATAAGACTTTAAAAGATTGAAACTAGTAAAGTTTAGGGCTGCCTCACTAAGTACATTATGTGTACTTATCACTCTCTTTGTTTCCTTCTTTCAAAATAACAGGTCCGTTGATATCCGAAAGCCATCTGTTTTGTCTCGAGAAGCTGTCGCAAGCCTACGTACAAGTATGATATAGTCTTATTAGTCTCCTAGATGGTGGCATAGTCTATATTAGTGTGTCACATGCATTTGAATTATGAGAACATGTGAATGTTAGTTGGTTTGTATAAACTTAATAACAAGGTTTATGTTATGTAATGTTGAATTTGGTGTTGGTTGTGTATATATAGCTTTGATGGTATAAATGAGTATATGGCTAAGCTGTTTAGGTTTGTCATGGATCATGGAAATCTATTAGGTTGTTTAGTTTGGTTGCTACCCAAATTATAAGTTATGTTTGTGATGGATATGTATGATTAATCTAGATGATATGCACTTGGAGTTGCTTTGTTTAGTACTATGTTTTGAGTGACACATGTTATGGTAGGATATTACACTTGATAATGAAATAAACATAGGATTATACATGTATCTCCTAATATATATATGAATTGGAAATCACTTGAATTAACCTTGTAATATTCAATTGATAGGTTGTCTAGTGTAGTTTGAATAGGATGCTTGTATGATTAGGTTAGTTGATCATGAATGGTGTAGGTGTATAAACGTTTGATGGATTGGTTTGGATGAGTATAAGAATATTTACAAGCATGTTCATGAGTTAGCCGAATATGCTAAAATTATGTTTGTTTTGGTTTGAATAATAAATGAAAGATTAAAAAGTGTAAGTATGTTTAGGTTGGTTTGTTGAAAGCTTAAGATGGATAGTTTTATGTTATGATATGTTATATGTCTAATGAAATGTGAAAGTTTTAAATTAGCCCACATATGTGTATATGATTTAGTAACATGATTATAAGTTCACATGTTAACATATTAAGTTTGATAAGTTACAAGATGCACAACCCTGATTAATGTTGTTACATGTTTTGTTTCGATTGTTTATTTGTTCTGAATCGTTCGTTATATGTCGTGACATCTCTCGCTCCTAACCCGGGCGAGAGGTGTTATATAAATTGGTATCAGAGCTTCGGTTTAGTCGATTCTCAGACTAAACCAGGTCTATTGCATCATATAGGTTAAACTATGCCACCTAGAAGTTTTATATCGAACTGCTTGCGATTGCGCTCTCTAACTTCGATCTTTTCTGAAATCTTATTAGAATGTCCGAATCACGTATGGCTCGTGATAATGGAAGTTCTCGGGAATCATCTAACGAGGATGGTAGCGTTAGGATGAAAACCAACGCTCCGGGACAATCTAATCCTCCCAAGCAAGCGGACCGTCCGAGAAGATCAGAACCGCAAGAACCGACTCTGCTACCTGAACCGATTCAGACAACTCAGACAATTCTGACTATTTAGAGTGCTCAGCGGGAATGTCTCCTAAGTATGAAGGTGATGTTCGATCAATTAGTAATGAACATCCGACGAGAACAATCGACTCCGGTGGTTGCTGCCCCTAGTCGAGCCCCTATCGACAAGCTCGCGCAACATCGAGCAACTACATTCACCGGCGAAAACGAGGAAAAGCCGGAAGAAGCTGAGAACTGGCTCGAAAGAACCACTCAAATATTAATTCGTCAACTTCAATGTTCGGATGAACATAAACTTGAATGTGCGATTGCACTTCTATCCGACGAAGCTCTAAGTTGGTGGGAAACCACGACTCTGACCGCCCCTACCGAATCAGTTACATGGAAATTCTTCGTTGACGAATTCAAAAATAAATATATTAACGAACAATACCTTGCTGATCAGAGGAAGAAGTTCTTATATCTGAAACAGGCCAATCGGCCGATTGAACAATATGTTGCCGATTTATGCAAATACTGCAAGTATGGCTCGGAGTACATCATGATCGAGAAAGATAAATGCTGAATGTTCATTGACGGGCTGAGTGACGAATTGAGTCTGATGTTCACAGCACTTGACATCACGGATTTTCAAATCCTTGTGAATCGGACCATCGCCACTGAATCTAAGATGCGGAATGCCGAGAAACGAAAGAGTGGATTCCAAACTGATAAGAAGCGGAAGAGTGACGACAAGTCTTGGTGGTCTAAGAAGCCAAAACATCAGAAGGAATCATCCTCCACCTATATACCATCTACTCGGAATAACTTCCAACCTCAACACTCCAACAAGATGGCTATTCCGGTTGTTTCCGTCAACAGTACTGGAAATGTCGACAGACCTCATGTTTGCAAATTCTGTCAGAAGAATCACTTTGGCCAATGCCGAGCCCAGGCGAACCTCTGTTATGCTTGTAGCACTGACGATCATTACATTCGAGACTGTCCAAAACGAAATGATCAATCTTTTGTTCGACCGTCTAACCAAAGTTTTGTGCCGTCTAGCCGAGGCAAACATCCGAGACAAGTTCAGTTGAACAATCCCGGGAAAGGCAAGGCTGCCCAGTCAAAATCCACCACTTATCAGGAGTCCCGAGCCCCAGCTCGTGTCTATCACATTCGTGGCAAGGAAGAAGAAGAGTCTCCCGATGTCATTGCGGGTACGGTTGAACTTAACCTTAAACTTGTTTACGCATTGATAGATTTGGGATCAACCCATTCATTTATATGCTCATACTTGCTAGATGAACTTAAATTGAAACCTAAAATTGTACAAACAAGGCTAATTGTTTCGAACCCTATAGGAGGTAGTATGCCTATAAATTTGATTTGTAAAGACTGTCAGATAACAATCCGAAATGTACTCTTTCCTTGTAATCTATATGTATTACCCAAATGTGAATTTGATCTAGTTTTAGGACTAGATTGGTTGGGAAAACATGAAGTCTGGGTAGACTGTTAAAACTTTAGGTTATATTTACGGGGTTTAGGAAAAGAATCAATCCTATTGATAGATAAGAAACCGATCTCTATTTTCGCCGCTATGGCACTGCAAGACGAGCTTAATTTCGGTTTACTTGAAATGCCTGTTGTATCTGAATTTTCTGATGTTTTTCCCGAGGAACTCCCTGGCCTTCCTCCAACTTGGGAAGTTGAATTCAAGATCGAAGTTCAACCCGGTACTAATCCTGTGTCCATTACACCTTAACGGATGGCACCTGTTGAACTTAAAGAACTAAAGCAGCAAATTCAAGAACTCGAGGATAAAGGATTCATCTGACCTAGCATCTCTCCTTGGGGTGCTCTTGTCCTATTCGTGAAAAAGAAGGACGGTACAATGCGGCTTTGTATCGATTATCGGCAACTTAATAAAGTAACCATCAAGAACAAGTATCCGCTACCGAGAATCAAAGATTTGTTCGATCAACTCAAACACGCAGCCGTGTTCTCTAAGATTGATCTTCGGTCCGGTTACTATCAAATGAGGGTAAAAGAAGAAGATGTGCCCAAAACAGCTTTCTGAACTCGATATGGACATTACGATTTCCTAGTAATGCCATTCGGTTTAATGAATGCCCCTGCTGCGTTCATGGACCTGATGAATCGAGTATTCAAGCCTTATCTTGACAAGTTCGTGGTTGTTTTCATTGACGACATCCTTGTATACTCTTGGAACAAGGAAGAACATGCTGATCATCTTCAGATTGTGCTTCAGACGCTCGGAGATCACCAATTGTTTGCCAAAATCACTAAGTGTGAGTTTTGGTTATCCGAAGTTTCATTCCTCGTACACATCATTTATGCCGAAGGAATCAAAGTCGACTCCAAGAAAATTCAAGCTATTCTTGATTGGAGACCTCCGAGAAATGTGAGTGAAGTCCAAAGTTTCCTCAGATTAGCCGGCTATTACCGAAGATTTGTGAAAGGATTTTCCACTATTGCCGCACCATTAACCAAACTCCTCCGAAAGGATGTAAACTTTGAGTGGTCAGAAAAACAGCAACGAAGTTTTGATCAACTCAAGCAAACTTTGACACACGCTCCTGTTCTTATTCAACCCGAATCGGGCAAAGAATTCGTAGTGTACATCGATGCATCACACTCGGGCCTAGGTTGTGTTCTGATGCAAGAAGGCAATGTGATTGCATACACCTCCCGGCAACTGAAGCAACACGAATTGAATTATCCTACTCACGATCTCGAGCTTGCGGCCATTGTGTTCGCGCTTAAAATTTGGCGACACTACTTGTACGGTGAAAGATGCAAGTTGTTCACTGATCACAAAAGCCTAAAGTATTTACTCACTCAAAAAGATCTAAACCTTAGACAAAGAAGATGGTTAGAGTTGCTCAAAGACTACGACCTGACCATCGATTATCATCCCGGAAAAGCCAATGTCGTTGCCGACGCTCTGAGTAGAAAACCGAACCTCTGTAAGTTACTCGAAATCCTCGAAAATTCGAAAACGTTCAATCTTCAAATTTAAAGTGATCATTCGAATTCCTTCTTGATAGTCAAGGAAGAATATGAACACTTTCTTGTTTAGCAAGAAATCCTTCAAATGAAATTTGTAACCTAAGTAACGTCTTCAATTTGTTTATTCGTAGCTTATTTGGCTATCAACGCTCATTTCTAGCTATGCAAGGCTCAGAATTATCTGAATGAACTTCAAGTTCAATCTACTCTGATCACCAGGATCAAAGAACTTCAACAAATTGATCCGGAACTTCAGAAAATCAATTCTAAGCTTGAGTCTAATCATGACTTCTCTATTAAGTCGAACGGTCTTCTATACTTCAAAGATCATATATGTGTCCCTAATAACAAAGAATTACAAGATGAAATCCTTCAAGAAGTGCACCAAAGTTCTTTTTCGATCCACCCTGGATCAGTTAAGATGTACAAGGATCTCAAGCCCTTGTATTGATGGCCAGGAATGAAAACGGCTATCAACGACTCTGTAGCGAAATGTTTGAACTGCCAACGGGTTAAAGCCGAGCACCAAGTCCCTACTGGTTTGCTCCAATCTCTCAAATTTCCGCAATGGAAATGGGAACGGATCAAAATGGATTTCGTAACCGGTCTTCCTTGTTCGCCAAGAAAGTGCGACGCTATCTGGGTGATCATTGATCGTTTCACCAAGTCAGCACATTTCATTCCGGTGAGAACGAATCTCAGTCTTGAAACCTTGGCTGAATTATAGATCCGAGAAGTAATTCGTTTACATGGAGTTCCAATCTCAATAGTCTCTGATCGAGATCCCCGATTCACAGCTCGATTTTGGAAATCACTACATAAAGCTCTCGGAACCAAACTGAATCTTAGCACAGCTTTCCATCCGCAAAGCGATGGTCAATCCGAGCGAGTAATTCAAATTCTCGAAGACATGCTCAGAGCTTGTATCATTGACTTCGGAAAGAACTAGGAGAAATTGCTACCATTGGTAGAATTCACCTACAACAATAGCTTCCAATCTTCGATTCAAATGGCTTCTTTCGAAGCGTTGTATGGCAAAAGATGTCAAACACCTCTGTGTTGGTCTGAACTCGGTGATAATAAAGTTTTGGGACCACAATTGCTTCGGGAAACCGAAGAACAAGTTCAAATCATTCATTCTCGATTGAAGCAAGCCTTTGATCGCCAAAAGTCTTACGCTGATCTGAAACGTAGAGACATTCAACATGAAGCCGGAGATAAAGTGTTCCTCAAAGTTTCCCCGTGGAAGAAAGTATTCCGATTCAGCAAAAGAGGAAAGTTAAGTCCTCGGTTTATCGGACCATTTGAAGAAATTGAAAGAATTGGTCCTGTAGCATATCGACTCGCTCTTCCTCCCGAGTTCGATAAGATACACAATGTCTTCCATGTCTCAATGCTTAGAAGATATTGATCTGATCCGTCTCACGTCCTTGAGCCTGAAGAAGTTGAGCTCAATCCCGATCTCTCGTACGAAGAAGAACCTGTTCAAATTCTTGATCGAGAAGTCTAGAGACTTCGCAAGAAAAACGTTCCTCTAGTCAAAATTCTTTGGAGAAATCACAAAGTCGAAAAACGACTTGGGAACCAGAGGATTCAATGCGGAAGCAATATCCCCACTTATTCAATTAAGGTAAAATTCGAGAACGAATTTTCTTTAAGGGGGGAGGAGTTGTAACACCCTAAAAACCACCCTAGTACGAATTATAGAAAACGACAACGATAACGTAAACATTTTACGATTTAATTAAGATAGAATTGAAATCATATGAACTAAGCCCTATTAAGTTACAAATGATTAAGAATTAAGGATATGTTTGTATGAAAAATTATAAGATTTGAACTTGATAAATAAGTGATATATAAAAATGTTACATAGATTAATCTAAAGTTAATATTAGATTAAAGTAAAACAATGTTATATATATATATATATATATATATATATATATATATATTATGTGAGATAATGGCTGATGATTAAATTTAATTTATGAATAAAATATATGAAATTAAACTTAGTGGAGATGCTTGGAAATCAAACATTCCAAGTGTCCTCGTGAGGACCGTATTTAGCCACCTTAGTTAGAACACCCACATGTGTTTTCATCATCACTTTTCTTCCTTTTTCATCTTCACCGTGAGAAAAGAGAGAGAGAGAGAGATCTTAAACACTCAAAATCTGGAAAATTAGTGAGAAAAATTCATGCATGCTATTGGATTTAAGCTAGGAATAACATATGTTCTTGCATCCACAAAACAGTTCATGTAAGTATCGATTATGGTCATGTTTTTTTATTCGATGTTCTTGATGATGTTTGATTGTTTTTCTGGTTAGATTATGATATAAATTTGATTCTAGAATGTTTACTGATGATTTAAGAGTATGTGTGATAGATTAGATTGATTAAAATGCTAGAGAAGTGACATGTACTAAGCTTGAATTTTGAATCTGCCCAGATTCGTACTTGAACACTGCCAAGTTTTAAACTGGAATTTTGAATGAGTTAGGGTTCGAATTAGGAAAACTTTTGTAAATAAAAGTTGTATAGCTGAATGATTACTATAATAAAATGGCCTCTTAAGTATGAAAACGACATAGGAAGTGGCTGAAAATTGAATTACAGAAAGACTGATCAGAATTGAATGAATCTGGAAACTGCTTAGGTTAAATTGTAATTTTGAAAATGTTTAGGGGTTTAATTGATGTCAATAAATTCTGGAAAATTTGTTAGAAACAGGGGAGGTATTTTAGGAATGAAAAATAAATGATTTAGCTTGAATTATATATCAATTGATAGTTTAAATATCATTAGAACACATAGAAGATCAAAATGGACTAGTTTGTAAGGGTTGATAATTTGAGGACTTATATGCCCTGTTTTCATGGTTGTTGGAACAAAATTATTATGTTAATATGTGTAGGTAAATGTGGTTAAAAGCTCAAGATTAATGGTTTAGTGAAACATAGGTTATAATTGCACTAAAGTCACAAATTAAGCATAGGCAGATTAGGTTTCTAAAAATGCCTTATGTTCAAGTAATAAACTGTATTGATAGGGAAATGATAAAATTATGTGACATACATGGTCGTAAAGGTGTGTTTATAAGCTTTCTATAATGGTAAATAACTCTTTATTTGGAGTTGTGAGTAAAATGATATGGCCAGTTTAGTAGAGGTTACTCAAACTGCCAGTTTAGGGGGCAGATTCACTTGTCTAGGTGATTATGCTTAAGTAAATGAATTTATATGTTTGAATTAATTACTAATGGATATTTTATATGATATTTTATGATTTAAGATCACATTGGTGAAGAATTTCAAGAAGATTCAAGGAGTGATCAAGCAAAGAGAAGGGGGAAATGAATCATCATCAAGGATAACAACTAAGCTTGGAAGTATTTGTGAGTGTAGCATTGCTTAAGTGTTAGGATTAGTATCCTAAGCTTTATATTTTTTATTATTAGATAACATGAATGAAGCATGTAATGAAATTAATAATGATTGGTAAAATTTAAAATGATAAGGATGAAGGATTAAAGGCAAGAATGTTGACCTAAGTGTGTATTGCTTGTTAGATAAGCATGCTTAGCATAAATATGATTAGTTGCTATGATGTGTTGATTGTTTGAGCTATGTGAAATGAGACTAAATGATAAGCTTTGCTACTGGTTTTTGATGATTATAAAATGAAAATGATCTCATGTGCTTGCTGGAATTTTATGTTACCATGATGCTTGATTGATTATATGTGTATGCCTATTGAAATGGTTAAATGCCTTTGAAATTATGAATGATTGGCAAGTGAATGCTCTTGTTAATAAAGAAAGATAAGTAAAGTCCTTGGTTTGACTAGTGTCTACAGGTAGAAGGGCATGCCTTAGAGTCATTGAGCTCCTCTGATCTTTGTTATAGGATGGTGGTTAGTCACCTATAAACCTGATAAGGTGGTTAGTCACCTTGATAATTGAATGGTGGTAAGTCACCATTGATGCCTATGCATCCTCTATTATAAATTGAAATGAGAAATGGATACTTTGAGTATCTAATGTAACATGTTACATGAAGACTTGATTACATATTTCATTAATCATCCAAGGCAAATACATGATTAGATCAATGATATATGTTTAAATGAATAAGTTGGGTAATGGCCCTAATGAAATGGCTTGAACATGTGTACTTAATTGTGATCTAAGATGACTTATATTATGTTTTGAATTTGTGAAATGATGCTGCTCAAGATAACGATGTAATTATATATTGTTTGTTGCCCAACTTGATATGATTTGTATATGATGCTTGCTGCCCAATTTGGTATGAAATGTATATGTTGTTTGCTGCCAAAATTGGTGTGATTTAAGTAATACGGTTGCTGCCCAATAAGTCATGGTACATGTAAATGCTTGCTACCCTATTGGTTAGTTCACGAGACTAGCTAAGTTAACTTGGTTTTGATAGACTAGCTAGGTATCCCAATATGTGCTAAGCCTAGCTAAGTAACCTTAAAGATGGAATAAGACTTTAAAAGATTGAAACTAGTAAAGTTTAGGGCTGCCTCACTAAGTACATTATGTGTACTTATCACTCTCTTTGTTTCCTTCTTCCAAAATAACAGGTCCGTTGATATCCGAAAGCCATCTGTTTTGTCTCGAGAAGCTGTCCAAGGCCTACGTACAAGTATGATATAGTCTTATTAGTCTCCTAGACGGTGGAATAGTCTATATTAGTGTGTCACATGCATTTGAATTATGAGAACATGTGAATGTTAGTTGGTTTGTATAAACTTAATAACAAGGTTTATGTTATGTAATGTTGAATTTGGTGTTGGTTGTGTATATATAGCTTTGATGGTATAAATGAGTATATGGCTATGTTGTTTAGGTTTGTCATGGATCATGGAAATGTATTAGGTTGTTTAGTTTGGTTGCTGCCCAAACTATAAGTTATGTTTGTGATGGATATGTATGATTAATCTAGATGATATGCACTTGGAGTTGCTTTGTTTAGTACTATGTTTTGAGTGACACATGTTATGGTAGGATATTACACTTGATAATGAAATAAACATAGGATTATACATGTATCTACTAATATATATCTGAATTGGAAATCACTTGAATTAACCTTGTAATATTCGATTGATAGGTTGTCTAGTGTAGTTTGAATAGGATGCTTGTATGATTAGGTTAGTTGATCGTGAATGGTGTAGGTGTATAAACGTTTGATGGATTGATTTGGATGAGTATAAGAATATTTACAAGCATGTTCATGAGTTAGCCGAATATGCTAAAATTATGTTTGTTTTGGTTTAAATAATAAATGAAAGATTAAAAAGTGTAAGTATATTTAGGTTGGTTAGTTGAAAGCTTAAGATGGATAGTTTTATGTTATGATATGTTATATGTCTAATGAAATGTGAAAGTTTTAAATTAGCCCATATATGTGTATATGATTTAGTAACATGATTCTAAGTTCACATGTTAACATATTAAGTTTGATAAGTTACAAGTTTTAAACAGGATTATACATGTTTCGTTTCGATTGTTTATTTGTTCTGAATCGTTCGTTATATGTCGTGACATCTCTCGCTCCTAACCCGGGCGAGGGGTGTTACATTTTGCAATATAATCGTGTTGAAAAGCTCGTAATCAATGATATGAACTCCTAAATTTTGATTAAAACTTTTTTTGCGGTTCTTTTTGTAGATATTTCGGGCGAGCGGGTCTAAATGGGCCGTAAAATTGTCCCATTGTACTTTTAATAGAGTAAAAGCACATAAAATGAGCTTTTGCAATATTATCGTGTTGAAAAGCTCGTAATCAAGTATATGAACTCCTAAAATTTGATCAAAACTGATTTTTAGGTCATTATTGAAGAGGTTTCGGGCGAGCGGGTCTAAATGGGCCTTAAAATAGACTCGTTGGACTTTTAACTGGGTTAAAAGAACATAAATCGAATTCTTCCAATACAATAGTGTTGAAAAGCTTGTAATCAAGAATATGAACTCCTAAGTTTTGATTAAAACTTGATTTGCGGTCCTTTTTGTAGAGGTTTCGGGCGAGCGGGTCTAAATGGGTCGTAAAATGGACACGTTGGACTTTTAACTAAGTAAAACGTACATAATTTGAGTTTTTGCAATATAATTCTGTTGAAAAGATTGTAATCAATGATATGAAGTCCTAATATTTGATTAAAACATGTTTTTCGGTCCTTTTTATAAAGGTTTCGGTCGAGCGGGTCTAAATAGGAATTAAAATGGACTCGTTGGAATTTTAACTTAGTAAAAAATATAGAAATTGATTTTTTGCAATATAATCTAGTTGAAAAGCTCGTAATCAATTATATGAACTCCTAAAATTTGATTAAAACTTGTTTTTCGGTCATTTTAAAGAGGTTTCGGGCGAGCTGGTCTAAATGGGCGTTAAAAATTGACCTGTTAGACTTTTATCTCGGTTAAAGAACAGAAATTGAGTTTTTGCAACACAATAGTGGTTAAAAGCTCGTAATCAATGATATGAACTCCTAAGTTTTTATTAAAACTTGTTTTTCGGTAATTTTTTAAGAGGTTTCGGGCGAGCGGGTCTAAATGGGCCTTAAAATGGACCCGTTGGACTTTTAACTGAGTAAAAAGAACATAAATTGAATTTTTGCAATACAATAGTGTTGAAAAGCTCATAATCAATGATATGAACTCTTAAGTTTTGATTAAAACTTGATTTGCGATCTTTTTTGTAGAGGTTTCGGACGAGAAGGTCTAAATGGACCGTAAAATGGACCCGTTGGACTTTTAACTAAGTAAAAAATAAGGAAATTGAGTTTTTGGAATATAATCTTGTTGAAAAGCTCGTAATAAGTTATATGAACTCCTAAAATTTGATTAAGACATGTTTTCGGTCCTTTTTGTAGAGGTTTCGGGCGAGCGGGTCTAAATAGGCCTTAAAATGGACCCTTTGGACTTTTTTTGAAGAAAAGGCCTCATTAAAAACCCCTACTACTGTCCTTCAAGCAAAAGCTAGAGGACCCTAAAAAGGGGAAAAGAGTGCCCAAATATTATTGATCAATGAATATTTGTTACAAGATGTTGAATACAATGGGGAATATCCGATACAAATGACGTAGAACTCATAGAATTCAGAGAAAAAGAAGCCAAAGTATGGGCTATAACATTTGCCTCACGGCGAACAAAGGAAATAGAAGTAAAGTCGAAGTCATGAAGAGCAGCTTGAATTTGAAGAATAGTTGGTCCCATAGTAGATAGGTCCTGAGCTGGATTGTTGATCCTATTCGCGAGAGAAGCACAGTCAGTTTCGATCAAGATACTATCCCATCCTTGAGAACGGGCGAAGGTGAGACCAGCAAGGATGCTTTCCCCCTCACTGGTGATAGCGTCCTGGCGGCTACCAAGAGGGAAAGCAAGACCACCCACGACTGCTCCTGCAGGATCACGAGCAACAACGCCAACGGCTGCTGCACGAGTTGAAAGGTTAAAAGCTCCGTCCACATTAATTTTGATATAATTAGGCGGAGGAGTACGGGAGGGGTTAGAAATTGCAGATGGAGGTGGATCAGATGAAATTGAAGAATTACCAAATTCATCATGTAAGCTAATTGAGTTAACTGCAATTAGCCATGAGGGTTGTAGATGGTGGTTATGAACCCAATCATTACGTCTGTTCCAAATATTCCATAAAACGGTAAGGAAGAGACCAAATTTATCAGAGGAAATTGTAGAGGCTGCCTCCTCTAACCATTGTAAGGGTGTAGGAGCTAAACTCTTATAGAGAGAGGTAGGAATACCATATATTTTCTTACAACGCTCTCTATCTCAACCTTTGCCACCTAATCGGTTTTGGAAATTTTTATCCAAAATCAAAGCTTTACCCAAAGTCAAAACTTTTGGCTGGCGCATGGCCTCTGATGCTATAACAGTTGGCTCTAAAATGCAAGCTTTCTCCCCTTGCTCGGGGCTCTGCTCTATATGTGGTAATCAATCGGAATCAATTCTTCATGCACTTCGTGACTGACCCTTTGGACTTTTAACTGTGTAAAAAGAATAGAAATTGAATTTTTGCAATACAATAGTGTTGAAAAGGTCGTAATCATTGATATGAACTCATAAGTTTTGATTAAAACTTGTTTTGCGATCCTTTTTGTTGAGGTTTGGGACAAACGGGTCTAAATAGGCCGTAAAATGGACCCGTTGGACATTTAACTTCGTAAAAAGTATAATAATTGAGTTTTTACAATATAATCATGTTGAAAAGCTCGTAATCAAAGATATGAACTTCTAAAATTTTATTAAAACTTTTTTTGCGGTCCTTTTTGTAAATTTTTTGGGCGAGCGGGTCTAAATGAGCTGTAAAATTGTCTCGTTGGACTTTTAATAGAGTAAAATCACATAAATTGAGCTTTTGCAATATTATCGTGTTGAAAATCTCGTAATCAATTATATGAACTCCTAAGATTTGATCAAAACTAATTTTTAAGTTATTTTTGAAGAGGTTTCAGGCGAGCGGGTCTAAATAGGCCTTAAAATGGACCCGTTGGACTTTTAACTAGGTTTAAAGAACAGAAATCGAGTTTTTGCAATACAATAGTGTTGAAAAGCTCGTAATCAAAGATATGAACTCCTAAGTTTTGATTAAAACTTGTTTTTCGGTCTTTTTTGTAGAAGTTTCGGGCGAGCGGGTCTAAATGGGCCGTAAAATGGACCCGTTGAACTTTTAACTGAGTAAAAAACACAGAAATAGAGTTTTTGCAATATAATCTTGCTGAAAACCTCGTAATCAATTATATGAACTCCTAAAATTTCATTAAAACATGTTTTCGGTCCTTTTTGTAGAGGTTTCGGGCGAGCGGGTCTAAATGGGCCATAAATGGACCCATTGGACTTTTAACTGAGTAAAAAGAACAGAAATTGAATTTTTGCAATACAATAGTGTTGAAAAGATCGTAATCAATGATATGAACTCATAAGTTTTGATTAAAACATGTTTTGCGATCCTTTTTGTAGATGTTTGGGACAAGCGGGTCTAAATAGGCCGTAAAATGGACCCGTTGGACTTTTAACTGAGTAAAAAGTATAAAAATTGAGTTTTGCAATATAATCGTCTTGAAAAGCTCGTAATCAAAGATATGAACTCCTAAAATTTGATTAAAACTTTTTTGCGGTCCTTTTTGTAGAGATTTAAGGCGAGCGGGACTAAATGGGCCGTAAAATGGTCACGTTGGACTTTTAATTGACTAAAAAGTACATAAATTGAGCTTTTGCAATATTATCATGTTGAAAAGCTTGTAATCAATTATATAACACCTAAAATTTGATCAAAACTTATTTTTATGTCATTTTTAAGAGGTTTCGGGTGAGCGGGTGTAAATGGGCCTTAAAATAGACTCGTTGGACTTTTAACTAGGTTAAAAGAACAGAAATCAAATTTTTGCAATACAATTGTGTTGAAAAGCTCCTAATCAATGATATGAACTCCTAAGTTTTGATGAAAACTTGATTTGCGGTCCTTTTTGTAGAGGTTTCGGGCGAGCGGGTTTAAATGGGTCGTAAAATGGACCCGTTGGACTTTTAAATTAGTAAAATGTACATAATTTGAGTTTTTGCAAAATAATTCTGTTGAAAAGATCGTAATCAATGATATGAAGTCCTAAAAATTGATTAAAACATGTTTTTCGGTCCTTTTTGTAGAGGTTTAGGGCAAGCGGGTCTAAATGGGCATTAAAATGGACTCGTTGGAATTTTAACTGAGTAAAAAATATAGAAATCGAGTTTTTGCAATATAATCTAGTTGAAAAGCTCGTAATTATTTATATGAACTCGCAAAATTTGATTAAAACTTGTTTTTTGGCCATTTGGAAGAGGTTTCGGGCGAGCGGGTCTAAATGGGCCTTAAAATGGTCCCGTTTGATTTTTAACTAGGTTAAAAGAACAGAAATTGAGTTTTTGCAATACAATAGTGTTGAAAAGCTCATAATCAATGATATGAACTCCTAAGTTTTGATTAAAACTTGTTTTTCGGTCTTTTTGTAGAGGTTTTGGGCGAGCGGGTCTAAATGGGCCGTAAAATGAACCCGTTGGACTTTTAACTAAGTAAAAAATACAGAAATTGAGTTTTTGGAATATAATCTTATTGAAAAGCTCGTAATCAATTATATGAACTCCTAAAATTTGATTAAAACATGTTTTTGATCCTTTTTGTACAGGTTTCGGGCGAGCGGGTCTAAATGGGCCTTAAAATGGACCCGTTGGACTTTTAACTGAGTAAAAAGAACAGAAATTGAATTTTTGCAATACAATAGTGTTGAACAGATCGTAATCAATGATATGAACTCATAAGTTTTGATTAAAACTTGTTTTGCGATACTTTTTGTAGAGGTTTGGGACAAGCGGGTCTAAAAAGGCCGTAAAATGGACCCGTTGGACTTTTAACTGAGTAAAAAGTAAAATTATTGAGCTTTTACAATATAATCGTGTTGAAAAGCTCGTAATCAAAGATATGAACTCCTAAAATTTGATTAAAACTTTTTTTGCGGTCCTTTTTGTAGAGATTTCGGGCGAGCGGGTCTAAATGTGCCGTAAAATTGTCCCGTTGGACTTTTATTTGAGTAAAAAGTACATAAATTGAGCTTTTGCAATATTATCGTGTTGAAAAGCACGTAATAAATTATATGAACACTTAAAATTTTATCAAAACTGATTTTTAGGTCATTTTTGAAAGAGGTTTCGGGCGAGCGGGTCTAAATGGGCCTTAAAATGGACCCGTTGGACTTTTAACTAGGTTAAAAGAACAAAAATCGAGTTTTTGGAAGAAAATAGTTTTGAATTGCTCGTAATCAATGATTTGAACTCCTAAGTTTTGATTAAAACTTGTTTTTCAGTCCTTTTTGTAGGGATTTCGGGCGAGCGGGCCTAAATGGGCCGTAAAATGGACCCATTGGACTTTTAACTGAGTAAAAAGTATATAATTTGAGTTTTTGCAATATAATCATGTTGAAAAGCTCGTAATCAAATATATGAACTCCTAAAGTTTGATTAAAACATGTTTTTCGGTCCTTTTTGTTGAGGTTTCGGGCGAGCGGGTCCAATTGGGCATTAAAATGGACCCGTTGGACTTTTAACTCGGTTAAAAGAATAAAAATTGAGTTTTTGCAATACAATAATGTTGAAAAGCTCGTAATCAATGATATGAACTCCTAAGTTTTGATTAAAACTTTTTTTTCGGTCCTTTTTGTAGAGGTTTCGGGCGAGCGGTTCTAAATGGGACGAAAAATTGACCCGTTTGACTTTTAACTAAGTAAAAAGTACATAATTTGAGTTTTTGCAATATACTTCTGTTGAAAAGATCGTAATCAATGATATCAAGTCCTAAAATTTGATTAAAACATGTTTTTCGGTCCTTTTTGTAGTGGTTTCGGGCGAGCGGGAATAAATGGGCATTAAAATGGACCCGTTGGACTTTTAACTGAGTAAAAAGTACAAAAACTGAGTTTATGCAATATAATCTAGTTGAAAAGCTCGTAATCAATTATATGAACTCCTAAAATCTGATTAAAACTTGTTTTCAGTCATTTTGAAGAGGTTTCGGGCGAGCGGGTCTAATTGGGCGTTAGAATGGACTCGTTGGACTTTTAACTGGGTTAAAATAACAGAAATTGAGTTTTTGCAACACAATAGTGTTGAAAAGCTCGTAATCAATGATATGAACTCCTAAGTTTAAATTAAAACTTGTTTTTCGGTCCTTTTTGTAGAGGTTTCGGGCGAGCGAGTCTAAATGGGCCGTAAAATGGACCCGTTGGACTTTTAACTAAGTAAAAATACAGAAATTGAGTTATTGCGATATAATCTTGTTGAAAAGCTCGCAATCAATTATATGAACTCCTAAAATTTGATTGAAACATGTTTTTGGTCCTTTTTGTAGAGGTTTCCTGCGAGCGTGTCTAAATGGGCCTTAAAATGGACCCGTTGGACTTTTAATTGGTTAAAAAGAACAGAAATTGAATTTTTGCAATACAATAGTGTGGAAAAGATCGTAATCAATGATATGTACTCATAAGTTTTGATTAAAACTTGTTTTGCGGTCCTTTTTGTAGAGGTTTGGGACAAGCGGGACTATATAGGCCGTAAAATGGACCCGTTGGACTTTTAACTGAGTAAAAAGTATATAATTTGAGTTTTTGCAATATAATCGTGTTGAAAAACTCGTAATCAAATATATGAACTCCTAAAATTTGATTAAAACATGTTTTTCGGTCCTTTTTGTAGAGATTTCGGGGGAGCGGGTCTAATTGGGAATTAAAATGGACTCGTTGGACTTTTAACTGAGTAAAAAATACAGAAATTGAGTTTTTGCAATATAATCTTGTTGAAAAGCTTGTAATCAATTATATGAACTCCTAAAATTTGATTAAAACTTGTTTTTCGGTCATTTTTGAAGAGGTTTCGGGCGAGTGGGTCTAAATGGGCGTTAAAATTTACCCGTTCGACTTTTAACTGAGTAAAAAATACAGAAATTTAGTTTTTGCAATATAATCTTTTTGAAAAGCTCGTAATCAATTATATGAATTCCTAAAATTTGACGAAAACTTCTTTTCGGTCATTTTTGAAGAGGTTTCGAGCGAGTGGGTCTAAATGGCGTTAAAATGGACCCGTTGGACTTTTAACTAGGTTAAAAGAACAAAAATTGAGTTTTTGCAACACAATAGTAATGAAAAGCTCGTAATCAATGATATGAACTCCTAAGTTTTGATTAACACTTGTTTTTCGGTCCTTTTTGTAGATGTTTAGGGCGAGGGGGTCTAAATGGGCCGTAAAATGGACCCGTTGAACTTTAAACTGAATAAAAAATACAGAAATTGAGTTTTTGCAATATAATCTTGTTGCAAAGCTCGTAATCAATTATATGAAGTCCTAAAATTTGATTAAAACATGTTTTTCGGTCCTTTTTGTAGAGATTTCGGGCGAGCGGGTCTAAATTTGAGTTTTTGCAATATAATCTAGTAGAAAAGCTCGTAATCAATTATATGAACTCCTAAAATTTGATTAAAACTTGTTTTTCAGTCATTTTGAAGAGGTTTCGGGCGAGCGGGTCTAAATGGGCCTTAAAGATGACCCGTTGGACTTTTAAATGGGTTAAAAGAATAAAAATTGAGTTTTGCAACACAATAGTGTTGAAAAGCTCGTAATCAATGATATGAACTCCTAAGTTTTGACTAAAACTTGTTTTTCGGTCCTTTTTTGTAGAAGTTTCGGGCGAGCTAGTCTAAATAGGCGTTAAAATGGACCCGTTGGACTTTTAACTGTTTTAAAAGAACGGAAATTGAGTTTTTGCAATACAATAGTGTTGAAAATCTCGTAATCAATGATATGAACTCCTAAGTTTTGATTAAAACTTGTTTTTCGGTCAATTTTGTAGAGGTTTCGGGCGAGCAGGTCTAAATGGGCCTTAAAATGGACCCGTTGGACTTTTAACTAGGTTAAAAGAACAGAAAATCGAATTTTTGCAACACAATAGTGTTGAAAAGCTCGTAATCAATGATATGAACTCATAAATTTTGATTATAACTTGATATGCGGTCCTTTTTGTAGAGGTTTCGGACGAGCGGGTCTAAATGGGTCGTAAAATGGACCCGTTGGACTTTAAACTGAGTAAAAAGTACATAATTTAAGTTTTTGCAATATAATTCTGTTGGAAAGATCGTAATCAATGACATGAAGTCCTTAAATTTGATTAAAACATGTTTTTGGGTCCTTTTCGTAGATGTTCCAGGCGAGCGGGTCTAATTGGGCATTAAAATGGACCTGTTGGACTTTTAACTGAGTAAAAATAACAGAAATTGAGTTTTTGCAATAAAATCGTGTTGAAAAGCTCGTAATCAAATATTTGAACACCTAAAGTTTGATTAAAACATGTTTTCGGTCCTTTTTGTTGAGGTTTCGGGCGAGCGGGTCTAATTGGGCATTAAAATGGACACGTTGGACTTTTAACTAAGTAAAAATTAAAGAAATTGAGTTTTTGCAATATAATCTTATTGAAAAGCTCGTAATTAATTATACGAACTCCTAAAATTTGATTAAAACTTGTTTTTCGGTCATGTTTGAAGAGGTTTCGGGCGAGCGGGTCGAAATGGGCGTTAAAATGTACCCGTTGTACTTTTAATTAGGTTAAAAGAACAGAAATTGAGTTTTTGCAATACAATAGTGCTGAAAAGCTCGAATAAAAGATATGAACTCCTAAGTTTTGATTAAAACTTGTTTTTCGGTCCTTTTTGTAGATGTTTCGGGCGAGTGGGTCTATATTGGCCGTAAAATGGACCCGTTGGACTTCTAACTGAGTAAAAAATACAGAAATTGAGTTTTTGCAATATAATCTTGTTGAAAAGCTCGTAATCAATTATATGAACTCCTAAAATTTGATTAAAACATGTTTTCGGTCCTTTTTGTAGAGATTACGGGCGTGCCGGTCTAAATGGACCTTTCAATTGACCCGTTGGACTTTTAACTGAGTAAAAAGAACAGAAATTGAATATTTGCAATACAATAGTGTTGAAAAGATCGTAATCAATGATATGAACTCATAAGTTTTTATTAAAAAAAAATTCAGATCCTTTTTGTAGAGGTTTGGGACAAGCGGGTCTAAATAGGGAGTAAAATGGAGCCGTTGGACTTTAAACTGAGTAAAAAGTACATAACTTGAATTTTTGCAATATAATTCTATTGAAAAGCTCGTAATCAATGATATGAAGTTCTAAAATTTGATTAAAACTTGTTTTTCGGTCATTTTGAAGAGGTTTCGGGCGAGCGGGTCTAAATGGGCCTTAAAATGGACCTGTTGGACTTTTAACTGGGTTAAAAGAACAAAAATTGAGTTTTTGCAACACTATAGTGTTGAAAAGCTCGTAATCAATGATATGAAATCCTAAGTTTTTATTAAAACTTGTTTTTCGGACTTTTTTGTAGAGGTTTCGGGCGAGCAGGTCTAAATGGGCCTTAAAATAGACCCGTTGGACATTTAACTAGTTTAAAAGAATAGAAATCGAATTTTTGCAATACAATAGTGTTGAAAAGCTCGCAATCAATGATATGAACTCATAAGTTTTGATTATAACTTGATTTGCGGTCCTTTTTGTAGAGGTTTCGGACGAGCGGGTCTAAAAGGGTCGTAAAATTGACCCGTTGGACTTTAAACTGAGAAAAAGTACATAATTTGAGTTTTTTCAATATAATTCTGTTGGAAAGATCGTAATTAATGACATGAAGTCCTAAAATTTGATTAAAACATGTTTTTCTGTCCTTTTTGTAGAGTTTTCGGGTGAGCAGGTCTAATTGGGCATTAAAATGGATCCGTTGGACTTTTAACTGAGTAAAAATTACATAAATTGAGTTTTTGCAAAATAATCTTGTTGGAAAGCTCGTAATCAATTATATGAACTCCTAGAATTTCATGATAACTTGTTTTCGGTCATTTTTAAAAGGTTTCGCCGAGTGGGTCTAAATGGGCATTAAAATGGACCCGTTGGACTTGTTACTGGGTTTAAAGAACAGAAATTGAGTTTTTGCAATACAATAGTGTTCAAAAGCTCGTAGTCAATGATATGAACTCCTAATTTTTGATTAAAACTTGCTTTTCGGTCTTTTTTGTAGAGGTTTCAGGCGAGCGGGTCTAAATGGGCCGTAAAATGGACCTGTTGGAGTTTTAACTGAGTAAAAAATACAGAAATTAAGTTTTTGCAATATAATCTTTTTTAAAAGCTCGTAATGATTTACATGAAGTCCTAAAATTTTATTAAAACATGTTTTTGGGTCCTTTTTGTAGAGGTTTCGAGCGAGCGGGTCTAATTGGGCATTAAAATGGACCCGTTGGACTTTTAATTGGTTAAAAAGAACAGAAATTGAATTTTTGCAATACAATAGTGTGGAAAAGATCGTAATCAATGATATGTACTCATAAGTTTTGATTAAAACTTGTTTTGCGGTCCTTTTTGTAGAGGTTTGGGACAAGCGGGACTATATAGGCCGTAAAATGGACCCGTTGGACTTTTAACTGAGTAAAAAGTATATAATTTGAGTTTTTGCAATATAATCGTGTTGAAAAACTCGTAATCAAATATATGAACTCCTAAAATTTGATTAAAACATGTTTTTCGGTCCTTTTTGTAGAGATTTCGGGGGAGCGGGTCTAATTGGGAATTAAAATGGACTCGTTGGACTTTTAACTGAGTAAAAAATACAGAAATTGAGTTTTTGCAATATAATCTTGTTGAAAAGCTTGTAATCAATTATATGAACTCCTAAAATTTGATTAAAACTTGTTTTTCGGTCATTTTTGAAGAGGTTTCGGGCGAGTGGGTCTAAATGGGCGTTAAAATTTACCCGTTCGACTTTTAACTGAGTAAAAAATACAGAAATTTAGTTTTTGCAATATAATCTTTTTGAAAAGCTCGTAATCAATTATATGAATTCCTAAAATTTGACGAAAACTTCTTTTCGGTCATTTTTGAAGAGGTTTCGAGCGAGTGGGTCTAAATGGCGTTAAAATGGACCCGTTGGACTTTTAACTAGGTTAAAAGAACAAAAATTGAGTTTTTGCAACACAATAGTAATGAAAAGCTCGTAATCAATGATATGAACTCCTAAGTTTTGATTAACACTTGTTTTTCGGTCCTTTTTGTAGATGTTTAGGGCGAGCGGGTCTGAATGGGCCGTAAAATGGACCCGTTGAACTTTAAACTGAATAAAAAATACAGAAATTGAGTTTTTGCAATATAATCTTGTTGCAAAGCTCGTAATCAATTATATGAAGTCCTAAAATTTGATTAAAACATGTTTTTCGGTCCTTTTTGTAGAGATTTCGGGCGAGCGGGTCTAAATTTGAGTTTTTGCAATATAATCTAGTAGAAAAGCTCGTAATCAATTATATGAACTCCTAAAATTTGATTAAAACTTGTTTTTCAGTCATTTTGAAGAGGTTTCGGGCGAGCGGGTCTAAATGGGCCTTAAAGATGACCCGTTGGACTTTTAAATGGGTTAAAAGAATAAAAATTGAGTTTTTGCAACACTATAGTGTTGAAAAGCTCGTAATCAATGATATGAAATCCTAAGTTTTTATTAAAACTTGTTTTTCGGACTTTTTTGTAGAGGTTTCGGGCGAGCAGGTCTAAATGGGCCTTAAAATAGACCCGTTGGACTTTTAACTAGTTTAAAAGAATAGAAATCGAATTTTTGCAATACAATAGTGTTGAAAAGCTCGCAATCAATGATATGAACTCATAAGTTTTGATTATAACTTGATTTGCGGTCCTTTTTGTAGAGGTTTCGGACGAGCGGGTCTAAAAGGGTCGTAAAATTGACCCGTTGGACTTTAAACTGAGAAAAAGTACATAATTTGAGTTTTTTCAATATAATTCTGTTGGAAAGATCGTAATTAATGACATGAAGTCCTAAAATTTGATTAAAACATGTTTTTCTGTCCTTTTTGTAGAGTTTTCGGGTGAGCAGGTCTAATTGGGCATTAAAATGGATCCGTTGGACTTTTAACTGAGTAAAAATTACATAAATTGAGTTTTTGCAAAATAATCTTGTTGGAAAGCTCGTAATCAATTATATGAACTCCTAGAATTTCATGATAACTTGTTTTCGGTCATTTTTAAAAGGTTTCGCCGAGTGGGTCTAAATGGGCATTAAAATGGACCCGTTGGACTTGTTACTGGGTTTAAAGAACAGAAATTGAGTTTTTGCAATACAATAGTGTTCAAAAGCTCGTAGTCAATGATATGAACTCCTAATTTTTGATTAAAACTTGCTTTTCGGTCTTTTTTGTAGAGGTTTCAGGCGAGCGGGTCTAAATGGGCCGTAAAATGGACCTGTTGGAGTTTTAACTGAGTAAAAAATACAGAAATTAAGTTTTTGCAATATAATCTTTTTTAAAAGCTCGTAATGATTTACATGAAGTCCTAAAATTTTATTAAAACATGTTTTTGGGTCCTTTTTGTAGAGGTTTCGAGCGAGCGGGTCTAATTGGGCATTAAAATGGACCCGTTGGACTTTTAACTAAGTAAAAATTACAAAAATTGAGTTTTTGCAATATAATCTTGTTGAAAAGCTAGTAATCAATTATATGAACTCCTAGAATTTGATTAAAACTTGTTTTCTGTCATTTTTTAAGAGGTTTCGGGCGAGTGGGTCTAAATGGGCATTAAAATGGACCCGTTGGACTTCTAACTGGGTTTAAAGAACATATATTGAGTTTTTGCAATACAATAGTGTTCAAAAGCTCGTAATCAATGATATGAACTCCTAATTTTTTATTACAACTTGCTTTTCGGTCTTTTTTGTAGAGGTTTCGGGCGAGCGAGTCTAAATGGGCCGTAAAATGGACCCGTTGTACTTTTAACTAAGTAAAAAAGATAGAAATTGAGTTTTTGCAAGATAATCTTGTTGAAAAGCTCGCAATCAATTATATGAAATCCTAAAATTTGATTAAAACATGTTTTCGGTCCATTTTGTAGAGGTTTCGAGCGAGCGTGTCTAAATGGGCCTTAAAATGGACCCGTTGGACTTTTAACTGGGTAAAAAGAACAGAAATTGATTTTTTGCAATACAACAGTGTGGAAAAGATCGTAATCAATGATATGAACTCATAAGTTTTGATTAAAACTTGTTTTGCGGTCCTATTTGTAGAGGTTTGGGACAAGCGGGTCTAAATAGGCCGTAAAATGGACCCGTTGGACTTTTAACTGAGTAAAAAGTATATAATTTGATTTTTTGCAATATAATCGCATTGAAAAGCTCGTAATCAAATATATGAACTCCTAAAGTTTGATTAAAACATGTTTTTCGATCCTTTTTGTAGAGATTTCGGGCGAGCAGGTCTAATTGGGCATTAAAATGGACTCATTAGACTTCTAACCGAGTACCAAATACAAAAATTGAGTTTTTGCAATATAATCTTGTTGAAAAGCTTGTAATCAATTATATGAACTCCTAAAATTTGATTAAAACTTGTTTTTCGGTTATTTTTGAAGAGGTTTCTGGCGAGTGGGTCTAAATGGGCGTGTTGAGTGTGTAAAAGTTCTATATTTTACCCCCTATTTAACCCATATTTCTGCTGCATTCAAGCATAATTCATTGCATTTAGGTTAGATTTTAGTTTTACATCACAAATATATTAAATGGCACAGTTTCTACTGAAATTGGTTGTTTTTGCAGGTTGCTGTTGTAGCAGATGGAGAAGCATGAGCTGGGCAGTGATGCAGAAAAGTTGGAACTGGATGAGTAGTCGAGGAGGACGATGCTGCCATGGTTGCCGCCGTGGCAGCCAAGGACGACAGCAGTTTTGAGGAGAAGAAGCAAAGTGGGCCTCGACAGAAAGAGAAAATTAAGCCCATCTGTCGTGGAGTACCCCTATATATTTCCGAGCCCTAGATCAGAATGAAGGCCAAGCCTAAGATTCATGGAAGAAATCCTAAGCAAGAAGCAAGGACGAATTAAAGACTGTTGCTTTGAAGATTTAGTCTTTATTAGAGTTGTACTTTAATTTAAAGTTGTATTCTTGCCATATTAGAAAACTTGAACCCAAGGCCTATATAAAGGCATGTAATTCGACCTAGGAGAGGACATCATCATTCTCTAGCCTTCTTCCCAAAACCCTAGCTGTTTACCTTCCTCACCATGTTCTAAACTTCCCCCTAGGGCTAAGTGTTGCTTTGTAAAGTAGTTGCAAGGATTGCTTTGTTTTAGGATTTTCTTTGTTTAATAAAATTACTTCAAGTTCTCTTATTCTGGTTTTAACATCTTGCAAGAGTATCGGGAGAGCATTGTGAGATTATTTATTTACTTAATATTGGGAGAGTTAAGTATACGAAAGGAATAAGTGTGAGTTCTCTAGTTTATAGTTGAACTATCTCGTACCTAGGGATAGGACGAGGTTAAGTGGCTAAGGAAGAATTCAACAACATCGGTGTTCATCCTTCGATTCACGTTGGAAGGTATCATCAAAGACGTGTTCATCGACAAACTTGGACCTGGGGATAGGCCAAGGCACAGCAGGGATTCTTGCCAAACTTGAAGTACTGAGTTGAGTAATCGTTGCCGCAGCAGGCGCGACAACAGAACAAAGTTTCCTAGACTTTGCAACACCTACACTACTGAGCAATTCAATACCAGCCCATTGTCTCTATCTTGATTTCAATCCTCTTTACTTCCAGTATTCTTTATTGTTTTCGTGACAACATTTTAAAATATTATTTTCCTCTCTCATGCAGTAATCCAAGGTGAAGCTATTAGCCCAGTCCCTGTGGAGATGATATCTGATACTTCAGTATCACTTTACTACTTGCATCCTGTACACTTGCACTACACTGCGATAGACACTTTTACACGCAACAAGTTTTTGGCTCCGTTGCCGGGGACTGGCAACATATCTTTACCCTACCTTTTACTGCATTCGTTTTATCTTTCTATTTTACTTGGATTATTCAACCTATACCTTTCACAAGGTCTTTTGTTTTCATATATGCAGATCTCAACGGGGGAAGGAACCGGAGTACTAGTTAGAACCTGAACCCGAACGAATGTTCAATCTCAAGAAAAGAGTCTGTTACCTCGTTGAAAGGAACGAATACCTAGAGCAACAACTCATAGCAATGGAGAAAGAAGGTACAACCAAGGGAATCTCCAGGATAATAACAATCTTGTCAGGAATGGAAGGAACGATCAAGCTGTCGACCCTCCTGCCGCTGCCGCACGTCGGCCATGCCGAGACTACATGCTTAATGATCATGTAGAACTAGAAACAACCCTGCCGGACGTAGATGTTGACAACTTTGAGCTGAAACCTGTCATGTTCAGCATGATCAACAACGCTGGCCAATTTAGTGGTGCTGCTACAGAGGATGCTAGGGAGCATCTGAAAACGTTCCAGGAAATCTGTGGTTCGTTTAGACTACCAGGAGTTAATCCGGAGATACTGAGGCTTCGTTATTTCCTCATTCATTGAGGGACAGAGCAAAGACTTGGTGGAATAAACTAACGCCGGGTTCAATACGAACTTGGGCAGATCTAACTCGTGAATTTTTATCTCGTTTTAATCCTTCACACTTATCTGAGCGATTACGTAACGAAATTTCTACTTTTCAACAGGAAGAAGACGAGCCGATGCACGAGGCCTGGGACAGATTTACCACTCTCTTGAGGAACTGCCCAACGCATGGATTCCCCGTTTGGAACCAGGTAACAAAATTATATAATGCTGCCAATTTACAAACTCGTAATAGAATTGATTCAGCAGCAAATGGATTACTACTGGACAAAGACTCAGATGAGGCGATGGCAGTATTGAAAAATCTGGCAAAGAATGAGGAGCAGTTTCCTACGGCAAGAAGAGGGGGTATAAGAGTTCTAGTTGTAAAGGATTATGAGGCCGACAGTACATTAAAATCACAGGTGGCATAACTCACAAAGGCGATGAAAAAGCTCTTAAAAGAAGATTCACAGCCTGTCTATTCTGCTGAAAAAGTATGTGAAACTTGCAATGGAAATCACAGTTCAGAGGAGTGCCCGTTACAGTTAGAAGAAGGGATGTATGTTGGAAACTACAACAAGCAGAATTATAACTCCAACAATTACAATCCAAATTGGAGAAAGGATCCCAAGTTCTCTTGGAGCAATCCTAATAATGCTTTGAATCCTCAAGCACATAATACACAGAATCATGGAGGACCTAGATTGCTGACTCGGCAGCAACCGCAGCAGCAGCAGCAACAGACACCACCTGCCTCAACTATTATACTGAAGCAGACCCTGGCTAAGTTTATGTCTCAAACAGGAACCTACATTGAGAACATGAATCACTTCGTCAAAAGACTGAGACATTCATGGATACAACAGAGATGCGGATGACTAACCATGAAGCTACTCTGAAGTCACTAGAGACACAAATGGGTCAGATTTCCCAGCATGTCAAACCAAGGCAAAATGGCGGATTTCCTAGCAATACTGAAAATGCTAGACAACCCACACATGAGCAGTGTAAAGCCATCACTACTAGGAGTGGGAAGAAATTACCAGGGCCAGAGAAGGAAGCTGAAACAGTTAAGAAACCAGCCTTGGAAACTCCTGCCGAGGAAGCTGCCCCGGCAGATGAAAAGCAGCCTGTTGCCGATGAACCTGTCATGACAGCAGAAGGGACAGAGGAGAAAGATGATGAACCTAAACCTCCTCAGATCCGGATGCTGTGGAAAGGACGCATTGCTGATTACCGTCCCCCACCACCTTTCCCTCAGTGGCTACAGAAATTGAAACAGGAATCACAGCTTAAGAAGATTTATGATATTTTTAAGCAGGTTCATATCAACATTCCGCTGTTAGATGCTGTGAGGGAAATACCTGGTTATGCCAAATTTCTCAAGGATACCATGTCAAAGAAATCCAAACTTGGGGAATTTGAAACGGTTAACATGACACATGGATGCATGAGTATTCTGCACAAGTATCCAGCCCAGAAAAAGAAGGATCCTGGGAGCTTCATCATACCGTGCATAATCGGAGACAAATTTGTGGGTAAGGCACTTTGTGATCTTGGTGCTAGCATAAATTTAATGCGCAAATCTGTTTTTCAGAAATTAGGTATTGGAAAAGCTCGGCCCACAACAGTAGTACTGCAGCTGGCAGACCGCTCTTACGTTCACCCAGAAGGAAAAATTGAAGATATTCTGGTAAGAGTGGATAAGTTTATTTTTCCTGTTGACTTTCTTATCTTAGATTGTGAAGTAGATGAGAACGCACCAATCATCCTGGGGCGACCCTTCTTAGCCACTAGAAGATCACTGATTGATGTGGAAAGAGGAGAACTCACTATGAGAGTGAACGATCAAGAGATCAAGCTGAACGTTCTCCAAGCAATGAAACATGCTGATGCAGGAGAAGAGTGCAAGGCCATCACTGCAATCACCTTTGACCAACCCTGCATCAGGTCGGGCTGCCACGACATCAAAATTGGTCACTGCTTCGGCAGCAATTTAGAAGACTGTCACGACAGCACCGACGACAGCAGCTCCTCAGAATCTGATACATCTGATACTGAAGATCAAGAGGAGGTAAATTGGATTGGCAATCGTCCAGATAAGTTGTTTGAGCCTTTAAATTATACCTCGGATAACCATCTAATTCAAAAGCCATCAACTGTTGAACCCCCTGTTCTAGATCTTAAGCCCCTGCCAGGGCATTTAAAATATGCTTTCCTTGGTTTAAATGATACGTTGCCCGTAATCATCTCTTCCAAGTTGATGTAGGAACAGGAACAACAGCTGATAGGGATGCTACAGCAGCACAAAAAGGCGATTGGATGGACGATAGCTCATATCCAAGGCATTAGTCCGGCACTATGCATGCATAAAATCCTCCTTGAGGATGATCATAAGCCGATCATTGATGCACATAGACGATTGAATGATGCTATGCGAGAAGTGGTGCGCAAAGAGATCATAAAGTGGCTAGATGCTGGAATAATCTATGCCATCTCGGATAGAAAATGGGTGAGCCCGGTGCAATGCGTTCCCAAGAAAGGAGGAATAACCATGGTAACCAACGAAGACAACGAGCTAATCCCAACCAGGACTGTGACCGATTGGAGGGTTTGTATGGACTATCGAAAGCTTAATAAAGCTACCCGAAAGGACCACTTCCCCTTACCCTTTATTGATCAAATGCTTGATAGATTAGCGGGTAAGCCTTACTATTGTTTTCTTGATGGTTACTCAGGTTATAATCAAATAGCCATCGCACCGGAAGATCAAGAAAAGACGACGTTCACATGCCCATACGGTACCTATGCTTTTCGGAGAATGCTCTTTGGACTTTGTAATGCACCAGCCACCTTTCAAAGGTGCATGATGGCAATATTCTCTGACATGGTGGAGGATTTCCTAGAAATATTTATGGATGATTTTTCAGTCTTTGGAGACTACTTTGAAAGCTGCCTAGGCAACCTACAGAAAGTGCTCGAGAGATGTGAAAAAACAAACTTGATATTGAACTGGGAAAAGTGTCACTTCATGGTGGATGAAGGGATAGTCCTCGGCCATAAAATTAGCTGTCGCGACATAAAAGTCGACAGAACCAAGATAGAAGTAATCGAAAAGCTACCGCCACCCACCACAGTCAAGGGAATCAGAAGCTTCTTGGGGCATGCTGGTTTTTATCGGAGGTTCATTGCAAATTTTTCAAAAATCACCAAGCCCCTATGCCATCTTCTGGAGCAGAACCGACCCTTCGACTTTAACACTGGATGTACTGAGGCATTCAAGGTTCTGAAAGAAAAGCTGGTAACAACCCCAATAGTACAGCCACCAGACTGGAAACTGCCGTTTGAGATCATGTGTGATGCTAGTGACTATGTTTTCGGGGCAGCACTTGGGCAGAGGAAAGACAAGCTTTTTCATGTCATATACTATGCCAGCAAAACACTGAATGACGCCCAAGTGAACTAAACCACCACATAGAAGGAACTATTAGCTGTGGTATTCTCTACTGACAAGTTCCGTTCTTTTATACTTGGAACGAAGGTCATAGTGCACACAGACCACTCTGCACTGAAGTATTTGTTCACCAAAAAGGATGCAAAGCCTAGACTGATACGTTGGATTCTGCTACTGCAAGAATTCGACCTGGAAATCAAGGACAAAAAGGGGACAGAGAATCAGGTAGCAGATCACTTGTCAAGGTTAGAGAAGGGAAAAAGTCTCCGAGCAGACGAGACACACATACTGGAGACCTTCCCGGATGAGCAGCTGTTTGCTGCCACAATCACTGCCGTGACAGCCATGGCGGTAGGTAAGTTTTCTGAACTCCCCTGGCACGCCGATTTCGTTAATTTTTTAGTTAGCGGAATAATTCCTCTTGACCTTAATTATCAAGCTAGGAAGAGGTTCCAAAATGATGTTAAGCATTATTATTGGAACAAACCTCTTCTTTTAAAAATTTGTGCAGATCAGGTTATAAGGAGATGCGTACCACAGGATGAACAGGAAGATATACTTCATCACTGTCATGCTTCACAGAATGGAGGACACTTGGGAGGCAACAAAACTGCTGCCAAGGTTTTGCAGTCAGGATTCTATTGGCCGTCACTATATAAAGATGCTCAATTCTTCTATAAGAGATGTGACAAGTGTCAACAGACGGGAAACATCTCAAGGAGACACGAGATGCCGCTGCAAAATATTCTTGAAGTCAAGATCTTCGACGTTTGGGGATAGATTTTATGGGACCATTCACATCTTCATGTGGGAACTTATACATCCTCCTGGCAGTAGATTATGTGTCCAAGTGGGTTGAAGCAATCGCCACTCAGAAAAATGATGCCAAGACGGTTCAAAGGTTTTTGCATAAAAATATTTTTTCCAGATTCGGCATACCTAAGGCGATCATCAGTGATGAAGGGAGGCGTTTTGACAATAGGGTTATAGCTGCTGCCTTAAAAAAGTATGGTGTCAAACATCGGATTGCAACAGCATACCACCCTCAGACCAATGGACAGGCTGAAATATCCAACAGAGAGGTTAAGAACATTCTGGAGAAGATGGTTAAACCAACTAGGAAGGACTGGTCTTTACACCTCAATGATGCATTATGGGCCTACAGGACAGCGTTCAAAACTCCATTGGGAATGTCTCCCTATCGACTGATTTATGGGAAAACGTGTCATTTACCTGTCGAGATTGAGCACAAAGCATATTGGGCCATCAAGGCAGTTAATTTGGACTTGGAAAAGGCAGGACAGAAAAGGCTGCTTGACTTGAACGAAATCGAAGAAATTCGAGCAATGGCTTATGACAACGCAAGAATATACAAAGACAAGACCAAGAAGTGGCATGACAAGAAGTTGCTGCCGCGACAGTTCTGCCCAGGGCAGCTTGAGTTGCTATTTAACTCTAGGTTGAAGCTCTTCCCAGGGAAGCTGAAATCTAGATGGTCTGGCCCATTCCAAGTGGTACAAGTTTTTCCACATGGTGCCATCACGATCAAATCTTTAAAAGACGGGCACCAATTCAAAGTGAATGGACAACGATTGAAGCATTATCATGGGACTGAAGCCCCAAGAATGCAGGAAGTGGTTACCTTAGGAGATGCCCCTCCTGGCATCCCTAATTTAACCTAATTTTATTTTTATTATTTATATATTTATTAGGTAATTAGAGTTATTTTATTTTTAGGAATTAAAGTTTTTATTTTTATTATTTTCAGGAAATAAAGGAGACAAGGAAAAGAAGAGAAGTAAATCCAGCCCACCATTTTCCATCAGCCCAAAAAGCCCAACATTTGGTCGCTGCCGCGACAGACGCGGAAAATACAGCCTATCGACACGCTGCAGCGACAGACACGCAAACGCGTAACAGACGCGCAGCAGACACGGAAACGCGTGACAGACGCATCAGAAACTGCGTAACAACTGGCCCCGTTATTTGCGCTTACCGTTACAGCTCCAACGAGTAGCAAACTCTTCCCTATATAAACCCCGTTTTACTTTCCATTTTTAACTCACTTCTACATCTTCTACTGGCTTTCCCTAGAGTTTTTCTTGCTTTCATTTTATTTACACAATCCTTGCAACCATGTCTTCCAGAAACACCCATAGAAGTGCTGATTCAAGCTCTGCCCCAGCAGCATCCACCCCACGATCCTTCCAGATTCGCGACATGTGGGAGGAAAAGGGCTTCATTTACACTTCCAAGGAGGGGAACCTGGGCCTGCAGCCATTCATAGCGAAGAAAATCAGAGCCCTGCAGTGGCAGCTATTCGCAGAACAGCCAAACGAGATGAATGTGTCGCTGGTCCGAGATTTCTATGCTGCCATCGACAGCAGCCACACGACAGCAGTCACGGTAAGAGGAAGAGAGGTGCCCTTCGAACCAGAATACATCAACACTTTATATGGTTTCTATGTGGGCATCAATGAAGATGGTCACCAGCAATTTCTGGAGAGCCTCGACCCTGCTGCCTATGATGATGTCATGGCAGAGCTCACGGAAGAAGGAACTCAGTGGAATATGGACCCAAAGAACCCGAGAACGGTGAAGAGAGTTCAACTAACCTCGGAGGCCAAGCTGTGGAACGCTTTCATTAAAAAGAGAATCATGCCCTCCTCGCACAATACAACCGTGGACCAACCCAGGTTAGCCCTCATTCATTCTATACTACATGAGCGGCCGATTAACGTGGGTAGATACATCCGAGAGAGCATTTTGCAATGCGCACACCGGCCGACCGGACCATTCTATTTCCCCTACCTCATCACTGCCCTCTGCCGCGGCCATCATGTACCTGAAGCTGTCACCAATCTACGAGTCCAAGGGAAGGGCTGGACTGAGCGAAATCTCCTTAGCCTGATGGAACTGACTGCTACCACCTCGTTGTCCTCTTTCGACCCCACTGCCACGGCAGCAGAGACGACAGGACCGACAGACACTGAACCTGTTGCCACGGAAGCCAGGCAGCCCACCGTAGCAGCAGCTCCAGCCGATACCTCCTCCCAGATTCTTGCTGCCATACAGAAGATGGAGGAACGATAGCTCAACCTTATGAGCTTCATCAGGGATTTCACCACAGCCACGGTACAATTCATTCACACTTATCTTAATTTCCATGATGTTGTATTTCCTACCTTCTCTTCCCATTATTTTGTTGCAACCACCCTTGCCCATACCCCGACACCTGCTGCCACACCCAAGACACCGTCTGCAGCATCCACACCGACCCCTGCCACGACAGCTGCAGGCAGCAACCGCGCAGATGATACCTCTGCCCGTGGAACCAAGAGAAGAATGCCATCCAACGAACTCGATGCATTCATAGCAGGCTTCTCCTCTTCTTTAGTTTGGGCAGCATTTGATGGCGAACCCTCCATAAAGAGGAATCTGTCCAAAGAGTTCACACCCGTCAAGAGGCAGAAAATAGTGGCAGACAAGAACAAGAAGGGCAGCAGCAGTGACAGCCATAGTAGCAGCAGTAGCTCCGAGGTGCAGGTAGTGGAGAAACCCCCTCACATCTCCCCTACCAGAATTCAACCTCCGAGGGAGGCCAAAACAAAGAACACATCCGCCTCCCCCATCCGCCAGCCAGCACAGGTTAAGAAGGCCCCTGCCCGCCGACAGATCTGTCTCAGCAGCGACGACGACAGCAACTAAATTTTAAGTTTCTTATCTTATTATTGTTGTCTGCCTCTTTTATATATTTTGTGATGTACTTTTCATTTTCTTTTTATCTGTCATTTTGCATTGAGGGCAATGCAACCCTCGAGTTTGGGGGTGGCATCCCTCCATTAATGGAGTCTTAATTTATTTTAAAACTCGTGTCTTTTACTTAGTTTATTTTTGTTCAAAAAAAATTGGAAATTTTGGCTTCAGTCTTTTGAACTAAACTTACCTGCCGTGACAGTCTCTGTCGTGGCAGCACTTTTAGGATAGTTTTAGGAACAGTTTAGAGCCTTGCTATAGTTCTGAAACTTAAACACCATTTGTGACTCTTATACTGTCTAGAACTTTACTGGTAAACTAGAATAGGGAAAAGCTTAGTACTTGAATAGCCCCTAGAGGTGCCTAACACTGGCTCTAGGAAAAGAAGTTAAGAAACATAGAGTCTTACACCTAGAGGTGCCCGAAACCAGCTCTAGGAAGTTAGCTAGAGGTGCCCAAAACCGGCTCTAGTCAAACTTAAGCTTGAAAAATAGAATCGAGTCTGAACTAAAGGAACCTAAAAATTTCCACCAAAAAGATGAACTTTGGCATAAAAATTCAAGTTAGAAGTTTCAACTATTCTAGTAAGCTAAGTGAGTCTAGGCATATAATTGTTCACAAAGCATGCACACACTACACGAGAATTATAGCATGGTTCCGAATAAGATCCTGAATTATCCGACAAAGAGTTGCTTGCAATAGGGAATGAAGTGGTAGGTAAGAGAAAGTTCATTGTTTTAAGCCAAATAAAAATTTTATTTTCTTTGTTAGGTCTGAATTGCTTGAGGGCAAGCAAAAACTTGAGTTTGAGGGTGTGTTGAGTGTGTAAAAGTTCTATATTTTACCCCTATTTAACCCATATTTCTGCTGCATTCAAGCATAATTCATTGCATTTAGGTTAGATTTTAGTTTTACATCACAAATATATTAAATGGCACAGTTTCTACTGAAATTGGTTGTTTTTGCAGGTTGCTGTTGTAGCAGATGGAGAAGCAGGAGCTGGGCAGTGATGCAGAAAAGCTGGAACTGGATGAGCAGTCGAGGAGGACGATGCTGCCATGGTTGCCGCCGTGGCAGCCAAGGACGACAGCAGTTTTGAGGAGAAGAAGCAAAGTGGGCCTCGACAGAAAGAGAAAATTAAGCCCATCTGTCATGGAGTATCCCTATATTTTTCCGAGCCCTAGATCAGAATGAAGGCCAAGCCCAAGATTCAAGGAAGAAATCCCAAGCAAGAAGCAAGGACGAATTAAAGACTGCTGCTTTGAAGATTTAGTCTTTATTAGAGTTGTACTTTAATTTAAAGTTGTATTCTTGTCATATTAGAAAACTTGAACCCAAGGCCTATATAAAGGCATGCAATTCGACCTAGGAGAGGACATCATCATTCTCTAGCCTTCTTCCCAAAACCCTAGCCATTTACCTTCCTCACCATGTTCTAAACTTCCCCCTAGGGCTAAGGGTTGCTTTGTAAAGTAGTTGTAAGGATTGCTTTGTTTTAGGATTTTCTTTGTTCAATAAAATTACTTCAAGTTCTCTTATTCTGGTTTTAACATCTTGCAAGAGTATCGAGAGAGCATTGTGAGATTATTTATTTACTTAATATTGGGAGAGTTAAGTATACGAAAGGAATAAGTGCGAGTTCTCTAGTTTATAGTTGAACTATCTTGGACCTAGGGATAGGACGAGGTTAAGTGGCTAAGGAAGAATTCAACAACATCGGTGTTCATCCTTCGATTCACGCCGGGAGGTATCATCAAAGACGTGTTCATCGACAGACTTGGACCTAGGGATAGGACAAGGCACAGAAGGGATTCTTGCCAAACTTGAAGTACTGAGTTGAGTAATCGCTACCGCGATAACCAACGGACTGCTGCCGCGACAGGTGCTGCCGCATCAGGCGCGACGCCAGAACAAAGTTTCCTAGACTTTGCAACACCTACACTACTGAGCAATTCAATACCGGCCCATTGTCTCTATCTTGATTTCAATCCTCTTTACTTTCAGTATTCTTTATTGTTTTCGTGACAACATTTTAAAATATTCTTTTCCTCTCTCGTGTAGTAATCCAAGGTGAAGCTATTAGCCCAGTCCCTGTGGAGACGATATCCGATACTTCAGTATCACTTTACTACTTGCGTCGTGTACACTTGCACTACACTGCAATAGACACTTTTACACGCAACAGGGCGTTAAAATGGACCCGTTGGACTTTTAACTGAGTAAAAAATACAGAAATTTAGTTTTTGCAATATAATCTTGTTGAAAAGCTCGTAATCAATTATATGAACTCCTAAAATTTGATGAAAACTTGTTTTCGGACATTTTTGAAGAGGTTTCAAGCGAGTGGGTCTAAATGGGCGTTAAAATAGACCCGTTGGACTTTTAACTAGTTAAAAGAACAGAAATTGAGTTTTTGCAACACAATAGCGTTGAAAAGCTCGTAATCAATGATATGAACTCATAAGTTTTGATTAAAACTTGTTTTTCGGTCTGTTTTGTTGAGGTTTCGGGCAAGCGGGTCTAAATTTGCCGTAAAATAGACCCGCTGGACTTTTGACTGAGTAAAAAATATAGAAATTGAATTTTTGCAATATAATTTTGTTCAAAAGTTCGTA
This sequence comes from Hibiscus trionum, assembly GCA_030270665.1. Lineage (NCBI taxonomy): Eukaryota > Viridiplantae > Streptophyta > Magnoliopsida > Malvales > Malvaceae > Hibiscus > Hibiscus trionum. The sequence goes on along the minus strand of BSYR01000026.1, from coordinate 33,588,915 downwards.
ATCAATTTTATGAACTCCTAAAATTTGATTAAAACATGTTTTCGGTCCTTTTTGTAGAGGTTTCAGGCGAGCGGGTTTAAATAGGCCTTAAAATGGACACGTTGGATTTTTAATTGAGTAAAAAGAACAACAATTGTATTTTTGCAATACAATAGTGTTGAAAAGATCGTAATCAATGATATGAACTCATAAGTTTTGATTAAAACTTGTTTTGTGATCCTTTTTGTAGACGTTTGGGACAAGCGGGTCTAAATACGTCGTAAAATGGACCCGTTGGACTTTTGACTGAGTAAAAAGTATAAAAATTGAGTTTTTGCAATATAATCGTGTTGAAAAGCTCATAATCAAAGATATGAACTCCTAAAATTTGATTAAAACTTTTTTTGCTGTCCTTTTTGTAGAGATTTCGGGCGAGCGGGTCTAAATGGGCATTAAAATGGACACGTTGGACTTTTAACTGAGTAAAAAATACAGAAATTGAGTTTTTGCAATATTATCGTATTGAAAAGCTCATAATCAATTATATGAACTCCTAAATTTTGATCAAAAGTGATTTTTCGGTCATTTTTGAAGAGGTTTCGGGCGAGCGGGTCTAAATGGGCCGTAAAATGGACTCGTTGGACTTTTAACTGGGTTAAAACAATAGAAATTGAATTTTTGGAATACAATAGTGTTGAAAAGCTCGTAATCAATGATATGAAGTCCTAAGTTTTGATTAAAACTTGATTTGCGGTCTTTTTTGTGGTGGTTTCAGACGAGTGGGTCAAAATGGGCCATAAAATGGACCCGTTAGACTTTAAACTGAGTAAAAAGTACATAATTTGAGTTTTTGCAATATAATTCTATTGAAAAGATTGTTATCAATGATATGAAGTCCTAAAATTTGATTAAAACATGTTTTTACGTCATTTTGTAGAGGCTTCGGGCGAGCGGGTCTAAATGGGCATTAAAATGGACCCGTTGGACTTTTAACTGAGTAAAAAATACAAAAATTGAGTTTTTGCAATGTAATCAAGTTGAAAAGCTCGTAATCAATTATATGAAGTCCTAAAATTTGATTAAAACATGTTTTTGGGTCCTTTTTGTAGAGGTTTCGGGCGAGCGGGTCTAATTGGGCACTAAAATGAACCCGTTGGACTTTTAACTAAGTAAAAATTAAGAAATTGAGTTTTTGCAAGATAATCTTGTTGAAAAGCTCGTAATCAATTATATGAACTACTAGAATTTGATTAAAAGTTGTTTTTCGGTCAATTTTGAAGAGGTTTCGGGTGAGTGGCTCTAAATGGGCGTTAAATTGGACCTGTTGGACTTTTAGCTAGGTTAAAAGAACATAAATTGAGTTTTTGCAATACAATAGTGTTGAAAAGCTCGTAATCAATGGTATGAACTCCTAAGTTTTGATTAAAACTTGTTTTTCGGTTCTTTTTGTAAAGGTTTCGGGCAAGCGTGTCTAAATGGGCCGTAAAATGGACCCGTTGGACTTTAAACTTAGCAAAAAATACAGAAATTGAGTTTTTGCAATATAATCTTATTGAAAAGCTTGTAATCAATTATATGAAGTCCTAAAATTTGATTAAAACATGTTTTTCGGTCCTTTTTGTAGAGGTTTCGGGCGAGCGGGTCTAAATGGGCCTTAAAATGGACCCGTTGGACTTTTAACGGAGTAAAAAATACAGAAATTGATACTTTGAAATATAATCTTGTTGAAAAGCTTGTAATCAATGATATGAACTCCTAAGTTTTGATTAAAACTTGTTTTGTGGTCCTTTTTGTTGAGGTTTCGGACGAGCGGGCCTAAATGGGCCGTAAAATGGACTCGTTGGACTTTTAACTAAGTAAAAATACAAAAAAATTGAGTTTTTGCAATATAATCGTGTTGAAAAGATCGTAATCAATGATATGAAGTCCTAAAATTTGATTAAACTTGTTTTCGGTCCTTTTTTTGAGAGGTTTCGGGGGAGCGGTCTAAATGGGCCGTAAAATGGACCCGTTGGACTTTTAACTGTGTAAAAATAATAGAAATTGAGTTTTTGCAATATAATCGTGTTGAAAAGCTCGTAATCAAATATATGAACTCCTAAAGTTTGATTAAAACATGTTTTTCGGTCCTTTTTGTTGAGGTTTCGGGCGAGCAGGTCTAATTGGGCATTAAAATGGACACATTGGACTTTTAACTGAGTAATAATTACAGAAATTGAGTTTTTGCAATATAAACTTGTTAAAAAGCTCGTAATCAATTGTACGAACTCCTAAAGTTTGATTAAAACTTGTTTTTCGGTCATGTTTGAAGAGGTTTCGGGCGAGTGGGTCTAAATGGGCGTTAAAATGGACCCGTTGTACTTTTAACTAGGTTAAAAGAACAGAAATTGAGTTTTTGCATTACAATAGTGTTGAAAAGCTCGAATCAATGATATGAAATCCTAAGTTTTGATTAAAACTTATTTTTCGGTCCTTTTTGTAGAGGTTTCGGGTAAGCGGGTCTATATTGGCCGTAAAATGGACCAGTTGGACTTTTAACTAAGTAAAACATGTTTTCGGTCCTTTTTGTAGAGATTACGGGCGAGCCGGTCTAAATGGACCTTACAATTGACCCGTTGGACTTTTAACTGAGTAAAAAGAACAGAAATTGAATATTTGACATACAATAGTGTTGAAAAGATCATATTCAATGATATGAACTCATAAGTTTTGATTAAAACTTTTTTTACGATCCTTTTTGTAGATGTTTGGGACAAGCGGGTCTAAATAAGCAGTAAAATGGACTCGTTCGACTTTAAACTGAGTAAAAAGTACATAATTTGAGTTTTTTCAATATAATTATGTTGAAAAGATCGTAATCAATGATATGAAGTCCTAAAATTTGATTAAAGCATGTTTTCGGTCCTTTTTGTAGAGGTTTCGGGCGAGCGAGTCTAAATGGGCATTAAAATGGACCCGTTGGACTTTTAACTAAGTAAAAAATACAAAAATAAAGTTTTTGCAATATAATCTAGTTGAAAAGCTCGTAATCAATTATATGAACTCCTAAAATTTGATTAAAACTTGTTTTTCGGTCATTTTGAAGAGGTTTCGGGCGAGCGGGTCTAAATGGGCCTTAAAATGGACCCGTTGGACTTTTAATTGTGTTAAAAGAACATAAATTGATTTTTTGCAACACTATAGTGTTGAAAAGCTCGTAATTAATGATATGAAATCCTAAGTTTTTATTAAAACTTGTTTTTCGGACCTTTTTGTAGAGGTTTCGGGCGAGCGGGTCTAAATGGGCCTTAAAATGGACCTGTTGGACTTTTAACTAGTTTAAAAGAACATAAATCGAATTTTTGCAATACAATAGTGTTGAAAAGCTCGCAATCAATGATATGAACTCATAAGTTTTGATTATAACTTGATTTCTGGTCCTTTTTGTAGAGGTTTCGGACGAGCGGGTCTAAATGGGTCGTAAAATGGACCCGTTGAACTATAACTGAGTAAAAAGTACATAATTTGAGTTTTTTTCGATATAATTCTGTTGGAAAGATCGTAATCAATGACATGAAGTCCTAAAATTTGATTAAAACATGTTTTTCGGTCCTTTTTGTAGAGTTTACGGGTGAACGGGTCTAATTGGGCATTAAAATGGATCCGTTGGACTTTTAATTGAGTGGAAATTACATAAATTGAGCTTTTGCAATATAATCTTGTTGAAAATCTCGTAATCAATTATATGAACTCCTATAATTTGATTAAAACTTGTTTTCGGTCATTTTTTAAGAAGTTTCGGATAGTGGGTCTAAATGGGCGTTAAAATGGACCCGTTGGACTTCTAACTGGGTTTAAAGAACATAAATTGAGTTTTTGCAATATAATAGTGTTCAAAAGCTCGTAATAAATGATATGAACTCCTAATTTTTTATTAAAACTTGTTTTTCGGTCATTTTGAAGAGGTTTCGGGCGAGCGTGTCTAAATGGGCCTTAAAATGGACCCGTTGGACTTTTAACTATGTTAAAAGAACATAAATTGAGTTTTTGCAGCACTATAATGTTGAAAAGCTGGTAATCAATGATATGAAACCCTAAGTTTTTATTAAAACTTGTTTTTCGGACTTTTTTGTAGAGGTTTCGGGCGAGCGGGTCTAAATGGGCCTCAAAATGGACCCGTTGGACTTTTAACTAGGTTAAAAGAACAGAAATCGAATTTTTGCAATACAATAGTGTTGAAAAGCTCGCAATCAATGATATGAACTCATAAGTTTTGATTATAACTTGATTTGCGGTCCTTTTTGTAGAGGTTTTGGACGAGCGGGTCTAAATGGGTCGTAAAATTGACCCGTTGAACTTTAAACTGAGTAAAAAGTACATAATTTGAGTTTTTTTAATATAATTCTATTGAAGTCCTAAAACTTGATTTGCAATATAATCTTGTTGAAAAGCTCGTAATCAATTATATGAACTCCTATAATTTGGTTAAAACTTGTTTTCGGTCATTTTTTAAGAAGTTTCGGGCGAGTCGGTCTAAATGGGCGTTAAAATGGACCCGTTGGACTTCTAACTGGGTTTAAAGAACAGAGATAGAGTTTTTGCAATACAATAGTGTTCAAAAGCTCGTAATAAATTATATGAACTCCTAATTTTTTATTAAAACTTGTTTTTCAGTCTTTTTGTAGAGGTTTCGGGCGAGCGGGTCTAAATGGGCCGTAAAATGGACCTGTTGGACTTTTAACTGAGTAAAAAAATACAGAAATTGATTTTTTGCAATATAATCTTTTTGAAAATCTCGTAATCATTTACATGACGTCCTAAATTTTGATTAAAACATGTTTTTGGGTCCTTTTTGTAGAGGTTTCGGGCGAGCGGGTCTACATTAAAATGGACTCGCTGGACTTTTAACTAAGTAAAAAATACAGAAATTGAGTTTTTGCAATATAATCTTGTTGAAAAGATCGTAATCAATGATATGAAGTCCTAAAATTTGATTAAAGCATGTTTTTCGGTCCTTTTTGTAGAGGTTTCGGGCGAGCGAGTCTAAATGGGCATTAAAATGGACTCGTTGGACTTTTAACTAAGTAAAAAATACAAAAATAAAGTTTTTGCAATATAATCTAGTTGAAAAGCTCGTAATCAATTATATGAACTCCTAAAATTTGATTAAAACTTGTTTTTCGGTCATTTTGAAGAGGTTTCGGGCGAGCGGGTCTAAATGGGCCTTAAAATGGACCCATTGGACTTTTAATTGTGTTAAAAGAACATAAATTGATTTTTTGCAACGCTATAGTGTTGAAAAGCTCGTAATTAATGATATGAAATCCTAAGTTTTTATTAAAACTTGTTTTTCGGATCTTTTTGTAGAGGTTTCGGGCGAGCGGGTCTAAATGGGCCTTAAAATGGACCCGTTGGACTTTTAACTAGTTAAAAAGAACATAAATCGAATTTTTTCAATACAATAGTGTTGAAAAGCTCGCAATCAATGATATGAACTCATAAGTTTTGATTATAACTTGATTTCTGGTCCTTTTTGTAGAGGTTTCGGACGAGCGGGTTTAAATGGGTCGTAAAATGGACCCGTTGAACTATAACTGAGTAAAAAGTACATAATTTGAGTTTTTTTCGATATAATTCTGTTGGAAAGATCGTAATCAATGACATGAAGTCCTAAAATTTGATTAAAACATGTTTTTCGGTCCTTTTTGTAGAGTTTACGGGTGAACGGGTCTAATTGGGCATTAAAATGGATCCGTTGGACTTTTAATTGAGTGGAAATTACATAAATTGAGCTTTTGCAATATAATCTTGTTGAAAATCTCGTAATCAATTATATGAACTCCTATAATTTGATTAAAACTTGTTTTCGGTCATTTTTTAAGAAGTTTCGGGATAGTGGGTCTAAATGGGCGTTAAAATGGACCCGTTGGATTTCTAACTGGTTTAAAGAACATAAATTGAGTTTTTGCAATATAATAGTGTTCAAAAGCTCGTAATCAATGATATGAACTCCTAATTTTTTATTAAAACTTGTTTTTCGGTCATTTTGAAGAGGTTTTGGGCGAGCGTGTCTAAATGGGCCTTAAAATGGACCCGTTGGACTTTTAACTATGTTAAAAGAACATAAATTGGGTTTTTGCAGCACTATAATGTTGAAAAGCTGGTAATCAATGATATGAAACCCTAAGTTTTTATTAAAACTTGTTTTTCGGACTTTTTTGTAGAGGTTTCGGGCGAGCGGGTCTAAATGGGCCTCAAAATGGACCCGTTGGACTTTTAACTAGGTTAAAAGAACAGAAATCGAATTTTTGCAATACAATAGTGTTGAAAAGCTCGCAATCAATGATATGAACTCATAATTTTTGATTATAACTTGATTTGCGGTCCTTTTTGTAGAGGTTTTGGACGAGCGGGTCTAAATGGGTCGTAAAATTGACCCGTTGAACTTTAAACTGAGTAAAAAGTACATAATTTGAGTTTTTTTAATATAATTCTATTGAAGTCCTAAAATTTGATTTGCAATATAATCTTGTTGAAAAGCTCGTAATCAATTATATGAACTCCTATAATTTGATTAAAACTTGTTTTCAGTCATTTTTTAAGAAGTTTCGGGCGAGTCGGTCTAAATAGGCGTTAAAATGGACCCGTTGGACTTCTAACTGGGTTTAAAGAACAGAAATAGAGTTTTTGCAATACAATAGTGTTCAAAAGCTCGTAATAAATTATATGAACTCCTATTTTTTTATTAAAACTTGTTTTTCAGTCTTTTTGTAGAGGTTTCGGGCGAGCGGGTCTAAATGGGCCGTAAAATGGACCTGTTGGACTTTTAACTGAGTAAAAAAATACAGATATTGATTTTTTGCAATATAATCTTTTTGAAAATCTCGTAATCATTTACATGACGTCCTAAATTTTGATTAAAACATGTTTTTGGGTCCTTTTTGTAGAGGTTTCGGGCGAGCGGGTCTACATTAAAATGGACTCGCTGGACTTTTAACTAAGTAAAAAATACAGAAATTGAGTTTTTGCAATATAATCTTGTTGAAAAGCTCGTAATCAATTATATGAACTCCTAAGTTTTAATTAAAACTTGTTTTTCGGTCCTTTTTGTAGAGGTTTCGGGCGAGCGAGTCTAAATGGGCCGTAAAATGGACCCGTTGGACTTTTAACTAGGTTTAAAGAACAGAAATCGAGTTTTTGCAATACAATAGTGTTCAAAAGCTCGTAATCAATGATATGAACTCCTAATTTTTTATTAAAACTTGTTTTTCGATCTTTTTTGTAGAGGTTTCGGGCGAGCGAGTCTAAATGGGCCGTAAAATGGACCTGTTGGACTTTTAACTAAGTAAAAAATACATAAATTGAGTTTTTGAAATATAATCTTGTTGAAAAGCTCGTAATCATGTACATGAAGTCCTAAAATTTGATTAAAACATGTTTTTCGGTCCTTGTTGTAGAGGTTTCGGGGGAACGGGTCTAAATGGGCTTTAAAATGGACTCGTTGGACTTTTAACTGAGTAAAAAGAACAGAATTTGAATTTTTGCAATACAATGGAGTTGAAAAGATCGTAATCAATGATATGAACTCATAAGTTTTGATTTAAACTTGTTTTGCGACCCTTTTTGTAGAACTTTGGGACAAGCGGGTCTAAATAGGCCGTAAAATAGACCCGTTGGACTTTTACTTGAGTAAAAAATATTAATAATGAGTTTTTGCAATATAATCTAGTTGAAAAGCACGTAATCAATTATATGAACTCCTAAAATTTGATTAAAACTTGTTTTTCAGTCATTTTCAAGAGGTTTCGGGCGAGCGGGTCTAAATGGGCCTTAAAGATATCCCGTTGGACTTTTAACTGGGTTAAAAGAACATAAATTGAGTTTTTGCAACACAATAGTGTTGAAAAGCTCGTAATCAATGATATGAACGCCTAAGTTTTGATTAAAACTTGTTTTTTGGTCATTTTTTGTAGAGGTTTCGGGCGAGCGGGTCTAAATGGGTGTTAAAATGGACCCGTTGGACTTTTAACCGTGTTAAAAGAACAAAAATTGAGTTTTTGCAATACAGTAGTGTTGAAAAGCTCGTAATCAATGATATGAACTCCTAAGTTTTGGTTAAAACTTGTTTTTCGGTCTTTTTTGTAGTGGTTTCGGACGAGCGGGTCTAAATGGGCCTTAAAATGGACCGTTGGAATTTTAACTGGGATAAAAGAACAAAAATCGAATTTTTTCAATACAATAGTTTTGAAAAGCTTGTAATCAATGATATGAACTCATAAGTTTTAATTATAACTTGATTTGCGGTCCTTTTTGTAGAGGTTTTGGACGAGCGGGTCTAAATGGGTCGTAAAATTGACCCGTTGAACTTTAAACTGAGTAAAAAGTACATAATTTGAGTTTTTTTAATATAATTCTATTGAAGTCCTAAAACTTGATTTGCAATATAATCTTGTTGAAAAGCTCGTAATCAATTATATGAACTCCTATAATTTGATTAAAACTTGTTTTCGGTCATTTTTTAAGAAGTTTCGGGCGAGTCGGTCTAAATGGGCGTTAAAATGGACCCGTTGGACTTCTAACTGGGTTTAAAGAACAGAAATAGAGTTTTTGCAATACAATAGTGTTCAAAAGCTCGTAATAAATTATATGAACTCCTAATTTTTTTATTAAAACTTGTTTTTCAGTCTTTTTGTAGAGGTTTCGGGCGAGCGGGTCTAAATGGGCCGTAAAATGGACCTGTTGGACTTTTAACTGAGTAAAAAAATACAGAAATTGATTTTTTGCAATATAATCTTTTTGAAAATCTCGTAATCATTTACATGACGTCCTAAATTTTGATTAAAACATGTTTTTGGGTCCTTTTTGTAGAGGTTTCGGGCGAGCGGGTCTACATTAAAATGGACTCGCTGGACTTTTAACTAAGTAAAAAATACAGAAATTGAGTTTTTGCAATATAATCTTGTTGAAAAGATCGTAATCAATGATATGAAGTCCTAAAATTTGATTAAAGCATGTTTTTCGGTCTTTTTTGTAGAGGTTTCGGGCGAGCGAGTCTAAATGGGCATTAAAATGGACTCGTTGGACTTTTAACTAAGTAAAAAATACAAAAATAAAGTTTTTGCAATATAATCTAGTTGAAAAGCTCGTAATCAATTATATGAACTCCTAAAATTTGATTAAAACTTGTTTTTCGGTCATTTTGAAGAGGTTTCGGGCGAGCGGGTCTAAATGGGCCTTAAAATGGACTCGTTGGACTTTTAATTGTGTTAAAAGAACATAAATTGATTTTTTGCAACACTATAGTGTTGAAAAGCTCGTAATTAATGATATGAAATCCTAAGTTTTTATTAAAACTTGTTTTTCGGATCTTTTTGTAGAGGTTTCGGGCGAGCGGGTCTAAATGGGCCTTAAAATGGACCCGTTGGACTTTTAACTAGTTAAAAAGAACATAAATCGAATTTTTTCAATACAATAGTGTTGAAAAGCTCGCAATCAATGATATGAACTCATAAGTTTTGATTATAACTTGATTTCTGGTCCTTTTTGTAGAGGTTTCGGACGAGCGGGTTTAAATGGGTCGTAAAATGGACCCGTTGAACTATAACTGAGTAAAAAGTACATAATTTGAGTTTTTTTCGATATAATTCTGTTGGAAAGATCGTAATCAATGACATGAAGTCCTAAAATTTGATTAAAACATGTTTTTCGGTCCTTTTTGTAGAGTTTACGGGTGAACGGGTCTAATTGGGCATTAAAATGGATCCGTTGGACTTTTAATTGAGTGGAAATTACATAAATTGAGCTTTTGCAATATAATCTTGTTGAAAATCTCGTAATCAATTATATGAACTCCTATAATTTGATTAAAACTTGTTTTCGGTCATTTTTTAAGAAGTTTCGGGATAGTGGGTCTAAATGGGCGTTAAAATGGACCCGTTGGATTTCTAACTGGTTTAAAGAACATAAATTGAGTTTTTGCAATATAATAGTGTTCAAAAGCTCGTAATCAATGATATGAACTCCTAATTTTTTATTAAAACTTGTTTTTCGGTCATTTTGAAGAGGTTTCGGGCGAGCGTGTCTAAATGGGCCTTAAAATGGACCCGTTGGACTTTTAACTATGTTAAAAGAACATAAATTGAGTTTTTGCAGCACTATAATGTTGAAAAGCTGGTAATCAATAATATGAAACCCTAAGTTTTTATTAAAACTTGTTTTTCGGACTTTTTTGTAGAGGTTTCGGGCGAGCGGGTCTAAATGGGCCTCAAAATGGACCCGTTGGACTTTTAACTAGGTTAAAAGAACAGAAATCGAATTTTTGCAATACAATAGTGTTGAAAAGCTCGCAATCAATGATATGAACTCATAAGTTTTGATTATAACTTGATTTGCGGTCCTTTTTGTAGAGGTTTTGGACGAGCGGGTCTAAATGGGTCGTAAAATTGACCCGTTGAACTTTAAACTGAGTAAAAAGTACATAATTTGAGTTTTTTTAATATAATTCTATTGAAGTCCTAAAACTTGATTTGCAATATAGTCTTGTTGAAAAGCTCGTAATCAATTATATGAACTCCTATAATTTGATTAAAACTTGTTTTCGGTCATTTTTTAAGAAGTTTCGGGCGAGTCGGTCTAAATAGGCGTTAAAATGGACCCGTTGGACTTCTAACTGGGTTTAAAGAACAGAAATAGAGTTTTTGCAATACAATAGTGTTCAAAAGCTCGTAATAAATTATATGAACTCCTAATTTTTTATTAAAACTTGTTTTTCAGTCTTTTTGTAGAGGTTTCGGGCGAGCGGGTCTAAATGGGCCGTAAAATGGACCTGTTGGACTTTTAACTGAGTAAAAAAAAACAGATATTGATTTTTTGCAATATAATCTTTTTGAAAATCTCGTAATCATTTACATGACGTCCTAAATTTTGATTAAAACATGTTTTTGGGTCCTTTTTGTAGAGGTTTCGGGCGAGCGGGTCTACATTAAAATGGACTCGCTGGACTTTTAACTAAGTAAAAAATACAGAAATTGAGTTTTTGCAATATAATCTTGTTGAAAAGCTCGTAATCAATTATATGAACTCCTAAGTTTTAATTAAAACTTGTTTTTCGGTCCTTTTTGTAGAGGTTTCGGGCGAGCGAGTCTAAATGGGCCGTAAAATGGACCCGTTGGACTTTTAACTAGGTTTAAAGAACAGAAATCGAGTTTTTGCAATACAATAGTGTTCAAAAGCTCGTAATCAATGATATGAACTCCTAATTTTTTATTAAAACTTGTTTTTCGATCTTTTTTGTAGAGGTTTCGGGCGAGCGGGTCTAAATGGGCCGTAAAATGGACCTGTTGGACTTTTAACTAAGTAAAAAATACATAAATTGAGTTTTTGCAATATAATCTTGTTGAAAAGCTCGTAATCATGTACATGAAGTCCTAAAATTTGATTAAAACATGTTTTTCGGTCCTTGTTGTAGAGGTTTCGGGGGAACGGGTCTAAATGGGCTTTAAAATGGACTCGTTGGACTTTTAACTGAGTAAAAAGAACAGAATTTGAATTTTTGCATTACAATGGAGTTGAAAAGATCGTAATCAATGATATGAACTCATAAGTTTTGATTTAAACTTGTTTTGCGACCCTTTTTGTAGAACTTTGGGACAAGCGGGTCTAAATAGGCCGTAAAATAGACCCGTTGGACTTTTACTTGAGTAAAAAATATTAATAATGAGTTTTTGCAATATAATCTAGTTGAAAAGCACGTAATCAATTATATGAACTCCTAAAATTTGATTAAAACTTGTTTTTCAGTCATTTTCAAGAGGTTTCGGGCGAGCGGGTCTAAATGGGCCTTAAAGATATCCCGTTGGACTTTTAACTGGGTTAAAAGAACATAAATTGAGTTTTTGCAACACAATAGTGTTGAAAAGCTCGTAATCAATGATATGAACTCCTAAGTTTTGATTAAAACTTGTTTTTTGGTCATTTTTTGTAGAGGTTTCGGGCGAGCGGGTCTAAATGGGTGTTAAAATGGACCCGTTGGACTTTTAACCGTGTTAAAAGAACAAAAAATGAGTTTTTGCAATACAGTAGTGTTGAAAAGCTCGTAATCAATGATATGAACTCCTAAGTTTTGGTTAAAACTTGTTTTTCGGTCTTTTTTGTAGTGGTTTCGGACGAGCGGGTCTAAATGGGCCTTAAAATGGACCGTTGGAATTTTAACTGGGATAAAAGAACAAAAATCGAATTTTTGCAATACAATAGTTTTGAAAAGCTTGTAATCAATGATATGAACTCATAAGTTTTAATTATAACTTGATTTGCGGTCCTTTTTGTAGAGGTTTCGGACGAGCGGGTCTAAATGGGCCGTAAAATGGACCCGTTGGACTATGAATTGAGTAAAAAGTACATAATTTGAGTTTTTGCAATATAAATCTGTGGAAAGATCGTATTTAATGACATGAAGTCGTAAAATTTGATTAAAACATGTTTTTGGGTCCTTTTTGTAGAGGTTTCGGGCGAACGGGTCTAATTGGGCATTAAAATGGACCCGTTGGACTTTTAACTGAGTAGAAAATACAGAAATTGAGTTCTTGCAATAAAATCTTGTTGAAAAGCTCGTAATCAATTATATGAACTCCTAGAATTTGATTAAAATTTGTTTTTCGGTCATTTTTTAAGAGGTTTCGGGCGAGTGGGTCTAAATGGGCGTTAGAATGGACCCTTTAGACTTTTAACTTGGGTTAAAAGAACATAAATTGAGTTTTTGCAATACAATAGTGTTGAAAAGCTCGTAATCAATGATATGAACACCTAAGTTTTGATTAAAACTTGTTTTTCGGTCCTTTTTGTAGAGGTTTTGGGCGAGCGGGTCTAAATGGGCCGTAAAATGGACCCGTTGGACTTTTAACTGAGTAAAAAATACAGAAATTGAGTTTTGCAATATAATCTTGTTGGAAAGCTCGTAATCAATTACATTAACAACTAGAATTTGAATAAAAGTTGTTTTTCGGTCATTTTTGAAGAGGTTTCGGGCGAGTGGGTCTAAATGGGAGTTAAAATGGACTCGTTGGACTTTTCACTGGTTAAAAGAACTTAAATTGAGTTTTTGCAATACAATAGTGTTGAAAAGCTCGTAATCAATGATATGAACTCCTATGTTTTGATTAAAACTTGTTTTTCGATCCTTTTTGTAGAGGTTTCGAGCGAGCGGGACTAAATGGACCGTAAACTGAACCCGTTGGACTTTTAACTGAGTAAAAAATACAGAAATTGAGTTTTTGCTATATAATCTTGTTGAAATGCTCGTTATAAATTTTATGAAGTCCTAAAATTTGATTAAAACATGTTTTTCGGTCCTTTTTGTAGAGGTTTCGGGTGAGCGGGTCTAAATGGGCCTTAAAATGGACCCGTTGGACTTTTAACAGAGTAAAAAACACAGAAATTGATATTTTGCAATATAATATTGTTGAAAAGCTTGTAATCAATGATATGAACTCCTAAGTTTTGATTAATACTTGTTTTGCGGTTCTTTTTGTAGAGGTTTCGGACGAGCTGGTCTAAATGGGCCAAAAATGGACTCGTTGGACTTTTAACTAAGTAAAAAATACAAAAATTGAGTTTTTGCAATATAACCGTGTTGAAAAGATCGTAATCAATGATATGAAGTCCTAAAATTTGATCAAAACTTGTTTTTCGGTCCTCTTTGTAGAGGTTTCGGGGGTGCGGGGCTAAATGGGCCTTAAAATGGACTCGTTGGACTTTTAACTGAGTAAAAAGAACAAAAATTGAATTTTTGCAATACAATATTGTTGAAAAGCTCATAATCAATGATATGAACACCTAATTTTTGTAGAGGTTTCGGGCGAGCGGGTCTAAATGGGCCGTTAAATGGACCCGTTGGACTTTTAACTGTGTTAAAAGAACAAAAATTGAGTTCTTGCAATACAATAGTGTTCAAAAGCTCGTAATCAATTATATGAACTCCTAAGTTTTGATTAAAACTTGTTTTCGGTCATTTTTGTAGAGGTTTCGGGCGAGCGGGTCTAAATGGGCCTTAAAATGGACCCATTGGACTTTTAACTAGGTTAAAAGAATATAAATCGAATTTTTGCAATTCTATAGTGTTGAAAAGCTCGTAATCAATGATATGAACTCATAAGTTTTGATTATAACTTGATTTGCGGTCCTTTTTGTAGAGGTTTCGGACGAGCGTGTCTAAATGGGTCGTAAAATGGACCCGTTGGGCTTTAAACTGAGTGAAAAGTACATAATTTGAGTTTTTGCAATATAATTCTTTTGGAAAGATCGTAATCAATGACAAGAAGTCCTAAAATTTAATTAAATCATGTTTTTGGGTCCTTTTTGTAGAGGTTTCGGGCGAGCGGGACTAATTGGGCATTAAAATAGACCCGTTGGACTTTTAACTGAGTAAAAAATACATAAATTGAGTTTTTGCAATATAATCTTGTTGAAAAGCTCATAATCAATTATATGAACTCCTATAATTTGATTAAAACTTGTTTTTCGGTCATTTTTGAAGAGGTTTCGGGCGAGTGGGTCTAAATGGGCGTTAAAATGGACCCGTTGGACTTTTAACTGGGTTAAAAGAACATAAATTGAGTTTTGCAATACAATAGTGTTGAAAAGCTCGTAATCAATTATATGAACTCCTAAGTTTTGATTAAAACTTGTTTTTCGATCTTTTTGTAGAGGTTTTGGGCGAGCGAGTCTAAATGGGCATTAAAATGGACCCGTTGGACTTTTAACTGAGTAAAATATACAGAAATTGAGTTTTTGTAATATAATCTTGTTGAAAAGCTCTTAATCAATGATATGACCGCTTAAGTTTTGATTAAAACTTGTTTTGCGATCCTTTTTGTAGAAGTTTGGGACAAGCGGGTCTAAATAGGCCGTAAAATGGACCGGTTGGACTTTTACTTGAGTAAAAAATACAAAAAATGAGTTTTTGCAATATAATCTAGTTGAAAAGCTCGTAATCAATTATATGAACTCCTAAATTTTGATTAAAACTTGTTTTTCAGTCATTTTGTAGAGGTTTCGGGCGAGCGGGTCTAAATGGGCCTTAAAGATGACCCGTTGGACTTTTAACTGGGTTAAAAGATTAGAAATTGAGTTTTTGCAACATAATAGTGTTGAAAAGCTTGTAATCAATGATATGAACTCCTAAGTTTTGATTAAAACTTGTTTTTCGGTCCTTTTTTGTAGAGGTTTCGGGCGAGCAGGTCTAAATGGGCGTTAAAATGGACCCGTTGGACTTTTAACAGTGTTAAAAGAACAAAAATTGAGTTTTTGCAATACAGTAGTGTTGAAAAGCTCGTAATAAATTATATGAACTCCTATGTTTTGATTAAAACTTGTTTTTCGGTCATTTTTGTAGAGGTTTCGGGCGAGCGGGTCTAAATGGGCCTTAAAATGGACCCGTTGGACTTTTATCTTGGTTAAAAGAACATAAATCGAATTTTTGCAATACAATAGTGTTGAAAAGCTCGTAATCAATGATTTGAACTCATAAGTTTTGATTATAACTTGATTTGCGGTCCTTTTTGTAGAGGTTCCGGACGAGCGGGTCTAAATGGGTCGTAAAATGGACCCGTTGGACTTTAAACTGAGTAAAAAGTACATAATTTGAGTTTTTGCAATATAATTCTGTTGGAAAGATCGTAATCAATGACATGAAGTCCTAAAATTTGATTAAAACATGTTTTTGGGTCCTTTTTGTAGAGGTTTCAGGCGAGCTGGTCTAATTGGGCATTAAAATTGACCCGTTGGACTTTTAACTGAGTAAAAATACAGAAATTGAGTTTTTGCAATATAATCTTACTGGAAAGCTCGTAATCAATTACATTAACAACTAGAATTTGATTAAAAGTTGTTTTTCGGTCAATTTTTAAGAAGTTTCGGGCGAGTAGGTCTAAATGGGCGTTAAAATGGACCCGTTGGACTTTTCACTAGTTAAAAGAACATAAATTGAGTTTTTGCAATACTATAGTGTTGAAAAGCTCGTAATCAGTGATATGAACTCCTATGTTTTGATTAAAACTTGTTTTTCGGTCCTTTTTGTAGAGGTTTCCTGCGAGCAGGTCTAAATGGGCCGAAAAATGGACCCGTTGGACTTTTAACTGAGTAAAAAATACAGAAATTGAGTTTTTGTTTTATAATCTTGTTGAAAAGCTCGTTATAAATTTTATGAAGTCCTAAAATTTGATTAAAACATGTTTTTCGGACCTTTTTGTAGAGGTTTCAGGTGAGCAGGTCTAAATGGGCCTTAAAATGGACCTGTTGGACTTTTAACTGAGTAAAAAATACATAAATTGATATTTTGCAATATAATCTTGTTGAAAAGCTTGTAATCAATGATATGAACTCCTAAGTTTTGATTAAAATTTGTTTTGAGGTTCTTTTTGTAGAGGTTTCGGACGAGCATGTCTACATGGGCCGTAAAATGGACTCGTTGGACTTTTAACTAAGTAAAAAAATACAAAAATTGAGTTTTTGCAATATAATCGTGTTGAAAAGATCGTAATCAATGATATGAAGTCCTAAAATTTGATTAAACTTGTTTTTTGTTCTTTTTGTAGAGGTTTCGGGCGAGCGGGTCTAAATGGGCCGTAAAATAGACCCGTTGGACTTTTAACTGTGTTAAAAGAACAAAAAATGAGTTTTTGCAATACAATAGTGTTCAAAAGCTCGTAATCAATTATATGAACTCCTAAGTTTTGATTAAAACTTGTTTTTCGGTCATTTTTGTAGAGGTTTCGGGCGAGTGGGTCTAAATGGGCCTTAAAATGGACCCGTTGGACTTTTAACTGGGTTAAAAGAACATAAATCGAATTTTTGCAATTCTATAGTGTTGAAAAGCTCGTAATCAATGATATGAACTCATAAGTTTTGATTATAACTTGATTTGCGGTCCTTTTTGTAGAGGTTTCGGACGATCGGGTCTAAATGGGCCGTAAAATGGACCCGGTTGGCTTTAAACTGAGTAAAAAGTACATAATTTGAGTTTTTGCAATATAATTCTGTTGGAAAGATCGTAATCAATGACAAGAAGTCCTAAAATTTAATTAAAACATGTTTTTGGGTCCTTTTTGTAGAGGTTTCGGGCGAGCGGGTCTAATTGGGCATTAAAATGGACCCGTTGGACTTTTTTTTTGAAGTAAGTGGGCCTCATTAAAAACCCCTACTAATATCCCCAGGCACAAGACCTGGAGAAACCTAAAAAGGGGAAAGGAGTACCCATAATATATTTATAAAGAACGAGGTGATCCCTCACAAATAACAACGTTTTGAATACAAGCAGGATACATGGACTTTTAACTAAGTAAAAAATACAGAAATTGAGTTTATGCAATATAATCTTGTTGAAAAGCTCGTAATCAATTATATGAACTCCTAGAGTTTGATTAAAACTTGTTTTTCGGTCATTTTTGAAGAGGTTTCGGGTGAGTGGGTCTAAATGGGCGTTAAAATTGGCCCGTTGGTCTTTTAACTGGGTTAAAAGAACATAAATTGAGTTTTTGCAATACAATAGTGTTGAAAAGCTCGTAATCAATTATATGAACTCCTAAATTTTGATTAAAACTTGTTTTTCGGTCCTTTTTGTAGAGGTTTTGGGCGAGCGGGTCGAAATGGGCATTAAAATGGACCCGTTGGACTTTTAACTACGTAAAAAATACAAAAATTGAGTTTTTGCAATATAATCGTGTTGGAAAGATCGTAATCAATGATATGACCTCTTAAGTTTTGATTAAAACTTGTTTTGCGATCCTTTTTGTAGAAGTTTGGGACAAGCAGGTCTAAATAGGCCGTAAAATGGACCGGTTGGACTTTTACTTGAATAAAAAATACAAAAAATGAGTTTTTGCAATATAATCTAGTTGAAAAGCTCGTAATCAATTATATGAACTCCTAAAATTTGATTAAAACTTGTTTTTCAGTCATTTTAAAGAGGTTTCGGGCGAGCGGGTCTAAATGGGCCTTAAAGATGACCCGTTGGACTTTTAACTAGGTTAAAAGAACATAAATTGTGTTTTTGCATCATTATAGTGTTGAAAAGCTCGTAATCAATGATATGAACTCCTAAGTTTTGATTAAAACTTGTTTTTCGGTCCTTTTTTGTAGAGGTTTCGGGCGAGCAGGTCTAAATGGGCGTTAAAATGGACCCGTTGGACTTTTAACAGTGTTAAAAGAACAAAAATTGAGTTTTTGCAATACAATAGTGTTCAGAAGCTCGTAATCAAATATATGAACTCCTATGTTTTGATTAAAACTTGTTTTTCGGTCATTTTTGTAGAGGTTTCGGGTGAGAGGTTCTAAATGGGCCTGAAAATGGACCCGTTGGACTTTTAACTAGGTTAAAAGAACATAAATCAAATTTTTGCAATACAATAGTGTTGAAAAGCTCGTAATCAATGATATGAACTCATAAGTTTTGATTATAACTTGATTTGCGGTCCTTTTTGTAGAGGTTTCGGACGAGCGGGTCTAAATGGGTCGTAAAATGGACCCGTTGGACTTTAAACTGAGTAAAAAGTACATAATTTGAGTTTTTGCAATATAATTCTGTTGGAAAGATCGTAATCAATGACATGAAGTCCTAAAATTTGATTAAAACATGTTTTTGGGTCCTTTTTGTAGAGGTTTCGGGCGAGGGGGTCTAATTGGGAATTAAAATGGACCCGTTGGACTTTTAACTTAGTAAAAAATTCAGAAATTGAGTTTTTGCAATATAATCTTGTTGAAAAGCTCGTAATCAATTATATGAACTCCTGAATTTGATTGAAAGTTGTTTTTCGGTCATTTTTGAAGAGGTTTCAGGCAAGTGGGTCTAAATGGGCGTTAAAATGGACCCGTTGAACTTTTAACTGTGTTAAAAGAACATAAATTAAGTTTTTGCAATACAATAGTGTTGAAAAGCTCGTAATCAATGATATGAACTCCTAATTTTTGATTAAAACTTGTTTTTCGGTCCTTTTTGTACAGGTTTTTGGCGAGGGGATCTAAATGGGCCGTAAAATGGACCTGTTGGACTTTTAACTGAGTAAAAAATATAGAAATTGAGTTTTTGCAATATAATCTTGTTGAAAAGCTCGTAATCAATTATACGAAGTCCTAAATTTTGATTAAAACATGTTTTTCAGTCCTTTTTGTAGAGGTTTCAGGCGAGCGGGTTTAAATGGGCTTTAAAATAGACCCGTTCGACTTTTAACTAAGTAAAAATACATAAATTGATATTTTGCAATATAATCTTGTTGAAAAGCTTGTAATCAATGATATGAACTCCTAAGTATTGATTAAAACTTGTTTTGCGGTCCTTTTTGTAGAGGTTTCGGACGAGCGGGTCTAAATGGGCCGTAAAATGGACTCGTTGGACTTTTAACTAAGTAAAAAATACAAAAATAGAATTTTTGCAATATAATCCTGTTGAAAAGATCGTAATCAATGATATGAAGTCCTAAAATTTGATTAAACTTGTTTTTCGGTCCTTTTTGTAGAGGTTTCGGGCGAGTGGGTCTAAATGGGCCGTAAAATGGACCCGTTGGACTTTTAACTGAGTAAAAATATCAGAAATTGAGTTTTTGCAATATAATCGTGTTGAAAAGCTTGTAATCAAACATATGAACTCCTAAAGTTTGATTAAAACATGTTTTTCGGTCCTTTTGTTGAGGTTTCGGGCGAGCGGGTCTAATTGGGCATTAAAATAGACCCGTTGGAATTTTAACTTAGTAAAAATTACAGAAATTGAGTTTTTGCAACATAATCTTGTTTAAATGGACCCGTTGGAATTGGTCTAAATGGGCGTTAAAATGGACCCGTTATACTTTTAACTAGGTTAAAAGAACATAAATTGAGTTTTTGCAATACAATAGTGTTGAAAAGCTCGAATGAATGATATGAACTCGTAAGTTTTGATTAAAACTTGTTTTTTGGTACTTTTTGTTGAGGTTTCGGGCGAGCGGGTCTATATTGGCCGTAAAATGGACCCGTTGGACTTTTAATTGACTAAAAAATACATAAATTGAGTTTTTTCAATATAATCTTGTTGAAAAGCTCGTAATCAATTATATGAACTCCTAAAATTTGATTAAAACATGTTTTCGATCCTTTTTGTAGAGATTACGGGCGTGGCGGTCTAAATGGACCTTACAATTGACCCGTTGGACTTTTAACTAAGTAAAAAGAACAGAAATTGAATATTTGCAATACAATAGTGTTGAAAAGATCGTAATCAATGATATGAACTCATAAGTTTTGATTAAAACTTTTTTGCGATCCTTTTTGTAGAGGTTTGGGACAAGCGGGTCTAAATAGGCAGTAAAATGGACCTGTTGGACTTTAAACTGAGTAAAAAGTACATAATTTGAATTTTTGCAATATAATTCTATTGAAAAGATCGTAATCAATGATATGAAGTCCTAAAATTTGATTAAAGCATGTTTTCGGTCCTTTTTGTAGAGGTTTCGGGCGAGCGGGTCTAAATGGGCATTAAAATGGACCAGTTGGACTCTTAACTGAGTAAAAAATACAAAAATGATGTTTTTGCAATATAATCTAGTTGAAAAGCTCGTAATCAATTATATGAACTCCTAAAACTTGATTAAAACTTGTTTTCGGTCATTTTGAAGAGGTTTCAGGCGAGCGGGTCTAAATGAGCCTTAAAATGGACCCGTTGGACTTTTAACTGGGTTAAAAGAACAGAAATTGAGTTTTTGCAATATTATAGTGTTGAAAAGCTTGTAATCAATGATATGAAATCCTAAGTTTTAATTAAAACTTGATTTTCGGTCCTTTTTGTAGAGGTTTCGGGCCAGCGGGTCTAAATAGGCCTAAAAATGGACCCGTTGGACTTTTAACTATGTTAAAAGAACAGAAATCGAATTTTTGCAATGCAATAGTGTTGAAAAGCTCGCAATCAATGATATGAACTCATAAGTTTTGATTATAACTTGATTTGCGGTCCTTTTTGTAGAGGTTTCGGACGAGCGGGTCTAAATGGGCTGTAAAATGGACTCGTTGGACTTTAAATTGAGTAAAAAGTACATAATTTGAGTTTTTTCAACATAATTCTGTTCGAAAGATCGTAATCAATGACATGACGTCCTAAAATTTGATTAAAACATGTTTTTCGGCCCTTTTTGTAGAGTTTTCGGGTGAGCGGGTCTAATTGGGCATTAAAATGGACCCGTTGGACTTTTAACTAAGTAAAAAAATACAAAAAATGAGTTTTTGCAGTATAATCTTGTTGAAGAGCTCGTAATCAATTATATGAACTCCTAGAATTTGATTAAAACTTGTTTTCGGTCATTTTTTAAGAGGTTTCGGGCGAGTGGGTCGAAATGGGAGTTAAAATGGACCCGTTGGACTTTTAACTAGGTTTAAAGAACAGGAATTGAGTTTTTGCAATACAATAGTGTTCAAAAGCTCGTAATCAATGATATGAACTCCTAATTTTTTATTAAAACTTGTTTTTCGGTCCTTTTTGTAGAGGTTTCTGGCGAGTGGGTCTAAATGGGCCGTAAAATGTACCTATTGGATTTTTAACTGAGTAAAAAATACAGAAATTGAGTTTTTGCAATATAATCTTGTTGAAAAGCTCGTAATCATTTACATGAAGTCCTAAAATTTGATTAAAACATGTTTTTCGGTCCTTGTTGTAGAGGTTTCGGGCGAGCGGGTCTAAATGGGCCTTAAAATGGACCCGTTGGACTTTTAACTGAGTAAAAAGAACAGAAATTGAATTTTTGCAATACAATAGAGTTGAAAAGATCGTAATCAATGATATGAACTTATAAGTTTTGATTAGAACTTTTTTTGCGATCCTTTTTGTAGAGGTTTGGGACAAGCAGGTCTAAATAGGTCGTAGAATGGACCCGTTGGACTTTAAACTGAGTAAAAAGTTCATAAATTGAGTTTTTGCAATATAATATTGTTGAAAAGCTCGTAATCATTTACATGAAGTCCTAAAATTTGATTAAAACATGTTTTTCGGTCCTTGTTGTAGAGGTTTCGGGCGAGCGGGTCTAAATGGGCCTTAAAATGGACCCGTTGGACTTTTAACTGAGTAAAAAGAACATAAATTGAATTTTTGCAATACAATAGAGTTGAAAAGATCGTAATCAATGATATGAACTTATAAGTTTTAATTAAAACTTTTTTTGCGATCCTTTTTGTAGAGGTTTGGGACAGGCGGGTCTAAATAGGTCGTAGAATGGACCCGTTGGACTTTAAACTGAGTAAAAAGTACATAATTTGAGTTTTTGCAATATATTTCTATTGAAAAGATCGTAATCAATGATATGAAGTCCTAAAGTTTGATTAAAGCATGTTTTTCGGTCCTTTTTTAAGAGGTTTCGGGCGAGCGGGTCTAAATGGGCATTAAAATGGACCCGTTGGACTTTTAATTGAGTAAAAAGAACATAATTTAAATTTTTGCAATACAATAGAGTTGAAAAGATCGTAATCAATGATATGAACTCATAAGTTTTGATTAAAACTTGTTTTGCGATCCTTTTTGTAGAAGTTAGGGACAAGCGGGTTTAAATAGGCCGTAAAATGGACCCGTTGGACTCTTACTTGAGTAAAAAATACAAAAAATGAGTTTTTGCAATATAATTTAGTTGAAAAGATCGTAATCAATTATAAGAACTCCTAAACTTTGATTAAAACAAGTTTTTCAGTCATTTTGAAGAGGTTTCGGGTGAGCGGGTTTAAATGGGCCTTAAAGATGACCCGTTGTACTTTTAACTAGGTTAAAAGAACAGAAATTGAGTTTTTACAACACAAAAGTGTTGAAAAACTTGTAATCAATGATATGAACTCCTAGGTTTTGATTAAAACTTGTTTTTCGGTCCATTTTTTGTAGAGGTTTCGGGTGAGCGGGTCTAAATGGGCGTTAAAATGGACTTTTAACTGTGTTAAAAACACAAAAATTGAGTTTTTGCAATACAATAGTGTTGAAAAGCTCGTAATCAATGATATGAACTCCTAATTTTTTATTAAAACTTTTTTGCGATCCTTTTTGTAGAGGTTTGGGATAAGCGGGTCTAACTAGGCCGTAAAATGGACCCGTTGGACTTTAAACTGAGTAAAAAGTATATATTTTTGAGTTTTTGCAATATAATTTTGTTGACAAGATCGTAATCAATGATATGAAGTCCTAAAATTTGATCAAAGCATGTTTTTCGGTCCTTTTTGTAGAGGTTTCGGGCGAGCGGGTCTAAATGAGCATTAAAATGGACCCGTTGGACTTTTAACTGAGTAAAAAAATAAAAACTGAGTTTTTGCAATATAATTTGGTTGAAAAGCTCGTAATCAATAATATGAACTCCTAAAATTTGATTAAAACTTGTTTTTCGGTCATTTTGAATAGGTTTCGGGCGAGCGGGTCTAATTAGGCCTTAAAATGGACCCGTTGGACTTTTAACTGGGTTAAAAGAACAGAAATTGAGTTTTTGCAACACTATACTGTTGAAAATCTCGTAATCAATGATATGAAATCTTAAGTTTTGATTAAAACTTGTTTTCCGGTCCTTTTTGTAAAGGTTTCGGGCGAGCGGGTCTAAATGGGCCTTAAATGGACCTGTTGGACTTTTAACTAGGTAAAAAAGAACAGAAATCGAATTTTTGCAATACAATTGTGTTGAAAAGCTCGCAATCAATGATATGAACTCCTAAGATTTGATTAAAACTTGTTTTTCGGTCCTTTTTGTAGAGGTTTCGGGCGAGCGAGTCTAATTGGGCCGTAAAATGGACCCGTTGGACTGTTAACTAAGTAAAAAATACATAATATGAGTTTTTTCTATATAATTCTGTTGGAAAGATCGTAATCAATGACATGAAGTCCTAAAATTTGGTTAAAACATGTTTTTCGATTTTTTTTGTAGAGGTTTTGGGCGAGCGAGTCTAATTGGGCATTAAAATGGACCCGTTGGACTTTTAACTGAGTAAAAAGTACACAAATTGAGTTTTTGCAATATAATCTTGTTGAAAAGCTCGTAATCAATTATATGAACTCCTAGAATTTGATAAAAAGTTGTTTTTCGTTCATTTTTGAAGAGGTTTCTGGCGAGTGGGTTTAAATGGGTGTTAAAATGGACCCATTGGACTTTTAACTGGTTAAAAGAACAAAAATTGAGTTTTTGCAATACAATAGTGTTGAAAAGCTCGTAATCAATGATATGAACTCCTAAGTTTTGATTAAAACTTGTTTTTCGGTCCTTTTTGTAGAGGTTTCGGGCGAGCGAGTTTAAATGGGAGGTAAAATGGACCCGTTGGACTTTTAACTGAGTAAAAAATACAGAAATTGAGTTTTTGCAATATAATCTTGTTAAAAAGCTCGTAATCAATTATATGATGTCCTAAAATTTGATTCAAACATGTTTTTCGATTCTTTTTGTAGAGGTTTCGGGAGAGCAGGTGTAAATGGGCCTTAAAATGGTATGAACTCCTAAGTTTTGATTAAAACTTGTTTTTCGGTTATTTTTGTAGAGGTTTCAGATGAGCGGGTCTAAATGTGCCGTAAAATGGACTCGTTGGATTTTTAACTAAGCAAAAAATACAAAAATTGTGTTTTTGCAATATAACCGATTTGAAAAGATCTTAATCAATGATATGAAGTCCTAAAATTTGATTAAACTTGTTTTTCGGTCCTTTTTGTAGAGGTTTTTGGCTAGCGGGTATAAATGGGCCGTAAAATAGACCCGTTGGACTTTAAATTGAGTAAAAATAATAGAAATTGAGTTTTTGCAATAGAATCGTGTTGAAAAGCTCGTAATCAAATATATGAACTCCTAAAGTTTGATTAAAACATGTTTTTCGGTCCTCTTTGTTGAGGTTTCGGGCGAGCGGGTCTAATTGGGCATTAAAATGGACCCGTTGGACTTTTAACTGAGTAAAAATGACAGAAATTGAGTTTTTGAAATATAATCATGTTGAAAAGCTCGTAATCAATTGTACGAACTCCTAAAATTAGATTAAAACTTGTTTTTCGGTCATTTTTGAGGAGGTTTCGGGCGAGTGGGTCTAAATGGGCGTTAAAATGGACCCGTTGTACTTTTAACTAGGGTAAAAGAACAGAAATTGAGTTTTTGCAATACAATAGTGTTGAAAAGCTCGAATCAATGATATGAACTCCTAAGTTTTGATTAAAACTTGTTTTTCGGTCCTTTTTGTAGAGGTTTCGGGCGAGCGGGTCTATATTGGCCGTAAAATGGACTCGTTGGACTTTTAACTGTGTAAAAAATACAAAAATTGAGTTTTTGCAATATAATCTGGTTGAAAAGCTCGTAATCAATTATATGAACTCCTAAAATTTGATAAAAACATGTTTTCGGACCATTTAGTAGAGATTACGGGCGAGCTGGTCTAAATAGGCCTTAAAATGTACCCGTTGGACTTTTAACTGAGTAAAAAGAACAGAAATTGTATTTTTGCAATACTATAGTGTTGAAAAGATCGTAATCAATGATATGAACTTATAAGTTTTGATTATAACTTTTTTTGCGATCCTTTTTGTAGAGGTTTAGGACAAGTGGGTCTAAATAGGCCGTAAAATGGACCCGTTGGACTTTAAACTGAGTAAAAAGTACATAATTTGAGTTTTTGCAATATAATTATGTTGAAAAGATCGTAATCAATGATATGAAGTCCTAAAATTTGATTAAAGCATGTTTTTCGGTCCTTTTCGTAGAGGTTTCGGGCGAGCGGATCTAAATGGGCATTAAAATGGACCCGTTGGACTTTTAACTGAGTAAAAAATACAAAAATTTAGTTTTTGCAATATAATCTAGTTGAAAAGCTCGTAATCAATTATATGAAATCCTAAAATTTGATTAAAACCTGTTTTTCGGTCATTTTTAAGAGGTTTCGGGCGAACGGGTCTAAATGGGCCTTAAAATGGACCCGTTGGACTTTTAACTGGGTTAAAAGAACAGAAATTGAGTTTTTGCAACACTATAGTGTTTAAAAGCTCGTAATCAATGATATGAAATCCTAAGTTTTGATTAAAACTTGTTTTTTGGTCCTTTTTGTAGAGGTTTCGGGCGAGCGGGTCTAAATGAGCCTTAAAATGGACCCGTTGGACTTTTAACTAGGTTAAAAGAATAGAAATCGAATTTTTGCAATAAAATAGTTTTGAAAAGTTCACAATCAATGATATGAACTCATAAGTTTTGATTATAACTTGATTAGCGGTCCTTTTTGTAGAGGTTTCGGACGAGCGGGTCTAAATGGGCCGTAAAATGGACCTGTTGGACTTTAATCTTAGTAAAAAGTACATAATTTGAGTTTTTTCAATATAATTCTGTTGGAAAGATCGTAATCAATGATATGAAGTCCTAAAATTTGATTAAAACATGTTTTTCGGTCCTTTTGTAGAGTTTTCGGGTGAGCGGGTCTAATTGGGCATTAAAATGGACCCGTTGGACTTTTAATTGAGTAAAAAAAACAAATATTGAGTTTTTGCAATATAATCTTGTTGAAATGCTCGTAATCAATTATATGAACTCCTAGAATTTGATTAAAACTTGTTTTCGGTCATTTTTAAGAGGTTTCGGGCGAGTGGGTCTAAATGGGCGTTAAAATGGACCCGTTGAACTTTTAACTGGGTTAAAAGAACAAAATTTGAGTTTTTGCAATACAATAGTGTTCAGAAGCTCGTAATCAATGGTATGAACTCGTAATTTTTTATTAAAACTTGTTTTTCGGTCCTTTTTGTAGAGGTTTCAGGCGAGCGGGTCTAAATGGGCCGTAAAATGGACCTGTTGGACTTTTAACGGAGTAAAAAATACAGAAATTGAGTTTTTGCAATTTAGTCTTGTTGAAAATCTCGTTATCAATTTTATGAAGTCCTAAAATTTGATTAAAACTTGTTTCTCAGTCCTTTTTGTAGAGGTTTCAGGTGAGCGGGTCTAAATGGGCCTTAAAATGGACCCGTTGGACTTTTAACTGAGTAAAAATACAGAAATTGATATTTTCCAATATAATCTTTTTGAAATCCTTGTAATCAATGATATGAACTCCTAAGTTTTAATTTAAAACTTGTTTTGCGGTTCTTTTTGTAGAGGTTTCGGACGAGCGGGTCTAAATGGGCCGTAAAATGGACTCGTTGGACTTTTAACTAAGTAAAAAATACAAAAATTGAGTTTTTGCAGTATAATCGTGTTGAAAAGATCGTAATCGATGATATGAATTTCTAAAATTTGATTAAACTTGTTTTTGGTTCTTTTTGTAGAGGTTTCGGGCAAGCGGGTCTAAATGGGCCGTAAAATGGACCCGTTGGACTTTTAACTATGTTAAAAGAACAAAAATTGAGTTTTTTCAATACAGTAGTGTTGAAAAGCTCGTAATCAATTATATGAACTCCTAAGTTTTGATTGAAACTTGTTTTTCGGTCATTTTTGTAGAGGTTTCGGGCGAGCGAGTCTAAATGGGCCTTAAAATGGACCCGTTGGACTTTTAACTAGGTTAAAAGAACATAAATCGAATTTTTGCAATACTATAGTGTTGAAAAGCTCGTAATCAATGATATGAACTCATAAGTTTTGATTATAACTTGATTTGCGGTCCATTTTGTAGAGGTTTCGGACGAGCGGGTCTAAATGGGCCGTAAAATGGAGCCGTTGGGCTTTAAACTGAGTAAAAAGTACATAATTTGAGTTTTTGCAATATAATTCTGTTGGAAAGATCGTAATAAATGACATGAATTCCTAAAATTTGATTAAAACATGTTTTTGGGTCCTTTTTGTAGAGGTTTCGGGCGAGCGGGTCTAATTGGGCATTAAAATGGACTCGTTGGACTTTTAACTGAGTAAAAAATACAGAAATTGAGTTTTTACAATATAATCTTGTTGAAAAGCTCGTAATAAATTATATGAACTCCTAGAATTTGATTAAAAGTTGTTTTTTCAGTCATTTTTGAAGAGGTTTCGGGCGAGTGGGTCTAAATGGGCGTTAAAATGGACCTGTTGGACTTTTATCTAGGTTAAACGAACATAAATTGAGTTTTTGCAATACAATAGTGTTGAAAAGCTCATAATCAATGATATGAACTCCTAAGTTTTGATTAAAACTTGTTTTTCGGTCCTTTTTGTAGAGCTTTTGGGCAAGCGGGTCTAAATGGGCATTAAAATGGTTCTGTTGGACTTTTAACTGAGTGAAAAATACAGAAATTGAGTTTTTGCAATATAATCTTGTTGAAAAGCTCATAATCAATGATATGCCTCTTAAGTTTTGATTAAATCTTGTTTTGCGATCCTTTTTGTAGAAGTTTGGGACAAGCGGGTCTAAATAAGTCGTAAAATGGACCCGTTGGACTTTTACTTGAGTAAAAAATTCAAAAAAATGAGTTTTTGCAATATAATCTAGTTGAAAAGCTCGTAATCAATTATATGAACTCCTAAAATTTGATTAAAACTTGTTTTTCAGTCATCTTGAAGAGAGTTCGGGCGAGCGGGTCTAAATGGGCCTTAAAGATAACCCGTTGGACTTTTAACTGGGTTAAAAGAACATAAATTGAGTTTTTGCAACATAATAGTGTTGAAAAGCTCGTAATCAATGATATGAACTCCTAAGTTTTGATTAAAACTTATTTTTCGGTCCTTTTTGTAGAGGTTTCGGGCAAGCGGGTCTAAATGGGCGTTAAAATGGACCCGTTGGACTTTTAACTGTGTTAAAAGAACAAAAATTGAGTTTTTGCAATACAATAGTGTTGAAAATCGCGTAATCAATTATATGAACTCCTAAGTTTTGATTAAAATTTGTTTTTCGTTAATTTTTGTAGAGGTTTCGGGCGAGCGAGTCTAAATGTGCCTTAAAATGGACCCGTTGGACTTTTAACTTAGTAAAAAATACAGAAATTGAGTTTTTGCAATATAATCTTGTTGAAAAGCTCGTAATCAATTATATGAAATCCTGAATTTGATTAAAAGTTGTTTTTTGGTCATTTTTGAAGAGGTTTCGGGCGAGTGGGTCTAAATGGGCGTTAAAATGGACCCAATGGACTTTTAACTGTGTTAAAAGATCATAAATTGAGTTTTTGCAATACAATAGTGTTGAAAAGTTCGTAACCAATGATATGAACTCCTAAGTTTTTATTAAAACTTGTTTTTCGGTCCTTTTTGTAGAGGTTTTGGGCGAGGGGATCTAAATGGGCCGTAAAATGGACCCGTTGGACTTTTAACTGAGTAAGAAATACAGAAATTGAGTTTTTGCAATATAATCTTGTTGAAAAGCTCGTAATGAATTATATGAAGTCCTAAATTGTGATTAAAACATGTTTTTTGGTCCTTTTTGTAGAGGTTTCGGGCGAGCGGGTCTAAATGGGCCTTAAAATGGACCCGTTGGAGTTTTAACTAAGTAAAAAATACATAAAATGATATTTTGCAATATAATCTTATTGAAAAGCTTGTAATCATTGATATGAACTCCTAAGTATTGATTAAAACTTGTTTTGCGGTCCTTTTTGTAGAGGTTTTGGATGAGCGGGTCTAAATGGGCGTTAAAATGGACCCGTTGGACTTTTAACTGAGTAAAAAATACAAAAATGATGTTTTTGCAATATAATCTAGTTGAAAAGCTCGCAATCAATTTTATGAACTCCTAAAATTTGATTAAAACTTAATTTTGGTCATTTTGAAGAGGTTTCGGGCGAGTGGGTCTAAATGGGCCTTAAAATGGACCGTTAGACTTTTAACTATGTTAAAAGAACATAAATAGTGTTTTTGCAACACTATAGTGTTGAAAAGCTCGTAATCAATGATATGAAATCCTAAGTTTTTATTAAAACTTGTTTTTTCGGACTTTTTTGTAGAGGATTCGGGCGAGCGGGTCTAAATGGGCCTTAAAATGGACCCGTTGGACTTTTAACTAGTTTAAAAGAACAAAAATCGAATTTTTGCAATACAATAGTGTTGAAAAGCTCGCAATCAATGATATGAACTCATAAGTTTTGATTATAACTTGATTTGCGGTCCTTTTTGTAGAGGTTTCGGACGACCGGGTCTAAAAGGGTCGTAAAATGGACCCGTTGGACTTTAAACTGAGAAAAAGTACATAATTTGAGTTTTTTCAATATAATTATGTTGGAAAGATCGTAATCAATGACATGAAGTCCTAAAATTGTATTAAAACATGTTTTTCTGTCCTTTTTGTAGAGTTTTCGGGTGAGCGGGTCTAATTGGGCATTAAAATGGATCAGTTGGACTTTTAACTGAGTAAAAATTACAGAAATTGTGTTTTTGCAATATAATCTTGTTGAAAAGCTCGTAATCAATTATATGAACTCCTAAAACTTGATTAAAACTTGTTTTCGGTCATTTTGAAGAGGTTTCAGGCGAGCGGGTCTAAATGAGCCTTAAAATGGACCCGTTGGACTTTTAACTGGGTTAAAAGAATAGAAATTGAGTTTTTGCAATATTATAGTGTTGAAAAGCTTGTAATCAATGATATGAAATCCTAAGTTTTAATTAAAACTTGATTTTCGGTCCTTTTTGTAGAGGTTTCGGGCCAGCGGGTCTAAATAGGCCTAAAAATGGACCCGTTGGACTTTTAACTATGTTAAAAGAACAGAAATCGAATTTTTGCAATGCAATAGTGTTGAAAAGCTCGCAATCAATGATATGAACTCATAAGTTTTGATTATAACTTGATTTGCGGTCCTTTTTGTAGAGGTTTCGGACGAGCGGGTCTAAATGGGCCGTAAAATGGACTCGTTGGACTTTAAATTGAGTAAAAAGTACATAATTTGAGTTTTTTCAATATAATTCTGTTGGAAAGATCGTAATCATTGAGCATTAAAATGGACCCGTTGGACTTTTAACTGAGTAAAAAAATAAAAAAATGAGTTTTTGCAATATAATCTTGTTGAAGAGCTCGTAACCAATTATATGAACTCCTAGAATTTGATTAAAACTTGTTTTCGGTCATTTTTTAAGAGGTTTCGGGCGAGTGGGTCTAAATGGGCGTTAAAATGGACCCGTTGGACTTTTAACTACGTTTAAAGAACAAGAATTGAGTTTTTGCAATACAATAGTGTTCAAAAGCTCGTAATCAATGATATGAACTCCTAATTTTTTTATTAAAACTTGTTTTTCGGTCCTTTTTGTAGAGGTTTCTGGCGAGTGGGTCTAAATGGGCCGTAAAATGGACCTATTGGACTTTTAACTGAGTAAAAAATACAGAAATTGAGTTTTTGCAATATAATCTTGTTGAAAAGCTCGTAATCATTTACATGAAGTCCTAAAATTTGATTAAAACATGTTTTTCGGTCCTTGTTGTAGAGGTTTCGGGCGAGCGGGTCTAAATGGGCCTTAAAATGGACCCGTTGGACTTTTAACTGAGTAAAAAGAACAAAAATTGAATTTTTGCAATACAATAGAGTTGAAAAGATCGTAATCAATGATATGAACTTATAAGTTTTGATTAAAACATTTTTTGCGATCCTTTTTGAAGAGGTTTGGGACAAGCGGGTCTAAATAGGCCGTAGAATGGACCCGTTGGACTTTAAACTGAGTAAAGAGTACATAATTTGAGTTTTTGCAATATATATCTGTTGAAAAGATCGTAATCAATGATATGAAGTCCTAAAGTTTGATTAAAGCATGTTTTTCGGTCCTTTTTTAAGAGGTTTCGTGCGAGCGGGTCTAAATGGGCATTAAAATGGACCCGTTGGACTTTTAACTGAGTAAAAAGAACATAATTTGAATTTTTGCAATACAATAGAGTTGAAAAGATCGTAATCAATGATATGAACTCATAAGTTTTGATTAAAACTTGTTTTGCGATCCTTTTTGTAGAAGTTTGGGACAAGCGGGTTTAAATAGGCCGTAAAATGGACCCGTTGGACTTTTACTTGGGTAAAAAATACAAAAAATGAGTTTTCGCAATATAATCTAGTTGAAAAGCTTGTAATCAATTATATGAACTCCTAAGATTTGATTAAAACTTGTTTTTCAGTCATTTTGAAGAGGTTTCGGGTGAGCGGGTCTAAATGGGCCTTAAAGATGACCCGTAGGACTTTTAACTAGGTTAAAAGAACAGAAATTGAGTTTTTACAACACAAAAGTGTTGAAAAGCTCGAAATCAATGATATGAACTCCTAAGTTTTGATTAAAACTTGTTTTTCGGTCCATTTTTTGTAGAGGTTTCGGGTGAGCTCGTCTAAATGGGCGTTAAAATGGACACGTTAGACTTTTAACTGTGTTAAAAAAGAGAAATTGAGTTTTTGCAATACAATAGTGTTGAAAAGCTCGTAATCAATGACATGAACTCCTAAGTTTTGATTAAAACGTTAGGGACAAGCGGGTCTAACTAGGCCGTAAAATGAACCCGTTGGACTTTAAACTGAGTAAAAAGTACATATTTTTGAGTTTTTGCAATATAATTCTGTTGAAAAGCTCGTAATCAATGATATGAAGTCCTAAAATTTGATCAAAGCATGTTTTTCGGTCCTTTTTGAAGAGGTTTCGGGCGAGCGGGTCTAAATGGGCATTAAAATGGACCCGTTGGACTTTTAACTGAGTAAAAAAAATAAAAATTGAGTTTTTGCAATATAATTTAGTTGAAAAGCTCGTAATCAATAATATGAACTCCTAAAATTTGATTAAAACTTGTTTTTCGGTCATTTTGAATAGGTTTCGGGCGAGCGGGTCTAATTAGGCCTTAAAATGGACCCGTTGGACTTTTAACTGGGTTAAAAGAACAGAAATTGAGTTTTTGCAACACTATACTGTTGAAAATCTCGTAATCAATGATATGAAATCTTAAGTTTTGATTAAAACTTGTTTTTCGGTCCTTTTTGTAAAGTTTTCGGGCGAGCGGGTCTAAATGAGCCTTAAAATGGACCTGTTGGACTTTTAACTAGGTTAAAAGAACAGAAATCGAATTTTTGCATTACAATTGTGTTGAAAAGCTCGCAATCAATGATATGAACTCCTAAGATTTGATTAAAACTTTTTTTTGGTCCTTTTTGTAGAGGTTTCGGGCGAGCGCGTCTAATTGGGCCGTAAAATGGACCTGTTGGACTTTTAACAGAGTAAAAAAATACAGAAATTGAGTTTTTGCAATTTAATTTTGTTGAAAATCTCGTTATCAATTTTATGAAGTCCTAAAATTTGATTAAAACATGTTTTTCGGTCCTTTTTGTAGAGGTTTTGGGCGAACGAGTCTAAATGGGCATTAAAATGGACCCGTTGGACTTTTAACTGAGTAAAAAAATAAAAATTGAGTTTTTGCAATATAATTTAGTTGAAAAGCTCGTAATCAATAGTATGAACTTCTAAAATTTGATTAAAACTTGTTTTTCGGTCATTTTGAATAGGATTCGGGCGAGCGGGTCTAATTAGGCCTTAGAATGAACCTGTTGGACTTTTAACTGGGTTAAAAGAACAGAAATTGAGTTTTTGCAACACTATACTGTTGAAAATCTCATAATCAATGATATGAAATCTTAAGTTTTGATTAAAACTTGTTTTTCGGTCCATTTTGTAAAGGTTTCGGGCGAGCGAGTCTAAATGGGCCTAAAAATGGACCCGTTGGACTTTTAACTAGGTTAAAAGAACAGAAATCTAATTTTTGCAATACAATTGTGTTGAAAAGCTCGCAATCAATGATATGAACTCCTAAGATTTGATTAAAACTTGTATGTTGGTCCTTTTTGTAGAGGTTTCGGGCGAGCGGATCTAATTGGGCCGTAAAATGGATCCGTTGGACTTTTAACTAAGTAAAAATACATAATATGTGTTTTTGCAATATAATTCTGTTGGAAAGATCGTAATCAATGACATGAAGTCCTAAATTTTGGTTAAAACAAGTTTTTCGGTCCTTTTTGTAGAGGTTTCGGGCGACCGAGTCTAATTGGGCATTAAAATGGACCCGTTGGACTTTTAACTGAGTAAAAAGTACAAAAATTGACTTTTTACAATATAATCTTGTTGAAAAGCTCGTAATCAATTATATGAACTCCTAGAATTTGATTAAAAGTTGTTTTTCGGTCAATTTTGAAGAGGTTTCGGGCGAGTGGGTCTAAATGGGCGTTAAAATGGACCCGTTGGACTTTTAACTGGATTAAAAGAACAAAAATTGAGTTTTTGCAATACAATAGTGTTGAAAAGCTCATAATCAATGATATGAACTCCTAAGTTTTGATTAAAACTTGTTTTTCGGTCCTTTTTGTAGAGGTTTCGGGCGAGCAAGTCTAAATGGGCGGTAAAATGGACCCGTTGAACTTTTCACTAAGTAAAAAATACAGAAATTGAGTTTTTGCAATATAATCTTGTTGAAAAGCTCGTAATCAATTATATGATGTCCTAAAATTTGATTAAAACATGTTTTTCGATCCTTTTTGTTGAGGTTTCGGGCGAGCGGGTGTAAATGGGCCTTAAAATGGACCCATTGGACTTTTAACTGAGTAAAAAATACAAAAATTGATATTTTGCAATATATTCTAGTTGAAAAGATCGTAATCAATGATATGAACTCCTAAGTTTTGATTAAAACTTGTTTTGCGGTTATTTTTGTAGAGGTTTCGGACGAGCGGGTCTAAATGGGCCGTAAAATGGACTCGTTGGACTTTTAACTAAGTAAAACATACAAAAATTGAGTTTTTGCAATATAACCATGTTGAAAAGATCGTAATTAATGATATGAAGTCCTTAAATTTGTTTAAACTTGATTTTCGGTCCTTTTTGTAGAGGTTTCGGGCTAGCTGGTATAAATGGGTCGTAAAATGGACCCGCTGGACTTTAAACTGAGTAAAATAATAGAAATTGTGTTTTTGCAATATAATCGTGTTGAAAAGCTCGTAATAAAATATATGAACTCCTAAAGTTTGATTAAAACATGTTTTTCGGTTCTTTTTGTTGAGGTTTCGGGCGAGCGGGTCTAATTGGGCATTAAAATGGACCCGTTGGACTTTTAACTGAGTAAAAATTACAGAAATTGAGTTTTTGAAATATAATCATGTTGAAAATCTCGTAATCAATTGTACGAACTCATAAAATTAGATTAAAACTTGTTTTTCGGTCATTTTTGAAGAGGTTTCGGGCGAGTGGGTCTAAATGGGCGTTAAAATGGACCCGTTGTACTTTTAACTAGGTTAAAAGAACAGAAATTGAGTTTTGCAATACAATAGTGTTGAAAAGCTCGAATCAATGATATGAACTCCTAAGTTTTGATTAAAACTTGTTTTTCGGTCCTTTTTGTAGAGGTTTCGGGCGAGCGGGTCTATATTGGCCGTAAAATTGACTCGTTGGACTTTTAACTGAGTAAAAAATACAGAAATTGAGTTTTTGCATTATAATCTTGTTGAAAAGCTTGTAATCAATTTTATGAACTCCTAAAATTTGATTAAAACATGTTTTCATACCTTTTTGTAGAGATTACGGTCGAGCTGGTCTAAATGGGCCTTAAAATGGACCCGTTGGACTTTTAACTATGTAAAAAGAACAGAAATTGTATTTTTGCAATACTATAATGTTGAAAAGATCGTAATAAATGATATGAACTCATAAGTTTTGATGATAACTTTTTTTGCGATCCTTTTTGTAGAGGTTTAGGACAAGCGGGTCTAAATTGGCCGTAAAAAGGACCCGTTGGACTTTAAACTGAGTAAAAAGTACTTAATTTGAGTTTTTGCAATATAATTATGTTGAAAAGATCGTAATCAATGATATGAAGTCCTAAAATTTGATTAAAGCATGTTTTTCGGTCCTTTTTGTAGAGGTTTCGGGCGAGCGGATCTAAATGGGCATTAAAATGGACCCGTTGGACTTTTAACTGGGTAAAAAATACAAAAATTGAGTTTTTGCAATATAATCTAGTTGAAAAGCTCGTAATCAATTATATGAACTCCTAAAATTTGATTAAAACCAGTTTTTCTGTCATTTTGAAGAGGCTTCGGGCGAGCGGGTCTAAATGGGCCTTAAAATGGACCAGTTGGACTTTTAACTGGGTTAAAATAACATAAATTGAGTTTTTGCAACACTATAGTGTTTAAAAGCTCGTAATCAATGATATGAAATCCTAAGTTTTGATTAAAACTTGTTTTTCGGTGCTTTTTGTAGAGGTTTCGGGCGAGCGGGTCTAAATGGGCCTTAAAATGGACCCGTTGGACTTTTAACTAGGTTAAAAGAACAGAAATCGAATTTTTGCAATAAAATAGTTTTGAAAAGTTTGCAATCAATGATATGAACTCATAAGTTTTGATTATTACTTGATTTGCAGTCCTTTTTGTAGAGGTTTCGGACGACCGGGTCTAAATGGGCCGTAAAATGGACCTGTTGGACTTTAATCTAAGTAAAAAGTACATAATTTGAGTTTTTTCAATATAATTTTGTTATAAAGATCGTAATAAATGATATGAAGTCCTAAAATTTGATTAAAACATGTTTTACGGTCCTTTTGTAGATTTTTCGGGTGAGCGGGTTTAATTGGGCATTAAAATGGACCAGTTGGACTTTTAACTGAGTAAAAAATACAAAGATTGAGTTGTTGCAATATAATCTTGTTGAAAAGCTCGTAATCAATTATATGAACTCCTAGAATTTGATTAAAACTTGTTTTTGGTCATTTTTAAGAGGTTTCGGGCGAGTGGGTCTAAATGGGCGTTAAAATGGACCCGTTGGACATTTAACTGAGTAAAAAGAACAGAAATTGAGTTTTTGCAATACAATAGTGTTCTAAAGCTCGTAATCAATGATATAAACTCCTGAGTTTTGATTAAAACTTGTTTTGCGGTTCTTTTTGTAGAAGTTTCGGGCGAGCGGGTCTAAATGGGCCGTAAAATGGACTCGTTGGACTTTTAACTAAGTAAAAAATAAAAAAAATTGAGTTTTTGCAATATAATCGTGTCGAAAAGATTGTAATCAATGATATGAAGTACTAAAATTTGATCAAACTTGTTTTTGGTTCTTTTTGTAGAGGTTTCGGGCGAGCGAGTCTAAATGGGCCTTAAAATGGACCCGTTGGACTTTTAACTGGGTTAAAAGAATATAAATCGAATTTTTGCAATACTATAGTGTTGAAAAGCTCGTAATCAATTATATGAACTCAAAATTTTTTATTATAACTTGATTTGCGGTCTTTTTTTGTAGAGGTTTCGGACGAGCGTGTCTGAATGGGCCGTAAAATGGAGCCGTTGAGCTTTAAACAGAGTAAAAAGTACATAATTTGAGTTTTTGCAATATAATTATGTTGGAAAGATCGTAATCAATGACATGAAGTCCTAAAATTTGATTAAAACATGTTTTGGGGTCCTTTTTGCAAAGGTTTCGGGCGAGCGGGTCTAATTGGGCATTAAAATGGACCCGTTGGACTTTTAACTGAGTAAAAAATATAGAAATTGAGTTTTTGCAATATAATCTTGTTGAAAAGCTCGTAATCAATTATATGAACTCTTAGAATTTGATTAAAAGTTGTTTTTCGGTCATTTTTGAAGAGGTTTCGGGCGAGTGGGTCTAAATGGGCGTTAGAATGGACCCGTTGGACTTTTATCTGGGTTAAACGAACATAAATTAAGTTTTTGCAATACAATAGTTTTGAAAAGCTCGTAATCAATGATATGAATTCCTAAGTTTTGATTAAAACTTGTTTTTCGGTCCTCTTTGTAGAGCTTTTGGGCGAGCTGGTCTAAATGGGCATTAAAATGGACCCGTTGGACTTTTAACTGAGTAAAAAAATACATAAATTGAGTTTTTGCATTATAATCTTGTTGAAAAGCTCGTAATTAATGATATGACTTCTTAAGTTTTGATTAAAACTTGTTTTGCGATCCTTTTTGTAGAAGTTTGGGACAAGCGGGCCTAAATAGGCCGTAAAATGGACCCGTTGGACTTTTACTTGAGTAAAAAATACAAAAAATGAGTTTTTGCAATATAATCTAGTTGAAAAGCTCGTAATCAATTATATGAACTCCTAAAATTTGATTAAAACTTGTTTTTTAGTCATTTTGAAGAGGTTTCGGGTGAGCGGGTCTTAATGGGCCTTAAAGATGACCTGTTCAACTTTTAACTGGGTTAAAAGAACAGAAATTGAGTTTTTGCAACATAATAGTGTTGAAAAGCTCGTAATCAATGATATGAACTCCTAAGTTTTGATTAAAATTTGTTTTTCGGTAATTTTTGTAGAGGTTTCGGGCGAGCGGGTCTAAATGGGCCTTAAAATGGACCCGTTGGACTTTTAACTAGGTTAAAAGAACATAAATCGAATTTTTGTAATACAATAGTGTTGAAAAGCTCCTAATCAATGATATGAACCCATAAGTTTTGATTATAACTTGATTTGCGGTCTTTTTTGTAGAGGTTTCGGACGAGCGGGTCTAAATGGGTCGTAAAATGGACCCGTTGGACTTTAAACTGAGTAAAAAGTACATAATTTTAGTTTTTGCAATATAATTATGTTGGAAAGATCGTAATCAAGGACATGAAGTCCTAAAATTTGGTTAAAACATGTTTTTGGGTCCTTTTTGTAGAGGTTTCGGGCGAGCGGGTCTAATTGGGCATTAAAATGGACCCGTTGACTTTTAACTTAGTAAAAAATACAGAAATTGACTTTTTGCAATATAATCTTGTTGGAAAGGTCGTCATCAATTACATTAACAACTAGAATTTGATTAAAAGTTGTTTTTCGGTCATTTTTGAAGAGGTTTGGGCGAGTGGGTCTAAATGGGCGTTAAAATGGACCCGTTGGACTTTTCACTGGTTAAAAGAACATAAATTGAGTTTTTGAAATACAATAGTGTTGAAAAGCTCGTAATCAATGATATGAACTCATAAGTTTTGATTATAACTTGATTTGCGGTCCTTTTTGTAGAGGTTTCGGATGAGCGGGTCTAAATGGGTCGTAAAATGGACCCGTTGGACTTTAAAATGAGTAAAAAGTACATAATTTGAGTTTTTGCAATACAATTATGTTGGAAAGATCGTAATCATTGACATGAAGTCCTAAAATTTGATTAAAACATGTGGTTGGGTCCTTTTTGTAGAGGTTTCGGGCGAGCGTGTCTAATTAGACATTAAAATGGACCCATTAGACTTTTAACTGAGTAAAAAATACAGAAATTGAGTTTTCGCAATATAATCTTGTTGAAAAGCTCGTAATCAATTATATGAAATCCTGAATTTGATTAAAAGTTTCTTTTCGGTCATTTTTGATGAGGATTCGGGCGAGTGGGTCTAAATGGGCGTTAAAATTGACCCGTTGGACTTTTAATTGTGTTAAAAGAACATAAATTGAGTTTTTGCAATACAATAGTGTTGAAAAGTTAACTCCTAAGTTTTGATTAAAACTTGTTTTTCGGTCCTTTTTGTAGAGGTTTTGGGCGAGCGGTTCTAAATGGGCTGTAAAATGGACCCGTTGGACTTTTAACTGAGCAAAAAATACAGAAATTGAGTTTTTGCAACATAATCTTGTTGAAAAGCTCGTAATCAATTATTTGAAGTCCTAAATTTTGATTAAAACATGTTTTTCGGTCCTTTTTGTATAGGTTTCGGTCGAGCGGGTCTAAATGGGCCTTAAAATGGACCCGTTGGACTTTTAACTAAGTAAAAAATACATAAATTGATATTTTGCAATATAATCTTATTGAAAAGCTTGTAATCAATGATATGAACTCCTAAGTATTGATTAAAACTTGTTTTGCGGTCCTTTTTGTAGAGGTTTCAGACGAGCGGGTCTAAATGGGCCGTAAAATGGACTCGTTGGACTTTTAACTAAGTAAAAAATACAAAAATTGAGTTTTTGCAATATAATCCTATTGAAAAGATCGTAATCAATGATATGAAGTCCTAAAATTTGATTAAACTTGTTTTTCGGTCCTTTTTGTAGAGGTTTCGGGCGAGCTGGTCTAAATGGGTCGTGAAATGGACCCGTTGGACTTTTAACTGAGTAAAAATAACAGAAATTGAGTTTTTACAATATAATCGTGTTGAAAAGCTCGTAATCAAATATATGAACTCCGAAAGTTTGATTAGAACATGTTTTTCGATCCTTTTTGTAGAGGTTTCAGGCGAGCGGGTCTAAATGGGCCTCAAAATGGACCCGTTGGACTTTTAACTAGGTTAAAAGAACAGAAATCGAATTTTTGCCATACAATAGTGTTGAAAAGCTCGCAATCAATGATCTGAACTCCTAAGATTTGATTAAAACTTGTTTTTCAGTCCTTTTTGTAGAGGTTTCGGGCGAGCGGGTCTAAATGGGCCGTAAAATGGACCCTTTGGACTTTTAACTGAGTAAAAAATACATAATATGAGTTTTTACAATATAATTTTGTTGGAAAGATCGTAATCAATGACATGATGTCCTAAATTTTGATTAAAACATGTTTTTCGGTCCTTGTTGGAGAGGTTTCGGGCGAGCGGGTCTAATTGGGCATTAAAAAAGACCCGTTGGACTTTTAACTGAGGAAAAAGTACAGAAATTGAGTTTTTGCAATATAATCTTGTTGAAAAGCTCGTAATCAATTAAATGAACTCCTAGAATTTGATTAAAAGTTGTTTTTCGGTCATTTTTGAAGAGGTTTCGGGCGAGTGGGTCTAAATGGGCGTTAAAATGGACCCGTTGGACTTTTAACTGAGTAAAAAATACAAAAATTGATATTTTGCAATATAATCTTGTTGAAAAGCTCGTAATCAATGATATGAACTCCTAAGTTTTGATTAAAACTTGTTTTGCGATCATTTTTGTAGAGGTTTCGGACGAGCGGGTCTAAATGGGTCGTAAAATGGACTCGTTGGACTTTTAACTAAGTAAAAAATACAAAAATTGAGTTTTTGCAATATAATCGTGTTGTAAAGATCGTAATCAATGATATGAAGTCCTAAAATTTGATTAAACCTGTTTTTCGGTCCTTTTGTAGAGGTTTCGGGCTAGCGGGTCCAAATGGGCCGTAAAATGGACCCGTTGGACTTTAAACTGAGTAAAAATAATGAAATTGAGTTTTTGCAATATAATCGTGTTGAAAAGCTTGTAATCAAATATATGATCTCCTAAAGTTTGATTAAAACATGTTTTTCGGTCCTTTTTGTTGAGGTTTCGGGCGAGCGTGTCTAATTGGGCATTAAAATGGACCCGTTGGACTTTTAACTGAGTAAAAATTACACAAATTGAGTTTCTGAAATATAATCATGTTGAAAAGATCGTAATCAATTGTACAAACTCCTAAAATTAGATTAAAACTTGTTTTTCGGTCATTTTTTAAGAGGTTTCGGGCGAGTGGGTCTAAATGGGCGTTAAAATGGACCTGTTGTACTTTTAACTAGGTTAAAAGAACAAAAATTGAGTTTTTGCAATACTATAGTGTTGAAAAGCTCGTAATCAATGATATGAAATCCTAAGTTTTGATTAAAACTTGTTTTTCGGTCCTTTTTGTAGAGGTTTCGGGCGAGCGGGTCTATATTGGCCGTAAAATGGACCCGTTGGAGTTTTAACTGAGTAAAAAATATAGAAATTGAGTTTTTGCAATATAATCGTGTTGAAAAGCTCGTAATCAAATATATGATCTCCTAAAGTTTGATTAAAACATGTTTTTCGGTCCTTTTTGTTGAGGTTTTGGGCGAGCGTGTCTAATTGGGCATTAAAATGGACCCGTTGGACTTTTAACTGAGTAAAAATTACAGAAATTGAGTTTCAGAAATATAATCATGTTGAAACGATCGTAATCAATTGTACGAACTTCTAAAATTAGATTAAAACTTGTTTTCAGTCATTTTTAAGAGATTTCGGGCGAGTAGGTCTAAATGGGCGTTAAAATGGACCTGTTGTACTTTTAACTAGGTTAAAAGAACAGAAATTGAGTTTTTGCAATACAATAGTGTTGAAAAGCTCGAACCAATGATATGAAATCCTAAGTTTTGATTAAAACTTGTTTTTCGGTCCTTTTTGTAGAGGTTTCGGGCGAGTGGGTCTATATTGGCCGTAAAATGGACCCGTTGGAGTTTTAACTGAGTAAAAAATAAAGAAATTGAGTTTTTGCAATATAATCTTGTTGAAAAGCTCGTAATCAATTACATGAACTCCTAAAATTTGATTAAAATATGTTTTCGGACCTTTTTATAGAGATTACGGGCGAGCTGGTCTAAATGGGCCTTAAAATGGACCTGATGGACTTTTAACTGAGTAAAAATAACGAAAATTGTATTTTTGCAATACTATAATGTTGAAAAGATCGTAATCAATGATATGAACTCATAAGTTTTGATTATAACTTTTTTGCGATCCTTTTTGTAGAGGTTTAGGACAAGCGGGTCTAAATAGGACGTAAAATGGACCCGTTTGACTTTAAACTGAGTAAAAAGTACATAATTTGAGTTTTTGCAATATAATTATGTTGAAAATATCGTAATCAATGTTATGAAGTCCTAAAATTTGATTAAAGCATGTTTTTGATCCTTTTTGTAGAGGTTTCGGGCTAGCGGATCTAAATGGGCATTGAAATGGACCCGTTGGAATTTTAACTGAGTAAAAAATACAAAAATTGAGTTTTTGCAATATAATCTAGTTGAAAAGCTCGTAATCAATTATATGAACTCCTAAAATTTGATTAAAACCTGTTTTTCGGTCATTTTGAAGAGGTTTCGGGCGAGCGAGTCTAAATGGGACTTAAAATGGACCCGTTGGACTTTTAACTAGTTTAAAAGAACATAAATTGAGTTTTTGCAACACTATAGTGTTTAAAAGCTCGTAATCAATGATATGAAATCCTAAGTTTTGATTAAAACTTGTTTTTCGGTCGTTTTTGTAGAGGTTTCGGGCGAGCGGGTCTAAATGGGCCTTAAAATGGACCCGTTGGACTTTAAACTGAGTAAAAAGTACATAATTTGAGTTTTTTTCAATATAATTATGTTGGAAAGATCGTAATCAATGACATGAAGTCCTAAAATTTGATTAAAACATGTTTTTCGGTCCTTTTTGTAGAGTTTTCGGGTGAGCGGGTCTAATTGGGCATTAAAATGGACCCGTTGGACTTTTAACTAAGTAAAAAATACAAAAATTGAGTTTTTGCAATATAATCTTGCTGAAAAGCTTGTAATCAATTATATGAACTCCTAGAATTTGAGTAAAACTTGTTTTCGGTCATTTTTTAAGAGGTTTCGGGCGAGTGGGTCTAAATGGGCATTAAAATGGACCCGTTGGACTTTTAACTGGGTTAAAAGAACAGAAATTGAGTTTTTGCAATACAATTGTGTTCAGAAGCTCGTAATCAATGATATGAACTCCTAATTTTTGATCAAAACTTGTTTTTCGGTCCTTTTTGTATAGGTTTCAGGCGAGCGGGTCTAAATGGGCCGTAAAATGGACCTGTTGGACTTTTAACGGAGTAAAAAATACAGAAATTGAGTTTTTGCAATATAATCTTGTTGAAAAGCTTGTAATCATTTACATGAAGTCCTAAAATTTGATTAAAACATGTTTTTCGGTCCTTGTTGTAGAGGTTTCGGGCGAGCAGGTCTAAATGGGCATTAAAATGGACCCGTTGGACTTTTAACTGAGTAGAAATACAGAAATTGAGTTTTTGCAATATAATTTTGTTGAAAAGCTCGTAATCAATGATCTGACCTCTTAAGTTTTGGTTAAAACTTGTTTTGCGATCCTTTTTGTAGAAGTTTGGGACAAGCGGGTCTAAATAGGCCGTAAAATGGACCCGTTGGACTTTTAACTGAGTAAAAAGTATAAAAATTGAGTTTTTGCAATATAATCGTGTTGAAAAGCTCTTAACCAAAGATACGAACTCCTAAAATTTGATTAAAACTTTTTTGCGGTCCTTTTTTTAGAGATTTCGGGCGAGCGGGTCTAAATGGGCCGTAAATTGGTCCCGTTGGACTTTTAATTGAGTAAAAAGTATATAAATTGAGCTTTTGCAATATTATCGTGTTGAAAATCTCGTAATCAATTATATGAACTCCTAAAATTTGATCAAAACTGATTTTTCGGTCATTTTTGAAGAGGTTTCGGACGAGCGGGTCTAATTGGGCCATAAAATGGACTCGTTGGACTTTTAACTATGTTAAAAGAACATAAATCGAATTTTTGCAATACAATACTGTTGAAAAGCTCGTAATCAATGATCTGAAGTCCTAAGTATTGATTAAAACTTGATTTGCGATCATTTTTTAGAGGTTTCGGACGAGCGGGTCTAAATGGACCGTAAAATGGAACCGTTTGACTTTAAACTGAGAAAAAAGTACATAATTTGAGTTTTTGCAACATAATTATGTTGAAAAGATCGTAATCAATGATATGAAGTCCTAAAATTTGACTAAAACTTGTTTTTCGGTCCTTTTTGTAGAGGATTCGGGCGAGCGGGTCTAAATAGGCGTTAAAATGGACCCGTTGGACTTTTAACGAGTAAATAATACAGAAATTGAGTTTTTGCAATATAATTTATTTGAAAAGCTCGTAATCAATTATATGAACTCATAAAATTTGATTAAGACTTTTTTTTCTGTCATTTTAAAGAGGTTTCGGGCGAGCGGGTCTATATGGGCCTTAAAATGGACCAGTTGGACTTTTAATTGGGTTAAAAGAACATAAATTGAATTTTTGCAATACAATAGTGTTGAAAAGCTCGTAATCAATGATATGAACTCCTAAGTTTTGATTAAAACTTTATTTGCGGTCCTTTTTGTAGAGGTTTCAGACGAGCAGGTCTAAATGGGCCATAAAATGGACCCGTTGGACTTTAAACTGGGTAAAAAGTAAATAAT
Organism: Hibiscus trionum; assembly: GCA_030270665.1. Classification (NCBI taxonomy): domain Eukaryota; kingdom Viridiplantae; phylum Streptophyta; class Magnoliopsida; order Malvales; family Malvaceae; genus Hibiscus; species Hibiscus trionum. Next base: position 33,544,252 of record BSYR01000026.1, on the reverse strand, counting down.
TTGAGTTTTGCAATATAATATTGTTGAAAAGCTCATAATATATTATATGAACTCCTAAAATTTGATTAAAACATGTTTTCGATCATTTTTGTAGAGGTTTCGGGCGAGCGGGTCTAAATGGGCCTGAAAATGGACATGTTGGACTTTTAACTGATTAGTAAGAACATAAATTAATTTTTTGCAATATAATCTTGTTGAAAAGATCGTAATCAATGATATGAACTCATAAGTTTTGATTAAAACTTGTTTTGCGGTCCGTTTTGTAGAGGTTTGGCACAAGCGGGTCTAAATAGGCCGTAAAATGGACCCGTTGGACTTTTAACTGAATAAAAAGTATAAAAATTGAGTGTTTGAAATATAATCGTGTTGAAAAGCTCGTAATCAAAGATTTGAACTCCTAAAATTTGATTAAAACTTTTTTTGCGGTCCTTTTTGTAGAGATTTCGGGCGAGCGGGTCTAAATGGGCCGTAAAATGGTCTCGTTAGACTTTTAATTGAGTGAAAAGTAAATAAATTGAGATTTTGCAATATTATCGTGTTGAAAAGCTCGTAATTAATTATTTGAACTCCTAAAATTTGATCAAAACTTATTTTTCGGTCTTTTTTGTAGAGGTTTCGGGCGAGCGGGGCTAAATGTGCCTTAAAATGGACCCGTTGGACTTTTAACTAAGTAAAAAGAACAAAAATCGAATTTTTGCAATACAATAGTGTTGAAAAGCTCATAATCAATGATATTAACTCTAAGTTTTGATTAAAACTTGATTTTCGGTCTTTTTTGTAGAGGTTTCGGATGGGAGGGTCTAAATGGGCAGTAAAATGGACCCGTTGGACTCTAAACTGAGTAAAAAGTACAAAAATTGAGTTTTTGCAATATAATCGTGTTGAAAAGATCGTAATCAATGATATGAAGTCCTGAAATTTGATTAAAACTTTTTTCGGTCCTTTTTGTAGAGGTTTCGGGCGAGCGGAGCTAAATGGGCTATAAAATGGACCCGTTGGACTTTAAACTGAGTAAAAAGTACAAAAATTTAGTTTTTCCAATATAATCGTGTTGAAAAGATCGTAATCAATGATATGAAGTCCTAAAATTTGATTAAAACTTGTTTTCGGTCCTTTTTGTAAAGGTTTCGGGCGAGCGGGTCTAAATGGGCCGTAAAATGGACATGTTGGACTTTTAACTCAGTAAAAAATACATAAATTGAGTTTTTGCACTATAATCTTGTTGAAAAGCTCGTAATCAATTATATGAACTCCTAAGTTTTGATTAAAACTTGTTTTTCGGTCATTTTTGTAGAGGTTTCAGCGAGCGGGTCTAAATGGGCCTTAAAATGGACCCGTTGGACTTTTAACTAGGTCAAAAGAACAGAAATTGATTTTTTGCAATACAATAGTTTTGAAAAGCTCGTAATCAATGATATGAACTCCTAAGTTTTGATTAAAACTTGTTTTCGGTCATTTTTGTAGAGGTTTCGGGCGAGCTGGTCTAAATGGGCCGTAAAATGGACCCGTTGGACTTTTAACTAAGTAAAAAATACAGAAATTGAGTTATTGCAATATGATCTTGTTGAAAAGCTCGTAATCAATTATATTAAGTCATAAAATTTGATTAAAACATGTTTTCGGTCATTTTATAGAGGTTTCGGGCGAGCGGGTCTAAATGGGCCTTAAAATGGACCCGTTGGAATTTTAACTGTTAAAAAATATTGAAATTGATATTTTGCAATATAATCTTGTTAAAAAGCTCGTAATCAATTATATGAACTCATTTGTTTTGATTAAAACTTGATTTGCGGTCCTAAATAATTTGAGTTTTTGCAATATAATTCTATTGGAAAGATCGTAATCAATGACATGAAGTCCTAAAATCTGATTAAAACATGTTTTTCGATCCTTTTTGTAGAGGTTTCGGGCTAGCGGGTCTACTTGGGCATTAAAAAGGACCCGTTGGACTTTTAACTGAGTAAAAAATACAGAAATTGAGTTTTTGCAATATAATCTTTTTGAAAAGCTCGTAATCAATTATATGAACTCCTAGAATTTGATTAAAACTTGTTTTTCGGTCATTTTTAAGAGGTTTCAGGCAAGTGGGTCTAAATGTGCGTTAAAATGGACCCATTGGACTTTTAACTGCGTTCAAAGAACATAAATTGAGTTTTTGCAATACAATAGTGTTGAAAAGCTCGTAATCAATGATATGAACTCCTAAGTTTTGATTAAAACATGTTTTTCGGTCCTTTTTTAGAGGGTTTAGGGCGAGCGGGTCTAAATGGGCCTTAAAATAGATCCGTTGGACTTTTAACTGAGTAAAAAATACAGAAATTGAGTTCTTGCAATATAATCTTGTCGAAAAGCTCGTAATCAATTATTTGAAGTCCTAAAATTTGATTAAAACATGTTTTTCGGTCATTTTTGTAGAGGTTTCGGCTAAGCGGGTCTAAATGGGCCTTAAAATGGACCCGTTGGAATTTTAACTGAGTAAAAAATACAGAAATTGATATTTTGCAATAAACTTGTTGAAAAGCTCGTAATCAATGATATGAACTCATAAGTTTTGATTAAAACTTTTTTGCGGTCTTTTTGTAGAGGTTTCGGACGAGCAGGTCTAAATGGGTCGTAAAATGGACTCGTTGAACTTTTATCTGAGTAAAAAGTACATAAATTGAGTTTTTGCAATATAATCGTGTCGAAAAGATCGTAATCAATGATATGAAGTCCTAAAATTTGATTAAACTTGTTTTCGGTCCTTTATGTAGAAGTTTCGGGCGAGCGGGTCTAAATGAGCATTAAAATGGTCCCGTTAGACTTTTAAGTAAGTTAAAAGAACAAAAATCGTGTTTTTGCAATACAATAGTGTTGAAAAGCTCGTAATCAATGATATGAACTCCTAAAATTTGATTAAAACATGTTTTTCGGTCATTTTTGAAAAGGTTTCGTGCGAGTGGGTCTAAATGGGCCTTAAAATGGACTCGTTGGACTTTTACCTAGGTTAAAAGAACAGAAATCGATTTTTTAAAATACAATAGTGTTAAAAAGCTCGTAATCAATGATATGAACTCCTAAGTTTTGATTAAAACTTGATTTGCGGTTCTTTTTGTAGAGGTTTCGGACGAACGGGTGTAAATGGGCCGTAAAATGGACTCGTTGGACTTTAAACTGAGTAAAAAGTACATAATTTGAGTTTTTGCAATATAAATATGTTGAAAAGATCATAATCAATTATATGAAGTCCTAAAATTTGATTAAAACATGTTTTTATTCTTTTTTGTAGAGGTTTCGGGAGAGCATGTTTAAATGGGCCTTAAAATGGACCCGTTGGACTTTTAACTGAGTAAAAATACAGAAATTTAGTTTTTGCAATATAATCTTGTTGAAAAGCTCGTAATCAATTATATGAACTCCTAAAATTTGATTAAACTTGTTTTTCGATCATTTTTGAAGAGGTTTCGGGCGAGCGGGTCTAAATGGACCGTAAAATGGACCCGTTAGACTTTTAATTGAGTAAAAATATGAACTCCTAAATTTTGATTAAAACATGTTTTCTGTAACGCCCCGGTTTTGGGCTTAGAAGTTTTGGGTTTCGGACCGGTCGGGTTGCGGTTCGAATATAAAAGTTGATTTTTAGGAAAGCCTGGTTCGGGTTGCATTAAAAATATGGAAAAATGTTCTAAAATTCTATTTTATTATATATAAGAGAAAGGTGAAATCAATTTTGCAAAATGAGGTTTGGAAGAGTGACATTTTGGGTTAGTGACCAAAATGTAATTTTTGAAAACTGTGTGACTGTTTTAAAAAGGATTGAAACTTTGAATCTTTAAGGAGCTATTTACCCAATGGGAGTTTCTCCAGATTTTTCTAAAATATTAAATGATTTATTAAAGGTTTTTAAATAAAAGAAAAGTGGAGGGAAGATATTTTGCCATTTCCAACTAACTTTTCCATTTTCCATTTTCCTTTTTCTCTCATCTTTTCTATCAAACCAAACACATTTTTTCTCCAGAGCTTTTCCTCTGATTTTGTCCCCTAAATATCACATTTCAATTCTCTTTTGATCTCTAATCATCTCTTCAACAAAACCTCACCATTTGCTATTTGGATTTTCAAGATTTTGGTTCCAAAAAGGGAGAAAACTCAAGTTTGGAGGTAAGAACGTCCTTCTCCTCTGAACTTTAGGTTCTTTATTGAAATTCCCAAGTTCTCAATCCTTAATTTGTGTTTTATAAAAGGATTTATTGATTTGTTCTTGATCTTGGCTTTTAAATGCAAGATTTGCTTGATTTTGTTGAAATTTCGTATGATCTGATTGGGCTGTGTTTTGAGGTGTCAAATTGATTTTAAATGAATGTTAAATTGACGAGAAATTGAGGTTTTATCAATGCAATCCCGAATAGGTTGAATTTCCTAAGTTTTGCTTGAGTTTTTTGGTTGTTTTTGGAGTGATCTTGGTGATCTGTTATAGCTGGAGGTATAAGGACGTGTTTGTGATCATTTTGGATGTTAATTGATGATTAAAAATGGTTAGAAGTGATGGATCTTGGCTGGGTTAAGTTTCGGAAGTGTTTGGTGGTGATTTCGGTTGTGTTTGGTAGCCGAAATGTTGGATTTGTGATGAGCAGCGAGTTTAGTTGTGTTGCTGGTGTTTTTAGTGCATTATGATGCATTAATCCTCTGATGTTATGTGCTTGAAACAGGGGAGGAAGATCCGTGAGCATTAGAGGTGGTGTGGAAGGTTTCGGATGCTTGGAAGGCTTGTTGGCTAGCCTTGTTTTGTGTATCGGTGAGTGAAGTTGGGTTTTCAGCTTTTAAACCGAGGTTTGATGGTTTTGGGAGCTTAGTTTAAGTCTAAACAACTTTGCTAAGCTCAAGAGTAAGTAAATGGATTTCTCTCTTGGTTTGTGTTGTGAATTGGCTTTTAAAGTATTTGTGATTGTTGGATGCAATGCATGTGGTTTGCATGTCTTAAATTCTGTTTTGAAAGCATATTTTAGCATGGTTTTATGCTGGTTTTGAAAGCCGTGAGAGAAGGATGCTCAAGGTAAGAGATCCTTGGTTTTGTACATTGAAATTGTGGAATTGATGCATGGTGTTGCATGTTGTTTAATGGCTTTGTTTAATGCTTCAAAAACAGTGGACTGATGATGGTAAATGATGGTTTTTGCATTATGTTTATGCTTGTAAATCAATGGATTTATGTGGTAAGATGGTTATATTGGCAAGTGATGAAAGTGGTTCTTGGTTACTTTAATCGGATATAGTTAGCCAGCTATAGGATTGGGTGCACCGTGAATAAAGTCGCCTTGGATGTGGAGTGGTTATGAGTGAACCGGTAACTCCATCCAAGTATCCTAACGAGATGGTCAAGAACACCATGGTGGTTGAAATTCCATGGGTGGGTCTTGTGTAAGCAAAGGTAATAATGGTGGTTAAAATTCCATTTGAGGACCTTGTGCTTGTTAAGATCACAATGGTGGTGTAAAGTCCATGTGTGGATCTTGTGTAGGGTGTCCCGGATCTCGTTAGTGATGTTATACAACTACCAACGGAATATGTCAAGGTTATATGGTGGTTAAAATTCCATATATGGGAACCTTGGGAATGATAAGGTTATATGGTGATTAAAATTCCATATATGGGAACCTTGTGAATGTTAAGGTTATATGGTGGTTAAAATTCCATATATGGGAACCTTGTGAATGTTGAGGTCATATGGTGGTTAAAATTCCATATGAGGACCTTGTGTGTGGTAAGGTCAAATGGTGGTTAAAATTCCATTTGGGGACCTTGGGTTGGTAGTGTGTATGAAGCGTAGGGGACAACGCTTGTGATCCGCGTATCCGATTGGATGTTGAGTTGAAAAGTGGATTTGGTTTATCACCTGGAAGCCAATATATGTTCTTGAATATAATGAAGCATGAGATGCTTGAAATGATGCATGGTTGCATGAGACATGTATAATGTATTATGAATGCATGCTTACTTGTTAGTTTGAACAAGTGTTGGTTATCTATTGAGAATGGTGCATGTGTGCATGAAATCTCTTTAGTGCATTGAAGTCTTGTGAAGACTTGTTTTTAAGGCATGTGATGCAAAGGTTGGTTTATGATTTTGAACTATGTGGTGTAAGCTTGCAACGTTTGAATCTTCTTATGCTTAAGTTGTTATGCTATGCTTCTTGTTTGAAAAGCATGATTGAGTGTTGGATGTGTTGAATGAGTTGGTGCATCTAGGGGTGGTTTTGTATCTAGATTTTGATGCAAATTGGTAGGTTTGATGTTTGGCATGTTGTTGATTTATTGTGGAATGGTTTGGAGCATGTTTGATGGGGTTTAAAGGTGTTAAAACAGGCCAAACTGCTGTTTCTGGGCAGGGTGTTTCGCAACACCCTTGCCTGTTTCGAAACAGGCCCTTGTTTTGGCTAGGGTGTTCCTGAACGGCCTAGCCCGTTTCTGAACACTTTGGCTACTGCCAAGGGGTGTTCCTGAACGGCCTAGACCCGTTTCTGAACACCTGATGGTTTGCAAGCTTTACGTTTTAGTCCCGTTTCTTGTTTGTGCAATTGCTTGAGTTTGAGATGTCCGTTTGAGATGAAATTTTGCAGAGAGGCATGAAACATGACTAATTTCATAATGGTAACTTAAAAATTGGTAAAGTCCTCTTAATTTTCAGAATTTACAATTTGGTCCCTAATTTCGTATTTTGTGCAATTGGGTCCCTTATCGTTTTCCGATTGCTGTGATTTTGAGTATGCTTATCTCAAGAGTATGCCTAGGTTAAATGTGCATCTAGACAAGTTTAAAAATAAAAAAAAGGGTCGTTAATTAAGGTTGACTTTCGGGTTGACTTTGGTTTTCCCCGTGTAATCTTCGTAGTTCGGGTCAACCGTCTAGGCCGGGCTACAGGGGTTACATTTGGTGGTATCAGAGCTGAGTTGCGAATGATTGGGGAAAATGATAAATTGTTGTAATCTGTGTTTGATGTATATCCTAATGTGTGGTGGAATGCTGGTTGAAACACGTGTTTCTGAGCAAATTGTTGATGCTTTTATCATGCTTTTTGGTTATGAATCTTTGCTGAGTTAATGTGGATTTGTGCTGATGTTATGCTGGTGATGTGAGCTGATTTTATGTATGATGAAAGTGTGATGGGTATGATATGTTGATATTATGCTATTGCGAGTGAATGTTGTTTGTTGAGAGCATGATCAAGGTAAGTGGATTGATATGCTCGATGTTGTGATATCCATGTTTTTATTAACTGTTATGTCATGTAAAAGGGGAGAATTCGGGATACCCATTGCCTTATTATTATAGCTATTGTGTTATTTTGGAGTTGGAGTTTGAATCCTTGCTTAAAGCTGGTCTGATCAATTTGTTTGTTTTGTTATGATTGCTTGTTGTTAATAGTATGGCGAAATCAATGAGAGAATGGCAGTTGGGTGAGATGGTTGCTGCTTTAGAGCAGGTTGTTAAGGCGTGGAATTCACCTTTTAGTGGAGGTGTTTCGTCTCAGTCTTCAGTGCCTGGAGTTGAGGTAGTAAGGCAGGAGGAAGAAGTTGGTTCTGTGATGAAAAGTTCATCACCTGTTGTTCAGGAGGTGTTGGGAACATCTCAGGCTGTGGCAAAATTGAAGTCAGTAGACGTGCTGGTGGTGGGATGTGTGGGTTTGTCGAAACAGCGTTTACATGATTTGGGAGCTGTGGAGTATCATGGTTCGTCACCTGAGACGTTTGGGGCCCGGTTGGCCGGTGTAATTCTGATTTTGGATCAGGAAGGTTGTGATTATGCCTGTAAGCTGGGAAGTGTTGTCACATTGATGTTGGAGGACGCATGTGCCTGGTGGACATCTGTGGCGGTGGCATCGCACATCCACGATATAGATTGGGACTTCTTTGTGTCTACCTTTTATGAAAGGTATCTTGGAGGGAAATTCCTAAGGGTTAAGCAATGTGAAGGTAGTGCAAATCTGGGGCAAGTGCTGCTTGATCAGGGAGTGGAAGCTCAGCTACCGGTGTGTGACCGTTGTGGAAGGCGACATGTTGGAGAGTGTTGGGGCGCAGGTGCTTGTTGGAACTGTGGTTCTAAAGAGCATGTGAAGCGAGATTGTCCTCTTGTGGTAAAGTCAGCTTCAGTGGTAGCAAAAGATTCTCTGAATGGTCGTGGGCACGGCCGAGGCAAAGTTCGAAGGTGGCAGGAAGAGCAGAAAGTTGTGAGGAGTTTGGGAAATGAAATCTGTTGGAAATGTGGGTCTGTTGGACATATGAGGCGTAATTGTTTGAAGTTGGCCCGGAATAGCCAGGGAGCTTTGCCGCAAGGAGATGGTGGTGACCTTAGTATGTTAGCTGATGCTACAGTGGTGCGGCTGGAGAATGATGGTTCTGCAAGGAAGAGAGCTCGTCTGTTGAAGCTTCGGGGCAGTAAAGTGTTTTCAGGTAACCTTGCTAAGTAACCTTTGCTCTAGTGTCCTAGTTTGGTTTTGGTTTGGTTTTTCCTTGCGTAGAGGGTATGGTTTCGTTGCTAGCATGTTGAGGTAGTTGTTGTTGTTTTGAAAACAACTTTAGTGTGAAGAGGGCCTTAGCGAGTATCTTGTGGTTAATGGTTGATGAATGATGGAGTTGGTCAAGTTGGAAGTGAGATAGAAGGTTGTTTTTAGACAGATTCTGAGGATGTTATTGGTGGGTGTGAACTGACATACATGCACAGTTAAAATCATTTGTTATATGCTATATTATATATGTGCTGGTCCATGCATACATGTGACATGACATTAGAGGTTTTGCATACATGTACATCAGGCATTGTAGGGCATATTGGTGACCATGCATACGAACGTTCACACTCACTAATAACTAATCGAGTCTGTTAGTGTTGTGATAGAGTTAGGTTGGATAATGGGTTTTTAGAGGTTGTTTTGGTGCTAGGAAATGTTAGAAGTTGTGGAGGGTATTAAGCGACTGTTAGTAATAGTGAGTGCGGTATAGCATGTTGGTAGAAGGAAAGTGTTTGCTGCTTAATGGGCTTAGTGGTGTGGCGGTGAGGAGATTGCTGGTTGAAGTCAGAACCGATCAGGTGGTTTTGAATGGCTAGTTGAAGTGGTGGTTCCTTGGTGTTAAGTGATGTTGCAGGTTAGTGGTTGTGTTCCCAAAGTGCTGAGGCATCTTGGCATTGATGTTGTGGTAGAAGGGTTGTTTAGGTAGGTGAGGGTTCATAGTAACCTTCGAAGAGTTGAGAAGCTGAGTTGTATGTTGGGCGATGTTCTAATAAGGCAGGTGTTGTGGTCAAAGCTTGAAGTGGAAAGGCAGTGAAAGATCGAAGGCCGTTGTTGGTTGGATGGGTTTTTGTGGGAAGTGGTTGGCTGGTTATGATCAAGTGAATTCCTTTTGAAGTCAGCTGGTGGTGTAAGGAACGGCTGGCGGAGTCAAGGTTGGGGTCTTGTGATGTGTTTTTTTCGGATGTTAGGTGAGTAGTCCTGGTGAATGGTTAGGGTAATGATAACGGCAGATGTGAGGGAATGTCAGCTTTACGTGGAGAAGTTTGGGTAAGCAGTTGGTGCTTATGAATTTTTTTGCTTGTTGTGGTAATCTTTGGAAGTGGTTGAGTAGTTTTACAAAGAGTTTTAGAAGTAGTGAAGGTTGTGGATCACTTGGTGGCTGAACTGGATTGGTTGGTGTCCTTGTGCGAGCCTTGTGATTTAAGAACATCAAGGTGTTTAAAAGTCCTTGGATGATTCTTGTTAAGAACAACATGGTGTTTAAAAGTCCATGGTTGGTTCTTGGTTATGAGTTAAAGTGTTGTATGCTGTAAAAGTTGGAGGTTCTTCAAGTTGTTGTTGGGGCTATGAGCAGTCTGGAAGTGTGAAAAGTTAAGATGTGGTTAACATCTGAGTGTTCTGGAATTCGTGAACAGTGTGTGGTGGTGTTGAGTTTGGGTGAAGTGGTGGTGAGAGTGTTCAGTGGTGGTTAAGTCTCCTGTGTTGCTTTGTGGGTTGTTTTGGGGAAGTTTGGTTATGCTCTATCCACCGGTTGAAATTTCGAGGACGAAATTTCCTAAGGGGGGAGAGTTGTAACGCCCCGGTTTTGGGCTTACAAGTTTTGGGTTTTGGACCGGACCGGTCGGGTTGCGGTTCGAATATAAAAGGTGATTTTTAGGAAAGCCTAGTTCGGGTTGCATTAAAAATATGGAAAAATGTTCTAAAATTCTCTTTTATTATATATAAGAGAAAGGTGAAATCAATTTTGCAAAATGATGTTTGGAAGAGTGACATTTTGGGTTAGTGACCAAAATGTAATTTTTGAAAACTGTGTGACTGTTTTAAAAAGGATTGAAACTTTGAATCTTTAAGGAGCTATTTACCCAATGGGAGTTTCTCCAGATTTTTCTAAAATATTAAATGATTTATTAAAGGTTTTTAAATAAAAGAAAAGTGGAGGGAAGATATTTTGCCATTTCCAACTAACTTTTCCACTTTCCATTTTCTCTCATCTTTTCTCTCAAACCAAACACATTTTTTCTCCAGAGCTTTTCCTCTGATTTTGTCCCCTAAATATCACATTTCAATTCTCTTTTGATCTCTAATCATCTCTTCAACAAAACCTCACCATTTGCTATTTGGATTTTCAAGATTTTGGTTCCAAAAAGGGAGAAAACTCAAGTTTGGAGGTAAGAACGTCCTTCTCCTCTGAACTTTAGGTTCTTTATTGAAATTCCCAAGTTCTCAATCCTTAATTTGTGTTTTATAAAAGGATTTATTGATTTGTTCTTGATCTTGGCTTTTAAATGCAAGATTTGCTTGATTTTGTTGAAATTTCGTATGATCTGATTGGGTTGTGTTTTGAGGTGTCAAATTGATGTTAAATGAATGTTAAATTGACGAGAAATTGAGGTTTTATCAATGCAATCCCGAATAGGTTGAATTTCCTAAGTTTTGCTTGAGTTTTTTGGTTGTTTTTGGAGTGATCTTGGTGATCTGTTATAGCTGGAGGTATAAGGACGTGTTTGTGATCATTTTGGATGTTAATTGATGATTAAAAATGGTTAGAAGTGATGGATCTTGGCTGGGTTAAGTTTCGGAAGTGTTTGGTGGTGATTTCGGTTGTGTTTGGTAGCCGAAATGTTGGATTTGTGATGAGCAGCGAGTTTAGTTGTGTTGCTGGTGTTTTTAGTGCATTATGATGCATTAATCCTCTGATGTTATGTGCTTGAAACAGGGGAGGAAGATCCGTGAGCATTAGAGGTGGTGTGGAAGGTTTCGGATGCTTGGAAGGCTTGTTGGCTAGCCTTGTTTTGTGTATCGGTGAGTGAAGTTGGGTTTTCAGCTTTTAAACCGAGGTTTGATGGTTTTGGGAGCTTAGTTTAAGTCTAAACAACTTTTCTAAGCTCAAGAGTAAGTAAATGGATTTCTCTCTTGGTTTGTGTTGTGAATTGGCTTTTAAAGTATTTGTGATTGTTGGATGCAATGCATGTGGTTTGCATGTCTTAAATTCTGTTTTGAAAGCATATTTTAGCATGGTTTTATGCTGGTTTTGAAAGCCGTGGGAGAAGGATGCTCAAGGTAAGAGATCCTTGGTTTTGTACATTGAAATTGTGGAATTGATGCATGGTGTTGCATGTTGTTTAATGGCTTTGTTTAATGCTTCAAAAACAGTGGATTGATGATGGTAAATGATGGTTTTTGCATTATGTTTATGCTTGTAAATCAATGGATTTATGTGGTAAGATGGTTATATTGGCAAGTGATGAAAGTGGTTCTTGGTTACTTTAATCGGATATAGTTAGCCGGCTATAGGATTGGGTGCACCGTGAATAAAGTCGCCATGGATGTGGAGTGGTTATGAGTGAACCGGTAACTCCATCCAAGTATCCTAACGAGATGGTCAAGAACACCATGGTGGTTGAAATTCCATGGGTGGGTCTTGTGTAAGCAAAGGTAATAATGGTGGTTAAAATTCCATTTGAGGACCTTGTGCTTGTTAAGATCACAATGGTGGTGTAAAGTCCATGTGTGGATCTTGTGTAGGGTGTCCCGGATCTCGTTAGTGATGTTATACAACTACCAACGGAATATGTCAAGGTTATATGGTGGTTAAAATTCCATATATGGGAACCTTGGGAATGATAAGGTTATATGGTGATTAAAATTCCATATATGGGAACCTTGTGAATGTTAAGGTTATATGGTGGTTAAAATTCCATATATGGGAACCTTGTGAATGTTGAGGTCATATGGTGGTTAAAATTCCATATGAGGACCTTGTGTGTGGTAAGGTCAAATGGTGGTTAAAATTCCATTTGGGGACCTTGGGTTGGTAGTGTGTATGAAGCGTAGGGGACAACGCTTGTGATCCGCGTATCCGATTGGATGTTGAGTTGAAAAGTGGATTTGGTTTATCACTTGGAAGCCAATATATGTTCTTGAATATAATGAAGCATGAGATGCTTGAAATGATGCATGGTTGCATGAGACATGTATAATGTATTATGAATGCATGCTTACTTGTTAGTTTGAACAAGTGTTGGTTATCTATTGAGAATGGTGCATGTGTGCATGAAATCTCTTTAGTGCATTGAAGTCTTGTGAAGACTTGTTTTTAAGGCATGTGATGCAAAGGTTGGTTTATGATTTTGAACTATGTGGTGTAAGCTTGCAACGTTTGAATCTTCTTATGCTTAAGTTGTTATGCTATGCTTCTTGTTTGAAAAGCATGATTGAGTGTTGGATGTGTTGAATGAGTTGGTGCATCTAGGGGTGGTTTTGTATCTAGATTTTGATGCAAATTGGTAGGTTTGATGTTTGGCATGTTGTTGATTTATTGTGGAATGGTTTGGAGCATGTTTGATGGGGTTTAAAGGTGTTAAAACAGGCCAAACTGCTGTTTCTGGGCAGGGTGTTTCGAAACACCCTTGCCTGTTTCGAAACAGGCCCTTGTTTTGGCTAGGGTGTTCCTGAACGGCCTAGCCCGTTTCTGAACACTTTGGCTACTGCCAAGGGGTGTTCCTGAACGGCCTAGACCCGTTTCTGAACACCTGATAGTTTGCAAGCTTTACGTTTTAGTCCCGTTTCTTGTTTGTGCAATTGCTTGAGTTTGAGATGTCCGTTTGAGATGAAATTTTGCAGAGAGGCATGAAACATGACTAATTTCATAATGGTAACTTAAAAATTGGTAAAGTCCTCTTAATTTTCAGAATTTACAATTTGGTCCCTAATTTCGTATTTTGTGCAATTGGGTCCCTTATCGTTTTCCGATTGCTGTGATTTTTGAGTATGCTTATCTCAAGAGTATGCCTAGGTTAAATGTGCATCTAGACAAGTCTAAAAAGAAAAAAAAGGGTCGTTAATCAAGGTTGACTTTCGGGTTGACTTTTGTTTTCCCCGTGTAATCTTCGTAGTTCGGGTCAACCGTCTAGGCCGGGCTACGGGGGTTATATTTTCGATCCTTTTGTAGAGGTTTCGGGCGAGAGGGTCTACATGGGCCTTAAAATGGACCCGTTGGACTTTTAACTGAGTAAAAAGAACATAAATTAAATTTTTGCTATATAATCTTGTTGAAAAGATCGTAATCAATGATATGAACTCATAAGTTTGATTAAAACTTGTTTTGCGGTTCTTTTTGTATAGGTTTGGCACAAGCGGGTCTAAATAGGCCGTAAAATGGACCCGTTGGACTTTTAACTGAGTAAAAAGTTTAAAAATTGAGTTTTTGCAGTATAATCGTGTTGAAAAGCTCGTGATCAAAAAAATGAGCTCCTAAAGTTTGTTTAAAACTTTTTTGCGGTCCTTTTTATAGAGATTTCAGGCGAGCGGGTCTAAATGGGCCGTAAAATGGTCCCGTTGGACTTTTAATTGAGTTAAAAGTACCTAAATTGAGCTTTTGCAATATTATCGTGTTGAAAAGCTCGTACTCAATTATATTAATTCCTAAAATTTGATCAAAACTTGTTTTTCGGTCATTTTGTAGAGGTTTCGGGCGAGCGGGGCTAAATGAGCCTTAAAATGGACCCGTTGGACTTTTAACTGAGTAAAAAGAACAAAAATCGAATTTTTGCAATACAATAGTGTTGAAAAGCTCAAAATCAATGATATGAACTCCTAAGTTTTGATTAAAACTTGATTTGCAGTCTTTTTTGTAGAGGTTTCAGACGAGATGGTCTAAATGGGCCGTAAAATGGACTCGTTGGACTTTAAACCGAGTAAAAAGTACAAAAATTGTGTTTTTTGCAATATAATCGTGTTGAAAAGATCGTAATCAATGATATGAAGTCCTAAAAATTGATTAAAACTTATTTTTCGATGCTTTTTGTAGAGGTTTCCGGCAAGCGGGGCTAAATGGGCCGTAAAATGGACCCGTTGGACTTTAAATGTATTAAAAAGTACAAAAATTGAGTTTTTGCAATATAATCGTGTTGATAAGATTGTAATCAATGATATGAAGTCCTAAGATTTGATTAAAACTTGTTTTTAGGTCCTTTTGTAGAGGTTTCGGGCGAGCGGGTCTAAATGGGGCCGTAAAATGGACCTGTTGGACTTTTAAGTGAGTAAAAAATACATAAATTGAGTTTTTGCAATATAATTTGGTTGAAAAGCTCATAATCAATTATATGAATTCCTAAAATTTGATTAAATCTTGTTTTCGGTCATTTTTGAAATGGTTTCGGGCGAGCGGGTCTAAATGGGCCTTAAATGGACTCGTTGGACTTTTAACTAGGTTAAAAGAATAGAAGTCGAATTTTTGTAATAAAATATTGTTGAAAAGCTCGTAATCAATGATATGAACTCATAAGTTTTGATTATAACTTGATTTACGGACCTTTTTGTAGAGGTTTTGGACGAGCGGTCTAAATGGGCCGTAAAATGGACACGTTGGACTTTAAACTGAGTAAAAAGTACATAATTTGAGTTTTTGCAATATAATTCTATTGGAAAGATCGTAATCAATGACATGAAATCCTAAAATTTTATTAAACCATGTTTTTCGGTCCTTTTAGTAGAGGTTTCGTGCGAGCGGGTCTATTTTGCCATTAAAATGGACCCGTTAGACTTTTAACTGAGTAAAAAATACTGAAATTGAGTTTTTGCAGTATAATCTTGTTGAAAAGTTCGTAATCAATTATTTGAACTCCTAAAATTTGATTAAAACTTGTTTTTCGGTCATTTTTAAAGAGGTTTCGGGTGAGTGGGTTTAAATGGGCGTTAAAATGGACCCGTTGGACTTTTAACATGGTTAAAAGAACAGAAATTGAGTTTTTGCAATACAAAAGTGTTGAGAAGCTCGTAATCAATGATATGAACTCCTAAGTTTTGATTAAAACTTGTTTTTCGGTCCTTTTTGTATAGGTTTCGGGAGAGCGGGTCTAAGTGGGCCGTAAAATGGACCCGTTGGACTTTTAACTGAGTAAAAAATACAGAAATTGAGTTTTTGCAATATAATCTTGTTGAAAAGATCGTAATCAATTATATGAAGTCCTAAAATTTGATTAAAACATGTTTTCCGATCCTTTTTGTAGAGGTTTCGGGCGAGCGGGTCTAAATGGGCCTTAAAATGGACCCATTGGACTTTTAACTGAGTAAAAAATACAAAAATTGATATTTTGCAATATAATATTGTTGAAAAGCTCGTAATCAATGATATGAACTCCTATGTTTTGATTAAAACTTGTTTTGCAATCATTTTTGTAGAGGTTTCGGACGAGCGGGTCTAAATGGGCCGTAAAATGGACTCGTTGGACTTTTAACTAAGTAAAAAATACAAAAATTGAGTTTTTGCAATATAATCGTGTTGTAAAGATCGTAATCAATGATATGAAGTCTTAAAATTTGATTAAACTTATTTTTCGGTCCTTTTGTAGAGGTTTCGGGCTAGTGGGTCTAAATGGGCCGTAAAATGGACCCGTTGGACTTTAAACTGAGTAAAAATAATGGAAATTGAGTTTTTGCAATATAATCGTGTTGAAAAGCTCGTAATCAAATATATGATCTCCTAAAGTTTGATTAAAACATGTTTTTCGGTCCTTTTTGTTGAGGTTTCGGGCGAGCGTGTCTAATTGGGCATTAAAATGGACCCGTTGGACTTTTAACTGAGTAAAAATTACAGAAATTGAGTTTCTGAAATATAATCATGTTGAAAAGATCGTAATCAATTGTACGAACTCATAAAATTAGATTAAAACTTGTTTTTCGGTCATTTTTTAAGAGGTTTCGGGCGAGTGGGTCTAAATGGGCGTTAAAATGGACCCGTTGTACTTTTAACTAGGTTAAAAGAACAGAAATTGAGTTTTTGCAATACAATAGTGTTGAAAAGCTCGTAATCAATGATATGAAATCCTAAGTTTTGATTAAAACTTGTTTTCGGTCCTTTTTGTAGAGGTTTCGGGCGAGCGGGTCTATATTGGCCGTAAAATGGACCCGTTGGAGTTTTAACTGAGTAAAAAATATAGAAATTGAGTTTTTTCAATATAATCGTGTTAAAAAGCTCGTAATCAAATATATGATCTCCTAAAGTTTGATTAAAACATGTTTTTCGGTCCTTTTTGTTGAGGTTTCGGGCGAGCGTGTCTAATTGTGCATTAAAATGGACCCGTTGGACTTTTAACTGAGTAAAAATTACAGAAATTGAGTTTATGAAATATAATCATGTTGAAAAGATCGTAATCAATTGTACGAACTCCTAAAATTAGATTAAAACTTGTTTTTCGGTCATTTTTTAAGAGGTTTCTGGCGAGTGGGTCTAAATGGGCGTTAAAATGGACCCGTTGTACTTTTAACTAAGTTAAAAGAACAGAAATTGAGTTTTTGCAATACAATAGTGTTGAAAAGCTCGTAATCAATGATATGAAATCCTAAGTTTTGATTAAAACTTGTTTTTCGGTCCTTTTTGTAGAGGTTTCGGGCGAGTTATATTGGCCATAAAATGGACCCGTTGGAGTTTTAACTGAGTAAAAAATAAAGAAATTGAGTTTTTGCAATATAATCTTGTTGAAAAGCTCGTAATCAATTACATGAACTCCTAAAATTTGATTAAAATATGTTTTCGGACCTTTTTATAGAGATTACGGGCGAGCTGGTCTAAATGGGCCTTAAAATGGACCTGTTGGACTTTTAACTGAGTAAAAAGAACATAAATTGTATTTTTGCAATACTATAGTGTTGAAAAGATCGTAATCAATGATATGAACTCATAAGTTTTGATTATAACTTTTTTTGCGATCCTTTTTGTAGAGGTTTAGGACAAGCGGGTCTAAATAGGACGTAAAATGGACCCGTTTGACTTTAAACTGAGTAAAAAGTACATAATTTGAGTTTTTGAATATAATTCTGTTGAAAAGATCGTAATCAATGATATGAAGTCCTAAAATTTGATTAAAGCATGTTTTTGGTCCTTTTTGTAGAGGTTTCGGGCTAGCGGATCTAAATGGGCATTAAAATGGACCCGTTGGAATTTTATCTGAGTAAAAAATACGAAAATTGTGTTTTTGCAATATAATCTAGTTGAAAAGCTCGTAATCAATTATATGAACTCCTAAAATTTGATTAAAACCTGTTTTCGGTCATTTTAAAAGAGGTTTCGGGCGAGCGAGTCTAAATGGGCCTTAAATTGGACCCGTTGGACTTTTAACTGGGTTAAAATAATAAAAATTTAGTTTTTGCAACACTATAGTGTTTAAAAGCTCGTAATGAATGATATGAAATCCTAAGTTTTGATTAAAACTTGTTTTTCGGTCGTTTTTGTAGATGTTTCGGGCGAGCGGGTCTAAATGGGCCTTAAAATGGACCCGTTGGACTTTAAACTGAGTAAAAAGTACATAATTTGAGTTTTTTCAATATAATTCTGTTGGAAAGATCGTAATCAATGACATGAAGTCCTAAAATTTGATTAAAACATGTTTTTCGGTCCTTTTTGTAGAGTTTTCGGGTGAGTAGGTCTAATTGGGCATTAAAATGGACCCGTTGGACTTTAAACTAAGTAAAAAATACAAAAAATGAGTTTTTGCAATATAATCTTGTTGAAAAGCTCGTAATCAATTATATGAACTCCTAGAATTTAAATAAAACTTGTTTTCGGTCATTTTTAAGAGGTTTCGGGCGAGTGGGTCTAAATGGGTGTTAAAATGGACCCGTTGGACTTTTAACTGGGTTAAAAGAACAGAAATTGAGTTTTTGCAATACAATAGTGTTCAGAAGCTCGTAATCAATGATATGAACTCCTAATTTTTGATCAAAACTTATTTTTCGGTCCTTTTTGTAGAGGTTTCAAGCGAGCGGGTCTAAATGGGCCGTAAAATGGACCTGTTGGACTTTTAACGGAGTAAAAAATACAGAAATTGAGTTTTTGCAATATAATCTTGTTGAAAAGCTTGTAATCATTTACATGAAGTCCTAAAATTTGATTAAAACATGTTTTTCGGTCCTTGTTGTAGAGGTTTCGGGCGAGCAGGTCTAAATGGGCATTAAAATGGACCCGTTGGACTTTTAACTGAGTAGAAATACAGAAATTGAGTTTTTGAAATATAATTTTGTTGAAAAGCTCGTAATCAATGATATGACCTCTTAAGTTTTGATTAAAACTTGTTTTGCGATCCTTTTTGTAGAAGTTTGGGACAAGCGGGTCTAAATATGCCGTAAAATGGACCCGTTGGACTTTTATCTAAGTAAAAAGTATTAAAATTGAGTTTTTGCAATATAATCGTGTTGAAAAGCTCGTAATCAAAGATGCGAACTCCTAAAATTTGATTAAAACTTTTTTGCGGTCCTTTTTGTAGAGATTTCGGGCGAGCGGGTCTAAATGGGTCGTAAATTGGTCCCGTTGGACTTTTAATTGAGTAAAAAGTATATAAATTGAGCTTTTGCAATATTATCGTGTTGAAAATCTCGTAATCAATTATATGAACTCCTAAAATTTGATCAAAACTGATTTTTCGGTCATTTTTGAAGAGGTTTCGGGCGAGCGGGTCTAATTGGGCCATAAAATGGACTAGTTGGACTTTTAACTATGTTAAAAGAACAGAAATCGAATTTTTGCAATACAATAGTGTTGAAAAGCTCGTAATCAATGATCTGATGTCCTAAGTATTGATTAAAACTTGATTTGCGATCATTTTTTAGAGGTTTCGGACGAGCGGGTCTAAATGGACCGTAAAATGGAACCGTTGGACTTTAAACTGAGTAAAAAGTACATAATTTGAGTTTTTGCAACATAATTATGTTGAAAAGATAGTAATCAATGATATGAAGTCCTAAAATTTGATTAAAACTTGTTTTTCGGTCCTTTTTGTAGAGGATTCGGGCGAGCGGGTCTAAATAGGCGTTAAAATGGACCCGTTGGACTTTTAACTACTAAAAATTACAGAAATTGAGTTTTTGCAATATAATTTAGTGGAAAAGCTCGTAATCAATTATATGAACTCGTAAAATTTGATTAAAACTTGTTTTTCTGTCATTTTAAAGAGGTTTCGGGCGAGCGGGTCTAAATGGGCTTTAAAATGGACCAGTTGGACTTTTAATTGGGTTAAAAGAACATAAATCGAATTTTTGCAATACAATAGTGTTGAAAAGCTCGTAACCAATGATATGAACTCCTAAGTTTTGATTAAAACTTGATTTGCGGTCCTTTTTGTAGAGGTTTCAGACTAGCAGGTCTGAATGGGCCATAAAATGGACCCGTTGGACTTTGAACTGGGTAAAAAGTAAATAATTTGAGTTTTTGCAATATAATATTGTTGAAAAGCTCATAATAAATTATATGAACTCCTAAAATTTGATTAAAACATGTTTTCGATCCTTTTTGTAGAGGTTTCGGGCGAGCGGGTCTAAATGGGCCTGAAAATGGACATGTTGGACTTTTAACTGAGTAGTAAGAACAGAAATTAATTTTTTGCAATATAATCTTGTTGAAAAGATCGTAATCAATGATATGAACTCATAAGTTTTGATTAAAACTTATTTTGCGGTCCGTTTTGTAGAGGTTTGGCACAAGCGAGTCTAAATAGGCCGTAAAATGGACCCGTTGGACTTTTAACTGAATAAAAAGTATAAAAATTGAGTATTTGAAATATAATCGTGTTGAAAAGCTCGTAATCAAAGATTTGAACTCCTAAAATTTGATTAAAACTTTTTTGCGGTCCTTTTTGTAGAGGCTTCGGGCGAGCGGGGCTAAATGGGCCTTAAAATGGACCCGTTGGTCTTTTAACTAAGTAAAAAGAACAATAATCGAATTTTTGCAATACAATAGTGTTGAAAAGCTCATAATCAATGATATTAACTCTAAGTTTTGATTAAAACTTGATTTTCGGTCTTTTTTGTAGAGGTTTCGGATGTGAGGGTCTAAATGGGCAGTAAAATGGACCCGTTGGACTCTAAACTGAGTAAAAAGTACAAAAATTGAGTTTTTGCAATATAATCGTGTTGAAAAGATCGTAATCAATGATATGAAGTCCTGAAATTTGATTAAAACTTTTTTTTCGGTCCTTTTTTAGAGGTTTCGGGCGAGCGGAGCTAAATGGGCTGTAAAATGGACCCGTTGGACTTTAAACTGAGTAAAAAGTACAAAAAATTAGTTTTTCCAATATAATCGTGTTGAAAAGATCGTAATCAATGATATGAAGTCCTAAAATTTGATTAAAACTTGTTTTCGGTCCTTTTTCTAGAGGTTTCGGGCGAGCGGGTCTAAATGGGCCGTAAAATGGATATGTTGGACTTTTAACTCAGTAAAAAATACAGAAATTGAGTTTTTGCACTATAATCTTGTTGAAAAGCTCGTAATCAATTATATGAACTCCTAAGTTTTGATTAAAACTTGTTTTTCGGTCATTTTTGTAGAGGTTTCAGCGAGCGGGTCTAAATGGGCCTTAAAATGGACCCGTTGGACTTTTAACTAGGTCAAAAGAACAGAAATTGAGTTTTTGCAATACAATAGTGTTGAAAAGCTCGTAATCAATGATATGAACTCCTAAGATTTGATTAAAACTTGTTTTCGGTCATTTTTGTAGAGGTTTCGGGCGAGCGGGTCTAAATGGGCTATAAAATGGACCCGTTGGACTTTTTTTTGAAGAAAAAGGCCTCATTAAAAACCCCTACTAATGTCCTTCAAGCAGAGCTAGAGGACCCTAAAAAGGGGAAAAGAGTGCCTAAGTTTTATTAATCATAAAGAATTTGTTACAATATGTTGGATACAAGTTGGAACATCAGACTTAAATGACATGGAAGTCATAGAGCTCAAAGAGAAAGTAGCCAAGGTATGAGCCAAGTGATTTACCTCACGGCGTACCAATGAAACAGAAACAGAAACAAAATCACGAAGAGACTCTTGAATCTGATGAAGAAGAGGTCCCATGGTTGAAAGGTCCTGTGCGGGATTGTTGATCCTATTCGCGAGAGAAGCGCAATCAGTTTCAAGCAAGATCCGATTCCATCCTTGAGATTGGGCGATGGTGAGACCAGCAAGAAGGCTTTCGCCTTCACTGGTAACTGCATCCAGACAGCTACCAAGCGGAAACGCTAGGCCGCCCACGACTGCACCTGTAGAATCACGAGCAACGGCGCCAACAGCTGCTGCACGAGTTGATGGATTAAAAGCACCATCCACGTTTATTTTGATATGGTGAAGTGGGGGAGGATTCTAACATGGAGTAGAAAGGGTAGAGGGTGTTGGGGTAGTAGCCGAAAAGGCTTTACAAAAGTCATCATGTAAACTAATGGAATTGATGGCAATAAGCCAAGGCGGTTGTAGGTGGTGGTTATGAACCCAGTCGTTACGTCTATTCCAGACATTCCAAATAGTTGTGAGGAAAAGACCAAACTTATCAGGGGATAGGGTGTGAGCTACTTCCTCTAACCATTGTAGTGGGGTAGTAGCCAAGCTCCTAGAAAGATTAATGGGAATACTAGAAAGTTGGAGGACTTCAGAAGCCCCAGAACAGTCACGAAGAGCATGGAGAATGGATTCCGAGTGGCTACCACAGATGGGACAAGGTCCCGAGTTTGGTGAAAAGACTTGCATTTTGGCCCCAACTGGTAGAGCATCAGACGCCATACGCCAACCAAACGTTTTTACTTTGGGTAAGGCCTTGACTTTGGACAGAAATTTCCAAAACCGTGTAGGTGACGTATGTGGGTACATAGACCGTTGTAGGAAAATATAACCAGAGCGGACTGAGTAAATACCCGAGTCATTAGGAGACCAGAGTATAGAATCACGGTGATCATTTATAATAGGAATACTTAGAATAGCAGTGGCATCAGTTGGGTTAAAATAACGCCTGACCTTTTCCGTATCCCAGGCAGTTTGATTACGAATCATAAAATCACGACAACGAATATGGAATTCATCCGAGTTTTCATAATCCCCAGTGAGATTAATCGGGGAAGAACCACCCCATATATCTTTGTGTACTCTGATATTACTGTTAATACCTAGACGGTAAAGAAAGCCTGGAAAGAGGCGCTGTAGAGCGTTATACATACCTTGCCATGCAAAAGAGCCGCGATTGGGCCTGGGTGCATCTAGGATATTTCCGGAAGGAAAGTATTTAGAACGATATATTTGTCCCAATAAAGAATCCGGTTCACAAATGAGTCTCCATAGTTTCTTACCTAAGAGAGCAATATTGAAATCGTGCAAATCCTTAAATCCCATGCCTCCGGCAGCCTTAGGTAAACAAACATGATTCCATGGGAGCATATGCCATCCTTTTTTGTTGGATTTGCCAGTCCACCAGTATTGTCGGATTGAGGAGGTCATGTCATCGATGATATTTTGTGGTAGAAGATAACAAGACATAACATATTGAGGTAGGGATTGTAGGACTGCCTTGATGAAAATCTCCCGACCCCTAAAAGAGAGGAGATATTTATCCCAGCTAGAAAGACGATCGTGAACTTTATCACGCACAAATCCTAGAGACTCAGTTTTGTTTTTCCCAATGAGAAGTGGGATACCTAGATATACACCAGGATTAGATACCTCACGTACTTGCAAAAGACTATTGATCACGATTCTTGTTGAGGATGGGGTACGCGGATTATAAAAAATTGTGGATTTCTCAAAATTAACCGCTTGTCCGGAAGCAGCAGCATAAGTTTGCAGAGCTCTTTTGAGATGAGAAGCTTCGGTTGGAGTATTATTAATGAAGACCATGCAGTCATCAACAAAAAGCAGATGGTTGACTTTGGGCCCATATTTACAGGCACCAAGTCCCGGTAGAATGTTTGTTTGTTGGGCAGCAGATAGGTAAGCAAAAAGCCCTTGTGTGCAAAAGAGGAATAAAAAAGGAGATAGGGGGTCACCTTGGCGTAAGCCACGTTGAGGTTGAAAAAAAGGGGAGAATGAATTATTAATTTTGACTGAAAAGGAGACTGTGGTAATGCAATGCATTATGAGGGAGATCCATTCTGAGGCAAAGCCCATGCGTTCCATAACATTTGCTAGAAAGGACCATTCAACTCTATCAAAGGCTTTTTCCATGTCTAATTTAAAAGCAGCTCCTTGGGAGGATTTAGTTGCACCTGAATTGATGTTGTGAATAATTTCATGGGCAACAAGGATGTTATCCGAGATGTTGCGTCCCTGGACAAAAGCTGCTTGATTAGGGCTGATACAGAAGGGAATTGTTTGTTTCATCCTATTGACGATGGTTTTAGCAACTATTTTGTAAAGGACAGTACATAGGCTGATAGGTCTTAGTTGTTTCATGTTAGTTGGGTCCTGGATTTTAGGGATTAGTACCAGAATAGTTTTATTTACTAAGGCCATATCAGCGGTGCCGTTTAGTAGGTTAAGGCAAAGATTAATGACATCTTCGCCAACCGTGTCCCAATGTTGTCGAAAAAAACTACTTGGTAGTCCATCGATACCAGGCGCTTTCCTAGGATCAATGTCCCGAAAGGCATGGAGTATTTCTTCTTTTGTGAAGGACCTTAATAGAGTATCGTTCATTGGTTGGGTGATAGAAGGCATAATTTTATCGAGAATATTATCCGAAATTTGGGGATTAGATGATGTAAAGAGATTTTGAAAATATGTAGAAGCAATAGTCATTAAGTCTGAGTCAGCCGTACACCAATTCGAATTAGAGTCAAAAAGACCTGTAATCGAATTTTTTTTTTCCTATTAGTTGCCCGAGCGTGGAAGAACCTTGTATTTTTATCCCCTTGGGAGAGCCAGAGTGTACGAGATCTTTGAGCCCAATAGATTTCTTGTTCCATTAGAAGTGTATTAAGTTCAGTTCTATGTTTTATATAGATTACTTCATTTGTGGCATTTATGGGCCGACATAAGAATTTGTTTATTTTTTTGGTGAGGAAGTTGATTCGTCCAGTAGATTTAAATCTTTGGTGATTTTGCCATTCCTCCAAACATGTGCCGATAGCTTCAATTTTTTCAATTGTTGTTCCAGAGGTATTGGCCCAAGTGCTTTTAATAGTGTGTATATTATCCTCCTTATCCGCCCAACAGTTTTCGAAACGAAAAGTGTTGGATGGCCGCTGAAGGGGGGTAACAGCCGCTGGGAATAAATCAAGGAGCAGGAAACAATGGTCGGATTTGGCCACGTACTCCGTTGTTATACGATAGGAAGGGAAGAGATCTTGCCAAGCCGAATTAGCTATGAATCGATCTAATCTTTCATGTATAATTGGAGTTGAAGTTCCTACTTTTGTCCAGGTAAACCATCCAGAAGTTGGTTTACAGTCAAAGAGATTGTTGCGTGATAGGCAGTGACGGAAATTATTTATTTGTGATCTAGCCCTTCGACAACCACCTTGTTTTTCAGAGTCAGTTAAAATTTCATTAAAATCTCCTCCTAGAAGCCAGGGGGTATTATTATTATTTATCTGTAGTGAATCGATGATTTCCCATGTTTTATATTTTTGACTAGTTTCGGAGTAGCCATGCATTCCAGTAAAAAACATAGTGCAATTGTTCAAAGTAATCTGAGTATGTATATAACGCGCAGAATACGAAATTAAATTTATATTGATATTGTTCGAGGCAAATAGAGTAATACCGGAACACCCTTCCGTTGGGGGAATAGATATAATTTCTAGCATACCTAATGAAAGACAAAGGCGGCTACATGCCGCATTATTAATTTTGGTTTCACATAAGAAAATAACATCCGGGTTGGTATGTTGGACATAGGTCCGAAAATGTTGAACTGTCGGGGCTTGTCCTAGACCCTGACAGTTCCAACATAGGATCCTCATTTTGCTCGGCGGGGCTGGGAGTCAGCCGCCGCCGGAGAGTTTTTTGAGCTGCTCATCCCAGCCTTAGGAGTGGATCCGGATGGTTTGGATTTTTTTGGCGGGAGCGACACTTGGATAGGAGAACGGCGTTTTGTGCCACGGTTCGGTGGGGCTGGAACAGGTGCAGGGGTTGCATCATTTGGGTAAGTTTTTAATAACCATTGGTTAAAATCATTGAAAATTGTATCGATAGGAGCAGGGGGCTTACGCAATTCAGCTTCAATCTTTTTTATTTGCTGGGCAGTTGGGCTAGGAACACCATCATCCGTGGCGTCCCAATCGTCATCTGAACCATCTTTAGGGATAGGATAGATGGTGTTCAAGGGCTGGGGCTCAAGGGGTGCTTTCTATTTCGAATCAGATGCAGATGGATCTTTGGTAAAGTTGAGGACATCATCCATAGCCGTATCCGTGTTTAGAGCTTCCTCGGTGGGTTGTTCCGTAAAGGAGGCAGCGTCGCCCTCATTTAGAGAACCTATGAGTAGGATGTAAGTAGAGACCAGTTTAGTTATTGATTGCTTGTTAAAAACGGGATAATTGATAAGAAAGGGAAATAGCAATGTACCCATATTTTTCGGATCGGTGGGAGGAACATTAGTGTTGGCCGAAGCTGCTGGAATGGGAGGCACTAAGAGGAAAGAAGATGATAAGTATATAGGTAGAACTAAAGATAGCAAAAGATATAGATTAATTATAGGAATAAACCGATAAAAAAACAAGATATTGACGGTAAGAGAATAAAGATTACCATTCAATGGAGGGATATTTTGGTTAAGATTTGGCTCAACATTACGGATACGCCCACGAGTACCAACTGGGCGACGTCTTGGGGGGAGGTAGCGGAGCCACTCCCCGTACTGCAGCTTGTTGAGATCAAGAGAAGAACGAATGGGGCAATTTTCAATTGTGTGGCTGATTATACCATAGCCGGGCAGAGAGTAGGAAGGCGTTCGTATTGAAGACGGCACATAATTTTGTTGGCCCCGGATCCGATGAATACAAAACGGGTGACAGGTCTGGTGATATCCAGCAAGATTTCTACCCGAGGGAAGTCTTTCATGTTCCCTTCAAACTCACGAGTATCAGTTCGAAGAACGTTGCCTACCATTGACCCAAGGGCATGTCCCACCAGATGTGATCGATCAATGTCCTCAAAGAGTGAGGAAGGGAGAGAGAAGATACGGATCCAAATCCTCATAATATTGAAATTGTATTCTCCAACTGATTTGGCAGGGTTGTACTCGGTAACTGCTAACCATTCGTCCTTGTACAGCCAAGGACCACGGTTAATGACTTCATAATAGTTCTTGGTCTCCTTGAATTTTATCTTGAGGAAGTTGTCTTGGATAACAGATATAGACACTACATCGTTGGGCTTCCATATTCCTTCGAAAGCATTAATGACAGCATATATATCAATCTCCTTGGACGAGATAAAGCATCCGAATAGTAAGAGCTTGGGGTCCTCCTTGATAAAATCCCAACCAAAGTCAGGGGTGTAAAGGAGCTCTACTTCCTCATTAGTGAGGTCGATAGAACTAAGTTGGGGGATAGAAGAGGATGCCATCGAGGAAGCTTGAAGATTGAGGAGAGTAGAGAGATATGGGTGGTTTTGTGGTTTGGTATAAGTGTGTTGTTCATATTTAAAGGATGCAATTGGGTAAGCTGTACTATGGTAAGTAGTAGGAAAAAGGTTTGGAAAGAAAATTAGAGATCGTAAAAGATGGGATATTTTAATATCATAAAAGAGGATGTGAAAAGAATTTTCCTTAATAAATCTAGATGAATAGGTAAAAAAAGAAATTCCGTTAGGAAGGTTAAATAGGGGTATATTGAGAACAAAATTTAAGGAGGTATTCCTTATATACATACATAATTGTAAAGGAAAGTTTAAAAGTAAATGCAATAAGTTTTTGCAGATGTATGTACGGAGTTTTGGGGATATATAAGGAAAGGCTAGATTAGTCTTGGCAATAATAGGTGATATTTTAATAAAGGAATAAATTAATAGGAAATTTATGGTGAATAAATTTAATAGTATGTATATAAGGAAGGTGAAAATTTTAATCATAAATAACGGGGATTGAATTTTGTTTTCCATCTTAAAGGAATGTAACGCTGACAGATTGAAAATAAGAGTATAAAGGTGACAGATAAGAAGAAGATTAAATAGGTAATAAATTAGAAAAATTTGAACAATTAATTTCATTAAAAGGCTAGGAGTAATTGTTGAGGGAAACGGAAATATTAAATTGGGAATTAGATTTGACCATCCGTTTGGAGTAATAGGTGAAGTAGGAATAAAAGCTTTTGAGAAGTTGTAAATATGAGTTGGGTTTAGCAGAAGAAGGATCCTACTTAGTAGGATTTTGAAAAGATCCCAAGTGTGGGCTTGTAAAGATTCACCTAAAAAGGCGTAATAGGAATAAAATTCCTTCGTGTATATCAGAACGGAACACATATAAACATAAAACCATCCATCAAAGAAATAGTAGATAACATGCATAGCAATATTATGGCAAGAATGAAAGCAAATAAAGACATAGAAAAAATAAAAGAAAAGCAGGGGAAAAAAAGACAGCCATAAAAAATTACAAACCCAGGGGAAGGAGGAAGCGGGGAGAAGAAAAATATTACAGACCAAATGAGCAAATGAATATAGGGGGAATGCAATTAAGAACACCTACAATTAAATTAAAATAGAACCGAGGAGGAGAGGGTGAATAGGGAATACAGAGTTTCTTGAAGCATTGCATGGTGATGTGGGTCAAAGGTTCCATTGTTGTATAATATCTTATAGGGCCAAAGTGAATACAAGTGCAAGGAACAGAAAAACAGAAAGTTAGGATACAACATTGAAAGGTCACATGTACATGTAATATTTTGATAATAACCATAAGATAAAGAGGCATATAAAAGGCCATAGACAATATGATGACAAATAATAAACAAGCAGATAGTGAGGAACAACAATTAAAGTGAATGACAAAGAGATAGGACATGTATAAGGATTCATTACACATAGTAGGGCAAAGGATAAAAGTGATATACTTATATTGATAATCAGAATGCAGCCAGAAGCAAAACATATAATTTATAGAAGTAACCAATTTAGCAAAAGGGCTCATAACAATGTCTGTTATAGTTGCTGTAACCAAGTAGATATACAAGGCCATAGTTATAAAGCCTATAATAAAATACATAGAAGTAATAAACAAAGTGTAAATTCCCAGAAGTTTGTGTAAGTTAATTTTAAAGCAGGAAAGCTTGGAATCATTAATCGAATAAGTAGAATACAAGTTTAGGAATTTACATGAATTAGCTAGACAGATTGTATTGATGATAAACAATTGAAAAAGATACGAACCACAGGTGAAGTTTATGGAAAAATTCAGAGCAACGAAGTGTGGATAAATTGCATTAAGGAAATAATTGTAAAAGCCAATAGTAAAGCATTTGAGTTGATTAGATATCCTGGTGTAATTAGTATACAGAAGGATAGCATTGTACCTTTGTGGCTTCCATATGAATGAGCATGTCCTGAGATGTGCTTGCGAACAGTGATCCAAGAGTATGAAAAAAGAAAAGATAATATTGTGATGATTGTATAATATATTTGAGAATCCCATAAAATGGGCTTGCAGATAATTCCCTATAAGGGCTGGATACAGAATTGAATAAGAAATAATTGTATTTTCCACAACAGATATGTTAACATGGAACATAAATAAGATAGATGAAACAAACAGATTAGTTTTAAAGTTGAGTGATAGGAAATGTAAATGAATACAGAGGTATCCTGGTATAGAGGGGAGAATAGATGCATAACCTATGTTAGAAGATGGACTTCTGCCAAAAAGATTGATAAAAATACAGAGGTTTAAAATATGCACAGAGAATTCTATAGGTAAAGCCCAGCAGACAACAAAAGGAGATTCAACCAGGAATTGCATAATTAGGAGACTGATAAAGGGAAAAAACATAAAAAAAACAGAGGTTATAATGAAAATAAAACAAAGTATAAAGGGAGAAGAAGATAAAGAGTCATACAAAAACTCATATGGTTTGTGCCTTCGAGACAAAGGAGGGACAGTTCGTCCATACCTATTGCGAATTGAGGAAGATCGAGACTGAAAAAAAAAGAGAAAAAGAAAATTAAGAAACATATTATTAGATGAAAAATAATCAAAATAATAAAGAAGGGAAAAAGAAACCCTAGCCGTTCCGACGGCTTGGGAAAACCCAGAAAAAAGATTGGTGAACGGGGTGAGTGAGAGGGTAAGACCGTCGCTGGAATCCTCCACCAAGCCCCACAAAGAAGGGGATCAATTTTCATTGCCGATAAATATTTGAAACGGGAAAGAAAAGAGAAAACCGTAAGGTGGAAAATAGACAAGAGCGGAATGAGATGAAAAGAGCATAGAAATAGAACATGCAATTTGAAGGAAAGAAACAGAGCGAAATTAAGCCAATCTCCAGAAAGGGGGAAACACTCGATCATCCTAGAACTGGAAATCGGAGACGAATGAACCGATTTAACAAATCTGCAACCAAAACAAAAGGAGATTAAAGGACAGATCTGTAAAGCTTGCGAAAAAAAGATAAAAATGAAGCTGGAGAGAAAAACATTATGGGAACTTATTTTTAAGAGAAGAGGAAACCCTAGCCGAATCGACGGCTTGGAAAAACCCAAAAGGGAAAAAGAAAACCGGGGTAAAGGAGAAGGTACATCTGCCACCGTAATCCTCCACCGTGGATTTCTTGTCTTCTCCGATGTGGATCTGAAAAGGAATCGATTAGAAGGAAAAATAACGAAAAAAATAACCAGAGTTAGTGAAGGAAAAAAGAAAAGAACCAAAAAAATATAATATTCAAACAAACGGAAAGGGGTAGATTGAGATAGAACCAAACACCAAACAAGGGAAAACCCTCGATTGGCCCGGATCTGGAAACCAAAGGAGAGATCTGAAACGATTGAAGTTATTTAGTAAATCTGCAACAAAGATAAAAGGAAAATAAACAATATGTTTGTAAAGCATGATATAAAAACAGAAGCATAATGCGGTAAATTTTTTTTTATTGAAACTTATCTTTAGTGCCATGGATGTTTTCTGATGAGAGTGAATCGGCCATGCCAATGCCTCAGACCAAGCCATGTAGCAGAACCCCAGAATAAAGGGGAAATGGGGGAAAATCAGAATCAGAACAGCGAATAAAACCCAGGAAAAGGAAAAAATAAGAAAGTTGAAAAACGGTATATTAGACAATAGGAAAAAAATATGAAATGGTGGGAAGGCCCTTAGTTTACTCTTACCCATAATACTTTGATCAGTTGAACTTTTGTCTTGGAAATGATTCGGCTGAGGGGAGAGAGCCGTATGGGGAAGGGGAAGAGACGCCGTGAAAAGTGGAAGGTGGAAACTGAAAAGACCAAAGACCAATTCAGAGAATCTCGGGAAGAGGGAGAGAGAAACGAGAGCCATACCCGTTGGACTTTTAACTGAGTAAAAAATACAGAAATTGAGTTTTTGCAATATAATCTTGTTGAAAAGCTCGTAATCAATTATATTAAGTCATAAAATTTGATTAAAACATGTTTTCGGTCATTTTATAGAGGTTTCGGGCGAGCGGGTCTAAATGGGCCTTAAAATGGACCCGTTGGAATTTTAACTGTTAAAAAATATTGAAATTGATATTTTGCAATATAATCTTGTTAAAAGCTCGTAATCAATTATATGAACTCATTTGTTTTGATTAAAACTTGATTTGCGGTCCTTTTGTAGAATTTTTGGACGAGCGGGTCTAAATAGGCGGTAAAATGGACCAGTTGGACTTTGAACTGAGTAAAAAGTACATAATTTGAGTTTTTGCAATATAATTCTGTTGGAAAGATCGTAATCAATGACATGAAGTCCTAAAATTTGATTAAAACATGTTTTTCGGTCCTTTTTGTAGAGTTTTCGGGTGAGCGGGTCTAATTGGGCATTAAAATGGACCCGTTGGACTTTTAACTAAGTAAAAAAATACAAAAATTGAGTTTTTGCAATATAATCTTGTTGAAAAGCTCGTAATCAATTATATGAACTCCTAGAATTTGAGTAAAACTTGTTTTCGGTCATTTTTAAGAGGTTTCGGGCGAGTGGGTCTAAATGGGCGTTAAAATGGACCCGTTGGACTTTTAACTGGGTTAAAAGAATAGAAATTGAGTTTTTGCAACACAATAGTGTTCAGAAGCTCGTAATCAATGATATGAACTCCTAATTTTTGACCAAAACTTGTTTTTCGGTCCTTTTTGTAGAGGTTTCAGGCGAGTGGGTCTAAATGGGCCGTAAAATGGACCTGTTGGACTTTTAACGGAGTAAAAAATACAGAAATTGAGTTTTTGCAATATAATCTTGTTGAAAAGCTTGTAATCATTTACATGAAGTCCTAAAATTTTATTAAAACATGTTTTTCGGTCCTTGTTGTAGAGGTTTCGGGCGAGCAGGTCTAAATGGGCATTAAAATAGACCCGTTGAAAAGCTCGTAATCAATGATATGACCTCTTAAGTTTTGATTAAAACTTGTTTTGCGATCCTTTTTGTAGAAGTTCGGGACAAGCGGGTCTAAATAGGCCGTAAAATGGACCCGTTGGACTTTTATCTGAGTAAAAAGTATAAAAATTGAGTTTTGCAATATAATCGTGTTGAAAAGCTCGTAATCAAAGATACGAACTCCTAAAATTTGATTAAAACTTTTTTGCGGTCCTTTTTGTAGAGATTTCGGGCGAGCGGGTCTAAATGGGCCGTAAATTGGTCCCGTTGGACTTTTTATTGAGTAAAAAGTATATAAATTGAGCTTTTGCAATATTATCGTGTTGAAAATCTCGTAATCAATTTTATGAACTCCTAAAATTTGATCAAAACTAATTTTTCGGTCATTTTTGAAGAGGTTTCGGGCGAGCGGGTCTAATTGGGCCATAAAAAGGACTTGTTGGACTTTTAACTATGTTAAAAGAATAGAAATATAATTTTTGCAATACAATAGTGTTGAAAAGCTCGTAATCAATGATCTAAAGTCCTAAGTATTGATTAAAACTTGATTTGCGATCATTTTTTAGAGGTTTCAGACGAGAGGGTCTAAATGGACCGTAAAATGGAACCGTTGGACTTTAAACTGAGTAAAAAGTACATAATTTGAGTTTTTGCAACATAATTATGTTGAAAAGATCGTAATCAATGATAAGAAGTCCTAAAATTTGATTAAAACTTGTTTTTCGGTTCTTTTTTTAGAGGATTCGGGAGCGAGTCTAAATAGGCATTAAAATGGACCCGTTAGACTTTTAACGAGTAAAAAATACAGAAATTTAGTTTTTGCAATATAATTTAGTGGAGAAGCTCATAATCAATTATATGAACTCGTAAAATTTAATTAAAACTTATTTTTCTGTCATTTTAAAGAGGTTTCGGGCGAGCGGGTCTAAATGGGCCTTAAAATGGACCAGTTGGACTTTAATTGGGTTAAAAGAACATAAATCAAATTTTTGCAGTACAAAAGTGTTGAAAAGCTCGTAATCAATGACATGAACTCCTAAGTTTTGATTAAAACTTGATTTGCGGTCCTTTTGGTAGAGGTTTCAGACGAGCAGATCTAAATGGGCCATAAAATGGACCCGTTGGACTTTGAACTGGGTAAAAAGTAAATAATTTGAGTTTTTGCAATATAATATTGTTGAAAAGCTCATAATGAATTATATGAACTCCTAAAATTTGATTAAAACATGTTTTTGATCCTTTTTGTAGAGGTTTCGGGCGAGCGGGTCTAAATGGGCCTGAAAATGGACATGTTGGACTTTTAACTGAGTAGTAAGAACATAAATTAATTTTTTGCAATATAATCTTATTGAAAAGATCGTAATCAATGATATGAACTCATAAGTTTTGATTAAAACTTCTTTTGCGGTCCGTTTTGTAGAGGTTTGGCACAAGCGGGTCTAAATAGGCCTGAAAATGGACCCGTTGGACTTTTAACTGAATAAAAAGTATACAAATTGAGTGTTTGAAATATAATCGTGTTGAAAAGCTCGTAATCAAAGAATTGAACTCCTAAAATTTGATTAAAACTTTTTTTGCGGTCCTTTTTGTAGAGATTTCGGGTGAGCGGGTCTAAATGGGCCGTAAAATGGTCTCGTTGGACTTTTAATTGAGTGAAAAGTACATAAATTGAGCTTTTGCAATATTATCGTGTTGAAAAGCTCGTAATCAATTATATGAACTCCTAAAATTTGATCAAAACTTATTTTTCGGTCCTTTTTGTAGAGGTTTCAGGCGAGCGGGGCTAAATGGGCCTTAAAATGGTCCCGTTGGACTTTTAACTAAGTAAAAAGAACAATAATCAAATTTTTGCAATACAATAGTGTTGAAAAGCTCATAATCAATGATATTGACTCTAAGTTTTGATTAAAACTTGATTTTCGGTCTTTTTTGTAGAGGTTTCGGATGGGAGGGTCTAAATGGGTAGTAAAATGGACCCGGTGGACTCTAAACTGAGTAAAAAGTACAAAAATTGAGTTTTTGCAATATAATCGTGTTGAAAAGATCGTAATCAATGATATGAAGTCCTGAAATTTGATTAAAACTTTTTTTTCGGTCCTTTTTGTAGAGGTTTTAGGCGAGCGGAGGTAAATGGGCTGTAAAATGGACCCGTTGGACTTTAAACTGAGTAAAAAGTAAAAAAATTTAGTTTTTCCAATATAATCGTGTTGAAAAGATCGTAATCAATGATATGAAGTCCTAAAATTTAATTAAAACTTGTTTTCGGCCCTTTTTGTAGAAGTTTCGGGCGAGCGGGTCTAAATGGGCCGTAAAATGGACATGTTGCACTTTTAACTCAGTAAAAAAATACATAAATTGAGTTTTTGCACTATAATCTTGTTGAAAAGCTCGTAATCAATTATATGAACTCCTAAGTTTTGATTAAAACTTGTTTTTCGGTCATTTTAATAGAGGTTTCAGCGAGCGAGTCTAAATGGGACTTAAAATGGACCCGTTGGACTTTTAACTAGGTCAAAAGAACAGAAATTGAGTTTTTGCAATACAATAGTGTTGAAAAGCTCGTAATCAATGATATGAACTCCTAAGTTTTGATTAAAACTTGTTTTCAGTCATTTTGTAGAGGTTTCGGGCGAGCGGGTCTAAATGGGCCGTAAAATGGACCCGTTGGACTTTTAACTGAGTAAAAAATACAGAAATTGAGTTTTTGCAATATAATCTTGTTGAAAAGCTCGTAATCAATTATATTAAGTCATAAAATTTGATTAAAACATGTTTTCGGTCATTTTTATAGAGGTTTCGGGCGAGCGGGTCTAAATGGGCCTTAAAATGGACCGTTGGAATTTTAACTGTTAAAAAATATTGAAATTGATATTTTGCAATATAATCTTGTTAAAAAGCTCGTAATCAATTATATGAACTCATTTGTTTTGATTAAAACTTGATTTGCTGTCCTTTTTGTAGATTTTTCGGACGAGCAGGTCTAAATAGGCGGTAAAATGGAACCAGTTGGACTTTGAACTGAGTAAAAAGTACATAATTTGAGTTTTTGCAATATAATTCTGTTGGAAAGATCGTAATCAATGACATGAAGTCCTAAAATCTGATTAAAACATGTTTTTCGGTCCTTTTTGTAGAGGTTTCGGGCGAGCGGGTCTACTTGGGCATTAAAAAGGACTCGTTGGACTTTTAACTGAGTAAAAAATACAGAAATTGAGTTTTTGAAATATAATCTTGTTGAAAAGCTCGTAATCAATTATATGAACTCCTAGAATTTAATTAAAACTTGTTTTTCAGTCATTTTTAAGAGGTTTCAGGCAAGTGGGTCTAAATGTGCGTTAAAATGGACCCATTGGACTTTTAACTGTGTTAAAAGAACAGAAATTGAGTTTTTGCAATACAATAGTGTTGAAAAGCTCGTAATCAATGATATGAACTCCTAAGTTTTGATTAAAACATGTTTTTCGGTCCTTTTTTAGAGGTTTAGGGCGAGCGGGTCTAAATGGGCCGTAAAATGGACCCGTTGGACTTTTAACTGTGTAAAAAATAAAGAAATTGAGTTCTTGCAATATAATCTTGTCGAAAAGCTCGTAATCAATTATTTGAAGTCCTAAAATTTGATTAAAACATGTTTTTCGGTCATTTTTGTAGAGGTTTCGGGCAAGCGGGTCTAAATGGGCCTTAAAATGGACCCGTTGGTATTTTAACTGAGTAAAAAATACAGAAATTGATATTTTGCAATAAACTTGTTGAAAAGCTCGTAATCAATGATATGAACTCATAAGTTTTGATTAAAACTTTTTTGCGGTCCTTTTTGTAGAGGTTTCGGACGAGCAGGTCTAAATGGGTCGTAAAATGGACCCGTTGAACTTTTATCTGAGTAAAAAGTACATAAATTGAGTTTTTGCAATATATTCGTGTCGAATAGATCGTAATCAATGATATGAAGTCCAAAAATTTGATTAAACTTGTTTTCGGTCCATTATGTAGAGATTTCGGGCGAACGGGTCTAAATGAGCCTTAAAATGGTCCCGTTGGACTTTTAAGTAAGTTAAAAGAACAAAAATCGAGTTTTTACAATACAATAGTGTTGAAAAGCTCATAATCAATGATACGAACTCCTAAAATTTGATTAAAATATGTTTTTCGGTCATTTTTGAAAAGGTTTCGGGCGAGTGGGTCTAAATGGGCCTTAAAATGGACTCGTTGGACTTTTAACTATGTTAAAAGAATAGAAATCGATTTTTTAAAATAAAATAGTGTTAAAAAGCTCATAATCAATGATATGAACTCCTAAGTTTTGATTAAAACTTGATTTGCAGTTATTTTTGTAGAGGTTTCGGACGAACGGGTGTAAATGGGCCGTAAAATGGACCCGTTGGACTTTAAACTGAGCAAAAAGTACATAATTTGAGTTTTTGCAATATAATTATGTTGAAAAGATCGTAATCAATTACATGAAGTCCTAAAATTTGATTAAAACATGTTTTTATTCTTTTTTGTAGAGGTTTCGGAAGAGCAGGTCTAAATAGGCCTTAAAATGGACCCGTTGGACTTTTAACTGAGTAAAAAATACAGAAATTGAGTTTTTGCAATATAATCTTGTTGAAAAGCTCGTAATCAATTATATGAACTCCTAAAATTTGATTAAACTTGTTTTTCGGTCATTTTTGAAGAGGTTTCGGGTGAGCGGGTCTAAATGGGCCGTAAAATGGACCCGTTAGACTTTTAATTGAGTAAAAAATACATAAATTGAGTTTTTGCAATATAATATTGTTGAAAAACTCGTAATCAATTATATGAACTCCTAAATTTTGATAAAAACATGTTTTCGATCCTTTTGTAGAGGTTTCAGGCGAGAGGGTCTAAATGGGCCTTAAAATGGACCCGTTGGACTTTTAACTGAGTAAAAAGAACATAAATTAAATTTTTGCTATATAATCTTGTTGAAAATATCGTAATCAATGATATGAACTCATAAGTTTTATTAAAACTTGTTTGCGGTTCTTTTTGTATAGGTTTGGCACAAGCGGGTCTAAATAGGCCGTAAAATGGACCTGTTGGACTTTTAACTGAGTAAAAAGTTTAAAATTGAGTTTTTGCAGTATAATCGTGTTTAAAAGCTAGTGATCAAAGAAATGAGCTCCTAAAGTTTGATTAAAACTTTTTTGTGGTCCTTTTTATAGAGATTTTGGGCGAGCGGGTCTAAATGGGCCGTAAAATGGTCCCGTTGGACTTTTAATTGAGTTAAAAGTACCTAAATTGAGCTTTTGCAATATTATCGTGTTGAAAAGCTCGTACTCAATTATATTAATTCCTAAAATTTGATCAAAACTTGTTTTTCGGTCATTTTGTAGAGGTTTCGGGCGAGCGGGGCTAAATGAGCCTTAAAATGGACCCGTTGGACATTTAACTGAGTAAAAAGAACAAAAATCGAATTTTTGCAATACAATAGTGTTGAAAAGCTCAAAATCAATGATATGAACTCCTAAGTTTTGATTAAAACTTGATTTGCAGTCTTTTAACTGAGTAAAAAATACTGAAATTGAGTTTTTGCAATATAATCTTGTTGAAAAGTTCGTAATCAATTATTTGAACTCCTAAAATTTGATTAAAACTTGTTTTCGGTCATTTTTAAAGAGGTTTCGGGTGAGTGGGTCTAAATGGGCGTTAAAATGGACCCGTTGGACTTTTAACATGGTTAAAAGAACATAAATTGAGTTTTTGCAATACAAAAGTGTTGAGAAGCTCGTAATCAATGATATGAACTCCTAAGTTTTGATTAAAACTTGGTTTTCGGTCCTTTTTGTAGAGGTTTCGGGTGAGCGGGTCTAAATGGGCCGTAAAATGGACCCGTTGGACTTTTTTTTGAGAAAAAAGGCTTCATTAAAAACCCCTACTAATGTCCCCAGGCGCAAGGCCCGGAGAACCCTAAAAGGGGAAAAGAGTACCTATGTTTTATTAATTCGAAAAATTGCCCAATACAAGGTGTTTAATACAAGAGGGAATGTCAGAGCCAAAAGACATAGAAGACATAGTCCCAAGAGCATGAGTGGACAGAGCAAGGGCCACAGAGTTAGCCTCACAGCTTACATAAGAAACAAGAGCAGAAGGTAAAGATAGAAGTGCATCCCGAACTTGATGAAGCAGAGGCCCTAAAGTGGAGAGATCCAGCCCTGGATTGTTGAGCCTATTCGCAAGGGAGGCACAACCTGTTTCAAACAACAACATATGCCAGCCCTGGGATTGAGCGAAGGTAACACCCGCAAGAAGGCCCAGTCCTTCGCAGGTAGCAACATCCAAACAACTGCCCAAGGGGTAAGCGAGGCCCCCAACGACCCCACCCGAAGCATCACGCGCCACAACACCAACAGTCGCTGCACGAGTGGCTGGGTCAAAAGCCCCATCCACATTTATCTTGATGTAATTATGTGGGGGAGGCCTCCAACGTGGAGGTGAGAGCATAGAGGAATTCGGCTTGGGGTGGGGTGAAAGTGTAGAAATGCAGTAATCATTATGTAGGTTGATCGAGTTGATTGCAGTAAGCCAGGGGGTTGCAAATGATGATTGTGAACCTAGTCGTTACGTCTATTCCAGATATTCCAAACAGTTGTGAAGAAAAGACCAAATTGGTCAGCAGATAAGAGGTGAGCACCCTCCTCCAACCATTGGATGGTGGTAGCTGCCAAACTTCTAGAGAGAGCATCTGGGATTCCAAATAGACGTAGGGCTTCAGAGGCCCCAGAACAGTCGCGAAGTGCATGAAAGGTGGATTCCGAGGAAAATCCGCATATAGGACATGGTCCAAAGGTAGGAGAAAAAGCCCGCAGTCTCGAGCCAACAGGTAGGGCTTCGGAGGCCATACGCCAACCAAATGTTTTGACCTTGGGAAGAGCCTTAACTTTAGCAGGGACCTTCCAAATTCGCGTTGGACGGGTTCGGGGCTCCGGAGACAGTTGTAGAAATAGGTAACCAAAACGAACCGAGTAAATCCCAGAATCATTAGGATTCCATAATATGGAATCACGAATATCATTGATTATAGGAATACGAAGGATAGCATCTGCATCAGCAGGGTTGAAGTAGCGGCTGACCTTTGTAAGGTCCCAAGCAGTCTGGTTCTGGAGCATAAAGTCTCGACAACGAACATGTACTTCATCAGAGACCTCATAATCACCGGAGAGGGTGATAGGAGAGGAGCCTCCCCAATTATCTTGATGAACACGTATATTGCTATTAATACCAGGACGGTATAGGAAACCATTGGATAGATGTTGTAGAGCAGTATACAAGCCTTGCCAGGCCAAAGATCCCCGAGTTGGTCGGGTAGCATCTAAGATATTACCAGAAGGGAAATACTTAGATCGGTAAATTTGACCCAACAAAGAGTCAGGTTCACAAATGAGTCGCCAGAGCTGTTTACCAAGGAGAGCAATGTTAAAATCATTGAGATCCCTGAACCCCATGCCCCCGACCACTTTTGGTAGACAAACTCGATTCCAAGGAAGCATGTGCCAACCCTTTTTGTTAGACTTACCAGACCACCAATATTGACGAATGGCTGAAGTCATGTCGTCCACAATGTTTTGCGGCAAGAGATAGCAGGACATGACATATTGAGGCAAGGATTGTAAAACAGCTTTGATGAAAATTTCACGACCGCTAAAAGAGAGGAGTTGTTTGTCCCAGGTAGATAACCGATCATGGACTTTATCACGAACGAATCCTAAGGATTCAATTTATTTTTCCCGATGAGTAACGGAACACATAGATAGACACCAGGATTAGTAACCTCACGTACATGCAAGGAGCTATTAATCGCATCTCGTGTTGAGCGTGGGGTACGCGGATTGTAGAAAATAGTCGACTTCTCAAAGTTCACGGCTTGTCCTAAAGCAGATGCATAAGTTTGTAGAGCCATTTTGAGCTGAATTGCTTCTTCAGGGTTAGTGTTAAGGAAAACCGTGTAATCATCCGCAAAGAGGAGATGGTTAACTTTTGGACCCAATCTGCTTGCACCAAGGCCAGGCAGGGTGTTGGTCTGTAGGGCATCAGAAAGATATGCTGAAAGACATTGTGTACAAAAGAGGAATAGGAAAGGTGATAGGGGGTCTCCTTGCTGAAGACCCCGTTGTGGTTGAAAGAAAGGTGAGAAGGAATTATTGATTTTAATAGAGAAGGATACCAAAGAAATGCAACGCATGATAAGAGAGACCCATGTAGGTGCGAAGCCCATACGTTGCATTACATTCGCAAGAAAGGACCATTCAACAAAAGCTTTTTCCATATCTAATTTGAGAGTAGCGCCTTGTTCAGATTTTGTGTTCCCAGAGTTAATATTATGAATAATTTCATGGGCTATAAGAATGTTGTCCGAGATATTACGGCCCTGAACAAAGGTGGCCTGATTAGCGCTAATGTATAAGGGAATCGTTTGTTTCATCCTGTTAACTAAAACTTTAGCTACAATTTTATAGACCACAGTGCACAGGCTAATTGGTCGAAGGTGCCTCATGGTAGTCGGGTCTTTGATCTTAGGAATAAGTACCAAGATAATTTTATTGACCGAAGCCATATCTGTATGGCCATTAAGGAGGCTAAGAGAGAGAGCAGTGACATCATCGCCCACAGTGTCCCAATGTTGCCTAAAGAATCCGCTATGCAAACCATCTACACCAGGTGGCTTCCGTGGATCAATGTCACGGAAAGCATGAACGATTTCTTCCTTTGTGAAAGCCTTAGAGAGAGAATCATTCATAGTTGGGGTTATGGTAGATGGAATTTTTGACAGAATTTGTTATGAAATTTGCGGGTTAGAGGATGTGAATAGGGATTGAAAATAGTCGGAGGCGATAGTCATAATGTCGTGTACATCAGTACACCATGTAGAGTTAGAGTCGAATAGACCAGAAATTGTATTTTGTTTTCCTTCTATTATTCACATGGGAGTGGAAAAATCTCGTATTCTTGTCTCCCTAAGAGAGCCATAAGTTTCGAGATCTTTGCGCCCAATAGGTTTCTTGTTCAAGAAGAAGTTTATTAAGTTCGGATCTAGCTCTTAGATAAGATTCTTCATTTGTGGGTGTTAATGGACGACGCAGGAACTTGTTAATTTTATTGGTTAAGAGGGCGATACGTCCTGACGTTTTAGATCTTTGTTGACATTGCCAATCTCCCAGACAAGAGCCAATGGCTTGGATTTTTTCAAGTGCTGTTCCATTTGTGTTGGCCCAAGTTTGCTGGACAAGGGAGATATTGTCATCATGGGATGCCCAACAATTTTCAAAGCGAAAATTATTAGGAGGGTGTCGAATAGGTGTTTGAGAATTAGTGGAGGTATCAAGAAGTAAAAAACAATGGTCAGATTTAGCAACAAATTCCGAAGAAATCCTATGAGAGGGGTGTAAAGCTTTCCAAGGCGAGTTACCAATGAATCGATCTAAGCGTTCATGAATTGTTGGGATTTGTGGCCCAATTTTCGTCCAAGTGAACCAACCGGAAGTTGGCTTACAATCATAGAGATTATTTCGTGATAAGCATTGGCAAAAATTATTTATTTGAGATCTAGCCTGACGGAGGCCTCCTTGTTTTTCATTATCCAATAGAATTTCATTGAAATCTCCACCGAGGAGCCACAGAATGTCGGTGTCAGTGTTTAAAGAGTCAATAATATCCCAAGTTTTATATTTATGGCTAGTTTCAGAATATCCATGCATACCAGTGAATTTCATCGAAAATGAATCAAGATGAATTAAAATATGTATGAATCGGTCCGAGTACGAAAGCAAGTTGATATTAATATTATTGGACTTAAAAAGCGCAATGTCAGAACAATTATCGTTTGGGGGAATAGAGATAACTTCAACCATACCAAGGGAAAAACTAAGACGGCTACATGCCGCATTATTTAATTTAGTTTCGCAAAGAAATAAAATATCCGGGGGGGAATGTTGGACATAGCGCTGAAGGTGTTGAACTGCCTGGACTTGTCCTAGACCCTGGCAGTTCCAACATAGAACTCTCATTTTGCTCGGCGGGGCTGAGAGTCAGCCGCCGCCGATGAGTTTTTTGAGCTGCTCATCCTAGCCTTAGGAGTAGAACCGGAGGGCTTTGCCTTCTTGGGTTGGAGGACCACTTGGATAGGGGAACGACGCTTGGTACCACAATTTGGGGGGCAGGAGCAGGGGCATTAGCTGCATCATTCGGGTAAGTTTTTAAAAGTCAAAGGTTAAATTAATGAAAAGTGGATGATTCGGTATTAACAGGGGGCTTACGTAAATCAACATAAATTTTCTTGATTTGTTGAGCAGTGGGACTAGGGATACTATCATCATGGGCATCCCAATCATCGTCCGAAGCGTCCTCCGAAATTGGAAAAATTGTATTCAACGGTTGAGGCTCAAGGGCCCTTGGAGGAAAAGAGACTTGCAGGTTGGAGCGGGTTTGGGGGTTCTTTTGCTTGGATCCCGAAGCATTGGAATCCTTTGGAAGAGAGGCATCACCCATATTGGTGTCGTTATTAGGGGCCTCCTCAACGGATTGTTCAGAAAAGGATGCGGCATCACCCTCATTAAGAGAGCCTGTGAAGGGGAAAGAGTGTGTTATCAGGAATATAAATGAAAAGCTAAAGCAGTAAAATAGTGAATTGAGAAGAGGACTCGGGAGGTGACCTATGTTATTCTGATCGGTAGGTTCGGGAGCATTAACATTTGGGACCGTGAAAAATAGAGTCGAGATTAGTAATGTAATCGTAAAGAGGAAAGGAGAAGCCAGAATATGACGATAAAAATATACGCGTGAACAAGATGTGAAAAGCGAAAATAACCTACCCGAGGGAATATGATTAGCTTGGTTGCATTCAGCCTGAACAGTGCAGATTCGACCACGTGTCCCGATTGGGCGACGTCGAGGGGAAGGTAACGGAGCCATTCCTCATATTTAGCTTGTTTAGATTAAGAGATGAGCGGATCAGGCAGTTGTCAATGGTATGACTTGTGATTCCGCAGCCAGGGCATAGAGTAGGGAGGCGTTCATATTGTAATCGAAACATGGTCTTATCGGAGCCATTCCCGATGAAAAGGAATCGGGTGACCGATCGGGTGACATCGAGCATAATTTGCACTCGTAAAAATTCATTCATATTACCTTCAATTTCTCGAGTATCAGTGCGTAGGACGTTGCCAACCATTGAACCCAGAGCATGGCCCACAAGGTGGGAACGGTCAATATCTTCGAAGAGAGAGGCAGGTAGACCAAAAATACGAATCCAGATGCGCATAATAGTGAAAGAGTAGTCGTCCATATTTTTGGAGGGGTTGTATTCGGTTAAGGCCAACCATTCATCCTTGTATAACCAAGGACCACGGTTAAGAACTTCATAGCAAGCTTTGACCTCCTTGAACTTGATTTTAAGGAAGTTGTCCTTAATGACAGATATAGAAACTAGGTTACTAGGTTTCCAGATTCCTTCGAAGGCACTAAGGACAACATAGATATCGATTGGTTTTTACGAGATGAAACAGCCTATAAGGAAAAGTTTGGGGTCTTCCTTAGCGAAATCCCAGCCAAAATCTGGTGTGTAGAGAAGTTTAGCTTCTTCGCTAGTAAGGGCAATGGAGTTGAGCTGAGGGAAAGAGGAAGACGCCATATTGAGAGTAAGAAGGGCGATAAAGAATGTAGGAAAATAGAAGGGGAGGTCGATGTTGAAGTAGGGGTGAAATTGGTTGATATAAATAGAGGGGTGGAGAGTATTAGTGGTTATTAGAATTAGGTTATAGAAAGAAAGGAAAAAAGGTAAGGATATTAGATTGTGAGAGAAAGAAATTAAAAGTCGATCCCTATTAAATAGGGAGAATTGATTAGAAGAGGAAGGTGCCCAAAATAAAATAGGAAATACCAGGTGCAAAGCAGGAGTTAAGGAAAAGGATCAAATAACCAAGGCAACAGTTAAAAAAGGAGAAAATAAATGGACAAAAGTACAGGCAAAAAGGGAATAAAATAATGACTAGTGCTATTATATAGAGTTTGAAAAGGAAAAAATAAATGTTCAATAACATAGATCGGGTATGATAGTTGAAAGTCAAAGGAGAGGTAATGGAGAACGGCGTACAAAGTTTGAAGAGGGGAATTTAAAATGGGTATTAATTCTAATGTATTCGCAGAAAGTAAATGATTTTAAAAAGTCAAAGGTATTATAGATATGGGGAAATAAATAAAAAGAAACAAGCATATAATTAGAGTAGGAAATAATATTAATGATATGTATAGACCGAAATTGTTGAAAAACAGAAAGTGGAAAGTTAAAGAGGTAGAAAGCAGGGAAGAAAAAGACGTACTATAACAAATGTTTTGAAGAAATATAATCAAAAAAAGGAAATGGTATGAGAGAAAAGATAAACAATAAAAATTTAGACGGTTATGTTCCATTATCAAAAAGGTTGTAGAGAAGTCCCTGAATAGGGCTAGAGTATAAACACCTGAAAAGGTGTAGTGGAAAAAGAATTCCCTTATGATTAGGGTAGAAGTGATTTTAAGAAACCTGTACAAGTTTGAAAAATAATTAAAAGAAGCAAGGAAATAAGCAGATAGATAGCATACTATCAGGCAATAAAAGTAAAAACTTAAAGTAAAGAAAAGCAGAAAGAAAGGACAGGAATTAAAAATTACAGACCATGGGGAAGGAAGAAGCGGGGCTAAGAAATTAATTACATACCAAAAGAGCAAAAAAAGGAGGAAAGAAATGAAAAAAAAATAACAACAAAATAATAATTACAAACCCAAAGATAAAGAAAATGGAAGGAGTTGCTTTGAAACAGTGGAACTTGACCCCATTGATCCAGACGTAGTGAGTTAGCATGTTGATAAGGGTGCTCCTAGATATAAGCATAAACCACATAGAAAAGCAAGAAATAATCATGAGAGAGAGCATGAAGCCAAATAAAATCAAAAATAAATTTAAGGAATATAAGGTAGAGCGTAGACAAAAGCAAAATGTAGCAGGAGGATGCAGATGTCAACAACCAGGTAAGCCAAATTATTATGCACAAAATAGATGAATTTAAATGAAGGGGAAAATGCATCAATGTGATCCACAACTTCATATTAAGAAGCTTATGGTTACTAT
Source organism: Hibiscus trionum (assembly GCA_030270665.1). Classification (NCBI taxonomy): domain Eukaryota; kingdom Viridiplantae; phylum Streptophyta; class Magnoliopsida; order Malvales; family Malvaceae; genus Hibiscus; species Hibiscus trionum. The sequence continues at coordinate 33,499,375 of BSYR01000026.1, read as the reverse complement.
TCAATGGGTGTGTCAATAAGTTGTATAATATCTTAAGGGACACTTTAGCAGGAAGTAAAACACCTGTAGCATAGCCAAGAAAGAACAAGAAGACATAGTATATAATACATTGTGTATGTGTGCAGAGAATAAAGTAAATTAGGATTAGGAAAATAGAGCTCGACAATGGATAGGAAAAGTAATGGGAATTAGAAAATTTAGAATGATAAGGCTGGTGTTGGTAAAAGAAGAGACCTGAATGGTGGGTTAAGGTGTAGTGGCTTAAATGCCAAGGTATGGGAACAAGAGGAATCATGTCCATAGAGCACTGTAGAAGCATATATGTATGGGCAGGTACAGCCACGGGAGATAAAGAGACAATATTGAAAAAAGGTTGAAAAGGGGGCATGCATATATATAAACGGAATAGTAAAATAGTAGAAGGGATGAACACCAGAACATAGATGAAAAGTAAGGCAGCATTCGTTAAGTCGAATATAGAGAAGGACATGAACGGAAAAAAAAATAAGAGATAACCAGAATGAAAGTTAAATCTGAAATAATAGGAAAGGTTGAAGAACACAAGAGAGTATCATGGGCAGAAAAATAGTAAGCCAAAGATGGAGAGAATCCCACAGGGTGGGTTGATTGTAGGTTCCCTAAAAAATACAGAAATTGAGTTTTTGCAATATAATCTTGTTGAAAAGCTCGTAATCAATTATATGAAGTCCTAAAATTTGATTAAAACATGTTTTTCACTCCTTTTTATAGAGGTTTCGGGCGAGCGGGTCTAAATGAGCATTAAAATGGACCCGTTGGACTTTTAACTGAGTAAAAAATACAGAAATTGAGTTTTTGCAATATAATCTTGTTGAAAAGCTCGTAATCAATGATATGACCTCTTAATTTTTGATTAAAACTTGTTTTGCGGTCCTTTTTTTTGAGGTTTTGGACGAGCGGGTCTAAATGGGCCATAAAATGGACCCGTTGGACTTTTAACTGAGTAAAAAGTACATAAATTGAGTTTTTGCAATGTAATCGTGTTGAAAAGATCGTAATCAATGATATGAAGTCCTAAAATTTGATTGAACTTGTTTTTCGGTCCTTTTTGTAGAGGTTTCGGGCGAGCGGGTCTAAATGGGCCGTAAAATGGACTCGTTGGACATTTAACTGAGTAAAAAATACAGAAATTGAGTTTTTGCAATATAATCTTTTTGAAAAGCTCGTAATCAATTATATGAACTCCTAAAATTTGATTAAAACTTGTTTTTCGGTCACTTTTCAAGAGATTTTGGGTGAGCGGGTCTTAAAGGGCCTTAAAATGGACACGTTGGACTTTTAACTGGGTTAAAAGAACAGAAATCTAGTTTTTGCAATAAAATAGGGTTGAAAAGGTCATAATCAATTATATGAACTCCTAAGTTTTGATTAAAACTCTTTTTCGGTCCTTTTTGTAGAGGTTTCAGGTGAGCGGGTCTAAATGGGCCGTAAAATGGACCCATTGGACTTTTAACTGAGAAAAAATACAGAAATTGAGTTTTTGCAATATAAACTTGTTGAAAAGCTCGTAACCAATTAGATGAACTCATGAAATTTGATTAAAACTTGTTTTTCGGTAATTTTTGAAGAGGTTTCGGGCGAGCGGGTCTAAATGGGCCTTAAAATGGACCCGTTAGACTTTTAACTAGGTTAAAAGAACATAAATCAAAATTTTGCAATACAATAGTGTTCAAAAGCTCGTAATCAATGATATGAAGTCCTAAGTTTTGATTAAAACTTGATTTGCGGTCCTTTTTGTAGAGGTATCAGACGAGCGGGTCTAAATGGGCCATAAAATGGACCCGTTGGACTTTGAACTGAGTAAAAAGTACATAATTTGAGTTTTTACGATATAATTCTATTGAAAAGATCGTAATCAATGATATGAAGTCCTAAAACTTGATTAAAACTTGTTTTTCGGTTCTTTTTATAGAGGTTTCGGGCGAGCGTGTCTAAAAGGTCCTTAAAATGGACCCGTTGGACTTTTAACTGAGTAAAAAATACAGAAATTAAGTTTTTGCAATATAATCTTGTTGAAAAGCTCGTAATCATTTATATGAACTCCTAAATTTTGATTAAATCTTGTTTTTCGGTCATTTATGAAGTGGTTTCGGGCTAGCAGGTATAAATGGGCCTTAAAATGGACCCGTTGGACTTTTAACTAGGTTAAAAGCACATAAATCAAATTTTTGCAATACAATAGTGTTGAAAAGTTCGTAATCAATGATATGAACTCATAAGTTTTGATTAAAACTTGTTTTGCGGTCCTTTTTGTAGAGGTTTCGGACGAGCGGGTCAAAATGGGCCGAAAAATGCACACGTTGGACTTTAAACTGAGTAAAAATTACATAATTTGAGTTTTTGCAATATAAACGTGTTGAAAAGCTCGTAATCAAAGATATGAACTCCTAAAGTTTTATTAAAACTTTTTTGGGGTCCTTTTTGTAGAGATTTTAGGCGAGCGGATCTAAATGGGCCGTAAAATGGTCCCGTTGGACTTTTAATTGAGTAAAAAGTACATAAATTGAGCTTTTGGGATATTATCGTGTTGAAAAGGTCGTAATCAATTATATGAACTCCTAAAATTTAATCAAAACTTGTTTTTCGGTCCTTTTTGTAGAGGTTTCGGGCGAGCGGGTTTAAATGGGCCTTAAAAGGTCGTAATACAATAGTGTTGAAAAGCTCGTAATCAATGATATGAACTCCTAAGTTTTGATTAAAACTTGATTTGCAGTATTTTTTGTAGGGGTTTCGGACGAGAGGGTCTAAATGGACCGTAAAATGGGCTAGTTGGACTTTAAACTGAGTAAAAAGTACAAAAATTGAGGTTTTGCAATATAATCGTGTTGAAAAGATCGTAATCAATGATATGAAGCCCTAAAATCTGATTAAAATTTGTTTTTCGGACGAGAGGGTCTAAATGGGTCGTAAAATGGACCCGTTGGACTTTTAACTGAGAAAAAATACAGAAATTGAGTTTTTGCAATATAATCTTGTTGAAAAGCACGTAATTAATTATATGAACTCCTAATTTTTGATTAAAACTTGTTTTTCGGTCATTTTTGAAGAGGTTTCGGGCGAGCGGGTCTAAATGGTCCTTAAAATGGACCCGTTGGTCTTTTAACTGGGTGAAAAGAACAAAAATAAAATTTTTGCAATACAATAGTGTTGAAAAGCTCGTACTCAATGATATGAACTCCTAAGTTTTGATTAAAACTTGATTTGCGGTCCTTTTTGTAGAGGTCGGAGGAGCGGGTCTAAATGGGCCATAAAATGGACCCGTTGGACTTTGAATTGGGTAAAAAGTACATAATTTAATTTTTTGCAATATAATTCTATTGAAAAGATCGTAATCAATGATATGAAGTCCTAAAATTTGATTAAAACTTGTTTTTTGGTCCTTTTTGTAGATATTTCGGGCGAGTGGGTCTAAATGGTCCTTAAAATGGACCCGTTGGACTTTTAAGTGAGTAAAAAATACAGAAATTGAGTTTTTGCAATATAATCTTGTTGAAAAGCTCGTAACAATTATATGAACTCCTAAAATTTGATTAAATGTTGTTTTTCGATCATTTTTGAACTGGTTTCGGGCGAGCAGGTCTAAATGGGCCTTAAAATGGACCCGTTGGACTTTTAACAAGGTTAAAAGAACAGAAATCAAATTTTTGCAAGACAATAGTGTTGAAAAGCTCGTAATCAATGATATGAACTCACAAGTTATGATTAAAACCTTTTTTGTGGTTCTTTTTGTATAGGTTTCAGACGAGCGGGTCTAAATGGGCCGTAAAATTGACACGTTGGACTTTAAACTCAGTAAAAAGTACAAAAATTGAGTTTTTGCAGTACAATAGTGTTGAAAAGCTCATAATCAATGATATGAACTCATAAGTCTTGACTAAAACTTGTTTTGAGGTCCTTTTTGCTGAGGTTTCGGACGAGCGGGTCTAAATGTGCCGTAAAATGGACCCGTTGGACTTTAAACTGAGTAAAAAGTACAAAGACTGAGTTTTTGCAATATAATCATGTTGAAAAGATCGTAATCAATGATATGATGTCCTAAATTTTGATTAAAACTTGTTTTTCGGTCCTTTTTGTAAAGGTTTCGGGCGAACAGGTCTAAATGCGCCGTAAAATGGACACGTTGGACTTTTAACTAAGAAAAAAATTGCAAAAATTGAGTTTTTGCAATATAATCTTGTTGGAAGGCTCGTAATCAATGATATGAAGTCCTAAAATTTGATTAAAACTTGTTTTTCGGTCCTTTTTGTAGAGGTTTCGGGCGAGTGGGTCTAAATGGTCCTTAAAATGGACCGGTTGGACTTTTAACTGAGTAAAAAATATAGAAATTGAGTTTTTGCAATATAATCTTGTTGAAAAGCTCGTAATCAATTATATGAACTCCTAAAATTTGATTAAAACTTGTTTTTCGGTCATTTTTGAAGAGGTTTCGGGCGAGTGGGTCTAAATTGGCCTTAAAATGGACTCGTTGGACTTTTAACGGGGTTAAAATAAAAGAAATTGTGTTTTTGCAATACAATAGTGTTGAAAGGCTCGTAATCAATGGTATGAACTCGTAAGTTTTGATTAAAACTTGTTTTTGGTCCTTTTTGTAAAGGTTTAGGGCGAGCGGGTCTAAATGGGCCGTAAAATGGATCAGTTGGACTTTTAACTTAGTAAAAAATACAGAAATTGAGTTTTTGCAATTCAATAGTGTTGAAAATATCGTAATCAAAGATATGAACTCATAGGTTTTGATTAAAACTTGTTTTTGCGGTCCGTTTAGTAGAGGTTTGGAACAAGCAGGTCTAAATAAGACGTAAAATCGACCCGTTTGACTCTTAACTGAGTAAAAAGTATATAAATTGAGTTTTTGCAATATAATCGTGTTGAAAAGTTGGCAATCAAAGATGTAAACTCCTAAAATTTGATTAAAACTTTTTTGTGGTCCTTTTTGTAGAGATTTCGGGCGAGCGGGTCTAATTGGGCCGTCAAAATGGTCCCGTTGGACTTTTAATTGAGTAAAAAGTACATAAATTGAGCTTTTGCAATATTATCGTGTTTAAAACTCGTAATCAATTACATAAACTGGCGAGTGGGTCTAAATGGGCGTTAAAATGGACCCGTTGGACTTTTAACTGGGTTAAAAGAACAGAAATTGAGTTTTTGCAATTCAAAAGTGTCGAAAAGCTCGTAATAAATGATATGAACTCCTAAGTTTTGATTAAAACTTCTTTTTCGGTCCTTTTGGTAGAGGTTTCGGGCGAGAGAGTCTAAATGGACCCGTTGGACTTTTAACTGAGTAAAAAATACAGAAATTGAGTTTTTGCAATATAATCTTGTTGAAAAGCTCGTAATCAATGATATGAAGTCCTAAAATTTGATTAAAACATGTTTTCAGTCCTTTTTGTAGAGGTTTCGAGCGACCGAGTCTAAATGGGCATTAAAATGGACCCGTTGGACTTTTAACTGAGTAAAAAATACAGAAATTGAGTTTTCGCAATATAATCTTGTTGAAAAGTTCGTAATCAATGATATGACCTCTTAAATTTTGATTAAAACTTGTTTTGCGGTCCTTTTTATAGAGGTTTCGGACGAGCGTGTCTAAATGGGCCGTAAAATGGACCCGTTGGACTTTTAACTGAGTAAAAAGTACATAAATTGAGTTTTTGCAATGTTATCGTGTTGAAAAGATCGTAATCAATGATATGAAGTCCTAAAATTTGATCAAACATGTTTTTCGGTCCTTTTTGTAGAGGTTTCGGGCGAGCGGGTCTAAAGGGGCCGTAAAATGGACCCGTTGGACTTTTAACTGAGTAAAAAATACAAAAATTGAGTTTTTGCAATATAATCTAGTTGAAAAGCTCGTAATCAATTATATGAACTCCTAAAATTTGCTTAAGAGAACAGAAATCAAATTTTTGCAATACAATAGTGTTGAAAAGCTCGTACTCAATGATATGAACTCCTAAATTTTGATTAGAACTTTATTTGCAGTCCTTTTTGTAGAGGTTTCGGACGAGCGGGTCTACATGGGCCATAAAATGGACATGTTAGACTTTGAACTGAGTAAAAAGTACATAATTTGAGTTTTTGAAATATAATAATGTTTAAAAGATTGTATTCAATGATATGAAGTCCTAAAATTTGATTAAAACTTGTTTTTCAGTCCTTTTTGTAGAGGTTTCGGGCGAGCGTGTCTAAATGGTCATAAAAATGGACCCGTTGGACTTTTAATTGAGTAAAAAATACAGAAATTGAGTTTTTGCAATATAATCTTGTTGAAAAGTTCGTAATCATGTATATGAACTCCTAAAATTTGATTAAACCTTGTTTTTAGGTCATTTTTGAAGTGGTTCCGGGCGATCAGGTCTAAATGGGCCTTAAAATGGACCCGTTGGACTTTTAACCAGGTTAAAGGAACAGAAATCAAATTTTCGCAATACAATAGTGTTGAAAAGCTCGTAATCAATGATATGAACTCATAAGTTTTGATTAAAACTTGTTTTGCGGTCCTTTTTGTAAAGGTTTCGGACGAGCGGGTCTAAATGGGCCGTAAAATGGACACGTTGGACTTTAAACTGAGTAAAAAGCACATAATTTGAGTTTTTGCAATATAATCGTGTTGAAAAGCTCGTAATCAAAGATATGAACTTCTAAAGTTTGATTAAAACTTTTTTGCGGTCATTTTTCTAGAGATTTTGGGCGAGCAGGTCTAAATGGGCCGTAAAATGGTCCCGTTGGACTTTTAATTGAGTAAAGAGTACATAAATTGAGCTTTTGCGATATTATCGTGTTGAAAAGCTCGTAATCAATTATATGAACTCCTAAAATTTGATCAAAACTTGTTTTTCGGTCCTTTTTGTAGAGGTTTTGGGCGAGCGGGTCTAAATGGGCCTTAAAATGGACCCGTTGGACTTTTAACTAAGTAAAAAGAACAAAAATCGAATTTTTGCAATACAATAGTGTTGAAAAGCTCGTAATCAATGATATGAAATCCTAAGTTTTGATTAAAATTTGATTTGCGATCTTTTTGTAGAGGTTTCAGACGAGCAGGTCTAAATGTGCCGTAAAATGGACCCGTTGGACTTTGAACTGAGTAAAAAGTACATAATTTGAGATTTTGCAATATAATAATGTTGAAAAGATCGTATTCAATGATATGAAGTCCTAAAATTTGATTAAAACTTGTTTTTCGGTCCATTTTGTAGAGGTTTCGGGCGAGCGTGTGTAAATGGTCATAAAAATGGACCCGTTGGACTTTTAACTGAGTAAAAAATACAGAAATTGAGTTTTTGCAATATAATCTTGTTGAAAACCTCGTAATCATGTATATGAACTCCTAAAATTTGATTAAAACTTGTTTTTAGGTCATTTTTGAACTGGTTTCGGGCGAGCAGGTCTAAATGGGCTTTAAAATGGACCCGTTGGACTTTTATCCAGGCTAAAAGAACATAAATCAAATTTTCGCAATACAATAGTGTTGAAAATCTCGTAATCAATGATATGAACTCATAAGTTTTGATTAAAACTTGTTTTGCGGTCCTTTTTGTAAAGGTTTCGGACGAGCGGGTCTAAATGGGCCGTAAAATGGACACGTTGGACTTTAAACTAAGTAAAAAGTACATAATTTGAGTTTTTGCAATATAATCGTGTTGAGAAGCTCGTAATCAAAGAAATGAACTCCTAAAGTTTGATTAAAACTTTTTTGTGGTCCTTTTTGTAGAGATTTTGGGCGAGCAGGTCTAAATGGGCCGTAAAATGGTCCCGTTGGACTTTTAATTGAGTAAAAAGTATATAAATTGAGATTTTGCGATATTATCGTGTTAAAAAGCTCGCAATCAATTATATGAACTCCTAAAATTTGATCAAAACTTGTTTTTCGGTCCTTTTGGTAGAGGTTTCGGGCGAGAGGGTCTAAATGGGCCTTAAAATGGACCCATTGGACTTTTAACTAAGTAAAAAGAACAAAAATCGAATTTTTTCAATACAATAGTGTTGAAAAGCTTGTACTCAATTATATGAACTCCTAAGTTTTGATTAAAACTTGATTTGCGATCCTTTTTGTAGAGGTCGGACGAGCGGGTCTAAATGGGGCATAAAATGGACCCGTTGGACTTTGAACTGGGTAAAAAGTACATAATTTAAGTTTTTGCAATATAATTCTGTTGAAAAGATCGTAATCAATGATATGAAGTTCTAAATTTTGATTAAAACTTGTTTTTTGGTCATTTTTGTAGATGTTTCGGGCGAGTGGGTCTAAAGGGTCCTTAAAATAGACCCGTTAGACTTTTAAGTGAGTAAAAAATACAGAAATTGTGTTTTTGCAATATAATCTTGTTGATAAGCTCGTAACCAATTATATGAACTCCTAAAATTTGATTAAATCTTGTTTTTCGGTCATTTTTGAAGTGGTTTCGGGCGAGCAAGTCTAAATGGGCCTTAAAATGGACCCGTTGGACTTTTAACAAGGTTAAAAGAACAGAAATCGAATTTTTGCAACACAATAGTGTTGAAAAGCTCGTAATCAATGATATGAACTCATAAGTTTTGATTGAAACCTTTTTTGTGGTCCTTTTTGTAGAGGTTTCGGACGAGCGGGTCTAAATGGGCTGTAAAATGGACCCGTTGGACTTTTAACTGAGTAAAAAGTACAAAAATTGATTTTTTGCAGTATAATCGTGTTGAAAATATCGTAATCAATTATATGAACTCCTAAAATTTGATTAAAACTTGTTTTTCAGTCATTTTTGAAGAGGTTTCGGGCGAGCGGGTCTAAATGGGCCGTAAAATGGACCCGTTGGACTTTAAACTGAGTAAAAAGTACAAATATTTGAGTTTTTGTAATATAATCGTGTTGAAAAGATCGTAATCAATGATATGATGTCCTAAAATTTGATTAAAACTTGTTTTTCGGTCCTTTTTGTAGAGGTTTCGGGCGAGCGGGTCTAAATGGGCCGTAAAATGGACCTGTTGGACTTTTAACTAAGAAAAAAAATACATAAATTGAGTTTTTGCAATGTTATCGTGTTGAAAGGCTCGTAATCAATGATATGAAGTCCTAAAATTTGATTAAAACTTGTTTTTCGGTCCTTTTTGTAGAAGTTTCGTGCGAGTGGTTCTAAATGGTCCTTAAAATGGACCAGTTGGACTTTTAACTGAGTAAAAATATTGAAATATAGTTTTTGCAATATAATCTTGTTGAAAAGGTCGTAATCAATTATATGAACTCCTAAAATTTGATTAAACCTGTTTTTCGTTCATTTTTGAAGAGGTTTCGGGCGGGTGGGTCTAAATTGGCCTTAAAATGGACTCGTTGGACTTTTAACTGGGTTAAAATAACAGAAATTGCATTTTTGCAATACAATATTGTTGAAAAGCTCGTAATCAACGTTATGAACTCCTAAGTTTTGATTAAAACTTGTTTTCGGTCCTTTTTGGAAAGATTTAGTGCGAGCGGGTCTAAATGGGCCGTAAAATGGACCAGTTGGACTTTTAACTTAGTAAAAAATACAGAAATTGAGTTTTTGCAATTCAATAGTGTTGAAAAGATCGTAATCAATGATATGAAGTCATAAGTTTTGATTAAAATTTGTCTAAATAGGCCTTTTTGTAGAGGTTTGGGACAAGCGGGTCTAAATAGGCCGTAAAATCGACCCGTTTGACTCTTAACTGAGTAAAAAGTATATAAATTGAGTTTTTGCAATATAATCGTGTTGAAAAGTTGGTAATCAAAGATGTGAACTCCTAAAATTTGATTAAAACTTTTTTTGCGATCCTTTTTATAGAGATTTCGGGCGAGCGGGTCTAAATGGGCCGTCAAAATGGCCCCTTTAGACTTTTAATTGAGTAAAAAGTACATAAATTGATCTTTTGCAATATTATCGTGTTGAAAAATCGTAATCAATTACATAAACTGGCGAGTGGGTCTAAATGGGCGTTAAAATGGACCCGTTGGACTTTTAACAAAGGTTTAAAGAACAGAAATTGAGTTTTTGCAATACAAAAGTGTTGAAAAGCTCGTAATAAATGATATGAACTCCTAAGTTTTGATTAAAACTTATTTTTCGGTCATTTTTGTAGAGGTTTCAGGCGAGCGGGTTTAAATGGGCCGTAAAATGGACCCGTTGGACTTTTAACTGAGTAAAAAATACAGAAATTGAGTTTTTGCAATATAATCTTGTTGAAAAGCTCGTAATCAATTATATGAAGTCCTAAAATTTGATTAAAACATGTTTTTCAATTCTTTTTGTAGAGGTTTCAGGCGACCGGGTCTAAATTGGCATTAAAATGGAACCGTTGGACTTTTAAATGAGTAAAAAATACAGAAATTGAGTTTCTGCAATATAATCTTGTTGAAAAGCTCGTAATCAATGATATGACCTCTTATGTTTTGATTAAAACTTGTTTTGCGGTCCTTTTTATTGAGGTTTCGGACGAGCGGATCAAAATGGGCCGTAAAATGGACACGTTGGACTTTTAACTGAGTAAAAAGTACATAAATTGAGTTTTTGCAATGTAATCGTGTTAAAAAGATCGTAATCAATGATTTGAAGTCCTAAAATTTGATCAAACATGTTTTTCGGTGCTTTTTGAAGAGGTTTCGGGCGAGCGGGTCTAAATGGGCCGTAAAATGGACCCGTTGGACTTTTAACTGAGTAAAAAATACAAAAATTGTGTTTTTGCAATATAATCTAGTTGAAAAGCTTGTAATCAATTATATGAACTCCTAAGATTTGCTTAAAAGAATAGAAATCAAATTTTTGCAATACAATATTGTTGAAAAGCTCGTACTCAATGATATGAACTCCTAAGTTTTGATTAAAACTTGATTTGCGGTCCTTTTGTAGAAGTTTCGGACAAGCGGGTCTAATTGGGCCATAAAATGGACATGTTGGACTTTGAACCTGAGTAAAAAGTACATAATTTGAGTTTTGCAATATAATAATGTTGAAAAGATCGTATTCAATGATATGAAGTCCTAAAATTTGATTAAAACTTGTTTTTCGGTCCTTTTTGTAGAGGTTTCGGGCGAGCGTGTCTACATGGTCATAAAAATGGACCCGTTGGACTTTTAACTGAGTAAAAAATACAGAAATTGAGTTTTTGCAATCTAATCTTGTTGAAAAGCTCGTAATCATGTATATGAACTCCTAAAATTTGATTAAACCTTGTTTTTAGGTCATTTTTGAAGTGGTTTCAGGCTAGCAGGTCCAAATGGGCCTTAAAATGGACCCGTTGGACTTTTATCCAGGTTAAATGAACAGAAATCAAATTTTTGCAATACAATAGTGTTGAAAAGCTCGTAATCAATTATATGAACTCCTAAGTTTTGATTAAAATTTGTTTTTCAGTAATTTTTGTAGAGGTTTCGGGCGAGCGGGTCTAAATGGGCCTTAAAATGGACCCGTTGGACTTTTAACTGAGTAAAAAATACAGAAATTGAGTTTTCGCAATATAATCTTGTTGAAAAGCTCGTAATCAATGATATGACCTCTTAAATTTTGATTAAAACTTGTTTTGCGGTCCTTTTTATAGAGGTTTCGGACGAGCGGGTCTAAATGGGCCGTAAAATGGACACGTTGGACTTTAAACTGAGTAAAATGTACATAATTTGAGTTTTTGCAATATAATCGTGTTGAAAAGCTCGTAATCAAAGATATGAACTCCTAAAGTTTGATTAAAACTTTTTTGCGGTCCTTTTTGTAGAGATTTTGGGCGAGCGGGTCTAAATGAGCCGTAAAATGGTCCCGTTGGACTTTTAATTGAGTAAAAAGTATATAAATTGAGCTTTTGTGATATTATCGTGTTTTAAAGCCCGTAATCAATTATATGAACTCCTAAAATTTTATCAAAACTTGTTTTTCGGTCCTTTTTGTAGAGGTTTCGGGCGAGCGGGTCTAAATGGGCCTTAAAATGGACCCGTTGGACTTTTAACTAAGTAAAAAGAACAAAAATCAAATTTTAGCAACACAATAGTGTTGAAAAGCTCGTAATCAATGATATGAACTCCTAAGTTTTGATTAAAACTTGATTTGCGGTCTTTTTTGTAGAGGTTTCGGACGAGCAGGTCTAAATGTGCCGTAAAATGGACCCGTTGGACTTTAAACTAAGTAAAAAGTACAAAAATTGAGGTTTTTCAATATAATCGTGTTGAAAAGATGGTAATCAATGATATGAAGTCCTAAATTTTGATTAAAACTTGTTTTTCGGTACTTTTTGTAAAGGTTAGGTGCAAGCAGGTCTAAATGGGCCGTAAAATGGACCCGTTGGACTTTTAACTGAGAAAAAAAATATAGAAATAGAGTTTTTGCAATATAATCTTGTTGAAAAGCTCGTAATCAATTATATGAACTCCTAAAATTTGATTAAAACTTGTTTTTCGGTCATTTTTGAAGTGGTTAAGGGCGAGCGGGTCTAAATGGGCCTTAAAATGGACCCGTTGGACTTTTAAATGGGTGAAAAGAACAACAATAAAATTTTTGCAATACAATAGTGTTGAAAAGCTCGTACTCAATGATATGAACTCCTAAGTTTTGATTAAAACTTGATTTGCGGTCCTTTTTGTAGAGGTTTCGGATGAGCGGGTCTAAATGGGCCATAAAATGGACCCGTTAGACTTTAAACTGAGTAAAAAGTACATAATTCGATTTTTTGCAATATAATTTTGTTGAAAAGATTGTAATCAATGATATGAAGTCCTAAAATTTGATTAAAACTTGTTTTTCGGTCCTTTTTGTAGAGGTTTCGGGCGAGCGGGTCTAAATGGTCCTTAAAATGGACCCGTTGGACTTTTAACTGAGTAAAAACTACAGAATTTGTGTTTTTGCAATATAATCTAGCTGAAAAGCTCGTAACCAATTATATGAACTCCTAAAATTTGATTAAATCTTGTTTTTCGGTCATTTTTGAAGTAGTTTCAGGCGTGTGGGTCTAAATGGGCCTTAAAATGGACTCGTTGGACTTTTAACTATCTTAAAAGAACAGAAATCGAATTTTGAAATACAATAGTGTTGAAAAGCTCGTAATCAATGATATGAACTCATAAGTTTTGATTAAAACTTGTTTTGCGATCCTTTTCTAGAGGTTTCGGACGAGAGGATCTAAATGGGCCGTAAAATGGACACGTTGGACTTTAAACTGAGTAAAAAGTTCATAATTTGAATTTTTGCAATATAATCGTGTTGAAAAGCTCATAATCAAAGATATTAACTCCTAAAGTTTGATTAAAATTTTTTTGCGGTCCTTTTGTAGAGATTTCGGGCGAGCGGGTCTAAATGGGCCGTAAAATGGTCCCGTTGGACTTTTAATTGAGTAAAAAGTACATAAATTGAGATTTTGCAATATTATCGTGTTGAAAAGCTCGTAATCAATTATATGAACTCCTAAAATTTGATCAAAACTTTTTTTTGGTCCTTTTTGTAGAGGTTTCGGGCGAGCGGGTCTATATGGGCCTTAAAATGGACACGTTGGACTTTTAACTAAGTAAAAAGAACAAAAATCGAATTTTTGCAATACAATAGTGTTGAAAAGCTCGTAATCAATGATATGAACTCCTATGTTTTTTATTAAAACTTGATTTGCGGTCTTTTTTTAGAGGTGTCGGACGAAAGGGTCTAAATGGACCGTAAAATGGACATGTTGGACTTTAAACTGAGTAAAAAGTATAAAAATTGAGGTTTTGCAATATAATCGTGTTGAAAAGATCGTAATCAATGATATGAAGTCCTAAAATTTGATTAAAACTTGTTTTTCGGTCCTTTTTGTAAAAGTTTCGGGCGAGCGGGTCTAAATGGGCCGTAAAATGGACCCGTTGGACTTTTAACGGAGAAAAAAATACAGAAATTGAGTTTTTGCAATATAATCTTGTTGAAAAGCTCGTAATCAATTATATGAACTCCTAAAATTTGATTAAAACTTGTTTTTCGGTCATTTTTGAAGAGGTTTCGGGCGAGCGGGTCTAAATGGGCCTTAAAATGGACCCGTTGGACTTTCAACTGGATTAAAAGAACAGAAATCAAATTTTTGCAATAAAATAGTGTTGAAAAGCTCGTACTCAATGATATGAACTCCTAAGTTTTGATTAAAACTTGATTTGCGGTCCTTTTGTAGAGGTTTCGGACGAGCGGGTCTAAACATACACTTGAGCATTTAATGCCAATTAACCATTCTAATTCATAAAGATAAACATTCGACTAACATATAAACAACCTATATACAATCGGCTATCCTAACATACTAATACTTCAATGTACATATCAATTAGCATGTTCAAATTATTAAACTATATGAAACCATTACTTTATGCATTATTCGAAACAAATAACAATTATAACAAAGTCTAAATGCAAATACCTAAACCAAGCATATAAATCAACTTGTACATATCATATCATTCAAATCCATATCAAGCTTAGATAACTTAAACATAACTTATTCATATCACCAAATCCACATATATACATATCAACCATCAATTCTATTACATAACCTAACTTGTCTTAACTTATACAAGCCAACTATCAAAATACATATTCTTCAATGCATGTGACACATTAACATAGACTATGCCACCATCTAGGAGACTAAACAAAACTATATCATACTTGTGTTTTGGCTTGCGACGGCTCTCGAAACAAAACGGCTAGCTTTCGGATATCAACAGACCTGTTATTTTGGAAGAAGGAAACAAAGAGAGTGATAAGTACACATAATGTACTTAGTGAGGCAACCCTAAACATTACTAGTTTCAATCTTTTAAAGTCTTATTCAATCTTTAAGGTTACTTAGCTAGGCTTAGCACGTATTGGAATACCTAGCTAGTCTATCAAAACCAAGTTAACATAGCTATTTTCATGTACTAACCAATAGGGCAGCAAGCATTTACATGTACAATGACTTATTGGGCAGCAACCATTTCATTTAAAACACACCAATTTGGGCAGCAAGCTACATATACATTTCATACCAAATTGGACAGCAAGCAACATATACAATTCAAGCCAAATTTGGGCAGCAAGCAAATGTACAATTCAAGCTAAATTGAACAGCAAACAACATATAATCTCATTGTCATCTTGGCAGCAACATTTCATAGTTTTACATCACAACATAGTTCATTTTAAATCTCAACCAAGTACACATGTTCATTCCATATCATAAGGGCTAATACTCAACTTGTTCATTTAAACATATATCATTGTTCTAATCATGTTATGCCTTGGATGATTAATGAATTAGGTAATCAAGTCTTCATGTAACATGTAACATTAGATACTCAAAGTATCCATTTCTCATTTAAACTTATAACACATGATGCATAGGCATCAATGGTGACTTACCACCATTCAATTATCAAGGTGACTAACCACCTTATCAGGTTTATAGGTGACTAACCACCATCCTGTAACAAAGATCAGAGGAGTTCAATGACTCTAAGGCATGCCCTTCTACCTATAGACACTAATCAAGCCAAGGACTTTACTTATCTTTCTTTATTAACAAGAGCATTCACTTTCAAATCATTCATAATTTCAAAGGCATTTAACCATTTCAATAGGCATACACATATAATCAATCAAGCATTATGGTAACATAAAATTCCAGCAAGCACATGAGATCATTTTCATTTTATAATCATCAAAAACCAGTAGCAAAGCTTATCATTTAGTCTCATTTCACATAGCTCAAGCAATCAACACATCATAGCAACTAATCATATTTATGCTAAGCATGCTTATCTAACAAGCAATACACACTTAGGTCAATATTCTTGCCTTTAATCCTTCTTCCTTATCATTTTAAATTTTACCAATCATTATTAAATTCATTACATGCTTCATTCATGTTATCTAATAATCAAAAACATAAAGGTTAGGATACTAATCCTAACACTTAAGCAATGCTACACTCACAAATACTTCCAAGCTTAGTTGTTATCCTTGATGATGATTCCTTCCCCCCTTCTCTTTGCTTGATCACTCCTTGAATCTTCTTGAAATTCTTCACCAATGTGATCTTAAATCATAAAATATCATATACAACATCCATTAGTAATTAATTCAAGGGTAATCTTCAACAGTGATCCCTTTCATTTAGGGTGTGTTCTATTTTGGTCACCAGAATTCAAAAAAGATTATTCTAGTCACTTACATTTAGAATCGTTTCTATTTTGGTCACTTGGCTGTTAGTCTCCGTTAATTAAAAAATATAGTTTCTAATTTAACCCCCAAACTTTCAAAATTTTATTTTCACCATCTTCCCCAAAAATTATAAAACTAAAACCCCATAAAATTAAATCAATGGCTATAACTCAACTCTACAACCCATTCCCCCAAGATTAAAAGCGTCAGCTTCCATTGCAAATGGTGGGTACCGGCAGTGAACATTCACTTTGCTATATATCTTTTGGCAAATTCCTCTGTTTATTACAGTTGTTAAAGTTACCCCAAGTAAAAACAAAAACACTAACAATAAAACAACAAAGATATATAGCAAAAAGAACTTAGATTAAGTAAATCAATTAAAAAAGGATATGTAGCTTATAAGCGCGCTTGGTACTCATGGGAGAAACAAACTACAAGATAAAAAGCCTATCAATGGCTATAGTAAACATTCAAATGAAACAAATATATATATATATATATATATATGAACGATGCCGTAAATTTCATTCTCGTTTCATATCATGTATTCAACTATTTTTTATTGCTGCAAAATCGACAGTTTTCACTGTTAAATTGGATACAACATTAAGCAAAGCACATGCATAAAAAAACTTAAATAAAAAAGATAAGAGTAAATGACATTTTACCAGAAACCAAACACTTTAATGAAGTACAACAATTTTTTGAGAGAATGTTTCAGTGTTTTAATCTCCCTTCCTTGGGTTTTCTCTAGAATTTGTATTTCTGTTCTATATCAGAAAAAAGGCAGTTGTTGTGAAACGCACTCAAAAAATTATCAAAAAAATATCGATTTTGAAATTATGAGTGAGTATGTAGAGTTGGGTTTGCCTTGATTTTTTAATCCCAAATTTTTTTTATAAATCTTCTACTTAAAAAGAAAATTCTATCAAATAAGATTCTGCAGATAACAAAAACAAAAGATTTATAGCAAAGTGAATGTTCACTGCTGGTACCCACCATTTGCAATGGAAGCTGATACTTTTAATTTTAGGGGAATAGGTTGTAGTGTTGGGGTATAGCCATTGATTTAATTTTTGAGTTTTTAGTTTTATAATTTTTGAGGAAGATGGTAAAAAAGAAAATTTTAAAAGTTTGGGGGTTAAATTAGAAACTAATTTTTTTAATTAACGGAAACTAATGGCCAAAAGATCAAAATAGAAACGATTCTAAACGTAAGTGATCAGAATAATCTTTTTTGAATTCTGGTGACCAAAATAAAACACACCTTAAACGAAAGGGACCACTGGTGAAGATTACCCTTAATTCAAACATATAAATTCATTTACTTAAGCATAATCACCTAGACAAGTGAATCTGCCCCCTAAACTGGCAGTTTGAGTAACCTCTACTAAATTGGCCATATCTTTTTACTCACAACTCCAGACAAAGAGTTCTTTACCATTCTAGAAATCTAATAAACACACCTTTACAACCATGTATAGCACATATTTTTATCATTTTCCTATCAATACAGTTTATTACTTGAACATAGGGCATTTTCAGAAACCTAATATGCGCCTATGCTTAATTTGTGACTTTAGTGCATTTATAACCTATGTTTCACTACACCATTAATATTGAGATTTTAACCACATTTACCTACATATATTAACATAATCATGATGTTCCAGCAACCAACAAAACAGGGCATGTAAGTCCTCAATTATCAATCCTTACAAACTAGTCCATTTTGATCCTCTATGTGTTCTAATGATATTTAAACTATCAATTGATATATAATTCAAGCTAAACCATTTATTTTTCATTCCTACAATACCTCACCTGTTTCTAACAAATTTTCCATAATTTATTGGCATCAATTAAACCCCTAAAATTTTTCAAAATTACAATTTAACCTAAGTAGTTTCCAGATTCATTCAATTCTAAGCAGTCATTTCGTAATTCAATTTCTAGCCACTTCCTATGTCGTTTTCATACTCAAGAGGCCATTTTCTTATAGTACTCATTCAGCTCTACAACTTCTATTTGCAAAAGTTTTCCTAATTCGAACCCTAACACATTCGAAATTCAAGTTCAAAACAGGGCAATGCATGAACCCTAATCTGGGCAGATTCAATCTAAGTTCATGTTCATATTAAATTTCCAGAAATATAGCTAATCTAACATGAACCCAGCTATAAAACAACTTTATGAATTAATTCTAACCTTATTTACAGCAACCATTCATAATCAAAATCATCAAAATATACCCTAAATCTCAAGAACAACATCAAATGACTAACAAACACTTACTTGAGCTATGGAATCAACATGCATGTATTTTCCATTTAATTTCTAGCAACTTTCTTCTCTAATTTCTCTTAATTCTCGGTGAAGAAGATGAATGACGAAGGTGGAAGATGATAATGGCTTTGGGTTTACACTTGTTTGATTTTAAGCCTTAATGGTCGAATATGGCTTAGTAAAGGACACATGGTTCCTTTGTTAGCCACGTTTATTTCCACTATGTGGAATTACATGTATTTTATTCTTATAATAATTTTAATTTATCAGCCACAATCTATATATATCTAATTATATACGTATATTAGTTATATATTTTACTTATAATAACATTAATTTGGTCCTATTTAAACTTTAATCTAACATATGTGACATACATGTTATTACATATTAGATTCAATTACTTATAAGTTTACACATGAATATATCTATTATTCGTACTTCATTTGTAACTTAATAGAGCTTAGTCTATATGGTTTCATTATAATCTTAACTAAATTGTAAATTGTTTACGCTACCCATGTCGTTTTCTATAATTCTAACTAGGGTGGTTTTTAGGGTGTTACAACTCCTCCCCCCTTAAAGAAAATTTGTCCTCGAATTTTACCTGAATCAAACAGATGAGGATATTGCTTTTTCATCGTGTCCTCAGGTTCCCACGTCGCTTCTTCGACGTTATGGTTCCTCCAAAGAACTTTGACAAGAGGAACATTTTTATTTCGAAGTCTCTTGACTTCTCGATCGAGGATTCGGATGGGTTCTTCTTCATATGAAAGATCAGGATTGAGCTCAACTTCTTCAGGCTCAAGAACGTGAGATGGATCAGATCGATATCCTCTGAGCATTGAGACGTGGAAGACATTGTGTATCTTATCGAACTTGGGAGGAAGATCGAGTTGATAAGCTACAGGACCAATTCTTTCGACTACTTCAAATGGTCCGATAAACCGAGGACTTAGTTTGCCTCTTTTGCCAAATCAGAATACTTTCTTCCACGGGGAAACTTTGAGGAACACTTTATCTCCGACTTCATGTTGAATGTTTCTACATTTCAGATCAGCGTAAGACTTTTGACGATCAAAGGCTTGCTTCAATCGAGAATGAATGCTTTGAACTTGTTCTTCGGTTTCCCGAAGCAATTGTGGTCCCAAAACTTTATTATCACCGAGTTTAGACCAACACAGAGGTGTTTGACATCTTCTGCCATACAACGCTTTGAAAGGAGCCATTTGAATCGAAGATTGGAAGCTATTGTTGTAGGCGAATTCTACCAAAGGTAGCGATTTCTCCCAGTTCTTTCCGAAGTCAATGATACAAGCTCTGAGCATGTCTTCGAGAATTTGAATTACTCGCTCGAATTGACCATCGCTTTGCGGATGGAAAGCTGTGCTAAGATCCAGTTTGGTTTCGATAGCTTTATGTAGAGTCTTCCAAACTCGAGCTGTGAATCAGGGATCTCGATTGGAGACTATTGAGATTAGAACTTCATGTAAACGAATTACTTCTTGGATGTATAATTCAGCCAAGGCTTCAAGACTGAGATTCATTCTCACCGGAATGAAGTGTGCTGACTTGGTGAAATGATCAACGATCACCCAGATAGCGTCGCACTTTCTTGGCGAACAAGGAAGACCGGTTACGAAATCTATTGTGATCCGTTCCCATTTCCATTGCGGAAATTTGAGAGGTTGAAGCAAACTAGTAGGGACTTGGTGCCCGACTTTAACCCGTTGCCAGTTTAGACATTTTGCTACAGAGTCGTTGATAGCCGTTTTCATTCCTGGCCACCAATACAAGGGCTTGAGATCCTTGTACATCTTAACTGATCTAGGGTGGATCGAAAAAGAACTTTGGTGCGCTTCTTGTAGGATTTCATCTTGTAATTCTTTGTTATTAGGGACACATATACGATCTTTGAAATATAGAAGACCGTTTGAC
This sequence comes from Hibiscus trionum, assembly GCA_030270665.1. NCBI lineage: Eukaryota > Viridiplantae > Streptophyta > Magnoliopsida > Malvales > Malvaceae > Hibiscus > Hibiscus trionum. The sequence continues at coordinate 33,478,991 of BSYR01000026.1, read as the reverse complement.
TTAACAGAGAAGTCAGGATTAGACTCTAGCTTAGAATTGATTTTCTGAAATTCCGGATCAATTTGTTCAAGTTCTTTGATCCTGGTGATTAGAGTACCTTGAACTTGAAGTTCATTCAGATAATCCCGAGCCTTGCATAGCCGGAAATGAGCGTTGATAGCTAAAAAAGCTATGAATAAACAAATTGAAGACGTTACTTAGGTTACAAAATTTCATTTGAAGGATTTCTTGCTAAATAAGAAAGTGTTCAAATTCTTCCTTGACTATCAAGAAGGAATTCAAATGATCATTTTAAATTTGAAGATTGAACGTTTTCGAATTTTTGAGGATTTCGAGTAACTTACAGAGGTTCGGTTTTCGACTCAGAGCGTCGGCAACGACATTGGCTTTTCCGGGATGATAATCGATGGCCAGTCGTAGTCTTTGAGCAACTCTAACCATCTTCTTTGTCTAAGGTTCAGATCTTTTTGAGTGAGTAAATACTTCAGGCTTTTGTGATCAATGAACAACTTGCATCTTTCACCGAACAAGTAGTGTCGCCAAATTTTGAGCGCGAACACAATGGCTGCAAGCTCGAGATCGTGAGTAGGATAATTCAATTCGTGTTGCTTTAGTTGCCGGGAGGCGTATGCAATCACGTTGCCTTCTTGCATCAGAACACAACCTAGGCCCGAGTGTGATGCATCGTTGTACACTACGAATTCTTTGCCCGATTCGGGTTGAATAAGAACATGAGCGTGTGTCAAAGTTTTCTTGAGTTGATCAAAACTTCGTTGTTGTTTTTCTGACCACTCAAAGTTTATATCCTTTGGAGGAGTTTGGTTAATGGTGCTGCAATAGTGGAAAATCCTTTCACAAATCTTCGGTAATAGCCGGCTAATCCGAGGAAACTTCGGACTTCGCTCACATTTCTCAGAGGTCTCCAATCAAGGATAGTTTGAATTTTCTTTGAATCGACTTTGATTCCATCGGCAGAAATGATGTGTCTGAGGAATGAAACTTCGAATAACCAAAATTCACATTTAGTGAACTTGGCGTATAATTGGCGATCTTGGAGAGTTTGAAGCACAATTCGAAGATGATCAGCAAGTTCTTCCTTGTTCCGAGAGTATACAAGGATGTCGTCAATGAAAACAACCACGAACTTGTCAAGATAAGGCTTGAATACTCGATTCATCATGTCCATGAACACAACAGGGGCATTCGTTAAACCAAATGGCATTACTAGGAACTCGTAATGTCCATATACATGTACAATGACTTATTGGGCAGCAACCATTTCATTTAAAACACACCAATTTGGGCAGCAAGCTACATATACATTTCATACCAAATTGGACATCAAGCAACATATACAATTCAAGCCAAATTTGGGCAGCAAGCAAATGTACAATTCAAGCTAAATTGAACAGCAAACAACATATAATCTCATTGTCATCTTGGCAGCAACATTTCATAGTTTCACATCACAACATAGTTCATTTTAAATCTCAACCAAGTACACATATTCATTCCATATCATAAGGGCTAATACCCAACTTGTTCATTTAAACATATATCATTGTTCTAATCAGGTTATGCCTTGGAAGATTAATGAATTAGGTAATCAAGTCTTCATGTAACATGTAACATTAGATACTCAAAGTATCCATTTCTCATTTCAACTTATAACAGAGGATGCATAGGCATCAATGGTGACTTACCACCATTCAATTATCAAGGTGACTAACCATCTTATCAGGTTTATAGGTGACTAACCACCATCCTGTAACAAAGATCAGAGGAGCTCAATGACTCTAAGGCATGCCCTTCTACCTATAGACACTAATCAAACCAAGACTTTACTTATCTTTCTTTATTAACAAGAGCATTCACTTGCCAATCATTCATAATTTCAAAGGCATTTAACCATTTCAATAGGCATACACATATAATCAATCAAGCATCATGGTAACATAAAATTCTAGCAAGCACATGAGATCATTTTCATTTTATAATCATCAAAAACCAGTAGCAAAGCTTATCATTTAGTCTCATTTCACATAGCTCAAGCAATCAACACATCATAGCAACTAATCATATTTATGCTAAGCATGCTTATCTAACAAGCAATACACACTTACAACCATATCTGTTTACTCACAACTCCAAACAAAGAGTTCTTTATCATTCTAGAAAGCTAATAAACACACCTTTACAACCATGTATAGCACATATTTTTATCATTTTCCTATCAATACAGTTTATTACTTAAACATAGGGCATTTTCATAAACCTAATCTGCCTATGCTTAATTTGTGAATTTAGTGCATTTATAACCTATGTTTCACTACACCATTAATCTTGAGCTTTTAACCACATTTACCTACATATATTAACATAATAATGATGTTCCAGCAACCACAAAAACAGGGCATGTAAGTCCTCAATTATCAATCCTTACAAACTAGTCCATTTTGATCCTCTATGTGTTCTAATGATATTTAAACTATCAATTGATATATAATTCAAGCTAAACCATTTATTTTTCATTCCTACAATATCTCCCCTATTTCTAACAAATTTTCCAGAATTTATCAGCATCAATTAAACCCCTAAACATTTCAAAATTACAATTTAACCTAAGCAATTTCCAGATTCATTCAATTCTGAGCAGTCTTTTTTAATTCAATTTATAGCCACTTCCTATGTTGTTTTCATACTCAAGAGACCATTTTCTTATATTACTCATTCAGCTCTACAACTTTTATTTACAAAAGTTTTCCTAATTCGAACCCTAACCCATTAGAAATTCAAATTCAAAACAAGGCAATGTATGAACCCTAATCTGGGCAGATTCAATCTAAGTTCATGTTCATATTAAATTTCCAGAAATTTAGCTATTCTAACATGAACCCAACTATCAAACAACTTTATAACTTAATTCTAACCTTATTTACATCAACCATTCATAATCAAAATCATCAAAATATACCATAAATCTCAAGAACAACATCAAATGACTAACAAACACTTACTTGAGCTATGGAATCAACATGGATGTATTTTCCATTTAATTTCCAGCAACTTTCTTGTCTAATTTCTCTTAATTCTCGGTGAAGAAGATGAATGAAGAAGGTGGAAGATGATACTGGCTTTGGGTTTACACTTGTTTGATTTTAAGCCTTAATGGTCGAATATGGCTTAGTAAAGGACACATGGTTCCTTTGTTAGCCACGTTTGTTTCCACTAAGTGGAATTACATGTATTTTATTCTTATAATAATTTTAATTTATCAGCCACTATCTATATATATCTAATTATATATGTATATTAGTTATATATTTTACTTATAATAACATTAATTTGGTCCTATTTAAACTTTAATATAACATATGTGACATACATGTTATTACATATTATATTCAATTACTTATAAGTTTACACATGAATATATCTATTATTCGTACTTCATTTGTAACTGAATAGAGCTTAGTTTATATGGTTTCATTATAATCTTAACTAAATTGTAATTTTTTTACGCTACCCTTGTCGTTTTCTATAATTCTAACTAGGGTGGTTTTTAGGGTGTTACAACTCCTCCCCTTTAAAGAAAATTCGTCCTCAAATTTTACCTGAATCGAACAGATGAGGATATTGCTTTTTCATCATGTCCTCAGGTTCCCAAGTCGCTTCTTCGACGTTATGATTCCTCCAAAGAACTTTGACAAGAGGAACACTTTTATTTCGAAGTCTCTTGACTTCTCGATCGAGGATTCGAAATTGCGGTCCTTTTTGTAGAGGTTTCGAACGAGCGGGTCTAAATGGGTCGTAAAATGGACATGTTGGACTTTAAACTGAGTAAAAAGTACATAAATTGAGTTTTCGCAATATAATCATGTTGAAAAGATCGTAATCAATGATATGAACTCCTAAAATTTGATTAAAACATTTTTTCCGGTCCTTTTTGTAGAGGTTTTGGATGAGAGGGTCTAAATGGGCCGTAAAATGGACCCGTTAGACTTTAAACTGGGTAAAAAGTAAAAAAATTGAGTTTTTGCAATATAATCGTGTTGAAATGATCATAATCAATGATATGAAGTCCTAAAATTTGATTGAAACTTATTTTTCGGTCATTTTTGTAGAGGTTTCGGGCGAGCGGATCTAAATGGGCCGTAAAAAGGACCCGTTGCACTTTTAACTGAGTATAAAGCACATAAATTGATTTTTTTTGCAATATAATCGTGTTGAAAAGCTCGTAATCAATGATATGAACTTCTAAAATTTGATTAAAACTTGTTTTCCGGTCGTTTTTGTAGAGGTTCCGGGCAAGCGGGTCTAAGTGGGCCTTAAAATGGACTCGTTGGACTTTTAACTGAGTAAAAAAAATAGAAATTGAATTTTTGCAATACAATAGTGTTGAAAAGCTCGTAACTAATGTTATGAACTCCTAGGTTTTGATTAAAACTTGTTTTGCGGTCCTTTTTGTAGAGGTTTCCAACGAGTGGGTCTAAATGGGCCGTAGAATGGACCCGTTGGACTTTAAACTGAGTAAAAAGTACATAAATTGAGTTTTTGCAACATAATCATGTCGAAAAGATCGTAATCCATGATATGAACTCCTAAAATTTGATTAAAACATATTTTTCGGTACTTTTTGTAGAGGTTTCGGGCGAACGGGGCTAAATGGGCCGTAAAATGGACCCGTTGGACTTTTAACTTAGTAAAAATACATAAATTGAGTTTTTCCAATATAATCTTTTTGAAAAGCTCGTAATCAATTATATGAACTCCTAAAATTTGAATAAAACTTGTTTTTCGGTCATTTTTGTAGAGGTTTCCAGGGAACGGGTCTAAATGTGCCTTAAAATGGACCAGTTGGACTTTTAACTGAGTAAAAAGAACAAAAATCAAATTTTAGCAATACAATAGTGTTGAAAAGCTCGTAATCAATTATATGAACTCCTAGGTTTTGATTAAAACTTGTTTTGCGGTCCTTTTTGTAGAGGTTTCGGATGAGCGAGTTTAAATGGACTGTAAATTGGACCCGTTGGACTTTTAACTGAGTAAAAAGTACATAAATTAAGTTTTTGCAATGTAATCGTGTTGAAAAGCTCGTAATCAAAGATATGAACACCTAAATTTTGATTAAAACTTGTTTTCGGTCCTTTTTGTAGAGATTTCGGGAGAGTGGGTCTAAATGGGCCGTAAAATGGATCTGTTTGACTTTTAACTGAGTAAAAAATACAAAAATTGAGTTTTTGCTATATAATCTTGTTGAAAAGCTCGTAATCAATTATATGAACTCCTAAAATATAATTAAAACTTTTTTCGGTCCTTTTTGTAGAGGTTTCGGGCGAGCGGGGTTAAATGGCTCTTAAAATGGATCCATTGGACTTTTAACTAAGTCAAAAGAACATAAATTGAATTTTTGCAATACAATAGTGTTGAAAAGCTTGTAATCAATGTTATGAACTCCTAATTTTTGATTAAAACTTGTTTTGCGGTCCTTTTTGTAGAGGTTTTGGACGAGCAGGTCTAAATGGACCCGTTGGACTTTAAACTGAGTAAAAAGTACATAAATTGAGTTTTTTGCAATATAATCATGTTAAAAAAGCTCTTAATCAATGATATGAAATCCTAAAATTGGATTAAAACTTGTTTTTCGGTCCTTTTGTAGAGGTTTCGAGCGAGCGAGTCTAAATTGTCCTTAAAATGGACTCGTTGCACTTTTAATTGAGTAAAAAGAACATAAATTTAAATTTTACAATAAAATAGTGTTGAAACGATTGTAATCAAAGATGTGAACTCATAAGTTTTGATTAAAACTTGTTTTGCGGTCCTTTTTGTAGAGGTTTAGGACAAGCGGGCCTAAATAGGCCGTAAAATGGACCCGTTAGACTTTTAACTGAGTAAAAAGTTTATAAATTGAGTTTTTGCAATATAATCATGTTGAAAAGCTCGTAATCAAAGATATGAACTATGAAATTTGATTAAAACTTTTTTTTGTGGTCCTTTTTGTAGAGATTTCGAGCGAGCGGGTCTAAATGGGCCGTAAAATGGTCCCGTTGGACTTTTAATTGAGTAAAAAGTACATAAATTGAGATTTTGCAATATTATCATGTTGAAAAGCTCGTAATATATTATATGAACTCCTAAAATATAATAAAAACTTCTTTTTCGGTCCTTTTTGTAGAGGTTTTGGGCGAGCGGTGTTAAATGGGCCTTAAAATGGACCCATTGGACTTTTAACTGAGTAAAAAGAACATAAATTGAATTTTTGCAAGACAATAGTGTTGAAAAGCTTGTAATCAATGTTATGAACTCCTAAGTTTTGATTAAAACTTGTTTTGCGGTCCTTTTTGTAGAGGTTTTGGACGAGCGGATCTAAATGGTCCCGTTGGACTTTAAACTGAGTAAAAAGTACATAAATTGAGTTTTTGCAATATAATCATGTCAAAAAAGCTCTTAATCAATTATATGAACTCCTAAAATTTGATTAAAACTTGTTTTCTGTCCTTTTTGTAGAGGTTTCTGGCGAGCGGGGCTAAATGGGCCTTAAAATGGACCCAATGGACTTATAACTGAGTAAAAAGAATAGAAATTGAATTTTTGCAATACAATAGTGTTGAAAAGCTCGTAATCAATTATATGAACTCTTAAGTTTTGATTAAAACTTGATTTGCGGTCCTTTTTGTAGAGGTTTCCGACGAGCGGGTCTAAATGGGCCGTAGAATGGACCCGTTGGACTTTAAACTGAGTAAAAAGTACATAAATTGAGTTTTTGCAACATAATCATGTTGAAAAGATCGTAATCAATGATATGAACTCCTAAAATTTGATTAAAGCATATTTTTCGGTCCTTTTTGTTGAGGTTTCGGACGAGCGGGTCTAAATGGGCCGTAAAATGGACCCGTTGGACTTTTAACTGAGTAAAATATACATAAAATGAGTTTTTGCAATATAATCGTCTTGAAAAGCTCGTAATCAATTATATGAACTCCTAAAATTTTGTTAAAACTTGTTTTTCGGTCCTTTTTATAGGGGTTTCATGCGAGCGGGTCTAAATGGGCCTTAAATTGGACCCGTTGGACTTTTAACTGAGTAAAAAGAGCGGAAATTGAATTTTTGCAATACAATAGTTTTGAAAAGCTCGTAATCAATGATAGTCACTCCAATCATGAATGTTTTTATCCGTATCATTTCTAGCCGGGTCTTCGTTTACACTACTATTTTCAATAGGACCAAGGCTATCCATTGATTTACTTAGCCCACATCTGTATTCTAATTCCCCCTTAGACAAGATCAAATTGAACCATGATTTTTCCATAGAGCTTTCTTGCCTCTATTTACATGAAAGTACAATAGATGAATCCGATTATACCCTTACATACGTGGTTACCAGACACCCACGGGGAGGCCCATTACAGTACTTGTATGCTTCTAGCCGGAATTTTATTAAAAATGGGAGCATATGGATTAGTTCGTATCAATATGGAATTATTACCCCATGCTCATTCCATATTTTCCCCTGGTTGATAATAGTGGGTACAATACAAATAATTTATGCAGAGGTTTCGGGTGAGCGGGGCTAAATGGGCATTAAAATGGACCCAATGGACTAATAACTGAGTAAAAAGAATAGAAATTGAATTTTTGCAATACAATAGTGTTGAAAAGCTCGTAATCAATGATATGAACTCTTAAGTTTTGATTAAAACTTGATTTGCGGTCCTTTTTGTAGAGGTTTCCGACGAGCGGGTCTAAATTGGCCGTAGAATGGACCCGTTGAACTTTAAACTGAGTAAAAGTACATAAATTGAGTTTTTTCAACATAATCATGTTGTAAAGATCGTAATCAATGATATGAACTCCTAAAATTTGATTAAAACATATTTTTTGGTCCTTTTTGTAGAGGTTTCGGACGAGCGGGTCTAAATGGGCCGTAAAATGGACCCGTTGGACTTTTAACTGAGTAAAATATACATAAATTGAGTTTTTGCAATATAATCATCTTGAAAAGCTCGTAATCAATTATATGAACTCCTAAAATTTAATTATAACTTGTTTTCCGGTCCTTTTTGTAGTGGTTTCAGGTGAGCGGGTCTAAATGGGCCTTAAATTGGACCCGTTGGACTTTTAACTGAGTAAAAAGAGCAGAAATTGAATTTTTGCAATACAATAGTTTTGAAAAGCTCGTAATCAATGATATGAAATCTTAAGTTTTGATAAAAACTTGTTTTGCGGTCCTTTTTGTAGAGGTTTCGGACGAGCGGGTCTAAATGGGCCGTAAAATAGGCCCGTAAGACTTTTAACTGAGTAAAAAGTACGTAAATTGAGCAAATGTAACAATTTTTACTCACTAGAGTTTGTCTATACAAGAAAATGACAATTAGGCACTAACACATATTTTTGATCATATGATGTTTTACAACTGAAGCATTAACCATTACTACATGCTTTGAGGGCCCTTTTATACTCCTTAATGAGTTTGTAGCCGTTACTAGCTGTTGGGGTTGAATTGGTGCCGATGGAGACTTAATTTCCCACCATAAATGCAGTTCTGCAGCTCCCCGTTTCGAAACACTCTTGAAATAGAAAGAGCCGTTGCAGCACCCGTATCGAAACGTCCTTGGCCGTATCGGAACGCCCATATCGAAACGCTTATCATCGTATCGAAATGCTCTGCATTTAAATGTTAGTTGGGAAATAGTCGTTGGGGTTTTATGACCGTTGAGGTCAATGCCACGTAGGCATATCGAAACGACAGAGACCGTATCGAAACAATAGGCAAAATTCTCATCCAGTAAGGCCCGTTTCGAAACACTTTAACACTGTAAATAACCGTATCGAAACACCTAGGGGTGTTTCGAAAAACCTGGATGGTTTTGTTAGACTTGGCATTGAAAACATGTAAAAACCTTTTAAAACATCCCTTAAACATAGTTTCAAGTTGTTTGGACTATAGAAACAATTTTGAATTCTTTTTAACTTTGTCCAAAACATTTTTCAATTATTATATCAAAACATTATTTCTACACAATATAATTGTTTTGAAAAGCTAGTAATCAATTATATAAAGTCCTTTTTGTAGAGGTTTCGGGCGAACGAGTCTAAATGGGCCTTAAAATAGACCCGTTGAACTTTTATCTGAGAAAAAAGAACATAAATTGAATTTTTGCAATACAATAGTGTTGAAAAGATCGTAATCAATGATATGAACTCATAAGTTTTGATTAAAACTTGTTTTGCGGTCCTTTTTGTAGAGGTTTGGGACAAGCGGGTCTAAATAGGCCCTAAAATGGACCCGTTGGACTTTTAACTTAGTAAAAAGTATATAAATTGAGTTTTTGCAATATAATCTTGCTGAAAAGCTTGTAATCAAAGATATGAACTCCAAAAATTTAATTAAAACTTTTTTTGCGGTCCTTTTTGTAGAGATTTTGGGCGAGCGGGTCTAAATGGGACGTAAAATGGTCCCGTTGGACTTTTAATTGAGTAAAAAGTACATAAATTGAGCATTTGCAATATTACCGTGTTGAAAAGCTCGTAATAAATTATATGAACTCCTAAAATTTGATTAAAACTTGTTTTCGGTACTTTTTGTAGAGGTTTCGGGCGAACGGGGCTAAATGTGCCGTAAAATGGACCCGTTGGACTTTTAACTTAGTAAAAAATACAGAAATTGAGTTTTTCCAATATAATCTTTTTGAAAAGCTCGTAATCAATTATATGAACTCCTAAAATTTGAATAAAACTTGTTTTTCGGTCCTTTTTGTAGAGGTTTTGGGCGAGCGGGTCTAAATGGGCCCGTTGGACTTTTAACTGAGTAAAAAGAACAAAAATCGAATTTTTGCAATACAATAGTGTTGAAAAGCTCGTAATCAATGATATGAACTTCTAGGTTTTGATTAAAACTTGTTTTGCGGTCCTTTTTGTAGAGGTTTCGGATGAGCGAGTTTAAATGGACTGTAAATTGGACCCGTTGGACTTTTAACTGAGTAAAAAGTACATAAATTGAGTTTTTGCAATGTAATCGTGTTGAAAAGCTTTGAATCAAAGATATGAACACCTAAAATTTGATTAAAACTTGTTTTCAGTCCTTTGTGTAGAGATTTCGGGCGAGTGGGTCTAAATGGGCTAAAATGGATCTGTTTGACTTTTAACTGAGTAAATAATAAAAAAATTGAGTTTTTGCTATATAATCTTTTTGTAAAGCTCGTAATCAATTATATGAACTCCTAAAATTTGATTAAAACTTGTTTTTCAGTCCTTTTGTATAGGTTTCGGGCGAGCAGGTCTAAATAGGACTTGGAATGGACCCGTTGGACTTTTAACTGAGTCAAAAATACAGAAATATAGTTTTTGCAACAATAGTGTTGAAAAGCTTGTAATCAATGTTATGAACTCCTAAGTTTTGAATAAAACTTGTTTTGCAGTCCTTTTTGTAGAGGTTTTTGACGAGTAGGTCTAAATGGACCCGTTGGACTTTAAACTGAATAAAAATTATATAAATTTAGTTTTTGCAATATAATCATGTTAAAAAATCTCTTAATCAATGATATGAAATCCTAAAATTGGATTAAAACTTGTTCTTCGGTCCTTTTGTAGAGGTTTCGGGCGTCCGAGTCTAAATGGGCCTTAAAATGGACTCGTTGGACTTTTACTTAAGTAAAAAGAACATAAATTGAATTTTTACAATACAATAGTGTTGACACGATCGTAACCAATGATATGAACTCATAAGTTTTGATTAAAACTTGTTTTGCGGTCCTTTTAGTAGAGGTTTGGGACAAGCGAGTCTAAATAGGCCGTAAAATGGACCCGTTGGACTTTTAACTGAGTAAAAAGTTTGTAATTGAGTTTTTGCAATATAATCATGTTGAAAAGCTCGTAATCAAAGTTATGAACTCCTGAAATTTGATTAAAACTTTTTTTGCGGTCCTTTTTGTAGATATTTCGAGCGAGAGTGTCTAAATGAGCCGTAAAATGGTCATGTTGGACTTTTAATTGAGTAAAAAGTACATAAATTGAGATTTTGCAATATTATCATGTTGAAAAGCTCGTAATCAATTATATGAACTCCTAAAATATAATTAAAACTTGTTTTTCGGTCCTTTTGTTAGAGGTTTCGGGCGAGCGGTGTTAAATGGGCCTTAAATTGGACCCATTGGACTTTTAACTGAGTAAAAAGAACATAAATTGAATTTTTGCAATACAATAGTGTTGAAAAGCTTGTAATCAATGTTATGAACTCCTAAGTTTTGATTAAAACTTGTTTTGCGGTCCTTTTTGTAGAGGTTTTGGACGAGCGGGTCTAAATGGACTCGTTGGACTTTAAACTGAGTAAAAAGTACAGAAATTGATTTTTGCAATATAATCATGTTAAAAAAGCTCTTAATCAATTATATGAACTCCTAAAATTTGATTAAAACATGTTTTTCTGTCCTTTTTGTAGAGGTTTCGGGCGAGCGGGGCTAAATGGGCCTTAAAATGGACCCAATGGACTTATAACTGAGTAAAAAGAATAGAAATTGAATTTTTGCAATACAATAGTGTTGAAAAGCTCGTAATCAATGATATGAACTCTTAAGTTTTGATTAAAACTTGATTTGCGATACTTTTTATAGAGGTTTCCGACGAGCGGGTCTAAATGGGCCGTAAAATGGACACGTTGGACTTTAAACTAAGTAAAAAGTACATAAATTGAGCTTTTCCACATAATCATGTTGAAAAGATCGTAATCAATGATATGAACTCCTAAAATTTGATTAAATCTTATTTTTCGGTCCTTTTTGTAGAGGTTTCGGACGAGCGAGTCTAAATGGGCCGTAAAATGGACCTGTTGGACTTTTAACTGAGTAAAATATACAGAAATTGAGTTTTTGCAATATAATCGTCTTGAAAAGCTCGTAATCAATTATATGAACTCCTAAAATTTTATTATAACTTGTTTTTCGGTCCTTTTTGTAGAGGTTTCAGTCGAGCGGGTCTAAATGGGCCTTAAATTGGACCAGTTGGACTTTTAACTGAGTAAAAAGAGCAGAAATTGAATTTTTGAAATACAATAGTTTTGAAAAGCTCGTAATCAATGATATGAACTCTTAAGTTTTGATTAAAACTTGTTTTGAGGTCCTTTTTGTAGAGGTTTCGGACGATCGAGTCTAAATGGGCCTTAAAATGGACTCGTTGGACTTTTACTTGAGTAAAAAGAACATAACTTGAATTTTTACAATACAATAGTGCTGAAACGATCGTAACCAATGATATGAACTCATAAGTTTTGATTAAAACTTGTTTTGCGGTCCTTTTGTAGAGGTTTGGGACAAGCGGGTCTAAATAGGCCGTAAAATGGACCCGTTGGACTTTTAACTGAGTAAAAAGTTTATAAATTGAGTTTTTGCAATATAATCATGTTGAAAAGCTCGTAATCAAAGATATGAACTCCTGAAATTTGATTAAAAACCTTTTTTACGGTCCTATTTGTAGAGATTTCGAGCGAGCGGGTCTAAATGGGCCGTAAAATGGTCCCGTTGGACTTTTAATTGAATAAAAAGTACATAAATTGAGATTTTTCAATATTGACATGTTGAAAAGATCGTAATCAATGATATGAACTCCTAAAATTTGATTAAATCTTATTTTTGGTCCTTTTTGTAGAGGTTTCAGACCAGCGAGTCTAAATCGGCCGTAAAATGGACCTGTTGGACTTTTAACTGAGTAAAGTATACAGAAATTGAGTTTTTGCAATATAATTGTCTTGAAAAGCTCGTAATCAATTATTTGAACTCCTAAAATTTTATTATAACTTGTTTTTCGGTCCTTTTTGTAGAGGTTTCAGGCGAGCGGGTCTAAATGGGTCTTAAATTGGACCAATTGGACTTTTAACTGAGTAAAAATAGCAGAAATTGAATTTTTGCAATACAATAGTTTTGAAAAGCTCGTAATCAATGATATGAACTCTTAAGTTTTGATTAAAACTTGTTTTGAGGTCCTTTTTGAAGAGGTTTCGGACGACCGAGTCTAAATGGGCCTTAAAATGGACTCGTTGGACTTTTACTTGAGTAAAAAGAACATAACTTGAATTTTTACAATACAATAGTGTTGAAACGATCGTAACCAATGATATGAACTCATAAGTTTTGATTAAAACTTGTTTTGCGGTCCTTTTTGTAGAGGTTTGGGACAAGCGGGTCTAAATAGGCCGTAAAATGGACCCGTTGGAATTTTAACTGAGTAAAAAGTTTATAAATTGAGTTTTTGCAATATAATCATGTTGAAAAGCTCGTAATCAAAGATATGAACTCCTGAAATTTGATTAAAACTTTTTTTGCGGTCCTTTTTGTAGAGATTTCGAGCGAGCGGGTCTAAATGGGCCGTAAAATGGTCCCGCTGGACTTTTAATTGAATAAAAAGTACATAAATTGAGATTTTTCAATATTGTCATGTTGAAAAGATCGTAATTAATGATATGAACTCCTAAAATTTGATTAAATCTTATTTTTTGGTCCTTTTTGTAGAGGTTTCAGACCAGCGGGTCTAAATGGGCCGTAAAATGGACCTGTTGGACTTTTAACTGAGTAAAATATACAGAAATTGAGTTTTTGCAATATAATCGTCTTGAAAAGCTCGTAATCAATTATTTGAACTCCTAAAATTTTATTATAACTTGTTTTTCGGTCCTTTTTGTAGAGGTTTCAGGCGAGCGGGTCTAAATGGGCCTTAAATTGGACCAGTTGGACTTTTAACTGAGTAAAAATAGCAGAAATTGAATTTTTGCAATACAATAGTTTTGAAAGGCCTGTAATCAATGATATGAACTCTTAAGTTTTTGATTAAAACTTGTTTTGTGGTCCTTTTTGTATAGGTTTCGGACGAGCGGGGCTAAATGGGCCGTAAAATAGGCCCGTAGGACTTTTAACTGAGTAAAAAGTACATAAATTGAGTTTTTGCAATATGTTGGGATGTACAGTGCTCGATTCCTTCAACTGTTCTTGCTCGCCAAGTTGGGGAGAAGTGGAAATTTGGGTGTAAGAGGTGTGGAAGCTAAAAAGATTAAGGACACGATGATTTATAGTGGTTCAACCTTCTAACCAAGGTCTACATCCACTACCTTAGCTTCCCACTAAGGATTTCCAATCAATCCACTATTGATTTGTCCTCTTTTCTAGGCTTAGGAGGAAACCCTTACAAACCGATCAAGCTTTCCACCCAAAGCCTTGATCAAACCCTCTTTACAAAGAGATAAAAATAAGCAAACGCATATCCCTCTAATAGGAATTTGTTTGCACAATTAAGCTCTCACCCAGTGTAACGCCCCGGTTTTGGGCTTAGGAGTTTTGAGTTTCGGACCGGTTCGGTCGGATCGCGGTTCGAATATATAAGAGTGAATTTAGGAAAACCTAGTTTGGGTTGCATTAAAAATATGGAAAAAAATGTTCTAAAATCCTCTTTTATTATATATAAGAGTTTGGTTAAATCAATTTTACAAAATGAGGTTTGGAAGTGTGACATTTTGGTTAGTGACCAAAATGTAATTTTCGAAAACTGTGAGACTGTTTTAAAAAGGATTGGAACTTTGAATATTTAAGGAGCTATTTACCCAATGGGAGTTTCTCCATATTTTTCTAAGATATTAAATGATTTATTAAAGGTTTTTAAATAAAAGAAAAGTGGAGGGAAGATATTTTATCATTTTCCAACTAACTTTTCCATTTTCCATTTTCTCTCATCTTTTCTCTCAAACCAAACACATTTTCTCCAGATCTTTTCCTCAGATTTTGTCACCTAAATATCACATTTCAACTCTCTTTTGATCTCTAATCATCTCTTCAACAAAACCTCACCATTTGCTAAGTGGATTTTCAAGATTTTGGTTCCAAAAAGGGAGGAAACTCAAGTTTGGAGGTAAGAATGTCCTTCTCCTCTGAACTTTAAGTTCTTTACTGAAATTCCCAAGTTCTCAATCCTTAAATTGTGTTTTATAAAAGGTTTTATTGATTTATTCTTGATCCTGGCTTTTAAATGCAAGATTTGATTGATTTTGATGAAATTTTCGTATGATCTGATTGGGCTGTGTTTTGAGGTGTCAAGTTGATGTTAATTGAATGCTAATTTGATGTGAAATTGAGTTTTAATCAATGCAATCCCGGATAGGTTGAATTTCCTAAGTTTAGCTTGTGTTCTTGGTTGTTTTTGGAGTGATCTTGTTGATCTGTTATAGCTGGAGGTATAAGGACGTGGTTAGATCCTTTTTGGATGTTATTTGATGTTTAAGGATGCTTAGATTTGATGGATCTTGGCTGGGTAGTGTTGAGGAGTTGTTTGGATGCATTTTCGGTTGTGTTTGGTAGCCGAAAATGGAGTGTGGATGAGAACAACGAGTTTTGATGCTTTCATTGAGGGTATTAATGCATGATGATGCATTAATCTACTGTTTTGATGTGTTTAAAACAAGGGAGTCATCTTTGGATCCTAGTGGTGTTGATCTGGAAGCTTGATTGGTGTTTCGGCAAGAGGCGAAATGGAATCGGTGAGTGGATTTTGGTTTTCGGCTTTGAAACCAATGTTTCGAAGGTTTGAGAGCTTAGTCTAAGTCTAAACAACTTTGCTAAGCTCAAGAGTAAGTTTTCGGAAAAACTCTCTTGTTGAGGAACCATGTGATGGTTGGGTGCAATGTGATTGTTTGTATGTTTTAAATTCTGTTTTAAAGCATATCTAGCATGTGTATTTGCTGAGATTGTAAGCCATGTGTAGGAGGAAGCTCAAGGTGAGAGTTCCTTGTTTTTGAACATTGTTCTATTGTGGTTTGATGCTTAAAGATGCATGATGTTTATGGCTTTGTTAAATGCTTTAAAACAGTAGAATATGGTTGTTAATGATGATTATTGGCAAGTGATGGTTAAGGTCACAAAGGTGTTTAAAAGTCCTTGTGTGAGCCTTGTTTATTTAAGAACATCAAGGTGTTTAAAAGTCCTTGGATGATTCTTGTTAAGAACGACATGGTGTTTAAAAGTCCATGGTTGGTTCTTGGTTAAGGTTCAAGGTGTTTAAAAGTCCTTGTGTAAGCCTTGTTATTTAAGAACATCAAGGTGTTTAAAAGTCCTTGGATGATTCTTGTTAAGAACGACATGGTGTTTAAAAGTCCATGGTTGGTTCTTGGTTAAGGTTCAAGGTGTTTAAAAGTCCTTGTGTAAGCCTTGTTACTTAAGAACATCAAGGTGTTTAAAAGTCCTTGGATGGTTCTTGTTGAGGACACAAAGGTGTTTAAAAGTCCTTGTGTGGTCCTTGTCATGGTGTTTAAAAGTCCATGGGTTAAGGACACAATGGTGTTTAAAAGTCCATGTGTGGTCCTTGGAACTTATAAGGTTACAATGGTGTTTGAAAGTCCATATGTGAATCTTATGTTGAATGTATCACTTGTTGCCAATATGACTTGATAAAGATTGAAGCATGAATTGCTTGTTTTTAAATGCTTGTGAGCATGTTCAAATGTTGTTTTGAAGTATGGTTTATAAAGGTGTTTTGTAAATGCATTATTGTGTGGTTTATTGAGCATTCCTCACTAAGCTTATGCTTACGCTCTCTCTCTTTTCTTAAACCAATAATGCAGAGCATTAAAGTGCATTTGGGGGCAGCAAGTTGGTGAAGAATCCAAGTGGTGAACAAGGCTCATGTATGGTGAACATTTTCTCAAACTATTAGCTTTTGGGTATTTGGCAATGGGGAACCTATGTTGTTGTTTTGGGAGATGTTTTGGACTCCCTAAGTTGTATAAATGTTGTTAACATTGTTTGTTCTTGTAATTGGCCATTATGTGTTTGAATTGATGGTTTGATGCTTGAATGGTTTGCTAAATAGGATGCATGCCTATAGAATTGGGGATTTTCATAATTGATGCCATGTTGATATTTGGTTGAGGCAATGATGTTCCTTGAATGTTGTATGACTTGTTGGTAAAGTCTGGTTGTCTTTGGAGCATGTTTGATAGGTTAATTGTGCATTAAACCAGCTATTTTTCTGCAATCTGGGCAGCCTGTTTCGGAACAGATGCTACCGTATCGGAACAGGGGCCTGAAATGGCCTGGGCGTTCCGAAACGGATGCAGCCGTTCCGGAACGGAAGTGCCACTGCCAGACACTGTTTCGGAACCTGTTGCGGAACGGTCCCGCGTTTCGGAACGGGTCTCCCTGTTCCGGAACACCCGACCGTTGGACACTGAAATTGTTGGCTATATGTTTTGTTTTGTTTGCGTTTTGGTCCTGAATCCTGTTTACGCAATTGATTGAGTTTGTGATGTCCGTTTGAGCTGAAATTTGACAGACAAGCATGAAACATGACTAATTCCATATTGGTAACTTAAAAGTGGGTTAAGTCCCTGTATTTTCCAAAATTTACATTTTGGTCCCTAAAGTCTTGATTTGTTCAAATTAAGTCCCTGAACGTTTTCCGTCTGCGATGATCTTTGAGTATGATGTTTGTATGATCATAACTAGGGTTAACGTGCATCTAGATAAGATTTAAAAGAAAAAAAAGGGTCGTTAATCAAGGTTGACTTTCGAGTTGACTTTGGTTTTCCCCGTGTAAACTTCTTAATTCGGTTCAACCGTCTGGGCCGGGTTAAGGGGGTTACATTTGATGGTATCAGAGCTGAGTTCTCGAGTAATTGGGAATATTTATGTGAATGTTTAAAGTACGTATGCTTTGTATGCTTGTTGGGTGAAAGCATGTTGAGTGAATTGCATGTATGTTGCAATTGAGATGTGTGCTGTGATGAAGCATGTTGTGGGTACCCATTGCCAAATCAAAGCTAATGAAATGAAGTTGTTTTAATTGGAAATGAGCTTGAGTACTTGGATTGCTTACCTTGCTGAGCCTGATTTTTTTTATTTGCATTGTGATTGCATAGTTAGAGTATGGCACCTCGTAGAGAGTTGAGGAGTAATGTGCGAGCTACGGCTCAGAATGAGAATGAAAATGAAGAGAATGTTGAGAGTGCGGTCTTACCTCCTCCACCTGGCGGTGGTGGTGCTGGGGCTGAAGAAGCTGGAGCTGCAGCTGGTGCTGGGGCTGCTGGACCTGAGGCTGGTCAGGGGCAAGCTGTTCTTGACATGACGGTGCTGATTCAAGCTATAGCTGGTGCTTTTCAAGCAGCGGTAGCTGGAGCTCGTGGAGCTGGGCATCAGGAAGATGCTGGAGTTAGACTACCCTTGGAGCGTTTGCGCAGTCTGGGAGGGACGGAGTTCAGGGGTATGTCTGCTGAAGGTTCTGAGGCTTGGTTAGAGAGTACCAAGAGAATCTTGGGTCAGATGAGTTGCACTGATGTGCAGAAGCTTGGCTGTGTAGTATCTTTGCTACAGAAGGATGCTTATACGTGGTGGACAACCACTATCGCTGGGATGGCGGAAGCTGATGTAACTTGGACATTCTTTCAGAATGTGTTCAAGAGAAGGTATCTAGGTGTGAGGTACCTAGATGAAAAGAAGAGGGAATTCATGTCTCTTACCCAGGGGAGCATGACGGTGGCTGAGTATGAAGTGCAGTTTGTTCGACTCAGTCAATATGCACCTGAGCTGGTTCCGGATGAGCGAGCGAGGTGTGAAAGGTTCCGTTATGGTTTAGTGACGGATGTAAAGATGTATGTGCTGGCTACCGAGTATGATGATTTTGATGTGTTGGTGGGCCGAGCAAAGGACATTGAGATGAACTTGGGTTTATCTGCTAGAAGTGCTGGATCAAGTGCTGGTAAGCGAGCTGCTGAATATAGTTCCGGTGGTGGACGGAACAAGAGGGGACGTGATCAGAAGTATCAGTCCTCAGCTAAGCGAGGTGGTGGTGCGCCTGCCCGGGGAGGCAATGCTAGAGTTGATCCGAGTGCTTGTTGGACATGTGGTTCGCATGGCCATATGAAACGTGATTGTCCTCGTGCTGTGAGAGAGGTGCAAGCTCCTGTTGTAGCTGCTGGTAATGTGTGCTGGAATTGTGGATCTGCGGATCATGTGAGGAGAGAGTGTCCTATGTTGGCTGGTGGCCAAGGGCGTGCTCCTGTTGTTGCAGCGCCACAGAGAGGCCGTGGGCGCGGCCGTGGTAACTTCCAGCGGAGAGAGGAAGGTGGTCGGGGTGTGGCTCATGTTGTAGCTGTATAGCCTGAGGGTGGCGGCCAAGCCAGGATGTTTGCTCAGCGGGAGGGGAGGAATGACGCGGATGTGATCGCAGGTACTTTTACTTTGCAATCCTTGTCATTACTTTCCTTGATTGATTCTGGATCTACGCACTCTTACATATTGCGTGAGCATGCTGAATTGCTTGGGTTGCCTGTTGAGTCTTTGGATGTTGGTATGCGGGTCACTAGTTCTTTTGGAGAGACTGTTGTGACTCGAAAGCTTTATAGAAGGTGTCCTTTGGTTGTTCAAGATCATGTTTTTCATGTTGACCTTATGGAGTTACCTTTCTATGGTTTTGATGTAATCCTTGGTATGGATTGGCTTGCTGAGCATCGCGCTGTGGTGGATTGTGAGAATAAGCGAGTTTCGTTGAAGCTTGCGGATGATTATTCGGTGGTTGTGGTTGGTGAGAATGTGAAGTTTCTTGCCAATGTGGTGTCTTCTTTGGAGGCGAGCCGGATGTTGAGGCAAGGTTGTGAAGCTTACCTGGCCTTTGTGATGAATCCTAGTTCTAAGGAGTTGCGTGCGCAAGACATCAGGATTGTGCGAGAGTTTCCTGGTGTGTTTCCTGAGGAGTTGCCTGGTTTACCTCCTAATCGCGAGGTGGAGTTTGGGATTGAGCTGTATGAGAATACAACTCATGTGTCCATTACTCCCTATCGGATGGCACCTAAGGAGCTGAAAGAGCTGAAGACGCAATTGCAAGAGTTGCTTGATCGTGGTTTCATTCGGCCAAGTGTGTCGCCTTGGGGTGCACCGGTCTTGTT
This sequence comes from Hibiscus trionum, assembly GCA_030270665.1. Lineage (NCBI taxonomy): Eukaryota > Viridiplantae > Streptophyta > Magnoliopsida > Malvales > Malvaceae > Hibiscus > Hibiscus trionum. The sequence goes on along the minus strand of BSYR01000026.1, from coordinate 33,459,082 downwards.
TGTGAAGAAGAAGGATGGCACTATGAGAATGTGCATTGATTATCGTCAGCTGAACAAGTTGACTATCAAGAATCGGTATCCTTTACCGAGGATTGATGATCTCTTTGATCAATTTCGGGGAGCAGCTGTGTTCTCTAAGATTGACTTGAGGTCAGGGTATTACCAGTTGAAGGTGAAAGATGTGGATGTGCCTAAGACAACTTTCAGGACAAGGTATGGGCATTATGAGTTTCTTGTGATGCCGTTTGGGTTAACAAATGCTCCTGCAACTTTCATGGACATGATGAATCGTGTGTTTCATGAATACCTGGATAAGTTTGTTGTGGTGTTCATTGATGATATCCTTGTGTACTCGCGTACTGAGGAGGAACATGAAGAGCATTTGAGGATTGTGTTGCAAGCTTTGTTGGAGAATCAGCTTTATACTAAGCTGAGCAAGTGTGAGTTCTGGTTAAGTGAAGTGGTGTTTCTTGGGCATGTGGTTTCTGCCGAGGGAATTCGTGTTGACCCTCAGAAGATTGAGGCGGTGATGAATTGGAAGGTTCCTAAGTCTGTTCATGAGGTTCGTAGTTTCCTTGGTTTGGCGGGATACTACCGGAGGTTTGTGGATGGGTTTTCTAAGATTGCTGCACCTTTGACGAAGTTGTTGCAAAAGGATGTTGGGTATGAGTGGACGGAAGCGAGACATCAGGCTTTTGAGAAGCTTAAGGTAGCTTTGACGCAAGCTCCTATCTTGGTTCAGCCTGAATCAGGGAAAGAGTTTGTGGTGTATAGCGATGCATCCTATGTTGGTTTAGGATGTGTGTTGATGCAAGAGGGTAAGGTGGTGGCTTATGCATCGCGGCAGTTGAAGGTGCATGAGCGCAATTATCCTACGCATGACATTGAGTTGGCTGCGGTGGTTTTTGCTTTGAAGATCTGGAGACATTACCTGTATGGTGAGAAGTGTACTGTGTACACGGATCACAAGAGTCTGAGGTATCTGATGTCTCAGAAGGAGTTGAATCTTAGGCAGCGGCGTTGGGTGGAGTTGCTCAAGGATTGTGATTTGACGATTGAGTATCACCCTGGAAAAGCTAATGTTGTAGCGGATGCCTTGAGTAGGAAGGTAGCAGTTGAGTTGAGGGCTATGTTTGCCAGTTTGAGTATTTCGCGTGATGGTGGTCTTGTGGCTGAGTTGCAAGTGAAACCATCTTTGGTTCAGTTGATCAAGGAAAAGCAGTTCTGGATGATTCCTTGGTACCTCATGTTCAGGATATCGCGGAGGGTAGGCCTTCGGATTTCTGTTTCAATGATGATGGTGTGTTGTGTTTTGGGAGTCGGATAGTAGTGCCCAATGATGCTGAGTTGAGGCGTGCTATTCTGACTGAAGGTCATAGTGGTCCTTTTGCTATGCACCCAGGTAGTACTAAGATGTATCGGGATCTTCGTGATGAGTACTATTGGGTGGGTTTGAAGAAGGATGTGGCTGAGTTTGTGAGCAAGTGCATGGTGTGTCAGCGAGTTAAGGCTGAGCATCAGGTTCCTTCAGGGTTGTTGCAACTGTTGAAGATTCCTGAATGGAAGTGGGAAAGGGTTACCATGGATTTTGTGTCTGGGTTACCTTTATCACCATCGAAGAAGAATTCGGTGTGGGTGATTGTGGATCGCCTGACGAAGTGTGCGCATTTCTTGCCTGTGCATACTACGTACTCCTTGGATAAGCTTGCGGAGCTGTACATTGCTGAGATTGTGCGGATGCACGGTGTGCCAAAGTCGATTGTATCGGATAGGGATCCGAGGTTTACATCGCGGTTCTGGCAGTGTTTGCATCAAGCTTTGGGTACACGGTTGAATTTCAGTACATCTTATCATCCTCAGTCGGATGGTCAGTCCGAGCGTGTTATCCAGGTTTTGGAGGATATGTTGAGGTGCTGCGTGATTGAGTTCCAGGGCTCTTGGGAGAAACATTTTCCTTTGGTGGAGTTTGCCTATAACAATAGTTATCAGGCGAGTATTCAAATGGCACCTTATGAGGCTTTGTACGGGAGGAAGTGTAGGACTCCTCTTTGTTGGGCTGAAACAGGTCAGAAGTTGGTGTCGATGCCGGCTTTGTTGAAAGGAACCACCGAGAAGGTGAAGCTCATTTGTGAGCGTTTGAAGGAAGCTTCTGATCGGCAAAAGTCTTACGCGGATTTGAAGCGTAAGGAGATTGAGTATGCGGTGGGTAACCGTGTGTTTTTTAGGGTTTCGCCTTGGAAAAAGGTGATGAGGTTTGGACGTAAGGGCAAGTTGAGCCCTAGGTACATTGGACCATACGAGGTTGTTGAGCGTGTGGGTCCTGTTGCGTACAAGTTGAGGTTACCTCAGGAGTTGGAGAAAATTCATGATGTGTTTCATGTTTCTATGCTTCGGAAGTATATATCAGATCCTTCGCATGTGATGCCTGTGGAAGAAGTGGAATTGAATCCGGATTTGACCTATGATGAGGAACCGGTGAAGGTTCTGGATTCGGATAGCAAGGTTCTTCGTGGCAAGACCATTGAGTTGGTGAAGGTGTTGTGGAAGCATCGTGGTGTTGAGGAAGCCACGTGGGAACGGAAGGATGACATGCTGAAGCAGTTTCCGTACCTCTTTCCTTCAGGTAAATTTCGAGGACGAAATTTCTTAAGGGGGGAGAGTTGTAACGCCCCGGTTTTGGGCTTAGGAGTTTTGAGTTTCGGACCGGTTCGGTCGGATCGCGGTTCGAATATATAAGAGTGAATTTAGGAAAACCTAGTTCGGGTTGCATTAAAAATATGGAAAAAATGTTCTAAAATCCTCTTTTATTATATATAAGAGTTTGGTTAAATCAATTTTACAAAATGAGGTTTGGAAGTGTGACATTTTGGTTAGTGACCAAAATGTAATTTTTGAAAACTGTGAGACTGTTTTAAAAAGGATTGGAACTTTGAATCTTTAAGGAGCTATTTACCCAATGGGAGTTTCTCCAGATTTTTCTAAGATATTAAATGATTTATTAAAGGTTTTTAAATAAAAGAAAAGTGGAGGGAAGATATTTTATCATTTTCCAACTAACTTTTCCATTTTCCATTTTCTCTCATATTTTCTCTCAAACCAAACACATTTTCTCCAGAGCTTTTCCTCAGATTTTGTCACCTAAATATCACATTTCAACTCTCTTTTGATCTCTAATCATCTCTTCAACAAAACCTCACCATTTGCTAAGTGGATTTTCAAGATTTTGGTTCCAAAAAGGGAGGAAACTCAAGTTTGGAGGTAAGAATGTCCTTCTCCTCTGAACTTTAAGTTCTTTACTGAAATTCCCAAGTTCTCAATCCTTAAATTGTGTTTTATAAAAGGTTTTATTGATTTATTCTTGATCTTGGCTTTTAAATGCAAGATTTGATTGATTTTGATGAAATTTTCATATGATCTGATTGGGCTGTGTTTTGAGGTGTCAAGTTGATGTTAATTGAATGCTAATTTGATGTGAAATTGAGTTTTAATCAATGCAATCCCGGATAGGTTGAATTTCCTAAGTTTAGCTTGTGTTCTTGGTTGTTTTTGGAGTGATCTTGTTGATCTGTTATAGCTGGAGGTATAAGGACGTGGTTAGATCCTTTTTGGATGTTATTTGATGTTTAAGGATGCTTAGATTTGATGGATCTTGGCTGGGTAGTGTTGAGGAGTTGTTTGGATGCATTTTCGGTTGTGTTTGGTAGCCGAAAATGGAGTGTGGATGAGAGGAGCGAGTTTTGATGCTTTCATTGAGGGTATTAATGCATGATGATGCATTAATCTACTGTTTTTGATGTGTTTAAAACAGGGGAGTCATCTTTGGATCCTAGTGGTGTTGATCCGGAAGCTTGATTGGTGTTTCGGCAAGAGGCGAAACGGTATCGGTGAGTGGATTTTGGTTTTCGGCTTTGAAACCAATGTTTCGAAGGTTTGGGAGCTTAGTCTAAGTCTAAACAACTTTGCTAAGCTCAAGAGTAAGTTTTCGGAAAAACTCTCTTGTTGAGAAACCATGTGATGGTTGGGTGCAATGTGATTGTTTGTATGTTTTAAATTCTCTTTTTAAAGCATATCTAGCATGTGTATTTGCTGAGATTGTAAGCCATGTGTAGGAGGAAGCTCAAGGTGAGAGTTCCTTGTTTTTGAACATTGTTCTATTGTGGTTTGATGCTTAAAGATGCATGATGTTTATGGCTTTGTTAAATGCTTTAAAACAGTGGAATATGGTTGTTAATGATGATTATTGGCAAGTGATGGTTAAGGTCACAAAGGTGTTTAAAAGTCCTTGTGTGAGCCTTGTTTATTTAAGAACATCAAGGTGTTTAAAAGTCCTTGGATGATTCTTGTTAAGAACGACATGGTGTTTAAAAGTCCATGGTTGGTTCTTGGTTAAGGTTCAAGGTGTTTAAAAGTCCTTGTGTAAGCCTTGTTATTTAAGAACATCAAGGTGTTTAAAAGTCCTTGTGTAAGCCTTGTTATTTAAGAACATCAAGGTGTTTAAAAGTCCTTGGATGATTCTTGTTAAGAACGACATGGTGTTTAAAAGTCCATGGTTGGTTCTTGGTTAAGGTTCAAGGTGTTTAAAAGTCCTTGTGTAAGCCTTGTTACTTAAGAACATCAAGGTGTTTAAAAGTCCTTGGATGGTTCTTGTTGAGGACACAAAGGTGTTTAAAAGTCCTTGTGTGGTCCTTGTCATGGTGTTTAAAAGTCCATGGGTTAAGGACACAATGGTGTTTAAAAGTCCATGTGTGGTCCTTGGAACTTATAAGGTTACAATGGTGTTTGAAAGTCCATATGTGAATTTTATGTTGAATGTATCACTTGTTGCCAATATGACTTGATAAAGATTGAAGCATGAATTGCTTGTTTTTAAATGCTTGTGAGCATGTTCAAATGTTGTTTTGAAGTATGGTTTATAAAGGTGTTTTGTAAATGCATTATTGTGTGGTTTATTGAGCATTCCTCACTAAGCTTATGCTTACGCTATCTCTCTTTTCTTAAACCAATAATGCAGAGCATTAAAGTGCATTTGGGGGCAGCAAGTTGGTGAAGAATCCAAGTGGTGAACAAGGCTCATGTATGGTGAACATTTTCTCAAACTATTAGCTTTTGGGTATTTGGCAATGGGGAACCTATGTTGTTGTTTTGGGAGATGTTTTGGACTCCCTAAGTTGTATAAATGTTGTTAACATTGTTGGTTCTTGTAATTGGCCATTATGTGTTTGAGTTGATGGTTTGATGCTTGAATGGTTTGCTAAATAGGATGCATGCCTATAGAATTGGGGATTTTCATAATTGATGCCATATTGATATTTGGTTGAGGCAATTATGTTCCTTGAATGTTGTATGACTTGTTGGTAAAGTCTGGTTGTCTTTGGAGCATGTTTGATAGGTTAATTGTGCATTAAACCAGCTATTTTTCTGCAATCTGGGCAGCCTGTTTCGGAACAGATGCTACCGTATCGGAACAGGGGCCTGAAATGGCCTGGGCGTTCCGAAACGGATGCAGCCGTTCCGGAACGGAAGTGCCACTGCCAGACACTGTTTCGGAACCTGTTGCGGAACGGTCCCGCGTTTCGGAACGGGTCTCCCTGTTCCGGAACACCCGACCGTTGGACACTGAAATTGTTGGCTATATGTTTTGTTTTGTTTGCGTTTTGGTCCTGAATCCTGTTTACGCAATTGATTGAGTTTGTGATGTCCGTTTGAGCTGAAATTTGACAGACAAGCATGAAACATGACTAATTCCATATTGGTAACTTAAAAGTGGGTTAAGTCCCTGTATTTTCCAAAATTTACATTTTGGTCCCTAAAGTCTTGATTTGTTCAAATTAAGTCCCTGAACGTTTTCCGTCTGCGATGATCTTTGAGTATGATGTTTGTATGAACATAACTAGGGTTAACGTGCATCTAGATAAGATTTAAAAGAAAAAAAAAGGGTCGTTAATCAAGGTTGACTTTCGAGTTGACTTTGGTTTTCCCCGTGTAAACTTCTTAATTCGGTTCAACCGTCTGGGCCGGGTTAAGGGGGTTACACCCAGTCCTAAAACACTTGAGCAAATGTAACAATTTTTGCCCACTAGTGTTTGTCTATACAAGAAAATGACAATTAGGCACTAAGACATATTTTTGATCATATGATGTTTTACAACTGAAGCATTAACCATTACTAGATGCTTTAAGGGCCCTTTTATACTCCTTAATGAGTTTGTAGTCGTTACTAGCTATTGGGGTTGAATTGGTGTCGTTGGAGACTTAATTTCCCACCATAAATGCAGTTCTGCAGCTCCCCGTTTCGAAACACTCTTGAAATAGAAAGAGCCGTTGCAGCACCCGTATCGAAACGTCCTTGGCCGTATCAAAATGTCCGTATCGAAACGCTTATCATCGTATCGAAACGCTCTGCATTTAAATGTTAGTTGGGAAATATTCGTTGGGGGTTTATGACCGTTGAGGTCAATGCCACGTAGGCATATCGAAACGACAGAGACCGTATCGAAACAATAGGCAAAATTCTCATCCAGTAAGGCCCGTTTCGAAACACTTTAACACTGTAAATACCCATATCAAAACACCTAGGGGTGTTTCGAAACACCTGGATGGTTTTGTTGGATTTGGCATTGAAAACATGTAAAAACCTTTTAAAACATCCCTTAAACATAGTTTCAAGTTGTTTGGACTATAGAAACAGTTTTGAATTCTTTTTAACTTTGTCCAAAACATTTTTCAATTATTATATCAAAACATTAGTTCTACACAATATAATCGTGTTGAAAAGATAGTAATCAATTATATAAAGTCCTAAAATTTAATTAAAACTTGTTTTTTCAGTCCTTTTTGTAGAGGTTTCGGGTGAACGGGTCTAAATGGGCCTTAAAATAGACCCGTTGGACTTTTATCTGAGAAAAAAGAACATAAATTGAATTTTTGCAATACAATAGTGTTGAAAAGATCGTAATCAATGATATGAACTCATAAGTTTTGATTAAAACTTGTTTTGCGGTCCTTTTTGTAGAGGTTTGGGACAAGCGGGTCTAAATGGGCCGTAAAATGGACCCGTTGGACTTTTAACTGATTAAAATATACAAAAATTGAGTTTTTGCAATATAATCGTCTTGAAAAGCTCGTAATCAATTATATGAACTCCTAAAATTTTATTAAAACTTGTTTTCGGTCCTTTTTGTAGAGGTTTCAGGCGAGCGGGTCTAAATGGGCCTTAAATTGGACCTGTTGGACTTTTAACTCAGTAAAAAGAGCAGAAATTGAATTTTTGCAATACAATAGTTTTGAAAAGCTCGTAATCAATGATATGAACTCTTAAGTTTTGGTTAAAACTTGTTTTGCGGTCCTTTTTGTAGAGGTTTCGGACGAGCGGGTCTAAATGGGTCGTAAAATAGGCCCGTCGGACTTTTAACTGAGTAAAAAGTACATAAATTGAGTTTTTGCAATATGTTGGGATGTACGATGCTCGATTCCTTCAACCGTTCTTGCTCGCCAAGTTGTGGAGAAGTGGAAAATTGGGTGTAAGAGGTGTGGAAGCTAAAAAGATTAAGGACACGATGATTTATAGTGGTTCAACCATCAAACCAAGGTCTACATCCACTACCTTAGCTTCCCACTAAGGATTTCCAATAAATCAACTATTGATTTGTCCCCTTTTCTAGGCTTAGGAGGAAACCCTTACAAACTGATCAAGCTTTCTACCCAAAGCCTTGATCAAACCCTCTTTACAAAGAGATAAAAATAAGCAAACGCAAATCCCTCTAATAGGTATTTGTTTGCACAAAATTAAGCTCTCACCCAGTCCTAAAACACTTGGCCGTATCGGTACATTTTTCAATTATTATGTCAAAACATTAGTTCTACACAATATAATCGTGTTGAAAAGATAGTAATCAATTATATAAAGTCCTAAAATTTAATTAAAACTTGTTTTTTCAGTCCTTTTTGTAGAGGTTTCGGGCGAACACGTCTAAATGGGCCTTAGAATAGACCTGTTGGACTTTTATCTGAGAAAAAGAACATAAATTGAATTTTTGCAATAAAATTGTAAGACCCCAAAAATTACGCCCAATTTGTAAACCCAAGATTTGAAAAATCCCTAATTTTAAAACCCTAATTTTAAAATCCCTAAATTCAAAACTATTTTTATTTGAGAATTTTAATTCAAAAACCATAATTTTAATTACTATGGCCAAATTGAGAATTTTGAGAGTCAAATGGTCTTTAATAATAATTTTACAACCTTATAGAACAAATCAAAAGTTTAAGGACCTATTGGGTGATTAAGCCATTTTGTTTTTAAATGCACATTAAATTCGGTTACTCAGTATTGTTCCTATTATAACTCTAATTCCTTTACTTTATTATTTTATTCTCCCCCATGTATTTATATCACCGAAACCTATGTTTTTATACCCTTTCAACCGCCTATATATATATAATCTTATTACCTTAAAAGAATCCAGTTGCAACCTATTTGTCCCCCAAAACGTTTTGGTTTTGTTGGTTCACATTCAATCGAATGTTTCATTGCCCTTTACTCGTCTTTTCCCTTTACATCAATGATTTGTGGGTTTCGTTCCAATCAGTGTTCCATCTTTGATGTTTGAGCTATTGTCTGCTTAAGGTGTGTTTTCTTCCGGTGCTATAATTAAATTATATACTATTTTTCTATGTGTTGATGTTTTACCTCTTATGTGATTATTTATATGTATTATGATTTTTATGGTTGACATCACATGCATACGTTTTCAGAATATGTTTTTACTATGATTTACGTCCGTGATTTATGGACTACGATTTATGAACTATGATTTATGGACTTATGGACCATGATTTATGAAGCATGTTTACGGAATATTGATTTATGGAACTTTGTTTATGAAATTTGATTTTTAATCATCATATCATTGTATGAGCATGGGTTGGGATTTGTTCGGGGAAGTTCAGTGGTTTCACCCTTCGGGCTGAATTCCACTTCAGATTGGCGGTTGTAGTGAGGAGTTCTGGGGAACTTTCCTCTTGGTGGTTGTAATTGGGTGCATTGCATTGCGCTTGTGATTTATGTGTTGTGCTTTAAAGAATTTTAAGAAAATATTACTATATTTTTACGACTATGATTTTCTTGCACTTTAGAGACACACTAAGCTCTTTAGCTTACTCCCCCATAGTTTCCTCTTACAGATATCTTTGAGCTTTAGGCGACGTGGTACTTGGAGGATCTCAATTTTATTCGGTTATTTTATTATTCAGTAAGAAACTATTTTAGTTTAATCAGATTTCTATTTATTATTTTGGGACATGGATGTAATTTTGGACTATTTATATTTTGCGATTATTTTTAGCATTCATCTACTGTTATTTTAATTAAGAGATTTTATATAAACATTCAAATATTTATTATAATATTTATATATATTACTAAATTCATGTTATTTTATTTTAATTAAAGTACAATTTTTAAAATTGGATTTCTTGAGGGAAAAGTTTTCAATTGTAACTTCCTAAATTCGGTCTTTTCTTCTAGGCCGGGTTTATGGGGGTTACATTTAGTGGTATCAGAGCTAAGTTCAACCCTCGGACTTTGAGGCTCACATAAAATTTTAAGCCAAAAATGATTTTTTTGCATGCATATTAAATGTTTTGGGGCAAAATGGGAATTTTTGATAAATTTATTATTTTAAAGAATTAAAGATATGTTTTGAATAGAAACTCCAAGTACCAACTCTAATTCTAGGATTGTCCCTTTTGTAGATAGATTACTATGTCACCTCGTAGGATCTTTAGATTAGCGATTGATCGTGATCATACTCGTTCTTATGAAATTGAGATCAGAGTCTATCTGAAAGCCCTGTGTTGTCATTCGTACCATGATCTAAAATGCCTTTTTAAAATTGTTATCAAAACCTCTATTTTTTTATGTATTTCGTTAGTCTGAAAATTTTGAGGACACAATTTCTTTTAAGGGTGGGAGAGTTGTAACACCCCAAAAATTACGCCCAAATTGTAAACCCAAGATTTGAAAAATCCCTAATTTTAAAACCCTAATTTTAGAATCCCTAAATTCAAAACTATTTTTATTTGAGAATTTTAATTCAAAAACCATAATTTTAATTCCTATGGCCAAATTGAGATTTTTGAGAGTCAAATGGTCTTTAATAATAATTTTACAACCTTATAGAACAAATCAAAAGTTTAAGGACCTATTGGGTGATTAAGCCATTTTGTTTTTAAATGCACATTAAATTCGGTTACTCAGTATTGTTCCTATTATAACTCTAATTCCTTTACTTTATTATTTTATTCTCCCCCATGTATTTATATCACCGAAACCTATGTTTTTTAAACCCTTTCAACCGCCAATATATATATATAATCTTATTACCTTAAAAGAATCCAGTCGCAACCTATTTGTCCCCCAAAACGTTTTGGTTTTGTTGGTTCACATTCAATCGAATGTTTCATTGCCCTTTACTCGTCTTTTCCCTTTACATCAATGATTTGTGGGTTTCGTTCCAATCAGTGTTCCATCTTCGATGTTTGAGCTATTGTCTGCTTAAGGTGTGTTTTCTTCCGGTGCTATAATTAAATTATATACTATTTTTCTATGTGTTTATGTTTTACCTCTTATGTGATTATTTATATGTATTATGATTTTTATGGTTGACATCACATGCATACGTTTTCAGAATATGTTTTTACTATGATTTACGTCCGTGATTTATGGACTACGATTTATGAACTATGATTTATGGACTTATGGACTATGATTTATGAAGCATGTTTACGGAATATTGATTTATGGAACTTTGTTTATGAAATTTGATTTTTAATCATCATATCATTGTATGAGCATGGGTTGGGATTTGTTCGGGGAAGTTCAGTGGTTTCACCCTTCGGGCTGAATTCCACTTCAGATTGGCGGTTGTAGTGAGGAGTTCTGGGGAACTTTCCTCTTAGCGGTTGTAGTTGGGTGCATTGCATTGCGCTTGTGATTTATGTGTTGTGCTTTAAAGAATTTTAAGAAAATATTACTATATTTTTACGACTATGATTTTCTTGCACTTTAGAGACACACTAAGCTCTTTAGCTTACTCCCCCATAGTTTCCTCTTACAGATATCTTTGAGCTTTAGGCGACGTGGTACTTAGAGGATCTCAATTTTATTCGGTTATTTTATTATTCAGTACGAAACTATTTTAGTTTAATCAGATTTCAATTTATTATTTTGGGACATGGATATAATTTTGGACTATTTATATTTTGCGATTATTTTTAGCATTCATCTACTATTATTTTAATTAAGAGATTTTATATAAACATTCAAATATTTATTATAATATTTATATATATTATTAAATTCATGTTATTTTATTTTAATTAAAGTACAATTTTTAAAATTGGATTTCTTGAGGGAAAAGTTTTCAATTGTAACTTCCTAAATTCGGTCTTTTCTTCTAGGCCGGGTTTAGGGGTTACAAAAATAGTGTTGAAAAGATCGTAATCAATGATACGAACTCATAAGTTTTGATTAAAACTTGTTTTGCGGTCCTTTTTGTAGAGGTTTGGGACAAGCGGGTCTAAATAGGCCTTAAAATGGTCCCGTTGGACTTTTAACTGAGTAAAAAGTATATAAATTTAGTTTTTGCAATATAATATTGTTGAAAAGCTTGTAATCAAAGATATGAACTCCAAAAATTTAATTAAAACTTTTTTTGTTGTTCTTTTTGTAGAGATTTCGGGCGAGCGGGTCTAAATGGGCCGTAAAATGGTCCCGTTGGACTTTTAATTGAGTAAAAAGTACATAAATTGAGCATTTACAATACTACCGTGTTGAAAATCTCGTAAGAAATTATATGAACTCCTAAAATTTGATTAAAACTTGTTTTCGGTCCGTTTTGTAGAGGTTTCAGGTGAACGGGGCTAAATGGGCCGTAAAATGGACCGTAGGACTTTTAACTTAGTAAAAAATACAAAACTTGAGTTTTTCCAATCTAATCTTTTTGAAAAGCTCGTAATCAATTATATGAACTCCTAAATTTTGAATTAAACTTGTTTTTCGGTCCTTTTGTAGAGGTTTCGGGCGAGCGGGTCTAAATGGGCCTTAAAATGGACCCGTTGGACTTTTAACTGAGTAAAAAGAACATAAATCGAATTTTTGCAATACAATAGTGTTGAAAAGCTCGCAATCAATGATATGAACTCCTAGGTTTTGATTAAAACTTGTTTTGCGGTCCTTTTTGTATAGGTTTCGGATGAGCGAGTTTAAATGGACTGTAAATTGGACTCGTTGGACTTTTAACTGAGTAAAAAGTACATAAATTGAGTTTTTGCAATGTAATCGTGTTGAAAAGCTCGTAATCAAAGATATGAACACCTAAATTTTGATTAAAACTTGTTTTCGGTCCTTTTTGTAGAGATTTCGGGCCAGTGGGTCTAAATGGGCCGTAAAATGGATCTGTTTGACTTTTAACTGAGTAAATAATACAAAAATTGAGTTTTTGCTATATAATCTTGTTGTAAAGCTCGTAATCAATTATATGAACTCCTAAAATTTGATTAAAACTTGTTTTTCAGTCCTTTTGTATAGGTTTCGGGCGAGCAGGTCTAAATAGGACTTAAAATGGACCCGTTTGACTTTTAACTGAGTCAAAAATACAGAAATTGAGTTTTTGCAACACAATAGTGTTGAAAAGCTTGTAATCAATGTTACGAACTCCTAAGTTTTGATTAAAACTTGTTTTGCTGTCCTTTTTGTAGAGGTTTTGGACGAGTTGGTCTAAATGAACTCCTAAGTTTTGATTAAAGCTTGCAATACAATAGTGTTGAAAAGTACATAAATTGAGTTTTTGCAATATAATCATGTTAAAAAGCTCTTAATCAATGATATGAAATCCTAAAATTGGATTAAAACTTGTTCTTCGGTCCTTTTGTAGAGGTTTCAGACGACCGAGTCTAAATGGGCCATAAAATGGACTCGTTGGACTTTTACTTGAGTAAAAAGAACATAAATTGAATTTTTACAATACAATAGTGTTGAAACGATCGTAACCAATGATATGAACTCATAAGTATTGACTAAAACTTGTTTTGCGGTCCTTTTTGTAGAGGTTTGGGACAAGCGGGTCTAAATAGGCCGTAAAATGGACCCGTTGGACTTTTAACTGAGTAAAAAGTTTATAAATTGAGTTTTTGCAATATAATCATGTTGAAAAGCTCGTAATCAAAGATATGAACTCCTGAAATTTGATTAAAACTTTTTTTGCGGTCCTTTTTGTAGAGATTTCGAGCGAGCGGGTCTAAATGGGCCGTAAAATGGTCCCGTTGGACTTTTAATTGAGTAAAAAGTACATAAATTGATATTTTGCAATATTATCATGTTGAAAAGCTCGTAATCAATTATATGAACTCCTAAAATATAATTAAAACTTGTTTTTAGATCCTTTTTGTAGAGGTTTCGGGCGAGCGGTGTTAAATGGGCCTTAAAATGGACCCATTGGACTTTTAACTGAGTAAAAAGAACATAAATTGAATTTTTGCAATACAATAGTGTTGAAAAATTTGTAATCAATGTTATGAACTCCTAAGTTTTGATTAAAACTTGTTTTGCGGTCCTTTTTACAGAGGTTTTGGATGAGCGGGTCTAAATGGACCCGTTGGACTTTAAACTGAGTAAAAAGTACATAAATTGAGTTTTTGCAATATAATCATGTTAAAAAAGCTCTTAATCAATTATATGAACTCCTAAAATTTGATTAAAACTTGTTTTTCTGTCCTTTTTGTAGAGGTTTGGGGCGAGCGGGGCTAAATGGGCCTTAAAATGGACTCATTGGACTTATAACTAAGTAAAAAGATTAGAAATTGAATTTTTGCAATACAACAGTGTTGAAAAGCTCGTAATCAATGATATGAACTCTTAAGTTTTGATTAAAACTTGATTTGCGGTCCTTTTTGTAGAGGTTTCGGACGAGCGGGTCTAAATCGGCCGTAGAATGGACCCGTTGGACTTTAAACTGAGTAAAAAGTACATAAATTGAGTTTTTGCAACATAATCATGTTGAAAAGATCGTAATCAATGATATGAACTCCTAAAATTTGATTAAAACATATTTTCGGTCCTTTTTGTAGAGGTTTAAGACGAGCGGGTCTAAATGGGACGTAAAATGGACCCGTTGGACTTTTAACTGAGTAAAATATACAGAAATTTAGTTTTTACAATATATTCGTCTTGAAAAGCTCGTAATCAATTATATGAACTCCTAAAATTTTATTAAAACTTGTTTTTCGGTCCTTTTTGTAGAGGTTTCAGACGAGCGGGTCTTAACGGGCCTTAAATTGGACCCGTTGGACTTTTAACTGAGTAAAAAAAGCAGAAATTGAATTTTTGCAATACAATAGTTTTGAAAAGCTCTTAATCAATGATATGAACTCTTAAGTTTTGATTAAAACTTGTTTTGCGGTCCTTTTTTTAGAGGTTTCGGACGAGCGGGTCTAAATGGGTCGTAAAATAGACCCGTAGGACTTTTAACTGAGTAAAAAGTACATAAATTGAGTTTTTGCAATAGGTTGGGATGTACGGTGCTCGATTCCTTCAACCGTTCTTGCTCGCCAAGTTGTGGAGAAGTGGAAATTTGGGTGTAAGAGGTGTGGAAGCTAAAAAGATTAAGGACACGATGATTTATAGTGGTTCAACCTTCTAACTAAGGTCTACATCCACTACCTTAGCTTCCCACTAAGGATTTCCAATCAATCCACTATTGATTTGTCCCCTTTTCTAGGCTTAGGAGGAAACTCTTACAAACCGATCAAGCTTTCTACCCAAAGCCTTGATCAAACCCTCTTTACAAAGAGATAAAAATAAGCAAACACAAATCCCTCTAATAGGTATTTATTTGCACAATTAAGCTCTCACCCAGTCCTAAAACACTTGAGCAAATGTAACAATTTTTGCTCACTAGTGTTTGTCTATACAAGAAAATGACAATTAGGCACTAAGACATATTTTGATCATATGATGTTTTACAACTGAAGCATTAACCATTACTAGATGCTTTGAGGGCCCTTTTATACTCCTTAATGAGTTTGTAGCCGTTACTAGTTGTTGGGTTGAATTGGTGCCGTTGGAGACTTAATTTCCCACCATAAATGCATTTCTGCAACTCCCCATTTCAAAACACTCTTGAAATAGAAAGAGCCGTTGCAGCACCCGTATCGAAACTTCCTTGGCCGTATTGGAATGCCCGTATCGAAATGCTCTGCATTTAAATGTTAGTTGGGAAATAGCCGTTGGGGGGACTGTTTAGGTCAATGCCACGTAGGCATATCGAAACGACAGAGACCGTATCGACACAATAGGCAAAATTCTCATCCAGTAAGGCCCATTTCGAAACACTTTAACACTGTAAATACCCATATCAAAACACCTAGGGGTGTTTCGAAACACCTGGATGGTTTTGTTGGATTTGGCATTGAAAACATGTAAAACCCTTTTAAAGCATCCCTTAAACATAGTTTCAAGTTGTTTGGAATATAGAAACAGTTTTGAATTCTTTTTAACTTTGTCCAAAACATTTTTCAATTATTATATCAAAACATTAGTTCTAAACAATATAATCGTGTTGAAAATATAGTAATCAATTATATAAAGTCCTTAAATTTAATTAAAACTTGTTTTTTCAGTCCTTTTTGTAGAGGTTTCGGGTGAACGGGTCTAAATGGGCCTTAAAATAGACCCGTTGGACTTTTATCTGAGAAAAAAGAACATAAATTGAATTTTTGCAATACAATAGTGTTGTTAAGATCGTAATCAATGATATGAACTCATAAGTTTTGATTAAAACTTGTTTTGCGGTCCTTTTTGTAGAGATTTGGGAAGAGCGGGTCTAAATAGGCCCTAAAATGGACCCGTTGGACTTTTAACTAAGTAAAAAGTATATAAATTGAGTTTTTACAATATAATCGTGTTGAAAAGCTTGTAATCAAAGATATGAACTCCAAAAATTTAATTAAAATTTTTTTGCGGTCCTTTTTGTAGAGATTTCGGGCCAGCGGGTCTAAATGGGCCGTAAAATGGTCCCGTTGGACTTTTAATTGAGTAAAAAGTAAATAAATTGAGCATTTGCAATATTACCGTGTTGAAAAGCTCGTAAAAAATTATATGAACACCTAAAATTTGATTAAAACTTGTTTTCAGTCCTTTTTGTAGAGGTTTCGGGCGAACAGGGCTAAATGGGCCGTAAAATGGACCCGTTGGACTTTTAACTTAGTAAAAAATACAAAAATTGAGTTTTTCCAATATAATCTTTTTGAAAAGCTCGTAATCAATTATATAAACTCCTAAAATTTGAATAAAACTTGTTTTTCGGTCCTTTTTGTAGATGTTTCGGGCGAGCGGGTCTAAATGGGCCTTAAAATGGACCCGTTGGACTTTTAACTGAGTAAAAAGAACAAAAATTGAATTTTTGCAATACAATAGTGTTGAAAAGCTCGTAATCAATGATATGAACTCCTAGGTTTTGATTAAAACTTGTTTTGCGGTCCTTTTTGTAGAGGTTTCGGATAAGCGAGTTTAAATGGACTGTAAATTGGACCCGTTGGACTTTTAACTGAGTAAAAATTACATAAATTGAGTTTTTTCAATGTAATCGTGTTGAAAAGCTTGTAATCAAAGATATGAACACCTAAATTTTGATTAAAACTTGTTTTCGGTCCTTTTTGTAGAGATTTCGGGCGAGTGGGTCTAAATGGGCCGTAAAATGGATCTATTTGACTTTTAATTGAGTAAAAAATACAAAAATTGAGTTTTTGCTATATAATATTGTTTTAAAGCTCGTAATCAATTATATGAACTCCTAAAATTTGATTAAAACTTGTTTTTCAGTCCTTGTGTATAGTTTCGGGCGAGCAGGTCTAAATAGGACTTAAAATGGACCCGTTGGACTTTTAACTGAGTCAAAAATACAGAAATTGAGTTCTTGCAATACAATAGTGTTCAAAAGCTTGTAATCAATGTTATGAAGTCCTAAGTTTTGATTAAAACTTGTTTTGCAGTCCTTTTTGTAGAGGTTTTGGACGAGTTGGTCTAAATGGACCCGTTAGACTTTAAACTGAATAAAAATTATATAAATTGAGTTTTTTCAATATAATCATGTTAAAAAAGCTCTTAATCAATGATATGAAATCCTAAAATTGGATTAAAACTTGTTCTTCGGTCCTTTTGTAGAGGTTTCGGGCGACCGAGTCTAAATGGGCCTTAAAATGGACTCGTTGGACTTTTACTTGAGTAAAAATAACATAAATTGAATTTTTACAATACAATAGTGTTGAAACGATCGTAACCAATGATATGAACTCATAAGTTTTGATTAAAACTTGTTTTGTGGTCCTTTTTGTAGAGGTTTGGGACAAGCGGGTCTAAATAGGCCGTAAAATGGACCCGTTGGACTTTTAACTGAGTAAAAAGTTTATAAATTGAGTTTTTGCAATATAATCATGTTGAAAAGCTCGTAATCAAAGATGTGAACTCCTGAAATTTGATTAAAACTTTTTTTGTGGTCCTTTTTGTAGAGATTTCGAGCGAGCGGGTCTAAATGGGCCGTAAAATGGTCCCGTTGGACTTTTAATTGAGTAAAAAGTACATAAATTGAGATTTTGCAATATTATCATGTTGAAAAGCTCGTAGTCAATTATATGAACTCCTAAAATATAATTAAAACTTGTTTTTCGGTCCTTTTTGTAAAGGTTTCGGGCGAGCGGTGTTAAATGGGCCTTAAAATGGACCCATTGGACTTTTAACTGAGTAAAAAGAACATAAATTGAATTTTTGCAATACAATAGTGTTGAAAAGCTTGTAATCAATGTTATGAACTCCTAATTTTTGATTAAAACTTGTTTTGCAGTTCTTTTGTAGAGGTTTCGGACGAGCGGGTCTAAATGGACCCGTTGGACTTTAAACTGAGTAAAAAGTACATAAATTGAGTTTTTGCAATATAATCATGTTAAAAAAGCTCTTAATCAATTATATGAACTCCTAAAATTTGATTAAAACTTGTTTTTCTATCCTTTTTGTAGAGGTTTCGGGAGAGCGGGGCTAAATGGGCCTTAAAATGGACCCATTGGACTTATAACTGAGTAAAAAGAATAGAAATTGAATTTTTGCAATACAATAGTGTTGAAAAGCTCGTAATCAATGATATGAACTCTTAAGTTTTGATTAAAACTTGATTTGCGGTCCTTTTTGTAAAGGTTTCCGTCGAGCGGGTCTAAATGGGTCGTAGAATGGACCCGTTGGACTTTAAACTGAGTAAAAAGTACATAAATTGAGTTTTTGCAACATAATCATGTTGAAAAGATCGTAGTCAATGATATGAACTCCTAAAATTTGATTCAAACATATTTTTCGGTCCTTTTTGTAGAGGTTTCGGACGAACGGGTCTAAATGGGCCGTAAAATGGACCCGTTGGACTTTTAACTGAATAAAATATACAGAAATTGAGTTTTTGCAATATAATCGTCTTGAAAAGCTCGTAATCAATTATATGAACTCCTAAAATTTTATTAAAACTTGTTTTTCAGTCCTTTTGTAGTGGTTTCAGGCGAGCGAGTCTAAATGGGCCTTAAATTGGACCCGTTGGACTTTTAACTGAGTAAAAAGAGCAGAAATTGAATTTTTGCAATACAATAGTTTTGAAAAGCTCGTAATCAATGATATGAACTCTTAAGTTTTGATTAAAACTTGTTTTGCGGTCCTTTTTGTAGAGGTTTCGGACGAGCGGGTCTAAATGGGCCGTAAAATAGACCCGTAGGACTTTTAACTCAGTAAAAAGTTCATAAATTGAGTTTTGGAATATGTTGGGATGTACGGTGCTCGATTCCTTCAAACGTTCTTGCTCGCCAAGTTGTGGAGATGTGGAAATTTGGGTGTAAGAGGTGTGGAAGCTAAAAAGATTAAGGACACGATGATTTATAGTGGTTCAACCTTCTAACCAAGGTCTACATCCACTACCTTAGCTTCCCACTAAGGATTTCCAATCAATCCACTATTGATTTGTCCCCTTTTCTAGGCTTAGGAGGAAACCCTTACAAACCGATCAAGCTTTCTACCCAAAGCCTTGATCAAACCCTCTTTACAAAGAGATAAAAATAAGCAAACGCAAATCCCTCTAACAGGTATTTGTTTGCACAATTAAGCTCTCACCCATTCCTAAAACACTTGAGCAAATGTAACATTTTTTGCTCACTAGTGTTTGTCTATACAAGAAAATGAAAATTAGGCATTAAGACATTTTTTGATCATATGATGTTTTACAACTTAAGCATTAACCATTACTAGATGCTTTGAGGGCCCTTTTATACTCCTTAATGAGTTTGTAGCCGTTACTAGCTGTTAGGGTTGAATTGGTGCCGTTGGAGACTTAATTTCCCACCATAAATGCAGTTCTCCAGCTCCCCGTTTCAAAACACTCTTGAAATAGAAAGAGTCGTTGCAGCACCCGTATCGAAACCTCCTTGGCCGTATCGAAACGTCCGTATCGAAACGCTTATCATCGTATCCAAATGCTCTGCATTTAAATGTTAGGTGGGAAATAGCCGTTGGGGGTTTATGACCGTTAAGGTCAATGCCACGTAGGCATATCGAAACGACAGAGACCGTATCGAAACAATAGGCAAAATTCTCATCGAGTAAGGCCCGTTTCGAAACACTTTAACACTGTAAATACCCGTATCAAAACACCTAGGGGTGTTTCGAAACACCTGGATGGTTTTGTTGGATTTGGCATTGAAAACATGTAAAACCCTTTTAAAACATCCCTTAAACATAGTTTCAAGTTGTTTGGACTATAGAAACTGTTTTGAATTCTTTTTAACTTTGTCCAAAACATTTTTCAATTATTATATCAAAACATTAGTTCTACATAATATAATCATGTTGAAAAGATAGTAATCAATTATATAAAGTCCTAAAATTTAATTAAAACTTGTTTTTTCAGTCCTTTTTGTAGAGGTTTCGGGCGAACAGGTTTAAATGGGCCTTAAAATAGACCCGTTGGACTTTTATCTGAGAAAAAAGAACATAAATTGAATTTTGCAATACAATAGTGTTGAAAAGATTGTTATCAATGATATGAACTCATAAGTTTTGATTAAAACTTATTTTGCGGTCCTTTTTGTAGAGGTTTGGGACAAGCGGGTCTAACTAGGCCGTAAAATGGGCCCGTTGGACTTTTAACTGAGTAAAAAGTATATAAATTGAGTTTTTACAATATAATCGTGTTGAAAAGCTTGTAATCAAAGATATGAACTCCAAAAATTTAATTTAAACTTTTTTTGCGGTCCTTTTTGTAGAGATTTCGGGCGAGCGGGTCTAAATGGGCCCTAAAATGGTCCCGTTGGACTTTTAATTGAGTAAAAAGTAAATAAATTGAGCATTTGCAATATTACCGTGTTGAAAAGCTCGTAATAAATTATATGAACTCCTAAAATTTGATTAAAACTTGTTTCCGGTCCTTTTTGTAGAGGTTTCGGACGAACGAGGCTAAATGGGCCGTAAAATGGACCCGTAGGACTTTTAACTTAGTAAAAGATACAGAACTTGAGTTTTTCCAATCTAATCTTTTTGAAAAGCTCGTAATCAATTATATGAACTCCTAAAATTTGAATAAAACTTGTTTTTCGGTCCTTTTTGTAGAGGTTTCGGGAGAGCGGGTCTAAATGTGCCTTAAAATGGACCCGTTGGACTTTTAACTGAGTAAAAGGAACAAAAATCGAATTTTTGCAATACAATAGTGTTGAAAAGCTCGTAATCAATGATATGAACTCCTAGGTTTTGATTAAAGCTTGTTTTGCGGGCCTTTTTGTAGAGGTTTCGGATGAGCGAGTTTAAATGGACTGTAAATTGGACCCGTTGGACTTTTAACTGAGTAAAAAGTACATAAATTGAATTTTTGCAAAAATAATCGTGTTGAAAAGCTCCTAATCAAAGATATGAACACCTAAATTTTGATTAAAACTTGTTTTCGGTCTTTTTTGTGGAGATTTCGGGCGAGTGGGTCTAAATGGGCCGTAAAATGGATATGTTTGACTTTTAACAAAGTAAAAAATACAAAAATTGAGTTTTTACTTTATAATCTTGTTGTAAAGCTCGTAATCAATTATATGAACTCCTAGAATTTGATTAAAACTTGTTTTTCAGTCCTTTTGTATAGGTTTCGAGCAAGCATGTCTAACTAGGACTTAAAATGGACCCGTTGGACTTTTAACTGAGTCAAAAATACAGAAATTGAGTTTTTGCAATACAATAGTGTTGAAAAGCTTGTAATCAATGTTATGAACTCCTAAGTTTTGATTAAAACTTGTTTTGCGGTCCTTTTTGTAGAGGTTTTGGACGAGTTGGTCTAAATGGACCCGTTGGACTTTAAACTGATTAAAAAGTACATAAATTGAGTTTTTGCAATATAATCATGTTAAAAAAGCTCTTAATCAATGATATGAAATCCTAAAATTGGATTAAAACTTGTTCTTCGGTCCTTTTGTAGAGGTTTCGGGCGACCGAGTCTAAATGGGCCTTAAAATGGACTTGTTGGACTTTTACTTGAGTAAAAAGAACATAAATTGAATTTTTACAATACAATAGTGGTGAAACGATCGTAACCAATGATATGAACTCATAAGTTTTGAATAAAACTTGTTTTGCGGTCCTTTTTGTAGAGGTTTGGGACAAGCGGGTCTAAATAGGCCGTAAAATGGACCCGTTGGACTTTTAACTGAGCAAAAAGTATATAAATTGAGTGTTTGCAATATAATCGTGTTCAAAAGCTCGTAATCAATGATATGAACTCCTGAAATTTGATTAAAACCTTTTTTACGGTCGTTTTTGTAGAGATTTCGGGCTAGCGGGTCTAAATGGGCCGTAAAATGGTCCCGTTGGACTTTTAATTGAGTAAAAAGTACATAAATTGAGATTTTGAAATATTATCATGTTGAAAAGCTTGTAATCAATTATATGAACTCCTAAAATATAATTAAAACTTGTTTTTCGGTCCTTTTTGTAGAGGTTTCGAGCGAGCGGGGTTAAATGGGCCTTAAAATGGACCCATTGGACTTTTAACTGAGTAAAAAGAACATAAATTGAATTTTTACAATACAATAGTGTTGAAAAGCTTGTAATCAATGTTATGAACTCCTAAGTTTTGATTAAAACTTGCTTTGCGGTCCTTTTTGTAGAGGTTTTTGACGAGCGGGTCTAAATGGACCTGTTGGACTTTAAACTGAGTAAAAAGTACATAAATTGAGTTTTTGCAATATAATCATGTTAAAAAAGCTCTTAATCAATTATATGAACTCCTAAAATTTGATTAAAACTTGTGTTTCGGTCCTTTTTGTAGAGGTTTCGGGCGAGCGGGGCTAAATGGGCCTTAAAATGGACCCATTTGACTTATAACTAAGTAAAAAGAATAGAAATTGAATTTTAGCAATACAATAGTTTTGAAAAGCTCGTAATTAATGATATGAACTCTTAAGTTTTGATTAAAACTTGATTTGCAGACCTTTTTGTAGAGGTTTCCGACGAGCGGGTCTAAATGGGCCATAGAATGGACCCGTTGGACTTTAAACTGAGTAAAAAGTACATAAATTGAGTTTTTGCAACATAATCATGTTGAAAATATCGTAATCAATGATTTGAACTCCTAAAATTTGATTAAAACATATTTTTCGGTCGTTTATGTAGAGGTTTCTGACGAGCGGGTCTAAATGGGCCGTAAAATGGACCTGTTGGACTTTTAACTTAGTAAAATATACATAAATTGAGTTTTTGCAATATAATCATCTTGAAAAGCTCGTAATCAATTATATAAACTCCTAAAATTTTATTAAAACTTGTTTTTCGGTCCTTTTTGTAGAGGTTTCAGGCGAGCGGGTCTAAATGGGCCTTAAATTGGACCCGTTGGACTTTTAACTGAGTAAAAAGAGCAGAAATTGAATTTTTGCAATACAATAGTTTTGAAAAGCTCGTAATCAATGATATGAACTCTTAAGTTTTGATTAAAACTTGTTTTGCGGTCATTTTTGTAGAGATTTCAGACGAGCGGGTCTAAATGGGCCGTAAAATAGACCCGTAGGACTTTTAACAGAGTAAAAAGTACATAAATTGAGTTTTTGAAATATGTTGGGATGTACGGTGCTCGATTCCTTCAATCGTTTTTGCTCGCCAAGTTGTGGAGAAGTTGAAATTTGGGTGTAAGAGGTGTGGAAGCTAAAAAGATTAAGGACATGATATTTATAGTGGTTCAACCTTCTAACCAAGGTCTACATCCACTACCTTAGCTTCCCACTAAGGATTTCCAATCAATCCACTATTGATTCGTCCCCTTTTCTAGGCTTTGGAGGAACCCTTACAAACCGATCAAGCTTTCTACCCAAAGCCTTGATCAAACCCTCTTTACAAAGAGATAAAAATAAGCAAACACAAATCCCTCTAATAGGTATTTGTTTGCACAATTAAGCTCTCACTCAATCCTAAAACACTTGAGCAAATGTAACAATTTTTGCTCACTAGTGTTTGTCTATACAAGAAAATGACAATTAGGCACTAAGACATATTTTTGATCATATGATGTTTTACAACTGAAGCATTAACCATTACTAGATGCTTTGAGGGCCCTTTTATACTCCTTAATGAGTTTGTAGCCGTTACTAGCTGTTGGGGTTGAATTGGTGCCGTTGGAGACTTAATTTCCCACCATAAATGCAGTTTTGTAGCTCCCCGTTTCGAAACACTCTTGAAATAGAAAGAGCCGTTGCAGCACCCGTATCGAAACGTCCTTGGCCGTATCGAAACAATAGGCAAAAGTCTCATCTAGTAAGGCCCGTTTCGAAACACTTTAACATTGTAAATACCCGTATCAAAACACCTAGGTGTGTTTCGAAACACCTGGATGGTTTTGTTGGATTTGGCATTGAAAACATGTAAAAACCTTTTAGAACATCCCTTCAACATAGTTTCAAGTGGTTTGGACTAGAGAAACAGTTTTGAATTCTTTTTAACTTTGTCCAAAACATTTTTCAATTATTATATCAAAACATTAGTTCTACACAATAAAATAGTGTTGAAAAGATAGTAATCAATTATATAAAGTCCTAAAATTTAATTAAAACTTGTTTTTTCAGTCCTTTTTGTAGAGGTTTCAGGCGAACGGGTCAAAATGGGCCTTAAAATAGACCCGTTGGACTTTTATCTGAGAAAAAAGAACATAAATTGAATTTTTGCAATAGAATAGTGTTGAAAAGATCGTAATCAATGATATGAACTCAAAAGTTTTGATTAAAACTTGTTTTACGGTTCTTTCTGTAGAGGTTTGGGACAAGCGGGTCTAAATAGGCTGTAAAATGGACTCGTTGGACTTTTAACTTAGTAAAAAGTATATAAATTGAGTTTTTACAATATAATCGTGTTGAAAAGCTTGTAATCAAAGATTTGAACTCTAAAAATTTAATTAAAACTTTTTTTGCGGTCCTTTTTGTAGAGATTTCGGGCGAGCGGGTCTAAATGGGCCGTAAAATAGTCTCGTTGGACTTTTAATTGTGTAAAAAGTACATAAATTGTGCATTTGCAATATTACCGTGTTGAAAAGCTCGTAATAAATTATATGAACTCCTAAAATTTGATTAAAATTTGTTTTCGGTCCTTTCTGTAGAGGTTTCGGGCGAACGGGGCTAAATGGGCCGTAAAATGGACCCGTTGGACTTATAACTTAGTAAAAATACAGAAATTGAGTTTTTCCAAAATAATCGTTTTGAAAAGCTCGTAATCAATTATATGAACTCCTAAAATTTGAATAAAATTTGATTTTCGGTCCTTTTTGTAGAGGTTTCGGGGGAGCGGGTCTAAATGGGCCTTAAAATGGACCCGTTGGACTTTTAACTAAGTAAAAAGAACAAAAATCAAAATTTTGCAATACAATAGTGTTGAAAAGCTCATAATCAATGATATGAACTCCTAGGTTTTGATTAAAACTTGTTTTGAGGTCCTTTTTGTAGAGGTTTCGGATGATCGAGTTTAAATGGACTGTAAATTGGACCTGTTGGACTTTAAACTAATTAAAAAGTACATAAATTGAGTTTTTGCAATGTAATCGCGTTGAAAAGCTCGTAATCAAAGATATGAACACCTAAATTTTGATTAAAACTTGTTTTCGGTCCTTTTTGTAGAGATTTTGGGCGAGTGGGTCTAAATAGGCCATAAAATGGATCTGTTTGACTTTTAACTGAGTAAAAAATACAAAAATTGAGTTTTTGCTATATAATCTTGTTGTAAAGCTCGTAATCAATTATATGAACTCCTAAAATTTGATTAAAACTTGTTTTTCAGTCCTTTTGTATAGGTTTCGGGCGAGTAGGTCTAAATAGGACTTAAAATGGACCCGTTGGACTTTTAACTGAGTCAAAAATACATAAATTAAGTTTTTGCAATACAATAGTGTTGAAAAGCTTGTAATCAATGTTATGAACTCCTAAGTTTTGATTAAAACTTGTTTTGCGGTTCTTTTTGTAGAGGTTTTGGACGAGTTGGTCTAAATGGACTCGTTGGACTTTAAACTGAATAAAAAGTACATAAATTGAGTTTTTGCAATATAATCATGTTAAAAAAGCTCTTAATCAATGATATGAAATCCTAAAATTGGATTAAAACTTGTTCTTTGGTCCTTTTGTAGAGATTTCGGGCGACCGAGTCTAAATGGGCCTTAAAATGGACTCGTTGGACTTTTACTTGAGTAAAAAGAACATAAATTGAATTTTTACAATAAAATAGTGTTGAAACGATCGTAACCAATGATATGAACTCATAAGTTTTGATTAAAACTTGTTTTGCGGTCCTTTTGTAGAGGTTTCGGGCGAGCGGGTCTAAATGGTCCTTAAAATGGACCCGTTAGACTTTTAACTGAGTAAAAAGAACAAAAATTGAATTTTTGCAATACAATAGTGTTAAAAAGCTCGTAATCAATGATATGAACTCCTAAGTTTTGATTAAAACTTGTTTTGTGGTCCTTTTTGTAGAGGTTTTGGACGAGCGGGTCTAAATGGGCCTTAAAATGGACCCGTTGGTCTTTTAATTGAGTAAAAAATTACAGAAATTGAGTTTTTGCAATATAGTCGTGTTGAAAAGCTCGTAATCAGTTATATGAACTCTTAAAATTTGATGAAAACTTGTTTTCGATCCTTTTGTAGAGGTTTCGGGCGAGCGGGTCTAAATGGGCCTTAAAATGGACTCGTTGGACTTTTAACTGAGCAAAAAGAAGATGAATTGATTTTTTGCAATACAATAGTGTTTAAAAGCTCGTAATCAACGATATGAAGTCCTAAGTTTTTATTAAAACTTGTTTTGCGGTCCTTTTTGAAGAGGTTTCGAGCGAGCGGATGTAAATGGGCCTTAAAATGGACCCGTTGGATTTTAACTGAGTAAAAAATACATAAATTGAGTTTTTGCAATATAATCTTGTCGAAAAGCTCGTAATCAATTATATGAACTCCTAAAATTTGATTAAAACCTGTTTTTCGGTCCTTTTTGTAGAGGTTTCAGGAGTACATGTCTAAATAGGCCGTAAAATGGACCCACTGAACTTTTAACTGAGTAAAAAATACAGTAATTGAGTTTTTGCAATATAATTTTGTTGAAAAGCTCGTAATCAATTATATGAACTCCTAAAATTTGATTAAACCTGTTTTTGGTCTTTTTGTAGAGGTTTCGGGCGAGCGGGTCTAAATAGGCCTTAAAATGGACCCGTTGGACTTTTAACTGAGTAAGAAGAACAAAAATTAAATTTTTGCTATACAATGGTGTTGAAAAGCTCGTAAGCAATGATTTGAACTCCCAAGTTTTGATTAAAACATGTTTTACGGTCTTTTTGTAGAGATTTGGGCGAGCGGGTTTAAATGACCCTTAAAATGGACCCGTTGGACTTTTAACTGACTAAAAAGAAAAAAAAATTGAATTTTTGCAATACAATAGTGTTGAGAAGCTTTTAACCAATGATATGAACTCCTTAGTTTTGATTAAAACTTGTTTTGCGGTCTTTTTTGTAGAGGTTTCGGGCGAGCGGGTCTAAATGAGCCTTAAAATAGACTCGTTGGACTTTTAACTGAGTAAAAGGAACAAAAATTGAAATTTTGCAATTCAATAGTGTTGAAAAGCTTGTAATCAATAATATGAACTCCTAAGTTTTGATTAAAACTTGTTTTGCGGTCCTTTTGTAGAGGTTTCGGGAGAGCGGGTCTAAATGGGCCGTAAAATGGACCCGTTGGACTTTTAACTGAGTAAAAAATACAGAAATTGAGTTTTTGAAATATAATCTTGTTGAAAAGCTCGTAATCAATTCTATGAACTCCTAATATTTTATTAAAACCTGTTTTTCGGTCCTTTTTGTAAAGGTTTCGGGCGAGCGGGGTCTAAACACGCCTTAAAATGGACCCATTGGACTTTTAACTGAGTAAAAAATACAGAAATTGAGTTTTTGCAATATAATCTTGTTAAAAGCTCGTAATCAATTATATTAACTCCTAAAATTTGATTAAAACATGTTTTACGTCCTTTTTGTTGTGGTTTCGGGCGAGCGGGTCTAAATGTGCCTTTAAATAGACATGTTGGACTTTTAACTGAGTAAAAAAACAAAAATTGAATTTTTGTAATACATTAGTGTTGAAAAGCTCGTAATCAAAGATATGAAGTCCTAAGTTTTTATTAAAACTTGTTTTGCGGTTCTTTTTGAAGTGGTTACGGGCGAGCGGGTCTAAATGGGCCTTAAAATGGACCCGTTGGACTTTTAACTGGGTAAAAAGAACAAAAATTGAATTTTTGCAATACATTAGTGTTGAAAAGCTCGTAATCAATGATATGAACTCCTAAGTTTTAATTAAAATTTGTTTTGTGGTCCTTTTTGTCGAGGTTTCGGGCGAGCGAGTTTTAATGGGCCTTAAAATAGACCCGTTGGACTTTTAACTGAGTAAAAAGAACAAAAATTGAATTTTTGCAATACCATAGTGTTGAAAAGCTCGTAATCAATGATATGAACTCCTAAGTTTTGATTAAAAATTGTTTTGCGATCCTTTTTGTAGAGTTTTCGGACGAGCGGGTCTAAATGGGCCGTAAAATGGATCCGTTAGACTTTAAACTGAGTAAAAAATATAGAAATTGAGTTTTTGCAATATAATCTTGTTGAAAAGCTCGTAATCAATTATATGAACTCCTGGAGTTTGATTAAAATTGTTTTTCGGTCCTTTTTGTAGAAGTTTCGGGCGAGCAGGTCTTAAAGGGCCGTAAAATAGACCCGTTGGACTTTAAACTGAGTTAAAAGAAAAAAATTGAATTTTTGCAATACATTAGTGTTGAAAAGCTCGTAATCAATGATATGAACTCCTAAGTTTTTATTAAAACTTGTTTTGCGGTCCTTTTTGTAGAGGTTTCGGGCGAGCGGGTCTAAATGGGCCGTAAAATGAACTCGTTGGACATTTAACTAAGTGAAAAATACAGAAATTGAGTTTTTGCAATATAATCTTGTTGAAAAGATCGTAATCAATGATATGAACTCCTAAGTTTTGATTAAAAATTGTTTTGGGGTCTTTTTTGTAGAGGTTTCGTCCGAGCGGGTCTAAATGGGCCGTAAAATGGACTCGTTAGACTCTTAACTGAGTAAAAAGTATAGAAATTGAGTTTTTGCAATATAATCTTGTTGAAAAGCTCGTAATCAATTATATGAACTCCTGAAGTTTGTTTAAAACTTGTTTTTTGGTCCTTTCTGTAGAAGTTTCGGGCGAGCGGGTCTAAATGAGCCTTAAAATGGACCCGTTGGACTTTTAACTGTCTTAAAAGAACATAAATCGAATTTTTGCAATACATTATTGTTTAAAAGTTTGTAATCAATGATATGAACTCCTAAGTTTTGATTAAACTTGATTTGCGGTTCTTTTTGTAGAGGTTTCGGACGAGCGGGTCTAAAAGGGCCGTAAAATGGACCCTTTGGACTTTAAACTGAGTAAAAAGAACAAAAATTGAAATTTTGCAATACATTAGTGTTGAAAAGCTCGTAATCAATGATATGAACTCCTTAGTTTTGATTAAAACATGTTTTGCGGACCTTTTTGTAGAGGTTTCGGGCGAGCGGGTCTAAATGAGCCTTAAAATAGACTCGTTGGACTTTTAACTGAGTATAAAGAACAAATATTGAATTTTTGTAATACAATATTGTTGAAAAGCTCCAAATCAATGATATGAACTCCTATGTTTTGATTAAAACTTGTTTTGCGGTCCTTTTTGTAGAGGTTTCGAGTGAGCGTGTCTAAATGGGCCGTAAAATGGACCCGTTGGACTTTTAACTGAGTGAAAAATACAGAAATTGAGTTTTTGCAATATAATCTTGTTGAAAAGCACGTAATCAATGATATGAACTCCTAAGTTTTGATTAAAAATTGTTTTGCGGTCCTTTCCGTAGATGTTTCGGCCGAGCGGGTCTAAATGAGGTGTAAAATGGACCAGTTGGACTTTTAACTGAGTAAAAAATATAGAAATTGAGTTTTTGCAATATAATCTTGTTGAAAATCTCGTAATCAATTATATGAACTCCTGAAGTTTGTTTAAAACTTGTTTTTCGGTCCTTTTTGTAGAAGTTTCGGGCGAGCGGGTCTATATGAGCCTTAAAATAGGCCCGTTGGACTTTTAACTGTGTAAAAAGAACCGAAATCGAATTTTTGCAATACAATATTGTTGAAAAACTCGTAATCAATGAAATGAACTCCTAAGTTTTGATTAAACTTGATTTGCGAGCCTTTTTGTAGAGGTTTCGGACGAGCGGGTCTAAAAGGGCCGTAAAATGGACCCGTTGGACTTTAAACTGAGTAAAAAGAACAAAAATTGAATTTTTGCAATACATTAGTGATGAAAAGCTCGTAATCAATGATATGAACTCCTTAGTTTTGATTAAAACTTGTTTTGCCGTCCTTTTTGTCTAGGTTTCGGGCGAGCGGGTCTAAATGAGCCTTAAAATAGACTCATTGGACTTTTAACTGAGTAAAAAGAACAAAAATTGAATTTTTGCAATACAATAGTGTTGAAAAGCTCGTAATCAATGATATGAACTCCTAAGTTTTGATTAAAATTGTTTTGCGGTCCTTTTTGTAGAGATTTCGGGCGAGCGGGTCTAAATAGGCCCTAAAATGGACCCGTTGGACTTTTAACTGAGTGAAAAATACAGAAATTGAGTTTTTGCAATATAATCTTGTTGAAAAGCTCGTAGTCAATTATATGTACTCCTAAGTTTTGATTACAAATTGTTTTGCGGTCCTTTTCGTAGAGGTTTCGGCGGAGCGAGTCTAAATGGGCCGTAAAATGGACCTGTTGGACTTTTAACTGAGTAAAAAATATAGAAATTGAGTTTTTGCAATATAATCTTGTTGAAAAGCTCGTAATCAATTGTATGAACTCCTGAAGTTTGTTTAAAACTTGTTTTTCGGTCCTTTTTGTAGATGTTTTCGGCGAGCGGGTTTAAATGAGCCTTAAAATGGACCCGTTGGACTTTTAACTGTGTTAAAAGAACAGAAATCGAATTTTTGCAATACAATATTGTTAAAAGCTCGTAATCAATGATATGAACTCCTAAGTTTTGATTAAACTTTATTTACGGTCCTTTTTGTAGAGGTTTCGGACGAACGGGTCTAAAAGGGCCGTAAATGGACCCGTTGGTCTTTAAACTTAGTAAAAAGAAAACAAATTGTAATTTTTGCAATACATTAGTGTTGAAAAGCTCGTAATCAATGATATGAACTCCTTCGTTTTGATTAAAACTTGTTTTGCGGTCCTTTTTGTAGAGGTTTCGGGCGAGCGGGTCTAAATGAGCCTTAAAATAGACTCATTGGATTTTTAACTGAGTAAAAAGAACAAAAATTGAAATTTTGCAATACAATAGTGTTTAAAAGCTCGTAATCAATGATATGAACTCCTACGTTTTGATTAAAACTTGTTTTGTGGTCCTTTTTGTAGAGGTTTCGGGCGAGCGGGTCTAAATGGGTCGTAAAATTGACTCGTTGGACTTTTAACTGAGTAAAAAATACAGAAATTGAGTTCTTGCAATATAATCTTGTTGAAAAGATCGTAATCAATGATATGAACTCCTAAGTTTTGATTAAAAATTGTTTTGCGGTCCTTTTGTAGAGGTTTCGGCCGAGCGGGTCTAAATGGGCTGTAAAATGGACCCATTGGACTTTTAATTGAGTAAAAAATATAGTAATTGAGTTTTTGCAATATAATCTTGTTAAAAAGCTCGTAATCAATTATATGAACTCCTGAAGTTTGTTTAAAACTTGTTTTTCGGTCCTTTTTGTAGAAATTTCGGGCAAGCGGGTTTAAATGAGCCTTAAAATGGACCCGTTCGACTTTTAACTGTGTTAAAAGAACAGAAATCGAATTTTTGCAATACAATATTGTTGAAAAGCTCGTAATCAATGATATGAACTCCTAAGTTTTGATTAAACTTGATTTCCGGTCCTTTTGTAGAGGTTTTGGACGAGCGGGTCTAAAAGGGCCGTAAAATGGACCCATTGGACTTTAAACTGAGTAAAAAGAACAAAAATTGAATTTTTGCAATACATTAGTGTTGAAAAGCTCGTAATCAATTATATGAACTCCTTAGTTTTGATTAAAACTTGTGCGGTCCTTTTTGTAGAGGTTACGGGCGACCGGGTCTAAATGAGCCTTAAAATAGACTCGTTGGAATTTTAACTGGGTAAAAAGAACAAAAATTGAAATTTTGCAATACAATAGTGTTTAAAAGCTCGTAATCAATGATATGAACTCCTACGTTTTGATTAAAACTTATTTTGCGGTCCTTTTTGTAGAGGTTTCGGGCGAGCGGGTCTAAATGGGCCGTAAAATGGACCCGTTGGACTTTTAACTGAGTGAAAAATATATAAATTGGGTTTTTACAATATATTCTTGTTGAAAAGCTCGTAAAAAATTATATACACTACTAAAATTTGATTAAAACCTTTTTTTCGGTCCTTTTTGTAGAGGTTTCGGGCGAGCGGGTCTAAAAAGGCCTTAAAATAGACCCGTTGGTCTTTTAACTAAGAATAAAATACAGAAAATGAGTTTTTGCAATATAATCGTGTTGAAAAGCTCGTAATCAATTATATGAACTCCTAAAATTTGATTAAAACTCGTTTTCGGTCCTTTTTTGTATAGGTTTCGGGCGAGCAGGTTTAAATCGGCCTTAAAATGGACCCGTTGGACTTTTAACTAAGTAAAAAGAACAGAAATTGATTTTTTGCAATAAAGTAGTGTTGAAAAGCTCGTAATAAACGATATAAAGTCCTATGTTTTGATTAAAACTTGTTTTGCGGTCCTTTTTGTAGTGGTTTCGGGCGAGCGGGTCTAAATGAGCCTTAAAATAGACCCGTTAGACTTTTAATTGAGTAAAAAGATCAAAAACTGCATTTTTGCAATACATTAGTGTTGAAAAGCTCATAATCAATGATATGAACTCCTAAGTTTTGATTAAAACTTTTTTTGCGGTCCTTTTTGTAGAGGTTTCGGTTGAGCGGGTCTAAATGGGCCTTAACATAGACCCGTTGGACTTTTAACTGAGTAAAAAGAATAAAAATTGATTTTTTGCAATACAATAGTGATGAAAAGCTCGTAATCAATGATATAAACTCCTATGTTTTGAATAAAATATGTTTTGCCGTCCTTTTTGTAGAGATTTCGGGCGAACGGGTCTAAATAGGCCTTAAAATGGACCCACTGGACTTTTAACGGAGTAAAAAATACAGAAATTTAGTTTTTGCAATATAATCGTGTTGAAATGCTCTTAATCAATTATATGAACTCCTAAAATTTGATTAAAACTCGTTTTCGGTCGTTTTTGTAGAGGTTTCGGGCGAGCGGGTCTAAATGGGCCTTAAAATGGACCTGTTGGACATTTAACTAAGTAAAAAGAACAGAAATCGATTTTTTGCAATAAAATAGTGTTGAAAAGCTCATAATCAACAATATGAAGTCCTAAGTATTGATTAAAACTTGTTTTTTGGTCCTTTTTGTTGTGGTTTCGGGCGAGGGGTCTAAATGGACCCGTTGGACTTTTAATTGAGTAAAAAGAACAAAAACTGAAATTTTGTAGTACATTAGTGTTGAAAAGCTCGTAATCAATGATGTGAACTCCTGTGTTTTAATTAAAACTTGTTTTGCAGTACTTTTTGTAGAGGTTTCTGACGAGCGGGTCTAAATGGGCCTTAAAATAGACCCGTTGGACTTTTAACTGAGTAAAAAGAACAAAATTTGAATATTTGCAATACAATACTGTTGAAAAGCTCGTAATCAATGATATAAACCACTATGTTTTGATTAAAACTTGTTTTGCCGTCCTTTTTGTAGAGGTTTCGGGCGAACGGGTCTAAATAGGCCGTAAAATGGACCAACTGAACTTTTAATTGAGTAAAAAATATAGAAATTGAGTTTTTGCAATATAATTGTGTTGAAAAGCTCGTAATCAATTATATGAAGTCCTAAAATTTGATTAAAACTCGTTTTCGGTCCTTTTTGTAGAGGTTTCGGGCAAGCGGGTCTAAAGGGACCTTAAAATGGACCCGTTCGACTTTTAACTGAGTAAAAAGAATAGAAATTGATTTTTTGCAATAAAATAGTGTTGAAAAGCTCGTTATCAACGATATGAAGTCCTAAGTTTTGATTAAAACTTATTTTGCGGTCCTTTTTGTAGTGGTTTCGGGCTAGCGGGTCTAAATGGGCCTTTAAATGGACCCATTGGACTTTTAACTGAGTAAAAAGAACCAATATTGAATTTTTTCAATACATTACTGTTGGAAAGCTCGTAATCAATGATATGAACTCCTAAGTTTTGATTAAAACTTGTTTTGCGGTCCTTTTTGTCGAGGTTTCGAGCGGGCGAGTTTAAATGGGCCTTAAAATAGACTCGTTGGACTTTTCACTGAGTAAGAAGAACAAAAATTGAATTTTTGCAATACAATAGTGTTGAAAAGCTCGTAATCAATGATATGAACTCCTAAGTTTTGATTAAAACTTGTTTTGCGGTCCTTTTTGTAGAGGTTTCGGACGAGCGGGTCTAAATGGGCCGTAAAATAGACCCGTTGGACTTTTAACTGAGTAAAAAGAACAAAAACTGAATTTTTGCAATACATTAGTGTTGAAGAGCTCCTAATCAATGATATGAACTCCTAATTTTTGATTAAAACATGTTTTGCGGTCCTTTTTGTCGAGGTTTCGGGCGAGCGGGTCTAAATGGGCCTTAAAATAGACCCGTTGGACTTTTAACTGAGTTAAAAAACAGAAATTGAGTTTTTGCAATATAATCTGGTTGAAAAGCTCGTAATCATTTATATGAACTTCTAAAATTTGATTGAAGCTGTTTTTCAGTTTTTTTGTAGAGGTTTTGAGCGAGCGGGTCTAAATAAGCCTTAAAATGGACTCGTTGGACTTTTAACTGAGTAAAAATATAGAAATTTAGTTTTTGCAATATAATCGTGTTGAAAAGCTCTTAATCAATTATATGAACTCCTAATATTTGATTAAAACTCGTTTTCGGTCCTTTTTGTAGAGGTTTCGGGCGAGCAGGTCTAAATGGGCCTTAAAATGGACCCGTTGGACTTTTAACTAAGTAAAAAGAACAAAAATTGATTTTTTGCAATAAAATAGTGTTGAAAAGCTCGTAATAAATGATATGAACTCCTACGTTTTGATTAAAACTTATTTTGCGGTCCTTTTTGTTGTGGTTTCGGGCGAGCGGGTCTAAATGGACATTAAAATGGACCCGTTGGACTTTTAAATGAGTAAAAAGAACAAAAACTGAAATTTTGTAGTACATTAGTGTTGAAAAGCTCGTAATCAATGATATGAACTCCTATGTTTTGATTAAAATTGTTTTGCGGTCCTTTTTGTAGAAGTTTCTGGCGAGCGGGTCTAAATGGGCCTTAAAATAGACCCGTTGGACTTTTAACTGAGTAAAAAGAATAAAAATTGAATTTTTGCAATACAATAGTGTTGAAAAGCTCGTAATCAATGATATAAACTCCTATGTTTTGATTAAAACATGTTTTGCGGTCCTTTTTGTAGAGGTTTCGGGCGAGCGGGTCTAAATGAGCCTTAAAATGGACCCACTGGACTTTTAACTGAGTAAAAAATACAGAAATTTAGTTTTTGCAATATAATCGTGTTGAAAAGCTCGTAATCAATTATATGAACTCCTAAAATTTGATTAAAACTCGTTTTCGATCCTTTTTGTAGAGGTTTCGGGCGAGCGGGTCTAAATGGGCCTTAAAATGGACCCGTTAGACTTTTAAATGAGTAAAAAGAACCAAAATTGAATTTTTGCAATACATTATTGTTGAAAAGATAGTAATAATTGATATGAACTCTTAAGTTTTGATTAAAACTTGTTTTGCGGTCCTTTTTGTCAGGTTTCGGGCAAGCGAGTTTAAATGGGCCTTAAAATAGACTCGTTGGACTTTTAACTGAGTAAAAAGAACAAAAATTAAATTTTTGCAATATAATAGTGTTGAAAAGCTCGTAATCAATGATATGATCTCCTAAAATTTGATTAAAACTTGTTTTGCGGTCCTTTTTGTAGAGGTTTCGGACGAGCGGGTCTAAATGGGCCGTAAAATGGACCAGTTGGACTTTTGACTCATTAAAAAGAACAAAAATTGAATTTTTGCAATACATTAGTGTTGAAGAGCTCGTAATCAATGATATGAACTACTAAGTTTTGATTAAAACTTGTTTTCCGGTCCTTTTTGTCGAGGTTTCGGGCGAGCGGGTCTAAATGGGCCGTAAAATGGACCTGTTGGACTTTTAACTGAGTGAAAAATACATAAATTGAGTTTTTGTAATACAATAGTATTGAAAAGCTCGTAATCATTGATATGAACTCCTAAGTTTTGATTAAAACTTGTTTTGCCGTCCTTTTTGTAGAGGTTTCGGATGAGCGGGTCTAAATGGGCCGTAAAATAGACCCGTTGGACTTTTAACTGAGTAAAAAGAACAAAAGTTGAATTTTTACAATAAAATAGTGTTGAAAAGATCGTAATCAATGATATGAACCCCTGAGTTTTGATTAAAACTTGTTTTGCGGTCCTTTTTGTAGAGGTTTCGGGCGAGCGGGTCTAAATAGGCCGTAAAATGGCCCCGTTGAACTTTAAACTAAGTAAAAAATACCGAAATTGAGTTTTTGCAGTATAATCTTGTTGAAAAGCTTGTAATCATTTATATGAACTCCTAAATTTTGTTTAAAACTTGTTTTTCGATCCTTTTGTAGAGGCTTCGGGCGAGCGGATCTAAATAAGCCTTAAAATGGACCCATTGGACTTTTAATTGAGTAAAAAATACAGAAATTGAGTT
Organism: Hibiscus trionum; assembly: GCA_030270665.1. Classification (NCBI taxonomy): domain Eukaryota; kingdom Viridiplantae; phylum Streptophyta; class Magnoliopsida; order Malvales; family Malvaceae; genus Hibiscus; species Hibiscus trionum. The sequence goes on along the minus strand of BSYR01000026.1, from coordinate 33,422,673 downwards.
TTTGTAGTATAATCGTGTTGAAAAGTTCGTAATCAATTATATGAACTCCTAAAATTTTATAAAAAATTGTTTTGCGGTCATTTTTGTAGAGATTTCGGGCGAGCGGTTCTAAATGGGCCTTAAATTGGACCCGTTGGACTTTTAACAGAGTAAAAAGAACGAAAACTGAATTTTTGCAATACAATAGTGTTTAAAAGCTCGTAATAAATGATATGAACTCCTAAGTTTTGATTAAAACTTGTTTTGCGGTCATTTTTGTAGAGGTTTCGGACGAGCGGGTCTAAATGGGCCGTAAAATGGACACGTTGGACTTTTAACTGAATAAAAAATATAGAAATTGAGTTTTTGCAATATAATCTTGTTGAAAAGCTCGTAATCAATTATATGAACTCCTGAAATTTGGTTAAAACTTGTTTTTCGGTCCTTTTTATAGATGTTTCTGGTGAGCGGGTCTAAATGAGCCTCAAAATGGACCCGTTGGACTTTTAACTGGGTTAAAAGAACATAAATCGAATTTTTTCAATACCATAGGGTTGAAAAGCTCGTAATCAATGATATGAAGACCTAAGTTTTGATTAAAACTTTTTTTGTTGTCCTTTTTGTAGAGGTTTTAGGAGAGTGGGTCTAAATGGGCCTTAAAATGGACCCGTTGGACTTTTAACTGAGTGAAAAGAAGAAAAATTAAATTTTTGCAATACATTAGTGTTGAAAAGCTCGTAATCAATGATATGAACTCCTTAGTTTTGATTAAAACTTGTTTTGCGGTCATTTTTGTAGAGGTTTCGGACGAGCGGGTCTAAATGGGCCGTAAAATGGACACGTTGGACTTTTAACTGAATAAAAAATATAGAAATTGAGTTTTTGCAATATAATCTTGTTGAAAAGCTCGTAATCAATTATATGAACTCCTGAAATTTGGTTAAAACTTGTTTTTCGGTCCTTTTTATAGATGTTTCTGGTGAGCGGGTCTAAATGAGCCTCAAAATGGACCCGTTGGACTTTTAACTAGGTTAAAAGAACATAAATCGAATTTTTGCAATACCATAGGGTTGAAAAGCTTGTAATCAATGATATGAAGACCTAAGTTTTGATTAAAACTTTTTTTGCTGTCCTTTCTGTAGAGGTTTTAGGAGAGTGGGTCTAAATGGGCCTTAAAATGGACCCGTTGGACTTTTAACTGAGTGAAAAGAAGAAAAATTAAATTTTTGTAATACATTAGTGTTGAAAAGCTCGTAATCAATTATATGAACTCCTAAAATTTGATCAAAACCTGTTTTTCGGTCCTTTTTGTAGAGGTTTCAAGCGAGCGGGTCTATATAGGCCTTAAAATGGACCCTTTGGACTTTTAACTGAGCAAAAAATACAGAAATTGAGTTTTTGCAATATAATCGTGTTGAAAAGCTTGTAATCATTTATATGAACTCCTCAAAATTTGATTAAAACTTGTTTTCGGTCCTTTTAGTAGATGATTCGGGCGAGCGGGTCTAAATGGGCCTTAAAATGGAACCGTTGGACTTTTAATTGAGTAAAAAGAATAGAAATTGATTTTTTACAATAAAATAATGTTGAAAAGCTCGTAATCAACGATATGAAGTCCTAAGTTTTGATTAAAACTTGTTTTGCGGCCCTTTTGGTAGTGGTTTTGGGCGAGCGGGTCTAAATGGGCCTTAAAATGCACATGTTGGACTTTTAATTTAGTAAAAAGAACAAAATTTTATTTTTTGCAATACATTAGTGTTGAAAAGCTCGTAATCAACGATATTAAGTCCTAAGTTTTGATTAAAACTTGATTTGCAGTCCTTTTTGTGGAGGTTTCGGACGAGCGGGTCTAAATGGGCCGTAAAATGGACCTGTTGGACTTTAAATTGAGTAAAAAGTACATAAAATTATTTGTTGCAATACAATCGTGATGAAAAGCTCATAATCAATGATATGAACTCCTAAATTTTGATTAAAACTTGTGTTTCGGGCCTTTTTATAGAGGTTTCGGACGAGCTTGTCTAAATGGGCCGTAAAATGGACCCGTTGGACTTTTAACTGAGTAAAAAGCACAAAAATTGAGTTTTTGCAATAGAACCGTGTTCAAAAAGATCGTAAACAATGATATGAAGTCCTAAAAATTGATTAAAACATGTTTTTGGTCCTTTTTATGGAGGTTTCAGGCGAGCGGGACTAAATGAGCCTTAAAATGGACCCGTTGGACTTTTAACTGGGTAAAAATAACACGAATTGAATTTTTTCAATACAATTGTGTTGAAAAGCTCGTAATAAACGATATGAAGTCCTAAGTTTTTATTAAAACTTGTTTTGCGGTCCTTTTTGTAGTGGTTTCGGGCGAGCGAGTCTAAATGGGCCTTAATATTGACCCGTTCAACTTTTAACTGAGTAAGAAGATCAAAAATTGAATTTCTGCAATACAATAATGTTAAGAAGCTCGCAACCAATGACATGAACTCCTAAGTTTTGATTAAAACTTGTTTTGCGGTCCTTTTTGTAGAGGTTTCGGGCGAGCGGGTCTAAATAGAACGTAAAATGGACCTGTTGGACGTTAAATTGAGTAAAAAAAATACCGAAATTGAGTTTTTGCGAAATAATATCGTTGAAAAGCTCGTAAAAAATTATATGAACTTCTAAAATTTAATTAAAACACTTTTTTCGGTCCTTTTTGTAGAGGTTTCCGGCGAGGGGGTCTAAATAGGCCTTAAAATGGACCTTTTGGAATTTTAACTCAGTAAAAAATACAGAAAATGAGTTTTGAAAAGCTCGTAATTAATTATATGAACTCCTAAAATTTGATTAAAACTTGTTTTGCGGTCATTTTTTAGAGGTTTTGGGCGAGCGGGTCTTAATGGGCCTTAAAATGGACCCGTTGGACTTTTAACTGAGTAAAAAGAAAAAAAATTGAATTTTTTCAATACTATAGTGTTGAAAAGCTCGTAATCAATGATATGAACTCCTAGGTTTTGATTAAAACTTGTTTTGCGGTACTTTTTGTAGAGGTTTCGGGCAAGCAGATCTAAATGTGCCGTATAATGGACCCGTTGGACTTTAAACTGAGTAAAAAATACAGAAATTGTGCTTTTGTAATATAATCGTGTTGAGAAGCTCGTAATCAATTAGATGAAATCCTAAAATATGATTTAAACTTTTTTTGCGGTCCTTTTTGTAGAGGTTTCGGGCGAGCGGGTCAAAATGGGCCTTAAAATGGACCCGTTGAACTTTTAACAGAGTAAAAAGAACAAAAATTGAATTTTTGAAATACAATAGTGTTAAAAAGCTCGTAATCAATGATATGAACTCCAAAGTTTTGATTAAAACTTGTTTTTGTGGTCCTTTTTGTAGAGCTTTCGGACGAGCGGGTCTAAATAGACCGTAAAATGGAACCATTGGACTTTTAACTAAGCAAAAAGTACATAAATTGAGTTTTTGCAATATAATCGTGTTGAAAAGATCGTTATCAATGATATGAAGTCCTAAAATTTGATTAAAACCTGTGTTTCGGTCCTTTTGTAGAGGTTTCGGGCAAGCGGGTCTAAATGGGCCGTAAAATGGACCCGTTGGACTTTTAATTGAGTAAAAAATACAGAAATTGAGTTTTTGCAATATATTCGTGTTGAAAATCTCGTAATCAATGATATGAAATCCTTAGTTTTGATTAAAAGTTGTTTTGCAGTCTTTTTTGTAGAGGTTTCTGGCGAGCGGGTCTAAATGAGACTTAAAATAGACTCGTTGGACTTTTAACTGAGTAAAAAGAACAAAAAATGAAATTTTGCAATACAATAATGTTGAAAAGCTAGTAATCAATGATATGAACTCCTAAATTTTTTTGAAACTTGTTTTGCGGTCCTTTTTGTAGAGGTTTCGGGAGAGCGAGTCTAAATGGGCCATAAAATGGACCAGTTGGACTTTTAAATGAATAAAAAGAACAAAAATTGAATTTTTGCAATATATTAGTGTTGAAAAGCTCGTACTCAATGATATGAACTCCTTAGTTTTGATTAAAACTTGTTTTGCGGTCCTTTTGTAGGGGTTTCGGGCGAGCGGGTCTAAATGAGCCTTAAAATAGGCTCGTTGGACTTTTAACTGAGTAAAAAGAACAAAAAATGAAATTTTGCAATACAATAATGTTCAAAAGCTCGTAATCAATGATATGAATTCCTAAGTTTTGATTAAAACTTCTTTTGCGGTCCTTTTTGTAGATGTTTCGGGCGAGCGGGTCTAAATGGGCCGTAAGATGGACCCGTTAGATTTTTAACTGAGTAAAAAATACAGAAATTGAATTTTTGTAATATAATCTTGTTTAAAAGCTCGTAATCAATTTTATGAACTCCTAAAATTTGATTAAAACTTGTTTTTCGGTCCTTTTTGAAGAGGTTTCGTGCGAGCGGGTCTAAATAGGCCTTAAAATGGACTCGTTAGACTTTTAATTGAGTAAAAATATAGAAATTGAGTTTTTGCAATATAATCGTGTTGAGAAGCTCGTAATCAATTATATGAAATCCTAAAATATGATTTAAACTTTTTTTGCGGTCCTTTTTGTAGAGGTTTCGGGCGTGCGGGTCAAAATGAGCCTTAAAATGGACCCGCTGAACTTTTAACAGAGTAAAAAGAACAAAAATTGAATTTTTGAAATACAATAGTGTTAAAAAGCTCGTAATCAATGATATGAACTCCAAAGTTTTGATTAAAACTTGTTTTTGTGGTCCTTTTTGTAGAGCTTTCGGACGAGCGGGTGTAAATGGACCGTAAAATGGACCCATTGGACTTTTAACTGAGCAAAAAGTACATAAATTGAGTTTTTGCAATATAATCGTGTTGAAAAGATCGTAATCAATGATATGAAGTCCTAAAATTTGATTAAAACCTGTGTTTCGGTCCTTTTTGTAGACGTTTCGGGCGAGCGGGTCTAAATGGGCCGTAAGACTTTTAACTTAGTAAAAAATACAGAAATTGAGTTTTTGTAATATAATCTTGTTGAAAAGCTCGTAATCAATTATATGAACTCCTAAAATTTGATTAAAACTTGTTTTTCGGTCCTTTTTGAAGAGGTTTCGTGCGAGCGGGTCTAAATAGGCCTTAAAATGGACCCGTTAGACTTTTAATTGAGTAAAAATACAGAAATTGAGTTTTTGCAATATAATCGTGTTGAGAAGCTCGTAATCAATTATATGAAATCCTAAAATATGATTTAAACTTTTTTTGCGGTCCTTTTTGTAGAGGTTTCGGGCGTGCGGGTCAAAATGGGCCTTAAAATGGACCCGCTGAACTTTTAACAGAGTAAAAAGAACAAAAATTGAATTTTTGAAATACAATAGTGTTAAAAAGCTCGTAATCAATGATATGAACTCCAAAGTTTTGATTAAAACTTGTTTTTGTGGTCCTTTTTGTAGAGCTTTCGGACGAGCGGGTCTAAATGGGCCGTAAAATGGACCCATTGGACTTTTAGCTGAGCAAAAAGTACATAAATTAAGTTTTTGCAATATAATCGTGTTGAAAAGATCGTAATCAATGATATGAAGTCCTAAAATTTGATTAAAACCTGTGTTTCGGTCCTTTTTGTAGACGTTTCGGGCGAGCGGGTCTAAATGGGCCGTAAGACTTTTAACTTAGTAAAAAATACAGAAATTGAGTTTTTGTAATATAATCTTGTTGAAAAGCTCGTAATCAATTATATGAACTCCTAAAATTTGATTAAAACTTGTTTTTCGGTCCTTTTTGAAGAGGTTTCGTGCGAGCGGGTCTAAATAGGCCTTAAAATGGACCCGTTAGACTTTTAATTGAGTAAAAATACAGAAATTGAGTTTTTGCAATATAATCGTGTTGAGAAGCTCGTAATCAATTATATGAAATCCTAAAATATGATTTAAACTTTTTTTGCGGTCCTTTTTGTAGAGGTTTCGGGCGTGCGGGTCAAAATGGGCCTTAAAATGGACCCGCTGAACTTTTAACAGAGTAAAAAGAACAAAAATTGAATTTTTGAAATACAATAGTGTTAAAAAGCTCGTAATCAATGATATGAACTCCAAAGTTTTGATTAAAACTTGTTTTTGTGGTCCTTTTTGTAGAGCTTTCGGACGAGCGGGTCTAAATGGGCCGTAAAATGGACCCATTGGACTTTTAACTGAGCAAAAAGTACATAAATTGAGTTTTTGCAATATAATCGTGTTGAAAAGATCGTAATCAATGATATGAAGTCCTAAAATTTGATTAAAACCTGTGTTTCGGTCCTTTTTGTAGACGTTTCGGGCGAGCGGGTCTAAATGGGCCGTAAGATGGACCCGTTGGACTTTTAACTTGGTAAAAAATACAGAAATTGAGTTTTTGTAATATAATCTTGTTGAAAAGCTCGTAATCAATTATTTGAACTCCTAAAATTTGATTAAAACTTGTATTTCGGTCCTTTTTGAAGAGGTTTTGTGCGAGCGGGTCTAAATAGGCCTTAAAATGGACCCGTTAGACTTTTAATTGAGTAAAAATACAGAAATTGAGGTTTTGCAATATAATCGTGTTGAGAAGCTCGTAATCAATTATATGAAATCCTAAAATATGATTTAAACTTTTTTTGTGGTCCTTTTTGTAGAGGTTTCGGGCGTGCGGGTCAAAATGGGCCTTAAAATGGACCCGCTGAACTTTTAACAGAGTAAAAAGAACAAAAATTGAATTTTTGAAATACAATAGAGTTAAAAAGCTCGTAATCAATGATATGAACTCCAATGTTTGGATTAAAACTTGTTTTGTGGTCCTTTTTGTAGAGCATTCGGACGAGCGGGTCTGAATGGACCGTAAAATGGACCCATTGGACTTTTAACTGAGCAAAAAGTACATAAATTGAGTTTTTGCAATATAATCGTGTTGAAAAGATCGTAATCAATGATATCAAGTCCTAAAATTTGATTAAAACCTGTGTTTCGGTCCTTTTTGTAGACGTTTCGGGCGAGCTGGTCTAAATGGGCCGTAAGATGGACCCGTTGGACTTTTAACTTAGTAAAAAATACAGAAATTGAGTTTTTGTAATATAATCATGTTGAAAAGCTCGTAATCAATTATATGAACTCCTAAAATTTGATTAAAACTTGTTTTTCGGTCCTTTTGTAGAGTTTTCGGGCGAGTAGGTCTAAATAGGCCTTAAAATGGACCCGTTGGTCTTTTAACTAAGTAAAAAATATAGAAATTGAGTTCTTGCAATATAATCTTTTTGAAAAGCTCGTAATCAATAATATGAACTCCTCAAGTTTGATTAAAACCTGTTTTTCGGTCCTTTTTGTAGAAGTTTCGGGCGAGCGGGTCTAAATGAGCCTTAAAATGGTCCTTTGGACTTTTAACTGTGTTAAAACAACAGAGATCGAATTTTTGCAATACAATAGTGTTGAAAAGCTCGTAATCAATGATATGAAGTCCTAAGTTTTGATTAAACTTGATTTGCAGTCCTTTTTGTAGAGGTTTCGGACGAGCGAGTCTAAAAGTGCCGTAAAATGGACATGTTGGACTTTAAACTGAATAAAGAGAACAAAAATTGAATATTTGCAATACATTAGTGTTGAAAAGCTCATAATCAAAGATTTGAAGTCCTAAGTTTTGATTAAAATTTGTTTTGCTGTCCTTTTTGTAGAGGTTTCGGGCGAGCGGGTCTAAATGAGCCTTAAAATGGACTCGTTGGACTTTTAACTGAGTAAAAAGAACAAAAATTGAATTTTTGCAATACATTAGTGTTGAAAAGCTCGTAATTAATGATATGAACTCCTTAGTTTTGATTAAAACTTGTTTTGCGGTCCTTTTTGTAGAGGTTTCGGGCGAGCGGGTCTAAATGAGCCTTAAAATAGACACGTTGGACTTTTAACTAAGTAAAAAGAACAAAAATTGAAATTTTGCAATACAATAGTGTTGAACAGCTCGTAATCAATGATATGAACTCCTAAGTTTTGATTAAAACTTGATTTGCGGTCCTTTTTGTAGAGGTTTAGGGCGAGCGGGTTTAAATGGCCGTAAAATGGACCTGTTGGACTTTTAACTGAGTAAAAAATACATAAATTGAGTTTTTGCAATATAATCTTGTTGAAAAGCTCGTAATCAATTATATGAACTCCTAAAATTTGATTAAAACCTATTTTCGGTCATTTTTGTAGAGGTTTCGGGCGAGCGGGTCTAAATAGGCCTTAGAATGGACCCGTTGGACTTTTAACTGAGTAAAAAATAAAGAAATTGAGATTTTGCATTACAATCATGTTGAAAATCTCATAATCAATTATATGAAATCCTAAAATTTGATTAAAACTCGTTTTCGGTTCATTTTGTAGAAATTTCGGGCGAGCGGGTCTAAATGGGCTTAAAATGGACCCGTTGGACTTTTAACTAAGTAAAAAGAACATAAATTGATTTTTTGCAATAAAGTAGTGTTGGAAAGCTCGTAATCAACAATATGAAGTCCTATGTTTTGATTAAAACTTGTTTTGCGGTCCTTTTTGTAGTGGTTTCGGGCAAGCGGGTCTAAATGGGCCTTAAGATGGACCCGTTAGACTTTTTATTGAGTAAAAAGAACAAAAACTGAATTTTTGCAATACATCAGGGTTGAAAAACTCGTAATCAACGATAGGAACTCCTAAGTTTTGATTAAAACTTGTTTTGCGGTCCTTTTTGTAGAGGTTTCGGGCGAGCGGGTTTAAATGGGCCTTAAAATAGACCCGTTGGACTTTTAACTAAGTAAAAAGAACAAAAATCTAATTTTTGCTATACAATAGTGTGAAAAGCTCGTAATTAATGATATAAACTCCTATGTTTTGTTTAAAACTTGTTTTGCGGTCCTTTTTGTAGATATTTCGGGCGAACAGGTCTAAATAGGCTGTAAAATGGACCCACTGGACTTTTAACTGAGTAAAAAATACAAAAATTGAGTTTTTGCAATATAATCGTGTTGAAAAGATCGTAATCAATGATATGAAGTCCTAAAATTTGATTAAACTTGTTTTTCGGTCCTTTTTTTAGAGGTTTCGGGCGAGCGGGTCTAAATGGGCCGTAAAATGGATCTGTTGGACTTTTAACTAAGTAAAAATAACAGAAATTAAGTTTTTGAAATAAAATCGTGTTGAAAAGCTCGTAATCAAATATATGAACTCCTAAAGTTTGATTAAAACATGTTTTTCGGTCCTTTTTGTTGAGGTTTCGGGCGAGCGGGTCTAATTGGGCATTAAAATGGACACATTGGACTTTTAACTGAGTAAAAAATACAGAAATTGAGTTTTTGCAATATAATTTTGTTGAAAAGCTCGTAATCAATTATTGGAACTCCTAAAATTTGATTAAACCTGTTTTCGGTATTTTTTTTGTAGAGGTTTCGGGCGAGCGGGTCTAAATAGGCCTTAAAATGGACCCGTTGGACTTTTAACTAAGTAAAAAATACAGAAATTGAATTTTTGCAATATAATCGTGTTGAAAAGCTCGTAACCATTTATATGAACTCCTAAAATTTGATTAAAACTCGTTTTCGGTTCTTTTTTTAGAGGTTTCGGGTGAGCGAGTCTAAATGGGCCTTAAAATGGACCCGTTGGACTTTTAACCAAGTAAAAAGAATAGAAATTGATTTTTTGCAATAAAATATTGTTGAAAAGCTCGTAATCAACGATATGAAGTCCTAACTGTTGATTAAAACTTGTTTTCGGTCCTTTTTGTAGTGGGTTCTGGTGAGCGGGTCTAAACCGAAACCACTACAAAAGGACCGCAAAACAAGTTTTAATCAACACTTAGGACTTCATATCGTTGATTACGAGCTTTTCAACACTATTTTATTGCAAAAAATCAATTTATGTTCTTTTTACTTGGTTAAAAGTCCAACGGGTGGAGTGGTGGCGCGTGACGCTTTAGGCACAGTAGTAGGGGGCCTTGCTTACCCCTTGGGCAGCTGTTTGGACGCTACTACATCTGAAGGACTGGGTCTTCAGGCTGGGTTTACCTTTGCACACAGTCAAGGCTGGGATCGGGTGCTTTTTGAAACAGATTGCGCTTCTTTAGCCAACCGAATTGGCACTCCTTGTCCGGATTTATCAACTTTGGGGCCGTTGCTGCTTCAGCTTCGAGATACCTTGTTGTCTTTTCCTTTTGCTACTGTTTCTTTTGTAAGCCGTGAGGCAAATACTGTGGCACATTCCTTAGCTACGCATGCTCTCAGAACCATGACTTCTATGTCTTTTGGTACTGATATCCCTATATGTATCAGACATTTTGTATGAATCTTCTAAACCTAATTAATAAAATCTAAGGTACTCTTTTCCCCTTTTTAGGATTCCTCTGATTTTATATAAGAGGATGTTAGTAGGGGTTTTTAACGAGGCCTTTTCTTTCAAAAAAAAAGTCCAACGGGTCCATTTTAAGGCCCATTTAGACCCGCTCGCCCGAAACCACTACAAAAAGGACCGCAAAACAAGTTTTAATCAAAACTTAGGAATTCATATCGTGGATTACGAACTTTTCAACACAATTGTTTTGCGGTCCTTTTTGTAGAGGTTTCGGGCGAGCGGGTCTGAATGGGCCGTAAAATGGACCTGTTAGACTTTTAACTGAGTAAAAAGTACATAAATTCAGTTTTTGCAATATAATCGTGTTGAAAAGCTAGTAATCAATGATATGAACTCCTAAGTTTTGATTAAAAATTGTTTTGCGGTCCTTTTTGTAGAGGTTTCGGACGAGTGGGTCTAAATGGGCCGTAAAATGGACCTGTTGGACTTTTAACTAAGTAAAAAGTCCATAAATTAAGTTTGTGCAATATAATCGTTTTGAGAAGCTCGTAATCAATGATATGAACTCCCAAAATTTGATTAAAACTTTTTTTCGGTCTTTTTTGTAGAGGTTTCAGGCGAGCGGGTCTAAATGGGCCTTAAAATGGACCCGTTGGACTTTTAAGTGAGTAAAAAGAACAAGAATTGAATTTTTGCAATATAGTTGTGTTGAAAAGTTCGTAATCCACGATATGAAGTCCTAAGTTTTGATTAAAACTTGTTTTGCGGTCCTTTTCGTAGAGGTTTCGGGCGAGCGGTTCTAAATAGACCGTAAAATGGACTTGTTGGACTTTAAACTGAGTAAAAAATACCGAATTTGACTTTTTGCAATATAATCTTGTTGAAAAGCTCGTAATCAATTATATGAACTTCTAAAATTTAGTTAAAACATGTTTTTCTGTCCTTTTGGAGAGGTTTCCGGCGAGGGGGTCTAAATAGGCCTTAAAAGGGACCTCTTGGAATTTTAACTCAATAAAAAATACAGAAAATGAGTTTTGAAAAGCTCGTATTTAATTATATGAACTCCTAAATTTTGATTAAAACTTGTTTTGCGGTCCTTTTTGTAGAGGTTTCGGGCGAGCGGGTCTAAATGGGCCGTATAATGGACCCGTTGGACTTTAAACTGAGTAAAAAATACAGAAATTGAGTTTTTGTAATATAATCGTGTTGAGAAGCTCGTAATCAATTATATGAAATCCTAAAATTTGATTTAAACTTGTTTTGCGGTCCTTTTTGTAGAGGTTTCGGGCGTGCGGGTCAAAATGGACTTTAAAATGGACCCGTTGAACTTTTAACAGAGTAAAAAGAACAAAAAATGAATTTTTGCAATACAATAGTGTTAAAAAGCTCGTAATCAATGAAATGAACTCCTAAGTTTTGATTAAAACTTGTTTTGCGGTCCTTTTTGTGGAGCTTTCGGACGAGCGGGTCTAAATGGACCGTAAAATGGACTCATTGGACTTTTAACTGAGTAAAAAGTACATAAATTAAGATTTTGCAATATAATCGCGTTGAAAAGATCGTAATCAATGATATGAAGTCCTAAAATTTGATCAAAACCTGTTTTTCAGTCCTTTTTGTAGAGGTTTCGGGCGAGCGGGTCTAAATGGGCCGTAAAATGGACCCGTTGGACTTTTAACTAAGTAAAAAATACAGAAATTGAGTTTTTGCAATATATTCGTGTTGAAAAGCTCTTAATCAATTATATGAACTCTTAAATTTTGATTAAAACTTTTTTTCAATTCTTTTTGTAGAGGTTTCGGGCGAGCGAGTCTAAATGGGCCTTAAAATGGACCCGTTGGACTTTTAACTGAGTAAAAAGAAGAGGAATTGATTTTTTGCAATACAATAGTGTTGAAAAGCTCGCAATCAACGATATGAAGTCCTAAGTTTTTATTAAAACTTGTTTTGCGGTCCTTTTCGAGAGGTTTCGGGAGAGCGGGTCTAAATGGGCCTTAAAATGGACCCGTTGGACTTTTAACTGAGTAAAAAGAACAAAAATTAAATTTTTGCAATAAATTAGTGTTGAAAAGCTCGTAATCAATGATATGAACTCCTTAGTTTTGATTAAAACTTGTTTTGCGGTCCTTTTTGTAGAGGTTTCGGGCGAGCAGGTCTAAATGAGCCTTAAAATAGACCTGTTGGACTTTTAACTGAGTAAAAAGAACAAAAAATGAAATTCTGTATACAATAATGTTGAAAAGCTCGTAATCAATGATATGAACTCCTAAGTTTTGATAAAAACTTGTTTTGCGGTCCTTTTTGTAGAGGTTTCGGGCGAGCGGGTCTAAATGAGCCGTAAAATGGACCCGTTGGACTTTTAATTGAGTAAAAAATACAGAATGTAACCCCCTCATCCCGGTCCGGACACTTGACCGATTCGAGTGGGTTACACGGGGATAACGAGATGAAACCCGTTAAGGCTCCACTTCAGTTACCGACCCTAGGAAAAACCTTTTCATTTATTATCTTATCTAGATGCATTAATTATACCTAAGCGTGAAACGACAGCGGAAACAAGACTCACAAGGAGCCTAACAGCAAACAGGGCCTAAGCCCAACCCTTGAAACCCTTTAGAGATGTCAAAAAGCCCATTTACAGGCATGTGTTTCGAAACAGTCATAGCCCATTTCGAAACACGTGCTCCAGTTTGAAAAGTCAGACACCCGTACTGAAACGCATCCACCTCGTTTCGGAACAGTGTCCCATTTTGCCTAAGCGTTTCGATACCCGTTTCGAAACATGCAAGCTCACAGTAGCCAAAACGTATCGTAACGAGTTCCGATACGGGGGCCCTGGAACCACACCCGTTTCGAAATAGGGCAACCCGTTTCGAAACACCTACTGCCTGCGAATTCCCAAAATCAGCTTTAAACATCTCCAAATGACCCCAAACGTCCTTAACGACCCTGAGAAGCAAACACAACATATAAACACATTCTAGAGGCATGCACCCTATTGCAAACATACTCAAGATTCATAAAGACATAAGATAGGGCATCCATTCAAAAGACCATACATAGCATTTGAGGCTCATGCTTCACAAGAGCATACAATTAGACATTCAAGAAGGTAACTCAAACATGGTTTACAAGCATTCAAGGCAACCAAAAGCCAACCAACAACATGACATTTAAAGGAGTCTAACATGCTTTTAAACAACCAACACCAACATACTTAAAAGCTCAAAGAAACTAATACATGTCCCATTGCTTGACCATTACATCATACAATATAAAATCCATACTTGAAAGGTTTCAAAGTCCAAGTAGCACACTTGGAGGCCCCTTCTTGCACTAGCAACCCACGGGCTACGGATCTACATTGTCGAACAAAAGAGAGCGTAAGCATAAAGCTTAGTGAGGGTAAGCTCATTAAAATCAAACCTCGACAATGCAGGGTCCAAGCACGAGCACAACCAAGGTAGATGCATGTTCTTACCTTCGATCCTCATGAGCCAAAATACACATGATGCATGAACATATAATCGATGTTATGCCATGCTCAACAAGCTTAAATCCACATCATATGTAAACAAATATAATAATCCATATAGGAATCACATTTCGCATCATATTGATTCACATATCAACTCATATTGGCACCTAGCTATGACTCGAATACGCGGATAAACATGTTGGAACTCACAACCAACACAACCATTACCTTACGGTGGGATTACACTCATCACCGTTCTCGCGGAGGGGATTTCACTCATCCTCACGCCCCGCCGATGGGATTACACTCATCATCGACTGACATATATAAGAAGGTTTTCCGGGCGAACCCGTACTCCATCTTAATTACTACCATCATCAAGACCACGCGCGCATTTGACTCACGTGTGCACACTAACATCCTAATGATCGATCATTTGTACTCAAGCATACTAGTGCCAATACTAAACACAATCCACAATAACAATTCACAACCATTTCCGTGCTTAGCACGCACTCACCATGATTAACATCATGCCCATACCTCATGCATATAACAATGCATCATAACCATGCCTCAACATACATGTATAACACATATATACATAACCATCATAAACACAAATCATCATTAGGCATAAACAATAATTAAAGAGTGCAACCATAGTCTCTAATTAAAGCCTGGGATTAGGCTACCACTCTAATCCCAACTCTAGGTGGGTCTACCAAGCCCAACCTAGTCCACATGCTTGAACCAAATACTCAAAACCATTTTGAAAGCATTAAACCACTCACCTTCACTTCCAAACTCAACAACCAAGCAACCAAGACCTTCAAGCTTCCGGATTCACTCCCGATGTCTCACTAACACAAACTCTTGCCTCTAATCAACCCAACACAATCAAAATAATCTCAAATCAGTCCACACAACAATGTAGCGACCCGGAACACTATTGAAGCAATAAACACATGAATTCAAGCCATGAACAACCCCCAAAACATCAAACTCGAGCAACCCTTATACTCAATCCTAAACTTGTGATTTCAACACATTTAACACACTCAAATACTTCAAAAACAATCCCCAACCAACATACAACCAAAGGCCTTCCATTTCCAACATAAAACACACCCAAAACCCATTCCAAAACCCCATGGAAACCCAAATACGAAAATCATGTTAAAACACTTTGAAATTCATATATGTTGGACCTCAAGGTTCATAAACAACATATCTAACATCATTGAATCAATAGCTTTGATAAAAAATCATATAGTCACAACCTTTAACCTTTTTCCATGAAAAACCAAATTCCTAAAACATGGATGAAAATGAAAACTAGTGGTACTTTCAAAGAGAGGAAGATGAGAGCAAGATGGGAAAGTGATTACCTTTCAAAACCGAGCCAAATGAAGAAGCAAGGAGATGGAATAGTGATTTAGAGGGGGAGGGGTTCTTTGTCGTTGAAATGGGGGAGGGAATAGGGAAGAAGATGATAAAAGGTTCTTTTAATTGAAATGGGCTTTTTAAATTGAAGTCCATTTTATTACAAAAATGCCATTAATGAAATGGCATTCTCATTAATCTTAAAATCCATGGAATTTAGTTTCAAATAAATTTTTGGTCCAACATAAATGTTTGTTTTGAAAGTTTGAAGCCCAAAGTAATATTTATTATTTAAATTATAAAACCGAAACCCGAAATAATATTTTAATATTATTTTCACCCGACCCCTAAACCCGGGTGTTACAACTCTCCCCCACTTAAGGAATTTTGTCCCCGAAATTACCTGACGGAAACAAGTACGGAAACTGCTCAAGCATATCGGCTTTCCTCTCCCACGTGGCCTCTTCCACACCTCTATGTCTCCACAACACCTTGACCAACTCTATGGTCTTGCCACACAACACCTTGCTATCAGAAGCAAGTATCTCAACTGGTTCCTCATTGTAAGACAAATCCAGATTTAACTCTATCTCCTCAACAGGCATAACATGAGAAGGATCTGATCTATATCTCCTAAGCATTGACACATGAAAGACATCATGGATCTTCTCTAACTCAGAAGACAATCTCAAACGGTAAGCTACAAGCCCAATCCGCTCAACTATCTCATACGGATCAATGAACCTCGGACTCAACTTGCCTTTCCGGCCAAGTCTCATCACCTTCTTCCACGGAGATACTTTCAGAAACACTTTCTCACCCACAGAGAACTTATTCTCTTTTCTCTTCAAATCTGCATAAGACTTCTGACAATCGGAAGCTGCTTTCAAACGGTCACAAATCATCTTCACTTTTTCTGTAGTTCCCTTGAGCAAATCCGGCATAGGTAACAATCTCTGACCCATTTCAGCCCAACAGATCGAAGTCCTACACCGTCTACCATACAAAGCCTCAGAGGAAGCCTTTTGAATACTAGCCTGATAACTGTTGTTGTAAGCAAACTCAACTAAGGGCAAGTGCTTCTCCCAAGAACCCTGGAAGTCAATCACACAACTACGAAGCATATCCTCTAAAATCTGTATCACTCGCTCTGACTGTCCATCGGATTATGGATGATAAGAAGTACTGAAATGTAAACGACTACCTAGAGCACTATGCAAACAACCTCAGAACCTCGAAGTAAATCTCGGATCTCTGTCTGAAACAATAGACTTTTGAACTCCATGAAATCTCACAATCTCACGGATGTACAAGTTCGCCAACTTGTCTAAAGAGTCTGTAGTGTTCACTGCTAAGAAGTGAGCACACTTAGTGAATCTATCCACTATCACCCAAACAGAATTCTTCTTCGAATGAGACAACGGTAACCCCGACACAAAATCCATGGTGATCCTCTCCCATTTCCATTCCAGAATCTTCAAAGGCTGTAACAAGCCTGAAGGAACCTGATGTTCTGCCTTCACTCTCTGACAAACCATACAACAGCTCACATACTCGGCTACATCCTTCTTCAAACCAACCCATAAGTAATCATTCTTCAAGTCACGATACATCTTGGTACTACCTGGATGCATAGAAAAAGGACTCGAATGTGCTTCGCTCAGAATCATACGTCTCAACTCAACATCTTCTGGTACTACAACTCTATCTCTAAAGCACAACACATTCTCACCATTGAAACTATACTCGGTCGGTCTACCTTCTGCTATGTCCTGAACATGAGGAACTAAAGACACATCTTGCAACTGCTTCTCTCTAATCAACTAAATCAAAGAAGGCTTCACTTGCAACTCTGTGATCAAACCACCATCATCGGATACACTCAATCTAGCAAACATAGCTCGCAACTCAACTGCAACTTTTCTACTCAAAGCATCGGCTACTACATTTGCCTTACTCGGATGGTACTCTATAGTCAAATCATAGTCTTTCAACAACTCAAGCCATCTTCTCTGTCTCAAGTTCAACTCTCTCTGTGTCATCAAATACTTCAAGCTCTTATGATCGGTGTAAACTATGCACTTCTCACCATACAAGTAATGACGCCAAATCTTCAATGCAAACCCAACTGCGGCTAACTCTATATCGTGAGTAGGATAGTTCTTCTCATGAACTTTCAACTGTCCCGAAGCATAGGCAACAACTCTTCTTTCTTGCATTAGAACACAACCTAAACCTACGTAAGAGGCATCACTATAGATCACAAACTCCTTACCTGAAACTGGTTGCACTAACACTGGAGCATTTGTCAAAGCTTCTTTCAATTTCTCAAAGGCCTTCTGTCTTGTATCTGACCATTCAAACTTAACTCCTTTTTGCAACAATTTAGTTAAAGAAGCAGCTACTCTAGAGAAACCATCAACAAATCTCCTATAGTAACCGGTTAATCCTAGGAAACTCCTAATCTCAGTCACAGACTTACGTTGTTTCCACTCAACAATAGCCTCAATCTTCGTCGGATCAACACGGATACCATCGGCTGAAACAACATGGCCAAGAAATACAACCTCTCGAATCCAGAACTCACATTTGCTAAGCTTCGCATACAACTGATTGCTCAACAATCTCTGTAACACAAATCTCAAGTGCTCATCATGCTCTTCTTCTATCTTCGAGTACACAAGGATATCATCTATGAAAACAACTACAAAACGGTCTAGATAGTCTCTAAAAATTCTGTTCATCACATCCATGAATGCTGCAGGCGCATTCGTGAGCCCAAACGGCATCACAAGGAACTCATAGTGACCATATCTAGTCCTAAAGGCTGTTTTCGGAACATCACACTCTTTTACTTTCAACTGATAGTACCCTGATCTCAAGTCTATCTTCGAAAACACTGAGGCACCTCTCAACTGATCAAACAAATCATCTATACGAGGCAACGGATACTTGTTCTTCACAGTCAACTGATTCAACTTCCTGTAGTCAATACACATACGCATATTGCCATCCTTCTTCTTTACAAACAACACAGGAGCACCCCAAGGAGAACTACTAGGCCTAATGAAACCACGGTCTAATAACTCTTGCATCCGACTCTTCAATTCTTTCAACTCTTTAGGAGCCGTACGATACGGAGCAATAGAAGCTGGAGTAGACCCTGAAATAGTCTCAATCACAAACTCAACATCTCTGTCAGGAGGCAAACCTGGTAACTCTTCTGGAAACACATCCAGAAAATCACAAACTGTTCTAATATCTTTCGGTCTAGCCTCACTCATATTCGGATTTCATCACATAAGCTAAGTAAGCCCCACATCCGGAATCCATCAACCTATGAGCCTCTAAAGCTGACACAACATTAGACAAGAACTTAATGTTCTCGCCTACTACTACCTCGTAGTCATCAGAAAGTTTCAAAGCAATTCTCTTCGTCTCAAAATCCACACTAGCTCGGTGCTCAACTAACCGGTCCATACCCAAAATAATATCAAAACCATAAAACGGAAGATCCATCATATCAACGGAAAACACATGACCCTGAATCTTCAGCGGACACCTCCTGTACATTCATCTAACCACAACCGTCTCACCAAAAGAACTTGTCACATGCATACTTACATCTAAGATCTCAACAGGTATATCTAACTTCCGTGCATGCTCACTCAAAATGTAGGAATGCGTGAACCCGAATCAACCAAAGAAAGCAAAGACATAGACTGTAACTCAAAATTACCTGCTATCACATCTGTGTCATTCCCGGCCTCTCTCTGAGCATAGACTCTCGTTGGTACACCTGCCTCTGGCTGCACTGCCACAACATGAGCAAGGTTCCTCTGAGCATCTACCCTAGGTGCATCAGCCCTAGGCTGGAAGTAGCCACAACCGCGCCCACGGCCTCTCTGATTATTATTGGCCCTCGCAGAAGCCTGTGCTATGTTCGGTGCCTGTGCCGCCTGATACGGGCACTCCCTCCTAAAGTGGTCCCTCGAACCACAGTTCCAAGAAGCATGGAAGTTACCCCAACACTCACCAAAATGTTGTCTCCCACAACGCGTACACTCGGGAAAACACCCTCCACCTCTATGGCCCTGGTGGCCTCTACCATGGTGGCCATCGCCACGTCTATGGTAAAACTGCTGTCTGCCACCCCGATGCCTCTTGGCATCTCCACGGTCAAAGTTATTATGTCTCTTACCAGAACTAGATCCTCTAGAACGCTTGGTCAGTCCCGAGCTATGCTCAATGTCCTTGGCACTAGCAACCAAGACATCAAAATATGAGTAGTCTGAAGCTAAGGTATACCTCTTAACTTCCTCATGAAGCCCATATCTGAAACGGTTACATCGGTCCCTCTCAGTAGGAACTAACTCTGGAGCATACTAACTCAAACGGACAAAACGGATCTCGTAGTCAGTCACAGTAGCCTCTCCCTGAACAAGAGCCATAAACTCTCGCTTCTTCTCATCTAGATACCTCGGCCCCAAGTACCTCTTTCTAAAAGCAGACTCAAAGAAATCTCATCCAATCTCAGCCTCTGGAACTCCGGTAGTAATGTTGACCCACCAGGTGTAGGCATCACCCTGAAGCAAAGAAATCACACAGCCCAATCTGCGAGCACCAACGTAACCCATCTGAGCTAAGACGCGAACGGTCTTCTCTAACCACAACTCAGATCTCTCAGGTGTAGACCCTCTGAACTCTTCAGCCCCTAGGCTACGAAGCCTCTCCAACGGTAAACTAGCATCATCACCTTTAGGTTGAGCTGCAGCCTGAAATGCTCCCGCTATAGCTTGCACAAGCGGAGCCATATCTATTCCGGCTGGACCTTGGCCACCCTAAGGTCCCTCTCCATCAGCTTCGTCCTTGCCTCCAACTCCAGGCTGAGGAGGTGGTGGTGGTGGAGGAGCTCCAACTCCAGCAGCAAGCTCTACTACATAAGCCTCAACCCCAACCACCGGCTCATTAATAGGAGCCGCGACACGTGGTTCCTGAAGAACCACCCTCGGCCTACCTCTCAGCCTCGACATCGTGCTCACAAACAACAACTACAACAACAACAAGAAAACACAAAGATAGGGTTAGAAAGGCAAGGGCTCCAAGTGGCTCAAGTATGTTCCCTCACTTTAAAAATCCTTTTCCCGATGTAATAGTAGCAATGGGACTCTAAACAACATGCTTCAAACAAAACAACAAGCATACTTGATAAACAAGCAAACATGCTTACACGGCAAGCAAACATCATGCATTTTCAACACAAAAACACAATTTACCTCACTTACCTGCCCAAGGTCTCGGAAACCTTAGGCTCCGATACTAACAAATGTAACCCCCTCATCCAGGTCCGGATGCTTGACCGATCTGAGTGGGTTACACGGGGATAACCGAGATGAAACCTGTTAAGGCTCCACTTCGGTTACCAACCCTAGGAAAAACTTTTTCATTTATTATCTTATCTAGATGTATTAATTAAACCTAAGCATGAAACCACAGCGGAAACAAGACTAAAGAGGAGCCTAACAGCAAACAGGGCCTAAGCCCAACCCTTGAAACCCTTTAGAGATGTCAAAAAGCCCATTTATAGGCTTGTGTTTCAAAACAGTCATAGCCCATTTTGAAACACGGGCTCCAGTTTGAAAAGTCAGACACCCGTACCAAAACGCATCCACCCCGTTTCGAAATAGGGTCTCGTTTCGAAACAGGGTCCCATTTTGCCTAAGCGTTTCGATACCCGTTTCGAAACATGCAATTCCAGTAGCCAAAGTGTTTCGAAACGTGTTTCGAAATAGGGGCTCACAGTAGCCAAAACATATCGAAACGAGTTCCGATACGGGGGCCCTGGAACCACACCCGTTTCGAAATAGGGCAACCTGTTTCGAAACACTTGCTGCCTGCTAATTCCCAAAATCAGCCTTAAACATCTCCAAATGATCCCAAACGTCCTTAACGTCCCCGAGAAGCAAACACAACATATAAACACATTCTAGAGGCATGCACCCTATTGCAAACATACTCAAGATTCATAAAGACATAAGATAGGGCATCCATTCAAAAGACCATACATAGCATTTGAGGCTCATGCTTCACAAGAGCATACAATTAGACATTCAAGAAGGTAACTCAAACATGGTTTACAAGCATTCAAGGCAACCAAAAGCCAACCAACAACATGGCATTTAAAGGAGTCTAACATGCTTTTAAACAACCAACACCAACATACTTAAAAGCTCAAAGAAACTAATACATGTCTCATTGCTTGACCATTACATCATATAATATAAAATCCATACTTAAAAGGTTTCAAAGTCCAAGTAGCACACTTGGAGGCCCCTTCTTGCACTAGCAACTCACGGGCTACGGATCTGTATTGTCGAACAAAAGAGAGCGTAAGCATAAAGCTTAGTGAGGGTAAGCTCATTAAAATCAAACCTCGACAATGCAGGGTCCAAGCACGAGCACAACCAAGGTAGATGCATGTTCTTACCTTCGATCCTCATGAGCCAAAATACACATGATGCATGAACATATAATCGATGTTATGCCATGCTCAACAAGCTTAAATCCACATCATATGTAAACATATATAATAATCCATATAGGAATAACATTTCACATCATATTGATTCACATATCAACTCATATTGGCACCTAGCTATGACTCGAATACGCGGATAAACATGTTGGAACTCACAACCAACACAATCATTACCTTACGGTGGGATTACACTCATCACCGTTCTCGCGGAGGGAATTTCACTCATCCTCACGCCCCGCCGATGGGATTACACTCATCATCGACTGACATATATAAAAAGGTTTTCCGGGCGAACCCGTACTCCATCTTAATGACTACCATCATCAAGACCACGCGCACATTTGACTCACGTGTGCACACTAACATCCTAATGATCGATCATTTGTACTCAAGCATACTAGTGCCAATACTAAACACAATCCACAATAACAATTCACAACCATTTCCGTGCTTAGCACGCACTCACCATGATTAACATCATGCCCATACCTCATGCATATAACAATGCATCATAACCATGCCTCAACATACATGTATAACACATATATACATAACCATCATAAACACAAATCATCATGAGGCATAAACAATAATTAAAGAGTGCAACCATAGTCTCTAATTAAAGCTTGAGATTAGGCTACCACTCTAATCCCAACTCTAGGTGGGTCGACCAAGCCCAACCTAGTCCACATGCTTGGACCAAATACTCAAAACCATTTTGAAAGCATTAAACCACTCACTTTCACTTCTAAGCTCAACAACCAAGCAACCAAGACCTTCAAGCTTCCGGATTCACTCCCGATGTCTCATCAACACAAACTCTTGCCTCTAATCAACCCAACACAATCAAAATAATCTCAAATCAGTTCACACAACAATGTAGCAACCCGGAACACTATTCAAGCAATAAACACATGAATTCAAGCCATGAACAACCCCCAAAACATCAAACTCGAGCAGCCCTTATACCCAATCCTAAACTTATGATTTCAACATATTTAACACACTCAAATGCTTCCAAAACAATCCTCAACCAAAATACAACCAAAGGCCTTCCATTTCCAACATAGAACACACCCAAAACCCATTCCAAAACCCTTCAAAAACCCCATGGAAACCCAAATACGAAAATCATGTTAAAACACTTTGAAATTCATCTATGTTGGACCTCAAGGATCATAAAAAACATATCTAACATCATTGAATTAATAGCTTTGATAAAAACTCATAAAGCCACAACCTTTAACCTTTTTCCATGAAAAACCAAATTCCTAAAACATGGATGAAAATGAAAACTAGTGGTACTTTCAAAGAGAGGAAGATGAGAGCAAGATGGGAAAGTGATTACCTTTCAAAACCGAGCCAAAATGAAGAAGCAAGGAGATGGAATAGTGATTTAGAGGGGGAGGAGTTCTTTGTTGTTGAAAAGGGGGAGGGAATAAGGAAGAAGATGATAAAAGGTTCTTTTAATTGAAATGGGCTTTTTAAATTGAAGTCCATTTTATTACAAAAATGCCATTCAGGAGATGACATTCTCATTAATCTTAAAATCCATGGAATTTAGTTTCAAATAAATTTTTGGTTCAACATAAATGTTTGTTTTGAAAGTTTGAAGCCCAAAGTAATATTTTATTATTTAAATTATAAAACCAAAACCTGAAACAATATTTTAATATTCTTTTCACCCGACCCCTAAACCAGGGTGTTACACATAAATTGAGTTTTTGTAAAATAATCTTGTTGAAAAGCTCGTTATCAATTATATGAACTCCTAAAATTTGATTAAAACTTGTTTTTCGGTCCTTTTTGTAGAGGTTTCGGGGGAGTAGGTCTAAATAGGCCTTAAAATGGACCCGTTGGACTTTGAACTGAGTAAAAAATACAGAAATTGAGTTTTTGTAATATAAACGTGTTGAAAAGCTCGTAATCAATTATATGAACTCCTAAAATTTGATTAAAACTTGTTTTGAGGTTCTTTTTGTAGAGGTTACGGGCGAGCGGGTCTAAATGGGCCTTAAAATGGACACGTTGGACTTTTAGCTAAGTAAAAAGAAAAAAATTGAATTTTTGCAATACAATAGTGTTGAAAAGCTCGTAATCAATGATATGAACTCCTAAGTTTTGATTAAAACTAGTTTTGCGGTCCTTTTTAGAGGTTTCAGACGAGCCGGTCTAAATGGGCCGTAAAATGGATCCGTTGGACTTTTAACTAAGTAAAAAATATAGAAATTGAGTTTTTGCAATATAATCTTGTTGAAAAGCTCGTAATCAATTATATGAACACCTGAAGTTTAATTAAAACTTGTTTTCGGTCCTTTTTGTAGAAGTTTCAGGCGAGCGGGTCTAAATGGGCCGTAAATTGGATCCGTTGGACTTTTAACTAAGTAAAAAATATAGAAATTCAGTTTTTGCAATATACTAGTGTTGAAAAGCTCGTAATCAATGATATGAAGTCCTAAGTTTTGATTCAACTTGATTTGCGGTCCTTTTTGTAGAGGTTTCGAACTGGCGGGTCTAAGTCTTGATTTTTTGCAATAAAGTAGTGTTGAAAAGCTCGTAAAATGGACCGTTGGACTTTAAACTGAGTAAAAAGAACATAAATTGATTTTTTCAATAAAGTAGTGTTGAAAAGCTCGTAATCAACGATATGAAGTCCTAAGTCTTGATTAAAACTTATTTTGCGGTCCTTTTTGTAGTGGTTTCGGGCGAGCGGGTCTAAATGGGCCTTAAAATGGACCCATTAGACTTTGAATTGAGTAAAAAGAACAAAAACTGAATTTTTGCAATACATTAGTGTTGAAAAGCTCGTAATCAACGATATGAACTCCTAAGTTTTGATTAAAACTTGTTTGCGGTCCTTTTTGCAGAGGTTTCGGGCGAGCGGGTCTAAATGGGCCTTAAAATAGACATGTTGGACTTTTCTCTGAGTAAAAAGAACAAAAATTGAATTTTTGCAATACATTAGTGTTGAAAAGCTCGTAATCAATGATATAAACTTCTATGTTTTGATTAAAACTTGTTTTGCGGTCCTTTTTGTAGAGGTTTCGGGCGAACGGGTCTAAATAGGCCGTAAAATGGACCCACTGGACTTTTAACTAAGTAAAAAATACAGAAATTGAGTTTTTGCAATACAATAGTGTTGAAAAGCTCATAATCAATGATATGTAGTCCTAAGTTTTGATTAAACTTGATTTTCGGTCCTTTTTGTAGAGATTTCGGACTAGCGGGTCTAAGATGGACGTAAAATGGACCCGTTGGACTTTAAACTAAGTAAAAAGAACATAAATTGATATTTTACAATAAAGTAGTGTTGAAAAGCTCGTAATCAACGATATGAAGTCTTGTGTCTTGATTAAAACTTGTTTTGCGGTCCTTTTTGTAGTGGTTTCGGGTGAGCGGGTCTAAATGGGCCTTAAAATGGACCCATTAGACTTTGAATTGAGTAAAAAGAACAAAAACTGAATTTTTGCAATACATTAGTGTTGAAAAGCTCGTAATCAACGATATGATGTTCTAAGTTTTAATTAAAACTTGTTTTGCGGTCCTTTTTGTAGTGGTTTCGGGCGAGCGGGTCTAAATGGGCCTTAAAATGGACTCGTTGGACTTTTAACTGTGTAAAAAGAACCAAAACTGAATTTTTGCAATACATTAGTGTTGAAAAGCTTGTAATTAATGATATGAAGTCCTAAGTTTTGATTAAAACTTGTTTTACGGTCCTTTTTGTAGTGGTTTCGGGCGAGCGGGTCTAAATGGGCCTTAAAATGGACCCATTAGACTTTTAATTGAGTAAAAAGAACAAAAACTAAATTTTTGCAATACTTTAGTATTGAAAAGCTCGTAATCAATGATATAAACTCCTAAGTTTTGATTAAACCTTGTTTTGCGGTCATTTTTGTAGAGGTTTCGGCCGAGCGGGTCTAAATGGGCCTCAAAATAGACCCGTTGGACTTTTAACTGAGTAAAAAGAACAAATATTGAATTTTTGCAATACAATAGTGTTGAATAGCTCGTAATCAATGAAATGAACACCTAAGTTTTGATTAAAACTTGTTTTGCGGTCCTTTTTGTAGAGGTTTCGGACGATGGGGCTAAATGGGCCGTAAAATGGACCCGTTGGACTTTTAACTAAGTAAAAAGAACAAAAATTGAATTTTTGCAATACATTAGTGTTGAAGAGCTCGTAATCTATGAAATGAACCCCTAAGTTTTGATAAAAACTTGTTTTGCGGTCATTTTTGTAGAGGTTTCGGACGAGCGGGTCTAAATGGGCCGTAAAATGGACCCGTTGGACTTTTAACTAAGTAAAAAATATAGAAATTGAGTTTTTGCAATATAATCTTGTTGAAAAGCTCGTAATCATTTATATCAACTCCTAAAATTTGATTAAAACTTGTTTTCGGTCCTTTTTGTAGAAGTTTCGGGCGAGCGGGTCTAAAGGAGCCTTAAAATGGACCCGTTGGAGTTTTAACTGGGTTAAAAGAATAGAAATTTAATTTTTGCAATACACTAGTGTTGAAAAGCTCGTAATCAATGATATGAACTCCTAAGTTTTGATTAAACTTGATTTGCGATCCTTTTTCTAGAGGTTTCGAACGAGAGGGCCTAAATGGGCCGTAAAATGGACCCGTTGGACTTTTAACTAAGTAAAAGAACAAAAATTGAATTTTTGCAATACATTAGTGTTGAAAAGCTCGTAATCAATGATATGAACTCCTTAGTTTTGATTAAAACTTGTTTTGCGGTCCTTTTTGTAGAGGTTTCGGGCGAGTGGGTCTAAATGAGCCTTAAAATAGACTCGTTGAACTTTTAACTGAGTAAAAAGAACAAAATTTGAAATTTTGCAATACAATAGTGTTGAAAAGCTCGTAATCAATGATATGAACTCCAAAGTTTTGATTAAAACTTGTTTTGCGGTCCTTTTTGTAGAGTTTTCGGGCGAGCAGGTCTAAATGGGCCGTAAAATGGACCCGTTGGACTTTTAACTGAGTAAAAAAATACAAAAATTGAGTTTTTTGTAATATTATCTTGTTGAAAAGCTCGTAATCATCTATATGAACTCCTAAATTTTGATTAAAACCTATTTTTCGGTCCTTTTTGTAGAGGTTTCGGGCGAGCGGGTCTAAATAGGCCTTAAATTGGACCCGTTGGACATTTAACTGAGTAAAAAATATAGAAATTGAGTTTTTGCAATATAATCATGTTGAAAAGCTCGTAATCAATTATATGAACTCCTAAAATTTGATTAAAACTCGTTTTCGGTCCTTTTTGTAGAGATTTCGGGCGAGCGGGTCTAAAAGGGCCTTAAATTGGACCCGTTGGACATTTAACTAAGTAAAAAGTACAGAAATTAATTTTTTGCAATAAAGTAGTGTTGAAAAGCTCGTAATCAATGATATGAAGTCCTAAGTTTTGATAAAAACTTGTTTTGCGGTCCTTTTTGTAGTGTTTCTGGGCGAGCGGGTCTAAATGGGCCTTAAAATGGACCCAATAGTCTTTTAATTGAGTAAAAAGAACAAAAACTGAATTTTTGCAATACATTAGTGTTGAAAAGCTCGTAATTAATGATATGAACTCCTAAGTTTTAATTAAAAATTGTTTTGCGATCATTTTTGTAGAGGTTTCGGGCGTGCGGGTCTAAATGGGCCTTAAAATAGACCCGTTGGACTTTTAACTGAGTAAAAAGAAAAATAATTGAATTTTTGCAATACAATAGTGTTGGAAAGCTCGTAATCAATGATATAAACTCCTATGTTTTGATTAAAACTTGTTTTGCGGTCCTTTTTGTAGAGGTTTCGGACAAACGGGTCTAAATATGTCGTCAAATGGACCCACTGGACTTTTAACTGAGTAAAAAATATAGAAATTGAGTTTTTGCAATATAATGTTGTTGAAAAGCTCGTAATCAATTATGAACTCCTAAAATTTTATTAAAACTCGTTTTCGGTCCTTTTTGTAGAGGTTTCGGGCGAGCGGGTCTAAATGGGCCTTAAAATGGACCCGTTGGACTTTTAACTAAGTAAAAAGAACAGAAATTGATTTTTTGCAATAAAATAGTGTTGAAAAGCTAGTAATTAACGATGTGAAGTCCTAAGTGTTGATTAAAACTTGTTTTGCAGTTCTTATTGTAGTGGTTTCGGGCGAGCGGGTCTAAATGGGCCTTAAAATGAACCCGTTGGACTTTTAATTGAGTAAAAAGAACAAAAACTGAATTTTTGCAATACATTAGTGTTGAAAAGCTCGTAATCAAAGATATGAACTCCTAAGTTTTTATTAAAACTTGTTTTTCGGTTCTTTCGTAGAGGTTTCGAGCGAGCGGGTGTAAATAGGCCGTAAAATGGACCCGTTGGACTTTAAACTGAGTAAAATGTATAAAATTTAGTTTTTGCAATATAATCGTGTTGAAAAGATCATAATCAATGAAATGAAGTCCTAAAATTTGATTAAAACTTGTTTTTCGGTCCTTTTTGTAGAGGTTTCGGGCGAGCGGGTCTAAATGGGCCGTAAACTGGACCCATTGGACTTTTAACTGAGTAAAAAATACAAAAATTGATTTTTTGCAATATAATCGTGTTGAAAAGCTCTTAATCAATTATATGAACTCCTAAAATTTGATTAAAACTCGTTTTCGGTCCTTTTTGTAGAGGTTTCGGGTGAGCGGGTCTAAATGGGCCTTAAAATGGACCTGTTGGACTTTTAACTGAGTAAAAAGAACATAAATTGATTTTTTGCAATAAAAAAGTGTTGAAAAGCTCGTAATCAACGATATGAAGTCCTAAGTTTTAATAAAAACTTGTTTTTTGGTCCATTTTGTAGTGGTTTCGGGTGAGCGAGTCCAAATGGGCCTTAAAATGGACCCGTTGGACTTTTAATTGAGTAAAAAGAACAAAAACTAAATTTTTGCAAAACATTAGTGTTGAAAAGCTCGTAATCAATGACATGAACTCCTAAGTTTTGAATAAAACTTGTTTTGCGGTCCTTTTTGTCGTGGTTTCGGGCGAGCGGGTCTAAATGGGCCTTAAAATGGACCCGTTGGACTTTTAACTGTGTAAAAAGAACCAAAATTTAATTTTTGCAATACATTTGTGTTGAAAAGCTCGTAATCAATGATATGAACTCCTAAGTTTTGATTAAAACTTGTTTTGCGTTCCTTTTTGTCGAGGTTTCGGGCGAGCGAATTCAATTGGGCCTTAAAATAGACCCGTTGGACTTTTAACTGAGTAAAAATAACAAAAATTGAAATTTTGCAATACAATAGTGTTGAAAAGCTCGTAATCAACGAAATGAACTCCTAAGTTTTGATTAAAACTTGTTTTGCGGTCCTTTTTTTAGAGGTTTCGGACGAGCGGGTCTAAATGGGCGGTAAAATGGACCCGTTGGACTTTTAACTAAGTAAAAAGAACAGAAATTGAATTTTTGCAATACATTAGTGTTGAAGAGCTCGTAATCTATGATATGAACCCCTAGGTTTTGATAAAAACTTGTTTTGCAGTTTTTATTGTAGATGTTTCGGGCGAGCGGGTCTAAATTGGCCGTAAAATGGACCCGTTGAACTTTTAACCAAGTAAAAAAATACCGAAATTGAGTTTTTGCAATATAATCTTGTTGAAAAGCTCGTAATCAATTATATGAACTCCTAAAATTTGATTAAAACTTGTTTTTTGGTCCTTTTTGTAGAGGTTTCGGGCGAGTGTGTCTAAATAGGACTTAAAATGGACCCGTTGGACTTCTAACTGACTAAAAAGAACCAAAATTGATTTTTTGTAATATAATTGTGTTGGAAAGATCGTAATTAATTATATGAACTTCTAAATTTTGATTAAAACATGTTTTGCGGTACTTTTTGT
Source organism: Hibiscus trionum (assembly GCA_030270665.1). Classification (NCBI taxonomy): domain Eukaryota; kingdom Viridiplantae; phylum Streptophyta; class Magnoliopsida; order Malvales; family Malvaceae; genus Hibiscus; species Hibiscus trionum. The sequence goes on along the minus strand of BSYR01000026.1, from coordinate 33,393,201 downwards.
AGAGGTTTCGGGCGAGCAGGACTAAATGGGCCTTAAAATGGACCCGTTGGACTTTTAACTAAGTAAAAAATATAGAAATTGAGTTTTTGCAATATAATCTTGTTGAAAAGCTCATAATCAATTATATGAACTCCAGAAATTTGATTAAAACTTACTTTTCGGTCCTTTTGGTAAAAGTTTCGGGCGAGGGGGTTTAAATGAGCCTTAAAATGGACCCGTTGGACTTTTAACTGGGTTAAAGCAACAAAAATCGAATTTTTGCAATACAATAGTGTTGAAAAGCTCGTAATCAATGATATGAACTCCTAAGTTTTGATTAAACTTGATTTGCGGTCCTTTTTGAAAAGGTTTCGGACGAGCGGATCTAAATGGGCCGTAAAATGGACTCGTTGGACTTTAAACTTAGTAAAAAGAACAAAATTTAATTTTTGCAATACATTAGTGTTGAAAAGCTCGTAATCAATGATATGAAGACCTAAGTTTTGATTAAAACTTATTTTGTTGTCCTTTTTGTAGAGGTTTCAGGCGAGCGGGTCTAAATAGGCCTTAAAATGGACCCGTTGGACTTTTAATTGAGTAAAAATAACATAAATTGATTTTTTGCAATAAAATAGTGTTGAAAAGCTCGTAATCAACGATATGAAGTCCTAATTTTAATTAAAACTTGTTTTACGGTCCTTTATGTAGTGGTTTCGGGCGAGTGGGTCTAAATGGCCCCTAAAATGGACCCGTTGGACTTTTAACTGTGTAAAAAGAACCAAAATTGAATTTTTGCAATACATTAGTGTTGAAAAGCTCGTAATCAATGATATGAACTCCTAAGTTTTGATTAAAACCTGTTTTGCGGTCCTTTTTGTAGTGGTTTCGGGCGAGCGGGTCTAAATGGGCATTAAAATGGACCCATTAGACTTTTAATTGAGTAAAAAGAACAAAAACTGAATTTTTGCAATATATTAGTGTTGAAAAGCTCATAATCAATGATATGAACTCATAAGTTTTGATTAAAACTTGTTTTGCGGTCATTTTTGAGGGGTTTCGGGCGAGCGGGTCTAAATGAGCTTTAAAATAGACCCGTTGGACTTTTAACTGAGTAAAAAGAACAAAAATTGAATTTTAGCAATAAAATAGTGTTGAATAGCTCGTAATCAATGAAATGAACTCCTAAGTTTTGATTAAAACTTGTTTTGCGATCCTTTTTGTAGAGGTTTCAGACGAGCGAGTCTAAATGGGCCGTAAAATGGACCCGTTGGACATTTAACTAAGTAAAAAGAACAAAAATTGAATTTTTGCAATACATTAGTGTTGAAGAGCTCGTAGTCTATGATATGAACCCCTATGTTTTGATAAAAACTTGTTTTGCGGTCCTTTTTGTAGAGGTTTCGGGCGAGCGGGTCTAAATGGGCCGTAAAATGGACCCGTTGAACTTTAAACTAAGTAAAAAATACCGAAATTGTGTTTTTGCAATATAATCTTGTTGAAAAGCTCGTAATCAATTATATGAACTCCTAAAATATGATTAAAACTTGTTTTCGGTCATTTTTGTAAGGTTTCGGGCAAGCGGGTCTGAATAGGCCTCAAAATGGACCCGTTGGACTTTTAACTGTGTAAAAAATACAAAAAATTGAGTTTTTATAATATAATCGTGTTGAAAAGCTCGTAATCAATTATATGAACTCCTAGATTTTGATTAAAACTTGTTTTGCGGTCCTTTTTGTAGAGGATTCGGGCGAGCGGGTCTAAATGAGCCTTAAAATGGACCCGTTAGACTTTTAACTGAGTAAAAAAAACAAAAATCGAATTTTTGCAATACATTAGTGTTGAAAAGCTCGTAATCAATGATATGAATTCCTAAGTTTTCATTAAACTTGATTTGCGGTTCTTTTTGTAGAGGTTTCGGACGAGCGGGTCTAAATGGGCCGTAAAATGGACAAGATGGACTTTAAACTGAGTAAAAAGAACAAAAATTGAATTTTTGCAATACATTAGTGTTGAAAAGCTCGTAATCAATGATATGAGCTCCTTAGTTTTGATTAAAACTTGTTTTGCGGTCCTTTTTGTAGAGGTTTCGGGCGAGCAGCTCTAAATGAGCCTTAAAATAGACTCGTTGGACTTTTATCTGAGTAAAAAGAACAAAAATTGAAATTTTGCAATACAATAGTGTTGAAAAGCTCGTAATCAATGATATGAACTCCTAAGTTTTGATTAAAACTTGTTTTGCGATTCTTTTTGTAGAGGTTTCGGGCGAGCGGGTCTAAATGGGCCGTAAAATGGACCCGTTGGACTTTTAACTGAGTAAAAAATTCAGAAATTTAGTTTTTGAAATATAATCTTGTTGAAAAGCTCGTAATCAATTATATGAACTCCTAAAATTTGATTAAAACCTGTTTTTCGGTCCTTTTTGTAGAGGTTTCGGGCGAGCGGGTCTAAATAGGCCTTAAAATGGACCCGTTGGACTTTTAACTAAGTAAAAAATACAGAAATTGAGTTTTTGCAATATAATCTCGTTGAAAAGATTGTAATCAATTATATGAACTCCTAAAATTTGATTGAAACTTGTTTTCAGTCCTTTTTGTAGAGGATTCGGGCGAGCGGGTCTAAATTGGCCTTAAAATGGACCCGTTGGACTTTTAATTGAGTAAAAAGCTCGTATTCAATGATATGAACTCCTAAATTTTGATTAAAACTTTTTTTCGGTCCTTTTTGTAGAAATTTCGGACGAGCGGGTCTAAATGGGCCGTAAAATGGATCCATTGGACTTTAAACTGTGTAAAAAAGTACAAAAATTGAGTTTTTGCAATATAATCGTGTTGAAAATATCGTAATCAATGAGATGAAGTTCTAAAATTTGATTTAAACTTGTTTTCGGTCCTTTTTGTAGAGGTTTCAGGCGAGCGGGTCTAAATGAGACTTAAAATGGACCCGTTGGACTTTTAACTGAGTGAAAAGAACATGAATTGAATTTTTGCAATACAATAGTGTTGAAAAGCTCGTAATCAACGATATGAAGTCCTAAGTTTTGATTAAAACTTGTTTTGCGGTCCTTTTTGTCGTGGTTTCGGGCGAGCGGGTCTAAATGGGCCTTAAAATTGACCCGTTGAACTTTTAACTGAGTAAGAAGAACAAAAATTGAATTTTTGGAATACAATAATGTTGAAAAGCTCTTAACTAATGATATGAACTCCTATGTTTTAATTAAAACTTGTTTTGCGGTCCTTTTTGTAGAGGTTTCGGGCGAGCAGGTCTAAATACACCGTAAAATGGACACGTTGGACTTTTAAACTGAGTAAAAAATACTAAAATTGAGTTTTTGCAATATAATCTTATTGAAAAGCTCGTAATCAATTATATGAACTTCTAAAATTTAATTAAAACTTGTTTTTCAGTCTTTTTTATAGAGGTTTCTGGCGAGCGGGTCTAAATAGGCCTTAAAATGGATCCGTTGGACTTTTAATTGAGTAAAAAATATAGAAATTGAGTTTTTGTAATACAGTAGAGTTGAAAAGCTCGTAATCAATGATATGAACTCCTAAGTTTTAATTAAAACTTGTTTTGCAGTCCCTTTTGTAGAGGTTCGGGCGAGCGGGTCTAAATGGGCCGTAAATTGGACCCGTTGGACTCTAAACTGAGTAAAAAATACAGAAATTGAGTTTTGTAATATAATCGTGTTGAAAAGCTCGTAATCAATTATATGAACTCCTAAAATTTGTTTAAAACGTGTTTTGTAGAGGTTTCGAGCGAGCGAGTCTAAATGGGCCTTAAAATGGACCCGTTGGACTTTTAACTAAGTAAAAAATACAGAAATTGAGTTTTTGCAATATAATCGCGTTGAAAAGATTGTAATCAATTCTATGAACTCCTAAAATTTGATTGAAACTTGTTTTCAGTCCTTTTTGTAGAGGATTCGGGCGAGCGGGTCTAAATTGGCCTTAAAATGGACCCGTTGGACTTTTAATTGAGTAAAAAGAATAGAAATTGATTTTTTGCAATAAAATAGTGTTGAAAACCTCGTAATAAATGATATGAAGTCCTAAGTCTTGATTAAAACTTGTTTTGCGGTCCTTTTTGTAGTGGTTTCTGGCGAGCCGGTCTAAATGGGTATTAAAATGGACTCGTTGGACTTTTAATTGAGTAAAAAGAACAAAAATTGAATTTTTGCGATACATTATTGTTGAAAAGCTCGTAATCAACGATATTAAGTCCTAAGTTTTGATTAAAACTTGATTTGCGGTTCTTTTTGTGGAGGTTTCGGGCGAGCGGGTCTAAATGGGACGTAAAATGGACCCGTTGGACATTAAATTGAGTAAAAAGTACATAAATTGATTTGTTGCAATACAATCGTGTTGAAAAGCTCGTATTCAATGATATGAACTCCTAAATTTTGATTAAAACTTTTTTTCGGTCCTTTTTGTAGAAATTTCGAACGAGCGGGTCTAAATGGGCCGTAAAATGGACCCATTGGACTTTAAACTGTGTAAAAAGTACAAAAATTGAGTTTTTGCAATATAATCGTGTTGAAAATATCGTAATCAATGAGATGAAGTTCTAAAATTTGATTTAAACTTGTTTTCGGTCCTTTTTGTAGAGGTTTCAGGCGAGCGGGTCTAAATGAGACTTAAAATGGACCCGTTGGACTTTTAACTGAGTGAAAAGAACATGAATTGAATTTTTGCAATACAATAGTGTTGAAAAGCTCGTAATCAACGATATGAACTCCTAAGTTTTGATTAAAACTTGTTTTGCGGTCCTTTTTGTCGTGGGTTCGGGCGAGGGGTCTAAATGGGCCTTAAAATTGACCCGTTGAACTTTTAACAGGGTAAGAAGAACAAAAATTGAATTTTTGCAATACAATAATGTTGAAAAGCTCGTAACTAATGATATGAACTCCTAAGTTTTAATTAAAACTTGTTTTGCAGTCCTTTTTGTAGAGGTTTCGGGCGAGCGGGTCTAAATACACCGTAAAATGGACACGTTGGACTTTTAAACTGAGTAAAAAATACTAAAATTGAGTTTTTGCAATATAATCTTGTTGAAAAGCTCGTAATCAATTATATGAACTTCTAAAATTTAATTAAAACTTGTTTTTAAGTCTTTTTTATAGAGGTTTCTGGCGAGCGGGTCTAAATAGGCCTTAAAATGGATCCGTTGGACTTTTAACTGAGTAAAAAATATAGAAATTGAGTTTTTGTAATACAGTAGAGTTGAAAAGCTCGTAATCAATGATATGAACTCCTAAGTTTTAATTAAAACTTGTTTTGCAGTCCTTTTTGTAGAGGTTCGGGCGAGCGGGTCTAAATGGGCCGTAAATTGGACCCGTTGGACTTTAAACTGAGTAAAAAATACAGAAATTGAGTTTTGTAATATAATCTTGTTGAAAAGCTCGTAATCAATTATATGAACTCCTAAAATTTGTTTAAAACGTGTTTTGTAGAGGTTTCGAGCGAGCGAGTCTAAATGGGCCTTAAAATGGACCCGTTGGACTTTTAACTAAGTAAAAATAACAAAAAATGAATTTTTCAAATACGATAGTGTTAAAAGCTCGTAATCAATGATATGAACTCCTAAGTTTTGATTAAAACTTGTTTTGCGGTCCTTTTGTAGATGTTTCGGACGAGCAGGTCCAAATGGGCCGTAAAATGGTCACGTTGGACTTTAAATTGAGTAAAAAGTACATAAATTGAGTTTTTGCAGTATAATCATGATGAAAATATCGTAATCAATGATATGAACTCCTAAAATTTGATTAAAACATGTTTTCCAGTCCTTTTTGTAGAGGTTTCGGACGAGCAGGTCTAGATGGGCCGTAAAATGGAACCGTTGGACTTTTAACTGAGTAAAAAGCACATAAATTGATTTTTTGCAATACAAACATGTTGAAAAGCTCGTAATCAATGATATGAACTCCTAAATTTTGATAAAAACTTGTTTTTCGGTCCTTTTTATAGAGGTTTCGGACGAGCAGGTCTAAATGGGCCGTAAAATGGACCCGTTGGACTTTTAACTGATTAAAAAGCACATAAATTGATTTTTTTGCAATATAATCGTTTTGAAAAGCTCGTACTCAATGATATAAACTCCTAAATTTTGATTAAAACTTGTTTTTCGGTCCTTTTTGTAGAAGTTTGGACGAGTGGGTCCAAATGGGCCGTAAAATGGACGCATTGGACTTTAAACTAAGTAAAAGTACAAAAAATGAGTTCTTGTTTTTCGGGCCTTTTTGTCGTGGTTTTGGGCGAGCGGGTCTAAATGGGCCTTAAAAATGACCCGTTGAACTTTTAACTGAGTAAGAAGAACAAAAATTGAATTTTTGCAATACAATAATATTGAAAAGCTCGTAACTAATGATATGAAATCCTAAGTTTTGATTAAAACTTGTTTTGCGGTCCTTTTTGTAGAGGTTTCAGGAGAGCGAGTCTAGATGGGCGTTAAAATGGACCCGTTGGACTTTTAACTGAGTAAAAAGAACAAAAATTGATTTTTTGCAATACATTAGTGTTGAAAAGCTCATAATCAATTATATGAACTCCTTAGTTTTGATTAAAACTTGTTTTGCGGTCCTTTTTGTAGAGGTTTCAGACGAGCGGGTCTAAATGGGCCGTAAAATGGACCCGTTTGACTTTTAACTGAGTAAAAAGAACAAAAATTGAATTTTTGCAATACATTAGTGTTCAAGAGCTCGTAATCAATGATATGAACCCCTAAGTTTTGATTAAATCTTGTTTTGCGGTCCTTTTTGTCGAGGTTTCGGGCGAGCGGGTCTAAATGGGCCTTAAAATAGACCCGTTGGTCTTTTAACTGTGTAAAAAGAACAAAAGTTGAATTTTTACAATACAATAGTGTTGAAAAGCTCGTAATCATTGATATGAACCCCTAAGTTTTGAGTAAAACTTGTTTTGCGATCCTTTTTTAGAGGTTTCGGGCGTGCGGGTCTAAATAGGCCATAAAATGGACCCGTTGAACTTTAAACTGAGTAAAAAATAGTGAAATTGAGTTTTTGCAGTATAATATTGTTGAAAAGCTCGTAATCAATGATAGTAACTCCTAAGTTTTGATTAAAACTTGTTTTGCGGTCCATTTTGTAGAGGTTTCGGACGAGTGGGTCTAAATGGGCCGTAAAATGGACCTGTTGGACTTTTAACTAAGTAAAAAGTACAGAAATTCAGTTTTTGCAATATAATCGTGTTGAAAAGCTAGTAATCAATAATATGAAATCCTAAGTTTTGATTAAAAATTGTTTTGCGGTCCTTTTTGTAGAGGTTTCGGACGAGCAGGTCTAAATGGTCCTTAAAATGGACCCGTTGGACTTTTAATTGTGTAAAAAGAACAAAAATTGAATTTTTGCGATATATTAGTGTTGAAAAGCTCATAATCAATGATATTAAGTCCTACGTTTTGACTAAAACTTGATTTGCTGTCCTTTTTGTGGAGGATTCGGACGAGCGGGTCTAAATGGGCCGTAAAATGGACTCGTTGGACTTTTAACTGGGTTAAAAGAACATAAATCGAATTTTTGCAATACAATAGTGTTGAAATGCTCGTAATCAGTGATATGAAATCCTAAGTTTTGATTAAAACTTGTTTTGCGGTCCTTTTTGTCGAGGTTTCGGGCGAGCGGGTCTAAATGGGCCGTAAAATGGACACGTTGAACTTTAAACTGAGTAAAAAATTGCGAAATTGAGTTTTTGCAATATAATCTTGTTGAAAAGCTCGTAATCAATTATATGAACTCCTAAAATTTGATTAAAACTTGTTTTTCAGTCCTTTTTGTAGAGGTTTCGGGCGAGCATGTCTAAATAGGCCTTAGAATGGACCTATTGGACTTTTAACTGAGTAAAAAATACAAAAATTAAGTTTTTGTAATATAATTATGTTGAACAGCTCGTAATCAATTATATGAACTCCTAAAATTTGATTAAAACTAGTTTTGCGGTCCTTTTTGTAGAAGTTTCAGGCGAGCGGCTCTAAATGGGCCTTAAAATGGACCCGTTGGACTTTTAGCTGAGTAAAAAGAAAAAAAGAATTTTTGAAATACAATAGTGTAGAAAAGCTCGTAATCAATGATATGAACTCATAAGTTTTGATTAAAACTTGTTTTGCGGTACTTTTTGTAGAGGTTTCGGACGAGTGAGTCTAAATAGGCCGTAAAATGGACCCGTTTGACTTTTAACTGAGTAAAAAGAACAAAAATTAAATTTTTGCAATACATTAGTTTTCAAGAGCTCGTAATCAATGATATGAACCCCTAAGTTTTGATTAAAACTTGTTTTGCGGTCCTTTTTGTCGAGGTTTCAGGCGAGCGGGTCTAAATGGGCCTTAAAATAGACTCATTGGACTTTTAACTGAGTAAAAAGAACAAAAGTTGAATTTTTACAACACAATAGTGTTGAAAAGCTCGTAACCATTGATTTGAACCCCTAAGTTTTGATTAAAACTTGTTTTGCGATCCTTTTTGTAGAGGTTTCGGGCGAGCGGGTCTAAATGGGCCGTAAAATGGACCCGTTGAACTTTAAACTGAGTAAAAAATAGAGAAATTGAGTTTTTGCAATATAATCTTGTTGAAAAGCTCGTAATCAATTATATGAACTCCTAAAATTTGATTAAAACTTGTTTTTCGGTCCTTTTTGTAGAGGTTTCGGGCAAGCATGTCTAAATAGGCCTTAAAATGGACCTATTAGACTTTTAACTGAGTAAAAAATACAGAAATTGAGTTTTTGTAAAATAATCGTGTTGAAAAGCTCGTAATCAATTATATGAACTCCTAAAATTTGATTAAAACTAGTTTTGCGGTCCTTTTTGTAGAGGTTTCGGGCGAGCGGCTCTAAATGAGCCTTAAAATGGACCCGTTGGACTTTTAGCTGAGTAAAAAGGAAAAAAAATATTTTTTGCAATACAATAGTGTTGAAAAGCTCGTAAACAATGATATGAACTCCTAAGTTTTGAATAAAACTTGTTTTGCGGTGCTTTTTTAGAGATTTCGGACGAGCGAGTCTAAATGGGCCGTAAAATAGACCCGTTTGACTTTTAACTGAGTAGAAAGAACAAAAATTAAATTTTTGCAATACATTAGTTTTCAAGAGCTCGTAATCAATGATACGAACCCCTAAGTTTTGATTAAAACTTGTTTTGCGGTACTTTTTGTCGAGGTTTCAGGCGAGCGGGTCTAAATGGGCCTTAATATATACCCGTTGGACTTTTAACTGAGTAAAAAGAACAAAAGTTGAATTTTTACAATACAATAGTGTTGAAAAGCTCGTAATCATTGATATGAACCCCTAAGTTTTGATTAAAACTTGTTTTGCGATCCTTTTTGTAGAGGTTTCGGGAGAGCGGGTCTAAATGGGCCGTAAAATGGACCCGTTGAACTTTAAACTGAGTAAAAAATAGCGAAATTGAGTTTTTGCAATATAATCTTGTTGAAAAGCTCGTAATCAATTATATGAACTCCTAAAATTTGATTAAAACTTGTTTTTCGGTCCTTTTGTAGAGGTTTCGGGCAAGCATGTCTAAATAGGCCTTAAAATGGACCTATTAGACTTCTAACTTAGTAAAAAATACATAAATTGAATTTTTGTAATATAATCGTGTTGAAAAGCTCGTAATCAATTATATGAACTCCTAAAATTTGATTAAAACTAGTTTTGCGATCCTTTTTGTAGAGGTTTCGGGCGAGCGGCTCTAAATGGGCCTTAAAATGGACCAGTTGGACTTTTAGCTGAGTAAAAAGAAAAAAATAATTTTTGCAATACAATAGTGTTGAAAAGCTCGTAAACAATGATATGAACTCCCAAGTTTTGATTAAAACTTGTTTTGCGGTGCTTTTGTAGAGGTTTCGGACGAGCGAGTCTAAATAGGCCGTAAAATGGACCCGTTTGACTTTTAACTGAATAGAAAGAACAAAAATTAAATTTTTGCAATACATTAGTTTTCAAGAGCTCCTAATCAATGATATGAACCCCTAAGTTTTGATTAAAACTTGTTTTGCGGTCCTTTTTGTCGAGGTTTCGGGCGAGCGGGTCTAAATGGGCCTTAAAATATACCCGTTGGACTTTTAACTGAGTAAAAAGAACAAAAGTTGAATTTTTACAATACAATAGTGTTGAAAAGCTCGTAATCATTGATATGAACCCCCTAATTTTGATTAAAACTTGTTTTGCGATCCTTTTTGTAGAGGTTTCGGGCGAGCGGGTCTAAATGGGCCGTAAAATGGACCCATTGAACTTTTAACTGAGTAAAAAATAGGGAAATTGAGTTTTTGCTATATAATCTTGTTGAAAAGCTCGTAATCAATTATATGAACTCCTAAAATTTGATTAAAACTTGTTTTTCGGTCCTTTTTGTAGAGGTTTCGGGCGAGCATGTCTAAATAGGCATTAAAATGGACCTATTGGACTTTTAACTGAGTAAAAAATACAGAAATTGAGTTTTTGTAAAATAATCGTGTTGAAAAGCTCGTAATCAATTATATGAACTCCTAAAATTTGATTAAAACTAGTTTTGCGGTCCTTTTTGTAGAGGTTTCGGGCGAGCGGCTCTAAATGGGCCTTAAAATTGACCCGTTGGACTTTTAACTAAGTAAAAAGAATAGAAAATGATTTTTTGCAATATAGTAGTGTTGAAAAGCTCGTAATCAATGATATGAAGTCCTAAGTGTTGATTAAAACTTGTTTTGCGGTCCTTTTTGTAGTTGTTTCGGGCGAGCGGGTCTAAATGGGCCTTAAAATGGACCCGTTAGACTTTTAATTGAGTAAAAAGAACAAAACAGAATTTTTGCAATACATTAGTGTTGAAAAGCTCGTAATCAATGATATGAACTCCTAAGTTTTGATTAAAACTTGTTTTGCGGTCCTTTTTGTAGAGGTTTCGGGCGAGCGGGTCTAAATGAGCCTTAAAATAGACCCGTTGGACTTTTAACTGAGTAAAAAGAACAAAAATTGAATTTTTGCAATACAATAGTGTTGAAAAGCTCGTAATCAATGATATAAACTCCTATATTTTGTTTAAAACTTGTTTTGCGGTCCTTTTTGTAGAGGATTCGGGCGAACGAGTCTAAGTAGGCCGTAAAATGGACCCACTAGACTTTTAACTGAGTAAAAAAATATAGAAATTGAGTTCTGCAATATAATTTTGTTGAAAAGCTCGTAATTAATTATATGAACTCCTAAAATTTGATTAAACCTGTTTTTGGTCTTTTTTGTAGAGGTTTCGGGCGAGCGGTTTTAAATAGGCCTTAAAATGGACCCGTTGGACTTTTAAATGAGTAAAAAATATAGAAATTGAGTTTTTGCAATATAATCGTGTTGAAAAGCTCGTAATCAATTATATGAACTCCTATAATTTGATTAAAACTCGTTTTCTGTCCTTTTTGTTGAGGTTTCGGGCGAGCGGGTCTAAATGAGCCTTAAAATGGACCCATTGGACTTTTTTTTGAAGGAGAAAGGGTTTTGATTAAATTTAGACAAAAAGATACAACACCATCAACATATATGCAAGAACCAAAAAAAAACACCTCACACATTATGAACAAATCGAATAGAGTATGTAATCGCTGCATATGCAACTTCGAATAAACAAAGTATCATCAGATTATAAAATTGTCCCCTTGTTACGAATTCTGGATGCTTGGACGTTCGAATACTTCCGCACACACAAGTCCAGGCCGGGCATTTAACAGGGGATGAAAAGCTTTGACAATGATGCTCATATTTGGCCTGAAATCAGCTTCGTATTGCACACACAATGCAGCAGCAGCAGCCATCTTGGCAACAGCCTTGGGTGGAGAATCTCCTCCTAATCTTTGATCAACACACTGCCTAACCTTGTCTTCGCTAAGTCTCGGTGTAGCCTATGTCACAAGACTTTTAACAAAGTTAAAAGAACAGGAATTGATTTTTTGCAATAAAATAGTGTTGAAAAGCTCGTAATCAACGATATGAAGTCCTAAGTGTTGATTAAAACTTGTTTTGCGGTCCTTTTTGTAGTGGTTTCGGGCGAGCGGGTCTAAATGGGCCTTAAAATGGACCCGTTGGACTTTTAATTGAGTAAAAAGAACAAAAACTGAATTTTTGCAATACATTAGTGTTGAAAAGCTCGTAATCAATGATATGAACTCCTAAGTTTTGATTAAAACTTGTTTTGCAGTCCTTTTGTAGAGGTTTCGGACGAGCGAGTCTAAATAGACTGTAAAATGAACCTGTTGGACTTTTAACTGAGTAAAAAATATAGAAATTGAGTTTTTGCAATATAATCGTGTTGAAAAGATCGTAATCAATGATATGAAGTCCTAGAATTTGATTAAAACTTTTTTTCGGTCCTTTTTGTAGAGGTTTCGGGCGAGCGGGTCTAAATGGGCTGTAAAATGGACCAACTAGACTTTTAACTGAGTAAAAAATAAAGAAATTGAGTTTTTGCAATATAATCGTGTTGAAAAGCTCGTAATCAATTATATGAACTCCTAAAATTTGATTAAAACTTGTTTTGCGGTCCTTTTTGTAGAGGTTTCGGGCGAGCGGGTCTAAATGAGCCTTAAAATGGACCCGTTGGACTTTTAACAGAGTAAAAAGAACATAAATTGATTTTTTGCAATAAAATAGTGTTGAAAAGCTCGTAATCAACGATATGAAGTCCTAAGTTTTAATTAAAACTTGTTTTGCGGTCCTTTTTGTTGTGGTTTCGGGCGAGCGAGTCTAAATGGGCCTTAAAATGGACTCGTTGGACTTTTAACTGTGTAAAAAGAACCAAAATTGAATTTTTGCAATACATTAGTGTTGAAAAGCTCGTAATCAATGATATGAACTCCTAAGTTTTGATTAAAACTTGTTTTGTGGTCCTTTTTGTAGAGGTTTCGGACGAGCGGGTCTAAATGGGCCTTAAAATGGACCCATTGGACTTTTAACTGGGTTAAAAGAACATAAATCGAAGTTTTACAATACAATAGTGTTGAAAAGCTCGTAATCAATGATATGAACTCCTATGTTCTGATTAAACTTGATTTGTGGTCCTTTTTGTAGAGGTTTCGGACGAGCGGGTCTAAATGGGCTGTAAAATGGACCCGTTGGACTTTAAACTGAGTAAAAAGAACGAAATTGAATTTCTGCAATACATTAGTGTTGAAAAGCTCGTAATCAATATTATGAACTCTTTAGTTTCGATTAAATCTTGTTTTGCGGTCCTTTTTGTAGAGGTTTCGGGCGAGCGAGGCTAAATGAGCCTTAAAATAGACACGTTGAACTTTTAACTGAGTAAAAAGAACAAAAATTGAAATTTTGCAATACAATAGTGCTGAAAAGCTCATAATCAATGATATGAAATCCCAAGTTTTGATTAAAACTTGTTTTGCGGTCCTTTTTGTAGAGGTTTCGGGCGAGCGGCTCTAAATGGGCCTTAAAATGGACCCGTTGGACTTTTAGCTGAGTAAAAAGAAAAAAAAAGAATTTTTGCAATACAATAGTGTTGAAAAGATCGTAATCAATGATATGAACTCCTAAATTTTGATTAAGACTTGTTTTGCAGTCCTTTTGTAGAGGTTTCGGACGAGCGAGTCTAAATAGACTGTAAAATGGACCTGTTGGACTTTTAACTAAGTAAAAAATATAGAAATTGAGTTTTTGCAATATAATCTTGTTGAAAAGCTCGTAATAAATTATATGAACTCCTGAAGTTTGATTAAAACTTGATTTTCGGTCCTTTTTGTAGAAGTTTCGGGCGAGAGGGTCTAAATGAGCTTTAAAATGGACCCGTTGGACTTTTAACTACGTTAAAACAACATAAATCGAATTCTTGAAAAACAATAGTGTTGAAAAGCTCGTAATCAATGATATGAAGTCCTAAGTTTTGATTAAACTCTATATGCGGTCCTTTTTGTAGAGGTTTCGGACGAGCTGGTCTAAAAGGGCCGTAAAATGGACCTGTTGGACTTTAAACTGAGTAAAAAGAACAAAAATTCAAATTTTGCAATACATTAGTGTTGAAAAGCTCGTAATCAATGATATGAAGTACTAAGTTTTGATTAAAACTTGCTTTGCAATCTTTTTGTAGAGGTTTCGGGCGAGCGAGTCTAAATGAGCCGTAAAATTGACCCGTTGGACTTTCAACTGAGTAAAAAATAAAGAAATTGAGTTTTTGTAATAGAATCGTGTTGAGAAGCTCGTAATCAATTATATGAACTCCTAAATTATGATTTAAACTTGTTTTGCGGTCCTTTTTGTAGAGGTTTCGGGCGTGCGGGTCAAAATGGGCCTTAAAATGGACCCATTGAACTTTTAACAGAGTAAAAAAAACAAAAATTGAATTTTGCAATACAATAGTGTTAAAAAGCTCGTAATCAATGATATGAACTCCTAAGTTTCGATTAAAACTTTTTTGCGGTCCTTTTTGTAGAGCTTTCGTACGAGCGAGTATAATGAACCGTAAAGCGGACCCGTTGGACTTTTAACTGAGTAAAAAGTACATAAATTGAGTTTTTGCAATATAATCGTGTTGAAAAGATCGTAATCAATGATATGAAGTCCTAAAATTTGATAAAACCCTGTTTTTCGGTCCTTTTTGTAGACGTTTCGGGCGAGCGGGTCTAAATGAGCCGTAAAATGGACCCGTTGGACTTTTAACTCAGTAAAAAATACAGAAATTGAGTTTTTGCAATATAATCGTGTTGGAAAGCTCGTAATCAATTATATGAATTCTTAAAATTTGATTAAAACTTTTTTTCGGTCCTTTTTGTACAGGTTTTGGGCGTGCTGGTCTAAATGGGCCTTAAAATGGACCCGTTGGACTTTTAACTGAGTAAAAAGAAGATGAATTGATTTTTTGCAAAACAATAGTGTTGAAAAGCTCGTAATCAACGATATGAAGTCCGAAGTTTTTCTTAAAACTTGTTTTGCGGTCGTTTTTGGAGAGGTTTCGGGAGAGCGGGTCTAAATAGGCCTTAAAATGGAACCGTTGGACTTTTAACTGAGTAAAAAGAACAAAAATTGATTTTTTGCAATACATTTGTGTTGAAAAGCTCATAATCAATGACATGAACTCCTTAGTTTTTATTAAAACTTGTTTTGCGGTCCTTTTTGTAGAGGTTTCGGGCGAGTAGGTCTAAATGAGCCTTAAAATAGACTCGTTGGACTTTTAACTAAGAAAAAAAAACAAAAATTGAAATTTTGCAATACAATAATGTTGAAAAGCTCGTAATCAATGATATGAACTCCTAAGTTTTGATTAAAACTTGTTTTGCGGTCCTTTTTGTAGAGGTTTCGGGCGAGCGGGTCTAAATGAGCCTTAAAATAGACTCGTTGGACTTTTAACTGAGTAAAAATAACAAGAATTGAAATTTTGCAATACAATAGTGTTTAAAAGCTCGTAATCAACTATATGAACTCCTAAGTTTTGATTAAAACTTGTTTTGCGGTTCTTTTTGTAGAGGTTTAGGGCGAGCGGGTCTAAATGGGCCGTAAAATGGACTCTATGGACTTTAAACTTAGTAAAAAATACAGAAATTGAGTTTTTCTAATATAATCGTGTTGAAAAGCTCGTAATCAATTATATGAACTCCTAAAATTTGATTAAAACTTGTTTTGCGGTGCTTTTTGTAGAGGTTTCGGGCGAGCGTGTCTAAATGGGCTGTAAAATGGACCCGTTGGACTTTTAACTGAGTAAAAAATACACAAATTGAGTTTTTGCAATATAATCTTGTTGAAAAGCTCGTAATCAATTATATGAACTCCTAAAATTTGATTAAAACCTGTTTTTCGGTCCTTTTGTAGAGGTTTCAGGCGAGCGATCTAAATAGGCCTTAAAATGGACCCGTTGGACTTTTAACTGAGTAAAAAATACAGAATTGAGTTTTTGCAATATAATCATGTTGAAAAGCTCGTAATCAATTATATCAACTTCTAAAATTTGATTAAAACTCGTTTTGGGTCCTTTTTGTAGAGAGTTCGGGCGAGCGGGTCTAAATGGTCCTTAAAATGGACCCGTTGGACTTTTAACTAAGTAAAAAGAATAGAAAATGATTTTTTGCAACATAGTAGTGTTGAAAAGCTTGTAATCAATGATATGAAGTCCTAAGTGTTGATTAAAACTTGTTTTGCGGTCCTTTTTGTAGTTGTTTCGGGCGAGCGGGTCTAAATGGGCCTTAAAATGGACCCGTTAGACTTTTAATTGAGTAAAAAGAACAAAACAGAATTTTTGCAATACATTAGTGTTGAAAAGCTCGTAATCAATGATATGAACTCCTAAGTTTTGATTAAAACTTGTTTTGCGGTCCTTTTTGTAGAGGTTTCGGGCGAGCGGGTCTAAATGAGCCTTAAAATAGACCCGTTGGACTTTTAACTGAGTAAAAAGAACAAAAATTGAATTTTTGCAATACAATAGTGTTGAAAAGCTCGTAATCAATGATATAAACTCCTATATTTTGTTTAAAACTTGTTTTGCGGTCCTTTTTGTAGAGGTTTCGGGCGAACGAGTCTAAGTAGGCCGTAAAATGGACCTTCTAGACTTTTAACTGAGTAAAAAAATATAGAAATTGAGTTCTTGCAATATAATTTTGTTGAAAAGCTCGTAATTAATTATATGAACTCCTAAAATTTGATTAAACCTATTTTTGGTCTTTTTTGTAGAGGTTTCGGGCGAGCGGTTTTAAATAGGCCTTAAAATGGACCCGTTGGACTTTTAAATGAGTAAAAAATATAGAAATTGAGTTTTTGCAATATAATCGTGTTGAAAAGCTCGTAATCAATTATATGAACTCCTATAATTTGATTAAAACTCGTTTTCTGTCCTTTTTGTTGAGGTTTCGGGCGAGCGGGTCTAAATAAGCCTTAAAATGGACCCGTTGGACTTTTTTTTGAAGGAGAAAGGGTTTTGATTAAATTTAGACAAAAAGATACAACACCATCAACATATATGCAAGAACCAAAAAAACAAACACCTCACACATTATGAACAAATCGAATAGAGTATGTAATCGCTGCATATGCAACTTCGAATAAACAAAGTATCATCAGGTTATAAAATTGTCCCCTTGTTACGAATTCTGGATGCTTGGACGTTCGAATACTTCCGCACACACAGGTCCAGGTCGGGCATTTAACAGGGGATGAAAAGCTTTGACAATGATGCTCATATTTGGCCTGAAATCAGCTTCGTATTGCACACACAATGCAGCAACAGCAGCCATCTTGGCAACAGCCTTGGGTGGATAATCTCCTCCTAATCTTTGATCAACACACTGCCTAACCTTGTCTTCGCTAAGTCTCGGTGTAGCCTATGTCACAAGACTTTTAACAAAGTTAAAAGAACATGAATTGATTTTTTGCAATAAAATAGTGTTGAAAAGCTCGTAATCAACGATATGAAGTCCTAAGTGTTGATTAAAACTTGTTTTGCGGTCCTTTTTGTAGTGGTTTCGGGCGAGCGGGTCTAAATGGGCCTTAAAATGGACCCGTTGGACTTTTAATTGAGTAAAAAGAACAAAAACTGAATTTTTGCAATACATTAGTGTTGAAAAGCTCGTAATCAATGATATGAACTCCTAAGTTTTGATTAAAACTTGTTTTGCAGTCCTTTTGTAGAGGTTTCGGACGAGCGAGTCTAAATAGACTGTAAAATGAACCTGTTGGACTTTTAACTGAGTAAAAAATATAGAAATTGAGTTTTTGCAATATAATCGTGTTGAAAAGATCGTAATCAATGATATGAAGTCCTAGAATTTGATTAAAACTTTTTTTTCGGTCCTTTTTGTAGAGGTTTCGGGCGAGCGGGTCTAAATGGGCTGTAAAATGGACCAACTAGACTTTTAACTGAGTAAAAAATAAAGAAATTGAGTTTTTGCAATATAATCGTGTTGAAAAGCTCGTAATCAATTATATGAACTCCTAAAATTTGATTAAAACTTGTTTTGCGGTCCTTTTTGTAGAGGTTTCGGGCGAGCGGGTCTAAATGAGCCTTAAAATGGACCCGTTGGACTTTTAACAGAGTAAAAAGAACATAAATTGATTTTTTGCAATAAAATAGTGTTGAAAAGCTCGTAATCAACGATATGAAGTCCTAAGTTTTAATTAAAACTTGTTTTGCGGTCCTTTTTGTTGTGGTTTCGGGCGAGCGAGTCTAAATGGGCCTTAAAATGGACTCGTTGGACTTTTAACTGTGTAAAAAGAACCAAAATTGAATTTTTGCAATACATTAGTGTTGAAAAGCTCGTAATCAATGATATGAACTCCTAAGTTTTGATTAAAACTTGTTTTGTGGTCCTTTTTGTAGAGGTTTCGGACGAGCGGGTCTAAATGGGCCTTAAAATGGACCCGTTGGACTTTTAACTGGGTTAAAAGAACATAAATCGAAGTTTTACAATACAATAGTGTTGAAAAGCTCGTAATCAATGATATGAACTCCTATGTTCTGATTAAACTTGATTTGTGGTCCTTTTTGTAGAGGTTTCGGACGAGCGGGTCTAAATAGGCCGTAAAATGGACCCGTTGGACTTTAAACTGAGTAAAAAGAACGAAATTGAATTTCTGCAATACATTAGTGTTGAAAAGCTCGTAATCAATATTATGAACTCTTTAGTTTCGATTAAATATTGTTTTGCGGTCCTTTTTGTAGAGGTTTCGGGCGAGCGAGGCTAAATGAGCCTTAAAATAGACACGTTGAACTTTTAACTGAGTAAAAAGAACAAAAATTGAAATTTTGCAATACAATAGTGCTGAAAAGCTCATAATCAATGATATGAAATCCCAAGTTTTGATTAAAACTTGTTTTGCGGTCCTTTTTGTAGAGGTTTCGGGCGAGCGGCTCTAAATGGGCCTTAAAATGGACCCGTTGGACTTTTAGCTGAGTAAAAAGAAAAAAAAAGAATTTTTGCAATACAATAGTGTTGAAAAGATCGTAATCAATGATATGAACTCCTAAGTTTTGATTAAGACTTGTTTTGCAGTCCTTTTGTAGAGGTTTCGGACGAGCGAGTCTAAATAGACTGTAAAATGGACCTGTTGGACTTTTAACTAAGTAAAAAATATAGAAATTGAGTTTTTGCAATATAATCTTGTTGAAAAGCTCGTAATAAATTATATGAACTCCTGAAGTTTGATTAAAACTTGATTTTCGGTCCTTTTTGTAGAAGTTTCGGGCGAGCGGGTCTAAATGAGCTTTAAAATGGACCCGTTGGACTTTTAACTAGGTTAAAACAACATAAATCGAATTCTTGAAAAACAATAGTGTTGAAAAGCTCGTAATCAATGATATGAAGTCCTAAGTTTTGATTAAACTCTATATGCGGTCCTTTTTGTAGAGGTTTCGGACGAGCGGGTCTAAAAGGGCCGTAAAATGGACCTGTTGGACTTTAAACTGAGTAAAAAGAACAAAAATTCAAATTTTGCAATACATTAGTGTTGAAAAGCTCGTAATCAATGATATGAAGTACTAAGTTTTGATTAAAACTTGCTTTGCAATCCTTTTGTAGAGGTTTCGGGCGAGCGAGTCTAAATGAGCCGTAAAATTGACCCGTTGGACTTTCAACTGAGTAAAAAATAAAGAAATTGAGTTTTTGTAATAGAATCGTGTTGAGAAGCTCGTAATCAATTATATGAACTCCTAAATTATGATTTAAACTTGTTTTGCGGTCCTTTTTGTAGAGGTTTCGGGCGTGCGGGTCAAAATGGGCCTTAAAATGGACCCATTGAACTTTTAACAGAGTAAAAAGAACAAAAATTGAATTTTGCAATACAATAGTGTTAAAAAGCTCGTAATCAATGATATGAACTCCTAAGTTTCGATTAAAACTTTTTTGCGGTCCTTTTTGTAGAGCTTTCGTACGAGCGAGTATAATGAACCGTAAAGCGGACCCGTTGGACTTTTAACTGAGTAAAAAGTACATAAATTGAGTTTTTGCAATATAATCGTGTTGAAAAGATCGTAATCAATGATATGAAGTCCTAAAATTTGATAAAACCCTGTTTTTCGGTCCTTTTTGTAGACGTTTCGGGCGAGCGGGTCTAAATGAGCCGTAAAATGGACCCGTTGGACTTTTAACTCAGTAAAAAATACAGAAATTGAGTTTTTGCAATATAATCGTGTTGGAAAGCTCGTAATCAATTATATGAATTCTTAAAATTTGATTAAAACTTTTTTTCGGTCCTTTTTGTACAGGTTTTGGGCGTGCTGGTCTAAATGGGCCTTAAAATGGACCCGTTGGACTTTTAACTGAGTAAAAAGAAGATGAATTGATTTTTTGCAAAACAATAGTGTTGAAAAGCTCGTAATCAACGATATGAAGTCCGAAGTTTTTCTTAAAACTTGTTTTGCGGTCGTTTTTGGAGAGGTTTCGGGAGAGCGGGTCTAAATAGGCCTTAAAATGGAATCGTTGGACTTTTAACTGAGTAAAAAGAACAAAAATTGATTTTTTGCAATACATTTGTGTTGAAAAGCTCATAATCAATGACATGAACTCCTTAGTTTTTATTAAAACTTGTTTTGCGGTCCTTTTTGTAGAGGTTTCGGGCGAGTAGGTCTAAATGAGCCTTAAAATAGACTCGTTGGACTTTTAACTAAGAAAAAAAAACAAAAATTGAAATTTTGCAATACAATAATGTTGAAAAGCTCGTAATCAATGATATGAACTCCTAAGTTTTGATTAAAACTTGTTTTGCGGTCCTTTTTGTAGAGGTTTCGGGCGAGCGGGTCTAAATGAGCCTTAAAATAGACTCGTTGGACTTTTAACTGAGTAAAAATAACAAGAATTGAAATTTTGCAATACAATAGTGTTTAAAAGCTCGTAATCAACTATATGAACTCCTAAGTTTTGATTAAAACTTGTTTTGCGGTTCTTTTTGTAGAGGTTTCGGGCGAGCGGGTCTAAATGGGCCGTAAAATGGACTCTATGGACTTTAAACTTAGTAAAAAATACAAAAATTGAGTTTTTCTAATATAATCGTGTTGAAAAGCTCGTAATCAATTATATGAACTCCTAAATTTTGATTAAAACTTGTTTTGCGGTGCTTTTTGTAGAGGTTTCGGGCGAGCGTGTCTAAATGGGCTGTAAAATGGACCCGTTGGACTTTTAACTGAGTAAAAAATACACAAATTGAGTTTTTGCAATATAATCTTGTTGAAAAGCTCGTAATCAATTATATGAACTCCTAAAATTTGATTAAAACCTGTTTTTCGGTCCTTTTGTAGAGGTTTCAGGCGAGCGATCTAAATAGGCCTTAAAATGGACCCGTTGGACTTTTAACTGAGTAAAAAATACAGAATTGAGTTTTTGCAATATAATCATGTTGAAAAGCTCGTAATCAATTATATCAACTTCTAAAATTTGATTAAAACTCGTTTTGGGTCCTTTTTGTAGAGAGTTCGGGCGAGCGGGTCTAAATGGTCCTTAAAATGGACCCGTTGGACTTTTAACTAAGTAAAAAGAATAGAAAATGATTTTTTGCAACATAGTAGTGTTGAAAAGCTCGTAATCAATGATATGAAGTCCTAAGTGTTGATTAAAACTTGTTTTGCGGTCCTTTTTGTAGTTGTTTCGGGCGAGCGGGTCTAAATGGGCCTTAAAATGGACCCGTTAGACTTTTAATTGAGTAAAAAGAACAAAACAAAATTTTTGCAATACATTAGTGTTGAAAAGCTCGTAATCAATGATATGAACTCCTAAGTTTTGATTAAAACTTGTTTTGCGGTCCTTTTTGTAGAGGTTTCGGGCGAGCGGGTCTAAATGAGCCTTAAAATAGACCCGTTAGACTTTTAACTGAGTAAAAAGAACAAAAATTGAATTTTTGCAATACAATAGTGTTGAAAAGCTCGTAATCAATGATATAAACTCCTATATTTTGTTTAAAACTTGTTTTGCGGTCCTTTTTGTAGAGGTTTCGGGCGAACGAGTCTAAGTAGGCCGTAAAATGGACCCATTAGACTTTTAACTGAGTAAAAAAATATAGAAATTGAGTTCTTGCAATATAATTTTGTTGAAAAGCTCGTAATTAATTATATGAACTCCTAAAATTTGATTAAACCTGTTTTTGGTCTTTTTTGCAGAGGTTTCGGGCGAGCGGTTTTAAATAGGCCTTAAAATGGACCCGTTGGACTTTTAAATGAGTAAAAAATATAGAAATTGAGTTTTTGCAATATAATCGTGTTGAAAAGCTCGTAATCAATTATATGAACTCCTATAATTTGATTAAAACTCGTTTTCTATCCTTTTTGTTGAGGTTTCGGGCGAGCGGGTCTAAATAAGCCTTAAAATGGACCCGTTGGACTTTTTTTTGAAGGAGAAAGGGTTTTGATTAAATTTAGACAAAAAGATACAACACCATCAACATATATGCAAGAACCAAAAAAACAAACACCTCACACATTATGAACCAATCGAATAGAGTATGTAATCGCTGCATATGCAACTTCGAATAAACAAAGTATCATCAGATTATAAAATTGTCCCCTTGTTACGAATTCTGGATGCTTGGACGTTCGAATACTTCCGCACACACAGGTCCAGGCCGGGCATTTAACAGGGGATGAAAAGCTTTGACAATGATGCTCATATTTGGCCTGAAATCAGCTTCGTATTGCACACACAATGCAGCAACAGCAGCCATCTTGGCAACAGCCTTGGGTGGATAATCTCCTCCTAATCTTTGATCAACACACTGCCTAACCTTGTCTTCGCTAAGTTTCGGTGTAGCCTATGTCACAAGACTTTTAACAAAGTTAAAAGAACATGAATTGATTTTTTGAAATAAAATAGTGTTGAAAAGCTCGTAATCAACGATATGAAGTCCTAAGTGTTGATTAAAACTTGTTTTGCGGTCCTTTTTGTAGTGGTTTCGGGCGAGCGGGTCTAAATGGGCCTTAAAATGGACCCGTTGGACTTTTAATTGAGTAAAAAGAACAAAAACTGAATTTTTGCAATACATTAGTGTTGAAAAGCTCGTAATCAATGATATGAACTCCTAAGTTTTGATTAAAACTTGTTTTGCAGTCCTTTTGTAGAGGTTTCGGACGAGCGAGTCTAAATAGACTGTAAAATGAACCTGTTGGACTTTTAACTGAGTAAAAAATATAGAAATTGAGTTTTTGCAATATAATCGTGTTGAAAAGATCGTAATCAATGATATGAAGTCCTAGAATTTGATTAAAACTTTTTTTCGGTCCTTTTTGTAGAGGTTTCGGGCTAGCGGGTCTAAATGGGCTGTAAAATGGACCAACTAGACTTTTAACTGAGTAAAAAATAAAGAAATTGAGTTTTTGCAATATAATCGTGTTGAAAAGCTCGTAATCAATTATATGAACTCCTAAAATTTGATTAAAACTTGTTTTGCGGTCCTTTTTGTAGAGGTTTCGGGCGAGCGGGTCTAAATGAGCCTTAAAATGGACCCGTTGGACTTTTAACAGAGTAAAAAGAACATAAATTGATTTTTTGCAATAAAATAGTGTTGAAAAGCTCGTAATCAACGATATGAAGTCCTAAGTTTTAATTAAAACTTGTTTTGCGGTCCTTTTTGTTGTGGTTTCGGGCGAGCGAGTCTAAATGGGCCTTAAAATGGACTCGTTGGACTTTTAACTGTGTAAAAAGAACCAAAATTGAATTTTTGCAATACATTAGTGTTGAAAAGCTCGTAATCAATGATATGAACTCCTAAGTTTTGATTAAAACTTGTTTTGTGGTCGTTTTTGTAGAGGTTTCGGACGAGCGGGTCTAAATGGGCCTTAAAATGGACCCGTTGGACTTTTAACTAGGTTAAAAGAACATAAATCGAAGTTTTACAATACAATAGTGTTGAAAAGCTCGTAATCAATGATATGAACTCCTATGTTCTGATTAAACTTGATTTGTGGTCCTTTTTGTAGAGGTTTCGGACGAGCGGGTCTAAATAGGCCGTAAAATGGACCCGTTGGACTTTAAACTGAGTAAAAAGAACGAAATTGAATTTCTGCAATACATTAGTGTTGAAAAGCTCGTAATCAATATTATGAACTCTTTAGTTTCGATTAAATATTGTTTTGCGGTCCTTTTTGTAGAGGTTTCGGGCGAGCGAGGCTAAATGAGCCTTAAAATAGACACGTTGAACTTTTAACTGAGTAAAAAGAACAAAAATTGAAATTTTGCAATACAATAATGCTGAAAAGCTCATAATCAATGATATGAAATCCCAAGTTTTGATTAAAACTTGTTTTGCGGTCCTTTTTGTAGAGGTTTCGGGCGAGCGGCTCTAAATGAGCCTTAAAATGGACCCGTTGGACTTTTAGCTGAGTAAAAAGAAAAAAAAGAATTTTTGCAATACAATAGTGTTGAAAAGATCGTAATCAATGATATGAACTCCTAAGTTTTGATTAAGACTTGTTTTGCAGTCCTTTTATAGAGGTTTCGGACGAGCGAGTCTAAATAGACTGTAAAATGGACCTGTTGGACTTTTAACTAAGTAAAAAATATAGAAATTGAGTTTTTGCAATATAATCTTGTTGAAAAGCTCGTAATAAATTATATGAACTCCTGAAGTTTGATTAAAACTTGATTTTCGGTCCTTTTTGTAGAAGTTTCGGGCGAGCGGGTCTAAATGAGCTTTAAAATGGACCCGTTGGACTTTTAACTAGGTTAAAACAACATAAATCGAATTATTGCAATACAATAGTGTTGAAAAGCTCGTAATCAATGATATGAAGTCCTAAGTTTTGATTAAACTCTATATGCGGTCCTTTTTGTAGAGGTTTCGGACGAGCGGGTCTAAAAGGGCCGTAAAATGAACCTGTTGGACTTTAAACTGAGTAAAAAGAACAAAAATTCAAATTTTGCAATACATTAGTGTTGAAAAGCTCATAATCAATGATATGAAGTACTAAGTTTTGATTAAAACTTGCTTTGCAATCCTTTTGTAGAGGTTTCGGGCGAGCGAGTCTAAATGAGCCGTAAAATTGACCTGTTGGACTTTCAACTGAGTAAAAAATAAAGAAATTGAGTTTTTGTAATAGAATCGTGTTGAGAAGCTCGTAATCAATTATATGAACTCCTAAATTATGATTTAAACTTGTTTTGCGGTCCTTTTTGTAGAGGTTTCGGGCGTGCGGGTCAAAATGGGCCTTAAAATGGACCCATTGAACTTTTAACAGAGTAAAAAGAACAAAAATTGAATTTTGCAATACAATAGTGTTAAAAAGCTCGTAATCAATGATATGAACTCCTAAGTTTCGATTAAAACTTTTTTGCGGTCCTTTTTGTAGAGCTTTCGTACGAGCGAGTATAATGAACCGTAAAGCGGACCCGTTGGACTTTTAACTGAGTAAAAAGTACATAAATTGAGTTTTTGCAATATAATCGTGTTGAAAAGATCGTAATCAATGATATGAAGTCCTAAAATTTGATAAAACCCTGTTTTTCGGTCCTTTTTGTAGACGTTTCGGGCGAGCGGGTCTAAATGAGCCGTAAAATGGACCCGTTGGACTTTTAACTCAGTAAAAAATACAGAAATTGAGTTTTTGCAATATAATCGTGTTGGAGTTCATATAATTGATTACGAGCTTTTCAACACGATTATATGAATTCTTAAAATTTGATTAAAACTTTTTTTTGGTCCTTTTTACTCAGTTAAAATTTGATTAAAACTGTACAAAACAAATTATATGAACTCCAAAAATAAAGAAATTGAGTTTCCGAAACCTGTACAAAAAGGATCAATTATATGAATTCTTAAAATTTGATTAAAACTTTTTTTTGGTCCTTTTTGTACAGGTTTCGGGCGTGCTGGTTTAAATGGGCCTTAAAATGGACCCGTTGGACTTTTAACTGAGTAAAAAGAAGATGAATTGATTTTTTGCAAAACAATAGTGTTGAAAAGCTCGTAATCAACGATATGAAGTCCGAAGTTTTTCTTAAAACTTGTTTTGCGGTCGTTTTTGGAGAGGTTTCGGGAGAGCGGGTCTAAATAGGCCTTAAAATGGAACCGTTGGACTTTTAACTGAGTAAAAAGAACAAAAATTGATTTTTTGCAATACATTTGTGTTGAAAAGCTCATAATCAATGACATGAACTCCTTAGTTTTTATTAAAACTTGTTTTGCGGTCCTTTTTGTAGAGGTTTCGGGCGAGTAGGTCTAAATGAGCCTTAAAATAGACTCGTTGGACTTTTAACTAAGAAAAAAAAACAAAAATTAAAATTTTGCAATACAATAATGTTGAAAAGCTCGTAATCAATGATATGAACTCCTAAGTTTTGATTAAAACTTTTTTTGCGGTCCTTTTTGTAGAGGTTTCGGGCGAGCGGGTCTAAATGAGCCTTAAAATAGACTCGTTGGACTTTTAACTGAGTAAAAATAACAAGAATTGAAATTTTGCAATACAATAGTGTTTAAAAGCTCGTAATCAACTATATGAACTCCTAATTTTTGATTAAAACTTGTTTTGCGGTTCTTTTTGTAGAGGTTTCGGGCGAGCGGGTCTAAATGGGCCGTAAAATGGACTTTATGGACTTTAAACTTAGTAAAAAATACAGAAATTGAGTTTTTCTAATATAATCGTGTTGAAAAGCTCGTAATCAATTATATGAACTCCTAAAATTTGATTAAAACTTGTTTTGCGGTGCTTTTTGTAGAGGTTTCGGGCGAGCGGGTCTAAATGGGCTGTAAAATGGACCCGTTGGACTTTTAACTGAGTAAAAAAATACACAAATTGAGTTTTTGCAATATAATCTTGCTGAAAAGCTCGTAATCAATTATATGAACTCCTAAAATTTGATTAAAACCTGTTTTTCGGTCCTTTTGTAGAGGTTTCAGGCGAGCGATCTAAATAGGCCTTAAAATGGACCCGTTGGACTTTTAACTGAGTAAAAAATACAGAATTGAGTTTTTGCAATATAATCATGTTGAAAAGCTCGTAATCAATTATATCAACTTCTAAAATTTGATTAAAACTCGTTTTGGGTCCTTTTTGTAGAGAGTTCGGGCGATCGGGTCTAAATGGTCCTTAAAATGGACCCGTTGGACTTTTTACTAAGTAAAAAGAATAGAAAATGATTTTTTGCAATATAGTAGTGTTGAAAAGCTCGTAATCAATGATATGAAGTCCTAAGTGTTAATTAAAACTTGTTTTGCGGTCCTTTTTGTAGTTGTTTCGGGTGAGCGGGTCTAAATGGGCCTTAAAATGGACCTGTTAGACTTTTAATTGAGTAAAAAGAACAAAACAAAATTTTTGCAATACATTAGTGTTGAAAAGCTCGTAATCAATGATATGAACTCCTAAGTTTTGATTAAAACTTGTTTTGCGGTCCTTTTTGTAGAGGTTTCGGGCGAGCGGGTCTAAATGAGCCTTAAAATAGACCCGTTGGACTTTTAACTGAGTAAAAAGAACAAAAATTGAATTTTTGCAATACAATAGTGTTGAAAAGCTCGTAATCAATGATATAAACTCCTATATTTTGTTTAAAACTTGTTTTGCGGTCATTTTTGTAGAGGTTTCGGGCGAACGAGTCTAAGTAGGCCGTAAAATGGACCCACTAGACTTTTAACTGAGTAAAAAAATATAGAAATTGAGTTCTTGCAATATAATTTTGTTGAAAAGCTCGTAATCAATTATTTGAACTCCTAAAATTTGATTAAACCTGTTTTTGGTCTTTTTTGTAGAGGTTTCGGGCGAGCAGTTTTAAATAGGCCTTAAAATGGACCCGTTGGACTTTTAAATGAGTAAAAAATATAGAAATTGAGTTTTTGCAATATAATCGTGTTGAAAAGCTCGTAATCAATTATATGAACTCCTATAATTTGATTAAAACTCGTTTTCTGTCCTTTTTGTTGAGGTTTCGGGCGAGCGGGTCTAAATGAGCCTTAAAATGGACCCGTTGGACTTTTTTTTGAAGGAGAAAGGGTTTTGATTAAATTTAGACAAAAAGATACAACACCATCAACATATATGCAAGAACCAAAAAAACAAACACCTCACATTATGAACAAATCGAATAGAGTATGTAATCGCTGCATATGCAACTTCGAATAAACAAAGTATCATCAGATTATAAAATTGTCCCCTTGTTACGAATTCTGGATGCTTGGACGTTCGAATACTTCCGCACACACAGGTCCAGGCCGGGCATTTAACAGGGGATGAAAAGCATTGACAATGATGCTCATATTTGGCCTGAAATCAGCTTCGTATTGCACACACAATGCAGCAACAGCAGCCATCTTGGAAACAACCTTGGGTGGATAATCTCCTCCTAATCTTTGATCAACACACTGCCTAACCTTGTCTTCGCTAAGTCTCGGTGTAGCCTATGTCACAAGACTTTGAACAAAGTTAAAAGAACAGGAATTGATTTTTTGCAATAAAATAGTGTTGAAAAGCTCGTAATCAACGATATGAAGTCCTAAGTGTTGATTAAAACTTGTTTTGCGGTCCTTTTTGTAGTGGTTTCGGGCGAGCGGGTCTAAATGGGCCTTAAAATGGACCCGTTGGACTTTTAATTGAGTAAAAAGAACAAAAACTGAATTTTTGCAATACATTAGTGTTGAAAAGCTCGTAATCAATGATATGAACTCCTAAGTTTTGATTAAAACTTGTTTTGCAGTCCTTTTGTAGAGGTTTCGGACGAGCGAGTCTAAATAGACTGTAAAATGGACCTGTTGGACTTTTAACTGAGAAAAAAATATAGAAATTGAGTTTTTGCAATATAATCGTGTTGAAAAGATCGTAATCAATGATATGAAGTCCTAGAATTTGATTAAAACTTTTTTTTCGGTCCTTTTTGTAGAGGTTTCAGGCGAGCGGGTCTAAATGGGCTGTAAAATGGACCAACTAGACTTTTAACTGAGTAAAAAATAAAGAAATTGAGTTTTTGCAATATAATCGTGTTGAAAAGCTCGTAATCAATTATATGAACTCCTAAAATTTGATTAAAACTTGTTTTGCGGTCCTTTTGTAGAGGTTTCGGGCGAGCGGGTCTAAATGAGCCTTAAAATGGACCCGTTGGACTTTTAACAGAGTAAAAAGAACATAAATTGATTTTTTGCAATAAAATAGTGTTGAAAAGCTCGTAATCAACGATATGAAGTCCTAAGTTTTAATTAAAACTTGTTTTGCGGTCCTTTTTGTTGTGGTTTCGGGCGAGCGAGTCTAAATGGGCCTTAAAATGGACTCGTTGGACTTTTAACTGTGTAAAAAGAACCAAAATTGAATTTTTACAATACATTAGTGTTGAAAAGCTCGTAATCAATGATATGAACTCCTAAGTTTTTATTAAAACTTGTTTTGTGGTCGTTTTTGTAGAGGTTTCGGACGAGCGGGTCTAAATGGGCCTTAAAATGGACCCGTTGGACTTTTAACTGGGTTAAAAGAACATAAATCGAAGTTTTACAATACAATAGTGTTGAAAAGCTCGTAATCAATGATATGAACTCCTATGTTGTGATTAAACTTGATTTGTGGTCCTTTTTGTAGAGGTTTCGGACGAGCGGGTCTAAATGGGCCGTAAAATGGACCCGTTGGACTTTAAACTGAGTAAAAAGAACGAAATTGAATTTCTGCAATACATTAGTGTTGAAAAGCTCGTAATCAATATTATGAACTCCTTAGTTTCGATTAAATCTTGTTTTGCGGTCCTTTTTGTAGAAGTTTCGGGCGAGCGAGGCTAAATGAGCCTTAAAATAGACACGTTGAACTTTTAACTGAGTAAAAAGAACAAAAATTGAAATTTTGCAATACAATAGTGCTGAAAAGCTCATAATCAATGATATGAAATCCCAAGTTTTGATTAAAACTTGTTTTGCGGTCCTTTTTGTAGAGGTTTCAGGCGAGCGGGTCTAAATGGGCCGTAAAATGGACTCGTTGGACTTTTAATTGAGTAAAAAATACAGAAATTGAGTTTTTGCAATATAATCTTGTTGAAAAGCTCGTAATCAATTATATGAACTCCTAAAATTTGATTAAAACATGTTTTTCGGTCCTTTTTGGTAGAGGTTTCGGGCGAGCGTGTCTAAATCGGCCGTAAAATGGACTCGTTGGACATTAAATTAAGTAAAAAGTACAAAAATTGAGTTTTTGCTATATAACCATGTTGAAAAGATCGTAATCAATATTATGAAGTCCTAAAATTTGATTAAAACTTGTTTTGCGGTCCTTTTTGTAGTGGATTCGGGAGAGCGGGTCTAAATGGGCCTTAAAATGGACCCGTTAGACTTTTAATTGTGTAAAAAGAACAAAAATTGAGTTTTTGCAATACATTAGTGTTGAAAAGCTCGTAATCAACGATATTAGGTCCTACGTTTTGATTAAAACTTGATTTGCGGTCCTTTTTGTGGAGGTTTCGGACGAGCGGGTCTAAATGGGCCATAAAATGGACCCGTTGGACTTTTAACTGGGTTAAAAGAACATAAATCAAATATTTGCAATACAATAGTGTTGAAATAATCGTAATCAATGATATGAACTCCTAAGTTTTGATTAAAACTTGTTTTGTGGTCCTTTTTGTAGAGGTTTTAGACGAGCGGGTCTAAATGGGCCGTAAAATGGACCAGTTGGACTTTAAACTGAGTAAAAAGAACAAAAATTGAATTTTTGCAATACATTAGTGTTGAAAAGTTCGTAATCAATGATATGAACTGCTTAGTTTTGATTAAAACTTGTTTTGTGGTATTTTGTGTAGTGGTTTCGGGCGAGCGGGTCTAAATGGTCCTTTAAATTGACCCGTTGAACTTTTAACTGTGTAAGAAGAACAAAAATTGAATTTTTGCAATACAATAATGTTGAAAAGCTCGTAACCAATGATATGAACTCCTAGGATTCGATTAAAACTTGTTTTGTGGTCCTTTTTTAGAGGTTTCGGGCGAGCGGGTCTAAATGGGCCTTAAAATTGACCCGTTGGACTTTTAACTTAGTAAAAAATAAAGAAATTGAGTTTTTGTGATATAATCGTGTTGAGAAGCTCGTAATCAATTATATGAACTCCTATATTTTGATTTAAACTTGTTTTGTGGTCCTTTTTGTAGAGGTTTCGGGCGTGCGAGTCACAATGGGCCTTAAAATGGACATGTTGAACTTTTAACAGAGTAAAAAGAACAAAAATTAAATTTTTGCAATACAATAGTGTTAAAAAGCTCGTAATCAATGATATGAACTCCTAAGTTTTGATTAAAACTTGTTTTGCGGTCCTTTTTGTAGAGCTTTAGTACGAGCGGGTCTAAAAGGACCGTAAATTAGACCCGTTGGACTTTTAACTGAGTAAAAAGTACATAAATTGAGTTTTTGCAATATAATCGTGTTGAAAAGATCGTAATCAATGATATGAAGTCCTAAAATTTGATTAAAACCTATATTTTTGGTCCTTTTGTAGAGGTTTCGAGTGAGCGGGTCTAAATGGGCCGTAAAATGGACCCGATGGACTTTTAACTGAGTAAAAAATACAAAAACTGAGTTTTTGGAATATAATCGTGTTGACAAGCTCGTAATCAATTATATGATCTCTTAAAATTTGATTAAAACTTTTTTTCGGTCCTTTTTGTAGAGGATTCGGGCGAGCTGGTCTAAATGGACCTTAAAATGGACCCTTTGGAGTGTTAACTGAGTAAAAAGAAGAAGAATTGATTTTTTGCAATACAATAGTGTTGAAAAGCTCATAATCAATGATATGAACTCCTTAGTTTTGATTAAAACTTGTTTTGTGGTCCTTTTTGTAGAGGTTTAGGGCGAGCGAGTCTAAATGAGCCTTAAAATAGACACGTTGGACTTTTAACTAAGTAAAAAGAACAAAAATTGAAAATTTGCAATACAATAATGTTGAAAAGCTCGTAATCAATGATATGAACTCCTAAGTTTTGATTAAAACTTGTTTTGCGGTCCTTTTTGTAGAGGTTTCGGGCGAGCGGGTTTAAATGGACCGTAAAATGGACCCGTTGGACTTTTAACTGAGTAAAAAATATAGAATTTGAGTTTTTGTAATATAATCGTGGTGAAAAGCTCGTAATCAATTATATGAACTCCTAAAATTTGATTAAAACCTATTTTTCGCTCCTTTTTGTAGAGGTTTCGGGCGAGCTGGTCTAAATAGGCCTTAAAATGGACCCGTTGGACTTTTAACAAAGTAAAAAATACAGAACTTGAGTTTTTGCAATATAATCGTGTTGAAAAGCTTGTAATCAATTATATGAACTCCTAAAATTTGATTAAAACCTGTTTTCGGTCTTTTTTGTAGAGGATTCGAGCGAGCTGGTCTAAATGGGCCTTAAAATAGACCCGTTGGACTTTTAACTGAGTAAAAACAAAAAAAATTGAATTTTTGCAATACATTAGTGTTAAAAAGCTCGTAATCAATGATATGAAGTCCTAAGTTTTGATTAAAACTTGGTTTGCGGTCCTTTTTGTAGTGGTTACGGGCGAGCAGGTCTAAATGGGCCTTAAAATGGACCCATTGGACTTTTAACTGAGTAAAAAGAACCAAAATTGAATTTTTGCAATACATTAGTGTTGAAAAGCTCGTAATCAATGATATGAACTCCTAAGTTTTGATTAAAACTTGTTTTGCGGTCCTTTTTGTCGAGGTTTAGGGCGAGCGAGTTTAAATCGGCCTTAAAATAGACCCGTTGGACTTTTAACTGAGTAAAAAGAACAAAAATTGAATTTTTGCAATACAATAGTGTTGTAAAGCTCGTAATCAATGATATGAACTCATAAGTTTTGACTAAAACTTATTTTGCGGTCCTTTTTGTTGAGGTTTCGGGCAAGCGGGTCTAAATAGGCCTTAAAATGGATTCGTTGGACTTTTAACTAAGTAAAAAATATAGAAATTGAGTTTTTGCAGTATAATCTTGTTGAAAAGCTCGTAATCAATTATATGAACTCCTAATATTTGATTAAAACTTGTTTTGCGGTCCTTTTTGTAGAGGTTTCAGACGAGCGGGTATAAATGGGCCTTAAAATGGACCCGTTGGACTTTTAACTAGGTTAAAAGACTATAAATCCAATTTTTGCAATACAATAGTGTAGAAAAGCTCGTAATCAATGATATGAACTCCTAAGTTTTGATTAAAACTTGTTTTGCGGTCCTTTTTGTAGAGGTTTCGGACGAGTGGGTCCAAATGTGCCGTAAAATGGACCCGTTTGACTTTTAACTGAGTAAAAAGAACAAAAATTTATTTTTTGCAATACATTAGTGATGAAGAGCTCGTAATCAATGATATAAACCCCTAAAGTTTTGATTAAAACTTGTTTTGCAGTCCTTTTTGTCGAGGTTTCGGGCGAGCGGGTCTAAATGGGCCTTAAAATAGACCCGTTGGACTTTTAACTGAGTAAAAAGAACAAAAGTTGAATTTTTACAATACAATAGTGTTGAAAAGCTCGTAATCAATGATATTAACCCCTAACTTTTGATTAAAATTTGTTTTGCGGTCCTTTTTGTAGAGGTTTCGAGCGAGCGGGTCTAAATGAGCCGTAAATGGACCCGTTGAACTTTAAACTGAGTAAAAAATAGTGAATTTGAGTTTTTGCAAAATAATCTTGTTGAAAAGCTCGTAATCAATTATATGAACTCCTAGAATTTGATTAAAACTTGTTTTTGGTCCGTTTTGTAGAGGTTTCTGCGAGCAGGTCTAAATAGGTCTTAAAATGGAGCTGTTGGACTTTTAACTAAGTAAAAAATTCAGAAATTGAGTTTTTGTAATATAATTGTGTTGAAAAGCTCGTAATCAATTGTATGAACTCCTATAATTTGATTAAAACTTGGTTTGTGGTCCTTTTTGTAGAGGTTTCGGGCGAGCGGGTCTAAATGGGCCTTAAAATGGACCCGTTAGACTTTTAGCTGAGTAAAAAGAAAAAAAATTGAAATTTTGCAATACAATAGTATTGAAAAGCTCGTAATCAATGATATGAACTCCTAAGTTTTGATGAAAACTTGTTTTGCGGTCCTTTTTGTAGGGGTTTCGGACGAGCGGGTCTAAATAGGCCGTAAAATGGACCCGTTGGACTTTTAACTGAGTAAAAAATATAAAAATTGAGTTTTTGCAATATATTCTTGTTGAAAAGCTCGTAATCAATTATATGATCTCCTGAAGTTTGATTAAAACTTGTTTTTCGGTCCTTTATGTAGAAGTTTCGGGCAAGCGGGTCTAAATGAGCTTTAAAATGGACCCGTTGGACTTTTAACTAGGTTAAAACAACATAAATCGAATTTTTGTAATACAATAGTGTTGAAAAGCTCGTAATCAATGATATGAAGTCCTAAGTTTTGATTAAACTTGATTCGTGGTCCTTTTGTAGAGGTTTCGGACGAGCGGGTCTAAAAGGGCCGTAAAATGGACCAGTTGGACTTTAAACTGAGTAAAAAGAACAAAAATTGAATTTTTGCAATACATTAGTGTTGAAAAGATCGTAATCAATGATATGAAGTTCTAAGTTTTGATTAAAATTTGTTTTGCTATCTTTTTGTAGAGGTTTCGGGCGAGTGAGTCTAAATGGGCCTTAAAATGGACCCGTTGGACTTTTAAATGAGTAAAAAGAATAAAAATTGAATTTTTACAATACATTAGTGTTGAAAAGCTCGTAATCAATGATATGAACTCCTAAGTTTTGATTAAAACTTGTTTTGCGGTCCTTTTTGTAGAGGTTTCGTGCGAGCGGGTCTAAATGGGCTGTAAAATGGACTCGTTGGACTTTAAACTGAGTAAAAGTACAGAAATTGAGTTTTTCTAATATAATCGTGTTGAAAAGCTCGTAATCAATTATATGAACTCCTAAAATTTGATGAAAACCTATTTTTCGGTACTTTTTGTAGAGGTTTTAGGAGAGCGGTCTAAATAGGCCTTAAAATGGACCCGTTGGACTTTTAACTGAGTAAAAAATACAGAATTGAGTTTTTGCAATATAATCATGTTGAAAAGCTCGTAATCAATTATATGAACTCCTAAAATTTGATTAAAACTCGTTTTCGGTCCTTTTTGTGATGATTTCGGGCGAGCGAGTCTAAGTGGTCCCTAAAATGGACCCGATGGACTTTTTTGAGAGAAAAAGGCCTTATTAAAAACCCCTACTAATGTCCCCAGGCGCTGTGCCAGAGAACCCTAAAAAGGGGAAAAGAGTACCTTATGTTTTATTAATTCGAAAAGTTTCCCTTTACAAGGTGTTTTATACAAGGGGGAATATCAGAGCCAAAGGACATGGAAGACATAGTCCTGAGGGCATGAGTAGCCAGAGCATGGGCCATAGAGTTTGCCTCACGGCTTACATAAGAAACAAGAGAAGCAGGTAAAGATAGTAGAGCATCTCGAACTTGAAGAAGCAGAGGCCCTAAAGTGGAGAGATCCGGCCCTGGATTGTTGAGTCTGTTCGCAAGAGAGGCACAGTCCGTTTCAAACAATAACCTTTGCCAACCCTGGGCTTGAGCAAAGGTAACACCCACAAGAAGGCTCAAACCTTCGCTAGAAGCAGCATCCAAACAACAGCCCAAGGGGTAAGCGAGGCCCCCAATAACCGCACCAGAAGCATTACGCACCACAACACCAACAGCCGCTGCACGAGTGGCTGGGTCAAAAGCTCCGTCCATATTAATCTTAAGATGATCATGTGGGGGAGGCCTCCAACGTGGAGCTGAAAGCATAGAGGAACTCGGCTGGGAGTGGGGTGAAGATGTATCACTACAGAAATCATTATGTAGGCTGATCGAGTTGATAGCAGTAAGCCAAGGGGTTTGCAGATGATGATTGTGAACCCAGTCATTGCGTCTATTCCAGATATTCCAAATAGTTGTGAGAAAAAGACCAAATTGGTCAACAGATAAGAGGTGAGTAGCCTCCTCTAACCATTGGATGGTGGTAACAACCAAACTTTTAGAAAGAACATCAGGGATGCCAAACAGACGTAGGGCCTCAACAGCCCCAGAACAGTCGCGAAGTGCATGAAGGGCGGATTCCGAGGAAAACCCGCAAATAGGACATGGCTCAGAATTAGGGGAAAAAGCCCGCAGTCTGGAGCCAACAGGTAGGGCTTCGGAGGCCGTACGCCAGCCAAATGTTTTGACCTTGGGAAGAGCCTTAACTTTAGCAAGGACCTTCCAAATTCGCGTTGGATGGTTTCGGGGTTCCGGATATCGTTGTAGAAATAGGTAACCAGAGCGAACCGAGTAAATTCCGGAATCATTAGGAGACCACATGATAGAATCACGGGTATCATTAATTATAGGGATACGAAGGATAGCAGTTGCATCAGCAGGGTTAAAGTAGCGTTGGACCTTTGTGGGGTCCCAAGCAGTCTGGTTCCGGAGCATAAAGTCTCTACAACGAACATGTACTTCATCCGAGACCTCATAATCAGCAGAGAGGGTGATAGGAGAGGAGCCTCCCCAGTTATCTTTATAGACACGTATGTTGCTATTAATACCAGGGCGGTATAAGAAGCCATTAAATAGATGTTGTAAAGCAGTATGCAGACCTTGCCAGGCAAAAGAACCTCGAGTTGGTCGGGTAGCATCTAAAATATTACCAGAAGGGAAATACTTAGAACGGTCGATTTGACCCAACAAAGAGTCAGGTTCACAAATGAGTCGCCAGAGTTGTTTACCAAGGAGAGCATTGTTAAAATCATTCAGATCTCTGAAGCCCATGCCCCCTGCCGCTTTAGGTAGACAAACACGATTCCAAGGAAGCATGTGCCAACCCTTTTTGTTAGATTTACCAGACCACCAATATTGACGAATGGCTGAAATCATATCGTCCACAATGTTTTGCGGCAAGAGATAGCAGGACATGACATATTGAGGTAAGGATTGTAGAACAGCTTTAATGAAAATTTCTCGACCGCTAAAAAAGAGGAGTTGTTTGTCCCTGGTAGATAAACGATCATGGACTTTATCACGAACGAATCCTAAGGATTCAGTTTTGTTTTTCCCAATGAGTAGCGGAACACCTAGATAGACACCAGGATTGGTAACCTCACGTACATGCAAGGAGCCATTGATCGCATCTCGTGTTGAGCGTGGGGTGCGCGGGTTATAGAAGATAGTCGACTTCTCAAAGTTCACGGCTTGTCCTGAAGCAGATGCATAAGTTTGTAGAGCCATTTTGAGTTGAATTGCTTCCTTGGGATTAACATTAAGAAAAACCATGCAAGCATCCGCAAAGAGGAAAGGGTTAACTTTAGGATCGAATCTGCTCGCACCAAGGCCAGGTAGGGTGTTAATCTGTTGAGCATCAGATAGATATGTTGAAAGACCTTGTGTACAAAAGAGGAATAGAAAAGGCGATAGGGGGTTTCCTTGTCGAAGACCCCGTTGTGGTTGAAAGAAAGGTGAGAAGTGATTGTTGATTTTAACAGAGAAGGAAACCGAGGAAATGCAACGCATGATAAGAGAGACCCATGTAGGTCCAAAGTCCATATGTTGCATTACATTCGCAAGAAAGGACCATTTAACTCTGTCAGAAGCTTTTTCCATATCTAATTTGAGGGCAGCACCTTGTGCAGATTTTGTGTTCCCAAAGTTAATATTATGTATAATTTCGTGGGCGATAAGAATGTTGTCTGAGATATTACGACCCTGAACAAAGGCGGCCTGATTAGAGTTGATGCAGAAGGGGATCGTTTGTTTCATCCTGTTGACTAAAACTTTAGCTACAATTTTATAGATAACAGTGCACATGCTAATTGGTTGAAGGTGCCTCATGGTAGTCGGATCTTTGATCTTAGGAATAAGTACTAAGATAGTTTTGTTGACCGAAGCCATATCCGTAGTGCCATTAAGGAGGCTAAGACAGAGAGAGGAGACATCATCGCCCACAGTGTCCCAATGTTGCCTAAAGAAACCGCTAGGCAAACCATCAATACCAGGTGCCTTCTGTGGATCAATGTCATGGAAAGCATGAACAATTTCTTCCTTTATAAAAGCCTTAGAGAGAGATTCATTCATAGTTGGGGTTATGGTAGATGGAATTTTTGACAGAATTTGTTCTGAAAGTTGCGGGTTAGAGGATGTAAAAAGGTTTTGAAAATAGTCGGAAGCGATAGTCATAATGTCATTTACATCGGTGCACCATGTAGAGTTAGAGTCGAAAAGACCATTGATTGTGTTTTTTCCCTTCTATTATTCGCACGGGCGTGAAAAAATCTTGTGCTTTTGTCTCCCTGAGAGAGCCATAAGTTTCGGGATCTTTGCGCCCAATAGGTTTCTTGTTCCAGAAGAAGCTTATTAAGTTCAGTTTTGGCTCTTAGGTAAGAGTCTTCGTTTGTGGGTGTTAATGGTCGACGTAGAAACTTATTAATTTTATTGGTTAAAAATACGATACGTCCTGATATTTTAGTTCTTTGTTGAGATTGCCAATCTTCCAGGCATGAGCCAATTGCTTGGATTTTTTCTAGTGCTGTTCCATTTGTGTTGGTCCAAGTTCTCTAGACAAGGGAGATATTGTCATCGTAGGATGCCCAACAATTTTCAAATCGAAAATTGTTAGGAGGGTGACAAATTGGCGTGTGAGTCGTAGGGGTGTATCAAGAATTAAAAACAATGGTCAGATTTGGCAACAAAGTTCGAAGAAATCCTATGATAGGGGTGTAAAGCTTTCCAAGCCGAGTTACCAATAAAACGATCTAAACGCTCATGGAGAGTTGGAGTTTGCGGCCCAATTTTCGTCCAAGTGAACCAACCGGATGTGGGTTTGCAATCATAGAGGTTATTTCGTGATAGGCAGTGACGAAAATTATTTATTTGCGATCTAGCACGACGAGTACCTCCTTGTTTTTCACAATCTGATAGTCTTTCATTAAAGTCCCCACCAAGGAGCCAAGGAATATTATTGTCAGTATTTAAAGAGTCTATAATATCCCAAGTTTTATATTTTTGACTAGTTTCAGAATAGCCATGCGTACCAGTGAATTTCATTGAGAATGAACCAAATTGAATTAAAGTATGTATGAAACGGTTCGAATACGAAAGCAAACTGATATTAATATTATTAGATGTAAAAAGCGCTAAGCCAGAACAATTATCATTTGAGGGAATACATATAATTTCAACCATACCAAGGGAAAGACTATGGCGGCTACATGCCGTATTATTTAATTTAGTTTGGCAAAGAAATAAAATATCCGGAGAGGAATGTTGGACATAGCGCTGAAGGTGCTGAACTGCCTAGACTTGTCATAGACCCTGGCAGTTCCAACATAGAACTCTCATTTTGCTCGGCGGGGCTGAGAGTCAGCCGCCGCCGGAGAGTTTTTTGAGCTGCTCATCCAAGCCTTAGGAGTAGAACCGGAGGGCTTAGCCTTCTTGGGTTGGAGGACCACTTGGATAGGGGAACGTCGCTTGGTACCACGTTTTGGGGGTGCAGGAGCAAGGGCATTAGCTGCATCATTCGGGTAAGGTTTTAAAAGCCAGAGGTTAAATTCATGAAAAGTGGATGATTCGGTATTAACAAGGGGCTTACGTAAATCAGCATCAATTTTCTTGATTTGTTGAGTAGTGGGGCTAGGGATACTATCATCTTGGGCATCCCAATCTTCGTCCGAAACATCCTCCGGGATTGGGAAAATTGTATTCAACGGTTGAGGCTCAAGGGCCCTTGGAGGGAGAGATACTTGCGGGTTGGAGCGGGTTTGGGGGTTCTTTTGATTGGATCCCGAAGCATTGGACTCCTTTGGAAGAGAGGCATCATCCATATTGGTGTCATTATTAGGGGCCTCCTCAATGGGTTGTTCAGAAAAGGATGCGGCATCACCCTCATTAAGAGAGCCTGTGAAGGGGAAAGAGAGTGTTATCGGGAATATAAGCAAAGAGCTAAAACAGTGAAATAGTGAATTGAAAATAGGACTCGGGAAGAGACCTATGTTGTTCTGATCGTTAGGTTCGGGAGCATTAACATTTGGGACTGTGGAAATTAGAATCAAGATTAGTAATATAATCATAAAGAGGAAAGGAGAAGCCATAATATGACGAAAGAAAGATACGTGTGAACAAGATGTGAAAAGCGAAAAGAACCTACCCGAGGGAATATGATTAGCTTGGTTGAATTCAGCCTCAACAGTGCAGATTCGACCATGTGTGCCGATTTGGCGACGTCGAGGGGGAAGGTAACGGAGCCATTCCCCGTATTGCAGCTTGTTTAGATCAAGAGACGAGCGGATTGGGCAGTTGTCAATGGAATGACTGATGATTCCGCAGCCAGGGCATAGAGTAGGGAGGCGTTCATATTGTAGTCGGCACATGGTCTTATCGGAGCCATTCCCGATAAAAAGGAATTGGGTGACCGGTCGGGTGACATCGAGCATAATTTCCACTCGCAAAAATTCAGTCATATTTCCTTCCATTTCTCGAGTATCAGTTCGTAGGACGTTTCCAACCATTGAACCTAGAGCATGGCCCACAAGGTGGGAACGGTCAATATCTTCGAAGAGAGAGGCAGGCAGACCAAAAATACGAATCCAGATGCGCATAATAGTGAAGGAGTAGTCGTCAATGTTTTTGGAGGGGTTGTATTCGGTTAAGGCCAACCATTCATCCTTATACAACCAAGGGCCACGGTTAAGAACTTCATAGCAAGCTTTAACCTCCTTGAACTTGATTTTAAGGAAGTTATCCTTAATGACAGATATAGAGACCAGGTTACTAGGTTTCCAGATTCCTTTGAAGGCACTAAGGACATCATAGATATCGATTGGTTTGGACGAGATGAAACAATCTATAAGAAAAAGTTTGGGGTCCTCCTTAGCGAAATCCCAGCCAAAATTCGGTGTTGGAGTATGGGAA
Organism: Hibiscus trionum; assembly: GCA_030270665.1. Taxonomy (NCBI): domain Eukaryota; kingdom Viridiplantae; phylum Streptophyta; class Magnoliopsida; order Malvales; family Malvaceae; genus Hibiscus; species Hibiscus trionum. The sequence continues at coordinate 33,352,529 of BSYR01000026.1, read as the reverse complement.
GAAGACTCCATATTGAAAGATTGGGAGAGAATAGAAAAGGTAGGAAGAAAAAAGAAGTTGTCGATGTTGGAGTATGGGTGAGAATGTTTGATATAAATAGATGTGTGGAGAGTATGGAATATAGGAAGAAAAAGAAGGAAGTTTTTATTATGGGGGAAAGTAATTAGTGGCAGATCCCTACAAAATGGGGAGAATTGATTAAAGGAGGTGAGAGCCCATAAATTTATGGAAGTTGTAGAAAATAAAGAAGTTAATAAAGGAAGAGACCATATGAAAAAGGTGGGAGGTAAATAGAGAATATTTGTAAAAAGAAAATACGTACAATCAGACTGAGGTGAGGAAAAATATGATATTTGCGGAAAAGTGGGAATATAATGGGAGGAATAAGGTAAGAGATAAAGAGGAATATAATGGGAGGAATATAGCTGTGCATGCCAGTAAAATACATAGTGCGATCATTCAAGGAGATTTGAGTATGTATATAACGAGACGAGATCAAATTAATTTTTATATTCTTCGAAATGAAAAGCGCAATACCAGAACAACCATCATTAGGGAGAGTAATAACTTCTAACATGCCTACGGAAAGACAAAGACGGCTACATGCCGCATTATTAATCTTAGTTTCGCAAATAAAAATAATATCCGGATTGGATTGTCGAACATAGCTCTAAAAATGCTGAACTGCCGGGACTTGTCCTAAACCCTGGCAGTTCCAACAAAGGATTCTCATTTTTCTCGGCGGGGCTGAGAGTCAGCCGCCGCCGGAGAGTTTTTTGAGCTGCTCATCCCAGCCTTAGGAGTGGAGCCAGAGGGTTTGGACTTCTTGGGCGGGAGTGCCACTTGTATGGGTGATCGGCGTTTTGTGCCTCGATTGGGCGGGGCTGGAACAGGGGCAGGAGTTGCATCATTCGGGTAAGTTTTTAAGAGCCAAGTGTTAAAATCATTGAAGATGGAGTCAGTAGTAACAGGGGGCTTACGTAGTTCAACTTCAATTTTCTTGATTTGTTGAGCAGTGGGACTAGGGACACCATCATCAGTGGCATCCCAGTCATCATCCGATGTATCCTACGGAATAGGATAGATAGTGTTCAGAGGTTGTGGCTCTATAGGCAATGAAGTATTTGTTTGCTTTGGGTCCTAAGTAGCAGGTTCTTTGAGAAGAGGAGCATCACCCATGTTGGTGTCAGTATTGGGTACTTCATCATTAGGCTGTTCAGAAAAAGAGGCAGCGTCTCCCTCATTCAGAGAGCCTGATATTGGTTGGGAAATAACAAATGCGTCAGGGATTATGAATTGAACAAATTTTAATAATAGATTGAGATAGAAAAAAGGGATGTAACCTATGGGATTTGGGTCATTGGCCCCCGGGACATTAACAGTAGGCGCTGAGAGAATCAGAAAAGATTGTAAGGGTACAAGCAGATTTAAAATATAAAAGAGATTAAGAAGAGCTATTATGGAGAGAATAGAAAAATTACCAGAGGGTAAGGGGTTATTCTGATTGAGTTCGGGTTCCACATTGCGGATTCTCCCACGAGTACCAATTGGGCGACGTCTTGGGGGAAGGTAGCGAAGCCACTCCCCATATTGCAATTTACTTAAATCAAGAGATGAACGGATTGGACAGTTGTCGACAGTATGGCTAATTATACCACATCCAGAACACAAGGTTGGAAGACGTTCATATTGTAAATGACACATAGATTTATCAGCTCCTTTCCCAATAAACAGGAATCAGGTTACCGGGCGGGTGATGTCGAGCATAATTTCCACACATAGAAATTCTTTCATGTTGCCTTCGAGCTCACGGGTATCAATGCGCAGGACATTGCCTACCATGGAGCCTAGAGCATGTCCTACAAGGTGTGAGCGATCTACATCCTCAAAGAGTGAGGTAGGCAGGCCAAAGATGCGGATCCAAATTCGCATGATATTGAAAGTATATTCACCGATAGTTTTTGAGGGATTGTATTTTGTGATGGCTAACCATTCGTCCTTGTATAACCAGGGGCCGCGGTTGAGCACTTCGTAGCAAGATTTAACATCCTTAAACTTAATCTTGAGGAAGTTATCCTGGATGATAGAGATAGAGACCAAGTTAATGGGCTTCTAGATGCCCTCAAAGGCATTTAGAACATCATATATATCTATAGGTTTCGAGGAGATAAAACAACCTACAAGGAAAAGTTTTGGGTCTTCCTTAACAAAGTCCCAGCCAAAATCTGCGTATAGAGCAATTCGGCTTCTTCATTGGTGAGAGAAATTGAGTTTAGCTGAGGAATGGAGGAGGAAGCCATTAGGACGGAAGGAAAACTATTTTGGCAGAGTAGTAATGAGAGGATTCGTGAGATAGTAGGTCTTCCTGGTCGAACTAAATAGTAGATATGAAGGATGGCTAGGTTATAGAAAATAAGGGTAAAAGGAAAGAGTATTAAATGTGAATCCCTAGTATTGACTAGTAAAGTAAGATACCCAGAATAAGTAATAAAATTTTGGAGTCAGTATTGTTGGAAAAGGGGGGAAATTAATAAAAGCATGAGTTAATATGGTAAATTTCAGGGGCGAAAAATTCGGGTCAGAGGTTATGAATAAAATAAATATGTTCGTGAGGGAGTAAAGGTGAAGGCTTTTATGGTAGGATAATTTTAGAAGATTAAAAGGGTAATGAATGACTGGCAGAATTTGAAAAGGAAGGGGTAAGTTAATAGCTTCCGTGATATACGTAATACAAGAAATTTTCAAAGGAAGTATAAATAGAATAAATATGGATGATATGGTATATAGGAGGAAATATTAATAGTGTATTAAAAAAGAATACGTTAGTGGTAATAATAGCGCATTAAAAGAGAATCTGAAATCATGGTAGCAACGGTTGAATACGATTAAGGTAAATAAGGTGTTATTAAAATCCCTGAGAAGGGCTGGATTGAAATCACCTATAAAGGCGTAGTAGAGAGAAAAATCCCTTATACAAAGGGTAGATAAATTAGTACTAAACCAAAGTAAAGTTGAGGATAAAGGATCAAAACTAAGTCTAAGAGCATAAACATAGCAAACATGCACATCATAAAAGCATAAAGAAAAAAACAGCAGAAAAGAAAAGCAGGAAAAACATAAAATTACAGACCATGGGGGAGAAAGAAGCGGGGCAAAGAAATTAATTACAAACCAAAAGAGCAAAAAAATAAGGGGGAAGAAATACTAATGAAATGAATAAAAATTACATCAGGATAAAAAATATAGATTCCTTGGAAAAAATGACTCAGGTATGTTCTTTGGATGATCTGAGATGGAATCCAAACCTTATGAGATAAAGTAAGTTGGTGGAGGAGCTCTCATATATGCGATTGTAAAGAACAGATGAATAGAAAATGAGTATTCATCAAAGTAAGATCTGATAAACATTTAATATAGAATAATGAGCCATGGAGATAAGATAAAAGTAAAGATGACAGACCACAGACAAGGTGAAAACATAGTAAGAAGAAAGGAGGGAGAGGCCATGCTAAATCACGCTCGGGAGAATTAGTAACAAAAAATATAGGTCACCAAGAATAAGGAAGCGAAAAGAGCAAAATATAATGAATCATAGCATCAACAGGAGAGAAATAAATTGAACGTGTGAAGTGATAAAGTAAGAGCTTAAACATATGAGAGGACTCATAAATCATGGAAAGACAGAGAGTAAAAAATGTAATACACGTATTGAGATAACCAAAGTACACCAAGCAGATAGCATTGAGAAGATTAGCAGTAAAATAAAGATCCACATTTATTCATGATATTGTTACTATCACAGAGAAGATATACAATAAAAGAATTAAATGAATTGAGACACTTAGAAAATATATATTTAGCATGAGAAAATTGGACAGAAAAAATCCTACTAGCCTAGAAGAAAGAAAGAGATTAATCAGGGCATATTTTCCCAGAAGGTGGGTTGAGATTGAATCCCCTGGAAGGGGTCGAGAAAGATAGTTCTTAAAATGGGTGGCAAGACATCAGCAAGCAAATAAGTTGTATGCAAATTTATAGAAGTACACAGATAAACAATGCATAGTCTATGAAGGAAAAACAGAGGATATGGATAAGAAACACAGAGAACAGTTGAAAAGAAAATCAAAGCAATGAGAATCAAAGAGTTTAGTTTAAAAGGGTATTCATAATAATCGAAATTAAAAGATTTAAAACAGCCAAAAAACAAAGGGTAACCAGTAATTAAAAGGATGTCTCAGTACCTTTGTATCATCCGGATAAAGGAGTTTGTCCTCAGATGGTGAACGATCCATGTTTGATCTGTAAGAAAGGAATCACGAAGATTATTGTCAGTTTGAGAAAAAGAATACATCTTGAGAGAATGAGAAAGATGGAGTATATTTGACTTTAGAGAACCCCAGACTGAATGATGCGGATTGCAAAGCTGATAGGATTGATGAACAGAATCCTTTGAAGGAATGAAACTTGCCAAATTCTTTCCTGTGTATTCTTTACTCATATAATGTTGGTGGCTAATTGAATAGTATTGAGGGGACTGCTTAGAGGAGGTAGCAGATCGGGGGGAGATGATAAGACATGAAACGATAGAACCGAAATCCTTAACAAGAAGAAACACATTTCATAATCAGGATTGAGAAACAAACAAAAATACAAATACAAATTAAAACCCATATTGGGCACGGCTGTTAATCCCACAGAGTGGGTTGAGATTGTTTTCCCTAAAAGGGATCGATTGATATTTCTTAAAGTAATAGATATAAAATTTAGGGCATACCATTTATATATTAACATCATTTTGGAATCTGGAAAAAATACCCAGAAAAAGAACGACGATCGTAACAAAGGAGGGGACAGATTAAAGCAATAAACAAAAGATTTATGTAGAAAAAATATAAAAGATGAAAAGCTATAGAAATTAAGTAAAAACTTGTTGAAAACTATAGAAATTAAGTTTTTGCAATATAATCTTGTTGAAAAGCTCGTAATCAATTACATGAACTCCTAAAATTTGATTAAAACTTGTATTTCGGTCATTTTTGTAGAGGTTTTGGGCGAGCGGGTCTAAATAGGCCTCAAAATGTACCCGTTGGACTTTTAACTGAGTAAAAAATACAGAAATTAAGTTTTTGCAATATAATCGCTTTGAAAATCTCGTAATCAGTTATATGAAATCTTAAAATTTGATGAAAACTTGTTTTCGGTCCTTTTTGTAGAGGTTTCGGGCGAGCGGGTCTAAATGGGCCTTAAAATAGACCCGTTGGACTTTTAACTGAGTAAAAAGAACAAAAATTGAATTTTTGCAATACAATAGTGTTGAAAAGCTCGTAATCAACGATATGAAGTCCTAAGTTTTGATTAAAACTTGTTTTGCGGTCCTTTTTGTAGTGGTTTCGGGCGAGCGCATCTAAATGGGCCTTAAACAGGACTCGTTGGACTTTTAACTGAGTAAGAAGAACAAAAATTGAATTTTGCAATACAATAGTGTTTAAAAGCTCGTAATCAATGATATTAAGTCCTAAGTTTTGATTAAAACTTGATTTGCGGTCCATTTTGTGGAGGTTTCGGACGAGCGGGTCTAAATGGGCCGTAAAATGGACCCGTTGGACTTTAAATTGAGTAAAAAGTACATCAATTGATTTGTTGCAATACAATCGTGCTGAAAAGCTCGTAATCAATGATATGAACTCCTAAATTTTGATTAAAACTTGTGTTTCGGTCCTTTTTATAGAGGTTTCGGACGAGCAGGTCTAAAAGGGTCGTAAAATGGAACCGTTGGACTTTTAACTGAGTAAAAAGAACATAAATTGATTTTTTGCAATATAATCGTGTTGAAAAGCTAGTAATCAATGATATGAACTCCTAAATTTTGATTAAAACTTGTTTATCGGTCCTTTTTGTAGAAGTTTCGGACGTGCGGGTCTAAATGGGCCGTAAAATGGACCCATTGGACTTTAAACTGAGTAAAAAGTACAAAAATTGAGTTTTTGCAATATAATCGTGTTGAAAAGATCGTATTCAATGATATGAAGTCCTAATATTTGATTAAAACTTATTTTTCGGTCCTTTTTGTGGAGGTTTCAGGCGAGCGGGTCTAAATGGGCCTTAAAATGGACCCGTTGGACTTTTAACTGAGTAAAAAGAACAGGAATTGAATTTTTGCAATAAAATAGTGTTGAAAAGCTCGTAATCAAGTATATGAAGTCCTAAGTTTGGATTAAAACTTGTTTTGCGGTCCTTTTTGTAGTGTTTTCGGGCGAGCGGGTCTAAATGGGCCTTAAAATTGACCCGTTGAACTTTTAACTAAGTAAGAAGAACAAAAATTGAATTTTTGCAAAACAATAATGTTGAAAAGCTCGTAACCAATGATATGAACTCCTAAGGTTTGATTAAAAATTTATTTGCGGTCCTTTTTGTAGATTTTTCAGACGAGCGGGTCTAAATGGGCCGTTAAAGTGACCCGTTGGTCTTTTAACTTAGTAAAAAAATACATAAATTGAGTTTTTGCAATATAATCTTGTTGAAAAGCTCATAATCAATTATATGAACTTCTAAAGTTTAATTAAAACTTGTTTTTCGGTCCTTTTTGTAGAGGTTTCCGGCGAGCGGGTCTAAATAGACCTTAAAATGGACTCGTTGGACTTTTAAATTAGTAAAAAGAACAGAAATTGAATTTTTGCAATACAATAGAGTTGAAAAGCTTGTAATCAATGATATGAACTCACAAGTTTTGATTAAAACTTGTTTTGCGGTCCTTTTTGTAGAGGTTTCGTGCGAGCAGGTCTAAATGAGCCGTGAAATGGACCCGTTGAACTTTAAACTGAGTAAAAAGAACACAAAATGAATTTTTGCAATACAATAGTGTTAAAAAGCTCGTAATCAATGATATGAACTCCTAAGTTTTGATTAAAACTTGTTTTGCGGTCCTTTTTGTAGAGGTTTCGGACGGGCAGGTCAAAATAGGTCGTAAAATGGATCCGTTGGACTTTAAACTGAGTAAAAAATACAGAAATTGAGTTTTGTAATATAATCGTGTAGAAAAGCTCGTAATCAATTATATGAACTCGTAAAATTTGTTTAAAACTTGTTTAGCGGTCCTTTTTGTAGATGTTTCGGGCGAGCGGGTCTAAATGGGCCTTAAAATGGACCCGTTGAACTTTTAACTGAGTAAAAAGAACAAAAAATGACTTTTTGCAATACATAGCGTTGAAAAGCTCGTAATCAGTGATATGAACTCCTAAGTTTTGATTAAAACTTGTTTTGTGGTCCTTTTTGTAGAGGTTTCGGGCGAGCGGGTCTAAATGGGCCTTAAAATGGACCCGTTGGACTTTTAACTGAGTAAAAAGAACAAAAAATGAATTTTTGCAACATATAGTGTTGAAAAGCTCGTAATGAATGACTTGAACTCTTAAGTTTTGATTAAAACTTGTTTTGTGGTCCTTTTTGTAGAGGTTTCGGGCGAGCGAGTCTAAATAGGCCTTAAAATGGACCCGTTGGACTTTTAACTAAGTAAAAAGAACAAAAAAAATGAATTTTTGCAATACATAGTTTTGAAAAGCTCGTAATCAGTGATATGAACTCCTAAGTTTTGATTAAAACTTGTTTTGCGGTCCTTTTGTAGTGGTTTCGGGCGAGCGGGTCTAAATGGGCCTTAAAATAAACCCGTTGGACTTTTAACTAACTAAAAAATACAGAAATTGAGTTGTTGCAATATAATCTTGTTGAAAAGCTCGTAATCAATTATATGAACTCCTAAAATTTGATTAAAACTTATTTTTCGGTCATTTTTGCAGAGGTTTTGGGTGAGCGGGTCTAAATAGGCCTCAAAATGTACACGTTGGACTTTTAACTGAGTAAAAAATATAGAAATTGAGTTTTTGCAATATAATCATGTTGAAAGGCTCGTAATCAATTATATGAAATCTTAAAATTTGATTTAAACTTGTTTTGCGGTCCTTTTTATAGAGGTTTCGGGCGAGCGGGTCTTAATGGGCCTTAAAATGGACTCGTTGGACTTTTAACTAAGCAAGAAGAACAAAAATTGAATTTTTGCAAAACAATAGTGTTGAAAAGCTCGTATTCAATCATATAAACTTCCTAAGTTTTGATTAAAACTTGTTTTGCGGTCATTTTTGTAGAGGTTTCGTGCGAGCGGGTCTAAATGGGCCGTAAAATGGACTCGTTGGACTTTAAACTGGGTAAAAATACAAAAATTGAGTTTTTGTAAAATAATCGTGTTGAAAAGCTCGTAATCAATTATATGAACTCCTAAAATTTGATTAAAACTTATTTTGCGGTCTTTTTGTAGAGGTTTCAGGCGAGCGGGTCTAAATGGGCCTTAAAATAGACCCGTTGGACTTTTAACTAAGTAAAAAGAACAAAAATTGAATTTTTGTAATACAATAATGTTAAAAAGCTCGTATTCAATGATATGAACTCCTAAGTTTTGATAAAAACTTGTTTTGCGGTTCTTTTTGTAGAAATTTTGTGCGAGCGAGTCTAAATGGGCCGTAAAATGGACTCGTTGGACTTTAAACTGAGTAAAAAAATATAGAAATTGAGTTTTAGTAATATAATAATGTTGAAAAGCTCATAATCAATTATATGAAGTCTTAAAATTTGATTAAAACTTGTTTTGCGGTCCTTTTGTAGAAATTTCGTGCGAGCGGGTCTAAATGGGCCGTAAAATGGACACGTTGGACTTTAAACTGAGTAAAAAATATAGAAATTGAGTTTTAGTGTATAATCATGTTGAAAAGCTCATAATCAATTATATGAAGTCCTAAAATTTGATTAAAACTTATCTTGCAGTTCTTTTTGTAGAGGTTTCGGGCAAGCGGGTCAAAATGGGCTATAAAATGGACCCGGTGGACTTTTAACTGAGTAAAAAATACAGAAATTGAGTTTTTGCAATATAATATTGCTGAAAAGCTTTTAATCAATTATATGAATTCCTAAAATTTGATTAAAACCTGTTTTTCGGTCATTTTTGTAGAGGTTTCGGGCGAGCGAGTCTAAATGAGCCTTAAAATGGACCCGTTGGACTTTTAACTGAGTAAGAAGAACAAAAATTGAAATTTTTACCATACAATAGTGTTGAAAAGCTCGTAATCAATGATAAAAATTCCTATGTTTTGATTAAATTTTGTTTTGTAGTCCTTTTTGTCGAGGTTTCGGGAGAGCGAGTTTAAATGGGGCTTAAAATAGACTCGTTGGACTTTTAACTGAGTAAAAAGAACAAAAATTGAATTTTTGCAATACAATAGTGTTGAAAAGCTCGTAATCAATGATATGTCTCCTTAGTTTTGATTAAAACTAGTTTTGCGGTCCTTTTTGTAGAGGTTTCATGCGAGCAGGTCTAAATGGGTCGTAATCAATTACATGAACTCCTAAAATTTGATTAAAACTTGTATTTCGGTCATTTTTGTAGAGGTTTTGGGCGAGCGGGTCTAAATAGGCCTCAAAATGTACCCGTTGGACTTTTAACTGAGTAAAAAATACAGAAATTAAGTTTTTGCAATATAATCGCTTTGAAAATCTCGTAATCAGTTATATGAAATCTTAAAATTTGATGAAAACTTGTTTTCGGTCCTTTTTGTAGAGGTTTCGGGCGAGCGGGTCTAAATGGGCCTTAAAATAGACCCGTTGGACTTTTAACTGAGTAAAAAGAACAAAAATTGAATTTTTGCAATACAATAGTGTTGAAAAGCTCGTAATCAATGATATGTCTCCTTAGTTTTGATTAAAACTAGTTTTGCGGTCCTTTTTGTAGAGGTTTCATGCGAGCAGGTCTAAATGGGTCGTAAAATGGACCCGTTTGACTTTTAACTGAGTAAAAAGAACAAAAATTGAATTTTTGCAATACATTAGTGTTGAAGAGCTCGTAATCAATGATATGAACTCCTAAGTTTTGATTAAAACTTGTTTTGCGGTCCTTTTTGTCGAGGTTTCGGGAGCGCGGGTCTAAATGGGCCTAAAATAGACCCGTTGGACTTTTAACTGAGTAAAAAGAACAAAAGTTGAATTTTTACAATACAATAGTGTTGAAAAGCTCGTAATCAATGATATGAACCCCTAAGTTTTGATTAAAACTTGTTTTGCGGTCCTTTTTGTAGAGGTTTCGGGCGAGCGGGTCTAAATGGACCGTAAAATGGACCCGTTGAACTTTAAACTAAGTAAAAATAGCGAAATTGAGTTTTTGCGATATAATCTTGTTGAAAAACTCGTAATCAATTATATGAACTCCTAAAATTTGATTAAAACTTGTTTTTCGGTCCTTTTTGTAGAGGTTTCGGGCGAGCATGTCTAAATAGTCCTTAAAATGGACCCGTTGGACTTTTAACTGAGTAAAAAATACAGAAATTTAGTTTTTGTAATGTAATCGTGTTGAAAAGCTCGTAATCAATTATACGAACTCCTAAAATTTGATTAAAACTTGTTTTGCGGTCCATTTTGTAGTGGTTTCGGGCGAGCGGGTATAAATGGGCCTTAAAATGGACCCGTTGGACTTTTCTGTAGTGGTTTCGGACGAGCGGGTCTAAATGGGCCGTAAAATGGACCCGTTGGACTTTTAACTGAGTAAAAAGTACAAAAATTGAGTTTTTGAAATATAATCGTGTTGAAAAGATCGTAATCAATGATAGGAACTCCTAAAATTTGATTAAAACTTGTTTTTCTATCATTTTTGAAGAGGTTTCGGGCGAGCGGGTCTAAATGGGCCGTAAAATGGAGGTGTTAGACTTTTAAGTGAGTAAAAAATACAGAAATCGACTTTTTGCAATATAATCTTGTTGAAAAGCTCCTAATCAATTATATGAACTCCTAAAATTGGATCAAAACTTGTTTTTTGGTCCTTTTGTTGAGGTTTCTGAGGAGCGGGTCTAAATGGGCCTTAAAATAGACCCGTTGAACTTATAACTGCGTAAAAAGAACATAAATTGAAATTTTGCAATACAATAGTGTTGAAAAGCTCGTAATCAACGATATGAACTCTTAAGTTTTGATTAAAACTTGTTTTGCTCAAAACTTGTTTTCGGTCCTTTTTGTAGAGGTTTCGGGCGAGCGGGTCTAAATGGACCTTAAAATGGACCCGTTGAACTTATAACTGCGTAAAAAGAACAGAAAATGAATTTTTGGAATACAATAGTGTTGAAAAGCTCGTAATCAACGATATGAACTCTTAAGTTTTGATTAAAACTTGTTTTGCGGTCCTTTTTGTAGAGGTTTCGGACGAGCGGGTCTAAATGGGCCGTTAAATGGACCCGTTGGACTTTTAACTGAGTAAAAAATACAGAAATGGACTTTTTGCAATATAATCTTGTTAAAAAGCTCGTAATCAATTATATGAACTCCTAAAATTGGAGCAAAACTTGTTTTTCGGTCCTTTTTGTAGTGGTTTCGGACGAGCGGGTCTAAATGGGCCTTAAAATGGACCCGTTGAACTTATAACTACGTAAAAAGAACAGAAATTGAATTTTTGCAATACAATAGTGTTGAAAAGCTCGTAATCAATGATATGAACTCTTAAGTTTTGATTAAAACTTGTTTTGCGGTCCTTTTTGTAGAGGTTTCGGACGAGCGGGTCTAAATGGGCCGTAAAATGGACCCGTTGGACTTTTAACTGAGTAAAAAGTACATAAATTGAGTTTTTGCAATATAAACGTATTGAAAATATCGTAATCAATTATATGAACTCCTAAAATTTGATTAAAACTCGTTTTTCAATCATTTTTGAAGAGATTTCGGGCGAGCGGGTCTAAATGGGCCGTAAAATGGACCCGTTGGACTTTTAACTGAGTAAAAAATACCGAATTTGAGTTTTTGCAATATAAACTTGTTGAAAAGCTCGTAATCAATTATATGAACTCTTAAAATTGGATCAAAACTTATTTTTCGGTCCTTTTTGTAGAGGTTTCGGACGAGCGGGTCTAAATGGGCCTTAAAATGGACCCGTTGAACTTATAACTGCGTAAAAAGAACAAAAATTGAATTTTTGCAATAAAATAGTGTTGAAAAGCTCGTAACCAACTCTTAAGTTTTGATTAAAACTTGTTTTGTGGTCCTTTTTGTAAAGGTTTCGGACGAGCGGGTCTAAATGGGCCGTAAAATAGACCCGTTGGACTTTTAACTGAGTAAAAAATACAGAAATTGAGTTTTTGCAATATAATCGTGTTGAAAAGATCGTAATCAATGATATGAACTCCTAAAAATTGATTAAAACTTGTTTTTCAGTCATTTTTGAAGAGGTTTCGGGCGAGCGGGTCTAAATGGGCCGTAAAATGGACCCATTAGACTTTTAACTGAGTAAAAAATACCGAATTTGAGTGTTTGCAATATAATCTTATTGAAAAGCTCGTAATCAATTATATGAACTCCTAAATTTGATCAAAACTTATTTTTCGGTCCTTTTTGTAGAGGTTTCGGGTGAGAGGGTCTAAATGGGCCTTAAAATGGACCCGTTGAACTTGTAACTGCGTAAAAAGAACATAAATTGAATTTTTGCAATACAATAGTGTTGAAAAGCTCGTAATCAACGATATGAACTCTTAAGTTTTGATTAAAACTTGTTTTGCGGTCCTTTTGTAGAGGTTTCGGACGAGCGGGTCTAAATGGGCCGTAAAATGGACCCGTTGGACTTTTGTTGAGTTGTGAGGTGCTCGATTCGATCAACTAATTTAGCTCACTAAGTGGTGGAGAGGTGGATTTTTGGGTGGAAGGGTTGTGGAAGCTAGAATGTAAATAGACACAATGATTTATAGTGGTTCAACCTTCTAACCAAGGTCTACATCCAGTACCTTAGCTCCCCACTAAGGATTTCTCAATCAATCCACTATTGATTCGTCCCCTTTTCTAGGCTTAGGAGGTAACCCTTACACACAATCAAGCTTTCTCCCCAAAACCTTGATTGAAACCCTCTCTTACAAAGAGATAAACAAAGCAAACTTAAAACCCTCTAATAGGTGTTTGTTTGCACACTTAAGCACTCACCCAAAACCTAAAACACTTGAGCAAATTTGACAATTTTGGCTCACTAGTGTTTGTCTATACAATAAATGACAATTTAAGCTCTAAGACAATTCCTGATCATTTGATGTTTGACAATATGAGCATTAGCCTTCTCTTGATGCTTGGAGGTCCCTTTTATACTCCCAAATGAGTTTGTAGCCGTTGGGATCATATTGGAGCCGTTGAGGACTTTAATTCCCACCATAAATGCAGTTCTGCAGCTCCCCGTTTCGAAACGCTCGAAGCCGTTTCGAAACACTCTCAATGTAGAAAGAGCCGTTGCAGTCTGTCAGGGTACCCGTTTCGGAACACCCTCTTGCCGTTTCGAAACGCGTATCGAAACGCTATAGGCCCGTATCGAAACGCCTGCATTTGAAAGTTGGTTGGGAAAGAGCCGTTGGGGTATATGACCGTTGTGGTCAATGTCACGTAGGCGTATCGAAACGGCCTAGCCCGTTTCGAAACGCTGGGCAAAAATCCTGTCCAAGGAAAGCCCGTTTCGATACGAGTATCGAAATGATTTTGCCACTGGAATCCCCTGTTTCGAAACGCCCTAAGGTGTTTCGAAACACCTAGACAGTTTTGTTTAGATTGGCTTTGAAAAACATGAAAAACCCTTTTGAAACATCCCTAAAAATTGTTTCAAGATATTTGGACTTTGGAAGTTTGTTTTAAATACTTTTTAAATCAGTCCAAAACATTTTTCAATTATTATATCAAAACATTAGTTCTACAACTTTTAACTGAGTAAAAAATAAAGAAATTGAGTTTTTGCAATATAATCGTGTTGAAACGATCGTAATAAATTATATGCACTCCTAAAATTTGATTAAAATTTGTTTTTAGACATTTTTGAAGAGGTTTCGGGTGATCGGGTCTAAATGGGCCGTAAAATGGACTCGTTGGACTTTTAACTTAGTAAAAAATACCGAATTTGAGTTTTTGCAATATAATCTTGTTGAAAAGCTCGTAATCAATTATATGAACTCCTAAAATTGGATCAAAACTTGTTTTTCGGTCCTTTTTGTACAGGTTTTGGACGAGCGAGTCTAAATGGGCCTTAAAATGGACCCGTTGAACTTAAAACTACGTAAAAAGGACATAAATTGAATTTTTGCAATACAATAGTGTTCAAAAGCTCGTAATCAACGATATGAACTCTTAAGTTTTGATTAAAACTTGTTTTGATGTCATTTTTGTAGAGGTTTCGGACGAGCGGGTCTAAATGGGCCATAAAATGGACCCATTGGACTTTTAACTGAGTAAAAACTACATAAATTGAGTTTTTGCAATATAATCGTGTTGAAAATATCGTAATCAATTATATGAACTCCTAAAATTTGATTAAAACTTGTTTTTCAGTCATCTTTGAAGAGGTTTCGGGCGAGCGGGTCTAAATGGGCCGTAAAATGGACCCGTTGGACTTTTAACTAAGTAAAAAATACCGAAATTGAGTTTTTGAAATATAATCTTGTTAAAAAGCTCGTAATCAATTATATGAACTCCTAAAATTGGATCAAAACTTCATTTTCGGTCCTATTTGTAGAGTTTTCGAACGAGCGGGTCTAAATGGGTCGTAAAATGGACATGTTGGAATTTTTAACTGAGTAAAAAAAACCGAATTTGAGTTTTTGCAATATAATCTTGTTGAAAAGCTCGTAATCAATTATATGAACTCCTAAAATTTGATTAATACTTGTTTTTCAGTCATTTTTGAAGAGGTTTCGGGCGAGCGGGTCTAAATGGGCCGTAAAATGGACCCGTTGGACTTTTAACTATGTAAAAAATACCGAATTTGAGTTTTTGAAATATAATCTTGTTAAAAAGCTCGTAATTAATTATATGAACTCCTAAAATTGGATCAAAACTTCAATTTCGGTCATATTTGTAGAGTTTTCGAACGAGCGGGTCTAAATGTGCCATAAAATTGACCTGTTGGAATTTTTAACTGAGTAAAAAATACCGAATTTGAGTTTTTGCAATACAATCTTGTTGAAAAGCTCGTAATCAATTATATGAACTCCTAAAATTGGACCAAAATTGTTTTTCGGTCCTTTTTGTAGAGGTTTCGGACGAGCGGGTCTAAATGGACCTTAAAATGGACCCGTTGAACTTATAACTGCGTAAAAAGAACAGAAATTGAATTTTTGCAATACAATAGTGTTGAAAAGCTCGTAATCAACGATATGAACTCTTAAGTTTTTATTAAAATATATTTTGCGGTCCTTTTTGTAGAGATTTCGGACGAGCGGGTTTAAATGGGCCGTAAAATGGACCCGTTGGACTTTTAACTGAGTAAAAAGTACAAAAATCGAGTTTTTGCAATATAATCGTGTTGAAAAGATCGTAATCAATTATATGAACTCCTAAAATTTGATTAAAACTTGTTTTTCGGTCATTTTTGAAGAGGTTTCGGGCGAGCGGTTCTAAATGGGCCGTAAAATGGACCCATTGGACTTTTAACTGAGTAAAAAATACAGAAATTGACTTTTTGCAATATAATCTTGTTGAAAAGCTCGTTATCAATTATATGAACTCCTAAATTGGATCAAATCTTGTTTTTCGGTCCTTTTTGTAGAGGTTTCGGGTGAGAGGCTCTAAATGGGCCTTAAAATGGACCCGTTGAACTTATAACTGCGTAAAAAGAACAGAAATTGAATTTTTGCAATACAATAGTGTTGAAAAGCTCGTAATCAACTATATGAACTCTTAAGTTTTGATTAAAACTTGTTTTGCGGTCCTTTTTGTAGAGGTTTCAGACGAGCGGGTTTAAATGGGCCGTAAAATGGACCCGTTGGACTTTTAACTGAGTAAAAAGTACAAAAATTGAGTTTTTGCAATATAATCGTGTTGAAAAGATCGTAATCAATTATATGAACTCCTAAAATTTGATTAAAACTTGTTTTTCGGTCATTTTTGAAGAGGTTTCGGGCGAGCGGTTCTAAATGGGCCGTAAAATGGACCCATTGGACTTTTAACTGAGTAAAAAAATACAGAAATTGACTTTTTGCAATATAATCTTGTTGAAAAGCTCGTTATCAAATATATGAACTCCTAAATTGGATCAAATCTTGTTTTTCGGTCCTTTTTGTAGAGGTTTCGGGTGAGAGGCTCTAAATGGGCCTTAAAATGGACCCGTTGAACTTATAACTGCGTAAAAAGAACAGAAATTGAATTTTTGCAATACAATAGTGTTGAAAAGCTCGTAATCAACTATATGAACTCTTAAGTTTTGATTAAAACTTGTTTTGCGGTCCTTTTTGTAGAGGTTTCAGACGAGCGGGTCTAAATGGGCCTTAAAATGGACCCGTTGGACTTTTAACTTAGTAAAAAGTACAAAAATTGAGTTTTTGCAATATAATCGTTTTCAAAAGATCGTAATCAGTTGTATGAACTCCTAAAATTTGATTAAAACTTGTTTTTCGGTCATTTTTTAAGAGGTTTCGGGCGAGCGGGTCTAAATGGGCCGTAAAATGGACCCGTTGGACTTTTAACTGAGTAAAAAATACAGAAATTTACTTTTTGCAATATAATCTTTTTGAAAAGCTCGTAATCAATTATATGAACTCCTAAAATTGGATCAAAACTTGTTTTTTGGTCCTTTTTGTCGAGGTTTCGAACGAGCGGGTCTAAATGGGCCTTAAAATGGACCCGTTGGACTTATAACTGCGTACAAAGAACAGAAATCGAATTTTTTGCAATACAATAGTGTTGAAAAGCTCGTAATCAACGATATGAACTCTTAAGTTTTAATTAAAACTTGTTTTGCGGTCCTTTTTGTAGAGGTTTCGGACGAGCGGGTCTAAATGGGCCGTAAAATGGACCCGTTGGACTTTTAACTGAGTAAAAAGTACAAAAATTAAGTTTTTGCAATTTAATCGTGTTGAAAAGATCATAATCAATGATACGAACTCCTAAAATTGGAGCAAAACTTGTTTTTCGGTCCTTTTTGTAGTGGTTTCGGACGAGCGGGTCTAAATGGGCCTTAAAATGGACCCGTTGAACTTATAACTACGTAAAAAGAACAGAAATTGAATTTTTGCAATACAATAGTGTTGAAAAGCTCGTAATCAATGATATGAACTCTTAAGTTTTGATTAAAACTTGTTTTGCGGTCCTTTTTGTAGAGGTTTCGGACGAGCGGGTCTAAATGGGCCGTAAAATGGACCCGTTGGACTTTTAACTGAGTAAAAAGTACATAAATTGAGTTTTTGCAATATAAACGTATTGAAAATATCGTAATCAATTATATGAACTCCTAAAATTTGATTAAAACTCGTTTTTCAATCATTTTTGAAGAGATTTCGGGCGAGCGGGTCTAAATGGGCCGTAAAATGGACCCGTTGGACTTTTAACTGAGTAAAAAATACCGAATTTGAGTTTTTGCAATATAAACTTGTTGAAAAGCTCGTAATCAATTATATGAACTCTTAAAATTGGATCAAAACTTATTTTTCGGTCCTTTTTGTAGAGGTTTCGGACGAGCGGGTCTAAATGGGCCTTAAAATGGACCCGTTGAACTTATAACTGCGTAAAAAGAACAAAAATTGAATTTTTGCAATAAAATAGTGTTGAAAAGCTCGTAACCAACTCTTAAGTTTTGATTAAAACTTGTTTTGTGGTCCTTTTTGTAAAGGTTTCGGACGAGCGGGTCTAAATGGGCCGTAAAATAGACCCGTTGGACTTTTAACTGAGTAAAAAATACAGAAATTGAGTTTTTGCAATATAATCGTGTTGAAAAGATCGTAATCAATGATATGAACTCCTAAAAATTGATTAAAACTTGTTTTTCAGTCATTTTTGAAGAGGTTTCGGGCGAGCGGGTCTAAATGGGCCGTAAAATGGACCCATTAGACTTTTAACTGAGTAAAAAATACCGAATTTGAGTGTTTGCAATATAATCTTATTGAAAAGCTCGTAATCAATTATATGAACTCCTAAATTTGATCAAAACTTATTTTTCGGTCCTTTTTGTAGAGGTTTCGGGTGAGAGGGTCTAAATGGGCCTTAAAATGGACCCGTTGAACTTGTAACTGCGTAAAAAGAACATAAATTGAATTTTTGCAATACAATAGTGTTGAAAAGCTCGTAATCAACGATATGAACTCTTAAGTTTTGATTAAAACTTGTTTTGCGGTCCTTTTGTAGAGGTTTCGGACGAGCGGGTCTAAATGGGCCGTAAAATGGACCCGTTGGACTTTTGTTGAGTTGTGAGGTGCTCGATTCGATCAACTAATTTAGCTCACTAAGTGGTGGAGAGGTGGATTTTTGGGTGGAAGGGTTGTGGAAGCTAGAATGTAAATAGACACAATGATTTATAGTGGTTCAACCTTCTAACCAAGGTCTACATCCAGTACCTTAGCTCCCCACTAAGGATTTCTCAATCAATCCACTATTGATTCGTCCCCTTTTCTAGGCTTAGGAGGTAACCCTTACACACAATCAAGCTTTCTCCCCAAAACCTTGATTGAAACCCTCTCTTACAAAGAGATAAACAAAGCAAACTTAAAACCCTCTAATAGGTGTTTGTTTGCACACTTAAGCACTCACCCAAAACCTAAAACACTTGAGCAAATTTGACAATTTTGGCTCACTAGTGTTTGTCTATACAATAAATGACAATTTAAGCTCTAAGACAATTCCTGATCATTTGATGTTTGACAATATGAGCATTAGCCTTCTCTTGATGCTTGGAGGTCCCTTTTATACTCCCAAATGAGTTTGTAGCCGTTGGGATCATATTGGAGCCGTTGAGGACTTTAATTCCCACCATAAATGCAGTTCTGCAGCTCCCCGTTTCGAAACGCTCGAAGCCGTTTCGAAACACTCTCAATGTAGAAAGAGCCGTTGCAGTCTGTCAGGGTACCCGTTTCGGAACACCCTCTTGCCGTTTCGAAACGCGTATCGAAACGCTATAGGCCCGTATCGAAACGCCTGCATTTGAAAGTTGGTTGGGAAAGAGCCGTTGGGGTATATGACCGTTGTGGTCAATGTCACGTAGGCGTATCGAAACGGCCTAGCCCGTTTCGAAACGCTGGGCAAAAATCCTGTCCAAGGAAAGCCCGTTTCGATACGAGTATCGAAATGATTTTGCCACTGGAATCCCCTGTTTCGAAACGCCCTAAGGTGTTTCGAAACACCTAGACAGTTTTGTTTAGATTGGCTTTGAAAAACATGAAAAACCCTTTTGAAACATCCCTAAAAATTGTTTCAAGATATTTGGACTTTGGAAGTTTGTTTTAAATACTTTTTAAATCAGTCCAAAACATTTTTCAATTATTATATCAAAACATTAGTTCTACAACTTTTAACTGAGTAAAAAATAAAGAAATTGAGTTTTTGCAATATAATCGTGTTGAAACGATCGTAATAAATTATATGCACTCCTAAAATTTGATTAAAATTTGTTTTTAGACATTTTTGAAGAGGTTTCGGGTGATCGGGTCTAAATGGGCCGTAAAATGGACTCGTTGGACTTTTAACTTAGTAAAAAATACCGAATTTGAGTTTTTGCAATATAATCTTGTTGAAAAGCTCGTAATCAATTATATGAACTCCTAAAATTGGATCAAAACTTGTTTTTCGGTCCTTTTTGTACAGGTTTTGGACGAGCGAGTCTAAATGGGCCTTAAAATGGACCCGTTGAACTTAAAACTACGTAAAAAGGACATAAATTGAATTTTTGCAATACAATAGTGTTCAAAAGCTCGTAATCAACGATATGAACTCTTAAGTTTTGATTAAAACTTGTTTTGATGTCATTTTTGTAGAGGTTTCGGACGAGCGGGTCTAAATGGGCCATAAAATGGACCCATTGGACTTTTAACTGAGTAAAAACTACATAAATTGAGTTTTTGCAATATAATCGTGTTGAAAATATCGTAATCAATTATATGAACTCCTAAAATTTGATTAAAACTTGTTTTTCAGTCATCTTTGAAGAGGTTTCGGGCGAGCGGGTCTAAATGGGCCGTAAAATGGACCCGTTGGACTTTTAACTAAGTAAAAAATACCGAAATTGAGTTTTTGAAATATAATCTTGTTAAAAAGCTCGTAATCAATTATATGAACTCCTAAAATTGGATCAAAACTTCATTTTCGGTCCTATTTGTAGAGTTTTCGAACGAGCGGGTCTAAATGGGTCGTAAAATGGACATGTTGGAATTTTTAACTGAGTAAAAAAAACCGAATTTGAGTTTTTGCAATATAATCTTGTTGAAAAGCTCGTAATCAATTATATGAACTCCTAAAATTTGATTAATACTTGTTTTTCAGTCATTTTTGAAGAGGTTTCGGGCGAGCGGGTCTAAATGGGCCGTAAAATGGACCCGTTGGACTTTTAACTATGTAAAAAATACCGAATTTGAGTTTTTGAAATATAATCTTGTTAAAAAGCTCGTAATTAATTATATGAACTCCTAAAATTGGATCAAAACTTCAATTTCGGTCATATTTGTAGAGTTTTCGAACGAGCGGGTCTAAATGTGCCATAAAATTGACCTGTTGGAATTTTTAACTGAGTAAAAAATACCGAATTTGAGTTTTTGCAATACAATCTTGTTGAAAAGCTCGTAATCAATTATATGAACTCCTAAAATTGGACCAAAATTGTTTTTCGGTCCTTTTTGTAGAGGTTTCGGACGAGCGGGTCTAAATGGACCTTAAAATGGACCCGTTGAACTTATAACTGCGTAAAAAGAACAGAAATTGAATTTTTGCAATACAATAGTGTTGAAAAGCTCGTAATCAACGATATGAACTCTTAAGTTTTTATTAAAATATATTTTGCGGTCCTTTTTGTAGAGATTTCGGACGAGCGGGTTTAAATGGGCCGTAAAATGGACCCGTTGGACTTTTAACTGAGTAAAAAGTACAAAAATCGAGTTTTTGCAATATAATCGTGTTGAAAAGATCGTAATCAATTATATGAACTCCTAAAATTTGATTAAAACTTGTTTTTCGGTCATTTTTGAAGAGGTTTCGGGCGAGCGGTTCTAAATGGGCCGTAAAATGGACCCATTGGACTTTTAACTGAGTAAAAAATACAGAAATTGACTTTTTGCAATATAATCTTGTTGAAAAGCTCGTTATCAATTATATGAACTCCTAAATTGGATCAAATCTTGTTTTTCGGTCCTTTTTGTAGAGGTTTCGGGTGAGAGGCTCTAAATGGGCCTTAAAATGGACCCGTTGAACTTATAACTGCGTAAAAAGAACAGAAATTGAATTTTTGCAATACAATAGTGTTGAAAAGCTCGTAATCAACTATATGAACTCTTAAGTTTTGATTAAAACTTGTTTTGCGGTCCTTTTTGTAGAGGTTTCAGACGAGCGGGTTTAAATGGGCCGTAAAATGGACCCGTTGGACTTTTAACTGAGTAAAAAGTACAAAAATTGAGTTTTTGCAATATAATCGTGTTGAAAAGATCGTAATCAATTATATGAACTCCTAAAATTTGATTAAAACTTGTTTTTCGGTCATTTTTGAAGAGGTTTCGGGCGAGCGGTTCTAAATGGGCCGTAAAATGGACCCATTGGACTTTTAACTGAGTAAAAAATACAGAAATTGACTTTTTGCAATATAATCTTGTTGAAAAGCTCGTTATCAAATATATGAACTCCTAAATTGGATCAAATCTTGTTTTTCGGTCCTTTTTGTAGAGGTTTCGGGTGAGAGGCTCTAAATGGGCCTTAAAATGGACCCGTTGAACTTATAACTGCGTAAAAAGAACAGAAATTGAATTTTTGCAATACAATAGTGTTGAAAAGCTCGTAATCAACTATATGAACTCTTAAGTTTTGATTAAAACTTGTTTTGCGGTCCTTTTTGTAGAGGTTTCAGACGAGCGGGTCTAAATGGGCCTTAAAATGGACCCGTTGGACTTTTAACTTAGTAAAAAGTACAAAAATTGAGTTTTTGCAATATAATCGTTTTCAAAAGATCGTAATCAGTTGTATGAACTCCTAAAATTTGATTAAAACTTGTTTTTCGGTCATTTTTTAAGAGGTTTCGGGCGAGCGGGTCTAAATGGGCCGTAAAATGGACCCGTTGGACTTTTAACTGAGTAAAAAATACAGAAATTTACTTTTTGCAATATAATCTTTTTGAAAAGCTCGTAATCAATTATATGAACTCCTAAAATTGGATCAAAACTTGTTTTTTGGTCCTTTTTGTCGAGGTTTCGAACGAGCGGGTCTAAATGGGCCTTAAAATGGACCCGTTGGACTTATAACTGCGTACAAAGAACAGAAATCGAATTTTTTGCAATACAATAG
Source organism: Hibiscus trionum (assembly GCA_030270665.1). NCBI lineage: Eukaryota > Viridiplantae > Streptophyta > Magnoliopsida > Malvales > Malvaceae > Hibiscus > Hibiscus trionum. The sequence goes on along the minus strand of BSYR01000026.1, from coordinate 33,330,251 downwards.
TGTTGAAAAGCTCGTAATCAACGATATGAACTCTTAAGTTTTAATTAAAACTTGTTTTGCGGTCCTTTTTGTAGAGGTTTCGGACGAGCGGGTCTAAATGGGCCGTAAAATGGACCCGTTGGACTTTTAACTGAGTAAAAAGTACAAAAATTAAGTTTTTGCAATTTAATCGTGTTGAAAAGATCATAATCAATGATACGAACTCCTAAAATTGGAGCAAAACTTGTTTTTCGGTCCTTTTTGTAGTGGTTTCGGACGAGCGGGTCTAAATGGGCCTTAAAATGGACCCGTTGAACTTATAACTACGTAAAAAGAACAGAAATTGAATTTTTGCAATACAATAGTGTTGAAAAGCTCGTAATCAATGATATGAACTCTTAAGTTTTGATTAAAACTTGTTTTGCGGTCCTTTTTGTAGAGGTTTCGGACGAGCGGGTCTAAATGGGCCGTAAAATGGACCCGTTGGACTTTTAACTGAGTAAAAAGTACATAAATTGAGTTTTTGCAATATAAACGTATTGAAAATATCGTAATCAATTATATGAACTCCTAAAATTTGATTAAAACTCGTTTTTCAATCATTTTTGAAGAGATTTCGGGCGAGCGGGTCTAAATGGGCCGTAAAATGGACCCGTTGGACTTTTAACTGAGTAAAAAATACCGAATTTGAGTTTTTGCAATATAAACTTGTTGAAAAGCTCGTAATCAATTATATGAACTCTTAAAATTGGATCAAAACTTATTTTTCGGTCCTTTTTGTAGAGGTTTCGGACGAGCGGGTCTAAATGGGCCTTAAAATGGACCCGTTGAACTTATAACTGCGTAAAAAGAACAAAAATTGAATTTTTGCAATAAAATAGTGTTGAAAAGCTCGTAACCAACTCTTAAGTTTTGATTAAAACTTGTTTTGTGGTCCTTTTTGTAAAGGTTTCGGACGAGCGGGTCTAAATGGGCCGTAAAATAGACCCGTTGGACTTTTAACTGAGTAAAAAATACAGAAATTGAGTTTTTGCAATATAATCGTGTTGAAAAGATCGTAATCAATGATATGAACTCCTAAAAATTGATTAAAACTTGTTTTTCAGTCATTTTTGAAGAGGTTTCGGGCGAGCGGGTCTAAATGGGCCGTAAAATGGACCCATTAGACTTTTAACTGAGTAAAAAATACCGAATTTGAGTGTTTGCAATATAATCTTATTGAAAAGCTCGTAATCAATTATATGAACTCCTAAATTTGATCAAAACTTATTTTTCGGTCCTTTTTGTAGAGGTTTCGGGTGAGAGGGTCTAAATGGGCCTTAAAATGGACCCGTTGAACTTGTAACTGCGTAAAAAGAACATAAATTGAATTTTTGCAATACAATAGTGTTGAAAAGCTCGTAATCAACGATATGAACTCTTAAGTTTTGATTAAAACTTGTTTTGCGGTCCTTTTGTAGAGGTTTCGGACGAGCGGGTCTAAATGGGCCGTAAAATGGACCCGTTGGACTTTTGTTGAGTTGTGAGGTGCTCGATTCGATCAACTAATTTAGCTCACTAAGTGGTGGAGAGGTGGATTTTTGGGTGGAAGGGTTGTGGAAGCTAGAATGTAAATAGACACAATGATTTATAGTGGTTCAACCTTCTAACCAAGGTCTACATCCAGTACCTTAGCTCCCCACTAAGGATTTCTCAATCAATCCACTATTGATTCGTCCCCTTTTCTAGGCTTAGGAGGTAACCCTTACACACAATCAAGCTTTCTACCCAAAACCTTGATTGAAACCCTCTCTTACAAAGAGATAAACAAAGCAAACTTAAAACCCTCTAATAGGTGTTTGTTTGCACACTTAAGCACTCACCCAAAACCTAAAACACTTGAGCAAATTTGACAATTTTGGCTCACTAGTGTTTGTCTATACAATAAATGACAATTTAAGCTCTAAGACAATTCCTGATCATTTGATGTTTGACAATATGAGCATTAGCCTTCTCTTGATGCTTGGAGGTCCCTTTTATACTCCCAAATGAGTTTGTAGCCGTTGGGATCATATTGGAGCCGTTGAGGACTTTAATTCCCACCATAAATGCAGTTCTGCAGCTCCCCGTTTCGAAACGCTCGAAGCCGTTTCGAAACACTCTCAATGTAGAAAGAGCCGTTGCAGTCTGTCAGGGTACCCGTTTCGGAACACCCTCTTGCCGTTTCGAAACGCGTATCGAAACGCTATAGGCCCGTATCGAAACGCCTGCATTTGAAAGTTGGTTGGGAAAGAGCCGTTGGGGTATATGACCGTTGTGGTCAATGTCACGTAGGCGTATCGAAACGGCCTAGCCCGTTTCGAAACGCTGGGCAAAAATCCTGTCCAAGGAAAGCCCGTTTCGATACGAGTATCGAAATGATTTTGCCACTGGAATCCCCTGTTTCGAAACGCCCTAAGGTGTTTCGAAACACCTAGACAGTTTTGTTTAGATTGGCTTTGAAAAACATGAAAAACCCTTTTGAAACATCCCTAAAAATTGTTTCAAGATATTTGGACTTTGGAAGTTTGTTTTAAATACTTTTTAAATCAGTCCAAAACATTTTTCAATTATTATATCAAAACATTAGTTCTACAACTTTTAACTGAGTAAAAAATAAAGAAATTGAGTTTTTGCAATATAATCGTGTTGAAACGATCGTAATAAATTATATGCACTCCTAAAATTTGATTAAAATTTGTTTTTAGACATTTTTGAAGAGGTTTCGGGTGATCGGGTCTAAATGGGCCGTAAAATGGACTCGTTGGACTTTTAACTTAGTAAAAAATACCGAATTTGAGTTTTTGCAATATAATCTTGTTGAAAAGCTCGTAATCAATTATATGAACTCCTAAAATTGGATCAAAACTTGTTTTTCGGTCCTTTTTGTACAGGTTTTGGACGAGCGAGTCTAAATGGGCCTTAAAATGGACCCGTTGAACTTAAAACTACGTAAAAAGGACATAAATTGAATTTTTGCAATACAATAGTGTTCAAAAGCTCGTAATCAACGATATGAACTCTTAAGTTTTGATTAAAACTTGTTTTGATGTCATTTTTGTAGAGGTTTCGGACGAGCGGGTCTAAATGGGCCATAAAATGGACCCATTGGACTTTTAACTGAGTAAAAACTACATAAATTGAGTTTTTGCAATATAATCGTGTTGAAAATATCGTAATCAATTATATGAACTCCTAAAATTTGATTAAAACTTGTTTTTCAGTCATCTTTGAAGAGGTTTCGGGCGAGCGGGTCTAAATGGGCCGTAAAATGGACCCGTTGGACTTTTAACTAAGTAAAAAATACCGAAATTGAGTTTTTGAAATATAATCTTGTTAAAAAGCTCGTAATCAATTATATGAACTCCTAAAATTGGATCAAAACTTCATTTTCGGTCCTATTTGTAGAGTTTTCGAACGAGCGGGTCTAAATGGGTCGTAAAATGGACCTGTTGGAATTTTTAACTGAGTAAAAAAAACCGAATTTGAGTTTTTGCAATATAATCTTGTTGAAAAGCTCGTAATCAATTATATGAACTCCTAAAATTTGATTAATACTTGTTTTTCATTCATTTTTGAAGAGGTTTCGGGCGAGCGGGTCTAAATGGGCCGTAAAATGGACCCGTTGGACTTTTAACTATGTAAAAAATACCGAATTTGAGTTTTTGAAATATAATCTTGTTAAAAAGCTCGTAATTAATTATATGAACTCCTAAAATTGGATCAAAACTTCAATTTCGGTCATATTTGTAGAGTTTTCGAACGAGCGGGTCTAAATGTGCCATAAAATTGACCTGTTGGAATTTTTAACTGAGTAAAAAATACCGAATTTGAGTTTTTGCAATACAATCTTGTTGAAAAGCTCGTAATCAATTATATGAACTCCTAAAATTGGATCAAAAATTGTTTTTCGGTCCTTTTTGTAGAGGTTTCGGACGAGCGGGTCTAAATGGACCTTAAAATGGACCCGTTGAACTTATAACTGCGTAAAAAGAACAGAAATTGAATTTTTGCAATACAATAGTGTTGAAAAGCTCGTAATCAACGATATGAACTCTTAAGTTTTTATTAAAATATATTTTGCGGTCCTTTTTGTAGAGATTTCGGACGAGCGGGTTTAAATGGGCCGTAAAATGGACCCGTTGGACTTTTAACTGAGTAAAAAGTACAAAAATCGAGTTTTTGCAATATAATCGTGTTGAAAAGATCGTAATCAATTATATGAACTCCTAAAATTTGATTAAAACTTGTTTTTCGGTCATTTTTGAAGAGGTTTCGGGCGAGCGGTTCTAAATGGGCCGTAAAATGGACCCATTGGACTTTTAACTGAGTAAAAAATACAGAAATTGACTTTTTGCAATATAATCTTGTTGAAAAGCTCGTTATCAATTATATGAACTCCTAAATTGGATCAAATCTTGTTTTTCGGTCCTTTTTGTAGAGGTTTCGGGTGAGAGGCTCTAAATGGGCCTTAAAATGGACCCGTTGAACTTATAACTGCGTAAAAAGAACAGAAATTGAATTTTTGCAATACAATAGTGTTGAAAAGCTCGTAATCAACTATATGAACTCTTAAGTTTTGATTAAAACTTGTTTTGCGGTCCTTTTTGTAGAGGTTTCAGACGAGCGGGTTTAAATGGGCCGTAAAATGGACCCGTTGGACTTTTAACTGAGTAAAAAGTACAAAAATTGAGTTTTTGCAATATAATCGTGTTGAAAAGATTGTAATCAATTATATGAACTCCTAAAATTTGATTAAAACTTGTTTTTCGGTCATTTTTGAAGAGGTTTCGGGCGAGCGGTTCTAAATGGGCCGTAAAATGGACCCATTGGACTTTTAACTGAGTAAAAAATACAGAAATTGACTTTTTGCAATATAATCTTGTTGAAAAGCTCGTTATCAAATATATGAACTCCTAAATTGGATCAAATCTTGTTTTTCGGTCCTTTTTGTAGAGGTTTCGGGTGAGAGGCTCTAAATGGGCCTTAAAATGGACCCGTTGAACTTATAACTGCGTAAAAAGAACAGAAATTGAATTTTTGCAATACAATAGTGTTGAAAAGCTCGTAATCAACTATATGAACTCTTAAGTTTTGATTAAAACTTGTTTTGCGGTCCTTTTTGTAGAGGTTTCAGACGAGCGGGTCTAAATGGGCCTTAAAATGGACCCGTTGGACTTTTAACTTAGTAAAAAGTACAAAAATTGAGTTTTTGCAATATAATTGTTTTCAAAAGATCGTAATCAGTTGTATGAACTCCTAAAATTTGATTAAAACTTGTTTTTCGGTCATTTTTTAAGAGGTTTCGGGCGAGCGGGTCTAAATGGGCCGTAAAATGGACCCGTTGGACTTTTAACTGAGTAAAAAATACAGAAATTTACTTTTTGCAATATAATCTTTTTGAAAAGCTCGTAATCAATTATATGAACTCCTAAAATTGGATCAAAACTTGTTTTTTGGTCCTTTTTGTCGAGGTTTCGAACGAGCGGGTCTAAATGGGCCTTAAAATGGACCCGTTGGACTTATAACTGCGTACAAAGAACAGAAATCGAATTTTTTGCAATACAATAGTGTTGAAAAGCTCGTAATCAACGATATGAACTCTTAAGTTTTAATTAAAACTTGTTTTGCGGTCCTTTTTGTAGAGGTTTCGGACGAGCGGGTCTAAATGGGCCGTAAAATGGACCCGTTGGACTTTTAACTGAGTAAAAAGTACAAAAATTAAGTTTTTGCAATTTAATCGTGTTGAAAAGATCATAATCAATGATACGAACTCCTAAAATTGGATCAAAACTTGTTTTTTGGTCCTTTTTGTAGAGATTTCGGACGAGCAAGTCTAAATGGGCCTTAAATTGGACTCGTTGAACTTATAACTTCGTAAAAAGAACAGAAATTGAATTCTTGCAATGCAATAGTGTTGAAAAGCTCGTAATCAACGATATGAACTCGTAAGTTTTGATTAAAACTTGTTTTGCGGTCCTTTTTGTAGAGCTTTCGGACGAACGGGTCTAAATGAGCCTTAAAATGGACCCGTTGGACTTATAACTGCGTAAAAAGAACAAAAATTGAATTTTTGCAATACAATAGTGTTGAAAAGCTCGTAATCAACGATATGAACTCTTAAGTTTTGATTAAAACTTGTTTTGCGGTCCTTTTTGTAGAGGTTTCGGACGAGCAGGTCTAAATGGGCCGTAAAATGGACCCGTTGGACTTTTAACTAAGTAAAAAGTACAAAAATTGCGTTTTTGCAATATAATCGTGTTGAAAAGATCGTAATCAATTATATGAACTCCTAAAATTGGATCAAAACTTGTTTTTTGGTCCTTTTTGTCGAGGTTTCGAACGAGCGGGTCTAAATGGGCCTTAAAATGGACCCGTTGGACTTATAACTGCGTACAAAGAACAGAAATCGAATTTTTTGCAATACAATAGTGTTGAAAAGCTCGTAATCAACGATATGAACTCTTAAGTTTTAATTAAAACTTGTTTTGCGGTCCTTTTTGTAGAGGTTTCGGACGAGCGGGTCTAAATGGGCCGTAAAATGGACCCGTTGGACTTTTAACTGAGTAAAAAGTACAAAAATTAAGTTTTTGCAATTTAATCGTGTTGAAAAGATCATAATCAATGATACGAACTCCTAAAATTGGATCAAAACTTGTTTTTTGGTCCTTTTTGTAGAGGTTTCGGACGAGCAAGTCTAAATGGGCCTTAAATTGGACTCGTTGAACTTATAACTTCGTAAAAAGAACAGAAATTGAATTCTTGCAATGCAATAGTGTTGAAAAGCTCGTAATCAACGATATGAACTCGTAAGTTTTGATTAAAACTTGTTTTGCGGTCCTTTTTGTAGAGCTTTCGGACGAACGGGTCTAAATGAGCCTTAAAATGGACCCGTTGGACTTATAACTGCGTAAAAAGAACAAAAATTGAATTTTTGCAATACAATAGTGTTGAAAAGCTCGTAATCAACGATATGAACTCTTAAGTTTTGATTAAAACTTGTTTTGCGGTCCTTTTTGTAGAGGTTTCGGACGAGCAGGTCTAAATGGGCCGTAAAATGGACCCGTTGGACTTTTAACTAAGTAAAAAGTACAAAAATTGCGTTTTTGCAATATAATCGTGTTGAAAAGATCGTAATCAATTATATGAACTCCTAAAATTTGATGTAAACAGGTTTTGTCGGTCCTTTTTGTAGAGGTTTCGGGCGAGCGGGTCTAAATGGGCCTTAAAATGGACCCGTTGAAATTATAACTGTGTAAAAAGAACAGAATTTGAATTTTTGCAATACAATAGTGTTGAAATGCTCGTAATCAACGATATGAACTCGTAAGTTTTGATTAAAACTTGTTTTGCTGTCCTTTTTGTAGAGGTTTCGGACGAGAGGGTCTAAATGAGCCTTAAAATGGACCCGTTGGACTTATAATTGCGTAAAAATAACATAAATTGAATTTTTGCAATACAATAGTGTTGAAAAGCTCGTAATCAACGATATGAACTCTTAAGTTTTGATTAAAACTTGTTTTGCGGTCCTTTTTGTAGAGGTTTCGGACGAGCGGGTCTAAATGGGCCTTAAAATGGACCCGTTGGACTTTTAACTGAGTAAAAAGTACAAAAATTAAGTTTTTGCAATATAATCGTTTTCAAAAGATCGTAATCAGTTGTATGAACTCCTAAAATTTGATTAAAACTTGTTTTTCGGTCATTTTTGAAAAGGTTTCGGGCGAGCGGGTCTAAAAGGGTCGTAAAATGGACCCGTTGAACTTTTAACTGAGTAAAAAATACAGAAATTGACTTTTTGCAATATAATCTTTTTGAAAAGATCGTAATCAATTATATGAACTCCTAAAATTGGATCAGAACTTTTTTTGGTCCTTTTTGTAGAGGTTTCGAACGAGCGGGTCTAAAATGGGCCTTAAAATGGACCCGTTGGATCAAAAATTTTTTGCAATACAATAGTGTTGAAAAGCTCGTAATCAACGATATGAACTCTTAAGTTTTGATTGAAACTTGTTTTGCCGTCCTTTTGTAGAGGTTTTGGACGAGCGGGTCTAAATGGGTCGTAAAATGGACCCGTTGGACTTTTAACTGAGTAAAATTAACAAAAATTGAGTTTTTTCAATATAATCGTGTTGAAAAGATCATAATCAATTATATGATATCCTAAGATTTGATTAAAACTTGTTTTTCAGTCATTTTTGAAGTGGTTTCAGGCGAGCGGGTCTAAATGGGCCGTAAAATGGACCTATTGGACTTTTAACTGTGTAAAAAAATACCAAATTTGAGTTTTTGCAATATAATCTTGTTGAAAACTCGTAATCAATTATATGAATTCCTAAAATTTGATCAAAACTTGTTTTCAGTCCTTTTTGTAGAGGTTTCGGACGAGCGGGTCTAAATGGGCCTTAAAATGGACCCGTTGAACTTATAACTGCGTAAAAAGAACAGAAATTAAATTTTTGCAATAAAATAGTGTTGAAAAGCTCGTAATCAACGATATGAACTCTTAAGTTTTGATTAAAACTTGTTTTGCTGTTCTTTTTGTAGAGGTTTCGGATGAGCGGGTCTAAATGGACCCGTTGGACTTTTAACTGAGTAAAAAGTACATAAATTGAGTTTTTGCAATATAATCGTGTTGAAAAGATCGTAATCAATTATATGAACTCCTAAGATTTGATTAAAACTTGTTTTTCAGTCATTTTTGAAGAGGTTTCGGGCGAGCGGGTCTAAATGGGCCGTAAAATGGACCTGTTGGACTTTTAACTAAGTAAAAAATACCGAATTTGAGATTTTGCAATATAATCGTGTTGAAAAGATCGTAATCAATGATACGAAGTCCTAAAATTTGATTAAAACTTATTTTTCGGTCATTTTTGATGATGTTTCGGGCGAGCGGGTCTAAATGGGTCGTAAAATGAACCCGTTGGACTTTTAACTGAGTAAAAAATACCAAATTTGAGTTTTTGCAATATAATCTTGTTGAAAAGCTCGTAATCAATTATATGAACTCGTAAAATTGGATCAAAACTTGTTTTTCGGTCCTTTTTGTAGAGGTTTCGGACGAGCGGGTCTAAATTGGCCTTAAAATGGACCCGTTGAACTTATAACTGCGTAAAAAGAACAGAAATTGAATATTTGCAATACAATAGTGTTGAAAATCTCGTAATCAACGATATGAACTCTTAAGTTTTGATTAAAACTTGTTTTGCGGTCCTTTTTGTTGAGGTTTCGGACGAGCGGGTCTAAATGGGCTGTAAAATGGACCCGTTGGACTTTTTTTTGAAGAAAATGGGCCTCATTAAAAACCCCTACTAATGTCCCCAGGTACAAGACCTGGAGAACCCTAAAAGGGGAAAAGAGTACCCAAAATTTATTTATAAATAACGAGAGGAGCTCTCACAAAGTACAGAGTTTTGAATACAATCAGGATACATGGATCCAAAAGACATAGAAGTCATGGTCCTAAGGGAATGGGAAGCCAAAATATGGGCAACAATATTAGCCTCACGGCAAATAAACTGAACATGAGCAGAAGAAAAACAATCCAGAGCAGCATGAGCTTGCATAATCATCGGTCCCATAGGAGAGAGATCTGGGCCCAAGGAATTGATCCTATTTGCAAGAGAAGCGCAGTCTGTCTCAAAAATCAGGTGGCTCCAACCTTGGGATTGAGCAAAAGTAATACCAGCTAGAAGACCTCTCCCTTCAGATGTAATAGCGTCAGGTCAGCTGCCTAAGGGGAAAGCCAGGCTGCCAACAACCATCCCTTCTTCATCGCGGGCTACAACACAAACCGCCGCTGCACGTGTGGTGGGATCAAAAGCCCCATCCACATTAACTTTAATATGACCCCAGGGGGGGTCTCCATCGTGAAGAAGGAATCGATAAAGGGAAAGAAGAGGAAGAAGAAGATATAGATCCGGAGTAGTCACGATGAAGGCTGATGGAATTAACAGCTATTAGCCACGGGGTTGAAGATGTCGGTTATGGATCCAGTCATTACGCCTATTCCAAATATTCCATAGGGTAGTCAAAAAGAGCCTGAAAATGTCAGGAGAAAAGAGGGCAGCACCTTCCTCAAGCCATTGAAGGCCGGTGGATGCAGAGCTATTGATAAGAGAGATAGGAAGACCAATTAACCGAAGAGTCTCCGAAGCACCAGAGCAATCTCTGAGAGCATGGAGGATCGACTCCGGTCTAGAATGACAAACGGGGCAGGGCCCTGAATCTGGTGCAAAAGCTTGTAGGCGAACCCCGACAGGTAGAGCCTCAGATCCCAGGCGCCAACCAAAAGTTTTGACTTTAGGTAAAACCTTAAGCTTAGAAAGAAATTTCCAAATCTGTGGAGGCCGAAATCTAGGTTCAGGGGGGGCGTTGCAAAAAGAGATAGCCAGATCTGACCGAATAAATACCGGAATCATTAGGCCTCCATAGAACGGAGTCACGAGTGTCATTAATAATGGGCACTGATAAAATTGAGTCGGCATCATCCGTTGTGAAGTACGCACGAACTTTATTATTGTCCCAAGATGCTTGGTTTCTAATCATAAAGTCACGACAACGAATGTGAACTTCATCCGATAACTCATAATCCCCATAAAGGTGGATAGGTGAGGAGCCTCCCCAGTTATCTTGATGGATACGTATGTTACTGTTAATACCAGGTCGATAGAGGAAGCCTCCAAAAAGAAGTTGCATAGCATGATAAAGACCTTGCCAAGCAAAAGATCCACGAGAAGGTCGAGATGCATTAAGAATGTTGCCAGAAGGAAAGTATTTGGATTTATAGATTTGACCCAGAAGGGAATCAGGTTCACAGATAAGGCGCCATAATTGTTTACCAAGGAGCGCAATGTTAAAATTATTTAGATCCCTAAATCTCATACCTCCAACTGATTTAAGCAAGCACACCTGATCCCAAGGGAGCATGTGCCAACCTTTCTTGTTAGTTTTGCCAGACCACCAATAGCGGCGGATGGCAGATGTCATATCATCAATAATGTTTTGAGGTAACAAATAACAAGACATAACATATTGAGGTAGAGATTGTAACACAGCTTTGATGAAAATTTCCCTACCACTAAAGGAAAGCAGCTGCTTATCCCATTTGGATAATCTTTCATGAACTTTATCACGTATAAACCCTAAGGAAAGGGTCTTATTTTTACCAATAAGAAGAGGTACCCCCAGATAGACACCAGGGTTGGAGACCTCACGAACTAGAAGGTAGGAATTAATAGCATGGCGAGTTGAACTAGGAGTACGCGAGTTATAAAAAATAGTGGATTTGTCAAAATTAACTGCTTGTCCTGAGGCAGAAGCGTATGTTTGGAGAGCTAATTTAAGATGTGCAGCTTCCTCTGGTTTCGAATTGAGGAAAACTATACCATCATCTGCAAATAAAAGGTGGTTAACCTTAGGTCCATGCTTACTAGCACCAAGGCCAGGAAGCAGACCATGTTGTTTAGCGTCAGACAAGAAAGCATTAAGCCCTTGAGTGCAAAAAAGAAAGAGAAAGGGGGATAAAGGATCACCTTGACGGAGGCCCCTTTGAGGCCGAAAGAAGGGATAGAAGGAGTTATTGACTTTTACCGTAAAAGAAACAGAGGAAATACATCTCATAATAAGATATACCCATGATGGCGCAAAACCCATGTGGGTTATGACATTTTCAAGAAAAGACCATTCAACCTTGTCGAAAGCCTTTTCCATATCCAGCTTAAGAGCAGCACCTTGAGAGGACTTAGTAGTACCAATGTTAATTGAGTGAGTTATTTCATGGGTAATAAGAATGTTGTCTGTGATATTACGTCCCTGAACGAAAGCAGCTTGATTGGAACTTATACAAAAAGGAATAGTATGTTTCATCCTGTTAACTAAAACTTTGGCAATAATTTTGTAAATAACTGTGCAAAGACTAATGGGCCTGAGATGTCTCATGGTGGTTGGATCCTTAATCTTAGGGATGAGAATCAGAATTGTTTGGTTAACCGAAGCCATATCAGCTGATCCATTAAGGAGATTAAGGTAAAGAGTGGTAACATCGGACCCTACTGTATCCCAATGTTGTCGAAAGAAACCACTAGGCAAGCCATCGATGTCGGGGGCTTTTCTTGAATTAATATCACGGAAAGCGGTGATAATTTCCTCTATTGTGAATTCCCTGGAAAGGGACTCATTCATAGCAGGAGTGATGGAGGAGGGGATTTTTTACAAGATTTGCTTAGACAAGGATGGGTTAGAGGAGGTGAAGAGAGTGTGGAAGTATGAGGATGCAATAGACATAAGATTGGAATCGGCAGTACACCAATTGTTGTTGGTATCAAAAAGGCCAGAGATGGTATTCTTTTTTTTCCTGTTTGAGGCTCGGGTATGAAAAAAGCGGGTATTTTTATCACCTTGAGATAACTAGAGATTGCGAGAGCGCTGTGCCCAATACACCTCTTGCTCATTTTGAAGTTTATGAAGCTCAGTTTTGGCAGCGATATATTTTCTTTCATTAGAGACCGAAAGAGGCCGCTGTAAAAATTTGTTAATACTTTTGGTGAGGAAGTTGATACGACCAGATGATTTGGACCTTTGTTGGGATTGCCAATCTCCTAAACAGGAGCCGATGGCTTTAATTTTATCAAGGGTATCGCCCTTAGTAGAAGCCCAAGTTTGTTTGACGATAGAGATACCTTCATCATTGGTTGCCCAGCAATTTTCGAAACGGAAGCTGGATGGCGGGGGTCGTTGGTTTGTTAGAGGTGGTGGTTCGGTGTTCATTAGAAGAAAGCAGTAATCAGATTTAGCGTCAAAGTTAGAGGTAATATTATAGTTTGGATTATTGACTTTCCATGCCATATTCCCTACAAAACGATCTAATCTTTCAAATAAAGTAGGAGAGTTAGGTCCATGTTTAGACCAAGTAAACCAACCATTGGAAGGTTTGCAGTCAAAGAGGTTGTTACGAGAGAGACATTGACGGAAATTATTAATTTGAGATCTAGCACGACGACAGCCACCTTGTTTCTCATTATCAGCTAGGATTTCATTAAAGTCCCCACCGAGAAGCCAAGGTAGCCCATCATTGTTATTAAGCGAATCAATTAAATCCCAAGTTTTAGTTTTTTTGCTTGTTTCAGAAAAACCATGTATTCCAGTGAAATAAAACGAAGAAGAATCACAACTAATATAAGAATGAAGAAAACGATCCGAATAAGCAAGCATAGTAATATCATAATTATTTAACGAAAATAAAGCAATCCCAGAGCAGTTATTAGAATAATCCATCGAAAAAACCAAATCCATACCTAGTAAATAACTAAGACGGTCATAAGTTGTATTTTTGAGTTTAGTTTCACATAAAAAAAGTAGTTCAGGAGTATGAAGACGAACGTATTGCTGGAGGTGTTGAACTGACTGGATCTTCCCAAGACCCTGACAGTTCCAACATAAAATGATCATTTCCCTCGGCGGGGCTGTGGGTCAGCCGCCGCCGGAGAGTTTTTTCCGCTGCTCATCCCAGCTTTCGTGGTTGGAGAAGGAGTGGGTCTAGACTTCTTGGGCTGTAGGATCATGTGTATGGGGGAGCGTCTATTAGTCCCGCGGTTGGGCGGAATGGGGATAGGAGCAGGAGCCGATGCTGCATCATTAGGATAGTTCTTAAGTAGCCATGAGTCAAATGCATCAAAAAGGGAAATACTTGTTTGAAGGAAGGGCTTACTTAATTGAGCATCCAATTTCCGAACTTGTTGAGCAGTGGGACTCGGAACTCCATCATCTTGGCCATCCAAGTCGCCTTGTGCAGAATCTTCAAGTATAGGGTATATGGTATTCAAAGGTTGTGGCAATATCACCCGAGGAGGGAGAGGAGCACGTGTCTGCTGTTGGGATTCTGATTTATTAGTGGGCGGCTCGGAAGATTCCTCCCCTACTATCTCATCAATAATGTTATTGTCTTCGGTTGGAAGATCTGCAAAAGAGGCAGCATCCCCTTCATTGAGTTTTCCTAAAAATTCAGAAAAGGAGGAGGTGAAATTCAAATGTTGGAAACGTTGGATGAAAAGAAAGTGATAGGATTTAACAAGATTCAGACCCGAATCTTGCGCAGAGACCACAGGTTCAACGACAGATTTACCCTTATCCTTGGGGTCTGTGGAAAAGGGGAAGTCAAAAAAAGAACATAATAGACAATATATAGAGTTAACCAGAAAAAAGGTGGCAAAGTACCTATCGGTGGTTGTTGGATGGTATTGGTAGGGGCTTCAACAGATTTACCCTTATCTGTTGGATCTGTATCATTAAAAGAATCCGAATATAAAAAAGATGTAATGGAAATAAATTTTCGGATCCAAAAGACAGTAGATGGAATACCTATCGGTGGTTGGCGACAAGCAGTAGAGGGAGGCTCAACAGATCTGATCCGGCCACGTGGTCCCTGTTCCCGACGACGGGGAGGAAGCCAACGAAGCCAATCACCATACTGAAGTTTAGTTGGATCAATCGTGGCTTTGTTGGGACAGTGTTCGAAGATATGACTGATGAGGCCACACCCGTGGCAAAGTAGAGGGAGACGCTCGTATTGAAGACGGCAAGAAGTAGTGCGTGTACCTTTCCCGATGAGGAGGAACCGACGGATTGGCTTAGAGATGTCCATTAGAATTTCGACTCGTAAGAATTCGGTCATATTGCCCCTTTCTCGACGTGTATCAATTCTTAAAACAGTGCCTACCATGGCACCAAGGGACTGTCCCACTAAGTGGGTCCTATCAGGATCTTCCAGAAAGGGTTTGGGTAGAGCTAAAATTTGGAACCAAATCCTCATAGGATTAAAGGAGTAATCATCCATACTTTTCCCTGGCACATATTCAGCAAGTGCCATCCATTCATCTTTGTAAAGCCATGGCCCTCTTTCATAGACATCATCTCTATCGCTAATAGTTGCAAACTCAATTCTAAAAAAAGAATCACGAATAATGGAAATAGACTTCAGATTATTCTTTTTCCAAATACCTTCAAAGGCTTGGAGAATCGCCCAATCGTCGATCGGTTTTGTTGAGATGAATTTGCCAATGAGAATTGTTTTCGGGTCTTCCTTAAAGAAGTCGAAGTCAGGAGTGTAGATAGCAGTTGCTTCCTCATTGGTGAGGTCGAGATTGATGTAGTGGGGAACGGAGGATGAAGAAGCCATTTGAGTGAAGAAAGGAGAATGAAGAATAAGATCAAACGAATAGTGGGAAACTGGTAAAAGGAAAATGAAGAAAAGAATTAACTTAAAATATAGGTTTGAATTAAAAGAGAGAGTAACTAAAGAATTAGAAAAAAAAGAAAGGAATATAATAGGAATGGAAGGAGATTGATTGTCTAAAGTTTAGGGGAAAAGAGCATAGAGAAATAATTATTTGGGAGATAAATAAGGAAAATAGAAATATTAATTTAATGAATTGGATTGTGGAAGAAAAGGGGAAATAGTTTCCTAAATTTGGATATGAAATTAGAATGATATTAAGGATAGAAATTAAAGTAACTATAAAATTAATGGGAGGGGGAGATATATAGTAGGAATGTAGGGAGATTAGTTTCCTAAAATTTAGACAATTAGGACGTGGAGTAAAATTAATTGGGGGAAGAATCATGGAAAGTTGACATATGAGATTAAAGAATTGGATTGTGTAAGAAAAGGAGGGGTAGTTTCCAAAAATTGGAGATGGGAATCGGATGTAATCAAGGAAAGAAAGTGAAACAAAGGGGAGTGCACGGATGGAAAGAAAAGCTTGGAGAAAATGATATTTTGGTAGGGAAAGAAAGTATATTGGGAGCGTGAATATGATAATGAAAAAGAAAGGAAATAGGAATTTAAATAAAGTGAAATATGGAAAACCCCTTAAAGGGTGGGGGGATGTGTAAGGGGAACGTATGAATAAAATTAATAGTGAGTGTTTTAAGGGGGGAAAGTTATAAATAGGAGAAGAGATGGAATTAAATAAGATAAATTCTAGAAAGAAACTATAATTGTTATAGAAACTAGAGAGAAAAATGTCCAGATAATTGTTTAGAACAAATAAGGTAAATTGCCAAGTATTCCAAAAGAAAAAAAGATTCACCGTTTTGATGGATGATGTATTAGTAATTATGGTGGAAGTGAGGAGCAATAGAGGAATGAGATAACGAAGGAAATAAAGTCTGAGAGAAATTATGGAAGTAAATATTGGCTCTGATGGAAGAGATAAAAGGTGGCAATTGTTGTGAAAAGGCGTTAAGAAGACATAATTTGTGGGAAAGTAAGAAAGGAAGGTAATAGGGGTAAATATTGGCATTGAGAAACAGTTTTAGCATTAGCGGTAAACAACAGCTTAGAAGGTAGAAGATTAATTTGAAAAATAGGATGGAATTTTGAGTGAAAGCATATAATTTTGGTAGCATTTGTACTTTTGTATAGTAAGAGAATAGGTTATAGATTGATTGATAGCTTGTAATTGTGATACCAATTGAGACCATATAAAAGAAATATCGGAGCACATCCTTGTAGTTTTAATGAAAATGAAAAATTGAATTGGAGGAGTGAATAAAAGAATGGGAATGAAACTATATAATCATTTTATGTAAAGGATTGTTTTCACCTTGATGGTGATCATTGTAAATCCCCTAAAAAGGGTTCGGATAATGGCACCAGAGTAGGTGTAGTGGGTAACGGAAAAGAACAAAAACAGATAAAAGTAAACTATATAAAAGTAAACAGAAATATGAATAACATGAAATGCATGGTGAGTATTTAAAACATCAAAGAAACTAGAAAACCAGAAATTGAGAAAGAGTAAACAGAAAGTAAAGAGCATACTAGACATAGATAAGAAAGACCAACAAAATATAAGGAACATAAAGATGGAGAGGGATAACCTAAATAAAATGAAAATAATATTATGAGGCATATGATCAACTAAAAGAGCTAAGCATGATAGAAAAATAAAGAGTAACGAAGGAAGCAAAATGAAAATGAGAAACATGCAAAGGAATGGCACCCACAAAAAATAAAAATTACACACTGAGGGATAGAGAGAGGAGGGGACAAGAAGCTTAATACATACCAAACGAGCAAATGAAAGGGTGGTTAAAGAATAAAAAAGGACCATAGACAATAGAGGAAAGAAAAATAAAAAATAAATGCAACAGGACATGGGCGGAGGCAGCAAGCATAGCAGGGCAACCATCTAAGCAGAGCAACATCCTCATAGGTAGGGTGTGAAACATACAAGACAAAAGAAACTGCGTAAGATAACATCAAAGAATTATAGAATAGAAAGAACCATACAACAGTGCAAAAAATAAACAGAACCAGCAGGTTCCAAAATCTAATAGCTAAAAAAGTGGGAAAACGGTGTATAATATAGATATAAAGGGGAAGAACCAAATTAAACATAAAAGCGCAGTTATAGGAAGGTAAAGAAAAATGCATATAAGAAGGAAAAAGAGCAAAGGTTATTAGTATTCCAACGTGGTTGGTCATAGCCAAAGCAACTTTAATAAATCGAAAAAGGACAAATTTCATAAGCATGTTAACAAAATAGTAATGGAAAAAGTTTACAGAAAACCATAGGAATTGAAAAATACAAATCAGTCGTAAATATTGGAGAGGTCTAAGGTTAGAGAGTAAAGGACCATAATGCTTGGTAAAAAGAATTAGACAGGATATTAACAGAGAAAAATAACAAAGTAAGAGAAGAAGGTTAAATTGGCATGGAAAAATAATATGGAGGTCCAACATGTGGAGAAAAAATAGTATATACCTAAAAGGAAGATAGAAACAACAAGTAATAAAGTTCCAAAGAGGATAGAAGGAAATTCCCACATGGGGATCGAAAGATATTTCCCATGAAGGGATCGATTGGCCTTGTCGAAAAATATAGAAGATCAGAAAGTAAAAGAGACATGTCACGGATAATATCATGAATAATCAGAACATATAAATCAGAATGAATACAACCAAGCACAGATATGCATTTCGCGTGAGAATGAATTAAATTTATTGCAGGATGAAATGAATGAAGAAGGCGAAAAAAGAAACTAGTAAGCAAAGGGAAAATACCGAAATTATATGGAGCAGTCCTCCCTTTTGCATCCGAAGACCCGTGGAGAAACTGAACAATAGAAAGAAGATAATAAAAAATAATTAAAATTAATCTTGAAAAGGTTAGCAAACAAAAAATAAAGAAACCCCAGAACAAAACAGGGGATGTGTAAACCAAGGCAGCGATGTCCCCAAGAGGGGACCGGAGCTGGGTCGGAGGACAGCAGAACTGGAATAATCAGAGGGGAGCAAGGGACGGCAGATCTGGAAAAAAACCCAAATAATAAGAATAGCAAAGGAAGAAACGAAAAGAGATTAAGAAAAAACATAATAACAAAGAGTATATTAGAAAAAATAAACAGAGATGAGAGTGAAAAAAACTTCCCGGGAGGGGGGGTCAGCGGAAACAATGAAAGGATCTAGCATAGAGAACGGCGGACGGTGGGATTCAAGTGGACTCCTTGAACTTGAACTGGCCGTCTCCTCCAACACCAAAGAACAAGAGATGAAAATAAAAAGAATAGTAAAAGAAATAAATAAAGATAAAGCTAGAGAAACACAAAACCAAAACAGATCTGACATAGGGGTCGGCGAACAATGGGTTTCGTGAGGAGTCCACAATCTGGATCTGGCCGATTTCACAATCGGTAAAGCCCTAGATTGGGTTGTAGTCCTCATGTAACAAGAAAAAGAGTGAAAAATTGATTGAAAAAAAATAATAAATAAAATAACAAAAGATAACAAAAAAGATAGAGGAAATTACAGATTGGAGTGGCTCTCGTGAGGTCTCTGCCGTGAAGCTCCTGGTTCTTTGAATCTAAGGGTGCGCCGGCTGGTAAGGGGAAAAAAGGAAGGATGAGCGGCGTGGTGGGGAGAAAGGAAGGAGCGGCAAGGAAGTGAAGAGAGAGGCAGAAAAAATAAAAAAGGGGAGAAATAGAAGCGTCAGAAACAAACACCCTTGGGAGAACCGAAAAAATTGAGAGAAAATCGAGAGCCATCACCGCCCACCCGTTGGAATTTTAAGTGAGTACCCGTTGGACTTTTAACTAAGTAAAAAGTACAAAAATTGAGTTTTTGCAATATAATCATGTTGAAAAGATCGTAATCAATTATATGAACTCCTAAAATTTGATTAAAAGTTGTTTATCAATCATTTTTTAAGAGGTTTCGGGCGAGCGGGTCTAAATGGGCCGTAAAATGAACACGTTGGAATTTTAACTAAGTAAAAAATACCGAATTTGAGTTTTTGCAATATAATCTTGTTGAAAAGCTTGTAATCAATTATATGAACTCCTAAAATTTGATCAAAACTTGTTTTTCGGTCCTTTTTGTAGAGGTTTCGGGCGAGCGGGTCTAAATGGGCCGTAAAATGGACCCGTTGGACTTTTAACTGAGTAAAAAATACTGAATTTGAGTTTTTGCAATATAATCTTGTTGAAAAGCTCGTAATCAATTATAAGAACTCCTAAAATTTGATCAAAACTTGTTTTTCGGTCCTTTTTGTAGAGGTTTCGGGCGAGCGGGTCTAAATGGGCCTTAAAATGGACCCGTTGAACTTATAACTGCGTAAAAAGAACAGAAATTGAATTTTTGCAATACAATAGTGTTGAAAATCTTGTAATCAACGATATGAACTCTTAAGTTTTGATTAAAACTTGTTTTGCGGTCCTTTTTGTAAAGGTTTCGGACGAACGGGTCTAAATGGGCCGTAAAATGGACCCGTTGGACTTTTAACTAAGTAAAAAATATAGAAATTGAGTTTTTGCAATATAATCATGTTGAAACGATCGTAATAAATTATATGAACTCTTAAAATTTGATTAAAGAATTGTTTTTCAGTCATTTTTGAAGAGGTTTTGGGGGAGCGGGTCTAAATGGGCCGTAAAATGGACCTGTTGGACTTTTAACTGAGTAAAAAATACCAAATTTGAGTTTTTGCAATATAATCTTGTTGAAAAGCTCGTAATCAATTATATGAACTCGTAAAATTGGATCAGAACTTGTTTTTCGGTCCTTTTTGTAGAGGTTTCCGACGAGCGGGTCTAAATGGGCCTTAAAATGGACCCGTTGAACTTATAACTGCGTAAAAAGAACAGAAATTGAATTTTTGCAATAAAATAGTGTTGAAAAGCTCGTAATCAACAATGTGAACTCTTAAGTTTTGATTAAAACTTGTTTTGCGGTCCTTTTTGTAGAGGTTTCGGACGAGCGGGTCTAAATGGGCCGTAAAATGGACCCGTTGGACTTTTAACTGAGTAAAAAGTATAAAAATTGAGTTTTTGAAATATAATCGTGTTGAAAAGATCGTAATCAATTATATGAACTTTTAAAATTTGATTAAAACTTGTTTTCAGTCATTTTTGAAGAGGTTTCGGGCGAGCGGGTCTAAATGGGCCGTAAAATGGACCCGTTAGACTTTTAACTAAGTAAAAAATATAGAAATTGACTTTTTGCAATATAATCTTGTTGAAAAGCTCGTAATCAATTATATGAACTCCTAAAATTGGATCAAAACTTGTTTTTCGGTCCTTTTTGTAGTGGTTTCGGACGAGCGGGTCTAAATGGGCCTTAAAATGGACCCGTTGAACTTATAACTGCGTAAAAAGAACATAAATTGAATTTTTGCAATACAATAGTGTTGAAAAGCTCGTAATCAACGATATGAACTCTTAAGTTTTGATTAAGACTTGTTTTGCGGTCCTTTTTGTAGAGGTTTCGGACGAGCGGCTCTAAATGGGCCGTAAAATGGACTCGTTGGACTTTTAACTAAGTAAAAAGTACATAAATTGTGTTTTTGCAATATAATCATGTTGAAAAGATCGTAATCAATTATATGAACTCCTATAATTTGATTAAAACTTGTTTTCAGTCATTTTTGAAGAGGTTTCGGGCGAGCGGGTCTAAATGGGCCGTAAAATGGACCCGTTGGACTTTTAACTGAGTAAAAAATACAGAAATGGACTTTTTGCAATATAATCTTGTTGAAAAGCTCGTAATTAATTATATGAACTCCTAAAATTGGAGCAAAACTTGTTTTTCGGTCCTTTTTGTAGTGGTTTCAGACGAGCGGGTCTAAATGGGCCTTAAAATGGACCCGTTGAACTTATAACTGCGTAAAAAGAACATAAATTGAATTTTTGCAATACAATAGTGTTGAAAAAGCTCGTAATCAACGATATGAACTCTTAAGTTTTGATTAAGACTTGTTTTGCGGTCCTTTTTGTAGAGGTTTCGGACGAGCGGCTCTAAATGGACCGTAAAATGGACCCGTTGGACTTTTAACTAAGTAAAAAGTACATAAATTGTGTTTTTGCAATATAATCATGTTGAAAAGATCGTAATCAATTATATGAACTCCTAAAATTTGATTAAAACTTGTTTTTCAGTCATTTTTGAAGAGGTTTCGGGTGAGCGAGTCTAAATGGGTCGTAAAATGGACCCGTTGGACTTTTAACTGAGTAAAAAATACAGAAATGGACTTTTTGCAATATAATCTTGTTGAAAAGCTTGTAATCAATTTTATGAACTCCTAAAATTGGATCAAAACTTGTTTTTCGGTCCTTTTTGTAGTGGTTTCGGACGAGCGGGTCTAAATGGGCCTTAAAATGGACCCGTTGAACTTATAACTGCGTAAAAAGAACATAAATTGAATTTTTGCAATACAATAGTGTTGAAAAGCTCGTAATCAACGATATGAACTCTTAAGTTTTGATTAAGACTTGTTTTGCGGTCCTTTTTGTAGAGGTTTCGGACGAGCGGCTCTAAATGGGCCGTAAAATGGACCCGTTGGACTTTTAACTAAGTAAAAAGTACATAAATTGTGTTTTTGCAATATAATCATGTTGAAAAGATCATAATCAATTATATGAACTCCTAAAATTTGATTAAAACTTGTTTTTCGGTCATTTTTAAGAGGTTTCGGGCAAGCGGGTCTAAATGGGCCGTAAAATAGACCCGATGGACTTTTAACTGAGTAAAAAACACCGAATTTGTGTTTTTGCAATATAATCTTATTGAAAAGCTCGTAATCAATTACATGAACTCCTAAAATTTGATTAAAACTTGTTTTTCAGTCATTTTTGAAGAGGTTTCGGGCGAGCGGGTCTAAATGGGCCGTAAAATGGACCCGTTGGACTTTTAACTAAGTAAAAAATACCGAATTTGAGTTTTTGCAATATAATCTTGTTGAAAAGCTCATAATCAATTATATGAACTCCTAAAATTGGATCAAAACTTGTTTTTCGGTCCTTTTTGTAGAGGTTTCCAACGAGCGGGTCTAAATGGGCCGTAAAATGGACCCGTTGAACTTTTAACTGAGTAAAAAAATACCGAATTTGAGTTTTTGCAATATAATCTTGTTGAAAAGCTCGTAATCAATTATACGAACTCCTAAAATTAGATCAAAACTTGTTTTTCGGTCCTTTTTGTAGAGGTTTCCAACGAGCGGGTCTAAATGGGCCGTAAAATGGACCCCTTGGACTTTTAACTGAGTAAAAAGTACAAAAATTGAGTTTTTGCAATATAATCGTGTTGAAACTATCGTAATCAATTATATAAACTCCTAAAATTTGACTAAAACTTGTTTTTCAGTCATTTTTGAAAAGGTTTCGGGCGAGCGGGTCTAAATGGGCCGTAAAATGGACCCGTTGGACTCTTAACTGAGTAAAAAATACCGAATTTGAGTTTTTGCAATATAATCTTGTTGAAAAGCTCGTAATCAATTATATGAACTCCTAAAATTGGATCAAAACTTGTTTTTCGGTCCTTTTTATAGAGGTTTCGGACGAGCGAGTCTAAATGGGCCTTAAAATGGACCCGTTGAACTTATAACTGCGTAAAAAGAACAGAAATTGAATTTTTGCAATACAATAGTGTTCAAAAGCTCGTAATCAACGATATGAACTCTTAAGTTTTGATTAAACCTTGTTTTGCGGTCCTTTTTGTAGAGTTTTCGGACGAGAGAGTCTAAATGGGCCGTAAAATGAACCCGTTGGACTTTTAACTGAGTAAAAAGTACAAAAATTGTGTTTTTGCAATATACTTGTGTTGAAAAGATCGTAATCAATTATATGAACTCCTAAAATTTGATTAAAACTTGTTTTTCGGTCATTTTTTAAGAGGTTTCGGGCAAGCGGGTCTAAATGAGCCGTAAAATGGACCCGATGGACTTTTAACTGAGTAAAAAACACCGAATTTGTGTTTTTGCAATATAATCTTGTTGAAAAGCTCGTAATCAATTACATGAACTCCTAAAATTTGATTAAAACTTGTTTTCAGTCATTTTTGAAGAGGTTTCGGGCGAGCGGGTCTAAATGGGCCGTAAAATGGACCCGTTGGACTTTTAACTAAGTAAAAAATACCGAATTTGAGTTTTTGCAATATAATGTTGTTGAAAAGCTCATAATCAATTATATGAACTCCTAAAATTGGATCAAAACTTGTTTTTTCAATCATTTTTGAAGAGGTTTCGGGCGAGTGGGTCTGAATGGGGCGTAAAATGGACCCGTTGAACTTTTAACTGAGTAAAAAAATATCGAATTTAAGTTTTTGCAATATAATCTTGTTGAAAAGCTCGTAATCAATTATACGAACTCCTAAAATTAGATCAAAACTTGTTTTTCGGTCCTTTTTGTAGAGGTTTCCAACGAGCGGGTCTAAATGGGCCGTAAAATGGACCCGTTAGACTTTTAACTGAGTAAAAAATACCGAAATGGACTTTTTGCAATATAATCTTGTTGAAAAGCTCGAAATCAATTATATGAACTAATAAAATTAGATCAAAACTTGTGTTTCGGTCCTTTTTGTAGAGATTTCGGACGAGCGGGTCTAAATGGGCCTTAAAATGGACCCGTTGAACTTATAACTGCGTAAAAAGAACATAAATTGAATTTTTGCAATACAATAGTGTTGAAAAGCTCGTAATCAACGATATGAACTCTTAAATTTTGATTAAAACTTGTTTTGCGGTCCTTTTTGTAGGGGTTTCGGACGAGCTTGTCTAAATGGGCCGTAAAATGGACCCGTTGGACTTTGAACTGAGTAAAAAGTACAAAAATTGAGTTTTTGCAATATAATCGTGTTGAAAATATCGTAATAAATTATATGAACTCCTAAAATTTGATTAAAACTTGTTTTTCAGTCATTTTTGAAAAGGTTTCGGGCGAGCGGGTCTAAATGGGCCGTAAAATGGACCCGTTGGACTCTTAACTAAGTTAAAAATACCGAATTTGAGTTTTTGCAATATAATCTTGTTGAAAAGCTCGTTATCAATTATATGAACTCCTAAAATTGGATCAAAACTTGTTTTTCGGCCCTTTTTATAGAGGTTTCGGACGAGCGAGTCTAAATGGGCCTTAAAATGGACCCGTTGAACTTATAACTGCGTAAAAAAAACAGAAATTGAATTTTTGCAATACAATAGTGTTCAAAAGCTCGTAATCAACGATATGAACTCTTAAGTTTTGATTAAAACTTTTTTTGCGGTCCTTTTTGTAGAGGTTTCGGACGAGCGGGTCTAAATGGGCCGTAAAATGAACCCGTTGGACTTTTAACTAAGTAAAAAGTACAAAAATTGTGTTTTTGCAATATACTTGTGTTGAAAAGATCGTAACCAATTATATGAACTCCTAAAATTTGATTAAAACTTGTTTTTCGGTCATTTTTGAAGAGGCTTCGGGCAAGCTGGTCTAAATGGGCCGTAAAATGGACCCGATGGACTTTTAACTGAGTAAAAAATATAGAAATGTACTTTTTGCAATATAATCTTGTTGAAAAGCTCGTAATCAATTATATAACTCCTAAAATTTTATCAAAACTTGTTTTTCAGTCATTTTTGAAGAGGTTTCGGGCGAGTGGGTCTAAATGGGCCGTAAAATGGACCCGTTAGACTTTTAACTGAGTAAAAAATATCGAATTTAAGTTTTTGCAATATAATCTTGTTGAAAAGCTCGTAATCAATTATATGAACTCCTAAAATTGGATCAAAACTTGTTTTCGGTCCTTTTTGTAGAGTTTTCGAACGAGCGGGTACATAAATTGAGTTTTTGCAATATAATCGGGTTGAAAAGATCGTAATCAATTATATGAACTCCAAAAATTGGATCAAAACTTGTTTTTCAGTCATTTTTGAAGAGGTTTCGGGCGAGCGGGTCTAAATGGGCCGTAAAATGGACCCGTTGGACTTTTAACTAAGTAAAAAATACAGAAATGGACTTTTTGCAATATAATCTTGTTGAAAAGCTCGTAATCAATTATATAACTCCTAAAATTTTATCAAAACTTGTTTTTCAGTCATTTTTGAAGAGGTTTCGGGCGAGTAGGTCTAAATGGGCCGTAAAATGGACCCGTTAGACTTTTAACTGAGTAAAAAATATCGAATTTAAGTTTTTGCAATATAATCTTGTTGAAAAGCTCGTAATCAATTATATGAACTCCTAAAATTGGATCAAAACTTGTTTTCGGTCCTTTTTGTAGAGTTTTCGAACGAGCGGGTACATAAATTGAGTTTTTGCAATATAATCGGGTTGAAAAGATCGTAATCAATTATATGAACTCCAAAAATTGGATCAAAACTTGTTTTTCAGTCATTTTTGAAGAGGTTTCGGGCGAGCGGGTCTAAATGGGCCGTAAAATGGACCCGTTGGACTTTTAACTAAGTAAAAAATACAGAAATGGACTTTTTGCAATATAATCTTGTTGAAAAGCTCGTAATCAATTATATGAACTCCAAAAATTGGATCAAAACTTGTTTTTTCGGTCCTTTTTGTAGTGGTTTCGGACGAGCGGGTCTAAATGGGTCTTAAAATGGACCCGTTGAACTTATAACTGCGTAAAAAGAACATAAATTGAATTTTTGAAATACATTATTGTTGAAAAGCTCGTAATCAACGATATGAATCTTAAGTTTGTATTAAAACTTGTTTTGCGGTCCTTTTCGTAGAGGTTTCGGACGAGCCGGTCTAACTGGGCCGTAAAATGGACCCGTTGGACATTTCACTGAGTAAAAAGTACAAAAATTAAATTTTTGCAATATGATCGTGTTGAAAAGATCGTAATCAATTATATGAACTCCTAAAATTTGAATAAAACTTGTTTTTCGGTCATTTTTGAAGAGGTTTCGGGCGAGCGGGTCTAAATGGGCCGTAAAATGGACCCGTTCGACTTTTAACAAAGTAAAAAATACCGAATTTGAGTTTTTGCAATATAATCTTGTTGAAAAGCCCGTAATCAATTATATGAACTCGTAAAATTGGATCAAAACTTGTTTTTCGGTCCTTTTGTAGAGGTTTCGGACGAGCGGGTCTAAATGGGCCTTAAAATGGACCCGTTGAACTTATAACTGCGTAAAAAGAACAGAAATTGAATTTTTGCAATACAATAGTGTTGAAAAGCTCGTAATCAACGATATGAACTCTTAAGTTTTGATTAAAACTTGTTTTGCGGTCGTTTTTGTAGAGGTTTCGGACGAGCGGGTCTAAATGGCCCGTAAAATGGACCCGTTAGACTTTTAACTGAGTAAAAAGTACATAAATTGAGTTTTTGCAATATAATCGTGTTGAAAATATCGTAATCAATGATATGAACTCCTAAAATTTGAATAAAACTTGTTTTTCGGTCATTTTTGAAGAGGTTTCGGGCGAGCGGGTCTAAATGGGCCGTAAAATGGACCCGTTGGACTTTTAACTGAGTAAAAAATACCGAATTTGAGATTTTGCAATATAATCTTGTTGAAAAGCTCGTAATCAATTATATGAACTCCTAAAATTTTATCAAAACTTGTTTTTCGGTCCTTTTTGTAGAGGTTTCGGGCGACCGGGTCTAAATGAGCCTTAAAATGGACTCGTTGGACTTTTTACTGAGTAAAAAATACCGAATTTGAGTTTTTGCAATATAATATTGTTGAAAAGCTCGTAATCAATTATATGAACTCCTAAAATTGGATCAAAACTTGTTTTTCGGTCCTTTTTGTAGAGGTTTCGGACGAGCGGGTCTAAATGGGCCTTAAAATGGACCCGTTGAACTTATAACTGCGTAAAAAGAACATAAATTGAATTTTTGCAATACAGTAGTGTTGAAAAGCTCGTAATCAACGATATGAACTCTTAAGTTTTGATTAAAACTTGTTTTGCGGTCCTTTTTGTAGAGGTTTCGGACGAGCTGGTCTAAATGGGCCGTAAGATGGACCTGTTGGACTTTTAACTGAGTAAAAAGTACAAAAATTGAGTTTTTGCAATATAATCGTGTTGAATATATCGTAATCAATTATATGAACTCCTAAAATTTGATTAAAACTTGTTTTTCAGTCATTTTTGAAGAGGTTTCGGGCGAGCGGGTCTAAATGGGCCGTAAAATGGACCCGATGGACTTTTAACTGAGTAAAAAATACCGAATTTGAGTTTTTGTAATATAATCTTGTTGAAAAGCTCGTAATCAATTATATGAACTCCTAAAATTGAATGAATACTTATTTTTCGGTCCTTTTTGTAGAGGTTTCGGACGAGCGGGTCTAAATGGGCTTAAAATGGACCCGTTGAAATTATAACTGCGTAAAAAGAACAGAAATTGAATTTTTGCAATACAATAGTGTTGAAAAGCTCGTAATCAACGATATGAACTCTTAAGTTTTGATTAAAACTTGTTTTGCGGTCCTTTTGGTAGAGGTTTCGGACGAGCGGGTCTAAATGGGCCGTAAAATGGACCCGTTGGACTTTTAACTGAGTAAAAAATACAGAAATTGAGCTTTTGCAATATAATCGTGTTGAAACGATCGTAATCAATTATATGAACTCCTAAAATTTGATTAAAACTTGTTTTTCAGTCATTTTTGAAGAGGTTTCGGGCGAGCGGGTCTAAATGGGCCGTAAAATGGACCATTTGGACTTTTAACTGAGTAAAAACACCGAATTTGAGTTTTTGCAATATAATCTTGTTGAAAAGCTCGTAATCAATTATATGAACTCCTAAAATTGGATCAAAACTTGTTTTTCGGTCCTTTTTGTAGAGGTTTCGGACGAGCGAGTCTAAATGGGCCTTAAAATGGACCCGTTGAACTTATAACTACGTAAAAAGAACAGAAATTGAATTTTTGCAATACAATAGTGTTCGAAAGCTCCTAATCAACGATATGAACTCTTAAGTTTTGATTAAATCTTGTTTTGCGGTCCTTTTTGTAGAGGTTTCGGACGAGCGGGTCTAAATGGGCCGTGAAATGGACCCGTTGGACTTTTAACTGAGTAAAAAGTACAAAATTGAGTTTTTTCAATATAATCGTGTTGAAAAGATCGTAATCAATGATATGAAGTCCTGAAATTTGATTAAAACTTGTTTTTCGGTCATTTTTGAAGAGGTTTCGGGCGAGCGGGTCTAAATGGGCTGTAAAATGGACCCGCTGGACTTTTAACTAAGTAAAAAATACTGAATTTGTGTTTTTGCAATATAATCTTGTTGAAAACCTCGTAATCAATTATATGAACTCCTAAAATTGGATCAAAACTTGTTTTTCGGTCCTTTTTGTAGAGGTTTCGGACGAACGGGTCTAAATGGCCCTTAAAATGGACTCGTTGAACTTATAACTGAGTAAAAAGAACATAAATTGAATTTTTGCAATACAATAGTGTTGAAAAGCTCGTAATCAACGATATGAACTCTTAAGTTTTGATGAAAACTTGTTTTGCGGTCCTTTTTGTAGAGGTTTCAGACGAGCGGGTCTAAATGGGCCGTAAAATGGACCCGTTGGACTTTTAACTGAGTAAAATATTCATAAATTGAGTTTTTGCAATATAATCTTGTTGAATATATCGTAATCAATTATATGAACTCCTAAAATTTGATTAAAACTTGTTTTTCAGTCATTTTTGAAGAGGTTTCGGGCGAGCGGGTCTAAATGGGCCGTAAAATGGACCCTTTGGACTTTTAACTGAGTAAAAACAC
Source organism: Hibiscus trionum (assembly GCA_030270665.1). Taxonomy (NCBI): domain Eukaryota; kingdom Viridiplantae; phylum Streptophyta; class Magnoliopsida; order Malvales; family Malvaceae; genus Hibiscus; species Hibiscus trionum. The sequence continues at coordinate 33,301,279 of BSYR01000026.1, read as the reverse complement.
CGAATTTGAGTTTTTGCAATATAATCTTGTTGAAAAGCTCGTAATCAATTATATGAACTCCTAAAATTGGATCAAAACTTGTTTTTCGGTCCTTTTTGTAGAGGTTTCGGACGAGCGAGTCTAAATGGGCCTTAAAATGGACCCGTTGAACTTATAACTACGTAAAAAGAACAGAAATTGAATTTTTGCAATACAATAGTGTTCAAAAGCTCGTAATCAACGATATGAACTCTTAAGTTTTGATTAAATCTTGTTTTGCGGTCCTTTTTGTAGAGGTTTCGGACGAGCGGGTCTAAATGGGCCGTAAAATGGACCCGTTGGACTTTTAATTGAGTAAAAAATACCGAATTTTAGTTTTTGCAATATAATCGTGTTGAAAAGATCGTAATCAATTATATGAACTCCTAAAATTGGATTAAAACTTGTTTTTCAGTCATTTTTGAAGAGGTTTCGGGCGAGCGGGTCTAAATGGGCCGTAAAATGGACCATTTGGACTTTTAACTGAGTAAAAACACCGAATTTGAGTTTTTGCAATATAATCTTGTTGAAAAGCTCGTAATCAATTATATGAACTCCTAAAATTGGATCAAAACTTGTTTTTCGGTCCTTTTTGTAGAGGTTTCGGACGAGCGAGTCTAAATGGGCCTTAAAATGGACCCGTTGAACTTATAACTACGTAAAAAGAACAGAAATTGAATTTTTGCAATACAATAGTGTTCGAAAGCTCCTAATCAACGATATGAACTCTTAAGTTTTGATTAAATCTTGTTTTGCGGTCCTTTTTGTAGAGGTTTCGGACGAGCGGGTCTAAATGGGCCGTGAAATGGACCCGTTGGACTTTTAACTGAGTAAAAAGTACAAAATTGAGTTTTTTCAATATAATCGTGTTGAAAAGATCGTAATCAATGATATGAAGTCCTGAAATTTGATTAAAACTTGTTTTTCGGTCATTTTTGAAGAGGTTTCGGGCGAGCGGGTCTAAATGGGCTGTAAAATGGACCCGCTGGACTTTTAACTAAGTAAAAAAATACCGAATTTGTGTTTTTGCAATATAATCTTGTTGAAAACCTCGTAATCAATTATATGAACTCCTAAAATTGGATCAAAACTTGTTTTTCGGTCCTTTTTGTAGAGGTTTCGGACGAACGGGTCTAAATGGCCCTTAAAATGGACCCGTTGAACTTATAACTGAGTAAAAAGAACATAAATTGAATTTTTGCAATACAATAGTGTTGAAAAGCTCGTAATCAACGATATGAACTCTTAAGTTTTGATGAAAACTTGTTTTGCGGTCCTTTTTGTAGAGGTTTCAGACGAGCGGGTCTAAATGGGCCGTAAAATGGACCCGTTGGACTTTTAACTGAGTAAAATATTCATAAATTGAGTTTTTGCAATATAATCTTGTTGAAACGATCGTAATCAATTATATGAACTCCTAAAATTTGATTAAAACTTGTTTTTCAGTCATTTTTGAAGAGGTTTCGGGCGAGCGGGTCTAAATGGGCCGTAAAATGGACCCTTTGGACTTTTAACTGAGTAAAAACACCGAATTTGAGTTTTTGCAATATAATCTTGTTGAAAAGCTCGTAATCAATTATATGAACTCCTAAAATTGGATCAAAACTTGTTTTTCGGTCCTTTTTGTAGAGGTTTCGGACGAGCGAGTCTAAATGGGCCTTAAAATGGACCCGTTGAACTTATAACTACGTAAAAAGAACAGAAATTGAATTTTTGCAATACAATAGTGTTCAAAAGCTCGTAATCAACGATATGAACTCTTAAGTTTTGATTAAATCTTGTTTTGCGGTCCTTTTTGTAGAGGTTTCGGACGAGTGGGTCTAAATGGGCCATAAAATGGACCCGTTGGACTTTTAATTGAGTAAAAAATACCGAATTTTAGTTTTTGCAATATAATCGTGTTGAAAAGATCGTACTCAATTATATGAACTCCTAAAATTGGATCAAATGGGCCGTGAAATGGACCCGTTGGACTTTTAACTGAGTAAAAAGTACAAAATTGATTTTTTTCAATATAATCGTGTTGAAAAGATCGTAATCAATGATATGAAGTCCTAAAATTTGATTAAAACATGTTTTTCGGTCATTTTTGAAGAGGTTTCGGGCGAGCGGGTCTAAATGGGCTGTAAAATGGACCCGCTGGACTTTTTTTTTTGAATAAAGCGGGCCTCGTTAAAAACCCCTACTAAAATCCCCAAGCACAAGGCTTGGAGAAACCTAAAAGGGGAAAAGAGTACCCTTAAAATATTATTAAGATGAGGTTAAACCTCGCAAAGTACAACGTTTTTAATACAATCAGGATACATAGATCCAAAAGACATAGAAGACATGGATCTAAGGGCATGGGTAGCCAACGTATGAGCTACGAGATTAGCCTCACGGCAAACGTATTGTACATGTGCTACAGAAAAATCCTCCAAAGCAGTATGAGCCTGCAAAATCATCGGACCCATAGTAGAAAGATCTGGCCCAAGGGAGTTGATCCTGTTCGCTAGGGATGCACAGTCTGTCTCAAAGATCAAATGGCTCCAACCCTTGGATAGGGCAAAAGTAATACCGGCAAGAAGACCTCTTCCTTCAGATGAAATAGCGTCAGAACAACTGCCTAGCGGAAAAGCCAGGCCACCAACAACCGTCCCTGTGTCATCACGAGCGACAACTCCAACCGCCGCTGCACGAGTGGAAGGGTCAAAAGCCCCATCCACATTAACTTTAATAAAGCCACGAGGGGGATGCCTCCAGCGAGAAGGAGGAGTCGATGATAAGGGGATGGAAGATGTAGGTGAGGATATAGAGTTAGAGTATTCACGATGAAGACTAATAGAGTTGACGGCAATTAGCCATGGGGGTTGAAGATGTTTATTATGGATCCAGTCGTTACGCCTGTTCCAGATGTTCCAAAGGGTAGTCAAGAAAAGCCCAAATTGATCAGGAGAAAGAAGGGAAGCACCTTCCTCAATCCATTGGAGGCCAGTGGAGGCAGAGCTATTAATAAGAGAAGAGGGTAGACCAATCAATTTAAGGGACTCCGAAGCACCAGAGCAATCACGGAGAGCATGGAGAATCGACTCTGTACCAGAATTACAGATAGGGCAGGGACCGAAGTCTGGAACAAAAGTCTGAAGACGTGTCCCAACAGGTAGGGCCTCAGACCCCAGACGCCAACCAAAAGTTTTGACCTTAGGTAAGACCTTAAGCTTGGAAAGAAATTTCCATATACGTGGGGGACGATGTCTTGGCTCAGGGGGACGTTGCAGGAAGAGGTAACCAGATCTGACAGAATAAACACCAGAATCGTTAGGCCTCCAGAGGATGGAGTCCCGAGTGTCATTGATGATAGGAACAGAGAGAATGGAATCGGCATCATCCGTAGTAAAGTATGCACGAACTTTGATAGGATCCCAAGATGGTTGGTTTCGCACCATAAAGTTACGACAACGAACGTGGACTTCCTCAGATAGCTCGTAGTCTCCGTAGAGATGAATAGACGAAGAGCCTCCCCAGTTATCATGATGGATACGTATGTTACTATTAATACCAGGCCGATAGAGGAAACCACCGAAAAGGTGTTGCATAGCATTATAAAGACCTTGCCAAGCAAAGGATCCTCGAGAGGGTCGAGAGGCATTAATAATGTTTCCTGAGGGAAAGTATTTGAATTTATAGATTTGTCCCAAGAGGGAGTTAGGTTCACAAATAAGGCGCCATAATTGTTTACCGAGAAGTGCAATGTTAAAGTTGTTGAGGTCCCGGAAACCCAATCCTCCAACAGATTTAGGCAAGCACACTTGGTCCCATGGGAGCATATGCCATCCTTTCTTATTGGTTTTCCCAGACCACCAATATCGACGAATGGAAGATGTCATATCATCAATAATATTTTGGGGTAATAAGTAACAGGACATAACGTATTGGGGTAGAGATTGTAAAACGGCTTTAATAAAAATTTCCCTACCACTGAAGGAAAGAAGTTGTTTGTCCCATGTGGATAATCTTTCATGAACTTTATCGCGTATAAAACCTAAGGCTAGGGTCTTATTTTTACCAATAAGGAGAGGTACTCCAAGATAGACTCCAGGGTTGGAGACTTCACGTACTTGAAGATAGGAGTTAATAGTTTGACGAGTAGAAGTAGGAGTACGGGGGTTGTAAAAGATAGTAGACTTATCAAAGTTGACTGCTTGCCCAGAGGCAGAGGCATAAGTCAGGAGGGCTAACTTAAGGTGTTTAGCTTCATCGGATTTTGAATTAATGAAAACTATGCAATCGTCTGCAAACAAAAGATGGTTGACCTTGGGACCATGCTTACATGCCCCTAGACCTGGGAGTAGGCCTTGATGTTTAGCATCGGACAAAAAAGCTGAAAGCCCTTGGGTACAAAATAGGAAGAGGAAAGGAGATAAAGGGTCTCCTTGGCGGAGACCCCTTTGAGGTCGAAATAATGGGGAAAAGGAATTGTTGACCTTAACCGTAAAGGAAACTGAAGAAATACATCTCATGATAAGAGATACCCATGATGAGGCGAAACCCATACGGTTCATAACATTTTCAAGGAATGACCACTCGACCCTGTCAAAGGCCTTTTCCATATCAAGTTTAAGGGCAGCTCCATGAGAGGATTTAGAGGTACCAGTATTAATTGAGTGAATTATTTCGTGAGCAATAAGAATGTTATCTGTGATGTTACGTCCCTGAACAAAGGCAGCTTGATTGGAACTGATACAGAAGGGAATAGTATGTTTCATTCGATTAACTAAAACTTTAGCAATGATTTTATAAATTACAGTGCAGAGACTGATGGGTCGGAGATGCCTCATAGTAGTGGGGTCTTTGATTTTAGGTATGAGTACCAAAATAGTTTGATTAACTGAAGCCATATCAGCTGACCCTTTAAGGAGATTGAGGCAGAGTGATATGATGTCTGGTCCTACAGTATCCCAATGTTGACGAAAGAATCCGCTTGGTAAACCATCGATACCCGGGGCTTTCCTAGGATCGATCTCTCGAAAAGCAGTGATGATTTCTTCTGAAGTGAATTCCTTAGAAAGGGACTCATTCATAGCAGTCGTAATAGTAGGAGTGATCTTTGATAGGATTTGTTCAGAAAAGCATGGGTTGGAGGAAGTAAAGAGGTTGTGGAAGTATGAAGAAGCTATTTCCATTAGGTCGGTGTCGTTAGTACACCAAACATTATTGGAGTCGAAAAGACCAGAGATTGTGTTCTTCTTCTTTCTGCTAGAGGCTCGGGCATGAAAGAACCGAGTGTTTTTATCTCCTTGGGAGAGCCATAGATTGCGAGAACGCTGTGCCCAATATGCTTCTTGTACCTCAAGAAGTTTGTGAAGTTCAGATTTGGCAGAGATATATCTTTTTTCAGCCGAAGCTGAAAGAGGTCGTTGTAGAAGTTTATTAATTTTTGTTGTAAGAAGGTTGATACGACCATTGGTCTTAAATCTTTGTTGTGATTGCCATTCTCCTAGGCAGGATCCAATGGCTTTAATTTTATCCAAAGTGTTACCCTTGGTAGATGACCAAGTTTGTCTTACGACAGAAATACCTTCATCATTGGAAGCCCAGCAATTTTCAAATCTGAATTTGGATGATGGGGGACGATGATTTGTTAGAGAAGGAGGTTCCGTATTCAAGAGAAGAAAACAGTGATCTGATTTAGCGTCAAAGTCGGAAGTGATGCTATAATTGGGATAGGTGGATTTCCATGCCATATTCCCTACGAATCGATCTAATCTCTCAAATAAAGTAGGAGTTTTAGGCCCCGTTTTGGTCCAAGTAAACCAACCCGTTGTAGGTTTGCAATCAAAAAGGTAATTTCGTGAAAGACAATGGCGAAAGTTATTAATTTGAGATCTAGGCCGACGACAGCCACCTTGTTTTTCATTATCAGCTAGGATTTCGTTAAAGTCCCCGCCAAGAAGCCATGGTTGACCATCATTATTATTGAGTGAATTAATTAATTCCCAAGTTTTAGGTTTGTTACATGTTTCCGAGAAACCATGAATACCAGTGAAGTAAAATGAAGATGAATTACAACTAACATAAGTATGGATAAAGCGATCCGAATAAGCAAGCAAATCAATCTTATAAGTTTTTAAAGAAAATAAAGCGAGTCCAGAACATGTATCCGAAAAATCAACCGAAAAAACTAGGTTCATACCTAGCAAAGTACCAAGACGGCTATAAGCCGTATTTTTAAGTTTAGTTTCGCATAAAAAAAGTAAGTCTGGATTATGAAGTTGAATGTATTGCTGGAGATGTTGAACTGCCTGGACCTTCCCGAGGCCCTGGCAGTTCCAACATAAAATGATCATTTCCCTCGGCGGGGCTGCACCTCAGCCTCCGCCGGAGAGTTTTTTCCGCTGCTCATCCCAGCTTTCAAATTAGTTAGGTCAAGGTGAGAGTAGAGAGTTTTTTCCATTGGATTTTTAATTATTTGCGGATAAAGATTGTAGTTCAGAATAAAATTAAATTTTCCAAATAGATGTCCTTGAACATTTAATTTCACCATGAAGGTGATCGTGGTAATTTCCCCAAATGGGGATAGTAGAGAACCACCTAAGAAGGTGTTGGTGATTGAAATAGAATGGAAAGAATTCCATAGATATAAAATAATATGGATGGATATAATAAAAGGAAGAAAAATAATAGCTAGAGATAACAACAGAGCTACAGAGGCAATTGCAAAATAATAGTAATAATGATGGATGTAAGATGAGCGTTGAATGGGGTGGAAGGAATAAATAAACAAGAAAACAAGAAAATTAGCAGTAAAATCCGAATTGTATCTAGCATGATTAAATAGGAGCCATATAAGATTATAGAGTAGCCTATTGTCAAAAGTAGAGCATGGTAAAAAAATAATAAAGAAAATCCCTGGAGAGAAAGGTGGACGAAATGTATAAATTAAAAGAAAATACAAAATATTATGTGAGTGGAAAGAATAGTTCAATAGCATGAAATTATAGGATGCTCGATGGTGTATAATTTTGAAAGAAGGTATAATTATTGAATTTAAAAGAGAAAGAAGGATATGGTGGGGTTCATAGTTGACAAAAGTGGCATTCATATTGATTGAGAGCATATGTGGCCAAAAGTTATCATAATTGGTAATGGACCTATTTTTTTTAATATTATAAGTCCTTAAGGGAGGTACCCTTTGAATCGCAGTAACCAAGGAAAATAAAAAATGAAATAAGGGCATATTTTCAACATTACCGATATTATAATAAAGTAATGTGGGAACAATTAGATTTTTAATATCAAAATTAATGAAAAATAAAAGATAAATTGGAGTAATAAAAGATTTTTGTATCATTTGAATAGGAGTTATAATTTTAATTAGAGTGTGATAGATTAGGCAACCAGTAGTGATAATAAAGGATGCTTTATAATTTAGTTGGGAATTGATTAAGTATAGATCCAGAAAAATGATATATTGATAAGGATTGACCCTTGAGTGTTCGAATTTATTGTTAGAGATAAATTTTAAGGTGTTAATCAGAAATTGTGAATCATTTAAGTTAAAGACTTGAAATTGTGAATCATATAAGTTAATGACTTGAAATTGTGAATCATTTAAAGTTATATAAAACGGGTTTATAAAAGTAATAATTGGATTGTTGATTATTTGCGGATAAAGATTGTAGTTCAGAATTGAATGAAATTTTTCAGATAGATGTCCTTGAATATTTAATTTCACCATGAAGGTGATTGTGGTAATTTCCCCAAAGGGGGATAGTAGAGAACCACCTAAGAAGGTGTTGGTGATTGAAATAGAATGGAAAGAGTTCCATAGACATAAGATAATATGGATGGATATAATAAGAGGAAGAAAAATAATAGCTAGAGATAACAACAAAGCAACGGAGGCAATTGTAAAAAAATAATAATAATAATGATGGAAGTAATAAGAGGAAAAATTATGTAATAATCGAAAAAAATAACAAAGGAAGAAGCAATTATAGAAGAAAGAGAAAAATTTAAAAAAGATCCATAAGCTATAGACAAAGAAAGATGGAAAGCAAAATAAAAAATGAATATAATGGTAGTGGAGCAAAGAAGTCAGCGAAAACCATTTGAAGAGAAGAAAGAAAGTAAGCATAGTGGAAAGCATAAGATAATATATTAAAAGGATACCATTATAACTGGTTGTGGAAAAGATAGCTATAAGGATATGAGCTGGTAAAAAGTCAAACAACATATTAATAAAAGGATGATAGAAAAAGCAAGTAGAAAACCAAGAAAGAATAAATAAACAATAAAGCCAAAAGGAAAAGTAAAGCCTATAGCTGGAAAGGTGGAAAAGATAAACGAAAAGATAAGGAAAAGACAAAAAAGTGAAAAGCAATATAGAAAGTGGCATGGAGCTAAATTCAAGCAAGCAAACATAATTGAAAAATACGTAAATTGCAAAGGAAAAATAAAAAATAAAAAAATTGCAGTAAATAAAATTTAACCGAAAAGGACAGATAGTAAATAGAGTAAAAAAATGGTAGGATTGGAAAATAAAGCATTGGGGCCTGAGGAGCTCGCGTATAGGCCTGAGATAGGAAGCTCGGTAATAGCCAGAGAGCAGAGGCAAAAACGTAACATGCAAAACAAAATTAAAACGAATTAGTAGCTGGGAGAGAAGAACATAAAACTCAGGGAGGTGAGCAATAAAATTAAAGGCAAAAAGGATGAAGAAAAACGGTAATGATAAAAGATACATATGGATGGACATAGTGTAAAGATTGCAGGAAAAGCTAAGTGGAATAATAATGGAGGTAGAAAACATGGTCAATAAGATGAAAATAAAGGCAGCCCAATAATTGATATAACATTCATTATAGAACCATATAACAGACAGGTAGTAGTCAAGGAGGTACCCCACTTGGTGGTTCGAAAAATTTTCCCTAAAAAAATAGGGATTAAAATAAAAATTACAAATTAGTAAATAATGAATTAGATTGATGTAAATTAATAAGGAGTAATTATGGTTACTGAAGAAGATGTTGTAGGTCTGTTGAAACGGTACCCTTGAGTGGCCATTGAAATTATAATAAAGAGTGGCATGCAAAACAAAAATAAAAGGAAGAAGAGGTGAGGATATGTAAAAATATTTTATAAAGTAAAGTATCTTTGTAGGCAGGAGCCATATAAGATTATAAAATAAAAGGATAACAGGAGAAGAACACAGTAAAAATATAATAAAGAAAAAACCTAATATGAAGGGTGAACAATTTATATAAAGTAAAAGAAGAACCAAATTATTATTAGTCTGTACGAAGTAGTGCGATGGCATGAAGCCAGTAGATGTTCGATGATGGTTGAAAAATGTGAAGGAGATTATAATTATAGAATTTAAAAGAAGCAATGGAGTAAGGTTGAGCTGATGGTGGAGAAAGGTTGCATACATATTGATTGAGAGCATATGAGGCAGTATATTATCATACTTAGCAGTGGTCCTGTTTTTATGAAGAGAATAAATCCTTAAAAAATCATAAAGTGAAGAACAAATCAGTCTTGTTGTTGTAGCAATGTTAGGATCATGAAAGTTTAAAATTCCCAAATATTGGGTCGATATAGTGTTCCCATTAAAGGGTCGAATTGAAATACACCACATAGGGTGGAGAAGTATAATATAGACATTAAAAGTAAAAGAACATTGAAAGGTAATAGGAAATGATAGACTAGTCAAAAATGATGAAACATGGTAATGAAAAGATCTCATACATTCCTCATCATAGATCAAAAATTGCAAGTAAGAGATGCACAAAAATAACAGATGAAAGAAAATTTCAGTTCGTGGAAAGAACTCAGCATTGTCAGAATACTTTCTTCTAAAAAGAAGACAAAAGATAATCCTAACATAAGTAAAATTAAACATTGACCAGCAAAAGTGTGGAAGGCCTTGGATGCATATGACAAATTTTTTAAGAATCCAACCAAAGAAACTTAAATAATGATATATTAAGCAAGACAAAATAATAGAAGCTAAATCTGGAAATAGATACAAATTAAACCCTTCAAATTGACTAAAGGTTAAAAGCAAAAGGAAATCAGAGCGAAATTTGAAAGATGAAAAAAGAATTGGGTGACAAACCAGATTTTGATATCGTACCCACTGCAATATATAGAGATATGTACTCAAGCCAAACAGTTGATCAAAGAAAGTAGAAGATCGCGTCTGCGATCGGATCAGCGAAGTTGAGCCCTTGTTGTGATACGGTGAAGCAAGAAAAAACCCACATCGGAGATCCACCATAATAGCGATTGAGATGCAAAAACAAAGAGTGTAACTCGCAGGAAAAGAAAAAAATCGCCAATTAGATATAACTAAAGTGAAACAAAATAAGGGAAAGAAAAATCGTTTTAAAGACTGAAAAAATAAGTTAAATTGTAAAAAAATTAGGATATTGGCTCTCGAAAGTCTCTTACCTTGACGCGCATGGGTTTGTGGAGCAGATCGATCGCCGGCTGAAGGCGTGGTGAGAAAGAAGGGGAACAACACGGGGGTTGCAAGAGCGGCGGAAGCGATCAAAGGAAAAGGGAAAAGGGAAAAGAAAAGAAAGGGAACCAAAAACCCAGAGAAAATTGAGAGAATTTCGAGAGCCATCACACCCGTTGGAATTTTACCCGCTGGACTTTTAACTAAGTAAAAAATACCGAATTTGTGTTTTTGCAATATAATCTTGTTGAAAAGCTCGTAATCAATTATATGAACTCCTAAAATTGGATCAAAACTTGTTTTTCGGTCCTTTTTGTAGAGGTTTCGGACGAACGGGTCTAAATGGCCCTTAAAATGGACCCGTTGAACTTATAACTGAGTAAAAAGAACAGAAATTGAATTTTTGCAATACAATAGTGTTGAAAAGCTCGTAATCAACGATATGAACTCTTAAGTTTTGATGAAAACTTGTTTTGCGGTCCTTTTTGTAGAGGTTTCAGACGAGCGGGTCTAAATGGGCCATAAAATGGACCCGTTGGACTTTTAACTGAGTAAAATATTCAGAAATTGAGTTTTTGCAATATAATCTTGTTGAAACGATCGTAATCAATTATATGAACTCCTAAAATTTGATTAAAACTTGTTTTTCTGTCATTTTTGAAGAGTTTTCGGGCGAGCGGGTCTAAACGGGCCGTAAAATGGACCCGTTGGACTTTTAACTGAGTAAAAAACACCGAATTTGAGTTTTTGCAATATAATCTTGTTGAAAAGCTCCTAATCAATTATATGAACTCCTAAAATTGGATCAAAACTTGTTTTTCGGTCCTTTTTGTAGAGGTTTCGGACGAGCGAGTCTAAATGGGCCTTAAAATGGACCCGTTGAACTTATAACTACGTAAAAAGAACAGAAATTGAATTTTTGCAATACAATAGTGTTCAAAAGCTCGTAATCAACGATATGAACTCTTAAGTTTTGATTAAATCCTGTTTTGCGGTCCTTTTTGTAGAGGTTTCGGACGAGCGGGTCTAAATGGGCCGTGAAATGGACCCGTTGGACTTTTAACTGAGTAAAAAGTACAAAATTGAGTTTTTTCAATATAATCGTGTTGAAAAGATCGTAATCAATGATATGAAGTCCTAAAATTTGATTAAAACTTGTTTTTCGGTCATTTTTTAAAAGGTTTCGGGCGAGCGGGTCTAAATGGGCTGTAAAATGGACCCGCTGGACTTTTAACTAAGTAAAAAATACCGAATTTGTGTTTTTGCAATATAATCTTGTTGAAAAGCTCGTAATCAATTATATGAACTCCTAAAATTGGATCAAAACTTGTTTTTCGGTCCTTTTTGTAGAGGTTTCGGACGAACGGGTCTAAATGGCCCTTAAAATGGACCCGATGAACTTATAACTGAGTAAAAAGAACAGAAATTGAATTTTTGCAATACAATAGTGTTGAAAAGCTCGTAATCAACGATATGAACTCTTAAGTTTTGATGAAAACTTGTTTTGCGGTCCTTTTTGTAGAGGTTTCAGACGAGCAGGTCTAAATGGGCCGTAAAATGGACCCGTTGGACTTTTAACAGAGTAAAATATTCAGAAATTGAGTTTTTGCAATATAATCTTGTTGAAACGATCGTAATCAATTATATGAACTCCTAAAATTTGATTAAAAATTGTTTTTCTGTCATTTTTGAAGAGTTTTCGGTCGAGCGGGTCTAAATGGGCCGTAAAATGGACCCGTTGGACTTTTAACTGAGTAAAAAACACCGAATTTGAGTTTTTGCAATATAATCTTGTTGAAAAGCTCCTAATCAATTATATGAACTCCTAAAATTGGATCAAAACTTGTTTTTCGGTCCTTTTTGTAGAGGTTTCGGACGAGCGAGTCTAAATGGACCCGTTGAACTTATAACTACGTACAAAGAACAGAAAATGAATTTTTGCAATACAATATTGTTCAAAAGCTCGTAATCAACGATATGAACTCTTAAGTTTTTATTAAAACTTGTTTTCGGTCCTTTTTGTAGAGGTTTCGGACATGCGGGTCTAAATGGGCCGTAAAATGGACCCGTTGGACTTTTAACTAAGTAAAAAATACCGAATTTGTGTTTTTGCAATATAATCTTGTTGAAAACCTCGCAATCAATTATATGAACTCCTAAAATTTTATCAAAACTTGTTTTTCGGTCCTTTTTGTAGAGGTTTCGGGCGACCGAGTCTAAATGGGCCTTAAAATGGACTCGTTGGACTTTAAACTAAGTAAAAAATACCGAATTTGAGTTTTTGCAATATAATCTTGTTAAAAAGCTCGTAATCAATTATATGAACTCCTAAAATTGGATCAAAACTTGTTTTTCGATCCTTTTTGTAGAGGTTTCGGACGAGCGGGTCTAAATGGGCCTTAAAATGGACCCGTTGAACTTATAACTGCGTAAAAAGAACATAAATTGAATTTTTGCAAGACAATAGTGTTCAAAAGCTCGTAATCAACGATATGAACTCTTAAGTTTTGATTAAAACTTGTTTTGCGGTCCTTTTTGTAGAGGTTTTGGACGAGCGGGTATAAATGGGCCGTAAAATGGACCCGTTGGACTTTTAACTGAGTAAAAAATACAAAATTGAGTTTTTTCAATATAATCGTGTTGAAAAGATCGTAATCAATGATATGAAGTCCTAAAATTTGATTAAAACATGTTTTTCAGTCATTTTTGAAGAGGTTTCGAACGAGCGGGTCTAAATGGGCCGTAAAATAGACCCGTTGGACTTTTAACTAAGTAAAAAATACCGAATTTGAGTTTTTGCAATATAATCATGTTGAAAAGATCGTAACCAATTATATGAACTCCTAAAATTTTATCAAAACTAATTTTTGGTCCTATTTGTAGAGGTTTCGGGCGACCGGGTCTAAATGGCCCTTAAAATGGACCCGTTGGACTTTTAACTAAGTAAAAAATACTGAATTTGAGTTTTTGCAATATAATCTTGTTGAAAATCTCGTAATCAATTATATGAACTCCTAAAATTGGATCAAAACTTGTTTTTCGATCCTTTTTGTAGAGGTTTCAGACGAGCGGGTCTAAATGGGCCTTAAAATGGACCTGTTGAACTTATAACTGCGTAAAAAGAACAGAAATTGAATTTTTGCAATACAATAGTGTTGAAAAGCTCGTAATCAACGATATGAACCCTTAAGTTTTGATTAAAACTTGTTTTGCGGTCCTTTTGTAGAGGTTTCGGACGAGCGGGTCTAAATGGGCCGTAAAATGGACCCGTTGGACTTTTAACTGAGTAAAAAATACAGAAATGGACTTTTTGCAATATAATCTTGATGAAAAGCTCGTAATTAATTATATGAACTTCTAACATTTGATCAAAACTTGTTTTTCGGTCCTTTTTGTAGAGATTTCGGACGAGCGGGTCTAAATGGGCCTTAAAATGGACCCGTTGAACTTATAACTGCGTAAAAAGAACTTAAATTGAATTTTTGCAATACAATAGTGTTGAAAAGCTCGTAATCAACGATATGAACTCTTAAGTTTTGATTAAAACTTGTTTTGCGGTCCTTTTGTAGAGGTTTCAGACGAGCGGGTCTAAATGGGCCGTAAAATGGACCCGTTGGACTTTTAACTGAGTAAAAAGTACATAAATTGAGTTTTTGCAATATAATCGTGTTGAAAAGATCGTAATCAATTATATGAACTCCTAAAATTTGATTAAAACTTGTTTTTCAGTCATTTTTGAAGAGGTTTCGGGCGAGCGGGTCTAAATGGGCCGTAAAATGGACCCGTTGGACTTTTAACTAAGTAAAAAATACAGAAATTGAGTTTTTGCAATATAATCGTGTTGAAACGATCGAAATCAATTATATGAACTCCTAAAATTTGATTAAAACTTGTTTTTCAGTCATTTTTGAAGAGGTTTCGGGTGAGCGAGTCTAAATGGGCCGTAAAATGGACCCGTTGGACTTTTTTTTTAAGTAAAAAATACCGAATTTGAGTTTTTGCAATATAATCTTGTTTAAAAGCTCGTAATCAATTATATGAACTCCTAAAATTTGATTAAAACTTGTTTTTCGGTCTTTTTTGTAGAGGTTTCGGACGAGCGGGTCTAAATGGGCCTTAAAAGGGACCCGTTGAACTTATAACTGCGTAAAAACAACAGAAAAATAGTGTTGAAAAGCTTGTAATCAACGATATGAACTCTTAGGTTTTGATTAAAACTTGTTTTGCGGTCCTTTTTGTAGAGTTTTCGGACGAGCGGGTCTAAATGGGTCGTATAATGGACCCGTTGGAGTTTTAACTAAGTAAAAAGTACAAAACTTGAGTTTTTGCAATATAATCATGTTGAAAAGTTCGTTATCAATTATATGAACTCCTAAAATTTGATTAAAACTTGTTTTTCAGTCATTTTTGAAGAGGTTTCGGGCGAGCGGGTCTAAATGGGCCGTAAAATGGACCCGTTGGACTTTTAACTGAGCAAAAAATACAGAAATGGACTTTTTGCAATATAATCTTGTTGAAAAGCTCGTAATCAATTATATGAACTCCTAAAATTGGAGCAAAACTTGTTTTTCGGTCCTTTTTGTAGTGGTTTCGGACGAGTGGGTCTAAATGGGCCTTAAAATGGACCCGTTGAACTTATAACTGCGTAAAAAGAACATAAATTAAATTTTTGCAATACAATAGTGTTGAAAAGCTTGTAATCAAACATATGAACCCTTAAGGTTTGATTAAAACTTGTTTTGCGGTCCTTTTGTAGAGGTTTCGGACGAGTAGGTCTAAATGGGCCGTAAAATGGACCCGTTGGACTTTTAACTGAGTAAAAAGTACATAAATTGAGTTTTTGCAATATAATCGTGTTGAAAAGGTCGTAATCAATTATATGAACTCCTAAAATTTGATTAAAACATGTTTTTCAGTCATTTTTGAAGAGGTTTCGGGCGAGCGGGTCTAAATGGGCCGTAAAATGGACCCGTTGGACTTTTAGCTGAGTAAAAAATATCAAATTTGAGTTTTTGACTTATAATCTTTTCGAAAAGCTCGTAATCAATTATATGAACTCGTAAAATTGGATCAAAACTTGTTTTTCGGTCCTTTTTGTAGATGTTTCGGACGAGCGGGTCTAAATGGGCCTTAAAATGGACCCGTTGAACTTATAACTGCGTAAAAAGAACAGAAATTGAATTTTTGCAACACAATAGTGTTGAAAAGCTCGTAATCAACGATATGAACTCTTAAGTTTTGATTAAAACTTGTTTTGCGGTCCTTTTTGTAGAGGTTTCGGACGAGCGGGTCTAAATGGGCCGTAAAATGGACCCGTTAGACTTTTAACTAACTAAAAAATACAGAAATTGAGTTTTTGCAATATAATTGTGTTGAAACGATCGTAATCAATTATATGAACTCCTAAAATTTGATTAAAACTTGTTTTTCAGTCATTTTTGAAAGAGGTTTCGGGCGAGCGAGTCTAAATGGGCCGTAAAATGGACCCGTTGGACTTTTAACTGAGTAAAAAATACAGAAATGGACTTTTTGCAATATAATCTTGTTGAAAAGTTCGTAATCAATTATATGAACTCCTAAAATTGGATCAAAACTTGTTTTTCGGTCCTTTTTGTAGTGGTTTTGGACCAGCGGGTCTAAATGCGCCGTAAAATGGACCCGTTGGACTTTTAACTAAGTAAAAAGTACAAAAATTGAGTTTTTGCAATATAATCGTGTTGAAAAGATCGTAATCAATGATATGGAGTCCTAAAATTTGATTAAAACCTTTTTTTGGTCATTTTTGAAGAGGTTTCGGGCGAACGAGTCTAAATTGGCCGTAAAATGGACCCGTTGGACTTTTAACTGAGTAAAAAATACCGAATTTGAGTTTTTGCAATATAATCTTGTTGAAAAGCTCGTAATCAATTATATGAACTCCTAAAATTTGATTAAAACCTGTTTTTCGGTCATTTTTGAAGAGATTTCGGGCGAGTGGGTCTAAATGGGCCGTAAAATGGACCCGTTGGACTTTTAACTGAGTAAAAAGAACAAAAATTGTGATTTTGCAATATAGTCGTGTTGAAAAGATCATAATCAATTATATGAACTCCTAAAATTTGATTAAAACTTGTTTTTCAGTCATTTTTGAAGAGGTTTCGGGCGAGCGGGTCTAAATGGGTCGTAAAATGGACCCGTTGGACTTTTAACTGAGTAAAAAATACCGAATTTGAGTTTTTGCAATATAATCTTGTTGAAAAGCTCGTAATCAATTATATGAACTCCTAAAATTTGATCAAAACTTGTTTTTCGGTCCTTTTTGTAGAGGTTGCGGGCGACCGGGTCTAAATGGGCTTAAAAATGGACCCGTTGAACTTATAACTGCGTAAAAAGAATAGGAATTGAATTTTTGCAATACAATAGTGTTGAAAAGCTCGTAATCAATGATATGAACTCTTAAGTTTTGATTAAAACTTGTTTTGCGGTCCTTTTTGTAGAGGTTTCGGACGAGCGGGTGTAAATGGGCCGTAAAATGGACCCGTTGGACTTTCAACTGAGTAAAAAAATACAGAAATTGAGTTTTTACAATATAATCGTGTTGAAACGATCGTAATCAATTATATGAACTCCTAAAATTTGATAAAAACTTGTTTTCAGTCATTTTTTAAGAGGTTTCGGGCGAGCGGGTCTAAATGGACCGTAAAATGGACCCGTTGGACTTTTAACTGAGTAAAAAATACAGAAATGGACTTTTTGCAATATAATCTTGTTGAAAAGCTTGTAATCAATTATATGAACTCCTAAAATTGGATCAAAACTTGTTTTTCGCTCCTTTTTGTAGTGGTTTCGGACGAGCGGGTCTAAATGGGCCTTAAAATGGACCCGTTGAACTTATAACTGCGTAAAAACAACATAAATTGAATTTTTGCAATACAATAGTGTTGAAAAGCTCGTAATCAACGATATGAATCTTAAGTTTGGATTAAAACTTGTTTTGCGGTCCTTTTGTAGAGGTTTCGGACGATCGGGTCTAACTGGGCCGTAAAATGGACCCGTTGGACTTTTCACTGAGTAAAAAGTACAAAAATTAAATTTTTGCAATATAAGCGTGTTGAATAGATCGTAATCAATTATATGAACTCCTAAAATTTGATTAAAACTTGTTTTTCGGTCATTTTTGAAGAGGTTTCGGGCGAGCGGGTCTAAATGGGCCGTAAAATGGACCCGTTGGACTTTTAACTAAGTAAAAAATACTGAATTTGAGTTTTTGCAATATAATCTTGTTGAAAAGCCCGTAATCAATTATATGAACTCGTAAAATTGGATAAAAACTTGTTTTTCGGTCCTTTTGTAGAGGTTTCGGACGAGCGGGTCTAAATGGGCCTTAAAATTAGACCTGGCAAACTTGACCCGAGACCCGAAAACCGAACCGATTTACCCGAACCGAACCCGAAACCGAACCGAACATGCTTACCCGAAATTTGACCCGAAACCCGAAACCGAACCGAAAATGAACTGATTTTTAGTTGAACCGAAATGGACCCGAACCGATAGACCTGAACCGAATGGAACCGAACCGAATGAAACCGAACCGAATGGACCCGAACCGAAGACAACCCGAAATAAATAAAAGATATTAATAGAAATAAAAAAAGATGAGATATGAACAATCGCACAACTCACCAAAAAGTTAAATATATTGGCTTTATAAAGCCATATAAAGGGTGTAAAAAACTGACCAACCTAAAAACTTGATTAAAACCGACCGATCTCCCATCAACCAGAAATTGACCCGAACCGATCCGAACCGAACAGAACCGAAAATCAACTGAACCGAAAATCAACCGACCCGAAAATCAACCGAACAATAGAACCGAACTGGAACCGAACCGAACCGAACCCGAACCGAACCGAATCTGAACCGAATGATATCAGACCCGAAATAACCGAAACCGAAATGACCCGAACCGAACCCGAACCAATTGACCCGTTTGCCACCTCTACTTAAAATGGACCCGTTGAACTTATAACTGCGTAAAAAGAACAGAAATTGAATTTTTGCAATACAATAGTGTTGAAAAGCTCGTAATCAACGATATGAACTCTTAAGTTTTGATTAAAACTTGTTTTGCAGTCCTTTTGTAGAGGTTTCGGACGAGCGGGTCTAAATGGGCCGTAAAATGGACCCGTTGGACTTTTAACTGAGTAAAAAATACAGAAATTGAGTTTTTGCAATATAATCATGTTGAAATGATCGTAATCAATTATATGAACTCCTAAAATTTGATTAAAACTTGTTTTTCAGTCATTTTTGAAGAGGTTTCGGGTGAGCGAGTCTAAATGGGCCGTAAAATGGACCCGTTGGACTTTTAACTGAGTAAAAAATACAGAAATGTACTTTTTGCAATATAATCTTGTTGAAAAGCTCGTAATCAATTATATGAACTCCTAAAATTAGATCAAAACTTGTTTTTCGGTCCTTTTTGTAGTGGTTTCGGACGAGCGGGTCTAAATGGGCCTTAAAATGGACCCGTTGAACTTATAACTGCGTAAAAAGAACATAAATTGAATTTTTGCAATACAATAGTGTTGAAAAGCTCGTAATCAACGATATGAACTCTTAAGTTTTGATTAAAACTTGTTTTGCGGTCCTTTTTGTAGAGGTTTCGGACGAGCGGGTTTAAATGGGCCTTAAAATGGACCTGTTGAACTTATAATTGCGTAAAAAGAACAGAAATTGAATTTTTGCAATACAATAGTGTTGAATAGCTCGTAATCAACGATATGAACTCTTAAGTTTTGATTAAAACTTGTTTTGCGGTCCTTTTTATAGAGGTTTCAGACGAGCGGGTCTAAATGGGCCGTAAAATGGACCCGTTAGACTTTTAACTGAGTAAAAAGTACATAAATTGAGTTTTTGCAATATAATCGTGTTGAAAAGATCGTAATCAATTATATGAACTCCTAAAACTTGATTAAAACTTGTTTTTCAGTCATTTTTGAAGAGGTTTCGGGCGAGCGGGTCTAAATGGGCCGTAAAATGGACCCGTTGGACTTTTAACTAAGTAAAAAATACCGAATTTTAGATTTTACAATATAATCTTGTTGAAAAGCTCGTAATCAATTATATGAACTCCTAAAATTAGATCAAAACTTGTTTTTCGGTCCTTTTTGTAGTGGTTTCGGACGAGCGGGTCTAAATGGGCCTTAAAATGGACCCGTTGAACTTATAACTGCGTAAAAAGAACATAAATTGAATTTTTGTAATACAATAGTGTTGAAAAGCTCGTAATCAACGATATGAACTCTTAAGTTTTGATTAAAACTTGTTTTGCGGTCCTTTTTGTAGAGGTTTCGGACGAGCGGGTTTAAATGGGCCTTAAAATGGACCTGTTGAACTTATAATTGCGTAAAAAGAACAGAAATTGAATTTTTGCAATACAATAGTGTTGAATAGCTCGTAATCAACGATATGAACTCTTAAGTTTTGATTAAAACTTGTTTTGCGGTCCTTTTTATAGAGGTTTCAGACGAGCGGGTCTAAATGGGCCGTAAAATGGACCCGTTAGACTTTTAACTGAGTAAAAAGTACATAAATTGAGTTTTTGCAATATAATCGTGTTGAAAAGATCGTAATCAATTATATGAACTCCTAAAACTTGATTAAAACTTGTTTTTCAGTCATTTTTGAAGAGGTTTCGGGCGAGCGGGTCTAAATGGGCCGTAAAATGGACCCGTTGGACTTTTAACTAAGTAAAAAATACCGAATTTTAGATTTTACAATATAATCTTGTTGAAAAGCTCGTAATCAATTATATGAACTCCTAAAATTTTATCAAAACTTGTTTTTCGGTCCTTTTTGTAAGGTTTCGGGCGACCGGGTCTAAATGAGCCTTAAAATGGACTCGTTGGACTTTTTACTGAGTAAAAAATACTGAATTTGAGTTTTTGCAATATAATCTTGTTGAAAAGCTCGTAATCAATTATATGAACTCCTAAAATTGGATCAAAACTTGTTTTTCGATCCTTTTTGTAGAGGTTTCGGACGAGCGGGTCAAAATGGGGCTTAAAATGGACCTGTTGAACTTATAACTACGTAAAAAGAACAGAAATTGAATTTTTGCAATACAATAGTGTTGAAAAGCTCGTAATCAACGATATGAACTCTTAAGTTTTAATTAAAACTTGTTTTGCGGTCCTTTTTGTAGAGGTTTCGGACGAGCTGGTCTAAATGGGCCGTAAGATGGACCCGTTGGACTTTTAACTGAGTAAAAAGTACAAAAATGGAGTTTTTGCAATATAATCGTGTTGAAAATATCGTAATCAATTATATGAACTCCTAAAATTTGATTAAAACTTGTTTTTCAGTCATTTTTGAAGAGGTTTCGGGCGAGCGGGTCTAAATGGGCCGTAAATGGACCCGTTGGACTTTTAACTGAGTAAAAAATACCGAATTTGATTTTTTGCAATATAATCTTGTTGAAAAGCTCGTAATCAATTATATGAACTCCTAAAATTGAATCAAAACTTATTTTTCGGTCCTTTTTGTAGAGGTTTCAGGCGAGCGGGTCTAAATGGGCCTCAAAATGGACCCGTTGAACTTATAACTGCGTAAAAAGAACAGAAATTGAATTTTTGCAATACAATAGTGTTGAAAAGCTCGTAATCAACGATATGAACTCTTAAGTTTTGATTAAAACTTGTTTTGCGGTCCTTTTTGTAGAGGTTTCGGACGAGCGGGTCTAAATGGGCCGTAAAATGGACCCGTTGGACTTTTAACTGAGTAAAAAATACAGAAATTGAGCTTTTGCAATATAATCGTGTTGAAAAGATCGTAATCAATTATATGAACTCCTAAAATTTGATTAAAACATGTTTTTCAGTCATTTTTGATGAGGTTTCGGGCGAGCGGGTCTAAATGGGACGTAAAATGGACCCGTTGGACTTTTAACTGAGTAAAAACACCGAATTTGAGTTTTTGCAATATAATCTTGTTGAAAAGCTAGTAATCAATTATATGAACTCCTAAAATTGGATCAAAACTTGTTTTTCGGGCCTTTTTGTAGAGGTTGCGGACGAGCGAGTCTAAATGGGCCTTAAAATGGACCCGTTGAACTTATAACTACGTAAAAAGAACATAAATTGAATTTTTGCAATACAATAGTGTTCAAAAGCTCGTAATCAACGATATGAACTCTTAAGTTTTGATGAAATCTTGTTTTGCGGTCCTTTTTATAGAGGTTTCGGACGAGAGGGTCTAAATGTGCCGTAAAATGGACCCGTTGGACTTTTAACTGAGTAAAAAGTACAAAATTGAGTTTTTTCAATATAATCGTGTTGAAAAGATCGTAATCAATGATATGAAGTCCTATAGTTTGATTAAAACTTGTTTTTCGGTCATTTTTGAAGAGGTTTCGGGCGAGCGGGTCTAAATGGGCTGTAAAATGGACCCGCTGGACTTTTAACTCAGTAAAAAATACCGAATTTGTGTTTTTGCAATATAATCTTGTTGAAAAGCTCGTAATCAATTATATGAACTCCTAAAATTGGATCAAAACTTGTTTTTTGGTCCTTTTTGTAGAGGTTTCGGACAAGCGGGTCTAAATGGCCCTTAAAATGGACGCGTTGAACTTATAACTGCGTAAAAAGAACAGAAATTTAATTTTTGCTATACAATAGTCTTGAAAAGCTCGTAATCAACGATATGAACTCTTAAGTTTTGATTAAAACTTGTTTTGCGGTCCTTTTTGTAGAGGTTTCGGACGAGCGGGTATAAATGGGCCGTAAAATGGACCCGTTGGACTTTTAACTGAGTAAAAAATACAAAATTTAGTTTTTTCAATATAATCGTGTTGAAAAGATCGTAATCAATGATATGAAGTCCTAAAATTTGATTAAAACATGTTTTTCGGTCATTTTTGAAGAGGTTTCGGGCGAGCGGGTCTAAATGGGCTGTAAAATGGACCCGCTGGACTTTTAACTAAGTAAATAATACCGAATTTGTGTTTTTGCAATATAATCTTGTTGAAAAGCTCGTAATCAATTATATGAACTCCTAAAATTGGATCAAAACTTGTTTTTCGGTCCTTTTTGTAGAAGTTTCGGACGAACGGGTCTAAATGGCCCTTAAAATGGACCCGTTGAACTTATAACTGAGTAAAAAGAACAGAAATTGAATTTTTGCAATACAATAGTGTTGAAAAGCTCGTAATCAACGATATGAACTCTTAAGTTTTGATGAAAACTTGTTTTGCGGTCCTTTTTGTAGAGGTTTCAGACGAGCGGGTCTAAATGGGCCATAAAATGGACCCGTTGGACTTTTAACTGAGTAAAATATTCAGAAATTGAGTTTTTGCAATATAATCTTGTTGAAACGATCGTAATCAATTATATGAACTCCTAAAATTTGATTAAAACTTGTTTTCTGTCATTTTTGAAGAGTTTTCGGGCGAGCGGGTCTAAATGGGCCGTAAAATGGACCCGTTGGACTTTTAACTGAGTAAAAAACACCGAATTTGAGTTTTTGCAATATAATCTTGTTGAAAAGCTCCTAATCAATTATATGAACTCCTAAAATTGGATCAAAACTTGTTTTTCGGTCCTTTTTGTAGAGGTTTCGGACGAGCGAGTCTAAATGGGCCTTAAAATGGACCCGTTGAACTTATAACTACGTAAAAAGAACATAAATTGAATTTTTGCAATACAATAGTGTTCAAAAGCTCGTAATCAACGATATGAACTCTTAAGTTTTGATTAAATCCTGTTTTGCGGTCCTTTTTGTAGAGGTTTCGGACGAGCGGGTCTAAATGGGCCGTGAAATGGACCCGTTGGACTTTTAACTGAGTAAAAACTACAAAATTGAGTTTTTTCAATATAATCGTGTTGAAAAGATCGTAATCAATGATATGAAGTCCTAAAATTTGATTAAAACTTGTTTTTCGGTCATTTTTTAAAAGGTTTCGGGCGAGCGGGTCTAAATGGGCTGTAAAATGGACCCGCTGGACTTTTAACTAAGTAAAAAAAACCGAATTTGTGTTTTTGCAATATAATCTTGTTGAAAAGCTCGTAATCAATTATATGAACTCCTAAAATTGGATCAAAACTTGTTTTTCGGTCCTTTTTGTAGAGGTTTCGGACGAACGGGTCTAAATGGCCCTTAAAATGGACCCGATGAACTTATAACTGAGTAAAAAGAACAGAAATTGAATTTTTGCAATACAATAGTGTTGAAAAGCTCGTAATCAACGATATGAACTCTTAAGTTTTGATGAAAACTTGTTTTGCGGTCCTTTTTGTAGAGGTTTCAGACGAGCAGGTCTAAATGGGCCGTAAAATGGACCCGTTGGACTTTTAACTGAGTAAAATATTCAGAAATTGAGTTTTTGCAATATAATCTTGTTGAAACGATCGTAATCAATTATATGAACTCCTAAAATTTGATTAAAACTTGTTTTTCTGTCATTTTTGAAGAGTTTTCGGTCGAGCGGGTCTAAATGGGCCGTAAAATGGACCCGTTGGACTTTTAACTGAGTAAAAAACACCGAATTTGAGTTTTTGCAATATAATCTTGTTGAAAAGCTCCTAATCAATTATATGAACTCCTAAAATTGGATCAAAACTTGTTTTTCGGTCCTTTTTGTAGAGGTTTCGGACGAGCGAGTCTAAATGGACCCGTTGAACTTATAACTACGTACAAAGAACAGAAATTGAATTTTTGCAATACAATATTGTTCAAAAGCTCGTAATCAACGATATGAACTCTTAAGTTTTTATTAAAACTTGTTTTCGGTCCTTTTTGTAGAGGTTTCAGACGAGCGGGTCTAAATGGGCCATAAAATGGACCCGTTGGACTTTTAACTAAGTAAAAAATACCGAATTTGTGTTTTTGCAATATAATCTTGTTGAAAACCTCGCAATCAATTATATGAACTCCTAAAATTTTATCAAAACTTGTTTTTCGGTCTTTTTTGTAGAGGTTTCGGGCGACCGAGTCTAAATGGGCCTTAAAATGGACTCGTTGGACTTTAAACTAAGTAAAAAATACCGAATTTGAGTTTTTGCAATATAATCTTGTTAAAAAGCTCGTAATCAATTATATGAACTCCTAAAATTGGATCAAAACTTGTTTTTCGATCCTTTTTGTAGAGGTTTCGGACGAGCGGGTCTAAATGGGCCTTAAAATGGACCCGTTGAACTTATAACTGCGTAAAAAGAACATAAATTGAATTTTTGCAAGACAATAGTGTTCAAAAGCTCGTAATCAACGATATGAACTCTTAAGTTTTGATTAAAACTTGTTTTGCGGTCCTTTTTGTAGAGGTTTTGGACGAGCGGGTCTACATGGGCCGTGAAATGGACCCGTTGGACTTTTAACTAAGTAAAAAATGCCGAATTTGAGTTTTTGCAATACAATCTTGTTGAAAACTCGTAATCAATTATATGAACTACTAAAATTGGATCAAAACTTGTTTTCGGTCTTTTTTGTAGAGGTTTCGAACGAGCGGGTCTAAATGGGCCGTAAAATGGACCCGTTAGACTTTTAACTAAGTAAAAAATACCGAATTTGAGTTTTTGCAATACAATCTTGTTGAAAAGCTCGTAATCAATTATATGAACTCGTAAGATTGGATCAAAACTTGTTTTTCGGTCCTTTTTGTAGAGGTTTCGGACGAGCGGGTCTAAATGGGCCTTAAAATGGACCCGTTGAACTTATAACAGCGTAAAAAGAACATAAATTGAATTTTTGCAATACAATAGTGTTGAAAAGCTCGTAATCAACGATATGAACTCTTAAGTTTTGATTAAAACTTGTTTTGCGATCCTTTTTGTAGAGGTTTTCGACGAGCGGGTCTAAATGGGCCGTGAAATGGACCCGTTGGACTTTTAGCTAAGTAAAAAAAAGCCGAATTTGAGTTTTTGCAATATAATCTTGTTGAAAAGCTCGTAATCAATTATATGAACTCCTAAAATTGGATCAAAACTTGTTTTTCGGTCCTCTTTGTAGAGGTTTCGAACGAGCGGTTCTAAATGGGCCGTAAAATGGACCCGTTGGACTTTTAACTGAGTAAAAAGTACAAAAATTGAGTTTTTGCAATATAATCGTGTTGAAAAGATGGTAATCAATTATATGAACTCCTAAAATTTGATTACAACTTGTTTTTCAGTCATTTTTAAAGAGGTTTCGGGCGAGCGGGTCTAAATGGGTCGTAAAATGGACCCGTTGGACTTTTAACTGAGTAAAAAATACCGAATTTGAGATTTTGCAATATAATCTTTTTGAAAAGCTCGTAATCAATTATATGAACTCCTAAAATTGGATCAAAACTTGTTTTTTGGTCCTTTTTGTAGAGGTTTCGGACGAGCGGGTCTCAATGGGCCTTAAAATGGACCCGTTGAACTTATAATTGCGTAAAAAGAACAAAAATTGAATTTTTGCAATACAATAGTGTTGAAAAGCTCGTAATCAACGATATGAACTCTTAGGTTTTGATTAAAACTTGTTTTGCGGTCCTTTTTGTAGAGGTTTCGGACGAGCGGGTCTAAACGGGCCGTAAAATGGACCCGTTGGACTTTTAACTATGTAAAAAATACCGAATTTGAGTTTTTGCAATATAATCGTGTTTAAACAATCATAATCAATTATATGAACTCCTAAAATTGGATCAAAACTTGTTTTCGGTCCTTTTTGTAGAGGTTTCGGACGAGGGGGTCTAAATGGGCCTTAAAATGGACCCGTTGTACTTATAACTGCGTAAAAAGAACATAAATTGAATTTTTGCAAAACAATAGTGTTGAAAAGCTCGTAATCAACGATATGAACTCTTAAGTTTGGATTAAAACTTGTTTTGCGGTCCTTTTTGTAGAGGTTTCGGACGAGCGGGTCTAAATGGGCCGTAAAATGGACCCGTTGGACTTTTAATTGAGTAAAAAATACCGAATTTTAGTTTTTGCAATATAATCGTGTTGAAAAGATCGTACTCAATTATATGAACTCCTAAAATTGGATCAAAACTTGTTTTTCAGTCATTTTTGAAGAGGTTTCGAACGAGCGGGTCTAAATGGGCCGTAAAATAGACCCGTTGGACTTTTAACTAAGTAAAAAATACCGAATTTGAGTTTTTGCAATATAATCATGTTGAAAAGATCGTAACCAATTATATGAACTCCTAAAATTTTATCAAAACTAATTTTTGGTCCTATTTGTAGAGGTTTCGGGCGACCGGGTCTAAATGGCCCTTAAAATGGACCCGTTGGACTTTTAACTAAGTAAAAAATACCGAATTTGAGTTTTTGCAATATAATCTTGTTGAAAATCTCGTAATCAATTATATGAACTCCTAAAATTGGATCAAAACTTGTTTTTCGATCCTTTTTGTAGAGGTTTCAGACGAGCGGGTCTAAATGGGCCTTAAAATGGACCTGTTGAACTTATAACTGCGTAAAAAGAACAGAAATTGAATTTTTGCAATACAATAGTGTTGAAAAGCTCGTAATCAACGATATGAACCCTTAAGTTTTGATTAAAACTTGTTTTGCGGTCCTTTTGTAGAGGTTTCGGACGAGCGGATCTAAATGGGCCGTAAAATGGACCCGTTGGACTTTTAACTGAGTAAAAAATACAGAAATGGAATTTTTGCAATATAATCTTGATGAAAAGCTCGTAATTAATTATATGAACTTCTAACATTTGATCAAAACTTGTTTTTCGGTCCTTTTTGTAGAGATTTCGGACGAGCGGGTCTAAATGGGCCTTAAAATGGACCCGTTGAACTTATAACTGCGTAAAAAGAACTTAAATTGAATTTTTGCAATACAATAGTGTTGAAAAGCTCGTAATCAACGATATGAACTCTTAAGTTTTGATTAAAACTTGTTTTGCGGTCCTTTTGTAGAGGTTTCGGACGAGCGGGTCTAAATGGGCCGTAAAATGGACCCGTTGGACTTTTAACTGAGTAAAAAGTACATAAATTGAGTTTTTGCAATATAATCGTGTTGAAAAGATCGTAATCAATTATATGAACTCCTAAAATTTGATTAAAACTTGTTTTTCAGTCGTTTTTGAAGAGGTTTCGGGCGAGCGGGTCTAAATGGGCCGTAAAATGGACCCGTTGGACTTTTAACTAAGTAAAAAATACAGAAATTGAGTTTTTGCAATATAATCGTGTTGAAACGATCGAAATCAATTATATGAACTCCTAAAATTTGATTAAAACTTGTTTTTCAGTCATTTTTGAAGAGGTTTCGGGTGAGCGAGTCTAAATGGGCCGTAAAATGGACCCGTTGGACTTTTAACTAAGTAAAAAATACCGAATTTGAGTTTTTGCAATATAATCTTGTTGAAAAGCTCGTAATCAATTATATGAACTCCTAAAATTGGATCAAAACTTGTTTTTCGGTCCTTTTTGTAGAGGTTTCGGACGAGCGGGTCTAAATGGGCCTTAAAAGGGACCCGTTGAACTTATAACTGCGTAAAAACAACAGAAAAATAGTGTTGAAAAGCTCGTAATCAACGATATGAACTCTTAGGTTTTGATTAAAACTTGTTTTGCGGTCCTTTTTGTAGAGTTTTCGGACGAGCGGGTCTAAATGGGCCGTATAATGGACCCGTTGGAGTTTTAACTAAGTAAAAAGTACAAAACTTGAGTTTTTGCAATATAATCATGTTGAAAAGATCGTTATCAATTATATGAACTCCTAAAATTTGATTAAAACTTGTTTTTCAGTCATTTTTGAAGAGGTTTCGGGCGAGCGGGTCTAAATGGGCCGTAAAATGGACCCGTTGGACTTTTAACTGAGCAAAAAATACAGAAATGGACTTTTTGCAATATAATCTTGTTGAAAAGCTCGTAATCAATTATATGAACTCCTAAAATTGGAGCAAAACTTGTTTTTCGGTCCTTTTTGTAGTGGTTTCGGACGAGCGGGTCTAAATGGGCCTTAAAATGGACCCGTTGAACTTATAACTGCGTAAAAAGAACATAAATTGAATTTTTGCAATACAATAGTGTTGAAAAGCTTGTAATCAAACATATGAACCCTTAAGGTTTGATTAAAACTTGTTTTGCGGTCCTTTTGTAGAGGTTTCGGACGAGTAGGTCTAAATGGGCCGTAAAATGGACCCGTGGGACTTTTAACTGAGTAAAAAGTACATAAATTGAGTTTTTGCAATATAATCGTGTTGAAAAGGTCGTAATCAATTATATGAACTCCTAAAATTTGATTAAAACATGTTTTTCAGTCATTTTTGAAGAGGTTTCGGGCGAGCGGGTCTAAATGGGCCGTAAAATGGACCCGTTGGACTTTTAGCTGAGTAAAAAATATCAAATTTGAGTTTTTGACTTATAATCTTGTCGAAAAGCTCGTAATCAATTATATGAAGTCGTAAAATTGGATCAAAACTTGTTTTTCGGTCCTTTTTGTAGAGGTTTCGGACGAGCGGGTCTAAATGGGCGTTAAAATGGACCCGTTGAACTTATAACTGCGTAAAAAGAACAGAAATTGAATTTTTGCAACACAATAGTGTTGAAAAGCTCGTAATCAACGATATGAACTCTTAAGTTTTGATTAAAACTTGTTTTGCGGTCCTTTTTGTAGAGGTTTCGGACGAGCGGGTCTAAATGGGCCGTAAAATGGACCCGTTAGACTTTTAACTAACTAAAAAATACAGAAATTGAGTTTTTGCAATATAATTGTGTTGAAACGATCGTAATCAATTATATGAACTCCTAAAATTTGATTAAAACTTGTTTTTCAGTCATTTTTGAAAGAGGTTTCGGGCGAGCGAGTCTAAATGGGCCGTAAAATGGACCCGTTGGACTTTTAACTGAGTAAAAAATACAAAAATGGACTTTTTGCAATATAATCTTGTTGAAAAGTTCGTAATCAATTATATGAACTCCTAAAATTGGATCAAAACTTGTTTTTCGGTCCTTTTTGTAGTGGTTTTGGACCAGCGGGTCTAAATGGGCCGTAAAATGGACCCGTTGGACTTTTAACTAAGTAAAAAGTACAAAAATTGAGTTTTTGCAATATAATCGTGTTGAAAAGATCGTAATCAATGATATGGAGTCTTAAAATTTGATTAAAACCTTTTTTTGGTCATTTTTGAAGAGGTTTCGGGCGAACGAGTCTAAATGGGCCGTAAAATGGACCCGTTGGACTTTTAACTGAGTAAAAAATACCGAATTTGAGTTTTTGCAATATAATCTTGTTGAAAAGCTCGTAATCAATTATATGAACTCCTAAAATTTGATTAAAACCTGTTTTTCGGTCATTTTTGAAGAGATTTCGGGCGAGTGGGTCTAAATGGGCCGTAAAATGGACCCGTTGGACTTTTAATTGAGTAAAAAATACCGAATTTGAGTTTTTGCAATATAATCTTGTTGAAAAGCTCGTAATCATTTTTGAAGAGGTTTCGGACGAGCGGGTCTAAATGGGCCTTAAAATGGACCTGTTGAACTTATAACTGCGTAAAAAGAACAGAAATTGAATTTTTGCAATACAATCGTGTTGAAAAGCTCGTAATCAGCTATATGAACTCCTAGAATTTGATTAAAACTTGTTTTTCAGTCATTTTTGAAGAGATTTTGGGCGAGCGGGTCTAAATGGGCCGTAAAATGGACCCGTTGGACTTTTAACTGAGTAAAAAGAACAAAAATTGTGATTTTGCAATATAGTCGTGTTGAAAAGATCATAATCAATTATATGAACTCCTAAAATTTGATTAAAACTTGTTTTTCAGTCATTTTTGAAGAGGTTTCGGGCGAGCGGGTCTAAATGGGTCGTAAAATAGACCCGTTGGACTTTTAACTGAGTAAAAAATACCGAATTTGAGTTTTTGCAATATAATCTTGTTGAAAAGCTCGTAATCAATTATATGAACTCCTAAAATTTGATCAAAACTTGTTTTTCGGTCCTTTTTGTAGAGGTTGCGGGCGACCGGGTCTAAATGGGCTTAAAAATGGACCCGTTGAACTTATAACTGCATAAAAAGAATAGGAATTGAATTTTTGCAATACAATAGTGTTGAAAAGCTCGTAATCAATGATATGAACTCTTAAGTTTTGATTAAAACTTGTTTTGCGGTCCTTTTTGTAGAGGTTTCGGACGAGCAGGTGTAAATGGGCCGTAAAATGGACCCGTTGGACTTTCAACTGAGTAAAAAAATACAGAAATTGAGTTTTTACAATATAATCGTGTTGAAACGATCGTAATCAATTATATGAACTCCTAAAATTTGATTACAACTTGTTTTTCAGTAATTTTTAAAGAGGTTTCGGGCGAGCGGGTCTAAATGGGTCGTAAAATGGACCCGTTGGACTTTTAACTGAGTAAAAAATACCGAATTTGAGATTTTGCAATATAATCTTGTTGAAAAGCTCGTAATCAATTATATGAACTCCTAAAATTGGATCAAAACTTGTTTTTTGGTCCTTTTTGTAGAGGTTTCGGACGAGCGGGTCTCAATGGGCCTTAAAATGGACCCGTTGAACTTATAATTGCGTAAAAAGAACAAAAATTGAATTTTTGCAATACAATAGTGTTGAAAAGCTCGTAATCAACGATATGAACTCTTAGGTTTTGATTAAAACTTGTTTTGCGGTCCTTTTTGTAGAGGTTTCGGACGAGCGGGTCTAAACGGGCCGTAAAATGGACCCGTTGGACTTTTAACTAAGTAAAAAATACCGAATTTGAGTTTTTGCAATATAATCGTGTTTAAACAATCATAATCAATTATATGAACTCCTAAAATTGGATCAAAACTTGTTTTCGGTCCTTTTTGTAGAGGTTTCGGACGAGCGGGTCTAAATGGGCCTTAAAATGGACCCGTTGAACTTATAACTGCGTAAAAAGAACATAAATTGAATTTTTGCAATACAATAGTGTTGAAAAGCTCGTAATCAACGATATGAACTCTTAAGTTTTAATTAAAACTTGTTTTGCGGTCCTTTTGTAGAGGTTTCGGACGAGCGGGTCTAAATGGGCCGTAAAATGGACCCGTTGGACTTTTAACTGAGTAAAAAGTTCATAAATTGAGTTTTTGAAATATAATCGTGTTGAAAAGATCGTAATCAATTATATGAAATCCTAAAATTTGATTAAAACTTGTTTTTCAGTCATTTTTGAAGAGGTTTCGGGCGAGCGGGTCTAAATGGGCCGTAAAATGGACCCGTTGGACTTTTAACTAAGTAAAAAATACAGAAATTGAGTTTTTGCAATATAATCGTGTTGAAACGATCGAAATCAATTATATGAACTCCTAAAATTTGATTAAAACTTGTTTTCAGTCATTTTTGAAGAGGTTTCGGGTGAGCGAGTCTAAATGGGCCGTAAAATGGACCCGTTGGACTTTTAACTAAGTAAAAAATACCGAATTTGAGTTTTTGCAATATAATCTTGTTGAAAAGCTCGTAATCAATTATATGAACTCCTAAAATTGGATCAAAACTTGTTTTTCGGTCCTTTTTGTAGAGGTTTCGGACGAGCGGGTCTAAATGGGCCTTAAAAGGGACCCGTTGAACTTATAACTGCGTAAAAACAACAGAAAAATAGTGTTGAAAAGCTCGTAATCAACGATATGAACTCTTAGGTTTTGATTAAAACTTGTTTTGCGGTCCTTTTTGTAGAGTTTTTGGACGAGCGGGTCTAAATGGGCCGTATAATGGACCCGTTGGAGTTTTAACTAAGTAAAAAGTACAAAACTTGAGTTTTTGCAATATAATCATGTTGAAAAGATCGTTATCAATTATATGAACTCCTAAAATTTGATTAAAACTTGTTTTTCAGTCATTTTTGAAGAGGTTTCGGGCGAGCGGGTCTAAATGGGCCGTAAAATGGACCCGTTGGACTTTTAACTGAGCAAAAAATACAGAAATGGACTTTTTGCAATATAATCTTGTTGAAAAGCTCGTAATCAATTATATGAACTCCTAAAATTGGAGCAAAACTTGTTTTTCGGTCCTTTTTGTAGTGGTTTCGGACGAGCGGGTCTAAATGGGCCTTAAAATGGACCCGTTGAACTTATAACTGCGTAAAAAGAACATAAATTGAATTTTTGCAATACAATAATGTTGAAAAGCTTGTAATCAAAGATATGAACCCTTAAGGTTTGATTAAAACTTGTTTTACGGTCCTTTTGTAGAGGTTTCGGACGAGTAGGTCTAAATGGGCCGTAAAATGGACCCGTTGGACTTTTAACTGAGTAAAAAGTACATAAATTGAGTTTTTGCAATATAATCGTGTTGAAAAGGTCGTAATCAATTATATGAACTCCTAAAATTTGATTAAAACATGTTTTTCAGTCATTTTTGAAGAGGTTTCGGGCGAGCGGGTCTAAATGGGCCGTAAAATGGACCCGTTGGACTTTTAGCTGAGTAAAAAATATCAAATTTGAGTTTTTGACTTATAATCTTGTCGAAAAGCTCGTAATCAATTATATGAACTCGTAAAATTGGATCAAAACTTGTTTTTCGGTCCTTTTTGTAGACGTTTCGGACGAGCGGGTCTAAATGGGCCTTAAAATGGACCCGTTGAACTTATAACTGCGTAAAAAGAACAGAAATTGAATTTTTGCAACACAATAGTGTTGAAAAGCTCGTAATCAACGATATGAACTCTTAAGTTTTGATTAAAACTTGTTTTGCGGTCCTTTTTGTAGAGGTTTCGGACGAGCGGGTCTAAATGGGCCGTAAAATGGACCCGTTAGACTTTTAACTAACTAAAAAATACAGAAATTGAGTTTTTGCAATATAATTGTGTTGAAACGATCGTAATCAATTATATGAACTCCTAAAATTTGATTAAAACTTGTTTTTCAGTCATTTTTGAAAGAGGTTTCGGGCGAGCGAGTCTAAATGGGCCGTAAAATGGACCCGTTGGACTTTTAACTGAGTAAAAAATACAGAAATGGACTTTTTGCAATATAATCTTGTTGAAAAGTTCGTAATCAATTATATGAACTCCTAAAATTGGATCAAAACTTGTTTTTCGGTCCTTTTTATAGTGGTTTTGGACCAGCGGGTCTAAATGGTCCGTAAAATGGACCCGTTGGACTTTTAACTAAGTAAAAAGTACAAAAATTGAGTTTTTGCAATATAATCGTGTTGAAAAGATCGTAATCAATGATATGGAGTCCTAAAATTTGATTAAAACCTTATTTTGGTCATTTTTGAAGAGGTTTCGGGCGAACGAGTCTAAATGGGCCGTAAAATGGACCCGTTGGACTTTTAACTGAGTAAAAAATACCGAATTTGAGTTTTTGCAATATAATCTTGTTGAAAAGCTCGTAATCAATTATATGAACTCCTAAAATTTGATTAAAACCTGTTTTTCGGTCATTTTTTAAGAGATTTCGGGCGAGTGGGTCTAAATGGGCCGTAAAATGGACCCGTTGGACTTTTAATTGAGTAAAAAATACCGAATTTGAGTTTTTGCAATATAATCTTGTTGAAAAGCTCGTAATCATTTTTGAAGAGGTTTCGGACGAGCGGGTCTAAATGGGCCTTAAAATGGACCTGTTGAACTTATAACTGCGTAAAAAGAACAGAAATTGAATTTTTGCAATACAATCGTGTTGAAAAGCTCGTAATCAGTTATATGAACTCCTAGAATTTGATTAAAACTTGTTTTTCAGTCATTTTTGAAGAGATTTCGGGCGAGCGGGTCTAAATGGGCCGTAAAATGGACCCGTTGGACTTTTAACTGAGTAAAAAGAACAAAAATTGTGATTTTGCAATATAGTCGTGTTGAAAAGATCATAATCAATTATATGAACTCCTAAAATTTGATTAAAACTTGTTTTTCAGTCATTTTTGAAGAGGTTTCGGGCGAGCGGGTCTAAATGGGTCGTAAAATGGACCCGTTGGACTTTTAACTGAGTAAAAAATACCGAATTTGAGTTTTTGCAATATAATCTTGTTGAAAAGCTCGTAATCAATTATATGAACTCCTAAAATTTGATCAAAACTTGTTTTTCGGTCCTTTTTGTAGAGGTTGCGGGCGACCGGGTCTAAATGGGCTTAAAAATGGACCCGTTGAACTTATAACTGCGTAAAAAGAATAGGAATTGAATTTTTGCAATACAATAGTGTTGAAAAGCTCGTAATCAATGATATGAACTCTTAAGTTTTGATTAAAACTTGTTTTGCGGTCCTTTTTGTAGAGGTTTCGGATGAGCGGGTGTAAATGGGCCGTAAAATGGACCCGTTGGACTTTCAACTGAGTAAAAAAATACAGAAATTGAGTTTTTACAATATAATCGTGTTGAAACGATCGTAATCAATTATATGAACTCCTAAAATTTGATAAAAACTTGTTTTCAGTCATTTTTAAGAGGTTTCGGGCGAGCGGGTCTAAATGGACCGTAAAATGGACCCGTTGGACTTTTAACTGAGTAAAAAATACAGAAATGGACTTTTTGCAATATAATCTTGTTGAAAAGCTTGTAATCAATTATATGAACTCCTAAAATTGGATCAAAACTTGTTTTTCGCTCCTTTTTGTAGTGGTTTCGGACGAGCGGGTCTAAATGGGCCTTAAAATGGACCCGTTGAACTTATAACTGCGTAAAAACAACATAAATTGAATTTTTGCAATACAATAGTGTTGAAAAGCTCGTAATCAACGATATGAATCTTAAGTTTGGATTAAAACTTGTTTTGCGGTCCTTTTGTAGAGGTTTCGGACGATCGGGTCTAACTGGGCCGTAAAATGGACCCGTTGGACTTTTCACTGAGTAAAAAGTACAAAAATTAAATTTTTGCAATATAATCGTGTTGAATAGATCGTAATCAATTATATGAACTCCTAAAATTTGATTAAAACTTGTTTTTCGGTCATTTTTGAAGAGGTTTCGGGCGAGCGGGTCTAAATGGGCCGTAAAATGGACCCGTTGGACTTTTAACTAAGTAAAAAATACTGAATTTGAGTTTTTGCAATATAATCTTGTTGAAAAGCCCGTAATCAATTATATGAACTCGTAAAATTGGATAAAAACTTGTTTTTCGGTCCTTTTGTAGAGGTTTCGGACGAGCGGGTCTAAATGGGCCTTAAAATTAGACCTGGCAAACTTGACCCGAGACCCGAAAACCGAACCGATTTACCCGAACCGAACCCGAAACCGAACCGAACATGCTTACCCGAAATTTGACCCGAAACCCGAAACCGAACCGAAACCGAACCGAAAATGAACTGATTTTTAGTTGAACCGAAATGGACCCGAACCGATAGACCTGAACCGAATGGAACCGAACCGAATGAAACCGAACCGAATGGACCCGAACCGAAGACAACCCGAAATAAATAAAAGATATTAATAGAAATAAAAAAAGATGAGATATGAACAATCGCACAACTCACCAAAAAGTTAAATATATTGGCTTTATAAAGCCATATAAAGGGTGTAAAAAACTGACCAACCTAAAAACTTGATTAAAACCGACCGATCTCCCATCAACCAGAAATTGACCCGAACCGATCCGAACCGAACAGAACCGAAAATCAACTGAACCGAAAATCAACCGACCCGAAAATCAACCGAACAATAGAACCGAACTGGAACCGAACCGAACCGAACCGAACCCGAACCGAACCGAATCTGAACCGAATGATATCAGACCCGAAATAATCGAAACCGAAATGACCCGAACCGAACCCGAACCAATTGACCCGTTTGCCACCTCTACTTAAAATGGACCCGTTGAACTTATAACTGCGTAAAAAGAACAGAAATTGAATTTTTGCAATACAATAGTGTTGAAAAGCTCGTAATCAACGATATGAACTCTTAAGTTTTGATTAAAACTTGTTTTGCAGTCCTTTTGTAGAGGTTTCGGACGAGCGGGTCTAAATGGGCCGTAAAATGGACCCGTTGGACTTTTAACTGAGTAAAAAATACAGAAATTGAGTTTTTGCAATATAATCATGTTGAAATGATCGTAATCAATTATATGAACTCCTAAAATTTGATTAAAACTTGTTTTTCAGTCATTTTTGAAGAGGTTTCGGGTGAGCGAGTCTAAATGGGCCGTAAAATGGACCCGTTGGACTTTTAACTGAGTAAAAAATACAGAAATGTACTTTTTGCAATATAATCTTGTTGAAAAGCTCGTAATCAATTATATGAACTCCTAAAATTAGATCAAAACTTGTTTTTCGGTCCTTTTTGTAGTGGTTTCGGACGAGCGGGTCTAAATGGGCCTTAAAATGGACCCGTTGAACTTATAACTGCGTAAAAAGAACATAAATTGAATTTTTGCAATACAATAGTGTTGAAAAGCTCGTAATCAACGATATGAACTCTTAAGTTTTGATTAAAACTTGTTTTGCGGTCCTTTTTGTAGAGGTTTCGGACGAGCGGGTTTAAATGGGCCTTAAAATGGACCTGTTGAACTTATAATTGCGTAAAAAGAACAGAAATTGAATTTTTGCAATACAATAGTGTTGAATAGCTCGTAATCAACGATATGAACTCTTAAGTTTTGATTAAAACTTGTTTTGCGGTCCTTTTTATAGAGGTTTCAGACGAGCGGGTCTAAATGGGCCGTAAAATGGACCCGTTAGACTTTTAACTGAGTAAAAAGTACATAAATTGAGTTTTTGCAATATAATCGTGTTGAAAAGATCGTAATCAATTATATGAACTCCTAAAACTTGATTAAAACTTGTTTTTCAGTCATTTTTGAAGAGGTTTCGGGCGAGCGGGTCTAAATGGGCCGTAAAATGGACCCGTTGCACTTTTAACTAAGTAAAAAATACCGAATTTTAGATTTTACAATATAATCTTGTTGAAAAGCTCGTAATCAATTATATGAACTCCTAAAATTTTATCAAAACTTGTTTTTCGGTCCTTTTTGTAAGGTTTCGGGCGACCGGGTCTAAATGAGCCTTAAAATGGACTCGTTGGACTTTTTACTGAGTAAAAAATACTGAATTTGAGTTTTTGCAATATAATCTTGTTGAAAAGCTCGTAATCAATTATATGAACTCCTAAAATTGGATCAAAACTTGTTTTTCGATCCTTTTTGTAGAGGTTTCGGACGAGCGGGTCAAAATGGGGCTTAAAATGGACCTGTTGAACTTATAACTACGTAAAAAGAACAGAAATTGAATTTTTGCAATACAATAGTGTTGAAAAGCTCGTAATCAACGATATGAACTCTTAAGTTTTAATTAAAACTTGTTTTGCGGTCCTTTTTGTAGAGGTTTCGGACGAGCTGGTCTAAATGGGCCGTAAGATGGACCCGTTGGACTTTTAACTGAGTAAAAAGTACAAAAATTGAGTTTTTGCAATATAATATTGTTGAAAATATCGTAATCAATTATATGAACTCCTAAAATTTGATTAAAACTTGTTTTTCAGTCATTTTTGAAGAGGTTTCGGGCGAGCGGGTCTAAATGGGCCGTAAAATGGACCCGTTGGACTTTTAATTGAGTAAAAAATACCGAATTTGAGTTTTTGCAATATAATCTTGTTGAAAAGCTCGTAATCATTTTTGAAGAGGTTTCGGACGAGCGGGTCTAAATGGGCCTTAAAATGGACCTGTTGAACTTATAACTGCGTAAAAAGAACAGAAATTGAATTTTTGCAATACAATCGTGTTGAAAAGCTCGTAATCAGTTATATGAACTCCTAGAATTTGATTAAAACTTGTTTTTCAGTCATTTTTGAAGAGATTTCGGGCGAGCGGGTCTAAATGGGCCGTAAAATGGACCCGTTGGACTTTTAACTGAGTAAAAAGAACAAAAATTGTGATTTTGCAATATAGTCGTGTTGAAAAGATCATAATCAATTATATGAACTCCTAAAATTTGATTAAAACTTGTTTTTCAGTCATTTTTGAAGAGGTTTCGGGCGAGCGGGTCTAAATGGGTCGTAAAATGGACCCGTTGGACTTTTAACTGAGTAAAAAATACCGAATTTGAGTTTTTGCAATATAATCTTGTTGAAAAGCTCGTAATCAATTATATGAACTCCTAAAATTTGATCAAAACTTGTTTTTCGGTCCTTTTTGTAGAGGTTGCGGGCGACCGGGTCTAAATGGGCTTAAAAATGGACCCGTTGAACTTATAACTGCGTAAAAAGAATAGGAATTGAATTTTTGCAATACAATAGTGTTGAAAAGCTCGTAATCAATGATATGAACTCTTAAGTTTTGATTAAAACTTGTTTTGCGGTCCTTTTTGTAGAGGTTTCGGATGAGCGGGTGTAAATGGGCCGTAAAATGGACCCGTTGGACTTTCAACTGAGTAAAAAAATACAGAAATTGAGTTTTTACAATATAATCGTGTTGAAACGATCGTAATCAATTATATGAACTCCTAAAATTTGATAAAAACTTGTTTTCAGTCATTTTTAAGAGGTTTCGGGCGAGCGGGTCTAAATGGACCGTAAAATGGACCCGTTGGACTTTTAACTGAGTAAAAAATACAGAAATGGACTTTTTGCAATATAATCTTGTTGAAAAGCTTGTAATCAATTATATGAACTCCTAAAATTGGATCAAAACTTGTTTTTCGCTCCTTTTTGTAGTGGTTTCGGACGAGCGGGTCTAAATGGGCCTTAAAATGGACCCGTTGAACTTATAACTGCGTAAAAACAACATAAATTGAATTTTTGCAATACAATAGTGTTGAAAAGCTCGTAATCAACGATATGAATCTTAAGTTTGGATTAAAACTTGTTTTGCGGTCCTTTTGTAGAGGTTTCGGACGATCGGGTCTAACTGGGCCGTAAAATGGACCCGTTGGACTTTTCACTGAGTAAAAAGTACAAAAATTAAATTTTTGCAATATAATCGTGTTGAATAGATCGTAATCAATTATATGAACTCCTAAAATTTGATTAAAACTTGTTTTTCGGTCATTTTTGAAGAGGTTTCGGGCGAGCGGGTCTAAATGGGCCGTAAAATGGACCCGTTGGACTTTTAACTAAGTAAAAAATACTGAATTTGAGTTTTTGCAATATAATCTTGTTGAAAAGCCCGTAATCAATTATATGAACTCGTAAAATTGGATAAAAACTTGTTTTTCGGTCCTTTTGTAGAGGTTTCGGACGAGCGGGTCTAAATGGGCCTTAAAATTAGACCTGGCAAACTTGACCCGAGACCCGAAAACCGAACCGATTTACCCGAACCGAACCCGAAACCGAACCGAACATGCTTACCCGAAATTTGACCCGAAACCCGAAACCGAACCGAAACCGAACCGAAAATGAACTGATTTTTAGTTGAACCGAAATGGACCCGAACCGATAGACCTGAACCGAATGGAACCGAACCGAATGAAACCGAACCGAATGGACCCGAACCGAA
Organism: Hibiscus trionum; assembly: GCA_030270665.1. Taxonomy (NCBI): domain Eukaryota; kingdom Viridiplantae; phylum Streptophyta; class Magnoliopsida; order Malvales; family Malvaceae; genus Hibiscus; species Hibiscus trionum. The sequence goes on along the minus strand of BSYR01000026.1, from coordinate 33,261,529 downwards.
GACAACCCGAAATAAATAAAAGATATTAATAGAAATAAAAAAAGATGAGATATGAACAATCGCACAACTCACCAAAAAGTTAAATATATTGGCTTTATAAAGCCATATAAAGGGTGTAAAAAACTGACCAACCTAAAAACTTGATTAAAACCGACCGATCTCCCATCAACCAGAAATTGACCCGAACCGATCCGAACCGAACAGAACCGAAAATCAACTGAACCGAAAATCAACCGACCCGAAAATCAACCGAACAATAGAACCGAACTGGAACCGAACCGAACCGAACCGAACCCGAACCGAACCGAATCTGAACCGAATGATATCAGACCCGAAATAATCGAAACCGAAATGACCCGAACCGAACCCGAACCAATTGACCCGTTTGCCACCTCTACTTAAAATGGACCCGTTGAACTTATAACTGCGTAAAAAGAACAGAAATTGAATTTTTGCAATACAATAGTGTTGAAAAGCTCGTAATCAACGATATGAACTCTTAAGTTTTGATTAAAACTTGTTTTGCAGTCCTTTTGTAGAGGTTTCGGACGAGCGGGTCTAAATGGGCCGTAAAATGGACCCGTTGGACTTTTAACTGAGTAAAAAATACAGAAATTGAGTTTTTGCAATATAATCATGTTGAAATGATCGTAATCAATTATATGAACTCCTAAAATTTGATTAAAACTTGTTTTTCAGTCATTTTTGAAGAGGTTTCGGGTGAGCGAGTCTAAATGGGCCGTAAAATGGACCCGTTGGACTTTTAACTGAGTAAAAAATACAGAAATGTACTTTTTGCAATATAATCTTGTTGAAAAGCTCGTAATCAATTATATGAACTCCTAAAATTAGATCAAAACTTGTTTTTCGGTCCTTTTTGTAGTGGTTTCGGACGAGCGGGTCTAAATGGGCCTTAAAATGGACCCGTTGAACTTATAACTGCGTAAAAAGAACATAAATTGAATTTTTGCAATACAATAGTGTTGAAAAGCTCGTAATCAACGATATGAACTCTTAAGTTTTGATTAAAACTTGTTTTGCGGTCCTTTTTGTAGAGGTTTCGGACGAGCGGGTTTAAATGGGCCTTAAAATGGACCTGTTGAACTTATAATTGCGTAAAAAGAACAGAAATTGAATTTTTGCAATACAATAGTGTTGAATAGCTCGTAATCAACGATATGAACTCTTAAGTTTTGATTAAAACTTGTTTTGCGGTCCTTTTTATAGAGGTTTCAGACGAGCGGGTCTAAATGGGCCGTAAAATGGACCCGTTAGACTTTTAACTGAGTAAAAAGTACATAAATTGAGTTTTTGCAATATAATCGTGTTGAAAAGATCGTAATCAATTATATGAACTCCTAAAACTTGATTAAAACTTGTTTTTCAGTCATTTTTGAAGAGGTTTCGGGCGAGCGGGTCTAAATGGGCCGTAAAATGGACCCGTTGGACTTTTAACTAAGTAAAAAATACCGAATTTTAGATTTTACAATATAATCTTGTTGAAAAGCTCGTAATCAATTATATGAACTCCTAAAATTTTATCAAAACTTGTTTTTCGGTCCTTTTTGTAAGGTTTCGGGCGACCGGGTCTAAATGAGCCTTAAAATGGACTCGTTGGACTTTTTACTGAGTAAAAAATACTGAATTTGAGTTTTTGCAATATAATCTTGTTGAAAAGCTCGTAATCAATTATATGAACTCCTAAAATTGGATCAAAACTTGTTTTTCGATCCTTTTTGTAGAGGTTTCGGACGAGCGGGTCAAAATGGGGCTTAAAATGGACCTGTTGAACTTATAACTACGTAAAAAGAACAGAAATTGAATTTTTGCAATACAATAGTGTTGAAAAGCTCGTAATCAACGATATGAACTCTTAAGTTTTAATTAAAACTTGTTTTGCGGTCCTTTTTGTAGAGGTTTCGGACGAGCTGGTCTAAATGAGCCGTAAGATGGACCCGTTGGACTTTTAACTGAGTAAAAAGTACAAAAATTGAGTTTTTGCAATATAATATTGTTGAAAATATCGTAATCAATTATATGAACTCCTAAAATTTGATTAAAACTTGTTTTTCGGTCATTTTTGAAGAGGTTTCGGGCGAGCGGGTCTAAATGGGCCGTAAATGGACCCGTTGGACTTTTAACTGAGTAAAAAATACCGAATTTGATTTTTTGCAATATAATCTTGTTGAAAAGCTCGTAATCAATTATATGAACTCCTAAAATTGAATCAAAACTTATTTTTCGGTCCTTTTTGTAGAGGTTTCGGGCGAGCGGGTCTAAATGGGCCTCAAAATGGACCCGTTGAACTTATAACTGCGTAAAAAGAACAGAAATTGAATTTTTGCAATACAATAGTGTTGAAAAGCTCGTAATCAACGATATGAACTCTTAAGTTTTGATTAAAACTTGTTTTGCGGTCCTTTTTATAGAGGTTTCGGACGAGCGGGTCTAAATGGGCCGTAAAATGGACCCGTTGGACTTTTAACTGAGTAAAAAATACAGAAATTGAGCTTTTGCAATATAATCGTGTTGAAAAGATCGTAATCAATTATATGAACTCCTAAAATTTGATTAAAACATGTTTTTCAGTCATTTTTGAAGAGGTTTCGGGCGAGCGGGTCTAAATGGGACGTAAAATGGACCCGTTGGACTTTTAACTGAGTAAAAACACCGAATTTGAGTTTTTGCAATATAATCTTGTTGAAAAGCTAGTAATCAATTATATGAACTCCTAAAATTGGATCAAAACTTGTTTTTCGGGCCTTTTTGTAGAGGTTTCGGACGAGCGAGTCTAAATGGGCCTTAAAATGGACCCGTTGAACTTATAACTACGTAAAAAGAACATAAATTGAATTTTTGCAATACAATAGTGTTCAAAAGCTCGTAATCAACGATATGAACTCTTAAGTTTTGATGAAATCTTGTTTTGCGGTCCTTTTTATAGAGGTTTCGGACGAGAGGGTCTAAATGGGCCGTAAAATGGACCCGTTGGACTTTTAACTGAGTAAAAAGTACAAAATTGAGTTTTTTCAATATAATCGTGTTGAAAAGATCGTAATCAATGATATGAAGTCCTATAGTTTGATTAAAACTTGTTTTTCGGTCATTTTTGAAGAGGTTTCGGGCGAGCGGGTCTAAATGGGCTGTAAAATGGACCCGCTGGACTTTTAACTAAGTAAAAAATACCGAATTTGTGTTTTTGCAATATAATCTTGTTGAAAAGCTCGTAATCAATTATATGAACTCCTAAAATTGGATCAAAACTTGTTTTTTGGTCCTTTTTGTAGAGGTTTCGGACAAGCGGGTCTAAATGGCCCTTAAAATGGACGCGTTGAACTTATAACTGCGTAAAAAGAACAGAAATTTAATTTTTGCTATACAATAGTCTTGAAAAGCTCGTAATCAACGATATGAACTCTTAAGTTTTGATTAAAACTTGTTTTGCGGTCCTTTTTGTAGAGGTTTCGGACGAGCGGGTATAAATGGGCCGTAAAATGGACCCGTTGGACTTTTAACTGAGTAAAAAATACAGAAATTGAGTTTTTGCAATATAATCGTGTTGAAATGATCGTAATCAATTATATGAAATCCTAAAATTTGATTAAAACTTGTTTTTCAGTCATTTTTGAAGAGTTTTCGGGCGAGCGGGTCTAAATGGGCCGTAAAATAGACCCGTTGGACTTTTAACTGAGTAAAAAATACCGAATTTTAGTTTTTGCAATATAATCGTATTGAAAAGATCGTAATCAATTATATGAACTCCTAAAATTGGATCAAAACTTGTTTTTCAGTCATTTTTGAAGAGTTTTCGGGCGAGCGGGTCTAAATGGGCCGTAAAATAGACCCGTTGGACTTTTAACTGAGTAAAAAATACCAAATTTTAGTTTTTGCAATATAATCGTATTGAAAAGTTCGTAATCAATTATATGAACTCCTAAAATTGGATCAAAACTTGTTTTTCAATCATTTTAGAAGAGGTTTCGGACGAGCGGGTCTAAATGGGCCGTAAAATGGACCCGTTGGACTTTTAACTGAGTAAAAAATACCGAATTTTAGTTTTTGCAATATAATCGTGTTGAAAAGATCGTAATCAATTATATGAACTCCTAAAATTGGATCAAAACTTGTTTTTCTGTCATTTTTGAAGAGGTTTCGGACGAGCTGGTCTAAATGGGCCGTAAAATAGACCCGTTGGACTTTTAACTGAGTAAAAAATACCGAATTTGAGTTTTTGCAATATAATCTTGTTGAAAAGCTCGTAATCAATTATATGAACTCCTAAAATTGGATCAAAACTTGTTTTTCGGTCCTTTTTGTAGAGGTTTCGGACGAGCGGGTGTAAATGGGCCTTAAAATGGACCCGTTGAACTTATAACTGCGTAAAAAGAACTTGAATTGAATTTTTGCAATACAATAGTGTTGAAAAGCTCGTAATCAACGATAGGAACTCTTAAGTTTTGATTAAAACTTGTTTTGCGGTCCTTTTGTGGAGGTTTCGGACGAGCGAGTCTAAATGGGCCGTAAAATGGACCCGTTGGACTTTTAACTGCGTAAAAAGTACATAATTTGAGTTTTTGCAATATAATCGTGTTGAAAAGATCGTAATCAATTATATGAACTCCTAAAATTTGATTAAAACTTGTTTTTCAGTCATTTTTGAAGAGGTTTCGGGCGAGCGGGTCTAAATGGGCCGTAAAATGGACCCGTTGGACTTTTAACTAAGTAAAAAATACAGAAATTGAGTTTTTGCAATATAATCGTGTTGAAACGATCGTAATCAATTATACGAAATCCTAAAATTTGATTAAAACTTTTTTCAGTCATTTTTGAAGAGGTTTCGGGTGAGCGAGTCTAAATGGGCCGTAAAATGGACTCATTGGACTTTTAACTAAGTAAAAAATACCGAATTTGAGTTTTTGCAATATAATCTTGTTGAAAAGCTCGTAATCAATAATATGAACTCCTAAAATTTGATTAAAACTTGTTTTTCGGTCTTTTTTGTAGAGGTTTCGGACGAGCGGGTCTAAATGGGCCTTAAAATGGACCCGTTGAACTTATAACTGCGTAAAAACAACAGAAAAATAGTGTTGAAAAGCTCGTAATCAACGATATGAACTCTTAGGTTTTGATTAAAACTTGTTTTGCGGTCCTTTTTGTAGAGTTTTGGACGAGCGGGTCTAAATGGGCCGTATAATGGACCCGTTGGAGTTTTAACTAAGTAAAAAGTACAAAACTTGAGTTTTTGCAATATAATCATGTTGAAAAGATCGTAATCAATTATATGAACTCCTAAAATTTTATTAAAACTTGTTTATAGTCATTTTTGAAGAGGTTTCGGGCGAGCGGGTCTAAATGGGCCGTAAAATGGACCCGTTGGACTTTTAACTTAGTAAAAAATACAGAAATGGACTTTTTGCAATATAATCTTGTTGAAAAGCTCGTAATTAATTATATGAACTCCTAAAATTGGAGCAAAACTTGTTTTTCGGTCCTTTTTGTAGTGGTTTCAGACGAGCGGGTCTAAATGGGCCTTAAAATGGACCCGTTGTACTTATAACTGCGTAAAAAGAACATAAATTGAATTTTTGCAATACAATAGTGTTGAAAAGCTCGTAATCAACGATATGAACTCTTAAGTTTTGATTAAAACATGTTTTGCGGTCCTTTTTGTAGAGGTTTCGGACGAGCGGGTCTAAATGGGCCGTAAAATGGACCCGTTGGACTTTTAACTGAGTAAAAAATACCGAATTTGAGTTTTTGCAATATAATCTTGTTGAAAAGCTCGTAATCAATTATATGAACTCCTAAAATTGGATCAAAACTTGTTTTTCGGTCCTTTTTGTAGAGGTTTCGGACGAGCGGGTCTAAATGGGCCTTAAAATGGACCCGTTGAACTTATAACTGCGTAAAAAGAACATGAATTGAATTTTTGCAATACAATAGTGTTCAAAAGCTCGTAATCAACGATATGAACTCTTAAGTTTTGATTAAAACTTGTTTTGCGGTCCTTTTGTAGAGGTTTCGGACGAGCGAGTCTAAATGGGCCGTAAAATGGACCCGTTGGACTTTTAACTGCGTAAAAAGTGCATAATTTGAGTTTTTGCAATATAATCGTGTTGAAAAGATCGTAATCAATTATATGAACTCCTAAAATTTGATTAAAACTTGTTTTTCAGTCATTTTTGAAGAGGTTTCGGGCGAGCGGGTATAAATGGGCCGTAAAATGGACCCGTTGGACTTTTAACTAAGTAAAAAAATAAAGAAATTGAGTTTTTGCAATATAATCGTGTTGAAACGATCGTAATCAATTATACGAACTCCTAAAATTTGATTAAAACTTGTTTTTCAGTCATTTTTGAAGAGGTTTCAGGTGAGCGAGTCTAAATGGGTCGTAAAATGGACCCGTTGGACTTTTAACTAAGTAAAAAATACCAAATTTGAGTTTTTGCAATATAATCTTGTTGAAAAGCTCGTAATCAATTATATGAACTCCTAAAATTTGATTAAAACTTGTTTTTCGGTCTTTTTTGTAGAGGTTTCGCACGAGCGGGTCTAAATGGGCCTTAAAATGGACCCGTTGAACTTATAACTGCGTAAAAACAACAGAAAAATAATGTTGAAAAGCTCGTAATCAACGATATGAACTCTTAGGTTTTGATTAAAACTTGTTTTGCGGTCCTTTTTGTAGAGTTTTTGGACGAGCGGGTCTAAATAGGCCGTATAATGGACCCGTTGGAGTTTTAACTAAGTAAAAAGTACAAAACTTGAGTTTTTGCAATATAATCATGTTGAAAAGATCGTAATCAATTATATGAACTCCTAAAATTTGATTAAAACTTGTTTATAGTCATTTTTGAAGAGGTTTCGGGCGAGCGGGTCTAAATGGGCCGTTAAATGGACCCGTTGGACTTTTAACTGAGTAAAAAATACAGAAATGGACTTTTTGCAATATAATCTTGTTAAAAAGCTCGTAATCAATTATATGAACTCCTAAAATTGGAGCAAAACTTGTTTTTCGGTCCTTTTTGCAGTGGTTTCGGACGAGCGGGTCTAAATGGGCCTTAAAATGGACCCGTTGAACTTATAACTGCGTAAAAAGAACATAAATTGAATTTTTGCAATACAATAGTGTTGAAAAGCTCGTAATCACCGACATGAACCCTTAAGTTTTGATTAAAACTTGTTTTGCGGTCCTTTTGTAGAGGTTTCGGACGAGCAGGTCTAAATGGGCCGTAAAATGGACCCGTTGGACTTTTAACTGAGTAAAAAGTACATAAATTGAGTTTTTGCAATATAATCGTGTTGAAAAGATCGTAATCAATTATATGAACTCCTAAAATTTGATTAAAACTTGTTTTTCAGTCATTTTTGAAGAGGTTTCGGGCGAGCGGGTCTAAATGGGCCGTAAAATGGACCCGTTGGACTTTTAGCTGAGTAAAAAATATCAAATTTGAGTTTTTGACTTATAATCTTGTCGAAAAGCTCGTAATCAATTATATGAACTCGTAAAATTGGATCAAAACTTGTTTTTCAGTCCTTTTTGTAGAGGTTTCGGACGAGCGGGTCTAAATGGGCCTTAAAATGGACCCGTTGAACTTATAACTGCGTAAAAAGAACAGAAATTGAATTTTTGCAACACAATAGTGTTGAGAAGCTCGTAATCAATGATATGAACTCTTAAGTTTTGATTAAAACTTGTTTTGCGGTCCTTTTTATAGAGGTTTCGGACGAGCGGGTCTAAATGGGCCGTAAAATGGACCCGTTAGACTTTTAACTGACTAAAAAATACAGAAATTGAGTTTTTGCAATATAATCGTGTTGAAACGATCGTAATCAATTATCTGAACTCCTAAAATTTGATTAAAACTTGTTTTTCAGTCATTTTTGAAGAGGTTTCGGGCAAGCGAGTCTAAATGAGCCGTAAAATGGACCCGTTGGACTTTTAACTGAGTAAAAAAATACAGAAATGGACTTTTTGCAATATAATGTTGTTTAAAAGTTCGTAATCAATTATATGAACTCCTAAAATTGGATCAAAACTTGTTTTTCGGTCCTTTTTGTAGTGGTTTTGGACGAGCGGGTCTAAATGGGCCGTAAAATGGTCCCGTTGGACTTTTAACTAAGTAAAAAGTACAAAAATTGAGTTTTTGCAATATAATCGTGTTGAAAAGATCATAATCAATGATATGTAGTCCTAAAATTTGATTAAAACTTTTTTTGGTCATTTTTGAAGAGGTTTCGGGCGAACGACTCTAAATGGGCCGTAAAATGGACCCGTTGGACTTTTAACTGAGTAAAAAATACCGAATTTGAGTTTTTGCAATATAATCTTGTTGAAAAGCTCGTAATCAATTATATGAACTCCTAAAATTGGATCAAAACTTGTTTTCGGTCCTTTTTGTAGAGGTTTCGGACAAGCGGGTCTAAATGGGCCTTAAAATGGACCCGTTGTACTTATAACTGCGTAAAAAGAACATAAATTGAATTTTTGCAAAACAATAGTGTTGAAAAGCTCGTAATCAACGATATGAACTCTTAAGTTTTGATTAAAACTTGTTTTGCGGTCCTTTTTGTAGAGGTTTCGGACGAGCGGGTCTAAATGGGCCGTAAAATGGACCCGTTTGACTTTTAATTGAGTAAAAAATACCGAATTTTAGTTTTTGCAATATAATCGTGTTGAAAAGATCGTAATCAATTATATGAACTCCTAAAATTGGATCAAAACTTGTTTTTCAGTCATTTTTGAAGAGGTTTCGAACGAGCAGGTCTAAATGGGCCGTAAAATAGACCCGTTGGACTTTTAACTAAGTAAAAAATACCGAATTTGAGTTTTTACAATATAATCTTGTTGAAAAGCTCGTAACCAATTATATGAACTCCTAAAATTTTATCAAAACTAATTTTTGGTCCTATTTGTAGAGGTTTCGGGCGACCGGGTCTAAATGGCCCTTAAAATGGACCCGTTGGACTTTTAACTAAGTAAAAAATACCGAATTTGAGTTTTTGCAATATAATCTTGTTGAAAATCTCGTAATCAATTATATGAACTCCTAAAATTGGATCAAAACTTGTTTTTCGATCCTTTTTGTAGAGGTTTCAGACGAGCGGGTCTAAATGGGCCTTAAAATGGACCTGTTGAACTTATAACTGCGTAAAAACAACAGAAATTGAATTTTTGCAATACAATAGTGTTGAAAAGCTCGTAATCAACGATATGAACCCTTAAGTTTTGATTAAAACTTGTTTTGCGGTCCTTTTGTAGAGGTTTCGGACGAGCGGGTCTAAATGGGCCGTAAAATGGACCCGTTGGACTTTTAACTGAGTAAAAAATACAGAAATGGACTTTTTGCAATATAATCTTGATGAAACGCTCGTAATCAATTATATGAACTCCTAACATTTGATCAAAACTTGTTTTTCGGTCCTTTTTGTAGAGATTTCGGACGAGCGGGTCTAAATGGGCCTTAAAATGGACCCGTTGAACTTATAACTGCGTAAAAAGAACATAAATTGAATTTTTGCAATACAATAGTGTTGAAAAGCTCGTAATCAACGATATGAACTCTTAAGTTTTGATTAAAACTTGTTTTGCGGTCCTTTTGTAGAGGTTTCGGACGAGCGGGTCTAAATGGGCCGTAAAATGGACCCGTTGGACTTTTAACTGAGTAAAAAGTACATAAATTGAGTTTTTGCAATATAATCGTGTTGAAAAGATCGTAATCAATTATATGAACTCCTAAAATTTGATTAAAACTTGTTTTTCAGTCATTTTTGAAGAGGTTTCGGGCGAGCGGGTCTAAATGGGCCGTAAAATGGACCCGTTGGACTTTTAACTAAGTAAAAAATACAGAAATTGAGTTTTTGCAATATAATCGTGTTGAAACGATCGAAATCAATTATATGAACTCCTAAAATTTGATTAAAACTTGTTTTTCAGTCATTTTTGAAGAGGTTTCGGGTGAGCGAGTCTAAATGGGCCGTAAAATGGACCCGTTGGACTTTTAACTAAATAAAAAATACCGAATTTGAGTTTTTGCAATATAATCTTGTTGAAAAGCTCGTAATCAATTATATGAACTCCTAAAATTTGATTAAAACATGTTTTTCAGTCATTTTTGAAGAGGTTTCGGGCGAGCGGGTCTAAATGGGACGTAAAATGGACCCGTTGGACTTTTAACTGAGTAAAAACACCGAATTTGAGTTTTTGCAATATAATCTTGTTGAAAAGCTAGTAATCAATTATATGAACTCCTATAATTGGATCAAAACTTGTTTTTCGGTCCTTTTTGTAGAGGTTTCGGACGAGCGAGTCTAAATGGGCTTTAAAATGGACCCGTTGAACTTATAACTACGTAAAAAGAACATAAATTGAATTTTTGCAATACAATAGTGTTCAAAAGCTCGTAATCAACGATATGAACTCTTAAGTTTTGATTAAATCTTGTTTTGCGGTCCTTTTTATAGAGGTTTCGGACGAGAGGGTCTAAATGGGCCGTAAAATGGACCGGTTGGACTTCTAACTGAGTAAAAAGTACAAAATTGAGTTTTTTCAATATAATCGTGTTGAAAAGATCGTAATCAATGATATGAAGTCCTAAAGTTTGATTAAAACTTGTTTTTCGGTCATTTTTTAAGAGGTTTCGAACGAGCGGGTCTAAATGGGCTGTAAAATGGACCCGTTGGACTTTTAACTAAGTAAAAAATACCGAATTTGTGTTTTTGCAATATAATCTTGTTGAAAAGCTCGTAATCAATTATATGAACTCCTAAAATTGGATCAAAACTTGTTTTTTGGTCCTTTTTATAGAGGTTTCGGACGAGCGGGTCTAAATGGCCCTTAAAATAGACGCGTTGAACTTATAACTGCGTAAAAAGAACAGAAATTTAATTTTTGCTATACAATAGTCTTGAAAAGCTCGTAATCAACGATATGAACTCTTAAGTTTTGATTAAAACTTGTTTTGTGGTCCTTTTTGTAGAGGTTTCGGACGAGCGGGTATAAATGGGCCGTAAAATGGACCCGTTGGACTTTTAACTGAGTAAAAAATACATAAATTGAGTTTTTGCAATATAATCGTGTTGAAATGATCGTAATCAATTATACGAACTCCTAAAATTTGATTAAAACTTGTTTTTCAGTCATTTTTGAAGAGTTTTCGGGCGAGCGGGTCTACATGGGCCGTAAAATAGACCTGTTGGACTTTTAACTGAGTAAAAAATACCGAATTTTAGTTTTTGCAATATAATCGTATTGAAAAGATCGTAATCAATTATATGAACTCCTAAAATTGGATCAAAACTTGTTTTTCAGTCATTTTTGATGAGGTTTCGGACGAGCGGGTCTAAATGGGCCGTAAAATGGACCCGTTGGACTTTTAACTGAGTAAAAAATACCGAATTTTAGTTTTTGCAATATAATCGTGTTGAAAAGATCGTAATCAATTATATGAACTCCTAAAATTGGATCAAAACTTGTTTTTCTGTCATTTTTGAAGAGGTTTCGGACGAGCTGGTCTAAATGGGCCGTAAAATAGACTCGTTGGATTTTTAACTGAGTAAAAAATACCGAATTTGAGTTTTTGCAATATAATCTTGTTGAAAAGCTCGTAATCAATTATATGAACTCCTAAAATTGGATCAAAACTTGTTTTTCGGTCCTTTTTGTAGAGGTTTCGGACGAGCGGGTCTAAATGGGCCTTAAAATGGACCCGTTGAACTTATAACTGCGTAAAAAGAACTTGAATTGAATTTTTGCAATACAATAGTGTTGAAAAGCTCGTTATCAACGATAGGAACTCTTAAGTTTTGATTAAAACTTGTTTTGCGGTCCTTTTGTGGAGGTTTCGGACGAGCGAGTCTAAATGGGCCGTAAAATGGACCCGTTGGACTTTTAACTGCGTAAAAAGTACATAATTTGAGTTTTTGCAATATAATCGTGTTGAAAAGATCGTAATCAATTATATGAACTCCTAAAATTTGATTAAAACTTGTTTTTCAGTCATTTTTGAAGAGGTTTCGGGCGAGCGGGTCTAAATGGGCCGTAAAATGGACCCGTTAGACTTTTAACTAAGTAAAAAATACATAAATTGAGTTTTTGCAATATAATCGTGTTGAAACGATCGTAATCAATTATACGAAATCCTAAAATTTGATTAAAACTTTTTTCAGTCATTTTTGAAGAGGTTTCGGGTGAGCGAGTCTAAATGGGCCGTAAAATGGACTCGTTGGACTTTTAACTAAGTAAAAAATACCGAATTTGAGTTTTTGCAATATAATCTTGTTGAAAAGCTCGTAATCAATAATATGAACTCCTAAAATTTGATTAAAACTTGTTTTTCGGTCTTTTTTGTAGAGGTTTCGGACGAGCGGGTCTAAATGGGCCTTAAAATAGACCCGTTGAACTTATAACTGCGTAAAAACAACAGAAAAATAGTGTTGAAAAGCTGGTAATCAACGATATGAACTCTTAGGTTTTGATTAAAACTTGTTTTGCGGTCCTTTTTGTAGAGTTTTGGACGAGCGGGTCTAAATGGGCCGTATAATGGACCCGTTGGAGTTTTAACTAAGTAAAAAGTACAAAACTTGAGTTTTTGTAATATAATCATGTTGAAAAGATCGTAATCAATTATATGAACTCCTAAAATTTGATTAAAACTTGTTTTACAGTCATTTTTGAAGAGGTTTCGGGCGAGCGGGTCTAAATGGGCCGTAAAATGGACCCGTTGGACTTTTAACTGAGTAAAAAATACAGAAATGGACTTTTTGCAATATAATCTTGTTGAAAAGCTCGTAATTAATTATATGAACTCCTAAAATTGGAGCAAAACTTGTTTTTCGGTCCTTTTTGTAGTGGTTTCAGACGAGGGGGTCTAAATGGGCCTTAAAATGGACCCGTTGTACTTATAACTGCGTAAAAAGAACATAAATTGAATTTTTGCAATACAATAGTGTTGAAAAGCTCGTAATCAACGATATGAACTCTTAAGTTTTGATTAAAACATGTTTTGCGGTCCTTTTTTTAGAGGTTTCGGACGAGCGGGTCTAAATGGGCCGTAAAATGGACCCGTTAGACTTTTAACTGAGTAAAAAATACCGAATTTTAGTTTTTGCAATATAATCGTGTTGAAAAGATCGTAATCAATTATATGAACTCCTAAAATTGGATCAAAACTTGTTTTTCAGTCATTTTGTAGAGGTTTCGTACGAGCGGGTCTAAATGGGCCGTAAAATAGACCCGTTGGACTTTTAACTAAGTAAAAAATACCGAATTTGAGTTTTTACAATACAATCTTGTTGAAAAGCTCGTAATCAATTATATGAACTCCTAAAATTGGATCAAAACTTGTTTTTCGGTCCTTTTTGTAGAGGTTTCGGACGAGCGGGTCTAAATGGGCCTTAAAATGGACCCGTTGAACTTATAACTGCGTAAAAAGAACATGAATTGAATTTTTGCAATACAATAGTGTTCAAAAGCTCGTAATCAACGATATGAACTCTTAAGTTTTGATTAAAACTTGTTTTGCGGTCCTTTTGTAGAGGTTTCGGACGAGCGGGTCTAAATGGGCCGTAAAATGGACCCGTTGGACTTTTAACTGCGTAAAAAGTACATAATTTGAGTTTTTGCAATATAATCGTGTTGAAAAGATCGTAATCAATTATATGAACTCCTAAAATTTGATTAAAACTTGTTTTTCAGTCATTTTTGAAGAGGTTTCGGGCGAGCGGGTCTAAATGGGCCGTAAAATGGACCCGTTGGACTTTTAACTAAGTAAAAAAATACAGAAATTGAGTTTTTGCAATATAATCGTGTTGAAACGATCGTAATCAATTATACGAACTCCTAAAATTTGATTAAAACTTGTTTTTCAGTCATTTTTGAAGAGGTTTCGGGTGAGCGAGTCTAAATGGGCCGTAAAATGGACCCGTTGGACTTTTAACTAAGTAAAAAATACCGAATTTGAGTTTTTGCAATATAATCTTGTTGAAAAGCTCGTAATCAATTATATGAACTCCTAAATTTTGATTAAAACTTGTTTTTCGGTCTTTTTTGTAGAGGTTTCGCACGAGCGGGTCTAAATGGGACTTAAAATGGACCCGTTGAACTTATAACTGCGTAAAAACAACAGAAAAATAATGTTGAAAAGCTCGTAATCAACGATATGAACTCTTAGGTTTTGATTAAAACTTGTTTTGCGGTCCTTTTTGTAGAGTTTTTGGACGAACGGGTCTAAATAGGCCGTATAATGGACCCGTTGGAGTTTTAACTAAGTAAAAAGTTCAAAACTTGAGTTTTTGCAATATAATCATGTTGAAAAGATCGTAATCAATTATATGAACTCCTAAAATTTGATTAAAACTTGTTTACAGTCATTTTTGAAGAGGTTTCGGGCGAGCGGGTCTAAATGGGCCGTTAAATGGACCCGTTGGACTTTTAACTGAGTAAAAAATACAGAAATGGACTTTTTGCAATATAATCTTGTTAAAAAGCTCGTAATCAATTATATGAACTCCTAAAATTGGAGCAAAACTTGTTTTTCGGTCCTTTTTGTAGTGGTTTCGGACGAGCGGGTCTAAATGGGCCTTAAAATGGACCCGTTGAACTTATAACTGCGTAAAAAGAACATAAATTGAATTTTTGCAATACAATAGTGTTGAAAAGCTCGTAATCAACGACATGAACCCTTAAGTTTTGATTAAAACTTGTTTTGCGGTCCTTTTGTAGAGGTTTCGGACGAGCAGGTCTAAATGGGCCGTAAAATGGACTCGTTGGACTTTTAACTGAGTAAAAAGTACATAAATTGAGTTTTTGCAATATAATCGTGTTGAAAAGATCGTAATCAATTATATGAACTCCTAAAATTTGATTAAAACTTGTTTTTCAGTCATTTTTGAAGAGGTTTCGGGCGAGCGGGTCTAAATGGGCCGTAAAATGGACCCGTTGGACTTTTAGCTGAGTAAAAAATATCAAATTTGAGTTTTTGACTTATAATCTTGTCGAAAAGCTCGTAATCAATTATATGAACTCGTAAAATTGGATCAAAACTTGTTTTTCAGTCCTTTTTGTAGAGGTTTCGGACGAGCGGGTCTAAATGGGCCTTAAAATGGACCCGTTGAACTTATAACTGCGTAAAAAGAACAGAAATTGAATTTTTGCAATACAATAATGTTGAGAAGCTCGTAATCAATGATATGAACTCTTAAGTTTTGATTAAAACTTGTTTTGCGGTCCTTTTTATAGAGGTTTCAGACGAGCGGGTCTAAATGGGCCGTAAAATGGACCCGTTAGACTTTTAACTGACTAAAAAATACAGAAATTGAGTTTTTGCAATATAATCGTGTTGAAACGATCGTAATCAATTATCTGAACTCCTAAAATTTGATTAAAACTTGTTTTTCAGTCATTTTTGAAGAGGTTTCGGGCAAGCGAGTCTAAATGAGCCGTAAAATGGACCCGTTGGACTTTTAACTGAGTAAAAAAATACAGAAATGGACTTTTTGCTATATAATGTTGTTGAAAAGTTCGTAATCAATTATATGAACTCCTAAAATTGGATCAAAACTTGTTTTTCGGTCCTTTTTGTAGTGGTTTTGGACGAGCGGGTCTAAATGGGCCGTAAAATGGACCCGTTGGACTTTTAACTAAGTAAAAAGTACAAAAATTGAGTTTTTGCAATATAATCGTGTTGAAAAGATCGTAATCAATGATATGTAGTCCTAAAATTTGATTAAAACTTTTTTTTGGTCATTTTTGAAGAGGTTTCGGGCGAACGAGTCTAAATGGGCCGTAAAATGGACCCGTTGGACTTTTAACTGAGTAAAAAATACCGAATTTGAGTTTTTGCAATATAATCTTTTTGAAAAGCTCGTAATCAATTATATGAACTCCTAAAATTGGATCAAAACTTGTTTTCGGTCCTTTTTGTAGAGGTTTCGGACAAGCGGGTCTAAATGGGCCTTAAAATGGACCCGTTGTACTTATAACTGCGTAAAAAGAACATAAATTGAATTTTTGCAAAACAATAGTGTTGAAAAGCTCGTAATCAAAGATATGAACTCTTAAGTTTTGATTAAAACTTGTTTTGCGGTCCTTTTTGTAGAGGTTTCGGACGAGCGGGTCTAAATGGGCCGTAAAATGGACCCGTTGGACTTTTAATTGAGTAAAAAATACCGAATTTTAGTTTTTGCAATATAATCGTGTTGAAAAGATCGTAATCAATTATATGAACTCCTAAAATTGGATCAAAACTTGTTTTTCAGTCATTTTTGAAGAGGTTTCGAACGAGCGGGTCTAAATGGGCCGTAAAATAGACCCGTTGGACTTTTAACTAAGTAAAAAATACCGAATTTGAGTTTTTGCAATATAATCTTGTTGAAAAGCTCGTAACCAATTATATGAACTCCTAAAATTTTATCAAAACTAATTTTTGGTCCTATTTGTAGAGGTTTCGGGCGACCGGGTCTAAATGGCCCTTAAAATGGACCCGTTGGACTTTTAACTAAGTAAAAAATACCGAATTTGAGTTTTTGCAATATAATTTTGTTGAAAATCTCGTAATCAGTTATATGAACTCCTAAAATTGGATCAAAACTTGTTTTTCGATCCTTTTTTGTAGAGGTTTTAGACGAGCGGGTCTAAATGGGCCTTAAAATGGACCTGTTGAACTTATAACTGCGTAAAAACAACATAAATTGAATTTTTGCAATACAATAGTGTTGAAAAGCTCGTAATCAACGATATGAACCCTTAAGTTTTGATTAAAACTTGTTTTGCGGTCCTTTTGTAGAGGTTTCGGACGAGCGGGTCTAAATGGGCCGTAAAATGGACCCGTTGGACTTTTAACTGAGTAGAAAATACAGAAATGGACTTTTTGCAATATAATCTTGATGAAAAGCTCGTAATCAATTATATGAACTCCTAAAATTGGAGCAAAACTTGTTTTTCGGTCCTTTGTGTAGTGGTTTCGGACGAGCGGGTCTAAATGGGCCTTAAAATGGACCCGTTGAACTTATAACTGCGTAAAAAGAACATAAATTGAATTTTTGCAATACAATAGTGTTGAAAAGCTTGTAATCAAAGATATGAACCCTTAAGGTTTGATTAAAACTTGTTTTGCGGTCCTTTTGTAGAGGTTTCGGACGAGTAGGTCTAAATGGGCCGTAAAATGGACCCGTTGGACTTTTAACTGAGTAAAAAGTACATAAATTGAGTTTATGCAATATAATCGTGTTGAAAAGGTCGTAATCAATTATATGAACTCCTAAAATTTGATTAAAACATGTTTTTCAGTCATTTTTGAAGAGGTTTCGGGCGAGCGGGTCTAAATGGGCCGTAAAATGGACCCGTTGGACTTTTAGCTGAGTAAAAAATATCAAATTTGAGTTTTTGACTTATAATCTTGTCGAAAAGCTCGTAATCAATTATATGAACTCGTAAAATTGGATCAAAACTTGTTTTTCGGTCCTTTTTGTAGAGGTTTCGGACGAGCAGGTCTAAATGGGCCTTAAAATGGACCCGTTGAACTTATAACTGCGTAAAAAGAACAGAAATTGAATTTTTGCAACACAATAGTGTTGAAAAGCTCGTAATCAACGATATGAACTCTTAAGTTTTGATTAAAACTTGTTTTGCGGTCCTTTTTGTAGAGGTTTCGGACGAGCGGGTCTAAATGGGCCGTAAAATGGACCCGTTAGACTTTTAACTGACTAAAAAATACAGAAATTGAGTTTTTGCAATATAATCGTGTTGAAACGATCGTAATCAATTATATGAACTCCTAAAATTTGATTAAAACTTGTTTTTCAGTCATTTTTGAAAGAGGTTTCGGGCGAGCGAGTCTAAATGGGCCGTAAAATGGACCCGTTGGACTTTTACCTGAGTAAAAATTACAGAAATGGACTTTTTGCAATATAATCTTGTTGAAAAGTTCGTAATCAATTATATGAACTCCTAAAATTGGATCAAAACTTGTTTTTCGGTTCTTTTTGTAGTGGTTTTGGACCAGCGGGTCTAAATGGGCCGTAAAATGGACCCGTTGGACTTTTAACTAAGTAAAAAGTACAAAAATTGAGTTTTTGCAATATAATCGTGTTGAAAAGATCGTAATCAATGATATGGAGTCCTAAAATTTGATTAAAACCTTTTTTTGGTCATTTTTGAAGAGGTTTCGGGCGAACGAGTCTAAATGGGCCGTAAAATGGACCCGTTGGACTTTTAATTGAGTAAAAAAATACCGAATTTGAGTTTTTGCAATATAATCTTGTTGAAAAGCTCGTAATCAATTATATGAACTCCTAAAATTTGATTAAAACCTGTTTTTCGGTCATTTTTGAAGAGATTTCGGGCGAGTGGGTCTAAATGGGCCGTAAAATGGACCCGTTGGACTTTTAATTGAGTAAAAAATACCGAATTTGAGTTTTTGCAATATAATCTTGTTGAAAAGCTCGTAATCATTTTTGAAGAGGTTTCGGACGAGCGGGTCTAAATGGGCCTTAAAATGGACCTGTTGAACTTATAACTGCGTAAAAAGAACAGAAATTGAATTTTTGCAATACAATCGTGTTGAAAAGCTCGTAATCAGTTATATGAACTCCTAAAATTTGATTAAAACTTGTTTTTCAGTCATTTTTGAAGAGATTTCGGGCGAGCGGGTCTAAATGGGCCGTAAAATGGACCCGTTGGACTTTTAACTGAGTAAAAAGAACAAAAATTGTGATTTTGCAATATAGTCGTGTTGAAAAGATCATAATCAATTATATGAACTCCTAAAATTTGATTAAAACTTGTTTTTCAGTAATTTTTGAAGAGGTTTCGGGCGAGCGGGTCTAAATGGGTCGTAAAATGGACCCGTTGGACTTTTAACTGAGTAAAAAATACCGAATTTGAGTTTTTGCAATGTAATCTTGTTGAAAAGCTCGTAATCAATTATATGAACTCCTAAAATTTGATCAAAACTTGTTTTTCGGTCCTTTTTGTAGAGGTTGCGGGCGACCGGGTCTAAATGGGCTTAAAAATGGACCCGTTGAACTTATAACTGCGTAAAAAGAATAGGAATTGAATTTTTGCAATACAATAGTGTTGAAAAGCTCGTAATCAATGATTTGAACTCTTAAGTTTTGATTAAAACTTGTTTTGCGGTCCTTTTTGTAGAGGTTTCGGACGAGCGGGTGTAAATGGGCCTTAAAATGGACCCGTTGGACTTTCAACTGAGTAAAAAATACAGAAATTGAGTTTTTACAATATAATCGTGTTGAAACGATCGTAATCAATTATATGAACTCCTAAAATTTGATAAAAACTTGTTTTCAGTCATTTTTAAGAGGTTTCGGGCGAGCGGGTCTAAATGGACCGTAAAATGGACCCGTTGGACTTTTAACTGAGTAAAAAATACAGAAATGGACTTTTTGCAATATAATCTTGTTGAAAAGCTCGTAATCAATTATATGAACTCCTAAAATTGGATCAAAACTTGTTTTTCGCTCCTTTTTGTAGTGGTTTCGGACGAGCGGGTCTAAATGGGCCTTAAAATGGACCCGTTGAACTTATAACTGCGTAAAAACAACATAAATTGAATTTTTGCAATACAATAGTGTTGAAAAGCTCGTAATCAACGATATGAATCTTAAGTTTGGATTAAAACTTGTTTTGCGGTCCTTTTGTAGAGGTTTCGGATGATCGGGTCTAACTGGGCCGTAAAATGGACCCGATGGACTTTTCACTGAGTAAAAAGTAAAAAAATTAAATTTTTGCAATATAATCGTGTTGAATAGATCGTAATCAATTATATGAACTCCTAAAATTTGATTAAAACTTGTTTTTCGGTCATTTTTGAAGA
This sequence comes from Hibiscus trionum, assembly GCA_030270665.1. Taxonomy (NCBI): domain Eukaryota; kingdom Viridiplantae; phylum Streptophyta; class Magnoliopsida; order Malvales; family Malvaceae; genus Hibiscus; species Hibiscus trionum. The sequence continues at coordinate 33,241,697 of BSYR01000026.1, read as the reverse complement.
GGTTTCGGGCGAGCGGGTCTAAATGGGCCGTAAAATGGACCCGTTGGACTTTTAACTAAGTAAAAAATACTGAATTTGAGTTTTTGCAATATAATCTTGTTGAAAAGCCCGTAATCAATTATATGAACTAGTAAAATTGGATAAAAACTTGTTTTTCGGTCCTTTTGTAGAGGTTTCGGACGAGCGGGTCTAAATGGGCCTTAAAATGGACCCGTTGAACTTATAACTGCGTAAAAAGAACAGAAATTGAATTTTTGCAATAAAATAGTGTTGAAAAGCTCGTAATCAACGATATGAACTCTTAAGTTTTGATTAAAACTTGTTTTGCAGTCCTTTTTGTAGAGGTTTCGGACGAGCGGGTCTAAATGGGCCGTAAAATGGACCCGTTGGACTTTTAACTGAGTAAAAAATACAGAAATTGAGTTTTTGCAATAAAATCATGTTGAAATGATCGTAATCAATTATATGAACTCCTAAAATTTGGTTAAATTTTGTTTTTCAGTCATTTTTGAAGAGGTTTCGGGTGAGCGAGTCTAAATGGGCCATAAAATGGACCCGTTGGACTTTTAACTGAGTAAAAAATACAGAAATGTACTTTTTGCAATATAATCTTGTTGAAAAGCTCGTAATCAATTATATGAACTCCTAAAATTAGATCAAAACTTGTTTTTCGGTCCTTTTTGTAGTGGTTTCGGACGAGCGGGTCTAAATGGGCCGTAAAATGGACCCGTTAGACTTTTAACTGACTAAAAAATACAGAAATTGAGTTTTTGCAATATAATCGTGTTGAAACGATCGTAATCAATTATATGAACTCCTAAAATTTGATTAAAACTTGTTTTTCAGTCATTTTTGAAAGAGGTTTCGGGCGAGCGAGTCTAAATGGGCCGTAAAATGGACCCGTTGGACTTTTACCTGAGTAAAAAATACAGAAATGGACTTTTTGCAATATAATCTTGTTGAAAAGTTCGTAATCAATTATATGAACTCCTAAAATTGGATCAAAACTTGTTTTTCGGTTCTTTTTGTAGTGGTTTTGGACCAGCGGGTCTAAATGGGCCGTAAAATGGACCCGTTGGACTTTTAACTAAGTAAAAAGTACAAAAATTGAGTTTTTGCAATATAATCGTGTTGAAAAGATCGTAATCAATGATATGGAGTCCTAAAATTTGATTAAAACCTTTTTTTGGTCATTTTTGAAGAGGTTTCGGGCGAACGAGTCTAAATGGGCCGTAAAATGGACCCGTTGGACTTTTAATTGAGTAAAAAAATACCGAATTTGAGTTTTTGCAATATAATCTTGTTGAAAAGCTCGTAATCAATTATATGAACTCCTAAAATTTGATTAAAACCTGTTTTTCGGTCATTTTTGAAGAGATTTCGGGCGAGTGAGTCTAAATGGGCCGTAAAATGGACCCGTTGGACTTTTAATTGAGTAAAAAATACCGAATTTGAGTTTTTGCAATATAATCTTGTTGAAAAGCTCGTAATCATTTTTGAAGAGGTTTCGGACGAGCGGGTCTAAATGGGCCTTAAAATGGACCTGTTGAACTTATAACTGCGTAAAAAGAACAGAAATTGAATTTTTGCAATACAATCGTGTTGAAAAGCTCGTAATCAGTTATATGAACTCCTAAAATTTGATTAAAACTTGTTTTTCAGTCATTTTTGAAGAGATTTCGGGCGAGCGGGTCTAAATGGGCCGTAAAATGGACCCGTTGGACTTTTAACTGAGTAAAAAGAACAAAAATTGTGATTTTGCAATATAGTCGTGTTGAAAAGATCATAATCAATTATATGAACTCCTAAAATTTGATTAAAACTTGTTTTTCAGTAATTTTTGAAGAGGTTTCGGGCGAGCGGGTCTAAATGGGTCGTAAAATGGACCCGTTGGACTTTTAACTGAGTAAAAAATACCGAATTTGAGTTTTTGCAATGTAATCTTGTTGAAAAGCTCGTAATCAATTATATGAACTCCTAAAATTTGATCAAAACTTGTTTTTCGGTCCTTTTTGTAGAGGTTGCGGGCGACCGGGTCTAAATGGGCTTAAAAATGGACCCGTTGAACTTATAACTGCGTAAAAAGAATAGGAATTGAATTTTTGCAATACAATAGTGTTGAAAAGCTCGTAATCAATGATTTGAACTCTTAAGTTTTGATTAAAACTTGTTTTGCGGTCCTTTTTGTAGAGGTTTCGGACGAGCGGGTGTAAATGGGCCTTAAAATGGACCCGTTGGACTTTCAACTGAGTAAAAAATACAGAAATTGAGTTTTTACAATATAATCGTGTTGAAACGATCGTAATCAATTATATGAACTCCTAAAATTTGATAAAAACTTGTTTTCAGTCATTTTTAAGAGGTTTCGGGCGAGCGGGTCTAAATGGACCGTAAAATGGACCCGTTGGACTTTTAACTGAGTAAAAAATACAGAAATGGACTTTTTGCAATATAATCTTGTTGAAAAGCTCGTAATCAATTATATGAACTCCTAAAATTGGATCAAAACTTGTTTTTCGCTCCTTTTTGTAGTGGTTTCGGACGAGCGGGTCTAAATGGGCCTTAAAATGGACCCGTTGAACTTATAACTGCGTAAAAACAACATAAATTGAATTTTTGCAATACAATAGTGTTGAAAAGCTCGTAATCAACGATATGAATCTTAAGTTTGGATTAAAACTTGTTTTGCGGTCCTTTTGTAGAGGTTTCGGATGATCGGGTCTAACTGGGCCGTAAAATGGACCCGATGGACTTTTCACTGAGTAAAAAGTAAAAAAATTAAATTTTTGCAATATAATCGTGTTGAATAGATCGTAATCAATTATATGAACTCCTAAAATTTGATTAAAACTTGTTTTTCGGTCATTTTTGAAGAGGTTTCGGGCGAGCGGGTCTAAATGGGCCGTAAAATGGACCCGTTGGACTTTTAACTAAGTAAAAAATACTGAATTTGAGTTTTTGCAATATAATCTTGTTGAAAAGCCCGTAATCAATTATATGAACTAGTAAAATTGGATAAAAACTTGTTTTTCGGTCCTTTTGTAGAGGTTTCGGACGAGCGGGTCTAAATGGGCCTTAAAATGGACCCGTTGAACTTATAACTGCGTAAAAAGAACAGAAATTGAATTTTTGCAATAAAATAGTGTTGAAAAGCTCGTAATCAACGATATGAACTCTTAAGTTTTGATTAAAACTTGTTTTGCAGTCCTTTTTGTAGAGGTTTCGGACGAGCGGGTCTAAATGGGCCGTAAAATGGACCCGTTGGACTTTTAACTGAGTAAAAAATACAGAAATTGAGTTTTTGCAATAAAATCATGTTGAAATGATCGTAATCAATTATATGAACTCCTAAAATTTGGTTAAATTTTGTTTTTCAGTCATTTTTGAAGAGGTTTCGGGTGAGCGAGTCTAAATGGGCCATAAAATGGACCCGTTGGACTTTTAACTGAGTAAAAAATACAGAAATGTACTTTTTGCAATATAATCTTGTTGAAAAGCTCGTAATCAATTATATGAACTCCTAAAATTAGATCAAAACTTGTTTTTCGGTCCTTTTTGTAGTGGTTTCGGACGAGCGGGTCTAAATGGGCCTTAAAATGGACCCGTTGAACTTATAACTGCGTAAAAAGAACATAAATTGAATTTTTGCAATACAATAGTGTTGAAAAGCTCGTAATGAACGATATGAACTCTTAAGTTTTGATTAAAACTTGTTTTGCGGTCCTTTTTGTAGAGGTTTCGGACGAGCGGGTTTAAATGGGCCTTAAAATGGACCTGTTGAACTTATAATTGCGTAAAAAGAACAGAAACTGAATTTTTGCAATACAATAGTGTTGAATAGCTCGTAATCAACGATATGAACTCTTAAGTTTTGATTAAAACTTGTTTTGCGGTCCTTTTTATAGAGGTTTCGGACGAGCGGGTCTAAATGGGCCGTAAAATGGACCCGTTAGACTTTTAACTGAGTAAAAAGTACATAAATTGAGTTTTTGCAATATAATCGTGTTGAAAAGATCGTAATCAATTATATGAACTCCTAAAACTTGATTAAAACTTGTTTTTCAGTCATTTTTGAAGAGGTTTCGGGCGAGCGGGTCTATAAGGGCCGTAAAATGGACCCGTTGGACTTTTAACTGAGTAAAAAATACCGAATTTGAGATTTTGCAATATAATCTTGTTGAAAAGCTCGTAATCAATTATATGAACTCCTAAAATTTTATCAAAACTTGTTTTTCGGTCCTTTTTATAAGGTTTCGGGCGACCGGGTCTAAATGAGCCTTAAAATGGACTCGTTGGACTTTTTACTGAGTAAAAAATACTGAATTTGAGTTTTTGCAATATAATCTTGTTGAAAAGCTCGTAATCAATTATATGAACTCCTAAAATTGGATCAAAACTTGTTTTTCGATCCTTTTTGTAGAGGTTTCGGACGAGCGGGTCAAAATGGGGCTTAAAATGGACCTGTTGAACTTATAACTACGTAAAAAGAACAGAAATTGAATTTTTGCAATACAATAGTGTTGAAAAGCTCGTAATCAACGATATGAACTCTTAAGTTTTAATTAAAACTTGTTTTGCGGTTCTTTTTGTAGAGGTTTCGGACGAGCTGGTCTAAATGGGCCGTAAGATGGACCCGTTGGACTTTTAACTGAGTAAAAAGTACAAAAATTGAGTTTTTGCAATATAATATTGTTGAAAATATAGTAATCAATTATATGAACTCCTAAAATTTGATTAAAACTTGTTTTTCAGTCATTTTTGAAGAGGTTTCGGGCGAGCGGGTCTAAATGGGCCGTAAATGGACCCGTTGGACTTTTAACTGAGTAAAAAATACCAAATTTGAGTTTTTGCAATATAATCTTGTTGAAAAGCTCGTAATCAATTATATGAACTCCTAAAATTGAATCAAAACTTATTTTCGGTCCTTTTTGTAGAGGTTTCGGGCGAGCGGGTCTAAATGGGCTTTAAAATGGACCCGTTGAACTTATAACTGCGTAAAAAGAACAGAAATTGAATTTTTGCAATACAATAGTGTTGAAAAGCTCGTAATCAACGATATGAACTCTTAAGTTTTGATTAAAACTTGGTTTGCGGTCCTTTTTGTAGAGGTTTCGGACGAGCGGGTCTAAATGGGCCGTAAAATGGACCCGTTGGACTTTTAATTGAGTAAAAAATACTGAATTTGAGTTTTTGCAATATAATCTTGTTGAAAAGCTCGTAATCAATTATATGAACTCCTAAAATTGGATCAAAACTTGTTTTTCGATCCTTTTTGTAGAGGTTTCGGACGAGCGGGTCAAAATGGGGCTTAAAATGGACCTGTTGAACTTATAACTACGTAAAAAGCACAGAAATTGAATTTTTGCAATACAATAGTGTTGAAAAGCTCGTAATCAACGATATGAACTCTTAAGTTTTAATTAAAACTTGTTTTGCGGTTCTTTTTGTAGAGGTTTCGGACGAGCTGGTCTAAATGGGCCGTAAGATGGACCCGTTGGACTTTTAACTGAGTAAAAAGTACAAAAATTGAGTTTTTGCAATATAATATTATTGAAAAGATCGTAATCAATTATATGAACTCCTAAAATTTGATTAAAACTTGTTTTTCAGTCATTTTTGAAGAGGTTTCGGGCGAGCGGGTCTAAATGGTCCGTAAAATAGACCCGTTGGACTTTTAACTAAGTAAAAAATACCGAATTTGAGTTTTTACAATACAATCTTGTTGAAAAGCTCGTAATCAATTATATGAACTCCTAAAATTGGATCAAAACTTGTTTTTCGGTCCTTTTTGTAGAGGTTTCGGACGAGCGGGTCTAAATGGGCCTTAAAATGGACCCGTTGAACTTATAACTGCGTAAAAAGAACATGAATTGAATTTTTGCAATACAATAGTGTTCAAAAGCTCGTAATCAACGATATGAACTCTTAAGTTTTGATTAAAACTTGTTTTGCGGTCCTTTTGTAGAGGTTTCGGACGAGCGGGTCTAAATGGGCCGTAAAATGGACCCGTTGGACTTTTAACTGCGTAAAAAGTACATAATTTGAGTTTTTGCAATATAATCGTGTTGAAAAGATCGTAATCAATTATATGAACTCCTAAAATTTGATTAAAACTTGTTTTTCAGTCATTTTTGAAGAGGTTTCGGGCGAGCGGGTCTAAATGGGCCGTAAAATGGACCCGTTGGACTTTTAACTAAGTAAAAAAATACAGAAATTGAGTTTTTGCAATATAATCGTGTTGAAACGATCGTAATCAATTATACGAACTCCTAAAATTTGATTAAAACTTGTTTTTCAGTCATTTTTGAAGAGGTTTCGGGTGAGCGAGTCTAAATGGGCCGTAAAATGGACCCGTTGGACTTTTAACTAAGTAAAAAATACCGAATTTGAGTTTTTGCAATATAATCTTGTTGAAAAGCTCGTAATCAATTATATGAACTCCAAAATTTTGATTAAAACTTGTTTTTCGGTCTTTTTTGTAGAGGTTTCGCACGAGCGGGTCTAAATGGGCCTTAAAATTGACCCGTTGAACTTATAACTGCGTAAAAACAACAGAAAAATAATGTTGAAAAGCTCGTAATCAACGATATGAACTCTTAGGTTTTGATTAAAACTTGTTTTGCGGTCCTTTTTGTAGAGTTTTTGGACGAACGGGTCTAAATAGGCCGTATAATGGACCCGTTGGAGTTTTAACTAAGTAAATAGTTCAAAACTTGAGTTTTTGCAATATAATCATGTTGAAAAGATCGTAATCAATTATATGAACTCCTAAAATTTGATTAAAACTTGTTTACAGTCATTTTTGAAGAGGTTTCGGGCGAGCGGGTCTAAATGGGCCGTTAAATGGACCCGTTGGACTTTTAACTGAGTAAAAAATACAGAAATGGACTTTTTGCAATATAATCTTGTTAAAAAGCTCGTAATCAATTATATGAACTCCTAAAATTGGAGCAAAACTTGTTTTTCGGTCCTTTTTGTAGTGGTTTCGGACGAGCGGGTCTAAATGGGCCTTAAAATGGACCCATTGAACTTATAACTGCGTAAAAAGAACATAAATTGAATTTTTGCAATACAATAGTGTTGAAAAGCTCGTAATCAACGACATGAACCCTTAAGTTTGGATTAAAACTTGTTTTGCGGTCCTTTTGTAGAGGTTTCGGATGATCGGGTCTAACTGGGCCGTAAAATGGACCCGATGGACTTTTCACTGAGTAAAAAGTAAAAAAATTAAATTTTTGCAATATAATCGTGTTGAATAGATCGTAATCAATTATATGAACTCCTAAAATTTGATTAAAACTTGTTTTTCGGTCATTTTTGAAGAGGTTTCGGGCGAGCGGGTCTAAATGGGCCGTAAAATGGACCCGTTGGACTTTTAACTAAGTAAAAAATATAGAAACTGAGTTTTTGCAATATAATCATGTTGAAACGATCGTAATCAATTATACGAACTCCTAAAATTTGATTAAAACTTGTTTTTCAGTCATTTTTGAAGAGGTTTCGGGTGAGCGAGTCTAAATGGGCCGTAAAATGGACCCGTTGGACTTTTAACTAAGTAAAAAATACCGAATTTGAGTTTTTGCAATATAATCTTGTTGAAAAGCTCGTAATCAATTATATGAACTCCTAAAATTTGATTAAAACTTATTTTTCGGTCTTTTTTGTAGAGGTTTCGGACGAGCGGGTCTAAATGGGCCTTAAAATGGACCCGTTGAACTTATAACTGCGTAAAAACAACAGAAAAATAGTGTTGAAAAGCTCGTAATCAACAATATGAACTCCTAAAATTGGAGCAAAACTTGTTTTTCGGTCCTTTTTGTAGTGGTTTCGGACGAGCGGGTCTAAATAGGCCTTAAAATGGACCCGTTGAACTTATAACTGCGTAAAAAGAACATAAATTGAATTTTTGCAATACAATAGTGTTGAAAAGCTCGTAATCAATATATGAACCCTTAAGTTTTGATTAAAACTTGTTTTGCGGTCCTTTTGTAGAGGTTTCGGACGAGCAGGTCTAAATGGGCCGTAAAATAGACCCGTTGGACTTTTAACTGAGTAAAAAGTACATAAATTGAGTTTTTGCAATATAATCGTGTTGAAAAGATCGTAATCAATTATATGAACTCCTAAAATTTGATTAAAACTTGTTTTTCAATCATTTTTGAAGAGGTTTCGGGCGAGCGGGTCTAAGTGGGCCGTAAAATGGACCCGTTGGACTTTTAGCTGAGTAAAAAATATCAAATTTGAGTTTTTGACTTATAATCTTGTCGAAAAGCTCGTAATCAATTATATGAACTCGTAAAATTGGATCAAAACTTGTTTTTCAGTCCTTTTTGTAGAGGTTTCGGACGAGCGGGTCTAAATGGGCCTTAAAATGGACCCGTTGAACTTATAACTGCGTAAAAAGAACAGAAATTGAATTTTTGCAATACAATAGTGTTGAGAAGCTCGTAATCAATGATATGAACTCTTAAGTTTTGATTAAAACTTGTTTTGCGGTCCTTTTTATAGAGGTTTCGGACGAGCGGGTCTAAATGGGCCGTAAAATGGACCCGTTAGACTTTTAACTGACTAAAAAATACAGAAATTGAGTTTTTGCAATATAATCGTGTTGAAACGATCGTAATCAATTATCTGAACTCCTAAAATTTGATTAAAACTTGTTTTTCAGTCATTTTTGAAGAGGTTTCGGGCAAGCGAGTCTAAATGAGCCGTAAAATGGACCCGTTGGACTTTTAACTGAGTAAAAAAATACAGAAATGGACTTTTTACAATATAATCTTGTTGAAAAGTTCGTAATCAATTATATGAACTCCTAAAATTGGATAAAAACTTGTTTTTCGGTCCTTTTTGTAGTGGTTTTGGACGAGCGGGTCTAAATGGGCCGTAAAATGGACCCGTTGGACTTTTAACTAAGTAAAAAGTACAAAAATTGAGTTTTTGCAATATAATCGTGTTGAAAAGATCGTAATCAATGATATGTAGTCCTAAAATTTGATTAAAACTTTTTTTGGTCATTTTTGAAGAGGTTTCGGGCGAACGAGTCTAAATGGGCCGTAAAATGGACCCGTTTGACTTTTAACTGAGAAAAAAATACCGAATTTGAGTTTTTGCAATATAATCTTGTTGAAAAGCTCGTAATCAATTATATGAACTCCTAAAATTTGATAAAAACTTGTTTTTCAGTCATTTTTGAAGAGGTTTCGGACGACCGGGCCTAAATGGGCCTTAAAATGGACCCGTTGAACTTATAACTGCGTAAAAAGAACAGAAATTGAATTTTTGCAATACAATCGTGTTGAAAAGATCGTAATCAGTTATATGAACTCCTAAAATTTGATTAAAACTTGGTTTTCAGTCATTTTTGAAGAGGTTTCGGGCGAGCGGGTCTAAATGGGCCGTAAAATGGACCCGTTGGACTTTTAACTGAGTAAAAAGAACAAAAATTGTGTTTTTGCAATATAGTCATGTTGAAAAGATCGTAATCAATTATATGAACTCCTAAATTTTGATTAAAACTTGTTTGTCAGTCATTTTTGAAGAGGTTTCGGGCGAGCGTGTCTAAGTGGGCCGTAAAATGGACCCGTTGGACTTTTAACTGAGTAAAAAATACCGAATTTGAGTTTTTGCAATATAATCTTGTTGAAAAGCTCGTAATCAATTATATGAACTCCTAAAATTTGATCAAAACTTGTTTTCCGGTCCTTTTTGTAGAGGTTGCGGGCGACCGGGTCTAAATGGGCTTAAAAATGGACCCGTTGAACTTATAACTGCGTAAAAAGAATAGAAATTGAATTTTTGCAATACAATAGTGTTGAAAAGCTCGTAATCAATGATATGAACTCTTAAGTTTTGATTAAAACTTGTTTTGCGGTCCTTTTTGTAGAGGTTTCGGATGAGCGGGTGTAAATGGGCCGTAAAATGGACCCGTTGGACTTTCAACTGAGTAAAAAATACAGAAATTGAGTTTTTGCAATATAATCGTGTTGAAACGATCGTAATCAATTATATGAACTCCTAAAATTTGATAAAAACTTGTTTTTTCAGTCATTTTTGAAGATGTTTCGGGCGAGCGGGTCTAAATGGACGGTAAAATGGACCCGTTGGACTTTTAATTGAGTAAAAAATACAGAAATGGACTTTTTGCAATATAATCTTGTTGAAAAGCTCGTAATCAATTATATGTACTCCTAAAATTGGATCAAAACTTGTTTTTCGGTCCTTTTTGTAGTGGTTTCGGACGAGCGGGTCTAAATGGGCCTTAAAATGGACCCGTTGAACTTATAACTGCTTAAAAAGAACATAAATTGAATTTTTGCAATACAATAGTGCTGAAAAGCTCGTAATCAACGATATGAATCTTAAGTTTGGATTAAAACTTGTTTTGCGGTCCTTTTTGTAGAGGTTTCGAATGAGCGGGTCTAACTGGACCGTAAAATGGACCCGTTGGACTTTTCACTGAGTAAAAAGTACAAAAATTAAAATTTTGCAATATAATCATGTTGAAAAGATCGTAATCAATTATATGAACTCCTAAAATTTGATTAAAACTTGTTTTTCGGTCATTTTTGAAGAGGTTTCGGGCGAGCGGGTCTAAATGGGCCGTAAAATGGACCCGTTGGACTTTTAACTAAGTAAAAAATACCGAATTTGAGTTTTTGCAATATAATCTTGTTGAGAAGCCAGTAATCAATTATATGAACTCGTAAAATTGGATAAAAACTTGTTTTTCGGTCCTTTTGTAGAGGTTTCGGACGAGCGGGTCTAAATGGGCCTTAAAATGGACCCGTTGAACTTATAACTGCGTAAAAAGAACAGAAATTAAATTTTTGCAATACAATAGTGTTGAAAAGCTCGTAATCAACGATATGAACTCTTAAGTTTTGATTAAAACTTGTTTTGCGGTCCTTTTTGTAGAGGTTTCGGACAAGCGGGTCTAAATGGGCCGTAAAATGGACCCGTTGGACTTTTAACTGAGTAAAAAATACAGAAATTGAGTTTTTGCAATATAATCGTGTTGAAATGATCGTAATCAATTATATGAACTCCTAAAATTTGATTAAAACTTGTTTTTCAGTCATTTTTGAAGAGGTTTCAGGTGAGCGAGTCTAAATGGGCCGTAAAATGGACCCGTTGGACTTTTAACTGAGTAAAAAATACAGAAATGTACTTTTTGCAATATAATCTTGTTGAAAAGCTCGTAATCAATTATATGAACTCCTAAAATTGGATCAAAACTTGTTTTTCGGTCCTTTTTGTAGTGGTTTCGGACGAGCGGGTCTAAATAGGCCTTAAAATGGACCCGTTGAACTTATAACTGCGTAAAAAGAACATAAATTGAATTTTTGCAATACAATAGTGTTGAAAAGCTCGTAATCAACGATATGAACTCTTATGTTTTGATTAAAATTTGTTTTGCGGTCCTTTTTGTAGAGGTTTCGGACGAGCGGGTCTAAACGGGCCGTAAAATGGACCCGTTGGACTTTTTTTTTGAAGAAAAGGCCTCATTAAAAACCCCTACTAATGTCCTTCAAGCAGAGCTAGAGGACCCTAAAAGGGGAAAAGAGTGCCTAAATTTTATTATATCATAGAGAAATTCGTTACAAGATGATTGATACATGTAGGAATGTCAGAATTGAAAGACATGGAAGACATAGAACTCAGCTAGTGTGTAGCAAAAGTATGGGCCACATGATTTGCCTTACGGCGTACAAAAGAAACAGAAGATGAATCAACAGCATGAAGAGACTCTCGAATCTGGTGAAGAAGAGGTCCCAATGTAGAAAGGTCTAGACCTGGATTGTTGATCCTATTTGCAAGAGAAGCACAGTCAGTTTCAAGCAAGATCCGATTCCATCCTTGAGATCGGGCGAAGGTGATTCCTGCAAGAAGGCTTTCACCTTCACAAGTAACTGCATCCAAACAGCTACCAAGCGGAAAAGCTAGGCCACCCACAACTACACCTGTAGAATCACGTGCCACGGCGCAAACAGCCGCTGCACGAGTTGAGGGATTAAAAGCCCCATCCATCTACATTTATTTTTATATGGTTAGGTGGAGGAGGGTTCCAGCATGGAGGAGATAGGATAGAGGGTGTTGGGGTGGAAGAATAGGCCTTACAGAAGTCGTCATGTAAACTAATGGAGTTAACTGCAATAAGCCATGGTGGTTGAAGATGGTGATTATGAACCCAGTCGTTACGTCTATTCTAGATGTTCCAAATAGTTGTGAGGAAAAGGTCAAACTTGTCAGAGGATAGGAGGTGGGCAGCTTCTTCCAACCATTGTAATGGGGTAATAGCCAAACTCCTAGATAGAGAAACGGGAATACCAGAGAGTTGAAGGACTTCATAAGCCCCTGTACAATCACGAAGCGCATGGAGAATGGACTCCGAGTGGGATCCACAGATAGGACAAGGCCCCGAATTTGGTGAAAAAACTTGCATATTGGACCCAACTGGTAGAGCATCAGACGCCATACGCCATCCAAAAGTTTTGACCTTAGGTAAGGCCTTGACTTTGGATTGAAATTTCCAAAAACAAGTAGGTGACGTATGTGGGTACGTAGAGCGTTGCAAGAAAAAATAACCAGAGCGGACCAAGTAAATACCCGAATCATTAGGAGACCAAAGAATAGAATCACGATGATCATTTATGATTGGTATACGGAGAATGGTAGTGGCATCAGTTGCGTTAAAATAACGACGAACCTTTTCAGGGTCCCAAGCAGTTTGATTACGAAGCATGAAATCGCGGCATCGAATATGGACTTCATCCGAGATTTCGTAATCCCCAGTAAGGGTAATAGGGGAAGGTCCACCCCAGATGTCTTTGTGCACTCTGATATTACTATAAATACCTGGACGATATAAGAAGCCTGGAAGGAGTCGTTGTAGAGCATTATAAATACCTTGCCATGCAAAGGAACCTCGATTGGGTCTGGAGGCATCGAGGATATTCCCAGAAGGAAAGTATTTAGCACGATATATTTGGCACAATAAAGAATCTGGTTCACAAATGAGTCTCCATAATTGCTTACCCAAGAGAGCAACATTGAAGTCATGTAAATCCTTAAACCTCATGCCTCCAGCGGCCTTAGGTAAACAAACATGATTCCATGGAAGCATATGCCATCCTTTTTTATTGGATTTGTCAGTCCACCAATATTGCCGAATTGCTGAGGTCATATCGTCAATAACGTTTTGTGGACGAAGATAACAAGACATAACATATTGAGGTAGAGATTGTAGAACTGCTTTAATGAAAATCTCCCGACCACTAAAAGAAAGGAGTTGTTTATCCCAGCTAGAAAGACGGTCATGAACTTTATCACGCACAAAGCCTAATGACTCAGTTTTGTTCTTCCCAATGAGAAGTGGAACACCTAGGTATACACCAGGGTTAGATACCTCACGTACTTGCAATAGACTGTTGATCGCAGTTCTTATTGAGTATGGGGTACGTGGATTATAAAAAATTGTCGATTTCTCAAAATTAATCGCTTGACCAGAAGCATCAGCATATGTTTGCAGGGCTCTTTTAAGATGTGTAGCTTCGGTTGGAGTATTATTAATGAAAACCATACAATCATCAGCAAAGAGTAGATGGTTGACTTTGGGGCCGTATTTGCAGGCACCAAGCCCCGGTAGGATGTTTGTTTGTTGGGCAGCAGATAGGTAAGTAGAGAGCCCTTGTGTACAAAATAGGAAAAGGAAAGGTGATAGGGGGTCACCTTGACGTAATCCGCGTTGAGATTGAAAAAAGGGAGAGAAAGAGTTAACCCGTTGGACTTTTAACTGAGTAAAAAGTACATAAATTGAGTTTTTGCAATATAATCGTGTTGAAAAGATCGTAATCAATTATATGAACTCCTAAAATTTGATTAAAACTTGTTTTTCAGTCATTTTTGAAGAGGTTTCGGGCGAGCGAGTCTAAATGGGCCGTAAAATGGACCCGTTGGACTTTTAACTGAGTAAAAAATACAGAAATGGACTTTTTACAATATAATCTTGTTGAAAAGCTCGTAATCAATTATATGAACTCCTAAAATTGGACCAAAACTTGTTTTTCGGTCCTTTTTGTAGTGGTTTCGGACGAGAGTGTCTAAATGGGCCTTAAAATGGACTCGTTTAACTTATAACTGCGTAAAAAGAACATAAATTGAATTTTTGCAACACAATAGTGTTGCAAAGCTCGTAATCAACGATATGAACTCTTAAGTTTTGATTAAAACTTGTTTTGCGGTCCTTTTGTAGAGGTTTCGGACGAGCGGGTCTAAATGGGCCGTAAAATGGACCCATTGGACTTTTAACTAAGTAAAAAGTACATAAATTGAGTTTTTGCAATATAATCGTGTTGAAAAGATCGTAATCAATTATATGAACTCCTAAAATTTGATTAAAACTTGTTTTCAGTCATTTTTGAAGAGGTTTCGGGCGAGCGGGTCTAAATGGGCCGTAAAATGGACCCGTTGGACTTTTAACTGAGTAAAAAATTTCAAATTTGAGTTTTTGCATTATAATCTTGTCGAAAAACTCATAATCAATTATAAGAACTCGTAAAATTGGATCAAAACTTGTTTTTCGGTCCTTTTTGAGGAGGTTTCGGACGAGCGGGGGTCTAAATGGGCCTTAAAATGGACCCGTTGAACTTATAACTGCGTAAAAAGAACAGAAATTGAATTTTTGCAATACAATAGTGTTGAAAAGCTCGTAATCAACGATATGAACTCTTAAGTTTTGATTAAAACTTGTTTTGCGGTCCTTTTTGTAGAGGTTTCGGACGAGCAGGTCTAAATGGGCCGTAAAATGGACCCGTTGGACTTTTAACTGAGTAAAAAATACAGAAATTGAGTTTTTGCAATATAATCGTGTTGAAACAATCGTAATCAATTATATGAACTCCTAAAATTTGATTAAAACTTGTTTTTTCAGTCATTTTTGAAGAGGTTTCCGGCGAGCGAGTCTAAATGGGCCGTAAAATGGACCCGTTGGACTTTCAACTGAGTAAAAAATACAGAAATTGAGTTTTTGCAATATAATCGTGTTGAAACGATCGTAATCAATTATATGAACTCGTAAAATTTGATTAAAACTTGTTTTTCAATCATTTTTGAAGAGGTTTCCGGCGAGCGAGTCTAAATGGGCCGTAAAATGGACCCGTTGGACTTTTAACTGAGTAAAAAATACAGAAATGGACTTTTTGCAATATAATCTTGTTGAAAAGCTCGTAATCAATTATATGAACTCCTAAAATTGGATCAAAACTTTTTTTCGGTCCTTTTTGTAGTGGTTTCGGACGAGCGGGTCTAAATGGGCCGTAAAATGGACCAGTTAGACTTTTAACTGAGTAAAAAAATACCGAATTTGAGTTTTTGCAATATAATCTTGTTGAAAAGCTCGTAATCAATTATATGAACTCCTAAAATTTGATCAAAACTTGTTTTTCAGTCATTTTTGAAGAGGTTTCGGACGACCGGGTCTAAATGGGCCTTAAAATGGACCCGTTGAACTTATAACTGCGTAAAAAGAACAGAAATTGAATTTTTGCAATACAATCGTGTTGAAAAGATCATAATCAACGATATGAATCTTAAGTTTGGATTAAAACTTGTTTTGCGGTCCTTTTTGTAGAGGTTTCAGACGAGCGGGTCTAAATGGGCCGTAAAATGGACCCGTTGGACTTTTCACTGAGTAAAAAGTTTTTGCAATATAATCGTGTTGAAAAGATCGTAATCAATTATATGAACTCCTAAAATTTGATTAAAACTTGTTTTTCAGTCATTTTTCAAGAGGTTTCGGGCGAGCGGGTCTAAATGGGCCGTAAAATGGACTCGTTGGACTTTTTTTTTGAAAGAAAAGGCCTCATTAAAAACCCCTACTAACATCCCCTGATAAAATCAGAGGAATCCTAAAAAGGGGAAAAGAGAGCCTTATATTTTATTAAAACTTGTTTTGCGGTCCTTTTTGTAGAGGTTTCGGACGAGCGGGTCTATATGGGCCGTAACATGGACCCGTTGGACTTTTAACTGAGTAAAAAATACAGAAATTGAGTTTTTGCAATATAATCGTGTTGAAACAATCGTAATCAATTATATGAACTCCTAAAATTTGATTAAAACTTGTTTTTCAGTCATTTTTTAAGAGGTTTCGGGTGAGCGAGTCTAAATGGGCCGTAAAATGGACCCGTTGGACTTTTAACTGAGTAAAAAATACAGAAATGTACTTTTTGCAATATAATCTTGTTGAAAAGCTCGTAATCAATTATATGAACTCCTAAAATTGGATCAAAACTTATTTTTCGGTCCTTTTTGTAGTGGTTTCGGACGAGTGAGTCTAAATGGGCCGTAAAATGGACCTGTTAGACTTTTAACTAAGTAAAAAGTACAAAAATTGAGTTTTTGCAATATAATCGTGTTGAAAAGATCGTAATCAATGATATGAAGTCCTAAAATTTGATTAAAACTTTTTTCGGTCATTTTTGAAGAGGTTTCGGGCGAGCGAGTCTAAATGGGCCGTAAAATGGACCCGTTGGACTTTTAACTGAGTAAAAAAATACCGAATTTGAGTTTTTGCAATATAATCTTGTTGAAAAGCTCGTAATCAATTATATGAACTCCTAAAATTTGATCAAAACTTGTTTTTCAGTCATTTTTGAAGAGGTTTCGGACGACCGGGTCTAAATGGGCCTTAAAATGGACCCGTTGAACTTATAACTGTGTAAAAAGAACAGAAATTGAATTTTTGCAATACAATCGTGTTGAAAAGATCATAATTAACGATATGAATCTTAAGTTTGGATTAAAACTTGTTTTATGGTCCTTTTTGTAGAGGTTTCAGACGAGCGGGTCTAAATGGGCCGTAAAATGGACCCGTTGGACTTTTCACTGAGTAAAAAGTTTTTGCAATATAATCGTGTTGAAAAGATCGTAATCAATTATATGAACTCCTAAAATTTGATTAAAACTTGTTTTTCAGTCATTTTTGAAGAGGTTTCGGGCGAGCGGGTCTAAATGGGCCGTAAAATGGACCCGTTGGACTTTTAACTAAGTAAAAAATACCGAATTTGAGTTTTTGCAATATAATCTTGTTGAAAAGCTCGTAATCAAATATAAGAACTCGTAAAATTGGATCAAAACTTGTTTTTCGGTCCTTTTTGTAGAGTTTTCGGACGAGCGGGTCTAAATGGGACTTAAAATGGACCCGTTGAACTTATAACTGCGTAAAAAGAACATAAATTGAATTTTTGCAATACAATAGTGTTGAAAAGCTCGTAATCAACGATATGAACTCTTAAGTTTTGATTAAAACTTGTTTTGCGGTCCTTTTGGTAGAGGTTTCGGGCGAGAAGGTCTAAATGGGCTGTAAAATGGACCCGTTGGACTTTTAACTACGTAAAAAATATAGAAATTGAGTTTTTGCAATATAATCGTGTTGAAACGATCGTAATCAATTATATGAACTCCTAAAATTTGATTAAAACTTGTTTTTCAGTCATTTTTGAAGAGGTTTCGGGCGAGCGAGTCTAAATGGGCCATAAAATGGACCCGTTGGACTTTTAACTGAGTAAAAAATACAGAAATAGACTTTTTGCAATATAATATTGTTGAAAAGCTCGTAATCAATTATATGAACTCCTAAAATTGGATCAAAACTTGTTTTTCGGTCCTTTTTGTAGTGGTTTCGGACGAGCGGGTCTAAATGAGTCGTAAAATGGACCCGTTGGACTTTTAACTGAGTAAAAAAATACATAAATTGAGTTTTTGCAATATAATCGTGTTGAAAAGATCGTAATCAATTATATGAACTCCTAAAATTTGATTAAAACTTGTTTTTCAGTCATTTTTGAAGAGTTTTCGGGCGAGCGGGTCTAAATGGGCCGTAAAATGGACCCGTTGGACTTTTAACTGAGTAAAAAATACATAAATTGAGTTTTTGCAATATAATCTTGTTGAAAAGCTCGTAATCAATTATATGAACTCCTAAAATTTGATCAAAACTTGTTTTTCAGTCATTTTTGAAGAGGTTTCAGACGACCAGGTCTAAATGGGCCTTAAAATGGACCCGTTGAACTTATAACTGCGTAAAAAGAACATAAATTGAATTTTTGCAATATAATTGTGTTGAAAAGATCGTAATCAGTTATATGAACTCCTAAAATTTGATTAAAACTTGTTTTCAGTCATTTTTGAAGAGGTTTCGGGCGAGCGTGTCTAAATGGGTCGTAAAATGGACCCGTTGGACTTTTAACTGAGTAAAAAATACAGAAATTGAGTTTTTGCAATATAATCGTGTTGAAACAATCGTAATCAATTATATGAACTCGTAAAATTTGATTAAAACTTGTTTTTCAGTCATTTTTGTAGAGTTTTCGGACGAGCGGGTCTAAATGGGACTTAAAATGGACCCGTTGAACTTATAACTGCGTAAAAAGAACATAAATTGAATTTTTGCAATACAATAGTGTTGAAAAGCTCGTAATCAACGATATGAAATCTTAAGTTTTGATTAAAACTTGTTTTGCGGTCCTTTTTGTAGAGGTTTCGGGCGAGAAGGTCTAAATGGGCTGTAAAATGGACCCGTTGGACTTTTAACTACGTAAAAAATATAGAAATTGAGTTTTTGCAATATAATCGTGTTGAAACGATCGTAATCAATTATATGAACTCCTAAAATTTGATTAAAACTTGTTTTTCAGTCATTTTTGAAGAGGTTTCGGGCGAGTGGGTCTAAATGGGCCGTAAAATGGACCCGTTGGACTTTTAACTAAGTAAAAAATACCGAATTTGAGTTTTTGCAATATAATATTGTTGAAAAGCTCGTAATCAATTATATGAACTCGTAAAATTGGATCAAAACTTGTTTTTCGGTCCTTTTTGTAGAGGTTTCGGACGAGCGGGTCTAAATGGGCCTTAAAATGGACCCGTTGAACTTATAACTGCGTAAAAAGAACATAAATTGAATTTTTGCAATACAATAGTGTTGAAAAGCTCGTAATCAACGATATGAACTCTTAAGTTTTGATTAAAACTTGTTTTGCGGTCCTTTTTGTAGAGGTTTCGGACGAGCGGGTCTAAATGGGCCTTAAAATGGACCCGTTGGACTTTTAACTGAGTAAAAAATACAGAAATTGAGTTTTTGCTATATAATCGTGTTGAAACGATCGTAATCAATTATATGAACTCCTAAAATTTGATTAACACTTGTTTTTCAGTCATTTTTAAGAGGTTTCGGGCGAGCGAGTCTAAATGGGCCGTAAAATGGACCCGTTGGACTTTTAACTAAGTAAAAAATACAGAAATGGACTTTTTGCAATATAATCTTGTTGAAAAGCTCGTAATCAATTATATGAACTCCTAAAATTGGATCAAAACTTGTTTTTCGGTCCTCTTTGTAGAGGTTTCGGACGAGCGGGTCTAAATGGGCCTTAAAATGGACCCATTGAACTTATAACTGCGTAAAAAGAACAGAAATTGAATTTTTGTAATACAATAGTGTTGAAAAGCTCGTAATCAACGATACGAACTCTTAAGTTTTGATTAAAACTTGTTTTGCGGTCCTTTTTGTAGAGGTTTCGGACGAGCGGGTCTAAATGGGCCGTAAAACGGAGCCGTTGGACTTTTAACTGAGTAAAAAATACAGAAATTGAGTTAATGCAATTTAATCGTGTTGAAACGATCGTAATCAATTATATGAACTCGTAAAATTTGATTAAAACTTGTTTTTCAGTCATTTTTGAAGAGGTTTCCGGCGAGCGAGTCTAAATGGGCCGTAAAATGGACCCGTTGGACTTTTAACTGAGTAAAAAATACAGAAATGGAATTTTTGCAATATAATCTTGTTGAAAAGCTCGTAATCAATTATATGAACTCCTAAAATTGGATCAAAACTTATTTTTCGGTCCTTTTTGTAGTGGTTTCGGACGAGCGAGTCTAAATGGGCCGTAAAATGGACCCGTTGGACTTTTAACTAAGTAAAAAGTACAAAAATTGAGTTTTTGCAATATAATCGTGTTGAAAAGATCGTAATCAATGATATGAAGTCCTAAAATTTGATTAAAACTTTTTTTCGGTCATTTTTGAAGAGGTTTCGGGCGAGCGAGTTTAAATGGGCCGTAAAATGGACCCGTTGGACTTTTAACTGAGTAAAAAATACCGAATTTGAGTTTTTGCAATATAATCTTGTTGAAAAGCTCGTAATCAGTTATATGAACTCCTAAAATTTGATCAAAACTTGTTTTTCAGTCATTTTTGAACAGGTTTCGGACGACCGGGTCTAAATGGGCCTTAAAATGGACCCGTTGAACTTATAACTGCGTAAAAAGAACATAAATTGAATTTTTGCAATACAATAGTGTTGAAAAGCTCGTAATCAACGATATGAACTCTTAAGTTTTGATTAAAACTTGTTTTGCGGTTCTTTTTGTAGAGGTTTCGGACGAGCGGGTCTGAATGGGCCGTAAAATGGACCCGTTGGACTTCTAACTGAGTAAAAAATACAGAAATTGAGTTTTTGCAATATAAATGTGTTGAAAAGATCGTAATCAATTATATGAACTCCTAAAATTTGATTAACACTTGTTTTTCAGTCATTTTTTAAGAGGTTTCGGGCGAGCGAGTCTAAATGGGCCGTAAAATGGACCCGTTGGACTTTTAACTAAGTAAAAAATACCGAATTTGAGTTTTTGCAATATAATCTTGTTGAAAAGCTTGTAATCAATTATATGAGCTCCTAAAATTGGATCAAAACTTGTTTTTCGGTCCTTTTTGTAGAGGTTTCGGACGAGCGGGTCTAAATGGGCCTTAAAATGGAACCGTTGAACTTATAACTGCGTAAAAAGAACAGAAATTGAATTTTTGCAATACAATAGTGTTGAAAAGCTCGTAATCAACGATATGAACTCTTAAGTTTTGATTAAAACTTGTTTTGCGGTCCTTTTTGTAGAGGTTTCGGACGAGCGGGTCTAAATGGGCCGTAAAATGGACCCGTTGGACTTTTAACTGAGTAAAAAATACAGAAATTGAGTTTTTGCAATATAATCGTGTCGAAACGATCATAATCAATTATATGAACTCCTAAAATTTGATTAAAACTTGTTTTTCAGTCATTTTTGAAGAGGTTTTGGGCGAGCGGGTCTAAATGGGCCGTAAAATAGACCCGTTGAACTTTTAAATGAGTAAAAAATACAGAAATGGACTTTTTGCAATATAATCATGTTGAAAAGCTCGTAATCAATTATATGAACTCCTAAAATTGGATCAAAACTTGTTTTTCGGTCCTTTTTGTAGTGGTTTCGGACGAGCGGGTCTAAATGGGCCTTAAAATGGACCCGTTGAACTTATAACTGCGTAAAAAGAACATAAATTGAATTTTTGCAATACAATAGTGTTGAAAAGCTCGTAATCAACGATATGAACTCTTAAGTTTTGATTAAAACTTGTTTTGCGGTCCTTTTTGTAGAGGTTTCGGACGAGCGGGTCTAAATGGGTTGTAAAATGGACCCGTTGGACTTTTAACTGAGTAAAAAGTACATAAATTGAGTTTTTGCAATATAATCGTGTTGAAAATATCGTAATCAATTATATGAACTCCTAAAATTTGATTAAAACTTGTTTTTCAGTCATTTTTGAAGAGGTTTCCGGTGAGCGAGTCTAAATGGGTCGTAAAATGGACCCGTTGGACTTTTTTTTGAAAGAAAAGGCCTCATTAAAAACCCCTACTAACATCCCCTTATAAAATCAGAGGAATCCTAAAAAGGGGAAAAGAGTGCCTTATATTTTATTAAAGGATAAAATAGTCATACAAGATGTCTTATACAATCAGGGATCTCAGTACCAAAATACATAGAAGTCATGGTCCTGAGAGCATGCGTAGCTAGAAAATGTGCCACAGTGTTTGCCTCACGGCTTACAAAAGAGACAGTAGCAAAATTAAATGATAATAAAGTATCTCGAAGCTGAAGCAGCATAGGCCCCAAAGGTGATAAGTCTGGAGAAAGAGTGCCTACTCGGTTGGCTAAAGAAGCGCAATCTGTTTCAAATAGCACCCGATCTCATCCTTGACTGCGTGCAAAAGTAAGCCCAGCCTGAAGACCCAGACCTTTAGACGTAGTAGCGTCCAAACAGCTGCCCAGGGGGAAAGCAAGGCCCCCTACTACCGTACCAGAAGCGTCACGCGCCACCACTCCCACAGCAGCCGCGCGAGTAATTGGGTCAAAAGCCCCATCTACATTAATCTTAATATGGTCATGTGGAGGTGGCTGCCAAGAAGGTGGAGTAGAAATAGGAGTAGAAAAGAGAGGCTTGTTTGAGGGTAATGGGTTGCAATAATCTTTATGTAAAGTAATTGAATTAATTGAAGTAAGCCACGGTGGTTGAAGATGACGGTTATGAATCCAGTCATTTCGTCGATTCCAAATGTTCTAAATGGTGGTGATGAAGAGGCCGAATTGGTATTCGATTAATAGGGTCGTTGCCTCCTCTAACCATTGAATAGTAGTAACTGCTGAACTCGTAGAAAGGGTATAAGGAACTCCTGAAAGTTGTAGAGTTTCTGCTGCAGCAGGGCAATCCCGAAGAGCATGAAGAATTGATTCAGAGGAAAAACCACAAAGGTGACATGGTCCAGAAGTAGGAGGGAATTCTCGTAAACATTGTCCTACCAGCAATGCTTCAGATGCCATTCGCCATCCGAATGTTTTAACTTTTAGAAGTACTTTGATTTTTGCAAGTACCTTCCATATTCTTGCTGGAGGCCGATGTGGTATCGGGGGCCGTTGAAGGAAAAGGTATCCAGAACGGACTGAGTAAAGACCATAGTCATTCGGCGACCATAGAATAGAGTCACGATCATCGTTAATTATAGGGATTTGAAGAATGGCGTTCGCATCCCTAGAATTGAAGTAACTGCGAACCTTGGTGTGGTCCCAAGCCGTTTCATTTCGGACCATAAAATCACGGCAACGAATAAATACCTCATCAGAAGTTTCATAATCCCCAGTCAAGATGAGTGGGGAAGAGCTGCCCCAATTGTCCTTATGGACACGAATATTGCTATTACGACCTGGACGATAAAGAAAACCATTAAACAGACGTTGTAGTGCAGAATGGATGCCCTGCCAAGCAAAGGAGCATCTAGATGGCCTAGTGGCGTCAAGAATATTCCCGGAAGAAAAGTATTTGTATCGATAAATTTGTCCCAAAAGAGAATCAGGTTCGCAAATAAGTTTCCAAATTTGTTTACCTAGAAGGGCAATGTTAAAATCATTTAAGTCTTTGAAGCCCATGCCTCCCGCAGCTTTGGGGAGACATACACGATTCCAAGATAACATATGCCATCCCTTTTTATTAGATTTACCAGACCACCAGTATTGCCGTATTGCTATAGTCATATCATCAATGATATTTTGCGGGAGGAGATAGCATGACATGACATATTGAGGTAAGGATTGGAGAACTGCCTTTAAAAAATTTTCACGTCCACTAAATGAAAGTAGTTGTTTGTCCCAAGTAGATAAACGGTCATGAACTTTGTCACGAACAAAGCCTAGGGCTTCCGTCCGATTTTTCCCAATGAGAAGAGGAATTCCAAGATAGACACCTGGATTGAAGACCTCACGAACTTGTAGGGCATTGTTTATCTCATCCCAAATTGAACGAGGAGTACGTGGATTATAAAATATGGTCGATTTTTCAAAATTAACTGCTTGACCAGAGGCGGATGCATATATTCGAAGTGCTGCTTTTAATTCGGACGCTTCCGTAGCATTCGCATTTATGAAAACCATGCAATCAGCAGCAAATAGTAGATGATTAACCTTCGGACCAAGGCGACCTGCTCCATGACCTGGTAAAGAATTAGTTTGTTGAGCATCCGATAAATAGGCGGAGAGGCCCTGCGTACAGAAGAGGAATAAAAAGGGAGAAAGGGGATCTCCTTGTCGAAGACTTCTATGAGGTTGAAAAAAGGGAGATAGAGAATTATTAGTGCGAACAGCGAAAGATACTGTGGAAACACAACGCATAATAAGGGAGACCCATGAGGAAGAAAAACCCATTCAGAGCATTACATTTTCCAAGAAGGACCATTCTACTCTGTTAAAAGCTTTCTCCATATCTAATTTTAGGGCAGCACCTTGTGCCGATTTTGACGTACCAGTATTAATATTGTGTATAATTTCATGTGCAATTAGAATATTGTCTGAAATGTGACGGCCTTGCACAAATGCTGCTTGGTTTGAACTAATGCAGTAAGGAATGGTGTGTTTCATTCTGTTTACAAGGACCTTTGCAACAATTTTATATATAACTGTACATAAACTGATTGGACGAAAATGTCTCGTAGTGGTCGGGTCTTTAATTTTTGGGATGAGAATTATGATTGTTTTATTAACTGAAGACATATCCGTTGTGCCATTGAGAAGGCTGAGACAAAGATTTACAACATCGTCACCCACGGTGTTCCAATGTTGCCTAAAAAAACTACTAGGCAGGCCATCAATACCCGACGCCTTTCTTGGATCTATATCTCGAAAAGCTTGAATAATTTCCTCTTTAGTAAAAGCTGTAGAAAGAGAATTGTTCATAGAGGAAGTGATTGTAGTGGGTATTTTGGATAAAATTTGTTCCGAAAAATTTGGATTTGAGGAAGTAAAGAGATTTTGAAAATAATTTCAGGCAATATCCATGATTTCAGTTTCAGTAGTACACCAGTTGGAGTTAGAATCAAAAAGGCCGGTTATTGTATTTTTTCCCTTCTATTACAAGCACGGGCGTGGAAAAATCTTGTATTTTTATCCCCTTGAGAGAGCCATAAATTGCGTGATCGCTGTGCCCAATATGTTTCTTGTTCAAGTAAAAGTTGATTAAGTTCAGTACGACATTTCAAATAGGAAACTTCCTTGGATGGCGTTAATGGCCGATGTAGGAATTTGTTAAGTTTTTTGGTTAAGAATGTGATTCGTCCAGAGGATTTGGATTTTTGTTGATTTTTCCAATTATCAAGACAGGTTCCAACTGCCCTAATTTTGTCCAGTGCTGTTCCTTCAGTATTAGTCCAGGTGTTTTGTACAAGGGTGATGTTGTCCTTACGATCAGCCCAACAATTTTTCAAAGCGGAAGTTATTTGAATGTTGTGTGAGTGATGTGCTAGATATTGGGGAAGTATCGAGTAAAAGGAAGCAGTGGTCAGATTTTGCTACGAAGTCAGAAGTAATGCGGGAAGATGGATACAAGGATTTCCAAGCTTGATTCCCAATAAAGCGATCAAGGCGTTCATGAATGGTTGGTGTTAAAGGTCCGACTTTAGTCCAAGTGAACCAGCCCGAAGAGGGTTTGCAATCATACAAATTATTTCTCGATAAACAATTACGAAAATTATTTATATATGAACGAGCATGTCTAGATCCTCCTTGTTTTTCACAATCAGCAAGGATCTCATTGAAATCCCCACCTAGAAGCCAAGGTGTATTAGCATCCGTATTTAACGAATCAATTAATTCCCACGTTTTGTATTTTTGGGAAGTTTCTGAATATCCATGCATTCCGGTAAAGGTAATGGAATCCATATCAGATTGAATTTTGCTATGTATAAAACGGCACGAATACGAAAGCAAATCAACATTAATATTATGAGTTTTAAAAAGTGCCAAACCGGAACAATTGTTATCGGGAGGAAGGGAAATAACTTCTAGCATATTAAGGGAAAGACAAAGGCGGCTACATGCCGCATTATTTAATTTAGTTTCATAGAGGAAAACTATATCGGGAGAAGATTGCTGGACAAACTGTTGAAGATGTTGAACTGCCTGGACTTGTCCCAACCCATGGCAGTTCCAGCAGAGTATTTTCATTTTGCTCGGCGGGGCTGGGAGTCAGCCGCCGCCGGAGAGTTTTTTGAGCTGCTCATCCCAGCCTTAGGAGTCGAACCGGAGGCCTTTGCCTTCTTTGGTTGGAGATCCACTTGAACCGGTGATCGACGTTTAGTACCACGATTTGCAGAGGGAGCAGGAGCAGAAGCTGTATCATTTGGATAATTCTTTAGTAGCCAAGTATTAAATTCATGAAAGAGTGGGGAATCGAAAGAGACAGTGGGCTTACTTAGGTCGGCATCAAATTTTTTAATTTGTTTAGCATTAGGACTGGGAACACCATCATCTTGGCCAGTCTAGTCATCATCCGAATTGTCCTTGGGGATAGGGAAAATAGTTTGCAGTGGTTGAGGCTCTAGTGCCCGAGGAGGCAGAGTTACTCTAGGATTGGAGCGGGTATTTTTCAGTTTGGGCCCTGAAGCAGGGGCTTCTTTCATAGGAGGCAGATCTTCCATAGCAGCATCATTATTGGGGTTTTCCTCAGTGGCTTGTTCCGTGAAGGAAGAAGCATCTCCTTCATTAAGCGAGCCTAGAAGGAAGATAATTTGCGTTACCGAACTTATAATGGAATTGAAATAGAGAGAATAAAGGCTGTGAGAAGAATAATAGTATCGGGGTAAAATACCTTGATTTTGTGGAGCAGCAGGTTCAGGTTCATTCACAATAGGGACTAAAGGAAGTAAATATAAATTGAGTGAGTATTGGATTACTGAAATTATGAAGGTAGTAAAAATATAGGTAAAGAAATTACATCGAAATAAAGAAGGAAATTGAACAGTCTTACTCGGAGGGTTTGGAATAGCTTGATTGAGTTCAGGTTCGATGGCTCGAATTTGCCCTCGGATGCCAATAGGTTGGCGTCGTGGTGAGAGAAAGCGAAGCCATTCCCCGTATTGAAGCTTGTTCAAGTCAAGGGACGAACGAATCGGACAGTTTTCAACAGAATGACAAACAATGCCACAGCCGTGACAAAGAGTAGGAAGTCTTTCATACTGGAGTCTACACATAGTCTTATCCGATCCAGAACCGATAAAAAGAAACCTTGTAATTGGACGAGTGATATCTAGCAGGATTTCAACACGCAAGAATTCAGACATGTTACCCTCTTGTTCTCGAGTATCTGTGCGGAGCGCATTGCCAACCATAGATCCCATAGCATGCCCCACTAGATGGGAACGGTCGATGTCTTCAAAAAGCGATGTGGGCAGGCTGAAAATTCGAATCCAAATACGCATTGTATTGAAGGAGTAATCCTCAATGTTCTTCGATGGGTTGAATTCAGTCAGGGCCATCCAGTCGTCCTTGTAGAGCCAAGGTCCTCGATTGAGCACTTCATAGCTGGACTTTACATCTTTGAACTTAATTTTGATGAAGTTCTCCTTAATGACAGAAATCGAGATAAGGTTGCTTGGTTTCCAGATGCCTTCAAAGGCACTAATAACGGCGTAGATGTCAATCGGTTTGGAAGGTTTGAAACAACCGATGAGGAAGAGTTTGGGTTCTTCCTTGATAAAGTCCCATCCGAAATCTGGGGTATATAAGAGTTCGGCTTCTTCATTTGTTAAATCAAGGGAGTTGAATTGGGGAATAGAGGAAGATGCCATTGTTAGGTGATGGAGATTGAGGGAAGGAATTTCGAAAGAGTAAGTGAGGTAGATGCTGAAGATGTAGATAGTTTGTATGGTATAAGTAGTGAAAGTAATATTAATAGGTTGTAGAAAGAAAAGGCAGTCGTAAAAGATCATGGAGGGATTCAGTATAAAAAGGAAAGATATAAAGGAACTTTCCTCATTAAATAAAATTAGTTTATTGAAAGAAGAAATTTTATTGAAGGGTTTAATTATTGCCATATATAAAACGGATTTTAAGGAGATATTCCGGGAATAATAAAGAAATTGTGAGTATATTTGTAAAGGAGAATAAATAAGAAATTTATGGGCATAAATACAAATATTCGAATGAAAAGAAGGAAAGTTGCGATTACTATTGACTTTTAAAAATGGTATGAGAGTAATGAATAAAATTAATAGGGAATTAACTATATTATTCAATGCAAACAGAATGATGTAAAAAGAAAGGTTATGAATGTTAGGAGTAGAATTAAAAAGTAAGTAAATACAGAAAGGAATAATTTTAGGAAAATTTTTGAGTAAGAATTTCATTACAAGAGTTGAAGGGATTATGGGATATAACGGAAAAAGTAATTTTAAAATTAAATACGAGTAATTAGATTGAGTAATTATAAAGTATAACGAAAAAGGTAATTTTGATTTTAAATATGAGCAATTAATTTGAATGTGAAATAGAAGAGAGGGAAAAATTGTGGGTAGTCCGAAACATAAATAGAATCTGAGACATAGACAGCAACCAATTGTAGTAGGTCCCTAATTTGTAGGGTGATAAGAAAATCCCAAAAGTGGGCTTGTATGATAGCACCTAAGAAGGTGTAGAAGGAATAGATTTCCTTTGTAATTACCGTATACAGACATATCACAGCGTTACGTATCACATATATAATGCGTATGGAATG
The DNA here is from genome assembly GCA_030270665.1 of Hibiscus trionum. Classification (NCBI taxonomy): domain Eukaryota; kingdom Viridiplantae; phylum Streptophyta; class Magnoliopsida; order Malvales; family Malvaceae; genus Hibiscus; species Hibiscus trionum. The sequence goes on along the minus strand of BSYR01000026.1, from coordinate 33,213,305 downwards.
CAATGCAGAAATTAGGTATGATGGCAGATAACTAGGAAGGCAATATAAGCAGATAAAAGATAAAGCAGAAAGAAAGCGAAAATAAAAAATTACAAACCCAGGGCAAGAAAGAAGCGGGGGAAAGAAATTAAATACAGACCAAACGAGCAAATAGATGGGGGGAAAGACAATTAAAAATGATTACAAATAGATTAATATGAACCCAATAATGAAAGAGGAGATGGAAGGTACATTGATTCCAGCATTGTTGCAAAATTAGAATGGTCGTGTAGTCTGTAATCTGCCAAAAATATAAAGCAAATAAGAGAATTGAAATGACATATATATTACAGTGAATATTAAAGACAAGGCTTGTAGATAAAATAATGGTTTGTATATTAATTGAGTATATAAAGTTTGTAGCATTCAGAAAAGTGAAAGAGAAGGTAATTAGGAAGATCAGGGATTGAAAATATGGCATAGCTAATGTTGTAATGTATAATGAGTCTTTAATATACCTAAGAGACCTTAGTTGACAGTTTATTGTAGATTTTCCAGGGGGAATCGAGGATTGCTAGCATATATCTGGTAAAAGGGAAAGCAACATAAAGAAATTTTCCAGTTGTTGATATATATTAGTTGAAGAATACAAAAAATACAAAAGTATATGTGGTTACCTTTTCGGGTATGTTCCAATATAGAAACTTGCAGCATGGTGACATAACTCTTATTCTTTGTAATGTATGAATAGTTATGCTTTGTTTGCAAGCAAGAAGATCTGCTTGACCATTCCATGTAAAAGATGATAAATGTAAATCCCAAAAAGTGGGCTTGTAGGAATTTCCCTATAAGGGATTGATGATAATTTGTATATGTTATACATGTAACCAAATTGTTGGAGGTATCAGCATGAAACAGTATGTTAAGACACATAGAGATAAAGATCAGAGAATGAATGATAAATCCATTAAGGTAGTTGTCAAATACAATTGAAGAATTCAAATAGGAGAAAAGCTTGCTGTCAAAACAGGAATAAAGTTGCATGGCAGTGGAAAATGTAGAGGATGATTGTTTCGCATCATTGTTGGGTGACATCAGGTGAATTAAACAAAGATTATAATGATTCAAGAACAGATTAAAAATTGAAATTAAAGCAGTGGTGAGACTAATTGATAACTCGCAAATGTAAGCATGGGATTTAAACAATATGATTAAAATTAAGTGATTAGGATTGTCAAAAATCTCAATGAAAAGATAGCGTACTAGACAACAAAAATAGTTAGAAAAGAGTAAAGACAGAAAAGTTAACAGAATAGGATTATACCTCCGGATCGAAGGGTGTTCATTACTGTTGATCCAGATGAGAAAAGGAAAAAGTATGATCTGAAACAAAAGGATAAAAATAAGATTCAAAAGAAAAGATTTATTTGAGAAATGAAGGCGATATAAAAAACAAAGATTAGGATTAGAAAGCCCTAGCCGAACCGTCGATTTGGGGGATTCCCAAATAGAGTCTGTTGTCGGTCGGAAGCCAGCAACAACCATCTCTGAAATTACAAATAAAAGGAGGTTGAGAGTCCAGACTCTCAAATATGTAAACCTGAAGAGAAGAAAACGAAGAATAAAAATAAGCCAGTAAATAGTGAAAATGTAAATAGAGTTTAGAAAAATTGAAGAACCCAGAAAAAGGGAAAACCAATCCCTATGTGTAAAATAAATTAGATCGGAGTTGGTGATACTAGCATGCAGACGGTGGGGATGGTAAAATCTGGAGAGAATCCAAGACCCTATTTTAGATAAAATGAATGAGTACTCAGATCTGGGCATCGGCCAGCAGAAGAGAAGCAACCGGTGGATAAAAAAAATCAATCGAAGGAACCTACAAGGAAAAGACACCGATAAAAAGTAAAGAAAGGCAACAGATTGGAAATCCAACATGAAAATGAAGAAAAAGAAAAGAAAGACAGAGAGACTTATATGTGGAAATAGGAGATTTCGCTGCGATAATCCTTGGTTGTCGATCGGTATATTAGCCCAAAACGGATCGGAATTGACAGAGAGATTAGGAGGTGAAAAAACATAAACCAGAGGGATCCATCGAAACTTTCCTTCGAGAACTATCGGTCTTCGGATTGAGACCGTCCAAAAGGGAAAATGAGTAGAAAGGAAGATAAAGGGCATCGTCCAAAACTCGTAAAAACAGGGAAAAAATATGTAAAAAAACCATAGAAATAAAAAACAAGAAATAAACATATGAAAAATGGAATATGAAGCAGATTGAAAAGTGGGGCGGAATGGGATGACTCTTACCTTTCTCGTACCGATTTCCAAGGAAATCAATATTTTTCGGTTATCTCGATAAAATGCTGGCAAATCCGGTAGAAGATGAGGAGGTGTCGTGAGGGGGAAGGGAATTGAGAGAGAGAGAAGGGAAGCAAAGGCCGGAAAAAGGGAAAAAGCAAGGGGAAAAAACCAACACCCAAAAGAGACTCCGAAAAAATTGAGAGAGAATTGAGAGCCATCCCAATTATAACTGAGTGAAAAATACTGAATTTGAGTTTTTGCAATATAATCTTGTTGAAAAGCTCGTAATCAATTATATGAACTCGTAAAATTGGATCAAAACTTGTTTTCGGTCCTTTTTGTAGAGGTTTCAGACGAGCGGGTCTAAATGGGCCTTAAAATGGACCCGTTGAACTTATAACTGCGTAAAAAGAACATAAATTGAATTTTTGCAATACAATAGTGTTGAAAAGCTCGTAATCAACGATATGAACTCTTAAGTTTTGATTAAAACTTGTTTTGCGGTCCTTTTTGTAGAGGTTTCAAACGAGCGGGTGTAAATGGGCCGTAAAATGGACCCGTTGGACTTTTAACTGAGTAAAAAATACAGAAATTGAGTTTTTGCAATATAATCGTGTTGAAACGATCGTAATCAATTATATGAACTCCTAAAATTTGATTAAAACTTGTTTTCAGTCATTTTTGAAGAGGTTTCGGGCGAGCGAGTCTAAATGGGCCGTAAAAGGGACCCGTTGGACTTTTAACTGAGTAAAAAATACATAAATGGACTTTTTGCAATATAATCTTGTTGAAAAGCTCATAATCAATTATATGAACTCCTAAAATTGAATCAAAACTTGTTTTTCGGTCCTTTTTGTAGTGGTTTCGGACGAGCTGGTCTAAATGGGCCTTAAAATGGACCCGTTGAACTTATAACTGCGTAAAAAGAACATAAATTGAATTTTTGCAATACAATAGTGTTGAAAAGCTCGTAATCAATGATATGAACTCTTAAGTTTTGATTAAAACTTGTTTTGCGGTCATTTTTGTAGAGGTTTCGGAATCGCGGGTCTAAATGGGCTGTAAAATGGACCCGTTGGACTTTTAACTGAGTAAAAAGTACATAAATTGAGTTTTTGCAATATAATCGTGTTGAAAAGATCGTAATAAATTATATGAACTCCTAAGATTTGATTAAAACTTGTTTTTCAGTCATTTTTGAAGAGGTTTCGGGCGATCGGGTCTAAATGGGCCGTAAAATGGACCCGTTGGACTTTTAACTGAGTAAAAATTACAAAAATTGAGTTTTTGCAATATAATCGTGTTGAAAAGCTCATAATCAATTATATGAACTCCTAAAATTTGATTAAAACTTGTTTTTCATTCAATTTTGAAGAGGTTTCGGGCGAGCGGGTATAAATGGGTCGTAAAATGGACCCGTTGGACTTTTAACTAAGTAAAAAATACTGAATTTGAGTTTTTGCAATATAATCTTGTTGAAAAGCTCGTAATCAATTATATGAACTCGTAAAATTGGATCAAAACTTGTTTTTCGGTCCTTTTTGTAGAGGTTTCGGACGAGCGGGTCTAAATGGGCCTTAAAATGGACCCGTTGAACTTATAACTGCGTAAAAAGAACATAAATTGAATTTTTGCAATACAATAGTGTTGAAAAGCTCGTAATCAACAATATGAACTCTTAAGTTTTGATTAAAACTTGTTTAGCGGTCCTTTTTGTAGAGGCTTCGGACGAGCGAGTCTAAATGGGCCGTAAAATGGACCCGTTGGACTTTAACTAAGTAAAAAATACAGAAATTGAGTTTTTGCAATATAATCGTATTAAAACGATCGTAATCAATTATATGAACTCCTAAAATTTGATTAAAACTTGTTTTTCTGTCATTTTTGAAGAGGTTTCGGGCGAGCGGGTTTAAATGGGACGTAAAATGGACCCGTTGGACTTTTAACTAAGAAAAAATACCGAATTTGAGTTTTTACATTATAATCTTGTTGAAAAGCTCGTAATCAGTTATATGAACTCGTAAAATTGGATCAAAACTTGTTTTTCGGTCCTTTTTGTAGAGGTTTCGGACGAGCGGGTCTAAATGGGCCTTAAAATGGACTCGTTGAACTTATAACTGCGTAAAAAGAACATAAATTGAATTTTTGCAATACAATAGTGTTGAAAAGCTCGTAATCAACGATATGAACTCTTAAGTTTTGATTAAAACTAGTTTTGCGGTCCTTTTTGTAGAGGTTTCGGACGAGCGGGTCTAAATGGGCCGTAAAATGGACCCGTTGGACTTTTAACTGAGTAAAAAATACTGAATTTGAGTTTTTGCAATATAATCTTGTTGAAAAGCTCGTAATCAATTACATGAACTCCTAAAATTTGATCAAAACTTGTTTTTCAGTCATTTTTGAGAGGTTTCGGACGACCGGGTGTAAATGGGCCTTAAAAAGGATCCGTTGAACTTATAACTGCGTAAAAAGAACATAAATTGAATTTTTGCAATACAATCGTGTTGAAAAGATCGTAATCAGTTATATGAACTCCTAAAATTTGATTAAAACTTGTTTTTCAGTCATTTTTGAAGACGTTTCGGGCGAGCGGGTCTAAATGGGCCGTAAAATGGACCCGTTGGACTTTTAACTGAGTAAAAAGTACAAAAATTGAGTTTTTGCAATATAATCGTGTTGAAAAGATCGTAATCAATTATATGAACTCCTAAAATTTAATTAAAACTTGTTTTTCAGTCATTTTTGAAGAGGTTTCGGGTGAGCGGGTCTTAATGGGCCGTAAAATGGACCCGTTGGACTTTTAACTGAGTAATAAATACCGAATTTGAGTTTTTGCAATATAATCTTGTTGAAAAGCTCGTAATCAATTATATGAACTCGTAAAATTGGATCAAAACTTGTTTTTCGGTCCTTTTTGTAGAGGTTTCGGACGACCGAGTCTAAATGGGCCTTAAAATGGACCCGTTGAACTTATAACTGCGTAAAAAGGACAGAAATTGAATTTTTGCAATACAATAGTGTTGAAAAGCTCGTAATCAAAGATATGAACTCTTAAGTTTTGATTAAAACTTGTTTTGCGGTCCTTTTTGTAGAGGTTTCGGACGAGCGGGTCTAAATGGGCCGTAAAATGGACCCGTTGGTCTTTTAACTGAGTAAAAAATACATAAATAGAGTTTTTGCAATATAATCGTGTTGAAACGATCGTAATCAATTATATGAACTCCTATAATTTGATTAAAACTTGTTTTTCAGTCATTTTTGAAGAGGTTTCGGGCGAGCGGGTCTAAATGGGCCGTAAAATGGACCCGTTGGACTTTTAACTAAGTAAAAAAAGCAGAAATGGACTTTTTGCAATATAATCTTATTGAAAAGCTCATAATCAATTATATGAACTCCTAAAATTAGATCAAAACTTGTTTTTCGGTCCTTTTTGTAGTGGTTTCGGACGAGCGGGTCTAAATGGGCCTTAAAATGGACCTGTTGAACTTATAACTGCGTAAAAAGAACATAAATTGAATTTTTGCAATACAATAGTGTTGCAAAGCTCGTAATCAATGATATGAACTGTTAAGTTTTGATTAAAACTTGTTTTGCGGTCCTTTTTGAAGAGGTTTCGGACGAGCGGGTCTAAATGGGCCGTAAAATGGACCCGTTGGACTTTTAACTAAGTAAAAAGTATATAAATTGAGTTTTTGCAATATAATCGTGTTGAAAAGATCATAATCAATTGTATGAACTCCTTAGATTTGATTAAAACTTATTTTTCAGTCATTTTTGAAGAGGTTTCGGGCGAGCGGGTCTAAATGGGCCGTAAAATGGACCAGTTGGACTTTTAACTAAGTAAAAAGTACAGAAATTGAGTTTTTTCAATATAATCGTGTTGAAAAGATTGTAATCAATTATATGAACTCCTAAAATTTGATTAAAACTTGTTTTTTAGTCATTTTTGAAGAGGTTTCGGGCGAACGGGTCTAAATGGGCCGTAAAATGGACCCGTTGGACTTTTAACTAAGTAAAAAATACAGAAATGGACTTTTTGCAATATAATCTTGTTGAAAAGCTCGTAATCAATTTTATGAACTCCTAAAATTGAATCAAAACTTGTTTTTCGGTCCTTTTTGTAGTGGTTTCGGACGAGCTGGTCTAAATGGGCCTTAAAATGGACCCGTTGAACTTATAACTACGTAAAAAGAACATAAATTGAATTTTTGCAATACAATAGTGTTGAAAAGCTCGTAATCAATGATATGAACTGTAACCCCCTTAGCCCGGCCTAGACGGTTGACCCGAACTACGAAGATTACACGGGGAAAACCAAAGTCAACCCAAAAGTCAACCTTGATTAACGACCCTTTTTTTTCTTTTTAAACTTGTCTAGATGCACATTAAACCTAGGCATACTCTTGAGATAAGCATACTCAAAAATCACATCAATCGAAAAACAATAAGGGACTCAATTGCACAACATACGAATTTAGGGACCAATTTGTAAATACTGGAAATTAAGAGGACATTACCAATTTTTAAGTTACCATTTGCAAACTCAATCAATTGCACATACAAAAATCGGGACTAAAATGTAAAGCTTGCAAACCTCAAAACCATTCAAATCAGTGCCCAACGGTCAAGTGTTTCGAAACGGGTATAGACCGTTCAAAAACACGGCTTGGCAGTAGCCAAAGTGTTTCAAAACACCTTTACCCGTTTCGAAACGCCCAGGACAAAACATGCCCCTGTTTCGAAACAGGCAAGGGTGTTTCGAAACACCCTTCCCAGAAACAGCAGATAAGCCTGTTTTAACACATCTAATCACCATCAAACATACTCTAAATCAATCCTCAACAAATCAACAACATGCCAAGCATCATAACTACCAAATTGCATTAAAATCTAGATACAAAACAACCCCTAGGTGCACCAACTCTTTCAACACAACCAACACTTAATCATGCTTTTAAAACAAGAAGCATAGCGACTTATGAATAAGAAGATTCAAACGTTGCAAGCGTTAAACCACATAGTTCAAATCATAAACCAAACTTGTCCAACATACACAATCTCATTACACATCAATATAAAAGACTCTCCCCCCATTGCCTTTATTATCTATAGCTATTAACCGAGACATACTTCTCAAGTGGAGCTCTCCTTGAATCCCTTGCTTCTTGCTGTCCCAACTTGAATTATCTGCATTGATGGACAATAAGGAGGAATGCTCAAAACCAAAACACCATCAATGCAGCAAATCATAAAACCTTCCTTAAGAGTAAATACAAACCAAAAACCAAAGCATTGTTTGAAAAACCCCTTTAAAACAACATGTTTTAAATCATGCCTTGCTCAACATGAAAACCAACCTTTAGCTTAGAAAAGCTAAACAATTTACCCCAAAACACATTCTTGCAAAAACTATTATTTAAACCTTTCCATGCATAAACACCACATGCAAGGTTAAACTCAAATTCCTTGGAAAACACCTCCACTTCACAACATACTTTCCATATGCTTGATGGCCATTTCAAACCAAAACCTTTCAAAAACCAATGGTTCCTTCTAACTATCTCATGCATTCAACAAATGCAAAACACATGAACTACCAAAAACAACATTGCACTACATGCCTTTTAAAACAAGTCCTCACAAGACTTCAATGCACTAAAGAGATTCCATGCACATATGCACCATTCTCAATAGAAGATAAACACTTGTTCAAGCTTAACAAGTAATACATGCATTCTTAGAACATTACACACTTCCCATGCAACCTTGCATCATTTCAAGCATCTCATGCTTCATTACATTCAAGAACATTATATTGGCTTCCAAGTGATAATTCACAAACCATCACAACACAAGACACAATCGGATACGCAGATTACAAGCGTTGTCCCACACGCTTCATACACACAACCGAATAACACAAGGTGGAGTTTACCGGTACAATCACAACCCCTCAACACCCGTGATGGAGTTTAACGGTACAATCACAACCCCTCAACATCACTCATCGGAAGTTGTATAACTCACTAGCGGGAGCCGGGACACATCACAAGGCTTACACATGGAAGCTACCGCAACCATTGTAATCACCTTAACCAAGCTCACACATGGGAGCAACCCTCCACCGTTGTGATGCTTAACAAAGTCCACCCACGAGAGCCATCCTCCATCGTGGTGACATTTAACAAGGTTCACCCACGAGAGCCATCCTCCATCGTGGTGGCACTTAACCAAGCCCACCCACGAGAGCCATCCTCCATCGTGGTGGCACTTAACAAAGCCCACCCACGAGAGCCATCCTCAATCGTGGTGGCACTTAACAAAGCCCACCCACGAGAGCCATCCTCCATCGTGGTGACACCAACTCTCTCAATCGCTAGGATACTTGGATGGAGTTTACGGTACCATTACAACCCCTCGACATCCAAGGCGACTCAATTCACGGTGCACCCAATCCTATAGCTGGCTAACTATATCCGATTAAAGTAACCAACAACCACTTACATCACTTGCCAATACCATCAATTACCATCATCAATTCACTGTTTTAAAGCATTAAACAAAGCCATTAAATAACATGCAACACTATGCATCAATTCCACAATTCCAAAGTACAAAACCAAGGATCTCTTACCTTGAGCATCCTTCAACACATGACTTTCAAAACCAGCATTAAACCATGCTAAAACATGCTTTCAAAACAGAATTTAAACATGCAAATTTAATGTATGCATCCAACCATCTCATGGTTCATTCAAGAGAAAAAGTTTTTCCAAAAACTTACTCTTGAGCTTAGTTAAGTTGCTTAGACTTAAAATAAGCTCCCATAACCTTCAAACATTGGTTTCAAAGCTGAAAACCCAACTTCACTCACCGATACACAAAACTACGCTAGCCGTTAAGCCTTCCAAGCATCCGAACCCTCCAATGCTACCTCTATTGCTTCTGGATCATTCTCCCCTATTTAAAACACATAACAACAGAGGATTAATGCATCATCATGCATTAAAAACACTAGCAACACAACTCAACTCGCTGCTCTACATAAATCCAACATTTCGGCTACCAAACACAACCGAAATCACCTCCAAACTCTTCCAAAACATAACCCAGCCAAGATCCACCACTTCTAACCATTATCAAACATCAATTAACATCCAAAATGATCCCAAACTCGTCCTTATACCTCCAGCATTAACAGAACACCAAAATCACCCCAAAAACCATCATTTTCACAAGGAAAAACTTAGGAAAATCAACCTATTCGGGATTGCATTGATTAAACCTCAATTACACATCATTTAGACATCCAAAATACATCAAAAAGACATCTCAAAACAGAGCCCAATCATCCAATACAAATTTCTTCAAAATTAAATCCAAATCTTGAATTTTAAGCCAAAATCAAGATCACAACATTAAAACCTTTAATAAAACTCAATTTAAGGATTGAGAACTTGGGAATTTCAGTAAAGAACAGAGTATTTAGAGGAGAAGGACGTTCATACCTCTAAATGTGGATTTCTCCTTGTTTAGAGCCAAAATCCTTGAAAATTCATTAAGCAAATGGTGAGGATTTGATGTAGAAATGATTAGGAATCATTTGGGGATTGAAAACTCTTCTTTAGATGTGAAAATAAAAAGGAAAGTTGCTGTGGAAATGTGTTTGGCTGAGGAAATTTTGAGAGAAAATGAAATAGGAAAATTTTGGTAAAAGTTAGTTATGAAACTAAAATATCACTTTTCCCTCTTTTCTTTTTATTAATTAAACACTAAATGAGTCTTAAAAATCAAGAAAAATCTGGAGAAATCCTCCCTTGGGTAAATTAGCTCCTTAAAGATTCAAAGTTTCAATCCTTTTAAAACAGTCACGGACTTTTCAAAAATTACATTTTAGTCACTAACTCGAAATGTCATATTTCCAAACCTCATTTTGTAAAATTGATTTCACCACCCTCTTATATATATTAAAAGAGGATTTTTAGATATTTTCCCATATTTTTAATGCATCCCGAACTAGGCTTTCCCTAAAACCACCTTTTATATTCGAACCGAAAATTAGACCGGTCTGGTTCAGACCCAAAACTTCCAAGCCCAAAATTGGGGTGTTACAACTCTCCCCCTCTTAGGAAATTTCGTCCTCGAAATTTCAACCGGCAAAAAGAGCACAACCAAACTTCTCAAAGCAACCCACACGGCAACACTAGAGACTTAACCACCCCTGAACACTCTCCACACAAAACTCCACCAAACCAACTCCTCCACAAATCAACTTACACTATAACCAAACCCAACACCACCACATACTGTTCACAATTTCCAGAACACTCAGATGTTAACCACAGCTTAACCTTTCACACTTCCGGACTGCACATAGCCCCAACAACCCGAAGAACCTCCAAACTTTTACAGCATACACCACCTTAACTCATAACTTTCAAAACTCACACACACGGTGACACTAACCCATCCAGTTTCAGCCACCTTGTGACCTACAACCTTCTCTGCTTCTAAAACTCCTTGCAAAACTACTCAACTTCTTTCAAAGATTACCACAGCAAGCAAAAATTCTTAAACAACAACTGCTTACTCAAACTTCTCAACGTATTGACGACATTCCTTCACATCCGCCACTATCATTACCATAACGACTCACCAGGACTACTCACCCAACATCCGAAATTCACGTCACAAAACCCCAACCTTGATTCTGCCAGCCGTTCCACATACCACTAGCTGACTTCAGAAGGGATTTACTTATACACGACTAGCCAACCACTTCTCACAAGAACCCGTCCAACCAACAATGGCCCTTGAACTTACATTGCCTTTCCACTTCAAGCTTTGACTACAACACTAGCCTTACCAGGACACCGCCCATTCTATACATACATATCAAGATTACGAAACTTCTATTCACCCCATGCCAACCCTTTTCTATAACCCACAACACAACCTCTTCTCAACTCTTCAAAGGTTGCTACGAACCATCACCTACAAAAACAACCCTTCTATTACAACATCAATGCCAAGTTACCTCAACACTCTGGAAACACATCCACTAACCTGTAACATCACTTAACACCAAGAAACTACCACTTCTACTAGCTATTCACAACCACTCTGACCGATTCTAACTTCAACCGGTAATCTCCTCACCACTACACCGCTAAACTCTTTAAGCGCCAAAACACTTTCCTTCTGCCAACATGCTATATCGCACTCACTATTACTGACAGCTCGCTTAGTACCCTCCATTACTTCTAACATTCTCCTAGAACCAAAACAACTTTTAAAACCCATCATCCAACCTAACCCTATCACAACACTAACGGACCCAACTAGCTATTAGCAAGTGTGAACGTTCGTATGCATGGTCACCTATATGCCCTATCAATGCCTGTGTACATGTATGCAAAACTTCTAATGTCATGTCGCATGTATGCATGTACCAACATATATAATATAGCATATAACAAATAATTTTAAATGTGCATGTATGTCGGTTCACACCCACCAATAACATCCTCAGAATCTGCCTAAGAACAACCTCCTACCTCACTTCCAACTTGTCCAACCCTACCATTCTAACAACCCATTAACCATAAAATACCCACTAATGCCCTCTTCACACTAAAGTTGTTTTCAAAACAACACCAACTATTACCCCAAACATGCTAGCTATGAGACCATACCCACTACACAAGGGAAAACCAAACCGAAACCAAACTAAGATAACTAGGGCAAAGATTACTTAACAAGGTTACATGTAAACACCTCACTGCCCAGGAGCTTCAACAGACGAGCTCTCTTCCTCGCAGAACCATCATTCTCCAGCCGCACCGCTGTAGCATCAGCCAACACATTAAGGTCATCACCATCTCCCTACGGTAAAGAACCCTGGCTACCCCAAGCCAACTTCAAACAATTTCGTCTCAAATGCCCAACAGACCCACAATTCCAACAAGATTCATTCCCCAAGCTCCTCACACCTTTCTGCCCTTCTTGCCACCTTCGAACTTTGTCTCGGCCGCGCCCACGACCCTTCTGAGACCCTTTTTGCTACCACTGAAGCTGATCTCACCACTTGAGGATAATTTCGCTTCACATGCTCCTTAGAACCACAGTTCCAACAAACTCCCACGCCCCAACAACCTCCAACATGACACCTTCCACAACGGTCACACTTCGGCAACTGAGCTACCACTCCTTGGTCATACTGCACTTGAACTACATCTGCACCACCACCCAGACTTCGATTCAAGCAAAACCTTCTATCACGTAGCCTGTTCCGTTGACCACTCCCGAGGTCAGTGCCCACAACCCTCTTGCTTAAACTTTTCTCACCTTCATAATCTGAAGCCACACCCCCACATTGCTTAACCCTTGGGAATTTCCCTCCAAGGTACCTTTCATAAAAGGCAGACACAAAGAATTCCCAATCTATATCGTGGATAGGTGTTGCCACCGCCACAAATGTCCACCAAGCAAAAGCGTTCTCCAACATCAATGAGACCACACTTCCCAGCTTACAGGCGTAATCACACCTTTCCTGATCCAAAATCAGAATTACACTGGCTAACCAAGCCTCGAAAGCCTCAGTTGTCGAACCACGATACTCCACAGCTCCCAAATTGTACAAACTCTGTTTCGACAAACTCGCATATCCCACAGTCAGCACGTCTACAGGCCTCACTTTCGCCACAGCCTGAGATGTTCCCGACACCTCTTGAACTATAGGTGATGAACCCTTCATCACAGAACCAGCTTCTTCCTCCTGCCTCACTACCTCAACTCCAGGCATTGAAGACTGAGACGAAACACCTCCACTAAAAGGTGAATTCCAAGACTTAACAAACTGCTCTAAAGCAGCAACCATCTCACCCAACTTCCATTCTCTCATCGATTTCACCATGCTATTAACAACAAGCAATCATAACAAAACAACAAGACGATCAGGCCAGCTTCAAGCAAGGATTCAAGACTCCCACTCCAACATAACACAATAGCTATAATAATAAGGCAATGGGTATCCCAAATTCTCCCCTTTTACATGACATAACAATCAATAAAAACATGGTTATCACAACATCGAGCATATCAATCAACATACTTCGACCATGCTCTCATCAAACAACATTCACTCGCAACAGCATAACATCAGCATATCATACCCATCACACTTTCATCATTCATAGAATCAACTCACAACACCAGTATATCATCAATACAATTTCACATTAGCTCAATGAAGATCCATAACCAAAAAGCGTGACAAAAACATCAACAATTCGCTCAAAGACACACATTTCATCCGACTTTCAACCACACATCAGAATAAACATCAAACACTTATTACAACAATTTACCATTTCTCCAAGCATTCGCAACTCAGCTCTGATACCACCAAATGTAACCCCCTTAGCCCGGCCTAGACGGTTGACCCGAACTACGAAGATTACATGGGGAAAACCAAAGTCAACCTGAAAGTCAACCTTGATTAACGACCCTTTTTTTCTTTTTAAACTTGTCTAGATGCACATTAAACCTAGGCATACTCTTGAGATAAGCATACTCAAAAATCACAGCAATCGAAAAACAATAAGGGACTCAATTGCACAACATACGAATTTAGGGACCAATTTGTAAATTCTAGAAATTAAGAGGACTTTACCAATTCTTAAGTTACCATTATGAAATAAGTCATGTTTCATGCCTCTCTACCAAATTTCATCTCAAACGGACATCTCAAACTCAATCAATTGCACATACAAAAATCAGGAATAAAATGTAAAGTTTGCAAACCTCAAAACCATTCAAATCAGTGCCCAACGGTCAAGTGTTTCGAAACGGGTATAGACCATTCAGAAACACGGCTTGGCAGTAGCCAAAGTGTTTCGAAACACCTCTACCCGTTTCGAAACGCCCAGGCCAAAACATTCCCCTGTTTCGAAACAAGCAAGGGTGTTTCGAAACACCCTGCCCAGAAACAGCAGATAAGCATGTTTTAACACATCTAATCACCATCAAACATACTCTAAATCAATCCTCAACAAATCAACAACATGCCAAGCATCATAACTACCAAATTGCATTAAAATCTAGATACAAAACAACCCCTAGGTGCACCAACTCTTTCAAGACAACCAACACTTAATCATGCTTTTAAAACAAGAAGCATAGCATAACGACTTATGAATAAGAAGATTCAACCGTTGCAAGCGTTAAACCACATAGTTCAAATCATAAACCAAACTTGTCCAACATACACAATCTCAGTACACATCAATATAAAAGACTCTCCCCCCACTGACTTTATTATCTATAGCTATTAACCGAGACATACTTCTCAAGTGGAGCTCTCCTTGAATCCCTTGCTTCTTGCTGTCCCAACTTCAATTATCTGCATTGATGGACAAAAAGGAGCGTAAGCACATAATGCTTAGTGAGGAATGCTCAAAACCAAAACACCATCAATGCAGTAAATCATAAAACCTTCCTTAAGAGTAAATACAAACCAAAAACCAAAGCATTGTTTGAAAAACCCCTTTGAAACAACATGCTTTAAATCATGCCTTGCTCAACATGAAAACCAACCTTTAGCTTAGAAAAGCTAAACAATTTACCCCAAAACACATTCTTGCAAAAACCATTATTTAAACCTTTCCATGCATAAACACCACATGCAAGGTTAAACTCAAATTCCTTGGAAAACACCTCCACTTCACAACATACTTTCCATATGCTTGATGGCCATTTCAAAGCAAAACCTTTCGAAAACCAATGGTTCCTTCTAACTATCTCATGCATTCAACAAATGCAAAACATATGAACTACCAAAAACAACATTGCACTACATGCCTTTTAAAACAAGTCCTCACAAGACTTCAATGCACTAAAGAGATTCCATGCACATATGCACCATTCTCAATAGAAGATAAACACTTGTTCAAGCTTAACAAGTAATACATGCATTCTTAGAACATTACACACTTCCCATGCAACCTTGCATCATTTCAAGCATCTCATGCTTCATTACATTCAAGAACATTATATTGGCTTCCAAGTGATAATTCACAAACCATCACAACACAAGACACAATCGGATACACGGATTACAAGCGTTGTCCCACACGCTTCATACACACAAACAACACAAGGTGGAGTTTACCGGTACAATCAAAACCCCTCAACACCCGTGATGGAGTTTAACGGTACAATCACAACCCCTCAACATCACTCATCGGAAGTTGTATAACTCACTAGCAAGAGCCGGGACACATCACAAGGCTTACACATGGAAGCTACCGCAACCATTATAATCACCTTAACCAAGCTACACACGGGAGCAACCCTCCACCGTTGTGACGCTTAATAAAGTCCACCCACGAGAGCCATCCTCCATCGTGGTAACATTTAACAAGGTTCACCCACGAGAGCCATCCTCCATCGTGGTGGCACTTAA
Source organism: Hibiscus trionum (assembly GCA_030270665.1). Lineage (NCBI taxonomy): Eukaryota > Viridiplantae > Streptophyta > Magnoliopsida > Malvales > Malvaceae > Hibiscus > Hibiscus trionum. The sequence continues at coordinate 33,197,557 of BSYR01000026.1, read as the reverse complement.
CCAAGCCCACCCACGAGAGCCATCTTCCATCGTGGTGGCACTTAACAAAGCCCACCCACGAGAGCCATCCTCAATCGTGGTGACACTTAACAAAGCCCACCCACGAGAGCCATCCTCCATCGTGGTGACACCAACTCTCTCAATCGCTAGGATACTTGGATGGAGTTTACGGTACCATTACAACCCCTCGACATCCAAGGCGACTCAATTCATGGTGCACCCAATCCTATAGCCGGCTAACTATATCCGATTAAAGTAACCAATAACCACTTACATCACTTGCCAATACCATCAATTACCATCATCAATTCATTGTTTTAAAGCATTAAACAAAGCCATTAAACAACATGCAACACTATGCATCAATTCCACAATTCCAAAGTACAAAACCAAGGATCTCTTACCTTGAGCATCCTTCAACACACGACTTTCAAAACCAGCATTAAACCATGCTAAAACATGCTTTCAAAACAGAATTTAAACATGCAAATTTAATGTATGCATCCAACCATCTCATGGTTCATTCAAGAGAAAAAGTTTTTCCGAAAACTTACTCTTGAGCTTAGTTAAGTTGCTTAGACTTAAACTAAGCTCCCATAACCTTCAAACATTGGTTTCAAAGCTGAAAACCCAACTTCACTCACTGATACACAAAACTACGCTAGCCGTTAAGCCTTCCAAGCATCTGAACCCTCCAATGCTACCTCTATTGCTTCCGGATCATTCTCCCCTGTTTAAAACACATAACAACAGAGGATTAATGCATCATCATGCATTAAAAACACCAGCAACACAACTCAACTCGCTGCTCTACATAAATCCAACATTTCGGCTACCAAACACAACCGAAATCACCTCCAAACTCTTCCAAAACATAACCCAGCCAAGATCCACCACTTCTAACCATTATCAAACATCAATTAACATCCAAAATGATCCCAAGCTCGTCCTTATACCTCCAGCATTAACAGAACACCAAAATCACCCCAAAAACCACCATTTTCACAAGTAAAAACTTAGGAAAATCAACCTATTCGGGATTGCATTGATTAAACCTCAATTACACATCATTTAGATATCCAAAATACATCAAAAAGACATCTCAAAACAGAGCCCAATCATCCAATACAAATTTCTTCAAAATTAAATCCAAATCTTGAATTTTAAGCCAAAATCAAGATCACAACATTAAAACCTTTAATAAAACTCAATTTAAGGATTGAGAACTTGGGAATTTCAGTAAAGAACTGAGTATTTAGAGGAGAAGGACGTTCATATCCCTAAATGTGAATTTCTCCTTGTTTAGAGCCAAAATCCTTGAAAATTCATTAAGCAAATGGTGAGGATTTGATGTAGAAATGATTAGGAATCATTTGGGGATTGAAAACTCTTCTTTAGATGTGAAAATAAAAAGGAAAGTTGCTGTGGAAATGTGTTTGGCTGAGGGAATTTTGAGAGAAAATGAAATAGGAAAATTTTGGTAAAAGTTAGTTATGAAACTAAAATATCACTTTTCCCTCTTTTCTTTTTATTAATTAAACACTAAATGAGTCTTAAAAATCAAGAAAAATCTGGAGAAATCCTCCCTTGGGTAAATTAGCTCCTTAAAGATTCAAAGTTTCAATCCTTTTAAAACAATCACGGACTTTTCAAAAATTACATTTTAGTCACTAACTCAAAATGTCAATATTTCCAAACCTCATTTTGTAAAATTGATTTCACCACCCTCTTATATATATTAAAAGAGGATTTTTAGATATTTTTCCATATTTTTAATGCATCCCGAACTAGGCTTTCCCTAAAACCACCTTTTATATTCGAACCGAAAATTAGACCGGTCCGGTTCAGACCCAAAACTTCCAAGCCCAAAATTGGGGTGTTACATGAACTCTTAAGTTTTGATTAAAACTTGTTTTGCGGTCATTTTTGTAGAGGTTTCGAACGAGCGGGTCTAAATGGACCTATTGGACTTTTAACTGAGTAAAAAGTACATAAATTGAGTTTTTGCAATATATTCGTGTTGAAAAGATCGTAATCAATTATATGAACTACTAAAATTTGATTAAAACTTGTTTTTTAGTCATTTTTGAAGAGGTTTCGGGCGAGTGGGTCTAAATGGGCCGTAAAATGGACCCGTTGGACTTTTAACTGAGTAAAAATTACAAAAATTGAGTTTTTGCAATATAATCGTGTTGAAAAGCTCATAATCAATTATATGAACTCCTAAAATTTGATTAAAACTTTTTTTTCAGTCATTTTTGAAGAGGTTTCGGGTGAGCGGGTATAAATGGGCCGTAAAATGGACCCGTTGGACTTTTAACTAAGTAAAAAATACCGAATTTGAGTTTCTGCAATATAATCTTGTTGAAAAGATCGTAATCAATTATATGAACTCGTAAAATTGGATCAAAACTTGTTTTTCGGTCCTTTTTGTAGAGGTTTCGGACGAGCGGGTCTAAATGGGCCTTAAAATGGACCCGTTGAACTTATAACTGCGTAAAAAGAACAGAAATTGAATTTTTGCAATACAATAGTGTTGAAAAGCTCGTAATCAACGATATGAACTCTTAAGTTTTGATTAAAACTTGTTTTGCGGTCCTTTTGTAGAGGTTACGGACGAGCGGGTGTAAATGGGTCGTAAAATGGACCCGTTGGACTTTTAACTGAGTAAAAAATACAAAAATTGAGTTTTTGCAATATAATCGTGTTGAAACGATCGTAATCAATTATATGAACTCCTAAAATTTGATTAAAACTTGTATTTCAGTCATTTTTGAAGAGGTTTCGGGTGAGCGGGTCTTAATGGGCCGTAAAATGGACCCGTTGGACTTTTAACTGAGTAAAAAATACATAAATGGATTTTTGCAAAATAATCTTGCTGAAAAGCTCGTAATCAATTATATGAACCACTAAAATTGGATCAAAACTTGTTTTTCGGTCCTTTTTGTAGTGGTTTCGGACGAGCGGGTCTAAATGGGCCTTAAAATGGACCTGTTGAACTTATAACTGCGTAAAAAGAACAGAAATTGAATTTTTGCAATACAATAGTGTAGAAAAGCTCGTAATCAACGATATGAACTCTTAAGTTTTGATTAAAACTTGTTTTCCGGTCCTTCTTGTAGAGGTTTCGGACGAGCGAGTCTAAATGGGCTGTAAAATGGACCCGTTGGACTTTTAACTGAGTAAAAAATACAGAAATTGAGTTTTTGCAATATAATCGTGTTGAAACGATCGTAATCAATTATATGAACTCCTAAAATTTGATTAAAACTTGTATTTCAGTCATTTTTGAAGAGGTTTCGGGTGAGCGGGTCTTAATGGGCCGTAAAATGGACCCGTTGGACTTTTAACTGAGTAATAAATACCGAATTTGAGTTTTTGCAATATAATCTTGTTGAAAAGCTCGTAATCAATTATATGAACTCGTAAAATTGGATCAAAACTTGTTTTTCGGTCCTTTTTGTAGAGGTTTCGGACGAGCGGGTCTAAATGGGCCTTAAAATGGACCCGTTGAACTTATAACTGCGTAAAAAGAACAGAAATTGAATTTTTGCAATACAATAGTGTTGAAAAGCTCGTAATCAACGATATGAACTCTTAAGTTTTGATTAAAACTTGTTTTGCGGTCCTTTTGTAGAGGTTACGGACGAGCGGGTGTAAATGGGTCGTAAAATGGACCCGTTGGACTTTTAACTGAGTAAAAAATACAAAAATTGAGTTTTTGCAATATAATCGTGTTGAAACGATCGTAATCAATTATATGAACTCCTAAAATTTGATTAAAACTTGTATTTCAGTCATTTTTGAAGAGGTTTCGGGTGAGCGGGTCTTAATGGGCCGTAAAATGGACCCGTTGGACTTTTAACTGAGTAAAAAATACATAAATGGATTTTTGCAAAATAATCTTGCTGAAAAGCTCGTAATCAATTATATGAAACACTAAAATTGGATCAAAACTTGTTTTTCGGTCCTTTTTGTAGTGGTTTCGGACGAGCGGGTCTAAATGGGCCTTAAAATGGACCCGTTGAACTTATAACTGCGTAAAAAGAACAGAAATTGAATTTTTGCAATACAATAGTGTAGAAAAGCTCGTAATCAACGATATGAACTCTTAAGTTTTGATTAAAACTTATTTCCGGTCCTTCTTGTAGAGGTTTCGGACGAGCGAGTCTAAATGGGCTGTAAAATGGACCCGTTGGACTTTTAACTGAGTAAAAAATACAGAAATTGAGTTTTTGCAATATAATCGTGTTGAAACGATCGTAATCAATTATATGAACTCCTAAAATTTGATTAAAACTTGTATTTCAGTCATTTTTGAAGAGGTTTCGGGTGAGCGGGTCTTAATGGGCCGTAAAATGGACCCGTTGGACTTTTAACTGAGTAATAAATACCGAATTTGAGTTTTTGCAATATAATCTTGTTGAAAAGCTCGTAATCAATTATATGAACTCGTAAAATTGAATCAAAACTTGTTTTTCGGTCCTTTTTGTAGAGGTTTCGGACGAGCGGGTCTAAATGGGCCTTAAAATGGACCCGTTGAACTTATAACTACGTAAAAAGAACAGAAATTGAATTTTTGCAATACAATAGTGTTAAAAAGCTCGTAATCAACGATATGAACTTTTAAGTTTTGATTAAAACTTGTTTTGCGGTCCTTTTTGTAGAGGTTTCGGACGAGCGGGTCTAAATGGGCTGTAAAATGGACCCGTTGGACTTTTAACTGAGTAAAAAATACAGAAACTGAGTTTTTTTCAATATAATCGTTTTGAAACGATCGTAATCAATTATATGAACTCCTAAATTTGATTAAAACTTGTATTTCAGTCATTTTTGAAGAGGTTTCGGGCGAACGAGTCTAAATGGGCCGTAAAATGGACCCGTTGGACTTTTAACTGAGTAAAAAATACAGAAATGGACTTTTTGCAATATAATCTTGTTGAAAAGCTCGTAATCAATTATATGAACTCCTAAAATTTGATCAAAACTTGTTTTTCGGTCCTTTTTGTAGTGGTTTCGGACGAGCGGGTCTAAATGGGCCTTAAAATGGACCCGTTGAACTTATAACTGCGAAAAAGAACAGAAATTGAATTTTTGCAATACAATCGTGTTGAAAAGATCGTAATCAGTTATATGAACTCCTAAAATTTGATTAAAACTTGTTTTGCGGTCATTTTTGATGAGGTTTCGGGCTAGCGGGTCTAAATGGGCCGTAAAATGGACCCGTTGGACTTTTAACTAAGTAAAAAATACCGAATTTGAGTTTTTGCAATATAATCTTGTTGAAAAGCTCGTAAACAATTATATGAACTCCTAAAATTGGATCAAAACTCGTTTTTCGGTCCTTTTTGTAGAGGTTTCGGACGAGCGGGTATAAATGGGCCTTAAAATGGACCCGTTGAACTTATAACTGCGTAAAAAGAACAGAAATTGAATTTTTGCAATACAATAGTGTTGAAAAGCTCGTAATCAACTATATGAACTCTTAAGTTTTGATTAAAACTTGTTTTGCGGTCCTTTTTGTAAAGGTTTCGGACGATCGGGTCTAAATGGGCCGTAAAATGGACCCGTTGGACTTTTAACTGAGTAAAAGTACAAAAAGTGAGTTTTTGCAATATAATCGTGTTAAAAAGATCGTAATCAATTATATGAACTCCTAAAAATTGATTAAAACTTGTTTTTCAGTTATTTTTGAAGAGGTTTCGGGCGAACGGGTTTAAATGGGCCGTAAAATGGACCAGTTGGACTTTATCTGAGTAAAAAATATCAAATTTAAGTTTTTGCAATATAATCTTATTGAAAAGCTCGTAATCAATTATATGAACTCCTAAAATTGGATCAAAACTTGTTTTTCGGTCCTTTTTGTAGAGGTTTCGGACGAGCGGGTCTAAATGGGCCTTAAATTGGACCCGTTGAACTTATAATTGCGTAAAAACAACAGAAATTGAATTTTTGCAATACAGTGGTGTTGAAAAGCTCGTAATCAACGATATGAACTCTTAAGTTTTGATTAAAACTTGTTTTGCGGTCCTTTTTGTAGAGGTTTCGGACGAGCGGGTCTAAATGGGCCGTAAAATGGACCCGTTGGACTTTTAACTAAGTAAAAAGTACAAAAATTGAGTTTTTGCAATATAATAGTGTTGAAAAGATCATAATCAATGATATGAAGTTCTAAAATTTGATTAAAACTTTTTTTTCGGTCATTTTTGAAGAGGTTTCGGGTGAGCGGGTCTAAATGGGCCGTAAAATGGACTCGTTAGAATTTTTTTTTGAAGAAGAACGGGCCTCATTAAAAACCCCTACTAAAATCCCCAAGCATAAGGCTTGGAGAAACCTAAAAAGGGGAAAATAGTACCCAAAATATATTATTAAAATGAGGTTAAACCTCGCAAAGTACAATATTTTTGATACAATCAGGGTACATAGAACTAAAAGACAAAGAAGACATGGATCTAAGGGCATGGTTAGCCAACGTATGAGCTACAAAATTAGCCTAACGGTGAATATACTGAACATGTGCCACAGAAAAATCCTCCAAAGCAGTATGAGCCTGCAGAATCATCGGCCCCAAAGGAGAAAGATCTGGCCCAAGAGAGTTGATCTTGTTTGCTAGAGATGCACAGTCTGTCTCGAAAATCAAATGGCTCCATCCCTGAGATAGGGCAAAAGTAATGCCGGCAAAAAGACCTCTCCCTTCAGATGAAATAGCATCAGAACAACTGCCCAGCGGAAAATCCAGGCCACCGACAACCGTCCCAGTGTCATCCCGAGCGACAACACCAACCGCCGCTGCACGAGTGGAAGGATCAAAAGCCCCATCCACATTAACTTTAATAAAACCACGAGGGGGATGCCTCCATCGAGGAGGAGATGCCGAGGGGATGGGTGATGTAATGGAAGATATAGAGTTAGAGTAGTCCTTATGGAGACTAATAGAGTTGACATCAATTAGCCAAGGGGGTTGAAGATGTTTATTATGGATCCAGTCGTTACGCCTGTTCCAAATATTCCAAAGGGTAGTAAAGAAGAGGCCAAAGAGATCAGGAGAAAGAAAGGAAGCACCTTCCTCAAGCCATTGGAGGCCCGTAGAGGCGGAACTGACTCGTTAGAATTTTAACTGAGTAACAAATACCGAATTTGAGATTTTGCAATATAATATTGTTGAAAAGCTCGTAATCAATTACATGAACTCCTAAAATTTGATCAAAACTTGTTTTTCAGTCATTTTTTAAGAGGTTTCGGACGAGCGGGTCTAAATGGGCCTTAAAATGGACCCGTTGAACTTATAACTGCGTAAAAAGAACAGAAATTGAATTTTTGTAATAAAATCGTGTTGAAAATATCGTAATTAGTTATATGAACTCCTAAAATTTGATTAAAACTTGTTTTTCAGTCAATTTTGAAGAGGTTTCGGGCGAGCGGGTCTAAATGGGCTGTAAAATGGACCCGTTGGACTTTTAACTAAGTAAAAAAATACCGAATTATAGTTTTTGCAATATAATCTTGTTGAAAAGCTCGTAATAAATTATATGAACTCCTAAAATTTGATCAAAACTTGTTTTTCAATCATTTTCGAAAATGTTTCGGACGAGCGAGTCTAAATGGGCCTTAAAATGGACCCGTTGAACTTATAACTGCATAAAAAGAACAGAAATAGAATTTTTGCAATACAATCGTGTTGAAAAGCTCGTAATAAACGATATGAACTCTTAAGTTTTGATTAAAACTTGTTTTTACGGTCCTTTTTGTAGAGGTTTCGGATGAGCGGGTTTAAATGGCCGTAAAATGGACCCGTTGGACTTTTAATTGAGTAAAAAATACACAAATTGAGTTTTTGTAATATAATCGTGTTTAAACGATCGTAATCAATTATATGAACTCCTAAAATTTGATTAAAACATGTTTTTCAGTCATTTTAGAAGAGGTTTCGGGCGAGCGGGTCTAAATGGGCCGTAAAATGGACCCGTTGGACTTGTAACTGAGTAAAAAATACATAAATTGACGTTTTTCAATATAATCTTGTTGAAAAGCTCATAATCAATTATATGAACTCCTAAAATTGGATCAAAACTTGTTTTTCGGTCATTTTTGTAGTGGTTTCAGACGAGCGGGTCTAATTGGGCCTCAAAATGGACCCGTTGAACTTATAACTGCTTAAAAAGAACAGAAATAGAATTTTTGCAATACAATCGTGTTGAAAAGCTCGTAATAAACGATATGAACTCTTAAGTTTTGATTAAAACTTGTTTTACGGTCCTTTTTGTAGAGGTTTCGGACGAGCGGGTTTAAATGGCCATAAAATGGACCCGTTGGACTTTTAATTGAGTAAAAAATACACAAATTGAGTTTTTGTAATATAATCGTGTTTAAACGATCGTAATCAATTATATGAACTCCTAAAATTTGATTAAAACATGTTTTTCAGTCATTTTAGAAGAGGTTTCGGGCGAGCGGGTCTAAATGGGCCGTAAAATGGACCCGTTGGACTTGTAACTGAGTAAAAAATACATAAATTGACGTTTTTCAATATAATCTTGTTGAAAAGCTCGTAATCAATTATATGAACTCCTAAAATTGGATCAAAACTTGTTTTTCGGTCATTTTTGTAGTGGTTTCAGACGAGCGGGTCTAAATGGGCCTCAAAATGGACCCGTTGAACTTATAACTGCTTAAAAAGAACATAAATTGAATTTTTTCAATACAATAGTGTTGAAAAGCTCGTAATCAACGATATGAACTCTTAAGTTTTGATTAAAACATGTTTTGCGGTCCTTTTTGTAGAGGTTTCGGACGAGCGGGTCTAAATGGGCCGAAAAATGGACCCGTTGGACTTTTAACTGAGTAAAAAGTACTTAAATTGAGTTTTTGCAATATAATCGTGTTGAAAAGATCGTAATCAATTATATGAACTCCTATAATTTGATTAAAACTTGTTTTTCAGTCATTTTTGAAGAGGTTTCGGGCGAGCGGGTCTAAATGGACCGTAAAATGGACCCGTTGGACTTTTAACTAAGTAAAAAATACCGAATTTGAGTTTTTGCAATATAATCTTGTTGAAAAGATCGTAATCAATTATATGAACTCGTAAAATTGGATCAAAACTTGTTTTTCGGTCCTTTTTGTAGAGGTTTCGGACGAGCGGGTCTAAATGGGCCTTAAAATGGACCCGTTGAACTTATAACTGCGTAAAAAGAACAGAAATTGAATTTTTGCAATACAATAGTGTTGAAAAGCTCGTAATCAACGATATGAACTCTTAAGTTTTGATTAAAACTTGTTTTGCGGTCCTTTTGTAGAGGTTACGGACGAGCGGGTGTAAATGGGTCGTAAAATGGACCCGTTGGACTTTTAACTAAGTAAAAAATACAAAAATTGAGTTTTTGCAATATAATCGTGTTGAAACGATCGTAATCAATTATATGAACTCCTAAAATTTGATTAAAACTTGTATTTCAGTCATTTTTGAAGAGGTTTCGGGTGAGCGGGTCTTAATGGGCCGTAAAATGGACCCGTTGGACTTTTAACTGAGTAAAAAATACATAAATGGATTTTTGCAAAATAATCTTGCTGAAAAGCTCGTAATCAATTATATGAACCACTAAAATTGGATCAAAACTTGTTTTTCGGTCCTTTTTGTAGTGGTTTCGGACGAGCGGGTCTAAATGGGCCTTAAAATGGACCCGTTGAACTTATAACTGCGTAAAAAGAACAGAAATTGAATTTTTGCAATACAATAGTGTAGAAAAGCTCGTAATCAACGATATGAACTCTTAAGTTTTGATTAAAACTTGTTTTCCGGTCCTTCTTGTAGAGGTTTCGGACGAGCGAGTCTAAATGGGCTGTAAAACGGACCCGTTGGACTTTTAACTGAGTAAAAAATACAGAAATTGAGTTTTTGCAATATAATCGTGTTGAAACGATCGTAATCAATTATATGAACTCCTAAAATTTGATTAAAACTTGTATTTCAGTCATTTTTGAATAGGTTTCGGGTGAGCGGGTCTTAATGGGCCGTAAAATGGACCCGTTGGACTTTTAACTGAGTAATAAATACCGAATTTGAGTTTTTGCAATATAATCTTGTTGAAAAGCTCGTAATCAATTATATGAACTCGTAAAATTGAATCAAAACTTGTTATTCGGTCCTTTTTGTAGAGGTTTCGGACGAGCGGGTCTAAATGGGCCTTAAAATGGACCCGTTGAACTTATAACTACGTAAAAAGAACAGAAATTGAATTTTTGCAATACAATAGTGTTAAAAAGCTCGTAATCAACGATATGAACTTTTAAGTTTTGATTAAAACTTGTTTTGCGGTCCTTTTTGTAGAGGTTTCGGACGAGCGGGTCTAAATGGGCTGTAAAATAGACCCGTTGGACTTTTAACTGAGTAAAAAATACAGAAATTGAGTTTTTTTCAATATAATCGTGTTGAAACGATCGTAATCAATTATATGAACTCCTAAATTTGATTAAAACTTGTATTTCAGTCATTTTTGAAGAGGTTTCGGGCGAACGGGTCTAAATGGGCCGTAAAATGGACCCGTTGGACTTTTAACTGAGTAAAAAATACAGAAATGGACTTTGTGCAATATAATCTTGTTGAAAAGCTCGTAATCAATTATATGAACTCCTAAAATTGGATCAAAACTTGTTTTTCGGTCCTTTTTGTAGTGGTTTCGGACGAGCGGGTCTAAATGGGCCTTAAAATGGACCCGTTGAACTTATAACTGCGAAAAAGAACAGAAATTGAATTTTTGCAATACAATCGTGTTGAAAAGATCGTAATCAGTTATATGAACTCCTAAAATTTGATTAAAACTTGTTTTGCGGTCATTTTTGATGAGGTTTCGGGCTAGCGGGTCTAAATGGGCCGTAAAATGGACCTGTTGGACTTTTAACTGAGTAAAAAATACCGAATTTGAGTTTTTGCAATATAATCTTGTTGAAAAGCTCGTAATCAATTATATGAACTCCTAAAATTGGATCAAAACTCGTTTTTCGGTCCTTTTTGTAGAGGTTTCGGATGAGCGGGTATAAATGGGCCTTAAAATGGACCCGTTGAACTTATAACTGCGTAAAAAGAACAGAAATTGAATTTTTGCAATACAATAGTGTTGAAAAGCTCGTAATCAACTATATGAACTCTTAAGTTTTGATTAAAACTTGTTTTGCGGTCCTTTTTGTAAAGGTTTCGGACGAGCGGGTCTAAATGGGCCGTAAAATGGACCCGTTGGACTTTTAACTGAGTAAAAAGTACAAAAAGTGAGTTTTTGCAATATAATCGTGTTAAAAAGATCGTAATCAATTATATGAACTCCTAAAAATTGATTAAAACTTGTTTTTCAGTTATTTTTGAAGAGGTTTCGGGCGAACGGGTCTAAATGGGCCGTAAAATGGACCAGTTGGACTTTATCTGAGTAAAAAATATCAAATTTGAGTTTTTGCAATATAATCTTGTTGAAAAGCTTGTAATCAATTATATGAACTCCTAAAATTGGATCAAAACTTGTTTTTCGGTCCTTTTTGTAGAGGTCTCGGACGAGCGGGTCTAAATGGGCCTTAAATTGGACCCGTTGAACTTATAATTGCGTAAAAACAACAGAAATTGAATTTTTGCAATACAGTGGTGTTGAAAAGCTCGTAATCAACGATATGAACTCTTAAGTTTTGATTAAAACTTGTTTTGCGGTCCTTTTTGTAGAGGTTTCGGACGAGCGGGTCTAAATGGGCCGTAAAATGGACCCGTTGGACTTTTAACTAAGTAAAAAGTACAAAAATTGAGTTTTTGCAATATAATAGTGTTGAAAAGATCATAATCAATGATATGAAGTTCTAAAATTTGATTAAAACTTTTTTTTTCGGTCATTTTTGAAGAGGTTTCGGGTGAGCGGGTCTAAATGGGCCGTAAAATGGACTCGTTAGAATTTTTTTTTTGAAGAAGAACTGGCCTCATTAAAAACCCCTACTAAAATCCCCAAGCACAAGGCTTGGAGAAACCTAAAAAGGGGAAAATAGTACCCAAAATATATTATTAAAATGAGGTTAAACCTCGCAAAGTACAATATTTTTGATACAATCAGGGTACATAGAACTAAAAGACAAAGAAGACATGTATCTAAGGGCATGGTTAGCCAACGTATGAGCTACAAAATTAGCCTCACGGTGAATATACTGAACATGTGCCACAGAAAAATCCTCCAAAGCAGTATGAGCCTGCAGAATCATCAGCCCCAAAGGAGAAAGATCTGGCCCAAGAGAGTTGATCTTGTTTGCTAGAGATGCACAGTCTGTCTCGAAAATCAAATGGCTCCATCCCTGAGATAGGGCAAAAGTAATGCCGGCAAAAAGACCTCTCCCTTCAGATGAAATAGCATCAGAACAACTGCCCAGCGGAAAATCCAGGCCACCGACAACCGTCCCAGTGTCATCCCGAGCGACAACACCAACCGCCGCTGCACGAGTGGAAGGATCAAAAGCCCCATCCACATTAACTTTAATAAAACCACGAGGGGGATGCCTCCATCGAGGAGGAGATGCCGAGGGGATGGGTGATGTAGTGGAAGATATAGAGTTAGAGTAGTCCTTATGGAGACTAATAGAGTTGACATCAATTAGCCAAGGGGGTTGAAGATGTTTATTATGGATCCAGTCGTTACGCCTGTTCCAAATATTCCAAAGGGTAGTAAAGAAGAGGCCAAAGAGATCAGGAGAAAGAAAGGAAGCACCTTCCTCAAGCCATTGGAGGCCCGTAGAGGCGGAACTGACTCGTTAGAATTTTAACTGAGTAACAAATACCGAATTTGAGATTTTGCAATATAATATTGTTGAAAAGCTCGTAATCAATTACATGAACTCCTAAAATTTGATCAAAACTTGTTTTTCAGTCATTTTTAAGAGGTTTCGGACGAGCGGGTCTAAATGGGCCTTAAAATGGACCCGTTGAACTTATAACTGCGTAAAAAGAACAGAAATTGAATTTTTGTAATAAAATCGTGTTGAAAATATCGTAATTAGTTATATGAACTCCTAAAATTTGATTAAAACTTGTTTTTCAGTCAATTTTGAAGAGGTTTCGGGCGAGCGGGTCTAAATGGGCTGTAAAATGGACCCGTTGGAATTTTAACTAAGTAAAAAATACCGAATTAGAGTTTTTGCAATATAATCTTGTTGAAAAGCTCGTAATAAATTATATGAACTCCTAAAATTTGATCAAAACTTGTTTTTCAATCAATTTCGAAAATGTTTCGGACGAGCGAGTCTAAATGGGCCTTAAAATGGACCCGTTGAACTTATAACTGCTTAAAAAGAACATAAATTGAATTTTTTCAATACAATAGTGTTGAAAAGCTCGTAATCAACGATATGAACTCTTAAGTTTTGATTAAAACATGTTTTGCGGTCCTTTTTGTAGAGGTTTCGGACGAGCGGGTCTAAATGGGCCGAAAAATGGACCCGTTGGACTTTTAACTGAGTAAAAAGTACTTAAATTGAGTTTTTGCAATATAATCGTGTTGAAAAGATCGTAATCAATTATATGAACTCCTATAATTTGATTAAAACTTGTTTTTCAGTCATTTTTGAAGAGGTTTCGGGCGAGCGGGTCTAAATGGACCGTAAAATGGACCCGTTGGACTTTTAACTAAGTAAAAAATACCGAATTTGAGTTTTTGCAATATAATCTTGTTGAAAAGATCGTAATCAATTATATGAACTCGTAAAATTGGATCAAAACTTGTTTTTCGGTCCTTTTTGTAGAGGTTTCGGACGAGCGGGTCTAAATGGGCCTTAAAATGGACCCGTTGAACTTATAACTGCGTAAAAAGAACAGAAATTGAATTTTTGCAATACAATAGTGTTGAAAAGCTCGTAATCAACGATATGAACTCTTAAGTTTTGATTAAAACTTGTTTTGCGGTCCTTTTGTAGAGGTTACGGACGAGCGGGTGTAAATGGGTCGTAAAATGGACCCGTTGGACTTTTAACTAAGTAAAAAATACAAAAATTGAGTTTTTGCAATATAATCGTGTTGAAACGATCGTAATCAATTATATGAACTCCTAAAATTTGATTAAAACTTGTATTTCAGTCATTTTTGAAGAGGTTTCGGGTGAGCGGGTCTTAATGGGCCGTAAAATGGACCCGTTGGACTTTTAACTGAGTAAAAAATACATAAATGGATTTTTGCAAAATAATCTTGCTGAAAAGCTCGTAATCAATTATATGAACCACTAAAATTGGATCAAAACTTGTTTTTCGGTCCTTTTTGTAGTGGTTTCGGACGAGCGGGTCTAAATGGGCCTTAAAATGGACCCGTTGAACTTATAACTGCGTAAAAAGAACAGAAATTGAATTTTTGCAATACAATAGTGTAGAAAAGCTCGTAATCAACGATATGAACTCTTAAGTTTTGATTAAAACTTGTTTTCCGGTCCTTCTTGTAGAGGTTTCGGACGAGCGAGTCTAAATGGGCTGTAAAACGGACCCGTTGGACTTTTAACTGAGTAAAAAATACAGAAATTGAGTTTTTGCAATATAATCGTGTTGAAACGATCGTAATCAATTATATGAACTCCTAAAATTTGATTAAAACTTGTATTTCAGTCATTTTTGAATAGGTTTCGGGTGAGCGGGTCTTAATGGGCCGTAAAATGGACCCGTTGGACTTTTAACTGAGTAATAAATACCGAATTTGAGTTTTTGCAATATAATCTTGTTGAAAAGCTCGTAATCAATTATATGAACTCGTAAAATTGAATCAAAACTTGTTATTCGGTCCTTTTTGTAGAGGTTTCGGACGAGCGGGTCTAAATGGGCCTTAAAATGGACCCGTTGAACTTATAACTACGTAAAAAGAACAGAAATTGAATTTTTGCAATACAATAGTGTTAAAAAGCTCGTAATCAACGATATGAACTTTTAAGTTTTGATTAAAACTTGTTTTGCGGTCCTTTTTGTAGAGGTTTCGGACGAGCGGGTCTAAATGGGCTGTAAAATAGACCCGTTGGACTTTTAACTGAGTAAAAAATACAGAAATTGAGTTTTTTTCAATATAATCGTGTTGAAACGATCGTAATCAATTATATGAACTCCTAAATTTGATTAAAACTTGTATTTCAGTCATTTTTGAAGAGGTTTCGGGCGAACGGGTCTAAATGGGCCGTAAAATGGACCCGTTGGACTTTTAACTGAGTAAAAAATACAGAAATGGACTTTGTGCAATATAATCTTGTTGAAAAGCTCGTAATCAATTATATGAACTCCTAAAATTGGATCAAAACTTGTTTTTCGGTCCTTTTTGTAGTGGTTTCGGACGAGCGGGTCTAAATGGGCCTTAAAATGGACCCGTTGAACTTATAACTGCGAAAAAGAACAGAAATTGAATTTTTGCAATACAATCGTGTTGAAAAGATCGTAATCAGTTATATGAACTCCTAAAATTTGATTAAAACTTGTTTTGCGGTCATTTTTGATGAGGTTTCGGGCTAGCGGGTCTAAATGGGCCGTAAAATGGACCTGTTGGACTTTTAACTGAGTAAAAAATACCGAATTTGAGTTTTTGCAATATAATCTTGTTGAAAAGCTCGTAATCAATTATATGAACTCCTAAAATTGGATCAAAACTCGTTTTTCGGTCCTTTTTGTAGAGGTTTCGGATGAGCGGGTATAAATGGGCCTTAAAATGGACCCGTTGAACTTATAACTGCGTAAAAAGAACAGAAATTGAATTTTTGCAATACAATAGTGTTGAAAAGCTCGTAATCAACTATATGAACTCTTAAGTTTTGATTAAAACTTGTTTTGCGGTCCTTTTTGTAAAGGTTTCGGACGAGCGGGTCTAAATGGGCCGTAAAATGGACCCGTTGGACTTTTAACTGAGTAAAAAGTACAAAAAGTGAGTTTTTGCAATATAATCGTGTTAAAAAGATCGTAATCAATTATATGAACTCCTAAAAATTGATTAAAACTTGTTTTTCAGTTATTTTTGAAGAGGTTTCGGGCGAACGGGTCTAAATGGGCCGTAAAATGGACCAGTTGGACTTTATCTGAGTAAAAAATATCAAATTTGAGTTTTTGCAATATAATCTTGTTGAAAAGCTTGTAATCAATTATATGAACTCCTAAAATTGGATCAAAACTTGTTTTTCGGTCCTTTTTGTAGAGGTCTCGGACGAGCGGGTCTAAATGGGCCTTAAATTGGACCCGTTGAACTTATAATTGCGTAAAAACAACAGAAATTGAATTTTTGCAATACAGTGGTGTTGAAAAGCTCGTAATCAACGATATGAACTCTTAAGTTTTGATTAAAACTTGTTTTGCGGTCCTTTTTGTAGAGGTTTCGGACGAGCGGGTCTAAATGGGCCGTAAAATGGACCCGTTGGACTTTTAACTAAGTAAAAAGTACAAAAATTGAGTTTTTGCAATATAATAGTGTTGAAAAGATCATAATCAATGATATGAAGTTCTAAAATTTGATTAAAACTTTTTTTTTCGGTCATTTTTGAAGAGGTTTCGGGTGAGCGGGTCTAAATGGGCCGTAAAATGGACTCGTTAGAATTTTTTTTTTGAAGAAGAACTGGCCTCATTAAAAACCCCTACTAAAATCCCCAAGCACAAGGCTTGGAGAAACCTAAAAAGGGGAAAATAGTACCCAAAATATATTATTAAAATGAGGTTAAACCTCGCAAAGTACAATATTTTTGATACAATCAGGGTACATAGAACTAAAAGACAAAGAAGACATGTATCTAAGGGCATGGTTAGCCAACGTATGAGCTACAAAATTAGCCTCACGGTGAATATACTGAACATGTGCCACAGAAAAATCCTCCAAAGCAGTATGAGCCTGCAGAATCATCAGCCCCAAAGGAGAAAGATCTGGCCCAAGAGAGTTGATCTTGTTTGCTAGAGATGCACAGTCTGTCTCGAAAATCAAATGGCTCCATCCCTGAGATAGGGCAAAAGTAATGCCGGCAAAAAGACCTCTCCCTTCAGATGAAATAGCATCAGAACAACTGCCCAGCGGAAAATCCAGGCCACCGACAACCGTCCCAGTGTCATCCCGAGCGACAACACCAACCGCCGCTGCACGAGTGGAAGGATCAAAAGCCCCATCCACATTAACTTTAATAAAACCACGAGGGGGATGCCTCCATCGAGGAGGAGATGCCGAGGGGATGGGTGATGTAGTGGAAGATATAGAGTTAGAGTAGTCCTTATGGAGACTAATAGAGTTGACATCAATTAGCCAAGGGGGTTGAAGATGTTTATTATGGATCCAGTCGTTACGCCTGTTCCAAATATTCCAAAGGGTAGTAAAGAAGAGGCCAAAGAGATCAGGAGAAAGAAAGGAAGCACCTTCCTCAAGCCATTGGAGGCCCGTAGAGGCGGAACTGACTCGTTAGAATTTTAACTGAGTAACAAATACCGAATTTGAGATTTTGCAATATAATATTGTTGAAAAGCTCGTAATCAATTACATGAACTCCTAAAATTTGATCAAAACTTGTTTTTCAGTCATTTTTAAGAGGTTTCGGACGAGCGGGTCTAAATGGGCCTTAAAATGGACCCGTTGAACTTATAACTGCGTAAAAAGAACAGAAATTGAATTTTTGTAATAAAATCGTGTTGAAAATATCGTAATTAGTTATATGAACTCCTAAAATTTGATTAAAACTTGTTTTTCAGTCAATTTTGAAGAGGTTTCGGGCGAGCGGGTCTAAATGGGCTGTAAAATGGACCCGTTGGAATTTTAACTAAGTAAAAAATACCGAATTAGAGTTTTTGCAATATAATCTTGTTGAAAAGCTCGTAATAAATTATATGAACTCCTAAAATTTGATCAAAACTTGTTTTTCAATCAATTTCGAAAATGTTTCGGACGAGCGAGTCTAAATGGGCCTTAAAATGGACCCGTTGAACTTATAACTGCATAAAAAGAACAGAAATAGAATTTTTGCAATACAATCGTGTTGAAAAGCTCGTAATAAACGATATGAACTCTTAAGTTTTGATTAAAACTTGTTTTACGGTCCTTTTTGTAGAGGTTTCGGACGAGCGGGTTTAAATGGCCGTAAAATGGACCCGTTGGACTTTTAATTGAGTAAAAAATACACAAATTGAGTTTTTGTAATATAATCGTGTTTAAACGATCGTAATCAATTATATGAACTCCTAAAATTTGATTAAAACATGTTTTTTAGTCATTTTAGAAGAGGTTTCGGGCGAGCGGGTCTAAATGGGCCGTAAAATGGACCCGTTGGACTTGTAATTGAGTAAAAAATACATAAATTGACGTTTTTCAATATAATCTTGTTGAAAAGCTCGTAATCAATTATATGAACTCCTAAAATTGGATCAAAACTTGTTTTTCGGTCATTTTTGTAGTGGTTTCAGACGAGCGGGTCTAAATGGGCCTCAAAATGGACCCGTTGAACTTATAACTACTTAAAAAGAACAGAAATAGAATTTTTGCAATACAATCGTGTTGAAAAGCTCGTAATAAACGATATGAACTCTTAAGTTTTGATTAAAACTTGTTTTACGGTCCTTTTTGTAGAGGTTTCGGACGAGCGGGTTTAAATGGCCGTAAAATGGACCCGTTGGACTTTTAATTGAGTAAAAAATACACAAATTGAGTTTTTGTAATATAATCGTGTTTAAACGATCGTAATCAATTATATGAACTCCTAAAATTTGATTAAAACATGTTTTTCAGTCATTTTAGAAGAGGTTTCGGGCGAGCGGGTCTAAATGGGCCGTAAAATGGACCCGTTAGACTTTTAACTGAGTAAAAATACCAAATTTGAGTTTTTGCAATATAATCTTGTTGAAAAGCTCGTAATCAATTATATGAACTCCTAAAATTGGATCAAAACTTGTTTTTAGGTCCTTTTTGTAGAGGTTTCGGACGAGCGAGTCTAAATGGGCCGTAAAATGTACCCGTTGGACTTTTAACTATGTAAAAAATACTGAATTTGAGTTTTTGCAATATAATCTTGTTGAAAAGCTCGTAATCAATTATATGAACTCCTAAAATTGGATCAAAACTTGTTTTTCGGTCCTTTTTGTAGTGGTTTTGGGCGACCGGGTCTAAATGGGCCTTAAAATGGACCCGTTGAACTTATAACTGCGTAAAAAGAACAGAAATTGAATTTTTGCAATAGTGTTGAAAAGCTCGAAATCAACGATATGAAATCTTAAGTTCTGATTGAATCTTGTTTTGCGGTCCTTTTTGTAGAGGTTTCGGACGAGCGGGTGTAAATGGGCCTTAAAATGGACCCGTTGAACTTATAACTGCGTAAAAAGAACAGAAATTGAATTTTTGCAATACAATAGTGTTGAAAAGCTCGTAATCAACGATATGAACTCTTAAGTTTTGATTAAAACATGTTTTGCGGTCCTTTTTGTAGAGGTTTCGGATGAGCGGGTCTAAATGGGCCGTAAAATGGACCCGTTGGACTTTTAACTGAGTAAAAAGTACTTAAATTGAGTTTTTGCAATATAATCGTGTTGAAAAGATCGTAATCAATTATATGAACTCCTATAATTTGATTAAAACTTGTTTTTCAGTCATTTTTGAAGAGGTTTCGGGCGAGCGGGTCTAAATGGACCGTAAAATGGACCCGTTGGACTTTTAACTAAGTAAAAAATACCGAATTTGAGTTTTTGCAATATAATCTTGTTGAAAAGCTCGTAATCAATTATATGAACTGATAAAATTGGATCAAAACTTGTTTTTTCGGTCCTTTTTGTAGAGGTTTCGGACGAGCGGGTCTAAATGGGCCTTAAAATGGACCCGTTGAACTTATAACTGCGTAAAAAAGAACAGAAATTGAATTTTTGCAATACTATAGTGTTGAAAAGCTCGTAATCAACGATATGAACTCTTAAGTTTTGATTAAAACTTGTTTTGCGGTCCTATTTGTAGAGGTTTCGGACGAGCGGGTCTAAATGGGCCGTAAAATGGACTTGTTGGACTTTTAACTGAGTAAAAAGTACAAAAATTGAGTTTTTGCAATATAATCATGTTGAAAAGATCGTAATCAATTATATGAACTCCTAAAATTTGATTAAAACTTGTTTTTCAGTCATTTTTGAAGAGGTTTCGAGCGAGCGGGTCTAAATGGACCTGTTGGACTTTTAACTGAGTAAAAAATACCGAATTTGAGTTTTTGCAATATAATCTTGTTGAAAATCTCGTAATCAATTATATGAACTTCTAAAATTGGATCAAAACTTGTTTTTCGGTCATTTTTGTAGAGGTTTCGGGCGACCGGGTCTAAATGGGCCTTAAAATGGACCCGTTCAACTTATAACTGCGTAAAAAGAACAGAAATTGAATTTTTGCAATACAATAGTGTTGAAAAGCTCGTACTCAACGATATGAACTCTTAAGTTTTGATTAAAACTTGTTTTCCAGTCCTTTTTGTAGAGGTTTCGGACGAGCGGGTGTAAATGGGCCGTAAATGGACCTGTTGGACCTTTAACTGAGTAAAAAGTACAAAAATTGAGTTTTTGCAATATAATCGTGTTGAAAAGATCGTAATCAATGATATGAAGTCCTAAAATTTGATTAAATCTTTTTTTCTGTCATTTTTGAAGAGGTTTCGGGCGAGCGGATCTAAATGGACCCGTTGGACTTTTAACCGAGTAACAAATACCGAATTTGAGTTTTTGCAATATAATCTTGTTGAAAAGCTCGTAATCAATTATATGAACTCCTAAAATTTGATCAAAACTTGTTTTTCAGTCATTTTTTAAGAGGTTTCGGACGAGCGGGTCTAAATGGGCCTTAAAATGGACCCGTTGTACTTATAACTGCGTAAAAAGAACAGAAATTGAATTTTTGCAATAAAAAAGAGTAGAAAAGCTCGTAATCAACGATATGAACTCTTAAGTTTTGATTAAAACTTGTTTTGCGGTCCTTTTTGTAGAGGTTTCGGACGAGCGAGTCTAAATGGGCCGTAAAATGGACCCGTTGGACTTTTAACTGAGTAAAAAATACAGAAATTGAGTTTTTGCAATATAATCGTGTTGAAACGATCGTAATCAATTATATGAACTCCTAAAATTTGATTAAAACTTGTATTTCAGTCATATTTGAAGAGGTTTCGGGTGAGCGGGTCTTAATGGGTCGTAAAATGGACCCGTTGGACTTTTAACTGAGTAATAAATACCGAATTTGAGTTTTTGCAATATAATCTTGTTGAAAAGCTCATAATCAATTATATAAACTCGTAAAATTGAATCAAAACTTGTTTTTCGGTCCTTTTTGTAGAGGTTTCGGACGACCGGGTCTAAATGGACCTTAAAATGGACCCGTTGAACTTATAACTACGTAAAAAGAACATAAATTGAATTTTTGCAATACAATAGCGTTAAAAAGCTCGTAATCAACGATATGAACTCTTAAGTTTTGATTAAAACTTGTTTTGCAGTCCTTTTTGTAGAGGTTTCAGACGAGCGGGTCTAAATGGGCTGTAAAATAGAGCCGTTGGACTTTTAACTGAGTAAAAAATACAGAAATTGAGTTTTTTCAATATAATCGTGTTGAAACGATCGTAATCAATTATATGAACTCCTAAAATTTGATTAAAACTTGTATTTCAGTCATTTTTGAAGAGGTTTCGGGCGAGCGGGTCTAAATGGGCCGTAAAATGGACCCGTTGGACTTTTAACTGAGTAAAAAATACAGAAATGGACTTTTTGCAATATAATCTTGTTCAAAAGCTCGTAATCAATTATATGAACTCCTAAAATTGGATAAAAACTTGTTTTTCGTTCCTTTTTGTAATGGTTTCGGACGAGAGGGTCTAAATGGGCCTTAAAATTGACCCGTTAAACTTATAACTGCGTAATAAGAACATAAATTGAATTTTTGCAATACAATAGTGTTGAAAAGCTCGTAATCAAAGATATGAACTCTTAAGTTTTGATTAAAACTTGTTTTGCGGTCTTTTTTGTAGAGGTTTCGGATGAGCGGGTCTAAATGGGCCGTAAAATGGACCCGTTGGACTTTTAACTAAGTAAAAAGTACAAAAATTGAGTCTTTGCAATATAATTGTGTTGAAAAGATCGTAATCAATAATATGAAGTCCTAAAATTTGATTAAAACTTGTTTTTCGGTCATTTTTGAAGAGGTTTCGGGCGAGCGGGTCCAAATGGGCCGTAAAATGGACCCATTGGACTATTAACTAGGTAAAAAATACCGAATTTGATTTTTTGCAATATAATCTTGTTGAAAAGCTCGTAATCAATTATATGAACTCGTAAAATTGGATCAAAACTTGTTTTTCGGTCATTTTTGTAGAGGTTTCGGACGAGCGGGTCTAAATGGGCCTTAAAATGGACCCGTTGAACTTATAACTGCGTAAAAAGAACAGAAATTGAATTTTTGCAATACAATAGTGTTGAAAAGCTCGTAATCAACGAAATGAACTCTTAAGTTTTGATTAAAACTTGTTTTGCGGTCCTATTTGTAGAGGTTTCGGAAGAGCGGGTCTAAATGGGCCGTAAAATGGACCCGTTGGACTTTTAACTGAGTAAAAAGTACAAAAATTGAGTTTTTGCAATATAATCGTGTTGAAAAGATCGTAATCAATTATATGAACTCCTAAAATTTGATTAAAACCTGTTTTTCAGTAATTTTTGAAGAGGTTTCGGGCGAGCGGGTCTAAATGGACCGTAAAATGGACCCGTTGGACTTTTAACTGAGTAAAAAATACCAAATTTGAGTTTTTGCAATATAATCTTGTTGAAAAGCTCGTAATCAATTATTTGAACTCCTAAAATTGGATCAAAACTTATTTTCTGTCCTTTTTGTAGAGGTTTCGGACGAGCGGGTCTAAATGGGCCTTAAAATGGACCCGTTTAACTTATAACTGCGTAAAAAGAACATAAATTGAATTTTTGCAATACAATAGTGTTGAAAAGCTCGTAATAAACGATATGAACTCTTAAGTTTTGATTAAAACTTGTTTTGCGGTCCTTTTTGTAGAGGTTTCGGACGAGCGGGTCTAAATGGGCCGTAAAATGGACCCGTTGGACTTTTAACTGAGTAAAAAGTACAAAAATTGAGTTTTTGCAATATAATCGTGTTGAAAAGATCGTAATCAATTATATGAACTCCTAAAATTTGATTAAAACTTTTTTCGGTCATTTTTGAAGAGGTTTCGGGCGAGCGGGTCTAAATGGGTCGTAAAATGGACCCGTTGGACTTTTAACTGAGTAACAAATACCGAATTTGAGATTTTGCAATATAATCTTGTTGAAAAGCTCGTAACCAATTATATGAACTCCTAAAATTTGATCAAAACTTGTTTTTCAGTCATTTTTTAAGAGGTTTCGGACTAGCGGGTCTAAATGGGCCTTAAAATTGACCCGTTGAACTTATAACTGCGTAAAAAGAACAAAAATTGAATTTTTGCAATACAATCGTGTTGAAAAGATCGTAATTAGTTATATGAACTCCTAAACTTTGATTAAAACTTGTTTTTCAGTCATTTTGGAAGAGGTTTCGGGAGAGCGGGTATAAATGGGCCGTAAAATGGACCCGTTGGACTTTTAACTAAGTAAAAAATACCGAATTTCAGTTTTTGCAATATAATCTTGTTGAAAAGCTCGTAATCAATATATGAACTCCTAAAATTGGATCAAAACTTGTTTTTCGGTCCTTTTTGTAGAGGTTTCGGACGAGCGGGTCTAAATGAGCCTTAAAATGGACCCATTGAACTTATAACTGAGTAAAAAGAATAGAAATAGAATTTTTGCAATACAATCGTGTTGAAAAGCACGTAATCAACGATATGAACTCTTAAGTTTTGATTAAAACTTGTTTTACGGTCATTTTTGTAGAGGTTTCGGACGAGCGGGTGTAAATGGGCCGTAAAATGGACCCGTTGGACTTTTAATTGAGTAAAAAATACACAAATTGAGTTTTTGCAATATAATCGTGTTGAAACGTTCGTAATCAATTATATGAACTCCTAAAATTTGATTAAAACTTGTTTTTCAGTCATTTTAGAAGAGGTTTCGGGCGAGCGGGTCTAAATGGGCCGTAAAATGGACCCGTTGGACTTTTAACTGAGTAAAAAATACAGAAATTGACTTTTTGCAATATAATCTTGTTGAAAAGCTCGTAATCAATTATATGAACTCCTAAAATTGGATCAAAACTTGTTTTTCGGTCCTTTTTGTAGTGGTTTCGGACGAGCGGGTCTAAATGGGCCTTAAAATGGACCCGTTGAACTTATAACTGCGTAAAAAGAACATAAATTGAATTTTTGCAATACAATAGTGTTGAAAAGCTCGTAATCAACGATATGAACTCTTAAGTTTTGATTAAAACTTGTTTTGCGGTCCTTTTTGTAGAAGTTTCGGACGAGCGGGTCTAAATGGGCCGTAAAATGGACTCGTTGGACTTTTAACTGAGTAAAAAGTACAAAAATTGAGTTTTTGAAATATAATCGTGTTGAAAAGATCGTAATTAGTTATATGAAGTCCTAAAATTTGATTAAAACATTTTTTTCGGTCATTTTTGAAGAGGTATCGGGCGAGCGGGTCTAAATGGGCCGTAAAATGGACCCGTTGGACTTTTAACTAAGTAAAAAATACCGAATTTGAGTTTTTGCAATATAATCTTGTTGAAAAGCTCGTAATCAATTATATGAACTCCTAAAATTTGATCAAAACTTGTTTTTCAGTCATTTTTGAAGAGGTTTCGGACGAGCGGGTCTAAATGGGCCTTAAAATGGACCCGTTGAACTTATAACTGCGTAAAAAGAACATAAATTGAATTTTTGCAATACAATCATGTTGAAAAGAGCGTAATAAGTTTTATGAACTCCTAAATTTTGATTAAAACTTGTTTTTCAGTCATTTTTGAAGAGCTTTCGGGCGAGCGGGTTTAAATGGGCCGTAAAAATGGACCCTTTGGACTTTTAACTGAGTAAAAGGTACAAAAATTGAGTTTTTGCAATATAATCGTGTTGAAAAGATCGTAATCAATAATATGAACTCCTAAAATTTGATTAAAACTTGTTTTTCAGCCATTTTTGAAGAGGTTTCGGGCGAGCGAGTCTAAATGGACCCGTTGGACTTTTAACTGAGTAAAAAATACTGAATTTGAGTTTTTTCAATATAATCTTGTTGAAAAGCTCGTAATCAATTATATGAACTCCTAAAATTTGATCAAAACTTATTTTTCGGTCCTTTTTGTAGAGGTTTCGGGCGACCGGGTCTAAATGGGTCTTAAAATGGACCCGTTGAACTTATAACTACGTAAAAAGAACATAAATTGAATTTTTGCAATACAATAGTGTTGAAAAGCTCGTAATCAACGATATGAACTCTTAAGTTTTGATTAAAACTTGTTTTGCGGTCCTTTTTGTAGAGGTTTCGGACGAGCGGGTCTAAATGGGCCGTAAAATGGACCCGTTGGACTTTTAACTGAGTAAAAAATACCAAATTTGAGTTTTTGCAATATAATCTTGTTGAAAAGCTCGTAATCAATTATATGAACTCCTAAAATTGGATTAAAACTTGTTTTTCGGTCCTTTTTGTAGAGATTTCGGACGACCTGGTCCAAATGGGCCTTAAAATGGACCCGTTGAACTTATAACTGCGTAAAAAGAACATAAATTGAATTTTTGCAGTATAATAGTGTTGAAAAGCTCGTAATCAACTATATGAACTCTTAAGTTTTGATTAAAACTTGTTTTGCTGTCATTTTTGAAGAGGTTTCGGACGAGCGGGTGTACATGGGCCGTAAAATGGACCCGTTGGACTTTTAACTGAGTAAAAAATACAGAAACAGACTTTTTGCAATATAATCTTGTTGAAAAGCTCGTAATCAATTATATGAACTCCTAAAATTGGATCAAAACTTATTTTTCGGTCCTTTTTGTAGTGGTTTCGGACGAGCGAGTCTAAATGGGCTTTAAAATGGACCCGTTGAACTTATGACTGCGTAAAAAGAATATAAATTGAATTTTTGCAATACAGTAGTGTTGATAAGCTCGTAATCAACGATATGAACTCTAAAGTTTTGATTAAAACTTGTTTTGCGGTCCTTTTTGTAGAGGTTTCGGACGAGAGGGTCTAAATGGGCCGTAAAATGGACCCGTTGGACTTTTAACTGAGTAAAAAGTATATAAATTGAGTTTTTGCAATATAATCGTGTTGAAAAGATTGTAAACAATTATATGAACTCCAAAAATTTGATTAAAACATGTTTTTCAGTCATTTTTGAAGAGGTTTCGGGCGAGCGGGTCTAAATGGGCCGTAAAATGGACCCGTTGGACTTTTAACTGCGTAAAAAATAAAGAATTTCAGTTTTTGCAAAATAATCTTGTTGAAAAGCTCGTAATCAGTTATATGAACTCGTAAAATTGGATCAAAACTTGTTTTTTGGTCCTTTTTGTAGAGGTTTCGGACGACCTGGTCTAAATGGGCCTTAAAATGGACCCGTTGGACTTTTAACTGAGTAAAAAATACCAAATTTGAGTTTTTGCAATATAATCATGTTGAAAAGCTTGCAATCAATTATATGAACTCCTAAAATTGGATCAAAACTTGTTTTTCGGTCCTTTTTGTAGAGGTTTCGGGCGACCGGGTCTAAATGGGCCTTAAAATGGACCCGTTGAACTTATAACCGCGTAAAAAGAACAGAAATTGAATTTTTGCAATACAATAGTGTTGAAAAGCTCGTAATCAACGATATGAACTCTTAAGTTTTGATTAAAACTTGTTTGGCGGTCCTTTTTGTAGAGGTTTCGGGCGAGCGGGTGTAAATGGGCCGTAAAATGGACCCGTTGGACTTTTAACTGAGTAAAAAATACAGAAATTGAGTTTTTGCAATATAATCGTGTTGAAAAGATCGTAATCAATGATATGAAGTCCTAATATTTGATTAAAACTTTTTTTTCGGTCATTTTTGAAGAGGTTTCGGGCAAGCGAGTCTAAATGGGCCGTAAAATAGACCCGTTGGAATTTTAACTGAGTAACAAATACCGAATTTGAGTTTTTTCAATATAATCTTGTTGAAAAGCTAGTAATCAATTATATGAACTCCTAAAATTTGATCAAAACTTGTTTTTCAGTCATTTTTTAAGAGGTTTCGGACGAGCGGGTCTAAATGGGTCTTAAAATGGACACGTTGAACTTATAACTGCGTAAAAAGAACAGAAATTTAATTTTTGCAATACAATCGTGTTGAAAAGATCGTAATTAGTTATATGAACTCCTAAAATTTGATTAAAACTTGTTTTAGTCATTTTTGAAGAGGTTTCGGGCGAGCTGGTCTAAATGGGCCGTAAAATGTACCCGTTGGACTTTTAACTATGTAAAAAATACTGAATTTGAGTTTTTGCAATATAATCTTGTTGAAAAGCTCGTAATCAATTATATGAACTCGTAAAATTGGATCAAAACTTGTTTTTCGGTCCTTTTTGTAGAGGTTTCGGACGAGCGGGTGTAAATCGGCCTTAAAATGGACCCGTTGAACTTATAACTGCGTAAAAAGAACATAAATTGAATTTTTGCAATACAATAGTGTTGAAAAGCTCGTAATCAACGATATGAACTCTTATGTTTTGATTAAAACATGTTTTGCTGTCCTTTTTGTAGAGGTTTCGGACGAGCAGGTCTAACTGGGCCGTAAAATGGACCCGTTGGACTTTTAACTGAGTAAAAAATACAGAAATTGAGTTTTTGCAATATAATCGTGTTGAAACGATCGTAATCTATTATATGAACTCCTAAAATTTGATTAAAACATGTTTTTCAGTCATTTTTGAAGAGGTTTCGGGCGAGCGGGTCTAAATGGGCCGTAAAATGGACCCGTTGGACTTTTAACTGAGTAAAAATACCAAAATTGAGTTTTTGCAATATAATCTTTTTGAAAAGCTCATAATCAATTATATGAACTCCTAAAATTGGATTAAAACTTCTTTTTCGGTCCTTTTTGTAGAGGTTTCAGACGAGCGGGTCTAAATGGGCCTTAAAATGGACCCATTGAACTTATAAGTGCGTAAAAATAACAGAAATTTAATTTGTGCAATATAATAGTGTTGAAAAGCTCGTAATCAACGATATGAACTCTTAAGTTTTGATTAAAACTTGTTTTGCTGTCCTTTTGTAGAGGTTTCGGACGAGCGGGTCTAAATGGGCCGTAAAATGGACCAGTTGGACTTTTAACTGAGTAAAAAGTACAAAAAATGAGTTTTTGCAATATAATCGTGTTGAAAAGATCGTAATCAATTATATGAACTCCTAAAATTTGATTAAAACTTTTTTCGGTCATTTTTGAAGAGGTTTCGGGCGAGCGGGTCTAAATGGGCCGTAAAATGGACCCGTTGGACTTTTAACTGAGTAACAAATACCGAATTTGAGATTTTGCAATATAATCTTGTTGAAAAGCTTGTAACCAATTATATGAACTCCTAAAATTTGATCAAAACTTGTTTTTCAGTCATTTTTTAAGAGGTTTCGGACTAGCGGGTCTAAATGGGCTTTAAAATTGACCCGTTGAACTTATAACTGCGTAAAAAGAACAAAAATTGAATTTTTGCAATACAATCGTGTTGAAAAGATCGTAATTAGTTATATGAACTCCTAAACTTTGATTAAAACTTGTTTTTCAGTCATTTTGGAAGAGGTTTCGGGAGAGCGGGTCTAAATGGGCCGTAAAATGGACCCGTTGGACTTTTAACTAAGTAAAAAATACCGAATTTCAGTTTTTGCAATATAATCTTGTTGAAAAGCTCGTAATCAATATATGAACTCCTAAAATTGGATCAAAACTTGTTTTTCGGTCCTTTTTGTAGAGGTTTCGGACGAGCGGGTCTAAATGAGCCTTAAAATGGACCCATTGAACTTATAACTGAGTAAAAAGAATAGAAATAGAATTTTTGCAATACAATCGTGTTGAAAAGCACGTAATCAACGATATGAACTCTTAAGTTTTGATTAAAACTTGTTTTACGGTCATTTTTGTAGAGGTTTCGGACGAGCGGGTGTAAATGGGCCGTAAAATGGACCCGTTGGACTTTTAATTGAGTAAAAAATACACAAATTGAGTTTTTGCAGTATAATCATGTTGAAACGTTCGTAATCAATTATATGAACTCCTAAAATTTGATTAAAACTTGTTTTTCAGTCATTTTAGAAGAGGTTTCGGGCGAGCGGGTCTAAATGGGCCGTAAAATGGACCCGTTGGACTTTTAACTGAGTAAAAAATACAGAAATTGACTTTTTGCAATATAATCTTGTTGAAAAGCTCGTAATCAATTATATGAACTCCTAAAATTGGATCAAAACTTGTTTTTCGGTCCTTTTTGTACTGGTTTCGGACGAGCGGGTCTAAATGGGCCTTAAAATGGACCCGTTGAACTTATAACTGCGTAAAAAGAACATAAATTGAATTTTTGCAATACAATAGTGTTGAAAAGCTCGTAATCAACGATATGAACTCTTAAGTTTTGATTAAAACTTGTTTTGCGGTCCTTTTTGTAGAAGTTTCGGACGAGCGGGTCTAAATGGGCCGTAAAATGGACTCGTTGGACTTTTAACTGAGTAAAAAGTACAAAAATTGAGTTTTTGAAATATAATCGTGTTGAAAAGATCGTAATTAGTTATATGAAGTCCTAAAATTTGATTAAAACATTTTTTTCGGTCATTTTTGAAGAGGTATCGGGCGAGCGGGTCTAAATGGGCCGTAAAATGGACCCGTTGGACTTTTAACTAAGTAAAAAATACAGAAATTGACTTTTTGCAATATAATCTTGTTGAAAAGCTCGTAATCAATTATATGAACTCCTAAAATTGGATCAAAACTTGTTTTTCGGTCCTTTTTGTAGTGGTTTCGGACGAGCGGGTCTAAATGGGCCTTAAAATGGACCCGTTGAACTTATAACTGCGTAAAAAGAACATAAATTGAATTTTTGCAATACAATAGTGTTGAAAAGCTCGTAATCAACGATATGAACTCTTAAGTTTTGATTAAAACTTGTTTTGCGGTCCTTTTTGTAGAAGTTTCGGACGAGCGGGTCTAAATGGGCCGTAAAATGGACTCGTTGGACTTTTAACTGAGTAAAAAGTACAAAAATTGAGTTTTTGAAATATAATCGTGTTGAAAAGATCGTAATTAGTTATATGAAGTCCTAAAATTTGATTAAAACATTTTTTTCGGTCATTTTTGAAGAGGTATCGGGCGAGCGGGTCTAAATGGGCCGTAAAATGGACCCGTTGGACTTTTAACTAAGTAAAAAATACCGAATTTGAGTTTTTGCAATATAATCTTGTTGAAAAGCTCGTAATCAATTATATGAACTCCTAAAATTTGATCAAAACTTGTTTTTCAGTCATTTTTGAAGAGGTTTCGGACGAGCGAGTATAAATGGGCCTTAAAATGGACCCGTTGAACTTATAACTGCGTAAAAAGAACATAAATTGAATTTTTGCAATACAATCATGTTGAAAAGATCGTAATAAGTTTTATGAACTCCTAAATTTTGATTAAAACTTGTTTTTCAGTCATTTTTGAAGAGCTTTCGGGCGAGCAGGTTTAAATGGGCCGTAAAAATGGACCCTTTGGACTTTTAACTGAGTAAAAGGTACAAAAATTGAGTTTTTGCAATATAATCGTGTTGAAAAGATCGTAATCAATAATATGAACTCCTAAAATTTGATTAAAACTTGTTTTTCAGCCATTTTTGAAGAGGTTTCGGGCGAGCGAGTCTAAATGGACCCGTTGGACTTTTAACTGAGTAAAAAATACTGAATTTGAGTTTTTTCAATATAATCTTGTTGAAAAGCTCGTAATCAATTATATGAACTCCTAAAATTTGATCAAAACTTATTTTTCGGTCCTTTTTGTAGAGGTTTCGGGCGACCGGGTCTAAATGGGTCTTAAAATGGACCCGTTGAACTTATAACTACGTAAAAAGAACATAAATTGAATTTTTGCAATACAATAGTGTTGAAAAGCTCGTAATCAACGATATGAACTCTTAAGTTTTGATTAAAACTTGTTTTGCGGTCCTTTTTGTAGAGGTTTCGGACGAGCGGGTCTAAATGGGCCGTAAAATGGACCCGTTGGACTTTTAACTGAGTAAAAAATACCAAATTTGAGTTTTTGCAATATAATCTTGTTGAAAAGCTCGTAATCAATTATATGAACTCCTAAAATTGGATTAAAACTTGTTTTTCGGTCCTTTTTGTAGAGATTTCGGACGACCTGGTCCAAATGGGCCTTAAAATGGACCCGTTGAACTTATAACTGCGTAAAAAGAACATAAATTGAATTTTTGCAGTATAATAGTGTTGAAAAGCTCGTAATCAACTATATGAACTCTTAAGTTTTGATTAAAACTTGTTTTGCTGTCATTTTTGAAGAGGTTTCGGACGAGCGGGTGTACATGGGCCGTAAAATGGACCCGTTGGACTTTTAACTGAGTAAAAAATACAGAAACAGACTTTTTGCAATATAATCTTGTTGAAAAGCTCGTAATCAATTATATGAACTCCTAAAATTGGATCAAAACTTATTTTTCGGTCCTTTTTGTAGTGGTTTCGGACGAGCGAGTCTAAATGGGCTTTAAAATGGACCCGTTGAACTTATGACTGCGTAAAAAGAATATAAATTGAATTTTTGCAATACAGTAGTGTTGATAAGCTCGTAATCAACGATATGAACTCTAAAGTTTTGATTAAAACTTGTTTTGCGGTCCTTTTTGTAGAGGTTTCGGACGAGAGGGTCTAAATGGGCCGTAAAATGGACCCGTTGGACTTTTAACTGAGTAAAAAGTATATAAATTGAGTTTTTGCAATATAATCGTGTTGAAAAGATTGTAAACAATTATATGAACTCCAAAAATTTGATTAAAACATGTTTTTCAGTCATTTTTGAAGAGGTTTCGGGCGAGCGGGTCTAAATGGGCCGTAAAATGGACCCGTTGGACTTTTAACTGCGTAAAAAATAAAGAATTTCAGTTTTTGCAAAATAATCTTGTTGAAAAGCTCGTAATCAGTTATATGAACTCGTAAAATTGGATCAAAACTTGTTTTTTGGTCCTTTTTGTAGAGGTTTCGGACGACCTGGTCTAAATGGGCCTTAAAATGGACCCGTTGGACTTTTAACTGAGTAAAAAATACCAAATTTGAGTTTTTGCAATATAATCATGTTGAAAAGCTTGCAATCAATTATATGAACTCCTAAAATTGGATCAAAACTTGTTTTTCGGTCCTTTTTGTAGAGGTTTCGGGCGACCGGGTCTAAATGGGCCTTAAAATGGACCCGTTGAACTTATAACCGCGTAAAAAGAACAGAAATTGAATTTTTGCAATACAATAGTGTTGAAAAGCTCGTAATCAACGATATGAACTCTTAAGTTTTGATTAAAACTTGTTTGGCGGTCCTTTTTGTAGAGGTTTCGGGCGAGCGGGTGTAAATGGGCCGTAAAATGGACCCGTTGGACTTTTAACTGAGTAAAAAATACAGAAATTGAGTTTTTGCAATATAATCGTGTTGAAAAGATCGTAATCAATGATATGAAGTCCTAATATTTGATTAAAACTTTTTTTTCGGTCATTTTTGAAGAGGTTTCGGGCAAGCGAGTCTAAATGGGCCGTAAAATAGACCCGTTGGAATTTTAACTGAGTAACAAATACCGAATTTGAGTTTTTTCAATATAATCTTGTTGAAAAGCTAGTAATCAATTATATGAACTCCTAAAATTTGATCAAAACTTGTTTTTCAGTCATTTTTTAAGAGGTTTCGGACGAGCGGGTCTAAATGGGTCTTAAAATGGACACGTTGAACTTATAACTGCGTAAAAAGAACAGAAATTTAATTTTTGCAATACAATCGTGTTGAAAAGATCGTAATTAGTTATATGAACTCCTAAAATTTGATTAAAACTTGTTTTAGTCATTTTTGAAGAGGTTTCGGGCGAGCTGGTCTAAATGGGCCGTAAAATGTACCCGTTGGACTTTTAACTATGTAAAAAATACTGAATTTGAGTTTTTGCAATATAATCTTGTTGAAAAGCTCGTAATCAATTATATGAACTCGTAAAATTGGATCAAAACTTGTTTTTCGGTCCTTTTTGTAGAGGTTTCGGACGAGCGGGTGTAAATCGGCCTTAAAATGGACCCGTTGAACTTATAACTGCGTAAAAAGAACATAAATTGAATTTTTGCAATACAATAGTGTTGAAAAGCTCGTAATCAACGATATGAACTCTTATGTTTTGATTAAAACATGTTTTGCTGTCCTTTTTGTAGAGGTTTCGGACGAGCAGGTCTAACTGGGCCGTAAAATGGACCCGTTGGACTTTTAACTGAGTAAAAAATACAGAAATTGAGTTTTTGCAATATAATCGTGTTGAAACGATCGTAATCTATTATATGAACTCCTAAAATTTGATTAAAACATGTTTTTCAGTCATTTTTGAAGAGGTTTCGGGCGAGCGGGTCTAAATGGGCCGTAAAATGGACCCGTTGGACTTTTAACTGAGTAAAAATACCAAAATTGAGTTTTTGCAATATAATCTTTTTGAAAAGCTCATAATCAATTATATGAACTCCTAAAATTGGATTAAAACTTCTTTTTCGGTCCTTTTTGTAGAGGTTTCAGACGAGCGGGTCTAAATGGGCCTTAAAATGGACCCATTGAACTTATAAGTGCGTAAAAATAACAGAAATTTAATTTGTGCAATATAATAGTGTTGAAAAGCTCGTAATCAACGATATGAACTCTTAAGTTTTGATTAAAACTTGTTTTGCTGTCCTTTTGTAGAGGTTTCGGACGAGCGGGTCTAAATGGGCCGTAAAATGGACCAGTTGGACTTTTAACTGAGTAAAAAGTACAAAAAATGAGTTTTTGCAATATAATCGTGTTGAAAAGATCGTAATCAATTATATGAACTCCTAAAATTTGATTAAAACTTTTTTCGGTCATTTTTGAAGAGGTTTCGGGCGAGCGGGTCTAAATGGGCCGTAAAATGGACCCGTTGGACTTTTAACTGAGTAACAAATACCGAATTTGAGATTTTGCAATATAATCTTGTTGAAAAGCTTGTAACCAATTATATGAACTCCTAAAATTTGATCAAAACTTGTTTTTCAGTCATTTTTTAAGAGGTTTCGGACTAGCGGGTCTAAATGGGCTTTAAAATTGACCCGTTGAACTTATAACTGCGTAAAAAGAACAAAAATTGAATTTTTGCAATACAATCGTGTTGAAAAGATCGTAATTAGTTATATGAACTCCTAAACTTTGATTAAAACTTGTTTTTCAGTCATTTTGGAAGAGGTTTCGGGAGAGCGGGTCTAAATGGGCCGTAAAATGGACCCGTTGGACTTTTAACTAAGTAAAAAATACCGAATTTCAGTTTTTGCAATATAATCTTGTTGAAAAGCTCGTAATCAATATATGAACTCCTAAAATTGGATCAAAACTTGTTTTTCGGTCCTTTTTGTAGAGGTTTCGGACGAGCGGGTCTAAATGAGCCTTAAAATGGACCCATTGAACTTATAACTGAGTAAAAAGAATAGAAATAGAATTTTTGCAATACAATCGTGTTGAAAAGCACGTAATCAACGATATGAACTCTTAAGTTTTGATTAAAACTTGTTTTACGGTCATTTTTGTAGAGGTTTCGGACGAGCGGGTGTAAATGGGCCGTAAAATGGACCCGTTGGACTTTTAATTGAGTAAAAAATACACAAATTGAGTTTTTGCAGTATAATCATGTTGAAACGTTCGTAATCAATTATATGAACTCCTAAAATTTGATTAAAACTTGTTTTTCAGTCATTTTAGAAGAGGTTTCGGGCGAGCGGGTCTAAATGGGCCGTAAAATGGACCCGTTGGACTTTTAACTGAGTAAAAAATACAGAAATTGACTTTTTGCAATATAATCTTGTTGAAAAGCTCGTAATCAATTATATGAACTCCTAAAATTGGATCAAAACTTGTTTTTCGGTCCTTTTTGTACTGGTTTCGGACGAGCGGGTCTAAATGGGCCTTAAAATGGACCCGTTGAACTTATAACTGCGTAAAAAGAACATAAATTGAATTTTTGCAATACAATAGTGTTGAAAAGCTCGTAATCAACGATATGAACTCTTAAGTTTTGATTAAAACTTGTTTTGCGGTCCTTTTTGTAGAAGTTTCGGACGAGCGGGTCTAAATGGGCCGTAAAATGGACTCGTTGGACTTTTAACTGAGTAAAAAGTACAAAAATTGAGTTTTTGAAATATAATCGTGTTGAAAAGATCGTAATTAGTTATATGAAGTCCTAAAATTTGATTAAAACATTTTTTTCGGTCATTTTTGAAGAGGTATCGGGCGAGCGGGTCTAAATGGGCCGTAAAATGGACCCGTTGGACTTTTAACTAAGTAAAAAATACAGAAATTGACTTTTTGCAATATAATCTTGTTGAAAAGCTCGTAATCAATTATATGAACTCCTAAAATTGGATCAAAACTTGTTTTTCGGTCCTTTTTGTAGTGGTTTCGGACGAGCGGGTCTAAATGGGCCTTAAAATGGACCCGTTGAACTTATAACTGCGTAAAAAGAACATAAATTGAATTTTTGCAATACAATAGTGTTGAAAAGCTCGTAATCAACGATATGAACTCTTAAGTTTTGATTAAAACTTGTTTTGCGGTCCTTTTTGTAGAAGTTTCGGACGAGCGGGTCTAAATGGGCCGTAAAATGGACTCGTTGGACTTTTAACTGAGTAAAAAGTACAAAAATTGAGTTTTTGAAATATAATCGTGTTGAAAAGATCGTAATTAGTTATATGAAGTCCTAAAATTTGATTAAAACATTTTTTTCGGTCATTTTTGAAGAGGTATCGGGCGAGCGGGTCTAAATGGGCCATAAAATGGACCCGTTGGACTTTTAACTAAGTAAAAAATACCGAATTTGAGTTTTTGCAATATAATCTTGTTGAAAAGCTCGTAATCAATTATATGAACTCCTAAAATTTGATCAAAACTTGTTTTTCAGTCATTTTTGAAGAGGTTTCGGACGAGCGAGTATAAATGGGCCTTAAAATGGACCCGTTGAACTTATAACTGCGTAAAAAGAACATAAATTGAATTTTTGCAATACAATCATGTTGAAAAGATCGTAATAAGTTTTATGAACTCCTAAATTTTGATTAAAACTTGTTTTTCAGTCATTTTTGAAGAGCTTTCGGGCGAGCAGGTTTAAATGGGCCGTAAAAATGGACCCTTTGGACTTTTAACTGAGTAAAAGGTACAAAAATTGAGTTTTTGCAATATAATCGTGTTGAAAAGATCGTAATCAATAATATGAACTCCTAAAATTTGATTAAAACTTGTTTTTCAGCCATTTTTGAAGAGGTTTCGGGCGAGCGAGTCTAAATGGACCCGTTGGACTTTTAACTGAGTAAAAAATACTGAATTTGAGTTTTTTCAATATAATCTTGTTGAAAAGCTCGTAATCAATTATATGAACTCCTAAAATTTGATCAAAACTTATTTTTCGGTCCTTTTTGTAGAGGTTTCGGGCGACCGGGTCTAAATGGGTCTTAAAATGGACCCGTTGAACTTATAACTACGTAAAAAGAACATAAATTGAATTTTTGCAATACAATAGTGTTGAAAAGCTCGTAATCAACGATATGAACTCTTAAGTTTTGATTAAAACTTGTTTTGCGGTCCTTTTTGTAGAGGTTTCGGACGAGCGGGTCTAAATGGGCCGTAAAATGGACCCGTTGGACTTTTAACTGAGTAAAAAATACCAAATTTGAGTTTTTGCAATATAATCTTGTTGAAAAGCTCGTAATCAATTATATGAACTCCTAAAATTGGATTAAAACTTGTTTTTTGGTCCTTTTTGTAGAGATTTCGGACGACCTGGTCCAAATGGGCCTTAAAATGGACCCGTTGAACTTATAACTGCGTAAAAAGAACATAAATTGAATTTTTGCAATATAATAGTGTTGAAAAGCTCGTAATCAACTATATGAACTCTTAAGTTTTGATTAAAACTTGTTTTGCTGTCATTTTTGAAGAGGTTTCGGACGAGCGGGTGTACATGGGCCGTAAAATGGACCCGTTGGACTTTTAACTGAGTAAAAAATACAGAAACGGACTTTTTGCAATATAATCTTGTTGAAAAGCTCGTAATCAATTATATGAACTCCTAAAATTGGATCAAAACTTATTTTTCGGTCCTTTTTGTAGTGGTTTCGGACGAGCGAGTCTAAATGGGCTTTAAAATGGACCCGTTGAACTTATGACTGCGTAAAAAGAATATAAATTGAATTATTGCAATACAGTAGTGTTGATAAGCTCGTAATCAACGATATGAACTCTAAAGTTTTGATTAAAACTTGTTTTGCGGTCCTTTTTGTAGAGGTTTCGGACGAGAGGGTCTAAATGGGCCGTAAAATGGACCCGTTGGACTTTTAACTGAGTAAAAAGTATATAAATTGAGTTTCTGCAATATAATCGTGTTGAAAAGATTGTAAACAATTATATGAACTCCAAAAATTTGATTAAAACATGTTTTTCAGTCATTTTTGAAGAGGTTTCGGGCGAGCGGGTCTAAATGGGCCGTAAAATGGACCCGTTGGACTTTTAACTGCGTAAAAAATAAAGAATTTGAGTTTTTGCAAAATAATCTTGTTGAAAAGCTCGTAATCAGTTATATGAACTCGTAAAATTGGATCAAAACTTGTTTTTTGGTCCTTTTTGTAGAGGTTTCGGACGACCTGGTCTAAATGGGCCTTAAAATGGACCCGTTGGACTTTTAACTGAGTAAAAAATACCAAATTTGAGTTTTTGCAATATAATCATGTTGAAAAGCTTGCAATCAATTATATGAACTCCTAAAATTGGATCAAAACTTGTTTTTCGGTCCTTTTTGTAGAGGTTTCGGGCGACCGGGTCTAAATGGGCCTTAAAATGGACCCGTTGAACTTATAACCGCGTAAAAAGAACAGAAATTGAATTTTTGCAATACAATAGTGTTGAAAAGCTCGTAATCAACGATATGAACTCTTAAGTTTTGATTAAAACTTGTTTTGCGGTCCTTTTTGTAGAGGTTTCGGGCGAGCGGGTGTAAATGGGCCGTAAAATGGACCCGTTGGACTTTTAACTGAGTAAAAAATACAAAAATTGAGTTTTTGCAATATAATCGTGTTGAAAAGATCGTAATCAATGATATGAAGTCCTAATATTTGATTAAAACTTTTTTTCGGTCATTTTTGAAGAGGTTTCGGGCAAGCGAGTCTAAATGGGCCGTAAAATAGACCCGTTGGAATTTTAACTGAGTAACAAATACCGAATTTGAGTTTTTTCAATATAATCTTGTTGAAAAGCTAGTAATCAATTATATGAACTCCTAAAATTTGATCAAAACTTGTTTTTCAGTCATTTTTTAAGAGGTTTCGGACGAGCGGGTCTAAATGGGTCTTAAAATGGACTCGTTGAACTTATAACTGCGTTAAAAGAACATAAATTTAATTTTTGCAATACAATCGTGTTGAAAAGATCGTAATTAGTTATATGAACTCCTAAAATTTGATTAAAACTTGTTTTAGTCATTTTTGAAGAGGTTTCGGGCGAGCTGGTCTAAATGGGCCGTAAAATGTACCCGTTGGACTTTTAACTATGTAAAAAATACTGAATTTGAGTTTTTGCAATATAATCTTGTTGAAAAGCTCGTAATCAATTATATGAACTCCTAAAATTGGATCAAAACTTGTTTTTCGGTCCTTTTTGTAGTGGTTTTGGGCGACCGGGTCTAAATGGGCCTTAAAATGGACCCGTTGAACTTATAACTGCGTAAAAAGAACAGAAATTGAATTTTTGCAATAGTGTTGAAAAGCTCGTAATCAACGATATGAAATCTTAAGTTTTGATTGAATCTTGTTTTGCGGTCCTTTTTGTAGAGGTTTCGGACGAGCGGGTGTAAATGGGCCTTAAAATGGACCCGTTGAACTTATAACTGCGTAAAAAGAACATAAATTGAATTTTTGCAATACAATAGTGTTGAAAAGCTCGTAATCAACGATATGAACTCTTATGTTTTGATTAAAACATGTTTTGCTGTCCTTTTTGTAGAGGTTTCGGACGAGCAGGTCTAAATGGGCCGTAAAATGGACCCGTTGGACTTTTAACTGAGTAAAAAATACAGAAATTGAGTTTTTGCAATATAATCGTGTTGAAACGATCGTAATCTATTATATGAACTCCTAAAATTTGATTAAAACATGTTTTTCAGTCATTTTTGAAGAGGTTTCGGGCGAGCGGGTCTAAATGGGCCGTAAAATGGACCCGTTGGACTTTTAACTGAGTAAAAATACCAAAATTGAGTTTTTGCAATATAATCTTTTTGAAAAGCTCATAATCAATTATATGAACTCCTAAAATTGGATTAAAACTTCTTTTTCGGTCCTTTTTGTAGAGGTTTCAGACGAGCGGGTCTAAATGGGCCTTAAAATGGACCCATTGAACTTATAAGTGCGTAAAAATAACAGAAATTTAATTTGTGCAATATAATAGTGTTGAAAAGCTCGTAATCAACGATATGAACTCTTAAGTTTTGATTAAAACTTGTTTTGCTGTCCTTTTGTAGAGGTTTCGGACGAGCGGGTCTAAATGGGCCGTAAAATGGACCAGTTGGACTTTTAACTGAGTAAAAAGTATAAAAAATGAGTTTTTGCAATATAATCGTGTTGAAAAGATCGTAATCAATTATATGAACTCCTAAAATTTGATTAAAACCTGTTTTTCAGTCATTTTTGAAGAGGTTTCGGGTGAGCGGGTTTAAATGAGCCGTAAAATGGACCCGTTGGACTTTTAACTAAGTAAAAAATACCGAATTTGAGTTTTTGCAATATAATCTTGTTGAAAAGCTCGTAATCAATTATATGAACTCGTAAAATTGGATCAAAACTTGTTTTTCGGTCCTTTTTGTAAAGGTTTCGGACGAGCGGGTCTAAATGGGCCTTAAAATGGACTCTTTGAACTTATAACTGCGTAAAAAGAACAGAAATTGAATTTTTGCAATACAATAGTGTTGAAAAGCTCGTAATCAACGATGTGAACTCTTAAGTTTTGATTAAAACTTGTTTTGTGGTCCTTTTTGTAGAGGTTTCGGACGAGCGGGTCTAAATGGGCCGTAAAATGGACCCGTTGGACTTTTAACTGAGTAAAAAGTACAAAAATTGAGTTTTTGCAATATAATCGTGTTGAAAAGATCGTAATCAATGATATGAAGTCCTAATATTTGATTAAAACTTTTTTTCGGTCATTTTTGAAGAGTTTCGGGCGAGCGAGTCTAAATGGGCCGTAAAAGGGACCTGTTGGACTTTTAACTGAGTCACAAATACCGAATTTGAGTTTTTGCAATATAATCTTGTTGAAAAGCTCATAATCAATTATTTGAATTCCTAAAATTTGATCAAAACTTGTTTTTCAGTCATTTTCTAAGAGGTTTCGGACGAGCGGGTCTAAATGGGCCTTAAAATGGATCCGTTGAACTTATAACTGCGTAAAAAGAACATAAATTGAATTTTTGCAATACAATCGTGTTGAAAAGATCGTAATTAGTTATATGAACTCCTGAAATTTGATTAAAACTTGTTTTTAGTCATTTTTGAAGAGGTTTCGGGCGAGCAGGTCTAAATGGGCCGTAAAATGGACCCGTTGGACTTTTAACTATGTAAAAAATACCGAATTTGAGTTTTTCCAATATAATCTTGTTGAAAAGCTTGCAATCAATTATATG
Organism: Hibiscus trionum; assembly: GCA_030270665.1. Lineage (NCBI taxonomy): Eukaryota > Viridiplantae > Streptophyta > Magnoliopsida > Malvales > Malvaceae > Hibiscus > Hibiscus trionum. The sequence goes on along the minus strand of BSYR01000026.1, from coordinate 33,156,782 downwards.
AACTCCTAAAATTGGATCAAAACTTGTTTTTCGGTCCTTTTTGTAGAGGTTTCGGGCGAGCGGGTCTAAATGGGCCTTAAAATGGACCCGTTGAACTTATAACCGCGTAAAAAGAACAGAAATTGAATTTTTGCAATACAATAATGTTGAAAAGCTCGTAATCAACGATATGAACTCTTAAGTTTTGATTAAAACTTGTTTTGCGGTCCTTTTTGTAGAAGTTTCGGGCGAGCGGGTGTAAATGGGCCGTAAAATGGACCCGTTGGACTTTTAACTGAGTAAAAAATACAGAAATTGAGTTTTTGCAATATAATCGTGTTGAAAAGATCGTAATCAATGATATGAAGTCCTAATATTTGATTAAAACTTTTTTTTCGGTCATTTTTGAAGAGGTTTCGGGCAAGCGAGTCTAAATGGGCCGTAAAATAGACCCGTTGGAATTTTAACTGAGTAACAAATACCGAATTTGAGTTTTTTCAATATAATCTTGTTGAAAAGCTAGTAATCAATTATATGAACTCCTAAAATTTGATCAAAACTTGTTTTTCAGTCATTTTTTAAGAGGTTTCGGACGAGCGAGTCTAAATGGGTCTTAAAATGGACTCGTTGAACTTATAACTACGTAAAAAGAACAAAAATTTAATTTTTGCAATACAATCGTGATGAAAAGATCGTAATTAGTTATATGAACTCCTAAAATTTGATTAAAACTTGTTTTATTCATTTTTGAAGAGGTTTCGGGCGAGCTGGTCTAAATGGGCCGTAAAATGGACCCGTTGGACTTTTAACTATGTAAAAAATACTGAATTTGAGTTTTTGCAATATAATCTTGTTGAAAAGCTCGTAATCAATTCTATGAACTCCTAAAATTGGATCAAAACTTGTTTTTCGGTCCTTTTTGTAGTGGTTTCGGGCGACCGGGTCTAAATGGGCCTTAAAATGGACCCGTTGAACTTATAACTGCGTAAAAAGAACAGAAATTGAATTTATGCAATAGTGTTGAAAAGCTCGTAATCAACGATATGAACTCTTAAGTTTTGATTTAAACTTGTTTTGCGGTCCTTTTTGCAGAGGTTTCGGACGAGCGGGTGTAAATGGGCCGTAAAATGGACCGTTGGAATTTTAACTGAGTAAAAAATACAGAAATTGAGTTTTTGCAATATAATCATGTTGAAACGATCGTAATCAATTAAATGAACTCCTAAAATTTGATTAAAACTTGTTTTTCAGTCATTTTCGAAGAGGTTTCGGGGGAGCGGGTCTAAATGGGCCGTAAAATGGACCCGTTGGACTTTTAACTATGTAAAAATTACCGAATTTTACTTTTTGCAATATAATCTTGTTGAAAAGCTCGTAATAAATTATATGAACTCCTAAAATTTGATCAAAACTTGTTTTCAGTCATTTTTGAAAATGTTTCGGACGAGCGGGTCTAAATGGGCCTTAAAATGGACCCGTTGAACTTATAACTGCGTAAAAAGAACAAAAATAGAATTTTTGCAATACAATCGTGTTGAAAAGCTCGTAATCAATGATATGAACTCTTAAGTTTTGATTAAAACTTGTTTTACCGTCCTTTTTGTAGAGGTTTCGGACGAGCGGATGTAAATGGACCCGTTAGACTTTTAATTGAGTAAAAAATACAGAAATTGAGTTTTTTCAATATAATCGTGTTGAAACGATCGTAATCAATTATATGAACTCCTAAAATTTGATTAAAACTTGGTTTTCAGTCATTTTAGAAGAGGTTTCGGGCGAGCGGGTCTAAATGGGCCGTAAAATGGACCCGTTGGACTTTTAACTATGTAAAAATTACCGAATTTTACTTTTTGCAATATAATCTTGTTGAAAAGCTCGTAATAAATTATATGAACTCCTAAAATTTGATCAAAACTTGTTTTCAGTCATTTTTGAAAATGTTTCGGACGAGCGGGTCTAAATGGGCCTTAAAATGGACCCGTTGAACTTATAACTGCGTAAAAAGAACAAAAATAGAATTTTTGCAATACAATCGTGTTGAAAAGCTCGTAATCAATGATATGAACTCTTAAGTTTTGATTAAAACTTGTTTTACCGTCCTTTTTGTAGAGGTTTCGGACGAGCGGATGTAAATGGACCCGTTAGACTTTTAATTGAGTAAAAAATACAGAAATTGAGTTTTTGCAATATAATCGTGTTGAAACGATCGTAATCAATTATATGAACTCCTAAAATTTGATTAAAACTTGGTTTTCAGTCATTTTAGAAGAGGTTTCGGGCGAGCGGGTCTAAATGGGCCGTAAAATGGACCAGTTGGACTTTTAACTGAGTAAAAAATACAGAAATTGACTTTTTGCAATATAATCTTGTTGAAAAGCTCGTAATCAATTATATGAACTCCTAAAATTGGATCAAAACTTGTTTTTCGGTCCTTTTTGTAGTGGTTTCGGACGAGCGGGTCTAAATGGGCCTTAAAATGGACCCGTTGAACTTATAACTGCGTAAAAAGAACATAAATTGAATTTTTGCAATACAATAGTGTTGAAAAGCTCGTAATCAACGATATGAACTCTTATGTTTTGATTAAAACATGTTTTGCTGTCCTTTTTGTAGAGGTTTCGGACGAGCAGGTCTAAATGGGCCGTAAAATGGACCCGTTGGACTTTTAACTGAGTAAAATGTACTTAAATTGAGTTTTTGCAATATAATCGTGTTGAAAAGATCGTAATCAATTATATGAACTCCTAAATTTTGATTAAAACTTGTTTTTCAGTCATTTTTAAAGAGGTTTCGGGCGAGCGGGTCTAAATGGGCCGTAAAATGGACCCGTTGGACTTTTAACTGAGTAAAAAATACAGAAATTGACTTTTTGCAATATAATCTTGTTGAAAAGCTCGTAATCAATTATATGAACTCCTAAAATTGGATCAAAACTTGTTTTTCGGTTCTTTTTGTTGTGGTTTCGGACGAGCGGGTCTAAATGGTTCTTAAAATGGACCCGTTGAACTTATAATTGCGTAAAAAGAACATAAATTGAATTTTTGCAATACAATAGTGTTGAAAAGCTCGTAATCAACGATATTAACTCTTAAGTTTTGATTAAAACTTGTTTTGCGATCCTTTGTGTAGAGGTTTCGGACGAGCGGGTCTAAATGGGCCGTAAAATGGACCCGTTGGACTTTTAACTGAGTAAAAAATACAGAAATTGAGTTTTTGCAATCTAATCGTGTTGAAACAATCGTAATAAATTATATGAACTCCTAAAATTTGATTAAAACTTGTTTTTCAGTCATATTTGAAGAGGTTTCAGGCGAGCGGGTCTAAATGGACCGTAAAATGGACCCGTTGGACTTTTACCTGAGTAAAAAATACAAAAATGGACTTTTTGCAATATAATCTTGTTGAAAAGCTCGTAATCAATTATATGAACTCCTAAAATTGGATCAAAACTTGTTTTTCGGTCCTTTTTGTAGTGGTTTCGGACGAGCGGGTCTAAATGGGCCTTAAAATGGACCCGTTGAACTTATAACTGCGTAAAAAGAACATAAATTGAATTTTCGCAATACAATAGTGTTGAAAAGCTCGTAATCAACGATATGAACTCTTAAGTTTTGATTAAAACTTGTTTTGCGGTTCTTTTTGTAGAGGTTTCGGACAAGCGGGTCTATATGGGCCGTAAAATGGACCCGTTGGACTTTTTTGATGAAAGCGGGCCTCATTAAAAACCCCTACTAATATCCCCAGGCACAAGGCTTGGAGAAACCTAAAAGGGGAAAAGAGTACCCATAATATATTATTAAAACGAGGTTAAACCTCGCGAAGTACAGCGCTTTTGATACAATCAGGATACATAGATCCAAAAGACAAAGAAGACATGGATCTAAGGGCATGGGTAGCCAACGTATGAGCTACAAAATTAGCCTCACGGCGAACAAACTGTACATGAGCTACTGAAAAATCCTCTAAAGCAGTATGAGCGTGCAGAATCATCGGACCCAAAGGAGAAAGATCTGGCCCAAGAGAGTTGATCCTGTTCGCTAGAGAAGCACAGTCTGTCTCGAAAATAAAATGGCTCCATCCTTGAGATAGGGTAAAAGAAATACCGGCAAGAAGACCTCTCCCTTCAGATGAGATAGCATCAGAACAACTGCCTAGCGGAAAAGCCAAGCCACCAACAACCGTCCCTGTGTCATCACGAGCGACAACTCCAACCGCCGCTGCACGAGTGGAAGGATCAAAAGCCCCATCCACGTTAACTTTAATAAAACCACGAAGGGGATGCCTCCAGCGAGAAGGAGGAGTCGATGACAAGGGAATGGATGATGTAGATGAGGATAGAGAATTAGAGTAGTCACGATGAAGACTAATAGAGTTGACGACAATTAACCAAGGGGGTTGAAGATGTTTATTATGGATCCAGTCGTTACGCTTGTTCCAGATGTTCCAAAGGGTAGTCAAGAATAGCCCAAAAAGATCAGGAGAAAGAAGGGAAGCACCTTCCTCAAGCCATTGGAGGCCCGTGGAAGCGGAACTATTAATAAAAGAAGAGGGAAGACCAATCAATTTAAGAGTCTCCGAGGCACCAGAGCAGTCTCGGAGAGCATGGAGAATCGACTCTGTACCAGAATTACAAATGGGGCATGGACCGGAGTCTGAAGGCGAACCCCAACAAGTAGGGCTTCTGACCCCATACGCCAACCAAAAGTCTTAACCTTAGGTAAAACCTTGAGCTTGGCAAGAAATTTCCAAATTCGAGGGGGACGTTGCAGAAAGAGATAGCCAGATCTGACAGAATAGATACCAGAATTGTTAGGATTCCAGAGGATGGAGTCCCGAGTGTCATTAATGATAGGAACAGAAAGAATGGAATTGTCATCATCCACAGTAAAGTATGCACGAACTTTGACGAGATCCCAGGATGCTTGGTTCCGCATCATAAAATCGCGACAACGAATGTGGACTTCCTCCGATAGCTCATAGTCCCCATAGAGGTGAACAGTCGAGGAGCCTCCCCAGTTATCATGATGGATGCGTATATTACTATTAATACCCGGACGATAGAGGAAACCACCAAAGAGGTGTTGCATAGCATTATGAAGACCTTGCCAGGCAAATGAACCTCGAGAAGGCCGAGAGGCATTAAGGATGTTACCTGACGGGAAGTATTTGAATTTATAGATTTGTCCCAAGAGGGAGTCAGGTTCGCAAATAAGGCGCCATAGTTGTTTGCCGAGAAGTGAAATGTTAAAATTATTGAGGTCCCGGAAACCCATACCGCCAACAGATTTAGGCAAGCATACCTGATCCCACGGGAGCATATGCCAACCTTTCTTGTTGGTTTTCCCAGACCACCAATATCGTCGAATGGAAGATGTCATATCATCAATAATATTTTGGGGTAATAAATAACAGGACATGACATATTGGGGTAAAGATTGTAAAACGGCTTTAATAAAAATTTCCCTACCACTGAAGGAAAGAAGCTGTTTATCCCAGTTGGATAATCTATCGTGAACTTTATTGTGTATAAACCCTAAAGCGAGGGTCTTAATTTTACCAATAAGAAGAGGTACCCCAAGATAGACACCAGGATTGGAGACCTCACGTACTTGAAGATAGGAGTTAATAGTTTGACAAGTTGACATAGGAGTACGGGGATTGTAAAAGATAGTAGACTTATCAAAGTTGACTGCTTGCCCAGAGGCAGAGGCATAAGTCTGGAGGGCCAACTTAAGGTGTGCAGCTTCATCGGGTTTTGAATTAAGGAAAACTATGCAATCATCAGCAAATAAGAGGTGGTTAACCTTGGGACCATGCTTACAAGCCCCTAATCCTGGGAGTAGGCCTTGTTGTTTAGCATCGGCCAAGAAAGCTGAAAGCCCTTGGGTACAAAATAGGAAAAGGAAAGGAGATAAAGGGTCTCCTTGGCGGAGACCCCTTTGAGGTCGAAACAAAGGGGAAAAAGAATTGTTGACCTTAACCGTAAAGGAAACTGAAGAAATACATCTCATGATAAGAGATACCCATGATGAGGCAAAACCCATACGGTTCATAACATTTTCGAGGAATGACCACTCGACCCTGTCAAAGGCCTTTTCCATATCAAGTTTAAGGGCAGCTCCATGAGAAGATTTAGAGGTACCAGTATTAATTGAGTGAATTATTTCGTGGGCAATAAGAATGTTATCTGTGATATTACGTCCCTGAACAAAAGCAGCTTGATTGGAATTGATACAGAATGGAATGGTGTGTTTCATTCGATTAACTAAAACTTTAGCAATGATTTTGTAAATTACAGTGCAGAGACTGATGGGCCTAAGATGCCTCATAGTAGTGGGATCCTTGATCTTAGGTATGAGTACCAAAATAGTTTGGTTAACTGAAGCCATATCAGTTGACCCTTTAAGTAGATTAAGGCAGAGTGTTATAATATCTGGCCCTACAGTATCCCAATGTTGACGAAAGAAACCGCTTGGTAAACCATCGATACCCGGGGCTTTTCTAGGATCGATGTCTCGAAAAGCGGTGATAATTTCTTCTGGAGTGAATTCCTTGGAAAGGGACTCATTCATAGCAGTCGTAATAGTAGGAGTGATTTTTGGGAGAATTTGTTCAGAAAAGTGTGGGTTGGAGGAAGTAAAAAGATTGTGGAAATATGAGGAAGCAATTTCCATAAGGTCGGTATCATCCGTGCGCCAAACGTTGTTGGAGTCAAAAAGACCTGAGATTGTGTTCTTTTTCTTCCTATTAGAAGCTCGGGCATGAAAGAAACGAGTATTTGTATCCCCTTGGGAGAGCCATAGGTTACGAGAACGTTGTGCCCAATATGCTTCTTGCACCTCAAGAAGTTTATGGAGCTCAGTTTTGGCAGATATATATCTTTTTTCGGCAGAAGCTGAAAGAGGTCGTTGTAATAGTTTATTAATTTTCTTAGTGAGAAAGTTGATACGTCCATTGGTCTTAAATCTTTGTTGGGATTGCCAGTCTCCTAGGAAGGAGCCAATGGCTTTAATTTTATCCAAAGTATTACCTTTGGTGGATGACCAAGTTTGTTTTACAACAGAAATGCCTTCATCATTGGAAGCCCAACAATTTTCGAATCTGAACGTGGTTGGTGGGGGACGGTGATTTGTTGGGGAAGGTGGCTCCGTATTTAATAGTAGAAAATAGTGATATGATTTAGCATCAAAGTCTGAGATGATGTTATAATTAGGAAATGAAGCTTTCCATGCCATATTCCCAACGAAACGATCTAATCGCTCAAATAAAGTAGGGGTTTTGGGCCCCGTTTTGGACCAGGTGAACCACCCCGTTGTAGGTTTGCAATCAAAAAGATTATTACGAGAAAGACAATTGCGGAAATTATTAATTTGAGATCTAGGCCGTCGGCAGCCTCCTTGTTTTTCATTATCAGATAGGATTTCGTTAAAGTCACCACCGATGAGCCAAGGTTGACCATCATTAGTATTGAGTGAATCAATTAGATCCCAAGTTTTAGGTTTGTTACATGTTTCAGAAAAACCATGAATACCAGTGAAATAAAACGAAGCAGAATTGCATTTAACATAAGTATGAATAAAGCGATCCGAGTAAGCAAGCATATCAATATTATTATTAGGGTAAACTACCTGAAATACCACTCAACTTTAATGTGTGACTCTAATATGCCACTGAACTAAAATTCGATACCATAATACCATTGAACTTCACTGTGTGATTCAAAGTTAGCACTCCACCGTTACTCCCGTTACGGGATTCTGACGTGAACTCTAACTCCCGTTACAGGGATGACGTGGGCGATAAAAAAATAATACCTTTGCTTAATCTCGCAACACCGGCAGGCGGTATTACCGATTATGTTCAAGGCATTGGAGAAGAATATCCAAAGCCATTGGAACACAGAAGTTCACGGGCTGACCGTCAATGTGCGGAAGATGTTCGTGGAGATGAACCCTGCGTTAGTCGACGAGTGCGAGAGGCAGCTTCAAGAGAAAGAGGCCATGGCGGGAGAGGTGGAAGAGCAACGAGAAATGGCATGGAAGAAGCTGGAAGAAGCGGCGGTTGAGAAAGGGGGCCGCTGAATGACTGCGGTCGGGCTGGTTTCTCCTCCATAAAAATGCTCGGATTTTGGTTAAGGGATCTTCCGCTATTCCCTTTTTCAATTTTGACAGTATGCTTCCTTTTCTTTTCTTTTCTTTTCAGATTTCGATATTTTTTCTTCTCTTTCTTTACTCCTCTTCTTCCTTATGCCTACGTTGTTATCAGCAAAAGAGCTAGCCTCAACCTTTTTCTCATTTGCCTTTGGTTTCTCTTTCTCTTGAACAACCCTTTCTTTTTTATCTGCCCTCTTATTGGCAGCAGCATTCTTGGTTACTGCCTTGGAAGAAGTGCGTTTGCCACATGCGACTATAGCAGAAGGGTTTGGAGGAAGAACGGGCGGTGGCAGAACAGGGGTAGGAGGAAGAACGGGTGGTGGCAGAACAAGGGTAGGAGGAAGAACGGGTGGTGGTAAAACAGGGTTTGGAGGAAGAACGGGTGGTGGGAGAAGAGGGTTTGGAGGAAGAACGGGTGGCTGCTGAAGCTGGTCCGGATGGACTGATGACAATGGTTTGTTTTCGAGTTGTTTCAGTCTATCAACACTCTGTTTCTGGTTACATAAGAAGGGTTGCTTCAATGGCTTGAATGAGAAAAACCCAGCCGAGAAAACATGAGTTCCCTTCTTCCTTGACATGAGGCGAAGCGAAGACGATATTGTAGATGAAGCCACCGCACAATACTGTTCACTGCTTTTAATCAGTTTCACCGAGCACACTTCGATTTTCTTCACGTGTTTGCTCACTGAAAACGGCAAACGAACTCTAAACTCGCAACAGCTATTGCTTCTCACTTGTTGCCGAAAGCTTGGCCCTGAACTCTTTCCATCTTTACATTCCACTGCAACAGTTGCACCTGCAAAGAAAAAAACATAAATACAGAAAAAACGATGAAAGAGCCTCTCCTGGTAACAGGGTTTGGAGCTTATGGTTCATTTCCTTCAAGACCAGAGCCCGGAGATGTTCGGCGACGGTGCGTTCAGGGGAGGTTTTCTAGTGAAAAACGATGGTGTTTTTGAATAAGAGGAGGAGATCCCTGAAGAATGATCCACCTCATTATATTTTTTTATCGCCCACGTCATCCCTGTAATGGGAGTTAGAGTCCACGTCAGAATTCCGTAACGAGAGTAACGGTGGAGTGCTAACTTTGAATCACACAGTGAAGTTCAATGGTATTATGGTATCGAATTTTAGTTCAGTGGCACATTAGAGTCACACATTAAAGTTGAGTGGTATTTCAGGTAGTTTACCCTTATTATTATTCAATGTAAATAAAGCAAGTCCAGAGCATTTATCAGAAAAATCAACTGAAAAAGCTAGGGCCATCCCTAGCAAAGAACCAAGACGGCTATAAGCCGTATTTTTAAGTTTAGTTTCGTATAAAAAAAGTAAATCAGGTTTATGAAGCTTAACATAATGCTGGAGATGTTGAACTGCCTGGACCTTTCCGAGACCCTGGCAGTTCCAACATAAAATGATCATTTCCCTCGGCGGGGCTGCACATCAGCCGCCGCCGGAGAGTTTTTTCCGCTGCTCATCCCAGCTTTCAATGTAGGAGAAGGAGAGGGCCTAGATTTCTTGGGCTGGAGGACCACATGGATGGGGGAACGTCTCTTTACACCACGGTTAGAGGGAATGGGAATGGGAGCAGGATCCGAGGCTGCAATATTCAGATAGTACTTAAGTAGCCATGAATCAAATGCATCTATAAGCGAAATACCAGTTTGGAGGAAGGGCTTACTTAGTTGAGAGTCCAATTTTCGCACTTGATGAGCTGTGGGGCTTGGAACTCCATCATGTTGGACTTCCAGATTGTCTTCTTCAGAATCCACAGAAACATGGTAGATAGTGTTTAGAGGCTGTGGCGAAATTACCCTAAGAGGGCGTGGAACTCGTGGAGGCGGCTGGGAATCTGGCTTGGCAGCAGGCGGCTCAGAGGATTGTTCCCCTACCATCTCATCAATGTTATTAGAGTCCTTCGCTGGGAGATCAGCAAAAGAGGCAGCATCCCCTTCATTCGACTTCCCTAAAAATTCAAAGAAGCATGAAGTGAGCTTTAAGAGTGGGAAGCGTTGGATAAAGAATAAATGGTAATGTTTAATAAGAGAAAGACCTGAGTCTTGTGCAGAAGCCACGGGCTCCACGACGGATTTACCTTTATCCTTTGGATCTGTTAATAAAGGTGATTTAGTGATAAGACTAGAGGAAAAGTAGGGAATGTAATATAGTATTATAAGAAAGCATAGAGTACCTTTCAGTGGGAGCTGGTTTTCATTAACAAGGTTTACAGTAGATTTCCCTTTATCCGAGGAATCTAAATGAGCGGAAGAATCAAAGTATGAATAGAGTGAATAATGATGATGAGATTTTTAAATCTGAAAGAAAAAATATAAGTTACCTTGTGGTGGTTGGCGATTAGCAGGAATGGGGATATCAACAGAACGGATGCGACCCCTTGGTCCCTGATCCCGACGGCGCGGGGGGAGCTAGCGGAGCCATTCTCCATATTGTAATTTATCCGGATCAAAAGTTCTTTTATTAGGGTAGTTCTCAATAACATGACTAATGAAACCACAGCCGTGGCATAAGAGAGGCAATCGTTCATACTGGAGTCGACGGGAAGTAGTTCGTGCACCTTTACCAATGAGAATAAATCGGCGAATTGGCTTGGAAATATCCATCAAGATCTCAACTCTCATAAAATATGTCATGTTTCCTTCTTTTTTTCCGAGTATCAGTCCTAAGAACTGTACCAACCATTGCGCCAAGTGATTGACCCACCAGGTGGGTTCTGTCAGGATCTTCGTCAGTAGTTACCATTAATGGTTTGGGCAGGGCCAGAATGCGAAACCAGATTCGCATTGGGTTGAAGGAATACTCATCCATACTCTTTCCAGGGTTGTATTCAGCTAGAGCTAACCACTCATCTTTGTATAACCAGGGTCCTCTTTCAAATACATCATCGCGGTCATTTGGGGTAGCAAATTCAATCCTAAAGAAGGAATCACGAACAATGGACATAGATTTGAGGTTATTTTTTTCCATATTCCTTCGAAGGCTTGAAGGACTGCCCAATCATCAATAGGTTTGGATGAAATGAATTTCCCAATTAGGATAGTGTTTGGGTTTTCATCGAAAAAGTCAAAGTCAGGTGTGTAAATGGCAGTGGCTTCTTCGTTGGTTAGATCAAGGTTGGAGTAATGAGGGAGAGAGGATGAGGAAGCCATTCACAAAAGGTAAGGTAGAAAGAGGAATTGAAGGAGAGAGATAAAGATCAAAGGAGGTAAGAAAGTAGGATTAAAAGAATGATGTTCTTTTAAAGGAGTAAAAGTAAGTAGATGGCAGAGGATTGAAAAAGGAAAGTGTTTAAACAAGTGAGTAATGGGATCATAATTCTGAATCCAAAAATTAAGTTTAGAAGATATGAGATTGATGGTTTGAGAATATGGAAAGATTTGATGTGAAAAGGGAGAGATAGGAAATAATTTCCAAATATGAAAGATGGTCTTATGAGGAAATATGGAAAGGTGGGGGAGGATATTATGGAGTATAATTGGGAAGATATGTATGGGAAAGGAAAAGTAAGGGAAGCAAAATTTGCTAATTAATGGATTGTTTATGTAAGTAATATTACAGGATATTACTAATGATGGTAATAAATTAGTGTAGGGAATGGAATGATTTATCATTAATGGAAAGAGGAGAGTGAAATATGACTGAAAATAAGGGAATAAAGTGACTAATTGGTAGTAAGAATATTTAAAGGGGTAGTAAATATTAAATGGACTAATGGAAAAGGAAATAGGTGAATGGAAAATTAAATCATATAAGATTGAGATGGGAGTATAAGGAAGTTTAATAAAGAGGAAACTAGTATTTAATATATATTTGGAATGAGATAGTAATAAACGATGGATGAAAAGGAAAGAGAATTTTGTAGTTAATGGGATGATTATACAAACCATAAATCTGATAATTAGTAATGATGGTAAAAAATTTATTTTATAAATGGAAAGTTTTGTTTTTAATAGAGAAGGGAGAATTAAAAGCGGGACAAAATAAGGAAATGAAATAATCTGATTGGTATAATAGATAAGTGAGATTGGTAGAGGTATAAAAATGGGGGATAGATTGATCTATTTAATACTTTTGGGGTACTATAGATTATCTTAATTGGATATGTAAAAGTTGGGTGGAAGTGGTTTAAGGAAAGTTTAAGGGTAAAGGAAAAATGGTTTATTAAGTGAAATGGATTAAACATTTTTAAAATGGAAAATAACATTTTATCGTGGGTATAGTAGAATAGATAATTAAGAGTAAGATTGGGGAATATTGAAAAAATAAGGATGCTAAGTTGAGCTTGTAAAACGTTTATAACAATCCTGTGTAAATTTGTGTGGGAAGTAAATAGATCTTTAATTATATGTGTGACAAGTTGGTATTTATAATTATTTAATTTCACCATGAAGGTGATCGTGGTAATTTCCCCAATGGGGATAGTAGAAGAGCACCTAAAAAGGTGTAGATTGATGTAAGAAATTGGTAAGGATACCATGTCCATAGAGTAAATTGGATGGAAATAAAAGAATAAGTGGAAGAAATGAGATTTAGGAAATTCGGAAGAACAAAGGAAACAATTAAATTATAATTATATTCAATATGGGGGGAGAGATAAAAAATCAATAAGCATGGAAAAATGATGGAGATACACGGAATGCAACCAGGATTGAATAAAAGATCCAGGTTCTTGAAAAAAGAGGATAAGATAAAAGAAGTAAATAAATAGAGACATGGTAAGAATATAATAGATGATGAAAAAGCAAACATGTTGTAAAAAAGAGTCTTGCAAATGCAAAGAAAGATCAAAGTAAAATTGATGATGCAAGAAAGCAGAAGAAAATAAGACATAATAAAAGAGCATAAGAGCAAAGAATGAAACTTCGAAAGAGGAGACATCAAGAAGAGAAGAAAATTACAGACCGAAGGGATGATAGAGGGTAGAAAAATAATACAGATTAAAAAAGAAAACAATGGAGGGATAATATAATAGCTACAAACACATGAATAGATAAGGAAAAGAAAAAAGACACTTGAACCATCATATCGGCTAGTAATAGGGAGGCGACGACCCTCTAAAGATGGGCATCTTGAAGAATCACGAGGCTCGCGCGGTGGAACGATATGCAAGGCACCAACAAAAGAGAGAATTAGTAAAGATAAACTTAAGCAAAGAAGAAACATCCAGAAAGAATAAAACGACATTCTAAAGAAGAGACAATAACAAACCAGCAGCTTAAATATTTGAAAAAGTAACAAAATCTCTATAAGGGAGTGGTAATATAAGATTGCTAAGACAAAAGAAAAAGAACAATATCCCACATGGTGGGTCGATAGTAATTTCCCAATAAGGGATCGAAGATGGATAGAATTAACTTGAACCAAGGTCACATGAATAGAGAGAACAAACCAATATGTAAGAACTATAATCAAGAGAGGCAGCCATAAAGGAGAAGTAATCCACAGTAAGCTAATGAAGAGACTAAAGCGGAACCAAAAGTAGACAGAAAAAAGAATCCTCGTCACAGAGGTAAGCAAAGGTGCATAGACACATTTGATAATAGAGCAAATCAAGAGACAAAGATGAAAAATAAAATGAGCAGTAAAGGGGACATACAGATATACTAACAAAATATATTTTGATAATACATATATCACATGAGCAGTAAACACAAATGATAGCCCAAAAATCCCACATAGACGGATAGAAAAAATATATTTTAACAAAAGAAAAACCTTACCAATAGACACCAAAGGATGAGGCAAATCACCGGTCCGTCGGAAACCCGCCGGAGGGAGTCGATCCAGATTGCGATTTGGGAGAAAAAATACCCAAACAAAAAAACCCATAACAATCAGGGAATAGAAATCTAAGAAAGGGAAAACCAACACAAAATTTAGAAGGGGAAAGGGAAGAAACGTTACCCATAGCAAGTCGGATATCACCGAAGGAGAGGTTGAAAGAAAAGACAACCTTTCCTCTTTTGAGAAAAGCCAACGAATGGAGGAGGACAGAGATTGAAAAAAATCTAACAAAAAAATAAAAAAAAATGATAATCAATAAGGGAAAACCAGGATAAAGAGATTAAAAAAATAAAAAAGAGAAAGCAATGGTGGGTAGTCGATCGGATATGGAAGTGAAGAAACCCTAGAAAATTTGAGAAAAACCTTACAAAAGAGAAGAAAAACATTAGATCTGGTAACAAAAATAAAATAAGAAGAAAAATAAAAAAACATAAGGAAATCGCAAAGAAGAAAGGGGTACACATCCAGCCACCATGAGAGAAAACCGCGAACTTGCACATGGAGAATGCAGCAGAGATAACCGGTGTAAAAATGTGCCTCACAACACAAAGGGGAAACAAGAGAGTAAGAAAAAATAAAACGGGAATAGCGAAAAAATAAAATACAGTACATAAAAAAGATGATCTAGGGATGGAGGGAAATGGAAGTGGGCTGGGATGGGGTCTCATCCAAAACTTACCAATAAACACAAGGATCTCGTGGTGGGGGTGAGCGCCGGCTGGTGAGGGGAGAAAGGCGAGGGCGGACGGCGTATTATTGTCACTGGCGGCGGCAGAGAGGAGCATGAAAGAGAGAGAGCTAGGGTGAAAAAAAGAAAGGGAAAAGAGGAGAGCGGCGGTGTAAGGGAAAAGAGGGGAGGGAAAAACAAAAGGAAAAGCAAAACCCCAAAAGAGAGCCGAGAAAGTTGAGAGAATTTCGGGAGACCCCATCCTCACACCCGTTGGACTTTTAACTGAGTAAAAAGTATATAAATTGAGTTTTTGCAATATAATCGTGTTGAAAAGATCGTAATCAATTATATGAATTCCTAAAATTTGATTAAAACATGTTTTTCAGTCATTTTTGAAGAGGTTTCGGGCGAGCGGGTCTAAATGGGCCGTAAAATGGACCCGTTGGACTTTTAACTGAGTAAAAAATATAGAAATTGACTTTTTGCAATATAATCTTGTTGAAAAGCTCGTAATCAATTATATGAACTCCTAAACTTGGATCAAAACTTGTTTTTCGGTCCTTTTTGTAGTGGTTTCGGACGAGCGGGTCTAAATGGGCCTTAAAATGGACCCGTTGAACTTATAACTGCGTAAAAAGAACATAAATTGAATTTTTGCAATACAATAGTGTTGAAAAGCTCGTAATCAATGATATGAACTCTTAAGTTTTGATTAAAACTTGTTTTGCGGTCCTTTTGTAGAGGTTTCGGACGAGAGGGTCTAAATGGGCCGTAAAATGGATCCGTTGGACTTTTAACTGAGTAAAAAGTACAAAAATTGAGTTTTTGCAATATAATCGTGTTGAAAAGATCGTAATCAATTATATGAACTCCTAAAATTTGATTAAAACATGTTTTTCAGTCATTTTTGAAGAGGTTTCGGGCGAGCGGGTCTAAATGGGCCGTAAAATGGACCCGTTGGACTTTTAACTGAGTAAAAGATACCGAATTTGAGTTTTTGCAATATAATCTTGTTGAAAAGCTCGTAATCAATTATATGAACTCCTAAAATTGGATCAAAACTTGTTTTTCGGTCCTTTTTGTAGAGGTTTCGGACAAGCGGGTCTAAATGGGCCGTAAAATGGACCCGTTGGACTTTTAACTGAGTAAAAAGTATATAAATTGAGTTTTTGCAATATAGTCGTGTTGAAAAGATCGTAATCAATTATATGAACTCCTAAAATTTGATTAAAACATGTTTTTCAGTCATTTTTGAAGAGGTTTCGGGCGAGCGGGTCTAAATGGGCCGTAAAATGGACCCGTTGGACTTTTAACTGAGTAAAAGATACCGAATTTGAGTTTTTGCAATATAATCTTGTTGAAAAGCTCGTAATCAATTATATGAACTCGTAAAATTGGATCAAAACTTGTTTTTCGGTCCTTTTTGTAGAGGTTTCGGACAAGCGGGTCTAAATGGGCCGTAAAATGGACCCGTTGGACTTTTAACTGAGTAAAAAGTACTTAAATTGAGTTTTTGCAATATAATCGTGTTGAAAAGATCGTAATCAATTATATGAACTCCTAAAATTTGATTAAAACTAGTTTTCAGTCATTTTTGAAGAGGTTTCGGGCGAGCGGGTCTAAATGGGCCGTAAAATGGACCCGTTGGACTTTTAACTGAGTAAAAAATACAGAAATGGACTTTTTGCAATATAATCTTGTTGAAAAGCTTGTAATCAATTATACGAACTCCTAAAATTGGATCAAAACTTGTTTTTCGATCCTTTTTGTAGTGGTTTCGGACGAGCGGGTCTAAATGGGCCTTAAAATAGACCCGTTGAACTTATAACTGCGTAAAAAGAACATAAATTGAATTTTTGCAATACAATAGTGTTGAAAAGCTCGTAATCAACGATATGAACTCTTAAGTTTTGATTAAAACTTGTTTTGCGGTCCTTTTTGTAGAGGTTTCGGACGAGTAGGTCTAAATGGGCCGTAAAATGGACCGGTTGGACTTTTAACTGAGTAAAAAATACAGAAATTGAGTTTTTGCAATATAATCGTGTTGAAACAATCGTAATCAATTATATGAACTCCTAAAATTTGATTAAAACTTGTTTTTCAGTCATTTTTGAAGAGGTTTCGGGCGAGCGGGTCTAAATGGGCCGTAAAATGGACCTGTTGGACTTTTAACTGAGTAAAAAATACAAAAATGGACTTCTTGCAATATAATCTTGTTGAAAAGCTCGTAATAAATTATATGAACTCCTAAAATTGGATCAAAACTTGTTTTTCGGTCCTTTTTGTAGTGGTTTCGGACGAGCGGGTCTAAATGGGCCTTAAAATGGATCCGTTGAACTTATAACTGCGTAAAAAGAACATAAATTGAATTTTTGCAATACAATAGTGTTGAAAAGCTCGTAATCAACGATATGAACTCTTAAGTTTTGATTAAAACTAGTTTTGCAGTCCTTTTTGTAGAGGTTTCGGACAAGCGAATCTAAATGGGCCGTAAAATGGACCCGTTTGACTTTTAACTGAGTAAAAAGTATATAAATTGAGTTTTTGCAATATAATCGTGTTGAAAAGATCGTAATCAATTATATGAACTCCTAAAATTTGATTAAAACATGTTTTTCAGTCATTTTTGAAGAGGTTTCGGGCGAGCGGGTCTAAATGGGCCGTAAAATGGACCCGTTGGACTTTTAACTGAGTAAAAGATACCGAATTTGAGTTTTTGCAATATAATCTTGTTGAAAAGCTCGTAATCAATTATATGAACTCCTAAAATTGGATCAAAACTTGTTTTTCGGTCCTTTTTGCTGAGGTTTCGGACGAGCGGGTTTAAATGGGCCTTAAAATGGACTCGTTGAACTTATAACTGCGTAAAAAGAACAGAAATTGAATTTTTGCAATACAATAGTTTTGAAAAGCTCATAATCAACGATATGAACTCTTAAGTTTTGATTAAAACTTGTTTTGCGGTCCTTTTTGTAGAGGTTTCGGACGAGCGGGTCTAAATGGGCCGTAAAATGGACCCGTTAAACTTTTAACTGAGTAAAAAGTACAAAAATGGACTTTTTGCAATATAATCTTGTTGAAAAGCTCGTAATCAATTATATGAACTCCTAAAATGGGATCAAAACATGTTTTTCGGTCCTTTTTGTAGAGGTTTCGGACGAGCGGGTCTAAATGGGCCTTAAAATGGACCCGTTGAACTTATAACTGCGTAAAAAGAACAGAAATTGAATTTTTGCAATACAATAGTGTTGAAAAGCTCGCAATCAACGATATGAACTCTTATGTTTTGATTAAAACATGTTTTGCTGTCCTTTTTGTAGAGGTTTCGGACGAGTAGGTCTAAATGGGCCGTAAAATGGACCCGTTGGACTTTTAACTGAGTAAAAAGTATATAAATTGAGTTTTTGCAATATAATCGTGTTGAAAAGATCGTAATCAATTATATGAACTCCTAAAATTTTATTAAAACTTGTTTTTCAGTCATTTTTTAAGAGGTTTCAGGCGAGCAGGTCTAAATGGGCCGTAAAATGGACTCGTTGGACTTTTAACTGAGTAAAAAATACAGAAATGGATTTTTGCAATTTAATCTTGTTGAAAAGCTCGTAATCAATTATATGAACTCCTAAAATTGGATCAAAACTTGTTTTTCGATCCTTTTTGTAGTGGTTTCGAACGAGCGGGTCTAATTGGGCCTTAAAATGGACCCGTTGAACTTATAACTGCGTAAAAAGAACATAAATTGAATTTTTGCAATACAATAGTGTTGAAAAGCTCGTAATCAACGATATGAACTCTTAAGTTTTGATTAAAACTTATTTTGCAGTCCTTTTTGTAGAGGTTTCGGACGAGCGGGTCTAAATGGGCCGTAAAATGGACCCGTTGGACTTTTAACTGAGTACAAAATACAGAAATTGAGTTTTTGTAATATAATCGTGTTGAAACGATCGTAATCAATTATATGAACTCCTAAAATTTGATTAAAACTTGTTTTTCAGTCATTTTTGAAGAGGTTTCGGGCGAGCGGGTCTAAATGGGCCGTAAAATGGATCCGTTGGACTTTTAACTGAGTGAAAAATACAAAAATGGACTTTTTGCAATATAACCTTGTTGAAAAGCTCGTAATCAATTATATGAACTCCTAAAATTGGATCAAAACTTGGTTTTCGATCCTTTTTGTAGTGGTTTCGGACGAGCGGGTCTAAATGGGCCTTAAAATGGACCCGTTGAACTTATAACTGCGTAAAAAGAACATAAATTGAATTTTTGCAATACAATAGTATTGAAAAGCTCGTAATCAACGATATGAACTCTTAAGTTTTGATTAAAACTTGTTTTGCAGTTCTTTTTGTAGAGGTTTCGGACGAGCGGGTCTAAATGGGCCGTAAAATGGACCCGTTGGACTTTTAACTGAGTAAATAATACATAAATTGAGTTTTTGCATTATAATCGTGTTGAAACGATCGTAATAAATTATATGAACACCTAAAATTTGATTAAAACTTGTTTTTCAGTCATTTTTGAAGAGGTTTTGGGCGAGCGGGTCTAAATGGGCCGTAAAATGGACCCGTTGGATTTTTAACTGAGTAAAAAATACAAAAATGGACTTTTTGCAATATAATCTTGTTGAAAATCTCGTAATCAATTATATGAACTCCTAAAATTGGATCAAAACTTGTTTTTCGGTCCTTTTTGTAGTGGTTTCGGACGAGCGGGTCTAAATGGGCCTTAAAATGGACCCGTTGAACTTATAACTGCGTAAAAAGAACATAAATTGAGTTTTTGCAATACAATAGTGTTGAAAAGCTCGTAATCAACGATATGAACTCTTAAGTTTTGATTAAAACTAGTTTTGCGGTTCTTTTTGTAGAGTTTTCGGACAAGCGGGTCTAAATGGGTCGTAAAATGGACCCGTTTGACTTTTAACTGAGTAAAAAGTATATAAATTGAGTTTTTGCAATATAATCGTGTTGAAAAGATCGTAATCAATTATATGAACTCCTAAAATTTGATTAAAACATGTTTTTCAGTCATTTTTGAAGAGGTTTCGGGCGAGCGGGTCTAAATGGGCCGTAAAATGGACCCGTTGGACTTTTAACTGAGTAAAAAATATAGAAATTGACTTTTTGCAATATAATCTTGTTGAAAAGCTCGTAATCAATTATATGAACTCCTAAAATTGGATCAAAACTTGTTTTTCGGTCCTTTTTGCTGAGGTTTCGGACGAGCGGGTTTAAATGGGCCTTAAAATGGACTCGTTGAACTTATAACTGCGTAAAAAGAACAGAAATTGAATTTTTGCAATACAATAGTTTTGAAAAGCTCATAATCAACGATATGAACTCTTAAGTTTTGATTAAAACTTGTTTTGCGGTCCTTTTGTAGAGGTTTCGGACGAGCGGGTCTAAATGGGCCGTAAAATGGACCCGTTAAACTTTTAACTGAGTAAAAAGTACAAAAATGGACTTTTTGCAATATAATCTTGTTGAAAAGCTCGTAATCAATTATATGAACTCCTAAAATGGGATCAAAACATGTTTTTCGGTCCTTTTTGTAGAGGTTTCGGACGAGCGGGTCTAAATGGGCCTTAAAATGGACCCGTTGAACTTATAACTGCGTAAAAAGAACAGAAATTGAATTTTTGCAATACAATAGTGTTGAAAAGCTCGCAATCAACGATATGAACTCTTATGTTTTGATTAAAACATGTTTTGCTGTCCTTTTTGTAGAGGTTTCGGACGAGTAGGTCTAAATGGGCCGTAAAATGGACCCGTTGGACTTTTAACTGAGTAAAAAGTACTTAAATTGAGCTTTTGCAATATAATCGTGTTGAAAAGATCGTTATCAATTATATGAACTCCTAAATTTTTATTAAAACTTGTTTTTCAGTCATTTTTAAGAGGTTTCGGGCGAGCGGGTCTAAATGGGCCGTAAAATGGACTCATTGGACTTTTAACTGAGTAAAAAATACATAAATGGATTTTTGCAATATAATCTTGTTGAAAAGCTCGTAATCAATTATATGAACTCCTAAAATTGGATCAAAACTTGTTTTTCGATCCTTTTTGTAGTGGTTTCGGACGAGCGGGTCTAATTGGGCCTTAAAATGGACCCGTTGAACTTATAACTGCGTAAAAAGAGCATAAATTGAATTTTTGCAATACAATAGTGTTGAAAAGCTCGTAATCAACGATATGAACTCTTAAGTTTTGATTAAAACTTGTTTTGCAGTCCTTTTTATAGAGGTTTCGGACGAGCGAGTCTAAATGGGCCGTAAAATGGACCCGTTGGACTTTTAACTGAGTAAATAATACAGAAATTGAGTTTTTGCAATATAATCGTGTTGAAACGATCGTAATAAATTATATGAACACCTAAAATTTGATTAAAACTTGTTTTTCAGTCATTTTTGAAGAGGTTTCGGGCGAGCGGGTCTAAATGGGCCGTAAAATGGACCCGTTGGATTTTTAACTGAGTAAAAAATACAAAAATGGACTTTTTGCAATATAATCTTGTTGAAAAGCTCGTAATCAATTATATGAACTCCTAAAATTGGATCAAAACTTGTTTTTCGGTCCTTTTTGAAGTGGTTTCGGACGAGCGGGTCTAAATGGGCCTTAAAATGGACCCGTTGAACTTATAACTGCGTAAAAAGAACATAAATTGAATTTTTGCAATACAATAGTGTTGAAAAGCTCGTAATCAACGATATGAACTCTTAAGTTTTGATTAAAACTTGTTTTGCGGTTCTTTTTGTAGAGGTTTCGGACAAGCGGGTCTAAATGGGCCGTAAAATGGACCCGTTGGACTTTTAACTGAGTAAAAAGTATATAAATTGAGTTTTTGCAATATAATCGTGTTGAAAAGATCATAATCAATTATATGAACTCCTAAAATTTGATTAAAACATGTTTTTCAGTCATTTTTGAAGAGGTTTCGGGCGAGCGGGTCTAAATGGGCCGTAAAATGGACCCGTTGGACTTTTAACTGAGTAAAAGATACCGAATTTGAGTTTTTGCAATATAATCTTGTTGAAAAGCTCGTAATCAATTATATGAACTCGTAAAATTGGATCAAAACTTGTTTTTCGATCCTTTTTTTAGAGGTTTCGGACGAGCGGGTCTAAATGGGCCTTAAAATAGACCCGTTGAACTTATAACTGCGTAAAAAGAACAGAAATTGAATTTTTGCAATACAATAGTGTTGAAAAGCTCGTAATCAACGAAATGAACTCTTAAGTTTTGATTAAAACTTGTTTTGCAGTCATTTTTGTAGAGGTTTTGGACGAGCGGGTCTAAATAGGCCGTAAAATGGACCCGTTGGACTTTTAACTGAGTAAAAAGTACAAAAATTGAGTTTTTGCAATATAATCGTGTTGAAAAGATCGTAATCAATTATATGAACTCCTAAAATTTGATTAAAACCTGTTTTTCAGTCATTTTTGAAGAGGTTTCGGGTGAGCGGGTCTATATGAGCCGTAAAATGGACCCGTTGGACTTTTAACTGAGTAAAAAATACCGAATTTGAGTTTTTGCAATATAATCTTGTTGAAAAGCTCGTAATCAATTATATGAACTCATAAAATTGGATCAAAACTTGTTTTTCGGTCCTTTTTGTAGAGGTTTCGGACGAGCGGGTCTAAATGGGCCTTAAAATGGACTCGTTGAACTTATAATTGCGTAAAAAGAACAGAAATTGAATTTTTGCAATACAATAGTGTTGAAAAGCTCGTAATCAACGATATGAACTCTTAAGTTTTGATTAAAACTTGTTTTGCGGTCCTTTTGTAGAGGTTTCGGACGAACGACTCTAAATGGGCCGTAAAATGGACCCGTTGAACTTTTTTTTGAAAGAAAGGCCTCGTTAAAAACCCCTACTACTGTCCTTCAAGCTAGGCTAGAGGACCATAAAAAGGGGAAAAGAGTGCCTATGTTTTATTAATTCAAGAAGGATTTGATACAAGGTGATTGATACAAGGAGGAATAACAGAGTCAAAAGATAAGGCAGACATATTGCCAAGCGAAAAGATAGCCAAAGAATGTGCTACATGGTTTGCCTCACGGCGTACAAAGGAAACAGAAGCTGATACAAAGTCATGAAGAGACTCCCGAATCTGATGGATAAGAGGTCCCAATGTAGAAAGATCCAATCCTGGATTGTTGATTCTATTTGCAATGGAAGCACAATCAGTTTCCAGCAGAATCCGTGTCCAACCTTGAGAGCGAGCGAAAGTGACTCCGGCAAGAAGGCTTTCTCCTTCACAAGTAACTGCATCCGGGCGGCTGCCTAGCGGAAAAGCGAGGCCCCCAACAACTGCTCCTGTAGAGTCACGTGCAATAGCGCCCACGGCCGCCGCACGTGTAGAAGGATTGAAGGCCCCATCTACATTAATTTTAATGTGGTTAGTTGGCGGAGGAATCCACCTTGGAGAGGAAATAATGGAAGGCGCTGGAGTAGAAGGCGCAGATGCACTGTAAAAGTCGTTATGTAAACTAATTGAATTGACGGCAATAAGCCATGATGGTTGCAAATGGTGGTTATGAACCCAGTCATTACGCCTATTCCAAACATTCCAGACAGTAGTGAGGAAGAGACCAAATTTATCAGCGGGAAGTAGATGGGCGGCTTCCTCCAGCCATTGTAAAGGTGTAGTAGTCGAGCTCTTGTAAAGACCAATGGGAATACCAGAAAGCTGTAGGGCTTCAGTGGCCCCTGTGCAATCACGAAGAGCATGGAGAATAGTCTCAGAATGACCATCACAAATGGGGCAAGGCCCCGAGTCTAGTGAAAAGACTTACATTTTAGAACCAACTGGTAAAGCACCAGACGCCATACGCCATCCAAAAGTTTTGACTTTAGGCAAAGCCCTGACTTTGGATAGATATTTCCAAAAACGAGTGGGTGGTGTTTGAGGAGGCATAGATCGCTGTAAGAAAAGATAACCAGAACGAACTGAGAAAATGCCCGAATCATTAAGGGACCAAAGAATAGAGTCACGATGGTCATTTATAATTGGTATACTTAGAATGTTGGACGCGTCCGTTGTATTAAAGTAACGATGTACTTTGACAGGATCCCAAGCGGTTTGGTTACGGACCATAAAATCACGACAACGAATATGAACCTCATCCGAGAGTTCATAATCCCCAGTAAGTGTAATAGGGGAAGGACCGCCCCAGATGTCTTTATGTACTCTAATGTTGCTATTAATTCCCAGACGGTATAGGAACACTGGGAGGAGGCGTTGTATAGCATTATACATGCCTTGCCAGGCAAAGGAGCCACGAAAAGGCCTAGAGGATTCGAGGATATTACCAGAAGGGAAATATTTAGCACGATATATTTAGCTTAGTAGTGAATCTGGCTCACAAATGAGTCGCCATATTTGTTTACCCAAGAGGGCAACATTGAAGTCATGTAAGTCTTTAAACCCCATTCCTCCAGCAGCCTTAGGTAAACAGACATGGTTCCATGGTAGCATATGCCATCCTTTTTTATTGGATTTGCCGGTCCACCAATATTGTCTGATAGCTGAAGTCATATCATCAATAATGTTTTGTGGAAGAAGATAACAAGACATAACATATTGAGGTAGGGATTGTAGGACTGCTTTAATGAAAATCTCACGGCCACTAAAAGATAGAAGATGTTTATCCCAACTAGAAAGACGATCATGGACTTTATCACGTACAAATCCTAGAGATTCAGTTTTGTTTTTTCCTATAAGAAGAGAAACACCTAGATAAACACCAGGGTTGGACACCTCACGTACTTGCAGGAGGCTATTTATCGCAGATCTGGTAGAGGATGGTGTGCGGGAGTTATAAAATATAGTTGATTTCTCAAAGTTTACTGCTTGACCAGATGCAGCAGCATAAGTGTGCAGAGCTCTTTTAAGATGAGAAGCTTCAGTTACAGAGTTATTAATGAAAACCATACAATCATCAGCAAAAAGGAGATGATTGACTTTGGGTCCATATTTGCATGCACCAAGTCCCGGAAGAATATTTGTTTGTTGAGCAGCAGATAGGTAGGCAGAGAGCCCTTGTGTGCAGAATAGAAAGAGGAAAGGTGAAAGAGGATCACCTTGTCGTAAACCACGTTGAGGTTAAAAAAATGGGGAGTAGGAATTGTTAATTTTAACTGAGAAAGAAACTGTGGTAATACATCGCATTATGAGGGAAATCCAGTCAGATGCGAAACCCATGCGTTCCATAACATTTGCTAAGAAGGACCATTCGACTCGATCAAAAGCCTTTTCCATATCTAGTTTAAGAGCAGCTCCTTGAGATGGTTTGGTTGCCCCTGAGTTGATATTGTGAATAATTTCATGAGCTACAAGAATATTATCAGAGATGTTGCGCCCCTGGACGAAGGCTGCTTGATTAGTGCTAATACAAAAGGGAATTGTTTGCTTCATTCTATTAACAATGGTTTTTGCAACTATTTTATAAAGAACAGTACAAAGACTAATCGGTCTAAGGTGTCTCATGGTAGTCGGGTCATTTATTTTGGGAATTAGAACCAAAATAGTTTTATTGACCAAAGACATATCAATAGTGCCATTTAATAAGTTAAAGCATAGATTAATAACATCTTCCCCAACAGTGTCCCAGTGCTGACGGAAAAAACTACTAGGTAGTCCATCAATACCAGGAGCTTTCCTAGGATCAATGTCCCAGAAAGCGTGGAGTATTTCTTCCTTAGTAAAGGATCGTTGTAAGTTATCATTCATAGATTGAGTAATGGATGGGGTAATTTTGTCTAGAATGCTATCGGAGATTTGAGGGTTGGAAGATGTGAAGAGATTTTGGAAGTAACTAGAAGCAATTGTCATGAGATCTGATTCAGCCGTACACCAGTTCGAATTGGAGTCAAATAAACCATTAATCGAATTTTTTTTCCTTCTATTGTTTGCCCGAGCATGAAAAAATCTCGTATTTTTATCACCTTGAGAAAGCCAGAGCGTGCGAGATCTTTGAGCCCAATAAGATTCTTGTTCCGTTAGCAATTTGTTGAGTTCAGTTCTGTATTTTAAATAAATGCCTTCAGTTGCAGCAGTTAAGGGGCGACATAGGAATTTGTTAATTTTCTTGGTCAGGAAATTAATACGCCCGGAGGATTTATATCTCTGTTGGTTCTGCCATTCCTCTAGACTATTACCGACATCATGTATTTTGTCAATAGCCGTTCCAGAGGTATTCGTCCAGGTACTTTTAATAGTTGAGATATTGTCTTCATTATTAGCCCAACAGTTCTCAAACCGGAAAGTACTGGGTGATCGAAGAAGAGGGGTGATCGCAGGGGATGTGTCGAGAGACAGGAAGCAGTGGTCAGATTTGGCCACATAGTCCGTTGTAATGCGAAATGAAGGAAACAGATTCTGCCAAGCCGAGTTAGCAACAAACCGGTCCAATCTTTCATGAATAGTTGGGGTTAAAGGCCCAACTTTCGTCCAAGTGAACCAACCCGATGTTGGCTTACAGTCAAAAAGGTTGTTGCGTGAAAGACATTGACGAAAGTTGGTTATTTGGGATCTAGCCCTACGATTTCCTCCTTGCTTTTCAGAGTCGGATAGGATTTCGTTAAAATCCCCTCCTAAAAGCCAAGGAACATTATTATTATTTGTATTTAAGAAGTCAATAATTTCCCAAGTTTTATATTTTTGGCTAGTTTCAGAATGGCCATGTATACCCGTGAAAAGAATATTCATATTGTTTGATGTAATTTGAGTATGTATAAAACGCTGAAAGTACGAAAGCAGAGTAATATTGATATTGTTGGCAGCAAATATAGCAATTCTGGAACACCCCTCCGTAGGGGGAATAAAAATAATGTTTATAAAACCTAAAGAAATGCAAAGTTGGCTACAAGCCACATAATCGTGTTGAAAAGATCGTAATCAATTATATGAAAAGATTGAGTTTTTGCAATATAATCGTGTTGAAAAGATCGTAATCAATTATATGAACTCCTAAAATTTGATTAAAACTTGTTTTTCAGTAATTTTTGAAGAGGTTTCGGGCGAGCGGGTCTAAATGGGCCGTAAAATGGACCCGTTGGACTTTTAACTGAGTAAAAATACCAAATTTGAGTTTTTGCAATATAATCTTGTTGAAAAGCTCGTAATCAATTATATGAACTCCTAAAATTGGATCAAAACTTGTTTTTAGGTCCTTTTTGTAGAGGTTTCGGACGAGCGAGTCTAAATGGGCCTTAAAATGGACCCGTTGAACTTATAACTGCGTAAAAAGAACAGAAATTGAATTTTTGCAATACAATAGTGTTGAAAAGCTCGTAATCAACGATATGAACTCTTAAGTTTTGATTAAAACTTGTTTTGCGGTCCTTTTGTAGAGGTTTCGGATGAGCGGGTCTAAATGAGCCGTAAAATAGACCCGTTGGACTTTTAACTGAGTAAAAAGTACAAAAATTGAGTTTTTGCAATATAATCGTGTTGAAAAGATCGTAATCAATTATATGAACTCCTAAAATTTGATTAAAACCTGTTTTTCAGTCATTTTTGAAGAGGTTTCGGGTGAGCGGGTCTAAATGAGCCGTAAAATGGACCCGTTGGACTTTTAACTGAGTAAAAAATACAGAATTTTAGTTTTTGCAATATAATCTTGTTGAAAAGCTCGTAATCAATTATATGAACTCGTAAAATTGGATCAAAACTACTTTTTCGGTCCTTTTTGTAGAGGTTTCGGAAGAGCGGGTCTAAATGGGCCTTAAAATGGACTCGTTGAACTTATAACTGCGTAAAAAGAACATAAATTGAATTTTTGCAATTCAATAGTGTTGAAAAGCTCGTAATCAACGATATGAACTCTTAAGTTTTGATTAAAACTTGTTTTGCGGTCCTTTTTGTAGAGGTTTCGGACGAGCGGGTCTAAATGGGTCGTAAAATGGACCCGTTGGACTTTTAACTGAGTAAAAAGTACAAAAATGAGTTTTTGCAATAATATCGTGTTGAAAAGATCGTAATCAATGATATGAAGTCTTAATATTTGATTAAAACTTTTTTTTTCGGTCATTTTTGAAGAGGTTTCGGGCGAGCGAGTCTAAATGGGCTGTAAAATGGACCCGTTGGACTTTTAACTGAGTAACAAATACCGAATTTGAGTTTTTGCAATATAATCTTGTTGAAAAGCTCGTAATCAATTATATGAACTCCTAAAATTTGATCAAAATTTGTTTTTCAGTCATTTTTTAAGAGGTTTCAGACGAGCGGGTCTAAATGGGCCTAAAAATGGACCCGTTGAACTTATAACTGCGTAAAAAGAACAGAAATTGAATTTTTGCAATATCGTGTTGAAAAGATCGTAATTAGTTATATGAACTCCTAAGATTTGATTAAAACTTGTTTTTCAGTCATTTTTGAAGAGGTTTCGGGCGAGCGGATCTAAATGGGCCGTAAAATGGACCCGTTGGACTTTTAACTCTGTAAAAAATACCGAATTTGAGTTATTGCAATATAATCTTGTTGAAAAGCTCGTAATCAATTATATGAACTCCTAAAATTGGATCAAAAACTGTTTTTCGGTCCTTTTTGTAGAGGTTTCGGGCGACCTAGTCTAATTGGGCCTTAAAATGGACCCGATGAACTTATAACTGCGTAAAAAGAACAGAAATTGAATTTTTGCAGTACAATAGTGTTGAAAAGCTCGTAATCACCGATATGAACTCTTAAGTTTTGATTAAAACTTGTTTTGCGGTCCTTTTTGTAGAGGTTTCGGACGAGTGGGTGTAAATGGGCCGTAAAATGGACCCGTTGGACTTTTAACTGAGTAAAAAATACAGAAATTGAGTTTTTGCAATATAATCGTGTTGAAACGATCGTAATCAATTATATGAACTCCTAAGTTTTGATTAAAACTTGTTTTTCAGTCATTTTCGAAGAGGTTTCGGGCGAGCGGGTCTAAATGGGCCGTAAAATGGACCCGTTGGACTTTTAACTGAGTAAAAAGTACCGAATTTGAGTTTTTGCAATATAATCTTGTTGAAAAGCTCGTAATAAATTATATGAACTCCTAAAATTTGATCAAAACTTGTTTTTCAGTCATTTTTGAAAATGTTTCGGACGAGCGAGTCTAAATGGGCCTTAAAATGGACCCGTTGAACTTATAACTGCGTAAAAAGAACAGAAATAGAATTTTTGCAATACAATCGTGTTGAAAAGCTCGTAATCAACGATAAGAACTCTTAAGTTTTGATTAAAACTTGTTTTACGGTCCTTTTTGTAGAGGTTTTGGACGAGCGGGTGTAAATGGACCGTAAAATGGACCCGTTAGACTTTTAATTGAGTAAAAAATACAGAAATTGAGTTTTTGCAATATAATCGTGTTGAAACGATCGTAATCAATTATATGAACTCCTAAAATTTGATTAAAACTTGTTTTCAGTCATTTTAGAAGAGGTTTCGGGCGAGCGGGTCTAAATGGGCCGTAAAATGGACCCGTTGGACTTTTTTTTTGAAGAAAGCGGGCCTCGTTAAAAACCCCTACTAAAATCCCCAGGCACAAGGCTTGGAGAAACCTAAAAGGGGAAAAGAGTACCCAGAATATATTATTAAAACGAGGTTAGACCTCGCAAAGTACAGCGTTTTGAATACAATCAGGATACATAGATTCAAAAGACATAGAAGACATGGATCTAAGGGCATGGGTAGCCAACGTATGAGCTACAATATTAGCCTCACGACAAACATACTGTACATGTGCTACAGAAAAATCCTCCAAAGCAGTATGAGCCTGCAGAATCGTCGGACCCATAGGAGAAAGATCTGGCCCGAGAGAGTTGATCCTGTTCGCAAGAGATGCACAGTCTGTCTCGAAGATCAAATGGCTCCATCCCTGGGATAGGGCAAAAGTAATACCGGCAAGAAGACCTCTCCCTTCAGATGAAATAGCATCAGAACAACTGCCTAGCGGAAAAGCCAGGCCACCAACAACCGTCCCTGTGTCATCACGAGCGACAACTCCAACCGCCGCTGTACGAGTGGAAGGGTCAAAAGCCCCATCCACATTAACTTTAATAAATCCACGAGGGGGATGCCTCCAACGAGAAGGAGGAGCCGATGACAAGGGGATGGAAGATATAGATGAGGATAGAGAATTAGAGTAGTCACGATGAAGACTAATAGAGTTGGCAGCAATTAGCCATGGGGGTTGAAGATGTCTATTATGGATCCAGTCGTTACGCCTGTTCCAAATGTTCCAAAGGGTAGTCAAGAAAAGCCCAAAAAGATCAGGAGAAAGAATGGAAGCACCTTCCTCAAGCCATTGAAGGCCAGTAGAAGTAGAGCTATTAATAAAAGAAGAGGGTAGACCAATCAATTTAAGGGTCTATGAAGCACCAGAGCAATCTCGGAGAGCATGGCGAATCGACTCTGTACCAGAATTACAAACAGGGCAGGGACCGGAGTCTGGAACAAAAGTCTGAAGCTGAACCCCAACAGGTAGGGCCTCAGACCCCAGACGCCAACCAAAAGTATTAACCTTAGGTAAAACCTTGAGCTTGGAAAGAAATTTCCATATACGTGGGGGACGATGTCTTGGCTCAGGGGGGCATTGCAGGAAAAGGTAGCCAGATCTGACAGAATAAATACCAGAATCGTTAGGGCTCCAGAGGATGGAGTCCCGAGTGTCATTAATGATAGGAACAGAAAGAATGGAATCGGCATCTGAGTAAAAAATACAGAAATTAACTTTTTGCAATATAATCTTGTTGAAAAGCTCGTAATCAATTATATGAACTCCTAAAATTGGATCAAAACTTGTTTTACGGTCCTTTTTGTAGTGGTTTCGGACGAGCGGGTCTAAATGGGCCTTAAAACGGACCCGTTGAACTTATAACTGCGTAAAAAGAACATAAATTGAATTTTTGCAATACAATAGTGTTGAAAAGCTCGTAATCAATGATATGAACTTTTAAGTTTTGATCAAAACATGTTTTGTTGTCCTTTTTGTAGAGGTTTCGGACGAGCAGGTCTAAATGGGCCGTAAAATGGACCCGTTGGACTTTTAACTGAGTAAAAAGTACTTAAATTGAGTTTTTGCAATATAATCGTGTTGAAAAGGTCATAATCAATTATATGAACTCCTAAAATTTGATTAAAACCTGTTTTTCAGTCATTTTTGAAGAGGTTTCGGGCGAGCGGGTCTAAATGGGCCGTAAAATGGACCCGTTAGACTTTTAACTGAATAAAAGATACCGAATTTGAGTTTTTGAAATATAATCTTGTTGAAAAGCTCGTAATCAATTATATGAACTCGTAAAATTGGATCAAAACTTGTTTTTCGGTCCTTTTTGTAGAGGTTTCGGACGAGCGGGTCTAAATGGGCCTTAAAATGGACCCGTTGAACTTATAACTGCGTAAAAAAACAGAAATTGAATTTTTGCAATACAATAGTGTTGAAAAGCTCGTAATCAACGAAATGAACTCTTAAGTTTTGATTAAAACTTGTTTTGCAGTCATTTTTGTAGAGGTTTCGGACGAGCGGGTCTAAATGGGCCTTAAAATGGACCCGTTGGACTTTTAACTGAGTAAAAAATACCAAATTTGAGTTTTTGCAATATAATCTTGTTGAAAAGCTCGTAATCAATTATATGAACTCCTAAAATTGGATCAAAACTTGTTTTTCGGTCCTTTTTGTAGAGGTTTCGGACGAGCGGGTCTAAATGGGCCTTAAAATGGACCCGTTGAACTTATAACTGCGTAAAAAGAACAGAAATTGAATTTTTTCAATAGAATAGTGTTGAAAAGCTCGTAATCAACGATATGAACTTTTAAGTTTTGATTAAAACATGTTTTGTTGTCCTTTTTGTAGAGGTTTCGGGCGAGCAGGTCTAAATGGGCCGTAAAATGGACCCATTGGACTTTTAACAGAGTAAAAAGTACTTAAATTGAGTTTTTGCAATATAATCGTGTTGAAAAGATCGTAATCAATTATATGAACTCCTAAAATTTGATTAAAACTTGTTTTTCAGTCATTTTTGAAGAGGTTTCGGGCGAGCGGGTCTAAATGGGCCGTAAAATGGACCCGTTAGACTTTTAACTAAATAAAAGATACCGAATTTGAGTTTTTGCAATATAATCTTGTTGAAAAGCTCGTAATCAATTATATGAACTCGTAAAATTGGATCAAAACTTGTTTTTCAGTCCTTTTTGTAGAGGTTTCGGACGAGCGAGTCTAAATGGGCCTTAAAATGGACCCGTTGAACTTATAACTGCGTAAAAAAACAGAAATTGAATTTTTGCAATACAATAGTGTTGAAAAGCTCGTAATCAACGAAATGAACTCTTAAGTTTTGATTAAAACTTGTTTTGCAGTCATTTTTGTAGAGGTTTCGGACGAGCGGGTCTAAATGGGCCTTAAAATGGACCCGTTGGACTTTTAACTGAGTAAAAAGTACAAAAATTGAGTTTTTGCAATATAATCGTGTTGAAAAGATCGTAATCAATTATATGAACTCCAAAATTTTGATTAAAAGTTGTTTTTCAGTCATTTTTGAAGAGGTTTCGGGTGAACGAGTCTAAATGAGCCGTAAAATGGACCCGTTGGACTTTTAACTGAGTAAAAATTACCGAATTTGACTTTTTGCAATATAATCTTGTTGAAAAGCTCGTAATCAATTATATGAACTCGTAAAATTGGATCAAAACTTGTTTTTCGGTCCTTTTTGTAGAGGTTTCGAACGAGCGGGTCTAAATGGGCCTTAAAATGGACTCGTTGAACTTATAACTGCGTAAAAAGAACAGAAATTGAATTTTTGCAATACAATAGTTTGAAAAGCTCATAATCAACGATATGAACTCTTAAGTTTTGATTACAACTTGTTTTGCGGTCCTTTTGTAGAGGTTTCGGACGAGCTGGTCTAAATGGGCCGTAAAATGGACCCGTTGAACTTTTAACTGAGTAAAAAGTACAAAAATTGAGTTTTTGCAGTATAATCGTGTTGAAAAGATCGTAATCAATTATATGAACTCCTAAAATTTGATTAAAACTTGTTTTTCAGTAATTTTTGAAGAGGTTTCGGGCGAGCGGGACTAAATGGGCCGTCAAATGGACCCGTTTGACTTTTAACTGAGTAAAAAATACCAAATTTGAGTTTTTGCAATATAATCTTGTTGAAAAGCTCGTAATCAATTATATAAACTCCTAAAATTGGATCAAAATTTGTTTTTCGGTCTTTTTTGTATAGGTTTCGGACGAGCGGGTCTAAATGGGCCTTAAAATGGACGGACCCGTTGAACTTATAACTGCGTAAAAAAACAGAAATTGAATTTTTGCAATACAATAGTGTTGAAAAGCTCGTAATCAACGAAATGAACTCTTACGTTTTGATTAAAACTTGTTTTGCAGTCATTTTTGTAGAGGTTTCGGACGAGCGGGTCTAAATGGGCCTTAAAATGGACCCGTTGGACTTTTAACTGAGTAAAAAATACCAAATTTGAGTTTTTGCAATATAATCTTGTTGAAAAGCTCGTAATCAATTATATGAACTCCTAAAATTGGATCAAAACTTGTTTTTCGGTCCTTTTTGTAGAGTTTTCGGACGAGCGGGTTTAAATGGGACTTAAAATGGTTTTGTTGAACTTATAACTGCGTAAAAAGAACAGAAATTGAATTTTTGCAATACAATAGTTTTGAAAAGCTCGTAATCAACGATATGAACTCTTAAGTTTTGATTAAAACTTGTTCTGCGGTCCTTTTTGTAGAGGTTTCGGACGAGCGGGTCTAAATGGGCCGTAAAATGGACCCGTTGGACTTTTAACTGAGTAAAAAGTACAAAAATTGAGGTTTTGCAATATAATCGTGTTGAAAAGATCGTAATCAATTATATGAACTCCTAAAATTTGATTAAAACTTGTTTGTCAGTCATTTTTGAAGAGGTTTCGTGCGAGCGGGTGTAAATGGGCCGTAAAATGGACCTGTTGGACTTTTAACTGAGTAAAAAATACCGAATTTGAGTTTTTGCAATATAATCTTGTTGAAAAGCTCGTAATCAATTATATGAACTCCTAAAATTGGATCAAAACTTTTTTTTTCGGTCCTTTTTGTAGAGGTTTCGGACGAGCGTGTCTAAATGGGCTTTAAAATGGACCCGTTGAACTTATAATTGCGTAAAAACAAAAGAAATTGAATTTTTGCAATACAATAGTGTTGAAAAGCTCGTAATCAAAGATATGAACTCTTAAGTTTTGATTAAAACTTGTTTTGCAGTCCTTTTTGTAGAGATTTCGGACGAGCGGGTCTAAATGGGCCGTAAAATGGACCCGTTGGACTTTTAACTGGGTAAAAAGTACAAAAATTGAGTTTTTGAAATATAATCCTGTTGAAAAGATCGTAATCAATGATATGAAGTCCTAAAATTTGATTAAAACTTTTTTTTTCGGTCATTTTTGAAGAGGTTTCGGGCGAGCAGGTCTAAATGGGCCATAAAATGGACTCGTTGGACTTTTAACTGAGTAAAAAATACCGAATTTGAGTTTTTGCTATAAAATCTTGTTGAAAAGTTCGTAATCAATTATATGAACTCCTAAAATTTGATCAAAACTTTTTTTTCAGTCATTTTTGAAGAGGTTTCGGACGAGCGGGTCTAAATGGGCCTTAAAATGGACCCGTTGAACTTATAACTGCGTAAAAAGAACAGAAATTGAATTTTTGCAATACAATCGTGTTGAAAAGATCGTAATCAATTATATGAACTCCTAAAATTTGATTAAAACTTGTTTTTCAGTCATTTTTGAAGAGGTTTTGGGCGAGCGGGTCTAAATGGGCCGTAAAATGGACCTGTTGGACTTTTAACTGAGTAAAAAGTACAAAAATTCAGTTTTTGCAATATAATCGTGTTGAAAAGATCGTAATCAATGATATGAATTCCTAAGATTTGATTAAAACTTGTTTTTCAGTCATTTTTGAAGAGGTTTCGGGCGAGCGGGTCTAAATGGGCCGTAAAATGGACCTGTTGGACTTTTAACTGAGTAAAAAAATACCAAATTTGAGTTTTTGCATTATAATCTTGTTGAAAAGCTCGTAATCAATTATATGAACTCGTAAAATTGGATCAAAACTTGTTTTTCGGTCCTTTTTGTAGAGGTTTCGGACGAGCGGGTTTAAATGGGCCTTAAAATGGACTCGTTGAACTTATAACTGCGTAAAAAGAACAGAAATTGAATTTTTGCAATACAATAGTTTTGAAAAGCTCGTAATCAACGATATGAACTCTTAAGTTTTGATTAAAACTTGTTTTGCGGTCCTTTTTGTAGAGGTTTCGGACGAGCGGGTCTAAATGGGCCGTAAAATGGACCCGTTGAACTTTTAACTGAGTAAAAAGTACAAAAATTGAGGTTTTGCAATATAATCGTGTTGAAAAGATCGTAATCAATTATATGAACTCCTAAAATTTGATTAAAACTTGTTTGTCAGTCATTTTTGAAGAGGTTTCGTGCGAGCGGGTCTAAATGGGCCGTAAAATGGACATGTTGGACTTTTAACTGAGTAAAAAATACCGAATTTGAGTTTTTGCAATATAATATTGTTGAAAAGCTCGTAATCAATTATATGAACTCCTAAAATTGGATCAAAACTTTTTTTTCGGTCCTTTTTGTAGAGGTTTCGGACGAGCGTGTCTAAATGGGCCTTAAAATGGACCCGTTGAACTTATAATTGCGTAAAAACAAAAAGAAATTGAATTTTTGCAATACAATAGTGTTGAAAAGCTCGTAATCAAAGATATGAACTCTTAAGTTTTGATTAAAACTTGTTTTGCAGTCCTTTTTGTAGAGGTTTCGGACGAGCGGCTCTAAATGGGCCGTAAAATGGACCCGTTGGACTTTTAACTGGGTAAAAAGTACAAAAATTGAGTTTTTGAAATATAATCGTGTTGAAAAGATCGTAATCAATGATATGATGTCCTAAAATTTGATTAAAACTTTTTTTTTCGGTCATTTTTGAAGAGGTTTCGGGCGAGCGGGTCTAAATGGGCCATAAAATGGACTCGTTGGACTTTTAACTGAGTAAAAAATACCGAATTTGAGTTTTTGCTATAAAATCTTGTTGAAAAGTTTGTAATCAATTATATGAACTCCTAAAATTTGATCAAAACTTTTTTTCAGTCATTTTTGAAGAGGTTTCGGACGAGCGGGTCTAAATGGGCCTTAAAATGGACCCGTTGAACTTATAACTGCGTAAAAAGAACATAAATTGAATTTTTGCAATACAATCGTGTTGAAAAGATCGTAATCAATTATATGAACTCCTAAAATTTGATTAAAACTTGTTTTTCAGTCATTTTTGAAGAGGTTTCGGGCGAGCGGGTCTAAATGGGCCGTAAAATGGACCTGTTGGACTTTTAACTGAGTAAAAAGTACAAAAATTGAGTTTTTGCAATATAATCGTGTTGAAAAGATCGTAATCAATGATATGAATTCCTAAGATTTGATTAAAACTTTTTTTCGGTCATTTTTGAAGAGGTTTTGGGCGAGCGGGTCTAAATGGGCCGTAAAATGGACCCATTGGACTTTTAACTAAGTAAAAAATACCGAATTTGAGTTTTTGCAATATAATCTTGTTGAAAAGCTCATAATCAATTATATGAACTCCTAAAATTTGATCAAAACTTGTTTTTCAGTCATTTTTGAAGAGGTTTCGGACGAGCGGGTCTAAATGGGCCTTAAAATGGACCCGTTGGACTTTTTTTTGAGGAAAGGGCCTCATTAAAAACCCCACTAATCCTTACTGGGCTGGCCCAGCAAAGGTCCTAAGAGGGGAAAAGAGTGCCCAAAATATATTATAAATCATGGTGGTTGGTGAACAACCGGTACAAATGTTTGCAGAGCATCGGGCAAGCCCGGCCGGAAATACAAAGAGGATTTAAAATGAAGGGCCCATTTGGCAATATAGTGAGCTAACACATTAGCTGTGCACGGTACATAAAGTAAAGTAAAACCAGGTACAGTATCAAGGAAAGATCTAGTGGTCTAAATCTGCCGCTGAATGGTGGAGGCATCCTCGCCGGCGTGACGTAGCCGATTGACCAGTAGGGCCGCATCTGACTCAAGAAGAAACTCGTGCCATCCAGCGTCTGCACCGAGTTTGACACCATCGGTGATAGCGTGAAGTTCCACTGATGTAGAATCTGCGGAAGCGTCCAAGTAAGTAGCCCGTCCAAGCAAGATAGCACCAGTGGCGTCACGAGCCACTATGCCAATGCTAGCGGATCCTGTAGTTGGGTTGAAAGTGCCATCGACGTTGATTTTGATCGTTCCAGCCGGTGGCGGTCTCCATACAGGTTGGGAAAGTGCTGTCTCCGTCTGCTGCCGCGTCGTGGTATTGTCTGAGTTGGCCGAGAAGTAGTCGCGAAGTAGGTCCTGAGAGTTCATTAGAGTGAGCCAAGGGGGCTGTAATCGCTGAGAATGGACCCAATCATTCCTCATGTTCCAAAGATTCCACAAGGTAGTCAGGAGGAGATCAAATTGTGCGCGAGATAGAAGCATAGCTCCCTATTCTAGCCAGAGGGGAATCGAGGTGGCTGTGCTGTCGCGAAATGCACCGGGGAAGCCGGCAAGGCCCAGTACCTCGGCAGCGCCTGGACAGTCCCGGAATCCGTGAGTCACAGTTTCAAGAATCGATGGACAGAACGGGCACATGCCAGTACCTAGTCCAATAGCCGCAAGCCGGTCACCAGTGGGTAATGCACCCCGTCCTACCCGCCACCCAAAGGTGCGAACCATCGGAAGTGTATTAGATTTAGCAATGATCTTCCAGAGTGGGCTCGGCCGCTCAAGGGGCCGTGGGGGCCTACGTAAGAATAGGTAGCCAGAGCGTACTGTATAGATGTTAGTATCATGAAAACCCCATAGTAAAGTATCACGACGGACATCGGATATCGGTACGTGCAATATGGTGGCAGCATCATCCTCTTCAAAGTATTGACGAACTTTATTTTCGTCCCAAGAATTGTGATGTCGGATCATAAAATCTCTGCAGCGCAAGGGTATCTCCTCATTATCTTGATAATTACCAAAGAAGGAGAGACCAGCTGACCCACCCCAATGTTCACGATGGATATGTATACGACTACCAACACCAGGCCTCCAGAAAAAGCCTGGCTGCAAGCGTTGCAAGGCTTGCCATATACCTCGCCAAGCAAATGAGGCGCGTTGGTCAGCCTTTGCATCCAGAATATTGCCGGAGGGGTAATAGCGCGATCGCAGGACTCTTGCAAGCAGGGAATCAGGCGAGTGAATCAGTCGCCAGATTTGCTTCCCAAGAAGAGCATTATTAAAGTCCCGTAAGTCGCGGAAGCCCATACCCCTGGCGGCTTTGGGTGTACACATAGTATTCCAGGAAAGCATTGGCCATCCTTTTTTGTTACTCCTGCCCGACCACCAGTAACGGCGAATGGAGCGTGTTGCGTCATCCACAATGTTTTGTGGGAGCAAATAGCACGACATGACGTACTGAGGTAAAGCCTGCGCCACTGATTTTATTAGAACTTCACGCCCACTATATGAAAGCAAGTTAGTATCCCATTTAGCCATGCGTGAATTGACTTTGTCTCGAATAAACCCAAGACTAGCCGTTCGGTTCCTCCCAACGAGGAGAGGGACCCCCAAATAAGTTCCAGGGTCATCGACCAAACGGATTCCAAGAGTATGCTGAAGGGCTTGTGAGAAGTCCGTCGAGCAGTAAGAGCTACAGAAGGCAGTCGACTTAGAAAAGTTGACAAATTGTCCTGAGGATGATTCATATAAACGAAGAATCTCCTTCAAACGCTCTATTTCCGTTGGGCAATTACGGACGAAGACAATACTGTCGTCCGCAAA
Organism: Hibiscus trionum; assembly: GCA_030270665.1. NCBI lineage: Eukaryota > Viridiplantae > Streptophyta > Magnoliopsida > Malvales > Malvaceae > Hibiscus > Hibiscus trionum. The sequence continues at coordinate 33,118,345 of BSYR01000026.1, read as the reverse complement.
GAGCAGATGATTAATCCTCGGCCCGCGCCGATTGGCCTGTAATCCAACGAGTCGTCCCGCTTTCTGTTCGGCCTCTAGGGCCGCTGAAAGCCCTTGGGAGCATATTAAGAATAGGAAAGGCGAGAGAGGGTCGCCTTGCCGGATTCCTCTAGTCGGAAAGAACTCGTGGGATAGAGCGCCATTAAGACGAACTGAGAATGAGACAGTTGATACGCAACGGAGCAGTAACTGTACCCAATCAGGCGCAAATCCCATACGTAGCATCACGTCTTTAAGAAAAGACCATTCAACCTTATCGAATGCCTTCTCCATATCTAGCTTCAAGGCAGCCCCTTGATAGATCGAATCGTTATTAGTATGGAGGGTATGAACAAGTTCATGTGCAATCAGAATATTGTCCGTGATGTTCCTGCCACTAACAAAAGCGGCTTGCGCATCACTGATACAAGATGGTAAGATAGGTTTGATTCGATTCACAAGAACCTTGGCGATGGTTTTGTAAATGACAGTGCATAAACTGATCGGCCGAAATTGACGCATATTTGAAGCGTCAGGCACCTTCGGAATGAGGACAATAATTGCTTTGTTAACCGTTGCCATGTCCTCTTCCCCTCGTAAAAGACGCAAACAAAGTTGGACGAATTCAGGCCCAATGACATCCCAGTATTGCCTATAGAAACTACTGGGGAAGCCATCAAAACCTTGAGCTTTCCTGGGGCCGATATCCCGGAAAGCTGTGATTACCTCGTCTTCAGTGAAGGGTCGAAGTAACGAGTCGTTCATTTTAGTATTAACCACTGGGTTAATGTGTTCCAAAAGAAGTGGAGAGGAAGTCGGACTAGATGATGTAAACAAATCTTGGAAATAGTCCGATGCAATCCGAAGAAGCTCAGTCTTCTCGGTATACCATGTTTGGTCTACATCAAAGAGACCACGTATAGTGTTCTTTTTCCTTCGTTTAGACGCTCTGGCATGGAAGAAGGAAGTGTTCTTGTCACCTTGCGATAGCCAGGTAACACGAGAACGCTGGGCCCAGTAGGCTTCCCTTGCATCCAAAAGGCGTCGAAGTTCCAATTTCGCATCTCGTAGATTGAGCAGCATGTCGGGTGACAACTGTCATCTACGCATATAAGAATTGATCGTACGTTGAAGCTCAGCGATGCGGTTGTTGGAATTGAAACGACGAGTCGTTTGCCATTCATGCAAGTGGTTCCCAACAATAGTCAATTTGTCAAGGAGGGTGCCCGACGCATTTGACCATGCTTGGTGGAAAGCATTAATACATGATGGGTCCGTTGCCCAGCAAGACTCGAATCGAAAATGATCACCATCATGCTGGCCGCGGTCCTCACGAGGTGTAGCGCGTTTGGTATCCAAAAGAATGACATAGTGATCGGAATCTGGAGAGAAAACATTCCTACATTGGAATATTAAGTGGGCATTGAGCCATGCAGTACATGCGAGGTATCTATCTAGACGTTCACAAACGGGTGCGACATTTGGTCCCGTACGCGACCAAGTGAACCATCCCGAGCATTGTTTGCAATAAAAAATCTTATTACGTGCAAGGCAATCTCTAAAGCTGGTGATTTGTGATTGCGGTCTACGACATCCGCCTTGTTTTCAGAGTCGGATAAAATGTCGTTTAGGTCCCCACCAATTAGCCAAGGCAATAGGGAATTGTCACGAAGAGAGTCTATGAGTTCCCATGTTTTATATTTCATGCTAGTTTCTGCGTACCCATAGATGTCGGTGAATCGAAATCAATCATCAGAAGATGTTATAATGGAATCAATGTGACGATCCGAATACGATAAAAGATCCATAGTCATATTATTATTATTCCAAAACAATATTAAACCAGAGCAAGTTAGGCTGCTTTTCACATGGAAGCGGCCCGTCATATTTAGAGAAAGTTTTAAACGTTCAAATTTAAAATTAAACAACCGAGCCTCAGATAAAAAAATAATTGAAGGTTCTAATTTTCGGACCAGTGAAACAAGCCCTCGAACTGCCTCTGGTGAACCAAGCCCACGGCAGTTCCAGCACAAGAGCCTCATTTCTCTCGGCGGGGTTGAATATCAACCGCTGCCGTAGAGATTTTGCTGCTCATCCCAGCTTTAGTGTGTTTAGTAGCCTTTTCAGTTGGTGCTGCTCCGGGTTTTGCCGGCCATGCTGAAACCTTTGGTGAGGTGCGTGGGCGCTTAGCCGTTGTGGGTGCAGCCAAGGGAGGGCTGCGCTTTGCCTTACGAGGTTCGGTGGCACCCTTCGGTGGGCTCAATGTAGTAGCAAGCCAATCCTCAAAATCCGGATTGGCATAAGCATTGCTGCCGTGACCAGCAGTAGTAGATTTGGTAGGCACTGCCGTTGGCACTGGGAAGCCTTCACCATCGATCAACACAAACCGTTTGTCGGGCGAGGTGGATGATGCATCATCAATCCCTGCGGCTTGGGTAGTGTTGGGAGCTCCCATGTTGGTTGATTCCGCATCAGCAGGTATAACGGAAAGGGGGGCCACATCGAGAGGTTCGATTGAAATACCGCCAGTGGGTGAGGTATGTTGTCCCGTGGGATCAGCCAACGGCGCATCAGGGGCGACTGGGTCTGTCTGCTCCAGCAGCGCATCCGCACCCGTAGGTGCTGCAGCATCGGGGGCCTTAGCAGCGTCAGCAGCTATGGGCTCAGCAGAAATTTCTTCCATGGGTTCAGAGGCTGCAGCATCCGACAACTTTGTGGCTGAGCCGGCGTCAGCAACAACCACCGATTTCCCCTTTCGATCTGGTCCTGTGGAGCAGCAATGAAAGAGATAATAGTGAGGATAAATAGTAGAGAGCATTCCTATTAGGGAAAATGTATTGTAAATATCTACAAGTGTAGAAAAATTATTGAAAGATACCGTCTGTGGCTGGTTTCTTCGTTGATGGTCCTGCACCTGGGAAGAGGTGAAAAAATGGTGAAAATCGAGTGTGATTTTCATAAAAAAAGCATGCAACATGCAATGCATAAAGGAAAGGAGAAGAGATGATCCAATCCCCTAATGAGGAAATATATAGAAAGAAAGGTGTATCGGTGGTAGCCATCGAGGGCTTGGTTGATGGTCCAGCTGGCTCAAAATAACTAACCCGGCCTCGGGTTGTTATTTTAGACTTTTTCTTTGGAGCAGGGGCACGTAGCCAGTCTCCATACTGCTGGGGCTCCTGTTCGCAAGAGATGCACAGTCTGTCTCGAAGATCAAATGGCTCCATCCCTGGGATAGGGCAAAAGTAATACCGGCAAGAAGACCTCTCCCTTCAGATGAAATAGCATTAGAACAACTGCCTAACGGAAAAGCCAGGCCTCCAACAACCGTCCCTGTGTCATCAGGAGCGACAACTCCAACCGCCGCTGTACGAGTGGAAGGGTCAAAAGCCCCATCCACATTAACTTTAATAAATTCACGAGGGGGATGCCTCCAACGAGAAGGAGGAGCCGATGACAAGGGGATGGAAGATATAGATGAGGATAGAGAATTAGAGTAGTCACGATGAAGACTAATAGAGTTGGCAGCAATTAGCCATGGGGGTTGAAGATGTCTATTATGGATCCAGTCGTTACGCCTGTTCCAAATGTTCCAAAGGGTAGTCAAGAAAAGCCCAAAAAGATCAGGAGAAAGAATGGAAGCACCTTCCTCAAGCCATTGAAGGCCAGTAGAAGTAGAGCTATTAATAAAAGAAGAGGGTAGACCAATCAATTTAAGGGTCTATGAAGCACCAGAGCAATCTTGGAGAGCATGGCGAATCGACTCTGTACCAGAATTACAAACAGGGCAGGGACCGGAGTCTGGAACAAAAGTCTGAAGCTGAACCCCAACAGGTAGGGCCTCAGACCCCAGACGCCAACCAAAAGTTTTAACCTTAGGTAAATCCTTGAGCTTGGAAAGAAATTTCCATATACGTGGGGGACGATGTCTTGGCTCAGGGGGCGTTGCAGGAAGAGGTAGCCAGATCTGACAGAATAAATACCAGAATCGTTAGGGCTCCAGAGGATGGTGTCCCGAGTGTCATTAATGATAGGAACAGAAAGAATGGAATCGGCATCTGAGTAAAAAATACAGAAATTGACTTTTTGCAATATAATCTTGTTGAAAAGCTCGTAATCAATTATATGAACTCCTAAAATTGGATCAAAACTTGTTTTTCGGTCCTTTTTGTAGAGGTTTCGAACGAGCGGGTCTAAATGGGCCTTAAAATGGACTCGTTGAACTTATAACTGCGTAAAAAGAACAGAAATTGAATTTTTGCAATACAATAGTTTGAAAAGCTCATAATCAACGATATGAACTCTTAAGTTTTGATTACAACTTGTTTTGCGGTCCTTTTGTAGAGGTTTCGGACGAGCTGGTCTAAATGGGCCGTAAAATGGACCCGTTGAACTTTTAACTGAGTAAAAAGTACAAAAATTGAGTTTTTGTAGTATAATCGTGTTGAAAAGATCGTAATCAATTATATGAACTCCTAAAATTTGATTAAAACTTGTTTTTCAGTAATTTTTGAAGAGGTTTCGGGCGAGCGGGACTAAATGGGCCGTCAAATGGACCCGTTTGACTTTTAACTGAGTAAAAAATACCAAATTTGAGTTTTTGCAATATAATCTTGTTGAAAAGCTCGTAATCAATTATATGAACTCCTAAAATTGGATCAAAATTTGTTTTTCGGTCCTTTTTGTATAGGTTTTGGACGAGCGGGTATAAATGGGCCTTAAAATAGACCCGTTGAACTTATAACTGCGTAAAAATAACAGAAATTGAATTTTTGCAATACAATAGTGTTGAAAAGCTCGTAATCAACGAAATGAACTCTTACGTTTTGATTAAAACTTGTTTTGCAGTCATTTTTGTAGAGGTTTCGGACGAGCGGGTCTAAATGGGCCTTAAAATGGACCCGTTGGACTTTTAACTGAGTAAAAAATACCAAATTTGAGTTTTTGCAATATAATCTTGTTGAAAAGCTCGTAATCAATTATATGAACTCCTAAAATTGGATCAAAACTTGTTTTTCGGTCCTTTTTGTAGAGGTTTCGGACGAGCGGGTTTAAATGGGCCTTAAAATGGTTTTGTTGAACTTATAACTGCGTAAAAAGAACAAAAATTGAATTTTTGCAATACAATAGTTTTGAAAAGCTCGTAATCAACGATATGAACTCTTAAGTTTTGATTAAAACTTGTTTTGCGGTCCTTTTTGTAGAGGTTTCGGACGAGCGGGTCTAAATGGGCCGTAAAATGGACCCGTTGGACTTTTAACTGAGTAAAATGTAAAAAAATTGAGGTTTTGCAATATAATCGTGTTGAAAAGATCGTAATCAATTATATGAACTCCTAAAATTTGATTAAAACTTGTTTGTCAGTCATTTTTGAAGAGGTTTCGTGCGAGCGGGTCTAAATGGGCCGTAAAATGGACCTGTTGGACTTTTAACTGAGTAAAAAATACCGAATTTGAGTTTTTGCAATATAATCTTGTTGAAAAGCTCGTAATCAATTATATGAACTCCTAAAATTGGATCAAAACTTTTTTTTCGGTCCTTTTTGTAGAGGTTTCGGACGAGCGTGTCTAAATGGGCCTTAAAATGGACCCGTTAAACTTATAATTGCGTAAAAACAAAAGAAATTGAATTTTTGCAATACAATAGTGTTGAAAAGCTCGTAATCAAAGATATGAACTCTTAAGTTTTGATTAAAACTTGTTTTGCAGTCCTTTTTGTAGAGGTTTCGGACGAGCGAGTCTAAATGGGCCGTAAAATGGACCCGTTGGACTTTTAACTGAGTAAAAAGTACAAAAATTGAGTTTTTGAAATATAATCCTGTTGAAAAGATCGTAATCAATGATATGAAGTCCTAAAATTTGATTAAAACTTTTTTTTCGGTCATTTTTGAAGAGGTTTCGGGCGAGCAGGTCTAAATGGGCCATAAAATGGACTCGTTGGACTTTTAACTGAGTAAAAAATACCGAATTTGAGTTTTTGCTATAAAATCTTGTTGAAAAGTTCGTAATCATTTATATGAACGCCTAAAATTTGATCAAAACTTTTTTTCAGTCATTTTTGAAGAGGTTTCGGACGAGCGGGTCTAAATGGGCCTTAAAATGGACCCGTTGAACTTATAACTGCGTAAAAAGAACAGAAATTGAATTTTTGCAATACAATCGTGTTGAAAAGATCGTAATCAATTATATGAACTCCTAAAATTTGATTAAAACTTGTTTTTCAGTCATTTTTGAAGAGGTTTTGGGCGAGCGGGTCTAAATGGGCCGTAAAATGGACCTGTTGGACTTTTAACTGAGTAAAAAGTACAAAAATTGAGTTTTTGCAATATAATCGTGTTGAAAAGATCGTAATCAATGATATGAATTCCTAAGATTTGATTAAAACTTGTTTTTCAGTCATTTTTGAAGAGGTTTCGGGCGAGCGGGTCTAAATAGGCCGTAAAATGGACCTGTTGGACTTTTAACTGAGTAAAAAATACCAAATTTGAGTTTTTGCAATATAATCTTGTTGAAAAGCTCGTAATCAATTAAATGAACTCCTAAAATTGGATCAAAACTTGTTTTTCGGTCCTTTTTGTAGAGGTTTCGGACGAGCGGGTTTAAATGGGCCTTAAAATGGACTCGTTGAACTTATAACTGCGTAAAAAGAACAGAAATTGAATTTTTGCAATACAATAGTTTTGAAAAGCTCGTAATCAACGATATGAACTCTTAAGTTTTGATTAAAACTTGTTTTGCGGTCCTTTTTGTAGAGGTTTCGGACGAGCGGGTCTAAATGGGCCGTAAAATGGACCCGTTGAACTTTTAACTGAGTAAAAAGTACAAAAATTGAGGTTTTGCAATATAATCGTGTTGAAAAGATCGTAATCAATTATATGAACTCCTAAAATTTGATTAAAACTTGTTTGTCAGTCATTTTTGAAGAGGTTTCGTGCGAGCGGGTCTAAATGGGCCGTAAAATGGACCTGTTGGACTTTTAACTGAGTAAAAAATACCGAATTTGAGTTTTTGCAATATAATCTTGTTGAAAAGCTCGTAATCAATTATATGAACTCCTAAAATTGGATCAAAACTTTTTTTTCGGTCCTTTTTGTAGAGGTTTCGAACGAGCGTGTCTAAATGGGCCTTAAAATGGACCCGTTGAACTTATAATTGCGTAAAAACAAAAGGAATTGAATTTTTGCAATACAATAGTGTTGAAAAGCTCGTAATCAAAGATATGAACTCTTAAGTTTTGATTAAAACTTGTTTTGCAGTCCTTTTTGTAGAGGTTTCGGACGAGCGGGTCTAAATGGGCCGTAAAATGGACCCATTGGACTTTTAACTGGGTAAAAAGTACAAAAATTGAGTTTTTGAAATATAATCCTGTTGAAAAGATCGTAATCAATGATATGATGTCCTAAAATTTGATTAAAACTTTTTTTTCGGTCATTTTTGAAGAGGTTTCGGGCGAGCGGGTCTAAATGGGCCATAAAATGGACTCGTTGGACTTTTAACTGAGTAAAAAATACCGAATTTGAGTTTTTGCTATAAAATCTTGTTGAAAAGTTCGTAATCAATTATATGAACTCCTAAAATTTGATCAAAACTTTTTTTCAGTCATTTTTGAAGAGGTTTCGGACGAGCGGGTCTAAATGGGCCTTAAAATGGACCCGTTGAACTTATAACTGCGTAAAAAGAACAGAAATTGAATTTTTGCAATACAATCGTGTTGAAAAGATCGTAATCAATTATATGAACTCCTAAAATTTGATTAAAACTTGTTTTTCAGTCATTTTTGAAGAGGTTTCGGGCGAGCGGGTCTAAATGGGCCGTAAAATGGACCTGTTGGACTTTTAACTGAGTAAAAAGTACAAAAATTGAGTTTTTGCAATATAATCGTGTTGAAAAGATCGTAATCAATGATATGAATTCCTAAGATTTGATTAAAACTTTTTTTCGGTCATTTTTGAAGAGGTTTTGGGCGAGCGGGTCTAAATGGGCCGTAAAATGGACCCATTGGACTTTTAACTAAGTAAAAAATACCGAATTTGAGTTTTTGCAATATAATCTTGTTGAAAAGCTCATAATCAATTATATGAACTCCTAAAATTTGATCAAAACTTGTTTTTCAGTCATTTTTGAAGAGGTTTCGGACGAGCGGGTCTAAATGGGCCTTAAAATGGACTCGTTGGACTTTTTTTTTTGAGGAAATGGCCTCATTAAAAACCCCACTAATCCTTACTGGGCTGGCCCAGCAAAGGTCCTAAGAGGGGAAAAGAGTGCCCAAAATATATTATAAATCATGGTGGTTGGTGAACAACCGGTACAAATGTTTGCAGAGCATCGGGCAAGCCCGGCCGGAAATACAAAGAGGATTTAAAATGAAGGGCCCAATTGGAAATATAGTGAGCTAACACATTAGCTGTGCACGGTACATAAAGTAAAGTAAAACCAGGTACAGTATCAAGGAAAGATCTAGTGGTCTAAATCTGCCGCTGAATGGTGGAGGCATCCTCGCCGGCGTGACGTAGCCGATTGACCAGCAGGGCCGCATCTGACTCAAGAAGAAACTCGTGCCATCCAGCGTCTGCACCGAGTTTGACACCATCAGTGATAGCGTGAAGTTCCACTGATGTAGAATCTGCGGAAGCGTCCAAGTAAGTAGCCCGTCCAAGCAAGATAGCACCAGTGGCGTCACGAGCCACTATGCCAATGCTAGTGGATCCTGTAGTTGGGTTGAAAGCGCCATCGACGTTGATTTTGATCGTTCCAGCCGGTGGCGGTCTCCATACAGGTTGGGAAAGTGCTGTCTCCGTCTGCTGCCGCGTCGTGGTATTGTCTGAGTTGGCCGAGAAGTAGTCGCGAAGTAGGTCCTGAGAGTTCATTAGAGTGAGCCAAGGGGGCTGTAATCGCTGAGAATGGACCCAATCATTCCTCATGTTCCAAAGATTCCACAAGGTAGTCAGGAGGAGATCAAATTGTGCGCGAGATAGAAGCATAGCTCCCTATTCTAGCCAGAGGGGAATCGAGGTGGCTGTGCTGTCGCGAAATGCACCGGGGAAGCCGGCAAGGCCCAGTACCTCGGCAGCGCCTAGACAGTCCCGGAATCCGTGAGTCACAGTTTCAAGAATCGATGGACAGAACGGGCACATGCCAGTACCTAGTCCAATAGCCGCAAGCTGGTCACCAGTGGGTAATGCACCCCGTCCTACCCGCCACCCAAAGGTGCGAACCTTCGGAAGTGTATTAGATTTAGCAATGATCTTCCAGAGTGGGCTCGGCCGCTCAAGGGGCCGTGGGGGCCTACGTAAGAATAGGTAGCCGGAGCGTACTGTAGATGTTAGTATCATGAAAACCCCATAGTAAAGTATCACGACGGACATCGGATATCAGTACGTGCAATATGGTGGCAGCATCATCCTCTTCAAAGTATTGACGAACTTTATTTTCGTCCCAAGAATTGTGATGTCGGATCATAAAATCTCTGCAGCGCAAGGGTATCTCCTCATTATCTTGATAATTACCAAAGAAGGAGAGACCAGCTGACCCACCCCAATGTTCACGATGGATATGTATACGACTACCAACACCAGGCCTCCAGAAAAAGCCTGGCTGCAAGCGTTGTAAGGCTTGCCATATACCTCGCCAAGCAAATGAGGCGCGTTGGTCAGCCTTTGCATCCAGAATATTGCCGGAAGGGTAATAGCGCGATCGCAGGACTCTTGCAAGCAGGGAATCAGGCGAGTGAATCAGTCGCCAGATTTGCTTCCCAAGAAGAGCAATATTAAAGTCCCGTAAGTTGCGGAAGCCCATACCCCTGGCGGCTTTGGGTGTACACATAGTATTCCAGGAAAGCATTGGCCATCCTTTTTTGTTACTCCTGCCCGACCACCAGTAACGGCGAATGGAGCGTGTTGCGTCATCCACAATGTTTTGTGGGAGCAAATAGCACGACATGACGTACTGAGGTAAAGCCTGCGCCACTGATTTTATTAGAACTTCACGCCCACTATATGAAAGCAAGTTAGTATCCCATTTAGCCATGCGTGAATTGACTTTGTCTCGAATAAACCCAAGACTAGCCGTTCGGTTCCTCCCAACGAGGAGAGGGACCCCCAAATAAGTTCCAGGGTCATCGACCAAACGGATTCCAAGAGTATGCTGAAGGGCTTGTGAGAAGTCCGTCGAGCAGTAAGAGCTACAGAAGGCAGTCGACTTAGAAAAGTTGACAAATTGTCCTGAGGATGATTCATATAAACGAAGAATCTCCTTCAAACGCTCTATTTCCATTGGGCAATTACGGACGAAGACAATACTGTCGTCCGCAAAGAGCAGATGATTAATCCTCGGCCCGCGCCGATTGGCCTGTAATCCAACGAGTCGTCCCGCTTTCTGTTCGGCCTCTAGGGCCGCTAAAAGCCCTTGGGAGCATATTAAGAATAGGAAAGGCGAGAGAGGGTCGCCTTGCCGGATTCCTCTAGCCGGAAAGAACTCGTGGGATAGAGCGCCATTAAGACGAACTGAGAATGAGACAGTTGATACGCAACGGAGCAGTAACTGTACCCAATCAGGCGCAAATCCCATACGTAGCATCACGTCTTTAAGAAAAGACCATTCAACCTTATCGAATGCCTTCTCCATATCTAGCTTCAAGGCAGCCCCTTGATAGATCGAATCGTTATTAGTATGGAGGGTATGAACAAGTTCATGTGCAATCAGAATATTGTCCGTGATGTTCCTGCCACTAACAAAAGCGGCTTGCGCATCACTGATACAAGATGGTAAGATAGGTTTGATTCGATTCACAAGAACCTTGGCGATGGTTTTGTAAATGACAGTGCATAAACTGATCGGCCGAAATTGACGCATATTTGAAGCGTCAGGCACCTTCGGAATGAGGACAATAATTGCTTTGTTAACCGTTGCCATGTCCTCTTCCCCTCGTAAAAGATGCAAACAAAGTTGGACGAATTCAGGCCCAATGACATCCCAGTATTGCCTATAGAAACTACTGGGGAAGCCATCAAAACCTTGAGCTTTCCTGGGGCCGATATCCCGGAAAGCTGTGATTACCTCGTCTTCAGTGAAGGGTCGAAGTAACGAGTCGTTCATTTTAGTATTAACCACTGGGTTAATGTGTTCCAAAAGAAGTGGAGAGGAAGTCGGACTAGATGATGTAAACAAATCTTGGAAATAGTCCGATGCAATCCGAAGAAGCTCAGTCTTCTCGGTATACCATGTTTGGTCTACATCAAAGAGACCACGTATAGTGTTCTTTTTCCTTCGTTTAGACGCTCTGGCATGGAAGAAGGAAGTGTTCTTGTCACCTTGCGATAGCCAGGTAACACGAGAACGCTGGGCCCAGTAGGCTTCCCTTGCATGCAAAAGGCGTCGAAGTTCCAATTTCGCATCTCGTAGATTGAGCAGCATGTCGGGTGACAACTGTCATCTACGCATATAAGAATTGATCGTACGTTGAAGCTCAGCGATGCGGTTGTTGGAATTGAAACGACGAGTCGTTTGCCATTCATGCAAGTGGTTCCCAACAATAGTCAATTTTTCAAGGAGGGTGCCCGACGCATTTGACCATGCTTGGTGGAAAGCATTAATACATGATGGGTCCGTTGCCCAGCAAGACTCGAATCGAAAATGATCACCATCATGCTGGCTGCGGTCCTCACGAGGTGTAGCGCGTTTGGTATCCAAAAGAATGACATAGTGATCGGAATCTAGAGAGAAAACATTCCTACATTGGAATATTAAGTGGGCATTGAGCCATGCAGTACATGCGAGGTATCTATCCAGACGTTCACAAACGGGTGCGACATTTGGTCCCGTACGCGACCAAGTGAACCATCCCGAGCATGGTTTGCAATCAAAAATCTTATTACGTGCAAGGCAATCTCTAAAGCTGGTGATTTGTGATTGCGGTCTATGACATCCGCCTTGTTTTTCAGAGTCGGATAAAATGTCGTTTAGGTCCCCACCAATTAGCCAAGGCAATGGGGAATTGTCACGAAGAGAGTCTATGAGTTCCCACGTTTTATATTTCATGCTAGTTTCTGCGTACCCATAGATGCCGGTGAATCGAAATCAATCATCAGAAGATGTTATAATGGAATCAATGTGACGATCCGAATACGATAAAAGATCCATAGTCATATTATTATTATTCCAAAACAATATTAAACCAGAGCAAGTTGGGCTGCTTTTCACATGGAAGCAGCCCGTCATATCTAGAGAAAGTTTTAAACGTTCAAATTTAAAATTAAACAACCGAGCCTCAGATAAAAAAATAATTGAAGGTTCTAATTTTCGGACCAGTGAAACAAGCCCTCGAACTGCCTCTGGTGAACCAAGCCCACGGCAGTTCCAGCACAAGAGCCTCATTTCTCTCGGCGGGGTTGAATATCAACCGCCGCCGTAGAGATTTTGCTGCTCATCCCAGCTTTAGTGTGTTTAGTAGCCTTTTCAGTTGGTGCTGCTCCGGGTTTTGCCGGCCATGCTGAAACCTTTGGTGAGGTGCGTAGGCGCTTAGCCGTTGTGGGTGCAGCCAAGGGAGGGCTGCGCTTTGCCTTACGAGGTTCGGTGGCACCCTTCGGTGGGCTCGATGTAGTAGCAAGCCAATCCTCAAAATCCGGATTGGCATAAGCATTGCTGCCGTGACCAGCAGTAGTAGATTTGGTAGGCACTGCCGTTGGCACTGGGAAGCCTTCACCATCGATCAACACAAACCGTTTGTCGGGCGGGGTGGATGATGCATCATCAATCCCTGCGGCTTGGGCAGTGTTGGGAGCTCCCATGTTGGTTGATTCCGCATCAGCAGGTATAACGGCAAGGGGGGCCACATCGAGAGGTTTCCGATTGAAATACCGCCAGTGGGTGAGGTATGTTGTCCCGTGGGATCAGCCAATGGCGCATCAGGGGCGTCAGGGGCGACTGGGTCCGTCTGCTCTAGCAGCGCATCCGCACCCGTAGGTACTGCAGCATCGGGGGCCTTAGCAGCGTCAGCAGCTATGGGCTCAGCAGAAATTTCTTCCATGGGTTCAGAGGCTGCAGCATCCGACAACTTTGTGGCTGAGCCGGCGTCAGCAACAACCACCGATTTCCCCTTTCGATCTGGTCCTGTGGAGCAGCAATGAAAGAGATAATAGTGAGGATAAATAGTAGAGAGCATTCCTATTAGGGAAAATGTATTGTAAATATCTACAGGTGTAGAAAAATTATTGAAAGATACCGTATGTGGCTGGTTTCTTCGTTGATGGTCCTGCACCTGGGAAGAGGTGAAAAAATGGTGAAAATCGAGTGTGATTTTCATAAAAAAGCATGCAACATGCAATGCATAAAGGAAAGGAGAAGAGATGATCCAATCCCCTAATGAGGAAATATATAGAAAGAAAGGTGTATCGGTGGTAGCCATCGAGGGCTTGGTTGATGGTCCAGCTGGCTCAAAATAACTAACCCGGCCTCAGGTTGTTATTTTAGACTTTTTCTTTGGAGCAGGGGCACGTAGCCAGTCTCCATACTGATGGGGCTCCGTTTTGTCATCCTTGAATTCTGCACAGGTGGCTTTAAGATGGCATAAAATGCCACACCCGTGACAGAAAGTCGGTAGTTTTTCATATTGAATTGGCAACATTTGAGGGCCTTCATCCTCCTCAATCTATACAGCTACAAACCGACGCAGCGGCTGGTGTACATCGATAATAACCAGGACACAGAGAAATTCAGTCATGTTCCCCTCGTCCGACTGACGGGAGTCCGTCCCTATGACTGCACCAATCCCACTTCCAATGGTTCGCCTAGTGACATTAGCCACTACAACGCCAGTCATCATAGCTATTGGCACCCTATGTATTCTCACCCAGATTCTCATCTGGTCGTATCTGTAGCCCTTAATGGTAAGTTTTGGCTGGACAGGTAAGAGTGCAAGCCAATCTTTCTTGAAGGTCCACGGCCCTCTTTTTATAACATCATCCCTGCAGGCTTTAGTTTCAAACTTAAAAAGAAAATAACCAGAGCCTAGAGTCGTTACCGATGAGAGTTTATCCTCTCTCCATACAACGGTGAAAAGGCGCACCAAAGCAGTCTCATCAAAGTCTTTGGTGTTGAAAAGTTTCCCGATGAGAGACGACTTGTAGTCATCGAGGGGGGCGGCCTTCGTGGAGGCAGGTGCACATATCACGTTTTTTTCCTCTGCCGTAAATTGGAGGTTGTCAAAACGGGAGAGAAAAGAATCTGTGGAGGCCATGATGGTTTGTTTGTACGTCGGAGGACGTTGTAGCAAAAGAGAGTGCTCTATGGTGGATTTAAGTGTCACACAGTTGTATTGGCTCGCATAAAGTGTGAAAAAATGCCCAAAGGTTAATATATAAAGGCGGTAAGTCTCAAAGAAATGAGAAGAACGTTCAAATTGTGAGAGGTGTGGATAATCCAAAAAAAGATAGGATAATATTGATTTAAATTTTAATTCAAATAGAATCATGGCTAGATAATTTAAATTGTATTTGAATTTAAATAATTTCCTAATAATCTTGGTATTAAAAGAGAAATTTAATTTAAATTCAAAGGGATTATCCAGATAGAAAAATAAATTGAAATTATACAATATCTTAATAATCCTGTGATTAAAATAAGATATTAAAAGGCATTTGAATTTAAATAATCTCCTAATAATCATGAGATTAAAAGAGGATATTAATTTAAATTCAAAGGGATTATCAAGATAATAGGAGAAGAATTTGAATTTAACTAATATCTTTATAATCCTGGGATTAAAAGATAATAGTAATTTAAACTCAAATAGAATACTAGAATAGATGGATTTATCTAGATAATTTAAAGGGAATTTGAATTTAAATAATTTCCTGTTAATCATGGGATTAAAAGAGAATATTGATTTAAATTCAAAAGGATTATCAAGATAATTTAAAGAGATTTTTTTGAGTTTAAATAATGTCTTAATAATCCTGAGATTAAAAGATATTATTAAGTTAAATTCAACTAGAATCCTAGAAAGAGTGGATTTATCCAGATAATTTAAATAGAAATTCATTCGTATTTTATTATCCAGATCATCTAAATGAAAAATCATTCGTATTTTATTATCCACAATTTTTAAATTGTGATAATTTAGAGAATCCCACGATAGTAGGAAAAGGTTAAGATTTGAGAAAGTTTGATGGGAATCTTCCGATTTGCATGTATTGCATGGGGGTAGGGTACGTGCATGAGGCTTAGGTTCCCATGCAGACCCGGGATGTGGAATTTTGAAATTCCAATGAATAACTGAAAGTATTTTCGATACTCCTAAAATTGTGGAGTATCCGATACTCCTAAAATTGTGGAGCATTTGAGATGCAGCTTCCGTTCGGTGGTTTGCAGCTGCAGTGTCCCCCTCCGGTTGGTTTGTTTTGGAGCGGAACAGTGGTAATGTGAGACCCAAGTGGTGACCATGCACAGGAACAATCATTGGAACCCTTGTTCCTGAATTGTAATAAGTCTGGAAAGGGATAATTAATAAAACGTAATAACATATACTGGTGGTCTGTTGTAGTAACAAAAATGAATAACCATATGAACAAATTTGCTGCATTGCCTCTCGGATGTACGTTTGCATGCAGGCAGTTTCATTCACTGTTAATGAAGATTTCCCCAGCGTGATGTTGCTGTTTAGGGAGTTGATACAAGGTCGTAAAGACCAGGAAATGTCCTGTACTCTAGAAAAGGAGACAGGGTAGACGAAGGGCATCAAAAATGGTGTCCCAGCATTTGAGTGATGCTTGTGAAAAACATCATTTGCCTTATCGGCAGTGTTTGGCCAGTGCCATAATAAAAATATTACCAGTGATAAACACAATAGTAACAGGCAGAAAAAATTCTTCTGGGCTTGGTGTGATGTTAACACTGTCATCGTGTTTGTGCTAAGCAAGCACCACCATGACAGTGGGATGGGGAGGGGGAGGGGGAGGCATGTATGGCGGTGGAGGATGTGGCGGAAGACGGCAGAGAGAAGGAGGAAGCGGGGAAAGAGAGGGGAAAATTAGAGAGAAAATTTGAGAGAGAATTTGAGAGAATTTTCATCACCCGTTACCTGTTACCTGTTGGAATTTTAACAGAGTAAAAAGTACAGAAATTGATGTTCTGCAATATAAATGTGTTGAAAAGCTCCTAGTCACCCGTTGGACTTTTAACTGAGTAAAAAGTACAAAAATTGAGTTTTTGCAATATAATCGTGTTCAAAAGATCGTAATCAGTTATATGAACTCCTAAAATTTGATTAAAACTTGTTTTTCAGTCATTTTTGAAGAGGTTTTGGGCGAGCGGGTCTAAATGGGCCGTAAAATGGACCTGTTGGACTTTTAACTGAGTAAAAAATACCGAATTTGAGTTTTTGCAATATAATCTTGTTGAAAAGCTTGTAATCAATAATATGAACTCCTAAAATTTGATCAAAACTTGTTTTTCGGTCCTTTTTGTAGAGGTTTCGGGCGAGCGGGTCCAAATGGGCCTTAAAATGGACCCGTTGAACTTATAACTGCGTAAAAAGAACAAAAATTCAATTTCTGCAATACAATAGTGTTGAAAAGCTCGTAATCAACGATATGAACTCTTAGGTTTTGATTAAAACTTGTTTTGCGGTCCTTTTTGTAGAGGTTTTGGACGAGCGGGTCTAAATGGGCTGTAAAATGGACCCGTTGGACTTTTAACTAAGTAAAAAGTACAAAAATTGAGTTTTTGCAGTATAATCGTGTTGAAAAGATCGTAATCAATTATATGAACACCTAAAATTTTATTAAAACTTGTTTTTCAGTCATTTTTAAAGAGGTTTCGGGCGAGCGGGTCTAAATGGGCCGTAAAATTGACCCGTTGGACTTTTACCTGAGTAAAAAATACAAAAATTGACTTTTTGCTATATAATCTTGTTGAAAAGCTCGTAATCAATTATATGAACTCCTAAAATTGGATCAAAACTTGTTTTTCGGTCATTTTTGTAGTGGTTCCGGACGAGCGGGTCTAAATGGGCTTTAAAATGGACCCGTTGAACTTATAACTGCGTAAAAAGAACATAAATTCAATTTTTTCAATACAATAGTGTTGAAAAGCTCGTAATCACCGATATGTACTCTTAAGTTTTGATTAAAACTTGTTTTGTGTTCCTTTTTGTAGAGGTTTCGGACGAGCGGGTCTAAATGGGCCGTAAAATGGACCCGTTGGACTTTTAACTGAGTAAAAAGTACTCAAATTGAGTTTTTGCAATATAATCGTGTTGAATAGATCGTAATCAATTATATGAACTCCTAAAATTTGATTAAAACTTGTTTTTCAGTCATTTTTGAAGAGGTTTCGGGCGAGCGGGTATAAATGGGCTGTAAAATGGACCCGTTGGACTTTTACCTGAGTAAAAAATACTGAATTTGAGTTTTTGCAATATAATCTTGTTGAAAAGCTCGTAATCAATTATATGAACTCCTAAAATTGGATCAAAACTTGTTTTTCGGTCCTTTTTGTAGTGGTTTTGGACGAGCGGGTCTAAATGAGCCTTTAAATGGACCCGTTGAACTTATAACTGCGTAAAAAGAACAGAAATTGAAATTTTGCAATACAATAGTGTTGAAAAGCTCGTAATCAACGATATGAACTCTTAAGTTTTGATTAAAACTTGTTTTGCGGTCCTTTTTGTAGAGGTTTCGGACGAGCGGGTCTAAATGGGCCGTAAAATGGACCCGTTGGACTTTTAACTGAGTAAAAAGTACAAAAATTGAGTTTTTGCAATATAATCATGTTGAAACGATCGTAATCAATTATATGAACTCCTAAAATTTGATTAAAACTTGTTTTTCAGTCAATTTTGAAGAGGTTTCAGGCGAACGGGTCTAAATGGGCTGTAAAATGGACCTGTTGGACTTTTAACTGAGTAAAAATACCGAATTTGAGTTTTTGCAATATAATCTTGTTGAAAAGCTCGTAATCAATTATATGAACTCCTAAAATTTGATCAAAACTTGTTTTTCGGTCCTTTTTGTAGAGGTTTCGGACGAGCGGGTCTCAATGGGCCTTAAAATGGACCTGTTGAACTTATAACTGCGTAAAAAGAACAGAAATTGAAATTTTGCAATACAATAGTGTTGAAAAGCTTGTAATCAACGATATGAACTCTTAAGTTTTTATTAAAACTTGTTTTGCGGTCATTTTGTAGAGGTTTCAGACGAGCGGGTCTAAATGGGCCGTAAAATGGACCCGTTGGACTTTTAACTGAGTAAAAAGTAAAAAAATTGAGTTTTTGCAATATAATCATGTTGAATAGATCGTAGTCAATTATATGAACTCCTAAAATTTGATGAAAACTTGTTTTTCAGTCATTTTTGAAGAGGTTTCGGGCGAGCGGGTCTAATTGGGCTGTAAAATGGACATGTTGGACTTTTAACTGAGTAAAAAATACCGAATTTGAGTTTTTGCAATATAATCTTGTTGAAAAGCTCGTAATCAATTATATGAACTCCTAAAATTGGATCAAAACTTGTTTTTCGGTCCTTTTTGTAGAGGTTTCGGACGAGCGGGTCTAAATGGGCCTTAAAATGGACCCGTTGAACATATAACTGCATAAAAAGAACAGAAATTGAAATTTTGCAATACAATAGTGTTGAAAAGCTCGTAATCACCGATATGAACTCTTAAGTTTTGATTAAAACTTGTTTTGCGATCCTTTTTGTAGAGGTTTCGGACGAGCGGGTCTAAATGGGGCGTAAAATGGACCCGTTGGACTTTTAACTAAGTAAAAAGTACATAAATTGAGTTTTTGCAATATAATCGTGTTGAATAGATCGTAATCAATTATATGAACTCCAAAAATTTGATTAAAACTTGTTTTTCAGTCATTTTTGAAGAGGTTTCGGGCGAGCGGGTATAAATCGGCTGTAAAATGGACCCGTTGGACTTTTAACTGAGTAAAAAATACCGAATTTGAGTTTTTGCAATATAATCTTGTCGAAATGCTCGTAATCAATTATATGAACTCTTAAAATTTGATCAAAACTTGTTTTTCGGTCCTTTTTGTAGAGGTTTCGGACGAGCGGGTCTAAATGGGCCTTTAAATTGACCCGTTGAACTTATAACTGCGTAAAAAGAACAGAAATTGAAATTTTGCAATACAATAGTGTTGAAAAGCTCGTAATCAACGATATGAACTCTTAAGTTTTGATTAAAACTTGTTTTGCGGTCCTTTTTGTAGAGGTTTCGGACGAGCGGGTCTAAATGGGCCGTAAAATGGACCCGTTGGACTTTCAACTGAGTAAAAAGTACAAAAATTGAGCTTTTGCAATATAATCATGTTCAACAGATCGTAATCAATTATATGAACTCCTAAAATTTGATTAAAACTTGTTTTTCAGTCATTTTTGAAGAGGTTTCGGGCGAGCGAGTCTAAATGGGCTGTAAAATGGACCTGATGGACTTTTAACTGAGTAAAAAATACCGAATTTGAGTTTTTGCAATATAATCTTGTTGAAAAGCTCGTAATCAATTATATGAACTCCTAAAATTGGATCAAAACTTGTTTTTCGGTCCTTTTTGTAGAGGTTTCGGACGAGCGGGTCTAAATGGGCCTTAAAATGGACCCGTTGAACTTATAACTGCGTAAAAAGAACAAATATTGAAATTTTGCAATACAATAGTGTTGAAAAGCTCGTAATCAACGATATGAACTCTTAAGTTTTGATTAAAACTTGTTTTGCGGTCCTTTTGTAGAGGTTTCAGACGAGCGGGTCTAAATGGACCCGTTGGACTTTTAACTAAGTAAAAAATACAGAAATTGAGTTTTTGCAATATAATCGTGTTGAAACGATCGTAATCAATTATATGAACTCCTAAAATTTGATTAAAACTTGTTTTTCAGTCATTTTTGAAGAGGTTTCTGGCGAGCGGGTCTAAATGGGCCGTAAAATGAACCCGTTGGACTTTTACCTGAGTAGAAAATACAAAAATTGACTTTTTGCTATATAATCTTGTTGAAAAACTCGTAATCAATTATATGAACTCCTAAAATTGGATCAAAACTTGTTTTTTGGTCCTTTTTGTAGTGGTTTCGGACGAGCGGGTCTAAATGGGCCTTAAAATGGACCTGTTGAACTTATAACTGCGTAAAAAGAACATAAATTGAATTTTTGCAATACAATAGTGTTGAAAAGCTCATAATCACTGATATGAACTCTTAAGTTTTGATTAAAACTTGTTTTGCGGTCCTTTTTGTAGAGGTTTCAGACGAGCGGGTCTAAATGGGCCGTAAAATGGACCCGTTGGACTTTTAACTGAGTAAAAAGTACATAAATTGAGTTTTTGCAATTTAATCGTGTTGAAAAGATTGTAATCAATTATATGAACTCCTAAAATTTGATTAAAACTTGTTTTTCAGTCATTTTTGAAGAGGTTTCGGGCGAGCGGGTTTAAATGGGCCGTAAAATGGACCCGCTGGACTTTTAACTGAGTAAAAAATACCGAATTTGAGTTTTTGCAATATAATCTTGTCGAAATGCTCGTAATCAATTATATGAACTCTTAAAATTTGATCAAAACTTGTTTTTCGGTCCTTTTTGTAGAGGTTTCGGACGAGCGGGTCTAAATGGGCCTTTAAATTGACCCGTTGAACTTATAACTGCGTAAAAAGAACAGAAATTGAAATTTTGCAATACAATAGTGTTGAAAAGCTCATAATCAACGAATTGAACTCTTAAGTTTTGATTAAAACTTGTTTTGCGGTCCTTTTTGTAGAGGTTTCGGACGAGCGGGTCTAAATGGGCCGTAAAATGGACCCGTTGGACTTTCAACTGAGTAAAAAGTACAAAAATTGAGTTTTTGCAATATAATCATGTTGAACAGATCGTAATCAATTATATGAACTCCTAAAATTTGATTAAAACTTGTTTTTCAGTCATTTTTGAAGAGGTTTCGGGCGAGCGAGTCTAAATGGGCTGTAAAATGGACCTGTTGGACTTTTAACTGAGTAAAAAATACCGAATTTGAGTTTTTGCAATATAATCTTGTTGAAAAGCTCGTAATCAATTATATGAACTCCTAAAATTGGATCAAAACTTGTTTTTCGGTCCTTTTTGTAGAGGTTTCGGACAAGCGGGTCTAAATGGGCCTTAAAATGGACCCGTTGAACTTATAACTGCGTAAAAAGAACAAATATTGAAATTTTGCAATAAAATAGTGTTGAAAAGCTCGTAATCAACGATATGAACTCTTAAGTTTTGATTAAAACTTGTTTTGCGGTCCTTTTGTAGAGGTTTCGGACGAGCGGGTCTAAATGGACCCGTTGGACTTTTAACTAAGTAAAAAATACAGAAATTGAGTTTTTGCAATATAATCGTGTTGAAACGATCGTAATCAATTATATGAACTCCTAAAATTTGATTAAAACTTGTTTTTCAGTCATTTTTGAAGAGGTTTCGGGCGAGCAGGTCTAAATGGGCCGTAAAATGGACCCGTTGGACTTTTACCTGAGTAGAAAATACAGAAATTGACTTTTTGCTATATAATCTTGTTGAAAAACTCGTAATCAATTATATGAACTCCTAAAATTGGATCAAAACTTGTTTTTTGGTCCTTTTTGTAGTGGTTTCGGACGAGCGGGTCTAAATGGGCCTTAAAATGGACCCGTTGAACTTATAACTGCGTAAAAAGAACATAAATTGAATTTTTAACTGCGTAATCAATTATATGAACTCTTAAGTTTTGATTAAAACTTGTTTTGCGGTCCTTTTTGTAGAGGTTTCGGACGAGCGGGTCTAAATGGGCCGTAAAATGGACCCGTTGGACTTTTAACTGAGTAAAAAGTACATAAATTGAGTTTTTGCAATATAATCGTGTTGAAAATATTGTAATCAATTATATGAACTCCTAAAATTTGATTAAAACTTGTTTTTCAGTCATTTTTGAAGAGGTTTCGGGCGAGCGGGTTTAAATGGGCCGTAAAATGGACCCGCTGGACTTTTAACTGAGTAAAAAATACCGAATTTGAGTTTTTGCAATATAATCTTGTTGAAAAGCTCGTAATCAATTATATGAACTCCTAAAATTTGATCAAAACTTGTTTTTCGGTCATTTTTGAAGAGGTTTCGGACGAGCGGGTCTAAATGGGCCTTAAAATGGACCTGTTGAACTTATAACTGTGTAAAAAGAACATAAATTGAAATTTTGCAATACAATAGTGTTGAAAAGCTCGTAATCAACGATATGAACTCTTAATTTTTGATTAAAACTTGTTTTGCGGTCCTTTTATAGAGGTTTCGGATGAGCGGGTCTAAATGGGCCGTAAAATGGACCCGTTGGACTTTTAACTGAGTAAAAAGTACAAAAATTGAGTTTTTTGCAATATAATCGTGTTGAAAAGATTGTAATCAATTATATGAACTCCTAAAATTTGATTAAAACTTGTTTTTCAGTCATTTTTGAAGAGGTTTCGGGTGAGCGGGTCTAAATGGGCCGTAAAATGGACCTGTTGGACTTTTTTTTTAAAGAAAGGGCCTCATTAAAAACCCCACTAATCCGTACTGGGCTAGCCCAGCAAGGCCCTAGGAGGGGAAAAGAGTGCCAAAAATATATTATAAATCAAGGTGGTTGGTTAACAACCGGTACAAAAGTTCGTAGAGCATCGGGCAAGCCCGACCCAAAATACATAGAGGAATGAAAATGAAGAGCCCAATTGGCTACAGAATGAGCTAAAACGTTAGCTTCACGTGGTACATAATGTAAGCTAAGACCTGACACAGAATCTATGAAAGATCTAGTATCCTGCAACTGTCGTCGAAGAGTGGAGGCATCCTCGCCTGTGCTACACAACCGATTGATCAGCAGGGCCGCATTCGATTCAAGAAGAAACCCTGTCCATCCCGCCTCCACACCCAGTTGGACACCATCTGAGATAGCTTTTAGCTCCGCCGACGTAGAATCTGCAATAGTATCCAAGTAAACAGCTCGTCCAAGCAAGATAGCGCCAGTAGCATCACGAGCCACAATGCCAAGTCCAGTCGATCCTGTAGAGGGGTGAAAAGCACCATCAACATTGATTTTGATTGATCCAGCCGGCGGTGGCCTCCATACAGGTGGGGAGAGTGTTGTCGTCGTCTGCTGCCTCGTCGTTTGAATGTCTAATGTGGCCGAAAGGTAGTCGCGAAGTAGATCCTGTGAGTTCATCAAGGTTAGCCAAGGGGGCTGTAAACGCTGAGAGTGGACCCATTCATTCCTCCTATTCCAAAGATTCCACAATGTAGTTAGGAGGAGATCAAATTGTGTGCAAGAGAGGAGCCTAGCTCCTTGTTCCAGCCAAAGTGATATCGATGTTGCGATGCTTGTACGAAATTCGCTCGGGAAGCCTGCAAGGCTGAGTGTCTCAGCAGCGCCTGGACAGTCCCTGAATGCATGGAGTGCATATTCGGGAATCGAGGGGCAGAACGGACACATGCCGGTGCCCAATCCAATAGTCGCAAGTCGGTCCCCTGTGGGAAGCGCACCCCGTCCTACCCGCCATCCAAAGGTGCGAACCTTCGGGAGTGTATTGGATTTAGCAATAATCTTCCATAGAGGGGTCGGACGCTCAAGAGGTTGTGGGGGTCTACGTAAGAATAGGTAGCCGGAACGTACTGAATATATATTAGTGTCATGAAAACCTCATAGCAAGGTATCGCGATGGACATCAGATATGGGTACGCGCAATATGTTGGCTGCGTCATCGTCGTCAAAATATTGACGTATTTTATGTTCATCCCATGCATTATGATGACGGATCATAAAATCGCCGCATCGCAAGGGTATCTCCTCATTATCTTGATAATTACCAAAGATGGAGAGCCCAGCGGATCCACCCCAGTTATCACGAAGGATGTGCAGACGACTATCAATTCCAGGCCTCCAAAAGAAACCCGGTTGTAATTTCTGCATAGCCTGCCATATACCTCGCCAAGCATAGGAGGCGCGGTGGTCCACTTTTGCCTCTATAATATTTCCGGAGGGATAATAGCGTGATTTGAGGACTTGGGCGAGTAGGGAGTCGGGCGAATGGATTAGTCGCCATATTTGTTTCCCAAGAAGAGCAATATTAAAGTCCCGTAGGTCGCGGAATCCCATGCCCCCTGTAGCTTTGGGGGTGCACATAGTATCCCAGGAGAGCATTGGCCATCCTTTTTTGTTACTCCTGCCCGTCCACCAGTAACGGCAGATTGATCGTGTCGCATCATCCACAATGTTTTGTGGGAGCAAATAACATGACATGACGTATTGGGGCAAAGCTTGCGCCACTGATTTTATGAGAACTTCACGCCCACTGTACGACAGTAAGTTAGTGTCCCATTTAGTCATACGGGAATTGACTTTGTCTTTAATGAAACCAAGACTAGCCGTACGATTCCTCCCAATGAGTAGAGGGGCTCCTAGATAGGTTCCAAGGTCATCAACCAAACGGATGCCAAGAGTATGTTGTAGCGCGTGTGTAAAGTCTATCGAACAGAAGGAGCTACAAAAGGCAGTCGACTTAGAAAAGTTGACTGACTGTCCTGATGATGCCTCGTACAGACGGAGAATCTCCTTCAACCGGTCTATTTCCCCTGGGCAATTACGAACAAATACAATACTATCATCCGCAAAGAGCAGGTGATTAATTCTTGGGCCACGCCTATTGGCCTGTAACCCAATTAGTCGTCCCGATTGCTGTTCAGCCTCAAGGGCCGCTGAAAGCCCTTGGGAGCATATTAGGAAGAGAAAAGGCGAGAGAGGGTCCCCTTGCCGGATTCCCCTAGTCAGAAAGAACTCGTTGGATAGAGCGCCATTAAGACGAACTGAAAAAGACACAGTGGATACACATCGGAGTAGTAATTGTACCCATTCAGATGCAAATCCCATACGTAGCATCACATCTTTAAGAAAGGACCATTCCACCTTATCAAATGCTTTCTCCATATTGAGCTTCAATGCAGCCCCCTGGTATATCAAAGCGTTATTAGTATGGAGGGTATGCACAAGTTCATGCGCAATCAAGATATTATCAGTAATGTTCCTGCCACTAACAAAAGCGGCTTGCGCATCACTGATACAATATGGTAATATAGGTTTAAGTCTATTCACAAGAACCTTGGCAATGGTCTTGTAAATAACAGTGCATAACCTGTTGGACTTTTAACTAAGTAAAAAATACAGAAATTGACTTTTTGCTATATAATCTTGTTGAAAAGCTCGTAATCAATTATATGAACTCCTAAAATTGGATCAAAACTTGTTTTTCGGTCCTTTTTGTAGTGGTTCTGGACGAGCGGGTCTAAATGGGCCTTAAAATGGACCCGTTGAACTTATAACTGCGTAAAAAGAACATAAATTGAATTTTTGCAATACAATAGTGTTGAAAAGCTCGTAATAACCTATATGAACTCCTAAAATTTGATTAAAACTTGTTTTGCGGTCCTTTTTTGTAGAGGTTTCGGACGAGCGGGTCTAAATGGGCCGTAAAATGGACCCGTTGGACTTTTTTTTTGAAGAAAACTGGGCCTCATTAAAAACCCCTCTAACCACCTTGTGCCGAGACACAAGGTGAACCTAAGGGGAAAAGAGTGCCCTGAGATATATTATAATAGTAAAAAGGCTGAGGGTCAGCCAGTACAACAGAGTTAATACAATCAGGAATGATTGAATCGAAGAAAACAGAGAAGGTAGAACGTAAAGCCCAAGTGGCTAAGTTATGCGCCATAAAATTGGCTGATCTAGGTACAAAAGATAAAGTGATCAAAGGAAAAGCCCTAAGCAAAGCCTTGGTATCAGCATTCCGCGGGCCCAGCAGGGAGTTATCAACAGTGGTGCGAGAGAGCTTATTGATTACCGTAGCCGAATCGGACTCAATGAGCACCTCGCCCCATCCTCTATCTCTGACGAGCATAATACCCGCAACAATGGCATGTAACTCGACCATGGTGGCATCATGACAACCTGCTTCATGGACGGCACACCCTCCAACAATCGAACCGTGAGCATCCCGAGCAATTACCCCGATGGCTGCAGAACCGGACCCGGGGTGGAAGGCTCCATCTACATTAATCTTTATGCTCTCCGGTCTTGGTGGTGTCCATCGTGGTGGGGCGGCTGCTGGTACGGCAGCTGACACGATGGGGAGAGCGTTTGCGGCGGCATACTCCTGTAGAAGACCTATAGCGTTCATGGCCATGAGCCAAGTTGGCTGAAGCCTCTGCGAATGGACCCAGTCATTCCGACGGTTCCATATATTCTATATCGCTGTTAGGAGCAGAGCAAACCTTGTACTATCCAAGCGTTCAGTGCCTTTAGATAACCAATCCGCTACGGAAATGGAAGGGCTAGCATAGATGCCCGAGGGAAGCCCAACAAGGCGAAGGACGTCCTTTGCACCTGGGCAATCGCGAAGGGCATGGATGGCTGATTCAATCACGGTTGGACAAAAGGGGCATTGACCACCCGTGTGGTGTATGGCCCGTAATCTGTCCCCGGTGGGCAATGCATCTCGGCCTGCACGCCAGCTAAAGGAGCGAATCTTAGGTAGCGTCGGAGCTTTGGAAATGATTTTCCAGAGTCGGTTAGGTCGTGCCATTGGCCGCATAGGTTGATGTAGAAAGAAATAACCGGATCTAACAGTATAGCTGCCAGAGTCATGCTGGCCCCAGACAAGAGTGTCCAGCTTATTGCGATTAATCGGAACCCGATGGATGCATTCAACATCATCCTTGTCAAAGTCCCTACGAAGTTTGGTTTCATCCCAAGAGGCGGAGTCGTATGTCATGTATTCCCGACATCACACCGGTAACTCGTCATTGTCCATATATTCACCGAATAGGGTAATCGGTTTGTCCCCGCCCCAGGTATCGCTAAGAATGCGTATCGAACTCTTAAGCCCCGGCCGCCAAAAATAATCGGGCCCAAGGGATTGTATCGCTTGGCTTATCCCTTTCTAGGCAAAAGATGCCTGTTTGTCCGCAGTTGCTTTCAGCAGGTCTCCCGATGGGTAGTATTTCGCGCGAAGGACTCTCGCCAAGAGAGAATCTGGGTGAGATATCAGATGCCAAATCTGCTTCCTCAAGAGAGCGATATTAAAGGTGCGTAGATCGCGGAAACCTAGACCCCCTACAGTTTTAGGTGTGCAGAGAGAGTCCCACGACAAAAGCGGCCAGCCTCGCTTATTACTGCGCCCTGACCACCAATAGCGACGAATAGACATAGTAATGTCATCAATGATGTTTTGTGGTAATAGGTAACATGACATTACGTACTGGGGCATCGCTTGCGCCACCGATTTAATGAGAATCTCTCTCCCACTATAGGAAAGGAAGCTGCTATCTCATTTACTCATCCGGGACTGCACTTTATCCCGAACGAAACCTAATGAGGCAGTCCTATTCCTTTTAATTAAAAGTGGCACCCCCAAATAAATGCCAGGATCATAAACTAAGCGTACACCTAGTGTTGACCGCATAGTATGAAGAAAAGCGGTAGAACACTTTTGACTGCAGAAGGCAGTAGATTTATCAAAGTTGACCGTTTGTCCCGAGGAAGAGGCATAAAGAGAAAGGACGTATCTTAGGCGAGCAACCTCCTCCGGCTCATTACGCAAGAACACCATGCTGTCATCAGCGAAGAGCAAATGAGTAACACGAGGTCCATGGCGACTGGCCCTTAGGCCCAATAACCGTCCTTCCCTTTGCTCCGTTTCCAGAGCTGCTGAGAGACCCTGGGAACAAATGAGGAAAAGGAATGGGGACAAAGGGTCACCCTGACGAATACCCCTGGTGGGAAAGAATTCCTCTGATAGGGTACCATTGACTCTGACCGAAAAGGAGACCGAAGAGACACACCGTAGGATGAGGTTTACCCACTTCCGGGCAAACCCCATACGTAGCATGACATCCTTCAAGAAGGACCATTCGACCCTGTCGAAGGCCTTTTCCATATCTAGCTTGACAGCAGCTCCTTGTGAAGACAATGTCCCACTAGAGTGAAGGGTGTGCACCAATTCGTGCGCAATGAGAATGTTATCAGTGATATTGCGGCCTCTAATGAACGCGACCTGGGAAGCACTGATACAAGAGGATAAAGTGGATTTAAGGCGATTAACGAGGACCTTAGAAACCGTCTTGTAAATGACAGTGCATAAGCTGATTGGTCGGAAGTGCTTCATGGTAGTAGGGTCAGAAGTCTTAGGAATGAGCACAATGATCGACCGATTAACTGATGCCATATCGGCCTTTCCCTGTAGAAGGTCCATGCAAAGGGATAAAAATTCCGGACCGATCATATCCCAATGTTGACGGTAAAAGCTACTAGGGAAGCCATCAATTCCTGGCAACTTTTTAGGATTGATATCCAGAAATGCGGCAGAGATTTCCTCTACAGTGAAGGGCCGCAATAGAGTGTCATTCATATACGAGGTGACAGTGGGGTGAATATTGCCCATCAACTCCAATGAAGACACCGGACAAGATGATGAAAAAATATCCTGAAAGTAGGAAGATGCAATTCGTAGCGTGTCGGCAGTGGAAGTCTGCCAGACTCCGTTCGCATCCATTAGCCCACGTATTGCGTTTTTCCTACGTCTCTTCGAGGCCCTCGCATGGAAATAGTTGGTGTTCTTGTCTCCATTGGTTAACCAAGAGATGCGAGAGCGTTGAGCCCAGTATGCCTCTCTAGCTACCGCTAACTTCCGGAGTTCCGATTTTGCGCTATGAAGCACAGAAAGGGCTTTCCGGGAAAGATAACGACGACGCAGGAGAGCGTTTATTGTATGTTGCAGCGCTTGCATGCGAAGATTAGAGTGCTTACGTTGGGAACATTGCCACTCATAAAGATTGTGGCGCAAAGCTGATATTTTGTCCAACAGGGACCCGGACGTAGAGGCCCAGGTTTGTCGATAGACTCAAATGCCCGATGGGTCATGGGCCCAACAAGCCTCAAACCGGAAATGGTCCATGGGCGGCGCAGGAGAATGGTACGTTGTGTTGATATTGTCCGTGTCCGTTATAATTACACTATGATCCGATTCAAGGGAGAATGAATGGAAATGTGTAAAATTGGGGTATTCGTGTAACCATTGAGAACAAGCAACAAATCGGTCAAGTCTTTCGCAGACTGGGTTGACGTTAGGCCCAGTGCGGGTCCAAGTGAACCAGCCCGTTTTGGGCTTACAGTCGAATAAATTATTGTGGGATAGATAGTCCCGAAAATTAAGGATTTGTGAACGAGGTCTGCGATTACCACCTTGTTTTTCCGAGTCATCGAGGATATCATTTAGGTCACCTCCGATGAGCCACGGAAGAGATGAATTCATTTTAAGGGAGTCGATGAGTTCCCATGTGCTGGTTTTCATATTCGTAGCCGCATAACCGTAAATACCAGTAAATCTAAAACGACATCCAGAACCATTCACGATAACATCAATATATCTCGTCGAAGACGAGAGAAAATCCAAAGTAACATTTTTATTATAAAGCAGGCATAAACCTAAACATAAAGAGCTGCTATCCACAGCAAAATACCCTTCATATCAAGGGAATGTTTAAGAGAATCAAACTTAGCGGAATTTAAACGAGTTTCTGATAAAAAAATAAAATCTGGACATAAACGAAAAACAATAGAGCGAAGTTCATGAACTGCCGAGGGCATACCAAGTCCTCGACAGTTCCAGCATATGGCTCTCATTTCTCTCGGCGGGGTTGACCGTCAACCACCGCCAAAGAGTTTTTGCTGCTCATCCCAGCTTTCTTTGGAATTTTCTCTAACTGTTTTCCAGCTTTCCCTGTTACCGAAGGAGATGTACGGAGCCGTTTGGCGATACCTCCAGTAATGATAGGTGAAGTGCGCTTAGTCTTTTTAGAGACAACTACATCCTTCCCTTTATCTGTCGTGGCAGCCAACCACACCTCAAACTCCGGGTTAACCGATTCCTTGCCTTTGTCAACCGGTTCCCTGCCTTTGTTATTACTTTCCCCTGTGGCCGTATCCTCCACGGTGGGCACTGGGATATCATCTTCATCGATGAGGATGAATATTTTTTCCGGCGGGGTGTCGGATGTATATGGCTGCACTGCATGATCATCATCCGCATCAGCATCCTTCGAGCCGTTAACCACGGACTCCTCATCCGCAGGAATCATGTCCAGCAGTGCAATGTCCAATGGCTCTAGATGGCCATCTGTCTCAGCATCCTTAACAGCATGGGCTAACTCCGGCTCGATGATTGGCAGAGGCGCTGCTGCATCAGAAAGCGGGGTGGCAAGCTCCTCCCCCAGCAGGTCGTCCTCCTCCAGGTTCATATTAACACCGTCAGGTTGCACAGGAGGTGTTTCCTTTTTCGGGGTAACAACCGTGGTGGCAGCCTTTTCCTTTCCTTTGTTTGTTGGAAAAGTAACAAGGAAAAATGTATAGACATGTAAGTAGAAGGCAAAATATGATTTATATGTATAAACCAACCCCGCATTCCATTTATATATACCGAAATAATCGTAAAGAAAACATGAGTAACCTGTAGTGTTCTCATGAGGTCGGGAAGTGGAGCCTGGTTCAAAATAACGGACCCAACCTCTTACATTGGTTTTGAGGGTTTGTTTAGGGGCTGGTGCACGAAGCCAGTCACCGTATGGCAGCCCCTCACTTGGCTTGTCCTTAAAGGCAGCACATGTAGCACGAAGGTGAGAAAGCATCCCACAACTGTGATAAAAGGTAGGGAGTTTTTCATATCGTACCGGGAGAATCTTTGGCTTTTCTGGATCCTCCTCATCTTCTAGTGCTACACCATGCCGGAGAGGCTGGGTAACATCAACAAGCACTCCAACCCGCAAGAACTGCACCCGGTTCCCTTCATCATCCTTACGCGTGTCGGTGCTTATCACTGTCCCTATGCCACTGCCTAGGGCACGTCCTGATGCATGGGCCACTTTGTCGCCTATCATCATCGCCAGAGGCACACGCAAGATACGAACCCATATCCTCATGTGCGTAAACTTATATTACTCCAGCGTCAGCTGAGGTTGAATGGGAGTTAGGGCTAGCCAATCTCGCTTGAAGGTCCATGGACCTCGTTTGAGGACTTCCTTAACCCGTGCAGCAAATTCAAATTTGAAAAGAAAGTAACCTGAACCTAGAATCGTAGTGGAGATGAGTTTATCGCTCTTCCACACTGTCGTAAAGACCTTCACAGGGGCAGTATCATCTGGCTTAGACGTGGGAAAGAGCTTCCCTAGAAGCGAGCATCTTTGATCCTCTAAAGGTAATGCCTTCGAAGCCTTAGGAGCATAAACCACAGTCTGCTCCTCTGCAGTGAACTGTAGGTTGTCAAAGTGCTCCAAGAAGGAATCAGAAGAGGCCATAGGTGGCGAGTAGGATTGTGAAGAGTTGGAACAGAAAGATTGGAGAGTAACTGCAGTATCGTGGAAGCAGTAAATTGCAAGAATGGAAAACCAGTAAGGAAGGTAGAGGGGGTATGTCCAATAATTATCCTTACTATACGTAAAGTTGAGATAATCCGATATAAAATTTTGAATTAAATCCAAGGATATCGATTCAAAATTCAAAGGTTTTAATTTTAATGGATTTGAGATAATCCACAAGGGGAGGCCGAGAATTTCGAATCCAGCAAACTTCCTAGCTTTTAGGAATGTAAAGTATGGTAAGTAGTGTTTGAGGCTAGGTAAAAGTCCTAGCAATAATTTAAATTTTAAATTAAATTTATCCAAATCCATGAGGAAAGGAGGGTCAGGATATTTGGAATATCCCTATTATTCTGGGATTGAACCAAAAGCTTAACGGTTTCGACGAAGAGTGGCGGCCGGAGGAAGTCGTTCACCGTTTCCAGCAGTAGCCGTTGTCCCAGGAGGTCGAAGTAAATCCAGTGAGGCACGTATGATGCAACAACCACCGGGAATGTGATCTGCATGGGCCATGAATGCAGTAAGGGAGTCAATAGTTTTGTTACGTGATTCCCATGACTGGAGACCAGCAACGAGGGCTCCAGAAGCCACCACAACGGTGGCCCATCTGACTTCATTCGTACGAAGAAGTCGAGCAGTGTACAAGGCCCAGGGGGCAGGAGCATTTCCATTCATAAGAATAGAAAGATTGAATACAAGGCCTTGAAGACCAGGATAATCCCTTCGCATCGAGGGAAGTTATGAGGAATGCAAGGCCCAACAGTGGTTTAACCCAATGCCAGAATGAGCCAATGACAAAAAGAATGGGAGCAAAATAATAGATCCACTGATGGATCCAATAAAATAGTAATGAAAACCCACCGAGGGTGGGAATTGATAAACTAAAAATGTAAAAAAAACAGTAAAATTAGAGAACCAAAGGGAAAAGATATACGTACCTTTGCTAATTCTGCCCTAGTGATGCATAAAGCCAATAAGAATGGTTGCATGATGGTGAATCGGAGAGGAGAGTGTGGTGGATAGATGGTGGTTGGAAGGGTGAAGGGCCAAAAAAGGGGCGGAGGAGACGGTGGCGAAGGGTTAGGAGGAGAGAGAATGAGAGAAAAAGCAAAGAGAGGAAATGAGAGAATTCAGAGAGAATTTTCATTCCCGTTCCCGACCTCACCCGTTGGAATTTTACCCGTTGGAAGTAAGAGAATTCAGAGAGAATTTTCATTCTCATTCCCGACCTCACCCGACCTCATCCGTTGGACTTTTAACTGAGTAAAAAGTACATAAATTGAGTTTTTGCAAAATAATCGTGTTGAAAAGCTCGTAATCAATTATATGAACTCCTAAAATTGGATCAAAACTTGTTTTTCGGTCCTTTTTGTAGTGGTTTCGAACGAGCGGGTCTAAATAGGCCTTAAAATGGACCCGTTGGACTTATAACTCCGTAAAAAGAACAGAAATTGAATTTTTGCAATACAATATTGTTGAAAAGCTCGTAATCACCGATATGAACTCTTAAGTTTTGATTAAAACTTGTTTTGCGGTCCTTTTTGTAGAGGTTTCGGACGAGCGGGTCTAAATGGGCCGTAAAATGGACCCGTTGGACTTTTAACTAAGTAAAAAGTACATAAATTGAGTTTTTGCAATATAATCGTGTTGAAAAGATCGTAATCAATTATATGAACTCCTAAAATTTGATTAAAACTTGTTTTTAAGTCATTTTTTGAAGAGGTTTTGGGCGAGCGGGTCTAAATGGGCTGTAAAATGGACCCATTGGACTTTTACCTGAGTAAAAAATACAGAAATTGACTTTTTGCTATATAATCTTGTTGAAAATCTCGTAATCAATTATATGAACTCCTAAAATTGGATCAAAACTTGTTTTTCGGTCCTTTTTGTAGTGGTTTCGGACGAGCGGGTCTAAATAGGCCTTAAAATGGACCCGTTGAACTTATAACTCCGTAAAAAGAACAGAAATTGAATTTTTGCAATACAATATTGTTGAAAAGCTCGTAATCACCGATATGAACTCTTAAGTTTTGATTAAAACTTGTTTTGCGGTCCTTTTTGTAGAGGTTTCGGACGAGCGGGTCTAAATGGGCCGTAAAATGGACCCGTTGGACTTTTAACTAAGTAAAAAGTACATAAATTGAGTTTTTGCAATATAATCGTGTTGAAAAGATCGTAATCAATTATATGAACTCCTAAAATTGATAAAAACTTGTTTTTCAGTCATTTTTGAAGAGGTTTCGGGCGAGCGGGTATAAATGGGCCGTAAAATGGACCCGTTGGACTTTTAACTGAGTAAAAAATACCGAATTTGAGTTTTTTCAATATAATCTTGTTGAAAAGCTTGTAATCAATTATATGAACACCTAAAATTTGATCAAAACTTGTTTTGCGGTCCTTTTTGTAGAAGTTTCGGACGAGCGGGTCTAAATGGGCCGTAAAATGGACCCGTTGGACTTTTAACTGAGTAAAAAGTACATAAATTGAGTTTTGCAATATAATCGTGTTGTAAAGATCGTAATCAATTATATGAACTCCTAAAATTTGATAAAAACTTGTTTTTCAGTCATTTTTGAAGAGGTTTCGGGCGAGCGGGTATAAATGGGCCGTAAAATGGACCCGTTGGACTTTTAATTGAGTAAAAAATACCGAATTTGTGTTTTTGCAATATAATCTTGTTGAAAAGCTCGTAATCAATTATATGAACTCCTAAATTTTGATCAAAACTTGTTTTTCGGTCCTTTTTGTAGAGGTTTCGGGCGAGCGGGTCTAAATGGGCCGTAAAATGGACCCGTTGGACTTTTAACTGAGTAACAAATACCGAATTTCAGTTTTTGCAATATAATCTTGTTGAAAAGCTCGTAATCAATTATATGAACTCCAAAAATTGGATCAAAACTTGTTTTTCAGTCATTTTTGTAGAGGTTTCGGACGAGCGGGTCTAAATGGGCCTTAAAATGGACCAGTTGAACTTATAGCTGCGTAAAAATAACAGAAATTGAATTTTTGCAATACAATAGTGTTTAAAAGCTCGTAATCAATAGTGTTTAAAAGATCGTAACCATTATATGAACTCCTAAAATTTGATGAAAACCTGTTTTTCCGGCATTTTTGAAGAGGTTTTAGGCGAGCGAGTATAAATGGGCTGTAAAATGGACCCGTTGGACTTTTAACTGAGTAAAAAATACCGAATTTGAGTTTTTGCAATATAATCTTGTTGAAAAGCTCGTAATCAATTATATGAACCCCTAAATTTTGATCAAAACTTGTTTTTCGGTCCTTTTTGTAGAGGTTTCGGACGAGCGGGTCTAAATGGGCCTTAAAATGGACCCGTTGAACTTATAACTGCGTAAAAAGAACAGAAATTGAAATTTTGCAATACAATAGTGTTAAAAAGATCGTAATCAACATTATGCACTCTTAAGTTTTGATTAAAACTTGTTTTGTGGTCCTTTATGTAGAGGTTTCGGACGAGCGGGTCTAAATGGGCCGTAAAATGGACCCGTTGGACTTTTAACTAAGTAAAAAGTACAAAAATTGAGTTTTTGCAGTATAATCGTGTTGAAAAGATCGTAAACAGTTATATGAACTCCTAAAATTTGATTAAACTTGTTTTTCAGTCATTTTTGAAGAGGTTTCGGAAGAACGGTTCTAAATGGGCCGTAAAATGGACCTGTTGGACTTTTAACTAAGTAAAAAATATAGAAATTGACTTTTTGCTATATAATCTTGTTGAAAAGCTCGTAATCAATTATATGAACTCCTAAAATTGGATCAAAACTTGTTTTTCGGTCCTTTTTGTAGTGGTTTCGGACAAGCGGGTCTCAATGGGCCTTAAAATGGACCCGTTGAACTTATAACTGCGTAAAAAGAACATAAATTAAATTTTTCCAATACAATAGTGTTGAAAAGCTCGTAATCACCGAAATGAACTCCTAAAATTTGATTGAAACTTGTTTTGCGATCCTTTTTGTAGAGGTTTCGGACGAGCGGGTCTAAATGGGCCGTAAAATGGACCCGTTGGACTTTTAACTGGGTAAAAAGTACATAAATTGAGTTTTTGCAATATAATCATGTTGAAA
Source organism: Hibiscus trionum (assembly GCA_030270665.1). NCBI lineage: Eukaryota > Viridiplantae > Streptophyta > Magnoliopsida > Malvales > Malvaceae > Hibiscus > Hibiscus trionum. Next base: position 33,082,837 of record BSYR01000026.1, on the reverse strand, counting down.
AGATCGTAATAAATTATATGAACTCCAAAAATTTGATTAAAACTTGTTTTTCAGTCATTTTTTAACAGGTTTCGGGCGAGCGGGTGTAAATGGGCCGTAAAATGAACCCGTTGGACTTTTAACTGAGTAAAAAAATACTGAATTTAAGTTTTTGCTATATATCTTGTTGAAAAGCTCGTAATCAATTATATGAACTCCTAAAATTTGATCAAAACTTGTTTTTCGGTCCATTTTGTAGAGGTTTCGGGCGAGCGGGTCTAAATGGGCCTTAAAATGGACCCGTTGAACTTATAACTGCGTAAAAAGAACATAAATTGAATTTTTGCAATACAATAGTGTTGAAAAGCTCGTAATCAACGATATGAACTCTTAAGTTTTGAGTAAAACTTGTTTTGCGGTCCTTTTTTGTAGAGGTTTCGGACGAGCGGGTCTAAATGGGCCGTAAAATGAACCCGTTGGACTTTTAACTAAGTAAAAAATACAGATATTGAGTTTTTGCAATATAATCGTGTTGAAACGATCATAATCAATTATATGAACTCCTAAAATTTGATTAAAACTTGTTTTTCAGTCATTTTTTGAAGAGGTTTCGGGCGAGCGGGTCTAAATGGGCTGTAAAATGGACCCGTTGGACTTTTACCTGAGTAAAAAATACAGAAATTGACTTTTGCTATATAATCTTGTTGAAAAGCTCGTAATCAATTATATGAACTCCTAAAATTTGATCAAAACTTGTTTTTCGGTCTTTTTTGTAGAGGTTTCGGACGAGCGAGTCTAAATGGGCCTTAAAATGGACCCGTTGAACTTATAAATGCGTAAAAAGAACAGAAATTGAATTTTTGCAATACAATAGTGTTGAAAAGCTCGTAATCAACGATATGAACTCTTAAGTTTTTATTAAAACTTGTTTTGCGGTCCTCTTTGTAGAGGTTTCGGACGAGCGGGTCTAAATGGGCCGTAAAATGGACCCGTTGGACTTTTAACTGAGTAAAAAGTACAAAAATTGAGTTTTTGCAGTATAATCGTGTTAAAAAGATCGTAATCAATGATATGAAGTCCTAAAATTTGATTAAAACTTGTTTTTCAGTCATTTTAGAAGAGGTTTCGACCGAGAGGGTCTAAATGGGCCGTAAAATGGACCCGTTGGACTTTTAACTGAGTAACAAATACCGAATTTCAGTTTTTGCAATATAATCTTGTTGAAAAGCTCGTAATCAATTATATGAACTCCAAAAATTGGATCAAAACTTGTTTTTTCAGTCATTTTTGTAGAGGTTTCGGACGAGCGGGTCTAAATGGGCCTTAAAATGGACCCGTTGAACTTATAGCTGCCTAAAAATAACAGAAATTGAATTTTTGCAATACAATAGTGTTTAAAAGCTCGTAATCAATAGTGTTTAAAAGATCGTAACCATTATATGAACTCTTAAAATTTGATTAAAACTTGTTTTTCAGGCATTTTTGAAGAGGTTTTAGGCGAGCGAGTATAAATGGGCTGTAAAATGGACCCGTTGGACTTTTAACTGAGTAAAAAATACCGAATTTGAGTTTTTGCAATATAATCTTGTTGAAAAGCTCGTAATCAATTATATGAACCCCTAAATTTTGATCAAAACTTGTTTTTCGATCCTTTTTGTAGAGGTTTCGGACGAGCGGGTCTAAATGGGCCTTAAAATGGACCCGTTGAACTTATAACTGCGTAAAAAGAACAGAAATTGAAATTTTGCAATACAATAGTGTTAAAAAGATCGTAATCAACATTATGCACTCTTAAGTTTTGATTAAAACTTGTTTTGCGGTCCTTTATGTAGAGGTTTCGGACGAGCGGGTCTAAATGGGCCGTAAAATGGACCCGTTGGACTTTTAACTAAGTAAAAAGTACAAAAATTGAGTTTTTGCAGTATAATCGTGTTGAAAAGATCGTAAACAATTATATGAACTCCTAAAATTTGATTAAACTTGTTTTTCAGTCATTTTTGAAGAGGTTTCGGAAGAGCGGTTCTAAATGGGCCGTAAAATGGACCTGTTGGACTTTTAACTAAGTAAAAAATATAGAAATTGACTTTTTGCTATATAATCTTGTTGAAAAGCTCGTAATCAATTATATGAACTCCTAAAATTGGATCAAAACTTGTTTTTCGGTCCTTTTTGTAGTGGTTTCGGACGAGCGGGTCTCAATGGGCCTTAAAATGGACCCGTTGAACTTATAACTGCGTAAAAAGAACAGAAATTGAATTTTTCCAATACAATAGTGTTGAAAAGCTCGTAATCGCCGAAATGAACTCCTAAAATTTGATTGAAACTTGTTTTGCGGTCCTTTTTGTAGAGGTTTCGGACGAGCGGGTCTAAATGGGCCGTAAAATGGACCCGTTGGACTTTTAACTGGGTAAAAAGTACATAGATTGAATTTTTGCAATATAATCATGTTGAAAAGATCGTAATAAATTATATGAACTCCTAAAATTTGATTAAAACTTGTTTTTCAGTCATTTTTTAACAGGTTTCGGGCGAGCGGGTGTAAATGGGCCGTAAAATGAACCCGTTGGACTTTTAACTGAGTAAAAAAATACCGAATTTGAGTTTTTGCAATATATCTTGTTGAAAAGCTCGTAATCAATTATATGAACTCCTAAAATTTGATCAAAACTTGTTTTTCGGTCCTTTTTGTAGAGGTTTCGGGCGAGCGGGTCTAAATGGGCCTTAAAATGGACCCGTTGAACTTATAACTGCGTAAAAAGAACAGAAATTGAATTTTTGCAATACAATAGTGTTGAGAAACTCGTAATCAACGATATGAACTCTTAAGTTTTGATTAAAACTTGTTTTGCGGTCCTTTTTTGTTGAGGTTTCGGACGAGCATGTCTAAATGGGCCGTAAAATGGACCCGTTGGACTTTTAGCTAAGTAAAAAATACAGAAATTGAGTTTTTGCAATATAATCGTGTTGAAACGATCATAATCAATTATATGAACTCCTAAAATTTGATTAAAACTTGTTTTTCAGTCATTTTTGAAGAGGTTTCGGGCGAGCGGGTCTAAATGGGCCGTAAAATGGACTCGTTGGACTTTTACCTGACTAAATAATACAGAAATTGACTTTTTTCTATATAATCTTGTTGAAAAGCTCGTAATCAATTATATGAACTCCTAAAATTTATTTAAAACTTGTTTTTCAGTAATTTTTGAAGAGGTTTCGGGCGAGCGGGTGTAAATGGGCCGTAAAATGGACCCGTTGGACTTTTAACTTAGTAAAAAATTCCGAATTTGAGTTTTTGCAATATATCTTGTTGAAAAGTTCGTAATCAATTATATGAACTCCTAAAATTTGATCAAAACTTGTTTTTCGGTCCTTTTTTTAGAGGTTTCGGGCGAGCGGGTCTAAATGGGCCTTAAAATGGACCCATTGAACTTATAACTGCGTAAAAAGAACATAAATTGAATTTTTGTAGTACAATAGTGTTGAAAAGCTCGTAATCAACGATATGAACTCTTAAGTTTTGATTAAAACTTGTTTTGCGGTCCTTTTTTGTAGAGGTTTCGGACGAGCGGGTCTAAATGGGCCGTAAAATTGACCCGTTGGACTTTTAACTAAGTAAAAAATACAGAAATTGATTTTTTGCAATATAATCGTGTTGAAACGATCGTAATCAATTATATGAACTCCTAAAATTTTATTAAAACTTGTTTTTCAGTCATTTTTGAAGAGGTTTCGGGCGAGCGGGTCTAAATGGGCCGTAAAATGGACCCGTTGGACTTTTACCTGAGTAAAAAATACAGATATTGACTTTTTGCTATATAATCTTGTTGAAAAGCTCGTAATCAATTATATGAACTCCTAAAATTGGATCAAAACTTGTTTTTCGGTCCTTTTTGTATTGGTTTCGGACGAGCGGGTCTAAATGGGCCTTAAAATGGACCCGTTAAACTTATAACTGTGTAAAAAGAACAGAAATTGAATTTTTGCAATACAATAGTGTTGAAAAGCTCGTAATCACCGATATGAACTCTTAAGTTTTGATTAAAACTTGTTTTGCGATCCTTTTTGTAGAGGTTTCGGACGAGCGGGTCTAAATGGGCCGTAAAATGGACCCGTTGGACTTTTAACTGAGTAAAAAGTACATAAATTGAGTTTTTGCAATATAACCGTGTTGAAAAGATCGTAATCAATTATATGAACTCCTAAAGTTTGATTAAAACTTGTTTTTCAGTCATTTTTGAAGAGGTTTCGGGCGAGCGGGTCTAAATGGGCCGTAAAATGAACCCGTTGGACTTTTACCTGAGTAAAAAATACTGAAATTGACTTTTTGCTATATAATCTTGTTGAAAAGCTCGTAACGAATTATATGAACTCCTAAAATTAGATCAAAACTTGTTTTTCAGTCCTTTTTGTAGTGGTTTCGGACGAGCGGGTCTAAATGGGCCTTAAAATGGACTCGTTGAACTTATAACTGCGTAAAAAGAACATAAATTGAATTTTTGCAATACAATAGTGTTGAAAAGATCGTAATCACCGATATGAACTCTTAAGTTTTGATTAAAACTTGTTTTGCGGTTCTTTTTGTAGAGGTTTCGGACGAGCGGGTCTAAATGGGCCGTAAAATGGACCCGTTGGACTTTTAGCTGAGTAAAAAATACCGAATTTGAGTTTTTGCAATATAATCTTGTTTAAAAGCTCGTAATCAATTATATGAACTCCTAAAATTTGATCAAAACTTGTTTTTCAGTCATTTTTGAAGAGGTTTCGGACGAGCGGGTCTAAATGGGCCTTAAACTGGACCCGTTGAACTTATAACTGCGTAAAAAGAACAGAAATTAAATTTTTGCAATACAATCGTGTTGAAAAGATCGTAATAAGTTATATGAACTCCTAAAATTTGATTAAAACTTGTTTTCAGTCATTTTTGAAGAGGTTTCGGGCGAGCGGGTCTAAATGGGTCGTAAAATGGACCCGTTGGACTTTTAACTGAGTAAAAAGTACAAAAAATGAGTTTTTGCAATATAATCGTGTTGAAAAGATCATAATCAATTATATGAACTCCTAAAATTAGATTAAAAGTTGTTTTTTAGTCATTTTTGAAGAGGTTTCCGGCGAGCGGGTATAAATGGGCCGTAAAATGGACCCGTTGGACTTTTAACTGAGTAAAAAATACCAAATTTGAGTTTTTGCAATATAATCTTGTTGAAAAGCTCGTAATCAATTATATGAACTCCTAAATTTTGATCAAAACTTGTTTTTCGGTCCTTTTTGTATAGGTTTCGGGCGAGCGGGTCTAAATGGGCCTTAAAATGGACCCGTTGAACTTATAACTGCGTAAAAAGAACAGAAATTTAATTTTTGCAATACAATAGTGGTGAAAAGCTCGTAATCAACGATATGAACTCTTAAGTTTTGATTAAAACTTGTTTTGCGGTCCTATTTTGTAGAGGTTTCGGACGAGCGAGTATAAATGGGCCGTAAAATGGACCCGTTGGACTTTTAGCTGAGTAAAAAGTACATAAATTGAGTTTTTGCAATATAATCGTGTTGAAACGATCGTGATCAATTATATGAACTCCTAAAATTTGATTAAAACTTTTTTTTCAGTCATTTTTTGAAGAGGTTTCGGACGAGCGGGTCTAAATGGGCCGTAAAATGGACCCGTTGGACTTTTACCCAAGTAAAAAATACCGAATTTGAGTTTTAGCAATATAATCTTGTTGAAAAGCTCGTAATCAATTATATGAACTCCTAAAATTTGATCAAAACTTGTTTTTCGGTCCTTTTTGTAGAGAATTCGGGCGAGCGGGTCTAAATAGGCCTTAAAATGGACCCGTTGAACTAATAACTGCGTAAAAAGAACAGAAATTGAATTTTTGCAATACAATAGTGTTGAAAAGCTCGTAATCAACGATATGAACTCTTAAGTTTTGATTAAAACTTGTTTTGCGGTCCTTTTTGTAGAGGTTTCGGACGAGCGGGTCTAAATGGGCCGTAAAATGGACCCGTTGGACTTTTAACTAAGTAAAAAATACAGAAATTGAGTTTTTGCAATATAATCGTGTCGAAACGATCGTAATCAATTATATGAACTCCTAAAATTTGATTAAAACTTGTTTTTCAGTCATTTTTGAAGAGGTTTCGGGCGAGCGGGTCTAAATGGGCCGTAAAATGGACCCGTTGGACTTTTACCCAAGTAAAAAATACAGAAATTGACTTTTTGCTATATAATCTTGTTGAAAAGCTCGTAATCAATTATACGAACTCCTAAAATTGGATCAAAACTTGTTTTTCGGTCCTTTTGTAGTGGTTTCGGACGAGCGGGTCTAAATAGGCCTTAAAATGGACCCGTTGAACTTATAACTGCGTAAAAAAACAGAAATTGAATTTTTGCAACACAATAGTGTTGAAAAGCTCGTAATCACCGATATGAACTCTTAAGTTTTGATTAAAACTTGTTTTGCGGTCCTTTTTGTAGAGGTTTCGGACGAGCGGGTCTAAATGGGCCGTAATATGGACCCGTTGGAGTTTTAACTGAGTAAAAAGTACATAAATTGAGTTTTTGCAATATAATCGTGTTGAAAAGATCGTAATCAATTATATGAACTCCTAAAATTTGATAAAAACTTGTTTTTCAGTCATTTTTGAAGAGGTTTCGGGCGAGCGGGTATAAATGGGCCGTAAAATGGACCCGTTGGACTTTTAACTGAGTAAAAAATACCGAATTTGAGTTTTTGCAATATAATCTTGTTGAAAAGCTCGTAATCAATTATATGAACTCCTAAAATTTGATCAAAACTTGTTTTTCGGTCCTTTTTGTAGAGAATTCGGGCGAGCGGGTCTAAATAGGCCTTAAAATGGACCCGTTGAACTAATAACTGCGTAAAAAGAACAGAAATTGAATTTTTGCAATACAATAGTGTTGAAAAGCTCGTAATCAACGATATGAACTCTTAAGTTTTGATTAAAACTTGTTTTGCGGTCCTTTACGTAGAGGTTTCGGACGAGCGGGTCTAAATGGGCCGTAAAATGGACCCGTTGGACTTTTAACTAAGTAAAAAATACAGAAATTGAGTTTTTGCAATATAATCGTGTCGAAACGATCGTAATCAATTATATGAACTCCTAAAATTTGATTAAAACTTGTTTTTCAGTCATTTTTGAAGAGGTTTCGGGCGAGCGGGTCTAAATGGGCCGTAAAATGGACCCGTTGGACTTTTACCCAAGTAAAAAATACAGAAATTGACTTTTTGCTATATAATCTTGTTGAAAAGCTTGTAATCAATTATACGAACTCCTAAAATTGGATCAAAACTTGTTTTTCGGTCCTTTTTGTAGTGGTTTCGGATGAGCGGGTCTAAATGGGCCTTAAAATAGACCTGTTGAACTTATAACTGCGTAAAAAGAACAGAAGTTGAATTTTTGCAGTACAATAGTGATGAAAAGCTCGTAATCACCGATATGAACTATTAAGTTTTGATTAAAACTTCTTTTGCGGTCCTTTTTGTAGAGGTTTCAGACGAGCGGGTCTAAATTTGCCGTAAAATGGACCCGTTGGACTTTTAACTGAGTAAAAAGTACATAAATTGAGTTTTTGCAATATAATCATGTTGAAAAGATCGTAATCAATTATATGAACTCCTAAATTTTGATTAAAACTTGTTTTTCAGTCATTTTTGAAGAGGTTTCGGGCGAGCGGGTCTAAATGGGCCGTAAAATGGACACGTTGGACTTTTAACTGAGTAAAAAAATACCGAATTTGAGTTTTTGCAATATAATCTTGTTGAAAAGCTCGTAATCAATTATATGAACTCCTAAAATTTGATCAAAACTTGTTTTTCGGTCTTTTTTGTAGAGGTTTCGGACGAGCGGGTCTAAATGGGCCTTAAAATGGACCCGTTGAACTTATAACTGCGTAAAAAGAACAGAAATTGAAATTTTGTAATACAATAGTGTTGAAAAGCTCGTAATCAACGATATGAACTCTTAAGTTTTGATTAAAACTTGTTTTGCGGTCCTGTTTGTAGAGGTTTCGGACGAGCGGGTCTAAATGGGCTGTAAAATGGACCCTTTGGACTTTTAACTGAGTAAAAAGTACAAAAATTGAGTTTTTGCAATATAATCGTGTTGAAAAGATCGTAATCAATTATTTGAACTCCTAAAATTTGATTAAACTTGTTTTTCAGTCATTTTTAAAGAGGTTTCGGGTGAGCGGGTCTAAATGGGCCGTAAAATGGACCCGTTGGACTTTTAACTGAGTAAAAAATACCGTGTTGAACTAATATTTTGATATAATAATTGAAAAATGTTTTGGACTGATTTAAAAAGTATTTAAAACATTTCCAAAGTCCAAACAACTTGAAATTATGTTTAGGGAAGTTTTTAAAAAGGTTTTACATGTTTTTCAAAGCCAAACTTAACAAAACTGTCCAGGTGTTTCGAAACACCTTAGGGCGTTTCGAAACAGGGGATTCCAGTGGCAAAATCGTTTCGATACTCGTATCGAAACGAGCTTTCCTTGGACAGGATTTTTGCCCAGCGTTTCGAAACGGGCTAGGCCGTTTCAATACGCCTACGTGGCATTGACCATAACGGTCATAAAACCCAACGGCTCTTTCCCAACCAACTTTCAAATGCAGGCGTTTCGATACAGGCTTATAGCGTTTCGATACGCGTTTCGAAACGGCAAGGGGGTGTTCCGAAACGGGTACCCTGACAGAATGCAACGACTCTTTCTACATTGAGAGTGTTTCGAAACGGCTTCGAGCGTTTCGAAACGGGGAGCTGCAGAACTGCATTTATGGTGGGAATTAAAGTCCTCAACGGCTCCGATTTGATCCCAATGGCTAGTAACGGCTACAAACTCATTTGGGAGTATAAAAGGGACATCCAAGCATCAAGAGAAGGCTAATGCTCATATTGTCAAACATCAAATGATCAAGAAATTGTCTTAGTGCTTAATTTGTCATTTCTTGTATAGACAAACACTAGTGAGCCAAAATTGTCAAATTTGATCAAGTGTTTTAGGTTTCGGGTGAGTGCTTAATTGTGCAAACAAGCACCTAATAGAGGGTTTTAAGTTTGCTTTGTTTATCTCTTTGTAAAAGAGGGTTTTGATCAAGGCTTTGGGTAGAAGCTTGATCGTTTGTAAGGGTTACCTCCTAAGCCTAGAAAAGGGGACGAATCAATAGTGGATTGATTGAGAAATCCTTAGTGGGGAGCTAAGTTAGTGGATGTAGACCTTGGTTAGAAGGTTGAACCACTATAAATCATTGTGTCAATTTCCATTCTAGCTTCCTAAACCCTAACACCCAAAAATCCACCTCTCCACCACTTGGTGAGCTAAATTGGTTGATCGAATCAAGCCCCATACAACTCAACAATTAGTATCAGAGCTTGGCTCAATCGAAGGGGATTCACATCCTATTGAGAAGATCCGGCAAGCTCGATCACTTTTTCTTCAACCGGCTCAAATGGCACAATCTATCGACAAACCGCCTTTCTTTGACAGAACCCACTATGCCCATTGGAAGATAAAGATGAATTTCTTCATCAAATCTAGAGATTACAAGCTATGAGATATAGTTGAAGATGGTCCGTTCGTACCTCAAAGAAGCAAAGCGGAGTGGAGTGCCGACGATCGCAAGAAGATGGAGCTTAATTGCAAAGCCTTGCACATTTTGTTTTGTGCTTTTGGCCCAACCATCTATGAGAAGATGTCTTCTTGTGAGAGTGCCAAGGAGGTATGGGACAAGCTTGAAGTCACATACGAGGGAACCGATGAAGTCAAGGAGACCAAAATTGGGCTCCTAACCTTAGAGTATGAGAACTTCAAGATGGATCCGGAAGAGAACATCGAGAAGATGTTTGATTGATTCTCCACCATCACCAATTGTCTTAAAGGTTATGGAGAAGCCATCCCGGAAGAAAAGCTTGTCCGAAAGCTCATCTACTCACTTCCCGAGTCATGGGACTCAAAGAGGACCGCCATCATCGAAGCCAAAAATTTGAAGACTTTGAAGCTTGATGAACTCATGGGGTCTCTCCTTACTCATCAAATCATGAAGAAGAACAAAGAAGATGAGAAGAAGAGGGAAGAAATTAGAGCTATGGGAGAGAAGAAAATCCAAGGGCTTGGTATAAATGCAAGTGCCATGGCTCTCAAATCCTCTACTTGCCATCATGTCTACTCAAGTGAAGAGGAGGATGAAGATGAAGAGATAGTTCATCTCTTCAAGAAGTGTGCCCCGTTCATGAAGAAAGCCTTGAGAGAGCTTGAACGAGAACCTAAAAGAAAGGAGAGGGCAAGCACTTCAAGCCATAAGAAGAAGGCACATGTGGCTACTTGGAGTGATGAGGACTCCACCGACGATGAACAAGCCAACCTTTGCCTTATGGCCATCGAAGAAGATTCAAGGGTAACTTCTAATTCATCTACTTCATGTTCTTATTCCTTTGATGAATTACAAGATGCCTATGATGATTTGGTTTTAGATTTTAAAAGCCACATTTTGAAAAACAATAAATTGATTTCAAAGTTAAAAATTCAAAATGATTTGCTTTCTAAAACCAAACTTGAACTTGAAGCAAAACTTGAAGAGTTTGAATTAAAATGTTTTGATTTACAAAAATTGCTTCAAAATGTTCAAGAAGAAAAAGATTTGATTTCCAAAGAGCTTGAAAAGAAAAACAATTTTGGAAAATCAAATTTTTATGTTAGACAATCTAGTGCCCCTGGATTTATAAAAGGTAAATGCTTTAGAAGTGTTTGGGTCCCAAAAGGACTAACCACCTCAATTAAAAAGGATGACATTGAAAAATGGATTCCTAAGGGGACTAAAATTTGTGCTACTAACGTTTATGGATCCAAAGCAATTTGGATACCAAAAATTACTTGATTGTCTATTGTTAGGTGTAATGGAGATGTTCATCAAGTCAAACATTGAGGGGGAGCTCCATGCACACAATAAAGAACACTTGAAGAAGGAAGGCTTCACATCCTACCTTGAGTTCAAGTGTTGGTAAAAATCTAGTTGCTTTAGTGTTTATTTGTTTTATTTTTATTTATGTCAAGTAGATGATCATATATGATGGACTAACATCTTTGATGATGCTTTGAGTAAGGGGGAGCCAATTTTAAACCAAAATTTTTAAGTTTGTCATTTTTTTGCCTCCTATGTTATTTTGAGCTAAATGTCATTTTAAATTCTTTTTGATATAACAAAAAGGGGGAGAAATGGTTTGAGAAAAATTGAATTTTCAATTTTCAAATGAATAAGGGGGAGCTTTATTTGATTTCACATCTTTAATCTCTTATTCACATTTTTAAAGTTAAAGGGGGAGAATCCCAAACAATTTTTCAAGTGAGTTTTATTATATCAAAAAGGGGGAGATTGTAGAACTAATGTTTTGATATAATAATTGAAAAATGTTTTGGACTGATTTAAAAAGTATTTAAAACATTTCCAAAGTCCAAACAACTTGAAATTATGTTTAGGGAAGTTTTTAAAAGGGTTTTACATGTTTTTCAAAGCCAAACTTAACAAAACTGTCCAGGTGTTTCGAAACACCTTAGGGCGTTTCGAAACAGGGGATTCCAGTGGCAAAATCGTTTCGATACTCGTATCGAAACGGGCTTTCCTTGGACAGGATTTTTGCCCAGCGTTTCGAAACGGGCTAGGCCGTTTCGATACGCCTACGTGGCATTGACCATAACGGTCATAAAACCCAACGGCTCTTTCCCAACCAACTTTCAAATGCAGGCGTTTCGATACGGGCTTATAGCATTTCGATACGCGTTTCGAAACGGCACGGGGGTGTTCCGAAACGGGTACCCTGACAGAATGCAACGACTCTTTCTACATTGAGAGTGTTTCGAAACGACTTCGAGCGTTTCGAAACAGGGAGCTGCATAACTGCATTTATGGTGGGATTTAAAGTCCTCAACGGCTCCGATTTGATCCCAACGGCTAGTAACGACTACAAACTCATTTGGGAGTATAAAAGGGACCTCCAAGCATCAAGAGAAGGCTAATGCTCATATTGTCAAACATCAAATGATCAAGAAATTGTCTTAGTGCTTAATTTGTCATTTCTTGTATAGACAAACACTAGTGAGCCAAAATTGTCAAATTTGCTCAAGTGTTTTAGGTTTTGGGTGAGTGCTTAATTGTGCAAACAAGCACCTAATAGAGGGTTTTAAGTTTTCTTTGTTTATCTCTTTGTAAAAGAGGGTTTTGATCAAGGCTTTGGGTAGAAGCTTGATCGTTTGTAAGAGTTACCTCCTAAGCCTAGAAAAGGGGACGAACCAATAGTGGATTGATTGAGAAATCCTTAGTGGGGAGCTAAGGTAGTGGATGTAGACCTTGGTTAGAAGGTTGAACCACTATAAATCATTGTGTCAATTTCCATTCTAGCTTCCTAAACCCTAACACCCAAAAATCCACCTCTCCACCACTTGGTAAGCCAAATTGGTTGATCGAATCGAGCCCCATACAACTCAACATACCGAATTTGAGTTTTTGCAATATAATCTTGTTGAAAAGCTCGTAATCAATTATATGAACTCCTAAAATTTGATCAATACTTATTTTTCGGTCCTTTTTGTAGAGGTTTCGAACGAGCGGGTCTAAATGGGCCGTAAAATGGACCCGTTGGACTTTTAACTGAGTAAAAAATACCGAATTTGTGTTTTTGCAATATAATCTTGCTGAAAAGATCGTAATCAATTATATAAACTCCTAAAATTTGATCAAAACTTATTTTTCGGTCATTTTTGAAGAGGTTTCGGGCGAGCGGGTCTAAATGGGCCGCAAAATGGACTCGTTGGACTTTCAACTAAGTAAAAAATACCGAATTTGAGTTTTTGTAATATAATCTTGTTGAAAAGCTCGTAATCAATTATATGAACTCCTAAAATTGGATCAAAACTTGTTTTTCGGTCCTTTTTGTAGAGGTTTCGGACGAGCGGGTCTAAATGGGCCTTAAAATGGACTCGTTAAACTTATAACTGCGTAAAAAAATAGAAATTGAATTTTTGCAATACAATAGTGTTGAAAAGTTCGTAATCAAAACTTGTTTTTCAGTCCTTTTTGTAGAGGTTTCGGACGAGGGGGTCTAAATGGGCCGTAAAATGAACCCGTTGGACTTTTAACTGAGTAAATAGTACAAAATTGAGTTTTTGCAATATAATCGTGTTGAAAAGATCGTAAATAATTATAAGAACTCCTAAAATTTGATTAAACTTGTTTTTCAGTCATTTTTGAAGAGGTTTCGGGCGAGCGGGTCTAAATGGGCCGTAAAATGGACTCGTTGGACTTTTAACTGCGTAAAAAATACCGAATTTGAGTTTTTGCAATATAATCTTGTTGAAAAGCTTGTAATCAATTATATGAACTCCTAAAATTGGATCAAAACTTGTTTTCGGTCCTTTTTGTAGAGGTTTCGGACGAGCGGGTCTAAATGGGCCTTAAAATGGACCTGTTGAACTTATAACTGCGTAAAAAGAACAGAAATTGAAATTTTGCAATACAATAGTGTTGAAAATCTCGTAATCAACGATATGAACTCTTAAATTTTGATTAAAACTTGTTTTGCGGTCCTTTTTGTAGAGGTTTCGGACGAGCGGGTCTAAATGGGCCGTAAAATGGACTCGTTGGACTTTTAACAGAGTAAAAAGTACAAAATTTGAGTTTTTGCAATATAATCGTGTTGAAAAGATCGTAATCAATGATATGAAGTCCTAAAATTTGATTAAAACTTGCTTTTCGGTCATTTTTGAAGAGGTTTCGGGCGAGCGGGTCTAAATGGGTCATAAAATGGACCCGTTGGACTTTTAACTGAGTAAAAAATACTGAATTTGTGTTTTTGCAATATAATCTTATTGAAAATATCGTAATCAATTATATGAACTCCTAAAATTAGATCAAAACTTATTTTTCGGTCTTTTTTGTAGAGGTTTCCTGCGAGCAGGTCTAAATGGGCCGTAAAATGGACCCGTTGGACTTTTAACTGAGTAAAAAATATCAAATTTGAGTTTTTGCAATGTAATCTTGTTGAAAAGCTCGTAATGAATTACATGAACTCCTAAAATTGGATCAAAACTTGTTTTTCGATCCTTTTTGTAGAGGTTTCGGACGAGCGGGTCTAAATGGGCCTTAAAATGGACCCGTTGAACTTATAACTGCGTAAAAAGAACAGAAATTGAATTTTTGCAATACAATAGTGTTGAAAAGCTCGTAATCAACGATATGAACTCTTAAGTTTTGATTAAAACTTGTTTTGCGGTCCTTTTGTAAAGGTTTTAGACGAGCGGGTCTAAATGGGCCATAAAATGGACCCGTTGGACTTTTAACTGAGTAAAAAGTACAAAAATTGTGTTTTTGCAATATAATCGTGTTGAAAAGATCGTAATCAATTATATGAACTCCTAAAATTTGATTAAAACTTGTTTTTCAGTCATTTTTGAAGAGGTTTCGGGCGAGCAGGTCTAAATGGGCCGTAAAATGGACCCATTGGACTTTTAACTGAGTAAAAAATACCGAATTTGAGGTTTTGCAATATAATCTTGTTGAAAAGCTCGTAATCAATTATATGAAATCCTAAAATTTGATCAAAACTTGTTTTCGATCCTTTTTGTAGAGGTTTCGGACGAGCGGGTCTAAATGGGCCTTAAAATGGACCCGTTGAACTTATAACTGCTAAAAAAGAACAGAAATTGAATTTTTGCAATACTATCGTGTTGAAAAGATCGTAATCAGTTATATGAACTCCTAAAATTTGATTAAAACTTGTTTTTCTGTCATTTTTGAAGAGGTTTCGGGCGAGCGGGTCTAAATGGGTCGTAAAATGGACCCGTTGGACTTTTAACTAAGTAAAATGTACAAAAATTGAGTTTTTGCAATATAATCGTATTGAAAAGATCGAAATCAATTATATGAACTCCTAAAATTTGACTAAAACTTGTTTTTCAGTCATTTTTAAGAGGTTTCGGGCTAGCAGGTCTAAATGGGCCGTAAAATGGACCTGTTGGACTTTTAACTGAGTAAAAAATGCCGAATTTGAGTTTTTGCAATATAATCCTGTTGAAAAGATCGTAATCAATTATATGAACACCTAAAATTTGATCAAAACTTGTTTTTCGGTCCTTTTTGTAGAGTTTCGGGCGATCGGGTCTAAATGGGCCTTAAAATGGACCCGTTGAACTTATAACTGCGTAAAAAGAACAGAAATTGAATTTTTGCAATACAATAGTGTTGAAAAGCTCATAATTAACGATATGAACTCTTACGTTTTGATTAAAACTTGTTTTGCGGTCCTTTTGTAGAGGTTTCGAACGAGCGGGTCAAAATGGGCCTTAAAATGGACCCGTTGGACTTTTAACTGAGTAAAAAATACAGAAATTGAGTTTTTGCAATATAATCATGTTGAAACGATCGTAATCAATTATATGAACTCCTAAAATTTGATTAAAACTTGTTTTTCAGTCATTTTTAAAGAGGTTTCGGGCGAGCGGGTCTAAATGGGCCGTAAAATGGACCCGTTGGACTTTTAACTGAGTAAAAAAATACCGAATTTGAGTTTTTGGAATATAATCTTGTTGAAAAGCTCGTAATCAATTATAGGAACTTGTAAAATTTGATCAAAACTTGTTTTTCGGTCCTTTTTGTACAGGTTTCGGACGAGCGGGTCTAAATGGGCCTTAAGATGGACCCGTTGAACTTATAACTGCGTAAAAAGAACAAAAATTGAATTTTTGCAATGAAATAGTGTTGAAAAGCTCGTAATCAACGATATGAACTCATAAGTTTTGATTAAAACTTGTTTTGCGGTCCTTTTTGTAGAGGTTTCGGACGAACGGGTCTAAATGGGCTGTAAAATGGACCCGTTGGACTTTTAACTGACTAAAAAGTACAAAAATTGAGTTTTTGCAATATAATCGTGTTGAAAAGATCGTAATTAATTATATGAACTCCTAAAATTGGATCAAAACTTGTTTTTCGGTCCTTTTTGTAGAGGTTTCGTACGAGCGGGTCTAAATGGGCCTTAAAATGGACCCGTTGAACTTATAACTGCGTAAAAACAACAGAAATTGAATTTTTGCAATACAATAGTGTTGAAAAACTGGTAATCAACGATATGAACTCTTATGTTTTTATTAAAACTTGTTTTGCGGTCCTTTTTGTAGAGGTTTCGGACGAGCGGGTCTAAATGGGCCGTAAAATGGACCCGTTGGACTTTTAACTGGGTAAAAAGTATAAAAATTGAGTTTTTGCAATATAATCGTGTTGAAAAGATCGTAATCAATGATATGAAGTCCTAAAATTTGATTAAAACTTTTTTTTCGGTCATTTTTAAGAGGTTTCGGGCGAGCGGGTCTAAATGGGCCGTAAATTGGACCCGTTGGACTTTTAACTGAGTAAAAAATAGGGAATTTGAGTTTTTGCAATATAATCTTGTTGAAAATCTCGTAATCAATTATATGAACTCCTAAAATTTGATCAAAACTTGTTATTCAGTCATTTTTGAAGAGGTTTCGGTCGAGCGGGTCTAAATGGGCCTTAAAATGGACCCGTTGAACTTATAACTGCGTAAAAAGAACAGAAATTAAATTTTTGCAATGCAATCGTGTTGAAAAGATTGTAATCAGTTATATGAACTCCTAAAATTTAATTAAAACTTGGTTTTCAGTCATTTTTGAAGAGGGTTCGGGCGAGCGGGTCTAAATGGGTCGTAAAATGGACCCGTTGGACTTTTAACTGAGTAAAAAATACAGAAATTGAGTTTTTGCAAAATAATCGTGTTGAAAAGATCGTAATCACTTATATGAACTCCTAAAATTTGATTAAAACTTGTTTTTCAGTCATTTTTGAAGAGGTTTCGGGCGAGCGGGTCTAAATGGGCCGTAAAATGGACCCGTTGGACTTTTAACTGAGTAAAAAATAGGGAATTTGAGTTTTTGCAATATAATCTTGTTGAAAAGCTCGTAATCAATTATATGAACTCCTAAAATTGGATCAAAACTTGTTTTTCGGTCCTTTTTGTAGTGGTTTCGGACGAGCGGGTTTAAATGGGCCTTAAAATGGACCCGTTGAACTTATAACTGCGTAAAAAGAACATAAATTGAATTTTTGCAATACAATAGTGTTGAAAAGCTTGTAATCAACGATATGAACTCTTAAGTTTTGATTAAAACTTGTTTTGCGGTCCTTTTTGTTGAGGTTTCGGACGAGCGGGTCTAAATGGGCCGTAAAATGGACCTGTTGGAGTTTTAACTGAATAAAAAGTATATAAATTGAGTTTTTGCAATATAATCGTGTTGAAAAGATCGTAATCAATTATAATTAACTCCTAAAATTTGATTAAAACTTGTTTTTCAGTCATTTTTGAAGAGGTTTCGGGCGAGCGGGTCTAAATGGACCCGTTGGACTTTTAACTGAGTAAAAAGTACAAAAATTGAGTTTTTGCAATATTATCGTGTTGAAAAGATCGTAATCAATGATATGAAGTCCTAAAATTTGATTAAAACTTGTTTTTCGGTCATTTTTGAAGAGGTTTCGGGGGAGTAGGTCAAAATGGGCCGTAAAATAGACCCGTTGGAATTTTAACTGAGTAAAAAATACCGAATTTGAGTTTTTGCAATATAATCTGGTTGAAAAGCTCGTAATCAATTATATGAACTCCTAAAATTGGATCAAAACTTGTTTTTCGGTCCTTTTTGTAGAGGTTTCAGTCGAGCAGGTCTAAATGAGCCTTAAAATGGACACGTTCAACTTATAACTGCGTAAAAAGAACAGAAATTGAATTTTTGCAATACAATAGTGTTGAAAAGCTCGTAATCAACGATATGAACTCTTAAGTTTTGATTAAAACTTGTTTTGCGGTCCTTTTTGTAAAGGTTTCGGACGAGCGGGTCTAAATGGGCCGTAAAATGGACCCATTGGACTTTTAACTAAGTAAAAAGTACATAAATTGAGTTTTTGCAATATAATCTTGTTGAAAAGATCGTAATCAATTATATGAACTCCTAAAATTTGATCAAAACTTATTTTTCGGTCATTTTTGAAGAGGTTTCGGGCGTGCGGGTCTAAATGAACCGTAAAATGGACCCGTTGGACTTTTAACTGAGTAAAAAATACCGAATTTAAGTTTTTGCAATATAATCTTGTTGAAAAGCTCGTAATCAATTATATGAACTCCTAAAATTGGATCAAAACTTTTTTTCGGTCCTTTTTGTAGAGTTTTCGGACGAGCGGGTCTAAATGGGCCGTAAAATGGACCCGTTGGACTTTTAACTGAGTAAAAAGTACAAAAATTGAGTTTTTGCAATATAATCGTGTTGGAAAGATCGTAATCAATTATATGAACTCCTACAATTTGATTAAAACTTTTTTTTCGGTCATTTTTGAAGAGGTTTCGGGCGAGCGGGTTTAAATGGGCCGTAAATTGGACTCGTTGGTCTTTTAACTGAGTAAAAAATACCGAATTTGAGTTTTTGCAATATAATATTGTTGAAAAGCTCGTAATCAATTATATGAACTCCTAAAATTAGATCAAAACTTGTTATTCGGTCCTTTTTGTAGAGGTTTCGGACGAGCGGGTCTAAATGGGCCTTAAAATGGACCCGTTGAACTTATAACGGCGTAAAAAGAACAGAAATTAAATTTTTTGCAATACAATCGTGTTGAAAAGATTGTAATCAGATATATGAACTCTTAAGTTTTGATTATAATTTGGTTCTCAGTCATTTTTGAAGAGGTTTCGGGCGAGCGGGTCTAAATGGGCCTTAAAATGGACCCGTTGGACTTTTAACTGAGTAAAAAGTACAAAAATTGAGTTTTTGCAATATAATCGTGTTGAAAAGATCGTAATCAATTATATGAACTCCTAAAATTTGATTAAAACTTGTTTTTCAGTCATTTTTGAAGATGTTTCAGGCGAGCGAGTCTAAATGGGCCGTAAAATGGACCCATTGGACTTTTAACTCAGTAAAAAATACCGAATTTGAGTTTTTGCAATATAATCATGTTCAAAAGCTCATAATCAATTATACGAACTCCTAAAATTTGATCAAAACTTGTTTTTCGGTCCTATTTGTAGAGGTTTCGGGCGAGCGGGTCTAAATGGGCCTTAAAATGGACCCGTTGAACTTATAACTGCGTAAAAAGAACAGAAATTAAATTTTTGAAATACAATAGTGTTGAAAAGCTCGTAATCAACGATATGAACCCTTAAGTTTTGATTAAAACTTGTTTTGCGGTCCATTTTGTAGAGGTTTCGGACGAGCGGGTCTAAATGGGCCGTAAAATGGACCCGTTGGACTTTTAACTGAGTAAAAAATACAAAAATTGAGTTTTTGCAATATAATCATGTTGAAACGATCGTAATCAATTATAAGAACTCCTAAATTTTGATTAAAACTTGTTTTTCAGTCTTTTTTGAAGAGGTTTCAGGCGAGCAGGTCTAAATTAGCCTTAAAATGGACCCGTTGGACTTTTAACCGAGTAAAAAGTACAAAAATTGAGTTTTTGCAATATAATCGTGTTGAAAAGATCGTAATCAATGATATGAACTCCTAAAATTTGACTAAAATTTTTTCAGTCATTTTTGAAGAGGTTTCGGGCGAGCTGGTCTAAATGGGCCGTAAAATGGACCTGTTGGACTTTTAACTGAGTAAAAAATACAGAAATTGACTTTTTTGCAATATAATCTTGTTGAAAAGCTCGTAATCAATTATATGAACTCCTAAAATTTGATCAAAACTTGTTTTTCGGTCCTTTTGTAGTGGTTTCGGACGAGCGGGTCTAAATGGGCCTTAAAATGGACCCGTTGAACTTATAACTGCGTAAAAAGAACATATATTGAATTTTTGCAACACAATAGTGTTGAAAAGCTCGTAATCAACGATATGAACTCTTAAGTTTTGATTAAAACTTGTTTTGCGGTCCTTTTTGTAGAGGTTTCGGACGAGCGGGTCCAAATAGGCCGTAAAATGGACTCTTTGGACTTTTTACTGAGTAAAAAGTACATAAATTGAGTTTTTGCAATATAATCGTGTTGAAAAGATCGTAATCAATTATATGAACTCCTAAAATTTGATTAAAACTTGTTTTTCAGTCATTTTTGAAGAGGTTTCGGGCGAGCGGATCTAAATGGGCCGTAAAATGGACCCGTTGGACTTTTAACTGAGTAAAAACTACTGAATTTGAGTTTTTGCAATATAATCTTGTTGAAAAGCTCGTAATCAATTATATGAACTCCTAAAATTTGATCAAAACTTGTTTTTCGGTCATTTTTGTAGAGGTTTCGGACGAGCGGGTCTAAATGGGCCTTAAAATGGACCCGTTGAACTTATAACTGCGTAAAAAGAACAGAAATTGAAATTTTGCAATACAATAGTATTGAAAAGCTCGTAATCAACGATATGAACTCTTAAGTTTTGATTAAAACTTGTTTTGCGGTCCTTTTTGTAGACGTTTCGGACGAGCGGGTCTAAATGGGCCGTAAAATGGACCCGTTGGACTTTTAACTAAGTAAAAAGTACATAAATTGAGTTTTTGCAATATTATCGTGTTGAAAAGATCGTAATCAATGATATGAAGTCCTAAAATTTGATTAAAACATGTTTTTCGGTCATTTTTGAAGAGGTTTCGGGTGAGCGGGTCTAAATGGCCCGTAAAATGGACCCGTTGGACTTTTAACTGAGTAAAAATTACCGAATTTGAATTTTTGCAATATAATCTTGTTGAAAAGCTCGTAATCAATTATATGAACTCCTAAAATTGGATCAAGACTTGTTTTTTCGGTCATTTTTGTAGAGGTTTCGAACGAATGGGTCTAAATGGGTCGTAAAATGGACTCGTTGGACTTTTAACTGAGTAAAAAATAACGAATTTGAGTTTTTGCAATATAATCTTGTTGAAAAGCTCGTAATCAATTATATGAACTCCTAAAATTTGATCAAAACTTGTTTTTCGATCCTTTTTGTAGAGGTTTCGGACGAGCGGGTCTAAATGGGCCTTAAAATGGACCCGTTGAAGTTATAACTACGTAAAAAGAAGAGAAATTGAAATTTTGCAATACAATAGTGTTGAAAAGCTCGTAATCAGCGATATGAACTCTTAAGTTTTGATTAAAACTTGTTTTGCGGTCCTTTTTCTAGAGGTTTCGGACGAGCGGGTCTAAATGGGCCGTAAAATGGACCCGTTAGACTTTTAACTGAGTAAAAAGTACAAAAATTGAGTTTTTGCAATATAATCGTGTTGAAAAGATCGTAATCAATTATATGAACTCCTAAAATTTGATTAAAACTTGTTTTTCAGTCATTTTTGAAGAGGTTTCGGGTGAGCGGGTCTAAATGGGCCGTAAAATGGACCCGTTGAACTTTTAACTAAGTAAAAAATACCGAATTTGAGTTTTTGCAAATATAATCTTGTTGAAAACTCGTAATCAATTATATGAACTCCTAAAATTTGATCAAAACTTGTTTTTCGTTCTTTTTTGTAGAGGTTTCGGCGAGCGGGACTAAATGGGCCTTAAAATGGACCCGTTGAACTTATAACTGCGTAAAAAGAACAAAAATTAAATTTTTTTGCAATACAATAGTGTTGAAAAGCTCGTAATCAACGATATAAACTCTTAAGTTTTGATTAAAACTTGTTTTGCGGTCTTGTTTGTAGAGGTTTCGGACGAGCGGGTCTAAATGGGCCGTAAAATGGACCCGTTGGACTTTTTTTTGAAGAAAAGGCCTCATTAAAAACCCCTACTACTGTCCTTCAAGCAAAGCTGGAGGACCCTAAAAAGGGGAAAAGAGTGCCCAAATATTATTAATCAAAGAATATTTGTTACAAGATGTTGAATACAAAGTGGGATATCCAATTCAAATGACGTTGAGGTCATAGAATTCAGAGAAAAAGAAGCCAAAGTATGGGCTATAACATTTGCCTCACGGCGTACAAAGGAAATAGAAGTAAAGTCAAAGTCATGTAGAGCAGCTTGTATCTGAAGAATAGTTGGTCCCATAGAAGAGAGGTCCTGAGCAGGATTGTTGATCCTATTCGCGAGAGAGGCACAATCAGTTTCGATCAAGATACGATTCCATCCTTGAGATCGGGAAAAGGTGAGACCAGCAATGATACTTTCCCCCTCACTGGTGATAGCGTCCTGACGGCTACCAAGAGGGAAAGCAAGACCACCCACGACTGCTCCTGCAGGATCACGAGCAACAACGCCTACGGCTGCTGCACGAGTTGATGGGTTAAAAGCTCCGTCCACATTAATTTTGATATAATTAGGTGGAGGAGTTCGAGATGGGTTAGAAAATGTAGATGGAGATGGATCAGATGAAATTGAAGATTTACAAAATTCATCATGTAAGCTAATTGAATTGACAGCAATTAGCCATGAAGGTTGTAAATGGTGGTTGTGAACCCAATCATTTCGTCTGTTCCAAATATTCCATAAAACGGTAAGGAAGAGACCAAATTTATCAGAGGAAATTGTAGAGGCTGCGTCCTCTAACCATTGTAATGGCGTAGGAGCCAAACTCTTATAGAGAGAGATAGGGATACCACTAATTTGGAGGGCTTCAGATGCCCCAGGGCAATCACGAAGCGCATGAAGAATCGATTCCGATTGATTACCACAGATAGAGCAGAGCCCCGAACTAGGGGAAAAAGCTTGCATTTTAGAACCAACTGGTAGAGCATCAGATGCCATACGCCAGCCAAAAGTTTTAACTTTGGGTAAAGCTTTGATTTTGGATAAAAACTTCCAGAAACGAGACGGTGGCGAAGGTTGGGATATAGAGCGTTGTAAGAAAATATATCCAGAGCGGACTGAGTAGATACCCGAGTCGTTGGGAGACCATAGAATTGAATCTCGTTGATCATTTATGATGGGAATACGGAGAATGGCATCGGCATCAGATGGATTGAAGTAATTGTTTACCTTTACCGTATCCCAAGTAGTTTGGTTACGGATCATAAAATCACGACATCGAATGTGAAATTCATCGGAAATTTCATAATCCCCAATTAACTCAATCGGGGAAGACCCTCCCCATATATCTTTTTGTATTCTGATATTACTGTTTATACCAGGGCAATGAAGAAAACCAGGGAAAAGACGCTGAAGAGCGTTATATATACCTTGCCAAGCAAAGGAGCCCCTACTAGGTTTCGGTGCATCCAGGATGTTGCCTGCAGGAAAGTATTTAGATCGGTATATTTGTCCTAATAAGGAATCTGGTTCACAGATTAGTTTCCAAATTTGCTTACCCAAGAGAGCAATATTGAAATCATGTAAGTCCTTAAAACCCATGCCGCCAGCAGATTTGGGTAAACATATACGATTCCACGGTAACATATGCCAACCTTTTTTGTTGGATTTACCAGTCCACCAGTATTGGCGGATTGATGTAGTCATGTCATCGATGATATTATGTGGAAGAAGATAGCAAGACATAACATATTGTGGGAGAGATTGTAAAACAGCTTTGATGAATATCTCTCTACCACTAAAGGATATAAGATGTTTGTCCCAGCTAGAGAGACGATCATGTACTTTATCTCGTACAAAACCTAGTGATTCAGTTTTATTTTTCCCAATTAGGAGCGGGATGCCTAGGTAAACACCAGGGTTAGAAACCTCGCGTACCTGTAAAAGGCTGTTAATTGCATTTCTTGTTGCAAGTGGTGTGCGCGGATTATAAAAAATTGTTGATTTCTCAAAGTTGACTGCTTGACCGGAAGCATTAGCATAAGTTTGAAGGGCATTTTTCAGGAGGGACGCTTCAGAACGGTTAGTATTAATAAATACCATGCAATCGTCAGCAAAAAGCAGGTGGTTGACTTTGGGCCCATGTTTACTTGCGCCTAGACCTGGGAGTATATTAGTTTGTTGAGCGGCAGCTAAGTAAGCCGAAAGGCCTTGAGTGCAGAATAGAAAGAGAAAAGGTGATAGAGGATCCCCCTGACGAAGACCACGTTGAGGTTGAAAGGTGGATGAGAATGAATTATTAATTTTAACTGAGAAAGATACTGTAGTAATACAACGCATTATAAGCTTAATCCAATCGGATGCAAAGCCCATGCGATCCATTACATTAGCGAGAAAAGACCATTCTACTCTGTCGAAAGCTTTCTCCATGTCTAGTTTAAGAGCAGCTCCTTGAGAGGATTTAGTAACTCCTGAGTTAATATTGTGGATAATTTCATGAGCAATAAGGATGTTGTCAGATATATTGCGACCCTGGACAAAGGCTGCTTGATTAGGGCTAATGCAAAGAGGTATAGCCTGTTTCATTCTATTGACAATTGTTTTGGAAACTATTTTATAAAGGACAGTGCAGAGGCTAATTGGTCTGAGTTGTTTCATGGAGGTTGGGTTTTGTACTTTGGGAATTAGTACCAATATAGTTTTGTTGACTGACGCCATATCGGTGTTGCCGTTTAAAAGGTTAATACAAAGATTAATAACATCGTCTCCCACTGTATCCCAGTGTTGTCTAAAAAAGCTACTGGGTAGACCATCGCAACCAGGAGCTTTCCTAGGGTCAATATCTTTGAAAGCATGAATAATTTCCTCTCTAGTGAATTCCTTTAGAAGGTTTTCATTCATTGAATAATTAATGGAAGGGTGAATTTTGTCCAGAATGACATTCGAGATTTTTGGATTAGAAGTTGTGAACAAGTTTTGGAAATAATCTGAAGCAATTTCCATAATGTCCGATTCAGAAGTGCACCAATTGGAATTGGCATCGTAAAGGCCAATGATTGAGTTTTTCTTATTCCTATTAGAAGCGCGGGCATGGAAAAACTTGGTATTTTTGTCCCCTTGGGAAAGCCAAAGGGTTCGAGATCGTTGAGCCCAATAAACTTCTTGCTCTGTTAAAAGTTTATTTAATTCAGTTCTATAATTTAAGTAAACATGTTCATTAGTAGCCGTTAATGGACGATATAGTAATCTGTTTATTTTTTTAGTGAGAAACTTAATTCTTCCTGTTGATTTAAAACGTTGCTGGTTTTGCCATTCGTCAAGGTAAGCACCTACCGCTTCAATTTTGTTTATGGCTGTTCCGGGAGTGTCGGCCCAAGCCCTTTTAATTGTTCGGATATTATCAATATTATTAGCCCAGCAACTTTCAAATCTGAAATTCTTAGGTGGATGTGTTTTGAAATTGGAAGTCGAAGTTTCTAATTCGAGAAAAAGGAAACAATGGTCAGATTTGGCAACATATTCTGTGATGATTCGAGGAGAAGGAAAGAGGTCTTTCCATTCAGAATTAGCGATAAAACGGTCTAATCTTTCATGTATTACCGGGGTTAAGGGTCCAACTTTAGACCATGTGAACCAACCCGAAGTTGGCTTACAGTCATAGAGGTTGTTTCGATTTAAACAATTACGAAAGTTTTTAATTTGAGATCTAGCTCTACGAGGGCCTCCTTGTTTTTCCGAATCTGTTAAAATTTCATTGAAATCACCTCCTAACAGCCAAGGTTTTCCTTTAGTAGATGGGTATAAAGAATCAATTAGCTCCCATGTTTTATATTTTTGGCTAGTTTCCGAAAACCCGTGCATACCAGTAAAAAACATTGCGGAATTATTCTTTAAAATTTGAATATGAATGAAACGCGACGAATAGGAAAGTAGACTTATATTAATGTTGTTTGTAGCGAATAAGGAAATTCCGGAACACCCTTCCGTAGGGGAAATAGAAATAATGTCTAACATACCTAATGAAAGACATAAGCGGTTACATTCCGCATTATGTAGTTTAGTCTCGCATAAGAAGATAATATCGGGGTTGGTGCGTTGGACATAGGACCGGAAATGTTGAACCGTCGGGGCTTGTCCAAGACCCTGACAGTTCCAGCATAGGATCCTCATTTTGCTCGGCGGGGCTGGGAATCAGCCGCCGCCGGAGAGTTTTTAGAGCTGCTCATCCCAGCTTTTGGAGTAAATCCTGACTGTTTGTAAAACAGCTTTGATGAAAATCTCTCTACCACTAAAGGATTGATGTTTGTTCCACTAAAGAAAACGTACGTAGTTAAGGGGTAGAAGATATGGAAAGTGGGATGAGAGAGATACATAGGAAAGATTAACGATTGTGAGAGATAGGATTTGCTAATATTAAGAGGTAAATTAACTAATGTACTTTCCTTAAATGAAAAAGAGAACGTAGAAAAGGAAGAAACTATGGGTGTTATTAAAGGAAAGTATATTGAATATCTATAAAAGTTTTGGTTAGGAATTGATGATAATATTAAGAGGATTATATTGAAATATTGACTGTATAAAAGAGTTGAAAAAAGAAAGAACAAAAAAAATTTGTTAATAAAAGCAAATCTTTTAAATATTGAGTATTTAAAGCTGAGAATAAAATTTGGTGGTGCTAATAAAGGGGGATATATTATGTAACTGCTGAAAATAATTTTCAGTAATGTTACAAAATTAAAGGCATAGTTTAATGAGAATAATTTTTGCAATAAATTTGATTGTAGTAAGCAGAGTAATAGCAGAAAATTAAAGTTATCATTGACCGTATTTAAAACTGTTATAAAGGGATATTTATTAGGAATTAGAGAGACATAAAAGCAGAAGGAGGGAGATTTTAATATGTAACGTAGAGTTTGAATTTTAAAATACTTTGTAAAAGGAAATAAATCTAGATTTTTGGCTTTAAATATATATCTGCGAAAAAAGAGGAAGACAATAGTGATATAAAAATTAAGGGAGCTTTGAATAGTAAAATAAATTAAGGGGTAATTCATAGCGTTTGGAAAAAGCTGAAAGAATCGGTTGTGGATGAGTTTTGGAATTATTTTTTGAAAAATCGAATTGAAGAATAATAAAAATTTTGAAGAACAAAAATGATATATGAATGAGAATTTCCTTTTAGAGAGGATTTGATCAGGATCCCAAAATTGGGCTTGTGAAATTTCACCTAATAAGGTGTAGTGGGGAGGGATGTTTAACAAACATAACGTAAAATAAATATCATTGACAGAGTAACATTCATTTAGCGAGGAATATAAACCATGCATGGCAGTAGTAATATAATCTATAAAGCAGATAGAAACATAATAAAAATAAAAGGAGAGCAGAAAAGGAAGAGAACAAGAAAAAATAATTACAGACCCAGGGGGAAGAAGAAGCGGGGATAAAAAAATAAATACAGACCAAAAGAGCAAAAAGATATAGGGGGATAAGAAAATAAAATGACATTTAAATAAAATGAAGTAAAGACTTAACCCAGAAGGAGTAAGGGGGATCCAGCCTTCCTTTATTAGCCGAAAAGTCGCTTGTGTCATGACATCCGATGATGAAACATAGTGAGAGACACCAAAGAAGAAAACAGAAAGAAAACAACTACAATGAGTTACATGGAAGCCTTTGATAATAAAAGTAATACAAGAGGAAAGAGTAAACAGATGTAAATCGTACAAGACCATAAAGAAAAGTAAATCTGAATTAGAGGGACAGTCATGAAATTTATTACAATGATTAGCCAAAATGAAAGTAATAATGAAATTAGAAATATATAAAACAAAGGAGGGAAAGAGTATGAGTTGTTGCAAAAAATCAGTTTTAATATCAGAATGTTGTGCATAGATTATACTGATGGACATAGAATGCAAACTAAGTATATGAATATGAGGCATGAAAACTGGAATGGTGAAGCTGAGCAGGAGATGTAAATAGCATATGATGAAAATCACAAGGTTACAGACCATAGCGTGTAAGCAATGTGGGAAAATAGCAGAATGTGAATAGATTTTATTAGAGACTAAGTGATTGTGATACTTGTAACAAGAAAACCAGAGAGAATATGAAGATATCTGTACTAGATCTTGATAAACATAGTAAGGATAGTTCAAAGAAGTGAATATAGAATATAATAAATTGCAATAAAAGTAGAAACTATATATTCCCATAGGATGGGCTTGTTGTAGATTCCCTGTAAGGGCTTGAAATAGAGATAAGGTAACCAAGAATTTATATAACATAGTAATTATCAGAAAAAAGGACATTAATACAGTACAAGCAATGTTTGGATTCAACTTAGGAAGTGCATAATTTTTTTTTAAAAGTGTATCAACATTTGAATTCAAGCAGATTAGGAAAAGAGAAAAAAACCTTAAAAAATATATGCAGCATAATTTTGAGATAAGATACCGTAGATGAAATGAAACATCAATAATGAAAGGACAGAAAAATAAACAAAAAAGGAACAGATAGAGGACGTACAAAGAGATTTGCCAGATGAAAATATTAAAAACCTTCCTTTTGAAAAGGAAGATTAGACATATCTGGAAAGATGGAACAAGGATTAACAGAGTATTATAAAGTGTAAATAAAATGAAAATAAAAAAAGAGGGGGGGAGAAAACCCTAGCCGACGATGGAACGCCGATGAGAGCCACCACCCGAACAGATAGAATAGCGACATCGGGGGTTGCAAGCGAGCAAAACTTGAGATACCTATAACAGATTGCCAATAAAGAAGATTAGGTATGGAAAAAACAAAGAGAAACAGAAATGAATAGAGGGGAAAAAACCCTAAATCACAAAATGATTTTAGGGAATCCTTATGGCGGCGGTGGAAGGTGGCCTCCATAAAAGGCCACATGATTGTTTTCAGATAAACCAAAATAGGCAAGATGAAATTAGACCAGTCGAGTGGGTGGGAAAAAACCACCGTAGGCTCAGATCTGCATAAATGAAGAAGGATCGTTAAAAGAAAAGAGAAAATGAATAAACAGAAATGAGCAACAGAAATGAGCAAAAAAAAGAAAAGGGGAAAGGATCTGGGGATATATTGAAACACCGGGATAAAGGGTCTGCATGCAAAGCGATCCTTGCCATCAGCGTGGAGAAGACGAAGATACACAACCAGAGGCATCCGAAGGATGAATCCCAAAATTAAAAGAGATAATCGGATTAGAAAAAATCTGAAAAAAATTGAGCATAGAAAGAAAAGAGGGAAATGGTAGAACTTACCAAGCAGATCTGACGATTTCCCTGATGAAAAAATTAGATCTACCCCACCAGAAAGGAGGGGGACGGAAAGAAAGAGGAACAAAAACAAACTCAATCGGCAAACAGAACATAGAAGAAACCAGAAAGTTAGTATAGTAAAACAAAAATAAAGAGTGATAGGAAATCGATAAAAAATAAAAGAGAAGTTATGACGGTGTGTGGCAACTCTTCGCATACTTTGCCCGAAATCCAAGGAGAACGTTAGATGAATATTTGCTTGCAAATGCGGCTGAGGAGGTAATGCCGTGAGGGGAAGGGGAACCGGTGGAAAAGAGAGAAAAGCCACCAAAAGGAACGGAGCAAACAAAACCCAAAAAAGAACCCCTGAGAAATTTGAGAGAGAATTGAGAGAGAGAGCCACCCGTTGGACTTTTAACTAAGTAAAAAGTACAAAAATTGAGTTTTTGCAATATAATCGTGTTGAAAAGATCGTAATCAATTATATGAACTCCTAAAATTTGATCAAACTTGTTTTTCAGTCATTTTTGAAGAGGTTTCGGGCGAGCGGGTCTAAATGGGCCGTAAAATGGACCCGTTGGACTTTTAACTGAGTAAAAAATACCGAATTTGAGTTTTTGCAATATAATCTTGTTGAAAAGCTCGTAATCAATTATATGAACTCCTAAAATTGGATCAAAACTTGTTTTTCGGTCCGTTTTGTAGATGTTTCAGACGAGCGGGTCTAAATGGGCCTTAAAATGGACCTGTTGAACTTATAACTGCGTAAAAAGAACAGAAATTGAAATTTTGCAATACAATAGTGTTGAAAAGCTCGTAATCAACGATATGAACTCTTAAGTTTTGATTAAAACTTGTTTTGCGGTCCTTTTTGTAGAGGTTTCGGACGAGGGGGTCTAAATGGGCCGTAAAATGGACCCGTTGGACTTTTAACTAAGTAAAAAGTACAAAAATTGAGTTTTTGCAATATAATCATGTTGAAAAGATCGTAATCAATTATATGAACTCCTAAAATTTGATTAAACCTGTTTTTCAGTCATTTTTGAAGAGGTTTCGGGCGAGCGGGTCTAAATGGGCCGTAAAATGGACCCGTTGGACTTTTAAATAGGTAAAAAATACCGAATTTGAGTTTTTGCAATATAATCTTGTTGAAAAGCTTGTAATCAATTATTTGAACTCCTAAAATTGGATCAAAACTTGTTTTTCGGTCCATTTTGTAGATGTTTCGGACGAGCGGGTCTAAATGGGCCTTAAAATGGACCTGTTGAACTTATAACTGCGTAAAAAGAACAGAAATTGAAATTTTGCAATACAATAGTGTTGAAAAGCTCGTAATCAACGATATGAACTCTTAAGTTTTGATTAAATCTTGTTTTGCAGTCCTTTTTGTAGAGGTTTCAGATGAGCGGGTCTAAATGGGCCGTAAAATGGACCCGTTGGACTTATAACTGAGTAAAAAGTACAAAAATTGAGTTTTTGCAATATAATCGTGTTGAAAATATCGTATTCAATTATATGAACTCCTAAAATTTGATTAAAACTTGTTTTTCAGTCTTTTTTGAAGAGGTTTCGGGCGAGCGGATCTAAATGGGACGTAAAATGGACCCGTTGGACTTTTAACTCAGTAAAAAAATATTGAATTTGAGTTTTTGCAATATAATCTTGTTGAAAAGCTCGTAATCAATTATATGAACTCCTAAAATTTGATCAAAACTTGTTTTTCGGTCTTTTTTGAAGAGGTTTCGGACGAGCGGGTCTAAATGGGCCTTAAAATGGACCCGTTGAACTTATAACTGCGTAAAAAGAACAGAAATTGAAATTTTGCAATACAATAGTGTTGAAAAGCTCGTAATCAACGATACGAACTCTTAAATTTTGATTAAAACTTGTTTTGCGGTCCTGTTTGTAGAGGTTTCGGACGAGCGGGTCTAAATGGACCCGTTACACTTTTAACTGAGTAAAAAGTACAAAAATTGAGTTTTTGCAATATAATCGTGTTGAAAAGATCGTAATCAATTATATGAACTCCTAAAATTTGATCAAACTTGTTTTTCAGTCATTTTTGAAGAGGTTTCGGGCGAGCGGGTCTAAATGGGCCGCAAAATGGACCCGTTGGACTTTTGACTGAGTAAAAAATACTGAATTTGAGTTTTTGCAATATAATCTTGTTGAAAAGCTCGTAATCAATTATATGAACTCCTAAAATTGGATCAAAACTTGTTTTTCGGTCCGTTTTGTAGATGTTTCAGACGAGCGGGTCTAAATGGGCCTTAAAATGGACCTGTTGAACTTATAACTGCGTAAAAAGAACAGAAATTGAAATTTTGCAATACAATAGTGTAGAAAAGCTCGTAATCCACGATATGAACACTTAAGTTTTGATTAAAACTTGTTTTGCGGTCCTTTTTGTAGAGGTTTCGGACGAGGGGGTCTAAATGGGCCGTAAAATGGACCCGTTGGACTTTTAACTAAGTAAAAAGTACAAAAATTGAGTTTTTGCAATATAATCGTTTTGAAAAGATCGTAATCAATTATATGAACTCCTAAAATTTGATTAAACCTGTTTTTCAGTCATTTTTTAAGAGGTTTCGGGCGAGCGGGTCTAAATGGGCCGTAAAATGGACCCGTTGGACTTTTAACTGAGTAAAAAATATCGAATTTGAGTTTTTGCAATATAATCTTGTTGAAAAGCTCGTAATCAATTATATGAAATCCTAAAATTGGATCAAAACTTGTTTTTCGGTACTTTTTGTAGAGGTTTCGGATGAGCGGGTCTAAATGGGCCTTAAAATGGACCCGTTGAACTTATAACTGCGTAAAAAGAACATAAATTGAATTTTTGCAATACAATAGTGTTGAAAAGCTCGTAATCAACGATATGAACTCTTAAGTTTTGATTAAAACTTATTTTGCGGTCCTTTTGTAGAGGTTTCGGACGAGCGGGTCTAAATGGGTCGTAAAATGGACCCGTTGGACTTTTAACTGAGTAAAAAGTACAAAAATTGAGTTTTTGCAATATAATCGTATTGAAAAGATCGTAATCAATTATATGAACTCCTAAAATTTGATTAAAACTTGTTTTTCAATCATTTTTGAAGAGGTTTCGGGCGAGCGAGTCTAAATGGGCCGTAAAATGGACCCGTTGGACTTTTAACTGAGTAAAAAATACCGAATTTGAGGTTTTGCAATATAATCTTGTTGAAAAGCTCGTAATCAATTATATGAAATCCTAAAATTTGATCGAAACTTGTTTTCGATCCTTTTTGTAGAGGTTTCGGACGAGCGGGTCTAAATGGGCCTTAAAATTGACCCGTTGAACTTATAACTGCTTAAAAAGAACAGAAATTGATTTTTTGCAATACAATCGTGTTGAAAAGATCGTAATCAGTTATATGAACTCCTAAAATTTGATTAAAACTTGTTTTTCAGTCATTTTTGAAGGGGTTTCGGGCAAGCGGGTCTAAATGGGCCGTAAAATGGAGCCACTGGACTTTTAATTGAGTAAAATGTACAAAAATTGAGTTTTTGCAATATAATTGTGTTGAAAAGATCATAATCAATTATATGAACTCCTAAAATTTGACTAAAACTTGTTTTTCAGTCATTTTTGAAGACGTTTCGGGCGAGCGAGTCTAAATGGGCCGTAAAACGGACCCGTTGGACTTTTAACTGAGTAAAAAATACCGAATTTGAGTTTTTGCTATATAATCTTGTTGAAAAGCTCGTAATCAATTATATGAACACCTAAAATTCGATCAAAACTTATTTTTCGGTCCTTTTTGTAGAGGTTTCGGGCGATCGGGTCTAAATGGGCCTTAAAATGGACCCGTTGAACTTATAACTGCGTAAAAAGAACA
The DNA here is from genome assembly GCA_030270665.1 of Hibiscus trionum. Lineage (NCBI taxonomy): Eukaryota > Viridiplantae > Streptophyta > Magnoliopsida > Malvales > Malvaceae > Hibiscus > Hibiscus trionum. The sequence continues at coordinate 33,050,007 of BSYR01000026.1, read as the reverse complement.
AAAATTGAATTTTTGCAATACAATAGTATTGAAAAGCTCGTAATTAACGATATGAACTCTTAAGTTTTGATCAAAACTTGTTTTGCGGTCCTTTTTGTTGAGGTTTCGGACGAGCGGGTCTAAATGGGCCATAAAATGGACCAGTTGGACTTTTAACTGAGTAAAAAGTCCAAAAATTGAGTTTTTGCAATATAATCGTGTTGAAAAGATCGTAATCAATGGTATGAAGTCCTAAAATTTGATTAAAACTTGTTTTTCGGTCATTTTTGAAGAGGTTTCGGGCGAGCGGGTATAAATGGGCCGTAAAATGGACCCGTTGGACTTTTAACTGAGTAAAAAATACCGAATTTGTGTTTTTGCAAAATAATCTTGTTGAAAAGATCGTAATCTATTATATGAACTCCTAAAATTTGATCAAAACTTGTTTTTCAGTCATTTTTGAAGAGGTTTCGGGCGAGCGGGTCTAAATGGGCCGTAAAATGGACCCGTTGGACTTTTAACTTAGTAAAAAATATCGAATTTGTGTTTTTGCAATATAATCTTGTTGAAAAGATCGTAATCAATTATATGAACTCCTAAAATTTGATCAAAACTTATTTTTCGGTCATTTTTTAAGAGGTTTCGGGCGAGCGGGTCTAAATGGGCCGCAAAATGGACCCGTTGGACTTTTAACTGAGTAATAAATACCGAATTTGAGTTTTTGCAATATAATCTTGTTGAAAAGCTCGTAATCAATTATATGAACTCCTAAAAGTGGATCAAAACTTGTTTTTCGGTACTTTTTGTAGAGGTTTCGGGCGAGCGGGTCTAAATGGGCCTTAAAATGGACCCGTTGAACTTATAACTGCGTAAAAAGAACAGAAATTGAATTTTTGCAATACAATAGTGTTGAAAAGCTCGTAATTAACGATATGAACTCTTAAGTTTTGATCAAAACTTGTTTTGCGGTCATTTTTGTAGAGGTTTCGGACGAGCGGGTCTAAATGGGCCATAAAATGGACCCGTTGGACTTTTAACTGAGTAAAAAGTCCAAAAATTGAGTTTTTGCAATTTAATTGTGTTGAAAAGATCGTAATCAATGGTATGAAGTCCTAAAATTTGATTAAAACTTGTTTTTCGGTCATTTTTGAAGAGGTTTCGGGCGAGCGGGTATAAATGGACCGGTTGGACTTTGAACTGAGTAAAAAATACCGAATTTGTGTTTTTGCAATATAATCTTGTTGAAAAGATCGTAATCTATTATATGAACTCCTAAAATATTATCAAAACTTGTTTTTCAGTCATTTTTGAAGAGGTTTCGGGCGAGCGGGTCTAAATTGGCCGTAAAATGGACCCGTTGGACTTTTAACTGAGTAAAAAGTCCAAAAAATGAGTTTTTGCAATATAATCGTGTTGAAAAGATCGTAATCAATTATATGAACTCCTAAAATTTGATTAAAACTTGTTTTTCAGTCATTTTTGAAGAGGTTTTGGGCGAGCGAGTCTAAATGGGCCGTAAAATGGACCCGTTGGACTTTTAACTGAGTAAAAAATACCGAATTTGAGGTTTTGCAATATAATCTTGTTGAAAAGCTCGTAATCAATTATATGAAATCCTAAAATTAGATCAAAACTTGTTTTCGATCCTTTTTGTAGAGGTTTCGGACGAGCGGGTCTAAATGGGCCTTAAAATGGACCCGTTGAACTTATAACTGTGTAAAAAGAACAAAATTTGAATTTTTGCAATACAATAGTGTTGAAAAGCTCGTAATTAACGATATGAACTCTTAAGTTTTGATCAAAACTTCTTTTGCGGTCCTTTTTGTAGAGGTTTCGGACGAGCGGGTCTAAATGGGCCGTAAAATGGACCCATTGGACTTTTAACTAAGTAAAAAGTACAAAAATTGAGTTTTTGCAATATAATCGTGTTGAAAAGATCGTAATCAATGATATGAAGTCCTAAAATTTGATTAAAACTTGCTTTTCGGTCATTTTTGAAGAGGTTTCGGGCGAGTGGGTATTAATGGGCCGTAAAATGGACCCGTTGGACTTTTAACTGAGTAAAAAATACCGAATTTGTGTTTTTGCAATATAATCTTGTTGAAAAGATCGTAATCAATTATATGAACTCCTAAAATTTGTTCAAAACTTGTTTTTCAGTCATTTTTTAAGAGGTTTCGGGCGAGCGGGTCTAAATGGGCCGTAAAATGGACCCGTTGGACTTTTAACTGAGTAAAAAATATCGAATTTGAGTTTTTGCAATATAATCTTGTTGAAAAGCTCGTAATCAATTATATGAAATCCTAAAATTGGATCAAAACTTGTTTTTCGGTACTTTTTGTAGAGGTTTCGGATGAGCGGGTCTAAATGGGCCTTAAAATGGACCCGTTGAACTTATAACTGCGTAAGAAGAACATAAATTGAATTTTTGCAATACAATAGTGTTGAAAAGCTCGTAATCAACGATATGAACTCTTAAGTTTTGATTAAAACTTATTTTGCGGTCCTTTTGTAGAGGTTTCGGACGAGCGGGTCTAAATGGGTCGTAAAATGGACCCGTTGGACTTTTAACTGAGTAAAAAGTACAAAAATTGAGTTTTTGCAATATAATCGTATTGAAAAGATCGTAATCAATTATATGAACTCCTAAAATTTGATTAAAACTTGTTTTTCAATCATTTTTGAAGAGGTTTCGGGCGAGCGAGTCTAAATGGGCCGTAAAATGGACCCGTTGGACTTTTAACTGAGTAAAAAATACCGAATTTGAGGTTTTGCAATATAATCTTGTTGAAAAGCTCGTAATCAATTATATGAAATCCTAAAATTTGATCGAAACTTGTTTTCGATCCTTTTTGTAGAGGTTTCGGACGAGCGGGTCTAAATGGGCCTTAAAATTGACCCGTTGAACTTATAACTGCTTAAAAAGAACAGAAATTGATTTTTTGCAATACAATCGTGTTGAAAAGATCGTAATCAGTTATATGAACTCCTAAAATTTGATTAAAACTTGTTTTTCAGTCATTTTTGAAGGGGTTTCGGGCAAGCGGGTCTAAATGGGCCGTAAAATGGAGCCACTGGACTTTTAATTGAGTAAAATGTACAAAAATTGAGTTTTTGCAATATAATTGTGTTGAAAAGATCATAATCAATTATATGAACTCCTAAAATTTGACTAAAACTTGTTTTTCAGTCATTTTTGAAGACGTTTCGGGCGAGCGAGTCTAAATGGGCCGTAAAACGGACCCGTTGGACTTTTAACTGAGTAAAAAATACCGAATTTGAGTTTTTGCTATATAATCTTGTTGAAAAGCTCGTAATCAATTATATGAACACCTAAAATTCGATCAAAACTTATTTTTCGGTCCTTTTTGTAGAGGTTTCGGGCGATCGGGTCTAAATGGGCCTTAAAATGGACCCGTTGAACTTATAACTGCGTAAAAAGAACAAAAATTGAATTTTTGCAATACAATAGTATTGAAAAGCTCGTAATTAACGATATGAACTCTTAAGTTTTGATCAAAACTTGTTTTGCGGTCCTTTTTGTTGAGGTTTCGGACGAGCGGGTCTAAATGGGCCATAAAATGGACCAGTTGGACTTTTAACTGAGTAAAAAGTCCAAAAATTGAGTTTTTGCAATATAATCGTGTTGAAAAGATCGTAATCAATGGTATGAAGTCCTAAAATTTGATTAAAACTTGTTTTTCGGTCATTTTTGAAGAGGTTTCGGGCGAGCGGGTATAAATGGGCCGTAAAATGGACCCGTTGGACTTTTAACTGAGTAAAAAATACCGAATTTGTGTTTTTGCAAAATAATCTTGTTGAAAAGATCGTAATCTATTATATGAACTCCTAAAATTTGATCAAAACTTGTTTTTCAGTCATTTTTGAAGAGGTTTCGGGCGAGCGGGTCTAAATGGGCCGTAAAATGGACCCGTTGGACTTTTAACTTAGTAAAAAATATCGAATTTGTGTTTTTGCAATATAATCTTGTTGAAAAGATCGTAATCAATTATATGAACTCCTAAAATTTGATCAAAACTTATTTTTCGGTCATTTTTTAAGAGGTTTCGGGCGAGCGGGTCTAAATGGGCCGCAAAATGGACCCGTTGGACTTTTAACTGAGTAATAAATACCGAATTTGAGTTTTTGCAATATAATCTTGTTGAAAAGCTCGTAATCAATTATATGAACTCCTAAAAGTGGATCAAAACTTGTTTTTCGGTACTTTTTGTAGAGGTTTCGGGCGAGCGGGTCTAAATGGGCCTTAAAATGGACCCGTTGAACTTATAACTGCGTAAAAAGAACAGAAATTGAATTTTTGCAATACAATAGTGTTGAAAAGCTCGTAATTAACGATATGAACTCTTAAGTTTTGATCAAAACTTGTTTTGCGGTCATTTTTGTAGAGGTTTCGGACGAGCGGGTCTAAATGGGCCATAAAATGGACCCGTTGGACTTTTAACTGAGTAAAAAGTCCAAAAATTGAGTTTTTGCAATTTAATTGTGTTGAAAAGATCGTAATCAATGGTATGAAGTCCTAAAATTTGATTAAAACTTGTTTTTCGGTCATTTTTGAAGAGGTTTCGGGCGAGCGGGTATAAATGGACCGGTTGGACTTTGAACTGAGTAAAAAATACCGAATTTGTGTTTTTGCAATATAATCTTGTTGAAAAGATCGTAATCTATTATATGAACTCCTAAAATATTATCAAAACTTGTTTTTCAGTCATTTTTGAAGAGGTTTCGGGCGAGCGGGTCTAAATTGGCCGTAAAATGGACCCGTTGGACTTTTAACTGAGTAAAAAGTCCAAAAAATGAGTTTTTGCAATATAATCGTGTTGAAAAGATCGTAATCAATTATATGAACTCCTAAAATTTGATTAAAACTTGTTTTTCAGTCATTTTTGAAGAGGTTTTGGGCGAGCGAGTCTAAATGGGCCGTAAAATGGACCCGTTGGACTTTTAACTGAGTAAAAAATACCGAATTTGAGGTTTTGCAATATAATCTTGTTGAAAAGCTCGTAATCAATTATATGAAATCCTAAAATTAGATCAAAACTTGTTTTCGATCCTTTTTGTAGAGGTTTCGGACGAGCGGGTCTAAATGGGCCTTAAAATGGACCCGTTGAACTTATAACTGTGTAAAAAGAACAAAATTTGAATTTTTGCAATACAATAGTGTTGAAAAGCTCGTAATTAACGATATGAACTCTTAAGTTTTGATCAAAACTTCTTTTGCGGTCCTTTTTGTAGAGGTTTCGGACGAGCGGGTCTAAATGGGCCGTAAAATGGACCCATTGGACTTTTAACTAAGTAAAAAGTACAAAAATTGAGTTTTTGCAATATAATCGTGTTGAAAAGATCGTAATCAATGATATGAAGTCCTAAAATTTGATTAAAACTTGCTTTTCGGTCATTTTTGAAGAGGTTTCGGGCGAGTGGGTATTAATGGGCCGTAAAATGGACCCGTTGGACTTTTAACTGAGTAAAAAATACCGAATTTGTGTTTTTGCAATATAATCTTGTTGAAAAGATCGTAATCAATTATATGAACTCCTAAAATTTGTTCAAAACTTGTTTTTCAGTCATTTTTTAAGAGGTTTCGGGCGAGCGGGTCTAAATGGGCCGTAAAATGGACCCGTTGGACTTTTAACTGAGTAAAAAATATCGAATTTGAGTTTTTGCAATATAATCTTGTTGAAAAGCTCGTAATCAATTATATGAAATCCTAAAATTGGATCAAAACTTGTTTTTCGGTACTTTTTGTAGAGGTTTCGGATGAGCGGGTCTAAATGGGCCTTAAAATGGACCCGTTGAACTTATAACTGCGTAAAAAGAACATAAATTGAATTTTTGCAATACAATAGTGTTGAAAAGCTCGTAATCAACGATATGAACTCTTAAGTTTTGATTAAAACTTATTTTGCGGTCCTTTTGTAGAGGTTTCGGACGAGCGGGTCTAAATGGGTCGTAAAATGGACCCGTTGGACTTTTAACTGAGTAAAAAGTACAAAAATTGAGTTTTTGCAATATAATCGTGTTGAAAAGATCGTAATCAATTATATGAACTCCTAAAATTTGATTAAAACTTGTTTTTCAATCATTTTTGAAGAGGTTTCGGGCGAGCGAGTCTAAATGGGCCGTAAAATGGACCCGTTGGACTTTTAACTGAGTAAAAAATACCGAATTTGAGGTTTTGCAATATAATCTTGTTGAAAAGCTCGTAATCAATTATATGAAATCCTAAAATTTGATCGAAACTTGTTTTCGATCCTTTTTGTAGAGGTTTCGGACGAGCGGGTCTAAATGGGCCTTAAAATTGACCCGTTGAACTTATAACTGCTTAAAAAGAACAGAAATTGATTTTTTGCAATACAATCGTGTTGAAAAGATCGTAATCAGTTATATGAACTCCTAAAATTTGATTAAAACTTGTTTTTCAGTCATTTTTGAAGGGGTTTCGGGCAAGCGGGTCTAAATGGGCCGTAAAATGGAGCCACTGGACTTTTAATTGAGTAAAATGTACAAAAATTGAGTTTTTGCAATATAATTGTGTTGAAAAGATCATAATCAATTATATGAACTCCTAAAATTTGACTAAAACTTGTTTTTCAGTCATTTTTGAAGACGTTTCGGGCGAGCGAGTCTAAATGGGCCGTAAAACGGACCCGTTGGACTTTTAACTGAGTAAAAAATACCGAATTTGAGTTTTTGCTATATAATCTTGTTGAAAAGCTCGTAATCAATTATATGAACACCTAAAATTCGATCAAAACTTATTTTTCGGTCCTTTTTGTAGAGGTTTCGGGCGATCGGGTCTAAATGGGCCTTAAAATGGACCCGTTGAACTTATAACTGCGTAAAAAGAACAAAAATTGAATTTTTGCAATACAATAGTATTGAAAAGCTCGTAATTAACGATATGAACTCTTAAGTTTTGATCAAAACTTGTTTTGCGGTCCTTTTTGTTGAGGTTTCGGACGAGCGGGTCTAAATGGGCCATAAAATGGACCAGTTGGACTTTTAACTGAGTAAAAAGTCCAAAAATTGAGTTTTTGCAATATAATCGTGTTGAAAAGATCGTAATCAATGGTATGAAGTCCTAAAATTTGATTAAAACTTGTTTTTCGGTCATTTTTGAAGAGGTTTCGGGCGAGCGGGTATAAATGGGCCGTAAAATGGACCCGTTGGACTTTTAACTGAGTAAAAAATACCGAATTTGTGTTTTTGCAAAATAATCTTGTTGAAAAGATCGTAATCTATTATATGAACTCCTAAAATTTGATCAAAACTTGTTTTTCAGTCATTTTTGAAGAGGTTTCGGGCGAGCGGGTCTAAATGGGCCGTAAAATGGACCCGTTGGACTTTTAACTTAGTAAAAAATATCGAATTTGTGTTTTTGCAATATAATCTTGTTGAAAAGATCGTAATCAATTATATGAACTCCTAAAATTTGATCAAAACTTATTTTTCGGTCATTTTTGAAGAGGTTTCGGGCGAGCGGGTCTAAATGGGCCGCAAAATGGACCCGTTGGACTTTTAACTGAGTAATAAATACCGAATTTGAGTTTTTGCAATATAATCTTGTTGAAAAGCTCGTAATCAATTATATGAACTCCTAAAAGTGGATCAAAACTTGTTTTTCGGTACTTTTTGTAGAGGTTTCGGGCGAGCGGGTCTAAATGGGCCTTAAAATGGACCCGTTGAACTTATAACTGCGTAAAAAGAACAGAAATTGAATTTTTGCAATACAATAGTGTTGAAAAGCTCGTAATTAACGATATGAACTCTTAAGTTTTGATCAAAACTTGTTTTGCGGTCATTTTTGTAGAGGTTTCGGACGAGCGGGTCTAAATGGGCCATAAAATGGACCCGTTGGACTTTTAACTGAGTAAAAAGTCCAAAAATTGAGTTTTTGCAATTTAATTGTGTTGAAAAGATCGTAATCAATGGTATGAAGTCCTAAAATTTGATTAAAACTTGTTTTTCGGTCATTTTTGAAGAGGTTTCGGGCGAGCGGGTATAAATGGACCGGTTGGACTTTGAACTGAGTAAAAAATACCGAATTTGTGTTTTTGCAATATAATCTTGTTGAAAAGATCGTAATCTATTATATGAACTCCTAAAATATTATCAAAACTTGTTTTTCAGTCATTTTTGAAGAGGTTTCGGGCGAGCGGGTCTAAATTGGCCGTAAAATGGACCCGTTGGACTTTTAACTGAGTAAAAAGTCCAAAAAATGAGTTTTTGCAATATAATCGTGTTGAAAAGATCGTAATCAATTATATGAACTCCTAAAATTTGATTAAAACTTGTTTTTCAGTCATTTTTGAAGAGGTTTTGGGCGAGCGAGTCTAAATGGGCCGTAAAATGGACCCGTTGGACTTTTAACTGAGTAAAAAATACCGAATTTGAGGTTTTGCAATATAATCTTGTTGAAAAGCTCGTAATCAATTATATGAAATCCTAAAATTAGATCAAAACTTGTTTTCGATCCTTTTTGTAGAGGTTTCGGACGAGCGGGTCTAAATGGGCCTTAAAATGGACCCGTTGAACTTATAACTGTGTAAAAAGAACAAAATTTGAATTTTTGCAATACAATAGTGTTGAAAAGCTCGTAATTAACGATATGAACTCTTAAGTTTTGATCAAAACTTCTTTTGCGGTCCTTTTTGTAGAGGTTTCGGACGAGCGGGTCTAAATGGGCCGTAAAATGGACCCATTGGACTTTTAACTAAGTAAAAAGTACAAAAATTGAGTTTTTGCAATATAATCGTGTTGAAAAGATCGTAATCAATGATATGATGTCCTAAAATTTGATTAAAACTTGATTTTCGGTCATTTTTGAAGAGGTTTCGGGCGAGTGGGTATTAATGGGCCGTAAAATGGACCCGTTGGACTTTTAACTGAGTAAAAAATACCGAATTTGTGTTTTTGCAATATAATCTTGTTGAAAAGATCGTAATCAATTATATGAACTCCTAAAATTTGTTCAAAACTTGTTTTTCAGTCATTTTTGAAGAGGTTTCGGGCGAGCGGGTCTAAATGGGCCGCAAAATGGACCCGTTGGACTTTTAACTGAGTAAAAAATTACCGAATTTGAGTTTTTGCAATATAATCGTGTTGAAAAGCTCGTAATCAATTATATAAACTACTAAAATTGGATCAAAACTTGTTTTTCGGTCCTTTTTGTACAGGTTTCGGACGAGCGGGTCTAAATAGGCCTTAAAATGGACCCGTTGAACTTATAACTGCGTAAAAACAACAGAAATTGAATTTTTGCAATACAATAGCGTTGAAAAGCTCGTAATCAACGATATGAACTCTAAAGTTTTGATTAAAACTTGTTTTGTGGTCCTTTTTGTAGAGGTTTCGGACGAGCGGGTCTAAATGGGCCGTAAAATGGACCCGTTGGACTTTTAACTGACTAAAAAGTACAAAAATTGAGTTTTTGCAATATAATCGTGTTGAAAAGATCGTAATCAATTATATGAACTCCTAAAAATTGATTAAAACTTGTTTTGCGGTCCTTTTTGTAAAGGTTTTAGGCGAGCGGGTCTAAATGGGCCGTAAAATGGACTCGTTGGACTTTTAACTGAGTAAAATGTACAATAATTGAGTTTTTGCAATATAATCGTGTTGAAAATATCGTAATCATTTATATGAACTCCTAAAATTTGATTAAAATTTGATTAAAACTTGTTTTTCAGTTATTTTTGAAGAGGTTTCGGGCGAGCGGGTCTAAATGGGCTGTAAAATGGACCCGTTGGACTTTTAACTGAGTAAAAAATACCGAATTTGAGTTTTTGCAATATAATCTTGTTGAAAAGCTTGTAATCAATTATATGAACTCGTAAAATTGGATCAAAACTTGTTTTTCGGTCCTTTTTGTAGAGGTTTCGGACGAGCGGGTCTAAATGGGCCTTAAAATGGACCCGTTGAACTTATAACTGCGTAAAAAGAAAAAAAATGAATTTTTGCAATAAAATAGTGTTGAAAAGCTCGTAATCAACGATATGAACTCTTCAGTTTTGATTAAAACTTGTTTTGCGGTCCTTTTTGTAGAGGTTTCGGACGAGCAGGTCTAAATGGGCTGTAAAATGGACCCGTTGGACTTTTAACTGAGTAAAAAGTACAAAAATTGAGTTTTTGCAATATAATAGTGTTGAAAAGATCGTAATCAATTATATGAACTCTTAAAATTTGATTAAAACTTTTTTTTCAGTCATATTTGAAGAGGTTTCGGGCGAGCGGGTCTAAATGGGCCGTAAAATGGACCCGTTGGACTTTAAACTGAGTAAAAAATACCAAATTTGAGTGTTTGCCATATAATCTTGTTGAAAAGCTCGTAATCAATTATATGAACTCCTAAAATTGGATCAAAACTTGTTTTTCGGTCCTTTATGTAGAGGTTTCGGACGAGCGGGTCTAAATGGGCCTTAAAATGGACCCGTTGAACTTATAACTGCGTAAAAACAACAGAAATTGAATTTTGCAATACAATAGTGTTGAAAAGCTCGTAATCAACGATATGAACTCTTAAGTTTTTATTAAAACTTGTTTTTCGGTTCTTTTTGTAGAGGTTTCGGACGAGCGGGTCTAAATGGGCAGTAAAATGGACTCGTTGGACTTTTAACTGAGTAAAAAATACAGAAATTGAGTTTTGGCAATATAATCGTGTTGAAACGATCGTAATCAATTATATGAACTCCTAAAATTTGATTAAAACTTGTTTTTCAGTCATTTTTGAAGAGGTTTCGGGCGAGCGAGTCTAAATGGGGCTTAAAATGGACCCGTTGGACTTTTAACCGAGTAAAAAGTTCAAAAATTGAGTTTTTGCAATATAATCGTGTTGAAAAGATCGTAATCAATGATATGAAGTCCTAAAATTTGATTAAAACTTTTTTTTCAGTCATTTTTGAAGAGGTTTCGGGCGAGCGGGTCTAAATGGACCCGTTGGACTTTTAACTGAGTAAAAAATAAAGAAATTGACTTTTTTGCAATATAATCTTGTTGAAAAGCTCGTAATCAATTATATGAACTCCTAAAATTGGATCAAAACTTGTTTTTCGGTCCTTTTTGTAGTGGTTTCGGACGAGCGGGTCTAAATGGGCCTTAAAATGGACCCGTTGAACTTATAACTGCGTAAAAAGAACATAAATTGAATTTTTGCAATACAATAATGTCTAAATGAGCCGTAAAATGGACTCGTTGGACTTTTTACTGAGTAAAAAGTACATAAATTGAGTTTTTGCAATATAATCGTGTTGAAAAGATCGTAATCAATTATATGAACTCCTAAAATTTGATTAAAACTTGTTTTTCAGTCATTTTTGAAGAGGTTTTGGGCGAGCGGGTCTAAATGGGCCGTAAAATGGACCCGTTGGACTTTTAACTAAGTAAAAAAATACCGAATTTGAGTTTTTGCAATATAATCTTGTTGAAAAGCTCGTAATCAATTATATGAACTCCTAAAATTGGATCAAAACTTGTTTTTCGGTCCTTTTTGAAGAGGTTTCGAACGAGCGGGTCTAAATGGGCCGTAAAATGGACCCGTTGGAATTTTAACTGAGTAAAAAATACCGAATTTGAGTTTTTGCAATATTATCTTGTTGAAAAGCTCGTAATCACTTATATAAACTCCTAAAATTGGATCAAAACTTGTTTTTCGGTCCTTTTTGTAGAGGTTTTGGACGAGCGGGTCTAAATGGGCCGTAAAATGGACCCGTTGGACTTTTAATTGAGTAAAAAATACCGATTTTGAGTTTTTGCAATATAATCTTGTTGAAAATCTCGTAATCAATTATATGAACTCCTAAAATTGGATCAAAACTTGTTTTTCGGTCCTTTTTGTAGAGGTTTCGGACGAGCGGGTCTAAATGGGCCTTAAAATGGTCCCGTTGAACTTATAACTGCGTAAAAAGAACAGAAATTGAATTTTTGCAATACAATAGTGTTGAAAAGCTCGTAATCAACGATATGAATTCTTAAGTTTTGATCAAAACTTGTTTTGCGGCCCTTTTGTCGAAATTTCGGACGAGCGGGTCTAAATGGGCCGTAAAATGGACCCGTTGGACTTTTAACTAAGTAAAAAGTACAAAAATTGAGTTTTTGCAATATAATCGTGTTGAAAAGATCGTAATCAATTATATGAACTCCTAAAATTTGATTAAAATTTGTTTTTTAGTCATTTTTTGAAGAGGTTTCGGGCGAGCGGGTCTAAATGGGCCGTAAAATGGACCCGTTGGACTTTTAACTGAGTAAAAAATACCGAATTTGAGTTTTTGCAATATAATCTTGTTGAAAAGCTCGTAATCAATTATATGAACTCCTAAAATTTGATCAAAACTTGTTTTCGGTCTTTTTTGTAGAGGTTTCGGACGAGCGGGTCTAAATGGGCCTTAAAATGGACCCGTTGAACTTATAAATGCGTAAAAAGAACAGAAACTGAAATTTTGCAATACAATAGTGTTGAAAAGCTCGTAATCAACGATATGAACTCTTAAGTTTTGATTAAAACTTGTTTTGCGGTCCTATTTGTAGAGGTTTCGGACGAGCAGGTCTAAATGGGCCGTAAAATGGACCCGTTGGACTTTTAACTAAGTAAAAAGTACAAAAATTGAGTTTTTGCAATATAATCGTGTTGAAAAGATCGTAATGAATTATATGAACTCCTAAAATTTTATTAAACCTGTTTTTCAGTCATTTTTGAAGAGGTTTCGGGCGAGCGGGTCTAAATGGGCCGTAAAATGGACCCGTTGGACTTTTAACTGAGTAAAAAATACCGATTTTGAGTTTTTGCAATATAATCTTGTTGAAAAGATCGTAATCAATTATATGAACTCCTAAAATTAGATCAAAACTTGTTTTTCGGTCCTTTTTGTAGAGGTTTCGGACGAGCGGGTCTAAATGGGCCTTAAAATGGACCCGTTGAACTTATAACTGCGTAAAAAGAACAGAAATTGAAATTTTGCAATACAATAGTGTTGAAAAGCTCGTAATCAACGATATGAATTCTTAAGTTTTGATTAAAACTTCTTTGCGGTCCTTTTTGTAGAAGTTTCGGACGAGGGGGTCTAAATGGGCCGTAAAATGGACCCGTTGGACTTTTAACTGAGTAAAAAGTACAAAAATTGAGTTTTTGCAATATAATCGTGTTGAAAAGATCGTAATCAATTATATGAACTCCTAAAATTTGATTAAACTTGTTTTTCAGTCATTTTTAAAGAGGTTTCGGGCGAGCGGGTCTAAATGGGCCGTAAAATGGACCCGTTGGACTTTTAACTGAGTAAAAAATACCGAATTTGAGTTTTTGTAATATAATCTTGTTTGAAAGCTCGTAATCAATTATATGAACTCCTAAAATTGGATCAAAACTTGTTTTTCGGTCCTTTTTGTAGAGGTTTCGGACGAGCGGGTCTAAATGGGCCTTAAAATGGACTTGTTGAACTTATAACTGCGTAAGAAGCTCACAATTCCTTTTCACATTTCCCTTGGGCAGGTTTGTGGTACAACATGTTATAGTGCGGCTAGAAGACAATAAGTTTGGGGTAAAATATTAAAACTTACAAAAATAAGTATGGAAACTTGTTATTTAACTGAAAATGTTAGACTTCTTAATAACATTTTCGATTGGGTTTTTTTTGAGTTTTTTCTTCAAATATCGATACTTATTTTGTAAGTATCGATACTTTATTTTTGATAAATTTTCAGTTCGGGACAAAAGTATCGAAACTTACAAATATAAGTATCGAAACTTATTTTTAAACTGAAAATGTTAGACTTTTTAATAATATGTTTGGTGTTATGAATATTTATCTATGTGGATGTCTATCATGATTAGAACTTTATCAAAGGAGTTTGATTTATTTATTATTAGGAACATTATCTCTATGAATTAGAGTTTAATGTATTATGTACTTCTTATGCCTATAAATAGATGATTCATTGAAGGCATTGTATACAATTCTATATTTAAGAATAATACAAATCTCTCTCTTTCTCTCATCTCTTTGTTCTTCTTGTTTTTATTCTTGTTCTTCTTTATTTTATTCACAACATGTTATCAGCACGAGACTCTAATCAACTGAGGTCTTCATCGTTCGAATTCAAAAGAAGTTACCGAGAAGAATTTGATTATAGAATGAACCAAAGATAAGTTTTTTTTCTCCTTATTTTTTTAGTTACCGATTGTCTTTCTTTTTATATTTTAACCTGGTTTTAATTTTTGAAAGGCATGATAGCACGACTCGCTCAATTATTGTGGTTCTTGTTGGTGGTTCTTTTCATCATGTATACTTTTTCGGATTCCTCAATATGGTCGCCATTAAACTTGGGAACCATAATGTTGTACTGATATGGTGCGCACAAGAAATCGTGCGGTTGTACTTTACGAATAGGTAAATATTAAATATTACCATGAGATTTATTCATTTATATTTTATCATAATTTTCGTGAAATTTATGTGTACAGGGGTCGAAAGGTATATATATATTCTTTTATCTTTTTTTATATTGAAAAAAAAACCTAATGCATAACTGCTTAATCACATGTACGCATGCTTTAAAGAGAATTAAAATTTCATATCAGATTACCTATAGTTTCTAGTATATTTACTTTAGTTATTGCATATTTTTTTAATCCTATTTTATTCTAAAATAATTTATTATTTATTTTATTCTATTGATTTTTTCTAACCGTAATTTGAGTTGTATGTGTCTTTAAATGGCTTGGAAAGAGACATGACTTAAAGAGATTATGTGAAATTATCTTTGTTATTTGCTGTGCCTCTATTGTCTTTGAATGGAAAATCAATATCGGTAATTTTTTGTTTTATTTTTATTCTTTATATTATTATTTTAATGTGCAATTAATTATGATGATTTTGAATTTTCAAGAAGGTTATTATAAAGTATATATTTGCTCGAAAGCAATATTTCTTCTTCGTCGAAAAACTCGACCATAGACTTCTCCCAATTTCAAGTTACGAAAATTCGTCTTGATCCAAAAAGTTTTATGGGAGGCATTCCCTGAAGTGAATGCAAAGCATGATGTTTATTCCATGCGATTATCAATGATGGGGCATTCCCTGAAGTGAATGCAAGCATGCTGTTTATTCCATGCGATTATCAATGATGGGGCATTCCCTGAAGTGAATGCAAGCATGATGTTTATTCCATGCGATTATTGGAACTATTTCATTCCCTGAAGTGAATGCAAACATGGTAAATTATTATTCAATTAGAGACATAATTTCGATATAATCCAAGTATAATTGGCTGGACATCCCGTTCTGCGAGGCTACTGGTCTCAAAGGAGGGTTTTAAAGGACCTTGTGGACAGGTTTAACAATGCCGCGTACGAGGATTAAATCTTTGTTCTCTGTGATAAGGATATGTGAAAAATGTTTTAAAGGCCCACTGGCTCTACTCCATTCCCTGAATTGAATGTGAGATTATATTATGGAAGGAATAAAAAAAAATCACATTAAAAGTTGTGGTCGTGGTCGAGGCTATGAATATACACATGAAAAATATAGTCGTTTTAAGAATACTTCTACCCGCTGGTAGAGAAGTTATAAGGATGACAAGAGTGATAAAGATCATTCTAAGGAAGTGAAATCCTTTTACCAATGTGATGTTATAAACCATTGATTTCGTACTTGTCAAACGCCTAAGTATTATGGACTTTATCCATAATCATGAATGATAAATGAAATAAAATATAAACAAAATTTGTTTATGGCGAAAATAATTATGGCGTTATTGGTCCAACTCAATTGGATATTGTTAATTTTATTTATTTATTTTATGTTAATTCGTTTTATTTATTATTTATTTATGTTAGTTTGCTTTATGTTTATTTATTTCACATATTATTTATTTACGCTTTATGTTAATTTATTATTTGAAGAATATGATTACTTCCGGAATAAAATATACAATGAATTGTGGCTATTTATGCCTAGAATTGTGGCTATTTATGCCTAGCAGATAATGCAAGTACTCATATTGTACTTAAGCATAAGAAATATTTTTCCCATTTAAATGCAAGGGGAAATATGAGTAGTATTTCTCAAAGTACTAAAATATCAATACTTCGGAAGAGCACTTGAAAGTTTATCTCTGATAGATAATCGACTTGATATGATGTGCTATATTTTATATTTTTCATTCCTCGAAGTGAATGATACAAAGTACATATTTTCATCACCTGAAGTAAATGAAACAAAGCACATTTTGAAAGGTGCACAATTATGCATTTCTCGATTAAAATGCAAGGGAATAATGTGAGTACTATATCCGGAAGTACTAATATCACAAAAGGCTCTGGTTGAGCAAATATGTTATTGTCAAATGGAACTTTATTCCATATTCACAATGCGTTATACTCGTCAAAGTCATAAAGAGAGCAATATGAGTTCGCAAACTATCCCTTTGGGAATTATAGATAACATATGTTATCAATTGGCATTTGAAATAAATCAATATGGATATAAGTTTTGGTAGCCAAAAAGTCAGTTGAAAGCTCTAGAAGAGCTATATATTGCTAGCAAAAGATAATTTCAATTGAAAGCTCCAAAAGAGCTAAATATATTCCTATTTAAAGGAACAATTTTGATGGTCGTACTAGACATGTACGAGTAAGATTGAATTACACGTTATGATAAACAAGAAGTTTACAAATTCATAGATATATACACATATATATAGTTGGCATAATCGGTTAGACCATCCTGATCAATAATGGTGCAGAAATTATTGAGATTTACATGCACGTGTATTAAAAGAACCTGTAGTTCTTGTGGTGCTTATTCTCAAAGGAATGGATTAAATTCCACTTATTAAAGAACATGAAGTTCTTGTGTTGCTTAAAGGAATTGATTAAATTCCACTTACTAAAAGAACCTGAAGTTCTTGTGTTGTTTGTTCTCAAAGGATATAGATGATCCCACTTACCAAAAGAATTAGAACTTAAAGTTCTTGTACTGAAGTTAAGACTGTATGTCTTTGCATATCTGAACGAAATATGGGCCCATATATCCACAAATGTGGAAAGTTTTATATGATTTTAGTAGATGCATCTACATTGTTTTATCGACTTACAACCAGAAGTTTGTGAGATTGATTCTAAAAGATTCAGATTATGCATTTAGACTATTCGTCTTGAAAAGCTAGTGGGTTTATATTTTAGGCTATATCAGTTATTACAAAGCCTATTGATTATGAAAAATATAGTTTAGCAAAATTTCAATTGGATGCCTCCTATTTAATAGCTAAACTATGAGAACAAAAGAGTTATTATTTATATGGTGTTTCAATATAGCAACACTTATACGCATCAAGCCAACGAGTTATAATAAACTCCCTGTTATGATTGGGTTTTGGTCAGAAACCATACATTTCTCATTTTATGATTTTTGAATGTGCGATATGAATTGCTCCACCACAACGCACAAAATGGGTAAATAAAAAGGGTTGAGAATATATATTGAGTACGAGTCTCCAATTTTATGATTTATGACATGATTTTTCTCAACATCAGGGGGAGATAATAATCAGCTGGATAGAGGAAAATGAATTATCGTTATCTAGATCATCGTATATGAACTAGAAGTTCATAAGATAATTCATGTTATTACATGTCAACTGCCAGACATATTTACTGACCCAATGAGAGTAATTAAGTCTTATATACCAGCTGAAATGCTCTAAGTTTAAATTACATGTTAGAGCGAGAGAATGTAAATCATGCCTGAAGCATGATAGTTGAAATGGTTCCAATGATCAAAGTTCTCGTAAATAGAAAGTAATATGAGATGGTCATATATTGGAGGCGGGTGCTCCTGAAGAGACCCAAGACATAACAAATAATAAAACTCTATAAGAGTTTTAGGTACCTGAAATAAAGATTGAAATCTTGAAGAGATCTCGATGAGTTATGTCATTACGAGAATGGAACCAGAAAATTGGAAAGTTGTCGATAACGATTTTACAAACAATTTTACATAAAATACTTCTATAGAAGTAAAGAAAGAAATCGAGGATCTTGTATAAAATCTATCCAAAATTATAGATATTGAATTGGTCTATGTTGAAAGACGCTTTGAACTTCTAAAATAGAAGTATTTGGACCAGCAGTCCAAACACCTAAAGGTGTAATGCAAGTGAGGCACAAATAAGTAGTCGTAAATACGACTTAAACTATGATTTATGAAAAGTTTTAATTACTTCATGGTGGATGCAATTACTTTGGCAGTTATGAAAAATTTTGCATGCGTCTAATTATTTGTGGATCCATATTTATCCTTGAAGGATTTAAAATGCTAGAAGCATTTGGAAATTTCCGAGGAAATTTATTTAGACATGTCTCATGAATATTTTGGCGCATTTGGTATAATCGCCTTAGTGAATACTAATTGAGAAAATACTATAAGAATGATCAAATTTCCTTATATATTTTATAAAGGAGTTTGGATCAAGATCCATTATGATAATTTTAGAACTCCTAAAGAGTTTCAAATTGGAAACTCATGAAGTACTTTCAATACAAGTACTTGAATCTTGACATCAAGTTTATCTCGACCTGAAGATCGAGCATTTTTATATATTTCTTTTGTCTATGAATAAACATAAGCTGAAAGAATATTAAAGAAGATTCAATATGAATAGAGCATATCTATTAAGTATCCCAATAGTTGTAAGATTGTTGGATGTGAATAAAGATAATTATATCTTTTCTTGGTCTTGAAGCACTATATATTAGTTGGTCAAGAAATATCTATGAATATACAAAGATCATTACATTTAGATCTTCAAACATTCGTTGATGCCTCCTCAAATGTCGTAGAAATAATTGTTATGCACGAGGCAAGCCAAAAAATGTGTTTGGCTAAGACTATTAACTCAACATATCCAAAAGATATGTGGATTTACTTTTACAAGATATGATAAAAGCTATCTTGTGTGAAGATAACGCAAGATGTATATCTCAGTTTGAAAGTGGATACATCATGAAACATATTACTCCAAAGTTTCATCCCTCACGATCTTTAGAAAAATGATATTCAAGATTAAATTATGAAGATTCAAAGATCTTCTGTGATGTTTGCATGAGGGGGAGTAAATACGCGTTGCACTCTTTTTCCCTTAACCGAGGTTTTGTCCCAATGGGTTTTCCTGGTAAGGTTTTTAATGAGGCAACATGTTATGCGTATCAAAGATGTGTGTACTCTTTTTCCTTCACTAAAGAATTTTTTTTCCCACTGGATTTTTATCTTAGTAAGGTTTTAACGAGGCACATTATCTTCATAGACATCCAAGAGGGAGTGTTATAAATATTTATCTATGTGGATGTCTATCATGATTAGAACTTTATCAAAGGAGTTTGATTTATTTATTATTAGGAACATTATCTCTATGAATTAGAGTTTAATGTATTATGTACTTCTTATGCCTATAAATAGATGATTCATTGAAGGCATTGTATACAATTCTATATTTAAGAATAATACAAATCTCTCTCTTTCTCTCATCTCTTTGTTCTTCTTGTTCTTATTCTTGTTCTTCTTTATTTTATTCACAACATTTGGTTAGTTTTTTGAGTTTTTTTTTTTTTTTTTTTGCAAATATCGATACTCTTTTGATAAATTTTTAGTTTGAAACAAATATCGCTACTTACAAGTATCGAAACTGTCCCTAGGCTAAAAATGTTATACTTCTTGATAACATTTTCGGTTGGCTTTTTGAGTTTTTTCTACAAGTATCGATACTTATTTTGTAACTATCGATACTTGTTCTTGAACTGAAAATGTTAAATTTTTTATAACATTTTTCAGTTGTTTTTTTTTTAATTTTTTATGCAAGTTTCGATACTTATTTTGTAAGTATCGATACTTAATTTTTTTTGATAAATTTTTAGTCGAGGACAAAAATATCGGTACTTACAAAATAAGTATCGATAATTTGTTTTTGAAATGAAAATTTGTCAAAAAAAAAAAACTAAGTATCGATATTTGCATAAAAAACTTAAAAACCAACAGAAAAATATTATCAAGAAGCCTAACATTTTTAGTCCAAGAACAAGTTTTCATACTTACTTTTTTGTAAGTATATACTTTGTCTCAAATTTGTCTTTTTAGCCGCACCATAACATGGTGCACGTTAGAATCCCCCATTTCCCATACTATTCTACTCAATCATCAAACTTTAATGAATCTTTTATTCAATGAAAAATGAAAAAGTTGCAATGCCTCGCAATAGGGGAGGAGCTTTTGCATACACTTTCAACTGTTAAACATGATACATCTCCCCTTGCACAAATAAAGACTACTACGTATACAGCTGCTGCGCTTATTCTTTTAATTTTGTATGCCAATTTTACATTATACATTTTAAGGAACACCCCATAGATATGAAACATGTTCCCCTTTTCTCTAAAGTTCATCACCAAAATAGATTTATACTTAAATATCTTTTATGCGTTTAATTATTATATCTTGGAAGCATCAGCGGTTACCCGGCACAGTGCAACAGCGGTCTTCGAACCAGATTGACGACCCAAATGGTCACTGATGAAATCACCGGCCAACATGAGCTTTGTCAAATCGATGTTGGTTTTTACACCGAGGCCGTTAAGCATATACACCACATCTTCAGTAGCAACATTCCCTGAAGCTCCCTTTGCATACGGGCAGCCGCCCAATCCAGCTACTGAGGAATCCACTATACTAATCCCCATCTGTTGATACAACATAACACATGATTCTATAATCAATCTCACCTTGCAATAAATCTAACAGTCCATAAGATCAATGAACAAAGAAGGTAGCTGGTAATGCTTTGCAATCAATATTTTTCACTTTTAGGCAATTACATCAGGTGCTAATTACTTGACTTTATTTTTCTAAGGCTTACTTGGAGAGAGATTAAAATATTCGAAAGAGATTGCCCATAAGTGTCATGGAAGTGGACAGCAAGCTTTTCAGCAGGAACAACGGCCATTACTGCTTCAAGCATGGGAACCACAGTACCTGTGCCAAAGAGAAATGGCAAGCAACTCCTAAGGACCGATGTTGGACTCACATAAATCCAAGAGAAGTACAAGATTTTCAGAGAATTGAAATCTTAACATAATATCTACAAAGCATGCGTGTTCGTATATATGGATTTATGTCAATGTGGATGTATGCAAATATAAGTGCATGCATATGCAAACTTGTTAAGCATATGAAATAGTAGGAGAAAAAGAATATAAGGTAATCATTTGCAATATTCTATTGCTCTAAAATTTATTTTGAAATGGAACAATAGGATATTTCAATAGAATTTTATTTTATAAATGAAAGTAAATGCAACAACAAAAAAAGCTAAATGCGATTGCTTCCTACACAACCACATACTTTTGTCTCTAAAAGGTGACAATCTAGACTCTAGAGAATTACCAGGGGTACCAACTCCAATTGTATCACCAAGGGAAATTTCAAAACAACCCATATCGTAAAGTTCCTTTGCCACAAAGGCCACTTTGGACGGAGGAATTGCTCCTTCAACTGGACATCCAACCACACATGAAACATACCTGTAAAATTTTAGCACTATAAAAATAGTAGCTATCAACCATGAAAAATAATGACAATAAAGTTATAAAAGACATACCCACGTACTGGAATTGAATGCTCCTTAGCAGCAAGGCAAACAGCACGGTAACGCGCTAGGCTTTCTTCAATGCTACAATTAATGTTTGACTTAGAAAAAGACTCGGAAGCAGATGCAAAGACTGCTACTTCTTTTGCACCTGCTGCAACAGCAGCGTCAAAGCCCTAGAAGAATATGCACAGTAGATTATGAAATTTATATGACATCACTATGAGGTTGCTAAGTCTTTCAAAGGAAAATTACCAACCTTCAAATTAGGAGTTAGAACAGGCAATCTGGCATCCTCTAGGTTGCAAACTGCTTTCATTACATCTTTTGCATCGGCTAACTATACAAAAAGGTAAAGAATGAATCAATAGCAGGTTACCTATATATCATCATGTGAGAACCATTAGATCAAAAAAAGAGTTACTAGGGTAATTAACAAGTCTCCTACTAAGGAAATACTTCTAATTATATAAAATACTAATAATTAAGATATTATATAAAATACTAATAATTAAGATCTCCAAATACTTCTCCTAATAAAATACTAATAAAATGATTTCATAATAATAACTAAAAAATTTACGCTTAATAATAACATTGACTACGAAGGCAACCCATAACAACTACATGTTGATGAAGAAGCAAGATCATCAGTCACTCTGAGTAAGACAAGGAAAGTCTGGAATTAAACCCCAAAACAACTGCCTCATTGCTCACGGTTACAAGGTTAACTCCATTTTTTATTGACTTTCTTTGAAAACCAACTCAAAAAAGCATCCAAATTGAAACGACAAACATATTTTTAAGGCTGTGAAGTGTGAACATCATGTGCATCCTCTATCTATTATAAATATAATCGTATAATCAAATCAAATGGAAACCCCAGAAAAGAAAAAAAATAATGTAGTATCTCAATCTAAAATAAGCAAATCATGATACCTGAGGAACCCATCTAGGAGATACAAAACTTGTAGCTTCAACAACAGACAACCCTGAAGCCGCCAATCTCCGAATCAACTCAACCTTCGCAGACGTTGGCACGATCTTCTTCTCATTCTGTAATCCATCCCTCGGACCAACTTCCACTATCTTCACAAACTTTGGTATACCTTTTAATAACTGCTTCAGATCAATAAAATATTTTACATGAAACAAGTCAAGACTCAAGAGCTTCAGAAAATATTAAATAATGAAGCACAAGAAAGAAAACACGTTCCACACATACAGTGATAACTTATTAACCATTTAAAAATCCCGCAAACGAATATTATATAAAATCCTAATATTTTCAAAAAAGAAAAATATACAGTTCTATTCAGGTTATTTATTACCTTGTTTGTTATGTCCCGCATGCCTCTGTCATTGCGCTTGGAGCTATATTGCTGATCTGGCCAGTTCCTTGATTTAGAAACATGTCCAAGTTTCACCGTATTCTTGCTTAAGCTTTTCGCCCTTCGGTTAAAAGCTTCTCCTTCAGACACATCCCTCACATGTCTTCTCCATGGGAATGTCTCCCCTGTATATTCTTCATGATCCTCACTGGAAAACAGATTTTTCAATAATGTCAATAAATCGATAACTGATACATGCAGAATACTAACCATTTACAGATTGTTCAAAAAAATAATAGGAAAAGAGGAAACATCAACAATTAACCATACAGATCATATGCTAAATTTCAAGGCAAAACTAAAAGTATGCATTTTTGCCCTTTCAAATCCTAAAATCAAATTTACAGAAAAAGTGTGAATGCACTTAAAATCTTTTATAGTTTCACTAAAGACAAAAGGAATAACAAAAATAATCAAAGTAATTTCCGAGTATATAATCAACAGTAACCCAATATGTACAACAGAACCATTATCCTCGAGAGTTACAATGTTGTTTAGGCCTATGTGTGAGCAGGGAGTGAATGATTAAAGTTTCCTGCAAACTACTCAACCTTCACTTGTTACAACTTGAGTTTGACTGATTACTATTAGCCAAGCATGAAGTTAAGTAGTAAAGCTATCTATGTTACTCAGATTCGAATATTATGGTCAATTTTTGTAAGTTTCTCCGTGTATTTGGAGGATCCTTGGAGGTTATATCCTCATCTCCACGTGTCGGACATGGGTATCTCAAGGAAAATTAAGAGTCAAAGCAACATATCAAGAAATTAAGTTGAGCTTGAGTAGCTAGAATGTGTTTTGAGCCATGCTTTATAGCATGAAATTAAAGCTGGATCTATTTTATTGATAGAAGAATTATCAGGGCATTAGTTAGTTTCTTTTATCCTATTACTAAATTTACCATTTAGCCTTTGATGGAAGATCCACTTGACTCAATCAAGACTGGTATAAAGTACCATCTTCAATTATGAAATATAAACACAGATGTAAACAGCAGATACTGCGATACACTACTATTCACTACCGTATCTTTTCAATGACCATTACCAAGATATTAACAATGAATAATAGAAAATTAATTTCTCCAGAAAAAAACATAAACTGTTAAATATCAAGAAAAATAAAAGTGTCCCCAAAACTTCTAAATGGAGTAGATGAGTGTTCTTAGGAGAATAATTCTAAAGATAACAGTGTCTCACTTACTCGCAGCTATTAGATGTGTAGCAACTCCTCCCATCAATCCAGCAGTTTCCCACGCCCATATCATCTTCTCTGGGCCGACAAGCACCAGCTGAGAACCTCTGAATCCTATCAATAGTACTCATGCTAGGAAGCTTGTCAAAACTGAGTGGCTCCTCCAAACTCGACATCCTGAACAAAAGCTAAAAAGAGATGCTGAAAATTAACCAGAACATAATTAGAGCTCAACTATAAAAGTTAAATAAGGCCTTCTCACAAGAAGAGAAGATCAATGGAAAAGCAATAAGGACCATTTCACTCATTTAAACATGCAATTCTTCAAAATATTTCAGCAGATAACCCTACGAAAGTACAAATGCAAAAATGTACATTATACTTGTCATGGTGTTAGCCAAATAAAAATCACATGAAAATGCAAACCACTTCCCACACCTTGACAAAACTTATGTCAAATCATCAGGAAAGAAGATGAAATTGCCTAAACCCTTTTGTTTTGCCAGACACATGTAAAGAATAAATTCTATTAAAAAAAGTTGGTGCAACAGGGAGGACAGGTTACTCGTCCCATTTTAATGGTTTAGGATACAGACAATTTAAAACGATTACGAGAATTGATTGAATAGAATGATGATACAATTAACTTAAAACAGGAGCTGCAACAAAAGCTAATAAAACCATTGGAAAAGCAGACAGCAGAGCTTAAGTGCAAAATTTTGCAGCCCGCTAATAATAATCGATAAACAGAGTTTCAAAGTCTTCTAAGGTATGCTAGGTATGACAATGAACATTTTTTAAAGATTAAAAGCTGAAAAAATCAAAAAAAAAAAAAACTAAGACTGTTGTATTTGACCCTTTTTTGTCCTACCAAAGTGCTTCAAAAATGCATAAATATAGTAGCATGTAGGGGAAAAAAGCGGTAGTTTTTCTTAAATAAAAGAAATAATAAATAGGGGGACCGGGTTGAAAAGTTAGACAAGAATCCAACTCACTGGAAAAGCTTATATGAGTATAGACAACAAAAAGATATATGGAGAAAGAGAGACAACATCCTTAATATGATAGTATAGGTAAATCAATTGAGCCAGTTTCAACCAAGCAACCATGCTTTACTTTGATTCTCCACTTTGTTCTAATCTATTTCATAGTTTCTACCGAAAGGTTGGTGTCATCTATTTCTTCAGCACCTCACCTTTGCTTTAATATCCTCTACTTCTAGCGAATTTGTTGCTATTTTCACAGTATCTGGCACAAACCCTACCATCCAAAGTACCAGACAAATATATTCATTCTGAATCACATTCATATTCATAATCCAAGTTATTCGAATCTGCACTTAAAACAGACTCATTCATGGAAAAATAAGCTATTTAAAGTGCACAGGTAATGACCCCAAATGTGAACTAAATAACTTCTTTCCTGAACTGAATCATAAGTTGCTAGCAAGTCAGTGTTTTGTCTTTTCCTTCAAGCAGAAAAGGAGAAACGCTGATAAATACTTTTAACAAATTGCATTTGGTTTAGTCGGATATAAAGGCAAGTCAGATCATATTATACGGAAAGAACAGATTAAAATACTATATCAAACACTTTATCTAATAACTTGGCCTCTTGGAGTCTTCGAGGCCCCAGCCATGAAGTTAAGAATTACTTGTCTAATTCCAAAGAGTAAAAGCTGCCGGCATTTACTCTCAGAAGCAAGTAGCAACAATTGTAAGCTATTATATGCTCTTATTACTTGCAACGGGTGCAACACAATATACAAATATGGATTTTACATTGAACTCTGAACTTTTGTATTCTTCTCTTTTAGTCCTTTAAAATGACATCTATCCTACTTGAATTGAGGCTTCTAACCCGTGCACATTCCTTTAAATTTTCTAGGCAACCAAACAGCAGAATAACCAGAATTCAAAACACTCAAAAATCCTAAACTCAATGTCTCAACTTCTAAGGTAAAAAAAAAAGTTGTTTCCAAACTCTGACATTTTCCTGTTGCCTTTTTTTCAATAAAAAACTAAAAACTAAGAAAAATGAACTCATCTATCAAATCTACCAACCAAAACAGGAAAAACAACATTCTAGCACTCATTAATTTTCCTCATTCGTTTAGCTGACAGATTACGCGGGAAACCAAACGGACAGAGAAAAAATAACAAATTCTTGCAGAAATCAAAGAAAAATGAAAAGGAGAAGGGATAAAATAACCGAAATGAAGCAGGGGGGAAATAGGAAAGATTAGAATTACCGAATTGGGATTTCTAATAAAGGAGAAACCCTAGAATTTGGGGATTTAAAAGAATCTAGAGGGTTCGTTTCTTTGATTTCCTTTCCGAGAAGAGAGGGAGTTAAATAAAAGAGGAGGAGCAGGTATCGCAACGGCCAGGACCGGTTGTTCACAAATCACAATGCGTTTCTTGTTTTAGTTTGGTGAGTGAATTATTTAGGGTAAAGTACACAAATGGTCACTAAACTATTTTTAAAAATATAGAATGGTCATCAAACTTTCAAAAATTACATAATGAGCATTAAACTTTAATTTTTGCTATAAAATGGTCTCTGTAATTAATTGGGTGATATGACAGTTACAGAAATTTAAATAATATAACATTTAATCCTCCACATTAACACATTTAATTAATTTATTTTTAATTAGGTGATTACAAGGTAACATCTGCTCAAACATATTCTTAACCTTTAAACATTTCATAATTCGCATCCACTTTTCCACTAAAACACTTATTAGGTTACAAAACCAAAATTTATTACTATTACAAATTGGTGGGCGTTTTACTTGTTGGTTTTAAATATTAAAGTAATTCACACATTTATTATTATAATATATAATGTATATATGTACTAGATTTTGGTCAAATTATTTTCTATAAAAAAGTGTTTATAAAGTTTATTTAATGTTTGATAATGGGTAAAGTAACAGAGAGTTTGTTTTGTTCTAAAATTATATAAATTCGTGAAAAGACAAGAATAATGTTAGTGGGAGAAAAGACAAAAATATTATCTATTTTTTTTTAAATATGGTATAACCAAAATTATTTTAAGAAATATTGTAATTTCTCTAGTAACTTAAAAGATGAAACCAACTGGTTTCGTCTATTAACAGTAAATTTATTGTTTTAAATAAAAAATTAAAAATTGATAGTAGATGGTTTCGACTTTAAACAATGGTCATAGCGCTACGTGGCGCGCCAGCAGTGTCCTTAACACATGTTCAAAGGCGGAGCTAACTGAATCCGTCGTCAGCATACTCATTCGACTGACACGGTGTAGTGCTTGGCAGCTTTGCATGTGTGTATACTTGAATGCATGGCTTTGGCAGATTAGGGTGGCAGATTTCGGTTGTAAATTAAATAGGGTATTTTTAAAATGTATAAGGGTAGAGGTTAAAAATTTGTTAGTGTTATTAAAAGAGGGTAGGGTAGTTAAGAGGAAAATTGTAATTTTTTTGTGTTAAATAGGTAAGGTTGAAAGAAAAATTTTGAGCGAAGAAGAGGAAGAAGAAGAAGAAGAAGAAACTATTGGAGAAAATATTGTAAGTAGATTCAAATTTTTAAAAGTTTTGTTTTTAAGTTTTATTTTAGTTTGTTCGTTTTATTTTCTATGTTGATATAACTTAAATTTTATGTATGTAGTTTGGATATTTGGACAAAAAATAGGGGAGATTTGGTGAAATTTTTTTTGGAGCCAACAAGTAAGTTGATTTAATTTTTAAATTTTAAATTACGTATTCATCTCCCCTAAGTTGTTGTTTAGAATTTAGTAATTTTTAGTATAATTTTACCAATTAGTATATTTTTAAAATTTAGAATTGACAAATATATTTGAAATAGGGTTAAAATAAAGGCAAAAATAATTTAGTATATTTATAAAAAAATATATATTCGAAAAGAACTTGTCCCTGATGTTAGTAACAATAATTTAAAATTTAGTATGTTCATTTTGATTTGTGTATTCACATTGAAAATCCATTTGTGTTTTGAACATGTAGAGAAAATGAGCAACGACAAATTTATGACGATTGTCCATTACAATGGACAAATGGTAAAAATTGCTGTCGGGATTGTATTTGAATCTGAAAGCACCACGAAGATGAGATTAGAAAAGGAAATCACGCTTCGAGGAATGAACGAGAAGATATCCTAGAAAATTGGAGCTGAGATTCATGGTTTGCGGTACCGGTGGATGACATGTGACAATCCAGTCAAATATTGTGCAATCACTCTCCAAGATGGTGATGTTGTTAGAATGATGATTGTAGAGCATGAATCTATAGAGATTCGAAATATCGAGTTGTTTGCTGAGGTGTGTGATGTTCCCGACTGTTGCGCTATATGATGTACTATTTATGACATGCAAATAGTGCAAGTATACACGTCGAACAAATAGTAAAGTGATGAGTGAGTATCGTCTCCACAGAGATTAGAGGTATTTCAAGTTAAGTTTAAGCACACGAAACAAAGAATGAATATTGATTAAGAAGCAAGTTTTAGATGAGTAAACAAATGTTGTAGCAAAAACAGAATATAAAAACATAAGTAAACTGAATGAACTTTCAACGTCCTCTCACGTGTGTGAAGCTCTCTATGGAATGACTGGCTAGGCTTGCTAAGGAATTCTTTACTTAAGTTTCATGCATGTCTCACTACTCTCAGCCCAAACTATGCTCGACAGAGTTTACTACAATGCTTCTAGACTATCTCTAGCAAGAAACCTGACAGCCAGGATGCTACGGCAATACCTCTCAGCGTGAACCCTAGCAAACTACTTATCGCTAAGCTCTACTCCTTTTAGTCGTTGAAACCCTATCCTTATATCTAAGGTGAGTTAAGGTTTGCCTCTCAGCACAACCCCATTGTCCACGTAGATCTAGGCTTAACTCTCTCGACCATTAAGCACATCTAACACCTAGGTTAAGGCTACTCTCGAAAGCTCTTATAAACCTAAGGCAATAAAACAGTGAACAAAGCATTTAAGAGACTGAAAATAACTTAACATACATTAAAACCAAAATAAAAATCATCCAAAGCAAGCCCAAGCCACTTAAAATTAGTTCATGGCTGGGAAATAAACATCCATCATCATTCGTTTAAAATAGACCATTCCTGAATAAAAATGCTAGAGCAGGACAACTAAAAAGGAAGGAAAAACTCCCAACGTTGTCTTGAACTGCCCTAAGCTTGCTGCTTGTAGAGCGTTTTAGTGTTCTCTAAGTATGAGCGCAAGTGCACACTTTTGTAAAGTAATAGTATAAAAGATATCGTCTCCCACAAGGATTGGACAACTTGACTCGAATCGTAACTCCTGCACAAAGGAAAATTAAATGCACAAATAAGTTGAATTGTTTGAGAGGAAAATAAAATAAAACACAAGTAAATAAAAGGGAAGAGATCAAATTGATGGAATGGGCTGGGTTATACTGCTGTTTAGAGTGAAATTGTGTTGAATAGGACAAGTTGCTTTGCGCTGCCAGACTTCGCTACCTCGGCGGTGGATGGCAGTTAGGCTGCTGAGACGCTCTCGCTGCCTCGGAAGGGGAATCGACTTGTGTCTCGGTGGCAAACTCGACAGAACGGTTCGAAAGTGATCTCGCTTATGTCTAAGTCAGAATGTTGTTGACGCCCACTGCAGATAATACCAGTCACGGTGTGAATCGTGCAAAGACAGCAATGTTTGGTTCGTTCTCTTTTAGCCGCCTTAAACCCTAACCTATGTCTAGGCTGGATTGATCAACACTTGATTAAGGTGAAGACCATACTTACTTCTTTCGTGAGTTCGACTCTCTTGATACCGAACAAATGGATAGTAATCAACTAATCTTTCGCCTTAATTGAAAACTATGAAGAACATGGAATAAGCAAACCTTGAAGCTTTATTTGCAAAAACAAACTTAAAATCCTAAACAACCATTCTCACACTAATTACAACATAACCCAAACCCAAAGAGAATTTTAGAACATAATGGCGGTAAGAAAACCTAAACTATGCCTAAGGGAAAACCTAAGTTGTCCTGAAGTAAAAGTATAATGGGTATATATAGGCATTAGCTAGGTCTAGTCCTTCTTGGAGTAGAAGTCTTCAAAGTAGCTTTTGCATTAAATGCAACCTTAAATTCTAACTTCTTTGAGTTAAATGTGAACTTCTTCACGTTGCCTTGCTCCACAAGTAATCTCGCATTCCTCCTTCGGTGGCTCTGCCTGCTGCTACAATCATCGGAAAATTGAGTGGATAACATCGTTAAAATTAGGATTTTCTGCTCTACAGATCGCACTGCAATTCCTCAGTTTGCTGTCTTGGGCGGCAGGTAGGACGGTGGCAGCTGCTGTCTCTGTCTTGAACTGCATCAGTACAGCTCCTTGGTCTGCTGCTTCAGCATTATGTCCTCGGCTCCTCTCTGCTTCTATCAGCCTCTAGTACATGAAACTAAAACTAAACTAAAACAATACATTTTCCTTACCAAATAACAGATAATCTATAAAAAGCATGGCAAAGTAAAGAATACTGTAAAATGCAATGCATGATCCTAATTATGCCTAAAAGATACTCAAAAACAACAATAATAGGAGATGGAATGTGCATGAAATAAAGAACTTATGGACACTTTACACACCCCCAAACTCAAACTATTTCTTGTCCTCAAGCAATGCAACCTAAATATACTTGCCCTTTTAAACTAATCGGAAAGAAAAATTCTGTTTTAAACTTGATTTAACACCTCAAGGCCGTGACACCTGTTATTAGATTAGTGAGAGGGGAATAACATGAATTACCTCAGAATTAAACTATAATATGCAGTGAAGTGTGTGCAGAACTGTGTACAGGCTGAATCTGATGAATATTCTAAGTAAACAGAGATGTTGTCATGATATACAAGGTTGCTGTCGAGACAGCATAATTAAGCACAATTAAATAATCATGGCAATAAGGGCTTCAGCTTATCACAACTACTCTTCTAGGTATGAAATTAAGATAGGAGCAAACTACAAAACCCCAAACCCACGGATTAGAGTCATCCCTAAAGACTTTTATTCACTCATGCTAATTTGTCTGTCACTTCAAGATTTTCAGATTCATGGACTTTGATAGCAGCGGAGTGTCCTTGCACATAATTCTTCCTAGAGCCTGTTTTGGGCACCTCTAGGGATAGACAACATAAAAAAAATCTTTTTCCTGCCTTGGCAGTGCTTTTGTTTTTCCTGTTTGTTGCCTGCCGCGGCAGCTTCCTGCAACCATGTTAGAATTTTACAAATAATTCAACAGGCAAAGTTTATCATAAACTCAAACAAATTCAGCAAGTAACAGTAGTGTTTTTAATTTTTGGCAACTATAGAAAAATCCTAAGTTTACTTCATGCTTTTCCTCCAAAATTAAGTTCATTTTAACTTGGTGCAAAAATTTAAAGTCGGCTATCCTATCATAGGCACATGTTCTTTTAAAAAAATCTTTTCAATTAATTTTCTAAGGCAAGTACATAATGCAACCTAAAATGCACTAATTATGCAAAAATAATGAGTGCTAACCCCCCAAACTTGAGACGAGCATTGCCTTCAATGCACAAAATCAAAAATAGAAAAATAAAAGAAAAACAAAATAACTGAAAAATAAACATAAGAAAAGGGAAGAAAACTTAGTGTTGAGTTGTGTGGGGCTCGATTCGATCAACCAATGTTGCTCACCAAGTGGTGGAGAGGTGGATTTTTGGGTGTTAGGGTTTAGGAAGCTAGAAAAGAAATGGACACAATGATTTATAGTGGTTCAACCTTCTAACCAAGGTCTACATCCACTACCTTAGCTCCCCACTAAGGATTTCTCAATCAATCCACTATTGATTCGTCCCCTTTTCTAGGCTTAGGAGGTAACCCTTACACACAATCAAGCTTTCTACCCAAAGCCTTGATTAAAACCCTCTCTTACAAAGAGAAACAAGAAGCAAACTTAAAACCCTCTAATAGGTGTTTGTTTGCACAATTAAGCACTCACTCAAAACCTAAAACACTTGAGCAAATTTGACAATTTTGGCTCACTAGTGTTTGTCTATACAATAAATGACAATTTAGGCTCTAAGACAATTCTTGATCATTTGATGTTTGACAATATGAGCATTAGCCTTCTCTTGATGCTTGGAGGTCCCTTTTTACACTCCCAATTGAGTTTGTAGCCGTTACTAGCCGTTGGGATCAAATTGGAGCCATTGAGGACTTTAATTCCCACCATAAATGCAGTTCTGCAGCTCCCCGTTTCGAAACGCTCGAAGCCGTTTCGAAACACTCTCAATGTAGAAAGAGTCGTTGCAGTCTGTCAGGGTACCCGTTTCGGAACACCCCCTTGCCATTTCGAAACGCGTATCGAAACGCTATAAGCCCGTATCGAAACGCCTGCATTTAAAAGTTAGTTGGGAAAATAGCCGTTGGGGTTTATAGCCGTTGTGGTCAATGCCACGTAGGCGTATCGAAACGGCCTAGCCCGTTGCAAAACGCTGGGCAAAAATCTTGTCCAAGGAAGGCCCGTTTCGATACGAGTATCGAAACGATTTTGCCACTGGAATCCCCTGTTTCGAAACGCCCTAAGGTGTTTCGAAACACCTGGACAGTTTTGTGAAATTTGGCTTTGAAAAACATGTAAAACCTTTTAACACATCCCTAAAAATTGTTTCAAGATATTTGGACTTTGGAAGTTTGTTTTAAATACTTTTTAAATCAGTCCAAAACATTTTTCAATTATTATATCAAAACATTAGTTCTACAATCTCCCCCTTTTTGATATAATAAAGCTATCTTGAAAAATTGTTTGGGATTCTCCCCCTTTAACTTTAAAAATGTGAATAAGAGTTTGAAGATATGAAATCAAATAAAGCTCCCCCTTATTCATTTGAAAATTCAATTTTTCAAATCATTTCTCCCACTTTTTGTTATATCAAAAAGAATTTAAAACATTAAGTTCATAATAACAATAGAGGTAAAATTTTGACAAAAATAAAAATTTGGTTTTAAAATGGCTCCCCCTTACTCAAAGCATCATAAAAAAATGTTCGTCCAACATTTATGATCATCTAGTTGAATAAACTAAAATTAAAACAAATAAATGCTAAAACAACTAGATTTTTACCAACACTTGAACCCAAAGGGAGGATGTGAAGCCTTCCTTCTTCAAGTGTTCTTCCTTGTGTGTATGGAGCTCCCCCTCAAAGTTTGACTTGTTGATCACTCTCCATCACACCTAGTAAAAGACAATCAAGTAATTTTTGGTATCCAAATTGCTTTGGATCCATAAACGTTAGTAGCACAAAATTTAGTCCCCTTAGGAATCCATTTTTCAAATTCATCCTTTTTAGTTGAAGTGGTTAGTCCTTTTGGGACCCAAACACTTCTAAAACATTTTCCATTCACAAATCTAGGGGCACTAGATTGTCTTACATAAAAGTTTGATTTTCCAAAACTATTTTTCTTTTCAAGTTCATTGGAAATCAAATCTTTTTCTTTTTGAACTTTAAGAAGCAAATTTTGTAAATCAAAACATTTGTGTTCAAAATCTTTCAATCTTGCTTCAAGTTCAAGATTTGTTATGGAAAGAAAATCATTTTCAATTTTTATTTTTGAAATCAACTTTTTGTTCTTGGAAAATGATGCCTTGAATTCCAAAAGCAAATCATCATAGGCATCTTGTAACTCATCAAATGTATATGAATTTGAAATAGATGAGTTAGAAGTTACCTCCCCCTCATTGAGGGCCATCAAGCATAGGTGGGCTACTTCATCATCGGTGGAGTCTTCATCACTCCATGTGGCCACATGTGCCTTCTTCTTATGGCTTGAAGTGCTTGCCCTCTCCTTTCTCTTAGGTTCTCGTTCAAGCTCTCTCAAGGCTTTCTTCATGAAAGGGGCACACTTCTTGAAGAGATGAACTATCTCTTCATCTTCATCCTCCTCTTCACGTAAGTAGACATGATGACAAGTGGAGGATTTGAGAGCCATGGCACTTGCATTGACGCCAAGCCCTTTGATTTTCTTCTCTCTCATAGCTCTAATTTCTTCCCTCTTCTTCTCATCCTCTTTATTCTTCTTCATGATTTGATGAGTAGGGAGTGACCCCATGAGTTCATCAAGCTTCAAAGTCTTCAAATTTTTGGCTTCGATGATGGCGGTCCTCTTTGAGTCCTAAGACTCGGGAAGTGAGTAGATGAGCTTTCGAACAAGCTTTTCTTCCGGGATGGCTTCTTCATAGCCTTTGAGACCATTGGTGATAGTGAAGAACCTATCAAACATCTTCTCGATGTTCTCTTCCGGATCCATTTTGAAGTTCTCATACTCTAAGGTTAGGAGCCCAATCTTGGTCTCCTTGACTTCATTGGTTCCTTCGTATGTGACTTCAAGCTTGTCCCATACCTCCTTGGCACTCTCACAAGAAGACATCTTCTCATAGATGGATGGACCAAATGCACAAAATAGAATGTGCAAGGCTTTGCAATTTAGCTCCATCTTCTTGCGATCGTCGGCACTCCACTCCGCTTTACTTCTTTGATGCACGAATGGACCATCTTCAACTACATCCCATAGCTTGTAATCTCTTGATTTGATGAAGAACTTCATCTTTGTCTTCCAATGGGCATAATGAGTTTCGTCAAAGAAAGGCGGTTTGTCGATTGAATGTGCCATTGAGCCGGTTGATGAAAAAGTGATCGAGCTTGGCGGATCTTCTCAATAGGATGTGAATCCCCTTCGATTGAGCCAAGCTCTGATACCAATTGTTGAGTTGTGTGGGGCTCGATTCGATCAACCAATGTTGCTCACCAAGTGGTGGAGAGGTGGATTTTTGGGTGTTAGGGTTTAGGAAGCTAGAATAGAAATGGACACAATGATTTATAGTGGTTCAACCTTCTAACCAAGGTCTACATCCACTACCTTAGCTCCCCACTAAGGATTTCTCAATCAATCCACTATTGATTCGTCCCTTTTTCTAGGCTTAGGAGGTAACCCTTACACACAATCAAGCTTTCTACCCAAAGCCTTGATTGAAACCCTCTCTTACAAAGAGAAACAAGAAGCAAACTTAAAACCCTCTAATAGGTGTTTGTTTGCACAATTAAGCACTCACCCAAAACCTAAAACACTTGAGCAAATTTGACAATTTTGGCTCACTAGTGTTTGTCTATACAATAAATGACAATTTAGGCTCTAAGACAATTCTTGATCATTTGATGTTTGACAATATGAGCATTAGCCTTCTGTTGATGCTTGGAGGTCCCTTTTATACTCCCAATTGAGTTTGTAGCCGTTGGGATCAAATTGGAGCCGTTAAGGACTTTAATTCCCACCATAAATGCAGTTCTTCAGCTCCCCGTTTCGAAACGCTCGAAGCCGTTTCGAAACACTCTCAATGTAGAAAGAGCCGTTGCAGTCTGTCAGGGTACTCGTTTCGGAACACCCCCTTGCCGTTTCGAAATGCATATCGAAACGCTATAGGCCCATATTGAAACGCCTGCATTTAAAAGTTAGTTGGGGTTTATAGCCGTTGTGGTCAATGCCACGTAGGCATATCGAAACGGCCTAGCCCATTTCGAAATGTTGGGCAAAAATCTTGTCCAAGGAAGGCCCGTTTCGATACGAGTATCGAAATGATTTTGCCACTGGAATCCCCTGTTTCGAAACGCCCTAAGGTGTTTCGAAACGCCCTAAGGTGTTTCGAAACACCTGGACAGTTTTGTGAAATTTGGCTTTGAAAAATATGTAAAACCTTTTAACACATCCCTAAACATTGTTTCAAGATATTTGGACTTTGGAAGTTTGTTTTAAATACTTTTTAAATCAGTCCAAAACATTTTTCAATTATTATATCAAAACATTAGTTCTACACTTAGGCTTAGTTGCTGTCAGAACGTGTAGAGGATTTGGAGGAGTTATTTGCTATGCCGTCAATTGCGAGTTGTGGCAGTGGTCTGAGTAATGCTTCCCTCTACTGTGCGCGACGGCTCGATTCTTAAGGGTCTGGATCTGTATAATTAGTTGTGAAACAAGAATAAATGGTAAAAAAATAAAATCTAGTCCTAAAAATCTAGTCCTAATAAAGCGGTAAATATGTGGAAAAATAAAATTAATTCACAGTGGGGTGGGCATCCCCCAATGTGAATACTTCATGTTCTCTCGGTACAGAATCTTCTGCATAGTGCTTCAATCGTTGCCCATTAACTTTGAATTATGTCCCTCCATTTGTTGGTTTTACTGTCACGACACCATGTGGGAAAGCTTGGACTACTTCGAACGGCCCTAACCATTTGGATTTTAACTTCCTAAGGAACGGCTTGAGGCGGGAGTTGAACAATAGCACTTTCTGCCTGGGCAGGAACTACCTTTGTTGGATCTTGCTGTCATGCCATTTTTTGACTTTTTCCTTGTACAGCTTGACGTTCTCGTATGCCTTCCGTCGGAATTCCTCCATTTCTGCCAGATGGAGTAATCTCTTTTCGCCAGCATGTTTCCAATCCATGTTCACTGCCTTGACTGCCCAATATGCCTTGTGTTCTATTTCGACAAGGAGGTGGCAGGCTTTGCCGTATACTAGTCAATAAGGGGACATTTCGAGTGGCGTTTTGTAGGCTGTCCGGTACACCCAAAGGGCATCGTCTAATTTCAACGACCAGTATTTCCTTCTTATATTGACAACTTTTTCCAAGATGGTTTTGACCTCTCTGTTTGATATTTCTGCCTGCCCATTTGTTTGTGGATGGTACACCGTGACAATCTTGTGCTTGACACCAACTTTTTGGAGTGCATTGGTAATTAGCTTGTTATCAAAATGGGTGCCCTCGTCACTAATGATGGATCTTGGAATCCCAAACCTTGTGAATATATTCTTGCGTAGGAATCTATGGACGGTCTTTGCATCATTGCGAGGTATGGCAATGGCTTCTACCCTTTTGGAGGCATAGTCAACTGCCAGGATAATGTACATGTTGCTACAAGAAGATGCGAATGGTCCCATAAAATCTATCTCCCAAACATCGAATAATTCAACCTCTAGGATGGTTTGTAAGGGCATTTCGTTCCTTCTTGATATGTTTCCTGTTCTTTGGCAATTGTCGCACTGTTTGTAGAAGGCTTGGGCGTCTTTATGCAATTTTGGCCAAAAGAAACATGATCAGAGTACTTTTGCTGCTGTGCGCTACCCTCGAAAATGGCCTCCATATGGTGCCGTGTGGCACTGTGACAGTATGACTTGTTGTTCATCCTCCGGGACACAACGTCTAATGACCTGATCTGTACAGTTTTTAAACAAGAAAGGCTCATCTAAAAAATAATGCTTAGCATCATGTTGGAATCGCTTCTTTCCTTGGAAGTTAAGTTCATAAGGTAAAACACCAGTTACCAAGTAATTCACGATGTCTACGTAACAGGGTGTGGTTGTCGTTGCTGCTGCCGCGGCCTCTTCATGGGCAGCTAGTGAGATGCCTTTAGCTACCAGGGCGGAGGTGTAACCCCCTCGTCCCAGCCTAGCCACCAGACTGAACCGAACGAGTTACACGGGGAAAACCGAAGCGAAACTCGTTAAGGCTTATTTCTTTAAAGTTAATCTTGTCTAAATTCTTTACTTGAGCCTATGTAAGGAAGCAAACAACGGAAAAGCAAACATGGACACGAACCAAGCAGATCAGTTAATTAAAGACAACTTTTAGCCATTTTACATCAGGCCGTATCGATACTCCTAAGGACAATATCGATACACCTTCAACGGTCAAACTCCATTAAGTCAACTTTGAGAGGCCGTATCGATACCCTTCAAGGCTGGTATCGATACACCTTTAACGTTCAAATTTCCCAAAGTCAACTCCAGGACCGTATCGATACCCCAATTTCTCATCAAATTCTCAGATTTCCAGAGGGCAAAGAGGGTATCAGTACGCCCTCGCGTATCGGTACGATGGGCTTAAAACAGGGGACCGTATCGATACGCCCTGCACAAAAAGACAAGAAATTGCAGATTTAAGCACAATGGGACTAACTTAAACACCCTAAGCAAGCATTTGACCAACTCCTAAACATACAAGCAATTCAAGGCAACCAAGAGAACTCATATGAAACAAGATGAACATTCAATAGGACTAAAATCAACAAGAAAGATCTAACATAGATAACCAACATGCTTAACATCCACAAAGAGGTCCAAGCCAAACCAAAGCATGCTTCAACACTTTAAACATGGTAGCAACAATAACAAAAACATAGGAGTTTGGACACCAACTCCACAACACAAAAGGTCTAGCATTCCCATTGCCTAGGTATTATTAGAACCATGAAAAACCATACTTGAGCTAGCAAATGAACTCCAAGATTCCTCCCTTGCCCCACTTGCCTCCCGAAGCCACTAGCAATCTGCATTGTTGGAAAAGAGAGCGTAAGCTTAAAAGCTTAGTGAGCGGAGCTCAAAATCACAACAACAACAATGCAATTCAAAATATATATTTAGTTTTAAGTCAAAACCATTTAGAAGGGAAAATATATTAGACCGAAAGCACAAAGACAAAACCATGGTGTGCACATGCACAACCATTCTCGGTGGGACTACACATCATCGTTCACAACGACTAACATATTTCTGGTGGGACTACACATCACCGTACTCATCTACTAGTCACTTCCGGTGGGACTACACATCACCGTATCAACCATAAACTTTCCAAAAACCATCACGTGAGGCTTTGACAACAACAACAACAACACACAACATTAAAAAGAGGTAAAAGCAACCCGCAATTCATACAACAACACGAATATACACATACACCAACAATCGACGAAACAAGGCAAAAATGGACAAACTTACGCTTGGGTTTAGGTTGGCCCAAAGGCTCCACCCAAACCCCAAGAAACCTTCACTGAACATTTTAACGCTTGAAAGCAATTTCCACTCACCAGCACAATACCAAAACAAGCTAACGGTCCTCCTTTAAGCTTCCGCAACTCCCAGTGTAGCATCCGAAGAACCCAAATCGTTATCCGCTACTTCTACCCAAACCAAAACAAGGAATTAATATACTTTTCAACAACCAAACCCACGGAAATCAACTCTATCAAAATCCGACAAAATCAAGTTTCCGATTTCTACCTGAAACTAACCAAAACTATCCTCATTTCTACTCTAACCTCAAGTCATCCATATTCTCATATATTTATCATCCAAACCATGTTCAAACACTCCAAAACATCAACCTAACACCACCAAAACATTAGGAAACCTTCTCCACCATTTCTAAGCCAAAAACCCCAATACCCATTAATAAAAAATTACCCATTTTCCCAAAATCTGGGATTTCATGATAAACCCATCGTCTTAACACCATTTTACACCCAAAATATGATTTACAACTGACCCAAATCGTTGTTTTCATAACATTTGCTTAAACCCCTTCAAAACCCCATTTTTACCCAAAATGATGAAACTTGAGAAATCTTCAAAACCTTGAAAAAGGAAATGCCAAAACCAAGATTTGAAAGTAGAGAAGAGTAAAATCAAGTTATCTTACCTCCTAAAATCTTCAAAGATGATGAATTTTTATGAAAATGAGAAGTTGTTTGGCTTAAGGGAAACTTAATGTGAAAAGAGAATGGGAAAGGGGAGAAGAAAGGGGTTTTTGAAATTTTTTATTTTATTCCAATTTAAAAATCTATCCTCAAAACCCTTTTGCCACCCATTTTACAAAAAACCCCATGTTTCTTCAAAAGCTTTAGAATTTGGTCATTTAAAATGTTTTCCCCAAAATAAGCTTAACCCAAACCGGCTTAACCAAACCCGAGTATCTCCCGGGCCCCAAACCCGGGCGTTACAACTCTCCCCCACTTAAGGAATTTTGTCCCCAAAATTTACATGATGGGAAGAGGTACGGAAACTGTTTCTCTATGTCATCCTTTCTCTCCCAAGTGGCCTCTTCCACACCCCGGTGTCTCTATAAAACTTTTACTAACTCGATAGTCCTCCCACGCAACATTTTACTATCCGTAGCAAGAATCTCAACCGGCTCTTCATCATACGACAAATCTGGGTTCAACTCGATCTCTTCCACTAGCATTACATGGGACGGATCTGATATATACTTTCGAAACATTGAAACGTGGAACACATCATGCATCTTCTCTAACTTGGTCGACAATCTCAATCTATAAGCAACGGGACCAATCCTTTCAACTACCTCGTACGAACTTAATTTACCCTTCTTACCAAACCGCATCACATTCTTCCAAGGTGAGACTTTCAAAAACACTTTGTCGCCAACATCATGCTCTATCTCTTTTCTCTTCAAATCAGCATACGATTTCTGTCTGTCTGAAATTACCTTCAAGCGATCACAAATCAGTTTTACTTTCTCGGTAGTGCCCTTAAGCAAGTCTGGCATAGGTACAAGTTTCTGTCCGGCCTCGGCCCAACAAATAGGTGTTCTACATTTCCTACCATGCAGAGCTTCATACGGTGCTGTTGAGTTGATCGAACACTTGCAAATGGCCAAGAGGGGGTGAATTGGCAATTAAAACTTTGGTGAAGAGAAAGATTGAAAATAAAAATGACACAAGGGGTTATAGTGGTTCAAGTTCTCCAAATGAACTCTACATCCACTACCTTAGCTCCCACTAAGGATTTTCAAACAATTCACTAATTGAATTCGTCCCCTTTTCTTGGATGAGGAGGAAACCTTACAATTTCGATTAAGCTTTCTACCCAAAGCTTAATCCACTCAAATACAAAGAAAGATTTTGGTAAACTCAAATGTTTCCTCTCAAAGGATGATTGTCTACCCAAATACAATTCAAACAATCCCAAACTCACAATACAAATTGACAATTTGAAAATACACTAGAGTTGGGTACAAGATTTGACTTTTAATAGCTCAAGGGTTTGGATTTTTGCTTTGATGATGCTTGAAGGTTCAATAGTTGTTGCTTGGTCAAATGAAGCTTGTTTTTATACCCTTGCATTGATTTCTAGCCGTTTGGGTAGTTAGGATCATCAATAGAGCCGTTGTGGACATTTTCCCCGCATTAAATGCAGCTCTGCAGCCTACCGTGTCGGTACTCGGGAAAGGCGTATCGATACCTGCATCAAAGAGGAAAGAGTCGTTGTGCCTGAAAACAGGGCGTATCGATACCCATATAAGGCGTATCGGTACAGTTTTTAAGGGGCGTATCGATACGAGGGCAGTATCGATACGGTCCAAAGTTACTGGAATCCCAAGTTATGTTTGTATGAAAAGTGTATCGATACGCATATCAAGCGTATCGGTACGGTACAACTACCTTTTGAAAATTGGGAAACCAACCAACTGACAAGTAACGGTCAAATAATTAAATGCTCGGATTTTTCAAAGATATGCTTAGCGTATCGATACGGTTACCATGCGTATCGGTACGTGTTCATGAAAACAATTGCCCAGATGCATATCGTATCGATACGGTTTCAGGGCGTATCGGTACGGTATGTTTAATAAAATTACAGTGACAAAATAGGGTATCGATACGCTAAGGGTATCGACACTCCTGGGCGTTTTTGCATACTTGTGCTTGGAAAACATAGAAAAGGACTTTGAAAAATATATATGATTTAAGAGCAGGTCTTTAATTATTATTTTGTTTTAAAAACACTTGTCAATTGAGAGACTTTAAAGAGTACTTAAAAATTTATTGTTTTGCAAATTGGTCCTTAAGATTATGTGTTATATCAAAATCAATTTCGGTTTTACAATCTCCCCCTTTTTGATATAACAAAACCATAAATAAATTTTTAAGTTTTTGAAACTTTGAAAAGCTTTCTCCCCCTTACTTTAAGATAGATTTTCAAAACAAAAATATCTTGACTCTATGATCCTTCTCCCCCTTTTTGTTAGATCAAAATAGAATACAAGGATAATAAGAATATAAAGCAACAATAATTCATTAAACTAAAGGCAAGCAAAGAGTTCAAATTCATAAACTTCAAAATAAGCATAAAGGTTCAAATGCATAAATGTCAAAGCAACCATCATAACCCAAACTCTTAAAATCCTAAAAAACATAGATAATAGGCATAAACTTCAAATCCTAAAAACAAAAAAAATGCAATAACAATAATGAAAGACTAAATGGCCTAAGATGAGATGCATGAACTACTCGTCCCCTTCGTCATCATGATCGTCCTCCTCATCTTCTTCTTCATCTTCTTGAGAGGGTTGATTCCTTCGGGTTTGATTGATCCAAGCACCATGGAAGGCGGTAAGAGAGATATCCATGGAGTTTTGACGAGCGACCATGGTATCGATCTTCTTGTCCATGCCTTGAATGCGATCCTCTAAGGATGTGAAACGAGTATCCATCGCGGTGAACTTCTCATTGAGGAAGGTCGTGAGAGTATCCATGGAGGAGGAATCAAAGGAAGCACGATGAGAACTCGAAGAAGCACGAGAGGCATCGACCGGAGCAACGGGCGGAGGATCTTGAGGAGTGAGAACCCACTCATTATCAACATAAGTGAAACCGGAGCGAGCTAGGGAACGCTCATCAATAGGTAGGCCAAGGGTTTCGGGAAAATCATGTGAACAATCAATGCCAATGGAATGAAATAGAAAACTCAAGGCCATGGAGTAGTAAAAGGATGAGACTTGTTTGGTATGGGCGTATTGAACTAAAAGGACAAGGTCGGCAAACATGATTTGACACAAATTTGGACGTTTACCTTCTCTAAAACACTTAAGCCAAAAATCACCCGTTTGACGAACAGTTGAATATTTCCCACCCGATGGACGAAGAAACCAAGAAACAAGAAGGTGAAGGATACGGTCATGAGCATCTAAAACTTTTGCGGGACCTAGATAACCCGTACCCAAGGAATGTTCATCATCAATACCAACATCTTCAAAACCAAAGACATTGCATAAAACTTTTTGATCAATTTGAAAACGTTTGCCCATAATGGAAGATTCAATGGCAATAACATGCTCCCTAGATTCATCATGTTTACATACGGCATTAGAAAAGAACATGATGACTAGGTTCCTATATAGGATAGGAGGAATATTCAAAAAGGTCAAGAATTTCCATTGCTTAATCAAAGGTAGGTATTTGAATTTGAAACGGGCAGAACTTAAAAAAGGAATGGGCACAACTCGCTCTTCCCTAAGGTTTATTCCTAGAAAAAGTTTATATCGTTCCCTATCAAGAGGTTCGAGAAAACTTAATTGGATGATATAAGGAAGGTTAGGTGTAGGATTACCCTCGACATCCTCGGTAGGATTGGAAGTAGAGCGATGACGCTTAGTCCCCTTTTTCGGTGCCATAATCCTGAAAATACATCAAAAAGGATTCGAATATGTATGCAATTAACATCCTATTTGATCCAATAAAATCTGATAATTCAAGGTAATTTGTTAAAAAGAATTTTTAAAAAAAATATTCACAAAACAAAAACAAAAAAACAGTTTTAAAAATATATCGAATATAAAATATATTGAAAAAAATTTAACTTTTGAAAAAAAAATTTGTGAAAAAGGTGAAACCCACAACAATTAAACAAGGTTTGTACAAAAATTCAGTTGAAACAACAATTAAAAGAAAACGAAAATAATAAAAAAAAGAAAAAGAAAAATTTTATACCTTGAATCTTAGAATGGATGAAAGAGGGGATGTGAATGCACAAGATTTGATGCCCAAGGTTTGTCTTGATGTGTAGAGTAAAAACCCTCAAGAAATTTTGAAGATTGATGGTAAAATTTGATGGATTGAGGGGGTTTATATAGGGTTTCGCGGCTAGGGTTTGTGGAGAGAAAAGAGGGGTTTTGAGTTTTAAAGAGTTTTAACAAAAGCAACCCTAAATACCCTCTCCGTCGAGGCCGTATCGATACACTATAAACGCGTATCGATACCAATTAACCCTAATTTTATATACGTCAATACTACCATATCGATACGCGGGGACGTATCGGTACGCTTGACTTTAACTATTTCCCTTGACTTGTTCCGTATCGATACGAGGGGTCGTATCGATACTTGTTCATCCTCAAGAATTCCCAGAAAGCATACCGTATCGATACGCTTTAGCCGTATCGATACACCTTTGCCAGTTTGTGCAAATTTGACAGATTTAAGTGCAAAAAACCAATTTGAAACGTCCCTAAATGCATGTACATGTCATATGAACAAGTTTTAAAGGCTAAATTGAATATATACTCCCCCTAGCAACATG
Source organism: Hibiscus trionum (assembly GCA_030270665.1). Lineage (NCBI taxonomy): Eukaryota > Viridiplantae > Streptophyta > Magnoliopsida > Malvales > Malvaceae > Hibiscus > Hibiscus trionum. The sequence continues at coordinate 33,005,587 of BSYR01000026.1, read as the reverse complement.
CATATAAGCAAGAAGGACAAAATTAACATAGGCATGAATCACAAACAATTTCAAGCAAATTTTGACATTTTGGGACCAAAAAGGTGTCAAGAAAGGCTAGTTAAACCTAACTCTCTCCTAAGGGTCCAAAAGCGCTCTTTATCTAAAGGTTTTGTAAATATATCCGCTAATTGGTTCAAGGTGTCAACAAACTCTATAACAACATCATTTTTCAAAACATGATCTCTAATGAAATGATGTCTAATTTCTATGTGTTTAGTTCTAGAGTGTTGGATGGGATTCTTAGTGAGACAAATGGCACTAGTGTTGTCACACCTAAGGGGTATGGTTTCTATTTTAACACCATAATCTAAGAGTTGTTGCTTCATCCAAAGGACTTGAGCACAACAACTCCCTAAGGATATGTACTCCGCTTCGGTGGTAGATAAGGCTACAGTATTTTGTTTCTTAGAGAACCAAGATCCGAGCATACTACCTAAGAATTGACATGTCCCGGAAGTACTTTTCCTATCTATCTTACATCCCCCATAATCCGCATCCGAAAAAACATGAAGGCTAAAGGAAGAATCCTTAGGATACCAAAGGCCTAAAGTAGGTGTGTCTCTAAGGTATCTAAAAATTCTCTTAATGGCAACTAAGTGTGATTCTCTAGGACTAGCTTGAAACCTAGCACACAAGCAAACACTAAACATAATATCCGGTCTACTTGCGGTAAGGTAAAGCAAAGAACCTATCATGGATCTATAAAGCTTAGAATCAACACACTTACCTCCTTCATCTTTGTCAAGCTTTATGGAAGAACTCATAGGAGTGGCTTGAGGTTTTGCATTCTCCAAGCCAAACTTCTTGAGCATATCATTCACGTACTTAGCTTGATTTATGAAGGTGCCATCCTTCCTTTGCTTGATTTGGAGTCCCAAAAAGAATGAGAGCTCCCCCATCATGCTCATCTCGAACTCACCTTGCATTAGCTTAGAAAATTCCTTACAATAACACTCATTAGTAGAACCAAAAATAATATCATCAACATAATTTTAAACTACTAAGATGTCATTGTTATATCTTTTTATGAAGAGTGTTGTATCCACCTTTCCCTTTTCAAAACCCTTTTCAATTAAGAAATTTGAAAGTCTCTCATACCAAGCTCTAGGAGCTTGTTTTAAACCATAGAGAGCTTTTGTAAGTTTAAACACATGGTTTGGAAATTTTAAATCCTCAAAACCCGGTGGTTGTTCAACATACACATCTTCATTTATGAAACCATTTAAAAAGGCACTTTTCACATCCATTTGAAAAAGCTTGAAATCATGATAACATGCAAATGCAAGTAACATCCTAATAGCTTCCATCCTAGCTACGGGTGCATAAGTCTCATCAAAATCAATTCCCTCTTCTTGTGTATAGCCTTGAGCAACAAGCCTAGCCTTGTTTCTCACTATATTACCACTTTCATCTAATTTATTCCTAAAAACCCATTTTGTTCCTATAGTAGATTGATCATTAGGCCTTTCAACTAATGTCCAAACTTTACTCCTCTCAAATTGATTTAATTCCTCTTGCATGGCCAAAATCCAAAAATCATCTTTTAAAGCTTCTTTAATATTTTTAGGCTCAATGCATGAAATAAATGCAACATGATTCATTAATTTGAGAGAGGATCTAGTAGTTACCCCCTTGGATGGATCACCCAAGATTTCACCACCTTTGACATAGTTTAACTCCCTTGGGTAAGACACCTCCCTTTCCTCAAGAGCCAAGTCCTTCAAGGCTTCAAGAGGTGGATCTTGTGAATCCTCTTCTTTGGTTGGAATCTCATCCACCTTTGACGTTTTTCCTCCATCAATGGCATCAATGATTCCTACATCATCATCATCACAAGATTCCTTCCTCGGAAGGAGGTTATCATCGAAAACAACATGTATAGACTCTTCAACAACTAGAGTTCTTTTATTAAATACACGATAGGCTTTAGAGTTTAAAGAATACCCTAAGAAAATAGCTTCATCACTTTTAGCATCAAATTTACCTAAGTTTTCTTTACCATTATTCAAAACAAAACACTTGCAACCAAAAGGGTGAAAATAGCTAATGTTAGGCTTTTTGGATTTTAAAATCTCATAAGGTGTTTTCTTCAAAATTGGCCTAATCATTACTCGATTTATAATATAGCAAGCGGTATTTGTGGCTTCCGCCCAAAAATATTTAGGTAAATTATTTTCACAAAGCATGGTTCTAGCCATTTCTTCTAAAGTTCGATTTTTCCTCTCAACTACCCCATTTTGTTGAGGAGTGCGAGGTGCGGAAAAATTGTGGCTAATCCCATTTTCATTTAGGAACTCATCGAAACCTAGATTTTGAAATTCGGTTCCATGATCACTTCTAATGTGAGAAATTTTAAGTTCAAGATCATTTTGAGTTATTTTAGAAAATGTGATGAATTTTTCTAAAGCCTCATCCTTTGTACTTAAGAATAGAACCCAAGTATACCTAGAGAAGTCATCTACAAGTACAAAAGCATATGATTTTCCACCCAAGCTCATTGTTCTAATTGGCCTAAAGAGATCCATATGGATCAATTGTAAACATCTACTAGTAGAGACATCATTTATGGATTTAAAAGAATTTCTATGTTGTTTACCCTTTGAACATGCGTCACAAATTTTATCATTGGAAAATTTAAGTTTGGGTAAACCTCTAACTAGGTTAAGGGAAATTAATTTCTCTAAGACACTCATGCTAGCATGTCCTAATTTTCTATGCCAAAGCCATGAGTCATGTTCATCATGTGCAACTAAGCATGTATGGGATGATTGAATGTCATCTAAATGCACCATGTAAATATTGCCTATTCTATGTCCTATGAGCATTAGTTGGTTTGTTTTAATGTTAACAATTTTGCAACCACTTTTATCAAATAGAACATTAAAACCCTTGTCACACAATTGACTAATACTCAACAAATTATGCTTAAGACCGTTGACATACAAAACATTTTCAATGAAAATAGAAGAGTGATTACCAATGGAGCCTATTCCTTCAATATGGCCTTTGGAGTTGTCACCAAATGTTACCACTCCACCACTTTTAGGCTTTAGTTCCACAAATCGACTCTTGTCACCGGTCATGTGTCTTGAGCATCCACTATCAAGGTACCAAGAATTTTTGCTTGAAGATTTAGCCTTGTAGCAATGCTCCCCCTACAAACAAAGAAATTAGGCCTTGGTTTTTGGTACCCAAATCATTTTGGGTCCATGAGTGTTAGCCTTCAACAATTTGGTTCCCTTAGGAATCCAAGAAGCAATAGCATTCAAATCATTAGAAATAATGAGTTCTTTAGGAACCCAAACACTCCTAACTCTATGACCTCTAGCTTGCTTATTAAAATTTCTTTGTTTAGGTACAAAAGGTTTTCTTTTTACATATTGGGTTTTAACGTGATTTCCTTTTTCAAAATTATTTTTCCCAATAGCAATAGACGTTTTAAGATTATCCAATTCCTTTGTGTGATAATCTTGAAAATCGGAAAGAAGTTTTTCAAGTTCAATATTTTTAGTTTTAAGATCATTAGAAAGATTAACTAAAAACAATACCTTCTTTTCCAATTCGGAGTTAGTTTTTGAAAATTTCTCATTTTGATTTTTTAAATCGGAAATTGTTTTCTTGTTTTTCAAAATAGACTCTTTGTATTTTCCTACTAACTCATCATACACTTCTTGCAATTCATCATAAGCATCTTGAAGTTCCTCAATTGTAAAATCGAAATTAGATGAGTGAGAGTTTACCTTAGGTTCATCATCGATGGCCATGAGACATAGGTTGGCCACTTCCTCCTCTTCCTCGGAAGACTCATCGTCACTCCAAGTAGCAATTTGTGCTTTGAGCTTGTTTTTCTTCCCAAAGCTTTTCTTTTTCAATTGAGGACACTCGGAACGGATGTGACCCGGTTTCTTGCATTCATAGCAAGTAAGTTGGTCCTTCTCCTCTTCCTTGCTCTTACTCTTGAAGTCTCCCTTTCTAATGAATTTTCTTCCACGATTTGACTTCATAAACCGAGTAAAACGTTTGGCCAACATAGCCATCTCCTCATCTCCATCCTCACTAGAATCGCTTTCTTGTTGTGAAGCCTTTAGTGCGATTCCAACTTTCTTCTTCTCAACTTCCTTCTTTTCCACTATCTTCTTCTCTTGTTCTCTTCCCTTCCTCATAATCTCATGTGTGAGTAGGGATCCAACAAGAGCATCTAGCTTGAGAGTCTTCAAATCTCTAGCTTCAATAATGGTCGTTCTCTTGCCATCCCATGACTCCGGAAGAGAGTACAACAACTTTCTCACTAGCTTGTCTTCGAGAATGATTTCACCGAAACCCTTCAACCCGTTGACAATGACCGAGAACCGATCAAACATCTTAGAGACACTTTCTTCGGGATCCATCTTGAAGTTCTCATAGCTTAGATTGAGTAGCCCAATCTTTGTCTCCTTGACATCACTAGTTCCCTCGTATGTTGTCTCGAGGGTGTCCCAAACCTCCTTGGCATTTTCGATTGAAGACACCTTGGAGTAGATATCCGGACCAAGTGCACAAAATATAACATGAAGAGCTTTGTCATTCACTTGCATCCTTCTTCTTTCATCATCGGTCATTTCGGCTTTGATCTTTGGGATGAGCCTTTCTCCATCTCTCCTCATGGGAATGTATGGACCTTCTTCAACCACATCCCACACCATGTAGTCGGTAGACTTGATGAAGAGCCTCATCCTATTCTTCCAATAAGGATAGTTATCCCCATTGAAGAATGGTGGCTTGATGGTGGATTGAGACTCATAGTTGGAGGTGGATGCCATTGCTTGACTTGTTGTTGATCAAACTCTCCAAGAATCGACTCAAGAGGGTTGTAATCCTTCCAATGAGTGTAGCTCTGATACCAATTGTTGAGTTGATCGAACACTTGCAAATGGCCAAGAGGGGGGTGAATTGGCAATTAAAACTTTTGGTGAAGAGAAAGATTGAAAATAAAAATGACACAAGGGGTTATAGTGGTTCAAGTTCTCCAAATGAACTCTACATCCACTACCTTAGCTCCCACTAAGGATTTTCAAACAATTCACTAATTGAATTCGTCCCCTTTTCTTGGATGAGGAGGAAACCTTACAATTTCGATTAAGCTTTCTACCCAAAGCTTAATCCACTCAAATACAAAGAAAGATTTTGGTAAACTCAAATGTTTCCTCTCAAAGGATGATTGTCTACCCAAATACAATTCAAACAATCCCAAACTCACAATACAAATTGACAATTTGAAAATACACTAGAGTTGGGTACAAGATTTGACTTTTAATAGCTCAAGGGTTTGAATTTTTGCTTTGATGATGCTTGAAGGTTCAATAGTTGTTGCTTGGTCAAATGAAGCTTGTTTTTATACCCTTGCATTGATTTCTAGCCGTTTGGGTAGTTAGGATCATCAATAGAGCCGTTGTGGACATTTTTCCCGCATTAAATGCAGCTCTGCAGCCTACCGTATCGGTACTCGAGAAAGGCGTATCGATACCTGCATCAAAGAGGAAAGAGCCGTTGTGCCTGAAAACAGGGCGTATCGATACCCATATAAGGCGTATCGGTACGGTTTTTAAGGGGCGTATCGATACGAGGGCAGTATCGATACGGTCCAAAGTTACTGGAATCCCAAGTTATGTTTGTATGAAAAGTGTATCGATACGCATATCAAGCGTATCGGTACGGTACAACTACCTTTTGAAAATTGGGAAACCAACCAACTGACAAGTAACGGTCAAATAATTAAATGCTCGGATTTTTCAAAGATATGCTTAGCGTATCGATACGGTTACCATGCGTATCGGTACGTGTTCATGAAAACAATTGCCTAGATGCATATCGTATCGATACGGTTTCAGGGCGTATCGGTACAGTATGTTCAATAAAATTACAGTGACAAAATAGGGTATCGATACGCTAAGGGTATCGATACTCCTGGGCGTTTTTGCATACTTGTGCTTGGAAAACATAGAAAAGGACTTTGAAAAATATATATGATTTAAGAGAAGGTCTTTAATTATTATTTTGTTTTAAAAACACTTGTCAATTGAGAGACTTTAAAGAGTACTTAAAAATTTATTGTTTTGCAAATTGGTCCTTAAGATTATGTGTTATATCAAAATCAATTTCGGTTTTACAGGTGCCATCTGAATACTAGTTTGATAACTGTTATTGTACGCAAACTCTACTAGCGGTAGATGTTTCTCCTATGAACCCTGAAAATTGATGATGCAACACCTCAACATGTCCTCTAACACCTGAATATCTCTTTCTGACTAACCATCTGACTGTGGGTGATACGATGTACTGAAGTTCAACCAAGTTCCCAAGGCTCGATGCAAACACTCCCAAAATCTAGTGTTAAACCTCGGATCTCGGTCTAACACAATCGACTTCGGTACCCCATGCAATCTCACTATCTCACTGATGTACAAATCGGCCAACTTGTCTAAGGTGTAGGTAGTATGAACAGGTATGGAATGAGCACACTTAGTGAATATGTCGACTATTAGTCTATTACCCATACCAAATTCTTCTTCGAAGGAGTCAACGGTAAACCTGACACAAATTCTATAGTAATCCGTTCCCACTTCCATTCCGGAATCTTCAACGGCTGTAACAAACCTGAACGAAACTGATGCTCGGCCTTAACTCGCTGACAAACCATACACTTACACACAAACTCGGCCACATCTTTCTTTAACCCAATCCAGTAGTACTCATTTTTCAACCCACGGTACATCTTCGTACTACCCGGATGCATAGTAAAAGGACTGTTATGAGCTTCAATCAAGATAGTACACCTCAACTCGGCATCTTCTGGAACAAATACCCTATCCTTGAAACATAGGATTCCCTTCTCACCAAAATAGAAATCTGTGGGTTTACCCTCGGCTATATCTTGCACGTGAGGTGCCAAAGATTCGTCTTGCAACTGTTTCTCTCGAATCAACTGAACTAATGAAGGTTTAACCTGTAGCTCGACTATCAAACCGCCATCCCGCGACACACTCAATCTCGCAAACATAGCTCGCAACTCAACTGCCACTTTTCTACTCAAAGCATCGGCCACTACGTTTGCTTTACCCGGATGGTACTCTATCGTGAGGTCATAGTCCTTAAGAAGCTCTAACCACCTACGCTGTCTAAGGTTCAACTCTCTCTGAGTCATCAAGTATTTCAAACTCTTGTGGTCGGTGTAGACCGTGCATTTCTCACCATAAATGTGATGTCTCCAAATCTTCAAAGCAAACACTACAACAGCTAACTTTATTTCATGAGTGGGGTAGTTCTTCTCGTGAACCTTCATCTGTCTGGAAGCATAAGCTACAACTTTTCCTTCTTGCATAAGCACACAACCTAAGCCTACATACGACGCATCACTGTAGATTACGAACTCCTTCCATGGTTAAGGCTGAATCAAAATAGGAGCTTCTGTCAATGCTTTCTTCAACTTTTCAAACGCTTGTTGCCTTGCATCTGTCCACTCATACTGAACATTCTTTTGAAGCAATTAGTCAAAGGCGCCACAATCTTCGAGAATCCCTCGACAAATCTTTGATAATGCCCCGCCAAGCCTAGTAGACTACGGATTTCAGTCACTGACTTCGGTTGCTTCCAATTTACTATCTCTTCTATTTTCTTGGGATGCACACTAATTCCATCGGCTAATATCACATGACCTAGAAAGACTACCTCACTAATCTAAAACTCACATTTACTTAACTTGGCATACAACTGATTTTCAAGCAAAGTCTGTAGCACTAACCGTAAATGCTCGTCGTGTTTTTCCTCGGTTCTGGAGTACACTATGATGTCATCTATGAACACCACTAGAAATCTATCCAAAAACTCGTGAAACACTCGGTTCATCATATCCATAAATGTAGCTGGGGCATTAGTCAAACCGAAAGGCATTACCAAGAACTCGTAGTGCCCATCTCGTGTACGGAAGGCTGTCTTCAGTATGTCCACATCTTTCACCTTCAACTGATAATAACCGGATCTCAAATCAATCTTTGAAAATACCGTAGCACCTCTCAACTGATCAAGCAAATCATCGATCCGCGGCAAAGGGTACTTGTTCTTTACTGTTACCTTGTTTAACTGCCTATAATCTATACACATTCTCATACTACCGTCTCTTTTCTTCACAAACAAGACCGGAGAACCTCACAGGGAAATACTAGGCCTAATGAAACCTCTATCGGATAGTTCCTAAAGCCGCATCTTCAACTCTTTCAACTCTTTAGGTGCCATCCTATACGGAGCAATAGACACGGGTGCAGAATCTGAATACGTCTCAATGGCAAACTCAACATCCCTATCTGGAGGCAAACTCATCAACTCTTCTGGAAATACACTCAGAAAATCACAAACCGTTTGATGTCTTGCAGTCTAACTTCACTCGTATTCGGATTCATCACATAGGCCAAATACGCTTGACAACCCAAATCCATCAATCTTTGAGCTTCTAAAGCAGAAACAACATTGGACAAGAACTTAATGTTCTCGCCAACTACTACAACCTCAAAATCATCCGCAAGTCTCAAGGAAACTCTCTTGGTCTCAAAGTCTACCCTAGGTCTATGCTCTACGAGCCAATTCATGCCAAAAATCACATCGAAACCATAAAACAACGATTCCATCATATCGACCGGAAACACATGACCCTGATTCATCAAAGGACACCTCCTATACATTTTCCTAACTACCACAGTCTCACCGAAAGAACTAGTAACATTCACACCTACCTCTAACCACTCATACGGTAAGTCTAAAGTTCTTGCATGCTCGCCCAAAATGTACGAATGTGTCGAACCCGAATCTATCAACAAAAGCAAGGACAAAGATCGTAACAAGAAATTACCTGTGATGACATCCGTGTCATTCCCAGCCTCTCGTTGTGCATACACCCTAGTCAGACCTCCACCCTCGGGTTGAACTGCAACCACATGAGCTACGTTCCTTTGACCAACATTCCTTGCCTGAAAATTACCTCGACCGTGCCCACGACCTCTCTGATGCTCAAAACCTCCAACTGGAGCCTGTCCGCCCTAGCCGAGTGAGAACAATTACGCCTCAAATGATCTCGAGAACCATAGTTCCAACATATGTCAAAGGTACCCATACACTCGCCCGAATGAAGTCTCCCACATCTAGTGCACTCAGGAGTGTGAACAACAGCTCTTTGGCCCTAATGGCCACATCCATGGTTACCGCCTCTATGTCTCGAGTCAGGCTGATATCTCCTATCTCTGTGCCTCTTGGCATGCTCTCTGTCCCAATCCGCATGTCTTTTCCCTGAATCAGACCCACTAGCACGAGTGTTCGAGCCTAAATTCTGCTCAATATCTTTGGCCCTAGAGACCAAAACATCAAACTCAGTGTAATCAGAAGCAAGCATATAAGTCTTTACATCCCTAGTCAAACCATAACGGAAGCGCTCACACCATTCTCTCTCACTGGGAACCAACTCGGGAGCATATTGGCTCAACCTCACGAACTTTATCTCATACTCTGACACAGTCTTACCACCTTGAACCAAAGCCATAATTTCCCTCTTCTTTTCATCATGATATCGGGCTCCAAGATACTTCTTCCTAAAGGCTGTTCTAAAGAATTCCCAAGTGACATCCACCTCTAGCATACCCGAAATAACTATAGTCCACCAAGCATACGCACCTCCCTGAAGCAAGGAGACAACACAACCTAACTTACGAGTGTTTGAGCACTCTATATGACCTAAGATGCGTGTAGTACTCTCGAGCCAAGCCTATGAACCCTCGTGAGTCAAAACACGGAACTCAACTCCTCCCAAACTACGAAGTCTCTCAAGGGGTAAACCAGTCCCCGCACCCTGAGATGGCGCTGCAGCATGTATACCGGCTAAGGCTATCTGAAAAGCCCCAGCTATGGTCTGAATCAAATGAGTCATGTCTGCACCTGCCGGACCCTGGCCAACCTGATCTCCATTACCCCCAACATTTGCCCCATTCTAAGGTCCATCATCTTCGACATCTGTCCCATTACCATCGGAAGCAAGAGGAGGAGGAGACACAACCCCAGGTGCCTGGTCACCCGATCTAGGCCTTCCCCTCGGTCTCACCATAATGAAGATAAAATAAAAAATAACCAACATAACACACAAAAAAACATTGGATCATCAAGGGCAAGGATCCAAGTGCTCAAGCTCTTTTAACCAAAACCATTTTCCAATAACAATACTTAGCAATGGGGACGCTCGACTACACCTCAACCAACAACAAAAATGAGAAAACATGCTTTCACACACCGTGCAATGGCAAACAAACCAACTTACCTGACTTACCTTCTCGGGAGACCTCGTAACCTGGCTCTAATACCACCAAATGTAACCCTCTCGTCCCGACCTAGCCACCAGACCGAACTGAACGGGTGTAACAGGGAAAACCAAAGTGAAACCCGTTAAGGCCTCACTCTGATTAGCAACCCTATTTTTTTAAAGTTAATCTTGTCTAAATGCTCTACTTGAACCTATATGAGGAAGCAAACATCAGAAAAGCAAACATGGATACGAATCAAGCAGATCAGTCAATTAAAGACAATTTTTAGCCATTTTACATCATGCCATATTGATACTCCTAAAACCATTATCGATACGCCATCAACAGTCAAACTCCCTTAAAGTCAACTTTGAGAGGCCGTATCGATACCCTTCAAGGCTGGTATCGATACACCTTTAACGGTCAAATTTCCCAAAGTCAACTCCAGGACCGTATCGATACGCCTAAGGCCAGTACCGATACCCCAATTTCTCGTCAAATTCTTAAATTTCCAAAGGGCAAAGATGGTATCGATACGCCCCCACGTATCGATACGATGGGCTTAAAACAGGGGATCCTATCGATATTGCCCTTGAGCGTATTGATACGCCCTGCACAGAAAGACAAGAAATTGCAGATTCAAGCACAATGGACTAACTTAAACACCTTAAGCAAGCATTTGACCAACTCCTAAACATACAAGCAATTCAAGGCAACCAAGAGAACTCATATGAAACAAGATGAACATTCAACGAGACTAAAATCAACAAGCAAGATTTAACATAGATAACCAACATGCTTAACGTCCACAAAGAGGTCCAAGCCAAACCAAGGCATGCTTCAACACTTTAAACATGGTAACAACAATAACAAAAATATAGGAGTTTGGACACCAACTCCATAACACAAAAGGTCTAGCATTCCCATTGCCTAATTATTATTACAACCATGAAAAACCATACTTGAGCTAGCAAATGAACTCCAAGATTCCTCCCTTGCCCCACTTTCCTCCCGAAAACACTAACGATCTACATTGTTGGAAAAGAGAGCATAAGCTTAAAAGCTTAGTGAGCGGAGCTCAAAATCACAACAACAAAAATGCAGTTCAAAACATATATTTAGTTTTAAGTCAAAACCATTTAGAAGGGAAAATATACTAGACCGAAAGCACAAAGACAAAACCATGATGTGCACATGCACAACTATTTCCAGTGGGACTACACATCACCGTTCACAACGACTAGCATATTTCTGGTGGGACTACACATCATCGTACTCATCTACTAGTCACTTCCGGTGGGACTACACATCACCGTATCAACCATACACTTTCCACAAACCATCACGTGAGGCTTTGACAACAACACACACAACATTAAAAGGAGGTAAAAGCAACCCACAATTCATACAACAACACAAATATACACATACACCAACAATCGATGAAACAAGGCAAAAATAAACAAACTTACGCTTGGGTTTAGGTTGGCCCCCAAGGCTCCACCCAAAACCCAAGAAACCTTCACTGAACATTTTAAAGCTTCAAAGCAATTTCCACTCACCAGCACAATACCAAAACAAGCTAACGGTCCTCCTTCAAGCTTTCGCAACTCCTAGTGTAGCGTCTGAAGAACCCAAACCTTTATCCATTGCTTCTACCCAAACCAAAACAAGGAATTAATATACTTTTCAACAACCAAACCCACTGAAATCAACTCTATCAAAATCTGACAAAATCAAGTTTCCGATTTCTACCCGAAACTAACCAAAACTATCCTCATTTCTACTCTAACCTCAAGTCAGCCATATCCTCATCAATTTATCATCCAAACCATGTTCAAACACTCCAAAAACATCAACCTAACACCACCGAAACATTAGGAAACCTTCTCCACCATTTCTAAGCCAAAACCCCAATACCCATTAATCAAAAATTACCCATTTTCCCAAAATCCAGAATTTCATGATTAACCCATTGTCTTAACACCATTTTACACCCAAAATATGATTTACAACTGACCCAAATCGTTGTATTCATAACATTTTCTTAAACCCCTTAAAAACCCCATTTTTACCCAAAATGAAGAAACTTGAGAAATCTTCAAAACCTTGAAAAAGGAAATGCCAAAACCAAGATTTGAAAGTAGAGAAGAGTATAATCAAGTTATCTTACCTCCTAAAATCTTCCAAGATGATGAAGTTTGGTGAAAATGAGAAGTTGTTTGGCTTAAGGGAAACTTAACGTAAAAAAAAGAATGGGAAAGGGAGAAGAAAGAGGTTTTTGAAATATTTTGTTTTATTTCAATTTAAAAATCTATCCTCAAAACCCTTTTGCAATCCATTTTACCAAAAACCCCATGTTTCTTCAAAAGCTTTAGAATTTGGTCATTTAAAATGTTTTCCCCAAAATTAGCTTAACCCAAACCGGCTTAACCAAACCCGAGTATCTCTCGGGCCCCAAACCCGGGCATTACAAGAGGCTAGTAACAACTGTTCATCAGGGAATGCATCCTAGATTTCGCTGGTGGTTGTCTTTTCTTGTCCATTCTCAAGTCGAGATAGATGGTCCGCCACTTGATTTTCTGTGCCCTTTCTGTCTCGGATTTCCATATCAAACTCTTGCAGTAGCAGAATGCAACGGATCAGGCAATGTTTTGCATCCTTCTTTGCGAACAGGTACCGCAAGGTAGAATGATCTGTGTGGACTATTACCTTTGTTCCAATTAGATAAGGCTAGAACTTATCGAAGGCGAACACTACTGCCAATACTTCTTTCTCTGTAGTGGTGTAGTTGGTTTGGATAGGATTTAGTGTTTTGTTGGTGTAATAGATTACATGGAAATTTTTGTCTCTGCGTTGTCCTAGGGCGGCACCAACGGTAGTATCGATAGCGTCACACATTACTTCAAAGGGCTAGCTCCAATCAGGGGGAACTACCACAAATGCTGTCACTAACCTTTCCTTTAAGGTTTTGAATGCTTCCAGGCATGCCTCATCGAAGTTGAATGGTTTGTCCTGTTCCAGCAAGGTACACAGTGGTTTAGAAATTTTAGAAAAATTTTCAATGAATCGGCGATAAAAACCTGCACGTCCTAGGAAACTCCGAATGCCCTTGACAGCGGTCGGCGATGGCAAGTTGTCTACCACTTCGATCTTGGCTTTGTCTACTTTTATTCCCTGTGCAAAGATTTTATGCCCCGTGACTATGCCTTCATCGACCATAAAGTGGCATTTTTCACAATTGAGTACCAGGTCTGTTTCCTCGCATCTGGGGAGTACTTTCTCGAGGTTGCTAAGGCAGCTGTCAAAGCTGCTGCCAAAGACAGAGAAGTCATCCATAAATATCTTCATGAAGTCTTCTATCATGTCAGAGAAAATAGCCATCATACAGCGCTGGAATGTGGTAGGGGCGTTGCATAACCCGAATGGCATTCTTCGGAAGGCATAAATGCCATATGAGCATGTGAATGTTGTTTTAGCTTGATCCTCTGGTGCAATGGCAATCTGGTCATAACTTGAATATCCATTAAAAAAACAATAGAAAGGTTTGCTAGAAGGCGGTCAAGCATTTGATTAATAAAAGGTAACAGGAAAAGATCCTTTTTTGTTACTTTATTTAACTTGCGGTAATCCATGCATATTCTCCAACTAGTTACTGTTCTAGTTGGAATTAACTCATTATTGTCATTTCTTACCACAGTTATGCCATCTTTCTTTGGTACACATTGTACCGGGCTTACACATTCGCTGTTAGAGATAGGATATATGATACCAGCATCTAACCATTTGATGATCTCCTCTTTGACAACTTCTCTCATGGCATCGTTTAATCTCTTTTGGGCATCCACAGTTGGCTTTTTATCCTGTTTGAGCTAGATTTTGTGCATACAAATTGTTGGGCTTATTCCTTTTATATCTACAACGGTCCAGCCTATTACCTTCTTGTGCTGCCGCAGCAGTGCTATCAGCTTCTGTTCCTCTGTACGCTTCAACTTGGAGGAAATTATTACATGCAATGTGTCATTTGTTCCCAGGTAAACATACTTACGTTGTGCAGGTAAAGCTTTCAATTCAAGAGTAGGGGGTTGTTCGATAGATGGTTTGAACATTTAACCACCCTTTTCTGTATAATTCAACGGTTCAAAATACTTACCTGGCATGTTTACTATCCAGTATGCCTCTTCTTGCTCCTCTAATTAATGTTCTGTCTACTCACTGCATTATGCATCTTCTGGGCAATTATCTAAATGGTTGTCGAGACAGCTGTCGAGGATGCTGCCCTGGCAGTCGTGTTGTAGGCAGGGTCTGTTAGCTTTGAAATTGAACTCTGAGATGGCCTCTATTAGCTGGCATTCTTCCGGATCATCAGCTTGTCTCATGGTTTGGAAGACATTCAACTTTACTCGCTGATCGTTGACCCGCATTGTAAGTTCGCCTTTTTCAACATCGATCAGTGTTCTGCCCGTAGCTAGGAATGGTCGCCCTAGGATTATCGGTGCCCTTTCATCTGCTTCATAGTCTAATACTAGAAAGTAGGTAGGGAAAATGAATTTATCCACCTTCACCAGGATGTCCTCAATTTTTTCTTCCGGTTGTACATATGTTCTGTCGGCTAGCTGTAGCATTACTGTCGTTGGGCGGGCGTCCCCTATCCCCAGTTTCTAGAAAACAAACTTGGACATTAAGTTGATGCTTGCTCCTAAGTCACATAGGGCTCGTATGGAGTGGTTGCTGCCTATTTTACAAGGAATTATGAAGCTACCCGGATCTTTCTGTTTGGGTGGTGCCTTATTGTGCAGCATTGCCATGCATCCCTCTATCACTGCCACTGTCTCAAATTCCCCGATCCTTGTTCTTTTGGATACCATATCCTTTAGAAACTTGGCATAGCCGAGCATCTGTTCGATCAACTCTACCAGTGGAAGATTGATTTTGACTTGCTTCAGAATATACATGAATTTTTTAAACTGCATATCATGTTTCTGTTCTTTCAATCGTTGTAGGAATGGTGGTGAAGGTGCAGTGTCTACAACTTTTACCTTAGGGAGAGTCTTATTCTAGGGGTAGTAACTGGTTCAGAGTCTGTCTGTTCATTTATAGTGTCATATGTCGGCTGTTTTTTTTGGTTCCACGTTGCCTTTTTCAGGTGCTGCCGCGGCAGGGTGTCCGACGGCTTGAACTGGTTTGGCGAGTTCTATTTCTCTCGTAGCAGGCAAGGATGGCTCTTGCAGTGTTATCACACTTCTAGTTGTTATAGCTTTGCACTGCTCATGGGATTTCCCTTTCGTAGTTTCCGTATCACTAGGTAATCCACCCATTGGCCTAGTGTTAACAATAAGGGTGAACCTTCCGAAATGAGTCTCAAGATTCTTTATTGCTGCCTCATGGTTATTCATCCTAATTTCAGTCTTGTCAATGAAGGATTCAGTTTTGTTAATGAATTTATTAGTACGAACAATAAATTCACTAGTGTTAGACATAAAAGTTTGTAAAGTTGCTTCTAGTGAATTGTTCAGTGGTTGCTGAGCTTGCTGTCTGGACTGGTTCTGCTGGTAACCTCCTTGTTGCTGATGTGGATTGGCAGCAGTTTTAGGATTGCTCCAGGCGAAATTTGGATGATTCTTCCAACCCGGGTTATACGTATTTGTGTTAGGCCTGCTGTTCCTCTCGTATCCTCCCATGAAATTGGCAAATGTGGTACATTCGGAGGAGTCGTGGTTGCCCCCACACTCATCGTAGAATGGCTCTACAGCCTTGGCCTCATAGACTTTCCCAGTGAGCTTTACCATGTTCATAGCCAGCTCTGTCAGCTTATCGAGGCGGGCATTAACGGATTCTGAGGCTTCCACTTCGTTCACAACTGCTGGCCGCCTAATGCCTCTTCGGCGGGCTATTGGATACTTATAGTCATTTTTGGCGGCTTGGTTCAGAATCCGCAGTGCTTCCTCTGGTGGTCTGTCGAGGATGATTCCATTGGCTGAGGCATCAATCATCATTCGAGTTGGTAGTTTACCCCGTTGTAAAACATTGACACCTGTGTCCAAGCCGGAAAACCATGAAGCGGGCAGTTATTTAGAATCTGTTGGTACCGCTTCCATGCTTCATACATTGGCTTATCATCCCCTTGTCAGAAAGCTGTGATCTCGTTTCTAAATCTGTCTGTGACATTAGATGGGCTAAAATGATCCAAAAATCCTTACACAACTCTGTTCATGTGTTGAATGATCTTGTTGGCTGGTTGTTCAACCACTATTTTGCCCTATCCCTCAGTGAATAGGGGAATAACCTCAGCCTTAGCACATATTGGTGGACTCCATGTATTTTGAAAGCTCTGTATATGTCCAGGAATCCTCTTAAGTGCTGTCGAGCATCTTCTGTGGCAGTCCCTCCAAATTGCCCCAACGTGTTGATCATGTTAAACATCATGAGCTTCAGCTCAAAGTGATCCGCCTTAATTTCAGGTTCTGTCACTATAGGATCGAACCCTCTGAAGTCATGTTCCAAATAATCCCTAGTGGTTCGAATGTACTGTGGCTGCCTGGGCAGAATAAGGGGCGGCTGCCTAGGTGGAACTTGCTGCAGTTCTCTAGCCGACGAGTCTTGCTGCCCATTCTTGCCGTTTTGAGCGTTGTTGGCAGAGTTGTCGTTTATTTCTTACATGATTTCCTCTACTTTTCTCTCTTCTTTAGCTTTCCCTAGGACTGTTCTGATTTCCTTTTTGAGTTCTCTTGCTCTTCGTACGATATCGTCACAATAAACGATTTCGCCTTTTGGGTTTTCCCTGGTCATGCACTAGCAAAGGAAACTGTAATTTTTTTTGAATAAAAATAAAACTAAAAAAATTAAAAACAAATAAATAAAGGTGTAGATATTTAAAACAAATTTCGCTGTTACCAATCCCCGACAATGGCGCCAAAAACTTGTAGAGCGTTTTAGTGTTCTCTAAGTATGAGTGCAAGTGCACACTCCTGTCAAGTAATAGTATAAAAAATGTCGTCTCCCACAGGGATTGGACAGCTTGACTCGAATCGTAACTCCTGCACAAAGTAAAATTAAATGCACAAATAAGTTGAATTGTTTGAGAGGAAAATAAAATAAAACACAAGTAAATAAAAGGGAAGAGATCAGATTGATGAAAGGGTTGGGTTATGCTGCTGTTTAGTGTGAAACTGCGTTGAATAGGACAAGTTGCTTTGCACAGCCAGACTTCGTTGTCTCGACGAGGGATGGCAGTTAGGCTGTTGAGACGCTCTCGCTGCCTTGGCAGGGGAATTGACTTGTGTCTCGGCGGCAAACTCGGTAGAACTACAAGGCTCGGCAGAACGCTTCGAAAGTGATCCTGCTTATATCTAAGTTAGAATGTTGTTGATGCCCACTGTAGATAATACCATTCGCGGCGTGAATCATGCAAAGACAGCAATGTTTTGTTCATTCTCTTTTAGCCACCTTAAACCCTAAGCTATGTCTAGGCTGGATTGATCAACACTTGATTAAGGTGAAGACCGTACTTACTCCTTTCGTGAGTTCGACTCTCTCGATACCGAACAAATGGATAGTAATAAACTAATCTTTCGCCTTAATTGAAAACGATGAAGAACGTGGAATAAGCAAACCTTGAAGCTTTATTTGCAAAAACAAACTTAAAATCCTAAACAACCATTCTCACACTAATTACAACATAACCCAAACCCAAAGAGAATTTTAGAACATAATGGCGGCAAGAAAACCTAAACTATGCCTGAGAGAAAACATAAGTTGTCCTGAAGTAAAATTACAACGAGTATATATAGGCATTAGCTACGTCTAGTCCTTCTTGGAGTAGAAGTCTTCAAAGTAGCTTTTGCATTAAATGCAACCTTAAATTCTGACTTCTTTGAGTTGAATGTGGACTTCTTCATGTTGCCTTGCTCCACAAGTAATCTCACATTCCTTCTTCGGCGGCTCTGCCTGCTGCTACAGTCATCGAAAAATTGAGTGGATAACATCGTTAAAATCAAGATTTTCTGCTCTACAGATCGCACTCTAGTTCTCCAATTCCTCAGTTTGCTGTCTTGGGCTGCAGGTAGGGCGACGACAGCTACTCGGCAGCTGTTGTCTCTGTCTAGAACTACATCAGTACAGCTCCTTGGTCTACTGCCTCAGTATCATGTCCTCGGCTCCTCTCTCCTTCTATCAGCCTCTAGTACCTGAAACTAAAACTAAACTAAAACAGTACATTTTCCTTACCAAATAACAAATAATCTCTAAAAAAGCATGGCAAAGTAAAGAATATTGTAAAATGCAATGCATGATCCTAATTATGCCTAAAAGATACTCAAAACAGCAATAATAGGAGATGGAATGTGCATGAAATAAAGAACTTATGGACACTTTACACTACTTCTCTCGAACGCGAGCAAGGTCACCCCTTGGAGCTTCAACTATAGAGGACAACAAGGTGAAGAAGATGAAGAAAACGGCCGACTCTCCTCTTTTCTTTCTTCGCGCAAAAAGCTCTCCTATCAATTCTCTCTCTTCCTTTATGTGGGCTTCTTGTCCTTTATATATGTTGGGTTTTTATGTAGCTCGATTTCTTACAACCGATGTGATTGCCAAGTTCGGAGAAGATTGGATTTTTGGGTGATAGAGGTGTGGAAGCTAAAATGATAAAGACAAGATGATTTACAGTGGTTCAACCTTCTAACTAAGGTCTACATCCACTACCTTAGCTTCCCACTAAGGATTTCCAATCAATCCATTATTGATTCATCCCCTTTTCTAGGCTTAGAAGGAAACCCTTACAAAACCGATCAAGCTTTCTACCCAAAGCTTGATTAAACCCTCTTTACAAATAGATGAAAAATAAGCAAACTCAAATGCCTCTAATAGGTATTTGTTTGCACAATTAAGCTCTCACCCAAACCTAAAACACTTGAGCAAATATAACAATTTTGGCTCACTAGTGTTTGTCTATACAAGAAATTGCCAATTAGGCACTAAGACATATTTGTGATCATATGATGTTTGACAAATGAAGCATTAGCCTTCTCTTGATGCTTGGAGGTCTCTTTTATATTCCTTAATGAGTTTGTAGCCGTTTCTAGCCGTTAGGGTTGAATTGGAGCCGTTGGAGACTTTATTTCCCACCATAAATGCAGTTCTGCAGCCTACCGTATCGTTACACGTGGTGGCGTATCGGTACGCCCTTCTTCAGAACTAGCCGTTGGGCTCTTTGTCAGCCTGTGCGTATCGATACGCTTGAGGGCGTATCGGTACGGTATGTCATTTAAAAGACCGTTGGGAAATAGCTGTTGGGGTTGTTAAAACAGGGATCGGTACGCCTAATATGCGTATCAAAACGACCCCTATCCGTATCGATACGGTATCTTCTGGATCGGTACGTGTTTTGGCAAATTCAAAACTTGGGAAAAAGGGTATCAATACGGGGTACACCGTATCGGTACGTGCTTGCTGAAAAGTTAAGTTTGATTTCTTTAAAGCATTAAAAACTTTGCCAAAAACCTTTTAAAAAGCCTCAAACTTATTTTCAAGTTGTTTGGACTTAAAGATATATTTTAAATTCTTTTCAAATTTGTCCAAAACATTTTTCAATTATTATATTAAAACACTTAGTTCTACAATCTCCCCCTTTTTGATATAATAAAACCAACTTGAAAAATTGTTTGGGATTTCTCCCCCTTTGTGAAATAAATTTTGAATAAGAGAATTAAGATTCAAAATCAATTAAATCTCCCCCTTATTCATTTGAAAATGCAATTTTTCAAACCATTTCTCCCCCTTTTTGTTATATCAAAAAGAATTTTAAAATGCTTTTAGGCTCAAAATAACAATAGAGGTTTAAATTTTGAAACTATTAAAAATGTTTGGTTTTAAAAATGGATCCCCCTTACTCAAAGCATCATCAAAGAATGTTAGTTCAACAAACATATACGATTATCTAGTTGTAAATAAACATAATCTAATAAACAAAAATAACAACTAGAACTTTTACCACACTTGAATCCAATGGAGGATGTGAAGCCTTCCTTCTTCAAGTTTTCTTCCTTGTGTGTATGGAGCTCCCCCTCAAAATTTTACTTGTTGACCAATCTCCATCACACCTATCATAAGATAATCAAGTAACTTTTGGTATCCAAATGGCTTTGGATCCATATACGTTAGTAGCACAAAATTTAGTCCCCTTAGGAATCTATTTTTCAATTTCACCCCTTTTAGTTGAAGTACTTAGTCCTTTTGGAACTCAAATACTTCTAAAAAATTTACCATTCACAAATCTAGGGGCACTAGATTGTCTTACATAAAAATTTGATTTTCCAACATTGTTTTTCTTTTCAAGCTTTTTGGAAATCAAATCTTTTTCTACTTGAACTTTATGAAGCAAATTTTGTAAATCAAAACATTTTTGTTCAAACTCATTGAGTTTTGCTTCAGGATCAATTTTGGTTTTAGAAATCAAGTCATTTTGAATTTTCAAATTTGAAATCACTTTCTTGTTTTTCAAAATGTGATTTTTAAATTCTAAAACCAATTTGTCATAGGCATATTGTAATTCATCAATAGAATATGAACATGAAGTAGATGAATTAGAAGTTACCCTTGAATCTTCTTTGATGGCCATAAGGCAAAGGTTGGCTTGTTCATCGTTGGTGGAGTCTTCATCACTCCAAGTAGCCACATATGCATTCTTCTTATGGCTTGAAGTGCTTGCCCTCTTCTTCTTCATGGATTCTCATTCAAGTTCTTTCAAGGCTTTCTTCATGAAAGGGGCACGCTTCATGAAGAGATGAACTATCTCTTCTTCTTCATCCTCCTCTTCACTTGAATCTACATGATGACATGTGGAGGATTTGAGAGCAATGGCATTTGTGTTGATGCCATGCCCTTTGAGCTTCTTCTCCCCCACAGCTCTAATCTCTTCCTTCTTCTTCTCCTCTTCTTTGTTTTTCTTCATTATTTGGTGAGTGAGAAGTGACTCCATGAGCTCATCAAGCTTCAAAGTCTTGAGATTTTTGGCTTCGATGATGGCAGTCCTTTTTGAGTCTCATGACTCAGGAAGGGAGTAGATGAGCTTTTGGACAAGCTTCTCTTTCGGAATGGCTTCTCCATAGCCTTTGAGTCCATTGGTGATGGTGGAGAATCTATCGAACATCTTCGTAATGTCCTCATCCGGTTCCATCTTGAAGTTTTCATACTCTAGGTTGAGGAGTCCGATCTTGATCTCCTTTACTTCGTTTGTCCCCTCGTATGTAACTTCGAGCTTATCCCAAACTTCCTTGGCACTCTCGCAAGAAGACATCTTTTCGTAGATATTGAGGCTAAGTGCACAAAAGATGAAGTGCAAAGCCTTGCAATTTAGCTTCATCTTCTTACGATCGTTGGCACTCCACTCCGCCTTGCTTCCTTATGGTACGAAGGAGCCATCTTCTATGATATCCAAAAGCTTGTAGTCTTTGGATTTAACAAAGAACACCATCCTCGTCTTCCAATAAGCATAATTGGTCCCGTCGAAGAATGGCGGTTTATCGATGGATTGCGCCATTGAGCCGGTTGTTTAAAATGTTGATCGAGCTTTCCGAATTGCCTCAATAGGGTGTTAATCCTCTTCAATTGAGCCAATCTCTGATACCAATTGTTGGGTTTTTCTGTAGCTCGATTTCTTACAACCGATGTGATTGCCAACTTTGGAGAAGATTGGATTTTTGGGTGATAAAGGTGTGGAAGCTAAAATGATAAAGACAAGATGATTTATAGTTGTTCAACCTTCTAACCAAGGTCTACATCCACTACCTTAGCTTCCCACTAAGGATTTCCAACCAATCCACTATTGATTCGTCCCCTTTTCTAGGCTTAGGAGGAAACCCTTACAAAACCGATCAAGCTTTCTACCCAAAGCTTGATCAAACCCTCTTTACAAAGAGATGAAAAAATAAGCAAACTCAAATCCCTCTAATAGGTATTTGTTTTCACAATTAAGCTCTCACCCAAACCTAAAACACTTGAGCAAATATAACAATTTTGGCTCACTAGTGTTTGTCCATACAAGAAATTGACAATTAGGCACTAAGACATATTTGTGATCATATGATGTTTGACAAATGAAGCATTAGCCTTCTCTTGATTCTTGGAGGTCTCTTTTATACTCCTTAATGAGTTTGTAGCCGTTGCTAGCCGTAAGGGTTGAATTGGAGCCGTTGGAGACTTTATTTCCCACCATAAATACAGTTCTGCAGCCAACTGTATCGGTATACGTGAAGGCGTATCGGTACGCCCTTCTTCAGAACTAGCCGTTAGGCTCTTTGTCAGTCTGTGCGTATCGATACG
The DNA here is from genome assembly GCA_030270665.1 of Hibiscus trionum. Classification (NCBI taxonomy): domain Eukaryota; kingdom Viridiplantae; phylum Streptophyta; class Magnoliopsida; order Malvales; family Malvaceae; genus Hibiscus; species Hibiscus trionum. The sequence continues at coordinate 32,982,911 of BSYR01000026.1, read as the reverse complement.
CTTGAGGGCGTATCGGTACGTTATGTCATTTAAAAGATCGTTGGGAAATAGTCGTTGCGGTTGTTAAAATAGGGATCGATACGCCTAATATGAGTATCGAAATGACCCTTATCCGTATTGATACGGTATCTTCTGTATCGGTACGGGTTTTGGCAAATTCAAAACTTGGGAAAAAGGGTATCGATACGGGGTACACCGTATCGGTACGTGCTTGCTGAAAAGTTAAGTTTGACTTCTTTAAAGCATTAAAAACTTTGCCAAAAACCTTTTAAAAAGTCTCAAACTTATTTTCAAGTAATTTGGACTTAAAGATATATTTTAAATTCTTTTCAAATTTGTCCAAAACATTTTTCAATTATTATATCAAAACACTTAGTTCTACAATATAGTGGGGGCTCCTAGGGTTTGGTGCCCTAACATTCCTTGAGTGTCCTAGGGAATATTCCCTCTTCACGTGTGGCAAAAAAGACAAATAGGGGGTTCGCACATGTGGGCAATGATATTATCTTTGATATTTTGTCCTTTTTGCGCCTAGAAATGCTGTGGCATTTTCCTCTTTTTCCCAGCTTCACCCTTGCTTCACTTTCACATCACCACACCAGAACATACCCTTCCAGTAGCAACAAATCTCATAAAATAAATCAAACCACCAGCCAAGCAAGGCCCTATGCAACTATATGTCCTAAATGCATCTATATGATATGAGATGATCGTGAAACCAAGCAAATACTTAAGTAAAAAGGCATGGAATATAGGCATTTTTGCAAGTTATCACACCCCCAAACTTAAGCTATTGCTTTTCCTCAAGCAATGAGTAGATAAAAACATAAACAAATGTTGTGGCAAAAATTTAATTCGCGACAGCAGCTATGGCAAAATTTCAGTCCTTAGAAAATATAGGCTTTCATATTTCAGACATAAATGAGATTTTAGGAACAAATCCTTATAGCAAGACCCTTTGTTGGTGTGTGCATAATTGCATGCAACTTATTTTTAACAGAATTATAAAAATTTTAAATAAGAACTCAAGTACATCCTAATGAATAACTATTCAAGCACATATTTACTCCATAATGCAACCGTGTGTCTTTTTTAAAGAAGGGTGTCGGTTCATCACACCTACCATCCCTCATTCTAGGTGAGAAGGGAGCATACCTTTCACCCCGAGCTAGTAGGTAGAGTCATCTCGTGACAACTTTCATTCACTCATTTGATGTTGCTGCCATTTATTTAAGCATGATTTTCAGGCAATGCAACACAAATCGGAGTGTCCTTCTAAAAATATGCCGTATCATTTATTCACAATTTACTACATTCAATGGGCACGGAGAAGTTTGGTTAAGCCTTTACTGCTTTCATTTATCAATTAATTTCATTGATTTCTTTTACACGAGGATATGTATGAGTTCTAAAAACTTCTCTAACAATCTTAAGCCTAATGAGCATACAATCGTGCAACAATGTAAAAATAAATTATCAAGCCCTAAAGTCCGTTCTACCAATCTCAACAGTCCTGCATGTTCAATCAATCTATATCCATAAAAAAATTTCATCATCGAACATCCTCAATTTGTTCACACAATCATTATAAAATCAAACAAAATGTCATAACAAAAGTTCTGTTTCTAGCTACAATGCAAATGCAAATGACTAACTATGGGCACTAACACCCCCAAAATTGAAAGATGCAGTGTCCTTAATGCAATAAAAATAAAACTAAATGCAACTATTCTACATGCAATGCGATGGGTAGGTCATCTGCTTATTGTTCTGGTGGAGGGGTAGAGACTCATGCGGCTGGTGTCTCTTAGTTGGTCGAGCTGGTATCTGACTTGTTTTCCTCAACAGGTGTGGTTTAAATTCAACCGGCTGGTGTCTCTTGGTTCTTCATACAATCCAATTTCAGCTCGTTTTAGCTAAAAAATGTTCAATTCAGCTCGGATTAGCTCACGTAGTCCAAAGGCAGCTGAAGGACCTAGAGAAGCATGTTGTTGAGTGTGTAAAAGTTCTATATTTTACCGCATATTTAACCCATATTTCTGCTGCATTCAAGCATAATTCATTGCATTTAGGATAGATTTCATTTATACATCACAATTATATCAAATGGCACAGTTTCTGCTGAAATTGGTTGTTTTTGCAGGTAGCTGCTGGAGGGCAGTGGAGAAGCAGACGCTGGGCAGTGAAGAAGCAGAGCTGGAACTGGACTGCAGACGAGAAGGACGATGCTGCCATGGCAGCTGCCGTGGCAGCCAAGGACGACATCAATGGTGAAGGGAAGAAGTGAAGTGGACCTCGACAGAAAGAGGAAATTAAGCCGGTCTGTCGTGGAGCACTCGTATATTTTTCCGAGCCCTAGATCAGAATGAAGGCCAAGCCCAAAGTTCAAGGAAGAAACTCCAAGCAAGAAGGAAAGACGAATTAAAGATATATGCTCTGAAGATTTAGTCTTTAATAGAGTTGTATTTTAGTTTAAACTTGTATTCTTGCCATATTAGAAAACTTGAACCCAAGGCCTATATAAAGGCATGTAATTCGACCTAGGGGAGGATATCTTACTCTCCAGCCTTCTTCCCCAAACCCTAGTCGTTTTCCCTTTCTCATCATGTTCTAAACTTCCCCTAGGGCTAAGGGTTGATTATGTAAAGTAGTTGCAAGGATTGCATTGTTTTAGGATTTTCTTTGTTCAATAAAATAGACTTCAAGTTTGCTTATTCTGGTTTTCAACATCTTGCAAGAGTATCGGGAGAGCATTGTGAGATTACACATTTACTTAATATCGGGAGAGTTAAGTATACGAAAGGAATAAGTACGATTTCTCCAGTTTATGGTTGAACTATCTCGGACCTAGGGATAGGACGAGGTTAAGTGGCTAAGGAAGAATTCAACAACATCGGTGTTCATCCTTCGATTCACGCCGGGAGGTATCATCAAAGACGTGTTCATCGACAGACTTGGACCTAGGGATAGGCCAAGGCATAGCAGGGATTCTTTCCAAGCTTGAAGTACAGAGTTGTGTGATCGCTGCCGCGACAAACAACAGACCGCTGCCACAACAGGTGTTGCCGCGACAGGCACAACGACAGAACAGAGATTCCTAGACTTTGAAACACCTACACTACTGAGCAAATCAATACCAACCCATTTTCTCTATCCTGGTTTCTTTACTCTTTTATTTTCAATCTCCTTTATTATTTCGTGACAAACTATTAAACTCTTTCTTTTCCCCTTCGTGCAGAAAACCCAAGGTTAAAGCTATTAGCCCAATCCCTGTGGAGACGATATCTGATACTTACGTATCACTTTACTACTTGCGTCGTGTACACTTGCACTACATTGCGATAGACACTTTTACACGCAACAAGTTTTTGGTGCCGTTGCCGGGGACTGGAAACATATCTTTACCCTACCCTTTTACTGCACATTCTTTTTATTTTTCTGTTTTCTTTCTAGGATTGTTCAACCTGTGCTTTCACAAGGTTTTCTGTTTATGCGCAGATCGAGACGAGGAAAAGTACCTGAGTATCAGATTGATCCTGAAATCGAACGCTCGTGCAATCTTTGGAACCGACTCCGACTCGTATTAGCCAGAAACGAATACCTTGAAGAACAGTTAGAGGCCATGAACAACCAAGGGAATCCCCAGGGTCCTGAAGATCCTGTCGGAGATGGCAGGAACGGACAACCTGCTGATCCTCCTACCGCTTCCGCACGCCGGTACTGCCGTGATTTCATGACCAATGATAATGTGAAACTAGAAACCACCCTGCCAGACGTGGAAGCTGAAAAATTTCGTGCTGAAACCTGTCATGTTCAGCATGATTAATAACGCTGGCCAATTTAGTGGTGTTTCTATAGAGGATGCTAGGGAACATCTGAAAACGTTCCAGGAAATATGTGGTTCGTTTAGACTACCAGGAGTAAATCCGGAGATACTGAGGCTTCGGTTATTTCCTCATTCATTAAGGGACAGGGCGAAAACTTGGTGGAATAAACTAACGTCGGGTTCAATACGAACTTAGGCAGATTTAACTCGTAAATTTTTGTCTCGTTTTAATCCTTCACATTTATCTGAGCGATTACGTAACGAAATTTCTACTTTTCAACAGGAAGATGACGAGCCAATGCACGAGGCATGAGACAGGTTTACCACTCTATTGCGGAACTGCCTGATGCATGGATTCCCTATTTGGAACCAGGTAATTAAGTTTTATAATGCTGCCAACTTACAGACTCGTATGAGAATTGATTCAGCAGCAAATGGATTGCTGTTGGAAAAAGACCCAGATGAAGCAATGGTAGTATTGAAAAACCTGGCAAAGAACGAGGAACAGTTTCCTACAGCAAGAAGAGGGGGTAAACGAGTACTAGCTGTGAAAGACTATGAGGCCGATAATTCCCTAAAAACACAGGTGGAATATCTCACAAAGGCAGTGGAAAAGATCTTGAAGAAAGATTCAAAACCTATCTACTCCGCTGAAGAGGTATGTGAAACTTGCGATGGGAATCACAGTTCGAAAGATTGTCCACTACAGTTAGAGGAAGGGATGCATGTTGGGAACTACAACAAACATAACTACAATTCCAACAACTACAATCCCAACAAGAGAAAGGATCCCAAGTTCTCTTGGAGCAACCCTAACAATGCCCTGAATCCTCAAGCACAGATTACTCAAAATCAGGGGGCACCTAGAATTTTGACACGGCAGCAAGTGCAACAGCAGCCGCAACAACCACAGGCAGCCACACCTAGCATACTGGAACAAACGTTAGCCACATTTATGTCATAGACAGGAACTTACATGGCAAACATGGATCACTTCGTCAAGAAGACTGAGTCATTCATGGATAAAACAAAGATGCGGATGGCCAATCATGAAGCTACTCTAAAGTCATTGGAGACACAGATGGGTCAGGTTTCCCAGCATATTATGCCAAGGCAGAATGGAGGATTCCCTAGCGATACTGAAAACGCTAGAAAACCCACACATGAGCAGTGCAAAGCGATCACAACTAGAAGTGGGAAGAAGTTACCAGGGCCAGAGAAAGAAGCTGAAACAGTTAAGAAATCAGCCCTAGAATCAACTGCCGAGAACGCTGCCCCGGCAGATGATAAACAACCTGCTGCCGATGAACCTGTCACGACAGTAGAAGGGACAGAGGAGAAGAATGAAGAACCTAAGCCTCCTCAAATCCGAATGCAGTGGGAAGGACGTATTGCAGACTATCGTCCCCCACCTTCTTTTCCACAGCGGTTACAGAAGTTGAAACAGGAATCCCAGCTTAAAAAATTCTATGATATCTTTAAGCAGGTCCACATCAATATTCCGCTGTTAGATGCTATCAAGGAGATGCCTGGTTATGCCAAATTTCTCAAGGATGCCATGTCAAAGAAATCCAGACTTGTGGAATTTGAGACGGTTAAAATGACAGAAGGATGCATGACTATTCTGCACAAACATCCACCCCAGAAAAAGAAGGATCCTGGGAGCTTCATAATACCGTGCATAATCGGAGACAAATTTGTGGGTAAGGCACTTTGTGATCTTGGTGCTAGTATAAATTTAATGCCCAAATCCGTATTTCAGAAATTAGGTATTGGACGAGCACGACCCAGAATAGTTATGCTGCAGCTGGCAGACCGCTCTTACGTGCAACCGGAAGGAAAAATTGAAGATATTCTGGTAAGAGTGGATAAGTTTATTTTTCCTGTTGACTTTCTTGTTTTAGATGGTGAAGCAGATGAGAATGCACCAATCATCCTGGGGCGACCCTTCTTAGCCACAAGAAGATCACTGATTGATGTAGAAAAGGGAGAACTCACTATGAGAGTGAATGATCAAGAGATCAAACTGAATGTTCTCCAAGCAATTAAGAACGCTGATGCAGAAGAAGAATGCAAGGCTATCACTGAAGTTATCCTTGACCAACCCTGCATCAGGTCAGACTGCCATGACATCAAATTTGGCCACTGCCACAGCAGCCATTTAGAAGACTGTCACGGCAGCGACGATGACAGCAGCCCCTCAGACTCTGACATATCTGATACTGAAGATCATGAGGAGGTAAACTGGATAGGCAATCATCCAGGTAAGTTATTCGAGCCTTTAAATTATACCTTGAATGAACATATCATCCAAAAGCCATCAACTGTAGAGCCACCTGTTCTAGATCTTAAGCCCATGCCAGGGCATCTTAAATATGTTTTTCTTGGATTAAATGATACGTTGCCCGTAATCATCTCTTCCATGTTGATGCAGGAACAGGAACAGCAGCTAATAGAGATGATGCAGCAGCAAAAAAAGGCTATTGGATGGACGATAGCTGATATCCAAGGCATCAGCCCGGCACTATGCATGCATAAAATCCTCTTAGAGGATGATCACAAGCCAACCATTGATGCCCAGAGACGTCTAAACGATGCTATGCGAGAGGTGGTTCGTAAGGAGATCATCAAATGGCTAGATGCAGGAATAATTTATGCCATCTCGGATAGCAAGTGGGTGAGCCCGGTGCAGTGCGTTCCTAAGAAAGGCGGAATAACCGTGGTAACCAACAAAGAAAACGAGTTAATCCCAACCAGGACTGTGACCGGTTGGAGGGTTTGTATGGACTACCGGAAGCTTAACAAAGCTACCCGGAAGGACCACTTTCCCCTGCCTTTTATTGATCAAATGCTTGATAGATTAGCGGGAAAGCCTTACTACTGTTTTGTTGATGGATACTCAGGTTACAACCAAATAGCCATCGCATCAGAGGATAAAGAGAAGACGATGTTCACTTGCCCATACGGTACTTACGCTTTTCGGAGGATGTCATTTGGACTTTGTAATGCACCAGCAACCTTTCAGAGGTGTATGATGGCAATATCCTCTGACATGGTGGAGGATTTCCAGGAGATATTCATGGATGATTTCTCTGTCTTTGGAGACAACTTTGAAAGCTGCCTAGGTAACCTACAGAAAGTGCTCGAGAGATGCGAGAAAGCAAACTTGGTATTGAACTGGGAGAAATGTCACTTCATGATGGATGAAGGGATTGTCCTAGGCCATAAAGTAAGCTGTCGTGGCATAGAAGTCGACAGAGCTAAGATCGAGGTAATTGAAAAGATGCCGCCACCCATCACAGTCAAGGGAATTATGAGTTTCTTAGGGCATGCTAGGTTTTATCGGAGGTTTATCGCAAACGTTTCGAAGATCACCAAACCCTTGTGCCATCTTCTGGAGCAGAACCGTCCCTTTGACTTCAACACTGAATGTACTGAGGCATTCAAGGTTCTGAAAGAAAAGCTGGTAACAGCCCCGATAGTACAGCCACCGGATTGTAAACTACCATTTGAGATCATGTGTGATGCTAGTGACTTTGCTGTTGGGGCAGCACTTGGGCAGAGGAAGGACAAGCTCTTTCATGTTATATACTATGCCAGCAAAACACTGAACGACGCCCAAGTAAACTACACCGCAACAGAGAAAGAACTACTAGCTGTGGTGTTCTCGATTGACAAGTTTCATTCATATATACTTGGAACGAAGGTCATAGTCCACACAGACCACTCTGCATTAAAGTATCTGTTCGCCAAAAAGGATGCGAAGCCTAGACTGATACGTTGGATTCTGTTGCTGCAAGAGTTCGACCTTGAGATCAAGGACAAAAAGGGAACAGAGAACCAAGTTGCAGATCACTTGTCAAGACTGGAGAAGGGAAAGAGTCTCCCAACAGACGAGACACACATACTAGAGACCTTCCCTGACGAGCAGCTGTTCGCTGCCATAAGCACTACCGCAACAGCCACGACGGTAGGTAAGTTTTCTGAACTCCCCTGGTATGCTGATTTCGTTAATTATTTAGTTAGCGGAATATCTCCTCCTAACCTTAACTATCAAGCTAGGAAGAGGTTGCAAAATGATGTTAAGCATTATTATTGGGACGAACCTCTTCTTTTCAAATATTGTGCAGATCAAGTCATCAGGAGATGCATACCACAGGATGAACAGGAAGCTGTACTCCATCACTGCCATGCTTCACAATATGGAGGACACTTAGGTGGTAACAAAACTGCTGCCAAAGTTTTGCAGTCTGGATTTTATTGGTCGTCACTGTTCAAGGATGCCCAGACATTCTAAAAAAATTGTGACAAATGTCAACGGACTGGAAACATCTCAAGGAGACATGAGATGCCGCTGCAAAACATTCTTGAAGTCGAAATCTTCGACGTATGGGGGATAGATTTTATGGTACCATTCCCAGCATCATGTGGGAACTTATATATCCTCCTGGCAGTGGACTATGTGTCCAAATGGGTTGAAGCGATCGCTACTCAGAAAAAAGATGCCAAGACGGTTCAGAGGTTTTTGCATAAAAACATATTTTCCAGATTTGGTATCCCCAAGGCGATCATCAGTGATGAAGGGAGGCATTTTGATAATAGGGTTATAGCTGCTGCCTTAAAAAAGTATGGTGTCAAACATCGAATCGCAACAGCATACCACCCTCAAACCAATGGACAGGCTGAAATATCCAACAGAGAGGTTAATAACATTCTTGAAAAGATGGTTAAGCCAACTCGGAAGGACTGGTCTCTACACCTCAATGATGCACTATGGGCCTACAGAACAGCATTCAAAACTCCATTGGGAATGTCACCCTACCGGCTGATTTATGGGAAAACATGCCATCTACCTGTTGAGATTGAGCATAGAGCATACTGGACCATCAACGCAGTGAATATGGACTTGGACAGGGCAGGACAGAAAAGGCTACTTGATTTGAATGAGATAGAAGAGATTCGAGCAATGGCCTACGACAACGCAAGGATTTACAAAGACAAGACGAAGAAGTGGCATGACAAGAAGCTGCAGCCACGACAGTTCTACCCAGGGCAGCTTGTGTTGTTGTTCAACTCTAGGTTGAAGCTCTTCCCAGGGAAGTTGAAATCTAGGTGGTCCGGCCCATTCCAAGTAGTGCAGGTTTTTCCCCATGGTGCCATCACAATCATATCTTTAAAGGACGGGCACCAATTTAAAGTCAACGGACAGAGATTAAAGCATTATCAGGGGACTGAAACCCCAAGAATGTAGGAAGTGGTTACTTTAGGAGATGCCCCTCCTGGCATCCCTAATTTAACCTAATTTTATTTTTATTAATATTTATTATTTATTTATATATATATTAGGTAATTATTTTATTTTTAGGAACTAAGTTTTTATTATTATTTTTAGGAAATAAAGGAGAAGATGAGAAGTGAATTCAGCCCACCATCATTTCATCAGCCCAAAAAGCCCAAACTAGAAGCCTGCCGTTACAGCTGCCGCGACAGACGCGGAAAATCCAGCCTGTAAACACGCTGTCGCGACAGACACGTCAGAAACTGCGTAACAGCTGGCCCCGTTATTCGCGCCTGCCGTTACAGCTCCAACGGGCAGTAAACACCTCCTCTATATAAACCCCGTTTTACTATTCATTTTTCACTCACTTTTACTCTCTCTACTTGTTTCCTCTAGAATTTCATTTGCTTCATTTTCTTTTCTACAGTCCTTGCAATATGAGTACCAGAAATACCCGCCGTAGTGCTGCCTCAGGATCTGCCCCAGCAGCAGCCACTCCCAGCTCTTTCCAGGTCAGAGACATGTGGGAGGAGAAAGGCTTCATCTATACAACACGGACGAAGAACCTTGGGCTAAAACCATTTATAGCCCGCAAGATCAGAGCCCTGCAGTGGCTGATGTTTGCCGAGCAGCCGGAGGAAATGAACGTCACTTTAATCCGGGAATTCTATGCTGCCATCGACAGCAGGGAGGCGACAGCAGTGACGGTTCTTGGGAAAGAGGTACCTTTTGAGCCCGAATACATCAACACTCTCTACGGGTTCTACGTTGGGAGAAAGGAAGACGACCACTGGAGATTTGTGGAGAGCTTGGAGCCGGCCGATTACGATGATGTTATGGCAGAACTTACCGACGAAGGTAAAGAGTGGAATATCGATCCTAAACATCCAAGGACGGTAAAACGAGTTCAACTCACTCCGGAAGCCAAGCTTTGGAACGCATTCATCAAGAAAAGGATTATGCCCTCCTCGCACAACAGCACGGTAGACCAACCAAGGTTAGCCCTCATCCATTCCATTCTAAATGAGAGGCCCATTAACGTTGGTAGATACGTGTTGGGATGTGTGGGGCTCGATTCGATCAACCAATGTTGCTCACAAAGTGGTGGAGATGTGGATTTTTGGGTGTTAGGGTTTAGGAAGCTAGAATGGAAATGGACACAATGATTTATAGTGGTTCAACCTTCTAACCAAGGTCTACATCCACTACCTTAGCTCCCAACTAAGGATTTCTCAATCAATCCACTATTGATTCGTCCCCTTTTCTAGGCTTAGGAGGTAACCCTTACACACAATCAAGCTTTCTACCCAAAGCCTTGATTGAAACCCTCTCTTACAAAGAGATAAACAAATCAAACTTAAAACCCTCTAATAGGTGTTTGTTTGCACAATTAAGCACTCACCCAAAACCTAAAACACTTGAGCAAATTTGACAATTTTGACTCACTAGTGTTTGTCTATACAAGAATTGACAATTTAGGCACTAAGACAATATTTGATCATTTGATGTTTGACAATATGAGCATTAGCCTTCTCTTGATGCTTGGAGGTCCCTTTTATACTCCCAAATAAGTTTGTAGTCGTTACTAGCCGTTGGGATCAAATTGGAGCCCTTGAGGACTTTAATTTCCACCATAAATGCAGTTCTGCTGCTCCCCGTTTCGAAACGCTCGAAGCCGTTTCGAAACACTCTCTATATAGAAAGAGTCGTTGCAGTCTGTCAGGGTACCCGTTTCGGAACACCTCTTTGCCGTTTCGAAATGCGTATCGAAACGCTATAAGCCCGTATCGAAACGCCTGCATTTGAAAGTTTCGAAACGATTTTGCCACTGGAGTCCCCTGTTTCGAAACGCCCTAAGGTGTTTCGAAACACCTAGACAGTTTTGAGAAGTTTGGCTTTGAAAAACATGAAAACCCTTTTAAAAACTTCCCTAAACATAATTTCAAGTTGTTTGGACTTTGGTAATGTTTTAAATACTTTTTAATCAGTCCAAAACATTTTTCAATTATTATATCAAAACATTAGTTCTACAATCTCCCCCTTTTTGATATAATAAAACTCACTTGAAAAATTGTTTGGGATTCTCCCCCTTTAACTTTAAAAATGTGAATAAGAGAATTAAAGATCTAAATCAAATAAAGCTCCCCCTTATTCATTTGAAAATTCAATTTTTCAAACCATTTCTCCCCCTTTTTGTTATATCAAAAAGAATTTAAAATATTAAGTTCAAAAATAACAATAGAGGTAAAAAGATTAACAAAAGTAAGAATTTGGTTTTAAAATGGCTCCCCCTTACTCAAAGCATCATTAAAATGTTAGTCCAACATATATGATCATCTAGTTGAATTTAAACTAAAATAAACAAATGAAATCAAAAACAACTAGAAATTTTACCAACACTTGAACCCAAGGGAGGATGTGAAGCCTTCCTTCTTCAAGTGTTCTTTCTTGTGTGCATGGAGCTCCCCCTCAATGTTTGACTTGTTGAACATCTCCATCACACCTAGCAAAAGACAATCAAGTAATTTTTGGTATCCAAATTGCTTTGGATCCATGAACATTAGTAGCACAAATTTTTGACCCCTTAGGAATCCATTTTTCAATCTCATCCTTTTTAATTGAAGTGGTTAGTCCTTTTGGGACCCAAACACTTCTAAAACATTTACCATTTTTAAATCTAGGGGCACTAGATTGTCTAACATAGAAATTTGATTTTCCAAAATTGTTTTTCATTTCTAGCTCTTTGGAAATCAAATCCTTTTCTTCTTGAACTTTTTGAAGCAATTTTTGTAAATAAAAACATTTTAGTTCAAACTCCTTGAGTTTTGCTTCAAGTTCAAGTTTGGTTTTAGAAATCAAATCATTTTGAATTTTCAACTTTGAAATCACTTTATTGTTTTTCAAAATGTGATTTTTAAAGTCTAAAACCAAATCATCATAGGCATCTTGTAATTCATCAAAAGAATAAGAACATGAAGTAGATGAATTAGAAGTTACCCTTGAATCTTCTTCGATGGCCATAAGGCAAAGGTTGGCTTGTTCATCGTCGGTGGAGTCCTCATCACTCCAAGTAGCCACATGTGCCTTCTTCTTATGGCTTGAAGTGCTTGCCCTCTCCTTTCTTTTAGGTTCTCGTTCAAGCTCTCTCAAGGCTTTCTTCATGAACGGGGCGAACTTCTTGAAGAGATGAACTATCTCTTCATCTTCATCCTCCTCTTCACTTGAGTAGACATGATGGCAAGTGGAGGATTTGAGAGCCATGACACTTGCATTGATGCCAAGCCCTTTGAGTTTCTTCTCTCCCATAGCTCTAATTTCTTCCCTCTTTTTCTCATCCTCTTTATTTTTTTTCATGATTTGATGAGTAAGGAGAGACCCCATGAGTTCATCAAGCTTCAAAGTCTTCAAATTTTTGGCTTCGATGATGGCGGTCCTCTTTGAGTCCCAAGACTCGGGAAGTGAGTAGATGAGCTTTCGAACAAGCTTTTCTTCTTGAATGGCTTCTCCATACCCTTTGAGACCATTGGTGATAGTGGAGAATCTATCGAACATTTTCTCAATGTTCTCTTCCGGATCCATTTTGAAGTTCTCATACTCCAAGGTTAGGAGGCCGATCTTGGTCTCCTTGACTTCATTTGTCCCCTCGTATGTGACTTCAAGCTTGTCCCATACCTCCTTGGCACTCTCACAAGAAGACATCTTCTCATAGATGGATGGACCAAATGCACAAAATAGAATGTGCAAGGCTTTGCAATTTAGCTCGATCTTCTTGCGATCGTCGGCACTCCACTCCGCTTTACTTCTTTGAGGCACGAACGGACCATCTTCAACTACATCCCATATCATGTAATCTTTTGATTTGATGAAAAACTTCATCTTTGTCTTCCAATGGGCATAGTGAGTTCCGTCAAAGAAAGGCGGTTTGTCGATTGATTGTGCCATTTGAGCCGGTTGATGAAATAGTGATCGATCTTGCCGGATCTTCTCAATAGGATGTGAATCCCCTTCGATTGAGCCAAGCTCTGATACCAATTGTTGGGATGTGTGGGGCTCGATTCGATCAACCAATGTTGCTCACCAACTGGTGGAGAGTTGGATTTTTGGGTGTTAGGGTTTAGGAAGCTAGAATGGAAATGGACACAATGATTTATAGTGGTTCAACCTTCTAACCAAGGTATACATCCACTACCTTAGCTCCCCACTAAGGATTTCTCAATCAATCCACTATTGATTCGTCCCCTTTTCTAGGCTTAGGAGGTAACCCTTACACACAATCAAGCTTTCTACCCAAAGCCTTGATTGAAACCCTCTCTTACAAAGAGATAAACAAAGCAAACTTAAAACCCTCTAATAGGTGTTTGTTTGCACAATTAAGCACTCACCCAAAACCTAAAACACTTGAGCAAATTTGACAATTTTGACTCACTAGTGTTTGTCTATACAAGAATTGACAATTTAGGCACTAAGACAATATTTGATCATTTGATGTTTGACAATATGAGCATTAGCCTTCTCTTGATGCTTGGAGGTCCCTTTTATACTCCCAAATGAGTTTGTAGCCGTTACTAGCCGTTGGGATCAAATTGGAGCCGTTGAGGACTTTAATTTCCACCATAAATGCAGTTCTGCTGCTCCCCGTTTCGAAACACTCTCTATATAAAAAGAGCCGTTGCAGTCTGTCAGGGTACCCGTTTCGGAACACCTCCTTGCCGTTTCGAAACGCGTATCGAAACGCTATAAGCCCGTATCGAAACGCCTGCATTTGAAAGTTGGTTGGGAAAGAGCTGTTGGTTTTTATGACCGTTATGGTCAATGCCATGTAGGCGTATCGAAACGGCCTAGCCCGTTTCGAAACGCTGGGCAAAAATCCTGTCTAAGGAAGTCCCGTTTCGAAACAAGTTTCGAAACGATTTTGCCACTAGAGTCCCCTGTTTCGAAACGCCCTAAGGTGTTTCGAAACACCTAGACAGTTTTGAGAAGTTTGGCTTTGAAAAACATGAAAAACCCTTTTAAAAACTTCCCTAAACATAATTTCAAGTTGTTTGGACTTTGGTAATGTTTTAAATACTTTTTAAATCAGTCCAAAACATTTTTCAATTATTATATCAAAACATTAGTTCTACAATACGCTCGAGAGGGAATATTGGATTGTGCGTACCAGCCGTCAGGACCACTCTTCTTCCCATACCACATAACTACCCTCTGCCGCTGCCACAATGTACCGGAAGCTGCCGAGGATTTAAGAGTCTGAGGGAAAGGATGGATGAAAAGGAACATCCTCAGCTTGATGGAGATGAAAGCTGCCACGCCCCTGTCGTCCTTCGACCCCATTGCCGCAGCAGGTGAGCCGACATAGCCCACCCAGACAGAACCTGCCGCCACAGAACAAAGGCAGCCCACTGCAGCAGCTCCCCCAGCAGACTCCTCAACACAAATCCTTGCTGCCCTGCAGAAAATGGAAGAACGGAAGCTGGGCCTGATGAGTTTCATTCGAGACTTCACCACAGCAACAGTACACTTCATTAAAACTAATCTTAATTTTCCTGATGCACTGTTCCCTGCCTTCCTCGACCATTATTTTGCTGCCCCCGCACCTGCCCATACCCCTACCCCTACTGCCACACCGAGAACACCATCTGCCGCGTCCACCCCGACCCTGGCCACAACAGCTGCAGGAGGCAGCCACACAGCCAAAACATCTGCCAAAGGAGCCAAGAGAAAAGAGCCCATGTCTGACCTCGACAAGTATATAGCTAGCTTCTCCTCATCCGAAATTTGGGGGGCATCCGATGACGAGCCCTCTGTCAAGAGGAACCTGTCCAAGGAGTTCACCCCGGTGAAACGGCAGAAACCAGGCTCAGGAGTCGGACCATCCGACCAAGGACATTCTGACAGCGGTAGCAGCAGTAGCAGCTCCGGCAGCAGCAGCAGCAGCTCCTCCGAGGAGATTCAGGTATTGGAGAAACCACCCCATATCTCACCTACCCGAATCCAGCCTCCGAGGGAAGCTAAGAACAAGACCACCTCTGCCTCTCCCAGCCACCTGTCGACACCAACAAGGAAAGTCACTGCCCTCCGACAGATTCAGATCAGCAGCAGCAGCGACGACAACGCTTGAAATTTAAGTTTCTTTTCTTATATTTGTTGTCTGCTATTTTATTATATTTTGTGATGTTGTTTTTTCTTTTTCTTTTTCATTCTGTCATTTTCATTGAGGGCAATGCAACCCTTGAGTTTGGGGGTGGCACCCTCCATTAATGAAGTGTCTTTAAGTTTAAAAATTGTGTCTTTTATTTAGTTTATTTTTGCTCAAAAAATGAAAATTTGGCTTAAGTCTTTGAACTGAACTTACCTGCCGTGACAACCTCTGTCGTGGCAGTGCCTTTAGGATAGTTTTAGGAGCAGTTTAGAGCCTTACTATAGTTCTGAATCTTAAACACCATTTGTGACTTTTATATTGTCTAGAACTCTGCTAGTAAACTAGAATAGAAAAGCTTAACACTTGAGTTGCCCCTAGAGATGCCTAACACTGGCTCTAGGAAAAAAAGTTAAGAAAAATAGACTCAATACACCTAGAGGTGCCCGAAACCGGCTCTAGGAAGTTAGCTAGAGGTGCCTGAAACCGGCTCTAGTCAAACTTAAGCTTGAGAAAATAGAATCGAGTCTAAATAAAAACTAAAGGAGCCTAAGAATTTCCTCCAAAAAGATGAAAACTGGCATAAAAATTCAAGTTAGAAGCTTAGCTATTCTAGTAAAATAAGCGATTCTTGGCATATAATTGTTCACAAGCATGCACACACTACACGAGAATTATAGCAAGGTTCTGGATGAATCCTGAATTATCCAACAGGGTGTTGCTCACAACAGGGAATGAATGGTAGGTAAGGAAAAGTTCACTGTTTTAAGCCAAACAATTTTTTTTTGTTTTTCTTTTTTTCCAGGTCTGAATTGCTTGAGGGTAAGCAAAAACTTGAGTTTGGGGGTGTGTTGAGTGTGTAAAAGTTCTATATTTTACCCCATATTTCTGCTACATTCAATCATAATTCATTGCATTTAGGATAGATTTCATTTATACATCACAATTATATCAAATGGCACAGTTTCTACTGAAATTGGTTGTTTTTGCATGTAACTGCTGGAGGGCAGTGGAGAAGCAGACGCTAGGCAGTGAAGAAGCAGAGCTGGAACTGGACTGCAGACGAGAAGGACGATGCTTCCATGGCAGCTGCCGTGGCAGCCAAGGGCGACAACAATGGTGAAGGGAAGAAGTGAAGTGGACCTCGACAGAAAGAGGAAATTAATCAGGTCTGTCGTGGAGCACTCGTATATTTTTCCGAGCCCTAGATCAGAATGAAGGCCAAGCCCAAAGTTCAAGGAAGAAACTCCAAGCAAGAAGGAAGGACGAATTAAAGATATATGCTCTGAAGATTTAGTCTTTAATAGAGTTGTATTTTAGTTTAAACTTGTATTCTTGCCATATTAGAAAACTTGAACCCAAGGCCTATATAAAGGTATGTAATTCGACCTAGGGGAGGATATCTTACTCTCCAGCCTTCTTCCCCAAACCCTAGTCGTTTTCCCTTTCTCATCATGTTCTAAACTTCCCCTAGGGCTAAGAGTTGATTATGTAAAGTAGTTGCAAGGATTGCATTGTTTTAGGATTTTCTTTGTTCAATAAAATAGACTTCAAGTTTGCTTATTCTGGTTTTCAACATCTTGCAAGAGTATCGGGAGAGCATTGTGAGATTACACATTTACTTAATATCAGAAGAGTTAAGTATACGAAAGGAATAAGTACGGGTTCTCCAGTTTATGGTTGAACTATCTCGAACCTAGGGATAGGACGAGGTTAAGTGGCTAAGGAAGAATTCGACAACATCGGTGTTCATCCTTCGATTCACGTCGGGAGGTATCATCAAAGACGTGTTCATCGACAGACTTGGACCTAGGGATAGGCCAAGGCATAGCAAGGATTCTTGCCAAGCTTGAAGTACATAGTTGTGTGATCGCTGTCGCGACAAACAATAGACCGCTACCGCGACAGGTGCTGCCGCGACAGGCACAACGACAGAACAGAGATTCCTAGACTTTGCAACACCTACACTACTGAGCAAATCAATACCAGCCCATTCTCTCTATCCTGATTTCTTTACTCTTTTATTTTCAATCTCTTTTATTATTTTGTGACAAACTATTAAACTCTTTATTTTCCCCTTCGTGCAGAAAACCCAAGGTTAAAGTTATTAGCCCAGTCCCTGTGGAGACGATATCCGATACTTACGTATCACTTTACTACTTGCATCGTGTACACTTTCACTACATTGCGATAGACACTTTTACACGCAACACATGCAAAGGAAGCTCAAAAAGCTTAACGACTAACTCACCCATATAACGCCCTGGATTGGGGCCTAGATGTTTTAGACGTTGGATCGGGCCGGTTGGGAACGGTTCAAATCCTTTAGGGTGGTTTAGGGAAAACCTAGTTCGGGATGTTTTAAAAATATGGAAAATATCTAAAAGTCATCATTTATTATATAAATGATTATGGTAAAAACAATTTTACAAAATGAGTTTTGGAAATATTACATTTTGGTATAGTGACCAAAATGCAGTTTTTGCAAAAGTTGGCTAGTGAGTGTTTTGTAAAGGATTGAAACTTTGAATCTTTAAGGAGCTATTTTTACCATTTATTTTCATCAGATTTCTCTTTAATTTGGAAGCTTTTAATAAATGATTTCATAAAAGAAATAAAGGGAATTAAAAAGGAAACCAAAAGTTGACTTTTCATAACTAATTTCGTGATAGTTTTCCTATTCTCATTTTCTCTCAACTTATTTTCAGTCAAACACTTTTCTCTCATCAAAGAACCTTTGATTTTCACTTTGATTGCTGAGATTTCATTCCCTAAATGATTCTCCAACTTTGTTTCATCAAACCACGTTAATTTTGCTTTAGATTTTTCAAGAAAACTTGCCCAAATTGAAGAGAGATCAACCATTAGAGGTAAGCTTCGTCCTTCTCCTCTAATGATCAGTTCTTTACTGAAATTCCCAAGTTATCAATCCTTTGTTAAAGGGTTTTGAGTTGTTTTAATGTTATAAACAAGAAAGAGTTGTTAAATTCAAGGTTCTTGATGAGATATTGGTGATTTTCGTATTTCTATGTAATGATTTAATTTGAGGTTGATTTTCAACATATTTTGGATGTTATTTGATGTTGAGAATAAGGTTTTAACAAATAAATCCCGAATAGGCTTGGGTTCCTAAGTTTAAGATGTTAGATTTGTGGTTTTTGAGGTGTTTTGGTGATCTTCTATTACTGGAGGTATAAAGTTGTGTTTATGTTTATTTTTGATGTTAATTGAGGTTTAGAAAAGGTTAGAATTGTTAGATCTTGGCTGGGCTTTGATTGGAGAAAGTTTTGAAGTGTTTTCGGTTATTTCGGATAGCTGAAATGCTATTTTTGAGCAGGGCAGCGTGTTAGAATGAGTGGCTGGTGATTTTAATGCATGGTGATGCATTAATCCTCTGCTCTTATGTGTGTTAAACAGGGGAGTCTTCATCGGATGTGTTTGGTGTTGATCTAGAAGTACTGGAAGCCAAGAAATCGTTTCAGCAAGCGAGCGAAACGTCATCGGTGAGTGAAAATGGTTTTAGAAGTCCTTGAGGGACAAGGAAACAAGTTTTGGGGATTTGGGATTGGTTTGAAACACCATCCTAATTTCAGAAGTAAGTATGTTTAGATTGGCTCTCGAAATGTGGATGATGCCCCTAAATGCTTTTGACATGCTCTTGACTTGAGAAAGATAAATTCCTATTGTTTTATGCATGAATTATGAAATGGGATGATGTTTTATATTGATCCCTTGAGATTGAGCATTGTTGCAAAGAGTATTGAGATTTTGATTAAATGCTATGCATGGATTTCGATTTTGAAATGGGATGAGTTTGGTTTAGAAATGTTGCATCAAAACTGTAGGTGAGATGATGTTTTTAATGTAAATACATTGGAATAATTGATGAGATGTTACCTGGTATAATTGGTCGACCAATAGGATGTAAAGTGCACTCTAAACTAAAATTCGTACGTGCTCTTTGGACTCGGGCAATGGGGGTAGTGCCATCTCGATCCAAAGTGAGAGTCCGATGATGAGAGATTCCATCGGGGTAGGTCTTTTTGAAACACCCAAGCTTTGTGGTGATGATAGATACCGCCATGAGAGTCCGGTGATGCGAGATTCCACCGGGGTAGGACTTGACTCTATGTCAAGCTAATCCGCATATCCGAGTAAAGATAGAAAAAGAAATGTCAATATATGAGTATGAGTTATGATTCACATGTACCAATGTTTGAAATGATTTTATGCTATGAGAAATGCATATGAGATTTTGAGATTATGAAATGCTTTGTATATCAAGCATGTGTGGCTTTGCCATGAGTTTTTGCATTGGTTGAATGCATGAGATAGATAGATGGTACATGTGGTTTTCAAATGATGTTTTTTCTTTAAAATGAATTTCAAGCATGAGATAGAAAGATCATGGTTTTGTAAATGGAGTTCATGATAATGTTTTAAAAGCTTGCATTGTTGTGATTGGTGTTTTTAGAGTGTGCCTCACTAAGCTATTGTGCTTACGCTCTCTTTTACCAATAATGCAGATAATTGAGGCATCTTGGGCAGCAAGGAGGCTTAAAATAATCCAAGGAATAGATAAGCTCAAGTATGATGTTTTACGTTTACCTTAGTAATGATATATGGCAATAGGATTTTATGGTTAGTTTTGGGAGATGTATTTTGGACTCTCTGATGTTGATGCAAGTTATGTGTGCCCTATTTGGTTTGTAGAAGGTCATTATATTGGTTTTGATGCTTTATATTGCCTTTTGGGAGGTTTATGGTTTTGGTTTAAGCTTGCTCACTTGTATGCCTTGTGATCTTGTGATGCTATGCTTAATGCTTTCCATGTGCTTAGAATTGCATGCTTATGTGTTAGAGTTGATGTTATAAGCATGTCCATATGTTTTGGTGATGTTTTGATGAGGTTAGACATCAGTTTGGGGCTGTTTTGGGACACTTCTGGTATGCGTATCGATACTCGGGCTTGCGTATCGATACACTTAAGCCAAATTTGTGCCAAATGGTACAGGGGTATCGGTACGAGTGAGAAGTGTATCGAAACGGGTAGGCCAAATTTGAAGGGCGTATCGATACTCGGGGAAGTGTATCGATACCTTTCTCCCGAGTTCGATCACTGCCATCCCGCATATCGATACGGCCCATAGGGGTACCGATACGCGACCGTTAAAATTAGTTAAAGGCATTTTTAAGGTTTTGAAACGTTACATTTTAGTTCCTGAACATCATGTATGGAATTAGATGAGTTTGGATGATCTGATTGTAATGAAAATTTGCAGAGAAGCATGAAATGTGACTAATTGAATATTGGTAACCTTAAAATCAAGAATTCCCTTGTATTTTACAAGATTTACTTTTTGGTCCCTAAAAGTTTATCTTATGCAATTAAACCCCTTAATGAAATCTGATCGTTGTGTCGTTTCTTCCTATGCTCTTTGATGATCACATATGATCTAATTTGCATTTTGGAAAGGATAAAAGAAAAAAAGGTTACTAATCGAAGTCGGCTTAAACAAGTTGGCTTGGGTTTTCCCCGTGTAAGCTCTTTGGTTCGGGTCATCCGTCTAGATCGGGCTAAGGGGGTTACAACCTAGCTAAGGGAAGCTCAAAATAGCTCAAAACAACTTAAACTTTGAGCTAAGAACTTCAGCTTGCTAGCTCAGCTCAATCCAGCTCACACCTAGCTCAATCAGCTCATCTCAGCTCCAGCTACCATCCCCAGCTCAACACCCGAAGGGTATGTTCCTTCCCCAAGCATCATGGTCGATCACCCTTGGAGGGTAACAAGTTTGGGCACCATCTTTTGGAGGGAAATGCACTTGGAGGGAGACTCCTCCATAGCCGAATAGTTGAATAGGTTTAGGAGGGATACACTTCATTTTTGTGCCAACTTTTCACTATATTATTGTGCTTATTCGGCCACCCCCTAAACACTATAAATAAGGGTTCATTTTCACTTTGTAACACACCTCAAACATATCTCAATACATATATTTCTTTGTGAGATTATTCTCTCTATCTTGTTCTTTTTAGAACTTTATCTACTTATCAAGCTTGCTTGTGGCGTCACCCTCTTTTCATCTTGATACTTGTGGTTCCTATCTCTTTATAGATAGTGGGTCCAAGTCCTTTTTACCACCCTTTAAAGAAACAATATAAGGTTCGGGTTTAGGCTCCAAATAGCCTAGGTTCATACTTGAATTTTCTTTAAGATACTATCATTTTATCATCTTCAAACCAACCCTTTTTCTTTCTTACGCCATTAACCTACAAATCCACCTAAACTTACCATCATTTTTCATCTTTATTTTCATTTCAAAGCCCACCCAAATTACCCTACACTTACCTACCCTAAAACCTTCTGTTTGAGCCTGTCTTGCTTGCAGGTTTCTTGCTTCTTCTTAGATCCAACGATCAAGAGGGTTGCCTTCAACATCATTCAAGCAAGGTGTGTTCATCCATAAAAGCTCTTATATCAGTGTCCAATCTAGATATAAGGAAAAAATGATGTAATACATGAAAAGAGTTAATCACGAAGAGGTTATGTCGAATCATGATTTCTTGTAACTTAGGTGACAATGACATATTGCTAGATGTCACTCATTGTTTGTAATATTAGAAAAGTTCTAATATTTACTACTAACGTTACAAAGAACCTACAGGGTCACACCTACTGTTGAAATGAGCATATATTAAATGAATTATATATGTACAAATTTGTTATACACAAATTTAGTTAAATTAATATATATTGATATATATAATTTAACTATTGGATAAATATTAAAAGAAAATAATTATTATAAATATGACTCTTTTAATATATAAATAATATAATTCGATTTAAATTAATATATATATATATATATTGAAATCCAAATTAAGTTGAATTGGGATTATATATATTAATATAGATATATATATATTGAAATCTTAATTATGTTGAATTGGGATTATATATATATATATATTGAAATCCTAATTAAAGTTGAATTGAGATTATATATATTTAATATATATATTGAAATAGTAATTAGAGTTAAATTAGGATTATATATATTGAAATCATAATATGAGTTGAATTAGGATTACAAAGGCTATATAAAGGCATAAGAGATATAACAACCATTAATTCTTTTTGGAAAAACCCTTTAAATAGTTTAAAATTTTTTATATGCTCGTTTCAACTGGGTCAACTACGTAGAGGTCGGAGCATTATCGTTGCGGCTTAAGAATTGACATCATGATTGGATATCTATCGCCTCCAAATTCAGAATTCCAGATTTTAAATAGGTAATTCTTCACCATTATTCACCAAGATTCGTTCCTCATACATGGATCTCTAGTGGTAAGCGCCGGATAATTTTTCCGCTGCGCCATGGGTTGTACCGGCGTGACCCAACATATCGATACCCCTTTGTGAAAGATAGCCTCCTTCAGGCAAATTGCAAAGGGGATATCGGTATGACTAGGGCGTATCGGTACCACTATTCTATTGAAAATTTCAATAGCGTTTTTGGGTATTGGTACGCTTGGGGGCGTATCGATACTTATGAGGGTATTGATACATGGCCCCGTGTATCGGTACCATGTGTCTATTAAACCCTGCAGTATGTAGGCAGGGTACCGATACTCATAGGTGAGTATGAGTATCGGTTTCCACAGAGGTGTATTGATACCCTCGTGTGGGTATCGGTACTCGTTGGGCAATCTGCCCAAGAAACTTCGTTTTGAGTTCGAGAGTTCTATAATTCAAGGACAATGGTACAATGGGTCTTCTAAGGGGCAAAATGGATAATAAAATTGAAAAAATTGAGTTTCTAACTTCGTATGTGTTTTAAATGGTTAATGACTTTGTAATTAAAAAGGGGAATTGCTTGTATTAGCAAACCTTTGGGATCCTTGGTGGATCATGTGTGGACGTGCCAGGTAAGGGCACTTGTATGACTGAGTCATCTTGGTTGGTGGGATCCAGATACCCAGTGAGAGTGTTGCAACACAAGTTGATGAGATTTCGAATGTACGTTCTGAGGTTATGTGACATCGGGCCTCATCCGATGATACTCGCTGAGAGATTCCGTGTATGAGTGTACGTTCCCGAGGATATGTGACACCGGACCTCACTCAAGGTTTGTTGGTATGATGTATGTATGCTATGTGAGATATTATATCCTTGCTTGCTATGTGTTTAGACGGTTCTGGTAGTGCCATCGCATATCTTACCATGATATCATATTTGTAGCTTGCTCTTACTTATGATTTGTGTGAAGAATGGTTGAGTGGAAGTGTATCCACTGAGCTTCGTTAGCTCAGCGTTCGGAATTGTTGTTTCTGTTCGCATGTTAGTAGGTTGGCGTGCATCGTTGAAGCACCATCGGAGTAGGATCTCAACATCGACTTGTGTCTGAGTACAATACTTAGATTTATTTGGGGCTATGTATTCGTAGGACTCTATGTTGTATTGTAACTCATATTTTAGATTTAAACTTATGCGTTGAATACTTTAAAAATTATGTATTTTAAGTGGAGCTCCTCCTATAATGTTTTAGTTAGTTTATCAACTTGAAATGTTTAAACTTAACAGATTTTATGAAATGGAAGCGTTGGCCTAATTTAGTTGTGAAATTTTATAGTGTTGGGTTTGGGATGTTACAAATCTCAAATCAATAATTTTACCTATCTTTTTTAATTGCATCAATTTAGTCCTCGTAGTCTTCAAAATCAAAAATTTTGCCCCTCTTTTTTAATTTCATCGATTTAAGCCTCGAACTCATGAATTATATCAATATCATCCTTTTACTGTCGTTGACGAACAAAGATGTTAAATTCTATGCATGTGATTGATATTTGCTTCCACATCAATCTCACCCTCAAACTACAGGAACAAAACTAACCCTTATGTATTTTTTATACAATATTTAAAAAAGCGTATAATTTTCAAATCCCTAAATTAAAGGTAATTTATTGTCTCCAGAAAGGGATTAATTGATTCAATATATCGGTTTGAAACTTGATATGATAATTTTTCATCTTTCGGCTCAAGCAAAAGCCAATCAAATAAAATGGATACAAACGGATACCGATAAAATAAATCTATATGTTATCCCCATAATATATATGAACAATTTCCTATGTTACTTTTATACAGTATTTTTGAATAAGTTCTTGAATAACAAGCTTAAAGATTTTCTTATTGGTGATATCGATATTGATGATAGTGACGATATTGATGCTAGTGACTCTATTAACCAAAATAATCCTTAGTTAGAATGAGATTTCAACTCAACACCTTTTAAGATTTTGAGAAGAGTTGTTCTTTGAAGAGCACAATACAATGAAAGTTGTAAGCTGTGTTCGGTGGGAGTTATTGTGTATCGTTGGCCTCTATGGTAGAATCAGTTGGGACTGATATTATTAACCGTGCTAACCTTGGTATGGAAGTTATGCATGAACGTAATGCTCATAACTTCCTTCTAGACCTAGTTGCTATTGAAGCTCCATCTACAAATGGATAAGACTTTGGTTTGTCGAGTACGTAATTTTAATTGATTTAGATTGTCGAGTATATAAACTTAATCGAGTGTATAAAATATTTTTAAGACTTAATTAATTTTTTTAAAGTTCAAGGGTTTAAGACATCCTTAAACCTTTTATTTATGACCGAATTGGTTATATTTTTGTAAACATTAATGGAAAAAAAGGAAAAAGTCCAAAACAATCCGGAGTCCTCGGAAAGCTGTCGTAGAGAAAGCGAACTAAGAGAAGAGCTATGTACACGGAATTTCCTTTCATGGATTTATTATCCAAATAGGCATTTTTAATCTTATTTATGGAATTAGTATCTAAAAGTACACAAATGATAATTGAACTTTGGTAGATTATTCAATTTGATAATCAAACTTTCAATTGCTTCAATATTATTATTAAACTTTTGATTTGGCTCCAAATTGGTCACTGAACCGTTAAAAGAGTGACGTGACAGTTACGATATTTTGTATAATAACACATTTAGTCCTCCACGTTTGCACATTAAAATTATTTTGTCCTAATTTAAAAAATAATAAATTTAACCATCGTTATTTACACATTATTTCAATTTCAATATGTTTTAATTAAAAATAATTTAACCCTAAAACCAAAACTCTAAACTCAAAACACAAAACCCTAAACTATATTGAAATATTTTTTAGTATTATTTTAGGGTTTGAGTATTATTTGTCCCAATTTTATGTGTTTAACCTCTTTTTATTTTTTTAATTTAAAAGTTATATGGAAATATAAAAAATACTATTATATAAAAAATTAAACATCAACTTAGATAGAGTATTATTTTTGGGTTTTGCTATTGACAACCTTAAGGTTGTAAATAATAACTACATAGATTTCAATCATTAATGTTTAGTGTAAAGTTCAGAAATGGTCACTGAACTTTGATAAATTATTTAATTTGTTAACTAAACTTTCAATTGCTCAAATGTTACTATTAAACTTTTAGTTTTGCTCTAATTTGGTCACTTATATTGTTAACAGCCGTTAAAAGGGTGATATGATAGTTAAAATATTTTTGTATAATAACACATTTAGTCTTTCACGTTTGCACATTCAAACAATATAGTCATAATTTGAAAGAAACAATAAATTTAATCCTCATTATTTACACATTATTTCAATTTGGCCCTATTTTTAATTAAAAATAATTTAACCCTATATCTTAAACTTAGAACCTAAACCCTCAAATCAAAACTCTAAACCCTAAACAAGAAAGTAACCCCAATATACCGAAACAATTTCCCAGACGTTGCAAGCAAAAAAGGTCACATTTTCTTTGTTTCTTCGGTTGTCTTCTTCCTCCCAGGTAAGAATTATCTATCTCTTGCTCTATTTTTTATGTTTATTTGAATTATTTCCTTTTTGTTTGATTTTTAATGAAAAAAAAGGATATTTATATATGCTTTCAGTTTTTTGGTAATATTTGTTGGTTTTTCTTTGATTTTATGCTAAAAGAATACTGATTAGAATTGCTGGAAATATTATCTCTATTACTTCCTTACTGGAAAAAAAATATTATCTCTATTTGTTGGTTTTTTTTTCAATGTATGTTTTACTATGTTCCTTTTCATGATCTGTGTTTTCTTGATTTTCTAATGTTTTCTATGGCAATAGAGATCTGTTGATGATTTCTTTCTCTTTGAAGATTCGTTTATTATTTGCCTGAATCCTAAGGAAGAAACAAAGCAGCTCTAGAATACTAAAATCTTATAATTAGTTTTGCATTTCATTATTTTGGATTTTAGAGTTGTGTGAATAGATGAAACTGGATATTTATTCGGTCGATTAAGGAGTGTTTGTTGGGTGTTTTTTTTGGTAAACTATTGACCACCCAACTATTGGTCGCGATCTGTTTTGACCACCCAATTAAAAAAATTTAAAATTCGACCACCCAACTATTTAAATGGACCTATTTTGAACATTGGTTGTTAAAAGCTAACAAAAAGGTGACGTGGCCGTTAAAATCAAATGTGTATAATTACACATTTGGTCCTTGTTAGTTACCTATTAAATTAATTTAGTGATGTATATATATATATATATATATGAAGTCAGTGCTAGGCCATGATCTCTTGGTTGAAAGAGTCAAAGCTTAACCACTAGGCCAACTACTCCTTAGTGATGTATATATATATATATGAAGTCAGTGCTAGGGAAAAAAGAAGAAAAATGTTTGAGAGGAGACTCGAACATGGGTCACATGAGATATATAAAAATAAGCATATCAAATATTCGATTTAAATTAAAAGAAATATGATTTTGAAAAATATTCTAATATTTGATTTAAAAATATTAAATCGAATTTTTAAAATATTTGAATACTTTTTTAAATTAAATTTATTTTCTTTTAAATCAAATATTTTTTTAAATTGAATATTTAATATTTTAATAAATATTCAATTTAATTTAAATATGATTATTCGAATTTCTTTTCTTTTAAATCGAATACTTTTTAAAATTGAATATTTAATAATTTCATATTTTAATTAAATCTAATATATTTGATTTAGTGATATGCATGTTTTTATATATCTCATGTGACTCATGTTCAAGTCTCCTCTCAAACATTTTTCTTCTTTTTTCCCAGCACTGAGTTCATTATAAGATATATATAGAATGATGCAGTTTATATCACCAAGGAATAGTTGGCCTAGTAGTTAAGCCTTAACTCTTTTAACCAAGAGGTTATGGGTTCAAACCACACCATGCACATATTCATTTTTTTAAAATTTTCCTTTAACCAGGTGGTGACACGTGTCACCACCAGATTGGAGGAATATATATATATATATATATTATTAAATAAATTAAATTAAAAAATAAAATAAATTCATCCAATCGGGTGATGACATGTGTCATTATCTGATTAGTTGATTAAATTTATTTAATTACATTAAAATTAGGACCAAATTGATATAATAGGTAATTAACAGGGACTAAAAGTGTAATTATACAAAGTTTACTTTAACTGTCACGTCATCTTTCCGTTAGATTTTAACGGTCGGTGGTCACAATAGGTCTATTTAAATAGTTGTGTGGTTAAATTTTAATTATTTTTAGTTGGATGTTCAAAACAGGTCATGACCAATAGTTGCGTGGTCACTGGGGTAGTTTACCTTTTTTTTTTTTGTTTTGAGGTGTAAGGATAGATGGTAAAGGGAGGGAAGGTTGGTCATAAAAGCAACTTTAGGAACATGGGTCATTAAGACCCAAATTTCATTCATTCAAATTCATGAGCATACAAACATCAAGAACATAGGTTATTAAGACTCAGCAAATCAGGCTAAAAAATGCCTAGAAACATGACCAATGAAAACAGAGTCATCGAGACCTTCATAACAACGAGCATTGACAGTTTGAAACTTAAAGGGCAAGGGAACATTGTCGTACGCCTGGATCAAAAGAATATCCACCAAACAAGAGACTTGGTAGCTGATACCGAGGGCATAATCATGAAATCCAAGGGTCGGGATGACGAAGCCGGCGAACAATAGGCTACAAAGGCCTTTGAAAAGTAAGATACTCTCATCGGTGCTAACTATGAAGGTTTTGGTACCAAAAGAAAGATCTCACGGGAAGAAACAAGCCCTAAAAGCTGCGAAACAACCAGCCTCAATGTTAGAAGATGAAGAACCACATCGGTCGTAAGCCACATCTCCAGATCTGAGAACAAACTGAGCGAGCAAACAAGAACATAAAATTTGGAGAAAAATGGAAGAGGGGAAAATGGTGGCCAACGAGAGCCCACCACCCAATCCTTCACCATCCAAGACACCGTGAATGGACCATCTTCCTCCACACAAAAACGAGCCCCGACCTGAACCATGGTCGAAGAAGAAGCGAAATCTTCAACAATTGGACCAAAGAGAGAAGTGAAACTAAAGTAATCAGAGAGGGGGAAAGAGAGATAAACAAGTAGCACAAGAAAGGAAAGAGGGGAGGAGGGGGGGGACCAGCCACCATTGGCCAAGAGAGGCGGCTGGCCCCAAACAAAGGAAACCAAAGTTTTGGTTTTTGCTAAGGAAAAATAGAGCGTTTTAGGGTTTGCCGTAATGCTCCCTTTGAGGTAGATCGAAGTATGAGGACTCAAACGGTTGAGATAAAGATTACATGGGGTATGTTTTGTTTTAGATAATAGAGTCCGTTTTAATTTTTATTTTCTTGTAAAATAAAAATGATGAAGAAAACGTGTTTGGTTGCAAAAATAGAAAATAAATTTTAGAAAATGAAAACAAAATTAAGTGAAAATTTGAAAACAAAAAAAAAATATTTTCATTGAAAAAGTTTTAGGAAAATAGAAAATATGAAATCAAGATGTTTTTAATTTTAGCTCAGATTCGAATCGTTTTAATACCATTTTTTAAAATTTTAATTTATTTACTCATATTTTATTTATTTATTTATTATAATAATATTATTAACTATATTTTATTTCATTTATTTAATAATAATAATTTTTTATTTCTATTTTGAAAAGCTATAAACCAAACATACTATTTTCATTTTTGAAAATAACTTTCCATCTCTATTAACCAAACATGTTTTCTAATTTTTAAAAAACTGAAAATAAAAACAGAAAACAAAAACAACATAAAATATTTTCTAAAACCAAACGGACTTTCAGAGGATGAAAATGAATCTGAGGGTGATGCGGAGGAGTATTATTCTTCCTTAGATGAATGTGCATTGGAAGAGGTTTTTGGAGCTTTTCTTAGAGTACTATATAATAATACTCAAACCAGTGACAGATCTAGAAATTTAAAAATGGGGTCCAAAATATTTTTTTTCTAAAATGGGTATGCAAAATTATTTTTTCCTTTACACGTTGAATTAAATTTTTTTAGGAAAAAAATTACACCAGATTAAGCATGTTTCTAAAAAAATGGAGATGCAGTTGCTCCCCTAGGGGGCTGCATGCATCTGCCACTGACTCAAACCCTTAAAATAATAATCTAAAACCCTAAACATTAAACCCTAAAATAATACTCAATAAAATCTAATAGAATATATTTAATTACATTTCTAAAAAGTCATGTTCTATTAATTTATGGTGTTTAATGTAATTAATATTCACCTTAAATGGTTTAGGGTTTAGTGTTTAGGATTCAAGATTTAGGTTTTATACTTTAGGCTCTAGGGTTTATAGTTTTGAGTTTTGGGCTTAACCTTTAAACACAAAACCCTAAACCCTAAATAATACTCTAACTAAGGTGATGTTTTGGGTTTTGCAATTTAGGGTATGTGTTTTATAGTTCAGGGTCTAGGATAAAATTATTTTTAATTAAAATAGGGTGAAATTGAAATAATGTGTAAATAATGAGGGTTAAATTTATCTATGAATTAGGACAAAATTGTTTTAATGTGCAAACGTGGAGACTAAATGTGCTATTGTACAAAATGTTTTAACTGTCACGTCACCCTTTTAACGATTGTTAACGAGTTAGTGACCAATTTGGAGCAAAACTAAATTTTAATGGTAACATTGAAGCAATTGAAAGTTTGATTACTAAATTGAATAACTTACCAAAGTTCAGTTACCAGTGTACTTTACTAGAAAGGAAAAATATCTGAAAAAGTAATATAAAAATGTTATGGATATTATTTATGGTGGATATCTATGTAATATGTAACGCCCCAAGTTTAGGGCCGGGAGATAATCGGTTTAGTCAAGTCCATTCGAGTTAAATTTAAATTGGAGAAAAACTAATTTTAACACACACCTAAAGTGTTTTAAAGGAAGAAGGGCAAAAAGGAGATTTTGTAAATCTAAAAAAAAGGTTTTTGAAAAGCTATCTTCTTCCTCAACTTTCTCCCAACGTTACTTTCACACAAAAACCCATTTCACTATTCCATTGGTTACAACACTTCAATCCAAGTGATTTCTTTAAGGTAAATGACACCTTAACTTGGTTTTATCTTCCTTGAGTCATAAATGCTAAGATTTTTGCAAAACTCATGGATTAAACTTGTTTTGATTTTTAAAGTTTGGTTTGAAATGAAAGGAGGTTTATGGGTTTTTCGTTTGGGTTGGTTATGGCTGTGTTAGAGTGTGTTTTAACTTTGTTTTATTGCTAAAATAACATGAAAAT
The DNA here is from genome assembly GCA_030270665.1 of Hibiscus trionum. Taxonomy (NCBI): domain Eukaryota; kingdom Viridiplantae; phylum Streptophyta; class Magnoliopsida; order Malvales; family Malvaceae; genus Hibiscus; species Hibiscus trionum. The sequence goes on along the minus strand of BSYR01000026.1, from coordinate 32,952,030 downwards.
GGTGGGTTGTTATAAGAAACACGAAATGGGTATTGTGGGTGATTTTGGAAGTTGAAAATCTTGAGTTTCTGGATAGGTTTTGGGTCTAAATGACAGCTGAAGGTTTGATAGCTTTGGGTTGATGTTTAGGGATGTTAAAAGATAGATTTTTTATGGTAAATTCGTTGGGTGTGGCTGCGAGTAGTTTGTGACTGAATTGATATGTATCAAGTAAAATTTGGGGCTTGAATCGAAGTGTGTTGTTGCAAGATTGTTGAGTTCTGGGTTTTTGTTGTGTTTGTGAGTGTATTAGTGTTCTAATGTTCAATTTTGGGTTGCTCAAAACAGAGGAATCAGATCCGGGCTTCGTTGACGGAAATCCGGGTAGTTCGGAGGCTTGATTCGGCATCTTGGACATCGTTTGTGTGTTGGCTGGTGAGTGAATTGATTTTAAAAGCCTTAACGTGGTTAAGGGAATGTTTTGAGAGTTTGGATTGAGCTTGAAAAGCCAATCCGAGCTCAAGAGTAAATTTTAAAGGCTTTATGCAATTAAATTGTGTTTTACGATTCTTGATGCAAGTTGAACACGTTATGTTGTTATGTGTTAGTTTGCATTGTTATACATGTTGAGACTTATGACTTGTGTTTATACTTGCATCGTGAGTACATGCCTTGCATGGAAGTTTGGACATGGTAAGTGGTTCAAGCATCGGTAATGTGTGTGGTTGTGAATGAGTATATTGACACGTGTTGAGTTGTTACTGGATATAATTGATTGATCAATAGGATTAGAGTGCACTCGAGGTAAAAGTCGCGCGTGGCCTTAGTGATGCTAAATTTCACTAAAGAGGAGTACGGTGATGTGAGATTCCACCGGAAGTTATATTTTTACTAGACGAGTGAGTACGGTGATGTGAGATTCCACCGGAAGTGTCTAGTGGGTTTGAGAAACTATCCGTATATCCGAGTAAAAACGATGAATGTCAATATACCCATGATGCTTTAATTCTCATGTTAAGCATGTTGTTGATTTCTTCCTTTATGCTTATGCATTGTTGGTTACTTTGCTTGCGTTATGAGAATGAGCATGTGGTAAGCCTATGACTTGTGGTTGCATTCGGTAAATGCACGGGAAGGTAAATGCATGTTGTTATGTGTTCAAGCATGTGGAAATGATTTGTAAATGATTTTGGTTTTCAAGCAAACTAATGTTTTAAAACTGCATTGTTGTAGCTACTGTTTTGAGCACCGCTCACTAAGCTTAAACGCTTACGCTCTCTTTTCCAACAATGCAGACCCTTAGACCTTCGGAGTAGCTCGGGGAACAAGGGAGAATTCAAGAGAGTTGGGTTTGCTCAAGTATGGTTTAGACTTCAATAATTAGTATTAAGCAATGGGATATGACCTTTATGTTTTGAAGTGTTGTTGGCATGTCCTTTTGCTTAGAAAAGTTTGCTTAGATGTTTTGGGCTTGTATTGCCTTATGCCATGATGATTTATGCTTTTGTTTAGCTTTTGGCTATGTTGGTGAATGCTAAATATGCATGTCTCCCTTTAAAATCTTATCATGTTGGATGTTACCTCGTTATGTGTTTATCTTGCTTTATATGTAGATCCATTGATACCTCGTATTGTATGTGTGATTGTATGTTGCTTAGATGCTTGAGATATGCCTCTTGTGTTGGGATCCTTGCATTTTTGCAGCTAAAATTAGTTTTGTAGTGCAGGGCGTATCGATACGCTCAAGGGCGGTATCGATACGATCCCTTGTTTTGGGCAGAGCGTATCGATACCCAAAATGCTCTCTGGAAATCTAAGAAATTGAATAGATTTTGGCGTATCAGTACAGGTCCTGAGAGTATCGGTACGGTCTTCGTAGTTGACCAAGGGAAGTTGACCGTTGAGGGCGTATCGATACCCTCCTTGTGGGTATCGATGCGGTTCCCCTAGGTTTGACTTTGGGGTGTTGACCAAGTACAGGCGTATCGATACGGTCCTTTAGCGTATCGATACGACCTGTTGTAAAATTTAAAAAGGGTCATCTTAATTGCCTGTTTTGCGTGTTTTGTATTCATGTGTGTTTTCTGCTGCGTGTCCTGTCACATAGGATATAATTAATGTATCTAGACAAGATAACTTTAAAATATATTTTCTAGGGTTGCTAATCGGAGTGAAGCCTTAATGGGTTTCACTTCGGTTTTCCCCTTGTAACCCATTCGATGCGGTCTGGCAGCTAGGTCGGGTCGATGGGGTTACATAATAAATGAGACTTTAATGTATTTTATTATTAAGGTTTAATACCCATTGACATTAGGGTTTTCTTCTTATCCCTATAAATATAGAGTTTGGAGAGAGCACTGTATACAACCATACATTGAAATAATACAAGTTTCTCTCTTTGTCTCTCATATTGTTCTTGTTCATCTCTTTTATTTTTCTTTACTTTATTTATGACACATTATCAACACGAATTCGCTCGAAAGATTTTACATCAGAAATTAAGTTTCTCCAAAGATAGTCTAGCTCATTGTGAATTTCGACTTGATCGATTAGAGTCTACACATAAATATATGGTACGTTCCTTCTAATTCCACACATAAATATCGGTTAAAATTTACGCATACCATGATTAAGATGATTTAATCATGAATTTTGGTAAACATAAAAGCATTTTAGTTAGGCAATTTTTTAATCCTATTATCAACTATGGTCTAATATTTTGGCCCTATTTGACAATTAGTGGATAGCTGATAGCATATTATATTAGCTGATAGCAGATAGTTGATAGCATTAACGATTTGACTAGCGAATTACATTAGTTGGTTGTATAAAACTATTTGGTAAAATTAACTTATAGCTGTTTGATTATTTGAACAACCAAAATAACATATAAGGACGTGATTATATTTGATACTTGTTTGAACAATTTATTAGTTATTAATATTTTGTATCTATTAATATTAATTAGATAATAAAAATTATTTTTTCTAATATCATTACTGAGCATATATGAGGATGTACATATTAATTTTTTTATTTATGAAATTATCTTTTTAATATAATTTTAATAATTATTAAATTTAGATGTATATATTAATTTCTTATGCATGAAATTATGTTTTGAATATAATTTTATTAATTATTAAATTTATATGTATTTATTAATTTATATATATTAATTTCTTATGTATGAAATTATTATTTTTAATTTTATAACTTAATCAAATTTATGTTATTTAGAGAATTTTTTTTATAATTATGAAGGACAAAATAGTCTTTACAAGTCTTTTATTCAAACTTCTAACTCAAAAAGCCCCTAAAAAGAGCTTTTTCAAAATGAGAGGTTTCACCTAAATATGCTATTACAATCATCTATTTATCAAACATCCAAATTAATATATTCGATAGGTCAAACCGCTAAAAATAATTCAAACATTTAACTTTAGCTCAAAAAAAAACTATTTACCAAACAGAACCTTGATTATTTTTTATGGTTTTGACAAACGTATAAGCAAAAGAGTTATGAGGTTGTCGACACCCGATGGAAAATGTATAAGTTGTATTTATTATTCTATTTTATATTTCAGTAGTTTATAATAAAATAATAAATTTGCATTTGTTCGATTAGATTTCTTTTGTTCCCCGAAGTGAATGAAAACATGATAAATATAAGTCACTATTTTCTGATTAGATCTGTTTTATTCTTTGAAGAGAATACAAGCATATTAAATTCGTAAGGCATTAATCTTTTTGTTTTGTTTATTGTGAAAAAAATTATTAAGATATATTTCGAGTTAATATTTTTTTATGACTGAGAAAAACATGAATTGTTAATTAAAAAAATCATGAGCTTCATCCTATTAGTTCTACTTTATTTCCAGAAGTGAATGCGACAATTTATAAAGAAAAATAATAAAAGTCACCCCAACAATCGTGGTCGTAGTTATGGACGTGGTCGTGGTTATTATCATAGTCAAAAACATGGACGATGCGATCATTTTAATATTTTATTATGTTTACTATATTTATTTTATAAGTTAATGAAACAATAAGTCAATACAAACACACACACTCACGCACACTCCCACCCCCACACACAAAGTGGTTTTATAAGGATAACAATAATAATAAAGATCATATTTCCACACACACCAAAAGTCGTTTTATAAGACACACACAAAGTGATTTTATAAGGATGAAAATAATGATAAAGATCAAATTTTCATACACACCAATAGTGATTTTAGAAGAATGAAAATAATGGTTAAGATCAAAATTTTACACACACCAAAAATGGTTTTATAAGGATGGCAATGATGATAAAAAATCAAGTTTTCACACAAGCGCGTGCGCACACACTCACACCAAAAGTGATTTTATAAGAATAACAATAATAATAACACACACTGGTTTTATAAGAATGACCATAATGATAAAGATCAATTTTCGCACACACGTGCACACATGTGTGCACACACATACATCAAAAGTAGTTTTATAAGGATGACAATAATAATAACACACACCAAAAGTGGTTTTATAAGGATGAGAATAATGACAGATCAAATTTTCACACACGCACACACGCGCGCGCACACACATATCAAAAGTGGTTTTTATAATGATGACAATAATGATAAAGATCAAATTTTCAATCATTGACGAGTAAAGAGAATAAAAATATTTTTTTTGTAAAAATAGCAAACATGATTAGACATTGTTAATTTCTTCATTCACCTGTGAAGGGAATAATTCACATTTAAATTTATTTCCTTATAACCCCTGAAGGGAATACTTCACATTTTAATTTATTTTCTCATAACGCTTGAAGGAAATAATTGATTTTTTTATTTATGTCAATTTACTTTATATAATTGTTGTTATGTTTCATATTTTCTTGAATGTTTATATATTTTGAATATTTATATGTTTTTCTTATTTATTATTTTGAGTATTTTGTGACATTTATTCTCTTTGAAGAAGATATATATTAAAGTTGAATCACATGTTACAGTAAACCAGAAGTTTACACGTTGAAGATTTTTATTAGTTGGCATGATCGCTTAGACCATCCCGATCAATAATGATACGAAAGACTTATTGAGATTCACATGAATATTTATTAAAAGAACTTGAAGTTCTTGTGTTGCTTGTTCTCAAAGAAATAAATTATTAGAACCTCACTGGTTGAAGTTGAGACTGAATGTCTTGCATATCTGAATGAAATCTGGGCCCATTTATCCACAACATGGAAAGTTTTGATATAATTTAAGTAGATGCATCTACTCACAACCTGTAGTTTGTGAAATTATTTATTTGAATAAATGAAAAATGAGAAATTTCGGATTATGCAATTAAGACTATTCGTCTTGCTAAAATTAGTGAGTTCGTGAACAAATGGTTAGAAAAATTATTGATTGAATGCTTCTCGTTAATAGCTAAACCATGAGAACAAAACCTCCTATACCTATATGGTAGTTCAAATGTAGCAACACATATACGCATCGAGCCAATAAATTATAAATACTCCATATTATTATCGGCTTTTGGTCAGAAGCATATATTTCTCATTTTTTGGATATATGATATATGTTTGAATTGCTCCACCACAACGCACAAAATAGGTATATGAAAAAGGTTGAGAATATATATTGAGTATGATTCTCATTTTATGTTTAAATATCTTAAACACTAATTGAAGAATCATTTACGGCATAATTTATTTATTTTGATTAGATGGTTTTCTCAATATCAGGGGGAGAGAATAATAAGCTGGATGGAGACAAATGAATTATTATTATATAGATCCTTATAGTAAATTGAACATGAAGTTCATAGGATAATTCATTTTAGTATATGTTAATTGTCAGACATATTTTATGTCCTAATGAGAGTAATCAATGTCTCATACACCAAATGGAAATTAGAATTAAAGTCCCAGAAGGATACCATCTTTGTAAATCACGCTTTAAGCATGATAATTGAATTGGTTCCAAAGGTTAAAATTCTCGTTAAAGAAAAGTGGTTAAGATGGTCATATAATGGAGGCGGGTGCTCATGAAGAGGCCCATAACATAACTATTAATAAAACTCTATAAGAGTTTCAGTTACCTGAAATGAAGATTGGACCGAGATCTTGATAAGTTATGTCACTACGAGAAAAGGAATGGAACCGACATAGAAATTTTTCGAAAAAAAATTTACACGTAGTATTTCTATAGAAGTAAAGAAAGAAAATGAGGATCTTAAATATTGAAATGATTGACCAAAGTAGAAAGGCGCTTTGAAAGTAAAGTTTTTGGACAAGTAGTCAAAACACCTAAAGGTGTAATGCAAGTGAGATATAAATGAGTAGTCGTGATATATAAAGTGTGACTTGAATTATGAAAGTTTTAAATTATTTCATGGTAGATGCAATTACTTTATGACAGTTATGAATTTTTTTTGTATGCGTCTAATTATTTTTGTGGATCCATATATAGTATGTTATCCTTGAAGGATGTAAAATGCAGAAGCACGTGGAAATTCTAGAGAAATTTATTTAGACATGTCTGCTTGAATTATATGTATAATTTTTTTGGTATATTTGGTAATCGCCTTAGTTTGTGAGGAAAATATTATAAGAATGACTATACTTTTATATGCATTTTATAAAGAGGTTTGGGTCAAGATTTATTATAAGTACTTGAATATTATTAGAACTCTTGAAGATTTTCAAATTGGAAACTCATGAAGAGCTTTAAAAGCACTTGATTAAACAATGAAAATATTTGAGATATGAGAATCTTGGAATCAAATATTTTATCGACTTGTAGATCGAGCACTTAAACATGAAATTTTGTCTATGAATAGACACATGTTGAAAGAATCTTAAAGAGATTCAATATGAATAAATTGTATCTATTAAGTACCCTCATGATCTTCATAAGAATAGTATTCGAATAATCATTTCAAGTAGTAATTTGAAAGATCTATTCACCAATGCATTGTCTAGTACTTCAACATTTACTGATTGTATTTAAGACTGAATTATGAAGATTCAAAGATTATGTAATGTTTTCATGAGGGGAAAATACTCGTTGCACTCTTTTTCCCTTAGCCAAGGTTTTGTCCCACTAAGTTTTCATGTTAAGGTTTTTAATGAGGCAAAGTTTTATGCGTATCAAAGATGTGTGTACTCTTTTTCCTTCTCTAAGAAATTTTTTCCCCACACAGATTTTTTTAATCTTATTATGGTTTTAATGAAGCACATTATCTTCATGGATATCCAAATGAGAGTATTATGAATATTTATTTATGGTGAATATCCATGTATTAAATGAGACTTTAATGTAATTTATTATTAGGGTTTAATACCCATTAGAATTAGGGTTTTCCTCTTATGCCTATAAATATAGAGTTTGAAGAAAGCATTGTATACAACCCTACATTGAAATAATGCAAGTTTCTCTCTTTGTCTCTCATATTGTACTTGTTCATCTCTCTTGTACTTCTTTACTTTATTTATAACAAAAAAATATTTTTTTAGATTTTATTCTAAAAGGGGATAGTAACGCTTTCGGTCCCCATGATTTCAAAAGTAATTAAAATAGTTAATGGTACATAATGATACACATTAGTGTTACATAATGGTACTTGGCATTTATTGTAGAATCATCCTTTACGGAATAACACTATTTTAATTTCTGTAGGCACGTTTAGACAAATGCGCATATCAAAACCACTTTTGTTTTTGACAAATCCTAATTTAATCATAATCCTATCTAAAGGATAGGAGAAGCGGGACTTTAAGGGGAGTAAGAAGGTGCTCTTAGTGGGTCTAGAACCAGACGTAAGAAAATATGAGGACATATAGATGGATAGCTTGACCAACCGGCTAAATGTATTTCCTCTTTCAAAATCACTTGTAACACCCCCTTCCCGGCCTGGTCGAGAACCGGGTCGAAAAGTTCTACCGATTAACAGAATGGTGATCGATGCAATAAAATTTCAATTCATAACAATACATGAACAAAGTTGTACTATAAAACATTACCGAATATACATCTTAGACCAATTTACCCAGTATGAAAAGATAATTAATAATTTAGGACCAATTCTTAAACTATTACAAGTTTATGGACTAAACTATAAATCTGATAAATTAAAAGTCCTTCGATGCAATTGATTATACCATGAAGAAATTTAATACAATATTAACAATCACTTAAATTTTCATGCTATTCGGAATTCATTTACTCATCCCAACTTCAGTGACCAATCTGTGAACAATGTAAACCTTCAATCTATGTCTTTTAACCAACTTAACTAACCCTGTATCGAAACATCTTGTTGTCGTTTCGATACGGGTGTACGATGGTCAACCTGGGCTGACTTTTCTCATATCTTGTATCGATACATGTAAGCCCTGTTTCGATACGGGTTGACTTTCATTAACTCTGACCGTTGACTTGTTCTGATACAGGTTAGGCCCGTATCGAAACAAGGAATTCCAGTGGCAAAATGTTTCGATACAGCTCCAAACCGTATTGATATGCCCTGTTCCTTAGGTCCAATTATGCTTAACTGTATCAGTACGCCATTACCCCATATCGATACGACATGACCTGTAATGACAAATTTTTGCTAGTTTTTAATCAAATTGACCTATCAAACGGTGTTCAAATGCGATGAAAATTTATACACAACATTTTAATGCTATAAACTATCGGCATGTCAAATTTCATGATCATTCGAATACTTTTACTAGATTTTCACCTATATGAGCCATATATGCCATTTTACCAACTTTTAGCCAAACCAAAAGTCATTTTTGGGCCATTAATAACATTACAACTTATACACATTACAAGCATACCAAAAAGGACACAAATGACTAGTTCAACTACTTTTCCACCTTCTTATGAGTTCATAAGGTCAAAATATATTACTTTTGGCTTGTAGTGACTTGTCTTGTTGCGACTTATCCGATCTTCCGCAATGGTCGACTCCTTAACCTGAAATGCATGAGATGAGACACATTAGGCATATATTACCTAGTGAGGTAGTCATATACAATGTAAATATCAATGAGTGATGCATATACATATTCTCATGCTTGTCAATATCAACATCATGTTTCAATATACAATGTTTAACACATCAAATTCATTATTAACCCTTGGAATGAATCAAGATAGTGGATACGCGGATTCCTACGCCTCGCCAAATCAATAAATGGTCTAGCCCCTCCGCCTCGCTAATGACCAAGTACAATACACATCCTTCCGCCTCGCCAAATCAATATAGGCCCTAGCCTTAGGACCGTAGTCCACCCGTACACTGAGCTCATGAATTCTATGGCATGCCAATTGTATCCAAGGTTCGCTCAAATCCAAGGTTTCTATGACAATATCCATATTCAATATTCAATGATAAATTTGATGACCAATGTCTTCAATGATATTATTAGTAAACCATGTTTCAATGTCAATGTTTCACGGTTTCGATGTCATTGTCAATGTCCGATGAATCGTTTACAATGTTTCAGTAATAATAACTATGTCGATAACAATGCACGATGATGATGTCAATAACTATGTCCGATGTTCATTACCAAACTTACTGATGCTTACCAATAGATCCGTTTAACAACCCGATGCAACTTCCTTAAAAGACATGTTAGCTATTTGATCGAAAACAACAATAATGAATTTGGGAAGGCTCCTCGCCTAATCCTGAGACTCAGACTACACTCACCTTGATATCCGATGCTCTTACAGCTCTCGGATGAACACACCCTTGTTTCTAGCTTTTGATGGAGATGGCAAAACCTCTCTCTCCACTTCTTGAGCTAGAAAATCAATAGCAACTTGTTAAAAACAAGATTATGATATCGTATTTGCAATAATGATATCAAAATCGATATCTAAACCAACAATAATCATTAGTTATCAATATAGCCATGGATAAGCAAAAACCTAACTCGAGATTAAACTTGATACATCCATGGATTTCGATGATTGATTGGGGAATATAGCTTACCTAAACGATAGCAACGATTCGATGTCAATAAATCAAAGAAATACAAGCTTAGGTTTATCTCAAATGGAGGTGTGTGCTTAGTGGAAGATGATGAAGACAATGGAGGTGCTTGCTTCCTAATATTTCGGTAAGCTTTTCCTATGCTCTTTTCCTTGTTTTATTTATCCTTTAGGCTATTAGCTTTCCTTCATATAAAGGAAGCTTGCCAGATTAACCCACGTATGGGTGAATATAATTGGGGAGTGGTTAATCGCAACGTTAGTCCCTCAAATTTTAATTCGCTATAGTTTTGCCCTCGAACTTTCCAATAACTATAATTTAGTCACTAAGAGCTTTTAATGAATTCAATAAGACCCGTACCCAATAGTTTAACTCAATTAGAGTCCAATATCAAATAATTAACAAGTCAGTGTTTTTGAGATACCAAATTCCAAGGGAATAAGAATTTACCAAATTCACCCAGTGTTTTTGATTTTGTGACATGTATAAAAATCCACAAAAATTTACACTGATTAAGACTATGAGAGTAAACTCATCCAAGCAAATATAGTTCAGGATTTAGAGATTCAACTTAGAATATATAATTTAGGGATTTAGGTTTAGGTTTTATGGTTTTGAAAGAGTTTAACCTTAGAATTTAAGGTTTAGAATTTATGGATTTTAATTTTAAATTTTAAAAATTAAATAGACATGCTTGTAGAAAAAAAGTTCACTACCAGTGCATCAAATATTTTCTCTCTATATATATGAATAAAAATTTTATACACAGATTGTGCAAATAAGCTTTACACAACCGGTCTATTTTATGCTTTAATCCTAAGATCTAAAATCATAAAACCTAAAACCCTAACCCCTCGTCTTTAACACAAACTCAAAATTTTAAATCTCTAAAGAAAAAACCCTAATTAAGACTCTAAACTCTAAAATTAATAGGTGTGTGTAGCTTGTCAATTTTGAGATTTAATTTAAACGTACCTGTCAATTTAGGCGTTTAGAGGTTAAAATTTAGGAGTTAAATTTATAATTTATGACTAAAGATTTAAATTTTATAATTTAAATAGTAAGTAAAATTTTTACCCATATTATACAGTAAAATATAACTCTGCTCAATTTGGCATTATATTTAGGATGAGTCTACCATGTGCGACGAACACCGCTGAACACCACTAATGCTGAACACCGTTGAACACCATTAAATTAATTAATAAATATTTAAAATTTCAAGGACCCATCATACAATTAATAATTATTTTTAAAATTTCAATTAAATTATTTTTATATATTAAAATTTTATTTTTTTAATAAGGGTAAACTATATATTTAGTATCTCACCTATTTCCGTATTTCTATTGAACCCTCATTATTTAAATATTATTTCAATTTGACCCTATTCTTTATAAAAAATAATTTAACCCTTAACCCTCAACCTAAAACCTTAAACTATTAAACCTTAAACCCTTAAACTCTTAAACATATACCCTAAACCATATACCATTAAAAATAATTTCACCATCAACGACTCAATTCAATTCAATGAATTGTTGAATTCTCCTAAAAAATTCAATTAAATTATTTTTTATATATATCAAAATTAATTAAACTCGAATCTCCTAGAATTAACACTATCATCTTATTTGAGATGAAGAGGCCATCACAATTAATGATAATTAATTCAATTCGTTTAATTGAATTAATTGATGAATTAAATCAATGGTGGTGAAACTATTTAACTCCAATATTATAGTGCAATATACAAACATGGATAATTACTTGTTTGTTGTCGTTGTAGCTATAACTGCAAGTGGGAGACGAAGCATGTTAAAGCTAGCTCAACGGATGACAGATAATTTATGTGCCGGAGTTTGTGCCTCAACTATTCATTTTAATGGATTTTGTTAGCTATATATAATTCAAATTGTGAAATTTTAGTTGGTTTTCTATGTGACATTCTAGTTAAGAAAAATTTCACAATGTTCTGAGAAACCATGAACCATTTGAATCTTATTGAGGGATCTTCACCTTTTTGCGGGAGAACCCTGCCAAGTGTCGTTTGCCGGCAGGGGTTCAACCGGTTGTCCGGCGGACGTAATTTCACAGACTTGAATTGAAGGAGTCAGAAGATCCCTCAAAAATCTCAATTTTGTTATTTAATCAAACAACTAAACCATAACTTGGATCTTGGGTTGTCTGCAGAGGATCCCTTATAACTTTGTTAAGAGTATCAAGGACGAACTTCTGTTGCAGATGCTCTCACTGTTCCTGATGGTCATGTTTGGCGTGTAGGAATAAAGAAAGGTGACGATGGTCATGACCATCATCGATTCAATTCATTAATGAATTGAAATAATTATGATGACATATTCATCTCAAATAAGATGATAATGTTAATTTTAGGAGATTCGAGTTTAATTAATTTTGATATATATATAAAATAATTTAATTGATTTTTTTAGGAGAATTCAACAATTCATTAAATTGAATCGATGATGGTGAAATTATTTTTAATGGTATATGGTTTATGCAGTGACGGAACTATTTAGTGTGTGGGAGGGGCTGTTGCCCCTCCCAATTTTTTTGGTATAATTGTATTTTAGTCCTTTTTAGTTTAAATGTTAATCAAATAAGGTTTTTGCCCCTCCCAATTTTTAGATTTAATAGTTTAATAGACTATTGCCCCTCCCAACATTGAATCCTAGCTCCGTCCCTGGGTTTATGGTATATGTTTAAGAGTTTAAGGGTTTAAGGTTTAATAGTTTATGGTTTTAGGGTTGAGAGTTAGGTTATTTTTTTATAAAGAATAGGGTCAAATTGAAATAATATTTAAATAATGAGGGTTCAATAGAAATACGGAAATAGGTGATGTACTAAATATATAGTTTACCCTTATTAAAAAAATAAAATTTTAATATATAAAAATAATTTAATTGAATTTTTTAAAATAATTATTAATTGTATGATGGGTCCTTAAAATTTTAAATCTTTATTAATTAATTTAATGATTTTCAGCGTAACATTAGTGGTGTTCATCGGCGTTCGTCGCACGTTGTAGAAATTTTCTTATATTTATATTCGTAATTTGCTTTGAGCGTGTTATGAGCAGGTTTTCAGGTTGGCTGACATCATTTACTATAGTTTATTGATTTCAAATCTGTATCAAACTCCATGACCCAAGTGTTTGATTTCCTTGGCAATCATCTGCATACCCAAGTTTTATAAATTGTTTAGAAGTTACAAAGCCAGGTATCTTTGCTGGATATGCTCCAAGACAAATAAATACGTGGTCTTGTATCATTCGCAAAACAACAACCCAAGGCATAATCCTTTCCGATATTTTTTTAGATTGTCTTTCTGGTTCCTTAAGACTTTGCCCTAATTAATTTGAATTGACTCGGATTTTACATTTAATTTTTGTAGGTAAGTCTCCCAGCGAAAATTTTCTGCACACACAAGATCTTGAACTTAAAACTTCCTTAAACAATACCAAGTTGTTTACCACTTTTACCAACCCGTTAATATAATCCTTTACAATATTTATTTAGTCACTAAACTGAAAAACTATTAGTCATACCGACAATAAACAAGTGTTTTCCCTTTTGAATGGTAATCTTTAGCTATCGTTGGAGGGGACATAAACCCAGAATTTGTCCTCAATATCTTACAAATTTCTAGCTTTTTAGCTTTGAAGAATAATTTGTCCTCAATATCTTTAGCTTTTTAGCTTTTTAGTTATATATATATATATATATATATATATATATATAACAGTAAAACGGAAATCCAAGCCAAGGGTTTTGAAAAATGGAAATGACGGATGATAGTTCCTGTATGAGTGCCCCTACTAGCCCCAGGAGAATCAGCCTGGAAGTGGGAGGTTTGTGTTTCTTTAGTGTCCCAACAAGTCCCACTAAAAGGACTCTCAAGGCTGCATATGAGGATTCAAGCTCCAATGGTGACGAGTTTGAGTTCGAAACCAGTCGTCGTTTCAATGTTGGTGAATGTGAGGTTGAGTCGAAGCAAAAGCCCAAGTCCCAACCGGAGGAGCCACTTCCCGACATGGCGTTTGCTGATGAACTGTTTTATGATGGGAAAGTGGTGCCGCTGAAGCCTCCGCCCAGGCTTCAATATCATCATAAACAAAGCTCCAGTTTATCACCCACTAGGTCGCCTAGTAGTGGCCTAAGATTTCCGTTTCAACGTAGGAGCTTGTGGAACGATGACTTTGATCCTTTCATGGCGGCTTTGAAGAATGTCAAGAAAGAGAAAGCTGGCAGATCCCAAGCCAAGAGCCATAGACGAGCTCGGTCTATGTCGCCATTCAGGGAAAAGGAAACCAACGGTCTCATGTTACCAACGAAACAATCGAATTCGAACTCAGACAAGACAATAGAGAGCAAGGAGCAGGCGAAGGAAAGGCAATTAAAACTGGCGGAACCCAAAGGTGTTATTTTCGCAAGACGAGTGAGGCTTGTGAATGTTGGCAATGGAAACAAACCAAGAGAAGCAAGTGTGGCCATTGGAAAGCAACAAACAAAGGGTCAGAAAATGAAGAAGCTTTTGTCTAGGAGTGGATCCGTGAGCAATGAAAACAAAGGCACATGGAGTGAAAATGGAACAGAAGCAAGGCCTAAACTTAAAAGGAAATTTAGCTTAAAGGCCATGGGAATAGCCCCATACAAGGAGGAAAAGAGATTGTCCGACTCGCAAGCCACCCTAGCTACACTCATACAATATAGACCCAAGTTGTTGCTTTGTATGGGCTATGGGGCTAAATATGTGAAGTGAAAAGCTTATTGATTTGGAGTTTTATTTTTTTGTTCACATTATTGATTTGGAGTTTATTTGTTATACAAATACTGTAAAAAAATGCATGTACTTCTTATGTATAAATTGGTTCAAGTTTAATGGAGTAATTCCTAAAATATTGTAATAGAATATTTTAATTCTAAAAATATAGTTGGAACCAAATTATTTTCTAAAATATTGTACTGTGCAAATCAGAACTCAAAGGGATTTCAATCCGTTTTTCAACATAATTTTGAAAAATTAATTAAAAAATCGGAATAAGACCAGTGCTGTACATTCCGCCTTTGAACAGTTAAACAAAAAGGAAATCTATTGGATTTCCATCCGTCTTGCTACAGTTCAACAAAAAAGGTTAATATTTGTCACCATCCAGCTTTGAAAAGGTAAAAAAAAGCATTAAGGGGCTGCCACGTGTCAGCCCATTGGGTATGGTTAATTTCTTTTTTTATTTTTTTATTTTGGTTTATTTAACTTAAAATACGTTTCGAATAGAGAAAGTCATTTAAATTGGAATCAAATTGTACTAAAACATGATAAATAATTATAATTAAATTTTGATAGGAACTCGAAAACTCGACTCGACTAGACTCGATTCGAATTTCTTCAACTCGAATCGACTCGAAAAATTTTCGAATGAAAGTTCGAATGATAAAATTAGACTCGTCAACTCGCATTATTTTTTCATTAAATAGAGATATTACATTCTCATATCGAGATTTGAACTCATATAAGATGAATTATTGGGTTAATTTTTTATCTGATTAGATGGGTGAGATGGTTTTTTTAATTGATATAGGGTTGCAGTGATGTGATAAGTAGTGGTGTTATCTGATTGGAAGTGTGAGATGAATTTTTTTAATTGATATAGGGTTGCAGTGATGTGACGAAGTAGTGATGTAGGTGCAGGTGTAGGGTGGTAAGATAATTTTTTAAAACAATTTAAACTCTCCCTTACTATATGCAATTAAGGACCACATGGAATCACACAAACATGCTTGAATCATATACAAAATTAAAACAATTTAAACATGATCAAGCAATTGCATGAAATTAAATTTACCATTTGAACCAAGGTAGGATGTTAAGCCTCTCCTTCTTCAAGTGTCCTTCTTCCTTATGTGTCAAGAGCTACCAAAATTCGACTTTGCTCATCAATGCTGAAGCACACCTACAAGTAGACAATCGAGTAATTTTTATATCCAAATTGTTTTGGAAACAATAACATTAGTCCAAAATAACTTAGTTACCTTAGGAATCCATTTTTCAATTCTTCTCTTTTGTTTGAAGATATTAGTCCCTTAGGGACCCCAAATATTTTTAATCACTTTTCCTTTAAAAAATTTAGGAGAAGTAGATTTTCTTACATAAAAGTTTGATTTCAAAAAATTAATTTTCGAGCAATCTTCATTTTTCCATTCAAAATTTTTTGTAAATCAATTTTTTTTCTTTCTTAAGATCATGTATTTCTTTTTTATGATCTTCTTGAGCCCGTTGAAGCGAATTTTGTAAATCAACATTCTTTTGTTCAAACTCATTGACTTTTGCTTCAAGTTCATATTTGATTTTAGAAATCAAGTCATTTTGAACTTTTAAATTTGAAAACCATTTTCTTGTTTTTCAAAATATGATTTTTAAACTCTGAAACTAAATCATCATAGGCATCTTGCAATTCATCAAATGTATATGAAATTGAAGTAGATGAATTAGAAGTTATCCTTGAATTTTCTTTGATGTCCATGAGACAAAGGTTGACTCCCTCATCGTCGGTGGAGTCATCTCCATCACTCCAAGTAGCCACAAATGTATTCTTCTTATGTCTTGATCCTTTTTTCTTGAGTCGAGGGAAATCATACTTGACGTGCCCTGACTTCTTGCACTTGTTGCTAATAATGGGATCCCTCTTCAATCTCGATTCATGTCTTGATTCTTCCTTTTATTGTTCATGAATTGGGTGAACTTCTTGAAGAGCTTGGCCATATCTTCTTCACCATCCTCTCCACTTGAATCTTTTTGTCGGCTTGTGGAGGATTTAAGAGCAACATTTATTTCTTCAATGTCCTCTTCTTTATTCTTTCCCTTTGACATCATCATTTCACGGGTTAGCAAAGATCCCATAAGCTCGTAAAGCTTGAGCTCCTTCAAATTATTTGCTTCAATGATTGCGGTCTTATTGGATTCCCATGAATCAGGAAGTGAATATATCAAGTTCCTCACAAGCTTGTCCTCCGGGATCATATCTCCGAATCCTTCAAGCTAATTTATAATGACGGAGAACCGGTCAAACATAGCTTTGATGTCCTCCTCTGTGTCCTTCTTGAAGTTCTCATAGCTTAGACCGAGGAGCCCAATCTTGCTCTCCATCACTTTGTTTGTACCTTCATGAGTAACATCTAGCTTGTCCCAAATCTCCTTGGCACTTGAGCAAGAAGACGTCTTGGCATACTTGTCGGGTCCAAAAGCACAAAACTAGATGTGTATAGCTTTGTCGTTGAGTTGAAACTTCTTCCGATCTTCATCGGTCTCATTTGATTTGATGAATAATTTCATCCTATTCTTCCAATAAGAATAGGCTCCGTTGAAGTAAAGTGGCTTGGTAATGGTTTGTGCCAGTTTTTAGGATCGATTCATTTGATTTGATGAATAATTTCATCCCATCTATCACTTTCAGGATCGACTCTCAGATGTTAATCCGATGTAGAGACGATGCTATAATACTAGTTTTAGGCTTGAACGGTCAACCGAATTTTCTAAAAAGGGGTGAATTGGCCTTTCAGTGATTATGGTGGAAGCAAAAGGAAATTATAAATTTACATGATGGTTTATAGTGGTTCGACTTCTAAACCAAGTCTACCTTGACTACATTAGCTATCCACACTAATGATTTTCCACAAATTCACTAATTTATCTTTCCTTTTTCTATGCTCAAGGAGATAACCTTTACAACCCTCAAAGTTTATACCCCAGAGCTTTGAGAAACACTCTCACAAAGAGAATACAAATTTAGCAAACTAGGAAAACCTCACAACAAAGAGTTTACACAATTTAGCTCTCACTTAAAATCCTAACACTTGAGCAAATTTGACAATTTTGCTCACTAGTGTTTTCTACAATTAATTTGACAATTTAAGCACTAAAACAATTTCTCTATACGAAGAATGTTTGCAATATGTTTCTTGTTGTTCCATGGCTACTTTGAAGCTTGCTTTTAAACCCTCTAAAGAGTTTTTGAGCGTTACTTTTCATTGGGGTTGATTAGAGTCGTTGGAGACTTTAATTCCATCCATAAAAGCAGTTATGGGCTCGTCGGTTGATGAGTGCATAAAATTCTATATTTTAGACCCTTTTACATAGCATATTGTATGTGTTTGAAAATATATTGGTGCATTTAAGATTAGTTTGCATATAGTTATGAAGTTATGGTGCTTAAGTTTAATGTTTATCTGTATTGGTTCTATTAATGGGAAAGGTATTGTTTTTAGTGGTTTTTGTACAAGAAAGCATGGAGTGGAAGAAGTAGTGGAGCAGCATTCTCTCGTGATGGACTGAATGCCACAACATTACTGTGACGTTGAAGATAAATCTTGAATCATTTCACGTGATTTAATGTGTGGTCCCCTCTCCTTTATTGAGCCATTAATGAAGTGAAAATCAAAGATCCTCTTTAATTAATCACATGACATTTTATTAAAAGCATGTGAAAGATATTCTTTTATTGGAATTTAATGAACCAAAAGTAGAAAACCCTAGGGTTTCTACTTGTTATAAAATACAAGGGAATATTACAAGAAAGAGGGAGGGGCTGCACTTAACGCACAAACACACAGAGAAGTTTTTATTCGATGAAACAACCCCTTTATATTCTACATCAGAGAACCACCATTGCGATTGGAGCGTTGCAGTATTAGTTCGAGGGCACGGAGAAGAAATGTTAGGATCTTGTGATTCTCTTTTTCTCTTGCTTTTATTGATTGCTATGAATTATTATTTTATTATTTTTATAAATGTTATTTACTCGGACATGATCTAAATACTTGTTGTTGAGTTTATTGTTTTTAAGATTCTATGTTTTAATTAGTTGTTCGATGTTATATCTTTTATTTCTTATCTATTATGTTCATTGTTCTTCATGCATAATTATTATAAGAGCTATCGAGAGAGACGTTTTTATTATTGACATGTAGCTTAATATTTGTAATGCCTCAGTTTTGGGCCTAGAAGTTTTCTAGGTTGATTAGACGGTCTGGTGGGCCAGAATTAAAGATTTGAGTCGATTTAGGATTAAAATCAGAATAAATATATTTTAAGTGAGATAAAAGTATGAAAAAATATAATAAAATCATTATTTAATATAATGACGTTTTTGTTAAAATCAATTTTGAAAAATCAATTTTAAACTATAATATAGAACCACAAAAACTGTTGGTACTCCATTGTAAGATTAATTCTATTGAAAATGTGTTATTGAACTGACAATAGGTTCGGATTGGTGAGAGATAATTTAAGACTCGTCCACTAAAGGTGTTTGGACATTTTATTTTTGCATTTTTTAATTTTAATACGCTTTTAATATTTTTTTAGGTTTTTAGTTATTTTAATTATCTTTTAAATTTACCATTCTCATTATAATAAATAGTTTTCTAATAATTTTAATTTATTTAAATTTTTTAAAATTTTAAAATAATTTTAAATTTTAAAATGTTGGAAAAATAAAGTGTTGCAAAATGAGGCGATAGCACTGATTGGGAAATGATAAAATAAGTAAAAGACACCAAACCGTGTCGTGGTATTAACCACTGCCTCAGAAGTGAATTCGTCCCGATGTGTGTAATCGCTACAGTGCACGAACAACCCCCTGAGGTTAGCACGGCTCTCCAAATTTTGTACACCCGAAAGATGGAGTGGACTCTGGTGGTACTGATCTTTTCTCAACTCAAAAATAACACTCAAGACAGATTTAAGAAAACCAAAGAGTGTTTTAAAGCAAATGTTCTTTGCTAGGGATATCTCAAATGAGTGAAATTACCCACTATTTATAGGCTAAATAGCGAGGGTAAAATTGTCATTTTCATAATAAATTTAATTTTATTTATAATAGAATTAAATTTTCATAATTGAAATTTTTATAATGAACATTAACAACATTCTCCCACTAATGCGAAAGAATATTTTTCGTAATTATGAGAGCATTGAAGTTAAAACATGAGAAGAGCAATAGCGAAATTAGTTGTTTAAGCACTAGTGAACGTATTTGGAACTAGTACATAATGATGATGAGTAATTCTTCTCTTAGATAAGTGAACAAATCTTGAACTTTCTAAGATTACGGTGAACTCATAACACACAATTAACCACTTCATCCACCAAAGTCCTTGATGTGTCAACAAAAGTATATATATATATATATATATATATATATATATATAGCCCTTTTTCCTCGAGATTCTAGTAAGTGTTCTAGAAAAACGGCCCAACGCTTTTCATAGGTGGCTAGTCCTTCTCACTTACGTAGGTTATTTCATCAAGTTTATCTCAACATAAATCACCCGAATGTGGGCTATAAAATAATTAAGAGCTTTTACAACAGCTCATCTGTAGAACTAATGTTTTGATATAATAATTGAAAAATGTTTTGGACTAATTTAAAAAGAATTCAAAACTATTTCAAAAGTCTAAATAACTTGAAACTATGTTTAGGGATATTTTCTAAAGGGTTTTGCTTGTTTTCAAAAGCAAAAATACACAAAACCTTCCAGGCGTTTCGAAACACCTTAGGGCGTTTCGATACGAGGGATTCCAGTAGCAAAATCGTTTCGATACGTGTATCAAAACAGGCATTCCCTGGATGAGATTTTTGCCCAGCGTTCCGAAACGGGCTATGCCGTTTCGATACGCCCACGTGGCATCGACCACAACGGTCATAAACCCCAACGGCTATTTCCTAACTAACTTTTAAATGCAGGTCGTTTCGATACGGAGACAGGCGTTTCGAAACGGGTGTTTCAAAAAGGACTAGAGCGTTTCGATACGGGTCCTACGTCAGACTGCAACGGCTCTTTCTACTTGAAGGGTGTTTCGAAACGGGTGTTTCAAAACGGAGTGTTTCGAAACGGAGAGCTGCAGAACTGCATTTATGGTGGGAATTAAAGTCCTCAATGGCTCCAATACAACCCCAACAGCTAGTAACGGCTATCAACTCATCAAGAAGTATAAAAGGGACCTCCAAGCATCAAGATATGGTTAATGATCATATTGTCAATCAACAGATGATCAAGAATTGTCTTAGAGCTTAAATTGTCATTTATTGTATAAACAAACACTAGTGAGCCAAAATTGTCAAATTTGCTCAAGTGTTTTAGGTTTTGGGTGAGTGCTTTAATTGTGCAAACAAACACCTATTAGAGGGATTTGTGTTTGCTTTATTTATCTTTTTGTAAAAGAGGGTTTGATCAAGGCTTTGGGTAGAAAGCTTGATCGGTGTATAAGGGTTTCCTCCTAAGCCTAGAAAAGGGGACGAATCAATAGTGGATTGATTGGAAATCCTTAGTGGGAAGCTAAGGTAGTGGATGTAGACCTTGGTTAGAAGGTTGAACCACTCTAAAATCATTGTGTTCTTTATATTTTAGCTTCCACACCAAATCCACCCAAAAATCCACCTCTCCACCACTTGGTGAGCAACATCGGTTGATCGAATCGAGCTCCTCATAACTCAACATCATTCTCACAATAAATAATGTGAATTTCTTCAAGTTCATATTAAATGAACTACTCAAACTCTGGGATAGGAAATCATTAAGAATAAATACTCAACCTCTTTAATCAGTGAATTCAATGAGTCCTTCTCACTTAGGATCACCTAAACTCTTGGGATTGAATTCATTAAGAGTTTCAAAAAACTCATCCTCTCTAGCGGCAAGTTCATCTAGTCCTTCACATTAGGACACCCCCCACTCAACACTAGGTTATGAACTTATTAAGAGTATATATTCATCTAAAAATCGGTAAATTCATCAAGTCTTTCTCACTAAGACCACCCAAAGCCTAGGCTATGAATTTTTTTTTGATCAAATTGAGCATTGAATTTATTAAGAGAAATAAATCTCATCATGTGCATGTACATTATTCGTCATAAATGATAGGTAGGTAAAAATGTACACTATAAGTCTTTCCATGGTTTCATTTGACCACATTAAACTTAGATAACTAAGTTGGGTATCCACCATGAATTCCTCAGCCAATGGACTTTAGACCCATCCCCTCGATGAATCTAGAACTAACTTTTGACTTTAACCTTTAGTAAGCGGATCAACTAGGTTCTTATCTGACTTAAATCTTCATTTTAAGACACCCCCACATTTCTAACATTTTTTTATAGAAATAAATTCATAAGTGTCTTGGTCAACGTGTAAACAAATACTCAATCATACTAGTGTAAAGTTTGCTATGAGTTTTAACCATAAAATTATATTTTAACAAACTCAAATCTTGTTTACACATGATTATATTTTCAAAGTTTTGAGAAGTTACTAATCATTTAAGATTAGTATGCATAATCTCAAACGGTTATGAAATTTCTTTTATCTCATTCAAAGAGAATTTCAACTTTTTCCCAATTTAAAAAATTAGAAACATTATGCAAATATTTATGAGAAGTTTTCAACTTTTCCTAACAAGAGAAAAATTATCTCAAGTTTATTACAAGAGATTTCAACACAACTTCTAAGATAGACAATCTCTTTTCTTTCCTCTACTTAGGAAAAGAACTCAAAAAGATTTAATAGCTACAACATACTTTTAGTAGCACTAATGTCTATCATATTCTCATACATATTATTCAACATATTGGCCCTAAAAAGACCATCACATATTTTATTTACTATGACTAAATTTGGTATTCTAGTCAATCAAATTAATCTCAACTCTTTTAACTTCTACACTAAGTTAAAAGATATCTTATTTGTCACAATATTTTTTTTATAAAAGTGAGCACATTAAAGAATAATGCACCAGGTAGGTTACCATAAAAAAGAGGTGGTGCAATAGGCACGCTTAAATACTAGATTTTTCATAGAACCAATCTTAGACATGCATTTTTATATCACTTTTTGATAAGTTATTTATGAATTATTCTCTTTCTTTAATTAATGTCTCTTAAAGAATTATGCTTGATATTTTTTACTCGCAATAGTATCTTATTAAGCAAACTTAATAATAAGGCTCGGTACTTAGAAAAGTCATTCATTCTAGCCTTAATCTTTACACTAGTCTAAAACATGCTCACTAAGTTAAAGGCTAGCTTAAAGGCTCAATATAAATTCATGTGATAAAGCATGAATTGACAGGCAACAAATCTAAATAACCTAACCTCGTAGGTAGAATCATAATTCCAAATAGACTTGCTCATTCTCACCATGCCTGCAATTTCAATCTTTGCATCATCATCTTTAACCATAATGACCCCAAAATCTATCATGACAATCACTTCATATGAAACATCTCTTTTGATTCTTTAAAATTCAAATAAATATTATACATGGTTAGTCACGAAAATAATTTACTAATAGTAATAAAGAATTAAAATAATTTATTGATAGTAACAAAATTCTTATCTTTAAAATTTTAATTTCTTATCTTCAGTGGATTGCAAAAGTCAAGTCAAAATTTAACAACTGTTTAGTTTGAAGAATTTTCCATTTCAACGTCATCATCTTCATACTTCTCCTAAATTTTAATTGTCTTGTTGTCTTTATAAATTTCTCAAAAGAAATTATTAGTTGATAAACTACAATTATTTTCACAATGGGAAGAAAATACCAAATAGCTAATCACACTTATAACTATTTTAATGGCAATTTATTATCACTTTATTCACATTTAAGGTCTACTTTTATAATCTTAAAAATGATATTAGAAAAGCCTTTAAATCTCCACTAGACCAAATGCCCACCGTTTCATATATTTATAATACGATTAAAAACGTTTTTTTTTTATAATTAGAAACGCTCATCATCGTTCACATTTAAGGTCAACTTTTATAATCTTAAAAATGATATTAGAAATTGCCTCACTATAATTATGTCTATTGACATGAACATTATAGCATGTTTCACAAATAAATATATAATAGTTATTTTCACAATTCTTCATACTAGAACCATGATCATCCTTTAACATTTTACCGTAATTAAAATTTGATTAAAACCAAATAACAAAACGGTAACAAGAACATTTATCACAAACGGATAATTGGGATAATATTAGTCATGATAACATATTATCATGCATTAATGCTTATTATAAAATATTAAAAAAACATTTATCTTCAACCATTCATGACTTCAAAAATAATATTTATTGCATTAAGTGCATAAGCGTTGAATGCATAAATAGCATTTAATAATAATAATAGTAGTAATAATAATAGTAGTAATAATAATTTTTCCCTTTAAACAATAAAAAACCTTTAAGCTTTCTCTCATTTTTCGAAAGCTAGTGTTTTTTTTTATTTAAAAAAAAACAACAATACTAAACTTTTCATTTAAACCATCATGTATTGTTTTCCTTTCAGTTTAGTATTGTAATGTACAACAGACCATTTCATTCTCTTATCCTTTATTGGTAAATCAACAATAACTTGAAACGATTTAAAGGGCTATTCATACTAACATTTTAACTCCATTAACTCGAAGAAAAGATTGAAATTCAACTATACGTTTCAAGGACACATCAATTTTACGATGTTTAAACAACAGTAAAAGAATTCGCTTCTAAATTGTAATGTAAAAATAGACTGCTGCAAAACGAGGCGTTAGCACTGATTGAAAAATAATAAAATAATTAAACAAAGTTAAATCGTGTTGTCGTATTAACCACTGCCTTAGAAGCGAATTTGTCCCGATGTGTATAATCGTTACAATGGATGAATAGCCCCCTGAGGTTAGCACAGCTCTCCAAGTTTCGTACACCCGAAAGATGCAGTGAACTCTGGTGGTACTACTCTTCTCTTAAGTCAAAAATAACACTCAGGACATGTTTAAGAAAACCAAAGAGCGTTTTAAAGCAAATGTACTTTGCTAGGGATATTTCAAATGAATGAAACTGCACATTATTTATAGGCTAAATAGTGAGGGAAAAATTGTCATTTCCACAATAAATTTAATTTATTTATAATAGAATTAAATTGGGATAATTGAAATGTTTATAATGAGCATTAACAACATAAAAAGAATATTGATTTTATATGATTTTTTTTCGAATTGAAAAGAGGGTTGTAGCAAAGTTTACAGCATATTCAACACATCATAATCAAGAAACGATAAAAGAGGAGCTGGAGGAACTGCAAAAATAGTCGTGGTGTAGCAGGGAAGGTTGGTGAACTTCGTGAGCATATCTGCAGGCTCATTCGTGGCGCGAGGCAACCATTGAGTGACGGTCGCCCATCCCAAGTTGCGCATCTTAGCAATAACGCGAACCAGTGAGCAAGGATCAGAGTACGCATTCGTGCTATTTAATCAGTCAATCGCTTTCTTGTTATTCGATTGGATTAAAAGTCTCTCAAAACTATTTTCCATGCAAGTTGAAGTCCAATGAGAATTCCCCATAATTCTGCTTGAAGAGGTCGAGTGATTCCTATCGTTTTATTATAACCAAGAATCCATGAGCCATCATCTGCTCGGAAAATACCACCGACCGATTCAACTCCCGTACTTGGCGATACAGCTCCATCCGTACTTAAACAGACCCACCCCATATCCGGTCGCGGCCAATGAATTGCGGACGAGTCGAGCGAAGGAATGAGAGATATCACATAAGCAGATTCAGAATAATACCGTGCCCATGTCACACTACGCTGGAGGATTTGATCAACGCTACAAGGAGATCCATTGAAGACCACTCCATTCCTGTTTTTCCAGATTTTCCAGATTGTAGAAGCAAAAAGGGTTTGCCACGCTAGTCCCCAAGTAGCGTGCAATGAAGCATTGACCACATTCCTTTGAAGCCACGGCTGGGTATCTCCATGGAAAAAGGAAGCATGGAGACGTGAGGGGAGAAGACAACTTCATACTTCCTTGGCGTAATGGCAGTCCCTAAGAGAATGAGTTATAGATTCAACAACAACATTACAACAAGGGCAATATGAATGGTGGCTTAAAGAACGACGACATCGTTCTTCGTTAGTCATCAACTTTTCTTTAAGAGCAAGCCATAAAAAGAAACGGACGCATTGAGGCACACACAATGACCATAACCTTTTTCAACATGTTGATTCAGGGTCCCAATTAACACTCGTCCGTAAGGCATAGGCAGACTTTACATCAAAGGAAAATTTATCATTCATGCACTAGATCGGTTTGTCAGGAATATTCGAGATGTTAGGACAATGAATGCTTAAAATATGATTGACAACATCATTGTTAAATTTATCATCCATTTTCATTTTTTATATTTTTGCTTGAGAATTAAATAACCTCTCAAATTTTTTAAAACGATCAATTAAGTTCTTTTGTTATATCATCATGCACACATGAATTGCCTGTCAACAAACTTAACGGCTACGTTAGCACGATAACAGTCTAAGACAAATTCGGTTAGTTAAAGTGTTTATTTAATGCATTTTAAAAGTAAAAGGATCATTTTAGGTGCGCTTTTTAAGGAGCGGTCAAAATGACTTTATTTTGAAAAATAGAATTTTAATTCTTAAACCATGAATAAAATAGCTAAAAATCACTTATATAAAAATTAAATTTGTATTATTGTAACCCCCTCGCCCCGGTCTGGTCGGCTGACCGGTTCGAGTAGGCTACACGGGGAAAACCGATGTGAAACCCGTTAAGGTCTCACCTCGGTTAGCAACCCTAGAAAATTCCTTTTAACTTTATCTTGTCTATAGGCATCATTAACTCCCTATGTGAAACACGACAGCGGAAACACAAACAATAGCAACGACCATCCAAACAACACTTTAAAACAACCCATTTTAGTCCTTTATAGCAGGCCGTATCGAAACACCCTAAGGGCGTTTCGATACGCCTTGACTTAGTCAACAGGCCAAGGTCAACCTGATGCGACCGTTTCGAAACAGGGGTGACCCGTATCGAAACGACCCCAACGGTCAACTTCTCGTGGTCAACGAGATTTTGACCATTTCGAAACTCTCAGACCCGTTTCGGAACACCTTCATCTCGGCATTTTCTCAGAATTCCAGTGGCAAAAATGTATCGAAACGACCTCTACGCGTTTCGAAACGCCCGCCAAAAACAAAGGGACCGTATTGAAACAGGGTAGCCCGTTTCGAAACACCCTCTGTCTGCAGACTAGTTTTAGCTGGTTTATGGCACAAGGATGTCCCAAAAACACCACTAAGACCCCACACAACACACTAACATAATCCCTAAGGCAAAACCAACATGCTCAACACACCACAAGCATATAAGAACCACCCATTAAAGAATCAACAACATCCAACACATGCTTCATACATAAAACTTAAGGTTCATGCTTCATAAGGACATGCACTTAAGCATTTAAGATAGGCAAGCTTAATATGGTTTACACTCCAAACATGGCATTCAAAAGCCGAACCAACAATATGATAAGGAAGAGTCTAACATGCTCTTAAACGAAACCAACATCAACATACTTCAAAACTCAAATCGCAACATCTATCCCATTGCTTGACTATTACAATTTAAAAATTCATACTTGAGCTAACCATAAGCAACTCTTGGAGGCCTTTCCTTACCCTTGCCACCCACAAG
Source organism: Hibiscus trionum (assembly GCA_030270665.1). NCBI lineage: Eukaryota > Viridiplantae > Streptophyta > Magnoliopsida > Malvales > Malvaceae > Hibiscus > Hibiscus trionum. The sequence goes on along the minus strand of BSYR01000026.1, from coordinate 32,924,470 downwards.
CTACTGATCTGCATTGTCGAACAAAAAGGGAGCGTAAGCATAAAAGCATAGTGAGGGTAAGCTCATAAAACAAACCTTCGACAATGCAGGGTCCAAGCACGATCAACAACCAAGATAAAATGCATGATCTTACCTCCAATCCGCAAGAGCCAAAATAATCATGATGCATGAACATATTACCAAAATCGTGTCATGCTCAACAAGTCCATAACCTCAACATATGGAAACGCATATAACCAACACATGAGCAACATACTCCACAATCCGTATTGGCACCTAGCTATGACTCGAATACGCGGATAACCGTTGGAACTCACTTCCAACAACACAACCATTACCTGACGGTGGGATTACACTCATCACCGTTCACGCGGAGGGGATTCCACTCATCCTCGCGCCTCATTTCACGCGGAGGGGATTCCACTCATCCCCACGCCCGTCGATAGGATTCCACTCATCACCGACATATATATATATAAGAAGATTTCCGGGCGAACCCGTACTCCATCTTGATGACTACCACCATCAAGACCACGCGCGCATTTTGACTCACGTGTGCACACTAGACATCCTACTGATCGATCATTTGTACCCAAGCATACTAGTGCCAATACTACACATTTAATTAATCTTTCACAATATCAATTCATAATACTTCCGTGCTTAGCACGTACTCACCATGACTTACCATCATGCACAAACCACATTTCCATGCCTAGAATGTACTCACCATGATCCTCGGATCATACATTCACCTCATAATATCATTTCACATGTCAACACCACATGTATATCACTAACACAATATCACATCATATTTCATGCATATGTATATCTCCATCATGTTTATCATCAGCATCCATATAACAATGCACCAAACATGCCTCAACATACATATATACAACATATACATAACCAACACCATCACAATTTAACACGAGGCATAAACAACCATTAGAGAGTGCAACCAAAGTCTCTAATCAAAGTTTGGGATTAGGCTACCACTCTAATCCTAACTCTAGGTGGGTTTACCAATCCCATCCTAGGTTCACATGCTTGAACCAAATGCTCAAAACTATTTTAAAAATATTTAACCACTCACCTCCACCTCCAAGCTCAAATACCAAGCAACCATGGACTTCAAATTTCCGGATTTGTTCCCAAGGCTTCACCAACTCAAAACCTCACTTCTAATCACCTCAACACAAGCAAAACAACCTCAAATCAACTCAAACATCAAAGTAGCTAACCCGGAATACAATTCAAACGTCAAACTCAACATTTCAAGTCATGATCAAACCCCAACTTTATCAAATTCGAGCAGCCCATACACCTTGATAAAAACCCAAGTTTCCAACACATTTTACACCCACAAATGATCCCAAAGCAACCCCCAACCATAGCACTAACATTAGCCCACCAATTCCAACCTAAAACAACCCCCAAAACTCTCCCAAAACCCTTCAAAAAACCCATTAAAACCCAAATTCGGGATTCCTCATAAAACCATGTAAAAATTAACTATGTTGGACCTTATGGGTAGTAAACAACATATATATCTTCAACAAATCGAAAGCTCAAGTTAAAGACAATAAAGTTTGCATTTTTAATCTAAAAACTCAAAACCCCAAACTACAAAATCTATGAGCTTTATGAAAACTAATGGTACCATCTTAAAGAGGAAGAGGAGGAGAAGTTAGAAACGAGATTACCTTGCAAAAATTCACCAACAAAAATCAAAGGAGGTGATGAAATGGAGATTTGGAGAGGAAGTGGCTTTTAACGTGAAAGAGAGGAAATGAAGGAGATGAAGATAGGAAATAAAGTGATCTTTTAAATTAAAGGGGGTTTAAAAAAATAGAAGACCATTTAATTACACCTTTGCCATTAATGAGATGGCATATCTCATCCACATTTAAAATCCATGAAATTGATTCCCAAAACAATTTAAGTCCAACATAAAATAATTCGTTTTGAAAATACGAAGCCCAAATATTAATTTATTATTTTAATTATAAAAACCAAAACCTGAAACAATATTTTAATATTATTTTCTCCCGGCCCCCAAACCCGGGTGTTACAACTCTCCCCCACTTAAGGAAATTTCGTCCCCGAAATTTATCGGACAAGAAGAATCACAGAAACTGTCCCTCCACACTTCCTTCTCACCACAACATACTAACCAACTCAGTAGACTTACCACACAACAATAGCTATCTAATGCTAAGATCTCAACTGGTTCCCTCAAGGTATGTCAATTTAAAACTCAACTCAATCTCTTCAACAACATAGCACGAGATAGATCTAACTCACACTCCCGAATCACAGATACACAAAACACATTACGAACCCCATCTCTAACTCTGGTGGTAACCGCAACAAATAAACTACAGAACTAGTCCGATTCACAACTCATACAACACTGTTTGAATACTTGACTCATAACCTTCCCTGACAGATCATCTGACTTCAACAGGTAACCAAACACTATGCAAATATCTTCCAGAAATCTAGTCGAGATCTCGAATCTCTATTACCCACATTCATTAAGAACCTCCCACGAATGTAGCAACTAGAAGGGAACTGTTGCTCGGTCTTGACACGCTGGCAATCTATACACTTACTCTCATGCTAAACCACATCATCCATCAACACAATCCAGAAGCACTCATCTTCAACCCACAATGCGTCTTCATACCACTCAAATGCAATACAAATGAACTGTCGTGTGCTCCGGCCAAAACAATACGTCTCAAAACACTATGTCAATCGGTACAACAATTTTGTCTCTAAAATGCAGGACTCTATCATCTCTGAAACTGTATTCTGAAAGTCTTCCTTCCTATATGTCTTGCACGTGAGGTGCCAAGAATCTGTCTTGCAACGGTTTCTCTTCAAGCATTCTGACTCAATGTAGGTTTAACCCGAAACTCGGCCATAGAACGACTATCATTAGGTAAACTGAATCTGGCAAATACAACTCGCAACCCAACTACTAATCTAACAACAATTATAACTCGGAACATCGGTTACTACGTTAAATCTCTTCGGATGGTACTCAATCTTGAGATTACGGTCTTCAAGCAATTCTAATAACTCATGATGTTCAAGTTTCAACCCTTCCTAAGTCGTCAAATATTTTCAAGCTCTGATGATATGTACATACATTGTGCATCTCTTACTGTACAAACTTTGTCTCTAAATCTTCGAAGCAATTTCATCTGTAATTAACTCTAAGTTCAGTGTCGGACAACTCTCATATCGGTCTTTCAACTATCTCGATGAATAGGCCACAATTCTTCTGTCTTGCATAAGCACACAACATAACCCTACATGTAACGCATCACAATAGTTCACAAATTCTTTCTCTGATATGGGCTGGATCAAGGTCGAAGCTCGCTTCAAAGTCTCTTTAGATTTCTCAAGGGCTCATTGTCTCGCATCTGACCACACAAACTGAACAGTTTTCTGTAGCAACTTGTCAAAGGAGCAGGGATCTTCAAAAGACTATTCACAAACCTCCAATAGTAACAATGCTAGACCTAGGAACTATAGATACCTGACACAATCTTCAATTTCTTCCAACTCACATCTTCTTTTGCCTACTTAGGATTTACTCTAATACACTCGGCTAATCTAAATGTCTTAGAAGGACATCTTCCTTGGCTCGGAGTTCGCGTTTGCTCATCTTGGCACACAACTGATTCTCTAATAGGATCTACAACACTAACTCCATAGCTTGTCATGGTCTTCTTTGGTACGTGAATACATCCATGTATCATCTATGAGGACTACTACAACTGATCAAGGAATTTAGGAAATATTCTGCTCAACATCTTTATGAAAGTAACTAACACACTAGTCAAACAAAGCGGCACCACTCAGAACTCAAAATGATCACATCTTGCCCCTAAAGTTGTCTTCGATACATCTGTTTCTCTTTCACATTCAACTGGTAATAATCAGATCCCAAATTAATCTTCGAAAAGACTGAAGCACACACTAACTGATCAACAAATCACTGACACTCGGAAACGGATACTAATTATTCACTGTCACTTGTTTCAACTGTCTGAAATTTAAACACATTCTCGTATTGTCTCCTTTCTTCTTCACAAATTGTATTGTCGCACTCTAAGATGATGCACTAGGCCTAATGAGTCTAAGGTCCAAAAAACCTCGTAGTTGATCCTTCAACACTCTCAATTCTTTCGGGAGTCATAAGATACAGAGCAATCAAAACGGGAGCAAACTCGAAGACGGTCTCAATAACAAACTATTCTCCTCTAACAAAAGATAAACCGGCAATTCTTCCAAACACTTCTAGGAAAAGAAAACACAAACTATCCTAACATTCTGCGGTCTAATCTTCATTCAAAATCAAATCCATCACAATTGCTAAGCAAGCCTGTCAACTAAACTCAATCAATCTTTGACCTCTAAAACTGGATCAACATTCGACAAGAAGTTCACATCCTCACCTACCACTATAGTCTCACAAAAATCTGCAACTTCAAGGCAACTCTCTCTTTGTCTCAACGTATATCCTAGCTTTGTGCTCTACAAGCCAAACCATGTCAAAAACGTACATCGAAACCGTAGAAAGACAATTACTTCACATCTACTAGAAACTAGTAACCCTGAACCACCAACAAACATCTTCTGTACATTTCTCTAACCACCACTATCTTACTAAAAGGTCTAGTCACATGTGTCCTACGTCTAAGATCTCAACAAGTATATCTAATTTCTTTGCATGCTCACACAAACGGACGAATCTGCAGAAATTGCAACTTCACAAGTACACAGCTGTTAGTCTTCGGCCCTCTTGTCTTCAGGCTGGTCCTTCAACAAAATCTAACTCTTCTAAATCGTTCTTAGAGTATCTCGAAACCTCAAAATTCAGTTCTGATCACACACAAACTATCACGCTTGAACTTGTTCTATAACATCAGTCCTACCGACTCAAAGTATCCCACTACCAACAATCTAGAGTCAAAACTCAAGACTTCCTTCTCGACTTAACTATATCGGGAGTGACTTCATCTCTCCTTCCCGCTGGAAGACAACTCAGATGCACACTGGCCTAATCGCACAAATCGATTCCCACTCACGGATACTGATTGGCTATCTTGTATTAAAACTACAGGCTGAACTCCAACGATCACCAACTAACATTTCTGAATTTCAGATTACTCACACGAGACCCTTACCTTGATCTCGTCTAGAGAACTAAGGCGCTCACACCTACCTCTAACACCTCATCGGGCACATTCAACCTTGCGTGCTTGCTAACAACACACGGAAGTACGGATTCAGAATCAATCAAAAAGGAACAAACTCAAAATTGTACCAAGGGCTTATCTACTATAACATCGATACCCCTCTGAACTTCACTCAAAGGCCTTTGCTTCTTTTTACCAACTAATACCAGAAATGATCACATCGTCCCTCACCAACGAGAATCAACCCACATACACCCTGACTCAAACAACCCAATGGTACCTTAACTCCGGTACAACCATACTCCCCTAACTACAGCAAAGAACTTCCTCAACATCGTCCACATTTTCAGAAACCACAACTTCCACTTACCGATTCACGGCCCACACACTGGCCTCAAACTTACTAAAAGCAATAAATCAATCAACAACTTAACATACAAATTGGGTTAGCAAAGGAAAGGTCCAAGTGGCTCAAGTATGATTTCCCTCACTTAAAAATCCTTTTTTTTCCGATGTAATAGAAGCAATGGGACTCTACTAAACATACTTAAAGCAACATACACGTACGATCAAACAATCACACATCACATCATGTACGAATAACAAGGAACATGCTTACATGGCAAGCAAACACCGTGAAATTTAATATAAGAACTTAACTTACCTCACTTACCTGCCCAAGGTCTCGGAAACCTTAGGCTCTGATACAAACAAATGTAACCCCCTCGCCCCGGTCTGGTCGGCTGGCCGATTCGAGTAGGCTACATGGGGAAAACTGATATGAAACCCGTTAAGGTCTCACCTCGGTTAGCAACCCTAGAAAATTCCTTTTAACTTTATCTTGTCTATGGGCATCATTAACTCCCTATGTGAAACACGACAGCGGAAACACAAACAATAGCAACGACCATCCAAACAACACTTTAAAACAACCCATTTTCGTCCTTTACAGCAGGCCGTATCGAAACACCCTAAGGGCGTTTCGATACGCCTTGACTTAGTCAACATGCCAAGGTCAACCTGATGCGACCGTTTCGAAACAGGGGTGACCCATATCGAAACGACCCCAACGGTCGACTTCTCGTGGTCAACGAGATTTTGACCGTTTCGAAACTCTCAGACCCGTTTCAGAACACCTTCATCTCGGCATTTTCTCATAATTCCATTGGCAAAAATGTATCGAAACGGCCTCAACGCGTTTTGAAATGCCCGGCCAAAAACAAAGGGACCGTATCGAAACAGGGTAGCCCGTTTCGAAACACCCTCTGTCTGCAGACTGGTTTATGGCACAAGGATGTCCCAAAAACACCACTAAGACCCCACACAATACACTAACATAATCCCTAAGGCAAAACCAACATCTACCAACATGCTCAACACACCACAAGCATATAAGAACCACCCATTAAAGAATCAACAACATCCAACACATGCTTCATACATAAAACTTAAGGTTCATGTTTCACAAGGACATGCACTTAAGCATTTAAGATAGGCAAGCTTAATATGGTTTACACTCCAAACATGGCATTCAAAAGCCGAACCAACAATATGATAAGGAAGAGTCTAACATGCTCTTAAACGAAACCAACATCAACATACTTCAAAACTCAAATCGCAACATCTATCCCATTGCTTGACTATTACAATTTAAAAATTCATACTTGAGCTAACCATAAGCAACTCTTGGAGGCCTTTCCTTACCCTTGCCACCCACAAGCTACTGATCTGCATTGTCGAACAAAAAGGGAGCGTAAGCATAAAAGCTTAGTGAGGGTAAGCTCATAAAACAAACCTTCGACAATGCAGGGTCCAAGCACGATCAACAACCAAGATAAAATGCATGATCTTACCTCCGATCCGCAAGAGCCAAAATAATCATGATGCATGAACATATTACCAAAATCGTGTCATGCTCAACAAGTCCATAACCTCAACATATGGAAACGCATATAACCAACACATGAGCAACATACTCCACAATCCGTATTGGCACCTAGCTATGACTCGAATACGCGGATAACTGTTGGAACTCACATCCAACAACACAACCATTACCTGACGGTGGGATTACACTCATCACCGTTCACGCGGAGGGGATTCCACTCATCCTCACGCCTCATTTCACGCGGAGGGGATTCCACTCATCCTCACGCCCGTCGATGGGATTCCACTCATCACCGACATATATATATAAGAAGATTTTCGGGCGAACCCGTACTCCATCTTGATGACTACCATCATCAAGACCACGCGCGCATTTTGACTCATGTGTGCACACTAGACACCCTAATGATCGATCATTTGTACCCAAGCATACTAGTGCCAATACTACACATTTCATTAATCTTTCACAATATCATATCATAATACTTTCGTGCTTAGCACGTACTCACCATGACTTACCATCATGCACAAACCACATTTCCATGCCTAGCATGTACTCACCATGATCCTCGGATCATACATTTACCTCATAATATCATTTCACATGTCAACACCACATGTATATCACTAACACAATATCACATCATATTTCATGCATATGTATATCTCCATCATGTTTATCATCAGCATGCATATAACAATGCATCAAACATGCCTCAACATACATGTATACAACATATACATAACCAACACCATCACAATTTAACACGAGGCATAAACAACCATTAGAGAGTGCAACCAAAGTCTCTAATCAAAGCTTGGGATTAGGCTACCACTCTAATCCCAACTCTAGGTGGGTTTACCAATCCCATCCTAGGTTCACATGCTTGAACCAAATGCTCAAAACTATTTTAAAAATATTTAACCACTCACCTCCACCTCCAAGCTCAAATACCAAGCAACCATGGACTTCAAATTTCCGGATTTGTTCCCAAGGCTTCACCAACTCAAAACCTCGTTTCTAATCACCTCAACACAAGCAAAACAACCTCAAATCAACTCAAACATCAAAGTAGCTAACCCGAAATATAATTCAAACGTCAAACTCAGCATTTCAAGTCATGATCAAACCCCAACTTTATCAAATTCGAGCAGCCCATACACCTTGATAAAAACCCAAGTTTCCAACACATTTTACACCCACAAATGATCCCAAAGCAACCCCCAACCATAGCACTAACATTAGCCCACCAATTCCAACCTAAAACAACCCCCAAAACTCACCCAAAACCCTTCAGAAAACCCATTAAAACCCAAATTCGGGATTCCACATAAAACCATGTAAAAATTAACTATGTTGGACCTTATGGGTAGTAAATAACATATATATCTTCAACAAATCGAAAGCTCAAGTTAAAGACAATAAAGTTTGCATTTTTAATCTAAAAACTCAAAACCCCAAACTACAAAATCTATGAGCTTTATGAAAACTAATGGTATCATCTTAAAGAGGAAGAGGAGGAGAAGTTAAAAACGAGATTACCTTGCAAAAATTCACCAACAAAAATCAAAGGAGGTGATGAAATGGAGATTTGGAGAGGAAGTGGCTTTTAACGTGAAAGAGAGGAAATGAAGGAGATGAAGATAGGAAATAAAGTGGTCTTTTAAATTAAAGGGGGTTTAAAAAAATAGAAGACCATTTAATTACACCTTTGCCATTAATGAGATGACATATCTCATCCACATTTAAAATCCATGAAATTGATTCCCAAAACAATTTAAGTCCAACATAAAATAATTCGTTTTGAAAATACGAAGCCCAAATATTAATTTATTATTTTAATTATAAAAACCGAAACCCGAAACAATATTTTAATATTATTTTCTCCCGGCCCACAAACCCGGGTGTTACAATTATGCAAGAATTTATATATAATTTTTTACATCGTGATTATAGTCGAGGACAAACGCATGATTTTATGTCTGGGGTGCGAACTGTTATAAAGTTATATTAGAAATTTTAGGGGATGCAGAATTATAAAATTTTAGGAGGTGCGAACTTAGATTATTGATAAAAAATAAAAATAAAATATAAAGAAAAATACATAACTATATAGGAGTTTAAAATTTTTAGAGGGTACGACTGCCCTTCTCACACCTTGATTGATTGAATTTAAGAAAAATACATCGAGGGTTTGTTTCACTCATACCGTGTAGATGTAACAATAATGTTATAAACGTTGAATAAAAGAACTCAACAAGTGGTCTCAGTAGAAAAGCAGATGATGTTTATTTTAAGAGACTCGGGTTCAATCGATTTGTCTTTAAAGTATATATTATCGAAGGATTATGAATATATATGAACAAATATTATCTTTTAATTACCTTTAAACTATTAAAAAACGTTGAAAAAAAATTTAGAAAAGCTGGCACGTTCTCAACGCAAGCATTTGATTTGCTAGGCTCAAACTTTTTAACTAACGGAAGATGCGTTTCAGAATTTCGAAACGGTCATGCATGCATGACCAGCATGACTTGTGTTTTTCTTTCTCTATTTTTTTTTCAATTGCGAGCCTTATATATTTTTGAATGGTTTTGATAAAAAGTATTGTTATCTTTAAGACATTTAAGTTTAAATAATTTTTTTGTAAAATACGTATTATCGAAGAGTTAAAAAAATATTACTATAAAATCACTTACTATAATTTAGAGATTCACTTATTTTTTGTATGACCTATTTTTTTTATATAAGCCTAAAAAGAATATATGGTGTTTGTTATTTTATTTTTTTGATTAAATTCATGTGACTTCGTTCATGAAACTAAATTAACGCAATGATCTTATTATAATATAAATTTAAAAACAACTTCAAATCGAAGCTAACAAGTGGTTTTAGTATAAAGATGATGATGTTTATCCTATGAAGCTTGAATTCGAATAATTTTGTTTGCAAGTTGTGTATATACCTTATCAAATGGTTAAGAAAAAAATATAGACAAATACTACTTTATAATCACTTAAGACAATTTAAAAAAAAACAACTTCAAATCTAGATACAAAACATAAAAATAAATATTCATCATATTAATAAATTCATTTTAATTTTGCAATAAATAAACAAAGATCCAATTTAACACATTTCTCTATCACTCTTCTTTAAAAGTGTCTTTTTGGTTCGTGGTCTCAGTAGAAAAGATGATGATCTTCATTCTAGGAGACCCGAATTTAAATCGCTTAGTCTGCAAAGTGCGTATGCACTGTTAAAAGATTAAGAATATGTATAGACAAATATTACCTTTTATCATGTTAGGACTATTAAAAAACGTCATTTATTTGTCTCATTTTTTCTTATCTCACCTCTATTTAATATTCTTTAAAGAATTATAAAATTTAATTTATTTTTATAATATGTTATACTGAAAAAAAACAAATTATTCATTAACCAATTTAAATTTTGAGTATGAGTAGTCGGAATGAATTTCTTTTTTCTCATCATACGCAATATCGAAATAATAAAATTATTTGAATATTCAAATATCTAAACCAAACATTTGGTTGCAAATTTTCACAGAGAAAATAGGAAGTTGAGACATTGTTAAAGAAAAGTAGCACTTAAATAAACATAGAAAATAAACACAAACTTTATTAATTATATATGCTAATACATAGACTTCGCATCTCTCATCGTCTCAGCTCAGTTCCTCAAACAAGCGGTGGAACAACGTAGCCTGAAACAAACACAATAACACAATACAGTGGTTATAATTAAAAATCAAATAAAGCTATATATGTATGCATAAATGTAAATTTACGTACTTCCACATTTCATTCCAGGTTGAACAGTCAAGCCACAGGATTTAGCAACAAAGACAACTTTTTTCATACTAACAAGCTTCTCAACATCTGGTGTAACGTACTTGCACAGGCATGGAATATCGAGGTCTTTTACCACATCACAGCAATCCTTGGACGGTGGGATTTCCGGCCCTGCTGTTCGAACGTATTGCGAGCACTGGGATACCAGGCTCGGGATACTCGTCTCGCACTGGGCCAACACTCCCACGTACTCTCCCCAAAGAGTTGCCATTGTCACCAACATTGCCAGGCTCAAGAAACGAAAGCTTGATGAGGCCATTAGCTATTTTTACTCTCTCCTTTTTTTATCTAAAGAAACTATGATGGTTTGGGGTTGGGGTTTGGTTTGGTTTGGTTTGGTTTGATATATATATTGAGATTTGAGAGTAAAAGTTTGGTGATTTCTTCTCAAATGGTTAATATTGATTTTGGCATTAATAATGTTCATAAAGGATTGGCCAATCTAACGAGACCCTTTTTCTGTAAGTGGGGTTAATCTAATTTGTTTTATTCCATATTTGAAGTATATGTTGATTCTTTCGGTTACACTCTCAAATTTTCTTTTTCTTTTTTGAAATTAGTCCCTTACAATTTCTTTTCATTATTTTTTTAGGGAAAACTGCATATTTAGTACCCTAACTATGCTCACGTTACTGTTTTGCTACCCTAACTATTATTTTTGGTAAAATGGTACATAAAGTTACATTTTTGTTTTGTTTTGGTACCTATGTCGTTTAAAATAACGGAAATGTGACGTGACTTGTGTAAATAACAATTTTAGTCCAGAAGCTTATACAATCTATCAATTTAAATATTATATTAATTTTTGGATTAAAATTGTAAATTCCTCATTCTTCTTCTTCTTTCGGTTAAACACTTTTTGGGTTTTGGGGCTTAAAAATCATGCTAGAGACAATCAAAACTTTAGGATTTGAGGATCAATAGGGGCTAATGCAGGGTCCATTGGAGGACCCAAACCCCACGATCGGGAGATCGGTGAGAATACGAGAGGTGAAAAAGGGATGGGACAAAATGGGATCGAAGATTTGCAAACCTCTCTCGGCGAGAATACATATAAGTGTTTTAGACTAAAATTGTGATTATACCAAGCCATGTTATCATCTTCGTTAGTTTTTTAACGGCTGAGGTACCAAAACAGAACAAAACCGTAACATTAGGTACCATTTTGCCAAAAATAATAGTTGGGGTACTAAAATAATAACGCGGATATAGTTGGGGTACTAAATATGTAGTTTTCCCTTTTTTTATTAACCACCGGTATCTGATTCATTGGTTGACTAATTTGGATCGGGTTATGCAAAGGTTTATTATAAGGACGACCCTCTCAACCTAGTTTTTTTACTTACAATACCAGCCCAACTTTGTTTAAGGAATCTAATGTCTCAGCTCGACTTTCAAGTTTTACACTTTTTTGGACCGTTGGATGAATATAAATGGATGAATGAGATTAACAGTAGAAAATGTGAAGATTGTCACTTGGAAAAAATAAGGAAATAATCTTAGTCATTTATTACCATCATCCAACGGTCCAAAACATGTATAAAAGTAATTGGCTTTTACACAATGTAAGTGGATCCTAACCCTATATATATATATCCAATTACACAGTGTAAAAGTTTTGAATTTTTACACATTTTTTGGATTGTTGGATAGGTGAAATGGATGACTGAAATTAACAGTAGGATATGTGAAGATTATCACTTGGAAAAAAAAGTAAGGAGTTAATCTCAGCCAAAATGTATAAAACTTAAAAACGTTTACATTGTGTAAGTGGATCATATATATATATATATATATATATATATATATATATATATATATATATATATATATATCCAAAACAAACCAAACCTAAAACCCTAGCCATTTTTTTCTTTTTCCTTTCAACCATAATCGTTTGTTTTTTTATTTTCTCTGTTTAATCGGAAGCGACGCCAGTCTTTGTATTGGTTGTCGATCGTCGGTGATTCATATTTCGTTTGTTTTCTTCTAATTGTTATTTTTTCCTCCACACATTTTGTTGCACTTTCATTTACCTCTGTGGCATGTTTTCTTTGTCTTTATGGCACGTCTCTGCCTTATGGCATGTTTCTATAGTTACTTTTACAGATTTTTGGTGTTTGTACGGTGACTCTCAAAAAGCTTGTTTTTTTATTTGTGTTTGTCGGTGGCCACATAGAATTTGATCCCCTTTTAGGTTATTTGTCGATGTTATCTATAGCGAATCGTCTTTTTTATAATAGGTGTAACACCCCTAAAACTGGCATAGTTAAAAAACTGGATTCCGGTGATCGAAAATTTAAATTTTCGGCAAGTCAAAATGATCATTGACCATCTGATTAATTTCACATGTATTGATTGATAATTATGCCTTGTCATTGACATTGGACTACATTGAATAACATTGAAAACTTAAGGAACATTGCATAATGACTAGAATGTGAAGATCGAACCTTAAGTAGCCAAAGTGCAAAGATTGAGAAGTTGAAGGACTAACTTAGTAAATAACCCCTCAATGGATTAATCACCCTTTTACGTGGACTTTGGAGAATGGATTCTTTCACCCCCAAAGGTTTCCTAAATTACTATAGTAATTAGAATAAAAGAAAGAAAAGAAAGAAAGAATGAGATATATGACTATCGTGTGAAAGAAAACTAAGCTAGCACCTTCCCTTCTCCTACCTAAGCACACATCTCCATTGAAGCTTCATCCAAGCTTTGATTTCCTTTGGTTTGTTGAACCTAGCTAGTTTCTAGCAATTGATTATGGTAAGTTGTTGGGTTGTGAGGGGCTCGATTCCTTCAACCGTTCTTTCTCACCAAGTGGTGGAGAAGTGGAATTTTGGGTGGATGTGGTGTGGAAGCTAAAAGATAAATGACACAATGATTTTAGTGTGGTTCAACCTTCTAACCAAGGTCTACATCCACTACCTTAGCTTCCCACTAAGGATTTCCAATCAATCCACTATTGATTCGTTCCCTTTTCTAGGCTTAGGAGGAAACCCTTATACACCGATCAAACTTTCTACCCAAAGCCTTGATCAAACCCTCTTTACAAAGAGAAAAGATAAGCAAACTTAAATCCCTCTAATAGGTGATTATTTGCACAAATAAGCTCTCACCCAAAACCTAAAACACTTGAGCAAATTTGACAATTTTGGCTCACTAGTGTTTGTCTATACAAAGAAATGACAATTTAGTGCTAAGACAAATTCTTGATCATTTGTTGATTGACAATTGAAGCATTAACCTTTACTTGATGCTTGGAGGTCCCATTTATACTCCTTAATGAGTTTGTAGCCGTTACTAGTCGTTGGGGTTGAATTGGAGCCGTTGTAGACTTAATTTCCCACCATAAATGCAGTTCTGCAGCTGATCGTTTCGAAACACTCGAACCCGTTTCGAAACACCCTTCAAGTAGAAAGAGTCGTTGCAGTCTGATGTAGCACCTGTACCGAAACGCCCTTGGCCATATCGGAACGCCCGTATCAAAACACCTAGCCCCGTATCGAAACGATCTGTATTTAAATGTTAGTTGAGAAATAGTCATTGGGGGTTTATGACCGTTGTGATCGATACCACGTAGGCGTATCGAAACGGTATAGCTCGTATCGAAACGCTTGGCAAAAATCCACTTCCAGAAAGGACCCATTTCGAAACTCGTTTTGAAACGTTTTGACACTGGAGGACCCCGTATCGAAACACCTAGGGGTGTTTCGAAACACCTGGAAGATTTTGTCTAGTTTGGCTTTGAAAACATGTAAAAACCTTTGAAAATATCCCCTAAACATAGTTTCAAATTATTTGGACTTTAGAAATAGTTTTGAATTCTTTTTAACTTAGTCCAAAATATTTTTCAATTATTATATCAAAACATTAGTTCTACAATAAATTGATTTACAAAATTTTCTTCATAAATTTCAAGAAGAAAAAGATTTGATTTCCAAAGATCTTGAAAAGAAAAATAGTTTTGGAAAATCAAATTTTTATGTAAGACAATCTAGTGCCCCTAGATTTGTAAAAGGAAAATGTTTTAGAAGTATTTGGGTCCCAAAAGGACTTAGTACTTCAATTAAAAAGGATGAAATTGAAAAATGGATTCCTAAGGGTACTAAAGTTTGTGCCACTAACGTTTATGGATCCAAAGCAATTTGGATACCAAAAATCACTTGATTGTCTTTTGCTAGGTGTGATGGAGAGTGATCAACAAGTCAAACCTTGAGGGGGAGCTCCATGCACACAAGGAAGAACACTTGAAGAAGGAAGGCTTTACATCCTCCCTTGGACTCAAGTGTGGTAAAATCTAGTTGTTTTTGCTTTTATTTGATTTATTTTTTCATTTAACACAACTAGATGATCATATATGTTGGACTAACATTTTGATGATGCTTTGAGTAAGGGGGGCATTTTAAAACCAAAATTCTTAATTTTGTCAACTTTTTCACCTCTATTGTTATTTTGAACTTAAAAGTATTTTGAATTCTTTTTGATATAACAAAAAAGGGGGAGAAATGGTTTGAAAATTTGAATTTTCAAATGAATAAGGGGGAGCTCAAATTGATTTCAAATTTTCATCTCTTATTCACAATTTTAAATATAAAGGGGGAGAATCCCAAACAATTTTTCAAGTTAGTTTTATTATATCAAAAAAGGGGAGATTGTAGAACTAATGTTTTGATATAATAATTGAAAAATATTTTGGACTAAGTTAAAAAAAAATCGAAATTATTTCTAAAGTCCAAATAACTTGAAACTATGTTTAGGGGATATTTTCAAAGGTTTTTACATGTTTTCAAAGCCAAACTAGACAAAACCTTCCAGGCGTTTCGAAACACCCCTAGGTGTTTTGATACGGGGTCCTCCAGTGTCAAAACGTTTCGAAACGGGTCCTTTCTGGAAGTGGATTTTTGCCAAGCGTTTCGATACGGGCTATACCATTTCGATACGCCTACGTGGCATCGACCACAACGGTCATAAACCCCCAACGCCTATTTCCCAACTAACATTTAAATACAGATCGTTTCGATACGGGGCTAAGCGTTTCGATACGGGTGTTTCGATACGGCCAAGGGCGTTTCGGTACGGGTGCTGCATTAGACTGCAACGGCTCTTTCTACTTGAAGGGTGTTTCGAAACGGGTTCGAGTGTTTCGAAACGATGAGCTGCAAAACTGCATTTATGGTGAGAAATTAAGTCTCCAACGGCTCCAATTCAACCCCAACGGCTAGTAACGGCTACAAACTCATTAATGAGTATAAATGGGACCTCCAAGCATCAAGTAAAGGCTAATGCTTCAATTGTCAATCAACAAATGATCAAGAATTTGTCTTAGCATTAAATTGTCATTTCTTTGTATAGACAAACACTAGTGAGCCAAAATTGTCAAATTTGCTCAAGTGTTTTAGGTTTTGGGTGAAAGCTTATTTGTGCAAACAATCACCTAGTAGAGGGATTTAAGTTTGCTTATCTTTTCTCTTTGTAAAGAGGGTTTGATCAAGGCTTTGGGTAGAAAGCTTGATCGGTGTATAAAGGTTTCCTCCTAAGCCTAGAAAAGGGGACGAATCAATAGTGGATTGATTGGAAATCCTTAGTGGGAAGCTAAGGTAGTGGATGTAGACCTTGGTTAGAAGGTTAACCACTCTAAAATCATTGTGTCATTTATCTTTTAGCTTCCGCACCACATCCACCCAAAATTCCACTTCTCCACCACTTGGTGAGCAAGAACGGTTGAAGGAATCGAGCCCCTCACAACCCAACATAAACCCATTGATTTTCTATTGATATCCATGATGAATTCATGAAGAAACCATGAAATCGAACCTAGTAAAACCTCAATTAATTCTCATGGATTCTTGGGCTTATATATTGTGTTTTATTGATAAAAAAATAGTCATAGATATTGTTTATGACTATTGAATTCATAGAAATGGATTTTGATGAATTTACTTGTATTTTCTATTTAGCTCAATCCATTGGTGGAGAGAATTCACCAACACCTAACAAGCCTCCTAGCAAAGGAATTGTAATCCGAGAGCCCTAGTAGCTTTGGAATCCTCAGTTATTGTAGTTGTGTCATGGTAATGGCTTGGTGCCATCTCTTTGCATTGTCTATCATTGTGGTAAGCATGGTTCATCATTTTGGTAAGCTTGAGTGTTGGGTTTTATGGTGCTCGATTTCCTTCAACCGATGTGTCTGCCATGTTTGGAGAAGATTGGATTTTTGGGTGTTAAAGTGGAAGCAAAAAAATTGGAATTAGACACAAGGATTTATAGTGGTTCGGCCTTCTAACAAGCACCTACATCCACTACCTTAGCTCCCCACTAAGGATTTCAACCAAATTCACTAAGAATTTTGTCCCCTTTTCTAGGCTAAGGAGGCAACCTTTACAACCCTCAAAGCTTTCTAC
Source organism: Hibiscus trionum (assembly GCA_030270665.1). NCBI lineage: Eukaryota > Viridiplantae > Streptophyta > Magnoliopsida > Malvales > Malvaceae > Hibiscus > Hibiscus trionum. Next base: position 32,907,075 of record BSYR01000026.1, on the reverse strand, counting down.
TCAAAGCTTGAGTAAACTCTCTTTACAAGAGAAATTCTAAGCAAACTTGAAATCCCTCTAATAGGTATTTGTTTGCACTATCTAGCTCTCACCCAAAACCTAAACACTTGAGCAAATTTAACAATGTTTAGCTCACTAGTGTTGTCTATACAAGAAAATGGACAATTAAGCTCTAAGACAAAATCTTAATCATAGTGTTGTTGACAATTGAAGCATTAGCATTCTCTTGATGCTTAGAGGCCTTTTTTATACTCCTAATTGAGTTTTTAGCCGTTAGGGTTGAATTGGAGCCGTTGGAGACTTTATTTCCCACCATAAATGCAGTTCTGCAACTCCCCGTTTCGAAACACTCGACCTTGTTTCAAAACATTCCTAAAATAGAAAGAGTCGTTGCAATCTGATGCAGCACCCGCTTCAGAACAACCTTCATCGTATCGAAACGGTCTTATCGAAACGTTGATTCTCGTATCGAAACGTTCTGCAATTTAAAAGGCCGTTGAGGGTTTTGACCGTTGAGGTCATTGCTACAAAGGCGTATCGAAACGGGAGTCGCCGTGTCGAAACGCTATGCAAAATTCTCACCCAGGTCAAGCCTCATTTCGAAACAGACAAGCCTGTATCGAAACGCTTTGTCTCTGTGAAGTCCTGTATTGAAACACTTAGGGGCGTTTCGAAACACCTGGGTGGTTTTTCAATGTTTGGCTTTAAAAACACTTTAGAAACCCCTTTAAAATACTTCAAACGTATTTTCAAGATATTTGGACTTAAAAGCAAAATTGAAATCTTTTCAATTTAGTCCAAAAATATTTTTCAATTATTATATCAAAACATTAGTTCTTCGTTGAGTTCATTGATACATTGACTTATAATTGAATTGCAATATAGCATTTCCATTGTCAGTGATTTGATAGCATTTGTTAGGCTCGATACCTTCAACCGAATTACTTGCCAAGTGTGGAGAAGTTGTATTTTTGGGTATTTTTAGTGGAAGCAAAAAGACAAAGGATTTATAGTGGTTCAAGCTTCAAACAAGCTCTACGTCCACTACCTTCGCTTCCCACTAAGGATTTCAAACAATTCACTAAGAATTCTTCTCCATTTCTTGGCTTAGGAGGCAACCAATTACAACCTAGACTCACTCACCAAGTCTAGCAACCAAAGCTCACAAACCGAGCTTTGGGATCACTCTCTTAACAAGAGAAAACTTAGCAAACTAGAAATCCTTCTAAAAGGTTGATGTTTGCACTAATTAATCCCTCACCCAATCCTAAAACACTTGAGAAAATGTAACAATGTAAGCTCACAGCTGTTGTCTATACAAAGGATGGAAAATTAAGCTCTAAGACAAATTGTCATCAATAGTTGTTGACTTATGGATCATTAGTCTTCCATAGATGCTTGAAGGTCCCTTTTATACTCTCAATTGAGTTCCTAGCCGTTGGAGACCGTTGGGGCCTTTATTTCCTGCAATAAATGCAGTTTTGGAGCTGTTCATATCGATACGCGGGTAGCCGTATCAGTACGCCCTTCTTCAGAACTAGCCGTTGAGCTCTTCTCAGCTGATGCGTATCGATACGCCTGGGAGCGGATCGGTACGACCTACAATTCAAATGACCGTTGGGAAACTAGCCGTTGGGGGTAGTTAAAATCGTATTGGTATGCTACAAAGCGTATCGGTACGACTCTGCTCTGTATTGATATGAAAAAGCCATATCGGTACGGGTTTTGGCTATTGGAATTTTTCTGTAGCTTGAAACCCTAAAGTGTATCGATACGGTGTATACCGTATCGATACAGTGGCTTGAAAAACAAAGGTTTGACTACGTTAAAGACATTTTAAATCATTCCAAAGCCTTGTAAAATTCATCAAACATATTTTCAAGTTGCTTGGACTTATTAACATTTTGAAATCTTTTAATTTAGTCCAAAACAATTTTTCTATTATTATATCAAAACAAACATCTAAACAACATTGAACATTGATTATTGAAACAAGTGATGAATATTGTACATTGGCATTATTGAACAAGGTAAGTATCGACCAATGTGAACATCATTGACATATACACTGGACCTTGGATACAAGTATATTTGGATACAATTGGCATGCCAATAGAATTCATTGAGCTCACGTATGGGTAGACCATGATCCTTGGGCTAAGACCCTTATTGGCGATGTTGGAGGGATGATTGAGTAATTGGTCTTTAGTGATGTCGGCGGGATTGACCATTCATTGTATTGGCGATGTTGGTGAAATCCGAGTATCCATATATGGAATACATTGATCTTAGTATGCTTATTGAGTTGCTTACCAAGCATGAGTATGAAAAGCATGACATTGATGCTATTGATATACACTATATTATATATTGGATTTTTGTTGACTATCTCACTAGGTAGGTAAGCCTAACATAGTTCATTACATACCATTTCAGGTTCCATAGCTCAGTGACGAGGATCGTGGTTAGCCGGTTGCAAGTCACCTCTAAGTCTCCTTTTTGTAATGTATATTTACCCTTTGAACTCCTAGAATGGTGGCATATAGCTCTAGTATGTTTAAATGACATGTTAGGTATATTATGAGCATGTAAGCCTAAAGTATGCATGTATGGTATGTTTTGGAATTGGGGATGTTTATTAAGATTGCATACATGGATAAAATGCATCTTCATTAGCTTATATGTTGTTAAGGTTCTTAAAATGAGACATGAGCATGAAACATAGGATATAAAACTTATTGAAAACTACTGATATTAATCAATGAGTAATTGGACATGTATTAGTAGAGTAACCAGTTTAAAAACCAGCAAAAATATAGAATTACAGAACATGGCGTACCGATACAGGTGGATGTGTATCGGTCGGTACATGTGTGCATATTTGAACCAAACTACTATAAGGGGTACCGGTATAGCTCTTGGTGTATTGGTACGGAATTTCGTTACTAGAATTTGCATGTTTTCCGGGGTACCGGTACGGAATGAACCGTACCAATCCCCATTATCGATATAAGCCTGGTACCGGCACGGCTTAGTCTGTACCGATACTGAAATTCTCTACTGGAATATAGGGGTTGCATTGGGTATCAATACAGACAATCTCGTATAGATACCCACATTAAACTTTAACTAAAATAATGGTCATGCGTACCGGTACGCCCTATCAAGTATCGTTAACAAGGTAGGTAATTTTGTTATTGACATGAACTGGCTTTTCACACTTTGTAAAACAGTCCTTAAATTTGAGTGGATTAATTGGATATGTTATTAATCTCAAAACTTAGTGAAACTTATCTTGTATGCTTAATATGACATTAATTGAATATTGACATTGTTAATTATTGGTAAGGACCTTAATTTACTAAATTTACAGTTTAGTCCTTAAACTTTGAATTCATTTCATTTTAACCTTTATTGACGAATTGGTTAATGAAATGAATGTCTTACGATTATGTTTGTTGAAACACGACAATTATTGGCATTCATTGACTGGAACGTTATATACATCGCATCGATTTTCACCGTATAGTTTATGTTATTGGTCATCGGTGATATGTCCGATCCGATTCTCTACCAGACCGATAAGGGGATGTTACAATAGGCGTGAAAGGTTGTTGTTGATTTTGGGGATTCGTCTAGTTTGTGTTTTGACAACTCCACAGGGACCCTTCCTACAATGGACCGTAGAGATTTTCTTTGGTGCAAAGAGGAAGTGTTTAATCTGAGTAGTGCAGCGCTTGTCTTTTCTTTCTAGATTTACAATTTTTTTTGTTCTATTGGATGTTATAAAACCTCTATTAGATTATGTTTTGGTTTTATTTTGTTTATTAATAAAACTGACTGGTTAATGTGTCACAATATATATGTATAATAATGGTTGAATATATTTCTTTCATCCAAATAATGTTAAATTTGTTGATGTCTCAACGTAAGGTGGAGAATTTAAGGTGGTTGACATGGTGTTTTTATTTGAAGATTAGTGATTTATCTTTCTGATTTGAGTAGAGGGTCACCAGCCCATAGTGAATGAGAAATAAAGCTCTTTTCGGTTGTTCTTTCTATTTTGGCCTCTTTCCTAGAGGTGGCAAACGGTACGTTCGGTTCAGATCATTTCGGATCTGACTATATTTGGTTTAAGTTCAGTTCGAGTTTGGTTCAGTTTTAGTTCGGGTCTATAGTAATTTCGGTTTGAGTATCATTTCGGTTCGGCTGCTTTTCGGTTTGGTTGAATTTTGGTTCGGGTCAATATCATGTTATTAGGAGATCGATTGGTTTTAGTCAGGTTTTTAGGTCGAGTTAAGTTTTTACACCCTATATATGACTTTACATAGCTTGTATATTTGGCTTTTTGGTGAGTTGTGCAACAGTTCACATCCTATCTTTCTTTATTTATTTTAATATCTTTTATTTATTTCGATTTACCTTCGATTCAGATCCATTTTCGATTCAACTAAAATTCAGAACGATTTCGATTTATTTCGATTTATTTCGAGTTTTAGGTCAAATTCAAGTCAACAATTTCAGTTCTCAGTTTAAGTTTGCCATGTATCCTCTTCCCTTGAATGTCATTGCTTTTATCCCCCTTTCATTGTAAGTCAGTTAGACCTCTCGACTGATGGGTTAGAACATATTTATATTCCTTTATTTGAATGTCAAATGAATTTAATCTATAAAAAAAAAAAGTTTAAGATTATCCTATCCGATGTGTTGCCTATATCGATCAAGCAAACCTATGTCTCTACTTAGGTGTCAACCTGTTTGATAGCTAAGATGTGTAAAAATTTAGATAAATAAAAATAATTAAACGAAATTTAGGAGTATAACTCCTGTTTGGTAAAGAGCGGTTTGGGTAAAAATTAGAGGTTTGAGGCATAATTAGAGGTTTGACTAGTCAAATCCGCTAATATTGTTGTTTGGTGAATAGCGGATTGAAAGAGCGGATTGGGGTGAAACTGCTAATTTTGAAAAAGCTCATATTATGAGCTTTTTGAGATTAGAGGTTTGATATTAGAGTTGTAAAGACTCTTTTACCCTTACCAATTACCAAAAATCTCCAAATAACCTAAATTAAATATTTCTCACCCTATTTATAAGCTAATCCTATTTATTTTTTCTTTTTATTATCGTATATTTATATGTGTATTCGAATTTATTAATTAAATAAATTATATTAAAATAATTATATAAATAATAAATTAATATATAAATCATTCGAATATGTTCAGAAAAATTATATTAAAAATAATTTTTATAATCTAATTAATACTAATTAGATACAAAATATTGATAACTAATAAACTATTCAAACAAATATTGAATATAATCATGTCCTTATATGTCATTTTGCTTGTTAAAATAATCTAACAGCTATAAGCTATCAGTTAATTTTACCAAACACTTTTATACAATCAGCTAATACAATCCGCTAGTCAAATCAGCTAATACAATCAGCTATCAGCTATCAGCTAATGCAATCCGCTATCAGCTATCCGCTAATTGCCGGGCCATAATATAGGTTTATATTTTCTTTCCTTTTATCAAAATTTACGCAACAAAAAGTCTTAGATGGTGTCATGTTATTTGGATTATAAATACAAATACCACCTATGATATAATATTTATTATCCTTTACGAAAAAAAATATTTAGATTATTTCTTAATTAAATTTGTGTCGAATTAACTCATGCATCCTACTTAATTAAAAATTTAATAAATTGTATAGATAATACATGTATAAGATTATAACTACAATGAGCATATATTATATATAATAATTTTAATAAAGGGTAAACTACATTAATCATTACTCAACTTTTTTCTCACTCCTATTTTAGTTATTAGAGTTTAACAATTTTCAATTTAATAGCTTAACTTTCGAATTGTTCATATTTTGGCCACTCTCAAATGACATGGTTATAAAAATATAAAAATTCGATTAATCCTTAAAAAAAATTGGGTAATTATTTTTTTACTTTGCTTATTAAATTTACCATATTATCATATTTGATATTTTAATAAGCAAAATAAAAAATATTACTCGAATCAAATATTCCAATTAATCGATCAATCGATTATTTGATTTAATTGGTACAATATAATATCGAGAATTGAATAATCTAAATTTAGCAATTAACCAAAGTATTTTTTCAGGATCAATCGAACCCAATTTCGGTACAAACTTTTAAAATAAATTATTTCGATTTGATTACGGATCACATTTTTAAGCAAAATTGATTAACCGATCTAGTATATTATATACGATATTTCTATATTTTATGTATTAAAATATCTTATACTGTAGTGATTTTGATATTTTTTTATTTTTTAAAAAAAAAAGTTTCGGCTCTAGGTAGGATTAATAGGTGTGAACTTTCAATTTTTGACTTTCTAGTTTATTTTACACTTTTATAACATCCGAAAAATTATTAAATTTATCATATTATCATATTTGATATTTTAATAAACAGAGTAAAAAATCATTTCCGGAATCAAATATTTCGGTTAACTGGTTAATCGATTATCTGATTTAATTGGTACAATATAAGATCAAAAATTGAATAATATGAATTTACCAATTAACCAAAATATTTTTTAAGGATTAATCGAATTTTTCTATTTGTATAAACATGTCATTGGAAAGTGGCCAAAATATGAATAATTCAAAAATTAAGTTATTAAATTAAAAAAATTTAAACTCTAATGACTAAAATAAGAGTGAAAAAAAATTAAGTGATGATTGGTGTAGTTTATCCTTTAATAAATTCACATTTGCATAGTGAATAAAAAAACGAGACACATGAATAATCATATTAGTGTAAAGTTGAGTTGCCTTTACGAAATCGCTTTCAATTATGGCTCAAGCAACGTGACCCATCTGATTCAGAGGTTTGTGTTGTTGTTTTGTTTAACCATTTATATCTAATTTATTGGTTAATTAATTCGGATCGATTTTATAGAGGTTCAATTTGGGGCGACCCTCTCAACCTAATTTTCTCTATTTACAATGCTAGTATTCGAACCCATTACCTTACTTAAGGGACCTAACACCTCATCCCATGTGTGGATGTAGCATAGAAAGTGAGAGTTCAATTGACCCCACTTGATTTGTTGGGTATGGTATTTTCAATGTTAATATAAAATTGTTCGTAGGAAATATTAGATTTGACCCCGCGTAATTTGTTAGGGGTATGAGGTCAACAATATTTATTGTAGTGGTATGAGAATTTTTCATACCTTATACTTTACTCTTGACCCCACTAAATGAAAATATAATTCGGCCACTATTCATCTTGCTAGACCAATTTATACATGTTTGTGTTAATTGATTAATCTCTACCGTTTATTGCATGCTTTCTAAAACCAGCTATGCATTGTGAACAATGTGGAAAAATGTGATCCTTGGAACCACAACAGTAACATACCTCAGAAGCTTTCCAGCATTCACATGAATCATGAATGTTGTTTGTGGCAGTATTTGGGTCAACGGTACTCTTCATTCATAGAGGAATTGCTAACAATTTTTAAGTCACCAGTTAATAATGAATATGAATTATTTTTTATAATATTAATGAATATGAAAATTTAAATTCTTAGATGACATATATTGATTGATACGGACATTTCAAAACCAAACAATGTTAGTCACCTGACCAAACAGATCTTTATTATCGTGAAAATTGATAACAATTGTTCTGTTTATTAAAAATTTGACCTTAATGACACCTAGCCATTTAGAGTCGTCAGTATTTTTAACGATAAATAACTACAATGATTGTAATATAAGTGAATTAAAAAATTAATAATTACAAACATGACTAATAATGATGAGGAGGATGTCTGTCAATCTTTACAACCTTCAAAAACCAATCAATTAAGCAAAGCAATCTTCTTATGGATCACTGCATTGTTTATAATTCGTAGGCTCAAATAAACATTTTTTATACATCTATTTCTATTGGAAATGAATCATTCCAATGTACCGTTTAAAAGTCTTTAATGATTTCAACATCAGATCATTTACATGCAACTCTAGTCCTAGTCCTAGTCCTACAAACAGATCCAACCCCTACCACTTTATCTCAGTCCAATTAAATGTTACTCAAAATCTACCCTAACTTGTTTCTGTTCCATCATCTAACAAATTCAACAGATATGCTAACTTATCTCAGGAGAGGCTCCATCTGCAACCGTCTTTCAAATGATCGTTGTGAAACTCCAGATCGTACAGCTACCTGTCGTGATCCAAGTATTCCGATTTAAGCTTCAATTGAATACTTCAGATCATCATGGTAATGGCACTCTGCCTCATCATCCACAGTTGCAGGAGCATCAGGTCCTGTATTGATCCTACTATCTTGCAACATAACTTCTCATCAAATGTTAATGTTAGTGTGTATGGTTTCAATTCAATGTTAAAAGTTTGTCATGCATCTATACTCTACTTCTCCTTAAAGCAGTCCCATTTGGTTTGAATTCATATTCCGAGTTGGAACTCTGCTCCTTATGCAACCACAAACTCAAAGAGTTGCACTAGGGAGATTGTTCTTGAATTAACATAACATGGAGAGAGGGCACCATGTACTTCCTCAGAAGATTCAGTCCTATGTACTAACACCATTTTGTAATTCAGCCAATTCAGATTCATCAACTCTTTTGGGACAGAGAGGAGGGGTTGTCTTACGGCAGACATGACACCTAAACCCAATAATCTTGCTTTTCTTCACTGAATCAAGCCCATAAGCATCTCCATGAAACCATTCTGCATAAATAAGTTGAAAGAAATATTATGGAACAATACAAACAAAAAACTTTCAAGCATCAGCACATGGAGTGTGAATATTAATAGGCAGTAACCTACCGTGAGAATTGATAATAAAAAAAAAGAAAGCCGAAAATTAATTACCTTCACAAATTTCACATGCAATATAGTTTGAATTAGATCCATATCCTGATTCACAACAAAGAAGACATCTGGGTGGATCAGGGGTGACAGCCATATGTTCAGAAGGAGCAAAAAACATTTTTCTTTGAAATTGCATCACCCGTTCATCGTCTGGTTTACTAGATAACCGAAGACCATTAAGCCAGTAACTACTGTATGCCTTTGTTCTCTTCTTCTGCCAAGAAATTTCCTTTATCTTCTTAGGTGCTTTCTTCTTTGATTTCTTTTTGCCTTTCTTGCACCTACCGGGCTTTTTCTTTTGCAAAGTCACGTATTTTATTTTCCTAGGTGAACGGCGCAGTGGCACAGCAGCAGCAACCTTTTTATCCTTCTGCAACCTCAGTGACATTCGTACTGTCAGTGACTTTTCATTAGCCTTTTTACCTTTTTGTGGCAGTTTCCTTGCACTTTTTGCGCTCGTCTTCCAACTCTTTGTGTCACCCTTTCTTCTTTTCATGACATTACCCCCTTTTTGTTCATTGACATTCGACTTGCCATCTCGGCAGCGATGGCATGTATATGTACACTCAGCAATGATAGCTCCGGTGGATTTTCTAACATGCCTCTTGTGAAAATATCCTGAAATTATATCAAACTAATCAGAAATGTGATATATATGTAAAGAAAAACACGTATGATTGGAAGCTCATAAAAGCAATAACATCAGTCATGCAGAGCATCACTTTGTAAAACAAATCAAGCACTTAAGAGCAAGACAAATACACTTTACTAATGTAGAAGAGCACCACTTACCCTTACAATACTGACAGCAGACAGCTTCCCTGCCAATTTAATAAAAAAAAAAATCAAAGTTAATCAAAAGAAAACAATTTAGGAATAACAACTTATTAAGTATTAGGCCATAAACTATGAAAATGGGTATCCTTGAATATCCATTCACACCAAAAACTTATCACTAGTTCTGATCAAAAACTTATCCCTAAGCTTTGAAGCTTTGGGTCATTTCTCTATGAAGGGTTTATTACTATTTAGTGCTTTAAATAAGAATCATGTAGACTAAATAATTCACCATCCCAAATATAGTCAGTGCCATTATCTTGTAAAGAATAATTATTTATAAACACCAGCAAAAAATGTTAAAATGTCAATTTTAACATCATGCTATGGTATCTAACAAAACATATCTTTTAAGTTCTTTTCAGTCTTAGTTATTTGAGACAGGGATTCTGATACGGGGACAAGAAATAGCAATTTCCAAAATTATAGGGTACAACATATAAAATAAATTTTAAAATTCTAAATAGATGTAAAAATAGTCATAAATATTCCTTAAAGTTCATACTTCATAGTAAATTAGAAAATAAAATTCATAAACAAACCGCAATATTAAAGTATCAAATCTCAAGACTCAAACAATAAATTAAGTCTAGAACAATATTACACAAAAGTCATGCCTTTTTACAATTATATTATACTTACAAAAGAAAATACAAGCTTGTACCTTTAAGTCTTTAACAACTAATGTGCAAAAAAGGTATTATTAGATGAGTCTGTACCTAGGGTTTTGCTTAGTTTTAAAACTCTTCGCATAAAATCCATACATTAACGAGAAACCAATTTAATTTCCCAATTCCTTCCCTGTCAACCAAGTAGACCATATCGTCGTGACAAAAATGGGCACAAAATTCACAAAGTAATCAAATCATTGAAGTCCAAATCCAGGAAGTAAGGGAAAACCAGTTGAATACCACGAAGGGAAGACATACCTGAAAGTTGAAATACAGGAAGTGGACAGCCTCTTTGGTTGGTATCATCTCTTGACCAGTTGCACTTGCCCTCTGGAATTGCGGAGTAAGAATTAAGAAAGTGAGAGTTCACAGAGTTGCATCTTGGGATTTCATTTAGGTTAGTTTTTCTTTTGTTTTTTAAGTTAAAATGCCAAAAATAACCCTAGGGACGCATGTGAAGGTCACATGTATCCCTGAAGTGTTCCCAAAAATATTTATACCGTCCCCGACTACTTTTAGACGAACCAATCAACGAGGGACGTCCCGAGCATGTACCCGTCCCAAGGATGTATTGGGCACTTAAAACCGTAAGAGGGTGTCGTACTCGTGCTTCCCACGTAAAAACAAGAGTTCCAATACCATGAAACTAAAAACCTGGGAAGACAAGTACAACACCCTCTTACCATTTTAAGTACCCAATACGTCTTCGGGACGGGTACTGCTGGGGCACGTACCGGGGATGTCACACGTTGACAGTGTACGACTTAAAGTAGTCGGGGACGATATAAATATTTTTGGGACGTTTCAGGAACGGCATGTGACCTCCACATGCATCCCCAGGGTTATTTTTGATATTTCAACTTAAAAAATTAAAAAAAGACCAACCTAAATGAAAACCCAAGCTGCACGACTCTAGTAACTCTCACTTTCTTAATTCTTACTCGACAATTAGAGAGGGTAGCTGCAACTAGTCAAGAGACGACACCAACCAAGGTGGTCGACTACTTCCTGGATTTCAACTTTTAAGTATGTCTCCCCTCAATTCATGGATTTCATCTTCCAAGGCCAAATCGTCGACCACTTCCTTTAATACTATTCCCTTTCTTTTAAATAGTATCTGGACACTGATTGAATTGACCAAGGCCTTATTATTTGATTGATTCACATGCGTATTAAACTGTAAGAAAAAAAAAGACTTTGCCTTTGTCTTGGATGGGTGCTATGTTGCTATTCTTATTGTTGTAGTTAGTACTTGTATGAAATGTTTGTTTTGGGGCATTTCTTGCTATGTGTTTTGTTCTATGGTTGTTGTTGTCTTTTGTTTGATTTGTTTGATTTTTAGGGGCTTTCAGTCTGGGTGATGATTTGATTTCTTTGTGATTTATTGTCACAAAAAATGGTCTGCTTGGTTGATAGGAAAGTGGAGGAAAGGAATTGGGAAAGTGTAAATTAAATTAGTTTCTTACTACTGTATGGATTTTATGGTAAGTGTTTTAGAACTAAACAAAACCCTAGGTACTAGACTCATCTAATAATGTTTTTTGCATGTTATTTTCTTTTGTAAATATAATATAATTGTAAAAAAACATGTCTTTTGTGTATGTTTTGTTTAATATTGTTCTAGACTTAATTTATTGTAGTCTTGCGATTTGACACTTTAATATTGTAGTTTGTTTATGAATTTTATTTGCTAATTTACTAAGTATGAACTTTAAGGAATATTTATGAATATTTTTACATCTATTTAATATTTTAAATTTTATTATATATGTCGTACACTGTAATTTTGGAAAATGTTGTTTCTCGTCCTAGTCCCCGTATCAATGCAACATAGCTAAAAACTATAAGAAACGATAAAGCACTCAAAAGTAATAGAGTGACGGTTTCTACCTGATGAGGACATCTTTGTTACAGTGCCCACATTGATAATACTTTGACCTTTCAGCTTTAGAGAAGAGATAGTGGAAACCCTTGTTCTTTGATGACTTCTTTGCCACGCTACTGATCTCAGAAGATTTTTCAGAAATCATCTTATTAGACATCCGAGCAATTTTCCTCTCTTCAAAACTTTTCACAAGATGCAAGGGCACATAAGATTCATTCAACCAATATTTCTTTCTTTCACTTGAAGATTCTTCCACAACAGTCCCATATCTTTTGACAATGTCTGGGATGATTCTCCTCTTCCCAAAATCAAGAAGATATTTCACCACATCTCCCTCTATGGATTTTCGGCGCACAACACATTTCTTGAATAGTCTAATTGATTTCTTAAAGTCCTTATCTAATGTAGCGAGAGCATGTGTGTTTTCAATGTCATCCCATCTAATGTTTGAATCAAGTTCTCTTACCTGAAAATATAACAAAAATAAGCCAGCATTCAAAATAGTGACTGGTTCATGAAAACTATGATAACCTTATTAAAAACATGTAATCGAAAATGCAAATAATCAAGGAAACCAACCAACCATGTAAGGTCAACTGCAAAATATTATAAACTGTCTCGTGTCCACTTAAGACATTTATAAATGAATACATATGGCTTAATGATGTAACCATAGTTGGCCAAAATCAAATAAAGAAACAATACCACAGAAATTAGAACCAAATAGCATTTCCTTTGCATACATATCTAATATGTGCAAAAAAAAGGTGGAAATGCACAAGCCACCATCTAAAGTTGAATCCTATTGGGGACCCCAGGGCAAAAACAAAACTTTTTCGAACTGCCAGACCTTTCAAGCCAGTTAATTCTGGCTTCTTGTCAAACCCATCATCTTCCTTCTCGGACTGTCGCTCTCTTCAACCCAACCACCTCCATACTTTCACCTCTCAACAGCCTGAAAATCTCAATTACAACATCTACTGCATCTCATCTTTGCAGAAAAACACCACCAGTGAACACACCATTTCTATTTGTTATTCTTTCCTCTTCAATTGAAGCACTTTATCTTTCTCTAACATACATCTAAAATGGTAGATCAACCACCATTCTCTTCCCTAAAACAACCAAAAATCATCTAATTCCAAATAAAAGTTAATTGCACATGGTACCAAAAACAAAGACCCAAAATTCCGCCCTTCCCAAAAGTGATTTTAACACGGCCATGATGAAAACTGACACAGAAGCCCAAGAAATTACCCTTCTAACAAAGTTCTCTCTTTAAACCTTTTTTGCCTTTTAAAACTTTTAATCAAGAAAATTAAAAAAGAGAGAGAGAATTGATACTTCTTTTCTTTTTACGTGGAAAAGAGAATAATTCTTTAATGCATTATATTATGATAAATTAATTTTTATTTACATATACCATTTGAATTTTTCCAAAGTTATATATAGTCTTTTTCCATACAGCCTCATGGGTTTATATGTAGTTATATAGTCTTTTCCTGTGTAGCCTCATGAGAAAGAAATCAATATTTGAATAGAAAATTTATTAAAGCCACAGGATATTATGCCTGCAATCACTGCAGCTACATGGAAAACAATTACAAAATAATAGAAAACTGCATGAAGATGGAAGTCAAATAGCCTATATTTCTTTACAATTCAATCAACATACACTGCGGGTAGATAGGCATCAATATTTTCCCTCCAGTTTTGCAGCTACTATCTATTACAAATAAGACATGAGGGCCATTAGGAATCATACCTGGAAAGCAAGTTGTTCTACATTAGTTGATGACTCAACAGCAGCTCGCCATGCAACAGATTTGCTTCTCTTTGAAAAATCTGAACTCTCAGGATAGAATATGCCCAGTATCTTTTTGCCTCCACCTGCAGAATTTAAACTTTAAAGAAATTCAGGATCATTACTTTTTTTAACAGTACCAACCAAAAACTTAAAAGAACAATAGGAAAAGTGCAGACCTTGCCTAGCGGCCTTGGAAACCAAAGAGCGGGGTAAAACCTTCCAATTGAACAACTGACGAGAAACCCTACCACCTCTCCACCAACAAATACTTGGTCCGACAGCAGGATTCGAGGTTCTTGTAATCCCATGCTTGGCGGATCCACGACTTGAAGCAATCACAATGTGAGAAGCTGAACCCATAGTGACAGCAGAATCCACATGTTTCATCCAATCTGTTGAAAGAGCAAGATGATGCAGGTTTGCCTCTAACTGTACATATGAGACTAATAAGGTCAGAAACCATAGAGAATAAGGTCTAAGTAGTATAACCTATATCACTGACCAGTGTTATATGCTTTAAGTGGTTATAGTTGATAGATGACCAGTATCTAGCTCAACTTATTGAAAGAGATGAGGTGGGAAAAGCTAATAACCCCATTTAACCTTCCAAAAATCTTGAGTGAACCAGATAAAAATTCACTACAAAACTCAGGTTCTAATGTGACCCTAACCCAAAGTCCAAGATTATTTGAACCTGAATATTTGCTTTGACATGATAATGTGGAAAAGTTTGTGGAACCCAAATCTCCAGCCAAAATCTAACCCAGCCCAACTTAAAGCTAAAATATCAATGATCTTAATGGAAAACTGTCCACAGAAGTAAAAAAGAAACCCAACCTGACCCAACCATTGCTGCCACCACTAAATAAACAATTTTCAACAAATTTCATTTCGCAGCAATCAGTGTTCTATGCGTGCGTATGAGTGAAATTTTGAAAGAGATTGAGTTAGATAGCAGTAACATATAAAACAGAAACTTCTACATTTTGCAGAAAATAACTACAAAATACTTACCGCTAGCAAAAAATGTTTAATAGATGCAAAACTAGATGCCTTGAGAATGCTTTTATGCCAGATCCTCATGTATTGTAGATTCAGCCATGGACCCGAAAGAAGCCCATTCAAACGATTTACGAGGGAAAATATATGACACATGACATCTATAACATGACCCTTTTTATTCCACCTTAACTGAAGGTCAACCATCTCACTTTTCGAAACTTCCGGAACACAACTCAAAGTAATTTTAAACAAGCAATCTGTATCATCCACAGGATATCTACAAGGGAAGCACCACCCACAATTTTCTTTACGAGCATCTACGTATAGATTATGGATATCCAGCCAATGAAACCTGTTGGATTTCTTCAAAATAACCTTCATCTGCTTCCCAATTATATCCTCCAGAGATTCAAGGGAATCATAATTTGTTTTCTCCGATGGCTTACGCATTAACTCTTCTACAACTAATGAGGCAGTTTGGGCAAAACTATAGTGGTTCATGTAGCCACTCCCAGGCTGCAATTGAGATGCATCACCTCTTTTTGCATTTATGAAACATGAAATTTGCTGAGATGCTAACTTTTTCTTGCTTCCTTGCTTATCATCTAAAACATTAGATACCAAAGAACTGTCTTCAATAGTTGAACATTTTCCTGGAATCTCAAATTGGTTTGAGACCTCAATAAACCCCTGTTTCTGAAAGTTAGGAAAGACTGAACCCATTTGCATTGTTTCAGCTGACCCTTCAGAACTCATATATGGAATTTCAGTTCCAGCCACCAAATCCAACATGTTAACCGGCTCTGCAACCTCAATATCAGGATGACCAGAATTTTCAGCAGCTCCCTTTTCTTCTGGTTTTCCACCAGCAGCAGTCTCATTCTTTATCATACATATTTCTGCAGAAGAAACAGTTGGCAGCGGTGAGCTAACAGTAGGAATTTTCCCCTTTCTACGTGTCTCTGAGCAAGCAAAATTCAGAGATTCAAAGTTATTACTAGAACCGTTTGAGCTAATAGCTACATCCCACTGCTTGCAAATCACTTTTAGTATGTCACTATACTGGCATGAAGATTTTATCACATCAAGTACATGGTTGAGGTCACATCTATGGTAGTAATTTGATGGGTATTCAGCATCAAATGAATCTAACCTGCAATAACAAAAATAAAATGTCAGTAATAGCAGAAGCAACAACAAATTGGAAGTCATTAACCCTGACATAAGTAATCCTTTGTTCCCATATTTTATTAGATGATGGAAATAAATGCTTGTATCCTGCTTAAGACACAATGGAATCTGAGATAGACAAAGACTGGGGAAATAGATGACAGTACATTCAGAAATGGACACAAACACAAGCAGAAACCAAATCATTTGGAGTAATAGACCAAAGCAACTCAAATTCTATCATGACATGACGCAATAAAATACTCCTCCATCAATTAGTTTAGTAGAAAATATAATTAATCATGGTTAACACGAAATTCTAACTGGTAACTGATTTTTGGACATGTGCAAAAGAATATATATTAAATACAGTGTTTGTTGTTCATATATTATTTTACTGTAATAAGTCACAAACTCTTGAAGTTGCCGTCTTCTGATTTTGTAGGTTTTCTGTTTATCTTCAGCAACCTCTCTTTTCTATCTATGTGTGTCTGCAAGCAATGGTAATATAACTTAAACAGAAATGTGCAACAAAAAAATTGGGTGAAAAACTGTGCAACAATATCATTTACACAGAATGATGATTAAAAATAGAAGCATGCTAACCATCAGTCAGTGGATTTTACATGGACATCAGCAATTCCCAAAAAGATCGTAATCATGTCGAATAAAATTATTTTTCTATACATCAAGGTAACACAAAGTGTCATAAATGGTGAGGATGGCTGTTAAAGGCTGTGTCAATTATGTCTCCTTCTCACATATAACTAACTAGACCCGTGTATGGATAGTGACATGAAGATTCCACGGATGAAGGATTATATACATATATATAATAACTCGTCAAGTTACTGCCTTCTTCACACAATAGGGTTAATAATAGCTACGAATAGCTGTTAAAATACTTTCAGACAAACTTAATAAGAATTTGGAGGGAAATGTAGGTAAAAAAACGAAAGACAGCAAGGGATTATGGTCACTCTTCATCAATAAGCCAGGAGAGAACTTCCAACTATTAATACAGACATGCATTCATGACTCATCAACAAAGGTTGTACTAGAAATCATTACTTAATACGATGGGTAAAACAAACTTACACTAACAAGTAACCACAGCTGTTATAATATAACCGACCATGAGGATCAATGCCCAAAAGCTCTGCTCCTCTAAGTGATTTACGAGGCTTCACCCAAGGCTTCTCTCTTTCAATTGCACATTCTGGGCAATACCAGTCACCTTCTGGCAAAAGAGCATTCACAACACCTACGCACTTTGAATGGTACGCAGCAGGACAGCCATCACAGCATATTAAACTCCCATCCATCTTACAAAGGCAGCAATCATCACTATTCCAGTCATTAGTGTCATCAATTAAATCCTCACTTAAGCCAGATCCACCTGATACGTCCATGGCAGCTTTTCTTTTCTGGTAAATCCCATTGTTCATATTTCGATCAAAATCTATGTCAGTCTCGGATGCCAAAGACCTTCTATTAAGCTCAGATCTTACAGCTTCCACCTCAACCAAATCATCACACAAACACCTAAGTATCTCAACCTTAACAGATGCAGGTAGTTTACAATAGTCACCTCTGAATAGTTTCAAACTAGTAAGATCAAAACCAGAATCCAATCCCAAACCATGAATGAGTAGATACTCAACCAAGAAAATGGGCCATGTAATAGAGTCCAAGAAACCCCAATTAAGACTCCTACATTGTATGATCAACAAGAAATATTAAACAATGATAACTGGGAAACAAAAACAATGTTGAAAAAACAAGGGCAAGAGAGGGAAAAGAAATGGAAAGAACAAAAATACCTTAAACATTCAGAAGCAGATTCAGAACCTTCATTTGATAGGTACTCCAAATGCTTTTTCAGAGTTTGCAAAATGGAAACATGAATACAGTCAAATAATGTGCTGGGGGTCTGGCACTTCAGTGCAGCCACAAAACCCTCCAACTCAAAGGGACTTAAAAATAATAAAGTACTAAATGACCGCAAAAAAGCATAAATAGAAAAAATATCAAGTACAGAAATCCCATCCAGATTCAAATTCTTGGAAGATGGTGGTAGTTGCAGTTTTGGAGGAAGAACGGGCTCTTCAGACAATTTATGACCTGGCCTAGTCGGTTTCTCCTCTGTTACTGCACTAACTGAAGGAGATATTGCCAAACCGGAAACAGCACATGTTGCAGGTGGTGGTGAGCTTGAAACATGATTTCTATAAGACCCTCTACGAGCACTTCTTCTTAAGACCCTTTCTGTTGAGGAATCCAAGTCCTTTCCAACCTTTATCCTCTTTCTTCGACCACTAGCTTGTTTGAATGCTACATCAACACGGCACCCATCAATTACTACAGTACCAAGCTCAGGGACACCCTCTAACACAACTCCACCACAACCATCACCCTTGACGACGTCCAGATCCACAACAGCACCCTTTTCAAGGATTCCTTCAACAGATCCAAAACCTGAACGATCTTCCTTCAATTCCTTGTTAGTAACACCCTCTGCAACATCCTTTAGCTCCATTATCTGTGTGTCATTAGGTATCTCAGCACAAGTGGTAGATTCTCTCACTTCCACTTGCCGTCCACAGTTATCATCAATAGCATCTTTGTCAACCTCCTCGTCAGCCCCTAAATTCAAATCAAAACCGCATTCCTTCCCTTGGGTTTTGCAATTAAGATTGATATTATCATCCAAATTGCAACTCGCGTCCAAATTCAAATCAATACACCCTCTCTTCTTCACATTCTCTCCCCCGCCACAAGAAATTTCATTATCAATTATATAATTATTACCACAGTAAGTATCATTAAGATTCAAATCAAACCCAGAAGAATTCAAGTCAAACCCATTTTTCATTTCAATATCCCCATTCCTATTTAAATTCAAATCCGTCATAGATCCAATTCCCTTTTCATCTACAGTTTCACTCAAATTCGCATCAATACCCTCATTCTCCTTCAGATTCCCAGCAAAGCCTTCAGTCAGATCAACAATTGTATTCAAATTCAAACTTGTATCAATAGCTAGGGTTTCTTTATTTGCAGTACCTGGACAAACACGAACTTTCCTCTCAACACGGCGTCGTTTTCTGGGCCTTCCAACCCTCGGCTTCTCACGGACAACCTCAAACTCAGGGTCGGATTTTGGGTCAAGGGATGGGTTTAAAGCATCAGCCATGCCAAGAGAAGCGACTTGATGAAGGTCGAGTTCCTCCGAATGGCCGTCCTCGTAAAGGATCTCGAAAACCCCAGATGAGGAATCAAAGGAATTAACAGTGCCCGAGTGAAGACCAAATCCTTTGAACTCTTCACGGATTTACCAACGAACTCCATTTCCTCATATTTTTTTCTTCTTTTTTCCCGCTGATTTTCGGTATTCTAGAAACTAAAATATTTGAGGAGAGGGAAAGAAAGAAAACCCAGAAGGGAAATGTTGATTCAAATTCAACCGTGAAAGATTTGGAAGGGTTTAGAGAAAGGAATTATGGGGGTTTATTTTTAGGACGGAGAAATTATTTGAATTCAAGGGTTGAACGGCTAAGACTTTGGTTTCTTCGTATAATGATATTTATGAGAGAATGAAGAAGAAACGGGGTGAAGTTGGGACGAAAAGAGAGGCAATTTTGGGTGAAAAACCCCTTTTTAATTAATATTGGGGAAAATGGCTCCCAAAAATTATTATTTGGCAAAATGACCCCTAAACTTGCCAGGTCGGCAGACCTCGCGTTATGTAGAACGCGAGGTACGAAATCGCGTTCTGCAGAACGCGATGTTAGTCGACGTGGCATTGTTGTCCGTGTTAACGGTTTTACAAGACCTCGCGTTCTTCAATTTGAAACGGTGGCTGGAATATATCGCACTGACCTCGCGTTCTGTAGGACGTGAGGTCTGTGCTTTTCCAGCCTGAACAACAAGGAAAAACAAGTGTTGGTAGGCTTGTTCGAACCGAATTTCGAGCGTGTAAATTGTATATTTTTAGCGATCATCGAGTTTGGGGTCGTAGTACTTGAAATTGTTTATCGTATGATACCAACATAGTTAATTTTCGTCAATTATACAATGATTTAAAATGGCTTCGAAAACCCTATGATAGCATACTTTTTTGAATGAAGTTGCATTTCAACAAATGTCAATAGGCATGTTCGAGCAGAATTTCATACGTATAAATTTTAAATTTTTAGCTAACATCGAGTTTGGGGTTGTAGTACTGGAAATTCTCTATCGTATGACACTGACACGGTCAATTTTCGTCCATTGTACGCTGATTTAAAGTTTATTCGAAAACACTATCATAACATATTTTTTTGAATGATTGAAAATATAAGATGACGGATTGTATAAATCGAAGTGGACTGACTTTATTGATTAGATTGTCATGTGCGAACTCACATATACAAATTAAAAATAATTAATTAATACGAGGGGATGAGCGATTAGGACACTTAGGAGCTGTGTGCCCAGTATTTCGACATATAGAACAATGCTTCTTTTGTCCGGTTTTCTCTCGATGTTCGACCAAATCCTCGGCACAGTATATTCTTGTAGAAGGTGGACGTCCTTTGGCTCGTAGTAGTGCTGGATCTGGGCGTATGATCGGTTCAGTGTCTACAGCATTCGTATCAACCTCATTTCCGATTGGAGGAAACTCTTTTTCGTAAACCTTAAGCACCGTTTTGAGTAAGTATACTGGATCAACCATATGCATGTATTCTATTCGTTGGTTAGTGCAAGCAGCAATGGTGTGTGCGCAGGGGTATTTGAAAGTTTGGAAAATTCCGCACTCGCAGGTTTTTTCCCTCAGATCTACCACGTAAGCGTTGTGCTGAATGCCTTCCAACCGCCTGGAAAATTCCGCAACATGAAACAAGTGTCCTTCTCGCGAGAAGAGAGTTGCTTGCATCTGTCTTGATTGACCCAATTGAATATGCAATCTTGTGCGGAAATCTGGATGGACTTTGTGTCCACCTGCCATGTACTCAGTTGCTTGCCTGCCCAAGGTTGCAAAAAGGGTAGCTAATCGATAATAGGTCGCTTTGACAATGGAAGTGATAGGCAACTGGCGAACTCCCTTCAGTGATGAGTTCACTGCCTCAGCCAAGTTCGTTGTCATGTGACCATAACGTTTACCCTCGTCATACGATCGAAGCCATTTTTCCTTTGGGATTTTTTCAAGGTATTCTGCGCCTTTTTTGTTTCTCGCTCTCAATTCCTCGAGCAGGTCAGCCACCTCTTGTTTGTAGTGCGAGTTGCCTACGGAATGACAGTTGAATAGTTATGGGAGTAAGAAATAATAAAAGGGAGTAAGAAATAATAAAGTAAATGAAAATGCCATAAGGACGTACCCATATCGAGCACCATTTGACGTTCATCACGGTTCTTGTATTGCAGCAGGTAGTTTACGGCTATGTGCCGCAAGCAGAAACGGTGGTGAATGTATGGAGGCTTCCAAAAGTCACCCAAATTTTGTATCGCCCACAGCAGCGCTGTGCCTCTGTCAAAAATAACACACACCCCTTCATCCCTTCTTCTTCGTATTACATGATCAAGGACATATTTTCGTAGGTTCTAAAGGAAGAACGTCCAAGACTCCAAATCCTCCTTCGGGACGATTGCGAATGCAACAGGAACGCATTTGCGATTGCCGTCCTGTGCTATACCTAGAAGTAGGATCTGTGTATATCTTCCGTACAACCATGTGCCGTCGATTTGGACCATCGGTTTGCAGTGCTTGAATGCGTTGATGCACTGGGGGAAAGTCCAAAATAACCGGTGGAATTGACAAACACCTCGGACGATACGATCATTTTCGTATGCCAGAACCGTATCAAGTTTGACAACCATTCTGGGGATGTGTTTCTGCAGGAGATTAAGCCACGGGCGCAACTCTTTGTAAGATTCCTCCCACCGGCCATACAATTCCTCTTTGGCCTTTTTCCTTGCATACCATGCTTTCCAATAACCTGGACGGAAGCCGGTGACTGCTAGAGCTGCAGCCTGACATGTGGGGACCGACACAGTGGGATTTGTTTTCACCAGTGTGGAAAAGATGTCCGCGAGGAACTTTGCATCCAGGTTCTTGTGATCCTGGTTGAGGCTAGCAACGGTGCATGTATGGGGCCCCTCAAGTTTTGTTATTTTCCAACGGTTGCCTGCCCTCTTCAACTCTGATATACGGATTTTCCATTTACAGCCTTGATCCTTTTGGACGCAGTGAGCCTTGTAGTATTTGGCTTGGGTTTTCTTCACCGTCGTCTCAATATTATGACGAAGGTTGTACTGCTTAACTGCCGCCACCGCAATTTCCTTGTTCGAGAACGCCATACCAATTCTTAGTTCACCATCAGAACGCATTATTGGCGGGATATTAATGCCCGACAAAACTCGCACAAAAGTGCACGTTATGTGGCTTCGTCATCTGACCAATTTAGATGAGTCTGGACTAAAATCTTGGGGGTCAGCTGTCTTGGCGTTTCTTATCAGAGACCTCTGCAGAAACGTTGACGCCTCCAAAGCATCGATGGGAGGATGCTGTTTATTCCTGCAGGCTTGGGTTTGGCTTCGGATCCCTTCTTTGGCACCACAGC
Organism: Hibiscus trionum; assembly: GCA_030270665.1. NCBI lineage: Eukaryota > Viridiplantae > Streptophyta > Magnoliopsida > Malvales > Malvaceae > Hibiscus > Hibiscus trionum. The sequence continues at coordinate 32,884,199 of BSYR01000026.1, read as the reverse complement.
TTAGGGTTCCCTCTCCTTTGTCATTTCCGCTTCTACGGAGGTACTACATAATCTACTATAATTTTTTTATTAAATTATTTTATTTAACGATCTTTTTCATTCTTTAAAGGTGGACCACCGCACTATCCCACACCGGCCTGCCGGAGTCCTAGAAAGAATACATATATATATTCGATGCCTTGACGGAGGACAAGGTAATTCAACGATTATTTTGGTTATTTCCATACTATTTTTCCAATAATATTTCATATAACCGTTACAAATTTTTTCATTCTTTTTAGTTCGTGTGGAGGCCCTACGCTTTAGAGGAGATTCGCGAGATTACTCCAGCAGATATTATGCAAGAGCGAGACCTCTGGATTTCCGTCGTGCCGCTGCTGAACTACGAAATTTGCGTGTGGCATTCTACGGATAGGGTACTCCGACAGTTCGGGTACGTCCAAAATGTTCCACCCCCTCCGCAAAATATGGACTCCTTCCACAATCTTACGCGTCAGGGGAAGACGGAGGTTGACTGGGCCGACCACCACGCTAGCTGGATAGCGTTTTGGGGTCAACGATTTCTCAGACGCCCACAGTTTCTCCAACAAATTATGGTAGGGGGTCCTTCGGTCACTTTCAATTATGGCCAGTGGTATATGAACAATGGGATGCCACATATCCTTACTCCGGCCGAGCGCGAAGCAGGGCTACCCCAGCAACCCCAAAACCGCCCACGCGAGAGCGGGCGAGCGAGCCAGTCCCAGACCCAGAGGCAGTCCCAGAGGCAGTCGACGCAGCGCGGTCCGAGACCACGATATGACACTCCAGGGGCATCATCTTCTGCCCCACCATTGCATAGCGGTCCATCGACTTTCCAGCAGACGATGCCTCCACCCCAGTACGGCTCCACTGATGCCTATCGTCCCCATACGCCCACGACTGACCTTATGCTTATCGATTATCCACCTCAGTATGGGTTTCCGATTGTGGAGAGTACGCCTATAAGTAGTTTGTTTTACTCTCCGCCTGGGCCCAGCACAGATCCGCAGATCGCGCACGATGGTCAGGATGATAGGGACCAGGGACCACCACAGGATGGAGACAGGAGGTATCCGGATCGTGAGCGTCATCCACCCGACTGCGGAACGGGTGGACATAGGCATTTTTAGTCTTTTTTTTGTTGTTTTCTACTTATGTTTTTAATATTTATGTAAAACATTTTTAAATTTTATAATGTCGTATTATAATTTTCTTTTACGAATTATAATTTTGTTTGCATATTATAATTAAACTTTATAATGTTTATTTAATTTTTCCCCAATTACAATAAATTTAATGGGATTAAAAAACCGAAAATCGACATTACTTTAAATGCAACTTCAATAAAAAAAAAATATGATGGCATAGGGTTTTCGAAGCCATTTTAAATCATTGTATAATTGACGAAAATTAACTATGTTGGTATCATACGATACACAATTTCCAGTACTACGACCCCAAACTCGATGATCGCTAAAAATATACCATTTACACGCTCGAAATTCGGTTCGAACAAGCCTACCAACGCTTGTTTTTCCTTGTTGCTTAGGCTGGAAATGCACAGACCTCGCGTCCTACAGAACGCGAGGTCAGTGCGATATATTCCAGCCGCCGTTTCAAATTCTCGTTGACCTCGCGTTCTACAGAACGCGAGGTACTGTAAAACCGTTAACACGGACAGCAATGCCACGTCGACTAAAATCGCGTTCTGCAGAACGCGATTTCATACCTCGCGTTATACACAACGCGAGGTCTGCCGACCTGGCAAGTTTGGGGGTCATTTTGCCAAATAATAGTTTTTGGGAGCCATTTTCCCTAATATTAATTAAAAAGGGGTTTTTCACCCAAAATTGCCGAAAAGAGAGATGTTAGGTGCGAATCAGATGTGGGAAAGAAGAAAAACGGCCCAATGTGAAATCTTTTTCAGTTAATAAATAAAAAAATGAAAAAAATTCTTTCTTCCTCTAACAATTTGAACTCCATACCGTCACTGGTCAAAAAAGGAGAGCACTGTTGTGGTGAAACTGAAAAAGGAAATTCTTTGGATACTCCCTGTTAAAGAGTAAATGAAAATATGTGAATTCATTATTCAAAAAAAAAAACATATGTGAATTCACTCGGATAGTAAATAGAAAAGTAAATGTAGTTTCATTAAATCCTTCTTTCAATGTTTATATGTTAAAACATTTTTAGATTACATATTTTTGTTTGTCTGTAACTAAACGCAAAAAATCATCGTTGAAATAATAATCAAAATATATCAAATCAATAATTTATGTTGCAGGGCTCACAACAAAGAATTTGAATTAAATAATTCCTTCTAAAGAGATTTGAGTTATCTATTTTGATCAAAAGATTTCAATAAACTTGCGAATGTTGTGTCCCTGGGCAATATTACACCCAAAACTTTTTTAAAATAAATATTTAGAAAAATAGCTCTCACAGACTTTTATTTAGAAAAATGATCCTCAAATCTACCACGTAAAAAACTCGCGTTTTGGGGATCGCGAGACACGATCTCGCTCTACACAGAGAGCGAGTTCCACATATGTGTCAACACTTTTCAGAATAACGAACTTTACGGAAACTCGCATTCTGCGAAACGTGAGTTCCCGAGAATTTGAAGAGGCGGCTGCATTTATCGCGAAGAACTCACTTTCTGCAGTAAGCGAGTTCTTTGCAAATCGGGCTGGCCGACCAAGCTTCGATGGGCATGTCCTTGCATTATTTCGGGCTTATTAATCGTATATTTTTTTGTAAACATTCAGTTTGGGTTCGTAGTACTGGAACGTGTCTTTCATTTGACACCAATATGGCCCAGTTCGGTCCGTTCTAAACCAACTAAAATTCGCGTATAAACTGTATCGTAGCATGTTTTGTGAATGAATGGAAGTATAAGATGGCCTCATAGGCTTTTTCTGCCAAATTTTCGGGGGTTTTAATCAAAGAATTATCATAATTTTTGACCTTGCAGGCGTGTAGTGGAACTTGTCTTCTATTTAAGACTGATATTGGCATTCACGATATATGGAGAAGGGTATAAATTTGCCTTGAAAATGGTTCCAAAGTGTGGTTTTCTGCAAGAACGACAAGTCGAAAAGAGAATTTTTAAAACAAATAAGACTAATTTTTTTAACCGATAGTTGAGAGACGCAGACAGAAACAAATTACAATGACTTAGTTAATACGAGGGCTCGAGCGATTAGGACACCTGTTCTTTGTGTGTGCGGGATTTTTACATATACTGCAATGTTTCTTTTGTCCAGTTTTTTCTCTATGTTCGACCAGATCCTCGGCACAGTAAATTCGTGTCGATCGTGGACGTCCCTTTTTTCTCTTATTAGTGCTGGATCTGGGCATATGGCCGGTTCAACATCAACGGCATAAGGATCAATTTCATTTCCGATGGGAGGAAACTCTTTTTCGTAAACCTTTAATACCGTTTCGAGTAAGTATACCAGATCAAACAGTCTCATGTAGTTAACCTTGAATAGCTTATATATTTTGTGATGTACTGTTTTTTATTTTGTTCTTATTTTGTCATTTTGCATTGAGGGCAATGCAACCCTTGAGTTTGGGGGTGGCATCCCTCCATTAATGGAGTCTAATTTAGTTTTAAAATTATGGCTTTTACTTAGTTTATTTTTTGTTAAAAAAATGATGCAAAAATTGAAAATTTTGGCTTAAGTCTGTGACCTGAACTTACCTGTCATGACAGCTCTGTCGTGGCAGTGTCTTTAGGATAGTTTTAGGAGAAGTTTAGAGCCTTTCTATAGTTCTGAAAACTTAAACACCATTGTGACTGTTATACTGCTTAGAACTCTTTTAGTCAACTAGAATAGGAAGCTTAGCACTTGAATAGCCCCTAGAGGTGCCTAACACTGGCTCTAGGAAAGAAGTTTAGCAAAATAGACTCAACAGCCCTAGAGGTGCCCAAAACCGGCTCTAGGAAGTTAGCTAGAGGTGCCCGTAACCGGCTCTAGTGAAACTTTAGCTTAAAAAAATATATAAGTCGAGTCAAAACAAAAATCAAAAGAGCATAAGAAGTGCCTTCAAAAAGATAAACTTTGGCATAAAAATTCGAGTTAGAGGCTGAAATATTCTAGTGAAACTAAAGAAGTCTTGGCATATAACTGTTCACAAGCATGCACACACTGCACGAGGACTATAGTGAGACTCCGGACAAATCCTAAGTTATCCGACAGGGTGCTGCCGTCACAGAGAAGGAGTGAAGGGTAAGAGAAAGTTCACTGTTTTAAGCCAAAACAAAAAAAAATATTTTTCTTTTAGGTCTTAGTTGCTTGAGGGCAAGCAAAAACTTGAGTTTGGGGGTGTGTTGAGTGTGTAAAAGTTCTATTATTTACCCCCTATTTAACCCATTTTTCTGCTGCATTCAAGCATAATTCATTGCATTTAGGTCAGTTTACAGTTAGACATCACAAATATATAAAAAGGCACAATTTCTACTGAAATTGGGTACTTTTGCAGGTTGCTGCCGTAGCAGATGGCGAGGCAGGCGCTGGGCAGTAAAGCTGAAGAGCTGGAACTGGACGAGCAGTCAAGGAGGACGATGCTGCCATGGTTGCCGCCGTGACAGCAAAGGACGATAGCAGTTTGAGGAGAAGAAGCAAAGTGGACCTCGACAGAAAGAAAAAATTCAGCCCGTCTGTCGTGTAATACCACTATATTTTTCCGAGCCCTAGATCAGAATGAAGGCCAAGCCCAAGGTTCAAGGAAGATATCCCAAGAAAGAAGGAAGGACGAATTAAAGGTTGCTTTTCTGAAGATTTAGTCTTTATTAGAATTGCACTTTGATTTAAAGTTGTATTCCTTCCATATTAGAAAACTTGAACCCAAGGCCTATATAAAGGCATGTAATTCGACCTAGGGAATAACCAATCTCTAGCCTTCTTCCCAAAACCCTAGCCGTTTTCATCCTCTCATCATGTTCTAAATCCCCCTAGGGCCACAGGTTGATTTGTAAAGTAGTTGCAAGGGTTGCTTTTGTTTTAGGAATTTTCAGTTCAATAAAATAAACTTCAAGTTCTCTTATTCTGGTTATTAACATCTTGCAAGAGCATCGGGAGAGCATTGTGAGGTTATTTATTTACTTAATATCGGGAGAATTAAGTATACGAAAGGAATAAGTGCGAGTTCTCTAGTTTATAGTTGAAATATCTCGGACCTAGGGATAGGACGAGGTTAAGTGGCTAAAGAAGAATTCAACAACATCGGTGTTCATCCTTCGATTCACGCTGGGAGGTATCATCAAAGACGTGTTCATCGACATACTTGGACCTAGGGATAGGCCAAGGCACAGCAGGGATTCTTGCCAAACTTGAAGTACTGAGTTGGGTAATTGCTGTCGCGATAACCAACGGACTGCTGCCGCGACGGGAACGAGAACAGCGCTGATATTCCTCGACTTAGCTATACCTGCACTACTGAGCAATTCAATACCAGCCCATTCTCTCTATCTTGATTCTTTTAATCTTATTTTCCAGTATTCTTTATTATTCTCGTGACAAACATCTTAAACTATTTTCTTTACTTTCGTGCAGTAATTCAAGGTGAAGCTATTAGCCCAGTCCATGTGGAGACGATATCTGATACTTCAGTATCACTTTACTACTTGCGTCGTGTATACTTGCACTACAATTGCGATAGACACTTTTACACGCAATATGTACGCACAGGTATTTGAATGTTTGGAATACTCTGCACTCGCAGGTTCTTTGCCTAAGATCTACCACGTACGCGTTGTGTTGTATGCCTTCCAACGGCCTCGAAAATTCTGAAACACGGAATAAATGTCCTTCTCACGAGAGTTGCAGTCATCTTATTTGAATGACGCACTTCATTTTGCATTTTTTTGCGAAAGTTCGGGTGGACTTTGTTGCCACATGCCATGTACGCAGTTGCTTGCCTTCCAAAGTTTGCAAATAAGGTACCCAAACGATAGTAGGTCGTTTTGACAACGAAAGTGATAGGCAAATGCTGCACTCCTTTGAGTGCTGAGTTGATCGCCTCAGCCAAGTTCGTTGTCATGTGACCATTATAGGAGACAGCATGAGAAAGAACAAAAAATTGAGGAACTAAACTTAACTTCTGACATAAGTACCGACTATGAGGGCAACGAAAATGATTCGTTCTCGTAGATTTAAGTATGCTTAGTAATTTAATGCTTGTTTACTTCTTTCAATTAACAATCTTGTACTACTTTTCATTAATATAATTATCGGAAATATTATTTTTTTCATCTTAACCGCTTCGATTTTATTTTTCGTTTTCAAAAATGAACCAATGTAAATGAACCGATGTTCTTTCAAATTATTGTTTTTATAGAAGACAAGCATTGAAACACGTAAAATATTACATATAAATTACATATGTAAATTATATTTTTATTTTTCGTATGTTAAAAATAATTGTACCCCTACATGCGAGAGTCTTAACATAGCTTCAAAAACACCGGTGTTCGTCAACAACACATATGTCACCAACATAGGTACATGCGAGGGTCTTAACATGGCTTTGAAAACACCGAAAATGGTAGAAGCTTTGACTCGCATTATCATATGTAATCAGCACGCGCCACCGGAGAAAACCCTAGACATGACACCTCAAGTTGCACCCGACATGATTTCACGGTTGCCATTGATCCACCATGAGCCGCTGCATCATCTTCTTGACTCAGCAAATGTACCCTTACATTGGCTCGCCATGTAATGTTACCTTGGACAAGAACAGTAAAAGTTACCCGATATTGTGATTTGTCGATCATGTTACACAAACACAGACGATACATAACACCACATCTTCTACCCAACAGATTTTTTTAATCATTCGAATACTCAAACTTTACAAATCAATACAAATGCAAATATTCAGCAACGTTCGAGTATATATAGACCAAACTCGCCGATTCCCAAGGAAAATCGTGTTTTGCAAAGAGCGACTTTGGCAGGAATTGAATTCCTGGCGTGTCAGTGACCTCGCGTTTTACGAAGTGCGATTTTCTAAAGAACTCGCGTTTCACAGAACGCGAGTTCGCCACTTCATCAGCATCTTTTGCTTCTATAAATACCCAGCTGATCGAGGAAGGGAAGCAACACTCAGTCAGGAAAAATTGCCTTCTCAATCTGTGTGTGAAGTTTTCGATTGTAACTACTACTTCCAACAAATCACGTATCGGGAAAAAAATTTCCAAATTAATTTCCCCGGTATTCTGATTTAATGTTATTTGTAGTTGTATATATATGTTGAGCAAATGTTAACTATTCGGTATTTTCTATTATACTAATATTCAAATGTTAACTATTCGATATTTTCCAAATTAAGTGTACGCATCTGTTGTAATGTCACGTCTTTTCACTGAACCTCGCGTCCTGTGAAAAGCGAGGTCTTCCAAATATCGCGTTTACTAGAACGCGAGTTCTATTTAATATCGCTTCCCAGGGGGCGTGATTTCTTCTATAAATAGTTAGTCCCTACCACACACACAAATCAGAAAGCGAGTTCTTCTTCTTCTTCTACTATAATATTTTTCATACTCGATACAAATAGAGGGTTTTTTGCGCTAGACCAGCAACACGTGTTCGACTACTGGAGGACCACTAATGAGGTAATACTCGATACAAATTGTATCACAGTTGCACCGAATCCAGAGATTATGTCGTTCATTGAGAAAACTGGTTTTGGTCACGTCGCGAAAATCATGGGCGGTACGAAGTTAAATCGTCCTCTGATTAATCCCCTAATTGAATGATGGATGCCAGAGACACACACTTTTCATTTTTCGTGTGGCAAGGCGACAATTACACTAGAAGATGTTGCATACCATCTTGGGTTGCCTACGGACGATGATCTTATTACCGGTATAGCCGACGGTCACTGGCCATTCTTGTGTGGTGACCTATTGGGAGCGGTGCCGAAGACGTTCGACGGTGGTAAAATCCTCATAACTTTTTTGGAAAAAGATTTTTCAGTCCCCCGATGCGGATAACGAAACAAAATGGGTAAATATTTTTTATATTCATGTTTTTTACTAATTTAAATATTTTTTATATATTTCGTGCCTTTTTTTACTATTATAAATATTTTTATTATATATTTTCACAGCGGTTTGCTCGTGCTCACATCCTACGCATTATTGGAGGAATTTTGACGCTTGATAAATCCCGCAACAAAGTGCATTGTAATGTGGATGTATCATCTAATTAATTTTGCGGAATCAAGAGCAAATTGTTGGGGAGCAGTGGTCTTGGGCTTTCTGTTCAAGGAGCTTTGCAGAACCGTCGACCCTGACAAACAAGCAATCGGAGGATGTGTTTGCTCCTTTAGTCTTGGGCTTGGTTTTGGATGCCGTTTTTAAGCCCGCAGCCTAAAGAGCCCACCCTTACATATTTCCACTTCTTCGGAGGTACTATTAAAATTATTTAATTGAATATATTTTTAATAGTTTTTTAACAATTTTATTTATTTTCCATTAATGACAGGTGGGGCGGTGCACTCACCCACCAGGGACTGCCAACCAAACAACGAGACTACATGCTTGTGTGGACTTCGTACGCTAGTCTTGCGATTCGCCAGATTACTCCGCCAGACATTGTGCAGTCCTCTCACGTATGGCTGCTGGCTGCTGCGAGTGCCACTCATCAACTACGAAATTGTCGAGTGGCATCCTACGGACTGGGTTCTGCGACAATTTGGGTACATCCAAGGGGTTCCGCATCTGCCACATAATTTGGATGAATTACATCGGTTGACGCGGTAGAGGAAGACAGAAATTAATTGGGGCCATCATCACGCTGACTGGGTCCAGCAATGGATGGACCAATATGGCAGTCGACCGCCCATCTTCGCACCCATTGTGGATTGGGCCATGTCCGTCACTTTCGATTATTTTCAATGGTACCTCCATAATGGGAAGCCATATATACTTACTCCGGAGGAGCGCGAGCGAGAAATTGAGGCGCCTCCCCAAAATCGCCCACGCCCCCAATGTCGAGCCAGCCAGAGCCAGTCGAGGCAGCACGGTCCGAGACCACGAACTGACACTACAGAGGTATCGTCTTCTGGAACAACGTTTCAGAATTTGAGTGGTCCTTCCACGTTGTAGCAGATGAGGCCTCCACTCGAGTTCGACTTCTCAGATGCCTATCGTCCCTCCATGCTGATGAATGGTTCTCCGGTGATCGATGTTCCACCTTTGGCATCATAGTTCGACTACAACATTGTCGAGCATACGCCGCCGGGCACCTTGTTCTCCACCTGCCCCGGTCTCAACAGGAGTCCGCATTTCAAGGACATTTTTTGAGCTGATGATGCTGCTGCTGCTGTTGCTGCTGATGATGATGATGAGAATGACACAGGAGCACATGACATTCGGAGGAATCCGTCACAGGATCGTCTTGCACCCCGCTGCGGAACGGGTGGACATAGACATCATTAGTACGATGGCGGTTTTGGCGAATATATATATGTTTTAATTATGTTTATGGAAGACATAAATTTTTAATTTTGTAATTACGAATATTTTATTTTGCCTTATTAATTTTTTACATACTTTTTAAAATTTTATATTTAATTTCATTTATTAGATAACTAATATTCGATTAATAAACCAAGCTTATCACGCCTTTTTAAAGGCAAAATCATTCACAAAGCAAGCCACAGTATCGTTTTCTACACGAATATTAGTCGGTTTAGAACGGACCGAAATTGCTTAAATTGGTGTCAAATAAAAGACACGTTCCAGTACTACGAACCCAAACTGAATGTTTACAAAAAAATATACGATTAATAAGCCCAAAGTAATGCTCGAACATGCCTATCGAAGCTTGGTTGGCCAGCCCGATTTGCAAAGAACTCGCTTGCCGCAGAAAGCGAGTTCTTCGCGATAAATTCAGCCGCCTCTTCAAATTCTCGAAGAACTCGCGTTTCGCATAATGCGAATCTCGTAAAGTTCGTTATTCTGAAATGTATTGTCACGTATGTGAAATTCACTCTCTGTGTAGAGCGAGGTCGTGTCTCGCGATCCCAAAACGCGAGTTTCTCGTAGGTGACAGATTTGTGGGTTATTTTTCTAAATAAAAGTATGTGGGCCTTTCATCTAGATATTTATTTAAAAAAAAATTTAGTGTAATATAGCCTATCTAAACACCCATTGTTTCTTGTTTTCATCGCCTTTTCTCTTTAGATTATTATTAAAAATCGATTGTCTTGTACCCTTTCCTCAAAAATTGTTTTTTAGCACCCATTTGTCCCGCGAGACGAATCTTTGGTTCGCAAGCACTCTCAATTCTCTTGAAAGAATGATAAAACGGATTCGTGTATTCAACAAGCCCAGATAAAACAATACCTTTTCAAAAGTTTTTTCAATCATGGGGAAGAGAGGAATCCTGTTGTTTGATGATAAAAGAGATGGATTTTTCTCTATATATGATTCTGGGTCTCAATGGTGTGTCGAGCAAAATAACTGTTATCCAGTCGGCTTATTTGCAAGCGTTGGACAAATGGGAATGGGATTTGGCGTCTCACCAAGCTCCCCGAATCCCCGTGACAATGGTGGGATCAAAGCCCCGTTTTCCGAATTGTTTCTGAAATATTTACCATTTGAAGAGAAACTGGAAGCGTCTTCGAAGAAAGTTGGGTTGAAACTGAAAATCAAGGTTTCTAATCCTTCATTAAGGAGGTTAATAAGCGGCGGCATAGCTGGGGCTGTTTCAAGGACCTGTGTTGCGCCATTGGAGACAATAAGGACGCATTTGATGGTTGGAAGTAGTGGGAACTCTACAACTGAGGTGTTCCATAATATAATGCAGGCTGATGGCTGGAAAGGGCTGTTTAGGGGTAATTTTGTTAATGTCATTCGAGTTGCACCTAGCAAGGCCATAGAGGTATTGCCATTTTTATGAATGTTATTCATTCATCCTCATTATGCATCTTTTTAGGATTCTGTGTTGCATTTTATATAAAGATGATAGTTGCAGTTGTTCCTAACGCATTCAGATGCAGCTATTTGCTTTTGATACTGTGAATAAGCAGTTGTCACCCAAGCCTGGAGAAGAAGCTAAAATTCCGATTCCTGCCTCATTACTTGCTGGGGCTTGTGCTGGAGTCAGCTCAACTTTGGTGACATATCCTCTTGAGTTAGTTAAGACTCGATTAACCATTGAGGTAACCACTACCTAACATTTGTACTTCACCGAGTAAAATGTGTTTTCACTTTTATCCCAGATCTCTTAATTTTGCAGAAAAACATGTATGATGGTATAGTTGATGCTTTTGTAAAAATACTCCAAAAGGAGGGTCCTGCTGAACTTTATAGAGGCCTTGCTCCTAGTCTCATTGGAGTAATTCCATATGCTGCCACTAATTATTTTGCATATGATACCTTGCGGAAAGTGTATCCTAAAGTTTTTAAGGAGGAGAAAATTGGCAATATCGAAACCCTTTTAATCGGATCACTAGCTGGGGCTATTTCAAGTAGTGCAACCTTCCCTCTCGAGGTGGCTCGCAAGCAGATGCAAGTCGGAGCTCTCAACGGAAGACAAATCTATAAGAATGTGCTGCATGCACTTGTCAGCATACTCGAACAAGAAGGGATTCAAGGTCTATATAAAGGTTTGGGTCCTAGTTGCCTGAAGTTGGTACCTGCTGCTGGGATTTCTTTCATGTGCTATGAAGCATGCAAAAGGATATTGGTAGAGAAAGATGAGGATGCTTAGAATTTACTCGTTAAAGTGAAGCAACCTCCAACGTTTTCAACCGAAGAAGGAGCAGCATCCATTTTTTGGTTCATCTTTTTTCATTTTGATTTTTCTTCGCCTGCTGAAATTGGTTTTTTTTTTGTCTGAGGTCCCGCCATAGGTAGCTGCATTTGCAAGGTAAGAAATGATCTTGAAAGTAAATTAAGTAGCATACAGTTTTATATGGCCATGAGAATTAGATGGAGCGAGTTATATTTGATTCAACTGGATTACTCTTTAAAGCTTCTTCAACTGCCACTTCTTAAGCTTACATATATTTCAGTTTACCAAAAACAGAGAGTACAAGAGAGGCAACATCCCATCTCTGTTGCTCTGCTCAGTATCTAGAACTTGCTCGGCAGCAGCTGCCGTCAACTCATCAAACTTCTCTTACATCCCCCGCGGTCAGCCTCTGGATATTTTAAGGCAAGTTAAACCATTTAATGAAATGCAGTATAAGAGGAGAGGGCTATAGGAATGATCCAAACTGATACCGGAGAGTTCTAGTACACCAAAATAACACTGCATTGCCTTTCACACAAGTGCAAACCCAAATAAAACCTATTTTTAGTGCAAAAAGTTGTATCAATCTCAGTTGCAACTTAAGTAAAACTTACTGTTGTTCTTACAGTGTTTAAAGTTGGTTATTTTTGACGTGTTGTAATTATGCCTGCATGTATGATGACATGATAATATAACAACCGGCGCTACCACTAGTCGCCTAAAAACATAGCAAACAATAGATGCATTGAATCTTACAAAGGAAACATATGCATCATACCACAAACTTGATACAAAGGAAACATATGCATCATACCACAAACTTGGAGTGAGGCCTGGTGTCACACAACCTCGAGAACGTACACAACTTCGGGAATGTATACTCATACTCGAAATTTCTCCTCGGGTATCTTCGAATGATGTCTGGTGTTACACAACCTCGGGAACATACATTTGGTGTCTCATCTCGTGGTGTTGCAACACACTATCTGGATATCTGGATCTTAATAACCAAAGATGACTCGACCAAGCAAGTGCCCACATGGCACACAACATCCTTACGAGTTGATTACCATAACTCTATGGTTTCTATTATTAAAAAGTCACCTAATTAAGTTAACCGAGTTGTTACACATTATACTCGTATATAGGGATAAAACCTCAGTTCTCAGTTTTATAAGCCATATTATCTCATTAGAAACTCATTGGACCACATTTCATAATTTTCCAATCCCTCTGATTCAAACTTAATATTTTTTGGAAGAGTGCCCAGTTGGTACCGGTATTGGCCCTCACGTACCGATACGGTACCCCTGGGTACCAGTACTCACAAGCGTACCGATACCAAATTTACTCACTGAAACTTTTCAAGCCTTTGTGTATCGGTACGGGTCGACCCGTACCGATACAGTCCCGAATGGCGTACCAATATAGGTTGAACACCGTACCGGTACCCTTCTCAGTTCATCTTGTTCTTCAGTGATTATCAACTCAGAACACAGAGTACCAGTACAGAAACCCATAAAATGGCTTCCTTAGGCCCGAGAATGATCCTCTAAGCCCCCATAAACATCAATTGCGCCCTCTTATCTCGATCCTACATTTTACGAAAGTTAGTAGGGTGGTTTACTATCATTTTTACACATGTTTAACATTAAATTCAAGTTTTAATCATCAAAATGTCTCTACCGCGCAAACCTTCAAGCATTCTTCTTCCCTTGAGCTTTTGAGCTCTCACCCACCTCTTTCTCTATACAAAGAAGTTGTAAAACGAATTACGACTTTGTAAGAGTTGAAGCGGTGACTATAACATCAATCTAAGGCTGAAAACGAGATTAAATTTCCTTATAACCATTTCCATTAGAACCCCACAAAGCTCATAACCTTTCTTTTCCACCAAATGTGACGATCCTTGCCTTAATTTGTAAATCCTTGTATGTAAATTTCTATACTCCCAATCTTAAATTCGAAAATAGCACTTTAAAGGACAAATGTTAAACCTTTATCTTAGGTTTTTAGGAAGAAGATGAAAAAGGATAATGGAAGAAACAAAGAGACAAAACTTATATCACTCTCTTACTTTCTCTGCAGGGACTTAATGAAAAATTCAACATTTTTTTTGAAAAAATGGTTAATTACCACATAAACCCTCTTCTTCCCTCATCACACTTTAGCTATTAGCCCAACCCAACAAGTCAAGCAAGAAGCCCACCTAGGTTCTCTTGAGCACACAATGGGCTCAAAATCTCAACCCAACACCCGAGACCCAAGCTTGGCTGGGGTCACCTGTGAATCTAAAATTCGAGTCGTTACACATCTATATAGGCTTGAATATCCAAGTCTCTCTATGAACCTTAAACCTACACTTTAGTTTACACAACCTTAAAACCTAAACAATAAGCTCTAACCTTAAAACCTAATTTTGAAACCCTACAACAAAAAACACCTAAATCTTAAACTTAAATTCTAAACCATAAATCTAATAAACATGTACAAAATAAGGTTTGCACAACTTGTGTATCAAAGTATTTGCCTATATATATGGGTAATTATTTCATATACAGACGATGAAAACAAAAAGTTTTCACAAGCACCTTAATTTTAGGGTTTTAGGTTAGAATTTAGGGTTTAAATGTTAGAAGTTTATGTTTAGTGGTTTATAATTGACGCGTTGTTAGAATCTAGGGTTTATATGTTAAAACCTAAATCCTTAATCACATTACCCTAAACTCTAAACCCTAAGCTATAAACAATAAACCCTAAATTATAACCACAACCCATAAATTCTAAAACCAAACCTTTAAACTTTAAATTCTAATATTAAACCCTAAAGTTAAATCGCTTTTGGAAACTTTTTGTTTCCATCGCATGTGTAACACCCTGACCCGGATGTCACAATTTGGACCTCAAGCCCAAACTAAAAACCATAAAATTTCTCAAACTAGGTTTAACCAAACAAGGTAATTCTCAAAAGAATTTAAAGCTAACAGTTGAAAATATCGATAAATAATTTAAATCATTACAAATGAGCTCCACTTTAAATTTAAAATGTTTGAACATACGATTTGTTTAAAACAATTTCAAAAGTAAGAATTACAAACTCAACCATGTAAGGTCCTATGAATACATATCCCACTAAACACAAGTATCATACTCTGGAAAACACCACATGCTGAAAGTGCGTATTGATAGTGCTCCTCCATCCCACAATCCGACGATCAACCTACGCACGAAAACAACGATTATGAGTGTTGAGCTTTGTAAGCTCAGTGGTACACATCTACTCTACTATACTTCATGCTAATCATAAACATAAGCATACAAGGTAGAACGAGCAATAAGGATAGATAAATAAACACGTGACGCTACCAATAGTCTCCTAAACACATACTTTCAATATAGCAATCATCATACATGGCTCACGAGGCCCAACCATAATCGGGATCTCACCAGATCATCCGGGCAAAAGCACACAAGTCATACCACAAACTTGGAGTGACGCCCGCGTCCATACAACATCAAGATCATACACTCTAAGTGAGGTCTACGTCTACACAGCATCGAGATCCTACACCCGTAAGGATGAGGCCCACATCCACATAGCATCATGATCATACACTCCGAGTGAAGCTTGCATCTATATAGCATCGGGATCCTACACCCGTAGGGATGAGGCCTACGTCCACACAGCATCGAGATCCTACATTCATTCTTGGGATCTCTCATCAAGCATCTTCGAATGAGGTCCGCGTCCATACAACATCGGGATCCTACATTCAAAAATCTTCAACCATGGTGTTGCAACACACTTAAACTCTTACTGGGTATCCAGATCCCATCAATCAAAGATGGCTCAACTATCTAGGTGTCCATATCAGCACATAGTAAGGACACATATACCACACAGCACACAACATCACACGATCCATCAAGGAGCCATACGGTTGCTATTACTATCAAGTCACCCAATTAAGTTTACCAACTTGTTAATACATTATGGAAATGTATATTAATCATCCTCATTTATTACCTTTACTAACCCATATTATCTCATTATCATCCACCGTAAATTTCCATATTTTATTAGCATTATAAATTATTCCGCTCAGTGGGTACCAGTACTCGAACACGAGTATCGATATGGTACCCCCTAGGTACCAGTACATCACAGCATACTGATACAGATATTGATTAACAGAAATCCTAGAATTTCCACACGTATAGGTACGGGTCAATCCGTACCGGTACAGCCAAAGCTCGCACCGATACCCTATACACGGGTTCGTACCATTTCTTTGAATTACAATTTTACAACGTCTTATTCGACCCCTAAAGCTTATGAAAGTTATTAGGGTTGGTTTACTAATGCATTAAATCAATTAATATTAATTATTGACTTTGTATTCATTTATTTGAATATTATTGGTATTTATTTCTTACGCACAATTCCCATCGCATACATCCAAACTTGTACTCTAACACACAATCATAATAAAACACGATACAAACAGTCACCACATAGATATACGAAAGTCCAAACAACCCTACATTATCTCCAAAGTCTATACGAGTCAAACATATCCCTAAACCTTATCATGCATCTCATATTAATCGAATATCATAACACCGATCTTAACACATGCTTATCTATCATCAGCCCATTTTACAATTACTAACAAGCAAGGCAATTCAACTTATGATGCTCATGAAGCATTTTAGAGTTCGAGGTGTACTAACCTTAAGCTAGAGCGATAAATCCTCGTATAAACTTCTTGATTACTCCACTTTGTCTGATATCCGATCCTGAATAACCCTCATATAAAAACGAATACGAAAACACATTAATTTCATGCATCCCCCATTCAAATCACAAGGTCAAACGCGTAAAAACAACTTACCGAGTTTGAATTTGGTGAATCGGACTATACCAACGGACTTAGAACATCGAGATACCCCCAAGTAGGGTCCCCCTGAAAAAGTCAAAGGCTCGATCAACGATCAACGACTCGGTTAACGGTCAATGACTCAGTCAACGACTCAAACGGCCCAGTCAAACGGCTCAGCTTAACTCAACTCAGCTCAACTCGGCCTCTCTGAAGCAGAACCACGCCCACGTGTGACAAGCTGGCGCATACGACGTCATCTGACGGCGGACGACGACAAAACTTTGACGTCTGATAGATATTGAGCCAAGGGTGCTGGTGGTGGCAACAATTTTCAAAGATGACTGGTGCAAGGCGTCGATCTAGCTTCGTATGTTCTTCCACAACTCCACTTCAACGATGGAAAGACCACCGGCCGATGCGAGACAACTAGAGGAGTCGATTGACGGTGGCAGTGACACCCACAACGGCCCAAACGGCGATGAAATGAATCTTGAATGCTTCCCCTCTCTAAAAACTCTCCACCCATTTTCTCAACTTTTTCTCTCTCTCTCCTCCATAGTATCCTCATCTACTTTTCAACCACCCATAGATATTTAAAATTCAAACCTTCTCGTCCACTTGGATAAAATAAATTAATAAAGCCCATCATCTTCTTCTTCTTTT
This sequence comes from Hibiscus trionum, assembly GCA_030270665.1. Lineage (NCBI taxonomy): Eukaryota > Viridiplantae > Streptophyta > Magnoliopsida > Malvales > Malvaceae > Hibiscus > Hibiscus trionum. The sequence continues at coordinate 32,866,876 of BSYR01000026.1, read as the reverse complement.
TTCTTTGCCACTAGGCCCAATATACTGGTCTGAGGCCCGATTCGCTAAGCCAGAGTTCGAGTCATTATAACATGTATATTGAATATAAATCTTATATATATGATTATTATCCTATACACTGGCGGTGGAAAATAAAGTTTCTACAAGCTGTGTTATTTAGGGGTTTAAGGTTTTGGTTTAGATGTTAGGGATTTATGTGGTTTGATTTAGAATTTAAGGTTTATGTTTTGGGGCTAGAGTTCTAGGGTTTGAAATTTTGATTTTAGATTTTGGCTTGAAAACTGGCATGCTTGTGTAAATTTTTTTACACCGGCATTGTATCAAATATTCACTCTTATATATACTATATGAAGAAATATATACATGTATTGTAGAAAGACGTTTAAATTGGAACTAATTAGTACTATAACATTATAAATATTTACAGTTAAATTTGAACAGAAACTCGAACAACTCGACTCGACATAAAAAATTTCAAATAAAGATTAAGTTAAAAATTGAAAAATGTTTTGGACTCGACTCGACTCGACTAAGTGTTTTGATATAATAATTGAAAAATGTTTTGGACTAATTTGAAAAGAATTTAAAACATGTCTTTAAGTCCAAACAACTTGAAAATAAGTTTGAGGTGTTTAAAAAGGTTTTTGGAAAAGTTTGGAATGTTTTAAAGTACACAAAACTGTCTTTTCAACTCTATCATATCGATACAGTATACCCTGTATCGATACCTTTTTACTCAAGTTTTGATTATGCCAAAACCCGTACCGATACAGGCTTGCTCGTATCGATACAGATATGGGTCGTACCGATACGCCTTTAAAGCATACTGATCCCTGTTTTAACAACCCCAACGGCTATTTTCCAACGAACTTTTAAAGTGCAAACCGTACCGATACGCTCCCTAGCGTATCAATACGCTTAGGCTAGCAAGAGCCCAACGACTAGTTCTGAAGAAGGGCGTGCCGATACGGGTCCCCGTGTACTGATACGATAGGCACCAGAACTGCAATAAATATGGGAAATAAAGTCTCCAACGGCTCCAATTCAACCCTAATGGCTAGTAACGGCTACAAACTCAATTATGCGTATAAAAGGGACCTCCAAGCATCAAGAGAAGACTAATGCTTCAATTGTCAACAACACTATGATTAAGATTTTGTCTTAAAGCTAAATTGTCCATTTTCTTGTATAGAAAACACTAGTGAGCTAAACATTGTTAAATTTGCTCAAGTGTTAGGGTTGATGAGAGCTAAATAGTGCAAACAAACACCTATTAGAGGGATTTCAAGCTTGCTTAGAATTTCTCTTGTAAAGAGGGTTTACTTAAGCTTTGGGTAGAAAGCTTTGAAGGTTGTAAAGGTTGCCTCCTTAGCCTAGAAAAGGGGACGAAATTCTTAGTGAATTTGGTTGAAATCCTTAGTGGGGAGCTAAGGTAGTGGATGTAGGTGCTTGTTAGAAGACCGGACCACTATAAATTCTTACGTCCAATTCCAATTTTTCAACTCCCACTTTAACACCCAAAAATCCAATCTTCTTCAAACTTGGCAAACACATTGATTGAAGGAAATCGAGCACCATAAAACCCAACAAATCCACTAATTGATTCGTCCCCTTTTCTAGGATGAAGAGGAAACCCTTACAACGATCAAAGCTTTCTATCCCAAAGCTTGATCAAACACTCTCTAAAAGAGATAAAGATAATAAAACTAAAATCCCTCTTACAAGGTTGATGTTTGCACACTAAAACACTCACCCACCTAAGCACTTGAGCAAATTTGACAATTTAGGCTCACAAGTGTTGTCTATACAAAGAATGAATAATTTAAGCCCTAAGACAAATTTCTCATCATATGGTTGTTGACAATTGAAGCATTAGTCTTTCCTTGATGCTTGGAGGTCCCTTTTATACTCCCAATTGAGTTTATAGCCGTTGGTGACAGTTGGGATTGATTTGGAGCCGTTGGAGCCTTTATTTCCCTCATTAATTGCAGTTTTGAAGCTGTCCGTATCGAAACACGAGAGGCCGTATCAGAACGTCCTTCTTCAGAACTAGCCGTTGAAGCCTGATGCAACACCTCGTATTGAAACGCCTCTGGTTGTTTCGAAACGTTCTTGAAACGGTTATAAACCGTTTCGGTACAAATGACCGTTGAGCTGCATTCAAATAACCGTTGGGAAAATATGACCGTTGGGGAGGTTTTGACCATTAGGTGTATCAAAACATCAATGAGGTGTTTTGAAACAGAAACCCTTCGTATCAAAACGGGCAAGCTCTGTTTCGGTACGCGTTTTGGCAGTTTCAAAACGTATCGATATAGATTTCCCCTGTATCGAAACGGGTACCTTAAAAAACACTGGTTTGGCTACTTAAAAACGTTTCAAACATTGCCAAAACCTTTTTAAACATCCTCAAACTTATTTTCAAGTTGTTTTTGGCTTAGAGAATATTTTAAATTCTTTTCAATTAAGTCCAAAATATTTTTCTATTATTATATCAAAACATATATTTCTACAATCTACCCCTTTTTGTTATAATAAAACCAACTTGAAAAATTGTTTGGGATTCTTCCCCTTAGCATTTAAAATTTTGAATAAGAGAATTTGAAAAATTAAGTGAAGTTTAAAGCTCCCCCTTATTCTCTTGAAAATTCAATTTTTCAAACCATTTCTCCCTTTTTTGTTATATCAAAAAGAATTTAAAAAACATTAAGCTCAAAATAACTTAGGAGGTTAAAAAAATTGACACAATTAAAAATTTTGGTTTTAAAATTGGCTCCCCCTTACTCAAAGCATCAAATATTGTTAGTCCAACAATATGATTAATCTAATTGAATTAAAATAAATAAATTAAATGAAAAACAAACAAATTCAACTAAATTTTACCAACACTTGAACGTCAAGGGAGGATGTGAAGCCTTCCTTCTTCAAGTGTTCTCCTTGTGTGTATGGAGCTCCATCTCAAATTTGGACTTGTTGATCACTCTCCATCACACCTAAACATAAGACAATCAAGTTATTTTTGGTAGCCAAATTGCTTTGGATCCATAGACGTCAGTGGCACAAAATTTAGTCCCCTTAGGAATCCATTTTTCAATTTTATCCTTTTTAGTTGAAGTACTTAGTCCTTTTGGGACCCAAATACTTCTAAAAACTTTACCATTCAAAAATCTAGGGACACTAGATTGTCTAACATAAAAGTTTGATTTTCCAAGACTATTTTTATTTCCAAGCTCTTTGGAAATCAAATCTTTTTCCTCTTGAACTTTATGAAGCAAATTTTGTAAATCAACACATTTTTGCTCAAACTCACGAGTTTTGCTTCAAGTTCTATTTTGGTTTTAGAAATCAAATCATTTTGAATTTTCAAATGTGAAACAACTTTCTTGTTTTTCAAAATGTGATTTTTAAACTCTAAAACCAAATCATCATGGGCATCTTGTAATTCATCAAAAGAATATGAACATGAGGTAGATGAATTAGAAGTTACACTTGAATCTTCTTCGATGGCCATAAGGCAAAGATTGGCTTGTTCATTGTCGGTGGAGTCTTCTTCACTCTAAGTAGCCACATATGCCTTCTTCTTATGGCTTGAAGAGCTTTCCTTCTCTTTCTTGATCGATTCGTATTTGGATTTTCCTTTCTCCTTCTTCATGAACCGAACAAATTTGTTGAAGATAATGGTCATCTCTTCATCTTCACTATCCTCTTCGCTCAAATAAGCGTGTTGGCATGTAGAGGATAGAAGGGCAATGACATTTACATTGTAACACCCGAGTTTGGGGGTCGGGTGGAAGTAAAATATTAAAATAATGTTTCGGGTTTTTCCTTTTTTTTAAAAAATTATTTAATATGTTGGACCCGATTTTGATTTAAAGCCCGAATTTCCATGGATTTTAGAGTCTTGGATGATGGCCATTTTTCATTAATGGCAGTTTTCTAATTAAATGGTCTTTGTAAAATTAAACCTCTTTTTATTTCAAATACCCAAAGTTCCTATCATCTTCTACCTCCAAAATAAACCAACGTGAACTCCTCCCCTCCTTTGGAAGCCACTGTTCCATCACCATCCTCCTTCATCCTTGATGATTTTCAAAAGGTAAGCATACTCCCATGTTGTCCTCATCTTCCCCTTGCTACTCATGTTTTTAGTTTTCATTGAAACCCATTACTTTGTACTTTGAGATTTTTGGGTTTTAAGTTAAAAATCTAAACTTTATTAACCTTTAAGTAAGCTTTTGATTCTCTGATGTTAGACATGTTCTTAGCATCATTAAAGGTCCAACATATATGATTTTTACAAAGTTTTAACAACATTTTCGGATATGGGTTCATTGGGGGTTTTAGAGGGGTTTAAAGTTAGATTTTGGGGCTGTTTTGGATAAGAAATTGAGGGCTGATGATAGTGTCATGGTTAAGGGTTAATTTGAAGATGTTAGATGACATTTTGGAGGTTGGAAATATGGTTTTCTGGTTTGGATTTTGGGCAGCTCGAAATTAGCACTTTTGGGATTGTCTCTAGCTTGAATTCGTGTGATTTATGCTTGGATTATATTTCGGGTTTGCTCCATTGACTTGTGGACTGAAATGTGATTGTTTTGATTGTGTTGGATGATTAGAGTCAAGGTTTTGTGTTAGCGAAGCCTCGGGAAAGAATCCGGATAGCTTGGTGGATTGATTGGCTTGAGTTGTTGGGCTTGGATAGTCGGTGAGTGGTTCTTCGATTTTAATTAGTTTTCAAATACCTTGGTCCGAGCATATAGACCTAGGTCGAGCTTGGTAAACCCACCTAGAGTTGGGATTAGATTGGTAGTCTAATCCCAAGCTTTAGTTTAGAAGACTATGGTTGAACTTGTGAATGTTGTGTTTATGTCTCATGTGCTAATTGTGATTGATGTTGCTATGCATATTGTGGCTATGTGTAATGATGAGGCATGATGATTTATTTATGCATTGTGATATGCATGTGTTTGATGAAATGTGGGTTGCATGATTGTAAATCATGGTGGATACGTGCTAGGCACGAGAATTGGTATGGATATTGTGTTATGATGAGCTTGTGATGAGATATTATTGGCACTAGTATGCTTGGGTACAAATGATCGATCATTAGGATGTTAGTGTGCACACGAGTGTCGAAATGCGCGCGTGGTCTTGGTGATGGTAGTCACCAAGATGGAGTACGGGTACGCTCGAAAATCCTTTTTTATATTTTAGTCGATGATGAGTGGAATCCCATCGACGGGGCGTGAGGATGAGTGGAATCCCCTCCGTGTGAAACGGTGATGAGTGGAATCCCACCATAAGGTAATGTAATGGTTGAGTTGTTGTATGTGAGTTCCAACAGTTGTTATCCGCGTATTCGGGTCATAGCTAGGTGCCAATACAGTTTGTTAAATGTGATTTCATATGGTTGTATTATGGACTTGTTGAGCATGGTATGATAATTGAGGTTATGTTCATGCATTTCATATGATTGATTCATGTGGTTTCGAAGGTAAGGAAACATGCATTCATCATTGGTTTTGTTGCTCGTGCTTGGACCCTGCTTTGTCGAGGTTTGTTTTATGAGCTTACCCTCACTAAGCTTTGCGCTTACGCTCTCCTTTATTCGAAAATGCAGATCCTTAGTTCGTGGGTTGCTTGTGCGAGGAGAAGGGCCTCCAAGTGTGCTATTTTCTACCTTCAAGTATGAACTTTTAAGTTAATTGATGTAATAGCTAAGCAATGGGATTTGTGTATGTTGCTTTGTGTTAAGGAGCTTGTTAAGACTACTTTAGTATGTTGATGTTTTGGTTTATGGCTTGCTAATGCCTTATTTTGGATTGTAAACCATGCTTGTGTTGCGTATCATGTATGTTTATGTGTTTGGTCTTAAGGCATGAAAACCTCGTTGCGATGTCTTTATGGTGAATGCTTGATTCCTTAAAATGTATGGCCTTTTCATGTATGTTGTGTGTTGGTCATGTTTGGAGTAGGGTAAATGCCTCTAGAGTATGTGGTTGCATGTTATATCTTGTTTCTTGATGTTTGAGTCTTGTTGGGAGCTTTTGGAGATGCAAAAATCTGGTTTTTAGAAATACACAGAATGCAGGCGTTTCGGAACGGGTAAGGCTATTTCAGAACGGGTGTGGTTCCAGAGACACCCGTATCAGAATGCGTTCTGGTACGATTTGGCTACTGTGAACCCCTATTCCGATACGCGTATCGAAATGTTTTGGCTACTGTAAGGGCCTGTTCTGGAACGTGTTTCGGAACGCCTAGGCGAAATAGACACCCGTACCGAAACGGTTTGTTGCGTATCGGTACGAATGGTCTGACTTTTTAAACTGGGGCCCGTGTATCGAAACGGGCAAGCCTGTTTCGAAACACAGGCCTGAAATGTGGGCTTTTGGCATCTCTAAAGGTTCTCAAGTGTTGGGCTTAGGCTCTGTTTGATGTTAGCTTTCTTGTGAGCCTTGTTCGTGATCGTTTATGTGTGTTTGGGTCGCGTTTGCAAGAAATCGGAATAAATTGACAATTGGTAAATTTAAATTTACTTACGCTCTCTTGTTTAGTCTTGTCATCGTTTTTCGTTGCCGTTTGTCACACACAAGACTAACTAAATATCTAGACAAGACAATAAATCAAAGAAAGTTTTCTAGGGTCGTTAACCGAAGTGGAGCCTTAACGGGTTTCGCCTCGGTTTTCCTCATGTAGCCCATTGGACCGGTCGGCCGTCTAGACCGGGACGAGGGGGTTACACTTATTGGTATCAGAGTCTGAGGTTTCCGAGACCTCGGGCAGGTAAGTGAGGTAAGTGGAATTCTTGTATTGTAAATGCACGGTGTTTGCTTGCCATGTAAGTATGTTCGCTTGCTTACCAAGTATGCTTTGGTGTTTGTTTAATGGATCGTATGTGTGCGTTGTTTGAAGCATGTTGATGTGTGATATGTCCGTTAAGTGTTGAGTAGAGTCCCATTGCTTCTATTACATTAGAAAAAGATATTTTTAAGTGAGGGAAACATACTTGAGCCACTTGGACCCATGCCCTTGCTAACCCGATTTTGTATGTTTTTGTTGTAGTTGTTATCTGTGAGCTGTTATGTCGAGGCCTAGAGGTAGACCCAAGCTGGATCGTCAGGAACCCCGTGTTGCGGCTCTTGTTGTTGAGCCGGGTGTTGGGGTAGAGGCTCATTTGGTAGAGCCTGCTGTTGGAGTCGGAGCTCCTCCACCACCACCACCTCCTCAGCCTGATGTGGAAGGCGAGGCGAGAGCAGAGGAAGCGGAACCTCAATTTGGACAGGGTGGCCAAGGTCCTGCAGGGATAGATATGGCTCCGCTAGTTTAGGCTATAGCGGGAGCGTTTCAGGCTGCAGTTGCCGGAGCTCAGGCTGCAGCTCAGCCGAGAGGAGATGATGCTAGCTTACCCTTAGAGAGGCTTCGTAGCCTCGGAGCGGATGAGTTCAGGGGATCTACACCTGAGAGATCAGAGTTATGGCTAGAGAAGACAGTTCGTATTTTGGCTCAGATGGGATGTCTTGGGGCTCGTAAGTTGGGCTGTGTGGTTTCGTTACTTCAGGGTGATGCAAACACCTGGTGGGTCACCATTACTTTCGGCGTGCCTGAGGCCGAGATCAGTTGGGATTTCTTTGAGTCTGCTTTTAGAAAGAGGTATTTAGGCCCGAGATATTCAGATGAGAAGAAGAGGGAGTTCATGGCTCTTGTTCAGGGAGACACATCGGTGACAGATTACGAGATCCGCTTTGTCCGATTGAGTCAGTATGCTCCGGAGTTGGTTCCTACTGAGAGGGACCGTTGTGATCGGTTTAGGTATGGACTTCATGAGGAGGTCAAGAGGTACACCTTGGCTACAGATTATTCTGATTCCGATGTCTTGGTCGCTAGGGCCAAGGACATCGAGCATAGCTTGGGGCTGACCAAGCGTTCGGGAAGATCCAGTTCAGGGAAGAGGCACAACAACTTTGATCGTGGTGATGCCAAGAGACATCGGGGTAGTGGACAACAATATGATCATAGGCGTGGCGGTGGCCACCACGGTAGAGGCCATCAGGGCCAGAGAGCTGGATGGTGTTTGCCCGAGTGTGCCCGATGTGGGAGACAACATTCCAGAGAGTGTTGGGGAAACTATCATGCTTGCTGGAACTGTGGATCGAGAGACCACTTCAGGAGAGAGTGTCCGCATCAGGCGAGACATGCACCAATTCAAGCACAAGCTCATGCGAGAGCGATCGACTATTCGAGAGGCCGTGGACACGATCGTGGTTACTTCCAGCCGAGGGCTGATGCACCTAGGATAGAGGCACTGAGGAATCTTGCTCATGTAGTGGCAGTTCAGCCAGAGGCCAGTGGACCAGCTACTACGCACAGAAAGAGGCAGGGAATGACACAAATGTGATAGCAGGTAATTTTGAGTTACAATCCATGTCTTTGCTTTCCTTAGTCGATTCGGGTTCACGCATTCTTATATTTTGAGTGAACATGCAAAGAAGTTAGACATACCTGTTGAGATTTTAGACATAGGGATGCATGTGACTAGTTCCTTCGGTGAGACAGTTGTAGTTAGACGGATGTATATGAGGTGTCCGCTGAAGATTCAGGGTCATGTGTTTCCTGTTGATATGATGGAGCTTCCGTTCTACGGTTTTGATATCATATTGGGTATGGATTGGTTGGTTGAGCACATAGCTAGTGTAGATTTTGAGACAAAGAGAATTTCGTTGGAGCTTTATGATGACTACGAGGTAGTAGTAGTAGGCGAGAACATTAAGTTCTTGTCGAACGTTGTGTCGGCTTTAGAGGCTCATAGGTTGATGGACTCCGGTTGTGGGGCTTATTTAGCGTACGTGATGAATCCGAATATGAGTGAGGTTAGACCAAAAGATATCAAGACATTTTGTGATTATCCGGATGTGTTTCCAGAAGAGTTACCGGGTTTGCCTCCTGACAGAGATGTAGAGTTTGTGATTGAGACTGTTTCAGGGTCTACTCCAGTTCCTATTGCTCCGTACCGTATGGCTCCGAAAGAGTTGAAAGAATTGAAAAGTCAGCTTCAGGAGTTGTTAGACCGAGGTTTTATTAGGCCTAGTAGTTCGCCTTGGGGTGCTCCCGTGTTGTTTGTGGAGAAGAAGGATAGCGATATGAGGATGTGTATCGACTATAGGCAGTTGAACCAGTTGACAGTGAAGAACAAGTATCCGTTGCCTCGTATAGATGACCTGTTTGATCAGTTGAGAGGTGCCTCAGTGTTTTCGAAGATAGATTTGAGATTAGGGTACTATCAGTTGAAGGTAAAGGAGTGTGATGTACCGAAGACAGCTTTTAGGACTAGATACAGCCATTATGAGTTCCTTGTGATGCCGTTTGGGCTCACGAATGCACCGGTAGCTTTCATAGACATGATGAACAGAGTTTTCCGAGACTATCTAGACCGATTTGTAGTTGTTTTCATAGACGACATCCTTGTGTACTCGAGATCAGAAGAAGAACATGATGAACATTTGAGACTTGTATTGCAGAGATTGATGAGCAACCAGTTGTATGCTAAGTTGAGTAAATGCGAGTTCTGGATCAGAGAGGTTGTGTTTCTTGGCCATGTGGTATCAGCTGAAGGTATCCGAGTTGATCCAAAGAAGATTGAAGCCATTGTTGAGTGGAAACAACCTAAGTTAGTGACAGAGATTAGGAGTTTCCTAGGACTAGCTGGTTACTATAGGAGATTCGTTGACGGATTCTCTAGGGTAGCTGCTCCGTTGACTAAACTTTTGCAAAAAGGAGTGAAGTTTGAGTGGTCAGATGCAAGACAAAGTGCTTTTGAGAAGTTGAAAGAGGCTTTGACGAATGCTCCAGTGTTAGTACAACCAGTTTCAGGGAGAGAGTTCGTAATCTATAGCGATGCATCCTATGTAGGCCTAGGTTGTGTGCTGATGCAAGAGAAGAGAGTTGTTGCGTATGCTTCGAGACAATTGAAGATTCATGAGAAGAATTACCCGACTCACGATATTGAGTTAGTAGTAGTTGTGTTTGCGTTGAAGATTTGGCGTCACTACTTGTATGGTGAGAAGTGCACAGTTTACACTGATCATAAAAGCTTGAAGTATCTGATGACTTAGAGAGAGCTGAACTTGAGGCAAAGAAGATGGCTTGAACTGTTGAAAGACTATGATTTGACTATTGAGTACCATCCGGGTAAGGCAAATGTAGTGGCCGATGCGTTGAGCAGAAAAGTTGCAGTTGAGTTGCGAGCTATGTTTGCTAGGGTGAGTGTATCAAAGGACGGTGGTTTGATTACAAAGTTGCAAGTGAAGCCTTCATTGATTCAGATGATCAGAGAGAAACAGTTGGAATACGTATCATTAGCTTCACATGTTCAGGACATTGCAGAAGGTAAGCCGACAGAGTATAGTTTCAGCGATGAGAATGTGTTGTGTTTCAGAGACAGACTTGTAGTGCCTGCAGATGTTGAGTTGAGATGTATGATTCTGAGCGAAGCACATTCGAGTCCTTTTTCTATGCATACGGGCAGTACTAAGATGTACCGAGATATGAAGAGTGATTATTTCTGGGTTGGTTTGAAGAAGGATGTGGCCGAGTATGTGAGCCGTTGCATGGTATGTCAGAGAGTAAAGGCAGAACATCAGGTTCCTTCATGTTTGTTACAGCCTTTGAAAATTCCGAAATGGAAGTGGGAAAGAATCACTATGGACTTCGTATCAGGGTTACCGTTATCTCTTTCGAAGAAGAACTCAGTTTGGGGTGATCGTGGATAGATTCACTAAGTGTGCCCATTTCTTAGCCGTGAACACCACTGATTCTCTAGATAAATTGGCAGATTTGTACATCCGTGAGATTGTGAGACTGCATGGAGTTCCCAAGTCTATTGTATCAGACAGAGATCCGAGATTCACATAGAGGTTCTGGAGTTGTTTGCATAGTGCCCTAGGTAGTCGTTTGCATTTCAGTACTTCATACCATCCGCAGCCAGATGGTCAGTCAGAGCGGGTGATACAAGTATTTGAGGATATGCTCCGTTGTTGTGTGATCGACTTCCAGGGATCGTGGGAGAAGCATTTACCCTTAGTCGAGTTTGCTTAGAACAATAGTTACCTGGCTAGTATCTAGATGGCTCCTTATGAGGTGTTGTATGGTAGGCGATGTAGGACTCCGATCTGTTGGGCCGAAACAGGTCAGAAGTTGTTGCCTATGCCGAAATTGCTTAAGGGGACTACCGATAAGGTGAAGTTGATTTGTGACCGTCTGAAAGCAGCTTCTGATCGTCAGAAATCTTACACAGATTTGAAGAGAAAAAAGATTGTGTTTTCGGTGGGTGAGAAAGTGTTTCTGAAACTGTCTTCGTGGAAGAAGGTAATGCGATTTGGCCGGAAAGGCAAGTTGAGTCCGAGGTTTATCGGTTCGTATGAGATAGTTGAGCGGATTGGGCCAGTAGCTGACCGTTTGAGATTGCCTTCAGAGTTAGAGAAGATCCACGATGTATTCCATGTGTCGATGCTCAGGAGATATAGATCGGATCCATCTCATGTTATGCTCGTTGAAGAAATAGAACTGAATCCAGATTTGTCGTATAATGAAGAACTAGTTGAGATACTTGCTTCGGATAGCAAGGTGTTGCGTGGAAAGACCATAGAGTTGGTCAAGGTGTTGTGGCGACATAGAGGTGTGGAAGAGGCCACATGGGAGAGGAAAGCGGATGTGCTTGAGCAGTTTCCGTATCTGTTTCCACCAGGTAATTTCGAGGACAAAATTCCTTAAGTGATGGAGAGTTGTAACACGCGGGTTTGAGGGTCGGGTGGATGTAAAATATTAAAATAATGTTTCGGGTTTTCCCCTTTTTTTGAAAAAAAATTTATTTAATATGTTGGACCCGATTTTGATTTAAAGCCCGAATTTCCATGGATTTTAGAGTCTTGGATGATGGCCATTTTTCAATAATGGCAGTTTTGTAATTAAATGGTCTTTGTAAAATAAAACATCTTTTTATTTCAAATACCCAAAATTCCTATCATCTTCTACCTCCAAAACAAACCAACGTGAACTCCTCCCCATCACCATCCTCCTTCATCCTTGGTGATTTTCAAAAGGTAAGCATACTCCCATGTTGTCCTCATCTTCCCCTTGCTACTCATGTTTTTAGTTTTCATTGAAACCCATTACTTTGTACTTTGAGATTTTTGGGTTTTAAGTTAAAAATCTAAACTTTATTAACCTTTAAGTAAGCTTTTGATTCTCTGATGTTAGACATGTTCTTAGCATCATTAAAGGTCCAACATATATGATTTTTACAAATTTTTAACAACATTTTCGGATATGGGTTCATTGGGGGTTTTAGAGGGGTTTAAAGTTAGATTTTGGGGCTGTTTTGGATAAGAAATTGAGGGCTAATGATAGTGTCATGGTTAAGGGTTAATTTGAAGATGTTAGATGACATTTTGGATGTTGGAAATATGGTTTTCTGGTTTGGCTTTTGGGTAGCTCGAAATTAGCACTTTTGGGATTGTCTCTAGCTTGAATTCGTGTGATTTATGCTTGGATTGTATTTCGGGCTTGCTCTATTGAATTGTGGACTGAAATGTGATTGTTTTGATTGTGTTGGATGATTAGAGTCAAGGTTTTGTGTTGGCGAAGCCTCGGGAACGAATCCGGATAGCTTGGTGGATTGATTGGCTTGAGTTGTTGGGCTTGGATAGTCGGTGAGTGGTTCTTCGATTTTAATTAGTTTTCAAATACCTTGGTCCGAGCATATAGACCTAGGTCGAGCTTGGTAAACCCACCTAGAGTTGGGATTAGATTGGTAGTCTAATCTCAAGCTTTATTTTGGAAGACTATGGTTGAACTTGTGAATGTTGTGTTTATGTCTCATGTGCTAATTGTGATTGATGTTGCTATGCATATTGTGGCTATGTGTAATGATGAGGCATGATGATTTATTTATGCATTGTGATATGCATGTGTTTGATGAAATGTGGGTTGCATGATTGTAAATCATGGTGGATACGTGCTAGGCACGAGAATTGGTATGGATATTGTGTTATGATGAGCTTGTGATGAGATAGTATTGGCACTAGTATGCTTGGGTACAAATGATCGATCATTAGGATGTTAGTGTACACACGAGTGTCGAAATGCGCGCGTGGTCTTTGTGATGGTAGTCACCAAGATGGAGTACGAGTACGCTCGAAAATCTTCATTTATATTTTAGTCGATAATGTATGGAATCCCATCGACGGGGCGTGAGGATGAGTGGAATCCCTTCCGCGTGAAACGGTGATGAGTGGAATCCCACCGTAAGGTAATGTAATGGTTGAGTTGTTGTATGTGAGTTCCAACAGTTGTTATCCGCGTATTCGGGTCATAGCTAGGTGCCAATACAGTTTGTTAAATGTGATTTCATATGGTTGTATTATGGACTTGTTGAGAATGGTATTCTAATTGAGGTTATGTTCATGCATTTCATATGATTGATTCATGTGGTTTCGAAGGTAAGGAAACATGCATTCATCCTTGGTTTTGTTGCTCGTGCTTGGACCCTGCTTTGTCGAGGTTTGTTTTATGAGCTTACCCTCACTAAGCTTTGCACTTACGCTCTCCTTTATTCGACAATGCAAATCCTTAGTTCGTGGGTTGCTTGTGCGAGGAGAAGGGCCTCCAAGTGTGCTATTTTCTACCTTCAAGTATGGACTTTTAAGTTAATTGAAGTAATAGCTAAGTAATGGGATTTGTGTATGTTGCTTTGTGTTAAGGAGCTTGTTAAGACTACTTTAGTATGTTGATGTTTTGGTTTATGGCTTGCTAATGCCTTATTTTGGATTGTAAACCATGCTTGTGTTGCGTATCATGTATGTTTATGTGTTTGGTCTTAAGGCATGAAAACCTCGTTGCGATGTCTTTATGGTGAATGCTTGATTCCTTAAAATGTATGGCCTTTTCATGTATGTTGTATGTTGATCATGTTTGGAGTAGGGTAAATGCCTCTAGAGTATGTGGTTGCATGTTATATCTTGTTTCTTGATGTTTGAGGCTTGTTGGGAGCTTTTAGAGATGCAAAAATCTGGTTTTTAGAAACACACAGACTGCAGGCGTTTCAGAACGGGTAAGGCTATTTCAGAACGGGTGTGGTTCCAGGGACATCCATATCGGAACGCGTTCCGGTACGGTTTGGCTACTGTGAACCCCTATTCCGATACGCGTATCGAAACGTTTTGGCTACTGTGAGGGCCTGTTCCGGAACGTGTTTCGGAACGCCTAGGCGAAATGGATACCCATATCGAAACGGGGTGGTGCGTATCAGTACGGATGGTCTGGCTTTTTAAATTGGGGCCCGTGTATCGAAACTGGCAAGCCTATTTCGAAACACATGCCTGAAATGTGGGCTTTTGGCATCTCTAAAGGTTCTCAAGTGTTGGGCTTAGGCCCTGTTTGATGTTAGCTTTCTTGTGAGCCATGTTCGTGATCGTTTATGTGTGTTTGGGTCGCATTTGCAAGAAATCGGATTAACTTGACAGTTGGTAAATTTAAATTAACTTACGCTCTCTTGCTTAGTCTTGTCCTCGTTTTCCGCTGCCGTTTGTCACACATAGGACTAATATATATCTAGACAAGACAATAAATCAAAGAAAGTTTTCTAGGGTCGTTAACCGAAGTGGAGCTTTAACGAGTTTCGCCTCGATTTTCTCCGTGTAGTCCACTCGGACCGGTCGGCCGTCCAAACCGGGACGAGGGGGTTACATACATCGATGCCTTGCCTCTTGATCTTCTTCTCCCCCCATCTTTTTTATCCCTTTCTTCTTTTTCTCCCTTTCTTTCCCTTTCTTCATGATTTCGTGTGTGAGGAGAGACCCAATGAGTTCATCAAGCTTCAAGGATTTGAGGTTTTTAGCTTCGATGATGGCCGTCTTCTTCGGTTCCTAAGACTCAGGAAGAGAGTAGATGAGTTTACAGACAAGTTTGTCTTCCAGAATGATTTCTCCATAGATTTGAGTCCATTAGTGATGGTGGAGAAATGATCGAACATCTTTGTGATGTCTTCATTCGGTTCCATCTTGGAGTTCTCATACTCGAGGTTGAGGAGTCTGATCTTGGTCTCCTTTACTTCACTTGTTCCCTCGTATGTGACTTCAAGCTTGTCCCATACTTCCTTGGCATCTTCGCAAGAGGGCATCTTCTCATAGAAGTTGGGGTTAAAAGAACAAAAGAGGATGTGCAAAGCCTTGCAATTTAGCTCCATCTTCTTGCGATCATCTGCACTCCATTCGCCTTACTTTGTTGTGGCACGAACGAAGCATCTTCAACTATGTCCCAAATCTTGTAATCCTTGTGTAACCCCCTCGTCCCGGTCCGGACGACTGGCCGGTCCGAACGGGCTACACGGGGATAATCGAGGCGAAACCCGTTAAGGCTCAACTTCGGTTAACAACCGGAGAAAACTTTTTCATTTATTATTATCTTGTCTAGATGCATTATTATGTCCTATGTGAAAAGACAACGGCGGAAGCAACAAGCGAGGCTGTAACCCCCTTAGCCCGGCCTAGACGCTTGACCCGAACTACGAAGATTACACGGGGAAAACCAAAGTCAACCCGAAAGTCAACCTTGATTAACGACCATTTTTTTCATTTTAATCTTGTCTAAATACATATTAAACCTAAGTGAGTACTCATGAAACATGAATGAGAAAGGCACAACGATCGGATATCATTTAGGGACTCAATTGCACTTTACACAAGATTAGGGACCAATTTGTAATTTTTGAAAATTAGAAGAACTTCATTGATTTTAGGATTACCATTATGAAATTAATCATGTTACATGTTTCTTTGTCAAAATTCAGCTTAAAAAGACATCTCAAGCTCAAGCAATTACAATCACAACATTTAGGACTAAATTGTAAAACATGGAGATTCAAAGCAATTCAAATCTGTGTCCAATGGTCACCCGTATCGGAACACCTACCCACCGTACCGAAACGCTGTATCGAAACGGTGTTGACCGTTTCGGTACACGGGTATGTTCCGAGACCAGTACCGAAACATGACATTCCAGTAGCCAAACTGTTTCGAAACAGCCTCAGACGTTTCGAAACTCCAAGACCATTTCAAGCCCCCGTTTCGAAACACTAGAGGGTGTTTCGGTACACCTTGCCCAGAAACAGCAGTAATTGCTGGTTTTTCATCCCTTAACACACTCAAACGTGTCTCAAAGACTCTCAAATCATACCAGCAGACCATTTAACACATAAGGAACATATTTAGGCCATTCTAACATGAACATGACATCAAACACAAAGTCACATAGTCTAGAGGCATACTTCCTAATCACAAAACCAATATAAGCAATCCAACCTCAAACAAACCATTTAAGGCTAATTACAACTCAAACATGCCAACATAAACATGCCACAACCTTAGGGAGTTCAAACATATCTCCCAAATACAATCCTTGGTTTCCCATTGCCATTATATCAAAACTAAAGTGTGTGAAAACTTCACCATACATGAGCTTGAACTTCTTTGGATGATCTTAACCTCTTTGATGCCCGGAAACACCTCAATTATATGCATTATTGGTAAAAGAGAGCGTAAGCACTAAAGCTTAGTGAGGCATGCTCTAAAGAAAACCAACTCAATAACGCATAACTTCAAAACACTTTCTCAAAAGATTTTAAACAACATGCTCATTCTATCTCATGCTTGGAAACCATTCAAAGCAACTTCTCATGAAAACACATGTACCTTCATTCTATCTCATGCATTTAAACCAATACAAAACTCATGGCCAAGCCATACTCATGCTTGTACCCTAAGCATTTCATATACAAATCACATATGCATTTCTCATAGCATAAATCATTTCTTCAAAGGTACATGTGAATCAAAAACCATTTCATATTTTATATTGGCATTTCACATCTCATTATTACTCGGATATGCAGACATCTCACTAGACACTTCCGGTGGCTTCTATCATCACCGTACTCACTCGTCTAGCAACACAATTTCTGGTGGAATCTCTCATCACCGTACTCACATGGCGGAATCTCTCATCGCCACAAAGCTTGGGTATTTCACCAAGTCCTACCCGATGGAATGCGCATCATCGGTTCTCTCCCTTTGGCTTAACCAAAGAGCACGTACGAATTTTAGTTTATAGTGCACTCTCATCCTATTGATCGATCAATTATATCCGGTAAGTATCTCAACATCTATGCCAATAAATTATGTCAAATCATCATCTCACCTACTGTTTTTCATGCAACAATTCTCAAAACATTCTCATCTCATTTCAAAACCATAACATTTGCTATGCTTTAACACAAAAGCTCAAATCTCAACTATGCAACATGTTACTTCATGAAACCATTTCAAGCATCATCTCATGCTATAAAATATGTATAAAAACAGTAGGAATTTATCAATCTCAAACCATGAGCATGTAAAAGCATTTTAGGGTCAATCACCACATCTATGAGAGCAATCTAGCCAATACTTACTTCCGGACTTAGGAAGGTGTTTCAAACCATTCCTAAATCCCCAAACCTTGATTCTTTGTCCCTCAAAGACTTCTAAAACCATACGCACTCACCGATTATGTTTCACTTGCTCACCGAAACGCTATCTAAGCTTCCGGATCAACTCCCAAGGTGTCCGAAGATGTCTCCCCTGTTTTAAACACATAAGACCAGAGGATTAATGCATCATCATGCATTGAAATCATCAGCCACACACCTAATCTCGCTGCCCTACACAAAAACCACATTTCGACTACCAAACACTACCGAAAACACCTCCAAACTCTTCCAAAACCAAACCCAGCCAAGATCCATCACTTCTAATCATTTCTAAACATCAAAAACTAACACAACCACATCCTTATACCTCCAGCTATGACAGAACACCAAAAGCACCCCAAAAACCATCATTCCAACAAGCAAAACTTAAAAAACAAACCTATTCGAGATTTGATTGATAAAACCTCATTTATAACATCAATTAACATCCAAAATACATTAGAAAACCATCTCAAAACAGAGCCCAATCATTCACCACGAAAATCTTCAAGATCTCTTCCAAAATCTTGAGTTTTAAGACAATTTTTGTTTCTAACATTAAAACCACTTAAAAATCATTAATAAAGGATTGATAACTTGGGAATTTCAGTAAAGAACAAATCATTAGAGGAGAAGGACGAAGCTTACCTCTAATGGATGATTTCTCCTTGATTTGGGCAAGTTTTCTTGAAAATTCATTGTAGAAATCAAGTGGATTTGATGAGGAATTGATTAGGAATCAAAGAGAGATTGAAATCTCATCAAATGAAGTGAAAATCAAAGTATATTTTCTGGAGAGAATGTGTTTGGTTGAAAGGAATTTGAGAGAAAATAAAATGAGGGAAAATTTGTGAAAAGTAGTTATGAATAGTCAAAGGTGGTTTCTCATTTAATCAACCTTCATTTTCTTTAATTAAAACATTAATTAAATCACCCAAATTAAGGAAAAATCTGATGAAAACATTTTGGTAAAATTAGCTCCTTAAAGATTCAATGTTTCAATCCTTTACAAAATAGTCACTACTTAACTTTGCAAAAACTGCGATTTGGTCACTACACCAAAATGTAGTATTTCCAAACCTTATTTTGTAAAATTGATTCCACCATTATCTTTCATATATTAAATGAGGATTTTTAGATATTTTTCTATATTTTTAAAGTATCCCGAACTAGGTGTTCCCTAAAAACTCCCTTTAAGATTCGAACCGTTTTCTGACCGGTCCGATTCGGACTCTAAACATCTAGGCAAAAATTTGGGGTGTTACAGAGGTGAACGAACAAACAACCAACTAAAAACAGCCCCTTTTAACTTAAACTGCAGGCCGTATCGATACGCCCAAAGAGTGTATCGATACGCCTTGACCAGGTCAACCGGCCAAAGTCAACCCGAGGAGACCGTATCGAAACGGTGGTGGACCGTATCGATACGCCCTCAACGGTTAACTTCTCGTGGTCAACGCTACGAAGACCGTTTCGAAACACCTAGGACCGTTTCGATACCCTCAATTTCTCGTCAAAATCTCAGATTTCCAGTAGCAAAATTGTATCGAAACGCCCCTCCCCCGTATCGAAACGCCTGGCCTGAAACAAGAGGACCGTATCAAAACGGGTCAAACCGATTCGATACACCTGCTGCGAACAGATAGGTTTTAGCTGGTTTATGGCAGAAGGCTGCCTCAAACACCAACTAAAACCTCCCACAACCAAACATACATTAACCATAGATGCAAGGCACCCTATACAACATACTTAACACCCAACATATATATAAAAGCCACACATTGATAGGAAGCATCAACTCCCAAAAGATTCATACATAGCATTTAAAGGATTTCATGCTTAAAGCCAACATTCACAAACATTCAAGGTAAGCAATAAAGCATGGTTTACAAAACAAGACATGGCGTCCACAAGCCACACCAACATCAACATATTAAGGAGTCTAAACATGCTCATAACACATCACGTCAACATACATCAAAAATTCAAATCCCATTGCTTGTCTATTACATCCATAACTTAAAATAGTTCATACTTGAGTATAGCAAAAGCTCAACTAGCACACTTGGAGGCCCTCTTCTTGCACTAGCAACCCACGAACTACGGATCTGCATTGTCGAACAAAAGAGAGCGTAAGAATAAAGCTTAGTGAGGGTAAGCTCATAAAACAAACCTCGACAATGCAGGGTCCAAGCACGAGCTCACAACCAAGGTAGAATGCATGATCTTACCTTCGAACCACATGAGTTAAGAATATAAATGATGCATGAACAAAATATCAATATCATGCCATGCTCAACAAGTCCATAAACACAACATATGGAACACATATATTCAACATATTAGCAACATAATCCACAATTCGTATTGGCACCTAGCTATGACCCGAATACGCGGATAACCGTTGGAACTCACATCCAACCACCCAACATTTACCTTACGGTGGGATTACACTCATCACCGTTTCACGCGGAGGGGATTCCACTCATCCTCACGCCCCGTCGATGGGATTCCACTCATCACCGACTAACATATATATAAGAAGATTTCCGGGTGAACCTGTACTGCATCTTGATGACTACCATCACCAAGACCACGCGCGCATTTTGACTCTCGTGTGCACACTAAACATCCTAATGATCGATCATTGTACCCAAGCATACTAGTGCCAATACTAACACAATCCATAACCTTTCACAACACCATTTCATATCAACTTCCATGCTTAGCACGTACTCACCATGACTTACCGTCATGCACAAACCACATGCATATAACAATGCATCAATACCATGCCTCAACATACATGTATAACACAATATACATAACCACCATAATCACAATTAAACATGAGGCATACACAACATTTAAAGTTCAACCAAAGTCTCTAACTAAAGCTTGGGATTAGACTACCAATCTAATCCCAACTCTAGGTGGGTCTACCAAGCCCAACCTAGTCCACATGCTTGAACCAACCTTTGAAAATCAATTTTAAACCATGTTGAAATCATTAACCACTCACCGACTATTTCAAGCTCAACAACTCTAGTCGATCAACCTCCCAACGGTTCCAGATTCGTTCCCGAGGCTTCACCAACACAAATCCTTGCTTCTAAACATCCCAACACAATCAAAATAACCACAATTCAGTCCACAAATCAATGTAGCAAACCCGGAACACAAACCAAGCATAAAACACAAGGATTCAAGCTAAAGACAACCCCAAAACCTTCATTCCCGAGCAGCCCTAAAGCACAACAAAAAACCATTGATTCAAACACCTTTAACACTCCCAAAAGCTTCCAAAACAACCCTCAAACATAGTCTAACCATCAGCCAACAATTTCCCACATCAAACACCCCCAAAACTCAACATTTGAACTCTCTAAAACCTTCCTAAAACCCAATTTCGGGAATCATCATAAAACCTTGTAAAAATCAAGTATGTTGGACCTTTTAGGTAGCAAAAAACTTATATAACATCAATAAATCAAAATCTTAAGTTAAAGTTGATAAAGTTGACACTTTTAATCTAAAACCCCAAAACCTCAAAATGTAAAAACCATGAGCTTTTATGAAAATAATGGTATGAACTTGTAGAGGAAAAAGAGGACAAGTCGAATATGGGTTTACCTTACAAAAATCACCAAAGATGAGGAAGAATGGTGACGGAATAGTGATTCCAATGGTAGAGAAGAAGTTGTCGTTGGAACTTAGAAGAGAAGGGGGAAGAAGATGGTGAAAAAGGCTATTTTAAAATAAATGGGGTTTTTATTTTACAAGACCACTTATTTACAAAATTGCCATTAATGAGATGGCTATCTCTCAATTTCTAAAATCCATGGGATTGGATTTAGAAGATAGGCCCAACTTAGATTTTAATTATTTTGAAAATGAAACCAAAACCCGAAACATTATTTTAATATTATTTTCACCCGACCCCCAAACCTGGGTGTTACAACTTTCCCCCACTTAAGGAATTTCGTCCCCGAAATTACCTGACGGAAACAGATACGGAAATTGCTCAAGCATATTAGCTTTCCTCTCACACGTGGCCTCTTTCACACCTCTATGTCTCTACAACACCTTGACCAACTCTATGGTCTTGCCACGCAACACCTTGCTATCAGAAGCAAGCATCTCAACTGGTTCTTCATTGTAAGACAAATACGGATTCCGTTCTATCTCCTCAACGAGCATAACATGAGACGGATCTGATCTATATCTCCTAAGCATCGACACATGAAAAACATCATGGATCTTTTCTAACTCTGAAGGCAATCTCAAACGGTAAGCTACTGGCCCAATCCGCTCAACTATCTCATACGGACTAATAAACCTCAGACTCAACTTACCTTTCCGGCCAAATCGCATTACCTTCTTCCATAGAGATACTTTCGGAAACACCTTCTCACCCACTGAAAACTCAATCTCTTTTCTCTTCAAATCTGCGTAAGATTTTTGACGATCGGAGGCTGCTTTCAAACAGTCACAAATCAACTTCACTTTTTCAGTAGTCCCCTTATGCAAATCTGGCATAGGTAACAATTTCTGACCCGTTTCAGCCCAACAGATCGGAGTCCTACATCGCCTACCATACAATGCCTCATAAGGAGCCATCTGTATACTAGCCTGATAACTGTTGTTGTAAGAAAACTCAAATAAGGGCAAATGCTTCTCCCAAGAACCCTGGAAGTCAATCACACAACAACGAAGCATATCCTCTAAAATCTGTTTCACTTGCTCTGACTGTCCATTTGACCGCGGATGATACGAAGTACTGAAATGCAAACGGCTACCTAGGGCACTATGCAAACAACTCTAGAACCTCGATGTGAATCTCGGATCTCTGTCTGATACAATAGACTTCAGAACTCCATGAAGTCTCACAATCTCGCGAATGTACAATTTCGCCAACTTGTCTAAAGAATCTGTAGTGTTCACTGCTAAGAAATGAGCACACTTAGTAAGTCTATCAACTATCACCCAAACAGAATTCTTCTTTGAATGAGACAATGGTAACCCCGACACAAAGTCCATATTGATCCTTTCCTATTTCCATTCCAGAATCTTCAAAGGCTGTAACAAACCTGAAGGAACCTGATGTTCTGCCTTTACTCTCTGACAAACCATGCAACGGCTCACATACTCGGCTACATCCTTCTTCAAACCAACCTAGAAATAATCATTTTTCAAATCACAGTACATCTTAGTACTACATGGATGCATAGAAAAAGGACTCGAATGTGCTTTACTCAGAATCGTACGTCTCAACTCAACATCTTCAGGTACAACAACTATGTCTCTGAAACACAACACATTCTCATCACTGAAATTGTATTCTGTCGGTCTACCTTCGGCTATGTCCTGAACATGAGGAACTAAAGACACATCTTGCAACTGTTTCTCTCTAATCATCTGAATCAACGAAGGCTTCACTTGCAATTCGGTGATCAAGCCACCATCCCCTGATACACTCAATCTAGCAAACATAGCTCGCAACTCAACTGCAACTTTTCTGCTCAATGCATTGGCTACTACATTTACCTTACCCGGATGGTACTCGATAGTCAAATCATAGTCTTTCAACAGTTCAAGCCACCTTCCCTGTCTCAAGTTCAGCTCTCTCTGAGTCATCAAATACTTTAAGCTCTTATGATCAGTGTAAACAGTGCACTTCTCACCATACAAGTAGTGACGCCAAATCTTCAACGCAAACACAACTGCTGCTAACTCAATATCGTGCGTAGGGTAGTTCTTCTCGTGCACCTTCAACTGTCTCGAAGCATAAGCCACAACTCTCCTTTCTTGCATCAGAACACAACCTAAACCTACGTAGGAAGCATCACTATAGATCACGAACTCCTTCCCTGAAACTGGTTGTACTAATACTGGAGCATTCGTCAAAGCTTCTTTCAATTTCTCAAATGCCTTCTGTCTTGCATCTGACCACTCGAACTTCACTCCTTTTTGCAACAATTTAGTCAACGGAGCAGCTACTCTAGAGAAACCATCAACGAACCTCCTATAGTAACCAGCTAATCCTAAGAAACTCCCAATCTCAGTCACTGACTTAGGTTGTTTCCACTCAACACTAGCTTCAATCTTCGTCGGATCAACACGGATACCTTCAACTGATACTACATGGCCAAGAAACACAACTTCTCGAATCCAGAACTTACATTTACTAAGCTTAGCATACAACTGATTACTCATCAACCTCTGTAAAACAAGCCTCAAGTGCTCATCATGTTCTTCTTCTGATCTCGAGTACACAAGGATGTCATCTATGAAAACAACTACAAACCGATCTAGATAGTCTCGGAAAACTCTGTTCATCAGGTCCATGAAACTGCTGGTGCATTCGTGAGCCCAAACGGCATCACAAGGAACTCATAGTGACCGTATCTAGTCCTAAAAGCTGTCTTCGGAACATCACACTCTTTCACCTTCAACTGATAGTACCCTGATCTCAAATCTATCTTCGAAAACACTGAGGCACCCCTCAACTGATCAAACAAGTCATCTATACGAGGCAACATATACTTGTTCTTTACTGTCAACTGGTTCAACTGCCTGTAGTCGATACACATTCTTATACTGCCATTCTTCTTCTTCACAAACAACATGGGAGCACCCCAAGGCGAACTACTAGGCCTAATAAAACCACGGTCTAACAACTCCTGGAGCTGACTTTTCAATTCTTTCAACTCTTTCGGAGCCATACGGTACGGAGCAATAGAAACCGGAGTATACCATGAAACAGTCTCAATCACAAACTCTACATCTCTGTCAGGAGGCAAACCTGGTAACTCTTCTAGAAACACATCCGGATAATCACAAATTGTTCTAATATCTTTCGGTCTAACATCACTCATATTCGGATTCATCACATACGCTGGATAAGCCCCACTACCGGAATTCATCAACCTATGAGCCTCTAAAGCTGACACAACATTCGATAAGAACTTAACGTTCTCACCTACTACCACTACCTCGTAATCATCAAAAAGCTTCAACGAAATTCTCTTTGTCTCGAAATATACACTAGCTCTGTGCTCAACCAACCAATCCATACCCAGAATGATATCAAAACCATAGAACGGAAGCTCCATCATATCAACAGGAAACACATGACCCTGAATCTTCAGCGGACACCTCCTATACATCTGTCTAACTACAACTGTCTCACCGAAAGAACTAGTCACATGCATCCCTACGTCTAAGATCTCAACAGGTATATCTAACTTCTTTGCATGCTCACTCAAAATGTAAGAATGCGTAGAACCCGAATAAACTAAGGAAAGCAAAGACATGGATTGTAACTCAAAATTACCTGTTATCACATCTGTGTCATTCCCTGCCTCTCTCTGTCCGTAGACTCTAGCTGGTCCACTGGCTGTACTGCCACAACATGAGCAAGATTCCTCGATGCCTCTATCCTAGGTACATCAGCCCTCGGCTGAAAGTAACCACAACCGCGTCCACGGCCTCTCTAATAATCAATCGCTCTCACAGGAGCCTATACTAGGTTCGGTGCCTGTGTCGCCTGATGCGGACACTCTCTCCTGAGGTGGTCTCTCGATCCACAGTTCCAGCAAGCATGAAAATTACCCCAACACTCTCCTGAATGTCGTCTCCCACAACGAGTGCACTCGGGCAAACGCCCTCCAGCTCTATGGCCCTGATGGCCCCTACCATGGTGGCCACCGCCACGCCTATGGTCAAACTGATGTCCACCGCCCCGATGCCTCTTGGCATCACCACGATCAAAGTTGTTGTGCCTCTTCCCTGAACTTGATCCTCCCGAACGCTTAGTCAACCCCAAATACCTCTTCCTGAAAGCGGTCTCAAAGAAGTCCCAACCAATCTCGGCCTCTGGCACACCGGTAGTAATGGTGACCCACTAGGTGTAGGCATCACCCTGAAGCAACGAAACTACACAACCTAACTTACGATCTCCCACACATCCCATCTGAGCTAAGATACGGACTATCTTCTCCAACCACAACTCGAATCTCTCAGGCGTAGATCCTCTAAACTCCTCTGCTCCTAGGCTACGGAGCCTCTCTAACGGTAAGCTAGCATCATCACCTCTCGGCTGAGCTGCAGCCTGAGCTCCGGCAACTGCAGCCTGAAACGCTCCCGCTATAGCTTGAACTAGCGGAGCCATGTCTATTCCAGCAGGACCTTGGCCACCCTGACCAACCTGAGGTCCCGCTCCCTCTGCTCCAGCCTCGCCTCCCACTTCATGCTGAGGAGGTGGTGGTGGTGTAGGAGCTCCGACTCCAACAGCAGGCTCTCCCACAGTAGCCTCTACTCCAGCCACCGGCTCATTAACAGGAGCCGCAACACGAGGTTCCTGAAGAACCATCCTCGGTCTACCTCTAGGCCTCGACATACGCGCTCACATATAACAACTACAACACAATAACAACATAAAAGATAGGGTTAGCAAGGGCAAGGGTCCAAGTGGATCAAGTATGTTCCCTCACTTAAAAATCCTTTTTTCCGATGTAATAGAAGCAATGTGACTCTACTCAACATGCTTCAAACAACATACATATACGATCGAATAAGCAAACATCAAGGAATACTTGATAAACAAGCAAACATACTTACATGGCAAGCAAACACCGTGCAATTGCAATACAAGAATTTAACTTACCTCACTTACCTGCCCAAGGTCTCAGAAACCTCAGGCTCTGATACCAACAAGTGTAACCCCCTCGTCTCGGTCCGATGCAAGACACCATCCATTGACTAAATTGTTGCAAAAAGGAGTTAAGTTTGAGTGGTCAGATGCAAGACATAAGGCTTTTGAGAAATTGAAAGAAGCTTTGACGAATGCTTCAGTGTTAGTGCAACCAGTTTCAGGGAAGGAGTTTGTGATCTATAGTGATGCTTCCTACGTAGGTTTAGGTTGTGTTTTGATGCAAGAAAGAAGAGTTGTTGCTTATGCTTCGAGACAGTTGAAGGTGCATGAGAAGAACTACCCTACGCATGATATTGAGTTAGCAGCAGTTGTGTTTGCGTTGAAGATTTGGCGTCACTACTTGTATGGTGAGAAGTGCACGGTTTACACTGATCATAAGAGCTTGAAGTATTTGATGACTCAGAGAGAGTTGAACTTGAGACAGAGAAGATGGCTTGAGCTGTTGAAAGACTATGATTTGACTATCGAGTGCCATCCGGGTAAGGCAAATGTAGTAGCCGATGCATTGAGTAGAAAAGTTGCAGTTGAGTTGCGAGCTATGTTTGCTAGACTGAGTGTATCTGATGATGGTGGTTTGATTACTGAGTTGCAAGTGAAGCCTTCTTTGATTCAGATGATCAGAGAAAACAGTTGCAAGATGTATCTTTAGCTTCACATGTTCAGGACATAGCCGAAGGTAGACCGATAGAGTATAGTTTCAGTGGTGAGAATGTGTTGTGTTTTAGAGATAGAGTTGTAGTACCTGAAGATGTTGAGTTGATACGTGCGATTCTGAGTGAAGCACATTCGAGTCCTCTTTCGATGTATATGGGCGGTACTAAGATGTACCGAGATTTGAAGAATGATTATTTCTGGGTTGGTTTGAAGAAGGATGTAGCCGAGTATGTGAGCCGTTGCATGGTTTGTCCGAGAGTAAAGGCAGAACATCAGGTTCCTTCAGGTTTGTTACAGCCTTTGAAGATTCTTGAATGGAAATGGGAGAGGATCACTATGGACTTTGTGTCGGGGTTACCGTTGTCTCCTTCGAAGAAGAATTCTGTTTGGGTGATAGTTGATAGATTCACTAAGTGTGCTCATTTCTTAGCAGTGAACACTACAGATTCTTTAAATAAGTTGGCGAATTTGTATATCCGTGAGATTGTGGGACTTCATGGAGTTCCGAAGTCTATCGTATCAGACAGAGATCCGAGATTCACATCAAGGTTCTGGAGTTGTTTGCATAGTGCCCTAGGTAGCCGTTTGCATTTCAGTACTTCGTATCATCTGTAGTCAGATGGTCAGTCAGAGCGAGTGATACAGATTTTAGAGGATATGCTCCGTTGTTGTGTGATTGATTTCCAGGGTTCTTGGGAGAAGCACTTGCCCTTAGTTGAGTTTTCTTACAACAACAGTTATCTGGCTAGTATACAGATGGCTCCTTATGAGGCTTTGTATGGTAGGCGATGTAGGACTCCGATCTGTTGGGCTGAAACGGGTCAGAAATTGTTACCTGTGCCGGATTTGCTTAAAGGGACTACCGAAAAAGTTAAGTTGATTTGCGACTGTTTCAAAGCAGCTTCCGATCGTCAGAAATCTTACGCAGATTTGAAGAGAAAAGAGTTTGAGTTCGTAGTGGGTGAGAAAGTGTTTCTGAAAGTATCTCCGTGGAAGAAGGTAATGCGATTTGGCTAGAAAGGCAAGTTGAGTCCGAGGTTTATTGGTCCGTATGAGATAGTTGAGCGGATTGGGCCAGTAGCTTATCGTTTGAGATTACCTTCAGAGTTAGATAAGATCCATAATGTTTTTCATGTGTCGATTCTTAGGAGATATAGATCAGATCCGTCTCATGTTATGCTCGTTGAGGAGATAGAGTTGAATCCAGATTTGTCTTACAATGAAGAACCAGTTGAGATACTTGCTTCTGATAGCAAGGTGTTGCGTGGCAAGACCATATAGTTGGTCAAGGTGTTGTGGAGACATAGAGGTGTGGAAGAGGCCACGTGGGAGAGGAAAGCTGATATGCCTGAGCAGTTTCTGTACTTGTTTCCGTTAGGTAATTTCGGGGATGAAATTCCTTAAGTAGGGGAGAGTTGTAACACCCGTGTTTGGGGGTTGGGTGAAAATAATATTAAAATAATGTTTCGGGTTTCGGTTTCATAATTAAAATAATAAAATATTATTATGGGCTTCGTGTTTTCAAAATAATTAAAATCTATGTTGGGCCTATCTTCTAAGTCCAATCCCATGGATTTTAGGAGATGAGAATTTTAGCCATTTCATTAATGGCATTATGGTAAATAAGTGGTCTTGCAAATTAAAACCCCTTTTATTTAAAATAGCCTTTTTGTCATCTTCTTCCCCTCTCCTCCATTTCATTTTCACGACCAAAGAGCTCTCCCTCTCCATTTCACTATTCCATCACCATTCTTCCCCATCTTTGGTGATTTTTGAAAGGTAAGGTCATATTCAACTTGTCCTCTCTTTCCTCTTCAAGCTAGTACCATTATTTTTCATAAAGCTCATGGTTTTTGTATTTTGGAATTTTGAAAGTTTGGATTAAAAATGTGAACTTTATTAACTTTAACTTAAGCTTTTGATTTATTAATGTTATATAAGTTGTTTACTATCCATAAGGTCCAACATAGTTGATTTTTACATGGTTTTATGGTGTTTCCCGAAATTGGGTTTTAGAGGGGGTTTTGAAGGGTTTTAAGTTGAGTTTTGGGTGTGTTTTGTGTGGGAATTTGTTGGCTGATAGTTAGGCTATGTATAAGGGTTGTTTTGGAAGCTTTTGGGAGTGTTAAAAGTGTTTGAACCAATGGTTTTGGACTGTGCTTCATGGCTGCTCGGGAATGAGGATTTTGGGAGTTGTTCTTAGCTTGAAATCTTGTGTTTTGTGCTTGAATAGTGTTCCGGGTTTGCTACTTTGATTTGTGAACTGATTTGAGGTTATTTTGATTGTGTTGGGATGATTAGAAGCAAGGATTTGTGTTGGTGAAGCCTCGAGATCGAATCCAGAAACGTTGAGAGCTTGATCGGCTAGTGATGTTGAGCTTGGAATAGTCGGTGAGTGGTTCTTTGGTTTTAAATTGGTTTTCAAATGTTGGTTCGAGCATGTGGACCTAGGTCGGGCTTGGTAAACCCACCTAGAGTTGTGATTAGATTGGTAGTCTAATCCCAAGCTTTAGTTAGAGACTTTGGTTGAACTTTAAATGTTGAGTATGCCTCATGTTTTAATCGTGATTATTGTGGTTATGTATATTGCGTTATACATGTGTGATGAGGCATGATATTTGATGCATTGTTATATGCATGTGGTTTGTGCATGACGGTAAGTCATGGTGAGTACGTGCTAAGCACGGAAGTTGATATGAAATGGTGTTGTGAAAGGTTATGAATTGTGTTAGTATTGGCACTAGTATGCTTGGGTACAATGATCGATCATTAGGATGTTTAATGTGCACACGTGAGTCAAATGCGCGCGTGGTCTTGGTGATGGTAGTCATCAAGATGGAGTACGGGTTCGCCCGAAAATCTTCTTATATATATGTTAGTCGGTGATGAGTGTAATCCCATCGACGGGGCGAGAGGATGAGTGGAATCCCCTCCGCATGGAACGGTGATGAGTGTAATCCCACCATAAGGTAAATGTGAGTTGTTGGATGTGAGTTCCAACGGTTATCCGCGTATTCGAGTCACAACTAGGTGCCAATACGGATTGATATATGTGTTGCCAATACGAATTGTGGAATGTGTTTGCTAATACATTGATATATGTGTTTCCATGTGTTGAGCTTATGAGTTGTTGAGCATGACACGATGTTAATAATTGTGTTCATGCATCATTTATAATTTGGCTCACGTGGTTCGAAGGTAAGATCATGCATTCTACCTTGGTTGTTGCTCGTGCTTGGACCCTGCATTGTCGAGGTTTGTTTTATGAGCTTACCCTCACTAAGCTTCATGCTTACGCTCTCTTTTGTTCGACAATGCATATCCTTAGTTCGTGGGTTGCTCGTGCAAGGAGAGGGCCTCCAAGTGTGCTAGTTTGGCTTTTGAGTTTATCAAGTATGGATTTTAAGTTATGAGCATGTAATAGTCAAGCAATGGGATTTGTGCTTTTGATGTATGTTGATGTTATGTGTTAGGAGCATGTTTAGACTCCTTGTTATGTGGATGATATGTTTAAGGTTTGCTTATGCCTTGTATGTTGGCCTTGTGCCTTTTTGAATGCTTAAGTGGATGTTCTTGTTGAAGCATGTTACCTTGAATGCCATGTTATGAATGATTCTTATGTTGAATGTTGATCCTTGAATGTATGGCTTTTACATGTTTGTTGAGTGCTAAGCATGTTTGTATAGGGTGCCTTGCATTTAGAGTTGATTTATGTTTGGTTGTGGAAGGTTTTAGGTTGTGTTTGAGGCAGCTTTGTGCCATAAACCAGCTAAAGCCTGTCTGTTCGCAACAGGTGTATCGAAATGGTTGGTCCCGTTTCGATACAGCCTCTTGTTCTAGGCCAGACGTTTCGGTACGCAAGGGGGTCGTTTCGATACGTTTTTGCCACTGGAAATCTGAGATTTTGACGATAAATTGAAGTATCGAAACGAGCCTAGACGTTTCGGAACGATCTTCGTATCGTTGACCACGAGAAGTTGACACCTGAGGGCGTTTCGGAACGGTTGACCAGCGTTTCGATACGGTCTCCTCGTGTTGTTGACTTTGGCCAGTTGACCTAATCAAGGTGTTTCGATACACTCCTTGGGTGTTTCGAAACGGCCTGTAGTCTAAGTTAAAAATGGGTTGTTTAGTCGGGCTGTTTGGTTGTTTGCCTCGCTTGTTTCTTCCGCTGTTTCCTTTTTTACATAGGACTTAATAATGCATCTAGATAAGATAATAATAAATGAAAAGTTTTCTCAAGTCGTTAACCGAAGTGGAACCTTAACGAGTCTCGCCTCGGTTATCCCCGTGTAGCCCACTCGGACCGGTCAAGCGTCCGGACCGGGACGAGGGGGTTACAGGTTTTAGCTGGTTTATGGCACAAGGCTGCCTCAAACACCAACTAAAACCTCCCACAACCAAACATACATTAACCCTAGAGGCAAGGCACCCTATACAACATACTTAACACCCAACATACATATAAAAGCCACACATTGATAGGAAGCATCAACTCCCAAAAGATTCATACATAGAATTTAAAGGATTTCATGCTTAAAGCCAACATTCACAAACATTCAAGGTAAGCAATAAAGCATGGTTTACAAAACAAGACATGGCGTCCACAAGCCACACCAACATCAACATATTAAGAAGTCTAAACATGCTCCTAACACATCACGTCAACATACATCAAAAACTCAAATCCCATTGCTTGTCTATTACCTCCATAACTTAAAATAGTTCATACTTGAGGATAGCAAAAGCTCAACTAGCACACTTGGAGGCCCTCTTCTTGCACTAGCAACCCACGAACTACGGATCTGCATTTTCGAACAAAAGAGAGCGTAAGCATAAAGCTTAGTGAGGGTAAGCTCATAAAACAAACCTCGACAATGCAGGGTCCAAGCACGAGCTCACAACCAAGGTAGAATGCATGATCTTACCTTCGAACCACATGAGTCAAGAATATAAATGATGCATGAACACAATATCAATATCATGTCATGCTCAACAAGTCCATAAACACAACATATGGAACACATATATTCAACATATTAGAAACATAATCCACAATCCGTATTGGCACCTAGCTATGACCCGAATACGAGGATAACCGTTGGAACTCACATCCAACCACCCAACATTTACCTTACGGTGGGATTACACTCATCACCGTTTCACGCGGAGGGGATTCCACTCATCCTCACGCCTCGTCGATGGGATTCCACTCATCACCGACTAACATATATATAAGAAGATTTCCGGGTGAACCTGTACTCCATCTTGATGACTACCATCACCAAGACCACGCGCGCATTCTGACTCTCGTGTGCACACTAAACATCCTAATGATCGATCATTGTACCCAAGCATACTAGTGCCAATACTAACACAATCCATAACCTTTCACAACACCATTTCATATCAACTTCCGTGCTTAGCACGTACTCACCATGACTTACCGTCATGCACAAACCACATGCATATAACAATGCATCAATACCACGCCTCAACATACATGTATAACACAATATACATAACCACCATAATCACGATTAAACATGAGGCATACACAACATTTAAAGTTCAACCAAAGTCTCTAACTAAAGCTTGGGATTAGACTACCAATCTAATCCCAACTCTAGGTGGGTCTACCAAGCCCAACCTAGTCCACATGCTTGAACCAACCTTTGAAAATCAATTTTAAACCATGTTGAAATAATTAACCACTCACCGACTATTCCAAGCTCAACAACTCTAGTCGATCAACCTCCCAACGGTTCCAGATTCGTTCCCGAGGCTTCACCAACACAAATCATTGCTTCTAAACATCCCAACACAATCAAAATAACCACAATTCAGTCCACAAATCAATGTAGCAAACCCGGAACACAAACCAAGCACAAAACACAAGGATTCAAGCTAAAGACAACCCCAAAACCTTCATTCCCGAGCAGCCCTAAAGCACAGCCAAAAGCCATTGATTCAAACACCTTTAACACTCCCAAAAGCTTCCAAAACAACCCTCAAACATAGTCTAACCATCAGCCAACAATTTCCCACATCAAACACCCCCAAAACTCAACATTTGAACTCTCTAAAACCTCCCTAAAACCCAATTTCGGGAATCATCATAAAACCTTGTAAAAATCGAGTATGTTGACCTTTTAGGTAGCAAACAACTTATATAACATCAATAAATCAAAATCTTAAGTTAAAGTTGATAAAGATGACATTTTTAATCTAAAACCCCAAAACCTCAAAATGTAAAAACCATGAGCTTTTTTGAAAATAAAGGTATGAACTTGTAGAGGAAAGAGAGGACAAGTCGAATATGGGTTTACCTTTCAAAAATCACCAAAGATGAGGAAGAATGGTGATGGAATAGTGATTCCAATGGTAGAGAAGAAGTTGTCGTTGGAACTTAGAAGAGAATGGGGAAGAAGATGGTGAAAAAGGCTATTTTAAAATAAATGGGGTTTTTATTTTACAAGACCACTTATTTACAAAATTGCCATTAATGAGATGGCTATCTCTCAATTTCTAAAATCCATGGGATTGGATTTAGAAGATAGACTCAACTTAGATTTTATTTATTTTGAAAATGAAACCGAAACCTGAAACATTATTTTAATATTATTTTCACCCGACCCTCAAACCCGGGTGTTACACCTTGGATTTGATGAAGAACATCATTCTTGTCTTCCAATAGGCATAATTGGTTCCGTCGAAGAATGGTGGCTTGTTGATTGAATACTTGTATCGAGCTACCCGGATCGCCTCAATAGGATGGTGAACGGCATTTGACCGGTTGATTGAATACTTGTATCGAGCTACCCGGATCGCCTCCATAGGATGTTAATCCCCTTCGATTGAGCCTCACTCTGATACCAATTGTTAGGCTTGAACGGCTCGATTTTCTTCAACCGTTATGGATTGCCATGTGGTGGAGAAGTTGGACTTTTGGGTGATTGAGGTGTGGAAGCTAGAAAAATAAAAGACATGATAATTTAGTGTGGGTCGGCCTTCTAACAAGTACCTACATCCACTACCTTAGCTTCCCACTAAGGATTTCACAATCAATTCACTAATTGATTCTTCCCATTTTCTAAGATGAGGAGGAAACCCTTACAACGATCAAAATTGTCTATCCCAAAGCTTGATCAAACCCTTTCTGCAAGAGATAAAGATAAGCAAACTAAAATCCCTCTTACAAGGTTGATGTTTGCACACTAAAGCACTCACCCAAACCTAAACACTTGAGCAAATTTGACAATTTAGGCTCACAAGTTTTGTCTATACAAAGAATGAATAATTTAGGCTCACAAGTTTTGACAATTTGACAATTGAAGCATTAGTCTTCTCTTGATGCTTGGAGGTCCCTTTTATACTCCTAATTGAGTTTATAGCCGTTGATGACCGTTGGGGTTGATTTGGAGTCGTTGGAGCCTTTATTTCCCTCATTAATTGCAGTTTTGGAGTTGTACGTATTGGAACACGAGAGGCCGTATCGGAACGTCCTTCTTCAAAACTAGCCATTGAAGCCTGATGTAGCATCATGTATTGAAACGCCTCTGATCATACCAAAACGTTCTTGAGAAGTATCGAAATTATAAACCGTTTCGGTACGAATGACCGTTGAGCTGCATTCAAATAACAGTTGGGAAAATACGACCGTTGGGGAGGTTTTGACCGTTTCGGTACGAATGACCGTTGAGCTGCATTAAAAAAACATCAATGGGGTGTTTTGAAACAAAACCCCTTCGTATCGAAACGGGCAAGCCCTGTTTCGGTACGCGTTTTGGCAGTTTCAAAACGTATCGATTCAGATTGCCCCTGTATCGAAACGGGTACATTAAAAAACATTGGTTTGGCTACTTAAAAACGTTTCAAACATTGTCAAAACCTTTTTAAGCATCCTCAAACTTATTTTCAAGTTGTTTTTTACTTAGAGCATATTTTATATTCTTTTCAATTAAATCCAAAACATTTTTCAATTATTATATCAAAACATATATTTCTACAAAAATTAAGTTAAAAAAAGAAATTAAAAAAATAAAAAATAAAAAGAATTTTAGGGTTTTTAAATTAAGGATAATTAAAGGCCAGACACCTACAATTAACGAAATGAAACATTAGATTATTGAAAAAGTCGCGATTTGACCACCTTACTTTTTTTCGAAGCAATTAAACCACCATACTATTAAATTGGATGCAATTTGACCACCAACCGTTAGAGGTTAACGGCAGGATGACGTGGTAGTTAAAAAAATAGGGGTATAATTATACATTTGGTTCTCGTTACTTATACATTCTATCAATTTGTCCTAATTTTAATTTAATAAAATAAATTAATTATTTTAATTAGGTGGTGACACATGTCACCACTTTATTAGAGGACTTTACTATTCATATTTAATTTAATAAATTTATTTTCATCCTTCAATCAGATGAATGAAAATAAATGGAAGCAAGCAAACTGGATCTAAGGGGATTCGAACCTAAGAGTGCTAGGTGATATTGGATATAAAATACAAAATAATTATTATATGTCTTAGTTTTTTATGCCAGCCAAAAGTAAAATAAATGTGGATTAACGAGATTCGAACATGACACACTTATAATACATAGAAACATCTAAGCCAATAAAATAAATCTAATAATTAAATTAAAGTTAACAACATTTTATATATAAATAGTAATGTCCTCCAATGTCACCACCTAATTAAAATAATTAATTTATTTTATTAAATTATAATTAGGACCAAATTAAAAGAATGTGTAAATAGTAAGGACCAAATGTGTAATTATACCACTATTTTTTTAATTGCCACGTCACCCTGCAGTTAACCTCTAACGGCTGGTGGTCACATTGCATCCAATTTAATAGTATGGTGGTTTAATTGCTTCGAAAAAAGTAAGGTGGTCAAATCGCGACTTTTAATAGTATGATGGTCATTTATGTAGTTTACCCTTTTATCAAAAATAGTTTAAGCACCTAAAATAAAAAAAAGCATAATTTAGACACTCGTTTATATATTAACTCTTTCTTTTAAAAAACATGTGGTCAGCTAATAAATACACTAGATAGATTAAAGGAAATTTTCACTCCTATAAAATTCTCTGGATAATTTTCAAAAATATCGTTTTTAATTTCTTCTTCTTGAAGTCATCTCGACTATAACCTTTTTATTGTTTCTTTTGTTTTTTATTTTTAAATAAAATATACTATTTTTTTTTACTTTTCAGATATTTTTGTGTTTTTTTAATATTTTTTAATGACAGTTTCTTCGTTTGTTTTTGTGACAATTTTGTTAATAGAGTAGCAAATAATTCGTCAACCGTTATGTTCAGGGGAGGCCCACAGTCTTTCATGCGTCACTACTGACTTTAAGAGTCCCGATGTAGTTAGAACAAGGGCTATATTACACCAAAAATCTTTTTAAATAAATATCTAGAAAAATGCCCCCACAGACTTTTATTTAGAAAAATGGCCCCCAAATCTGCCACGTATGAAGAACTCGCGTTTTTGGGATCGCGAGACATGACCTCGTTCTACACACAGAGAGTTCTACATACGTGGCAACACTTTTCAGAATAACGAACTTTACGGAAACTCGCGTTCTACGAAATGCGAGTTCCCCGAGAATTTGCAGAAAGTGAGTTCTTTGTAAATCGGGCTGGCCGACCAAGCTTCGATAGGCATATTCGAGCATTATTTCGGGCTTATTAATCATATATATTTTTATAAACATTCAGTTTGGGTGCGTAGTACTAGAATGTGTCTTTCATTTGACACCAATATGGGCAATTTCGGTCCGTTCTAAACCGACTAAAATTCGTGTCGAAAACGGTATCGTAGCTTGCGTTGTGAATGATTTTGCCTTTAAAAAAGCATGATAAGCTTGGTTTATTAATTGAATATTAGTTATCCAAAAAAATGAAATTAAATATAAAATTCTAAAAAGTATGTATAAAATTAATAAGGCAAAATAAAATATCAGTAATTACAAAATAAAAAAATAATGTCTTCCATAAACATAATTAATATATATATATATATATATATATATATATATATATATTCGCCAAAACTGCCCTCGTACTAATGATGTCTATATCCACTCGTTCCCCAGCGGGATGCATGACGATCCCGTGGCAGATTCCTCCGAATGTCATGTGCTCCAAGGTTGTTCTCTTCATCATCAGCAACAACAACATCATCATCATCGGCTCCAAAGATTTCCTCGAAACGCGGACTCCTGCTGGAACCGAGGCGGGTGGAGAACAAGCTGCCTGGCGGCGTATGCTAGACAATGCTGTAGTCGAACTGTGATGCCAATGGTGGAACATCGATCACCGGAGAACCACTTATCGGCATGGAGGGACGATAGGCATCCGAGAAGCCGAACTCGGGTGGAGGCCTCATTTGCTGAAATGTGGAAGGACCACTCAAATTTTGAAACGCTGTTCCAGAAGACAATGCCCCTACAGTGTCAGTTCACGGTCTCGGACCGTGCTGCCTCTAGCTGGCTCGACATTGGGGGCATGGGCGGTTTTGGGGAGGCACCTCAATTTCTCGATCGCGCTCCTCTAGAGTAAGTATATATGGCTTCCCATTATGGAGGTACCACTGAAAATAATCGAAAGTGACGAACATGGCCCAATCCACAATGGGTGCGAGGATGGGCGGTCGACTTCCATATCGGTTCATCCATTGCTGGACCCAGTCAGCGTGATGATGGCCCCAATGAATTCCTGTCTTCCCCTGCTGCGTCAATCGATGTAATTTGTCCAAATTATGTGGCAGCTGCGGAACCCCTTGGATGTACCCAAATTGTCGCAGAACCCAGTCCGTAGGATGCCACTCGACAATTTCGTAGTTGATGAGTGGCACTCGCAACAGCCATACGTGAGAGGACAACACAATGTCTGGCGGAGTAATCTGGCGAATCGCAAGACTAGCGTACGGATTCCACACGAAATGACGAAGTGGAAATATGTAGGGGTGGGCTCTTTAGGTTGCGGGCTTAAAAACGGTATCCGAAACCAAGCCCAAGACTAAAGGAGCAAAAGACATCCTCCGATTGCTTGTCTGTCAGGGTCGACGATTCTACAAAGCTCCTTGAACAGAAAGCCCAAGACCGCTGCTCCCCAACATTTTGCTCTTGATTCCGCAAAATTAATTAGATGATACAGCCACATCACATGCACTTTATTGCAGGATTTACCAGACATCAAAATCCCTCCAATAATGCGTAGGATATGGGCACGAGCAAACGAAAATATATAATAAAAATATTTATAAAAGTAAAAAAAGGCACGAAATATATAAAAAAAATATTTAAATTAGTAAAAGAACACGAAATATATAATAAAAAATATTTACCCGTTTCGTTATCCGCATCGGGGGTAGGACTGAAAAATCTTGGTCCAAAAAGTTAGGAGGATTTTGCCACCGTCGAACGTCTTCGGCACCGCTCCCAATAGGTCACCACATAGGGATGGCCAGTGATCGTCGGCTACACCGATAATAAGATCACCGTTCGTAGCGAACCTAAGATGGTATGCAACATCTTCTAGTGTATTTGTCAACTCGCCACATGTAAAATGAAAGATGTGCGTCTCTGGCCTCCATCGTTCAATTAGGGCGTTAATCATAGGACGATTCAACTTCGTACCGCCCACGATGATACGATTGACGTATAACGTCAACGCGTGTTCGTAGTGCTTGAAAAAAAATAAAATGGTTAATAATAAATAAAAAAGAAAGAAAGAAAGAAATAAAGAAATAAAATAAGGTAAAAAGTAATAAAAAATTTAAAAATGTAAAGAATATTACGTCATTAGTGGTCCTCCAGTAGTCGAACACGTGTTTTTGGTCTAGCCGCAATAAACCCACCATTTGTATCGAGTATGAAAAATATTAAAGTAGTTGAAGAATAAGAACTCACTTTCTGATTTGTGTGTGTGGTAGGGACCGGCTATTTATAGAAGAAATCGCGCCCTCTGGGAAGCGATATTAAATAGAACTCGCGTTCTAGTAAACACGATATTTGGAAGACCTCGCGTTCCACAGGATGCGAGGTCCAGTGAAAAGACGCGGCAATACAACAAACGCGTACACTGAACGGACAGAGAGAACCTCGCGTTTTGCAAATCGTGAGTTTTCAAAGAACTCGCTCCCTGTAGGACGCGAGGTCACGAAATTTTTGAATGCGTTTCGAATATATTTAAAAATAATAGATTAATATATATATTAATAAATAACATCGGTATATTATTAATATATTTTCATTTAAAATCGAATTTGAATAATACCTTTTTACAATTAAACTCGGATTTGAATATTAGTATAATATAAATTTTTTGTATTTATCTTATTTATTAATTATAGTAACATGAATAACATAATTATAAATGATATATTTCCATTTAAAATCGGATTAGAATATTTCTTTTTTACAATTTAAAGGATTTGGGTATTTCTTTACAATTGAAATGATAAAATCGCATTTGCAACCAACCAACATTTATTAAAGAAGCTGAAACTTGTTCTGACGGTGATGATCATCATGAAGGTGATGCTAATGACCGACCCTCGTGAATCTTGCCTTGCACCCGATGCATGTCTTGAATCTTGGAGGTCTATTGGATATTGTCACTTGCCTGCCATTCAAAAGACCTCGAATTTCCTGATATTGTGATTTGTTGTTGTCAATCCTCGTGAACAAAAATACCGAATAGTTAACATCTACTCAACATATATATGCAACTATAAATAACAACAAATCACAATATCAAGGAAATTAGTTTGGGAAATTTTTTTCCCGATACGTGATTTGTTGGCAGTAGTAGTTACAATCGAAAACTTCACGCACAGATTGAGAAGGCAAATTTTTGTCCCGACTGAGTGTTGCTTCCCTTCCTCGATCAGCTGGGTATTTATAGAAGCAGAAAACGATGATGACGTGGCGAACTCACATTCTGTGAAACGCGAGTTCTTTAGAAAATCGCACTTCGTAAAACGCAAGGTCACTGACACGTCAGGAATCCGATTCCTGCCAAAGTCGCTCTTTGCATAACGCGATTTTCCTTAAGAATCGGCGAGTTTGGTCTATATATATTCAAACATTGCTGAATATTTGCACTTGTATTGATTTGCAAAGTTTGAGTATTCGAATGATTAGAAAATCTGTTGGGTAGAAGATGTGGTGCAATATATCATCTGTGTTTGTGTAACATGATCGACAAATCACATTATCGGGTAACTTTTGTTGTTCCTGTCCAAGGTAACATTACATGGCGAGCCAGTGTAAGGGTACATTTGATGAGTCAAGAAGATGATGCAGTGGCTCATGGTGGATCAATGGCAACCGCGAAATCATGCCGAGTGCAACTTGAGGTGTCATGTCTAGGGTTTTCTTTGGTGGCGCGTGCCGATTACATTTGATAATGTGGGTCAAAGCTTCTACCATTTCCGTTTTTTTCAAAGCTATGTTAAGACCCTCACATGTACCCTTGTTGGCGACATATGTGTCGTGGAAGAACATCGATGTTTTTGAAGCTATGCTAAGACCCTCGCATGTAGGGGTACAATTGTTTTTAACATACGAAAAATAAAATAAAATTTACATATGTAATTCATATGTAATATTTTACGTGTTTCAATGCTTTTCTTTTATAAAAACAATAATTTGAAAGAAAACCGGTTCATTTACATTGGTCAATTTTCGAGAATGAAAAATAAAATCGAAGCAGTTAAGATATAGAAAATAATATTTGTGATAATTATATTAACGAAAAGTAGTACAAGATTTTTAATTGAAAGAAGTACACAAGCATTAAATTACTAAGCATACTTAAATCTACGAGAACGAATCATTTTCGTTGCCCTTGTAGTCGGTATTTACGTTAGAAGTTAAGTTTAGTTCCTCAAATTATTGTTCCTTCTCCTGCCGTCTCCTATAATGGTCACATGAAAACGAACTTGGCTGAGGCGATCAACTCAGCACTCAAGGGAGTGCGGCATTTGCCTATCACTTCCATTGTCAAAGTGACCTACTATCGTTTGGCTACCCTATTTGAAAACTTGGGAAGGCAAGCAACTGAGTACATGGCAGGTGGTCACAAAGTCCACCTGGACTTTTGCAAAAAATTGCAAACTGAAGTGCGTCATTCAAATGAGATGACTACAACTCTATTCTCGCGAGAAGGACATTTGTTCCATGTTTCAGAATTTTTGAGGCCGTTGGAAGGTATACAACACAACGCGTACGTGGTAGATCTTAGACAAAGAACCTGCGAGTGCGGAGGATTCCAAACATTTAAATACCCGTGCGCACACGCCATTGTTGCTTGTTCAAACCAACAGATTAACTACATGAGACTGCTTGATCCGATATACTTACTCGAAACGGTATTCAAGGTTTACGAAAAAGAGTTTCCTCCCATCGAAAATGAAATTGATCCTTATGTCCTTGACGCTAAACCGACCATACACCCAGATCCAGCACTAATAAGAGAAAATAGACGTCCACGATCGATACGAATTTACTGTACCGAGGATCTGGTCGAACATAGAGAAAAACCGGACAAAATAAACATTGCAATATATGTAAAAATCCTAGACACACAAAGAACAAGTGTCCTAATCGCTCGGGCCCTCGTATTAACTAAGTCATTGTAATTTGTTTTTGTCTGCGTCCCTCAACTATCGCTTAAAAAATTATTCTTATTTGTTTTAAAAATTCTCTTTCTGGCTTGTCGTTCTTGCAGAAAACCACGCTTTGGAACCATTTTCAAGGCAAATTTTATACCCTTCTCCATATATTGTGCGTGCCAATATCAGTCTCAAATAGAAGACAAGTTCCACTACAACGCCTGCAAGGTCAAAAATTGTGATAATTCTCTGATTGAAAACTCGAAAATTTGGCATAAAAAGCCTATGAGGCCATCTTATACTTTCATTCATTCACAAAACAAGCTACGATACCGTTTTTGACCCGAATTTTAGTCGGTTTAGAATGGATTGAACTGGGCCATATTGGTGTCAAATGAAAGACACGTTCCATTACTACAAACCCAAACTGAATGTTTACCAAAAATATAAGACGAATAAGCCCGAAATAATGCTCGAACATGCCTATCGAAGCTTTGTTGGCCAGCCCGATTCGCAAAGAACTCGCTTTCTGCAGAAAGCGAGTTCCTCACGATAAATTCAACCGCCTCTTCAAATTCTCGGGGAACTCGCGTTTTGCAGAACGCAAGTTTCCGTAAAGTTCGTTATTCTGAAAAGTGTTTCCACGTATGTGGAACTCGCTCTCTGTCTAGAGCGAGGCCGTGTCTCGCGATCCCCAAAACGTGAGTTCTTCATATGTGGCAGATTTAGGGGTCATTTTTCTAAATTAAAGTCTGTGGGGGCATTTTTTTCTAGATATTTATTTAAAAAAGGTTTTTAGTGTGATATTGTCGTTTAGATAGAACAAAGGTAAAATTAAGAATGCTTAAAAAATGGAGGCGAATAGGTATCAATGACCGTTGTTTGTCAAACTTAAAAGGTATATATAATAGGTAAAAGTACAAGCTACGTCACTTATATATGTGTTTTATTACAACGGATCACAATGTTTTATAAGTTATATTTTATCCATTTAATTAAAATTTTGTTATAAATAGATCATTTTGCCAATCTATAATAACAATTTTAGTTTCAAAATGTATATGTTTCATCAAATTGGTCTTAATTCAATAAATCTAACCATCCATATTTAAAAATTCCAACAGTGCACCCTCACGACACACCTTCAGATTAAATGTGACGCTCCCTACTATTGTTTATCAGCTCTGTGAAACCAATAAATTGATTTTGATATAATAAAAGATTTAAGGACTAAATTGAAAAATGGAAAATGAATTTTTAAGTCCTCAAAACCTCTTTATGTATTTAAAGAAAAATGTTTAAGTCAAAACCTCAACTTGTCAAATATTTTCTAAGTGTTTATCAAGCCAAAACAGTGATTTTTGAGTCACCGTTTCGGAACGGCCTTTGGGCGTTTCGGAACAGTTTAAAACTGTTAACCTCTGTTTCGGAACGTTTTTTGAAACAGATGTAGAACATCGAAACAGTTTGAACCGTTTCGATACGACAGTATCAAAACGACCTCAAACGTTTCGAAACGGAATTCAAACTTGGTTTTAAAATATGACAATTGAAGTATTATAACTGAATTTAAAAATATCGTTAAGGCGTATCGAAACGCTCTTAAGCCGTTTCGATACAGGCTTTGACATTAGCAAAATGTTTCGAAACGAATTTCGAAACATGCTCTTGGAGTATCAAAACGATCGTGCCCATTTCGGTACGGTCTATTTATTACACCCCAACGGCTCTTTCTATTTTGGTCTGTTTCGAAACAGGATCGGACGTTTCGGAACGGGTAGTTGCAGACTGCATTTATAGAGGGAAGATAACATCCCAACGGCTATATTGATGAATGCAACAACCCCAACGGCTAGAATTCAATGAGAAGGTATAAAAGGGACCTCTAAAAGCTCCAGCAACAACTATTGATTTTCAAAGAATTATCCAAACATTAAATCCAAGCAATTGTGCCAAAATCCCATTATTTCTTGTAAACCCCAATTGTGAACTTTGTAATTTTAATTCTTATCTGTTCAATTGGGTTGAGTGCTTGTAAAAGGGCTATATTTTGTATTGAGAGATACTAGTTTTAGCCTTCATCTTCTTTGTATTTCTTGAGTGAGGATTGGGTTAAATTTTGGGTAGAAAATTTGTCCGGTATTGTAAAGGTTACCTCCTTAGCCTAGAAAAGGGGAAGAACAGTTAGTGGATTGTTGGAAAATCCTTAGTGAAGCTAAGGTAGTGGATGTAGAGTTTGATTAGAACTTGAACCACTCTAAATCCTCTTGTCTAGAATTTTTAATTTTCCACTCCACCACCAAAAGTTCTAAAAATCAAATTCACACCCCCTCTTGGCTTATATCGTTTCATTGATCCACTCAACAATTGGTATCAGAGGCTACCTCTTTGAAAGATTAACAACCACAAGAGTTACTAGGAAGAGTGTGATCAACCACAAAGCAAGCCATGGCATCTACCTCCGGGTCAAGCATGTACGAGTCTCAATCAACCACCAAACCGCCTTTCTTCAATGGTGATAACTACCCTTTTTGGAAAAACCAAATGTGTCTCTTCATTAAATCCAATGACTATCTTGTTTGGGATGTCATCG
The DNA here is from genome assembly GCA_030270665.1 of Hibiscus trionum. Taxonomy (NCBI): domain Eukaryota; kingdom Viridiplantae; phylum Streptophyta; class Magnoliopsida; order Malvales; family Malvaceae; genus Hibiscus; species Hibiscus trionum. Next base: position 32,822,709 of record BSYR01000026.1, on the reverse strand, counting down.
AAGATGGTCCCACTATTCCGATGAAGATAGACGACGAAGGAAGATTGATGCCAAAAAGGAAGAATGAGATGAGTGAAGAAGAGAGAAAGAAGATTCAAATCAATGACAAAGCTCTTCACATGTTGTTTTGCTCTTTCGGTCTCGACATCTACTCCAAAGTTTCCTCCATCGAAAGTGCTAAGGAAGTGTGGGATACACTTGAGACTACATATGAAGGAACAAGTGATGTGAAGGAGACAAAGATTGGAATTCTCAATCTTAGCTATGAGAATTTCAAAATGGAGCCCGACGAAACCGTGTCAAAGATGTTCGATTGTTTCTCAACAATCGTCAATGGGCTAAAGGGTTTTGGAGAGATAAACCCGGAAGACAAACTAGTCCAGAAGCTACTCTACTCACTTCCCGAGTCTTGGGATGGGAAGAGAACCACCATCATTGAGGCCAAAAATTTGAAGACACTCAAGCTTGATGAGCTAGTGGGTTCTCTCCTAACTCATGATATAATGAAGCAAGGAAGGGGAGATGAAAGGAAGAAGGAAGAGAGAAGAGTGGAGAAGCTTGAGGTAGATAAGAAGAAGAAGATATGAGTGGCTCTCAAAGCTTCTCTACATGAGGAGAGCACTTTTAGTGAGGAGGAAGACCTAGAAGAATTGGCTATGATAGCCAAAAGGTTCTCACGGTTTATGAGGTCCAACCGAGGAAGGAATTTTCAAAGAAAAATGGACTTCAAGACCAAAAACAAAGAAGATGAGAGGGATCAAATCATTTGCTTTTAGTGCAAAAAACTGGGTCATATTCGTTTTGAGTGCCCTCAACTCAAGAAGGAGGGCTTTGAGAAGAAGAAGAAGAAGCTCAAAGCCAAGCTTGCTACTTGGAGTAATGAGGAGTCATCCGAGGATAAGGAACATGAAGTGGCCAACCTTTGCCTCATGGCTCTTGAGGAGGATTCCTCCATGGTAACCTTTAACTCATCATCTTTTGATTTTACATTTGACGAATTGCATGATGCTTATGATGAGTTACAAGAGGTATATAATGAGCTAGTTGAGAAGTATAAGGAGTCGGTTCTAAAAAATAGAAAAATCATTTCGGAATTGAATGCTAAAAATGACTCACTTTCTCAAGCTAACTAAACATTTGAGAAAAAGATCTTAGGTTTACAAGATGAACTTAAATTCTTTCAAGATGAAAATGTAGACTTAAACAATCTTATTTCTCAATGCAATAGTGAACACCAAAAGGTGTTAGATGAGCTTAACAAGCTCAAGGAGTCTTTCAAAAATGTTGGTAATATGAAAAATGAGATAGGTGAATCCTCTAGAACTAACCAACCTAAGAGAAAGACATATAACTACAAACAAAGTGGCTTCCATAGGCATAATAGAACTAAGAAAATTAGAAGTGTATGGGTTCCTAAGGAACTCGTCAAGTCTAATAATGGTGTTGCTATGTCACCTTGGATTCCTAGGGGAACCAAGCTTTTGGGAGCTAACACTCGTGGACCCAAAATGATTTGGGTACCAAAAATCAAAGTTTAACTCTTTTTTTGTAGGGGGAGCATTGCTACAAGGCCAAAGCACAAAGTCAAAACTCATGGTACCTTGATAGTGGATGCTCGAGGCACATGACCAGAGACAAGAGTCGATTCATGGACTTAAAGCCAAAAAGTGGAGGAGTAGTGACATTTGGTGACAACTCCAAAGGCCACATTAAAGGTATTGGATCCATAGGTAATCACTCTACTATTCTTATTGAAAATGTTTTATATGTCGATGGTCTAAAACACAATTTATTGAGCATTAGTCAATTGTGTGATAAAGGATTTAATGTCTTATTTGATAAAAATGGATGCAAAACCGTTGACACTAAATTGAATAATATAATGCTCATTGGTCATCGCATAGGTAATACATACATGGTGCATTTAGATGACATTCATACATCCCATGCATGTTTTGTTGCACAAAATGAAAATGATGCATGGCTATGGCATAGGAAACTAGGACATGCTAGCATTAGTGTTTTAGAAAAATTAGTTTCCCTAAATCTAGTTAGAGGTTTGCCCAAAATTAAGTTATCAAATAACAAATTTTGTGATGCATGCTCTAAGGGTAAACAACATAGATCATCCTTTAAATCCATGAATGATGTTTCTACAAGTAGGTGTTTACAACTAATTCACATGGATTTATTTGGGCCTATTAGAACTATGAGCTTGGGTGGTAAATCGTATGCATTTGTACTTGTTGATGACTATTCTAGATTTACTTGGGTTTTATTTTTAAGTACTAAAGATGAGGCTTTAGAAAAATTCATCACGTTTTCAAAACTAACTCAAAATGATATTGAACTTAAGATTTTTCATATTAGAAGTGATCATGGAACCGAATTTCAAAATCTAGGTTTTGAAGAGTTTTTAAATGAAAATGGTATTAGCCACAATTTTTTGGCTCATCGAACTCCTCAACAAAATGGGGTAGTTGAGAGGAAAATGTAACCCCCTCATCCCGGTCTAGCCGAATGACCGGTCCAAGTGGGTCACACGGGGAAAACCGAAGCGAAACCCGTTAAGGTTCCCCCTCGGTTAGCAACCCTATTTTTTTTTCTTTTTAATTAATCTTGTCTAAATGCATTATTAAGTCCTAAGTGAAGCACGACAGCGGAAACACGAACGATATATCAACGACCCACCAAATCTGCATATTAAAACAACCCATTTATCCTTTCTAAGCATACCGTATCAATACAGCTCTCTAGTGTATCAATACAGCTATAGTGTATCGATACACTCTCTAGTGTATCTATACAGCTATAGTGTATCGATACACTCTCTAGTGTATCAATACAGCTATAGTGTATCGATACACTCTCTAGTGTATCAATACAGCTATAGTGTATCGATACACTCTCTAGTGTATCAATACAGCTATAGTGTATCGATACACTCTCTAGTGTATCAATACAGCTATAGTGTATCAATACACTCTCGAGTGTATCAATACAGCTATTGGTCAACTAGGTCAAACCGTATCGATACGCTTAGTCACCGTATCGATACGACCCACACTCCACCACTCCTAAAAAAAACAGAGAGTTGGGACCGTATCGATACACTCTAGTGTATCGATACGCCCGTATCGATACACCCTAGTGTATCGATACGCCTGACCAAAAATCTGCCATTTATGCAAGAGTGTATTGATACAGCACTTTAGTGTATCAATACGCCCTGTTTTGCAAGACTCCCAACTTCAACATATTCGAAGCATGATTATGAACCATAATACATACATGGTAAATTATACATTAAGAACCTTTCATACATGATACTCAACATGAGCATACCTTAATCAACTAAGGAAAATCATGCATTCAATCAAAAGAAAGCAAGCAAGCACATAAGGTCTCATGCTTCAACATCCATACACTTAGGCATCCTCACAAGACATATGTCCAACACACATGATAAGCAATTTAAATATCTACCAACATACATCACTCAAGCATTCATCAAGGCATGCATCATAAGTGACATTTACAAATCAAACAAGGCATCTAAGTGCCAAACCAAATCAACACACATCAAAGTATCAAGACACACAACACTTATCCCATTGCTTTACTATTACAATCTTTCAATTTATAAATCATACATTGAGCTCACCAAAGCAACACTTGAAGACCTTTCCTTTCCATTGCCACCCACAAGCTATTTATCTGCATTGTCGAACAAAAGAGAGCGTAAGCATAAAAGCTTGGTGAGGGTAAGCTCATAAAACAAACCTTCGACAATACAGGGTCCAAGCTCGAGCAATTATCATGACGAAATACATGACTTTATCTTTGATCCACATGAACCAAAATGAACATGATGCATGAACATATAATCAACATTATGTCATGCTCAACATCTCATAAGCTCAACTTACAACGATATATATATACCTCAATGCATTAACCAAATCATATATCACTTCACATTTGAAATTCACATTTCATATCACATTGATACACATATCAATTCATATTAGCATGTATGCATAATCTCATATTGGCATAAACATACTTTCTCATATTGGCACCTAGCTATGACTCGAATACGCGGATAACATGTTGGAACGCATTTTCCAACAACACAACCATTACCTGGCGGTGGGATTCCACTCATCACCGTTCATGCGGAGGGGATTCCACTCATCCTCACGCCTCATCTCACGCGGAGGGGATTCCACTCATCCTCACGCCCGTCGATGGGATTCCACTCATCACCGACTAATGTAAATATAATTTCCGGGCGTACCCGTACTCCTCCTTGGTGGCTCAACGCCACCAAGGCCACGCGCGACTTTTGACTCATGTGTACACACTAACATCCTAATGATCGATCATTGTACCCAAGCATACTAGTGCCAATATTAATCAAATTCCACAACCTTTGATGTTCAGAGTCATAATATGGCATCTTACTTCATATTAAACTCAACATCAAATATCTCAACAACATGCATATAACAATGCATTAAATCATGCCCCAATATACATGTATATCACCTTATACATAATCATCATAATGTCACGTTCAAGAGTAATAATATGGCATCCTACATCATATTAAACTCAACATCATCATACACAGTTCACAATCCAAACCACATGCATAGCAATGCATCAAACCATGCCTCAACAACATGTATAACACATTATACATACACAAATCATCATGAGGCATAACATCAATTAAAGAGATCATCCAATGTCTCTAACTAAAGCTTAGGATTAGGCTACCACCCTAATCCTAACTCTAGGTGAGTCTACCAATCTCAACCTAGTCCACATGCTCGAACCAATTGCTCAAAACCATTTAAAATATTTTAACCACTCACCGACTACTTCATTAGCACAAGCCTACCAAGCATCCAAGTTTCCGGATTCGAGCCTGAAGCTTCACCATTGATTTCTCTTGCTTCTAACCATTCAAAAACAATATATTAACCTCAAAATCAGTCACAAACCCAAAGTTTAACATCAACACACAAATCAACTTCAATTCTCACAATTCAAAGCCAAGTTCATTCTTCAATTTCTCATTTTCGTACTTCCACAAAAACCCGTCAAAAATCAGAATTGTAGTAATCCAAAACACTCTTAAACATGTTCAAAACACTGTCCAACTATAGTATAACCATCAACCCCCAATTTCGAACATTAAACACATAATTTAAGCCATGAACAATCCCCAAAATCACCAAATCCGAGCAGCCATGAAAAACAGTCCAAAACTTGTGATTTCAACATTTTTAACACATTCAAACACTTCCAAAACAACCCCCAACTATTACTCTAACATCAACCCTCAAATTCCAACATTAACCATACCCAAACTCATCTAAAAACCTTCCTAAAAATCCACCAAAACCCAATTTCGGATTTTTACCCAAAATTACTCATTTTAACATATTATGTATATTTTAACATGATTAAACAAAGCTCTAACTCAATTTATCAAAACAAGATGAAAAACCCCTTAAAAACCCAAACTTTGATATGAACCCTAATTTTCAAAACTCCATAACTTTGAAATCTAAGACTATAGATAGATATAGGATAAAGAGGAGATTAAGAAAACATAATTACCTTTCAAAAACCCCTTGAATTGATGAAGAAATTTGATGAATTATCAAATTTGGGTTTGGGAGAGTTTGGGATGTTTTACACGGTGGGGAGGGGAGGAAATGAGAAAGATGATAGCTTTATCTTATGATAAGGTTGTCATTATTTTTATTTTGGTTAAATTACCAAAATGATCCCTCCCTTTCTTTCTAAACTCAATTTGCTCACACTAAGGTCAATTTGATTAAAATAAATTTTACCGACTCGAACCAACTAACCCGACTAACTTCTAGCCCCAAAACACGGGTGTTACAACTCTCCCCCACTTAAGGAAATTTCGTCCTCGAAATTCATCGAACAGGAAGAGTCACTGAAACATGCTCCTCCACACATTCCTCTCTCACCACAACATACTAACCAACTCGTAGACTTACCACGCAACAACAGCTATCTAACACCAAGATCTCAATTGATTCTTCGTTCCACGCAAATTTCAAACTCAACTCAATCTCTTCAACAAACATAGCACAGAACAGATCTGACTCACACTTCCGAATTGTAGATACACAGACACATCACAACCCTCTTTCTAACTCTGGTGGTAACCGTAACAGATAAACAACAGGACTAGCCCGATTCAACAATCTCATATCACATTTCTTGAATACTCAACCCATAACTTTCTCTAACTAACCATCTGACTTTAACAGGTAACCAAACACTATGCAGACACCTTCAAGTAATCTAGTTGGAACCCCGGATCTCTATTACTCACTTCCATTAATAACCTTCCACGGATGCAACAAACTAGAAGAAAATTGGCGTTCGGTCTTGACATGCTGGCCACACAACTGGACATTCTTATGTAGCAATCTGTCACAGTCTTCAGTTTCTTCCAACTCACATCTTCTTCTGCATAGTTAGGATTTACTCTAATGCACTCGGCTGATCTGCATGTCCTAGGAGAACATCTTCATTAACTCGAAGTTCACGTTGCGTAACTTGACATACAGCTGATTTTCTAAAAGGTGCTACCCCACTAACTTCAAAGCTCGTCATGGCCTTCTTCGATACTTCAACTTTTCTCACTTTCAACTGGTAGTAAACGAATCCCGAATTAATCTTCGGGAAGACTGAAGCACCCCCTAACTGATCAACAAATCGCTGACACTCGAAAGCGGATACTAATCATTTACTGCCACTGGTTTCAACTGTCTGAAATCTCAACACATTCTCGTACTGCCGCTCTTTCTTCTTCACAAACTGTACTATCATACTCTAAGATGATGCACTAAGCCTAATGAATCTAAGGCCTAACAGTTCTCGTAGTTGATTCTTCAACATTCTCAATTCTTCCGGGATTCATAAGTTACAGAGCTAACAAAACAGAAGCAACCTCGGAAACGATCTCAATGACGAACTCTTTTTCTTTATCAAGAGACAAACCAGGCAATTCTTCCTAGTACTTTTAGGAAAACACAAACTATACTAACATTCCGTGGTCTAATCTTCGTTCAAAAATCAAATCCATCACAATTGCCAAACAAGTCTGCCAACTAAACTCAATCAATCTTCGACCTCCACAGCTGGATCAACCATTCAATAAGAAGTTCACACCCTCGCCTACTACTACAGTCCCACTGAGACCTGCAACTTCAAGGCAACTCTCTATCTTTATCTCAACGTATACACTAACTCTGTGCTCTTCAAGCCAAATCTTGTCAAAACGTACCTCAAAACTGTAGGAAGACGATCACTTCACATCTACTGCATACACATAACCTTGAACCATCAACAAACATCTTCTGCACATTTTCTGACCACCACTATCTCACCACAAGGTCTAGTCACATGTGTCCCTACTTCCCAGGTCTCAACACGTACATAATTTTTTTTTCCGCATGCTCACACGAAACGGACAAATCCGAAGACATTGTAAATACACCTGTGCACAGCTGATAGTCTTCGACCCTCTTGTTTACATACTGGTTCTTCAACAAAATCTGACTCTTCTAAACTATTCCTTAAGCTTTTCGTAACCTCAAGATTCAATTCTGAACACCCGCAAACAGTCATGCTGGTCTTGCTCTACCTCTAACAAACAAACTAGAGTCAAAACTCAAGACTCCCTTCTCAACTCAACTATATCGGAAGTGACTTCATCTCTTTCGCTTGCTGAAACACAACTTAACGTGCACCGACCCAACCACACAAACTAGCTCCCACTCGCGAACACTAACTGGCTATCTTGTATTAAAATCATAAGTTGAACCCCAACGGTCACCAACTAACACTTCTGAATTTTCATATTACACAAACGAGACCCTTACCCTGATCTCGCCCCAAAGTACTAAGGTACTCATACCTACCTCTGACACCTCATCGGGACATTCAAATTTGCATGCTTGCTAACAATATATATAAGTGTAGATTCAGAATCAATCAAAAGGGAACAAGCTCAAAACTGTACCAAGGCTTACCTACTATTTCATCGATGCCACTCTGACTCCCACTCATAGGTCGTCACCTCTTTCATCACTAACACCAGAACCGATCACACCGTTCCTCATCAACAGGAACCAACCCACATACACACACTAACTCAGTCAACCAATTTGTACCTCAATTCCGGTACAACCATACCTCTCTGACTAAAGCGATGAACTCCCTCAACATCATTCACATTTTCAGAACCCACAGTTTCCACTTACCGATTCACAATCTGCGCCTTGGCCTCAAACTTACCAAGAAGCAATAAACTAACAACAACAACGACAACGCATTAACATACAAACTGGGTTAGCGAAGGAAAAGGTCCAAGTGGCTCAAGTATGATTTCCTCACTTAAAATCTCTTTTTCCGATGTAATAGAAGCAATGGGACTCTACTCAACATGCTTCAAGCAACTCAACACACATACATGCTCAATCATGCATATTACAAGGCATACTTGCTAAACAAGCAAACATATGCGTAGGATCAAACAACATACCTTCTCCATCAAACAATCACACATCACCGCATACACGGGTAACGAGCAACATGCTTTTAAACAAACAATCAACATACTTGTCACACAAGCAATCATACCTACAAAGCAAGCAATCATTCATTACAGCATACTCGAATAACAAGCAACATGCTTACATGATAAGCAAACACCGTGCATCTTAATCATAAAACACAACTTACTCACTTACCTGCCCAAGGTTTCGGAAACCTTAAGCTCTGATACCAACAAATGTAACCCCCTCATCCCGGTCTAGCCGAATGACCGGTCCAAGTGGGTCACACGGGGAAAACCGAAGCGAAACCCGTTAAGGTTCCCCCTCGGTTAGCAACCCTATTTTTTTTTCTTTTTAATTAATCTTGTCTAAATGCATTATTAAGTCCTAAGTGAAGCACGACAGCGGAAACACGAACGATATATCAACGACCCACCAAATCTGCATATTAAAACAACCCATTTATCCTTTCTAAGCATACCGTATCAATACAGCTCTCTAGTGTATCAATACAGCTATAGTGTATCGATACACTCTCTAGTGTATCAATACAGCTATAGTGTATCGATACACTCTCTAGTGTATCAATACAGCTATAGTGTATCGATACACTCTCTAGTGTATCAATACAGCTATAGTGTATCGATACACTCTCTAGTGTATCAATACAGCTATAGTGTATCAATACACTCTCGAGTGTATCAATACAGCTATTGGTCAACTAGGTCAAACCGTATCGATACGCTTAGTCACCGTATCGATACGACCCACACTCCACCACTCCTAAAAAAAAACAGAGAGTTGGGACCGTATCGATACACCCTAGTGTATCGATACGCCTGACCAAAAATCTGCCATTTATGCAAGAGTGTATTGATACAGCACTTTAGTGTATCAATACGCCCTGTTTTGCAAGACTCCCAACTTCAACATATTCGAAGCATGATTATGAACCATAATACATACATGGTAAATTATACATTAAGAACCTTTCATACATGATACTCAACATGAGCATACCTTAATCAACTAAGGAAAATCATGCATTCAATCAAAAGAAAGCAAGCAAGCACATAAGGTCTCATGCTTCAACATCCATACACTTAGGCATCCTCACAAGACATATGTCCAACACACATGATAAGCAATTTAAATATCTACCAACATACATCACTCAAGCATTCATCAAGGCATGCATCATAAGTGACATTTACAAATCAAACAAGGCATCTAAGTGCCAAACCAAATCAACACACATCAAAGTATCAAGACACACAACACTTATCCCATTGCTTTACTATTACAATCTTTCAATTTATAAATCATACATTGAGCTCACCAAAGCAACACTTGAAGACCTTTCCTTTCCATTGCCACCCACAAGCTATTTATCTGCATTGTCGAACAAAAGAGAGCGTAAGCATAAAAGCTTAGTGAGGGTAAGCTCATAAAACAAACCTTCGACAATACAGGGTCCAAGCTCGAGCAATTATCATGACGAAATACATGACTTTATCTTTGATCCACATGAACCAAAATGAACATGATGCATGAACATATAATCAACATTATGTCATGCTCAACATCTCATAAGCTCAACTTACAACGATATATATATACCTCAATGCATTAACCAAATCATATATCACTTCACATTTGAAATTCACATTTCATATCACATTGATACACATATCAATTCATATTAGCATGTATGCATAATCTCATATTGGCATAAACATACTTTCTCATATTGGCACCTAGCTATGACTCGAATACGCGGATAACATGTTGGAACGCATTTTCCAACAACACAACCATTACCTGGCGGTGGGATTCCACTCATCACCGTTCATGCGGAGGGGATTCCACTCATCCTCACGCCTCATCTCACGCGGAGGGGATTCCACTCATCCTCACGCCCGTCGATGGGATTCCACTCATCACCGACTAATGTAAATATAATTTCCGGGCGTACCCGTACTCCTCCTTGGTGACTCAACGCCACCAAGGCCACGCGCGACTTTTGACTCATGTGTACACACTAACATCCTAATGATCGATCATTGTACCCAAGCATACTAGTGCCAATATTAATCAAATTCCACAACCTTTGATGTTCAGAGTCATAATATGGCATCTTACTTCATATTAAACTCAACATCAAATATCTCAACAACATGCATATAACAATGCATTAAATCATGCCCCAACATACATGTATATCACCTTATACATAATCATCATAATGTCATGTTCAAGAGTAATAATATGGCATCCTACATCATATTAAACTCAACATCATCATACACAGTTCACAATCCAAACCACATGCATAGCAATGCATCAAACCATGCCTCAACAACATGTATAACACATTATACATACACAAATCATCATGAGGCATAACATCAATTAAAGAGATCATCCAATGTCTCTAACTAAAGCTTAGGATTAGGCTACCACCCTAATCCTAACTCTAGGTGAGTCTACCAATCTCAACCTAGTCCACATGCTCGAACCAATTGCTCAAAACCATTTAAAATATTTTAACCACTCACCGACTACTTCATTAGCACAAGCCGACAAGCCTACCAAGCATCCAAGTTTCCGGATTCGAGCCCGAAGCTTCACCATTGATTTCTCTTGCTTCTAACCATTCAAAAACAATATATTAACCTCAAAATCAGTCACAAACCCAAAGTTTAACATCAACACACAAATCAACTTCAATTCTCACAATTCAAAGCCAATTTCATTCTTCAATTTCTCATTTTCGTACTTCCACAAAAACCCGTCAAAAATCAGAATTGTAGTAATCCAAAACACTCTTAAACATGTTCAAAACACTGTCCAACTATAGTATAACCATCAACCCCCAATTTCGAACATTAAACACATAATTTAAGCCATGAACAATCCCCAAAATCACCAAATCCGAGCAGCCATGAAAAACAGTCCAAAACTTGTGATTTCAACATTTTTAACACATTCAAACACTTCCAAAACAACCCCCAACTATTACTCTAACATCAACCCTCAAATTCCAACATTAATCATACCCAAACTCATCTAAAAACCTTCCTAAAAATCCACCAAAACCCAATTTCGGATTTTTACCCAAAATTACTCATTTTAACATATTATGTATATTTTAACATGATTAAACAAAGCTCTAACTCAATTTATCAAAACAAGATGAAAAACCCCTTAAAAACCCAAACTTTGATATGAACCCTAATTTTCAAAACTCCATAACTTTGAAATCTAAGACTATAGATAGATATAGGATAAAGAGGAGATTAAGAAAACATAATTACCTTTCAAAAACCCCTTGAATTGATGAAGAAATTTGATGAATTATCAAATTTGGGTTTGGGAGAGTTTGGGATGTTTTACACGGTGGGGAGGGGAGGAAATGAGAAAGATGATAGCTTTATCTTATGATAAGGTTGTCATTATTTTTATTTTGGTTAAATTACCAAAATGATCCCTCCCTTTCTTTCTAAACTCAATTTGCTCACACTAAGGTCAATTTGATTAAAATAAATTTTACCGACTCGAACCAACTAACCCGACTAACTTCTAGCCCCAAAACACGGGTGTTACAACTCTCCCCCACTTAAGGAAATTTCGTCCTCGAAATTCATCGAACAGGAAGAGTCACTGAAACATGCTCCTCCACACATTCCTCTCTCACCACAACATACTAACCAACTCGTAGACTTACCACGCAACAACAACTATCTAACACCAAGATCTCAATTGATTCTTCGTTCCACGCAAATTTCAAACTCAACTCAATCTCTTCAACAAACATAGCACAGAACAGATCTGACTCACACTTCCGAATTGTAGATACACAGACACATCACAACCCTCTTTCTAACTCTGGTGGTAACCGTAACAGATAAACAACAGGACTAGCCCGATTCAACAATCTCATATCACATTTCTTGAATACTCAACCCATAACTTTCTCTAACTAACCATCTGACTTTAACAGGTAACCAAACACTATGCAGACACCTTCAAGTAATCTAGTTGGAACCCCGGATCTCTATTACTCACTTCCATTAATAACCTTCCACGGATGCAACAAACTAGAAGAAAATTGGCGTTCGGTCTTGACATGCTGGCCACACAACTGGACATTCTTATGTAGCAATCTGTCACAGTCTTCAGTTTCTTCCAACTCACATCTTCTTCTGCATAGTTAGGATTTACTCTAATACACTCGGCTGATCTGCATGTCCTAGGAGAACATCTTCATTAACTCGAAGTTCACGTTGCGTAACTTGACATACAGCTGATTTTCTAAAAGGTGCTACCCCACTAACTTCAAAGCTCGTCATGGCCTTCTTCGATACTTCAACTTTTCTCACTTTCAACTGGTAGTAAACGAATCCCGAATTAATCTTCGGGAAGACTGAAGCACCCCCTAACTGATCAACAAATCGCTGACACTCGAAAGCGGATACTAATCATTTACTGCCACTGGTTTCAACTGTCTGAAATCTCAACACATTCTCGTACTGCCGCTCTTTCTTCTTCACAAACTGTACTATCATACTCTAAGATGATGCACTAAGCCTAATGAATCTAAGGCCTAACAGTTCTCGTAGTTGATTCTTCAACATTCTCAATTCTTCCGGGATTCATAAGTTACAGAGCTAACAAAACAGAAGCAACCTCGGAAACGATCTCAATGACGAACTCTTTTTCTTTATCAAGAGACAAACCAGGCAATTCTTCCAAGTACTTTTAGGAAAACACAAACTATACTAACATTCCGCGGTCTAATCTTCGTTCAAAAATCAAATCCATCACAATTGCCAAACAAGTCTGCCAACTAAACTCAATCAATCTTCGACCTCCACAGCTGGATCAACCATTCAATAAGAAGTTCACACCCTCGCCTACTACTACAGTCCCACTGAGACCTGCAACTTCAAGGCAACTCTCTATCTTTATCTCAACGTATACACTAACTCTGTGCTCTTCAAGCCAAATCTTGTCAAAACGTACCTCAAAACTGTAGGAAGACGATCACTTCACATCTACTGCATACACATAACCTTGAACCATCAACAAACATCTTCTGCACATTTTCTGACCACCACTATCTCACCACAAGGTCTAGTCACATGTGTCCCTACTTCCCAGGTCTCAACACGTACATAATTTTTTTTTTCCGCATGCTCACACGAAACGGACAAATCCGAGGACATTGTAAATACACCTGTGCACAGCTGATAGTCTTCGACCCTCTTGTTTACAGACTGGTTCTTCAACAAAATCTGACTCTTCTAAACTATTCCTTAAGCTTTTCGTAACCTCAAGATTCAATTCTGAACACCCGCAAACAGTCATGCTGGTCTTGCTCTACCTCTAACAAACAAACTAGAGTCAAAACTCAAGACTCCCTTCTCAACTCAACTATATCGGAAGTGACTTCATCTCTTTCGCTTGCTGAAACACAACTCAACGTGCACCGACCCAACCACACAAACTAGCTCCCACTCGCGAACACTAACTGGCTATCTTGTATTAAAATCATAAGTTGAACCCCAACGGTCACCAACTAACACTTCTGAATTTTCATATTACACAAACGAGACCCTTACCCTGATCTCGCCCCAAAGTACTAAGGTACTCATACCTACCTCTGACACCTCATCGGGACATTCAAATTTGCATGCTTGCTAACAATATATATAAGTGTAGATTCAGAATCAATCAAAAGGGAACAAGCTCAAAACTGTACCAAGGCTTACCTACTATTTCATCGATGCCACTCTGACTCCCACTCATAGGTCGTCACCTCTTTCATCACTAACACCAGAACCGATCACACCGTTCCTCATCAACAGGAACCAACCCACATACACACACTAACTCAGTCAACCAATTTGTACCTCAATTCCGGTACAACCATACCTCTCTGACTAAAGCGATGAACTCCCTCAACATCATTCACATTTTCAGAACCCACAGTTTCCACTTACCGATTCACAATCTGCGCCTTGGCCTCAAACTTACCAAGAAGCAATAAACTAACAACAACAACGACAACGCATTAACATACAAACTGGGTTAGCGAAGGAAAAGGTCCAAGTGGCTCAAGTATGATTTCCTCACTTAAAATCTCTTTTTCCGATGTAATAGAAGCAATGGGACTCTACTCAACATGCTTCAAGCAACTCAACACACATACATGCTCAATCATGCATATTACAAGGCATACTTGCTAAACAAGCAAACATATGCGTAGGATCAAACAACATACCTTCTCCATCAAACAATCACACATCACTGCATACACGGGTAACGAGCAACATGCTTTTAAACAAACAATCAACATACTTGTCACACAAGCAATCATACCTACAAAGCAAGCAATCATTCATTACAGCATACTCGAATAACAAGCAACATGCTTACATGATAAGCAAACACCGTGCATCTTAATCATAAAACACAACTTACTCACTTACCTGCCCAAGGTTTCGGAAACCTTAAGCTCTGATACCAACAAATGTAACCCCCTCATCCCGGTCTAGCCGAATGACCGGTCCAAGTGGGTCACACGGGGAAAACCGAAGCGAAACCCGTTAAGGTTCCCCCTCGGTTAGCAACCCTATTTTTTTTCTTTTTAATTAATCTTGTCTAAATGCATTATTAAGTCCTAAGTGAAGCACGACAGCGGAAACACGAACGATATATCAACGACCCACCAAATCTGCATATTAAAACAACCCATTTATCCTTTCTAAGCATACCGTATCAATACAGCTCTCTAGTGTATCAATACAGCTATAGTGTATCGATACACTCTCTAGTGTATCAATACAGCTATAGTGTATCGATACACTCTCTAGTGTATCAATACAGCTATAGTGTATCGATACACTCTCTAGTGTATCAATACAGCTATAGTGTATCGATACACTCTCTAGTGTATCAATACAGCTATAGTGTATCAATACACTCTCGAGTGTATCAATACAGCTATTGGTCAACTAGGTCAAACCGTATCGATACGCTTAGTCACCGTATCGATACGACCCACACTCCACCACTCCTAAAAAAAACAGAGAGTTGGGACCGTATCGATACACTCTAGTGTATCGATACGCCCGTATCGATACACCCTAGTGTATCGATACGCCTGACCAAAAATCTGCCATTTATGCAAGAGTGTATTGATACAGCACTTTAGTGTATCAATACGCCCTGTTTTGCAAGACTCCCAACTTCAACATATTCGAAGCATGATTATGAACCATAATACATACATGGTAAATTATACATTAAGAACCTTTCATACATGATACTCAACATGAGCATACCTTAATCAACTAAGGAAAATCATGCATTCAATCAAAAGAAAGCAAGCAAGCACATAAGGTCTCATGCTTCAACATCCATACACTTAGGCATCCTCACAAGACATATGTCCAACACACATGATAAGCAATTTAAATATCTACCAACATACATCACTCAAGCATTCATCAAGGCATGCATCATAAGTGACATTTACAAATCAAACAAGGCATCTAAGTGCCAAACCAAATCAACACACATCAAAGTATCAAGACACACAACACTTATCCCATTGCTTTACTATTACAATCTTTCAATTTATAAATCATACATTGAGCTCACCAAAGCAACACTTGAAGACCTTTCCTTTCCATTGCCACCCACAAGCTATTTATCTGCATTGTCGAACAAAAGAGAGCGTAAGCATAAAAGCTTGGTGAGGGTAAGCTCATAAAACAAACCTTCGACAATACAGGGTCCAAGCTCGAGCAATTATCATGACGAAATACATGACTTTATCTTTGATCCACATGAACCAAAATGAACATGATGCATGAACATATAATCAACATTATGTCATGCTCAATATCTCATAAGCTCAACTTACAACGATATATATATACCTCAATGCATTAACCAAATCATATATCACTTCACATTTGAAATTCACATTTCATATCACATTGATACACATATCAATTCATATTAGCATGTATGCATAATCTCATATTGGCATAAACATACTTTCTCATATTGGCACCTAGCTATGACTCGAATACGCGGATAACATGTTGGAACGCATTTTCCAACAACACAACCATTACCTGGCGGTGGGATTCCACTCATCACCGTTCATGCGGAGGGGATTCCACTCATCCTCACGCCCGTCGATGGGATTCCACTCATCACCGACTAATGTAAATATAATTTCCGAGCGTACCCGTACTCCTCCTTGGTGGCTCAACGCCACCAAGGCCACGCGCGACTTTTGACTCATGTGTACACACTAACATCCTAATGATCGATCATTGTACCCAAGCATACTAGTGCCAATATTAATCAAATTCCACAACCTTTGATGTTCAGAGTCATAATATGGCATCTTACTTCATATTAAACTCAACATCAAATATCTCAACAACATGCATATAACAATGCATTAAATCATGCCCCAATATACATGTATATCACCTTATACATAATCATCATAATGTCACGTTCAAGAGTAATAATATGGCATCCTACATCATATTAAACTCAACATCATCATACACAGTTCACAATCCAAACCACATGCATAGCAATGCATCAAACCATGCCTCAACAACATGTATAACACATTATACATACACAAATCATCATGAGGCATAACATCAATTAAAGAGATCATCCAATGTCTCTAACTAAAGCTTAGGATTAGGCTACCACCCTAATCCTAACTCTAGGTGAGTCTACCAATCTCAACCTAGTCCACATGCTCGAACCAATTGCTCAAAACCATTTAAAATATTTTAACCACTCACCGACTACTTCATTAGCACAAGCCGACAAGCTTACCAAGCATCCAAGTTTCCGGATTCGAGCCCGAAGCTTCACCATTGATTTCTCTTGCTTCTAACCATTCAAAAACAATATATTAACCTCAAAATCAGTCACAAACCCAAAGTTTAACATCAACACACAAATCAACTTCAATTCTCACAATTCAAAGCCAAGTTCATTCTTCAATTTCTCATTTTCGTACTTCCACAAAAACCCGTCAAAAATCAGAATTGTAGTAATCCAAAACACTCTTAAACATGTTCAAAACACTGTCCAACTATAGTATAACCATCAACCCCCAATTTCGAACATTAAACACATAATTTAAGCCATGAACAATCCCCAAAATCACCAAATCCGAGCAACCATGAAAAACAGTCCAAAACTTGTGATTTCAACATTTTTAACACATTCAAACACTTCCAAAACAACCCCCAACTATTACTCTAACATCAACCCTCAAATTCCAACATTAATCATACCCAAACTCATCTAAAAACCTTCCTAAAAATCCACCAAAACCCAATTTCGGATTTTTACCCAAAATTACTCATTTTAACATATTATGTATATTTTAACATGATTAAACAAAGCTCTAACTCAATTTATCAAAACAAGATGAAAAACCCCTTAAAACCCAAACTTTGATATGAACCCTAATTTTCAAAACTCCATAACTTTGAAATCTAAGACTATAGATAGATATAGGATAAAGAGGAGATTAAGAAAACATAATTACCTTTCAAAAACCCCTTGAATTGATGAAGAAATTTGATGAATTATCAAATTTGGGTTTGAGAGAGTTTGGGATGTTTTACACGGTGGGGAGGGGAGGAAATGAGAAAGATGATAGCTTTATCTTATGATAAGGTTGTCATTATTTTTATTTTGGTTAAATTACCAAAATGATCTCTCCCTTTCTTTCTAAACTCAATTTGCTCACACTAAGGTCAATTTGATTAAAATAAATTTTACCGACTCGAACCAACTAACCCGACTAACTTCTAGCCCCAAAACACGGGTGTTACAAAAAATAGGACTTTACAAGAAATGGCTAGAACCATGCGTTGTGAAAATAATTTACCTAAATATTTTTGGGCGGAAGCCACAAACACCGCTTGCTACATTGTAAATCGAGTAATGATTAGGCCACTTTTAAAGAAAACACCATATGAGATTTTAAAAATCTAAAAATCCTAACATTAGCTATTTTCATCCATTTGGTTGCAAGTGTTTTGTTTTAAATAACGGAAAAGACAACTTAGGTAAATTTGATGCTAGAAGTGATGAAGCTATTTTCTTAGGGTATTCTTTAACCTCTAAAGCCTATCGTGTATTTAATAAGAGAACTTTAGTAGTAGAAGAGTCTATTCATGTTGTATTCGATGATAATCTCCTTCGAGGAAGGAATCTTGTGATGATGATGATGTAGGAATCCTTGATGTCTTTGATGGAGGACAAACTTCAAAGGAGGATGAGATTCCAACTAAAGATGAGGATGCACAAGATCCACCTCTTGAAGCCTTGAAGGACTTGGCTCTTGAGGAAAAGGAAGTGAGCTACCCAAGGGAGTACAACTATGTCAAAGGTTATGAAATCTTGAGTGATCCATCCAAGGGGGTAACTACTAGATCTTCTCTTAAACTCATGAATCATGTTACTTTTATCTCATGCATAGAGCCTAAGAACATTAAAGAAGCATTAAAAGATGATTTTTGGATTATGGCTATGCAAGAAGAGTTAAATCAATTTGAGAGAAGTAATGTATGGACATTAGTTGAAAGGCCAAGTAATCAATCTACTATAGGAACTAAATGGGTATTTAGGAATAAACTAGATGAGAGTGGTAACATTGTGAGAAAAAAAGCTAGATTAGTTGCTCAAGGTTACACTCAAGAAGAGGGAATTGATTTTGATGAAACCTATGCACCCGTAGCTAGAATGGAAGCTATTAGGATGTTGCTTGCATATGCATGTTATTATGATTTCAAGCTTTTTCAAATGGATGTTAAAAGCACATTTTTAAATGGTTTTATAAATGAGGAAGTGTATGTGGAACAACCACCGGGTTTTGAAGATTCAAAATTTCCAAATCATGTTTTCAAACTAACTAAAGCACTTTATGGTTTAAAACAAGCTCCTAGAGCTTGGTATGAAAGACTTTCAAACTTTTTGATTGAAAAAGGTAAGGTGGACACTACACTTTTCATAAAAAGGTATAAAAATGACATCTTAGTAGTACAAATATATGTTGATGATATTATTTTTTGATCTACTAATGAGAGTCATTGCAAGGAGTTTGCTAAGTTGATGCAAGGTGAATTCGGGATGAGCATGATGGGGGAGCTCTCATTTATTTTGGGACTCCAAATCAAGCAAAGGAAGGATGGTACCTTCATCAATCAAGCAAAGTACATCAAGGATATGCTCAAGAAGTTTGGCTTGAAGAATGCAAAGCCTCAAGCCACACCAATGAGCTCATCTAGAAAGCTTGACAAAGATGAAGGAGGTAAGTGTGTTGACTCTAAGCTTTATCGCTTTATGATTGGATCTTTGCTTTACCTTACCGCAAGTAGACCGGATATATTGTTTAGTGTTTGTTTGTGTGCTAGGTTTCAAGCTAGTCCTAGAGAGTCCCACCTTATAGCCGTTAAGAGAATCTTTAGGTACCTTAGAGATACTCCTTGTCTAGGTCTTTGGTACCCTAGAGACTCAACCTTCAACCTTCATACTTATTCGGATGCGGATTATGGGGGGTGTAAAATCGATAGGAGAAATCTCAGATGAAAAAACGTTGTTTGGCTGAAAGGATTTTGAGAGAAAATATGAGAGAATGAAAGTTACGTCAAATTCTCATTTTTATGAAATAACCAACTTATTAACTTATTCATCTTATATTTCCTTAATTAAAACACATTTTAAAATAAACCTAATTAAGGAAAAACTCAGATTTAACCAATTGATCACTAGTTCAAAATATCACATTTTCAAAACTCGTTTTCCAAAATTGATTTCACCAAAGCCTTTTATATATTTAAAAAAGATTTTAGATAATTTTCCATATTTTTATCACCTTCCGAAATATATTTCCCTGAACTCATCCCAAAACTTACCTGAATCTCTAATCTTGGTCCAATGGACCCTAAAACCATCCCAAAAACCTCTAGGCCCAAAAACTTGGGCGTTGCAAACTACCATCCCAAGGTAGGTACTATCAACTTCAAAACACGTCTACGTCCTGTTAATCCTTTTTCCATTGAAGAAGTTGGTTATCTTGAAGCTCATAAACCTTTTTCTCGTAGCAACGGTATTAAGAAGGTAAGAAAGTTCATAATAAACATTTTTGTACTTTTATGCAACTTAATTCCATGCAATGTTTTAGTTATTTCATATTCATTTACTTAGGTGCCGGTGTATACTCATCATAGAAGTTCCAAGTATAGTAAGCTAAAGTAGGAGGAGATAGTGTGGACAGTTTAGATAAAAATGTTGGCATGACATTTGCGTCACTTGAAGAGGCATGGGAATTTTATAAGGAATGCGCAAATGAAAATGGATTTAGTGCGTTGTTCTACGAGTCTGGCTAGAAATGGAAATAAATACCAGTAAGAGTTTTGTTGTTCAGAAGAAGGGCAAAGGAAATCAAAAGTAGATGAGGTGAAGCATTCACGCCCTCCATGTCCACTAAAAAGAACCGGTTGCAAGGCTAGAGTAGTGGTTCATGCAGAATATTTGGATAGTTGGGTAATAACATTGTCTGATAATGAACATAACCATGAACTTTTTCCACCACCCATGGCACCCTTCCTTCATTCGCATCGATCTGTGATGGAGGCCAATATTGTAGAGGCTTCAGCATTGCAAAATGTTAGTGTCGGAACATCAGAAATTATGAAATTCTTCATGCAACAGTGTGGTGGTTATCAAAATGTTGGTTTTGCTTAGAAAGACCTAAACAATGCCCTCCACAACATAAAAGACAATAAAGTTATTGATGGTGTAACGCCCCGGTTTTGGGCTTAGATGTTTTGGCGAGCCGGGTTGGGCCGGTGGAACTGATGTTGGTTGTTCGAACCGTTAAAAGATGGTTTATGGAGATCGAGGTTCGGGATAGGATAAAAATATGAAAAAAAATTCCTGAAATCCTCTAAAATTATATTTAAGAGGTTGGTCAAATCAATTTTATGAAACGAGTTTTTGAAAGTATACATTTCGGGTAGTGACCAAAATGTAAATTTTTAAAAGTTGGAAAAATGTTTTTCAAGAAGAGTCAAAATCTTAGAATCTTTAGGGAGCTACTAGGAAATTATGCTTTTTCCCTAATTTGGCATGTGTTTTAAATGTTATTAAAAATTAAAAATGCTTTTAATTTGGTTTAATTAAAAAGTTAGTTAATCGGTTAAGAAGTTTTCACGATCAATTTCATTTCTCTTTCACTTCAGCCAAACACTTCTCATTTTCTCTCAAATCTCCAGATTTTTCTACACTCTCAAATCCTATTTTGAGTTCTACCTTTTGCTTATTGATTTCTTCCATTTCCTTCAAGTTTCTTCAAGCAAATCTTGCCAAATTAGAGGAGAAGCAAGGATTAGAGGTAATCTTCGTGCTATCCCTCTAATCTAAGTTCTTTAATGAAATTCCAAAGATATTTGACACTTTAACACTGATTTTGATTGAGGTTTTGTGTTTAGATTGATAAACTCTTGAAATCTTGATGAAAAATTGGTTTAAAATGTGATTTTCGGATTTTGATTGATTGGGCTGGTTTGAGATTTTTGTTAGATGTGTTTTGAAAGATTTTTGGTGTTGAAGTGGAGTCTTAATCATATAGATCCTGAAATTCTTGAGATTCTTAGTTTTTAAAGTGTTTTTGGGTGAGTTTTTTAGGTCTTCTTGAGGAATTCAAGTTGCTGGAGGTATAAGGGTGGTTTTAGGTTGTTTTTGGATGTTGATTAATGCTTAGAATGTGTTGGATGAGTTTGGTAATGGCTAGGCTGAGGTTTGAGGTCAATCGATTGAGTTTTCGGTTGTTTTGGATGAGTGTTTTGATGCTTTAGAGCAGGGCTGCAGGATTTCTTGTGTGTGCTGGAGTTTTGGATGCATTTTAATGCATTGAACTTCTGTTTTGATGTGTTGTAAACATGGGATAGTAGTCCGGAAGCAAACGAGGTGGTTTTGGAGGCCCCGGACGATCGGTAGTCGCGTCGACAAGCGTGGTTTCGCGAGTCGGTGAGTGAAATTTGGTTTTCTAGCGTGGAAACGTTTTAGAAAAGGTTTTGGGAACTTAATAAGAGCTTGAAATGCTTTATTAAGTTCGGAAGTAAGTAAATCGAAATTTCTCCCTCGATTGTGCTAGTTTTGAGCCTTTGGTTGCACTTGATTTTAATTGTATTTACCTACTATTTTAAAGCATGATTTGAGTATATAATTTGTGTATGATGATGCCATGTGGTTTAAGGATGCACTAGGTTAGTGGTCCTTGTATGCATGTGTTGATGTATGAGGTTTTAAGCATGGTTTAATGCTTGTTTATGGCTTATCATGAATGCTTTGTAAAAAAAATAGTGAGGAATGCATGAGATATGTATTATATTGGCAAGTGATGTTGATTAAAGTGTTTTATAAATGAAATCGGATATAGTTAGCCGGCTATAGGATTAAGTGCACTATAAACAAGTCGCCTTGGATGTTGATGGGTTGTGATTGTATCGAGTACTCCATCCAAGTACCCGAACGATTGAGGATTGTTTAAGGTTGCAACGGTTGAGGGTAGCTCCCAGGTGCGAACCTTTTGTTTGTCTCATCACTCGTTAGTGGATTATACATGTACCGATGAGTGGTGTTGAGGGGTTTTGATTGCACCGAATACTCCACCACGGGTGTCACAACGATGGAAGGCCTCTCTCGTGTGTGAGCCTTGTAATTTCGATAGAGTGTATGAAGGGTGTGGGACAACCCTTGGTAATCCGTGTATCCGATATATGTTTTTGAGATTGTTGTGTATCACTTGTGAGCCAATATAATGGATTTGTATAATGTGGAATATATTGCTAATGCATAGTTTGAAAGATGCATGTTTTGGCTTAAGCTTAGCATAATGGTGTTTATGCTTGAAAGGCTTGGAAAATGAGTAGCAATGGTTTAATTGATGGTTTTGATTGGATCATGTTGCATGATGTTTAAAACAATGAATTTGATGTTAAAGTGCAAGTTTTGTTAAGAAAGGCATGATGGTTTTGAAAAGAGTGAAAAACGATTTTGTGCATTGATGATGTTTGTGATTTTGAGCAATCCTCACTAAGCTTGCATGCTTATGCTCTCTTTGTTCATCAATGCAGATAATTAGGCTTTTGGGAGGCAGCATCTTCAAGGAATCACACCAAGACATTTTGCTAAAAGTATGTGGTACTATCGAACTAGTGTAATAAGGGCAATGGGGGTGTCCGATGCATTGAATGTTAACAATTTGTTGATTTCTGGTTTTGAGCAAGTTTGTGATGCATTTTTGGACTTGTAAATGGCCTTTGAGTTTTGGTATATTCTTGCCTTTTGATTTTAGCCTTTTGGTGCTTTTATCTTTTAGGAAGTATGCCTCTAGTTTCATTGCTTCTGAGAATGATGCCTTGATGTTGTTTAAGCTGTGTATGAGTTACCATTGATAAGTATTTAAGTTGTATGTATGTTAGGACATGTGCTGGGATGGTTCTGGAGGGTGAAAACTAAATTAAACCAGGTTTTTAGAAAATTGCAGGCCTAGGCGTTTCGGAACAACCTTACCTGTTTCGGAACGGTGGCTTGAAATGGCCTTGATGTTTCGAAACGGTGAGGATCGTTCCAGAACATTTTGCCTCTGAGAACCATTGTACCAGAACATGTCTAGAGGGGTTTTGGAACGGGCATCAATGTTTCAGAATGGCAGTACCGATATGAGGCTCCCTGTTCCGAAACACCAGACCGTTGAGTGCAAAATTTGAATTCATTTGAGTTTCTGTTTATTGCATTTTGGTCCCTATTTGCCTTGTATGCAATTGGATAGGTTCTAAAGGTCCTTTTGAGATGAGTTTTCACCGAGAAGCATGCAATGAATCTAATTAAAGGTTGGTAACTTAAATTTTGTAAAAGTCCTTAAAATTCATCAAATTTACAAAATGGTCCCTAAACCTCAATCGACTTTAATTAATTGGCGAATGTGTTGATGTTTTACCCGTTGCTTGTGTGCGTACCCATAGGAACCTAAGTTGCATCTAGACAAGATAAAATGAAAAAAAGGGTCGTTTATTGAGGTAAACCTTCCCGGTTTACTTCAATATTCACCTTGTGATCCGTTCGGTTTAGTCTATCGGCCAGGCCGGGCCGAGTGGGTTACATTTGGTGGTACCAGAGCCAGGTTACGGATGGTTGGGATGATGGTAAGTTGTTGGTAATTGATTTGCGATGTGGATATGTGTTTTGGTGATATTTGCTTTATCTGGTGAATGTTTAAGCATGCTTATGTTGAATGTGTTATAGTGATACTATACATGATGAATAAATGTGGATGTGAGTTGTTCTATAATGTTGATTGGACTGAATTTTGATGCTTGAGTTGCATGATGGTTTTGGTATTCTTGTAGTATGCTTAAAGCTATATTGGGGGGGGGGGGGGAATTGGAATGCCCATTGCCTTATTACCTAGTGAAATGTTTTAAATTGGTTTTGAAAGTCTTGGGATCCTTGTTAAGAGCTGGCTTGATCATTTGTTTGTTTTATGTTCATGTTTAAATGTTAACTAGAACAATGGGACTGAGCGTGAGTTATGTTCTGGAGCGATAGCTCCTGCTGAGGGGCATCGTGGCCAAGAGAACGAGGTTCTGCCTGGTGGAAACATACCTCCTCCTCCGCCACCACCACCTGAGGGTGGGGAGCAGGAGCAACAAGTACATGCTAGTCCGGGGATTGGAGATTGGACACCTTTAGTTCAGGCGATGACGGGAGCTTTTCAGGCTGTTGTTGTCGGAGTGCATGTACAGGCTCCTGCTGGTGGGCAAGCAGGATTGCCATTGGAGTGATTAAGGAGTTTAGGAGGAGTAGAGTTTCGACGATTATCTCCTAAGGCATCCGAGGCATGGATGGCCAGTATGATCCATATATTAGATCAGATGGGGTGCAATGATGCACGAAAGATGGGTTGCACAGTATCATTGTTGCACGGTGATGCATATACATGGTGGACGACTGCAACCGCGACCTTGGAGCCGGAAGAGGTAGATTGGATGTTCTTCCAGTCTACTCTCAAGAGAAAGTACCTTGGAGTTAGGTACCTTGATGATAAGAAGAGAGAATTTATGTCTCTAGTTCAGGGGAGTATGACTGTAGCTGAATACGAGGTCCAGTTCGTACAGTTGAGTCAGTATGCTCCAAAGCTGATGCCGAGTGATAGGCATCGATGCGGTCATTTTTTGGTATGGCCTGGTACAAGACGTGAAGACATACATGCTAGCCACAGATTATACGGATTTTGATGTGCTCGTGACTCGAGCTAAGGATATAGAGCAGAGCTTGGGTCTGACTTCGCGTGAGGGTAGTTCTAGTTTGGGCAAGAGAGCTGCTGATGCTGGCACTAGTGGTGGGTAGAGTAAGAGGAACATGTATCGAGGCTTGAAGGGAGAGTATTATTGGGGTTGTTTGAAGAAAGATGTGGTAGAGTTCGTTGCTAAATGCACGGTGTGTCAGCGAGTTAAGGCTAAGCATCAGTTTCCTTCCAGGTTGTTACAACTGTTGAGAATACCGGAATGGAAATGGGAGAGGATCACCATAGATTTCGTGTATGGGTTACCATTGACACCGACTAAAAAGGATTCCATTTGGGTGATTGTTGATCGGTTTACGAAGTGTGCACATTTTGTGCCAGTGCATACGGCGTATACTTTGGATAAGTTGGCAGATTTGTATATTGCAGAGATAGTGCGTTTGCACGAGGTGCATAAGTCGATAGTTTTGAATAGAGATACACGGTTTACCACAAGGTTTTGGGAGTGTTTGTATCGAGCTTTAGGAACAAGGCTTAATTTCAATACTTCGTATCATCTTCAAACGGATGGTCAATTTGAGTGTGTGATTCAGATTTTGGAGGATATGCTGAGATGTTGTATCATTGAGTTCCAAGGAATTTGGGAGAAACATTTGCCTTTGGTAGAGTTTGCTTATAATAATAGTTACCAAGCTAGTATACAAATGACACCCTATGAGGTCTTGTATGGTAGGAAGTGTCGTACGCCTTCGTGTTGGGTCGAAGTTGGGGGAAAGCATGTTTCTCTACTAGATGTGTTGAAACACACAAATAAGAAAGTGAAGCTTGTTTGTGATCGTTTGAAAGCGGCCTCAGATCGTCAGAAATCCTACGCTGATTTGAAGCGTAAAGAGATTGAATATTTGATTGGTGACCGTGTGTTCTTGAAGATGTCGCCTTGGAAGAAGGTGATACATTTTGGACGTAAAGAAAAGCTTAGTCTGAGGTTTATTAGACCATATGAGGTTGTGGAGCATGTGGGTCTTGTGGCTTATCGGTTGAGGTTACCTCCCGAGTTGGAAAAGATTCATAATGTGTTTCATGTGTTGATGTTACGAAAGTATTGGTCGGATCTATCGCATGTTATGCCGGTGGGAGATGTTGAGTTGCGATCGGGTTTGTCCTATGACGAAGAACCTTTTGAGGTTCTTGATTCTAGTAGTAAAGTTCTTCGTGGCAATACGATTGATCTTGTGAAGGTGTTGTGGCAATATCATGGCGTTGAGGAGGCTACGTGGGAGAGCAAAACGGACATGTTGAAACAGTTTCTGTATTTGTTTCCTTCAGGTAAATTTTGAGAACGATATTTCTTAAGTGGGGGACAGTTGTAATGCCTCGATTTTGGGCCTAGATGTTATCCGGGAAGATAAGACGATTCAGGAAAACTTGATTAGGGATTCGAGTTAGTTTCAAGATTTAAATTGGAATGACTATTTTTTTAGAATGATAAAAATATGCAAAAAAGTTCTAAATCATCATTTAATATATTAATGATTTGGTGGAATCAATTTTAGAAAATGAGTTTTGAAGATTTGACATTTTGGGACTAGTGACCAAAATGTATAATTGTAAAACTATTTTTAATGATTGTTTTGTAAAATGGTCAAAACTTTGAATCTTTAAGGAGCTAATATACCTAAATGTTTCTATCATATTTTTCTCTTAATTGGATTAGTTCTAAAGTGTTTAATTAAAAGATTAAAAGGGGTTTTAATAAAAGAAGGTAATTGTTCTTAAAAGCAAATTTGACGTAACTTTTCTCTCCTAAGTTTTCTCTCAAAATCTCTTCAACCAAACACTTATTTTCTAGCAAAGATTTGAGAGTAAAAACCATCCAATTGAGAGGGATTTCAATCATTGGAGTTGAGGGGAGGATAATCCGGAAGCATGAGATGAAGTTTTGGAAGCATCAGACGCTTGATTTTCGTATCGACGTGAACGCTTTGCGTAGTTGGTGAGTGGAAACGAGTTTTAAAGCTTTACAAAGGTTTGAAAGTTTTTATGGGGGTTTAGTTTAAGCTTGAAATGCTTAACTAAGCTCGGAAGTAAGTAAAGGGTTCTCTCACTTTCATTTTCGGTTTCATAAATGTAAATCTCATGCAAATGTTTTAATGTTGTTTACCTATTGTTATATGCATGATTAGCTTTGAAAGAGTTTGAAAATGAGCTTATGTTGATGATATATGAGAATGAGAAATGATTAGTGAAAGGCTTTTGAGAAAGTTAAAATACATGTTTAATGTATTGAGATTTGATTTGATTAAATGCATATGAAAAACAATGAGGTAACTTGGTTTGAGGTATATATTGGCAAGTGACTAGTGTTTTAATGTTATCGGATATAGTTGGCTAGCCATAGGGTTTAAAGTGCACTATAATAAGTTGCCTCATGTTTGTCGAGGGGTGAAGAGTAAACCATTCTCCAACATGAGTACCCCGACGGTTGAGGGGAGAAGAGTAAACCATTCTCCCTACTTGTGCAAGTTTATGTTTGCTATTGTAGAGTTGTTAATAATCTTCCTTGATTTGTTTCTGATTGATTTTGCATTTTAGCCTCTTTATGGAATGATCTTAGGGAGCATGCCTATAGATTCATGTATGAAGTATGATGTCATGTTATGGTCCCGTTGTTTTGATGTTTTATTGTGTTTAGATATTGAGGATTGATGAATACTTGTTTGGGGTTATGTTAGAATGAGTTTGGATCTTTAGAAGCATGAAAAACCAGCAATTTTGGGCATTATCTGTTCTGGTGTTTCGATACGCGGGCAATCGTTTTGGTACGAGTTTGAGCTACTGGAATTTGGGTTTTCATAAATGCATAACCGTACCGATACACTTGCCCGTGTATCGATACGGCCAGCGGTTAAGTTGGTTAAAGTGAAGTTTAGAGTTTGAAATTCTTTCATTTTGGCCCTTAATTGATATGAATGCAATTGTATGAGGTTGGGTGGTCGTTTTGATCTGAAATTTAATATGTAAGCATGAAACCTAAATAATTGCGGATTGATAACTTAAGATTTTTCTAAGTCCTTATAATTTTCTAGTTTTTCAATTTGGTCTCTGAATGAACGTGTTTACAATTGAATGCCTTGTCGGGGTCCGATTCGTATGAGATTTGGACGTAATTCGAGTAATCTTTTCACAGGTTTGCCTTAGTAAACTCAATGTGGCTTGCTCAATTTGGTCGGGCGTCTAGGTCGGGTCGAGGGGGTTACAGTTCATGAACATCAACACCCTCATTCTCCAGGCCTAATATAGCTTCTACATCTTCAACTGATATAGTAATGTTGTGTCCTTCAAACTCTATAACACTTCTTCCAACATCAAAACTTTCCATCAATTCCCTACATAGGTCCCGTCGTAGAATGCATAATTTTATAAAAACTAATGACCCAAAACCAATTTCATGAAGAACATGATCAATCCTCATCGTCTTCATTTCCTTTATGAAATAGTACAATTGGTTTTGACTACACCTTGTGTCAAAAGATGTCTACATGGGATAAGATAACAACTTTCTACGTCAATCTCAATATAAACTATTATATTGTATCAAACAAAGAATGTCTTTGTACTGTTATTACCTTCTTCGGATGTCTTGATTTATTCTCTTTGTATGTCGCCTTCTCCTTCTAAGTTTCATCAATGTAAGGTTGTTTGTCTTCCTTTGACAATTTCTCCTATTTCTAGCCTAACTCTTTTCTAACCTACGAATGACAAATTCAAATGAATTTACCATTTTACACATCATAAACCACTGAAACCTACCTCAGTAGTCACATTTTCCTCTATTTGCATCATCCTTATACATTCACCTTGACTGTAAAACATGAAAAAACAAAGGTATACATTTAATTTCATTCTGAGATGCAATAAGAATACGTAAATAATTTATCAACTTACTAAAACTTAATGATGGGAGAACATGTTTTTTAGCGTACAGCCTAGCACATACGGACAAAGACCCAGCTTCCTTAGTAGCAACTTCATTATCAACAACTTCATTACCAACTTTATCAACAATTTCCTCAACGACAACAACTTCTTCAGTAACTTCATCATTACCATATTTATAAACAACTTCCTCAGCGACAACAACTGCTTTACCAACATCGTCGGCAACTTTGCCAAAAACGAGATTCAAATTTGTGGTTTTCATCCTAAGAATTAAATCTTCACATGGGTAGGATTTCAAACAAATTAATGGAAAACCCTAACGACCTTGGTGCAAAACGAACCACTACAACCCTTGCCGACCCAAATGTCAATCGCACGGTGAAGAAACCCCGTTGCGATGAGGATGAACCACCCGACACTGGCCAAATGGTTGTTCAAGAGGACCAGTCTCCAATGGCAATAGAGGGAATCCAAAATTCAGACCAGCTTCAGACTGAATCTTCCAATCTGATTCCTGTTCTGGTTGCGAATCCAATTACATCTACTCCTGCACCACTATCGTATAAGGATTCCCTTATGGGAAATCAGGTGTCGATTTCTCCTACTGATGAGGAAATACTTGATGAGGATGATCTTAAGATAGTCGAAGGTGATGTTGTCCGCTCCACTGTTGATGGCGTGATTGCGATCGACTTCTCTAAGAGAGTCCAAAACCTAGCTGCTAAGAGTTTGTATCACACTGTAGTGGTGAAACTTCTTGGTCGTAAGATTGGCTATAACACTCTTCGTACCCATTTATATGATCTCTGGAAACCTAAGCAGGCTCTTCGTCTCATGGATATTGAAACGACTATTTCTTAGTCTCTTTTAAGGCTAATTCTGATTATCTTGAAGCAATCGCTGGTGGTCCTTGGATTATCTTTGGACACTACCTTATTGTAGAACCTTGGTCCATTGAATTCTCCATGTCGCAACCACATCCCAATCGGATTGTAGCTTGGGTTCGACTGCCTGGATTGCCAGTTCTCCTCTATAAACCTAGTATTATCACTGAAATTGGGAAAAGTATTGGTCGTGTTGTGAAACTTGATTACCAAACAAAACATGGACGTCGAGGACGTTTTGCAAGAATGATGGTTGCTCTTGATCTCGAAAAGCCCCTTGTTTCTAAATTGTTGATCAATGGCCAATTATAGATAGTTGAATATGAGTCTCTGCCTACAATTTGTTTTGAATGTGGCAAATACGACCGTGTGCAAGATATATGTCCCCTGGTATAAAACCCACTTGGAAAAATGAATTGTGAGCTGACTGCTCCACCTATACCTCCTTCACCATCGCATGCATCGTCCCTTTATGGACCGTGGATGAAGGTTGAGCGTCATCCACGTCGGCCTTTGAGGAAGGATCCGAGCAACAGGTCAAATCCGAAGGCAAACTTAGGGACATGTTCTCGTTTCAATCAAATTTTTGAAGAAGATCTCCCGGTGAACACAAATGATGGGGATGTCCCTCCTAAACACGTCAATGATAGTAACAATGCCCAGGAATCCTTAGCTCATACACATGTTGCTACACCAACGGTCCCCTCTTCGGGTCCAATTGCATCGGATGCTAATCGCACGAAAGGTAAAGCCACAACAGATCCACGCCTCTCTAAAACTCGAGCTCCTATTATTGTCAAGAAACCTTTAAGGGTGCAACAGAATGTTGCTTCTTCGTCTTCAAAGTCAACGGCTTCTTTGGCTCGGACCTCTTCCTCCTCCAGCTT
The DNA here is from genome assembly GCA_030270665.1 of Hibiscus trionum. Lineage (NCBI taxonomy): Eukaryota > Viridiplantae > Streptophyta > Magnoliopsida > Malvales > Malvaceae > Hibiscus > Hibiscus trionum. The sequence goes on along the minus strand of BSYR01000026.1, from coordinate 32,791,007 downwards.
CACCTGTCTTATAGATCCTAGCCGTGTAACATCCAAGATTGACAAATCGAAGCACACCTCGATTATGGTCAGCGAGAATGTTAATCCAAACATTTGTGATAAGCAAAATCAGCAAGTTTCTCCTATTTCTCGCCTTCGCAAACCGCCTGACCCCTCACTTATCAAGCAGCCATCGCCTCTGGTATCCATTCCTCTAATGGATACCCACTTGAGTATGCAGCAGGTTGTCACACCTTCGATAGTTGCCGATGCATCATCTTCTGCCCCTGCGGTCCCAATGCAGAATTGAGTATGCCAGTCTCTTTACTCTATCATTCTCAATGAATATCAAAGCAATGTGTTGGAATGTCCAAGGCTGTGGACACCCCAAATTCTTGACAGCCGCTAAGCAGTATCTTCGTGATAATCAGCCATATTTCCTTGGCATTGTTGAGCCGCGTATTAGCGGGGCACGGACTAACTCTATTGTCAGTTCTTTGGGATTTCCTTATTCTCATCGGATTGAATCTTTGAGTTTCTCAGGTGGAATATGGTTATGTTGGCAACACTTCGTTCAGGTCACTGTCCTTCTACATCATTTTCAATTTCTTCATTGCGAAATCACTTGTCGACAATCTAGGAATTCATTTCTTGTCATTGTAGTTTATGCTAGCCCAAATTCTTCGAAGCGAAAGTCTCTCTGGCAATATCTTAATAATCTTGCGTTGTCAGTCACTAAGCCATGTCTTCTAATGGGAGATTTTAATGCCACCTTGGATGTTTCTGAAAGAAAAGGTGGTAAAGGTTCTACTCAAGCTAGTCGCGATTTTCAAGATTTTATCTTTGCCTGTGGCCTCCGTGATCTAGGATTTCAGGGACTTGAGTTCACTTGGTCACATGGGATGACATATGCTCGCCTTGATCGTATGCTTTGCAATGAGCAATGGGATGATTTTTTTCCTGAAACTTGTGTGACTCATCTGTTTCGCATGCGATCTGATCACATACCTCTTCTTCTCCAAGTTGAGTGTGTTCGCCAAGCATCTACTCCACGGAATTTTCGTTACTTTACTGGTTGGCAGCGCCATGTTGATTTTGACCGAATGGTGGCTGATAACTGGCAGTTTTCAAACTCTTTGTCTGACACTATTCTCCGATTCACAGCAGCGACAGATGTATGGAATACCACTATTTTTGGTTACATAGGAGCTAAAAAGGTCTCTTATGGCACATTTAAGGGGTGCTCAGAAGGCCCTTGAGCAAAAGCATTCTGGCTTTCTTATTGCACTTGAACATGATCTTCGCCTCGAGCTCGAAACCATCCTTGATGAAGAAGAACTTCTAAGGCAGCAGAAATCAAGGTCGAAATGGATTAATTTAGGTGATCGTAACACAACTTATTTTCATCGTATGGTCACTCAACGTAAAGCTCGTAACAGAATTCGTACCTTGAAACTTCCTGATGGCAGCTGGTGTGATAATGAGACTACTCTTTGCAATGAAGCTGCTCATTTTTCCGCGCTCTCTATGGTACTAATTCTACACCCAATGGTGAATATAATATTTCAGGCATGTTTCCTTCCATTGATCCACTAGTTACGAAAGCTCTTTGCAATGTCCCGACAAATCAAGAAATTCTTGAGGCTTTACGTGCGATGGCCCCTCTCAAAGCACCCGAACCTGACGGATTGCACGCCGAGTTCTTTCAGAAACAATGGCATGTAGTTGGAGATGACGTTTGCCGCGCCATTCAACGCGTCTTCTAGGGTGACGTCCTTGAACCATCCCTGAATCGCATAGCTCTAATCCTTATTCCCAAGACTGATGTCCCTCAATCTTTTGCAGATTTCCGTCCAATAGGACTTTGCTCGGTCATCTATAAGCTGCTCACAAAGATCATTGTTCACTGATTGAATTCAGTGATGCCACTGCTAATTCATCCGACGCAAACTGGTTTTATATCTGGCAGATCAATAAATGATAATGTAATACTGAATCAAGAGGTTATTCATTCAATGCGTGCTAAAAAACAAAGCAAGGATGGATGCCCTTAAAAATTGATCTAGAAAAGGCTTTCGACAAAGTGCGATGAGATTTTCTACACTCTACTCTTATTGACGCAGGTTTTCCTATGGACCTCGTTCGAATCATTATGCATTGCGTTACATCCGCGACAATACAAGTGCATTGGAATGGACTCCATTCGTCGACTTTTTCTCTATAATTTAGAGTTCGCCAAGGTGACCCACTCTCGCCCTATCTATTTGTTCTCACTATGGAAAAATTAGGACAAGTCATTCGACATTCTGTTAAAATTGGATCATGGAAACCATTTAAGATGGTCCGCTCTGGCCTCCCTCCGTCACACTTATTCTTTGCTGACGATCTAATATTATATGCCAAGGCTGATCGTGCGCAAACTCAAAATATTGCTTCAATCCTACTTGAGTTTGGGAGATATTCGGGACATATAGTTAATGCCCGTAAGTCCCAAATATAATTTTTCTCCCAACATTGATCCAAATCTTCAAGCTGGCATTTGCGAGATCCTAGGCTATCAAAAAACTTTGTCTCTTGGCACCTACTTAGGCGTTCCGGTTCAACATGAGCGCGCGTGGAATTCTGATTACGAGTTTATCATTGATTGTATCCGCTCGAAACTTAATGTTTGGGCAGCGCGTTACCTATCCTTGGTAGGTAGAATAACCCTTGCAAAATCTGTGCTTTGTGCCATTCCATTCTACTTTATGCAAACAACCAAACTTCTGGCTGGAGTTTGTGCTAGGATTGATAAATTGATTCGTGGTTTCATTTGGGGCTCTTCACAAATAACACGTTACATCTCTCTTGTAAATTGGGAATCAGTCACTCAACCTTTACGATATGGAGGTCTCGGCATCGCTCGACCTCATGAACGCAACTTGGCCTACATGTCTAAACTTGCTTGGTATTTGGTTAGTCGTCCTAATGATTTATGGGTTTGTTCTCTACGAGAAAAATACAAGGTTACAGCCTTATGCCCCTTTTCTTTATCTCGTCCTAATTGTTCTCCTCTTTGGGTGGGATTTCCAATGTGTAGGACTAAATCCGTGAGAACATTCATTGGCTTTTGAGAAATGGTAGCTCGATTAATGTTTTGAACGACACTTGGGTGCCAACATTAGGACCTTTGAAGGACTAGTCTTGCACTCCAACAACAGCCTCTCGTGTTTCATATTTTTCTGATCTTGTTCTTGATAATGGCCACTGGGATATTGAACGTATTTCATCTATATTTTCGTTTGAAGTTATGCCACATATTTTGGGTTTTTACCTCCACAAACTGATGCAGCACGTGACTCGGTTGCATGGTCCAGGACCACTTCGGGTGAGTTCACTCTCAATTAAGCTTATAAAGCCTTAGTTGAAGCAAATTGGGGTTCTGCGGATAAAGTTTAGTTGAAAGTCTGGTCTTTACCTGTCCCGCAATGCATTCAGACCTTTTTGTGGTTGGTAGTTCGCAGTCGTTTGCTAACAAATGCTGAAAGATTGCGCCGGAGTTTGACTTTGGATTCTTCTTGCTTTTGTTGTGGCTACTCGACTGAGACGAATCTTCACATCCTACGCGTTTGTTCTGCCATTCGTGCTTTCTGGAATTCTATTGTCCCACAGGAGAATCACGATACTTTCTTCTCCTTGCCTCTACATGATTGGGTTGTTGCAAACATTTCCACAACGACAACCATTGGTAATGTGCCTGCCCCTTGGCACTTATTCTTTGCTTCGTTTACTTGGCAAGTCTGGAAAAGGTGCAATGAATTTCTTTTTATGGATTTATATTTGTCGTTGGTTGATATTTATCGTATATGCCTCGTATTGGCAGCGCACTATGTAGGGCAAGAACATCCCTCTCGTCCTTTGAGTGATTCTGGGACTGCTGATCTTGCATGGCAGCCTCCTTCTCAAGGTTGGTTCTGTTTGAACACGGACGCAGCGGTTTCGTGCGCAACAAACATGGGCACCATTGGTGGTGTGATTCGCAACTCAACGGGTAATTGGGTTATAGGATATACCAAGCAAGTCGGGTATGTAACTCCACTACAGGTTGAATTATGGAGCATTTTTGTTGGTTTACATGTTGCTTGGTCTATCGGTGCTGAGCATCTTCAGCTTCAATCAGACTGCAAGCAAGTTGTTAATCTTGTACTTTCCGCTTCCATGTCCCGTACCTCCTCGCTTGTTAATGTCATTCACAACTTGTGCAATCGAGCTTGGTACATCGAATTCATTTGGATCCCTCGTGAGTGCAATCAAGTGGCCGATGCAATTTCGAAGCCTGCAATCTCTACGCCTTACCACCTTCAGCTGCTTTCACAAACCCCTACGACCATTCAGTCTTTGCTCGAGCGTGGTGTCAATGGACCTTCTTATGTTCGTGGCAAGCGTATATAGCTCCTACGTTTAGGACTCATTTCAATTTAAAAAAAAATCTTCACATGAATTAGTGCAGAAACAAACCAACTCACTCATAAATAAACCGATACTCATTACAAACAAATCTAATCTTTTAGGTTCAAAGAGATGGAAAGGGTAACATTTCAAAAAAAACTAAACAAGACAAAATATTCAGTTTCAACAGATTTCCTCCAACAAGAAATACAATTCCATACCAAAATTTCGAAATACAAACCCTAGATTTCAAGTATTCCGCAAATAAACAAATAAACTTAGGATTTTGCTTGTTACCTTCGCAATGGAGACGATTGCACAAGTTCAATAGTAGACCTAAATTGAGGTTTCGATCCTTTACACTGACTGAAACATTTTTCACAAATGCAGAGGATTCTCCAAATTTTTAGTGGGGAAATGAGTTCTAACCCTAAAATGTTATTAAACAAATTGATGAGAGTGGCAATCGATCGAATAAAACCAAGAGGAGGGGTGAATTGTATTTTAAAAATTGGTGGACACTAATTGCAAAGATAAAAAATTGCAAGGTGATTTAAAGTGGTTCAACTCCCTCAATGGAGTCTACATCCACTACCTTAGTGACCACACTAAGGATTTTCCACAAATCCACTAATTTGTCTTTCCTTTAAGGATAAAGAGTAACCTTACACAATTTAATAGACTTATACCCCAAAGTCTATTGAATCTTTTTCCCAAAACAAATACAAAGAAGCAAACTAGGAAATCCTCACAATGAAGGTTTTTGCACAATATAAGCTCTCTCACACACCCAAGAAACACTAGGAAATTAATTACAATGAAGAACCACACTAGTGTTTACAAGAAAGATGGAAAATTGAGCAAAAGTTGGATTTTTATTGCCTGAATGATTGGATAGGCTTTCTTGTTACTTCATTACTGTTTGGAGACCCATTTTATATGCTCTTGATATTTTCTAACTGTTGGGAGATGTTGGAGGGAGTTTGGAGCCGTTGGAAGCTATTAAAACTGAGCATTAAATGCTCACCCGCATAGAGGTTTTGAAACATTTACCAAAGGTTTCAAAACCTTAGGAGGGGATTTGTAAAAACTAGCCGTTACATGGACAAGGTTTCGAAACCTTCATAAAGGTTTCAAAACCTTTGCTAAGGTTTAAAAAACAAGGGCATTCTGCCCAGAAAGGTTTCGAAACATTCCTTAAGGTTTCAAAACTTTTCCTTAAAAATTTAAGTTTTGGCCATTCGTTGACTTTTAAAAGATGCATTCGATATAGGTGCAAAGTCAAACATTTTATAAAACATTTTGACAAGATTGAATTGAGTTTTTGACAAATTTATTTCGTGAACTTTACTTTACAAATTTTTACACGTTCGTCCTTGAAAATTAAATTTAAGTTATATCAAAATCAAAATAAGTCTAACACAAATGAAGGTTCGATTCTCATTCCAGGGAGCTGGAGGGTTTTAGTCGCTACGAGTAGCGAAGCGACGATGTACGTTGCGAGACCTACAAAAAACTAGAAATATGAATCGTTAAACCGAAAGTATTATAATCTTCTACTTTAGGTTATGAAACTCGTTGATGAATTCCGGTACTTGGTGATTGGACCTAATAAGTTATCTACTCCCTTCACTTTTACAGGTTCTACATCTAATTTTATTTATCAAACATACCATATGCTACGTATACTTAAGTTCCGAAACATACTATACAAACATATATTGTTAAAGGCACTTTAAACTTTTCTAGTTTAAACATTTATTATCGGTTCCGGAACATGTATACAAGTTCTGATATCAGGAGAAAAATATATACTGTTACGCATTAACCCTAAAATGTTACTTTCACAAATGTGAGTTTTGGTACTCGATATCAAATTCCGAGACATCTTCTTCCAACATTAATTGTCACAAACTTTACTAACAATTTAGGTTTATACTTTTAACTATTGGTTTTGGTACATATCTCGTAGTTCCGAAACTTATGTGTTATTTTAACATTTGAAGTTGCAACACGAATTTTATCCCCATAAAGTTGCGATACTACTTACTAAGTTCCAAAACTTATCAGCAATAACCTCTTCCTGTTTCCGTGTGTTTTTTAATGGGAACTAAATCTAACAGTCAAAATAAAAAAAAAATTATCTAACAGCTCTAACATCATGCCGTTTATTAGCCGCATACTAACTTGCCGTTCTTTAGACTCTCCTTAATTAATACAAGTTTTTAAGTTTTCAAACTTCAAGAGTACTAAAAGTATACACAAACTTACAATATTTCCATAAACCATAATTCCACGTATAACATTTGTCATATTTAATTTTTTCAAGTTGCTCGTAAGTTTTTTGAGCGAGATATCAAGAAATTCGTCTCAACTCGTTAAAAAAATCAAGCCAAGATCAAGTTTGAGTTGAACCCATTCAAGTCAAATATTAATCGAGTTTTTACCGAATTAGATTTGAGTAGTTTGCATACTTATAGGTAGACATTAAAAATGCTAAAAAAAAAACAATAGAAAGTTGGGAAGCACATCAATTTGGAACATGGGTTGAACTTTTCACGGCCCAAATTTCATAAAAAGTCCAATCCCTCGTATTCACATTACAGGAGTAAGCTGCAGGGTTCACATGAATTCACAACTTGGTTTTTGAGTTTTGAGGATAAGCATATTCCTCCGGTTCGAAGCCATGGCTGGGATTACCACCAGCTTCCCTTTCAATACCATCCCGACTAGACCCACCAAAACCATACCTTCACTTCTCTCTTCCCTCGAATCCAAGCTCTCTGGCATCCCTTTCCGCATCCCGACTAGTTTCCCCTCTTATCCTCTTCACTGCTCTGCTGTTATAACCGCCCGTTACGGCGGTGGTGATTCTCGGTCCTCCGCTCCCGGTCGTTCCAAGAAGAGTGATGAGGACCAGGCGCTTGATTTATCTGCCATCAGGTTTTTCACTTGTGTTATTTGATATTATTGCATCTTTGGGGTGGTTTTGTTTCTTTCCTCCCCCCTTCTAAAAAAATTTATGCGTATGTTCATTTCTGTGTTGCATTGGTTCTAGGTCTGATTCTGTCAGGCTTATCGATGAGCAGCAAAACATGGTTAGTGGTGTTTTCCTTTCTTTTTTATGTTTAGTGCGAAGATGACAACTTGTGCATTATATTGATTTCCTTTATAAATTGTTAAATTGATTTGTTTTGTTAATGTGTAGGTTGGGGTAATGTCTAAAAACCAGGCCATTGAAATGGCTGATAATGCAGGGCTCGATTTGGTACGCTTTCTATTAAATTTCTCTTGTTTCGTGATTATGATTCTGTGCTTGTGACTGAGTGATTTCCCAAACTATCAGGGACGGAACTAGGATCCCAAATTACCTAGTGACCTAAGAAGCATTTAAGCCAAAACATTAGGGGTGGGGAGCAAACGCTTATTTTGCATAAGGTTTAAATTGTCAGGGGCTAAAGTTGGTTTAAACCAAAAAATGTTTTTTTTTCTTTTCTTTGTTTTTTTTTTTTTGGGGGGGGGGGGGCAGGGCCCCTCCCATTGTAATAGTAGCTCCGTCCCTGCTCACTATGTCAGTAAAAAGAACTTATCCGTTTGTACAAACTACTGAATTTGTATTTTTTTGCTTGTATGTGACACTTTGTTTTGTGATTATATTGTTTGTATTGGTAGCAGAATATTCTCAGGGGAGTTTGTGCATTGTTCTTCATTACAGTTGAATTTTTTAATTTTGTAACAATTTCAAAATCATTATTTTCCTCATACAGACATCATTTTTCTATTACTTTTGGATGGAAAAAAGCAAGTACTATATGTGATAATCAAATAGAGACTTCGGCATTTCCATGTTGTACATTGGTTTTATTTCATGCGTATGTTACATGACATTAGAGAGAGGATGTATTTAAACCCACACGCTTGCTTACTAGGGATTGGTAGCTTTATGATTATAATTTAACTTCTATTAGGTATCAGCCTTACTGTAGTTCTTCTCTCTTTGTGGCTACATGAAGAGTAATCAAAGTACTTGTTTAATACCTTGTGTATGTTTGCTAGAAGACATTTCTTGCATACTAGTGTAGGCATTTGCTGAACTATTTGCCTGAGAAGGTATCAGTGTCATTTTAGTTTGGGTTTTTTTTTTTTTTCAGTTTTGAATATAGTATTCATTAGTTCATATTTGGTATTGGTTTTGCCAATTTTCCTGCTACTGCAAAAGTCTCTAGATGCTAGCTTATATCCTTAAGTTTCATAAAAGTTCATTTTAGTTGGATTATTTTATCTCTCTTTAGAAAACTTGATGTCAAATGGCAAGTTAAAAGAGTAATATGAAAATATCAACTAAATGTTCAAGCTAGTGATTGATACTATGCTGGTCTTTTGCTAAGGGCACTATAATCCTACAGTCTGCTTTGCTCTAAGAAGATACAATAAAAATTAAGGTTTATAGGACATTCAAGCTGGTAGTTCATTAAATCTCATTTGTTCATTGTCTCGGTGTTTTTTTTAGAATTTACTTAAGTAGCCTATGCTGTGGATTGGGACTTATATTTTCTCTCTTTTAGAAAACAAAGTTTCTTTGAACTTCTTGTGTGTGTGTAATGGTGATGCTGAAATTTGTTTTAATACCACTTTTTCAGGTGATATTATCCCCTGATGCTGATCCTCCAGTTGTCAGAATAATGGATTATAAGTACGATATGCTTTATGCTAACTTGAGAGAATTAGTATTAGTATATTATTATTCATATATTTATGGAATTTTTCTCCTACGTGTTTAAAAGAAATTGTTGTGAAATAAAAGTGACTGGTAACTTGTGATCTTTTTGAAAAATAAGCTGGGGGAAGAGAAATTTAAAGCTTGGAGCTTCCCTGTTAAATGAGACAAAAGTAACTCTATTTACCCTCTCAATATGATGTAAATAACGGCTGGGGGAAAATCAGTTGAGTCTACCGGGGCTCTTCATCTACAGTTCTACACTACTGAAGACACTGAATTCCCATATTAACTTCTAAGAAAATTGATATCTTAATGATGATGTTTATCTATTAGTCATGTCCACAGTGTTGAAGGCAGCACTATTGGACTGACATTAATAGTCTTAGTTCTATATATCTTTTGCTTTTGAAATTTCATTTTCAAGTGTATTAATATACTTGCTTTTGCCTTTTCCTCAGTAAGTATAGATATGAACAGCAAAAGAAGAAGAAAGTACAGCAGAAAAAAAGTGCGTGCTGATGTCCTCTTTGCTAGAGTTTTCTCATTGGGGAATACTAAAGTCATATAACATCTGGCTGGTGGAAAAGTAGCTCTGTTCTAATTTAATAATATCTTTATAATATGATCCTGTGGACCCAGCCAGATTGACTATGGATTTAGCACTTCCCTGTGCATTTCTCTTTGATTCATAACTAAACTTTCCTTATTTTGGATTGATGCTGACAAAACTATTATTTCAATTGTCAGCTAATCGCATGGATCTTAAGGAGCTGAAAATGGGGTAAGTATTTTGCAGTATGCTTCTATGTAGTTCCGTCTTTAATTTCAATTGTTTGGCTTTTATTTTATTCCTCACTTTTTGGTCTTGTTGATGTGTAATTATCATCCATAATTTACAAAATGTTTTTCTCAGTGAATTTATTTCATAAGCATGCTTCATAGATATTTGATTGCTGTTAAAAATTTCTTTCTATCCCCCACTGACCATAGTCTGACCCCAAAATCTTTTTTGTGGGTGTTTAATTTTTCTTTTAAGCACCAATGGCATGGTAAATTAACTATAATCCCACTATTTAATATCTTGACTTTTGTTAGTTATTAGGTCTGAGATGATTTATAATTTTATCATTAATGTGCATATTTGTTTATGATAAAACAATAAACTCTCTTGGGAAAGAAAGATTGCATGCACTGGCACTTTCAGTTTTACATGATATTTCAAGAAGCATACGCACAGCCTACCCTTCTGCATAAACCCTACACAAAGGCTTGCAATTTAACCTAGTTTTCTGGAGGCTGTGTATTTCCTCTGTTGAAATTTGCAAATATAAGAAAAGCCTGATATTAATAGGGTTTTAGGCTTGTGACTTCCTCTATATACAAGTGTCACTTGAGTCATGTTTCCATTAACACTGGAGTCAGAAAGCTCTTAGAAATTACCGTGGTAGTGTTATATGAATGGTACTATCTAAGTGAAGTGATCATACATGATATTGAATCTAACATTCCCTAGTCTCTTCCTTGGTATGCTAGCGCCATTGTTCGATCAAAACTATCTTCCTCATCAAAAGTTAACAGTAAAAAAATTGTGGGAGTAACTCATTTGACTGTAATTTCTATCAAGAATCTTATTCCAAAGCTACAATAAATAGAAAATTTGGTTCTTTATTGTTTTGGCTAAATTACTTTTGTTTGTTTTAAACAGTTATAGCATTGATCAACATGATTATGCTGTTCGTTTGAAAGCTGCAAGGAAGTTTCTGAACGATGGTGATAAGGTGTTTTTTTTTCTTCCTTTTTTAAAGGTTCTTGTATGATGCTTATGCTTGACATGATACATATCGGCCATATAATGTTTTGGAGTTTAATAGCAATGAAATATTCTGATCTATGCTTTCAGGTGAAGGTCATAGTGAACTTGAAAGGTCGAGAAAATGAATTTAAAAATATGGCTATGGAACTCATCAGGCGTTTCCAGAATGATGTTGGGGAGGTACATTTATGACGTATTACTACTTTCTTTCTACAATAATGAGTATGCAATGTTCAAGGGTAAAACTTAAAAGTGTAAACATCATCATATAAAACTCTCAAATTTCGAGCAGTTGCTTTATTGTAATTTTTTTATAAAATCATGAATTAAGCAGTATACTTAAAACACAAATTTTCGACTTATTGCCAACTTGAAACAGGCCAAGTTGAAATAGTAAATATTTCAAGCATTTCTACAATGAGAGCTGACATTAAGTAGTATTTTGATCAAAGGGACAAAGCAACATTTAGTCCCTGAACTTGACAACTTTTTCCAGCTCAGTCTTCTGAACAGTTTTTATGGTCCACATTAGTCCTGAAATTTGACAATTTCCAAGCTTGGCCCCTGAACTTGGATTTTTAATTAATTGGATGACATGACACTCTGAGATTGTGTCACATTATCACCTAAATTTTTTAATAGATATGTATTTCTTTTTCTGTGATGGCACGGTACAATCTCATAGTGCCATGACATCAAAAGCACAAAAGTTCAGGTTCAGGGATAAGTTGGAAAATTTTCAAGTTTTGGGGCTAATGTGGACAAAAAAGGTTTAAGGACCAAGTTAGGAGATGTCAAGTTCAGAGATTAAATTTTGCTTTATCCTTGATTAAACCAATGTAGTTTCTTTCAAATGCTAAGTTTTTTTTGGTTGAAAAATGTCATCAAATAGTTTCAAGTAGAAAATTGTCATTGGATGTAATAGTAATAGCAGATTGGGTAATATGTGTTGGTTGGACAACAAGAATGAAACCAGAAACTGATTTGTGAACAACAGAATAATTAGCAACACTCTTGCTTATGATGTTTGAGTCTTTGCTTCCAATTGTGTTTGCCCCCTTCATCCATTTTTGTGCTGTTTAATGCATTCGTTCAGGTTTCTTATGCCATATACAACCTGTTATCTGAATGCTGCTCTTAACTGTAACCATAAACCCCCCATATCGATCTGCAGCTTGCAACTGAGGAAAGCAAGAACTTCAAAGACAGAAATATATTCATAGTTCTGGTTCCAAACAAGGCTGTTGTACAAAAAGCTCAACAAGATCCTGGAAAGAAAAAAGATAAACCGACCGAAAATGAAGTCTCAGCTAGTGTCTGAGCATCGAATCTTGAAGAGTATGTTTTTGGCGGCGTAAGGTAAGATTATGTTTCTTCAACCATGTGGTGCCCTTGTATAGTAAATTAGTCTTGTCAAGTGTTGAATATTTTATTTATATTCTTAACAACAGAAACAACCTTTTGTGCATCAAATATTGGCAACTTTTTTAGGACCAGAATTGAATTTCTTTTGTCTACCCTCTTTGTTTAAAGTGATTCGGTTGATCAATGACATGATCCCGAAGGTTAATTCTATTGTATGGTATTCTGGACTCGATGCATGGGAGTTCTGGTGTATGGTGAACTGTATGCCGGTGTCAAAAAAGAAAAATATAGAATAAGCTGTCATCAAGGTTTTCTTTTCCAAATATAAAAGCATTTTTGCTTAGCCAAAGTTTCCAACAGATTACAGGTCCCAATCTTGATCATCGATTGAAAACTCAACGCAGAGCTTAAGGGGTAAGGATAGGAATTCCTGCTTGTCTGGCTTGATTAACCGACTTGCAGCAGGCAGCAACACTGCAACTTTTAAGGACATGTTCTATCTCTTCCTCTCAATTTTTACAAGATTGCCCGTACAGCCTTTGTTAGCAATTTTCCGTGATAAGCCAACCACAGGCAATTTAATAGCACTTCAATTTAAGTAATTATGCTTCTTTTCCTCTTAGAACTAGATTGATGTACTGAATGAAGTTATGTTTTTATTAATTAATAGCTTAAGTCTATTATAAACGCTTGAACTTTTGAAAAGAAAAATAAACTTTTTGATTTTTTATTCTACACCCAGTTAAGTCTTTGAACCAGTAAATTAAATCTATTAAAACCTTTGATGAATTTTGACCATCAACATTTGACGTTTTTACTTGAGATATTTATTACTACGTGATACACTACAATTCTGTCATATCATATTTACATATTTTTTAGAAAATCTTTTTTTATATAAATTTATAAGATTTCTAAAACTTTTAAAGAATTTAACTGATCAAAAACAAAATTACTAGATTTAACCGTCAACGTTGGTCAATGGGTAAATTGATGAAATTTTATTTAATTGGATGTAAAAAAAAGTTGAGCTTAATTGAAAATTTTTCATAAGTTCAAGAGTAGGAGTGCTTATTGAGTTGAGCAGCTCACAAACAACTCGAGTTCGACTCGGTCAAAATTCGATTAACGCTCGACTCGACTTGACTGGACTCGAAGTCGAGCTTGACTCAAAATCTTAGCACAAATCGAGCAAGACTCAACTCAACTTGATAAGTTCGTGAGCAGCTCGTTATTTTTTTTATTAAGTCTTATGATTTTTTAATGGTTACCTTAAAAAATTATGTTTCAAGAAGTTTAAATATTAGGTGAAAACTCTAAAAAAAATTTAGTGAATTGCTAGGTAATTTACCCATAAAATTTTGGTTCAAATCTCCAAGATGTTTTGTATTTCCCAAAAAATAAAAAAAATTAATTTTTATTAATAAAAAATTAAATTATAATAATGAGTCTTTCATTTTTTCTATGAAAGTCTTTCTTTTTTCTTTTATCATTACTCCATACATAAAAAATAGAAAATGAAAAATTTCAGTTTCCACTTCCCATATAAAAAAATATGATTGGAAGTTAAAACCCAAAATTCCTAAGACACTCTCTCCTTTGTTGTTCATCGAAGATTGTTGAGAAACTAAAACGAGTTTCACACTCGAGTATCGACTCATCTCTAACTCGGTTATGACATGTTCATTTATTTATCTCCTCAGACCTCACATTTTTTTTAATATCTATGCTTATATTAAGCATTAAAAGTATCACTAGATTTTACTTATATTAAAAAAACAAGGTAAAAATTTTGGCGTACTTAACGAGAAACGAGTTGAGTCGAGCAACGATATTTTTTAACGAGCACGAGTCGAACAAAATTTTATCGAGCTTAACGAGCAACGAGTTAATTCGAACAACGAGATTTTTTAACGAGCACGAGTCGATCACTACTCAACTCGCGATCGACTCGCTCGATAAGCACCCCTATTCAAGAGCTTATAATACATTTAAGCCATTATTTAATTATTGTGTAAACCTACCTATTCTAAACCTAAATTTTAAAATTTAAATCCGAAATTTCATCCCTAAAACCTAAACTTTAAGGAAAATACTTCGATACTATACAAGCCTTTCAATTTTAGGGTTTAAGGATTTATGTTAAGGTTTAGGGGTTTAGTGTGTAGGATGTATAATTTAATATTTATGGTTAGAATATAGAGTTTATGGTTTAAAGTTTAGGTGTTAGGGATAGGGATTTAGGTTTTAGATCTTATAATTTACATATGAAGGGTTGTGTAATTTTTTTTACACAGATTGTGCATCAAAATATAACCCAACTTTTAAAACCTAAAATTTATATAAACTTTATACATGATGTGTATCAAAATATTTTTCTTAATAAAACCTTCTGGTTATTAAAAGAAAATGCCATATTAACTACCAAAGTTCCATTATTCATACTAAATTTAAGAGTTGAATTCCAGATAATTTTCCACACAAAATGATATATGATACGCTCCTACTCTCGAATTGATATTGTTGAGAGAAACTTGATTGTTCCTGACCGTAGAATGCAAGTAAGCTTTGTGCCTCCGAATGCTTTGTAGATGAATGATGATGATAATGTATGTAGAACTAATGTTTTGATATAATAATTGAAAAATGTTTTGGACTAATTTGAAAAGAATTTAAAACTTGTTTTTAAGTCCAAACAACTTGAAATTATGTTTGAGGTATTTTAAGAGGTTTTTGACAAAGATTTTTCATGTTTTAATAAGCCAAACTCGTGATTTCAAAGCACCAGTATCGATACGGTTGTACCAGTATCGATACCTTTTTGCCCAAGTTTGGCCACTGTCAAAACCCGTATCGATACGAGGGTTTAGTGTATCGATACGGAGGGGGTCGTTTCGATACGCCACGTCAGCGTACCGATCCCAATTTAACTACCCCAACGGCTATTTCCCAACGGCCATTTAAATGTCAAAGGGTACCGATACGCCCTCAAGCGTATCGATACGCCCAGGCTGGCAAGAGCCCAACGGCTAGTTCAGATGAAGGCCGTATCGATACCGTTCCACGTGTATCGATACCGTTAGCTGCAGAACAGCATTTATGAAGGGAAATAAAGTCCTCAACGGCTCCAATTCATCCCCAACGGCTAGTAACGACTACAAACTCATTTGGGAGTATAAAAGGGACCTCCAAGCATCAAGAGAAGACTAATGCTCATATTGTAAAACATCAAATGATCAAGAAATTGTCTTAGTGCTTAATTTGTCATTTCTTGTATAGACAAACACTAGTGAGCCAAAATTGTCAAATTTGCTCAAGTGTTTTAGGTTTTTGGGTGAGTGCTTCATTGTGCAAACAAACACCTATTAGAGGGTTTAAGTTTTCTTTCTTAATCTCTTTGTAAAGAGGGTTTTGATCAAGGCTTTGGGTAGAAGCTTGATCGGTTGTAAGGGTTTCCTCCTAATCTAAGAAAAGGGGACGAATCAATTAGTGGATTGATTGAGAAATCCTTAGTGGGAAGCTAAGGTAGTGGATGTAGGTGCTTGTTAGAAGGCCGAACCACTATAAATCATTGTGTCCTTATTCTTTCTAGCTTCCTAAACCCTTCCACCTAAAAATCCACCTCTCCACCACTTGGTGAGCATAATCGTTTGAACGAATCGAGCACCCTAAAACCCAACAATTGGTATCAGAGCTTGGCTCAATCGGTGAGGATTAACATCCTATTGAGAAGATCCGGCAAGCTCGATCACTAGTTCATCAACCGGCTCAAATGGCACAATCAATCGATAAACCGCCTTTCTTTGACGGAGACCACTACGCCCATTGGAAGACAAAGATGAAATTCTTCATCAAATCAAGAGATTACAAGCTATGGGGTGTAGTTGAAGATGGTCCGTTCGTGCCTCAAAGAAGTAAAGCGGAGTGGAGTGCCGACGATCGCAAGAAGATGGAACTAAATTGCAAAGCCTTGCACATTCTATTTTGTGCATTTGGTCCATCCATCTATGAGAAGATGTCTTCTTGTGAGAGTGCCAAGGAGGTATGGGACAAGCTTGAAGTCACATACGAAGGGACAAACGAAGTCAAGGAGACCAAGATTGGGCTCCTAACCTTGGAGTATGAGAACTTCAAAATGGATCCGGAAGAGAACATCGAGAAGATGTTTGATAGGTTCTCCACCATCACCAATGGTCTCAAAGGCTATGGAGAAGCCATCCCAGAGGAGAAGCTTGTTCGAAAGCTCATCTACTCACTTCCCGAGTCTTGGGACTCAAAGAGGACCGCCATCATCGAAGCCAAAAATTTGAAAACTTTGAAGCTTGATGAACTCATGGGGTCACTCCTTACTCATCAAATCATGAAGAAGAATAAAGAGGATGAGAAGAAGAGGGAAGAAATTCGAGCTATGGGAGAGAAGAAAATCAAAGGGCTTGGCATCAATGCTAGTGCCATGGCTCTCAAATCCTCCACTTGCCATCATGTCTACTCAAGTGAAGAGGAGGATGAAGAAGAAGAGATAGTTCATCTCTTCAAGAAGTGTGCCCCGTTCATGAAGAAAGCCTTGAGAGAGCTTGAACGAGAACCTAAGAGGAAGGAGAGGGCAAGCACTTCAAGCCATAAGAAGAAGGCACATTTGGCTACTTGGAGTGATGAAGACTCCACCGACGATGAACAAGCCAACCTTTGCCTTATGGCCATCGAAGAAGATTCAAGGGTAACTTCTAATTCATCTACTTCATGTTCTTATTCCTTTGATGAATTACAAGATGCCTATGATGATTTGGTTTTAGATTTTAAAAGCCACATTTTGAAAAACAAAAAATTGGTTTCAAAGTTAACAATTCAAAATGATTTGCTTTCTAAAACCAAACTTGAACTTGAAGCAAAACTTGAAGAGTTTGAATTAAAATGTTTTGATTTACAAAAATTGCTTCAAAATGTTCAAGAAGAAAAAGATTTGATTTCCAAAGAGCTTGAAAAGAAAAACAATCTTGGAAAATCAAATTTTTATGTTAGACAATCTAGTTCCCCTAGATTTGTGAATGGAAAATGTTTTAGAAGTGTTTGGGTCCCAAAAGGACTAACCACTTCAACTAAAAAGGATGAAATTGAAAAATGGATTCCTAAGGGGACTAAATTTTGTGCAACTAACGTTTATGGATCCAAAGCAATTTGGATACCAAAAGTTACTTGATTGTCTATTGTAGGTGTGATGGAGATGTTCAACAAGTCAAACATTAAGGGGGAGCTCCATGCACACAAGGAAGAACACTTGAAGAAGGAAGGCTTCACATCCTACCTTGAGTTCAAGTGTGGTAAAATTCTAGTTGTTTTTGATTTCTTTTGTTCTATTTTTATTTTCATTCAACTAGATGATCATATATGATGGACTAACAATTTCTATGATGCTTTGAGTAAGGGGGAGCCAATTTTAAACCAAATTTTTTTAAGTGTGTCAAAATGTTTTCGCCTCCTATGTTATCTTGAACTTAAATGTCTTTTAAATTCTTTTTGATATAACAAAAAGGGGGAGAAATGGTTTGAAAAATTGAATTTTCAAAATGAATAAGGGGGAGCTTAATTTGATTTCATATCTTTAATCTCTTATTCACATTTTTAAAGTTAAAGGGGGAAAATCCCAAACAATTTTTCAAGTTAGTTTTATTATATCAAAAAGGGGAAGATTGTAGAACTAATGTTTTGATATAATAATTGAAAAATGTTTTGGACTAATTTGAAAAGAATTTAAAACTTGTTTTTAAGTCCAAACAACTTGAAATTATGTTTGAGGTATTTTAAGAGGTTTTTGACAAAGATTTTTCATGTTTTAATAAGCCAAACTCGTGATTTCAAAGCACCAGTATCGATACGGTTGTACCAGTATCGATACCTTTTTGCCCAAGTTTGGCCACTGTCAAAACCCGTATCGATACGAGGGTTTAGTGTATCGATACGGAGGGGGTCGTTTCGATACGCCACGTCAGCGTACCGATCCCAATTTAACTACCCCAACGGCTATTTCCCAACGGCCATTTAAATGTCAAAGGGTACCGATACGCCCTCAAGCGTATCGATACGCCCAGGCTGGCAAGAGCCCAACGGCTAGTTCAGATGAAGGCCGTATCGATACCGTTCCACGTGTATCGATACCGTTAGCTGCAGAACAGCATTTATGAAGGGAAATAAAGTCCTCAACGGCTCCAATTCATCCCCCAACGGCTAGTAACGGCTACAAACTCATTTGGGAGTATAAAAGGGACCTCCAAGCATCAAGAGAAGACTAATGCTCATATTGTAAAACATCAAATGATCAAGAAATTGTCTTAGTGCTTAATTTGTCATTTCTTGTATAGACAAACACTAGTGAGCCAAAATTGTCAAATTTGCTCAAGTGTTTTAGGTTTTTGGGTGAGTGCTTCATTGTGCAAACAAACACCTATTAGAGGGTTTAAGTTTTCTTTCTTAATCTCTTTGTAAAGAGGGTTTTGATCAAGGCTTTGGGTAGAAGCTTGATCGGTTGTAAGGGTTTCCTCCTAATCCAAGAAAAGGGGACGAATCAATTAGTGGATTGATTGAGAAATCCTTAGTGGGAAGCTAAGGTAGTGGATGTAGGTGCTTGTTAGAAGGCCGAACCACTATAAATCATTGTGTCCTTATTCTTTCTAGCTTCCTAAACCCTTCCACCTAAAAATCCACCTCTCCACCACTTGGTGAGCATAATCGTTTGAACGAATCGAGCACCCTAAAACCCAACAATTGGTATCAGAGCTTGGCTCAATCGGTGAGGATTAACATCCTATTGAGAAGATCCGGCAAGCTCGATCACTAGTTCATCAACCGGCTCAAATGGCACAATCAATCGATAAACCGCCTTTCTTTGACGGAGACCACTACGCCCATTGGAAGACAAAGATGAAATTCTTCATCAAATCAAGAGATTACAAGCTATGGGGTGTAGTTGAAGATGGTCCGTTCGTGCCTCAAAGAAGTAAAGCGGAGTGGAGTGCCGACGATCGCAAGAAGATGGAACTAAATTGCAAAGCCTTGCACATTCTATTTTGTGCATTTGGTCCATCCATCTATGAGAAGATGTCTTCTTGTGAGAGTGCCAAGGAGGTATGGGACAAGCTTGAAGTCACATACGAAGGGACAAACGAAGTCAAGGAGACCAAGATTGGGCTCCTAACCTTGGAGTATGAGAACTTCAAAATGGATCCGGAAGAGAACATCGAGAAGATGTTTGATAGGTTCTCCACCATCACCAATGGTCTCAAAGGCTATGGAGAAGCCATCCCGGAGGAGAAGCTTGTTCGAAAGCTCATCTACTCACTTCCCGAGTCTTGGGACTCAAAGAGGACCGCCATCATCGAAGCCAAAAATTTGAAAACTTTGAAGCTTGATGAACTCATGGGGTCACTCCTTACTCATCAAATCATGAAGAAGAATAAAGAGGATGAGAAGAAGAGGGAAGAAATTCGAGCTATGGGAGAGAAGAAAATCAAAGGGCTTGGCATCAATGCTAGTGCCATGGCTCTCAAATCCTCCACTTGCCATCATGTCTACTCAAGTGAAGAGGAGGATGAAGAAGAAGAGATAGTTCATCTCTTCAAGAAGTGTGCCCCGTTCATGAAGAAAGCCTTGAGAGAGCTTGAACGAGAACCTAAGAGGAAGGAGAGGGCAAGCACTTCAAGCCATAAGAAGAAGGCACATTTGGCTACTTGGAGTGATGAAGACTCCACCGACGATGAACAAGCCAACCTTTGCCTTATGGCCATCGAAGAAGATTCAAGGGTAACTTCTAATTCATCTACTTCATGTTCTTATTCCTTTGATGAATTACAAGATGCCTATGATGATTTGGTTTTAGATTTTAAAAGCCACATTTTGAAAAACAAAAAATTGGTTTCAAAGTTAACAATTCAAAATGATTTGCTTTCTAAAACCAAACTTGAACTTGAAGCAAAACTTGAAGAGTTTGAATTAAAATGTTTTGATTTACAAAAATTGCTTCAAAATGTTCAAGAAGAAAAAGATTTGATTTCCAAAGAGCTTGAAAAGAAAAACAATCTTGGAAAATCAAATTTTTATGTTAGACAATCTAGTTCCCCTAGATTTGTGAATGGAAAATGTTTTAGAAGTGTTTGGGTCCCAAAAGGACTAACCACTTCAACTAAAAAGGATGAAATTGAAAAATGGATTCCTAAGGGGACTAAATTTTGTGCAACTAACGTTTATGGATCCAAAGCAATTTGGATACCAAAAGTTACTTGATTGTCTATTGTAGGTGTGATGGAGATGTTCAACAAGTCAAACATTAAGGGGGAGCTCCATGCACACAAGGAAGAACACTTGAAGAAGGAAGGCTTCACATCCTACCTTGAGTTCAAGTGTGGTAAAATTCTAGTTGTTTTTGATTTCTTTTGTTCTATTTTTATTTTCATTCAACTAGATGATCATATATGATGGACTAACAATTTCTATGATGCTTTGAGTAAGGGGGAGCCAATTTTAAACCAAATTTTTTTAAGTGTGTCAAAATGTTTTCGCCTCCTATGTTATCTTGAACTTAAATGTCTTTTAAATTCTTTTTGATATAACAAAAAGGGGGAGAAATGGTTTGAAAAATTGAATTTTCAAAATGAATAAGGGGGAGCTTAATTTGATTTCATATCTTTAATCTCTTATTCACATTTTTAAAGTTAAAGGGGGAAAATCCCAAACAATTTTTCAAGTTAGTTTTATTATATCAAAAAGGGGAAGATTGTAGAACTAATGTTTTGATATAATAATTGAAAAATGTTTTGGACTAATTTGAAAAGAATTTAAAACTTGTTTTTAAGTCCAAACAACTTGAAATTATGTTTGAGGTATTTTAAGAGGTTTTTGACAAAGATTTTTCATGTTTTAATAAGCCAAACTCGTGATTTCAAAGCACCAGTATCGATACGGTTGTACCAGTATCGATACCTTTTTGCCCAAGTTTGGCCACTGTCAAAACCCGTATCGATACGAGGGTTTAGTGTATCGATACGGAGGGGGTCGTTTTGATACGCCACGTCAGCGTACCGATCCCAATTTAACTACCCCAACGGCTATTTCCCAACGGCCATTTAAATGTCAAAGGGTACCGATACGCCCTCAAGCGTATCGATACGCCCAGGCTGGCAAGAGCCCAACGGCTAGTTCAGATGAAGGCCGTATCGATACCGTTCCACGTGTATCGATACCGTTAGCTGCAGAACAACATTTATGAAGGGAAATAAAGTCCTCAACGGCTCCAATTCATCCCCAACGGCTAGTAACGGCTACAAATTCATTTGGGAGTATAAAAGGGACCTCCAAGCATCAAGAGAAGACTAATGCTCATATTGTAAAACATCAAATGATCAAGAAATTGTCTTAGTGCTTAATTTGTCATTTCTTGTATAGACAAACACTAGTGAGCCAAAATTGTCAAATTTGCTCAAGTGTTTTAGGTTTTTGGGTGAGTGCTTCATTGTGCAAACAAACACCTATTAGAGGGTTTAAGTTTTCTTTCTTAATCTCTTTGTAAAGAGGGTTTTGATCAAGGCTTTGGGTAGAAGCTTGATCGGTTGTAAGGGTTTCCTCCTAATCCAAGAAAAGGGGACGAATCAATTAGTGGATTGATTGAGAAATCCTTAGTGGGAAGCTAAGGTAGTGGATGTAGGTGCTTGTTAGAAGGCCGAACCACTATAAATCATTGTGTCCTTATTCTTTCTAGCTTCCTAAACCCTTCCACCTAAAAATCCACCTCTCCACCACTTGGTGAGCATAATCGGTTGAACGAATCGAGCACCCTAAAACCCAACAATTGGTATCAGAGCTTGGCTCAATCGGTGAGGATTAACATCCTATTGAGAAGATCCGGCAAGCTCGATCACTAGTTCATCAACCGGCTCAAATGGCACAATCAATCGATAAACCGCCTTTCTTTGACGGAGACCACTACGCCCATTGGAAGACAAAGATGAAATTCTTCATCAAATCAAGAGATTACAAGTTATGGGATGTAGTTGAAGATGGTCCGTTCGTGCCTCAAAGAAGTAAAGCGGAGTGGAGTGCCGACGATCGCAAGAAGATGGAACTAAATTGCAAAGCCTTGCACATTCTATTTTGTGCATTTGGTCCATCCATCTATGAGAAGATGTCTTCTTGTGAGAGTGCCAAGGAGGTATGGGACAAGCTTGAAGTCACATACGAAGGGACAAACGAAGTCAAGGAGACCAAGATTGGGCTCCTAACCTTGGAGTATGAGAACTTCAAAATGGATCCGGAAGAGAACATCGAGAAGATGTTTGATAGGTTCTCCACCATCACCAATGGTCTCAAAGGCTATGGAGAAGCCATCCCGGAGGAGAAGCTTGTTCGAAAGCTCATCTACTCACTTCCCGAGTCTTGGGACTCAAAGAGGACCGCCATCATCGAAGCCAAAAATTTGAAAACTTTGAAGCTTGATGAACTCATGGGGTCACTCCTTACTCATCAAATCATGAAGAAGAATAAAGAGGATGAGAAGAAGAGGGAAGAAATTCGAGCTATGGGAGAGAAGAAAATCAAAGGGCTTGGCATCAATGCTAGTGCCATGGCTCTCAAATCCTCCACTTGCCATCATGTCTACTCAAGTGAAGAGGAGGATGAAGAAGAAGAGATAGTTCATCTCTTCAAGAAGTGTGCCCCGTTCATGAAGAAAGCCTTGAGAGAGCTTGAACGAGAACCTAAGAGGAAGGAGAGGGCAAGCACTTCAAGCCATAAGAAGAAGGCACATTTGGCTACTTGGAGTGATGAAGACTCCACCGACGATGAACAAGCCAACCTTTGCCTTATGGCCATCGAAGAAGATTCAAGGGTAACTTCTAATTCATCTACTTCATGTTCTTATTCCTTTGATAAATTACAAGATGCCTATGATGATTTGGTTTTAGATTTTAAAAGCCACATTTTGAAAAACAAAAAATTGGTTTCAAAGTTAACAATTCAAAATGATTTGCTTTCTAAAACCAAACTTGAACTTGAAGCAAAACTTGAAGAGTTTGAATTAAAATGTTTTGATTTACAAAAATTGCTTCAAAATGTTCAAGAAGAAAAAGATTTGATTTCCAAAGAGCTTGAAAAGAAAAACAATCTTGGAAAATCAAATTTTTATGTTAGACAATCTAGTTCCCCTAGATTTGTGAATGGAAAATGTTTTAGAAGTGTTTGGGTCCCAAAAGGACTAACCACTTCAACTAAAAAGGATGAAATTGAAAAATGGATTCCTAAGGGGACTAAATTTTGTGCAACTAACGTTTATGGATCCAAAGCAATTTGGATACCAAAAGTTACTTGATTGTCTATTGTAGGTGTGATGGAGATGTTCAACAAGTCAAACATTAAGGGGGAGCTCCATGCACACAAGGAAGAACACTTGAAGAAGGAAGGCTTCACATCCTACCTTGAGTTCAAGTGTGGTAAAATTCTAGTTGTTTTTGATTTCTTTTGTTCTATTTTTATTTTCATTCAACTAGATGATCATATATGATGGACTAACAATTTCTATGATGCTTTGAGTAAGGGGGAGCCAATTTTAAACCAAATTTTTTTAAGTGTGTCAAAATGTTTTCGCCTCCTATGTTATCTTGAACTTAAATGTCTTTTAAATTCTTTTTGATATAACAAAAAGGGGGAGAAATGGTTTGAAAAATTGAATTTTCAAAATGAATAAGGGGGAACTTAATTTGATTTCATATCTTTAATCTCTTATTCACATTTTTAAAGTTAAAGGGGGAAAATCCCAAACAATTTTTCAAGTTAGTTTTATTATATCAAAAAGGGGGAGATTGTAGAACTAATGTTTTGATATAATAATTGAAAAATGTTTTGGACTAATTTGAAAAGAATTTAAAACTTGTTTTTAAGTCCAAACAACTTGAAATTATGTTTGAGGTATTTTAAGAGGTTTTTGACAAAGATTTTTCATGTTTTAATAAGCCAAACTCGTGATTTCAAAGCACCAGTATCGATACGGTTGTACCAGTATCGATACCTTTTTGCCCAAGTTTGGCCACTGTCAAAACCCGTATCGATACGAGGGTTTAGTGTATCGATACGGAGGGGGTCGTTTCGATACGCCACGTCAGCGTACCGATCCCAATTTAACTACCCCAACGGCTATTTCCCAACGGCCATTTAAATGTCAAAGGGTACCGATACGCCCTCAAGCGTATCGATACGCCCAGGCTGGCAAGAGCCCAGCGGCTAGTTCAGATGAAGGCCGTATCGATACCGTTCCACGTGTATCGATACCGTTAGCTGCAGAACAACATTTATGAAGGGAAATAAAGTCCTCAACGGCTCCAATTCATCCCCAACGGCTAGTAACGGCTACAAACTCATTTGGGAGTATAAAAGGGACCTCCAAGCATCAAGAGAAGACTAATGCTCATATTGTAAAACATCAAATGATCAAGAAATTGTCTTAGTGCTTAATTTGTCATTTCTTGTATAGACAAACACTAGTGAGCCAAAATTGTCAAATTTGCTCAAGTGTTTTAGGTTTTTGGGTGAGTGCTTCATTGTGCAAACAAACACCTATTAGAGGGTTTAAGTTTTCTTTCTTAATCTCTTTGTAAAGAGGGTTTTGATCAAGGCTTTGGGTAGAAGCTTGATCGGTTGTAAGGGTTTCCTCCTAATCCAAGAAAAGGGGACGAATCAATTAGTGGATTGATTGAGAAATCCTTAGTGGGAAGCTAAGGTAGTGGATGTAGGTGCTTGTTAGAAGGCCGAACCACTATAAATCATTGTGTCCTTATTCTTTCTAGCTTCCTAAACCCTTCCACCTAAAAATCCACCTCTCCACCACTTGGTGAGCATAATCGGTTGAACGAATCGAGCACCCTAAAACCCAACAATGTAGGGTGCAGAAGTGTTTAGGCGTGGTGTAAGAAAGAGAAAGAATAAGGAAATGTTAAGGAAGGTATATGTTCGAATATAGTGAAGGAAATGGAAGAAGAGATATGAAAGGAATTGGATAAGGGGTGATGAAATGGGTGGTAGTATTCAAAGAATTCAAGGATGAAACTATGCTAGAAAAGCATAACCTCGAACCTTAAAGGAATTAATTTGAGGGTGGTCGATAGGACTTGGACCCGTTGGGTATATGAACCAAGAACCCGAAGTATCAAGAATGGAAAGGAAGACGCCACAAGCAAAGCTTGATAAAGTTCAAAGTTTGAGGGAAATTCTCACAAAGTAAAATTATATATATATATATATATATATATGACATGAGTTGTTTACAAATGAAATGGAATGCCCAATTTTTAGGTTACAAAGGGGTTTGGTCGAAAGGACATGTAACTATTCAGCTAGGCTTCAAGTCTCCCTCCAAGGCTGGTCGTGACTCCCCCCCCAAAGCCTTTGCAATGATTCGGCCAAATGGTAACTCCCCCAAGGCTGGTAGATAGGCATGTCTCTTGGAAGGGAACATCCCCCTTGGGTGTTGAGCTGACATATGTAGTATGAGCTGAGATAAGCTGGCCGAGCTAGTGGTGAGCTGAAATGAGCTGAGCTACTAGCTGAATGAGCTGAGCAAATGTCATCTTCTCCATTGAGCTCTCTCGACCTGAATTCCATATCCTTGAGTTGCCTTGAGCTATTAGAATCCTCTCTTTAAGTCTTTGAACATCCTTGAGCTGGTTGGAGCTTGATTGGAGCTAAAATGAGTTGAACCAAATGAATGAGCTTGGTTGAGCATGAATTGAGCTTTAGGCGAGCTGCCCTTCAATCTTCCTTTTTTTATGTGGATGGTATGTCCTACAAATAATGCAAATAAACATAAGTAATGCATATAATAGGAAATAAAAAATAACTAAGTAAAGATGTGGTTTGCTTTAATATATTACATGTCAACATGTAATACATTGTACAACTTTTTATCTAAGGCTATTTGACCACCAAAAGCTAGAATACATTTATGAGAAAATACGTCCCTGAGTTGTTTGGCCTTTGAACGAGTAATAGGTCCCGGTGGCATGACTTTTGGATCTTGTGGAGGTGTGCTCGTATCATCCCCCCTTCTTTAAGGCAATTTGTCCTGAAATCGTCACTGTCTTCAAATAGAGAGAGATTTGAAACATTAAAGGTTGCACTCAAGCTATATTCTCTCGGTAGGTCCAATTTGTAAGCATTATCGTTCACTTTCTCAACCACTTGAAAAGGACCATCCCCTCTATGTAGTAGCTTGGATTTCCTTTAATTTGAAATTCTCTCTTTTCAGAGATAAACCTAAACCCAATCTCCAACTTCAAAGGTAAGGTGCTTGCGTCATTTGTTGGCTGTTGCGTGTAAAATAGTCCATCGAAATGTAGTGCAAGTGTACACGTCGCAAGTAATAAAGTGATACGGAGTATCGGATATCGTCTCCACAGGGATTGAGACAACTTCAAAATTAATTTTCCTGCACAAGGGAAAATATAAATTTAATAAAGAGTTGTGAAAATTCTTGAATATAAACTAAAATAGGTAAATGAGTCAGATTGAGAAAATATACTGGTATTGATTTGCTCAGTAGTGCAGGTGCTGCACTGTTCAAAGGTCTTCTGTTGTGTTTGTCGTCGAGCCTGTCGCGGCAGCACCTGTCGCGGCAGCGATCAACAACTCTGTACTTCAAGTTTGGCAAGAATTCCTGGAGTGACTTGTCCTATCCCTAGGTCTAAGTCTGTCGATGAACACGTCTTGGATGATACCTCCCGGCGTGACTCAAAGGATGAACACCGATGTTTGTGAATTCTTTATTAGCCACTGAACCTCGTCCTATCCCTAGGTCCGAGATAGTTCAACCATAAACTGGAGAACCTGTACTCACTCCTTTCGTATACTTAACTCTCCTGATATTAAGTAAATAGATAATCTTACAATGTTCTCCCGATACTCTTGCAAGATGTGAAAACCAGAGTAAATAAACTTGAAGTTTTATTGATTGAACAGAAAATCCTAAGAAACAGTACAACCCTTACAGCTACTTTACAAGATCAACCCTTATCCTTGGGGAAAGTTTAGAACATGATGGAGAAGGGGGGAGCTAGGGTTTGTGATGGAAAACGGCTAGGAACTAGGTTATCTCTCTCTAGGTCGAATTACAAGCATATATATAGGCCTTGGGTACAAGTTTTCTTAATGGCCAAGAATACTAGTTCGAATTAAAGTACAATTCATTAAAGACTAAATCTCTAAATAAACGTCCTTTAGTTCGCCCTATCTTCTTGCTTTGACTTTCTCCTCAAACTTTGGGCAAGGCCTTCCTTGTGCTTCTGGGCTCCAAAAATCATGCGAGTGGTCTCTAAAAATTAGGCTTGAAATCCTCTATCAATCGAACTCCACTTCGCATTTTCCATCTCTTCTTCTTCACCGTCGCCACCTTTGTCACGACATATGTCACAGCAGCGAGTTATAAGGCAGTTTGCTTCAACACTGTCGCCACTTCTATCACGACAACTGTCACGGCAACTCTCACAGCATCTGTCACGACATCTGTCCGGCAACTGTCACGGCATCTGTCACGGCATCTGTCATGACAATGATGTATGTGGCAGTTTTCTTCACTCCAGCTCTTCTATTCCTCTGCTGCCCTTGATGCTGCCACGACAGTTAGCTTCTGTTCCTCTGCTGCCCTGGATTCTTCCACGACAGTTATCTGCAAGAATTGACCGAAATCAGCAGCATCTGTGCAAAATTATCCATCTGTGATGTTTATGCAAATTCTATCCTAAAATGCAGCTAAACATGCTCGAGTGCATCAATAATATGGATAAATGAGGGCTAAAATATAGAACATTTATTCACTCAACACACCTCCAAACTCGAATTATTGCTTGTCCTCAAGCAAATGCAACCTAACTAAGCCTAAAAACTTTTTTGCTCGGCTTAATTCAGTGAACTTTCATTACCTACAACACATTCACTATCAAGAGCAGTACCTTGTCGGGTGTTTATGGATTTATCCGGAACAATGCTATAATTCTTGTGCAAGTGTGTGTAGGTTTTGTGAACAAATATGTGCCTAGACTCCCTTAGTTACCAGAATAGTTATGCTACTCACTTGAATTTTATGCCAAATTTCATTTTTTGGAGGCAATTCTTAGGCTCCTTTAGTTTTTTCTGAATTAGACTCAGTGTTTTTCTTATTTTGATTTGACTAGAGCCTGTTTTTGGGCACCTCTAGCTATCTTCCTAGAGCCGATATTAGGCACCTCTAGGGGTATTGAGTCTAAGTTTTTCTTTTCTTATATTCTTTTCCTAGAGCCAGTGTTAGGCACCTCTAGGGGCAACTCAAGTGGTTAAGCTTTCCTACTCTAGTTCAGTAACAGAAGTCTAGACATCATATAAGTCACAAGGGTGTTTTTGAAGTTTAGAACTATAGCAAGGCTCTAAATAATTCCAAAAGCATCCTAAAGGCACTGTCACGACAGAGTATGTCGCGGCAGGTAAGTGCAGTTCAAAGACTTAAGCCAATTTTTTTAGACACAAAAATAAATAGTTATAAACACAAAATATAATTAGTCCATTAATAATAGGAGGACTGCCTACCCCCAAACTCGAGGGTTGCATTGTCCTCAATGCATGACAAACAGAAATATAAAAACATCACAAATTTCAAATAGATGCACAGACGACAAAAAGAGTAAAAAAACCTAAGTTGAACTGTTGTCGTCACTGCTGCTGTCTATGCAGAGCTGTCGGCGGGTAGTTTCTTTTGTAGCAGAGGCTGTCTTTGTGACTGGAGAGGAGGAGGCTACTTCTTCTTTGCCTCGCGAGGTGGCTGGATTCTGGTAGGTGAAACTTTTAGAGCTTTGTCAAGAATCTCAAGCTCACTGTCGCTTTTGTTGCTGCTTTCCTCCTTTCAGCTAGATTCGGGTGCAGGGCGGCAGCATCAGTACTGCCGGGTGGCGGGTGCATGACGGCAGCATCAGTACTGCCAGGTGGCAGGTGCAGGGCGGCAGCATCAGTACTGCCGGGTGGCGGGTGCATGGCGGCAGCATCAATATTGCCGGGTGGCAGGTGTAGGGCGGCAACATCAGTACTGCCGGGTGGCGGGTGCCTTGGTTGCCGATCTTTCAAAGGATGCCTCCTCTGCTGCCAGGGAAGCGAAACTAGATACTACCGAGCCAGAGAACACCATGTCTTGATGGCCTTGGGTTTTTAGGTTGCTGTGAGTTCTTTATTAGAAAAGACAAGAAAAACAAATAAAATAAAAACTTAAGAGTTCAAGAGGGAATTAATCCTTGAAACTCTTATCCTAAAATAACGAAATTAAAAATTGAAACTAAATAAAATTTGAGGAGCGCCGTTTCCTATATTTCTTATGGTCCATCCGCACCCTCCATCGAGTTATAATTTTTCTCGAAAAGGGTTGAGCCAATGTGCTCGTGGCTACTCCTTTTTGTTTTATCATGGTGGAGGTGACTTTCTTTCTGGTTCCTTTGTAGTCCATAAAGTCCTCCCATCTTGGCATTGTTCCTGAACACATGAACATATGTCTAGGAAAAATTATATCTATATCCAACCATATACTTACCTCATTATTGTCGAAGTTCGTTATGGTGGAAAGTAGCTTTTGCTGTCGTGTCTGCTGCTGCAGCAGCTAGTTATTTTGACAGTCCTTTGTCAGGTTGCTTTGCAGGTCAAGGGGACATTGGAAAGTGCCATGACTCCCCATATCAATTTCTGTTGGCCACTCTTAGGTCTCCATCAGTAGAGATCTTGATGATTCTAAATCCACCGGCGTTGGTTCCTCAAATACCTGTAATGGAATTGGTGAGTTTTCAAAGAATTCAAAAGGTTCGTTTATTACCTGCTCATATTCCATTGGTGAGGCATTGTCGTCGGGTTGCTCTTGCTTGTGGTTGTACGAGTGCCATGGCGAATGTGGATGTATGCAATCTTTGTCAGGCATAGCCGAGGTAGTGGGTTGAGGTTTTTCCTCGGCAGTGGTTGCTGCTTCAGCATCAGTCGCTGCTGAGGTGGCGGGTGCCGCTTCGACTGGGGTTTCTGCCTAGGAAGTGGTTTTCGCCGTGACATTTTTCTCAACTTCACTAGGTGTTGTTGCGGCGTTGTTCCGTTCAGGCTCCTCGATCAGTACCAAGGCAAGTTGCTGCTCAGGATCATCATGTGTTGGGAAGTCTCTTTCATTGGCATCCTTGTCATCTTGCCTCGGGATTTTAGGTTCATCCGTGGCATGAATGAGGACCGGTGTGCTCAAGATTGCATCCACCTTGGTGATTCTTTTGTTCATAGAAGCCGACAATTCTTGAGTGAGTACCATGAAGGCTTGTAGTGTGTCTTCTAAGGATTTTGACTGCTCTTGAGGATGATGACATTGCCAGGGCATGTCGGGTTCTGCAGCAAAACTGTTATGGTACAAAAAATTTTGCGGGTTTTGATCATACCATAAAAAAATTTCCTGTTGCGGCAGCGGCATCTGTTGTCACTGTTGCTGCTGTGGCGACATATCTTGTTCTTGTTGGTTCCATCGTTGGTTGTCCATATATTCACTGAAAAATTGGGGGCAACTTTCGAGTGCATGATTACCTTCACGGTAATTGCAAGAACTTTCCCACATCAGCTCTCGAATGGTTTTTCCTAACATGTTGATGCCCTTGAACCTGTATTGCACCTGAGTTTTTTTTACAAAAGAAAAAAATGAATAAAATAAGCCAGAAAGTAAATATAAGTGCAAGAAAAAAATGAAGTTGTGCACCAATCCCTGACAACGGTGCCAAAAACTTGTTGCGTGTAAAATAGTCTATCGCAATGTAGTGCAAGTGTACACGTGGAAAGTAATAAAGTGATACGGAGTATCGGATATCGTCTCCACAGGGATTGGGACAACTTCAGAATTAATTTTCCTGCACAAGGGAAAAGATAAATTTAATAAAGAGTTGCAAAAATTCTTGAATATAAACTAAAATAGGTAAAGGAGTCAGATTGAGAAAATAGGCTGGTATTGATTTGCTCAGTAGTACAGGTGTTGCACTATTCAAAGGTCTTCTGTTGTGTCTGTCGTCGAGCTTGTTGCGGCAACACCTATCGCGACAGAGGTCTGTTGATGTCGCGGCAGCGATCAACAACTCTGTACTTCAAGTTTGGCAAGAATCCCTGGAGAGACTTGTCCTATCCCTAGGTTCAAGTTTGTCGATGAACATATCTTGGATGATACCTCCCGGCGTGAATCAAAGGATGAACACCGATGTTTGTGAATTCTTTATTAGCCACTGAACCTCGTTCTATCCCTAGGTCCGAGATAGTTCAACCATAAACTGAAGAACCTGTACTCACTCCTTTCGTATACTTAACTCTCCCGATATTAAGTAAATAGACAATCTTACAATGCTCTCCCGATACTCTTGCAAGATGTGAAAACCAGAGTAAATAAACTTGAAGTTTTATTGATTGAACAGAAAATCCTAAGAAACAGTACAACCTTTACAGCTACTTTACAAGATCAACCCTTAGCCCTGGGGAAAGTTTAGAACATGATGGAGAAGGGGGAAGCTAGGGTTTGTGATGGAAAACGGCTAGGAACTAGGTTATCTCTCTCTAGGTCTAATTACAAGCATATATATAGGCCTTGGTTACAAGTTTTCTTAATGGCCAAGAATACTAGTTTGAATTAAAGTACAATTCATTAAAGTCTAAATCCCTGAATAAACGTCCTTTAGTTCGCCCTATCTTCTTGCTTTGACTTTCTCCTCAAACTTTGGGCAAGGCCTTCCTTGTTCTTCTGGGCTCCTAAAATTATGAGAGTGGTATCTAAAAATTAGGCTTGAAATCCTCTATTAGTCGAACTCCACTTTGCATTTTCCATCTCTTCTTCTTCACTGTCGCCACCTCTGTCACGACATATGTCACGGCAGCGAGTTATAATGCAGTTTGCTTCAACACTGTCGCCACTTCTATCACGGCAACTGTCACGACATCTGTCACAGCAACTGTCACGATAGTGATGTATGAGGCAGTTTTCTTCACTCCAGCTCTTCTGTTCCTCTACTGCCCTGGATGCTGCCACGATAGTTAGCTTCTGTTCCTCTGCTTCCCTGGATTCTGCCACGATAGTTATCTGCAAGAATTGACCGAAATCAGCAGCATCTGTGCAAAATTATCCATCTATGATGTTTATGCAAATTCTATCCTAAAATGCAACTAAAAATGCTTGAGTGCATCAATAATATGGATAAATGAGGGCTAAAATATAGAACATTTATTCACTAACATTGGCTTTGTTTTCATATTGGTGGGTTCTTCTTTCTATGTTCTCCCAGACTTAATGGTGAATTTCATTCACGAATTCGGCCTTATCCTTGCCATCTTTGTTTACAACCTGTTCATGGGGCTAGGGTAAGAGATCCGAAGGAGTTAGGGGGTTAAAACCATATACCACTTCAAATGGGGAGCATTTTGTTGCTGAATGGATAGTTTTGTTGTATGGAAATTCCACGTGTGGTAAGCATTCCTCCCATGTCTTGATGTTCTTCTAGATAATGGATCTCAATAGTGTGGACAATACTCGATTCACAACTTCGGTTTGGTCGTCGTTTGAGGATGACATGTAGTGGAGAAGAGTAGTTTTGTACCGATTTTGCTCCAAAGTGTCCTCCAAAAGTGACTAAAAAATTTGACATCTCGGTCCGAAATGATTGTTCTTGGAATTCCATGGAGTCTTACCACTTCCTTGAATAATAAGTTGGCTACATGTGTTGCATCATCTGTCCACTACCACCAAAATAGAGTCTCGCCCAGTTTTAGTCCTTGGAAATCCAAGCACGGAATCCTTCGAAATGTCCACCCATGGCTCAATTGGAATAGGTAGAGGCATGTACAATCTATGAGGCATGACTTTTGATTTTTCCTTCTTGCAAACAATACATCAATCACACATCCTTTCAACGTCCCATTTCATCTTTGGCCAAAAGAAATGTTACTTCAAGGTGCTCAATGTCTTGCTTACATCGAAATGCCCCATTAAGCCTCCCATGTGTGCTTCCTTCACTAGATGGACCCTTGTGGAATGCATATGCGTCATTCCTTCAAAAGATATTTGTCTTGCTTCTAATACTTTTCTCATGCAATCTTGTCACAAGACTCACATCTTTCTTTAAAATCAAGATCATTAGTGTAGAGGTCTTTTACGAAAGAAAAACCAAGAATTTTTTAACTTAAAGAATTAAGAAATACGTACCTTCTTGACAATTCATCGACCACAATATTGTCTTTACCCTTCTTGTAGTGGATGACATAGGGAAATGATTCAAGGAATTCCACCCACTTTGCGTGCCGTTTGTTGAGTTTGTGTTGTCCTTTGATATGCTTCAAGGCCTCATGATCGGTTTGTATTGTTAGTTTAGACAAGTAAAAGAGTTATTTTTGTAGTTAAATTGTATTAGTAGAGTTAGTATTTTAGTCGAATTACCTAATGATAGAGTTAGTAGTTAATGTAAAGTAGGACTCCTAATGTAACCTAAAGTCCTAGGCTATAAATATATGTATCGAGTGTAACCTATGCATAGTGTAGAGTTTTTACTCAGTTTTCTAATAAACAAAACACTTTCTGTTTATCTTCATGGTATTAGTCTAATTCGATCTTATCGAATTAATTCCTTTTCATAGATACTCCATCCAATTCGAGTAAACTCCAATCTTCTTCTTCCACGGTGGTTTCAATGGCAGATTTTCACTCTTCTACCTCGACTACTCTTTGTCATCAATTTGTTGGAAATAATTATATCTCTTGGTCCCAATTTGTCAAAATCTTTCTGACTAGAAGAGGAACTCTCGGCTACATCAATGGGAAAACCAAGAAGCCTTATGCTGATGACCCATCATTTGAGAAGTGGACACAAGAGAATGGAAGGGTTATATCATGGTTGATAAATTCGATGGCCCCTGAAGTTGGTTCGCAATTCCTACTGTTCGAAACAACAAGTGAGATTTGGGAAGTTGTGCGAGATATATATTTAAGTACAAACAACAACTCTGAGTTGTTTGGAATCGAAAGTACAATCTCTACCTTGAAGCAAGATGCGATGAATGTTACTCAATACTACACAACTCTAACCAATCTATGGCAACAAATTGATCTTTCTGAGGCTCACGATTGGGAAACTCCTACAGATGTTGCGCTTTACAGGAAAATTATTGTGCAAAAGAGAATTTTCTAGTTTCTTAGTGACCTCAATCAAGACATGGACCCCATTAAGTCTTGGATCCTTGGTCTCAATCCTCTCCCTTCCCTACGCGAAGTATTTTCAGAAGTTATGAGAGAAGAAAGTTTAAGGCTGTACATGATCCCTAAAGCTCATATTCATGACAACTTAGCATTGGTCACTCAGACATATTCTTCTCCCAAGCCTAGACGAGGGAGAACCTTTTGTGACTACTGCAAAAAGCCTGGACATCTCAAGGACAACTGCTGGAAATTACATGGGAAACCATCTGATTGGAAAGCTCCAGCAAACAAGGTACAAAAAGACATCTCTTCACCTACTGCTTCTTCCTCTATATCCACCGGCTTCACCAAGCAGCAAATGGCCCAACTGCAACTGATATTCAGTAAATTTACACCCAATAGTGAAGGAAACATATCCTTAGTTGAAACTGGAGGTACACAAAATTCCTTTGTCTCTACAACACTTCTCTCTGCTTCGACTCAATCTACATGGATTGTAGACTTTGGTGCTTTTGATCATATGACTGGTAACATGGATTTGTTTTTCGAATTTAAACAATCATCTTCTAAATCTTCAATTAAGATTGCTGATGGTTCCTTCTCACCCATCCAAGGCAGTGGTTCTGTGTTTGTTACCGATGATGTAATCCTTAAAGATGT
This sequence comes from Hibiscus trionum, assembly GCA_030270665.1. Classification (NCBI taxonomy): domain Eukaryota; kingdom Viridiplantae; phylum Streptophyta; class Magnoliopsida; order Malvales; family Malvaceae; genus Hibiscus; species Hibiscus trionum. The sequence goes on along the minus strand of BSYR01000026.1, from coordinate 32,755,820 downwards.
GCTATATGTGCCTAAGTTGGATTGTAATCTATTGTCTCTTAGCAAGCTATCTAAAGATTTAAGATGTGTTTTCCAGTTCACCGAGTCCAATTATTTTTTACAGGCACTAGACTTGAAGAAGAGGATTGGCAATGCTAGCTTGCAGAATGGCCTCTATGCTCTTCATAGTAAAAGATCTCCTACCCCTTCATCTCCATCTTGTTTTGCTTCCTTAGGAAAATCAGATGTTATGCTATTACATTTTAGATTAGGTCACCCAAGTTTTTATTATATTGAAAAGTTGTTCCCTAAATCTTTTTAAATAAAAAGCCATCTTCTTTTCAATGTCCTATTTGTCATTGCGAAACAAACAAGACAATCTTATTTGCCATCTATTTATAAACCCTCACATCTTTTTTCTCTAATACACAGTGCTGTTTGGGGTCCTTCTAAAGTGAAGAATGTTACAGGTAGTAGATGGTTTGTAACTTTCATTGATGACCACAGTCGAACAACTTGGACTTACCTATTAAAAGAAAAGTCAGATGTTGCCAAGGTTTTTGAGACTTTTTACATCATGGTTGAAACCCAATTTCACGCCAAAATTAAGACCTTTAAATCTGATAATGGGGGGAGTTTTTTAATGAGTCCTTAGGTGATTTTTTGAAAGAAAAAGGAATTGTGCATGATAGTTCTTGTGTTGATACACCCCAATAGAATGAGATAGCCGAGAGAAAGAATAGGCATCTACTAGAGGTAACTCGAGCTCTTTTGTTCACCCACAATGTTCCTAAATATTTATGGGGAGAGGCCTTGTTAACATCCACTTATTTGATTAATCGTATGCCTAGTCGAGTTTTAAACTTTCAAACACCTAGAGATGTTCTTTTATCCTTTCCCTCACTTTAAACCCTTATCATCTAATCTTCCTTTAAGAGTGTTTGGGTGTACTATGTTTTTTAAAAATTTGAATCCCTATAGTTCTAAACTTGACCTTAAATCCCTTAAGTGTGTCTTTATAGGATATTCTTCACTAAAGAAGGGCTACAAATGTTACTATCCTCCTTCAAGCAATTTTTTTGTTTCTTTGGACCTTCAATTTTTTGAACAAGAACCTTACTATTCGACGACTGCAATTCAGGGGGAGAATGATGATGCATTCCAGCCTTCTCACACACAAATTCCTTCTACTCATTTTCCTTCCTTAATTCCATCTTGTCCATTACCACTTGAGCCTAATAATTCTTCAACTCCCTCAGTTCTTTCACCTATTCCCATGTCTACTCCATGATCATCACCAACAGGAACTCAAACCACAAACAAATCCCCTTTACAACCTCCTAAACAGGTACAAGTTTAGACTAGAAAAAGGAGAACTATTCCAGAGACCAATATGCAATCCAGTACTTGTCAAGAATTAGATTTTAGTCAAGCTGTCTGTGAGGACAATGGAGGTAATGATTCTACTAGTATTCCTTCTCATCTCCTTGAATTTGATTCTTTACCTATTGCTAAAAGAAAATGGGTAAGGCGGTGTACAAAACACACTATTCAGAGGTATGCTGCCTATGGGAATTTGATGTATTCTTTTAAGGCTTTTACAGCATCCCTAGATGGTGAACAAATTCCTAAAACTGTTGAGGAGGCCTTGCAGATTCCAGAATGGAGAAAGAATGTTCAAGAGGAGATTGAGGCACTTGAGAAAAATGGTACATGGACCATTACATACCTTTCCCAAGGTAAGAAACTTGTTGGTTGTAAGTGGGTTTTGCCATCAAGTACAACTCAGATGAGAGTATACAGAGATATAAAGCCAGGTTGGTTGCTAAAGGTTTTACACAGACTTATGGTATTGATTATAAGGAGACATTTGCTCTTGTTGCCAAACTTAATTCTATTAGAGTTTTAATGAGTCTTGTTGTAAATTGTGATTGGAAATTACACCAACTTGAAATTAAGAATGCTTTCCTTAATGGTAACCTTGAGGAGGAGGTCTATATGCAGATTCCACTAGGGCTTGAGGGTGTTGGAAAGAATCGACAAGTTTGCAAGCTAAACAAGGCACTCTACGAACTAAACCAAGTTTGCAAGCTAAACAATTCTATTTTGCACTGAAATTTTCAAGGCAGATGTTGAAACCAGAACGAGATGGCTAGGAACTGATCAAACGCATAACAACTCTCATTTATCACATCCAAAATTACTACTGGTTTGATTTCACACAGTTAAACAACATATATGGTTACAAAACTGAGGAGTATTCCCACACCGCCGTCAATAAGTTCAATGTCATCCATGATTGGGTATCTGATTTGTAATGTCAGCCCAACTCGAATGGACTTCCCCTGGTTTTTTTGTTGGAAACTGCATTGCAATCTTGAGTTCACTAATTACACTTGCACAAGCAACAACAATTATATATTTGATTGAGGAGCATTGGGAGGACTTGATAGGAGAGATTCCCTTGAAGATCGTATATCCAGCCCTGGAGGGTCATGATTGGAGAACTGTCACTGAATTCGATCCAAAGAATACACGATGGAGTTACCATAATGGTGGAACATGGCAAGGTATGAGTCATTAATAGAAGACTCCCAAGTATGTCAGTTGCATAGCAATACATATTTCTTTAACACAATCTTTCCATTAAGGTGTTTATTTTAAATACAGAATTTCTATGGCATAGGTAACTAACATTCTTGGGTTGGTGTTTTCAATATTGTTAGCAGCTCTGGTATGGCTACTCACAGGAGCATGTATCAAGATCGAAAGGCCTCAAATTGCAATACAAGCCATAGAGCTGATGTAACATCGCCTTTCCAAAGATGGATGGCCTGAGTACTATAACGATAATGTTGGGCGTTATGTTGGGAAGCAAGCAAGGAAATATCAGACATGGAGCATTTCCAGCTACTTGGTCGCCAAGCTGATGGTCGAGAACCCAACCAACCTCCTCATAATCTCCCTTGAAGAAGATAAAATAATCTCCAAGCCAAAGGTCACCTGCTCCATCACCCATCAAAGAAGGTAGTCGGAGTATCGATATTATGGGATAAAAGTGAGGTTGAGAGAGTTTAGGGGTCAAATTAATATTTTGTTTAAAGTTTAGGGGTCAAATTAGAAATTAACCCTGTTGACTGACGTGACACGTCATCAAACTGATGGGTCTTAACGACACAGGGGCCAAAAGAAAACATATCGAAAACGTAAGTGGCAAGAATAACTTTTTTTTTTCAAAATAAGTGACCAAAATAGAACACAACCCAAACAAAGGGGACCTCCGGTGAAGTTTACCCTTGTTTTATTTAATTTAATTGCAATTAATTATGTATGATGCATATTTCAAATCGAGCATATAGTTTTAAATGTTAGACAATTTAATCACTTAGATTATTAATTGTTTAGAGCCTTAGTATTTAGGTTCTTTAATTAGAATTAAATAATTTAAATAGGATAAATGATTTTAGAAATTTAACAAAGTGTTATTTGGAAAACTTAGAAGTTTAAAATTGAATGGTTCCCTAAAGTAATTGGATGTTATTCAACCTAAACTTTTAAGATAGAACAAATAATATTTTTTATAATTTAGAATATGATAATTAATCTAGTAATTAATTAGAGCCTTAATTAAGAATAAAGCTTTAATATTTAGATTAATCAATTGAATTAGGAATATTAGATGTAATTTTGAGGCTTAAACATGGATGGTGCTCAAGCAATTGGGTGTTGTCTCATATAAGTCTTAAAATTAAATAATATTCATAGAATTAAATAAGACACAAGTACTTAGAATCTTTTTAAGTTAGAACTTAAAATAAACAGGACAATAATTGGTCATGCATTTAAAACCTTTTATGTTGAAAATATATTTTTTAATATTAATAGGGGCGTTCTAAGTAAACTAGGTGCTTCTAATCTCATATTCGGATAAAAATATATTTCCTTATAAAAGTAATATCTCCATTTGAAATTTAAATCCAATTAATAATTAAGGGTTAGATTAAATTCAAAACACAATTTGAAATGCCAAAATGCCACATGAAATTAAAGGTACCGATAACGGGCGTTTGTGGAGGTGCTAATCCTTCCCTACATGTAACTGACTCCCAAACCCTAATTTTAAAAGAACAAATCTCTAATTTTTTATGGTGTCCGGTCTACCTCGAAGTGGTCAATGGCGACTCCAGAAATGATTTTTAAAATCAAATTTTTAAAAAGAAAAAATCTTAATGTTAAAAAATTAATCATCAAGTTATTTTTTCGCGTAAAAATTGATTCTACATCTTAGAGACTCCGCTGGGGATTTTGAACTCGAGAGTCAAGCCTAATTAATTTTATGTGAAATTTTGGCATTTAAGAATGGTAATTTGAATTTATTTTTTTCCCAATAATTATTGGATAGATTTTTAGAAAGAATGGAGATTGTTTTTTCTTTGTGTGATATAAGCAGTCATTCATGCACAAGCCTTCTACCCGGGCTTTTTCTTTTAGGTGGGAGAGAGACATGATCCAATGTGAGGATCTCCACCTCCTAGTTCGGGATTTTGTCTTTCTTCTTGTATACCAACCTTATACATCGTGAGGTACACGCCTCCGATATAAAGGGACGTATACTCCCGAATCGATGTCTTGCTGTCGCAGTAGAAAGTAACGATAGTTCGGGTACCCGGAGTCTAGAACAAAGACCACATGTTGTAATCTAGAAGCCTACCCCACTAGAGCTAGATAGGAAGGAACCTAGGATAAGGTGTTGCCAATTTAAATACGCTTCTCTGGTTATTTCTTTGCTCTATATAATCTGCTTTATTGTATCAATTTAATTTAAATTTTTGCATTCAACATCATTTTACCTTACCGACTCATTTTTTTCTCTTTTTGTTTTGAATTTTTGCACCTCATCTTTATTTCATAGATGTATATTGATTCAAAAGTGGTTATCGTTAGAAGACGATCATAATAGATAAGGGGATTCATAATATGATAGAGCAGAGTGCAAATATGAGGCAGATTCTGAGACAAACAACAGAAGAAATGAAGGGCAGTTCATCCAGGGGTCACATATCAGATTTTGTTAGTACTGATGCTGACAAGAATGAGATGCAAGAACTGAAAAGGCAAACGGCTGAGATGATGACTATGATGTTGGCTATGGCCAAAGAAAAAGAGCATGCTGAACTAAAAAGAGAACCAAACAAAAGTTAGAACATGAACAAACAATTGGGTCCACGCACCGTTACAATTCACATTAATAAACCAACTAGAGGTGTAAGTGGGTCAAATTCCAAGAAGGTGGTGATAAACGAAAAAGAATCCCAAGTGGAAAATAATGGAGGATCTCTTAATTAAATTCCGATGTCATATACATAATTGCTTTATGTACTTGTGGAGAAAAATCTTGTGGTCCTAGTTCCTTCCAAACCCAAAGTATTTTCTTACCCTGAGGATTGTGATGTCAATGCAGTATGTGACTATCATCAAGGACATTTAGACCATATTACCGAGAATTGCGAGGCTTTGAAGAACAAGATTGAAAATCTTATCAGACTGGGCATGCTGAGTTTTGAAGGTGGATAGCCCAAATTTCCTAAAGGTCTGACAATTAATAGAATACCCGGGGATGCAAAAGCGAAAGAAAGTTTAAGTCCATCAAAGTCAATCAATTGTTAAGGACAAAGTTTAGATTCTGGTGCCCCTTCAGCTGAGTGCCAGAAGACAGGAGATCACAAGTATCATTTTGATCCAATTCATATTCCATATAAAGAAATGTATCATTAATTGCTGAAGGCCCGATTGGTGACCCCACCATTTGTTACACCTTTGCAACCCCCGTATCCAAAGTGGTATGTTGTCAATGCTCACTGTGAAATTCATGATGGAATTCAAGGACATTCTATTGAAAATTACACCGCCTTCAAACGTCGAGTTCAAGTTCTTTTGGAGTATGGGAAATGGAATTTTGGAGTAGAAAGCAGTCCTGATTCAGTGGATGAATATGAAGATGAAAATGCCAGTAAAAGGGGCATCAGTTCGAACATGAGTTAAATATTCAAATTAAGTCAAGAGAGAGATGGTTTAAATGAAGTGTTGAAAAGCTTTCAATTCTTTTATCAAGAATTTTGTTCAATTTTCAAGAATGCTAGTTTGTGTGTGACTTTGGAACAGTCGAAGAAAGAATCAAAAAACTGAAGCATGAAGCTGAATACTCGAAAAAGAATTTTAAAGCAAGTGAAAATCGAGCCAATACACTCTCGTGTGATCTGCGGGCAATGGAACAATAATGCAATACTTTCATGGACGATCAAAGGGTTAGTCAAGCTAAGTGCGAGATGATGACTAAGTACATGCAAATGTATGAGGATACTGCTATCAAGCTGAATGACAGTCAAGTTGAAAGTGAAGCAGTAAAGAAGAAGGTAGATGAGTACGTCAATCTTGCACGAATGTACAAGGATCTTGTTGATGATGTTAAGAAAGATTGTCAAGAAAATAAGGAGAAGCAGCATGTCCAATTTTAGAGATAGAGAATGAAGATACGGGAAAATGAAAATAACATGAAAAATGTTGTTACTCAAGCACGAGGAATGGCTCAACATTTAGTAGACATGGCCGATGTAGCAATGGCACTAAGTCAAAATTTTGATCCAGCATTAGACCATGGAGGGGAGCTGACTTGGCTCTTAGAGGAAATTTGGAAGTTGGGAGATAGAGCTCACCAATATTTGTACTATCTGATATATGATGTATTGAATCCTTTTACTTCAAAGAAAGTAGTTCTATTATGATCGCTTTTAGAATCAATACCTTCTGCATTCATGCATTGCGTATTTAAGAGCATAACACTATCATTTCATAACATTACATTACATTAACATTCATGATCCAAAGAAGCCATGGTTTTCGATGGCGGCAATCTAAGAGTCAGTGAAAGTTTGAAAATCTATTATCATGGATGAAGATATGGAACGAATTGAACAGATTCAAGAAGAGTTACAAGAATGGATGACCGAGCATCAGCAAAATGTGAAGAACCACACTACAATAATGTGTTTGACAATTTACCTCAGGCATCTAACCTGCATGCATAGATAGGTTCTGTGAAGCTTACCATGTCAGGATCAAGACTCGAGCAGCTGAAAGATAGATATGCAAGATTGGAGGAAGAGATCGAGGCAACAAAAGGCGTCAGTAATCTAAAATTTGATGCAAGAGAATTCTGCTTAGTTCCTGATTTGGTTATTCCACCTGAATTCAAGGTCCCTAGTTTCGAGAAGTATGACGGTTTTGGCTGCCCTAAAATCCACTTGGTAATATTCTATAGAAAAATGGAAGGACATTTGGATGATGATAAATTGTTGATCCACTATTTTCACGATAGCCTTGTTGGACCTGTTGTAGTATGGTACAACAGATTAAGTCGAGAACATATTCGATCATGGGTTGATTTGGCCAAAGTATTTTTGGGGCAATACAAGCATGTATATAAATTTTGGTCCATATCGCCGAATTCTCAAAACATGAGCATGAAGGTCATTGAAAGCTTTAAAGACTATGCATTGAGGTGGAGAGGATTAGCAGCCCAAGTACAACCTCCTAAGACCGAGGAAGAGATATCACTCATGTTTCATCAAACTCTTCCACCTCCTTTCTATGAGAAAATGCTCGCAAATTCAAGTGGGAATTTTAGTGACCTCGTGATGATTGGACAAGAAATAGAGATAGGGATTCGACAAGGGAAAATTGGACCTAAATTTGAAGACCGTTCTAATCATGAGGTGAAACAAGAGAAAGAAGTGGATGACTTTAATGCTCAAATTTCTCAAAGTTGCAAGAGAAAGAGGCCAACTGATTCATTAGAACGACCATAGAAAGTTCCTCGAGCAAGTACAAATCTGGATATATTTGGAGTATCAATTTTAGACTTATTTTCCCATCTTGTTAAAGGATAATATATCACTCCACATCTAATGAAGATAGTGCTAAAGCCATCTACCCATAGCTATGACCTAGAAAACGTTTGTGATTTTCACATGGGGGCACCAGGACATGCTACCAAGAAATGTATACCTTTTCTGAAGTTATGAGAAGTTTGTTTTAATCATGTTTCTGCAACAAGTGGTTACAATCTATAGAGACCATTTCTGAAGTAATACATGGAAATAATTTTGCTACACTTGGCCCAGAAGTAGTAGAGATCTTTTTCGAGTGGCATATTTCATGTTTTTCGGTTTTCATTTCAATAGAGGGATGTTTTTGAAATCCATGAATATATCACTACATCAAACTTTGTGTATAGTGGTACGTTTAGCGGCATTTGTGGTGCAAACGCCACTAATTTTGAACATATAGCGGCGTTTGCTGAAAAAAATGCTGCAATATAGTTCATATCTATTATATTAGTGGCGTTTGTGTAACAAACTCTGCAATAAGTATTGCTTTAGTGTTGTTCATTTTATAAAACGTCGCAAGAGTATTACGTTAGTGGCGTTTGTTATTACAAAAGCCCCAATAGGGAATAAAACTCACCATTTTGTTTTGGAGACCCCCCGCCTCAATCCCTAAATCAAACAACCACACTCCCTAATATCGTAGGGGAAAAGAGCCATAAACCGTTGTGGCTCCAAATCGGTCAAATCCTATTTCGATTAGCAGCCTCACGGTCTCCAAATCGATCTTCGTTTTCATTTTCCTCTCTTTTCAATTCTTTGCATACACAAGTTCGGGGCTTTAGTTTGTGCCCAACGTATCTCTTCTTACCCTTGTAGGTCCCTGGATGCCAATTGCAAGATGCGACATCGATTCTGGTACAAGGATCAATCGAATGTTGTGAAAACGATGAAGTGAAATCCATTTCTCAGTTTACTTTGGATATCAAAGCAAGAAAAGGGCAGATTACTACACTTTTGATGAGGTTCGATGACAAATCTTTGAAATTCATAAACGGTGAAGTGGACTAGACGATTTTAACCAAGTAAAGTTGCTGGAAATTGAAGTTCTAAGCGTACTTTTCTATACCCTAAAAACACAATAAAAAGAGAGAGAGAGAGAAAAGAGGAGAAAAAAAGAGATGAGAGAAAAAAGAAAAAGAAGAAAAAGAAAAGAAAAAGGAAAAAGAGAAGAGAAAAAGGAAGAAGAAGAAAAAAGAGAAAGAAGAAAAGAAAGAAGAAAAAGAAAAAAAAAGAATGAAAAAAGAAAAAAAAGAGAAAAAAAGAAAAAGAAAGAGGAGAGAAGAACAATAATGAACTATTCAATAAATAAGTCTCAAATCACTCTGATGGAGCTGTGGGGGATGTCGACAAATCTAATAAGAAACTATGCTCCACCTGCCCAATACCCTGGCGTTAGAGATGTATATTTGAAGATATGTGTTTAATAATATAATAATAGTTAATAATAATCAGAAGCACACACATTCACTTATAGAATTTTATTCTTAGAATGATATTTTTGCACTCTACTAGTTAAACAAGTCTGGAAAAATTGAACACATTTATGGATAGAAAGGAATGAAGAGAAGGGAAAAGGAGTTGTTTCCGACTGGATCGAGCAACACGATAATTATAGGGTTTGAACCGAGTGATCTGGAAGAAATTTCATAACTTCAGATATCGCTACAACATTTACAAGATATGCTAATCACATGAGGGTTGAATCTGAGACGCTTTTTCACTTGATATCCAGGGCATCTTATTCTGTTTTCTTTCTTTATTAAGACTCTGACTTTCTGGGTCTTCTACGTAAAAAGGTACCCTTCATTGAAATGTCGATAAGCAAACTGACATTTTACAAACAAAAATATTTCCTTGTATTGCTTTAAAGATAAATTTTAGAATGCAAGGCCGTGGATGAAAATGATTGACCTGCCATGGTAAAGATATGGCTGAGTATGGGGCAGTTATATGCAGTCAACAATCTTCTCTTCAAAAAAGGAATAACCTATCAGGGGTCAGGGTGAGACAATGATAAGAATGCATACCAGATAGTTCATGGAACTAAAGTAAGTTTTTACAATGGAGTTTTGATTGTCCTTTCAAATTAAAGAATGAACTCGATAAAAGTTCAAGGACTCAAGGAAAGTTTAGAGACCTGAGGTATTTGCTCGCCCTAAAATGATGAAAGAAAGGGCCAATTTTACATGATATGGCAGGAAACAAAGATATTAGTGGGGCATCGTTGGACATAAGAGTTTAAATCAGAATAGCCAATGGGGAGTGCAGAGCCTCAAAGAATTTGAAGAAGCCAAAGTCTGCTCAAGAAGAATAAGAGCTTAACAGAAATTTTTTAGGGCAAAGTTTGTTGGAACATAAAAACAATAAGAGCTTCAGATAAAATTCAAGAAGATCAAGAAAGATTTGAGAAGAGCAATCTAAAGAGATAAGGTGTCGTTGCAACAGAAGTGGAAAATGTAGGGGAGAAGTAAAGAAGACCAGAGCTTACCCGAGTGGTCCTCAACAATCATAATTCATGTATCATGTATAGTCAGGCTTCCATAAGATAGGAGCATGCTAACTCATACACCCAATGCACTTTTTGCATATTTTTGCAGGAATTTACAAAAGTCGGTAAAGAACAAGGAAATATTTACATCTACAGCTTCGAGATTGGAAAAGTAGATCCAACAAAGAAGAAGCAAAAATTTCCATCTTGATACATGTAGGAGCAGGGTCAAATTACTCACATTGGATAAGAAGTTGAAGTTGTTCGATTCAAACAACAAGGGGAAAAACAATTCATACATTGGAGGTGTAAAGCGATGCATTGTAGATAAGAAACTGAAGCTGTTTTGCAAGCCTGAATCATCAGCTACTTGAGATGACTTTTTGAATGAGATCCCGACATTTATGGGTCCAATTGTCTTATAAAGAATTAACTATCATTCAGTTACCTTTCCAATGCATCTTGAAATGAATCAATCCGTTGTCGGGAACTCAAGATATGTCCATTTTAATGAAGACTGCACATGTAGAAAACTGGATGCGAGATTATTACAGGATTTTGTAATTTCAACCCAATATTTCTTATGTGAAGTCATAGGACTTCAAATCCAACAAGGATTTACATTAACCCATTATTATATTAGTTTTCAAAATATTTTATTATTATTATTATTTTATTTTATTAGGAGTAGAGTTTGATTCTATTTCGGAATTCCTACTAGTTTAGTCATCCTTCCCCTATAAAAGGATGAGAACATATTCATTGTAAATTAGATTGAAGATTTGAGTTTTTAAATAAAAGGTATTCTTTTGAGTACGTGTTTGCAAGTGTCGAGAAACTTGTACCTTCGAAGTCATCTTCAATGTTCAACTAGTTTGTGCTAGGAAGAATCTTCACACTATAGGTTGCCTAGTCAATTGCGATTAGGAGGATCGGTTAGAGCCATATCACGAAGGTTTCCTATTCAATTGTGAGTAGGAGGGTTCTGTGGGACATCCATCAATTCCACACGTGTAACCCCCTCAGCCTAGTTTAGACGCGAGACCGAACCGAGCAAGTCGCACGGGTAATATTGAAGTAAACCGGGAAATTTTACCTCAATAAACGACCTTTTTTATCTTGTCTAGATGCACATTATCATCCTATGTGATTTGAACTCGTAGCGGAAGAAACCTCAACTTAATCAGACTTCGATTCGACATTCGTTTGACAACATACATGTTCTAGGGACCAAAATATAATTTTTACAATTTACAGGGACTTTAGCCAATTTAGAGTTATCACCCTTTAATTAGTCATGTTTCGTGCCATGGTGTCAAAACTCAACTCAAACAGACATCAATAGGGCATTCAATTGCAATCTCCAACATTAAGGGACCAAATTGTAAATCTAGAAATTACAAGGATTTACTTGAAACTAGATTTACCAATCCTCAATTAGTCAGGTTCCAAACCCATTCAATTGAATGGATAACAATCAAGGACCAAAACAGAAGAATCCAAAACCTTTATTAATAAAAATAACCAACTTACCTATCAGGTGTATCGATACACCTTCAACCGTATCGATACGGTGTCCAAAAATACATTATATTATATCGATACCCCTTCGACTGTATCGATACACCTGGGCCTGAAATGCCCAAAAATGTTGGGTTTTCACTCTTTGATGCAACATAAACCACCTAAACATGCTTCTAACATATACACAACATATTCAAAGATCAATCCTCAGCCAAACATGGAATATTCAACATCAACTCATAGCAACATGTATCAAATAGAAATCTATAGGCATGCTTCCTAGAGAATAAACCATCCAACATCCAAAACATTAATTCCAAGCAAAACCAACATATAAAGGCCATTTACAACTTCAAAACAACAATATAAACTTGCTCATAACAGGGAGTTTAACAAACACACTCCCAAATCAACAATGAAACCCATTACCTTTATTACTAAAAGTCTAGTTTGAAACTAGACTTTCAAGATCGAAGTCCTTGGATCCTCCTTGCTTACTTGCTGCCTCCACTCCCTTGATTCTCAGCAATGATGGACAAAAAGAGAGCGTAAGAACACTAGGCTTAATGAGGAGCGCTCAAAACAAAACACCATCAATGCAATTTAAAACCAATTTCTCAAAACCATTGAAATCATCATTTTAATCTATTTATAAACATCATGCCTTGAAAACATGCACTTAAACCTTTCCAAAACCAGCATATTAAACCATATGCATCATGTATCATAGTTAAACAACAAGTCCCATTGCTAAACCTCAATTTAAGCTTTCCCATGCATAACAACCATATGCAAAGCTTAAAGAGTAAACATGTATAAATCACATTATACAATATAAACCTTTTCATGATACATCGACAATTATATTGACTTATAAGTGATCATTAACTAAGTTCCATTTCCAGATCATAATATCGGATACACGGATTAAACAAATGTTGTCATAACACTTCAAGCCATCTTAACCGGAATAATGGTACAATCACAACAAACAGGGACAACAAAACCACGAGGACAACAACCTCAATCACCATTTAGATGCTTAACCCACTAACGAGAGACGGGACACCAACCTCCTCGATCGTTAGGGTACTTGGATGGAGACGGGACACCAACCTCCTCGACATCTAAGGCGACTTATTTATAGTGCACTCAACCCTATAGCCGGCTAAATATATCCGATAACATTTTTAAACTATACCACTTGCCAATATAATTCATTATAACCATATACCTCATTGTTTTCATATGCATCAGCATAAAACCATTTTCCAAAGCATTAAACCATGCTTTAAACACAAGTATAAAACACATACTTACATGGATCGCTTACCACGTGCATCCATCATCATCTCATGATTAAAAACAGTATATCATATACTTAAACATGCATAAACAATAGGTAAATCCATGTAATCAAGAACAAGTGCATAAACCATTTCGTAAAAGCACGACCGAGAGAGAAATCCACTTATACTTACTTCTGAACTTAGACAACTGTTTCAAGCTTAAATCTAAGTTCCCAAAACCACCTTTACAACATTTCAAAGCTGAAATCCATGTTCTAACTCACTGCCACGCAAAACCTCGATTCGCCGACGCGAAACTAAGCGTCTGAAGCCTCCAAAGCTTCACCAATCTCTTTTGAAACAACCTCACCTATTTTTACCACATAATAATAGAGGATTAATACATCTTAATGCATTAAAAATCCCAGTAAGCAATTCCACAACATTGCCTTGCAAAAAAAAATTATATCAATCGCCTATGCGAAACAACCGAAAACAACATCGATTAACCTCCAAACTTTACCCAGCCAAAGCCTAACACTTTTAACCATCATTTATCATTAATTAACATCTAAAATCATCATATTACCAATTTTATACCTCCAGCATTCACAAAACCACCACAACTCCACAAAAACCCAAATCTAGCAAACTAAACGACTAGAGATTCACATAATTTTGGGATTACCATGTTAAAACCTTTATCTTAATATTATTAAACTTCAAAACCATGTTTAAAATCAATCATAAACCCAAAAAAGATCTTAAACGAATCTCAATCAACTCCACCAATTAAACCTCAACTAAACCAAATTTCCACAAATAAAACATCAAAACTCATTAGACAACATATATAAAGGATCAAGAACTTGGGAATTTCAAAAAAGAACCTTACACTAGAGGAGAAAAATGTAGCTCACCTCTAATGTATGCTTTCCCCTTAATGTGATAGATTTTTCATGTAAAAACAAGATTAAAACAATAAGGTTTTGATAAGAAAACAATAAGAAATCATTTGATAACAAAAGATTAAAGAAATCAAGAGTTTACCTTAAATTTTGAAGAAGAAATGAGTGTTTGGCTGGAGAGAATTTGAGAGAAAACTTTTGAGAGAAAAGAAGTTACGTCAAATTTGTTTTAATGAAATAACCACCAATTAATTCCTCCAACCTATTTTATTAATTATAAACCATTTAAAATAAGCTAATTCAGGGATAAAATTCTGATATTAGACTTTGGGAAAATAGATCCATAAAGATTCAAAATTTTGATCCTTTTACAAAACAATCATTAAAAACAGTTTTCAAAGTGTACATTTTGGTCACTAAATCCAAAATGTCCAAATTCCAAATACCATTTTCCAAAATTGATTTCACCAAAACCTTTTATATATTTAAAAAGGATTTTAGATAATTTTCCATATTTTTATCACCTTCTGAAATAGGTTTTCCTTGAACTCATCCTGAAGCATACCTGAATCTCTAATCTCGGTCCAACAGACCCTAAAACCATCTCATAACCTCTAGGCCCAAAAACCGGGGATCTACAACTCTCCCTCACTTAGGAAATTTTGTCCTCGAAAGTTTACCTGGAGGAAAAAAGCTGTGGAAACTGTTTCAACATGTCCGCATTGCTTTCCCATGTGGCTTCCTCAACTCCTCGATGTCACCACAACACCTTTACAAGTTCAACTGTCTTACCACGAAGAACTTGACTACTAGAATCAAGAATTTAAGTAGGTTACTCATCATAAGACAAGTCCGGTCGCAACTCAATATCCTCCACCGGCATAACATGCGATGGATCTGATCTATACCTTCACAACATCGACACATGAAACACGTCATGAATTTTCTCCAACTCGGGAGGTAACCTCAAACGATACGCAACAGGACCAACATGCTACACAACTTTACATGGTACAATAAACCTCGGACTAAGCTTACCCTTACGTCCAGACCTCATCACCTTCTTCCAAGGCAACACTTTCAAAAACACACGGTCACCAACCGCATACTTAATCTCCTTATGCTTCAAATCTGCGTAGGATTTTTGATGATCTGAGGTAGCTTTTAAATGATCACAAATAAGCTTCACTTCCTCATTTGTGCCTTTCAACACATCATGCAAGGAAACATACTTTTCACCAACTTCAACATAATACAAGGGCGTACGACAACCCCTAACACACAAGGCCTCATACGACGCCATCTGATTACTAGCATGATAACTATTATTATACGCAAACTCCACCAAAGACAAATGTTTTTCCCAGGTTCCTTGGAACTCAATGACACAACATCTCAATATATCCTCCAAGACCTGTGTAACCCCCTCGACCCAGCCTGGCCGATAGACTGAGCCGAATTGATCACACGGGGAATATTGAAGTAATCCGGGAAGGTTTAGCTCAATAAATGGCCCTCTTTTTTTTTATCTTGTCTAAATGCAATTAGGTTCCTAAGTGTACGTACACAAGCAACAGATAAAACACCCACACAATCGCTTATTAATTAAAGTCAATTAAGGTTTAGGGAACATTTTTTAATTTTGATAAATTACAAGGGTTACCAGCAAATTATGGTTACCAATCTTTAATTAGATTCATTACAAGCTTCTCGGTGAAATCTCAGCTCAAAACAACCTTTAAAACCCTTCCAATTGCATACAAGGCAGACATGGACCAAAATGTAAGAAACAGAAACATAAAACGATTCAAAACATGTTCAACGATCATATGTTTCGGAACAGAATGCCCCATATCAGAACGGCCGTACCGAAACACAACTGACAATTACGATACGCAGGTTCGTTTCGAAACTCCCCAAGACACGTTTCGGTACGATGGTTTACAGAGGCAAAATGTTCCGCAACATGCATCATTGTTTCGAAATGCCAAGGCCATTTCAGGCCACCGTTTTGAAACAAGAAAGGGTGTTTCAAAACACCTGGGCCTACAATGATATAAAAAGCTGGTTTAAATTAGTTTATACCCTCCAAAACCATCCCGACACATGCCCTAACACATTGACAACTTAAATATACATCAAAGACGACTTACACGAAGCATAGGCAACATCATTGCATCACTCTCAATAGCAATGAGACTAGAGGCATGCTTCCTAGAAGTTAAAAACACCGAAAGGCTAAAATCTAAATGCAAGCATAATCCAAATCTCAAAGGCCATTTACAAGACCAAACATGCATCCCAAACTTGTACAAAACCAGAAATTGACAAATCAATATCATTCATTGCATTGGACACCCCCATTGCCCTTATTACACTAGTTCAAGAACTCAACATACTATTAGAAAGTGTCTTGGCAAGAATCCCTTGAAGATGCTGCCTCCGAAAGCTTAATTATCTGCATTGATGAACAAAGAGAGCATAAGCATACAAGCTTAGTGAGGATTGCTTAAAACCACAATCATCATCAATGCACAAAACCTTTTTTCACTCTTTTCAAAACCATCATGCCTTTCTTGACAAATCATGTACTTTATCATCAAAATCATTGTATTCATCATCATGCAACATGATTCATAAATTTTTCAGCAATTAAACCATTGCTACTCAAATTCCAAGCCTTCTAAGGATAACACCTCTATGCTAAGCTTAAACCAAAACATGCATCTTTCAAAAATATGCATTAAAACATTTCCACAATATTTCATTCCATTATATTGGCTCACAAGTGATAAAAAACAACCTCAAAAACCTATATCAGATACATGGATTACCAAGGTTTGTCCCACACCCTTCATACACTCTATAGGCATTTCAAGGCTCACACACGAGAGCGACCCTCCATCGTTGTGACACCCGTGGTGGAGTATTCGGTACAATCATACCCCGTCAACACCACTCATTGGTAGATGTATAACCCACTAACGAGAAACGGGACACACACAAGGTTCGCACCCGGGAGTTACCCTCAACTGTTGCAACCTTAAACAATCCTCAATCGTTAGGGTACTTGGATGTAGTATTCGGTACAATCACAACCCATCAACATCCAAGGCGACTTGTTTATAGTGCACTTAATCCTATAGCTGACTAACTATATCCGATTTCATTTATAAAACACTTTATTCAACATCACTTGCCAATATAATCCATACCTTATGCATAACTCACTATTTTTACAAAGCATTCATGATAAGTCATAAATCAAGCATTAAACCATGCTTCAAATCTCATGCATCAATACATGAATACAAGGAACACTCACCTTGTGCACCATTAAACCACATGGCATCATCATACACATTTTACACATTCAAAACATGCTTTAAAACAGTAGGTTAATGAAATTAAAATCAAGTACAACCATTGGCTCAAAACTAGCACAATACGAGAGTAAAATGCACTTTACTTACTTCTGAACTTAGTAAAGCATTTCAAGCTCTTACTAAGGTCCCAAAACCTTTTCTAAAACGTTTCCTTGTGGGAAAACCAAGTTCCACTCACCAACATGCGAAACCACGCTTGTCGACACAACTATCAACCGACCGAAGCATCCAAAACCACTTCGTTTGATTCCAGAATAATATCCCCTATTTTCAACGCACCAAAACAAGGGTTCAATGCATTAAAATGCATCCAAAACACCAGCACTAACAAGAACTCCCGCAACACTGCTCTAAAGCACCAAACCACTCATTCGAAACAACCGAAAACTCAATCGATTGATTTCTAACCTCAGCCCAGCCATTACCCAACTAATCCAAAGCATTTTAGGCATTAATCAACATCCAAAAACAACATAAAACCATCCTTATAACTCCAGCAACTCGAATTCCTCAAGAACACCCCCAAAACTCAATTAAAAACACTTCAAAAACCAAGGATCTCAAGGATTTCGGGAACTATATGATTAAGACTCCACTTCAACACCAAAAACCTTTCAAAAGTCATTTAGAAACAATCTCAAACTAGCCAAATCCATCAAAAATCCGAAAATCACATTTTAAACCACCTTTCTATCAAGATTTCAATAATTTAGCAAACTAACATCAAAACCTCAATCAAAATCATTAACAAAGAGTCAAATATCTTTGGAATTTCATTAAAGAACCTAGATTAGAGGGTTAGCACGGAATTTACCTCCAATCCTTGCTTCTCCTCTAATTTGGACAGATTAGCTTGAAGAAACTAGAAGGAAAATGGAAGAAATCAACAAAGAAAAGATAGAAATCAAAAGAGGATTTGAGAGAAAAGAATTTCTGGAAATTTTAGAGAAAATGGAGAGTGTTTTGCTGAAGTGAAAGAGAGAAATGAAAAGCTCGTCAAAAATTTTGTTAACCGATTAACTAACTCCCATTTAATTAATTAATTAAAACCCTTTTAATTATTTAATAAACATTTAAAACACATGCCAAATTAGGGAAAAGAAATAATTGCCAAAAAGCTCTCTAAAGATTCTAAGATTTTGACTCTACTTGAAAAACTCATTTTTTCCAACTTTTAAATCTTTACATTTTGGTCACTGCCCAAAATGTATACTTTCGAGAACCCGTTTTGTAAAATTGTTTCAACCAACCTCTCAAATATGATTTTATAGGATTTTAGGAATTTTTATCCCATCCCGAACCTTGATTTCCCTAAACCACCTTTTAACGGATCGAACAACCGACATCGATTCCACCGGCCCAACCCGACTCGCCAAAACATCTAGGCCCAATACCGGGGCGTTACAACTCTCCGCCACTTAGGAAATTTTGTCCTCTAAATTTTACCTAAAGGAAAAAGATGCGGGAATTGCCTCAGCATATCCGCCTTGCTTTCCCACGTGGCTTCCTCAACACCTCGGTGTTGCCACAACACATTCACAAGCTCAATCGTCTAGCCACGAAGAACTTTGCTACTTGAATCCAGAATTCTCACCGGTTCCTCATCATAGGGAAAATCTAGATTCAACTCAATTTCCTCAACCGACATTACATGCGAAGAATCCGATCTATACCTCCGCAACATAGATACATGAAACACATCATGGATCTTTTCCAACTCGGGAGGCAACCTCCACCGATAAGCCATAGGACCAACTCGCTCCACAACCTCATCAGGTCCAACAAACCTTGGACTAAGCTTTCCTTTACGTCTAAACCTCATCACCTTTTTCTAAGGAGATACCTTAAGAAACATGCGATCTCCAACCGCAAACTCAATCTCTTTACGCTTTAGGTCTGCGTAAGACTTCTGACGATCCGATGCAGCCTTCAACCCCTCATATATGAGCTTCACCTTTTCAGTTGTTCCTTTTAACATATCCGGCAAGGGAAGCAACTTTTGTCCCGCCTCAGCCCAACAAAGAGGCGTTCTACACTTTCTCCCATACAAGGCCTCATACGGTGTCATCTGTATACTTGCTCGAAAGCTGTTATTATAAGCAAACTCAACTAGCGGCAAATGCTTTTCCCAAAAACCTTGGAAATCAATCACAAGGCACCATATCCTCCAGCACCTGGATTACTCGTTGCGACTGCCTATCCGACTGAGGATGATATGAAGTGCTGAAATTCAACCGCGTACCCAAAGCCTGATGTAAACATTCCCAAAACCTTGCTGTGAACCTTAGATCCCTATCTGACACTATGGACTTCGGCACATCGTGCAAACGCACAATCTCAGCAATATACAACTCTGCCAACTTATCCAACGTATACGTAGTATGCACAGCTAAGAAATGTGCACACTTTATAAGACGATCCACAATCACCCACACGGAGTTCTTCTTTGATGGTGTCAAAGGCTACCCGGATACGAAATCCATCATAATCCTTTCCCATTTCCACTCCGGTATCCTCAAAGGTTGTAACAATCTAGAAGGAAACTGATGCTCATCCTTCACCCGTTGGCAAACCATACACTTGCTTACAAAATCAACAACATCCTTTTTCAACCCCACCCAATAGTACTCATCCTTCAAGCCACGATACATCTTTGAACTACCCGGGTGCATAGCAAAAGGACTACTATGGGCCTTAGTCAAAATTGTGTGCCTCAACTCAACACCTTTCGGTACCACTATCCGACCTTTGAAACATAGAACTCTATCATCATTAAAGCAGAAGTCCGTAGCCTTACCATCAACTATATCCTGGACATGAGGCACCAACGAATCATCTAACAACTGCTTCTCCTTAATCAACTGAATCATGGAAGGTTTCACCTGCAGCTCGGCTATCATGCCATCACCACGCGATATACTTAAACGAGCAAACATAGCTCTCAACTCAACAACTACCTTCCTACTCAAAGCATCGACCACCACATTGGCCTTTCCCGGATGATACTTAATGGTCAGATCATAATCCTTAAGCAACTCTAACCACCTTCGATGCCTAAGATTCAACTTTCTTTGCGACATAAGATACCTTAAACTTTTATGGTCGGTATAAACCACACACCTTTCACCATAAAGGTAGTGTCTCCAAATTTTCAAAGCAAACACCACTGCTACGAGCTCTAAATCATGCGTAGGATAGTTGCGTTCGTGCACCTTTTACTGTCTAGATGGATAAGCCACAACCTTCCCACCTTGCATCAATACACAACCAAAACCAACATATGATGCATCGCTATAGACCACAAACTCCTTACCCGATTCTGGTTGAATCAAAACAGGAGCTTGCGTCAAAGCTTCCTTCAACTTCTCGAAAGCTTGTTGTCTAACATCAGTCCACTCGAAGCAAACATTCTTTTGCAACAACTTGGTCAAAGGAGCAACAATCTTAGAGAAACCTTCGACAAACCTTCGATAGTAACCAACCAACCCAAGGAAATTACGCACTTTCATCACTAAGTTAGGCGTCTTCCAATTCATCACCGCCTCAACCTTGTGTGGATCAACCCGGATACCTTCGGCTGACACCACATGTCCAAGAAAAACCACTTCTTTGAGCCAAAACTCACACTTGCTCATCTTAGCATAAAGCTGATTTTCCAACAACACTTGTAACACAATTCTCAAGTGTCTATCATGATCCTCCTCGGTATGCGAGTACACGAGAATATCATCGCTAAACACCACCACGAACTGATCCAAAAACTCGTGGAACACTTTATTCATCATATCCATGAACATAGCCAGTGCGTTTGTCAAACCAAACGGCATCACCAAGAACTCATAATGGATGTACCTAATCTGAATAGTTGTTTTAGGTACATCCACATCCTTAACCATAAGCTAGTAGTACCCAGACCTCAAATCTATCTTCGAAAACACCGAAGCACCACGAAACTGATCAAACAAATCATCGATCCTCGGCAAAGGGTACTTGTTCTTATCATCAACTTGTTCAGTTGCCGATAATCAATGCACATACGCATGGTACCATCCTTCTTCTTCACAACAACGCACCCCAAGGTGAAATACTTGGCCTTATGAACCCCCAATCAAGCAACTCTTGAAGTTGCGTCTTCAACTCCATCAACTCCTTAGGTTCCATGCAATAAGGAGCAACGGACACCGGAGTCATATTCTCATACAACTCGATACCAAACTCAACCTCTCGGTTGGGTGGCAATCCAGGCAACTCTTCCGAAAAGACACCCGGAAACTCGCATACGGTTCGTATGTCTTGCACACTCACTTCCTTCGTACCAGGATTCATTATATACGCTAAGAAAGCTTCACATCCCAACTCCATCATCCGACTCGCTTCAAGAGCCAAAATTGCGTTAGACAAGAACTTCACGTTCACACCTACAATTACTACTTCATAATCATCCGTAAGCTTCAAGGTAACCCGCTTAACATCAAAATTTACCATAACTCGGTGTTCAACCAACCAGTCCATTCCAAGAATCACATCAAAGCCATAAAAAGGTAATTCCATCAAATCAACAGAGAATACATGACCTTGAAAAGACAATAGGAATCTCCTATACAATTTCCTTATAACAATAGTCTCACCAAAAGAACTTGTTACTTACATTCCTACATCTAGTATCTCAACAGGAATATCAAGAAAATGTGCATGCTCACCCAAGATGTATGAATGCGTGGATCCAGAATCAATCAATGCTAACAAAGATAAGGATTGCAAGGTGAAGGTACCTGCAATCACATCGGTTTCGTTACGTCCCTCGCGATGTGCATACACCCTCGCGGGACCACCTTCTTTCGGCTGAACATCAACTACATGTGCCACACCTCTCTGACCATCCTCTCTCCTCTGAAAGTTTCCACGGCCGCGCCCATGGCCTCTCTGCTGTGCAACAGCTGGTGCACGACCTTGACCACCTCTCGCTAATAAGGGACACTCACACTTCATATGGTCAACGGATCCACATTTCCACCATGAATTACCACCACCCACAGGAGCCTGCACCTCACGAGCCACACGAGGGCAATCCCTCCTCAAGTGCTCCCGTGAACCACACATCCAACATGTACCCTGCTCAAACCTCTACCTGTTGCCCTAAGCCAATGCACCTCGCCCAAAGTTACCACGCCTAGCCGCAGGCTGATATCTACGGTCTCAGTTCCTCTTATTCTGCCCACCACTAGGGCCAGCATCAACATCTCTCTTGCCCAAACCAAAACCACCCCCACGCTAGGTCAGACCCAAGCTCTACTCTATATCTTTGGCTCGAGTCACGAGCACATTAAAATCCGTATAATCAATCACGAGCATGTACGTCTTCACGTCCTGCACCAGGCCATACCGAAAACGATCGCATCAATGCCTATCACTCGACACCAACGCTGGAGCATATTGGCTCAGCCGTACAAACTGGACCTCGTACTTAGCTACGGTCATATTCCCCTGAACAAAAGACATAAATTCTCTCTTCTTGTCGTCCAAGTATCTAACTTCAAGATACTTTCTCCTAAAAGCAGACCGGAAGAATGTCCAATCTACCTCTTCCAGCTCCAATGTTGCGGTCGCAGTCGTCCACCATGTATACGCATCACCATGCAACAACGATACTACGCAACCCAGCTTCCGTGCATCATTGCACCCTATCTGATCCAATATCCAGATCGTACTGGTCAGCCCTGCCCTGGACGCCTCAGGAGATAATCCGCAAAACTCTACTCCTCCCAAACTCCTCAATTGCTCTAGTGGCAATACCACTTTCCCAGCAGCAGGAGCTTGTACGTGCACTCCAGCAACAACAGCCTAGAATGCTCCCGTCATCGCCTGCACTAAAGGTGTCCAATCTCCATCCTCGGTCCAGCATGTCTTTGTTTTTCTTGCCCCCACCCCCAGGTGGTGGTGGCAGAGGAGGAGGTAAGTTTCTGCTAGGCAGAACCTCGTTCTCCTGGTCACGCTGCCCCTCAGCAAGAGCTATCGCTCCAGAACGTAACTCACGTCTCGGTCCCATTGTGCTAGTTAACATTAAAGCATGAACATAAAACAAACAAAAGATTAGGCCAGCTCTTAACAAGGATCCCAAGACTTTCAAAACCAATTTTAAACATTTCACTAGGTAATAAGGCAATGGGCATTCCAATTCCCCCTCCCCAACAGAGCATAAAGCATACTACATGCATATCTCAACCATCATGCAACCCAAGCATCAATATTCAGCCAAATCAAACATCATATCAACTTGTATTCATATTCAATCATTATATAAATCACATCTCCATCACATACTTAACATTAACATGCTTTACTATTAACCGACCAAAGTAAAACATCACCAAAACACACATGATTACAGTAACGTCACATACTAACAACTTACCACCATCCCAACCTTCTGTAACCTGGCTTTGATACCACCAAATGTAACCCCCTCGACCCGGCCTGGCCGATAGGCCGAGCCGAACGGATCACACGAGGAATATTGAAGTAAACTGGGAAGGTTTACCTGAATAAACAACCCTCTTTTTTTTTATCTTGTCTAAATGCAATTAGGTTCCTAAGTGTACGTACACAAGCAGCAGATAAAACACCCACACAATCGCCTATTAATTAAAGTCAATTAAGGTTTAGGGACCATTTTGTAATTTTGATAAATTACAAGGGTTACCAGCAAATTCAGGTTACCAATCTTTAATTAGATTCGTTACATGCTTCTCGGTGAAATCTGAGCTCAAAACAACCTTTAAAACCCTTCCAATTGCATACAAGGCAGACAGGGACCAAAAGGTAAGAAACAGAAACTTAGAACGATTCAAAACAGGTTCAACGGTCATATGTTTCAGAACAAAATGCGTCACATCGGAACGGCCATATCGAAACACAGTTGACCGTTTTGATACGCGGGTTCGTTTTGAAACTCCCCAAGATACGTTTCGGTACGATGGTTCATAGAGGCAAAATGTTCCGAAACATGCCTCACTGTTCCGAAATGCCAAGGCCATTTCAGGCCACCATTTCGAAATAGGCAAGGGTGTTTCGAAACACCTGGGCCTGCAATGATCTAAAAAGCTGGTCTAAATCAGTTTATACCCTCCGAAACCATCCCGACACATGCCCTAACACATTGGCAACATAAATATACATCAAAGACGACTTACACGAAGCATAGGCAACATCATAACATCACTCTCAATAGCAATGAGACTAGAGACATGCTTCCTAGAAGTTAAAAACACCAAAAGGCTAAAATCCAAATGCAAGCATAATCCAAAACTCAAAGGCCATTTACAAGACCAAGTATGCATCCCAAACTTGCACAAAACCAAAAATTAACAAATCAATATCATTCATTGCATTGGACACCCCCATTGCCCTTATTACACTAGTTCAAGAACTCAACATACTTTTAGAAAGTGTCTTGGCAAGAATCCCTTGAAGATGCTGCCTCCAAAAGCTTAATTATCTACATTGATGAACAAAGAGAGCATAAGCATACAAGCTTAGTGAGGATTGCTCAAAATCACAATCATCATCAATGCGCAAAACCGTTTTTCACTCTTTTCAAAACCATCATGCCTTTCTTGACAAATCATGTACTTTATCATCAAAATCTTTGTATTCATCATCATGCAACATGATTCATAAATTTTTCAGCAGTTAAACTATTGCTACTCAAATTCCAAGCCTTCCAAGCATAACACCTCTATGCTAAGCTTAAACCAAAACATGCATCTTTAAAAAATATGCATTACAACATTTCCACAATATTTCATTTCATTATATTGGCTCACAAGTGATAAACAACAACCTCAAAAAAATATATCGGATACACGGATTACCAAGGGTTTTCCCACACCCTTCACACACTCTACCGGCATTTCAAGGCTCACACACGAGAGCGACCCTCCATAGTTGTGACGCCCGTGGTGGAGTATTCACTACAATCACAACCCCTTAACACCACTCATCGGTAGATGTATAACCCACTAACGAGAGACGGGACACACACAAGGTTCGCACCCAGGAGTTACCCTCAACTGTTGCAAATTTAAACAATCCTCAATCGTTAGGGTACTTGGATGGAGTATTCGGTACAATCACAACCCCTCAACATCCAAGGCGACTTGTTTATAGTGCACTAAATCCTATAGCCGACTAACTATATCCGATTTCTTTTATAAAACACTTTATTCAACATCACTTGCCAATATAATCCATACCTCATGCATAACTAACTGTTTTTACAAAGCATTCATGATAAGCCATAAATCAAGCATTAAACCATGCTTCAAGTCTTATGCATCAATACATACATACAAGGATCACTTACCTTGTGCTTCCTTAAACCACATGGCATCATCATACACATTTTACACATTCAAAACATGCTTTAAAACAGTAGGTTAATGCAATTAAAATCAAGTACAATAATTGGCTCAAAACTAGCACAACCCGAGAGTAGAATGCACTTTACTTACTTCTGAACTTAGTAAAGCGTTTCAAGAAATTACTAAGTTCCCAAAACCTTTTCTAAAACGTTTCTTTGCTGAAAAACAAAGTTCCACTCGCCAACTTGCGAAACCACGCTTGCCGACGCAACTATCGACCGTCCGAAGCCTCCAAAACCACTTCGTTTGCATCCGGAATAATATCCCCTATTTTCAACGCACCAAAACAGAGGTTCAATGCTTTAAAATGCATCCAAAACGCACTGAAACAACCGAAAACTCAATCGATTGATTTCTAACCTCAGCCCAGCCATTACCCAACTAATCCAAAGCATTTTAGGCATTAATCAACATCCAAAAATAACATAAAATCATCCTAATAACTCCAGCAACTCGAATTCCTCAAGAACACCCCAAAAACTCAACTAAAAACACTTCCAAAACCAAGGATCTCAAGGATTTCGGGATCTATATGATTAAGACTCCACTTCAACAGCAAAAACCTTTCAAAAGTCATTTAGAAACAATCTCAAACCAGCCAAATCCATCAAAATCCGAAAATCACATTTTAAACCACCTTTCTATCAAGATTTCAATAGTTTAGCAAACTAACAACAAAACCTCAATCAAAATCATTAACAAAGAGTCAAATATCTTTGGAATTTAATTAAAGAACCTAGATTGGAGGGTTAGCACGAAATTTACCTCCAATCCTTGCTTCTCCTCTAATTTGGCAATATTAGCTTGAAGAAACTTGAAGGAAAATGGAAGAAATCAACAAAGAAAAGATAGAAATCAAAAGAGGATTTGAGAGAAAAGAATTTCTGGAAAATTGAGAGAAAATTGAGAGTGTTTGGCTGAAGTGAAAGAGAGAAATGAAAAGCTCGTCAAAAATTTTGTTAACCGATTAACTAACTCACATTTAATTAATTAATTAATTAAAACCTTTTTAATATTTAATAAACATTTAAAAAACATGCCGAATATTGGAGAAAAACATAATTGCCAAAAAGCTCTCTAAAGATTCTAAGATTTTGACTCTACTTGAAAAACTCATTTTTTCCAACTTTTAAATCTTTACATTTTAGTCACTGCCCAAAATGTATACTTTCGAAAACTCGTTTTGTAAAATTGTTTCAACCAACCTCTCAAATATAATTTTAGAGGATTTTAGGAATTTTTATCATATTTTTATCCCATCCCGAACCTTGATTTCCCTAAACCACCTTTTAACGGATCGAACAACCGACATCGGTTCCACCGGCCCAACCCAGCTCGCAAAAACATCTAGGCCCAATACCGGGGCGTTACAACTCTCCCCCACTTAGGAAATTTTGTCCTCTAAATTTTACCTGAAGGAAAAAGATGCGAGAATTGCCTCAGCATATCCGCCTTGCTTTCCCACGTGGCTTCCTCAACACCTCGGTGTTGCCACAACACCTTCACAAGCTCAATCGTCTTGCCACGAAGAACTTTGCTACTTGAATCCAGAATTCTCACCAGTTCCTCATCATAAGGAAAATCTGGATTCAACTAAATTTCCTCAGCCGGCATTACATGCGAAGGATCCGATCTATACCTCCGCAACATAGATACGTGAAACACATCATGGATCTTTTCTAACTCGGGAGGCAACCTCCACCGATAAGCCACAGGACCAACTCTCTCCACAACCTCATCAGGTCCAATAAACCTTGGACTAATCTTCCCCTTACGTCTGAACCTCATCACCTTTTTCTAAGGAGATACCTTAAGAAACATGCGATCTCCAACCGCAAACTCAATCTCTTTACGCTTTAGGTTTGCGTAAGACTTCTGACGATCCGATGCAGCCTTCAACCGCTCATATATAAGCTTCACCTTTTCAGTTGTTCCTTTTAACATAGCCGGCAAGGAAAGCAACTTCTGTCCCGCCTCATCCCAACAAAGAGGCGTTCTACACTTTCTCCCATACAAGGCCTCATACGGTGCCATCTGTATACTTGCCTGAAAGCTGTTATTATAAGAAAATTCAACTAACGACAAATGCTTTTCCCAAGAACCATGGAAATCAATCACACAGAAACACAACATATCCTCCAGCACCTGGATAACTCGTTCCGACTGCCCATCCGACTAAGGATGATATGAAGTGTTGAAATTCAACAATATATCCAAAGTCTGATGTAAACATTCCCAAAACCTCGCTGTGAACCTCGGATCCCTATCCGACAATATGGACTTGGACACACCGTGCAAACGCACAATCTCAACAATATACAACTCTGCCAACTTATCCAATGTATACGTAGTATGCACAGCTAAGAAATGTGCACACTTCATAAGACGATCCACAATCACTCACACGGAGTTCTTCTTTGATGGTGTCAAAGGCTACCGGGATACGAAATCCATCGTAATCCTTTCCCATTTCTACTCTGGTATCCTTAAAGGTTGTTACAATCTAGACGGAAATCGATGCTCATCCTTCACCCGTTGGCAAACCATACACTTGCTTACAAAATCAGCAACATCCTTTTTCAACCTCACCCAATAGTACTCATCCTTCAAGCTACGATACATCTTTGAACTACCCGGGTGCATAGAAAAATGACTACTATGGGCCTCAGTTAAAATTGTGTGCCTCAACTCAACATCTTTCAGCACCACTATCTGACCTTTGAAACATAGAACTCCATCATCATTAAAGCAGAAGTCCATAGCCTTACCATCAACTAATCCAAAGCATTTTAGGCATTAATCAACATCCAAAAACAACCTAAAACCATCCTTATACCTCTAGCAACTCGAATTCCTCAAGAACACCCAAAAAACTCAACTAAAACACTTCAAAAACCAAGGATCTCAAGGATTTCAGGATCTATATGATTAAGACTCCACTTATACACTAAAAACCTTTCAAAACTCATTTAGAAACAATCTCAAACCAGCCAAATCCATCAAAATCCGAAAATCACATTTTAAACCACCTTTCTATCAAGATTTCAATAGTTTAGCAAACTAACAACAAAACCTCAATCAAAATCATTAACAAGGAGTCAAATATCTTTGGAATTTCATTAAAGAACATAGAGTAGAGGGTTAGCATGAAATTTACCTCCAATCCTTGCTTCTCCTCTAATTTGGCAAGATTAGCTTGAATAAACTTGAAGGAAAATAGAAGAAATCAACAAAGAAAAGATAGAAATCAATAGAGGATTTGAGAGAAAATAATTTTTAGAAAATTGAGAGAAAATGGAGAGTGTTTGGATGAAGTGAAAGAGAGAAATGAAAACCTTGTTAAAAATTTTGTTAACCGATTAACTAACTCCCATTCAATTAATTAATTAAAACCTTTTTAATTATTTAATAAACATTTAAAACACATGACAAATTAGGGAAAAGGCATAATTGTCAAAAAGCTCCCTAAAGATTATAAGATTTTGACTCTTCTTGAAAAACTCAATTTTTCCAACTTTTAAATCTTTACATTTTGGTCACTGCCCAAAATGTATACTTTTGAAAACTCGTTTTGTAAAATTGTTTCAACCAACCTCTCAAATATGATTTTAGAGGATTTTAGGAATTTTTATCATATTTTTATCCCATCCCGAACCTTGATTTCTCTAAACCACCTTTTAACGGATCGAACAACCGACACTGATTCCACCGTCCCAACCCGACTCGCCAAAACAACTAGGCCTAAAACCGAGGCGTTACAACCTGAGTCACACGTTTAGACTGACCATCCGACTGAGGATGATACGAAGTGCTTAAATTCAACCGTGTACCTAAAGCTCGATGTAAACACTCATAAAACCTCGATGTAAACCACAAATCTCTATCTGAAACTATAGACTTGGGCACTCCGTGCAAACTTACAACCTTGGAAGCACAAACCCTCCAACTTATCCCAAGCATACGTTGCATGCACAGGCACAAATTGTGCACACCTCGTAATCCAATCAACAAACACCCCAAAGGATATTTTTTATTGGGTGTCAACGGTAACTCAGACACAAAATCCATGGTAACTCTCTCCCACTTCCATTTCGGTCTCCTCAACGGTTATAACAAATCAGAGAGAAACTGATATTTAGCCCTAATACGCTGACATACCATACATTTAGCAACACAAATCAGCCACATATTTCTTTGACCCAACTCAATTGTACTCTCCCTTCAAACCTTGATACATATTAGTACTACCGAGATGCATAAAAAAAGAACTAGTATGCTCATCGGTCAAAATGATACACCTCAACTCATCATCATTAGGTACCACTATCCGATCTTTTGAAACATAAGACCCCATCATCATTTAAATGAAAATCCATCGGATTCCCATCCATAATATCCTTAACATGCAGTACCAACTCTTCATCATAAGGGTGCTTTTCCTTAATCAACTGTGAAAAAGATGACCTAACTTGCAACTCGTCCAACAAACCTCCATCTTGCATCACACTCAAACGTTCAAACATGGATCTTAACTCAACCGCAACCTTCCTACTCAAAGTATCGGCTACAACATTAGCTTTCCCTGGATGATACCCAATCGTTAAATCGTAATCCTTAAGCAACTCCAACCATCTTCGTTACCGAAGATTCAAATTCTTTTGAGTCATCAAGTACTTCAAAATCTTATGATCCGTGTAAACAACACACTTCTCACCATAAAGATGATGCCTCCAAATTTTCAAAGCAAACACAACCACAAGGAACTCAAGATCATGGGTAGGGTAATTGCGCTCGTGCACCTTCAATTGCTTAGATGCACATGCTACAAATTTTCCACCTTGCATCAACACACAACCCAAACCAACGTATGATGCATCACTATACACAACAAACTCCTTACCCGACTCAGGTTGAATCAAAATAGGAGCTTACATCAAAGCTTCCTTCAACTTCTCGAAATCTTGTTGTCTATCCTCCGTCCACTCAAAACAAACATTCTTTTTTAACAACTTAGTCAATGGAACAACAACCTTCAAAAATCCATCCACAAACCTACGATAATAACTAGCCAACCCAAGAAAACTACGAACTTCCGACACAGATTTAGGTGTCTTCAAACTCATCACCGCCTCGATCTTATGTGGATCAACCCGAATGCCCTCGACTGGCACTGCATGTCCAAGCAAAACAACTTCCCTAAGCCAAAATTCACATTTACTCAACTTAGCATAAAGTTGATTATCCAACAAAGCTTGCAACACAATTCACAAGTGTCAATCATGATCCTCTAATGTACGAGAGTACACAAGGATATCATCGATGAACACAACCATGAATTGATCTAAAAACTCATAGAACACACAATTCATCATATCCATGAACGCAGCAGGTGCATTTGTCAAACCAAATGGCATTGCCAAGAACTCATAATGCTCGTACCTCGTACAAAAAGTAGTTTTAGGCACATCCACATCCTTGAGCTTCAATTGATAATACCCATACCTTAGATCAATTTTAGAAAACACCGAAGCACCTTGAAACTGGTCAAACAGATCATCAATCCTTGGCAAAGGGTACTTGTTCTTTATCATCATCTTGTTCAATTGCCAATAATTAGTACACATTCGCATCTTACCATCCTTCTTTTTCACAAACAACACCGGCGCACCCCAAGATAAAACACTAGGCCTAATAAACCCTCGATCAAGCAACTCCTAAAGTTGCGGCTTCAACTCATTCAACTCTTTAGGAGCCATATTATAGGGAGCAATAGACACTGGAGATATATTTTCATACAACTCAATGCCAAACTCAACCTCCTTATTCGACGGCAAAACATGCAACTCCTCTAGAAACACTCCTGGAAACTCACATACCGTACGTATGTCCTAAACATGCACTACCTTCGATCCTGGATTCATAACATAAGCTAAGAAGATCTCGCAACCCGATTCCATCAAGTGACTCGCTTCCAGAGCCGAAACAACATTGGACAAGAATTTAACATTCTCACCCACGATTACCACTTCGTAATCGACATCAAGTTTCAGAGTAACTCGCTTAGTTTCAAAAATACACCACAACCCTATGCTCGGACAACCAATCCATACCCAAGATTACATCAAAACCATGAAACGACAACTTCATGAAATCAATCGCAAGTACATGACCTTAAAGAGTCAAAGAACATCTCCTAAACAACCTTCTTATAACAATCGTTTCACCGAATGAACTAGTCACTTGCATTCCCACATCAAACACTTCTGAGATGATCGTTCAAACCACAACTCCCACAAGCGTTAGTGTTAAGTGTGTAAAAGTACTATCACTTCACCCTTTTTCTATGATAATTATTGCCAAATCTACACAAATTAGAGTCACATCGTAACCCTCCATACATCAATCACACTGATCTCATATTTATTATGCTTGATCATTATGTTTGGTTTATTTAGTGGAAAAGATGTTGCTTATGTGTGTGTTTGGTATGTATGCATATTTCACTACTCACTGCCCTGGCAAGCACTGCCGCGGCAATGAAGGAAAGGAAGGAACGGTGCAGAACCATCTCTTGACAATCCAGATCAAATCAGTTGTGGATGTCGGTTTCTACTGAAGGAAGCTAAAACATGAGATAGAGCCCTGCTGAGCATAGACATGTCATTGCCGAGGCAATAGCGAAAGCTACCGCTGAGGTAATACCCTGACACAGTCGATAAGGGAGAAAAACATGCAAAGTGGAGTGCGTTTTGAAGAGCATGAAAAGCTGAATTTTTTATGCACTTTGCATGATGATCGGACCGTGAGAAGATCATGAAAACACCGAAGGAAGGTTAAGAGAAGATTCTACGCAAATGGGAGGATTTTAAGGAAGAAAGATACAATACTTTAAAAGAAGACCTTTTCTTTTAATGTGTCAAGAATGACTTGACCTAGACATCCTCTATAAATAAGAAGCCAAAGTCGGACATTGAGAACATCTTAGAATTGAGCAATTGAGAGTTAAGAGACTTTGTATCGAGCTTACATTGTTATCATGTTCTAATTTCTTCTTAGGGTTTAGACTGTATTGTTTAGTAGTTGTGAAACAACGGTTGGATTTTGTTTAAGTTTTTGTTAATGCAATTTTAGTTCAAGGTTTGCTTATTCTTGGTTTTTAATCTTGTTTGCGAGTGAATTGGGAGAGGATCTCGTTAACTATCTATTTGTCTAATATCAGAAGAGTTAGACTCACGAAACGGATAAGCATTGTTTTCATCCCAATCGGTGAAAACTAACTCAACTTAGGGATAAGTACGAGTTTCAACGGCTAAACAAGCGTAAGATTGGTTGGTGTTCATCCTTGGTTCACACAAGGAGGTATTATTAAGGCATGTACATTAGTACGGTTTTGACATAGGGATAAGGAGGAGCCACTAAAGGACGCTTTTCCGAACCTTGACGTTGTTCGATGCTGCCCAAGCAAGGGATTGTCGAGGAAGTTACTTAACTTGTTGCCGCGGTAGTGACTTTGGTCATTGCTGAGGCAATCTGGTGTTCGTTGTATTCAAAAACCGAGATGATAACATTGAAGATTACTATGTTACTCAAAAACCAAGCAAGGGATTGCCGAGGCAGTTACTTAACCTTGACGTTGTTCCAATTGGATTCTGTAACACCCTCACCCGATTTAGTCGTAAAACAGATAATAAGTGTTACTCAAACAAGGAAAAACATGAACCAACAAAAACTTTTGCCTAACTTACCCCTAATAGGCAAGTCAGACTTATAATCAAACAATCATCACATATCATATTGCAATCAAACTATAACACATAATCATTAGACATATTTTCTATAACATACAAACATTAAACATAATTGCCATAGCATATAATCATGAAACAATAATTGCTATAACATACGAACATTAAACATATTTGCCACAACATATCATCATGAAACAATAATTGCTATAGCATCATTTTAACAACATGTACATGACTAAACTAAACAATTCAAATGCCAAAGCAAACCAGATATTAGACCCTTCAATTCTTAACTCAACTAACCAATTTAAACAAAAACATCAAAACATGCTATAGCATTTACAATATCATTTGAGCAGGTGCAGGAGGCCCGGTGTTGAGCGAGCTTGTCAATAGGAGCCCTAGATGGAATTAGAGCAGGTGCTGGAGCAGGGGAGTCTCGTTTTAAGGACATAACAAGCTGATCGAACACTTCTTTAATGCTTTCAAGGCATACGTGTTGCACCGGAATGGAAGCAGGGGCTTCCGTTTCCGGTTCGTTATTCCTTGGAGCTTCTTGCTCCCGTTCTTTACCCTTACGAGCGTTCGATGGTCCTTGAGCCATCTGAACACTCTCGCCCTCGTTGGAGGACTTTACGAAACTTTCATTGTCCCTCTCTAATCTTGTTTCGGACATGATTCTATATTGATAATCAAGGAAGAGTTGGTTAGGCAAGTGACAAGCTTAATCAAACATATACAACACCTAGGTGGCCAATTAATTCCTATATGATGCAATAGGCCCGGCTTAGTCCAAGGATCGACTAAACTGAAGCTCTGATACCAAAAAATGTAACACCCCTCACCCGATTTAGTCGTAAACCAGATAAGAAGTGTTACTCAAGCAAGGAAAAACATGAACCAATAAAAACTTTTGCCTAACTTACCCCTAATAGGTAAGTCAAAATTCTAATCAAACAATCATCACGTATCATATTGCAATCAAACTATAACATATAATCATTAGACATATTTGCTATAACATACAAACATTAAACATAATTGCCATAACATATAATCATGAAATAATAATTGCTATAACATACGAACATTAAACATATTTGCCACAACATATCATCATGAAACAATAATTGCTATAGCATCATTTGAACAACATGTACATGACTAAACTAACCATTTCAAATGCCAAAGCAAACCATATACTAGACCCTTGAATTCTTAACTCAACTAATCAATTGCCCCAGCAGCAAAGCCCACCCCACCATCACGCATCCAGCCACCCCGTGAATCTAAACGAGTTAAGCACACGACATCTAAACCAAAGAGGTTGATCTTGCGAAGCGAAAGTAACCAGGGAGATGAATCTTCCAAATCACCATCCATTTAAATTCCTCTTCTTTATTCTGCTTATTTTTAATGCCCTTATATTTTTTGTGTGCTAATTTTTCCTATCTTAATGTATGCAATGTAAGCATTGAGGGCAATGCTTAATTCTAGTTTGGGGTGTAGGTTTAGCTGCCACGGCAAGGTCGTGCTACGGCATTCTAATATAATTGTCATGCAGTTCTGTTCTTTTACTTGTTCAATTTTTTTACTGCATTGCCTTAACCCAATTTAGCTTATGCCTCGGCAGTACTTTCTATCAATTGCATTAGTTTAAATTTAATTAAATCTTCTTACTTGGCAATAAAAGTCTCTCTTCTTACCATAGCTTTGAACTGTTTAGAGCCTTTAATTTTAGGATGCTTAAGAAAGATAACTTAGGATTATACTATGAGATTAGAACTTAAAAACACCTTTGTGACTTGTATGATTTAAGGAGTTCTAGTACACTTAAGGCATAAACTTGCTTAGAAATAAAATTTTGGGTAAAAATTTAGAGGTGCCTAACACTGGCTCTAGCATAAGGAAGCCCTAGAGGTGCCCAAAACCGGCTCTAGGCTAATCACTAGAGGTGCTCGAAACTGGCTCTAGTAGGTTAGATTACTTATAAAAAAAGAAGAAAAAAAGAAAAGAAAATAATTTACCCAAGTTAAGTAGGTTAATGCTTGAATTTTTGCTTAGAATCTTTATAATCATCTTGTTCACAATGCATGCGCACACTCACAAATCTTATAGTTTGATTCCAGGGAATTCCTAAGGCCAAGGAGACGGTTTGAAGAGAGAAGGAAAAGTAAGACGAAGGAGTTGGTTTATAAAATTTAAGGTCTGGCAATTGATGGTTTGCATTGCTTGAGGACAAGTCCTATATTTTTATTCTATAAAAAAGGTACTGTTTGATGCATGTCTGGCACTTTTGCAGATTTGCACACTGCCAGGGCATGAGATGTCGTGACGACAAAAAAGGAAAATGAAGGATGAGGCAGAACTAGCTAGTAACAGACCTTGATCGAGCCAAGCCATAACTGACAGCTTCTACTGAGGGAAGCTGATTTATGAAGAACGAAGCCTTGCGCAGTAGAACAAGTCACATACCCATGCCGAGGCAGTAGTATGCAATGTCGCGGCACTGTACTACTCAAGCTGCCAGAGGGTAAAACATGCAAAGTTGTAGCCGATTTTTAGAGCTTTAAATGCTGGATTTTTCTACACACTTTGCGTGGCAGTTAGAGCTCAAAAAGAGGACGAAAACATGAAAGGAAGGATAAAGTTGGACTTTTAGCCAAAAATGAATAATGTATTAAATTAAAGAGATTCACCTCTTTAATAAAGTTTAGTCCAAGTCCAACCTAACTTCCTTTCCAAGAAGGATTTGTGCCTACACCTTCCCCTATATCAAGGAGGCTTGCCGCCATCATCAAGACAATTCGGAGACGTCTTGAAGAGAGACGAGAGAGCTTAGGATTTAGTTTGTGTTTCCTTTCCATTCATTATGTTCTAATTTTCCTTAGGGTTAGCATTAGTTTGTTTAGTAGTTGTGTGAAGACTATTGTATTTGTTTAACTTCTTAATACAATAAAGTTAGGGTTTGTTTATTCTTGGCTTTAATCATTCTTGCATACTTATCGAGAGAGAGTTTGTGAGATTATCCATTTGTTCAATATCGGGAGAGTTGAACTTACAAAATGAATAAGCACGGTTTTCATCCCACATGGTGTTAACTAACTCGGTATAGGGATAGGTTAAGAGCTTCAGCGGCTAAAAGAAGCATTAGAATAGTTGGTGTTTGTATTTGGTTCACGTCGGGAGGTATCATAGAAGTTCAACCATCAACCAGTGTTACAAGCTTAGGGATAAGGAGGAACCATACAAGGACGCTTTGCCGAGCCTTAACAGCATCTGCCTAAGAGCAAGGGATTGCTGCCGCAGGGACTCAACCATTGCGGTCGCGGTAGGGACTTAGGTTACTACCACGATAGTTTTGTGTTGTTGCATTCAAGGCAAAGACAAGTTAATAGGATTCCACACTACGACGCATTCTAATACGGCCCATTCTCTCAACTTGATTTTTTTGACTTATTTTAGTTTTAATATCTTTAGATTACTCAAACCAACTCAACTCATCTGTGTTTTTACTTTGTTTTGCAGTGCGAGGAAATAGGATCAAAAGGCTAGCCCAATCCCTGTGGAGATGATACTCGATATACTTATCATTATATTACTTGAGACGTGTACACTTGTACTATTGTGGGGCACTTTTACGCGAGCATCAGAAATCGAAGCTCTCGAAGAACAGAATTAGTGAGACAAGTTTGAAGCCAGCCTTGACATAGAAAAGTACAAGGGAGAAGCCAACTGAGTAACAAAGATGTACGTGAATTTAGAGGAAAAATATGAGATTCAAAGGGTTGACTTCCTCAAGTTTCAAGCTACCGTTCGATATGCTGACCTCAGAAAAAACCTAGAACAATGGAGGTAGGAGATGGAACAAGCTGTAGGGAAAGAAAAGGAACACATCAAGAAGGAAATTGAAAAGTTTCGGCGAGCCTTGGCCGAAGAAAGAAAGAAAGGGAAACAAGCAGTGGAGAATGAGAAAGGCAAGCAGCTTCGAGAGAAAGAGAAGGAAAATTCGACTGCATGGAAAAGGAAGGCTCGTGACAATAAGATGCGTCTGCTAGAGTTACAGTCAGCTTATGACGAAGCCTGTAAGAAGTTGAAGCAAAGTCAGACCTTTATCACTGAGTTAGAGGCCAAAATAGAGAACTTGAACTAGGCAATTCACAAGATGCAAGATGACTGGACCTATGAGAAGCTTCAAGCTAGTTTGAGCGAGAATGATTTCTTGAAAGAGCAAGTTGAAGAAATGGATAACCGTCTCCAAGAGTACAGAACAAAGATTTTAGTTGTTGAAGATGTTGCCGAAGGAGGAAATGATTATTGGTTCACTCGCCTCAGAGAAAATGCCCAAAGGTTTCGAGAACGAGATGAGTTCGATAGGATGGTGATGAAACAAGTCCAGGATGTGGCCAAGCATGTGACAATAGTAGCAAGTAAAGCTACAACTCTTCGTCGCTACATTAGGCCAATTGGAGAGGTTGGACCAAGGCTTATGTGGCTTATTGAAGAAGTCAAGGAGTTAGGAGTTCGTGCTGAGAAATATTTGTAATTTGAAGAATGATTTGTTGTAATAAAGAACTTTCGTATTCAATAAAGAGATTTCTTTTATGAGCAAATTCTCTATGAAATTAATGGCCCTTCGACTTCATTCATGCTTTTGCACTGCTTTGTTTGCTTTGCTGACTGTTTTTGTGAATTCATTTATGCATCATTCAGTCATGATAAAAACTAACTTAATATAAAAATGATAGAACATTCAAAATAGCTAAAATAACTCGGTACACGTGCCCAAACCCGAGCCATGAACATTGAAGAAAGGTTGACAACTTTGGAGGCAAGTCAGAAAAGCACTCAGGATAAGTTGGAGAAGATGGAGACTGACCTGAAACAAAAAATTGAGTCGGTTCATCAAATGAAAATTAGTTCAATTGCTGCCATTCTAGGATTCAAGTATCCAAATGAAGTTGAAGAATGTGGAAACACCAGTATACTGCCACGATTTCCTGGAATGACCTTTGGGAAGGAGGCTGCTTCCAAAGCCAAAACCCCTGTCCATTTTGCTAAATCCTCTGTTCGTATTCCAAATGGAGAAGCTAATCATTATGAGGTACCTGACCACAACAAAATTGCTGACAAGGTTAAGGCTGAAAAGAAGTGGGAAGACAAGTATGAGAAGCTAGAAGGAATGATCAAATCCTTCTAGGATGGAGTTGTTCATGGCGGAATGGATGCCAATGACCTGAGCTTGGTAACTGACCTGGTGGCACCGCCAAAATTTAAGGTCCAGATTTTGAGAAATACAATGGAACTACATGCCCATCAACAAACTTAACCATGTATTGTAGAAATATGTCAATGTATCTTGACAATGAGAGGATGCTCATTCATTGCTTCCAAGATAGTTTAATGGGATCAGATGCGCGCTGGTATTTGCAACTGAGTCAGGTAAATATCAAATCATGGAAAGATCTGTCTAGAGCCTTCAGTGAACAATACAAACGTATCTCGGACATGGTTCCAACCCGTTTGGTCTTGCAAGGGATGGAGCAAAAGCATCATGAGAGTTTCCGACAATATGCACAAAGATGGAGGGATGTAGCAGCACAAGTACAGTCGCCGCTGCTAGAAAATGAAATTACTCCAATTTTCGTGGAAACTCCGAAGGGTCCTTTCTATGATCGCATGCTCAATCATGCCACAAAGAGCTTTGCGGACATGCTAATGAACGGAGAACTAATCCTAGCAGCCATGAAGAGTGGAAAGTTGGATAGTGGAGAAACAAAGAAGACATATAAAAAGAGAGATGATGAAGTCAATGCTACAAATGTCTACAACCCTAGCTATTCAACGGGTGTAGTGTTTAACAAGCCCAACACCTCAGTTACAGTCCCAACAGTTGCAAATTCCCCAATACGAGAGCGAAGATGTCAAGGGAACTCAAGACCCTACTTTCCTCACATCCCAATGACGTATGCGGAGCTATTTACTGAGTTGGTCAAATCATAGATGGTGCTGCCAAGACATGTTCCTCCATTCTCACCCCCGTACCCGCCATGTTACGATAAGAAGGCCCAATACGAATATCATGTAGGAGTAAAGGCGCATACCATTGAGAACTGCACTACATTCAAAAGGGTGGTAGATGATATAAGGAAATCGAGCATGCCGTCATTTGAAACATCTGAAGAAATAGGAAATCCTCTGCCAAACCACCAGAAGGCTGGAATAAATGCAGTTATTGAGGAGGAAGCCAAAACAAACAAGAAACATGTTGTTGAGGTCAAAACATCTATGAAATGGTTATGGGCCCAAATGGTGGAAGCTGGGATGCTAAAGGGAAGATTTGAAGAAGTGAAGATTGAAGAATTTGTACTTTGAATACCATCAGAAGGAAGGGCATGAAATTGAAATTTTCTTAGAGTTCAAGCAATTAAGACAGGCAAAAATTGACAATAGAGACTTAGAATTTTTTGAGCAAGGAAACGAAGAGCAGGAGATGGAAGTATGTGCGTCCGAGGAGTCTTCCTCCAAAAAATTTATACAAGAATGAAACCCTTAGTGATCAAGACCAAGGCAAGAGTTAGTGAACCAGCTAGGGGCGTGACCCCACTATTGGTTGTAAAGGCACCAGTCCCATTCCCATATAAAGACAGTAGACAAGGTCCTTGGAACTATGCCTGCACAGTAACAGACCCAGGGAGC
This sequence comes from Hibiscus trionum, assembly GCA_030270665.1. Taxonomy (NCBI): domain Eukaryota; kingdom Viridiplantae; phylum Streptophyta; class Magnoliopsida; order Malvales; family Malvaceae; genus Hibiscus; species Hibiscus trionum. Next base: position 32,715,433 of record BSYR01000026.1, on the reverse strand, counting down.
TTGACAGCTAAAGAAGAAATAAAAGAAGAACACGTCAATGAAGTAGACCATTTCACAAGATGTGGAAGACTATATTCCTCACCAAAAGCCAAAGATAGAGATGCAACACAGAGGAAGGTACAGTCTAGAGTGATCCAAGGAATGAAAGAGAAGAGAATATTTCATGTGAGCATGTACAGGTCAAACAAATATAGAAATACGGTTTCGTGACCCATGGCCTACATTACAAGCCTACGAAGACCATTATGATCATTTGTGGATATCTAAGTTAATTGAGTTTGTCTTCAGATTACATTCCGCCTATGAGGGATAACCTTTCTTCAAGGAACGTCAAACTTCAAGTGCCTAATCGACACAAAAATGAGGGAAGGATGGGGCATGGTGAGTTAGTGAGATTAAGAGAGCCACCTGAAATGGGTTAGAAATTAGGTATGGGAGTCGTTTCTCTTAGAAACTTAATAGATCGAAAGCGACTACACATATGCATATATCGTCACAACAATCAAGATATTCTAATCATATGCTTCATTCGGGTTGATTTTTGTCAATTTGAAGTAAATGTGCTATTGCATTTGATATTTCGAGGCCGAACATTAGTTTCTAAAAATGTTTGGCATTTACTCCAATTTTGATTTTTTTCCAAACATCAGTTTTAAAATGTTTAGCATTTTGCTCCCAATTTTAATTTTGAATATTTATCATTTTTCCCCAAACATTCGTTTTCGAAAATATCTGACAAATTTTAAATAGTTATCATTTGCTCCAAACATTGGTTTTAAAAAATGTTTGGCATTTTCCTCCCAATTTCAATTTTTGAATATTGATCATTTCTTCCAAACATTAATTTTCAAAATTATTTGGCATTTTTTAATTTCATTTATTTAAATATTTATCATTTCCTCCAAACATTGGTTTTCAAAAATGTTTGGGCATTTTTTTCATACAAATTTGAATTCTTTTACATATTAGTCATTTCCTCCAAACATTAGTTTTCAAAAATGTTTGGGCATTTTTTTCCTCCATTTTTCAATTCTTTTACATATTGGTCATTTTCTCCAAACATTAGTTTCCAAAAATGTTTGGGCATTTACTCCAAGTTTTGATTTATTCCAAACATTAGTTTTTTTAAAATGTTTGGTATTCACTTCAAATTTTCATTTATTCCAAACATTAGTTTTTAAAAATGTTTGGCATTCACTCCAAATTTTGATTTCCTCCAAACGTTGATTTTCAAAAATGTTTGGTCGATTTCTCCAGATTTTGATTTTTTTTCTTTTTCAAACATTAGTTTTCAAGAATCATTTTTCTCCAAATTTCAATTTTTTTAAAATATTTACCATTTCTTCCAAACATCAGTTTAAAAATAATAATGTTTGGCGTTTTCCCCTCAAGTCTCAATTTTGTAGATATCCATGGTGTTTTTCTCTAAACATTAATTTTTGTTTGGCATTTTTCGCCACATTTCAATTCTTTTTATCAAGCATTAATGTTTGGCATATTTTCCCCAAATTTTGATTCTTTTAACACTTACCATTTCCTCCAAACATTAGTTAAAAAAATAATATTCGGCATTCTTTCTAAATCTTGAGTTTTAAGATAGTTTTTCTCCCAAACATTAGTTTTCAAAGTGTTTGGCTTTTTATCCAAGTTTTGTTTACGAAATGATTAATTTTTTCTTCAAAAATTATTGATAAAAATTAAAGCATAAGGATCGAGGGTTGGTTCCTGTCGAGATACTATAAGAAGAGTAAGATTGAGTTTAGGGAGTGAAGGCATTTTGCTTACCCTGGTGATGAGACAGATAGAGACTCTGAGCGTTGAGTCAAAAATGAGAAAATTATTCGAACCCAAGACTAAATGAGGGTAATGAAATGATGGAAGTCCCTATATAAGCGTAGTATAGGGACTAGAAGAGGAATTTATGAAATTGAGTAGAGACCCTGAAGATGAGGAAGAAAAAGAGTTACTCGCACAAGAAAGAAGTGTGAGTCAAATGCGAGATAGAGATTCAATAAATCAAGAGGAAGATTGAGGAGCATACTACAGTGATAAAGAGTAAAGAAATCCGAGAATGACCTTTCATGGAATAGGGTTTTAAAAATGGAAAAAAGAAAAGAAAGAAAAAAATAAAGAGAAAGAAGAAAAAGAAAAAGAAAATATTTGAAGATTACCGAAGATTTTGATCTGTATCTTCATGTTGAAGAGGTAGATTGCATCAAAGATTTTATATCGGCAGCCTTTGAGCATGAGTCCTCTAGTTTTTAAAAGATTTTCGACAGCCTTCGAGCATGAGTCCTCTAGTTTTTAAAATATTTTCGGCAGCCTTCGAGTGTGAGTCCTCTAGTTTTTAAAAGATTTTCGGCAGCTTTCGAGCGTGAGTCCACTAGTTTTTAAAAGATTTTCGGCAGCCTTCGAGCGTGAGTCCTTTAGTTTTTAAAAGATTTCAGCAGCCTTCAAGCGAGAGTCCTCTAGTTCTTAAAAGATTTTCGACAGCCTTTGAGCGTGAGTCCTTATCTTAAGTCCTTTGGGTCATCAGTAAGTCCTTCGGGCACGATGATAAGTCCTTCGGGCCACCGATAAGTCCTTCGGACATGGTGATAAGACCTTCGGGCCATCAGTAAGACCTTCAGGAATGGTGTCAAGCTTTCTTTTTGATGTCGAAGACGAGTACAAATCGGGGCATTGAAGAGTTTGAAGCTTGAAAGAATTGGTCGAAGAAGAGCAGAAAGTTCCAAAAAAACCCATGATTTCAAAGTTGAAGGTTCTATATAGGAAGAACCCGATGCTTCAAGACTTCAAAGCGAGGATTTTTATATAGCAAAAACTCGTAGCTTCAACATTTCAGAGTGAAAAGTTCTATATAGGAAGAATTGTAACCGCAAAATTTCAAAGTCGAGGGTTCTATATAGGAAGAACCTGAAGCCCAAGACTTCAAAGCAAAGAGTTTTATATAGGAAAAACTCGTAGCTTCATGATTTCAAAGTGAAAAGTTTTATATAGGAAGAACTTGTAGCTCGAAGAATCCAATCAAAGAAAGCGAAAGGTTCTCTATAGGAGGAACCTGTAGCTCCAAGATTTGAAGGTGAAAAAAGTTCTATATAGGAAGAACTTGCAGCCTAAAGAGATGTTGCTAAGGATAAGCTAAAGGTTCTATATAAGAAGAACTCGTAGCTTCAAGGCTTCAGACAGAGGAACAATGCAACAATTCCATATACGAGGAACTCGTGGCTTCAAATCTCCGAACAAGGAAGTAGGACAAAAATGAGTGGTTTTAATCTTTGCTTTGTCCTCATTTCACAAGAACAAGCAAAGAGAAGCAGCTGTAATCACTCATTTTTTCGGGTTGTATAATATCATATAAGTATTGCTAATTAATATAGTAGTATACTATTAAATATATATACATAAAAAGTAAATATATATATATATATATAATTTAAAAAGGAAAGAAAAAAAAGCAAAAAAAAAAGTTTAAAAAGCAAAAAAAGGAAGAAAGAGGAGTACAACATAATGCTCCACGTCACCCCCACCCCCTCCACTTTGCCTATAAAAGGCGCGATGGGGGAACAAAGCACAATCAGCCAGCGCCCCAATTGAGGGGAGGGAACCCGAGCATGGTTGCCAAGGGCCTAGAGCAGTGCTCTCGGCCGTAGTTGGTTCGATTCAGTATTCGATTGGGGTTACTTTTGTGGCCCGGTCTAGTTAATTTTTTTGGGCTATGGTTAGATAGCGTGAAGATCTTGGTAGGGGTCAGTCGAAGTTCTTCATCTGAGCTTTTAGTGAGTTAAAATTCGATCATTGTCTTTTTATTTTAATATCATGTTTTTATTTCTTATTATAATTTTTACTTATTTATGCATATTATATTATATTATATTATATTAGTTATATCCATGCTCTTTTTAAAAAATATTTTTATGACCCTTTTATTATTTATGTTAGTACATGTTTTGTTCATGCATAATTAATTGTCATATTTATTCATTTGTCTAGTTTAGTTCTCGATATTCTAGTGGGAGTGTCGTCCCGAGTCTTCGAGTGTCATCTCCTTTGGTATCGTAGGTTATAAATTAGGCTGTTTGATTCGTGCATCCATGCATTTTAGTGATTATTAATTAAGTTAGATTCAAATTTAAATTTGCCTTAATAAATACGATACGAACCCTTAAGTACTAATTTTTGGGCGCGGTGGGGGTGCGAATCCTTACCCACTCGTAATTGACTCCCGAACCCTTTTTAAATCTCTGGTTTTGTTTTTCCAGTGTCCCGGTCGACCTTTTTAAAATGATCGGTGACGGCTCCAATGTTTTATTCAAAATACTAGCTTTTAAAAAATTCTCTAAAATTAATTTTTTTACAAAAAGTGGGAAAAACATCTTTTCGGATTTTTTTAGTCGCTACAGGTTGGTGCGGAAGAGGAAATCATTGCATTAGTGGTCACCAATGCACCATACATTAAGGTGGACGAGGGAGCACTCGAGTGTCATTTCAGGACATTAGAGTTATTCAATGCAACCTTTGTCACTGAAGGGAGTAAGGTGCCAGAACCATATTTTTCAAGCTGCGCAAAGATGCAAGTAAAGCAAACACTAGGAAAATGAGATAAGGTAGGAGTGGGATTTGGGAAGAATCATCTGGGAAGGTTGTACCCTGTGGATATCCCAGTAAAGAAGGACCAGTTTGGCTTGGGCTTCAATCCCACTAAATGGCAAAGAAAAGAAGAGCTCAGAAAACAACAAGAAAGATGGAAGGTGAAGCTGAGGGGAGGGAGATCGAGTGGGAGCCAATGACATACCCACCCTTGAGTCATACTTTCAGGACCGGAGGATTCCTAGACCCTAATGCCCACTTCGTTGCGGAGGAGAAAGGGAAGAATGAACTATGTGAGGCTTTTGAGAATTTGAGCATTAATGGTATCACAGACGAGGAAGAAAGGGAGAACAAATACATGTCCAAAATTTGCCCCAGTGCTGAGTTGAAAAACTGGACCGTTGAAGTAGTCCCTGAAGTTTTTAAGACCGCCTCAGAGTAATTCTCAAAACCAACTCTTTTACCCTTAGGTCCAATGGGTAATTAGAGATCTTATGTAAAAGGGTCTATGTCAAAACTATAATTCTTATTTCAATAAAAGATGCATATTTTCCAATAATTTTGTGTGGAAAACTTTTCTTCGCGAAGTGAAACAAAAAGCTAAAGATCATAAAATGAAAACCAAAAAGCAAACCTTAAAACGAATCGTACCATTTCATCTATTCTTTCTTTCTTGGTATATATTCTTCGCTCTTTTTCATCGCAGTTTTTTAGATATCAATGGTACAAATGACTCTGAGTCAGACTCCCAAGTTAATTTTGCGTTACCACTATGTTTGAAAGAAGTTGAGAATATTGATGATGAAGAAGAATATGACTTGCTCAATGATTTGCTCAGAAATGGTAGGGGAGAGAAAAAGCATATTCTATCCCACAAAGAAGAATTAGAGGTTTTGAATCTTGGTACCAAAGAAGAGAAGCGTGAAGTGAAGATTGGTCCAACCATCACGGTAAAGACGCGACAATGCTTGATTGAGCTTCTGTAAGAGTATAAAGACATTTTTGCTTGGTCGTATTAGGATATGTCTAGCCTTGATACAGATATTGTTATGCATCGGCTTCCTATAAGTGTGTGATGTGCACTTGTAAAGCAAAAGCTTAGAAGGATAAAGGCTGATACACTTCTGAAAATTAGAGATGAAGTAAAAAAAAGCAATATAATGTAGGATTCCTCGAGGTGGCTAAATATGAAAACTGGGTAGCAAACGTTGTTCCACTCCCGAAGAAAGATGGAAAAGTAAGGATGTGTGTCGACTACAGGGATCTTAATAAGGAAAGTCTTAAAGATAACTTTCCACTCCTACATATCGTCACCTTGGTAGACAATACAACTGGTCATTCACTTTTCCCTTTTATTGATAAGGTCCACATGCTTCCTCAATCTCTCTGTGTCATGTCATCTCCCTGGCCATTCTCTATGTGAGGCATAGACGTTATTGGGAAGATTCATCCAAAAGCGTCAAATGGGCATCGCTTTATTCTGGTAGCTATCGACTACTTCACAAAATGGGTTGAGGCGGCCTCGTACATAAATGTCACTAAATCAACAGTTTGCAGATTCTTAAAAAAGAAATCATTTGTCGATATGGTTTACCAGAGATCATAATTATCGATAATGCTTCTAACCTGAATAACAAAACGATCGTTGGGGTCTATGAACAATTTAACATAAAACATCATAATTCAGTGGTGTATCGCACGAAGATGAATGGAGCAGTAGAGGCTACCAATAAAAATATCAAGAAGATAGTTGCAAAAATGACTGACAATTATAAATATTGGCATGAAAGGTTACCGTTCGCCTTATATGCTTACCGAACCGCAATACGAACATCTACCAAGAGAACTCTATTCTCGTTAGTGTACGGAGTAGAAGCTGTGCTACAAATTGAGGTTCAGATACCATCGCTGCGTGTCTTGATGGAGGCCAAGTTAGATGAAGTTGAATGGGTTCAGGCAAGGTATGACCAATTGAATTTAATTGAAGAAAAGAGGTTAAAAGCCTTATGCCATGGTCAAATGTACCAAAGAAGAATGATAAGGGCTCATGAAAAGAAGGTTCGCACCAGAGAATTCCAAGAAAGTGATCTGGTATTAAAGAAGAAACTGCCAATTCAAAATGATCCCCGAGGAAAATGGGCGCCCAAATTGGAAGGTCTTTACTTTGTGACAAAGGTTTTTTCAGGCAAAGCATTGATCTTGGTTGAAATGGATGGAGATGAGTTTCAAAACCCGTTGAACTTGGATTCAGTTAAGAGGTATTCTTCTTGAAGAAAAAGGAAAGAGAAAAAGAAAAAAGAAAAAGGAAAAAGAAAAAGAAGGGTTCAAAATGAAAACCCGCAAATGGCGTTTTGAAACCAAAGGGGGATCTGAGTTGAAAACCCGTAAAGGGCGGCTCAAGTAATTTGCAAGATGGTTTTCGAGTTTTTACAACTTTATGCGTCATACTCATCCTCAAAGACTCCTCAGTAAAGGTGGCATTCAAATATTTCTTCCGGTGTTTTGATTGGAGAAGTTTGGACTGTTGATATCTGAATACTTGTTTACCTTTCCTTTCTTGTAAACTTTCTTGTGTTTACCAAAACATTAATAAAATTTTGTTTCATGGACCTTTTTCTTTCTTCTCTTGTTTCCTTCCCTATTATTATTGGCATCTTGCTTTGAAATGAGAAGTAATAGGTTTGACAATCACTTAGATATACAAAAGATTTTTTAGCATTACTGTGAGAAAGTTTTGAAAAGTACAAGGACTATGAGGCGTTTCATGACTAAGATTATAGCTTGGGGCATGTGACGCCAATATGAAAACATTAGAAGTAGAAATAAGCCTTGCTGCAAAAATTTTCAAAGTAAATGAACCCAAACAGGAGGAAAAGTGACTTAGAGACTTAGGGCCATGTGTCGAGGAATGAGGATGTTTTCTTGATCTCCAGTCTCTCCTCCATGATAATAAAGGCAATTTTATAGACATGGAGGGTGATAAAACTTGACTTACGGATTTCCAATCATGCTCAAGAAGAAGCTTGTCTTTAAGTATGGATGTATCAACCACAATGATAGCAGGCTTAGGAATGTTATCATACATGAATCAAATCTTTTAAAGAAGTACAAGAAAAGACGAAGTTAGTCCTCCAGTCAAGAGTACAGGATAATTGGATTGAATATGCAAAAGATTGGAAATGTTTTCAAACGAGGCAAAAGATTCAAGTGTTTGTGGCACTAAACCCGTGATGTGGCTCTGCGGTGTTTTGAGAGTAGGCAATGGTGAAAGTTTTCAAGAAATCGGTGAAGCCAACTAGAATTGAAAGATGGGATGAAGCTAGCTTTCTTATTTGCGCAAAGTGTGATTCAGTGTGAAAAATTAAAAGGAAACTCATGTTGGTTGGGCCAGAATCGATGTCCAACGTTTTTACCAAAGTTGAGAAAATAGTCCAAGCGAAAGAAGTTTTTTTAAAAAAAAGAGAAAGAGCTTGACATACATTCATGTTTCAGGCATCCCTAGGGGCATGCACATCACAATTACATCGCATATTGCATTTTGCATTTTAGGTACATGGAAGACCTTTCAGGAAAAGAGTTCGCTTATTCATCCAAGAGTAAGAAGGATGAAACCTTTTAGAACCCTGCTCATCTTTTCAGGCATTTGGAGAATAGAAATCTGCTCATCTATTCGGGGGTTTGGAGAATAGAACTCTGCTTATCTATTTGGGCCTTTAGAGAATAGAACCCTGCTCATCTATTCGGGCGTTTTGAGAATATAACCATGCTCATCTATTTGAGCATTTGGAGAATAGAACCCTGCTCATTTATTCGCTTATTTGGAGAATAGAACCCTGCTCATCTATTCGGGCACATGGAGAATAGAACATGTCTATCCGTTCGGGCATCAGAAAAATGGAGCCAACCAAAAAATCGGTGAAAATCAGTGCCTTTTGGTCTTTCTATATCCCTGTTTCACAGAGATAAGCAAAGAGGAGCAGTTGTTGTCACTAGATTTTCACTCCTTATTATTATTATTATTATTATTATTATTATTATTATTATTATTATTATTATTATGGTTAAAGCCAAAAAAATAATAAAATGCAAAACATAAAAAGAGCCCATTTGGATTAAATAAGGTGTCCATTAATAATAAGCTTACTATTTTAATATATGATGTAAAAGCCCACCACAAAATATAATAAAGAAGCCCATTTTATTTCTTTTTTTAATGGCCCAAACTAACTCATTTATCCTTTTTTCAGGATTAATATAGGTCGTTAGATTTGGAGCAATAAGGATCAAAGGCCAAGATTAGATCAAGCAAAAATAAAGAAGCAGCAAAAAAAAACAGTTAAATAAGGGGAAAAAAGGCTCACGCGCGCGGCCACGTGCCAAGCGCGTGCGCCGCACGCGCTCGAGCTGGCTCCCTAAAACCCCAATTCGAGCGGGCTTTCGGACGTTCGCCTACCATCTCTGGGCCACGGCGGCCGACGCTGATGGTACCAATCAACTCGTCTCGCCGTCGATGTTCCAATGGTTCCGACGCCGTTCGTCGCTGCCTCCTACCGCCGTCAGAAATTGCAAAAAATAGAAGAAAAGGGTTAAAACCTAGGCTCGAATTAAGGGAGAAATTCGTCTCCAAATCCTAACTAAATTGGATAATTTTTAGGGGTTTTGCCGAGAATCAAGCCCTCTGTCTGATGTTGGCTTCAATTCGGGGATTAAAATCCGAGTTTTCCTTGATTTGCAAGCTCAAGTGGTAGTATAAATAGCCCCCAAAACCCCTTTGTTCATCACCAATTCAAGAAGAGAAAACACTTATAAAAATCATCCGAAAATTCCTTTGGATTTATTCTGAAACTTCTGGAAAATTATTGAAGTGTGTTTGAGCTTTGGAAAAGCTTTGAGCCAATTTTTGGTGACGAACAGAATCGACTTCAGGTGGAAATTGTTCACAAATTTTTCGCTTCCGGTAAAACTCTTTTCTTGCATTGTTTATTTGTTTTTTTTGTTTTCTTTTCTTGGTTAATTTTTTTTTTGTGTTTGTTCATGTTTTTTAGGTTCCATTTTGGAATCGGGAGATCAGATTTAGTGTTCCTTAAAAATTCAATTTGTGGTTTATTTTTTGATTTAGTTTAATCTTTCATGTTCTTACCAAAATTCAAAATCTTGTTGTTGGAGGTCTCAATCCATTTACATCTCTAAAAATTAAAATTCGAAGTTGTTGGAAGTTAAGTTTTTTTTTTAAAGTTTGAAATTTACTCCTTCTTAAAAATTAAAAATTAGATGAATAAAAGTGGTTGAAAGTAAAGAAATTTTAAATAAAGGGCTTAAAAGAAAAATTTGATTTCTAAAATAAAATCTTTTAATATTTAAAATTTCCTTAGGAAATAAGAAGATAAAAGGTTTTAAAGGAAAATTAAAGAAATAAGGGTGTTTAAAAAATAATAAAGAAAATTCTCAAGTATAAAAACAATTAAAATTCAAAAGAAAACTAAACAAAAACATTTCAAATAAAATTTAAAAAAAAAACACCAAAAGTTTACAAGGTGAAATTTTAGAAATAAAAGGGATTTTAAAACTTAAATTTTTTTAAAAGAGGTTTAAAAATAAAAGGTTTGAAAATAAAAACATAAAAATTTAAAACTAAAAAATCAAACTTTTCAAAAAAATAGAAAACCTTAAAACATAAAAAGTAAAAAACTTTTCAAATAATAAAAAGCTTCAAAACTAAAAAATGTTTCAAACAAAAAAAAATTAATTATCTTCTTGAAATAGAAATAAGAAGTGTTAAAAGCGAATAAATTTTTGTAGAAATAAGTGTTTTGATATAATAATTGAAAAATAGTTTTGGACTAAATTGAAAAGATTTCATATGTGGCGACATGGAGTGATGAAGACTCCATCGATGATGAGGTAGCCCATCTATGCTTCATGGCCCTCAATGAGGAGGAGGTAACTTCTAACTCATCTAGTTCAAATTCATATACTTTTGATGAGTTACAAGATGCCTATGATGATTTGTTTTTGGAATTTAAGGCATCATTTTCTAAAAACAAAAAAATTACTTTCAAATTTGAAAAAGGAAAATGATTTGCTTTCTAAAACAAATCTAGAATTTGAAGCAAAAATTAAAGATTTTGAACTTAAAGTTTTAGATTTACAAAATTTGCTTCAAACGATGGAAAAAGATCATCAAAAAGAAGTTGATAATCTTAAGAAGGAAATGGATTTGATTTCCAATGAACTTTAAAAGAAAAACAATTTGGGAAAATCAAATTTTTATGTGAGACAATCTAGTGCCTCTAGATTTTTGAATGGAAAAGTTTTTAGAAGTATTTGGGTCCCAAAAGGATTAAGTACTTCAACTAAAAATGATGAAATTGAAAAATGGATTTCTAAGGGGACTAAACTTTATGCTACTAATGTCTATGGATCCAAAGCAATTTGGATACCAAAAATTACTTGATTGTCTTGTTTAGGTGTGATGGAGATTGATCAACATGTCCAAACTTGAGGGGGAGCTCCATGCACACAAGGAAAAACACTTGAAGAAGAAAGGTTTCACATCCTCCCTAGAAGTTCAAGTGTTGATAAAATCTAGTTGTTTTATTTGTTTAATTTGATTTATTTTTAATTTAACTAGATTATCATGTGTTGAACTAACTCTTAATGATGCTTTGAGTAAGGGAGAGCTAATTTTTAAAATATCACTTTTTTGTCAAATTTGTTTTAAAAACTCTCCATTGTCATGGATTTCAAAGTTTTCAAACTTAGTTTGAACCATTTTTGATATAACAAAAAGGGGAGAATGTTTTGAAAAATTGAATTTTCAAATGAATAAGGGGGAGCTTTAATTGATTTTGAATTTTAACTCTCTTATTTAATATTTATTCCACTAAGGGGGAGAATTCCAAACAATTTTTCAAGATTGGTTTTATTATATCAAAAAGGGGGGAGATTGTAGAAATATGTGTTTTGATATAATAATTGATAAATAGTTTTGGACTAAATTGAAAATATTTCAAAATGTTTTTAAGCCCAATCAACTTGAAAATATGTTTAAAGAATTCTTAAAGGGGTTTTAATGTGTTTTCTAAAGCCAAATTTTACAAAACCAACCAGGTGTTTCGATACGACCATTTACAGTTTCAAAACGTTTCGATACAGCTCTGTCTGTTTCGAAATGGGTTTAATCTAGGTGGGTTTTTACACAGCGTTTCGATACGGGCTTCACCGTTTCGATACGCCTATGTGGCAAAGACCTCAACGGTCAAAACCCCCAACGGCTATTTCCCAACGGTATTTTCAATTGCAGGTTGTTCCGATACGACACTAGGCGTTTCGATACGGTCGTTCTGATACGACCCAAGGTGTTTCGATACGGCCTCTTCAATGCGCATAACAACTCTTTCTATTTTATTCGTGTTTCGAAACATGGGGACACCGTTTCGATACGGGTAATTGCAGAATTGTATTTATGGTGGGAAATAAAGTCTCCAACGGCTCCAATTTAACCCCAACGGTCCTAAATGGCTGCAAACTCAATTGGGAGTATAAAAGGGACCTTCAAGCATCAAGGAAAGACTAATGCTTCAATTGTCAACAACGCTATGATGTCAAATTGTCTTTAGGGCCTAAATTGTATATTTCTTGTATAAACAACACTTGTGAGCTTAATTGTGAAATTTACTCAAGTGTATAGGTTTTGGGTGAGTGCTTAGAGTTGCAAACACATACCTATTAGAGGGATTTCTTGGTTGCTTTGAATTTCACTTGTAAGTGAGTGTTTGATTAAGCTAAGGGTAGATAGCTTAATCGTTGTAAAGGTTTCCTCCTAACCAAGAAAACGAGACGGAATTCTTAGTAAATTTGGGAATTCCTTGGTGGCGTTCCAAGGTAGTGGATGTAGGCTTTGGGTTAGAAAGTCAAACCACTCTAAATCCTTGTGTTTAATTATTTATTTTTACCACCAACTTAAACACCCAAAAATCCAACTTCTCCATCACTTGACTAACTAAATCGGTTGAAGGAAATCGAGCCTATCAAGTCTAACAATTTTAAAAAGAAATAAAAAGTGTTAAAAGCTAATAAAATTAAAAAAAAAAATTAAAAATATCAAATTAGAATGGTTTAAATTTCAGAATAAGAAAAAGAATAAAGAAATAAAAATCCCCTTCAAGAAAATTAAAAAATATAAAGCTTCTCAAGGAAAATTTAAAAAGCTTCAAGTTTGCTTTGTTTGCTTTTTAGAAATATGTTTAACTTTAGGACTAGGATCTTCAAGCTTAGATTAGAGACTTGTTTGTGGAAAAACTTTCTTCACAAAGAATAAAACACACTTAATAATAATCAAACCCCCAATTAGGAATAAAAGACTTAGCATAAATAAAAAATGTTCAACGCGTCAAATTTCTTTGTTGTTTGAAAAGTGAAATTAAATTAATGCGGTGTCTTATCAAACGGGATTGACGGTTTAGCGTCAGAAGTGTTGGCGGTGATTAAAGTTCATTTCCCGAGCGATAAGGCCATTAAAAGAGATTTTTATTCATTAAACGGACAAATGAAATCGAACCTTCGTGAACTTGCAAATTCCTATTTTCGTAAACATTTTTGAAATTAAAGAGGTACCAATTTGGGCGTTGTGGGGGTGCTAACCCTTCCCCACGCATAACCGACCCCCGAATCTATTTTTTCTAGTTTTCACAGACCAAAACTGTTGTTTTAATAAAATAAAATGTTTTATTAAAATAACCCTACTTTAAAGTGACACAATCACACTTTTTTAAAAAGATTGGCGGCGACTCCGTGTTTTAAAAGTTCTCCAAAAAGTCGAAGCTCGAAAGGGTTGCGACAGGAAGAACATAAGAAATTAATACATGATAATGACTTGGGAAAGAATGCAAAACATCCGAGATGTATTACTCGACTTCAGTATTCGATCGAAATCATAGAGGGGAGCGCCATGTTCATATCTAAACCATTATCTTTGCACAATTATATCATACTAATTTGATATGCAATAATAGTTATTGATTTCTATTATGGACTAACAAAATTGGGTTTTTGGATAATTTATAATATGAGTTATGTGACTTGGTCCCTATGTCCGCTTGGATTGACAGCATATTCTGCATCAATTTATAACGCTCGGACAACTTTTTGTGAGAAATTTTCATCGATCCCATCTTGACGAACGATAAGTTTAAATTTTAAAAATTTATAGTGTCAACTAATCATACTTAATTCAAGTGATCTTATACTTGCAAGCATGTTTGTGTAGATGTACAAATCGTGAGTGGTCGATCTTGGTTGGTGCGGATCTAGCAGCATCCCCCTTTTTTGCGAGAAAAAATATTGTTGTATTGTATATCTCGTATAGAGATTTTATGTATTTGTACACTAGTTTCGAACTTTGTATCCCACATTTAACATATTATGACTTTTAATGTTCGAAACTATGGATGCGGGTATGCAAAGTTGTAATGAGAAAGTTAAACTGGAATCTTTAGGAAATAATATTGCATTTGAGGTTTGACATGATACGTCCGCTATTGTATTTGCAAACGTTCAATACACGTGGTATTATAAGGAAATGACACTCCAAATGATTTGACAAAACCAATTCGGTAAAAAAACAAAACAAAACAAAGTCAGAACCCAAGCAATCCTTTCATTTCTTCTTTCCCTGTCATTGGCCCGAACTTTCCTTAAGAGTCCAAGAATAAGTACATGTTCACGTGGACTCATAGGTGGTTCATACCACTGAAAAAATTACATGACTTTTGAAAAAAAATTCCATGGTTAGAACACCCAAAATATCTTCTTCTCGGATTGTTATCTGACTAGGATGTCTTCAGCACGGCATGCTTTCTACAACTGCATGTCGGAATTTTGTTCACCTCAAAGACAGAATCCATATATCCACTTTTGTTTCTTCCTTCTTCTTCACATATTTTTAGCAGACAGAGGGACCTTGTGTTTTTTATGTTATAAGTTGAATTTACGGTTTGGAATTTTCAGGGTATTTAATTGGGATGTTTGTAGTTGGGGCTATTATTTATAAATGAGAAGACAATTTCGGGCAGAAACCAAATATTAAACTTAAATTGAAAGCGTCAGGCAATTAAACTGAGACGACAATGTTGTGCCTAATAGTACAAATGATAAGATGTTGAGTTGATCAAACGATTGCAAATGGCCAAGATGGGGTGAATTGGCGATTAAAAAATTGAAGGGAGAAATTTGATGAATGAAAATTTTGACTCAAGGAAATTTATAGTGGTTCAAGTTCCTAAATGAACTCTACCTCCACTACCTTAGCTCACACTAAGGATTTTCAACCAATCCACTAATTGATTCTTCCCATTTTCATGGATGAGGAGGAAACCTTACAAAACCGATTAAGCTTTCTACCCAAAGCTTAATCCAACTCACTCTTTACAAAGAAGGAATTCGGTAAACCTTACAATTACCTCTCAAAGGTTGATGTTTACCCAAATACAATCAATCACACCCTAAACTCTCAATAAAAATTACAATGAAAAACTCAATTGAGTTGGGTACAATGATTTGACTCTAAATGATAAAGGTTTGGATTTGAATGCTTTGATGTTGCTTGAAGGCTCAATAGTTGTTAATGTAGCTTTAAAGACTTGTTTTTATACCTTCTCATTGATTTCTAGCCGTTTGAATGGTTGATATCATCAATAGAGCCATTGGGGGCTCTCTCTTCCTTCCATAAATGCAGTTCTGTAACTACCCATATCAGAACACGGGACCCCTATATCGAAACGGACACTCAAAAAAGAAAGTCGTTATGTGTAAAATGGGCCCGTATCGAAACGGTTATAGGTCGTATCGAAACAGTAAGGGCATAAAGAAGCCCGTATCGAAACGGATAAGGGTTGTATCGAAACGTTTTGAAACTATCAATTGGTGTTTCAAAACAGCTTAGGGGTGTATCGAAACACTTAACCAAATCTTCAAAAATTAGTTTCTGACAAGTAACGACTAGTTCATTTATTACCTAATTTTAAAATTACTTAACCCCTGTATTGAAACGGGTGTGAGCCGTTTCGAAATGATACTCAAAAATCAAAAGCCCAGATGAAGGCTATATCGAAACGGGTGTGAGCCGTTTCGAAACAGATGTCTCCAGCGGCAAAACGTATTGAAACACTTTGAAGGTGTTTCAAAACGCCTGAGCGATTTTGTATATTTTGGCCTTCAAACACTTAGATAAATTTATTAGGTTTAAGTTTTGACTTCAAACCATTTTAAGTATAAATTGTACTTGTCAAAATCAAGTATTTTGATTACTTAAAAATTTATTTACTTTGTAATTTAGTCCTTGAATTACTTGTTATATCAAAATCAAATACTTGTTTTACAATCTCCCCCTTTTTGATATAACAAAACCAAAGTAAAATTTTAAGTAAACTCCCCCTAAATTTAACCTAGGTTTTGAAAAAGATTTTAAAAATTTAGCTTACCCTTCTCCCCCTTTTTGTCAGACCAAAATCAATGAAGGAATATAGCAATATAGCACAAGTCAAACCACAATTAAAGCAACATAAATTCATTAAGCTTTAGAAATCAAAGCAAAATAAGTTCATAAATTCGAAAAATAATATTCAAACCATAACATCCAAACATAAATCAAAGCATAGGACTTAAAATAAAAACATAAATATGTGCATAAAAATAGGGAAATCCTAAGCTAGATGAGATGCAATAGAATGCAATGATCTAAGGCTCGTCATCTTCGTCATCTTCATTATTGGCACTGCTCCTTCGGAATTGTCTCCATTTGCCATAGAAACCAATAAAGTACATGTCCATAGAGGTTTGTTAAGTTTCAACCGAGGTGAGGCGATTCTCAACATTTTGGATACATTCCTCCACGGAAGTGAGGCGAGTATCAATAGTAGCAAAATTGGAGCTCATGTGAGTGTGCAAGCCGTTAAATTGCTCGGTAAGGAAGGTCATGAGGGCTTCGTTGTTTTGTAGAGCAACTTGAAGTTGAGGTTCGGGGGCAGCAACAGGTGGAGGATTCTCGACACTAGTCCACTCTCCATTAATATAATGAACTTTGCTCCGGAGAAGTGGTCGTTCATCGTTGGGATCTTTTAGAGGTTCTAGATAGTCAAGCGAGTAATCAATCCCCAACTTAGAGAACAAGTAGCTCAAAGTCGTACCATAGGTGAATGAGGTGGCAAGATCGGAGTTGCGATTTTGGACAAGGTACACCATCTCGGCAAAGAACATCCACTTGCCTAATGTGAGAGAACTTTCCTCTGGAAGGGTGAAACCACCATGATATTATTAGATGTAGGATGCGATCATGATCATTAAGGACCGTGACGGAGCCACCAAGGGTATGACCCAATGAGTTCTCATACGAGATTCCATCATCTTCAAACCCGAACACATTGAACAAAACTTTCGGGTCGACCTTAAAATTCTTTCCCATGAGATAGGACTCAATAGCAACCACTTGACCGGCATTGGAGATGCAACGAGCATTGGCATAAAATAGAAGCACCATGTTACGATACAAGGTATCGAGTAAGCCCAAAAAAGCTATAAAATTCCAACGCCTCAATAGATCAAGATAGCGGAATTGAAAACGCTCGGAATTCAAAAAGGGAAGAGAAATGATACGCTCACGTCGAATAGCATGAGCTTGAAATAGCTTAAAATTGGCGTAGGAATCTTTGTTGCGAAGAGACTTTTGGTAGAGCAAATTAAGATTTAGACGAGTAGAATCGCCATCAACGTTGGAGCTTCCACCAGCCTCATTGGTTCTAACTCTCTTCCTAGAACTCATATTTGAAATCTGGAATGAAATCAAGACAAAAACATATGTATGCGTAAATCAACCAAATTCAATCCAATATACAATCCTATAATCAAGGTATTAATAAAAACTAGACAATATAGTTTTAAAAATATAAATAAACATAAAAAGAATTTTTGGTGAAAAGAATTTTTAAAAAAGAGATTAAAAATTATACGGTATAAATTTATATTCGAATAAAAAAAATTCAGATTTTGAATTTTTTTTGCAAAAACTTGAAAACTATAATATATGTATATGTTTTATACAAAAGGAATTGAAAACAACCTATAAAATTAAACGAAAATTGAAAATAAAAAGAAAAAAGGTTTTATACCTTGATATGGGATAAGAATGAATGAGGGGTGATTGATGCACCAAATTGCTTGCAAAGCTCTATCCTTGACATGTAGATTGAAAACCCTAAAAAAATAGATTTTGATGTGAAAAATCAAGTGATTTGAAGGGTTTTTATAGGGGTTTTGCGGTTAGGGTTTGATAGGAAAAAGAGTTGGTGTTTTAATTAAAGTTTTATACCTTTTAATGCCTATTTAAAGCAGTCTGCACGATCTTGTTTTGATACGCCACTTGGCATATCGAAAAGGCTGTTTCGAAATGCTATCGAGCCGTTTTGGTACTAGACTCGTTTCGATACAGGTTGACCCTGTTTTAGAACAACACCACGAACCCGTATCGAAACGCGAAGACCCCATTTCGATATGATTCACTACTGGAATCACCCTAAATTAAGCCCGTATAAAAACAAATTTTGCTGCTTCGATACACCCTTACCAGAAACTGCATTTTAGGCGGTTTCATGTCCAAAGAGCCAACTTAGATCGAGCCTAAATGCATGTGAATGATATATGAGCAAGATTTAATGGCTAAAATTAACGCATACTCCCCCTAGCAACATGCATAGAAGCAAAATGATGCGAATTAACATAAGCATGAATATCAACCAAGTTCAAGCAAAATTTTTGACCATTTGGGACCGAAAAGGGTCAAGAAAGGCTAGTTAAACCTAACTCTCTCCTAAGGGTCCAAAAATGCTCTTTATCTAAAGGTTTGGTAAATATATCCACTAATTGGTTCAAGGTATCAACATATTCTAGAACAACATCATTTTTCAAAAACATGATCTCTAATGAAATGATGTCTAATTTCTATATGTTTGGTTCTAGAATGTTGGATGGGATTCTTAGTGAGACAAATGGCACTAGTGTTGTCACACCTAAGGGGTATTGCATCTACTTGAACATTATAATCTAAGAGTTGTTGCTTCATCCAAAGGACTTAAGCACAACAACTCCCTAAGGATATGTACCCCGCTTCGATGGTAGATAGGGGGCTACGCTATTTTGTTTCTTAGAGAACCAAGATACGAGCATACTACCTGAGAATTGACATGTTCCGGAGGTACGTTTCCTATCTATCTTGCACCCCCCATAATCCGCATCCGAATAAGCATGATGGCTAAAGGAAGAATCTTTAGGATACCAAAGACCTAAGTTAGGTGTGTCTCTAAGGTATCTAAAAGTTCTCTTAATGGCTAGTAAGTGTGATTCTCTAGGACTAGCTTGGAACATAGCACACAAGCAAACACTAAACATAATATCCGATCTACTTGAGGTAAGGTAAAGCAAAGAACCTATCATAGATCTATAAAGCTTAGAATCGACACAATTACCTCCTTCATCTTTTTCAAGCTTTATAGAAGAGCTCATAGGAGTGGCTTGAGGCTTCACATTCTCCAAGCCGAACTTCTTGAGCATATCATTCACGTACTTTGCTTGATTGATGAATGTGACATCCTTCCTTCGTTTGATTTGGAGCCCAAAAAGAATGAGAACTCCCCCATAATGCTCATCTCGAACTCACCTTGCATTAGCTTAGAAAATTCTTTGCAATAACATTCATTAGTAGAACCAAAAATGATATCATCAACATAAATTTGTACTACTAAGATGTCATTACAATATCTTTTTATGAAAAGTGTAGTGTCCACCTTACCTTTTTCAATCAGAAAGTTTGAAAGCCTTTCATACCAAGCTCTAGGAGCTTGTTTTAAACCATAAAGAGCTTTGGTTAATTTAAAAACATGATTTGGAAATTTAGGATCTTCAAAACCCGGTGGTTGTTCAACATACACTTCTTTATTTATAAAACCATTTAGAAAAGCACTTTTTACGTCCATTTGAAAAAGCTTGAAATCATAGTAACATACAAATGCTAAAAGCATCCTAATAGCTTCCATTGTAGCTACGGGTGCATATGTTTCATCAAAATCAATTCCTTCTTCTTAAGTGTAACCTTAAGCAACAAGCCTAGCCTTGTTTCTCACTATGTTACCACTCTCATCTAGTTTATTCCTAAAGACTCATTTAGTTCCTATAGTAGATTGATTACTAGGCCTTTCAACTAATGTTCATACTTTACTTCTCTCAAATTGATTAAGTTCTTCTTGCATGGCCAAAATCCAAAAATCATATTTTAATGTTTCTTTGATATTTTTAGGCTCAATGCATGAAATAAATGCAACATGGTTCATTAGTTTGAGAGAGGATATAGTAGTTACCCCTTGGATGGATCACCCAAGATTTCACCACCTTTGACATAGTTGAACTCCATTGGGTATGTCACCTCCTTTTTCTCAAGAGACAAGTCCTTCAAGGCTTCAAGAGGTGGATCTTGTTCATCTTCTTCTTTGGTTGAAATCTCATCCACCTTTGATGTTTGTCCTCCATCAATGGCTTCAATGATCCCTACATCATCATCATCACAAGATTCCTTCCTCGGAAGGAGGTTATCATCATAAACAACATGTATAGACTCTTCAACAACTAAAGTTCTTTTATTAAATACACGGTAGGCTTTAGAGTTTAGAGAATAACCTAAAAATATTGCTTCACCACTTTTAGCATCAAATTTACCTAAGTTGTCTTTTCCATTTTTTAAAACAAAACATTTATAACCAAAGGGGTGGAAATTGCTAATGTTAGGCTTTTTGGATTTTAAAATCTCATAAGATGTTTTCTTTAAAATAGGCCTAATCATTACTCTATTAATAATATAACAAGTCGTACTAGTGGCTTCCGCCCAAAAATACTTAGGTAAGTTGTTTTCACAAAGCATAGTCCTAGCCATTTCTTCTAAAGTTCTATTTTTTCTCTCAACTACCCCATTTTGTTGAGGAGTGGGAGGAGGTGAAAAATTATGGCTAATACCATTTTCATTACAAAAATCTTCAAAACCCATATTTTGAAATTTGGTTCCATGATCACTTCTAATGTGTAAAATTTTATGATCAAGATTATTTTAGGTAATTTTTGTAAATGTAATAAAATTTTCTAAAGCCTCATCCTTAGTACTTAAGAATAGAACCCAAGTGTATCTAGAAAAGTCATCTACCAATACAAATGCATATGACTTACCACCCAAGCTCATAGTTCTAATAGGCCCAAATAAATCCATGTGGATTAGTTGTAATACCCTACTAGTCGAAACAGCATTAATGGGTTTAAATGAAGTTCTCTTTTGTTTACCCTTAGCACAAGCATCACATAGTTTATCTAATGAAAATTTTAGTTTGGGTAAACCTCTAACTAGATTTTGGGAAGCTAATTTTTTTAAAACACTTATGCTAGCATGCCTAAGTTTCATATACCACAACCATGCATCATTCTCATCATGTGCAACTAAACATGCATGAGATGAATGTATGTCATCTAAATACACCATATAAATATTTCCTATGCGATGACCAATGAGCATTATTTTATTTGTTTTAATGTTCACAATTTTGCACCAATTTTTATCAAAATGAACATTAAAGCTTTTATCACAAAGTTGACTAATGCTCAAAAGATTATGTTTTAGACCATTGACATATAACAAATTTTCAATGAGTGTAGATGAGAGATTACCAATGGAGCCTATGCCTTCAATGTGACCTTTAGAGTTGTCACCAAATGTCATACATCCTCCACTTTTTGGTTTAAGCTCCAAGAATCTACTCTTGTCTCCGGTCATGTGTCTCAAGCATCCACTATCAAGGTACCATGTGTTTTGACTTGAAGCTTTGACCTTGTAGCAATGCTTCCCCTACAAAAAAGGATTAGTTCCTTGATTTTTGGTACCCAAATCATTTTGGGTCCATGAGTGTTAGCTCCCAAAAGCATGGTTCCCTTAGAAATCCAAGAAGCAATATCATTTACATTATTAGAAATAAGGAGTTCCTTAGGAAGCCATACACTCCTAATTCTTTTTACTTTAGATCGCTTTCGAAAGTTTCTTTGTTTGGGGTATAATGGTTTTCTCATAACATATTGGGTTTTTGAAGAACTTCCTTTTTCAAAAGCATGTTTCCCAATAGTAAGAGAAGTTTTAAGATTATCCACTTCCTTAGTGTGATAATCATGGAAATCGGAAAGAAGTTTTTCAACATCAAGATTTTTCTTTTTAAGCTCATTTGAAAGATTTATCAAGTACAAAACCTTCTTTTCCAATTCGGAATTGGTTTTTGAAAGAGACTCATTTTGAGATTTTAAATTGGAAATGATTTTCTTGTTTTTCAAAATAGACTCTTTATATTTGTTAATCAATTCATCATAAAAATTTTTTAACTCATCATATTCATCATAAGTAAGAGATGAGTTAGAGTTTACCATTGGTTCCTCCTCAAATGCCATGAGACAAAGATTGGTCACTTCTTCCTCCTCTTCGGATGACTCCTCGTCACTCCAAGTTGCCACTTGAGCTTTGAGCTTGTTCTTCTTCCAAAAAAATTTCTTTCTTAATTGAGGGCACTCAGATCGGATATGGTCGGTCTTCTTGCACTCATAACAAATGATTTGGTTATTCTCTTATTCTTTACTCCTATTCTTGAACTCCCCTTTTCTATTGAATTTTCTTCCTCAATTGGACTTCATGAATCGTGTGAATATTTTGGCCAACATGGCCATCTCCTCATCTTCCTCTTCACTAGAATCGCTATCGCTGTATGAACCTTTAAGTGCAATTCCAATCTTCTTCTTTTCAACCTCCTTCTTCTCAACCTTCTTCTCTTCTTTCTTCTTCTCTTTTTCCCTCCCTTGTTTCATGATCTCATGAGTGAGTAGAGATCCAACAAGGGCATCAAGCTTGAGAGTGTTTAAATCTCTAGCTTCGATGATGGTTGTTCTTTTTCCATCCCAAGATTCCGGAAGAGAATAAAGGAGTTTCCAAACTAGCTTGTCTTCGGGAATGACTTCAGTTAAGCCTTTTAATCCATTGACGATGACCGAGAACCGATCAAACATCTTGGAGATGCTTTCATCGGGTTACATCTTGAGATTTTCATAGCTTATATTGAGCAACCTGATCTTATTCTCTTTAACATCGCTAGTTCCCTCTTACGTAATCTCGAGGGTATCTCAAACTTCCTTGGCGCTTTTGATGGAAGACACCTTTGAATAGTTATCGAGACCGAGAGCACAAAAGATCATATGCAATGCTTTATCATTGACTTGCAACCATCTTCTATCTTTTTCGGTCATCTCAACTTTGATCTTTGGGACTAATCTTTCTTCACCATCTCTCTTCATAGGAATAATTGGTTCGTCTTCTACAACATCCTATATCATGTAGTTGTTTGATTTGATGAAGAGTCACATCCGATTCTTCAAGTATGGGTAGTTATCCCCATTGAAGAATGGTGGTTTGGTAGTGGATTGAGACTCATAGAGGTTAGGGCCGGAGGTGGATGTCATTGCTTCAATTTGTTGTTAATCAAACTCTCTTAAAATTGACTCAAGAGGGTTGTAATCCTTCAAATGAGTGTGGCTCTGATATCAATTGTTGAGTTGATCAAACGATTGCAAATGGCCAAGAGAGGGGTGAATTAGCGATTAAAAAATTGAAGGGAGAAATTAGATGAATAAAAATTTTGACACAAGGCAATTTATAGTGGTCCAAGTTCCTAAATGAACTCTACCTCCACTACCTTAGCTTCCACTAAGGATTTTCAACCAATCCACTAATTGATTCTTCCTTTTTTTTCTTGGATGGGGAGGAAACCTTACAAGACCGATTAAGTTTTCTACCCAAAGCTTAATCCAACTCACTCTTTACAAAGAAAGAATTTGGTAAACCTTACAATTACCTCTCAAATGTTGATGTTTACCCAAATACAATCAATCACACCCAAACTCTCAATAAAAATTACAATGAAAAACTCAATTGAGTTGAGTACAAAGATTTAACTCTAAATGATGAAGGATTGGATTTGAATGCTTTGATGTTGCTTGAAGGCTCAATAGTTGTTGTTGTAGCTTTAGAGACTTGTTTTTATACCTTCTCATTGATTTCTAGCCGTTTGGGTTGTTGAGATCATCAATAGAGTCGTTGTGGCTCTCTCTTCCCTCCATAAATGCAGTTCCGCAACTACTCGTATCGAAACATGGGACCCCTGTATTGAAACGGACACTCAAAAAAGAAAGATTTGTATGTGTAAAATGGGCCCGTGTCAAAATGATTATAGGCCGTATCGAAACAGTAAGGGCAAAAAGAAGGTTGTATCGAAACGGATAAGGGTTGTATCGAAACATTTTGAAATTGTCAACTGGTGTTTCAAAACAGCTTAGGGGTGTATAAAAACACTTAACCAAATCTTCAAAAATCAGTTCCTGACAAGTAACGGCTAGTTTATTTAATGCCCAATTTTAAAATTACTTAACCCCTGTATCGAAACGGGTGTGAGCCGTTTTGAAACGATACTCAAAAATCAAAAGCCCAGATGAAGGTCGTATCAAAACGGGTGTGAGCAGTTTTGAAACCAATGTCTCCAGTGGCAAAACGTATCGAAACACTTTGAAGGTGTTTCGAAACGCCTGGGCAATTTTGTATATTTTGGCC
This sequence comes from Hibiscus trionum, assembly GCA_030270665.1. Taxonomy (NCBI): domain Eukaryota; kingdom Viridiplantae; phylum Streptophyta; class Magnoliopsida; order Malvales; family Malvaceae; genus Hibiscus; species Hibiscus trionum. Next base: position 32,691,123 of record BSYR01000026.1, on the reverse strand, counting down.
TTGAAACACAGAGAAAAATTTTTGGGGTTTAAGTTTTGTCTTCAAACCATTTTAAGTATAAATTGTACTTGTCAAAATCAAGTATTTTGATTACTTAAAAATTTATTTACTTTGTAATTTATTCCTTGAATTACTTGTTATATCAAAATCAAATACTAGTTTTACATAAGACTTATTTGCTGGTGACTGATAACCTCATAAAAAGCATACATTTCATGCCTTTTTACTTAGTTGAGGGCGATGTTTCCTCGGTTGAGTATATCGCGGGATGGTGGTTTATTAGCTGAATTACAAGTGAAACCCTCAATGGTGGAGATGATTAAGGAGAAGCAGTTGTTGGATGATTCGTCGGTATCACATGTTTAAGACATTGCGGAAGGAAACCCAACGGACTTTTGTTTCAATGATGATGGTGTTTTGTGCTTTAATAGTCGAATAGTTGTGCCAGAGGATGTTGAGTTGAGGCGCACTATTTTGGCTGAGGCATATAGTAGCCCTTTTTCCATGCATTCTGATAGTATAAAGATGTATCGTGGGTTTAAGGATGAGTAATATTGGGTTGGTTTAAAGAAGGATGCCCACGTCCCACCACACCACGGTGCACATAATCGAACTCCTCATGTAACACCCCAAAATTCGGTCTAGTCGGAATTGGGTTCCGGTGATTGGAAATTTCGCATCGATAAAGTCTAAATATAGTATTAGCTAGCTAATCATTGATATTGGACTCTAATTGAGTCAAATTAGCAAGCATGGACCTTATTGAATAATATTGAAGCTTTTAGTGAATAAATTGTAAAATATGAAAACTTAGACGCAAAACATGAACTTCCGAGAGTTAAGGTACTAATCTTGCGAGTAGCCCTTCCTCAATTAAATCACCATTCCTCGAGCAACTAAAATGAAACTACTTTATTGGGAGGAAAGGCCAATCAGCCAAATTTAATAAAAGGAAAGGAAAAAGTGAATTGAAGCTTACCGAAAACCTCACTAAGCAAGCACCTCTAATCATCTTCTTCCTCCTACCAACAAGCAAGCACCACCATTGTAGGTAACCTCAAGCTTTTAATTTCTTCACCTTATTTCTATCAAAACATTTCTAGTGGTTGGGTAAGTCTTTCCCTCCAAACTATTATTGAATTCCATGGATAAACTAAGCTTAATCTCAAGGTAGGGTTTTAGCCACCCATGGATAATTCATTGTTGGTGCTTATATTGAATTTGGATATCGTTGTATTGATTTTGACATCGTATTATCGATCCTAATAGTCTCCATATTGATTTCCTAGCTCAAGATAACGAAAAGAAGCATCCATCAAATTCACTGAAGGCTAGGAACAAGGGAGTCGTCATCTGAGAGCCGTAGAAGCATCGAATTAGTAAGGTGAGTGTAGTCGGAGTCTTGGGATTAGGCGAAGAGCCTTCCCGAATCTTTTATTGTTGTTTTCGATCATATCGATAACCATATCATTGATAAAGTTGCATTAGATTGTTAATCGGATTCATTGGTAAGTGTCAGTAAGTTGTTATTGAATATCAGACATAGTTATTGACATCGTTTTCATGCATTGTCATATATATGATTAGTTTTATTGAAATATTGTAAAGAAATCATCGGATATTGATATTAACATTGACATTGAAACATGACATATTGATAATGAAACATGTTTTGCTATTGATAATATTGAAGTCATTGGTCATCGAAATTCTCATTGAACATTGAATATGGATACAGACATTGAAACCTTGGATTTGAATGGACAATGGATACAATTGGCATGCCATAGAATTCATGAGCTTGGTATACGGGTGGACTACGGTCCTTCGGATACGGCCTATATTGATTTGGTAAGGCGGAGGGATGTGTTTTGATATTGGTCATATTGGCGAGGCGGGGGATTAGACCATTCATTGATTTGACGAGGCGTAGGAATTCACGTATCCACTATCTTGATTCAATCCAAGGGTTAATGATGAAATTATTATGTTAAACATTGTATTTGGATGCATAAGTATTGATATTGATGAGCACGAGATCATATATAATTATATACTTCATACATTGATGTTCATGTTGTTCATGACTACCTCACTAGGCAATGCATACCTAACGTGTCTCATCTCATGCATTTCAGGTTGAAAAGGCCATTGCGTTTGAAGATCAGATAGTCGAGGCGAGAAAAGTCACTACAAGCCTAAAGTAATGTATTTTGACCCTACAAACTCCTAGGAAGGTGGCAAAGTATATGAACTAGTCTTTTATGCCCATTTTGTTATGTTTGTAATGTGCATATATTGTAAGTTGGTTAAAGGCCCTAAAATGTCCTTTGGTTTGGCTAAAAATGGTTAAAAATGGCATCTTTGGCTCACATAGGTCAAAACCTAGTAAACGTATTCGAATGATGATGAATTTTGGCATGCCAGTAGTTTATAGAATTGAAATGTTGTGTGTAAAGTTTTATTGTGTTTGAACATCGTTTGGTAGGTCAATTCGATTAAAAACATACAAAATTCTGTCATTACAGGTCATGCCGTATCGATACGGGTAATGGCGTATCGATAGGGTTAAGCAAGATTAGACTCTAAGAACAGGACGTATCGATACGGTTTGAGGCCGTATCTGAACATTTTGCTACTGGAATTCATTTTTTTGATACAGGTCTATAGCGTATCGAAACGAGTCAAAGTCAAGGTCAAATGAAGTCAACCCGTACCGATACAGGGCTTGCCTGCATCGATACGGTTTAAAGGGAAAAGTCAACTTAGGTTGACCATCGTACACCCGTTTCAAAACATCCCTAAGGTGTTTCGATACAGGGTTAGTTAAGTATGTTAAAGGCATAATTTGACGGTTTGCAATGTTCACAGATTAGTCACTGAATTTAGGACGAGTTAATTGAATTAGTAAATGAACTCCGAATTGTATGAAACTTTGCATGCCTGTTAATATAGTATTGAATTTCATTGTGGTATAACTAATTGCATCGAAGGACCTCCAATTTATCGAATTTATAGTTTAGTCTCTAAAACTTGCAATTGTTATAAATTGGTCCTAAATGATTAGTCATTGTTTTCTAATGGATAAATTGGACTAAGATGTATATCTGGTAATGTCAAGATTGTTTAATATTGATCAACCATCGGTTATTGAATGAAATTTTGTTGTATTGTTCATCGATAGCACTCTTCGACCCTGTTCTCGACCAAGCCGGGTAAGGGGTGTTACACCTCATGCTACACTCCATCATCAATGGTCGTTCGGTCGATTTTGGGAAGTCAATAGTGGATGAGGTATATTCTTGCATTAATTGAAAATCAAGCCCCTTGATTTTCCCTAACTTGATTACAGCATTATGCCAGAAGAATGATGTTTTTGAAGACCGCAAAATGGATGAGGTAAAGGTAGGGAAGAACCCCCTCACTCCAGACCAAATTCTAGGGTTAAGGGGTTTTAACGAAGATGCCCCATCAGAGACATTTACTGGAGGGGCTAAGACGTTTACTACAGCATAAGTTGCTTCGTTGGTAGCCTCAACACAACGCTTACGCACAAACATGGAAGAGATGCGAAGCAACTTGAAAACCTTCTTTAGGTATGTCAATGAGAGAGATGCAGTACTCAATGCCTATCTGAAAGAGATGTTGCCGCATATGGAAGTGAACTTCCCCGATGTCTTATTTATTTCCCCGAAGGATCCTCCTACCACCATGAGAGATAGAACATCTCGTTCAACGCCTACTTCAAAGAAAAACACTACACCGCATTCGAAAACTTCCCAAGGAGAGACAACTACAAAAGAAACCCCAACTACAAGCAAAGCCCGTTCACAGCCCCATCACTCAACTCAAGAGAAAGCCCTCACTGATGCCACCACAGACCAAAGTAAGAAGAGAAAGAGAAAAGGAAAGGAACCAATGCAGTCCCCACCGACCGAAGACCCTGCCAATGACCCTGTCACCATTGAGAGTGATGAGGAGGACTTGATGGACCACACTCCTATACCATCACCTGCCCCGACTTTAGATGTCGCGGCAAAGACAAAAACTCGCCAGAAGCGCACGACAGGTCGTGTGTGGAACTCCCCTGCCGAGAAGAGTGATTCTTCAGAAACGGATGATGATGATGACCAGCCCGAGCAGCTTGCCCAGGAAGCCCAGAACGAAGCAGCCCCACCACCAGAAATGGATGCCACTGACCCACCCATTGCTTCGCTAAAGAAGAAGGGCATCAAGCACAAGGCAACCAGAACAACACCACCAAAGTAGGACCCCAACGAGGTACCTCTGCATTGCATTTAGGTTAGTTTCATTTCATTTACTTTTCATGCATTGGGGACACTACATCTTTCAAGTTTGGGGAGTAGTGTTCATAGTTAGTCATTTGCATTTGTAGTTGGAAATAGAATTTTGTTATGGCATATTGTTTAGTTTAGAGACAGTTTTATGAAAAAATTGAGGATGTCCAATGATGAGTAATTTTTATGGCTTTTGATTGATTGAATTGTAACCCCCTTAACCCGGCCTAGATGGTTGACCCGAATTAAGAAAGTCACACGGGGAAAACCAAAGTCAACCCGAAAGTCAACCTTGATTAACGACCCTTTTTTTTTCTTTTTAAACTTGTCTAGATGCACATTAAGCCTAATGGTGATCCCACAAACATCATACCAAAAGATCACAACCATCAGAGATCAAACAGGGACTCAATTGAACAATTTACAACTTTAGGGACCAAATTGTAAATTCTGATAAATTTAAGGACTTAATCCAAATTGAAGTTACCAACTTGAAATTAATCAGGTTTCATGCTTCCCTGTGAAATTTCAGCTAAAAAGGACTTCCCAAACTCATACAATTGCACAAACAAGTTTCAGGACCAAAACGCAAACTTTTCAAAACACATAACTGCCAATGTCAGCCCCAACGGTCAACCGTTCCGAAACGGGGGACAGCCCGTTCCGAAACGCGAGGCCGTTCCGAAACGGGGGTCTGGCAGAGGCTAAACCGTTCCGGAACGGCCCCTCCCGTTTCGGACGCCTGGGCTCATTTAAGGCACCCGTTCCGAAACGGTAGGTGCTGTTCCGAAACACCCTGCCCAGATTGCTTCAAAACATCACTTTAAACATGCAATTACACATCCAAACATGCTCCGAACACTACCAAACTTTGCCAACATGCAATTCAACATATAAACAACATATTAGCATCAACAATTCATCCAATCATCATCATATGCAAAAAACCCCAATTCTATAGGCATGCTTCCTACACAAGCTAGGCATTCAAACACCAAACTTACAAAGCAAGCATATAAGGTTCCAATTCAAAAGCCAACAAACACATCAACATATATCATACTTAGGGAGTCTCCAACACCTCCCAAAACATACACATTGGTCCCCCATTGCCAAAACATACAAAAGCTAAATGCATTTATAAAACCTTCATACTTTGAGCTTCACTTGAACTTGATTGCTTGCCCTTTCTTGCTGCCCTCAAGGTACTCTAATGCTCTGCATTATTGAATTCAGAAAACGAAGAGAGCGTAAGCAAAAGCTTAGTGAGGAAAGCTCTTAAAAACCATTCAATAATGCAATTCAAAACATTTACAAAACATGCTTTAAATCAACCTTTTCACATGCTCAAAAGCATTCTTAACAAGCAAACTCATGCTTCAACATAAACATTAAAACAAGCATCTCATGCTTCTCAATATTCTTAACATGTCATATTGGCTCAAGTGAAACATTCCATTTATTAAAACAAGTTCAACAACTTTCCCAAGGACTTTTAAACACCTTGGCCCCAAGGACTTTTAAACACCTTGGCCTATGGACTTTTAAACACCATAGAAAGTATCTCATCAAGGACTTTTAAACACCTTGATCCCAAGGACTTTTAAACACCTTGGCCATGGACTTTTAAACACCATGAATGAATCACATCAAGGACTTTTAAACACCTTGATCCCAAGGACTTTTAAACACCTTGGCCTATGGACTTTTAAACACCATAGAAAGGATCACCTAAGGACTTTTAACCACCTTAGTGTCCGTAACAAGAACCATCCAAGGACTTTTAACCACCTTGATGTTCTTAGGTAACAAGGCTCACTCAAGGACTTTTAACCACCTTAGTGACCTTAACATTTTAAAAACATCACTTGCCAATATACATCATTTTCATCACTTACATCACTGTTTTAAAGCATCAAACCAAGCCATATTCATCATGCATTTAAAAGCATTAAACCACATCATTTCAATGTACAAAAGCAAGGAACTCCTACCTAGAGTTACCTTCAACATATGGCTTACATCAACAGCAAAAACCATGCTAAAACATGCTTTCAAAACAGTATGTAAAACATGCAAATTATCATTTCGCATCACAACAAAGTCATGGCCACCACTAGAGAGAAAATTCCGAAAACTTACACTCGAGCTTAGCAAAGTTGTTTAGACTTAAACTAAGCTCCCAAGACATTGGTTTCAAAGCCGAAAACCCATTTTCACTCACCGATTCCACTTCGCCACTTGCCGAAGCACGAATTCAAGCTTCCGGATCAACAACTCTTGGATCCAAAGATGCCTCCCCTGATCAAACACATTAAAGCAGAGGTTTAATGCATCATCAAGCATCAAAAGCTTCAATGAAAGCACTCAAACTCGCTGCTCTCATTCAAACACCAATTTCGGCCACCAAACACCACCGAAATTGCATCCAAACCACTTCTAAACAAAGCCCAGCCATAAACCAGCAAAACCTAACATCCATCAACACCAAACAACATCTAAAAACAACCTATTAACATCCTTATACCTCCAGCAACAACAGATCCACAAGATCACCTCAAAAACTACCTTAAAACACAAGCTAAACTTAGGAAACTCAACCTATCCGGGATTGCATTGATCAAAACTCATTTCCTTATCAATTTAGAGATCATTTAACATCAAAAACATCTCTTAAATCACAGATTACTCAGATCTAACGAAAATCATCAAAAATCATCAAAATCTTGCATAATAAGCCAAGATTCATTTCAACACTTTAAAACCTTTAATTAAACATCAATTAAGAGTTGAGAACTTGGGAATTTCAGTAAAGAACTGATAGTTTAGAGGAGAAGGGCGTTCTTACCTCCAAACTTGTGTTTCTCCACTTTTTGGAATGAAAAACCTTGATGAAACTTGTAGCAATGGAAGAGATTTTGAAGACACAATGATTTGCTATCAATTGAGAGTTGAAAGGAGGATTTTAGGTGAAGAAATCAGATCAAATTCTCTGGAAAATGTAATGTTTGGTTGGAGAGAAAATGAGAGAAAGAAAATTGGAAAAGTTGGTTAGAAAATCTAAAATAGCCAAAATGGCTTCCCTCCAATTTTAATAACCTTTAAAATCAGAATTTAGACTTAAAATATCTTGGAAAAATCTGGAGAAATCACTTTTGGATTAATAGCTCCTTAAAGATTCAAAGTTTCAACTCTTTATAAAACAGCCACCAAACTTGCGAAAATTACATTTTGGTCACTAGCCAAAATTTCAACCTTCCAAAACTCATTTTCCAAAATTGATTTCACAGTTCATCTAATTATATTAAAAGATGATTTTAGAGCATTTTTCCATATTTTTAATGCAACCCGAACTAGGCTTTCCTAATTTTACCACTTAAGATTCGAACAGGACTTTGACCAAACCGGTCAACGCCCAAAACTTCCAAGCCCAAAACCGGGGCGTTACAACTCTCCCCCCCTTAAGAAATTTCGTCCTCGAAATTTACCTGAAGGAAAGAGATAAGGAAACTGCTTCAGCATGTCTTCCTTCCGCTCCCACGTGGCTTCCTCAACACCGCGATGCTTCCACAGCACCTTCACCAACTCAATGGTCTTGCCACGAAGAACCTTGCTATCCGAATCCAGAACCTTCACCGGTTCCTCATCATAGGTCAAATCCGGATTCAAAACCACTTCCTCCACAGGCATCACATGCGAAGGATCAGATCTATACTTCCGGAGCATAGAAACATGGAACACATCATGAATCTTCTCCAACTCCTGAGGTAACCTCAACCGATACGCAACAGGACCCACACGCTCAACCACCTCATATGGTCCAATGTATCTAGGGCTCAACTTGCCCTTCCGGCCAAACCTCATCACCTTCTTCCAAGGCGAAACCTTCAAGAACACACGATCACCCACCGCATACTCTATCTCCTTACGCTTCAAATCCGCGTAAGACTTCTGCCGATCAGAGGCCGCCCTCAACCGCTCACAAATGAGCTTCACCTTCTCTGTGGTCCCTTTCAACAAAGCAGGCATCGAAACCAACTTTTGACCAGTTTCAGCCCAACAAAGAGGAGTCCTACACTTCCTCCCGTACAAAGCCTCATAAGGTGCCATCTGTATGCTCGCCTGATAACTGTTGTTATAAGCAAACTCAACCAAAGGCAGATGCTTCTCCCAAGAACCTTGGAACTCAATCACGCAGCATCTCAACATATCCTCCAAAACCTGAATAACTCGCTCAGACTGACCATCCGACTGAGGATGATAGGAGGTACTGAAATGCAACCTTGTACCCAGAGCTTGATGCAAACACTGCCAAAACCGCGATGTGAACCTCGGATCCCTATCCGACACAATCGACTTAGGCACACCATGCAGCCGCACAATTTCAGCAATGTACAGCTCTGCCAGCTTATCCAAAGAGAACGTAGTATGCACAGGCAAGAAATGTGCACACTTCGTCAGGCGATCCACAATCACCCAGACCGAATTCTTCTTCGAAGGAGACAAAGGTAAACCAGATACAAAATCCATGGTAACCCTCTCCCACTTCCACTCAGGGATTTTCAACGGTTGCAACAAACCAGAAGGAAACTGATGCTCAGCCTTAACTCGCTGACACACCAAACACTTGCTCACGAACTCCGCAACATCCTTCTTCAAACCAACCCAATAGTACTCATCACGAAGATCACGATACATCTTAGTACTACCAGGGTGCATAGCAAAAGGACTACTATGACCTTCAGTCAGAATAGCACGCCTCAACTCAGCATCATTGGGCACAACTATCCGACTACCAAAACACAGCACACCATCATCATTGAAACAGAAATCCGAAGGTCTACCCTCCGCGATATCCTGAACATGAGACACCAAGGAATCATCCAACAACTGCTTATCCTTGATCAACTGAACCAAAGATGGCTTCACTTGTAACTCAGCCACAAGACCACCATCACGCGATATGCTCAAGCTAGCAAACATGGCTCTCAACTCAACAGCTACCTTCCTACTCAAGGCATCAACAACAACATTAGCTTTTCCAGGATGATACTCAATCGTCAGATCATAATCCTTGAGCAACTCCAACCAACGCCGCTGTCTAAGATTCAACTCCTTCTGAGACATCAGATACCTCAAACTCTTGTGATCCGTGTACACAGTACACTTCTCACCATACAGATAATGCCTCCAGATCTTCAGAGCAAAAACCACTGCAGCCAGCTCAATATCATGCGTAGGGTAATTGCGCTCATGCACTTTCAACTGCCGCGATGCATAAGCCACCACCTTACCCTCCTGCATCAGCACACACCCCAAACCAACATAGGATGCATCACTGTAAACCACAAACTCTTTCCCTGATTCAGGCTGAATCAAGATAGGAGCTTGTGTCAAAGCCGCCTTCAGCTTCTCAAAAGCCTGCTGTCTCGCTTCTGTCCACTCATACTTAACATCCTTCTGCAACAGCTTCGTCAAAGGAGCAGCAATCTTGGAAAAACCATCCACAAACCTCCGGTAGTATCCCGCCAAACCAAGGAAACTACGGACCTCATGAACAGACTTAGGAACCTTCCAGCTCATCACCGCCTCAATCTTCTGAGGATCAACACGAATCCCCTCAGCTGAGACAACATGCCCAAGAAAAACCACCTCTCTTAGCCAGAACTCACACTTGCTCAGCTTAGCATAAAGCTGATTCTCCAACAAAGCTTGCAAAACAACCCTCAAATGCTCTTCATGCTCTTCCTCAGTACGCGAGTACACAAGGATATCATCAATGAACACCACAACAAACTTGTCCAGGTATTCATGAAACACACGATTCATCATGTCCATGAAAGCAGCAGGAGCATTTGTCAACCCAAACGGCATCACAAGGAACTCATAATGCCCATACCTTGTCCTGAAAGCTGTCTTAGGCACATCCCCATCTTTCACCTTCAACTGATAATACCCTGACCTCAAGTCAATCTTAGAGAACACAGCAGCTCCCCGAAATTGATCAAAGAGATCATCAATCCTCGGCAAAGGATACCGATTCTTGATAGTCAACTTGTTCAGCTGACGGTAATCAATGCACATCCTCATAGTGCCATCCTTCTTCTTCACAAACAAGACCGGTGCTCCCCAAGGTGACACACTCGGCCGGATGAAACCACGATCAAGCAACTCTTGCAACTGCGTCTTCAGCTCCTTCAGCTCCTTAGGTGCCATTCTATAGGGAGTAATGGACACAGGAGTTGTATTCTCATACAGCTCAATTCCAAACTCCACCTCGCGGTTAGGAGGTAAACCAGGCAACTCCTCAGGAAAAACACCAGGAAACTCCTTTACAACCCTGATATCTTGCACCCTCAACTCCTTAGAGCTAGGATTCATCACAAAAGCTAGATAAGCTTCACAACCTTGCCTCAGCATCCCGCTCGCCTCCAGAGAAGATACCACATTGGCAAGAAACTTCACATTCTCACCAACCACCACAACTTCATAATCATCCGCAAGCTTAAGCGAAACACGCTTATTCTCACTATCCACAACAGCACGATGCTCAGCAAGCCAATCCATACCAAGGATCACATCAAAACCATAGAAGGGCAACTCCATAAGATCAACATGAAAGACATGCTCTTGAACAACCAAAGGACACCTTCTATACAACTTTCGAATCACAACAGTCTCACCAAAAGAACTAGTGACCCGAACACCAACATCCAAAGACTCAAAAGGCAAACCAAGCAATTCAGCATGCTCACGAAGAATATATGAATGCGTAGATCCAGAATCAATCAAAGAAAGCAATGACAAGGACTGCAAAGTAAAGGTACCTGCAATCACATCTGCATCATTCCTGCCCTCTCTCTGAGCATACACCCTCGCTTGGCCTCCACCTTCAGGCTGAATAGCTACAACATGAGCTACCCCTCGGCCACCTTCCTCTCTTCTCTGGAAATTACCACGGCCGCGCCCACGACCTCTCTGCGGTGCAGCAACAACAGGAGCACGCACCTGCTCACCAGCCAACCTCGGACAATCTCGTCTGATGTGGTCCGCAGAACCACAATTCCAGCACCCATTTCCACCAGCATTACCAGCTGTCACAACAGGAGCTTGTGCCACTCTCTCAGCACGAGGACAATCACGCTTCAAGTGACCACGGGAACCACAGATCCAACAAGCACTAGGGTCAGCTCTAGCACCACCACCCCTAACAGGCACACCACCACCTCTCCTGGCTGAGGACTGATACTTCTGATCCCGTCCCCTCTTGTTCCGTCCACCTCCGGAACTATACTCAGCAGCTCGCTTGCCAGCACCCTTAGCAGACAAACTCAGGTTCATCTCAACATCCTTTGCTCGACCCACCAACACATCAAAATCAACATACTCGGTGGCCAGCAAATACATCTTAACATCCGTCACAAGACCGTAACGAAACCTCTCGCACCTAGCCCTCTCATCAGGTATCAGCTCCGGTGCATACTGACTGAGCCGTACAAACTGTACCTCGTACTCAGCTACACTCATGCTCCCTTGGGTAAGAGACATGAATTCCCGCTTTTTCTCGTCCAGATATCTCACTCCCAGATATCTTCTTTTAAACACATTCTGAAAGAATGTCCAGGTAACATCGGCTTCCGCCATACCAGAAATGGTAGTCGTCCACCATGTATAAGCATCGTCCTGCAGCAAGGACACAACACAGCCCAGCTTTTGCACATCCGTGCAACTCATCTGACCCAAGATACGCTTGGTACTTTCCAGCCAAGCCTCAGAACTCTCAGCTGATAAACCTCTAAACTCAGTCCCTCCAAGACTGCGCAGACGCTCCAAAGGCAATCTGACTCCAGCATCTCCCTGATGCCCAGCTCCCTGAGCTCCAGCTACTGCTGCTCGAAAAGCACCCGCAATAGCTTGTACCAAAGCAGACATATCAGGCATAGCTTGCCCCTGACCAACCTCTGGTCCAGCAGCTCCAGCACCAGCATCAGCTGCAGCTTCAGCTCTCGCACCTCCAGCACCACCACCAGGCGGAGGAGGGGGTAACACAACATTACCAGCGTGTTCTTCATTCTCATTCTCATTAGGAGCCGTAGCTCTCGCATTACCTCTTAACTCTCTACGTGGTGCCATACTTTTACCATGCAATCACAACACAAATAAAACAAAATCAGGCCCAGCAAGGTAAGCAATCCAAGTATTCAAGCTCAATTTCATTTCAAAACAACATCTTTCCTTTAGCTTTTGTTTGGCAATGGGTACCCTCAGTATGCAACATCACAACATACAACTCAATTACATCAACATCACAACATACAACTCAAGCCACTGAACATGCTTTCAAACAACAAGCATACAAGGCAAACATGCTTCAATCATGCATACAAACATTCCCAATTACTCGAGAACTCAGCTCTGATACCACCAAATGTAACCCCCTTAACCCGGCCTAGATGGTTGACCCGAATTAAGAAAGTCACACGGGGAAAACCAAAGTCAACCCGAAAGTCAACCTTGATTAACGACCCTTTTTTTTTCTTTTTAAACTTGTCTAGATGCACATTAAGCCTAATGGTGATCCCACAAACATCATACCAAAAGATCACAACCATCAGAGATCAAACAGGGACTCAATTGAACAATTTACAACTTTAGGGACCAAATTGTAAATTCTGATAAATTTAAGGACTTAATCCAAATTGAAGTTACCAACTTGAAATTAATCAGGTTTCATGCTTCCCTGTGAAATTTCAGCTAAAAAGGACTTCCCAAACTCATACAATTGCACAAACAAGTTTCAGGACCAAAACGCAAACTTTTCAAAACACATAACTGCCAATGTCAGCCCCAACGGTCAACCGTTCCGAAACGGGGGACAGCCCGTTCCGAAACGCGGGGCCGTTCCGAAACGGGCATAGCCCGTTTCGAAACGGGGGTCTGGCAGAGGCTAAACCGTTCCGGAACGGCCCCTCCCGTTTCGGACGCCTGGGCTCATTTAAGGCACCCGTTCCGAAACGGTAGGTGCTGTTCCGAAACACCCTGCCCAGATTGCTTCAAAACATCACTTTAAACATGCAATTACACATCCAAACATGCTCCGAACACTACCAAACTTTGCCAACATGCAATTCAACATATAAACAACATATTAGCATCAACAATTCATCCAATCATCATCATATGCAAAAAACCCCAATTCTATAGGCATGCTTCCTACACAAGCTAGGCATTCAAACACCAAACTTACAAAGCAAGCATATAAGGTTCCAATTCAAAAGCCAACAAACACATCAACATATATCATACTTAGGGAGTCTCCAACACCTCCCAAAACATACACATTGGTCCCCCATTGCCAAAACATACAAAAGCTAAATGCATTTATAAAACCTTCATACTTTGAGCTTCACTTGAACTTGATTGCTTGCCCTTTCTTGCTGCCCTCAAGGTACTCTAATGCTCTGCATTATTGAATTCAGAAAACGAAGAGAGCGTAAGCAAAAGCTTAGTGAGGAAAGCTCTTAAAAACCATTCAATAATGCAATTCAAAACATTTACAAAACATGCTTTAAATCAACCTTTTCACATGCTCAAAAGCATTCTTAACAAGCAAACTCATGCTTCAACATAAACATTAAAACAAGCATCTCATGCTTCTCAATATTCTTAACATGTCATATTGGCTCAAGTGAAACATTCCATTTATTAAAACAAGTTCAACAACTTTCCCAAGGACTTTTAAACACCTTGGCCCCAAGGACTTTTAAACACCTTGGCCTATGGACTTTTAAACACCATAGAAAGTATCTCATCAAGGACTTTTAAACACCTTGATCCCAAGGACTTTTAAACACCTTGGCCATGGACTTTTAAACACCATGAATGAATCACATCAAGGACTTTTAAACACCTTGATCCCAAGGACTTTTAAACACCTTGGCCTATGGACTTTTAAACACCATAGAAAGGATCACCTAAGGACTTTTAACCACCTTAGTGTCCGTAACAAGAACCATCCAAGGACTTTTAACCACCTTGATGTTCTTAGGTAACAAGGCTCACTCAAGGACTTTTAACCACCTTAGTGACCTTAACATTTTAAAAACATCACTTGCCAATATACATCATTTTCATCACTTACATCACTGTTTTAAAGCATCAAACCAAGCCATATTCATCATGCATTTAAAAGCATTAAACCACATCATTTCAATGTACAAAAGCAAGGAACTCCTACCTAGAGTTACCTTCAACATATGGCTTACATCAACAGCAAAAACCATGCTAAAACATGCTTTCAAAACAGTATGTAAAACATGCAAATTATCATTTCGCATCACAACAAAGTCATGGCCACCACTAGAGAGAAAATTCCGAAAACTTACACTCGAGCTTAGCAAAGTTGTTTAGACTTAAACTAAGCTCCCAAGACATTGGTTTCAAAGCCGAAAACCCATTTTCACTCACCGATTCCACTTCGCCACTTGCCGAAGCACGAATTCAAGCTTCCGGATCAACAACTCTTGGATCCAAAGATGCCTCCCCTGATCAAACACATTAAAGCAGAGGTTTAATGCATCATCAAGCATCAAAAGCTTCAATGAAAGCACTCAAACTCGCTGCTCTCATTCAAACACCAATTTCGGCCACCAAACACCACCGAAATTGCATCCAAACCACTTCTAAACAAAGCCCAGCCATAAACCAGCAAAACCTAACATCCATCAACACCAAACAACATCTAAAAACAACCTATTAACATCCTTATACCTCCAGCAACAACAGATCCACAAGATCACCTCAAAAACTACCTTAAAACACAAGCTAAACTTAGGAAACTCAACCTATCCGGGATTGCATTGATCAAAACTCATTTCCTTATCAATTTAGAGATCATTTAACATCAAAAACATCTCTTAAATCACAGATTACTCAGATCTAACGAAAATCATCAAAAATCATCAAAATCTTGCATAATAAGCCAAGATTCATTTCAACACTTTAAAACCTTTAATTAAACATCAATTAAGAGTTGAGAACTTGGGAATTTCAGTAAAGAACTGATAGTTTAGAGGAGAAGGGCGTTCTTACCTCCAAACTTGTGTTTCTCCACTTTTTGGAATGAAAAACCTTGATGAAACTTGTAGCAATGGAAGAGATTTTGAAGACACAATGATTTGCTATCAATTGAGAGTTGAAAGGAGGATTTTAGGTGAAGAAATCAGATCAAATTCTCTGGAAAATGTAATGTTTGGTTGGAGAGAAAATGAGAGAAAGAAAATTGGAAAAGTTGGTTAGAAAATCTAAAATAGCCAAAATGGCTTCCCTCCAATTTTAATAACCTTTAAAATCAGAATTTAGACTTAAAATATCTTGGAAAAATCTGGAGAAATCACTTTTGGATTAATAGCTCCTTAAAGATTCAAAGTTTCAACTCTTTATAAAACAGCCACCAAACTTGCGAAAATTACATTTTGGTCACTAGCCAAAATTTCAACCTTCCAAAACTCATTTTCCAAAATTGATTTCACAGTTCATCTAATTATATTAAAAGATGATTTTAGAGCATTTTTCCATATTTTTAATGCAACCCGAACTAGGCTTTCCTAATTTTACCACTTAAGATTCGAACAGGACTTTGACCAAACCGGTCAACGCCCAAAACTTCCAAGCCCAAAACCGGGGCGTTACATGAATGTTTATGACTGTTGCGATGGGTAGAACTAACTTTAGGGCTTGATGTGTTGGGTTTTTCGGGGCTCGATTCGATCAACCGATTATGCTTGCCAAGTGGTGGAGAGGTGGATTTTTGGGTGGAAGGGTTTAGGAAGCTAAAAGAATAAAGACACGATGATTTATAGTGGTTCAACCTTCTAACCAAGGTCTACATCCACTACCTTAGCTTCCTACTAAGGATTTCACAATCAATCCACTAATTGATTCGTCCCCTTTTCTAGGCTTAGGAGGAAACCCTTTACAACGATCAAGCTTCTACCCAAAGCCTTGATCAAAACCCTCGAAGCTTTCTACCCAAAGCTTGAAGGAACCCCTCTCTTACAAGAGATAAACAAAGAAGCAAACTTGAACCCTCTAATAGGTGTTTTGTTTGCACAATGAAGCACTCACCCAAAACCTAAGCACTTGAGCAAATTTAACAATGTAAGCTCACAAGTGTTGTCTAAGCAAGAAATGAACGATTTAAGCTCTAGACAAATTTTTCACTCATAATGTTGTAACAATTGAAGCTCTTGTCAATCTTGATGCTTGGAGGTCTTATTTATACTCCAAATTGAGTTTGTAGCCATTTATGGCCGTTGGGATCAAAATATAGCCGTTTGAAGACTTTAATTTCCTCCAAAATGCAATTTAGCTGCTACCCGTTTCGGAACGCCTCAAGCCCGTTTCGGAACGCCTTCTTTATAGAGATAGCCGTTGCAGCCTGTCGGGGTACCCGTTTCGGAACACCCTATACCCGTTTCGGAACGCGTATCGGAACGCCTTAATCCTGTTTCGAAACGCCTGCATTTTGAATATTAGTTGGGAAAGAGCCGTTGGGGTTTATAGCCGTTAGGGTCGTTGCCACGTAGGCGTATCGAAACGGACTATACCGTTTCGGAACGCTTGGCCCGTTTCGATACGAGTATCGAAACGTTTTGCCACTGGAATCCCCCTGTTTCGAAACGCCCTATGGTGTTTCGAAACGCCCTATGGTTTTTGAGAAATTTGGCCTTTGAAACACATTAAAAACCATTTAAAAACTTCCTAAACATAATTTCAAGATGTTTGGACTTTAGAAATGTTTTAAATTCTTTTTAAATTAGTCCAAAATATTTTTCAAATATTATATCAAAACATTAGTTCTACATGATGCTTTATGATTAAACTATTATGTGATTGCATGCTCTTTATGCTTAAGAAGAATTAGAGAATTTTTGGTAAAGACTCTTGCATGCCTTAGTATATGTAATATTAATGAACTTGAATGATAAATGAAAGCATGAAAGGCTTGTTTGAACTCCCTTTTTGTTTATTACATGTGTTGGAAAATAAATAAATGCTTCGGCATAGCTGTAGAGGGACACTCCGCTTTGTGTTGCATTGCTTGGAAACCTAACTTAAATAAATGGCAGCAACATCAAAGGAGTGAATGAAAGTAGTCACGGGATTACTCTACTTACTAGCTCGGTGATGAAATGTTTGCTCCATATTCATCTAGAGCTGAGGACGGTAGTTGTGATCAGTTGATTCCCCTCGTAATAGTGTCAAAAAAAGTTAGAATTATGGGAGTAAAAATGTGCTTAAATTGACCGATGCATAATAGGGTATTATAGAGAACTTAGCTATAAATTTTCTAACTTTGTTAAGCATAGATTGGATGGAATTACGCACACATAATGCAAAGAATCTAGTCTTAAGGAAAAGTTCTTAAAATCTTGATTTGTCTACCATGTGAAGCCTATATTTTTCTGAGGACTGAAATTTTTCCATAGCACTATCTTGAACTAAACTTTGCCATTGCATTCTCTCTGTTTTTCTCTACTCATTACTTGAGGAAAAGTAATAGCTTAAGTTTGGGGTGTGATAACCTCGTAAAGAGCATACAATTCATGCCTTTTTACTTAGTTATTTGCTTGTCTTTAAGCTCATTTCATTTGCATTTAGTTGCATGTGGTGTTGTTAGTTTGGTTGTTTTGATTTAATTAAGAAATGGGTGCTGCTTCAGGAAGGGTTGTTCTGGTATGGTGATGTGCGTGTATGCAAGGGAGTGTGGCATAGCAAAGAAACGTTGCGGCATTTTGGACGGCAATTCTAGGCGCAAAAAGGACAAAGCAACGGAGATATTTTCCAGCCCACGTAAAGAGAACCCTCATTTGCATGTTGTGCTTGGTATATCCTAGGGAATATTCCCTAGGATACACAAGGAATGTTTAGGGCACAAAACCCTAGGAGCCTCCAGTATATAAAGGAAAAGATACCCACATAAAGGGGGAGGTGAAAAAAGTTACTTTTTGGTGCTAAGAGTGAGGAGATAAGGTGGCTACTTTCCATCTTCTTCCTCAACTTGGTGTCCTCCATTGTCGAAGCTCCAAGGAGTGACCTTTCTGGCCTTTGAGAGAAGCAGCAAGTCTAGGGTGGTTCGTGGCAGTCCAAGGCAGCACGGGAGATTTCCTCTTTTCTTTGTTGTTTGCTTTAACTATTTTTATTTTGGAAAATGGGTTGTTTAAGACGAATGATGATGGATGATTTGTACCCAGCCATGAACTAACTTTAGAAGGCTTGGGTTTGTTATGGATGATTTTGTTTTAGTTTTTAATGGATGTTTAGCATGTTTCCAGTGTCATATGCTTTGTCTACTTTTTATTGCCTTAAGTTTGTAAGAGCTTTCGAGAGTTAGTCATTACTTAAGTGTTAGATTAGCTTAGTGGTCGAGAGAGCTGAGCTTAGATCCACGTAGACAATGGGGTTGGCTGCAGAGAGGCACAACTCTAACTCACCTTAGAGATAAGGATAGAGTTTTAACAACTAAAAAGGGTAGCACCTAAACGATAATTAGCTTCCTATGTTTCATGCTGAGAGGTATTGCCATAGCATTCTGGTCGTCAAGTTTCTTGCTAGAGATAGTTTAGAAACACTATAGGAAACCCTGTCGAGCATAGTTTGAGCTGGAAGGTGTTAGATAAACATTAGAACTAGACGCAGGAGTCTTTCGCAAACCCAGCCTGTCATTCCTATAGAGAGTTTCGCATTCAATTGAGGACCTTGCAACTTATTCAGTTCACTTCAATTTTATTTAATTGCTTTTGCTACAGCATTTCTGATTTTTTTTCCCACTTGCTATCACATTTATATTCAGTTTATATTTTGTGTGCTTAAACCTGACTTGAAATACCTCCAATCCCTGTGGAGACGATACTCACTGATCACTTTACTACTTGTTTCGACATGTATACTTGCACTATTTACGTATCATTTATAGTACACCACACAGCGCAACAGTGACGGATCAAAACGGGAAACAAGGATTCGAAACTGACACTGAAAAGATGCTTGCTTATTATTAGTATGCTTCTTTGTATATGTAAAAAAGTCGTGAACATCGGATGCGGAACTCGTAAATACGTGTTCGGCACTAATGACCTAAAACTGAAGATGTGAGAAGAAAAGGTAATAGTTTAGCTTGAAAGTTCAAGAGTTCCGAACAAAGTTGACGTTGTGTCGATACTGCGAAATGAAGCGACAGCTTCCAAGAGTAAGTCATGGCTCGACACGTTCTGGCCTATAAATACGCCACAAAGTGTATTGTAATTCGTTTTATTTCTTCATCTACTTTGAGATATCGATATGGGTTTGTTTGCACGTATTCGAAGGGAGTTTCGTCCTGATGCCTTGGGTTTGTTTGCACGTATTCGAAGGGAGTTTCGTCCTGATGCAAAATTTTTGTTTTCAGGTACTTTATAATTATCATGATTCTGCTTTAGTAATGGTAGATGTAGACAACTGTTTGTATCATTATCGAATTCAAATGGTTGCACCTGAAGGCAGCCCTTATGAAGGGCATAATTTTGAAGTTAGCATTTTCTTCCCACCCCATTACCCTATGAATCCTCCTAAGGTTATATAATTAGCATCCAAGATTGTTGTTATAGTATGTTCATTTTTTATACTAGAAGCATTTCAAAGAGTAATGTTATCTGTTTATGTAAGTTGCTTTAAAATTTTATGGGGACTTATTTCATCCCAACATCATTGAAGCTGGCGCAATTAGGCTGGACTTCCTCCATGAAAACTGGACCCCTGCTATCAGAGTTGTAGAGATTCTTGCGCGTATACTGGATTTGTTGCTTGTTCCTAACCCAGACGACCCTCACCCGGATTGTTAGGGTGTTGCTCTGATTTACAGGAACAATCCCCAGCGCTTTGCAAGCTTTGCGAGGAAGATTATGGGTTGAAATGTATTGGCCACACCTGCTTGTAATATTCATTTTTTGTTTATGTATTGTCCACTTATGCTAATTAAAGGTGTAGTATATTTTAACCTTGTGATCAAGTTCCGAAACCACAACTAGTACTGATTAGCAGAGAATGTGACGATTTTCGTTGATATTTTAAGTCTCAATCCTACCATAAAGAAACATTCTCGTCTTATTTAAATGACTCTTATGACGCGTTTATAAGTATATACCTCATAAGACAGTTTAGGGCGAATAACTCAATCTGTAAATAAGTTCGAACCTATGCATATTGGTTCTAACTCTTTTAAACTGGAACTTAAACTTAAAACGTTAGGAGACAATATAATTATCATGTTTGCAAATAAAAATTTTATACTTTATATGGGGAAGTCCGGTACTCGTTGGATTCTTCAAAAGATTGTTTATTTTTTTCATTTTTTTAAAACACGAAAAGACAGTTTAGAAGAAACTTTACAACTTTGCTAAATGATATGTTGAGTTATTATTTTTAAAAATTTGGAAATATGAATAAGAAATAAACTTTATTTTTGGTAACTTCAGTAGGCTCATTTAAGGAAGAAAATATTGTTTATAAATGAGTTGGTATTAATTACAAATAATGAATGACTATTTTGACAATATTTAATGTATGAACTAAAAAGAAATACATATATATATATAACCATATGGGAAGTTTAAATAATTTCAACTTTAAAATTTTAAGAGAATCATCAAAATATAGGATGTTTAAATAATAATGATACAAATAATCAAGTAATAATTTTTGGCATCATATGGTTGAATTTTTTTAATACTGGGGAGGTAATTCCCTGATGATGATGATGCTCTTGCCTTTATCCCGGCCGAAAATGGGTTTCTTCGTAGGGTGAGAGGTGACACAAACATCATTATCTGGTTGTTGTCTCTTCATGGGGGTGGCGGGGGACCTGGTGGTAGCAAGTGCAGGTGGAAGGACTTCAGTTGGTAGTGTAGGAAAGTCCTGAGCTGAGAAAGTTCCTACTTCTTCAAGTTTTCTCAATCCGTTAATGACTTGGACCCGCTAGGGGAGCCATCTGGTCGTATCACCAGAGGTTGCCGTATTCGATTCAGGAGACGGTGAAAAAGAAGGTGATATGAACCCAGTAATGTGACCCGAGTCATATAGATGTGCCCGATCGTGATTCTAGTAAGAAATGTTCTTTGCTACGGTTTGAACTCTGAGATATCATAAAACATACATGTGAGATGAATAGAAATATAATAAAAAAATAATGAAGAAAGGAATTGGATAGGTAATTTGGATTGTATGGTGGCTAAGGATGGAGGATGATAATCATGGAAAAGGTGTAAGTCAAAGGAGTGATGGGAGATGCTAAAGGCGGCGTGGATTTGTATGGTTGCAAGGATAGCAAATTGTGACCCTCTAGCTATAACGAGCTAGGAACCAACAATATACTTTGATGGAGTCAAGGTGGAGGAGTGTGGAACGTGACCCACAAGCTATAAGAGAGCTTGGAACCAACGCTATAGCAAAATGAAATGGATAGAAGACTACAAGCACAACTTGAAGCCGATAAAGTTCTCGCAAGAACAAGATGAAAGCAATCTTTCAAAGGTTTATATTCTCCAAAAAAAAGTCCTTACAAATGAACCTAAGGTGCCTATTTATAGTGTGACTAGGCACCATATGAAAAGTCACACAAAAGAGAGATGAATGCTCATCTAAATGCTATTGAATACAAATAAATGAAATGTTTCTTTCTTATCCTTTTGATGGATGAATTTTACTTTAAATTGAGATGAATTTAGCCTTAAATTCGTCCAAAAGGAGTGGTGACTCTTGGGCTGATTCATTTTGCTTGCAAATGGATAAAAGGGAATGAATGTGGACATAGGATGAATGTAGACATCCCACACATCCAAATCAGCTTGTCTCTTTGAATTCCTTGCTGATTTTATCACTTAATTTGATGATTAAATGACATTAAACCAGCCTTCATTGCTTGCCCATTTGTGGAATATGACCAGCCTTCAAAAAATGATAAATAAAGGCCTTGAATGCATAATTTGAATGATGATTATTGCATGTCCCTTCTCTTGAACATGAATGGCCTTCATTGGTTCATAATTTCAACCTTGAATAGGTGAATTATGAAGCTTAAATGCTTTGTTACTCTAAGAAGATGAACAGCCTTGAAGAGATGAAAAAATTCAGCCTTGAATTGCCTTCAATTGCCTTGTTTGCATGAGTAAAGATGGTCATCAATGACTTGTTTCCAAGTTGAAGTTGAAAAGTCTCTTCTTTAATCCACACGTCACATGAACCTAGACACACACACAAAGGATTTATTCAAACTTAAAATAATAGATGCATGAAACAATTAAAGAGTTAGTTAATTGAGTGAACTAGTTAAATGGATGAACTAGTTTAACTAAAGAACTAACTTTATTGAATTTAACTAAATGCATGAATGAAGTAGTTTAAAGAATGATTTAAGATACATAATTAAACTACTTCCCTAAATGAACTAAAACTATAAATGAAGTGCATGCTTGAATGGCTAGCACACTTTATCAATGCAATGGAAGTTTGAAATACTTAAATTCTCATGCAAATGCATGCATGAGCAAGGTAAGGCATTCCTCCCTTATTATTTCTTCTTTCTCACGTTCATGGCTTGTTGTAAACAAGCTTTCCATGGCTGATTGAAACTCCTTGGCCCGTGCACGTGTAATGGGGCCACTTGGGTACTTCTCCGGGTCCTTGTTCTTTCTCACGTTCTTGATGGTCATATCAGTCCCTCCCTCATTGATCCTTTTAACTACTTGAAATGGCCCATCTCCTCGAGGCTTCAATTTAGATTTCCGTTGGGATGGAAACCTTTCTTTTCCATTGTGCAACCACACCCAATCTCCCGGCTCAAAGACAACTCTCTTTCGACCCTTGTTTGCTTGCTGCTCATATTGCTTGGTTTTCTTTTCAATATTATCCCGCACTTGTTGATGAAGTGTCTTAACAAATTCAGCTTTGTTAAGTCCATCTTTATTCACAATTTGATCAGCGGGTAATGGCAATAAGTCCATCGGAGTTAATGGATTGAACCCATACACAACTTCAAAAGGAGTGTGTCCCGAGGTGGTATGGACTGATCGGTTATATGCAAACTCCACATGTGGTAAGCACTCTTCCCATGTCTTTAAATTCTTCTTAATAATGCTCCTAAGCAACGTGGAGAGTACTCGATTCACCACTTCGGTTTGGCCATCAGTTTGAGGGTGACAAGTGGTGGAAAATAGCAGCTTAGTTCCAATCTTACTCCATAGGGCTCTCCAGAAGTGGCTTAAGAACTTCACGTCTTGATCGGAAACGATAGTTCTTGGCACACCATGTAATCTCAAGACTTCCCTGAAAAACAAGTTAGCAATATGTAAGGCATCATTAGTCTTGTTGCAAGGAATAAAATGAGCCATTTTGGAAAATCTATCCACTACTACAAAGATGGAGTCTTTGTTATTTTTTGTGCGTGGAAGCCCTAGCACAAAATCCATTGAAATGTCCATCCATGGTGCTTCTGGAATAGGTAGTGGCGTGTAGAGTCCATGTGGCATGGCTTTAGACTTAGCCTTCTTGCAAGTGATGCAACGTTCACATAACCTCTCTACATCTCGTCTCATCTTTGGCCAATATAAATGCTCTTGAAGTATGGCCAAAGTCTTTGTAATTCCAAAATGTCCCATTAAGCCTCCTCCATGGGCTTCTTTGATAAGTAATTCACGTGTGGAACCTTGTGGAATACAAAGTCTTCCTTCCTTGAATAGGAACCCATTGTCCCTATAATAGTTTTCAAACGTTCCTTTCTCACAAGCTTTGTAAATTTTTTCAAAATCATAATCAGATTCGTATAAATCCTTAATGAAAACAAAACCCATCAACTTAGCTTCTAAGGTGTTTAGAAGAGCGTACCTCCGAGACAATGCATCGGCAACTATATTCTCCTTACCTTTCTTATATTTGATGACATAGGGAAAAGATTCAAGAAACTCCACCCATTTGGCATGTCGTTTGTTGAGTTTATGTTGCCCCCGAATGTGCTTCAATGCCTCATGATCGGTGTGAATAATGAACTCCTTAGGCCATAGATAGTGTTGCCATGTTTCCATTGCGCGAACAAGGGCATACATCTCCTTATCATATGTTGGATAATTCAACGTAGCTCCACTTAATTTCTCACTAAAATATGCTATAGAACGTCCACCTTGAGATAATACCGCTCCAATTCCCACACCTGATGCATCACATTCAATTTCAAACGTTTTATTAAAATCAGGTAAGGTAAGCAAAGGGGCATGAATTAAACATTCTTTAATGTCATTAAAAGATTTCTCTTGGTCTCCCCCCCCCCCCAGAAAAGTTAGCATTCTTCTTGATGACACTAGTTAAAGGGGCGGCAATGGTGCTGAAGTTTGGCACAAATCTCCGGTAAAAGCTTGCAAGTCCATGGAAACTCCTAACTTGGGAAATGCTTGCTGGTCGTGGCCATTCTTCAATGGCTTTAACCTTCTCTTTGTCAACCTCTAAGCCTTTAGAACTGACAACAAAACCAAGAAAGACAACTTTGTCAGTACAAAATGTACACTTGTCTAAATTAGCATATAACTTCTCATTTCTTAAAACCAACAAAACTGACCTCAAGTGTTGAACATGTTCTTCCATTGATTTACTATAGATTAAGATGTCATCAAAATAAACCACACAAAATTTACCCAAAAACGGTCTAAGAACATGGTTCATTAACCTCAAAAAATGTCCTTGGTGCATTAGTTAAGCCAAAAGGCATAACCAACCATTCATAGAGTCCTTGCTTTGTTTTAAATGTTGTTTTCCATTCATCACCTTCTCGCATCCTTATTTGGTGATAACCACTCTTAAGATCAATCTTAGAGAAAAGGTTAGAACCACTAAGCTCATCTAACATATCATCTAAACGAGGAATAGGGTGGCGATACTTTACCGTAATTTTGTTTACCGCTCGACAATCTACACACATGCGCCAAGTTCCATCCTTCTTTGGCACAAGTAATACCGGAACGGAACATGGGCTAAGGCTCTCCCTCACGTAGCCTTTGGCCATTAGTTCAGCCACTTGCCTTTGTAACTCCTTGGTTTCCTCGGGATTGCTTCGGTAAGCTGGACGGTTAGGAATGACGGCACCAGGAATGAAATCTATTTGATGTTCAATGCCACGGATTGGTGGCAGCCCACTTGGTATCTCCTCCAGAAATAATTCGTCAAATTCCTGCAACAAAGACACAATAGAAGAAGGCAAAGTGTGATCAAGTTGGTTAGTGTTCAATAAACTTTCCTTGTACACAAGTACAAGTAATTCCTTTCCCGACAGCAAACACTTTCTCAACTCTCTTTCTTTGGTAAAAACACTCATTTTCGCACCCTCACTTTGCTTACTCTCACTTGATTTTACCTCCATTTTTTATTCTCTCTCTTTGGCTCTTTCAATACTTTCTCTCAAATGTATTTGGTCTTTGTGAATTTGTTTTGGTGAAAGAGGGGCTAAGGTAATCTTTCTTACTCCATGGGTGAGTGTATACCGATTGGTATATCCATCATGCATGACTCGTTTATCGAATTGCCATGGCCTCCCAAGTAGTAAATGGCCAGCGTGCATCGGAACAACATCGCAAAGAACTTCATCCTTATACTTTCCAATGGAGAAAGCAACAAGAACTTGCTTGGTAACCTTGAGTTCTCCTCCGTCATTAAGCCACTGCAGCTTGTAGGGATGTGGATGCTTTGTGGTTGCTAATCCAAGTTTTTCTACCATAAGAGTACTAGCAACATTAGTACAACTACCTCCATCAATAATGACAAAGCATACCTTTCCATTAACATGGCAGCGAGTATGAAAGATATTCTCGTGTTGCTCATTCCCTTCATTCGCTTGCACACTTAGGCTCCTTTTCACAATAAGGGCCTCTCATTCTGCTGCATACTCTATATCATCATCTTCATCTTCTTGTATGGCAGCAACTTCATCTCCCTCCTCTTGTTCGGATTCAACCTCTCCATCATCACGAAGAAGCATAGTGTTTCGATTTGGGCATTGACTTGCAATATGCCCTCTTCCCAAGCACTTGAAGCATTGTATATCTCGGGAACGGTTTGGAACATTTGGAGCCTTACCTTTGCTAGTTTCGGCAATGGGTTTGGCACTCTTTGTTGGAACGCTTCGTTCTTTAGGCATAAAGGATGCCTTCTGTTTGTAGGTACCCTGCCCCCATTTAGGAGAAGAGCCTCCATAGGCACGAGTTGTGCCCTTCCTTTTGAGTTGCCTCTCGACCTTCATGGCCATATGAACCATGTCTTCGATCTCCACATAATGTTGCAACTCAACAGTGGCTGCAATATTAGGATCAAGGCCGGATAGAAATCTGGCCATGGTGGCTTCTCGATCCTCATCAATGTTGGCTCGGATCATGGCTACTTCCATCTCTTTAAAGTAATCATCAACACTACGGTTGCCTTGGGTGAGATTTTGAAGCTTGTTGAACAACTCACTATGATAGTGAGTTGGAACGAACCTCCTACGCATAACAGCCTTCATCTCATTCCAAGTAGAAATTGGATGTTCTCCATTGCGTCTCCTGCTAGATGTCAACTGATCCCACCATATTAGTGCATAATCTGTAAATTCAATGGCTGCAAGTTTTACCTTCTTAAGCTCGGAGTAGTTGTGGCACTCAAAGATGTGCTCAACCTTTTTTTCCCCATGCAAGATAAGCTTCAGGATCCGTTCTTCCTTGGAAAGAAGGAATGGTTATTTTGATGTTGCTAAGATTATCATCAACTCTTGGCCGAGCTCTTTGGTACCTAGGTTCTCGATGCCTCAAACTTTGTTGTGAGGCTCGCTCGTCTATGAGTTCTTCGTCCACCTCTCCCTCATACTCTTCCTCGTGATCTGAATTATGTCTTCGTTGAGATCTTTCCTCCAAATGATCTAATCGTTCTTGCATCGGCCCCAACCTTTGTTGCAACAACCTGTCCATCTCTCGGATAATATCTTGAAGATTGGAGTTAGTTGCATCTACATTAACATTATTACTTCCTCCAACAGAGTTTCTCACGGAATTTTGAGACATTATTAGTAACAAAAAAAATTAAAACCTCACAAACACAAAACCTCACCTATTCCTCTCCAAGAAAATGCACTCACACTCGTGTTTCACTCGGGATGGCTTTTACCCTTGATGTGCACTCTTGCCTTTTTCCACTCTTGCTCTCAATCAAGTCCTTTTAAGAACTTCCTCAAGGCTTGCAAATGGCTTGTAGAATTCGGCTGAAAAAAAAAAAACAAAACTTGGGAAAAAGAATTTGGAAGGTAGGATAAGAAAAAGTGGCAACAACAAAAAAAAGGTAAATTGTGAGAGTTGGTAAAGATGAAAAAATAGTAGTAAAAGAAAAAATGATGTATGATTTTTTTAATGAAGAATAGAGAATACGATGCCCCCTCCCTCTTTAACTTTCTCTAAATTTTTTTTTCGATTTTTTTTCTTTTTCTTTTTCCTTTTTTTTCTTTTTTTTTTCTTTTTTTCTTCAGAAGAGAGACATCGACTATCT
Organism: Hibiscus trionum; assembly: GCA_030270665.1. NCBI lineage: Eukaryota > Viridiplantae > Streptophyta > Magnoliopsida > Malvales > Malvaceae > Hibiscus > Hibiscus trionum. The sequence goes on along the minus strand of BSYR01000026.1, from coordinate 32,663,239 downwards.
TACTGAATCAACCTTGCTCTGATACCAATTGATATGAACCCAGTAATGTGACCCGAGTCATATAGATGTGCCCGATATTGATTCTAGTAAGAAATATTCTTTGCTACGCTTTGAACTCTGAGATATCATAAAACATACATGTGAGATGAATAGCAATATAATAAAAAAATAATGAAGAAAGGAATTGGATAGGTAATTTGGATTGTATGGTGGCTAACGATGGAGGATGATAATCATGGAAAAGGTGTAAGTCAAAGGAGTGATGGGAGATGCTAAAGGCGGCGTGGATTTGTATGGTTGCAAGGATAGCAAATTGTGACCCGCTAGCTATAACGAGCTAGGAACCAACAATATACTTTGATGGAGTCAAGGTGGAGGAGTGTGGAACGTGACCCACAAGCTATAAGAGAGCTTGGAACCAACGCTATAGCAAAATGAAATGGATAGAAGACTACACGCACAACTTGAAGCCGATAAAGTTCTCGCAAGAACAAGATGAAAGCAATCTTTCAAAGGTTTATATTCTCCAAAAAAAAGTCCTTACAAATGAACCTAAGGTGCCTATTTATAGTGTGACTAGGCACCATATGAAAAGTCACACAAAAGAGAGATGAATTCTCATCTAAATGCTATTGAATACAAATAAATGAAATGTTTCTTTCTTATCCTTTTGATGGATGAATTTTGCTTTAAATTGAGATGAATTTAGCCTTAAATTCGTCCAAAAGGAGTGGTGACTCTTGGGCTGCTTCATTTTGCTTGCAAATGGATAAAAGAGAATGAATGTGGACATAGGATGAATGTAGACATCCCACACATCCAAATCAGCTTGTCTCTTTGAATTCCTTGCTGATTTTATCACTTAATTTGATGATTAAATGACATTAAACCAGCCTTCATTGCTTGCCCATTTGTGGAATATGACCAGCCTTCAAAAAATGATAAATAAAGGCCTTGAATGCATAATTTGAATGATGATTATTGCATGTCCCTTCTCTTGAACATGAATGGCCTTCATTGGTTCATAATTTCAACCTTGAATAGGTGAATTATGAAGCTTAAATGCTTTGTTACTCTAAGAAGATGAACAACCTTGAAGAGATGAAAAAATTCAGCCTTGAATTGCCTTCAATTGCCTTGTTTGCATGAGTAAAGATGGTCATCAATGACTTGTTTCCAAGTTGAAGTTGAAAAGTCTCTTCTTTAATCCACACTTCACATGAACCTAGACACACACAAAGGATTTATTCAAACTTAAAATAATAGATGCATGAAACAATTAAAGAGTTAGTTAATTGAGTGAACTAGTTAAATGGATGAACTAGTTTAACTAAAGAACTAACTTTATTGAATTTAACTAAATGCATGAATGAAGTAGTTTAAAGAATGATTTAAGATACATAATTAAACTACGTCCCTAAATGAACTAAAACTATAAATGAAGTGCATGCTTTAATGGCTAGCACACTTTATCAATGCAATGGAAGTTTGAAATACTTAAATTCTCATGCAAATGCATGCATGAGCAAGGTAAGGCATTCCTCCCTTATTATGTCTTCTTTCTCACGTTCATGGCTTGTTGTAAACAAGCTTTCCATGGCTGATTGAAACTCCTTGGCCCGTGCACGTGTAATGGGGCCACTTGGGTACTTCTCCGGGTCCTTGTTCTTGATGGTCATATCAGAAGGCAAAGATGGCATACTAGGGTTCCTCACCATTTGAGGAGGTTGGTTGTTGTGACATGTTACTGTCAGTCGCCGGACCATGATTTCTCAGTAAGGAGAGGGGAGATGAGTGAAGCATGTGTAGTAGAGGTGTTCGTGGTTAACCAAAATACTATAACGGTTAACCTATAAGTTATGTTCTTAGCGCAAAAGTTATATGTTCTTAATGTAATTAGAGGGAAAATACATAGAGAATGTATCTAAGAATGCATAGAAAATTAGGGACTCATTTTTAATGGTTAACCAACGGTTAACCATGAACACCCCTAATGTGTAGAGAAGTGAAGGTTGCCTGGTAGATTTCCTTGTGCAGTTGTGTTGTATTTAAAAGGAAAATATCATGGAACTGGAAAGCCAAAAGACTAGAGTAATTTGGAGAAATTTAGACGTCGTTTATAATGGTAATTTGATATGAATTGGCGTGTATTTTTTACCTCCATTTTACATTTATTTTTCATCACCCTAATTTTGTACAATAAAGTAATTATGGTAAAATTTCTTTTGATTTTAGCCATGGTGTGGTATATTTTTGTCCAGAATCAACTCAGTATTTGTTATTATGAATACTCGATTCATAATGAAATAAGAAAATGTCATTCAAACTATTAGCCTTTTATTAGCATCTCCAACCTTCACACCATTTCACTAAAATGGTGTATTTTTTGTTACTATTTATTCTCCAACCCAACACCATATTTCAAATCCCCCTACCACCATTTTAGTGTTGTCTACAGTACCACACCATATTTGGTGCGGTAGCAAAACCAAATCTTTTTCAATTGAAAGAAAAAGCTAAGATGGTGCAAAGATATTATAGTGCAAAGGTTGGAGTTGGTCTCTATACACTAAAATAATATTAAATATCTTAGTTTGCACCATTTTGGTACAAAGTTTGGAGTTGATCTCTTTACACTAATTTCACTTATTCATTTTTTACAATTTTTTATATTATTTTCGACACCAAAATAGTGTTATAGTGTTAGTGAATGTTGGAGATGCAACAAAACTTTCAACCCTTCAAAGTGAGACAAAAGATTCTTTCCACATAGTAGAAGGCTGAACATGAAACAAGAAATTTATAATAGAAAAAGGATTTTTGACGGGGATATGGTGTTGTCTGTGCTACCGACGCTATCATGTGGTGCTGCATGTGCATTGTCACGATGGCCGCAATCGCACACCGCCACAACTGGGGAGGAACACCCTTTCAAAATGCCCTCATTGATGCCGGCCCCCGATATAGTTCCAAACAGCAAACACCATGTCGAGTCTCTTGACATTTTTCCAAACAACAACAAACATAGAATGCGATCATATCTTCCTACCAAAGAAACAAGGTTCGTGTTGAATACTATGTTTGTTGATGTTCATCCCCATAAATTGGCTAATAAAAGCCTTTCAAATACCATTGTTTGTCGACAAGAAAAACCTAAAAACATATACCGCTTCTCTAGTATGAACACAATGAAGTCCCTGGATAGTTGCCATCACCTCTAATAAAAACATAAACCTCACAAATAATGCTTACAGACGAAGACAACAAAGGAAAGAATTGCTAATGAGGGTTTGACAATATGGACTCAAAATGAGTCCTATTTATAATATAAACAAGAATATCGAACCCTGCATTTAGGATATATTTATAATAGAAAAAGATTTTGACGGGGATATGGTTCTTTGTTTGTAGTCCTTACATATAAACCTGTTTCGATACATATTTCGTTATAAATAAACCAAAATTATTTACAATTTAGATTAAAATTTAAGTTGGATGAGGGGGTTTCGAAATTTGTTATCCGGTTCCCGAACAGAATTATAACACTTATATTGAGGTTGTTCTACCCAATGCAACAATTGACAAGATATTGAAAAGACGTGTATTTAATGGGAACATGCATGTTTTAAAATTTGAACGAAGAATTTTTTCTTTTTTTTATTGAACATACAATATTTTAAAATATCGTAATCTTTTGATATTAGAACTGAAAAGACATTTTTTGGCGGGAACATCAAACTTTACGTCGTTCGAACCACTGAATATGTGTTTCGATGCGTGTGCATTGACAACTTAACGGATATTGTCAGTGAAAATATAATAATTTAGGTTTTTTATAAAAGTTTGAGACTGTATATGTTGGCGTTCAAAACATTTAATGGTTAATATGAAAGGAATGAATGGCAAGCAATATACGGGGAAAGTGTCAGTGAAAAGACTCGTTTATATTGGGATGCGTCTTTAAAATGTATTGAACACGCCAAATTTAAATTACACCTTCCTTCTGTCGGTAAGTAACGTATCCCGATGAACTGTTATATTTACGGCACCGTGTAGTATAACAACAGAAAAGACAGTTCGGTGTGGAAAATGTAACTAGTATCGAACCGAGGGTAATGAGTTTGGAGACGTTCGAAACGTAACTTAACTTGAAATTGCAGTCGCTATGAATTATTTCATGTTCATGTTATTGGTAACGGTGATTCTAACATGAAAAGGATTTTTGGTTGTTGCTATTTTTTTCATTTTAGAACCTATGATGTAATTTGTACACTAACCCTAGTGATGTAAATTTAAATGGGCTTTGATACGTTTTAAGGGAAACTGAAATTCGCACTACCACATGTAATATTTTAGGTTTTACTGCCAAGGCTCCAATCTGTATATGCAGACATTCAGTACTACTCCTATTACTACGATTTATTAAAACTGTTAATTTTCCTTTCAACAGACATTAAACTTGTTCATTCTTATATAATATGATAATTATTGCGGTCTACTTATTATTTTAGTCTTGACTTTATGCAAATTTATTATTCATTTATTATTTAAATCGTGTTTTGAAAGCTAAGGTATATATTACTAATATGATAAATATAATTGAGAACATGTCTAAATGCTAATATTGAATGGAATGAATTGAGATAAATGCTATTCATGTCTAACTATAGATTCAATGTATTGCTTTGCTTGAATTAAAGAAAGAACTCGAATAGAACCTCTAGGATATATCTAAATTGTTCGAATGCCATGTTGTAGTATTTGCTAATGGAAAAAATTTAAATGGATCACCTATTTGGCTTGTTTATCTTGTAAATCATGTTGTTTCCTGGCCAAGTATAATATGTTTACATTGCTATTTGCCTTGTCTTCTCTTTGTAATACTCCTGAACCGGGTTACAACTAACCCAAAGGTAAGGGGTGTTACAACCTTAACTACTCAACCAAAACGTAAACTATTAACAACTTTCATGTTAATTCCCCAATGACATCTGATTTTTCGACCCTTAATTCAAATCTGATTTTTTTATCATATTGTTGAAAATAAATAATTTCAAAGTTTTTTTAACACCCATATGAAACGAGATAATATATCTGCATCTGGATGAAAATCGTGCCGCCACAAAGATAGATGAATATATGCATCTAGAAAGAATAAAAAACAAAGGAGATTTTTATTTGATATTGAAAAAGAAAAAAAGTCAAACGACGGACACTAAAATCACCGTTAAAGACGACGCTCTTTTAAAAAAACTAAAAGAACACTTTAAATAGAAAACTAGAATGTAAGGTATACAATTACTTAATTTATTAATTTTAATTTAACATAATTAATCAAGACAATATACTTCCCTGATACTGTTAAAACATTAACAATATTAACTATCAGTAGATAATAGTGTTAATAATATTAACAGAATCATGAGAAATCTACATTATATATTAACTGATACAACCAATGTAAACGAGGCTGCAACACAGATAATTAGGTTCTATGGGAGTTATCAACAGTATAGCAGAGATAATATAAAATTTATAACACAAATTCATAATTCTAAAATACCTAGTTTGATTGTATAATAACAAAGCTTAAGTTAAATATTTTAATATAACAATTTAAATAAAAAATGTTTCTGAACTTATTTACATATTGTAAAAATAATTTAAAGTCTATTTGATTTAAAAATATGTTTAAAATATTTTTTAAATATTTTTGACTTGTACCAATATTTCCAAAATTTCTTTAAGTGCCAAAAACAACTTTGAGTACAAGTATTGTGCCCCAGTACCAATACCGAGCCTCCCATACCGATCCGACTTTATCATGTACTAATACGAAGTGTTTTTCAAATTTTCTAGTAAACAGTTTTTGTACTGGTATTGTTCATTAGTATCTATACGCTTGGCCCCGTACCGATACTTAGGTATCGAGTATCGGTATGATATGTGCTTTCACAACAATTATTTCTTTTTTGAGCATGTACCAATGTCCATGATAGCGTACCGATAGTTGTCAAATTGCATTTAAAATGAAAAACTGCTCCAAACATCCTCCAACGATTATTTTTAATCATTCCTAAAGTCAATATTTTTTCCGAAAAAAAAAACTTGGACTCTCCACTCTCAAAGTCTCCTCTCGCAGGTTTCTTTGCTTTCTTGCAGGACCAGTGAGGTGTGTTCCACTTTGGCCTGGGCCTGGCTCTCCAGGTTTCTAAGGTCTCTTTTCCCCCTTGTTTTTCTTAGCTACGTCTCCTTTCCTCTCTGTTCTAATTTTGCTTAAGCCTCGTTTTCACTTTCCTTGCAAGTCAACCTCACCAGAAATCTCTCCTTTACGTATAACCCAGCTTCCTCTATTCCTTTAAGGAACTATGCAAAATCTGTCCTCCTTAAGTTTAGGGGTAGTAAATAACGGCTTCTCCAACAACCCCACTGACCCAAACATTTTTAGCCAAGACTTTCTTGATGAGTTAGAATTAAATGCAGACGGGGAAGTTAATCTTACTCTGAAAAACCAGGCTCTGATAGGGAAGTTATTCACTACTTCAACTATCAAACCGTTGGCTCTAACGGCCATCATACGTAAGGCCTGGAAAAGTGAAAGCGTCGAATGTCACGACCTCAGACGGAACTTTTTCCTCTTCATTTTTCAATCGACAGAAGAACGGCTAAGAATTTTTGGCAACAAACCTTGGGCAATCCAAGATTCTCTTCTCATCCTAAAGGAGTGGCAGCCGGAGAAAGCCCTAGAGGAGATTGACTTCTCCCTTGAAGAATTTTGGGTACAAATCCATAATTTACCCATTGAATTAATCACACCGGATAATGTAAGGAGGATCGGCAAACTGTTCCCGGTTTTTTACGGTTCAACCCTGGATGACGGAAGCAACTCCCATCGGTTTGGCCCAGTGAGCCTGAGGGTGGCCATTAGGGTCGAAGACCCTCTGAAAACATGCTTCATTCTCAACAGGAAGAAGGACAAGCCCCTCGAGGTAGCATTCAAATACGAGGGCCTCCCGAAGTTTTGTTTCCAATGCGGAAGAATCGGGCATACGGAACGAGAATACAGCAAAGACATCACCATGTTTAAGATAGCTTGTAGGTTTGGTTCGTGGCTTCGAGCCTCACACGGTGGTAAACCCAGAAAATCTTCGCCTTACTCTAGAGAGGGAGGCCTGAGTTTGCTGTCGACGGTTTTCGACAATTCGGATTCTGGAGGATGCAGAAATGACAAGACAACGATGTACCCAAGGGATGGAAAATCCTTAGGATTTTTTGAAACAGCAAATCCCTCGTTTAAGGTTCCTGCAGTTGTCACTTCCTTAGGCCACGAGGTCAACACTATATTTCCTTTATTGGAAACAAAACAGCCTGGCATACATCAAGGATCACAGGAACCTTGCATGGCATGAGAACCTACCAACAAGACTTTCCATACAGGAAATCTAACCCTACAGATTTCCTCTATAGCTGAACCACTATGCCCTAAGTCGGCAGCAAAGGTTACTGCTGCAATCTGTGGAAATAATAGCCAGGAGAATGATTTCGTTGCGTCCAACTCGGGTAATCTCAATCCTCCGACACCAATAGGATGCTAGAAAGTCTCATGGGGAAGCTTTTTGGCGGATAGGATCGACAAAATGGAGGTTTCAACCCGCAAAAAAAAGAAAACGTGAAGAAGATGGCGGTGCATCCTTCAGCAAAGTTAAACGTCATGAATTGTGGGAGAAAGTCTCCAATGCTATTGTGCAAGTAGCACCACGTCACTGGTGCATTTCGGAGAAAGGTTTTGCGGCAAATGACGATGTCCTAAAAGCAGCCTTATTCCCCGAATCTTACCTTAATACTTCAAAGATAATCCAAGATATTAAAACAAAGAAGAAGAGTAAGACGTACGGAACAAAGCGACTCACACTTATCCGCAAAGCCGCGAGACGTAAATTCTCGATGGAATGCTCTCGTGTCATGGTGGACGAGGTTTGGTTAATCGAGTTTGGGATCGACCCGTTTCGAAAGAAAATTACAAAGGTTCCTTCGATGTGTGTGGATGACAACTTCTTCCTCAGCGAAGAAATCCAAGTTAGTGACGGAGATGAACCAGGACCTTCCATGAAAGTTAATGACATTTATGACCATGAATCGGATAACTTCTTTTGAGAGTTATCCGACTACACCATGATCCTTTACGGCGAGGACTCCTATGAACGGAAGGATAGTAGGAGTCTGCCAGTTCGTGATCCTTCCGGGAAGATGGTTTTAGCTTTTGTGGCTTTTGTGTTTTCAGTGGCAGTTATGTCGTCTCTTTGTTTTTATTTTTCAGCAAATCATCTTGTTTTCGGTTCAGTCACATGGAAAAGACAGAGGGCCTGGTTTTCTGGTTTTGTTCGAATGAGGATCATTGTGTCGATTGCCTTGAAAAGGGCCGTTACCGGTGTAACGGAAGCCTACCTCTGGATAGAGCTCTCAGGCGAAGTCATGGTGGTGTTATCTCGCTTGACAAGAAGGAAAACATGTTTTGTCCCCCTGCATTATTCTCCAGGTCTGGTTAAGTTTTCCGAGGGATCCCCAAAGACATTGGTGGACACGGTTGTTATCTCCTTACGCACAAGGAGTTTGTTTGTATGTGGTTTCGGTTGTCCGTTGCGAGGCTTGTTTGGTTGCATTTGTCTCTCGTCTCTTTGCTGTTCTTGGTTTCTTTCTTCGGTTGTTTTTTGTACGCTTCTACGAAGCTTTGTTGTACGGTGTTTCTCCTTGATGAAATGCTAGTTTTTCAACAAAATAAACATCCTCCAACGATTAGAAACAATCACAAATTTATCAAAAAACACATAAATTGGACCTCCAAGCTCATAAAAAACAACAAAAAACATATACTAACATTAAGTGTAAAGAAAATAGTTTTTAAGCTTTTAAAGTCATTTTTATTTGTAAAAACAAGCTTTAATTGTCAATTTGCTCAAGTGTTAGTTTGATTGTATAATCATATAAAGGGTTGAGCTAAATATATCGATATAAAATTTAGGTGAAAATGCTTTTGAACTTATTCAAATATTGCAACAATAATTTAAAGTCCATTTAACTTAAAAATTATGTTTAAAATATTTTCTAAATATTTTTGACTTGTACCAATATTTCCAAAATTTCCTAAGTGTCAAAAACAACGTTCAGTACAAATACTATACTCCAATACCGATACCAAGCCTTCCATGCTGACACGACTTTACCAAGTACTAATATACAATGTTTTTCAAATTTTCTAGTAAGTAGTTTTCGTACTGGTACTATCCATTAGTATCGATATGTTTGGCCCCGAACCGATACTTAGGTATCAAGTACCGGTACATCGTGTTCTTTCACAACGGCAATTTTTTGAGCATATATCGCTACCCACAATAGAGTATTGATACCGACAATTGTCAAAATGCATTTTAAAGTAAAAACGGCTCTAAACATCCTCCAACAAGTAGAAACGATCACAAATTTATTAAAGACATAAACGAGACCTCCAAAATTAATAAAGAACAACAAGAAAGCATATACCAACATCCAAGTGTAAAGAAAATAGGTTTTAAGCTTTTTAAAGTCATTTTTATTTGTAAAAACAAGCTTTAATTTTTAATTTGCTTATGTGTTAGTTTTTGGGTGAGAACTTTATTATACAAACATTTTACCTTTGTTTAAAGTTTTGGGTGAGAACTTTCCTTGAACTTTGAGGGTATAGATTTATTAGTGAAATTGTGAAAAATCTTTAGTATGAATAGTTAAATTATTGTCATTTTTCATATCTTTATTTACTTTTACCACAAATTTTTAAAATCAATTAACTCATTGACAATTCGGTTGATAGATTTGAGCCCAACATAAAGCATCTATAAAACTCAAATTTTTTTTGTAGCGTGGGGTTCACCTATAGTCAATAAATAACATTTTTTGGGAACTTACAATCTATCTCTTAATCTGTAGACCATTATCAAGTGCCAAATCCGAGTTTGGGCAACATAGATTATTATACCATCATCAATTCTCCATTCTTAGGCAAGTCATCAAAACCAGAAAACAAGCAAGCAGCAAAGCCAACACAGTCATTTTATGATATAGTCTACAGGAAGCTGGTAATGAGACCTCGGAATATCAGAAAAATCCCTTTTCCTTCAAGCTTTCAACTGTTTCCTTGAGGCTCACATCCAAAGGAATGAATTCTGCAACCAGAGTTTTTGCTTTTTCCTTTGACACCTGATATGTTGGCACATAAGGCTGGTCATCCGCGCTCCTGTCGATTTTTATTTTATCAAACAAACACAACTTCAGCATATATCCCAACATCAATTATGCAACATAACCCCAGAGCATATTTTCTCCAAAAATCGGAATCAAACACCTAAAACTATACTGCAAAAATGGTGCAGAGGTTGTAACTTGTAATGTGGTATAGTTGTTTTTAGAAGTTAATAACTTACTTTTCAGGAAGTTGGAGAGAAGGATAGAGGTCGCGTAAGATCTTCACGATTTCCGAGTAATGTGCAACTCTCTCGACTAAACAATACCTTCCACTAGCTGATGGAATCTCAAATGCCTGGATATGTGCATTTGCAACATCTTTAACATTGATCCAACCAAAACTTGCATTGGGGAAGGTCGGTGCTCCTGCAGAAACAACATATGATAAAGAAGATATACATAATCCCAGCAGGTGTGATTTAAATGAACAAGATTACATAAAATTAAATGCACTTTTTAATCACAACTAGAACTTTTCCAAGTGATCACTCGAATGGTGCCCAAGCATCAACAATATCCAGCTAACAAAAGTTACTATTTATACATATGAAGAAACATACAGGGCCCCCTAAATGTGAACCAAGCGCACCCTAAATGGCAAATGGCAATGTTTAAATTGAATTGAGAAATTTAGCAAAAATAAAAAAAAATGAATTGAGAAGGAATATAGTGGCCAAAAATACCTTTAATTATGCTTAAAATTGCTGCAGCACTCGTATTAAGTGTTGGCTGTAAAAGAGGGCCAATTACCATAGCAGGGTTTATGGCAACCATGTCAATGCCCTTCTCCTTTGAAAATTTCCAAGCTGAATCCTCCGCCATTGTTTTTGAGAGTGTGTACCAAAGCTGAATTAAAAAAAATTATAGCAAAAACATTAATTAACTAATTAAACAGAGGACAGTTCAGCGTTAAAATATATCATTATATAAACGTATCAATTATCATGCACTTCAAAATGTTAAGGCTGTAGCATGCACAAACATAGAAATAAAATGCAAATTATTGCAGCAACAAACCAACAACTAGCCTATTATACAACCTTGCAAAATTTGTTCCTTAAAGTGTCATCAATATCCTTCATGCTTAAAGGGAAACTAACTGATGGTCACAAGATTTTCTGTTTGAATCCGATGAAATCTTAAAGCTTAGCTTTCAAGATAATACATAGGAGCTGTTCGAAGAATTTTTGTGACTTGTTCGAGCACTATTTGAAGGCCATATCCTAACTGTGGAAGATAGTCATAAAATGAATTAGAGCATATGCTGTTACAATTTAGATCCTAATGATAACACGAGGAAGGGAGCCAACAATGACAGAATCATAACTCAGAAGAATGCATTGCTAGGCAGGACAAATTTCAGCGCACATACTCAAATACTGAGATGGTATATCTGCAGAAATTATGGGATTGGCACCGATTTTGCAATATGATAGTGCAAGCACATAGGCTTAAGAGTTTCTAAGCTGGCTAAAGTTCCTCTTTGATACAAGTTGGACCAATCATTAAGTATTGATAAAATATTCAGAAAACAACTAAACAATTGGTATTTGTAAACCTAGCCACAGCACAATAATGAAAGTTAATCGAGTACACTTTCTTTTAATCAAATCTCCATATACAGTCCTTTTCTTGCTTATTTTTCCATAATTATTTCAATATAGCATATTGAAGTTCCATAAAAAAATCACAACACTAACAAACATACACCATCAGATGAGATATAACACATACAGACCTTTGAGCCCTTGCAGAAATCAGGATCAGTAAACCAATTTTCATCAACCACAACATCTGGAGTACGAGGTTTTCCATTATATGCAACTGCAGCTATAGAAGATGTCAATACCACTCGTTTGACAGAAGGGGTCTTAGCACATGAGTTCAGAACGTTCAGTGTTCCCTTAACGGCAGGATCAATTAATTCAGCCTGATTTGAGATACAAAGAATTTAAAATTATTAATCAAAAGAGAGATATAAAGCTGCAACTCAGGCAAGAAAAAAAACGCGGCTGTACTCTTCAAATATTACAAAAATGAGAATTTTGGAGGTCATCACTCGCCACCATGGGTTGTCTAGAATGTATGTAGTAAATTGTAAATCTCACAACAAATACATGCCTTTAAAAGTATAGGGAATGTTTCTGTCCAATAACACATCTTCTAACGAAAGGCTAAATAACTGATTGAGAAACATATCAGCATACTTCTCTACATATAAGCAATGGAGAAGCTGAAAGGTCCAGATTCTTTCTGAATCTTTTGAAATGAAGCGTGAACAAGTTTCTTCCCCTCCACTAATAGATAAAGACGTTTTTTTACTAAGAAGTTCAACTTGTTAAATGATGTTCTTACGAAAGAGTTTTACTATGTCACCTACAAAAGCCTCTTCAACATCATCAAAATCATGCAAAAAAAAAAAAAAAACACTTCAGAATATCCAGAAAAGGAATTAAAATTCATGTTCGACCAAATCTCTTGGCATCAAACAATTTCATTTTGCTAGCGGACATAGAACGTGCATAATGAACACCTTGCCAAAAGGAGGATGGTATACAAGTTTTACAGCTGCTCCATGTCTAAGACGAGAATCAAACCCTCATCACTGGTTAAGTCATGGGAGACCCTTACCATCTCACCTAAGTTCGGGGTTACTTTTTTTCCTTTTTTAATGAAACAGTACTTAACAAAATTGACAACTTTCATTGTATCGTCTAAGAACACAGTAAATTATATACCCAGGAAGAATTGAAGATGAACCTGTGGATCAACGACATCATGATAAAAGGGAGATGCTGTGTGGAAAACACCTTCACAACCTTCAACAACAGAATCAAAGGAACCTTCTTCCAATAGGTTTGCTTTAAACAACTTGAGCCTGCTCTCAGCACCATCAAGTGCAAACAAATGTTGTGTCTTTCTTGGATCATCTATTGAGAAAATATTAACTAGTTATTACAACTATTGAAACATGTAGGCAGAAGTTAGAAACATCAGATTTCAGATGGAAAACAAACTCACTGGGGTCACGAACCGAGGCTTTGACAGTGTAACCACGAAGTAGAAGGAGCTTAACAAGCCATGAAGCAATGTAACCAGAGGCTCCAGTAACACACACCGTCTTTCCTACTCCACTGCTCATTTCTTTTCCTTTTTTGGGCTCTTTTGCTTCTCTCCTTTTTCTTTCTTGGTTTATTGATCGGTTTTGTGGGTGGGAAATGGGAATGACATCAGATTCTTATCTTTCTTTCCTTCTTATTGACAGCGACTTTTTTCCAACCCTCGCTCTAATGGTTGGATTTTGGGGAAGTTCTAGGCTGACGAAATTAAGCAAGGGTAAACTACACTTGAGGTGTCTCACATTTGAGTATGTTTGCCTTTTCGTCACTATTGTTTGAAAAATTATCTTGTTACTACTAATATTTTCGTTTATCACACATGATCGCACAACTGTTAACTAATTTGGTACAACCATTTTTTTTCAATTTGATGGGAATTAAATGATAGAGTGACCATAATGTGATAAGTCGGAGAAATGTATCACCACATGAGAAACTGTTCAATTAAACACCATCAATATGATTTATCACACTTGGGGAAAGTCGAAGTACTCTACTATTGGCAACTTTAAAAAAAAACATTGTCTCATTTTTTTTGTGAAATTACAAACTTGAATTCAAAATATAAAAATGTGATCATATTCAAATACAAACTTTGGATATGATGTATTTTTATCACAAATAATTAACAAAATAACACCTAGTCAGTTAAGGCATATACACGCCAACTACCATAATAAAATAACATTGCAATTATTTTTTAAAGGAACGCTGACGAGAAATTGTGTGAAGAATGTCCTCATATCATAAATAATTTACGAGATAACATCCAGTGAGTTAAGACATGTAACATCTTTGTTGATACCGGGAAGATAAGACACTGAACATGAAGGTGGAGTTGGAGGTGAATATGGGTAAGAGGGCAGTGGTTGACCCATTTTGATGTGGGTGGAAAGCCACTAAGGGTAACGAGGAGGAATGTGCGGAGGTCTTGAGTGTGTAGAGTTGGTCATCCCCTTGCTCTTTGTCCCAAGAAGTATTTACAGTGGAGGGACACTATACGATAAGACTAAGTCAGATCTAGTGATGGCTACTGATGGGTCTTCAGGATGTGACCTGGTCATTAGCCCATAGGCTTTTTAGCCTATGCTTTCGCTGCCATATAGTAGACTCAATTGACCGGTCAGATGGACTCGATGGCTGTCATGTCGATGGTAGAGTAGTCCAAGCGAAGGAGACTCCAAGTCATGGGGTTTTTTCTGCCAAGGCATAATGTGGATACTGTAAGTTCTGAAGATAGATGTGTCTTTCCGGAGGATTTTGATTCCGGAGTCCTGAGCGGGGGTATAACACTTGCCCCCTCAGTTGAAGGAGTGTCATAAAGTGGCACGACCTGAGGCTAGGAGTTGAGTGTTTTGCTTGTAACCATTGCGTTTGTGGTACACTTTAAATGGGGTCGTTTACCGAAGATATATATTGTCATTAACATGTTGTAGGTAGTTTTGAAAACTTGTATTTGTGGCATCGTCTAAATAGTCTGGACTCGATAGCCTCTGGAAAGACACACCCATCTCTGGAACTCCCAACATCCATACTACGTCTCGGCAAGCAAAACCTTATGATCCAGAGTCTCCCTTCCTTAGACTATTCTGCTATCGAGTCCATCTAACAGGCCAACTAATTCTATTATTCAGCAGCCAAAGCATAGGTTGAAAAGCCTATGGGCCAAAGGCCAAGTCTCATCCTGACGACCCATTAGTAACCATCACTAGGTCTGGCCTAGTTCCACCATACCCCTTGGGACAAAGAGCAAGGGGATGACCAACTTTACACAATCAAGTCCTCCGCACATTCCTCTCCATTACCCTCAGTGTGTAACACCCCGGTTTTGGGCCTAGATGTTTTAGGCATCGGTTCAAGTTGGTTGAACCTAGAATTAGAGATTCGAGTCTTTAGAAATGATTTAGGGAAATCATGGTTCGGGATAAGGTAAAAATATGGTAAATTTTCTAAAATTATCTGAAATCATATATATGGGTTTGGTAAAATAAGTTTTACAAATTGGATTTTGGGACGTGTACATTTTGGGCAGTGACCGAAATGTAAAGATTTAAAATTGGGGAAAAAGTGTAATTTTCAAAAGAGAGTCAAATTCTTAGAATCTTTAGGGAGCTTTTTGGCAATTAAGCCTTTTTCTTTTAATTGGCATGTGATTATAATGTTTTAATTAAAGTTTAAGAGGGAAGTTTTATTAAAAAAAGAGGTAGTTACTTTGTTAAGCCATTTTTGACGTAACTTTTTCATTTCTCATTTTCTCTTCAGCCAATCATTCCCTCTTTTCTCTCTATTTCTAGAATTTTGTTTCATTCTTTTCCTCTTTTGATTAACAACTCTTTTCCAAAGATTCTTCTCAAAGATTTTAATGTAGATTTGGTAAAATGCCGAAATCTTGCTAAAAGAGGAATTAAAATGTGATTTTCGTACTTGCTTTGTTTTGGTTCAGTTGAGGTGGTTTCTAATCATGTTTTGGAAGATTATTGATGTTGATAATAAGTTTTGATCATAATAATCCCAAAATCATTGAGATCTCTAATTGTTTAGGTTGTTAGTTTTGGGTTTTTGGCTTGGAAATGTGAAATCTGAGTTGCTGGAGGTATAAGGATGATATTAGGATGTTTTTTTACGTTCATTTATGGTTAAAATGTTATGGAAGTGTTTGTTGATGGCTGGGTTGAGTTTAGTGATCAATCGAAGGTGATTTCGGTTGTTTTAGATGGGTATTTTGGTGCCTTTGGGCAGAGCTGCGTGTTTTTACTATTTCCTGCTGGTTTTAATGCATTGAGATGCATTAATCCTGTGTTCTTGTGTGGTATAAACATGGGAGGATTCTTTGGAAACATTTGGCGAAGTTTCGGGGACTTCGGACGCTTGATTTTCGCGTCGGCGATTAAGGTTTTGCAAGTCGGTGAGTGGAAATGGGATTTCCAGCTTTAAAACATCTTAAAAGTGGTTTTAGGAACTTGGTGTGAGCTTGAAACGCTTTACTAAGTTCAGAAGTAAGTAAAGTGATTTTCTTTCTCGGATTGTGCTATTATAAGTTTGTGGATGCACTTGTTTTATTATGTAATTACCTACTGTTTTAAAGCATGATTTGAGTATATGATTTGCTATTGATGACACCATATTGTTAAAGGATGCACTAGGTAAGTGATCCGTGTATGTATGTGTTTATATATGTTTTGTGAAGCATGGTTGATGCTTGGAAATATGGCTTATTGTGTATGCTTTGAAAACAATGAGGTTTATGCTAAATAAGAACTATATTGGTAAGTGATGTTGTGTAAAGTGGTTTACAAATGAAATCAGATATAGTTAGCCGGCTATAGGATTGGGTGCACTGTAAACAAGTCGCCTTGGATGTTGAGGGGTTGTGAAAGTACCGAAAACTCCATCCAAGTACCCTAACGATTGAGGAAACTGAGTTGTGTCCCGTCTTTTGTTAGTGGGGTTATACATCTACGATGAGTGGTGTTGAGGGGTTGTAAGGTACCGAATACTTCACCACGGGTGTCACAACGGTGAAGGTTAGCTCCCGTGTGTGAACCTCGAGATGCCGGTGAGAATGTATGAAGTGTTGGGACAACACTTGGGAATCCGTGTATCCGATACGTTTTGAGAAATGAGAATGTTGTTGATCACTTGTGAGCCAATATAATTGATTAATTGCTATGGAATGTATATGGATGCATAATATGAAAATGCATGTTTTACTTTTAAGCTTTGTATATTGGTAGACATGCATGGAAAGCTTGAGTTATGTGTTAGCAAATGGATTTTGTTGTTTAAGTATTTTTATACTTGTTGCATGTGGTATAACATGCTGATTTTTTAATGAAGTGCGTGGATTTCAAGGAAGCGCGATGGTTTTCAAAAAGTGTAAAATGGTTTTGAGCATTGATGGTGTTTTTGGGTTTTGAGCACTCCTCACTAAGCTTGTATGCTTACGCTCTCTTTTGTCCATCAATGCAGATAATTAAGTGTTTGGAGGCAGCAACTTGCTAGGGAATCCTAAGAGACTTCACTTTGAAAGTTTGTTTCGGTTATAGACAAGAGTAATATGGGCAATGAGGGATTTCATGGTTTGTTGTGGTGATGTGTATGAACACCCTTTGAGCATGTTTTCTTTATGATTTTATACTTGTAAAAGGCCTATTTTTGGTGTTTGAGGTTTTGGTTTGAGTTTTGACTTTTGAGTGGCTTATATGTTAGGTTGCATGCCTTTAGTTTTCCATTGATGCAATTAGCCATGCTTTAATGGTAAATATGCTGCAAACGTTTGAGGTTTAATGTTTATGTATGATGTATGCATGTTAGAAACGTGTTGGGTTGTTTTAGGATGGTTTTTAGAGTGAAAAACCAGCAAAATTTGTAATTACAGGCCTAGGTGTTTCGAAACACTCGAGCCTGTATCGAAAAGGGGTGCCTGAAATGGCCTTAGGGTTTCGAAACAGATAAGGTTTGTTCCGGTACGAATTGCTACTAGAAACCATGGTTTCGAAACACCTCAAGGGCGTTTCGATACGAGCCCGTATTTCGAAACAGGGCCTTAGTGTTTCGAAACGGGTGATAGTTATGTTAGTTGATGGAATGTTCTGAAGTTCTGATCTTTGCGTTTTAGTCCCTAAATGTTGTGGATGCAATTGAATGAGCATGAATAATTATTTTGAGCAGAGATTTGATTGAGATGCATGTAATGAGATTAATTAAAGGACGGTAACACGAAAAAGGCTTAAGTCCCTATAATTCAGAAAAATTACAAAATTCTCCCTAAAAGCCGTAATTGGATGAAATTGATGTATGTTTGAGTTGCGAATGATCCGCTGCAATGTTAAACACATAGGAATCTAACTTGCATCTAGATAAGATAAAAAGAAAAAAAAATAAGGTTGTTTATTGAGGTAAACCTTCCCGGTTTACTTCAATATTCCCCGTGTGACACGTTCGGGTTGGTCTATCGGTTAGGCCGGGTTAAGGGGGTTACATTTGGTGGTATCAGAGCCAGGTTTGCGAAAGAATGGGATGATGGTAAGTTAATGGTAAGTCAATGTGATGTGATTGTATGTCTTTGGTGATGTTTGCTATGCACGGTGAATATTATAAGCATGGTAATGTTGAGTAAATGATAGTGATGCTATGTGTGATGATTGTGATGTAAGTATGAGTTGTTATATATGATGATATTGTGGCTGAGTCTTATTGATTGTGATGCACGATGGTTGTGACATGTACGTTGTATGCTTTATGCTATGTTTGGGGGAAATTGGGATGCCCATTTCCTTATTACTGTAGTGAAGTGTTTTAAATTGAATTCTAAGTCTTGGATCCTTGCTAGAAGCTGGCCTGATTTCTTGTTTTGTTTTATATTCATGCCTTAATGATAATAGCACAATGGGACCGAGGAGAGAGCTACGTTCAGGATCAGTTACTCTGGCTAATGAGCAAAGGAATTAGGAGAATGAGGTTTTTCCTGGTGAGAATTTACCTCCTCCACCGCCACCACATGAGGGTGACGAGCAAGTGCAACACGGACATGCTGGTTCGGCGTTGGGTGATTTGACGCATTTGGTACAGGCGATTACTGGAGCATTCCAGGCTGCTATTGCTGGAGTGCAAGTGCAAGCACCAGTTGCTGGGTAAATGGGTTTGCCGTTGGAATGCTTGCGATGTTTGGGAGGGGTTGAATATCATGGATTGTCTCTTGAAGCATCCAAGGCTTGGATGGCTAGCACAATCCGGATTTTGGATCAGATGGGGTGCAATGATGCACGCAAGTTAGGATGTGTTGTCTCTCTATTGCATGGTGATGCATACAGTTGGGGGACGACTGTGACCGTAGCCATAGAACCTAATGAGGTGGATTGGGAGTTCTTCTAGGTTGCCTTTAAAAAGAAGTATCTGGGAGTTAGATACTTGGACGACAAGAAGCGTGAGTTCATGTCTTTGGTGCAAGGAAACATGACAGTGGCTGAGTACGAGGTCCAGTTCGTACATTTGAGCCTGTATGCACCTGAATTAGTCCCAAGTGATAGGCATCGTTGTGATCGCTTTCGTTATGGCTTGGTGCAGGAAGTGAAGACTTTCATGCTAGCTTCTAATTACACTAATTTTGATGTGATGGTGACGCGAGCCAAGGATATAGAGTAGAGTTTGGGTTTGAGCTCTCGCGTGGGTGGTTCTAGCTCGAGTAAGAGAGCTGTAGATTCTGGTCCCAGTGGTGGATAGAATAAGAGAAACCGTGATTGTAGATATCAGCTTGAGGTCAGGTAATTTTGGGCCAGGTGCGCCAGTTTAGGGTAACAGGGTGAGATCTGAACATAATACTTGCTGGACATGTGCATCGCGAGAGCATCTAAGGCGAGATTGTCCTCGTGTGGTTCGAAAGGCGTAGACTCTTGTGGCTGGGCGGCTAATTTTTTTTGAACTGTGGATAAGCTGATCATATGATATGTGAGTGTCCTTTGTTAGCTAAAGGTGGTCAAGGGCGAGCACCTGTTGTTGCACCATAGAGAGGCCGTGGGCGTGGTAATTTCCAACGGAGGGAGGATGAGCAGAGACGTGTAGCTCATGTTGTTGTTGTTCAACCTGAGGGTGGTGTTCTTACGAGAGTATATGCACATCGTGAGGGACGTAACGACACTGATGTGATTGCAGGTACCTTCACCTTGCAATCCCTGTCTTTGTTAGATTTAATTGATTCTAGATCCATACATTCATACATCTTGAGTGAGCATGCACATTTGCTTGATATCCTTGTTGAGATGCTAGATGTAGGAATGCAAGTAACAAGCTCTTTTGGTGAAACTGTTGTTACAAGAAAACTGTATAGGAGATGTCCTTTATCTTGGAACGGATTGGTTGTCTAAGCATAGAGCTGTAGTTGATTTTGATGTTAAGCGAGTTATCTTGAAACTTGCTGATGATTACAAAGTGGTAATCGTAGGCGAGAATGTGAAATTCTTGTCCAATGCAATTTCGTCTCTTGAAGCAAGTCGTATGATGGAGTTGGGTTGTGAAGCTTTCCTAGCTTATGTGATGAACCCTGGTATAAAAGAGGTGCGAGTACAAGAAATATTAACAATATGTGAGTTTCCGGGTGTTTTTCCGGAAGAGTTGCCTCGTTTGCCACCGAACAAAGAAGTTGAGTTTGGCAATGAGTTGTATGAAAATACGACTCTAGTGTCTATTGCTCCTTATCGGATGGCACCTAAAGAGTTGAAGGAGATGAAAATGCAACTTCAGGAGTTGTATGATCGAGGGTTCATAAGGCCAAGTGTTTCAGCTTGGAGTGCACCGGTCTTGTTTGTAAAGAAGAAGGATGGCACGATACGTATGTGTATAGATTATCAGCAACTGAACAAGTTGACAATTAAGAATAACTACCCTTTGCCAAGGATTGATGATTTGCTTGATCAGTTTCGAGGTGCTTTAGTCTTCTCGAAGGTTGATTTGAGATCTGGATATTATCAACTGAAGGTTAAGGATGTAGATGTACCGAAGACAACTTTTCGGACAAGGTACGGGCATTATGAGTTCTTAGTGATGCCATTTGGGTTGACAAATGTGCCGTCTACATTCATAGATATGATGAACCGTGTGTTTTATGAGTTTTTATATCAATTTGTGGTGGTGTTTATCGATGATATTCTCGTGTAGTCGCATACCGAGGAGGATCATGATAAGTATTTGAGGATTGTGTTGCAAATATTGTATGAGTATCAACTTTATGCTAAACTGGACAAGTGCAAGTTTTGGCTCAGGGAAGTTGTCTTTCTTGGTCATGTAGCGTCGACTGATGGTATTTGGGTTGACCTACACAAGATCGAGGCGGTGATGAATTGGAAAATGCCTAAATCAGTGATGGAGGTGCGTAGTTTCCTTGGTTTAACTTGATATTATCGAAGGTTTGTGGAGGGTTTTTCTAAGATTGCTGCTCCGTTGACTAAGTTGTTACAAAAAATGTTCGCTTTGAATGGACGGATGTTAGGCAACAAGCTTTCGAGAGGCTGAAGGAAGCTTTGATACAAGCTCTTGTCTTGATTCAACCAGAATCAGGTAAGGAGCTTGTGGTTTACAGTGATGCGTATATGTTGGTCTAGGTTGTGTGTAGGTGGGAAGGTTGTGGCATATGCATCTAGACAATTGAAGGTGCATGAGCGTAACTATCCTACTCATGATCTAGAGCTTGCTACAGTTGTGTTCGCTTTGAAGATTTGGAGTCACTACCTTTTACGGTGAAAAGTGTGTGGTTTACACCGATCATAAAAGTTTGAAGTATCTAATATCCTAGAGGGAGTTGAATCTTAGGCAACGAAGATGGTTGAAGTTGCTTAAGGATTATGATCTGACAATTGAGTACCATCCTGGAAAGGCCAATGTTATGGCTGATGCCTTGAGTAAGAAGGTGGCTGTTGAGTTGAGAGCGATGTTTTCTCGGTTGAGTATATCGCGTGATGGTGGGTTGATAGCCAAGTTACAAGTGAAACCTTCTTTGATTCAGTTAATTAAGGATAAGCAATTGCTTGATGATTCTTTGGTGCCTCATGTTCAGGATATAGCTGATGGTAATGCAACATATTTCTGTTTCAATGATGATGGTGTTTTATGCTTTAAAAGTTGGATAGTTGTGCCGGATAATGTGTAGTTGAGGCGTACTATTTTGACTGAAGCTCATACAGTCCTTTTGCTATGCACCATAGTAGTACCAAAATGTATCGTGGTTTGAAAGATGATTACTATTTTGTTAGGTTGAAAAAGGATGTTGCAGATTTTGTGAGCAAGTGTATGGTATATTAGCGTGTGAAAGATGAGCATCATTTTCCTTCTGGTTTGTTGCAACCTTTGAGGATACCAGATTGGAAATGGGAAAAGATTACGATGGATTTTGTGCCCGGTTTGCCTTTGACACCATTAAAGAAGAACTCCACTTGGGTGATTGTAGACCGTCTTATGAAGTGTGCACATTTCTTAGCTGTGCATACTACGTATACGTTGTATAAGCTAGAGGAGTTGTATATTGCTGAGATTGTACGTTTACATGGTGTGCTAATTCTACAGTGTCAGATAGAGATCCGAGGTTTACAACGAGATTTTAGGAGTGTCTACACCAAGCGTTTGGTACGCGCTTGAATTTCAGCACTTCATATCATCCCCAGACGGAAGGACAGTCGGAGCGAGTTATCCAGGTGCTAGAGGATATGTTGAGATGTTGTGTGATAGATTTCCAAGGTTCTTGGGAGAAGCAGTTGCCCTTGGGGGAATTTGCCTATAATAATAGTTTCCAGGCAAGTATACAAATGGCTCCGTATGAAGCTTTGTATGGAAGAAAGTGTAGAACGCCTCTTTGTTGGGCGGAGATGGGACAAAAGTTGGTTTCTTTGCCGGATTTGCCTAAAGGAACAACTAAGAAAGTGAAGCTCATATATGAGCGGTTGAAGGCAACTTCGGATCGGAAAAAGTCTTACGCGAATTTAAAGCTTAAGGAGATTGAGTTTGCGGTTGGAGATCGCGTGTTCTTGAAGGTGTCGCCTTGGAAGAAGGTGATGAGATTTGGACGTAAGGGTAAGCTTAGTCCAAGGTTTATTAGACCTTAAGAGGTTGTGGAGTGAGTTGGTCCTATTGCATATCTGTTGAGGTTGCCTCCCGAGTTGGAGAAAATTCATGATGTGTTTCACGTTTCTATGTTGTGGAAGTATAGATCAGATCCATCTCATGTGATGCCTGTTGAGGAGATTGAGTTGAATCTGGATTTATCTTATGATGAGGAACCAGTGGGGATCCTTGATTCTAGTAGCAAAGTTCTTCGTGGTAAAACGATCGAACTTGTGAAGGTGTTGTGGCTCCATCGAGGAGTTGAGGAGGGCACGTGCGAAAGCAAGGCGGACATGTTGAAGCAGTTTCCGCATCTTTTTCCTTCAAGTAAAATTTTGAGGATGAAATTTCCTAAGTGGGGGAAAGTTGTTAGGTTATATTTTTGGTGTTCTTCGTGCTAATTTCATCGTTGTTGTTTATACTTGTAAAAGGCCTATTTTTGGTGTTTGAGGTTTTGGTTTGAGTTTTGACTTTTGAGTGGCTTATATGTTAGGTTGCATGCCTTTAGTTTTCCATTGATGCAATTAGCCATTCTTTGATGCTAAATATGCTGCAAATGTTTGAGGTTTAATGTTTGTGTATGATGTATGCATGTTAGAAACATGTTGGGTTGGTTTAGGGTGGTTTTTAGAGTGAAAAACCAGCAAAATCTGTCATTACAGGCCCATGTGTTTCGAAACACTCGAGCCTGTATCGAAACGAGGTGCCTGAAATGGCCTTAGGGTTTCAAAATGATAAGGTCTGTTCCGGTACGAATTGCTACTAGAAACCATGGTTTCGAAACACCTCAACAGCGTTTCGATACGAGCCCGTGTTTCGAAACAGGGCCTTAGTGTTTCGAAACGGGTGACAATTATGTTAGTTGATGGAATGTTCTGAAGTTCTGAATCTTTGCGTTTTAGTCCCTGAATGTTGTGGATGCAATTGAATGAGCATGAATGATTATTTTGAGCTGAGATTTGATTGAGATGCATGTAATGAGATTAATTAAAGGACAATAACACGAAAATGGTTTAAGTCCCTATGATTCGGGAAAATTATAAAATGGTTCCTAAAAGCCGTAATTGGATGAAATTGATGTATGTTTGAGTTGCGAATGATCCGCTGCAATGTTAAACTCATAGGAACCTAATTTGCATCTAGATAAGATAAAAAGAAAAAAATAGGGTTGTTTATTGAGGTAAACCTTTCCGGTTTACTTCAATATTCCTTGTGTGACCCGTTCGGTTCGGTCTATCCGCTAGGCCGGGTCGAGGGGGTTACACAGTGGCTCTTTTCCCACATCAGAATGGGTGAAACACCACCGACCGTTGTCAACCACCGTCCTCTCACCCATCTTGACTTCCAACTCCACCTCCTTGTTCTGTGCCTAATCTTCTCGGCATCAACAATTAATGCATGAGCATGAAGAACTTTTCAACCTAAAGAATCAGTCGTGATCTCTCTCTCGTTCTGAACTATTCCGACCATGAAAAAGATGGATTAGAAACATTTCACCAACAACAAATGAGGGTGCCGACGCAAACCTGACAAGATAGCAATATCTCAACATGCATGCTGACGGCAACAAGCCAAGTAATGATGAAGATTTGCTGTCCAATGAAAGCCTTGAACTGCTTGAAACCAAAGGGTGGAAATAGTGTAACACCCCAAAATCCGGTCTAGTCAGAATTGGGTTTCGGTGATAAAAAATCTCACACCGATAAAGTTTAAATATTTGCATCGACTTGTTACTTATTTTATATTGGACACTAATTGAGTTAAAATTATCGAGTACAAGTCTTATCGAATTTGTTAAAAAGCTTTTTAGTGAACAAATTATAGCTATTGGAAAGTTTTAAGGGTAAACCATAAAGTATTGAGAGTTGAGGGACTAACCTTGCGATTAGCCCCTCATCAATTATAATTCTCATCTACGTAGATGAAAAAAATTAGTTTCCTTCATGGTGACGAAAGCCTTTCGGCTATCTAAAGTTTTAAAGACAAAACAATTTAAGAAAAGAATTGGAAAAGAGATTGAAACTTACCCGAGCCTTAAGAAAGCAAGCACCTCCCGATTTCTCCATCTTCATCATCTTCCTTTAAGCACACACCTCCATTGAAGAGGAACTTAAGTTAAGTTTTTCTTCGATTTATTGATATCGAATTGTTGCTATCGTTCGGGTAAGTAATATTCCTCAATCAATCGTTGGATTCCATGGATGTATCGATCTTAATCTCAAGAAAGGGTTTTGACCATCCAAGGATATTTCATCGTTGTTGTTTATATTGAATTCAGATATCGATTTTGATATCATTATATTGATTTTGATATCGTAATATCGATCCTAATTATCTCCCTTTTGATTTTCTAGCTCAAGAAGTGGAGAGAGAGGTTACACCATCTCCATCGAAAGCTAGAAACAAGGGCGTTGTCATCCGAGAGTCGTAAGAGCATCGGATATCGAGGTGAGTGTAGCTGGAGTCTCAGGGTTAGGCGAAGAGCCTTCTCGAATTCATTATTGTTGATTTCGATCAAATAGCTAACATTTATTTTAAGAAAATTGCATTAGATTGATAAACGGAACTATTGGTAAGCATCAATAAGTTTGGTTATAGACATCGGACATAGTTATTGGCATCATCATCGTGGATTGTTATTGATGTAGTTATTGTTTATTAAAACATTGTAAACGAACCACCGGATATTAATATTGACATTGACAATGAAATCATGTAATATTGATATTGAGACATGTTTATTATTAGTAACATTGAAGACATTGGTCATTGGAATTATCATTGAGTATTGAATATGGATATTGTCATTAAAACTTGGATTTGGACAGACATTGGCTACAATTGGCATGCCATAGAATTCATGAGCTCAGTGTACGAGTGGACTACGGTCCTAAGGCTACAACCTATATTGATTTGGTGAGGTGGATGGATGTGTTTGGAATTGGTCATATTTGCAAGGCGGAGGGACTAGACCATTTATTGATTTGGCGAGGCTTAGGAACTCGCGTATCCACTATCTTGATTAAATCCAAGGGTAAATAAAGAATATGATGTGTTAAACATTGCATATTGAAACATGATGTTGTTATTGATTAGCATGAGAATATGTATATGCATCATTCATTGATATTTATATTGTATATGACTACCTCACTAGGTAATGTATGCATAACATGTCTCATTTCATGCATTTTAGGTTAAGAAATCGACTTTTGTGGAATATCGAATAAGTCGCAACAAGACAAGTCACTACAAGCCAAAAGTAATGTATTCTAACCTTACGAACTCATAGAAAGGTGGTAAAGCAGTTGAACTAGTCTTTTGTGCCCATTTTGGTATGCTTGTAAAGTGTATAAGTTGTAATATTATTAAAGGCCCTAAAATGACTTTTGGTATGGATAAAAGATGGTGAAAATGGCATATATGGCTCAAATAGGTGAAAACCTAGTAAATATATTCGAATGATCATGAAATTGGGCATGCCAGTAGTTTATAGCATTGAAATATTGTGTGTAAAGTTTCATTGCATTTGAACATCGTTTGGTAGGTCAATTCGATTAAAAACCAGTAAAAATATGTCATTACAAGTTAGGCCGTATCGATACGGGGTAATGGTGTATCGATACGGTTAAGCATAATTGAACCCAAAGAACAGGGCATATCGATACGGTTTGGAGCTGTATCGAAACATTTTCCTACTGGAATCCCTTGTTCCGATACGGGTTTAACTGGTATCGAAACGGGTCAAAGTCAAAGTCAATGAAAGTCAAATCGTACCGATACAAGGCTTGCCCGTATCGAAACGGGGTAATGGGAAAAGTCAACTAAGGTTGTCCATCGTACACTTGTATCGAAATATCATCAAGGTGTTTTGATACAGGGTTAGTTAAGTTGGTTAAAAGGCATAAATTGAAAGTTTACAATGTTCATAGATTGGTCACTAATTTAGGATGATTCAATTGGATGGGTAAATGAACTTTGAATAGTATGAAAATTTTCAGACTTGCTAATATTGTATTGAATTTCATTGTAGTATAATCAATTGTATCGAAGGACCTCTAATTTATCAGATTTACAGTTTAGTCCTTAAAACTTGTAGTAGTCATGAATTGGCCCTAAGTGATTAATTATTGTTTCATAATGGATGAATTGGACTAAGAAATATATTCGGTAACATTTTATTAATATAGCATTGATCATATGTTGTTATTGATTGAAAATTTGTCGCCTCGATTTCCGTACTGTTCATTGGTAGCACGGTCCAACCAGGTTCCCAACCAGGCCGAGAAGGGGTGTTACATTTGTGGTATCATAGCTAGAGTTTAGTCGATTCTAGGACTAAACCGAAGCTCTTTGCATTGTTATTATATTACTTTTCCACCAATGAGTTATATATTATGTATATTGTGACTTGTCGACTAATCCGATCTTTTATAAAGATGTGTCTGAAATTAATGAATCTCACATCGACTAGCTTGCCACCGACTCCTCGACTCATGGAGAGGAGATAAGAGGAGGAAATCCTTCAAATCCATCAAATCCGGAGGACCCTCTTGTTTAGAATACTGAGCCTGCAACACCTACTGCTTAGGCTGAATGTTATAAGAACATGGCTAACATGTTCAAGCAGTTTATGACTGCAATAAGGGCAGAACATGTGGTGCAACCCATTGCTCCCGCTGTCCAACATACTTGAGCTCCCATTGGCAAGTTATCCCAATATTGAGCTTATACATTTACCGGCAAGGAAGATGACAATCCTGAAATTGCTGAGTATTGGTTGGACAACACTCTTCGAATTCTGAACAAGCAGTTATAGTGCTCGGACGAGCATAAACTCAAGTGTGCACTCGCGTTGCTGGCTGATGAGGCACTTCATTGGTGGGAGACTACTACTTTGACAGTCTCTGAGGATACTGTAACTTGTGAGTTCTTTCTTAAAGAATTATGCAAGAAGTACATCAGTGAGTTCTATCTCGCTGAGAGGCGAAGTATCTTTCTCCACCTAAAGCAAGGCGGATGATCGATCGAGCAGTACATCCATGACTTTTGCAAGTACTATTGATACGGTGTTGAATACATCAAGGAGGAAGAGAAATGCCGGATGTTCATTGCAGGGGTCAATGATGAGTTATGCCCTATGTTTACCGCATTGAGCATCATTGATTTTCAAGACCTCGTGAACCGAGTTAAGGCCACCGAAGCTGCACAGAGGGCTCAACGATCTGGTGGGTCTGGTAAATCTGAGAAGAGGTTTAGGGATGATTCTCGACCTCCAAAATGGAACAAGAAAGTAAGATATCAAGGCCCTAAGCAAAATGTTTATCTGCAACCCTTCCGTTCTGGAAATATTGATAGGCCTCAATCTGTGACACATTCCTTTGCTAAGGCAACATCTATTGATAGCACTGGAGGTTCAAATCGGAGCAACCAACATCCAATTTGTAATTACTGTCAGAATAGGCACCTAGCGGGTAAATGTCGTAAGAAGACTAGAGCTTGTTATTACTGTTGTGAGTTGGATCACTTTATTCGTGACTGCCCATTGAATGCAACTAAGTCTACTGGCATCCCAACTATTGCTGCCTCTCCTGCTCAATCCTTTCGAGGTAAGGGATCAAAGCAAAGATCAACGGGAACTTATGGAAGATCGTGTGGCTTGGGGAAACCATTCAATAAGCAAGATTCTAAATCCCCTGCCCAGATGTATCATGTGAGGAGAAGGGAAGAGGAGGACGAGCCTGATGTCATTGCAGGTACCATTGAGTTATATTCAGATCCTTTATATCCATTGATTGATCCCGGTTCTACTCACTCTTTTATAAGCACCATCGTAGTTAAGAAGTATTACATGTCTTTTAAACCAATAGCATCGAGAATCTCTGTAACCAATCCCTTAGGAGATTGTGTCACCGTAATGGTAGTATGCAAGAACTGCCCCTTATTGATCCAAGGGATTCCTTTCTCGGCCAATTTGTTGGCTTTACTGATCCACGACTTCGATGTTATCCTATGTTTAGATTGGTTTAGTGAGCATCAAGCCTATGTAGATTGTTGTAAGAGGAAGTTGTATCTTTGGGGTCTTGGCAAGGAAAGCATTGTTTTGATGAATGCGAGGAATATTTCATTGTGTGCTTTGACGTTAGAAGCCAAAGACGAATCTCAATTATGAGACATTGCCATTGTATGTGAATTCCCTGATGTATTTCCTGATGAACTTTCGGGATTACCCCTAACCCGTGAAGTGGAGTTTGGCATTGAGGTGCAACCAGAGACTGCTCTAGTTTCCATTGCACCATATCGTATGGCCGCTATTGAACTAAAGGAGTTGAAAGCTCAAATTCAAGAATTGTTAAGTAAGGGTTTTATTCAACCGAGCTCTTCTCCTTGGGGAGCTATAGTCCTATTTGTGAAGAAGAAATATGGTTTTATGCGATTGTGTATTGATTACCGACAGTTGAACAAGGTAACCATCAAGAACAATTACCCATTGCCTAGAATAGACGACCTGTTCGATCAACTAAAGGATGCCTTTGTGTTTTCCAAGATCGATTTAAGGTCGGGCCATTATCAAATGAGAGTGAAGGAATGTGACGTACCTTAAACAACCTTTCGTACAAGATATGGACACTACAAATTCTTAGTGATGCCCTTTGGGTTAACCAATGCACCGACAACTTTTACGGATTTGATGAATCGAGTCTTTAGACCCTATCTTGATAAATTCGTAGTGGTGTTTATAGATGACATATTAATTTACTCCAAGAATGTTACGGAACACCGAGATCATCTTCGTATCGTGCTTCAGACTTTACGGCAGAAGCAGTTGTTTGCAAAATTTTCTAAGTGTGAGTTTTGGCTCACCGAAGTTGCTTTTCTTGGACATATTGTGTCGGCTTCGGGTATTCAGGTGGACCCGAAGAAAATCCAAGCTATCGTAGATTGGCATCCACCGAAGAATATTGGTGAAATTAGAAGCTTCCTTAGGCTTGCTGGCTATTACAGGAGATTCGTAAAGGTGTTCTCTATGATAGCCGCTCCTTTGACTAAGCTATTGAGAAAAGAAGCTCCTTTTGTTTGGACCGAGGATCAACAACTAAGTTTCGATCAGTTAAAGCAGGTCTTGACCCATGCACCAGTCCTGACCCAACGCGAGTCTGGAAAAGACTACACAATTTATAGTGATGCATCACATCTTGGGTTACGGTGTGTATTGATGCAAGAAGGCAAATTCATCGCTTATGCTTTGAGACAACTTAAGCCACACGAAATCAAATACCCTACCCATGACCTTGAATTCGTTGCAGTTTTCTTTGCATTGAAAATCTGGGGACATTATCTCTACGGAGAAAAATGTTATCTCTTTACCGATCATAAAATCCTCAAGTACTTATTGACCCAGAAAGAATTAAATCTTCGACAACGAAGGTGGATGGAACTTCTTAAAGATTACGATCTTGTCATCGACTATCATTCGGGAAAGGCCAACGTTGTATCTGATGCACTCAGCCGCAAACCTTTGCCTGATAAGTTTTGACAGTGAATATAGAATTATATGTATCGCATGGAACACTGACTTGTTGCAATATCGTTGCTTTGTAGCCCCTCGGGCAATTAATGCTTACTTTCGACTTTGAAAGCATCATTTTCTTGTAGATAAACTTCAAGTTCAGTCTACCATCGTTTCGTGAATCAAGGTTTTACAAGAACAAGATCTTGAACTTCATTCCATTGTCTCTAAGTTATTGGATAATCCTAACTTCATAATTAATTCTAAAGGGCTCTTGTGTTTTCATGATCGGATTTGTGTACCTAATGATGAATCTCCTGCACTAATATTCTCTCTAAAGCTCATTCAAGTTCTTTTTCTGTTCACCATGGGTTGGTGAAGATGTATAAGGACCTTCGTGAACTCTATTGGTGGCCGGGCATGAAGCAGGACATAGTCGATTACATATTTAAATGTCTCACGTGCCAACGTGTTAAAGCAAAACATTGTGTTCCTACCGGATTGTTGCAACCCATTGATCCACCACAATGGAAGTGGGAGAAGATCATTATGGATTTTGTTAGTGGCCTACCTTTAACTCTCGCAAAACATGATGCAATATGGTTCATTGTAGATCGTTTCACCAAGTTAGCTCATTTCATACCGGTTAGAATGGACTACAGGCTTCCTAAATTGGCTTATTTGTACATCAAGAAAGTGATCCAACTCCATGGAGTACCCAAGTCTATTATCTCCGATCGAGATCCCTGTTTTGCATCTCGGTGCTGGAGAACCTTACAAGGAGCTCTGGGCACCAAAGTTAATCTTAGCACAACCTTTCACCTTCAATCTGACGGCCAGTGAGAAAGGGTAATTCAGGTAATTATCGAAAGACTCTTTCATTGAACCCTTGGAAATCTGTATTGTTATTGAACCTTCCTATACAGATCTTGGAAGTTATGCTTCGAGCATGTATCATCGACTTTGGTGGAACTTGGGAGAAATCCCTACCCCTTGTTGAGTTTGCCTACAATAATAGCTATCAGCTTCAATCCAAATGGCATCGTATTAGGCATTGTATAACAGTCTGTAGAACTAATGTTTTGATATAATATTTGAAAAATGTTTTGGACTAAATTGAAAAGACAACTTGAAAATATGTTTAAGGGTTTTTAAAGGCTTTGGAATGATTTTAATGTACATTTAAAGTAGTCAAAACAAACCTTTTTAAGTGCCCGTACCGATACGGTCTTGGACCGTATCGATACGCCTTAGGGTTTCAACGGGTAGTCGCGTACCGATACGGGTGTATCGCGTACCGATACACCTAACTACCCCAACGGTCATTTTCCCAACGGTCTTTTAATTGCAAGACCGTACCGATACGCTAGGTAAGCGTATCGATCGCATCATCTGAAGAAGCCAACGACTCTTTCATCATTGAGACCGTATCGATACGGTTTGACGAGTATCGATACGCCAAGCTGAAGAACTGCATTTATGGTGGGAAATAAAGGCTCCAACGGCTCCAATTCAATCCCAACGGCTAGTAACGGTTACAAACTCATCAAGGAGTATAAAAGGGACCTCCAAGCATCTTGTAATGGTTAATGCTCCAATTGTTACAACATTATGATGTCCAAATATGTCTAGAGCTTAAATTGTAAATTCCTTGCTTAGGCAACACTTATGAGCTTACATTGTTATATTTGCTCAAGTGTTTAGGTTTTGGGTGAGTGCTTAGAATTGCAAACAAACACCTTTTAGATGGATTTCTAGTTTGCCTCCTTAGCCTAGAAAAGGGGACGAAATTCTTAGTGAATTTGTTTGGAAATCCGTAGTGGGGAGCTAAGGTAGTGGATGTAGACCTTGGTTAGAAGGTTGAACCACTATAAATCCTTGTGTCAAATTGCCAAATTTTCATCTCCCACTAAAACACCCAATTATCCAACTTCTCCACACTTGGCGAGCAAGAACGATTGATCGAATCGAGCCCCTAAAATCTCAACACAGACGATGTCGGACTCCATTATCTTGGTCTGAACTCGGTGAAGGTAAGATGTTGGGCCCTGACTTACTTCAGGAAACTGAAGAACATGTTACCATCATTCATGATCGCTTGAAAGCTGCCTTTGACCGACAAAAGGTCTATGCTGATCTTAAGAGACGAGACATTGAGTATGAAGTTGGTGAAAAAGCCTTTCTTAAAGTGTCACCATGGAAGAAAGTTTTGAGGTTTGGCAAGAAGGGAAAATTGAGTCCCCGATTCATTAGACCCTTTGAAATCATTGAAAAGAGTTAGCCCTGTGGCATATCGATTATTGTTACCCTCTGAATGGAGTAAAATCCATGATGTTTTCCATGTATCAATGCTCCAAAAATACCGTTCTGATCCTTCACACATTGCAGAACCTGAATCTGTAGAAATTCAACCAAACCTGTCCTACAAAGAAAAACTGGTTCAGATTCTGGAAAGAGAAGTAAAAAGGCTTCGTAATAAATCTGTATCGTTAGATAAAGTGATCGGGAGGAGCCATACGGTCGAAGAAGCTACCTAGAAGCTTGAATAGACCATGAAACAACAATATCATCATCTCTTCGGTTCAAGTAAAATTTGAGGACTAATTTTTCTTAAAGGGGAGAGTTGTAACACCCCAAAATACGGTCTAGTCAGAATTGGGTTCTGGTGATTAGAAATCTCACACCGATAAAGTCTAAATATTGCATTGGCTTGTTAATTATTTGATAATGGACTCTAATTGAGTTAAAATTATCGAGTACAAGTCTTATCGAATTCGTTAAAAAGCTTATTAGTGACCAAATTATAGCTATTGGAAAGTTTTGAGGGTAAAACCATAAAGTATTGAGAGTTGAGGGACTAAAATTGCGATTAGCCCCTCCTCAATTATAATTCTCATCTACGTGGATGAAAGAAATTAGTTTTCTTCAGGGTGAGGAAAGCCTTTTGGCTATCTAAAGTTTTAAAGACAAAACAATTTAAGAAAATATTTGGAAAAGAGATAGAAACTTACCCGAGCCTTAAGAAAGCAAGCACCTCCCAAATTCTCCATCTTCATCATCTTTCTTTAAGCACACATCTCCATTGAAGAGGAACTTAAGTTTAGTTTTTCTTCGATTTATTGATATCAAATCATTACTATCGTTCGGGTAAGCAATATTCCTCAACCAATCGTTAGATTCCATGGATGTATCAAGCTTAATCTCAAGCTAGGGTTTTGACCATCCATGAATATTTCATCGTTTTTTACATTTAATTTGGATATCGATTTTGATATCGTTATATTGATTTTGATATTGTAATATCGATCCTAATAATCTCCCTTTTGATTTTCTAGCTCAAGAAGTAGAGAGAGAGAGAGGTTACGCCATCTCTATCGAAAGCTAGAAACAAAGGAGTTGTCATCCGAGAGCCGTAAGAGCATCGGATATCGAGGTGAGTGTAGTCGGAGTCTCGGGGTTAGGCGAGGAGCTTTCCCGAATTCATTATTGTTGATTCGATCAAATAGCTAACATTTCTTTTAAGGAAATTACATCAAATTGATAATCGGAACTATTGGTAAGCATCGATAAGTTTGGTAATAGACATCGAACATAGTTATTGGTGTCATCATCGTGCATTGTTATCAATATAGTTATTATTTATTGAAACATTTTAAATGAACCACCGGATATCAATATTGACATTGAAATTGAAATCTTGTAATATTGATATTGAGACATGTTTATTATTAGTAACATTGAAGACATTGGTTATTGGAATTATCATTGAATATTGAATATGGATATTGTCATTGAAACCTTGGATTTGGACGAACATTGGATACAATTGACATGCCATAGAATTATCATTGAATACTGAATATGGATATTGTCATTGAAACCTTGGATTTGGACGAACATTGGATACAATTGACATGCCATAGAATTCATGAGCTTAGTGTACGGGTGGACTACGGTCCTAAGGCTACGACATATATTGATTTGGCGAGGCGGAGGGATGTGTTTGGTATTGGTCATATTGGCGAGGCGGAGGGACTAGACCATTTATTGATTTGGCGAAGCGTAGGAATACGCGTATCCACTATCTCGATTCAATCCAAGGGTTAATAAAGAATATGATGTGTTAAACATTGCATATTGAAACATGATATTGATATTGATTAGCATGAGAAAATGTATATGCATCACTCATTGATATTTATATTGTATATGACTACCTCACTAGGCAATGTATGCCTAACATGTCTCATTTCATGCATTTTAGGTTAAGGAATCGACTTTTGTGGAAGATCGGATAAGTCGATGCAAGATAAGTCACTACAAGCCAAAAATAATGTATTTTAACCTTACAAACTCCTAGGAAGGTGGCAAAGTAGGTGAACTAGTCTTTTGTGCCCATTTTAGTATGCTTGTAATGTGTATAAGTTGTAATATTATTGAAGTCCCTAAAATGACTTTTGGTGTGGCTAAAAGATGGTAAAAATGGCATATATGGCTCACATAGGTGAAAACCTAGTAAAAGTATTCAAATGATCATGAAATTGGGCGTGCCAATAGTTTATAGCATTGAAATATTGTGTGTAAAGTTTCATTGCATTTGAACATCGTTTGGTAGGTCAATTCGATTAAAAACTAGCAAAAATCTGTCATTACAGGTCAGGCCGTATCGATACGGGGTAATGTCATATTGATACGGTTAAGCATAATTGAATCCAAGGAACAGGGCATATTGATACGGTTTGGAGCTGTACCGAAACATTTTTCTACTGGAATCCCTTGTTTCGATACGGGTCTTACCAGTATCGAAACGGGTCAAAGTAAAAGTCAATAAAAGTCAACTCGTACCGATATAGGGCTTGCCCGTATCGATACGGGGTAAAGGGCAAAGTCAACTCACGTTGGCCATCTTACACTCGTATCGAAACAACATCAAGTTGTTTCGATATAGGGTTAGTTAAGTTGGTTATAAGGCATAAATTGAAAGTTTACAATGTTCACAGATTGGTCACTAAATTTAGGATGATTCAATTGGATGGGTAAATGAACTCTGAGTAGTATGAAAATTTACAGAATTGCTAATATTGTATTGAATTTCATTGTAGTATAATAAGTTGTATCGAAGGACCTCTAATTTATCAGATTTACAATTTAGTCCCTAAAACTTGTAATAGTCATGAATTGGCCCTAAGTGATTAATTATTGTTTCATAATGGATGAATTGGACTAAGAAATATATTCGATAACACTTTATTAATATAACATTGATCATATGTTGTTATTGATTGAAATTTTGTTCCCTCGATTTCCGTACTATTCATAGGTAACACGGCCGACCCGGTTCTCGATCAGGCCGGGAAGGGGTGTTACAGATAGCTTAAAGAAGCTATGCTCCTCACCGGGCTCTACAAAGCCATCCTCTTGACTTGATCGGCCTCACAAGCCAGCGACAACACCTCACGTGTAGCCACCAACAATTTGTGCCATATGTGCGCTAGGTGTATTCATCGGAATAGTGCTAGCCCCAAGTCCCATGATAAAAACCTATTGTAAGATAATAGAGAAACATTAGTAGGAGTCTTGAGGAAGGCTGGAGAAATACCGACAAAAGTGACTTCTCGTATTAAGGATGCACTCTGTCAAACGAGAAAAAGGTGAAGATCAACCTAGAGATTAGAAGTTTTTGGTAAGTACCACCAGCAACTCCCCGTTTATTTATAACTTTTGAGATATAAAATGATATCTACCACCTTAGGTGGTTTAAAATGTAAACATCCCCGAAATAGATATCATCTGTTGTATGCGTAATTTTCACAAGTTAAAGGATAACCTCTCCCTCTAAACTGCTTATGAATGTATGAAATATTGAGGGTCGTAACAATGGAGCGGATAATAAAATCTGTAAATGCCAAGACCTCCACCAATGTCGTTTTCTACTACAAATTTCTCCGTCTCAAGCCACTCTCTTCCAAACTTTTAGGTATCGGGGCAAAGCCTCCTGCTTGCTCAGAGCACCCTAGGAATATGCTCAAATTGCTTATGAATAACTGAGTATAGGAGTATACACTTGACAAATAGATGAATGTATGTTAGTGCAATTGACGATGAATAGTGAACATATGAATAAATGTGAATCATCCCACTTTCCAGTAGTATGACTTTACTATACATACTGAACAGTACTTCACTCCCCATAATATCTCCATCATATATGATTAATTTCTCCAAAGGTTTCGAGATAAGCTCCACCCATAGCACGATGGTTTCCTCTAAGAGCGTTTGTAACACCCCTAAAACCAGGTTAATAGTTTCTTCAATTTCCAATAACCAAAAATTTATTTTCGAGATTCAGTTTTAGACCCTAAATTATTTGAATTGGTTGATTAAGTTTATCAAGTTAATTTTGAATCAAATAAGATTTTATTCAGGATTTATTTTAATGAAAAAACTAAGTTGATCAAAATATAAAATTGTCTTATTTAAGTGATATACGTTGATGATCAATGTAACGCCCTGAGTTTAGTGCCGTGAGATAACCGAGTTTGGTTAAATCGGTTCGAGTTAATTGAATTGAGAGAAAACATTTTTTTGAACTAAAAAGGGGTTTTAATGACAAAGGGCAAAAGGGGAATTTGGAACTAAAAAAAGGGTTTTAAAATATCATCATCTTCTCCAAGCTTTCTTTTTTCACGTCACATTCTCAAAAACCTCCATTGTTACTATTCCATTCTTCCAACCTTCACCACAAACAAGTTTTCAAGGTAAGCTCTCGCTTGTTTTGATTTTTGGTTTCCTTAAGTTTGTTATTAGCTCAATTTCCCTTAAAACCCATTGTTTAAAGCTATTTCAAAAATGCTTTGAGTTTGAAAAATAGTAAAATGAAGCGATTTTCGTTTGGGTCTTTTGATGCCATGTTTAAGGGTGTTTTTAATCTTGTTTTGGTGTCTTAAAAATGCTAAAATAGTGGCTAAAAGTAGAAAACCCAAAACTAGTAAAAAAGAGGGGTTTTTGGAGTTAAAAATGTGGGTTTTTGGGTTGTTCTTGTGTGGAATCTTGGGCTGATGGTTTGTAGACCTTGGGCACGTATTTTGGATGCTTAAAGAAGTAGTTTTGATGGTGAAATTGTTGGGTTTTGGCTTCTAGTGGTTTTGGGGCGTTTTGATGGTAGTTCCAAGTGTTTCAGGTAGGAATCGAGTTGGTTTTGCTGATGATTGATGAGTTTCTGTGTTGCTGCAAGTTTGGGGGCTTGATTTGGGTCTAATGCATCACTTCGAATTGGCTAGAAACATGGGAAACAAGTTTGGGTCCGTTGGACGTGAGACCGGATAGTTCGGAGGCTTGAATCGATGTTTCGTCTATTGTTTGGGTCCTATCAGTGAGTGGAAATATTTTGAGAGTTTAGGTTGAGCTTGAAAGGCCAACCTAAGCTCAAGAGTAAGTGTTCAAATATTTACCTTTTACTTTTCCAGAAGTTTCCTTTTTAAGCTTGTTATGCCTTGTTGATATGAGACGATTGTGTGAAATCGATCTATGAATGTGGTATTGTTATGTTGGTTTATATGATGTTGAGTATTGGAAAATATGTTAGTCTTACCGAGTATAATTGGTCGACCATAGAATTAGAGTGCAATTGTAAAATTCGCGTGTGGCCCTAGTGATGTAAGATGCCATTGGGGAGGAGTACGATGAAGTAAGATACCATTGGAAGCTTTATTGTTAGACATCGGTGATGTAAGATGCCATTGTGAGTCTTGTTGTTCTTAATAGATTTGGTGATGTAAGATGCCATCGAGTCCAATCCGTGTATCCGAGTAACGTAACCATAATTTCCATTATACTCTCGTGTTGAAAAGTCGAATGTTATCATGTTGGTATTGGAGAATCATGCCTTGTAGTTTATGTTGTTGCATTTCTTGATGCAAGATGCCAAGCATATGTATGATTGTTGTTAATCATATGACAGAATTCATATTGTGGTTTGGATTTCAATTCATAAATGGTTTTATCTAAAAACTGCATTGTTGTTGTTGTGGTTTTGAGCACCACTCACTAAGCTTTATGTTGGAAAAATTTGATAATTTTGGAGCTTTGAATAAGAAATTGATTCAAATGTTGTTGAGGAAAATGTGGAACCAATTGTTGGTTCGTAAATGTGCAGACGTGCACGACGTGGGTAACGCAAATGTCTGAACCGGTCTGGTCCTTCGTGGGCTTGCAGATATTTTGACCCAAATTTAAAATGAATTTTCCTCAAATAAAAGCATAAATTTGCCAAATTTTATCTTGAAATTAAAAGGGTAAATATTATAAGTTACCTTTAATTCAGATAATAATTTTGGAAATTGCTTTATAGGAGAATCAATTGATTCTCAATATTGAATGCTCCATTAGGTCAAAATTTCCACTTATACCCTCATGACACTCCTATAAATAGAGAGTAAACCTTCTAAGTTTTAAACAACAAAAAAACCATAGAAAATTTTTATTGTTTTACTCTGTGGATTTTACAAGTGGTTTTCGGTGATAGGCGAAGGCAAGGGTCAGTTCGTGATCTCCACAGTAGTGCAACTGTGGTTGATCTTATGTTGTTGTATCCTGGGAGACAGACGACCAATGAACTCGAGCACCATAGGAGTGGCCGAAAATCTGTCTTAAGGAAACTGCGTTTGTGCAGGCCTCAACACGTCTCTTTTGGTTCCAAATCGGTTTGATTTATATATTCTTGTATTGTTCTTATTTTTGTATTGTTCGTTTAAATAATATTATTTTGTATTATTATTTATTCTTGGATTAACGTTTACTTTCTAACAATCTTAAGACAGATTTTTTCTAAAGTTTGAATCCAAGACGAACATCATGCTTAAAAGCATGACCAAATTTGCGTTAATGAGGTGAGAAGATTGAGCTACTGCTAACTCTAATCATGTGGTACAATGACAGACAACTCATTGTGCATGTTTTATTGGAAAGATGTTTTGGTATAAGGTAATTTTAAATCTTTAAATATATGGTATATAACCTTATTAATCATATGTGCATATTTTATGGCAATATTAAAATCTTTATTATGTTGCAAATATTATTATGGTTTTATTACCTAATAAAGGTAATCCTTATATATATATATATTTTTACATCATTATGGTAATATTCATGGTACTTTTATTATGGTAGTAAGGTAATTTTTAACATTCCTTAATAAGGTTTGGTCAAAATATCATTAAGATATTTTTATAGTGATGTTAACGCCTTAAATCAAGGTAATATTTATCATTTTATTACCTTACAATTTTGGCTTTAATATTAAATAGTAAATATGGCATGAATAAAGGATATCTTATGTCATTTATGGAAATACTGTGGATTATTTATTTTTGTACTAATAATTTCTTTTGAGAAATTTTATAGAGAAGAACAGGATATTCAGATGAAATCTTGATTTGTTTTGGAAACAAAGATCTCGTAAATAATTCGTTTCAGAAATTAATTTCTGCCGTTTTAACGGATTTACGTGATCTTTCTAAAACAAGAATAAAAAAAAATTAAAGGATCGCTTCCTTTGATTTTATTGCCTTGATATCTTTGGTTTGGGTTTTAGTGCTACTAATCCCAATATTTACCAAAAGATATATGAGAAATAAATCACTGAATTTATTTCTTCGTTAGAATCTTGTGTTGATTCTAATTTTGGAAAAGGAAGATAAATCATTGGATTTATTTTCAAGAGAATCTTGTATGATTCTAACATTGTAAGGAAAATAAATTATTGAATTTATTTCCGTAAGAATCAAGTATGATTCAATTTTTGTAAAAGGAAATAAATCATTAAATTTATTTCTATGCTAGAATCATGCGTTGATTCTAACTTGTTAAGAAAAATAAATCGTCGAATTTATTTCCATAAGAATCAAATATGATTACATTTGTGTAAAAGGAAATAAATTATTAAATTTATTTTCTGTACTAGAATCATGTGTTGATTCTAACTTGTTAAGGGAAATAAATCGTTGTATTTAATTTCGTGAGAATCTAGAATGATTCAACCTTGAAATAAATTGGTGAATTTATTTTGAAAAAAAAATAACTCAAATTTATTATCAAGTATGATTTTATTTTGGAAATAAATTGGTGAATTTATTTCGGAAAGTAACATTGGTTACCAAATTTAGAGCGCTGATTTTGACTGAGGTCTCGAATCAAAGCATAGAAGAACTTGATTCTCTATGTCAAAATTAAATTCTGAAAGCCTATTCTGATGCATGCTATGAAGTGCACAGTGTTTAAAAATGGCTAAAGAATCGAGAGGGTCGTTGAACCATAAATAGAAGATTCCAAATTGTTGTGAATCAAAGGTAGTGATTCCGATTGATCATCCATGCTTGGAATGATTTCAAGAATAAAATCAAAAAACGGTGATTGAAAGGAAATTTAAAAATGCATGTCTAGGATTGGTTCTTTGAGAGACTTGGTATTTAAGCGTGCCTAGTGCACCACCTCTCTTTCATAAGTTACCTACCTGGTGCATTGTTTATTATTGTTCTTTCTATTAATACCGTGTGAACTTTTGTTTGGGGTTTAGTTTACTAAATCTCCGTCGTCTAACAAAAGTTAGAAATTATATTTCCGTTTCTGATTTTAGTCTTTGACTAAATTCCTAACGCTTAACAGATTCATAATTTTTGGTTCTGGATTGTGTCTACGTGACACAATGGAAAAATCAGTAAAATTTATTGAATTTTTTTTTCATACATGACAACAAAAGATGTTGCATAATTGACCATGATAAACCTAGTTAAATATCTGAAGGATGATCCTCCTATTATTAGAGAGAATAAAGTAAATATTGTTACCACCTTCAAATGTTACTAAGGTCAATATTGCTAAGATAAATATTATCATGGCAAACGTAGTAGAAGTCAAAAACGACTTCAAACCGTAAATTGGACGGTGTGTTCAAGAAGCAAACTTTTATGAAAAAAAAATGCTTCAATTGCCATAAGATGAGGAACAAGTCTTCGGACTATAGACTTTCAAACGAGGGCAATGTTATTGCCATAACAATTGATATGACAACATATTGGTTGAAGGAATATGTTTATTACCTTCATTGATGATAGCACAAAATAATGTAAAGATGAAGCTATAGTGAAAATTGTTCTCTATGAGCATGATGTTGAATCCTAAACTTAATTAAAGGTTTAAGATGAGGAGAAGCTCTATATGAGTAACGTTGGTACTATAATGTGCCTAACATGTGGGGGAAGCTGTTCTATAAGCTAATTACCTTTTAAACAAGATTTCCGTAATTAAAGAGACTAGACACCATATAAGTTATGAAAGGTAATTAAACTTTTCTACAACTACTTGAAAATGTGGGGGTGTCTTGCAAAAGTAATGACCCATTACTAAAGCAACTGAGAATAGATCCCTAAAAATTATGGATTGTATTTTTATTGGCTATATAGAACATATCAATGTATATCGATTTCTTGTGTATGAATCGAAGAACCCTGAGATTCACAAGCAT
This sequence comes from Hibiscus trionum, assembly GCA_030270665.1. Classification (NCBI taxonomy): domain Eukaryota; kingdom Viridiplantae; phylum Streptophyta; class Magnoliopsida; order Malvales; family Malvaceae; genus Hibiscus; species Hibiscus trionum. The sequence continues at coordinate 32,621,223 of BSYR01000026.1, read as the reverse complement.
ACGATAATGGAAGATGTATTCCCTTGTAAAGCTAGGGAAGTTGGTCAAAGTTCAATGAAACGAACTTCAAAGATTATCGATAAAGATGACTCAAATGATCAACAATGGTTTGAGCTTGAAATAGAGCCGCAAAGAAGTAAATGAGCAAGGGTAGAAAAATTCATTGGATCATTTTTCTAAACTTTATGTTAGAGGTTGAATCCCAAACGTATAAAGATGTTATACATTCATCTGAAAGCATCTTATGTAAGGATGTCATTAAGAGTGAATTTGATTCCATCATGCAAAATCATACGTGGGAATTAGTGGATCTTTCTCTGTAAATTAAACCACTAAGTTTTGAATGAATTTTCAAAACGGAAAATGAAAGTAGATGAAACAATTGATAAGTATAAGGCCAGATTGGTAATAAAAGGTTACCGAATGCCTTAACTATTTCGATACATAATCTCATGTATCAAGGATAACCTACATAAGTATGATACTTACAATTTTCACTTTGCGAAATCTAGACGTACATCGAATAGATGTTAAAAGAGCTTTTCTATATGAAGATCTTGATGAAGAAATATACATGGAACAACCTGAGGGCTATGTAGTTTCAAGTCAAGAGAGAAAAGTATGTGGGTTGGTGAAGTCCTTGTATAGACTTAAACAAGCACCAAAGTAAAGACATGAGAAGTTCGATAATGTCATGATGACAAACGACTTCAAGATAATTGAGTGTGACAAATGTGTATATGTAAAAACTACTAACATTGGATATATTATTCTATGTTTGTATGTTAATAACATATTCATTGTTGGAAGCAACAATAAAATGGTAAACGTACCAAAGACTTGTCAAATTCAAGATTGACATGAAAAATATGAGATTAACAGATTTGAGTTTGGGCATCCAAATCAAACGATCACTTGAAGGTCTCATATTGACGTAGTCACACTACGCGGACAAGAGAAGTTTGGCAAGGATGTTTCCGGCATAGCCAGAACTCCAATAAATACATGCCAACTTTTGTCCAAGAACAAAGACCAAAGTGTTGACCAAGTAGATTCAATAGACCAGATATTGTTTCTACTGTGAGCAGTTCAAGTAGATTCACAAGCAATTCAAGTGAAAATCACTGGAAAGCAATTGTGGGGGCATTGAGATATCTTAGATATACTCGAGATTATGAATTGCATTATTCCAGAGATTCTTCTATTTAGAAGGATACTCCGATGCGATTGGATATCTGATATTTAAGATATCAAAGGCATAAGAGTATATGTCTTCACTTTGGGAAGAGGAACTGTGTCATGAAAATCCTCAAGAAAAATGGTTATAATCAAATTCATAATAGAATCTGATTTTGAAGTTCTAGACAAGTCTAGAAAAGAAGTCGAATGACTTTTAAAATTTCTTGGAGGATATTCCTGAACGACCAAAGCCAATGCCCACAATAGGTAGGACATAGAGCTTTGTGTATAATGGTAAGTCGAGACATATGCGTTGTCGACATAATACCGTTAGACAACTGATCTCAAATGAAGTTATCTCTATTGGTTTTTTGAAATCAAAGAATAACGTTGTGAATCCATTAACCAAAGGGTTAAATTGAGATCAAGTTGAGAAAACATCTAAAGGAATGAGACTAAAGCCCATGTAAATTTAAGGTGCTATGTGAAGGAAAACCCTACCTAGTTGACTGGAGATCCCAAGATCTAGGTTCAAAGGGACAACCTAATTGCATAGACCTGTGCGGTCACTATAGGGGCTCTTATCCCCAAGTCCATTCCTATGATGTAAACGGTGATCAAAGTGGTTTAGGCTAAGCAAATGCTTTTAATGACCATTGTGTGCTTTTGTGAGTCAAGCAACATAAGTCACCTATGTAAGAGTGAAGTGGGGCCGCTTCAATAAAACTATTGGGCATAGTTCTTTCAAACTCTTGCAGAACCAGGCGATGTCCACGGCCATATGGACATACCCATGAGAACTAATACTCTTGTCAGAGAGGTAGTTGTGTGAAGTATATCATCGTTTACACAAACGGCAGAACAGTTCAAGGACATTATGTCTACTGGTCAGCTAGTAAAGTAAATATACTTTCACAAGGGAAGGTTCAAGGGTGAACACCTACCTATCCTATGCAGCTATCGATCATAGAATCTATCACCACATCGAGTCAAAATGTTTTGATTAAATCAATTTCATTCATGTGGGGGATTGTTGGAAAAATTTGATAATTTTGGAGCTTTGAATAAGAAATTGATTCAAATGTTGTTGAGGAAAATGTGGAACCAATTGTTGGTTCGTAAATGTGCAGACGTGCACGACGTGGGTAACGCAAATGTCTGAACCGGTCTGGTCCTTCGTGGGCTTGCAGATATTTTGACCCAAATTTAAAATGAATTTTCCTCAAATAAAAGCATAAATTTGCCAAATTTTATCTTGAAATTAAAAGAGTAAATATTATAAGTTACCTTTAATTCAGATAATAATTTTGGAAATTGCTTTATAGGAGAATCAATTGATTCTCAATATTGAATGCTCCATTAGGTCAAAATTTCCACTTATACCCTCATGACACTCCTATAAATAGGGAGTAAACCTTCTAAGTTTTAAACAACAAAAAAAACCATAGAAAATTTTTATTGTTTTACTCTGTGGATTTTACAAGTGGTTTTCGGTGATAGGCGAAGGCAAGGGTCAGTTCGTGATCTCCACAGTAGTGCAACTGTGGTTGATCTTATGTTGTTGTATCCTGGGAGACAGACGACCAATGAACTCGAGCACCATAGGAGTGGCCGAAAATCTGTCTTAAGGAAACTGCGTTTGTGCAGGCCTCAACACGTCTCTTTTGGTTCCAAATCGGTTTGATTTATATATTCTTGTATTGTTCTTATTTTTGTATTGTTCGTTTAAATAATATTATTTTGTATTATTATTTATTCTTGGATTAACGTTTACTTTCTAACACTTTATGCTTATGCGCTCTTTTCGACCAATGCAGATCGTTAATGTTCCGGGAGGCAAAGGAAGGCAAGGGAAAGGCTCTGATGTTCGTAACTTAAGCTCAAGTATGGTTTTTAAGTTGTAATAATGATTTAGCAATGGGAATACTTGTGGTTGTCTTTAAGGAAGTTTTTGTAGACTCCCATGTGTTTGACCATCTTGCTACATGTTTTAAATGTTGATACCATTTCATTTTGAGGCTTGCTTTGGTTGTTAGTTGAATGCCATGTGTTTTGGCTTGTTAGCATTTTTGAGCTAAAGTGTTCTTATGAACTTTTGTGGTTGAGATCCATATTTGCATGTATGCATGTTTTAAGCTTATCTTTAGGGTGTTTTGCCTCTAGATTGTTTGTTTAATATGTTGCCATGTGGTTTGTGACCTGTCGGGGTAAGTTTGGGAGCGTTTGGGGATGCCAAAATGCATTTTCGGGCCAATCTGTGCCCATGTTTTTCAAAACGTCTGGTGTTGTTTCAGAACGGCCAAGCTTTTGGGGCACCCGTATTGGAATGGGGGTGGTGCCATTTAGCTACGTTTTGCCTCTAGAGACTTCCGTTTCGGAACCATGAGGGATCGTTTCAGAATGGCCTTATCTTTGCTTTTTGATGAGAACCCGTGTTTCGAAATGGGCAGTCCTGTTCCGAAAGATAGATAGTTAAAGTGGTTAAGAGGCATCTTTGAAGGTTCCCAAATGTTACATTTTGGTCCCTGATGTTTGTATGCTTCCTATGTGAGTTTGAACTATCTGGTTTGAGCTGTTTTGCCTCGTGTGCATGAAACTTGACTAATTAACTATTTTGTAAGGTTAAGTTACCTTTTTACCCCTTGCTTTGAGTGGTTTTTGCGAAATGGTCCTTTGTGATTGTTTGTCTCCAATTGGACATTCGATTAATGTCCGACTGAGACGTTGTTTCTTCCGTTGTGACCAATAACACTATAGGACTGTTAAATTGCATTTAGACAAGATAAAATTTAAATTTAGGGTTGTTAATCGGAGGGAAATTCTCGGATTTTCTCTGGTTATCCCTGTGTGACTCTCCCGAATCGGTCTTGCGACTAGACCGGGTCGAGGGAGTTACAATAAAATTGCAAGGAAATGGAATTTAAAGACACTGGTGCAAGTGGTGTAAAGTTCAATGGCTAAGACAATATTTGGACCCTTAGTTGGATGAGTCATCATCCACGTGTCCTTTACCCAAATTGTCTTTGTAATAGCCCTAAAATTGGGCTAGGAGTTTTACAAGGCAAAAACATGCTTGGAGAAGTTACCTTTAGACTAATTAAGACTCAAATCAAGTCAATTGAATAAGTAAGTCAATGGAATTGAAAATGAAAGAGCTAAAAGAGTTAAAGATCAATTGATACATGGATAAAGTGACCATACTACAAGAATTATAAATGAGGAAGTAGGGACAATAAGGAGTAAATTTAGTATAGAGATCAAATTATCATGGATTGAATTGAAAAGAATTGAAGAAAAATCAAAATGTTGTTGGGTTAAATTGTAATAAATGAAGATATAATTAGTGACCTTATTGGAAGATTTAGAAGTAGAAAGGCTATAACCAAGTGACTAAAGTGAACAAATAATGAAACTATAGCAATGCATGTCAATTATACCATTGTGCATGTTGATGAAGTATGTGGCAATTGGAGAGGTTTGGCCGGTCACGTGGGATGGAGAGTGAGTGAAGAAATAAAAAATTTTTAGGGGTTGTCTTCAACCTCTCTATAATCTCTCCACTTAGCTAAATTGCAAGAGATAAGAAGGAGCTTTGGGAGGACATGGATTCAAGCTTGACAATTAGAAAATGGTGGGTGAAAATTCAAAAAGAATTAATAAAATCATAATAAAGGTAAATTTCAACTTCAAATTCAGGATTGGAATGTATTTTTATGGCATGTTTAGGTTAAGGAAATATAGCTTTAATTTTGTTTTATGAAGGATAAATTATGCTAGATGAAGTCATGTTTGTATGAGATTTGAGAATGAAAATGTAACCCCCTTAACCCGGCCTAGATGGTTGACCCGAATTAAGAAAGTCACACGAGGAAAACCAAAGTCAACCCGAAAGTCAACCTTGATTAACGACCCTTTTTTTTTCTTTTTAAACTTGTCTAGATGCACATTAAGCCTAATGGTGATCCCACAAACATCATACCAAAAGATCACAACCATCAGAGATCAAACAGGGACTCAATTGAACAATTTACAACTTTAGGGACCAAATTGTAAATTCTGATAAATTTAAGGACTTAATCCAAATTGAAGTTACCAACTTGAAATTAATCAGGTTTCATGCTTCCCTGTGAAATTTCAGCTAAAAAGGACTTCCCAAACTCATACAATTGCACAAACAAGTTTCAGGACCAAAACGCAAACTTTTCAAAACACATAACTGCCAATGTCAGCCCCCAACGGTCAACCGTTCCGAAACGGGGGACAGCCCGTTCCGAAACGCGGGGCCGTTCCGAAACGGGCATAGCCCGTTTCGAAACGGGGGTCTGGCAGAGGCTAAACCGTTCCGGAACGGCCCCTCCCGTTTCGGACGCCTGGGCTCATTTAAGGCACCCGTTCCGAAACGGTAGGTGCTGTTCCGAAACACCCTGCCCAGATTGCTTCAAAACATCACTTTAAACATGCAATTACACATCCAAACATGCTCCGAACACTACCAAACTTTGCCAACATGCAATTCAACATATAAACAACATATTAGCATCAACAATTCATCCAATCATCATCATATGCAAAAAACCCCAATTCTATAGGCATGCTTCCTACACAAGCTAGGCATTCAAACACCAAACTTACAAAGCAAGCATATAAGGTTCCAATTCAAAAGCCAACAAACACATCAACATATATCATACTTAGGGAGTCTCCAACACCTCCCAAAACATACACATTGGTCCCCCATTGCCAAAACATACAAAAGCTAAATGCATTTATAAAACCTTCATACTTTGAGCTTCACTTGAACTTGATTGCTTGCCCTTTCTTGCTGCCCTCAAGGTACTCTAATGCTCTGCATTATTGAATTCAGAAAACGAAGAGAGCGTAAGCAAAAGCTTAGTGAGGAAAGCTCTTAAAAACCATTCAATAATGCAATTCAAAACATTTACAAAACATGCTTTAAATCAACCTTTTCACATGCTCAAAAGCATTCTTAACAAGCAAACTCATGCTTCAACATAAACATTAAAACAAGCATCTCATGCTTCTCAATATTCTTAACATGTCATGTTGGCTCAAGTGAAACATTCCATTTATTAAAACAAGTTCAACAACTTTCCCAAGGACTTTTAAACACCTTGGCCCCAAGGACTTTTAAACACCTTGGCCTATGGACTTTTAAACACCATAGAAAGTATCTCATCAAGGACTTTTAAACACCTTGATCCCAAGGACTTTTAAACACCTTGGCCATGGACTTTTAAACACCATGAATGAATCACATCAAGGACTTTTAAACACCTTGATCCCAAGGACTTTTAAACACCTTGGCCTATGGACTTTTAAACACCATAGAAAGGATCACCTAAGGACTTTTAACCACCTTAGTGTCCGTAACAAGAACCATCCAAGGACTTTTAACCACCTTGATGTTCTTAGGTAACAAGGCTCACTCAAGGACTTTTAACCACCTTAGTGACCTTAACATTTTAAAAACATCACTTGCCAATATACATCATTTTCATCACTTACATCACTGTTTTAAAGCATCAAACCAAGCCATATTCATCATGCATTTAAAAGCATTAAACCACATCATTTCAATGTACAAAAGCAAGGAACTCCTACCTAGAGTTACCTTCAACATATGGCTTACATCAACAGCAAAAACCATGCTAAAACATGCTTTCAAAACAGTATGTAAAACATGCAAATTATCATTTCGCATCACAACAAAGTCATGGCCACCACTAGAGAGAAAATTCCGAAAACTTACACTCGAGCTTAGCAAAGTTGTTTAGACTTAAACTAAGCTCCCAAGACATTGGTTTCAAAGCCGAAAACCCATTTTCACTCACCGATTCCACTTCGCCACTTGCCGAAGCACGAATTCAAGCTTCCGGATCAACAACTCTTGGATCCAAAGATGCCTCCCCTGATCAAACACATTAAAGCAGAGGTTTAATGCATCATCAAGCATCAAAAGCTTCAATGAAAGCACTCAAACTCGCTGCTCTCATTCAAACACCAATTTCGGCCACCAAACACCACCGAAATTGCATCCAAACCACTTCTAAACAAAGCCCAGCCATAAACCAGCAAAACCTAACATCCATCAACACCAAACAACATCTAAAAACAACCTATTAACATCCTTATACCTCCAGCAACAACAGATCCACAAGATCACCTCAAAAACTACCTTAAAACACAAGCTAAACTTAGGAAACTCAACCTATCCGGGATTGCATTGATCAAAACTCATTTCCTTATCAATTTAGAGATCATTTAACATCAAAAACATCTCTTAAATCACAGATTACTCAGATCTAACGAAAATCATCAAAAATCATCAAAATCTTGCATAATAAGCCAAGATTCATTTCAACACTTTAAAACCTTTAATTAAACATCAATTAAGAGTTGAGAACTTGGGAATTTCAGTAAAGAACTGATAGTTTAGAGGAGAAGGGCGTTCTTACCTCCAAACTTGTGTTTCTCCACTTTTTGGAATGAAAAACCTTGATGAAACTTGTAGCAATGGAAGAGATTTTGAAGACACAATGATTTGCTATCAATTGAGAGTTGAAAGGAGGATTTTAGGTGAAGAAATCAGATCAAATTCTCTGGAAAATGTAATGTTTGGTTGGAGAGAAAATGAGAGAAAGAAAATTGGAAAAGTTGGTTAGAAAATCTAAAATAGCCAAAATGGCTTCCCTCCAATTTTAATAACCTTTAAAATCAGAATTTAGACTTAAAATATCTTGGAAAAATCTGGAGAAATCACTTTTGGATTAATAGCTCCTTAAAGATTCAAAGTTTCAACTCTTTATAAAACAGCCACCAAACTTGCGAAAATTACATTTTGGTCACTAGCCAAAATTTCAACCTTCCAAAACTCATTTTCCAAAATTGATTTCACAGTTCATCTAATTATATTAAAAGATGATTTTAGAGCATTTTTCCATATTTTTAATGCAACCCGAACTAGGCTTTCCTAATTTTACCACTTAAGATTCGAACAGGACTTTGACCAAACCGGTCAACGCCCAAAACTTCCAAGCCCAAAACCGGGGCGTTACAACTCTCCCCCCCTTAAGAAATTTCGTCCTCGAAATTTACCTGAAGGAAAGAGATAAGGAAACTGCTTCAGCATGTCTTCCTTCCGCTCCCACGTGGCTTCCTCAACACCGCGATGCTTCCACAGCACCTTCACCAACTCAATGGTCTTGCCACGAAGAACCTTGCTATCCGAATCCAGAACCTTCACCGGTTCCTCATCATAGGTCAAATCCGGATTCAAAACCACTTCCTCCACAGGCATCACATGCGAAGGATCAGATCTATACTTCCGGAGCATAGAAACATGGAACACATCATGAATCTTCTCCAACTCCTGAGGTAACCTCAACCGATACGCAACAGGACCCACACGCTCAACCACCTCATATGGTCCAATGTATCTAGGGCTCAACTTGCCCTTCCGGCCAAACCTCATCACCTTCTTCCAAGGCGAAACCTTCAAGAACACACGATCACCCACCGCATACTCTATCTCCTTACGCTTCAAATCCGCGTAAGACTTCTGCCGATCAGAGGCCGCCCTCAACCGCTCACAAATGAGCTTCACCTTCTCTGTGGTCCCTTTCAACAAAGCAGGCATCGAAACCAACTTTTGACCAGTTTCAGCCCAACAAAGAGGAGTCCTACACTTCCTCCCGTACAAAGCCTCATAAGGTGCCATCTGTATGCTCGCCTGATAACTGTTGTTATAAGCAAACTCAACCAAAGGCAGATGCTTCTCCCAAGAACCTTGGAACTCAATCACGCAGCATCTCAACATATCCTCCAAAACCTGAATAACTCGCTCAGACTGACCATCCGACTGAGGATGATAGGAGGTACTGAAATGCAACCTTGTACCCAGAGCTTGATGCAAACACTGCCAAAACCGCGATGTGAACCTCGGATCCCTATCCGACACAATCGACTTAGGCACACCATGCAGCCGCACAATTTCAGCAATGTACAGCTCTGCCAGCTTATCCAAAGAGAACGTAGTATGCACAGGCAAGAAATGTGCACACTTCGTCAGGCGATCCACAATCACCCAGACCGAATTCTTCTTCGAAGGAGACAAAGGTAAACCAGATACAAAATCCATGGTAACCCTCTCCCACTTCCACTCAGGGATTTTCAACGGTTGCAACAAACCAGAAGGAAACTGATGCTCAGCCTTAACTCGCTGACACACCAAACACTTGCTCACGAACTCCGCAACATCCTTCTTCAAACCAACCCAATAGTACTCATCACGAAGATCACGATACATCTTAGTACTACCAGGGTGCATAGCAAAAGGACTACTATGACCTTCAGTCAGAATAGCACGCCTCAACTCAGCATCATTGGGCACAACTATCCGACTACCAAAACACAGCACACCATCATCATTGAAACAGAAATCCGAAGGTCTACCCTCCGCGATATCCTGAACATGAGACACCAAGGAATCATCCAACAACTGCTTATCCTTGATCAACTGAACCAAAGATGGCTTCACTTGTAACTCAGCCACAAGACCACCATCACGCGATATGCTCAAGCTAGCAAACATGGCTCTCAACTCAACAGCTACCTTCCTACTCAAGGCATCAACAACAACATTAGCTTTTCCAGGATGATACTCAATCGTCAGATCATAATCCTTGAGCAACTCCAACCAACGCCGCTGTCTAAGATTCAACTCCTTCTGAGACATCAGATACCTCAAACTCTTGTGATCCGTGTACACAGTACACTTCTCACCATACAGATAATGCCTCCAGATCTTCAGAGCAAAAACCACTGCAGCCAGCTCAATATCATGCGTAGGGTAATTGCGCTCATGCACTTTCAACTGCCGCGATGCATAAGCCACCACCTTACCCTCCTGCATCAGCACACACCCCAAACCAACATAGGATGCATCACTGTAAACCACAAACTCTTTCCCTGATTCAGGCTGAATCAAGATAGGAGCTTGTGTCAAAGCCGCCTTCAGCTTCTCAAAAGCCTGCTGTCTCGCTTCTGTCCACTCATACTTAACATCCTTCTGCAACAGCTTCGTCAAAGGAGCAGCAATCTTGGAAAAACCATCCACAAACCTCCGGTAGTATCCCGCCAAACCAAGGAAACTACGGACCTCATGAACAGACTTAGGAACCTTCCAGCTCATCACCGCCTCAATCTTCTGAGGATCAACACGAATCCCCTCAGCTGAGACAACATGCCCAAGAAAAACCACCTCTCTTAGCCAGAACTCACACTTGCTCAGCTTAGCATAAAGCTGATTCTCCAACAAAGCTTGCAAAACAACCCTCAAATGCTCTTCATGCTCTTCCTCAGTACGCGAGTACACAAGGATATCATCAATGAACACCACAACAAACTTGTCCAGGTATTCATGAAACACACGATTCATCATGTCCATGAAAGCAGCAGGAGCATTTGTCAACCCAAACGGCATCACAAGGAACTCATAATGCCCATACCTTGTCCTGAAAGCTGTCTTAGGCACATCCCCATCTTTCACCTTCAACTGATAATACCCTGACCTCAAGTTAATCTTAGAGAACACAGCAGCTCCCCGAAATTGATCAAAGAGATCATCAATCCTCGGCAAAGGATACCGATTCTTGATAGTCAACTTGTTCAGCTGACGGTAATCAATGCACATCCTCATAGTGCCATCCTTCTTCTTCACAAACAAGACCGGTGCTCCCCAAGGTGACACACTCGGCCGGATGAAACCACGATCAAGCAACTCTTGCAACTGCGTCTTCAGCTCCTTCAGCTCCTTAGGTGCCATTCTATAGGGAGTAATGGACACAGGAGTTGTATTCTCATACAGCTCAATTCCAAACTCCACCTCGCGGTTAGGAGGTAAACCAGGCAACTCCTCAGGAAAAACACCAGGAAACTCCTTTACAACCCTGATATCTTGCACCCTCAACTCCTTAGAGCTAGGATTCATCACAAAAGCTAGATAAGCTTCACAACCTTGCCTCAGCATCCCGCTCGCCTCCAGAGAAGATACCACATTGGCAAGAAACTTCACATTCTCACCAACCACCACAACTTCATAATCATCCGCAAGCTTAAGCGAAACACGCTTATTCTCACTATCCACAACAGCACGATGCTCAGCAAGCCAATCCATACCAAGGATCACATCAAAACCATAGAAGGGCAACTCCATAAGATCAACATGAAAGACATGCTCTTGAACAACCAAAGGACACCTTCTATACAACTTTCGAGTCACAACAGTCTCACCAAAAGAACTAGTGACCCGAACACCAACATCCAAAGACTCAACAGGCAAACCAAGCAATTCAGCATGCTCACGAAGAATATATGAATGCGTAGATCCAGAATCAATCAAAGAAAGCAATGACAAGGACTGCAAAGTAAAGGTACCTGCAATCACATCTGCATCATTCCTGCCCTCTCTCTGAGCATACACCCTCGCTTGGCCTCCACCTTCAGGCTGAATAGCTACAACATGAGCTACCCCTCGGCCACCTTCCTCTCTTCTCTGGAAATTACCACGGCCGCGCCCACGACCTCTCTGCGGTGCAGCAACAACAGGAGCACGCACCTGCTCACCAGCCAACCTCGGACAATCTCGTCTGATGTGGTCCGCAGAACCACAATTCCAGCACCCATTTCCACCAGCATTACCAGCTGTCACAACAGGAGCTTGTGCCACTCTCTCAGCACGAGGACAATCACGCTTCAAGTGACCACGGGAACCACAGATCCAACAAGCACTAGGGTCAGCTCTAGCACCACCACCCCTAACAGGCACACCACCACCTCTCCTGGCTGAGGACTGATACTTCTGATCCCGTCCCCTCTTGTTCCGTCCACCTCCGGAACTATACTCAGCAGCTCGCTTGCCAGCACCCTTAGCAGACAAACTCAGGTTCATCTCAACATCCTTTGCTCGACCCACCAACACATCAAAATCAACATACTCGGTGGCCAGCAAATACATCTTAACATCCGTCACAAGACCGTAACGAAACCTCTCGCACCTAGCCCTCTCATCAGGTATCAGCTCCGGTGCATACTGACTGAGCCGTACAAACTGTACCTCGTACTCAGCTACACTCATGCTCCCTTGGGTAAGAGACATGAATTCCCGCTTTTTCTCGTCCAGATATCTCACTCCCAGATATCTTCTTTTAAACACATTCTGAAAGAATGTCCAGGTAACATCGGCTTCCGCCATACCAGAAATGGTAGTCGTCCACCATGTATAAGCATCGTCCTGCAGCAAGGACACAACACAGCCCAGCTTTTGCACATCCGTGCAACTCATCTGACCCAAGATACGCTTGGTACTTTCCAGCCAAGCCTCAGAACTCTCAGCTGATAAACCTCTAAACTCAGTCCCTCCAAGACTGCGCAGACGCTCCAAAGGCAATCTGACTCCAGCATCTCCTTGATGCCCAGCTCCCTGAGCTCCAGCTACTGCTGCTCGAAAAGCACCCGCAATAGCTTGTACCAAAGCAGACATATCAGGCATAGCTTGCCCCTGACCAACCTCTGGTCCAGCAGCTCCAGCACCAGCATCAGCTGCAGCTTCAGCTCTCGCACCTCCAGCACCACCACCAGGCGGAGGAGGGGGTAACACAACATTACCAGCGTGTTCTTCATTCTCATTCTCATTAGGAGCCGTAGCTCTCGCATTACCTCTTAACTCTCTACGTGGTGCCATACTTTTACCATGCAATCACAACACAAATAAAACAAAATCAGGCCCAGCAAGGTAAGCAATCCAAGTATTCAAGCTCAATTTCATTTCAAAACAACATCTTTCCTTTAGCTTTTGTTTGGCAATGGGTACCCTCAGTATGCAACATCACAACATACAACTCAATTACATCAACATCACAACATACAACTCAAGCCACTGAACATGCTTTCAAACAACAAGCATACAAGGCAAACATGCTTCAATCATGCATACAAACATTCCCAATTACTCGAGAACTCAGCTCTGATACCACCAAATGTAACCCCCTTAACCCGGCCTAGATGGTTGACCCGAATTAAGAAAGTCACACGGGGAAAACCAAAGTCAACCCGAAAGTCAACCTTGATTAACGACCCTTTTTTTTTCTTTTTAAACTTGTCTAGATGCACATTAAGCCTAATGGTGATCCCACAAACATCATACCAAAAGATCACAACCATCAGAGATCAAACAGGGACTCAATTGAACAATTTACAACTTTAGGGACCAAATTGTAAATTCTGATAAATTTAAGGACTTAATCCAAATTGAAGTTACCAACTTGAAATTAATCAGGTTTCATGCTTCCCTGTGAAATTTCAGCTAAAAAGGACTTCCCAAACTCATACAATTGCACAAACAAGTTTCAGGACCAAAACGCAAACTTTTCAAAACACATAACTGCCAATGTCAGCCCCAACGGTCAACCGTTCCGAAACGGGGGACAGCCCGTTCCGAAACGCGGGGCTGTTCCGAAACGGGCATAGCCCGTTTCGAAACGGGGGTCTGGCAGAGGCTAAACCGTTCCGGAACGGCCCCTCCCGTTTCGGACGCCTGGGCTCATTTAAGGCACCCGTTCCGAAACGGTAGGTGCTGTTCCGAAACACCCTGCCCAGATTGCTTCAAAACATCACTTTAAACATGCAATTACACATCCAAACATGCTCCGAACACTACCAAACTTTGCCAACATGCAATTCAACATATAAACAACATATTAGCATCAACAATTCATCCAATCATCATCATATGCAAAAAACCCCAATTCTATAGGCATGCTTCCTACACAAGCTAGGCATTCAAACACCAAACTTACAAAGCAAGCATATAAGGTTCCAATTCAAAAGCCAACAAACACATCAACATATATCATACTTAGGGAGTCTCCAACACCTCCCAAAACATACACATTGGTCCCCCATTGCCAAAACATACAAAAGCTAAATGCATTTATAAAACCTTCATACTTTGAGCTTCACTTGAACTTGATTGCTTGCCCTTTCTTGCTGCCCTCAAGGTACTCTATTGCTCTGCATTATTGAATTCAGAAAACGAAGAGAGCGTAAGCAAAAGCTTAGTGAGGAAAGCTCTTAAAAACCATTCAATAATGCAATTCAAAACATTTACAAAACATGCTTTAAATCAACCTTTTCACATGCTCAAAAGCATTCTTAACAAGCAAACTCATGCTTCAACATAAACATTAAAACAAGCATCTCATGCTTCTCAATATTCTTAACATGTCATATTGGCTCAAGTGAAACATTCCATTTATTAAAACAAGTTCAACAACTTTCCCAAGGACTTTTAAACACCTTGGCCCCAAGGACTTTTAAACACCTTGGCCTATGGACTTTTAAACACCATAGAAAGTATCTCATCAAGGACTTTTAAACACCTTGATCCCAAGGACTTTTAAACACCTTGGCCATGGACTTTTAAACACCATGAATGAATCACATCAAGGACTTTTAAACACCTTGATCCCAAGGACTTTTAAACACCTTGGCCTATGGACTTTTAAACACCATAGAAAGGATCACCTAAGGACTTTTAACCACCTTAGTGTCCGTAACAAGAACCATCCAAGGACTTTTAACCACCTTGATGTTCTTAGGTAACAAGGCTCACTCAAGGACTTTTAACCACCTTAGTGACCTTAACATTTTAAAAACATCACTTGCCAATATACATCATTTTCATCACTTACATCACTGTTTTAAAGCATCAAACCAAGCCATATTCATCATGCATTTAAAAGCATTAAACCACATCATTTCAATGTACAAAAGCAAGGAACTCCTACCTAGAGTTACCTTCAACATATGGCTTACATCAACAGCAAAAACCATGCTAAAACATGCTTTCAAAACAGTATGTAAAACATGCAAATTATCATTTCGCATCACAACAAAGTCATGGCCACCACTAGAGAGAAAATTCCGAAAACTTACACTCGAGCTTAGCAAAGTTGTTTAGACTTAAACTAAGCTCCCAAGACATTGGTTTCAAAGCCGAAAACCCATTTTCACTCACCGATTCCACTTCGCCACTTGCCGAAGCACGAATTCAAGCTTCCGGATCAACAACTCTTGGATCCAAAGATGCCTCCCCTGATCAAACACATTAAAGCAGAGGTTTAATGCATCATCAAGCATCAAAAGCTTCAATGAAAGCACTCAAACTCGCTGCTCTCATTCAAACACCAATTTCGGCCACCAAACACCACCGAAATTGCATCCAAACCACTTCTAAACAAAGCCCAGCCATAAACCAGCAAAACCTAACATCCATCAACACCAAACAACATCTAAAAACAACCTATTAACATCCTTATACCTCCAGCAACAACAGATCCACAAGATCACCTCAAAAACTACCTTAAAACACAAGCTAAACTTAGGAAACTCAACCTATCCGGGATTGCATTGATCAAAACTCATTTCCTTATCAATTTAGAGATCATTTAACATCAAAAACATCTCTTAAATCACAGATTACTCAGATCTAACGAAAATCATCAAAAATCATCAAAATCTTGCATAATAAGCCAAGATTCATTTCAACACTTTAAAACCTTTAATTAAACATCAATTAAGAGTTGAGAACTTGGGAATTTCAGTAAAGAACTGATAGTTTAGAGGAGAAGGGCGTTCTTACCTCCAAACTTGTGTTTCTCCACTTTTTGGAATGAAAAACCTTGATGAAACTTGTAGCAATGGAAGAGATTTTGAAGACACAATGATTTGCTATCAATTGAGAGTTGAAAGGAGGATTTTAGGTGAAGAAATCAGATCAAATTCTCTGGAAAATGTAATGTTTGGTTGGAGAGAAAATGAGAGAAAGAAAATTGGAAAAGTTGGTTAGAAAATCTAAAATAGCCAAAATGGCTTCCCTCCAATTTTAATAACCTTTAAAATCAGAATTTAGACTTAAAATATCTTGGAAAAATCTGGAGAAATCACTTTTGGATTAATAGCTCCTTAAAGATTCAAAGTTTCAACTCTTTATAAAACAGCCACCAAACTTGCGAAAATTACATTTTGGTCACTAGCCAAAATTTCAACCTTCCAAAACTCATTTTCCAAAATTGATTTCACAGTTCATCTAATTATATTAAAAGATGATTTTAGAGCATTTTTCCATATTTTTAATGCAACCCGAACTAGGCTTTCCTAATTTTACCACTTAAGATTCGAACAGGACTTTGACCAAACCGGTCAACGCCCAAAACTTCCAAGCCCAAAACCGGGGCGTTACAGAAAAATACATGCTGCAAATTAGTTCTTTGAATGATGTTTTGATTGTGTTCATATAGGTAAGGAAGGGGTTTAGTATAAGGATGAAAAGAGTATGAAAGCATGCTAAAATTTGTTAATATTGTTTCTTT
Source organism: Hibiscus trionum (assembly GCA_030270665.1). Taxonomy (NCBI): domain Eukaryota; kingdom Viridiplantae; phylum Streptophyta; class Magnoliopsida; order Malvales; family Malvaceae; genus Hibiscus; species Hibiscus trionum. Next base: position 32,604,595 of record BSYR01000026.1, on the reverse strand, counting down.
GCTTCATGAATGGAAACATATAGAAATCCTGAAAGTGTTTTGGATGGGTTTGAGAATAAATTCCTTCTGATTATGATTGTTTTAAAGCACTTAAACTAGTTAAAAACAAGGATGAATGAAATCTTCCCAGAGAACTTTGTTCTGAGAAAATCATAGAAAATTAAATCTGTTGAGATAGAAGATGAATTTTATATGTGTAGAACCATGTGTGAGTCTAGTTTAATCTCCAACAAACGGTGATTAATTTTCAATCTCTAAATCAGAAGTTATAAATTTTTAACTAAAGGTAGTGCAGAAAATCTAGAAGCAGATTCTGCCTTGGACAATTTCTATCTTGAGAATTTCAAGAATTCTCATAATTTATGTAGGTCTTGTTAAATTGTTAGGCTTATACCGTTAAATCATGATTGAATCTAGTTTGTAACGATGTAAAGAACTTTAAAATCCAGTATATGTACTCTGTTCTGGAGGGACAATTCTTTAATGATAGCTCAAGTTATCATAATTTGGAAATTTGGATTTAGCATGGGAATAAAATTAAGGAATGACTAGTATATGCATGGTTAATGCTTGAGCGATGACATTGGTTATGCATATTAAGTTAAGGTGTGTCAAAAGATAGGTATATTAATGGATGTATTTTTGGTTATTTTAATTAAAGATGGTTGGAGGAAGCAAGGTTCAAGAAAGGGACAATTCAAAATCAAAGGATTTTGGGTGAATCGAGTATAGAATGTGTCGTAACCTTTTCTCGGGCTCGAAGTTTTAAAAATAAAAACAATAGAGTCGCCACCAAACTTTTTTTAAGTTGTGATTGGATCATCTAAAAACGGGTCATTTTAATAAAAACATTTTATTTTATTAAAACAACAATTTTGGTCTGCAAACAAAAAAAAAATAAAAAACTGGGTTTGGGAGTCGGTTACGCGTGGGGAAGGGTTAGCACCCCCACAGCGCCTAAAAATTGGTACCTAGCCGATTACAAAACGTTATAAAACAAGAATTTACAAGTTCATATAAAATTTAACATATTGTCCATTTATGAATATGATTCCATTTTAACGGCCTCACCATCTGGAGAGTAAACTCTAATTACTGCCAACATTTCTGGCGCTAACCCGTTACCTCCTTTTGGTAGGACACCCCATTAATTAAATTCCACTTTTTAAGCAAACAATCAAAGAGGCAATTAGTGTGTTAAAAATTTTACTTATTCTATGTTAGTGATTATTAACATGAGGAACTGTCTATGTAAATTTTACCTATTGAGGTTCAAATATGATTAAGTGTGTTTTATTAATTTTAGATTGAAGAAGAGTTTTTTTTATTGTACTTTAAATTCTCTAACTAATGTTTTAAGATCCTAATCCTATAGGCTTTAGAAGAATAAATCTAAAAAAATTGAAAGGAAACAATTAAATTTTGAGAACCAAGAGAAGAAATGAGATGACATGAAATTAAACATCTACATGAAATTAATTAAAATAAACAATAGGGTAAAGGGTTAAATGAGATTTTTTAAAGAAATGTTATCATTTCCGAATCGGGTCAACACTGAGCCGGTTTTATAAAATTACGAGTTGAAAATTGAAAGGAAACAATTAAATTTTGAGAACCAAGAGAAGGAATGAGATGACGTGAAATTAAATATTTATATGAAATTAATTAAAATACACAACAGGTTAAAAGGATAAATGATATTTTTTAAAGAAATGTTATCATTCCCGAATCGGGTCAACACTGAGCCAGTTTTATAAAATTACGAGTTGAAATTTAGTTAAAATAATAATAAAAATTTGAATAAAAAATAATTAAAATAATAATAGAATATTCGAGTAAAAATAAAGATTTGAAATCAATGACCAAAATGAAAAAACGTCACAAATAAAGGACCAAATTTACAAGATTAGTGACCATTTTGAAACAGCAGAAAACATGGTATCGCGCGACGCGAAAAACAAAAAAGGCAGAAGGTTTTAATGAATGCAATTTACCCATTTTACTTTAAAACATGTGGGTATAAAACCTACTTTTCATAAACACTTTTTATTTTTCCCTTTCAAAACTTTTGCATCAAACACCCCTTTTTAAATTCTCCCAGGTTTTCATCATTTATTGAAGAACCGATGAACCCCCACTATGTCGACCGCCCTTTACCGGCGCCGACCGCTGTTGCCGATGGCAGAAAATTTTAAAAAAAATCTTTTTGAATTCCTTTCAAACCCTAAATACAAATTCACCCTTAAAATCACCCAAAGTGTTTAAAATAACTTCGAACTAAAAGAAAAAAATTTCGAACCATCTCTTCTTTTAAAATTTCAAATTCAGCGACCACCTTTCATTCAAACTCCGGCGGTGACTTAAAAACAATAAGGATTTCCCTTTTTCTTTTTATGTATTCGAATAAAAAAGAACAATAGGATTGAAAATACCTAAACATTGCTTGAATGCTTCTTTATTCTAAAATCTCTAGTACAATCTTAGTGAAATCGTTGTGGGTATTGTGTGTGTTTCTAGTGAAAATTACAAGGGAATGGATGAGTTTATATAGGCTTTTCATTGCCAAAATTACAAGAAAAATTAGAATCCTAATCCCCTAAAATCCGGTGGAATGCCCCTTCCACATTTGTTTGGGTTTGGATTAACGTCCCCCTTTTCTTCTTGATCTAATTTGCTCAAATATTGGGGACTAATTTTTCTTTGTTTTCCGTATGCGAATCAGCTCTAACCAATTTCTTTCCCTTTTGCTTTGCATGGCTTCAGTTGGAGGGGAAGAAGTCGTGGCGGTGCACCGCATGCCATTGTGAGGGCCGGTCGGACTCGTTTGGCAGCTTCGAGACTGACCGATGTAACCCTCTCGACCCGACCTAGCCGCCAGACCGCTTCGAATGGGTTACACGGGGAAAACCAAAGCGAAACTCGTTAAGGCTCCACTCTGATTAGCAACCCTAAAAAAATTTCTTTTAATTTATCTTGTGTAGATGCTTTAATTATATCATATGTGAGATGACACGCATCGGAAACACACATGGATACAAAACACACAAGACAAACAATTAACAAACCCTTTTTAAAATTTACAACAGGCCGTATTGGTACGCTAGAGGACTGTATCGATACGCCTGGACTTGATCAACACCCCAAAGTCAACCTAGGGAGACCGTATCGATACACTAGAAGACTGTATCGATAGGCCCTCAACGGTCAACTTTCCCATGGTCAACTACGAAGACCGTACCGATACCCTTAGGACCCGTACCGATACACCAAAATCTCAAATTTCCAGAGAGCATTTGGCGTATCGATACACTCCCACGTACCGGTACGCCTTGCCCAAAACAAGGTCCAAAGCAAGGGACCGTATCGATACATCCCTTGAGCGTATCGATACGCCATGCACTGCAAGACTCATTTTTGTTGTCAAAAACACAAGGACTCAACACAAAATCCACATATCAAGCATTCAAGCATCATACAAGCTCAAATACAACATAAAGCATCCATGGATACACATATGAAGCAATTCAAACACATAGTGATGCAACATTCATCATGATAAGATTTTGAAGGGAAACATACATACATAACATTCACCCACATAGCCAAAAGCTAAACAAAAGCATGAATCATCATGGCATAAGGTAATACAAGCCCAAAACATCTAAGCAAACTACATGCCAACAATATCTCAATCATAAAGGTCCTATCAGATTGCTTAAATACTAATTATTGAAGTCTAAACCAGACTTGAGCGAACCAAACTCCCTTGGATTCTCCCTTGTTCCCCGAGCTGCTCCGAAGGTCTAAGAGCCTACATTGTTGGAAAAGAGAGTGTAAGCGTTTAAGCATAGTGAGCGGTGCTCAAAACGGTAACTACAACAATGCAGTTTTAAAACATAGTTTGCTTGAAAACCAAAACCATTTCCAAATCATTTCCACATGCTTGAACACACAATGTCATGCATTTACCTTCACGTGCATTTACCGAATGCAACCACAAGCCATAGGCTTACCACATGCTCATTCTCATAACGCAAGCAAAGTAAACAACAATGCATAAGCATAACAGATAGAGGGAAATCAACAACATGCTTAACATGAGAATTAGAGCATTCATGGGTATATTTACATTCATCGTTTTCACTCGGATATGCGGATAGTTTCTCAAATCCACTAGACAGTTTCGGTGGAATCTCACATCACCGTACTCACCCGTCTAGTAAAAACATAACTTCCGGAGGAATATCACATCACCGTACTCCTTCTTAGTGGAATATAACATTACTAAGGCCACACGGAAATTTTACCTCGAGTGCACTCTAATCCTATTGATCGATCAAATATATCTGGTAACAACCCAACACGTGTCAATATACTCAATCACAATCACAAGCATTACCGATGCTTGAACCACTTACCAAGTCCAAACTTCCATGCAAGGCATGTACTCACAATGCTAGTATAAGCATAAGTCCCACATCTCAACACGCATAACAATGCAATTCAACACATAACAACATAACATGCTCAACTCGCATCAAGAATCGTAAAACACAATTTAATTGCATAAAACATGTAAAACTTATGCTTGAGTTTGGATTGGCCTTCTAAGCTCAATCTAAACCCCCAAAACACTCCCTTAACCATGGTAAGCCTTTTAAAATCGATCCACTCACCAGACAACACACAAACGATGCCCAAGATGCCAAATCAAGCCTCCGAACTACCCGGATTTCCGTCCACAAAGCCCGAATCCAATTTCTCTGTTTTGAGCAACCCAAAATTGAACATTAGAACACTTATACACTCACAAACATAGCAAAGACTCGAAACTCAACAACCTTGCAACAATACACATCGATTCAAGCCCAAACTTCACCTGAAACATAACAATTTCAGTCCCAAACTACTTACAGTCATACCCAACAAATTTACCATAAAAAATTTACCTTTTGACATCCCTAAACATCAATCCAAAGCTACCAAACCTCTAGATACCATTTAGACTCAAAACCCATGCAAAAACTCAAGATTTCCAACTCTTAAAATCACCTACAATACCTATTTCGGGTTTCCATTAAAAACCCACCATTTTTATGTTATTTTAGTGTTAAAACAAAGTTAGAAACACCCTCAAACTCAGCCATAACCAACCCAAATGAAAACCAATAAATTTCCCTTTATTTCAAACCAAACTTTAAAAATTGAAATATGCTTTATCCATGAGTTTTGTAAAAATCTTTACATTCAAGACTCAAGGAAGATAAAACTAAGTTAGGGAGCCATTTACCTTGAAGAATTCACTTGGTTTGGAAGCTTGAAATCAATGGAATAGTGAATAGGGTTTGGGAAGGTTTTAGAACGTGAAATGAAAAATTGAAGAAGACAAAGGCTTTCAAAATCCCCTTTTTTATTCCTTTTATTAAAAGTTCCCTTTTTCCCTTTAGTCTTTTAAAACATTTTTGGTGTGTTAAAAATAGTTTTTCTCCAAATTAATTTAACCCGGCCCGGTTCAACTAATTCGATAACTCCCGACCCTAAACTCGGGGCGTTACAACTGATGTCGTGGCTGTAGTCGCTGGAGCAGCCTTGGCGCTGCTCGACGACTTCCACAATTGCCAAACCATGGGTGCGTGGGTGGAAGGCGTGTCGTGGGGGTGAGGTTGAGCATGCGCGTAAGGCACACGCGTGCCGAGGCGCTGAGATGTTCCTCTCCAGACTCAATATGAGTTGTTGGATCTGGCTTAGATCCAACGGCTGTGTGTAGGCTGCACACTGGAGAAAAATATCAACTAGGGTTTTTCCCCTTTCTTTTGGGCCAAATGGGTTAGCTATGTATCATGGATCTTATTTAATTATTACTCGACTATTTTTTGTTTTTTTGTTTTCCTAGGTTTTATAACTAATAATAATAATAATAATAATAATAATAATAATAATAATACTACTATATTATATCTATATGACTATAATAATAATAATAATAATAATAATACTATATTATATCTATATGACTATAATAATAATAATAATAATAATAATAATAATAATAATAATAATAAAATATAAAAAAATAAAAAGGGTGAGAATCTACTGACAATAATTACCCCTCTATGCTCATTCCGGTGAAACAAGGATAGAGCAAAGAACAAAAGGCACTGATTTTCACCAATCGCAAACTTGTTGGACATCAAAACAAGGTTCTATTTTCCTCATGCCTGAACGGATAGGCGAGTTCTATTCTCCTTATGCCTAAACAGATATACGGGTTCCATTCTCTTTACGCCTGAACGGATAAGCGGGTACCATTCTCCTTATGCCTGAATGGATAGACATGTTCTATTCTTCTTACGCCTGTATGGATAAGTTGGTTCCATTCTCTTTATGCCTCAATGGATAGACGAGTTCCATTCTCTTTATGCTTGAGAGGATAGGCGGGTTCCATTCTCCTCATGCCTGAACGGATAAGCAGGTTTCATTCTCCCTATGCTTGAACGGATAGGCGAGTTTAATTCCTCTTATGCTTGATGTGGCATGGGGACATAACCAACTAATGCTATCATCTGAGGATAGTGATAGGAATGGAGTCAACTAGTCACTTTAAAAAGCGGGGCATGGGGACGTAACCAACTAATGCCTCTAGTTAAGAAAACGAAGCGGCCTGGAGACGTAACCAACTAATTCCATTTTCTTGATGTGGCATGAGGACATAACCAACTAATGCTATCATTTGAAGATAGTGACAGGAACAGAGTCAGCTGATCACCTTAAAAACGAGGCATGGGGACATAACCAACTAATGCCTCCATCGAAAGGTAGCGATAGGAACATAGTCAACTGATCGCTTCAAATAGCACGACATAGGGACATAGCCAACTAATGACATGTTCACAGGATAATTCAAAATACTGCAAAATGATAATGCTTATGACAATTATGCTTATGTGAATGTTTAACATATGAATGCAAGTTATTTTTTATTTTCCTTTTTATTTAATATAATTTTGTACACTTTCTTGCTTGGTCCAGATGAGCGGCCATCTCCACTATCTCTACTTTTTCATTCTCACTCTTTGTACCTCTTCCCTTCATAGGAAACATCTGGTCTTCGTATACAAATGTCTCATATTTCCACAAATCCTACTATCATTGTAGTTGATACATCAATATTCAGTGAAGACCTTTTAAGCGATTCTGAAAGCTCCAGATCTTCGAATGTCTCTTAAAATATAGCCAATTCCTTTTAAGGTTCCTTGTGAGTTCTCAAACTCTTGTCCCTACAGGGCACTTTGAAGCGCTTACATGTAAATCCTTGTAGCAACGCTTATTTCTACCTTGAATTTCTTCGAATGATATTGGCGCTTTAATATTTTCCTCTCGCACCTATCAAAGTCAGAGATTTTGAATCCTTAGTCGACATAACTTGCCCCAATCTGATGGCATGATTTGCTTACTGCGCGCAACTCTATCCCCTTTTTTATGTTTTTAGGGATTTTTCGATTTTCTACATCTCATGTGCGGGTCTTGCTTGACGACATGGTTGACCTTGGACTCTTCAACACATGAGTTTTTACCTTCCTCATGCAAGGTGATGCCCCATTGGATCTGAGCTCCAATTTTCATCCTCTTTATTGGCAAGCCACTTCATTATTTCCTGATGTGATGGCGAACACTTGCTTCTGGTTTCCTATATTTGGGATCAATACTAAGAAATCTTTTGTTTTTTCATGAATCTATGTCAATCTACTTGTGAGATGCAAGAAAAGGCTAGAAATGGGAATTTAGAGGAAAAAAAAGTCATGACAAACATGGAAAAGAGCAAAGTCAGATGCCCCAAAATTCATAGTATGAATGATTCATTAATCCATTAACTGGATAGTGTCCCACTTTTAGGTGGCCCTCTTTTATTCACCAACTCCCCAAATTTCAATTTTCCCATTATTCTAATCTCAATCAGACATTAGAAGTTTAGAGGTCCCTGAAGAAAGGTTAACTCGATTAGGCAAAATGTGTTCTGAAAACAAACTCCATTTCTCAGATATTCATGTGTGATCCAAATGGTTTTTAAAGGCTTGTAATGTAGGCTAGGATTAGGTTACCAAGAAAATGATATATAGGCTTAAATACAAGCTTAAGGGTTATTAAACCAAGGATCAACCATTCTTGATGAAATCTCTATTCTTTCATTCTGAGGATCACTCTAGATTGCCCATTATGGGTTTTCACCCTAGAGTTCATTTCATTTTCTATCACATATCATCATTTGAAGGATTTTTTTTTGTTTCAAAATTTCCTTCACACTTCAACTTTAATTTCTTCATTTCTTTCTTTTTTTCCTTTTTCTTTCTTTTCTTCTTTTCTCCTTGTTTTAAACTTAGGGCATTCAACTTGATCTGATATGCTTTTTGTGCTTGCAAACAACTTTTCATCCTTTGTGCCCCCGAGTGTGGGGAGTGATCCTTGGTTAGGGTTCAAACACAAGAAAAATAACAGGCTCAAAGGGGACAACAATGGGTATTTTTTCATTTTCTTATTTGTGAAGGGAAATGAAGGAATGCCAATTGTCATTTCACACACAAATATCATCGAAGAGAATGAGTCTTCAGTTGGTAGATGTTTTAGAGTTATCACTTCATTCAAAGACCTTAACAACAATGTTTGAGATGAAAATTTAATCAAAATATGTATATGCCTGAACACACTTTAATGCCCCTCTATCTCGGGATTAGATTCAAGAGTCATTCATACAATCAATAATAGGGGCTATGCTAGAAAGATGTATTTTGGAAGAGAAATTGGTGAAATAAAAAATGAAATGTTTTCCACTTGAGAAAATGAAGAGAATGCATCTTTAAAACAAGTAGATTAACATAGATGCCCTTACAAAAGATCCCTAGTGCTGTAGGCAAAAGAAAAAGGGTTGGTTCTAAGTATGACCCTAACATCGTCTAGGAAAATCCTTTATTGATCAATTGTTAAGCATCATTCTAAGAAGGCATGAGTGAATTCCAGCCAAGCTCGACCATTTACTTCGCGACGAGATTTTATAGGCATTCATCATATTCTTCTTCCTCGAGTCTCCCACTCTTGATGGCTGCCAATATAAATTCTTCGTTCATGACCATGTCTGCAAAACCTTTGGTGGCATGGTTTAACATATGGTTGTAGAAGGGACCATTTAAAGTCTCCACAAACATTGGAGTAACCTCGTTTTCAAATAGTGGAGGTTGAACTTGGGTTGCCATGTCTCGCCACCTCTAGGTGTACTAGTGGAAACTCTCATTGGGCCTATGTTCCATATCCTGCAGTATGATCCTTCTTGGGACTATATTTGTCACATGCTCATACTATTCAAGGAAAGCTCTTGACAAATCTCTCCAAGTTCGTATGTTGACCTAACTCAATTGGGTATACCATCGGGTATCAGACCATGATAGACTGTCTTGAAAACAATAAATGAGTAGTTTCTCATTTTCCATGTGTAGTGACAATTTTTGGCAGTACATGGTCAAGTGCACCAAAAGGCAAGTGGTCCCGTCACACTTCTTCAAGTTAGGAGCTTTAAATTTTGAAGGAACTACCAAGTCAGACACTAGCCTTAGATCCCTAGTGTCTACGCCACCATAAATGTTTCCCTCTTGTATGGTTCTAATGATCTCTTCAAGGTTGTCAAAGCGATCTTCTAGCCTCTTATTAACTCTGGTCCTGTGGGTCGCCTTATGGAGATCCCAAACCTCAATGCCTTGGCTTTCCCATGACTTATTCCAGATTCTGAGGTTTCTGCTACACGGACATGGAATCTCCCCTTCGGTGAAAATGTCTCACAAGTCATCTTAGGTTGGGGCGACAAAACAACAACAACTTCAATCGTCTTTCCTATTTTAGGGTCTCTGAATCCCAACATAGCAGCTATCTGGCTGACATTGTTTTTTTGAGCTTGTACAATTTCTTTCTTCAAGTCTTTCTCCATTTATCGAGCCTATCTTGTGGTTTATTTCCAGAGTTGTCAGTCTGTCCTCTGTAGTCATAGCTTAAGTATCATATTTGTGCAGGATCTTGCTACTTGAGTGGAATTTGCCAAAATTAATTTTTAGGGTAAAGTTCACAAATGGTCATTGAACTTTGTTAAAAAGAACAAAACAGTAACCAAACTTTCAAATGTCACAAAATGACAATTAAACTTTATGTTTTGTAACAAAACGATAACTCGACCATTAAATGCCGTCAATAAGGTAACGTTGCAGTTATGAAAATTTGGATGATAACATGTTTAGTCCTCTATATTTATATATTCAATCATTTTAGTCTTGTTTCAAATAAAGAGTCTTCACTTGAATTCTTGTCCCTATACTGCTATTGTTGTTCTTCCTATGTAGTCATCCACTGCTGCTAGAGCTTCCTTCTTCAAGTGATTCTGCCTTGGCCTTAATTTGGAACTCGTTGAATTTGAAATCCAGAGATGGGTTTATAGTGAATTTGGTATTCGAAACTCCAGGTTGAATCCATTGCTGAAAGCTCGATTTGTAGGACTGGGGGTTAAAGAAAAAAGATTGCATTAAAATGAGTTGGGATGAATCACTCTTTTTTATTGGGCAAATCTGAAGGAAAAATATCCATTGAAGTTTTACTGGACAAGGCTTATGAAACACCTCTCAATGCTCCATCATTCAAAACAAAATTGGATTATGCCCATTCCAGAATCTCTTTTCAAAAACAATTTGGTCAAAGCTTTTAGAAGAAAATGCAGAAACAATTGTGATAGGTTTCATTTCTTATAGAGGGAAAATGGGTGAAGATCCAAAATCGGTAACATCATTTTTGCACAAAAATGGAATTTTGTTCCATATTGCCGCTATCAAAGACCATAGGCCATTAGACATTCAAATCTCTGTCAGAAATAAAAAAATAGATTTAGAAAAGTTTCTTTAAAAAATAAGAAGTCAAAGAACAAACTTATTTACTAACAAACTGTAGAGTTTGATGATAAATTGGTTCTCTTTATATGTGAAATTTTCCTCTTAAGATCAGGCCTCAAGTAGTTTATCCATCTCAATCTACAACTCTTCCCACACCTAAACAACCTTGCATACCTAATTCAACAAATCGAACCATTAGAAGAAAAATGCAAGGGATTACAAAGGGATTGAGCAATTTCAATTTCTACACATTCTAAAGGAATGATGACCTGCCAATTTTAGGTAATGAGGATGATGAAGGAGATATTGATGGTGAAGAGGGTTAATTTTTAAGACTTTGGACCGAATTAAAACAATGTGTAAAAATTAAGGGTACTTTGAAAGTTTGCTGTTAAAGAGTTGACGAGGTTTAACGTCCAATTACTATTTTGTTACAAAACACAAAATTTAATTGCTATTTTGTAACATTTGAAAGTTTGGTTACCTTTTTGTTTTTTCAAAAAAGTTCAGTTACCATTTGAAAATTTTACCCTAATTTTTATTATGTGTGTATTTATGCAATGATCACAACATAAAATAATGCAAACAATCAACAAAAAAATGTGAATGCATGAATGCAGGCGAAAGGCCATCGATTCCATTAAGATATTGCTCTAGAAGTCGTGTTTCATTGGATGTCGAAGTTTCTTATTAGAAAAGATTTTGAATTATATCACGAGTACATCTCAACTCGAGCACCTAACTCTTTTATCTCTTCGACCAACCACATGAGTCTCGACCTCACTTCCCCAATTGGCCTAACATATTAGCGTAGAGCTACAACTTCTTCGACCAACATCATCACATGCCTGGGTACATCCTAGACTTGGGTCATGAAACTCTTGTCGAACTCGTCATGCTCCTGGAATCTTATGGAATTTTCCAATGGTCATTGCCCCTTTCATTGATATCTTCGAGGACCAAGATCTTTGTCATGTATTCTTGAATGATGTCCTCCATATTCCCATTGGTTGACCTTGGACCAGTGACGTACACTCGCATTATCTACCTCTTTCTAAAGGAGTCTTCTATCCATCGTGAAAAATTGTTTTCTACTTGAGAAACGTGCTTTAGACTTGACCCCTTCAAGATATGAGATGCATGCAATAAACAAAAATGTAAAACAAAAAAAAAACAAGAAAAGAAAAAAAGATTAGTACTCTTAAAAAATAGAAATAAGGCATAAAAGGTCCAAAATAATTTCATTGTATGAATAATAACTGGGCAGCGCATTCCAACATTTCTAGACATGTCTCTACGGACTATTCTTACAAAATAATTTTGATTGAATTCTAATCCTATGGTTTTCCACATGGTTCCAACGGGGTGGGTTTCTAGATTCACACACGTGGTTTAGTTCTAGAAAGGTCCCCAAGTTGTCCTCGTTATCCAATACTAAGGGTAGCAAGGCCCTTGATTCTCACCCATTATAGGCTTCAAACAAATCAAGTTCAAATTAGGAGGACTCATTTCCTATGTCTTCACGAAGGATCAATATCCATACAAAGACATAGGGCATATGAGTCCTGAAGGTACTTGCTAGGCTCATACGGAGAATCAATATTCTGACATGAGCAAAGCGTTTCCCCCTCACTTAAACTATCGGGACAAAGCTCGGGCACAAAGCTTATAATAAAGATTTAAATGCATAAAATGAGATCATATTCATAAATGGACAATTAAGTTAAATTTTATACGAACTTCACAAATTCCGACATTAAAACAAAATGTAATCAACTTGTGGCATGACTCTTTTTTGTAAAAAACAAAAATGTCCACAGCGGAGTCGCCAAGCTGTCGCAACCTTTTTTCGGGCTCGACGTTTTAAAAACAAAAACAATAGAGCCGCCGCCATTCTTTTTTCAAGGTGTGATTGGATCACCTAAAAACAGATCATTTTAATAAAAAAATTTATTTTATTAAAACAATAGTTTTGGTCTGCGATAAATAAAAAACTGTGTTTGGGAGTCAGTTACACGTGGGGAAGGATTAGCACTCGCACATCGCCCAAAAATTGGTACCTAGCCGATTACAAAACATTTAATGCCAGAATTTGCAAGTTCGTATAAAATTTAACTTATTGTCCATTTATGAATATGATTTCATTTTAACGGCCTCACCATTTAGAGAGTAAACTCTAATCACCGCCAACATTTCTGGCGCTAACCTGTTACCTTCTTTTAGTAGGACACAACATTAATTAAATTTCACTTTTTAAGAAAACAATCAAAGAGGCAATTAGTGTGTTAAAAATTTTACTTATTCTATGTTAGTGATTATTAACCTGACGAACTATCTAAGTAAATGATACCTATTGAGGTTTAAATAAGATTAAGTGTGTTTTATTAAATTTAGAGTGAAGAATAGTTTTTTTTTACTTTAAAGTCTCTAACTAAGGTTTTAAGATCCTAATCCTATAGGCTTTAGAAGAATTAATCTAAAAATAGTTCAATAGAGACAACTAAAATTTGAGATTCAAGAGAAGAAATAAGATAGTGTGAAATTAAATATTTACATGAAATTAACTAAAATAAACAACATGGTAAAGGGATAAATGAGATTTTTTAAAGAAATGTTATCATTCCCGAATCGGGTCAACACTGAGCTGATTTTATAAAATTACGAGTTGAAAATTAGTTAAAATAATAATAAAAATTTGAATAAAAAATAATTAAAATAATAATAGAATATTTAGGTAAAAATAAAGATTTGAAACCAGTGACCAAAAAGAGAAAACATCACAAATAAAGGCCCAAATTTACAAGATTAGTGACCATTTTGAAACAGCGGAAAACATGGCATCGCGCGACGCGAAAACAAATAAGGCAGGAGGTTTTAATAAATGCAATTTACCCATTTTACTTTGAAACATGTGGGTATAAAACCTACATTTCATAAACACTTTTTATTTTTCCCTTTCAAAACTTTTGGATCAAACACCCCTTTTTAAATTCTCCGAAGTATTCATAATGTTCATCATTTATAGAAGAACCGATGAACCCCCACTGTTTCGGCCACCCTTCATCGATGCCGACTGCCGTTGCCGGTGGCAGAAAATTTTAAAAATATCTTTTTGAATCCATTTCAAACCTCGAATACAAATTCACCCTTAAAATCTCCCAAAGCATTTAAAATAGCATCGAACTAAAAGAAAAAAATTCGAAACACCTCCTCTTTTAAATTTTCAGAATCTGACGACCACCTTTCATTCAAACTTTTTCGGTAACTCAAAGCAGTAAGTATTTGCCCTTTTCTTTTTATCTATTCGAATAAAAAAGAAAAATAAAAGAACAATAGGATTGGAAATACCTAAAAATTGCTTGGATGCTTCTTTATTCCAAAATCTCCAGTACAATCTTAGTGAAATCGTCAAGGGTATTGTGTGTGTTCGTAGTGAAATTTACAAGGGAATGAATGAGTTTATATAGGCTTTTGTAACGCCCTAGTTTTGGGCCTAGATGTTTTAGGCATCAGATTGGACCGGTCGGAACAGTTCGAATCGTGTTAGGTGATTTAAGGAAATCAAGGATCGGGAAGGGATAAAAATATGGTAAAATTGCTAAAATCCTCTAAAAACATGTTTAAGAGATTGGTTAAATCAATTTTACATAAAGAGTTTCAGAAGTGGTACATTTTGGGTAGTGAGCAAAATGTAAAGTTTCAAAACTGTGGAAAATTGCAAAATTTCAAAAGAAGTCAAAATTTTAGAATCTTTAGGGAGATATGGTGCAATTTCACCTTCCTTAAATTGACATGTGATTTAAAATAAAATAATTTTTGATGATTATAATAAAAGGCATTTTTATTTAATTAAAATTTATAAAATAGGAATTTTAGATTCATTTCACGTAACTACCTCTCATTTCAGCAAAACCATTCTCTCAACTCTTTTTCTCCAGATTTCTTTTCTCCCAAACACTCTCTCTTTAATTCTAAACCAATTTCAAGAGTTCTCTTCAAATTCTTCAAGCTTTGTGAAGGAAAAACTTGTCAATCACTAAGGAAGGCAAGGATTGGAGGTAAATCTCATTCTCAACCTTCAATCTAGGTTATTTATTGAAATTCCCAAGATCTTTGACTTCTAAATGTTGTTTTTGGCTGAGATTTGATAATAGTTTTGATTTAAGATCAAAATCTTGCAAAATTGTGATTTAAGTCTTGATTTTCGGATTGGTATTGATGAGCTCTGTTTTGGATTGGGTTTAAATGAGTTTTGAGTTGATTATTATTTTGAAAAAGGGTTTTGATCAAATAGATCATGAAATCCTTGAGATCCATGCATTTCTTGATGGTTTTAGTTGGGTTTTTGAGGTGAAAGGTTGGTGTTATGCTCGCTGGAGGTATAAGGATGGGTTTAGGTTGTATTTAGATGTGTTTTGATGTTTGTAAATGGTTGAAAGTGATGTATGCTGGTTGGGCTTGGTTTAGGGAGCAATCGATTGAGTTTTCGGTTGTTTCGGATGGGTAAATTGATGTAGTTTTGGTGAGCAACGAGTTTGTGTTTAGTTGCTGGTGTTGAAATGCATTTTGATGCATTTGGATCTTTGTTTATGTGATCTAAAAACAGGGGATCTTGATCCGGAAACAAACGAAGCATTTGTGGAGGCTTCAGAGGGGTGATCTTCACGTCGGCAAGCGAGGTTTTGTGTATCGGTGAGTGAAAATGGATTTCTAGCTTTGTAACGCTTTGAGCGTGGTCTTGGGAGCTTAGTGTAAGTTTGAAACACTTAGCTAATCTCAAGAGTAAGTGATTCGAAAGTCTCTCTCGGAATGTACCATTTTTAGGTTTAAAATGCACTTGATTTTAATGTGGTTTGATTACTGTTTCAAAGCATGTTTTGAGCAATAATGTTGCTGGTTTTAAATGCCATTATATTAAGGATGCACATGGTAAGTAATCCTTGGATTTATATGTTTTATGAGATTGGTTTAAGCATTGTATTGCTTGTGGAAATGACATTGTGATTTATGCTCGTAAAACAGTGAAATAGTGATGTTAAATGATTATCTTGGCAAGTGATGGAAATGGTTTTTGGTTACTTTAATCGGATATAGTTAGCCGGCTGTAGGATTGGGTGCACCGTGAATAAAGTCGCCTTGGATGTCGAGGGGTTATGATTGTACAATATACTCCATCCAAGTACCCTAACGATTGAGGCTAAGGTCACAACGGTGGATGGATTTATCCCATGTGTGGATCTTGTGGTTTGTGTCTCGTGCTCTCGTTAGTAGAAGTATACAACTACCGATGAGTGGTGTTGAGGGGTTGAGATTGTACCGTTAAACTCCACCACAGGTGTCCCAACGGTTGAAGGACTAATCTCGTGTGTGATGCTTAATGATTAAGCATGAGATGCTTGGGAATTATGCTAGAGTGCATGTGATGCTTGGTTTAAGCATGAACAAATGATTTTACTATTGTTTTAAATGATGCAATAAGCATGTGGTTTTAAAAGTGCATTGATGCCTTGAAGGGCATGTTTTAAAGAAAGGCTTGAGTTTACAAATGATGATATGTTGGTCTTATAAATGCATTGATGAATGTTTGGTTTTTTTGCGATCCTCACTAAGCTTTATGCTTACGCTCATTTGTTTCATCAATGCTGAGAATTGAGCATTCAAGATAGTCCAAGAGCAAGGGGGTTCCAAGAGTTTTTGGCTAAACAATGTATGTGGTTTATCCTTAGTGTAATAAGAGGCAATGGGTGAGATTTCTACTCTTGGTTTTGTTGGTGATGTTTAACACCTTAAGCATGTGTTGGTTTCTGATCTTGGAATGTAAATGGCTTATAATTGGTTTACGATAATGCTTTTAGTGTTTTGTCTATGCTATGGCTAGTTTTTCTTAAGCATGCTTGAGTAGCTTATGATTCACCATGGTTTGATGTGCTTGATGAGTATGTTATACTATTTGTTGATGCTTACATGTTTAGTAGGTTGATTATAGCTTGTATGCATGATTTAAGCGTGTTAAGATGTGATTAAATGAGTTAAAATAACTTTTGGAAATGCATCTCTGGTATGTGTATCGATACACGAGGTCAAGTATCGATACGCTAAGGCCAAAACCAAGCTTTTCAACTTAGGTGTACCGATACGATTTGCCCGCGTACCGATACGCCTAGGCATATGTTTGAAGGTCGTTTCGATACGGGCTTGAGCGTATCGATACCCTTTTCCCCAAAGGCAGCTATTGTCGATTTGCGTATCGATACGGGGAGAAGTGTATCGATACGAGTTAGTTGATTATGTTAATGGAATCTTTTAAGTTATGAATTTATGCATTTTAGTCCTTGAATATTGTTTGTTCAATTAGTTGAGTTTGGACGATCTGTTTGGGATGAAATTTGATATGTTGACATGTTACATGACTAATTAAGGATTGGTAACTTTAAAAATGGAAAGGTCCTTGTAGTTTCGGTAAATTACATTTTGGTTCCTAAAAGACAAAAGTATGCAGGTAAACCCCTAAATGATCTTCGATCGCTGTGTCGTTTTCTTCTAAGTGTCTTGCTAAACACATAGGATAATAATGTGCATCTAGAGAAGATAAAAAGAAAAAAATGGTCGCTAATCGAGGTTAAATTTTACGAGTTGACTTCGGTTTTCCCCATGTAATCTTCTTAGTTCGGGTCGGGCGTCTAGGTCGGGCTAAGGGGGTTACATTTGTTGGTATCAGAGCCAAGTTTCGAAAGAATTGAGGATGATGGTAAGTGGAACTGATATGGTATGAATATGTGCTGATTTTGGATAATGTAAATCATGATGTATATGATATGTTGTGTTATGTTAGAGGGAAATCGGAGTTCCCATTGCCTTATTACACTAGTTAAATGTTTTTGCAAACTTGGATCCTTGCTTGAGGCTGGCCTAAATGGTTTAATTTGTTTTTTTTTTGTTATGCCTTGTTAAAAATAGCACTATGGGTCCGAGGAGAGAGCTTTTTTCGAACACGGTAGTTCCTACGGCTGAGCAGGGCGAACAGGGCAACCTAGGGCTGATGTTCCTCCTGGTGGAAACTTACCTCCTCCGCCACCACCTGACGATGGAGAGACGGAGCAACAAGGACAAGCTGGTCCATGATTGGGTGATCTAGCGCCACTGGTTGAGGCGATCACCGGAGCGTTTCAGGCTATGGTAGCCGGAGCGCATGTTCACTCCCATGTAGCTAGGCATGTGGGTTTGCCTTTGGAAAGGCTGAGGAGTTTAAGAGCTGTTGAGTTCTATGGAATGTCTCCTGAGGCGTCGAAAGCATGGTTAGCTAGCACGGTCCGTATTATGGATCAGATGGGATGTAACGATGTGCGCAAGCTGGGATGCGCGGTTTCTCTGCTCCAGGGTGACGCTTATAGTTGGTGGAGAACTATCACCGCTGGTATGGAACCTAATGAGGTAGATTGGGAGTTCTTCAGAAATGTCTTTAAGAGGAAGTATCTTGGAGTAAGATACTTGGATGAGAAGAAGCGAGAATTCATGTCGCTTGTTCAAGGGAGTCTCTCGGTGGCTGAGTATGAGGTTCAGTTCGTACATTTGAGTCTATACGCCCCTGAGTTGATGCCGAGTGAGAGGCATCGTTGTGATCACTTCCGATATGGGCTGGTGTAGGAAGTCAAGACTTATATGTTGGCCACGGACTACACAGATTTTGATGTGCTTGTATGTCGAGCTAAGGATATCGAGCAGAATTTGGGCCAGTCATCTCAAGAAGGTGGTTCTAGCTCTGGAAAAAGAGCAGCTGAGTCTAGTTCCGGTAGAGGGCGGAACAAGAGAGGTCGAGATAGGAGATATCAGCCTGCTTCCAAGCGAGGTAATGTTGGTCATGGTGCACCGGCTCAAGGAGACAGGATGAGGGTGGATTAGAACACGTGTTGGACGTGTGGTTCTCGAGGTCATCTGCGGCGAGATTGTCCTCGTGCGGCTAGGGAGGCGCATGAACATGTCTTGTGGCAGGGAATTATTGCTGGAACTGTGGTTCAGCGGAACATATGAGGCGTGAGTGTCCCTTGTTGGCTGGTGGAGGTCAAGGACATGCACCGGCTGTGGCTGCACCTCAGAGAGGCCATGGGCGCTGCTGAGGGAATTTCCAAAGGAGAGATGAGGGACAGCGAGGCATTGCTCATGTTGTAGCAGTTTGGCCTGAAGAAGGCGGTCTTGCGAGGGTCTATGCTCAGCGCGGGGAGCGCAATGATACCAATGTCATTGCACGTACCTTTGTTCTACAGTCTTTATCATTGTTGGCTTTAATTGATTCGGGATCCACGCATTCTTATATACCGAGTGAACATGTGCATTTGCTTGATATACCTGTTGAGTTGCTTTAAGTAGGAATGCAAGTGATAAGTTCTTTTGGTGAGACTGTAGTCACTAGAAAGTTGTACCGGAGGTGTCCCTTATCTGTTCAGGGTCATGTTTTCCTTGTGGATTTGATGGAGTTACCCTTCTATGGTTTTGATGTGATTCTTGGTATGGATTGGTTGTCTGAGCATAGAGCAGTGGTTGACTTTGATGTTAAGCGAGTCACCTTAAAGCTTGCGGATGATTAAGAAGTGGTGATAGTAGGCGAGAATGTGAAATTCTTGTCTAATGTGATTTCGGCTTTGGAAGCAAGCCGTATGCCAAGGTTGGGTTGTGAGGCTTATCTTGCCTATGTGATGAATCCTAGTTCAAAGGATGTACATGTGCAAGACATCAGAACTGTTTGCGATTTTTCGGGTGTCTTTCCGGAAGAATTGCCTAGGTTGCCACCAAATAGAGAAGTTGAGTTTGGTATCGAGTTGTATGAAAATACGACTCTGGTGTCCATTGCTCCCTATCGCATGACACCTAAGGAGTTGAAATAGTTAAAAACGCAACTTCAGGAGTTGCTTGATAGAGGGCTTATCCGGCCGAGTGTGTCACCTTGGGGTGCACCAGTCTTGTTTGTAAAGAAGAAAGATGGGACAATGCGGATGTGTATAGATTATCGGCAACTGAACAAGTTGACGATTAAGAATAAGTATCCTTTGCCAAGGATTGATGATCTTTTTTATAAGTTCCAAAGAGCCTCAGTGTTTTTTAAGATAGATTTGAGGTTAGGGTATTACCAGTTGAAGGTGAAGGATATGGACAAACCTAAGACGGCTTTCTGTACAAGGTACGGGCATTATGAGTTCTTGGTGATGCCATTTGGTTTGACCAACACACCTACTGCTTTCATGGACATGATGAATCCTGTGTTCCATGAGTTTTTGGATCAGTTCGTAGTGGTGTTCATTGATGATATTCTTGTGTACTTTCGTACCGAGGAGGATCATGATAGACACTTGAGGATAGTTTTGCAAGTGCTGTTGGAGAACCAGTTGTATGCCAAACTAATTAAGTGTGAGTTTTGGCTTAAGGAGGTGGTCTTCTATTGCGTGTAAAAGAGTCTATCGCAATAGAGTGCAAGTGTACACGACACAAGTAGTAAAGTGATATATGGAGTATCGGATGTCGAATCCACAGGGACTGGAAATAGCCTTAACCTAGAATTGCTGCACAAAGAAAAGATAATTTTAATTGTTGTGAGGAAATAATAAAGAGTACTGAAGATAAAAGAGTAAAGAAATTAGGATAGAGAGAATGGGCCGGTATTGATTTGCTCAGTAGTGTAGGTGTTGCAAAGTCTAGGGTTCTCTGTTCTGTCGTGGCGCTTGTCGCGGCAGCACCTGTCGCGACAACGATCACACAACTCTGTACTTCAAGCTTGGCAAGAATCCCTGCTGTGCCTTGGCCTATCCCTAGGTCCAAGTCTGTCGATGAACACGTCTTTGATGATACCTCCCGGCGTGAATCGAAGGATGAACACCGATGTTGTTGAATTCTTCCTTAGCCACTTAACCTCGTCCTATCCCTCGGTCTGAGATAGTTCAACCATAAACTGGAGAACCCGTACTTATTCCTTTCGTATACTTAACTCTCCCAATATTAAGTAAATGTGTAATCTCACAATACTCTCCTGATACTCTTGCAAGATATTGAAAACCAAAATAATCAAACTTGAAGTCTATTTTATTGAACAGAAAAATTCCTAAAACAAATGCAATCCTTGCAACTACTTTGCAGAATCAACCTTTAGCCCTAGGGGAAGTTTAGAACATGATGAGAAGGGGAAAACGACTAGGGTTTAGGGGAAGACGGCTAGAGAATAAGATATCCTTTCCTAGGTCGAATTACATGCGTTTATATAGGCCTTGGGTTCAAGTTTTCTAATATGGAAAGAATACAAGTTTAAATTAAAGTGCAACTCTATTAAAGACTAAATCTTCAGAGTAGATGTCTTTAATTCGTCCTCTCTTCTTTCTTGGAGTTTCTTCCTTGAACTTTGGTCTTGGCCTTCATTCTGATCTAGGGATCAGAAAAATATAAGAGTGCTCCACGACAGACCGGCTTAATTTCCTCTTTCTATCGAGCTTCACTTCACTTCTTCCCTTCACTATTGCTGTCGTCATTGGCTGCCACGGCAGTGGCCATGGCAGCATCCTTCTTCTCGTCTGCAGTCCTGTGTTCCAGCTCTACTTCTCCACTGCCCTGCGTCTGCTACAGCAGCTACCTGCAAAAGTAACCAATTTTAGTAGCAACTGTGCCATTTAATATAATTGTGATGTATGAATGAAATCTATCCTAAATGCAATGAATTATGCTTGAATGCAGCAGAAATATGGGTTAAATAGGGGGTAAAATATAGAACTTTTACACACTCAACACACCCCCAAACTAAAGTTTTTGCTTGCCCTCAAGCAAATATTACCTAACTTAAATTTTTTTTCTTTGGCTTAAATCAGTGAACTCTACATTACCTACCACTTGTATTCTATCAAGAGTAGTAGCTTGTCGGTCATTTCTGGACTCATTCGGAACCATACTATAATTCTTGTGAAGTGTGTGTGGGTTTTGTGAACACTTATGCATCTAGACTACCTAAGTATACGAGAATAGTTATGTCTACAAACTTGAGGTTATGCCATTTCAATTTTTTCTGGAGGCAATTCTTAGGCTCCTTTAGTTTTTTCTGACTCTTTATTTAACTACATCTTTTCTGGAGGCAATTCTTAGGCTCCTTTAGTTTTTTCTAACTTAGCTCAAAAATAAATCTCCTAAAATAAGTGCAAGGCAGTTTTGCAAGCTATTGAGTCTGAATATTTTTTCTTTCTTGTTTTCCTAGAGCCAGTGGTAGGAACCTCTAGGGGCAGTTTCAAGCGGGTAAACATTCCTATTCCAGTGTACTAAAGTAATCTAAAAAGCATAAGAGTCACAAAGAGTGTTTTATAGGGTAGAATCATAGCAAGGCTCTAAACAGATCCTAAAATTTCCTAAAGGAACTGTCACGACAGCATATGTCATGGCGGGTAAGTGAAGTTCAAAGACTTAAGCCAAGTTTTCATTTTTGTAAGCAAAAATAAACTAAACATTAGACACAATTTCTAAACATAAAGACACTTCATTAATGGAGGGATGCCACCCCCAAACTTAAGGGTTGCATTGCCCTCAATGCATGATGACAAAATGAAGAAAATAAAATAAAAAAAACATCACAATTATAAAAAAATAGCAGACAACAAAGATAAGATAAAAACTTAAATTTTAAGCGTTGTCCTCGCTGCTGCTGCTGCTGCTATTGATCTGAATCTGCCGGCAGACAGTGACTTTCCTCGTTGGTGCCGGCAGATGGCTTGGAGAGGCAGAGGCGGTCTTTTTGTTGGCTTCCCTCGGAGGCTGGATGCAGGTCAGTGAGATCTGGGGTGGTTTCTCCAGTAGCTGAACCTCCTCGGAAGAGCTGCTGCTGCTGCTGCTACCACTGCTGCTGCTGCCGTCAGATTTTCGTTGGCCGGATGGTCCGACTCCGGTGTTGGGTTTCTACCGTTTCATCTGGGTGAATTCTTTGGACATGTTCCTCTTGACAGAGGGCTCTCCATCGGATGGTCCGACTCTGGTGTTGGGTTTCTACCGTTTCATCTGGGTGAATTCTTTGGACAGGTTCCTCTTGACAGAGGGCTCTCCATCGGATTCCTCCCAAATTGAGGCAGAGGAGAAACCAGCTATGAACTCGTCGAGGTCAAACATGGGCTCTTTTCTCTTTTCTCCCCTGGCAGATGCTGTGGCGGTGTGGCTGCCACCTACAGCTGTCGTGGCCGGGGTTGGAGTGGACGCGACAGACGGTGTTCTCAGTGTGGCAGCAGGGGTAGGGGTATGGGCAGGGGTGGTGGCAGTAAAATAGTAACCGGGGAAAGCAGGAAATAGTACATCTGGAAAATTTAAATTGCTTTTAATGAAATGTATCGTTGCTGTGGTGAAATCGCGGAAAAAGCTCATCAGGCCCAGCTGTCGTTCCTCCATTTTCTGCAGGGTAGCCAGGATTTGGGTGGAGGAGTCGGCTGGGGGAGCTGCTGCTGTGGGCTGCCTCGGTTCTGTGGCGGCAGGCTCTGTCAGCTCACCTGTCGCGGCAGACGAGTTGAAGCTGGAGATTGGCGTTGCGGCTTTCAGCTCCATCAAGCTGAGGATGTTTCTCTCCGTCCATCCTTTTCCCCGAACTTTTAGATCCTCAACAATTTTAGGGACATTATGGCCACGGAAGAGTGCTGTTATGATGTAGGGGAAGACAAGGGGTCCTGATGGCCGCATTGCACAATCCAAAATCCCTTCTCGAATATATCTACCAACATTAATAGGCCTCTCGTTTAGAATTGAGTGAACGAGAGCTAACCTTGGTTGATCCACTGTGTTGTTGTGTGAGGAGGGCATAATCCTCTTTTTGACGAATGCATTCCATAGTTTGGCTTCGGGGGTGAGTTCAGCTCATTTCACCGTCCTTGGGTGTTTGGGGTCTATGTTCCACTGAGTTCCTTCCTCGGTGAGTTCTGCCATGACAACATCATAATCTGCTACCTCCAGGCTCTCCACAAATCTCTGATGCCAATCTTCCCTTCTGCCGACGTAGAGTCCATAAAGGGTGTTAATGTACTCTGGCTCAAAGGGGACTTCCTTACCAAGAACTGTCACTGCTGTCGCGTCTCTACTGTCGAAGGCATCATAAAATTCTCTGACTAGGGTGACATTCATCTCTTCAGGTTGCTCAGCAAACATCTGCCAATGTAGTGTTATGATCTTACGGGCTATGAATGGTTTGAGCCCGAGATTCTCCGTTCGTTTGATGTAGATGAACCCTTTCTCCTCCCACATATCTCTGCCTTGGAAGGAGCTGGGAGTGGCTGCTGCTGGGGCAGAGCTTGAGGCAGCACTACGTCTGGTGTTTCTGGTACTTATGGTTGCAAAGGACTATAGAAAAATGAAGTGAAAGTGAAGTGAAGTGAAAAATGAATAGTAGAGAGGAGGCAAGTAGAGAGAGTAAAAGTGAAGTGAAAAATGAATAGTAAAACGGGGTTTATATAGATGAAGAGTTTGCTGCCCGTTGGAACTATAACGGCAGGCGCGAATAACGAGGCCAGCTGTTACGCGGTTTCTGACGCGTCTGTCACGCATTTTCGTGTCTGATGCCCGTCTGTTACGCGTTTCCGTGTCTGCCACGACAGCGTGTTGACAGGCTGGATTTTCCGCGTCTGTCACGGCAGCTGTAACGACATGCTCCTATTTTGGGATTTTTGGGCTGATGGTGAGATGGTGGGCTGAGTTCACTTATTCTCCTCTCATTGTCTCCTTTATTTCCTAAAAATGATAAAAACAAAACTTAGTTCCTAAAAATAAAATAATTTTAATTACCTAGTAAATAAATAAATAAATAAATAAATATATAAATAAATAAAAATAAAAATAAGTTAAATTAGGGATGCCAGGAGGGGCATCTCCTAAAGTAACCACTTCATGCATTCTTGGGGCTTCAGTCCCCTGATAATGCTTTAAATCTCTGTCCGTTCACTTTAAATTGGTGTCCGTCTTTTAAGGATTTGATCGTGATGGCACCATGAGGAAAAACTTGCACCACTTGAAACGGGCCGGACCATCTAGATTTCAACTTTCCTGGGAAGAGTTTCAACCTAGAGTTGAATAACAACACAAACTGCCCTGGGTAGAACTGTCGTGGTAGCAGTTTCTTGTCATGCCACTTCTTAGTCTTGTCCTTGTAAATCCTTGCGTTGGCATAGGCCATTGCTCGAATTTCTTCGATCTCATTCAAGTCAAGTAGCCTTTTCTGTCCTGCCTTTTCCATGTCCATATTCACTGCCTTGATGGCCCAGTATGCTCTGTGCTCTATCTCAACAGGTAGATGTCATGCTTTCCCGTAAATCAGCCGGTAGGGTGACATTCCCAATGGAGTTTTAAATGCTGTTCTGTAGGCCCAGAGTGCATCATTGAGGTGTAGGTACCAATCCTTTCGAGTTGGTTTAACCATCTTCTCAAGAATATTCTTTACCTCTCTGTTGGATATTTCAGCCTGTCCAATGGTCTGAGGGTGGTAAGTTGTTGCAATCCGTTACTTAATGCCATATTTCCTTAAGGCAGCAGCTATTACCCTATTATCAAAATGCCTCCCTTCATCACTGATGATCGCTTTTGGGATACCAAATCTAGAGAAAATGTTTTTATGCAAAAATCTCTGAACGGTCTTGGCATCATTTTTCTGTGTAGCGATCGCTTCAACCCATTTGGACACATAGTCTACTGCCAGGAGGATATAAAGATTCCCACATGATGCTGGGAATGGTCCCATGAAATCAATCCCCCAAATGTCAAAGGTTTCGACTTCAAGGATGTTTTGCAGCGGCATCTCATGTCTCTTTGAGATGTTTCCAGTCCGTTGACATTTGTCACAGCTTTTGTGGAATGCCTGGGCATCCTTGAACAATGAAGGCCAATAAAAACCAGACTGCAAAACCTTGGCAGCAGTTTTGTTACCACCTAAGTGTCCTCCATATTGTGAAGCATGGCAGTGATGAAGCATAGCTTCCTGCACATCCTGTGGTACACACCTCCTGATGATCTGATTTGCACACATTTTGAAAAGAAGAGGTTTGTCCCAATAATAATGCTTAACATCATTTTGGAACCTCTTCCTAGCTTGATAGTTATGGTCAGGAGGAAATATTATGCTAACTAAATAATAAACGAAATCAGCATACCAGGGGAGTTCAAAAAACTTACCTGCCGCCATGGCTGTCGCGACAGTGCTTGTGGCAACGAACAACTGCTTGTCAGGGAAGGTCTCCAGTATGTGTGTCTCGTCTGTTGTGAGACTCTTTCCCTTCTTTAATCTTGACAAGTGATCTACAACTTGGTTCTCTGTCCCCTTTTTATCCTTGATTTCTATGTCAAACTCTTGCAACAGCAGAATCCAACGAATCAGTCTGGGCTTTGCGTCTTTCTTGGCAAACAGATAATTCAGTGCAGAGTGGTCTGTGTGGACCACCACTTTCGTTCCAAGTATGTAGGATCGGAACTTGTCAATTGAAAACACCACAGCTAACAGTTCCTTCTCTGTTGTGGTGTAATTCACTTGGGCATCATTGAGTGTTTTGCTAGCATAATAAATTACATGGAATAGCTTGTCCTTCCTCTGCCCAAGTGCTGCCCCTACAACATAATCACTGTCATCACACATAATCTCGAATGGCAATTGCCAGTCCGGTGGTTGTACAATTGGGGCTGTTACTAGCTTCTCTTTCAGAATTCTGAATTCCTCAGTACATTCAGTGTTGAAGTCGAAGGGACGATTATGCTCTAATAGGTGGCATAATGGCTTGGCGATCTTCGAAAAATTGGCTATAAACCTTCGATAGAACCCAACATGCCCTAAGAAACTTCGAATTCCCTTGACTGTGGTGGGTGGTGGTAGCTTTTCAATTACCTCGATTTTGGCTCTGTCAACTTCTATGTCGCGGTAGCTTACCTTATGTCCTAGGACTATCCCTTCATCCACCATGAAGTGACATTTCTCCCAGTTTAATACCAAGTTCTCTTTCTCGCATCATTTGAGCACTTTCTGCAGGTTGCCTAACCAGCTTTCAAAATTGTCTCCAAAGACAGAGAAATCGTCCATGAATATCTCTAGGAAATCCTCCACCATATCGGAGAATATAACCATCATACACCTCTGAAAAGTTGCTGGTGCGTTGCAAAGTCCAAATGGCATCCTCCGAAAAGCGTAAGTACCGTACGAGCAAGTGAAAGTTATTTTCTCTTGATCCTCCGGTGCGATGGCTATTTGGTTATAACTTGAGTAACCATCAAGAAAACAGTAATAAGGCTTTCCCGCTAATCTATCAAGCATTTGATCAATAAAAGGCAGGGGAAAGTGGTCCTTCCGAGTAGCTTTGTTAAGCTTCCGGTAGTCCATACAAACCCTCCAACCGGTCACAGTCCTGGTTGGGATTAACTTGTTTTCTTCGTTGGTCACCACGATTATTCCTCTCTTCTTAGGAACGCACTGCACCGGGCTCACCCACTTACTATCCGAGATGGCATAAATTATCCTAGCATCTAGCCATTTGACGATTTCTTTTTGGAACACTTCTCGCATAGCATCATTCAAACGTCTCTGGGCATCAATGGTCGGCTTGTGATCATCCTCTAAGAGGATTTTATGCATGCATAGTGCCGGAATGATGCCTTGGATATCAGCTATCGTCCATCCAATAGCCTTTTTGTGCTGCTGCAGCATCCCTATCAGCTGCTGTTCATGTTCCTGCATCAACTTGGAAGAGATGATTACGGGCAACGTATCATTTAATCCAAGAAAAACATATTTGAGCTGCCCTGGCAGGGGGTTAAGATCTAGAATATGTGGCTTTACAGTTGATGGATTTTGGATGATATGTTCATTCGAGGTATAGTTTAAGGGCTCGAATAATTTACCTGGACGATTGCCTATCCAGTTTACCTCCTCATGATCTTCAGTATCAGATATGTCAGAATCTGAGGAGCTGCTGTCGTCGTCGTTGTCGTGACAGTCTTCTAAATGGCTGCTGGGGCAGTGGCCAAATTTGATGTCATGGCAGTCCGACCTGATGCAGGGTTGGTCAAGGATAACTTCAGTGATAGACTTGCATTCTTCTTCTGCATCAGCGTGCTTTATTGCTTGGAGAAGATTCAGCTTGATCTCTTGATCATTCACTCTCATAGTGAGTTCTCCCTTTTCTACATCAATCCGTGATCTTCATGTGGCTAAGAAGGGTCGCCCCATGATGATTGGTGCATTCTCATCTGCTTCACAATCTAAAACAAGAAAGTCAGCAGGAAAAATAAATTTATCCACTCTTACCAGAATATCTTCAATCTTCCCTTCTGGTTGCACGTAAGAGCGGTCTGCCAGCTGCAGCATAACTATCGTGGGTCGTGCTCGTCCAATACCTAATTTCTGGAATACAAATTTTGGCATTAAATTAATGCTAGCACCTAGATCCCAAAGTGCCTTACCCACGAATTTATCACCGATTATGCACGGTATTATGAAGCTCCCAGGATCCTTCTTTTTCTAGGGTGGATACTTGTGCAGAATAGCCATGCATCCTTCTGTCAGTTTTACCGTCTCAAATTCCCCAAGTTTGGATTTCTTCGACATAGCATCCTTGAGAAATTTGGCATAACCGGGCATCTCCTTGATGGCATCTAACAGCGGAATATTGATATGGACCTGCTTAAAAATATCATAGATCTTCTTAAGCTGGAACTCTTGTTTCTGCTTCTGTAGCCGCTGTGGAAAAGGAGGTGGAGGACGATAATCTTCAATGCGTCCTTCCCACTTCATTCAGATCTGAGGAGGCTTAGGTTCTTCATCCTTCTCCTTTGTCCCTTCTGCTATCGTGGCAGGTATATCGGCATCAGGCTGTTTGTCGTCTACCGGGGCAGCGTTCTCGATAGTCGATTCTAGGGCTGGTTCCTTAACTGGTTCACCTTCCTTCTCTGGCCCTGGTAATTTCTTCCCCCTCCTAGTTGTGATAGCTTTGCACTGCTCATGTGTGGGTTGTCTAGCGACCTCAGTATCGCTAGGGAATCCTCCGTTCTACCTTGGCTTAATATGCTGGGAAACCTGACCCATTTGTGTCTCCAATGATTTCAGAGTAGCTTCATGATTAGTCATCCGCATCTCTGTTTTATCCACGAATGACTCAGTCTTCTTGACGAAGTGATTCATGTTCTCAATGTAAGTTCCTGTCTAAGACATAAACGTAGCCAAGGTCTGTTCCAATATACTAGTTGTGGCTGCTGGTGGCTGTTGCGGCTGCTGTTGCGGTTGCTGCCGAGTCAGAAGTCTAGGTGCCCCCTGATTTTGAGTGTTCTGTACTTGAGGGTTCAGGGCATTGTTTGGGTTGCTCCAAGAGAATTTGGGATCTTTTCTCCAGTTGGGATTGTAATTGTTGGAATTGTAGTTCTGCTTGTTATAGTTGGCAACGTACATCCCTTCCTCTAGCTGTAGTGGGCAGTCCTC
Source organism: Hibiscus trionum (assembly GCA_030270665.1). Classification (NCBI taxonomy): domain Eukaryota; kingdom Viridiplantae; phylum Streptophyta; class Magnoliopsida; order Malvales; family Malvaceae; genus Hibiscus; species Hibiscus trionum. Next base: position 32,575,243 of record BSYR01000026.1, on the reverse strand, counting down.
CGAACTATGATTCCTACTGCAAGTTCCACATACCTCTTCTACAGCATAAACAGGTTGAGAATCCTTCTTCAACAAGTTTTCTACTGCCTTTGTGAGATATGCAACTTGTGTCTTTAAGGAATTATCGGCTTCGTAATCCTTCACAGCTAGTACTCGTTTACCTCTCCTCGATGTGGAGAATTGCTCTTCATTCTTCACAAAATTCTTTAACACTACCATGACTTCATATGGATCTTTATCCAACAGCAATCCATTGGTTGCTGAATCGATTCTCATGCGAGTCTGTAGGTTGGCAGCATTGTAGAATTTGGTTACTTGATTCCAAACAGGGAATCCATGTATCAGGCAATTCCTCAGAAGAGTAGTAAATCTGTCCCATGCCTCGTGCATTGGCTCGTCATCTTCCTGTTGAAAAGTAGCAAATTCGTTACGTAATCACTCAGATAAATGGGAAGGGTTAAAACGAGACAAAAATTCACGAGTTAAACCTGCCCAAGTTCGGATTGAACCCAGCGTTAGTTTGTTCTACCAAGTTTTAGCTCTGTCCCTCAATGAATAAGGAAATTATCAAAGCCTCAGTATCTCCGGATTTACTCCTGGTAGTCTAAACGAACCACAGATTTCTTGGAATGTTTTCAAATGTTCCTTAGCATCCTCTGTAGCAGCACCACAAAATTGACCAGCGGAATTAATCATGCTGAACATGAAAGGTTTCAGCTCAAAATTTTCAGCTTCCACGTCTGACAGGGTGGTCTCTAGTTCCACATAATCATTGATCATGTAATCTCGGCATGACCGTTTCCTCCATCTCTGATAGGATCTTCAGGACCTTGGGGATTCCCTTAGTTGTTCCTCCTGTCTTCGTGTCTTCCGTTCACCATTGCTTCTAACTGTTCCTCCAGGTATTCTTTTCTTTCTACTAGGAGGCGGGATCGTTTCCTAAGGTTGCACGTTCGTTCGATTTCAGGATCTAACTTGTGCTCAGGTTCTTTCCCTCGTTGAGATCTGCGCATTAGCAAACGAAAGACCTTGTGAAAAGCACAAGGTGAACAATCCAAGTAAAAACAGAAAAAAATAAAGAAAGTGCAGTGAAGTAGGGTAAAGATATGTTGTTAGTCCCCGTCAACAGGGCCAAAAACTTGTTGCGTGTAAAAGAGTCTATCGCAATAGAGTGCAAGTGTACACGACGCAAGTAGTAAAGTCTAGGATGTCGAATCCCCAGGGACTGGAAATAGCCTTAACCTAGAATTGCTGCACAAAGAAAAGATAATTTTAATTGTTGTGAGGAAATAATAAAGAGTACTGAAGATAAAAGAGTAAAGAAATCAGGATAGAGAGAATGGGCCGATATTGATTTGCTTAGTAGTGTAGGTGTTGCAAAGTCTAGGACTCTCTGTTCTGTCGTTGCGCCTGTCGCGGTAGCACCTGTCGCGGCAGCGGTCTGTTGTTGTCGCGGCAGTGATCACACAACTCTGTACTTCAAGCTTGGCAAGAATCCCTGCTGTGCCTTGGCCTATCCCTAGGTCCAAGTCTGTCGATGAACACGTCTTTGATGATACCTCCCGGCGTGTATCGAAGGATGAACACCGATGTTGTTGAATTCTTCCTTAGCCACTTAACCTCGTCCTATCCCTAGGTCCGAGATAGTTCAACCATAAACTGGAGAACCCGTACTTATTCCTTTCGTGTACTTAACTCTCCCGATATTAAGTAAATGTGTAATCTCACAATGCTCTCCTAATACTCTTGCAAGATGTTGAAAGGCAGAATAAGCAAACTTGAAGTCTATTTTGTTGAACAGAAAAAATCCTTAGCCCTAGGGGAAGTTTAGAACATGATGAGAAGGGGGAAAACGACTAGGGTTTAGGGGAAGACGGCTAGAGAATAAGATATCCTTTCCTATGTCGAATTACATGCCTTTATATAGGCCTTGGGTTCAAGTGTTCTAATATGGCAAGAATACAAGTTTAAATTAAAGTGCAACTCTATTAAAGACTAAATCTTCAGAGTAGATGTCTTTAATTCGTCCTCTCTTCTTGCTTGGTGTTTCTTCCTTGAACTTTGGGCTTGGCCTTCATTTTGATCTAGGGCTCAGAAAAATATAAGAGTGCTCCATGACAGACCGGCTTAATTTCCTCTTTATGTCGAGCTCCACTTCACTTCTTCCCTTCACTATTGCTGTCGTCATTGGCTGCCACGGCAGCGGCCATGGCAACATCCTTCTTCTCGTCTGCAGTTTTGTGTTCCAGCTCTACTTCTCCACTACCCTGCGTCTGCTACAACAGCTACTTGCAAAAGTAACCAATTTCAGTAGCAACTGTGCCATTTAATATAATTGTGATGTATGAATGAAATCTATCCTAAATGCAATGAATTATGCTTGAATGCAGCATAAATATAGGTTAAATAGGGGGTGAAATATAGAACTTTTACACACTCAACATCTTCCTTGGGCATGTTGTATCGGCTGAGGGTATTCGTGTTGATCCACATAAGGTTGAGGCAGTGATGAGCTGGAAGGTGCCTAAGTCACTGACAAAAGTACGAAGCTTTCTTGGTTTAGTTGGATATTACCGCAAATTTGTCGAGGGTTTCTCAAAGATTGTTGCACCTTTGACCAAGTTGTTGCAAAAAGTATGTTCACTTTGAATGGATGGATGCGAGCCAGCAGGCTTTTGAGAAGATGAAGGAAGCTTTGACACAAGCTCATGTCTTGATTCAACTTGAGTCTGGTAAGGAGTTTGTGGTCAATAGTGATTTGTCCATTGTTGGTTTGGGTTGTGTGTTGATGCATGAGGGTAAGGTAGTAGCCTATGCATCTAGGCAGTTAAAGGTGCGTGAGCGTAAATACCCTACTCACGATCTTGAACTTGCAGTTGTTGTTTTTGCCTTCAAGATTTGGAGACATTATCTGTATGGCGAGAAGTGTGTGGTGTTCACTGATCGTAAGAGCTTAACTTATCTTATGTCTCGGAAGGAGTTGAATCTTAGGCAACGATGTTGGGTAAGGTTGCTTAAGTATTATGATCTTTCGATCAAGTATCACCCGGGAAAGGCTAATGTTGTGGTCGATGCTCTGAGCAGAAAAGTGGTTGTGGAGTTGAGGGTGATGTTTGCTCGTTTCAGCATCCATTTGATCAAGGACAAGTAGTTTCTTGATGAATCTCACGTCCCTCATGTTCAGGATATTGCGAAGGGTAAGCCTTCGGATTTCATTTTTAATGGTGATGGTGTTCTGTGTTTTGGAAGTCGAATAGTGGTGCCAGATGATGTTTAGTTGAGGCACACTATTCTGACTAAAGCCCATAGTAGTCCTTTTGCTATGCACCCTGGTAGTACAAAGATGTATTGTGATTTGAAAGATGAGTACTACTGGGTGGGGTTGAAAATGGATGTAGCTGAGTTCGTTAGTAAGTGTATGGTGTGTCGGTGGGTGAAGGCTGAACATCAGGTACCTTCTGGGTTGTTGCAACCTTTGAGAATTCCAGAATGGAAGTGGGAAAGGATTACCATTGATTTTGTGTCTGGTTTGCCTTTGTCACCATCGAAGAAAAATTCAGTTTGGGTGATTGTTGATCGCCTTACGAAGTGTGCACATTTCTTGCATGTGCATACTACATATGCCTTGGATAAGCTAGCAGAGCTGTACATTGCTAAGATTGTGCGGCTGCATGGAGTGCCAAAGTCCATAGTGTCGGATAGGGATCCGAGGTTTACATCGCGGTTCTGGGAATGTTTGCATCAAGCCTTGGGTACACGGTTGAATTTCAGTACTTCTTATCATCCTAAGACGGATGGGCAGTCAGAACGTGTGATCCAAGTGCTTGAGGATATGTTGAGATGTTGCGTCATATATTTTCAGGGTTCTTGGGAGAAGCACTTGTCGTTGGTTGAGTTTGCTTACAACAATAGTTATCAGACAAGTATTCAAATGGCTCCATACGAGGCTTTGTATGGGAGAAAGTGTAGAACCCCTCTTTGTTAGGCATAAGCTGGGAAAAAGTTGATTTCGATGTCGGATATGTTGAAAGGAACCACCGAGAAGGTGACGCTCATTTGTGAGCGTTTGAAGGCAGCATCGGATCGGCAAAAGTCTTACGCGGATCTGAAGCGTAAGGAGATTGAGTTTGCGGCTGGCGAACGTGTGTTCTTGAAAGTATCGCCTTGGAAGAAGGTGATGAGATTTGGGGGTAAGGGTAAGCTTAGCCCGAGGTTTATTAAACCATATGAGGTTGTGGAGCGTATTGGTCCTGTGGCATATCGGTTGAGGTTGCATCCCGAGCTGGAAAAGATTCATGATGTGTTTCATGTCTCTATGTTGCGGAGGTAAAGATCGGATCCTTCGCATGTAATGCATGTTGAGGAGGTAGAGCTGAATCCGGATCTGTCTTATGATGAGGAACCGATGAAGATTCTGGATTCAAGCAGCAAAGTTCTTCGTGGCAAGACAATAGAGCTTGTGAAGGTGTTGTGGTGACACCGAGGAGTTGAGGAGGCCACTTAGGAAAGCAAGGCGGACATGCTTAAGCAGTTTCCGCACCTTTTTCTTTCAGGTAAAATTTCGAGGATGAAATTTCCTAAGTGGGGGAGAGTTGTAACGCCCTGGTTTTGGGCCTAGATGTTTTAGACATCGTATTGGACCGGTCGAAACGGTTCGAATCGTATAAGGTGATTTAAGGAAATCAAGGATCGAGAAGGGATAAAAATATGGTAAATATTGCTAAAATCCTCTAAAAACATGTTTAAGAGATTGGTTAAATCAATTTTACAAAAAGAGTTTCGGATGTGGTACATTTTGGGTAGTGACCAAAATGTAAAGTTTCAAAACTGTGGAAAATTGCAAAATTTCAAAAGAAGTCAAAATCTTAGAATCTTTAGGGAGCTATGGTGCAATTACACCTTCCTTAAATTGACATGTGATTTAAAATAAAATATTTTTGGATGATTATAATAAAAGGGATTTTATTTAATTAAAATTTATAAAATAGGAATTTTAGATTCATTTCACGTAACTACCTCTCATTTCACCAAAACCATTCTCTCAACTCTTTTTCTCCAGATTTCTTTTCTCCCAAACACTCTCTCTTTAATTCTAAACCAATTTCAAGAGTTCTCTTCAAATTCTTCAAGCTTTGTGAAGGAAAAACTTGTCAATCACTATGGAAGGCATGGATTGGAGGTAAATCCCATTCTCAACCTTCAATCTAGGTTCTTTATTGAAATTCCCAAGATATTTGACTTCTAAATGATGTTTTTGGCTGAGGATTGATAATAGTTTTGATTTAAGATCAAAATCTTACAAAATTGTGATTTAAATATTAATTTTCGGATTGGTATTGATGAGCTCTATTTTGGATTGGGTTTAATTGAGTCTTGAGTTGATTATCATGTTGAAAAAGGGTTTTGATAAAATAGATCCCAAAATCCTTGAGATCCTTGCATTTCTTGATGGTTTTAATTGGGTTTTGAGGTGAAAGGTTGGTGTTATGCTTGCTGGAGGAATAAGGATGGGTTTAGGTTGTTTTTAGATGTGTTTTGATGTTTATAAATGGTTGAAAGTGATGTATGTTGGTTGGGCTTGGTTTAGGGTGCAATGGATTGAGTTTTCGGTTGTTTCGGATTGGTAAATTGGTGTAATTTTGGTGAGCAACGAGTTTGTCTTTAGTTGTTGGTGTTGAAATGCATTTTGATGCATTTGGATCTTTGTTTTGGTGATCTAAAAACAGGGGAGTTTGATCCGGAAACAAACAAAGCATTTGTGGAGGCTTCGGAGGGGTGATCTTCGCGTTAACAAGCGAGGTTTTATGTATCGGTGAGTGGAAATGGATTTCCAACTTTATAACGCTTTGAGCGTGGTCTTGGGAGCATAGTGTAAGTTTGAAACACTTAGCTAAGCTCAAGAGTAAGTGATTCGAAAGTCTCTCACGGAATGTGTAATGTTTAGGTTTACAATGCACTTGATTTGAATGTGGTTTGATTACTGTTTCAAAGCATATTTTGAGGAATAATGCTGCTGGTTTTAAATGCCATTTTGTTAAGGATGCACATGGTAAGTGATCCTTGGATTTATATGTTTTATAAGATCGGTTTAAGCATGGTATTGCTTGTGGAAATGGCATTGTGATTTATGCTTGTAAAACAATGAAATTGTGATGTTAAATGATTATATTGGCAAGTGATGAAAATGGTTTTTGGTTACTTTAATCGGATATAGTTAGCCGACTATAGGATTGGGTGCACCGTGAATAGAGTCGCCTTGGATGTCGAGGGGTTGTGATTGTACCGTGTACTCCATCCAAGTACCCTAACGATTGAGGCTAAGATCACAACGGTGGATGGATTAATCCCGTGTGTGGATCTTGTGGTTTGTGTCCCGTGCTCTTGTTAGTGGAATTATACAACTACCGATGAGTGGTGTTGAGGGGTTGAGATTGTACCGTTAAACTCCACCACGGGTGTCACAATGGTTGATGGACTAATCTCGTGTGTGAGCCTTGTGTAGTCCGGTAGTGTGTATGAAGCGTGTGGGACAACACTTGTAATCCGCATATCCGATTGTGTCAATTGTATTGGTTTTGATATGGTTTGAGATTAATCACTTACGAGCCAATATAATGATTGATGATTAATGATTAAGCATGAGATGCTTGGGAATTATGCTAGAGTGCATGCGATGCTTGGTTTAAGCATGAACAAATGATTTTACTATTGTTTTAAATGATGCAATAAGCATGTGATTTTAAAAGTGCATTGATGCCTTGAAGGGCATGTTTTAAAGAAAGGCATGAGTTTACAAATGACGATATGTTGGTCTTATAAATGCATTGATGAATGTTTGTTTTTTTTTGCGATCCTTGCTAAGCTTTATACTTACGGTCATTTGTTTCATCAATGTAGAGAATTGAGCATTCAAGGCAGTCCAAGAGCAAGGGGGTTCCAAGAGTTTTTGGCTAAACAATGTATGTGGTTTATCATTAGTGTAATAAAAGGCAATGGGTGGGATTTCTACTCTTGGTTTTGTTGGTGATGTTTAACACCTTAAGCATGTTTTGGTTTCTGATCTTGGATTGTAAATGGCCTCGAATTGGTTTACGGTATTGCTTTTAGTCTTTTGTCTATATTATGGCTAGTTTTTCTTAAGCATGATTGAGTAGCTTATGATTCACCGTGGTTTGATGTGCTTGATGAGTATGTTATACTCTTTGTTGATGCTTACATGTTTAGTAGGTTGATTATAGCTTGTATGCATGATTTTAGCGTGTTTAGAAGTGATTAAATGAGTTAAAATGACTATTGGAAATGCATCTCTGGTATGCGTATCGATACACGGGGTCGAGTATCGATACACTAAGGCCAAAATCAAGCTTTTCAGCTTAGGTGTACCGATATGATTTGCCCGCGTACCGATACGCCTAGGCATATGTTTGAAGGCCGTTTCGATACGGGCTTGGGCGTATCGATACCCTTTTCCCCAAAGGTAGAATCTTTCGATTTGCGTATCGATACGGGGAGAAGTGTATCGATACGAGTTAGTTAATTCTGTTAATGGAATCTTTTAAGTTCTGAATTTATGCATTTTAGTCCCTGAATAATGTTTGTTCAATTAGTTGAGTTTGGACGATCTGTTTGGGATGAAATTTGATATGCTGACATGTTACATGTCTAATTATGGATTGGTAACTTTAAAAATGGAAAATTCCTTGTAGTTTATGTAAATTACATTTTGGTCCCTAAAAGACAAAAGTATGCAATCGAACCCCTAAATGATCTCCGATCACTGCGATGTTTTCTTTCGAGTGTCTTGTTGAACACATAGGATAATAATGTGCATCTAGAGAAGATAAAAAGAAAAAAAGGGTCGCTAATCGAGGTTGACTTTTACGAGTTGACTTTAGTTTTCCCTGTGTAATCTTCTTAGTTCGGGTCGGGCGTCTAGGCCGGGCTAAAGGGGTTATAGCTTTTCATTGCCAAAATTACAAGAAAAATTAGAATCCTAATCCGCTAAAATCCAGTTGAATGCCTCTTCCATATTTGTTTGGATTTGGATTGACTTCACCCTTTTCTTCTTGATCTAATTTGCTCGAATATTAGGGACTACTTTTTTTATTTTCTGTATTCGAATTAGCCCTAACCAATTTCTTTCCCTTTTGCTTTGTAGGGCTTCGGTTGGAGGGGGAGAAGTCGTGGTAGTGTACTGTGGGCCACTACGAGGGCCAGTCAGACTCGTTCGACACCTTCTGGATGGACCGGCGTCGTGGCTGTCGTCGTTGGAGCTACCATGGTGTTGCTCGACTGCTTCCTCAATAACCAAACCACAAGCGCGTGGGTGGCAAGTGCGGCGCAAGGCGAGGTTGAGCGGGTGCGTGAGGCACACACGCACTGAGGCGTTGACCTATTCCTCTCCAGACTCGATCTGAGCCGTTGGATCTGGCTTAGATCCAACAACTATGGGTGGGCTGCGCATAGGAGAAAAAATCAGCTAGGGTTTTTTGTTCCTCCATTTTGGGCCAAATGGGCTAGCTATGTATCATGGATCTTATTTAATGGTTTAATGGACTATTTTTTGTTTTTTTCTTCGGTTTTATAACTAATAATAATAATATATTATATGTACATGACTAAAAATAATACCCTAATAATAATAATAATAATAATAATAATAATAATTGTATAAACAAATAATAAAATATAAAAAATAAAAGGGGTGAAAATCTAGTGACAACAGAATGGAGGAAGCTTGAATGTAATTAGTAGATCGGGATATCCTGTAACTTCACGCTATAAGGTGAGTGTAACTATATCTTTGTGTGATAGTGTTTACTTAAGATCAAAATACAATTTCGATTTAAATACTATGATAGATAAAGGATAAATTATGATAGAAAGAAAGTAAATAACCAAAAGATAAAAGAATTATGACTAAATGTGATGAAAGATAGGGAAAGTAATTGAGAACTCAATTTGAGACTTGAGTTATGATATTAGTTACTTGATAAGCTTTGAATACTTAGCTGATGCTATGAAATGAAATAGAAATGGACATTGATTGTACTAATAGTTTGTACAAAGTAAGCCTTATTTAAAAATTAATGAGTATATATCCTAGCAAGCTTTGTCAAATGATACACCCATGATGAAATCAAGTAAGCTCAAGGTAAACCCTTGTATGAATTATGGGTTGATGATATGGTAAAGTATAGCATAAATTATTGTTATGTGAGTGCTAGTATTTATTTGAGTAAGTTTTACTCGATAAGCTTTGATTGAATGTTTGATGATAATTTATTTGAGTAAGTTATGCAAATTTTGGTATGAAGGATACGATGAATTATAAGATAAGATTTGTGAATCATGAATGCTTGTATTTCATTATGAAGAGTATGAATCTATAACTTGTGTTATGAATTGATAAAATCTGGAAACATGTGAGATTATATGATACAAGTAAATGAAATAATGGAGTTATACTCATTTTGATCATTTGAATATGGAGCTAAGCTCACTTCAGTGATATGATAAGATATGAATTATAAATACCTTGGTTTCTAGTCAGCAATAGGTATAGTTGACATGCCATAGAGTCCATAGAGCTCGTATTTGGGGTGGACTACGATCATTATTTGGCGACAATATGAGGAAGTGTTTTGGTCATTTGGCGATGGTAGGAGGGATTGACTTGTACCTTGTGTACACTATGTTTGGCGACAATGAGGTTGGAGATTCGAGTACCTAGACTACTTGACTACGAAGGTTGTTAAAGTTAAAATAAGATTGAAACACTATCCAAATTGCTAAGATAAATGGTTGCTTGTATGACATGTAAGACCTAACTAAGCATTACTTCGGTTCATAATTTTGTTACAAAATGTTGTACTCAATCCTACTAATAATAATCTATATTGTAGTCTCTCTTTTAATACAAATTAATAAATGATGTTGGTTGATTTATTTATATGCCTAAAGTATTGACATTGAGGAAAATAAGATAATGAAATGAATGATAATGCTTATGGCCTTGAAAGAAATACAATTGATTGTTATATACATACATACATATATATATATATATATATATGAAAGACATTTATACGCTTATGAGTACGGAACAAATTAGGATAGTGAGATTAATGAAATTTCTTGATGTAGGATCTTTGATATGTTAGTTGTGTATGCCAAGAAAATAAGACATCAATGTTAGGTAAATGGCTAATGAATTAAAGAAAATGATGGCATGGCCTAATAACTTAAAATGGATTAATTTGTAAACTAATTTGGATTGTTTTGTAAAGTAATAAAAGTGGAATGTTTTGTGATTAATTTGGACTGTTTTGTAATGTTATAAAAGTGGATTGTTTTGTGATTAATTTGGACTGTTTTGTAAAGTTATAAAAGTGAACTGTTTTGAAAAGTTATAAAAGTTGACTGTTTTGTGATTAATTTGGACTGTTTTGCAAAGTTATAAAAGTAGATTGTTTTGTGATTAATTTGGACTGTTTTGCAAAGTTATACAAATAGACTGTCTTGTGACCAATTTGGATTGTTTTATGACTAATTTAGACTGTTTTGCAAAGTTATAAAAGTAGACTATTTTGTGACTAATTTGAACTGTTTTGTAAATTTATAAAAGTGGACTGTTTTGTGATTAATTTGGACTGTTTTTCAAATTTATAAAAGTGGACTATTTTACAAGTAAAAATGTGGATTGCTATGTGAAGTATGGAAGACATAATTTGAAAACTCATGTTATATGATTCTTGATGAATCAATTACAAAATGGTTGAAAGAATGTGTAAGTAGAGAGAACTTGATCTAAATGAAAGAGATTCAATAAAGATTAAGTCATAAAGACTTTGTAAAAGTAACTATATCTTCTTGTATCCTTGTATGATTAGATTGGTTTAATTACCTCACTAAGTTCTTTTGAGCTTAATTGTGTTTAAATGATTGATCTTTCATGTAGCTATCATTCAGTTAGCAAGGATCGTGTAAACTTCTGGCAACAAGATACATAAGACCTAAGCTTAGAGTATATTTGTTGTTAAAGTTACTTTAAATTCCTAGGGTGGAAAAACACAATTAGGATTTATGTTAACTAAGTAGATAGTTAACATATAATTTCATTCAAATCATTACTTATAGTACCTTATGAAGGAGGTACAAGGTTTTTAAATTATAGGTCATGTGTGTGATATGATTGCTTGCTGTGATGGGTGATTGTATGCTTGAGTTTGAGTAGTTGTGATATAAAATGTTCTGCTATGCTTGTGATTATGTGACTGACTAGGTTAATCTATGATTCTCTGTTAATCTATGTTTGTTCTTTAGAAATCTTAAAGTTAAGATGATGATCCTTAAAGACCTTGATCATATGTTTATGAGCTTGTATTTTAGGAAGCAATAAAGGCATGAATGAATGAATTATATGAATCATGAACTAGATTGTTTTGCTATTGCTTATATCTTAGATAAAGATAGATGCGCATTATTGGATACCAAGACTTAATAATTTAGGGAACTGAGTTGAGATAAATGAATGTTTATGACTAAAATTTTCAAGTGGAAAATGTTAGGTGATATAATAATCGATGAAATGTATGTTAATGTTATGTTCTGATTGGGTGAATGGATATGTAAAGTTATTGTTAATACAAGTGTTTAAGTTTATATGATCTTGTGGTTGAATTATGGATGTACACCTAAGCCTTGAATATTTGAGAAGTGATGTTTACCATGTGAATGTAACCTAGTATTTGAGACCAAGCCTTAAGCATGTGAAACCCTTATGATTTATTTTATGTGAAAACAAAATATACAGTAAGGAACCTTAGGGATCAACCAAGATTTGTTAAAGCATATGTAATGCCCCGATTTTGGGCCTAAGAGTCTTTAAGGTTGACTCGAGGTTCGTAGAAGCTAGACTAGAGATCTAGGTTAGTTCGGGAGTGGTTTAGGGAAAATAAGGTTCGGGATATGATAAAATTATGGGAAAAATTCCTAAAATCTTATAAAAATATATATAAAGGTTTGGTGAAGTCAATTTGGGAAAATGGCTTTTGGAAAATTTATATTTCGGTTTATTGACGAAATTGTAAAAGTTGCAAAATCTTTTTTTAAGGACTGTTTTGAAAGGGGGCAAAAACTAGAATCCTTAAGGAGCTATTACACCAAGGTGTTATTAGCATTTTCCCTTGATTTTGTGTTTTTAAAAGATTTAATTAATTTATTTAATAAATGACATTTTATTAATAGAGATTTTAAAAGGGCTAAACATTTTCTTATGTAACTACTTTTCTCCTAAACTTTTCTCTCAATTTTCCCATCAGTCAAACTATCTTTCCATCACTAAAATATCTAGAGGTTTATCTCTTATCATTCACTTTTTTATTTCTAAATGATTCTCATGGATTTCTATAACTAGCCATGGATTTCTTAAAGGATTTCTTCTAATCACTGCAATCAAGGGAAATAGCTTGTGTTAGAAGTGATCTTTCATTTCTCTCCTCTAATCAAGGTTCTTTATTGAAATTCCTAAGTCTTTGGTTCTCTAATTGTATTTAATAACAAGGTTTTACAATCAATTTGATGAAAATGGCTAAATCAAGCTAACACAAGCGCATAACACATTTCGTAAAAGCACGACCGAGAGTGAAAACCACTTTATGCTTGCTGCTGAACGTAGACAAGCGTTTGAAGCTCAAATATAAGTTCCCAAACCACTTTTAAAAACATTTCAAGGCTGAAATCCACATTCTCACTCACCGACACGTAAAACATCAATTCGCCGATGCGGAACTAAGCGTTCGAAGCCTCCAAAGCTTCACCGATTGCTAGCGGATCGCTCCCCTGTTTTAATCACATAATAATAGAGGATTAATGTATCTCAATGCATTCAAAATCCCCGTAAGAAATTCCACAATATTGCCTTTCCAAAAGCTATCAATCGCCAACCGAAATCATCCGAAGTCATCACCAAAACACTTCTAAACTTAACCCAGCCACAAACTAATATTTCAAACCACCAATCATCATTGATTAACATCCAAAATCATTATATTATCATCCTTATACATACAACATTCATAAAACCACCACAACTCCACAAAAACCCAAATCTAACAACCTAAACAGCTAGAGATTCACATAGTTTCGGGATTATAATGTTAAAACACTTATCTTAACATAATTAAACTTCAAAATAATGATTAAAATCAATCATAAACCCAACAAAACATATCCAAAATGATTCTCAAGCAATTTGACCAATTAAACCTCAATTAAACCAAATTTCCACAATTAAAACATCAAAACCCATTAGAAAACATATATAAAGGATCAAGAACTTGAGAATTTCAGTAAAGAACCTTATATTAGAGGAGAAGAACGAACTTTACCACCAATGTATGAGTTTCCCCCTAATTGGATGTTTTCTTCTTGAAAATCAAAGAGATTCAATAAGATTTTTGGAAAACAAATTGAAGAATCTTTTAGGAAATCAAAGAGTTAAGAAATCAAGATCATTACCATAATTTTTTTTATGAAAAGAATGTGTTTGGCTAAAGAGAAGTTGAGAGAAAATATTGAATATAGAAAGTTACGTCAAATTGTGAATTTAGAAAGTAACCACCTTCCTTAAGTAAATCCTTTTAACTCCTTTAATTAAAGCACATTTAAAATAATCCTAATTAAGGGAAAACTCGGATTAGACCAAATGGTATAATAGCTCCTTAAAGATTCAAAGTTTTGACCCTTTTACAAAACAGTCACTAAAACCAGTTTTCAAACTTTACATTTTGGTCACTAGTCCAAAATGTAAAATTTCCAAAACTCGTTTTCTAAATTTGATTTCACCAAAGCCTTTTATATATTTAAAAATGATTTTAGATATTTTTTTCCATATTTTAATCAACTTTTGAAACATGTTTTCCCTGAACTCATCTCGAACTTACTCGAATCTCTAATCTCAGTCCAATGAACCCTAAAACCATCCCAAAACCTCTAGGCTCAAAATCGAGGCATTACACAATCCATCACCTTTGCCTCAAATTCAACTCCTTCTGGGTGATTAGATACTTTAAACTCTTACGGTCGGTGTAGATGTAGCACTTTTCCCCATACAAATAATGTCTCCAAATCTTCAACTCAAAGATAACCAGGGTAAGCTCCAAATCATGAGTAGGGTAGTTCCATTCATGAGGCTTAAGTAGTCTTACGGCATAAGCAACCACCTTACCTTCTTGTATAAGGACACAACCAAGCCCATTTAACAAAGCATCACTAAAAACAATATAATCAATTATTGGTTCGGGTTGCGCCAGAACTAGAGCCTCTATAAGGTAAGCCTTTAACTGTTCGAAGCTTTGTTTTCTTCTCTTGTTCAGTCAAACGAAACTCCTTTTGTAACAACTTGGTCATAGGTGCCGCTATGATGGAGAAGCCCTTAACAAAACAACAATAATGTCCGACAAGCCCAAGGAAACTACAAACTTCTGCGATATTCTATTGTGGTTTCCGATCCACCACTGATTTAATCTTTTGCGGATACACTCAGATCCCATCCACCGCAAAGATGTGGCCTAAAAACGCCACCTCAGAGAGAAAAAAATCACACTTACTGAACTTATCAAAAAGTTGCATTTCCCTCAAGGTCTGAAGAACAATATGAGGATGACAATCATGCTCCTCCTTCGAGCTCGAATAAACAAATATGTCATCAATGAAAACCACCACAAACTGATATACATAAGGCTAGAAAATCTGGTTCATCAAGTTCATGAAAGTTTCTAGTGCATTGGTAAGCCCAAAAGGCATTACGAAGAACTCATAATGTTCATACCGTGTTCGAAAAGTGGTTTTCTAAACATCTTCTTATACTACTTTCAACTGGTAATAACTTGACCTCAAATCAATTTTTTAAAACATAGGGGCACCTCTCAACTGATCAAACATGTCATCAATCTTTGGTAGGGGATAATGGTTCTTCATCCTTACCTTGTTGAGTTGATGGTAATCGATACACATCCTCATCGACCCATCTTTCTTCTTAACAAACAAGACTGGTGCACCCCAAGGTGATATGCTTGGTCGAATGAAACCTCTTTTTAACAACTCTTGGATCTGATTCTTTAACTCCATCAATTCTATCGGTGCCCTGCAATACGGAACAATGGACACTGGTGCCTTGTCGGGCATAACATCTATCCAAAACTCTAACTCACAATCTGGAGGAAGTCTGAGTAACTCTTCTAGAAAAAACATCAGTGAACTCTCTAACAGTTCAAAGAGTCTCAAGCGTCAGACTCTCAACATTTGTGTCAACCATGCAGCCAAAAAGGCCTCAAATCCTTTTTGGATCATTTTTTGTGCTGCCAAGACCGACACTACATTGGAAAGGCAAGGATTCCTCTCACACTTCACTACCAACTTCGCCTCATCCCAACCAAGAAGCTTAAGACTCTTTGCTCTACAACACAAACTCGCATGATGTTCAAACAACCAATCGATCCCTATGATAGCATCAAAATCTTGGAACGATAACATCATCAAATCGACTAGAAATATCAAACCCTGAACCTCAATTAGAACCCTCCAATACACCTTATCCACCAAAACATCATACCCTAAAGAACTAGTCACACGGACTCCTATCTCAAGGTCCTCGGCAAGAATACCCCACGACAGAGATATTCCTCTACAGATGTAGGAATAAGTAGACCATGAATCCATAAGAGAAACAATAGGAACATAAAACAAGGTAAATGTACCTGAGTTAAAATCGGTAGCCTCACAGTTCTCATGATCCTTGATTACGTACTATCTCGCTGCTGCCCTAACGGTAGACTAGATCTTTCCCCCACTCCGATGTCCAAACATGTGGCTTGCTCCTCCTCTAGCAATACTCCGACCCCTCTAAGCTAGATAAAAGGTCTTTTGAGTCTGAACTGAGGTGGTGTAAGCAACTGCCGGACAATCTCTCAAAAAAAGATCCGGTGACCCACAACCATAGCAAACTCTGGATGTCCCTAAACACTCGCCACTATGTTTACGCCCACTTTGATCACAAATTGGTTAGTTGATTCTAATCTATGGTCTGATTTCAAATTCTGATTCGAAGCTTCTCTACCTTGGTTCCAATGGTTCCTATTCCTCCAAGAGTAAGACTGCAAGTTGATAGAGAATTTCTAAGTCCTCACACTCAAGCTCTCTTGCCCACCAGACGGGCTATATGTCAAACATTGCAGTTGCTCAAGCGACTTGGCACTAGTAGTCAACTCTGAAAAACACTTTCGGTGGGGCAATAATCCGATAAGTTTGAATTTCCTTCCTCAAACCCTTCAACAACCTCTTGCACCTCATCTTATCGCTAGCAACCAACTTATAGGCATACCTACTCAACTATAGGAATTATTGTTTATATTCAAAGACTGACCGGTTCTCCTGTACCAAATGGTTAAACCGATCCCTCAAAATATCTTTATGAGCCTCTTCCACGTACTTCTTCTCGAACTCATCCAAGAATTCGTCCCATGTAGGTTGGTTAGGAAACCAACCCAACTCTACAATCTCTCACCATTCTCGAGCATTCTCCTTCAATACGGAAAGAACACATGTCAAATTGTCCTTAAATCTCAACCTAATCTGACGTATGATCCAACGGGTGTCCCTCAACCACTGATTAGCCTTAATCGAGTTGTCTTGTCTCAATCCAAGAAAATTTGTAGTACCATGGCAACACACCCTCTTAATAGGTACCTCGTGAGGGGTAGTCGAAGACCTTGGTATGACCATCACAATCCGTTGAAGGGCCTGGTTCAAATGAGAGAAATAATTTGCCCCTCGACCCTTATCATCCTCTGATACCTTCTTCACACCGAGGATGTAATCATCATCATATCTCCCTTCCCAAGAGCCCCAACTCTCCTTTCGCTCTCGTGATTTCCTTGGCATGATTTCTTTCTGCACAAGCAAACAAATAAGGTTACATCATCCAATATTTAGCTTCAACAGGTAAGACTTAGACCCATGGGCAACGTATTTGTTAGACACCTTACAACACTCTCTAGACAACTCCGGGGCTTTCTAGAACCGGCTAAACGTAGTCTATAATACCTCTAAATGTAACACTCTCGACCCGGATGTCATGTTTGGGCCTCAAGCCCAACCCAAAACCATACAATAGTGTAACTAGATTTAGCCCAAATCAAATTCATTCATTAAATTCATTTAGTTTGAAACATTTCAAAATAAAAATATAGTTAAAACCTTACATGAGGAGCTCCATTTAAAATTGCACAATTAAAGCATTCAACACTTAATTTGAAATCCAAAGTAAGAAATACAATACAACATAGGGTCTTACGAATACATAGCCCACTAATCTAAGTATTGTACTCGAACAACAAGTCAATGCCAAAGTCCTACTCTTATGGTGCTCCGACGATGCACGTCAATCTAAAAACCTACGAACGGAAACAACAATTTTGGACGCTGAGCTAACGAAGCTCAGTGGATACACTTCTACTCAATCATGCTTAATGTAAATCATAAATATGAGCATGCAGTTAATGATGATAACATGACAATGACATCATATCAATAGGGTGCTACCTCTAGCCGCCTAAGCACATATATCAACAATAAGAATGTAACCAGTCTCACATAGCAAACATGCATATAATACCAACAAACCTTGAGTGAGGTCCGGTTCCACTTAGAATCGGGTACACACACTCTGAGTGAGGCTCGGTCCCACTAAGCATCGAGTTAATACACTCATGCTTGGAATCTCTTATCAAGCATCTACTCATGAGTCTCGGTCCAACTAAGCATCGGGTTCATACATTTGGAGATCTTTAACCATGGTGTTGCAACACTCTCTTTTCACACGGGTATGTAGAATCCCACCAACCAAGGTGACTCAACCAAAAGGATGCCCTTATGTGGCATACATTCATCATTTGACCCACGAAGGATCATTATTAATATAACATCACAAGTCATCCCAAGGTTTTAATTAAGTTATTACCCATTAAGCTCTGATATGAGGTTTAAAACCCAATTTCTCGATTTTACTATTCATTTTCCCCCTTAGAAACCCATCAGGCCTTAGTCATCGAATTATAGGTCCCTCGAACTCAAAATGTATTTTTCGGGCAGATTACCCAACGAGTACCGATAATCCCTATTGCATACAGATACGCTCTGAGTACCAATACCCCCATGCGTATATTGATACTCATTTTGCCTTATAGAAAGGTTTTATCCAAAACACCATACTGATACACGAGAAGGTGTACCAATACGTGACCGGTACTGATACGCTCCCAAGCGTACCGATACCCAAATTCTCTTTGGAATTTGGATGGAACAAGGGGTAACGGTACGCTCCATGGTATATAGATACGCTCATTATGAAATGCTTGGTTTCACCAAATTTTAACACGATGTATCGATACACGTTCAACCCATATCAGTACTCGAACCAATAACTTACATTCTAGAGTATGTAATTCACCTCAAATACTCCCAAAACTCAGAATTAAGACCCCAAAATGAACCTACATGTAACCCCCTTGACCCAGCCCAGATGCGAGACTGAACTAAACGAGTTACACAGGGAATATCGGAGTAAACCGGGAAGGTTTACCTCTTTAAATGACCTTTTTTTATCTTATCTACATGCACATTATCGTCATATGTTATTCAAACTTACATCGAAAGAAACATCAATAAAAACAAACAATTTTCATTAAATCGTATCGATACACCTAACACTGTATCGGTACGGTTTTGAGATAATTTAGAACCTAGATTCCAGTAGCTCAAAACCGTATCGGTACAGTCCCGCGTACCTATTCACTTAGCCATTTTCTCTAAGACTGTATTGGTACGGGTCTTCCCGTACCGATACACCAAGCTAGAATTGGCCTACCTGTACCGATACGGTACCCCGCGTACTGATACGCCTAGGCCTGAAATGCCCATTTTTACTAGTTTAACGTACAATTAAGCTAAGCAATCTACTTAAACATGCTAAAAAGACATATACAACATATTTAAGGATCAATCCTCAATTATACATAGCATATTCAACATCATATCATTGCATCATGCTTCAAAAGGTCATTTACAAGTCCAAAACAGCAGTATAAACTTGCTCAAGCAAGAACTTTACACATATCTCCCAAAAACAAAACAAAACACCATCAATGCAATTTAAAACCAATTTTCCAAAACCATTGAAATCAACATTTCAATCCATTTATAAAACACTCCATACATTCTCACTGACATCTCAAGGTTCACACACCTGAGCTTCCCCTTAACCGTTGTGACGCCCGTGGTGGAGTATTATGTACACCGTATAAACCACTCAACACCACTCATCGATAGATGTATAACCCCACTAACGAGAAACGAGTCACCACACACATTCCTCGATCGTTAGGGTACTTGGATGGAGTATTTAGTACACCGTATAAACCCCTTAACACCTAGGGCGACTTGTTTATAGTGCACTCAATCCTATAGCTGGCTAACTATATCGGGTAGAATTTTCAAAACCATTTCCATACCATTACTTGCCAATAAAATTCACATTTAACCTTATACCTCACGGTTTTCAAAGCATCAACATTAAACCATTTTCTAAAAAATCAAACCATGCTTTAAAACAAAAGTATAACACATATACTTACAAGGATCACTTACCATGCGCATCCTTAATCATCTCATGATTAAAGCAATATATCATTTACTTTAAACATGCTTTAACATCAGGTAACATGAAATCAAAACCAAGTGCGTAAAACCATTTCATAATAGCACGACCGAGAGACAAAATCGACTTATACTTTTTTCCGAACTTAGGAAAGCATTTAAAGCTTAAATCTAAGTTTCCAAACCACCTTTAAAACATTTCAAAGCTGAAATCCACGTTCTTACTCACCGACACACGAAAACTCGATTCACCGATGCAAAACTAAGTGTCTAAAGCCTCCAAAGCTTCACTGATATCTTTCGGATCAACCTCCCCTTTTTTAACCACATAATAACAGAGGATTAACACATCTCAGTGCAATCAAAATCCAAGAAAGCAATTCCACAACATTACCTTGCCAAAAGCTAACAATCGCCTATCTGAATCAACCAAAAACTGTTGAACAAATAGAACTGCAAAATTGGTTGTTAGCACTGACTGGAAATATAATAAAACAATATGTAAATATGTGAACCGTGTCGTGGTATGGTGGCCACTGCCTTAGAAACAAAACTGCCCCGAACAGTGTAGTCGCTTCACGGGCAGGCTGTCCCCCGAGGTGCACACGGACGCTCCTGGAACCGTACACTCGACTCCGGAGTGAACAACAGTGGAACTTCTCGAACAAACAATGGAGGAAACAAAGAGAATAGAATGTATTTGTAATGTGTTTGATGTATCAAATGGTGCATGCAGCACCTCTATTTATAGGCTGGATATCATGTCTATAATTGACATTTCACTGTCCAAATAATTACAGAATTAAATCTGTATAACAGCAGTATTAAACATGTTGTAACAGCTTCACAATAATACCATTTTAATTCTGTAATTTAAGCTCAGTAACCATGCAATAACAGTGCTGTTACACCTTGAATTTGACTGAAAAACAGTCTAAATTCATCCACTAAACAGACTGTTCATATTCAAATAATTTCGAATAAACTGCACTGGAATCAAACGTTCGAATCAGATAATTATGCTGAACGTTGCAGTTCAGATATGAATTTAATTTAAAAATAAATTCTGATTGATTTGAATAGTTTTTCACATATAATCTTTGGTTCTTAAGAAAATTCCATACGAGAACCGCGCGCGTACGTGTCGAAGACACGTGTTACCCGAGCCCGAGCCCGAGCCCGAGCCGGCCGGACGGCGGCGGCGGCAGCGCGCGAGGACTTCCCTTGTTGTTTCCCATTCAACAAGGGAGGGAGGAAGCATGGGTATAAATACCCTTCCCTAGCTATTTTCCCAACCAATGTTGTAACGCCCCGGTTTTGGGCTTAGAAGTTTTGGGCGTTGACCGGTTTGGTCAAAGTGCTGTTCGAATCTAAAGAGGTGAAATTAGGAAAACCTAGTTCGGGTTGCATTAAAAATATGGAAAAATGTTCTAAAATCATCTTTTAATATAATTAAGTGAACTGTGAAATCAATTTTGAAAAATGGGTTTTGGAAGAGTGACATTTTGGCTAGTGACCAAAATGTAATTTTTGAAAGTTTTGTGACTGTTTTATAAAGAGTTGAAACTTTGAATCTTTAAGGAGCTATTATTCCAAAAGTAGTTTCTCCAGATTTTTCTAAGATATTTTGAGATTTATTCTGATTTTAAAACATATCAAAAGTGGAGGGAAAGGCCATTTGGCTATTTTCTTAACTAACTTCTCTATTTTCTTTCTCTCATTTTCTCTCAATCCAAACACTTGTTTTCCAGAGAGTTGTTTCTGATTTTCTCACCTAAAATCCTCCTTTCAATATTCTTTTGATTCCTAATCAACATATCTTCAAAACCTCATCATTTGCTAGTTGATTCAACAAGGTTTTTGATTCCAAAAAGTGGAGAAACACAAGTTTGGAGGTAAGAACGTCCTTCTCCTCTAAACTATCAGTTCTTTACTGAAATTCCCAAGTTCTCAACTCTTAATTGAAGTTTTATTAAAGGATTTTAAGTGGTGAAATGGATCTTGGCTTATAATGCAAGATTTGGTGATTTTTGATGATTTTCGTTAGATATGATTAATCTGTGATTTGAGGTGTGTTTTTGATGTTAAATGAACTCTAAATTGATAAGGAAATGAGTTTTGATTAATGCAATCCCGGATAGGTTGTGTTTCCTAAGTTTAGCTTGTGATTCTTGGATGTTTTTGTGGTGATCTTGTGGATCTGATGTTGCTGGAGGTATAAGGATGTTTATAGG
Source organism: Hibiscus trionum (assembly GCA_030270665.1). NCBI lineage: Eukaryota > Viridiplantae > Streptophyta > Magnoliopsida > Malvales > Malvaceae > Hibiscus > Hibiscus trionum. The sequence continues at coordinate 32,553,293 of BSYR01000026.1, read as the reverse complement.
TTGTTTTTAGATGTTAAATGGTGTTAATGGATGTTAGGTTTTGCTGGTTTATGGCTGGGCTTTGTTGAGAAGTGGTTTTGATGCAATTTCGGTTGTGTTTGGTGGCCGAAATTGGAGTGTGAATGAGAGCAGCGAGTTTGAGTGCTTTCATTGAAGCTTTTGATGCATGATGATGCATTAAATCTCTGCTTTAATGTGTTTAATCAGGGGAAGCATCTTTGGATCCAAGAGTTGTTGATCCGGAAGCTTGAATTGGTGCTTCGGCAAGAGGCGAAGTGGAATCGGTGAGTGAAATTGGGGTTTCGGCTTTGAAACCATTGTCTTGGGAGCTTAGTTTAAGTCTAAACAACTTTGCTAAGCTCAAGTGTAAGTTTTCGGAAATACTCTCTAGTGGTGGCCATGATTTGATTGTTGTTGCAATGTGGTTTATTGCATGATTTTAACACTGTTTTGAAAGCATGATTTAGCATGGTTAATGCTGTTTTTGTATGCCATATGTTGAAGGTAACTCAAGGTAGGAGTTCCTTGTTGTTGAACATTGTTTAAATGTGTTTTGATGCTTTTAAATGCATGATGAATATGGCTTGGTTTAATGCTTTAAAACAGTGGATAAATTGATGATAATGATGTATATTGGCAAGTGATGTTTGAAAAGGTTAAGGTCACTAAGGTGGTTAAAAGTCCTTGAGTGAGCCTTGTTTACTTAAGAACATCAAGGTGGTTAAAAGTCCTTGGATGGTTCTTGTTACGGACACAAAGGTGGTTAAAAGTCCTTGTGTGGTCCATTCTATGGTGTTTAAAAGTCCATAGGCCAAGGTGTTTAAAAGTCCTTGGGGTTCAAGGTGTTTAAAAGTCCTTGAGGTAATGCAATTCATGGTGTTTAAAAGTCCATGGGCCAAGGTGTTTAAAAGTCCTTGGGATCAAGGTGTTTAAAAGTCCTTGATGGGATACATTTCATGGTGTTTAAAAGTCCATGGCCAAGGTGTTTAAAAGTCCTTGGGATCAAGGTGTTTAAAAGTCCTTGATGTGATACATTTCATGGTGTTTAAAAGTCCATGGCCAAGGTGTTTAAAAGTCCTTGGGGTGAAAGTTGATGAACTTGTTTTAAAGTAATGGAACTTATCACTTGAGGCCAATATGACATGTTGTGATGTGATGCATGAGATGCATGTTTAAGTATGCTTTTAAGCATGTACAATTGTTGTTTTGAAGCATGATTTATAAATGTTTTGTTAATGTATTATTGAATGGTTTTACGAGCATTCCTCACTAAGCTTTTGCTTACGCTCTCTTCCGTTTTCTTAATTCAATAATGCAGAGCATTAGAGTACTTGAGGGCAGCAAGGAGGGCAAGCATCCAAGTGGAAACAAAGCTCTAAGTATGGAAGGTTTTCTAAGTACATTTTAGCTTTTGGTAATTTGGCAATGGGGGACCAATGTATATGTTTTGGGAGATGTTTAGTACTCCCTAAGTATGTTGTTTGATGTTGAGAATGTTGGTTTTGGTGTTGGATCTTTACATGCTTGTTTTGGAAGTTTATGCTTGAATGGTTAGCTTGTGTAGGAAGCATGCCTATTGATTTGGGGCTTTTCTCATATGATGTTAATATGTTGAATTGATGATGCTTATATGTCCCTTCTATGTTTAATTGCATGTTGGCAAAGTTTGGTGACTTTTGGAGCATGATTGGTTGGTCAATTGCATGTTTAAGTATGCATTTTGGGGCAATCTGTGCAGGGCGTTTCGGAACAGCACCTACCGTTTCGGAACGGGTGCCTTGAATGAACCCAGGCGTCCGAAACGGGAGGGACCGTTCCGAAACGGAAAGGCTACTGCCTGACCCCCGTTTCGGTACGCGTTGCGGAACGGCCCCGAGTTTCGAAACGGGCTATGCCTGTTTCGGAACGGGTGACCGTTGGGGGCTGACATTGGCAGTTATATGTTTTAGAATGTTTGCGTTTTGGTCCTGAAACTTGTTTGTGCAATTGTATGAGTTTGGGAAGTCCTTTTGAGCTGAAATTTTACAGAGAAGCATGAAACATGATTAATTTCAAGATGGTAACTTCAATTTGGGTTAAGTCCTTATAATTATCAGAATTTACAATTTGGTCCCTAAAGTTGTATTTTGTTCAATTGAGTCCCTGTTTGATCTCTGATGTTTATGATCTTTGAGTATGCTGTTGTATGATCATATCTAAGGATTAATTTACATCTAGACAAGTTTTAAAAGGAAAAAAAGGGTCGTTAATCAAGGTTGACTTTCGGGTTGACTTTGGTTTTCCCCGTGTGACTTTCTTAATTCGGGTCAACCGTCTAGGCCGGGTTAAGGGGGTTACAAATGTGGGATATAGCTTTAGTAACACTTGAAGCATTACCAACATTCCCCCACTAATGCGAAAGAATTCATCTGTATCTCAAACACAGACCTCCTCAGACGAGCAATAGCGGAATTAGTTGCTTAAGCACTAGTGAACGTATCTTGAACTAGTACATAGTGATAATGAGCGATCCTTCTCTTAGATAAGTGAAACTAGTCTTGAACTTTCTAAGATAGGGGTAAACTCATAACACACAACTAACTCCTTCATCCATCGAAGTTCTCGATGTGTAAGATATATATACACAAGTGTATATTTGGCCATCTTACCCTCATGATTCTAGTAAGTGTTTTTAGAAAAATAGCCCAACGTTTTTCACAGAAGGTGGCTAATCCTTCTCACTTACATATGTTATTTCATCAAGTTTATCTCGATATAAACCACCCTGAAACCGGGCTATGAAATAATTATGAACCATTTGTAATGGCTCAACCTCTTATAGACATATGGTGATTTCTTCAAGTCCATTTAAAATGAACCACCCAGTTTTGGGATAAGAAATCATTAAGAATAAATATTCAACCTCATTGTCGGTGAATTCAAAATGTCCTTTTCAATAGGATCATTCAAACTTTGAATTCATTAAGAGTTTCTTGAAACTCAACCTGTTCTGGCGGTAAGTTCATCTTGTCCTTCTCAATAGGACAACACATTCATACTTGTGTTATGAACTTATTAAGAATAAGTATTCAACCATGATTCGGTAAATTCATCAAGTCTTTCTCACAAAGACCACCCAAAATTTGGGCTATGAATTTATTAAGAGTAATAGTACTCAACCTGGACATGTACATTATTCGTCATAGGGATAGGCAGTGAGAAATGTACACTATGAGTCTTTCCATGGTTTCGTTTGACCACATTGAACTTAGATAACTAAGTTGGGTATCCACCATGAATTCCTCAACTAATGGGCTTTAGACCCATCCCCCTCGACGAATCAAGGACCAATTTCCGACTTAACCCTTTGGTAAGCGGATTTGCTAGGTTTCTTTCCGACTTCACATACTCTAAAGAGAGTACTCCATTCCTTATTAAGTGTCTAACAGATTCATGTCTTATGCGAATGTGTCTCTTTTTACCATTGTAAACTTGACTCTTGGCAACACAAATCGCAGCTTGTGAATCATACAATAAGGAAACAGGAGGAGTCGGGTTTCCTCACAACGGAATATCGGCTAACAAACTCCTTAGCCACTCAGCTTCTTGCCCAGCTAAGTCAAGAGCTATAAACTCTGACTCCATAGTAGAGCGAGCAATACAAGTCTGTTTTGAAGACTTCCAAGAAATTGCTGCTCCTCCCAAAGTAAATACATACCCACTCGTAGAGCTTACTTCATCACTATCAGAGACCTAGTTGGCGTCACAATATCCTTCTAATGTAGCAGGAAAGCCAACAAACTCAAGTCTTCAGTCCATAGTACCCTTAAGTTACTTAAGTAAGCGTCTAAGAGCAACCCAGTGCTCACCACTAGGGTTATGAGTATATCTACTGAGTCTGCTAACAGCATAGGCAATATCTGGCCGAGTATAGTTCATTAAGAACATCAGACTGCCAATTATTTTGGCATATTCCGTTTGAGAAACGCTACTTCCTTTATTCTTAAAGAGATGTATGCTAGAGTCATAAGGAGTTCGAACAGGGACGACATCAAAACTGTCAAATTTCTTTAACACTTTCTCGATATAGTGTGTCTGACTCAAAGAAAACCCCTTTTCAGATTTGATTACTTTGACTCCTAAGATTACATCGACTTCTCCCAAGTCAGTCATCTCAAACTTAGTGGACAAGAAACTTTTTGTTTTGTTAATGGACTCAATGTTAGTACTGAAAATCAACATGTCATCAACATATAAGCTTATGATGACACAATCAGTACCAAACATCCTCGAATACACGCATGTATCCTAACCATTCACAACAAAACCAAAACTAAGAATAGTTTTGTGAAATTTCTCATACCACTGTTTAGGAGCTTTCTTCAGGCCATAAAGTGACTTTTTAAGTCTACATACTTTGCCTTCTATACCAGGCGCCTCGAAGCCAAGAGGTTGCTCCATATAGATCTCCTCATCTAGATCCCCATTCAAAAATGCAGTCTTTACATCCATTTGATGTACTTGCAACTTGTGAATGGAGGCTAGTGCAAATAATGCACGGATCGTTGAGATTTTTGTGACAGGAGAGTAAGTATCAAAGAAGTCTTGACCAAATCTTTGAGTGAACCCTTTGACTACTAGCCTTGCTGTATACCTTTGGATAGAACCATCTGGTCTAAGTTTCTTTCGAAAGACCCATTTACTGTTGATGGTTTTAAATCCTCTAGGCAAGTCAACTAATTCCCAAGTATGATTAGACATTATTGATTCTAGTTCATCTTTTATAGCGCTTTTCCAGAAACTAGCATCAATAGATCGTATAGCTTCTTCGTAAGTTTTAGGATCCTCATCTAACAAATAAGCTTGAGCTATAGGGTCAAAAAGAGTGTCTAAATCATTTATCTCAGAAATAAAGGAAGTTATGAAGTCTGTTCCAAAAGAGGTTTCAACTCTTTGTCTCTTACTTCTTCTAGGCTCAAATTCAATCTCTTGAGAAGACCTAGCAGGTACACTAGAAGAAGTGGATGGCAAGTTTTCTATTTGTGTTTCAACATTTAATCTAGGTTTCTTGAGAGGAAAGATTTCTTCAAAGAAAACAGCATCCCTAGATTCACAAATAGAGAAGTCATGTAACGTCATGAATCTATATGCGGCACTATTAGAAGCATAGCCTATAAACACTGCATCAACGGTCTTAGGTCCAATGGTGGACTTCTTAAAGTCTGGCAATCCCACTTTGGCCAGACACCCCCACACTTTCAAGTATTGTAAATTTGGGGCATACCATTTCCATAATTCGTATGGGGTAGAATCAATTTTCTTATGAGGTACTCGGTTCAGAATATAATTGGCCGATAGAATGGCTTCCCCCTACATGTTGTCAGACAACCCAGAACTTATCAACAATGAGTTCATCATCTCTTTTAAAGTTCTGTTTTTCCTCTCAGCTATACCGTTCCGTTGAGGAAAATAAGGGGCTGAAGTTTCATGTATTATGCCATTCATCTCACAAACCTCTTTTAGAAAATTAGATCCATATTCACCACCTCTATTAGACGTAACACGTTTTATTCTCCTATCTAACTGATTTTCAACTTCCGCCTTATTAATAAGAAAGAAATTTTCAGCTTCATCTTTAGTTCTTAGGAGATAAACTTTTGTATACCTAGAGAAGTCATCTACAAAAGTTATGTAGTAGTGTTTACCTCCTTTACTTTCAGTGTTTCTAAAGTTTGCTAGATCAGTATGAATAAGTTCTAACAGTTCAGTCTTTCTTTTAGAAACATTTTTAAAGGTAGGTTTTGCATGCTTGGCTTCTACACAAACTTCACATTTATTATAGTTTGTTATGTCTAGTTTAGGCAAAATATTCATATTCATCATTTTCTTTAGGGATTGAATATTTACGTGTCCTAATCTAGCATGCCACATATCAACAGACTCAAGAATACAAGCAGAAGTGGTAGCTTTATTATTTTCATTAAGTTGAGTTTCTATGACAAATAAACCTTCGCTTAAAAAACCTTTCTCGACTTAATCACCATTACGGGAAAGTACAAGTTTATCTGCCTCAAAAACTAACTTAATGCCTGCCTTATTTAAGAGGCCACCACTAATCAAATTTCTACGCAGGGCAGGCACATATAGGACATTGTTAAGGGCCAAAGTTTTACCGGAAGTCAACTTGAGTAAAACCTTGCCTTTGCCCATCACTTGAGAGCTGCTAGACTTCCCCATGTACACACGTTCACCATTTTTCACGTCCTCGAACTCGGTGAAGAACTCCTTCTTTGAGCAGAAGTGTCGAGAAGCTCCGGTGTCCATGACCCACTCGGTGTTCTTCTCTGCAAGGTTGACCTCCGAAACCACCGCAGCTATGACATCATCATCCATGTCCTCCGCCACATGCATGTGTGGTCTAGTCTCGTTCTGGCGGTCCAAACGGTGATGAAATTGGTACGCCTTGTGACCAGCTTGCCCACACACGTAGCACTTCATAGTTTTCACATCGGGCTTAGCCTTGACCGGTTTCTTGAAGTTGGTAGTCTTCTGTGGTTTGGGCTTTTTGCTCTGGGGGCCTTTCTTAAAGGGCTTTTTGGACCCTGAAGCACCACTAGACTCAACTATGTTAGATTTAAAAGATAAGTGACTAAAGTTGTTCGTAACCTTATCTTTCAAACAATTGGCCTCCTCGATTTTCATGTGACCGATTAGCTCCTGAAGTGGTATGTCCCTTTTCTTGTGCTTGAGGGAGTTGCGATAATCGGACCAGGATTTTGGCAACTTCTCGATAAGGACATTTGCTTGCAGAACTTCACACATCTGCATGCCTTCCGCTATGATGTCCGAGACAATATTCTCGTAGTCATGGACTTGGTCCATGATGGGCTTGTTGTCGGTCATCTGGAACTTCAACCATTCGCCCATGACATATTTTTTGATCCCCGCGTCATCGGTGCCATATTTGGTGTCCAAGGAATCCCATATCGCCTTTGCACTCCTCTCCTTTAGGTACATGTCAAATAATTTGTTGGACATGTGACTTAGGAGATGGCCACGGACCGTCTTGTTGTCCTTCTCATATTTGGCAACGGTGGCAGCAGCAAGGGCATCAGCAGCAGCATCAATTTGGCCTTGGTTATCGGCAGGAACAACAACGGTAGGTGGTGCAACTGGTGGTTCGTTGAGCAGCACATAATCGAGGTCCAATTGCTCAAAGAAAATCAAGATGCACTGGGACCACCTTCGATAGTTGCTGCCATCCAAAGCATCGAGTTTGGAAAGGTCGGGAATGAGCTTGCTTAGTAGTGCGGATGAAGAAGCCATTTTGCAGAATCGAAGAACAGTTTTGTTTCTAAATTGTTGGACAAATAGAACTGCAAAACCGGTTGTTAGCACTGACTGGAAATATAATAAAATAGTATGTAAATATGTGAACCGTGTCGTGGTATGGTGGGCACTGCCTTACAAACAAAACTGCCCCGAACAGTGTAGTCGCTTCACGGGCAGGCTGTCCCCCGAGGTGCACACGGACGCTCCTGGAACCGTACACTCGACTACGGAGTGAACAACAGTGGAACTGCTCGAACAAACAATGGAGGAAACATAGAGAATAGAATGTATTTGTAATGTGTTTGATGTATCAAATGGTGCATGCAGCACCTCTATTTATAGGCTGGATATCATGTCTATAATTGACATTTCACTGTCCAAATAATTACAGAATTAAATTTGTATAACAGCAGTATTAAACATGCTGTAACAGCTTCACAATAACACCATTTTAATTTTGTAATTTAAGCTCAGTAACCATGCAATAACAGTGCTATTACACCTTGAATTTGACTGAAAAACAGTCTAAATTCATCCACTAAACAGACTGTTCAGATTCAAATAATTTCGAATAAACTGCACTGGAATCAAACGTTCGAATCAAATAATAGACACGTGTTACCCGAGCCCGAGTCGGCCGGACGGCGGCGGCGCGCGAGGACTTCCCTTGTTTTTTCCCACTGAACAAGGGAGGGAGGAAGCATGGGTATAAATACCCTTCCCTAGCTATTTTCCCAACCAATGTGGGATATAGCTTTAGTAACACTTGAAGCATTACCAACAAAAACAACATCGATTAACCTCCAAACTTAACCCAGCCAAAACCTAACACTTTGAACCATCAATTATCATTGATTAACTTCCAAAAACATCATATTATCAACCTTATACCTCCAGCATTCACAAAACCGCCACAACTCCACAAAAAGCCAAATCTAGCAACCTAAACAACTAAAGATTCACATAGTTTCGAGATGGCGTAAGTTTGAAACACTTAGCTAAGCTCAAGAGTAAGTGATTCGAAAGTCTCTCCCAGAATGTGCTATGTTTTTGTTGGAAAATGTACTTGAGTTAAATGTGGTTTTATTTACTATTTTAAAGCTTGTTTTGAGCATTGATAATGCTGGCGTTTAATGCCATGTTGTTAAGGATGCATTTGGTAGATGATCCTTGGATTTATGAAATGTATGCATTTGAGATTAAGCATGTTTATGCTTGTGGAAATGGCATTGTGATTTATGCTTGTAAAAACAGTGGGATAATGTTGATAACTGATTATATTGACAAGTGATGGAAATGGTTTTTGGTTACTTTAATCGGATATTGTTAGCCAACTATAGGATTGGGTGCACCGTGAATAAAGTCGCCTTGGATGTCGAGGGGTTGTGATTGTACCGTATACTCTATCCAAGTACCCTAACAATTGAGGCTAAGATCACAACGGACGATGGTTAAATCCCATGTGTGGATCTTGTGGTATGTGTCTCATGCTCTCGTTAGTGGAATTATACAACTACCGATAAGTCGTTTTGAGAGGTTGTGATTGTACCGTAATCTCTACCACGGGTGTCACAATGGTTGATGGCTTAATCTCGTGTGTGAGCCTTGTGTAGTCCGGTAGTGTGTATGAAGCGTGTGGGACAACGCTTGTAATCTGCGTATCCGATTGTGTCATTTGTGTTGGTTTTGGTATGGATTGAGAATTTATCACTTGCAAGCCAATATAATGTTGTTGATTATTGGTTAAAGCATGCGATGCTTGTGAATAATGCTAGAATGCATGTGATGCTTGGTTTAAGCATGAGCAAAAGATTATTTGCTGTTATTATAATGATGCTGAGAGCATGTGGTTTAAAAAGTGCATTGATGCTTTAAAAAGGGCATGATTTAAGTAAAGGCATGAGATGACAAATGGTGATGTTTTGGTTTTGTAAAATGCATTGATGAATGTTTGGTTTTGGCGATCCTCACTAAGTTTTTTTCTTACCCTCATTTGTTTCATCAATGCAGAGAATTAGGCTTTTGAGGCAGCAAGAAGGCAAATGGAATCCAAGCTCTTTTAACTAAACGAAGTATGTGGTTTTACCTTGGTGTAATAAGAGGCAATGGGTGGGATTTCTACTCTTAGTTTTATTTGGTGATGTTAAACACCTTGAGCATGTTTGGTTCGTTGATTTAGTATTGTAAATGGCCTTTGGAGATTGGTTTAAGCTTGAATGTGGTTTTTAGCCTTTTGTGGTTTTGTTAACTGGAAGCATGCATATAGTCTTATAGTATGCGTGATTGATGCCATGGTCTAGATCGTGTTACGTATGGAAGGTCTTTGATGTGTATTCATGTTGTATGGTAGTTGTGGCATGTGTTGGAGTGGTTTCGGAGGTAGAAAATTGTATAAAACCAGCAATTTGGAGAATTGCAGGCCCAAGCATTTCAGAACGGTGGCCTATAATGGCGATGGTGTTTCGGAATGGGTAAGCACGTTCCGGAACATTTCGCTATTGTAAACCACCGTATCGAAATGAGTCACTTGGGGTCTCGGAACGCTCCCACGTATCAAAACGGTCAACGTGGTTTCGCAACGATCGTTCCGATACAGGGTCTTGTGTTCCGAAACACTTGACTGTTGGATGTTGATTTTGAAATGTTCCAGGTTTCTGTTTCTTACGTTTTGGTCCCTGAATGTTGTAAGCCTAATTGATTGAGTTTGGATGATCCGTTTGAGTTGAAATTTATCATGCTGGTATGTTATATGATTAATTTTGGATTGGTAACTTTAAAACTTGGTTGGTTCTTGTAAATCTGGAAATTTACAATTTGGTCCCTAAAAGTCAAAAGCATGCAATTGAACCCCTAAATGAACTCCAATCGTTGTATCGTATTCACCTAATCGCTTTATTAATCACATAGGATAATAATATGCATCTAGAAAATATAAAAGGAATAAAAAGGGTCGCTAATTTAGGTTGACTTTCACGAGTTGACTTCGGTTTTCCCCGTGTAAACTTCTTAGTTTGGGTCAAGCGTCTAAGCTGGGCTAAGGGGGTTACATGAGCTCCAATTGTCAATGTATTCTCAAGTGTTCTAGGATTTGGGTGAGTGTCTTAGTGTGCAAACACATACCTTTTAGAGGGATTTCTTGTTTGCTTTGAATTTCTCTTTTTACAAGAGGGTTTACTCAAGCTTTGGGTTAGAAAGCTTTGAATGTGTAAAGGTTGCCTCCTTAGCCTAGAAAAAGGGAAGAAATTCAAGAGTGAATTTGGGAAATCCTTAGTGGGAAGCTAAGGTAGTGGATGTAGGCTTTGGTTAGAAAGTCGAACCACTCTAAACCTTGTGTCATATTTTTCTATCTTTGCTTCCACCACAAACACCTAATATACATCTTGTCAACCACTTGAAAAGAAATTCGGTTGAAGAATATTGAGCCTATCAATATGGTAGAAAGTGTCATACGCCTTTGTGTTGTGTTGAGGTTGGCGAAAAGTATGTTTCCCTGCCTGATATGTTGAAAATTACAAATGAGAAAGTGAAGCTTATTTGTGATCGTCTAAAAGCTTCCTCACATAGTCATAAATCCTATGCGGATTAGAAGCGTATGGAGAATGAGTTTGCGGTTGGAGATCGTATGTTTTTTAAAGTGTCACCTTGGAAGACGGTGATGAGGTTTGGACGTAAGGGTAAGCTTAGTCCAAGGTTTATTGGACAATATGAAGTTGTGGAGTAGGTTCGTCTTGTTGTGTATCGTTTGAGGTTACCTCTTGAGTTGGAGGAAATTCATGATGTGTTTCATGTATCGATGCTGCGGAGGTATAGGTCGGAACTGTTGCATGTTATGCCAGTGGAGGATATTGAGTTGCGACCAGACTTGTCGTATGATGAAGAACCTATTGAGGTTCTTGATTCTAGTAGAAAAGTTCTTCGTGGTAAGACAATTGAACTTGTAAAGGAGTTGTCGCGACATCGAGAAGTTGAGGAGGCCACGCGGGAAAACAAGGCGGACATGTTGAAACCATTTCCGTACCATTTTTCCTTCAGGTAAATATTTCAAGGATGAAATTTCCTAAGTGGGGAGAGTTGTAATGCCTCGGTTTTGGTCCTAGGGGTTTTTGGGATGGTCTTAGGGTCCGTTGGACCGAGACTAGATATTCGTGTTAGTTTTGGGATGAGTTCAGGGAAACCCTAGTTTAGAAGATGATAAAAATTTGGAAAAATTATCTAAAATCTTTTTAAAATATATATAAGGGTTTGGTTAAATCAATTTTTGAAAATAGTATTTTGAATTTAGACATTTTGGATTTAGTGACCAAAATGTAAACTTTGTAAATATTGAATCTTTAAGGAGCTATTTGCCAAAAGTCTAATACCATACTTTTATCCCTTAATTGGATTATTTTAAATGATTTTTAATTAATATAATAGGTTGGGAGAATTAATTGGTGGTTATTTTATTAAAACAAATTTGACGTAACTTCTTTTCTCTCAAAAGTTTTCTCTCAAATTTCTCTACAGCCAAACACTCATTTCTTCCTCAAAATCTTAAGGTAAATTCTTGATTCTTTAATCTTTTGTTATTAATTGATTTCTTATTGTTTTCCTATCAAAACCTTATTGTTTTAATTTTGTTTTTACATGGAAATCTATCCAATTGAGGGGAAAAGTATTCATTAGAGGTGAACCACGTTTTTCTCCTCTAATGTAAGGTTATTTATTGTGATTCTCAAGTTCTTGATCCTTTATTAATGTTGTCTAATGGGTTTTGAGGTCTTAATTGAGGAAATTTGGTTTAATTAATGGATTTGTATAATTTTTGTAATGAATCTGTTTTGCTGAGTTTAAGGTTGATTTAATCATGATTTGGAAGTCTAATAATGTTAAGATAAAGGTTTAAGCATGGTAATCCCGAAACTATGTGAATCTCTAGTTGTTTAGATTGCTAGAATTGGGTTTTTTCGATGTTGTGGTGGTTTTGTGAACGCTGGAGGTATAACATTGCTAATATGATGATTTTGGATGTTAATCAATGATAATATATGGTTGAAAATTTTAGGTTTTGGCTGGGTTAAGTTTGGAGGTTAATCGATGTTGTTTTCGGTTATTTCGAATAGGCGATGGGTAGTATTTGGCAAGACAATGTGGTGGAATTGCTTGCTGGAGTTTTAAATGCATTGAAATGCATTAATCCTCTATTTTTATGTAGTTAAAATAGGGGAGAACGTTTCAGAATCAACCGATGAAGCTTTGGAGGCTTCAGACGCTTAGTTTCGCGTCGGCAAAGTGAGGTCTCGCGTGTCAGTGAGTGAGAACATGGATTTCAGCTTTGAAATTTTTTAAAGGTGGTTTTGGGAACTTAGATTTGAGGTTGAAACACTTGTCTATGTTCCGAAATAAGTATAATAGGTTTTGTCTCTCAGTTGTGCTATTATGAAATGCTTTGATGCACTTGGTTTTAATTTCATGTAGCCTACTGTTAAAGCATGTTTAAAGTATGTGATATATTGTTTTTAATGATGTAATGATGAAGGATGCACATGGTAAGTGATCATTGTAAGTATATGTTTTATACTTGTGGTTTAAAGCATGGTTTGATGCTTTGGTAAATGGTTTAATGTTGATGCTTTGAAAACAATGAGGTATATGATTAAATGTGAATTATATTGGCACGTGATGGTAGGGAAATGGTTTTGAAAATGTTATTGGATATAGTTAGTCGGCTATAGGATTGAGTGCACTATACACAAGTCGCCTTGGATATTGAGAGGTTTATACGGTGTACCAAATACTCCATCCAATTACCGCAATGATTGAGGAATATGTGTGGTGTCTTGTCTCTCGTTAGTGGGGTTATACATCTATTGATGAGTGGCGTGTTAGGGGTTTATACGGTGTACCGAATACTCTACCACGGGTGTCACAACGATGGAGGGTATCTCCCGTGTGTAAACCTTGAAATGCCGGTGAGAATGTATGAAGTGTTGGGACAACACTTGTGAATCCGTGTATCCGATGTTGTGTTTTGAGAATGGAACTTGTTAATGATCACTTGCGAGCCAATATAATTGTTGATGGATCATATTTTATAAAATGGGATTATGCATGTTTACTCTTTAAGCTTTGCATATGGTATGTTATGCATGGGAAGGCTTAAATTGAATTTAGCAATGTGAGTTGTTGTGGTTTAACGATACAAGATGCATGAGGTTTAATATGATGGTTTTTGAATGGTTTAAGTGCATGGTTTCTAAAGGGCATGATGTTTCAAATGATAATTTGAAGTAATTGAAATGAGATTTCTATGTGGATTTCGAAAATAGTTTTAAATGAATTGATGGTGTTTTGTTTTGAGGACTCCTCACTAAGCCTAGTGTATTCACGCTCCCTTTGTCTATCAATGCAGAGAATTAGAGCTTGGGAGGCATCGAGAAGCAAGGGATCAAGAAAGACTTCATTCTTGAAAGTATGTTTTCGGTTTAGGCTATAAGTAATAAGGGCAATGGGGTATCTATTATGTTTTTTGGAGATATGTGTAAACTCCATGTTTGAGCAAGTTTCTATTATTGTTTTGGACTTGTAAATGACCTTTAATGTTTGGATTATGCTTGGTATGGTTTTTGGTATCTCGATTGGATTGGTATCTAGGTTGCATGCCTATAGTTTCCCTTTGATGCAAGTTAGCATGTATGGTTGATAATTATGAGGATTTTTGTAACGCCTCGGTTTTGGGCCTAGATGTTTTAGGTATCAGTTTAGGTTAGTCGGACTTAGAATTGGAGATTCGAGCCTTTAGAAATGGTTCATGGTTCGGGATAAGGTAAAAATATGGTAAAATTTCTAAAATTATCTAAAATCATATATATGGGCTTGGTAAAATCAATTTTACAAAAAGGATTTTGGGACGTGTACATTTCGGGCAGTGACCGAAATGTAAAGATTTAAAACTATGGAAAAAGTGTAATATTCAAAGAAGAGTCAAATTCTTAGAATCTTTAGGAAGCTTTTTGACAATTAAGTCTTTTCTTTTAATTGACATGTGATTATAATGTTTTAATTAAAGTTTAAGAGGGAAGTTTTATTTAAAAAGGAGGTAGTTATTTTGTTAAGTCATTTTTGAGTAACTTTTCCATTTCTCATTTTCTCTTCAGCCAATCATTCCCTCTTTTCTCTCAATTTCTAGAATTCCTTTTTCATTCTTTTGCTCTTTTGATTTACAACTCTTTCCAAAGATTCTTCTCAAATATTTACAAGATTCCTTAAAACTTCATGAGTTGAAAACTTGCCAATTGGAAAAAAACAAGGATTTGAGGAAATTTTGTGCTACTCCTCTAATCAAGGTTCTTTAATGATATTCCAAAGTACTTGACTCTTGATTTATGTTTTTAATTGAGGTTCTAATGTTGATTTGGTAAAAATACAAAAATCTTGCTAAAAGTGGAAATAAAATGTGATTTTCGTACTTGCTTTATTTTGGTTCAATTGAGGTGGTTTCTAATTTTTTTTTTTGAAGATTATTGATGTTAATAATGAGTTTTGATCATAATAATCCCGAAATTATTAAGATCTCTAATTTTTTAGGTTGTTAGTTATGGGCTTTTGGCTTGGAAATGTGAAATCTGAGTTGCTGGAGGTACAAGGATGATATTAGGATATCTATGGATGTTGATTTATAATTAAAATGTGTTGGAAGTGTTTATTGATGGCTGGGTTGAGTTTAGTGATCAATCGAAGGTGATTTTGGTTGTTTCAGATGCGCATTTTGGTGCCTTTGGGCAGAGCCGCGGGATTTTAGTGTTTTCTGGTTGTTTTAATGCATTGAGTTGCATTAATCATATGTTCTTGTGTGGTTTAAACATGGGATGATTCTTTGGAAGCTTTTGGAGAAGTTCCGGGGACTTCAAACGCTTGATTTTCGCGTCGGTGAATGGGAATGGGATTTCCAGCTTTGAAACATCTTAAAAGTGGTTTTGGGAACTTAGTATAAGCTTGAAATGCTCTACTAAGTTCGGAAGTAAGTAAAGTGATTTTCTCCCTCGGATTGTGTTGTTTTAAGCTTAGTGGATGCACTGGAATTTATTTGTGTTTACCTACTGTTTTAAAGCATGATTTGAGTATGTGATTTGCTGTTGATGATGCCATATTGTTAAAGGATGCACTAGGTTAGTGATCCTTGTATATATGTGTTTATACATGTTTTACGAAGCATGGTTTGATGCTTGGACATATGGCTTATTGTGAATGCTTTGAAAACAATGAGGTTTTATGCTAAATAAGAATTATATTGGCAAGTGATGTTGTGTAAAGTGGTTTACAAATGAAATCGGATATAGTTAGCCGGCTATAGGATTGAATGCACTATAAACAAGTCGCCTTGGATGTTGAGGGGTTGTGAATGTACCGAAGATTCCATCCAAGTACCCTAACGATTGAGGAAATTGAGTTGTGTCCCGTCTCTCGTTAGTGGGGTTATACATCTACCGATGAGTGGTGTTGAGGGGTGGTAAGGTACCGAATACTCCACCACGGGCGTCACAACGGTAGAGGGTAGCTCCCGTGTGTGAACCTTGAGATGCCGACGAGAATGTATGAAGTGTTGGGACAACACTTGGGAATTCGTGTATCCGATACGTTTTGAGAAATGAGAATTTTGTTGATCACTTGTGAGCCAATATAATTGATTAATTGCTATGAAATGTATATGGATGCATAACAAGAAAAATGCATATTTTACTTTTAAGCTTTGTATATTGATAGCTATGCATGGAAGGCTTGAGTTATGTGTTAAGAAATGGATTTTGTTGTTGAAGTATTTGATACTTGTTGCATGTTGTATAACATGTTGATTTTTGTTAAAGAACCGCATGGATTTCTAGAAAGCATGATGGCTTTCAAAAAGTGTAAAATGTTTTTGAGCATTGATGGTGTTTTTGGGTTTTGAGCACTCCTCACTAAGATTGTATGCTTACGCTCTCTTTTTTCCATCAATGTAGATAACTAAGTGTTTGGAGGCAGCAACTTGTTAGGGAATCCTAAGAGACTTCACTTCGAAAGTATGTTTCGGTTATGGACTAGAGTAAGAAGGGCAATGGGGGATTTCATGGTTTGTTTGGGTGATGTGTATGAACATCATTTGAGCATGTTTGCTTTATGCTTTTATACTTGTAAAAGGCCTTTATTTTGTGTTTGGAGTATTGGTTTGAGTTTTGACTCTTGAGTGGCTTATTTGTTAGGTTGCATGCCTTTAGTTTTCCATTGATGCAATTAGTCATGCTTTGATGACAAATATGCTGCAAATTGTTGAGTGGATCAATGGATTGATCAAAGCCAAGAGGGGGGTGAATTGGGTTTTTAAAATTTTGGTGAATAAATGGAATGAATAAAATTGAAGAACAAGGCAATTTAGAGTGGTTCAAGTTCCAAATGAACTCTACATTCACTACCTTAGCTCCCACTAAGTATTTCTCAACAATTCCACTAATTGCTCTTCCCCTTTTCTAGGCTTAGGAGGTAACCTTTACAATACCGGTTAATTTTCTACCCAAAATTGACCAAACCCTCACAAGGATACAAAGAAGAAGAATTTGAAGGTAATAGGAATATCTCACAATACAAATTTGCCCCTTTTTTATACAAGCACTCAACCCAAATTGGAATACAAGATAAGATTTTCACACAACACAATTTGGGATTTTACAAGAATAAGAAATTAGGCACTTTGAGCATGGATTTCTGTATAGATGTTTCTCTTGGATGCAATAGTTGTTTCTAGTCTTCAATAGGCTTGATTTTATACCTTCTCCATTAATTCTAGCCGTTTGGATGGTTAGGGAATTGATTATAGCCGTTGGAACCCTCTCTTTCCACCATAAATGCACTTTTGTCGCCTATCGTATTTGTACACATGGAGGCGTATCGATTCATGTCTCAAAAAAGAAAGATGCATTGCACAATTACAAGAGGGGTGTATCGATACACGTGTAGGCATATCGGTACGCGTGTAGGCGTATCGATACGGGTTAGGGCACCGTTTCGATACGGGCATGATCGTATCGATGCAATTTATCCTACAAAGCTCAATGGAGAAATATGTATCGATACGGGTACAAGCGTATCGGTACGGGTTAACCAACTCTTTAAAAAAAATTACCTACTAACTGACTCCCAACGGTAAAAAAACATTTAAGGCTTCTGAATTTAAAATTCCTTAAAAATTGTATCGATACGGGTGATACTGTATCGCTCTGACATTCAAACTCCTTCTAATTTTATAGAGAGAGCGTATCGATACAGATGCAATCTGTTTCGATACCATGTTTCGATACGGTAAGGGGCGTATCGAAACATATTTCTCCAGTGGCCAATTTTGTAAAAAAGGTATCGATACGACAAGGCGTGTATCGATACGCATTGACGATTTTGAGCAGTTTGGCCTTTGAACACTTAGAAAATATTTTGGAGTTTGAGTTTTTCAAACTAGAGCAAAGCCTTGTTTATTTGAAACCTTTAGATGGACTTAAAAATTTATTTCAAATTTTACACATTAGTCCTTAAAACACTTTGTTATATCAAAATCAAACATATGTTTTAAACAAATGTTTGAGGATTAATGTTTATGTATGATGTATGCATGTTAGAAACATGTCAAATTTGTTTAGGTTGGATTTTAGGGTGAAAACCCAGCAAAATATGTCATTACAGGCCTAGGTGTTTCGAAACACTCTAGCCTGCATCGAAACAGTATACTTAAAATGGTCTTAGTGTTTCGAAACGGGCAAGGTCTGTTTTGGTACGATTTACTATTGGAAACCATGGTTTCGAAACATCTCAAAGGTGTTTCAATACGAGCTCGTGTTTTGAAACAGGGCTAGCTTGTATCGAAACAGATGGCGGCTATGTTAGTTGTTGGATTATTTTTGAAGTTCTAATTCTTTGTGTTTTAGTCCCTGAATGTTGTGGATGCAATTAAATGAGCAGTAATGATTATTTTGAGCTAAGTTTTGACTAAGATGCATGTAATGAGACTAATTAAAGGATAGTAACACAACAATGGCTTAAGTCCCTACGAATCGGAAAAATTACAAAATTGTCCCTAAAAGCCGTAATTGGATGAAATTGATGTATGATTGAGTTGTGATTGATCCGCTGCAATGTTTAACACATATGAACCTAATTTGCATCTAGATAAGATAAAAATAAAAAAATGGGGTTGTTTATTGAGGTAAACCTTCCCGGTTTACTTCAATATTCCCCGTGTAACTCGTTCGGTTCGGTCTCGCGTATAGGTCGGGTCGAGACAAATCATCAATCTTAGAAAACACCGAAGCACCTTGAAATTGGTCAAACAAATCATCAATCCTCGGCAAAGGGTACTTATTCTTAATCGAAAACTTATTCAGTTGTCGATAATCAATACAGATTCACATTTGCCATCCTTCTTTTTCACAAACAACCCAAGCGCACCCCAAGGTGAAACACTAGGCCTAATAAACCCTCGATCAAGCAACTCCTGAAGTTGTGTCTTCAAATTCTTTTAAATCAATCACAAAACCTCATTAAGAAACATAATTAAAGAGTAAAATACTTGGGAATTTCAATAAAGAGCCTTGATTAGAACAGAAGAACGAAGATTACCTCTAATCCCTTGCTTTTCCCTTAATTGACAAGATTTTGATTGAAAATCTTCAAGAAATCATTGAAGCTAGTTGAGAAAATCTATGGAAGTCATTTGGAAATAAAAGTAAAATGAAAAGGAATAAATCTCTGGAAGTTTTGGAAGGAAATAGGTAATTTGGATGATGAGAAAATAGAGAGAAATCTTGAGAAATGAAAGTCACGTCAATTTGTGATTTTAGAAGATAACCACCTTTTAAACCAAATCCTTTTAACCCCTTTTAAATTAAAACACATTTAAATCAAGTCAAATTAAGGGAATAGCTGATTAAAATTACAATGAGCTCCCTAAAGATTCTAACCTTTGACTCTTTACAAAAAAAGTCATTAAAACAGTTTACAATTTAGTCACTAAATCGAAATGTCCACATTCCAATTCCATATTTTTACCACCTTCCAAATTATGTTTTTCCCTTTACTCATCTAGAAACTTACCCGAATCTCTAATCTCGGTCCAACATACCCTAAAACCATCCCAAAAATATCTAAGCCCAAATTTGGGGTGTTCCTCTACAAGTTATGGGGAGTGGTTTTCTACCATTTGTAAGTCGTTTTAACACCAATATTAGGATTTACAATTTTAGTGTTCTCAAGCATTCAAGCAACCAAAATATCACCAAACCAAAAAGCAATCAAATTAATGATTTCTAGGAATACAAGGGAAGTAGTAGTGTAATAACCTTGATCTTTAAGCTGAAAGGGAAGCCTCCAACCAAAGCCTTTCAAGCTTTCTTCTTCCCAAGCTCCTTGGATGAATTTCCAACTTATTTAACTACGAGGAAACGTTGTAAATCGAAATACAACATTGCTGGATGATTAAAAGAGACTAAAGGATGATTTAGCTACAAGGAATGGAGTCAAAACTCCCATTTCTAGTTAACCCATTAGCAACAAAATGTGACTAGTTTTATTACTAGGTCCATTTTCACTACTTAAGTAAGATTTCCATTTGATTAACATCCCAATTCAACATGTATCTAAATTTCCAGTATGTATATCATCCAATTCAAGCCTCAATTCATATACTATTTGTACTACCTTATCAAATTACATAATTAATTAAGAAATGGTTTCGTTTATGTAACTAGACTACTCGATCAAACATGAATACCCCTTTAATTTCTGAAACCTTCTAACATTTCAATCATGAATGTAATTTCTAACATGGAACTAAATTCACATACACATGTGAGGCAACAATTTCAACATAAAACACTAATAATCATTCGAACAACAAGTATAATTCACTTACATTGAATTCTCATGTGAAACGCATGAACATGAACATAAACATCCAAAGCAAGCGTCCAATTTTATCAAAAATGGTGTTTTCTCTGAAGGTCTCTCTCTCTCTCCCCCTAATTCTTTCAAAACCATTCGGCTAAGGGAGAAATGATGAAGATGGAAAATGATTCTTCTTAATTTCCCATAATGAAATAACCAATTTGCCCCATAATTTGGGCGTGTCGGTGAGTGAGAACGTGAATTTCAGTTTTGAAAGCTTTAAAAGATGACTTGGGAACATAGTGATAAGCTTGAAACGCTTAACTAAGTTCGGAAGTAAGTGAAAGGAATTTCCTCTCTCGGTTATGCGTTGTTTATAAGATTATGGTTATTGTTTTTAATAATGTAATGTTGAAGGATGCACATGGTAAGTGATCCTTGAAGTATATGAATTATACTTGTGATTTAAGCATTGTTTAATGCTTGGAAATATGATTTATTGATGATGCTTTGAAAACAATGATGTATGCATTAAATGTGAATTATATTGGCAAGTGATGTTGCAAAATGATTTATAAATGAAATCAGATATAATTAGCCGGCTATAGGATTGAGTGCACTATAAACAAGTCCTCTTGGATGTTGAGGGGTTTATACGGTGTACTGAATACTCCATCTAAGTACCCTAACGGTTGAGGAAAGTATATGGTGTCCCGTCTCTCGTTAGTGAGGTTATACATCAACCGATGAGTGGTGTTGAGGGGTTTATATAATGTACCGAATACTCCACCACGGGTGTAACAACAATGGAGGGTAGCTCCCGTGTGTGATCCTTAATATGCCGATGAGAATGTATGAAGTGTTGGGACAACACTTGTGAATCCGTGTATCCGATGTTGTTTTGAGAAATGACTATGTTAATGATCACTTGTAAGCCAATATAATTGATGATGTATTATGAAATGGTTTATGATGCATATTATGTAAATGCATGTTTTACTCTTTAAGCTTTGCATATGGTACCTATGCATGGAAGGGCTTAAGTAAAGTGTTGGCAATGGATTTGCTGTTGGATTCATAATACATGTTGCATGATGCTTAACATGTTGATTTTGATAAAGGAAAGTGCATGGTTTTAAAACAGGCATGATGGTTTTCAAATGATGTCTTAGAAAATTGAAATGAGATTTCAATGTGGACATGAAATATGGCTTTAATGCATTGATGGTGTTATGCTTATGAACCTCCTCACTAAGCCTTGTGTGGTTACATTCTCATTTGTCCATCAATGCAGATAATTGAGGTTTGGAGGTAGTGAGAGGCAAGGGATTCCAAGAGACTTTGCTTAAGAAAGTATTTTTTGGTTTATACTAAAATAATAAGGGAAATGGGGGATCCGATGAATTGTTGGGATATTTGTGTGAACTCCCTTTTGTGCAAGTTTGGTTTGCTGTTTTAGACATGTAAATGGACATTGGTATTTGGTTTATGCTTTAATTTGCATTTTGTTATCTTTCTTGGTTTGAAAATAGGTTTCATGCCTATAGTTTACCTTTGGTGCAAATGTTCATGTTATGTTGATGAATATGTCATGGATGCTTGAGGATTGATGCTTGTATATGTTGTATGCATGTTGGATTGTTATAGATTGGATTAAAGTGTGAAAAACAAGCAAAAAGTGACATTACATGCCCATGTGTTTCGGTACACTCAAGCCTGTACCGAAACATGGTGCCTAAAATGGCTTTGGGGTTTCGAAACGGGGAGGGGCATTTCGGTACGTTTGGGTATTAGAAGGTTGTGTTTCAAAACGGGTTTGAGGTAGTTTTGAAATGGCCTCATGTACCGAAACAAACAGCCTTGTTCCGAAATGAGCGTTTCGATACAGGGAAACCTTTACCGAAACACCCTACAATTAAGTTGGTTAGTGGAATCTTCTGAAGTTCTGATTCTTTACGATTTGATCCCTGAATGTTATGGATGCAATTAAATGAGTTTGGATGATTGTTTTAAGTTGAGATTTGATAGAGATGCATGTAATGATATTAGTTAAAGGTTGGTGACTTAAAAAGTGAAGAAGTCTATGTATTTTGGAAAAATTACAAAATGGTCCCTAAAATGTGATTGCTTACAATTGAGTCCCTATTTATTGTCTGATTGAGTTGCAAATTGTTCCGTTGTGAAGGTTATCACATAGGGTGTATAGAAGCATCTAGAAAAGATAAAATGAAAAATAAAATAGGGTTGTTTATTGAGGTAAACTTCTCGGTTTACTTCAGTATTCCCTGTGTGACCCGTTCGGTTCGATCTTTCGCCCAGACCAGGTCGAGGGGGTTACATTGTTAGGATTCTGGGGGCAATCCTTGATGAAATAGTCAGCTCCACCACACAAGTAGCATAGATTTGATTGAGTTCTGCACTGGCCAGAATAGAGCTTTTGGCAGAATTTGCAAGTAGAAGCTTTTCCAGAATTCCTCGTGCTATTAACAGAGATAACCGAGGCTGAAGGCTTGGATACCGATTGAGGTCTCGGCATGTAATTGCTCTTCAGAGCAGGAGTGCAGGTTGAAGAGCTTTATTTTCGATACTTGGCTTTCTTCGATTGCCAATGAGTTTTGTCATCATGTCTAGGCCTCTAATCACTTCGATGACCACCCTTCCGTTTCTCCAAAGCCTTCAACTTTGCTTCGGTTGCAATGAATCGGTTGACTAGATTTTGGAAGTCTGTAATCCCTAGAGTCGTGAAAATAGGACTTAGCTTATTATTCAAGACGTCTATGAACATTCTACACTTGTCTGCATCGGTCTTGATATACTCCAAGCCATACCTTCAATATTTGCATAAACTACTCACGTATAGCTCAATAGGTCGGCCACCTTGCTTGAGGTTCAAGAAAAGTCTCCAACGATTAGCCAAGTATTGTTCACTTATATACATCTTCTTGAATTCCTCAAGGAAGAACTTCCATGTAACCGAGTCAGCGAGAGCAGTTAAGGTCGAAGTTTCCCACCATCTCAAGGCTTCATCTACCAATAGAGCTATGGCACATTCGAGTTTATGCTCATCCGAGCATTGTAATTGCTTGGTTAGAATCCATGTCATGTTTTCTAGCCAATATTCAGCATCTTCGTGCTTTTCATCGTTGGCACTGGTGAAAGTATATGCCCCGTGTTGAGCGAGTTTATCGACCGGAGCTCTATTAGGTATGGAAACATGAGGTGCAATAGGTTGATCACATTTCAGATTAGTCATGAGTTGATCGAACATCTCCTTCATACTCAATAGATATTCTCTTTGAACCGATTGGATAGCAGGATATTCTAGTTGAGGTTTAGCTTGTCCTTGAGGTCCAACTTGTTCTTGAGGTTCGGTTTGTTCTTAGGGGTTAGCTTGTCTTTGAGAATTTGAATCGATCCTCACGTTATCTCCTTCATTTCAGGAGCCTTCAGGACTTTCATCTTCCTGGGTGAATCTCGTTTCAGATATGCTACGATAGGATAAACAAGAGGGAGTTTAGATAAGCAAGAACATAAGCATATTGAGATACAACTTCTAGGTGGCACAATTCAATCCTATATGATGCAAGGCCACATGGGAAAGCAAGGTGGACATGATGAAGTAGTTTTCGCACCTTTTTCTTCACGTAAAATTTCGAGGATAAAATTTCCTAAGTGGGGGAGAGTTGTAACGCCCCGATATTGGGCTTAAAAGTTAGTCGGGTTCGACTAAGAGGTTCAGGTGAACCGGTTCGAGTGAGTTATGCTAGTTTCGAGATTAATTTGTAATAAATGGTTTTTGAGAGAGATAAAATATGGAAAATACTTTATAATCTTAAAATAATATTTTGAAGGTTTTGGAGTGTTCAATTTGATAAAATTGGACTGATTTAATTGGAATTTTGAAAACGAAGACTAATTTGTAAAAATTGCAAAATACGTTTTAATGACTGAATTAAATAGGGTCAAAACTTAAATCCTTAGGGAGCTATTACACTAAGTTGTTATAAGCCATTTCCCTTGATTTTCTGTTTTTAAAATGATTTAATTAATTGTTTTGATAAATGGGATTTAATTAAAAGGATTTGAGAAGGCTAAACATTTTCTTACGTAACTATTTTTCTCTTAAACTTTTCTCTCAACTTTCCCAGCAGCCAAACTATCTTTTCATCACTAGAATCTCCAGAGATTTATCTCTGTTCATCCACTTTTGATTTCTAAATAATGCTCATGGATTTCTACATCAACTAGCTAAAGATTTCTTGAAGGATTTCTTCTAAATCATTGCAAATCAAGGGTAAAAGCTTGAGTTAGAGGTGATCTTTCTTTTCTCTCCTCTAATCAAGGTTCTTATTGAAACTCCCAAGTCTTTGGCTCTCTAATTATGTTTAATAACAATGTTTTATAATTTAATTGATGAAAATGGCTAAATCAAGTTTTGGAAGATGATTTCTCAAGATTTCTGTTAGGGTATAGTTTTGATTGATTTGAGATTGATTTTAATCATGATTTGGATGTTAAATGATGTTAAAATAAAGGTTTTATAATAGTAATCCTGAAATGAGTTGGATCTCTAATTGTTAGATTGTTAGATTTGGGGGTTTTGTGGTGTTAGTGTGAAATCTAAGTTGCTAGTGGTATAAGGATGTAATTAGATTGATTTTGGATGTTGATCGATGATTAAAAATGGATGGAAGTGATAGGTTTTGGCTGGGCTGAGTTTGTAGTATAATCGAAGGTGTTTTCATATAGGCGTTTTGGTGTTTTGGGGCAGAGCAGCGGAGTAGCATTATTTTTTGGAGATTTTTAATGCATGGTGATGCAATAATCCTCTATTCTTGTGTGGTATAAACAATGGAAAATGTATCGGAGGCAATCGGTGAAGGTTTGGAGTTTCGATTGGTTGGATTTGCGTTGGCTAGTCGAGTTTGCACGTGTCAGTGAGTGAGAACGTGAATTTCAGTTTTGAAAGCTTTAAAAGATGATTTGGGAACTTAGTGGTAAGCTTGAAACACTTAACTAAGTTTGGAAGTAAGTGACAGGATTTTCCTCTCTCGGTTGTGCTATTATGTGATGATTTATGCACTATTTTGAATTAATGGTTTTACCTACTGTTAAAGCATGTTTATAAGAGTATGGTTACTATTTTTAATAATTTAATGATGAAGGATGCACATGGTAAGTGATCCTTGAAGTGTGTGAATTATACTTGTGGTTTTAAGCAAGGTTTAATGCTTGTAAATGTGATTTATTGATGATGCTTTGAAAACAATGAGGTATGTATTAAATGTGAATTATATTGTCAAGTGATGTTACGAAATGGTTTATAAATGAAATCGGATGTAGTTAGTTGGCTATAGGATTGAGTGCACTATAAACAAGTCGCCTTGGATGTTGAGGGGTTTATACGGTGTACCGAATACTCCATCCATGTACCATACAATTTAGGAAAGTATATGGTGTCTCGTCTCTCGTTAGTGGTGTTGAAGGGTTTATATGGTGTACCGAATACTCCACTACGGTGTCACAATGGTGGAGGGCATCTCCCGTGTGTGAGCCTTAAGATGCCGATGAGAATGTATGAAGTGTTGGGATAACACTTGTGAATCAGTGTATCCAATGTCGTTTTGAGAAATAAGTATGTTGATGATCACTTGTAAGCCAATATAATTGATGATGTATTATGAAATGGTTAATGATGCATATTATGTAAATGCATGTTTTACTCTTTAAGCCAAGAGACTTCTCTTAAGAAAGTATGTTTCGGTTTAGACTAAAGTAATAAGAGCAATGAAGGATCCGGTGAATTGTTGGGAGATTTGTGTGAACTCCTTTTTGTGCAAGTTTGGTTTGCTGTTTTAGACTTGTAAATGGCCATTGGTATTTGGTTTATGCTTTAATTTGCATTTTGGTATCTTGCTTGGTTTGAGAATAGGTTGCATGCCTATAGTTTACCTTTGGTGCAAACGTTCATGTTATGTTGATGAATATGCCATGGATGCTTGGGGATTGATGCTTGTATATGTTGTATGCATGTTGGAAGCATGTTGGATTGTTATAAATTATATTAAAGAGTGAAAAACAAGCAATAAGTGACATTAAGGCCTATGGTTTTCAAGTCATGTGTTATACATTCAAACATATATTTCATTACAAGCATCAAAACTGTTTCTTCCAGGCAGCATGCGTATCACTCACTTAAATGCTTACATCTTTTAATTCATACGTCAAAATTAAAACCGTTTACACCGTTAGAAACCTAACTTAATCTTCTTTTTGACCATAAAACCCTTGCATTTTTAGTCCTTATAGATTAATACAGATTTTAACACGAAGACAAATCAATTTGCACTACCAAAGTAGTCCAGTTTACATCTAGATTCATTTTAGTGAGTAAAATAGTCCATGATCTTTAATGCATTCAATCAAGCCCTTAAACCTTTAATTACCTTGTTTCCCCCTGTTTTAGCATGTTTATTTTAGTCTCTAATTCATCCAGTTCAGTCCCTTAATTATCTGTATTTTCAATTCTGGTCCCTATTACACATACATACTAACAACCACTTTAAAACGAGTCCCAATTACTTATTAATCAACAATTCGACCTAGAAAGCATTTAATTTACTTCTCCCCTGTTTTTTTAATTAATAATTTCAGCCCTCAATTTATTCATCACAATCCCGAATTCAATAATTCTTTCAAAACAGACCCTAGTTAACCCATTAGCAACCAAATGCGACTAGTTTCATTACTAGGTCCATTTTCACTACTTAAGCAAGATTTCCATTTGGTTAACAACCCAATTCAACATGTATCTAAATTTCTAGTATGTATATCATCCAATTCAAGCCTTAATTTATAGAACCATATCACATCTCTTTTGTTGTTCCATACCTCCTCCATCGAGGAAACCAAATTGAACTGAAGTATGTAAACTTCACTCTAATTGCCCCACTTCGACACTTTCGCTTCAATACCTTCATGAGCTAAGGCGTTTTACACAAAGCCGACTTTATAACTGGGTTTCAGAACCCCAACCAGACACGGTTTTAACGACTTCATATCTTCGGAGGGAATATCTACATCCAGAATCACCACTTTGACCTCCACCGCTCCCCTAAGACCCATATGACTCCCTGAAACCGCTGGCTTTTTATCTCCCTTTAAATGTGGTTCATCAACACATCTTTATAGGACTTCTTCTTATTGACCCCATCTCCAGTGGTAGCTTCCTTACCCTTCTGTCTCTCTTTTAACTTTTCCCCTACCTTGATCCCAGTAAAGCCAGTCGCCCCTTAAGGTCTAATCCCTTCCTTTCCAACTCCATATTCAATTTTAGGGTTAAGAAACCTTGCTTTAGATATTGTCACCCTCCGACCATCAATCAAATTTAGGGGCTAATTTTATCTCACAAAAAATTAGGGGCTAAATGTTTTTGGTCAAATTAGCCCCTAAACTTTTTTCAAGCCAAATTCCCCCCTTAACTTTTGTTTGCACCCTATAAGTTTAGGGGCTAATTTGATCTCACAAAAAATTAGGGGCTAATTTTATCAAACATGATAAGTTCGAGGACAATTTGTTCCCTCAAAAAGTTCATAAGCCAATTTGATCAAATTTGACTAGTTTAGGACCAATTTTAACCCGAAAGAGAAACATGAGCCAAGTTGAACAAACTTGACAAATTTAAAGATCTTACTTAATGAGATGATTTTCTTAGTTTGAAAATAATTAGAATTAATTTACTATTATAAAAAGAATAATTTAATTTAAAACTATTGGTTGAATTTTGAAAAAGAAAAATCTACAATTATGAAAACATGATATTTTTTTAACATAATTTATAAGGCTTAGTGGCATCAATGTACCCTAGACTATACATTTTATACCGAGTTGCTCCCTAAAAAAATTTTGGGATGTTTTGTCCCTTAAACTTTAAATTGTGACCTCAGTTGCCCCTGTCGTTAACACTTGTTAAAAAATTCAATGACCAATCAAAACGCGCCACATGTCATTTTATTAACAAAAAATCATCTGCTTTAATACATAGAGCAAATTGCACATTAAGTCCGCCAATTTTTTATTTTTGTTCAATTTACACCTAAAAATCTTTATTTAACCCGAATTTGATTCCAATTTGTTTCTAATTTTTATAATTTAGTGCAACATTTTAATGCGATGATATTTTTGTTCAGTTTAGTTCTAAAAGTCTTATTTAACCCGAAATCGACCCCTATTACTTTATAGTATTTTAATTTAGTCCAATATTTCAAATATAATTATAAATTTTTCAATTTAGTCCTCAAAATCTTTATTCAGCCCGAAATTGAACCTAAATTCTTTCTAAATTGTAACACCCCTAAAACCGGTTCGATAATTTTTTGATTCCCGACAATTAGAAATTTGTTTTCCGATGATTGAAATAAGTTCATAAAATCATAAATTCTAGTTTAGATTAATGATGAACTAAAAAGGATTAATATTGGAGTTTTAAGGAATAAGGACCAAAGTTAGAATGATTTATGAATGATTCGAATCCAGACTAAATTGGAAGACCTAAAGGTGAAATTGAGTTTAAGGACTAAATTGAATAAAGTGTAAGTCATAAAATAATGGTGGATACTGACTACAATGAAAAGGAAGTTACATCTTTGCATACCAATTAATTGAAGAGTCATGGGCTTGGAAAAACAATGTGATGACACATATATTGTATAAATTAGTAATTTATTTTCTTTAATTAAAACAAAAAGTCTTGATTTTGTCTTCCTCTCCACCGAATCAATATCTGGGAAAAAAACATGGAGTTTTCTACTGCTACATGGGAGTATCATTCGAATGGAGAAAGAGGGAGAGATTGAATAGGTAGTTATATGAAGTAAATTCACGTCTTGTTTGTAACAATTTTTAAGATTTCTTATATTTTTACACACCTATCAAGGAAGTAGACGGCTTTCCCATCTGGTTATAACATTTCTTCCAAGTACTTTGTTGCATAATTCTAGCTTATTGAAAAAATTTCATGTGTCAAGATGATTAGTAGAAGATGAGGCGATCCTATACTTTGTAACAGATGCAAAGACTTTTTCTTTAATATTAATTTTATGGTTCTAGGGGATGTTAGGTGCTGGATAACATGGTAATTGGCATCGATTAGCATCCATCTTGAGACCTTATAGGTGGAGTTATAGTTTTACATGCCAAGTTGAAACTCTCAAGGTTTTGTTTCATGTTTATGTCTAGTTCCGTTTCAAATAAACGGTGATCGATTTTGAGTTGTATGTAGAAAGATATGAATTTTTGAGTAAGTAGAGGTCATGAAAATATGGTAGCAGTTTGCACCTAAAATTGAATCAACATTTATTTTTGAAATTCGCTATAAATTGTATAAGTGGAATCAAAAGCTATAATTTATATGATTGGAAAGGTTGTTCAGTCTAGTTTCATTTAAAACAAGCGGAATCGAATTTTGAGTTATAAAACATATTATATAAATGTTTCTTTGAAGACAGTACAAGTTGCCTAGTATATTAAATGATATGTGTAACACCCTGATTTTGGGCCTAGGAGTTCTTAGGCTTATTAGACAGTCCGATGAACAGGGATTAGAGATTCGAGTTGGAATCAGGAACTAAAATCGAAATAAATATTTTTGAGATAGATAAAATATGGGAAAATGTTCAAAAATCATTATTTAATATATTGATGATTTTGGTAAAATCAATTTTGGAAGATAAGATTTGGAAATTGGATATTTTAGATTAGTGACCGAAATGAAAAAAGTGAAACCTATTTTTAGTGACTGTTTTGTAAAAGGGTCAAAACTTTGAATCTTTAAGGAGCTATTTTCCCAACGTCTAATATCAAAATTTTCTCCTTAATTGTCTATTTTAAAAAGGTTTTGGAAAATATAAATACATTTGGGAATTAATTTTATAATTAATTCCTAAACAAATTTTATGTAACTACCTTTTCTCTCTAAAAGATTTTCTCTCAAATTCTCTTCAGTCAAACACTTTTCTCTTCTTCAAAATCTTCTGGTAACTTATTGATTTCATCAATCTTTTAGTTTTAAATGGGTTCTTAATTGTTTCCTATCAAAACCTTATTGTTTTAATCTTGTATTTCTCATGTAATCAATCCAACTAAGGGGGGAAGTCAACATTAGAGGTGAGCTTCGTCCTTCTCCTCTAATGTATGGTTCTTTATTGAAATTTCTAAGTTATTGATCCTTTATATATATTTCCTAATCAGTTTTGATGATTTAATTTTGGAAATTTGGTTTAATCAATGTGTAATTGATGAGATTATATGATTTTTTGAATTGGATCTATTTTGCTGAGTTCTCGATTGATTTTAATCATGATTATGATATTTTATAATGTTAATAAGTTGGATTTAACATTGGAATCCTAAAGCTAGGTGAATCTCTAATTTTCTAGGTTGATAGTTATGTGTTTTTAGGTGTTGAGGTGGTTTAATGTTTGTTAGAGGTATAAGGTTGATTTTAGGCTACTTTTGGATGTTAATTGAAGGTAATTAATGGATTAAATCTTTAAGTTTTTGCTAGGTTAAGTGTGGATGATGCTTGATGTTGATTTCGATAGTTTAGGAGAGGTTTCAGCTAGTGTTTGAAGAGGATTGTTGCAAATTGTTTTTGTTGGGTTTGTGAATGTATTTTATGCATTGAATTCTATGTTTTTGTATGGTAAAATCAGGAGAGGTCGATCTTCACGCTTGAAGCATCGTTTCGGAAGCTTTGGAGGTGTGTTTCGCATCGGCAATTGAGGCTTTGCGTTGTCGGCGAGTGAGAACGTGGTTTAAAGCATTGAAATTGTTTAAAGGTTTTTTGGGAGTTTAAACTTAGCTTGAAACGATGGTTTAAACTCGAAAGTAAGTATATTGAGATATCTCCCATAGTCAAAATTGATTTTATGCACTTGTTTTGATTTACATGGTACCGTATACTCCACCACGAGTACCCTAACAGTTGAGGGGTTACATGGTATCATAAACTCTCGTTAGTAGATTATACACATAATTGGTGATTTGGGTTGTGATTGTATCCGGTTGTGATTGTACCGGTTGTGAGGTACCTTAATTCCAGTTGAGATTGTATGAAGTGTAGAGAGGACACTCGTTGAATCAGTGTATCCGATGTAATATTTTTTAAAGTGGAACTTGGTTATAATCACTTGAAAGCCAATATAATTGTTTGAGCACTCCTCAGTAAGCCTAGTGTGCTTACGCTCTTTTTTTCATCAACGCATAGAAATAAAGGTGGAAGGCAGAGAGAAAGCAAACGAAATCCAAGGACTTCAGCTATTCGAAAGTATGGTTTTAAACTAGACTAGTAGTGTAACGCCCTGGTTTCGAGCTTAGAAGTTTTGGTAAAGGTCTTGTGGTGTCATGATATGATCTTGTTTCTGTGATTTTTTTGTGTGGTTTGATCTTTAAGTTCAGTCTACCATTGTTTCAAGAATCGAGGATTTGCAAGATTAAGATTCTGAACTCTAATCCATTGTTTCCAAGTTGTCAGATAATCTTGAATTCGGAATTAACTCTGAAGGACTCTTGTGTTTCCATAATCAGGTCTGTATGCCTGGTGTTGAATCTCTATGTACCGATATCCTTACAGAAGCTCATTCAAGTTCTTTTTTCTGTTCACTCTCGGGTCTGTGAAGATGTATAAGGACCTTCGTGAACACTATTGGTGGCCAGGCATGAAGCATGCCATAGTTGATTTCGTATCTAAATGTCTCTCGTGCCAACGTGTGAAAGCAGAGCATCGTGTCCCTACAGGATTGCTACAACCTATCGATTTACCGCAATGAAAGTGGGAGAAGATCACTATGGACTTTGTAAGTGGTATACCTTTAACTCCCTCTAAGCATGATGCTATATGGGTCATTGTAGATCATTTCACCAAGTCAGCTCATTTCATACCGGTTAGAATGGACTACGGTCTTCTTAAATTAGCTAGCTTGTACATCAAGGAAGTAGTTCAACTCCACGGAGTACCTAACTCCATCATCTCCGATCGAGATCCTCGTTTTGTATCTCGATTTTTGTAGAACATTGCAAGAAACTCTGTGTAACCCCCTCGACCCGGTCCGGACGCTTGACCGATCCGAGTGGGCTACACGGGGATAACCGAGGTGAAACCCGTTAAGGCTCCACTTCGGTTACCGACCCAAGAAAAACTTTTCATTATTATTATCTTATCTAGATGTATAGATATATCCTATGTGAAAAAGGCAACAACGGAAGAAAACGAGCGAGGCGAAACAACGATCATACAATTAAGACAGCCCATTTTAATCTTAACAGCAGGCTGTATTCATACATTAAGAGAGGGTATCGATACGCCTTGACTAGGTCAACAGCCCAAAGTCAACCCAGGGAGACCGTATCGATACACAGGTTGACCGTACCGATACGCCCTAACTGGTCAACTTCTCACGGTCAACGATACAAGACCGTATCGATACACCCTAGACCCGTACCGGTACGCCAAAAACTCAGATTTCCAGAGAGGATTTGGCGTATCGATACGCCCTCGTGTATCGGTACGCTAGGCCAAACTTGAGTCCCAAAGTGTAGGACCGTATCGATATGGCCCTTGGGCGTACCGATACGCCCTGCATTGCAATACCCAAGTTTGCAGCCTAAGACTCTAAAACACGACTCTAGATGCAATATAAGACTTTCCTAGCCACACGCAAGCATACATACAACACATAGAAACCAAGATCTCAACATACGAGACAATCAACACGAACAAGGGACATTCATTCAAGGGATTCATGCATTTACCAAAAGATGACATACAAAGCACTTAAAAGGTTCATGCCTTAAACAACCATACACATAGCATTCACAAAGGGGGTCACAAAGCCAAAACACTAAGCAAGCAACCTCAAACATATCATCCGCAAACAAGGAGTCTAAACATGCTCCTACAACCAAAATCAACATAACTCCAAAACATTCAAATCCCATTGCTTGACTATTACAATCCTTCAATTTAAAGTTCATACTTGAGCTAACCAAAAGCGACACAAGCACACTTGGAGGCCCCCTTCTTGCACTAGCAACCCACGAACTACGGATCTGCATTGTCGAACAAAAAGAGCGTAAGCATAAAGCTTAGTGAGGGTAAGCTCATTAAAACAAACCTCGACAATGCAGGGTCCAAGCACGAGCACAACCAAGGTAGAATGCATGATCTTACCTTCGATCCACATAAGCCAAAATATCAATGATGCATGAACATAAACTCATAATATGCCATGCTCAACAAGTTCATAACCACATCATATGAACACATGTATTAATCCATATTGGCAACACATCTCAATCATATTGGCACACATATAAGCTCATATTGGCACCTAGCTATGACTCGAATACGCGGATAAAACGTTGGAACTCACATCTAACAACAACCATTACCTTACGGTGGGATTACACTCATCACCGTTCACGCGGAAGGGATTCCACTCATCCTCACGCCCCGTCGATGGGATTACACTCATCATCGACTAACATATATATAAGAAGGCTTTTCGGGCGAACCCGTACTCCATCTTGATGACTACCATCACCAAGACCACGCGCACATTTGACTCACGTGTGCACACTAAACATCCTAATGATCGATCATTTGTACCCAAGCATACTAGTGCCAATACTAAACACAATTCACAACATCATTTCATATCAATTTCCGTGCTTAGCACGTACTCACCATGATCACCATCATGCACAAAACACATGCATATAACAATGCATCACACCCATGCCTCAACCTACATGTATATCACAATATACATAAATATCACAATCACAAATTTAAACGTGAGGCATCCACAACATATAAAGATCAACCATAGTCTCTATCTACAACTTGGGATTAGGCTACCACTCTAATCTCAACTCTAGGTGGGTCTACCAAGCTCAACCTAGTCCACATGCTTGAACCAATACTCAAAAACCATTTAAAAACATTTAACCACTCACCGACTATTCCAAGCTCAACCCACTAGCCGATCAAGCTTCCAACGATTCCGGATTTGTTCCTGATGCTTCACCAACACAAACTATTGCTTCTAATCAACTCAACACAATCAAAACAACCTCAAATCAATTCACACATCAATGTAGCAAACCCGGAACACTACTCAAGCATAAAACACGTGATTTTCAAGCTAAGAACAACCCCAAAACTTCAAAATCGAGCAGCCCTTTAGCACAGTCCAAAACTCATGATTTCAACTCTTTTAACACACTTAAATGCTTCCAAAACAACCCCTAACTATTACACTAAGATCAGCCCTCAATTTCCAACATCAAACACACCCAAAACTAACCTTTAAACCCTTCAAAAACTCCATTAAAACCCAAATCCGGGAATCTTTATAAAACTCTTTAAAATTCACATATGTTGGACCTTAAGGGTTGTAAACAACTTATCTAACAACAAATAATCAAAAGCTTTGTTAAAAGTTCATAAAGCTTCAACCTTTGGTAAAAACTTTGAAAACCCAAAATGCAAAATACATAGTTTTAATGAAAGCTAATGGTACCAAAATGAAGAGGAAGACAAGGCCAAGCCAAAAATGCAATTACCTTTTGAAAATCACCAACAAGGAGCAAAGAATGTAATGGAATAGTGAAAATGGAGAGAGAGCTCTTCAATGTCGTAGAAATGAAAATTGGGGGGAAGTGGGAAGAAGATGACAAGCCTATTTTAACAAAAGGGGTTTTAATTTTGAAAGTCTATTTATTTACTCTTTTGCCATTAATGAGATGGCAATCTCATAAACTCTAAAATCCATGGAAAATTGAGTTCCAAATCAATTTGAGTCCAACATAAAATGTTTGCTTTGAAAATATGAAGCCCAAATAATATCTTATTATTATAATTATAAAACCGAAACCCGAAATATTATTTTAATTATAAAACAGAAACTCATAATATTATTTTAATATTATTTTCACCCGACCCCCAAACTCGGGTGTTACAACTCTTCCCCACTTAAGGAATTTCATCCCCGAAATTGCCTGACGGAAACAAGTACGGAAACTGCGCAAGCATATCAGCTTTCCTCTCCAACGTGGCCTCTTCCACACCTCTATGTCTCCACAACACCTTGACCAACTCTATGGTATTTCCACGCAACACCTTGCTATCAGAAGCAAGTATCTCAACTGGTTCTTCATTATAAGACAAATTCGAATTCAACTCTATCTCCTCAACGGGCATAACATGTAACCCCCTTAGCCCGGCCTAGACGATTGACCCGAACTACGAAGATTACACGGGGAAAACCAAAGTCAACTCGAAAGTCAACCTTGATTAACGACCTTTTTTCTTTTTAATCTTGTATAGATGCACTTTAACCCTAAGTAAACACTCGAGAAACATATATGTGTAAAGCACAGCGATCGGATTTCAGAGAGGGACTCAATTGCATAATATACAAATATGAGGGACCAAAACGTAAATTCTGTAAATTAGAAGGTCATAACTGATTTTAAAGTTACCAATATTAAATTAGTCTTATTACATGCTTCCCTGCCAAATTTCACCTTAATTGGACATCTCGAACTCATACAATTGCAAATACAACTTTCGGGACTAAAATTTAAAGCTTGCATACTTCAACACCATTCAAATCAGTGCCCAACGGTCACCTGTTTCGAAACGGCTTTGACCATTTCGAAACACGGGTTCGTTCCGAGACTGGTTCCAAAACAGGGCCTTCCAGTAGCCAAATCGTTTCGGAACATCCTCCAGCCGTTTCGAAACACGAAGGCCATTACAGGCCCCCGTTTCGAAACGCCAGTGCCTGTTCCGATACGGTTTGCCCAGAAGCTGTAGATTTTGCTGGTTTTTCATACATAAACCCACTCAAACACAACCTAATGACTTCCTAATCATGCCAACAAGTCATCATACATATATAGAGCATGATTGTACCTCCTAAACACATTCATAGCATCAAACATGGAATCTCACATATCTATAGGCATGTTTCCTATTATCCAAAACCAAGCAATCAACCAATCTCCAAAACAAACATTAAAAGGCCACTTACAAATTCAAACCATCAAAAACAACATGCCACAACCTAGGGAGTTCAACACATCTCCCAAAACACAAACTTAGGTTCCCATTGCCAAATTACCAAAACTAATAGTGTATGAAAACATCACCATACATGAGCTTGGTTTCCCTTGGACACTCTAGCCTCCTTGTTGCCCTTAAACACTTCAATTATCTGCATTATTGGTACAAGAGAGAGAGAGCGTAAGCACAATTGCTTAGTGAGGCATGCTCTAAAGAAAACAACACAATAATGCATTTTAGAAAACACTTTCAACAAAGCTTTTAAACACATGCTCATCTCTTTTCATGCAACCTTGCACACTTTACAAGCATCTCATGCTTTATTACATTCAACTCATCATATTGGCTTTCAAGTGATAATTCATAACCATTTACAACACAAAACACAATCGGATACGCGGATTACAAGTGTTGTCTCATACGCTTCATACACACTATCGAACAACATAAGGTGGAGTTTACCGGTACAATCACAACCCCTCAACACCCGTGATGGAGTTTAACGGTACAATCACAACCCCTCCACATCACTCATCGGTAGTTGTATAATTCCACTAACGAGTGCAAGGGACACATAACACAAGATCCACACACGGACTTTTAACCACCGTTATGATCTTACCTCACTCGTTAGGGTACTTGGATGGAGTTTACGGTACAATCACAACCCCTCAACATCCAAGGCGACTTTATTCACGGTGCACCCAATCCTATAGCCGGCTAACTATATCTGATTCAAGTACTTTAAAACCAATTCATCACTTGCCAATATACATCGAATACCATCATCAATTCACTGTTTTAAAACATTAAACAAAGCCATTAAACACCATGCATCACCATGCATCATTACCAATTTAACAACATGCCAAAACAGGGATCTCTTACCTTGAGCATCCTTCAACACATGGCTTTCAAAACCAGCATTAACCATGCTAAAACATGCTTTCAAAACAGAATTTAAACATGCAATTTATAACCAATGCATCAAGCTACTTCATAGCACATCCGAGGGAGTTTTTCCGAAAACTTACTCTTGAGCTTAGCTAAGTTGTTTAGACTTAAACTAAGCTCCCAAAACCTCAAATTAATCGTTTCAAAGCTGAAAACCCAACTTTACTCACCGATTACGTTTCGCACGCTTGCCGAAACGCCAATCAAGCCTCCGGATCAATTCCAATAGTGTCCGAAGATGCTTCCCATGTTTTAAACACATCAAAGTAGAGGTTTAATGCATCATCATGCATTGAAATCTTCAGCCAACACACCTAAACTCGCTGATCTACCCAAAACCAACATTTCGGCTACCAAACACAACCGAAAACACCTCCAAACTCTTTCACAACTTAACCCAGCCAAGATCCATCACTTCTAACCATTTCTAATCATCAATCAACATCCAAAATACACCTTAACTCGTCCTTATACCTCCAGCTATAACAGAACACCAAAAACACCTCCAAACTACCATTTTCATAAGCAAAAACTTAGGAAATTCAACCTATTCGGGATTGCATTAATAAAACATCATTAGACATCCAAAATACATTAAAGAATCATCTCAAAACAGAGCTCAATCAATCTCAACGAAATTCTTCAAGATTTCCTCCAAATCTTGAGTTTTAAGCCAAAAACAAGTTTCTAACATTAAAACCATTTATAAAACTTAAATTAAGGATTGACAACTTGGGAATTTCAGTAAAGAACTGAGTATTTAGAGGAGAAGAACAATCTTACCTCTAAATGGTGATTTCTCCTTGATTTGAGCCAATTTCCTTGAAAATTCAATGAGGAAATCAAAAGGATTTGATGCAAGATTGATTAGGAATTAATTGATGATAGAAATCTCATCAATTGAAGTGAAGATCAATGCAAAAGTTGCTGGAGAAATAGTGTTTGGATGATGGAATTTTGAGAGAAAAAGGAATGAGAAAAATTTAGGAAAAGGTAGTTATGAAATTCCAAAAAGTAGTTTCCCTTTTCATTTAATTAATTAAAACATTAATTAATTCACTCAAATTAAGGAAAAATCTGGAGAAATCATTTTTGGGTATATTAGCTCCTTAAAGATTCAAAGTTTCAATCCTTACAAAACAGCCACCACTAAACTTTTCAAAAATTCGCATTTTAGTCACTACACCGAAATGTAGTATTTCCAAACCTTATTTTGTAAAATTGCCCAGATGAACACTGTATCGATACGTATGAAAGGCGTATCGATACGCTATGTCCACAAAGAATTACAGTGAGTTTCAAGTGTATCGATATTCTGAGTGTATCGATACGCATGGGCAATTTTGCATATTTTTTTTCTGAAAAACGTGAAAAAGGTTTGAGAAACTTAATGTTTTGAGATCCAATCTTCAAACATTATTTTGTAAAAACATTTTGTTAATTTTTGAAACTTGAAAGAGTTCTTAAAAATTTATTTGTTTTGCAAATTGGTCCTTAACTTTTTATGTTATATCAAAATCAGTTTTAGTTTTACAATCTCCCCCTTTTTGATATAACAAAACCATAAATAAATTTTTAAGTTTTTGAAAACTTTCAAAAAGCTTTTCTCCCCCTTACTTTAAGATAAATGTTTCAAAAACAAAATTGTTTCTCCCCCTTTCTTAAGATAGACTTTTTCTTAAAATTTGACCTTGACTTTCAAAAACTTTCAATGATCCTTCTCCCCCTTTTTGTTAGATCAAAAATGAAACACAAGGATAAGGCAAGCATAATATTTCAAGCATAGGAATATAAGAATAAACTTAAAGCTTCAAATTCATAAACAAAGCAAGCATAGTAAGCATCCAAACACTTAAAATCCTAAAACATAGAAAATAGGCATAAATCAAGTTCTAAAAAATGCAATGAAATCCTAAATGTCCTAACATGAGATGCATTATCTACGCGTCTCCACCATCATCATGGTCATCCTCATCATCTTCTTCCTCGTCTTCGTCTTCTCGAGGTGGTTGGTTCCTTCGGTTTTGGTTGATCCAAGCACTATGGAAAGCGGTAAGAGAAAGATCCATAGAGTCTTGGCGAGCACTCAAGGTATCTATTTTCTTGTCCATGCCTTGGAGTCGTTCTTCCATCGATGTAAACCGATTATCTATAGCGGTGAAGCGACCATCCATAGCATTGAACTTCTCATTGAGGAAGGTCATGAGATTTGCCATGGAGGAGGAATCATGAGAAGCACGGTGAGAGCTTGAGGATGCGCGAGAGGCATCGACAGGGGCAGCGGGAGGAGCACCTTGAGGGTCGCGAACCCATTCATTACCAACTAAAGAGAAACCAGAGCGTGAAAGGGAATGCTCATCTATGGGTTGGCCAAGGGTTTCGGGAGAGTCATGTGTGCAGTCAATACCAAGGGAATGGAATAGACAACTTAAAGCCGTAGAATAGAAAAAGGATTGGACATTTTTGGTGTGACGTTTTTGAACCAAAAACACAAGATCGGCAAACATAATTTGACATAGATTTGGGCGTTTACCTTCCCTAAAACATGTAAGCCAAAAATCATCCATTTGACGAATGGTTGAATATCTACCACCCGATGGACGAAGAAACCAAGAAATAATAAGGTGAAGGATACGATCATGTGCATCTAAAACTTTTGCGGGACCTAAGTAACCCGAACCCAAAGAGTGTTCATCATCAATCCCAATATCTTCAAAACCAAAAACAGTGCACAAAACCTTTTGATCAATTCGAATAGGTTTTCCCATAACCGAGGATTCAATGGCAATAACATGTTCATTGGCTTCATCATTGACACAATAGGCATTTGAAAAGAAGACAATGACAAGATTCCTATATAGGACAGGTGGAATATTTAAAAAGGTGAAGAATTTCCACTGCCTAAACAAGGGTAGATATTTAAACTTGAAACGAGCAGAGTTTAAAAATGGAATTGACACAACCCGTTCTTCCCTAAGACTCATGTCCATACAAAGTTTGTAATGTTCTCTAGCTAAGGGTGTGGGAAAACTAATTTGGATAATGTGAGGAAGGTTAGGAATAGGATTACCCTCAACATTCTCATTAGGGTCGGAAGCGGTGCGACTTCTCTTATTTCCCTTTTTAGGTGCCATAATCCTGAAAATACATCAAAAACGATTCGAATATGTATGCAATTAACATCCAATTTAATCCAATAGATTCTAATAATTCAAGATATTTTGTTTAAAAACAATTTTTAAAAATAAAGAGTATATACAACAAATCATAGTTTAAAAAAAATAAACAAAAATTTTATCGAATATAAAATATATTCGAAAAAAAAATTTAATTTTTGAAAAACTTTTATGAACAACATTATACCCACAATAGGTTGTATAAAAATCAATTGAAATCAATCAAAATATTGACGAAAAATTAAAAGAAAGAGTAAAAAAAAAATTTACCTTGATTTCTTAGAATGGATGAAAGAGGAGGTGTTAGTGCACAAGAATTGATGCTCAAGGATAGCCTTGATGTAAGGAGTAAAATCCCTCAAGAAATTTTGAAGTTTTGTGGTAAAAATTGAAGGATTGAGAGGGTTTTTATAGAGGTTTTCGGTTAGGGTTTTGAGAGAAAAAGAGGGGTTTTATAAAATTTTAGGTTTTGATTTAAAAGGGCCTAAATAGGCTCACCGTCCACACAGTATCGATACGTTATACACGCGTATCGATACACATTAACCTAATATTATTCTTGTCGTTATCTGTGTATCGATACAGTTGATCGTATCGATACGCATAGGCTTTGACTTTTTCCCTTGACTCTTACCGTATCGATACACTATTCTGTATCGATACGCATTCATCTGCAAAATTCCAGATTTGAATATAGTATGATACTCTAATATGCAGTATCGATACACCCTTGCCTGTTTCTGCAATTTTGGTATTTTTAAGTGCAAAAATCCAATTTGAAACGCCCCTATATGCATGTATATGTTATATGAACAAGTTTTAATGACTAAACTTGATATGTACTCCCCCTAGCAACATGCATAGAAGCAAAAAGAACAAAATTAACAAAAGCATGAATCACAAACAATTTCAAGCAATTTTTGTCATTTTTGGGACCAAAAAGGTATCAAGAAAGACAAGTTAAACCTAACTCTCTTCTAAGAGTCCAAAAGCGCTCTTTATCTAAAGGTTTAGTAAATATATCCGCTAATTGGTTCAAGGTGTCAACAAATTCTATAACAACATCATTTTTCGAAACATGATCTCTAATAAAATGATGTCTAATTTCTATGTGTTTTGTTCTAGAGTGTTGAATGGGATTCTTAGTGAGACAAATGGCACTAGTGTTGTCACACCTAAGGGGTATGGTTTCCATTTTAACACCATAGTCTAAGAGTTGTTGCTTCATCCAAAGGACTTGAGCACAACAACTCCCTAAGGATATATACTCCGCTTCGGTGGTAGATAAGGCTACGCTATTTTGTTTCTTAGAGAACCAAGATACGAGCATACTACCTAAGAATTGGCATGTACCGGAAGTACTTTTCCTATCTATCTTACATCCCCCATAATCCGCATCCGAAAAAGCATGAAGGTTAAAGGTTGAATCCTTAGGATACCAAAGACCTAAGGTCGGTGTGTCTATTAGATATCTAAAAATTCTTTTAATGGCAACAAGGTGTGATTCTCTAGGACTAGCTTGAAACCTAGCACACAAGCAAACACTAAACATAATATCCGGTCTACTTGCGGTAAGATAAAGCAAAGAACCTATCATGGATCTATAAAGCTTAGAATCAACACATTTACCTCCTTCATCTTTGTCAAGCTTTATGGAAGAACTCATAGGTGTGGCTTGAGGTTTTGCATTCTCTAAGCCAAACTTCTTGAGCATATCACTTACGTATTTAGCTTGATTTATGAAGGTGCCATCATTCATTTGTTTGATTTGGAGTCCCAAAAAGAATGAGAGCTCCCCCATCATGCTCATCTCGAACTCACCTTGCATTAGCTTAGAAAAATCCTTACAATGACACACATTAGTAGATCCAAAAATGATATCATCAACATAAATTTGAACTACTAAAATGTCATTGTTATATCTTTTTATGAAGAGTGTTGTATCCACCTTTCCTTTTTCAAAACCCTTTTTAATTAAGAAAGTTGAAAGTCTCTCATACCAAGCTCTTGGAGCTTGTTTTAAACCATAGAGAGCTTTTGTAAGTTTAAACACATGGTTTGGAAATTTTGAATCCTCAAAACCTGGTGGTTGTTCAACATATACTTCTTCATTTATAAAACCATTTAAAAAGGCACTTTTTACATCCATTTGAAAAAGCTTGAATTCATGATAACATGCAAATGCAAGTAACATTCTAATAGCTTCCATTCTTGCTACGGGTGCATAAGTCTCATCAAAATCAATTCCCTCTTCTTGTGTATAGCCTTGAGCAACAAGCCTAGCCTTGTTTCTCACTATATTACCACTTTCATCTAATTTATTCCTAAAAACCCATTTTGTACCTATAGTAGATTGATTATTAGGCCTTTCAACTAATGTCCAAACTTTACTTCTCTCAAATTGGTTTAATTCCTCTTGCATGGCCAAAATCCAAAAATCATCTTTTAAAGCTTCTTTAATGTTTTTAGGCTCAATGCATGAAAGAAATGCAACATGATTCATTAATTTGAGAGAGGATCTAGTAGTTACCCCCTTGGATGGATCACCCAAGATTTCACCATCTTTGACATAGTTTAACTCCTTTGGGTAAGATACCTCTTTTTCTTCACGGGCTAAGTCTTTTAAGCCTTCAAGAGGTGTTTCTTGTGATTCTTCTTCCTTAGTTGGAATCTTATCCTCTTTTGATGTTTGTCCTCCATCAATAGTATCAATGATTCCTACATCATCATCATCACAAGATTCCTTTCTCGAAAGGAGGTTATCATCGAAAACAACATGTATCGATTCTTCAACAACTAGAGTTCTTTTATTAAATACACGATAGGCTTTAGAGTTTAAAGAATACCCTAAGAAAATAGCTTCATCACTTTTAGCATCAAATTTACCTAGGTTTTCTTTATCATTATTTAAAACAAAACACTTGCAACCAAAAGGGTGAAAATAGCTAATGTTAGGCTTCTTAGATTTTAAAATCTCATAAGATGTTTTCTTTAAAATTGGCCTAATCATTACTCGATTTATAATATAGCAAGCGGTATTTGTGGCTTCCGCCCAAAAATATTTAGGTAAATTATTTTCGCAAAGCATGGTTCTAGCCATTTCTTCTAAAGTTCGATTTTTCCTCTCAACTACCCCATTTTGTTGAGGAGTGCGAGGTGCGGAAAAATTGTGGCTAATCCCATTTTCATTTAAAAATTCATCAAAACCCAAATTTTGAAATTCAGTTCCATGATCACTTCTAATATGAGAAATTTTAAGTTCAAGATCATTTTGAGTTATTTTAGAAAATGTGATGAATTTTTCTAAAGCCTCATCCTTTGTACCTAAAAATAGAACCCAAGTATATCTAGAATAGTCATCTACAAGTACAAATGCATATGATTTTCCACCCAAGCTCATTGTTCTAATTGGCCCAAAAAGATCCATATGAATCAATTGTAAACATCTACTAGTAGAGACATCATTTATGGATTTAAAAGAACTTCTATGTTGTTTACCCTTTGAACATGCATCACAATTTTTATCATTTGAAAATTTAAGTTTGGGTAAACCTCTAACTAGATTAAGGGAATTTAATTTTTCTAGAACACTCATGCTTGCATGTCCTAACTTTCTATGCCATAGCCATGAGTCATGTTCATCATGTGCAACTAAGCATGCATGGGATGAATGGATGTCATCTAAATGCACCATGTAAATATTGCCTATTCTATGTCCTATGAGCATTATTTGATTTGTTTTAATGTTTACAATTTTACAACCACTTTTATCAAATAAAACATTAAAACCTTTATCACATAATTGACTAATGCTCAACAAATTATGTTTAAGACCGTTGACATACAAAACATCTTTAATGTAGATAGAAGAGTGATTACCAATAGAGCCTATTCCTTCAATGAGTCCTTTTGAGTTATCACCGAAGGTCACTACTCCACCACTCTTAGGCTCTATTTCCACAAATCTACTTTTGTCACCGGTCATGTGTCTTGAGCATCCACTATCAAGGTACCAAGAATTTTTGCTTGAA
Source organism: Hibiscus trionum (assembly GCA_030270665.1). NCBI lineage: Eukaryota > Viridiplantae > Streptophyta > Magnoliopsida > Malvales > Malvaceae > Hibiscus > Hibiscus trionum. The sequence continues at coordinate 32,508,810 of BSYR01000026.1, read as the reverse complement.
GCTTTAGCCTTGAAGCAATGCTCCCCTACAAACAAAGAATTTAGGCCTTGGTTTTTGGTACCCAAACCATCTTGGGTCCATGAGTGTTAGCCTTTAACAATTTGGTTCCCTTGGGAATCCAAGAAGCAATAGCATTTAAGTTATTAGAAATAATAAGTTCTTTAGGAACCCAAACATTTCTAATTTTATGACTTTTAGTTTGCTTATAAAAATTTCTTTGTTTAGGTGTAAAATATTTTCTTTTTGTATATTGGGGTTTAAAATGATTTTCTTTCTCAAAATTCTTTTTCCCAATATCAAAAGATGTTTTAAGATTATCCACTTCCTTTGTGTGATAATCTTGAAAATCGGAAAGAAGTTTTTCAAGTTCAAGATTTTTAGTTTTAAGATCATTTGAAAGATTAACTAAAAACAAAACTTTCTTTTCCAATTCGGAGTTATTTTTTAAAAATGTCTCATTTTGAATTTTTAAATCAGAAATTATTTTCTTATTTTTCAAAATGGACTCCTTGTATTTTTCTACTAACTCATCATACACTTCTTGAAGTTCATCATAAGCATCTTGAAGTTCTTCAATAGAAAAATCTAAATTGGATGAATTAGAGGTTACCTTTGATTCATCATCGATGGCCATGAGACATAGGTTGGCCACTTCTTCCTCTTCCTCGGAAGACTCATCATCACTCCAAGTTGCAATTTGTGCTTTGAGCTTGTTCTTCCTCCCAAAGCTTTTCTTTTTCAATTGAGGACATTCGGAACGAATGTGACCCGGTTTCTTGCATTCATAGCAAGTAATTTGGTCTATCTCCTCTTCCTTGCTTTTACTCTTAAAGTCTCCCTTTCTAATGAATTTTCTTCCACGATTTGACTTCATAAATCGAGTAAAGCGTTTGGCCAACATAGCCATTTCTTCATCTTCATCCTCACTAGAATCGCTTTCTTGTTGTGAAGCTTTTAGTGCGATTCCAACTTTCTTCTTTTCAATTTCCTTCTTTTCCATTATTTTCTTTTCTTGTTCTCTTCCCTTTCTCATAATCTCGTGCGTGAGTAGAGATCCAACAAGAGCATCTAGTTTGAGAGTTTTCAAATCTCTTGCTTCAATAATGGTCGTTCTCTTGCTATCCCATGATTCCGGAAGAGAGTATAACAACTTTCTCACTAGCTTGTCTTCGGGAATGATTTCACCGAAACCCTTCAAACCGTTGACAATGACCGAGAATCGATCAAACATTTGGGAAACACTTTCATCGGGATCCATCTTGAAGTTCTCATAGTTTAGATTGAGTAGTCCAATCTTTGTCTCCTTTACATCGCTAGTCCCTTCATATGTTGTCTCGAGAGTGTCCCAAACCTCCTTGGCATTTTCGATTGAAGACACCTTAGAGTAGATATCCGGACCAAGTGCACAAAATATTACATGAAGAGCTTTGTCGTTCACTTGCATCCTTCTTCTTTCATCATCGGTCATTTCGGCTTTGATTTTTGGAACAAGCCTTTCTCCATCTCTCCTCATGGGAATGTATGGACCTTCTTCAACTACATCCCACACCATATAGTCGGTAGACTTGATGAATAGCTTCATCTTATTCTTCCAATAAGGATAGTTATCCCCATTGAAGAATGGTGGCTTTGTGGTGGATTGAGACTCATAGTTGGAGGTGGATGCCATTGCTTGACTTGTTGTTGATCAAACTTTCAACTTTCCAAGGATCGACTCAAGAGGGTTGTAATCCTTCCAATGAGTGTAGCCCTGATACCAATTGTTGAGTTGATCAAACAATTGCAAATGGCCAAGAGGGGGGTGAATTGGCAATTAAAAATTTTCGTGAAGAGAATGTTGGAAAATAAAATGACACAAGGGGTTATAGTGGTTCAAGTTCAACAACCGAACTCTACATCCACTACCTTAGCTCCCACTAAGGATTTTCCAAAACAATTCACTACTTGAATTCGTCCCCTTTTCTTGGATGTGGAGGAAACCTTACAATATCGATTAAGCTTTTCAACCCCAAGCTTAATCCACTCAAATACAAAGAAGATTTTTGGTAAATTCAAGTATTTCCTCTCAAAGGATGATTGTCTACCCACTTACAATTACAGCAACCCAAAACTCTCAATAATATGACAAATTGAAATACAAAGAGTTCGGTACAAGAATATAGCTTTGAATAGCTCTAGGATTTGGATTTTTGCTTTGATGATGCTTGAATGTGTATTGTTATACTTCCTGGTGAAATGAAGCTTGTATTTATACCCTTGAATCAGTTTCTAGCCGTTTGGATCATTTGAATCATTGAAGGAGCCGTTGGGAACATTTTTCCAGCTATTAAGGCAGCTCCCCAGCATAGTGTATCGATACACGACAAGGCTGTATCGATACGCTAGTTTAAATTTCAACTAGTCGTTGTGCCTGAAAACAGGGCGTATCGATACGGTGTGCGTATCGATACGGTCCAAACTCTCTGTAAATCCCATTTTATTTGTTGCATCAAAGCGTATCGATACGGTTACCACGTGTATCGATACGGTGCAACTGTCAAATCTGTTTTTCAAAAATTATGCTTAGCGTATCGATACGGTGATGAAGCGTATCGGTACGGTTGCCCAGATGAACACTGTATCGATACGTATGAAAGGCGTATCGATACGCTATGTCCACAAAGAATTACAGTGAGTTTCAAGTGTATCGATACTCTGAGTGTATCGATACGCATGGGCAATTTTGCATATTTTGTTTCTGAAAAACGTGAAAAAGGTTTGAGAAACTTAATGTTTTGAGATCCAATCTTCAAACATTATTTTGTAAAAACATTTTGTTAATTTTTGAAACTTGAAAGAGTTCTTAAAAATTTATTTGTTTTGCAAATTGGTCCTTAACTTTTTATGTTATATCAAAATCAATTTTAGTTTTACAGATATGCTACCGGCCCAATCCGCTCAACTATCTCATACGGACCAATAAACCTCGGACTCAACTTTCCTTTCCGGCTAAATCTCATTACCTTCTTCCACGGAGATACTTTCAGAAACACCTTCTCACCCACTGAGAACTCAATCTCTTTTCTCTTCAAATCTGCATACGATTTATGACGATCGGAAGCTACTTTCAAATGGTCGCAAATCAACTTCACTTTATCAGTAGTCCTCTTAAGCAAATCCAGCATAGGTAACAATTTTTGACCCGTTTCAGCCCAACAGATCGGAGTCCTACATCGTCTACCATACAAAGCCTCATAAGGAGCCATCTGTATACTAGCCTGGTAACTGTTGTTGTAAGCAAACTCAACTAAGGGCAAGTGCTTCTCTCAAGAACCCTAGAAGTCAATCACACAACAACGAAGTATATCCTCTAATATCTGTATCACTCGCTCTGACTGTCCATCGGACTACGGATAATAAGAAGTACTAAAATGCAAACGACTTCCTAAGGCACTATGCAAACAACTCTAGAACCTAGCTGTAAATCTCGGATCTCTGTCTGATACAATAGACTTCGGAACTCCATGAAGTCTCACAATCTCGCGAATGTACAAATTCGCCAACTTGTCTAAAGAATCTATAGTGTTCACTGCTAAGAAGTGAGCACACTTAGTAAATCTATCAACAATTACCCAAACAGAATTCTTCTTCGAAGGAGATAACGGTAACCTCGACACAAAGTCCATAGTGATTCTCTCCCATTTCCATTCCGGAATCTTCAAAGGCTGTAACAAACCTGAAGGAACTTGATGTTCTGCCCTCACTCTCTGACAAACCATACAACGGCTCACATACTCGGCTACATCCTTCTTCAAACCAACCCAGAAATAGTCATTCTTCAAATCACGATACATCTTAGTACTACCCGGATGCATCGAAAAAGGACTCGAATGTGCTTCACTCAGAATCAGATGTCTCAACTCAACATCTTCAGGTACTAAAACTTTGTCTCTAAAGCATAACACATTCTCACCACTGAAGCTATACTCGGTCGGTCTACCTTCGGCTATGTCCTGAACATGAGGAACTAAAGACACATCTTGCAACTGCTTCTCTCTAATCAACTGAATCAAGGAAGGCTTCACTTGCAACTCAGTAATCAAACCACCATCACCGGATACACTCAATCTAGCAAACATAGCTCGCAACTCAACTGCAACCTTTCTGCTCAAAGCATCGGCTACTATATTTGCCTTACCCGGATGGTACTCTATGGTCAAATCATAATCTTTCAACAGCTCAAGCCATCTTCTCTGTCTCAAGTTCAGCTCTCTCTAAGTCATCAAATACTTCAAGCTCTTATGATCGGTGTAAACTATGCTCTTCTCACCATACAGGTAATGACGCCAAATCTTCAACGCAAACACAACTGTGGCTAACTCTATATCGTGAGTAGGATAGTTCTTCTCATGCACTTTCAACTGTCTCGAAGCATAGGCAACAACTCTTCTTTCTTGCATTAGGACACACCCTAAACCTATGTAGGAAGCATCACTATAGATCACAAACTATTTACCTAAAACTGGTTGTACCAACACTGGAGCATTCGTCAAAGCTTCTTTCAATTTCTCAAAAGCCTTATGTCTCGCATATGACCACTCGAACTTAACTCCCTTTTGCAACAATTTAGTCAAAGGAGCAGCTACTCTAGAGAAACCATCAACGAATCTCCTATAGTAACCGGCTAATCCTAGGAAACTCTTAATCTCAGTCACGAACTTAGGCTGTTTCCACTCAACAATAGCCTCAATCTTCGTCGGATCAACACGGATACCTTCAACTGATACAACATAGCCAAGAAACACAACTTCTCGAATCCAGAACTCCCATTTACTAAGCTTAGCATACAACTGATTGCTCATCAATCCCTGTAAAACAAGTCTCAAGTGCTCATCATGCTCTTCTTCCGATCTTGAGTACACAAGAATATCATATATGAAAACAACTACAAAATGGTCTAGATAGTCTCTGAAAACTCTGTTCATCATATCCATGAATGTTGCAAGTGCATTCGTGAGCCCAAACGGCATCACAAGGAACTCATAGTGACCATATCTAGTCCTAAAAGTTGTCTTCGGAATATCACATTCTTTTACCTTCAACTGATAGTACCCTAATCTTAAATCTATCTTCGAGAATACTGAAGCACCCCTCAACTAATCAAACAGATCATCTATACGAGGCAACAGATACTTGTTCTTCACGGTCAACTGATTCAACTGCCTATAGTCAATACACATTCGCATGCTGCCATCTTTCTTCTTTACAAACAACACGAGAGCACCCCAAGGTGAACTACTAGGCCTAATGAAACCACAGTCTAATAACTCCTGAAGTTGACTCTTCAATTCTTTCAACTCTTTCGGAGCCATACGATACGGAGCTATAGAAACTGGAGTAGACCCTGAAACAGTCTCAATCACAAACTCTACATCTCTGTCAGGAGGCAAACCTGGTAATTCTTCTGGAAACACATCCGGAAAATCAAAAATTGTTCTGATATCCTTCGGTCTAACCTCACTCATATTCGAATTCATTACATATGCTAAGTAAGCGCTACAACCGGAATCCATCAACCTATGAGCCTCTAAAGCTGACACAACATTCGACAAGAACTTAATGTTCTCGCCTACTACTACTACTACCTCGTAGTCATCGGAAAGCTTCAAAGAGATTCTCTTCGTTTCAAAATCTACACTAGCTCTGTGCTCAACTAACCAGTCCATACCCAAGATAATATCAAAACCATAGAATGGAACTCCATCATATCAACAGGAAACACATGACCCTGAATCTTCAGCGGACACCTCCTATACATCTGTCTAACTACAACTGTCTCACCAAAGGAACTAGTCACATGCATACCTACATCTAAGATCTCAACAGGTATATCTAACTTCTTTGCATGCTCACTCAAAACGTAAGAATGCGTAGAACCCAAATCAACCAAGGAAAGCAAAGACATAGATTGTAACTCAAAATTACCTGCTATCATATCCGTGTCGTTTCTGGCCTCTCTCTGAGCGTAGACTCTAGCTGGTCCACCGGCCTCTGGCTGTACGGCCACAACATGCGCAAGGTTCCTCTGAGCCTCTGTCCTAGGAGCATCAGCCCTAGGCTGGAAGTAGCCACGACCACGCCCACGGCCTCTCTGATAATCAATGGCCCTCGTAGGAGCCTGAGCAAGGTTCGGTGCTTGTGTCGCCTGATGCGGACACTCCCTCCTAAAGTGGTCCCTCGAACCACAGTTCCAACAAGCATGGAAGTTACCCCAACACTCTCTAGAATGTTGTCTCCCACAACGTGTACACTCGGGCAAACGCCCTCCAGCTCTATGGCCCTGGTGGCCTCTACCATGGTGGCTACCGCCACGTCTATGGTCAAACTGTTGTCCGCCACCCCGATGCCTCTTGGCATCACCACGGTCAAAGTTATTATGTCTCTTTCCAGAACTAGATCCTCATGAACGCTTGGTCAGCCCCAAGCTATGCTCGATGTCTTTGGCCCTAGCAACCAAGACATCAAAATCTGAATAATCTGAAGCTAAGGTATACCTCTTAACTTCCTCATGAAACCCATATCTGAAATAGTTACAACGGTCCCTCTTAGTAGGAACCAACTCTGGAGCATAGTGACTCAAACGGACAAAACGGATCTCGTAGTCAGTCACTAAAGCATCTCCCTGAACAAGAGCCATGAACTCTCGCTTCTTCTCATCAAGATATCTCGGCCCCAAGTACCTCTTCCGGAAAGCAGACTTAAAGAAATCTCATCCAATCTCAATCTCAGGAACCCTAGTAGTAATGGTGACCCACCAGGTGTAGGCATCACCCTTAAGCAACGAAATCACACAGCCCAACTTGCGAGCACCCACACAACCCATCTGAGCTAAGATGCGGATTGTCTTCTCCAACCACAACTCGGATCTCTTAGGTGTAGACCCTCTAAACTCTTCTGCTCCTAGGCTACGGAGCCTCTCTAACGGTAAACTAGTATCATCACCTCTAGGCTGAGCTGCAGCCTGAGCCCCGGCTACTACGGCCTGGAACGCTCCCGCTATAGCTTGTACAAGCGGAGCCATATCTATTCCCGCAGGACCTTGGCCACCCTGACTAACCTGAGGTCATGTTCCCTCAACTTCAGCCTCGCCTCCCACTTCAGGCTGAGGAGGTGGTGGTGGAGGAGCTTCAACTCCAGCAGTAGACTCTTCTACATGAGCCTCTACTCCAGCCATCGGCTCGTTAACAGGAGCCGCAACACGTGGTTCCTGACGAACCAACCTCGGTCTACCTCTAGGCCTCGACATACGTGCTCACAGATAACAACTACAACAACAACAACAACAAAACATAAAAATTGGGTTAGCAAGGGCAAGGGTCCAAGTGGCTCAAGTATGTTCCCTCACTTAAAAATCCTTTTTCTGATGTAATAGAAGCAATGACACTCTACATAACATGCTTTAAACAACATACAAACTTCAAGCATACTTGACAAGCAAGCAAACACCGTGCAATTTCAACACAAAAACTTAACTTATCTCACTTACATGCCCAAGGTCTCGGAAACCTTAGGCTCTGATACAAACAAGTGTAACCGCCTCGTCCCGGTCCGGACGCTTGACCGATCCGAGTGGGCTACACGGGGATAACCAAGGCGAAACCCGTTAAGGCTCCACTTCGGTTACCGACCCAAGAAAAACTTTTCATTATTATTATCTTATCTAGATGTATAGATATATCCTATGTGAAAAAGGTAACAGCGGAAGAAAACAAGCGAGGCGAAACAACGATCATACAATTAAGATAGCCCATTTTAATCTTAACAGCAGGCTGTATCGATACACTAAGAGAGGGTATCGATACGCCTTGACTAGGTCAACAGCCCAAGGTCAACCCAGGGAGACCGTATCGATACACAGGTTGACCGTACCGATACGCCCTAACTGGTCAACTTCTCACGGTCAACGATACAAGACCGTATCGATACACCCTAGACTCGTACCGGTACGCCAAAATCTCGTCAAAAACTCAAATTTCCAGAGAGGATTTGGCGTATCGATACGCCCTCGTGTATCGGTACGCTAGGCCAAACTTGAGTCCCAAAGTGTAGGACTGTATTGATACAGCCCTTTGGGCGTACCGATACGCCCTGCACTGCAATACCCAAGTTTGCAGCCTAAGACTCTAAAACACGACTCTAGATGCAATATAAGATTTTCCTAGCCACACGCAAGCATACATACAACACATAGCAACCAAGATCTCAACATACGAGACAATCAACACGAACAAGGGACATTCATTCAAGGGATTCATGCATTTACCAAAAGATGACATACAAAGCACTTAAAAGGTTCATGCCTTAAACAACCATACACATAGCATTCACAAAGGGGGTCACAAAGCCAAAACACTAAGCAAGCAACCTCAAACATATCATCCACAAACAAGGAGTCTAAACATGCTCCTACAACCAAACATCAACATAACTCCAAAACATTCAAATCTCATTGCTTGACTATTACAATCCTTCAATTTAAAGTTCATACTTGAGCTAACCAAAAGCGACACAAGCACACTTAGAGGCCCCCTTCTTGCACTAGCAACCCATGAACTACGGATCTGCATTGTCGAACAAAAAGAGCGTAAGCATAAAGCTTAGTGAGGGTAAGCTCATTAAAACAAACCTCGACAATGCAGGGTCCAAGAATGAGCACAACCAAGGTAGAATGCATGATCTTACCTTCGATCCACATAAGCCAAAATATCAATGATGCATGAACATAAACCCATAATATGTCATGCTCAACAAGTCCATAACCACATCATATGAACACATGTATTAATCCATATTGGCAACACATCTCAATCATATTGGCACACATATAAGCTCATATTGGCACCTAGCTATGACTCGAATACGCGGATAAAACGTTGGAACTCACATCCAACAACAAACATTACCTTACGGTGGGATTACACTCATCACCGTTCACGCGGAGGGGATTCCACTCATCCTCACGCCCCGTCGATGGAATTACACTCATCATCGACTAACATATATATAAGAAGGTTTTCCGGGCGAACCCGTACTCCATCTTGATGACTATCATCATCAAGACCACGCGCGCATTTGTCTCACGTGTGCACACTAAACATCCTAATGATCAATCATTTGTACCCAAGCATACTAGTGCCAATACTAAACACACTTTACAACACCATTTCATATCAATTTCCGTGCTTAGCACGTACTCACCATGATCACCATCATGCACAAAACACATGCATATCATAATGCATCACACCCATGCCTCAACCTACATGTATATCACAATATACATAACTATTACAATCACAAATTTAAACGTGAGGCATCCACAACATATAAAGATCAACCATAGTCTCTATCTACATCTTGGGATTAGGCTACCACTCCAATCCCAACTCTAGGTGGGTCTACCAAGCCCAACCTAGTCCACATGCTTGAACCAATACTCAAAAACCATTTAAAACCATTTAACCACTCACCGACTATTCCAAGCTCAACCCACTAGCCGATCAAGCTTCCAACGATTCTGGATTTGTTCCCGATGCTTCACCAACACAAACTCCTGCTTCTAATCAACTCAACACAATCAAAACAACCTCAAATCAGTTCATACGTCAATGTAGCAAACCCGAAACACTACTCAAGCATAAAACACATTATTTTCAAGCTAAGAACAACCCCAAAACTTCAAACCCGAGCAGCCCTTTTTCACAGTCCAAAACTCATGATTTCAACTCTTTTAACACACTTAAATGCTTCCAAAACAACCCCTAACTATTACACTAAAATCAGCCCTCAATTTCCAACATCAAACACACCCAAAACTAACCTTTAAACCCTTCAAAAACTCAATTAAAACCCAAATCCGGGAATCTTTATAAAACTCTTTAAAATTCACATATGTTGGACCTTAAGGGTTGTAAACAACTTATCTAACAACAAATAATCAAAAGCTTTGTTAAAAGTTCATAAAGCTTCAACCTTTGATAAAAACTTTGAAAACCCAATATGCAAAATACATAGTTTTAATGAAAGCTAATGGTACCAAAATGAAGAGGAAGACAAGGCCAAGTCAAAAATGCAATTACCTTTTGAAAATCACCAACAAGGAGCAAAGAATGTAATGGAATAGTGAAAATGGAGAGAGAGCTCTTCAATGTCGTGGAAATGCAAATTGGGGGGAAGTGGGAAGAAGATGACAAGCCTATTTTAACAAAAGGGGTTTTAATTTTGAAAGTCCATTTATTTACTCTTTTGCCATTAATGAGATGGCAATCTCATAAACTCTAAAATCCATGGAAAATTGAGTTCCAAATCAATTTGAGTCCAACATAAAATGTTTGCTTTGAAAATATGAAGCCCAAATAATATCTTATTATTATAGTTATAAAACTGAAACCCGAAATATTATTTTAATTATAAAACCAAAACTCATAATATTATTTTAATATTATTTTCACCCGACCCCCAAACCCGGGTGTTACACTCTGGGCTCCAAAGTTAATCTTAGCACAACTTTTTACCCTCAATCTGATGATCAGTCTGTAACCCCCTCATCCCGGTCTGGCCGGATGACCGGTCCGAGTGGGTTACACGGGGAAAACTGAAGCGAAACCTGTTAAGATTTCCCCTCGGTTAGCAACCCTAAATTTTTTTTTTATTTTATCTTGTCTAGAGGAGCATTTAATCTTATGTGATCGAACAGCGGAACGTAAAACATGAAACAAACCTTCGAACCCCAAAACAGACTCAAACAGTACATTTTTTTAACAAAGGTTTCGAAACCTTACCAAAAGGTTTCGAAACTTATACTGGCAGTAAGGTCTGGAATTCAATTTCCAGCAAAGGTTTCGAAACCTTACCCATGGGTTCGAAACCTCTTGACCATGGTTTCGAAACCTTTCCAAAGGTTTCGAAACTTTGGCTGGCAGTAAGGTCTGGAAGTTCAGACCTCTGCAAAGGTTTCGAAACCTTACCCAAGGTTTCGAAACCCCTGGCCTATGGTTTCGAAACCTTACACAAGGTTTCGAAACCCCCTGTCTATGGTTTCGAAACCTTCCCAAAGGTTTCGAAACTTTGGATGGCAGTAAGGTCTGGAATCCCAAATCACTGCAAAGGTTTCGAAACCTTGGTGCAGGGGATCACTTACTGCCCAATTTTAAAGACTTCCTAAGGCAAAAGATCACCAAGATCATACATAGACATGCATAAAAGCTTACAAAAGGACCACTTGACACAATTTAACACAAAAGTACATGAGCCATGGTAGCAATCAAACATGAGACAAGGTGTCTAAACATGGCATTCATACAAAGGCAAAAGTTTGGCATTTAAGGTCATAAATGAAAGCCAAAAATGCCCAAAATGGCACAAGTTAAAGCATAAGGTTTGCATCCACTAACAAGGCAACTTATACATCTAAAAGACATGCCACTACACTCGAACATTAATCAAAGCATAACATGCTTTACAAACCATAGATAATTCAAGATGTTAACATGTAAATGAGTCAAATAAAGCTCATACAACAACCCTTGCCACATTGCTAACTAATACAAAATCACCACCGTACTTGAGCTACAAAACTTGGAAGCCTTTCTTGCCTTGCTCCGAGCTAACGCCACGCTACTGATCTGCATTGTTGAACATTGAGAGCGTAAGCTATAAGCTTAGTGAGGGTGCTCTAAAACGAAAACAACAACAATGTAGGGTTCAAGCATGCAATCCCTAAACCTCATATCGAACATGCATAGGCAACCTCACGAGTAGTCCTAGCTAGTTCATCAAGTGGCATAATATGGCATATTACCTCATACTAAGCACCAAGCATCAATATCAATAATCATGTTTCAACACCATATATCACAATATATAATCAAGTTAATTGGCCACTTTAAATTACCCCGATTGTGCGGATTTATACTCAACAACACTTTACCTCGGTGGGATTACACTCATCACCGGACCTTGCATGTGCGGGATTCCACTCATCGCCACATGCCCTACGGATGGGATTCCACTCATCATCACGTAGAAATAAAGAAAAGCTTCCGGTGAAATATATCACCGTACTCCTCCTTGATGACTCAACGCCATCAAGGCCACGTACGTTTTGACTCAATTTGTGTGCACACTAATCCTAATGATCGATCATTTACAACCGGTAATTATTTAGTGCCAATTATCATTTACCACATCACATTTTCCATCAATCATAACTCCTGCTCATCACATATATATGCACCTCATGAATATACATGTACCAACCAACCAAGATCACAAGAGCATAGTTAAGTAAGCACAATAGCATATATGGATATCAATGGCTAACTAACAACTCGAATTAACTAAAAGTGGCCTACCAAGCACACTTTACACACGCCCACTACACATACTCGAACCAAACTTAAAAACAAGTTTGAACCACTCACCACCCTTCCTTAGCAAATCGAAACAATCCTCCTACGAACTCGTATTCGATCCCAAAGCTCCTTCAACGTTTCCTCTTGCTTCTAGCCAAACAAAACACACTTATTACACCACAATTCAATGCTAAAACTCCACTAATAACCCCTTCACAAACACAAGCCATTTTCTACAAATTCCCAATCCACAAATCATCCAAAAACTCAATTTTCGTACTCCATCAACACATGGCTGAAACACCCATTTCTAAGCACCCAAATGACCTCTAACACATCCCAAATCACCCTCATATCATACCCTAACCATCAGCCCTTAGTTTTCAACATAAACTCCACCAAAAACCAAGTTTCAACATCTTAAAATTTACCCTATGAACATAATACGAATTTTCATCCAAATTCAACCAAATTGACATATAATGTGTACTTCATCATGATTAAGCAAAATCCCAACTCAAATCATTAAAACAATTTGGAAAACCACCTAAAATCCAAACTTTGACATAAAACCATAATTTTTCAAAATCTCATATCTTTGAATTTTAAGACCATATATGGATAGAGAATAAGGAGGAGAGTCGGAAAACATAATTTACCTTTCAAAACGGTGTTGAAATCAAGTAGCACAAGCAATGAAATAGTGATAAGCTTGAGAGGTTTTGGGGATGGTTTTTGACGTTGGAAGAAAGAAGTGAGGAAGAAGAAGATAACTTTGGTTTTTAAAGTTATCTTACTTTTAAAAGTTTTGGGTATAATCGCAACATAGGTCCCTCCCCTCTTATTAAAGCTCAATTACACCACAACTTAAGTTGAATTTATTCTATTTAAATTTTATTGACTCGACTATAAACCCAGTTAACTCCTAGGCCCAAAACACGGGTGTTACAACTCTCTCCCACTTAAGGAATTTCGTCCCCGAAATTACCTGGCGGAAACAAATACGGAAACTGCTCAATCATATCCGCTTTCCTCTCCCACGTGGCCTCTTCCACACCTCTATGTCTCCACAACACTTTGATCAACTCTATGGTCTTGCCACGCAACACCTTGCTATCAGTAGCAAGTATCTCAATGGGTTCTTCAGTATAGGACAAATCTGGATTTAACTCTATCTCCTCAACGGGCATCACATGAGAAGGGTTCGATCTATATCTCCTAAGCATAGACACATGAAAGACATCATGGATCTTCTCTAACTCAGAAGGTAACCTCAAACGATAAGCTACAGGCCCAATCCGCTCAACTACCTCATACGGACCAATGAACCTCGGACTCAACTTGCCCTTTCGGCCGAATCTCATTACCTTCTTCCACGGAGATACCTTCAGAAACACTTTCTCACCCACTGAGTACTCTATCTCTTTCCTCTTTATATCCGCATAAGACTTCTGACGATTGGAAGCTGCTTTCAAACGGTCGCAAATCAGCTTCACTTTGTCGGTAGTCCCCTTAAGCAAATCTGGCATAGGTAACAATCTCTGACCTGTTTCAGCCCAACAGATCGAAGTCCTACATCGTCTGCCATATAAAGCCTCATAAGGTGCCATCTGGATACTAGACTGATAACTGTTGTTGTAAGCGAACTCAACCAATGGTAAGTGCTTCTCCCAAGAACCCTGGAAGTCAATCACACAACAACGAAGCATATCCTCTAGAATCTGTATCACTCGCTCTGACTGCCCATCGGACTGCGGATGATAGGAAGTGCTGAAATGCAAACGGCTACCTAGGGCACTATGCAAGCAACCCCAGAACCTCGAAGTAAACCTAGGATCCCTGTCTGAAACAATGGACTTCGGAACTCCATGAAGTCTCACAATCTCACGGATGTACAAGTTTGCCAACTTGTCTAAGGAATCCGTAGTGTTCACTGCTAAGAAGTGAGCACACTTAGTGAATCTATCAACAATCACCCAAACTGAATTCTTCTTTGAAGGAGACAAGGGTAATCCCGATACAAAATCCATGGTGATCCTCTCCCATTTCCATTCCGGAATCTTCAAAGGCTGTAGCAAACCTGAAGGAACCTGATGTTCTGCCTTCACTCTCTGACAAACCATACAACGGCTCACATACTCGGCTACATCTTTCTTCAAACCAACCCAGAAGTAATTATTCTTCAGGTTACGATACATTTTGGTACTACCCGGATGCATAGAAAAGGGACTCGAATGTGCTTCACTCAAAATCTGACGTCTCAACTCAACATCTTCTGGTACAACAATTCTATCCCTAAAGCACAACAAGCCCTCACCACTGAAACTATAATCGGTCGGTCTTCCTTCGGCTATGTCCTGGACATGAGGAATTAAACTATCATCTTGCAATTGGTTCTCTCTAATCAACTGTATCAAAGAAGGATTCACTTGCAACTCGGTGATCAAACCACCATCACCGGACACACTCAATTTAGCAAACATAGCCCTCAACTCTACGGCCACTTTCCTACTCAAAGCATCGGCTACTACATTCGCTTTACCCGGATGGTACTCGATGGTCAAATCATAATCTTTTAGCAACTCAAGCCATCTTCTCTGTCTCAAGTTTAATTCTTTCTGTGTCATCAAGTACTTCAAGCTCTTGTGATCGGTGTAAACAATACACTTCTCACCATACAAGTAATGACGCCAAATCTTCAATGCAAACACAACTGCGGCTAGCTCGATATCATGAGTAGGATAGTTCTTCTCATGAACCTTCAATTGTCTAGAAGCATAAGCAACAACTTTTCTCTCTTGCATCAAAACACATCCTAAACCTACGTAGGAAGCGTCACTGTAAATCACAAACTCCTTACCTGAAACAGGTTGTACTAACACTAGGGCATTTGTCAAAGCTTCTTTTAATTTCTCAAAGGCCTTTTGTCTTGCATCAGACCATTCAAACTTAACTCCTTGTTTGCAACAGTTTAGTCAAAGGAGCAGCTACTCTAGAGAAACCATCAACAAATCTTCTATAGTAACCGGCTAATCCCAGGAAACTCCTAATCTCGGTCACGGACTTAGGCTGTTTCCACTCGACAATAGCCTCAATCTTCGATGGATCAACTCGGATACCTTCGGCCGAAACAACATGGCCAAGAAATACCACCTCTCGAATCCAGAATTCACATTTACTAAGCTTCGCATACAACTGGTTGCTCAACAATCTTTGTAAAACAACCCTCAAGTGCTCGTCATGTTCTTCTTCCGTCTTCGAGTACACAAGTATATCATCAATGAAAACAACTACAAAACAGTCTAGATAGTCTCTAAAAATTCTGTTCATCATGTCCATGAATGCTGCAGGTGCATTCGTGAGCCCAAATGGCATCACAAGAAACTCGTAGTGACCATATCTAGTCCTAAAAGCTGTCTTTGGCACAGCACACTCTTTCACCTTTAACTGGTAGTATCCGGATCTCAAATCTATCTTCGAGAACACTGAAGCACCTCTCAATTGACCAAACAAATCATCTATGCGAGGCAACGGATACTTGTTCTTCACAGTCAACTGATTCAACTGTCTATAGTCAATACACATGCGCATACTACCATCTTTCTTTTTCACAAATAACACGGGAGCACCCCACGGAGAACTACTAGGTCGGATGAACCCACGGTCTAATAATTCTTGCAATTGGTTCTTCAATTCTTTCAATTCCTTCGGAGCCATACGATAAGGAGCTATCGAAACTGGATTAGACCCTGAAACTGTCTCGATTACAAACTCAACATCCCTGTCAGGAGGTAAACCTGGCAACTCTTCAGGGAACACATCCGGAAAGTCACACACTGTTCTGATATCTTTCGGTCTAGCTTCACTCATATCCGGATTCATAACATAAGCTAAATAAGCCCCACATCCAGAGTCCATCAACTTGTGAGCCTCTAAAGCTGACACCACATTAGACAAGAACTTAATGTTCTCACCTACTACTACTACCTCGTAGTCATCAGAAAGTTTCAGAGAAATTCTCTTTGTTTCAAAGTCCACACTAGCCCGATGCTCAACCAACCAATCCATACCCAGAATTATATCGAAACCATAAAAAGGAAGTTCCATCATGTCAACTGGGAACACATGACCTTGAATCTTCAGTGGACATCTCCTATACATACGTCTAACCACAACTGTCTCACCAAAAGAACTAGTGAAATGCATGCCTACATCTAAGATCTCAACAGGGATATCTAACTTCTGTGCATGCTCACTCAAAATGTAGGAATGCGTAGAACCTGAATCCACCAAAGAAAGCAAAGACATAGACCGTAACTCGAAATTACCTGCTATCACATCAGTGTCGTTCCCGGCCTCTCTCTGAGCATAAACTCTTGCTGGTCCTCCCGCCTCTGGCTGCACTGCCACCACATGTGCAAGGTTCCTCTGAGCATCTGCCCTAGGTGCATCAGTCCTAGGCTGGAAGTAGCCACGACCACGCCCACGGCCTCTCTGAAAATCATTCGCTCTCGCAGGAGCCTGAGCAATGTTCGGTGCCTGAGCCGCCTGATGCGGACAATCCCTCCTAAAGTGGTCCCTCGAACCACAGTTCCAACAAGCATGAAAGTTACCCCAACACTCACTGGAGTGGTTCCTCCCGCAAGTAGCACATGTGGGCAACTTCCCACCAGCTTTCTGGTTCTGATGGCCCTTACTATGGTGGCCACCGCCCTTATGCCTCTTAGCATCTCTACTGTCAAAATGGTTGTGCCTCTTACCAGAACTAGATCCTCCAGATCGCTTGGTCAGCCCCAAGCTATGCTCAATGTCCTTGGCTCTAGCAACCAAGACATCAAAGTCAGAATAATCAGAAGCTAAGGTATACCTCTTAACTTCCTCATGAAGCCCATATCTGAAGCGATCACATCGGGCCCTCTCATTAGGTACCAACTCTGGAGCATACTGACTCAGACGAACAAAGCGGATCTCGTAGTCAGTCACAGTAGCATCTCACTGGACCAGAGCCATAAACTCTCGCTTCTTCTCATCTAGGTATCTCGGTCCCAAGTACCTCTTCCTGAATGCCAACTCAAAGAAATCCCAGTCAATCTCTGCCTCTGGAACCCCTGCAGTAATGGTGACCCACCAGGTGTAGGCATCACCCTGAAGCAACGAGATCACACAACCCAGTCTACGTGCGCCCCCACAACCCATCTGAGCCAAGATGCGAACAGTCTTCTCCAACCATAGCTCGGATCTCTTAGGAGTAGATCCCCTAAACTCTTCGGCCCCCAAGCTACGGAGCCTCTCCAAAGGTAGACTGACATCGTCACCCCTAGGCTGAGCTGCAGCCTGAGCTCCCGCGACTGCGGCCTGAAATGCTCCCGCTATCGCTTGCACTAGCGGAGTCATATCAATTCCAGCTGGACCTTGGCCACCTTAGCCACCTTGAGGTCCATCTCCTTCAGCTCCATCCTCGCCTCCAACTCCAGGTGGAGGTGGTGGTGGTGGTGGTGCTCCAACTCCAGCAGCCTCAGGCCCCTCCAAAAGAGCCTCCACTCCAACTGCCGGCTCAACAGGAGCCGCAACTCGTGGTTCCTGACGAACCCCTCTCGGCCTACCCCTCGGCCTAGACATTGCTCTCACAGATATTAACTACAACAAGAAACATATAAGGATTTCGTTAGTCAAAGCAAGGATCCAATAGTGCTCAAGTACTCCTCTTTTCAAAAATCTTTGTAAATTAAGTAATAGTAGCAATGGGCACACACTCTACACCAAACACAACAATTCATGCTTCAAAACATCATGCGAACAATCAAATATCAAAGATTCATGGCAAGGCATGCATCGAACAATACAATTATTCAACATAACAAGTTTACCTCACTTACCTGCCCGAGGTCTCGATAACCTCAGGCTCTGATACCAACAAATGTAACCCCCTCATCCCGGTCTGGCCGGATGACCGGTCCGAGTGGGTTACACGGGGAAAACCGAAGCGAAACCTATTAAGATTTCCCCTCGGTTAGCAACCCTAAATTTTTTTTTTTATTTTATCTTGTCTAGAAGAGCATTTAATCTTATGTGATCGAACAGCGGAACGTAAAACATGAAACAAACCTTCGAACCCCAAAACAGACTCAAACAATACATTTTTTTAACAAAGGTTTCGAAACCTTACCAAAAGGTTTCGAAACTTATACTGGCAGTAAGGTCTGGAATTCAATTTCCAGCAAAGGTTTCGAAACCTTACCCATGGTTTCGAAACCTCTTGACCATGGTTTCGAAACCTTTCCAAAGGTTTCGAAACTTTGGCTGGCAGTAAGGTCTGGAAGTTCAGACCTCTGCAAAGGTTTCGAAACCTTACCCAAGGTTTCGAAACCCCTGGCCTATGGTTTCGAAACCTTACACAAGGTTTCGAAACCCCCTGTCTATGGTTTCGAAACCTTCCCAAAGGTTTCGAAACTTTGGATGGCAGTAAGGTCTGGAATCCCAAATCACTGCAAAGGTTTCGAAACCTTACCCAAGGTTTCGAAACCTTGGTGCAGGGGATCACTTACTGCCCAAATTTAAAGACTTCCTAAGGCAAAAGATCACCAAGATCATACATAGACATGCATAAAAGCTTACAAAAGGACCACTTGACACAATTTAACACAAAAGTACATGAGCCATGGTAGCAATCAAACATGAGACAAGGTGTCTAAACATGGCATTCATACAAAGGCAAAAGTTTGGCATTTAAGGTCATAAATGAAAGCCAAAAATGCCAAAATGGCACAAGTTAAAGCATATGGTTTGCATCCACTAACAAGGCAACTTATACATCTAGAAGACATGCCACTACACTCGAACATTAATCAAAGCATAACATGCTTTACAGACCATAGATAATTCAAGATGTTAACATGTAAATGAGTCAAATAAAGCTCATACAACAACCCTTGCCACATTGCTAACTAATACAAAATCACCACCGTACTTGAGCTACAAAACTTGGAAGCCTTTCTTGCCTTGCTCCGAGCTAACGCCACGCTACTGATCTGCATTGTTGAACATTGAGAGCGTAAGCTAAAAGCTTAGTGAGGGTGCTCTAAAACGAAAACAGCAACAATGTAGGGTTCAAGCATGCAATCCCTAAACCTCATATCGAACATGCATAGGCAACCTCACGAGTAGTCCTAGCTAGTTCATCAAGTGGCATAATATGGCATTTACCTCATACTAAGCACCAAGCATCAATATCAATAATCATGTTTCAACACCATATAGCACAATATATAATCAAGTTAATTGGCCACTTTAAATTACCCCGATTGTGCGGATTTATACTCAACAACACTTTACCTCGGTGGGATTACACTCATCACCGGACCTTGCATGTGCGGGATTCCACTCATCGCCACATGACCTACGGATGGGATTCCACTCATCATCACGTAGAAATAAAGAAAAGCTTCCGGTGAAATATATCACCGTACTCCTCCTTGATGACTCAACGCCATCAAGGCCACGTACGTTTTGACTCAATTTGTGTGCACACTAATCCTAATGATCGATCATTTACAACCGGTAATTATTTAGTGCCAATTATCATTTACCACATCACATTTTCCATCAATCATAACTCATGCTCATCACATATATATGCACCTCATGAATATACATGTACCAACCAACCAAGATCACAAGAGCATAGTTAAGTAAGCACAATAGCATATATGGATATCAATGGCTAACTAACAACTCGAATTAACTAAAAGTGGCCTACCAAGCACACTTTACACACGCCCACTACACATACTCGAACCAAACTTAAAAACAAGTTTGAACCACTCACCACCCTTCCTTAGCCAATCGAAACAATCCTCCTACGAACTCGTATTCGATCCCAAAGCTCCTTCAACGTTTCCTCTTGCTTCTAGCCAAACAAAACACACTTATTACACCACAATTCAATGCTAAAACTCCACTAATAACCTCTTCACAAACACAAGCCATTTTCTACAAATTCCCAATCCACAAATCATCCAAAAACTCAATTTTCGTACTCCATCAACACATGGCTGAAACACCCATTTCTAAGCACCCAAATGACTTCTAACACATCCCAAATCACCCTCATATCATACCCTAACCATCAGCCCTTAGTTTTCAACATAAACTCCACCAAAAACCAAGTTTCAACATCTTAAAATTTACCCTATGAACATAATACGAATTTTCATCCAAATTCAACCAAATTGACATATAATGTGTACTTCATCATGATTAAGCAAAATCCCAACTCAAATCATTAAAACAATTTGGAAAACCACCTAAAATCCAAACTTTGACATAAAACCATAATTTTTCAAAATCTCATATCTTTGAATTTTAAGACCATATATGGATAGAGAATAAGGAGGAGAGTCGGAAAACATAATTTACCTTTCAAAACGGTGTTGAAATCAAGTAGCACAAGCAATGAAATAGTGATAAGCTTGAGAGGTTTGGGGATGGTTTTTGACGTTGGAAGAAAGAAGTGAGGAAGAAGAAGATAACTTTGGTTTTTAAAGTTATCTTACTTTTAAAAGTTTTGGGTATAATCGCAACATAGGTCCCTCCCCTCTTATTAAAGCTCAATTACACCACAACTTAAGTTGAATTTATTCTATTTAAATTTTATTGACTCGACTATAAACCCAGTTAACTCCTAGGCCCAAAACACGGGTGTTACACAGTCAGAAAGAGTAATTCAGATTTTGGAAGACATGATTCGAGCATGCATCATTGATTTTGATGGATCTTGGGAGAAATCCCTACCTCTCATCGAGTTTGCCTACAACAATAGCTATCAAGCTTCAATCCAAATGACTCCATATAAAGCATTGTATGGCAAGCGATGCCAAACTCCATTATGTTGGTCTGAACTCGATGAAGGCAAAATGTTGGGCCCTGACTTACTTCGGGAAACTGAAGAGCGGGTTACCATCATCCATGATAGCTTGAAAGCTACCTTTAACCGAAAAAAAGCCTATGTCGATCTTAAGAGAAGGGATATAGAGTATGAAATTGGTGAAATTTTTTTCCTTAATGTTCCACTGTGGAAGAAAGTTCTGAGGTTTGGTAAAAAGAGAAAAATTGAGTCCCCGATTCATTGGACCTCTTGAGGTCATCGAAAGAGTTGGCCCTGTGGCATATCGGTTATCGTTGCCCTCAGAATTAAGCAAAATCTATGATATCTTTCGTGTATCAATGCTTCGAAAGTATCGCTTCAATTCTTCCCCTATCATTGAACCTGAATCTATAGAGACTCAATCAAACTTGCCTTATGAGGAAGAGCCGGTTAAGATCCTTGCAAGAGAAGTCAAGAGTCTTTGTAATAAATATGTATCGTTAGTTAAAGTACTTTGGAGAAGCCACACTGTCGAAGAAGCTACCTGGGAACCTGAGGAAGAAGAAATACCCGCATCTCGTCCGTTCAGGTAAAAATTTGAGGACGAATTTTTCTTAAGGGGAAGAGAGTTGTCACACCCCGAAAACCGGTCTAGTCGAAATTAAGTTTCGGTGACCGCATGTTTTGTACCGTTGTGTTCGAATGATGTAATTGTTCGGTATCGTATCCAATTTAAAATGATAAAGGGTGTTATTATTATTATTATTATTAAAAATCCATGGGACCCACGGCCAACTCCTTCAAACCCACGTAAGGGAAACACATGGCAAATGCCAAATTCATGTGGCATTGCTTGCCACTACCTGGCACAAGTAAAGGGAAATTAATCCCAAATTATGCCACGGCTCCAAGCAACGTGCAACGTGGTGCATGGGGAATCCATTAATGGTCGGTCAATTTTGGCTATAAATAGGGGACTTTGTACGCAAAGTATGGAAGAAAAATAAGGAACCAAGGAACGATTCAGTGATAGAGTTGGTAAGCTCGAATTTGCAATTTAGCGTTAACGAATCTTTACTATCATTGGGGTAAGCTCAGATCTTTGGTTAGTTTAAGATACCAAGTTTAAGTTTTGGTATCGAATTTGATTAATATTTTCGTATTAATTCAATATTGTTTTATCGACTCTAACCAATTTTCAATAATTAACTTAGTTCAAAAGGCTGATAAAGGACAACCGTCATTTTCGAAGGCCGAGGATAAAGGCCTTGTTATCCGAGAAACGTCAGGTTATCGAGGTAATTGTAGTTGGAGTCTCGGGAAAAGACTAGATGTTTTTTCCGATTTTGTTGATATCGATTATTATATAGCTAACAAGTTGTCATAGGGTTATCGTATCGAACCCCCTTGAAGGGCTTATTGGTAAGAATCGGTAAGTTATCACATTGAAATATTGAACATGACATCATTAATATCGTCATTGTTAATGTTAATATATTAGAATGTAGAAATCTCGACCATTAGATATTGTTAGTATCATTATCATAGATATTTTACGTTGAAATAGGCATTATTATAGCTATTGAATATAAGCATCGTCATTGTCATCAAATTTTTTATATTGAAATATTGGTTATAAATATTGATATGGAATATTAATCACTAACATAGATGTCGACACATTAATCCTTGATTGGGATATTAAAAACATTAATCATTAACATTGTCACTGAAATATCAACATTGTTATTTCTATAGGCATTGCAATAAATATTGTCATTGCAAATAATAATTGGTATTGGTATTGTTATTGAAACATTGATCATTGATATTGTTATTGGAAATATTGCATATTGATATTGCTATTGAATCTTGGATTCGTGAGGACATTGAATACAGTTGGCATGCCATAAATATCATGAGTTCATTGGTATGGGTGGACTACGGTCCTTGGGCTACGACCTTTATTGTGGCGAGGTGGAGGGATGTTTGTGTTATGGGTCAATTGGCGAGGCGGAGATACTAGACCATTTATTAATTTGACAAGGCGTTGGAATTCACGTATCCACTATCTTATTTCGATCCAAGAAAACACTATTAAAATACGTAAAGAATATTTTTTTATATTGTCATAGTATTGATTTCGTTATAGCATTGACATTAACATGGCTTTGGAATTAGTAAAGTAATGGCATTGCCCTAGCATGTTATGAGTTGCATACCATCATATTTATTGTTAACTATGACTACCTCATTAGGTAAAGTATGCTTAATTTATCTCATCTCATGCATTTCAGGTTAAACGGAACATTAATAGGAGATCAGAGAAGTCGAGGAATTTCGGCAAGTCACTATTAAGCTGAAGTAATTTATTCCGCCCTTATAAACCCCTAGTATGGTGGCAAACTAGTAACATATGGACCTTTTGATATGTTTGTAATACATGTAGTTTGGGTAGGTGCAAAGGGATCTAAATGACATGTTGAAGTTTGCTTGAAAATGACCATATATGCATAAATGGCCTAAGATAGTAAAAACTTAGTAACGTATTCGAATGGTCACAAAGTTTGGCATGCTGGTAGATTATGGTATTGAAATATTGCGCGTAAAATTTCATTACATTTGGACATCTATTGGTAGGTTAATTTAGCTAAAAACCAGTTAAATTCTGGCATTGCAAGTCATGCGTATTGAAAGAGGTGATGGTGTTTCGATACATCCCTTTTAAATAAGGTTACTGGAAAACAGGGTAAAGCATGGCGTATCGATACGGTTTAGAATCGTTTCGATACAATTTGCTACTGTCAAGACTCGTTTCGATAAGGGCCTAACCCATATCGAAATGGGCCAATAGTCAAAGTCAACGAAGGTCAACTCGTATCGGAACATGGCTTGCCTATTTCGATACAGTACTAGGTAGAATCGATATTAAGACTAATTTTTGTGCACCCTTTTCGAAACGGCTCAAGGCGTTTCAATACAGGGTTAGTTAAGTTCGTAAAAAGACATAGATTATAGTTTTGCATTGTTTACAGACTGATCACTAAATATTGTATGGCCTAATTGAATGGGTAATTGACCCTGAATGGCATGAAAATTTATAGCCTCAATTTTTATAAGTCGAATTTTGTTATAGTGGTCTCTAAAACACTAATATTACATTTTAGTCCCTAAAACTTATAGTACTTACAATTTGATCTTTACTGGCTAGTATTTATTCGTATTGATTAAATTGGAATAAGACCTAAATTTTTTATAATGCTTGATGACTATAATATTAATAAGATGTCGCTTAATGATTAACTTTTGTAACACCAAACACCATTTTGTTCACCGATAACGCCATCCGACCCGGTTCTCTACCAGGCCAGGAAGGGGGTGTTACAAGCAGATACCTTTGGTTTATTCAGAGCTCGATATGTCTTCAAGTGGGCATAAACAGACACAACCTTTGACTCCACCCAATAAAAAATACGAGCCTCACCACCATTAGAAGCTGCACTACCTATGCTATCAAATCTATACTAGTAATCATAAAGCTGAACCTGAATTTCATATCATTCACAACACAACATTAATTTATATGACAAAACTCAGTTCCACTCATTTCTCATTACTAGTGCTAATTAAATTTTACATCTAAGACTGCAATGCACCCTTATAGGTAAACGTGTCTTCTCGACCTCTTTATAAAGCGTATTGTGTTAATAAACGTATCGTAAGTATACTTGGCCCAATTCACTTTTTCCTGTAAGAAATTATCGCACAAAAACTTCAACAAATCTGGACTTGGCCATATCTCAGCATTAGGACACAAAAAAAACTCTAATAATGTATAGCAAAACTCTTGCTTTCAAAGCATCCCCTTCAAAAGAACCAAACAATACATCTCGCTTGATTTTTACCAAATGTAAAAACCGTGATGAGGTTATACTTTTCGCCGAGTTCTCTACCATTCTCCCTCAACATCACTTCATTAACATTAGCACCCTCCTTCTTCAGGCCCAATATAGCTTCTACATCTTCAACTGATACATGAATGTTGTGTCCTTCAAACTCAATAACACTCCTTCCAACATCAAAACTTTCCATCAATTCCTCACATAGGTCTCGGTGTAGACTATGCGATTTTATAAAAACTAGCGACCCAAAATCAATTTCTTCATGAACAGATCAATTCCAATCGTCTTCATTTTTTTTCTATGAAGTAGTACAATTTCTTGTGACTACACCTTGTGTCAAATGTCTTTAGACGTGGGATAAGCTCCTACGTCAATCTTACCGTGCCAAACAAAGAATGTCTTTATACTGTTATTCTCTATTACCTTCATCGGTTGTCCTGATTTATACTCTTTTTATGCCGCCTTTTCCTTCTCAGTTTCATCAATGTAAGATTGTTTGTCTTCCTTCGATATTTTCTCCCATTTCTTGCCTAACTCTTTTCTAACCTACAAGTTTAATTCATTCAAATGAATTTAATATTTATTACACATAATCAACTGAAACCTACCTTAGTAGTCACTTTTTTCTCTTTTTGCTTCATCCTTGTACATTCACATTTACTGTAAAACAATAAAAAATAAACAAACGTATATGTTCAGTCATTCATTCAGTCATTCTGCATTTCATTTCAATAAGAACATGTAAATATCAACTTACTAAAAATTCAAGAAGGGAGGACATGTTTTTTTCCCATACGCCTTGTCACATATGGCTAGCATCTCAGACGGGGCAACTTTATTGCTAACTTTATCATTACCATCTTTATGAGAACCTTCTTTAGCATTACAATCCTTATCAAGAACTTCATTAGAACCTTCTTTACCAACTTCATCATTACCATCTTTATCACCAAATTCTTTACCAATTCTATCAGTATCTTCGTCAAAAACAGAATTCAGATTTACAGTAGTCATCCTAAGAATTAAATCTTCACATGAATCAGTTCAGAAGCAAATGAACTCACTCATAAATAAACATATCCTCATTATATACAAATCTAACATTTTTTGGTTAAAATCGATGGAAAGGGTACAATTCTAAAAAAAGCCCTAAACCCGGACATAATATTCAGTTTAAACAGATTTCTTCCAACACGAAGTACAATTTCATACCAAATTTTCCAAACACAATCCTTAGATTTCAAGTATTTTGAAAACAAAAAAATCTTAGGGTTTTGGGTTTTTCTTGTTACCTTCGCGATGGAGACGACTGCACATGTTCAGTTGCAGACCTAAGTTAACGTTTCGATCTTTTACACTGACTGAAACGTTTTTCTCCGCTTCAAAGGTTTCTCCAGGTTTTTAGTGGGGGAAATAAATGTTCGATTCTAATTCCAGGGAAGCCGGACGTATTATCATCTTGTACTTCAAGGTTGCGAAACTCGTAGACTACTTCTGATACTCCGCTATTGCCCTAATATATTATCCACTTCCTTCACTTTTACTGTTTATACGTCTACTTTTTACTATCCAACATACCATACTCTAGATTTCGGTACTTATACGTACGTTCCGATAGATACTATACATATATGTATCGTTAAAAGCACTTAAAACAATTCTAGTTTACTCATTTTCTACAAGTTCCAGAACATATATAAAAGTTTCGATATCAAGACAAAAACGTCAACTGCTACGCGTAAACCCTTAAAAGTTACTTTCACATCAAATTGTTTCCTTACCTTATATCTAATTCTGAAATATCTTCTTCCAACTTTACTTGTGACACACGTCTCTAACAATTTGAGTTTAAACTATTAATCACTGGTTTCGGGACATATTTCATAGTGTCAAAAACATATGCGTTATTTTATCTTTTCACGTTGCAACACAAATTTTTTTTTCAATTCGTTGCGAAACTCTTTACTAAGTTCCGATACTTATCGGCTACGCCTTCTTTCCGTTTTCGCATATTTTTTATGGCAATCTAAATCAAACGATCAAAATCACAAATTTTTTTCATTCAACGACTCTAACATTCCGCCGTACATTAATGGTACACTAACTTGTTGTTCTTTAGATAAACCCCAACTGTGTGAAACCAACATCCCTCAGACGGTGCTTTGCTTTGTCCGTCCCGGCCTTCACGATCGGTGCCACGAGAGGGTGGTTTTCTCTCTCTAAGGACCGACAGTCGCCGGCGCAACGGAGAATGACTCCGACTGGTGGTTTGGACCGGTGTTGTGGAGCGAGTGCGGGGTGGATAGCGTCCGGGACAGCAGTTTTCAGGTGCGGTGTTGATCTGCCAGTGGCTCCGAGAACCGCCTTTCACCGGAGATTTGGGGTGACCAAAGAAGTTTCTCTCCGTTGGCGGCCGAGATCTGGTATTTTCTGGCTTACCCGAAAAGCATCTGAATCCTCTAAAGTCTGGTTTCGGCTGGATCGGAACCTACTTAGACTTTTGCTGGTGACCCAGAAAGTCTCTGGCCCTGTAGAGAGGTCGGTGAGAACAAGAAATTTTAAAAGGCTTCGCTGCCGTCTCACGGTTGGAAAACTGTCGCAGAGATCTGTTCGCGGAAGGAAGGTGGACAAAGGGCTTCAGACGGGAAGATTCGGCTAGAAAATTGGATGGGGAAGTGGCCGGACGACGAGAAACGAGCCTCTCCCCAACCCCCGGATTGGCGCCCGTCACCCTGCCGGAATCGGTTCTGAAGCTACACAAACACCCTTTCTCGAACCGACGACAGTGGGAATTCCTCTGTTAGGGGCATTCCGGTCTTTTCCCTTGGTGGCTAGCTCATTTCCCTTCTTAGTAGGTGTTGACTTTTTCTTGTGGAACAAGTCTGCCACCTTACTTTTGCTGCAGCATGGCCCAAGATTTGGTGGGATTTTACTTGCCCATTTCCTGCTTTTCTCGGAAATCTTTTCAGCCCCCAAATATTTTGTCAGCTTCCTTAATAGTGATTTCATCCTGGCTGGTTATGGACATAGGATTTGGGCAGCCCTTTCTCAGCTTAGGGACGACTTTGGCGGGACTTATCGCAATTTCTCTATTTCATGGATCGGATTTTTATTTATGTCGAGGACACTCAAGTGGATGTCAGACGCTAGTCGATAGTTTTCTCTCATGGGTGTTTGGGCATTTTCTATCAAGCAAGCGGATAACCCTGTAGAGGGTTATTCGCATCAGAAATGATCTCCGATGTCGCCACCATTTTTGACAGGGAGGGTCGAATTTTGGTGGTCGGTTTCAACCCTCTCCCATGGGTCCTAGTGTCTTTGTTATGTTTTTCCTTTTATTTATGTGACGTAGCTATGTGTTTTGTCACCGATGATGCATCTTGGAAGAAGTTGGGGTCTTGATTTTCCGGAATGAGTTTGGCTGAGATCCATGTTGAAGAATAACAGTTGTAATCACTGTAATTCTTAACAGAATAGGGTAAAAAACTATGAGTCAGCATTATAGTAAAAAGTTTGTTGCTAGGTTTGTTATTTTCAGCTGTATAAATACCCTGCAAATATCAATGAAAAAATCATCCCTTTCATCAACTTTTCACATGGTATCAACTGACCAGTAGGGTTCATTATCTTCCTTCTTTTTCCCATTTGATCCTTCGCCTCTCACCATGGTTACTCCTATCACTGCTTCGTCTGATACTTCCTCGCGTGAAGATTCCTCTGACCAATCGTTCTCAAACAAACGTATTAGTGTTCGATTGGATGAAACCAATTTTCTCCTTTGGAAGCAACAAGTGTTGTTGATGATCCGTGGCCATGGTCTTGAGAGCTTTCTGGCTTCCACAGCTGCTCCACCATCTCAGTTTCTTCCCTCTACTGACTCTGCTGCTCCTCCATCACTTAACCCAGCATATACGCGCTTTGTTCAGCAAGATAGCTCCTTGGCCTCGTGGCTCCTTTCCACAGTCAGTCCAGAGGTCCTTCCTCGTCTTGTTGGTGCTGATACATCTTCCAAAATCTGGCAAATCATCACTGGTATGTACTCCCAACTGTCCACTACCCGTTTGATGCATTTACACTGTCGCCTGCGATCTATCAAGAAGTGTGATCTTTCGATGAGAGCATACACCATGCAGATCAAAGAGATCTGTGATCTCCTTGCGTCTTGTGGCAGTCCGGTCTCTTCCATTGAGCAAATTGCCACCATTCTCAACGGCTTACCACCCGAGTACGATCCGTTCGTTGCAGTCATCTCGGCCAGCAGGGATCCTTATACAGTTGATAATGCAGTATCTGTTCTTATAGATGCCGAGACACGTGTTGCTGATCCTCTACGACTGCCTATTGGTATTCACAATACACAGTTTTCTGATGATTCTCGTCGTCGTGATTCCCCCATGTACTCCGGAGGGCGTTTCAAAGGTAGGCCCCGAGTTCAATGCCAGGTCTGTGGCAAACTAGGCCACCTTGCTGATAGATGTTGGCACCGCTTTGACAGGGATTATAAACCTAACACCACTGTTGCACCAAAAAAATCCTGCACCTACCCAGATCAACACCTGCTTTGCTCCTGACCATGATGATGTTGCTTATGATCCTTTTGTTACAACCGTTGCACCAGACCTTGCTGCTCCAGCTTCTACAACTGAATCCCCTCAGATCAACAGTCTCATGGCTACAATTTCCCCTTCTTCTTCGGTAACCTGGTTCCCCGACTCTGGTGCCACTCACCATGTCACTAATGCTTCAGGTACTTTGCACTCATCTCAACCTTATTCTGGTAAGGGAATGGTTCATATTGGTGATGGATCAGCACTTGCAATATCTAGTGTAGGGCAATCAGAGTTTCTTACTCCTACACATAGACTTAAGCTCTCTCATTTACTTCATGTACCTCAGATTACACGCAACCTTCTTTCTGTTTCGAAATTTATAGAAGATAATAATGTGTTCTTGGAATTTCATGCCCATTCTTGTTGTGTGAAGGATGAAGCTATTGGTTCGATAATTCTGCATGGCAAACAAGAATGAGGTATCTATACCTTCACTGGTGTTTCAGATTCTAGTTCAGCTCTCTCATGCACAGTTACTCCTCCCTCTCCTTACTGGTTATGGCACCAACGGCTTGGTCACCCATCCAAAGAAGTGCTTCAGCATACACTCAAAAAACAATTAGTTTTAGATAAACATACCATTTGTAAAGCTTGTCAAGCTGGCAAGAGTCATGTACTTCCTTTCCATGATTCTACAACAGTGTACTCATCTGCTTTTGATCTAGTTGAAATAGACCTTTGGGGTCCTGGTGCTGAAAATTCGAATGGTTTTCTCTACTATATTTCTTTTGTTGATCTTCATACAAGACACTGCTGGATTTATTTGCTTAAAAGGAAATCTGAGGCCTCTGCAGCCTTTCACCTTTTTCATGCTCTTGTGAGTAACCACTACAATAGCACCATCAAAGCTATTCAAACAGATGGTGGCAGTGAATTCTTTTTCCTTGACAATCTGCTTCCTTCTCTTGGCATTCAACGACGCATTACGTGTCCCTACACCTCTCAACAGAATGGTGTAGTGGAACGCAAGCACAAGCATATCACAGAAATGGCTCTCACTCTTCTTGCTCAAGCATCCATGCCATTGAAGTTCTGGTCCTATGCAGTTTTAACTGCTGTCTACATTATCAATCGCTTGCCCAGCAAGACACTTGGTCATATTTCACCCCATCAGCAGCTTACATCCAAGGTACCAGATTACTCCTTTCTCAAGGTTTTTGGTTGTGAGTGTTTTCCCCATTTGCGTCCTTTTCAACAACACAAATTATCCTTTCGATCCAAACCCTGATTATTCCTTGGTTACTCCCCTAAACACCATGGCTATCAGTGTGTTGATGAAACTGGCAAAATCTACATCACTCGAAACATGGTATTTACTGAGCACATCTTTCCCTTCTCATCCCCTTCTATGCCCACATCATCCAATTCCATTTCTACACCACCTTTTCCACATGTTCCTGGCTCTTCCATCACTTCACCTTCTCCTCCTATAACTTCCCCTACTACAACACCTGAACCTCCTACTATGCCACCCACCTCTACTATACCTGAAGCTCCAGATGTCTCCCCACCTGAAACTACTCCACATGACATTTCCTCTTCGATACCCCTTCCAGATCTTTCACATCCACCTACCACTACCTCTACTGATCATATTGACCCTATGCAACCTTCACAACCCACTGGTAACACTCACACTATGCTTACAAGGAGTAAACATGGCATCTTCAAACCAAAGATTTATCATGTTCAAGTACATACTACTCCTACTACAGTTCATGAGGCTTTTCAAGATTCAGCATGGTCTACTGCTGTTCATGATGAATTCACTGCTCTTACAACAAATGACACATGGGATTTAGTTTCACTACCTATTGGGAAGCATGCTATTGGTTGTAAGTGGATTTTTCGAATCAAACACAACCCTGATGGTACTGTGAATCGATTCAAAGCACGCCTTGTTGCAAAAGGCTATACACAAGTACCTGGCTGTGATTTCTTGGAAACATTCAGTCCAGTTGTTCGTTTTCCTACTATCAATATTTTAATATCATTGGCAGTCACATACTCTTGGCCTCTTCATCATATTGATGTCAATAATGCCTTCTTGAAAGGCGATCTATCCGAGGTTGTGTATATGCATCAGCCTCCTGGCTTTGTTCAACTTGATTCTGAAGGTGTTCCTCTTGTATGCAAACTGAAGAAGGCCATCTATGGGTTGCGTCAAGCTCCCAGGAATTGGTTCGAAAAGCTTAAGCACAGCCTGCAATCTCTTGGTTTTCAAGCTTCCCAAGCTGACAGTTCCTTATTTCTTCGAAAAACATCCTCCACTACACTCTATATTGTTGTTTATGTGGATGACATCCTCCTCACTGGCAATTCCATCACTGATGTTCAAACTGTCATTGACTTTTTACATGCTCAATTTACTATCAAAGATCTTGGCCAGCTTCATTTCTTCCTGGGTCTTGAGGTTCAACGCACAAATAATGGATTATTTCTGCATCAACATCAGTATGCTACTGACTTGCTTAAGAAGACTGGCTTTCTTGAATGCAAAGAAACATCCACACCTATGGTTATCTATCCTAAGCTCAGCAAACATATTGGTGAGCCATTGAGTGATGTTCAAGGCTTTCGTAGCGTAGTAGGAGCACTCCAATACTTATGTCATACACGTCCAGATTTGGCTTATGCTGTCAACAAGGTAGCTCAATATATGCAAGCTCCCACTGATGTTCATTGGCATGCTGTTCAACGTATACTTCGTTACATCAAAACCACCCTCCACTTTGGTCTTTGGTTTGAACGTCAACAACCTGAATCTCTTCTTCTTACTACCTTCTCCGATGCTGACTGGGGCAGTGACATCGACGATCGTCGTTCAACTTCCGGTCATTGTGTTCTACTTGGCCATCATACAATCTCCTGGAGTGCTCGTAAGCAGCGAGCTGTTTCACGCTCTACTGCTGAATCAGAATATAGGAGCCTTGCTGACACGTCTGCTGAAGTTCTTTGGATTCGTTCTGTCCTCACAGAGATGGGAATTCAACTACTTGATGTTCCAATCATCTGGTGTGATAACACCAGCACTGTTTCCATGGCGGCAAACCCTACTTTTCATGCCAAGACCAAACACGTTGACCTCGACCTTCACTTTGTACGAGAGAAGGTGGCAACTGGATCACTCCAAGTAAACTATGTGCCTGTTCACTGTCAACTTGCGAATATCTTAACCAAACCCTCTGCAGTTCAGCATTTTGAAGATCTTCGACGCAAACTCCATGTTCTACCACCTGCCACTGTGTCTTCTTCTGAAGAAAAAAGAAACGATGGGAATGTTGAAGAATAACAGCTGTAATCACTGTAATTCTTAACAGAATAGGGTAAAAAACTATGAGTCAGCATTATAGTAGAAAGTTTGTTGCTAGGTTTGTTATTTTCAGCTGTATAAATACCCTGCAAATATCAATGAAAAAATCATCCCTTTCATCAACTTTTCACAATCCATCGTGTCGATTGCCTTGATAAGGGCCGTTACCGTCCTAACGGAAGCTTGCCTCTGGATAGAGTTCTCAGGCGAAGACATGATGGTGTTGATCTATCAGGCTTATTGGAAGGCTCGTTTTGTCACCAGCATAAGGCTTCCAGGATTGTTCTTGTTTGCCGAGTTTTCCCCACTGATGTTGGTGGACACGGCTGTTTGGTCCTTTGGCAAGGGCATGTGTTTTCTGTTGTGTTCTGCTTATCTGTGGAGTTTTTAGCCGCTTTCCCTTGGTCTAGTTTTATGCAGCTTTCGTTTCTGATCTGTGGTTTGATTTTCTGTTTGTGGTCCTTAAATTTGTCTGATTGTCGAGTCTGTATCTTTTCTTATGTTTAGTAATGAAAGTTATTTTTGAAAAAAGAAAAAAAAATAGATAAACCCCAACTGTCCATTTCCGTTAATAGAGAGAAAACAAAGAAGTTTGTCGGGTTGCAGCAGCAGCACACATGGATTGGTGACAAGGACGATGATATGATCACCAGAGTCTTTTAATTCGACCTTTTCTTCATAATTCTTCCCTGCTTTCTTATCCAAGCATCTAATAAGCATATTCCTCTTCTCTTCTCTCTCCCAATAATTCATTTTCTTTCAATTGTATTTTCATCAGTTAATTACACTTGTTCATGATTTTAAAACGTTGAATTTTGACTGTTTGGTGATATTTCTTGACTCTTTAAGCCTCTAACTCAGCTCTACTATAATCTAATCAACCTCCAAACTTAACTTGTTATTCTGGGTAATTCTTGAATCACCAAAGTTTATCTTAGAAAGATTCTCATGGCCAATATTTTATGTAGTAATATTTCAGTTTACTAATTATTATACATAGAATTGGTAGAAAATAATTGGTTTTGTTTTAGCATAATACACTTCAATTCCTGCTGCTAGGGCTAGGGATTCGATCATTTAAAGAAAAACAGAGAAGCCTCCGCGAATTTTCAAGTTGATAGCAAATCAATTGAGTTCGGTAAGTCGGGAGTTTATAGCGTATTTGGCTGTTTTACTTATTTGGGATACACCCTCTTTTCTGGTTCTTCATCATATGTTTGTGCTGATGTTAAATCATATTATTTCAATGGCCATTATTTTTCATCTTCCCTCCATTTTCTGGGTTAAAATCTGTTTTCTTGCTTCGAATTGTCTTCCTTGGAAGTTTCTTTTGAACCAATAAACACTTGTTCTGGAGGATATTCTATTGCAGAATGAATAAGGAGCGTTTTAGATAGAATATTCACCTTGTCTTTCAACTTCCTTCATTCGTTTTTGTTGTTTTAAAAGTTTCCCAGCATTACTTCTCCTACGGGTTTTGGTGTTTCCATGTCTTTCTTTTTATGATTCATGTTTTGTGTAAATTGAATGACTAAGATGTTGACATGTGTCTCAGTAGTAGAAGAAGATTGAAGCCATATAGGTAAGAGGAATGAGCCAACCGAAAATCAAGCGTCGTGTGGGTAAATACGAGGTGGGAAGGACTATTGGGGAGGGGGCATTTGCAAAAGTGAAGTTTGCAAGAAATTCTGAGACAGGGGAACCTGTTGCACTTAAGATCCTTGATAAAGAGAAGGTTCTTAAGCACAAGATGGCTGAACAGGTATCTTTTGACCCATTATTTCTCTCTTTCTTCATGGTTTGAGAAAGAATTTTTTTTCTTATTTATTTTTGTTACATTTACTGATGAAAACCTCCTCCATGCTTCTATTTTAATAG
Source organism: Hibiscus trionum (assembly GCA_030270665.1). Classification (NCBI taxonomy): domain Eukaryota; kingdom Viridiplantae; phylum Streptophyta; class Magnoliopsida; order Malvales; family Malvaceae; genus Hibiscus; species Hibiscus trionum. The sequence continues at coordinate 32,473,852 of BSYR01000026.1, read as the reverse complement.
TTTGTCAATGCTACTGTAATCACATTTTAGTAAGTTAAGATTTTGTATCCAATTTCTTGGATTTTTTTCTGCTTGTTTTCGCAGATCAAGCGGGAAATAGCAACAATGAAGTTGATAACACATCCAAATGTTGTCCGTATATATGAGGTTTCTCTTTATTTTTTTGTGTTCTGGTTCGGTTGGGAGGGGGAGGGGTGTCTTGGTTTATTAAGTACTGTATACTTGTATTCTGTTTTCGCCTTGGTTTTCATTAGAGTATGTTGAGGATTTATACTGCAAAATTTATATTTCTCAATAGCGGGATGGGGACTTGTACTCTTTACCAGGATCTTCTATTTTGAAACAAAGCCTTCCTTAATTTTTGTCTTTAGCAGTAATATGGGTGGCATTTTCTTTCTCCAACCTTGAACATTTTATGGAGATTTTTGGAATTTATCGTGTATATATATAAATTTTGAGCAGAAAACCAGTGTTGGCATCTTGAAAAAATTATTTTATTTGTAGCATGCATATGTGCGTCTGTGAACTGTCTGCAGAAGTATGCACCTAGTCTAGATATATGATTAAGATGAGAGAACAAATATTTTGATAACCAATCTCTTGCAATGCCTATGTGAAAATTTTCACTCTCTTTACATGATTTCATGGATTTATCCTTCCGTCTGATATTTATACTTTATAACTACTTAATGATGCTTTGTGCTGTTCTGTGTGTCAGTTATCGAAGAAAAGCAGACCAAGCAACAAGCTTTAAATTATTTATCAGATTATTTTGTATGATTTTGTTCAGGTAATGGGAAGCAAGACAAAGATATTTATTGTTTTGGAGTTTGTTACCGGGGGAGAACTCTTTGACAAAATTGTGAGTTGGTGAATCTTGGACATCCCGAATCCCCCCCCCCCCCCCCCCCCCAAAAAAAAAAAATGCTATTTATTTAATAACAATCAGGTTTTATCACATTGGGAAAATAATTGAAGCTCATGAACTTGCAACTGCATGTTATCATGAACTAATATTTTTTCTAGTATTAACATTGCTAACAAATCTGTAGCTAACCACTAGCTGATGAAATTTCTTCCCGTTTACATGGCTTTGCTTGTGATATGGCTTTAACAATTTCTTAATTCTGAAGGTAAACCATGGACGGATGAGAGAAGATGAGGCACGGAGATACTTCCAGCAGCTCATTAATGCTGTTGATTATTGCCATAGCAGGGGTGTTTACCATAGGGACCTGAAGGTATTTTTACTTGACACCCTTCAGGGGGAATTTGTTTATCCTTGCATAATTGTGTCCACTCCATGCATGCATGTTATGCTGTAAGCAAATGAAGTTCCTTTAAACTTTCTTGTGATGTTTTTTGCAGCCTGAAAATTTGCTGTTGGATGCTTACGGTAACCTCAAAGTTTCTGACTTTGGATTGAGTGCACTATCTCAGCAAGTCAGGGTAATTTATAGCCTTTTCTTTTTCCTTCGAAATGGTGGGTGATTATTAAACTTCAAAGCCTGAATGCTGAAGCATTCTTAGGTCCTCAACCTTTTTCTTTGAACTACGAAGTCATCCAAGCTTATTGATGGTGACCGTGCGAAGTAAAATTGTTGCAGAGTGGAAAGGCAAATGAACATTGGTGATAACGATTGAGATAGCAAGCATTTGTGTGAGTGACTTAGTGTGTTTCTAAACAAAAAGCAATAATAAAATGAAGGATTATGGAATTATTGGTTTCTTGTTTCATCTCAAGCTTGGACAGTTTAGTTAGGGCCTTCAGAGTTGTTGAAAGGACAAGTTCCATTGTGTAGTTTGATCATTCGCAATGAGTTAAATTTTCGCATAGATTGTCCTCCTTATGCCACTGTATGTAATTGTAAACCAGTAACATATAAACTGAATAATCTGTGCATGGTGACCTCAAAGCTTGTGAATAAGGAAATGGATGCTAGCATGCATAGTCAAGACCATAGATATTCTGTTGTCCGTGCTGTTTATCTACTTATTTGGCAAGTATTTTAAACTTCCGAATCCTGATGTAACTGATTCAGTAAATGTGCAAGATTTGTTCCATCTCTTTAGCTTTGATGGCTTTTAGAACAACCCCAAACATTTCTAATCCAAAGTAGAATTTGTAGGAAGATGGTCTCCTTCACACTACATGTGGGACACCAAATTACGCTGCTCCTGAGGTGTGGACAATTGTTAAATCACATTAATTTTCGCCTAGCATTTGCACCATAGAAACCCATTTATTAACAATTTTATGCCTTTTTATATAGGTCCTTAATGATAGAGGTTATGATGGGGCGACCGCGGACCTCTGGTCGTGTGGCGTGATACTCTTTGTGTTGCTTGCAGGTTACTTGCCTTTTGATGATTCTAATCTTATGAACTTGTATAAGAAGGTTAGCATTTCCTAGTTGATGTCACAGTTATCCAGCATTTTCATTGCCTGTTCTTACTCTCATTTTTTCAAATTTCCAGATTTCAGTAGCTGAATTCACTTGCCCCCCTTGGCTATCTTTTAGTGCGATGAAATTGATTACTCGAATCCTGGATCCAAACCCAATGACTGTAAGTTATTATACCTAACTCTCTACCATCAATTGTTCCTGACTTACGATCAGAAACATTTCCATACTGAAAGATGTATTATTCTATCTGCTCCATCACTTTTTCATCTTTTCCCACTCTGAAAGATATGTAATTTGGTAACCTCAAGATCTGAATATAATTCAAGGAAAGATAACTCACACCTTATGCAAGGGTTTTCATGTTCGGCACTAGACCTTCCTATCTTTTTTCATGATCCAGTTCTCGACAAGTCCACCTATGAATTTGACTATCGATATATTGATCATCTATTCCAAATTTTGAAGTTGATTGTCTCTAACTATGTTATCAATGTACACAAATTTCAACCACAAATATATAATAATTGACTAGTTTTTTAATTAAAACCGCAAACAAAAGACAACCGTTCACCACAAGGTGGGTTCGGCTACAATGTTCATATTATGCAGTTCTTTTCTTTTTATGGCTGCAACAAAAATAAACTCAGGGTACTTTTGATAGTGTTTATTTGGTTAAATAATAAATAGTAAAAGTTGCATTTAGATCTGCATCCGGGCTTTTGCACATTTTTCCAAGGCAACACCGATGCTTCAACTTTGTAGAAGTGCTCCACTATTAAATCTCTGAGTAGCACGTTGGCCTTTAATGTTCGATAATGATTTGCCTTTCACAAACTTTTGTCCTGCTTTTTTGTAACTATTGACTTGCATGATATTAATGTGTACACATCTCTTTCTTGCATTTCAGCGCATTACCATACCTGAAATTTTGCAAGATGAATGGTTTACAAAAGATTACAAACCTCCTGTGTTCGAGGAGAAAGATGATACAAACTTAGATGATGTAGAAGCTGTATTTAAGGATTGTGAAGTAAGTGGATGAAACATAAGTATACAAATGCTGTTATATTTGGTGCTTCTTAACATTTTTTCTTAGCAACTCTATGTTGTTGGTTTGTAACAGGAGCACCATGTTACAGAAAAGAGAGAAGAACAACCAACAGCTATGAATGCTTTCGAGTTGATTTCCATGTCGGAAGGGTTGAACCTTGGGAATCTGTTTGATGCAGAACAGGTTTGTATTTTAAAACGCTTTTCCTTTCCTTATCTTTATTTGTTTGCATCTTGACTGTCGAAAATGGTGGTTGCCTTTTCTTTAAATGACTTTATTACCATTTACAAGGAAAATGCACGGCACATCCAATTCCTGATAAAATATTATTAGATATTGTTAGGCTATCAAGGCTGATTAACTATCTAACCTCCTTTTTCTTACTTCCTTAATTGTGATTTTAGAAGTTTATAAAGTTTGGTTAAGAAAGTATCAAGTGTACATCAAAAGATCTTCCGGTTTTCGGAGAATAAGCTGAAACTGGAGTAGTTGTCATCTACGTTACTTGGACTTGTATGCAAGTGTTGACTATGGTTATTTTCCAACATGGGTATGTTCATTTTTTTCCATGTATTTGGAGGGTCCTCGGAGTTTCATATCTCCATACCCATATTCGAATATATGTCGTTGATAAACAAAGAATTACGAGATTCGAGAGAAGAATTTTATTCTCATATGTAAAACTCAATTACTCAAAGAATGAGAACATACATAAACAAGTAGAATTGGCCTAAGGAAACTAGTGAATCTGTACATAAATGAAAAAAACCTTGATCTTTAGCTATCTAATCACCAAGAATAAGCTTGGTAGAGCTGTAGATAGTCAACAGTCAGGTGCGGGTATTTCAAGCAAAATAAAGTGTTGGAGCAACATTGGCTGTCACAAAATCATTTCATGATTTAAAAGCAGACATATAATGCCCTCTGGTTGAGAAAGAAACTACTAAGATATATATATAATATGTATGGTTTTACAGTGGCAAACTTCAAAATATTACAATATGAAAATCTGAGTCTCATATTAAAGTTAACTATTAGTTGTTTCATTTTCTGCAGGGATTTAAGAGAGAAACAAGGTTTACATCAAAATGTCCCGCTAATGAGATTATTCATAAGATCGAGGAAGCTGCAAAGCCTCTTGGGTTTGATGTACACAAGAAAAAATACAAGGCGAGAAAATTTTACACATGCTATAAAGGTAAATTGTTGGAATCCATACATTGAGTTTGCTTATTTCTTTTTCGTTTTTTCTTGTGCGTGTGTAGATGAGACTTGAGAATTTGAAAGCTGGAAGGAAAGGAAACCTTAACGTGGCCACGGAGGTAACTTACAGCAACATTTTATTTATTTTTCGGCTTACGTTTTGTACTTGTATAACTCTTACTATGTCAATTAGATATTTCAAGTGGCACCTTCTTTACATATGGTTGAGGTGCGAAAAGCTAAGGGTGATACTTTGGAATTCCATAAGGTACCACTTAATTCTTTCATTAAAGTTTCATTATGTTTTCTAGATATATCATGTCTTTCCAAGTTGGACAAACTACCGACGAGAGTAGATAATCTTTTGTCCCCTAATGATTGACTGCTGGTAGCCAATGAAATCGGAGTGTTCTTCCTTGTCAGCAAACAAAGTTCGGTTAAATGTGTATGGAAAGTCCCAAATGACTTGTTTTTCTGTCATAGTTATTGGATTTGAGGTTGTTCACCGCATGGTTGACTTCTCACTATCAAAATTGATGGTCTAATAGCAAATAAGGTCTAATAGTGATCAAGTAATTGTCCTAAAATAGATAGTGGTTTAGCCTTCAGAATTAAGAACGAGAAGAGACATGTAATGATGTAACCCCTTGGATCTTTAGTTAGGAGGTTGTTAGCTTTATCAAATAAGGTATAAAAGTTACACAAGTTCGAGTTTAATGGAGTGATAAGCCAGGGGACCGAGATTACACTTCTGTCTACAGATTCCGGACACCTTGTCTATTCTAAAGTTATTTTGTTATTAATTAGAATCTATGCCACTCTCTCTGACACAGATGTAAACGACGGAACATATGCATTAGACTTGAGTGTCGGACACGGATACTTTGACAGAAAAAATGAGTTGGAGCAGCATAGGTTATAATAAATTGTGCTGGCCTTTGAAAGCCTTGTTTGTTTTTGCTCTGCAGTTCTATAAAAACCTTTCGAGCTCGCTCAATGATGTTGTTTGGAAAACTGAGGAGGACAGGAAAGAAGTGAAGTAAAGGAATGTTGCCGACCGGCCAATGTTTCCGAGGATAATGGCTCTGATCTTCTTCCAATGCCTCCATTGCCCTCTACTCATTCTTTTTGCTTCCCAGGTGGTTTTCTTAATTTTTGTAATCTGTATCGCTTGTAAGATTAAACGGCCATAGATCTTCCAGTTGTTTTCCTTGTTATTAGTGTTGGAAAAGATGGATGATTCCTATGGAATGCAGTGTTCTGGTTTACCCTTTTATGCTAAAACATCATGGTGAGTGGTGCTAAATGAGTAAATGATATTAAAAAAAAAAAACGTGTTCTCATTTTTGTGGTTGTTATTTATTAGAATTTAAAAGTATGTTTTTCTATTTATTGTTATTTTGATTTTGTTTCCTGTTTAACTTTTAAATATTAAATATATTATATTTTAATAGATTTATATTTAATACAATGGCAATGAGAAAAATAAGTATTTTAATTTTAAGATTTTAGAATTTAATTCTTAGTTTAGAATCTATAGTTTACTTTTAAGATTTTAACCTGTAAAACTTAGATTTTAATCTTAAATCTCACATTCTAAACACCCTAAACCTATGCCTATAAACTTTAACTTGAATCCCAAACACTAAACTAAAGCGCTTGTACAAAAAAAAATTTCATCGTTCGTCTATGGAATAATTACCCTATTTTAATTAAAAGATAGTCATTCTATAAAAAATTTACATCTCTTTCTTTCTGATCAAACATAAAGAAATTATATTCTCATACTAAAATTTAAACTCATACAAGATAAAACAAGAGGAGCATGTCATTAATGGATCTCAACCTTCCTCTTTCTAATAACTACTCTAAAACAATTTTTCACTTTCCTCTTTCTAATAACTACTCTAAAACAATTTTTCACTTTGAAAATGTATTTCTTTAAAAATATTATTTTATTAAAGCTTAAGAATTTAAGAAGCTTGTAAACTTACGAAAGCAATCAATTAAGTTTTTGAATTTTTTTTTCACCCAATTCAGTCATTAAATTAAGAAATTAAATCATTTAAGTCCTTCGACCAGTTATGACCATTTATTATTGATATTTTTTTCTTTAAATATTATTGGCACACACTACAATATAATTTTATCATGTTTCATTTACAGAATTTTTTTTAAAATATTTTTTATAAATTTTATAAATCTATTAGAATTTTAGGACTTTTAAATAATTTTTTTAAATAAAATAAAAGATAAACTATACAGATGACCACCTAACTATGAGCTTGATGTCAATTTGACCACTATACATTCAATTTTGGCAATTATATCACGTAATTATTTAAGTGGTTCCAATCAAGTCACTCATTGTTAAAACATAGCGGAGATGATGATGTGGCAGTTAATAAAAAATTGTATAATTACACATTTAGTCCGTGTTATTTGTATATTATATTAATTTAGTCCATAATAATAATTAATGGCACGTGTCATCATCTGATTTGTTGATATTATTATTATATATTTATTTACTTTTTAATAAATTTGCATCTAATTAAACAGTAATACGTGTCACTGTCAGATTAAACAAAAACTTCTAAAGCAAGAGCATACCTTTACTTCCTGTCAAACAATTGAGCCAAACCTGCTAAATGCAATATGGCTTACAAATTATGTTACTAAAGGGTAACATATGGGAGATAAAAAATAAAGTTTAAACGAGAGCAAATTTTATATATTAAGTTATTATATATTTAATAATGTTATTAATATACTAATAGTCTAATATAATATTTTAGATATGAAATTACTAATATATTTAATAAACTATTATGTAATAGTTTAAGAAGATTATATTGTTAATATCTTGCACTAATTATAATTTAAAATATATAAAAAATGTTGTTAACTTTAATTTAATTATTAAATTTATTTAACCGGATTAGATGTTTTATGCATTATGAATGTGTCATGTTCGAATCCCTTAAAATTACATTTACGTTCTTTTGTTGGGCATTAACAGCATGTTAAGACATATATTAAATGTGGTATTTCATATCATAAAACCACCCTTGGTCTAGTGAAAACGCATGCCATTTTAACCATTTAAACTTAGGTTTGAATCCATGCAAGGCTATCGTTTTGCTTTCAATTTTTCTTTCTTCAATCAGGTGACACGTGTTATTACCTGATTGGATGAGGAAAATAAACTAAATAAAAATTGGTAAAGTCTTCCAATAAGGTGGTGACACGCTAATTGAATAATTAATTTATTTTATTAGATTATAATTAGGATTAAATTGATATATTCTGTAAATAACGGGGACTAAATGTGTAATTATACAAATTTTTTAACAGCCACATCAACTTTTCCATTTTTTTTAACGGTTGGTGGCTTAATTGGAACTATTTAAATAGTTAAGTGGTATATTTTCCAAAATTGAAAGTATAATGGTCAAATTGACACCAACCCCATAGTTAAGTGGTCATCTGTGTAGTTTACCCAAAATCGTAAAAAATGTCAAGCGAAAACACTTTGATTTTTTTCAAAAGTTTAAGAGCTTCTTACACCTTTAAGCCTTTTATTAAAAATATTTCCTTAAAATTATTATTTTTATAGTCAATAATACATTGGCTCAATGGTCATTTATATTTTAAATCACTAAACTTAACATTCACTTTCATTTACTGTTGGGTTTTTCGGTGCTCGATTCCTTCAACCGTTCTTGCTCGCCAAGTGGTGGAGAAGTGGAATTTTGGGTGAAAGAGGTGTGAAAGCTAAAAAGATAAGATAAGACAAGATGATTTATAGTGGTTCAACCTTCTAACCAAGGTCTACATCCACTACCTTAGCTTCCCACTAAGGATTTCCAATCAATCCACTATTGATTCGTCCCCTTTTCTAGGCTTAGGAGGAAACCCTTACAAACCGGTCAAGCTTTCTACCCAAAGCCTTGATCAAACCCTCTTTACAAAGAGATAAAAATAAGCAAACTCAAATCCCTCTAATAGGTATTTGTTTGTACAATTAAGCTCTCACCCAATCCTAAAACACTTGAGTAAATCTAACAATTTTGGCTCACTAGTGTTTGTCTATACAAGGAATTGACAATTAAGCACTAAGACACATTTTGATCATATGTTGTATTACAATTGAAGCATTAACCATTACTAGATGCTTGGAGGTCCCTTTTATACTCCTTAATGAGTTTGTAGCCGTTACTAGCCGTTGGGGTTGAATTGGAGCCGTTGGAGACTTTATTTCCCACCATAAATGTAACACCCGGGTTTAGGGGTCGGGTGAAAATAATATTTTAATATTATTTGGGCTCGGTTTTATTATAAAAAAATGATTCTTTCAAATTTTGAGTTTTAAAATAAATAATTTAAATGGGACAAATTGATTTAATTGCAAGTTGAAGAGCTTTTTAAGGATCAATGAAATAGCCATTTATTAATGGCCTTTTTGGTAATTTACCCATAATTAAATTTAAAACCCCTTTATATTAAGATAAGCATTATCATCATCTTCCTCCCTCCCCAATTATTTCATTCTCACGACAAAGGGGAGAGTTTTCTCCAAGTCACTATTTCATCTCCTTCCTCCCTCGTTTTGGCTCGGTTTTGAAAGGTAATTACGTTTTTGACTTGCTCTCAACTTCCTCTCTTCAAAAGTACAAGTAGTTTTCATTTTCATCCATGTTTTAGAAATTTGATGTTTTGGAGATTTGAATAAAAATGGTAGTTTTATGGAGTTTAACTTGATATTTTGATTAAACAATGATAGATATGAAGTTTATGAACCAAAGGGTTCAACATATATGATTTTTAAAGGGTTTTGTTAAGTTTCCCGAATTTGTGTTTTGGAGGGTTTTTAGGAGGGTTTTAAAGTGGTTTTGGGGGTGGTTTGATGTTGGTTTTCGAGGGCTGTTGTTAGTATGATGTTTGAGGATCATTTTGGGTGCGATTGATGTTTGTTTGGGTGCTTGAAATGAGAGTTTTCAGTGGGTCAAGTGGGCTGCTCGAAAATCCTGTTTTTGGTCTAGTTTTGAGTGTTGAATGCTTGGTAATGATAATCCGGGTTAGTTACGATGACAAGATATTGATTGTGGATGTTTTGTTTGTGTTTGGGATTGATTAGAATCAAGTGGGCACCGGTGAAGCATCGGAAGTGAATCCGGGAAATTGAAGACAATTGCTTGCTTGGTCTTGAGCTCGGGAGTTTAGGTGAGTGGTTAAATATTTCTAAATGGTTTTCAAGTGTTGGTTCAAGCATGTGAACTAGGTTGGGATTAGTAGACCCACCTAGAGTTGGGATTAGAGTGGTAGCCTAATCCCAAGCTTTAATTAGAGACTTTGGTTGCACTCTTTAATGGTCGTATATGCCTCGTGTTGAATTGTGATGGTGTTGGTTATATATGTTGTATACATGTATGTTGAGGCATGATGGATGCATTGTTACATGCATGTGGATGATAAATGTGATGGAAATATACATATGACATATGAGGTGATATTTGTGTCATTGAGATGCATGTAGTGTTGACATGTGTAATGTTGTTATGAGGTGATTGCTTGATCCGAGGATCATGGTGAGTACATGCTAGGCATGGAAATGTGGTTTGTGCATGATAGTAAGTCATTGTGAGTACGTGCTAAGCACGGAAGTTGTTAATAAATGATATTGTGGAATGTATTAGTATTGGCACTAGTATACTTGGGTACAAATGATCGATCATTAGGATGTTAGTGTGTACACATGAGTCAAAAGTCGCGCGTGGCCTTGGTGGCGTTGAGTCATCAAGGAGGAGTACGGGTACGCCCGGAAATTTATATATATTCTACGTGATGATGAGTGGAATCCCATCCGTAGGGCATGTGGCGATGAGTGGAATCCCGTCCATGCAGGGTCGGTGATGAGTGGAATCCCATCGACGGGCGTGAGGATGAGTGGAATCCCCTCCGCGTGAGATGAGGCGTGAGGATGAGTGGAATCCCCTCCGCGTGAACGGTGATGAGTGGAATCCCACCGCCAGGTAATGGTTGTGTTGTTGGATGTGAGTTCCAACGGTTATCCGTGTATTCGAGTCATAGCTAGGTGCCAATACGGATTGTATTTATGTTGCCATTATATGGTTAATTGTGAGCTAATGAGATTTGTGATGTGTTGCTAACATGGTTTAATATATATGATTTCATGAATTGTGGTATTAAACATGTTGAGCATGACATGACATTGAGTATATGTTCATGCATCATTTTATGATCATGGCTCGTGTGGACCGGAGGTATGAATATGCATTTTATCTCAGTTGTATCTCGTGTTTGGACCCTGCATTGTTGAGGTTGTTTTTAAAGAGCTTACCCTCACTAAGCTTTTATGCTTACGCTCTCTTTTGTTCGACAATGCAGATAACTAGCTTGTGGGTGGCAAGGGCAAGGAAAGGTCTTCAGGTGTTGCTTTTGGTGAGCTCAATGTATGAGTTTTAAGTAATAAAATGTAATAGTTAAGCAATGGGATAGGTGTTATTGATTTAAATGCCTTGTTGTATGTTGAAGTGGTGTGGCTCTTGGATGCCTTGTTGAATTGTAAAGCTTGCTTATGATGCATGACTTGTATGCCTACATGTTTTGGTTGCTAAGGCTTGATATCTTAAGTGCTTGAGTGACCATATATGCATAAATTGCTCTTTTGTTAGAATGCCATGTATGAATGCTTTAATCCATGTTTGAGTGATTCCTCTGGCTTAAATATGTGTGTTTTCATGCTTGTATATGCTTAGGTGAGTCGAGAATTGCATCTAGAGTCGTGTTTGAGGTCGTTTAGCTTAAAATTGTGGACTTGCAGTGCAGGGCGTATCGATACGCTAAGGGCTGTATCGATACGGCCTTGCTCATAGAGAACACAATTTGGCTGGGCGTATCGATACGTGGGGTGTATCGATACGGTCCCAACTCTCTGAAATTCAGGTTAGGCTGGGCGTATCGATACACAAGGGTGTATCGATACCCTCTTAACTCTCTGTAATCTTGGGGAATTGTGGAGTGCATGGCGTATCGATACGGTGTCCAAGCGTATCGATACGGTTCAACCTAGTTGACCAAGTGGTGTTGACCGAGAAGGGCGTATCGATACGCTCAAGGGCTGTATCGATACGGTCTTCTTATGTTGACCATAGGGTGTTGACTTTGGTCAAGGCGTATCGATACGCTCTGAAGGCGTATCGATACGCTCTGAATAAAAGGGTTAAATGGGTTGTTTTAAGGTGCTGTTTTGGTTGGTCGTTGCTATAGAGTTGTGTTTCCGCTGTCGTGTTTCACTTAGGACTTAATAAGGCATTTAGACAAGATTAATTGAAAAAAAAAATAGGGTTGCTAACCGAGGGAGAGTTCCTTAGGGAGTTTTCACTCGGTTTTCCCCGTGTGGCTCTCTCGGACCGGTCATCCGGCCAGACCGGGACGAGGAGGTTACAATAAATGCAGTTCTGCAACTCCCCGTTTCGAAACGCTCGCCCCCGTTTCGAAACACTCTTGAAATAGAAAGAGTCGTAGCAATCTGATGCAGCACCCGTATCGAAACGCCCTTGGTCGTATCGAAACGCTCTGCATTTAAAAGGTAGTTGGAAAATAGCCGTTGGGGTTTTATGACCGTTGAGGCCATGCCACATAGGCGTATCGAAATGGGTAAGACCGTATCGAAACGCCAAGCAAAAATACACACCCAGATTGAAACCCGTTTCAAAACAGCTTAAGGCTGTATCTAAACGTTTTGCCACTGTAAATACCCGTATCGAAACACCTAGAGGCGTTTCGAAACGCCTGGGTGGTTTTGTTGGATTTGGCTTTGAAAACATTTGAAAACCTTTTTGAAATATCCCATAAACATAGTATCAAGTTGTTTGGACTTAGAAATGGTTTTGAATTCTTTTTAACTTTGTCCAAAACATTTTTCAATTATTATATCAAAACATTAGTTCTACATTTACATTACAAACTTTTAATTTAATCAAATTACATTATTGAACTTTAATATTAATAAACTAATTCACTTATATTGGCATCGTGTTGGGTTTTATGGTGCTCGATTTCCTTCAACCTATGTGTTTGCCAAGTTTGGAGAAGATTGGATTTTTGGGTGTTAAAGTGGAAGCTAAAAGATTGGAATTGGACACAAGGATTTATAGTGGTTCGACCTTCTAACAAGCACATACATCCACTACCTTAGCTCCCCACTAAGGATTTCAACCAAATTCACTAAGAATTTCGTCCCCTTTTCTAGGCTAAGGAGGCAACCTTTACAACCCTCAAAGCTTTCTACCCAAAGCTTGAGTAAACCCTCTTTACAAGAGAAATTCTAAGAAAAACTTGAAATCCCTCTAATAGGTATTTGTTTGCACTATATAGCTCTCACCCAAAACCTAAACACTTGAGCAAATTTAACAATGTTTAGCTCACTAGTGTTGTTTATACAAGAAAATGGAAAATTAAGCTCTAAGAAAAAATCTTAATCATAGTGTTGTTGACAATTGAAGCATTAGCCTTCTCTTGATGCTTGGAGGTCCCTTTTATACTCCTAATTGAGTTTGTAGCCGTTACTAGCCGTTAGGGTTGAATTGGAGCCATTGGAGATTTTATTTCCCACCATAAATGCAGTTCTGCAACTTCCCGTTTCGAAACACTTGACCTTGTTTCGAAACATCCTTGAAATAGAAAGAGTCGTTGCAGTCTGAAGCAGCACCAGTTTCGAAACAACCTTGGCCGTATCGAAACAGTTGTATCGAAACGTTGATTCTCGTATCGAAACGTCCTGGAATTTAAAAGGCCGTTGGGGGTTTTGACCGTTGAGGAAATTGCCACATAGGTGTATCGAAACGGGAGTGGTCGTATCGAAATGCTATGCAAAATTCTCACCCAGATCAAGCCCCGTTTCGAAACAGACAAGGTTGTATCGAAACGCTTTGTCTCTGTAAAGTCCTGTATCGAAACACCTAGGGGCGTTTCGAAACACCTGGTGGTTTTTCAATGTTTGGCTTTAAAAACACTTTAGAAACCCCTTTAAAATACTTCAAACGTATTTTCAAGATATTTGGACTTAAAAGCAAAATTGAAATCTTTTCAATTTAGTCCAAAACTATTTTTCAATTATTATATCAAAACATTAGTTCTTCACATCGTTAAATAATTCTAATGAAAAAAACTAAAAATTGACACTTTTACTTAACATAATTTTCACATATCATCATCAAATAATGTTTAATTGGTAATTTTAATATTTTTTTAAAAAAAATTCTAAAACATTTCATTTAAATAAATTCAAAGGAAAAATAACTAGATTTCCAATAAACCCTAACAAAAAATAGTTAAATTATCAATTAAACATTATTTATTGATGATATTTAAATATATGTTAAATAAAAGTGTAAATTTTAATTCTTTTCTATTGGAATTATTTAATGGTGTCAATATAAGTGACTTGGTTTATAAATAATAAAAGTTGAATGATGTAATTTGATTAAATTAATAATTTGTGATGTAAATGAAAATGGGTGTTAAGTTTAGTGATCTAAAATGTAAATTACCCTTGGCACAGTTGGTAAAGGTTAAAACTCTATATCCTCGAGTATTTGGATTCGGCCATTTGGGTACGTAAATAATGTATGGGGATCGTTTTTAAATTTATTCTGATTAAATTTTAAATTAGGTACACTAATGCATGGGCGGAACTAGAATTTTGTAAAGGAGGGACCAGAATGAAATAAAAAAATTTAAGGGGCTAAAATAAAATTTTAAAAAGCTAAAGGATTACAACACTTATTTTATCTTTTTTAAAATAATATATTATTATTGTTGAAAAGAAAAGGTTAGTATGGGCTACATCCTCGTAAACTCTTGTGATGTTATGCCATGCACTAGTGTGTAAATGTTATGTTGTGTAGATTATTTTCAAATTTATTTCAGTTGAACCAACAACTATTTCCAATCACGTAGTGTGTGCCAATAAATCTAGTATACGAATATAAATTTGGATAAATTCTAGATTCAACTATTAGATTTATTTATTCCTTTTAAAAACTATTAGATTTAGGATGAGTCTATCACGCTCGACGAGCATCGCTGGTGCTCATCATTAGTCGTGTCCAGCGGTGCTCGTCGAGCGTTGTAGAATATTTTTTAAAGGATGAGTCTACCACGCTCGACAAGATGTTATAACTAGAATGAAAATAGGATGTTTAGAGAAAATTGCATACATTATTGAATCAAAATTGGTTGTATATATAGCCATTTCCATAACCAACTGAACATAAAACTAGGAGTAAAAATCTAAAGAAACCAAAACAGATTCAAACACTTTTAGAAACCCTTGACAGTAGGAACAAATAACAAACTACCTAACATATCCTCCCTTAAACTGAAAACTACAAAAATTCAGTTTGCATTAGTTTCTGAACATACTCCCAATAATTCATGAAACTTCAAAAAAACATTCAACTTGAGAGGTTTGGTCATGATGTCAGTGAATTGATCTTGTGTGATGCAATGTACCAATTCCACCGTACCAGCCTTGATAAGTTCTCGAAGGAAATGAAAACGCACATCTATATGCTTACTTCGGCCATGCATTATTTGATTTTTTAAAAAAGTTTGATGGCTGAGCTACTATCACATTGAATGATAATTGACTTGTTCTGATTTTGTCCCAACTTCCCAAGTACCCTTTTCAACCATACATCTTGACAAGCGCAAGAAGCTGCAGCAATGAATTCAACTTCAGTGGTGGATAAACTTACTACTGATTGTTTTTTCGATGACCAAAATATTGCCCCTGAACTCAATAAAAACACATAGCCCAAAGTGCTCTTCTTATCATCCAAATCATCAGCATAATCACTATCCGTATAAACAACCAGACCATCTTCTTCTCCCTTCCTATAATAAATTCCATACCCAGTAATTCCTTGCAAATATCTCAACACTCGTTTTGCCACTTGTAAATGCATCTCAGTAGGTTTTTTCATGTATCGACTAATCAAATTCACTAAAAACATTATATCTGGGCGAGTTACCTTGAGATACATCAGACTACCCAAAATTTGTTTGTGATAAGTCTTGTTCACCTTAACTTCATCCTCATCCTTCATGAGCTTAATTCCAGGAACAATCGGATTACGCACGAAATTACAATTGCTCATTTCAAGTTTGTGTAGAAATTTTGATGCGTACTGTAACACCCCAATTTTAGGCTTAGAAGTTTAGGGTCTGAGCCGGACCGATCTGATTTTCGGTTCGAGTATAAAAGGAGGTTTTAGGGAAAGCCTAGTTTGGGATGCTTTAAAAATATGGAAAAATATCTAAAAATCCGCTTTTAATATATATAAGAGAGTGGTGAAATCAATTTTACAAAATAAGGTTTGGAAGTACGACATTTTGAAATAGTGACTAAAATGCGATTTTTGAAAAGTTCAGTGGTGACTGTTTTGTAAGGATTGAAACTTTGAATCTTTAAGGAGCTAATATACCCAAGAAAGATTTCTCCAAATTTTTCTTAGATTTTAATGATTTAATTAATGTTTAATTAATTAAGTGAAAAGTGGGAAACCATATTTTAGATTTTCATAACTAACTTTTGTTAAAACTTTCTGATCTCATTTTCTCTCAAAATTCCCTCAGCCAAACACATTTCTACAGCAACATTTCTATTGATTTTCACACCAAATGATGAGGTTTCAATCATCAATTGATTCCTAATCCTTTCTACATCAAATTGTATTGTTTTGCTTATTAGATTTTCAAGGAAATTGTCTCTAATCAAGGAGAAATCTACATTTAGAGGGGAGAATGTTTCGGAAGCGATAGAGGTGGCGTTGGAGGTTTCGGATGCTTGGAAGGCTTGTCGGCTAGCATAGTTTTGTGTATCGATGAGTGGAAAAGAGTTTTCCAGCTTTGAAACATTTTGAACAAGGTTTTGGGAGCTTAGTTTAAGTCTAAAAAATTAGCTAAGCTCAAGACTAAGTGAATGAAATATCTCTCTTGGATTGTGCTATGTGTTGGTTTTAAATGCACTTGGGGTGGTTGAGTTTAATTACTGTTTTTAAGCATGTTTAGTCATGGTTTAATGCTGGTTTTGAAAGCTATATGTTGAAGGATGCTCAAGGTAAGAGATCCTTGTTTTGGCATGTTGTTAATTTGGTAGTGGTACATGGTGATGCATGGTGTTTAATGGATTTGTTTAATGCTTTAAAACAGTGAATTGATGATGGTAATTGATGTGTATTGGCAAGTGATGTAAGTGGTTTTTGGTTACTTTAATCGGATATAGTTAGCCGGCTATAGGATTGGGTGCACCGTGAATAAAGTCGCCTTGGATGTCGAGGGGTTGTGATTGTACCGTAAACTCCATCCAAGTATCATAACGAGAGAGGTAAGATCACAACGGTGGTTAAAAGTCCGTGTGTGGATCTTGTTAAGCTCACAACGGTGGTTAAAAGTCCGTGTGAGGATTTTGGGTAAGATCTCAACGGTGGTTAAAAGTCCGTGTGAGGATCTTGTTAAGGTCACAACGGTGGTTAAAAGTCCGTGTAAGGATCTTGTTAAGGTCACAACGGTCGTTAAAAGTCCGTTTGTGGATCTTGTGTTATGTGTCCCGTACTCTCGTTAGTAGATTATACAACTACCGATGAGTGATGTTGAGGGGTTGTGATTGTACCGTTAAACTCAATCACGGGTGTTGAGGGGTTGAGGGGTTGTGATTGTACCGTTAAACTCCACCTTATGTTGTTCGGTAGTGTGTATGAAGCGTGTGGGACAACGCTTGTAATCCGCATATCCGATTGTGTCTTGAGTTGAAATGGTTTGTGAATTATCACTTGAAAGCCAATATAATGTTTTTGAATGTAATGAAGCGAGAGATGCTTGAAATGATGCAAGGTTGCATGGGAAGTGTGTAATGGTTTAAGAGTGCATGTATTACTTGTTAAGCTTGAGCAAGTGTATATCTTCAATTGTGAAAGGTGCATATGTGCTTAGAATCTCTTTAGTGCATTGAAGTCTTGTGAAGGCTTGTTGGAAAAAGGCATGTAATGCAAATGTTGCTTTTGTAGTTCATGAGTTTTGCATTTGTCGAATGCATGAAATAGTTAGAAGGAACAAATGGTTTTCGAAAGGTTTTGCTTTGAAATGATCATCAAGCATGAGGAAAGTATGTTGTGAAGTGGAAGTGTTTTCCAAGTGTGAAACTGATATTTTAATTTTGATATAACTAAAGAACCTAAGGACTAAATTGAAAATGTCAAAACGAATTTTTAAGTCCTCAAACATCCCCATATAATTTTAAGAATATGCCAAAGTTAAAAACCAAAGTTTTCAATTATTTACTAAGTGTTTTAAAGCCTAGATAGTGTTTTTCAAGTCCCTGTTTCGAAACGGCCTAAGGCGTTTCGAAACGTTTTCACCACTGTCGACCCCTGTTCCGAAACGCGTATCAAAACAGCTTTAGAACATATGAACCCGTATCGAAACGGCTTTTAAACGTTTCGAAACGGTTCTTCATTTTGATTTGAAAATTATGACCGTTACAATGTTTTTAACTAATTCTTTGGAAACCGTTAGGGTGTTTCGAAACGGGCTCAAGTTGTTTCGAAACGACCCTTGACAGTGGCAAAAGTGTTTCGAAACGGTTTCAACACGTTTCAAAACGGGCTCTTAAATGCAACCCCAACGGCTCTTTCTATTTTGGTCCATTTCGAAACAGGTTCCCGCGTTCCGAAACGGGTTGTTGCAGACTGCATTTATGGAGGTGAGATAACACCCCCAACGGCTCTATTGATGAATGCAACAACCACAACGGCTAGAAATCAATGAGAATGTATAAAAGGGACCTCTAAAAGCACCAGCAACAACTATTTTCTAAAAGCAAACATCCAAACATCAAATCCAAGCATTTGTGCCTAAATCCCAAATTGTCTAGAAACCCCAATTGTAATTTTAATTCTTATCTTTTTTCAATTGGGTTGACTGCTTGTAATTGGGCTACAATTTGTATTGAGAGATACTATCTTAGCCATCAAACTCTTTGTTTTCTTTGTGTGAGGATTGGGTTAAATTTTGGGTAGAAAATTTAACCGAAATTGTAAGGGCTGCCTTCTTAGCCTAGAAAAGGGGAAGAGCAATTAGTGGAATTGTTGCAAATCCTTAGTGAAGCTAAGGTAGTGGATGTAGAGTTCATTTGGAACTTGAACCACTCTAAAATTCCTTGTCCATCTTTTTAATTTGCAATTTCCACCACCTAAACCTTTAAAAATCCAATTCACCCCCCCTCTTGGTTCATATCGATCATTCGATCCACTCAACAATTGGTATCATAGCCTACCTCTTTGAGGATTAACAACCACAAGAGGAGTTCCTAGGAAGAATGTGATCATCAAATATCAAGAGATGGCTTCAACCTCCGGTTCGGGCATGTATGAGTCTCAATCCACTACAAAGCCTCCCTTCTTCAATGGTGACAACTATTCTTTTTGGAATAATAGAATGCATCTATTCATCAAGTTCAATGACTACTTAGTGTGGGATGTCATTGAAGATGGCCCTTACATTTCATTGAAGCAAGATAGTGAAGGCAAGATGGTTTTGAAGAAAAAGGTGGAGATGAGTGAAGAACAAAGGAGAAAGATTCAAGTAAATGACAAAGCTCTCCACATGCTCTTTTGTTCATTTGGTCCGGACATCTACTCCAAAGTGTCATCCATTGAGAGTGCCAAAGAAGTGTGGGACACTCTTGAGACTACCTATGAGGGATCCAATGATGTCAAAGAAACTAAGATTGGAATTCTCAATCTTAGTTATGAAAATTTCAAGATGGAACCCGATGAGACGGTGTTCAAGATGTTTGATCGGTTCTCCACCATAGTCAATGGGCTCAAAGGTTTTGGAGAGATCATACCGGAAGACAAGCTTGTCCGGGAGCTACTCTATTCACTTCCCGGATCATGGGATGGGAAGAGAACTGCCATCATAGAAGCTAAGAATTTGAATACTTTAAAGCTTAATGAGCTAGTGGGTTCTCTCCTTACACATGAGATTATGAAGCAAGGAAGGGAAGAAGAGAAGAAGAAAGAAGAGAAGAGAGTAGAAAAGCTAGAGGTTGAAAAGAAGAAGAAGATGGGAATAGCTCTCAAAGCTTCACTACTTGAGGAGAGCTCTTCTAGCGAGGAGGATGAGCTAGAAGAATTGGCTATGATAGCCAAACGTTTCTCACGCTTTATGAGGTCCAACCGGGGAAGAAAAATTCAAAGGAAGATGGACTTCAAAGGCAAAAACAAAGAGGAAGCAAGGGATTAAATCATTTGCTTCGAGTGCAATAAACCCGGCCACATACGTTCGGAGTGCCCTCAACTCAAAAAGAAGGGCTTTGAGAAGAAGAAGAAGCTCAAAGCCAAGCTTGCTACTTGGAGTGATGGGGAGTCATCGGAGGATGACGAACAAGAAGTGGCCAACCTTTGCCTCATGGCACTTGAGGAAGATTCCTCTATGGTAACCTCTAACTCATCAACTTTAGATTTTACATATGATGAATTGAATGATGCATATGATGAGTTACAAGAGGTCTATGATGAATTAGTTGAGAAATATAAAGAGTTTGTCATTAGGAATAAGAAAATCATTTTGGAGCTAAATGAGAAAAATGACTTACTCTCTCAAGCTAATTCAAAATTTGAGAAAAAGATATTAGGATTGAAAGATGAACTTAAATTTTTTCAAGATGAAAATGTTGATCTTAATAATCTTTTATCTCAATGCAATAGTGAACACCAAAAGGTGTTAGATGAGCTTAACAAGCTCAATGAGTCCTTTAAAAATGTTGGTAGTATGAAGCATGAAATTGGTGAATCGTATAAACAAACCAACTTAAGAAAAGGACTAATAACTACAAACAAGGTAGCTTTCCTAGACATAGTAGGACTAAAAGAATTAGAAGTGTATGGGTTCCTAAGGAACTTGTAAAATCTAATAATATTGTTGCTATGTAATCTTGGATTCCTAAGGGAACCAAGGTTTTGGGAGCTAACACTCATGGACCCAAAATGATTTGGGTACCGAAAACAAAAGCTTAATATCTTTGTTTGTAGGGGGGCATTGCTACAAGGCCAAAGCACAAAGTCAAAACTCATGGTACCTTGATAGTGGATGCTCAAGGCATATGACCGGAGACAAGAGTAGATTCATAGATCTAAAGCCAAAAAGTGGAGGAGTGGTGACATTTGGTGACAACTCCAAAGGCCACATTAAAGGTATTGGCTCCATAGGTAATCACTCTACTATTCTCATTGAAAATGTCTTGTATGTCGATGGTCTTAAACACAACTTATTGAGCATAAGTCAATTGTGTGATAAAGGATTTCATGTTTTATTTGATAAAAATGGATGCAAAATTGTAGACATTAAATCTAATAATATTATGCTCATAGGTCATCGCATAGGAAACATATACATGGTGCATCTAGATGACATTCATACATCTCATGCATGCTTAGTAGCACAAAATGAAAATGATGCATGGTTGTGGCATAGGAAACTAGGACATGCTAGCATTAGTGTTTTAAAAAAACTAGTTTCCCTTGATCTAGTTAGAGGTTTACCCAAGATTAAATTTTCAAATGATAAAATTTGTGATGCATGCTCTAAGGGTAAACAACATAAATCTTCTTTTAAATCCATTAATGATGTTTCTACAAGTAGATGTTTACAACTAATCCATATGGATTTATTTGGGCCAATTAGGACTATGAGCTTGGGTGGTAAGTCTTATGCATTTGTACTTGTTGATGATTTTTCTAGATTTACTTGGGTTCTATTTTTAAGTACTAAAGATGAGGCTTTGGAAAAATTCATCACATTTTCAAAACTAACCCAAAATGATCTTGAACTTAGAATTTCACGTATTAGAAGTGATCATGGAACCGAGTTTTAGAATTTAGGGTTTGAAGATTTTTTAAATGAAAATGGTATTAGCCACAATTTTTCGGCTCCTCGAACTCCTCAACAAAATGGGGTAGTTGAGAGGAAAAATAGAACTTTGCAAGAAATGGCTAGAACTATGCTTTGTGAAAATAATTTACCTAAATATTTTTGGGCGGAAGCCACAAACACCGCTTGCTATATTGTTAATCGAGTAATGATTAGGCCAATTTTAAAGAAAACACCTTATGAGATTTTAAAATCTAAAAAGCCTAACATTAGCTATTTTCACCCTTTTGGTTGCAAGTGTTTTGTTTTAAATAATGGAAAAGACAACTTAGGTAAATTTGATGCAAAAAGTGATGAAGCTATTTTTATAGGTTACTCTTTAACCTCTAAAGCCTATCGAGTATTTAACAAAAGAACTTTAGTAGTAGAAGAATCTATTCATGTTGTATTCGATGATAACCTCCTTCCAAGGAAGGATTCTTGTGATGATGATGATGTAGGAATCATAAATGCCTTTGATGGAGGACAAACTTCAAAGGAGGATGAAATTCCAACAAAAGAAGAGGACACACAAGATCCACCTCTTGAAGCCTTGAAGGACTTGGCTCTTGAGGAAAAGGAAGTGAGCTACCCAAGGGAGTTCAACTATGTCAAAGATGGTGAAATCTTGGGTGATCCATCCAAGGGGGTAACCACTCGATCTTCTCTTAAATTAATGAATCATGTTGAATTTATCTCATGCATAGAGCCTAAGAATATAAAAGAAGCATTGAAAGATGACTTTTGGATTATGGCTATGCAAGAAGAGTTAAATCAATTTGAGAGAAGTAACGTTTGGACATTAGTTGATAGGCCTAGTAACCAATCTACCATAGGAACTAAATGGGTCTTTAGGAACAAGCTAGATGAGAGTGGTAACATTGTGAGAAATAAAGCTAGACTTGTAGCACAAGGTTACACCCAAGAAGAGGGAATAGATTTTGATGAAACCTATGCACCCGTAGCTAGAATGGAAGCCATTAGGATGTTGCTTGCATATGCATGTTATCATAATTTCAAGCTTTTTCAAATGGATGTTAAAAGCGCTTTTTTAAATAGTTTTATAAATGAGGAAGTGTATGTGGAACAACCACGAGGTTTTGAAGACTCAAAATTTCCAAATCATGTTTTCAAACTCACCAAAGCTCTTTATGGTTTAAAACAAGCTCCTAGAGCTTGGTATGAAAGACTTTCAAACTTTTTAATTGAAAAAGGTAAGGTGGACACTACACTTTTTATAAAAATGTATAAAAATGACATCTTAGTAGTTCAAATTTATGTTGATGATATTATTTTTGGTTCTACTAACGAATGTCATTGTCAAGAGTTTGCTAAGTTAATGCAAGGTGAATTCGAGATGAGCATGATGGGGGAGCTCTCATTCTTTTTGGGACTCCAAATCAAGAAAAAGAAGGATGGCACCTTCATCAATCAAGCAAAGTACATAAATGATATGCTCAAGAAGTTTGGCTTGGAGAATGCAAAGCCTCAAGCAACACCTATGAGCTCATCTACAAATCTTGACAAAGATGAAGGAGGTAAGTGTGTTGACTCTAAACTTTACCGTTCTATGATTGGATCATTGCTTTACCTTACTGCAAGTAGACCGGATATCTTGTTTAGTGTTTGCTTGTGTGCTAGGTTTCAAGCTAGTCCTAGAGAGTCTCACCTTATAGCCGTTAAGAGAATCTTTAGGTACCTTAGAGATACTCCTTGTTTAGGTCTTTGGTACCCTAGAGACTCCACCTTCAACCTTCATGCTTATTTGAATGCGGATTATGGGGGTTGCAAAATCGATAGGAAAAGTACTTCGGGAACTTGTCAATTCCTAGGTAGTATGCTCATATCTTGGTTCTCTAAGAAACAAAATAGTGTAGCCTTATCTACCACCGAAGCCGAGTACATATCCTTAGGGAGTTGTTGTGCTCAAGTCCTTTGGATGAAGCAACAACTCTTAGATTATGGAATTAAAGTTGAAACCATACCCCTAAAATGTGACAACACTAGTGCTATATGTCTAACAAAAAATCCCATCCAACACTCTAGAACCAAACACATAGAAATAAGGCATCATTTCATTAGAGATCATGTCCTTAAAGAAGATGTGGTTATAGAGTATGTAGACACCTTAAATCAATTAGCGGACATATTTACAAAACCCTTAGACAAAGAGCGTTTTTGGTCCCTTAGGAGAGAGTTAGGTCTAGCTAGCCTATCTTGACCTTTTAGGACCTCTTTTGTGCTTAAAATTGCTTGATCTTGTGAAATGCCATGTTTATGTGTTTTGACTCCTAATTTTATCCATGCTTATAGCTAGGGAGTATGTTTATGTTTGCATATGTTTTGCCTGCTCATTCATGTCATTCATGCAAGTTAGGCCTTAGAAAAACTCAATTTTCTGCACTTTTAGAGCCTCTTCTGCACTTCCAGGCCCAGGTGTATCGAAACGGGTAAACCTGTTTCGATACGAATGCCTTAAAATCATGTCTGAGAGAAGGTCGTTTCGAAACGCCTCAAAAGGGTTTCGAAACGGTTTTGCTACTGCTAAGGGGTGTATCGAAACGAGTTTCGATACGGGTCAACGGGGCTTTGATACGGTCAACACCGTATCGAAACGGTCAGCTGGAATCCTTAAAAAGGTCAAACTCTCTTCCTCGCGTTTCGTAACGGTCAGGACCGTTCCGAAACGGTTTCACGGACAGCTTTAAGTAGGGCTTTCAATGTTAAAGTTCTCTTTTAATTAAAACTCCTTAAAACCCTAAAAACCCTAACCCGACTTTTTCCCTATAAAAACCCTCTAAACCTCATTGTTTTTCTCCAAATCTTGAGGGGTTTTTCTCTAAAACACTAGTCTAAGCAAGATTCATCAACATTGTGCAAGGATTTTCTTCCATTCATCCAAAATCCCAAACTAAGGTATTTTTGCTTTTTTTTTCTTTTTCCTTCAATTTCTATTCGAATCTTAGGTTATAAAAATTTATTTTTGTATAGTTTATATGTTTTTATGCTTGGGTTTTCAATATCTTGTAAAAAAAAATTCAAAATCTTAATTTTTCTGATTCGAATATAAAAATTTTCAGTCATATTTTTTACTGTTTTCTCTAAAAAAAAATTTTGTTTTTATTTTATTTTGATTTGTTTACTGTTTTAAAAACTTTTTTAAACCTAAGTGGGATTTATTATTGGATTGAATTACGAAATCTATGCATACACTTAAATTTTTCGCTTGCTTGCTTATGTTTTTAGGATGTCGGATAATGTTAGCAAAAAGCGTAAGTCCGTTCAATCCGGTGACTCGAGTGTGCGTCCGAATCTCGCTCAGCTCTTTCAAAAATCCCTTCGAACTCCCGAGATGCGTGCTCGTTTCAAATATGTCAAGGATTTCGAAGTTCGTTATGAGCGCGTCATTGATCTCGAATTTCTTAACTCCGAGCGATTCCTTTTCTGTTACCTCGAGCGTTTGACCGAATGGAATCTTCTTCCTTTGTTGAGCATCCCGGATATTCGCTACAAACATATGGTACTCATCTTTTACTCCAATGCTCGTCTTATTAATGATGAAACAAACACCGAGGTTGTTGGGATTGAATCTTTTATTTTGGGGAAAAAGTTTGTTGTTGATGTTGCTCTCTTGGAGTCTACTTTTTCCCTTAAGGATGAAGGAATTGAGAATGAACGTCACTTTGGTACTAACACCGGTCAAGTGCTTACCTTGGATGCGCACGATCGTTTTCTTCACTTGATGGTATCATGGTTCCTTCGCCCCTCCGGAGGTAAATATTCTCATATCCGTCAAGTTGATTACTTTTGGCTTGAATGTTTCCGTCGTGGTGAGCGCCCTAATGTTGCTAAGATTATATTTTCCGAGATGGTTAATAATGTTAAGCTTATTGACACCGATGCCTTGAAATCCTTTACCTATGGCACGATTTTGAGTAACATCTTTAGCAAGATTGGTCTCGATTGCTCTTACGACTCTCCGGAACCTCGCAAGTCCAAGATTGGTGAGTCCTCTCTTCGCAAGTCCGGTTTTCACTATGTGAATCATGTTTGGGAACGTGTTGATAGAGCCGCACCTCCTCCTCCTCCTCCCGTTGAACCTCAAGCTCCAGTTTCAACCAATGATGCTCTCACGGCTTTGATTACCGAGCGGTTCAATGCCATGGACACTAACATGGCTACGGGTTTTGGTGCCATCAACACTCGCTTGCAAAATGTGGAGGATCGACTCCAATCCCTTGAGGCTTCCCACTCGAACATGGATTTGTCCTTCTCTACCCTCTATGGCCAATGGACGAAGTTTCGCCGTTCTCAAGTCAAGAGCGATGACGAGACTTCGGATGATGATGATGGTGGTGACGAGGCCTAGGATATTCATATCATATCATATCATATTATCTATGCATTTTAGGTTTAAGTTTTCATCTTTATGTTTCATTATGTTTTAGGAACCTATGTTTTTTATCTTATTTGGGATTATGTTTTGAACTTAATGTTTATTTATGTTTTGGATATTTTAATTTTATGAATTAATATTATTGTTGCTTATTACTTAATGCTTATTGGTACTAACCCTTTTTCTTCTCTATGAGCCTTATTTATTCTTTTTGATCTAACAAAAAGGGGGAGAAGAAATTTAAGAGCCACAAAAATTCGTTTTAAATGTTTAAAGGTTTTTAAGTTTTAAAAATTGAATTTCAAAGTTAAAACAAATTTAAAACTTTAAAAACCTATCTTAAATTAAGGGGGAGTTAGAATATGTTCAAAATTTTCAAAAAGGGGGAGATTGTGAAACAGATATTTTAATTTTGATACAACTAAAGAACCTAAGGACTAAATTGAAAATGTCAAAACGAATTTTTAAGTCCTCAAACATCCCCATATAATTTTAAGAATATGCCAAAGTTAAAAACCAAAGTTTTCAATTATTTTCTAAGTGTTTTAAAGCCTAGACAGTGTTTTTCAAGTCCCTGTTTCGAAACGGCCTAAGGCGTTTCGAAACGTTTTCACCACTGTCGACCCCTGTTCTGAAACGCGTATCGAAATGGCTTTAGAACATATGAACCCGTATCGAAACGGATTTAAACGTTTCGAAACAGTTCTTCATTTTGATTTGAAAATTATGACTGTTACAATGTTTTTAACAAATTCTTTGGAAACCGTTAGGGTGTTTCGAAACGGGCTCAAGCTGTTTCGAAACGACCCTTGACAGTGGCAAAAGTGTTTCGATACGGTTTCAACACGTTTCGAAACGGGCTCTTAAATGCAACCCCAACGGCTCTTTCTATTTTGGTCCGTTTCGAAACAGGTTCTCGCGTTCCGAAACGGGTTGTTGCACACTGCATTTATGGAGGTGAGATAACACCCCCAACGGCTTTATTGATGAATGCAACATCCAAAACGGCTAGAAATCAATGAGAAGGTATAAAAAGGGACCTCTAAAAGCACCAGCAACAACTATTGATCCAAAAGCAAACATCCAAACATCAAATCCAAGCATTTGTGCCTAAATCCCAAATTGTCTAGAAACCCCAATTGTAATTTTAATTCTTATCTTTTTCAATTGGGTTGAGTGCTTGTAATTGGGCTACAATTTGTATTGAGAGATACTATCTTAGCCATCAAACTCTTTGTTTTTTTTGTGTGAGGATTGGGTTAAATTTTGGGTAGAAAATTTAACCGAAATTGTAAGGGTTGCCTCCTTAGCCTAGAAAAGGGGAAGAGCAATTAGTGGAATTGTTGCAAATCCTTAGTGAAGCTAAGGTAGTGGATGTAGAGTTCATTTGGAACTTGAACCACTCTAAAATTCCTTGTCCATCTTTTTAATTTGCAATTTCCACCACCTAAACCTTTAAAAATCCAATTCACCCCCCCCCCTCTTGGTTCATATCGATCATTCGATCCACTCAACACCAAGGAATTTGAGTTTAACTTTGCATGTGGTTTTCATGCATGGAAGGGTTTAAATATTGGTTTTTGCAAGAATGTGTTTTGAGGTGAGTTGTTTAGCTTTTCTAAGCTAAAGGTTGGATTTCATGTCGAGCAATGCATGGTTTAAAGCATGTTGTTTCAAAAGAGGTTTTTCAAACAATGCTTTGGTTTATTGAATTGCATCTAGTTTTAAAGAGGGTTTTATGATTCGCTGCATTGATGGTGTTTTGGTTTTGAGCATTCTTCACTAAGCATTATGTGCTTACGCTCCTTTTTGTCCATCAATGTAGATATTTGAAGTTGGGACAGCAAGAAGCAAGGGATTCAAGAAGAGCTCCACTTGCGAAGTATGTCTTGGTTTATAGCTATAGATAATAAAGGCAATGGGGGGAGAGTCTTTTATATTGATGTGTAATAAGATTGTGTATGTTGACCACGTTCGATTTATGGTTTGAATCTTGTTGATTATTGCTTTGGAACATTTGAATCTTCTTCTTCATAAGTTGTTATGCTATGCTTTTTGTTTTAAAAGCATGTTCAAGTGTTGGATGTGTTGAATGAGTTGGTGCACCTAAGGTTTGATTTGTATCTAGTTTTTAATGCAATTTGGTAGTTATGATGCTTGGCTTGTTGTTGATTTGGTGAGGAATGGTTTAAAGTGTGTTTGTTGGTGTTTGGATGTGTAAAACCATATTTTTATGCTGTTTCTGGGCAGGGTGAATCGAAACACCCTTGGCTGTTTCGAAACGGGTGCATGAATTGGCCTGGGCATTTCGAAACGGCTCAAGGTGTTTCGAAACACTTTGGCTACTGGAGGTGTCCGTTTCTGAACTAGTTTTGGAACATACCCATGTTTCGAAACGGTCAACACCGTTTCGATACGGGCGTACGACACGGGTGTTTCTATACGGGTGTCAGTGTTTCGAAACGGGTGACCGTTGGACAGTTTTTGCATGCTTTACATTTTAGTCCTAAAAGTTGTAATTGCAATTGCTTGAGCTTGAGATGTCTTTTTAAGCTGAAATTTGGCAGAGAGGCTTGTAATATGATTAATTGAGGTTTGGTAAAACTAAAATCTTGGAAGTCCTTTTATTTTCCAAAATTTACATTTTGGTCCCTAAAAGTGTATTTCTTGCATTTGAGTCCTTAAACGTTTTCGACCGCTGTGCTTTTCTCTCCCAAGGTTCTTGGGCTTTCACATAGGTTTAATGTGCATCTAGAGAAGTTTTAAAAAGAAAAAAAGGGTCGTTAATCAAGGTTGACTTTCGGGTTGATTTTGGTTTTCCCCGTGTAATCTTCGTAGTTCGGGTCAACCGTCTAGACCGGGCTAAGGGGGTTACACGTACTTCTTTTTGCTCACGAAAAAATCATTTGATTTTTGCAACACTTCAAAACCAAGGAAATATCGTAATTTTCCAAGATCAGTCATATCAACTTCATTCTTCATTGAAGCTTTGAATTCTGCAATCATCAATTCCTCATTATCAGTAAAAATAAGATCATCAACATAGACACTTACAATCAATATTTTTCCTTCGTCCTTTGTTTTTACAAACAAAGTATACTCATAGTCACACTTCTTAAAACCTTCCTTAATAAAATAGGCTTCAATACTTCTGTAACAAGCATGTGGTGCTTGTTTAAGTCTATAAAGTGCTCTTTTTTAACTTATAAACTTTTTTCTCATTTTTTCTTTTCACATAACTAAGAGGTTTCTCAATAAAAACATTTTCAATTAACTTACCATGTAAAAAAGCAGATTTCACGTCTAATTGATAGAGGGTCCACCCCTTTTGAGCGGCAAGTGCGATAATTAAACGAACCGTCTCCATACATGCTACAAGTGCAAATACCTCATTGTAGTCTACTCCATGTTGCTGAGCATAACCCTTCACATCAAGTCGAGCCTTGTATTTATTTACCTCCCCGTTTTCATCAAACTTAGTCTTATAAACCCACTTCACTCCCACCTTCTTTGCACCTTGTGGTAAGTCCACCATTTCCCATGTACTGTTTCGTTCTATTGCTCCCATTTCAACATCCATTGCTTGTCTCCACTCTCCATTTCTCAAGTTTTACGGCATTTGCAAAATGAACATGATGAGCAGTGGCAAATAAAACAAAATGAGATGCATTCTCTTCCTCAGATAGTCCCTCTCCTGATACATAGTCTCTCATCCAAAACGGTGGCATTCTATTTCTCTCTTCCTTAGAACTATCTTCACTGCAAGAAGATAAAGAATTTTCTTCATCAACATGAACACCAGTTTCAGGCCCATCTTGAATATCAATTGTACCATCATATTCTTCTAAGGATGTTTCTTCATTTGTTTCATCACATGTGAAACACATCCGAACACTCGAAAGTACGCAACTGAAGGTTTGACTCCACTCCAAGCTTCCTCTGGTGTTTGATCTTTCATTGCCATTGTTGGACTGCGATTCAAAACATGGACTGTCCAATTTACCGCCTCAGGCCAAAAAGTTTTTGGAATTTTCTTTTTCGAGAGCATACAGCGAACCATATTCATGATGGTCCTATGTTTTCGTTTGGCAACCTCGTTATATTGTGGCGTATGTGTTGCTGTCAGTTATCTTTGTATACCAATCACATCACAAAAATTGTTGAAATCTCCTTATGTGAATTCGCCTCCTCGATCAGTTCGTAAAATTTTAATAGATGAACTTGATTCCTTCTCAACACGGATTTTAAAACTTTTGAAAAGTGGAAGAGCATCAGATTTTTCAGACAAGAAATAAACCCATGTTTTTCTACTGAAATGTGAAATGGAAAAGATAGGTTGATTTTCTCATTAGAATAGAAGGTTTTATATACAACAATAGTAACAACCCTAATGACAGCTATAACAAACTTTCCCACCAAAATACTGAGCCAATTTCCCTTTTAGTTGTTTTTAACCATTTCTGTTATAGATGTACAGTTGTTATCCATATTATCTTCAACATTCCTATCGTTTCTTTTTTCTTCAGAAATAGAGAGTGCAGGCTGAAGAACATGTAGTTTATGTCGAAGATCCTCAAAGTGTTGAACAGCAGATGGTTTTGTAAGAATATCCGCAAGCTGACAATGAGCAGGGACATAGTTGACCTGAAGTAAGCCAGCTGCCACCTTTTCTCGCACAAAATGGAGGTCAAGATCGACGTGTTTAGTCTTGGCGTGAAGAGTAGGGTTGGCCGCCATGGAGACTGTACTGGTGTTGTCGCACCAAATCTTTGGAACATCAGGAAGTGTAATACACATCTCAGTGAGTATAGAGTGAATCTAAAGTACTTCAGCAGACGTGTCAGCAAGACTTCTGTATTCCGATTCAGCTGTAGAACGTGAAACAACTCTTTGTTTACGAGCACTCCAGGAGATTGTATGATGGCCAAGAAGAACACAGTGTCCTGATGTAGATCGACGATCGTCAATATCGCTACCCCAATCAGCATCAGAGAAGGCAGTGAGAAGGAGAGAATTTGGATGTTGATTTTCAAACCAAAGACCATGGTGAAGGGTGGTCTTGATGTAACGAAGTATGCGTTGAACTGCATTCCAATGAACATCAGTGGGAGCCTGCATGTACTGTGCTACCTTGTTAACTGCATATGCGAGATCATGACGTGTATGGCATAGGTATTGAAGAGCTCCTACTACACTTCGAAAACCTTGAACATCACTCAAGGGTTCACCAATGTGTTTGCTGAGTTTTGGGTAGATGACCATTGGTGTAGATGCTGCCTTGGAGTCAAGAAGACCAGTTTTTTGAAGTAAGGCAGTGGCATACTGTTGTTGATGTAAAAATAACCCTTGTGTGGTTCGATGAACTTCAAGACCCAAGAAAAAATTGAGTTGTCCAAGATCTTTGATAGTAAACTGGTCATGCAAGAAATCAATGACAGATTGAAGGTCAGAAGAGGAGCTGCCAGTAAGCAAGATGTCATCAACGTAAACCACAATATAAGTAGTAGTTGATGAAGTTATTCGAAGAAATAAGGAGCTGTCAGCTAGTGAGGCTTGAAAACCAAGTGATTGGAGAAAGAGCTTGAGCTTCTCAAACCAATTTCTGGGAGCCTGGCGTAATCCATAAATAGCTTTTTGTAATTTGCACACAAGTGGTACACCTTCAGAATCGTGTTGTATAAAACCAGGGGGGCTGATGCATGTAGACAACCTCAGATAAATCGCCTTTTAAGAAGGCATTGTTGACATCTATATGCTGAATTGGCCAGGAATTTGTGACTGCCAAGGAAATTAAGATGTTGATAGTGGGAAATCGAACAACAGGGCTAAAGGTTTCAAGAAAGTCACAACCAGGCACCTGTGTATAGCCTTTGGCAACAAGACGCGCCTTGAATCGATTTACAGTGCCATCAGGATTATGCTTGATCCTGAAGATCCATTTGCAGCCAATAGCATGTTTGCCAACAGGTAAGGGAACTAATTCCCAACTTCCATTTGCTGTGAGAGCATTGAATTCATTAAACACAGCAGTGGACCAATTCGGATCTTGAAGAGCCTCTTGAACTATAGTAGGCGTAGTGTGAACTTGCACATGATAGATTTTTGGCTTAAAAATGCCAAGTTTACTCCTCGTAAGCATAGTATAAGTGTTCACAGTTGATTGTGGAGGAGGAATAGGATTGGTGGAAGTAATGGGAGCAATGGAGTTGTCTGTGGGAGAAGTATTTGTGATGTCGGAAGGAGGAGAGGTGGTGGAAATGGGAGCATTGGTGTTGTCTGTGGAAAGAGTATTTGTGGTATCGGGTGTAGGAGAGGTGGTGGGTGTTGTATGAGGTTCAGTTGGTTGGTTTATAGGAGGTGTTGGTGAGGGAGGTATAGAAGGAGTAGAAGTTGAAGAAATGTCAGGTGAAGGGTGGTTGGTAGAGGATGTAGATGTAGGGATATGAGGAAAGGATGGAGTAGAAGAGTGGAATTGGGAAGAAGAGGTAGGTAGAGATAAAAAAGGAAAAATATGTTCATTGAATACCATGTTTCGAGTAATGTAAACCTTGCCAGTGTTATCAACACACTGATAGCCATGGTGTTTGGGTGAGTAACCTAGAAAGAGACATGGCTTAGATCGAAAAGCAAGCTTGTGATGTTGAAATGGTCTCAAATGCGGGAAACACTCAAAGCCAAAAACCTTGAGAAAGGAATAATCAGGAACTTTGTTGGTAAGCTTCTGATAGGGAGAGATGTTGCCAAGAACTTTGCTGGGCAGTCGATTGATGATGTATACTGCAGTTAGAACTGCATATGACCAGAATTTTAATGGCATGGCTGCTTGAGAAATGAGAGTGAGTGCCATTTCAGTAATACGACGATGCTTGCGTTCCACTACACCGTTTTGTTGAGAGGTGTATGGACAAGTGACACGTCGTTGTATGCCAAGAGGGGGAAGCATGGTGTCAAGGAAAAAGAATTCACTGCCACCATCAGTTTGTATAGCTTTGATGTTGTTGTTGTACTGATTGCAAACTAGAGCATGAAATAACTGAAATGCAGTAGATGCCTCTGATTTCCTTTTAAGAAGATAGACCCAGCAGTGTCGTGTATGAAGATTAACAAAAGAGATGTAATAGAGAAAGCCATTGGAATTTTCAGCAGCTGGACCCCAAAGGTCGATTTCAACTAATTCAAATGAAGAGGAATACACTGTAGTAGAATCATGGAAAGGGAGTACATGACTTTTGCCAACCTGGAAAGCTTTACAAATAGTATGCTTATCTAAAACTAACTGTTTCTGTAGAGTATGCTGAAGCACTTCTTTGGATGGGTGACCAAGCCGTTGATGCCAAAGCCAGTATGGCGAGGGAGGAGCAACTGTGCAGGAGAGAGCTGAGCCATAATCAGAGACACCAGTAAAAGTATATAAACCACCTTCTTGCTTGCCATGCAGGATCGTCGAACCAGTAACCTCATCCTTCACACAACAAGAGCTTGCATGAAATTCCAAGTACACATTATTATCAGCTATAAATTTGGAAACAGATAATAGATTACGTGTAATCTGAGGCACATGAAGTAAATGAGATAGTTTAAGACGATGAGTGGGAGTGAGAAATTCTGCCTGCCCTATGCTAGTTATGGCAAGTGCAGAGCCATCTCCAACATGAACCATACCCTTACCAGAATAAGGTTGGGAAGAGCGCAAAGTTCCAGGGGCATTAGTGACATTGTGGGTAGCACCAGAATCTGGGAACCAAGTCATAGAAGAAGAAGGAGAGATTGTGGCCATGAGGTTATTGACCTGAGGAGTGTCCGATGCAGAGGCTGGAGCAGCAAGATCTGGAGCAACCGTTGTAACAAACGGATCATAGGTAGTATCAGCATGCTCAGGGGCATAACAAGCATTGACCTGAGTTGACACAGGATTTCTGGGCTGAGAAGAGGTGTTGGGCTTATAGTCCCTGTCAAAACGGTGCCAACACCTATCAGCAAGGTGGCCGAGTTTGCCACAAACCTGACATTGAACCCCGGGTCGACCTTTAAAGTGACCACCTAAATACATGGGTGGATCACGACGACGAGAATCATCAGAGGAAAATTGAGTGTTATGAATTCCGATAGGCATGCGCAATGGATCTGCAACCCGTGTTTCAGCATCAATAAGAATGGAAACCGCACTATCGATAGTATAGGGTTCACGACTGGCAGAAATAACATCAAGAAAAGGATCGTATTCAGGAGGTAAGCCGTTGAGAATGGTAGCAATTTGCTCAATAGAAGAAACCGGGCTACCGCAGGATGCAAGGAGATCGTAGATCTCTTTGATCTGCATGGTATATGCTCGCATCGAGAGATCACTCTTTTTGATGGACCGTATGCGACAGTGTAAGTACATCAACGGGTGGTGGACAGCTGCGAATACATGCCAGTGATGATTTGCCAGATCTTGGAGGACATATCAGCACCAACAACGCGAGGAAGAACCTCAGCACTGACGGTGGAAAGAAGTCAGGAGGCTAAGGAGCTGTCCTGTTGAACAAAACGAGTGTAGGCCGGGTTAGGTGTAGTAGCAGCAGTGCCAGTGGAGGGAAGAAACTGCAGTGGTGGAGTGGTGGCGGAATCTAGAAAACTCTCAAGACCATGGTCGCGTATCATCAGCAACACTTGTTGCTTCCATAGGAGAAAAATGGTTTCATCCAATCGAACATTGATTCGTTTGTTAGAGAACGATTGGTCAGACGAGTCTTCACGTGAGGAAGCGTCAGACGAGGCAGAGATAGGGGTAACCATGGTGAGAAGAAGAAGAGAAAAAAAAACGGTGAAACTCACTGGACAGCTGATACCATGTGAAATGGAAAAGATAGGTTGATTTTCTCATTAGAATAGAAGGGTTTATATACAACAATAGTAACAACCCTAATGACAGCTATAACAAACTTTCCCACCAAAATACTGAGCCAATTTCCCTTTTAGTTGTTTTTAACCATTTCTGTTATAGATGTACAACTGTTATCCATATTATCTTCATCATGAAATCTTCAGTGAAAGTAAGTATAAACCTCTTTTGACTGTTGGAAATGGGTGAAATTGGTCCGAAAATGTCAGCATGTACCAACTGAAGAACATGTGATGCTCTCCAAGAGCTCTTCTTTGGAAACATACCCATGTGTTACTTTCCTACGAGACAATCTTTGCACAACTTTGATGGGGACGTAAGTTGTGGTAATTCATTCACCATACCTTTTTGTTGAAGAGTCTTTAGGCCTTTAAAGCCTAAGTGTCCATATCTTCAATGCCAAAGGTGCACCATATCTTCTGTAATTGTGTTGAAACAAGCTGATGCGACTGGTTGGCATAGAGCATTGAACGTGTACATTCGATTGAAAGACATTTTTACATCCATGATTAAACCTCTTTTCAAGATGATACACCTTGCATCTTTCACGCTGAAATAAAATGGCCAATCTCTTCTCTTGCAATTATCCGATGCTAAGCAAATTATTCTTTAACTGTGGTACGTAAAATAGCCCGGTAAGAATCTGCATGACTCCATGAATTTGCAATCTTACATTTCCATTTTCCCATTACATGCATGCTTGAATTATTGCCCAGCTTTACCGTATCTCTGTAATTTTCTTCGAAGTCCATGAAGTAATCCCTTTTTCTGCACATATGGTTGCTGCATCCAAAATCCAAGAACCAAGTATCCCGTTTGGTGAACGTATGTGTATCCACAAGTTCCATCAACAACATTTCTTCTTGGGTTTCTACGTAATTGGCCCCTTTTGTTTGACACTCCCATTGAAAATGCCCAAGCTTATGACAATTGTAACATTCGATAGTAGATTTATCAAAAAAATGTCACATTCTTCCTCGACCTCTTCCTCTATAGTTTACTTGGCCACGACTGCCTTGACCTTTTCCTTCATATCGATCTCCAATAGAGATCTTCAATGCATGTGTTTCTTCAACTAAAGCAGTGGTATTGATGCTGTAGAGCGTTTGGGTGTTCTCTATTTATGAGCGCAAGTGCACACTCCTGTCAAGTTATAGTATAAAAGATATCGTCTCCCACATGGATTGGACAGCTTGATTCAAATTATTGATCATGCACAAGAAAAGTAAATACACAAGTAAGGTGGATGTTGAGAAGAAAAGTAAAATAAAAACACAAGTAATTAAAAAGGAAGAGATCAGATTGATAGAGAGGGCAGGGTTATGCTGCTGCTTAGTGTAAAACTGCGTTGAATAAGACAAGTTGTCTTGCGCTGCCAGACTTTGCTACCTCGGCGGTGGATGGCAGGTAGACTGCTGAGACCCTCTCGTTGCCTCGGCAAGGGAATGGAATTGTGTCTCGGCAGCAAACTCGGCAGAACTACAAGGCTCGACAAAACGTTTCGAAAGTGACTCCGCTTATGTCTAAGTCAGAGTTCTATTGATCCCCACTGCAGATAATACAAGTCGCGGCATGAATCATGCAAAGACAGCAATGTTGATTCGTCCTCTTTTAGCCGCCTTAAACCCTTAACCTATGTCTAGGTTGGATTGATCGCACCGTCTATAGATGAAATCGTACTTACTCCTTTCGTGAGTTCGACTCTCTCGATATCAAACAAATGGATAGAATTCAACTAATCTTTCGCCTTAATTGAAAACTATAAAGAACATGGAATAAGTAAACCTTGTAATTTTATTTGCAAAGACAAACTTGAAATCCTAAACAACCATTCTCACAACTAATTACAACATAACCCAAACTCAATGAGAGAATTAGAACATGTCGGCGGCAAGAAAACCTAAACTATGCCTAAGGAAAACCTATGTTATTTTGAATTAGAATTACAATGGGTATATATAGCCATTAGGTAGGTCTAGTCCTTCTTGAAGTAGAAGTCTTCAAAGTAGCTTTCCACATTAAATGTGACTTTAAACTATGACTTCTTTGAGTTGAATGTGGACTTTATCACGTTTCCTTGTTCCGCAAGCAATCTCGAGATTCACCATCGGCGGCTCTGTCCCCTGCTATAGACGTCAGAAAATTGAGTGGACAGAATCGATAGAATCAAGATTTTCTGCTCTACAAATCGCACTCTGATTCTCCAACTCCATAGTCTGCTGTCTTAGGCGGCACGGTGGGCGACGGTAGCTACTCGGCAGCTGCTGTCTCTGTCTAGAATTGCATTAGTACAACTCCTTAGTTCACTACCTCAGCATCACATCCTCAGCTCCTCTTTCCCTCTGTCAGCCTCTGGTACCTAAAACCAAAAGTACACTAAAATAGTACTTTTCTTTACCAAATAAAG
Source organism: Hibiscus trionum (assembly GCA_030270665.1). Classification (NCBI taxonomy): domain Eukaryota; kingdom Viridiplantae; phylum Streptophyta; class Magnoliopsida; order Malvales; family Malvaceae; genus Hibiscus; species Hibiscus trionum. The sequence goes on along the minus strand of BSYR01000026.1, from coordinate 32,436,502 downwards.
GATAATCTAGAAAAAACATGGCAAAGTAAAGAAATACTGTAAAATGCAATGCATGATCCTAATTATGCCTAAAATGTACTAAAAACAGCAATAATATGAGATGGAATGTGGATGAATTATAGAACTTGTGGACACTTTACAGATGCGCTGCTCATGAACAAGCAAACTACTCTGTAATTCATCAATACTCAAGGTGTTGGTGTCTTTAGACTCCTCAATTGCACACATAATATAGTTGAATTTAGGAGTCATTGATCGTAGAATTTTCATTAGCACTTCCGCGTTGCTCTTGTTCTCACCATTTGCTTTCATCTTATTAGCAATAGTAAGAGTGCGAGCAAAATACTAATTAACAGACTCGCCCGCCTTCATTTTAAGAACCTCAAACTCTTTCCGTAGAGCTTGCAGTTGTGAGCGCTTGACTCTTGTGACCCATTGGTATTTCTGTCTCATAGAGTCTCATATACTCTTAGAGGTGTCTTTATTGAGTATAGTTTCAAGGACGGTACGATCTAACGCCTGAAACAAATAATTATTTTCTTTCAAATCTTTCAACTTTAGATCTTCAAGAGTCTTGCCCTGCGTCTCTGTCGAACCACCACCTTCTGCTGCTGCAGGCACTTCATTCTCCACCACACACCAATATTCCTTAGATCGTAAGAAATTTTCCATGAGCATTGCCCAATGATCATAGTACCCGTCAAATTTCGAAACATCTGGTTGGACAAAAGAACTTTCTGTGGTCATTTTGGAGGCAAAAAAATATCTGAAAAAGCTGTTGCATCGATGTTGAATTAGGCCATAATAGCTCCTGATACCAAATGTTATAACTAGACTGAAAATAGGAAGTTTAGAGATAATTGCATACATTATTGAATCAAAGTTGGCTGTATATATAGCCATTTACTTAACGAACTGAACATAGAACTAAGAGTGAAAATCTAAAGAAACCAAAACAGATTCAAACACTTTTAGAATCCCTTGATAATAGGAACAAATAAAAAACTACCTAACACAAGCATCGATGAGTACCACTAACAATGAGCATCGTTGAACACCATTAAATTAATTTATAAAGACTAAAAATTTAAAGGACTCAACGTATAATTATAAATTATTCTAACATATAATTATAAATTATTTAAAATAAAATATTACTTAAATTATTTTCTATATATATATAATATTTTTTTAAATTTTTTTAAAAAATAATTGTATCAAATACCAACCTTAGTCAATTTAAAAATTAAAACCTGAAACCTAAAACCCTAAACATAAACTTGAAACCTAAAACTCTAAACCTTAAAACATAAACATAAACACAAACCCCTAAACTCGAACCCTAAAATCAAAACACTAAACCATAAACCCTAAACACTAAGCCCTAAATTTGAATATTGGGTTTAGACTTTATGGTTTATGGTTTAGATGTTAGGTTTATTGTTTAGAGTTTATGGTTTAGTGTTTTGAGTTTTGGTTTTGGGTTTCGGGTTATGGTTTATAGGGTAGGGTTCAGTATTAGGATTTATGGTTTAGTGTTTTAGGGTTTAGAGTTTTAGGTTTTAGGTTTATAGTTTAAGGGTTAGGGTCTTGAGTTTTAGGTTTATGGTTTAAGGTTTTAAGTTTTAGGTTTAGAATTTAGGGTTTTGAGTTTTTATTTTTTAAATTGACTAATATTTGTATTTGATCCAATTATTTTTAAAAAAAATGAAAAATATTATATATATGGAAAATAATTTTATAAGTAATGTTTTATTTTAAATAATTTATAATTATATGTTTAAATAATTTATAATTATATGTTAAGTCCTTTAAATTTTTAATCTTTATAAATTAATTTAATGGTGTTTAGCAGTGCTCATCATTAGTGGTGTCAGCGGTGATCGAGTAAAATTTTCGAAAGATTTATTATTTATAGCATATTTCATATGGACTTTTAAACCCTTTTAATTTTGGTGTAGATATTCAAAATTGTCGTTCAAATTGACTTTCTGTTGTCACTTATTTTTTATATATTTCATGTCCGTTTTATTAGTATATTTAAAATTCTTGATTGATTCTCTGTTCTCTCAACAGTAGCCTCTCCCATTGTTTAAATTTTGGTTCTCTCTGCTCTATTACTGCACCAAATATTTATAGTTATTTCATTCACTGTTTTTTTAACGAATTTAGTTCTTATATATAAATCATTTAAATATAATTAGATATTTAATTAGAAAAAGTGTTATTCTGGTTGTTTTAATTTTTACTCATAATTAATTAAGAGCTAATTATATAATATGACCTGATTACCCCTTAAATGTTTATTTAGTTTATTAAAACACGCACGAATATACATACTTACATTTATGTGTTCTTTTAATCTACCAAATAATGTAATTTTATTTTGGATTAATATCCTATACACTGGCGGTGAAAACTGAAAGTTTTCACAAGCGCTTTAGTTTTAGGGTATAAGGAGTTAGTTTAGGGTAGAAGGTTTAGGGGTTTAGGTGTAGGGTTTAGAATTTAGGGATAGTTGTTTCAATTTAAGATTTAGGGTTATAATTTAGGGTTTATAAGTTAGGGTTTAGTTTTAGGGTAACATGGTGAGGATTTAGGTTTTAACCTATAAACCCTAAATTGTGACCATAAACTTTAAATTGAAACAACTATCCCTAAATTCTAACCCATTGCACCTAAACCCCTAAACCCTATACCCTAAACTAACTCCCTATACCCTAAAACTAAGGCGCTTGTGGAAACTTTCAGTTTCCACCGCCTGTGTATAAAATATTTATCCATTTTATTTTATGTAATTAATGTAAAAGAATTTTTAAATTGGTAAATAATTAAAATATATCAACTAATTTAATAATTAAAATAGTTTTGTCAAAAAAATAATTAAAATAGTAATAACCTATCTGTTCACTTATGCTAAAAGAAACCCTTCTTTTACATGATAAGACAATGGTAAAACTACAATTTTAGTTCCTCTATTATAATTGAATTTGAGATTTAGTCCTTATACTTCAGTTTTGCCTATTTGATCCATATACTGTCAATATCACTAGTTAGTTCAAATAATGAATACTATTAACTATTCCGGTTAAAATGCTCACATGAAATTTTTCTTAAGAACTCCCTTTTAACAAAAAAATCTATTTCAACATGATCAGTTGAAGTTAGTGCTCCTAAGGAAAAAATCATCAGTATTTTGACAAAAATAATTGAGAATATTACCTATTTAGATTAACTGGTGACATTATAAAAAAGGACCAAATTGTAGAAAATTAAGGTGTAAAGACTAGTCTCGTATTTCGGCATATTAGAGAAACTAGAACCAGAATTTGACCTAAGGCTTTATATACCTAACACAATCATTATAAGATAATTTATATTGCTTTAACTGCATACAATCATAAGTTAAGGGTCATTTAATAGCTTGGATTAAATACAAGATTCTATTGGAAAAAAAAAATTCTCATTCAATGTATTACAAAACCCTAACTCTTAAATTATGGTTTAGTGTTTTATGATTTAGAGTGTATGATTTATGGTGTAGGATTTAGTGTGTAGGGTTTAGGGTTTAGTGTTTCTGGTGCATGGCTAAGGTTTAGGGTTTAGGGTTTAAAAATTTTTAATTTGTGGTTTAGGATTTGTTGTTTGTGGTAGAGAGTTTTAAGGTTTAGGGTTTGTGGTTTAAGGTGTAGGGTTTTAGAGTGTATGGTGTAAGGTTCAGGGTTTTGTGATACATTGAATGAGATTTTTTTTCAAGGCATTGTCAAACCTATGCATACAAGCATAAGTTAAGGTTCATTCAAGAGCTTGGATTAAATACAAAATTTCATTGAAAAAATCTCTCATTCACTGTATTACAACACCCTAAATCATACACCCTAAGCCATAAACCATGAACTCTAATTCATAAACCTTAAACTCTACCCTCCAAACTACAAACCTTGAACCACAAATCAAAAATCTTAAACCCTAAACATTAAAGTTTGATGAAAATAAATATTCAACGGCAACGCTATTCAATCTATTAATTTTTAAAGATTTATATATTAGAGTTTCGAACGTTAGATTTTATATTCAATGTTCCATTCAAAAAAAAATATTCAATGTTGTATGAATGTGACGCAACTAATATCCATTACCCGAATCTGTTTCAGTTTCAATTATTTTAGATATTTGAATTTGTTACTGAGATTTGACTTGCTCATAAGGATAAAGATTTCAAATATCAATATGATATATCCATCTGAATATTTAGAAAAAAAATACATTCTATTTTTAAAATAATAATTTGATAAATTCTAATATTTTTAGAATCCAATTAGCAAAATATTTTATTTTTAAATTTAATTATAGAAAAATACAATTAAACAAAAAAAATAATACTATCTCCTTTCTCAACTACTCTTTTATACTTATTTTTGTTATATTTTGCAATTATTTCTAATATTTTGAAGAAAAAAAATACTAATGAAAGTGATTGCTCAACTTTAATTTCCAGAATTGTGAAAAGTGAAATTTGATGAAAATTTTGGGGTAAAGTAAACCAATAGTTCCTAAACTGTGAGTTTTTAACATGTTGGATACTCAACTTAGTTATCTAAGTTTAATGTGGTCAAACGAAACTATGGAAAGACTCATAGTGTACATTTCTCACTACCTATTCCTATGACGAATAATGTACATACCCAGGTTGAGTACTATTACTCTTAATAAATTCATAACCCAGGTTTTGGGTGGTCTTAGTAAGAAAAACTTGATGAATTTACCGAATCATGGTTGAATACTTATTCTTAATAAGTTCATAACACAAGTCTGAATATGTTGTCCTATTGAGAAGGACAAGATGAATTACAGCCAGAAAAGGTTGAGTTTTAAGAAACTCTTAATAAATTCAAAGTTTGAATGGTCCTATTGAGAAGGACATATTGAATTCACCGATAATAAAGTTGAATATTTACTCTTAATGATTTCTTATTCCAAAATTGGGTGGTTCATTTCAAATGAACTTGAAGAAATCATCATATCTCTAAGAGGTTGAGCTATTACAAATGGTTCTTAATTATTTCATAGCCCGATTTCAGGATGGTTTATGTCGAGATAAACTTGATGGAATAACCTATGTAAGTGAGAAGGATTAGCCACCTTCTGTGAAAAACGTTGGGCCGTTTTTCTAATACTTTACTAGAATCCTGAGGTAAGATGGTCAACTATACACTTGTGTATATATATCTTACACAGCGAGAATTTCGGTGGATGATACTAGAATCCTGAGGTAAGATGGTCAAATATACACTTGTGTATATATATCTTACACATCGAGAACTTCGGTGGATGAAGGAGTTAGATTTGTGTTACGAGTTTACCATTATCTTAGAAAGTTCAAGACTAGTTTTACTTATCTAAGAGAAGGGTCACTCATCATCACTATGTACTAGTTCAAGATACGTTTACTAGTGCTTAAGCAACTAATTCCGCTATTGCTCTTCTGAGGAGGTTTGTGTTTGAGATTCAGATGAATTCTTTCACATTAGTGGGGGAATGTTGGTAATGCTTAAGGTGAAAACCAAGGTAAAAGCCTATATCCCACATGGGTTGGGAAAAAGGCTTGTGAAGGGTATTTATACCCAAGTTTCTCCTCTCCCTTGTTTAGTGGGAAAGAACAAGGGACATCCTCGTACGTCGCTGTCGTCCGGCCGGCTTAGGCTCAAATATTATCTTTTTAGAGAAAATTCGTAAGAAATTTTTCTTAAGGATAAAAGATAATCTAAAAGAATTTTTTCTACTTATTTATAGGCTCTGAAAACTGTTCGAATTCAGATTTTATTCGAATCAGAACGTTTTATTCCAGCTGAGCAGTCTGCTGATTTGTTCGAAGAACCGTGTTGAATTTAGACTATTTTTTCAGTCAAATTCATTTGTTTAAAGCAGTTGTTACTGTAGATTAAATTTGCTGTTATGAAGAGTTGTTATTGCAAATTAATTCTGTTGTTATGGAGATTAATATCTGAATTAATATGGACAGTAAATTGACGGTTTTGTCTATGATTTTCAGCCTATAAATAGAGGTTTTTCATGCAGTCTAAGCATGCAACAAACACATACAAATTATTCTAAGTTCCCTGCATTCCTCCATCGCCAGTAGCAGCAATACCACCGTTGTTTATTTCGGTGTCGAGTGTACGACTCCCGGAGGCGACCGTGTTCACCTCGGGGGACAATCTGCCTGTGAAGCGACTACACTTATCGGAGCTGAATTGTTTCTAAGGCAGTGGCCTACATACCACGACACGGTTTACGGTTTACGGTTTAAATTTTTTAAAATGATCATTAAATCTCTTGAAAATTTACGGTTTACGGTGGATGACAGCCAGAATTTCAGCTTTGATTATGTGACATCTATGTGGATGTCGAGTCAAACTTCACATTCATCATCTACATTTATCAACAACAATGTTGATTACAAGATTAAAAGATTCAACAACTTGCTCGAGTTTAAAATTCCGGAGTGTTTGGATCTTAATGATTTTTTCTAAATATATATTTACATTATTTATATCTTAGAGCCCCAGAGTTTGGAATTGTAAAAACACACCATCATTCGACGTAATTTTGGTTTGTTTTATTTTTTAAAATATATATTTATATGATTTTTAAAACCTGAAATTTTTAGATTTTTTGAAATTGTTGTTTAGCAATATTGGAAAAGTATTAAAAAATAGAATTTTAATTAAGATTGAAGGGTCAAATTATATATTAACCATTGAGTTAATGTGCCACATCATCCCCTTAGCCACATGCAATAGTTAGTAAATGCAACTTTTTGATAATTTTAATGACTATTTGTAACTTTTGAAAGTTAACCGGTCAAAATGATAAAAACAAAAACTAATTGCTTAGGGACTATTGGTGTGCTTCATCCAAAAATTTTAATGACTATTTGTAACTTTTGAAAGTTAACCGGTCAAAATGATAAAAAAAAACTAATTGTTTAGGGACTATTGGTGTATTTTATGAAATAGATTGTTGATTTAATAATGCTTAAGGGTGTCAGAAGTCATTGAACTTTTGGAAAAAATCAATTAATCCTTTAAAAGTTTTACACCCAATTAAGCCCTCGAACCAAGAAATTTAATCAATTAAGCCCTTAAACCAAGAAATTTAATCAATTAAGTCATTTGATCAATTTTAACCATTAAATCTTGACTTTTTTTGGGATTTGTTAGTACAGTGTGTCTTGTTACAATGTTTTCACTTATTATTTTTATTTTTTTTATTTTATTTAAAAAATTCTTTAAAAATTCTAAGAAAATCATAAAAAATATTTGTAAGAAACTTTTTGGTGTTGAAAATGCAACTTTTTGATCATATTAATAACTAATTGCAACTTTTGAAAGTTTACCGATCAAAGTGATAAGAAACTAATTATTTAGGGACTATTGGTACTTTATCCAAAATTTTAAGTTGAGTTTGAATTTTATGAATTTGATTGTTGATTTAATAAGGCTCGAAAAGTAATTGAACTTAAAAAAAAATTAATAAGCCTTTTAATTTTTTTACATCCAGTTAAGACCTTGAACTAAGAAATCTAATTAATTAAGCCTTTTAATTAATTTTTATCATTAAATCTTGACAATTTTTTAGATTTGTTGGTACAACGTGTCGTGTCACAATGTTCCACATAACTTTTTTAGAATTTTTTGTTTTATTTAAAAAAATCTTTAAAACTTCTAAAAAATACTTATAAAATTTATAATTTTTTTTGAGAAAAATCTGTAAATGCAACATGACAAAGCTGTAGTGTATCACGTGACAGTAAAATATAAAAAAAAATTGTAAAGATTTAATGGTCAAAATTGGTGAAAATACTTAGTTGATTCAATTTCTTTGTTCAATGACTTAATTGAGTGAAAAAAATTAGGGGCTTAATTAATTTTTTTCTTCAAATGTTCAAGGGCTTCTTATGCTCTTAAGCCATTTAATAAAAATATGATAGTCAACAACCTCTAAAGCAAGTGGTTAAAAACTCCTAGTTGACACCTCCCCTTCTCTTAGGTTGTGGGCACTAGAACCAGTAGGAGCAAATTTCTCCTTCCCCTCCCCTAGGTAAGAATTATTCAACAAAAAAAGTAATAATAATAAAAATATGATGATTTGTTTTGAAAGGAATTATTTTTGAATTTTTAACAAGTAAAAGAAATAAATCAATTAAACCTTTGAATTTTTTTTGTAATTAATTAAAATTTTGAATTAAGAAATTGAATTAATTAAACGACCATTAAATATTGACATTTTTTGGATCTATAAGTGTGTCATGCCACAATATTTCCACTTGACAAATTTTAAATTTATTTTATTTTATTTAAAAAATTCTTTAAAAGTTTTAAGAATTTTAAAAAACTTATGAAATTTATAAAAAAATATTTTTTTTGAAAAAAAATCTGTAAATACAACATGATAAAATTGTAGTGTATCATGTGACAGTAATATCTAAAGAAAAAAAATTATCAAGATTAATAGTCAAAATTGGTCAAATGACTTAATTGATTCAATTTCTTAGTTCAATGGCTTAATTTGGTACAAAAAAATTTAGGGGCGTAATTAATTTTTTTCCCCAAAAGTTCAAGGGCTTTCTTATACCTTTAAACCTAAATTTAATCATTTGATTTTTTATATTAATGATCTAAACATTTAAATAAATACATATTAAAATTTTAATAAACATATAAATAAAAATGAAGCCATGTGAAGTGGGAAAACCCTGTAGTTTGAATATATTAAAAGTGAATAAATGAGACAAGGGTCACCATTTTAATCTTATTTGTGAATACAACAATATTTACCCATCATACATAAAGATTAAAGAAATGGGAAATTATAGAGAATAAAATTATTGAAGGAAGAAGAAACAATAAACCTGAATATGCAAAGCAACTTTTTGAGTAACTGAATAAGTTATAGGCTAAGGAAAGAACCTGGATTTGTAGTCACTTGTCATTCCATAGGTTCTTTGACGAATAAATGAACTCCAAAATATCAGCCCCTTTGTAAGCAGATCATACAGCACTGAGGCCAACAGATTTAGCAGACAATCTTCTCTATCAGAGCAAAACCTATCAAGTTTCGAGAAGCCGGTACATAGTGATTTCTTGCTGTTTGAAGTACCGGCGATCTTCTTCGTCTACTAGAACAAGATTCAAATAGTATTTCACACTGAATTTGTTGCTGATGTTCCGATACGTCGGTGCCAGTTCATATGGACTCAAGAAGAGTCTGACCGGAATGGATTCACCTGTAAAAGCATTGGCAATAGTTCAAGTTAGACAATTTCCTTAATATGCTCTGTAACTCCATTAAAATGAAGAAAATAAATCGCTATGCTACCCAATACCTAGGACTCAAATGACTGCATATTTAATGTTTTAAAAAGTTTTTTCATGTATTTGAAGGATCATATCCCTATCTCAGAAACAAAAAGAGTTGCAGTAACATAGATAACTAGTCTCCAATCAAAGCCAAGTCCTGCATATTTTGATACTATAGCTTAGATGAAAGCTAAATATGTATCCCAAAATCATTAAACAACAAAAAGATTAACCTTTACCAAATAGAATTTGTAATTCTCTCTCTTTTCAGGTAGCTAATTTCAGTTTAACATTTTCATGGCTTTTTTGCAGCAACAGATTGGTATATCTGATACTATGTATACCTTGAAACGCAAGGCTAAACTGATAATATTGCAACTGAAGTAGCAGTCTTGCCTATCAACTTGGTGCACATTAGACAGTAAGCAACACTATATAATCTTCTTTTTTTTTCTTATGCTCGAGCCGGGTCAATCCAAAAATCATTAAATTATTTATAAAAATTATGCTAATATTTACGTATTTTAAAGATTAAATTTAAATAAGAAAGTAATCCTTTGTTAAAGAAATAGTAATCAGAGCTAGCCGCGGATTATGAGATTCTTTTATAGGCCTGCCCAAATTCAGGCCAAGTTCATAGGATTGGACAGATAACCCACTTGAGGACAAGTCTATGAATCAACCTAGCACGGAGATGGTTTTAGAAAGCAAATTGATCATTGAGGAAATACAAATAGTAGGAGGCACTATTTTAAAGCAAGCCTTATAAGAGTTCAGTGACAAGAAATATCTCAGACATTTATGTAAAAAAAAGGGAATATCTCAATATCTCAGACATTTATGTAAAAAAAAGGGAATATCTCAGATATCAACCTAGGATTCCAAATTTGCAACATCTACAATTGAAAAAGTAAAATAAAAAGCTACAAAATAAGGTGAGAAATAGAGAAGTTTGCTAGGGTAGGTACCTCTTACAGGAGCACCATCCATCAACTCAAATTTTGCAAGGGTCTCTGTCTCAACATATGTATTAGGCCCTGATCCAGTGGACTCTCGACGCCTGATCTCAAGCTCCATATTTTTAAGCTTAATTCTAACAAGAAGAAAATATATTTTACCGATAATGACATCCTTCAAATGATACCTGTTTCCAAGATCCAGTATAAACACATCACTATCCTTCTGACTTGGTATAAAATAAGTTGGAAGGATTTCATACGAACTAATGTCAAGACATGCAATTTAATGGGCTTACTTGCTTTTATTGTATTCAAATTCAATATGTAGACAATCCTCAATCCCGACTTCCATCTAGATGAACCATCAATACAAACAAAGAAATTACAAAACTCCAAAACATCAAATCAAAATTAGTATGAAGTAGTTACATAAATCATATAAACCATCAAATCACCTAGGAACAGCCAAGGATAAAACTTGTTTTAAATTTGTTCTAAAAGCTTTCACAAAAATTAACATGGGGGAATATCAGGAAGGCAAAACTAGCATGGAAGATTAGAACAATATAATTTATAAAGGGACTAAATGGATCATCTCTGTAAGAACTTTAAAGAATAGCCCCAACTTCTATATGCATGTGGTCAAATATTGGAACAGCAAGACAAGCCAAAGTCACTTTTCATACACAAATACATTTCACATGAAATATCTTTTTTATTATAAATCTCATCAGTTTAGATGAAACAAATAAGCAACAGAAATAAAATGAAATTTCCTTACCTTAATACTGTTATTTATTGACGGAGGCGGAGTATAATTGCGAACCTGATGCAGAGAATTTTCACAGATAAATAAATAACAACTTTCAATCTACTCCTTACATAGTGTTTATACGAAACACATTACCACAAAGTCTTGGTACTCCACAATGTTGCTGACATAGTTTCTACTGATTGTCACTTTCAGTATATACCTACAAGTTTGAAATCAGGTTTAGATAGATCAGCTTTGCATTCATATCCTATACTAATGGATCCCTGAGCACCATATCATTGCATAAATTCTGTCCGTGAATGGTCATAATCTTTCAACCAAAAAATGACTATCATGAGAAATGAATTGAATCCCACAATACTAAAGACTACTGAAACCAAGAATAAGATCAACAAAGCTAAAAACAACCGGGAATATGCTTATGTGATTCACAGTCCATCATGATAGGAATAACTAAAACAAATATTAAAATTTAAAAAAGGATGTCACTCACAACGAGGATACTTTCCAGATGCATGAAAAACTTATAACAAAAATAAACTAAGAAAATAATTGATACCCTACCTGAGCCTGACATTGACTCCATTATATGATTCGTATGGCATCTCCACCGTAGAAAATTCAAATGGATATGTTTTTCTTTCGTATAGTTCACCAGGAACATCAAGTTCACGTACTGCAGAGCAAAGAGTGAAAATTAGGGAAAACTTAGAAACAATTTACCATAATAATCAAAAGAGGAGCAACAGAGATTTAATGTTCCATGCAATGTGACCCCAAAACCAGAAAATGAAAAAGGGGAGAGGATCACGAATTCACGAGGAAAATGAATATAAAACTTGTAAGGATGCATAAGACTGCTGATTACTTTAAAGACTTGTTAAGCCTTTTCTTTTATGGCCAAATACACTTACCAAGAGAGGTAAAATCATAGAAGTTTCCTCTGTCAAAATATAATTCTGCAAACAAGAAAAAAAAAAGAATGTCATGGACCAAGTATAGTGGCATCCGCATCATACTGCATATGTAGATTGTCCTGTCCAACATTACACATTATCTCATTCTCCACAAACTCTGTCAACCAATAGCCGCTACAAATAATTTAAAGTTCAGAACAGACTAGAATATGACAAAGAGAATAACAACTTGATAACAAGAAGAACTATAGATTGACTCGGGCTAGATTGCAAGAAGCTTTTAAAAATTAAAAAAGGCATGTAAGCTGTATTCATAAGCTTAGCAAATAATCAAATGGAAGACCTAAAATGAAAATGAAAGACATGAAGAAATGAAGCACACCTATCTGACCAAGGAGCTCAATTTTGACACCATTATGTTCGACCTTCTTCCCATGCATTGGTTCTATAACTACCTGAACTATCAGTAATAAAAAGCTAAGTCACTCGTACACCATTTACTGCAAATAAAAAAAATGACTTGGATAGAATAAGCAGATCAACATAGTCATAATTTACAAAATGGCAACATGAAAAACACTACCTCTCCTACAATACTTTCTTGGCTTTGGAATAAAGCAACCATAACTGTTTTCCCATTTTCCTTCTTTAGAGGAACCTATATAGTAAGTTGATGTAATAAATAAGAGTATATTTGAAGATAAAATTCCAAACAAACAGCCACAGATAAAAGTAAAATATCCCATACAAAACTCAAGACTGCAACTGTTGACCAAAATTCACCTTATTAGGAAAAAGAAAAACAAGATGAAGGATAACCATGACCAAATTTGCATGCTAGACAAACCATGAAACAAATTTGTAATGAATAATTACTTGAATTTCAACTTTATCGTTTAGCAGCTTTGAATACTATATATCAAAATCATAGCTGAAAGAAAACATCGATTTTAACATAACTGTCGTACACAAAAATACGATCATACACTGCACTTGGTATCTAAATGCATATTTACCAAAAAATTCTCAATTTGCGATTAAATAGAAATTAGAAGCAATATCTACCTGATTACGGCTTTTTCCATCTGCAAATGAGATGCAAATATTACATGGCAGCTTGAAAGCTCCAATGAGGTAATTCTGCAAGGAAAATATACATATAAACAAGTTTTCATACACAAAATTTCATCAGGTAAAGTACGGATCAACAGAAAGAAGCAAGTTCCAGGGAAATTAATACCATGATGCTTATGTGAAATCCTGAATCAAAACTGAAGAACCTAAAAGAAGTAACAAAGCTAATGTAAAATAACTTCAAATGAAATTGAAATGTTCACCATTTTCTTTCTTTTGCCGGGGAAGCTTCAGTAACGGAATCAGATCAACGAAGCAACGAGAGAAAAAGGAAAAATTACCTTTGATTAGCGTTCTAACTTCTAAGAGGAAGAATTGATAGTTGAGCTGAGAGCTCATTAGCGGTAAAAAAAAAACTCAACCAGTAGGTCTCCTTCAGATCTACTGTGATTTTCACCATTAAAAGCTTTGGGAGAACTAATTAATGGGGGCGATCTAACTTCAATGTGAATATATTTTATGCCATTTAAAAAAGTATAATTGGTTAAACTGAACTTTTTAATGTCTAAAATTAATAAATAAAAAAAACAATGTGTTAAAAAAACTAACCAAAGATTCTAGCTATTTATTTAGAACTTTATTGGGAAGATTTGATTTATTTATTATTAAGAATATTGTCTCTATTAATTAAGGTATTAATTAGAGTTTAATGTATTATATACTTCTTATGCCTATAAATAGTTGAACACAATTCTAGTTTTGATAATAATACGAATCTGCCCCTTTCACTCACCTCTTTGTTCTTTTATACTTGTTCATTATTCTTCATTATTTTATTCATAACACGTTATCAATACGAGTTTACTCGAAAGATTTTGGTGCACTTCGATCGAAAGATTTTGGTGCTCTTCGTTCGAATAAGATTATCAAAAAAAATCGATTCTACATTGAACCAATGAATCTCGCTCAAACAACTATTAAATGCTTTCGATCCAACTCTACAATTTCTCGGCGCTACCGCAAACAAAAGCACCAACAACGACGTGGTTATCGCGGGTGTCGTCTTGCAATTCTGTCCTTTGCATTTGCACACCTTCATTGTCGTAAGGTATTACAAATTCAATTTGTTCAATACGATTAAGGTTTACTTAATTGGAACATATACTTTTAATCATGATGTTCTTTCATTATTTTATTCATAAGATTATATTTGATATATTTCATATCAATAAGTTTTCAAATATCAATATTAGTTTTATTTTATTTGTTGATGATATTTGATATTTTAACAGTGTTTTGAATTTTATATGATATATTTAAATGGCGTGGAAAGAGATTATGAGAAGCTATCTTGGTCATTTACTATTCCTCCATTGTCCTCATGAAGAAAATCAATATTCGTAAATTTTGATTTTATTTTTATTCTTTAAATTATAATTTTAAAGTGCGATAAATCATGATGATTTTTTTCGAAAGTAATAATTCTCATATGCCGAAAAATTCGACTATTTCTCCCAAGTTCAAGTTACGAAAATTCGTCTTGATCCAAAAAAAAAATTTATGAGTCATTCTCTGAAGTGAATGCAAGCATGATGTTTATTCCATGTAATTATTGGATATGTTTCATTCCCTGAAGTGAATGCAAACATGGTAAATCACTATTCAATTGGTAACATGACTTCGATATAATCCAAGTATATTGGCTGGACATCCTGTTCTGCGAGGCTATTGGTCTCAAAGGAGATTATTAAAGGACCTTTGTGGACTGGTTTACAATGCCGCGTACGAGGATTAAATCTTTGTTCTCTGTGATGAGGATGCGTTAATAAAAACATACTCCACTTTTCACGATAAATAATGTTGTCCTCAGACACAATATCGTGAAAAAAGTTTCAAAGGCCCACTGACTCTACTCTATTTCTTAAAGTGAATGTGAGATTATATTATGGAAAGAATAAAAGCCACATTAGAAGTTGTGATTGTGGTCGAGGCTATGAATATAGACATGAAAAACATGGTCATTTTAGAAATTATTATACCCAATGGTGTCATAACCCTTTTTAGGAGCTTCGACTTTTTGAAAAAAAAATTAAATCAACGGAGTCGCCGTCAATTTTTTTTGAAAAGTGTGACTGGATCATTTTAAAACGGGGTTATTTTAATAAAATGTTTTGTTTTAATAAAACAACGGTTTTGGTATACAAAAACCAGAAAATATGTTCGAGGTCGCTTACGCGTGGGGAAGGGTTAGCACCCTCACAACGCCCAAAATTGGTACCTAATTGATTTCAAAAATCTTTTCAAAACTGGAACTTGCAAGTTCACGAAGGTTCGACTTTATCTGTCCGTTTAATGAACATCAAACTATTTTAACGGTCTTATCGTCCGGGTGATGAACTTTAATCACCGCCAACATTTCTGACGCTAATCCGTCATTTCCGTTTGATAAGACACCGTGTTAAATTAATTTCACTTTTCAAGCAACATGAAAATTCGATGTGTTGAGCATTTTTTATTTCTTCTAGGTTTGATTATTTTAAAATCCTAAAAGGATCTAAGTTTTTTATTCCTAATTGAGAGTTTGAGTTTGTTTAAGTGTGTTTTATTTTTGTGAAGAAAATCTTTCTACAAACACGTCTCTATCTAGTCATAAGTTTTGACCTATCTCTAAAGAACAAACAAGAAATTTGAAGTTTTCTTTATGTCTTATTTTTTTATTTGTTTCTTTTAAAAGAAAACCTTTTATTCTTTTCTTTTTCACCTTAAAACTTAAACTCTTTTTTTTTGACATTTTCACTTTTTAGTCTTATTGATTTTTTATATTTTATTCTTTTTATTTTATTTTAAAAAAGAAGTTTTTTTAAGAAAAAGCTTTTCCTAAAAGATGACTTTGAAAAAATTTTAAAACCTTTAAATTAACTTTTTTAGAAAAGATTTTTTTATGTTTTCAAACTTTATTCTCTTGAAATTCTAAACTTCTAACCTATGGTTATTTTTTTTATTAAAACCCCTTTTAAAACTTATTTTTGTTTATTCTTTTTTTGAAAACTTATTATTTATTATTTGAAAACTCCCTTTTTTATTTTTTTTAAAAAACTTTAAATTATCTAAGAACTCTAAATTATTAAAACCATATTTCAAAACCCATTTTATTTTCTAACAAATTAAGACCTTTTTTACTCTCCTTTTTTCATGATTTATTATCTTCTTATTAAACCCCTTGATTTTAGTTTTTTTAAAACAAACATTAATTCATTTTTATTCCTAAATCTAAAGGGATCAAAACCATTTTTAAGTTTCAACTATTTCATTTTTAAGATCAAAATTTTAAAAACAACCTTTTTAAGATCGGAACACCCTGTTTCGAAACATGTCCAAGTGTTTCGGAACACGGGCTCGTATCGAAACACCTTTTAAAAGTGTTTCGGAACTCAAACTTCCACTAGCCAACCTGAACGTGCCTGTACCGAAACGCTTCTCCCTATTTCGAAACACCTAGGCCATTTCAGGCTCACCGTTTCGATACAGCCTTGGGAGTACCGAAACGTCTGGGCCTATAATGACACTTTTTGCTGATTTTCACACTTTAATGCAATCATAATCATTCCAGCATGCTTCTAACTTATATTTAACATATCCAAACATCAATCTTCAAACATTCCAAGCATGATCGACGTCATTTCATGGCAATTTGCAATAAAAGTAAACTATAGGCATGAAACCTAGAAAATAAGCCAAGCAATATACCAAAATGTATAACCGAGCATAAACCAAATACCAAAGGTCATTTACAAGTCAAAAACCATATATAAAATGTAACACAAATAAAGGAAAAAAAAGATGAATGTTTAAAAAAATAAAGGAAAGAAGAAATGGAATTGAAGTCACCGAGGTTTGAACCTATGACCTTTAAGGGAATGTTTGAGTTTTAACCACTGAGCCAAAGGTTGCTCTTGGTCCGATTTTACACCAACTTAATTTTAAGTTGTGTCTGATAATTATTATATAAGATATTAAAGTCTGACTTCTCCCCTACCCTTCTTTTTTTGTTTTGTTACCCGCTTCGAAAGTAAGGTTACAAAACCTCTTAACCTTTGTTTTTCCAACTCCCCAAGTCTGGCAACATCTCTGATCTCGCCCACCGCATGGCCGTAAGTGTCACCGCCGTCACAGGCGTGCTCGTCGTCGTGCAGCAAACCCAGGGCCATCAGCCACTCGCGGTGTTCCATCGTCGTTTATCGTGGAAGCGTGTTTGAATGCTTCGTCGGGAAACCTAAACATCGCCCTTCAGCTTCTTCAGTTATCGGCTGCCCTCAACATCCGTTCAAGATGTGGCCACCAGATCTAGACTCACCATCGTTGGGTGAGTAAAACCCATATCACCGATCATTAAATTGTGGCCATCTTAGCCCTCATCGGTGCTACGCCGCTTCTGACCATTTTCCCCTTTATTTTTGTTAAATCCGATAAGTATTCCATCTTGTTTCGTGCTGTTGGTATATGGATTAGATTATTGAGCTAATGAGCTCTTGTTTTCCGGCAGAATCACGACATTTGGCGTTTCTGGCGACTTTTCCAACGGCCGTCTGGTGACCAAATCTGTCTAGGGTAAGTGGACCGCTTTGATTTTGGTCTGAGGGTTCGAACCGTTCTGAACCGATCTGAGTCAAACCCGGTCTTAGCCCAAACCTGAACCGAGCCCAGACTCGTCTACCCGACCCGTTAACCGAGTCAACTTGTACGAGTCAATTTAGTGAGTCAACTCGTCCAAGTCAACTCGCTTGAGTTGACTCAGCTGAGTCAGCCTAGTTGACTAGTGACGTCAGTGTTGACTTGACCGCTGACATTAGTGTTGACTTTTACTGCTGACGTCAACGTTGACTTTAACTTTGACCCAAAAGTCAAATTTTTCCGAAAAGCCCCATTTTATGTTTTTCGATGTCCTGAGTCCGTTTTTGAAGCCTGTTTCGCAAAATTCTAACTCGAAAGCCTCCGAATCTGACCTTGAACCCGAACTTGTATATGTATTTAACTATTCAGTTAGGAGTACTATGAATAAGGACTGAAATGGGATTTGTGTAATTGAAGGTATCCACGACTCCTTGAATACGAGATGTTGAGGGATGTCAAATTCGAGTTCAAGAGTGTTCGAGTGTCGTTCATAGACCAACCGATGTAGCTTGGAGCCAAGGTGATACATTACTACCTTCTGCATGCTCTTGAAACTTGTTGGTATTCGGTTAATGTTTGCACGACCATGATTGAGCATATGATTATTTCCGCCTATGTCAAGCAATTATGAAATAAGAATAATAATGGACA
The DNA here is from genome assembly GCA_030270665.1 of Hibiscus trionum. Classification (NCBI taxonomy): domain Eukaryota; kingdom Viridiplantae; phylum Streptophyta; class Magnoliopsida; order Malvales; family Malvaceae; genus Hibiscus; species Hibiscus trionum. Next base: position 32,418,093 of record BSYR01000026.1, on the reverse strand, counting down.
AGGTAAAAATATTCGAATAAGAGGTTTGATAAATCAAAAGGACTTCCGAGTTTAGTACACGATTAATGAGACGATAAATCTTTATGCCTGATTATCACTTTTATTAAAAGGATAAATGTCAGAAATATCTAATTAACAAATGACGAAAATACCCCCTAACTATAAACACAGCCCAGGAAGCTATACTTGATCTGGCAAGATATCCGATGCATTTGAAAACCTCTGATTTTCTGAAATGTTATAGTAACAAGACTTAAATATTCGAAACTGTAAATTACTTGAGTTTCTGGAATTTGGAATAAATCTCTGAAGATAAATTTACGGAAAAAATATTCGTATGTCTGAATTAATCAATGTGGCATAAAAGATTGAATGTATTGCGATGACAAAAGAAGGATTGAAAATACTGGTAAGATTGAATGATGCTAAAGATTGAATTTTCCTCGGGCAATAATTATCAATCGACCGACTTATGTGTTATATCCTCGAGGTTTGAAACGAATAAATAGTTGGAAGGACCGAAAGACTCTGAATAATTGAAAAACCTTTGAGCATCGAATTGTCTAAAATACCCTCAGATACCAATGACTGAGAATATTTCTAAGACATGGAATTTAGAACTCCATTTAAAGCCAAAGAAATGTAATGGCTCTAAAAGTGGTAATATGCAACCCATGTCTGTTGGCTGTTTCAGATACTATGATGATATTGGGATAATACCATGTGAATGCACGTGCAATTTATTTAGAGAAAGTACATAGTTAATGGTATGAAAGACCTGTTGTAACCCGCTAAACTCGGCCTAGAGGAAAAGACCGAATTTAGGGAGTCACGTTTGAAAACTTAATCCTCAAGAAATTCAATTTTAGGAATTATACTTTAACTTAAAATACAATAATAGTGATTTAATAAATATCTTATAGTAAATAAAAATATAAATATTATAATAACTATTAGAATATTTATATAAAATCTCTAAAATAAAATCATAGTAAAAGAACTCTAGAAAAATAATCCCAAAATATATTTATTCTCAAAGTATGCAATTACATCAATGTCTCAAAATAATAAATAATATTCCGAATAACTAAAAAAAGTTTCGTACTAAATAATAAAATATCTAGATAAAATATGAGACCCTCCAAGTACCACGTCGCCTAAAGTCCAAAGATATCTGTAAGAGAAAACTATGGGGAGTAAGCTATAAAGCTTAGTGTGCCTCTAAAGTGCATGAAAAATCGTAAACACAAAGACAATAATTTCTATAAAATCTTTAAGTTCAAAACAATGATGATTCACAACACAAACGATTTAATTTTATAAACACAATGCAATGTACCCAACTACAGCTCACCATCGCTAAGAGGAAAGTTCTCCAGAACTCCTCACTACATCCACCAATCGGTAAGTGGTCGTCACCACAATCTTCCACCGTACAATCCCAACCCATGCACACAATGATATTAAATCACAATACTCAAATCTCTACTCAATCTTATACTGTAATCCGAGTTCGTAGTCCATAAAACCATTATTTAAATAAGTCTCTATCTCAAGAATGAATGCATAGAAAATTCTTATGCAACGACACATGTCATGTAAAATATCCATAAATTAAAAAAAACATCACACAGTAAAACCATTTATATAGCACGGTAAGAAAACACACATAAAAATCATTTATTTATAGCACTTGAAGAAACACATCTTAAGCACCAATAGCTCTAACGTCGGACTCACATTCGGATCTAGCTTAATTGGAACAAAGATTCGATCGAAATAAAAAGCATGAAAAATAGGGAGATGTCGAGAGAGGGAGAGGGGACGTGCGGCTGCCGAATCTCAAATTCACTAAAGGAACATGTTTTACGGCTGATAAAGGGGTTTTATAACCAAATTAATGGGTAATCTACAAGGATGGCCATTGAACTTAATAAGAGTTTGCAAACTAGCACCTAAGCTTTTCATGATTTACAGCTTGACCCCTGAATTTCTATATTAAGTCATATAAATCTGAATTTTCTCAATTTAACCCTTAAACTTAATTAGGGTTTATAAATTAAATTCTCAAATCATTAGAGTTTCAAGAATTAGGTATTTCAAAAGCGGGGTTTTAAATTAGAGATTTTGCGAATCTAGGGCATACAATTTGGGCGGTGTTACAACTCTCTCACCCTTAAAAGAAATTTTGTCCTAAAAATTTTCAGACTAACGACATACTTCAAAAAATAGAGGGCATGTTTACCGAGAGGCACAACCCACCAAGTTATCTTATGCTTCAAACTCTTCCATTTGCATCTCATTGCTACAACAAAACTCATCAATCATATTCTGTGCTGTAGCATCTACATATTGGCATACTCCTGGGTTGTCTGCATACTTGAGGGTGTCATGAATATTGATCGTGACCGTCTGATCAACCACTCGCATCGTGAATTCACCCTTCTCACAATCGATCAAAGCTCGCCCGGTGGCTAAAAATGGCCTACCCAAGATAATGGGTGTGTTACTATCAGCTTCACAGTCGAGGATTAAGAAGTCGATTGGAAAGATAAACCTGTCCACTTTTACCACAACATCTTCAACTCTTCCTTCTGGACGAACATGAGAATGATCTGCTAGCTGTAGCACAACCTTGGTGGGTTGTGCCTCTCGAATTCCTAGTTTCAGAAAAATTGACTTAGGCATCAAGTTAACACTTGATCCCAAATCACAAAGTGCTCTTCCAACAAACTTGTAACTAATAGAACATGGGATAGCAAAACTACCTGGGTCCTTCCTCTTAGGTGGCAGCTTGCTCCACATAGAATAGCATTCTTCTGCTATAGCGACAGTTTCTTGCTTCTCGACCTTCATCTTTTTCGTGACTATATCCTTGAGGAACTTGGCATATGTTGGCATTTGATCAATGGCCTCTAGAAATGGGACATTGATATGTAATTTGTCCAGGATATCTACAAATTTCTGGAAATGAAGGTCTTCTTTCTGCTTCTTGAATCGTTGAGGAAAAGGAGGAGGGGGTCTAACTTCATTTGTCTGAACTGGTGGAGTTACATCTTTTGCTGTAGCAAAAGCAGGCTCCTCCTCCAGTGTTTCTTTTGCTATGACTTCCTCACCCTTCTCTTCAAATGGAAGATCTTGTAAGTTATCTTCTTCCTAAGGCAAGTTGGGCTGAGAGTCCTCATTTTCTTTTCCCCCAAACTTGTCTTCTTTGCTAATTTTCTTGCCACTCCTTAATGTGAGTGCGCTGCATTGTTCCTTGCTATGGTGCTTAGTGGCTTCAGTGTCACTAGGCAGACTTCCTTGTGGTCGCACATGCAAGGTTTGAGCTATCTGACCAACTTGTGTTTCTAAGGCTCGGAGAGAGGAACTATGGCTTTGCAATAAGGCTCCTTGATTTTTAATGTTTGCTGCATGATCCTGTAGCAAAACTTTCGTGGTTCCTATGAAATCTTTTGTCATAGCCATAAATTCTTTGAATGTAGTCTCTAGCGAACTGTTAGATGAAGATGTTGTTCCCTTGTGACCTTGCCATGGCATCATCTGGTTAGAAGATGATGCTTCGATCAGATTTTGATGTGGCGCTGGCTGAGCAGAATTATTGTGCCCTTGATTACCCCAACTGAAATTTGGATGCTGACGCCATCCTGGGTTGTAGGTATTGGAGTATGGATTGTTGTTGTGGTTATAATTCCCCACATAGTTGGCTGACTCTTGATTGTTAGGGCATTCACTCAAATGGTGATTGTCATCGCATCTGAGACATGAGGTTGTGGACTTCACTTCCTTGACTTCGTTGGGACGTTGGAGGTTCTTTAGCATATTTGTGATAACAGCTAACTGGGTGGCTACCGATTCATCAACTTCACTGTCTCGAGCTACTTGGGTTCTCCTCCCCGTTCCAAGCCTTATGGTCGGAAACTGGTAATCATTGTTGGCTACCCTATCAAGAATGTCAAATGCTTCCTCCGGTGATTTGTCTAACAAGGTCCCATTTGATGAAACATCTAGCATCATCCTTGTGGGAGCATTTACCCCATTATAGAACATAACCACTTGGGTCCAGTCATGAAAACCATGATTTTTGCACTTCCTCAATAATCCCTTGAATCGATCCCAATACTCATACATGGATTCGTCATCAGCTTGACGAAAAGAAGCTATATCATTTCTCAACTGAGTGTTTCTATTTGGTGGATTATACCGTAGCAGAAAACTTTTGCATAGATATGTCCAAGTCTCCATTGATCCAGCTGGCACTCCACTTAGCCATGCTCTAGCACGATCACGTAAAGAATATGGAAACAGTTTAAGCTTTAGCACATCCTCGTACACTTCTTGATGTCTGAACGAGTCACAAACTTCCAAGAAAGCATGGATATGTTGTCTTGCATCTTCGTGAGGCATACCTCCAAACTGACCAATAGTGTTCAACATGTTGAACATAACAGGTTTAAGCTCGAACTGGGCTGCCTGAATTTCTGGAGATACTATTCCGGGATAGAGATCGTCCAAGATAGGTGTCAAATGATCTATAATTGCTCGTGGTCGAGCTGCTTCTCCCTGGCCATTTGCCATATCATCTCCGTTACCTTGAGGTTGTGGTACCTCTCCATTCATGTTTCTAGTCTCTTCTCGTCAAACACTGATAGCTACGCTATTACCTCTATATTTATGCCTCTTTGCTATATAAATTGCCTGTTTTCAAGTGCATTACATTGCATGTAGGCTGCATTTTTAGTATATTATGGGTGCTTTTTAATTTATTGTTCGTATGGAGTTGGTGCTGCGTGAAAGGTAGTTTTTGGCTGTTTGTGTGCATGATAACAGAGCAGAATGCGAGGGAAGAAGCAAGGAACAAAATGCTATAGCAAAGGAGGAGAAAGAAGGCTAGCTGGCGCACGAAAGTACAAGCACGTGAAGCGCAGAGAAGGACGCCTGACACTGTCAGACAGCTTTATGCAGCAGCCGCACTCTATCTACAGACCATCCCTTTTGTCCCCTGGTGGATAAAGCTTGTCGGAGGATATTCGTTGGGATCCCCAAAGAGATACCAAGGCACCAAAACCATAGAAGACCCCCACTATATAAAGGCTTCATCTCTTCAAAGGCAAAGGAGGTGAAGGTGAAGAGAAAAAGTGAGAGTGTGCAAAAAAGAAGCACAACAAGAGGGGAGGAGCACTTCATCGTTGACCAGACTTGGTGTCATTCATCGGGAAGATCGAGGCGTGGCCTCATCGTCCTCTTCTGAGGCGGTGAGCCTAAGGCGGTCATGGCAGTCCATTGGCTAACTGGGAGCTTATCTTTCCTTTTTGCTATAGCAATTATTTACATGGAGGGTTATATGACAATGATACCGTTGATTATTGCCCAGCCATGAACTGTTTTAGATGGCGTGTGTTTTGTTGGATGAAACTCTGTTTATTTTCTTAATCTCATGTTAATGTTTATTGTTCTCTCTTGATCTTTGCTTTGTTTGTGGTATGCTTAATTTCCTAATGTTGTAAGAGCTTAGGGTTGTCATTGCTTTGAGATATAGGCCCTACCTTAAGCGCCTTCGAGAGTTGGCCTTTCTTTAGGAACAACCCAGGGTTGTAAGAGATTAGGGATGTTAGTGCCTCGAGAGACAGGCCATTCCTTATGATGCCTTCGAGTGATGGTCGTTCCCTAGGTACAGATGGGGGTAGTAATCGAGGGAGCAAGCCTTAGCTAATAGTGACAGCTATAGTAGTGCGTGATAACCTTTGAGAGAGGGTCATTGCTTTAGCATTAGCTTGGGGGAGTGAACGAGAGAACTAGCCTTAGATCTTCATAAACAATGGAGTAACCACCAAGGGGAAGGACTCCAACCCACCTTAGAGATAAGTGATGGGTTTAAACGGCTAAGAGGGATAGAGATTAGGAGAGTAAAGTGTTTAGAGTTAAGCCGAGAGGTACTGCTGTAGCATTTTAGTCTCCCAGCCTTCTTGCTAGAGATAGTTTAGAAGCAGCCTAAGTAAATCCCGCCGAGCATAGTGAGAGAACTAGGATTCGTTAGCAGTTTTAAGAGGTTTTAGAGGATTATCCTTCAGGAGCTAGCCAACCATTCCCTAGAGAACTTCGTATCCGAGAAAGGACTTATCTGTTAATTGATTATCCCTTCGTTGTTTTCTTGTTTTGCTACAGCATTTTTTATCCTTCATTCTGCCTCAGCATACTCACATTACAATTTGGTTACCATAGCAATTTGGATACGAAAACTGCGTTCACCTCCAATCCCTATGGAGACGATACTCACTCATCACTTTATTACTCGTTCGACGTGTATACTTGCACCATTTGCATATCATTTATAGTATTACAAGATCGCGCAACAAGTTTTTGGCGCCGTTGCCGGGGATTGGCAATTGGTTGTCCACAGTTTTTATTTTCATTTTGCTTTTTATTTCCACATTGTAAATATTCACTAGTTTTGTTTTTGGGTCGTTTTTCTTTTCAGGTATTTTTCTAGTTTATGACCAGAAGAAGAAGACCAAGAAGACCTATTCAGCCCATTGTTCCAGAAGCAGATCATTTATTTCGTTTGAGAAGACACGAGCAAGCAGAAGCTAGAGTCATGGAACCGACAACTGTTAACGCAAATGCTATGGCAAATGGTCAGGGAGTAGCAGCTCCACCACGGGCTATTAGGGATCATTTAACTCCTAGTTTGGATGATCTCCATCCCGGAATAGTAGCTCCAGAAATCAGGTAGCCCAGTTCGAACTTAAACCTGTCATGTTCAACATGTTGAGCAACATTGGACAGTATGGTAGCTTGCCTCATGAAGATGCTAGACAACATATCCGTGCTTTCTTGGGTGTTTGTGATTCTTTCAAGCAGCAAGGGGTGCATGAGGATGTGTTGAAATTAAAGCTGTTTCTGTATTCACTAAGAGATCATGCTAGAGCATGGCTAAATGGGGTGCCAGCCGGATCAATTCAAAGTTGGACCGATTTATGCAAGAACTTTTTGCTATGGCATAGTCCGCTAGTAATGAACACCCAGTTGAGGAATGATATAGCTTCCTTTCATCAGTCTGATAACGAATCTATGTATGAGTGTTGGGACCGATTTAAAGGATTGTTGAGGAAATGCTCTAACCATGGGTATCATGAGTGGACCCAGGTGGTTATGTTCTATAATGGTGTCAATGCGCCCATAAGGATGTTGATAGATGCTGCACCAAATGGGACATTGTTGGACAAGTCACCGGAAGAAGCATTTGACATCATCGACAAGGTAGGCAACAACGATTATCAGTTCCCAACAACAAGACTTGGAACGGGGAGGAGAAATCAAGCTGCCAAGGGGAGTGAAGTTGACAACTCAATACTAAATCAGCTGGCCAACATCACCGATTTGTTAAAGAATCTCCAACGTTCCAATGAAGTGAAGAAAGTTAAGGCAGTAAGGTCATGCATGAGATGCGATGGCAATCACCACCTTAAAGATTGCCCTGATAATCCAGAATCTGCCAACTATGTGAGGCACTACAACCATATCAACAACAATCCTTATTCTAACTCCTACAACCCAGGATGGTGTCAACACCCAAACCTGAGTTGGGATAATCAGGGGCATAGTAACATTTCGGCCAATCAAATGCCACAACAAAATTCGCAAGAGGTACACCATTCCCGCCAGAATAAGCCATGGCAAATTCAAAAGGGAACAACACCTTCATCAAGCAGTTCATTGGAGTCTACTTTTAAGGAGTTCATGGCTATGACAAAGGACTTCATTGGGACCACTAAAGTTGTGCTACAGGATTAAGCAGCACACATAAAAAATCAGGGAGCCCTTCTACAAAGTCATAGTGCATCCTTACGAGCCTTAGAAACTCAAGTGGGTCAGATAGCTCAAACCTTGCACGTACGATCACAAGGAACTTTGCCTAGTGAAACTGAAGCCACTAAGCACAATGGCAAGGAACAATGAAGTGCACTCACACTAAGGAGTGGCATGGAGATTAACCAAGGTGATAAGTTTGGGGGTGGAGAAAAGGACGAAGCCCAACCCAGCTTACTGCCACCGCAAGAAGATCACCAATTTGAAAAGTTTGTAGATATCCTTGCTCAGTTGCATATCAATATGCCATTTCTGGGAGCCAGTGACCAGATACCCACATATGCTAAGTTTCCCAAGGATATCATCACAAAGAAGGGAAAGGCAGAAAAGCATGAGACAGTTGCTACAACAAAGGAATGCTACTACATTTGGAGAAAACTCCCACCAAAAAGAAAGGACCCATGAAGCTTTATTATCCTCTGTTCTATTGGAGATGAGTTCGTTGGAAGAGCATTGTGTGATTTGGGATCGAGTGTGAACCTGATGCCTAAATCCATATTTCAGAAACTAGAGTTAAGGGATGTCAAGACTACTAGGGTTACGCTACAGCTTGTTGATCACTCTGAAGTCCGACCAGAAGGAAAAATTGAAAATGTTGTAGTAAAGGTGGATCGTTTTGCTTTCCCAGCTGATTTCTTGATCCTAGATTGCGAGGAAGACAACGATGCTCCTATTATTCTAGGAAGGCCATTTTTAGCTACAGGTCGAGCCTTGATCGACTGTGGGAAGGGTGAATTCAAAATGAGAGTGGGTGAAGAGACAGTCACCATCAACATACATAACACCCTTCATGATAGGTCAATGGAAGATAGGCACTGCAATGCTATAGCATGGGATGAGCTACAAGAACTTTGCTGTAGCAACAACATTCAGAAGAAAGCCTTTGAAGGACCAGTTCAAGAGGAAGAATTTGAGGACCTGACCAAGGAAGGGAACCCAGATGCTGAAAATCACTCAAACGAGGTGGGGCTAGCCACATCTCACCTCAGCCTTCCTGACCCTTGACAGTACGCCTCCTAAACTTTTTCTTTTTTGCTTTAGCATTTCCAATAAATAGTTGTTAGTTTATTTTTTAGTGTTGTTTTCAGCTTTGCTTTTATCTTTTGATTGTCTTTTCTTTTTATTTATTGTTCCGTATCATAGTACATGTCCTATGTAGTACTAATCAGACATGCATATGGTACATCAAAAAGGGGATTATTTCATTGGTTGGTGAAGAAAATCAGGGTTTCAAAGGAACAAAAATTTGTCTTCACGTAGAGAGTGGACGGACGCAAGAAAAAGCTGGAAAACAAAAAGGGTATTATAAAAGGGAATTAATTGAGAGAATATTTGGTTATTTATTGAAGATTAAACCCTAGCCATACATAACCTAGTTCTCTCTCCTACTTTTTCTTTGAGCAATTAAGAGCCCTTTTCTCTTTCCTGACAAAAGACGGCTCCCATCAACCTCAAGCCTCTCTCCTCATTAAGGAGAGTCAGTGGTTAGCCATTTCCTAAGGAAACCTCCCACACGTCCCCCCCCCCCCCACTTTCCACTCAAACTGTCCTCACTCTTCATCTTCCTCACTCAAGCTAAGACTATTCATCTTTCCTTTTTCTTTTCTTCCCACAAAAACCTTTGTTCCCTAAAAAGACCAAAAGACTTACCTTCAAGCCACCAACCATGGTTCGATGCAAAAATGTCTCTGGCGCATCATCAAGTTCGTAGAACCCACCGGCCGTCAAGATCAAACTTTTCTACGACGAAGCAGCTCGAGAGAGATGGCTAAACCTAAAGGATAGGAAACTACTTCCAGAGCAAGGACTCCGATTCCCCGAGAAAGATGAGGAGAACTTCGAGTCAGCCCTTCTAGATATTATAGCCAAGCACGACTGGAGGAAGCTAGCTGAGCATCCCCAAAACATATGTGTTCCATTGGTGAAAGAGTTCTATGCGCACTTGACGAGCCCAACAAAATCAAACGTCCACGTTCGAGGAGAACAAGTAAAATTCACTACTGCAGTAATGAACAAATTCCATGGCCTGAAGAATGTGGTAGATGAGCACGGAAGCTTTGTCGTTGGGCTAGATGACAAGGCCCAAGAAGAAATCGTGAAGGAATTATGCTTTCGAGGGACAGAGCTTAACCAGAACACCATGACAGTCGAGAGAGGGAGACTAAAGCCTGAAGTGAAATTATGGAATCATCTGCTCCGAACTCGATTGATGCCAACATTGCAAACAACTACGGTACACCTATCTCGTTTGCTGGTTATTCACTCTATAATTAATGGGCGAAAAATTAATGTAGGGAAACTGGTGGTGGACGAGGTCTATGCGTGCCTCAAGAGGAGCAAGAGCCCACTGATCTTTCCAAATCTGATAACTGCCCTATGCCGGAGGAAGTAAGTTTTTGAAAACCCGGCCAAGGATGAACAAATGGAGGGCAAAAAGGGGTTAACAACTGCCCAGATTCCTCAACTGAAGGGATTTGATGAGGATGCTCCAAACGAGATCCTGGAAGGATCTCAAGGATTTCGTAATCTATATCAACAAAACCTCTTTTCAACATATTAACCATCTCAAAACTCAATTAAAATCAATCCAAAACAGAGCTTAACAAAACAAATCCGAAAATCAAGATTTCAACCATATTTTTACAAGATTTTGATCTCCAATCAAAACTATAATGAAAACTCAACCAAAACAGTAATTAGAAGCCAAAGATCTTGGGAATTTCAATAAAGTACTTTGATTAGAGGTTGAGAACGGGATTTACCTCCAACCCTTGCTTTCCTCAATGAATGTCAAGTTTTCCTTAGCAAAAATCTTAAAGAACTTGAAAGGATTTCTTGAAAATGGATTAGGAAATAATAAGAGAGTGTTTGGGAGAAAATAATTCTGGAGAGAAATGAATGAAAATTGTGTTTGGCTGAAAATGAGGTGAAGATGGTAGTTACATGATGGAATCTCCAATTAACCACCTAATTAATTAAAAAATAAAAACCAATTAAAGTTATTTAATTAAAAACCATTTTAAACACATGTCATATTAAAGAAAGGCTAAATTTCCATAAAGCCCCGTAAAGATTCTAAGAATTAGGTTTCTTCTTTAAAAATCACATTTTCTACAGTTTTGAAACTTTACAATTTGGTCACTACTCGAAATGTCCAATTTCCGAAACTCTTTTTGTAAAATTGATTTGACCAACCTCTTAAACATATTTTTAGAGGATTTTAGAAATTTTTACCATATTTTTAGGCCCAAAACCAGGGTGTTACAACTCTCACCCTCTTAGGAAATTTCGTCCTTGAAAATTTACCCGAAGGAAAAAGGTGCGGAAACTACTTCAGCAAGTCTACCTTGCTTTCCCACGCGGCCTCCTCAACTCCTCGATTGTCGCCACAACACCTTCACAAGCTCTATCGTCTTGCCACGAAGAACTTTACTGCTCACATCCAGAACCCTCACTGGTTCCTCATCATATGGTAGATCCGGATTCAACTCTATCTCCTCAACAAGCATCACATGCGAAGGATCCGATCTGTACCTCCGTAACATAGAGACATGAAACACATCATGTATCTTTTCCAGCTCCGTAGGCAATCTCAACCAATATGCCACAGTACCAATACGCTCCACAACCTCGTAAGGTCCAATGAACCTTGGGATAAGCTTACCCTTACGCCCAAATCTCATCACCTTCTCCCAAGGCGATACTTTCAAAAACACACGTTCGCCAACTGCGAACTCAATCTCTTTACGCTTTAGGTTCGCGTAAGACTTTCGCCGATCCAATGCTACCTTCAAACGCTCACAAATGAGCTTTACCTTCTCGGTGGTTCCCTTTAACATAGCTGACATCAAAATCAACTTTTTTCCAGCTTCTGCCCAACAGAGTGGGGTTCTACATCTTCTCCCATACAAAGCCTCGTATGGAGCCATTTGAATACTTGCCTGGTAACTATTATTATACACAAACTCAACCAACGGCAAGTGCTTCTCTCAAGAGCCTTGAAAATATGTAACACAGCATAACAACATGTCCTCAAGCACTTGGATTACACGTTTCGATTGTCCATCCGTCTGAGGATGATATGTAGTACTGAAAAGTAACCGTGTACCCAAGGCTTGATGCAAACATTCTTAAAACCTCAACGTGAACTTCGGATCTCTATCTGATACAACGGACTCCAGTACTCCGTGCAAACGCACAATCTTAGCAACAAATAACTCAGCTAACTTATCCAACACATACACAGTATGCACTACCAAGGGATATGCACTCTTCGCAAAACGATCAACAACCACCCAAACAAAATTCCTCTTTGATAGAGTCCAAAGTAATCCAACCACGAATCCACGGCAATCCTTCCCCCTCAACTCCCTTTCTGGAATCCCCAACGGTTACTAAACCTAGAAGGAAACCAAAACTCAGCTTCCACCCACTAACAAACCAAACATTTGCCTACAAACTTGTTAACATCCTTTTTCACCTTAACCGACATCACTCAACTCTCAAATTTCGATACACCTTCGTACCACTAGGTCACACTACGGAAGAACCACTAAGAGCTTCATCTAGAATAGAGCACCTCAACTCATCATCGTTTGGTACCACTATTAAATTTCCATAGCTCAAACACCAACATCATTGAACTCAAATTCTTAAGGTTTTCCATCCTCGATATCTTGAACACGCGGTACAAGAATATCGTCAAGCGATTGCTTATCTCTGATCAACTAGTTCAGGGTTGGTTTCATCCACAATTTTAACAACAAGACCGCCATCTCGTGATACGCTCAAGCGAGCAAACATCACCCTCAACCCCACAGTCACTTTCCTGCTCAAGCATTGGCCACAACGTTGACCTTTCCAACATAATACCTCATCATTAGGCCATACTCCTTAAGCAACTTCATCTGTCGATGTTGCCTAAGATTCAACTCCTTTTTGAACCGTTAGATATTTCAAACCCTTGCGATCTATGAACCCTACACTTCTCAACACGAAAGCTCAAAATCCTCATTACGAGACTCTAACACCGTCTCCAGCTGTAACTTCACTTACACCAACTACCTCAAGAAGATTTGCCTACACACAACATGAAGACAACCCTCTCACGAGGTCTTAGCCAGACAACACGGCTTCTGAGCTTACTTAGCCACGTATAACGCTCATCCTCTAAGCACTTACATTCGAAGGAAGCATGCGCTACGACCTTCCCAACCTGCTTAACCACTCTTTCTACAACACATCCAAGCCATGAATCCTCTACTCAACTCAAGCTAAACCTCGATTAGAACTTTCGTCTGAACTTCCTTCAAACTCCGCCAAGGTCACTGTCAAAACTTTATCCACCTAACACAACCATCTTGCTTTAACTATTCAAGCATGAATACAACAACACTTCAAAACCACATCCGAAAATCTACAACAATCGTCCAACCTAAGGAAACTACAACACTCCACGACTACTTCAAAATGCTTTTAACTACACACTACACAACCTCAACTACATTCTAACCAAACGGTCCCCTCTCCACCGTCAAGCCGCCAAAGCCCTTAAAACACCTAGAAACTTTTCTTCTGGCCAGCCAAACTAGACCATACTCACTCCTAATGGTACACTTATTCACTTCTTAACCTCGCACCCCTTTCAACTCACACCAAAACAAAACCTTAAACCCACAAACTACCCTAATCATAACACATCACTATCAAATCCAAATCAGCTATTAGTAAGTGTGAACATTCATATGCGTGATTACTTACATGCCCTTATGAATGCCTATGCACATGTATGCATACTTCTAATGGCATGCCAGTATATGCATGTATAAACATATGTAATATATATATATATACCCATGATTTTAACTATGCATGTATGTCTGTTCACAGCTACTACTAACGTCCTCGAACCATACTTGGAACAACTCTACATCCTATTTTTAAACTTTTCCTGCTCCACCATCCTCACAACTCATTACAACAATTATTTGAACTACTATTTCTCTACACCAGTATTGTTCTTAAAACAACAATGTCACTATTTAAAACTCATTAACTATTGAAACCTATCCACTACCCAAGAGGATGCAAAACAAAACCAAGCAAATATAACAATAACAGAGATTGCACAGTAAAGATACATGTAAGCATATCATTGTGCTTCAAGCGACGAACACCCACACCCTCTTCCGTGGAGCCACCATGGTCTCCTTGTTGAAAAGAACCATAACTACATCCGCGACCACGGGGAGCTTCAACAGATATCCCACCTTGACCACCCCGAGCTAACACTGGACAATCTCGCCTGAAATGTCCAACAGACCCACAACTCCAACAAGATTCAACCATCAAACACCCTGCGTCTCTCTACCTTTCTTGCCACCTCTGAACCCTGTCTCGGCCATGCTTGTGGCCTTTTTGAGGTTCAGCCACAGCAGCTGCACGTCCCCGGTCTCCACCAGCCAACAGAGGACACTCACGCCTTATGTGATCTGCTGAACCACAGTTCTAGCAAGAATCCCCTGTCACTACAACATGAGCCTGTACCCCTCCAGCCGCACGAGGATAGTCCCTCCTCAAGTGCTCCTGAGAACCACACATCCAACACGTGTTCTGATCTGCTCTCATCCTGTCTCCCTAAACCGGTGCACCATGTCCAACATTGCCTCGCCTACCAGCAGGCTGATACCTCCTATCTCGGCCTTTCTTGGCCCGTCTCCTTCCAAAATCGAATTCAGCAGCTCTCTTACCAGAGCTAGAACAACCACCATGAGATGCCAGATCCAAGTTTTTCTCATCAACATAAACTGAAGCCACGCTCTCTCACTCTTGGCTACCCGGAGGCTTATCTCCAATATACCTCTTCATAAAGGCAGCTAAAAATAATTCCCAATCCACATCCTGGATATTCGACGCCACTAACACAGATGTCCACAAAATACAAGCATTATCCAACATTAACGTGACAATGCTTCCCAACTTACAGGCGTTGTCACACTCTTCCTGATCCAGGATTGGAATCGTACTGGCTAACCAAGCCTCGAACGCCTCCGGCGTCGACCCATGATACTCAACAGCTCCCAAATCATGCAGACACTGTTTTGACAAACAAGTCTGTCCGACAGACGCTACATGCGTAGGCTTTCCTTTCACTGCGACCTGGGATTCTCCAGACATCTCCTGGACCACTGATGATAAAACTTTCACCACAGGGCCAGCCCCTTCATGCTGCCATATCGCCTCAACTCTAGATAAGAACGGCTGAACATGCACATTCTCCATAGACGGAACATCGTTCCCTTGATTACCCTGCTCACCCGCAGGTACGATCGTATCCGATCCCAACTCTCTCTTCGGACTCATTGTGCTATTTTTAACAATGCATAATAACAAAAACAAATCTAGCCATGATTTAGGCCAGCCTCAAGCAAGGATCCAAGTTTACAAAAACATTTAACCAATATAATAAGGCAATGGGTACCCCGATTTCCCTCAAACATAACACAGCATACAATGACACATCGTGCTCATCATGCTTTCCATCATCCACAATCAGCACATATCAATATCACATCATCATCTTACAAGCATATTTATCTCACAAACGCTTTACATCAATCAAGCATGACATAAGCTCCAATCATTCAATCAAAAACATACTTTCTTCAAACAACATGCCATTCTACATTGATTCAAACATCCAAAACATACCACTTTCACTTACCATCATCCCCAATTCTTTCGAAACATGGCTCTAATACCAACAAATGTAACCCCCTTAGCCCGGCCTAGACGCCCGACCTGAACTAGAAGATTACACGGGGAAAACTGAAGTCAACTCATTAAAGTCAACCTCGATTAAAGACCTTTTTTTCCTTTTATCTTCTCTAGATGCACATTATTACCCTATATGTTCAAGAAAGCGATTAGGCGAAAACGGCACAGCGATCGGAGTTCAATTAGGGGTTCAATTGCATACATTTGACTTTTAGGAACTAAATTGTAATTTCCATTAAATACAGGGACTTTCAAGATTTTAAAGTTACCAATCCACAATTAGTCGTATAGCATGCCAACATGTTAAATTTCATCTCACACGGATCATCCAAACTCATTTAATTAAGCATTCAACATTCAGGGACCAAAATGTAAGAAATAGAAACCTGAAACAATTCAAATTCAACTTCAACGATCGGGTGTTTCGAAACACAAGACCCTGTATTGGAACGGTCGTTTCGAAACCAGGTTGACCGTTTCGATACGCGGGTGCGTTCCGAAACCCGTATCGAAACACCCATTTCCAGTAGCAAATCGTTCCGGAACGTTCCTACCCGTTCCGAAACCTTAAGACCATTCCAGGCCTCTGTTCTGAAACAGGTAAGGGCGTTCTGATACGCCTTGCCCTGTAACAGCAGATTTAGCTGGTTTTAAACATCTTTCCTCACCGGAAACATTCCAATGCATGCCACAACATACGTACAACATGTATAAGCATCAAAGATCAACTATACAAAGTTCAAGCTAAGACATAGCATCATTCAAGCAAGCATTAGAACGATAGGCATGCTTCCTAGTCCTCAAAACCATACCAAAAGCTAAAAGCCACATTCAAACACTAATCAATTCTCAAAGGCCATTTATAAACCAAATTAAGCAAACCAAACGTGCTTTAGGTGTTTAACATCACCAAATAGTCCAAGAGTAGAAATCCCACCCATTGCCTCTTATTACACTAAAGTAAAACCACATACTTTGCTTAGACAAATACTTAGATTATCCCCTTGGCCTCTTTCTGCCACTAAAGCTCAATTCTCCGCATTGATGAAACAAATGAGCGTAAGCGTAAAGCTTAGTGAGGATCGCTAAAACCAAACATTCATCAATGCATTTTATAAAACCAAGATAACGTCCTTTGCAAACTCATGCCTTTACTAAAAACATGCCCTCACAAGGCATCAATGCACTTTTAAAACACATGCTCGTATGCATCACCTAAAAACAACAAGTAAACCTTTGCTCATGCTTTACCAAGCAATACATGCATTCTAGCATAATTCACAAGCATCTCATGCTTAAACCATTCATCAACAACATTATATTGGCTTACAAGTGAACAATCCTCAACCATACCAAAACCAACACAAATGACACAATTGGATATGCGGATTACAAACGTTGTCCCACACGCTTCATACATACTACCGGACTACACAAGGTGGAGATCAATGGCACAATCACAACCCCTCAACACCCGTGATGGAGTTAAATGCCACAATCACAACCCCTCAACACCCGTGGTGGAGTTAATGGCACAATCACAACCCCTCAACATCACTCATCGGTAGTTTTATAACCCACTAGCGAGAGTCAGGACACAAAACAAGGCTTACACATGGGAGTTGCCTCAACCATTGTAATCACCTTAACCAAGCTCACACACGGGAGAATTCCTCCACCGTAGTGACGCTTAACTAAGTCTACCCACGAGAGCCATCCTCCATCGTGGTGACGCTAATTCCTCAATCGCTAGGGTACTTGGATGGAGATTACAGCACAATCACAACCCCTCGACATCCAAGGTGACTTTATTCACGGTGCACCCAATCCTATAGTCGGCTAACTATATCCGATTACAATAACCAAAATCCACTTTCATCACTTGCCAATATAATCATTCAACATCAATAATCCGTTGTTTTACAAGCATAAATACAATGCCATTTCCACAAGCATAACATGCTTAACATCATATACATTTATCATATTAAACCAAGGATCACTTACCTAGTGCATCCTTAACATAATGGCATTAAAACCAGCATTTACCATGCTTAAAACATGCTTTAAAACAGTAATCAAAATCACATTTAACTCAAGTGCATTTTCATCAAAACATAGCACACTTTCGAGAGAGACTTTCGAATCACTTACTCTTGAGCTTAGCTAAGTGTTTCAAACTTAGACTAAGCTCCCAAGACCATGCTCAAAGCGTTACAAAGCTGGAAAATCACCCCTCCGAAACCTCGCTCACCGACGCGAAGATCACCCCTCCGAAGCCTCCAAAAGTGCTTCGTTTGCTACCGGATCAAGATCCCCTATTTTCACATCATCAAAACAGAGATCCAAATGCATTAAAATGCATTTCAACACCAGCAACTTAACTCAAACTCGTTGCTCACCCAAACTACACCAACTTACCCATTCGAAACAACCGAAAACTCAATTGATTGCTTCCTAAACTAAGCCCAACCAACATACATCATTTCCAAACATTTATAAACATCAAAACACATCAAACAAACAACCTAACCCATCCTTATACCTCCAGCAAGCATAATTCTACCAATTCACCTAAAAAACTCACTTAAAACTATCAAGAAACTCAAGGATCTCAAGGATTTCGGGATCTATATCAACAAAACCTCTTTTCAACATATTAACCATCTCAAAACTCAATTAAAATAAATCCAAAACAGAGCTTAACAAAACAAATCCGAAAATCAAGATTTCAACCATATTTTTACAAGATTTTGATCTCCAATCAAAACTATAATGAAAACTCAACCAAAAACAGTAAATAGAAGCCAAAGATCTTGAGAATTTCAATAAAGAACTTTGATTAGAGGTTGAGAACGGGATTTACCTCCAATCCTTGCTTTCCTCAATGAATAACAAGTTGGGTTAGCAAGGCGAGGCTTCCAAGTTGGGTTAGCAAGGCGAGGCTTCCAAGTGTCCAAGTATGTTTCCTCACCTAAAAATCATTTTTTTTCCAATGTAA
Source organism: Hibiscus trionum (assembly GCA_030270665.1). Taxonomy (NCBI): domain Eukaryota; kingdom Viridiplantae; phylum Streptophyta; class Magnoliopsida; order Malvales; family Malvaceae; genus Hibiscus; species Hibiscus trionum. The sequence goes on along the minus strand of BSYR01000026.1, from coordinate 32,399,447 downwards.
TAGTAGCAATGGGACCCACACACACGTGCTTTAAAATAAAACAATCAGCATATTTGTCACATAAGCAACCATTCTTGCAGAATAAGCAAACACCGTGCAATTCAACTTAAAAACTTAAACTTACCTCACTTACCTGCCCAAGGTCTCGGTAACCTTAGGCTCTGATACCAACAAGTGTAACCCCCTCGTCCCGGTCTGGCCGAATGACCGGTCCGAGTGGGCCACACGGGGAAAACCGAAGCGAAACCCGTTAAGGCTTCCCCTCGGTTAACGACCCAGAAAATTTCTTTTTATTTTATCTTGACTACATGCTTAATTAAGACCTAAGTGTGGCACAGCAGCGGAAGATACAATCATAACATCAAACATCGACCAACCCAACGTTTAATTAGCTCATTTTAACATTCTGCAGCAGGCCGTTTCGAAACGCCTAAAGGGTGTTCCGAAACGCCTTGACTAAGTCAACAGGCCAGGGTCAACCATAAGGTGACCGTTCCGAAACAGGGGAGACCCGTATCGGAACGACCTTGACGGTCAATATCTCGTGGTCAACGAGATTTGACCGTTTCGGAACTTCAAAGGCCCGTTTCGGAACGGCTTCATCTCGGCAAAATCTCAAAATTCCAGTAGCTAAAATGTTCCGAAACGCCCCTCATCCGTTTCGAAACGGCAAGCCATATACACAGGGGCCGTTTCGGAACAGGGGGACCCGTTCCGAAACACCCCCTGTCCGCAGACTTTTCTGGGCTGTTTTGAGGCACAAGGATGCCCCAAAACACCTCCAAAACACCAAGCAACTTCAAGACAAGACAATTTAAGGTATAACAACCATACTAGCATGCTTCAACAATATTTAGACATGTCTAATACTAGGGCAACCATCCACAATAAGCATTCATTCAAACAACATTCAAACACATGTAAAAACTCTTAAGGCATAGGCTAACATTCAAAGCAAGCAATTAGGCATGGATTACAACTTAGACATGGCATCACAAGCCACACAAAAGCGACATAACATGGAGTCTAAACATGCTCCTAGCAACCAACAACAAACAACAAAACCTTACACATCCCATTGCTTAAACTATTACATGTCTTAGCATTAAAACCATACTTGATGAACTCAAGTCCAAAACCACACTTGGAGGCCCTCCACTTGCCCGAGCAACCCACGAACTAAGGATCTGCAATGTTGAACAAGGAGAGCGTAAGCAATGATGCTTAGTGAGGGTAAGCTCTAAAAACAAACCTCAACATTGCAGGGTCCGAGCACGATCTAGCCAAGACAATTCACATTTACCAAGAGTCCACAAGATATAGATGCATGAGAAATATATCACATATATGCCATAATCATGAGCTCAACACTACCATACATGTAATCACATTTAAACATCCAAGCAGCTCATATATCTCAACACATTGATACACATATCAATCAACATTGGCACCTGGATATGACTCAAATACGCGGATAACCGTTGGAACTCACATCCAACAACACAACCATTACCTGACGGTGGGATTACACTCATCACCGGTCTCGCGGAGGGGATTCCACTCATCCTCACGCCCCGTCGATGGGATTCCATTCATCACAGACTATATTTAATACAATTTCTGGGCGTACCCGTACTCCTCCTTGGTGACTCAACGCCACCAAGGCCACGCGCGACTTTTGACTCATGTGTACACACTAACATCCTAATGATCGATCATTTGTATTTAAGTATACTAGTGCCAATATTTTACCTAACCCCTAAACCCGGGTGTTACAACTCTCCCCCACTTAAGGAAATTTCGTCCCCGAAATTACCTGGTGGAAACAGATATGGAAACTGCTCAACCATATCTGCTTTTCTCTCCCACGTGGCCTCTTCCACACCTCTATGTCTCCACAAAACCTTGACCAACTCTATGGTCTTGCCACGCAACACCTTGCTATCAGAAGCAAGTATCTCAACGGGCTCTTCATTATAAGACAAATCCGGATTTAACTCTATCTCTTCAACGGGCATCACATGCGAAGGATCAGATCTATATCTCCTAAGCATAGACACATGAAAGACATCATGGATCTTTTCTAACTCAGAAGGTAACCTCAAACGATAAGCTACCGGCCCGACCCGCTCAACTATCTCATACGGACCAATGAACCTCGGACTCAACTTGCCCTTCCGGCCAAATCTCATTACCTTCTTCCACGGGGATACTTTCAGAAACACTTTCTCACCCACTGAATACTCAACCTCTTTCCTCTTCAAATCTGCATAAGACTTCTGACGATCGGAAGCTGTTTTCAAACGGTCGCAAATCAACTTCACTTTCTCTGTGGTTCCTTTAAGCAAGTCTGGCATAGGTAACAACCTCTGACCTGTCTCAGCCCAACAAATCGGAGTTCTACACCGTCTACCATACAGAGTCTCATAGGGTGACATCTGAATACTAGACTGATAACTGTTGTTGTAAGCAAACTCAACCAACGGTAGGTGCTTCTCCCAAGAACCCTGAAAGTCAATCACACAACAACGAAGCATATCCTCTAGAATCTGTATCACTCGCTCTGACTGCCCATCGGACTGCGGATGATAAGATGTGCTGAAATGCAGAAGACTACCCAAAGCACTATGTAAACAACTCCAGAACCTCGAAGTAAATCTAGGATCCCTATCTGAAACTATAGACTTTGGAACTCCATGAAGTCTCACAATCTCACGAATGTACAAGTTTGCCAACTTGTCTAAGGAATCCGTAATGTTCACTGCTAAGAAGTGAGCACACTTAGTGAACCTATCCACAATCACCCAAACTGAATTCTTCCTCGAAGGAGACAAAGGCAACCCCGATACAAAATCCATGGTGATCCTCTCCCATTTCCATTCCGGAATCTTCAAAGGCTGTAGCAAACCTGAAGGAACCTGATGTTCCGCCTTCACTCTCTGACAAACCATGCAACGGCTCACATACTCGGCTACATCTCTCTTCAAACCAACCCAGAAGTAATCAGTCTTCAAATCTCGGTACATCTTGGTACTACCCGGATGCATAGAAAAGGGACTCGAATGTGCTTCACTCAGAATCTGACGTCTCAACTCAACATCTTCCGGTACAACGATTCTATCTCTAAAGCACAACAAACTCTCACCACTGAAACTATACTCAGTCGGTCTTCCTTCGGCTATGTCTTGAACATGAGGAACTAAGCTCGCATCTTGCAACTGCTTCTCTCTAATCAACTGAATCAAGGAAGGCTTTACTTGCAACTCGGTGATTAAACCACCATCATCGGACACACTCAATCTAGCAAACATAGCTCTCAGCTCAACGGCCACTTTTCTACTCAAGGCATCGGCTACTACGTTTGCTTTACCCGGATGGTACTCAATGGTCAAATCATAGTCCTTTAGCAACTCTAGCCATCTTCTCTGTCTCAAGTTTAACTCTTTCTGTGTCATCAAGTACTTCAAGCTCTTGTGATCGGTGTAAACAACACACTTCTCACCATACAAGTAGTGACGCCAAATCTTCAATGCAAATACAACTGCGGCTAGCTCTATGTCATGAGTAGGATAGTTCTTCTCATGAATCTTCAACTGTCTAGAAGCATAAGCAACAACTCTCCTATCTTGCATCAAAACACATCCTAAACCTACGTAGGAAGCATCACTGTATATCACAAACTCCTTACCTGAAACATGTTGTACTAACACTGGAGCATTCGTCAAAGCTTCTTTCAATTTCTCAAAGGCCTTTTGTCTTGCATCTGACCATTCAAACTTGACTCCCTTTTGCAACAACTTAGTCAAGGGAGCAGCTACTCTAGAGAAGCCATCAACAAACCTCCTATAGTAACCAACTAGTCCTAGGAAACTCCTAATCTCGGTCACAGACTTAGGTTGTTTCCACTCAACAATAGCCTCGATCTTCGATGGATCCACTCGAATGCCCTCGGCCGAAACAACATGGCCAAGAAATACAACCTCTCGAATCCAGAACTCACACTTACTAAGCTTCGCATACAACTGATTGCTCAACAATCTCTGTAAAACAAACCTCAAGTGCTCATCATGCTCTTCTTCTGTCTTCGAGTACACAAGTATATCATCAATGAAGACAACTACAAAACGATCTAGATAGTCCCTAAAAATTCTGTTCATCATGTCCATGAATGCTGCTGGTGCATTCGTGAGCCCAAATGGCATCACAAGAAACTCATAGTGACCATATCTAGTCCTAAATGCTGTCTTCGGAACATCACACTCCTTCACTTTCAACTGGTAGTACCCGGATCTCAAATCTATCTTCGAAAATACTGAAGCACCTCTCAACTGATCAAACAAATCATCTATACGAGGCAACGGATACTTGTTCTTCACAGTCAACTGATTCAACTGTCTATAGTCAATACACATGCGCATGCTACCATCTTTCTTTTTCACAAACAACACTGGAGCACCCCACGGAGAATTACTAGGCCTAATGAAACCACGGTCTAATAATTCTTGCAACTGACTCTTCAATTCTTTCAACTCTTTCGGAGCCATACGATACGGAGCTATCGAAACTGGGTTGGACCCTGAAACTGTCTCAATCACAAACTCAACATCTCTGTCAGGAGGCAAACCAGACAACTCTTCAGGAAACACATCTGGAAAATCACACACTGTCCTGATATCTTTCGGTCTAGCTTCACTCATATCCGGATTCATAACATAAGCTAAATAGGCCCCACATCCAGAGTCCATCAATCTATGAGCCTCTAAAGTTGACACCACATTAGACAAGAACTTAATGTTCTCGCCCACTACCACTACCTCGTAGTCATCAGAAAGTTTTAGGGAAATTCTCTTTGTCTCAAAATCCACACTAGCCCGATGCTCAACCAACCAGTCCATACCCAAAATAATATCAAAACCGTAGAAAGGAAGTTCCATCATATCAACTGAGAACACATGACCCTGAATCTTCAGTGGACACCTCCTATACATACGTCTAACCACAATTGTCTCACCAAAAGAGCTAGTAACATGCATACCTACATCTAAGATCTCAACAGGAATATCTAACTTCTGTGCATGCTCACACAGAATGTAGGAATGCGTAGAACCCGAATCAACCAAAGAAAGCAAAGACATAGACTGTAACTCAAAATTACCTGCTATCACATCGGTGTCGTTCCCGGCCCCTCTCTGAGCATAGACCCTCGCTGGTCCTCCCGCCTCTGGCTGCACAGCCACAACAAGAGCAAGGTTCCTCTAAGCATCCACCCTAGGTGCATCAGCCCTCGGCTGGAAGTAGCCACGACCGCGCCCACGGCCTCTCTGAAAATCATTACCTCTCGCAGGAGCCTGAGCAATGTTCGGTGCCTGAGCTGCCTGACGCGGACAGTCCCTCCTAAAGTGGTCCCTTGAACCACAGTTCCAACAAGCATGGAAGTTACTCCAGCACTCTCCGGTGTGCTGTCTCCCACACTGTGCACACTCGGGCAAGCGCCCTCCTCCTCTATGGCCCTGATGGCCCCTGCCCTGGTGGCCACCGCCACGTCTCTGATCAAACTGATGTCCGCCCCCTCTGTGCCTCTTAGCATCTCTACCATCAAAGTTGTTGTGCCTCTTGCCGGAGCTAGATCCCCCAGAACGCTTGGCCAGCCCCAAGCTATGCTCGATGTCCTTGGCTCTAGCAACCAAGACATCAAAGTCAGAATAATCAGAAGCCAAGGTATACCTCTTAACTTCCTCATGAAGTCCATATCTGAAACGATCACATCGAGCCCTCTCAGTGGGCACTAACTCTGGAGCATACTGACTCAGACGAACGAAGCGAATCTCATAATCTGTCACTGAAGCATCTCCCTGAGTGAGAGCCATGAACTCCCTCTTCTTCTCATCTAGATACCTCGGTCCCAAGTACCTCTTCCTGAAGGCAGACTCAAAGAACTCCCAGTCAATCTCTGTCTCTGGAACCCCGGTAGTAATGGTGACCCACCAGGTGTAGGCATCACCCTGAAGCAGTGAGATCACACAACCCAATCTACGTGCGCCCGCACAACCCATCTGAGCCAAGATACGAACTGTCTTCTCCAACCATAACTCCGACCTCTCCGGAGTGGATCCTCTAAACTCCTCGGCCCCTAAGCTGCGGAGCCTCTCTAAGGGTAAACTAGCATCATCACATCTAGGCTGAGCTGCAGCCTGAGCTCCCGCAACTGCGGCTTGGAAAGCTCCCGCTATCGCTTGCACTAGCGGAGTCATATCAATTCCAGCTGGACCTTGGCCACCTTGGCCACCCTGAGGTCCCTCTCCTCCAGCTCCATCCTCGCCCCCAGCTCCAGGTGGAGGAGGTGGTGGTGGTGGAGGTGGTGGAGGAGCGCCAACTCCCGCTGCCCCCGGTCCCTCTATGTGAGCTCCCGCACCAACTACCGGCTCAACAGGAGCCGCCACTCGTGGTTCCTGACGAACCAACCTCGGTCTACCTCTCGGTCTAGACATTGCTCTCACAGATATTAACTACAACCACAACAAACAAACATACAAGTTGGGTTAGCAAGGCGAGGCTTCCAAGTGTCCAAGTATGTTTCCTCACCTAAAAATCATTTTTTTTCAATGTAATAGTAGCAATGGGACCCACACACACGTGCTTTAAAATAAAACAATCAGCATACTTGTCACATAAGCAACCATTCTTGCAGAATAAGCAAACACCGTGCAATTCAACTTAAAAACTTAAACTTACCTCACTTACCTGCCCAAGGTCTCGGTAACCTTAGGCTCTGATACCAACAAGTGTAACCCCCTCGTCCCGGTCTGGCCAAATGACCGGTCCGAGTGGGCCACACGGGGAAAACCGAAGTGAAACCCGTTAAGGCTTCCCCTCGGTTAACGACCCAGAAAATTTCTTTTTATTTTATCTTGACTACATGCTTAATTAAGACCTAAGTGTGGCACAGCAGCGGAAGATACAATCATAACATCAAACATCGACCAACCCAACGTTTAATTAGCTCATTTTAACATTCTGCAGCAGGCCGTTTCGAAACGCCTAAAGGGTGTTCCGAAACGCCTTGACTAAGTCAACAGGCCAGGGTCAACCATAAGGTGACCGTTCCGAAACAGGGGAGACCCGTATCGGAACGACCTTGACGGTCAATATCTCGTGGTCAACGAGATTTGACCGTTTCAGAACTTCAAAGGCCCGTTTCGGAACGGCTTCATCTCGGCAAAATCTCAAAATTCCAGTAGCTAAAATGTTCCGAAACGCCCCTCATCCGTTTCGAAACGACAAGCCATATACACAGGGGCCGTTCCAGAACAGGGGGACCCGTTCCGAAACACCCCCTGTCCGCAGACTTTTCTGGGCTGTTTTGAGGCACAAGGATGCCCCAAAACACCTCCAAAACACCAAGCAACTTCAAGACAAGACAATTTAAGGTATAACAACCATACTAGCATGCTTCAACAATATTTAGACATGTCTAATACTAGGGCAACCATCCACAATAAGCATTCATTCAAACAACATTCAAACACATGTAAAAACTCTTAAGGCATAGGCTAACATTCAAAGCAAGCAATTAGGCATGGATTACAACTTAGACATGGCATCACAAGCCACACAAAAGCGACATAACATGGAGTCTAAACATGCTCCTAGCAACCAACAACAAACAACAAAACCTTACACATCCCATTGCTTAAACTATTACATGTCTTAGCATTAAAACCATACTTGATGAACTCAAGTCCAAAACCACACTTGGAGGCCCTCCACTTGCCCGAGCAACCCACGAACTAAGGATCTGCAATGTTGAACAAGGAGAGCGTAAGCAATGATGCTTAGTGAGGGTAAGCTCTAAAAACAAACCTCAACATTGCAGGGTCCGAGCACGATCTAGCCAAGACAATTCACATTTACCAAGAGTCCACAAGATATAGATGCATGAGCAATATATCACATATATGCCATAATCATGAGCTCAACACTACCACACATGTAATCACATTTAAACATCCAAGCAGCTCATATATCTCAACACATTGATACACATATCAATCAACATTGGCACCTAGATATGACTCAAATACGCGAATAACCGTTGGAACTCATATCCAACAACACAACCATTACCTGACGGTGGGATTACACTCATCACCGGTCTCGCGGAGGGGATTCCACTCATCCTCACGCCCCGTCGATGGGATTCCACTCATCACCGACTATATTTAATACAATTTCTGGGCGTACCCGTACTCCTCCTTGGTGACTCAACGCCACCAAGGCCACGCGCGACTTTTGACTCATGTGTACACACTAACATCCTAATGATCGATCATTTGTATTTAAGTATACTAGTGCCAATATTTTACTCATTCCACAATACTCATTTCAATCATTTCCGTGCTTAGCACGTACTCACCATGAACACAATCATGAACCAACACCATACATGCTTTAAGCAATACAAATCATGCCTCATCTCACATGTATAATACAATATACATAAGCATTCATATCACAACACATACGAGGCATATACATTCATGCATTCAAGTTCATCCAAAGGCTCTAGATCAAGTTTAGGATTAGGTTACCACCCTAATCCTAACTCTAGGTGGGTCTACCAAGCCCAACCTAGTCCATCTACTCGAACCAACCATTTTAAAGCCAAGTAAAACAATTAACCACTCACCTAAGCTCCCGAGCTCAAGACTAAGCAAGCAATTGTCTTCAATTCCCCGGATTCACTCCCGATGCTTCACCGATGCCCAAACTTGATTCTAATCAATCCCAAACACAAACAAAACATCCACAATCAAAATCTTGTCATCGAAACTAACCCGGATTATCATTACCAAGCATTCAACACTCAAAACAAGACCAAAAACAGGATTTTCGAGCAGCCCACTTGACCCACTGAAAACTCTCATTTCAAGCACCCAAACAAGCATCAATTTCACCCAAAATGATCCTCATATATCATACTACCCACAGCCCCCAAATTCCAACCTTTAACATCCCCCAAACCCACCTTAAAACCCTCCAAAAACCCCTTGGAGACCCAAATCCGAAAATTGATTAAAATCATTTGAAATTTACATATGTAGCATCATTTGGCTCCTACATTCCATAACTAACCATAATAAATCATAATATTAGGTTTAGCTACACAAAGGCACCATTTTTAATCAAATTCTTAGAAAACTCCATTTCCAAATATTCCATGAAAATGAAAATAAATGGTACTTTTAAAGAGGGAAAGATGAGGGGAAGTCAAAAATGTCCTTACCTTTCGATTTGGGGCCGAAATGAGTGAGAAATAGGATGGAACAATGATTTGGGTGTTGAGCCTTGGTTTCCCGTTGGTGAGTTTTGAAGGGGAAGATGAATAGTAGAAAGATGGGTGTTTTATTTGACATGTGGTATATTTTGAGGCTTAAAAGTCTAGTTTACCCCTAATGAAATGGAATATCTACAAGGGAGGTAAATCCATGGTTAAAAGTGGTTTAATCTTAAAACGTGATTAATCCCAAATTAATTAATTTTGAAAACAACTCGACATATTATTTAGAGTATAAAACCGAGCCCAAAATAATATTAAAATATTATTTTCACCTAACCCCTAAACCCGGGTGTTACAGGTCCGATGTCTAAAATATCTAGGCCCAAAACCATGGTGTTACAACTCTCCCCCTCTTAGGAAATTTCGTCCTCGAAAATTTTACCCGAAGGAAAAAGGTCCGGAAACTGCTTCAACAAGTCTGCCTTGCTTTCCCACGTGGCCTCCTCAACTCCTCGATGTGGCCACAACACCTTCACAAGCTCTATCGTCTTGCCACGAAGAACTTTACTGCTCACATACAGAACCCTCACTGGTTCCTCATCATATGATAGATCCGGATTCAACTCTATCTCCTCAACAGACATCACATGCGAAGGATCCGATCTGTACCTCCGTAACATAGAGACATGAAACACATCATGTATCTTTTCCAGCTCCGTAGGCAATCTCAACCAATATGCCACAGGACCAATACGCTCCACAACCTCGTAAGGTCCAATGAACCTTGGGCTAAGCTTACCCTTACGCCCAAATCTCATCACCTTCTCCAAAGGCGATATTTCAAAAACACACGTTCGCCAACTGCGAACTCAATCTCTTTACGCTTCAGGTCCGCGTAAGACTTTTGCCGATTTGATGCTACCTTCAAACGCTCACAAATGAGCTTCACCTTCTCGGTGGTTCCCTTTAACATAGCTGACATCGAAATCAACTTTTGTCAAGCTTCTGCCCAACAGAGTGGGGTTCTACATCTTCTCCCATACAAAGCCTCGTATGGAGCCATTTGAATACTTGCCTGGTAACTATTATTATACGCAAACTCAAACAACGACAATTGCTTCTCCCAAGAGCCTTGAAAATCTGTAACACAGCATCACAACATGTCCTCAAGCACTTGGATTACACGTTCCGACTATCCATCCGTCTGAGGATGATATGTAGTACTGAAAAGTAACCGTGTACCCAAGGCTTGATGCAAACACTCCGAAAACCTCGACGTGAACATCGGATCTCTATCTGATACAACGGACTCCAGTACTCCGTGCAAACGCACAATCTTAGCAACAAATAACTCAGCCAACTTATCCAACGCATACGCAGTATGCACTGCCAAGGGATATGCACTCTTCGCAAAACGATCAACAACCACCCAAACAAAATTCCTATTTGATATAGTCCAAAGTAATCCAACCACGAATCCACGACAATCCTTCCCCCTCAACTCCCTTTCTGGAATCCCCAACGGTTACTACACCTAGAAGGAAACCAAAACTCAGCTTCCACCCACTAACAAACCAAACATTTGCCTACAAACTTGTTAACATCCTTTTCACCTTAACCGACACCACTCAAATCTCAAATTACGATGCACCTTCGTACCACCAGGTCACACTACGAAAGAACCACTAAGAGCTTCTTCTAGAATAGAGCACCTCAACTCATCATCGTTTGGCACCACTATTCAATTCCCATAGCTCAAACACCAACATCATTGAACTCGAATTCTCAAGGTTTTCCATCCTCGATATCTTGAACACGCGGTACAAGAGTATCGTCAAGCGATTGCTTATCCATGATCAACTAGTTCAGGGTTGGTTTCACCTACAATTCAGCAACAAGACCACCATCTCGTGATACGCTCAAGCGAGCAAACATCACCCTCAACCCCACAGTCACTTTCCTGCTCAAGCATTGGCCACAACGTTGACCTTTCCAACACGATACCTCATCGTCAGGCCATACTCCTTAAGCAACTTCACATGCCGATGGTTCCTAAGATTCAACTCCTTTTTGAACAGTTAGATATTTCAAACCCTTGCGATCCACGAACCATACACTTCTCAACAAGAAAGCTCAAAATCCTCATTACGAGACTCCAACATCGTCTTCAGCTGTAACTTCACTTACACCAACTACCTCAAGAAGATTTTCCTACACACAGCCAGCAGACCACCCTCTCACGAGGTCTTAGCCAGACAACACTGATTTTGAGCTTACTTAACCACGCATAACGCTCATCCTCCAAGCACTTATATTCGAAGGAAGCATGCGCTACGACCTTCCCAACCTGCTTAACCTTTCTTTCTACAACACATCCAAGCCATGAATCATCTACTCAACTCAAGCTAAACCTCGATTAGAACTTTCGTCTGAACTTCCTTCCAACTCCCCCAAGGTCACTGTCAAAACTTTATCCACCTAACACAACCATCTTGATTTAACTATTCAAGCATGAATACAACAACACTTCAAAACCACATCCGAAAATCTATAACAATCGTCCAACCTAGGGAAACTACAACACTCCACGGCTACTTCAAAATGCTTTTAACTACACGCCACACAACCTCAACTACATTCTAACCAAACGGTCCCCTCTCCACCGTCAAGCCGCCAAAGCCCTTAAAACACCTAGAAACTTTTCTTCCGGCCAGCCAAACTAGATCATACTCACTCCTAATGGTAAACTTATTCACTTCCTAACCTCACACCCCCTCTTCAACTCACACAAAAAAACCTTAAACCCACAAACTACCCTAATCATAACACATCACTATCAGATCCAAATCAAATATTAGTAAGTGTGAACATTCATATGCGTGATTACTTATATGCCCTTATGAATGCCTATGCACATGTAAGCATACTTCTAATGTCATGCCAGTATATGCATGTATCAACATATGTAATATATATATATATATCCATGATTTTAACTATGCTTGTATGTCTGTTCACACCTACTAATAACGTCCTCAAACAATACTTGGAACAACTCTACATCTTATTTTCAAACTTTTCCTGCTCCACCATCCTCACAACTCATTACAACAATTATTTGAACTACTATTCCTCTACACCAATATTGTTCTTAAAACAACAACGTCACTATTTAAAACTCACCAAGTATTGAACCCTATCCACTACCCAAGAGGATGCAAAACAAAACCAAGCAAAGATAACAATAACAGGGATTGCACAATAAAGATACCTGTAATCATATCATTGTGCTTCAAGTGACGAACACCCACACCCTCTTCCGTGGAGCCACCATGGTCTCCTTGTTGAAAAGAACCATAACTACATCCGCGACCACGGGGAGCTTCAACAAATGTCCCACCTTGACCACCCCGAGCTAACACTGGACAATCTCACCTCAAATGTCCAACACACCCACAACTCCAACAAGATTCAACCATTAAACACCCTGCATCTATCTGCCTTTCCTGCCACCTCCGAACCCTGTCTTGGCCATGCTCGTGGTCTTTCTGAGGTTCAGCCACAGCAGGTGCACGTCCCCGGTCTCCACCAGCCAACAGAGGACACTCACGCCTTATGTGATCTGTTGAACCACAGTTCCAACAACAATCCCCCGTCACTACAACTGGAGCCTGTACCCCTCTAGCCGCACGAGGACAGTCCCTCCTCAAGTGCTCCAGAGAACCACACGTCCAGCACGTGTTCTGATTCACCCTCATCCTGTCTCCCTGAACCGGTGCACCATGTCCAACATTTCCTAGCCTAGCAGCAGGCTGATACCTCCTATCTCGGCCTTTCTTGGCCCGTCTCCTTCCAAAATCAAATTCAGCAGCTCTCTTACCAGAGCTAGAACCACCACCATGAGATGCCAGATCCAAGTTCTGCTCATCAGCATAAACTGAAGCCACGCTCTCGCGCTCTTGGCTACCCGGAGGCTTATCTCCAATATACCTCTTCATAAAGGCGGCAAAATAGAATTCCCAATCCACATCTTGGATATTCGACGCCACTGACACAAATGTCCACCAAATACAAGCATCATCCAACATTAACGTGACAACGCTTCCCAACTTATAGGCGTTGTCACACCCTTCCTGATCCAGGATTGGGATAGTACTGGCTAACCAAGCCTCGAACGCCTCTGGCGTCGACCCATGATACTCAACAGCTCCCAAATCATGCAGACGCTGTAACAATATTGATTGAACTTTTTGCAGGTGAAAATACTATAGTAAAAGAGATGATGTAAAATAATGTAGTAGCAAAACAGTGCAAAGAAAGATGAGATAGTAGTATGATGAACATTTCCTCTTTCGTATGCGAAACTCACTACAGAATGACTGGCTAGGAATAATGGACAACCTAAACTAAGATTCTTAACGATACTAAGTCTCTTCAGCTATCTTCTATGCTAGGCGAGATTTGCTAAAAGCGCTCCTAAACTATCTCTAGCCAGGAAACTAGGAGTCGGGAATGCTACAACAATACCTCTCAGAGTACTCTCTTAACACCCCCTACCCTTCACGAACTATCCTTTTTAGCCTTTGAAACCTATCACTTATCTCTAAGGTAGGTTAGATTCTACCTCTCGACAACCACTCTATTGCTTATGGGGGTTCTAAGGCTAGCTCTCTCGATTACTAACCTCAACACACACTTAAAGAACGACCAACTCTCAAGGGTTCTTACAACTTTAAGGAAATAAACCGCATAAGCAAAGCATAAAACATGATAAACACTGGAAAACTATAGCATGCATTAAAAAGTACTCAAAATAAAATCATCCATCAAACCCAAGCCACATAAAACAGTTCGTGGCTGGGCAATATCATCCAACGTATCATTGTGATAACATCACCAAAGATAAAGATATGAAAAGGAAATGCTAAAGCGTCAGAAAGAAAGGTAAACTCCCTCTTCGCCATAGACTGCTCGACTGTCTTAGGCCCACCGCCTTTCTCGAGGTCGGCGAGGCCACTCCTTGGAGCTTCAACGATGGAGAACACCAAGTGGAGAAGATGAAGATGAACGCTTCTCTCTCCTTGCAACTTTCTCTCTCTTTGCTCTCTTCCGCCTCCTTCTTCTTGTTTTTTGCTCTCTTCTCTCCCTCTTTATATAGTGGAGGCTTGTAGGGTTTTGTGTGCCCTAAAGATTCCTTAATGATCCCAAGGAATATCCACCGACAAGCTCTTCCACGAGGGGACAAAGTGGACAGTCTGCAGGTGGGTACCGGCTGCTGCACATGTCAGGTTTTCCTTTTCTGCATATTCACGTGCTTCTGCAGCTCACGTGTTGGCCAATATCCACTTCCACTATGCTATAGCAATTCCCGGCACCAACTTTCTCTCGCTAGACTCCTTTCCTGCGCATCATCAAACCCAAAACCATCCTTCCGAGCAGTACCCCTCAACATGGACTAATAACGAGCAAAAGTAAAGATGCACCCAGAAGAAGAAAATGCAACCTAAATGAAGTCTAAATGCTATGATTTGGGCTCAAGAACAGGAAAATTCTATAGCAAAAAGGTATGAAAACAAGGATATTCATACAGTCTAAATGCACCGTCTATAGATGAAATCGTACTTACTCTTTTCGTGAGTTTGACTCTCTCGATACCGAACAAATAGGTAGTAATCAACTAATCTTTCATATTAATTGAAACCTTGAAGCACATGAAATAAGTAAACCTTGAAATTTTATTGCAAAAACAAACTTGAAATCCTAAACAACCGTTTTCACACTAATTACAACATAACCCAAACCCAAAGAGAAATTTAGAACATGATGGCGACAAGAAAACCTAAACTATGCCTAAGGGGAAAACCTAAGTTTTTTTGAAGAAATATTACAATGAGTATATATAGGCATTAGCTAGGTCTAGTCCTTCTTGTAACGCCCTGGTTTTGGGCCTAGATGTTTTAGAGGATGAGTCGGGCCGGTCGGGAAGGGTTCGAACCCTTTAGGGTTGGTTTAGGGAACACCTAGTTCGGGATGCTTTAAAAATATGGAAAATATCTAAAAATCCTCATTTATTATATAAATGTTTATGGTGAAAACAATTTTACAAAATGTGATTTGGAAATATTACATTTTGGTGTAGTGACTAAATTGCAGTTTTTGTAAAAGTTGACTAGTGACTGTTTTTTATAGGATTGAAACTTTGAATCTTTAAGGAGATAATTTTACCAAATTGTTTTTCATTAGATTTCTCTTTAATTTGGTAGTTTTAATAATTATTTAATTAAAGGAATTAAAAGAAAAATCTTATGTTGACTTTTCATAACCACTTTACGATATTTTTCTCTCTTTTCATTTTCTCTCGACTTCCACTCAGCCAAACACATTTACCTCATCAATTAATCTCTGGTTTTTATCTCTTTTGCTGAGATTTCATCTTTCTAAGGATTTCCAACCTTTTCTTCATCAAATCCTTTTGTTTTCACTTTGGATTTTCAAGAAATCTTGCCCAAATTGAGGAGAAATCAGCCATTAGAGGTAAGCTTCGTCCTTCTCCTCTAATGATCAGTTCTTTACTGAAATTCCCAAGTTATCAATCCTTTGTTAATGATCTTTAAGTTGTTTTAATGTTATAATCAAGAAATGGTTGCTAAATTCATGGTTCTTGAGGTGGTTTTTATGATTTTCGTATTTCTAAGTTAAACTCTGTTTTGAGGTTGATTTCCAACATGTTTTGGATGATATTTGATGTTGAGTTTGAGGTTTTAACAAGTAAATCCTGAATAGGCTTGGATTCCTAAGTTTTACATATTAGATTTGTGGTTTTTGGGGTGTTTTTGGTGATCTGCTATTGCTGGAGATATAAGGACATGTTTGTGATGATTTTTGATATTGATTGAGGTTTAGAAGTGGTTAGAATTGATAGATCTTGGCTGGGCTTTGATTTGAGAAAGTTTGGAGGTGATTTTGGTTATTTCGGATAGCCGAAATGGTGTTTTTGATTAGTGCGGCGAGTTTGAATGAGTGGCTGGTGATTTCAATGCATGATGATGCAATAATCCTATGCTCTTATGTGTAATGAATAGGGGAGACATCTTCGGACACTTTTGGTGTTGATCCGGAAGTGCCGGAAACCTAGGAATCGTTTCGGCAAGAAAGCGAAACGTAATTGGTGAGTGCAGATGGTTTTAGAAGTCCTTGAGGGACAAGGAAACAAGGTTTGGGGATTTAGGATTGGTTTGAAACACCATCCTAAGTCCAGAAGTAAGTATGGCTAGAATTGCTCTCGATATGTGGTTGATGCCCTAAATGTTTTTAACATGCTCTTGATTTGTGTTAGACAAATTCCTACTGTTTTATGCATGATTTATAACATGAAAAGATGTTATATGTTGATCTCATGAGATAACATGTCTATGTAAAGAGTTTTGAGCTTTGGATTAGATGAAATGCATGAATTGTGGTTTTGAAATGGGATGAGAATGATTTGAGAAATGTTGCATCAAAACAGTAGGTGAGATGATGATTTTAATGTGATATATTGGCATAAATGATGAGATGATTACCAGATATAATTGGTCGACCAATAGGATAAAAGTGCACTATACACTAAAAATTCGTATGTGCTCTTTGGAGTCGGACAATGGGGGTAGTGCCATCCTGATCCAAAGTGAGAATTCGATGATGAGAGATACCATCGGGGTAGGTCTTGGTGAAACACCCAAGCTTTGTGGCGAAGAGAGATACCGCCATTAGAGTCCGGTGATGTGAGATTCCACCGGGGTAGGACTTGGCTGTAAGTCAAGCTAATTCGCATGTCTGAGTAAAGATATAATATGAAATGCCATATATGAGATTGTATTTGATTCACATTTACCAATGTTGAGATGTTTTATGCTATGAATAATGCATATGAGATTCGAGATTTATGAAATGCTTTCATTTACATCAATCATGTGTATGGCCTTGCCATGAGATTTGCATTGGTTGAATGCATGAGCTAGATTGATGGTACATGTGATTTTCAAATGAAGATTTGCTTTGAATGGTTTTCAAGCATGAGATAGAAAGAGCATGTTGTAGAAAAATGGTTTTGAGAATGAGATTTAAAAGCTTGCATTGTTGTGTTGGTGTTTTTAGAGCATGCCTCACTAAGCAAATATGCTTACGCTCTCCTTTATCAACAATGCAGATAATTGAGATACTTTTGGCAGCAAGGAGGCTAAGGATTTCCAAGGAAGAGAAAAGCTCAAGTATGGTGATGTTTTAAACTTACATTAGTAATGATATTTGGCAATGGGACATAGTGGTTTGTGTTGGGAGATGTATTTTGAACTCCATGTGGTTGTTGCAAGTTTGGTATGTTTCATATGGGTTGTATGAGGCCTTTATTGTGGTTTTGGTACTTATTCTTGCAATATGGTGTGTTTGTGGTTTGAGTTTTAAGCATGCTTCATGAATTATCTTGTTATGCATGAGATAGTCAATCAAATGTTGTTATATGTTGGGAATTGCATGTCTATATATTTGTGTGGGTGCCAATAGCATGTATATATGAATTGAGGATGATTTGTTGAGGTGTGAAGCGTTTTAGAGGCTGTTTTCAGGATAGTTCTGGTATGCGTATCGATACGCGGGCTCCCGTATCGATACATGTAAGCCAAATCTGTGCCTTATTGCACAGGCGTTTCGGTACGAATGTGAAGCGTTTCGGTACGGGCTTGAAGGGCGTACCGATACGCGGGGAAGCGTATCGATACGCTATCTGTGACTATGGTCACTGCCATCTCGCGTATTTATACAATCACAAGTGTATCGAAACGCGGCCGTTAATTCTGTTAAAAGGCATCTTCATAAGTTTGATTTTGTTACATTTTAGTCCCCGAAACTTATGGATGCAATTGAATGAGTTTGGAATGTCTAATTGTGTTGAAAATTGACAGAGTGGCATGAAATAAGACTAATTGGATATTTGTAACCTTAAAATCTGTGAGGTCCTTGTAATTTGCAAAATTTACGATTTGGTCCCTAAATGTCTAATTTGTTCAATTGAATCCCTCATCGAGATCCGATCGTTGTGCCATTTCTTCTTGTGCTTAATGGTGATCACATAGGACTAATGTTGCATCTAGAAAAGATAAAAAGGAAAAAAAATTGTTAATTGGAGTCGGCTTTAACGAGTTGGCTTCGGTCTTCCCTGTGTAATCACCTCGGTCCGGGTCAACCGTCTAGACCGGGCTAAGGGGGTTACACTTCTTGGAGTAGAAGTCTTCAAAGTAGCTTTTGCATTAAATGCAACTCTAAATGCTGACTTCTTACAGTTGAATGTGGACTTAATCACGTTGCCTTGCTCTGCAAGTAAGCTCAAGTTCCTCCTTCGGCGGCTCTGTCTGCTACTACAGACATCGGAAAGTTGAATGGACAACATCGATAGAATCATGATTTTCTGCTCTACAGATCGCACTCCAGTTCTCCAATTCCACAGCTTGTTGTCTTGGGCGGCAGGTAAGGCGGCGTCAGCTACTCGGCAACTGTTGTCTCTGTCTCGAACTGCATTAGTACAACTCCTCAGTTTGTTGCCTCAGCATCATGTCCTCAGCTCCTCTTTTCTTCTGTCAGCCTCTAGTACCTGAAATTAAAACTAAACTAAAACAATACCCTTTTCTCACCAAATAAAAGATAATCAATACAAAGCATGGAAAAAGTAAAGAATACTGTAAAATGCAATGCATTGTCCTAATTATGCCTAAAATGTACTCAAAATAGCAATAATATGAGATGGAATGTGCATGAAATATAGAACTTATGGACACTTTACAGTAACCCCGACAACGTTCTGAATCCAACTACTCAGACAAATCAATAACAAGGATTTCAGCAGACGATGCCGCGACAGCAGCCGCAGCAACAGACAAAACCCAGTGCCTTGGAACAGACTCTAAGTGCCTTCAAGACTCAGACAGGTACCTATATGTCCAACATGGATTTATTTTTTAAAAATACTGAGGCTTTCATGGACAGGACTGAGATGAGAATGCAGAATCATAAGGCAACATTAAAGTCATTAGAGACTCAAGTGGGACAATTTGCTCAAGTTTTAAACACCAGACCTATGGGAGGATTGCCCAGCGATACTGAAGTTGCAAGAAAACCCACTTACGAGTAGTGTAAGGCCATTAAATCAGTCACCCAGATAGAAGCAACCAAGCCTGCCGTGGCAGACCCAAAACCATCTGCCCCGGCAGACTCTCGTAGTACCATCATGAAACGTGAAGATCATCCACAACAACTGAAACACCAGAAGCATGATCACCAGTTCAAAAAATTTATGGATATTCTTAAGAAAGTGCACATCAACATATCCCTGGTGGAAGCTATACAACAAAAGCCTAACTATGCTAAGTTTCTGAAAGACATGGTTTCCAAACGAAAAAGAATCAAGGAGTTTGAAACTATAGCCATGACGGAAGAATGCATGGAAGAGATCCAGGCAGTTTCCTCATACCTTGCACTATTGGAATCCAATATGAAGGGAAAGCCTTATGCGACCTTGGGGCAAGAATCAATGTGATGCCCAAAGCGGTGTTTGAAAAACTGGGAATTGGAAGAGCTAGACCAACCACCATCATACTCCAGCTAGCTGATCACTCTTACATGCAACCAGAAGGAAAGATCGAGGACATCTTAGTAAGGGTAGACAATCTTATCTTTCTAATAGATTTCGTAATTCTAGACTGTGAAGGAGAATGGTGAGCTTACTATTAAGGTGGATGGTCGGGAAATTAAATTGAATGTCCTGCAACACCTGAAGAAGGCTGAAGATAAAGAGGAATACCAGGACATCCATGATTCAGCAGACACTGAACCCATCATTAAGCTAGAGCACTCCAGCCACAACCGCTCGGGCGGGCAACCTGGCAGCACCAATGATCGAGAGAAACTCAAGGACCCACCCTAGAAGAGGGTGAAGCAGATACTGCAGCAGCCCAGGAAGTGGTTGTGTTGGGAAATGCATCTAGATGCATTCCCAACATAACTTAAATCTTCTCTCTTTTATCTTATTTTATTTTTATGTTTTAAGATTTAGATTTTTAATTTCATGCATTTTAGGAATTAAATTTCATTTTTCGTATTTTTTTATTCTCTAATAAATTTTTATTTCAGTTTTTTAGGAGAGATAATAACCCAAGAGAAGGGAGAAGAAGAAAGCCCTAATTCATAAACCATTTCAAGCCTGCCCGCCAAGACTGCCGCGGCAGACAGACGTTGCTTCCCGCCCGAACTAGCCATTGCAGACTAGCCGTTCGCAAAAGCCCGTTCCGTTCCAACGGATCTCTGCCCAGGCAACGTCTGCCTCGGCAGGCGAAACGGCAGCACTCTTCCTCTATTTAAACCCCCTTATTTTTTTACTATTCACTCTTCTTTACTCTCTCTTGCTTATTGTCTCACAAGATTTTCTTTGCTTTCAGTCTATTTCTTTTTTCTCAGTTCTTTTGTTCAAGCTCTCACAACTCTCTCACACACCAAAACGCCCAACCAAAGAATGGAAAGATCCCCCCGCCACCATGATGTCCAGGCAGAATCGGAGGAATCCCTCCATTGCTTCGCCATACCAGAAATCAAAGCCCGCCACAACGAAAGATTTAAAGAAAGAGTGGTATAGGAGGACCAGGGATTCTTCTACGAGCCGTGAAAGAAATATTTAGGGCTCGAAAAATTCATTTACTCCAAGATCGAGCATCAACAGTGGCAAATATTTGCCCAGCAACCCAAGCCAACAAATCAAACCATGGTGCGCGAGTACTACGCCCATGGGCCGACAGAGGATGTGCCAACAGTCAATGTTCGCGGGCGGCCGGTTTTAATCGATGAAGACAAGATCAATCTCTACTACGGCCTCCACATCCGCGAAGACCAGCACGCGGAGTTCCTTTCCTCCCTCACACCAGACGAATACGAGGCAATAAAGGAAGAATTATGCGAACCAGAGACGGTTTGGAACAAGGGCAGAAACAGAGGCACCATTAACCGGCGGAATTTGCTGCCCGATGCAAAGCTTTGGAACACATTTGTGAAGAGGCGGTTGATGCCCACAACTCCACTGTCGACAAACCAAGATTGGCACTCATCTCTCCATCATTAATAAAAGGTGCATAAATGTGGGTTCGATTATTGCTAACGAAATTTACGAGTGTGAACAGAAAACCAAGGGACAACTCTACTTTCCCAGCCTTATCACAGTGATGTACGAGAAGGCACATGTGGCACCCGCCCCTACCGATACCATGACCCCGGAACGAACCGGGTGGACGAGGGAAATAATCATTCGAAAGATGGTGATCATAGCCGCCACCCCAGAAAACTTTTCCCCAGCATCAGAGATGGGCGGTCAGTAGCATTTTTAGCAAGCCACCCCGGCAACCACCATCGGCAGCTTAGCAATACAACTCGATCGAATGGAACGTCACTAGCTAACCTTCATGGCATACATTCAGAACTACAACAACGCCCTCGCCTCCACCATCAAAGAAAAGTTCCCCGCGACAGTCTTCCCAGAGTTCCCCGCTGTGGTATTTGCCTCGGCAGCACCAGCAACGCCCGCCGCACCATCTACCTTGGCAACACACCCGACAGCATCCACCGAGCCACACGCCACCCCAGCTGCCACGGCCACCGAGATCCTCTCCAGCTCTAACAACCAAAGAGACACAGCGGCAGCTCCCATCGGAGAACAAGGGCAAACATCCAAACCAGCCGCCGACGCACTAGGACCCTCCGACTCCGGCTACCTTAAGGGCTTCCTCTCAGACAATTCCGTAAGGCAGGACTCGGTGCACACCATTACAAGGAAGTTCGAACCGTCCTTCTCCCCATGAGCGAAGAGAACACACTCCGCCACCGAAGTCTGCCCCAACAGTGAAGACGACAACGAACGAAAAGTGACACAGAAGGCTCAACCCAGTCCGCCTTCCTGCCAACAGCCGTCAAGGGTAGCCATGCGCTTTAAGATGGCAGCACGAAAGAGGGTGATCATTGGCAACGACGACAGCTCCTCCGAATCCAAACCAATTTAAGCTTCTCTCCCCTTCTTCTCTTTTGTTATTCTTATCTAATCTATGCAGTAATTTTGTGTATGTAGGCATGCATTGAGGACAATGCTCCTCTCGAGTTTGGGGGGGGGGGAATTAGTCATCTAATTTTGTCTCTTCATTTTCTTTCCTTTGTTATTTTTCTCTTTTGTATTTTCTAAGTTTTTTATGTTATTCTATTTTAATTAGGTTCTAATTGTAACATGCCTTTATTTAAAGCCTAACGAACTCTTAGTTTGAGAAAAATTCTTAAGTATCCTTTACCTGCCGCGACAAATGGCCGCATAGCCGGCAACCTTAGCATGACTTTAGGTTAACTTAGAATCCTACTATGGTCTGAACTTAAAAGAAAACACTCTTTGTGACTAGTTTGATTTTAGGACTTCTAGGAAACTTAGGTATTTCACCTAGTAAACTTTGGTAGAACTTGAAGTTTGAAAAAAAAATCAGACGTCCTAGAGGTGCCCAAAACTGGATCTAGGATAAGCTAGAGGTGCCCGAAACTGGCTCTAGAGAAAAAAATTTCAATCATTAGAAAAGCCTATTACCGGCAACTAGTGGTTAAATTGAAAAAAAGAAACTAGAGGGAAACCCAAGGGAATTAAGGTGTTTATCGAAGGTTTACTTAGAAGCCGAAAAATCGTGCTTATCACAAGGAACACACACACTCACGAGATACATAGTTCGGTTCTGGGTAAATCTTTTGTCATTCAAAGGGTTTCTAATTAGACATAAATCTACACGGTATGTAAAGGTTGCTCCAGATGCTTTCTCGAATAAGTTTGCATATGATTTTATGTGTTTGGCATGTTATTATTAGATTCCATTGCTTGAGGACAAGCAATAGTTCGAGTTTGGGGTGTGTTAAGTGCGCAAAAGTCCTATATTTATACCCTAGTTTAGCTCAATTATTGTTATTCTTAAGTATAGTTTAGGTTGCATTTAGTAGGCAACATACACAAAATATCATAGATTAGATTATCTGCCTTGTTTGATGAATTTAGTTGATTTTATACATATGATACTGCTCAAGTACGTTTTCTCCCTCTGCCTAGGTACCCACCCAGGCAAATGCCGCTAAGGCAGCAAAGAGGGCAGATGACGAGAAAGCTGGGAGCTGAAGGAGGAAACTGTTGGAGCATTAGGAGAGCTGATCGAGGAGGAAAGAACCAGAATGTAAAGTTGTGCCAACATCTGCAGACCAGTTCATATCCCCGCTGAGGCAGTCAACTACTTGCCGCCGAGGCAGCACTTCAAGGAAGAATGGAAAAATGCAAAGTGGTATGCGATAGAAAGAGCTCATCAAGCCCGATTTTTAGAGACCACTTGCATGTGCATTGGAGCCCGCAGGCAAAGAAAAGCTGGGTCAAAGTCAAGTGAAGAAAAGTTAAACGGGAATCTAGGAGTAGTTAATGATCTTTTAATGAATTGTAATCATACTTTAACTAGTATTCCTACCCTAAACCGACTTATACCTAGGCTCCTCCCCTATATATATGTAATCGACTTGAAGGAGAGAACACAATGGAGATTTGAGAGGAACTCCTTCTTATCAAAACCCTAGTGTCGTCCAAACCCACCATGTTCTAAACCTTCCCTTGGGCTAAGAGTTGGTTGTGTTGTAGTTGTGAGAGTCTTGTTGCATTCGTTTAGGATTTAAGTTTTGCAATAAAATTCAAGGTTTGTTTACTCTTGGTTCTTCATTGTCGCAATCTTTATCGGGAGAGAAGAGGGCTTCAATCCATTTGTTCAATATCAGGAGAGTTGAACTCACGAAACGAGTAAATACGGTTTTATCCAACCATATGGTAAAGCTACTTCAGCTTAGGGATAAGTTAAGAAGTTCAGTGGCTAAAAGAGGATCCACAATCGGTTGATGGTCGTCCTTAGATTCACGCCGAGAGGTATCATCCAAGACGTGTTCGCCAATAGTACTTCAAGCTTCGGGAGAAGAGGGAGTCATAGAAGGGAACCTTGCCGAACCTTGAATCATCGCTTAACTGCCCAGGCAATCTCACACATCTCTGCCGAGGCGGGCGCCTGCCGAGGCATACTTGTGGGAGGTGGCTGAAGTTGTTAAGTTGATCAACAAAATTGTGCCGAGACAATACATCAATTCTCCACACTACGAAACATCCAATACCAGCCCATTCTCTCACTCTGATATCACAATTTACTTCACTTGTTTTACCTTTAGCTTCAATCAAACCAACTCCTAATATATGTGTTTTTACTTTACTTGTGCAGAAAAGTGAACTCAGAAAAGCTGTCACAATCCCTGTGGAGACGATATCTTAAATACTATAACTTGGCACCATGTACACTTGCACGCTATTTGCGCATCACTTTTGCACGCAACATTAGTGTTAGATTCAAATGGAAATGTATATCAAAAGGGCTCTTGTTTGATTATAATAAAGTACTGAATAAAGAAAAGAATGATCTTTGAGACTCATTACCTTGGCTAGTGTTTATATATGATGTGTATTGACTATATTCAATGTGATAATGTTTTTAAATAGGCCTTACCAATGTTATGTAATGAAATGTCTTCTGGCTATGGTGAGTAATCATTTTGTATGAGATTAAGTTAAATGATCCAAGAGTAGATTTGATTACGCTAATCATTTGCTAATCAAATGAATTATAAATATGATTA
This sequence comes from Hibiscus trionum, assembly GCA_030270665.1. NCBI lineage: Eukaryota > Viridiplantae > Streptophyta > Magnoliopsida > Malvales > Malvaceae > Hibiscus > Hibiscus trionum. The sequence continues at coordinate 32,374,423 of BSYR01000026.1, read as the reverse complement.
AGAGAATCAAGTGATCTTTTGAATAGCTTTGGTTAAATAATAATTAAATTTTGAAAATTTGTGGCTCGTGTTTTCGGTTTTCTCTGCATTAATGTTCTTAACTCTGGTTTTCTTCTAAGTTAGGTTGAGGACGTTACATTCTTAGCTCATAAAACACATTTTTAAGCTCCCCCTCTAATGTGGGTGTCCTATCCCTTATATAATGGGGGCTCCTAGGGTTTTGTGCCCTTAATTCTTTGTGTGCCCTAGGAAATATTCCCTTTACATGTGTGGCAAAGCTGGCTGGTGGAATCACGTATAGGGTTGCAAAATATCTTCTTGCTTTGTCTTTTTATGCTCCCAGAAATGTCGTCCAAAATGTCACAGCATATTACCTTCACCAAAAAATACTCCTTAGCTTTCTTGCACATCACCACACCAAAACAAGCCTTTCCCTCAAGCATCACCAGTTTCACAAATATTTAAAAACAACCAATCAAACACCACCAAATGCAATTATATAAACTAAATGAAACTATATGCAATGAAATGAGCTTTGAAACTAAACAATAACCTAAGTAAAAGCATGCAATATATACTTTTTACAAGGTTAACACACCCTCAAACTTGTTCGATGTTACTCGAACACGACCTTTAGGAATGGCTTCGTTTCATCAGTTTTAACACGGGGTACCGATATGCGTTCAACTCATATCGTTATTCGAACCCAAAATTTGTTTTCTAGAGTTCGTAATTAGCCTCTCATACCACCAAAAACCAAAGTTAAGGCCTCAAAACGAACTTACAAATTATGAGAAGTGGTTTAAGTGGTTTCCTACCATTTTTAAGCCATATTAGCACCAATCTTATGATTAGCCATTAGAGGTCTCAAGCATTTAAGCAACCAAGAAAAACATCTAAGCAACAAAGCAATAAAATTAATGATTTCCAGGAAAACAAAGGAGTCAGTTGTAACGCCCTGAGTTTAGGGTCCGGAAGTTAGCCGGATTTGGTTGAAGGTTTGTTCGAGTTAGTTTTATCGGTTTAGAATAATTTTGGGATTTATTTTAAATAAAAGGTTTTCGAAGGATTTAAATTATGGAAAATAGTTCTAAATCATTATATATATATATATATATATATATATATATATATATATATATAAAATTTTGGTGGAAACAATTTTGGAAAATTGTTTTTGGAGAGTGGACATTTTAGTCTAGTTGCTAAAATGTAAAGTTTCAAAATTGTTTTGGTGACTAGTTTGTAAAAGAATCAAAACGTTGAATCTATAAGGAGCTATTTAGCCAAGTCTAATTTCAGACTTTTCCCCTAAATATTTTTTGTTTCTAAAATGTTTTAAAAAGGATTTTTAAATAAAATAAAAGATATTTTTAAAAGGTTATCATCTTTACACAATTAACATAACATTTTCTCTCAACATTTTCTTTCAAAGTGCTTTCATCCAAACAACATTCTTCACTCAAGATTTCAAAGGTAAACTATTATTTACATTGATTTCTCATCATCAAACTTATTTCCAATGATTTCTCTCTAAAACCCAATCATTTTCCTTTAGTTTTCTTAAGGTTTTTCATTGGAAAAAGGGGGAAATCTATCATTAGAAGTGAGCTGAGTTTTTCTCCTCTAATGTAAGTTCTTTATTGAAATTCTCACGTTCTTGATTCTTTTATAGTGTTTATTTAAAGATTTTATATTGGTTTTGGTGGTAATGTGCTAAATCAAGCTATTTAATGTGGATTTGTGATATTTCCGTATGGGTTTTGTTTTGCTGAGTTTATATGTGGTACAAACTATATTTTTGATGTTAGATAATGTTGAAATGATGGTTTGATAATATAAAACTGAAACTAGTTTAGTTAATAGTGTTTAAGGTTGAAATTCTTGAGATTTTGGCTTGGTTTTGTGGAAATCAGTGGTTGATGGTTTCTTGACTTTGGGTTTATGTTTTTAGTTGTTAATAGATGTGATTTTGATGATAATCTTGTTGGGTTTTAGCTGGAGTTTGTTTAGAGTTGGTTTACTGATGTTTTCGGTTGATTCCAGATATGAATCCATAAGCGTTTGATGCTAGATGCTGGGTTTTTGAGTTGCATCAAGTTTAAGAGCTTGAAATCACTCTAATGCTCTATTTTGAATTGATTGGAAGCAGGGGGAACTGGTTTGGGAACTTCGGTCGCGATATCGGATGATCCGGAAGCTTTATTTGGGTGTTCGGCTAGCATTTGGGTATTGCTGGTGAGTGGAACTGTTTTATAAAGCCTTAACATGGTTAAGGACATGTTTTTAGGAGTTTAGATTGAGCTTGGAAAGCCAATCTAAGCTCGAGAGTAAGTTTGGTTGTTTTCGCCTATGTTTTTCGGCTTTTTACATTGATCTTGTTGAGCATAAATATGTTTTGTTGCAAATGATTAATCATGTTGTTTTTCATACATGTTGAAATGTTAAGATGTTGAATCATGTAATCCCATGTTTTGGATTTGTGTTTTAAAGAGATATATGTTGTTGAGTACATGCTATGCATGGAAATGTTTATGAAAATGGGATGAGAAATGTTATGCTTGTGGCCTTGAAAAACAGTGGGTAAGTGTTGGCCTTGATGGGTATATTGACACTTGATGAGATTTTATTACCGGATATAATTGGTCGACCAATAGGATGAGAGCGCTCTATAATGGTAAAAGTCGCGCGTGGCCTTAGTGATGTTAGATTCCACTAAGGAGAAGTATGGTGATGGGCATTCCACCGGAAGTTTATATTTACTAGACGGGTGAGTACGGTGATGGGCATTCCACCGGAAGTTGTCTAGTGGTTTGAATATGGTGATGGGCATTCCACCGGGGATTATCCGCATATCTAAGTAAAAGTGCTAAGATGTCAATATACTCATGATACTCAATCTACTCATTATGCTTTTATTGTGTTGATGATGTTATGAATCTTTGAGATATATGATCCATGTGGTTATGGATGTTATGCCTTGAATTGTAGTTCAAGCATGAGATATAATATGTATGTTATGTTGAAGGTTTACTTTTGAGAAATGATTTGAAAAATGGCTTTGTTTTCAAAAGCAAGCAAAATGGTTTAAAAACCGCATTGTTGTTGTTGTTGTTGTTTTAAGCACCGCTCACTAAGCATTCTTGCTTATGCTCCTTTCTTTTCCAATAATGCAGATCCTTAGGCCATTCGAAGCAGCAAAGAGGCAAGGAAGTGTTCAAGAGTCTATCTTTTACTCAAGTATGGTTTTGGCATCAAATAATAGTATGTTAGCAATGGGATATGGCATTTATGCCTTTGAGAGGTTTTGTTTTGAGACTCCCTGAGTTTAGACATGTTTGTGATGCCTTTTTAGTCTTGTTAATGACCTTTATATGTTGGATATTGGTTTGGCTTAAAGTTTGGTCGTTTTTGTGAATGCTTCCTTATGTTGAATGCTTAAAGTTTTTCATTTGTGATCTAATGCATTTTGGATGGCGGTGCTAGGATCCTTTGCCTATAAATTGCTTGTTTATAATGTTGTGATGTTGTTAGAAACATGTTGGGTTGATTTAAATTGAATTTTTGGGTGAAAAACCAACAAAATCTATCAATACAGGCCCAGGTGTTTCGAAACACTCGAGCTTGTATCGAAATGGGGTACCTGGAATGGCCTTGGTGTATTGAAACGAGTAAGGTCCGTTCTGGTACGATTTGCTACTGGAAATCAAGGTTTCGAAACACTCCAAAGGTGTTTCGATACGAGCCCGTGTTTCGAAATAGGGCTTTAGTGTTCCGAAATAGGTGGCGGTTTTGTTAGTTAATGATATGTTCTAAAATTTTGTTTCTTTGCGTTTTAGTCACTAATCGCTCTAAAAGCCAATTGGACCTCAAACCGATGTCCGATTGAGGCGAGGTTTTAACCGCTGCTTGCATGAACATATAGCATAACAATGTTGCCTCTAGAAAAGATATAAAAGGTAATAAAAAGAAAAAAAATAGGGTTGCTAATCGAAGGGAAATCTTAACGGGTTTTTCTTCGGTTTTTCTCGTGTAGCTCACTTGGTTCGGTCTTGCGACTAGATCGGGATAAGGGGGTTACATTAGTAGTGTATTAACCTTACTCCTACAGCTGAGATTGAAGCTCCTAGCCCAAGCTTCAAGCTTTTTTCTTCCTTTGATCCTTGGAAGAATTTCCAACCTCTTTCACTACACAAAAAAGTTGTCAAATGAATTACAACTTTGTAGAAGGAGATAAACTGACTAAAACTTACTCTCAAGATAGAAAAACGGGATTGACTCTCCCTCAAACCATTTTCATCCAAAAAACCCCATAAAACCCATTTTCTCAACCTCCACCAAACTTGATGAAACTTACCTTGATGAGTAGATCCTTAGGTGTTGAACAACACTCCTCATAACTTGATTCCAAGATTTCCACTTAAACTAACAAAGATCACACCTTTCACTTTGGGTTCAAGAAGATATGAGGGAAAGAAAGGGTGAGATGAAGCAAGACGGGGAAACGACTGATAACGACTGATGGTGGTTGAATGTGCAACATCTATGGATGAAGGGTTCGGATTTTTAAGTTTTTTTATTTGAATGGAGTGAAAAATAAACTTTTAAAAGTTTAAGGATCAAAATGAAATTTAACAATTTTTGTTAACGGAGATTAAAGATTAAGTGACCAAGACATAACAATAAAAACATAAATAATCATTTTAATTTTTTTAAATGAAATAACTAAAATAAAAGGGTAAACTATACTAATGACTACCAAACTATAGGGTTGGTGTCGATTTGACCACTATATTTTTAATTGTGTCAAATATACCACTTAACTATTTAAATGGTTCCAATTAAGCCACTCGCCGTTAAAAAAACAAAAAAGTTGACGGAACTGTTAAAAAAATTGGTATAATTACACATTTGGTCCTTTATATTTATACAATATATCAATTTAGTCCTAATTTTAATCTAATAAAATAAATTAATTATTCAATAAGATGGTGACACGTGTCACCACCTTATTGGAAGTCTTTAATTATTTTTATTTAATTTATTTAATTAATTTTCCACCTCCAATCAGGTGGTGACACGTGTCACCCAATTGGAGGTGGAAAAATCAGAAGAACAAAACGCCCCCATCATGGATCGAACTTGTGACCTTGGAGCAACCAAGGTTTGTGTTTGCCACTGAACCTATAGGGTACAACATTTAATATATGTGTTTAATGATAGTTAATGCCCAGAAAAATGAAAGAAAAGAATATGCACTTGGGTGGATTCGAACCAAGGACCTTAAAATGCAAAGCACAAGTGCTTGCCACTGCACCAAATATATACTTTGTGATATATTGTACAACATTTAATATATCTCTTATATAATTTTTAATGCTTGGAAAAAGGAAGGAAATGTAATTTTAAGAAACTCGAACATAATATTCTTATGATGCATAAAAACATCTAAACCAATTAAATAAATCTAATAACTAAATTAAAGTTAAGAATATTAAATTATGTTTGTGAGTTTGAATTCGCTAAATGAATTTAATATAATTTTTAATTTTTTAATATAATTATATATATAATAATTTAATTAATTTTTTAGTAAATATTAAAATTATTAATTAAGTTAAAAAATCATTATATACGTTGAAATTATAAAAATAAATCTGGAACTAAAAAATATATTAAATTTAGATTAAAATATAAAAATTTTAAAATGATTTTTCTATTAAAAAATAATATTAAATTTTTTATTTTAAATCGTGCACTAACTATAATTTAAATTATATTAAACTCATTTAGCGAATTCAAACTCACAAACATAATTTAATATTCTTAACTTTAATTTGGTTATTAGATTTATTTAATTGGTTTAGATATTTTTATGCATCATAAGAATATTATGTTCGAGTTTCTTAAAATTACATTTCCTTCCTTTTTCCAAGCATTAAAAATTATATAAGACATATATTAAATGTTGTACAACATATCACAAAGTATACACTTGGTGCAGTGGCAAGCACTTGTGTTGTGCATCTTAAGGTCCTTGGTTTGAATCCACCCAAGTGCATATTCTTTTCTTTCATTTTTCTGGGCATTAACAATCATTAAACACATATATTAAATGTTGTACCCTATAGCATAAAAGCGTGCTTGGTTCAGTGGCAAACACAAACCTTGGTTGCTCCAAGGTCATAGGTTCGATTTATGATGGAGGCGTTTTGTTCCTCTCATTTTTCCACCTCCAATTGGGTGACACGTGTCACCACCTGATTGGAGGTGGAAAATTGATTAAATAAATTAAATAAAAATAATTAAAGACTTCCAATAAGGTGGTGACACGTGTCACCATCTTATTGAATAATTAATTTATTTTATTAGATTAAAATTAAGACTAAATTGATATATTGTATAAATATAAAGGACCAAATGTGTAATTATACCAATTTTTTTAACAGTTCCATCAATTTTTTCGTTTTTTTTAACGGCGAGTGGCTTAATTGGAACCATTTAAATAGTTAAGTGGTATATTTGACACAATTAAAAAAATATAATGGTCAAATTGACACCAACCTTATAATTTGGTGGTCATTAGTATAGTTTACCCAAAATAAAATACACTCCAAAGAAAAGGCACCTTCGGTGTAGATTGCCCTCTCTTTTTCTAAAGATTCTGGCTATGGGAAAATGCTACTCTCTTCTAGCGTTCAACCCTTTGAAAAACACGCCTTTGTCTTTATTCTATTTTATTAGATATGCTCTACTCTACATCATATGATCTTCTTCTGTGTTCTCTCAGGTATGGCTTCAACTTTAGTTCCTTTTTAGAATTTTACCTGGTTTTTTCCCTCCTCGAATGCTAAGTTTCCTGAGTCTCTGTATAGTTGTAGTGCTGTAAGATTGGCAAAAGAGTTGGTCTTTGTATTGTTAGCCTCCAAATTTAACAACTTTTTCTTTATGGGTTTTTGAATTCTTACTAGAGATTTGGTGGGTTATGGTCTGCAATTAGGTTGTGAGTTTAGCTGTAAACTATGGGGGTCAGAGTTCAATGAATTCCCTAATTCGATTTAGGGTTTCATGATTGATAATGGGTTCATTTTGCCTAATTCAAATGGATACCCAAAATCTGAAATTTCTGTTGGGGTTAGATCAAATGACCCAACTTTATATTTCAGCTCTCTAGGTGTCCCACTTTTACCTTCCCTAGGCTTTGGATAATTTAGCACTAAAGCTTCATTTCTGAGCATGGAAAAAGAAGGAAATTCTTCGTCTCCTTCCGATGACAGTGACTTCTCTGACGCCGTTCTCAAGTATATTAGCCAGGTGCTTTTGGAAGAGGACATCGAAGAGCAGCCCTGTATGTTCCATGACTCGTTGGCGCTTCAAGCTGCCGAGAAATCGCTTTATGATGTTCTTGGTGAGAGCTATCCACCTCGTGATCAAGTATCTCTTTGTAGTGACCATATCACTTATACTGGTTCTAGTTCCTGTGCTAGCAATTCTATTGATTGTCAGTGGAATGGTGATTTTGCGGAATACAATGACAAGCCATCTTTGTTGCAATCAAGTATTCCCAATGACTTTGTTTTTTGGTCTGCTGTGAATTCTTGTTCACAGTCTGCGTCTCGTTTTCAAAATGGTAGTGATAGTCATGGGAATGGGTTGGTGAGTTCTTACACAAGTGAGCTTGCGATTTCAAATTCTTTTAGTGGGAATGAAGTGGCATTGCACTTCGAAAGGGGGGTTGACGAAGCTAGTAAGTTCCTACCCAAAGGTAATCAACTGACTATTGATTTTGAAAGCAATGTGTGGACTTCAGAGTTGAAGCAGAAGGCTCCAACGACAGTAGTCAAAGTGGAGAAAGATGGGAAGGAGCATTCACCACCTTGCTTATCAGGAAAGAAGAATCATGAGCGAGAAGATGGAGATTTAGAAGAGGGGAGGAATAATAAACATTCAGCTATTTCTGGAGATGAAAGTGAGCTATCCGACATGTTTGATACGCTGTTGATCTATGGTGGAAGAAATGAGAAGTTTCCTGCTAGCACTGCAGATAATACTCTGCAGAATGGAACCAGCAAGACATTGCAGCCAATGGAGGAAACAAATGAATCCGGCACTGGGAAGGCTAGTGGAAACAAGCGGGGTAAGAAGAAAGTGGTGGATTTGAGGACTCTCCTGATTTTATGTGCACAGGCTGTGTCGTCTGACGATGGTGTGACTGCCAAGGAACTGATAAAGCAGATTAAGCAGCATTCTTCCACCTTGGGTGATGGGTCTCAAAGATTAGCTCATTACTTTGTCGATGCCCTTGAAGCACGCTTAGCTGGGACTGGAACTCAGATTTATACCCCTCTCACTGCTAAACGAACATCAGCTGCTGATATGTTGAAAGCTTACCAAGTTTATTTATCTGCCTGCCCATTCATGAAGATGGCAATTTTTTTTGCAAACGACAATATTTTTAAGGTAGCAGAGAAAGCAACAACGCTCCATGTGATAGACTTTGGTATATTTTATGGTTTTCAGTGGCCTGCTCTTATCCATCGACTTGCAAACAGACCTGGTGGTCCTCCAAAATTACGCATTACTGGAATAGACTTTCCCCGGCATGGCTTCCGGCCTGCTGCAGCGGTCCAGGAGACTGGCCATCGCTTGGCAAGGTATTGTGAGCGCTATAGTGTTCCATTTGAGTTCAATGCAGTTGCACAGAAATGGGAGACTATCCAAACTGAAGACCTCAAGATTAATTCCAATGAAGCAATAGCTGTGTCTTGCCTGTTTCGATTTAAGAACCTACTTGATGAGACAGTAGTATCGAACAGTCCAAGGGATACTGTTCTAAACTTAGTTCGGAAGATAAATCCAGATACTTTTGTTCATAGCATTGTCAACGGGTCCTACAACACTCCTTTTTTTGTCACACGGGTGCGGGAGACACTCTTCCATTTCTCTGCACTATTTGATATGTGTGAGACAATAATCAGTCGTGAAGATCACATGAGGTTGATGCTTGAGCAAAAGTTTTATGGGCAAGAAATAATGAATGTTGTAGCATGTGAAGGCACAGAAAGGGTAGAGAGACCAGAGTCATATAAGCAATGGCAGGTTCGTATTGCGAGGGCTGGGTTTACACAGCTTCTGTTAAACCCCGAACTCATGAAGAAAGTTAGAGAAAAGGTAAAGGAATGCTACCACAGTGATTTTATCGTGGATGTGGATAGCCGGTGGATGTTGCAGGGATGGAAGGGTCGAATTCTCTATGCGTCTTCTGCTTGGGTGCCTGCATCTTCTCCAGTTTAAACACAAGCTTAACGAGATCATTGTTCAAGCTAGGTATTGATGCTGATCTTTAAGATGAGTCCCCTCCAGTAACCTATCAGGAAATTTTGTTTTTACCACAGAATGAATGAATATGAAGGTGATGAGGCCTGCACTATTTATATAACCATTTGTGACATGGAGTAATTCTAGCTGTGGCTTGTATTGATTGTATCTATTTTTCATGTAATTCTTCATCAAATTAAGTTGAAGTAATGCAGAATGAGAATTCATTCAAATGCTCCGTGTATAAGAACAAAAACATGATGGTGTCATATACTACATAGCTTTGTGCATGGCCTTGGTTCTTACACCATTGAATACTGGCAATGGCTGCACTTTGCTAGTTTTCTTTTCTTTATATTTTGCAGATCTCATACTGGTTAATAAAACAAAGTTTAATACACAAATAAGTGTACAAATTATATGTTTTTTCGAATAGGAGCCTAAAATATTTTTTTAGCTCAAGAGGTGCCTAATGTTTTTTATTTCGCTACTATTGTTACTATTGTAAGGTTTTTCTGTACAGCTGTTAATTTTTTTCCATTATCTAGTAATAAACCGACACATGGCATTTTCTGTAATTTTTATTTTAAAAAATAAGAAAAACTTTAACTTATAAAAAAATTGAAAATCTTTAATTTCACTAAAAATGTCCTCAATCTCAACCCTTAATCCTTAAAATCATCTCTATAGCCGTTGGTTCAATCACCACCAGCCATCACTTTTTTCGTCAATAACCTTAAACCATACACCGTCAAAAATCATTGAACAAACAACAAAACAAATCACAAACATCAAACGTTAAACTTTCAAACGAACGACGAACAACGAATGATAGATTAATGAACTACAATTTAAGTCTTGTGACTTGTGCGACAAGAGGATAAAACTTATTTCGACGACGATGACGACGTCAATTTCGATAGAGGTATAGAGAAAATTTAGGGATTGAATGTTGTTTTTGAAAAACATTAAAGTTCCAAGTCTTTTATCTTGAGATTGTCTCCAAAAGGCCCCATTATTGTACAAAGAAAAAGGGGGTGGGCCCCAAAGCAAGGTTAATTTATGTCACAGTTCCAGTTGTAGCAAAGACGACTAACCCAAACACATTTGATGGAATATACGGAGTATTGAATGTTTCACTTTCCTACAACTGCATATGAAGGCATTGGAGAAGTTAATCATGCCACATGAGATTACATCTTGATAATCTTTTTAAATGATACGTAAATATAATATAAGCATGGTTAAATTTATATGATTTGACACCAAAAATACTAGACACCAAAGCCAATTATGAAATTGTTTTGATCCATATGTAATGTTCAATGTATCGGTCGATATGGGGCCATTGCCATATAATTTAATGCAATACTTAATATGCAACTAATTACTAATCAATCAAAGAAAGCATCTTTCCAAAGTAACTATAATTAATGGTCAGTAAAGTAGGCATGTGAACAAATACGAACGAATGTATGTTCATGTTCGATTGTTTGATTTTAACCGAACAAACGAACGGACACGAATAATTAAACGGACATAACTTCTCGTGTTCGTTCGTTAAAGAATGTAGCTTGTTCGTGTTCGTTCACCTTCGTTCGTTAAAATGATAAACGAACACAAATAGACACTAAGTATTGTTTTTTTTCTTTTATGTCATATTTTTAATATATGTTTTTAAATTTTCTTAAATACAATACGTTTGATATGAAAAATAATAACTATAAATGGACATATATAAATAAATTTAAACAAACACAAATGAACATTCACGAACGTAAATGAACAAACGAGCCATTTGTTTGTGTTAAGGATGGACCCGGAGGGGGCGGTCGCCCCCAAAAAATTTAAAATTCATATATGATTTAAATTTTTTTAAAAAAATTCTATTTATTTTCTATTGAAAATTCATCTTCACCCTCTATAATTTTATAAATTCGCCCTTTCTAACATAAAATCATGCATTCAACTCTGTTTGAGGAATGCATCTAGTATAAATAGAGATGGAATATGGTAGAATTGATATATGAGGTGGAATCGGACCCCATCATTATTTTATAATTTACAATATAAAATTTGCATCGGGATTTTAGGAGATTCACCGCATACATAAATCATACTTACATTGAACATAAAAAAAGGTCTCAACTTTAAATCAGGAATATTTGAATCCTACAGAAAAAAAATATATAAATAATGAAAGAAATCTATCTACGCAGATCTGAAAGTTAAATAAAAAAAAAAAGGGAATCATGGAGACATGAAGATGTGTTTTAAAGTGTATACATAAAGGATTATCATTTTTCTTTTTAACAAAAAGATCATGGGTGTTAATGTCAGGTTTAATTTTTAAACCTATTCAATATAAATATAATTAGCTCAGCATACGAGTATATTAAAAATAATAAAAAATTAAAATTTTACATATTTAAAAAAATGAAATAATTTGGACACTCATTTTAATACTAAGCCTAATTTTTTTTTTTAAAAAAAAATTTACAAGGTTGGCAGATAAGTTTGCTTGAAAGTTTACAAGTGTAAGGTGAGGTTCTAGAATTGTTAGAGTCCCTAAGACATTGAAAACATGGAAAAGGAGTGTAAGAATATGTTGTAATAATAGTACTAAAACTTCGGAAACAATCCATAAGACATCAATATTCCCATGAAATCCACCAAAGAGTTCAGTTCACACGCAATAATAATTAATGGTTATCACCAACATGATGGAACACATAAATCAATTAATGGTTGTGATGGTACATGATGAAATACTTGGACGTTCTACTGACTTACTGACTATAGAATAATTTTGAAATAAAATTATTTTATACTTAATTCTAAATTGTTTAGGTTGAAAAAGAAATTTGCACATTAATTACCGATTGATCTAGCAGGATGAAGCGTTAAATCTTTTAAGTAAGATGAGGAGATTTGAATCTTGACAATGTGAATGAACTAAACTGTAAACGAAATAAAGAAATTGGGGTGGATGATTACCCCATAATAAGCCTATGCACTAGGGGTGAGCGTTAGATCGAGTCGAGTAGAATCGAGTCAAAAAATTTTGAGTTATTCGAGTTGACGAGTCATATTTTACAACTCAAACTTTATTTGAAATTTTTTCGATTCGAGTCGAGTTTAAGAAATTCGATTCGAGTTTTCGAGTTCCTATAAAAATTTAACTGTAATTATTTATCATGTTATAGTAGGGTTTGATTCCAATTTAAACTCATTTCTCTAATCATATAAGATATGCACATATATATTTTTCACATGTGACAATATTTTTTCATATTTTTATATATCAGTATGTATATATCATAAAAATAAAGGGACTCGTCTCAAACTTAAAAATAAATCCACGAATTGCTAAAAATTTCGAGTTATTCGAGTTTCCATTTTACAACTCAAACTTTATTTGAAATTTTTTCGAGTTATTCGAGTTTATGAAATTTCGAGTCGAGTCAAGACGAGTCAAGTATTTTTGCCTCGAGTCGAGTCGAGTTATTCGGTTTTTTCGAGTCGAGTCGAGTTTTACTCACCCCTATTATGCACTATCTATTTCATATTAGTCAATTAATGAATTAGATACTAATTATTATACTTAAAAAAACGTGCATATAGCTAGTCTAACGTGTGTCAAAGAGAATTTTGGGATTTTCTTTATTTTTCCCGATTTTGCATTGATTCTTAGTTTCTTGTTCTCTATCTTCGTCTAAGGATCTGAGAGTTATCTTGGTAGTAAATCTAAAATATTTGGTAAAGATTAACTCTAATTCTCCAAATATGAGTGTAGATTTAAAGCGTCAGTCTCCTATAGACCCAACAAGTACAAAGAAAGGTGTACAAAGTTTTATTAATGATCTAGATTTGTCGACGATATCATCTAAAGGAAAAATTGTGAAAGGTGGCATTCAAAAAGTTAAGAGGACAGTGAACTATTAATTGAAAGTTAAGAGGACAGTGAACTATTAATTGAAAGTTAAGGAGTCAGAAATTTAGAAAACTATTTTCAAGACGAGGTATGGTCAATATGAGTTTTTGGTTATGTCGTTCGGACTTAGAAATATGCCAGCAACCTTCGTGGATTTGATGAACCAATCTTTCAGCATTATCTAAATTAATTTATAGTGGTCTTCATTCAACATATTTTTGTAACTCTGCTTTAGATGATGAACATGATTTACACATTCAGTAAGTGTGAGTTTTAGTTGTCAGATGTGACATTCTTGGCCAAATAATTATGGTGGATGGTATTCGCGCTGATCCACGAAAATTAAAACAACGGTGGATTGGAAACCACCTAAGAATGTTTCCAAGAATCGTAGTTTTCTTGGGCTTGTTAGGTATTACCAACAAATTGTTAATGGTCATTCCATGATAGCAACCCTATGACTAAGTTATTGCAAAAGAGAGTTCCTTTTGAGTGGAACGAGAGAAGCCTACAAACTTTTAATCACCTCAAGCCTTTCCTAACATGTTGAGAGTTGATCGGAGAGTTGATCGGAGAAGAAACAAATGAGAAACGAGAGAAAGTTCTTTTGTATTTTTCATATATGAGAGATACAACACCTGATACATTTACATAGCTTTATATAGGCTCCTTAATAGCCAACTAATAAGGAAACTAATTAACTAACTATCTTAACTAACTTTAACACACCCCGTCAAGTTGGAGGGTGAAAGACATCCTTCACACCCAACTTGCCAAGTAAGTATTCGTGTTGAGCTACTCCGAGACCTTTGGTGAGAATGTCTGCCTGCTGATCTTTGGTTGAAACATGATGTGTTTTAACAACGCCTTTTTGAATTTTTTTCTCGAACAAAATGGTAGTCAATTTCTATGTGTTTAGTGCGTTCATGATATACTGGATTAGCCGTTATTTGTAATGCAGCTTGGCTATCACAAAACAGTAAAGCATGTGCTTCATGCTTTATTCCCAGTTCTGAAATTAACCCTCGTAACCAAACTATTTCTGCAACTGCAGATGCCATACCTCTATATTCTGCTTCAGCTGAAGACCTGGAAATGGTATTATATTTTTTTGACTTCCAGTAGATTAATGAATTGCCAAGTTTCACACAATAGCCTGTGACTGGTCGTCGTGTCATCGGACAGGCTGCCCAGTCTAAGTCATAAAATGCTGTCAACTGAAGTTCATTTTTTGCTGTAAACAAGATTCTCTGTCCTGGACTCTTTCTGATGTATCTAACGATCCTTAATGTTACTTCATAGTGACTTTTCTTTGGAGCTTGCATAAACTGGCTTAAATGTTGCACACCAAAAGCAATATTTGGCCGAGTATTTGTAAGATATAATAGTCTCCCAATTAACCTCTAAAAAATAGTCACATCCTCTAAAAGTTCATCACCCTTTAATGTGTCTTTGTCAAATTCAGAAGAAGTTAACTTTTGATTTACTTCCAATAGAGTTCGAACACCCCCTAGGACTGTGTCTGCAATTAATTTCAACGCATACTTTCGCTGATTAAGCACAATTCCTTCCTTTGATCTTAGTACTCCTATCCCAAGGAAATATTTGAGATTACCAAGGTCTTTCATTCTAAAACTTCGATTAAGGATGTCCTTCAACTCACTTATCATTGTTTCACAGCTACCCGCGATAAGAAGATTATCTACATAAACTAAAAGAACCACAATTTTGTCACCTTCTCGCTTTGTAAACATCGAGTAGTCATGCAAGCTTTGAGTATACCCATTATGAACAAGATCTTCAGACAATTTAAGATTTCATTGTCTCGACGCTTGCTTCAAACCATATAAGAATTTGCGCAATCTACATACCATATGGCTCCTCTGATTGCAAAATCCTTCTGGCAGTGTCATGTATACTTCTTCATAAAGGTCTCCTTGTAGGAACGCGTTGAAAACGTCCATTTGGTATAATGGCCAACCATACATAGCTGCTAAAGCTATTATGGTTCGAACTGTCACTTGTTTGGCAATAGGAGAGAAGGTTTCTAGATAATCAATACCTTCACGTTGATTATATCCTTTTGCAACTAAGCGGACTTTGAACCTCTCGGTCGTCCCATCAGCTCGATGTTTAATCTTGTAAACCCATTTACAACCAATAGGCGTATGGCCAGGTGGTAAGGTTGTTAATTCCCATGTTCCATTTGCTTCAAGAGCTTGAATCTCTTGTGTCATTTCCTCAATCCATCTGTCATCTTGTATAGCTTCATGATAAGATGTTGGTTTAGTAATAGACGATAGAGAAACTGCAAAAGAACGCGTGTGAGAAAGTAGATGTACATAAGAAATACAACTAGAAATTGCATGTATATTTTCATGCAAGGCAGGAGTTGATTAGGGCAAACAAAATCATGTAGCCACGTGGGTGGCCTACTAGCACGTGAGGACCTCCTTAATGGTTGTTGCTCAACAACACCATTGTTATGCAAAGCACCATTATCATTATTATGTTGCTCAGCAACAATAGGAGTATTATCTTCCTAAAGATATAAAAAATCTTGATTACATGATTCAGGAGGGAAAAAAGAAGTAGGTTTAACAGGAAACTTAAAAGGAAAAACATCTTCATAAAATATTACATCACGATTAACAAAGAAAGTCTTTGTTTCAAGATTAAAGAGAAAATATTCTTTTTGAACCAATGAATAACCAAAAAAGACTGAAGGTATAGCCTTAGGAGCAAATTTATCATTGTAATTAGTTATTGTAGCATAGGCCAGATAGCCAAACACACGCAAATGCAACAAAGAAGGTTGTTTACAATACAATACTTTATAAGGTGATTTCCAACCAAGAATAACAGTAGGAAAATGATTAATGAGATAACATGCAATTTGTATACATTCACCCCAGAACTTAGTAGGCAAATTCGACTAAAATTTCAAGTCTCTAGCAACATTTAGTAAATGTCGATGCTTGCGTTCAGCCACACCATTCTGTTGTGGCGTGTAGACACACGAATGTTGATGAACAATTCCATTTGTGGAGAAAAATTCAATACCTTATGTAGCAAGAAACTCGGATCCATTTTCACTACGTATGATTTTAACCTTAGCAGAAAATTGAGTATGAACATAAGCATGAAATTGCTTAAGGGAAACCAAGGCCTCACTTTTAAGTTTAAGCAAATATATCCAAGTCATTCTTGAGTGATCATCAACAATAGTTAAGAAAAACCTTTCTCCACTGTGTGTGCTTACACGATATGGACCCCATAGATCAATATGTACAAGAGAAAGAGGAGTATCTGCACGTGATTGACTAGTAGGAAAGGGTAGACGAGATTGTTTAGCAAGAGGGCATATATCACACTACTTTATTTTATTCTTATGTTCATCAGAACAATCAAAAAGAGAAATTTTAGACATATTTGAAAATGAAGTATGTCCAAGCCTAGCATGCCAAATATTGCTTGGATTTACATTAGAAACTACCGAAGACAAACAAGAAGAATTATGTTGTGTAACTTGAGAAATATCAGCAAGCAACTTTGAATTTGAAAAACTAGAGGGTTGCAATATGTAAAGACCCCTCCTTGCTCTACCAATCCCCTTCATCTTTCCACTGTAAAGGTCCTGCAAAATACAAAAGTCAAGAAAGAAAACAACAACACATTGCAAATCTGTGGTTAACTGTGATATAGACAAAAGATTAAAGTTGAAATTTAGAATATACAAAACATTATTCAAAACATTAGTAGAGGTCAAATTATAGGATCCTATATGAGAAACACTTGTAGTGTTTCCATTTGGTAATTGGACAACAAAAGAAGAAGTACAAGGAACACGTGAATTTAACAAGCTGATATTAAAGGTCATATGGTTTGTTGCTTCAGTATCTAGAATCCATTCAGTTAAAGAAACATTATCTGGTATACCTGCCATGTGTGCTTGAACAGTTGTTCCTACCATGTTTGTCTGCATAAATGGTTCCTTCCCTAACAGCTGCAAGATTTGTTGATATTGATCAGGAGTGAAGGTTGGAACTTGTACAAGCATTTGTATTGACATAATTCTCTACTGACTTGTTATTGTACAATCCCTTCTTGGTGAACTTGAAATCAGATGGATATCCTATCAACTTGTAACATGACTCATTCTTATGACCTTTTATGTTACAGTAATCACAAACACCATTGAACCTTTTTTTTTGTTGTGTACTGGAGTATAAGGATATTGGTTCAGCAAGAATTGAAGAACTATTTGAATGTTGACGTTTTCCTTCTTCTTGAACAAGCATTGAATACGCTTGATTGATAGAAGGAAGTGGCTTCATAAGCAAGATTTGACTTCTTACCATGGAATAAGAATCATTTAATCCCATGAGCAACTGAAACAATCTCTGTTGATTTACATGAGCAGTATTTCTTTGAGAGACTTCACAGCCACATGTTGTAAAAGGAACTAGCGCATCATATTCATCCCACAATAGCTTTAAACGCGTAAAATAAATTGATATTAAAGAGAGACCTTGTGAATGAGTAAAAATCTCCCGATGAAGAAAGTATATTCTAGAACCATCCACCTTATCAAATATTTCTTTCAAATCTTTCCAAACCAAGGATGCAGATGAAGCAAAAACTATCCTTGCTGATAATTCTTGGTTAACTGTATTCAAAATCCAAGAAAGAACCAAAGCATTACACCAATTCCACTGTGATCGTAAATTTGCAGAAACATTTTCTCGAGTGCATGTTCCATCAACAAAACCTACTTTATTTTTCACAAGTAAAACTATATGCATAGACCTACTCTATAAACTATAATTCTCTATTCCTGTGAGTTGGTGCGAAACTAATAAAGTTCCATGAGTGTCTGACGGATGCAGGTATAGAATATGATTGGAATCTAAAATTGCCTCCATTACAAGATAGAAAAGAAGGCTCAAGAACCAAATGAGAATAGACGATAGAAGAAATATGCAGAACCAAAAACCTGTGATAGAACTTCTAAACCAATTCCCTTTTATGAGTCGTCGGAAATAGTCACCGGAGTGATTGCCCAAGGCTCTGATACCATGTTGAGAGTTGAGCGGAGAAGAAACAAATGAGAAACGAGAGAAAGTTCTTTTGTATTTTTCATATATGAGAGATACAACTCCTGATACATTACATAGCTTTATATAGGCTTCTTAATAGCTAACTAGTAAGGAAACTAATTAACTAACTATCTTAACAAACTTTAACATAACAGAACACCAGTTTTGACACAATTGGAGTTAGGTAAAGACTATGTGGTCTCTAGTGATGTGTCCTTGAGTGGAATTGGATGTGTTCTCATGCAAGAGGGTAAGGTGGTTTCTTACGCCTCGAGCTAACTTAAGCTAAATGGGCATAATTATCTCATGTGTGATTTAGAGTTGACATCAGTTATTTTTATCATTGATAAATTTAGAGGTACTAATTGTATGGGGAAAAGTGTTACATCTACATCGATCATAAGAGCCTTAAGTACTTGGTCACATAGAAGGAGTTGAATTTGATGCAATGTATATGGGTAGATTTGATTAAGGACTATGATTGTGTTATAGAGTATCATCCTAGGAAAACTATTGTGGTAGCCGACACTTTGAGTCAAAAGTCGATGTTAAACTTGAGAGAAATCTTTTCTTCGTTGAGGATGATCGATGATGGTGGTTTGTTAGCTGAGATTTGAGTAGAGTTAACATTAGTTTAAGAGATCAAGAGCTCAAATGTTTGATGAGGATTCTGTTGCCAAGGTGAATATGGTATAGCGGGGTGACATTGAGTTTGATGTTCGGAATAGTGGAGCCTTTTACTTTTGAGATGGATTGTGTGAATCGGTGGTTGCCAAATTGTAGGGAAGGGTACAATTTTCATTTGAGTATTCATTGATTAGCATCACTCTACAATGTGACATTAATCAATCTTAAACATTCAAATTTGATTTCAAATATTCACTTATTTACTACAATGATCTTTCCTATTTTATTATGTAATCAAGTAACCTATGCTAAGACTTCTAATTAATTCTAATAATATGATTAAATCCTCTAAACAAATATGCTACATGTCTTTAAAATTGTGCATGCATTCATAAATTAAACAACTAATTAAACTAAATTAACTAAAGCAATTAAACAAATTAAGGGCTAAATTAAATTGAAATCAAAATTACAGGGCAAGATTACAAAAGATTTAGTGACTAAAATGAAAAAACACACTAAAACTCTAGGGACCAACAATGGTAATTCCCCAAAATTCTTAAAACATGCGGTCACTTTCACCCATCCAATTAACACACGTGGGTTTTTAAAAAAGTTCCAAACGGTGTGTTTTATCCCCTGTATACAAACACCCTTTTAATACACTGTTTCCTTTTTCCTTTAATTTTTTCAGCCCCTTCCTCTCTTACCACTAACACATTTTTCCGGAAAAAAAAAACAGATCCAAAATGGATCAAACTCAACTTTCACTCAAAATTCATCATGTGTTCTTCACATTTTCACTCGTTTGATCCATATCTGTCCAACACCGGCCCCGAAATATGTTATCCGACCACTTTTTTTCTAGCTCCGATCACCCCTTTTTTATTTCGGTGACCGGACTGAATCTCCGACCGCCGTTTGCACTCTCCGACCACCGTCATTCGAACCTAAAAAATCCTTAAAAAATTTATTTTGAAACCCTAAACCTTAAATCTAATATCGTCTCGTCAGAGCTGCCTATCTCCGATCGTTCCTAAGCCTAGTCTACCCGTATCCAGTCACCTAATCATGAATTTTCAACTCCGACGATGTTTCACACTCTCCGGCCGACACAAATATAAACTCTGATTTCCTCCTTTATTTTCAGTTATTATCCATTTCGCTTTTTACAAATGTAAACTGATTTTTCCTTATTTTGCCGATCTAAAAATTAAAGTTCGAAGGAAGGAATTACCGTCCAATCCGTCGCGGCCGTTCAAATTCTTGGCAAATTTCCAGTGACTGATGAGTTTTCCGGCGACCGTTGACCTTCTCTGGCAATGTTTCAGCTGATCCGTTGACTTCTCCACTTCCAAGGGTGGTTCGACTACCGATGTATACTCTCTCTCTCTCCGCCTTTTTTATTACTTTAATTATTATTCTTATTAATTTTCAGTGTAGTAATAATTGTGATCATTAATTGATTTGACATAATCTCTCTCTTTCTTTATATAGGATAGTGAAAAGTGACCTCATGGATGACATTAGCCAAGAGTTGATCCAAGTGAAAGGTTTTTGGACAAATGGGAAGCTACCATGTGGCGTTTTAGGCGGGAAAACAAACACAAATCCAATTTTGCGTTTGTTTGGCTGACTTCTACCCGAAAAAGCATACATTTGGGCGGGAAAATTTATTGGAAACTAATTTTTGGGCTTTGAAATGGGCTTTGGATATGTAAAGGGACTTTGGATGTAAAATGGACTTTATTATGGATATTTGGACTATTTATTGGGTTTATTTATTTGTATATTTTGGTCCTACTTATATCGAATTATTAATACTAGACTACCCCGGACAAAATACGAGTTCTACAGCTGCCCCTCTTTGCTTATTGTTGTAGAACAAGAATAGGGCAAAGACTAAGAGGACACGGATTTTGTCCGAACCATTTGACCACCGAAGTTTGAAGTTGTTCTTCTGATTATGAAATTCTTCAATCTCCTACCAAACCGTAGAGTCTAAAGTTGTTCTTCTCATTATGAAATTCTTCAACTTCTATAATCTAGTATTGCTTCTTGAAATTCTTCATCTTCTGAGGTCTGAAGATTTTCTTCTTATTATGAATTCCTCCATTCCTCATTCTTTTGCTGGTCCACATTTTTGTAGAGGCACCAAATAGGCAAGCTCTTCTCATTAGGAACTTCCTTATTTTAAAAGGGAAAACTCTTCTCATTAAGAGCTCTTCATTCTTCAAAGTCGTCGAATAAGCAAGCTCTTCTCATTAGGAACTTCTTCATTCTTCAAACATCAAACTCTTCTCATTTGGAATTCTGTCTTTGTCAGGGCGGACTTTTCTCATTAGGAATCCTTTCTTTGTTGGGCGAACTCTTCTCATTAGGATCTTTGTCTTTGCTGGGCAGATTCTTCTCATTAGGAACTCTTCTCTGTTGGGGCGGACTCTTCTCATTAGGAATCCTTCTTTGTTGGGGTGGATTCTTCTCATTAGGAACCCTTCTTTGTTGGGGCGGATTCTTCTCATTAGCAACCCTTATTTGTTGGGGCAGATTCTTCTCATTATGAACCCTTCTTTGCTGGGCGAACTCTTCTCATTAGGAGCTCTATCTTTGCTGTGGCGGATTCTTCTCATTAGGAATCCTATCTTTGCTGGGGCGAACTCTTCTCATTAGGAGCTCACCATTCTTGCAAAAAGAAATATCATCAATTAATAATGATTCTTTTTTGTGTAATATGAGATATTTTAAATTTTTCGCTTTAAGCATTGAAATCTTTAAGGTCACTGATTCTCTACTTATGGTGTCTTGATCTTTCAATATAAAACTCGCATTAGATCTCTTGTTGCTTTCTTTATTGGTCTATCTCTTTTCTACGCTTGGAAATCACATGGCCATGAGAAACTTTTGATCAGTTAAACCGCGAATCCCCTTTATTTGGGCTCAAAGTCGATCATCTCATTTTCCATTCTCGTTTTTTATCTGGTAACCCAAGAGGTTAACATCTTTGCTGGGGTTCGCCTCTTCAAACGGGCTGTTGAGATCCGCTTCTTCAAACATGTTAAAATCTTTGTCGAGATTCGTCTCTGTAAACGAAATGTCTCTGTAACAAAATATCTTGAAATTTGCCTCTATAAACGGGATGTCTTGGGATCTGCCTCTGTAACGGAACGTCTTGAAATTCGCCTCTGTAACGGAATGTTTTGAAATCCGCCTCTGTAAATGGAATGTCTTGAGATCCGCCTTTGTAAATAGAATGTCTTGAAATCCGCCTCTGTAAACAGAATGTTTTGAAACATGCCTCTGTAAATGGAATGTTTTGAGATCCACCTCTGTAAACGGAATGTCTTTGTCTCTAGGAAAAAGGTCCAAAACCTGCGAAAAGAAATATCATTCGTTAATAAGAATTTAAATTAGAATAGTATGAAACATCTTCAATTCTCCTATTGGGGCACTGAGATCTGTAGAGTCACTACTTTTCTATCAAGAGTATCTCCATCTTTCAATCTGAAACTCATATCAAGTATCTAGTTTCTTTCTTTATAAGTCCATCTCTTTCCACTATTTGTAACAAGAAACTCTAAAATTTTGAACGATTATATTGCTCATCTTTCTTATTTGATCCTAAGGTTGATCTTTCTCATGCTTCCCTCCTGATAGCATGAACCATTTTATTTTTTTTGTCTCTTCTCTCTCTTCTTTTACTTTCTTTATTATGTATCAAGGTCCCAAAAGATTAACATCTTTGTCGATACCATGCCTCAGCTATCCAATTGTCTTACCATGACACCATCTAAAAAGTTCTCATCATTTCTGGAAGTGTCAGTCTAAAGGACTTAACGTCCTTCCCGAAGGACTTATTGACGACCTGAAGGCTTTAAAATTGAATTTCACTATCTGTCTTGTGTAAACAATCGCATCATTTTCGAAGGTGATGGTCCGAAAGACTTATCATCATGCCTGAAGGGATTACTGATGACCCGAAGGATTTAGATTTGTAATGCACTTCCTTTCCTGTGCAAACGATCACATCACTCCCGAGGGTGATGGCCCGAAGGACTTAACATCATGCCTGAAGGACTTACTGATGACCCGAATGATTTAACATCATGCCCGAAGGACTTACTGATAACCTGAAGGATTTAAATTCGTAATGCACTTCCCTTCATGTGCAAACGATCACATCACTCCCAAAGGTGATGGCCCGAAGGACTTAACATCATTCTCGAAGGACTTAATGATGAGCCGAAGGATTTAAGATTGTAATGCACTATCTGTCTTGTATATACAATCAGAAAATGTTGTTGAAGTCCACCTCTTCAAATGAACTGGTAAACTTTATTAAAATCTACCACTTCAAACGGACTTTGCTGAAATTCGTCTTTTCAAACGGGTTGAAATCTTTACTAAAATCCGTCTCTTCAAACAGGTTGAAACCTTTACTGAAATCTGTCTCTTCAAACGGGTTGAAATCTTTATTGTCATCTTTGAAATTCTTTGTTGGATCTTCTTCCTAAATCTTAAAACTGTAAATTGAGGTCTGGCTTGCTTCTTGTTATTTTCTGTAAATTCCTGCAAAAATGTATAAAAATACTTTGAATGCATGCATTAGTATGCTCCTATTTTATGGATGACTAACTATATGATGCATGGATTGTGTCCACTGATAACCACTTTGATGGAATCTGATCTTCTTTGGCTTCCTTGTTGAGCATTTTGTTTCTGCTGCAATGGTACTTCATCTCTTTAGACCGTTCTTCTCAAATCTTTTCTTAGCTTGATCTTCTTGAATTTTATCTACCGCCCTTATTATCAGCGTATTCTGACAAACTTTACCCAGAATTTTTTGTCGAGTTCATTTTCTTCTTCTTATCTATTTAAATTGTTTTCATCAGCTCTTGATCAAACATGAACTTCTTTGTCTAAAGCTTTTATCGTCTTCAGGCCCCGACAACATTTGCCCCATAACTTTGTGGCTAGGATCATTTTCTTCTTGACCAAGTTTTGACTTCTTTAGTGATCGAATTCTTGTAAGCCTTGCGCCCTCTCTTGTCTATTCTGATTTGGACACTCGTACCTAAAAGTGTCATCTTCACAGTCAATGATGTCCATGCTCTCTTTTTTTCTTGCCCCATCATGTAAAATTTTCCCCTCTTTAATCATTTAGGGTGAACAAATACCTCAAGTCCCTAAACTTTTTTTATCCTTGAACTTTTTCGGGTCCCTGAACTTTTTTTTATTCCTGATCATTTTCAGGTCCCTGAACTTTCTTCTAAACCTTAAACTTTCTCGATTTCTATGTGCCTTCTTCAAGTTCCCAAGCTTTATCGAAATCCATGTACTTTCTTCAAGTCTGTTCTGTAGACTCAATAAAAAAGCCAAGGTATTCTCACCACAACCCCTAGTGAATGATTCTTCTTCTTTTGTTAAAAGACTACCGAACAGATGGGCGTCCCATACTCAGCCACTTCTTTACCATATCGAGATGACCATTCGCCTCCATGATCTTGCATACTAAAGTTTATCTCTAGAGCAATACAAGAAAATCTTTTTTTTTTTTGAAAAAATGTCAGCTTTCTGATTGTCATTTCAATAGAGGGCGCCTTATTAGGCCTGGAAAATCATGATCTTAATAAAGAAAGAAAACAGAATAGAATGCCCTAGATATCAAGTGCAAGAGCGTTTTAGATTCAATCCTCCCATGAGTAATATAACTCGTGAATGTTATGGCAACGTCTGAGGTTATGAAAATTCTTCCAAATCACTCGGTTCACACCCTATGATTATCGTGTTGCTCGTTCCAGCGAGAAAACAACTCTTTTTCTGTTCTCTTCATCTTTTTCCATTCATAAATGTGTTCAAGCTTTCCGGACGTGTTTAACCGGTAGAGTGCAAAAATATCATTCTAAGAATAGAGTTCTATAAGTGCATGTGTGTGTTTCTGATTGTTATTAGTACTTATTATTATATTATTATACACACGCCTTCAAAGACACATCTCTGACGCTTGGTTATTGGATAGGTGGAGCGTAGTTCCTTATTAGATTTGTCGACATCCCCCACAACTCCATCAGGATGTTCCGAGACTTATTTATTCAATAGTTCATTGTCTCACTCCTCCCCTTTTTCTTTTTATTTTTTCTTTCACTTTCTTTCTTTTTCACTTTTTCTTTTTTTCTTTTCTCTTTCCTTTTTTTCTTTTCCCACTTTTTCTTCTTTTTTCACTTTTTTTCTTTCCTCTCATTTTCTTCTCTTTTTCTTTCTCACTTTTATTGTGTCTTTTAGGGTATAGAATACCACACTTAGAATTTCAATTTCAAGCAACTCTACTTGGTTAAAATCGCCTAGTTTGTTTCACTGTTTATGAATTTCAAGGATTTGTCATCAAACATCATCAAAAGTGTTGTAATTTGGCCTTTCCTTACTTTGCTAACCTGAGTAGACCAAGAAACAAATCTCACTTCATTGTATTCACATCATCCAATCGTTCTTTGTACCAGAACCAGTGTCGCATCTTGCAATTGGCATCTAGGGGCCTACAAGGGTAAGAAGAGATATACATATATTCATAGTTTTTAAGAAAATCTCTATTGAAATGAAAACCATCAAACATGACATATACCCCTAGAAAATGATCTTTACTACTTTCGGGCCATAAGTAGCAAGATTATTTCCTTGTATCACTTCAGAAATAGTCCTTGCACAAACATGAGTAAGATACGCTCTTCAGAACTCTAGGCAGTCTTGGAAGCATTCATCCTGGTTCTCAGATTTTTTAGTTGGTATAACAGCTTGCTCTATTCCTCTTGTATCCCATTTCAAAACTAGTTCTCGTGTTAGGACTCTATTACTGACTAGTTTCTTGATCTATTCCATTAAAGGTCTACACCTCTTAGTAGCGTGCCCTGGTGCCCCCACGTGAAAATCGCAAACATTGTTTGGATCATAACTATGGGCAGATGGATTTGGCACGACCTTCATTGGCCTGAGAGTGATATATTGTCCTTCAATGAGGTGAGGAAATAAGTCGGAAATGGGTACTCTGAATATTTCCAGATTTTTACTTGCTCGAAGAATTTTCTGTGGTCGTTCTGATGAATCAATTGGCCATTTTCTCTTGCAGTTTCGGGAACTTTGAACAATACATTCATTCACCTCTTTTTCTTTCTTGTTTTCTTGATCAACACGACTTTCAGATTTAGGTTCGATTTTCCCTTGTCGGATCCCTATTTCAATTGCTTCTCCAATCATTATGAGGTCACTAAAATTGTCCCTTGAATTCGCAAGCATTCTTTCGAAGAAAGGAGATGGAAGTGTTTGATGAAACATGGGGTATATTTCTTCCTCTGTCATGGAAGGTTGTACTTGAGCTACTAATCCTTTCCACCTCAATGCATAGTCTTTAAAGCTTTCATTGACCTTCATATTTATGTTCTGTAGGAGTTGGTGATCTGGAGCCAGGTCTATAACATACTTGTATTGTCCCAAAAATGCTATGGCCCACGATCGAATCTGTTTTCGACTTAATCTGTTGGACCACACTGCAGCAGGTCCAACCAGGCTATCATGGAAATAGTGGATCAACAATTTATCATCATCCAAATATCCTTCCATTTTTCTACAGAACATCGCCAAGTGAATTTTAGGACAACTTGAACCGTCATACTTCTCAAAATTGGGGGCCTTGAACTCGGGTGGTATGACCAAATCAGGGACTAAGCAGAATTCTCTTGCATCAAATATAAGGTCACCAACGCCTTCTCTTGTCTTAATCTCTTCCACAAGTCTTGTACAATTATCTTTCAACTGCTCGAGTATTGATCCTGGGATGGTAGGCTTCAGAGAACCTTTCTCTACATTCGGGTTAGATGCCCCAGGGTAAATGGTTAAATACGGTGTAGCAGTGTGGTTCTTCATATTTTGTTGAGGCTTGGTCATCCGTTCTTGTAACTCTTCTTGATCTTGTTCAATTCCCGCCATATCTTCACCCACAATATCATATTTTTAAACTTTCACTGTTCTCTAGATTGTTGCCATCAAAAACCGACCGCTTAGATCATGAATGTTAATGCAATGATTATAAAATAATAATGTTATGCTGATAAATATGCAATGAATGAATGCAGGAGGTTTTGATTCTACAAGGTGGTCATCATAGAACCACTTTCACTGAGATAAAAGAATTCGTTTCATCTGATACTAGATTCTACAAATATTGGTGAGCTCTAACTCCCAACTTCCTTGCTTCCTCTAAGAGCCAAGTCAGCTTTCCTTCGTGATCTAGTGCTGGTTCAATGTTCTGACTCAGTGCCATTGATACATCTGCTAAATCTGCCACTTGTTGAGCCATTTCTCGGGCTTGGGTTGCAACATCTTTCATGTCATTGTCTCTTTCTCACATATTCATTCTCGATCTTCGAAGTTGGGCATGCACTTTGCTAACTTTTAACTCCTCTATAACGTCATTGCATTGTATTTCCCTCGTCTGTAGGTCACACAAAAACGTGTTGACTCGACTCTCATTTACCTTACTGTCCCTTTTGCAATACTCAACTTCACGCTTTAGTTCTTTAATTATTTCCCTTGATTGTTCTAGGGTCACACCCAAACCAACATTCTTGAGCATCGAACAAATTCTTTGATATTTGAATTGTAGACTTTTTAGCTTTTCATCCAGATCATCCTTCTCTTGTTTTAACTTTCTTATTTGAATCTCATATTCGAACTGACACCCCTCTTTCTGAGTCCTTTGATCATGTGTCTCCCACTCAGTCATTGAATCGGGATGGTTTTCTGTCTCGAATTTCTATTTTTCGTGCTCCAAAAGAACTTGAACCCGACGCTTGAAAGTGATGCAATTTTCAATAGAATGGCCATAGGTTCCATCATGATATTCACAGTGAGCCTTGGTGTCATACCATTCTGGATACGAAGGTTGCAAATGTGTGACAAATTGTGGGGTCACCAATCGGGCTTTCAGCAACTGATGTTACAATTCTTGGTATGCAATAGGGATTGGGTCAAAATGAAAATTGTAATCTCTTGTCTTTTAGCGATCTGCTGAAGGCATACTGAAGTTCAAACCTTGTTCTAGACACTGAATTGATTCTGATAGACTAGAATTTTCATTCATCTTTGCATCTTCAGGTGTTCTATTAATTATCAGGCTTCCAAGAAATCTGGGCTTTCCATCTTCAAAACTCAATAGGCCTTCCCTGCTAAGATTTTCAACCTTGTTCCTAAAAACCTCACAATCCTCGGTAATGTGATATGAACCTCCTTGATGATAGCCACATACTGCATTGTTGTTGTAACCTCCCGAATAAGAAAATTCTTTGGACTTGGACCAGACTGGGCTCACAATTTTTTTCTACCAAAAGCGAGAGTAGATTTGCATATGTCATCGGGATTGAGTTAAAAGTCCCTTCATTTCCTTCCACTCGAGCTTTTTCCGGGCCCATCATTATGTTTTCAGGTTTTGACCAACTAACACCCCCTGTTGGTTTACTTTTACAAATTGTAACAGTGCTTGGACCTGGTCGTTTATACATCTTATGGTTTTTGTTTTGTTCTGCTTCCAGTTCAATATGCCTCTTGTCATAATCGTCATCACAATCATTATTTCAGCCTTTTGTTTTTTTAGTTTTGAATCTCATTCTTGTCAGTATTGGCACTAACATAATCAGGTGTATGACCCTTGGATGAACCACTCTTCATTTTTCCCATGACTCCTCCCGGATACTACCTCATATTTGTAGTCTCCTCTATCGGATTACAATTCCCTTCATCTGTCATGATTGTCTTCTATTGATAACCATTTTTTTAATCAATACCTCTATGCAATGATGATGCGGTGCAAAATGCAAAACAAAAACAAAAATAAAAGAAAACAAAAGAAACGAGTCAGTATGGTAAATTAATTGTATAAGCAAAAATTATATTGCTGGTAAATAAAACAATTTAATTAAGCAAGAAAATAACCAGAAAAAAGTATTTAAACCAGCAGCACATGTCCTAGGTCCCTGTCTGGCTCTAGCGGGGTGGGCTTCTAAAATAAAATACGGGATTGGTTCTAGACTCTCGGTTCCTGAACTGTCGTTATCGTCTATTGCGACAGTAAGACATTGATTCGGTAGTATAGGTCCCTTATAACGGAGGCGTGGGCCCCAAGACGCATAAGGTTAGTATACTGGAAGAAGACAAAAATTCGAAGCTCGGAGCTAGAGAGCATCACGTCGAATATTGTCTTACTCCCACTTAAGAGTGAAAAACCTGGGTTTAGGGTTTATGCATGAATGACAGATATAGCATACACAAAAACTACCCTCATTCTTCCTAAAATCCATCGAACAAATTTTCTGAAAAATTAAATTCAAATTAATGTTCAAAATGCCACGTGTAATTAATTATTAGGTCTGACTTTCAATTTTATCCCCAGCGGAGTCGCCAAGCTATTGCGACCGTTTTTTGTAAACCGCCTTTTTATGTTTGGAAAAATAGCCTGACGATTATTTTTTAGAAATCAGGGTTTTTATTCATTTCAATTTTAGTCAAATCTCCTTTTATTTGCTTAAAAATCATTTTAGAGTCGTCACCGATCACTTTGGTAGACCGGATACCATAAAAAGCGTACCTGAGATTCTTTATGAAAAGTCTGGGTTCAGTAGTCGGTTACGTGTTGGGAGGGGTTAGCACTCCTACAAACGCCCGTTATCGGTACCTCATTAATTACACGTGTCATTTTGGCATTTCGGACATTAATTTGAATTTAATTAATTCTTTTAATTGTAAAATGAATTTATTCCAAATGAGAGTATCCTTTTGTAAGAAAATACATTTTTGGACGAATATACCTATGAAACATCCAATTGCATTAGGAAACTTCGATTTATATTCAAAAATATATCTCAGCGCAAAAGATTTAATGCATGTCAAATTATTGTCTTTCCATTTTTAAGTAAACCCTAATTAGGCATCATTAATTTGATTAATTTAGAGTCTAAGAATATTATTAATATTTGGACTAAAATGGTAACATCCAAATAATATGGACACTTCCTTAAATGAATCCAAAAGTAATAATATTTTTAATTAAGGTGACTCTAATTATTTATCCTATTTTATTTTTTAATTAAACTAATCAAGTGCAATTTCCATTTTCTAAGTTAAAATGGAACATTGAAATTTTCATTTAAGTATTCATTGATTAACATCACTCTACAATGTGATATTAATCAATCTTGAACATTCAAATTTGATTTCAAATATCCACTTATTTACTACAGTGACCTTTCCTATTTAATTATGTAATCAAGTAACCTATGCTAAGGCTTCTAATTAATTCTAATAATATGATTAAATCCTCTAAACAAATATGTTACATGTCTTTAAAATTGTGCATGCATTCATAAATTAAACAACTAATTAAACTAAATTAAATAAAGTAATTAAACAAATTAAGGGCTAAATTGAATTGAAATCAAAATTACAGGGCAAGATTACAAGGGATTTAGTGACTAAAATGAAAAAACACGCTAAAACTCCAGGGACCAACAATGGTAATTCCCCAAAATTCCTAAAACATGCGGTCTCTTTTACCCACCCAATTAACACACGTGGGTTTTTAAAAAAAGTTCCAAACAATGTGTTTTATCCCCATGTATACAAACACCCTTTTAATACACTGTTTCCTTTTCCCTTTAATTTTTCAGCCCCTTCCTCTCTCACCACTAACACATTTTTCCGAGAAAAAAAACAGATTCCAAATGGATCAAACTCAACTCTCACTCAATATTCATCATGTGTTCTTCACATTTTCACTCGTTTGACTCATATCTGTTCAACACCGGCCACCAAATATGTTATCCGACCACCTTTTTTTTAGCTCCGATCATCCCCTTTGTTATTCCGGTGACCAGACTGAATCTCCGGCCGCCGTTTGCACTTTCCTTATTCAAAATCAGCATGTTAAACATCATGCAACATGTATCATGATTCATCGACAAGTTCCAAACCACACTCAATTTAAGCCTTCCCATGCATAGCTACCATATGCAAAGCTTAAAGAGTAAAACATGCATAAACTACATTATGCAACATAAACCATTCCATGTTACATCATCAATTGTATTGGCTTACAAGTGATCATTAAACAAGTTCACAACTTAAAACCTCATATCGGATACACGAATTACAACAAGTGTCTACTCGACACTTTAAGCCATCTTAACCGGAATTGGTACATTCACAACAAAAGGTACTCTATCAACCGGGTACAATTACAACCCATAGGGACACCAACCTTATCACCGATTAGGTGCTTAACCACTAACGAGAGACGAGACACCAACCTCCTCGATCGTTAAGGTACTTGGACAGAGACACGGGACACCAACCCCTCGACATCCAAGGTGACTTTTTAAAGTGCACTCAATCCTATAGCCGGCTAACTATATCCGATATCATTTATAAACTATTTCTCAACATCACTTGCCAATATAATTCACATTTAACACATACCTCACTGTTTTCAAAGCATCATCAACAAATCACATTTCCATGCATTAAACCATGCTTAAAATCACAAGTATAAATCATAGACTTCAAGGATCACTTACCTTGTGCATCTTTCAATATTAAATCATTAAAAACAGTAACCACGTTCTCATAAACATGCTTTAACAATAGGTAAAACCATTAATTCAAAACAATGTATAAATCATCATATAATAGCACAACCGAGAGAGGAAATTCCTTTCACTTACTTTGGAACTTAGTTAAGTGTTTCAAGCTTACCACTAAGTAGGGATGTAAAAACAGGTAATCGGATGGGTTTCAGGTCGGGTACTGTCAGGTCGGGTAAAATCGGGTACAGGTCATTTCAGGTCATTTTTCTATTTTGACTCGACTCGGGTCGGGTGCGGGTCCATTTCAAGTCGGGTCCATTTCAGGTCGGGTCCATTTTAGATCGGGTCCATTTCAGGTCGGGTCCATTTCAGGTCGGGTTCATTTCAGGTCGGGTCAAAACGGGTCGGGTCCGAAGCAGATAATTGACAGGTTAATTCGGGTTCGGATACACTTCAGGTCGGGTCCATTTCAGGTCGGGTCTATTACAGGTCGGGTCCGTTTCAGGTCGGGTCCATTTCAGGTCGGGTTCATTTCAGGTCGGTTGCATTTCAGGTCGGGTGCATTTCAGGTCAGGTAATTTTAGGCCGGGTAGTTTCAGGTCGGGTAATTCAGGTCGGGGTATTTTTAGGATTGAAATTTGTACTGAGTTTGAGTTCGGTACAACCATATAAGTAGTCGATAGACTTTAGGTTGGCCTTCGTCAATCGTCATTGATTTGGAGTTAATTATTTAAAGTCATATCAAATTAAAATTATAAAACATTGGAGTAATTAAAAAATAATGAAAATGCGTCAATTTGGACTGAAAACGGGTCAATTTGGATTAAAAATAAAGTTTCACAGATTATAATGAACAAAAATATCAAATTAAAATTATAAAACATTAGACAAATTTAAAAGAAAATAATGAAAATAGGTCAATTTGGAATAAAAATAAAATTTTGGGGACTGTAATGAACAAAAATATCAAATTAAAAGTATAAAAATTAGTGTAATTAAAAAAACAATAAGTAGATGTCAATTTAGAATAAAAATAAAGTTTTAGGGTCTAGAATGAACAAATTTTCAAATTAAAATTATAAACATGATGAATTAAAATATATATATATGGGTCAATATGGAATTAAAATAAAGTTAATGGACTAGAATGAAGAAAATATCAAATTAAAATAATAAAACATTGGACAAATTTAAAAAATAAATGTGGGTCAATTTGGAATAATAAATGTGGACAAATTAAAATAAAGTTAAGGGACAAAAATGAAGAAAATACTAAAACACACATGTATACATACATACTAAAACACATATATATGCATGTATTTAAGTTTTAGTGTATATATATATATATATACTAGAACATACATATTTGTATGTATATATGTATACCCCTAAACAATACCCATAAACCTCAACTCTTAAATCTTATAATCACTAATAATTAGAGTACAAGCCTAATCCCTTAATCCTTAAACTAATCTCATAACCCCAAATAATTAAGTTGACACATTTACCCCTAAACCCCAAACATGAATATCTAAATCTTACAGACACTATTCACTAATAATTAGAGTGCAAGCCTAATCACATAATCCCTAAACTAATCTCATAGCCCCAAACAATCAACTTGACACACTTACCCTTAAACCCTAAACATAAACTCATAAATCTAACAAACAAAATAAATTGAAACATAAAAAGGACAAATCTAAAAATAAATTAAAACTAAATTATTAATTAGAGCCCAAATCACAAATGAATAAAATTATTAAACTTAATTACTTAGCAAATCTTTATACGAGGACCAAATCAAATTTAAAGCAAACCAAAAAGCTTAATAATTAATTAATTTATGAAGTATGGCCTAATTAAATAAAATTTAAAGAAACTAAACCAAAAGTTAAGACTAAAAAAATAAACTAAAACCTAAAAAACATAAACACTAACCATCTAATTAAGGAAGGACCTAAAGAATAATTAACCCCTAAATAACCACTTCCACTCTCAATTTATTTGAAACGGCGGCAAAATTCCCCCCCCCCCACACCCCCATTTTGTTTGACTGGCGGCAAACCCCCCCCCCCCACCCCATTTTATTTTTGTTTGATATAGTGCCAAAGTCCCCCTCATTTTATTCAATATGGTGCCAAAATTCCCCCCATAATTTCCTATCAATCAAAAAAAATTTCCCCCATTAATTCAAAAAAAACTTCCCCTAAACTAAAAAATAATTTTATTATTATTTTAATAGTTATAATTAATTTTTTTAATAAAATATTTCTTAAATTTAATGATCACAATTAATAAATTGATTTAAATTTTAAATAATTTGTTTTAAATTTATCCATCACAACTTATTAATTTAATAAAACTTTTAAATTTTGAATATTTTTGATAAAATAAATTTAAGTATGTTAATTCTTATTAAACTTCACAAATAATTTATATTGAACGAGTTAGTATTAAATTAATTTAATAAATTAATACTTTACATTTATCAACACTTTAAAATTTTCAAATCGTAGACTTCTTCAACTATATATTCGGTAAATATCAAGTCAGATCAATATCATTCAGGTTAAAAATAGGTCGGGTCAATTAACAGGTCGGGTTCAAAACAGGTCGGGTCCAAAACAGGTCGGGTTCAAAACAGGTCGGGTCCAAAACAGGTCGGGTTCAAAATAGGTCGGGTCCAAAACAGGTCGAGTTCAAAATAGGTCGGGTAATATCGGATCTCGGGTCAATTCAGTCGGGTAAAATTGGTTATCTGCCAGATCGGCTTCGGGTTCGGGTTCGTTTCAGTCGGGCGCAGGTCGGGTTTCAGGTCCACAATAACATGTCCAATTCGGGTTCAGGCCGTTTTCAGTCGGACGCAGGTCGGGTTCGGTCACTACAGTAACAGGTCGAATTCAGGTTCGGGTCAACAACAGTCAGTTACAGATCGGGTTCGGGTCATTAAATTTTCAGGTCAAATCAGGTTCTGACTCGAGCAGGTTTCAGTCGGGTTTTCAGGTCGGGTCAGCTTTTTACATCCCTACCACTAAGTTCCCAAATCACCTTTTTAAAGCTTTCAAAATTGAAATTCACATTCTCACTCACCGACATGTGCAAACTCGACTGGCCAACGTGAATCCAAGCAATCAAAGCTCACGAACCTTCGCCGATTGCTACCGATATGTTCTCCCATGTTTATACCACACAAGAACAGAGAATTAATGCATCATAATGCATTAAAATCTCTAGCAAACAAAGCTACCCCGCTGATCTGCCCAAAAACACCAAAACGCCTATCCGAAACAACCGAAAACACCTTCGATTACACTACAAACTCAGCCCAACCAAAACCTGTCACTTTCATCCATTTTTAAACATCAATCAACATCCAAAATCAACATAATTACATCCTTATACCTCCAGCAACTTAAATTTCACACTAACACCACAAAAACTCCAAATTTAACAATCTAACAATTAGAGATCCAACTCATTTCGGGATTACTATTATAAAACTTTTATTTTAACATCATTTAACATCCAAATCATGATTAAAATCAATCTCAAATCAATCAAAATAGTACCATTACGAAAATCTTGAGAAATCATCTTCCAAAGCTTGATTTAGTCATTTTCATCAATTAGATTATAAAACTTTGTTATAAAACATAGATAGAGAGCCAAAGACTTGGGAATATCAATAAAGAACCTTGATTAGAGGAGAGAAAAGAAAGATCACCTATAACACAAGCTTTTCCCCTTGATTTGCAATGATTTAGAAGAAATTCTTCAAGAAATATTTAGCTAGTTGATGTAGAAATCCATGAGCATCATTTAGAGATCAAAAGTGGATGAAAAGATATAAATCTCTAGAGATTTTAGTGATGGAAAGATAGTTTGGCCGCTGGGAAAGTTGAGAGAAAAGTAGTTACGTAAGAAAATGTTTAGCCCTTTTAAAATCCTTTAAATTAAATCCCATTTATGAAAACAGTTAATTAAATCATTTTAAAGACACAAAATCAAGGGAAAAGGCTGATAACACCTTGGTGTAATAGCTCCCTAAGGATTCTAAGTTTTGGCCCTCTTCAATTTACTCATTAAAACGTATTTTGCAACTTTTACAAATTAGTCATTGTTTTCAAAACTCCAATTAAATCAGTCCAATTTCATCAAATTGAACTCTCCAAAACCTTCAAAACATTATTTTAAGATTATAAAATATTTTTCCATGTTTTATCTCCCTCAAAAACCATTTATTTCAATTTAATCCCGAAACTAGCATAACTCACTCAAACTGATTCACCCGAACCTCTTAGCCAAACCCGACTAACTTCTAAGTAAAAAATCGGGGCGTTACAATCTAGGTAGTAACAAGATGTACTAGGACTTTCACCCATTATATTGGTGGTCTGGGACGAAAAGAAATGTATTTGAGTATGTGACCAGATGTTTAGTTTGTCAGCATGTCAAGGTCAAGCATCAAGTTTCTTTGAGATAACTTCAGCCTATCCAAATTTCAAAGTGCAAATGGGATCGAGTGACGATGGGTTTCGTGACGGGTTTGTCGATGAGTCAATGAATACACAACACAATTTGGGCAATTTTGGACATATTGACAAAGACCATACAAATTTTGCATGTACGTGTTGATTTCACCTTAGAGAGGTTAAATAGGTTGTATATCGAGGAGATAGTGAGACTCCATGGTGGGCCTACTTTTTTCATATTAGATAATGATCGCTAGTTCATTTTGAGATTTTGGAAGAAGCTTCATGAGGAATTGGGTATGATATTGCATTTCAACAAAACTTTCCACCCTCAAATTGATGGTTAGTCGAAGAAAGTCATTCAAAATCTAGAGGACAAGCTCTGGTGTTGCATTATCGATTTTGAGGGTAGTTGGGAGGGACATCTCTCTTTGGTTGAATTTGCCTACAATAATAGCTTTCAGTCGAGCATTCATATGGCTCCTTTTGAGACATTGTATTGTTTATAAGTGTAGGACCTCATTATGTTAGATCGATCTTAATGAAAAGAGAATTGTGGGATTGGACTAGTTAGACAGATCTAGAAAAAAGTCTAGCTAATTTGTGATAGATTGAAAGCAGCGTTTGACCATCAAAAGGCTTATGCAGACTTAAACTGTAGGGACATATAATATGTGGTTGGTGATAAGGTCTTCTTGAAGGTGTCGTCTTAGAAGAAGGTGATACTCCTTGGGAGGAAACGAAAGTTGAGTCCGAGGTTCATTAAATTGTATGATATTTTTGAGAGGGTTGGACTTGTGGCTTATAGGTTGGCATTGCCACTAGAGATGGAGCACATCCACAATGTGTTCCATGCTAAGATTAGATGATATCGTTTTGACCTTTTGAAGAACTAATGTTTTGATATAATAATTGAAAATTAGTTTTAGACTATATTGAAAAGATTTCAAAAGTGCCTTTAAGTTCAAACAACTTTGAAATAAGTTTTTGGATGTTTTTAAATGGTTTTGGCAAGGTTTAAAACGTTTTAAGTAAGCAAACCAGGGTTTTTAAGGTACCCGTTTCGATACAGGGGGGCCTATTTTGAAACAGTTTCAAACTGCCAAAACCCGTACCGAAACATGGCTTGTCCATTTCGATACGGAGGGCTTTCATTTCGAAACACTCCTTTGGTGTTTCAATACGCCCAACGGTCAAAACCTCCCCAAACGGCTATTTTCCCAACGACATTTTAAATTGCAGCTCAACTGTCACTCGTTCCAAAACAGGGTTGCTACCGTTTCGATACGGATCGAGAGCATTTTGAAACAGTCAGAGGTGTTTCGATACAGCTTGCTACATCAGACTTCAACGGCCAGTTCTTAAGAAGGGCGTTTCGATATTGGGTCGCTTGTTTCGAAATGGAAAACTATAGAATAGCATTATTGGTGGGAAATAAAGTCTCTAACGGCTCCAAAACAACTCCAACGGTCCTCAACAGCTACAAACTCAATTAGGAGTATAAAAGGGACCTCCAAGCATCAAGGGAAGACCAATGCTTCAATTGTTAACAACTATATGATGTCAAATTGTCTTTAAGGCTTAAATTGTTCATTCATTGTATAGACAACACTTGTGAGCCTAAATTGTCAAATTTTCTCAAGTGTTTAGGTTTGAGTGAGTGAGCTTAAGATTGCAAACTATCTACCTAGTGAGGGATTTCAAGTTTTATCTAATTTCTCTTGTAAAGAGGGTTTACTCAAACTTTGGGTTAGAAAGCTTTGAGTGTGTAAAGGTTGCCTTCTTAGCCTAGAAAAGGGGAAGAAATTTAAGAGTGAATTTGTTGAAATCCTTAGTGGGAAGCTAAGGTAGTGGATGTAGGTGCTTGTTAGAAGGGTGAATCACTATAAATCCTTGTGTCTATTGCCTATTTTTTACCTCCCACTAAAACACCCAAATATCAAACTTCTCCACCACTTGGCGATCTAGAACGGTTGAAGGAAATCGAGCACATAAAAACCAACAATTGGTATCAGAGCTTGGCTCAATTGAAGAGGATTAACATCCTATTGAGGTGATCCAGCAAGCTCAATCAATATTTCAAACAACCGGTTCAATGGCACACTCAATCGACAAGCCACCATTCTTCAACGGTGAACACTATGTCTATTGAAAGAATATGATGAAGTTCTTCATCAAGGGTAAAGATTATCATCTATGGGACCTCGTTGAAGATGAACCGCTCGTGCCAACAAGAAGAAAGGCAGATTTGAATGCCAACGACAAGAAGATGATGGAGCTTAATTGCAAAGCCTTGCACTTCATCTTTTGTGCATTAGGCCCGGATGTGTATGCCCAAGTCTCTTCTTGTGAGAGTGGCAAGGAAGTTTGGGACAAGCTCGAAGTTACATACGAGGGAACAAATGAAGTAAAGGAGACCAAGATCGACCTCCTCAACCTAGAGTATGAGAACTTCAAGATGGATCTAGAAGAGGACATTGAGAAGATGTTCCATCGATTCTCCACCATCACCAATGGACTAAAAGGCTATGGGGAAGTCATTTCGGAAGAAAAGCTTGTCTGAAAGCTTCTCTATTCTCTTCCCGAGTCATAGGACTCGAAAAAGACCGCCATCATCGAAGCTAGGAATTTTAAGACCTTGAAGCTTGATGAACTCATGGGGTCACTTCTCACTCACCAAATCATGAGGAAAGATAAAGAAGAGGAGAAGAAGAAGAAGAAGGAAGAGATAAAGAAGATGTGGAAGAAGAAAGTCATGGAGCTTGGCATCAACACTAATGTCATTTCTCTCAAATCCTTCAAGTGCAACCATGTTCATACAAGAGAGGAGGAGGATGAAGAAGAAGAGATAGTTCATCTCTTCAAGAAGTGTGCCCCTTTCATTAAGAAAGCAATGAAAGAATTAGAACGAGAATCTATGAAGAAAATGATGGCAAGCACTTCAAGCCATAAGAAGAAGGCGTATGTGGCTACATGGAGTGATAAAGACTCCACCGACGATGAACAAGCCAACCTTTGCCTCATGGCCATCGAAGAATATTCAAGGGTAACTTCTAATTCATCTACTTCATGTTCATATTGTTTTGATGAATTACAAGATGTCTATGATGATTTGGTTTTAGAGTTTAAAAATCACATTTTGAAAAACAAGAAAATTTTCTCAAATTTGAAAATTCAAAATGATTTGATTTCTAAAACCAAAATTGAACTTGAAGCAAAACTCAATGAGTTTGAGCAAAAATGTGTTGATTTACAAAATTTGCTTCATAAAGTTCAAGAGGAAAAAGATTTGATTTCCAATGAACTTCAAAAGAAAAACAATTTAGGAAAAATCAAATTTTTCTGTAAGATAATCTAGTGCCCCTAGATTTGTAAATGGTAAATTTTTTGGAAGTATTTGGGTCCCAAAAGGACTAAGTACTTCAACTAAAAAGGATGAAATTGAAAAATGTATTTCTAAGGGGACTAAACTTTGTGCTACTAATGTCTATGGATCCAAAGCAATTTGGATACCAAAAATTACTTGATTGTCTTGTTTAGGTGTGATGGAGATTGATCAACAAGTCCAAATTTGAGGGAGAGCTCCATGCACACAAGGAAGATCACTTGAAGAAGGAAGGCTTCACATCCTCCCTTGAAGTTCAAGTGTTGGTAAAATCTAGTTGTTTTTGCTTGTTTAATTTGAATTATTTTTTTTAGTTCAACTAGATTATCATATATGTTGGACTAACATTACTTGATGATGCTTTGAGTAAGGGGAGACATTTTAAAACCAAAATTCTTGCTTATGTCAATTTTTTTTACCTCCTAAGTTATTTTGAACTTAAAGTTATTTAAATTCTTTTTGATATAACAAAAAGGGGGAGAAATGGTTTGAAAAATTGTTTTTCAAGAGAATAAGGGAGAGCTTTAACTACTTTTAATTTTTGAAATCTCTTATTTAAAATTTTAAAATCAAAGGGGAAGAATCCCAAACATTTTTTCAAGTTGGTTTTATTATATCAAAAAGGGTAAGATTGAAGAACTAATGTTTTGATATAATAATTGAAAAATAGTTTCAGACTAAATTGAAAAGATTTCAAAAGTGCCTTTAAGTTCAAACAACTTTGAAATAAGTTTGTGGATGTTTTTAAATGGTTTTGGCAAGGTTTAAAACGTTTTTAAGTAAGAAAACCAGGGTTTTCAAGGTACTTGTTTTGAAACAGTTTGAAACTGCCAAAACCCGTACCGAAACAAGGCTTGTCCGTTTCGATACGGA
This sequence comes from Hibiscus trionum, assembly GCA_030270665.1. Taxonomy (NCBI): domain Eukaryota; kingdom Viridiplantae; phylum Streptophyta; class Magnoliopsida; order Malvales; family Malvaceae; genus Hibiscus; species Hibiscus trionum. The sequence continues at coordinate 32,334,086 of BSYR01000026.1, read as the reverse complement.
GGGCTTAAGTTTCGAAACACCCCTTTGGTGTTTCGATACGCCCAACGGTCAAAACCTCCCCAAACGGCTATTTTCCAAATGACATTTTAAATTGCAGCTCAACTGTCACTCGTTCCGAAATGGGGTTGCTACCGTTTCGATACGGATCGAGAGCATTTCGAAACAGCCAGAGGCATTTCAATACGGCTTGCTGCATCAGACTTCAACGGCTAGTTCTGAAGAAGGGTGTTTCGATACTGGGTCGCTTGTTTTGAAACGGACAACTGCAGAACAGCATTAATGGTGGGAAATAAAGTCTCCAACGGCTCCAAAACAACCCCAACGGTCCTCAACGGCTACAAACTCAATTGGGAGTATAAAAGGGACCTCCAAGCATCAAGGGAAGACTAATGCTTCAATTTTTAACAACTATATGATGTCAAATTATCTTTAGGGCTTAAATTGTTCATTCATTGTATAGACAACACTTGTGAGCCTGAATTGTCAAATTTGCTCAAGATTTTAGGTTTGGGTGAGTGAGCTTAAGATTGCAAACTATCTACCTAGTGAGGGATTTCAAGTTTGCTCTAATTTCTCTTGTAAATAGGGTTTATTCAAGCTTTGGGTTAGAAAGCTTTGAGTGTGTAAAGGTTGCCTTCTTAGCCTAGAAAAGGGGAATAAATTCAAGAGTGAATTTGTTGAAATCCTTAGTGGGTAGCTAAGGTAGTGGATGTAGGTGATTGTTAGAAGGCTGAACCACTATAAATCCTTGTGTCTATTGCCTATTTTTTACCTCCCACTAAAACACCCAAATATCCAACTTCTCCACCACTTGGCGAGCTAGAACAGTTGAAGGAAATCGAGCACATAAAACCCAACACCTTTCCCATGCCATTCCTCTAGAGGATATTGAGATGAGTGTCGACTTGAATTATAAAGAAGAACTGAGAAGGTTTATTACGAGAAGAGTTAAGGAACTGTGCAACAAGAGCATACCTTTGGTGAAAGTCTTATAGAGTAACCTTGACGGCGAAGAAAGAGGTACTTGGGAGATGAAAGAGTCTATGGAATTGCAATATTTCCATTTCTTCAAATCATGTAAATTTTGAAGATGAAATTTTATTTAAGGACTCAAAAGTTGTAATGATTCGAATTTTTTAGTCAACGAGTAAGTGTAGTCCCGAGCCTTGAGCTTGATGATTTGATATAGAATATTTTACACAGTTGGGTCAAGTTTGGCCTTTGTTGGACAATAATTAGGTTTGTTGGGCCAAAAAGGTTCACTTTGATGAATGGTTAAAAGATGAAGGACCAATGGTGCAATTAGACCATTTGTGAAAAAAGGTTGTTATCATCCTTAATTTTCCTTCTTTGGACATGGAGTTTAGGGGAGACAAAGCCTTAGGATAAGATCACCCTCTCATATTTGCTTCATCTTTCTTCATCTACTCTTACTTCCTCTCCAAAACCATTAAGTTTGACCACTAAATATCCAAACTTTGTCACCCAAACCTTCCATCCCAAATTTAAGAGTACGAGATTCATAACCTATATTTCAAGAGCTTTAAGAAAAGACAATTTGTGGGAAAGGTGGTAAAAGACACATTTGAGGTTTTTTTAGGGTTTTTTCCACGAGAAGTTTATATGGTTGATTCAATCTCGCTTTTATGATATAGATTCTTCTAATTACATCTATCAACCCCCTAAAAGTATAATAATTCTTTTTTTTACACTGGTTTGATCAGTGAAAGATGTTGGAAAATTTTCACACACGCCCACACCCATCAGTCTAGGTACCCTAACACACATTTTTCCTCCATCCAACGTCTGCTCAAATGAGTATGACCAAAGAGCTCATTCGACATTCTTATTGTCACCTAGCTTTACCCGAACCTCTGTTTAAACTCGTGAACCATCAAACCTCGAAAATAAAATCCCTAAATTAAACCCTAATAAACCTCAAAAATAAAATCCCCAACTCGGGAGGCAACCTACACCGATAAGCCACAGGACCAACTCGCTCCACAACCTCACAAGGTCCAATAAACCTCGGACTAAGCTTTCCCTTACGTCCGAACCTCATCACCTTCTTCCAAGGCGATACCTTAAGGAACACGCGATCTCCAACCGCGAACTCGACCTCTTAACGCATTAAATTCGCGTAAGACTTCTGATGACCCGATGCAGCCTTCAACCGCTCACATATGAGCTTCACCTCATCAATTGTTCCCTTGAGCATATCCGACAAGGAAAGCAACTTTTGCCCCGCCTCAGTCCAACAAAGAGGCGTTCTACACTTCCTCCCATATAAGGCCTCATACGGTGCCATTTGTAAACTTGCCTGAAAACTGTTGTTATAAGCAAACTCAACCAACGGCATATGCTTTTCCCAAGAACCCTGGAAATCAATCACAGAACATCGCAACATATCCTCAAACACCTGGATAACTCGTTCCGACTGCCCATCCGATTGAGGATGATACAATATGCTGAAATTCAACCGCGTACCCAACGTCTGGTGTAAACATTCCCAAAACCTATCTGTAAATCTTGGATCTCTATCCGACACTATGGATTTGGGCACACCGTGCAAACTCATAATCTCAGCAACATACAACTCTGCCAACTTATCCAACATATACGTAGTATGCATAGCCGAGAAATGTGCACTCTTCGTAAGACGATCCAAAATCACCCATACAGAGTTCTTCTCTAATGGTGTCAAAAGCAACCCAGATACGAAATCCATCGTAATCCTTTCCCAGTTCCACTCTGGTATCCTCAAAGGCTGTAACAAACCGGATGGAACTGATGCTCAGCCTTCACCCGTTGGCAAACCATACACTTGCTTACAAAATTAGCCACATCTTTTTTTCAATCCCACCCAATAGTACTCATCCTTCAAACCACAATACATCTTAGTACAACCAGGGTGCATAGCAAAAGGATTGCTATGAGCCTCAGTCAAAATAGTGCGCCTCAACTCAACATCCTCTGGCACCACTGTCCGACTTTTGAAACATAGAACCTCACCATCATCAAAGCAGAAATCTATAGTCTTACCATCAGCTATGTCCTGAACATGAGGCACCAACGAATCATCCATCAACTATTTCTCCTTAATCAACTAAATCAAGGAAGGTTTCACCTGCAACTCGGCTATCAATCCACCATCACACGATATACTCAAACGAGCAAACATAGCTCTCAGCTCAACAGCCACCTTTCTACTCAAAGCATCAGCCACAACATTGGCCTTTCCAGGATGATACTCAATGGTCAGATCGTAATCTTTAAGCAACTCCAACCACCTTCTTTTCCTAAGATAAAACTCCTTTTCAGACATAAGGTACTTCAAACTCTTGTGGTCGGTGTAAACTACACACATTTCACCATAAAGGTAATGTCTCCAAATCTTCAAAGCAAAAACCACTGCCGCGAGCTCAAGATCATGCGTAGGGTAGTTGCGCTCATGCACCTTCAACTGTCTAGACGTATAAGCCACAACCTTCCCACCTTGCATCAACACGCAACCCAAACCAACGTATGATGCGTCGTTGTAAACTAAAAACTCCTTACCCAATTCTAGTTGAATCAAGACAGGAGCTTGCGTCAAAGCTTCCTTCAACTTCTCGAAAGCTTGCTGCCTAACATTCGTCCACTCAAAACAAACATTCTTTTCCAACAACTTGGTCAAAGGTGCAGCAATCTTACCAAAAACTTCGACGAACCTTCAGTAGTAACCAGCCAACCTAAAGAAACGACGCGCTTCTGTCACTGACTTAGGCATCTTCCAACCCATCACCGCCTCAACCTTGTGTAGATCAACCCAGATACCTTCAGCCGACCCCACATGTACAAGAAACACCACTTCCCTGAGCCAAAACTTACACTTGCTCAGCTTAGCATAAAGCTAATTCTCCAACAACACTTGTAACACAATCCTTAAGTGTTTATCATGATCCTCCTCGGTACGCGAGTACACAAGATTATCGTCGATAAACACCACTACGAAGTGGTCTAAAAACTCATGGAACACCCTATTCATCATGTCTATGAATGCAGCTGGTGCTTTCGTCAAACCAAACGACATCACCAAGAAATCATAATGGTCGTACCTCATACGAAAAGCTGTCTTAGTTACATCCACATCCTTAACCTTAAGCTGATAGTACCCAGACCTCAAGTCTATCTTCGAAAACACCGAAGCACCACAAAACTGATCGAACTAATCATCGATCCTCGGCAAAGGGTACTTGTTCTTAATCGTCAACTTGTTCAGTTACCGATAATCAATTCACATACGCATGGAACCATCCTTCTTCTTCACAAACAAGACCGACGCACCCCAATGTGAAATACTTGGCCTTATAAACCCCTAATCAAGCAACTCCTAAAGCTGTGTCTCCAACTACTTCAACTCCTTAGGTGTCATGCGATAAGGAGAAATGGACACCGGAGTCGTATTCTCATACAACTCTATACCAAACGCAACCTCCCGGTTGGGTGGCAAACCTGGCAACTCATCCGGAAAAACACTCGGAAACTCACATACAGTTTGTATGTCTTGCACACGCACTTCCTTTGTTCCAGGATTCATCACATAGGCTAAGAATGTGTAACCCCCTTAGCCCGGCCTAGACGGTTGACCCGAACTACGAAGATTACACGGGGAAAACCAAAGTCAACCCGAAAGTCAACCTTGATTAACGACCCTTTTTTCTTTTTAATAGTATCTAGATGCATATTAATCCTAAGCGTACTCTTGAGAAAAGCATACTTGAAAAGCACAGCGATCGGAAAATGTTAAGGGGCTCAATTGCACAAATTACAACTATTAGGGACCAAAATGTAAATTCTGGAAATTAAGAGGACTTAACTGATTTTCAAATTACCAATATGAAATTAATCATATCACATGCTCCCCTGTCAAATTTCACCTTAAACGAACATCTCAAACTCAAGCAATTGCAAAAACAAAATTCAGGACTAAAACGTAAACCTTGCAAACCACAAAACCATTCAAATCAGTGCCCAACGGTCGACTGTTTCGGAACGGGGGTTGACCGTTCCGAAACGCGGGTTCGTTTCGAGACCTGTATCGAAACATGGGCTGGCAGTAGCCAAAACGTTTCGGAACGGCCTCTACCCGTTTCGATACACGAAGGCCATTACAGGCCCCCGTTTCGAAACGCTAGTGCCCGTTCCGATACGGATTACCCAGAAAGTGCAGAATTTGCTGGTTGAACACACATTTATCCACTCAAACACACTCTAATAACCTCATAATCATGCCAATAAGTCATCATACATATAAGGTACATACTTACATCATCAAATCACATTCACGACATCAATTAGGAAAATCCACAAGTCTATAGGCATGCACCCTAACATCCAAAACCAACCAACATCAAAACACCAACAAACACACTTTAAACCATTCCTCAACATATCAACAACATGCCAAGCATCATGACTACCAAATTGCATTAAAACTAGATACAAATCAACCTTAGGTGCACCAACTCATTCAACACATCCAACACATGATCATGCTTTTAAAACAAGAAGCATAGCATAACAACTTATGAAGAAGAAGATTCAAATGTTGCTAAGCAATAAACCACATAGTTCAAACCATAAACCGAACTTGTTCAACATTCACAATCTCATTACACATCAATATAAAAGACTCTCCCCCCATTGCCTTTATTATCTATAGCTATAAACCAAGACATACTTCTCAAGTGGAGCTCTTCTTGAATCCCTTGCTTCTTGCTGTCCCAACTTCAAATATCTGCATTGATGGACAAAAAGGAGCGTAAGCACATAATTCTTAGTGAGGAATGCTCAAAACCAAAACACCATCAATGCAGTGAATCATAAAACCCTCTTAAAAAGTAGATGCACTTCAATAAACCAAAACATTGTTTGAAAAACCTCTTTTGAAACAACATGCTTTAAACCATGCATTGCTCAACATGAAATCCAACCTTTAGCTTAGAAAAGCTAAACAACTTACCCCGAAACACATTCTTGCTAAAACCATTATTTAAACCCTTTCATGCATGAACACCACATGCAAAGCTAAACTCAAATTCCTTGGAAAACACTTCTACTTCACAACATACTTTCCTCATGCTTGATAATCATTTCAAAGCAAAAACCCTTTTGAAACCCATTTGTTCCTCTAACAATCTCATGCATTCCACAAATGCAAAACACATGAACTACAAAAGCAACATTTGCATTACATGCCTTTTTAAACAAGCCTTCACAAGACTACAATGCACTAAAGAGATTCCATGCACATATGCACCATTCACAATAGAAGATAAACACTTGTTAAAGCTTAACAAGTAATACATGCACTCTTAAACCATTACACACTTCCCATGCAACCTTGCATCATTTCAAGCATCTCTCGCTTCATTACATTCAAAAACATTATATTGCCTTTCAAGTGATAATTCACAAACCATTTCAACTCAAGACACAATCGGATACGCAGATTACAAGCGTTGTCCCACACGCTTCATACACACTACCGAACAACACAAGGTGGAGTTTACCGGTACAACCACAACCCCTCAACACCCGTGATGGAGTTTAACAGTACAATCACAACCCCTCAACATCACTCATCGGTAGTTGTATAACTCACTAACGAGAGTACGGGACACATCACACAAAATCCACACACGGACTTTTAACCACCATTGTGATCTTACCAAGATCCACACGCGGACTTTTAACCACCGTTGTGATCTTACCAAAATCCTCACCCGGACTTTTAACCACCGTTGTGAGCTTAACAAGATCCTCACACGGACTTTTAACCACCGTTGTTAGCTTACCAAGATCCACACACGGACTTTTAACCACCGTTGTGAGCTTACCTCTCTCGTTAGGGTACTTGGATGGAGTTTACGATACAAATTACAACCCCTCGACATCCAAGGCGACTTTATTCACGGTGCACCCAATCCTATAGCCGGCTAACTATATCCGATTAAAGTAACCAAAAACCACTTACATCACTTGCCAATGCACATCAATTACCATCATCAATTCACTGTTTTAAAGCATCAAACAAAGCCATTACACACCATGCATCATCATGCAACATTACCAATTTAACAACATGCCAAAACAAGGATCTCTTACCTTGAGCATCCTTCAACATATAGCTTTCAAAACCAGCATTAAACCATGACTAAACATGCTTAAAAACAGTAATTAAAACACAACCACCCCAAGTGCATTTGAAACCAAATCATAGCACAAACCAAGAGGTAAGTTCCATTGTTGAGTGTGTAAAAGTTCTATTATTTATACCCTTTTTAACACATATTTCTGCTGCATTCAAGCATCATTGCATTGCATTTAGGTTAGTTTACAGTAAAACATCACAAATGGATTAAAGGCACGGATTCTACTAAAAGATGGCTTATTTTGCAGGTAGCTGCCATCGTAGACGGTGAAGGCAGGCGCAGGGCAGAGAAGCAGGAGAGCTGAACTGGACAAGCAGACGACGAGGAAGAAGCTGCCATGGATCTGTCGTGATAGCAAGGTGACAGCAGCCTTATGAAGAGGAAAAGTAAAGTGGACCTCGATAGATAGAGAAAAATCTGCTCGTCTATCGTGTGAAAGCCAAATATTTTTCCAAGCCCCGGATCAAAAGATATGTCAAGCCAAAGCTCAAGGAGAGGAATTCCCATGAAACAAGGAGGCGGCTGAAAAGTAGGAATCCTTAGAGATTAAGCATTCATTAGAATCTTACTTTTCATTAAAGTTGTAATCCTTGTTAACCTAGAATACTTGAGCCCAAAGCTTATATAAGGGCATAGATTTAACCTAGGAAGAAGAATACCCCATAACCGATAACCTAAACCCCTCTGCCGTTTACCCGTCGTCGACATGTTCTAAATTCCCCTTAGGGCCACGGGTTGTTTTGTAAAGTAGTTGCAAGGGTTGTTTTGTTTTAGGATTTTCCAAGTTCAATAAAATAAACTTCAAGTTCTCCTATTTTGGTTTTAATATCTTGCAAGAGCATCGGGAGAGCATTGTGAGGTTATCTATTTACTTAGCATCGGGAGAGTTAAGTATACGAAAGAAATAAGAGCGAGTTCTCTAGTTTATAGTTGAACTATCTTGTGCCTAGGGATAGGGCAAGGTTAAGTGGCTAAGGAAGAATTCATACACATCGGTGTTCATCCTTCGATTCACGCCGGGAGGTATCGTCAAAGACGTGATCATCGACAGACTTGGACCTAGGGATAGGCCAAGGCAGATCTGGGATTCTTGCCAAACTTGAACGTACTGAGTTGGTGTGTTTGCTGCCGCGACGACCAACGGACAGCTGCCGCGACAGGTGCTGCCAGCGACAGGCGTGACGACAGAACTGGAGTTCCTAAGCAATACAATACCTGCACTACTGAGCAATTCAATACCAGCCCATTTTCTCTATCTTGATTACTCTATTCTTTTATTTACGTTTTCCTTTATTATTCTCGTGACAACTCTCAATTATTTCCTTTACTTCGTGCAGTGAAATTAGGTGAAGCTATTGGCCCAATCCCTGTGGAGACGATAATCCGATACTTCGTATCACTTTACTACTTGCGTCGTGTACACTTGCACTACAATTGCGATAGACTCTTTTACACGCAACAAGTTTTTGGCGCCGTTGCCGGGGATTGGCAACATAACTACACCTTTCTTTTATTGCACTTTTCGTTTTTGTTTTTGTTTTTTCTTTTAATTTTTCTTTTTTCTATTTTTCGTTAGTACTTTAAACTCTTGCAAGTTTTTCTATTTCTTCCAAATCTTGAGTTTTAAGCCAAAATCAAGATCACAATATTAAAACATTTTATAAAACTTAATTTAAGGATTGAGAACTTGGGAATTTCAATAAAGAACTGAGTATTTAGAGGAGAATAACATCCTTACCTCTAAATGTAGATTTCTCCTTGATTAGAGCCAAAATCCTTGAAAATTCAATGAGCAAATCAAGAGGTTTTGATGTAGAAAGGATTAGGAATCAATTGATGATTGAAACCTCATCATTTAGTATGAAAATCAATAGAAATGTTGTTGTAGAAATGTGTTTGGCTGAGGAAATTTTGAGAGAAAATGAGATGAGAAAGTTTTAACAAAAGTTAGTTATGAAAATCTAAAATATGGTTTTCCACTTTTCATTTAATTAATTAAACATTTATTAAACCATTAAAATCTAAGAAAAATCTGGAGAAATCCTTCCTTGGGTAAATTAGCTCTTTAAAGATTCAAAGTTTCAATCCTTACAAAACAGTCACCACTGAACTTTTCAAAAATTGCATTTTAGTCACTATTTCAAAATGTCGCACTTCCAAATCTTATTTTGTAAAATTGATTTCACCACTCTCTTATATATATTAAAAGAGGATTTTTATATATTTTTCCACATTTTTAATGCATCCCGAACTAGGCTTTCCTCAAAACCTCCTTTTATATTTGAACCGAAAATCAGATCGGTCCGGTTCAGACCCTAAACTTCCAAGCCCAAAATTGGGATGTTATAACTCTCCCCCTCTTAGGAAATTTCATCCTCGAAATTCCAACCGGCGAAAAGAGCATGATACCAAACTTCTCAAAGCAACACACAAAGTAACACATAAGACTTAACCACCACTGAAACATCCTCCACTCAAATCAAACTCACACTAACCAAACCCAACACCACTACATACTGTTCAAACTTCCAGAACACTCAGATGTTAACCTCATCTTAACCTTTCACAATTCTGAACTGCGCTTAGCCTCAGCAACCCGAAGAACTTTCAAATTTTTACAACATACTCCACCTTATCCCATAACTCCCAAAGCTCGCACACACGGTGACACCAACCCATCCAGTTTCAGCCACCATGTGACCCACAACCTTTACTGTTTCCAAAACCCCTTGCAAAATTGCTCAGCTTCTTTCAAAAATTACCACAACAAGCAGAATTCTTTAAGCATCAACTACTTACACAAACTTCTCAATGTACTGGTGACATTCCTTCACATCCGCCACTATCACTGCCATAACGACTCACCAAAACTGCTCACACAACATTCGAAATCCACGTCACAAGACTCCAACCTTAACTCTGCCAGCTGTTCCACGTACCACTAGCTGACTTAGAAAAGATTTACTTATACCCGACTAGCAAACCACTTCTCACAAGAACCCGACCAACTAACAACGGCCCTTGAACTTATGTTGCCTTCCCACTTCAAGCTTTGACCATAACACTAACCTTACATGGATACCGCCCATTCTATACAACATGTTAAGATTATGAAACCTCTACTCAACTCCTCGAAGGTTGCTCCAACCCATCACCTACATAAACAACCCTCCTATTGCAAACATCAATGCCAAGACACCTCAGCACTCTGGAGACACATCCACTAACCTACAACAACACTTGACACAAAGAAACTACCACATCTACTAGCTATTCACAACCACTTGACCGATTCTAACTCCAACCGGTAATCTCCTCACCACCACACCGCTAAACTCTTTAAGCACCAAAACAACTCTTAAACCCCACCATCCAACCTAATCCTACCACAACACTAACAGACCCAATTAGCTATTAACAAGTGTGAACGTTCGTATGCATGGTCACCAATATGCCCTATCAATGCCTGGGTACATGTATGCAAAACCTCTAATGTCATGTCGCATGTATGCATGTACCAACATATATATATATATATATATATATAATATATCACATGGTTTTAACTGTGCATGTATGTCGGTTCACACTTACCAATAACGTCCTCAAAATTCGCCTAAGAACAACCTCTTACCCCACTTCTAACTTGTCCAACTCTACCATTCTAACAATTCGCTAATCACAAAATACCCACTAATGCCCTCTTCACACTAAAGTTGTTTTCAAAACAACACCGGCTACTACCCCAAACTTGCTAGCTATAAGACCAAACCCACTACGCAAGAGAAACCCAACCGAAACCAAACAAAGATAATTAGGGCAAAGATTACTTAACAAGGTTACCTGAAAACACCTCACTACCCTGGAGCTTCAACAGACAAACTCTCTTCCTCGCAGAACCATCTTTCTTCAGCCGCACCGCCGCAGCATCAGTCAATACTTTAAGGCCATCTCCGTCTCCATGCGATAAAGAACCCTGACTACCCCTAGCCAACTCCAAACAATTTCGTCTCAAATGTCCGACAGACCCACAATTCCAACAAGATTCATCCCCCAAGCTCCTCACACCTTTCTGCTTTTCCTGCCACCTCCGAACTTTGTCTCGGCCGCGCCCATGACCCTTTTAAGACCCTTTTGCACCCACCAAAGCCGATCTCTCCACTTGAGGACAATTCCGCTTCACATGCTCCTTAGAACCACAATTCCAACAAACTCCCACACCCCAACAACCTCCAACATGACACCTTCTACAATGGTCACACATCGGCAACCGAGCTTCCACTCCTTGATCATGTAGCACTTGACCTACACCTGCACTACCACCCATACTTCGATTCAAGAAAATCTTTCTATCACGTAGCCTCTTACGCTGACCGCTCCCGAGGTCAGTACCCACAGCTCTTTTGCTTAAACTTTTCTCACCTTCATAGTCTGAAGCCACACTCCCACGTTGCTTAACCCTTGAGAACTTCTCTCCAAGGTATCTTCCATTAAAGGCAAACACAAAGAACTCCCAGTCTATATCGTGGATATGCGTTGCCATCGCCACAGATGTCCACCAGGCACAAGCATCTTCCAACATCAACGAGACGACACTTCCCAGCTTACAGGCGTAGTCACACCCTTCTTGATCCAAAATCAGAATTACACTGGCTAACCAAGCCTCGAATGCCTCAGGTGTCGAACCATGATACTCCACAGCTCCCAAATCATATAAACGTTGTTTTGACAAACTCGCGTGTCCTTCAGTCGGCACATCCTCAGGCCTCACTTTCACCACGGCCTGAGATGTTCCCGACACCTCTTGAACTACAGGTGATGAACCCTTCATCACGGAACCAGCTTCCTCCTCCAGCCTTACTACCTCAACTCCAGGCACTGTAGACTGAAACGAAACACCTCCACCAAAAGGTGAATTCCATGCCTTAACAACCTGCTCTAAAGCAACAACCATCTCACCCAACTGCCATTCTCTCATCGATTCCATCGTGCTATTAATAACAAAGCAATAATAACAAAACAAACAAACCGGTCAGGCCAGCTTCAAGCAAGGATTCAAGACTCCAACTCCAACATAACACAATAGCTATAATAATAAGGCAATGGGTATCCTAAAGTCTTCCCCTTTTATACAACATAACAATCAACAAAAACATGGATATCACAAACATCGAGCATATCAATCAGCAAACTTCAATCATGCTCTCATCAACATCATTCACCCTCAACAGCATAATATCAACATATCATACCCACCATATTTTCATCATTCAGAATATCAACTCACCACACCAGCATATCATTAACACAAGTTCACATTAGCTCACAGATGATTCATAACCAAAAAAACATGATATAAACATTAACAATTCGCTCAAAAACACATTTTTCAACCAACTTTAAACCACACATCGGAACAAACATCAAACACTTATTATAACAACTTACCCTTGCCCCAAATATTCGCAACCTAGCTCTGATACCACCAAATGTAACCCCCTTAGCCCGGCCTAGACGGTTGACCCGAACTACGAAGATTACACGGGGAAAATCAAAGTCAACTCGAAATTCAACCTTGATTAACGACCCTTTTTTCTTTTTAATCTTATCTAGATGCATATTAATCCTAAGCGTACTCTTGAGAAAAGCATACTTGAAAAGCACAGCGATCGGAAAACGTTAAGGGGCTCAATTGCACAAATTACAACTATTAGGGACCAAAAAGTAAATTCTGGAAATTAAGAGGACTTAACTGATTTTTAAACTACTAATATGAAATTAATCATATCACATGCTCCCCTGTCAAATTTCACCTTAAACGAACATCTCAAACTCAAGCAATTGTAAAAACAAAATTCAGGACTAAAACGTAAACCTTGCAAACCACAAAACCATTCAAATCAGTGCTCAACGGTCGACTGTTCCGGAACGGGGGTTGACCGTTCCGAAACGTGGTTTCGTTTCGAGACCTGTATCGAAATAGGGGCTGGCAGTGGCCAAAACGTTTCGGATCGGCCTCTACCCGTTTCGATACACGAAGGCCATTACAGGCCCCCGTTTCAAAACGCTAGTGCCTGTTCCGATACGGATTACCCAGAAAGTGCAGAATTTGCTGGTTTAACACACATTTATCCACTCAAACACACTCTAATGACCTCCTAATCATTTCAACAAGTCATCATACATATAAGGTACATACTTGCATCATCAAATCACATCCACGGCATCAATTAGGAAAATCCACAAGTCTATAGGCATGCACCCTAACATCCAAAACCAACCAACATCAAAACACCAACAAACACACTTTAAACCATTCCTCAACATATCAACAACATGCCAAGCATCATGACTACCAAATTGCATTAAAACTAGATACAAATCAACCTTAGTTGCACCAACTCATTCAACACATCCAACACATGATCATGCTTTTAAAACAAGAAGCATAGCATAACAACTTATGAAGAAGAAGATTCAAATGTTGCAAAGCAATAAACCACATAGTTCAAACCATAAACCGAACTTGTTCAACATTCACAATCTCATTACACATCAATATAAAAGACTCTCCCCCCATTGCCTTTATTATCTATAGCTATAAACCAAGACAAACTTCTCAAGTGGAGCTCTTCTTGAATCCCTTGCTTCTTTTTGTCCCAACTTCAAATATCTGCATTGATGGACAAAAAGGAGCGTAAGCACATAATTCTTAGTGAGGAATGCTCAAAACCAAAACACCATCAATGCAGCGAATCATATAACCCTCTTAAAAAGTAAATGCACTTCAATAAACCAAAGCATTGTTTAAAAAACCTCTTTTGAAACAACATGCTTTAAACCATGCATTGCTCAACATGAAATCCAACCTTTAGCTTAGAAAAGCTAAACAACTTACCTCGAAACACATTCTTGCTAAAACCATTATTTAAACCCTTTCATGCATGAACACCACATGCAAAGCTAAACTCAAATTCCTTGGAAAACACTTCCACTTCACAACATACTTTCCTCATGCTTGATAATCATTTCAAAGCAAAAACCCTTTTGAAACCCATTTGTTCCTCTAACAATCTCATGCATTCCACAAATGCAAAACACATGAACTACAAAAGCAACATTTGCATTACATGCCTTTTTAAACAAACCTTCACAAGACTACAATGCACTAAAGAGATTTCATGCACATATGCACCATTCACAATAGAAGATAAACACTTGTTAAAGCTTAACAAGTAATACACGCACTCTTAAACCATTACACACTTCTCATGCAACCTTGCATCATTTCAAGCATCTCTCGCTTCATTACATTCAAAAACATTATATTACCTTTCAAGTGATAATTCACAAACCATTTCAACTCAAGACACAATCGGATACGCAGATTACAAGCGTTGTCCCACACGCTTCATACACACTACCGAACAACACAAGGTGGAGTTTACCGGTACAATCACAACCCCTCAACACCCGTGATGGAGTTTAACGGTACAATCACAACCCCTCAACATCACTCATCGGTAGTTGTATAACTCACTAACGAGAGTACGGGACACATCACACAAAATCTACACACGGACTTTTAACCACCGTTGTGATCTTACCAAGATCCACACGCGGACTTTTAACCACCGTTGTGATCTTACCAAAATCCTCACCCGGACTTTTAACCACCGTTGTGAGCTTAACAAGATCCTCACACGGACTTTTAACCACCGTTGAGATCTTACCCAAAATCCTCACACAGACTTTTAACCACCGTTGTGAGCTTACCAAGATCCACACACGGACTTTTAACCACCGTTGTGATCTTACCTCTCTCGTTAGGGTACTTGGATGGAGTTTACGGTACAAATTACAAACCCTCGACATCCAAGGCGACTTTATTCACGGTGCACCCAATCCTATAGCCGGCTAACTATATCCGATTAAAGGAACCAAAACTCACTTACATCACTTGCCAATGCACATCAATTACCATCATCAATTCACTGTTTTAAAGCATCAAACAAAGCCATTACACACCATGCATCACCATGCAACATTACCAATTTAACAACATGCCAAAACAAGGTTCTCTTACCTTGAGCATCCTTCAACATATAGCTTTCAAAACCAGCATTAAACCATGACTAAACATGCTTAAAAACAGTAATTAAAACACAACCACCCCAAGTGCATTTGAAACCAAATCATAGCACAAACCAAGAGAGAAATTCCATTTACTTACTATTGAGCTTAGCTAAGTTGTTTAGACTTAAACTAAGCTCCCAAAACCTTGTCCAAACTATTTCAAAGCTGGAAACTCTTTTCCACTCACCGATACACAAAACTATGCTAGTCGACAAGCCTTTCTAGCATCTGAAACCTCCAACGCCACCTTCATTGCTTTCGGATCACTCTCCCCTGTTTTAAACACATAACAACAGAGGATTAATGCATCATCATGCATTAAAAACACCAGCAACACAACCCAACTCACTGCTCTACATAAATCTAACATTTCGGCTACCAAACACAACTGAAATCACCTCCAAACCCTTCCAAAACATAACCCAGCCAAGATCCATCACTTCTAACCATTTCTAAACATCAATTAACATCCAAAAAGAATCTAAACTCGTCCTTATACCTCCAGCATTAACAGAACACCAAAATCACCCCAAAACTACCATTTTCATAAGCAAAAACTTAGGAAACATAACCTATTCGGGATTGCATTGATCAAACCTCATTTACACATCATTAGACATCCAAAATACATTTAATAATCATCTCAAAATAGAGCCCAAACAAACACCACGAAATTCTTCAAGATTTCTTCCAAATCTTGAGTTTTAAGCCAAAATCAAGATCACAATATTAAAACCTTTTATAAAACTTAATTTAAAGATTGAGAACTTGGGAATTTCAGTAAAGAACTAAGTATTTAGAGGAGAAGAACATCCTTACCTCTAAATGTAGATTTCTCCTTGATTAGAGCCAAAATCCTTGAAAATTCAATGAGCAAATCAAGAGGTTTTGATGTAGAAAGGATTAGGAATCAATTGATGATTAAAACTTCATCATTTAGTGTGAAAAATAAATAGAAATATTGCTGTAGAAATGTGTTTGGCTGAGGGAATTTTGAGAGAAAATGAGATGAGAAAGTTTTAACAAAAGTTAGTTGTGAAAATCTAAAATATGGTTTCCACTTTTCATTTAATTAATTAAACATTTATTAAACCATTAAAATATAAGAAAATCTGGAGAAATCCTTCCTTGGGTAAATTAGCTCCTTAAAGATTCAAAGTTTCAATCCTTACAAAACAGTCACCACTGAACTTTTCAAAAATTTCATTATAGTCACTATTTCAAAATGTCGCACTTCCAAACCTTATTTTGTAAAATTGATTTCACCACTCTCTTATATATATTAAAAAAGGATTTTTAGATATTTTCCGCGTTTTAAATGCATCCCGAACTAGGCTTTCCCCAAAACCTCCTTTTATATTCGAACCGAAAATCAGATCGGTCCGGTTCAGACCCTAAACTTCCAAGCCCAAAATTGGGGTGTTACAGAATGATTCGCATCCCAACTCCAACATCCGACTAGCTTCCAGAGCCGAAATTGCGTTAGACAAGAACTTCACGTTCTCACACACGATTATTATCTCGTAATCATCCGCAAGCTTCAAAGTGACTCGCTTAACAGCAAAATCCAACACAGCTCGATGCTCAACCAACCAATCAATTCCAAGAATCACACCAAACCTTAAAACGGTATTTTCATCAAATCAACCGAAACACATGGCCTTGAATAGATAATGGACATCTCTTATCCAGTTTTCTTGTACCAACAGTTTCGCCAAGGAAACTAACCACTTCTACCCCCACATCTAACACCTCCGCAACAAACATTCGGGTCACAACTTCCAACGCAACTTACAACAACAGGCGTGAAAAGCTATACCCCACTGATCAAATGTGAACAAGCTCGCCTAACATGGTCATACAATCCACCTACTTAATAGGTATCAAACGTTACTCAAGCCTCATACGGTCAGCGAACCCACAGTTCCAACATGGACTAGCTCCAGCCACAAGAGCCTGCACCTCACGAGCCGCACGAGGGCAATCCCTCCTCAAGTGCTCCCGTGAACCACACATTCAACAGTACTACAACCTCGCCTCAACCCAGGTGATATTCCTAAAACATGACCATTCGTACACTGGCTACCACAAACTAGAGTTCATAACTCACTTCCTAGCGCTTGAACCTCTCGCACGAGCTATTAAACTTAGGTTTCGTTAAAATACCTCACCCGTGTTACCAACACGTCAAAAATAATGTAGACAGTAAATCAACAAATATGGCTTATCAACATGCATCAATCCATAAAGGTGCCAACACAACTATGTCTCATATCCACCTCCAATCCAGGAGCACACATGCTTAACTAAAGAACTCTCATAACACAACATCAGGTTCTATGCCCACAACCACAGTTGTCTACCAACTAAACACATCTCTATATAACCAAGATGTAACCCATCTTTACACTATGGGCATCACTACACTCCATTTATTCCACAATCTTATTCATACAGGTCATCCACTCCCTGGATACCTCCGGTGCCAACCTTCAAACTCAACTTCTACTCAACTTGCGTAAGCGCTAACCGCAGCTCAC
This sequence comes from Hibiscus trionum, assembly GCA_030270665.1. Classification (NCBI taxonomy): domain Eukaryota; kingdom Viridiplantae; phylum Streptophyta; class Magnoliopsida; order Malvales; family Malvaceae; genus Hibiscus; species Hibiscus trionum. The sequence goes on along the minus strand of BSYR01000026.1, from coordinate 32,316,214 downwards.
AAACACCTACCAGCCAGTGTAGTCACATGCACCTTAGCATTAACAGCTTCACAAGCTCTAAACATCGCATATATACTTAGCGCCATACAATCCAACACTTACCCAACCAACACAGGTTGTACTTACATCGAGGCGTCTAGCCCCCATGAGACTTTACACACTCATATATTCCTTGCCCAAAGGCAACAACAATCATACCATATCGCTACTCTCTCCTTGGTCTATTGTGCTATTATTTAATGCATGATAACAACTTATAAAACAAACAAAACAAATTGCTCAGGCCAGCTCCAAGAAAGGATCCAAGACTTGATTTCAACTTAAAACATTTCACTAGGTAATAAGGTAATGGGTATCCCAATTTCCCCCCAACATAGCACAAAGCATACTACATGCATATTCCAACCATCATGCAATTCAAGCATCAAGATTCAGCCCAGTCAACATCATAAAACAACTCACATCCACATTCATTCATCATGTACATTATCGCTATCACATATTCAGCAATAACATGTTTAAACATTCACTGGACAAAGCAAATATCACCAAAACACATATCCACATCGCAAATCACTTACCAACAACTTACCATCATCCCAATCTTTCGTAACCTGGCTCTGATACCACCAAATATAACCCGCTCGACCCGGCCTGGCCGATAGACCGAACCAAACGGTTAACACGGGGATTATTGAAGTAAACCGGGAAAGTTTACCTCAATAAACGACCTTTTTTTCTTTTCATCTTGTCTAGATGCATCTTAGGTTCCTATGTGTATGTACACAAGAAGCGGATAAAACATCAACACGTTCGCTGCTTAATTAAAGTCGATTAAGATTTATGGACCATTTTGTAAATTTGGTAAATTATAAGGACTTTTGCCAAATTCAAGTGATCAACCTTTGATTAGGTTCATTTCATACTTCTCGGTGAAATCTCAGCTCAAAAAGACATTTACAACTCATTCAATTGCATACAAGGAAGGCAGGGACCAAAGCGTAAGAAATAGAAACCCAGAACAATTTAAAATCTGCACTCAACGGTCTGGTGTTTCGGAACAGGGAGCCTCATTTCGATACAGCCGTTCTGAAACATAAATGCTCGTTCCGAAACATGGGACCGTTCCGAAACCTCTCTAAACATGTTCCGGTACAAAGGTTTACAGAGGCAAAATGTTCCAGAATGAGCCTCACCGTTTCGAAACACCAAGGTCGTTTCACACTTCTGTTCCGAAACGGGTAAGGGCGTTCCGGAACACATGGGCCTGCAATTTTCCAAAAAGATGGTTTAATTCACTTTTCGCCCTCCGAAACCATCCCGACACATGTCCTAACATGCATAAAACTTAAAAATACATCAATGATCACTTATACGAAGCACAAGCATCATCATAGCATCATTCACTCAAGCTATGGAACTAAAGGCGTGCTTCCTAGATGCCAAAAGCTCCAAAAGGCTAAAAACAAAAGGCAAGCATAAAACCAATCCCAAAGGTCATTTACAAGACCAAATACGCATTATAAACTTGCTTAAAACCAGAAACCAACAAACTAATAACATTCAAGCATTGGATACCCCATTGCCTTTATTACACTAGCCCAAAACCAAAACTTACCTTTAATCGAAGTCTTCCACTGATCCCCTTGCAAGTGCTGCCTCCAAAGCTTAAATTGACTACATTGATGAATAAGGAGAGCATAAGCATACAAGCTTAGCGAGGATTGCTCAAACTGAAAACATCATCAATGTACAAAACCATTTTTCACTCTTTTCAAAACCATCAAGCTTCCTTTGACAAAACATGCACTTTAACCTCAAAACCATTATGGTGAACATCATGTAACATGATACACATAAATCCAACAATTAAACCATTGCTACTCATAATACAAGCCTTCCAAGCATAATCACCTTTATGCTAAGCTTAAACCAAAACATGCATCTTTCAAATTATGCATTAACAACATTTTCCACAATGTTTCATTTCATTATATTGGCTCACAAGTGATAAACCACAATCTCAAAAACATATATCGGATACACGGATTGCCAAGGGTTGTTCCACACCCTTCATACACTCTACCGGCATTACAAGGCTCACACACGAGAGCGACCCTCCATCGTTGTGACACCTGTGGTGGAGTATTTGGTACAACCACAACCCCTCAACACCACTCATCGATAGATGTATAATCCATTAACGAGAGACGGGAAAAAACACAAGGTTCGCACCCGGGAGCTACCCTCAACTGTTGCAGCCTTAAACAATCATCAATCGTTAGGGTACTTGGATGGAGTATTCGATACAATCACAACCCCTCAACATCCAAGGTGACTTGTTTATAGTGCACTCAATCCTATAGTCGGCTAACTATATCCAATTTCATTTATAAAACACTTTATACAACATCACTTGTCAATATAATCCATATCATATGCATACCTCACTGTTTTTACAAAGCATTCATGATAAGCCATAAATCAAGCATTAAACCATGCTTCAAACCTCATGCATTAACACAGACATACAAGGATCACTTACCTAGTGCATCCTTAAACCACATGGCATCATCAACCTCATTTCACATATTCAAAACATGCTTTAAAATAGTAGGTAAATGCAATTACAACCAAGTGCATTCAAAATTCACAATAGCAAAATTTGATAAAGAGTTTCACTTTACTTACTTCCGAACTTAGTAAAGCGTTTTCAAGCTCTTATTAAGTTCCCCAAACCTTTTCTAAAACGTTTCCACGCTGGAAAACCAAGTTCTACTCATTGACTCGCGAAACCACGCTTGCCGACGCAATTACCGATCGTCCAAAGCCTCCAAAAACACTTCGTTTGCTTCCGGAATACTATCCCATGTTTTCAACACATCAAAACAGAGGTTCAATGCATTAAAATGCATCCAAAACTCCAACACACATAAGAAATCCCGCAGCTCTGCTCTAAAGCATCAAAACACCCATCCGAAACAACCAAAAACTCAATCGATTGACCTCAAACCTCATCCCAGCCATTACCCAACTCATCCAACACAACCTAAGCATTAATTAACATCCAAAAACAACCTAAAACCATCCTTATACCTCCAGCAACTCAAAATCCTCAAAAACTCACCCAAAAACACTTCAAAAACTAAGGATCTCAAGGATTTCGGGATCTATATGGTTAAGACTCCACTTCAACATCAAAAACCTTTCAAAACTCATTTTGAAACAATCTCATAACAACCAAATCAATTAAAGTCCGAAAATCACATTTTAAACCAATTTTTCATCAAGATTTCAAGAGTTTAATATTCTAACAACAAAACCTCAATCAAAATCAGTATTAAAGAGTCAAATATCTTTGGAATTTCATTAAATAACTTAGATTAGAGGGATAGCACGAAAATTACCTTCAATCCTTGCTTCTCCTCTAATTTGGGAAGTTTTGCTTGAAGAAACTTGAAGGAAAATATGAGAAATCAATAGAGAAAAGATAGGAATCAAAAGAGGATTTGAGAGAAAAGAAGGGTGTTTGGCTGAAGTGAAAGTGAAAAAATGAAAGCTCGTGAAAAATCTTCATTAACCGTTTGACTACTTTCTTTAATTAACCAAATTAAAAAGCCTTTTAATTTTTAATAGCATTTAAATCACATGCCAAATTAGGGAAAAGGCATAATTGCCAAGTAGATCCCTAAAGATTCTAAGATTTTGACTCTTCTTGAAAAATCATTTTTTCAACTTTTAAATCTTTACATTTTGGTCACTACCCAAAATATATACTTTCGAAAACCTGTTTTGTAAAATTGATTTGGCCAACCTCTTAAACATCATTTTAGAGGATTTTAGGAATTTTTATCATATTTTTACCCTATCCCGAACCTCGATCTCCCTAAACCACATTTTAACGGTTCGAACAACCGACACCGGTTCCACCGGCCCAACTTGACTCGCCAAAACGTCTAAGCCCAAAACCGGGCCGTTACACCTTACATTTCGTGTACCAAATTATGTTTTCTCGTAGGAAATTATGTATGTACACAAATCCTTACACTAAGTTGAACCCCTTTGGGCCATGTGAGTAGGTGTAAGAAATTCGATACATACCGTTTTTCTTACAACTTTTGTAAGGATTTGTGTATACTTTGTAGAAATTTGTGTACATACACAAATTCTTACACTTCTTGTACCAAATTATATTTTCTCGTATGAAATTATGTATGTACACAAATCCTTACACTAAGTGGAGCCCATTTGGGCCTTGTTGAGTAGGTGTAAGAAATTCGGTACATACCGTAGTTCTTACAACTTTTGTAAGGATTTGTGTATACTTTATAGTAATTTGTGTACATACACAAATCCTTACATTTCTTGTACCAAATTATGTTTTCTCGTAAGAAATTAAGTATTTACACAAATTCTTACACTAAGTTCAACCCCTTTGGGCCTTGGTGAGTAGGTGTAAGAAATTCGGTACATACCATTTTTCTTATAACTTTTGTAAGGATTTGTGTATACTTTGTAGTAATTTGTGTACATAGACAAAACCTTACATTTCTTGTACCAAATTATATTTTCGCATAGGCAATTATGTATGTGCATAAATCCTTACGTTGTAACATTTTATGTACATACCGTTTTCCTTACAGTTTTTGTAAGAATTTATGTATGTACAAAAATCCTTACGTTGTAACATTTTATGTATATACCGTTTTTCTTACAGTTTTTGTAACGAATTATGTACAAACATCATAATAATTTATGTACACATTTTACACGATTAACTGACCGATCTTTATTTAGCCTTTAATTAAGTGTGGTTCCTTAAAATCTCCCCCATGTGATATATGTTATTTGATCATAACGTTTAGGTCGGGTGTTGGACGTTACAGTGAGTAGTTAAATGGAACTTCTAACCACTGAAAGCATCTTAGATATTTATTTTGTAGCCATTTTTGTTTCTAGAAACGATACTTTTCCTTGGAAAAAGTAATTGTAAAGAAAATGTAATATAGGCATAAAAAATATAACCGAGGTACCTAATCCACTACAACGCTTTTCCAGTCAAATTCAACTCTGCAAGAAAAATAATCTTTTGTTCTTTGAAATATGATGGAGTTGGTGGCTTACTTTGATTTTTTTTTTATGAACGGTATAATTAGTAAAATACCCTTTTGGTGATGAATCTTGAAATTTGTTATGAACGGTATAATTAGTGGCGTAACTTGATGAATGTGTCCATATAGTTTCTTTTAAGGCTTAATAATAAAATAAGTGTTTAAATTATACTTATTTTTTTGTATTAGGTGTTTAAAATAATTTTTAGTTAAATTAGGTGTTTAATATTTTATTTCAATATTATTTTAAAGTATTGATGTTAAAAAACTCATCACTCAATCAGAATTTGATACGTGTAAATGAAAAAAAAAAAATTCTATAACTTCTCAAAATCTCTAAAAAAGTCTAAAATCCCTAAAACCTAAAAATTCTAAAATTGACGTCATTTTTTCCGCCATTAGTCTCGCTAGACCTCTGTCACTATCGTCGCTAGAGTCCCCCGCCCATTTCCCCCAACCACCCATCACCAGTAACCAAAGAGAGGTGTTTCAATTAGACGTGGAGCGGTTGAAACCTTTCGCGTTAATCGTTCGACGTCCGATTGGCACGTCTCTCTCTGATTATCGGCGATCGATGGTTGGCGACGGCGATGGTGGGGTCCGGCGAGACTAATGGAGGCAGAAACATCATCGATTTTGGGAATTTTGGATTTTTACTTTTTAAAAATTTAGGACTATTTTGTAATTTTGAGATATTTTTAATTTATTTTTTAGTTTGTTTTTTAAAATAAAAAAATAAAAGCTATGTGTCAAGTTATGATTGGGTGATCAGTTTTTTCAACATATTAACTTTAAGACGAACCAATATAAAACGTTAGGCACCTATTTCAACAACAAAAAAATCTTTAAGCATCTTTTGAAAAAAAAGTAAAGTTTTGGCACATATTTTATAGTTAAGACTTTTTTAAATAGAGGTTTAAATTGAAATTTAAAAAAAAATTAAGGGTTTTATGTAAATTTTTCAAAAAAAATGGGATTAATTAACATTTTTAAAATTTTGAGAGGCATAATGAGAATTTTTTAAAATTATGAGATGGGTTTAATTAAAAAATTTAAAACTTAATGTGAATTTTTAATAATTTTATTGGGTTCAAATTATTTTTTTGAAAATTAAAGGGACTAAAATCTAGTTTTTTAAATGCTTAATATAAAATAAGTACTCAAACTATACATGTTGCTAACTTTTGCTGCTTAAACTATTTTTTTCTCAAAACAACTGGCTAAAGTTTCATTTCGTTAATTTTAGGTGGCTTATCGTCAATTGTCGTTAAAATATCCATTAACCAATTTAAATTTGACACGCGACACATTTTAATTTTTAGTTTCTTTTAATTATTTTTTATTTTAATAATTTATTTTTTTAAATATCCTAAAATTTTCAAAATAATCCCCATATCTCCAAATCCTCACTTAAATCCCGAATCCAGTCGTTGCCACCATCAATCGCAAACGATGTAACCACTACTTTCGTTGCCAGACTCCATGACCATTTACCCTACTTTTTTATCATCAAAAGTCGATGGACGGCATGCCTAACTTCGAAGAAAATTAAAATCGGGCTTGAGACTATTTACCCGATTGACACACCTACTGTCGCTTGCCGACGATGAGTATTTGGGGGAAATGAGAGTCGACATCCGGCGAAGATAGTGGTGAGGTCCAACAAAACTATTGACAATGAAAGTTATGATAATTTTGGAGATTTTGAGTTAGGGTTTTGGGACTATTTTGAGAGATTTTAAAACTATTTTATTTTTAGTTTTTTAAAAAAAATAAAAATAAAATAAATTAAAAGAATTAAAAACAGTGCCATGTGTCAAGCATTGATTGGAAGATAATTTTTTTAACAGGCCAACCTTAAAACGATAATAGAATGAAACTTCATGAACCTTAATTGGTAACGCATAAAAGGTTAGACACATGTTTTGAACAAAAAATAGTTTATTTATTAAAAATTAACAAGATGTATAATTTAAACACTTATTTTACTATTAAGCAATTTAGAGAGAATTATAACCTCCGCATATAACCATTGTGTTCCATCTCCGAATATAATCCATTCTTAAATAAAAATATTTTTCTAAAAATTTTGGGTTTTACTTGTGTAACAACTCTACTCCGTCTAAAGTCTATTGATTTTGCTTTTTTCCCCTTATGTTGCAATAAAAAAAAATTAAACCAAGCTTTAATAGATTAAAATTTTTCATTAACAGTGCTATACTGTACTATTGGTTTTCTTTGTTGTTGTGAGAACATAATTGATTAAGATTTAATTAAAAAATTACCCCTTAAAAGTACAATCTATAAAAAAGTATAAATGGAGTAAATCAAACTTAATATCCTTACAAAAAGGATTGATGTTTAATAACTAAATCAAATCATACAATTATTTTTTAGATAAGTTTTTTTTATTGCCCAAAGAAGTAGCAAAAATTACTACAAATAAACATTTTATAAGCTGTACTATATAGGAGGAATCACATAATATCCCAGTTTATGTATAATTGTACATTAAACTATTATATTTTAAATAGTCCAAAGGTGATTATAAGGTAATATATGTTCATAAATATTCTTAACTATTTGACAATATGCATATATCGTGTAGACATAACAATTTAAATCCGTATCTCCTAAAATAACTATTATTCATTTTTATTGGGACAATTGTTGAGTTCATTCAACTATTATTTTTATATATACATTTCTTTATCAAAATTATACAATTATTATATTTTCAATCAAATCAAATTTAAACTATGATTAAAATTAAAGATCAAATTAAAAATATTTTTCTACTCCTTTTAAGAATAAAATAAATGAATTAATAAAATATTCATTTGATTTTATAAAATTAATATTAAATAATTCAAAATAAATAGAAAAAAGTAATTTAATGATGTTTTTTAAATAATTTTGCGACGAAAATATTAAAAAAAAAGAAAATAACCAACAACCAGTTGGTATAGTAGGATAAGACACTAAATTTTTTATGTAAGGTCAGAAATTAGAATTCTAGTGTTGCAAATGAAGCAAATTGGAATGAAAGGATCACATCTCTACAGTACCCGATCAGAATTAATCGGTCAATAAATAGAATATCAATGATTAAAAAAACAAAAATAGTTGGTTACCAGCGGTGTTTAAGATATTGTTTCACATCATTTTACTAAAGAAATAATGCCAAAAAATGACCCTAACATTTAATTGAATAGTTACTTTGACCTATATTCTTTTAAGTTTTTAATCTACAATGTTTTATTTTAGATCTAAATAGTCTATCTATAGATGAAAAACGTTATTCAACTAACGATAAACAACTTGAAATGACTTGACAAAATAACATGTTAGTAGAAAAATAATTTTATATTATATTTAATTTTATAAAATTATTTTTGATTTGATGTGATATTTTTCAGGTCAACATATTTATCTACATTATATCACCATTAAGTTTGTCACATTATTTTATATTATTTATCATTTATTAATTAATAATTTTTATCGTTAATTTTTTTAATTCAAAATAAAACGTTAAATCAGACAAAAAAATAATAATAAGACTATTCAAGGGATGTTTTTGGCTTTATGCCTAGGAAAATTCTACAACGTGCGACGAACACCGCTGAACAGGACTAATGTTGAACACTATTAAATTAATTAATAAAGACTTAAAATTTTAAGGACTAATCATACAATTAATAATTATTTTAAAAAATTTAATTAAATTATTTTTATATATTAAAATTTTATTTTTTTAATAATAGTAAACTATATATTTAGTACCTCGCCTATTTTCGTATTTCTATTGAACCCTTATTATTTAAACATTATTTTAATTTGACCCTATTCTTTATAAAAAATAATTTAACCCTTAACCCTCAACCTAAAACCCTAAATTATTAAACCCTTAAACTCTTAAACATATACCCTCATTATTTAAATAATTTAACCCTTAACCCTCAACCTAAAACCCTAAACTATTAAACCTTATACCCTTAAACTCTTAAACCTATACCCTCATTATTTAAAAAATTTAACCCTTAAACTTCAACCTAAAACCCTAAACTATTAAACCTTAAACCCTTAAACTATTAACCCTCAACCTATACCCTCATTATTAAAAAAAATTATATTATTGACACTCTTTATCACATTAGTTATACTCTCTACCAATATAATAAACCGCATTCTAATCTATAATTTCTTCTACTGAATTGAACCGATAGTATTTTTTTAATTGGAATCATTGGAGAGACGGCGGTTTTTGGTAACGATTCGAAATTGATCATTGTTAATGCTCCAAAAATCCTAGTGTTGGTGAATCCATCAACCATTGAAAGCAATACAATATTTTCTTTGAAATCATGGTCATGAAAGTAGACAGTAATTAGAGTTGGAAATGGATGTTGCAGAACCTACAAAGGTTTAAGGCAGCAATGTAGTTGGTTGGTTTTTTCGCATTTTATTCATTAAATAATTTTTAATTTAACCCTTAACCCTGATTTTCATAGTTTAAGGTTTAATAGTTTAGAGTTTTAGGTTGAGGGTTAAGGGTTAAATTATTTAAATAATGAGAGTATATGTTTAAGAGTTTAAGAATTTAAGGTTTAATAGTTTACGGTTTTAGGTTGAAGGTTAAGAGTTAAATTATTTTTTATAAAAAATAGGGTCAAAATGAAATAATATTTAAATAATAAGGGTTCAATAGAAATACGAAAATATGTGAGGTACTAAATATATAATTTATCCTTATTAAAAAAATAAAATTTTAATATATATAAAAAATAATTTAATTAAATTTTTAAAGTAATTATTAATTATTCGATAGGTTCTTGAAATTTTAAATCTTTATTAATTAATTTAATAATATTCAGCAATATTTAACATTAATGGTGTTCAACGATGTTGATCCCATGTGGTACTCATCCTTGTTAAAATAGGATGCAGCAAAGGCAGATACGGCAGATGCCATTTTACTTTTGACTAACGAGACAATATTGGCTAAAATTATGGTCTATCACTTTTCCCAAAGTGTGTGTTGAAATTTTGTCATCGTCTTTAATCACTCCTCTGGAGCTTTACTCCTCTCGAGCAACGTTTCCTTCTTCACTGCAGGTTCAGGCTTCACCCTCTTCTTGTATTAAGCAGACCATCAGCTCAGCAACCATCTTTTTTTCTCTCTCTCTCTCTTTTTTTTTTTTGGTTTTTCGTGGGTGCTCTACAACTATCTAAAAAGGAATTTTAAGGTACGTTATTGATGCTTAACTACTCTATCCTTCAAGTTTCTATTATTTTTCTTGAATTGGGTCTTTCTCTGGCAGTTTCCCCCTCTGTTTATGTTATTTGTTCCCTTTTCCAAGCTCTGATTTTTATGATCTTGTTTGTTAAAGTATCTGAAAGTTTGAATCTTCAAAGGTTTTAGTCCTGGGATCACCATAAAAGGTTGCTCCTTTAGACGAATTCAGTTAAATTCCAAGTTTTTTTTGGGCCTTTGGTTTAGCTTTATTTAGTGGGATATAGACGAATTTAGTTTCCTCTTGTCTTGCAATACATCAATTATGGATATATATATTTTTTCATGTTTGACTTTCTTTTTGGGGTTGCAGGATTGAGTTGTTTTTAGATGATCATGGAGCCAAAACTCACTGAGTTCTCTGATTACATAGACGGCTTTAGTGCTGATGATTTGGATGATACATTTCAACTGAATTCTGGTCAGTACGCAAATGGAGCATTAGGATTCGAGTTTCTTGACCCTTCTCCAGATCTTAACTTTATGAATCTGAATGTTCCGGTTGCACCTTCTACTCTTCTTCATCCCGTAAGTACGGATGGGAGCTCGATTTCTACATCCACAGGGTGGAGTCTGGAAGGCGAGTCTTTGTCACCATCGGATGACACTGACGCAACGGATCCGGTTCTCAAGTACATAACTCAGATGCTCATGGAAGAGAACTTGGAGGAGCCTCATATGTTTAATGACTATTTGGCTCTTCAAGACACCGAGAAATCATTATATGAAGTCCTTGTTGAGCAATATCCTGAAGCGAATCAACCACAACTTTTGCTGAATCAGAATTTGGGGAGTCCTGAAAGTGGTCTTTCTGGTACTACTAATGGCCGTTCAAATACTACTATTATTGGCAACAGCATTGGAACTGGTACTTTTAGTGATCATCAGGGGGCCGGTGAGGTTCGAGAGCTGGCTCCTTCCTTGTTACAAGCTCCTCTTAAGGATGACTACAATTTCCAACCCACTTTGCAGCATCCGAGTTTACAATTTCCTGTCAACACAACTAATAGCTTGAGTCACACGGGTAACGGGATGATAGTATCTTCCGTGAGCGAGCTTCTAGCTCAGAACATCTTCGATGATAAGGAATCTGTTTTGCAGTTCCAAAGAGGGTTCGAGGAAGCCAGTAAATTCCTCCCTAGTAGTAATCAACTGATTATCGATCTAGAAAGCAATACACTCCCCATGGGGCAAGAGGGGAGAGCTCCAAATGCTGTCATCAAGGTGGGTAAGGAACAGCAGGAGAGCTCACATGAAGGGTTGAGGGGTAGGAAATATCATGAACGGGATCTCGGGGATTCGGAAGAAGGGAGGAGTAACAAGCAATCTGCAACTTATATGGAAGAGAGTGAATTGTCAGATATGTTTGATAAGGTGTTACTCTATCCTGAAGGACAACCTATCTGTTGCATTGATGATGAAAGTGTGCAGGGCAGAGAAACCAAAGCCTTGCAGCAGAAAGAACAGTCAAATGGGGCTGGTGTTGGGAGAACTCGGTCTAGAAAACAAGGGAAGAAAGAAACGGTGGATTTAAGGACTCTTCTAATTCTCTGTGCTCAAGCTATATCTGCTGATGATCATAGAACTGCTTGTGAACTACTAAAGCAGATTAAAGACAACTCTACTCCTCTCGGTGATGGAACTCAGAGGTTGGCTCATGTCTTTGCAAATGGCCTTGAGGCACGCTTGGATGGTAGTGGAACTGTAATTCAAAACTTCTATGCGTCTTTAGCTTCCAAGAAGACAACAGCTGCGGATATGTTGAAGTCGTACAAAGGATACCTTAGTGCTTGTCCATTTAAGAAGCTACCTATTATGTTTGCAAACAAAATGATTTACCACATGACTGAGAATGCAAGTGCCCTTCATATTGTAGATTTCGGTATCCTGTATGGTTTCCAATGGCCTATTCTTATCCAACATCTCTCAAAGAGACCTGGTGGGCCTCCTAAGCTACGCATAACTGGAATAGAGCTTCCCCAACGTGGTTTCCGCCCAACAGAAAGGATTGAGGCAACAGGTCGTCGCTTGGCAAATTATTGCAAGCGCTTTAATGTTCCCTTTGAGTACAAGGCTATAGCAGCTCAAAACTGGGAAAATATTCGAGTAGAGGATATCAAGATTAATAGCAATGAGTTCCTTGCTGTAAATTCCCTTTTTCGTTTCGAAAATCTGCTTGATGAGACTGCTGAGGTGGACTGTCCGAGGAATGCCGTGCTAAAACTGATCAGGAAAATGAACCCTGATATTTTCGTTCACTCCATAATTAATGGATCTTACAACTCTCCCTTCTTTGTTACAAGGTTCAAGGAGGCTCTATTCCATCTTTCTGCAGTATTCGATATGTTTGATAACACATTACCTCGTGATGAGCCTGCAAGGTTGATGTTTGAGAGCGAGTTTTACGGGCAGGAAGCAGTGAATGTTGTAGCATGTGAGGGCCATGCCAGGGTGCAGAGGCCAGAGACATACAAGCAATGGCAGATTCGGATGACAAGAGCAGGGTTCAAGCCACTTCCATTGAAGCAGGAAGTAATGAAGTTACTTTGGAATAAACTGAAGGCTTGGTACCACAAAGATTTTGTAATCGATGAACACAATCACTGGATGTTGCAGGGATGGAAGGGCAGGATTCTTTATGCATCCTCCTGTTGGGTACCGGCACAAGAGTCCTGACCAAAATATGGGCTGGAACTGAGAACTTGACTAAGATACTTTTCGAGGAACGATGGGCAATGATAGACTTCACAATATAGACAAAGGTAACCATTCCTCACAAGATTAAATTTTCTTCCTTGTTTTCTCTTGACATACATGTGCATGTAACCGGCATACTTGCTTACGTACATGCTTGTTATAGATTAGAGGAGCTAATGCAGTGTGTTAGTTTTCAGTTGTTTATTTAATTAGCTGACTTTGCTTCTTTCATGTGCTCGGATTACAAACAGCTAAGCGTTCTTCCTTTCTGAAGAATCGTATGGAGTTAGAGGATTCGAGTTGTATGCTCTACTTTCTAGATATTTTCGATACATTAACTTAAGCTTTGGGTCGAGCAGTGATTGCGAGTGATCATGCTGTGGAATGATGGAACAAAATATCTATGGTATAAAGCTTTGGAGAAATCTATGATCCTGCTCTTATTTTCCCCTTGAGACTACCCATTTGCATGTCAGCTTTCATGTGATGTTTTGTAATAAGATGATTCCCTTCTGTAAATTATGTGTGTTTCTATGTACTAGCCCATCAAAGTTGATTTGTGGAAAGTGGAAGAAAATTTTTGATACATAAGTTTTCCAAATATAGGGTTTACAGGTTTTGGGGGGTTTGGGTTCAGTTTATGTGTAAATTATTAATCTAATCCTAAATTTTAGATAAAATATTGATTTGACCATTAAGTGTAAAAAAACAGAGATTTTGAGGTAAACAAAATTGTTCCCCATATCCTCATTTTTATTAATAAAATAGCACCTATTTATAGGTTACAAAGAGAGCCTAATCTAAGAAAAATTACACAGAATCAGCAGCTATAAATCAGTGCACTTATTTATTGATATATTCTTAAATATCAGCATCTAGATATTAGGAAATATAATTTTCTAATTTTCTGCAATCTACACTCCCCTCAAAGCTGATGAGTAAACGTAGTGAGACTTTTAGCTTAGATTTTGAATGTGTTCTCATCTCTTTGGTAGTAATTGTGTCTGTCTCAAAAAGAAAAAAGTTATCCCTTATTTCGGGAGCCGTTGAGTTCTCCCACAGTCATTGTTAATAATTTGCAGTTGTTGTGACTGGTTTCTACACCCTCTTGAGATGTTTTCCAACTAAATAGCACCTATTTATAGGTTACAAAGGGAGCCTAATCTAAGAAAAATTACACAGAATCAGCAGCTACAAATCAGTGCACCTATTTATTCATATATTCCTAAATATCAGCAACTAAATATTAGAGAATATAATTCTGTAATTTTCCGTAATCTACATTAAACTTTAGATAAATTATCAAATTTAGCCTTAATTCGACCAGAACTCTATTGTTGGTTGTCACTCATCACCGTCGTCTGTTATCGCCGACCACTGTGGTCTATCTTTGCCGGCAACTATTAAATCTTAAAATTTCTAAGTCATCTCTTTTTAGTTTCCTAAACTTGAATTTGATGTATATTTTATTAAAAAAAACTCTTGCTGAGCTATACCAAGCTACATTATCCAAATATAACTATTTTATTAATTATTTATTAAAAATAACCCTCAAAAATATATTTATCAAGTATCCTATTTTTAGAGGTGGCAAACTGACCCGAGACTCGAACTGATTTTAGTCGATCCGAGACTCGATATCGACCCAAACAAGATGATCCGAACTTGATTCGAAATTCGAAACAAACCGAATCGAAATGAAACCGACCCGATTTTAAGTTGAACCGATATGGACACGATCCGATTTTTCAACCGAACAGAACGAACCCAAATCGACTTTCAACCAAACCGAATGTACCCTAACCGATTTCATCCAAAACGAAAATAACCCAAACCGAAGGCAACCCGAAATAAAGAAAAGATATTAAAAGAAATAATGAAAGATCTGATGTAAATCGTCGCACTACTCACAAAAAGTCAAATATAATAGCTTTATAAAGCTATATATGGGTTTAAAAAATTGATCTGGCCTAAAAACTCGACTGAAACATATTGATCTCACATTGAACCGATTTTGACCCGACCCGAAATCAACCGACCTGAAAATACCCGACCCAAAATCAACTGACCCGAAAATCAACCGAACTGATGTGACCCAATCAGGACTGATACCCGACCCAAAAATCAACCGAACCGATGTGACATGATCCGGACTGATACCCGATCCGGAATAATATCCAACCCGAACTGAATCAAAACCGAACTTGATCCGAACCGAATCTGATCCGAATGACTCATTTGTCACCTCTATCTATTTTGCACACGTAAGCCGAAAGTATACAACGTCAGCCGCGTTTTTTGAAAAGTGCGTCACGTTTGTTGTGTTTTTTGAAAAAAACACCGCGCCAGTCACTTTTTAGGCAATTTTGGGGCAAAAACCCTTTTTTAAAAAAATATTAGGAAAAATGGCTCCCAAAAAATATTATTTGGCAAAATGACCCCCAAACTTGCCACGTCGGTGAACCTCGCGTTATGTAGGAAAAAAGGTTTGATATCGCGTTCTGCATAATGCAAGTTCAGTCTACGTGGCCTTGTTGTTTGTGTTAACGGTTTTGCAGAACGCGAGGTCCCCGAGAATTTGAAAGGGCGGCTGAATATATCGCACAGACCTCGCGTTCTGCAGGACGCGAGTTCTGTGCAAAACTGGGCTGAAGAACTAGGAAAAACAAGCGTGGGTAGGCCTGTTCGAGCCCAATTTCGGGCGTTTAAATCGTATATTTTTAGCGAACAACGAGTTTGAGGTCGTAGTACTGGAAATTCTCTATCGTATGACACCAACACGGTTAATTTCCGTCCATTCTACAATGGTTTAAAATGGCTTCCAAAACCCTATGCTATCATCATTTTTTGAATGAAGTTGTCTTTGAACAAATGTCGATTTTCGGTTTAGTAATCGCATAAAATTTATTCAAAACTGAAATTAAATAAACATTTTAAAGTTTAATTATAATAGATAAACAAAATTATAATACGACATTATAAAAAACAAATGTCTGGAATATAAATATTAAAAACATAAGTACAAATCAGTAAAAAAAAGACTAATGGCGCCTATGTCCACCCGTTCCGCAGTCGGGTGGACAACGATCACGATCTGGATACCTCCGAACATCGTGTGGTGGTCTCTGGTCCCCATTATCGTCACCATCGTGTGCGATATGCGGATCTGTGCTGGGCCTAGGCGGGGAGTAAAACAAGCTACCCACCGGCGTATGATCCACAATGCTAAAGTCATACTGAGATGCCAACGGTGGAATATCGATAAGCTGAAGGTCAGTCGTCGGCATATGGGGACGGTAGGCATCGGAGGAGCCGAACTGGGGTGGAGGCATCATCTGCTGGAAACTCGAAGGATCGCTATAAGTATGAAATGCTGTGCCAGAAGATGAGGCCCCTGCAGTGTCATGTCGTGGTCTCAGACCGCGCTGCCTCGACTGGCTCTGCTTCTGGCTCTGGGTCGCTCGACGGGTGCCGCGTGGGCGGTTTTGGGGAGGCTGGGGAAGCTCTTCCTCGCGCTCGGCCTGAGTAAGGATATGCTGCTTCCCATTGAGCGCATACCACTGGAGGTAATTGAAATCGACCGAATCGACCCCTTCGATAATGGGTCGGAGAATGGGTGGGCGTTGGGCAAATCGATTAGCCCAAACCGCTATCCAGTCAGCCTGGTACTCGGACCAGTCAACCTCCGTCTTCCCCTGGCGCGTCAGATGGTGGAATCGGTCCATATTTTGTGGAACCACGGGTGGAATAATTTGGATGAACCCGAACTGTCGGAGAACCCTATCCGTAGCATGCCACACGACAATTTCGTAGTTGAGCAGCGGCACTACGGAAATCCATACTTGTTGGTCACGCAGAATATCGGGTGGAGTAATCTGCTGAATATCCTCTGAAGCGTAGGGCCTCCACACGAACTAAAAAAATGAAAACGTTTGTAACGGTTATATGAAATATTATTGGAAAAAATAGTATGAAAAAATTCAAATTAATTTTCAAATTACATGGTCGTGCCTCAAGTTATCGAAAACAAGCCAGAATTGTTTTTGGGTCTTCGGCAGGCCGTTGTGGGTTAGTGTTCCGCTCCACCTATCAATAATGAAAAAAAATTCCGTTAAATAAAATAATTTAAAAATAGGAAAATATAGTAGATTACGTAGTACCTCCGTAGAAGCGGAAATAAAATAGCGGTGGGCTGTCTAAGCTGTGGGCTTAAAATAGGCATTCGAAACCAAACTCAAGACTGTAGGAGTAAACAACATCCTCCCATCGATGATCTAGATGCGTCAACGTTTCTGCAGAGCTCTCTGTAAAGAAACGCCAAGACAGCTGCTCCCCAAGATTTTCCTCTAGACTCATCGAAATTTGTAAGATGAAGAAGCCACATCACGTGCACCTTGGTGCGAGATTTGTCTGGCATTAATATCCCGCCGATAATGCGCAAGCAATAGCGGGAGCATTCCAGGCCGCAGTTGCGGGAGCTCAGGCTGCAGCTCAGCCTAGGTGTGATGATGCTAGTTTACCTTTGGAGAGGCTCCGTAGCTTAGGAGCCGAGGAGTTTAGAGGATCTACTCCGGAGAGATCAGAATTATGGTTGGAGAAGACGGTTCGTATCTTGGCTCAGATGGGCTGTGCGGGCGCACGTAGATTGGGTTGTGTGATCTCATTGCTTCAGGGTGATGCCTACACCTGGTGGGTCACCATTACTGCCGGGGTTCCAGAGGCAGAGATTGATTGGGAATTCTTTGAGTTTGCTTTCCGGAAGAGGTACTTGGGACCGAGGTACTTGGACGAGAAGAAGCGAGAGTTCATGGCTCTTACTCAGGGAGATGCTTCTGTGACTGATTATGAGATTCGTTTCGTCCGTCTGAGTCAGTATGCTCCAGAGTTAGTGCCTACTGAGAGGGCTCGATGTGATCATTTCAGATACGGGGTTCATGAGGAAGTTAAGAGGTATACCTTAGCTTCAGATTATTCTGACTTTGATGTCTTGGTTGCTAGAGCCAAGGACATTGAGCATAGCTTGGGGCTGGCCAAGCATTCTGGGGGATCTAGTTCTGGTAAGAGGCACAACAACTTTGATGGTAGAGATGCTAAGAGGCACAGAGGTGGCGGACATCAGTTTGATCAGAGACGTGGAAGTGGCCACCATGGTAGAGGCCATCAGGGGCATAGGGGAGGAGGGCGTTTGCCCGAGTGTGCACAGTGTGGGAGACAGCACACTGGTGAGTGTTGGGGTAACTTCCATGCTTGTTGGAACCGTGGTTTGAGGGACCACTTTAGGAGGGACTGTCCACGTCAGGCAGCTCAGGCACCGAACATTGCTCAGGCTCCTGCGAGAGCGAATGATTTTCAGAGAGGCCGTGGGCGCGGTCGTGGCTACTTCCAGCCTAGGGCTGATGCACCTAGGGTAGATGCTCAGAGGAACCTTGCTCATGTTGTGGCAGTGCAGCCAGAGGCGGGAGGACCAACGAGGGTCTATGCTCAGAGAGAGGCCGGGAACGACACTGATGTGATAGCAGGTAATTTCGAGTTACAGTCTATGTCTTTGCTTTCTTTGGTTGATTCGGGTTCTACGCATTCCTACATTTTGAGTGAGCATGCACAGAAGTTAGATATTCCTGTTGAGATCTTAGATGTAGGTATGCATGTTACTAGCTCTTTTGGTGAGACAGTTGTGGTTAGACGTATGTATAGGAGGTGTCCACTGAAGATTCAGGGTCATGTGTTTTCAGTTGATATGATGGAACTTCCTTTCTACGGTTTTGATATTATATTGGGTATGGATTGGTTGGTTGAGCATCGGGCTAGTGTGGATTTTGAAACAAAGAGAATTTCCTTGAAGCTCTCTGATGACTACGAGGTAGTGGTAGTGGGCGAGAACATTAAGTTCTTGTCCAATGTAGTGTCAGCTTTAGAGGCTCATAGGTTGATGGACTCGGGATGTGGGGCTTATTTAGCTTATGTTATGAATCCGGATATGAGTGAAGCTAGACCGAAAGATATCAGGACAGTGTGTGACTTTCCAGATGTGTTTCCTGAAGAGTTGTCGGGTTTGCCTCCTAACAGAGATGTTGAGTTTGTGATTGAGACAGTTTCAGGGTCTAACCCAGTTTCGATAGCTCCGTACCGTATGGCTCCGAAAGAGTTGAAAGAATTGAAGAGTCAGTTGCAAGAGTTATTAGACCGTGGTTTCATTAGGCCTAGTAGTTCTCCGTGGGGTGCTCCAGTGTTGTTTGTGAAAAAGAAGGATGGTAGCATGCGTATGTGTATTGACTATAGACAGCTGAATCAGTTGACTGTGAAGAACAAGTATCCGTTGCCTCGTATAGATGATTTGTTTGATCAGTTGAGAGGTGCTTCAGTGTTCTCGAAGATAGATCTGAGATCCGGGTACTATCAGTTGAAGGTGAAAGAGTGTGATGTTCCGAAGACAGCTTTTAGGACTAGGTATGGTCACTATGAGTTTCTTGTGATGTCATTTGGGCTCACGAATGCACCAGCAGCATTCATGGACATGATGAACAGAATTTTCAGAGACTATCTAGACCGGTTTGTGGTTGTCTTCATTGATGATATACTTGTGTACTCGAAGACAGAAGAAGAACACGATGAGCACTTGAGGTTTGTTTTACAGAGATTGTTGAGCAATTAGTTGTATGCGAAGCATAGTAAGTGTGAGTTCTGGATTCGAGAGGTTGTATTTCTGGGCCATGTCGTTTCGGCCGAAGGCATCCGAGTTGATCCATCGAAGATTGAGGCTATTGTTGAGTGGAAACAACCTAAGTCCGTGACCGAGATTAGGAGTTTCCTAGGATTAGCCGGTTACTATAGGAGGTTTGTTGATGGTTTCTCTAGAGTAGCTGCTCCTTTAACTAAGTTGTTGCAAAAAGGAGTTAAATTTGAATGGTCAGATGCAAGACAAAAGGCCTTTGAGAAATTGAAAGAAGCTTTGACGAATGCTCCAGTGTTAGTGCAACCTGTTTCAGGTAAGGAGTTTGTGATCTACAGTGATGCTTCCTACGTAGGCTTAGGATGTGTTTTGATGCAAGATAGGAGAGTTGTTGCTTATGCTTCTAGACAGTTGAAGATTCATGAGAAGAACTATCCTACTCATGATATAGAACTAGCCGCAGTTGTGTTTGCATTGAAGATTTGGCGTCATTACTTGTATGGTGAGAAGTGTGTTGTATACACCGATCACAAGAGCTTGAAGTACTTGATGACACAGAAAGAGTTGAACTTGAGACAGAGGAGATGGCTAGAGCTGTTAAAAGACTATGATTTGACCATTGAGTACCATCCGGGTAAAGCAAATGTAGTAGCCGATGCCTTGAGTAGAAAAGTGGCCGTTGAGTTGAGAGCTATGTTTGCTAGGTTGAGTGTGTCCGATGATGGTGGTCTGATCACCGAGTTGCAAGTGAAGCCTCCTTTGATTCAGTTGATTAGAGAGAAGCAGTTGCAAGATGCTAGCCTAGTTCCTCATGTTCAGGACATAGCCGAAGGAAGACCGACTGAGTACAGTTTCAGTGGTGAGAGTCTGTTGTGCTTCAGAGATAGAATTGTTGTACCGGAAGATGTTGAGTTGAGACGACAGATTTTGAGTGAAGCACATTCGAGTCCCTTTTCTATGCATCCGGGTAGTACCAAGATGTACCGAGACTTGAAGAATGATTACTTCTGGGTTGGTTTGAAGAGAGATGTAGCCGAGTATGTGAGCCGTTGCATGGTCTGTCAGAGAGTGAAGGCGGAACATCAGGTTCCTTCAGGTTTGCTACAGCCTTTGAAGATTCCGGAATGGAAATGGGAGAGGATCACCATGGATTTTGTATTAGGGTTGCCTTTGTCTCCTTCGAAGAAGAATTCAGTTTGGGTGATTATTGATAGGTTCACTAAGTGTGCTCACTTCTTAGCAGTGAACACTACGGATTCCTTAGACAAGTTGGCAAACTTGTATATCCGCGAGATTGTGAGACTTCATGGAGTTCCGAAGTCTATTGTATCAGATAGGGATCCTAGGTTTACTTCGAGGTTTTGGGGTTGCTTGCATAGTGCCTTAGGTAGCCGTTTGCATTTCAGCACATCGTATCATCCTCAGTCCGATGGGCAGTCAGAGCGAGTGATACAGATTCTGGAAGATATGCTTCGTTGTTGTGTGATTGACTTCCTGGGTTCTTGGGAGAAGCACTTACCGTTGGTTGAGTTTGCCTACAACAACAGTTATCAGTCTAGTATTCAGATGGCACCTTATGAAGCTTTGTATGGTAGACGGTGTAGGACTCCGATTTGTTGGGCTGAGACAGGTCAGAGATTTTTACCTATGCCAGACTTGCTTAAGGGAACCACAAAAAAGGTGAAGTTGATATGTGACCGCTTGAAAGCAGCTTCCGATCGTCAGAAGTCTTATGCAGATTTGAAGAGGAAAGAGGTTGAATACTCAGTGGGTGAGAAAGTATTTCTGAAGGTATCTCCGTGGAAGAAGGTAATGAGATTTGGCCGGAAGGGCAAATTGAGTCTGAGGTTCATTGGTCCGTATGAGATTGTTGAGCGGTTTGGGCCTGTAGCTTATCGTTTGAGGTTACCTTCTGAGTTAGAAAAGATCCATGATGTCTTTCATGTGTCTATGCTTAGGAGATATAGATCAGATCCTTCCCATGTGATGCCCGTTGAGGAGATAGAGTTAAATCCAGATTTGTCTTATAATGAAGAGCCTGTTGAGATACTTGCTTCTGATAGCAAGGTGTTGCGTGGCAAGACCATAGAGTTGGTCAAGGTGTTTTGGAGACATAGAGATGTGGAAGAGGCCACGTGGGAGAGAAAAGCAGATATGGTTGAGCAGTTTTCGTATTTGTTTCCACCAGGTAATTTCGAGGACGAAATTTCCTTAAGTGGGGGAGAGTTGTAACACCCGGGTTTAGGGGTTAGGTGAAAATAATATTTTAATATTATTCTGGGTTTGTTTTTATAATTTAAATAATGGTCCGGGTTTGGTTTTCAAATTAATTAAATTGATGATAGACTATGCTTTGAAAATTAAAACCCAAATAGCCATGGATCCTATGTCCTTGTGGATATATTATTTCATTAAGGGCAAAAGGGTCATTTGGGGCTTTTAAATTAAAACAAGACAAAGACACTCCATTTACTATTCATTGTCTTCCTCTTCAAAGGTTTTCCAACGTGAAATAGAACTCAACACCCAAATCACTGTTCCATCCTATTTCTCATCATTTCAGCCCCAAATCGAAAGGTAAGGACATTTTTGACTTCCCCTCATCTTCCCCTCTTTAAAAGTACCATTTATTTTCATTTTTATTGAATATTTGGAAATGGAGTTTTCTAAGAATTTGATTAAAAATGGTGCCTTTGTGTAGCTAAACCTAATATTATGATTTATTATGGTTAGTTATGGAATGTAGGAGCCAAATGATGCTACATATGTAAATTTCAAATGATTTTAGTCAATTTTTGGATTTGGGTTTCCAAGGGGTTTTTGGAGGGTTTTAATGTGGGTTTGGGGGCTGTTAAAGGTTGGAATTTGGGGGCTGTAGGTAGTATGATATATGAGGATCATTTTGGGTGAAATTGATGCTTGTTTGGGTGCTTGAAATGAGAGTTTTCAGTGGGTCAAGTGGGCTGCTCGAAAATCCTGTTTTTGGTCTTGTTTTGAGTGTTGAATGCTTGGTAATGATAATCCGGGTTAGTTTCGATGACAAGATATTGATTGTGGATGTTTTGTTTGTGTTTGGGATTGATTAGAATCAAGTTTGGGCATCGGTGAAGCATCAGAAGTGAATCTGGAGAATTGAAGGTTGTTGCTTGCTTGGTCTTGAGCTTGGAAGCTTAGGTGAGTGGTTAATTGTTTTAAACGGTTTTAAATTGGTTGGTTCGAGTATGTGGACTAGGTTGGGCTTGGTAGACCCACCTAGAGTTAGGATTAGGGTGGTAGCCTAATCCTAAACTTGATCTAGAGCCTTTGGTTGAACTCATTATATGGTTGTGTATGTCTCGTATGAATTGTGGTATGAATGTCTATGTATATTGCTTTATACGTGTGAAATGAGATTTGGACTTATGATGCTTGAGACATGCATGATGATGGTTGTTGGTGAGTACGTGCTAAGCACAAGGTTATTGAAATGAGTAATGTGAAGTGAGTAAATATTGGCACTAGTAAACTTAAATACAAATGATCGATCATTAGGATGTTAGTGTGTACACATAAGTCAAAAGTCGCGCGTGGCCTTGGTGGTGTTGAGTCACCAAGGAGGAGTACGGGTACGCCTGAAAATGGTATTTAAATATAGTCGGTGATGAGTGGAATCCCATCGACGGGGCGTGAGGATGAGTGGAATCCCCTCCGCGAGACCGGTGATGAGTGTAATCCCACCGTCAGGTAATGGTTGTGTTGTTGGATGTGAGTTCCAACGGTTATCCGTGTATTTGAGTCTTAACTAGGTGCCAATGTTGATTGATATGTGTATCAATGGGTTGAGATTTATGAGCTGTTTGAATGTTTAAATGTGATTACATGTATGGTAGTGTTGAGCTCATGATTAAGGCATATATGTGATATATATTGCTCATGCATCTTTATCTTGTGGACTTTTGGTAAATGTGAATTGCCTTGGCTAGATCGTGCTTGGACCCTGCGATGTTGAGGTTTGTTTTTAGAGCTTACCCTCACTAAGCATCATTGCTTACGCTCTCTTTGTTCAACATTGCAGATCCTTAGTTCGTGGGTTGCTCGGGCAAGTGGAGGGCCTCCAAGTGTGGTTTTTGGACTTGAGTTCATCAAGTATGGATTTTAATGCTAAGACATGTAATAGTTTAAGCAATGGGATGTGTAATGTTTTGTTGGTTGTTGTTGGTTGCTAGGAGCATGTTTAGACTCCTTAATATCTTGCTTTTCATGGTTGTGTAGCCATGTTGTATGTTAACTCATGCCTAATTGCTTACCTTGAATGTTAGCTTTATGCCTTAAGAGTTTATATATGTGTTTGAATGATGTCTGTATGAAAGCATGTTTGTGGGATGTTTCCCTAGAGTTTGACATGTCTAAACCTTGTTAAAGCATGATAGTATTGTTGGTATGCCTTGGGTTTAATTGATTTGGTGTTGTGATGATGTTTTGGGGCACCTTTGTGCCTCAAAACAGCAAAATCGAGTCTGTAGACAGGGGGTGTTTCGGAACGGGTCCCCCTGTTCCGGAACGGTCCCTTTGTAAATGGCCTGCCGTTTCGGAACGGATGAGGGTCGTTTCGGAACACTTTGGCTACTGGAATTTTGAGAAATTGACGAGATGAAGCCGTTCCGAAACGGGCCTTTGATGTTTCGAAACGGTCAAATCTCGTTGACCACGAGATATTGACCGTCAAGGTCGTTCCGATACGGGTCACCCCTGTTTCGGAACGGTCACCTTATGGTTGACCCAGGGCCGTTGACCAAGTCAAGGCGTTTCGGAACACCCTAGGGGCGTTTCGAAACGGCCTGCTGAAAAACCTTAAAATGAACTGTTTGGAGGTTTGGTCGGTCTATGTATGTTGAAATGTTTGAAATCTTCCGCTGCTGTGCCACACACATAGGTCTTAATTATGCATGTAG
The DNA here is from genome assembly GCA_030270665.1 of Hibiscus trionum. NCBI lineage: Eukaryota > Viridiplantae > Streptophyta > Magnoliopsida > Malvales > Malvaceae > Hibiscus > Hibiscus trionum. The sequence continues at coordinate 32,291,509 of BSYR01000026.1, read as the reverse complement.
ACAAGATAAGATAAAAAGAAATTATTTTTGGGTCGTTAACCGAGGGGAAATCTTAACGGGTTTCGCTTCGGTTTTCCCCGTGTGGCCCACTTGGACCGGTCATCCGACCAGATCGGGACGAGGGGGTTACAACGTTGACGTCTGTAGGCAACCCTAGATGGTAGGCAACACCCTCCAGCGTGATTGTTGCCTCGCCAATCGGAAGATGAAACATGTGCGTCTCTGGCCTCCACCGTTCTATCAGCGCGCTGATCAACGATGGGTTTAGCTTCACCCCCTATATACCTTGCTATATGGCCAAAACCGGCGCGCTCAATCCACGCCATAAGAACATCAACTGGTGGGTTGTTGATACGGTTAAGATAACATTGTAAATTACATTCGTATCCCTTCAAAAATAAAAAAATAAAATAGTTAGTAAAATAAAAAAAATTTAAAAAAATAAAAAAAATTAAAAAATTAAAAGGAAAAAGTAATACCTCTGGATTTGTTCTCCAATAATGATTGCGATAATTCGCCTCGTTACGTAGTAAGCTTTCCATTATATCGAATGTAAGATAAGGATTGCCGATAATTTGTTGTAAAAAAGCTAAAGAACTCGCGTTCTGTGGTTGATATGGGGGTAGGGCCACCAATTTATAGAAGAACTCGTGCCCTCTGGGAAGCGATGTAAATGAACCTCACGTTCTGTACAACGCGATATCCATATACCTCGCGTTCTACAGGACGCGAGGTTCATTGAAAAGACGCGTCACGGAACAGACGCGTGAACTGAACGGGCAGAAGTGACCTCGCGTCCTGTGGAACGCGAGTTTCAAAAGACATCGCGTTCTACAGGACGCGAGGTCGTGGGGTTTTTTTAAAAGATGACTTCCCAGGCGAGAAAGTCATTTAATAACTATATTTAATATAAAATTTATTATTATTATATATTTAATTACAAATAATAATAATAATAATAATAATAATAATAATAATAATAACAATAATCATAATACTAATAATAATAAAAATCAGAAAAAATAATAATACTAATAATAGTAAATATATAATAATAATAATAATAATAATAATAATAATAATAATAATTGTATTTAAATATATAATAATAATAATAATAATAATAATAATAATAATAATAATAATAATATTATTAATAATAATAATAATACACGATATGTTGTCATTAGTAACTACAAATAACGACATAGCGCAATATTCGGGAAATTAGTTTGAAAAAAACTTCCCAAATACGCGCTAAGTTGCCATTAGTAGCTGCAACCGAAAACTGCTTACGTGGATATGATGACGTATATACGCAACTACAAGTAACGACATATCGCAATATTCGGGAAATTAGTTTGAAAAAAACTTCCCAAATACGTGCTATGTTGCCATTAGTAGATGCAATCGAAAACTGCTTACGTAGATATGATGACGTATATACGCAACTACAAATAACGACATAGCGCAATATTCGGGAAATTAGTTTGAAAAAAACTTCCCAAATACGCGCTATGTTGCCATTAGTAGTTGCGATTGAAAATTTTTAGACATGATTTCTGTGGGTGGTCCTTGCCTCCCCAAGAGTTTGTTATTTATAGAGGGAGGTGAATCTACTGACGTGGCAAACTCGCGTTCTGTAGGACGCGAGGTCCTATAAACCTCGCGTTGTACAGAACGCGAGGTCACTTAGAGGTTGGTATATATATATGCACGGCGATGGATTTTCGTAACCAATGAAGTTTTTTTAAGTTGAATATGATTTCGTGTTATGCTGCGTTTTTTGCAGTTGAATTTTTTTTTTGTATTTTTTGTTCCTTTATGATAGTTGGAGTTCACTTAAAGATTTGTGTTCCGCGGGGTACATACCCCCGCATGATACGTTCATTGAATAATATTTACCGACATATCGCAATATTCGGGAGGTTGTGGGCGGCTGCGTCCCCTTCAATGGAAGCTTCTGTAGTCGCCGTCGAGAGGATCCTCGACTACAGTTTTGAAACGAAACGACTTTTAGAAAGTGTCTGGAAAGTTTACAGTAAAATGTTCGAGGCACTTCTTGGGGACTCTTTTCTAAAGTACGCAGCTTGCCCGCACAATCTGCAAAAAGTCCAGAGTTAAAGAAGCGAGGGCGGATTCAGATCGACCATACTGCCGAGGCAGCCCTACTTTTAGGATGCGGCCGGTGCCGATTACATTTGCTAATGTGGATCAAAGCTGCTACCATTTCAGAAGAAATCTGATTATCGCGCTCTGCTTCTTTCACTCGGGACCTCCGATCACAATTGCCCACCGACATATCGCAATATTCGGGAGCTTGTGGGCGGCTGCCATTTACCGCCAAGTACTGCCTTGAGAGTTTCCAGTAAAACTTTCGAGGCACTTCTTGGGGACTCTTTTTTTTTAAATTCGATGCTTGCCCGCACAATCTGCAAAAAGTCCGGAGTTAAAGAAGTGATGACAAAGACTAGACCTTTGCTTTCTTTTCCAAGCAGACCTCCAATCACATTTGCCCACCGGACTTTTTACATATATTGTTTCGAATTTTGTAGATATTTTATCGAGTTGTCTCAATTTACTTATTAAAGAATACATGTTGAAAGTTGAAAGTTTTGTTAAATGAAATGCGAATTAAAGTTTTCATTCGAGTTAAATTTACTTATGTTGCGTTTTTCCTTTATTATAAGCACCCACGAATTCCACCATCATTTACTATAAATATCGAACAATTCCACCATCATTTCGAATCAACGATAACATAGAAAATGTCACTTATGTTGGGAGCTAGCGTTAAATGACTTACCGACATCTCCAATTGTCTGAAATATTCAAACATGTTTTCAATTATTCAAACATAACACGTGTATACAGTAGGACTATTATTAACTCTGAGAAAAGGGAACTCGCGTTCTATAGAACGCGAGGTCTCAAGGAACTCGCGTTATACAGAACGCGAGTTCACTGTGGTCCTGTGGATCTCGCTTCATTCAGAACGCGAGTTTGATCTATATATTTGCATCCAGATGGATTTTCGTAACCAGTGAAAGTTTTTCATGATTTCGTGTTTTGCTGTGATTTTGAAGTTGTAATCTTTTTGTATTTTCTCTTCGTTCATGATAGTTGGAGTTCAATCATGATTTTGTGTTCAGTTGTGTAACCTCCTTAACCCGGCCTAGATGGTTGACCCGAATTAAGAAAGTCACACGGGGAAAACCAAAGTCAACCCGAAAGTCAACCTTGATTAACGACCCTTTTTTTTTCTTTTTAAACTTGTCTAGATGCACATTAAGCCTAATGGTGATCCCACAAACATCATACCAAAAGATCACAACCATCAGAGATCAAACAGGGACTCAATTGAACAATTTACAACTTTAGGGACCAAATTGTAAATTCTGATAAATTTAAGGACTTAATCCAAATTGAAGTTACCAACTTGAAATTAATCAGGTTTCATGCTTCCCTGTGAAATTTCAGCTCAAAAGGACATCCACAGCTCATACAATTGCACAAACAAATTTCAGGACCAAAACGCAAACTTTTCAAAACACATAACTGCCAATGTCAGCCCCCAACGGTCAACCGTTCCGAAACGGGGGACAGCCCGTTCCGAAACGCGGGGCCGTTCCGAAACAGGCATAGCCCGTTTCGAAACGGGGGTCTGGCAGAGGCTAAACCGTTCCGGAACGGCCCCTCCCGTTCCGGACGCCTGGGCTCATTTAAGGCACCCGTTCCGAAACGGTAGGTGCTGTTCCGAAACACCCTGCCCAGATTGCTTCAAAACATCACTTTAAACATGCAATTACACATCCAAACATGCTCCGAACACTACCAAACTTTGCCAACATGCAATTCAACATATAAACAACATATTAGCATCAACAATTCATCCAATCATCATCATATGCAAAAAACCCCAATTCTATAGGCATGCTTCCTACACAAGCTAGGCATTCAAACACCAAACTTACAAAGCAAGCATATAAGGTTCCAATTCAAAAGCCAACAAACACATCAACATATATCATACTTAGGGAGTCTCCAACACCTCCCAAAACATACACATTGGTCCCCCATTGCCAAAACATACAAAAGCTAAATGCATTTATAAAACCTTCATACTTTGAGCTTCACTTGAACTTGATTGCTTGCCCCTTTCTTGCTGCCCTCAAGGTACTCTAATGCTCTGCATTATTGAATTCAGAAAACAAGGAGAGCGTAAGCAAAAGCTTAGTGAGGAAAGCTCTTAAAAACCATTCAATAATGCAATTCAAAACATTTACAAAACATGCTTTAAATCAACCTTTTCACATGCTCAAAAGCATTCTTAACAAGCAAACTCATGCTTCAACATAAACATTAAAACAAGCATCTCATGCTTCTCAATATTCTTAACATGTCATATTGGCTCAAGTGAAACATTCCATTTATTAAAACAAGTTCAACAACCTTCCCAAGGACTTTTAAACACCTTGGCCCCAAGGACTTTTAAACACCTTGGCCTATGGACTTTTAAACACCATAGAAAGTATCTCATCAAGGACTTTTAAACACCTTGATCCCAAGGACTTTTAAACACCTTGGCCATGGATTTTTAAACACCATGAATGAATCACATCAAGGACTTTTAAACACCTTGATCCCAAGGACTTTTAAACACCTTGGCCTATGGACTTTTAAACACCATAGAAAGGATCACCTAAGGACTTTTAACCACCTTAGTGTCCGCAACATGAACCATCCAAGGACTTTTAACCACCTTGATGTTCATAAGTAACAAGGCTCACTCAAGGACTTTTAACCACCTTAGTGACCTTAACATTTTAAAAACATCACTTGCCAATATACATCATTTTCATCACTTACATCACTGTTTTAAAGCATCAAACCAAGCCATATTCATCATGCATTTAAAAGCATTAAACCACATCATTTCAATGTACAAAAGCAAGGAACTCCTACCTAGAGTTACCTTCATCATATGGCTTATATCAACAGCAAAAACCATGCTAAAACATGCTTCCAAAACAGTATGTAAAACATGCAAATTATCATTTCGCATTACAACAAAGTCATGGCCACCACTAGAGAGAAAATTCCGAAAACTTACACTCGAGCTTAGCAAAGTTGTTTAGACTTAAACTAAGCTCCCAAGACATTGGTTTCAAAGCCGAAAACCCATTTTCACTCACCGATTCCACTTCGCCACTTGCCGAAGCACGAATTCAAGCTTCCGGATCAACAACTCTTGGATCCAAAGATGCCTCCCCTGATCAAACACATTAAAGCAGAGGTTTAATGCATCATCAAGCATCAAAAGCTTCAATGAAAGCACTCAAACTCGCTGCTCTCATTCAAACACCAATTTCGGCCACCAAACACCACCGAAATTGCATCCAAACCACTTCTAAACAAAGCCCAGCCATAAACCAGCAAAACCTAACATCCATCAACACCAAACATCATCTAAAAACAACCTACTAACATCCTTATACCTCCAGCAACAACAGAACCACAAGATCACCTCAAAAACTACCTTAAAACACAAGCTAAACTTAGGAAACTCAACCTATCCGGGATTGCATTGATCAAAACTCATTTCCTTATCAATTTAGAGATCATTTAACATCAAAAACATCTCTTAAATCACAGATTACTCAGATCTAACGAAAATCATCAAAAATCATCAAAATCTTGCATAATAAGCCAAGATTCATTTCAACTCTTTAAAACCTTTAATTAAACATCAATTAAGAGTTGAGAACTTGGGAATTTCAGTAAAGAACTGATAGTTTAGAGGAGAAGGGCGTTCTTACCTCCAAACTTGTGATTCTCCACTTTTTGGAATGAAAATCCTTGAAGAAACAAGAAGCAATTGAAGAGGTTTTGAAGACACAATGATTTGCTATCAATTGAGAGTTGAAAGGAGGAATTTAGGTGAAGAAATCAGATCAAATTCTCTGGAAAAGGTAATGTTTGGTTGGAGAGAAAATGAGAGAAAGAAAATTGGAAAAGTTGGTTAGAAAATCTAAAATAGCCAAAATGGCTTCCCTCCAATTTTAATAACCTTTAAAATCAGAATTTAGACTTAAAATATCTTGGAAAAAATCTGGAGAAATCACTTTTGGATTAATAGCTCCTTAAAGATTCAAAGTTTCAACTCTTTATAAAACAGCCACCAAACTTGCGAAAATTACATTTTGGTCACTATCCAAAATTTCAACCTTCCAAAACTCATTTTCCAAAATTGATTTCACAGTTCATCTAATTATATTAAAAGATGATTTTAGAACATTTTTCCATATTTTTAATGCAACCCGAACTAGGCTTTCCTAATTTTACCACTTAAGATTCGAACAGGACTTTGACCAAACCGGTCAACGCCCAAAACTTCCAAGCCCAAAACCGGGGCGTTACAACTCTCCCCCCCTTAAGAAATTTCGTCCTCGAAATTTACCTGAAGGAAAGAGATAAGGAAACTGCTTCAGCATGTCTTCCTTCCGCTCCCACGTGGCTTCCTCAACACCGCGATGCTTCCACAGCACCTTCACCAACTCAATGGTCTTGCCACGAAGAACCTTGCTATCCGAATCCAGAACCTTCACCGGTTCCTCATCATAGGTCAAATCCGGATTCAAAACCACTTCCTCCACAGGCATCACATGCGAAGGATCAGATCTATACTTCCGGAGCATAGAAACATGGAACACATCATGAATCTTCTCCAACTCCTGAGGTAACCTCAACCGATACGCAACAGGACCCACACGCTCAACCACCTCATATGGTCCAATGTATCTAGGGCTCAACTTACCCTTCCGACCAAACCGCATCACCTTCTTCCAAGGCGAAACCTTCAAGAACACACGGTCACCCACCGCATATTCTATCTCCTTACGCTTCAAATCCGCGTAAGACTTCTGCCGATCAGAGGCCGCCCTCAACCGCTCACAAATGAGCTTCACCTTCTCTGTGGTCCCTTTCAACAAAGCAGGCATCGAAACCAACTTTTGACCAGTTTCAGCCCAACAAAGAGGAGTCCTACACTTCCTCCCGTACAAAGCCTCATAAGGTGCCATCTGTATGCTCGCCTGATAACTGTTGTTATAAGCAAACTCAACCAAAGGCAGATGCTTCTCCCAAGAACCTTGGAACTCAATCACGCAGCATCTCAACATATCCTCCAAAATCTGAATAACTCGCTCAGACTGACCATCCGACTGAGGATGATAGGATGTACTGAAATGCAACCTTGTACCCAGAGCTTGATGCAAACACTGCCAAAACTGCGATGTGAACCTCGGATCCCTATCCGACACAATCGACTTAGGCACACCATGCAGCCTCACAACCTCAGCAATGTACAGCTCTGCCAGCTTATCCAAAGAGAACGTAGTATGCACAGGCAAGAAATGTGCACACTTCGTCAGGCGATCCACAATCACCCAGACCGAATTCTTCTTCGAAGGAGACAAAGGTAAACCAGATACAAAATCCATGGTAACCCTCTCCCACTTCCACTCAGGGATTTTCAACGGTTGCAACAACCCTGAAGGAAACTGATGCTCAGCCTTAACTCGCTGACACACCAAACACTTGCTCACGAACTCCGCAACATCCTTCTTCAAACCAACCCAATAGTACTCATCACGAAGATCACGATACATCTTAGTACTACCAGGGTGCATAGCAAAAGGACTACTATGACCTTCAGTCAGAATAGCACGCCTCAACTCAGCATCATTGGGCACAACTATCCGACTACCAAAACACAGCACACCATCATCATTGAAACAGAAATCCGAAGGTCTACCCTCCGCGATATCCTGAACATGAGACACCAAGGAATCATCCAACAACTGCTTATCCTTGATCAACTGAACCAAAGATGGCTTCACTTGTAACTCAGCCACAAGACCACCATCACGCGATATGCTCAAGCTAGCAAACATGGCCCTCAGCTCAACAGCCACCTTCCTACTCAAGGCATCAGCAACAACATTAGCTTTTCCAGGATGATACTCAATCGTCAGATCATAATCCTTGAGCAACTCCAACCAACGCCGCTGCCTAAGATTCAACTCCTTCTGAGACATCAGATACCTCAAACTCTTGTGATCCGTGTACACAGTACACTTCTCACCATACAGATAATGCCTCCAGATCTTCAGAGCAAAAACCACTGCAGCCAGCTCAATATCGTGCGTAGGGTAATTGCGCTCATGCACTTTCAACTGCCGTGATGCATAAGCCACCACCTTACCCTCCTGCATCAGCACACACCCCAAACCAACATAGGATGCATCACTGTAAACCACAAACTCTTTCCCTGATTCAGGCTGAATCAAGATAGGAGCTTGCGTCAAAGCCGCCTTCAGCTTCTCAAAAGCCTGCTGTCTCGCTTCTGTCCACTCATACTTAACATCCTTCTGCAACAGCTTCGTCAAAGGAGCAGCAATCTTGGAAAAACCATCCACAAACCTCCGGTAGTATCCCGCCAAACCAAGGAAACTACGGACCTCATGAACAGACTTAGGAACCTTCCAGCTCATCACCGCCTCAATCTTCTGAGGATCAACACGAATCCCCTCAGCTGAGACAACATGCCCAAGAAAAACCACCTCTCTTAACCAGAACTCACACTTGCTCAACTTAGCATAAAGCTGATTCTCCAACAAAGCTTGCAAAACAATCCTCAAATGCTCTTCATGCTCTTCCTCAGTACGCGAGTACACAAGGATATCATCAATGAACACCACAACAAACTTGTCCAAGTATTCATGAAACACACGATTCATCATGTCCATGAAAGCAGCAGGAGCATTTGTCAACCCAAACGACATCACAAGGAACTCATAATGCCCATACCTTGTCCTGAAAGCTGTCTTAGGCACATCCACATCTTTCACCTTCAACTGATAATACCCTGACCTCAAGTCAATCTTAGAGAACACAGCAGCTCCCCGAAATTGATCAAAGAGATCATCAATCCTCGGCAAAGGATACCGATTCTTGATAGTCAACTTGTTCAGCTGACGGTAATCAATGCACATCCTCATAGTGCCATCCTTCTTCTTCACAAACAAGACCGGTGCTCCCCAAGGTGACACACTCGGCCGGATGAAACCACGATCAAGCAACTCTTGCAACTGCGTCTTCAGCTCCTTCAGCTCCTTAGGTGCCATTCTATAGGGAGTAATGGACACAGGAGTTGTATTCTCATACAGCTCAATTCCAAACTCCACCTCGCGGTTAGGAGGTAAACCAGGCAACTCCTCAGGAAAAACACCAGGAAACTCCTTTACAACCCTGATATCTTGCACCCTCAACTCCTTAGAGCTAGGATTCATCACAAAAGCTAGATAAGCTTCACATCCTTGCCTCAACATCCTGCTCGCCTCCAAAGAAGATACAACATTGGCAAGAAACTTCACATTCTCACCAACCACCACAACTTCATAATCATCCGCAAGCTTAAGCGAAACACGCTTATTCTCACAATCCACAACAGCACGATGCTCAGCAAGCCAATCCATACCAAGGATCACATCAAAACCATAGAAGGGCAACTCCATAAGATCAACATGAAAGACATGCTCTTGAACAACCAAAGGACACCTTCTATACAACTTTCGAGTCACAACAGTCTCACCAAAAGAACTAGTGACCCGAACACCAACATCCAAAGACTCAACAGGCAAACCAAGCAATTCAGCATGCTCACGAAGAATATATGAATGCGTAGATCCAGAATCAATCAAAGAAAGCAATGACAAGGACTGCAAAGTAAAGGTACCTGCAATCACATCTGCATCATTCCTGCCCTCTCTCTGAGCATACACCCTCGCTTGGCCTCCACCTTCAGGCTGAATAGCTACAACATGAGCTACCCCTCGGCCACCTTCCTCTCTTCTCTGGAAATTACCACGGCCGCGCCCACGACCTCTCTGCGGTGCAGCAACAACAGGAGCACGCACCTGCTCACCAGCCAACCTCGGACAATCTCGCCTGATGTGGTCCGCAGAACCACAATTCCAGCACCCATTTCCACCAGCATTAACAGCTGTCACAACAGGAGCTTGTGCCACTCTCTCAGCACGAGGACAATCACGCTTCAAGTGACCACGGAAACCACAGATCCAACAAGCACTAGGGTCAGCTCTAGCACCACCACCCCTAACAGGCACACCACCACCTCTCCTGGCTGAGGACTGATACTTCTGATCTCGTCCCCTCTTGTTCCGTCCACCTCCGGAACTATACTCAGCAGCTCGCTTGCCAGCACCCTTAGCAGACAAACTCAGGTTCATCTCAACATCCTTTGCTCGACCCACCAACACATCAAAATCAACATACTCGGTGGCCAGCAAATACATCTTAACATCCGTCACAAGACCGTAACGAAACCTCTCGCACCTAGCCCTCTCATCAGGTATCAGCTCCGGTGCATACTGACTGAGCCGTACAAACTGTACCTCGTACTCAGCTACACTCATGCTCCCTTGGGTAAGAGACATGAATTCCCGCTTTTTCTCGTCCAGATATCTCACTCCCAGATATCTTCTTTTAAACACATTCTGAAAGAATGTCCAGGTAACATCGGCTTCCGCCATACCAGAAATGGTAGTCGTCCACCATGTATAAGCATCGTCCTGCAGCAAGGACACAACACAGCCCAGCTTTTGCACATCCGTGCAACTCATCTGACCCAAGATACGCTTGGTACTTTCCAGCCAAGCCTCAGAACTCTCAGCTGATAAACCTCTAAACTCAGTCCCTCCAAGACTGCGCAGACACTCCAAAGGCAATCTGACTCCAGCATCTCCCTGATGCCCAGCTCCCTGAGCTCCAGCTACTGCTGCTCGAAAAGCACCCGCAATAGCTTGTACCAACATCGTCATGTCAGGCATAGCTTGCCCCTGACCAACCTCTGGTCCAGCAGCTCCAGCACCAGCATCAGCTGCAGCTTCAGCTCTCGCACCTCCATCACCACCACCAGGCGGAGGAGGGGGTAACACAACATTACCAGCGTGCTCTTCATTCTCATTCTCATTAGGAGCCGTAGCTCTCGCATTACCTCTTAACTCTCTACGTGGTGCCATACTTTTACCATGCAACAACAATACAAAAAAAAACAAAATCAGGCCCAGCAAGGTAAGCAATTCAAGTATTCAAGCTCAATTTCATTTCAAAACAACATCTTTCCTTTAGCTTTTGTTTGGCAATGGGTACCCTCAGTATGCAACATCACAACATACAACTCAATTACATCAACACCTCAAGCCACTGAACATGCTTTCAAACAACAAGCATACAAGGCAAACATGCTTCATTCACGCATACAAACATTCCCAATTACTCGAGAACTCAGCTCTGATACCACCAAATGTAACCTCCTTAACCCGGCCTAGATGGTTGACCCGAATTAAGAAAGTCACACGGGGAAAACCAAAGTCAACCCGAAAGTCAACCTTGATTAACGACCCTTTTTTTTTTCTTTTTAAACTTGTCTAGATGCACATTAAGCCTAATGGTGATCCCACAAACATCATACCAAAAGATCACAACCATCAGAGATCAAACAGGGACTCAATTGAACAATTTACAACTTTAGGGACCAAATTGTAAATTCTGATAAATTTAAGGACTTAATCCAAATTGAAGTTACCAACTTGAAATTAATCAGGTTTCATGCTTCCCTGTGAAATTTCAGCTCAAAAGGACATCCACAGCTCATACAATTGCACAAACAAATTTCAGGACCAAAACGCAAACTTTTCAAAACACATAACTGCCAATGTCAGCCCCCAACGGTCAACCGTTCCGAAACGGGGGACAGCCCGTTCCGAAACGCGGGGCCGTTCCGAAACAGGCATAGCCCGTTTCGAAACGGGGGTCTGGCAGAGGCTAAACCGTTCCGGAACGGCCCCTCCCGTTCCGGACGCCTGGGCTCATTTAAGGCACCCGTTCCGAAACGGTAGGTGCTGTTCCGAAACACCCTGCCCAGATTGCTTCAAAACATCACTTTAAACATGCAATTACACATCCAAACATGCTCCGAACACTACCAAACTTTGCCAACATGCAATTCAACATATAAACAACATATTAGCATCAACAATTCATCCAATCATCATCATATGCAAAAAACCCCAATTCTATAGGCATGCTTCCTACACAAGCTAGGCATTCAAACACCAAACTTACAAAGCAAGCATATAAGGTTCCAATTCAAAAGCCAACAAACACATCAACATATATCATACTTAGGGAGTCTCCAACACCTCCCAAAACATACACATTGGTCCCCCATTGCCAAAACATACAAAAGCTAAATGCATTTATAAAACCTTCATACTTTGAGCTTCACTTGAACTTGATTGCTTGCCCCTTTCTTGCTGCCCTCAAGGTACTCTAATGCTCTGCATTATTGAATTCAGAAAACAAGGAGAGCGTAAGCAAAAGCTTAGTGAGGAAAGCTCTTAAAAACCATTCAATAATGCAATTCAAAACATTTACAAAACATGCTTTAAATCAACCTTTTCACATGCTCAAAAGCATTCTTAACAAGCAAACTCATGCTTCAACATAAACATTAAAACAAGCATCTCATGCTTCTCAATATTCTTAACATGTCATATTGGCTCAAGTGAAACATTCCATTTATTAAAACAAGTTCAACAACCTTCCCAAGGACTTTTAAACACCTTGGCCCCAAGGACTTTTAAACACCTTGGCCTATGGACTTTTAAACACCATAGAAAGTATCTCATCAAGGACTTTTAAACACCTTGATCCCAAGGACTTTTAAACACCTTGGCCATGGATTTTTAAACACCATGAATGAATCACATCAAGGACTTTTAAACACCTTGATCCCAAGGACTTTTAAACACCTTGGCCTATGGACTTTTAAACACCATAGAAAGGATCACCTAAGGACTTTTAACCACCTTAGTGTCCGCAACATGAACCATCCAAGGACTTTTAACCACCTTGATGTTCATAAGTAACAAGGCTCACTCAAGGACTTTTAACCACCTTAGTGACCTTAACATTTTAAAAACATCACTTGCCAATATACATCATTTTCATCACTTACATCACTGTTTTAAAGCATCAAACCAAGCCATATTCATCATGCATTTAAAAGCATTAAACCACATCATTTCAATGTACAAAAGCAAGGAACTCCTACCTAGAGTTACCTTCATCATATGGCTTATATCAACAGCAAAAACCATGCTAAAACATGCTTCCAAAACAGTATGTAAAACATGCAAATTATCATTTCGCATTACAACAAAGTCATGGCCACCACTAGAGAGAAAATTCCGAAAACTTACACTCGAGCTTAGCAAAGTTGTTTAGACTTAAACTAAGCTCCCAAGACATTGGTTTCAAAGCCGAAAACCCATTTTCACTCACCGATTCCACTTCGCCACTTGCCGAAGCACGAATTCAAGCTTCCGGATCAACAACTCTTGGATCCAAAGATGCCTCCCCTGATCAAACACATTAAAGCAGAGGTTTAATGCATCATCAAGCATCAAAAGCTTCAATGAAAGCACTCAAACTCGCTGCTCTCATTCAAACACCAATTTCGGCCACCAAACACCACCGAAATTGCATCCAAACCACTTCTAAACAAAGCCCAGCCATAAACCAGCAAAACCTAACATCCATCAACACCAAACATCATCTAAAAACAACCTACTAACATCCTTATACCTCCAGCAACAACAGAACCACAAGATCACCTCAAAAACTACCTTAAAACACAAGCTAAACTTAGGAAACTCAACCTATCCGGGATTGCATTGATCAAAACTCATTTCCTTATCAATTTAGAGATCATTTAACATCAAAAACATCTCTTAAATCACAGATTACTCAGATCTAACGAAAATCATCAAAAATCATCAAAATCTTGCATAATAAGCCAAGATTCATTTCAACTCTTTAAAACCTTTAATTAAACATCAATTAAGAGTTGAGAACTTGGGAATTTCAGTAAAGAACTGATAGTTTAGAGGAGAAGGGCGTTCTTACCTCCAAACTTGTGATTCTCCACTTTTTGGAATGAAAATCCTTGAAGAAACAAGAAGCAATTGAAGAGGTTTTGAAGACACAATGATTTGCTATCAATTGAGAGTTGAAAGGAGGAATTTAGGTGAAGAAATCAGATCAAATTCTCTGGAAAAGGTAATGTTTGGTTGGAGAGAAAATGAGAGAAAGAAAATTGGAAAAGTTGGTTAGAAAATCTAAAATAGCCAAAATGGCTTCCCTCCAATTTTAATAACCTTTAAAATCAGAATTTAGACTTAAAATATCTTGGAAAAAATCTGGAGAAATCACTTTTGGATTAATAGCTCCTTAAAGATTCAAAGTTTCAACTCTTTATAAAACAGCCACCAAACTTGCGAAAATTACATTTTGGTCACTATCCAAAATTTCAACCTTCCAAAACTCATTTTCCAAAATTGATTTCACAGTTCATCTAATTATATTAAAAGATGATTTTAGAACATTTTTCCATATTTTTAATGCAACCCGAACTAGGCTTTCCTAATTTTACCACTTAAGATTCGAACAGGACTTTGACCAAACCGGTCAACGCCCAAAACTTCCAAGCCCAAAACCGGGGCGTTACAAGTTGGGTTGAGACCCCCGCATGATACGTTGATTGAAGAATACTTACCGACATATCGCAATATTCGGGAGCGTGTGGTCGTTTGTCGTTGTTCGTCAAGAAGTGCCTAGAGAGTTTCCAGTAAAACTTTTCTAGAGCCTCTTGAGGAATATTTTGTGAAATCCGCTGCTTCCTCTAACCATCTAGGAGACTCTTGGTGACTCCTTTCTGAAGTCCAGGGTCAAAAAAGCAAGGGCGGATTCAGATCGACCAGAGTGAAAGAAGCTGGTGCCAATTATATTTCTCCACCTGGACTTTTTGCATATACTGTTTCGACTTTTTGTAAATATTGTATCCAATTGTCTCAATTTACTTATTAAAGAATACTTGTTGAAAGTTGAAAGTTTTGTTAAATGAAATGCGAAATAAAGTTTTGATTCGAGTTAAATTTACTTATGTGGTGTTTTTCCTTTACTATAAATACCCACGAATTCCACCATCATTTACTCATTCCAATTTCTCCCTAAACACCCAATCTTTGCTCTCCTTATGACAAAATTTCAGGCAACATTTTATTTTCTCGATACTTATTTTGAATCAACAATCACCAGCAAAATGTCACTGAAAGATTTAATACAGTTGACAGCAAGCGAGGTTAGTAAACGCACCGACAAACAAATTTCTTCCTTGGAATGTCGAATCCCAACACCGTCAGCAAACGAAACGCACTACGTTATGAAGCTTACGAACGAAACAAACGTTCGTAACATGTATGACCGGCTCAATTCCATTGGAGCTAAATACGTCGATTTAAATGTTAAGTTTGATGAGGTCAACATCGACGAAGGTAGTACGTCTGCACCCGGACAACCTGCTCCGAACAATGAACACGCACCGTCTTCACCGGATGTTGATGCTGCGGCCGACGAGCTGCAGCTTTTTGTGTACAGGCATAGACAAAGAAAACAACAGCTGATCGAAGAACTAAACCTAAGTTCAGACGTGTCCACTGACTACGATGATTCGGATTAACCATAAACTTCTGAAATTATCGTCCAATTATGTTATATGACGTCTTTTTTCATCCTTTATTAATGTTCAAGAGACCTCGCGTTATGTAGAAGTGCTAGTATTCAATTACATTACTAGACTACAATTGTTTCAGTTATTCAAACAGAAAACGAGTACATAGTACGAGTTTTATTAATTCTGACGGAATCTTTGGCTCAATATATATAAAGGGACCTCGCGTTATGTAGCACTTGTAGTATTCAATTATATTACCAGACTACAATTGTCTCAATTATTCAAACATGTTTTCAATTACACAAACAAACAATGAGTATATAGTACGATTATTATTACTTCTGACGGAATATCTGCGACAAAGTAATTAAAGGGACCTCACGTTCTATAGAACGTGATGTTCAAAAGAACTCGCGTTCTACATAATACGAGGTCCTGCATATCGCGTTCTGTAGAACATGATTTTCTTAAAGTTGCCTCCCGGTACCATTATTTCCCTTACACACCCGGATTCTCCGGGATTTCAAGTGGCAATAATAACCCATAACTGTCTCCTTATATGAAGCAGAACCATAAAACGTAAATATATGTTTGAATTGCCAAAACAATTCCTCAAAATTTTCAAGTATTAAAAATTCACAAGCCTTTGACAAAATATTCAAATGGCGAGACGAGGAGTTAGTACTCTAGTTTACTACGATGGGCAGATATTCAACGATCCCGAACTCGGCGTCGTTTTTCACTGCGAAGATCCAGTAACGCTAAAGATTCCGAGGAGATTATCGTTCAAGAAGTTGGTAAAGGAACTGGAGACAAATGTCTCTCATTTCGAAAACCACCGTTTGTCCGACGTGAAGTATCGGGTGCCAACATCTATAGCCCCTTTAAGGTACTCTGTATGCAGCATTGCGGAAACTGCTGATGTGGAGATGATGCTGGAAACCTACATCGACTATTCATTGGGGGGGCCCTCGAGTTGTATGCATCATTCTCGGAGTCTAATCCAGTTATCGAAATACCAAGCTGGGGCCGGGCGAATTTCGACTTCGATCCGAATGCCAACGTTGATAGCCCGACCGCAAGTCTACGACTTGATTTTAACCTACTGTGCCAAGACAACGAGTTTGGTGCATCGTCATCTGCTGTGCCAAGGCAGTCGTGCGTAGCTAGTATCGGGTTCGACCTAAACCAACCCCTAAACGATGAATTCGATGCACCAAAAAATGCATCATACAATCCATACAATCCTTATAGTTTTGGGGGGAGGGAACGTCATCTACTTACGTTGCGCACGACCATGAAGCATCATATGGCCGACACTCAATGTATGTCCCTGGCACCGACTACGGTCAACCATCTATGGGGAGATATTCTTCTTTTGGAGGTGAGGGAGCATCGTCTTCTTACGCTATGCACGACTATGATTCCTCATATGGACGACACTCAACGTATGTCCCTAGCACGGAGTACGTTCAACCATCTATGGGGAGACATTCTTCTTATGGTGATCATGATTTTGGTCTTGGAAATGCGGTTCGTGAGCGATCTCGTGAGAGGTCTCCCGATCGTCGACCCCCATCCTCGCCTCCAAGGGTAGTGATCGACGAAGCTCTACTATTCCAGCTCCCGGAGGATGCTTCTGACGAAGAACCGATTAGAGAACCCGGGCCCGACGGAGACGAGCTGGGGCCATTCTATGATGAACCAGAAGACTTGACAGTTCCACCGGAAGACGATTCCGTTCCACCACCAGATTTCGACGAACAGCCGACTGCCACCAACTTTCCTATAGACGCAACACCAATTTCTATGTTCCAGCCACCATCCCACTTCACAACGATTGATATGGATGCAATGGACGTCCCTGATTTTTCGCATGATGACACAATAGACGGCAGAGTCAACCGTTCTGATGGTGAACTGAGAATTGGTATGACGTTCTTGACAAAGGATATTGCGGTGACGGCAGTTAAGCAGTACAACCTTCGTCAGAATGTTGAGACGACAGTGAAGAAAACCCAAGCCAGATACTACAAGGCTCACTGCGTCCAAAAGGATCAAGGCTGTAAATGGAAAATCCGTATATCACAATTGAAGAGGGAAGGCGACCGTTGGAAAATAACAAAACTTGAAGGGCCCCATACATGCACCGTTGCTAGCCTCAGCCAGGATCACAAGAACCTTGATGCAAAGTACCTCACCGACATCTTTTCGACACTGGTGAAAACAAATCCCACAGTGTCGGTCCCCACATGTCAGGCTGCAGCTCAAGCTGTCACCGGCTACCATCCTGAATATTACAAAGCATGGTATGCAAGGAAGCGGGCCAAACAGGAAATGTATGGCCGATGGGAGGAATCTTACTAAGAGTTGCGCCCGTGGCTTAATCTCTTGCAGAAACACATCCCCAGAATGGTTGTCAAACTTGATACGGTTCCGGCATATGAAAATGATCATGTCGTCCGAGGTGTTTGTCAATTCCACCGGTTATTTTGGACTTTCCCCCAGTGCATCAACGCATTCAAGCAATGCAAACCGATGGTCCAAATCGACGGCACATGGTTGTACGGAAGATATACACAGACCCTACTTCTAGCTATTGCACAGGAGGGCAATCGAAAATGTGTTCCTATTGCATTCGCAATCGTCCGGAAGGAGGATTTGGAGTCTTGGAAGTTCTTCCTTCGGAACCTACGAAAATATGTCCTTGATACTGTAATACGATCAATGGATGGAGGGGTATGTGTTATTTCTGATAGAGGCACAACGCTGTTGTGGGCGATAGACTGTTTGGGTGACTATTGGAAGCCTTCATACATTCACCACCGTTTTTGCTTGCGGCACATAGCCGCAAACTACCTGCAGCAATTCAAGAACCGTGATGAACGTCAAATGGTGCTCAATATGGGTACGTCCTTTATGTCATTTTCATTTACTATATTACTTGTTACTCGCTTTCATTTACGACCTTTTTGCATGTGTTTTTCGCCCATAACTATTCAACTGTAATCCCGTAGGCAACTCACACTACAAACAAGAGGTGGATGACCTGCTCGAGGAACTGAGAGCGAGAAACAAACATGGCGCAGAGTACCTTGAAAAAATCCCGAGGGAAAAATGGATTCGATCGTATGACGAGGGTAAACGCTATGGTCACATGACAACGAACTTGGCTGAGGCAGTGAACTCATCACTGAAGGGAGTGCGGCAGTTGCCTATCACTTCCATTGTCAAAGCGACCTATTATCATTTGGCTACCCTTTTTGCAACCTTGGGAAGGCAAGCAACTGAGTACATGGCAGGTGGACACAAAGTCCATATAATTTCTGCACAAAACTACATACTCAATTGGGCCAATCAAGACAGATGACTGCAACTCTCTTCTCGCGAGAAGGACACAAGTTTCGTGTTGCAGAATTTTCCAGGCGGTTGGAAGGCATTCAGCACAACGCGTACGTGGTAAATCTGAGGGGAAGAACCTGCGAGTGCGGAATTTTCCAAACATTCAAATACCCGTGCACACACGCCATTGCTGCTTGCACTAATCAACGGATACAATACATGCATCTGGTTGATTCAGTATACTTACTCGAAACGATGTTTAAGGTTTACAAAAAAGAGTTTCCTCCAATCGGAAATGAGGTTGATCCGAATGTCGTGGACACTGAACCGGCCATACGCCCAGTTCCAGCACTACTAAGAGCCAAAGGACGTCCACGGTCTACAAGAATACACTATGCCGAGGATATGGTCGAACATCGAGAAAAAATCGGACAAAGGAAACATTGTAGTGTATGCCTAAATCCTGGACACACAGCTCCTAAGTGTCCTAATCGCTCAGCCCCTCGTCTTAATTAATTATTTGTAATTTGTATATGCGAGTTCGCCCATGACAATCGAATCAATAAAGTCAGTCTACTTCGATTTATACAGTAGGTCATCTTATATTTTCAATCATTCAAAAAAATACGTTATGATAGCGTTTTCGAAGCCATTTTAAACCATTGTAGCATGGACGGAAATTGACCGTGTTGGTGTCATACGATAGAGAATTTACATTACTACGACCACAAATTCGATGTTAGCTACAAATTTACAATTTACGTATGAAATTTTGCTCGAACATGCCTATCGACATTTGTTCAAAGGTAACTTCATTCAAAAAAGGATGATAGCATAGGGTTTTGGAAGCCATTTTAAACCAGTGTAGAATGGACGGAATTTAACCGTGTTGGTGTCATACGATAGAGAATTTCCAGTACTAAGACCCCAAACTCGATGTTCGTTAAAAATATATGATTTACACGCCCGAGATTGGGCTCGAACAGGCCTACCCACACTTGTTTTCCCTAGTTCTTCAGCCCAGTTTTGCACAGAACTCGCGTCCTGCAGAACGCGAGGTCTGTGCGATATATTCAACCGCCCTTTCAAATTCTCGGGGACCTCACGTTCTACAGAACGCGAGGTTCTGTAAAACCGTTAACACAAACAACAAGGCCACGTAGACTGAACTCGCGTTATGCAGAACGCGATATCAAACCTCGCTTCCTACATAACGCGAGGTTCACCGACGTGGCAAGTTTGGGGGTTATTTTGCCAAATAATAGTTTTTGGGAGCCATTTTCCCTAATATTTTTTAAAAGGGGTTTTTGCCCCAAAATTGCCCAATTTTTACGTACTAAAGGTCGAAAAATAAAAATAAATTATTAGAAATCAACCTTAAAATTTAATTTCATGAATTGCAAAAGTAATATTGGTATTAGTTATATAGTAGTGTTTGTTTATATAGAAGTGATTGGAATGCTAGCACTTTCTTTCTTATAGATATGAGATTTATGGCAAACTATTTACCGCGTGAGCCCCACATTGATAAAAAAAAGTTAAACTATCCCGGTGATTATCAAACTATTGGCCGCGACCTGTTTTGACCACCTAACTAAAAAATTTAAAATTCGACTACCCAACTATTTAAATGGACATATTTTGACCACCAACCGTTAAAAGCTAACGAAAAGGTGACGTGGCCGTTAAAGTAAAATATGTATAATTACACATTTGATCCTTGTTAGTTACCTATTATATCAATTTAGTCCTAATTTTAGTTTAAATAAATAAAATTAATCAAACAATCTGGCGATGACATGTGTCGTCACCCGATTGGATGATTTTAATCTAATTATTATTTTATTTTTTAATATTTAATATATTTATTTTCCTCCAATCAAGTGGTGACACGTGTCATAACTTTACCACTACACTAATCTATTCTTAGTGAAGAAGATTGCACTAGTTTTTTTATATATTTTTTTCACACCATAACATATAAAAACTCCATTTACTGCATTCTGTTGAGTTGATCACACAATTGCAAATGGCCAAGAGGGTGGTGAATTGGCAATTAAAATTTTGGTAGGAGGTAAGAGTGAAAAATAAAAGTGACACAAGTGGTTAGAGTGGTTCAAGTTCTCCAAATGAACTCTACATCCACTACCTTAGTTCCCACTAAGAATTTTCAACCAATTCACTACTTGAATTCTTCCCCTTTTCTTGGATGAGGAGGTAACCTTACAAATTGATTAAGCTTTCTACCCAAAGCTTAATCCACTCACTTTTACAAAGAGATGAATTTGGTAAACTCTCAAGATTCCTCTCAAAGGATAAATGTTTACCCAAATACAATTTCAAACTCCCCAAACTCACAATACAATATTACAATAAACTCACAAGTGTTGGGTACAAGAATTTGACTATGAAGAGCACTAGGGTTTGGATTTTATGCTTTGATGTTGCTTGTAGGTTCAATAGTTGTTGCTTGGTCAATTGAAGCTTGTTTTTATACCATTGCAATGAATTCTAGCCGTTCGGGTAGTTGGGATCATCAATAGAGCCGTTGGGAGCATTTTTCCCGCAATAAATGCAGCTCTGCAGCCTACGGTATCGGTACTCGTAGAGGGCGTATCGATACCTGCATCAAAGAGGAAAGAGCTGTTGTGACTGAAAACATAGCGTATCGATACGCATAGAAGGCATACCGGTATGGTTTTAAGGGGCGTATCGGTACGGATGGCCATATCGATACTGTCTTTGCTCATTGGAATCCCAAGTTTGGTTTTCTTAAAGAGCGTATCGATATGCATACCAAGCGTATCGGTACGGTATAACGGTCTTTTAAAAATTGGGAAACCAACCAACTGACAAGTAACGGTCGAAAAATTAAATGCACATATTTTTCAAAGATAAGCTTATCGTATCGATATGGTTACAAAGCGTATCGGTACGGTTTCATTGAAAGGGTTGCCCATATGAATATCGTATCGATACAGGGTAATACCGTATCGGTACGCTAAGTCCATTAAAATTCCAGTGGCAAAAGCCCGTATCGATACGCCTAAGGGTATCGATACGCCTGGGCGTTTTTGTATAGTTTGGCTTGAAAACTTAAAGGAAAAAAGACTTAAAAAATATTTATTATTTTCAGAACTTTTCTTTTGTTTAAAATACTTGTCAATGGTGAGACTTTTAAAGAATACTTAAAATTTTATTGTTTTGCAAATTGGTCCTTAAGTTTATATGTTATATCAAAATCAATTTTGGTTTCACAATCTCCCCCTTTTTGATATAACAAAACCACAAATAAATTTTTAAGTTTTTGAAGCTTTGAAAAGCTTTCTCCCCCTTAATTTAAGATAGATTTTGAAAAATAAAAAATTGACTCTATAATCCTTCTCCCCATTTTTGTTAGATCAAGTATAAACACAAGGATAATAGCAACAATTAATTCATTAAATTCAAAGCAAACATAATAGTTCAATTGCATAAACTTCAAAGCAAACATAATAATCCAAACTTTAAATCCTAAAACATAGATAATAGGCATAAACTTATATCCTAAAACAAAAGTTCAATAACAGAATATAAAAGACTAAATGCCATGTAATGGTATGCAAAAACTACTCGTCAGCCCCATCATCATCATCGTCCTCGTCCTCTTCATCTTCATCATCTTGAGTGGGTTGATTCCTTCGGTTTTGGTTAAGCCAAGCACCATGGAAGGCGGTTAGAGAGATTCCATGGAGTTTTGGCGAGAAGCCATGGTTTCCATTTTCTTCTCCACACCTTTGACGTGATCTTCCAAAGAGGTGAAGCTAGTGTCCATCGCGGTAAATCCGGCTTCCATGGAAGTGAACTTCTCATTGAGGAAAGTCATTAGAGTGCCCATGGAAGAGGAATCAATCGGAGCACGGTGAGAGCTCGAAGAAGCACGAGAAGCATCAATCGGAGCATCTTGTAGAGGATCTTGAAGGTTACGAACCCATTCATTATCAACATAAGAGAAACCAGCACGAGCTAGAGAACGCTCATCTATGGGTAGGCCAAGGGTTTCGGGATAGTCATGGGAACAATCAATGTCAAGGGAATGAAAAAGATAACTCAAAGCCGTAGAGTAGTAAAAAGATGTGACTTGTTTGGTGTGACGGTGTTGGACTAGGTAGACAAGGTCAGCAAACATAATTTTACAAAGGTTTGGACGTTGACCTTCCCTAAAGCACCTAAGCTAAAAGTCATCGATTTGACGAATAGTAGAAAATTTCCCCCCGATGGACGAAAAAACCAAGAGACAAGAAGATGAAGGATACGGTCATGAGCATTTAAAACTTTGACTGAGCCTAAAGTTTTATACCTTGAACTTTAGATTGGATGAATGGGTTGATGTGAATGCACAAGATTTGTTGACAAAGCTTAGCCTTGATGTGGAGATTAAAAACCCTCAAAGAATTTTTAAGTTTGATGGTAAAAATTGAAGGATTGATAGGGTTTTTTATAGGGTATTGCGGCTAGGGTTTTGGAGAGAAAAGAGGGGTTTTTGTTTTTAATGACTTTTTAACAATTGCAGCCCTAAATAGCCTCTCCGTCGAGACCGTATCGATACGCTATACACGCGTATCGATACCCTTTAACCCTAATTTTTTATTTGTCGTTACTACCGTATCGATATGCGGGACCGTATCGGTACGACTTGGCTTTGACTATTTCCCTTGACTTAACCGTATTGATACGCGATGTCATATCGATACTCGTCCAACTTTAAAGTTTTCCCAGGTATGAACCCGTATCGATACGCTATGAACCCGTATCGATATGCCTTTACCAGATAAGGCATTTTTGATAGATTTAAATGCAAAAAACCAACTTTAAACGTCCCTAAATGCATGTAAATGTCCTATGAACAAGTTTTAATGGCTAAACTTAATGCATACTCCCCCTAGCAACATGCATAGAAGCAAAAAGAGCAAAATTAACACAAGCATGAATCACAAACAATTTCAAGCAAACTTTTGACATTTTGGGACCTAGAAGGGGTCAAGAAAGGCTAGTTAAACCTAACTCTCTCCTAAGAGTACAAAAGCGCTCTTTATCTAAAGGCTTTGTGAATATATCCGCTAATTGGTTCAAGGTGTCAACACACTCTATAACAACATCATTTTTCAACACATGATCTCTAATGAAATGGTGTCTAATTTCTATGTGTTTAGTTCTAGAGTGTTGGATGAGATTCTTAGTGAGACAAATGGCACTAGTGTTGTCATACCTAAGGGGTATGGTTTCTATTTCAACACCATAATCTAAGAGTTGTTGTTTCATCCAAAGGACTTGAGCACAACAACTCCCTAAGGATATGTACTCCGCTTCGGTGGTAGATAAGGCTACGCTATTTTGTTTCTTAGAGAACCAAGATACGAGCATACTACTTAAGAATTGGCATGTCCCGGAAGTAGTTTTCCTATCTATCTTGCATCCCCCATAATCCGCATCCGAATAAGCATGAAGGCTAAAGGAGGAATCTTTAGGATACAAAAGGCCTAAGTTAGGTGTGTCTCTAAGGTATCTAAAAATTCTCTTAAAGGAAACTAAGTGTGATTCTCTAGGACTAGCTTGAAACCTAGCACACAAGCAAACACTAAACATGGTATCCGATCTACTTGCGGTAAGGTAAAGCAAAGAACCTATCATGGATCTATAAAGCTTAGAATCAATGCACTTACCTCCTTCATCTTTGTCAAGCTTTATGGAAGAGCTCATAGGTGTGGCTTGAGGTTTTGCATTCTCCAAGCCGAACTTTTTGAGCATATCATTCACGTACTTAGCTTGATTTATGAAGGTGCCATCTTTCCTTTGTTTGATTTGGAGTCCCAAGAAGAATGAGAGCTCCCCCATCATGCTCATCTCGAACTCACCTTGCATTAGCTTAGAAAATTCTTTGCAATAACATTCATTAGTAGAACCAAAAATAATATCATCAACATAGATTTGTACTACTAAGATGTCATTGTTATATCTTTTTATGAAGAGTGTAGTGTCCACCTTTCCCTTTTCAAAACCCTTTTCGATTAGAAAATTTGAAAGTCTCTCATACTAAGCTCTAGGAGCTTGTTTTAAACCATAAAGAGCTTTTGATAGTTAAAACACATGGTTTGGAAATTTTGAATCCTTAAAACCCGGTGGTTGTTCAACATACACTTCTTCATTTATAAATCCGTTTAAAAAGGCACTTTTCACATCCATTTGAAAAAGCTTGAAATCATTATAACATGCAAATGCTAAAAACATCCTAATGGCTTCCATCCTAGCTACGGGTGCATATGTCTCATCAAAATCAATTCCCTCTTCTTGGGTATAGCCTTGAGCAACAAGCCTAGCCTTGTTTCTCACTATATTACCACTTTCATCTAGTTTATTCCTAAACACCCATTTAGTTCCTATAGTAGATTGATTACTAGGCCTTTCAACTAATGTCCAAACTTTACTTCTCTCAAATTGATTTAATTCCTCTTGCATGGCCAAAATCCAAAAATCATCTTTTAAAGCTTCTTTAATATTTTTAGGTTTAATGCATGAAAGAAATGCAACATGGTTCATTAATTTGAGAGAGGATCTAGTAGTTACCCCCTTGGATGGATCACCCAAGATTTCACCACCTTTGACATAGTTGAACTCCCTTGGGTAAGATACCTCCTTTTCCTCAAGAGCCAAGTCCTTCAAGGCTTCAAGAGGTGGGTCTTGTGTATCTTCATCTTTAGTTGGAATCTCATCCACCTTTAACGTTTGTCCTCCATCAATGGCATTAAGAATTCATACATCATCATCATCACAAGATTCCTTCCTCGGAAGGAGGTTATCATCGAAAACAACATGTATAGACTCTTCAACTACTAGAGTTCTTTTATTAAATACACGATAGGCTTTAGAGTTGAAAGAGTACCCTAAGAAAATAACTTCATCACTTTTAGCATCAAATTTACCTAAGTTTTCTTTATCATTATTCAAGACAAAACACTTGCAACCAAAAGGGTGAAAATAGCTAATGTTAGGCTTCTTAGATTTTAAAATCTCATAAGGTGTTTTCTTCAAAATTGGCCTAATCATTACTCGATTTATAATATAGCAAGCGGTATTTGTGGCTTCCGCCCTAAAATATTTAGGTAAATTATTTTCGCAAAGCATGGTTCTAGCCATTTCTTCTAAAGTTCGATTTTTCCTCTCAACTACTACATTTTGTTGAGGAGTGCGAGGTGCGGAAAAATTATGGCTAATCCCATTTTCATTTAAAAACTCATCAAAACCTAGATTTTGAAATTCGGTTCCATGATTACTTCTAATGTGAGAAATTTTAAGTTCAAAATCATTTTGAGTTATTTTAGAAAATGTGATGAATTTTTCTAAAGCCTCATCTTTTTTACTTAAGAATAGAACCCAAGTAAACCTAGAATAGTCATCTACAAGTACAAAGGCATATGATTTACCACCCAAGCTCATTGTTCTAATTGGCCCAAAAAGATCCATATGAATCAATTGTAAACATCTACTAGTAGAGACATCATTAATGGATTTAAATGAAGTTCTATGTTGTTTACCCTTTGAACATGCATCACAAATTTTAGCATTAGAAAACTTAAGTTTGGGTAAACCTCGAACTAGATTAAGGGAAATTAATTTCTCTAAGACACTCATGCTAGCATTTCCTAATTTTCTATGCCAAAGCCATGAGTCATGTTCATCATGTGCAACTAAGCATGTATGAGATGATTGGATGTCATCTAAATGCACCATGTAGATATTTCCTATTCTATGTCCTATGAGCATCAGTTGATTTGTTTTAATGTTCACAATTTTGCAACCACTTTTATCAAATAAAACATTTAAACCCTTATCACATAATTGACTAATGCTCAATAAATTATGTTTAAGACCGTTGACATACAAAACATTTTCAATGAAAATAGAAGAGTGATTACCAATGGAGCCTATTCCTTCAATGTGGCCTTTGGAGTTGTCACCGAAAGTTACCACTCCACCACTCTTTGGCTTTAGTTCCACGAATCTACTCTTGTCACCGGTTATATGTCTTGAGCATCCACTATCAAGGTACCATGAATTTTGGCTTGAAGCTTTGGCCTTGTAGTAATGCTCCCCCTACAAAAAAAGAAATTAGGCCTTGATTTTTGGTACCCAAATCATTTTGGGTCCATGTGTGTTAGCCTTCAAAATTTTGGTTCCCTTAGGAATCCAATAAGCAGTAGCATTCATATTATTAGAAATAATGAGTTCCTTAGGAACCCAAACACTTCTAACCTTTTGACCTCTAGATTGCTTATGAAAATTTCTTTGTTTAGGAATAAAAGGTTTTCATTTTACATATTGGGATTTAGAAGAGTTTCCTTTTTCAAAATGGTTTTTCCCAATAGCAATTGAAGTTTTAAGATTATCCACTTCCTTTGTGTGATAATCTTGAAAATCGGAAAGAAGTTTTTCAAGTTCAAGATTTTTCGTTTTAAGATCATTTGAAAGATTTACTAAAAACAAAACTTTCTTTTCCAATTCGGAGTTAGTTTTTGAAAATGTTTCATTTTGATTTTTCAAATCGGAAATGGTTTTCTTGTTTCTCAAAATGGATTCTTTATATTTTCCAACTAACTCATCGTAAACCTCTTGCAATTCATCATAAGCATCTTGAAGCTCATCAAAGGTAAAATCAAAATTAGATGAGTTAGGATTTACCTTTGGTTCATCATCAATGGCCATGAGACAAAGATTGGCCACTTCCTCCTCCTCCTCGGATGACTCATCGTCATTCCAAGTTGCTACTTGAGCTTTGAGCTTGTTCTTCTTCCCAAAGCTCTTCCTCTTCAATTGAGGACATTCGGAATGGATATGGCCGGGTTTTTTGCATTCATAGCAAGTGATTTGGTCCTTCTCCTCTTCCTTATTCTTACTCTTGAAGTCTCATTTTCTAATGAACTTTCTCCCACAATTGGACTTCATGAAGCGAGTGAACCGTTTGGCCAACATGGCCATCTCCTCATCTTCGCTTGAATCACTTTCATGATATGAAGCTTTAAGAGCGATTCCAACCTTCTTCTTCTCAACATCCTTCTTCTCAACCTTCTTCTCTTCCATTTTCTTTTCTTCTTCTCTTGTCTTCCTCATGATCTCATGGGTGAGTAGAGATCCAACAAGAGCATCAAGCTTGAGAGTCTTCAAATCTCGAGCTTCAATAATAGTCGTTCTCTTGCTATCCCATGATTCCGGAAGAGAGTGCAACAACTTCCTCACTAGCTTGTCTTCAGGGATGATCTCACTGAAACCCTTTAATCCGTTGACAATGACCGAGAATCAATCAAACATCTTGGAAACACTCTCATCGGGATCCATCTTGAAATTTTCGTAGCTTAGATTGAGCAACCCAATTTTTGTTTCCTTGACATCACTAGTTCCCTTATATGTTGTCTCGAGGGTGTCCCAAACCTCCTTGGCATTCTTGATCGAAGACACCTTGGAGTAGATATCCGAACCAAGTGCACAAAAGATGACATGAAGAGCTTTATCATTCACTTGCATCCTTCTTCGTTCATCTTCCGTCATTTTGGCTTTCACCTTTGGGACAAGTCTTGCTTCACTATCTCTCTTCATGGGAATGTATGGACCTTCTTCAACCACATCCCACACCATGTAGTCGATAGACTTGATGAAGAGCCTCATTCTATTCTTCCAATATGGGTAGTTATTCCCATTGAAGAATGGTGGCTTGGTTGTAGATTGGGACTCATAAAGGTTGGAGTTGGAGGTGGATGCCATTGCTTGACTAGTTGTTGATCAAACTCTCCTAGAATCGACTCAAGAGGGTTGTAATCCTTCCAATGAGTGTAGCTCTAATAACAATTGTTGAGTTGATCACACAATTGCAAATAGCCAAGAGGGGGGGTGAATTGGCAATTAAAATTTTGGTAGGAGGTAAGAGTGAAAAATAAAAGTGACACAAGTGGTTAGAGTGGTTCAAGTTCTCCAAATGAACTCTACATCCACTACCTTAGTTCCCACTAAGGATTTTCAACAAATTCACTACTTGAATTCTTCCCCTTTTCTTGGATGAGGAGGTAACCTTACAAATTGATTAAGCTTTCTACCCAAAGCTTAATCCACTCACTTTTACAAAGAGATGAATTTGGTAAACTCTCAAGATTCCTCTCAAAGGATAAATGTTTACCCAAATACAATTTCAATCTCCCCAAACTCACAATACAAGATTACAATAAACTCACAAGAGTTGGGTACAAGAATTTGACTATGAAGAGCACTAGGGTTTGGATTTTATGCTTTGATGTTGCTTGTAGGTTCAATAGTTGTTGCTTGGTCAATTGAAGCTTGTTTTTATACCATTGCAATGAATTCTAGCCGTTTGGGTAGTTGGGATCATCAATAGAGCCGTTGGGAGCATTTTTCCCGCAATAAATGCAGCTCTGCAGCCTACCGTATCGGTACTCGTAGAGGGCATATCAATACCTGCATCAAAGAGGAAAGAGCCGTTGTGACTGAAAACATAGCGTATCGATACACATAGAAGGCGTACCGGTACGGTTTTAAGGGGCATATCGGTACGGATGGCCGTATCAATACTGTCTTTGCTCACTGGAATCCCAAGTTTGGTTTTCTTAAAGAGCGTATCGATACGCATACCAAGCGTATCGGTACGGTATAACTGTCTTTTAAAAATTGGGAAACCAACCAATTGACAAGTAACAGTCGAAAAATTAAATGCACATATTTTTCAAAGATAAGCTTATCGTATCGATAAGGTTGCAAAGCGTATCGATACAGTTTCATTGAAAGAGTTGCCCAGATGAATATCGTATCGATACGGGGTAATACCGTATCGGTACGCTAAGTCCAATAAAATTCCAGTGGCAAAAGCCTGTATCGATACGCCTAGGGGTATCGATACGCCTGGGCGTTTTTGTCTGGTTTGGCTTGAAAACTTAAAGGAAAAAAGACTTAGAAAATATTTATTATTTTCAGAACTTGTCTTTTGTTTAAAATACTTGTCAATGGTGAGACTTTTAAAGAATACTTAAAAATTTATTGTTTTGCAAATTGGTCCTTAAGTTTATATGTTATATCAAAATCAATTTTGGTTTCACACACTCAAAACTCACGCCAATTACTGCAACTCATCTTCCTCGATACTGAATAGAAAAACCTACAATATCTGGTAACCGCAACAAATCCATTTAGCACAGAAGCCATAGATTCGATATCTCATTCATGATTAACAATATGCTCCTCCAAAAACTCAATTTCGGACCTGCAACTTTTGGCATCCTTAATCCCCAATCTCCCCACAAACAACAACTTCAACTCGACACGATTTGGTATCCTCCCATGCTCAAATTCATCAAGAAATGAAAAGAATATAAGCCTTAAATGCTCGTCACTTCTATCAACATACAATTTTTCTTTCCTAGCCTGTTTCTGCAATAACTCCACTTGTTCCCTAACATCATCACTCAAATTGATTTCTTTTATTGAAAAAACATCCAAAATAGTAGAAATTTCTTGGTTCAAATCATGGAAATGTCCTGAAATCGAATAGTTTTGAAGCAAAAGCCATAACTTACTGGATTGAGAGCAATAATCAAGCAGAATTTTGGACCTATAAAGCAAAAAATAAAGCTCCTTGAAGCACAACACGGCTGTTGAAGGCAGGTTCGACATGGACCCTAAACCCGAATCCCTCAAAAACTCCAAAGCAATAACGAAAACTTCAATCTTTCGAATCAAAGATAGAGAATTTCTTCATTGAAAGAAAAAAAACATGGCCAGAATAACAAGAAACAAGCTCGGACGAGAGCGTCGCCACCGTTTGAACAAGGCTGACTTTGGTTAAGTCAACGGGGTCCAAAAAGGCCTCTAGAGACGGCGACCTCCTCCTCATCAGAGAAGAGAAAATAGCTGCCGACACCATTGCTGATAACCCCAAAGCTGAATTCTAAAAACAATGGGGACCAAATGTGTAATTATACAAATTTTATTTTAACGGTCATGTCATTTTTCCGTTAGCTTTTAACGGTTAGTAGTCAAAATAGGTCCATCTAAATAATTGAATGGTCGAATTTTAAAATTTTTTAGTTAGGTGATCAAAACATGTTGCGGCCAATAGTTGAGTGGTCACTAAGGTAGTTTACAAAAAAAAAGTTAGCACTATATTTATGTCTATTTAAACTAATTCCAATATCACTTTTGCTGGAGCAGTTCATGAAACTAAATTTCAAAATTGATTTTGTAATAGTTTATTTTGTTTTTGTTTTTGTCAAAGACATGATTTGGTGTTGATTTGCTAAACTGTATCTTACTATGACAGTCAGATTCAGGTGAACCAAGCTTGTTATTTTTGGCGTTTTCATTTAAATAACACCATTACAAATTTTATTTACCAATCTGCGAACTCTTCAATCCAGCATTTTAATGATTTGAAATAATCTTTTAAATAATTTAATTCTTTTTCCTTATTTGATAAGAAATTTCTGATTTTATTTTGAATTTTAGTTACTTTTTTACTTAAAATTCTATTTAATTATCTTTTATTTAAAACTCTTTTAAATAATAATAACTAAATTATGTTTAATTATATTTTATATAAAACTCTAGCCTGACAAGTTTCATTAACTTTGTTGATGGTCAAAATGACTAGGGATCAGAGATGGTAATCCGATGGTGATGGGGTGATTGTTCTAGGTTAGAGTTTAGGTATTGTGCTTTCTTTTTGAGTGGTGATGTTGCCGAGAATGGAAGGCCCTTAGTTCCTCTCAACTGCATGCCCGATTTTATAACACTTGGACAGGTGTCAAGGTGGGGTTATCATGACGCATCGATTGAACTGGCTATGATCTGACGTCCAAGGTTCTCTTCGGTATTCATTGTGGGCACGCGTGTTGCCACAAATTACGGGGTATCGCATGGTTCGTGGGCGATTCTATGCTACGGTTCGCCATGGTTGTGTCCCCTATGTTGCACCGTCCGTGGTCTTATTCGCTCTGGCTTCAACACGTGTCGCTAGGTGTTTATGGGTACTAACAATTGCGCCCCAGGTGAGGGAATGTTATAAAGTGACCTTGGTGAACATGTGAGATTTTAGGTGAGGGTTCCCTAGTTGTTTTATTTGTATTTTTATGGCGAACAAACTTTGAAATTCTAAGGGCAGGTCGCCGTGCAAAGATTTTTAAAGGGTATATATATAGTGGGCATGCGATAAGCGTTCATGATGAAAGATTCGATTTTCCTTAAGGGATAAACCGCTAAAATGAAACGTCGTACAATAAACCTCTTTTTTAGTAGGGTGTGTTGAAGACGACACGGCTCTTGACTATAAATAGGCTTTATTATTATTTTTAATATATATTTTTATTTTAGTTACCTCGACGGCTGCTCTTTGTTGGTTTTCAAAGACAAGGGTATATTTTACGTTTTACTCCGATGACTAATTCAACTGTGGTGGAGAGTGATGAAGTCGTTTGTAGTACAAACATGAACGAGATGTTGAAATCGTTGGAGTGTTAAGGCCTTGTTGCAGTTAACAACATTCGTTATAGGTTTAGTGTGTCACAGGGGTCACATCGCCTGAGTGCTTGTTCGGACGAAGGGAGGTCGTGGTGTTTGGTTCCTCTTTATGCTTTCAAGGCTGGGTTTCATCTGCCGTTGCGCTTTTTTTGTGGATTGGTTTGTGAAACCGATAAATTGATTTTGATATAACTAAAGAATTTAAGGACTAAATTGAAAAAGAGAAAAAGAATTTTTAAGTCCTCAAACCTCTTTATATATTTAAAGAAAAATGGTTAAGTCAAAAACTCAACTTGTCAAAAGTTTTCTAAGTGTTTTTCAAGCCAAAACAGTGATTTTCGAGTCACCGTTTTGGAACGGCCATTGGACGTTCCGGAACACTTTCGAAACTGTTAACCTCTATTTTGAAACATGTAACCCCCTCGTCCCGGTCTGGACGGATGACCGATCCGAGTGGGCCACACGGGGAAAACCGAAGCGAAACCCATTAAGGTTCCCCCTCGGTTAGCAACCCTATTTTTTTTTTCAATTTATCTTGTCTAAATGCCTTATTAAGTCCTATGTGATACAC
The DNA here is from genome assembly GCA_030270665.1 of Hibiscus trionum. Taxonomy (NCBI): domain Eukaryota; kingdom Viridiplantae; phylum Streptophyta; class Magnoliopsida; order Malvales; family Malvaceae; genus Hibiscus; species Hibiscus trionum. The sequence continues at coordinate 32,258,387 of BSYR01000026.1, read as the reverse complement.
GACAGCGGAAACACAACTCCATAGCAACGACCAACCAAAACAGCACCTTAAAACAACTCATATAGCCTTTTTAAGCAGGTCATATCGATACGCCTTCAGAGGGTATCGATACGCCTGACCAAGGTCAACACCCTACAGTCAACATAAGAAGACCGTATCGATACAGCCCTTAAGCGTATCGATACGCCCTTCTCGGTCAACACCACTTGGTCAACTAGGTTGGACCGTATCGATACGCTTGGACACCGTATCGATACGCCATGCACTCTACAATTCCTCAGAATTCCAGAGAGTTGGGACCGTATCGATACACCCCACGTATCGATACGCCCAGCAAATTTTGTGTTCTCTATGAGCAAGACCGTATCGATACATCCCTTAGCGTATCGATACGCCCTGCACTGCAAGTCCACAATTTTAAGCTGAACGACCTCAAACACGACTCTAGATGCAATTCTCGACTCACCTAAGCATATACAAACATGTAAGCACACATATTTAAGCCAGAGGAATCACTCAAACATGGATTAAAGCATTCATACATAGCATTCTAACAAAAGAGCAATTTATGCATATATGGTCACTCAAGCACTTAAGATATCATGCCTTAGCAACCAAAACATGTAGACATTCATGGCATATAACATAGACAATATTTACAATCGAACAAGGCACCCACGAACCAAGCCAACAACGACATCCAAATATCAAAGCAACACAAACATCCAAGGACTGGCTATAAGCCTCCCAAACAAACAATTAGGCATCAACATAAACATGATTTACAAATCCATCAACATGAGGCATTAACAACATAAAGCCAACACAAAGGAGTCTAGATACAAGCTCCTAAAACACGTAGCATTTCCCATTGCTAGACTACTACTTTATTTAATAAACCATACTTGAGCAAACTACCACACGCTTGGACGCCCTTTTCCTGCTCCTTGCTAACTCCAAGCTAAAGATCTGCATTGACGGAAAAAGGAGAGCGTAAGCATAAAGCTTAGTGAGCAGAGCTCTAAAACATAACAACAACAATGCAGAGTTCAAAGTTTCCTTTAAAAGTAAAGGCCAACACACATACAAGACATCCAACAACCTAATTCATTTGATACATACAAGTTCAACCAAAGGTCAACAACATAAACATTTCACTTCATGGTATGCACAAACATAACCAAACTTTCACTTACGGTGGGACTACACATCACCGTTTTAACTAGTGGATTTCCAATGGGACTACACATCAAAGGAACTACCCAACTAGTGACTACCGGTGGGACTACACATCACCGGAGTCTTATAACACTTGCTACCGGCGGGACTACACATCACCGGAGCAACTACAACACACATGCTTTACACAAATATAACTAGCATACACGTACGGTGGGACTACACATCACCGTTTCAACTAGTGGGTTTCCAATGGGACTACACATCAAAGGAATACCCAACCAGTGACTACCGGTGGGACTACACATCACCAGAGTCTTATACTTTTGCTACTGGCGGGACTACACATCACCAGAGCAACGACAACCATGCAACACAACACACAAATCACCATTCCCACAACATGTACTCACTATATCATGCACAACCACACAAGCTACAACAAAATCCACAATTAGGCACCAAATTGCTACAAACAACCTTACCAACCACAAATGGTCTTACTCACCATTTCCGTGCACAACCTGTACCAACTTACTACAAACAACCATACCAACCACAAAGGGTCTTACCCATCATTTCCGTGCACAACCTGCACCAACTTACACTTATCTCACAAGGCATATAACAACACCATAATTACCACCACACAAAATCAACGATATGATAAGAAGCAACATGCTTCCTCCCAAATATATTGGAATTTCATACATAACAATTCATCACCACAAGTAATGAAAACAAACAGTAAAAAGGGGAAATTAAAGAGACAATTCACCACGATTTACTCTTGAATAACTAAACTCTTCAAAACCAACTTTGAACCAAGATGATACTTAAAAACATTTTCGCAACCATATGCTTGAACCAATCTTTGAAATCAAATTAAAACATTAACCACTCACCTCACTTCCTTAAGCAATTCAAGCAAAGCCGACTCAAGCCTCCATGACTTCCGATATCGATCCCGAGACTTTACCAACGAAATTTCTTGCTCCTAATCATATCAACACAAGTAAATTAACCTCAAATCAGTCCACAACACAACATAGCAACCCGGAATGAAATTCAAACATCAAGCACTTATTTTTCAAACCAAGAACAACCACCAAAAAGTCATTCCCGAGCAGCCCTTTAGCACAGTCCAAAACCGATGATTCCAACACATTTAACACTTCTAATTGCTTCCAAAACGACCCCCAACCAATACCCTATCATCAACCCTCAATTTCCAACACAAACCACACTCAAAACTCAACTAAAAACCCTCCTAAAAACCCTCCAAAACACAAAATCGGGAAACTTAACAAAACTCTTCAAAAATCATATATGTTGAACCGTTTGTTTCATAAACTTCATATCTATCACTGTTAAATCAAAATCTCAAGTTAAACACCACAAAACAACCATTTTCATTCAAATCTCCCAAAAATCCAAATTCTAAAACATGAATGAAAATGAAAACTACTTATACTTTTGAAGAGAGGAAGTTGAGAGCAAGTCAAAAACGTAATTACCTTTCAAAACCGAGCCAAAACGAAGGAGAGAGGAGATGAAATAGTATTTGGGGAGGGAGAGATGTTCTTCACGTTAGAAAACAAATGGAAGGGAGAGGAAGAAGATGATAATCATCCTTTATTTATTATTGTTTAAACTTTAATGTTCAAAGACCAAAATGCCCTTAAAGAAAAAGGGAAACCACAATAGGTGCCATCCATGGCTTTTGGGCTCAATTTAAAATTGGTCCAAATCTTAAAACCCGAGGCCCAAACCATTACTTTAATAAATAAAATATTAAAATATTATTTTCACCTAGCCCCTAAACCGGGGCGTTACAAAACAGGTTTCGAAACGGATGAAGAACATCAGAACGGTTTGACCCGTTTCGATACGATAGTATCGAAACGACATCAAACGTTTCGAAACGGCATTCAAACCTGGTTTTAAAAATATGACCGTTGAAATTTTTAACTGATTTTAAACTTGTCGTTAAGGCGTATCGAAACGCTTCCAAGCCGTTTCGATACAGGCTTTGACAGTGGCAAAGTGTTTCGAAACGAGTTTCGAAACGGGCTCTTAGCGTATCGAAACAATCGTGCCCGTTTCGGTACTATCTATTTAATACACCCCAACGACTCTTTCTATTTTGGTCTGTTTCGAAACAGGATCGGGCGTTTCGGAACGAGTGGTTGCAGACTGCATTTATGGTGGGAAGATAACATCCCAACTGCTCTATTGATGAATGCAACAACTCCAACGGGTAGAATTTAATGAGAAGGTATAAAAGGGACCTCTAAAAGCTTCAGCAACGACTATTGATATCAAAAGTCTTATCCAAACATCAAAGCCAAGCATTTGTGCAAAAATCCCAATATTTCTTGCAAACCCCAATTGTGAAATTGTAATTTTCATTCCTATCTATTCAATTGGGTTGAGTGCTTGTAAATGGGCTATATTTTGTATTGAGAGATACTAGTTTTAGCCTTCATCTTCTTTGTATTTTTCAAGTGAGGATTGGGTCAAATTTTGGGTAGAAAATTTGACCGGTATTGTAACGGTTACCTCCTTAGCCTAGAAAAGGGGAAGAACAATTAGTGGATTGTTGGAAAATCCTTAGTGAAGCTAAGGTAGTGGATGTAGAGTTCGATTGGAACTTGAACCACTCTAAATCCTCTTGTCTATCATTTTTATTTTACCATTCCACCACCAAAGTTCTAAAAATCCAATTCACCCCCTCTTGGATTATATTGTTTGATTGATCCACTCAACAATTAGTATCAGAGCCTACCTCTTTGAAGGATTAACAACCACAAGAGAAGTTCATAGAAAGAGTGTGATCATCCAAAAATCAAGCCATGACATCTACCTCCGAGTCAAGCATGTACGAGTCTCAATCGACCACCAAACCGCCCTTCTTCAACGGTGATAACTATCCATTTTGGAAGAACCAGATGCGCCTCTTCATCAAATCCAACGATTGTCTAGTTTGGGATGCCATTGAAGATGGTCCCTATATTCCAATGAAGAGAGACGACGAAGGAAGATTGGTGCTAAAGAAGAAAATTGAGATGAGTGAAGAAGAGAGAAAGAAGATCCAAATCAATGATAAAGCTCTTCACATGTTGTTTTGCTTTTTCGGTCCCGACATCTACTCCAAAGTTTCCTCCATTGAAAGTGCCAAGGAAGTGTGGGATACAATAGAGACCACTTATGAAGGAACAAGTGATGTGAAGGAGACTAAGATTGGAATTCTCAATCTTAGCTATGAGAATTTCAAAATGGAGCCCGACGAAACCGTGTCCAAGATGTTCGATCGCTTCTCAACAATCGTCAACATGCTTAAGGGTTTTGGAGAGATAATCTCGGAAGACAAACTTGTCCGAAAGCTACTCTACTCACTTCCCGAGTCTTGGGATGAGAAGAGAACCGCCATCATTGAGGCCAAAAATTTGAAGACACTCAAGCTTGATGAGCTAGTGGGTTCCCTCCTAACTCATGAGATAATGAAGCAAGGAAGGGAAGATGAAAAGAAAAAGGAAGAAAGAAGAGTGGAGAAGCTAGAGCTAGAAAAGAAGAAGAAGATAGGAGTTGCTCTCAAAGCTTCACTACATGAGGAGATCACTTCTAGTGAGGAGGATGACCTAGAAGAATTGGCTATGATAGCCAAAAGGTTCTCACGGTTTATGAGGTCCAACCGAGGAAGGAAGATTCAAAGAAAAATGGACTTCAAAACCAAAAACAAAGAAGAAGAGAGGGATCAAATCATTTGCTTTGAGTGCAAAAAACCCGGTCACATTCGTTCGGAGTGCCCTCAACTCAAGAAGAAGGGCTTTGAGAAGAAGAAGAAGCTCAAAGCCAAGCTTGCTACTTGGAGTCACGAGAAGTCATCCGAGGATGACGAACACGAAGTGGCCAACCTTTGCCTCATGGCACTTGAAGAGGATTCCTCCATGGTAACCTCTAACTCATCATCTTTTGATTTTACATTTGATGAATTGCATGATGCTTATGATGAGTTACAAGAGGTATATGATGAGTTAGTTGAGAAGTATAAAGAGTCGGTCATTAGAAATAAAAAGATTATTTCGGAATTAAATGCTAAAAATGACTTACTTTCTCAAGCTAACTTAAAATTTGAGAAAAAGATCTTAGGTTTACAAGATGAACTTAAATTCTTTCAAGATGAAAATGTAGACCTAAACAATCTTATTTCTCAATGCAATAGTGAACGCCAAAAGGTGTTAGATGAGCTTAACAAGCTCAAAGAGTCTTTAAAAAATGTTGGTAATGTGAAACATGAAAAAGGTGAATCATCTAAAACCAACCAACCTAGGAGAAATACATATAACTATAAACAAAGTGGTTTCCATAGACATAATAGAACTAAGAAGATTAGGAGTGTATGGGTTCCTAAGGAACTCGTCAAGTCTAATAATGTTGTTGCTATATCACCTTGGATTCCTAAGGGAACCAAGCTATTGGGAGCTAACACTCGTGGACCCAAAATGATTTGGGTACCAAAAACCAAAGTTTAATATCTTTGTTTGTAGGGGGCATTGCTACAAGGCCAAAGCACAAAGACAAAATTCATGGTACCTTGATAGTGGATGCTCGAGGCACATGACCGGAGACAAGAGTCGATTCATGGACTTAAAGCCAAAAAGTGGAGGAGTAGTGACATTTGGTGACAACTCCAAAGGCCACATTAAAGGTATTGGATCCATAGGTAATCACTCTACTATTCTCATTGAAAATGTTTTATATGTCGATGGTCTAAAACATAACTTATTGAGCATTAGTCAATTATGTGACAAAAGGTTTAATGTCTTATTTGATAAAAATGGGTGCAAAATTGTTGACATTAAATCAAATAATATAATGCTCATTGGTCATCGCATAGGTAATATATACATGGTGCATTTAGATGACATTCATACATCACATGCATGCTTTGTTGCACAAAACGAAAATGATGCATGGCTATGGCATAGGAAACTATGACATGCTAGCATTAGTGTTTTAGAAAAATTAGTTTCCCTAGATCTAGTTAGAGGTTTACCCAAAATTAAGTTCTCAAATGACAAAATTTGTGATGCATGCTCTAAGGGTAAACAACATAAATCATCCTTTAAATCTATTAATGATGTTTCTACAAGTAGGTGTTTACAACTTATTCACATGGATTTATTTGGGCCGATTAGAACTATAAACTTGGGTGGTAAATCGTATGCATTTGTACTTGTTGATGACTATTCTAGATTTACTTGGGTTCTATTATTAAGTACTAAATATGAGGCTTTAAAAAAATTCATCACATTTTCAAAATTAACTCAAAATGATCTTGAACTTAAAATTTCTCATATTAGAAGTGATCATGGAACCGAATTTCAAAATCTTGGTTTTGAAGAGTTTTTAAATGAAAATGGTATTAGCCACAATTTTTCGGCTCCTCGAACTCCTCAACAAAATGGGGTAGTTGAGAGGAAAAATAGGACTTTACAAGAAATGGCTAGAACCATGCTTTGTGAAAACAATTTACCTAAATATTTTTGGCCGGAAGCCACAAACACCACTTGCTACATTGTAAACCGAGTAATGATTAGGCCACTTTTAAAGAAAACACCATATGAGATTTTAAAATCCAAAAAGCCTAACATTAGCTATTTTCATCCATTTGGTTGCAAGTGTTTTGTTTTAAACAATGGAAAAGATAACTTAGGTAAATTTGATGCTAAAAGTGATGAAGCTATTTTCTTAGGTTATTCCTTAAACTCTAAAGTCTATCGTGTATTTAATAAGAGAACTTTAGTAGTAGAAGAATATATTCATGTTGTATTCGATGATAACCTCCTTCCGAGGAAGGATTCTTGTGATAATGATGATATAGGAATCCTTGATGCCTTTAATGGAGGACAAACTTCAAAGGAGGATGAGATTCCAACGAAAGAAGAGGATACACAAGATCCACCTCTTGAAGCCTTGAAGGACTTGGATCTTGAGGAAAGGGAAGTGAGCTACCCGAGGGAATACAACTATGTCAAAGGTGGTGAAATCTTGGGTGATCCATCCAAGGGGGTAACTACTAGATCTTCTTTTAAACTCATGAATCATGTTGCTTTTATCTCATGTATAGAGCCTAAGAACATTAAAGAAGAATTAAAAGATGACTTTTGGATTATGGATATGCAAGAAGAGTTAAATCAATTTGAGAGAAGTAATGTTTGGACATTAGTTGAAAGGCCTAGTAATCAATCTACTATAGGAACTAAATGAGTATTTAGGAACAAACTAGATGAGAGTGGTAACATTGTGAGAAATAAAGCTAGATTAGTTGCTCAAGGTTACACTCAAGAAGAGGGAATAGATTTTGATGAAACCTATGCACCCGTAGCTAGAATGGAGGCCATTAGAATGTTGCTTGCATATGCATGTTATCATGATTTCAAGCTTTTTCAAATGGATGTTAAAAGCGCTTTTTTAAATGATTTTATAAATGAGGAAGTGTATGTGGAACAACCACCGGGTTTTGAAGATTCAAGATTTCCAAATCATGTTTTCAAACTCACTAAAGCACTTTATGATTTAAAACAAGCTCCTAGAGCTTGGTATGAAAAACTTTCAAACTTTTTGATTGAGAAAGGTTTTGAAAAAGGTAAGGTGGACACTACACTTTTCATAAAAAGGTATAAAAATGACATCTTAGTAGTACAAATATATGTTGATGATATTATTTTCGGATCTACTAATGAATGCCATTGCAAAGAGTTTGCTAAGTTAATGCAAGGTGAATTCGAGATGAGCATGATGGGGAGCTCTCATTCTTTTTGGGACTCCAAATCAAGCAAAGGAAGGATGACACCTTCATCAATCAAGCAAAGTACATCAAGGATATGCTCAAGAAGTTTGGCTTGGAGAATGCAAAGCCTCAAGCCACACCAATGAGATCATCTACAAAGCTTGCCAAAGATGAAAGAGGTAAGTGTGTTGACTCTAAGCTTTATCGCTCTATGATTGGATATTTGCTTTACCTTACCACAAGTAGACCAGATATTTTTTTAGTGTTTCCTTGTGTGCTAGGTTTCAAGCTAGTCCTAGAGAGTCTCACCTTATAGCCGTTAAGAGAATCTTTAGGTACCTTAGAGACACTCCTTGTTTAGGTCTTTGGTACCCTAGAGACTCAACTTTCAACCTTCATGCTTATTCGGATGCAAATTATGAGGGATGTAAAATCGATAGGAAGAGTACTTCGGGAACATGTCAATTCTTAGGTAGTATGCTTATATCTTGGTTCTCTTAGAAACAAAATAGTGTAGCTCTATCTACCACCGAAGCTGAGTACATATCCTTAGGGATTTGTTGTGCTCAAGTCCTTTGGATGAAGCAACAACTCTTAGATTATGATATTAAAGTTGAAATCATACCCTTAAGTGTGATAACACTAGTGCCATATGCTTAACTAAAAATCCCATCCAACACTCTAGAACTAAACATATAGAGATAAGGCATCATTTCATTAGAGATCATGTCCTTAAGGAAGATGTTGTTATAGAGTACGTTGACACCTTAAACCAACTAGCAGACATTTTTAAGCCTTTGGATAATGAGGGTTTTTGGTCCCTTAGGAGAGAATTAGGTCTAACTAGCCTTTCTTTACCTTTTAGGACCTTTTTTGTGCTTAAATTGCTAGAATTCTTGAAAATGCCATGCTTATGTGATTTTGCTCCTAATTTCATCCATGCTAATAGTTAGGGGGAGTATGTTTTTGTTTATACATGTCTTTCATGCTCATTCATGAAATTTATGCATATAGGACTTCATGAAATCCATTTTTTGCAATATTAGAGCCTCATCTGCACTTCCAGACCTAGGTGTATCGAAACGGGTCCAACTGTTTCGATACGGGTGCTTAAAAGAGTGATCTATGAGTAGGGTGTTTCGAAACGCCTTAAAAGGGTTTCGAAACGATTTTTCCACTGCCAAGAAGTGTATCGAAACGAGTTTCGATACGGGTCAACACGTGGGATTCGATACGGTCAAGGCCGTATCGGAATGGTCAACTAGAGTCGAAACGTCAATCAACGTTTCGGTACCCACGTTCCGGAACGATCGTGCCTGTTCCAAAACGGGTATGCGGACAACTTTAAATGGGTTCTTTAATGACAAAACCTCTTTTAATTAAAACTCTACAAAAACCCTAAACCGATTTTCCCTATAAAACCCTCTAAACCTCATTGTTTTTCATCAAATCTTGAGGGCTTTTACACACAAACTCAAGTCTAAGCAAGCCTTATCAATCTTGTGCAAGATTTTCCATTCATTCATTCAAAATCCCCATCTAAGGTATATTTTCTACTTTTTTCTTTTTCCCTTGATTTTATTCGATTTTTAGGTTAGAAAATCTCAATTTTGTATAGTTTTTATGTTTTGCCTCTTAGGTTTTTCAAAACTTGTAAAAAAAATTCAAAATCTTAAAATTTTTCGTTCGAATATATTTTTTTCACTCGTATTTTTTTCAGTTTTTCAAAAGTTGTTTTCTCTTAAATATTTTTTTAAAAATCTTTTTAAACCTAAATGGGATTTGTTATTGGATTGAATTGAGGATATCCATGCATACACTTTAATTTTAAAATTGTTTGCTTTATGTTTTTAGGATTTTTCAATGGAAAATGCTAACAAGAAACGTAAGACGGGTCAAGCGAGTGAAGCTGCTAGTCAATCCAATATCCATCCTAATCTCACCCAGCTTTTTCTCAAAAGTCTTCGGACTCCAGAGATGAGGGATCGTTTCACTTATGTCAAGAATATTGCCATTCGTCGCGAGCGTGTTGTTGATGTCCCATTCCTTGATTCAGAGCATTTTGCCTTCTGTTATCTAGAGCGTCTACAAGAATGGAACTTCATGGCTTTCTTGAACATACCAGACATTATCTACAAGCACATGGTTCTCATCTTCTACTCAAATGCCCAACTTATTGATAATGAAGATCACTCCGAAGTCATTGGAATTGAGTCATATCTCTTGGGGAAGAGTTTTGTTATCAACATCTCCCTTTTAGAGAATTGTCTTGGGCTCAAGAACGAAGGCATTGAGGATGAAACCCATTTTGGTGCTCACACTGGTTCCGTGCTTTCTTTGGATGCTCATGACTGTTTCTTTCACTTGATGATTTCATGGTTTATTCGCCCCTCCGGAGGTAAATTCTCTCATATTCGTCAAGTTGATTATTTATGGCTTGAGTGCTTTCGCCGAGGAGAACGCCCAAATCTTGTCAAGATTATGTTCGCCGAAATGGTACATAAAGTGAAGCTTCGTGAAACCGATGCTCTCAAATCCATCACTCAAGGGACTGTTTTGAGCTATATCTTTGGCATGCTAAACTTTGATTGCTCATATGACTCTCCAGAACCCCGTAAGCAAAAGATTGGTGAATCTTCTCTCCACAAGTCCGGGTTCCATTACACTCTTGGCAAATGGGAACGAGTTGATAGGCATGCTCCTCCACCTCAAGTTGAACCTCAACCTCAAGCTTTGGGTCCTAACAATGAAGCTCTTATGGATTTTCTCACCGAGCGGTTCAACTCAATGGAGTCGGGTCTTGGTGCCATAAATACTCGTTTGCAATCCATGAAGAATCGTCTCACCTTCCTTGAGAATCAACATCAATCGATGGACTTGTCATTTTCTACCTTCTATGGTCAATGGATGGCCTTTCGTCGCTCTCAAGCTAAGAACGATGATGATTCCTCGGATGTTGATGGTGTCGATGATGAGGCTTAGGGTCTTTATTGCATCACATATTAGCTTATCATATTAGGACTCAGTTTGCACCTCTATTTTATTTATGTTTTATGAGCCTATGCTTTGATTGTTTTGTTTGGGATTAAGCTTTAAACTTTATTGCTTTAAGTTTTATGTTTGGATATTTGAATTATATGAATCTATATTATGTTGCCTATTGCTTTTAACCTTGTTTCTTCTCTTGTTGAGCCTTGTCTCTTATTCTTTTTGATCTAACAAAAAGGGGGGAGAAGTAATATAAGAGCCAAAACTTGTTTTAAGTCGGTTTTGAGTTTTAAAACTTGAATTTTAAATCTTTACAAAAACTTAAAAACCCATCTTAAATTGAGGGGGAGTTAGAATGTCTTCAAAAATTCAAATGTCTTAAAAATTCTAACTTGGTTTTGTTATATCAAAAAGGGGGAGATTGTGAAACCGATAAATTGATTTTGATATAACTAAAGAATTTAAAGACTAAATTGAAAAAGTGAAAACGAATTTTTAAGTCCTCAAACCTCTCTATATATTTAAAGAAAAATGGTTAAGTCAAAAACTCAACTTGTCAAAAGTTTTCTAAGTGTTTTTCAAGCCAAAATAGTGATTTTCGAGTCATTGTTTCGGAACGGCCATTGGGCGTTCTGGAACACTTTTGAAACTGTTAACCTCTGTTTTGAAATGGGTTTCGAAACGAATGAAGAACGTCGGAACGATTTAACCCGTTTCGATACGGTAGTATCGAAACGACATCAAACGTTTCGAAACGGCATTCAAACCTGGTTTTAAAAATATGACTGTTGAAGTTTTTAACTGATTTTAAACTTGTCGTTAAGGCGTATCGAAAAGCTTCCAAGCCGTTTCGATAAAGGCTTTGTCAGTGGCAAAGTGTTTCGAAACGAGTTTCGAAACGGGCTCTTAGCGTATCGAAACGATCATGCCCGTTTCGGTACGGTCTATTTAATACACCCAACTGCTTTTTCTATTTTGGTCTGTTTCGAAACAGGATCGGGCATTTCGAAACGGGTGGTTGCATATTGCATTTATAGAGGGAAGATAACATCCCAACGACTCTATTGATGAATGCAACAACCCCAACGACTCTATTGATGAATGCAACAACCCCAACGGCTAGAATTCAATGAGAAGGTATAAAAGGGACCTCTAAAAGCTTCAACAATGACTATTGATCTCAAAAGTCTTATCCAAACATCAAAGCCAAGCATTTGTGCAAAAATCCCAATATTTCTTGTAAACCCCAATTGTGAAATTGTAATTTTCATTCCTATCTATTCAATTGGGTTGAGTGCTTGCAAAAGGGCTATATTTTGTATTGAGAGATACTAGTTTTAGCCTTCATATTCTTTGTATTTTTCAAGTGAGGAATGGGTCAAATTTTGGGTAGAAAATTTGACCGGTATTGTAACAGTTACCTCCTTAGCCTAGAAAAGGGGAAGAACAATTAGTGGATTGTTGGAAAATCCTTAGTGAAGCTAAGGTAGTGGATGTAGAGTTCGATTGGAACTTGATCCACTCTAAATCCTCTTGTCTATCATTTTTATTTTACCATTCCACCACCAAAGTTCTAAAAATCCAATTCACCCCTCTCTTGGCTTATATTGTTTGATTGTTCCACTCAACAGTTGAACTAGTATTGTGTGGCTCCGAGTCAACTGAGTGGTGCCATTTGGTAGATTCTAATGACCTATTTTTTGAATTGCAAAGTTCATGGAGACGATCCCTATATTAACGTTTTCTGTTATTGCTATAACGTAATGGTTGGTCATAATAAGAATGTGAGGGGCTTTGTAAGCATTGGTCATCGTACAAGTAAGGTATTGGTGATGAGCAATTATGCTCCGAATCTACGTCTAGATAGGGCGAAGTATATTGAGATAGAGTGTACTTTTGGAGGGTTTTTGTTCCATGTTGTTTGTCGTCGATCGTTGTAAGATAGAGTTGCACCCCATGGTGTGGAGGGAATGTCTCCCGCCGAGTGGATACTCCTTAAAAGGTTAAAGGATGACCCACCATTGCATTGTGAAGACATATGTACTCTTAAGAATATTTGTGTGTATTGTCTAGAGGGAAAGAGTCCCAATGGTTGGGATGAAGTAGATTTGAATGTTGTTCCTCGTATGTACATTTTACGTTTGGGGTTCAACTGGTTCTGTTTCTCATCCGTTCTATTCAACATGTGTATGGTGTCTTTGTTGTCTGGGTTGCTTATTCTGCAACCTAATCCTCGTAGTTGATGTCCCTTGGTCTGCTCTCCCCTACCTTGCGCATGCTTTCATCGCCGTTTAAACAACCTATCTTCAGAACCTTTAAGCTTGCTCGCCGAAAAAATCTGAAGGTCGTGTGTTTGCTCTACGCTCGCCGCACCAATTGTTGATGGTCAAAATATCAGGGACTGGAGATGGTGGTTCGATGGCTATGGGGGTGATTGTTCTGGTTAGAGTTCAAGTATTGCTCTTGCTTTTTGAGTGGTGATGGTGCTGGGAATGGAATGCCCTGATTTCCTCTCAACTACATGTCCTGTTTTATACCACTTGGACATGTGTTTAGGTAGGGTTATCATGGCGCATCGATTTGACTGGCTATAATCTAAAGTCCTAGGTTCTCTTCGGTATCCGCTGTGAGAACGTGTGTTGTCATGTGATCAGTAGATGAGGTGTGATGTTGTTTGTGGTTCTGTTTGTTCACCACAGATTACGGGGGGTATCTCATGGTTCGTGAGCGATCCTGAGCTGCGGTTCGCCTGTGTTGTGTCCCTTATGTTGCACGGTCTGTGGTCTTATTCGCTCTGGCTTCAACATGTTTCGGTAGGTATTTATGGATACTAACAAAATTATTTTTTAAACTAGTTAAAATTAATACCGTTGTATTGTGACAATTGGATGAAGAAAAATGATAAGATTATTTCAAATTACGAGTAATAATCAGTTGTTATTTTAATTCGAATTGAATTTAATTATTATTTAAAAGAGTTCTACATAATTAATAATTAAAATTCAAAAGAAAAAATTGATATACTCCTTATCAGATAAGAAAATAAAATTTAATTATTATTATTTAAAAGAGTTTTAGATAAATAGTAATTAGAATTTGAGTTGGATTAAAAATTTTCGTCAGATAAGAAAATTAACTGATAGCAGATAGTTGATAACTGATAGCGGATTACATTAGCTGATAGTTGATTGTATTTGCTGATTTTACCAGCGGATTGTATTAGTTGATTGTTTAAAAATGTTTGGTAAAATTAACTAATAGATGATAGTTGTTTGATTATTTAAACAAGCAAAATGACATATAAGAACATGATTATGTTCAATACTTATTTGAATAGTTTATTAGTTATCAGTATTTTGTAACTATTAATATTAATTAGATTATGAAAAATAATATTCAATATAACATTACTAAGCATATTTGAAGGATCTATATACTAATTCATTATTTATATAATTATTTTTAATACAATTTAATTAATTATTAAATTTGAATAAAAATATAAATGTGTAAGAATAAAAAGAAAAAAGAAAAAAATATTATTTTACAAATGTCACAATGTAAATACGTGAGGTTGAAAAATTAAAATAAAATGGTTAAATTAAGGTTATTTGGAGATTTTTGATAATTGTTAAGGCTAAAAGGGTCTTTATAACTTTATATCAAAACCTCTAATTTTAAAAAGCTTTCATTATTAGAGTTTTTTTTTTAAATATTGGCCTTGTTTGGTAAAGAGATGTTTGGGCAAAAATTAGAGGTTTGAGGCATAATTAGAGGTTTGATCAGTCAAATCCGCTAATATTGTTGTTTGGTGAATAGCGGATTGAAAGAGCGGATTGGGGTGAAATCGCTTATTTTGAAAAAGCTCATAATAGGAGCTTTTTGAGATTAGAGGTTTGATATTAGAGTTGTAAAGACTCTTTTACCCTTACCAGTTACCAAAATTCTCAAAATAACCTAAATTAAATATTTTTTCACCCTATTTATAAGTTAATCCTATTTACTTTTTTCTTTTTATTATCACATATTCATATGTGTATTTGAATTTATAAATTAATTAAATTATATTAAATTAATTATATAAATAATAAATTAATATATAAATCATTCGAATATGTGTAAAAAGTTATATTAAAAATAATTTTATAGATCTAATTAATGTTAATTAGATACAAAATATTGATAACTAATAAAATATTCAAACAAGTATTGAATATAATCATGTCCTTATATGTCATTTTGCTTGTTTAAATAATCTAACAGCTGTCAGCTATCAGTTAATTTTACCAAACACTTTTATACAATCAGCTAATACAACCCGCTGGTCAAATCAGCTAATGCAATCAGCTATCAGCTAATGTAATCCGCTATCAGCTAATGTAATCCGCTATCAGCTATCCGCTAATTGCCAAACAAGACCATTATATTAGATATAATATTAAGAGATAAATTTAATAGTGCAAATACATTTGGCCGGTCTTGTTTTTCGCATATTCTCTTAAAAACTACATAATGTTGCAGCATCTCATCACGTAATCAAACAGATAAGATCCGGTCTGTGAACTCATCCAAGGATTTGCATGAAGATCCGCCCTCTCTTAGACAAAGTTGTGTTTCCCTCTTAAACTCCATAGCATTATTTCTGATGTCCTCTCCTTGGATGTTCAGCATTAGTGTTTTTATAGCTCCTTGGATCTTCTCCCGCTCCAACTCAGTCTCCACTCGAAGGCCTATTCTCCACACATAACAGATGTACTTCATGTTAAGGAATTGGTCCCCAAAACATGGAGTGCATAACATTGGCACCCCTTCCGAGACGCTCTCGAGCGTTGAATTCCATCCACAGTGAGTCCAGAATCCACCCACTGCTTCATGCGCCAATACCTCCTGTTGTGGCGCCCATTCCACAATCAATCCTTTGTCTCCAACTTTCTCTAGGAAACCATCTGGTAGTAACTCCATCCCTTCTGACCCATGAACCAAACCAGGTCTAATCACCCACAAAAATGGCTGCTCACTGCTCACCAACCCCCAAGCTATCTCAACAATGTCTTTCTTACTCAAGCTAGCCAGGCTTCCAAAGCTGACATAGATGGTAGATTTCGGGGCTTGCTTGTCAAGCCAAGAAATGCAGCTACCATCTTCCTGCAGCAATGAGCTGGAACTGGATGGAGCTAGTTTGTGGAAAGGGCCGATTGCGAAAACCGGAGCAGGCGAGTATTCTCTAATCCTTGACAGTGCTGCATGTTCAAGAAACTCAATTGTGTTGGCAATCATACCTGATGATCTCTTCGTTGCATCTAACGCAGCAGCTCTCACCTCTGCCATGGTTTCTGTTGTATTCGTCGACATAGATTTAAGCATTTGTTCCAGCTCAAGGGGTTGAAGCTCCGGTATTTGACTTTCAAAGACATACTCTGTCACATTAAATGGTATAAGGCTATTAATTACCCTTCTAATTTCATTATTTCAATGTAGAATTTACCGGACATACCTTGCTCGGAGTGAGGAATGACAGAAAAGAGTAGCAACGCTGCAGCAGTGGGACGCATGGAAATTCCAGGTAAACCAAGAGCATCGGCGACAGTTTGAGCAAAGTACATGAGACCGTCATATATTACACCGGAAATACGTTCATGAGGATGCTTTTCGTCTAAAATTTGTTTCAAGCATTTCATAAATGGTGCTGCACAGTTCCTGTTGAGAGCCGAAACCAGGTTCATGAAATCCGCAGGTGCGAGTGAGACGTTGGACTCGAGCAGATTATCGGGAATGGATATGAAGGTGAAAAGAGGGTGGTTTGAAGGGTTTGGAGAGTTGAATTCAGGGTGAACAATGGTGATTGAGTAGCCTTTTGCATGAAAGATAGTGGCCAGTTGGAGCATGGGGTTTATATGGCCTTGAAATGGGTATAACACAAGCACCAACCTGCTGGAGATTTCCCCTTGTTTCTCCATTTCATTTGCTGGTATGATGACCGTTGAAACTTGAGAAGAACTAAATAAATCCGACGACATCTAGAAAATTGAGATGCCTGTGTCTTTAGTCTTTACAGTGGTGGTTGTGTTTTACACGACAGCTGTTTGCCATTTTTGACCTGCAATGAATTTGGAGTTTTGCTACATGATTTATTAGCCATACATTTAATGATCCTTATCTTATACATACACAAAATATCTTCCCAAAAAGAAAAATAAATGAAAATAATGGCTAGGCTAGTCAATCGGATTAATTTGTTTTGACTAACATTTGCATTGAAATTATGTTTACGCACCAATTTTATCGGCATTATTGAACAAATATTTTTTTAATAATTAATTAGAAAAATAACCCTCAAATTTGATTATTTAAATTTATTTTTCAGTCTACATAGTTTAAATTCGCGTCCTAAAAAATTGAGTTTCAAACTCGCGTCTTATAAAAAGCAAGTTCTCCATACGTAGACTGAAGGAGGTCATTTTTCTAAACAAACAAGTTTGGGGCACTACAACAAAACATGCTTTTAGCGGCATTTTTATAACCCTATAGCGACGTTTTTTAGCGCCGCTAAAAACACTCCCGGCGTTAAGAAAAACGCCGCCAAAAGAGTCGCAAGAAGCAGCGTCGCAATAGGTAGCGGCGTTTTGTCGTATAAACGCCGCTATAGGTTTTGTTCTATAGCGACGTTTGTATATTAAAACGCCGCTAGCGGCGTTTGTATATCAAAACGCCGGTAATGCTCATTCTATAGCGACGTTTGTAGAACAAACGCCGCAATAGGTCAGTGGTCTATAGCTTCGTTTGTTCTACAAACGCCGTAAAAGGTCTGAGGTCTTTAGTGGCGTTTTATATCAAAACGCAGGGAATGATGCTTCTATTGCGGCGTTTGTGTTCCTAAACGTCGACATTGGCTGCTCTATAGAGGCGTTTTTCTTGTAAACGCCACAATATGTTATGGATTTGTAGCGGCGTTTTTTCTAGCAAACGCCGCTACACTCACTGCCTCTATAAAATACATTTTTAAAATGTGAAATACCCAAATAACCTGTAAAATAATCCATAATAACATCAATTTTTTATAAAACTCCAACAATTAAGTAAAAACAACAAAAACAAATTTAAAGTCTACAACATTAAAGTGAAATATAGTTCAAGCGTTGAATTAAAATGTAGTTCAACATTTTTATTTGAATTCACACATAAATGAACTAAGATGACGAATTCTCTGGTTGGTTCTGCCTTAACATCGCCATCATTTCTTCAAATTCTTGTTGAAGCTTTTGGTATGTTGCTTCTCTCTCAGCTTCTCTTGCTTCTCTCTCGGCTTATCTTCTTACTATCTCAGCTTCTCTCCTTTCTCTTTCAGCTTCTCTCTCAGCTTCCCTTCTTACTATCTCAACTTCTCTCCTTTCTCTTTCAGCTTCTCTCTCAGCTTCTTTCCTTTCTCTTTCAGCTTCTCTCGCTTGTACCTCGGCTTGAAATTGAGATAACTATTGTTTTAACCGATTAACTTCTGCTTGAGAAGATTGGCTCTGTGATGGCATGTACTGAGACGAGTTATCCCCAAAATATTTTGTCGGGGTAACGAATGATCCTTGGCAGCGAACCCGACCATATCTTTCAGGACCCAAGACGTCAGTAATAACTTGATTTTCGATCTCTTCCATATTAACAGAACCATTAGTTGAAGCTGTAGCTTCAAACTCGGTCCTTTCCCCCCCAATTTCTCCTGACAATCAATTAAAAATGTTATACAATTGATATTAAATATAACATAATCAAGATTTTCTGTCTAATTAATATACCATAATTTCTGCATCTTCATGAGTTATAGGAGAGCCATCCTTTTTTGTGTGCGTAATGTCGAAGAGCTTTCTCCGTCCAATGCTAGTGCCTGTTGTAATTTGCTACAACGTATAATAAAAATTAATACTCACGAAAAAGTAATTCATTAAAAATTAATCAATAATTAAAAATAATAATACCTCGTCATTAGCTATATGAGCAAAACTCTTCGACCCGGCGGTGTGAGTAAACTTCTGTTTTTATCTGCTAGCAACTCCAACGCGCTCTCGATCCTACAATTTAAAATTTGCATTATGTATAAAGTCAATATTATAATGACAATTTTTTTAAAGTGCATCGATCATACCTCTCATTTCGTTGAACTCCAAAACCTGACTGCATCTTCCCATTGATATCAGAGAATTCCCGGCGGGACATTTTGCAGCTTCTCTTGAAGAGTGAGATCGTTCTTGAAATATGTCTTCTTCAAGAAACTCTTATTGTCTCTCCATTTTTTCCTAATGCATGCTTCAAATAATCGTCTGAGACTTCTAAAGAAAATTTATCCTACAAATGACACAATCAAAGAAAATATAAATATTATTTTGAATTGTAATATATTATTATTACAATGACATTATTACCTTAACAAGTTCTAGAGCCTGATTTTTGTTACTATTCAGCATCTGACGCCATGACTCATAATTGATCGGCAAAATCGCAGGGTTGTGTGCAACAATGCCTAAGTAACTGCCCAGAACACTTGCTTCTGCCCCAATGGGTTGGCCGACATCGTTTCTTGAAACTTTCACGCGTTCACCAGCGGGAAGATTGTACAATTCATTCAACGTCGTGCGCCCTCTACTCTTACGACTTTGACCATTTCCACCTATATAAGAAATAATTCGATAAAATTTTTAAAATCAAGTCAATAATAACAAACAACTAGCATTTAAATAAAGTGTTGAACATTACCATCAATCTCTATATTTTCAACTGTCTCTGGAACTTGTGAGCATCCAACACCAGACAAATCATCATCATTTGTTTCTTCTTCCTCTCTCGATACTTGAACTATCTGCAGATCACTTAATTTCCTCCTAGGCATAGTATCTACAATAAACAAAAGATAATTTTAGTAATTAGAGACAACAATACTATTATAAATTAATAAGTTAAGATGTAAAACTTACTACATTGTTATGCAGTTAGTTTTCATTAAAATCTTCATTAATGTCCTCTCGAACCCATTGGAATTGTGAACTAGAACTAGGGATTGTTCTATCTAAATTTTGTGCTGCAAAAGGCAGAGTTTCTGATCTTATTTCAATGTCATCTCTATTTCCATCACTGATGTCTATCAAGTCTCTAGGAGTGTTACGAAGTACAACATACCAACCCTCTTTTGTTGGATCAGGGCAATATAAAACTTGTTTGACTTGAGAAGGAAATACATATGGTTCGTCCATCAATTGGTGACCTGTGTGAATTAACCGAGAGAAGTTCACCATTGTAAAACCAAATTGATCTCTTCTAATGCCTCGAGCCGTATTTACATTGGCCCAGTCACAACGAAATAACACAACTTTCTGTTTGCCATAATAATCCAACTCAATAATGTCTGTAAGAATTCCATAATATTCTACATCTCCCACCACAAGATGATTGTCCTTAGCACTAGCATAACTTGTAGTTGAAGAAGTTACAACTACTTCACAATTTTGTGTCCTCCTTAATCTTTCTCGAGATTTCGTGTGGAACCTAAACCCGTTAATGATAAAGGCATTATATCTTTTAACAATTCTATTTGGTCCTTGAGAAAGCCACTTAACCTCCTCACTAACTTATCTCCCACACCAAACCTATTACACGTAAAAGGTGAATAAGTTATCATTTATATTGATGTAGCAAAGGAAGAAAAATTATTAGGTACATGTAGTACAAAGATTCAGTTGCTTATCATCTTCGCTAACCAATCATGGAAATTTTCTATGAACAACTTATGAATTTCTCTTTGATGTAATCTTCGGGAGCATACTTGAGATTGTAGCTCTTCTTTAAATTCACTACAAAGTAAGCTACGTGGTTAAAGAATGTGTAATATAAAAGATGAAGTGAATATATTAGAATTTATATAAACTTAAGTCCGTAAGGGCTCTGTTGGGTCATGACGGAAAAGAACATATTCGCTTGTACCCCAAGACTTGTCATCTAATTGTGCAATTTCAACTTTGTCGAGTGGTTCACCAAAACTTTGAAACAAATAAGTCTCAGCTAAGTTATTATTGTTGCACACTTCATTTCTATGTGGTATATTAAATCTCGTTTCAACATCTTCCAAATATCTAGAGCAAAAAGTCAAACATTCCTCTGCTAAATACCCTTCAACAATTGATCCTTCTGGATAACACTTATTGCGACAGTAAGACTTCAACTTGCTCAAGAACCTAGACCGTAATAAACAGAACATTATATAAGTAGTTGTAATTAAATGAATTGTTAAATGGTGTGAATATATGTTAAACAATTTATACCTCTCAATAGGATACATCCACCGATAGAAAACTGGTCCACCAACTTTAGCTTCGTGAGGGAGATGAACCAACAAAAGCACCATAATTGTAAAAAATGAAGGTGGAAATATCTTCTCCATGTTGCATAAAGTCAATGCGACTCGATCTTGTAATTTATCAAGTTCTTCAACCATCAAAACTTTCCCACAAATAGTTTTCATTGCATTAGAAAGTTCAATAATACAAGATGTCACCTCAGTTGACATACAACTGCGTAATGCAACTGTCATTAAATCTTGCATCAATATGTGATAATCATGTGACTTTAGAGAATAAAGTCTTCTATCTTTAACACTGACACATCGAGATATATTTGATGCATACCCATTTGGGACCTTTATATCTTTCAACAGAGTGCAAAATACTTCTTTTTCTTTCTTTGACATCGTAAAAATAGAAGGCGGTAAAGAAAATTTTCCATTACGAAGTTCTTGAGGATGAAGATCATGCCGAATTCCCATGTCAACTAAGTCAAGTCGACTCTTTAAATTGTCTTTAGATTTTCCATCGACATTGAGAATGGTCCCAATAATGTTCTCACAAACATTTTTCTCAATGTGCATTACATCAAGATTATGTCTCAAAATGTTATGCTTCCAGTAAGGCAACTTGAAGAAAATACTTCTCTTTTTCCATAACTCTGCCTCATTTGGATCATCCTCTTCATCAGAGTCATCATCACTAAGCTGCTAAAGCTCACGGTCATACACCTCTTTTGTCGTCTTCTTTGATCGTGGGTTTGGTGGTTGGTTCGTTTTTCCATAAGTGAACTTGATATGTTTCGACATCGACAAGATATCAGACCCGATTGTTTGCTCAGGAGCTTTTCTGAACTCTTCAGTACCATCAAGCATATTATTTTCATATCTAAATCTATGATTTTCATCTAACCACGGACGGTGTCCCATGTAAGAGAACTTCTTTCCATTATACAACCACTTCGAGCATGTCTGTGCAGCGCAACAAGGACGAGCATAACGACCTTTGGTACTCCACCCAGATAAATTTGCATAAGCGGGAAAATCATTAATAGTCCTCAATAAAGCTGCACGCAAATTAAAGTTCTCATTCTTCAACACATCATATGTTTCGACACCCACCCATAATTGTTTCAACTCCTCAATAAGAGGTTGCATGTAGATGTCAATATCATTCCCTGGACCTTTCTCACCTGGGATTATCATGGATAAAATAAATGATGATTGTTTTTTGCAAATCCATTGAGGCAAATTGTAAGGAACAAGTATAACAGGCCAAGTATTGTATGAAGTACTCATGATTTTAAAAGAATTAAACCCATCATAAGCAAGACCGAGCCTAACATTGCGAGGATCTCCTGCAAAACTTGGAAATTTTTGGTCAAATGTCTTCCAAGCTAAAGAATCTGCAGGATGCCTTAATAATCCATCATCTGTTCGTCCATCGTGATGCCACCTCATAGACTCAGCAGTCTTTGAAGACATAAAAAGTCTTTGAAGCCTGGGTATTAGAGGAAAATATCGCAGAATCTTTATTGGCTTCTTTCTTGCTCGTGTTGCAACTTCGTCTTCACTCATATTTTTTGTGTCCCCATTCATCCACCGAGATTTACCGCATACATGATAGAACTCTTGGTTTTTTCTATCACCCCAATACAACATGCAATCATTCGGACAACTATGAATTTTCTCATAACCAAGCCCCAAATCATTTATCATTTTTTCATATCTTTACCGGATTGAGAATTTTGCAAAAGGAAAAATTTCACTCAAAAACTCTAATAATTGCGTAAAAGAGTTACCGGTCCACCCTCCCAAGCATTTTAAATGGAAAAGGCGAATGCAAAAGGAGAGTTTTGAATATTTGGATCCCTCATAAAGTGGTTCATTCATTTCATTAAGCAGATTGTAAAACTATGAATTTTCTCATAACCAAGCCCCAAATCATTTATCATTTTTTTCATATCTTTACCGGATTGAGCAATTTTTGCAAAAGGAAAAATTTCACTCAAAAACTCTAATAATTGCGTAAAAGAGTTATCGGTCCACCCTCCTAAGCAGTTTAAATGGAAAAGGCGAATGCAAAAGGAGAGTTTTGAATATTTGGATCCCTCATAAAGTGGTTCATTCATTTCATTAAGCATATTAAATGCATCTCGCAACATACCCTCCATGTCAATCCACGATGAGAATTATGATGAAAAGGTGGATTACTCGTGGAAGAAACTGTACGAGATGTCAACTCTCCATGGAATACCCATTTTCTATAACCCGGAACAAAGCCAAAAATGACTAGATGTTCGTGCACAACTTCACGAATGTGCCAATTAATGTTAACACACTTCTTACAGGGGCAAAGAATCATATTTTCTTGGCTTGCATTTGCAAAAGCTAAATTTAGAAAATATTCTACTCTATTTCGATAGTCGGCGTTTACCCTTGGCAAATTCATCCAACTCATATCCATTTTCAATTTCTGTCATATCCAAATTAAAGATATAAACTACCTATCCATTTTCATTCATGTAAACGTCTAAGAATGTGTGACAAGGCAAATACATTTCAATCTAAGTCAAGAAACTTACATCAAATCTCAAAAGAAGACAAGATTTTCCAACTCCAGAATCACCAGTAAGCAGAAGCTTGAAGAGATAGGCACTACAAAATATACAACCAGATAATATCAACACATATTCAACTGATGCAAGAACATAATATCTCCAGGTAATATCAAAGTAGAATGACCCCCCACAGAAATCAGTGCATGCAACTTTTGATCACTCAAGAAAATATAAACTGTTTCAATGCAAACCAAGTGCGGGAGACATCTAAAATTGATGTATCTAGCAAAAAGAAAAAGAAAAATAAAAGATGTTGATACGAATATTAGACCATTCATGTTCGTTAGTTTTGAAAATTTTGCAGCCTTGTATCAAGTATTAAGCAATTGCTATAAACCTAATTAGTTAGTTTCCTATTGACTTGTACGTGAATTTATGACTACTAAATGTTAGGTATTTAACTTAACTTTTTTGTTCAAGGAAATCTTCACCTGCACTGGTTTTGTTTGCATTGGGTACATCTTAGTTTTTAATGTTGAAGTAGAGTCAAACAAAGTTTTTTGATCCCTTTATGTTACCCATTGCAAGCTAGCCTCCTTTTGGTTTTTATTTTCCTGGTGATGCATTTACTCTTCCATTATTTTTATGCTTATTTTTCTCTTGGGGAAGAGACAATATTTTCTACCATGCAAATCAACTCAGTGCATAGTTCCATTTTTTTAACCCTTGAGTGGAAACACATGGAATTAATGTTAAGACAAAGAAAAAGAAAATCACCCTTGGGACACAAGTGTTTTGTCTGCAATCAAAGCTCTTAACTTAATTTTCAGCCTCTTTGGTGCCTAAATTCCCTGATCTTATGGTTTAGTGATGAACTGTTATGTCAGAATTCAACCACATGGTGGGTAGAAGAGGGATATAATTCCTTATAAAAGGTAAGGTTTTAAGACAAGAGATGTTCTTATTTTTGGACCATTTAGCTGCTACTACTTCTAAAGATAGGGCTTGAGGCGAAGTGTATGCTTTGGGGATGATTTGCTTGCTCTAGTGTCTAAATCTTTTATATTATACAATTTTGTTAAATTTAAAATTTATAAATTTAATTTGGAATTTATGATTTAGACTTAAAGTTAGAAATTTAATTTTTAAAATTTATAATCTAAATATATATATATATATATATATATATATATATATATATATATATTGTGTACCAAAATATAACCTTAACTTAAATCACCCAATAGAAAACAACTCAATCCAATTTTGAGTAGATTCATAATATCTAATTATTTTATTTAATAAAAAAATTCAAACGATAAACATATATGCTAATAAAAACATTATTCTTGATAGAGGTCCACTCAAGCTAAAGATATTCATCTTGTATGTATTTAAATCTCAATATAAGAATTTAATATTTCTCTATTTAATAAAAATATTATTTTAGATAAATATGTTAAATAATTTACACTACTAACCAAGCCGAAACTAGAACACAGTTTTACAACCAAAATTGATGTTTAATTTTGTTGTCCAAAGTACAAATTTACCCTTGTAATTTCATTATTTTTCATGTGATTGATGGAAGCATAGTTAGAATAACAAGCATTGGATTTAGGATCTACTTTGAATATCACAAAATTAAGGGTTAATATTTGATATACTGCCCATGTAAAAAAAGATACACAAGCATGCATATTTTCAAGCTTAAATCTAAAATTTAAATTCCCTAAGATTCTAAAACTCTAACCCCAAAACCTAAACTCTAAACCTTAAACTCTAATCATAAATCCTAAATTATAAACACTACAACCTATACAATAAACTACATCATCTGGTATATTCTATGCATGTTGGCTTTATTACATCCAATTTGTATATATGTACAGAAACCAGTCCAATTTGTATATTCTATGCAGGTCCACAAATAGAGAAGGGTAAACACCTCAGTCCCCCCTTTCATTTATTTATGTACAGCAACCAGTCTATTATAACAACTGAAGAAATAAGAACTGAAGAAAGAATATGCAACATTGAGAAGGAAGCTTAAAGCTTATTTTCAAGTGACAAGACAAGCAGGGCCAATGGAGACCGCATGTCGCCCCAAATAACAAAGAGCTGGAGATGTTATGATCCATGATGCAGAAATAAGAACTGCATTGATATGCAGAAATAAGAATTGCAATATCAACGAACTTGATATTTTCATCTTAATTCAAAAAGACCACTAACCTATTCACCGAGAAGCACGACCGAGAAGCTTGAGCGAGAGGAGCGACGGTCGACGACGAGGAGCACGGCCGGCCAAGACCGACGACCACGAGTAGCACGACCACGAGCGACACGGCAAAGAGGAGCGGGAGCGGCTAGGGCACAGATTTGGGGATTTTTAATTTGCACGATATTTCTGTCTGAGAGATTGAGGGGTATATTTGATTAAAACGGTATGTTTAACCTAGCGGCGTTTCCTAAAACAAACACCACTAAACTTATACCTATGGCGACATTTTTAGTAAAAAAACGCCACTAACCCACCACATATTGCGGCGTTTTTAGTAACAAACGCCACAACACTACACCTATTGTGGCGTTTTTCGTAACAAACGCCACTAACCCTACACCTATTGCGGCGTTTTTAGTAACCCTTCTATGAGTGTTTGATTTGATCCTCAAATTGTTGGATATATTACGTATGATTGATAGGGAAAATAAGCTAAATTTTAAGTCAAAATCTACGGCTACGCTTTCTTTGCTTTTTTGGGCGATGCACCTTCTTTTTCTTTTATCCACTCTCTAAGTGTAAAGCGATTAATAATGGATAAAAATAGAAGAAAAGTTAAGAGTTCGATTAAGTTCAATCATGAATTTAAATAACGGTCTACGTTTGTTATAACAATTGTTACATAGTGGTTTTGCCACTTCAAAATTATGATACTTTTGTTTTTTGAAAAATTCACGATCGTAATACTTACAATGGTCGTGATTACATCCGTTATGCGACCGAA
Organism: Hibiscus trionum; assembly: GCA_030270665.1. NCBI lineage: Eukaryota > Viridiplantae > Streptophyta > Magnoliopsida > Malvales > Malvaceae > Hibiscus > Hibiscus trionum. The sequence goes on along the minus strand of BSYR01000026.1, from coordinate 32,231,540 downwards.
AATACAAATCTCTATATTGAACCTTTAATCTCATTAACTATTTATCCGTGATTACATCCGTTACGCGGCTGTTGGCTCGTATACAAGGCATTGAGAAGAGGAATGAATTTACCAATAATGATAATCTCCTTGATCTTGAGAGGAATCTAAAGAAGGATTTAAGCACGGTGCTCGCTCAGGAGGAAAGTATTTGGTTTCAGTGTTCTCGTGCTCGTTGGATTCAAGACGGTGATCGCAATACACGGTTTTATCACCAAGCTACTAAAGCTCGTCACAACCGCCGAATGATTAAAATGATACGATTAAGTGATGGTAGTTGGTGTGATAATTTTCAGCTTATGCGTAATGAAGCTGTGAAGTTCTACAAGGGCCTTTTCTGTTCGTCAGGGTCCATGCTACCTGATTGTTTGCCGAGGAATTGTTTTGAACCCTTATCGACTGCTGAGAAAGCTCGCCTTGTGTCATATGTTACGGAGGAGGAGGTGCGTAATGCTGTTTTTGATATGGATCCTTTAAAAGCACCCGGAATTGATGGGATTCATGCGATGTTCTACCAACGTAATTGGGGTGTGGTTGGTGCAAGTGTTATCGCCTTTGTTCGGGAGTGTTTTGAAAAACAAGAGGTTCAGGATGAAATCAACAGGACCATTTTGGTTCTTATTCCCAAGGTCGTTTCGCCGGAGTATTTTTCGCAATTTAGGCCGATAAGCCTCTGTCCAGTGATTTACAAGTCATTGACGAAAGTGATTGTCAATAGACTTAAACCTTTGCTTCCTAATTTGATTTCGCCATCGCAAGTGAGTTTCGTTCCTGGTAGGAGTATCATGGATAATGTAATTTTGGCACAGGAAGTAATCCATTCTATGCGCGTGAGGAAAGCTCGGAAAGGATGGATGGCTTTGATGATAGACCTCGAAAAAGCATATGACCGTCTGGAGTGGAGTTTCATAGCTACTACGCTTACGGATGTTGGTTTGCCGGATGATTTTATTGGTCTAATACAACTCGGTTTCGACTCAAGTTGCTTGGAATGAGGAGTTGTCTGAAAGTTTTAAACCAACTCGTGGTATTCGGCAAGGGGATCCGATGTCTCCATATATTTTTGTCTTGTGTATGGAGCGTCTTTCCCAAGCGGTAAATGTGGAAATTGGTAATCGAAGATGGAAGGAGATAAAATTAAGTCGTCATGGCCTTGGTATCTCACACTTGTTCTTTGCTGATGACATTGTTCTGTTTGCTGAGGTGACTGTTAATCAAATGCATGTTATTCGACAGGTTCTTGACTCTTTTTGTATAGCGTCTGGTCATAAGATAAGCAACGCTAAGACCAATATCTTCTTTTCTAAGACCGCTAGTGTGGATGTTCGAGCTGAAATTTTCCATGACTTTGGTTTTAATGAGGTTGCAGATTTAGGAAAATACCTTGGTATACCCCTCCTACACAATCGGGTTACGAAGGCGACGTACAGTTATTTGGTTGAAAAGGTTAGAGGTCAACTCGTTTCGAGGCCGGCGAAATCTCTCGCTTTTGCAGGGCGGGTTACTCTTGCTAAATCAGTGTTGCAGTCTATTCCGTACTACACAATGCAAGCGACTTGGTTGCCTAAGAGTATATGCATGGAATTGGAAAAATTGATTAGAGGTTTCATTTGGGGAAGCTCATTGAATCACAAAGGTGTTAATTTGGTAAGATGGGATGAGGTGCAATCGCCAATCGAAAATGGTGGCCTTGGTATTCGGAATTTGGAGTGTGTTAATCAAGCGTTTCTCATGAAATTGGGCTATCAAATTATTACTGAGAGTAACAAGCTGTGGGTTCAAGTTGTTCGAGCGAAGTACAAAGTGGAAGGTATTCTCCCTACTAGCATTCGGACACGTAATTGTTCTCGTTTTTGGTCTGGGATGTGTAGTGTTTGGGATTCAGTTATTGCAGGGATGGGTTGGATTGTGCGCGATGGCTGCCTTGTTGATTTTTGGTATGATGATTGGTTGGAATCACATGGTCCTTTATTTCATTTTTATCAACAATATGGAAGGCCAGCCCCTTGTCCAGTAATATCCTTTGTTACTGATGGTTCTTGGGACATTCATAAGCTTGGTGTTGTGCTACCCGAGGCATGTGTACAACAGATTATAGCTGTTTATCCTCCGTCGCCACATTTAGGCCAAGATCGCCTCGGCTGGAAGGATGATAGAAGAAGGAATTTTACAGTGAAGTCTGCTTATACGAGCCTTGTGGGTAGTACGAATATGCAGGGCTCCAATGTAATATTTATAACAACTTCTATACTTCTTCTTTGCAGGATTGGCTTCAATCAAACCTTGCTGATAATGGACCTTTTGCGAGTATTATGAACAATTGGAAGGTGCTCTTTGCCATCCTTTGTTGGAAAATTTGGCAGCGAAGGAATAGGAAGCTATTTGATCCCGATTTTGTGGATACCGAGGATGTTGTTAGAGCATGTTTATACTACATGGAAGATGTGGTTGCGGCGAATGTCAAGCCACGTATTATGGATGGTCGACAGAATGATGTAAGTCGTATTGTTGTGCCGGTTTGGAGATGCCCTCCTGTTCAATGGGTAAAACTTAATGTTGATGGAGCTGTGAATATGTCCACCAAAGCGGCTGCAATTGGAGGTGTGTGTCGCTCGGATGTTGGCGATTGGTTATTTGGCTTTAATAGAAGACTTGGCTACTGTTCGATTCTAAACGCTGAACTTTGGGCGATTTTAGAGGGTCTTCGTCATGTGTGGCGTTGTGGATTTCGTCGCGTCGAACTTGAATCGGATAGCACGGAAGCGGTGTGCTGTGTTTTAGATGGTTCAAGGTCTAGGACTGCTAACACATTAGTCATTGTCATAGAGGAATTGTTGAAGCGTGATTGGGAGGTGGTGGTGAAATGCATCGGACGGGAATCTAACAATGTTGCAAATTGGTTTGCCAAGGAGGCTCGCGATCAAGATTTAGGTGATTGTTTCTTTGAAACACCACCCCTAGGCGTGTGGGCGCTGCTGGAAAATGAAAAGCAAAATGGTGCAGCTTTGGGTTAGAAGTTGTTTTCATGTTTTGCGGCATTTGCTGCTTTGGTGGTTGTCATGTTTGATAGTTGTATTTGTGGTGTTCTTTGTGTAATCAATAGCCCTACAACATGCACTCTTTTCCTCCATTAGGTATAGGGAGGTTTTTTAACGAGGCATGGTATAGGTGCTTTCCTTCCCTTATAATCGAAAAAAAGAAATCTATGGCGGCGTTTTTAGTAACAAACGCCACTAACCCTACACCTATTGCGGCGTTTTCAGTAACAAACGCCACTAACCATACACATATTGCGGCGTTTACTACAAAATGCCACTAACATGAAACCTATAGCGGTGTTTACGGTAGAAAACGCCACTAACATGAAACTGGTTGCGGCGTTTATTGAAGAAAACGCCAGTATATGTCACCCTATGGCGGCGTTTAAAAAAAAACGCAGTCATTGTTGTCGTTTTGTGGCGTTTCTTTTAAAAATGCCGTTATAAGTGAAATGTTGGTGGCATTTGTTTCGAAAACGCCACGAATAGCGCCGCCATAGAACAAGTCTGGTGTAGTGGGGTTATTTTCTAATTAATTATTAAAAATAGAATATTTATATAAAAATGCCAAATTTATCTAACGTTCAAAATATAACGCCCTAAACATGGCGTCGCATTTAGGCCTCAAGCCCAAACCCATTCATAAAATTTTGCAACTAGATTTAGCTTAAATCATAAAACATAGTTAAATCGATTGCATGAGAGCTCTAATTTAAAACAAGCTAACTAAAAGCATTCGATATGATTAACAAATCCAAATAAAGTTACAAATATAAATCAAGGGTCCAATGAATACATCGCCCGACAAGCCTAAATATTGTACTCTTGATCACATCGATGAACTAAAATTTTACTCCTATGGGGCTCCTTTGAATGCAGCGCATCAATCTAAAAACCTGCACACGAAAACAATGAATCCAAACGATGAGCTCATAAATCTCGGTTGATACAACTCTACTCTATCATGCTTCATGCATACAATAAACATAAGCACGTAGCTAAGCAAGATGATATGACAGTTAAAATGATATATGACGCTAACATTAGTCGCCTAAACACATGCTAATCAACATCACAACATCAATGGGGTACACAAGGCCCAAGTATACCATAGCACATCAACGTAGGAGTGAGGCCCGGGTCACATAACATCAGGAACATACACGCAATGGGTGAGGTCGGGTCACGCAACATCAGAACCTACACCTTGGGTGCGGCCGGGCCACTTAGCATCAGAACATACACACGTATTCGGAATCCCCCTCGAGTACCATCAAATGAGGCTCGAGTCATATAGCATCGTTAACCTCCAATTTGATAATTCTCTTACCTTGGTGTTTCAACACGCCTTGGGTATCCGAATCCCATCAAACAAGTGCCCACTCGGCACACCACATCAAGCACATAACCGTACCATCCTATGGTTGCTAACAACATATAAGTCACCCAAGGCATTTACCGAGTTCTTAACCTTTATGCTCTAGTATAAGGATATTTCTCAGTTTCTCAGTTTTACAATTCATTTTAAGACTTTAAGGGTCCATTGAATCGAACAATATCATTTTTCAGCTCTCGAAAAAAAACTCACATTTTTGGACAGACTGCTCAAAGGGTACCGATACCCTACCATGTGTATCGATACTCTTCTTTGGGTATCGATACTTATTATACTCGTACCGATACATGACTTCTCAGGGAAAGGGGTTGGCTGACAACCCTGTACCGGTACATGGGGCAGTGTACCGATACACTCCCAAGCGTATCGATACATATTTTTGCTACTGAAATTTGATGCATCAGGGGTTACTGATACCGCTTTTAGGCGTACCAATACCCCCTTTAAGAATGGCTTAATTTCATCGGTTTTAACACAAGGTACCAATACGCTTTCAAATCGTATCGGTACTCAAACCCAAAATTTATTTTTTGGAGTTCAAAATTCACCTCTCAAGCCTCCAAAACCCAGAGGTAAGACTCAAATTCGAACCTACAATTTATGGAAAGTAGTTTAAGTTGTTCCCTACCATTTTTACACCATTTTAACAACAATTTCAAGTTCCACCATTAACACCCATAACCAAGCATTCAAACACCCAAATCATCAACCGAGTATACAAGACCTCATATTTAGGATATTAAAGAAACAAAGGGAGTTGAAAGTGTACTAAACTTCCCTCAAAGCTAAAAAACGACCCCAATTTCCTCCTTAGCTCAACCCTTCCTCTTTCCTTGGTCTTTGGAGTGCTCTCCAACCTCCTTAGCTACAATTAAAATATTGCAAAACGAGTTACAACACTATTAAAAGGAAGTACATGTGACAAACCGAGATTCTAACAACAAAAATAAGGTTAAAACTTCCATTCTCGTTCATCCACACCAAACCCCCCACTAAAACCTGTGATTTTCAACCACCACCAAACTTAGTCATTCTTACCTCAAAGAATCATTTGATGCTATTTTTAACTTCCTCAAGCCACAATCCGAGAATACAACTCCAAACAATAAAGATTGCTCCATTGTCTTGAATCTCAAATAAAAAATGGGGAGGAAAGATGGGAGAAGAGAGGAGACGAGAGTGAGGTCATACACTCTTATTTTTCAGCCCATAAATGAGCTTTCTCAACCATCCACCTTCAAAGAAGAGCATTTTACCAAAATACCCTTCTTTGACTCCTCTTAACCCAAGCTTTCAAGTCCAACAACATAGGGGAAGCCCACTAAAGCTTCTTTAGGCACCCGAAGGCCCAAATCATGGCCCAAAACACCAAGCCCACAACTTGGGATTAATCCGACACATGAATTCTAAAATCTGAGTCATTACACAAAAAGTGTCGTTGATTGATAAGTAACGACGATCAGAGTCATTAGCTGAAAAATTTTAGGTTTCGTTTGTCATTGTTGCAACTAAGTGGTTGTTGGGACTGCAACACCTGTTTACAAAAGCTGAAAAATTTAGCTGCCAATAAACACCCGTTTAGGCATTAAAAATGGTGGACAAATGCTCGTTAGATTACTAAACGTAACTAAAAACGAGGCCTTAGTGATGTGAAGTGTAGAGGAAAAAGAGATAAATTGTTCCATTCTTTTCCTTTTTATTTTTGTTCAAGTCTTATCTTTATATAAATTTTATAAAAATAAAGAAAATAAAAGCAGAAAGAAACGAATACCCTTGATTTCCCTTTTCCTCTCACATTTTCTAGTCATCAATTTCATCATCATCATCATCTTCTTCTTCTTCTTCTTATTTTCGCCATTGATGATACTGTATTTTTAGAGAGACAAAATTTAAAAGGGTAAACTATACTAATGACCACCAAACTATAGGGTTGGTGTCGATTTGACCACTATATTTTCAATTGTGTTAAATATACCACATAACTATTTAATTGGTTCCAATGTAGCCACCTGCCGTTAAAAAAAACGGAAAAGTTGACGGGGCTGTTAAAATAATTGGTATAATTACAAATTTGGTCCCCTTTATCTATACAATCTATCAATTTGATCCTAATTTTAATCTAATAAAAATTTATTTATTTTAATTAGGTGGTGACACGTGTCACCACCTAATTGGGGAATTTTAATTATTTTTATTTAATTAAATTAATTAATTTTCCCCTCCAATCAGATGGTGACACGTGTCACCTTGATTGGAGTAGGAAAAATGAAAACCAAGAAACCACTGGTGCTAGGAATTGAACCTTGGACCTTTGGGGAGTAGCACACACAAGTTTGCCACTAAGCCAAGCATATACTTGTGATATGCAATACTAATAATAATATATGTGTTATCAGGAGGAACAACGTCAAACTAACATCAAATATACAATACAAACAGCTCTAAGATGTGAAGCACAATACAAAAATGATTTGGGCACATGGTGTTTTCCGGTGCACTTTGAGACTTGCAAAAACCTCGAACTTTTTGAAATCGCACACATGATATCCCCAGGGCATCTGGAAAGTTGCAAAGCAAAAAACACAGACAGAGAGAGGCTACAAATTTACAATGTTGCCTCAGACTCAGAGTGAAACCCTACAACAAAGAACAAACCCTTGAAGCTGCAGTAGTGTGTTTCTGATATCTGATCTTTACTAATCTTTACTGAAATAGTGAACCACATTTCCATCATACAATCCTTGCTGCATTTCTGGCACTGCTGCATGGCTTCTCCACACGTTATTGCTGATGGCCTTTCTTCTCAAGTACCCCAAGATCTAAAAACTAGTGTTTTTCAATGCGTTTTAAAGGACTTGGAAGTGTTGGAACATCCTGAAGATCTGTCGGCCGAGAGTTTGTTTTGGCCATTCGGGGGATATGTTTTTTGCAGCCTAGAGGGTGCCATTTGTGTCGAGAATGCGGCATCTGTTATTCGGATGATGTATTTGATGATGGCAATGGGATCACCAAGTTGTTGCATCGAGGACCATCTCAAGTATGGAGAGTATGTAGGGAATGTTTCTAAACAGTTTTTGAAGGCCAAAAACTTTCGTGAAAATGGCGATGGCCTACCTGATTCAAGCTTTGAAGCTAGATTGGCATTGGCATTGCAGTCTTCGGATTTAACCGACAAGGTACTTGGTTCCCTTCCCTTACAGGATATAAATCTAAAAACAGTCAAATTTTCACATTATGATTTAGTTTCTGATCTTGTTTGGTAATGAACTCACAGGAACCGGTTCAAGTTCAAGACCTTTGCTTTTCCATGCAAAACTCGAACCTGAGGAAAAATGTTGCAATTATGGCCAAGGAGTGCCTACAGATGGGTCAAAACGATTTATCTTGTTAGTTTGACGTTGTTCGTTCTGATAAAACATATATTATTATTAGTATAGCATATCACAAATATATGCTTGGCTTGGTGGTAAACTTGTGTGTGTTACTCCCCTAAGGTTCTAGGTTCAATTCCTAGCAATGGTGGTTTGTTTGTTTTTATTTTTCCTACTCCAATCAGGACGTGACACGTGTCACCATTTGATTGGAGTAGGAAAATTAATTAATTTAGTTAAATAAAAATAATTAAAATTCCCCAATAAGGTGGTGACACGTGTCACCACCTAATTAAAATAAATAAATTTTTATTAGATTAAAATTAGGATCAAATTGATAGATTGTATAGATAAAGGGGACTAAATTTGTAATTATACCAATTATTTTAACAGCCCCATCAACTTTTCCGTTTTTTTTAACGGCAGGTGGCTACATTGAAACCAATTAAATAGTTATGTGGTATATTTAACACAATTGAAAATATAGTAGTCAAATCGACACCAACCCCATAGTTCGGTGGTCATTAGTATAGTTTACCCAATTTAAAAAGAGATCAAAAGTCTAAATATATGGTTAATTTAGTAGGAGTTTAAGAGAGTATGATCAAAGCTTCATTTTGAAAATATTAAACTTGTTATCCAAGCATGTACTGAAATCCTTAAACTTTAACCATCATTTTTCTTCATACACGAGTTCTGAATCCGAAGAATTGATAACTAATAGTGATATTTGTAATAGGCTCAATGGCTCCAATGGCCACTAAAGTATACACTTTAAACCAAGTTGGTCCCTAAAGAATTTTTCGGGACATTTTGCACTCAAACATTAAATCGTGACCTCAATTGCCCTTACCGTTAACTCTTGTTAAAATTTTTTATGAACTAATCAGAATGTGCTACGTGTCACTAATAAACAAAAAAATTAGCTAACTTTAATAAAGGGGGTAAATTACACATTAAGTGTGTCAATTTTTTATTTTTGTTCAATTTAGTCCTAAAAATCTTTATTTATCCCAAAATTGACCCCAATTTCTTTCTAGTTTTTATAATTTAGTCCAATATTTTTAATATTATGATATTTTTGTTCAATTTAATCCTCAAAATCTTTATTTAACCCACAATTGCCCCTATTACTTTATATTTATTTTATAATTTAGTCTAATATTTTAAATATAATTGTATTTTTATTATATTTAGCCCTAAAAATCTATATTTAACCCGAAATTGATCCTTATTTCTTTATAATTTTTATAATTTAGTTCAATATTTTAAACATAATAATATTTTTGTTCAATTTAGTCAAAAATTCATTGCTTAATCCGAAATTAACCCAATTTCTTTCTATTTTTTTATAACTTAGTCCAATATTTTAAATATAATTATATTTTTGCTCAAATTAGTGTTAAAAATATTTATTTAACCCACAATTAACCTCGATTTCTTTCTAATTTTTTATTTAGTCAAATATTTTAAATATAATGATATTTATGTTGAATTTAATCCTAAAAACCTTTATTTAACCTAAAATTGGCTCTGATTTCTATCTAATTTTTTTTATTTAGTCCAATATTTTTAATATGATGATATTTTTGTTTATTTTAGTCCTAAAGATCTATATTTAACCCGAAATAGACCATTATTTCCTTATAATTTTTATAATTTAGTCCAACATTTTAAATATAATTATATATTTTTTAATTTAGTCACACAAATCTTTATTTAACACGAAATAACCCCAAATTCTTTCTAATTTTTATAAATTTTATCATTATTTCCTTATATTTTTGTTTTATGTTTTGGGAGTCGGATAGCGGTGCCAAGTGATGTTGAGTTGAGGCGCACTATTCTGACTGAAGCTCATAGTAGTCCTTTTGCTATGCATCCTGGTAGTACAATGATGTACCGTGATTTGAAGGATGAGTACTATTTGGTGGGATTGAAGAAAGATGTCGCTCAGTTTGTTAGCAAATGCATGGTTTGTCAGCGGGTTAAGGCTGAACATCAGTTTCCTTCAGGGTTGTTGCAGCCGTTAAGGATTCCATAATGGAAGTGGGAGAGGATCACTATGGACTTTGTGTCTGGTTTACTATTATCACCATCAAAGAAGAATTCTGTTTGGGTGATTGTGGATCGCCTTACGAAGTGTGCGCATTTCTTGCCTGTGCATACTACGTATACCTTGGATAAGCTTGCGGAGTTGTACATTGCTGAGATTGTACGTTTGCATGGAGTACCAAAGTTTATAGTGTCAGATAGAGATCTGAGGTTCACCGCAAGGTTTTGGGAATGTTTACATCAAGCTTTGTGTACGCGGCTGAATTTCAGTACTTCCTATCATCCGCAGACGGATGGACAGTCAGAGCGTGTTATCCAAGTACTTGAGGATATGTTGAGGTGATGTGTTATTGAGTTTCAGGGCTCTTGGGAGAAGCACTTGCCTTTGGTGGAGTTTGCTTATAATAACAGTTACTAGGCAAGTATTCAAATGGCACCTTATGAGGCTTTATACGGGAGGAACTGCAGAACTCCTCTTTGTTGGGCTGAAACGGGACAAAAGTTGGTCTCGATGCCGGCTTTTTTTGAAAGGAACCACTGAGAATGTGAAGCTCATTTGTGAGAGTTTGAAGGCAGTATCAGACCGACAAAAGTCTTACGCGGATTTGAAGCGTAAGGAGATAGAATTTGCTGTGGGTGAGCGTGTGTTTTTGAAAGTTTCACCTTGGAAGAAGGCGATGAGATTTGGACGGAAGGGCAAGTCGACTCCAAGGTTCATTCGACCATACGAGGTGATAAAACGTGTGGGTCCTGTTGCCTACAAGCTTAGACTACCTCAAGAGTTAGAAAAGATACATAATGTGTTTCATGTATCCATGCTTCAGAGGTATAGATCGGATTCGTCGCATGTTATGCCCGTGGAAGTGGTTGAGCTGAACCCAGACTTGACATATGATGAGGAACCCGTTGAGATTTTGGATTCGGATAGTAAGGTTCTCTGGGGTAAGACCATCGAGCTGGTCAAAGTCTTGTGGAGACATCGTGCTGTTGAGGAAGCCACGTGGGAAAGGAAGGATGACATGAAGAAGCAATTTCCTTACATTTTCCTCCAGGTGAATTTCGAAGACAAAATTTATTAAGTGGGGGAGAGTTGTAACACCCTGTTTTTGGGCCTAAATGTTTTAGAGGTTGAATCGGGCCGGTCGAGAACGGTTCGAATCTTTAAGGGAGGTTTAGGGAACACCTAGTTCGAGATGCTTTAAAAATATGGAAAAATATCTAAAAATCCTCATTTATTATATAAATGGTTATGGTGAAAACAATTTTACAAAATGTGATTTGGAAATACAACATTTCGGTGTAGTGACCAAATTGCAGTTTTTGCAAAAGTTGACTAGTGACTGTTTTGTAAAGGATTGAAACTTTGAATCTTTAAGGAGCTAATTTTACCAAAATGTTTTTATCAGATTTCTCTTTAATTTGGGAGTTTTTAATAATGTTTTAATTAAGGAATAAAAGAGAATTAAAAAGAAAATCTAAGTTGACTTTTTCATAACTACCTTACGTTAGTTTTCTCTCATTTCATTTTCTCTCAACTTCCACTCAGCCAAACACATTTCCCTCACCAATTAACCTTTGATTTTCATCTCTTTTGTTGAGATTTCATTCTCCTAAGGATTTCTAATCTTTACCTCATCAAAACCTTTTGTTTTTACTTTGGATTTTCAAGGAATCTTGCCCAAATTGAGAAGAAATTAGCCATTAGAGGTAAGCTTCGTCCTTCTCCTCTAATGATCAGTTATTTACTAAAATTTCCAATTTATCAATCCTTTGTTAATGATTTCCGAGTTGCTTTAAAGTTAGAAACATGAAATTGTGGTAAAACTCAAGATTCTTGGTGAGATCTTGATGATTTTCGTAACTCTTGGTTAGGCTCTGTTTTGAGCTTGATTTCTAATGTATTTTGGATGATAATTGATGTTATAAATGAGGTTTTATCAAACAAATCCCGAATAGGTTTGGATTCCTAAGTTTTACATGTTAGATTTGTGGTTTTTGGAGTGTTCTTGGTGTTCTGTTGTTACTGGGGATATAAAGACGTGTTTATGATGGTTTTTGGTGTTGATTGAGGTTTAGAAATGATTACAATTGATAGATCTTGGCTGGGATTTGTTTTGGAAAAGTTTGGAGATGATTTCAGTTATTTTGAGTAGCCGAAATTGTGTTTTTGAGTAGTGCAGTGAGTTTGATTGAGTGGCTGGTGATTTCAATACATGATGATGCATTAATCCTCTGCTCTTATGTGTAATAAACAGGGGCGACATCTTCAGACGCTTTTGGTGTTGATCCGGAAGTGCCAGAAGCCTAGATATCGTTTCGGCAAGCAAGCGAAACGTAATCGGTGAGTGCGAATGGTTTTAGAAGTCCTTGAGGGACAAAGAAATAAGGTTTGGGGATTTAGGATTGGTTTGAAACACCATCCTAAGTCCAGAAGTAAGTATGGCTAGATTTGCTCTCAAATATGTGGTTGATGCCCCTTAATGCTTTTACATGCTCTTGTTTTGAGATAGATAAATTCCTACTGTTTTATGCATGATTTGTAGCATGAGATGATGCTATGTAGTGATTTCATGAGATAACATGTTGTATTAAAGAGTGTTGAGATTTTGATTTAATGCAAAGCATGTGATATGGTTTTTGAAATGAGATGAGAAAGATTTGAGAAATGTTGCATCAAAACAGTAGGTGAGATGATGTTTTTAATATTATATATTAGCATAAATGATGAAATAATTACCGTATATAATTGGTCGACCAATAGGATGAGAGTGCACTATAAACTAAAAATTTGTACGTGCTCTTTGGAGTCGGGCAATGGGGGTAGTACCATCCCGATCCAAAGTGAGAATCCAATGATGATAGATACCATCGGGGTAGGACTTGGTGAAATACCCAAGCTTTGTGGCGAAGAGAGATACTGTTATGAGAGTCTGGTGATGTGAGATTCCACTGGGGTAGGACTTGACTTTGAGTCAAGCTAATCCGCATATCCGAGTAAAGATGTAATATGAAATGCCAATATATGAAATTGTATTTGATTCACATGTACCAAATGTTGAGATGATTTATGCTATGAGAAATGCATATAAGATTTATGGTATGAATTGCTTTTGTTTTCATTAAGCATGTGTTTGGCTTTGCCATGAGATTTGCATTGGTTTAATGCATGAGATAGAATAAATGTACATGTGTTTTCAAATGGAGAGTTGCTTTGAAATGGTTTTCAAGCATGAGATAGAAAGAGCATGTTGTAGAAAATGGTTTTTGAGATAGAGTTTTGATGATGCATTGTTGTGTTGGCTTTCTTAGAGCTTGCCTCACTAAGCAAATGTGCTTACGCTCTCTTTTACCAACAATGCAGATAATTGAGACGTTTTTGGGTAGCAAGGAGGCTAAGGTCATCCAAGGAAGTGAGAAGCTCATGTATGGTGATGTTTTCGTATGCTTTAGTATTGATATTTGGCAATGGGGGCCTATGGTTGGTTTTGGGAGATGTGTTTTGAACTCCCTATAGTGGTTGCAAGTTTAATATGGTTTTTGAGGATTGTAATTGTCCTATTTGGTTTGGTTTGAGGCTTGAGGCTTTTATATGGTTATCATGACTAGGGAGCATGCCTATAGACTCAATGATCATATGTTTGATGCCATGCTTTAGCTTAAACCTCATAATAGTGATCTCTGATGTTTAATCATGTTGTTGGTGTGTTATGCTATCATTTGGGATATGTAACCCCCTTAACCCGGCCTAGACGTTCGACCCGAATTAAGAAGATCACACGGGGAAAACCAAAGTCAACCCGAAAGTCAACCTTGATTAACGACCCTTTTTTTTCCTTTTTAATCTTGTCTAGATGCTCTTTAACCCTAGATGTGTTCACACAAACATCATACTCAAAGATCACAACCATCAGAGAACATTCAGGGACCCAACTGTACAAAACACAACTTTAGGGACCAAACTGTAAATTCTGAATATTACAGGGACTTCACCCAATTAAAAGTTACCAATATAAAATTAGTCATGTTTCATACTTCACTGCCAAATTTCAGCTCAAACGGACATCTCAAACTCATCCAATTTCAAAAACAAGATTCAGGACCAAAACGCAAACATTTCGAAACACATAACCGCCAGTGTCAGCCCCCAACGGTCAGGTGTTCCGAAACAGGTTCACCCTGTTTCGAAACGCGGGGCCGTTCCGCAACGCGTATCGAAACAGGCACTGGCAGTAGCACAAACGTTCCGAAACGGGTCCATCCGTTTCGAAACACCCTGGCCTTTACAGGCCCCCGTTCCGAAACGGTAACACGCGTTCCGAAACGCCCTGCCCAGATTGCAGCATCCTTGCTGGTTAAATGCATCTTTGACCCACCAAACATGATCCGAATGCAACCAAACCACACCAGCAAGTCATATAACATACAAGAGACATATATGCATCAAAAACTAGATACATAACCACCCCTAGGTGCAACAACACATTAAACTCATTCAAGGCTCAATCATGCTTTTAAACAAGAAGCATAGCAATACAACTTAAGCATAGGGAGATTCAAACGTTGCAACATTAATCCACATGATTCAAAACCATAACCCAAACTTGTCCAACATACACAATCTCCTTAAACATCAACATAAGAGATTCTTCCCCCATTGCCTTTATTAACTATAGCTATTAACCGAGACATACATCTCACTTGGAGTACTCCTTGAATCCCTTGCTCCTCGCTGTCCAAACTTCACTTATCTGCATTGATGGACAAAAAGGAGCGTAAGCACATAATGCTTAGTGAGGAATGCTCAAAACCAAGACACCATCAATGCAGCGAATCATAAAACCATTTTTAAAAGCAAGCTCGATTCGACAAACCAAAGCAATATTTGAAAACCCTTTTTCAACAACATGCTTTAAAATCATGCCTTGCACAAACATGAAAACCAACCCTTAGCTTAGGAAGCTAAGTAAACCTTTTCAAAACATAAACTTGCAAAACCATCAAATTAGCCATTCCATGCAAAAACACCATATGCAAAGCTAATTTCAAACCTTGGAAAACACTTCCACTTTACATCTTACCATTCTCATACTTGAATGTCATTTCAAAGCAAGAAACCCTTTTTAAACCATTTACTCAAACAATCAACACATGCATTAAACAAATGCAACATATGAACCACATCATTAACAATTGCATCACATGCCCTTTAAAAACAAGTCTCCACAAGACTTCAATGCACTAAAGAGATTTCATGCACACATGCACCATTCTCAATAGATAATCAACACTTGTTCAAACCAACAAGTCAACAAGCATTCATAATACATTTTACACTATTCATGCAACCATGCATCATTTCAAGCATCTCATGCTTCATTATATTCAAGAACATCATATTGGCCTCCAAGTGATAACCAAATCCACTTTTCAACTCAACACCCGATCGGATACGCGGATCACAAGCGTTGTCCCCACGCTTCATACACACTACCAATCCAAGGCCCTCCAAATGGACTTTTAAACACCATTTGACCTTACCGTTCACAAGGTTCCCATGTATGGACTTTTAATCACCATACAACCTTAACATTCACAAGGTTCCCATGTATGGACTTTTAAACACCATACAACCTTAACATTCACAAGGTTCCCATGTATGGACTTTTAAACACCATACAACCTTAACATGCACAAGGTTCCCATGTATGGACTTTTAAACACCATACAACCTTTGCATCACCGATTGGTAGTTGTATAACATCACTAACGAGATCCGGGACACCCTACACAAGATCCACACATGGACTTTACACCACCATTGTGATCTTATCAAGCACAAGGTTCCCATATATGGACTTTTAACCACCATATAACCTTTGCTTACCCAAGGTCCTCGAATGGGAATCTCAACCTCCATTATGACCTTAACCATCTCGTTAGGATACTTGGATGGAGTTTACCGGTTCACTCTTAACCACTCCACATCCAAGGCGACTTAATTCACGGTGCACCCAATCCTATAGCCGGCTAACTATATCCGATCAAAGAAACCAAGAACCACTTACATCACTTGCCAATATAACCATCTCACCACATTAATCCATTAATTCACAAGCATAATCAAAATGCAATAACCACCATGAACTTTAACCAAGAACCAACCATGGACTTTTAAACACCATGTTGTTCTTAAATAAACAAGGCTTACACAAGGACTTTCAACCACCTTTGTAACCTTAACCATCACTTACCAAAATGCATTATTAACAACAATATTCCACTGTTTTAAAGCATCACACAAAGCCATAAACAACATGCAACACTATGCACCAATTCCACAATTCAATGTACAAAACCAAGGATCTCTTACCTCGAGCATCCTTCACATATGGCTTTCAAAACCAGCATTAAACTATGCTAAAATATGCTTTCAAAACAGAATTTAAAACATGCAAATCATATGCATTGCAACCATCAATCACAATTGCTTAAAAAGCCAATTCACAACACAACCAAGAGCGAAAATCCATTTACTTACTCTTGAGCTTAGCAAAGTTGTTTAGACTTAAACTAAGCTCCCAAAACCTTCAAACCTTGGTTTAAAAGCTGAAAACCCAACTTCACTCACCGATACACAAAACAAGGCTAGCCAACAAGCCTTCCAAGCATCCGAAACCTTCCACAACACCTCTAATGCTCACGGATCAACTTCCCCTGTTTCAAACACACAACATCAGAGGATTAATGCATCATAATGCACTAAAAACACCAGCAACACAACTCAACTCGCTGCTCATTGCAAAACCATCATTTCGGCTACCAAACACAACCGAAATCACCCCCAAACACTTCCAAAACTTAACCCAGCCAAGATCCATCACTTCAAACCATTTTTAAACATCAATTAACATCCAAAATGATCACAAACACGTCCTTATACCTCCAGGTATAACAAATCACCAAGATCACTCCAAAAACAACCAAAAACTCAAGCAAAACTTAGGAAATTCAACCTATTCGGGTTTGCATTGATTAAACCTCAATTTCTCATCAAGTTAACATTCAATTAACATCAATTTAACACCTCAACACACTACCCAAACAGATCATACGAAAATTTCACCAAAATCAAGCAAATCTTGCATTTTAAAACCAAAATCAAGATTCCAATTGCAAAACCTTTAATAAATCATAAATCAAGGATTGAGAACTTGGGGATTTCAGTAAAGAACTTGAAGTTCAGAGGAGAAGGACGTTCTTACCTCCAAACTTGAGTTTCTCCCTTTTTGGAACCAAAATCTTGAAAATCCAAGTAGCAAATACAAAGGTTTTGTTGAAGGATTGATTAGAAATCAAATGATGATTGAAATATGATATTTAGGTGACAAAAATCAGAGGAAAAGATCTGGAGAGAATGTGTTTGGTTTGAGAGAAAAGATGAGAGAAAATGGAAAATGGAAAATTTGGAAAGTTAGTTAGAAATGACAAAAATATCTTTCCCTCCTTTTTACTTTTATTTTAAACCATCAATAAATCATTTAATATTCTAGAAAATCTGGAGAAACTCCCCTTTGGGTAAATAGCTCCTTAAAGATTCAAAGTTTCAATCCTTTTTAAAACAGTCACGCAGTTTTCAAAAATTACATTTTGGTCACTAACCCAAAATGTCACCCTTCCAAACCTCGTTTTGCAAAATTGATTTCACAGTTCACTTATATATATTAAAAGAGGATTTTAGAACATTTTTCCATATTTTTAATGCAACCCGAACTAGGCTTTCCTAAAAATCACCTTTTATATTCGAACAACACTTTGACCGAACCGGTCAACGCCCAAAACTTCTAAGCCCAAAACCGGGGTGTTACAGGATATGTTTGAATGTGTAAAGATGTGAAAAACCAGAAAATGTATAGTTGCAGGTAGGGGTGGGCAAGACCGGGTACACGGCCAATTTGTCCAGAATTGGTCCCGGTCCCGGTAACCACCAGTTCCTGAAAATTAGAACCAGACCGGGTTAAAGATTTTAAGAACCGGTCCCGGTACTAGTGGGAATCGGTACCAATACCGGTTACCCGGTCAATTAGTTTATTATTAATAAATTTTGAGCAGTAGTGGAAAAAAATTCAACTATCAATAATAATATTAAATAACAAAGTCAAAATATTGTAGGCTTGAAGGTTGAAGTCTTAAAATGAGTCATACTCATAATATTCATATATAAAGAGAGAGAATAAACTAAAGAACTCTATCTATTGCAAGCAAGACCACTAGAAAGTTCGATAAAGAGAAATAAAGGAGTGCATTCAATTGTTTCCAACCTCTTTAACATCATTCGGTACCCAACCAGTACCAGGTACCCGTTACTGGTCCCGGTCCCATTGGGTACCCACTGGGTACCGGGTTCAAAAAATCAAGATCCAGTCCCGGTCCCGGTCGCAACCGGGACCTAAATTTTGGATCCAGTCCCGGTCCCACCGGAACCAATTCCGAGTAAAAATCCACCGGGTCTGACCGGGTCTGGGACCGGGACCGGGTAATCGGGTTTTTTGCCCACCCTTAGTTGCAGGGCAGGGTGTATCGAAACACCCTTATCTGTTTCGGAACAGGGGCCTAAAATGGCCATAGTGTTTCGGAACAGGTAAGAGTGTTTCAGAACACTTTAGCTACTAGAGAGCCATGTTTCGATACGGGTCTCGGAACACACCCGAGTACTGAAACAGTCAACTCTGTTTCGATACAAGGGTCAGCGTTTCGAAACACAAGACCGTTGTACTGCATTTTGAATTGTTTCGAGTTCTTGCTTCTTACATATTAGTCCTTGAAGATTGTGGATGCAATTGGTTGAGTTTGGAATGTCTAATTAAGTTGATATTTGACAGAGACGCATGAAACATGACTAATTACATATTGGTAAACTTAAAATTTGCAAGGTCCTCGTATTTTGCAAAATTTATGTTTTGGTCCCTAAAAGTCTAATTCTTACGATTAAACCCCTAAGTGAATTCTGATTGTTGTGCCTTTTCCTTCATGTGATCTTGAGCGATCACACAGGTTAATAATGCATCTAGAAAAGATAAAAAGGAAAAAAAGTCGTTAATCAAGGTTGACTTTCGGGTTGACTTTGATTTTCCCCGTGTAATCTTCGTAGTTCGGGTCAAGCGTCTAGGCCGGGCTAAGGGGGTTACACTTCTTTCAAGGTTAAACCTTCAAAAACACCTTATCAGCTACATCATACTCAATATCCTTACGCTTCAAATCCGCGTAAGACTTTTGCCGATCCGAAGCCGCTTTCAACCTCTCACTAATAAGCTTCACTTGTTTCGTAGTGCTCTTAAGCACATTAGGCAAAGAAACCAACTTATGTCCCGCTTCTGCCCAACAAAGAGACGTTCTACACTTCCTTTCATACAAGGCCTCATAATGAGCCATTTTAATGCTCGTCTGATAACAATTATTGTAAGCAAACTCCACCAAAGGCAATTGTTTCTCCCAAGAATCTTGAAAATCAATGATGCAACATCTCAACATGTCCTTTAACACTTGGATAACTCGTTTAGACTGAGCATTCGTCTAAGGATGATACGAAGTACTGAAATTCAAACGCGTACCCAACGCTTGGTGAAGACACTCCTAAAACCTTGATGTGATGTATGGATCTCGATTCGAAACAATGGACATAGGTACCCCATGCAACCTCACAATCTCAGAGATGTACAAATCTGCCAACTTATCTAACGTATATGTAGTATGTACTGCCAGAAAATATGCACACTTCGGGAAATGATCAACAATTACCCAAATGAAATTCTTTTTGGACGGTGTCAAAGACAAACCCGTCACGAAATCTATGGTGATTCTCTCTCATTTCCATTTTGGAATCTTCAAAGGTTGCAACAATACATAATGAAATTGATGCTCAGCTTTAACGCGCTGACAAACCATGCACTTACTAACAAAATCAGCCAAGTCTTTGTTCAAGCCAACACAATAGTACTCATCCTTCAACCCATGATATATCTTTGTACTACCAGGATGCATAGCAAAAGGACTGCTATGAGCCTCAGTCAAGATAGTGTGCCTCAGCTCAACATCCTCTGACATAACTATTCGACTCTTAAAACACAAAACACCATCATCATTGAAACAAAAGTCTATTGGATTTCCTTCCGCAATGTCCTGGACATGCGGTACCAACGAATCATCCAACAACTGCTTCCCCTTAATCAAATCCACAACGAGGGTTTCACTTGTAACTCATCCACTAAACCACCATCTTGCGATCTACTCAACCAAGCAAACATCGCCCTTAACTCTACAACCACCTTCCAACTCAAGGCATTGGCTACAACATTAGCAACTCCTGCCACATTCGTTGCCTAAGATTCAACTCTTTTTGTGACATCAAGTACTTCAAACTTTCGTGGTCCGTGTACACTGTACACTTTTAACCATAAAGGTATTGCCTCTAAAATTTTAAGGCAAACACCACCGCAACCAACTCGATGTCATGCGTAGAGTAATAACGCTCGTGCACCTTCAACTACCGAGATGCATAAGCTACCACTCTACCTTCTTGCATCAACACACATCTCAAACCAACATAGGATGAATCACTATAAACCACAAGCTCTTTACCCGATTCAAGTTGAATCAGGATAGGAGCTTGTGTCAATGCTTCCTTTAACTTCTCAAAAGCTTGTTGCCTAACGTTCGTCCACTCAAACTTAACATCCTTTTTAACAACTTTGTCAAAGGTGCAGCAATCCTTGAAAAACCATCCACGAACCTACGGTAGTATCCCTCCAAACAAAGGAAACTACGCACCTCATGAACCGACATAGGCGACTTTCAATTCATCATCGCTTTAACCTTTTGACGATCGACCCGAATCCCTTCGGCCAACACTACATGACCAAGGAAAAAAAATCCTTAAGCCAAAACTCACACTTGCTCAACTTAGCATAAAGCTGATTTTCCAACAAATATTGCAACTCAATCTGCAAATGCTTATCATGATCCTCCTCGGTACGAGAGTACACAAGAATATCATCGATAAACACAACCATAAACTTATCTAGAAAATCATGGAACACATGATTCATCATATCCATAAACGCAGCAGGGGCATTAGTCAAACCAAAAGGCATCATCAAGAACTCATAATGCTCGTACCTTGTGAGAAAAGCAGTCTTAGGCACATCCACATCTTTTACCTTCAACTGGCAATATCTGGATCTCAGATATATCAAAATGATTCTTGTTCTTGATTGTCAACTTGTTCAATTGACGATAATCTATATATATACGCATCATGCCATCCTTATTCTTCACAAGCAAGTCTGGTAAACCCAAAGGTGAAACACTAGGCCTAACAAACTCGATCAAGCAACTCACGAAGTTGCGTCTTGAACTCCTTCAACTCCTTAGGTGCCATTTGATAGTGAGCAATAGACACTGGAGTCATATTTTCATACAACTCAATGCCAAACTCAACCTCTATGTTCGGTGGCAAACCAACTCTTCGAGAAATACACTCAGAAACTCACATATTGCATGTATGTTCTGCACTCGCACCTCCTTTGTACTTGGATTCATCACATAAGCCAGGAAAGCTTCACAACGCAAACGTATCAACCGACTCCCTTCAAGAGCTAAAACCACATTAGATAAGAACTTCACATTCTCACCTACAATCACCACCTCATAATCATTGGCAAGTTTGAACGAAACTCGCTTGGTTTCAAAATCAACCACAACCCTATGATCAGATAACCAATCCATACCAAGAATTACATCGAAACCATAGAAAAGAAACTCCATAAGATCAACCTCGAACACATGACCTTGAGCAGACAAATGAAATCTCTTATACAACTTCCTTGTAAAAATCGTTTTACCAAAAGAACTGGTTACATACATACCAACATCTAACAACTCAACAGACAAACCAAGCACTTGTGCATGCTCACGCAAAATGTATGAATGAGAAGAACCAAAATCAATCAAAGAAAGTAATGACAAGGGTTGCAAGGTAAAGGTACATGCGATCACATCCGTGTCATTCCTTCCCTCCCGATGTGCATACACCCTAGCTTGTCCACCTCCCTCAGGCTGAACAGTAACAACATGAGAAACATTCCTCTATCCATCATCTCTACGCTAAAAATTACCACGACTGCTCCCACGGCCTCTCTGTGGCTCGACATCTCACACCGGAGCTTATCCATCTCTAACCGGTTGTGGAAAATCACGCTTCATAGGCCCTCGTGATCCATAATTCCAACGCGTACCCAGATTACCCAACACTCTCTCGTGTGCCTCCTATTGCACTAGTTACATTCTGGAATACAAACAAAAGCATTCTGGCCTTGATGACCACGACCAGGGTTATTATCTCCACACCTTGGATCCGGTTGATACCTTCGATCCTTATGCTTCTTGTAACGATTCTTACCAACAACAAACTCAGCCGACCTTTTTCCAAACTAGAACCACCCGAACGAGCACCCAAACACAAATTCTGCTCGATATCCTTAGCTCGAGTAACTAAGACATCAAAATCGGTGTAGTCCGAAGCCAACATGTATGTCTTGACATCCTTCACAAGCCCATAGCAAAAATGATCACATCTTTTTTGTTCATCGGGAACCAGTTCATGAGCATACTAGCTCAACTGAACAAACTGAATATCTTATTCGGAAACAGACATGTTTCCATGCACTAAGGACACAAACTCTCGCTTCTTCTCATCAAGATAGCGAACACCCATATACTTCCTCTTGAAAGCATTTCCAAAGAACTCCCAAGTAACATTAGTAAGTTCCAAACCTGTTGTGATGGTCATCCACCATGTATAAGAATCTCCGTGAAGCAAAGATGCAACACAACCCAACATTTTCACATTGTTGCAACTCATCTGACCAAGAATCCTTTGGGTGCTCTCAAACCAAGCCTTAGAACCCTCAAGAGATAGACCTCGAAACTCAGTTCCACCCAAACTACGTAAACGTTCCAAAGGTAAACCAACATTAGAACCAGGCTGAGGTGCGGCCACAGGCATACCCAATATCACTGCCTAAAAAGCCTCAGCTATAGCCTGAAACAACGGTGTCATATCAGTAGCAGTAGCTTGCCTTTGTGCTGCTTGAGGTCCAACGCCAACTCTTGCTCCAACTCCTTCACCACCAGGAGGAGGAGGCGACAAATTCTCAACATTCCCATTAATCTCATTCTCAACAAAATTACGTACATTGGCTCTAAGCTCTCGTCTCGGTCCCATTATCAAAACGGTATAGCTAAAAGAATGCAACAATAAAAACAATCAGGCTAGACAAAGCAAGAATCTAAGGTGCTCAAGTTTTCTTTTCAAAACCAAAATTCTCTTTACGTTAGTAATAATATGGCAATGGGTACCCTTAACCTCTCCCCCAACAACATATAACAATCACAAATCATGTTATCAATCACCGTTCATCACACACAAATCAAACAATGGTAAAAACATAGCATAATCAAACACCGTACATAGCATTCATCATAAAATCAACCAAGCAACAATATCACATCAACCTTACCTCCCAATTCTTTCGTAACATGTCTCTTATACCACCAAATGTAACCCCCTCGACCCGGTCTAGGTGAAAGACTGAACTGAACAGATCACATGGGGAATATTGAAGTAAACCGAGAAGTTTACATTAATAAACGACTCTTTTTGTAATGTCTGGGTTTTGGGCCTAGAAGCTTTTAGCGTTGGTTTGGGGTTAGTAGAACCTAAACTAGTGATTTGAGTTTTCAAGAGCGGTTCAGGGAAAATTTAGTTCGGGGTATGATAAAATTATGGGAAAATTTCCTAAAATCTTCTAAAAGTAAATAGAAAGGTTTGGTAAAGGCAATTTTAGAAAATGGCTTTTGGAAGATCGAGATTTTAGTTTAGTGACCATTTTTAAGGACTATTTTGAAAGGGGGCCAAAACTTAGAATCTTTATGGAGCTACCATTTAATTAAGGAATCTTTTCCTTTAATTTGACCATTTTTAAATAATTTATTAAAAAGGAATTTAAAAGAGACTTTTAATAAAAATGGATTTTATCATCTAAAAGATATTTGACGTAAACTTCATTTCTCTCATTTTCCCAAATAGCCAAACACTGTATTTTTTCTCTAAAAATCCAGAGATCTTTATCTTTCAACTTCTTTTTGTTTTGCAAATGATTTCCTTAGCTTCTCCATCATTTACCTTAAAGCAATCTTGAAGAGCTTTCATCAAATCTTGTCATTTGAAGAAAAAGGGCCAAGGTTAGAGGTAAATTTCGTTCAACTCCTCTAATAAAGGTTCTTTAATGAAATTCCTAAATCTTTGGCTCTCTAAATATGTTTAATAATAATGTTTTGAGTTTTAATTGATGAGAATTGGTAAATCTAGATTTAAATGATGATTTCTCAAGATTTTCAAATGGGTACTATTTTGAGTGATTTGAAATTGATTTTAATCAATATTTGAATGTTAAATGATGTTAGAATAAAGGTTTTATCATAGCAATCCTGAAATATGTTGGATCATTAATTGTTTAGGTTGTTAGATTTGGGTTTTGGCTTGATATTGTGGTTTTGGTGTTGCTGGAGGTTTATGCATGCAATTAGGTTGATTTTAGGTGTTAATTAATGATTAAAATTGGATAGACGTTTTGGATTTTTGCTAGGTCAAGTTTAAGAAGAAATCGAAGGTGTTTTCGGTTGTTTCAGATAGGCATTTTGGTGTTCTTAGGCATAGCAGCAAGATATCATGGGTTGCTGGTAGTTTTAATGCATTGAAATGCATTAATTCTCTGTTTTTGTGTGGTATAAACATTGGAGTTTGTATCAGACACAACAGGTGAAGCTTCGAAATCTTGATTTCGCTTTGACAAAGCAAGCGAGGCGTGATCGGTGAGTGGATTTGGTTTTAAAGTGTTGTCAAAGACTTGAAAGCAAGGTTTGAGAGTTTAGATTGAGTTTGAAACGCTAATCTAAACCCCAAAAGTAAGTTTGAGTTGTTCCACTCTCATTTCTCGACTTTTGTCCCATTGATTTTCATGTTCATGCTCTTGTTTTAAAAATAGATGATAATCCATTGTTTATGCATGATTTGAGAAATGTTTTCATGGCTTAATTAATTCCATGAGATAGAATGTTGATTTCAAGGAGATAGAGTTGTGGTGAAAATGCTCTGTTTTAAATATGTATTTGATATGGATGAAATTGTTTTATGTTGATGAATTGAAAACATTGGGTATTTGAAGTTAAAAGTGTTATATATTGGCGTAAAATGAGATTATTGTTACCGGATATAATTGTTCGACCAGTAGGATGAGAAGTGCACTATAATGTACAAAATTCGTACATGCTCTTTGGTTCGGGAAATGGGAGTAGTGCCATCCTGTTCCAAAGTGAGGGTGTGGTGATGAGAGATTCCACCATGGTAGGTCTTGGTGAAACACCCAAGTTTTGTGGTGATAAGAGATGCCGCCATGAGAGTCTTGTGATGTGAGATTCCACCGGGGTGGGACTTGACATTTAGTCAAGCTATCCGCATATTCGAGTAATGTTGCTAAAATGCCAATATATGATATTGATTATGAGATTCACATGTACCTTAACATAAATGCTTTTATGAAATGAGATGCATATGAGATCATGTTTTGACAAATGCTTTTGATTAAACAAGCGTGTAAGGCTTTGCCTTGAGACTTTGTATTATAACTAATGCATGAGATAGATGGTACATGTGGTGTTTAAATGATGTGGACTTTGCTTTGAAAATTATTTCAAGCATGAGATAGAAAGAGCATGATGAGTTAGATATTTCTAAACGAGAATGGTTTTAAAATGCATTGTTGTTGTTGGTTTGTTTGAGCATCCCTCACTAAGCATTATGGTTTACGCTCTCTTTTTCCAACAATGCAGAGAAATAGGTTTTGGGGCAGCAAGAAAGTAAGGAAGAATTACCAAGGAGTGACCCTTTGCTCAAGTATGATTTTATGTAAATACATTACTAATAAATTGGCAATGGGAGGATGCTTTGTGTTAGGGAGATTGTGTTTTGGAACTCCCTGTTTTTGGGCAAGTTTGGGATGCCCTTTTATGACTTGTAAATGGCCTTTACTTTGTGGTTTTTGCTTTGGTTTGAGTTTTGACTCTTTAATGGATTTTTTCATAGGAGGCATGCCTATAGATTTTAAATGTTGCTTATCTCTATGCCTAGTTGATGAAATTGTCATGTTTGTCTAAGGTTTGATGTTTATTAAAGTTGTATACTTGTTAGAAGTGTGTTGGAATTTGTTTGAATGGATTAAAGTATGAAAAACTAGAAAAATATGACATTATAGGTATTGTAATGACCCGATTTTGGGCCTAGGTGTTAGTCGGGTGTGGTTAGGCGGTTCGGTTCGAACCAGTTTAGCGGTCTATCTAGTTTCGGGAAACAATTAAATTGAGATGTTTTTGGTTGTATAAAAATATGGGAAAATTCCTTAAAATCATAATTATATATATGATTAATTTTGGTAAAGGTAATTTAAAGAAAACAATTTTGGGAACCGGACATTTTGGGTTAGTGACTAAAATGTAAAAAATGCTAAAGTTTGATTTCAGGGCAAAAATATAAAAGGCTAACTCTTTGAATCTTTAAGGAGCAATACCAAGGGCTAATAGAGACTTTTCTTCCTATTTTACAATTTTAATTAAATAATTATAATAAAAAAAGATGGAGGGAAGTTAAAACAATTTTCATTTTTCTCACAAATTTGCTTTTGATGATAGTTTTCTTCTCTCATTTTTCTCTCAAAATCCCTTCATCCAAATAGCAATATTTTCAAGGTAGACTCTAAATTTGATTTGGATTTCAAGGATTTATCTACTTCCTATCGATCCTTTATTAAATCTCTTGTTTTCTCTTTGGTTTTCTTTTGGTTTCTTTTCAAAAATGGAGGAAGAGCTCATCATTAGAGGTAGGTTCGTTCTTCTCCTCTAATGACATGTTCTTTACTGAAATTCTCAAGTATTTAGTCTTTTACATATTGTTTTTAATGGGTTTTTATATATTAATTGATAGAATCATGTTTAATTGAGGTTTCTTGAAGATTTATGGTGGATCTTTGGATTTGATGTAGATTGTTGAGTTAATGATTGATTATTAACATGTTGTTATGGGTTAATAATGTTAACTTGATGGATTTTGTTAAGTAATCCTAAAACTAGTTAGATTGCTAGAAGTTAGTGATGGAATCTTGAGTTTTAGGGGATATTATTGTGATTTCTTGATAGTTGGAGGTTTATAGAGGTTGGGGAAGTGTTTTAGGTTGTAAATAGATGAGGATTGATGGTTTATTTTGCTGGGTAATGATTGGGAACAGTTTAGAGTAGTTTTGTCGATGTTTTCAGTTTGTATCGATGGTTAATTGCTTAGCGAATGTTGGAGTTGAGTGGGGGTTTGTGTTGCTCGAGGTTTTGATGCAAGAGTATGCATTAATCCTCTATTTTCCTTGGTTAGAAGCAGGGCAAGACGTTGCTTAATAATTAGAAGGCACTTTTTGGAGTTTTGGAAGCTTGGAATAGCTTCGGCAAGTGAGGCGAAGTTGTATTGGTGAGTGGATGTGGTTTGGATGTTTTCGTAAGCCTGGAAACAAGGTTTTGGGAGGTTAGTGTATGCTTGAAACGCTTAGCTAGTATCGTAAGTAAGTATGGTTATTAAAGCTCTCGGTTTTCGATTTAAAGTCCATGTGGATTATCATGCTCATGTTTTAGATTTATATTTGTTACTCACTGTTATGCATGTTTTATAAGCATGATTTTGTTGATTTATATCCCATGAAATGATTTGATTATGTTTCAAGAGGTTATATTCTTGATGAGATATTATGCTATATTGAAGCATGCTTTGAGATGAGATATGAGATGATTTTATTAATGCATTGAAGGCAGTGAGTTAACATGAATTTAAGTAATATATTGGCTTAGTGGTAAGGTTTCTCTTATCGGATATGTTGGTCGACCAATAGGATGTAAAGTGCACTATAATATATAAAATTCGCGCGTGAGATAAATTCTTCGATTTCACAATAAGGGTAGTGCTATTGTGATGCGAGTGACAGGGGTAGTGCTATCACCAACGGGCAATGCGGGTAGTGGCATCCCGGCCGAAGTGAGATTTTGGTGAGGATTGATTCACCATGTGACTTGATAGGGGTTGATTCTATCAAGGGCTTAGCGAGGGTTGATTCCATCAAGTGTGTTCGTATATCCGATCATTATTGGATGGGGGTAAATTCCATCCGGTTTACTTGAAATGCCAATATATGAAGTGAACACGTATCAAGGTTTTAAAATGCTTTTGTATAATGACACTTATACATGATGTTTATGCTTTGTGAGATTTAAGCATGAGAAGCTTGATTTGGTTTTGCATTGAGATATGCATGAGATAATGATACATGTGGTTTGTAAAGATGTTTTTATTGTAGTTTCAAAAGTATGAGAAAGTTGAGCATGATGTGGTTATGTTTTAGAGGAAACATTGTTTCGAAAAGTGCATTGTTGTTGTTTAAATTGAGCTTTCCCTCACTAAGCAAATGTGCTTACGCTCTCCTTTCAACAGTGCAGGTGAGTGAGCAATTGGGCAGCAAAATAGCAAGGGATTTCACCCAAGACACCACTCGATTTACATGTATGGGTTTTGACCCTTTTAATAAGGTAGAAATGGTAATGGGGAGGGTGCCTCGGTATTTAGGAGATGATTGTTTAAACTCACTGGTTTGGCAAGTGTGTTTTGCCTTTTAAGACTTGTAATGGGCCTTTAAATGTTGTTATGGTTTGCTTTGTGGTTTTTGATACTCTATGTGGTCTGCTTATAGGTTGCATGCCTTTAGAGTAACCTTGTTTTGCAATTCATGATGTTAGATACCTTTTGATGATGCCTATGTGTTGGATAAATATGTGGCTGATGTTTATCTATGACTGTATAATGTTTGATGGCCTTTTGGTGTGTTTAAGGGTGCTTAAATGTTGTTGTTTTAGTGCAGTTCAGGTAGTGTTTCGAAACAGTAGCAGTTGTTTCGATATAGCTTGCTTATTTGGTCTTGTTGTTTCGGAACACTAATAGACTGTTTCGATACTCTTAGTTATAATTTGAACCCGTATCGAAACACGGGGTCGTTTCGATACGACTCTGTTATGTCTGAATGCAGGGGAGGTCAATCTGGGCACTTGATTTCGTAACGGGTAGGGGTCGTTCCGATACAAATTGCTACTGGAATGCATGGTTTCGAAAAGGAGTAGTTAAGTTAGTTAATTTGGCATGATTTCTCAATTTTGAATGTTTACATTTCAGTCCTTGTCTATATGATTTGAAATTGTGGATGTTTTAATGATCATATAATTCTGATGATTCACCTGCGAGCATGTAATGAACCTAATTAAAGGTTGGTAACAATACTTTGTAATTTTACCTTATCTCGGATGGTTTGCAAGCGAAAGTACGGTTGTGGTTCAGTTTAAATGAAAATATATTCGTTGCGCGTATAAACACTATATGGCTTAATTATGAATCTAGACAAGGTAAAAGGAAAAAAAGGGTTTCTAATCGAGGTTGACTTTAACAAGTTAACTTCGGTTTTCACTGTGTAATTCTCTTAATTCGGGTCAAATATCTGGACCAGGCTAAGGGGGTTACAGGTATGTGGGTATCGGTACGGTAGAAAGGGTACCGATACGGGCAAGCAAAATAGAAGGGGCGTATCGATACACGGGGGCATATCGATACAGTTTATTCTACTGGTTTTGGGGTATTGATACGGGGCTTAGAAAGTATCGATACGATCTTGTAGAATTTGAATCTGGGAACATGCTTGTCGTGGGCGTATCCATACTGTCTCTAAGGTATCGATACGGTTGGTTGTTAAGGTAGTTAAAAATATCTTTTATTGTTCTGAAACTTTACATTTTATTCCCTGATGGTTGCGCATGCAAATTAATGAATTTGGATGATTGTTTAGAACTAATTTTTGACAGAGTGGCATGTAATTTAATTAATTAAAGGTTATTAATCTAAAATTTGAAAGTGCCCTTGTAAATTAGCAAATTTAAAATATGGTCCTTAAAGATGCTTGTGTGCAATTGAATCCCTTATCGTTGTTTGTTTGAGTTGCAATTTGCTCCGCTGCGATGTTTATCACAGAGGGTGTTAAATGAGCATCAAGAAAAGATCAAACAAAAAATAGGGTCGTTTATTGGAGTAAACTTCTCGGTTTACTTCAATATTCCCCGTGTGACTCGTTCGGTTCGGTCTTTCACCCAGGTCAGGTTTAGGGGGGTTACACTTTTTTATCTTGTCTAGATGCTCATTATCATCCTATATGATTAACATCGCAGCGGAATGATTTGCAACTCGATCAGCCAACATTTAGGGACTCAATTGTATACAAACACATTTTAGGGACCATTTAGTAGTTTTACCTAATTACAGAGGCTTGTTCACTTTTTAAGTTACCAACCTTTAATTAATCACATTACAAGAATCTCTGTCGAATCTCAGCTCAAAACAATCATCCATGCTCATTTAATTGCATCCACAACAATTAGGGACTAAAACGTAAAGAAACAGAACTTCAAAAGACTCCAACAACTGACTTAACAGCTCGTCATTTCGGTACATGTATCCCTGTATCAAAATAGGGTCAAGCGACTCGAAGCTCGAGCCCGTATCGAAATAGCCCCAATGATGTTTCAAAACATGCACCTCCAGTAGCAAAACGTTACAAAGCAGCCTTTCCCCGTTTCGATACCCTTAAGCCATTTCAGGCTCACCGTTTCGATACAGACTCGAGTGTACCGAAACACATGGGCCTATAATGACACTTTTTGCTGGTTTTTCACACCATAATCAATACAAAACCATTCCAACATGCGTACAACATATTTAAACATCAAACCACAATCATACATGGCAGAATCAACGTCATAACATGTCAATATGCAACAAAGGAATCTATAGGCATGCAACCTTTGCAAAATAACCACTCAAGTGTCAAAACACAAACCAAGGCATAAACCAACTAGTAAAGGTCATTTACAAGTCATTAAAGGCATCACAAATTTGCCACAAAACAGAGAGTTTCAAAACACATCTCCGAAAACATTAAGGCATCCTCCCATTGCCAACTATTATTACTAATAGGTAAACATATAACCACACTTGAGCTAAATTTCACACCTTGGGATCCTTCTTGCCTTTTTGCTGCCCAAATATGTTATTTCTCTGCATTGTTGGAAAAAGAGAGCGTAAGCACAAATGCTTAGCAAGGGATGCTCAAAGCAAGCAAAAACAAAAATGCATTTTAAAACCATTTCTCATTTAGAAATCTATATCTCATCATGATGTTTCTATCTCATGCTTGAAATCATTTTCAAAGCAAAAAACACAACATTTAAACCACATGTGCCATCTATCTCATGCATTCATCAAAATGCAAAGTCTCAAGGCAAGGCCTTACATGCTAAAATCTCATAAAACATATCTCAAAACATGATCTCATATGCAATCTCATTTCATTAAATCATTTGTAAACAAGGTACATGTGAATCTCATATATTGACATTTTAGCTACATTACTCGGATATACAGATAGCTTGATGAAATCGTCAAGTCCTACCCCGGTGGAATCTCATATCACCAAAATCTCATGGCGGCATCTCTCATCGCCACAAAGCTTGTTGGATTCATCAAGACCTACTGTGGTGGAATCTCTCATCACCACACTCTCACTTTGGAACGGGATAGCACTACCCTCATTGCCCGAACCAAAGAGCACGTACGAATTTTGTATATTATAGTGCACTTCTCATCTTATTGGTCCACCAATTATATCTGGTAACAATAATCTCATCTCATGCCAATATACTCATTTTTAACATCATTACCTACTATTTTTCAATGCATCATATAAATCATTCCTCATCCCATTTCAAAAGCCCAAACAATGCATATCATTTTCTCAATAAGTTCTACCTCTTTTAAATAAAAAATCTATCTCATGGGATCATGTAAATTATCATATCATTTCTCAAAACATGCATAAAACAGTAGGTGTAATTCTATCTTCAAAACATGAGCATGATCATAAAAATCAATGGGATAACAACCGAGAAACGAGAGCGAAACATCTCAAACTTACTTCGGGGCTTAGGTTAGTGTTTCAAACTCAACCTAAACCCCCAAACCTTGATTTCTAGTCTTTGAAAGACTTTTAAAACTAATTCCACTCACCGACAACGCCACACTCTCTTTGTCGAATCATAATTAAGCTTTGAAAGACTTTACCTATTGTTTCTGATACGTTCTCCCATGTTTATATCACACTAAAATAGAGGATTGATGCATTACAATGCATTAAAACCACCAGCAATCAAAGCCATCACGTTGCTCTGCCCAATAACACCAAAACGAATATCCAAAACAATCGAAAACACCTCCGATTACTCTACAAACTCAGCCCAGCCAAAACCTAACACTTCCATGCAATTTTAATCATCAAATAACAATAAAAAATAATCTAATTTCATCCTTATATCTCCAGCAACACTAGAACCAATTATCTCCACAAAAACCCTAAATCTAACCATCTAACAACTAGAGATCCAATCTATTTCGGGATCACTATGGTAAAACCTTTATTTCAACATCATTTAACATCCAAATCATGATTAAAATCAATCTCAAATCAATCAAAATAGTAGCGTTACGAAAATCTTAAGAAATCACTTTTTAAATCTTAATCTCACCATTTTCATCAAATAGATTACAAATCATTATCAATAAACAAGATTAGAGAGCCAAAGACTTGAGAATTTCATTAAAGAACCTTAATTAGAGGAGTTGAGCAAAATTTACCTCTAACCCTTGCCTATTCCTTCAATTGACAAGATTAGATGAGAAATCTTCAAGAATCCTTTGAGTTGAATGGAAGAATTATCAAGAAAATCATTTGTAAATCAAAGTGAAGTAAGAAGATGAGAATCTCTGGAAGTTTGAGAGAAAAAGAAGTGTTTGGCTAATGGAAAAAATAAGAGAAAAGGAAGTTACGTCAAATTAGATTTTAGATGATTAAATCTCTTCTAATAAAATATCCTTTTAATTCATTTTTAATAAAAACACCTTTAAAAATGGTCAATTAAAGGAAAAGAACACCATGAGAGCATCATTGTTAGGAGCCACAAAGGGAGCTTGAACTTGTGGTTGAGGCTCTCCTTGAGGTGCTTGACCTCTTCAATCAATTCGAGTCCATTCACCAAGTGTGTAATGAAATCCGGACCTTACAAGAGATGATTCACCAAGCTTTTGCTTTTGAGGTTCTGGAAAATCATATGAGACATCAAGACCAATGCGAACAAAGATGTAGCTCAAAATTGTCCCATAGGTGAAGGAGGTGATGGAGTCAGATAGACGATGCCTCACTTGATGGACCATCTCAGCAAACATGATCTTCACCAAGTTAGGTTGTTGTGCTTGTCGGAAACACTCAAGCCAAAAGGTATAAACTTGGTGGATGTGGGCAAATTTTCCTCTAGATGGGCGAAAGAACCATGAGATGATTAGGTGCAAGAAACGGTCATAGGCATCCAAGGTAAGAACCGATCCAGTTTGAGATCCAAAGTGAGTTTCATCCTCAATTCCCTCACCAACAAGCCCAAGGATGTTCACTAAGGTGGATGGATCAATGCGAAACTTCTTGCCCAAGATGTAAGACTAAATGGCTATGACTTCGGAATGATCCTCATTGCTAATAAGATTAGCATTGGAGTAGAAAAGCAAAACCATATTCTTGTAGACGATGTCGGGAATGTTCATGAAGCTTAGGAAACTCCATTGTGACAAAAGAGGTAGGTATTTGAAGTAGAAGCGCTCGGAATCAATGAATGCCATATCTACAACTCGCTCTCATCGAACAACGGCATCTTGAAGAATTTTGAAACAATTCCTAGCCTCTTGATTTTTAAGACTCTTGGAATACAGAAGGGTAAGGTTTGGACGAATATTGTCTCCGGGGTTCGAACCTTCACACCCTTCAATCTTTCTTTTCTTAGAATCCATTAAAAACACCTAAAAACAAAGCAAGTAATAAAATTTAAGTGTATGCATTAAATCCTAATTCGATCCAATAAGAATCCCATTAAGGTTTTAAAAACATTTTGAAAGTATATACATAATAATTAAAATTTGATGAAAAACAGATTTGAAAAATAATGTTAAAAATACTATTAAAATAAAATATATTCCAACCAAAAATTTGAGATTTGAAAAAAAATTACAAGATTTTGAAAACTCATAATGTAAAACAAGTATATTATACAAAACTATAATTTATTAACATGGTATTTGAACGAAATCAAAAGAAAAAGATAGAAAATACCTCAAATATGGGATTTTAGAGGATTTTGTGGATGAAATTGCACAAAATTGATAAAGCTTGCTTAGATTGTTGTTTAGGAGTAAAAGCCCTCAAGTTTTGATGAAAAACAAAGTGATTTGGAGGGTTTTTATAGAAGAATTCGATTTAGGGTTTTTAGGGTTTTTAGGTTTTATTAAAAGTCTCTTTAAGCATTGAAAACCCTTTAAAATAGGCTTTTCCTGATACGTGTTTCGAAACAGGAGAGATCGTTTCGAAACAGGTGTACTGAAACGTCTACGAACTTTTCGAAACATGTTGACCGTTTCGATACATGTTTGACTGTATCGAAGCCCAAGAGTTTGCTCGTATTGAAACGCATAGGGGTCGTTTCGATACATGTTTTAACAGAACCAAAACGTTTCGAAACCCTTTAGGGCGTTTCGAAACAGCTTGGTTCATTTGTGTTCTTAAGAGGCAGCCCGATCGAAACAGGGTGAACCTGTTTCGATACCAATAGCCATGGAAGTGCATATGAGGCTCTAAAATACAGAAAATTTGAACTTTGATTGAACCTAGATGCATGAATGAGATGTATGAGCAAGTTTAACATACCAAAACATAAACATACTCCTCCTAACTATAAGCAAGGATGCAATTAAGATCAAAAACACATAAGCATGAGATTTAACAAGAATTCAAGCATTTTTAAGCACAAAGGTCTTAAAAGGTCAAGATAGGCTAGTTAAACCTAACTCTCTCCTAAGGGACCAAAAACTCTCTTTATCTAGAGGTTTGGTAAAGATGACTGCTAATTGATTTAAGGTGTCTACATACTCTAAAACAACATCTTCCTTAAGGAAATGATCTCTAATGAAATGATGCCTTATTTCTATGTGTTTGGTTCTAGAGTGTTGGATGAGATTTTTGGTAAGACATGTGGCACTAGTGTTATCACACTTAAGGGGTATGGTGTCTACCTCAATTCCATAGTCTAAGAGTTGTTGTTTCATCCAAAGGACTTGAGCACAACAACTCCCTAAGGATATGTACTCCGCTTCGGTGGTAGATAAAGCTACACTATTTTGTTTCTTAGATAACCAAGATATGAGCATACTAACTAGGAATTGATAAGTGTCGGAAGTACTTTTCCTATCTATCTTACAACCTCCGTAATCCGCATCCGAATAAGAATGAAGGTTAAAGGTTGAGTATCTAGGATACCAAAGGCTTAAACAAGGAGTATCTCTAAGGCACCTAAAGATCCTTTTAACAGCTATAAGGTGCGACTCTCTAGGACTAGCTTTGTAACACCCCAATTTTGGGCTTAGAAGTTTTGGGTTTGAACCGGACCGGTCAGATTTTCGGTTTGAATATAAAAGGTGGTTTTAGGGAAAGCCTAGTTCGGGATGCATTAAAAATATGGAAAAATATCTAAAAATCCTCTTTTAATATATATAAGAGGGTGGTGAAATCAATTTTACAAAATGAGGTTTGGAAATATGACATTTCGAGATAGTGACTAAAATGTAATTTTTGAAAAGTTCGTGACAGTTTTAAAAGGATTGAAAGTTTGAATCTTTAAGGAGCTAATTTATCCAAGGGAGGATTTCTCCAGATTTTTCTTGATTTTTAAGACTCATTTAGTGTTTAATTAATAAAAAAAAAGAGGGAAAAGTGATATTTTAGTTTCATAACAAACTTTTACCAAAATTTTCCCATTTCATTTTCTCTCAAAATTCCCTTAGCCAAACACATTTCCACAGCAATTTCCTTTTGATTTTCACACCTAAAGAAGAGTTTTCAATCCCCAAATGATTCCTAATCATTTCTACATCAAATCCTCACCATTTGCTTAATGAATTTTCAAGGATTTTGGCTCTAAACAAGGAGAAATCCACATTTAGAGGTATGAACGTCCTTCTCCTCTAAATACCCAGTTCTTTACTGAAATCCCCAAGTTCTCAATCCTTAAATTGAGTTTTATTAAAGGTTTTAATGTTGTGTTCTTGATTTTGGCTTGAAATGCAAGATTTGGATTTAATTTTGAAGAAATTCGTATTGGATGATTGGGATCTGTTTTGAGATGTCTTTTTGATGTATTTTGGATGTCTAAATGATGTGTAATTGAGGTTTAATCAATGCAATCCCGAATAGGTTGATTTTCCTAAGTTTTTACTTGTGAAAATGGTGGTTTTTGGGGTGATTTTGGTGTTCTGTTAATGCTGGAGGTATAAGGACGAGTTTGGGATCATTTTGGATGTTAATTGATGTTTAAAAATGGTTAGAAGTAATGGATCTTGGCTGGGTTAAGTTTTGGAAGAGTTTGGAGGTGATTTCGGTTGTGTTTGGTAGCCGAAATGTTGGATTTGTGTAGAGCAACGAGTTTAGGTGTGTTGCTGGTGATTTTAATGCATGATGATGCATTAATCCTCTGTTGTTATGTGTTTAAAACAGGGGAGAATGATCCGGAGGCAATAGAGGTGGCGTTGGAGTTTTCGGATGCTTGGAAGGCTTAACGGCTAGCGTAGTTTTGTGTATCGGTGAGTGGTAAAGAGTTTTCCAGCTTTGAAACATTTTGGATGAGGCTTTAGGAGCTTAGTTTAAGTCTAAACAACTTAGCTAAGATCAAGAGTAAGTAAATGGAATTTCTCTCTTGGTTTGGGCTATGCTTTGGTTTTTAAATGCACTTGGGATGATTGTGTTTAAATTACTATTTTTAAGCATGATTGGACATGGTTTATTGTCGGTTATTAATGCCATTATGTTAAAGATGCATGAGGTAAGTAATCCTTGACTTGCTTGGGTTGTGTGCATATGATTCTAAGCATGTGATGCTTGTGGATTTGGCATTTTGGTTATGCTTGTAAAAACAGTGGATTAATGTGGTAAAATGGTTATATTGGCAAGTAATGTAAGTGGTTCTAGGTTACTTTAATCGGATATAGTTAGCCGGCTATAGGATTGGGTGCACCGTGAATTGAGTCGCCTTGGATGTTGAAGGGTTTTGATTGTACCGTAAACTCCATCCAAGTACCCTAGCGATTGAGGAAATTAGTGTCACCATGATGGAGGATGGCTCTCGTGGGTGGACTTTGTTGAGAGTCACCGCGATGGAGGATGGCTCTCATGGGTGGACCTTGTTAAGCGTCACAACGGTGGAGGGTTGCTCCCGTGTGTGAACTTGGTTAAGGTGATTACAATGGTTGAGGTAGCTCCCATGTGTATGCCTTGTGGTGTTTCCCGGCTCTCGCTAGTGAGTTATACAACTTCCGATGAGTGATGTTGAGGGGTTGTGATTGTACCGCTAAACTCCATCACGGGTGTTGAGGGGTTGAGATTGTACCGGTAAACTCCACCTTGTGTTGTTCGGTAGTGTGTATGAAGCGTGTGGGACAACGCTTGTAATCCGCGTATCCGATTGTGTCTTGTGTTGTGATGGTTTGTGAATTATCGCTTGAAATCCAATGTAATGTTCTTGAATGTAATGAAGCGAGAGATGCTTGGAATGATGCAAGGATGCATGGGAAGTGTGTAATGGTTTAAGAGTGCATGTATTACTTGTTAAGCTTGAACAAGTGTTTATCTTCTTTTATGAATGGTGTTTATGTGCAAGGAATCTCTTAAATGCATTGAAGTCTTGTGAAGACTTGTTTAGAAAGGCATGAAATATAAATGTTGCTTTGGTAGTTCATGTGTTGTGCATTTTTGGAATGCATGAGATAGTTAGAGGGAACAAATGGTTTTCCAAAGATTTTGCTTGAATTGATCATTAAGCATGAGAAAAGTATGTTATGAAGAGGAAATGTTTTTCAAGGAATTTGAGTTTAACTTTGCATAAGGTGTTCATGCTTGGAAAGGTTTTAATTGATGGTTTTACAAGAATGTGCTTTGAAGTGAGTTATTTAGCTTTTCTAAGCTAAGGGTTGGTTTTTATGATTGAGCAATGCATGATTTAAAGCATGTTGTTAAAAAGGAGTTTCAAACAATGCTTTGGTTTATCGAATTATATCTACTTTTTAAGAGAGTTTTATGAATCGATGTGTTGATGGTGTTTTGGTTTTGAGCATACCTCACTAAGCATTATGTGCTTACGCTCCTTTGTGTCCATCAATGCAGATAATTGAAGTTGGGACAGCAAGAAGCAAGGGATTAAAGGAGAGCTCCACTTGAGAAGTATGTCTCGGTTAATAGCTATAGATAATAAAGGCAATGGGGGGAGAGTCTTTTATATTGATGTGTAATGAGATTGAGTATGTTGACCATATTTGGTTTTTGGTTTGAATCTTGTTGTTTATCGCTTTGCAACATTTGAATCT
The DNA here is from genome assembly GCA_030270665.1 of Hibiscus trionum. Lineage (NCBI taxonomy): Eukaryota > Viridiplantae > Streptophyta > Magnoliopsida > Malvales > Malvaceae > Hibiscus > Hibiscus trionum. The sequence goes on along the minus strand of BSYR01000026.1, from coordinate 32,192,903 downwards.
TCTTATTCATAAGTTGTTATACTATGCTTCTTGTTTTAAAGGCATGATCAAGTGTTGGATGTGTTGAAGGAGTTGGTGCACCTAAGTTTTGCTTTGCATCTAGATTTTAATGCAATTTGGTAGTTATGATGCTTGGCCTGTTGTTGATATGTTGAGGATTGTTTTGGAGTATGTTTGATGGAGTTTGGATGTGTAAAAACAGGCTTTTCTGCTGTTTCTAGGCAGGGTATTTCGAAACACCCTTGCCTGTTTCAAAACAGGTGCATGATTTGGCCTGGGTGTTTCGAAACGGGTAGAGGTGTTTCGAAACACTTTGGCTACTGCCAAGCCCCGTTTCTGAACGGTCAATTCCCGTTTCGAAACACTTGACCGTTGGGCACTGATTTGAATGGTTTTGAGGTTTGCAAGCTTTACATTTTAGTCCTGATTTTTTGTATGTGCAATTGCTTGAGTTCGAGATGTCCGTTTAAGGTGAAATTTGACAAAGAAGCATATAACCTAACTAATTTCATAATGGTATCTGAAAAATTAGTAAAGTCCTCTTAATTTCCAGATTTTACATTTTGGTCCCTAAAAGTCGTATGTTGTGCAATTGAGTCCCTTATTGTTTTCCGATTGCTGTGATTTTTGAGTATGCTTATCTCAAGAGTATGCCTAGGTTTAATGTGCATCTAGACAAGTTTAATAAGAAAAAAAGGGTCGTTAATCAATGTTGACTTTCGAGTTGACTTTGGTTTTCCCCGTGTAATCTTCGTAGTTCGGGTCAACCGTCTAGGCCGGGCTAAGGGGGTTACATTTGGTGGTATCAGAGCTGAGTTGCGAGTGCTTGGGGAAATGGTAAATTGTTGTAATAAGTGTTTGATGTTTATTCTGATGTGTGGTTGAAAGTCGGTTGAAATGTGTGTCTTTGAGCTAATTGTTGATGTTTTTGTCATGCTTTTTGGTTATGTATCTTCATTAAGCTAATGTGAAATTGTACTGATGATATGCTGGTGTTGTGATTTGATTCTATGAATGATGAAAGAGTGATGGGTATGATATGTTAATGTTATGCTGTTAAGGGTGAATGTTGTTTGATGAGAGCATGATCGAAGTATGTTGATTGGTATGCTCGATGTTGTGATATTCATGTTTTTATTGATTGTTATGTCGTGTAAAAGGGGAGAATTCAGGATACCCATTGCCTTATTATTATAGCTATTGTGTTATGTTGGAGTTGGAGTCTTGAATCCTTGCTTGAAGCTGGCCTGATCGTTTTGTTTGTTTTGTTATGATTGCTTGTTGATTATTAGCGCGATGGAATCGATGAGGGAATGACAGTTGGGTGAGATGGTTGCTGCTTTAGAGCAGGTTGTTAAGTCTTGGAATTCACCTTTTGGTGGAGGTGTTTCCTTTCAGCCTACAGTGCCTGGAGTTGAGGTAGTAGGGCTGGAGGAGGAAGTTGGTTCTGGGATGAAGAGTTCATCACCTATAGTTCAAGAGGTGTTGGGAACATCTCAGGCCATGGTGAAAGTGAGGCCTGAAGACGTGCCGATTGAAGGACACGCGAGTTTGTCAAAACAACGCCTATATGATTTGGGAGCTGTGGAGTATCGTAGTTCGACACCTGAGGCGTTCGAGGCTTGGTTCGCCAGTGTAATTCTGATTTTGGATCAGGAAAGGTGTGATTACGCCTGTAAGCTGGGAAGTGTTGTCTCATTGATGTTGGAGGACGCCTGTGTCTGGTGGACATCTGTGGCGGTGGCAACACATATCCACGATATAGATTGGGACTTCTTTGTGTCTGCCTTTTATGAAAGGTACCTTGGAAAGAAATTCCCAAGGGTTAAGCAACGTGGGGGTGTGGCTTCAGATTATGAAGGTGAGAAAAGTTTAAACAAGAGAGCTGTGGATACTGACATCGGGAGCGGTCAGCGTAAGAGGTTGCGTGATAGAAGGTTTTGCTTGAATCGAAGCTTGGGTGGTAGTGCAGATGTGGGGCAGGTGCTACATGATCAAGGAGGAGTAGCTCGGTTGCCGATGTGTGACCGTTGTGGAAGGTGTCATGTTGGAGGTTGTTGGGGCGTGGGGGTTTGTTGGAACTGTGGTTCTAAGGAGCATGTGAAGCGAAATTGTCCTCAAGTGGTGAGATCAGCTTCAATGGTAGCAAAAGGGTCTCAGAAGGGTCGTGGGCGCGGCCAAGACAAAGTTCGAAGGTGGCAGGAAGGGCAGAAAGGTGTGAGGAGCTTGGGGAATGAATCTTGTTGGAATTGTGGGTCTGTTGGACATTTGAGACGAAATTGTTTGAAGTTGGCTCGGGGTAGTCAGGGTTCTTTACCGCAGGGAGATGGTGATGACCTTAAGGTGTTGGCTGATGCTGCGGTGGTGCGGCTAGAGAATGATGGTTCTGCGAAGAAGAGAGTTTGTCTGTTGAAGCCCCGAGGCAGTGAGATGTTTACAGGTAACCTTGTTAAGTAACCTTTACCCTAGTTATCTTAGTTTGGTTTCGGTTTGGTTTTCCCTTGCGTAGTGGGTATGGTCTCATAGCTAGCATGTTTGGGGTAGTAGTTGGTGTTGTTTTGAAACAACTTTAGTGTGAAGAGTGCATTAGTGGGTATTTTGTGGTTAATGGGTTGTTAGAATGGTAGAGTTGGACAAGATAAAAGTGAGGTACGATGTTGTTTTTAGGCGGATTCTGAGGATATTATTGGTGGGTGTGAATCGACATACATGCACAGTTAAAACCATTGTTATATACTATATTATACATATATGTGTTGGTCCATGCATACATGTGACATGACATTAGTGGTTTTGCATACATGTACACAGGCATTGATAGGGCATATTAGTGACCATGCATACGAACGTTCACACTTGCTAATAGCTAGTTGGGTCCGTTAGTGTTGTGATAGGGTTAGGTTGGATGATGGGTTTTAAGAGTTGTTTTGGTGCTAGGAGAATGTTAGAAGTAATGAAGGGTATTAAGCGAGCTGTCAGTAATAGTGAGTGCGGTATAGCATGTTGGCAGAAGGAAAGTGTTTTTGTGCTTAAAGAGTTTAGCGGTGTGGTGGTGAGGAGATTACCGGTTGAAGTTAGAATCGGTCAGAGTGGTTGTGAATAGCTAGTAGAAGTGGTAGTTTCTTGGTGTTAAGTGATGTTGCAGGTTAGTGGATGTGTTTCCAGAGTGCTGAGGTAACTTGGCATTGATGTTGTAATAGAAGGGTTGTTTTTGTAGGTGATGGTTCGTAGCAACCTTCGAAGAGTTGAGAAGAGGTTGTGTTGTGGGTTGTAGAAAAGGGTTGGCCTGGAGTGAATAGAAGTTTCGTAATCTTAATATGTATGTATAGAATGGGCGGTGTCCTGGTAAGGCTATTGTTGTAGTCAAAGCTTGAAGTGGAAAGGCAATGTAAGTTCAAGGGCCATTGTTGGTTGGACGGGTTCTTGTGAGAAGTGGTTGGCTAGTCGTGTATAAGTAAATCCCTTCTGAAGTCAGCTAGTGGTATGTGGAACGGCTGGCGGAGTCAAGGTTGGGGTTTTGTGACGTGAATTTCGGATGTTGGGTGAGTAGTCCTGGTGAGTCGTTATGGTAATGATAGTGGCGAATGTGAAGGAATGTCATCAATACGTTGAGAAGTTTGAGTAAGCAGTTGATGCTTAAGAAATTTTTGCTTGATGTGGTAACCTTTGGAAGAGGTTGAGCAGTTTTGCAAGGGGTTTTAGAAGCAGTGAAGGTTGTGGGTCACATGGTGGCTGAGCTGGATGGGTTGGTGTCACCGTGTGTGCGAGTTTTGGGAGTTATGAGTTAAGGTGGTGTATGCTGTAAAAGTTTAGAGGTTCTTCGGGTTGTTGTTGGGGCTATGCGCAGTTCGGAAGTGTGAAAGGTTAAGCTGTGGTTAACATCTGAGTGTTCTGGAATTTGTGAACAGTATGTGGTGGTGTTGGGTTTGGTTATAGTGTAAGTTGATTTGTGGAGGAGTTGGTTTGTAGAATTTTGTGTGGAGAGTGTTCAGTGGTGGTTAAGTCTTCTGTGGAGAGTTTTCAGTGGAGAAGTTTGGTTGTGCTCTTTTCGCTGGTTGAAATTTCGAGGACGAAATTTCCTAAGAGGGGGGGAGTTGTAACACCCCAATTTTGGGCTTAGAAGTTTTGGGTTTGAACCAGACCGGTCGGATTTTCGGTTCGAATATAAAAGGTGGTTTTAGGGAAAGCCTAGTTCGGGATGCATTAAAAATATGGAAAAAATATCTAAAAATCCTCTTTTAATATATATAAGAGGGTGGTGAAATTAATTTTACAAAATGAGGTTTGGAAATATGACATTTCGAGTTAGTGACTAAAATGTAATTTTTGAAAAGTTCGTGACTGTTTTAAAAGGATTGAAACTTTGAATCTTTAAGGAGCTAATTTACCCAAGGGAGGATTTCTCCAGATTTTTCTTGATTTTTAAGACTCATTTAGTGTTTAATTAATAAAAAAGAAAAGAGGGAAAAGTGATATTTTAGTTTCATAACTAACTTTTACCAAAATTTTCCCATTTCATTTTCTCTCAAAATTCCCTCAGCCAAACACATTTCCACAGCAACTTTCCTTTTGATTTTCACACCTAACGAAGAGCTTTCAATCCCCAAATGATTCCTAATCATTTCTACATCAAATCCTCACCATTTGCTTAATGAATTTTCAAGGATTTTGGCTCTAAACAAGAAGAAATCCACATTTAGAGGTATGAACGTCCTTCTCCTCTAAATACTCAGTTCTTTACTGAAATTCCCAATTTCTCAATCCTTAAATTGAGTTTTATTAAAGGTTTTAATGTTGTGTTCTTGATTTTGGCTTGAAATGCAAGATTTGGATTTAATTTTGAAGAAATTCGTATTGGATGATTGGGCTCTGTTTTAAGTTGTCTTTTTGATGTATTTTTGATGTCTAAATGATGTGTAATTGAGGTTTAATCAATGCAATCCCGAATAGGTTGATTTTCCTAAGTTTTTACTTGTGAAAATGGTGGTTTTTGGGGTGATTTTGGTGTTCTGTTAATGCTGGAGGTATAAGGACGAGTTTGGGATCATTTTGGATGTTAATTGATGTTTAAAAATGGTTAGAAGTGATGGATCTTGGCTGGGTTAAGTTTTGGAAGAGTTTGGAGGTGATTTCGGTTGTGTTTGGTAGTCGAAATGTTGGATTTGTGTAGAGCAGCGAGTTTAGGTGTGTTGCTGGTGATTTTATTGCATGATGATGCATTAATCCTCTGTTGTTATGTGTTTAAAACAGGGGAGAATGATCCGGAGGCAATAGAGGTGGCGTTGGAGTTTTCGGATGCTTGGAAGGCTTAACGGCTAGCGTAGTTTTGTGTATCAGTGAGTGGTAAAGAGTTTTCCAGCTTTGAAACATTTTGGATGAGGCTTTGGGAGCTTAGTTTAAGTCTAAAAAACTTAGCTAAGCTCAAGAGTAAGTAAATGGAATTTCTCTCTTGGTTTGGGCTATGCTTTGGTTTTTAAATGCACTTGGGATGATTGTGTTTAAATTACTGTTTTTAAGCATGATTGGACATGGTTTATTGTCGGTTATTAATGCCATTATGTTAAAGATGCATGAGGTAAGTAATCCTTGACTTGCTTGGGTTGTGTGCATATGATTCTAAGCATGTGATGCTTGTGGATTTGGCATTTTGGTTATGCTTGTAAAAACAGTGGATTAATGTGGTAAAATGGTTATATTGGCAAGTGATGTAAGTGGTTCTTGGTTACTTTAATCGGATATAGTTAGCCGGCTATAGGATTGGGTGCACCGTGAATTGAGTCGCCTTGGATGTTGAGGGGTTGTGATTGTACCGTAAACTCCATCCAAGTACCCTAGCGATTGAGGAAATTAGTGTCACCATGATGGAGGATGGCTCTCGTGGGTGGACTTTGTTCAGAGTCACCGTGATGGAGGATGGCTCTCATGGGTGGACCTTGTTAAGCGTCACAACGGTGGAGGGTTGCTCCCGTGTGTGAGCTTGGTTAAGGTGATTACAATGGTTGAGGTAGCTCCCATGTGTATGCCTTGTGGTGTGTCCCGGCTCTCGCTAGTGAGTTATACAACTTCCGATGAGTGATGTTGAGGGGTTGTGATTATACCGCTAAACTCCATCACGGGTGTTGAAGGGTTGAGATTGTACCGGTAAACTCCACCTTCTGTTGTTCGGTAGTGTGTATGAAGCGAGTGGGACAACGCTTGTAATCCGCGTATCCGATTGTGTCTTGTGTTGTGATGGTTTGTGAATTATCGCTTGAAAGCCAATGTAATGTTCTTGAATGTAATGAAGCGAGAGATGCTTGGAATGATGCAAGGATGCATGGGAAGTGTGTAATGGTTTAAGAGTGCATGTATTACTTGTTAAGCTTGAACAAGTGTTTATCTTCTTTTATGAATGGTGTTTATGTGCAAGGAATCTCTTAAATGCATTGAAGTCTTGTGAAGACTTGTTTAGAAAGGCATGAAATGTAAATGTTGCTTTGGTAGTTCATGTGTTGTGCATTTGTGGAATGCATGAGATAGTTAGAGGGAACAAATGGTTTTCCAAAGATTTTGCTTGAATGGATCATTAAGCATGAGAAAAGTATGTTATGAAGAGGAAATGTTTTTCAAGGAATTTGAGTTTAACTTTGCATAAGGTGTTCATGCTTGGAAAGGTTTTAATTGATGGTTTTGCAAGAATGTGCTTTGATGTGAGTTATTTAGCTTTTCTAAGCTAAGGGTTGGTTTTTATGATTGAGCAATGCATGATTTAAAGCATGTTGTTAAAAAGGAGTTTCAAACAATGCTTTGGTTTATCGAATTGTATCTACTTTTTAAGAGAGTTTTATGAATCGCTGTGTTGATGGTGTTTTGGTTTTGAGCATCCCTCACTAAGCATTATGTGCTTACGCTCGTTTGTGTCCATCAATGCAGATAATTGAAGTTGGGACAGCAAGAAGCAAGGGATTCAAGGAGAGCTCCACTTGAGAAGTATGTCTCGGTTAATAGCTATAGATAATAAAGGCAATGGGGGAGAGTCTTTTATATTGATGTGTAATGAGATTGAGTATGTTGACCATATTTGGTTTTGTGGTTTGAATCTTGTTGTTTATCGCTTTACAACATTTGAATCTTCTTATTCATAAGTTGTTATAATATGATTCTTGTTTTAAAGGCATGATCAAGTGTTGGATGTGTTGAAGGAGTTGGTGCACCTAAGTTTTGCTTTGCATCTAGATTTTAATGCAATTTGGTAGTTATGATGCTTGGCCTGTTGTTGATATGTTGAGGATTGTTTTGGAGTATGTTTGATGGAGTTTGGATGTGTAAAAACATGTTTTTCTGTTGTTTCTGGGTAGGGTGTTTCGAAACACCCTTGCCTGTTTCGAAACAGGTGCATGATTTGGCCTGGGTGTTTCGAAACGGGTAGAGGTGTTTCGAAACACTTTGGCTACTGCCAAGCCCCGTTTCTGAATGGTCAATTCTCGTTTCGAAACACTTGACCGTTGGGCACTGATTTGAATGGTTTTGAGGTTTGCAAGCTTTACATTTTAGTCCTGATTTTTTGTATGTGCAATTGCTTGAGTTCAAGATGTCCGTTTAAGGTGAAATTTGACAGAGAAACATATAACCTAACTAATTTCATAATGGTATCTTAAAAATTAGTAAAGTTCTCTTAATTTCCAGATTTTACATTTTGGTCCCTAAAATTCGTATGTTGTGCAATTGAGTTCCTTATTGTTTTCCGATTGCTGTGATTTTTGAGTATGCTTATCTCAAGAGTATGCCTAAGTTTAATGTGCATCTAGACAAGTTTAAAAAGAAAAAAAAGGTCGTTAATCAAGGTTGACTTTCGAGTTGACTTTGGTTTTCCCCGTGTAATCTTCGTAGTTCGGGTCAACCGTCTAGGCCGGGCTAAGGGGGTTACAAGCTTGGAACCTAGCACACAAGCAAACACTATACAATATATTCGGTCTACTTGCAGTAAGGTAAAGCAAAGACCCAATCATGGAGCGATAAAGCTTATAGTCAACACACTTACCTCCTTCATCTTTGTCAAGCTTTGTGGATTAGCTCATTGGTGTAGCTTGAGGCTTTGCTTGCTCCAAGCCAAACTTCTTGAGCATATCTTTGATGTACTTAGCTTGATTGATGAAGATGTCATCCTTCATTTGTTTGACTTTAAGTACCAAGAAAAATGAGAGCTCCCCCATCATGCTCATTTCAAATTCACCTTGCATCAACTTAGAAAAATCTTGACAAAGCTACCTATTAGTAGAACCAAAAATAATATCATCAACATAAATTTGAACTACTAAGATATCTTTGTCATTGTTTTTAATAAATAGAATTGTGTCCACCTTTCCTTTTCAAAACCTTTTCCAACTAGAAAACTTGATAATCTTTCATATCAAGCTCTAGGAGCTTTTTTAAACCATATAAAACTTTTGACAATTTGAAAACATGGTTTGGAAAAATAGGATCTTGAAAACCCGGTGGTTGTTCCACATACACTTCTCCGTTTATAAAACCATTTAAAAACGCACTTTTGACATCCATTTGAAAAAGCTAAAATCATGATAACATGCAAATGCAAGTAACATCCTAATTGCTTCTATTCTAGCTACGGGTGTATAAGTTTCATCAAAATCAATTCCCTCTTCGTGAGTGTAACCTTGAGCAACAAGCCTAGCCTTGTTTCTCACTATGTTACCGCTCTCATCTAGTTTGTTTCTAAGGACCCATTTAGTTCCTATAGTAGATTTGTTTCTAAGCCTATCAACTAATGTCCACACTTTACTTCTCTCAAATTGGTTTAACTCATCTTGCTTGGCCATAATCCAAAAGTCATCTTTTAATGCTTCTTTAACATTATTAGGCTCAATGCTTGAGATAAAAGCAACATTATTAAGCATTTTAAGAGAAGAACGAGTAGTTACCCCCTTGGATGGATCACCCAAGATCTCACCACCTTTGACATAGTTGTACTCCCTTGGGTAGCTCACTTTCTTTTCCTCAATAGACATGTCTTGCAATGCTTCTAGAGGCGGTTCTTGTGCTTCTTCCTCTTTGGTTGGAATCTCATTCACCTTTGATGATTCTCCACCATCATTGGCTTCAATGATCCCTACATCATCATCATCACAAGAATCCTTCCTTATAAGGAGGTTATCATCGAAAACCACATGAATAGATTCCTCTACAACTAAAGTTCTTTTATTAAACACACGATAAGCTTTAGATTTTAAAGAGTAACTTAGAAAAATAGCTTTGTCACTTTTTGTATCAAAATTACCTAAATTATCTTTACTGTTGTTTAAAACGAAACACTTACAACCAAAATGATGGAAATAGCTAATGTTAGGCTTTTTAGATTTTAAAATCTCATAAGGAGTTTTCTTCAAAATAGGCATAATCATTACTCGGTTTATAATGTAGCAAGCGGTGTTAGTGGCTTCCGCCCAAAAATACTTAGGTAAATTATTTTCACAAAGCATAGTCCTAGCCATTTCTTCTAAAGTTTTATTTTTCCTCTCAACTACCCCATTTTGTTGAGGGGTGCGAGGAGCCGAAAAATTATGGCTAATCCCATTTTCATTAAAAAAATCTTCAAAACCCATATTTTGAAATTCGGTTCCATGATCACTTCTAACATATGAAATTTTAAGTTCAATATCATTTTGGGTTATTTTTGAAAATGTGATGAAGTTTTCTAAAACCTCATCTTTGGTGCTTAAAAATAGAAGTCAAGTATACCTAGAGTAATCATCAACAAGCACAAATGCATATGATTTTCCACCCAAGCTAGTAGTCCTAATTGGCCCAAAGAGATCCATATAGATCAATTGCAAACATATACTTGTAGAAACATCATTAATATACTTGAAAGAGGCTCTATGTTGTTTACCTTTAGCACATGCATCACAAATTTTATCTAATGAGAACTTGAGTTTAGGTAGGCCTCTAACTAGATTAAGGGAAACTAATATTTCTAAAACGCTAATGCTAGCATGTACTAGTTTCCTATGCCATAACCATGCATCATTTTCATTTTGTGTAACTAAGCATGAATGGGATGTATGAATGTCATCTAGATGCACCATATAAATGTTTCCTATGCGATGACCAATGAGCATTGTTCTGTTAGATTTATTGCCTACTATTCTACACCCATTTATATCAAACATGACATTAAACCCTTTATCACATAATTGACTAATGCTCAATAAATTGTGTTTTAGACCATTGACAGAGAATACATTTTCAATAAGTATGGAAGAGTGATTACCTATGGAGCCAATACCTTCAATGTAGCCTTTGGGGTTGTCACCAAAAGTTACTACTCCTCCACTTTTTAGCTTTAATTCCATGAATCGGCTCTTGTCTCTGGTCATGTGTCTCGAGCATCCACAAAGAGTTTAAACTTTGATTTTTGGTACCCAAATCATTTTGGGTCCATGAGTGTTAGCTCCCAAAAGCTTGGTTCCCTTAGGAATCCAAGGTGACAAGGCATTAACTTTATTAGATTTTATAAGTTTCTTAGGAACACATACACTTCTAATGTTTTTAGTCCTAGTATGCCTATAAGAAGTCACTTCGTTTGTAGTTAAAATTCTTTCTTTTTGTAAGGTTGGTTTTTGAAGATTCACCCTTTTCAAGCTTTGAAGAACAAACATTTTTGAAAGAATTTTTGAGCTCATTTAGCTCATTCACCAACTTTTGGTGTTCATCATTACATTAAGAAAGAAAGTTGTTCAAATCAATATTTTCTTGTTCAAAGAACTTTAAATCATCTTGCAAGCTTAAAACCTTTTTCTCAAAATCCGAGTTAGTTTTATAGAGTAAATCATTTTGAGCTTTTAAATCCGAAATGTCCCTTTTGTTTTTCAAAACGGACTCCTTGTATTTCTCTACTAACTCATCATATACCTCTTTTAACTCATCATATGCATCATACAATTCATCAAATGTAAAATCAAAGCAAGATGAGTTAGAGGATACCATAGAATCCTTCTCAAGAGCCATGAGGCAAAGGTTGACAACTTTGGATTCCTCATCCTCGGATGACTCCTCATCACTCCAAGTAGCAATCTTGGCTTTGAGCTTTTCTTCTTCTCAAAGCCCTTCTTATTGAGTTAAGGGCAATCAGAACGAATATGACCCAGCTTCTTGCACTTAAAGCAAATGATGGGATCCTTTTCTTCTTCTTCTTTGCTTTTGTTCTTGAAGTCTCTCTTTCTTTGAAATTTCCTCCCTCAGTTAGACTTCATGAACTGTGAGAAGCGTTTGGCTATCATTGCCAATTCCTCAAAATCATCCTCCTCACTATAAGAGCTCTCCTCTTGTAGAGAGGCCTTGAGAGCAACTCCTAACTTCTTTTTCTTTTCCATCTTTTGCTTCCCTATTCTCCTTTCTTCTTTCTTCTTTTCCTCTTCTCTTTCTTGTTTCATAATCGCATGAGTAAAGAGAGAACCAACTAGCTCATCAAGCTTCAATGTCTTCAAATTCTTAGCTTCGATGATGGTCGTTCTTTTACCATCCCAAGATTCTGGGAGAGAATATAGAAGCTTCCTAACTAGCTTATCTTCGGGAATCACTTCACCGAATCCTTTTAGACCATTGACGAGGATCGAAAATCGATCAAACATCTTGGAGACACTCTCATCAGGATCCATCTTGAAATTTTCATAACTCAAATTTAGTAGCCCGGTCTTCGTCTCCTTAACGTCGCCAGTTCCTTCATACATTGTCTCAAGAGTGTCCCACACTTCTTTTGCGCTCTCGATTGAAGAAACTTTAGAATAGATGTCTAGACCAAGTGCACAAACGACGATGTGCAATGCTTTATCGTTGACTTGCATCCTTCTTCTATCTTCCTCGGTCATCTCCAATTTCACCTTCGGGACAAGTCTTTCTTCATCATTTCTTTTCATCAGAATGTAAGGCCCTTATTCCACTACATCCCAATCCATGAAGTTGGTGGATTTGATGAAGAGACGCATCTTATTCTTCCAATATGGGTAGTTGTCCCCATTGAAGAATGGTGGTTTAGTAGTGGATTGAGACTCCTAGAGGTTGGAGGTTGAGGTAGATGCCATGGCTTGACTAGAGATTTGATCACACTCTTCTAGGATCTCCTCTTGTGGTTGTTAATCCTTCAAAAGAGGTAGGCTCTGATACCAATTATTGAGTGGATCATTGAATCGATAAATGCCAAGAAGGGGTGAATTGGATTTTTAAAATGTTTAGTAGTGAAATGGTAAAATAAAAATTAAAGACAAAGGCACTTATAGTGGTTCAAGTTCCAAATGAACTCTACATCCACTACCTTAGCTCCCACTAAGGATTTTCCAAACAACTTCACTAGTTGATCTTCCCCTTTTCAAGGCTTAGGAGGAAACATCTACACAAATGGTCAATTTTTACCCAAAATTGACCAAACCCTCTGACAAGATTACAAAGAAGATTTTGGCAATTACAATGAATCTCTCAAGAAAAATATTGCCCAAATTACAAGCACGAATTGAATCTGAAAAATAGGAATTACAAAGAAAGACAATTAGAGTTTTACAAAGATATGAGAATGAAGCACTTATGCTTGGATTTGATGTTGGAATGATTCTCTTAGGATCAATAGTTGTTGCTAGTTGTTTTTGGATTCCCTTTTATACATTCTAATTCAATTCTAGTCGTTCGGGTTGTTGCCATCATAAATACAGCCGTTGGGATTCAATCTTCCCACTATAAATGCACTTCTGCAACTACCCGTTTCAAAACACATGTACCTATTTCGAAAAAGACCAAAATAGAAATAGTTGTTGGGGTGTAATTAAAAGACCATATCTAAACGGACACAGTAGTTTCGATACGCTAAGAGCCCGTTCCAAAACGGCTTGACATTCGTTCTGAAACAATTTGAAACTATCAAAACCCGTATCAAAATGTGCTTAAACTGTTTCGATACACTTTAATCGTTTGTGAAAATCAGTTATACATTGCTACGGTAATAAAATTTGAATCCAAGTTTAAATCTCGATTCGAAACGTTTGAGGTCGTTTCGATACATCCGTATCGAAATGGATCTAATCGTTCTATTGGTTTTCATCCGTTTCGAAACATGGGTCATGTTTCAATACGGTAGTATCGAAACGAGATGACTCGTTACGAAACAAATGTTAACATTTTCAAAACGTTCCGAAATGCCTAAGGGCTGTTTTGAAACGGTGACTCGAAAATCACTATTTTGACTTGGAAAACACTTAGAAAATTTTGTATAACCCTTTGGTTTTGACTTGACCACTTTGCTTAAAGTTTTGGGAAGTTTTGAGAACTTAAAAATTTATTTTATATTTTCAATTTAGTCCTTAAATACTTTGTAATATCAAAATCAATTCTTTGGTTTTACAGATTCTTCTCATACATATCCCCAGCACTATTAAAATTAACTCTAGTCTCTTGTCTCGGTTTCAGTTTCCCAAAGAACAATACAAATCTTACACATAAAAATGCGACAATAAAAATAGTTAGGCCAACTCGAAACAAGAATCCAAGACGCTCAAGTTTAATACAAAATCTCTTTACATCAATAGTAATAAGGCAATGGGTACCCTAATATCTCTCCCCTATAAATCATATAATATCCACGTTAACATGCCTTCAAACACCGTACATAGCACACAATCAATCAACAATTAAATCATATCATAAATAACCATCGTGCATAGAAAACATCAAGAAATCATTTAAACAATTATATTACCACAAACTTACCTCCCAATTTTTCGTAAACATGTCTCTGATACCAACAAATGTAGCCCTCTTGACTCGGTCTAACCGTTTACCTCAAATTTTTGAAGAAGAAACTGATGTTTGGCTGGAGAGAATTTGAGAGAAAATGATTGGGAGAAAAGATAGTTACGTAAAATAGATTTTAAGAGACAAATGTCAATTTAATTCTCTCCATCTTGTTTTATTAATTAAAACCACTTTAAAATTGACAAATTAAAGGGAAAAGTATGAATTAGACTTTGGATCAATAGATCCTTAAAGATTCAAAGTTCCGATCTTTTACGATTTAGTCACTAAAAATAGTTTTACGATCTTTACATTTTGGTCACCAATTTCCAAAATGTCAAACCTCCAAAATCCATTTTCCAAAATTGATCCCACAAAAATCATATACATATATATATTAAATAATGATTTTAAAACGTTTTCTCATATTTTTCTAACCTCAAAAACCCTTTAATATAATTAAATCCCAAAACTAGTCTAAGTAGTTCGAACCAGTTCTCCCGAACCGTCTAGCCTAAACCTGGCTAACACCTAGGCCCCAAATCAGGGTGTTACACCCTTAACAAACCTTCGATAATATCCATCCAAGCCAAGGAAGCTTCGAACTTCACTAACGTTCCTCGGAGATCTCCATTCTATAACAGACTGGATCTTTTTCGGGTCAACCTTAATTCTCGCGGCTGAAATTACATGCCCGAGAAAGGATAGTTCAGGCAGCCAAAATTCACAGTTGATGAATTTGGCATAGAGTTGATTATCTATAAGGGTTTGCAACACAATGTTGAGATATTTTGAACGTTTAGATTCATCTTTCGAATAGATAAGGATATCGTCAATGAAGACCACAACAATTTTATCCAAATAAGGTTTAAAGACTTGGTTAATGAGGTCCATAAATGCATCGGGGCGTTTGTTAGACCAAAAGGCATTACTACAAACTTGTAGTGGACACAATGAGTCCTAAAAGCAGTCTTGGGTATGTCAGATTCTTTAACTTTCATTTGGTAGTATCCCGATCTAAGGTCAATCTTGGAAAATACCGAAGCACCCTTCAATTCGACAACAAAGCCTTCGATTCTTGGAAGTGGGTACTTGTTCTTAATCTTAACATGATTAAGTTTTCGGTAGTCTATGCACAATCTCATTGATCCATCTTTCTTCTTAACAAAGAGTACTGAGGCTCCCCAAGGAGACGAACTTGGTTGAATGAACCATTTGTCTTGCAATTCTTGTAATTGCTTCTAAAGCTCTTTCAATTCTACTGAAGTCATTCTATAAGGAGTGATAGATATAGGATTGATTCCAGGTTGAGTCTCGATTTTGAATTCCACTTCTCGGGTTGGTGGTAATCCCGAGAGTTCATAAGGTAAAACATTGAGAAATTCATATACTGTTGGAATGGATTTTAGGCCAAAATCAAATTCATCTCGTTTAATCAAAGTAGCAAAGATAGAGGTTGGTCTCTTACAATCAAAAGGATGGATTCTTTGCCTAAACCACTGAGAAAAAGTCTCGTTTTTTGACAGTCTACCCAAGCCCAGTGTTTCCCTAACAAATCTAAACCCAGAATTATGTCGAAGTCACAATAGGGTTTTACATAAAGATCAATAGGGAATGGAATATTTTAGATGTATAAAGGACAATCCCTACAAATAAGATTTAGGTCCATACTTTCCCTTATAGGATTCGAAACTACAAGCCCTTGATCAACAATTTTAGGTTTTAACTTAAGTTTTTCGAGTAAGGGGAAACATATAAATGAATGGGTAGATCTCGAATCAATTAAAGCATATAAAGAATTTTCATTTAATTTAGCGGTGCAAGTTATTACATCAGGTGCATCTTCATCATCACGACTCTGAATGTGATATATTTGAGTAGGAGCCCGAGACTCTTGATGAGTAGTAGCAGGAGCTTAGCTTCGAGTCCTCCCCGAGTTTCCTGACTGTGCATGTTTCGGACCCTTGCCCCGAGGAGATGGATTTGGATTGGAATTTGAAAACACTCTAACCAAAGATTTATCTAAAGTCTGAGGAAAATCTCAAACAAAATGTTCTAAGCTTCAACACCATAAACAAGCATTCGAATGTTTTCTGTACTGGCCAGAATGATAGTTCTAACAAACATTACAATGTCGAGATTGAGGGTCTCTGCCTGAATTCCTCGGGTTGTTGATTGAGATTGTAGGTGTAAAGGATTTGATTATTGTTTGATGCTTCAGGATGAAGTTACCACTTGGAGAAGTAACATAACTTGAGGAGTTTCCTCCTTGGATTTTAAAATTCTTAGAAGGCCATCGAGGCTTGTTATCACTTCTGGGTATTTTATCCTTCTTTGTATAGTTCTCCTTTCTTTTATCAGTAGTTTCATTCTAGATTCCGTAGCGATCACTCGATTCACCAAATCTTGAAAGTCGGTTATTTCGAAGGCCATAAACATCAGGCTCAATTCATCATTCAACCCTTCAATAAACATTTTGCATTTGTCCTCTACCTTCGTGATGTATTCAGCTCCATACTTTCAATATTTGCAGAAGTCACTAATATATTGCTTTATATGTCTACCTCATTGCTTCAGGTGCAAGAAACGTCTTCTTCTTTCAGCTAGATATTGTTCACTTACGTACTTCTTTCGGAATTCCTTCAAAAAGAATTCCCAAGTGACAGAATCTTCAGGAGCAGTGAGAAATGTAGTTTCCCACCAATTCAGGGCTTCATCAACAAGTAAGGCCACAACACACTCCAACATATGATCATTTGAACACTCGAGTTGTTTGGTTAAAATTCTAATGGCAGTTTCCAACCAATATTCAGCAGCTTCCAGGTTCTCATCATCTAATCCCGTAAAAGTATAGGCTCAATGTTGAGCCAACTTATTTGGAGCCTCAGATTTGACCACTATAGGTTCAGGAGGATTACTTTGCTTCAAGTTATTAAAAAGTTGGTTGAACATCTCAGTCATGTTGAGAAGGCAATCTTTCTGAATCTGATTAGATTGAGGAGCTTTAGGCTGTGGTTTAGCAGCCTTTTGAGGGTCTTCTTGCTCCTAACCCAATCTAACACTCCCTCCTTCATTGGAGGAGCTTACCGGGCAATCTCTATCTTGGGTCAGATGTGTGTTAGACATCTGAAATTAACATTCAGGGGGATTTAATCAAATAAGGTCATAAGCACAATTTAATTCAACTTCTAGGTGACACCTTACATAAATGATGGCATAATCGGTCTAGTCCTAGGATCGATTAAACCTTAGCTCTGATAATCAATTATAATACCCCGACCCCAAAGCAAGAAAGCCATACATAAATAAGAGTAGACAAACTAACTTGTCTGACAAGTTAGTGTTCGAACAAGACAAGGATACACCATCAAGATCATTGAAGTTTAAGTAATCATGTAGGAAAGTTAGAATTAAAAAACAAAGCCCGAATTGAGATAACACAAATATGTGCTACACAAACATGTAAACATTTTATCAAGCATGTCTAATTACACAAAGGACATAAAATGTATTTGAGATTTCCTTTACTTATCAAAGTAGTAATTATCATTATTCATTATCTAACTTATAAACTTTCTTGGATTCCATTATAGTTGCCTTGTGATTTAACATACTATTTGTTTATACTACTCTTGTTTACAACCTAGGGTGGTTCGAATATTTTGTGGTCAGATAATTTATTTTAACAATTTCAAGCAAATGTACAAGAAGTCGGGGATTAAGGGACTATCTAGTAGGTATTAAAATTCCAGCATTTTATTATAAGAATGTGCTCTATCAAATATCTTCTCGAACAAGGAATGATTCATATAGGAGATCATTTAGAGAGTTATGCCTACATGACAAATTAGGTTTAAAACCACATAAAGCTAAGAGCGTACAATGAACTCTTGTACATACCAAATGGTCATACCAAACTATCACTTACATATTCAGAACATGCCTTTAGCATCAACTATTCAACCCATTACGAGTAAGGCATACTAAGTTAAGCATTTTTAAACAGCTTAAGGACTATTAATATCTAAGGTTTTAATGGCAAGTATATATCCTAACATGATTTCTTCCTAGTCGTATGATTTCCAAGTTGGTGATCAAATATCAAGCTAACATGTGTATATAATAAAGGTTTATAGTTACATAAAGATTTAATCATACATCATCTTAACATACTCATCAAGAAACCATGCATCACTATTAGCAAGCAATCAAAACCGAACATCCAAGATCTCCAATGCCATTCGAAACCACTAACCAAGCCTACTCAAGCAAACCAAACCATCATTAAGCATTAGGCCAAACACATTATATATATGCCTTGATAATTTAATATTTACAAATCCCCTTAGTACTCAAAAGATCACACACGTAATGTTCAAGCTAATGCCACCTTCTAGGAGTTAAACAATAACAAAAACTAGACATACATTTGTGCTTTTGGTGACCTTGCTCTGACTCCCCAAGCTTGATTTAACAGTCAGCTTAACTTGTAAAATTAACAGGGTGAGTAATTAGGTTGCTATTCTCGAAACTTCCACAATAAAAGCATATAGATACTCAATTAACTAAATTATAAGTGAACCATTTAACCTTGAACAAAAAGTACTTCGATGCTAGTACTAATCATTTGACATTTATCAATTGAGTAACATACTCCCTAATCATCCAACAAGAAGCTTAATATAAGCTTAATTAATCATCATTTGTAGCAGGCTCCTAGGAAGGAATTATAATGTCAAGCAAATCATTCATGTTGTCTAATTAAACAATTTAAATCCTTAACCATCAATCAAATACAAGCAACCTTAGTTGTATAATATAGCCTTGACCAGTTGTTAAACTAGAGATGTGTATTCAATCGAATCATTATCAGGCAATGGTAGTTAGCACAATTGAAACATATAATCTATTCAATTTAATCAGGGATACCTTAGTACCATACAGAAGACCTTAGTCCAGTTCAGGCTTAGCTCAGAAGTTCCTATTGGCATGTCAATCATGCTAGGTTTAACACTAATCAAGGCTTTTACAAACACTACAACAGTTCACTAAATATACTCTATTTACTCTTCGAGTACTAATTTTACATACACAAGATGCTACATTAAGCATAATAAACAACCAATCCATGTTTAAGTTCAAATAGGCATAAACAGAACTTCATACTTACCTTGGTCCTTTACCTTAACAAGCATTAGCAACACTAAGCAGGTAAGGTAAATTATGCCTCACAACAAAATCAAATAGTTTAATCAAATCTAACAATCTATGCTTACTTTAAACATAGTTACACTCACAAGTATTCTAAGCTATGTTTGATTGTGAAGCACTACACCTTTCTTCCACTCATCTTCTTGATCACTTCTCTTGTGGTCTAATTATAACAATAATAGTGCATTAGAATCAATCCATAGACAATACAACATTCCAGCAACCAAACAGTTCTCTAGCATATATCTTTTAAATTCAAAATTGTTCTTTCTTTAATTTAGGACACTCTTTTTCATTCAATTTAAACCATTTTCTCATCAAGTATACCCTCAATTGTTTATAATATAATCATTCCATACTAGGATTGTCAAGTTAGAATTTACCATCACTAATCTCTTGTTGAGTTAAGCAAAATTCTACGAAACAGTCCCAAAATTACTCTGTTCGAAACATGACAGTTTCTTGTTTAATTTATCCGCCTAGGCTGTCATTGTGCTCATTTTATCATTTCCTTAATACTATTGATAATTCATTATTTAAAACAATACATTCTTATTCTCAAATTCGGTAATTGCAACTTACTATATTAAAATCAACTCATTTTGTTTCTTTCCTCAATCGAGCAGGACAATAACACAATAGTCTCATTTTAATATTCGATTTGAACACATTTATTCAATACTATTTCTAGCCTTATAGGCCCTAATTCTTTGCAATAATTATCATTATAGTTCCTTCTAAACTTGAATCATGCTTCAAACTATGTAACCACCATTTATGTCTCAACCACCAACTAACCACAACATTCAATCCATTAATTAACAATTCTACCTAGAATCGATTCACTAGCATGGATCCAAAGCTACAACCAAATCAAATTCCCTAAGGAACTTACATCCATTAACATACAACAAACAATCTCATTCATCAAGCCATCTTTCGAACAAGATAATAGCAAAAGAATTCTCATTTCCCCTAATTTACATTTACCATTGAAGGAAACATATACAAAAGACTTATATGATTCAAAGACAATTAACACTCAAGCTCTTAGAAACCGAAGATAATTGCTCAAGCACCAAGATTAATTATCTCATTTCCCTCTCTATTTTGTGTTTCGGTCTCAAGAATAAATGAGAAAGATATCAAACATTTGTTTGTTTGAAAATCCATTAAGGATTTCTCTTATCCACGAGGATGTCTAATCCTTAAGCTACATCTTCAAACCACTCAAAAGAATTATCTTGCCATGCAAGGATCTAATTTTAAAGGGTTAACTAAATGGTCCTTTTAATCTAACTCTTTTCTTTCATGAGGTTTAAAATCAGCTCCCCTACAAGATATACAATTGTAGTCATCTAAATTAATTGGTTTAATAGCTGCAACAAGGCATTTCCCAACTCAATAATTTAAGGGTATTATAGTTTTGACGTGTTTTGCGACCATCTGCGCCGCACGTGGTGAGCATGTGCCGCATACGGGCGATCTTCGGCCACCATAGCATGCCCTAGGTCTGAACTGGCCCGGGACCGGTATTGTCTTAAACTGAGCCAGTACGGCTCGACCTGATCTGCCAAACCCGAATCTAGCCAAACCGAGTTTGCCCGTCCGACCTGACCCATTACCGAGTTATCTCAGTGAGTCAACTCGTCTGAGTCAGCTCAATGAGTCAACCCGACCGAGTTAGCTCAGTGAGTCAGCCTGACCGTGTCAGCTCAGTGAGTCAGCCTGACCGTGTCAGCTCAGTGAGTTAACCCGACCGAGTCAGCTCAGTGAGTCAACCCGTTCGAGTCAGCTCAGTGAGTCAACTCGTCCGAGTCAACCTAGTTGACCTTTGACTGCTGATGTTAGTGTTGACTTTGACTGGTGACATCAGCGTTGACTTTGACCCAAAAATTCAAATTTTCCAAAAACCCCTATTTTATGTTTTCGACATCTCGAGTCCGATTTTGAAGTTTGTTTCACAAAAACTCTAACCTGAAGGCCTTCGAGTCTGACCTTGAACTTGAGAATGCATGTATTCAGTTTTTCAGTTTAAAAGTTGTGATCAAGCTAAGGATTGATTGTGGATTATGTTTAATTGAAGGTATTCACGTATCTTCGTATTCGAGAGGTAGAGGACGTCGGATTCAGTTTCAAGAGTGCCTGAATGTCGTTTCAAGGGTCGACCGGTATAGCAAGGATTCAAGGTAATACATTACTACCTCTTGTGTGCTTTATGAAACATGTTGGTATCTGGTAAATGATTGCATGATCGTGTTTAAGCATATAGTTGTCTCTGTTAGTGTCTAATCGACTATGGAAAAAGGATAGTAAACCAGTTAAGACTAAAATGCTAGGTTAGAAAGAATGGTAACCTGTAAAGACTTTTGAGATCCAAGAATAATTGATATGGTTGTTACAATTTAAATCTAGTTATGTATGTTAATGATCTAGCTTCTGAAATGCTAAGTCACGAAATAACAAAAATACCCTTGAGGTTTAAGAATGACTAAAATGTCCCTAACCATAGAAGTAACCTAGCAATCTACATTAGATCTGGTAAAACAATTGATTCACCTGAAAACTCTGAAATTACTTGGAATGTTATGGTAACAAGACTTGAACCTTCGAGATTGTAAAGTACTTGGATTGGCTAAAATTTTGAGTAAATTTCCGACGATAAATTTATAGAAAAATATTCGTATATATGAACTAATCAAAGTGACATAAAGTACCAAAATGACTGTCATGATCAAAAGTGATCGTAAATACTGATAAGGCTAATTGATCGGAATGTTTGAAACAAGCAAAAAGACTGAATTATCCTCGGACACTGAAATTACCAAACAAACTGAAATGATGGGTACTTTCGAGTTTTGGAATAAACGAGTTGTTTGTAAGTACCGTAAGTACCAGGATGTCTGAACCACCATCAACTACTTAAATAGATAAATTACCCACGTGACTTGAGATATGTGAGAGCTTGGAAATTTTGAAATTTCTGATAGACTGAAAATGACTGTAATGCCCATGAGAGTTCTAAGCCTGACTTATGAAAATCGGTCATTCTTAATACTGTTATAATAATGAAAGGATATTGCACAAGTACATGTTCAACTATTCGAGGCTTGTTCTAGGATGATTTGTGTTGGTGACCTATTCAACTATTCCAAGCATCTAGAGTTAAACATTGAACACGTGTAAGGGGTGCCTATTCGAATGTTCGGAAATGTAATGTATGGTTACGACGTGATTAATGGAATAGACTTGAAAGCATGGCAAGTCGTCAGCAAATGTTTCATTACAACAAATCTCTGACTTACCCTATCAGGGTTAAATTACGGAATTTCCATTGAGTATAAATGACCAAAATGCCCTTATAAACAAAATTGACTGGAACTCTCTTGATAAATCTAGAATCTTGATTGATCCTAATCCATTCGGCTTCCTAAAAATCTATCATGATATATCTGCATTCATGCGTAGCCATGATACAACAAAAAATTATGAATAATCATGATGTATAATTCTCCAATACCTAGATGAAATCCGTATTTATCAAATTCCTTCGAATAAGATCCTTGATTCAGAAATCAATCTAGAATGGACTATAGTTCTGTGTCTTCCTTCTAAGTTTATCAAAGGCCTCTGAGTGTCAAATTGGATCACATACTGTGTTTCACGTGTCCATGGATATTCTCTCTGTTTTAAACCAAAACTATCTCCTCTGAATTAAAATTATGATATTGTTATTCGAAGTGAAAGCAATCCCTGGCTTTTCTTCCGACACGAAAATATATATATGATGTATGTCTTTTGATACAAAAAGATAAATAGGACATCTACCTTTGATATAAAAATATATATGATATATATTTTCTAGTGTTACTGTCTTCTGAATATAAACTAAATTTATCTGGTATATTATATGGGATATGATTGAAGATTTGTAGGCTCTGCGTTGGTAAGCCCTTCTGGACCTAAGATACCCCCTATGCCGAATGGGCCTAGGGGAGTCTTTCTGTAAGCTCCTACGCCCAATGGGCCTAGGGTAAGTCTTTCAGGATATAGTTCTAATGATATTGCATATTGGTGTACGGTTGGAGGGTAGTTAGGTGATTAAAAATAAAACTTTTTGACCTCTTTTGAAATCCACCCTACTAAATTAATGTACCAAAGTTTGAATCTCTTAGTGTGCTTACAATCTGCGTTCAATGAACCACACTAAACTACTTGATTCAACTTCTGTAATCTAGATCTTTTCTAAATCTCCGGCTATAGACTTATCTCCCAATACTCGTGTGACCAAATAAAGAACTACTTTATTACCTTCTGATATAACGCTTTACTGAAATATCAAATCGTAATTTGAGCCTGTTGTTGCCCGGTACATCATGGCAGTGTTAAGCTTGTCATATACCTGCTTGAGCATTTAGCATCTCCTGGTAGTTCTATATTTCTGAGTTTTCTGAAGCTCACGTTGTTTATACCATCGTAGGTTAAAAGATCGAACATGTTGCAATTATCAACGTCTGTATGGGAGTTTTTTCGTCTTTGCTTGCGGAGTACGGTACTTGTGTAATTAGGGGCATGGAACCATTTCTCACTCTTTTACGTTGTATCCATCAAGTAGCCTCATCTCTTAGTTACAACCTCATTATTATTGTTAGTATCAAAACCAACATGAGCATGAGAAATGAGAATCCAAGATTATAGAATCCGCAACCCACGATTGAGAAAGAATATCCACTGCCCTATCAACTTTAGCATAATGTGAAGACACGTCACCTCCTAAACTTTGGACAATGGCTGCAATCCGATGCATCCGATCACCATAAGCCTCAACCCTATTAGTTGCATGTTTATAAGCCACGTTACAAGAATTTTTGACAATAGGAATCTTATCCATAAAAAAAGTAGCTTCTGCAGAAAATATTAAAGGAGATGTTGCAGGAAGCCTTCCACCATTAAAGCGATCCCCACTTAACACAAGGTCGACCTCGGGCAAAGCAGTCGAGTTGGCATCCTCCACTATTAAGAATATCCAATTTGTTTATTTTTGATAAATTTGTTTATATTTTATAAAAATATTTTTTCGATGGATGTGTCATTATGTAAAGTCAGCGTATTTGTCTGTTTGACACTACTATCGTGGCGTGAACTGACATGTAAGTTTTTCAAGTCATTTCAAGCGGTTTATCATTAGTTGACTGACAAATTTCATCCGCAAAAATATCATTTTGACACAAAATAAAACATTAAATTAATTCAAGAAAAGAATAGAGGCCAAAATAACTAATCAGTCAAACGTTGCCATTATGCGTATTTACTAATACATAAAAGTGTATTAAAATTAGTAAAGACTCTATCATATGAGGTGGTTGATTTCAACAAAAGATTTCCTGGTGAACAAACTCTATCATCTACGGTGTTTAAAAACTAGTGAAAGACTTGTGGAAATAAAAAAAAACTCTTCCATTAGCCCTGCATCTATCTATATGTTGTTTTTGTTCTCTTCTATATTGTGAATATTTAACCCTATTGTTCATCAATGGCAACTCGTGATTTTAACTGGGATTTGTTATTTGAAATTTTATCAAGAGCAGATTTGGAGACGGTGCGAAAGTGTAGAATTCTGTCCAGGGAATGCAACGCTCTCACGTACAAGTCAACTTTCCTGAGATCTCGCTGTGAGAGAACAAACACACTCTGCGGATACTTAATTCACAGCCTGCAACAAGGTCGTCCCGACTCGACTTTTTTATCCATCCACAATCCAGGTGTTAATCCTAAATCAATAAGCTTTGATTTTCTACCTGCTCGCAGGGTCAGGATTTTAGCCAGTGCTGGTATAGGTCTATTCTTCTGCCAAACCCATGATCCAGAACCCACATACTATTATATTTGTAAACCCACGACTCTGCAATGGGAACTTGTACCAAAACATGATTTCTGCCATTTAAATTGCTCAAAACACTACTCGTATTTCATAATGGTCCTAACATCAAACCCTTTGCGGTTCAAAATCCTACGACTTCACACTCATATTGATTTATGCACTTTATGTTGTGCAATCTTTCATTCTGATATTTGGGCTTGGAAGCAATTAGATGATTTTAACCTACCCGATCCCGAGCATTAATTATTCCTCTTTATGGATGCAACATCTGCATGCGGTCGGCTGCATTGGGTTACCAATATGCTTGGTAAAGACAAATACTATAATATACTGTCTTTTGATCAAGACAAAGAGAGTTGGGAGTCAATTTCGGTGCCGGATGCGTGCAACAACTTGCTTGTTTATCGGATCAATCTTGCCGTATACCAAGGGAAGCTAGCGATAATGGGGCACATACGGGACACGGCGACGGTGGAGGTATGGGTAATGAGAAACAATTCTGAATACAAGTGGTGGGAAAAAAATCTTTACTTTCAATCTGGATTACTTGAGGAAGCAGCAGCCCACTGTCACCCTTGTTTCTTTCTGCGATGCTCATACTGTTCTCGTGTGGGAATGTTCAAGGGGTCAATATTCGAGGGCAGTTTTTTATAACTTCAACAACGGTGAATCAACAATTCATAATCTCAACAATTTTAAATCTTATCCATTTAACATGTTCTCAAGATACCTTGAATCAGTATATTTCCTTCACACGGATTATGAGCCGGTTCAGTTCAAGTAAATAAGAAATTACTTCAATTTAGTACTTTAAGATGATATCCTCTTCCTCTTTTTTGGGGGGGATAATTTTATTCTCTTTCTTTTCTTATTATTAAAAGATGCATTCGATGATTGGTATTTGTGTTAGAGGTCAATAATAAATTATATTTTGTTGAGAAAAAAACTATACTTTTGTATTAAATCAAAAGAAATTATAATCTGAAAGGTTAATTGAAAGGAAATTGTGGATATTAAGGACCAAAATAAAATTTGAAACTATAAGTGTGAACTCTAGAAAGATTAATGGTCTTGGGTATAGTTTACCCATAAAAATAGAGTTTTTAAACCATATTATATTATTAGGGGTCGATGAGGGATATTTTTAGGATTTAGGTACTTAAATTAAGGTTAGGAGTCTAAGTGTTTAGAATTTATGTATAAGTTAATACGAATGTTAACTTATAAATGTAATCACTAATTTTTTCCGGGTTTTTTTATTATTATGAGCTTTTGAATATAGGTATATGTAAGTATTTTAATGTAATGATAATATGTGTGTGCTACATAGGTACTATTATGTAAGTGAGTTTATTTTTAATTTACTAATAACGTATGTAGTGTTCACTATTATTTCAATGTGACTATGAAAAAATATATTGAATATGTTATGAATTGTATGTTTTTTTTTTATGTTTGGTATGTATGAACATTAGTAAATAATATGATTAAGCATGTATGTTCATTATATGTACAAACGTATTATGTGTATTAAGGTTTGTTTATCATGTGTATGTATGCAAGTTAGTATGTATATTATATGTTGTTAATATTGTTAATTAATCTAATACTAAAATTAAATTAGATCACATATATAGATAAACCAGCCCATTTTATTTTAATATCCATGTCCATTTACAAATAAAAACCCCAACTTTAATTACATATGGCCCAATCAGGCCCTATATAATTAAAAAACCCTAAACCCAATTCTGATAACAAAACCCTAATCTAATGCATCTCATCTTCTATGCGCAACCAAAGGATAGCCGTTGGATCTGATCTGATCCAACGGCCAAGATCGAAGTTGATAAAGACCCTTCAACTTCCCAATGCCACGTGTTGCTCATCCAACGTTGCCACGTCAAGCTTGATAGAGTCATCCAGATCGTCCATCTCAAGAAGCATCTCAACCGTTGGATCAGATCTGATCCAACGGCCCAGATCGAAAGACTGTTCGACTGCTACGCGTGCTGCCCACGCTCTGGCCGTTCATCTCCTCCATGCGACGGTGCCGTTTCCCCTTTCTGACCATTCGAATCTCACACCGGAAATTTCGCTAGAAATTGCATTGGCCGACCACCAACTCCAACCACCGAGCAGACCAAAAAAACATAAAAAAAAATTAGGGGATAGTCAGCCCAACATCATCAACAGTATAGGCATTTAAATTTGCTTGTAAATGTAAGCAATGGATGAGATAAAAAGAGGGTAACCAACAATGTAACCCGAGATTCGAAACGAAAAAAAAACAATCAATAAAAAAAGGCATTCTAAGACTTCTTTGATTTTGGTTCGAAATAAAAAAGAACACACACAAAAAAAGAGTTTTACCCTTTCGGCCTTTAACATTCTCTGGCGACCAGAGCCTTGTTTCGGCAATGCCTACGGTGAAGGTTTAGTTGTCGGTGAAGTGAACCACATATCCGAAGATCTCGACGATCTAACAGCGGACGGCCAATATCCGGTGAAGGAAAGCCGAACCGTCTCGGCCCTTTCCCTTGTCGAACGGCAGCGTTCCGGCGAGATCCGTTTGGATCAGAAGAAAGAGGAGGCAAACACAATCCCACTGGTACCATTGCATGGCCGGATAACTCGCCAACGGCGGCTCATCGGCAGCTTTCATGGTGCCCGGCCTACCTAAGTGGCTGGTGGCGACTCCAAAGCGTTTTTGTTAAAAATGCAATTTTTCACCAGCCTTATCGTTTTCTTGAAAAAAGATAAACAAAATTTTAAGAATAAAATAAAGCAATTTCAAATTTCACTTGAAAACGTCGCTACAACATGGAGACTCCGCTGGGGAGGATTTTTTTTACAAAAATAAAAGAGAGTTAGGGCAAAAAATATTTGTTGTTCTTAATCGAATGAAAAAGTTGAAATTTAAATTGAATTTAATTAGGGGCATTTAACTGGAATTTGATCCAAATTGAACGGGTTTTGATAATTTTATGGTTCTTGAATTAATTTTTCATTTAATTTTTAAGGAATCACCGATATGTGCTACATCATAATCAATAAGCTTTACATCCGAGCTTCGTCCTTTAAGTGGGAGTGAAACGCCCATACCCACGTGATCAGCCCTCCACGGGTCGGTATTTCACTTCTGGAATCCACGCCTTTTGACAAGTGAGCAGCCCTCCAGGTCACTAGGTCGTGCTTTCCCTCGAACCTAATCCAATTCGCAAGCTTGTAATGGGCCAGAATTGGGGTTCTTGTTACCTTAGTAGGTAATAAGATAGGTTCGGGTACCTCTTTTAGAACCAAACTCATGTGTGAGAACCTAAGAAGCCCACCTCGTCAGAGCCATGCGAATAACCATATCAATCTAGAATTCATGTTATTAGGAATTTTTTTATATCTGTGTTAACCCTTTTTTGCCTCGTCTTATTCTGTGTACATGTTTGCATATTCATTAATTTTAATAACGAAGTGTTGATTCGGGGACAGTTTGAAGTTGAAAACTTTCGTAATGGGAGAAAGATTCTATCATAACGAGTTAAAGAATCTTGAAGTTCAAGGTGGATCAAGAATATAAGAAAATGCTAGCTTTTATGCCCCATTTGGTGGAGACTCCTTTGCCCGTTATAGTAAGACCCGATCTTCATTATGAAAAGTTGTTTAATGAGGATGTTCGCCGAATCAACACCATTTTCCATTCACCTTTTTTTTGTAAAATTATCTTTTGTCATGACTTGTTCTTTTTTCAGTAGCTTTGTTCAAACCTTCAGTAATGTTACCTTGCTTGTTCATTCATACCAAAATTCTTACATTTAGGGTCATTTACTTCGCATTTACATGCATTCATTTTGGAGACGTCTAGACTAATTCTTGGGATGCCCGATGATAGTGAGCCTGGATCCAAGTAAAGTTCAAATGATTCAGCACCCATACGGAACCCGTAGTAAAACTAAGATGGCAAACGAGAAGAGGTTGTACCGGATTGAGCAAGCACAAAAGGACATTGTAGAACTAATGTTTTGATATAATAATTGAAAAATGTTTTGGACTGATTTAAAAAGTATTTAAAACATTTCCAAAGTCCAAACAACTTGAAATTATGTTTAGGGAAGTTTTTAAAAGGGTTTTTCATGTTTTTCAAAGCCAAACTTCACAAACATGTATAGGTGTTTCGAAACACCTTAGGGTGTTTCGAAACAAGGGGTTCTAGTAGCAAAATCGTTTCGATACTTGTATCGAAACGAGCTTTCCATGGATAGAACTTTTGCCCAGCGTTTCGAAACGGGCTATGCCGTTTCGATACGCCTACGTGGCATTGACCACAACGGTCATAAACCCCAACGGCTATTTTCCCAACTAACTTTTAAATGTAGGCGTTTCGATACGGGCCTATAGCGTTTCGATACGGGTTTCGAAACGGCAAGGGGGTGTTTCGATACGGATGCCCTGACAGACTACAACGGTTTTTTCTACTTAAAGAGCGTTTCGAAACGGCTTCGAGCGTTTCGAAACGTGGAGCTGCAGAACTGCATTTATGGTGGGAATTAAAGTCCTCAACGGCTCCAATTTGATCCCAACGGCTAGTAACGGCTACAAACTCATTTGGGAGTATAAAAGGGACCTCCAAGCATCAAGAGAAGGCTAATGCTCATATTGTCAAACAACAAATGATCAAGAATTGTCTTAGAGCTTAAATTGTCATTTATTGTATAGACAAACACTAGTGAGCCAAAATTGTCAAATTTGCTCAAGTGTTTTAGGTTTTGGGTGAGTGCTTAATTGTGCAAACAAACACCTATTAGAGGGTTTTAAGTTTGCTTCTTGTTTCTCTTTGTAAGAGAGGGTTTCAATCAAGGCTTTGGGTAGAAAGCTTGATTGTGTATAAGGGTTACCTCCTAAGCCTAGAAAAAGGGACGAATCAATAGTGGATTGATTGAGAAATCCTTAGTGGGGAGCTAAGGTAGTGGATGTAGACCTTGGTTAGAAGGTTGAACCACTATAAATCTTTGTGTCAATCTTTATTTTAGCTTCCACAACCCTTCCACCCAAAAATCCATCTCTCCACCACCTGGTGAGCTAAATTAGTTGATCAAATCGAGCCCCTAACAACTCAACAATTGGTATCAGAGCTTGGCTCAATTGAGGAGGATTCACATCCTATTGAGAAGATCTGGCAAGCTCGATGACTTTTTCATCAACCGGCTTAAATGGCACAATCTATCGACAAACCGCCTTTCTTTGACGGAACCCACTATGCCCATTGGAAGACAAAGATGAAGTTCTTCATCAAATCTAGAGATTACAAGCTATGGGATATAGTTGAAGATGGTTCGTTCGTGCCTCAAAGAAGTAAAGCGGAGTGGAATGTCGACGATCGTAAGAAGATGGAGCTTAATTGCAAAGTCTTGCACGTCTTGTTTTGTGCTTTTGGCCCAACCATCTATGAGAAGATGTCTTCTTGTGAGAGTGCCAAGGAGGTATGGGACAAGCTTGAAGTCACATACGATGGGACCGATGAAGTCAAGGAGACCAAGATTGGGCTTTTAACCTTAGAGTATGAGAACTTCAAAATGGATCCGGAAGAGAACATCGAGAAGATGTTTGATAGGTTCTCCACTATCACCAATGGTCTCAAAGGCTATGGAGAAGCCATCCCGGAGGAAAAGCTTGTTCGAAAGCTCATCTACTCACTTCCCGAGTCTTGGGACTCAAAGAGGACCGCCATCATCGAAGCCAAAAATTTGAAGACTTTGAAGCTTGATGAACTCATGGGGTCACTCATTACTCATCAAATCATGAAGAAGAATAAAGAAGATGAGAAGAAGAGGGAAGAAATTAGAGCTATGGGAGAGAAGAAAATCAAAGGGCTTGGCATCAATGCAAGTGCCATGGCTCTCAAGTCCTCCACTTGCCATCATGTTTATTCAAGTGAAGAGGAGGATGAAGATGAAGAGATAGTTCATCTCTTCAAGAAGTGTGCCCCGTTCATGGAGAAAGCCTTGAGAGAGCTTGAATGAGAACCCAAGAGAAAGGAGAGGGCAAGCACTTCAAGCCATAAGAAGAAGGCACATGTGGCTACTTGGAGTGATGAAGACTCCACCGACGATGAACAAGCCAACCTTTGCCTTATGGCCATCAAAGAAGATTCAAGGGTAACTTCTAATTCATCTACTTCATGTTCTTACTCTTTTTATGAATTACAAGATGCCTATGACGATTTGGTTTTAGATTTTAAAAGCCACATTTTGAAAAACAATAAATTGATTTCAAAGTTAAAAATTCAAAATGATTTGCTTTCTAAAACAAAACTTGAACTTGAAGGAAAACTTGAAGAGTTTGAATTAAAATGTTTTGATTTACAAAAATTGCTTCAAAAAGTTCAAGAAGAAAAAGATTTGATTTCCAAAGAGCTTGAAAAGAAAAACAATTTTGGAAAATCAAATTTTTATGTTAGACAATCTAGTGTCACTAGATTTATAAAAGGTAAATGTTTTAGAAGTGTTTGGGTCCCAAAAGGACTAACCACTTCAATTAAAAAGGATGACATTGAAAAATGGATTCCTAAGGGGACTAAAATTTGTGCTACTAATGTTCATGGATCCAAAGCAATTTGGATGCCAAAAATTACTTGATTGTCTATTGCTAGGTGTGATGGAGATGTTCAACAAGTCAAACATTGAGGGGGAGCTCCATGCACACAAGGAAAAACACTTGAAGAAGGAAGGCTCACATCCTACCTTGAGTTCAAGTGTTAGTAAAAATCTAGTTGTTTTAGCATTTACTTGTTTTATTTTTAGTTTATTCAACTAGATGATCATAAATGTTGGACTAACATTTTTAATGATGCTTTGAGTAAGGGGGGAGCCATTTTAAAACCAAATTCTTATTTTTGTCAAAGTTTTTACCTCTATAGTTATTTTGAACTTAATGTTTTAAATTCTTTTTGATATAACAAAAAGGGGGAGAAATGGTTTGAAAAATTGAATTTTCAAATGAATAAGGGGGAGCTTTATTTGAATTAAAATTTTTTAATCTCTTATTCACATTTTTAAAGTTAAAGAGGGAGAATCCCAAACAATTTTTCAAGTGAGTTTTATTATATCAAAAAGGGGGAGATTGTAGAACTAATGTTTTGATATAATAATTGAAAAATGTTTTGGACTGATTTAAAAAGTATTTAAAACATTTCCAAAGTCCAAACAACTTGAAATTATGTTTAGGGAAGTTTTTAAAAGGGTTTTTCATGTTTTTCAAAGCCAAACTTCACAAACCTGTCCAGGTGTTTCGAAACACCTTAGGGCGTTTCGAAACAGGGGGTTCCAGTAGCAAAATCGTTTCGATACTTGTATCGAAACGGGCTTTCCATGGACAGAACTTTTGCCCAGCGTTTCGAAACGGGGTATGCCGTTTCGATACGCCTACGTGGCATTGACCACAACGGTCATAAACCCCAACAGCTATTTTCCCAACTAACTTTTAAATGCAGACGTTTCGATACTGGCCTATAGCGTTTCGATACGGGTTTCGAAACGGAAAGGGGGTGTTTCGATACAGATGCCCTGACAGACTGCAACGGCTCTTTCTACTTAAAGTGCGTTTCGAAACGGGGAGCTGCTAAACTGCATTTATGGTGGGAATTAAAGTCCTCAACGACTCCAATTTGATCCCAACGGCTAGTAACGGCTACAAACTCATTTGGGAGTATAAAAGGGACCTCCAAGCATCAAGAGAAGGCTAATGCTCATATTGTCAAACAACAAATGATCAAGAATTGTCTTAGAGCTTAAATTGTCATTTATTGTATAGACAAACACTAGTGAGCCAAAATTGTCAAATTCGCTCAAGTGTTTTAGGTTTTGGGTGAGTGCTTAATTGTGCAAACAAACACCTATTAGAGGGTTTTAAGTTTGCTTCTTGTTTCTCTTTGTAAGAGAGGGTTTCAATCAAGGCTTTGGGTAGAAAGCTTGATTGTGTATAAGGGTTACCTCCTAAGCCTAGAAAAAGGGACGAATCAATAGTGGATTGATTGAGAAATCCTTAGTGGGGAGCTAAGGTAGTGGATGTAGACCTTGGTTAGAAGGTTGAACCACTATAAATCTTTGTGTCAATCTTTATTTTAGCTTCCACAACCCTTCCACCCAAAAATCCATCTCTCCACCACTTGGTGAGCTAAATTGGTTGATCGAATCGAGCCCCTAACAACTCAACAGACATGCAAGTAGATTTAGTCCGAAGAATGGAAGAGCAGTTGGCCAAAGCCCGACAAGACATGATAGAGCAGTCCAAGAAATCGCAGCAAGAGGCATTAGGACAAATATCTCAAATGTTCGGATCCAAGCTTCATGAGCAGGTAGAAACTCCTGACTTTCCAATGTACCCGCCAGGTTTTACCCCTCCGCCCACTAGGGGGCAACAGGGTCCTCAAGTAGTACTTTCTCGCGGAAAGGCGCCACTCCATCAGGCCAGCGCCCCAACACCTATTAATATACCCTCTACATTAGAAGTAAAACTCGGGGCAATGAACCCGAGAACTTTGTCTCAGAAATGGACCAACTATTTGAGACTGAGAAATCCAAGATTGAGACCTCGAAGGAGATCGAGGATCGTTGTAAGCGACTTAAAGAGATGCAAGCCATGGAGGTGGTAGACGCTTTCATAGGATTTGATGCTAACGAGCTTAGTTTGGTCCCATATTTAGTGCTACCCCCAAAGTTTAAGACCCTATAATTTGAGAAATACGATGGGACGAGTTGCCCCCATGCTCATCTTACCATGTTTTGTTGAAAGATAATGGGATATGGTGGAGATGACAAGTTGTTGATCCATAGTTTTCAAGATAGTCTATCAGGATCTGTCATTAAATGGTATAATCAGTTGAACCGACATCAGGTGAAGTCATGGAAGGACCTGGCCAAAGCCTTCCTCGCCCAATACCATCACGTTAGTGACATGGCACCAGACCGTTGGACCCTACAACATATGAAACAGAAGCCTAATGAGAGTTTTAGGCAATATGCACATCGTTGGAGGGACATGGCAGTACAAGTTCAGCCCCCGCTCGGCGAGAAAGAGACGGTAGTTAAATTTGTCCAAACTCTGGAGGGTCCGATTCTGGATCGACTTATAAGCCATGCGACTACCAATTTCGTTGATCTTGTGCTATCTGGCGATTTCATCGAAAATGCTGTCAAGTCAGGGAAAATAGATGCCGGTGGAAGTTCGAGTGCATCCAATAAGAAGCCATCATATGGAAGAAAAGACCATGAAGTGAACTCTAAAGGAGTTTACAATAATGGTTTTCCGAATCCTGTCACAGTTGTACAACCTAAGACCACACCCAACGCTCAAGGCTCCTCGAACCAAAACTTCGGTCAGAGAAAGAATAACGAGAGGATGGAGTTTACCCCACTGCCAATCATGTACGGTGAATTGTACAAATAATTGTTCGATTCACATTTGGTGGCACCCTTCCATTAGGCACCGGGCAAAATGTGTGTACCATGGTGATCAAGTGAGGCACTCAATTGAGACTTGTATCGGCTTCAAGAGGGCCATAAAGAAAATGATCAAGCTTGGCATCATCGGTTTTGACAAGTCTAGTAGACCGAATACCGCTACCAACCCCCTCCCAAATCATACTAGCGGAGTGAATGCAGTCCTCGAGCTTAGTAATCGAACGACTAGGTCCAAGGTCTCTGAAGTCAAGTCCCCCCTCAGTTGGGTTTGGAAGGAGCTCCTTGATGCAGGATTGATCAATCAAGGGATGATGATGCCGGAGGGGCATCTTGGTCCGTATTGTGAGTTTCATGCCAAAGAGGGGCACGTTATTCAAGATTGCGACCATTTTAAGGATATTGTTCAGGGATTAATGGACAGTAATGAAGTGGAATTCTATGAAGAATGAGATCGCTCCTGCCTCTCTAGTCCAAAGATCTCTGAAGCTTTTTGTAGGCCTTTTTACTTTTGATTCCCTTCAGGGTAATGCATGTAAATTAAATCCACTGGCCTAAGCCTGAAGGCGGTGACGATCTTTTGTAAGGGCCCAAGACTACATGGTTTAAATCTCAATGAAAGGGTGCATTTTGTTTAACATACAATAGTCTTGAAATCATATATTTACACACACAAACATACATAATCCATCTTACCCTTGTAGGACCTCGGATATCACATGCATAATGAGGTGTAGATTCTAACAAAATATCTATTGAATTCTGTGATAACAATAAAATATGATTTTTCTCCACCCGCTTTGGTCGGTAAAGTGCGTGAAACAAGAGTACTATTCCTTCGATGATGTTCGATGATAAGAGAATCTCCTATGAAAGCCCACATAGAGTTGCTCGAATGTGTAAAAAATAAATAATAAAAAAACGAAAACAAAACAAAACAAAACAAATTTATCAAAAAGCACTCCGATGTTCGAAACCTGGTAATAGGTATTTTCGGATACGAGTGTAGAATTCTAGGGGCACTCCGCTGAGGCACAAAGCTTTTTACATCATGAGTGATGGTAATGTTTT
Source organism: Hibiscus trionum (assembly GCA_030270665.1). Lineage (NCBI taxonomy): Eukaryota > Viridiplantae > Streptophyta > Magnoliopsida > Malvales > Malvaceae > Hibiscus > Hibiscus trionum. The sequence goes on along the minus strand of BSYR01000026.1, from coordinate 32,157,518 downwards.
CAAATCGTGACTATACCGAGTAACTCGAGGTATCGTTGTATGCTCTATCTTTTTCTCGAGACAAAAGACTGTGACAAGTTGAATTCCCCTAAAAAAGAAGAAAGAAAATAAATTGAATAAGTCCCGGAGTATCCTGATGGAGCTGTGGGAGGAGAACAAACCTAATAAGGAGCTGCGCTCCACCTGTTCAATACCCTAGCGTCAGAGATGTATCCTCGAGGAAACTGACACTAAAGTTGGTCACAATTAAGGGCACACATCTACACAAAGAATTCCTAGAACGACATATTCTGCACCCCACACGAACGGAGAAGAATGACGAGAACTAGAAGGAATAGTAATCGAGCTGATCGCGCAAATACCATAATCATGAGGATGAACCGAGCAATGTGGATGGAGTTTCATAAATAGTGTTCAAAGTCTCTGTAGACTAAATTCGGTCACGGGAAATTTGAATCTAAGATGCTCCCACATTTGATATCTAAGGCATTGCTTTTTTGTTTTTTTTTAGAAATTTGATTACAAGGTTCTATATGTTAAGCTAAAAAGGCGTTCTTCATTAAAATGACGACCAATAAATTAAAGCATTTTAAACAAGAAAGGTTTTCTTTGCATCACTTGCCAGGGAGTTCAAAAGTATAGGGACCTATAGTAGAAGGCCCCTTAAATCGTTATCTCCGTTAAGGGAAACATCCGTAAGTTGACTCTCGCCCAAAAAGATAATGGCCAAGCCCGCAAGAGGTTGAGGCATCGGCAACAATAGCCTATCCAGTCTGTAAGGCAAAATGGGGCACATATAAGACCGAACTGCCGGTATGGCCAAAAAATCATGGGGCATCCCCTGAATGTCAAAATCATGCATTGCATACCATGCATATCAACATCATTATACTCATTATGCATTCACATCAAATACACACATCACACGTCAAGTTAGATGCATATGCTTTATTCATACATGAACCCAACATGTTCAAGCCCGGATCATGAAGGACAATAATAAATTGGCAAGTCCTCGACTACCAAAGCCATATCAACAAAGAAGATAGGTCCTCAAAAAGGAAGGGCAACAGCATCAAACTGCAAATGACAAACCCTCAAAAGCAAACTCAGTCAAGCCTAAACTTCAAACTCCAAATGAACAAACACTAATTTTTTTGTTTACTTCCTTTTCAGGTAATCAAATACATCTTCGGTTTCCGACTCATCGTTAACATTAAAATGGATCTTGTTGTGCCGTTGATAGTGTATCTTGATCATCCTTCTCTTCAGATTTCGTCTTACCATTGATGGCATAGCGGGTCTTTGATCATGCCTCTTCGTCAGAGTTGTAGCTTGATCACCCTTCATCTTTGATCATGCCTTTTCGTCAGAGTTGTAGCTTGATCACCCTTCATCTTTGATCATGCCTCTTCTTCAGAGTTGTAGCTTGATCACCCTTCATCTTCGATCATGCCTCTTCGTCAGAGTTGTAGCTTGATCACGGATCTTTGATCATGCCTCTTCGTTAGAGTTGTAGCTTGATCACCCTTCTCTTCAGATTTCGTCTTGCCGTTGATGGCATAGCGGGTCTTTGATCATGCCTCTTCGTCAGAGTCGTAGCTTGATCCAATCTCACATTTCATCTTCGATCATGCCTCTTCGTCAAAGTTGTAGCTTGATCACGCCTCATCATCGGGTCATGCCTCTTTGTCAGAGTCGTAGCTTGATCCAATCTCACCTTTCATCTTTAATCATGCCTCTTCGTCAGAGTTGTAGCTTGATCACCCCTCATCATCGGGTCATGCCTCTTTGTCAGAGTCGTAGCTTGATCCAATCCCACCTTCAGATCTTGCCTTGTCATTAATGGCGTAACAAATCTCCGATCATGCCTCTTCGTCAGAGTCGTAGCTTGATCCAATCCCACCTTCAGATCTTGCCTTGCCATTGACGGCGTAGTAGATTTCCGATCATGCCTCTTCTTCAGAGTTGAGCTTGATCACCCTTCATCAACGGGTCATGCCTCTTCGTCGGAGTCGTGGCTTGATCCAGTCCATCATCCCGATCTTGTCTCGCCGTTGATGGCGTAGCATATCACCCATATATAAACATCTCTTTACCTTGTCTCTTCCAATTCCACAGTTTTTAAATGAAATACACACTCAATCTGAAACAATTATCTTTAACTCTCGCAGGTTCTATCCTCCCAAAAATAGGGACGAAATAGACGATTCAACCAGGTCTTGACTGCCCATTGATGGTGTAGTGGATCGATTGAGGAGATTTATCCCTCAAGAATTTGGGAGGCAAGTGAAAAGGAGCATAAAAGGTGAACTCGGGTGAGACACGGGGCTCGGCTGCTACGAAAGAGGAAAACAAGAAAAGATCATAATCAAGGGAGCAAGAAGAAAAAGTGTCTGGACAATTCATCCGTCAAGGAAGTAGGACAAAATTAGTGCTTACAGTCTTTGTTTTTTTCTTGTTACACAAGCATAAGCAAAAAGGAGCAGCTGTAATCAATAAATTTGTCCGGGTCTTTTTTTTATTATGGGCTTTCGAGTATAGGTATATGTAAGTATTTTAATATAATGATAATATGTGTGTGATACATAGGTATTATTATGTATGTGAGTTCATTTTTAATTTACTAATAGTGTATGTAGTGTTCACCATTATTTCAATGTGACTATGAGAAAATATATTGAATATGTTATGAATTGCATGTTTTTTTTTTATGTTTGGTATGTATGAACATTAGTAAATAATATGATTAAGCATGTATGTTCATTACGTACAAACGTATTATGTGTATTGAGGTTTGTCTATCATGTGTATGTACGCAAGTTAGTATGTTCATCTACAAATAAAAACCCCAACTTTAATTACATATGGCCCAATCAGGCCCTAAATAATTAAAAAAGCCTAAACCCAATTCTGATAACAAAATCGTAATCTAATGCATCTCATCTTCTATACGCAGCCAAATGAGAGTTGTTGGATCTGATCTGATCCAACAGCCAAGATCGAAGCTGATAAAGACCCTTCAACTTCCCAATGCCACTTGTCGCTCATCATACGTTGCCACGTCAAGCTTGATGGAGCCATCTGGATCGTCTATCTCAAGAAGCATCTCAATCGTTGGATCAAATCTGATCCAACGGCCTAGATCAAAAGACCGTTCGACTGTTGCGCGTGCTGCCCACGCTCCGGCCGTTCATCTCCTCCACGCGCTCCACGCGTCAGTGTCATTTCCCCTCTTAACCATTCGAATCTCACACCAAAAATTGCGCTGGCCGGCCACCAACTCCAACCACCGAGCAAACCAAAAAAACATAAAAAAATTTAGGGGATAGTCAGCACCAGAGGCGGAACGCTTAAGGGACCAGTGGGGGCTAGGCCCCCCCAAAACTTTGAGAAGTTCGAATTTTGCCTTTTAAATTTTTGAAAATTTTAATTTGGCCCTCTCAAGATTTTAAAATTTTCATATTAAGCTTCAAAATTTTGAATATTTTTAATTAATTTCACTCTCATTTTTATAAAAAAAAGAATCGTTGAATATCTCAAAATTATTAATTTTTTTTTGTTAAACCTTCAAATTTTCTGAAAAAATTTCGTTTAAGAATCTAAATTTTTTAAAAAAATTAGTTGGCCCCCTCAAACTTTTACTGCAAGTTCCGCCACTGGTCAGCACAACATCATCAGCAGTATAGGCATTTAAATTTGCTTGTAAATGTAAGCAATGGAGGAGATAAAAGGAGGGTAACCAACAATGTAACCCGAGATTCGAAACGAAAAAAAGAAACATTCAATAAAAAAGGCATTCTAAGACTTATTTGATTTTGGTTTGAAATAAAAAAGAACACACAAAAAAGAGTTTTACCCTTTCGGCATTTAACATTCTCTGGCGACCGGAGCCTTGTTTCGGGAATCCCAACGGTGAAGGTTTAGTTGTCGGTGAAGTGAACCACATATCCGAAGATCTCAACGATCTAACGACGGACGACTAACATTCGGTGAAGGAAAGCCGAACCGCCTCGGCCCTTTCCCTTGTCGAACGGCAGCGTTCCGGCGAGATCCGTTTGGATCAGAAGAAAGAGGAGGCCAACACTATCCCACTGGTACCGTTGCATGGTTGGATAACTCACCGACGGCGGCTCATCGGCGTCTTGGAAACGACGACTGAATTGGAGAGCGTGAACCGGATCTCCCAAAAGGGAAAAAGAGAAGTTTAAGGTCTCCCTCCTTTTATAATGTTTCAATATTTTAAAAAACGGTTTAATTATGCCTTTAATCCCTCCATGCGCATAAATCATAGCATAAGGGTTTTCGTTTTTTGTAATCACTTCCCTAGTCCTTGAAGGTTTTCAAATATTTTTAATTTCGTCCACATTTCAAGATTAAGATGGTTTTCAATGGTCTAATTACCTTTTAGCCCCCTTTAGTTTCTGTTTTTAATTCAATTCGGTCCTTAAATTAGCGGTAGAATTAATTATTTTCCCCTTTACATTTTTCATGTTAAACTTGAGCGTTTTTCTTTTGTTGCTTTTTTTTATTTCAGTCCCTAATCCTTGTTTTATTTGTCTGGTGGTAAGTATGCTTAATTGGTAGTATGTTTAATATATTCATCCATTGGTCCTAATGTGGCATACATTTACTATCGTCATTCATGAGACCTTTAACATTGTTGGCATGTTAATTAATCTAAATCTTAAAAAGGAGGTGTTAATTAATTCTGATATTTGTGTCGTAACAGTCCGAGCTTAAAGGATATTGATCAAATATTCGAATTAATTCTTACGTCCCAAGGTAAATTATAAATAAAATTGACAATATCATGCCATCATGTTTAAATGTTTGCATCATGCATAAAGGTGACGTACGAGATCCGAACCCTAAACTAACACTGCAGTCGGTCTTATTCGATGTCGGTTTAGTCTTTGGTTCGGTGTATCATCATTCTATTTAATTAAATGTCCAATTAGTTCGAGCCCATTAATTTTATAAAACTCGTTCAATTAAAGTCAATTTTTAGTTAAGTATGCTCAATTAAATTCATTTTAAGTCTTGACGATTTCCTTCGATTAAGAGCGATAAATATTTTGGTACCGATTTCCGGGCGCGATGGGGTGCTAATCCTTCCCTACGCGTAACCAACTCCCGAACCCTTTTAAAACGAATCTCTGACTTTTATAGTGTCTAGCCTACCTAAGTGGCTGGTGGCGAATCCAATACATTTTTGTTAAAAATCCAATTTTCACCAGCGTTATCGTTTTCTTGAAAATAAATAAACACAATTTTAAGAATAAAATAAATTAAAGCAATTTCAAATTTCACTTGAAAAACGTGGCTATAATAAATCCTAAAATCAACCCTCCTCTACTTAAACCTTTAAACATTAGTGTTTCCGCCGCTCGAAACTAACTACCCCATTTTCATATCTAATTTTATTTCGCCGTCATGAGTCGATCATCGGAGCTATGATTGAGAAGAAGTTTTGGAGTTGTAAATATTGCCTGCTCCAACAATCACCATTTCGAACCAACATCGATAAGTGACTTCTTAGACTATCTTTTTCAATTCTGGAAATTTTCGTCGTCGGTTGTTGTGGGTATGTAATGTGTGGCTTGTGATTTTGTGTAATTCTGCTGTTTTTCTTTACCGGATTGTATGTACTCCTTTCCTCCATCAGAAATTTATGGAGAAACATTCGGGATTTCGAGGACAATTAATTTGCCACAAAAATAAGATGTCCTAGTCTGACTACGACATTCATCAGCAAATCGAAATTTGAGGATGCCTTCTTGAACCACCGATGCTTTCAACAGAATGAGCGGACTGAGGCTTTAGAACAACATGAGACCTCGAAGGTTGGCTGAACTAAGTCTCGACTTCAGAATCTTTTTGGAAACGAAACATCTTTAAGTCTTACATTGTCTCTTTTTTGTAACTCGATTTACCATTTCTTGAAATTTGTTATTAGGCCCGAATCCGATTTTTGAACGATTACTACTTTTTAAGTACTACTTATTTCTGTAAATTAATTATTTGAACTATGTTTTTGTTTTATTGTAAAGGGATAATTTTCTGAAATTTGATTTATTGTTTCACGAGGTGACATACCGAACTTGACTATAACTTTTAGGTTGAGTTTAGGATGATGCTTAAAGATTCATTCGGTGCTTGGTTATATGTAGTTTATATATGCTTTTGAGGCTGCTTTACTTACTTACATATTTATTATTTCTTTATTGATATTAAAAAGGATTATGCTTCAACTATCTGGAGATTGTTTATGTGATTTTAACAGATATGTACTATTATGGTTTGGATGTCGTGTACGTGAAGGTGGTAATAGTATTGTTGTTGAGTCGAGTTTGCTTGAATGCAATTATCGTACGTATCGATTTTTATATGAACCTAGTTTCTTCCTATTAATAAAATCTCCTTTTGCCGAGAAAATAAAAAAAAAATTATACACTACGTCTTAATAATCCTTGCGTATAATCCTGTAATATTAATGTAGTAAATACTAAAGACGTCATACATGTATTTGTATGCACCAGGCTGTTTATGGTTTGAATTTTGGATTTCTTTTTAATTTTTAAAAATTATTAGATTCTTTAATGTAATCCTATAATTTGGTACTTGTTTTTTTTTCTTCTCAAAATGGGATGGATCATTTTCAGCTCTTTTATTGACTTGAAATCTCTGTTCATTGACTTTTACTTTTTTATATAATCAAATTGTTATATGATTTATTGTATTTTATTGGACGATCCTTTCAATCTAGTGTTTTATATTCACAATGTTAAAATTTGAATCAATTAATTTAATTAAAAAATTAAATTATGAAAAATTTATTATTTGTATGCTAGCCCCCTAAATTTAAAACGAAAGAACTAAAACTGATGCTCTGGTATTTTTTTCTCGGCAAAATATAGTTTATTATTTTTTTTTTGAAAGAAATGTAACTTTTATTGTTAAAAAATAGCACAATCGTCGGCCTCGATAAAAAATCTTCCTAAGCCTATTGGAGGAAAAAGAGTATTCGGCGAGAGCGCTTAGTACATCTTCGCATTACACTTGTAAAAATACCATACAACTGCCAGACCACCACCAAATATAACAACCCACCAGCATTGATGTAATCATATAAGATTTTTCATACATCTTTCATACATCACCTTAGAAAAGCCTATGAATCTGCAAAATTCAAATAATAAATACATAAATAACAATAGTTGGATAAAAATCGAATGAAAAAATACGAAAGTAAGAACAATACCACTAGGCTGCTCCAGCAATTTGTAAATGCAGTGAGCGTGGAATGAGTGGTCACACATACCTAATCCTACAAATACAATTAACAAAATATACCTCTTATAGTTCTGCAACCAGTAGAGAGAGATTCCACTTTATTCTGACATTCTAAGCCTGAATAATAAAATTAAAATTATTAATAAAAGAAATAGAATTAAAATCATTTTAAAATTAAAATAAATGAATGGATCTTACATAAGCCTATGATTGGCTTCTGACATATTGCACATTGACCAGTATTGTAATTTAAATACAATTCATTTGTACTTCGTCACAAGGTTAGACAAATTAATTAACTTTTACGTCACATTCACAAAAAAAGGTACGAACCGATGGCATAGTATGTGATATCAGTATCACCTGTTAAAATCAAAGGTACATTAGATTAGTTAAAAATTTGCTTAAAATATATTTGTTAAGTAAAAGAAGAGAGCATATAAATGTATATATTAGAAACAGAGGCATACCAATAGGGGTTGTTCTTGGACATCTACTAGGTTATTTAAAGGCTCAAAGTCAATGTCCGGAAACTCATTATACAATCCTACTCGTATTGCGTTTTGTAGATTTATCCTGATAGTCGAATTTTCAAGACCTGTACAAATAAATTCAAACAATTTAAGACACAAAACGCTAAAAATAAAGTAATATAAATCATTACCATGCTCAGGCTTAGGGTTCAAATGGAGCTCCTCTAGAGGGTATAACCATTCGTAGTATATTTCAAACAGGGTGGCGGCATCTACACTTGCACCAATGCTGACACCAATATCCTCCAATTTTTCATCTGTAACCACTCTCCAAATTCCACCACGACCAACGACTTGGATGTACAAGCCATGCAAAATGAACTTGTTCCCGCTAAAAGCAGAGGATATAGTGGTCTACCTTGCAAACCATTGTATGCATCGATGCGTCCAAAGAAGTAATAGGGATCGTTTAATAACCGTCCCCTCCAAGTGGGGTATGTCCCTGGAACATCAAGTTCCTTCCCTTTGCCTTTGTCACGGTCAGTCATAATAGGTAGAACTAGAGATTTTAAAAAATAAAGTGTCAAAACACGTTTATTGATTCATAATAGGATATAAATAAAAATGTAAAAGTTAGTAAATCAAACTAATCTTTGGAAATTTTACTAGAATCAACCGGATAAAAAGATTCAAGGGTACAACTTAGCAATACATACTAACTAATTTTAATGCATTTTAACTGAGCAAATGAGAAACTAACTAAGAAAAAGATTCAAAATATTGCATACAAGAAACGAAGCAAAGGAGAAAAACTGAGAAACCAACTGCTTACTCAAAAAACTTGATTTATTTGGAACCTGAGAAAATAAAAGATCAAACAAAGAAGTCCACAATTTATTCATTCATGAGGGAAAGATCAAACAAAGAAGTCCAAAATTCTCTGCAAAAGAATGAAGAACATTGGAAAGAACTTACTTGGTGTTTTCTTGAGAAGGAAAGGAGTTGAATTGAACTTTCGTTTGCAGAGTTTGTTTACGTTTTCTGCTAAGTTATTAAAAATTGTTAACATTTATAATTAGATTGTCGCTAAGGTGACAGAATAATAAAATAATGGTTCTTTTGAGAAAAAAATATATTAAATTATTATTTAAATGATAAGTACGCCTTAAAAAGAAATAATTACTTTAACCATAATGAGATAATATTATCATATTTACATTTTAAATTTGATTGTATCCAAATTATTTTTCCACATTCTTATTTATAAAACATAACAATATATATATATTTTTAACTACCAGTATTCAACCTATTGATTGATTAATTCGGACCAGGTACTGTAGAGACCTATTATGCAAACGACTCTCAACCCAATTTATTTCATTCATAGACACCGAAGAAATTAAGTTGTAATGTTTAATTTGTGACACAATTCAAAGACTATTTTCACTAAGAAAATGATTATTTGCAGAGAAGAGAAGGGGTTGTTCGATATCTAATTCATGATCTGATGTCAAACAAAACTAATGTCACTACAACAATATAGGTTTTTAGTGACAAATTGATAGTGACTAGGAATAATTTTGTCACAAATATTAACTTTTTGTGACAATTTTTTGTGCGCCACTATTAGTATAAGTAATTGTGACATATTTTCATTTGGTCACTGTAACAGTAGTAATTGTGACGATTACATTTTTCACAAATGAATTCTCATCATAAGTATACAATTGTGACACAAAGTTCATTGTCACTAAAACTTTTACACATGATAGTGACGATATGTGAAGTGGTTACTATTATTTGATGTTTGTTGTTACAATAAAATTACTTGTCACTTAAAGTTTCACTTTTTGTTGTGAGAAATTTTGTCACCAATAAAAAAAAGTAATGACAAATTAGACATTGTCACAATGATAAATTTATTTTTATAATTATAAAAATTAAAGTTATCATCAACTAGTTTTTCAAAAGGTAAAATATTTCTATAGTCTATACTATATGTAAATTGTTCTTTTAGTCAATCTATTTTGATCAACTTTAGTCCCTATATTTTTCAAATTTTAAAATTTTAATCCTAATCCTAACGGGACACGACAATATGACTAAATTACAAGGACTAAAAATGATCAAAATAAAGAAAAAAAATTAAATAAGCAACATATGTATAACAAATTAGCTAAAAAGAAAATTTTACTTAACATATTTAAATACTACAATTCATGTCAGGATCGAAAATTCAAATTTTAAAAAGTATAGAAATTTAAAGTGACCAAATTAGAGTACAAAGACTACTATGTGATTTTAGCATAATATATGATCGAATTTTATTGAAAATTTTAAAAGATATATTCCATTTTGATTAGTTTTTCTTCAAAAAATCTAACTAGTTTCTTTAACATACGTACTTCGTATAAGAAACCATAGAAAAATTAGTTAAATTATTATTATAATAATTAGTGTTATAATTAATAAATATTTTTAGAATAAATAAAATTAATTTCAATTACAATTAAACCTAAATATTATTTTTATTTCAAAATAGTATTAAATTTCTTGCCTAGACTAGTGGATAAGTATTTCACTCTCGCCCTAAAGGTTCCAGGTTCGATCCTTCTTGAAGCCAGAAACTACATTTATTTACTAAAAATTGATATATGAATATGCTACATCATCTATAATGATAATTAGTGATTAGTTTAAACCCTAAATAAAATGGTTACAACTAAAAAAATATAATTGATTTTTTATTATTGACAGTGACGACAAATTTTAGACACTATTTAAATATGTATTTGTGATAGAATGTTTGTCACTAGTAAGAATAACATTAGTTTCTAAATTTTAGTCACTATTAATTATCATTTGTGTCAAATAGTGTGGTCATAAAAAATATAACAATTGTGACGAAATACATGAAAATTGTCACTAATATAATACTGATGGAGTTATTAGTGACGACTGGTGACGACTCAAAAAAATAGTCACTGTAAATTTCAGTGACTAAATTTAACACTTTTTGTGACTATTTTTAATATCACTAAAAATGCATTTTCTTGTAGTGTGTGATGTTCCTTACTAGTACACCATAAACTTGATCGACACTGTAATACCCCTTTTATGTCCGAGCCATAACTATTTATTTTTCACTCGAATGTATTATTTTATATTATTAAAAAACCAAAAAAACAAAAAAAAGGTAAAAAAAAAATTGTGTGGGCACCATGCAGGCCACCACGTTCCCAATCAGGTGACTCACCCCTCCCCCTCATTTGCTATAAATAGCGTGGGGAGGGAGCTTTGTAGATAGGGATGGCAACGGGGCGGGGCGGGGCGGGTTTTTGGCCGCCCCGAACCCGCCCCGACCCGCCCCGATACAATAACCCTTAAACCCGACCCCGCCCCGACCCGCCCCGAAAAATTAAAAAAAATTAATCTTCGTCGACGGTAAATGTTAGATTCGACCAATCTTCCACCACAATCACAAATTATGGTTTCAAGGGACTTCAAACTTATATAAAAAAATAAAATAAAACCAATTTTAAATTATCCAAGTGTTAAAACTACATATTTAAAAGAATAAATTTGAATCATTGACCGTTAGAATCGAATATATTAAAACTTGAACAACATCTAACAAAATTTTACAAAATGTACGAACCAAAACAAAAACAAAAAATAGCTTAAAACACATAAAAATGTTTAAATATAATGATATTTTTTTATAAATATAATAAAAATATATATAAAAATATAAAAATATACCGGGGCGGGGCGAGGCGGGGAATTTCTAGCAAATACCCGAACCCGCCCCGCCCCGACTTCATGTTTTTTCCGCCCCGCCCCGATCCCCGAAATTTTAGAAAAAATACCCGATCGGGTCGGGTCGGGGCACCTCGGGTCGGGTCGGGGCCGGGTATTTTTGCCATCCCTATTTGTAGACACACAAAAGGAAGCCATAGAAATGGCGCAAGAAAAGGGCAGTGCCCTTTCGAACCTTAGGGGCAGTGCCCTTTTAATGGTTCGAACAGTTAGTTCGATCGGAGGTCCTGTCGAGGTTTGTTCGGATCGATTTTTGAGTTATGGTGAAATGATGTGGAGATCTTGCTAGGGATCGGGCGAAGTTCTCATTTCGAGCTTCTAATAGGGTAAATTTTGATCCTCATCTTTGTATTTATTTTAATGTTGTTTCTTTTGTAATGAATATCTTTGTATGAAATATAAGATGCTTTTATATTTGTTGGTATGTTTTTTATTTTATATGTCATGTTTGTATATTTTATTTTGTATGCCACGTTTGAATAAAATATATTTATTTATGTTGTTTGATTGAATTTTAAATTAAAACTTTTTAGTATGGAATTGTGAAAAACGTACCCTGAGCGTAAGGGTGCCATTTTTCGATAATCTCTATTAAAAATATTTTTATTCTAAATCTTAATTTTCAAAATAGACTTCCTTCAGTCGGGAGTCTAACAGAAATTATGCCCCGAGCGTAGGGGTGTAAATTTCTTCTCATCAAATATAAAATATTATTTTTTTTCTAAATTATATTTTCCCCATTTGAGAATCTAACGGAAATTATACTCCAGGCGTTGGAGTGTACCTTTCCTTTCATAAACATACATTTTTAAATATTATTTTAAATTAAAGGATCACATTGATAAATTATATTCGAATTCATAATTCTACCATTAAGACATTACGTAATCGACAGGCACCAATTTTGGGCGTTGTGGGGGTGCTCACCCTTCCCCACACGTAACCGACTTCCGAACCTGTTCTTTGTGTTTCGCAGACCAAAACTCGTTGTTTTAATAAAAACAAGTTTTATTAAAATAACCGGGTTTTTCAGGTGTTCCAATCGCACCTAAAGTAAAACAAAAGATTGGTGGCGACTCACCCGTTGTTACAGCTTGGCGACTCTGCTGGGGACTTATTTCGAGAGTCAAGCCACAAGTCGGTTACCCTTTGCTTTATTGAGTAGAAAATATTAATTCGGTTTAATATAATTTTGTGATCCCATTTTAAGATATATATATATATATATTTATAATTTTTTTATAAGTTGATCTTTTTTAGGGTTTCATATCATGAGCTCTCGACCCGGGCTCCGTCCTTTGAGTGGGAGCGAGAAACCACGCCTTCGTGAGGTACCGCCTCCGTATAGGATGGTGAATCGCTTCCGGGATATTGGTCCCTTTGTCTTCGTGAGACTCTCGTCTCCGTGCAGACCTAGAGACTCGTATCCCCCTGAATTGATGATTCGGGTACCCTTCGTAGAACCGAACCCCATATAGTGAACCGTAAGAGCCTACCTTGCAAAAAAAAAAACCATGCCGAATCTATGCCCGTCTAGAGAGTCACCTTGTAGGTGCATGCTAGAGAAAGTGGGGGGTTATTTCTAGTAACGCACTTTAATTTTCAGTTTTATTTATTTATTTATTCTCCTTGTGATATATTATGCTAACGACATGTCTATATTTATACAAAATAAGCATGCGGGTAGATATTATGTTTGGGTAGGATTTGTTTTTCTTCTCAAAGCATGTTGGGTAGAAAAGTATGCTTGGGTAGGCTGTATATATTCATTTTCTTTATTTTCCTTGATTATTTTCGTGTATTAACTATTTTTCTTTTTTGTTGGTTATATTTTCTTCCACTATGCATTGCACATGCATGACATAAAAGGTATTGATTCAAGAATGAACTTCAATTTAGAAAACTTTCACCATGGATAAAGGGACACGCAATCAGATCAGAAATGTTACGGATATGAGCCCGCCCTAAAGATATTTCCTAGCAAAGGCCTTCAAGAAGGACCAACAAGTGGGCTTCTACGGCTCAATATTATCTGTAAACTTTGACACATAATGTAACGAGCCCTTTACCTAATAAAGTTGTCTTTTGATGATCATTTCCGAACCAATACCTCATTGCATTCATGTCTATATTTAAAGTCATGCATAAGCATCATTTTGCATACATTCACATTACATTGCTTAATCATTTTTTGGTCAAGCTTCTGATTTCAAGAGAACTTCGATCACAGTGATTTTGGGGCATTCGAGTCAGTCAAGTCAGCATCAACTTCTCGCAAAGATAATGGATGATCGTTTAGAGATATTTGAGAAGGCACGCGAAGATATAAAGAACGACATGGAGCAGAACTTGGAAAAAGCACAACAAGCAACACACGACCACATTTCACAGGCACAAGCGAATTTACTGGCCAAGTTGGCTTCGACGTTGACAGGTAAAGAGGGAAAAGGATTAGTCATAGACCCCAATGCTTTACAAAATTTAGGAGCTTCTCCGCAAGTATCGTCTTCGATCCAAAAGAAAGAAGGTCCTCTGGTCGGGTCTTTGTTGCATCAAGAAATAAATAATCCTAGCAAGCATGCATCCCCCAGCTCTGATGAAGTGGATAAAGTTGTGGTTGAACTACCCAAACAACTTGAAGACTGGTGCCAGCGGCTTGAGAATCGACTTAAAGTTGCAGAAGGGGCAAATTCATTCTACGAGGTAGATGCAAGAAAATTAAGCTTAGTCCCTGACCTGGTGTTACCTCCCAAATTCAAAATGCCCGAGTTTGAAAAGTTCGATGGAACGACCTCCCCGATCGCCCACGTCACTATGTTCTGCCGAAAGATGACGGGGCACGTTGATAATGATGACCTTTTAATTCACTGCTTTCAAGACAGTCTAAAAGGGTCTGCTGCTAGGTGGTACAATCAACTTAGCCGAGACAGGATAAAATCATGAAAGGATCTGGCTAAAGCCTTTACAGAGCAATACAAACACGTAGCGGACATAGAGCCAGACCGTTTAACGCTACAAAATATGAAGAAAAGGTCCAACGAGAGCTTTAGACAATATGCACAAAGGTGGAGGGATGTTGCTGCGCAAGTACAACCACCACTACTTGAAAGGGAGATGACATCTATTTTCATTGGAACTCTAGAAGGCTCGTTCTTAGAGCATATGGTGGGAAATGCAACCAAGAATTTTGAGGACCTTGTAATGTTAGGCGAGCTCTTAGAAGAAGCCATTAAACAAGGAAAAATCATAGATTCTAATAATACGATCACCGAAGAAGAAGGAAGATCAGAAGTTCATATGGTGGGATTTTATCCATCCAATCAATTCTCGGGTCAATCATACTCACGTCGACCTATCGTGTCTCAGAGAGTGGTCTACCCAATTCCAATGACTTATACAGAGTTGCTTCCGATGCTTGTTGAGAAAAACATGTTGGCTCCTGTCCAGTCAAAGCCGAAAAAGCCTCCTTACCCAGAGAGTTATGATATTGATGTTGTATGCGATTATCATTTGGGAAGCACGGGCCACACTACCGAGAATTGCGGAGCACTGAGGAACAAGGTTCAAAATCTGATTGAAAATGGCACTTTGAAATTCAACAACGGAATCCTAAAGATGAACCGATGAGAGAATAATGTTATATCTGTTTGGGGCATATACACCTTTTCAAGGCATCTTTGTACTTTAAATCTCTTTTTGAGTAATGCTTAGAACGTACCTTTTGCCTAAGCCCAAAGGGCAAAATGGAATCTTTTGTAAGGGCATGTTTTAATAAACCACGCACTTTGGAAAATATTTTCTTCAAATTTTTTCATGCATTTTTGCATACATGTATATACATTTTTCAGGAGCAACATTGATTCTAATCCGATGGTTGATTCTGAGCAACCCTGTGTCTAGACGAAATCGAAAGTGTGAAGATGGAAGAGATGTGACATATCTTCCAATCCATTTAGGCCTACGGAAGGACATTTAAGTGAGCCATGGAAAGATCTTGAACACAAATTTTGAATGATTTTTTCCTCTCAAACATCGTTGTCTATGTATAACATGATAACTCTTCACTACCAAAAACCAAGCACAAAAGAAACACAACCTCTTCCGTGATTATAAGCCCTGGCCCACATCACGTCTTTAAAGATATTCCACCTTATGGGGTTATCCTTTATTCAAAGATTTGAAAAATCCTAATGCTTGACTGAGATCTGAAAAAGGGAATGATAAAATTGGCGAAGTTTGTGAGTCAATGAGAGACACCCAAATTGGGTAGAAATTAGGCATATGGGAAATGACCTTCTCGAAAGCTTAATGGTTTGGAAGATACTTCATATCTTCAGACATCAACATCTAAGGTCCGCTAGACACAAGTTATGCTCAAGATGACCCTCGGCAAATGAGTTCAAAGACGCTCCTGCACATGGGGCCCCACCTTTTGAAAAATCATTCGTTCAAATATTACTCTTTTAGAGATTTAAACTACCGAGAATCGAGACAGGTGTCTATTTAGATCCAAGGGTGGAACCTTCAAAGATACTCAATGACGATGATATCTAAGCCTGAAAATGAGTGGGGCATTCAAAGGACATGACCAATGACAGAATATTCTTCTTGAAAAGAAGAAAAGAAATGATTTCAAGTTCGCAAGAGAACGAGGTCAGCAAAATTTGATAGGCAAATTTTTGTTGGGGCAAAATTTTTGAACAAGATCAGAGAATTGAATTCAGCCAAAAGAGGACTTCTGTAAGTATTCCATGCATCTATAAAAGCATATACATCATTATATCATCAAATTTCATACATAATAGTTGTCGTGAAAAGGTTATAACTCGAAGGTTCCAATAAAGGTTTCATGCATCTTTGCATCATCACAAAAGCAAGCACATGAACATCATCTGCATAAATACTATCATGAGCTAACTTGGAACTTGTTACTTAAAGATTTTCCTTAACTCCGTCCTTTCTTAAGGACACCTTTTCTCGAAAACACGAGTTTCTCAAATTCGTCTTTTCTTAAGGACACCTTTTTTTTCAGAATTTGAGTTTCTTAACTTCGTCCTTTCTAAAGGGCACTCTTTCTCAAAAACAAGAGTTTCTTAACTCCGTCCTTTCTTAAGGGCACATTTTCTCGAAAACATGAGTTTCTTAGCTCCGTCCTTTCTTAAGGACACCTTTTCCCAAAATTGGAGTTTCTTAACTCCGTCCTTTCTTAAGGGCACTTTTTCTCAAAAAAAAAAGAGTTTCTTAACTTCGTCCTTTCTTAAGGACACCTTTTCCTAAAATTGAAGTTTCTTAACTTCGTCCTTTCTTAAGGGCACTCTTTCTCAAAACAAGAGTTTTTTTTTAACTCTGCTGTAGAACTAATGTTTTGATATAATAATTGATAAATGTTTTGGACTGATTTAAAAAGTATTTAAAACAATTTCCAAAGTCCAAATATTCTGAAACTATGTTTAGGGATGTTTTTAAATGGGTTTTTAATGTGTTTCAAAGCCAAACTTCTCAAACTTGTCCAGGTGTTTCGAAACACCATAAGGCGTTTCAAAACAAGGGATTCCAGTAGCATATTCGTTTCGAAACGTGTTTCGAAACGGGCTTTCCCTAGACTTGATTTTTGCCCAGCGTTTCGAAACGGGCTAGGCCGTTTCGATACGCCCACGTGGCAATGACCCCAACAGTCATAAACCCCAACGGCTATTTTCCCAACCAACTTTTAAATGCAGGCGTTTCGATACGGGCCTATAGCGTTTCGATACGGGTTTCGAAACGGCCAGGAGGCGTTCCGAAACGGACATGAGGCGTTCCGAAACGGCCAGGAGGTGTTCCAAAACGGATGCCCTGACAGACTGCAACGGCTCTTTCTACATTGAGAGTGTTTCGAAACGGCTTCGAGCGTTTCGAAACGGGGAGCTGCAGAATGCATTTATGGTGGGAATTAAAGTCCTCAACGGCTCCAATATGATCCCAACGGCTAGTAACGGCTACAAACTCATTTGGGAGTATAAAAGGGACCTCCAAGCATCAAGAGAAGGCTAATGCTTCAATTGTCAATCAACAAATGATCAAGAATTGTCTTAGAGCCTAAAGTGTCAATTATTGTATAGACAAACACTAGTGAGCCAAAATTGTCAAATTTGCTCAAGTGTTTTAGGTTTTGGGTGAGAGCTTAATTGTGCAAACAAACACCTATTAGAGGGTTTAAGTTTGCTTCTTGTTTCTCTTTGTAAAAGAGGGTTTTGATCAAGGCTTTGGGTAGAAGCTTGATCGGTGTAAAGGGTTTCCTCCTAAGCCTAGAAAAGGGGACGAATCAATTAGTGGAATTGATTGTGAAATCCTTAGTGGGGAGCTAAGGTAGTGGATGTAGGTGCTTGTTAGAAGGCCAAACCACTCTAAAATCTTTGTGTCTTTATTCTTTCTAGCTTTCTAAACCCTTCCACCCAAAAATCCACCTCTCCACCACTTGGTGAGCATAATCGGTTGAACGAATCGAGCACCACACAACTCAACAATTGGTATCAGAGCTTGGCTCAATCGGTGAGGATTAACATCCTATTGAGAAGATCCGGCAAGCTCGATCACTAGTTCATCAACCGGCTCAAATGGCACAATCAATCGAAAAACCGCCTTTCTTTGACGGAGACCACTATGCCCATTAGAAGACAAAGATGAAATTCTTCTTGAAGTCAAGAGATTACAAGCTATGAGATATAGTTAAAGATGGTCCGTTCGTGCCTCAAAGAAGTAAAGCGGAGTGGAGTGCCGACGATCGCAAGAAGATGGAGCTAAATTGCAAAGCCTTACACATTCTATTTTGTGCTTTTGGCCCATCCATCTATGAAAAGATGTCTTCTTGTGAGAGTGCCAATGAGGTATGGGACAAGCTTGAAGTCACATACGAGGGGACCGATGAAGTCAAGGAGACCAAGATTGGGCTCCTAACCTTGGAGTATGAAAACTTCAAAATGGATCCGGAAGAGAACATTGAGAAAATGTTCGATAGATTCTCCACCATCACCAATGGTCTCAAAGGGTATGGAGAACCCATTCCGGAAGAAAAGCTTGTTCGAAAGCTCATCTACTCACTTCCCGAGTCTTGGGACTCAAAGAGGACCGCCATCATCAAAGCCAAAAACTTGAAGACTTTGAAGCTTGATGAACTTATGGGGTCTCTTCTCACTCATCAAATTATGAAGAAGAACAAGGAAGAGGAGAAGAAAAGGGAAGAAATTAGAGCTATAGGAGAGAAGAAAATCAAAGGGCTTGGCATAAATGCAAGTGCCATGGCTCTCAAATCCTCCACTTGCCATCATGTCTACTCAAGTGAAGAGGAGGATGAAGAAGAAGAGATAGTTCATCTCTTCAAGAAGTGTGCCCCGTTCATGAAGAAAGCCTTGAGAGAGCTTGAACGAGAACCTAAAAGAAAGGAGAGGGCAAGCACTTCAAGCCATAAGAAGAAGGCACATGTGGCTACTTGGAGTGATGAGGACTCCACCGACGATGAACAAGCCAACCTTTGCCTTATGGCCATCGAAGAAGATTCAAGGGTAACTTCTAATTCATCTACTTCATGTTCTTACTCTTTTGATGAATTACAAGATGCCTATGACGATTTGGTTTTAGATTTTAAAAGCCACATTTTGAAAAATAACAAATTGATTTCAAAGTTAAAAATTCAAAATGATTTGCTTTCTAAAACCAAACTTGAACTTGAAGCAAAACTTGAAGAGTTTGAGTTAAAATGTTTTGATTTACAAAAATTGCTTCAAAAAGTTCAAGAAGAAAAAGATTTGATTTCCAAAGAGCTTGAAAAGAAAAACAATTTTGGAAAATCAAATTTTTATGTAAGACAATCTAGTGCCCCTAGATTCAAAAATGGTAAATGTTTTAGAAGTGTTTGGGTCCCAAAAGGACTAACCACTTCAATTAAAAAGGATGACATTGAAAAATGGATTCCTAAGGGGTCAAAAATTTGTGCTACTAACGTTCATGGATCCAAAGCAATTTGGATACCAAAAGTTACTTGATTGTCTTTTGCTAGGTGTGATGGAGATGTTCAACAAGTCAAACATTGAGGGGGAGCTCCATGCACACAAGGAAGAACACTTGAAGAAGGAAGGCTTCACATCCTACCTTGAGTTCAAGTGTGGTAAAATTCTAGTTGTTTTGATTTTATTTGTTTATCTTTGTTTAAATTCAACTAGATGATCATATATGTTGTGACTAACATTTGGATGATGCTTTGAGTAAGGGGGAGCCATTTTAAAACCAAATTCTTACTTTTGTCAAACTTTTACCTCTATTGTTATTTTTAAACTTAATGTTTTAAATTCTTTTTGATATAACAAAAAGGGGGAGAAATGGTTTGAAAAATTGAATTTTCAAATGAATAAGGGGGAGCTTTATTTGATTTCATATCTTTAGTCTCTTATTCACATTTTTAAAGTTAAAGGGGGAGAATCCCAAACAATTTTTCAAGAGAGTTTTATTATATCAAAAAGGGGGAGATTGTAGAACTAATGTTTTGATATAATAATTGAAAAATGTTTTGGACTGATTTAAAAAGTATTTAAAACAATTTCCAAATTCCAAATATTCTGAAACTATGTTTAGGGATGTTTTTAAATAGGTTTTTAATGTGTTTCAAAGCCAAACTTCTCAAACCTGTCCAGGTGTTTCGAAACACCATAAGGCGTTTCGAAACAGGGGATTCCAGTAGCATATTCGTTTCGAAACGTGTTTCGAAACGGGCTTTCCCTGGACTTGATTTTTGCCCAGCGTTTCGAAACAGGCTAGGCCGTTTCGATACGCCCACGTGGCAATGACCCCAACGGTCATAAACCCCAACGGCTATTTTCCCAACCAACTTTTAAATGCAGGCGTTTCGATACGGGCCTATAGCGTTTCGATACGGGTTTCGAAACGGCCAGGAGGCGTTCCGAAACGGACATGATGCGTTCTGAAACGGCCAGGAGGTGTTCCGAAACGAATGCCCTGACAGACTGCAACGGCTCTTTCTACATTGAGAGTGTTTCGAAACGGCTTCGAGCGTTTCGGAACGGGGAGCTGCAGAATGCATTTATGGTGGGAATTAAAGTCCTCAACGGCTCCAATATGATCCCAACGGCTAGTAACGGCTACAAACTCATTTGGGAGTATAAAAGGGACCTCCAAGCATCAAGAGAAGGCTAATGCTTCAATTGTCAATCAACAAATGATCAAGAATTGTCTTAGAGCCTAAAGTGTCAATTATTGTATAGACAAACACTAGTGAGCCAAAATTGTCAAATTTGCTCAAGTGTTTTAGGTTTTGGGTGAGAGCTTAATTGTGCAAACAAACACCTATTAGAGGGTTTAAGTTTGCTTCTTGTTTCTCTTTGTAAAAGAGGGTTTTGATCAAGGCTTTGGGTAGAAGCTTGATCGGTGTAAAGGGTTTCCTCCTAAGCCTAGAAAAGGGGACGAATCAATTAGTGGAATTGATTGTGAAATCCTTAGTGGGGAGCTAAGGTAGTGGATGTAGGTGCTTGTTAGAAGGCCGAACCACTCTAAAATCTTTGTGTCTTTATTCTTTCTAGCTTCCTAAACCCTTCCACCCAAAAATCCACCTCTCCACCACTTGGTGAGCATAATCGGTTGAACGAATCGAGCACCACACAACTCAAAATCTGCCCTTTCTTAAGGACACATTTTCTTAAATTTCGTCATTTCTTAAGGATACTTTTTCTCAAAAATTGGGTTTTCTTAATTCCATCCTTTCTTAAGGTACTTGTTTTTTTTCTCAAAATGGGATGGATCATTTTCAGCTCTTTTATTGACTTGAAATCTCTGTTCATTGACTTTTACTTTTTTATATAATCAAATTGTTATATGATTTATTGTATTTTATTGGACGATCCTTTCAATCTAGTTTTTTATATTCACAATGTTAAAATTTGAATCAATTAATTTAATTAAAAAATTAAATTATGAAAAATTTATTATTTGTATGCTAGCCCCCTAAATTTAAAACGAAAGAATTAAAACTGATGCTCTGGTATTTTTTTCTCGGCAAAATATAGCTTACTATTTTTTTTGAAAGAAATGTAACTTTTATTGTTAAAAAATAGCACAATCGTCGGCCTCGTTAAAAAATCTTCCTAAGCCTAGTTGGAGGAAAAAGAGTATTCGGCGAGAGCGCTTAGTACATCTTCGCATTACACTTGTAAAAATACCATACAACTGCCAGACCACCACCAAATATAACAACCCACCAGCATTGATGTAATCATATAAGATTTTTCATACATCTTTCATACATCACCTTAGAAAAGCCTATGAATCTGCAAAATTCAAATAATAAATACATAAATAAATATCAACAGTTGGATAAAAATCGAATGAAAAAATACGAAAGTAAGAACAATACCACTAGGCTGCTCCAGCAATTTGTAAATGCAGTGAGCGTGGAATGAGTGGTCACACATACCTAATCCTACAAATACAATTAACAAAATATACCTCTTATAGTTCTGCAACCAGTAGAGATGGATTCCACTTTATTCTGACATTCTAAGCATGAATAATAAAATTAAAATTATTAATAAAAGAAATAGAATTAAAATCATTTTAAAATTAAAATAAATGAATGGATCTTACATAAGCCTATGATTGGCTTCTGACATATTGCACATTGACCAGTATTGTGATTTAAATACAATTCATCTGTACTTCGTCACAAGGTTAGACAAATTGATTAACTTTTACGTCACATTCACAAAAAAAGGGTACGAACCGATGGCATAGTCTGTGATATCAGTATCACCTGTTAAAATCAAAGGTACATTAGATTAGTTAAAAATTTGCTTAAAATATATTTGTTAAGTAAAAGAAGAGAGCATATAAATGTATATATTAGAAACAGAGGCATACCAATAGGGGTTGTTCTTGGACATCTACTAGGTTATTTAAAGGCTCAAAGTCAATGTCCGGAAACTCATTATACAATTCTACTCGTATTGCGTTTTGTAGATTTATCCTGATAGTCGAATTTTCAAGATCTGTACAAATAAATTCAAACAATTTAAGACACGAAACGCTAAAAATAAAGTAATATAAATCATTACCATGCTCAGGCTTAGGGTTCAAATGGAGCTCCTCTAGAGGATATAACCATTCGTAGTATATTTCAAACAGGGTGGCGGCATCTACACTTGCACCAATGCTGACACCAATATCCTCCAATTTTCCATCTGTAACCACTCTCCAAATTCCACCACGACCAACGACTTGGATGTACAAGCCATGCAAAATGAACTTGTTCCCGCTAAAAGCTGGAGGATATAGTGGTCTACCTTGCAAACCATTGTATGCATCGATGCGTCCAAAGAAATAATAGAGATCGTTTAATAACTGTCCCCTCCAAGTGGGGTATGTCCCTGGAACATCAAGTTCCTTCCCTTTGCCTTTGTCACGGTCAGTCATAATAGGTAGAACTAGAGATTTTAAAAAACAAAGTGTCAAAACACGTTTATTGATTCATAATAGGATATAAATAAAAATGTAAAAGTTAGTAAATCAAACTAATCTTTGGAAATTTTACTAGAATCAACAGGATAAAAAGATTCAAGGGTACAACTTAGCAATACATACTAACTAATTTTAATGCATTTTAACTGAGCAAATGAGAAACCAACTGAGAAAAAGATTCAAAATATTGCATACAAGAAACGAAGCAAAGGAGAAAAACTGAGAAACCAACTGCTTACTCAAAAAACTTGATTTGTTTGGAACCTGAGAAAATAAAAGATCAAACAAAGAAGTCCACAATTTATTCATTCATGAGGGAAAGATCAAACAAAGAAGTCCAAAATTCTCTGCAAAAGAATGAAGAACATTGGAAAGAACTTACTTGGTGTTTTCTTGAGAAGGAAATGAGTTGAATTGAACTTTCGTTTGCAGAGTTTGTTTACGTTTTCTGCTAAGTTATTAAAAATTGTTAACATTTATAATTAGATTGTCGCTAAGGTGACAGAATAATAAAATAATGGTTCTTTTGAGAAAAAATATATTAAATTATTATTTAAATGATAATTACGCCTTAAAAAGAAAAAAATACTTTAACCATAATGAGATAATATTATCATATTTACATTTTAAATTTGATTGTATCCAAATTATTTTTCCACATTCTTATTTATAAAACATAACAATATATATATATATTTAACTACCAGTATTCAACCTATTGATTGATTAATTCGGACCAGGTACTGTAGAGACCTATTATGCAAACGACTCTCAACCCAATTTATTTCATTCATAGACACCGAAGAAATTAAGTTGTAATGTTTAATTTGTGACACAATTCAAAGACTATTTTTACTAAGAAAATGATTATTTGCAGAGAAGAGAAAGGGTTGTTCGATATCTAATTCATGATCTGATGTCAAACAAAACTAATGTGATGTTCCTTACTAGTACACCATAAACTTGATCGACATTGTAATACCCCTTTTATATTCGGGCCATAACTATTTATTTTTCACTCGAATGTATTATTTTATATTATTAAAAAACTAAAAAAAACAAAGAAAAGGTAAAAAAATTGCGTGGGCACCATGCAGGCCACCACGTTCCCAATCAGGTGACTCACCCCTCCCCCTCATTTGCTATAAATAGCGTGGGGAGGGAGCTTTGTAGACACACAAAAGGAAGCCATAGAAATGGCGCAAGAAAAGGGTAAATTTTGAGTTATGGTGAAATGATGTGGAGATCTTGCTAGGGATCGGGCGAAGTTCTCATTTCGAGCTTCTAATAGGGTAAATTTTGATCCTCATCTTTGTATTTATTTTAATGTTGTTTTTTTTTAATGAATATCTTTGTATGAAATATAAGATGTTTTTATATTTGTTGGTATGTTTTTTATTTTATATGTTATGTTTGTATATTTTATTTTGTATGCCATGTTTGAATAAAATATATTTATTTATGTTGTTTGATTGAATTTTAAATTAAAACTTTTTAGTATGGATTATTGTGAAAAACGTACCCTGAGCGTAAGGGTGCCATTTTTCGATAATCTCTATTAAAAAATATTTTTATTCTAAATCTTAATTTTCAAAATAGACTTCCTTCAGTCGGGAGTCTAACAGAAGTTATGCCCCGAGCGTAGGGGTGTAAATTTCTTCTCATCAAATATAAAATATTTTTTTTTTCTAAATTATATTTTTCCCATTTGAGAATCTAACGGAAATTATACTCCGAGCGTTGGAGTGTACCTTTCCTTTCATAAACATACATTTTTAAATATTATTTTAAATTAAAGGATCACATTGATCAATTATATTCAAATTCATAATTCCACCATTAAGACATTACGTAATCGACAAGTACCAATTTTGGGCGTTGTGGGGGTGCTCACCCTTCCCCACACGTAACCGACTCCCAAACATGTTCTTCTGGTTTCGCAGACCAAAACTCGTTGTTTTAATAAAAACAAGTTTTATTAAAATAACCGGGTTTTTTCAGGTGTTCCAATCGCACCTAAAGTAAAACAAAAGATTGGTGGCGACTCACCCGTTGTTACAGACACCTTTACATATTTCTATTTGAGATTTTTTTGTTAATGTGAATTGTTTTCATGTACGAAACATTATTGTTTTATTTTAATTTTATGATGTAAATTTTAAATCTCTTCAAAATACATTAATTTTAAATTATTTAAGTACTTTATTTTATATATATTTTTAATAATATTTTGAATGCTTTTATTTTTATATTTTCTCCTAAAAATAAATAGATTCTAATTTTCTTGAAACCAAACCATCGAACTTCAATAAAAAAACAATCAACCTCTTTTATCATGTCAAATCATTCGTTGACTACCACGTCAACAATATTAACAATCACATCAACACATTAACATTCAACTACAAAAATCATATAAAAATTTCAATTGATGAAGTGTTTCGACTCAATAGTTTAATTGATTTATAAATAGTGGGAGAGTTTTTATTTTTAATTTAATTTGTTTGATATTATTTTTCTGATTAATTTTTTTATCATGGAAAATTCATTTGTGATATTTTAGTCTCTAGTTTGTTTTGGTCCTGGTAAATTCTGATGTTATTGTAGTTTTTTTTTTATTAAGTTGAGATTTTACCTCTTAAATGACAAATGCCTAAGATTCATGCAAAATGAACTAATATAAATATTTTTTATCATTTAGATCTATGTTATATAGTAATTAATTTGCAAGCAAAACTCTAAAGAGTTTAGGGCTTCTATTTTATTCTAGTATCTGTATAAAATTTGAAGGTTTATTTAGAGTGGGATTAATTCTCGATGTTCTCCGAGATGTTGGTGGACGTCGTTGTTATTTCTCACGAAATATATTACTTATTTTACTACGTTAATATGCACATTCACAAATAATTAGGGTTTACTCCATTTCTCTTACAAGTTAGAGATATTCTAGAACATTCTTGTTAATTTTAGAGACCCATATTAATCTAGAAGTAGAAACAACATAATACCAACAAATACCCTTACATTTGACAGGATAGTGATTTTGGCAATTTTTTTAATAATTCTAACACTCAACATTTTATTTTAGGCCAAAATGACCTTCCATGAATAAAAATGTTACTCAACTAACGATAAATGACTTAAAATGTCGTGACAGACCTACATGGCAGTGCACGCTGACATATCAACGTCATATAGACAAATGCGTTGACTTGATAGAATAACACATACATCAAAAAGTAATTTGATAAAATTATATAAAATATAAATTTATTTTTTCTATTATTGATGTGTCATTATGTCAAATTATTTCAACCTATTTACCGTTAGTTGACTATCAATTTTTATTAAAAATATAATTTTATAAAATTTAAATATTTTAATACATAACTCGAGTAACTCATCAGCCTAGTTAAGTTTTACTTAATATTAAAAACTTAATTCGAACTAGATATTAAACTAAAGCACAAATAAACAAAAATGAGAATTGAGCTCATAATTTAGAAGTAAAATGACTTACTTTAACTGAACAAGTTTGAATGCTCGATTTTCATTTGAATTATACTCGAGTTTTAAAATTGAAATTTGATCATGCTTAAACCAAATATTGGTCATGTATAGCAAAGGGCGAATAACTGATAACAGATTATATTAATTAATTGTATAAAAGGTGTTTGGTAAAATTAGTTGATAGTTTATAGTTATTTGATTATTTAAATGAGCAAAATAATATATGAGGAAATGATTATATTTAGAACTTGTTTGAATAGTTTATTATTTATATAATTTTTAATGCAATTTAATTATTTTTTAAATTTAAATGAAAATAAAAAAGATTAAATTTAGATTACTTCGAATTGTTAAGGGTAAAGTCCTTATAACTCTTATTTCAAAAACTCTAATTTTAAAAAGCTCATATTACCGGCCTTTTTAATTTGAGAGGTCACTTAATCCACTATTACAATTCTCTATTCACCAAATATCTAAAATAACATATTTAACTGGTCAAACCTCTAATTTTAGCTAAAACCTCTAATTTTAACTCAAAACGATGTTTGCGAGCTTAAATTTTTACTGGCAGTGGAGGCAATCATAGGCAAAGCCCCTGTGGTCCACCCTTAAGATTAATTCTTTTTTAATTTGGCCCCATAGAATTTTAAATTATATTTTATATATCATATAGTGAGTGTTATCTTAATGGTAAAGTGTGTACAGAAAATTAAGTTTATTATACTTAAATTATATTTCGCCCCTGGAAGCAATTTCTAAAAATTTTGCTTACAGCAGGTTATCCGGCTTCTTTTGGGACAATATGCTCTAAAATAACAAGATTCAAGGAATTGGAAAATATTGAGAATTGAGAATTATCACAATACATTGACAGAGCATTGAATGATCAAGAAGTGCTAAGGGAAAAATAAGATTAACCAAATTGAACTCTATCACATTGTTTCAACAATATGAACCTTAAGAAAATAAGAAGCAGAAAATTTAAGATAAACAATATATGAAAATCTTGAGAGCTGAAACCATTTTGCGGAGAAAACCAGAGATTGTTTTCCTTGCATCCGGATGAATTAGAAGCACTTTCTGTGCACAATAGATGGGCCGGATTCATCGTACTCTGCCTTAGCAATCCACATCTGCACTCCAACAACAATATCGCGTATGAAGTATGGTAGAGTGAAGATTAGAAATGAGTTAGAAAATACCTGCTGGAAAGTACTGAGAGATGCTAAAATGGAGCCTCCAATCCACACACTGTATTTCCTTTCAGGTGGAGCCACAACCTTAATTTTCATGCTGCTTGGGGCCAAGGCAGTGATTTCTTTGCTCATTCTGTCTGCAATTCCTGGGAACATGGTAGTTCCACCGCTGAGAACAATGTTTCCATACAAATCCTTCCTGATATCTACGTCGCATTTCATGATAGAATTGTACGTGGTTTCGTGAATGCCAGCAGCTTCCATCCCTATCATGGAAGGCTGGAAAAGAACTTCCGGGCATCGGAAACGCTCAGCGCCAATGGTGATCACCTGCCCATCAGGCAACTCGTAGTTCTTCTCGATGCTAGAACTAGTTTTGGAAGTTTCGAGCTCTTGCTCAAAGTCAAGTGCAATATAAGCCAGCTTCTCTTTTATGTCCCTCACAATTTCACGCTCAGCTGTAGTTGTGAATGAATAACCACGCTCAGTCAAGATTTTCATCAGGGCATCAGTAAGGTCACGACCTGCTAGGTCTATACGAAGGATGGCATGTGGGAGGGCATATCCTTCATAAATAGGGACTGTATGGCTCACACCATCTCCAGAGTCCAGAACAATACCTACATACAGTATCGCAGAGAATAGTTAGCACATGAAAGATAAGCAGAGTTCTAAGTTTTAGGTGTTGGATTAGTAAAACTTTATAATCATTATGAAAATCATTAAATCAAAACATGGATATAACGAGACAATGGGGAGAGATAGCAACCAATTTGAGTTTACTTAAAATTTTCCCTAACTTATCTAAAAACAAACCAAAGTGTAAATTTAAGTTTGAGATAGTTTAGCTCAAATTTTATCCATGATTTGCTTACCAGTTGTACGACCACTGGCGTAGAGTGATAGAACAGCCTGGATAGCAACATACATTGCCGGAGCATTGAAGGTCTCAAACATGATTTGGGTCATTTTCTCACGATTGGCTTTCGGGTTGAGAGGTGCCTCAGTGAGAAGAATTGGGTGTTCTTCAGGAGCCACACGAAGTTCATTGTAGAAGGTATGATGCCAAATCTTTTCCATATCATCCCAGTTGTTAACTATACCATGTTCAATGGGGTATTTAAGAGTCAGAATACCCCTCTTGGACTGAGCCTCATCCCCAACATATGCATCTTTCTGTCCCATTCCAACCATCACACCCGTGTGACGTGGACGACCCACAATGCTAGGGAAGACAGCCCTTGGAGCATCATCACCGGCAAATCCAGCCTAGGAAGTGCAAAATGAATCATTGTATAAATCTAAAGAAAACCTTAGAAAAAGATAAAAGTAAACAGATACCTTGACCATTCCAGTTCCATTATCGCAGACAAGTGGTTGAATATCCTCACCATCTGCCATACTGTATCACCAGCTGAAATAACATCACAACAATAAGGGAAGCAACTCATAATACAACAAGCATAATCTAAATCAGTATACTGCCAATGAATCTCCATTCACCGGGACATTGCAATTCAAATATATATACAAAAGAAAAGTACTATGATTAAATTAGAGAAGAGAATCCCTCCATATAAATCATAAATTATCATATTTTAATATTTTTCATTGCTGAAACCAACAAGTGTCCCGCTAGAAAAGCGGATGGTGTTCATCCTGAAAGACACCGGTTCAAATCGCTTCGTTTACAAGGTGTATACCTATTGTTAAAGGATTAAGAATATATATGAATATATATTAACCTTGTAATCAGCTTTAGACTATTCAAAAAAAAAAAATTCATTGCCTGACCATATACGAACATATAGTTCCCTATAAAATTATCACAATGAATAAAAATCAAATTAAAAATCAACCAAGTATGCATATTCATAATAAAACCGGAACCTGAACTATCCATTTTTTGTCTACGTTCTTCGTTTCATGTACTTTCTTGGTATCCAAACAGAAGCAAATAGAACTCACCTGAAGCAAAAGGAAATGTGGAAAACCAGAGAAAGACGTTCTGAGATGCCTGGCCTTTAGATTCAAAAAGAAAATATTATTTTTAAACAAAAGGAAAAATGAAACTAAAGTGTCTGGTGAAAAATGATTACAGTATTGAAATTTAAAACCCAATGAGAACTATTTACTTGTTTTTAACCCTTTTACCGGGTCCTTCAGTTTCATGCTCATATTGGGGGTTAATGAACGCTTGAACAGCTCTCCATACCGGTAAAACCGGTTTCTCATCCATCTTAAATAGGAGTATATATTTTTTAAGGGTAAACTACACCATTGGTACCTTTTGTTTTCAGTCTATTTTATTATGGTCACCAATTTTGAAAAACTTATATTTTGGTCATTTACGTTATCGATCTGTCTTATTTGATCACTGAGCCATTAACGTCTGTCAAATTGATGAAGGAACATGTTCACAAAAATATTAATTTTAAATTTGACCCCTAAGTTTTAGAATTTCGTTTTTCACCATCTTCAAATTGTTGTTGCAGAGGATGAGAAGATTGTTGTTAATGGGAATGGTAAAAATGGTGATGATTGCAGACACGATTGGTCGAAAGGAGATAGATTATGCATATGTTTTTCAGAACTAAATTTGAAACAAATATTACAAATTAAAATTTTACTAAATATCTGCAACTTTAATGGTGCTCATCATTTTAAAGGTTTGGCACTTGGTGTTCATCATTTCAGAGATTTTAGAATTTATTTTAGAAGGTTTTCACTAAATGTTGGAAGGTTTTCCAATGGACATGGGCATTGGAGTTTTCTCATATGTGTTATATTTTTGTCTTGAAAATATGCAGTTCTTGATTAATATACTAAGGTTGATGATCATTTTCCCATTAAACAAACAAGTTTCAATCTTCATAGCTGAAATAGCATGGCAAAATCTCAGAGGGCTCACAACATTGAATCAAGTTAGAGTGCTCGATAGAATTGTATGTAGTGATTTAAATTACGGTAATAAGATAAAAAAAATGGGTGAATTAAAAATTTTGGGTCTAGCAGTCAATGTTGACAGTGGTCGACAAAAGGGTGAGTGATATCTGAGGAAGGGGTGAACGATTGTGAAATCATGAGTCAAATTGATATTTTATCTAAAGTTTATGGGTCAAATTTAAAATAAACCATTTTGCAAATATGTCACGTCATCAACTTGGCGAAAGTTAAGGACTTAGTGACCAAAATAAGAGAGATCGATAACTTAAGTGACCAAAACATAAGATTTTGAAAACCAATGACCAAAATAAAATATACTAAAAATAAAAGGGACCAACGATATAATTTACCGTATTTTTAATTAGTAATCAAACTTTTATTAAAAAATCAATAAAGTTTCATTTTCTTCGCATGGACATTTCAATCAAAATCAATGTAATATTTAGATTGAATATATTGTAATTGCAAGTTTAATTCTGATTTATTTTCACTAATATCTATATACAAATCAAATAAATGGCATCATACAATTTCAAAAGCAATATCCATTGTCAAATCTTTTCTTAATTACATTCTTATGCAACTTCATACTTGTTATTTACAATTTTTTAATACATATGAATAAAAAACAATATCTTTATTATTTTTTAGAAAAGAATTTGTGATTATAAATTCTTCAAATATTTACATTTTCATAGCTGTGTTTTTAGATATATTTGAACGAATATTGTTCAACAATCAAACTGTCATATTCAATATTTCATATCCAATCAAAAATAAAAAGCTTCTTGACCTTTAAATTTTTATTCTTTTTGTTATACTTGATTCCCTATAGGATTGTAATTTTCATCATTTTCAAGTGTGATGGCCATAGTCTCATATCAAAGGTGATTGATTCTTGCATCTTTTCAGTGTTGCAGCCATGATGTTAATGGCAACAGGAGCTTTGGAGGCGCGAAATGGAAATGGAAAGGGGAACTAAGGGTAGGGATGTAAAAACAGGTAATCGGACAGGTTTCAGGTCGGGTTCTGTCAGGTCGGGTAAAATCGGATACAAGTCATTTCAGGTAAAAAAAAATTTTGACTCGACTCGGGTCGGGTGCGGGTCCATTGCAGTCGGGTAATTTGCAGGTCGGGTCCATTTCAGGTCAAACTCGTTGCAGATCGGGTAAAAACAGGTCGGGTAAAATCAGTTAATTGGCAGGTAAATTGCAGGTCGGATAAATTTCAGGTCGGGTAATTTCAGGTCGTCGGGTTCATTTCAGTTCGGGTTAATTCAGGTTCACCAGAAATGAACAATTTTGAATAAAAACAAAGTTTTATGGACTATAGTGAAAAAAATAATAATAAATAAGAGCTAATTTGGACTAAAATAAAGTTTTATGGACTATAATAGGCTCAATTTTGAATAAAAACAAAGTTTTATGGATTATAGTGAAAATAATAATAAATAAGAGTTAATTTGAAGTAAAAATAAAGTTTTAAGAACTCAATTGAATTGAATTAAAACTTAAAGGACTTGAATAAAAAACTTATATAATATAAAGGGCTTTATTTATAATTTAACCCAAATTGAAATTCAATTTGGAAATTGGGCGGTTTCAAAATAAATTTTCCCGCCCATATATATTATAATTTAATATTATTTATTAATTATTATAATATAATATAACTTATTAATTATTATAATAACTTTATAAGTATAAATATATGTGATTATGTGTATATATGTGTATTTTTATGTATTCACATGTATATAAATTACAATATATAATTATATATTATACAAACATGTATGTATTTATGTATATGTAATGTATTATACATAAATACATGTATATGTATATACATAATACATACTATGATACTAACAACATACATGTATATATACATGTATGTATATATATATATATATATATATATATTATACAAACATATGTATATATTAAATTATTAATACATTATACATATAACATATCATACATAATAATTAATACATATTATACAAATATATGTATGTTAATATATAATATATAATGTACATGTATATATATATGTATATATGTGTGTATATATGTATATAAATACATAAATATACATATAAAATATATATATATATATATAAATATATGTATTTATAAAATTATAAAATATATGTATTTATATATGTATTTAAATACATAAATTGAATTGAACTAAAACTTAAAGAACTTAAATGAAAAACATCTAAAATTTAAAGGGCCACAAAATATTTAGCCCATCTAAAATTCAAAGGGCTACAAAATATTTAGCCCATCTAAAATTTTTAGCCCAAAGCCCAACAATTAATAATTATTATATTTAGCCCATCTAAAATATTTAGTCCAAAGCCCAACAATTAATAATTATTATTTATTATTGATATTATTAATTATTATAAATGGGTGGTGGGATATGAGCCCAAAGGCTCAAGGCCCAAACTATTACTAATTATTATTAATTATTATATTATAAATACATTATATAACTTATAAGTTATAAGTTTATATATATATATATATATATATATATATTATTTATACATTATAGGTTTTAGGGGCTCATCTCAAATAAATGGGTGGTGGGATATGAGCCCAAAGGCCCAAGGCCCAAACTATTACTAATTATTATTTATTATATTATAAATACATTATATAAGTTATAAGTTATAAGTTTATATGTAACACCCGGGTTTGGGGGCCGAGAGAAAATAATATTAAAAATATTGTTTCGGATTTCAGTTTTTTATAATTAAAATAATAAATTAACATTTGGGCTTCGTATTTTCAAAACGAATTATTTTATGTTGGACTTAAGTTGTTTTGGAACCAATTTCATGGATATGCCATCTCATTAATGGCAAAGGTGTAATTAAAGGGTCTCCTATTTTTAAAACCCCTTTAATTTAAAAGACCACTTTAATTTCCTATCTTCACCTTCTTCTTTCCTCTCCTTCACGTCAAAAACCACCTCCCTCTCCAAATCTCCATTCCTTCATCCCCATGCCCTTTGTTGGTGATTTTTGAAAGGTAAAACCGTTTCTAACTTGTTCTCCTCTTCCTCTTTAAGATGGTACCTTTAATTTTCATAAAGCTCATGGATTTTGAAATTTAGGGTTTTGGGTTTTTAAGCTAAAAATGCAAACTTTAATGTCTTTAATTTGAGCTTTCGATTTGTTGAAGTTGTATATGTTGTTTACTACCTATAAGGTCCAACATAGTTAATTTTTACATAGTTTTATGTTGAATCCCGAAATTGGGTATAAATGGGTTTTTAGGAGGGTTTTTAGATGAATTTTGGGTATGGTTTGTGTTGGAATTTGAGGGTTGGTGTTAGGGTAATAGTTGGGGGCTGTTTTGGAAGCATTTGGAAGTGTTAAATGTGTTGAAATCATAAGTTTTGGGCTGGGTATAAGGGCTGCTCGGATTTGGTATTTTGGGGGTTGTTCATGGTTTGAACTATTGTGTTGGGTGCTTGAATAGTGTTCCGGGTTTGCTACCTTAATTGGTGAATTGATTTGAGGTTGTTTTGATTGTGTTGAGATGATTAGATGCAAGATTTTGTGTTGGTGAAGCCTCGGGAACAAATCCGGAATCGTTGGAAGATTGATCGGCTAGTATAGTTGAGCTTGGAATTGTCGGTGAGTGGTTAATGTTTTTAAAATGATTTTAAGTGGTTGGTTCGAGCCTGTGGACTAGGTGGAGATTGGTAGACTCACCTAGAGTTAGGATTAGGGTGGTAGCCTAATCCTAAGCTTTAGTTAGAGACATTGGATGATCTTTTTAATTGATGTTATGCCTCATGATGATTTGTGTTATAATGATTATGTATAATGTGTTATACATGTTGTTGAGGCATGGTTTGATGCATTGCTATGCATGTGATTTGGATTGTAAATTGTACATGATGATGTTGAGCTTAATATGATGTAAGATGTCATATTACGACTCTTGAAATGATATTATGTTGTTGAGATATTTGATGTTGAGCTTAATATGATGTAAGATGCCATATTATGACTCTGAATATCAAAGGTTGTGAAAATTGATTATTATTGGCACTAGTATGCTTGGGTACAATGATCGATCATTAGGATTAGTGTGCACACAAATTGAGTCAAAACGTACGTGGCCTTGGTGGCGTTAAGGCACCAAGGAGGAGTACGGTGATGTAATATTCCACTGGAAATTTATATATATTCTACGTGATGATGAGTGGAATCCCATCCGTAGGGCATGTGGCGATGAGTGGAATCCCGTCCATGCAAGACCGGTGATGAGTGGAATCCCACCGAGGTAATGTTGTTGTTGGAAATGTGTTCCAACATGTTATCCGCGTATTCGAGTCATAGCTAGGTGCCAATATGAGAAAGTATGTTTATGCCAATATGAGATTATGCATACATGCTAATATGAATTGATATGTGTATCAATGTGATATGAAATGTGATTTCAAATGTGAAGCGATATATGATGTGGTTAATACATTGAGTTAGGTATCATTGTATGATGAAATTATAAGTTGTTGAGCATGACATGAATTTGGTAATATGTTCATGCACCATTTATATTTATGGCTCATGTGGATCAAAAGTAAAATCATGTATTACATCATGATAGTTGCTCGAGCTTGGACCCTGTATTGTCGAAGGTTTGTTTTATGAGCTTACCCTCACTAAGCTTTTATGCTTACGCTCTCTTTTGTTCGACAATGCAGATAAATAGCTTGTGGGTGGCAAAGGCAAGGAAAGGTCTCCAAGTGTTGCTTTTGGTGAGCTCAATGTATGAGTTTTCAGTAATAGAATGTAATAGTTAAGCAATGGGATAGGTATTGATGATTTGAGTTTTGATGTATGTCGATATGTGTTATTGATTTAAATGCCTTGTTGTATGTTGAAGTGGTGTGGCTCTTGGATGCCTTGTTGAATTGTAAAGCTTGCTTATGATGCATGACTTGTATGCTTATATGTTTGGTTGCTAAGGCATGAAATCTTAAGTGCTTGTATGACCATATATGCATAAATTGCTCTTTTGTTAGAATGCCATGTATGAATGCTTTAATCCATGTTTGAGTGATTCCTCTGGCTTAAATATGTGTGCTTACATGTTTGTATATGCTTAGGTGAGTCGAGAATTGCATCTAGAGTCGTGTTTGAGGTCGTTTAGCTAAAAATTGTGGACTTACAGTGCAGGGCGTATCGATACGCCTAAGGGCTGTATCGATACGGCCTTGCTCAGAGAACACAAATTTGGCTGGGCGTATCGATACGTGGGGTGTATCGATACGGTCCCAACTCTCTGGAATCTTGGGGAGTTGTGGAGTGTATGGCGTATCGATACGGTGTCCAAGCGTATCGATACGGTCCAACCTAGTTGACCAAGTGGTGTTGACCGAGAAGGGCATATCGATACGCTCAAGGGCCGTATCGATACGGTCTTCTTATGTTGACCAAAGGGTGTTGACCTTGGTCAAGGCGTATCGATACCCTCTGAAGGCGTATCGATACGACCTGCTTAAAAAGGCTAAATGGGTTGTTTTAAGGTGCTGTTTTGGTTGGTCGTTGCTATGGAGTTGTGTTTCCGCTGTCGTGTTTCACATAAGACTTAATAAGGCATTTAGACAAGATTAATTAAAGAAAAAAAAATAGGGTTGCTAACCGAGGGGGAACCTTAACGGGTTTCGCTTCGGTTTTCCCCGTGTGGCTCTCTCGGACCGGTCATCCGGCCAGACCGGGACGATGGGGTTACATTTGTTGGTATCAGAGCAGCCCTTATACCCAGCCCGAAACTTGTGATTTCAACACATTTAACACTTCCAAATGCTTCCAAAACAGCCCCCAACTATTACCCTAACACCAACCCTCAAATTCCAACACAAACCATACCCAAAATTCATCTAAAAACCCTCCTAAAAACCCATTTATACCCAATTTCGGGATTCAACATAAAACTATGTAAAAATTAACTATGTTGGACCTTATAGGTAGTAAACAACATATACAACTTCAACAAATCGAAAGCTCAAATTAAAGACATTAAAGT
Source organism: Hibiscus trionum (assembly GCA_030270665.1). NCBI lineage: Eukaryota > Viridiplantae > Streptophyta > Magnoliopsida > Malvales > Malvaceae > Hibiscus > Hibiscus trionum. The sequence continues at coordinate 32,120,717 of BSYR01000026.1, read as the reverse complement.
TTGCATTTTTAGCTTAAAAACCCAAAACCCTAAATTTCAAAATCCATGAGCTTTATGAAAATTAAAGGTACCATCTTAAAGAGGAAGAGGAGAACAAGTTAGAAACGGTTTTACCTTTCAAAAATCACCAACAAAGGGCATGGGGATGAAGGAATGGAGATTTGGAGAGGGAGGGGGTTTTTGACGTGAAGGAGAGGAAAGAAGAAGGTGAAGATAGGAAATTAAAGTGGTCTTTTAAATTAAAGGGGTTTTAAAAATAGGAGACCCTTTAATTACACCTTTGCCATTAATGAGATGACATATCCATGAAATTGGTTCCAAAACAACTTAAGTCCAACATAAAATAATTCGTTTTGAAAATACGAAGCCCAAATGTTAATTTATTATTTTAATTATAAAAAACCGAAACCCGAAACAATATTTTTAATATTATTTTCTCCCGGCCCCCAAACCCGGGTGTTACATTATATATATATATATATATATTATTTATACATTATAGGTTTTAGGGGCTCATCTAAAATAAATGGGTGGTGAGATATGAGCCTAAAGGCCCAAGGCTCAAACTATTACTAATTATTATTTATTATATTATAAATACATTATATAAATTATAAGTTATAAATTTATATATATATATATATATATTATATTTATACATTATAGGTTTTAGGGGCCCATCTAAAATAAATGGGTGGTGGGATAAGAGCCCAAAGGCCCAAGGCCTAAACTATTACTAATTATTATTTATTATTAATTATTATATAAATTATAAGTTATAAGTTTATATATATATATATATACATTTTAGGTTTTAGGGGCCCATCTAAAATAAATGGGTGGTGGGATATGAGCCTAAAAGCTCAAAGCCCAAACTATTACTAATTATTATTTATTAGATTATAAATACATTATATAAATTATAAGTTATAAGTTTATATATATATATATATATATATTATATTTATACATTATAGGTTTTAGGGGCCCATCTAAAATAAATGGGTGGTGGGATAAGAGCCCAAAGGCCCAAGGCCCAAACTATTACTAATTATTATTTATTATTAATTATTATATTATAAATACATTATATAACTTATAAGTTATAAGTTTATATATATATATATATATATATATATATATATATATATATATATATTATATTTATACATTATAAGTTTTAGGGGCCCATCTCAAATAAATGAGTGGTGGGATATGAGCCCAAAGGCCCAAGGCCTAAACTATTACTAATTATTATTTATTATATTATAAATACATTATATTAATTATATGTTATAAGTTTATATATATCTATATATATATATATATACTATATTTATACATTATAGGTTTTAGGGACCCATCTAAAATAAATGGGTGGTGGGATAAGAGCCCAAAGGCCAAGGCCCAAACTATTACTAATTATTATTTATTATTAATTATTATATAAATTATAAGTTATAAGTTTATATATATATATATATATATATATATATATTATATTTATACATTATAGGTTTTAGGGGCCCATCTAAAATAAATGGGTGGTGGGATATGAGGTTTTAGGGGCTCATCTAAAATAAATGGGTGGTGGGATATGAGCCCAAAGGCCCAAGGCCCAAACTATTACTAATTATTATGATAGTTATCCAGCTTAAGTTAACAAATTTAAGAAGTTAACCTGATTAAGTTAACAAAATAAAGTAGTTAACCAGTTTGAGTAACAAACTATATCTAGATTAATCAATTGAAAGACAATTGACATAATACTAACTTATATTTTGTAGTTATGTTAATTTTCTTATACTTATTAAAGCATAATAAGTTTATGAACATAATAAAGTTAACATAATATATTTTATATAATAAAGCATAATAAGTGTATAATTTTATTATACATAATATATATTTTTATACTTAAACAAACTTTTAAGTATATAAGTTTAATATATTATATTAACTATATATTACTAATATATTATATATTTAGTAAAAATTAAGACAAATCTTTTAAGTATATAATTTTATTATACATAATATATATTTTTATACTTAAACAAATTTTTAAGTATATAATTTTATTATACATAATGTAGTTAGAAATTAAGACAAATTTTTCTAAGTATAATGGAAGATAAATTTTTTCTAAGTAATGAAATTAACATAATCTATTAAAAAATTATTAAGTTTATAATGAACAGTTTACACTTTAAATTATTTAACATTTTTAGCCAGGTCTACATTAGTTCAGGTCAACAACAGTTCATGTTCAAAACAGGTCGGGTTCAAAACAGGTCGGGTAAAATCGGATCTCGGGTCGTTTCAGTCGGATAATATCAGGTAATTTGCCAGGTCGGTCTCGGGTTCGAGTTCGTTTCAGTCGGATGCAAGTCGGGTTTCAGGTCAAAATTACCAGGTCAGATTCGGGTTCGGGTCGTTTTCAGTCGGATACAGATCGGGTTCGGTTGCTACAGTAACAGGTTCAACTCGGGTTCGGGTCAGCAACAGTCAGTTACAGTTCGGATTCAGATTATCGAATTCTCGGGTCAAATCAGGTTCTGACTCGAGCAGGTTTCAGGCAGGTTTTCAGGTCCTGACTTGTTTTTACAACCCTAACTAAGGGTTTATAGATGACGTGAAATAATTAGATAATTTGAAAAAATGACAAAGAAAAAAAATGCTTACTTAGTTTAATTATATTGGTTAGAACTATATCACAGGTGACGAGGAGTGTTCATAGAATAATCTCTCGTGATATAAGGTTGTGAAAAGTTTAAATACTTTTGTTGATTGCTTTTAAAAGTCTGAGGTGTAATTTAATTCTTAACAAAAAAAATTAAAAAAATAAACAACACCATCAATTACTAAATTATTTTCGTTTTTTTATTTTGGTCGTCGAATTTTTTCTGACAAAATCATTATTAATGCCACACCATTAAATTTTTAATGGTGATGCTGATGTGGATTATTTTAACACGTCATTTTTTCTCTCGTTGTTATGATCCCACACATCAATTTTCAATTATTTGAGGGTAAAGTTCACAAATGGTCACTGCACTTTGTTAAAAAAATAAATGGTAACCAAACTTTCAAATATTATAAAATGACAATTAAACTTTATGTTTTGTAACAAATGATAACTCGGCCGTTAAACTCTGTTAATGGGTAACGGTGCAATCATAAAATTTTGGATAATAAAACATTTAGTCCTCTGTATTTATAAATTCAATCAATTTAGTCTTAATTAAAAAATCAATAAATTTAACTCATTTTCCTCTTCAAAATCTTTAATACTATATTTTTTTAAATTACTAATGAAAAATCTCAATTCTAACTCAAACATCTATTTCCTTTTCATATCTTGCTGAATCAAAAGAAGATCCAAGTAATATGTCATCGCAAATAACTTGAGGAACATAAGCGGGTGTTCCTCTGATAACAACACTGGCATCAGGCATTGGAGTAAACTCCCACAGCATTGCAGATATAAGCGAGGTCTTTCCTTCACCAGCGCTACCAATTACTGCAACCAGACTACCTACTGAGATATCTAATTAATTTTAGACAATGTCGATCTCTCTGCCTAAAACAATAAATACAAATTTTATATTGTAAAAGACGTAAAATGAAAGAAAGATAGTAATACTTTTGTCCCAGCGACGGTCGACGGTGAGGAACACGGCCGGCCAGACGACCACGAGCAGCACGATCAGGAGGAGCAGGAGCGGTTAGGGCAGATTTGAGGATTTTTTGCACGATATTTGCATCTGATAGGTTGAGGGATATATCTGATTAAAATGGTGCGTTTAACCTAGCGGCGTTTTCTAAACTAAACGCCACTAAACATGTACCTATGGCGGCGTTTTGCAACAACAAACGCCACTAACATGAAACCCATTGCGGCGTTGAACAAAAAATGCCACTAACATGAAACCTATAACGGCGCTTACTGCACAAAGCGCCACTAACACGAAACTGATTGCGGCGTTTTTTGACGTAAACACCACTATATGTCACCCTCTGGTGGCGTTTTTAGTAGAAACGCCGCCAATGTTACCGTTTTGTGGTGTTTCTCCCTTAATCGCCGTTATAAGTGAAATTTTGACGGCATTTATTTTAAAAGCGCCAAAAAAAGTGCCGCCATAGAACAAGTCTGGTGTAGTGATTGTCATGGTATGCCATTGATAAATGCTTAAGGGGTTAGGTGTTCGATTCCCCTCCTAGTCCTACTACTTGGAATCATTTTACAGTCTAGCCTAGATGCAAGGTAAATGGCTAAGGGTTGGGGTTCGATTCTACTCCCGGCGCCCAAAATTATTTTAATTTTTTTAAGACTTTTTGGTTTAGTTGACTAATTAGGTGGTGATATTTATTTGTTTTGGTTTAGTTGACTAATAAGGTGATGCCATATGTCATCACGGTATTGGTTAATTAAAATAATTAAAAATGATATGTGGGATGATGATAATGAGAAAGAAACTGATGTGATAAATAAAAAAAATTACGTTAACATCACCATCACCGTTAGATTTTTTAAGGGTCAATGGCTAAAATGATAATGAAATGTAAATTTAGTGATAGTTTTGAAAAAAAAAATTCATTGAACAAAATAAGAATAGTTTAATGACTAGTGGTATGTTTACCCTATTGTTTATTCAAGGAGGAAGACATAATTTTTGGTTAATCAAAATATCTTCAGTTTTGGCTAACAAATAGCATTGTTTTTGGAACAAAAATAAAAGTAAATTTTGTTTCAAGTTTTAGTTAAAATAATTTAAAATAAACGAGTTAGCTGTGACTTTGACTTAAGCTAGCATTTCATTGATTTCAACGATAATTTTTTTTTGCTTTTATTGACTCTTAGTTTTGTATCTATAGCTCTGTTTCAAAACAAAGGTGTGATCTTCTCCATGGTGCAAAATGATGGGTTATTTGATTTTGCTATACTTTTCCAAACCATAATTATGCCATTCTTTCATTTCTCACAATAACAAATTGTTTCCATTTCCTTGTCAATCATGCTTTCAATTTGATCATATGACAAACGTCGAACAGTTTGTAAATGATTAGGGTTCAATGTAATACAAGACAAAATATAAAATTAGATGTTCATATCAATGTAGGGAAAACACGTTCAATTTAATTCGAAAATTTTAACCAAAATGTCTTTAAAGTATGATAGTACAAACGAGTTACACATTCCAATGTAGAATCTTTCAGGAAGTGCATGAAGTAGTCTCAAAACCGTCCATTCTAAGCCCGAAAAAGCTCTTCCTCTATGTATAATGTGACAACCATCAAACTCAAAACGAAAGAAAAATTTACAACACCCCTTCACTTTCACTTTTAAATCAACTGCTGCAATATGATGGGGCCTACATTTCTCTAACAAAATTAAAAATCAAATTTGCCCGTTCCTTGCAAAAGGATAAACAATATCCCCCACAAAAACTAGGGTTTTATAAGGAGTGAATCAAAATTACAAGTCATAGTATATTATTTGATAACAAGCATACCTTATTAAAAAGAAGGTCCTTATTGTTTATATGCATGATACTATTGAAGATTAATCCAGAGAATTCTACTATGTTCGATGGAAGTGTAGAATCTTCTGGGCTAAGTTTGGTTGTTAGTCCAGCTGGGTTTCTGTTATTCAAGCCCGCTTTCTCAACAGATTGAAGTTTTTCTGTTTCAATTCTGTTGAGCAAGGTTTGGGCTATAAAAACCACTTGAAGTGGTACTGGCCCATTAACTGAGTTTTAATGAATTGGCCTACATTTGTATTCAACCCAAATACCTTTCCTTCTCTGTTTTCATCCGTGTAACCCTAACCGCCGCAATCCCCTTTCTTTGTATTCACCGTCTTCCTATTTCCGTTCACCGGAGATATTTCGATATAGTATCAGAGCTTTAGATCCACCGGCCGTCGTTCTTTGTTCGTGTTTTACTGTTGTTTTTTTGATTTTTCCTTGCTGTGTTGTCTTTGTCGTTTTTGTTTGTTCAATGACTGTCATCGGAGAGATCCCAATCGAGCCGTCTGGCGAATCAGCAGTTGATCAGGTGCCGGAAGTGTCTGCCGATCAAGCCTTCGCCAACAAACATGTAAATGTTCGATTAGATGACACAAATTTCTTGCTCTGGAAACAGCAAGTGATTCTCATGATACAAGGGCATGATCTAGAGTTTTATTTGGATAAATCATATCCAGTCCCGTCGAAGTTCGCAGTTGGATCTGATGGACAACGCACTCTGAATCTGGCTTACAGGAGGTACAAGAAGCAAGATAGCTCACTTGCTTCGTGGTTGTTGTTAACGATTAGCCCTAATATTCTGCCACAGCTAGTCGGAGCATAGACTTGTGCTCAAATCTGGGAGAAGATATTCAATCTCTACTCTAATCTGTCTAATACGAAAATTATGCATTTACATTGTCGATTGAGAGGATTGAAGAAAGGATCATATACGATTCGAGAATATACCACTCAAATCAAAGAGATCTATGATCTCCTAGCTACGAGTGGCAGTCCTATATCGGAGGTGGAACGTGTTGCTACGGTTCTGAATGGCTTGCCAGTGGAGTATGATCCATTCATTGCTGCTATTACGGTCAGTCGTACGTACACATTTGATGCTGTAGTTTCTGTGTTGATGGATGCTGAAGCTCGGTTGTTAGATCCGGTGCGAATTCCTGTTGGCATCAATCTGGCTCGTTTTGATGGTGCTAAATCTCTTGATGCACATGCCATTGATCGTGAAGTGTCGAGGCCCTATTCTGAGTCACAGTTTAGGGGACAGAGATCTGGAGAGTATACTAGAGGCAGATTCCGTGGTCGATCTCGACCTCAGTGCCAACATTGCGGGAAGTTAGGCCATCTGGTGGATCGATGCTGGCATCGCTTCGATCAGAATTTTAAGGGAGTCTTGTCTCAACAACGTCAACCTGTTAATGTTTCACAGGCCAATTTATGTCAATACACTACTGAGAATTTTGATGGTTATGATCCGTTTGTTAGTGTTCCTGCAGGTGCAACTGATGGTTCAGCAGAGCACACATCAGACACTGCACAAATTAATTCTTTGATAGCTCAAGGAGTGATTTCTACAGACAATAAGTGGTATCTGGATTCTGGTGCTACGCACCATGTCACTTACATCCCACCAAATGGTCAACCAGGTTCTTTTTATTCAGGTAATGGTAAAGTTTACCTTGGTGATGGGTCAGCTTTGTGTATCCAACAAATTAGTAAAGCTTCTGTATCCACATCTGCTCGTCCTCTTATTTTGAGTCATCTTTTGCATGCACCTGAAATAACAAGGAATTTGTTGTCTGTTTCTAGACTTGTGCAAGATAATTCTGCTTATCTAGAATTTCACTCTAATTGCTGTTTTGTGAAGGATAAGGGCTCTGGCAGTATTCTTCTTGAGGGAAGATTAGAAGCTGGTTTGTATTGTGTTGAGCTTTCTCAGACTGCTGCTGTTAATTCTGGTTCGATCTGTCATGTTACTTCATCTCATTCTTCTACTCAAATAAATGATGATGTCTACTGGTTGTGGCATAGACGTTTAAGACATCCAACTCCTAATGTTGTTAGTCTTGCTTTAAATAAGAAGGTTTCTGTTAGTCCTTCTAGTTTGTGTACACCTTGTCAACTTGGTAAGAGTCATAGGTTACCATTACCTGTGTCTACTGCTGTTTTTGCAAAGCCTTTTGAATTAGTTGAGGCTGATGTATGGGGCCCTTCTCTTGTTAAATCATATGGCTTTCAATACTATGTTTCTTTTGTTGATTTGTGTTCTCGAAATTGCTGGTTGTTTCTGTTGAGAAATAAAAGTGAAGTGTTGTCTGCTTTGAAATCTTTTGTTGCTATTGTTAAGAATCAGTTTAATTCTAATATTGTTGCTTTACAAACGGATGGTGGTGGTGAGTTTGTAGCTTGTATTTCTGAACTGGCACAGTTGGGTATTCAGCACAGAGTGTCATGTCCTCATACCTCTCAACAAAATGGTGTTGTTGAGAGGAACCATAGACATATTATTGAAACAACTTTAACCCTCTTAGCTCAGGCTGCTTTACCATTTCAGTATTGGTCATATGCTGTTCTTAGTGCAGTTTATTTGATTAATAGGCTTCCTACATCAGTTTTAGTGGGAATATAACCATATCAAAAGATATACAACATGGTTCCTAACTATGAATTTCTAAAAGTGTTTGGTTGCCAGTGCTTTCCTTGGCTTAGACCCTATAATAGAAACAAATTTGACTATAGATCTAAACCATGTGTATTTTTAGGATACTCTCCAAAGCATCATGGTTATCAATGTATGGATGAAACATGGAGAGTATTCATTTCTCGGTTTGTGAAGTTTGATGAGACATGTTTTCCTTTTGCAACAAATAAGAAAAATGCATCTCACAAATATGCTGGGTGTAATACTACAAGTTATATGTCTGGGTCCTTTCCCACTATGAAAGCAGCTGATTTAGCTGATTTCAGTTCTGAAGTACCAGATGCTTCACCAATTTCGAATCCAGTGGCTCAACCTGAGGTTACTGGTTCTCTTCCCAATTCACCATCTTTTGAGGATGAAGTCATTGAAGAAGCTGTTGAAGATAGTGGTGCAAGTGATGGTGCTCATGTTGCTGCACCTGACTATGAGGTTGAAGATGCTGTTGCACAAGCTGATACTGATGGTGCTGATGATACTGGTGGTGCACAAGCTGATACTGATGATGCTGATGATACTGGTGGTGCACAAGCTGGTACTGGTGGTGCTGATGATACTGGTGGTGCACAAGTTGATACTGGTGGTGCTGATGAACATGGTGTTAAATTTTTTGGTGGTGAAGGTGATGATACTGTTGAACATGGTACTGGGTTTTCTGGTAATGGAAATGGAGAAGTTGCTGAACAAGATTATGTCCCTGCAATTGATATAGAGTCAGTCTTACATAGTGAGATAAATGAAGAACATGATGAAGGGATCCATGTTTCCTGTGATGAAGTAGTGCTTGAAGAACATGGTTCTGCAAATGGTTTAAAGGCACAAAATACACACTCCATGACAACTAGAAGCAAGGCTGGGATTTTAAGCCAAAGTTGTATCATGTAGAGTGTCATGAAGAACCTTCTAATGTTTATGAAGCTCTTGATCATCCTCAATGGCGTGAAGCAGTTCTGGCAGAATATAGGGCTCTCATAGAAAACAACACATGGGAACTTGTCAGCCTACCTTTTAATCGACAGGCTATAGGTTCAAAATGGATTTTTAAAGTCAAGTTAAATTCGGATGGGTCAGTCAATCGATACAAAGCAAGATTAGTGGCGAAAGGCTACTCTCAAATACCAGGATATGACTTCTTTGAAACTTTTAGCCCAGTTGTTAAATTCTCTACTGTTAATGTGCTTCTTTCTTTGGCTGTTACGAATGAATGGCAGGTGCATCAAGTGGATGTCAACAATGCGTTTCTAAAGGGGGATCTTCTAGAAGATGTTTACATGACACAACCATCTGTATTTGAGCAATGTGATGAGAAGGGAAAAGTTCTGGTATGCAAATTAAAAAAGGCATTATATGGTCTCAGGCAAGCACCACAAAACTGGTTTCATAAGCTCTGTGAGTTCCTTTTTCAGTTAGGTTTTCGTTCATCTAGTGCAGATTCATCATTGTTCATTTATAAAAAGGAAAATGACGTTACATATTTAGTTTTATATGTGGACGACATACTTATTACATGAGGTTCATTAGAGCATTTGTTACATGTGAAAGATGCTCTTCATAAGAAGTTCTCTCTGAAGGATCTGGGCTTAGTTCACTATTTCTTAGGTGTTGAGGCTATTCAGTCTAAAGAAGGATTGTTTTTAACGCAACGGAAGTTTATAGATGAGTTGCTAAAGAAAACTAAGTTGAATGAAGCTAAACCTCTTGAAACACCTATAGTTGTTTGTCCAAAACTAAGCAAGCATGATGGTATGGAATATTCAGATGCTAGTCAATATCGAAGTACTGTTGGGTCATTGCTTTATATTTGTCATACCAGACCAGATATTTCGTTTGCTGTTAGTAGAGTAGCTTAGTTTATGCAGAATCCTAGAGATGTACATTGGATAGCTGTTAAAAGGATACTTAGATATCTAAAAGCCACCTCTGACTATGGTTTATGGTTTGGGCAACAAAGTTTCCAGAATGGATTAGTTGAGTTACATGCCTTTACAGATGCCGATTGGGGCAGTGATGTGGATGATCGCAAATCTGTATCTGGTTATTGTATATATCTAGGAGTACATTTGCTTTCTTGGAGCTCGAAGAAGCAAAGATCAGTGTCTCGGTCAACTGCAGAAGCAGAGTATCGAAGTCTCGCTGATACTGCATCAGAATTGTTGTGGGTAAAATCCTTGCTGATAGATATGCATGTTCGACTTGAGGAGATTCCAAAAATATGGTGTGATAACACCAGTGTTGTTGCTATGGCAGCGAATCCTGTTCTACATGCCAAAACAAAGCATGTTGATTTGGATCTTCACTTTGTAAGGGACAAAGTTCATACTCGACAGTTTGAAGTTAATTATGTACCAGGACAGTTTTAAAATGCAGATGTTTTAACTAAGCCACTACCTCTGGTCAGATCTCAAGATATAAGAAAGCAACTTTGTGTATGGTCTCTGCAACAAACACAAGAAGGAGAAGAAAACAGGGTGAATATTGAAGATTAATCCAGAGAATTCCATTATGTTCGATGGAAGTGTAGAATCTTCTGGTCTAAGTCTGGTTGTTAGTCCAATTGGGTTTCTGTTATTCAAGCCCGCTCTCTCAACAGATTGAAGTTTTTCTGTTTCAATTCTGTTGAGCAAGGTTTGGGCTATAAAAACCACTTGAAGTGGTATTGGCCCATTAACTGAGTTTTAATGAATTGGCCTACATTTGTATTCAACCCAAACACCTTTCCTTCTCTATTTTCATCCGTGTAACCCTAACCGCCGCAATCCCCTTTCTTTTTATTCACCGTCTTCCTATTTCCGTTCACCAGAGATATTTCGATAGATACCATCCTTCAGTGTGCATTTCCATCGGCTCTTTAACTGAGTCACCTACAATCAAAAGCATATATGGTTTATCGTCTACATGTGACTGTCATAACTTGTATAAATAAAAATTATGAACAGAGTCATGGTAAAGAATGATGCATGATGCAATGATAGTAAAAATCTCATTGTCAAATTTGGCCAAAACTAAATGATGTGTGTTCAGCCCTGTGTCATTTTGAGGAACGAGAGTAGGATTTGTAGCCTGAAGGTCTGGCCAGGAAACAATAAAAGTAGGTTAACCAAAAAATCCAAGATGCTTGGGTAAGATGCAATCCTCACTTGTCGCCTAAATTCTATCCATTGTTTCATGGCGTAGGGCGCATTAAGGCGATAAAGGGTCCTATAACCTTGGAGTGAGGCGTGAATCTTATTAAAATGAGGCATGATAGGTCTGTAAAGAGCTTGTGTTTTCAACTGTTTAACAATTAATTTGTCCCCAACATGTTATCTTTTGCAAACATTTCTGCATTTTCATCTTAGTATTTGCATTTTCTTAACCCAGTAGTTCTTTGTCAAATTATCTTTGAATTTTTCATTTTTGCACTGTTAACGTCGCTGCAAAAGTTATCCAGTATTATAGCCAGAACTGTTGCCACATCTGCCAGCTGTATACAAGCTTATAAGGATAAGGAAGAATGCGCATGAGTTGTACAATGTGTTATAACAGACTATGTACTGAAGAATGAAGCGCAAATCTCATGCAATGACACATGTCATCTTTTGACCGGCCTATAAAAAGATGACTGAAGAGAGATAAAGTATCTAGAAGACCATTTTTTTATCCTTTCTATTTTTCAAAGCGTCATCCACGATGACTTGAGCTTTCTTTTGGGTGAACCGATGTGAAGACGAAGCATACCAGCTCCTTAGGAGAGGAACCAAGTGAAACACAAGGGAAATTAATGAGACCATTTCGAGATTATCTAGGAATGAAGGTTTCCACTTGCTTTTTTTAATTTCTTGTGTTAAAACGATGATAATTTCTGTTTTCTTTCTTCTAGTATGGAAATACTATTGAATGTTGACTTGAAGTTTGTTTTATGAAGTTTTGTTTCTTGTTTCAATTATTGGGCTTGAATGCTATTTTGCATAGAAGTGTTGAATGCAAGCACTGTCACTGAAAGGTGCAATGAGAATTCAAGTTAACGAGCACATCAACGGAATTTGAGTGAGAACACAAAGGGATTTGGTTCACTCATTCTTTTGCATGCTTTATTTGCTAACATTGGAAGATGTATTGGGACTAAATGTGTAAGTCTCTAATTGTGATTTGGAAGAAAGTGAGTAAAATGAACTTGTGCTTTGTTGCTTAAAAACTCATCTATTATTTTGTCCTTCCAACATTTGGTAATCTGCTAAGTTTCATAAATGGGATCCCAATTTTATCATTGATATATTTCATCTCATTACTCTTGAGTTATTATTTTCTCATCGTTTCTCACAATTGCCTTTCTTTTCATTTTATTGCTCCCACGACTACTCTAAAATTTACATCTTAATTACAGTATTATTGCGCTAACTATAACCCCTTAGCCCGGCCTAGACGGTTGACCCGAACTACGAAGGTTACACGGGGAAAACAAAAGTCAACCCGGAAGTCAACCTTGATTCACGACCCTTTTTTTCTTTTTAATCTTGTCTAGATGCTTGTTAACCCTAAGTGAGTACTCACGAGATACGATTGTGAAAGGCACAGCGAACATATTTCAATTAGGGACTCAATTGCACCTTACACGAATTTAGGGACCAAATTGTAATTTCTGTAAAATAGAAGGTCCTCATTGATTTTAAAGTTACCAATATCAAATTAGTCATGTTACAAACTTCTCTGCCAAATTTCATCTTAATTGGACATCACAAACTCAAGAAATTGCAATCTCAACATTAAGGACTAAAATGCAAAACATGCAAACCTCAAAACAATTCAAATTTGTGTCCAACGGTCACCCGTTTCGAAACACCTACCTGCCGTATCGAAACGCTGGATCGAAACACCCACCCATTTCGAAACCTGTTCCGAAACACGGCATTCCAGTAGCCAAATCGTTTCGAAACATCCTCCATCGTTTCGAAACACGAAGGCCATTACAGGCCCCCGTTTCGAAACACTAGAGGGTGTTTCGATACGGTTTGCCCAGAAACTGCAGCAAGTGCTGGTTTTTCACCCAAAAACCCAATCAAACACATCCCAAGGACTCTCTAATCATACCAACAAGTCAACATACATATAAGGTACATATTTGGAACACACAAACACAATCATAGCATCAAACATGAAAACTCATTGGTCTAGAGGCATGCTTCCTAATATCAAAAATCAAATAGGCAATCAAACTTCAAAACAAGCATTTAAGGCCATTTACAAGTCAAACCAGCCAAAAAAAACATGCCACAACCTTAGGGAGTTTAACACATCTCCCAAAACAAATCTTGGTTTCCCATTGCCAATTTATCAAAACTAATAGTGTATGAAAATTTCACCATACGTGAGCTTGGATTTCCTTGGATGAACTTAGCTTCCTTGATGCCCGAAAACACCTCAATTGTCTGCATTATTGGTAAAAGAGAGCGTAAGCACAAATGCTTAGTGAGGCATGCTCTAAAGAAAACCAACACAATAATGCACTTTTAGAAAACACTTTCATCAAAAGCTTTAAAACCACATGCTCATCTCTTTCTCATGCTTGGAAAACTTTCAAAGCAATGCTCATTGAAACCACATGTACCTTCATTCTATCTCATGCATTAAAACCAATGCAAAAATCATGGCAAGCCCATTCTAATGCTTATATTGTCAAAGCATTACTAAACCAATCTCATATGCATAACTCATAGCATAAATCATTTCATCAAAGGTACATGTGTATCAAAAACCATTTCATCTTTTATATTGGCATTTAACATCTCATTAATACTCGGATATGCGGACACATTTCTACACTAGACTCTTCCGGTGGAATCTCGCATCACCGTACTCACTTGTCTAGCAACATAGCTTCCGGTGGAATCTCTCATCACCATACTCACATGGCGGAATCTCTCATCGCCACAACCTTGGGTATTTCACCAAGTCCTACCCGATGGATTGCCCATCATCGGAATATCTCCCTTTGGCTTAACCAAAGAGCACGTACGAATTTTTAGTTTATAGTGCACTCTCATCCTATTGATCGATCAATTATATCCGGTAAGTTTCTCAACATCTATGCCAATATAATGTGTTAAAACATCATCACACCTACTGTTTTTCATGCAATATAACTCAAAGGTTTTCTCACCACACTTTAAATCATAAATCATACTTTGCATCAAACCAAAAGTTCAAATCTATTCAATGCAACATGCCATCTCATGACACCTCAACAAGCATAATCTCATGCTCTAAATCATGCATAAAAACAATAGGAATTTATCAATCTCAAACCATGAGCATGTAAAAGCTTTCTAGGGGTAAACACCACTTTAGAGAGACCAAAACAAGCCATACTTACTTCTGGATTTAGGAAGGTGTTTCAAACCTCTCCTAAATCCCCAAACCTTGTATTTTTGTCCTCATGGACTTCTAACCCAATCGCACTAACCGATTTCGTTTTGCTTGCTTGCCGAAACACCAATTAAGCTTTCGGATCAACTCCAAAATTGTCCGAAGATGTCTCCCCTGTTTTGGACACATAAAAGCAGAGGATTAATGCATCATCATGCATTGAAATCTTTAGCCAACACTCTTAAACTCGCTGCTCTATCCAAACACAACATTTCGGCTACCAAACACAACCGAAAACACCTCCAAACTCTTCCAAAACTTAACACAGCCAAGATACATCACTTCCAAACACTTCTAAACATCAATTAACATAAAAAACAACCCTAAACTCATCCTTATACCTCCAGCTATAACAGAACACCAAAAACACCCCAAAAACCACCATTTTCACAAGCAAAAACTTAGGAAAAACAACCTATTCGGGATTGGATTGATAAAACCTCATTTATAACATCATTTAACATCCAAAATACATTAGAAAACTATCTCAAAACAGATCCCAATCAATTACCACGAAAATCTTCAAGATCTCTTCCAAAATCTTGAGTTTTAAGCCAAAATCTTGTTTCTAACATTAAAACCATTCATAAATCTTTAATAAAGGATTGAAAACTTGGGAATTTCAGTAAAGAACTGAGTATTTAGAGGAGAAGAACAATATTACCTCTAAAAGATGATTTCTCCTTGATTTGGGCAAATTTCCATGAAAATACAATGTAGAAATCAAATGGATTTGTTGCAAGATTGATTAGGAATCAATGAGTGATGGAAATCTCATCAAATGAAGTGGAAATAAAAGTGAATTTTGCTGGAGAAAAAGTGTTTGGTTGATAGGATTTTGAGAGAAAAAGAAATGAGAGAAAATTTGAGAAAAGTAGTTATGAAAGTCAAAAGTAGTTTATCACCTTTCTTTTATTTAATTAAATCATTAATTAAATCACCCAAATTAAGGAAAAATCTGGTGAAAACATTTTTGGTAAATTAGCTCCTTAAAGATTCAAAGTTTCAATCCTTTACAAAACAGTCACTACTAAACTTTGCAAAAATCGCGATTTGGTCACTACACCGAAACGTAGTATTTCCAAACCCTATTTTGTAAAATTGATTTCACCATTCACCTTTATATATTAAATGATGATTTTTAGATATTTTTCAATATTTTTAAAGCATCCCGAACTAGGTGTTCCCTAAAACTCCCTTTTATATTCGAACCATTTCTCAGGCCAGTCCGGTTCAGACCCTAAACTTCTAAGCCCAAAATTGGGGTGTTACACTAACAATCCTAGACAGCCAAAGTCTCGTCCTCACGGGATCAATATATGATAGAGTTAATGTAGAACTAATGTTTTGATATAATAATTGAAAAATGTTTTGGACAAAATTAAAAAGAATTCAAAACCATTTCTAAGTCCAAACAACTTGAAACTATGTTTATGGGATATTTCAAAAGAGTTTTAAGTGTTTTCAAAGCCAAATTCAACAAAACCATCCAGGCGTTTCGAAATGCCCCTAGGTGTTTCGATACGGGTCTTTACAGTGGCTAAACGTTTCGAAACTGGCTTTAATTTGGGTGAGATTTTTGCATAGCGTTTCGATACGGCCTCTGCCGTTTCGATACGCCTATGTGACGTTGACCGCAACGGTCATAAACCCCCAACGACTATTTCCCAACTACCTTTTAAATGCAGAGCCTTTTGATACGGGAACAAATGTTTCGATACGCTGTTTTAATACGACCAAGGGCGTTTCGATACGGGTGCTGCATCAGACTGCAACGGCTCTTCCTATTTCAAGAGCGTTTCGAAACGGGGTCGAGCGTTTCGAAACGGGGAGCTACAGAACTGCATTTATGGTGGGAAATGAAGTCTGCAACGGCTCCAATTCAACCTCAACGGCTAGTAACGGCTACAAACTCATTAAGGAGTATAAAAGGGACCTCCAAGCATCTAGTAATGGTTAATGCTTCAATTGTAATACAACATATGATCAAAATGTGTCTTAGTGCTTAAGTGTCAATTCTTTGTATAGACAAACACTAGTGAGCCGAAATTGTTAGATTTGCTCAAGTGTTTTAGGATTGGGTAAGAGCTTAATTGTGCAAACAAATACCTATTAGAGGGATTTGAGTTTGCTTATCTTTATCTCTTTGTAAAGAGGGTTTGATCAAGGCTTTGGGTAGAAAGCTTGATCAGTTTGTAAGGGTTTCCTCCTAAGCCTAGAAAAGGAGACTAATCAATAGTGGATTGATTGGAAATCCTTAGTGGGAAGCTAAGGTAGTGGATGTAGACCTTGGTTAGAAGGTTGAACCACTATAAATCATCTTGTCTTTATTCTTTTTAGCTTCCACACCTCTTACACCCAAAATTCCACTTCTCCACCACTTGGAGAGCAAGAGCGGTTGAAGGAATCGAGCACCGATAAACCCAACAATTGGTATCAGAGCTTGGCTCAATTGAAGAGGATTAACATCCTATTGAGAAGATCCGGCAAGCTCGATCAACATTTCTAACAACTGGCTCAATGGCGCAATCCATCGATAAACCGCCCTTCTTCGACGGAACACATTATGCCCATTGGAAGACAAGGATGAAGTTCTTCATAAAGTCAAAGGACTACAAGCTTTGGAACATAGTAGAAGATGGTCCGTTCATGTCTCAACAAAGCAAGGTGGATTGGAGTGCCGAAGATCGCAAGAAGATGGAGCTAAATTGCAAAGCCTTGCACATCCTATTTTGTGCTTTTGGCCCAAACATCTATGAGAAGATGTCTTCTTGTGAGAGTGCCAAGGAGGTATGAGACAAGCTTGAAGTCACATACGAAGGAATCGACGAAGTAAAGGAGACCAAGATCGGGCTCCTCAACCTAGCGTATGAAAACTTCAAGATGGATCCGAAAGAGGACATTGAGAATATGTTCAATAGGTTCTCCACCATCACCAATGGACTTAAAGGTTATGGAGAAGCCATCCCGGAAGAAAAACTTGTCCGAAAGCTCATCTACTCGCTTCCCGAGTCATGGGGCTAAAAAAGGACCGCCATCATCAAAGCCAAGAATCTCAAAACTTTGAAACTCGATGAGCTCATGAGGTCTCTTCTTACTCACCAAATAATGAAGAAAAACAAAGAAGATGAGAAGAAGAAGGAAGAGATTAGAGCTATGGGGGAGAAGAAGCTCAAAGGGCTTGACATCAACACAAATGTCATTGCTCTCAAATCCCTCACATGTCATCACGTAGATTCAAGTGAGAAGGAGGATGAAGAAGAAGAGATTGTTCATCTCTTCAAGAAGTGTGCCCCTTACATGAAGAAAGCCTTGAAAGAGCTTGAACGAGAATCCATGAAAAAGAAGAGGGCAAGCACTTCAAGCCATAAGAAGAAGGCATATGTGGCTACTTGGAGTGATGAGGACTCCACTGACGATGAACAAGCCAACCTTTGCCTTATGGCCATCTAAGAAGATTCAAGGGTAACTTCTAATTCATCTACTTCATGTTCATATTCTTTTGATGAATTACAAGATGCCTATGATGATTTGGTTTTAGAGTTTAAAAATCACATTTTGAAAAACAATAAAATGATTTCAAAGTTGAAAATTAAAAATGTTTTGATTTCTAAAACCAAACTTGAACTTGAAGCAAAACTCGAAGAGTTTGAACAAAAATGCTTTGATTTACAAAATTTGCTTCGTAAAGTTCAAGAAGAAAAATATTTGATTTCCAAAGATCTTGAAAAGAAAAATAATTTTGGAAAATCAAACTTTTATGTAAGACAATCTAGTGCCCCTAGATTTGTAAATGGTAAATGTTTTAGAAGTGTTTGGGTCCCAAAAGAACTAACCACTTCAAATAAAAAGGATGAAATTGAAAAATGGATTCCTAAGGGGACTATATTTTTGTGGTACTAACGTCTATGGATCCAAAACAATTTGGATACCAAAAATTATTTGATTGTCTTTTGCTAGGTGTGATGGAGAGTGATCAAAAAGTCAAACATTGAGGGGGAGCTCCATGCACACAAAGAAAGATACTTGAAGAAGGAAGGCTTCACATCCTCCATAGTGTTCAAGTGTGGTAAAAATCTAGTTGCTTTATTTGTTAAATTTGATTTATTTTTTATTTCAACTAGATTATGACATATGTTTGACTAACATTTTGATGATGCTTTGAGTAAGGGGGAGCCATTTTAAAACCAAAATTCTAAATTTTTGTTATCTTTTCAAACCTCCTAAGTTATTTTGAACTTAATGTCTTTTGAATTCTTTTTGATATAACAAAAAGGGGAGAGTTTGGTTTGAAAAATTGCATTTTCAAATGAATAAGGGGGAGCTTTACTTTATTTTAAATTTTTCATCACTTATTCACATTTTTAAACTTAAAGGGGAGAATCCCAAACAATTTTTCAAGTTGGTTTTATTATATCAAAAAGGGGGAGATTGTAGAACTAATGTTTTGATATAATAATTGAAAAATGTTTTGGACAAAATTAAAAAGAATTCAAAACCATTCTAAGTCCAAACAACTTGAAACTATGTTTATGGGATATTTCAAAAGAGTTTTAAGTGTTTTCAAAGCCAAATTCAACAAAACCATCCAGGCGTTTCGAAACGCCCCTAGGTGTTTCGATACGGGTCTTTACAGTGGCAAAACGTTTCGAAACGGGCTTTAATCTGGGTGAGATTTTTGCATAGCGTTTCGATACGGCCTATGCCGTTTCGATACGCCTATGTGACATTGACCTCAACGATCATAAACCCCCAACGACTATTTCCCAACTACCTTTTAAATGCAGAGCGTTTCGATACGGGAACAAGTGTTCTGATACGCCGTTTCAATACGGCCAAGGGCGTTTCGATACGAGTGTTGCATCAGACTGCAACGACTCTTTCTATTTCAAGAGTGTTTCAAAATGGGGTTGAGCGTTTCAAAACGGGGAGTTGGAGAACTGTATTTATAGTGGGAAATGAAGTCTCCAACGGCTCCAACTCAACCCCAACGGCTAGTAACGGCTACAAACTCATTAAGGAGTATAAAAGGGACCTTGAAGCATCTAGAAATTGTTAATGCTTCAATTGTAATACAACATATGATCAAAATGTTTCTTAGTGCTTAAGTGTTAATTCTTTGTATAGATAAACACTAGTGAGCCAAAATTGTTAGATTTGCTCAAGTGTTTTAGGATTGGGGGAGAGCTTAATTGTGCAAACAAATACCTATTAGAGGGATTTGAGTTTGCTTATCTCTATCTCTTTGTAAAGAGGGTTTGATCAAGGCTTTTGGTAGAAAGCTTGATCGGTTTGCAAGGGTTTCCTCCTAAGCCTAGAAAAGGAGACGAATCAATAGTGGATTGATTGGATATCCTTAGTGGGAAGCTAAGGTAGTGGATGTAGACCTTGGTTAGAAGGTTGAACTACTATAAATCATCTTGTCTTTATTCTTTTTAGCTTCCACACCTCTTATACCCAAAATTCCACTTCTCCACCACTTGGCGAGCAAGAACGGTTGAGGGAATCGAGCACCGATAAACCCAACAGTTAACCCTATCAACTATACTTGCTTCGACACATGTACGCTTTAACAATCGATGGGATGTTATATAGCTTATCAAGTTTAGGCGTCGTTGTCGGGGACGACGATCATTTGGTGTTTATGTTTTGTTTTTGCAATTTCCTTTACCTTTTTATTATCTTCTAGTTGTCACTAACTTTATTTTTTATTATTGTTTTTCTTGTTTATTTTCTGTGTTTTATGACCATGAGTTCTTTGGAACACATTATTGATCCTAATAAAGAAATTGAGAGGATTGCTAGAAGAAGACTTCGTGAACAACGAGAAATGGCAAGATAGGGTAACAATGTTGCCATACCTCCATTGCAGCCACAAGACTCCAATGACTCATTGTTGCATCAGGGTGCTCCACTTTCGAATAGAACAATACGTGATGTTGTTGTTCATGTGTTGGATGATTTACAACCAAGAGTTGTCTGACCAAAAGTTCAAGCTGGAAATTTCGAACTCGAACCTGTCATGTTCCAAATGCTAAATTCTAATGGGCAATATGTTGGATTGCTTCATGAAGATGCAAGAGAACATCTTCAATCCTATTTATTGATTTGTGCTTCTTTTATTCAACAAGTTGTTACTGAGGATGCTTTAAGAATACAATTATTTCCTTATTCTTTGTATGTAACACCCCAAATTTGGGCCTAGATGTTTAGAGTCTGAACCAGACCGGTCTGGGAAACGGTTCGAATCTAAAGGGGGTTTTAGGGAACACCTATTTCGGGATGCTTTAAAAATATAGAAAAATACCTAAAATTCCTCATTTAATATATAAAAGAGAATGGTGAAATAAATTTTACAAAATAAGGTTTGGAAATACTACATTTCGGTGTAGTGACCAAATCGCAGTTTTTGCAAAGTTTAGTAGTGACTGTTTTGTAAAGGATTGAAACTTTGAATCTTTAAGGAGCTAATTTTACAAAAAATGTTTTCATCAGATTTTTCCTAAATTTGGGTGACTTAATTAATGTTTTAATTAATAAAATAAAGGTGATTAGAATAGAAAACCACATTTGACTTTTCATAACCACTTTTCACAAATTTTCCTTCATTTCATTTTCTCTAAAATTCCTTTCAACCAAACACACTTTTCTCCAGCAAATACACTTTGATTTCTACTTCATTTGATGAGATTTCAATCACTCATTGATTCCTAATCAATTCCTCATCGAATCCACTTGATTTCTACATTGAATTTTCAAGAAAACTTGGCCAAATCAAGGAGAAATCACCTATTAGAGGTAAACTTCGTCCTTCTCCTATAATGATCAGTTCTTTACTGAAATTCCCAAGTTATCAATCCTTTATTAATGATTTTTAAGAGGTTTTAATGTTAGAAACAAGAAATTGGCTTAAAACTCAAGATTTTGGAAGAGATCTTGAAGATTTTCGTGGTGATTGATTGGGCTCTGTTTTGAGATGGTTTTCTAATGTATTTTGGATGTTAAATGATGTTATAAATGAGGTTTTATCAATCCAATCCCGAATAGGTTTGTTTTTCCTAAGTTTTTCTTGTTAAAATGATGGTTTTTAGGGTGATTTTGGTGTTCTGCTATAGCTGGAGGTATAAGGACGTGGTTGTGTTAGTTTTTGATGTTAAATGATGTTTAGAAATGATTAGAAGTGATGGATCTTGGCTGGGTTTGGTTTTGGAAGAGTTTGGAGGTGATTTTGGTAGTGTTTGGTAGCCGAAATGTGGTTTTTGTGTAGAGCAGCGAGTTTAGGTGTGTGGCTGATGATTTCAATGCATGATGATGCACTAATCCTCTGCTCTTATGTGTTTAAAACAGGTGAGACATCTTCGGACACCTTTGGAGTTGATCCGGAAGCTTAGATAGCGTTTCGGCGAGCAAGCGAAACGTAATCGGTGAGTGCGTATGGTTTTAGAAGTCCTTGAGGGACAAAGAATCAAGGTTTGGGGATTTAGGAAAGGTTTGAAACACCTTCCTAAGTTCAGAAGTAAGTATTGGCTAGATTGCTCTCTAGAATGTGGTGATTGCCCCTTAAATGCTTTTACATGCTCATGGTTTTAGATTGATAAATTCCTATTGTTTTTATGCATGAATTATAGCATGAGATGATGCTTGAAATGGTTTCATAAGGTAACATGTTGCATAGTTGGGATTTGGGCTTTATGTTAAAGCATAGCAAATGTTATGATTTTGAAATGAGATGAGAATGTTGGGTTTTAATGCATGAAAAACAGTAGGTGAGATGTTGGTTTGACATAATATATTGGCATAGATGTTGAGATACTTACCGGATATAATTGATCGATCAATAGGATGAGAGTGCACTATAAACTAAAAATTCGTACGTGCTCTTTGGTTAAGGCAAAGGGAGAGAACCGATGATGGGCATTCCATCGGGTAGGACTTGGTGAAATACCCAAGCTTTGTGGCGATGAGAGATTCCGCCATGTGAGTACGGTGATATGAGATGCCACCGGAAACTATGTTGCTAGACGAGTGAGTACGGTGATGAGAGATGCCACCGGAAGAGTCTAGTGAGATGTCCGCATATCCGAGTAATAAAGAGATATGAAATGCCAATATTTAATATGTTATGGTTTTTGATTCACGTGTACCTTTGATGAAATGGTTTATGCTATGAGAAATGCATATGTGTTTTGTTTATGAAATGCTTTAGAGTACAAGCATGAGCTTGGCTTTGCCATGAGTTTTGCATTGGTATAAATGCATGAGATAGAATGAAGGTACATGTGTTTTCAATGAGAAATTGCTTTGAAAGGTTTCAAGCATGAGATAGAATGAGCATGTGGTTTAAAAGCTTTGAAAAAATGTTTTCAAGATATGCATTATGGTGTTGGTTTTCTTAGAGCATGCCTCACTAAGCATTTGTGCTTACGCTCTCTCTTTTACCAATAATGCAGATAATTGAGGTGTTTTCGGGCATCAAGGAAGCTAAGTTCATCCAAGGAAGTCCAAGCTCATGTATGGTGAAGTTTTCATACACTTTAGTTTTGATAGATTGGCAATGGGAAACCAAGAATTGTATTTGAGAGATGTTTTGTAACGCCCCAGTTTTGGGCTTAGAAGTTTTGGGCGTTGACCGGTTTGGTCATAGTGCTGTTCGAATCTAAAGAGGTGAAATTAGGAAAGCCTAGTTCGGGTTGCATTAAAAATATGGAAAAATGTTCTAAAATCATCTTTTAATATAATTAAGTGAACTGTGAAATCAATTTTGAAAAATGGGTTTTGGAAGTATGACATTTTGACTAGTGACCAAAATGTAATTTTTGAAAGTTTTGTGACTATTTTATAAAGAGTTGGAACTTTGAATCTTTAAGGGGCTATTAATCCAAAGGTGATTTCTCCAGATTTTTCTAAGATATTTAGAGTTTTAATTCTGATTTTAAAGTGAATCAAAAGGAGGGAAAAACTCATTTGACAATTTTCTCAACTAACTTCCAATGTTCTTCTCTCTTTTTCTCTCAAACCAAACACACCATTTCCAGAGATTTGATTCTGTTTTTCTCACTTTAATCTCTCCTTTTAACTCTCATTTGATTCCTAATCAACATATCTTCAAAACCTCTTCAATTGCTTCTTGATTCTACAAGGATTTTCATTCCAAAAAGTGGAGAAACACAAGTTTGGAGGTAAGAACGTCCTTCTCCTCTAAACTACCAGTTCTTTACTGAAATTCCCAAGTTCTCAACTCTTGATTGATGTTTAATTAAAGGCTTTTGAGTTTGGAAATGGATCTTGGCTTATAATGCAAGATTTGATGATTTTTCATAATTTTCGTTAGATCTGATTGATCTGTGATTTGAGATGTGTTTTTGATGTTAAATGAACTCTAAATTTATAAGGAAATGAGTTTTGATTGATGCAATCCCGGATAGGTTGTGTTTCCTAAGTTTAGCTTATGTTTCTTGGATGTTTTTGTGGTGATCTTGTGGATCTGTTGTTGCTGGAGGTATAAGGATGTTTGTAGGTTGTTTTTAGATGTTTTATGGTGTTGATGGATGTTAGGTTTTGCTGGTTTATGGCTGGGCTTTGTTGAGAAGTGGTTTTGATGCAATTTCGATTGTGTTTGGTGGCCGAAATTGGAGTGGGAATGAGAGCAGCGAGTTTGAGTGCTTTCATTGAAGCTTTTGATGCTTGATGATGCATTAAACCTCTGCTTTAATGTGTTTAATCAGGGGAGGCATCTTTGGATCCAAGAGTTGTTGATTCGGAAGCTTGATTTCGTGCTTCGGCAAGTGGCGAAGTGGAATCGGTGAGTGAAATTGGGTTTTCGGCTTTGAAACCAATGTCTTGGGAGCTTAGTTTAAGTCTAAACAACTTTGCTAAGCTCGAGCGTAAGTTTTCGGAATTTCTCTCTAGTGGTGGCCATGATTTTGTTGTGATGCGAAATGATAATTTGCATGTTTTACATACTGTTTTGGAAGCATGTTTTAGCATGGTTTTTGCTGATGATGTAAGCCATATGTTGAAGGTAACTCTAGGTAGGAGTCCCTTGCTTTTGTACATTGAAATGATGTGGTTTAATGCTTTTAAATGCATGATGAATATGGCTTGGTTTTATGCTTTAAAACAGTGATGTAAGTGATGAAAATGATGTATATTGGCAAGTGATGTTTTTAAAATGTTAAGATCACCAAGGTGGTTAAAAGTCCTTGAGTGAGCCTTGTTACTTATGAACATCAAGGTGGTTAAAAGTCCTTGGATGGTTCATGTTGTGGACACTAAGGTGGTTAAAAGTCCTTAGGTGATCCTTTTCTATGGTGTTTAAAAGTCCATAGGCCAAGGTGTTTAAAAGTCCTTGGGATCAAGGTGTTTAAAAGTCCTTGATGTGATACATTTCATGGTGTTTAAAAGTCCATGGCCAAGGTGTTTAAAATTCCTTGGGATCAAGGTGTTTAAAAGTCCTTGATGAGATGCATTCTATGGTGTTTAAAAGTCCATAGGCCAAGGTGTTTAAAAGTCCTTGGGGCCAAGGTGTTTAAAAGTCCTTGGGGTGAAAGTTGATGAACTTGTGTTTAAAGAAATTGAATTTATCACTTGTAGCCAATATGACATGTTATGATTTGATGCATGAGATGCATGTTTAAGTATGCTTTTGAGCATGTGTAAATGATGGTTTGAAGCATGTTTTATAAAGTGTTTTACAAATGCATTATTGGATGGTTTTTAAGAGCATTCCTCACTAAGCTTTTGCTTACGCTCTCTTCGTTTTCCTTGATTCAATAATGCAGAGCATTAGAGACCTTTTGAGGGCAGCAAGAAGGGCAAGAATTCAAGTGCAAGTAAAGCTCAATGTATGGAAGGTTTTTGTTAAACATTTTAGCTTTTGGGTGATTTGGCAATGGGGAAACCATGTGTATGTTTTGGGAGGTGTTTTGTACTCCCTAAGTATGTTTCTTGATGTTAAGATTGTTGGCCTTTGGATTGGATCTTTATATGCTTGTTTTGTAAGTTTGGTGCTTGAATACCTAGCTTGTGTAGGAAGCATGCCTATAGAATTGGGGCTTTTTGCATATGATGATGTTTGGTTGAATTGATGATGCTATTATGTCCCTTATATGTTGAATTGCATGTTGGCAAAGTTTGGTGACATTCGGAGCATGATTGGTTGTGTAATTGCATGTTTAAAGTGGAGTTTTGGAGCAATCTGGGCAGGGTGTTTCGGAACAGCACCTACCGTTTCGGAACGGGTGCCTTAATCGTGCCCAGGCGTCCGAAACGGGAGGGGCCGTTCCGAAACGGAAAGGCCACTGCCAGACCCCCGTTTCGAAACGGGCTATGCCTGTTTCAGAACGGCCCCGCGTTTCGGAACGGGTTGTCTCCCGTTTCGGAACGGTTGACCGTTGGGGGCTGACATTGGCAGTTATGTGTTTTGAATTGTTTGCGTTTTGGTCCTGAAACTTGTTTGTGCAATTGTATGAGTTTGGGAGGTCCTTTTGAGCTAAAATTTTGCAGAGAAGCATGAAACATGATTAATTTCAAGTTGGTAACTTCAATTTGGATTAAGTCCTTATAATTATCAGAATTTACAATTTGGTCCCTAAAGTTGTAAATTGATCAATTGAGTCCCTGTTTGATCTCTGATGTTTGTGATCTTTTGGTATGATGTTTGTGTGATCACAATTAGGCTTAATATGCATTTAGACAAGTTTAAAAAGAAAAAAAAGGGTCGTTAATCAAGGTTGACTTTCGGGTTGACTTTGGTTTTCCCCGTGTGACTTTCTTAATTCGGGTCAACCGTCTAGGCCGGGTTAAGGGGGTTACATGTTTTAAACTCCCCAAGGTTATGGCATGTTTGTTTTAGCTTGTTTGGGTTGTAAGTGGCCTTAATTGCTTGATTTGAGGTTGGATTGCTCATTTTGGATTTGTGATAGGAAGCATGCCTCTAGAATTATGAGATTTTGTGTTTGATGCTTTGATTATGCTTGAATGTACCAAATATGTTCCTTATATGTATGATGATTTGATGGTATGATTTGGGAGTCTTGGGGCATGTTTGAGTGTGTTCAAAGTTGAAAAAAATTAGCAAAAGCTGCTGTTTCTGGGCAGGTCGTATCGAAACACCCTCTAGTGTTTCGGAACGGGGGCCAGTAATGGCCTTTGTGTTTCGAAACGGTGGAGGCTGTTTCAGAACGATTTGGCTACTAGAATGCCTTGTCTCGGAACATACCCGCGTACCGAAACAGTCAATGCCGTTTGGATACAGCATTTCGGTACGGTAGGTGGGTGTTCCGAAACGGGTGACCGTTGGACACATATTTGAATTGTTTGGATGTTTGCATGCTTTACATTTTAGTCCTATATTTTGATATTGCAATTGCTTGAGCCTGAGATGTCTTTTTAAGTTGAAATTTGGTAGAGGAGCATTTAACATGATTAATTCATAATGGTAATCCTAAATTCAATGAAGACCCTCTAATTTATAGAAACTACATTTTGGTCCCCAAACTTGTGTGAAGCGCAATTGAGTCCCCATATGTTATCCCATCGTTGTGCCTTTCTCAATCTTGATTCGTGAGTACTCATTTAGGGTTAACATGCATCTAGACAAAATTAAAAGGAGAAAAAGGGTCGTTAATCAAGGTTGACTTTTGGGTTGACTTCGATTTTCCCCGTGTAATCTTCGTAGTTCGGGTCAATCGTCTAGGCCGGGCTAAGGGGGTTACGTTGCAGGGAAGAGCTCGCACATGGTTTCGTAGACATCGTACTGGACCTATCATTTCATGGAATGATTTGGCAATGCAATTCGTGTGGCGCTTTAATCCATCTACTATGAATTATCATTTGAGGAATGATATTTCAACCTATTACCAATTGGATGATGAAAATCTTCACACCACTTGGGAACGTTACAAGGCATTACTGCGACGTTGTCCCAATCGTGGTATTCAACAGGAAACTCAAATTGAGATCTTATACAATGGGTTGAAGGCACACACAAGAAATCTTGTTGACGAATCATCCAATGGACCATTTCTTGATTGCACTTACAATGATGATGTCGATGTTTTGGAGAGGTTTTCTTAGAATGATTATCAATATCCTATTTGTAGAGATACCAAGAGCAAAACTACTCTAGGAGTTTTTGAGTTGGATGATATTTCTTCTCTTCAAGCCCAAATTTCTTCTTTAAAGAACAAAATCAAAAACATGCAGCGCACTAGTGAAGTTGCACCTATTCAACTTGCTCAACTAACCAATGCACATGTGTTCTCTTGTAAAATTTGCAGTGACAATCATAGTTATGAAGATTGTCCTTAACATGCTGAGAATGCTTGTTTTGTGAATAACATGTGGAACAATTATTATGGTAATTCTTACAATGCGATTGCACGCAACCAACAATGTTGGGAAATCACAATGTTGAGACATTCTGTTATGGGAATAACCTATCTCTAGGCACTTTTTAATCTAGAGACAATGGAATTACACTCCTATGCATCCCCATTCCAATCAACAAGCTTAGTTGAATCAACAACAGAACTAGATGCAGTCACAAAACATTCAAATGCCACAACATAAAGCTCAGACATCTAAGCAACAACATTCTCAAGTTTCTACATCTAATCCCTTCGCTGCTCATGAAGCTATGATGAGAGAACACATGTCTCGAGCCAAAGCCATTGTGCAAGTAAATTCATCTTCTATTTGTGCTTTGAAAGCTCAATTAGGACAACTTGCATCTAATATGAACTCTATACCACCAGGTACCCTTCCTAGTGATACAAAAAATCATGTTGTTATGGGGAAGGCACAATGCAAAGTGATCACTCTTAGGAGCGGTAAACAAACTAGTGATAAAGTTCGAGAACAAGAAGCAACAACTCAAGTTTGTGGTGATCTCAGAGTGACCCATTTGTATCGGATGAGGTTATTGATAGCTCAGAGGACGTAGCCCCACAAGTTGCCACTTCTTTGCCCAAGGCATTTCAATCTAAATTGTCGACGCAACTCCAAGTGTTGACGCAAACTGAAGAAGACCCATCTTTACATTTTCCTTAATGATTCAAGGATAACGAGCATGATAAACAATATCAAATATTCTAGGATACTTTGCAACAATTTCATGTGCAAATTCCTTTGACGGATGCTCTTACACAAATTCCAAATTATCTGAAATTCATGACAGAACTTTTGTCTAAGAAGAAAAAGCTTATCGAGATAGAGACCATTGCGCTCATAGAAGGGTGTAGGGTCATTCTTACCTATAGCTTGCCTAGAAAGATAAAAGATCCTGGTATCTTTATTTTCCCATGTTCGATAGAAAATCATTATGTCAGCAAGACTCTTTATGATTTAGGAGCCAACATCAATCAAATGTCATTGTCTACTTTTTAGAAGATAGGAATAGGGTAGATGAAAT
This sequence comes from Hibiscus trionum, assembly GCA_030270665.1. Classification (NCBI taxonomy): domain Eukaryota; kingdom Viridiplantae; phylum Streptophyta; class Magnoliopsida; order Malvales; family Malvaceae; genus Hibiscus; species Hibiscus trionum. The sequence goes on along the minus strand of BSYR01000026.1, from coordinate 32,091,676 downwards.
CCACTATAGTGGCATTGCAACTAACCGACATATCTTTGGCTCAACCTAAAGGTCAAATCAAAGATGTTTTATTTTGTTTGGATAAATTTGTGTTTCCAAATGACTTCATTATACTCAATTATGAGGCGGATAAGAAAGTTCCCATAATCTTGGGAAAACCATTTCTAGCTACATGAAAACTAATTATTAATATTTCCAAGGGAGAACTGACCATGCGTGTGGACAATGATCAAGTTACCTTTGGTATGTTTGATTATATTATGGGGAAAGACAAAAAAGAATGCCATGTTGTTGACGTGCTAGAAGATTTGATTTAGGAATTCGATGGAAACAACATGTTTCTGTCTGAAAGCTTTGCACTGACATCTGATGATGATATCTTCACAGAAAGTGACATCATTACTAAAACTCATATTGTTGATGTGCGAAATAGATGGAAAGTTGAATCTTTGGATCTTGCTAATCGAATACAACCAATCTTTAGTCCTTCTATTGAGGAAGCTCCTACTCTGGAATTGAAACTGCTTCCTCCTAATCTCAAATAAGCATTCCTTGGTGACAATGATACACTTTCAGTAATTGTCTCTACAACACTGGACGCAACTCAAGAAGAGAAATTGCTCAACACTTTGAAGCAACACAAAAGAGTTATTGCTTGGAGCATTTCTGATATCCAAGACATTAGTCCTTATTTTTTATGCATAAGATCAAGTTGGAAGATGAAAGCAAGCACTCAATAGAACCTCATAGGCAATTAAATGAGAAGATTAAAGAAGTGGCCAAGAAGGAAATTCTTAAATGGTTAGACGCTGGAATCATTTATTCTATTTCAGATAGTACATGGGTTAATCCAGTCATTATGACCCAAAGAAAGGTGGCATTATTGTTGTTAGTAATGGTAATAATGAGTTGATTCCTGCACGCAATCCCACTAGTTGGTTGGTATATATGTATGGATTATTGTAGACTTAATGCGGCCACAAGGAAGGACCATTTCCCACTTTTTTTCATGGATCAAATGTTTGATAGGCTTTATGGAAAAGCTTATTATTTCTTTTTGGATGGATACTTCGGCTACAATCAGATTGCTATTGCTCTAGAGGATCAAGAAAAGACAACTTTTACTTGCCTATTTTGGTAGGTTTGCTTTTCGTCGTATGCCTTTTGGTCTTTGTAATGCACCTGGTACATTTCAAAGATGTATAATGGCAATTTTCTTTGATATGATTGAAATTTATTTAGAGATTTTTATGGATGATTTTTTTTCTACGGGACTGATTTTGACCATTGCATCAATAATCTTGAGAAAATCTCGCAATAATGTCATTTTATTGTAATTGCTGGCAATGTACTAGATCACATAATTTCTAGTGTAGGTATTGAAGTCGATAAGGTTAAAGTGGAAGTTATTGAAAAATTGCCTCCACCGACAAATGTGAAAGGAATTCACAGTTTCCTAGTGCGTGCAGGTTTCTACCAACGGTTTATTCAAGATTTTTCAAAAATCTCAAAGACCTTATGTTCACTGCTGGAACAAAATCAGAAATTCTTCCTTGACGATGCATGTCTAGAGCCATTCATTCAAATTAAGAATCAGTTTGTGAATGCACCTATTGTCGTTGCACCAGATTGGTTGCAACCTTTTGAAGTCATTTGTGATGCGAGTGGTTTTGTTGTTGGTGTTGTTCTGGGGCAGAAAAGGAAAAGGTATTTCATGCTATCTACTATGCCATTAAAACTCTGACAGAGGCTCAAGTAAATTATACAACCATAGAGAAAGAGTTGTTGGCTATAAATTTTGCTTTCGAAAAGTTCCGTTCATACCTTGTCGGTGCAAAATTTACTATTTTTATTGATCACTCTACATTGAGATATTTTTTTTGCAAACAAGGATGCTAAACCAATACTGATATGATGGATTCTGCTCCTACAAGAGTTTGAAATTGAGATAAAAGACTACAAGGGTTCAAAAAATTAGGTTGTGGATCATTTATCTAGATTAGAATCTAGTAGAGAAGATGGGAATCAAGCTCAAATTGTCAATGTATTCCCAAATGAAAAACTATTTGTTATCAATGTAGTATCGTGGTATGCGGATATTGTCAACTATCTATTACATGGAAAAACTCCAACTGGTGTCATAGGCCATAGAAAAGCAAGATTTCTTTGCGATGCAGTAAAGTACTACTGGAACTAGCCATATTTTTTTAAGGTTTGCAATGACAACATCATTAGGCGTTACGTTCCAAAAGCTCCATATGGTGGTCATTCCGGCGGCATAAGAACTCATGCGAAGGTGCTTCAATCTAGATTATATTAGCCTTCATTATTTAAGGATGCTCACGAGTTTGCGCAATGTTGTGATCATTGTCAGCGTACTGGATCAATTTCTAGATGCAATGAAATGCCACATCAACCAATTATGGAGGTTGAGTTGTTTGATATATGTGGACTGGAATTCATGAGACTTTCTCCAAACACTTTCGATAATCTCTATATTTTGGTAGCTGTTGATTATGTTTCAAAGTGGATCGAATTCGTTTCCGTCCCTAATTACAATGCAAAGACAATGCTCAAATTCTTTCATAAACATATTCTTAATCATTTTAGAACCCCTAAGGTACTGATCAACGATCAAGGAAAGCAGTTCCATTGCAACCAAGTAGCACCTGCATTGGAAAGTGTGAAACCAAAATTGATTTTGATATAACATATAAACTTAAGGACCAATTTGCAAAACAAATAAATTTTTAAGTACTCTTTAAAGTCTCACAATTGACAAGTATTTTAAACAAAATAATATCTCAAGACAAGCTCTTAAATTTGTGAAAATTTTCTAAGTCCTTTCCTATGATTTTCAAGCCAAACTATGCAAAAAACGCCCATGCGTATCGATACCCTTAGGCGTATCGATACTGTCTTTTGCCACTGGAATTTTGATTTTGAAGCTAAACTATACAAAAACACCCAGGCGTATCGATACCCTTATGCGTATCGATACGGGCTTTTGCCACTGGAATTTTGGTGGACTTAGCGTACCGATACGATATTCATCTGGGAAACACTTTAATGAATCTGTACCGATACGCTTTGCAATCGTATCGATACGATAATCTTATCTTTGAAAAATCTTTGCATTTAATTTTTTGACCGTTACTTGTCAGTTGGTTGGTTTCCCAATTTTTAAAAGACCGTTATACCGTACCGATACGCTTGGTATGCGTATCGATACGATCTTTAAGAAAACCTAACTTGGGATTCTAGTGAGTAAACACCGTATAAATATGGCCATCCGTACCGATACTCCCCTTAAAACCGTACCGGTACGCCTTCTATGCGTATCGATATGTTATGTTTTTCAGTCACAACAGCTCTTTCCTCTTTGATGTAGGTATCGATACGCCCTCTTCGAGTACCGATACGGTATGCTGTAGAGTTGTATTTAATGCGGGAAAAATGCTCCCAACGGCTCTATTGATGATCCCAACTACCCAAACGGCTAGAATTCAATGCAAGGGTATAAAAACAAGCTTCAATTGACCAAGCAACAACTATTGAACCTACATGCATCATCAAAGCAAAAAATCCAAACCCTAGTGCTCTTCATAGTCAAATTCTTGTACCCAACTCTAGTGATTTTATTGTTATCTTGTATTGTGAGTTTGGGGAGTTTGAAATTGTATTTGGGTAAACATTTATCCTTTGAGAGGAATTGTTAGAGTTTACCAAGTCCATCTCTTTGTAAAAGTGAGTGGATTAAGCTTTCGGTAAAAAGCTTAATCAATTTGTAAGGTTACCTCCTCAACCAAGAAAAGGGGAAGAATTCAAGTAGTGAATTGGTTGAAAATCCTTAGTGGTAACTAAGGTAGTGGATGTAGAGTTCATTTGGAGAACTTGAACCACTCTAACCACTTGTGTCACTTTTTATTTTTCACTCATACCTCCTACCAAATTTTTAATTGCCAATTCACCCCCTCTTGGCCATTTGCAATTGTGTGATCAACTCAACAATTGGTATCAGAGCTACACTCATTGGAAGGATTACAACCCTCTTGAGTCGATTCTAGGAGAGTTTGATCAACAACTAGACAAGCAATGGCATCCACCTCCAACTCCAACCTCTATGAGTCCCAATCTACAACCAAGCCACCATTCTTCAATGGGGATAACTACCCATATTGGAAGAATAGAATGAGGCTCTTCATCAAGTCTACCGGCTACATGGTGTGGGATGTGGTTGAAGAAGGTCCATACATTCCCATGAAGAGAGATAGTGAAGCAAGACTTTTCCCAAAGGTGAAAGCCGAAATGACGGAAGATGAACGAAGAAGGATGCAAGTGAATGATAAAGCTCTTCATGTAATCTTTTGTGTACTTGGTCCGGATATCTACTCCAAGGTGTCTTCGATCGAAAATGCCAAGGAGGTTTGGGACACCCTCGAGACAACATATGAGGGAACTAGTGATGTCAAGGAAACAAAAATTGGGTTGCTCAATCTAAGCTACGAAAATTTCAAGATGGATCCCAATGAGAGTGTTTCCAAGATGTTTGATCGATTCTCGGTCATTTTCAACGGATTAAAGGGGTTCGGTGAGATCATCCCCAAAGACAAGCTAGTAAGGAAGTTGTTGTACTCTCTTCCGGAATCATGGGATAGCAAGACAACGACTATTATTGAAGCTCAAGATTTGAAGACTCTCAAGCTTGATGCTCTTGTTGGATCTCTACTCACCCATGAGATCATGAGAAAGGGAAGAGAAGAAGAAAAGAAGATGGAAGAGAAGAAGGTTGAGAAGAAGGATGTTGAGAAGAAGAAGGCTGGAATCGCTCTTAAAGCTTCATACCATGAAAGCGATTTGAGTGAAGATGAAGATGAGGAGATGGCCATGTTGGCCAAACGGTTCACTCGGTTCATGAAGTCCAATCATGGGAGAAAGTTCATTAGAAAAGGAGACTTCAAGAGCAAGAGTAAGGAAGAGGAGAAGGACCAAATCACTTGCTATGAATGCAAAAAGCCCGACCATATCCGTTCCGAATGTCCTCAATTGAAGAGGAAAAGCTTTGGGAAGAAGAACAAGCTCAAAGCTCAAGTAGCAACTTGGAATGACGATGAGTCATCCGAGGAGGAGGAGGAAGTGGCCAATCTTTGTATCATGGCCATTGATGATGAAGCAAAGGTAAATCCTAACTCATCTAATTTTTATTTTACCTTTGATGAGCTTCAAGATGCTTATGATGAATTGCAAGAGGTTTACGATGAGTTGGTTGGAAAATAAAAAGAATCCATTTTGAGAAACAAGAAAACCATTTCCGATTTGAAAAATCAAAATGAAACATTTTCAAAAACTAACTCCGAATTGGAAAAGAAAGTTTTGTTTTTAGTAAATCTTTCAAATGATCTTAAAACAAAAAATCTTGAACTTGAAAAACTTCTTTCCGATTTTCAAGATTATCACACAAAGGAAGTGGATAATCTTAAAACATCAATTGCTATTAGGAAAAACCATTTTGAAAAAGAAGACTCTTCTAGATCCCAATATGTAAAAATAAAACCTTTTATTCCTAAACAAAGAAATTTTCATAAGCAATCTAGAGGTCAAAAGGTTAGAAGTGTTTGTGTTCCTAAGGAACTCATTATTTCTAATAATATGAATGCTATTGCTTCTTGGATTCCTAAGGGAACCAAAATTTTGAAGGCTAACACACATGAACCCAAAATGATTTGGGTACCAAAAATCAAGGCCCAATTTCTTTGTTTGTAGGGGGAGCATTGCTACAAGGCCAAAGCTTCAAGCCAAAACTCATGGTACCTTGATAGTGGATGCTCAAGACATTTGACCGGTGACAAGAGTAGATTCGTGGAACTAAAGCCAAAGAGTGGTGGAGTGGTAACTTTCGGTGACAACTCCAAAGGCCACATTGAAGGAATAGGCTCCATTGGTAATCACTCTTCTATTTTCATTGAAAATGTTTTGTATGTCAACGGTCTTAAACATAGTTTATTGAGCATTAGTCAATTATGTGACAAGACATTTGACCGGTGACAAGAGTAGATTCGTGGAACTAAAGCCAAAGAGTGGTGGAGTGGTAACTTTCGGTGACAACTCCAAAGGCCACATTGAAGGAATAGGCTCCATTGGTAATCACTCTTCTATTTTCATTGAAAATGTTTTGTATGTCAACGGTCTTAAACATAATTTATTGAGCATTAGTCAATTATGTGATAAGGGTTTTAATGTTTTATTTGATAAAAGTGGTTGCAAAATTGTGAACATTAAAACAAATCAACTAATTCTCATAGGACATAGAATAGGCAATATCTACATGGTGCATTTAGATGACATCCATTCATCCCATACATGCTTAGTTGCACATGATGAACATGACTCATGGCTTTGGCATAGAAAATTAGGACATGCTAGCATGAGTGTCTTAGAGAAATTAATTTCCCTTAATCTAGTTAGAGGTTTACCCAAACTTAAATTTTCTAATGATAAAATTTGTGATGCATGTTCAAAGGGTAAACAACATAGAACTTCATTTAAATCCATTAATGATGTCTCTACTAGTAGATGTTTACAATTGATTCATATGGATCTTTTTGGGCCTATTAGAACAATGAGCTTGGGTGGTAAATCATATGCCTTTGTGATTGTAGATGACTATTCTAGGTTTACTTGGGTTATATTCTTAAGTACAAAAGATGAGGCTTTAGAAAAATTCATCTCATTTTCTAAAATAACTCAAAATGATCTTGAACTTAAAATTTCTCACATTAGAAGTGATCATGGAACCGAATTTCAAAATCTAGGTTTTGATGAGTTTTTAAATGAAAATGGGATTAGCCACAATTTTTCCGCACCTCGCACTCCTCAACAAAATGGGGTAGTTGAGAGGAAAAATCGAACTTTAGAAGAAATGGCTAGAACCATGCTTTGTGAAAATAATTTACCTAAATATTTTTGGGCGGAAGCCACAAATACCGCTTGCTATATTATAAATCGAGTAATGATTAGGCCAATTTTGAAGAAAACACCTTATGAGATTTTTAAATCTAAGAAGCCTAACATTAGCTATTTTCATCCTTTTGGTTGCAAGTGTTTTGTTTTGAATAATGGTAAAGAAAACTTAGGTAAATTTGATGCTAAAAGTGATGAAGCTATTTTCTTAGGGTACTCTTTAACTCTAAAGCCTATCGGGTATTTAATAAAAGAACTCTAGTAGTTGAAGAGTCTAGACATGTTGTTTTCGATGATAACCTCCTTCCGAGGAAGGAATCTTGTGATGGTGATGATGTAGGAATCCTTGATGCCATTGATGGAGGACAAACGTCAAAGGTGGATGAGGTTCCAACTAAAGATGAGGATACACAAGATCCCCCTCTTGAAGCCTTGAAGGACTTGGCTCTCGAGGAAAAGGAGGTATCTTACCCAAGGGAGTTCAACTATGTCAAAGGTGGTGAAATCTTGGGTGATCCATCCAAGGGGGTAACTACTAGATCCTCTCTCAAATTAATGAACCATGTTGCTTTTCTTTCATGCATTGAGCCTAAAAATATTAAAGAAGCTTTAAAAGATGATTTTTGGATTTTGGCCACACAAGAGGAATTAAATCAATTTGAGAGAAGTAAAGTTTGGACATTAGTTGAAAGGCCTAGTAATCAATCTACTATAGGAACTAAATGGGTATTTAAGAATAAATTAGATGAAAGTGGTAATATAGTGAGAAACAAGGCTAGGGTTGTTGCTCAAGGCTATACCCAAGAAGGGGGAATTGATTTTGATGAGATATATGCACCCGTAGCTAGGATGGAAGCCATTAGGATGCTTTTAGCATTTGCATGTTATAATGATTTCAAGCTTTTTCAAATGGATGTGAAAAGTGCCTTTTTAAACAGTTTTATAAATGAAGAAGTGTATGTTGAACAACCACCGGGTTTTGAGGATTCAAAATTTCCAAACCATGTGTTTAAACTAACAAAAGCTCTTTATGGTTTAAAACAAGCTCCTAGAGCTTGATATGAGAGACTTTCAAATTTCTTAATTGAAAAGAGTTTTGAAAAAGGAAAGGTGGACACTACACTCTTCATAAAAAGATATAACAATGACATCTTAGTAGTACAAATCTATGTTGATGATGTCATTTTTGGTTCTACTAATGAGTGTTATTGTAAAGAATTTTCTAAGCTAATGCAAGGTGAGTTTGAGATGAGCATGATGGGGGAGCTCTCATTCTTTTTGGGACTCCAAATCAAACAAAGGAAAGATGGCACCTTCATAAATCAAGCTAAGTACGTGAATGATATGCTCAAAAAGTTCGGCTTGGAGAATGCAAAACTTCAAGCCACACCAATGAGCTCTTCCATAAAGCTTGACAAAGATGAAGGGGGTAAGTGTGTTGATTCTAAGCTTTATAGATCCATGATAGGTTCTTTGCTTTACCTTACCGCAAGTAGACCGAATATTATGTTTAGTATTTGGTTGTGTGCTAGGTTTCAAGCTAGTCCTAGAGAATCACACTTAGTTGCCATTAAGAGAATTTTTAGATACCTTAGAGACACACCTACCTTAGGCCTTTGGTATCCTAAAGATTCCTCCTTTAGCCTTCATGCTTATTCGGATGCGGATTATGGGGGATGTAAGATAGATAGGAAAAGTACTTCCGGGACATGTCAATTCTTAGGTAGTATGCTCGTATCTTGGTTCTCTAAGAAACAAAATAGCGTAGCCTTATCTACCACCGAAGCAGAGTATATATCCTTAGGGAGTTGTTGTGCTCAAGTCCTTTGGATGAAGCAACAACTCTTAGATTATGGTGTTAAAATAGAAACCATACCCATTAGGTGTGACAACACTAGTGCCATTTGTCTCACTAAGAATCCCATCCAACACTCTAGAACTAAACACATAGAAATTAGACATCATTTCATTAGAGATCATGTGTTGAAAAATGATGTTGTTATAGAGTATGTTGACACCTTGAACCAATTAGCGGATATATTCACAAAGCCTTTAGATAAAGAGCGCTTTTGGACCCTTAGGAGAGAGTTAGGTTTAACTTGCCTTTCTTGACCCTTTTAGGTCCCAAAATGTCAAAATTTTGCTTGAAATTGTTTGTGATTCATGCTTGTGTTAATTTTGTTCTTTTTGCTTCTATGCATGTTGCTAGGGGGAGTATGCTTTAAGTTTAGCCATTAAAACTTGTTCATAGGACATGTACATGCATTTAGGGCCATTTAAAGTTGGATTTTTGCACTTAAATCTGTCAAAAATGCCTAATATGGTAAAGGCGTATCGATACGGCTGAAGCGTATCGATACGAGTTCATAACTGGGAAAACTTTGAAGATGAACGAGTATCGATACGGCCCCGCGTATCGATACAGTTAAAGTCAAGGGAAATAGTCAAAGCTAAGTCGTACCGAAACGGTCCCGCGTATCGATACGGTAGTAACGACGAATAAAAAATTAGGGTTAAAGGGTATCGATACGCGTGTATAGCGTATCGATACGGTCTCGACGGAGAGGCTATTTAGGGCTGCAATTGTTAAAAAGCTTTAAAAAACAAAAACCCCTCTTTTCTATCAAAAACCCTAGCCGCAATACCCTATAAAAACCCCCTCAATCCTTCAATTTTTACCATCAAACTTCAAAATTCTTTGAGGGTTTTTAATCTCCACATCAAGGCTAAGCTTTGTCAACAAATCTTGTGCATTCACATCAACTCATTCATCCAATCTAAAGTTCAAGGTATAAAACTCTTCTTTTTATTTTCTTTGATTTTCGTTTGATTTTTTTACTTATTTCAATTTAATTTTTGTACAAAACATGTTTGATTGTTATGGGTTTCAACTTTATCATAATTGTTTTTTCAAAAATCAAAATTTTTCATTCGAATATATTTTCTATTCGTATTTTAATCTGTTTTTTATTTTTAATTTTTCTTTCTCAAACTTGTAAATACCTTTTTAAAATTAAATTTCTTTTTATAATTACCTTGAATTATTAGAATTTATTGGATTGAATAGGATATTAATTGCATACATATTCGAATCGTTTTTGATGTGTTTTCAGGGTTATGACACCATCGAAAAAGAGAACTAAGCGTCGTGCTACTTCCGATCCTAGTGAGGATGAGGGTAACCCTAAACCTAATCTTCCATATATTATCCAATTAAGTTTTCTCGATGATGGTGATATAGCTCGGTACAAACTATTTCAAAGCATGAGTATTAGGGAAGAACGTGTTGTGTCAGTCCCATTCTTAAGTTCTGCCCGTTTTAAATTCCAATACCTACCATTAATTAAGCAATGGAAGTTTTTAACTTTTTTGAGCATTCCTCCTATCCTATATAGGAATCTAGTCATCACATTCTTTTCAAATGCCTTGTTCATGATGAAGCTAGGGAGAATGTCATTGCTATTGAATCTTCTGTTATGGGCAAAACCTTTCAAATTGATCAAAAAACTTTATGTAATGTCTTTGGTTTTGAAGATATTGGTATTGATGATGAGAAGTCTTTAGGTACAGGTCCTTTAGGCTCAACAAAAGTTTTAAATGCTCATGACCGAGTCCTTCATCTTCTCGTGTCTTGGTTTCTTCGTCCATCTGGAGGGAAATTTTCGACTATTTGTCAAGTAGATGACTTTTGGCTTAGGTGTTTTAGGGAAGGTCAACGTCCAAATCTGTGTCAAATTATGTTTGTCGACCTTGTCTATTTAGTCCAACACCGTCACACCAAACAAGTCACATCCTTTTATTACTCTACGGCTTTGAGTTATCTCTTTCATTCCCTTAACATTGATTGTTCCCATGACTATCCCGAAACCCTTGGTCTACCCATAGATGAGCGTTCTCTAGCTCGTTCCGGTTTCTCTTATGTTGATAATGAATGGGTTCGCAACACCCAAGATCCTCCACAAGATGCTCCGGTCGATGATTCTCGTGCTTCTTCGAGCTCTCACCGTGCTCCGATTGATTCCTCTTCCATGGGCACTCTAATGACTTTCCTAAATGAGAAGTTCACTTCCATGGAAGCCGGGTTTACCGCGATGGACACCAGATTCACATCCTTGGAAGATCACGTCAAAGGTATGGAGAAGAAGATGGAAACCATGGCTTCTCGCCAAAACTCCATGGATATCTCTCTTACCGCATTCCATGGTGCTTGGCTTAACCAAAACTGAAGGAATCAACCATCTCAAGATGATGAAGATGAAGAGGACGAGGACGATGATGAAGATGACGCGTAGTTTATGCATATCATCTTATGGCATTTAGTCTTTTACATTCTGTTATTGCACTCTTGTTTTTAGGATCTAAGTTTATGCCTATTATCTATGTTTTAGGATTTTAAAGTTTGGATTATTATGTTTGCTTTGAAGTTTATGCATTTGAACTATTATGCTTACCTTGAAGTTTATGCATTTGAACTATTATGATTGCTTTGAGTTTAATGAATTAATTGTTGCTATTATCCTTGTATTTATATTTGATCTAACAAAAAGGGGAGAAGGATTATATAGTCAATTTTTTTTTTTTTTTTGAAAATCTACCTTAAATTAAGGGGGAGAAAGCTTTTCAAAGTTTCAAAAACTTAAAAATTTATTTGTGGTTTTGTTATATCAAAAAGGGGGAGATTGTGAAACCAAAATTGATTTTGATATAACATATAAACTTAAGGACCAATTTGCAAAACAATAAATTTTTAAGTACTCTTTAAAGTCTCACAATTGACAAGTATTTTAAACAAAATAATATCTCAAGACAAGCTCTTAAATTTGTGAAAATTTTATAAGTCCTTTCCTATGATTTTCAAGCCAAACTATGCAAAAACGCCCAGGCGTATCGATACCCTTAGGCGTATCGATACTGTCTTTTGCCACTAGAATTTTGATTTTCAAGCTAAACTATACAAAAACACCCAGGCGTATCGATACCCTTATGCGTATCGATACAAGCTTTTGCCACTGGAATTTTGACGGACTTAGCGTACCGATACGGTATTACCCCATATCGATACGATATTCATCTGGGCAACTCTTTAATGAATCCGTACCGATACGCTTTGCAACCGTATCGATACGATAAACTTATCTTTGAAAAATCTTTGTATTTAATTTTTCGACTGTTACTTGTCAGTTGGTTGGTTTCCCAATTTTTAAAAGACCGTTACCTGTCGCGGCAACGATCAACAACTCTGTACTTCAAGCTTGGCAAGAATCCCTGCTATGACTTGTCCTATCCCTAGGCCCAAGTTCTGTTGATGGAAACTTCTTGGATGATACCTCCCGGCGTGAATCGAAGGGTGAACACCAATGTTGTTGAATTCTTCTTTAGCCACTTAACCTCGTACTTATCTCTAAGCCGAGATGGTTTAACCATAAACAGGAAAACGCATATTTATTCTGTTCATATGCTTGACTTTCCCGATATCAAACAAATGGATAACCTTACAATGCTCTCCCGATACTCTTGCGAGATATGAAAAACCAGAATAAATAAACTTGAAGCTTTTTATTACTTGACAAGAAATTCCTAAAACAATACAATCCTTGCAACTACTTTACAGAATCAACCCTTAGCCCTATGGGGAGTTTAGAACATGATGGAGAAGGGAAAAAAACAAGGGTTTTGGGGAAGACGGCTAGGAATGAGATATCCTTCCCTAGGTCGAATTACATGCCTTTATATAGGCCTTGGGTCCAAGATTTCTAATATGGAAAAAATACAAGTTTAAACTAAAGTACAACTATTAAAGATTAAATATTCTGAGTAGATGCCTTTAATTCGTCCTCTTTTCTTGCCTTAGGTTTTTTCCTTGGACTTTGGGCTTGGCCTTCATTCTGCCTCAGGGCTAAGAAAAATATAGGAGTGGTCCACGACAGACCGGCTTGAAATCCTCTATATGTCGAGCTCCACTTCACTTTTCCACCTCACCATTCTGTCGTCATGGCTGCCACGGCAGCAGCCACGGCTGCGTTTGCTTCTCGACTCCAATTCTGTGATCCAACTCTGCTACTTTGCTGCCCTGAGTCTGCCGCAGCAGATACCTGCAAAAATAACCAAAATCAGTAGCAAATGCGCCATTTTATCTAATTGTGATGTATATGTAGAAATCTATCCTAAATGCAATGAATTATGCTTGAATGCAGCATAAATATGGGTAAATGAGGGGTAAAATATAGAACTTTTATACACTCAACACACCCCCAAACTCAAGTTCTTGCTTGCCCTCAAGCAAATACGACCTGACTAAAACTAAAAACTTTTTGGCTTGGCTTAATTCAGTGAACTTTTCACTACCTACCACATATTCCCTATCAAGAGCAATACCTTGTCGAGCGTTTCTGGATTTATCCGGAACAATGCTATAGTTCTTGTGCAGCGTGTGCAAATTTTTTGAACAGATATGTGCCTAGACTCCCTTAGCTTACCAGAATAGTCATGCTTACAAACTTGAGTTTTATGCCAATTCATTTTTTCTGGAGGCAATTCTTAGGCTCCTTTAGTTTTTTCTAACTTAAGCTTAAAGAAAAAAATCTCCCTAAAATCATTATAAGGCAGTTTTGCAAGCAAATGAGTCTGAAATGTTTCTTTCTTTTATTCCTTTCCTAGAGCCAGTGATAGGCACCTCTAGGGGCAACTCAAGTGGGTAAACATTCCTATTCCAGTGTACTACAGAAGTCTAGACAACATAAGAGTCACAAAGGGTGTTTTAAAGATCAGAACTATAGCAAGGCTCTAAAAAGTTCCTAAAAACTTTCTAAAGGCACTGTCGCGACAGAGTATGTCGTAGCAGGTAAGTTCAGTTCAAAGACTTAAGCCAAATTTTTGTTTTTATTATTTTTTTGACACAAATTAAGACACAACTAACAGTTTCATTACTAGAGGGATGCCCACCCCCAAACTCAAGGGTTGCATTGCCCTCAATGCATGACAATGATAAAAAGAAAAAAAACAGAAAATGCATCACAAAATAGATAAAACATCAAAGACGTCAAAATATAAGAAAAAAAACTTAAGTTGAGGAGATGTCGTCGCTGCTGCTGCTGACTTGGAGCTGCCGGCGGGCAGTAACCTTAACGGCAGGGGCTGGCAGGTTGCTGGGGGACGCAGAGGCCATTTTCTTCTTTGCCTCTCGAGGCGGCTGGACACATGTCGGTGAGATGTGTGGGGGCTGGTCCAAGACCTCGAGATCATCATCGGAGCTGCTGCTGGCAGATCTGCCTTGGCAGGGTCCTTCGACAGTCTCATTCAGCTTCTTCCTTTTCATCGAAGGTAGTCCTTTGAGATGTCTCAGGCTACAGATGGCTCGGAGTCAGAGTCCTGCCAGACGGAGGAGGAGGAGAACCCTTCAAAGTATTTGGGGTCGATCTCCGGTAGGGGGTCCTTCCTCTTCTCTCCTCTGGGAGTGGCAAACTTTCTGCCGCCTTCACCGGTCGTGGCAGGTGTGGGTGTGGAGGCAGCAGAGGGAGTTCTGGGACTCGTAGCAGGTGTGGGGGCAGCAAAGAAATTTTCTGGGAAGGAGGGGAATTGCACATTGGTAAAATGTAAATCATTCTTAATGAAATTTACCGTTGCGGTAGTGAAGTCCCTCATAAAGCCCATCAGGTCGAGCAGTCGTTCCTCCATCCTTTGTAGCATCGTCAGAATCTGGCTGGAGGTGTCTGCCGGTTGTGTTGATGTCGTCTGCTCAGGGTCTGCTGCGACAAGTTCAGGGGAGATAGGGCCTACCGTCAGTTCTTTCGTGGCAGAGGGGTTGATGTATGACAGAGGAGTGGCAGCTTTCAATTCCATCAGACTGTAAATATTCTGCTGCGTCCACCCCTTTCCTTGGACCTTAACATCCTCTTCAATTTCTGGTACGTTGTTGCCCCGACAGATTGTGGTGATGAGATAGGGGAAGACGAGGGGGCCTGACTGTCGGAGAGCACACTCAAGGATTCCGTCTCGGATGTAGCGGCCGACATTGATTTGCCTCTCGTGTAGAATAGAGTGGACAAGGGCTAACCTCGGTCTGTCGACAATACTATTGTGGGAGGTAGGTATGAGGCGTTTCTTAACAAAATGGTTCCACAACTTGGCTTGTGGGGTCAGCTGGGTCCTCATCACGGTCCATCGGTGCTTCGGGTCATTGTTCCACTCCGTTCTTCCCTCTGTAACCTCTACCATGACAACGTCATAGTCTGCCGGCGACAAACTATTCACGAACCTTCGGTGGGCATCCTCCTTCTTGCTTACGTACAACCCATATAGTGTGTTGATGTACGCCAGCTCGAGAGAGATTTCTTTTCCCCGAACGGTCACTGTCATGGCATCCTTGTTGTTGACGGCAGCGTATAATTCACGGACGAAGGTTACATTCATTTCCTCGGGCTGGGCAGCAAATTTCTGCCACTTGAGGGCTTGTATCTTCTTAGCCATTAAACCTTCTAGCCCTAGATCTCTCGTTTGTTGGGTGTAGATGAACCCTCGTTCCTCCCACATTTCCCTATTTTGGAAAGAGCGGTAGTACCTCGATGTTGAGTTTGTGGATGCGAACCGGTTTGGTATGCTGCTGTGGCTTGGGGTTGACACTGCCGCGGCAGAGGTGGAGGCAGCGCTGCGACGGGTGTTTCTGCTGGCCATTGCAAGGAACTGTAGTAAAAATGAAAAGAAATTTCTGAGATCTAAAATAGAGGAAGCAAGTTGAGAGAATGAGAATGAGATGAAAAATGAGAAGGGAGTGGGGGTTTATATAGAACGAGGCTTTTCTGCCCGTTGGGACTGTAACGGCAGGCGCGAATAACGGGGCCAGCTGTTACGCGGTTTCTGACGCGTTTGTCATGTGTTTCCGTGTCTATTACGCGTTTGTGTGTCTGTCGCGGCAGTTACGTGACAGGCTGTCTTTTCTGCGTCTGTCGCGACAGCTGGTGACGGGCTGTGACGACAGGCTTATCTGTTGGGCTTTTTGGGCTGTTGTGAATGCGGTGGGCTGGTTCATTCCTCCTCTTTACTTTGCTTCCTTTATTTCCTAAAAATAATTAAATAAATAAACTGAATTAAAATCTTAGTTCCTAAAATAAATAAATAAAAATCTTAATTCCTAATAAATAAATAAAATAAAATAAAAACTAAGTTAAATTAGGGATGCCTTGAGGGGCATCTCCTAAAGTAACTACTTCCTGCATCCTTGGGGCTTCAGTCCCTTGATAATGCTTGAGCCTCTATCCATTGACCTTGAACTCGTGCCCATCCTTCAGTGATTTGATTGTAATGGCACCATGGGGGAAAACTTTGACAACTTGTTGCACTGGGCAGAACTGTCGTGGCAGCAGCTTCCTGTCGTGCCACTTCTTGGTTTTGTCCTTATAGATCTTGGCATTGTCGTAGGCCATTGCTCGAATTTCTTCAATCTCATTCAAGTCTAGCAGCCTTTTCCGTTCTACCTTATCCCAATCCATATTTACTGCCTTGATAGCCCAGTAAGCTCTGTGTTCTATCTCAACAGGTAAATGACAAGTTTTCCCATAGATGAGTCGATAGGGTGACATCCCCAATGGTGTTTTGAACGCTGTTCTGTAGGCCCAGAGTGCATCATTAAGATGTAGAGACCAATCCTTTCGAGTGGGTTTAACTATCTTCTCTAGTATGTTTTTTACTTATCTGTTGGATATCTCGGCCTGCCCATTGGTTTGAGGGTGGTATGCTGTTGCAATCCGGTGCTTTACTCCGTATTTTCTTAAGGCAACAACAATTACCCTGTTATCGAAGTGTCTCCCTTCATCACTAATTATCGCCCTTGGAATGCCAAATTTGGAGAAGATGTTCTTGTGAAGAAATCTTTGAACAGTTTTGGCGTCGTTCTTCTGAGTGGCGATTGCTTCTACCCACTTTGACACATAATCCACGGCCAGTAGGATGTATAAATTCCCGCAAGATGCTGGGAATGGCCCCATGAAGTCGATTCCCCATACATCGAAGATTTCGACTTCCAATATGTTCTGCATTGGCATTTCATGCCTTCTCGATATGTTCCCAGTCCTTTGGCATTTGTCACAGCCTTTGTAAAAAGGTTGTGCATCCTTGAATAGTGTATGCCAATAGCGACAGGATTGCAGAACCTTGGCAGCGGTTTTGTTTCCACCTAGGTGTCCTCTATAAGGGGAAGCATGGCAGTGGCGAAGCACATCTTTCTGTTCATCCTATGGTACACATCTCCTGATAATCTGATCTGCACAATGTTTGAAAAGAAGAGGTTCGTCCCAATAATAATGTTTTGCATCATTTTGGAACCTCTTCCTTGCTTGGTAATTAAGCTCAGGAGGTAATAACCCACTTACAATGTAATTAACAATGTCTGCATACCAAGGGGTTTCAGAAAGCTTACTTGCCGCCATGGCTGTCGCGGCAGTGCTGGTGGCAGCAAACAACTACTCATCTGGGA
Organism: Hibiscus trionum; assembly: GCA_030270665.1. Lineage (NCBI taxonomy): Eukaryota > Viridiplantae > Streptophyta > Magnoliopsida > Malvales > Malvaceae > Hibiscus > Hibiscus trionum. The sequence goes on along the minus strand of BSYR01000026.1, from coordinate 32,074,248 downwards.
AGGTCTCCAATATGTTGGTCTTGTCTGTGGATTGACTTTTTCCCGTCTCCACCCTTGACAAGTGGTCTTCTACTTGGTTCTATATTCCTTTTTTTATCTTTGATGTCAATGTCAAATTCTTGCAACAGCAGAATCCAACGTATCAATCTAGGTTTTGCATCCTTTTTCGTGAACAGATACTTCAGTGCTGAATGGTCTATGTAGACCACCACCTTTGTTCATAGTATGTACGGACGGAACTTGTCGATTGAGAACACCACTGCTAACAGCTCCTTATCTGTCGTGGTGTAGTTGACTTGGGCATCATTCAGTGTTTTGTTGGCATAGTAAATCACATGGAAGAGCTTATCCTTCCTCTGCCCTAATGCTACCCCGACAGCGTAGTCACTGGCATCACACATTATTTCAAATGGCAAACTCCAGTCTGGTGGTTGTACAATCGGGGCTGTTACCAGCTTCTCCTTCAGTATTCTGAATGCCTCAGTACATTCAGTATTAAAATCAAAGGGGCGATTCTGCTCCAATAGGTGGCATGGGGGCTTGGTAATCTTCGAAAAATTGGCTATAAATCGTCGATAAAACCCGGCATGCCCTAAGAAACTTCGAATCCCCTTGACTGTGGTGGGTGGCAGTATCTTTTCAATGACCTCTATTTTGGCTCTGTCCACCTCTATGCCGCGGTAGCTCACCTTGTGGCCCAGGACTATTCCTTCATCCACCATGAAGTGGCATTTTCCCAGTTCAAAACCAAGTTCGCCTCTTCGCATCTCTCAAGAACTTTCTGTAAGTTGCCTAAACAACCTTCAAAGCCGTCTCCAAAGACGGAAAAGTCGTCCATGAAAATTTCTAGGAAATCCTCCACCATGTCGGAGAATATTGCCATCATGCACCGTTGGAAGGTTGCTGGTGCATTGCAGAGCCCAAATGGCATTCTCCGAAAGGCATAGGTGCCGTACGGGCATGTGAAGGTGGTTTTCTCTTGGTCCTCCGGTGCGATTGCTATTTTGTTATAACCTGAGTAACCATGAAAAAACAGTAGTAAGGTTTCCCCGCTAATCTATCAAGCATTTGATCAATAAAAGGTAAGGGGAAATGGTCCTTCCGGGTAGCTTTATTAAGCTTCCGGTAAACCATACAAACCCTCCAACCGGTCACAGTCCTGGTTGGGATTAGGTCGTTTTCTTCGTTGGTTACCACGGTTATGCCTCCCTTTTTTGGCACACACTGCACCGAGCTCACCCACTTGCTATTTGAGATGGCGTATATGATTCCGGCATCAAGCCACTTGATAATCTCTTTCCTTACCACCTCTCTCATAGCCTCGTTCAAACGTCTTTGGGCATCAATGGTCAGCTAATGATCATCCTCCAAGAGGATTTTGTGCATGCATAACGCCAGACTGATGCCTTGGATATCGACTATAGTCCATCCAATGGCCTTCTTATGCTGCTGTAGCATTTTGATTAGCCGTTGCTCCTGTTCCTGCATCAACTTGGAAGAGATGATTACATGTAACGTATCATTTAAACCAAGAAAGACATATTTAAGCTGCCCTGACAGGGGTTTAAGGTCTAGAATAAGTGGCTTTTCAATTGAAGGCTTCTATATTACATGTTCATTCGAGGTATAATTTAGAGGCTCGAAGAACTTACCTGGACGAGTGTCTATCCAATTTACCTCCTCAGGACCTTCAATGTCGGATGTTTCTGTGTCTGAGGAGTCACTGTCGTCGTTGCTGCCGTGACAGTCTTCCGGGTGACTGCGGTGGCAGTGACCAAACTGTCTGTCGTGGAAGCTCGATCTGATGCAGGGTTGGTCAAGGACTACTTCAGAGATTTCCTTGCACTCTTCTTCTGCATCAGACTGTTTTATTGCTTGGAGAACATTGAGTTTAATGTGCTGATCATTCACTCTCATGGTCAGTTCTCTTTTCTCAACATCGATCACAGTTCTGCATGTAGCTAGGAAGGGTCGCCTCAGGATGATCAGTGCGTTTTCATCTGCTTCACAGTCTAAAGCAAGAAAGTCAGCAGGGAAAATAAATTTATCCACTCTTACCAGAATATCTTCGATCTTCCCTTCTGGTTGTACGTAAGAGTGGTCTGCCAACTGCAACATGACTGTCGTGGGCCTTGCTTGTCCAATACCTAATTTCTGAAACACAGATTTGGGCATTAGATTTATGCTAGCACCAAGATCACAAAGTGCCTTACCCACAAATTTATCGCCAATTATACACGGTATGATGAAGCTCCCAGGATCCTTCTTCTTTTGAGGTGGATGCTTGTGTAAGATTGTCATGCATCCTTCTATCATCTTCACCGTCTCGAATTCCCCAAGTCTGGACCTTTTTGACATTGCATCCTTGAGAAATTTCGTATAACCGGGCATCTGCTTGATGGCCTCTAGCAGCGGTATGTTAATGTGTACCTGTTTAAAAATATCATAAATTTTTTTGAGCTGGTACTCCTATTTTTGTTTCTGTAAATGCTGTGGAAAAGAAGGTGGAGGACAGTAATCTTCAAGGCATCCTTCACATGGAATTCGGATCTGAGGAGGCTTGAGTTCTTCAGCATCCTCTGTTTGATCCTCTGTCCCTTCTGCTGTCGCGGCAGGAGTGTCGACAGCAGGTTGTTCCTCCTCTGCCGGGGCAGTGTTCATGATAGGTGTTTCTAGGGTCGGATCCTCACTCGGTATGTTCTTCATCTCCTGCCCTTGTAACTGTTTCCCTCTCCTAGTCGTAATTGCTTTACACTGCTCATGTGTGAGTATTCTAGTGACCTCAGTATCACTAGGGAATCCTCCATTCTGCCTCGGCTTGATATGCTGGGAAACTTGGCCCATCTGTGGCTCCATAGATTTCAGGGTGGCCTCATGGTTTGTCATCCTCATCTCTGTCTTGTCCATGAATGACTCAGTTTTCTTGACAAAGTGATCCATGTTCGCCATGTATGCTCCTTTCTGTGACATAAATGTTGCCAATGTTTGTTCCAGTATATTGGGTGCGGCTGCCGGCTGCTGTTGCGGCTCCTGCAATGGCTGCTGTCGTGACAGAATTCTGGGTACCACTTGGTTTTGGTTGTTCTGCATTGGAGGATTCAGTGCATTGTTTGAATTGCTCCAGGAAAACTTAGGATCTTTCCTCCAGTTGGGATTGTAATTGTTGGAATCATAGTTTCTTGGCTTGTTATAATTCCCAACATACATCCCTTCTTCCAACTGTAAAGGACAGTCTTCTGAACTATGGTTCACATTACAGGTCTCACATACCTCTTCTGCAGAATATACGGCTTTAGAATCTTTTCGATGCAGATTTCCACTATCTTTGTGAGGTATGCAACCTGTGATATCATTGAATTATGAGCTTCATAATCCTTTACAGATATTCCTTGTTTGCCCCCTCCAAGCTGTAGGAAATTGCTCATCGTTCTTCGCTAGCTTTTTCAACACTATCATTGCCTCGTCTGGTTCCTTATACAGTAATAGCTCATTCGCTGCTGAATCTATTCTCAGACGAGTGTGTGCATTGACAGCGTTGTAGAATTTGACGACCCGATTCCACACGGGGAATCTATGCATCGGGCAGTTCCGAAGAAGAGTTGTAAATCTGTCCCATTCCTCGTGCATTGGTTCATCATCTTCCTGTTGAAAAGTAGCAATCTCGTTACGCAATCTTTCAGATAAATGAGAAAGATTAAAACGAGATAAAAATTCAAGAGAGAGATCTTCCCAAGTTCGTATTGAACTCGACGTTAATTTATTCCACCAAGTTTTAGTTTTGTCTCTCAATGAATGAGGAAATAACCAGAGCCTCGGTACTTCCAAATTTATGCCTGGCAGTCTGAACGATCCACAGATTTCTTGGAACGTTTTCAGATGTTCACGGGCAACCTCTGTAGCAGAACCACTAAACTAGCCAACAGAATTTATCATGCTGAACATGACATGTTTCAGCTCAAAGTTTTTAGCTTCCACGTCTGGCAAGGTGGTTTCCAGTTCAACATGGTGATTGACCATGTAGTCGCGACAGGACTGCCGTGCGGTAGCGGCAGTGGCAGCAGGCCGTTCATTCCGGGCATCTTGGGGAGGATCAACAATAACTCTCTGGTTATTGTTGTTTGGGTCATCTATCCTGTCGTTTTGCCTTCCGTTCACCATTGCTTCTACTATCCCCTCAAGATAGTTGTTTCTTGCTATCAAGAGTCGGGCTTGGTTTCTGAGTTGGTACGTGCGTTAAATTTCTGGGTCTAGTTCGTACTCAAGTTCTTTACCTCGTCTAGATTTGCGCATAAGCAAACATATAACCTTGTGAAAAGCACGGGGTGAATAACACCACTAAAACAGAAAAATAAAAAGAAAAAGTGCAGTAATAAAAAGGGTAAATATATGTTTCTAGTCCCCGACAACGGCGCCAAAAAATTGTTGCGTGTAAAAGAGTCCTATCACAAATAGTGCAAGTGTACACGACGCAAGTAGTAAAGTGATACTTGGAGTATCGAATATCGTCTCCACAAGGACTGGAAATAACTCTATCCTTGAATTTCTGCACAAGAGAGAGAAATAGTTTAATTAAATGGGTGTAATAATTCTGAGAAACAACTAAAGTAAAAGATGAGGAAATCAGATTTAAGGAATAGGTCGGTATTGATTTTCTCAGTAGTGCAGGCGTTGCACTGTAAGAGAAACTTCTTTCTTATGTCGTCGTTCCTGTCGCGGCAGAGGTCTGTTGATGTCGCGGCAACGATCAACAACTCTGTACTTCAAGCTTGGCAAGAATCCCTGCTATGACTTGTCCTATCCCTAGGCCCAAGTTCTGTTGATGGACACTTCTTGGATGATACCTCCCGGCGTGAATCGAAGGGTGAACACCAATGTTGTTGAATTCTTCTTTAGCCACTTAACCTCGTACTTATCCCTAAGCCGAGATGGTTTAACCATAAACTGGAAAACGCGTATTTATTCCGTTCGTATGCTTGACTCTCCCGATATCAAACAAATGGATAACCTCACAATGCTATCCCGATACTCTTGCGAGATATGAAAAACAAGAATAAATAAACTTGAAGCTTTTTATTACTTGACAGAAAATTCCTAAAACAGTACAATCCTTGCAACTACTTTATAGAATCAACCCTTACCCCTAGGGGGAGTTTAGAACATGATGGAGAAGGGAAAACGACAAGGGTTTTGGGGAAGACGGCTAGGAATGAGATATCCTTCCCTAGGTCGAATTACATGCCTTTATATAGGCCCTGGGTCCAAGTTTTCTAATATGGCAAGAATACAAGTTTAAACTAAAGTACAACTCTATTAAAGATTAAATCTTCTGAGTAGATGCCTTTAATTCGTCCTCTTTTCTTGCCTTGGGTTTCTTCCTTGGACCTTGGACTTTGGACTTGGCCTTCATTCTGCCTCAGGGCTCAGAAAAATATAAGAGTGGTCCACGACAGACCGGCTTGAAATCATCTATCTGTCGAGCTCCACTTCACTTTTCCACCTCACCATTCTGTCGTCATGGCTGCCACGACAGTAGCCACGACAGCGTTTGCTTCTCGACTTCAGTTCTATGATCTAGCTCATCTAGTTTGCTGCCCTGAGTCTACCGCAGGAGATACCTGCAAAAATAACCAAAATCAATAGCAACTGTGCCATTTTATCTAATTGTGATGTATATGTAGAAATCTATCCTAAATGCAATGAATTGTGCTTGAATGCAGGAGAAATATGGGTAAATGAGGGGTAAAATATAGAACTTTTATACACTCAACACCTTAATCGAATTACTATAAAGCAATTTTCATTTACCATATGCAAAGTTTCATGTTCATATTTTTGGTTCAACTTGTTTAATATTTACTAGAAATTAAGTACATTCCTCAATCTTTCCTAATCAGTATAGCCGAATGCACATTTCAATTTTTCATAGTCATACTAAGTTAGCATACAAGATCAACAACAAATTTCAATTAACTAAGTATCACTACAGGTAGCCTAACAAGTCATATTCATGCACCATTTTGTAGAATCAAACACTCAAACACAATCTAGAGCAATTCATACTACAACATCAACCATAAGCCACCACAATACACAATAACATTTACAAACCGTTGGAATTAAAGTTTTACATTACCAAATCATCACATCCTAATTCATACACTAGTGCCACCATTCTAGGAGTTCTAACAAAATCTTAATTACATACTTTTGATTCCAAAAGTTACTTGATTTAGCTCATTCCCAAAAGATCAACGCCCAAAAGATTAACCTGAGATGGAGTAAGAGGAGTTAATTGAGCAAAAGATTAGTGACTGAGTCAAGCACAATATACATAATGTTTATAATAATTAAGTCTTTCATTGCATTTCTATCCATGTACTTATATATTTCCAATTCTGTAACACCCTAAAACCACCCTAGTTGGAATTATAGGAAAATAACAAGGAAAGTGTAAATATTTTTACACTTGAATAAGATTTATAGTTAACTAAAATAAGTTATGTCATATTAATTTACAATTGGAATAAACATCACACGTATGTTCATGTGTAAACTTAGAGTAATGAAGATTAATTTGTAACTAATATATATATATATATATATATGACTTAGTGGAACTATGTAACTATATATATATATATATGTAATATAAAAGATTAAAATATGAAAATAAATGAAATAAAAGTTATAAAATAATATAAAGATTGTGGGATTTTACATGGTTATGAATTGAACCATGTGTCATTCGTTTATGAAAGCTAATCGGCCACTAAGCCTCCTAACCCCACAAGTGTATTTCCACTTAGTTTTCATCTTCATCTTCATTTTCATTTCCTTCAACCGAAAACTAAGAGCAAAAGAGAGAGAGAATTGTGAATTGAAGCTAAGTGCTGGAAATTAAGCAAGGAAAGCTTGCATGTTATCCTAAGTTCAATGTAAGTGAGTTAGTGTTTCACCGATTTTGTTTTGAGAATTGTAGGACTGTTTTTGATTGATCTCTTGTTAAATGGTTGCTGGAAAATTAATGTTAGATGCTTTATATTGTTGATAGGCTGCTGGGTTCATATGGGTATTGAATGAAATCTGGAAAATCACTTGATTTTAGTTTAGGATTCAAATCTACCCAGAAATGAACAAGTACACTGCCTTGGATTAAAATGCAAATTCGAATAGGTTAGAGGAAAAACTGAAAATTTTTCTAAAGGACAAAGTTGTAGGTCATGAAAAATAATATAGGGTAGAGGTCTTGGAAGCATGAAAATGTTACTGGAATGTCTGGAAAATAATGTTAGAAGTAACGAGTTCTGTTTTGAAATGAAACTGGAGACTGCCTGGGTTAATCACTATTTTGGAAATGTTTAGGGACGAATTTGAGGTCTTTAAAAATTTGGTAAAATTTATAAGAAATAGGGGAATCTAATAATGTTTTATTAGTAACATGATAATGTTGTTAAATGACTTGAAAAATATGTTTAAGGCCAATACAATGCTTAGATAGTGAATTTGGACACATGGAAAATTTGCTAATACGAAGTTCATAATGCCCTGTTTTTGATGAAATTGGAACATGGTTATAATGTACTTAGATGTTTTTAATAGTGGTTAAAAACACAGAATTAAAAGAGCTTTGCATCATAGGTGAATTGGCCCTTAAAGTTGTAAGATAAAATCATGAAACGGTTTAGGTCACTATAAATGCCCTGTTTCCAAAAAATAAACTGTATTGATAGGGAAATGATAAAAATATTTGCTATACATGGTCTTAAATATATGAAAATAAGCTTTCTAGAATGGTAAAGAACTCCAAATTTGGAGTTGTGTGTAAACATTTATGGACAATTTAGTGTAGGTTGCTCAAACCGCCAGTTTGGGGGGGGGGCAGATTCATGCGTTTAAGTGTTTGTGTTGTTTAAATGGTTATATGTGTTTGAAAGATGTTCTAATATGATTTATATATGTTGTTTGGATGTTCAAGAGCAAGATTGTGAATGCCTTTTAGAGGATTCAAGGGTTGGGATACCAAAGAGGAAAGATAAGGGCATAGAGATCAAGGAGCTAACATAAGCTTGGAAGTATTGTGAGTGTAGCTATCTTAGGGTTAGGATTAGCATCCTAACCAATGTATTTATGTTTATTTGATGAGATAATATGAAGCATGCACTGAATCTAATAATGGTTTGGTAAACTTTAATGTAAAGGTGTTTAATCACCTATCGATGCTTTGAGCATCTACTGTTACAAGTTACAAGTTAAATGGTGTAGTTAGACGCCTTGATACATGGTGTACCCTCTGATCTTTGATGCCTTGTGCATCTCCTGTTACATGTTGGTACTTGTTACCTATTGACTTGATTACCTAGTCCATTAATCATCCAAGGCAAAAACATAATGTACTTCCAATAAGACTTAAATGATCATTGAAATGGTGTAATAATACATGATTGACATGCTATATGAAATGATATGTTTGAAAAGGGTAGTGACCCTATTTCAGTGACATGAAAATGTGATCGATGATATGTTATGATATTGTTTTAATTGTATCATTCAATGACACGATTGGTTGTTATGTTATATAAGTTGTGTATATGTTTTGATTACATGATATGTACGAAACTAGCTAAGTCCACTTGAAGCATGAATGAACTAGCTAGGTGAGCTAATGAGTTCTAAGCCTAGCTAGATAACCTTGATCATATGAATAAGACATTAAAAGATTAAATTAGTAATGCTAGGAGCTGCCTCACTAAGTACATATTGTACTTATCACTCTTTTGTTTCCTTCTACCAAAATAAACTGGTTTTGAATCTCCGAAAGCTAATTGATCTTGATCTGGGAGCAATACAAACTAAGTAAGAAAGTATGATATGTAATTTTGTTTCTTGAACTCCTAGGAGGTGGCATAGTTATATGATAATGTGTCACATGCATTTCGAGAACATGTATTTGATAGTTGGTTTGTATAAGCTTAATGGATAATGTTTTGTAATGGTTAATATGTCTATTGTTGTTATGTTAAAGGCTATGTTTTGAGATGTTTATACATATATATTATGCCTAATGTTTGATTAGCTGATTGAATCTTGAATATATTTTGGATTGATGTACTGGTTATTATGTTAGATTGGTTAGGTGAAATTGCATTAGAAAGCTTTGTGGTTCTTGTCTAATTCGAATGAATGAAAAAGGATGATTGGATAATGTTCTTGATCCCTATTGATTCGAATGATATATATATATATATATATATATATATATATATATATATATATATATTTAGGATGGTGATTGTATCTAGTTGATTGATTTGAATGAAAATCACATGAATTGGCTAAGAAGCATTCTGATGCTTTGGTTGTTTTGGGTAGTTCGAATAAACCCTTAAGTTGTTAGGTTGATTGATCATGAAGTATATATGTTTTTGGTTGATTGAGAATGTTTAAAGATGTGTATACTTGTTTTTGTTTGGTTGATATGTTTAAGGTAACATGAGTTTATGCCATGTTTGGTTGTTATGTTAGAACATGTGTGATATGTAAACATGTGTATATGTCTTGTTAGGATGTATTGAAAGTTTTTGATGGCTCACTGAATTGTCTTAATTGTTATGGATTGTTAATAAGTCATATATTGTGCATTATGAGTGTCTGATTAATCGTTATATGTTTTGATGTTCTGATTACATGTTTACATGATTAAATGATACATTATATGTGTTATGTTCCGGTAACGCCTGTCGCTCCTAAATCGGGTGTGGGGTGTTACATAAATTTGCATCAGAGCTTTAGGTTATAGGTCCTAAAGTTCGTACGAGTCTGGATACATCATATATGTTAAACTATGCCACCTAGGAGTCTTATATCGAACTGCTTATGATTTCGCTTCCTAATTTTGATCTTTTCTGAACTCTTAATAGAATGTCTGCGACTAATCTAGCTCGGGAAGATAAAAGTCCCAACGGATCATCGAATAACAATGGGGATAGTGTAGGAATGCAACCTCCCGTTCAACCCGAACAACCTCGAGAGCAACCTCGAGAACCAGTTCCACAACAACCTGAAAATCCGACACTTCAGTCAGCTCAACATGAGTGTCTCCTTAGTATGAAGGAGATGTTCGATCAATTAGTATTGAACATAAGATGAGAACAACCAGCCCAGGTTGTTGCTTCCTCGAGTCGATCTCTGATTGACAAGCTCGCACAACATCGAGCTTCCATATTTAACGGTGCAAATGAGGAGAAGCCAGAAGAAGCCGAGCATTGGCTCGAAAGAACGATTCAAATCTTGACTAAACAACTTCATTGCTCGGACGATCATAAACTTGAATGCACAGTCGCGCTATTAGCCGACGAAGCTCTTAACTGGTGGGAAACCATGATCTTGACCGCTCCTGCCGAGTTAGTCACGTGGAAATTCTTTATTGAGGAGTTCAAGAAAAAGTACATCAACGAACAGTATCTGGCTAATCGTCGAAAGAAGTTCTTATATCTGAAACAAGCCAATCGACCGATTAAACAGTACATCGCTGATTTCTACAAATACTGCAAGTATGGCTCGGAATACATTAAAACCGAGAAATACAAGTGTAAAATGTTTGTTGATGGTCGGACTTCCAAACACTCATGAATCGAGCTATCACCACCGAATCTAAAATGAGAATCACGAAGAAATGTAAGAGCGGTTATTGGGTTGATTAGAAACGAAAGAATGATGATAAGTCACGGTGGTCGAAGAAACCTAAACATCAGAAGGAAGCCTCCTCCAATTATACTCCTGTTACTCGAAGTAATTTCCAATCTCAACACTCGAGTAAGATGGCTATCCCGGTTGTCTCTGTCAACAGCACGAGAAATGCGAAAAAAGCTCCTACTTGCAAGTTCTGTTAGAAGAAACACTTCGACCAGTGCCGAATCCAGTCTAACCTCTGTTTTTCTTGTGGCGGTGATGACCACTATATCCGAGACTGCCCGAAAAGAAATGATCAATCTTCTGCTCGACGCTCTAATTCGAGCTCTATGCCACCTGGCCGAAACAAGAACCCGAGAAAAACTCAGTCGGGTAATCATGGGAAAAACAAGGTTGCCCATTCGAAAGCTACTACTTATCAAGAATCACGAGCCTCAGTTCGTGTCTACCACATTTGTGGCAAAGAAGAAGAAGAATCTTCCAACGTCATTGCGGGTACGGTTGAACTTAACCTTAAGCATGTTTACGCTTTAATTGATTCGGGATCAACCCATTCTTTTATCTGTTCCTATCTGTTAAATGAGCTAAACTTGAAACCTGAAATAGTTAGAATAGGCCTTATAGTTTCAAACCCAATAGGGGGTAACATGCCTATAAATCTAATCTGTAAAGACTGTCAAATAACAATTCGAAATGTACCTTTCTCTTGTAATCTTTATGTTTTACCCAAATGTGAATTTGATTTAGTATTACGACTAGATTGGTTGGGAAAAAACGAAGCCTGGTTGGATTGTCAAAACCGAAGATTATACCTACGAGGGTTAGGAAAAGAATCGATCCTACTGATTGATCAAAAATCGACTTCTATATTTGCTTCCATGATCCTGCAAGATGAAGTAGATTTTGGTTTACCTAACATGCCTGTTGTATATGAATTTCTTGATGTTTTTACCGAGGAACTCCCTTGTCTACCTCCAACTCGGGAAGTCGAATTCAAGATCGAAGTTTAACCCGGAACTAATCCTGTGTCCATTACGCGTTATCGGATGGCACCTGTTGAACTCAAAGAACTAAAGAAGCAAATTCAAGAAGTCGAGGATAAGGGATTCATACGACCCAGTATTTCTCCCTGGGGTGCTCCTGTTCTGTTCGTGAAAAATAAAGACGGTACGATGCGGCTGTGTATCGATTACCGGCAATTGAACAAGGTGACTATCAAGAATACATATCCTCTGCCTAGAATCGAAGATATGTTCGATCAACTCAAGAATGTAGTTGTCTTCTCCAAGATCGATCTCCGATCTGGTTACTATCAAATGAGGGTAAAAGAAGAAGATGCGCCCAAAACTACTTTCAGAACTCGATACGGCCATTAGGAATTTCTGGTGATGCCATTCGGTTTAACGAATGCTCATGCTGCATTCATGGATTTGATGAATCGAGTGTTCAAGCTCTATCTTGACAAATTCATTGTCGTATTCATAGACGACATCCTTGTTTACTCCCGAAACAAGGAAGAACATACTAATCATCTTCGGATTGTGCTTTAGACGCTCCGAGATCACCAACTATTCGCCAAATTCAATAAGGGTGAATTTTGGTTATCCGATGTTTCATTCCTCGGACACATCATTTCTACCGAAGAAAATTCAAGATATTCTTGATTGGAGACCTCCGAGAAATGTGAGCGAAGTTCGAAGTTTTCTCGGTTTAGCCGGGTATTACCGAAGATTTGTGAAATGGTTCTCGGTGATTGCCGCGCCACTAACCAAACTCTTCCGAAAGAATGAAACCTTCGAGTGGTTAGAAAAGCAGAAACGAAGCTTCGACCAAATCAAACAAGATCTGACACATGCCCCGGTCCTTATTTAACCCGAACCGGGAAAAGAATTCATTGTGTATAGTGATGCATCACACTCGAGCCTCGGGTTTATTTTGATGCAAGAAGGAAACATGATCGCATACGCCTCTCGACAATTGAAGCCACACAAAATGAACTATCCTACACACGATCTCGAGCTTGCGGCTATTGTGTTTGCGCATAAAATTTGGCGGCACTACAAGGATCTCAAGCCCTTGTACTGGTGGCAAGGAATGAAAACTACTATCAACGATTTCGTTTCTAAGTGTTTGAACTATCAATAGATCAAAGCCGAGCATCGCGTTCCTACAGGATTGCTCCAACATCTTGAATTTCCGCAATGGAAATGGGAACGAATAACAATGAACTTTGTTACCGAGTTTCCTTGCACACCAAGAAAGAACGATGTTATCTGGGTAATCGTTGATCGATTCACTAAATCTGCTCACTTCATTCCAGTACGAATGAATCTTAGTCTTGAAGCACTAGCCGAGTTGTATATCCGAGAAATCATTCGTTTACATGGAGTTCCAATCTCAATATTCTCTGATCGAGATCCCCGGTTCACAGCTTGTTTTTGGAGGACTCTTCAACAAGCTCTTGGCATAAAGTTGAACCTGAGTACGGCTTTCCATCCACAAAGTGATGGACAATCAGAGCGAGTAATCCAAGTTCTTGAAGACATGCTTCAAGCATGTATCATCGACTTCAGAAAGAACTGGGAAAAAATGTTACCGATAGTCAAATTTGCCTACAACAATAGCTTCCAATCTTCGATTCAAATGGCTCCTTTCGAAGCAATGTATGGAAGAAAATGTCGAACGCCTCTATGTTGGTCCGAACTCGGAGATAACAAGGTGTTAGGATCACAATTTCTTCGAGAAACCGAAAAACAAGTTCTGATTTTCCATTCTCGATTAAAGAAAGCCTTCGATAGACATAAGTCATACACTGATCTGAAGCGTAGAGACATCCAGCATGAAATCGGTGACAAGGTATTACTTAAGGTGTCTCCATGGAAGAAAGATTTCTGCTTCGGAAAACGAGGAAAGCTAAGTCTTCGATTCATTGGACCTTTCAAGGTTGTTGAAAGAATCGGTCCTGTAGCTTATCGACTCGCTCTACCTCCCGAGTTCGATAAGATTCATAATGTCTTCCATGTGTCTATGCTCCAACGATACTGATCTGATCCGAGTCACATTCTTGAGCCAAAAGAAGTTGAGCTCAATCCTGATCTTTCATACAAAGAAGAACATGTTCAAATCCTCGATCGAGAAGTCAAGAGACTTCGCAACAAGAACGTTCCCCTCGTCAAAGTTCTTTGGAGGAATCGTAAAGTCAAAGAAGCGACGTGGGAACCTGAGGACACGATGAAGAAGATATATCCTCACCTGTTTGATTCAGGTAAAATTCAAGGACGAATTTTCTTTAAGGGGGAGGAGTTGTAACACCATAAAACCACCCTAGATGGAATTATAGGAAAATAACAAGGAAAGTGTAAATATTTTTACACTTGAATAAGATTTATAGTTAACTAAAATAAGTTATGTCATATTAATTTACAATTGAAATAAACATCACATGTATGTTCATGTGTAAACTTAGAGTAATGAAGATTAATTTGTAACTAATATATATATATATATAAGTTAGATGATATGAAAATGTAAATTAGTATACATATATGGCTCGATGGAACTATGTAACTATATATATATATATATATATATATATAATATAAGGGATTAAAAATATGAAAATAAATGAAATAAATGTTATAAAATAATATAAAGATTGTGGGATTTTACATGGTGATGAATTGAACCATGTGTCCTTCGTTTATGAAAGCTAACCGGCCACTAAGCCTCCTAACCCCACAAGTGTAATTCCACTTACTTTTCATCTTCATCTGCATTTCCTTCCACCGAAAACTAAGAGCAAAAGAGAGAGAGAGAGAACTGTGAATTAAAGCTAAGTGCTGGAAATTAAGCAAGGAAAGCTTGCATGTTATCCTAAGTTCAATGTAAGTGAGTTAGTGTTTCACCGATTCTGTTTTGAGAATTGTAAGACTGTTTTTGATTGATCTCTTGTTAAATGGTTGCTGGAAAATTCATGTTAGATACTTTATATTATTGATAGGCTACTGGGTTCATATGGGTATTGAATGTAATCTGGAAACTCACTTGAATTTAGTTTAGGATTCAAATCTACCCAGAAATGAGCAAGTACACTGCCCAGGATTAAAATGCAAATTCGAATAGGTTAGAGGTAAAACTGAAACATTTTCCAAAGGAAAAAGTTGTAGATCATGAAAAATATTATAAGATAGTTGTCTTGGAAGCATGAAAATTTTACTGGAATGTCTGGAAAATTATGTTAGATGTAACGGGTTCTGTTTTAAAATGAAATGGGAGACTGCCCGGGTTAATCACTATTTTGGCAATGTTTAGGGACGAATTTGAGGTCTATAAAATTTGGTAAAATTTATAAGAAATAGGGGAACCTAATAATGTTTGATTAGTAACACGATAATGGTGTTAAATGACTTGAAAAAATATGTTTAAGGCCAATACAATGCTTAGATAGTGAATTTGGACACATCTGGAAAATTTGCTAATATGAAGTTCATAATGCCCTGTTTTTGATGAAACTGGAACATGGTTATAATGTACTTAGATGTGTTTAATAGTGGTTAAAAATTCCGAATTAAATGAGCTTTGCATCATAGGTGAATTGGCCCCTAAAGTTGTAAGATAAAATCTTGAAACAGTTTAGGTCACTGTAAATGCCCTGTTTTCAAACAATAAACTGTATTGATAGGGAAATGATAAAAAAATATGTGCTATACATGGCCTTAAAGATATGAAAATAAGCTTTCTATAATGGTAAAGAACCTTTAATTTGGAGTTGTGTGTAAAAAGGTGTAACCCCCTAAACCCGGCGTAGAAGAAAAGACCGAATTTAGAAAGTTACGTTTGAAAACGTTTCCCTCAAGAAATCCAATTTTGGAAATTATACTTTTAACTTAAAATAAAATAACAGTGATTTAATAAATATCTTATTGTAAATAAAAATAGAAAATTTCATAATAAATATTATAATGTTTATATAAAATCTCTAAAATAAAATCATAATAAAAGGATTCTAGAAAAATAATTCCAAAACATAAATAGTCTAAAATTACATCCATGTCCCAAAATAATAAATTAAAATCGGATTAAACTAAAATAGTTTCACACTGAATAATAAAATGTGAGATCCTCCAAGTACCACGTCGCCTAAAGAGTCTGAGTATATCTGAAAAGAGAAACTATGGGGGAGTAAGCTAAAGAGCTTAGTGTGTCTCTAAAGTGCAAGAAAACCATAGTCGTAAAACATAGTATTATTTTCTTAAAATTCTTTAAAAAACATGATACAATATCACAAACATAATGCAATGCACCCAACTAAGTCCGCCAAAAATGAGGAAGGTTCCCACAACCTCCTCCTTACGTCCGCCAATCCGAAGTGGAATTCAGCCTGAAGGGTGAAACCACTAAACTTCCTCCTTACAAATCCCAACACATGCTCATACATATATGATGTTTAAAATTAAAGTTTCATAAAAACCAATTCCGTAAATCCGATATTCCATAACATAATTCATAAATCATAGTCCATAAATCCATAAATCATAGTTCCGTTAGTCTGATGTTTCATAAATCATACTTAAAAATACATTCTAAAATCATATGCATGTGATGTCAACCGTACAAACAATAATGCATCAACACAGAGAAATCATGTAGCACAGTAAGAAAACACACCTTAGCCAAGCTATACTCAACCTACAGAATGATGTGATTTTCCATGATCAGAAGTATTGGATCCAACTGTATCGGTACCGAACTAAACTTGGGGTTGAAGGGATTAACGAACAAGAAGGGGTATAGAGCGGTGGAGATTAAAAGATAAGAATTTAACAAATCAATAAGGGATTTTAGCTGCATGAAACTATATAAAAAATAGGGTTCTTGGGTGATCTTATTTGAACTATGTGTGTATATATATAGGGAGAGAGTTGGTGGTGGTAGGTTATTAGAAATTGATTAGGTTTAGAATTACTATATATACATATATAAAAACCATATAATAATAATAATAATAATAATAATAATAATAATAAAACCACACGACATTGAAGGAAAACAATGTTTTGCAATACTAAATGGGTAAAAAAACATAGGTTTCGCTGATAAAAACATGGGGATGGGTTTTTAGAATAAAATAATAATATAAAAGAATTGTAGTTATAAAAGGAACAAAACTGAAGTAACCGAGTTTGATTAGCATTTAAAAACAAAATGGGTTAATCACCCAACAGGTTCTCAAACTTCTGATTTGTTCTATAAAGTCGTAAAATTATTATTAAAGATCATTAACTCTCAAAATTCTCAATTTGGCTATAAGAATTTAAAATTAGGGTTTTTGAATTAAAATTCTCAAATAAAAAGAGTTTTGAATTTAGGGATTTCAAAATTAGGTTTCTAAATTAAGGATTTTTTTTCAAATCTAGGGTTTACAATTTGGGCGTAATTTTTGGGTGTTACAAAAGGTGTGGACAGTTTTGTGTAGGTTGCTCAAACTGCCAGTTTGGGGGGGGGGCAGATTCATGTGTTTAAGTGTTTGTGGTGTTTAAATGGTTATATGTGTTTGAAAGATGTTCTAATATGATTTATATATGTTGTTTGGATGTTCAAGAGCAAGATTGTGAAGGCATTTTTGAGGATTCAAGGGTTGGACTACCAAAGAGGAAAGATAAGGGCATAGTGATCAAGGAGCAAAAATAAGCTTGGAAGTATTGTGAGTGTAGCTATCTTAGGGTTAGGATTAGCATCCTAACCAATGCATTTATGTTTATTTGATGAGATAATATGAAGCATGCAATGAATCTAATAATAGTTTGGTAAACTTAAATGTAAAGGAAGAAAGATTAAAGGAAATGATCATATGTTATATGTTTAATGCTAGTTGAGATTGTTAATGAACTATGTGATTTGCTATGAAGTTTAGGATAGTCGAGATACATGATATGAGCCTAAATGTGAAACTTAGCTACTGTTTTGATGATTATATGATTGAAATGATACATTTTGCTTGCTGAAAATTCTATTGAACATGATCTTGAATGTTTTTTCATGCAAGGTTGATATGAACTTGCTACATGGACTTGTAATGTGATTGTTAAACAAGTGTTTGATTTTGTTGAAATATTAAAAGACATAATAAGTCCTTGGTTGACTCATGGTCCTTAGGTAGAAGGGCATGCATTATAGTCTGAGCTCTACTAATTTAAAGGTGGTTAGTCACGTATTGATGCTTTGAGCATCTATTGTTACAAGTTACAAGTTAAATGGTGTAGTTAGACGCCTTGATACATGGTGTATCCTCTGATCTTTGATGCCTTGTGCATCTCCTATTACATGTTGGTACTTGGTACCTATTGACTTGATTACCTAGTCCATTAATCATCCAAGGCAAAAACATAATGTACTTCCAATAAGACTTAAATGATCATTGAAATTGTGTAATGATACATGATTGACATGCTATATGAAATGATATGTTTGAAAAGGGCAGTGACCCTATTTGAGTTACATGAAAATGTGATCGATGATATGTTATGATCTTGTTTTAATTGTATCTTTCAATGACATGATTGGCTGCTATGTTATATGAGTTGTGTATATGTTTTGATTACATGATATGTATGAAACTAGCCAAGTCTACTTGGAGCATGAATGAACTAGCTAGGTGAGCTAATGAGTTCTAAGCCTAGCTAGGTAACCTTGATCATATGAATAAGACATTAAAAGATTGAATTAGTAATGTTAGAAGCCGCCTCACTAAGTACATATTGTACTTATCACTCTTCTGCTTCCTTTTTCCAAAATAAACAGGTTTTGAATCTCCGAAAGCTAACTGATCTTGACCCGGGAGCAATACAAGCTAAGCAAGCAAGTATGATACGTAATTTTGTTTCTTGAACTCCTAGGAGGTGGCATAGTTATATGATAATGTGTCACATGCATTTTGAGAACATGTATTTGATAGTTTGTTTGTATAAGCTTAATGGATAATGTTTTGTTATGGTTAATATGACTATGGTTGTTATGTTAAAGGCTATGTTTTGAGATGTTTACACATATACGTTATGCCTAATGTTCAATTAACTGATTTGAATCTTGAATATATTTTGGATTGAGGTACTGGTTATTATGTTAGATTGGTTAGGAGAAATTGCATTAGAAAGCTTTGTGGTTCTTGTCTAATTCGAATGAATGAAAAAGGATGATTGGATAATGTTCTTGATCCCTATTGATTCGAATGATATGTATATATATATATATATATATATATATATATATATGTTTAGGATGGTGATTGTATCTAGTTGATTGATTTGAATGAAAATCACATGAATTGGATAAGAAGCATTCGAATGCTTTGGTTGTTTTGGGTAGTTCGAATAAACCCTTAAGTTGTTAGGTTGATTGATCATGAAGTATATATGTTTTTGGTTGATTGAGAATGTTTAAAGATGTGTATACTTGTTTTTGTTTGGTTGATATGTTTAAGGTAACATGAGTTTATGCCATGTTTGGTTGTTATGTTAGAACATGTGTGATATGTAAACATGTGTATATGTCTTGTTACGATGTATTGAAAGTTTTTGATGGCTCACCGAATTGTCTTATTTGTTATGGATTGTTAATAAGTCATATGTTGTGCACTCTTATTGTCTGATTAATCGTTATATGTTTTGATGTTCTGATTACATGTTTACATGATTAAATGATACATTATATGTGT
Organism: Hibiscus trionum; assembly: GCA_030270665.1. Lineage (NCBI taxonomy): Eukaryota > Viridiplantae > Streptophyta > Magnoliopsida > Malvales > Malvaceae > Hibiscus > Hibiscus trionum. The sequence goes on along the minus strand of BSYR01000026.1, from coordinate 32,054,846 downwards.
TTTGTTCCGGTAACGCCTCTCACTCCTAAACCGGGCGTGGGGTGCTACAAATTCAATCAAAACATATGGAACCACAAACATCATCATTTCAGTTCGAATTAATAAAGGAATTAGACATAGAATTTGAGCATTATGGAAGCCACCAAAATAGTTCATGCTTTCTATATACAATCTAACTAGTTAAGTACTAAAACTCCAATAGCAATACCATACATTTACACGATTACATGATTTTACTACAATCAATTCAAATAATATAAGTTTCTAGAGATTCTATCTTCATCTCCTTCAATCTTTATAATGGTTCATGAAGTGGCAATTTCTCTAAGTTTAAATCTTACTATAGCCTTGAGACTCAAAAATTCAGTATAGATACTTGATCCCTCAACCAAACTATCGCCTGAAAACAATATGGTACACAAGTACTGGTCAAACCCTCCTAATGTCGCCCAATGACCATACAAGAACTTTCCTCCTACTGTCACCAAGTAAGGACCCCTATCTTGGACCGTAGTCCACCCCGACACTGAGCTCTATGGACTCTATGGCATGCCAATTATATCTACGACTAACTCGAGACCAAGGCTTACAATATTACCATTTCATTAATCTTTTATGCAACATTATAATCAATATGCACTACTTGTGCTAATATCCTCTTGTTAAGGGTTCAAGATCAATTCCATTATCAATAGTATAGCACCAATGTATTAAATCAATGGTCAAAGATGTATCTTCCATTATTAATGTGCATAGTTTCCTTAACAATCACAATGAATTCAACAACCTATAACAATGTATTCAATAATCAATGGTACTCTAACTTTGCACCTTATAGAGTCAAGTTCTGTACATTATCATTATCATAACAATACTCATCATATTTCCATCTCAATCAATCAATGGGTTCCGATGCAAGGTCTACCAATTGTACAAACACTAAGTAATCCTCAAGAATTACTTACCCAACCTCCTTAGTAGCTTAGCCCTTTCAGTCTTTAAAAAAACATGTATTCATGGTTGTATCAATCTAATAGGAAAGACAATGATTGGAAGGGTGAAGTTCCCTTCCGAGATTATAGGCTACACTCACAAGATGTTTCCAAGCTAATGGTGATCTCGAATCACAACCCCTTTCAATCTAGCAGTTTGATGATCTCGTTAGCTCTCTTTTCTTCAGGATCCTCTTGGTCTAACAATTTCAATATATATATATATATATATATATATATATATATATATTCCATTAGGCACTTACATTACTCATTTAATGTTCACAAAAACATGCATCAAAGTCTTAGTTACAAGTTACCTAGCTATTCGACAGCTTTAGACCTTATCAAACTAATCTATATGTTCATTAACAATCAATTCCTACATCCTCAAGCAAGCACTAATCACACAAGGTATATTCATATATAAATTAAGATTTTTACACATGATTTTATATCTGATCCGTAGCATTAACAACCCTTTTATATCAACATTTACACTTTATTGGATACAATACTATATGCCCTTTAATCCAAAAGTAGAGCATCCTTGCATATTTTAAGATATCAACCTAAACAGTCCATGTTAAACTTTATTGCACTAATTTCATCGATACAATGATTGTATTATACATGAAATCACTTAGCAAATCAACAAACAAGTAGGACAGTTCGTAAACACACGAAACAATTCCCTTAATTCACAAGAACATTTATAACAGTTTCCATTCTACTATCTATAGCCAGCCCCTCGGTCATGGCAATCATCGAGTGATCCATTTTATGCCTATTTTCCTGTTCATTATCTTATAACAGAGCATCCCGAAACAATATGTATTTGTTCATATAATTTGGTTTTGTCACAACATTTACACATCAATGGCCATTAGGCTAATTCGAACTATAGTGGTGAAACATTTTAACACTTTTATTGAATTCTAACTCCTAGTTTCCATAGTCAATCGATTCTCTCTATATACAATAGCCCTATTATGCATTAATTCATACTAAGCAATTGTGTAAAAATCCCATATTTTCTTGTAAACCCCAATTGTAGAACTTTGTATTTCCAATCCTATTTGTTCAATTGGGTTGAGTGCTTGTAAAAAGGGATACATTTGTATTGAGAGATACTAGTCTTTAGCCTTAAAATTCTTTGTATTACTTGAGTGAGGATTGGGTCAAAATTTGGGTAGAAAATTTGACCGGTATTGTAAAGGTTACCTCCTAAGCCTAGAAAAGGGGAAGAGCAATTAGTGGATTGTTGGAAAATCCTTAGTGGTAGCTAAGATAGTGGATGTTGAGTTCAATTGGAACTTGAACCACTCTAAACTCTCTTGTCTAGCAAATTTTAATTTTCCACTCCACCACCAAAATTTCTAAAAATCCAATTCACCCCCTCTTGGCTTAAATCGATTCTTCGATCCACTCAACAATTGGTATCAGAGTCTACCTATTTGAAGGATTAACAACCACAAGAGGAGTTCCTAGGAGAGTGTGATCATTTCTAAAGACAAGCCATGTCATCTACTTCAACCTCCAACCTCTATGAGTCACAATCAACCACTAAACAACCCTTCTTCAATGGGGACAACTACCCATATTGGAAGAATCAGATGTGTCTCTTCATCAAGTCAACGGATTACATGGTTTGGGATGTAGTGGAAGAAGGCCCTTACATTCTGGTTAAGAGAACCGATGAAGGAAGACTAGTTTCGAAAGTAAAGTCGGAGATGACTGAGGAAGATAGACGAAAGATGCAAGTCAATGACAAAGTTTTACATATCATATTTTGTGCACTTGGTCCGGATATCTACTCAAAGGTTTCATCTATCGAAAGTGCAAAGGAAATGTGAGACACTTTGGAGACAACTTATGAGGGCATTAGTGATGTGAAAGAGACGAAGAACGGGTTGCTAAACTTGAGCTATGAGAATTTTAAGATGGACCCCGATGAGAGAATCTCAAAGATCTTTTGTAACACCCCAATTTTGGGCTTAGAAGATTAGGGTCTGATCGGACCGGTCTGAGAAACGGTTTGAATATAAAAGGAGGTTTTAAGGTACGCCTAGTTCGGGATGCTTAAAAAATATACAAAAATATCTAAAAATCCTCATTTAATATATTTAAGAAAGTGGTGAAATCAATTTTACAAAATAAGGGTTGGAAATACTACATTTCGATGTAGTGACCAAAATGCGATTTTTGCAAAGTTTAGTAGTGACTGTTTTGTAAAAGATTGAAACTTTGAATCTTTAAGGAGCTAATTACCCAAAATGTTTTTCTCCAGATTTTTTCCTTAATTTGGGTGATTTAATTAATGTTTAATTAAATAAAAGAAAGGAGAAAACTACTTTTTGACTTTCTTAACTACCTTTCTCTAATTTTCTCTCATTCCTTTTTCTCTCAAAATCCTATCATCCAAACACCTTTTCTCCAGAAAAATTACATTAATTCGTACTTCAATTGATGAGATTTTCAACAATCATTGGTTCCTAATCAATCTTGCAACAAATCCTATTGATTTCCACATTGCATTTTCATGGAATTTTTCCCAAATCAAGGAGAAATCATCTTTTAGAGGTAAGATTGTTCTTCTCCTCTAAATACTCAGTTCTTTACTGAAATTCCCAAGTTTTCAATCCTTTATTAAAGTTTTATAAACGGTTTTAATGTTAGAAACAAGATTTTGGCTTAAAACTCAAGATTTTGGAAGAGATCTTGAAGATTTTCGTTGTAATTGATTGAGCTCTGTTTTGAGATAGTTCTATAATGTATTTTGGATGTTAAATGATGTTAGAAATGAGGTTTTATCAATCCAATCCCGAATAGGTTGTGTTTCCTAAATTTTTGCTTATGAAAATGGTGGTTTTAGAGGTGTTCTTGGTGTTCTGTTATAGCTGGAGGTATAAGGACGAGTTTAGAGTTGTTTTTGAAGTTAATTGATGTTTAGAAATGATTAGAAGTGATGGATCTTGGTTGTGTTAAGTTTTGGAAGAGTTTGGAAGTGATTTCGGTTGTGTATGGTGGCCGAAATTTTGGTTTTAGGTAGAGCAGCGAGTTTAGGAGTGTTTCCTGAAGATTTCAATGCATGATGATGCATTAATCCTCTGCTTTGATGTGTCTAAAATAGGGGAGACATCTTCGGACACTTTTGGAGTTGATCCGGAGGCTTAATTGGCGTTTCGGCAAGCAAGCGAAACGAAATCGGTGAGTGCGTTTGGGTTTGAAGTCCATGAGGACAAAAATACAAGGTTTGGGGATTTAGGAAAGGTTAGAAACACCTTCCTAAGTCCGGAAGTAAGTATGGCTTGTTTTGATCTCTCTAAAGTGGTGTTTAGCCCCAAAATGCTTTTACATGCTCATGGTTAGAGATTGTTAAATTCCTACTATTTTTATGCATGTTTTGGAGCATGAGATTATGCTTGTAAAGATGTCATGAGATGGCATGTTGCATTGAATAGATTTGAGCTTTTGGTTTGAAGCAAAGTATGATTTATGATTTGAAATGTGGTGAGAAAACTCTTGAGTTTTATTGCATGAAAAACAGTAGGTGAGATGATATTTTAACACATTATATTGGCATAGATGTTGAGAAACTTACCGAATATAATTGATCGATCAATAGGATGAGAGTGCACTATAAACTAAAAATTCGTACGTGCTCTTTGGTTAAGCCAAAGGGAGATTTTCCGATGATGGGCATTCCATCGGGTAGGACTTGGTGAAATACCCAAGCTTTGTGGCGATGAGAGATTCCTCCATGTGAGTACGGTGATGAGAGATTCCACCGGAAGTTGTGTTGCTAGACAAGTGAGTACGGTGATGTGAGATTCCACCAGAAGAGTCTAGTTTAGAAATGTGTCTGCATATCCGAGTATTAATGAGATGCGAAATGCCAATATAATTGATGAAATGGTTTTTGTTACACATGTACCTTGATGAAATGATTTATGCTATGAGATATGCATATGTGTTTTGTTTAGAAATGCTTTGACAATAAAAGCATGTGAATGGCCTTGCCATGAGTTTTGCATTGGTTTTAATGCATGAGATAGAATGAAGGTACATGTGATTTCAATGAGTTTTGCTTTGAAAGATTATCAAGCATGAGAAAGAGATGAGCATGTGGTTTAAAAGCTTTGATGAAAGTGTTTTCTAAAATTGCATTATTGTGTTGGTTTCTTTAGAGCATGCCTCACTAAGCAATTGTTCTTACGCTCTCTTTTACCAATAATGCAGATAATTGAGGTGTTTAAGGGCATCAAGGAAGCTAAGTTTGTCCAAGGGATTCCAAGCTCATGTATGGTGAAGTTTTCGTACACTATTAGTTTTGATAAATTGGCAATGAGAACTTAAGATTTGTTTTGGGAGATGTGTTAAACTCCCTATGGTTGTGGCATGTTTGCTTTGGTTGGTTTGAATTGTAAATGGCCTTAAATGTTTAATTTGAAGTTTGATTGCCTATTTGGTTTTGTTAATAGGAAGCATGCCTCTAGATTTGTGAGTTTTCGTGTTTGATGTTATGAAGGTGTTTAGGAGTTCTAAATATGTACCTCATACGTTTGATGACTTGTTGATATGCTTGGGGAGTCTTTTGGATGTGATTGATCGGGTTTATGCATGAAAAACCAGCATTTCCTGCTGTTTCTGGGCAAACCGTATCGAAACACCCCCTAGTGTTTCGAAACGGGGGCCTGAAATGGTCTTCGTGTTTTGAAACGCTAAGGGATGTTTCGAAACGATTTGGCTACTGGAAGGCCTCGTTTCGGAACTGGTCTCGGAACCAACCCGCGTATCGAAATGGTCAATGCTGTTTTGATCCTGCGTTTCGATACATCAGGTGGGTGTTTCGAAACAGTTGACCGTTGGGCTCGGATTTGAATGGTGCTGAAGTTTGCAAGCTTTACATTTTAGTCCCAAATGTTGGAGTTGCAATTGCTTTAGTTTGAGATGTTCAATTATGATGAAATTTGGTAGTGAAGCATGTAACATGACTAATTTCATATTGGTAACATTAAAATCAGTTAAGACCTTCTAATTTACAGAAATTACAAAATGGTCCTTAAACTTGTAATTAGTGCAATTGAGTCCCTGTATGTCATCCGATCGCTGTGCCATTCTCAAATATGTTTTATGAGTACTCACTTAGGGTTAATGTGTATCTAGACAAGATTAAAAAGAAAAAAAGGGTCGTGAATCAAGGTTGACTTACGGGTTGACTTTGGTTTTCCCCGTGTAATCTTCGTAGTTTGGGTCAACCGTCTAGGCCGGGCTAAGGGGGTTACATGTTTGATCAGTTTTCGATCATCATCAATGGCCTTAAAGGATTCGGTGAAGTAATTCCCGAAGATAAGCTAGTGAAGAAGCTTCTATACTCTCTCCCGGAGTCTTGGGATGGTAAGAGGACGACCATCATTGAAGCAAAGAATTTGAAAACTTTAAAGCTTGATGAGCTTGTTGGGTCTCTTCTTACACATGAGATTATGAAGCAAGGAAGAGAGGAAGATAAGAAGAAGGAAGAGAGAAGGATAGAGAATCATGAGGTAGAAAAGAAAAAGAAGCTAGTAGTTGCTCTCAAAGCCTCTATACATGAGGAGAGCTCTTCTAGTGAGGAGGAAGACTTTGAGGAATTGGCTATGATAGCCAAACGATTCTCACGGTTCATGAAGTCCAACCAAGAGAGAAAACTTCAAAGAAAGATGGACTTCAAGAACAAAAGCAAAGAAGAAGAGAGGGACCAAATCATTTGCTTTGAGTGCAAGAAGTCAGGTCACATACGTTCTGATTGCCCTCAACTCAAGAAGAAGGGCTTTGAGAAGAAGAAGAAGCTCAAAGCCAAGCTTGCTACTTGGAGTGATGAGGAGTCATCCGAGGATGAGGAACATGAACTGGCCAACCTTTGCCTCATGGCTCTTGAGGAGGATTCCTCCATGGTAACATCTAACTCATCTACTTTTGATTTTACATTTGATGAATTACATGAAGCTTATGACGAGTTACAAGAGGTATACGATGAGTTAGTTGAGAAATTTAAGGAGTCTGTTTTAAAAAATAAAAAGATCATTTCCGATTTAAATGCTAAAAATGACTTACTTTCTCAAGCTAACTTAAAATTTGAGAAAAATATCTTAGGTTTACAAGATGAACTTAAATTCTTTCAAAATGAAAATGTAGACTTAAACAAACTTATTTCTCAATGTAATATTGAACATCAAAAGGTGTTAGATGAGCTTAATGAGCTCAAAAAGTCTTTCAAGAGTGTTGGTAATGTGAAAAATGAGATAGGTGAATCATCTAGAACAAACCAACCTAAAAGAAAGAACGATAACTACAAACAAAGTGGCTCTTATAGGCATAATAGAACTAAAATAATTAGAAGTGTATGGGTTCCTAAGGAACTTGTCAAATATAATAATGTTGATGCCATGATACCTTGGATTCCTAAGGGAACCAAGCTTTTGGGAGCTAACACTCGTGGACCCAAAATGATTTGGGTACCAAAAATCAAAGTTTAATTTCTTTGTTTGTAGGGGGAGCATTGCTACAAGGCCAAAGCACAAAGTCAAAACTCATGGTACCTTGATAGTGGATGCTCGAGGCACATGACCGGAGACAAGAGTCGATTCATGGACTTAAAGCTAAAAAGTGGAGTAGTAGTGACATTTGGTGACAACTCCAAAGGCCACATTGAAGTTATTGGATCCATAGGTAATCACTCTACTATACTCATTGAAAATGTTTTGTATGTCAATGGTCTAAAACACAATTTATTGAGCATTAGTCAATTGTGTGATAAATGATTTAATGTCTTGTTTGATAAAAATGGGTGTAAAATTGTTGACATTAAATCAAATAAAATAATGCTCATTGGTCATCGCATAGGTAACATTTATATGGTGCATCTAGATGATATTCATACATCTCATGCATGTTTTGTTGCTCAAGATGAAAATGATGCATGGTTATGGCATAGGAAACTAGGACATTCTAGCATTAGTGTTTTAGAAAAATTAGTTTCCCTAAATCTAGTTAGAGGTTTACCCAAGATTAAGTTCTCAAATGATAAAATATGTGATGCACGCTCTAAGGGTAAACAACATAGATCATCCTTTAAATCCATTAATGATGTTTCTACAAGTAGGTGTTTACAACTAATTCATATGGATCTATTTGGGCCAATTAGGATGTAACGGCCTAGTTTTGGGCCTAGATGTTTTAGACAACAGATCGGGCCGGTCGAGGACGGTTCGAATCGCGTAAGGTGATTTTGGGAAATCAAGGATTGGGATAGGATAAAATTGTGATAAAAATTGCTAAAATCCTCTAAAAATATAATTAAGAGGTTGGTCAAGTCAATTTTATAAAAAGGGTTTTGAAAATGGACATTTTGGGCAGTGACCAAATTGTAAAGATTCAAAACTAGGAAAAATGTAATTTTTAAGGTGGAAGCCAAAATCTTAGAATCTTTAGGGGGATTTAAGTCAATTTGACCTTTCTTCAATATGACATGTGATTTAAAAGGTTTTAATTAAATGATATTTAATTAGATTTTTATATTAAATAACTAAAAGGTAGTTAATGGGATTTTCATTTACGTAACTACCAATTCCCTCTCATTTTCAGCCAAACACTATTTTCTCTCATATTTTTCCAGAATTCTTCCTCCCAAAAACTCTCTCAACATTTCCTAAATCATTTCCAAGAAATCTTCCTTAATTCTTCAAGACTTTTGTAAGGAAAACTTGTCATCTATTGAAGGAAACAAGGATTGGAGGTAAATCCGTTCTCAACCTCTAATCTAAGTTCTTTATTGAAATTCCCAAGATATTTGGCTTCTAAACACTATTTTTGATTGAGTTTTCAATATAGTTTTGATTTGAAATCAAAATCTTGTGAAATTGTGGATGAAATCTTGATTTTCGGACTTGATGAGTTGGGCTATGTTTTGTGTTGATTTTAATTGATTTCTAAGTTGGTTTAGATGTTAAAATGATGTGTTAATATCCTAGATCTCGAAATCCTTGAGATCCTTGAGGTTCTTGGTTATTTTAGGTGAGATTTTGGGGTGTTTTGGTGGAATCTTGCTTGCTGGGAGTATAAGGATGAGTTAGGATGTTTATTAGATGTTGTTTGATGTTGATAATTGTTTGGAAGTGATGTATGGTGGCTGAGGTTGGTTTAGGAAGCAATCGATTGAGTTTTTGGTTGTTTTGGAAGGGTATTTTGGTGTTGTTTGAGTGGGAAACGAGTGTATGAATTGTTGCTGGTGTTAGAATGCATTTTAATTCATTTAGATCTCTATTTTGATGATGTGAAAACAGGGGATCTTGATCCGGGAGCAAACGAGGTGATTTTGGAGGCTCTGGAGGTGTAATTTCCGTGTCGGAGAACGAGGCTTCGCGTATCGGTGAGTGGAAATGCAATTTCCTGCCTTGTAATGCTTTGAGCGTGACCTTGGGAGCTTAGTGTAAGTTTGACACACTTAACTAAGCTCGAGTGTAAGTGTTTTAGTAATCCCTCTTTTGGAAATGTGCTATGCTTGATGAAATTGCACTTGATGTAAGAGTGGATTTGTTTACTGTTTTTAAGCATGGTTTAATGCTGGATTTTTAATGTCATATGTTAAGGATGCACTAGGTAAGTGATCCCTGGTTTGCATGCGTTGAATGCATATGATATTAGCATGTGATGCTTGTTGAAATGGCATTGTGGCTATGTTTGTTATAACAGTGGATTAATGTGGATAAATGATTATATTGGCAAGTGATGGAAATGGTTTTTGGTTACTTTAATCAGATATAGTTAGCCAGCTATAGGATTGGGTGCACCGTGAATAAAGTCGCCTTGGATGTCGAGGGGTTGTGATTGTACCGTAAACTCCATCCAAGTACCTTAACGATTGAGGTAAGATCACAATGGTGGTTGTAAATTCCGCGTGTGGATCTTGTGTTATGTGTCTCGTGCTCTCGTTAGTGGAATTATACAACTACCGATGAATGGTGTTGAGGGTTTGAGATTGTACCGTTATACTCCACCACGAGTGTCACAACAATAGAGGGTTGCTCTTGTGTGTGAGCCTTAAGTAGTCCGGTAGTGTGTATGAAGCGTGTGGGACAACGCTTGTAATCCGCGTATCCGATTGTGTCTTGTGTTGAAATGGTTTATGGATTATCACTTGTGACCCAATATAATGTAAATGAATAAAGTGAAGCATGAGATGCTTGTCTATGATGCAAGGATGCATGAGATAATTGTGTATGATGCAAGAATGTATGAGATGCTTGGTAAAGCATGAGCAATGCTTTAATTGCTGTTTATGTTGTTGCATATGAGCATGTGTTTGTAAAATGCATTGATGTCTTGAGAAGAGATGATTTATAAAAAGGCATATGATAAAAGTGGTGGCTTTGCAAGCCATGTTAAATGCATTGATGAATGTTGTTTTAGCGGTTCTCACTAAGCTTTATGCTTACGCTATTTTGTTTCATCAATGCAGAGAATTGAACATTTGAAGGCAGCCCAAAAGCAAGAGGAATCCAAGGCTTTGCTAAAGAGATTTATGTGGTTCATCTTTAGTGTAATAAGTGGCAATGGGGGTTATTTATACTTTGGAATGCTTGAGGATGTTTCCCTTTACTTTGAGCATGTTAGATTGCCTATATTTGAGCTGTAAATGGCCTTTGGTGTTTGGATTTTGGTTTGTATGACTTTATAGCTTGTTATGGTTTTGGTAAACTAGGGAGCATGCCTTTTGTACCTATGATTGCATAAATGATGTCATGACCTAGTTCAAGCTTCATAAATATGGTCTATGGTATGTATATGAGATGTATGTATGTTGTGGTATGTTTCGGGTAGGGTTCGAATGTGAAAAAGCATGAAAACCAGCAAAATCTGTTGTTGCAGGGCAGGGTGTATCGAAACACCCTTATCTGTTTCGAAACAGGGGCCCGAAATGGCCATAGTGTTTCGAAACAGATGAAAGTGTTTCGGAACACTTTGGCTACTAGTAGATCCTGTTTCGATATGGGTTCCGAAACGAGCTCGAGTACTGAAACGGTCAATTCAGTTTCGATACGGCCGTTTCGATACCAGGGTAGGCGTTCCGGAACGGATGACCGTTGGATTTGAATTTCGAACTGCCCTGAGTTTCTGATTCTTACATTTTGGTCCTAAATTGTTGGCTGCTTAAATTAATGAGTTTGAATGATCCGTTTTAGTTGGTTTTTGACATGATGGTATGTTATGTGTTTAATTGTTGTTTGGTAATATTAAAATCATGAAAGTCCCTGTAATTTGTGGAATTTGCAGTTTAGTCTTTAAAAGTCAAATGTATGCAATTGAACCCCTAATTGAATTCTGATCGCTGTGCCGCTTTCTCCTAATCACTTTGCTGAACTCATAGGTTAATAATATGCATCTAGTGAAGATAATAAGAAAAAAAGGTTTGTAAATCAAGGTTGACTTTCGGGTTGACTTTGGTTTTCCCCGTGTAATTTTCGTAGTTCGGGTTAAACGTCTAGACCGGGCTAAGGGGGTTACATTTGGTGGTATCAGAGCCAGGTTACGAAAGAATTGGGAATGTTGGTATGTGAAATTGATATGTATTGAAATATGATGTTTGAAAAGCATGCTATCGGTTGAATTTTGCACTCTATGCCATGCTTGAATTATGTGAATTGCAAGTGGAATGAATATGATGGTATGATGATGATGTTATATGGATATGTGCTGTTTCAGGGATGATGAAATGTATGTGAGCATAATGTTTTGTGTATGCTATGCTCTGTGGGGGAAATTGGGTGCCCATTGCCTTATTACACTAATCAAATGTTTTGTAAACTTGGATTCTTGCTTGCAGTTGGCTTAAATGGTTTGATTTGTTTTTGTGTTGTGCTTGTTTAAAATAGCACCATGGGACCTAGAAGGGAGTTGAGGTCCAACACGATAGTGCCTGCAGCTGAGTAGGGTAACCAGGCTGAGCAAAGGGCTGATGTCCCTCCTGGTGAAGATCTACCTCCTCCGCCACCACCTAGAGGTAAGGAGCAGGTGCAACAAGGACAAGCTGGTCCTGGTTTTGGTGATTTGGCGCCACTAGTTGAGGCGATCACCGGAGCGTTTCAAGCTACTGTTGCCGGAGCGCATGTGCAGGCCCCTGCAGCTGAGAAGGTGGGCTTACCTTTGGAAAGGTTGAGAAGTTTGGGAGCTGTAGAGTTTTATGGTATGTCACCTGAGGCGTCCGAGGCTTGGTTAGCTAGCACGATCCGCATTATGGATCAGATGAGCTGTAACGAGGTGCGCAAGCTGGGATGCGTGGTTTCTTTGCTACAAGGTGATGCTTACAGCTGGTGGACGACTACCACAACTGGTATAGAACCCAATGAAGTTGATTCTGAGTTCTTTAGAGGTGCCTTCAGGAGAAAGTATCTAGGTGTGAGATACTTGGATGAGAAGTAACAGGAGTTTATGTCTCTCGTTCAGGGCAATATGCTCCTGAATTGGCACCCAGTGAGAGGCACCGATGTGATCGCTTCCGGTACGGGTTGGTACAGGAAGTTAAGACGTACATGATAGCTACGGACTACACTGATTTTGACGTGCTTGTTTGTCGGGCAAAGGACATCGAGCAGAATTTGGGTTTGATCTCTCGAGGTGTTGGTTCCAGCTCTGGGAAGAGAGCAGCTGAGTCTAGTTCCGGTGGTGGACGGAACAAAAGGGGCGATATAGGAGGTACCAGCCTGCTGCTAGGCGTGGTAATGGTGGACATGGTGCACCTGTTCAGGGAGATAGGGTGAGGGTTGATCAAAACACGTGTTGGACGTGTGGTTCTCGTGGCCACTTGAGGTAAGATTGTCCTCGGGTAGCTAGAGAGGTCCAAGCTCCTGTTGTGGTGACAGGGAACTCTTGTTGGAATTGTGGATCGGTGGATCATATGAGGAGGGAGTGACCCTTGTTGGCTGGTGGTGGCCAAGGACGTGCTCCTGTGGTAGCTGCACCTTAGAGAGGCCGTGGGCGCGGTCGTGGAAACTTTCAGAGGAGGGATGAGGGGCAGCGAGGTATTGCTCACGTTGTAGCTGTTTGACCTGAAGGAGGTGGACCGGCGAGGGTGTATGCTCAGCGCGAGGAGCGCAACGATACCGATGTGATCGCAGGTACCTTTGCTCTCCAGTCTTTATCTTTGCTGGCTTTGATTGATTCTGGATCCACGCATTCTTATATCTTGAGTGAGCATGCACATTTGCTTGATATACCTGTTTAGTTGCTTGAGGTAGGAATGCAAGTGACTAGTTCTTTTGGTGAGACTGTAGTCACTAGGAAGTTGTATAGGAGATGCCCTTTGTTTGTGCAAGGTTATGTTTTCCTCTTGGATCTGATGGAGTTACCTTTCTACGGATTTGATGTAATTCTTGGTATGGATTGGTTGACGGAGCATAGGGTCGTGGTTGAATTTGATGTTAAGCGAGTCATCTTAAGGTTGGCCGATGACTACGATGTTGTAGTCGTAGGCGAGAATGTGAAATTCTTGTTGAACGTGATTTCGGCTTAAGAGGTAAACCGTATGATTATGAGGCTTACCTTGCTTACGTGATGAATCTTGGCACCAAGGATGTGCACGTGCAGGACATTTGAACTGTTCGTGATTTTCTGGGTGTCTTTTCGGAGGAATTGCCTAAGTTGCCACCAAACAGAGAAGTTGAGTTTGGTATAGAGTTGTACAAGAACACAACTCCGGTGTCCATTGCTCCTTATCGCATGGCACCCAAAGAGTTAAAAGAATTGAAAACACAATTGCAGGAGTTGTTGGATCGAGGTTTCATTCGGCCGAGTGTGTCACCTTGGGGTGCACCAGTCTTGTTTGTGAAGAAGAAAGATGGGACGATGAGAATGTGTATAGATTATCGGCAACTGAACAAGTTGACGATTAAGAACAAGTATCCCTTGCCTAGAATTGATTACCTCTTTGATCAGTTACGGGGAGCCTAAGTGTTTTCTAAGATAGATTTGTGATCAGGGTATTATTAGTTGAAGGTGAAGGATGTGGACGTACCTAACACTACTTTTCGGACGAGGTACGGGCATTATAAATTTTTGGTGATGCCATTTGGTTTGACCAACGCGCCTGCTGCTTTCATGGACATGATGAATCGTGTATTCCATGAATTCTTGGATCAGTTTGTTGTGGTGTTCATCGATGATATCCTTGTGTATTCGCGTACTGAGGAGGATCATGATAAGCACTTGAGGATTGTTTTGCAAGCGTTGTTGGAGAATCAGTTGTATGCCAAGCTGAGTAAGTGTGAGTTTTGGCTTAAGGAGGTGGTCTTCCTTGGACATGTTGTATCGGCTGAGGGTATTCCCGTTGATCCGCACAAGGTAGAGGCTGTGATGAGTTGGAAAGTGCCTAAGTCAGTGACGGATGTACGAAGTTTCCTTGGATTGGCTGGGTACTACCGTAGATTTGTCGAGGGTTTCTCAAATATAACAACACCTTTGACCAAGTTGTTGCAAAAGAATGTTCGCTTTTAGTGGACGGAGGCGAGGTAACAAGCTTTTGAGAAGCTGAAAGAAGCTTTGACGCAAGCTCCTGTTTTGACTCAACCTAAGTCTGGTAAGGAGTTTGTGGTCTATAGTGATGCGTCCATCGTTGGTTTGGGCTGCATGCTGATGCGGGAGGGTAAGGTGGTGGCCTATGCATCTAGGCAGTTGAAGGTGCATGAGCGCAACTACCCTACTCATGATCTTGAGCTTGCGGCTGTGGTGTTTGCCTTGAAGATTTGGAGGCATTACCTGTATGGTGAGAAATGTGTTGTGTTCACAGACCACAAGAGCTTGAAATACCTTATGTCTCGGAAGGAGTTAAATCTTAGGCAACGACTTTAGGTGGAGTTGCTTAAGGATTATGATCTGACGATCGAGTATCACCCGAGTTAGGCTAATGTTGTAGCCGATGTTTTGAGCAGGAAGGTGGCTGTGGAATTGAGAGTGATGTTTGCTCGTTTGAGCATATCGCGTGATGGTGGTCTTGTGGCAGAGTTGCAAGTGAGACCATTCTTGTTACAGTTGATTAAAGATAAGCAGTTTCTTGATGATTCTCTTGTTTCGCATGTTCAGGACATTGCAGAAGGTAGACCTTCGGATTTCAGCTTTAGTGATTAAGGTGTTTTGTGTTTTAGGAGTCGAATAGTGATGCCATATGATGCTGAGTTAAGGCACATTATTCTGACTGAAGCTCATAGTAGTCCTTTTGCTATGCACCCTGGCAGTACCAAGATGTATCGTGACCTGAAAGATGAGTACTATTGGGTGGGTTGAAAAAGGATGTGGCTGAGTTTGTTGGTAAGTGCATGGTGTGTCAGCGAGTGAAGGCTGAGCATCAGGTTCCTTCGGGATTGTTGCAGCCTTTGAGAATTCCAGAATGAAAGTGGGAGAGAATCACCATGGATTTTGTGTTTGGTTTGCCTTTGTCACCGACACAGAAGAATTCAGTTTGGGTGATTGTGGATTGGCTTATGAAGTGTGTGCATTTTCTGCCTGTGCATACTACTTATACCTTGGATAAGTTGACTGTGCTGTACATAGCGGAGATTGTGCGGTTGCACGGTGTGCCGAAGTCCATTGTGTCGGATAGAGATCTGAGGTTTACAACGCGATTTTGGGAATGTTTACATCAAGCCTTTGGTACACGGTTGAATTTCAGTACTTCTTATCATCCGCAGACAGATGGTCAGTCAGAACGTGTGATTCAAGTGCTTGAGGACATGTTGAGATGCTGTGTGATTAATTTTCAGGGTTCTTGGGAGAAGCACTTGTCGTTGGTTGAGTTTTCGTATAACAACAGTTACCAGGCAAGTATCCAAATGGCTTCATACGAGGCTTTGTATGGGAGAAGATGCAGAACCCATCTCTATTGGGCAGAAGCTGGGCAAAAGTTGATTTCAATGCCAGCTATGCTTAAGGGAACCACCGAGAAGGTGAAGCTCATTTGTGAGCGGTTAAAAGCAGCATCGGATAGGAAAAAGTCTTACGCGGACTTGAAGCGTAAGGAAGTTGAGTTCGCGGTTGGCAAACGTGTATTCTTGAAAGTATCGCCTTGGAAGAAGGTGATGAGATTTGGGCGCAAGGGTAAGCTTAGCCCAAGGTTTATTGGACCTTATGAGATTTTGGAGCGTATTGGTCCAGTGGCATATCGGTTGAGATTGTCTGCAGAGTTGGAGAAGATACATGATGTGTTTCATGTCTCCATGTTACGGAAGTACATATCGGATCCTTCGCATGTGATGCCTGTTGAGGAGATAGAGTTGAATCCGGATCTGTCATATGATGAGGAACTAGTGAAGGTTTTGGATGTGGGTAGCAAAGTTCTTCGTGGTAAGACGATAGGGCTTATGAAGGTGTTGTGGCGACACCGAGGAGTTGAGGAGGCCACGTGGGAAAGCAAAGCGGACATGCTGAGGCAGTTTGCGCATCTCTTTCCATCAGGTAAGAATTTCGAGGACAAAATTTCCTAAGCGGGGGAGAGTTGTAACGCCTTGGTTTTGGGCCTAGATGTTTTAGACAGTAGATCGGACCGGTCGAGGACGGTTCGAATCGCGTAAGGTGATTTTAGGAAATCAAGGATTGGGATAGGATAAAATTGTGATAAAAATTGATAAAATCCTCTAAAAATATAATTAAGAGGTTGGTCGAGTCAATTTTATAAAAAGGGTTTTGGAAAATGGACATTTTGGGTAGTGACCAAATTGTAAAGATTCAAAACTTGGAAAAATGTAATTTTAAGGTGGAAGCCAAAATATTAGAATCTTTAGGGGGCTTTAAGTCAATTTGACCTTTCTTCAATATGACATGTGATTTAAAAGGTTTTAATTAAATGATATATAATTAGATTTTTATATTAAATAACTAAAAGGTAGTTAATGGGATTTTCATTTACGTAACTACCAATTCCCTCTCATTTTCAGCCAAATACCATTTCTCTCATCTTTCCAGAATTCTTCCTCCCAAAAACTCTCTCAACATTTCCTAAATCATTTCCAAGAAATCTTCCTTAATTCTTCAAGATTTTTGCAAGGAAAACTTGTCATCTATTGAAGGAAGCAAGGATTGGAGGTAAATCTCGTTCTCAACCTCTAATCTAAGTTCTTTATTGAAATTCCCAAGATATTTGACTCCTAAACACTATTTTTTATTGAGTTTTCAATATAGTTTTGATTTGAGATCAAAATCTTGTGAAATTGTGGATGAAATCTTGATTTCGGACTTGATGAGTTGGGCTATGTTTTGTGTTGATTTTAATTGATTTCTAAGTTGGTTTAGATGTTAAAATGATGTGTTAATATCCTAGATCCCAAAATCCTTGAGATCCTTGAGGTTCTTGGTTGTTTTAGGTGAGATTTTGGGGTGTTTTGGTGGAATCTTGCTTGATGGGGGTATAAGGATGAGTTATGATGTTTATTAGATGTGTTTTGATGTTGATAATTGTTTGGAAGTGATGTATGATGGCTGGGCTTGGTTTAGGAAGCAATCGGTTGAGTTTACGGTTGTTTTGGAAAAGTATTTTGGTGTGGTTTGAGTGGGCAACGAGTGTATGAATTGTTGCTGGTGTTAGAATGCATTTTAATGCATTTAGATCTCTGTTTTGATGATGTGAAAATAGGGGATCTTGATCCGAGAGCAAACGATGTGATTTTGGAGGCCCCGGAGGTGTAATTTCTGTGTCAGCGAACGACGCTTCATGTATCGGTGAGTGGAAATGCAATTTCCTGCCTTGTAACGCTTTGAGCGTGACCTTGGGAGCTTAGTGTAAGTTTGATACACTTAACTAAGCTCATGTGTAAGTGTTTCGGCAATCCCTCTTTTGGAAATGTGCTATGTTTGATGAAATTGCACTTGATGTAAGAGTGGATTTGTTTACTGTTTTTAAGCATGTTTAAGCATGGTTTAATGCTGGATTTTTAATTCCATATGTTAAGAATGCACTAGGTAAGTGATCCTTGGTTTGCGTGTGTTGAATGCATATGATATTAGCATGTGATGCTTGTTGAAATGGCATTGTGGTTATGTTTGTTAAAACAATGGATTAATGTGGATAAATGATTATATTGGCAAGTGATGGAAATGGTTTTTGGTTACTTTAATCGGATATAGTTAACTGGCTATAGGATTGGGTGCACCGTGAATAAAGTCGCCTTGGATGTCGAGGGGTTGTGATTGTACCGTAAACTCCATCCAAGTACCCTAACGATTGAGGTAAGATCATAACGGTGGTTGTAAATTCCGTGTGTGGATCTTGTGTTATGTGTCCCGTGCTCTCGTTAGTGGAATTATACAACTACCGATGAGTGGTGTTGAGGGGTTGAGATTGTACCGTTATACTCCACCACGTGTGTCACAACAATGGAGGGTTGCTCTTGTGTGTGAGCCTTAAGTAGTCTGGTAGTGTGTATGGAGCGTGTAGGACAACGCTTGTAATCCGCGTATCCGATTGTGTCTTGTGTTGAAATGGTTTGTGGATTATCACTTGTGAGCCAATATAATGTAAATGAATAAAGTGAAGCATGAGATGCTTGTATATGATACAAGGATCCATGAGATAATTGTGTACGATGCAAGAATGCATGAGATGCTTGGTAAAGCATGAGCAATGGTTTAATTGATGTTTATGTTGTTGCATATGAGCATGTGTTTATAAAATGCATTGATGTCTTGAGAAGACATGATTTATAAAAAGGCATATGATAAAAGTGGTGGCTTTGCAAGCCATGTTAAATGCATTGATGAATGTTGTTTTAGCGGTTCTCACTAAGCTTTATGCTTACGCTCTTTTGTTTCATCAATGCAAAGAATTGAGCATTTGAAGGCAGCCCAAAAGCAAGAGGAATCCAAGGCTTTGCTAAAGAGATGTATGTGGTTCATCTTTAGTGTAATAAGTGGCAATGGGGGGGATTTATACTTATGAATGCTTGAGGATGTTTTCCTTTACTTTGAGCATGTTAGATTGCCTATACTTGAGCTGTAAATGGCCTTTGGTGTTTGGATTTTGGTTTGTATGATGTTATAGCTTGTTATGGTTTTGGTAAACTAGGGAGCATGCCTTTATTACCTATGATTGCATAAATGATGCCATGACCTAGTTCAAGCTTCATAAATAAGGTCTATGGTATGTATATGAGATGTATGTATGTTGTGGTATGTTTCGGGTAGGGTTCGAATGTGAAAAAGCATGAAAAACCAGCAAAATCTACTGTTGAAGGGCAGGGTATCGGAACACCCTTATCTGTTTCGAAACAGGGGCCCGAAATGGCCATAGTGTTCCGGAACGGATGAAAGTGTTTCGGAACACTTTGGCTACTAGCAGATCCTGTTTCGATACGGGTTTCAAAACGAGCCCGAGTACCGAAACGGTCAATTCAGTTTCGATACAGCCGTTTCGATACCAGGGTAGGCGTTCCGGAACGGATGACCGTTGGATTTGAATTCCGAGTTGTCCTGAGTTTCTGATTCTTACATTTTGGTCCTAAATTGTTGGCTGCTTAAATTAATGAGTTTGAATGATCCGTTTGAGTTGATTTTTGACATGATGACATGTTACGTGTTTAATTGAGGTTTGGTAATATTAAAGTCATGAAAGTCACTGTAATTTGTGGAATTTGCAGTTTAGTCCTTAAAAGTCAAATGTATGCAATTGAACTCCGATCGATGTGCCATTTTCTCCTAATCACTTTGATGAACTCATAGGTTAATAATATGGATCTAGTGAAGATAAAAAGGAAAAAGGGTCGTAAATCAAGGTTGACTTTCGGGTTGACTTTGGTTTTCCTCGTGTAATCTTCGTAGTTCGGGTTAAACGTCTAGACCGGGCTAAGGGGGTTATATAGGACTACTAGCTTGGGTGGAAAATCATATGTTTTTATGCTTGTTTATGATTACTCTAGATATACTTGGGTTCTATTTTTAAGCACGAAGGATGAGACTTTAGAAAACTTCATCACATTTTCAAAATTAACCCAAAATGATCTTGAACTTAGAATTTCACATATTAGAAGTGATCATGGTACATAATTTCAAAATATGGGTTTTAATGAATTTTGTAATGAAAATGGGATTAGCCATAATTTTTCGGCTCCTCGAACTCCTCAACAAAATGGGGTAGTTGAGAGGAAAAATAGAACTTTAGAAGAAATGGCTAGGACTATGCTTTGTGAAAACAATTTACCTAAGTATTTTTGGGTGAAAGCCATTAACACCGCTTGCTATATTATTAACCGAGTAATGATTAGGCCTATTTTAAAGAAAACTCCTTATGAGGTTTTAAAATCTAAAAAGCCTAACATTAGCTATTTTCACCCTTTTGGTTACAAGTGTTTTGTTTTAAATAATGGAAAAGATAATTTAGGTAAATTTGATGCAAAAAGTGATGAAACTATTTTTCTAGGTTACTCTTTAAACTCTAAAGCCTACCGTGTGTTTAACAAAATAACTTTAGTTGTTGAGGAATCTATTCATGTGGTTTTCGATGATAACCTCCTTCCGAGGAAGGAATCTTGTGATGATGATGATGTAGGAATCCATGATGCCTTTGATGGAGGACAAACTTCAATGAAGGATGAGATTCCAACTAAAGAAGAAGATGCACAAGATCCACCTCTTGAAGCCTTGAAGGACTTGGCTCTTGAGGAAAAGGAAGTGAGCTACCCAAGGGAGTACAACTATGTCAAAGGTGGTGAAATCTTGGGTGATCCATCCAAGGGGGTAACTACTCGCTCTTCTCTTAAAATGCTTAACCATGTTGCATTTATCTCATGCATTGAGCCTAAAAATATTAAAGAAGCTTTAAAAGATGATTTTTGGATTATGGCCATTCAAGATGAGTTAAATCAATTTGAGAGAAGTAAAGTGTGGACATTAGGTAAAAGGCCTAGAAATCAATCTACTATAGGAACTAAATGGGTATTTAGGAATAAATTAGATGAGAGTGGTAACATAGTGAGAAACAAAGCTAGGCTAATTGCTCAAGGTTACACTCAAGAAGAGGGAATTTATTTTGATGAAACCTATGCACCCGTAGCTAGAATGGAAGCTATTAGGATGTTGCTTGCATATGCATGTTATCATAATTTCAAGCTTTTTCAAATGGATGTCAAGAGTGCATTTTTAAATGGATTTATAAATGAAGAAGTGTATGTGGAACAACCACCGGGTATTGAAGATCGAATTTTTCCAAACCATGTTTTTAAATTGTCAAAAGCTTTATATGGTTTAAAACAAGCTCCTAGAGCTTGGTATGAAAGACTTTCAAGTTTTCTAGTTGGAAAAGGTTTTGAGAAAGGAAAGGTGGACACAACACTTTTTATTAAAAACAATGGCAAAGATATATTAGTAGTTCAAATTTATGTTGATGATATAATATTTGGTTCTACTAATGAATTGCTTTGTCAAGAATTTTCTAAGTTGATGCAAGGTGAATTTGAAATGAGCATGATAGGGGAGCTCTCATTCTTTTGGGACTCCAAATCAAACAAATGAAGGATGACATCTTCATCAATCAAGCTAAGTACATCAAGGATATGCTCAAGAAGTTTGGCTTGGAGAATGCAAAGCCTCAAGCCACACCAATGAGCTCATCTACAAAGCTTGACAAAGATGAAGGAGGTAAGTGTGTTGACTCTAAGCTTTATCGCTCTATGATTGGATCTTTGCTTTACCTTACCACAAGTAGACCAGATATATTGTTTAGTGTTTGCTTGTGTGCTAGGTTTCAAGCTAGTCCTAGAGAGTCTCACCTTATATCTGTTAAGAGAATCTTTAGGTACCTTAGAGATACTCCTTGTCTAGGTCTTTGGTACCCTAGAGACTCAACCTTTAACCTTCATGCTTATTCGGATGCAGATTACGGGTGTTGTAAAATTAATAGGAAAAGTACTTTGGGAACTTACCAATTCTTAGGTAGTATGCTCAAATCTTGGTTCTCTAAGAAACAAAATAGTGTAGCTCTTTCTACCACCAAAGACGAGTACATATCCTTAGGGAGTTGTTGTGCTCAAGTACTTTGGATGAAGCAACAACTCTTAGATTATGATGTTAAAGTTGAAACCATACCCCTTAAGTGTGACAACACTAGTGCTATATGCCTAACTAAAAATCCCATCCAACAATCTAGAACCAAACATATAGAAATAAGGCATCATTTCATTAGAGATCATGTCCTTAAGGAAGATGTTGTTTTAGAGTTCGTAGACACCTTAAATCATCTAGCGGACATCTTTACAAAACCTCTAGATAAGGAGCCTTTTTGGTCCCTTTGGAGAGAGTTAGGTCTAACTCGCCTATCTTGACCTTTTAGAACCTTTTTGTGCTTAAATTGCTTGATTTCTTGTAAAATGTCATGCTTATGTGTTTTTATTCCTAATTTCATCCATGCTTATAGTTAGGGGGATTACGTTTGTGTTTTAACATGTTATTCCTGCTCATTCATATCATTTATGCATCTAGGACTTCATAAAATTCAATTTTTCTGTAATATTATAGCCTCATCTGCACCTCCAGGCTTAGGCGTATCGAAACGGGTCAATCTATTTCGATACGGGTGCCTTAATAGAATGTCTGTGACCAGGGTGTTCTGAAACGCCTAAAAGGGTTTCGAAACATTTTGCCTCTGCAAAGATTTTTATCGAAACGGCCCAAAAGCGTTTCGATATGGGTTACCACGTGGGGTTCGATACGGTCAAAGACGTATCGGAATGGTCAACATAATTCGAAATGTCAGTCAATGTTTTGGTACCCATAATTCGGAATGGTCGTGCCTATTCTAAAACGCCTCTGCGGACAGCTTTTTAAAGGGCTTTAATTGCAAAGTTTGCTTTTCATTAAAACTCCTAAAAACCCTAAACCCAATTTTCCTTATAAAAACCCTCTAAACCTCATTGTTTTTCATCAAATCTTGAGGGCTTTTACTTACAAACTTAAGTCTAAGCAAGCTTCAACAAATTGGTGCAATTTCTTCCATTCATTCATCCAAAATCCCTATTTGAGGTATTTTTCATCCTTTTCTTTTTCCTTTGATTTTATTCGAGTCTTAGGTTAAAAAATATTAATTTTGTATAGATTATATGCTTTGCAACTTGGGTTCTTCAAAACTTGAATTTTTTTTCAAAATCATAAATTTTTTTATTCGAATATATTTGTTTTTACTCGTGTTTTTTTACTATTTTTCAAAAGTTGTTTCTTTTTCAAAAAAAAATTTGTTATATGTATATATGTTTTTAAAGTTTTTTTTAAACCTAAATGAGATTTTTCATTGGATTGAATTAAGGATTAATATGCATACATTTAATTTTTTTATTTGCTTGCTTTATGTTTTAGGAATCTAATGGAAAACATTAACAACAAACGCAAGACGACTCAATGGGTGAAGCTTCAACCCAAGCGAACATTCGTCATAACCTCACCCTCCTATTTCAAAAGAGTCTTCAGATTCAAGAGACTAAGGATCGTTTCAAAATTATCATGGATTTAGCCGCTCGCCGAGAGCGTGTTGTGGATATCACGTTCCTTGACTCCAAGCGTTTTGAGTTTCGCTATCTAGCTCGTTTGCGAGAATGGAGCTTCTTGGCCTTTTTGAGCATTTCGGATATTGTCTACAAGCATATGGTCCTCATTTTCTACTCCAATGTCGTTCTTATTGATAATGAAGATCATACCGAGGTGATTGGCATTGAGTCGTACCTTTTGGGTAAGAAGTTCACCATTAGTATATCAGTTTTAGAGAATGCTCTTGGGCTCAAAGATGAAGGCATTGAGGATGAGAACCACTTTGGTGCTCACACCGGATCTGTTCTCTCATTGGATGCTCATGACTGGTTCCTCCATTTGATAATCTATTGGTTCATCCGCCCTTCCGGAGGTAAATTTGACCACATTCGCCAGGTTGATATTTTTGGTTAGAGTGCTTTCGCCAAGGACAACGGCCAAATCTTGTCAAAATCATGTTCGCCGAGATGGTCCATAATGTGAAGATTCGTGAAACTGATGCTCTTACATCTTTCACTTATGGGGCTGTTTTAAGCTATGTCTTTGGTACCCTCAACATTGATTGCTCCTATGATTCTCCGGAACCCCGCAAGAACAAGATTGGTGAATCTTCTCTCTATAAGTCTGAGTTCCGATATACTCTTGGCCAATGGGTTCGTGTTGATAAGCAAGCTCGGCCACCTCAAGTTGAGCCACCACCTCAAGCTCCGGCTCCTAACAATGAAGCTCTTATGGCTTTCCTTACCGAGCGTTTCAACTCGATAGATACGAACATGGCTTCGGGACTTGGTGCTATCAACACTCGTTTGCAATCCTTGGAGGATCGTGTTCTTGGAAACGAGAATCATCTTACCGCTCTTGAGAATCAACAATCATCTATGGACTTGTCTTTCTCCACATTCTATGGTGATTGGAGGAACTTTCGTCAGGCTCAAGCTAAAAAAGATGATGATTCTCTTGATGATGATGGTGACGATGATGATGAGGCTTAGGATCTCCATTGCATCTCATTTTATTCTATCATATTAGGAATAAGTTTGCACCTTTCAATTTTTTTATGCTTTAAAAACCTATGCTTTGCTTATTTTGTTTGGGATTGAGCTTAAACTCTATTGCTTTAAGTATTTGTGTTTGGCTATTTGAACTTAATTCTATCTATATTATGTTGTTTGGTTTCTTGCTTATAACCTTGTTTCTTCTCATGATTAGCCTTGATTATTATTCTTTTTGATCTAACGAAAAGGGGGAGAAGTAATATAAGAGCCACATTTTTAAGAAGGTTTTTAGTTTTAAACACTTGAATTTTAATCTCTTTAAAACTTTAAAACCCATCTTACATTGAGGGGGAGTTAGAATGTCTTCAAGATTTCAAAACTCTTAAAAATTCTAACTTGGTTTTGTTATATCAAAAAGAGGGAGATTGTAAAACTAATAAATTGATTTTGATATAACAAAGGATTTAAGGACAAAATTGAAAAAGAGAAAATGAATTTTTAAGTCCTCAAAACCTCTCTATGTGTTTAAAGAAAAATGTACAAGTCAAAACCTTAACTTATCAAATATTTTCTAAGTGTTTGCCAAGTCAAAACAGTGATTTTCGAGTCACCGTTTCGGAACGGGCTTTGGGCGTTTCGGAACATTTTGAAACTGTTAACCTGTGTTTCAGAACTAGCTTTCCCGTTTCGATACGGCCGTATTGAAACAGCTAGTTGTGTTTCGAAACGGATGAAGAACAACGGAACAGTTTGAACCGTTTCGATACAGCTGTATCGAAACGACCTCAAACGTTTCGAAATGAATTTCAAACTTAGTTTCAAAATATGATCGTTGAAGTTTTATAACTGAATTTAAAAATATTGTTAAGGCGTATCGAAACGCTTCTAAGTCGTTTCGATACAGGTTTTGACAGTGGCAAAATGTTTCGAAACGGGCTTCAGCACGTTTCAGAACAAGCTCTTAGCGTATCGAAACGATCGTGCTCGTTTCGGTACGGCCTATTTTTACACCCCAACGGCTCTTTTTATTTTGGTCTTTCTCAAAACAGGGTCAGGCGTTTCGGAACGGGTGGTTGCAGACTACATTTATGGAGGGAAGATAACATCCCAACGGCTATAATAATGAAGGCAACAACCCCAACGGCTAGAATTCAATGAGAAGGTATAAAAGGGACCTCTAAAAGCACCACCAACAACTATTGATCCCAAAAGAATTATCTAAACATCAAATCCAAGCAATTGTGCAAAAATCCCATATTTTCTTGTAAACCCTAATTGTAGAACTTTGTATTTCCAATCTTATTTGTTCAATTGGGTTGAGTGCTTGTAAAAAGGGCTACATTTGTATTGAGAGATACTAGTCTTTAGCTTTAAACTTGTTTGTATTACTTGAGTGAGGATTGGGTCAAATTTTGGGTAGAAAATTTGACCGGTATTGTAAAGGTTACCTCCTAAGCCTAGAAAAGGGGAAGAGCAATTAGTGGATTGTTGGAAAATCCTTAGTGGTAGCTAAGGTAGTGGATGTAGAATTCAATTGGAACTTGAACCACTCTAAATTCTCTTGTCTAGAAAATTTTAATTTTCACTCCACCACCAAAATTTCTAAAAATCCAATTCACCCCCTCTTGGCTTAAAAGGATTCTTCGATCCACTCAACATTTACGGTGAGAAGTGTGTGGTCTATAGAGATCATAAGAGTTTGAAATATCTAATGTCCTAGAGAGAGTTGAATATTAGGAAACGAAGATGGTTGGACTTGCTCAAAGATTATGATCTGACGATAGAGTATCATCCTGAAAATGCCAATGTTGTGGCTGATGCCTTGAGTAGGAAGGTGGTCGTAGAGTTGAGAGTGATGTTTGCTCGGTTGAGCATATCGCGAGATGGTGGATTGATAGCTGAGTTACAAGTGAAACCTTTATTGATACAATTGATTAAGAAGAAGCAGTCGCTTGATGATTCTTTAGTACCTCACGTTCAGGATATAGCAGATGGAAATACAACTGGTTTTTGTTTCAATGATGATGGTGTTTTATGCTTTAAAAGTCGAATAGTTGTACCGAAAGATGTTGAGTTGAGGCGCACTATTTTGACTGAAGCTCATAGCAGTCCTTTTGCTATGCATCCTAGTAGTAAAAAGATGTATCATGGTTTGAAAGATGAGTACTATTGGGTTGGGTTGAAAAGGGATGTTGCTAATTTTGTGAGCAAGTGTATGGTTTGTCAGCGTGTGAAAGCTGAGCATCAGTTTCCTTCTGAGTTGTTGCAACCTTTGAGAATACCAGAAAGGGAAATGGGAAATGATTACGATGAATTTTGTGTATGGTTTACCTTTTACCCCGTCAAAGAAGAACTACATTTGGGTGATTGTAGATCGCCTTACGAAGTGTGCGCATTTCTTAGCTGTGTATACTACGTATACGTTGGATAAGCTGGCAAAGTTGTAAATTGCAGAGATAGTGCGTTTGTATGGTGTACCTAAATCTATAGTGTCGGATAGAGATCTAAGGTTTACAACAAGGTTCTGGGAGTGTCTACATCAAGCGTTGGGTACACGTTTGAATTTTAGCACCTCGTATCATCCTCAGATGGATGGATAGTCGGAGCGAGTTATTCAAGTGCTTGAGGATATGTTGAGATGTTGTGTTATAGATTTCCAAGGTTCTTGGGAAAAACAGTTGCCCTTGGTGGAGTTTGCCTGTAATAATATTTTTCAAGGGAGTATACAAATGGCTCCGTATGAAGATTTGTATGGAAGAAAGTGTAGAATGCATCTTTGTTGGGCGGAGGCGGGGCAAAAGTTGGTTTCCTTTCCGGATTTCCTTAAGGTAACGACTGAGAAAGTGAAGCTTATTTGTGAGTGGTTGAAGGTTGTATCAGATCGTCAAAAGTCCTGCATAGATTTAAAATGTAAGGAGATTGAGTTTTTGGTTGGAGAACGTGTGTTCTTGAAGGTATCCCCTTGGAAGAAGGTGATTAGGTTTGGACGTAAGGGTAAGCTTAGTGAAAGGTTTATTGGACCTTATGAGGTTGTAGAGCGTGTTGGTTATGTTGCATATCGATTGATGTTACCTTCTAAGTTGGAGAAAATTCATGATGTGTTTCAAGTTTTGATGTTGCGGAGGTATAGATCGGATCCATCTCATGTTATGACTGTTGAGGAGATTGAGTTGAATCCAGATTTGTCTTATGATTAGGAACCAGTTGGGATTCTTGATTCTAGTAGCAAAGTTCTTCGTGGTAAGGCGATTGAACTTGTAAAGGTGTTGTGGCGACATCGAGGAGTTGAGGAGGCCACGTAGGTAAGCAAGGCGGACATGTTGAGGTATTTTCCGCACCTTTTTCCTTCAAGTAAAATTTCGAGGATGGAATTTCCTAAGTGGGGGAGAGTTGTAACACCCCAGTTTTGGGCCTAGAGGTTTGAAGGGTGGTTTAGGGTCCGATGAATCTAGATTAGAGATCTGAGTCAGTTTAGAGTCGGTTCAGGGAAAACTTAATTTGGGATGTGATAAAATCATGTGAAATTTTTTTGAATTCCTATTTAAATATGTGTTGAGGAAAAGTGAAGCCAATTTTGGAAAATGATTTTTGGAAGTCGACATTTCAGTTTGGTGACTAAAATTTAAAAACTGAAAGTTATGTTTTAATGGCTAAATCGAAGAGAGACAAAACTTAGAATCCTTAGGGATCTATTAAACCAAGTTGGTATCAGCTATTTCCCTTGATTTGGTGTTTTAAATGATTTAATTAAATGTTTTAATAAAGGAGTTTTATTAAAGGAGATTTTAATTGACTAATCATTTTCTTACATAACTACTTTTCTCCAAAACTTTTCTTTCAACTTTCTGAGCAGCCAAACTCTCTTTTCATCACTGAAATCTTTAGAAAATTGTCTCATCTCATTTACTTTTGATTCCTAAACGATGCCCATGGATTTCTACAACAATTAGCTAAAGCTTTCTTGAATGATTTCATCAAAATCATTGCAAATCAAGGGGAAAACTTGTGTTTGTGGTGATCTTTCTTTTCTCTCCTCTAATCAAGGTTCTTTATTGAAATTCCTAAGTCTTTGGCTCTCTAGCTTTGTTTACTAACAAGATTTTGTAATTGAAATGTTGAAAATTGCAAAATTAAGCTTTGTAAGATGGATTTTCAAGATTTTCATTTGGGCACTATTTTGATTGATTTGAGAATGATTTTAAAATTAATTTGGATGTTAAATGATGTGATAATAATAGTTTTGTAATAATAATCCTGAAATAAGATGAACCTCTAATTGTTAGATTGTTAGATTTTGGGTTTTGAGGTTTTAATGTGAATCTGAGTTGCTGGATGTGTAAGGATGAAATTAGGATGATTTTGGATGTTGATTAATGGTTAAAATGGGATGGAAATGTTAGATTCCTGCTGGGCTGAGTTTAGAGAGCAATCGAAGTTGATTTTGGTTGTTTTGGATGGGTATTTTGGTGCTTTAGGGCAGAACAACGAGATTGTTTAGTTGTTGGTAATTTTAATGTATAATGATGCATTAATTCTTTGTTCTTGTGTGGTATAAACATGGGAGAATATATTGGAACCAATCGGTGAAGCTCCGGGGCTTCAGACGCTTAAATTCACGTCGGCGAATCTAGGTTTCGCGAGTCGGTGAGTGAGAACGTGTTTTCTAGCTTTGAAACACTTTAATGGTTGTTTTGGGAACATAGTGTAAGCTTAAAACGCTTTACTAAGTTCGGAAGTAAGTAAAGTGATTTTCTCCCTCGAATTGTGCTATTATGAGTTTGTTGTTGCACTTGATTTTAAATGTGTTTACCTATTGTTTAAAGCATGTTTCAAAGTCAGTGATTTACAGTTTTTGATGATATAATGATGAAGGATGCACATGGTAAGTGATCCTTGTATGTATATGCTTATACATGTTTATGAAGCATGGTTTGATGCTTGGAAATGTGGCTTAATGGTAATGCTTTGAAAACAATGAGGATTGAGTGCACTATAAGCAAGTGATGTTGTGAAAAATGGTTTATAAATGAAATCGGATATAGTTAGCCGGCTATAGGATTGAGTGCACTATAAACAAGTCGCCTTGGATTTTGAGAGGTTGTGAGTGTACCGAATACTCCATCCAAGTACCCTTACGATTGAGGAAAGTGTATAGTGTCTCGTCTCTTGTTTGTGGGGTTATACATCTACCGATGAGTGGTATTGAGGGGTTTATATGGTGTACCGAATACTCCGCCACGGGTGTCACAACGGTGGAGGGTAGCTCCCGTGTGTGAACCTTGAGATGCCGGTAAGGATGTATGAAGTGTTGGGACAACACTGGTGAATCCGTGTATCCGATGTGTTTTTGAGAAATGAGTATGTGTTGATGATCACTTGTGAGCCAATATAATTGATAAAGTATTATGAAATGATTAATGATACATATTATGTAAATGCATGTTTTACTCTTTAAGATTTGCATATGGTAGCTATGCATGGGAGGGCTTAAGTTGAGTGTTAGCAATGGATTTGCTGTTGAGTTCATAACACTTGTTGCGTGATGCTTAACATGCTGATTTGTTAAGGAAAGTGCATGTTTTTTTAAAGAGGGCATGATGGTTTTCTAGTGATGGAAAATGGTTTTAATGCATTGATGGTGTGTTGGTTTTGAGCACTCCTCACTAAGCTTGTATGCTTACGCTCTCTTTTGTCCATCAATGCATATACTTAAGTGCGTGGAGGCAGCAACTTGCAAGAGGATCGTAGGAGACTTCACTTTTGAATGTATGTTTCGGTTATGGACTAGAGTAATAAGGGCAATGGGTTCCATGGTTTATTTGGGTGATGTGTATGAACACCCTTTTTGAGCATGTTTGCTTCATGGTTTTATACTTGTAAAAGGTCTTTATTTGATAGTTTGTGCTTTGGTTTGAATTTTGACTCTTGAGTGGCTTATTTGCTAGGTTGCATGTCTATAGTTTACCGTTGATGCAATTTGCCATGGCTTGATGTTGAATATGCCATGAATGTTTGAGGATTGATGTTTGATTATGATGTATGCATGTTGGTAACATGTTGGGTTGGTTTGGGTTGGATTAAAGTGTGAAAAACTAGCAAAAACTGTCATTACAGGCCCACGTGTTTCGGTACACTCGAGTCTGTACCGAAATAGTGAGCCTGAATGACCTAAAGGTTTCGGAACAGGGGTGGTTTGTTTCGACACGGGCCCGTGTTCCAAGCCGTGAGGACCTGTTTCGATACACCTGTTTCGATACAGGGCTAGCCTGTACCGAAACAGCTGGCTGTTATATTAGTTGTTGGAATATTACGAAGTTCTGATTCTTTGCGTTTTGGTCCCTGAATGTTGTGGATGCAATTAAGAGAGCATGAATGATTATTTTGAGCTGAGTTTTGACTAAGAAGCTTGTAATGTGTTTAATTAAAGGATGGTAATATAAAATTGGCATAAGTTCCTATAAATCGGTAAAATTACAAATTAGTCCCTTAAAGTCGTAATTGAATGCAATTGGTGTCCAATCGAGTTAGGAGTATTCCGATACGATGTTAAACACTTAGGACTCTAATGAGCATCTAGATAAGATAAGAGAAAAAATAGGGTTGTTTATTGAGGTAAACCTTCCCAGTTTACTACAATATTCCACGTGTGACCCGTTCAGTTCGGTCTACCGCCTAGGCCGGGTCGAGGGGGTTACACCAACAACCCTTTTACCCATTGTATTCCGACCACGTGATCTCTTAGAACCCGAACCCACAGGCCTAAACTCTTCATGCTCAACAATCGTGACAACATCATGTTGTCCGGATTTAACATTCGGCGTATGAGCTATAATCTGAGCATCCTTCCCAACCACCAAAGGAACCACAATCGCGGCCTGCATTATTTTTTAGTATCCTTGCTCTTCTCCTTCGGATTGGATGCCATGTAGGCAGCATTCATGTGGACCTCCTTGGCCATACTTTTATCACTACCTCTAGTAGGTGCACCCAACGGTCCACTCCTTATCGCATCCAGTTGCACCGGTACAACCCCATTATCCTTTTCGACTCATTAGCATTCGTATCCATATTCCCTAGAGACTCAAACCAAGACCTAGAAGGGGAGACAGGATGAGTATTTCTGTATGGCAATGTCGACCCCAATCTTCGGAGCCTGTTCTCTACCAACATCCAATATCCAAATAGGTTACTCGCGGAAATTTCCTCAACTGATGAATTTTACATGGTTGCCACAGGACCTTCCTCAACGCTAAGAGCCATACCCGATTCCTTATTTTTAGTACATGAATCCTTGGAATGTCCGTAAATACCACATGTGTAACATATCTGGTTCAAACCCTCATATTGAAGTTTCTGGACTGACCCATCTATACGGATACAAGACAGCAATGACTTATTAAGATCAACAAGTACCGCAAACTGGGCAAATTTCCTCTACCCCCAACATCAATATTGTAATCAATTTTAACGACTCTTCCAATAAAAGAAGCTATGCAAAGGAATGAGTCTTTGTGTAATATTGATAAGGTAATCCCGGTAAGCAAATCCAAACAATCATATGCGTAGGGTGCTTTTTCGAAGTAGAGAAAGATCTACACCAAGGTTGCACAATCAAGTGACTACCATATATTGTCCATGGACCCTTTGTTAAGACTTTCATGAAATCCTTTTCAACAGAAAATCAGACTAAATAATAGTTATTGTCAAGGTCAATAAGTTAGAGTTCACCAACCGGTTTCCAAAGAGCCTAAATGCGAGTAAACAAAGCTTTGTAACCAATCAGGCGTCCTAGAATTCAAAAAAATGATCGCATTATGCATGTTCTTATCAATTTCATCATGAACCCGGTTTGAGAATTGAATTGACGGAATAGCAGCAGATCGCTACGTATTTGCATATATAAATATATATATATGTACAATTTCAAATAAAGTTTGAAACTGGACTCGATTCGAATTTTATATATATGTACAATTATATTTGTACAAAAACTTGAAACTGGACTCGATTCGAATTTTATAAACTCGACTCAATTTGAAACAATTTCAAATAAAGTTTGAATCGTAAAATAGGACTTGCAAACTCGAATAACTAAAAAAAATTGACTAGACTCGACTCGTTTGAACGCGTAACCCTACTTTTGCGAATCTGACACTATACTAGCGTAAGATGCTTTGCCTCTACCAGATTGAGCATCCATCTCAATATTTTCCTCCGCGTGAACCATACCATTCGCATGGTCCTCCAGAGAAGTAGTCATTTCCTCACCATCGACATCCATGTCTGAAACAATACCTTGATCACCACTCGGACAATCACTCTGCCCCTTTTTAGAGACCTATTCACGTCCAATGACGATGGAGACGTCAGATGTTCCCTTGTCGGTAAAACATGGATAACCAGAACACCCTCTAGCGGTCGGCCACTAGGGATTTCATAAATGGTTTGCCCAATCGGCACATTAGGGTTTCCTTGTGACTAGAGCATTAGGGTTTCGTGTTTATTAGAATTAATTAAAACTAGATTATTGAATTTATTATTATAATAATTTGCATGCTTTTGTATCCTCGAATATTATTGTTAATTATTCTAAATATCCATAATCAGTTATTATTGTGGGAACAATAATAAGATAAGATTGATATGAAGTTTGATAGATATTCATAAGATGAATATGTGAATGAGATTCAAATCAAATTCATATATATATATATATATATATACATATATATATTGAGAACAAATATAATGATCGACTCATTTTGAGATTAATACATGGATTAAAGTTATTTATTAATCTTCAACAGTAATGACATTAAATCCTTAGACCTGAAATTACTATGATTCTCAACATGAAGGTTATTATGTTTTGATATAGTCAAACGTTGTATTTAACCGGACGATTATAAAGGTTATGCTTGAACATGATAAGGAATCATGTAGTGAGATGTGAGTGATTAAGATGAAATTTATCTCTCTTTAACATAAGAGAGATGTCTCTAGACCCCTTGATGATCGAGACTGAGAAATGCATGATCATGCTCAAATGAGTTGATAGTGAACAATGTCATTTGTTTAGTTAGTCTAATTGGGCATCGAGAAACTGAAGATAGAACGATATAAGGTTGACATTTTCCATGTCTTATATTCTATCAAGATATCATGAGATAAAAGGATTATGGCATGAACTAAGTTAAGGTTGTCTTAGATCATGAGCCTTTCATTTAACTTAGGTAGTCATAATGTCTTGCTAGAGGTCACTTATGATTTGTAGGCTCAAATGTGATTTTATCTACGACCAACATTAATTGAATCTATGGGGTTGCACACTAATAATGGATAAGAATGGTTGTGGTTTTTACTATCAATAATAATTTAAGATAATGAGATTATTTTATTCATATTATAAAAAAATTATTTATTTGAATTTAAAAAAGTTAAATTCATATACTTAATATTTTATTTATTTTAGGAAATAATATTAAATAAATAATATTATCAAATCAAAATCTTTGTTTTACGAAATAGAGAGGAACTAGCCTTCTTATAGCAATTCGTCGTTCATTCGCGTGTGGATACTTATAGAGGGCTATCGTCTTTCAGAAAGACAGCACCTCAGCACAACAAGATTACTGAATCAACGATCAAGGTAATCATATGACTGTCTCTGTCATTCGTTAATATGATTGCATGAGATCCTAGGAAAATATTTCATAGGATAGATTTTTCCGCTGGTTTCTTCCTGATTTTAGATCGGATCTTTCTGACGAAACCTAACGCTACAAGCTGATTTAGATTAGGAACATTGCAAAGTTGATTGAAGATTGGGAACTTTAGGGAACCTAAATCAATCGAAGTGGCCAACTACAGGACTTGAGTACTCATAATAGAGTTCCTTTGTGGACATTGATATTTTCCTGTGTGCACCCTGCACTGCATCAAAGTACACTGGTCTAAGATCATTATACAGTAGCAAATAGGTAAACTGTTATGTTGTGTGTTGGCTTCAAAGATGATTTCTTCACTTTTTTGATACTCTCACAGGAGACAACACTTTTCATTTTTCTCATTTTCTGTATGAAATGGAAGAGCGTGTTTTTGTTGGCTATCCATGTCTTATAATTTGTAATTACCAACTTAAGATGAATATTTAATGGCATATGATGTGAACCGTAAAAAGTGGCGCTAAGATCGAAAGAGGTGAATGAATAACGATCAAATTTGTATTATTGGGAGATAATAATATGGGCAGGGAGGAGAATAGGGCTTCTACTATAAACGACCCAGTAGAGCATGTGACAAAAGAATTAGACCATAGGGATTTCTTTTCAGAATTGGACTCGAATCCTTCAAAACCGTCTAGGAAAAAATATGGCTCCTTATGGGGAATTCAAGACAAGGCGCTGTCGGATATAGAAAGAAAGATAGGTGGTCGAGGGAACCGAAAGAGGAAATCAAAGAAGACGGAATCAGAATCACCTGGGCTTTCCGGAAGATCTCTTTATGATTCTGATTTAGTGGTACGATGGGATCTGATGACTAGAGAAGCAAGAAAAGCCGTAAAGCTAGCAAAGAAATTGGGGGTCCAATTCGTCAGTGATGAAGAAGAGGTGGTGAGGGATTTTGCCAGATTGGATAAAGCGGATACATAGGTGGGTTGCTAATCGCCATACGATGAGGTTACTAACGTAGAATATAAGGGGGATGAATTCAGATAATAAGACGACGGCAGTTAGGACTTTGGTCAGACAACAGAGGATAAAGATGTTGTTTCTGCAGGAAACAAAAATGGAGTCGATTCCCAAATCGACAATCAGAAAAATCTGGTATGATGACGATTATTGCTTTACTTTTTCTCCTTCAACGGGTAGATCCGGAGGTCTACTCTCTATTTGGGACAAGTCGGACTTCCAGTTAGAAAAATCCCTAGTTACTTCGAGATTTATTTATCTAAGGGGAAAGTGGAGCAATACGGGGTGGAAGGTAGATTTAATCAACATTTACTCTCCTAGTGATCTATCGGAACAAGCAATGCTATGAAAGGAGCTCATCGAATTGAAAAACGTGGATGAGGCTCTCTAGATGATATGAGGGGATTTCAACGTGGTATCTAATAGAAGCGAAAGAGCAGGATGCAAAGGGGTATCAAACGGCTGTGCAAACTTCAACGATTTCATTTCACAAGGGAGTTTTATTGACTTACCTATGGTCGGAAAGAAATTCACATGGTTTGGTCCTCTAAACAAAAGAAGCAGACTAGATAGGTTCCTACTTGCAGAATCTCTACTTTCAAATGTTGGTGACATTACACAAACGTGTTTGAAGAGGATGGTTTCAGACCATGCCCCGGTTCTAATCTCCAGTGCAACAACAAACTGGGGTCCCAATCCATTTAATTTCTTTAATGCTTGGCTTAAAATGGACGGATGCGGAGAGCTGATACAGAAAGTTTTTAGAGGCGGGAACAAATCGGAGCTGACTCTAAAACTTCGGAGGCTGAAAGGCGCAATTAAACAATGGATCAAGGAGGGGAAGGGTGACCTAAACTCGTTAGTAAGAAAATTGGAGGAGAAAATAGAAGCTTTGGAAGAGGAAGGAAACGAGGAGGAGCTAGACACTGCGAAATCTAAGCATCTAAAGGAACTCATGCTGGAATTGTGGGAAAAACTGAAACTTCAAGAAGCTTTTTGGAAGAAAAAATCAAGAATG
This sequence comes from Hibiscus trionum, assembly GCA_030270665.1. Classification (NCBI taxonomy): domain Eukaryota; kingdom Viridiplantae; phylum Streptophyta; class Magnoliopsida; order Malvales; family Malvaceae; genus Hibiscus; species Hibiscus trionum. The sequence goes on along the minus strand of BSYR01000026.1, from coordinate 32,018,620 downwards.
AACTGGATGATTCTAGGGGACTCCAATACAACTTTCTTTCGCAAAGTTACAAAAGTTAGATCAAAAAAGAAGATTATCAATGGGTTGCAACTGAATGGAAGATGGTGCGGGGATCCAATGAGCTTGAGACAAGGCATTTTTGAACATTTTAAAAAACATTTTTCATGTGATAAAAGACCGTGGCAGGCTGTCTTCAACTTGGAATTTAAACAATTGTGTGTTCTAGAAGCCAAGTCACTGGAAGATCCATTCTCTTTGGAAGAAATCAAGGAAGCTATCTGGTTGTGCGGTGAGACGAAAGCTTCAGGGCCGGACGTATTCAATTTTAGCTTTTTCAATAGTTGTTGGGGTGAGTTGAAAGAAGACCTTTGCAACACCTTAAATAAATTTCATAGAAGTGGCAGGCTGGGAAACTCAATGAACTCGACTTTCATCACCCTTATTTCGAAAAAGAAGAACCCAATCGAGATGTCTGACTTCAGATCAATTAGTTTGGTTGGAGCAGTTTACAAAATAATTGCTAAAATCCTCTCGCGAAGATTGAAAAGGGTTATTGATAGCTTGATCAGTGAAAATCAATGTGCATTCATATAGGGGAGACATATTTTTTATGGCATTCTTATCGCAAATGAGGTTATTCACTCTATGGGAATTGAAGGAAAGAAGAATGGGGGCGTGATTTTGAAATTAGATTTCACAAAAGCCTACGACTGCGTAAGATAGGAATTTTTAGAGATGGTGATGAAGAAGATGGCATTCCATGAGAAATGGTTGAGATGGATAGTTGAGTGCATTTCTTCTCCGAGAGTATCAATTCTTGTTAATGGTTCTCCAACGGGGGAGTTTCCGATAGAAAAAGAACTGAGGCAATGGGATCCACTATCCCCTTACCTCTTCATCATGGTAACGGAAGCTCTACACCTTCTCCTAGAAGAAGCGGAGAATCAAGGTATGTTTAGAGGAATTGGGGGAATTATTCCAGAGAAAATAATATCACACTTACAATTTGCAGACGACACAATGTTGTTTCTTGAACCAGTCCAGGATTATCTTTTAAATCTGAGGAGAATCTTGAGGAGCTTCGAAGCTTGCTTAGGATTAAGCATTAACTTCGGGAAGTCTTGCATCGTTGGTGTAGGCATTGTTGATTTCCAGATTGGAAGTCTGCCTCTGTCATATTTGGGTATTCCACTGGGTGCTGATCCGAGAAAGATTGGGACATGGGAACCGGTTGTAGAGAAATTTCAATCCAAGTTGGCAGGGTGGAAAAGAAACTCCCTGTCTTTTGCAGGAAGAATAGTTTTAATCAATTCAGTTTTATCAGCACTACCGATCTATTACATGTCTTTGTTTGAAGTCCCAAAGTCGGTTATCCAGAAGATAGAGAAAATTAGAAGAATTTTTCTTTGGGGTTCTAAAAATGGGAAGAATAAGATGGCAAGAATTAGTTGGGGAAGCGTGTGTTCACCTAAGAAATTGGGTGGAGCGGGAGTCGTGAATCTTATAGCAAAAAACAAAGCTCTATTGGCGAAATGAGGATGGCGATTCGCAACTAAAAAACAAGCGCTTTGGAGAAAGGTTATTAGTTCAAAATATTGCACTCAAGATCGAAGCTGGACTATGAAGTTAGAATGTCCAAGAAGAGCATCAGTTGTTTGGAGAGGAATAGTTAACAATCTAAAGTTGAATGATATTTCTAAATGGACGAGAATTGAAGAATTTAGATGGCTAGTAGGGAATGGAAACACGGTTTTGTTTTGGGAGGATATCTGGTGTGCCGGGAAAGCGTTGAGGGATTTATTTCCCAGATTATATAGGGTGATTTCTAGAAAAGGAGAAGTGATTGCAAAGTGGGATGTGAATGGATCGTTGAAAGAGATCCGATGGGCAGATTGGTTCTCTAGACCTTTAAGTGACCGGGAAGCAACACAGCTCAAGGTAATTGGGGAATTGACTAAATCAGTGAAGCTTTTCCCAGAGCTGGAAGATAGAATTTTTTGGGATCGTGATAAATCTGAGGTATTTTCAGTGAAGAAACTGTCCGAATTGTTGATCAATGCAGATACAGTTTGTCCTTCTTTTAATTTTGAGAAACTTTGGAAGTTAAAAGTTCCCCTCAAGGTGAGAAGTTTGTTGTGGATGGTAAAAATCGATAGAGTCCCTACAAAAGAGAGGTGTTAAACTATTGAATAATAACTATGCTTGTGTGTTTTGTGATAATGAAATTGAAGATACGAGTCATATATTTGTGGCATGTGCTTTCTCTGATAATTTCTGGAAGGAAATTTGCAGGTGGTGGGATGTTCCTTGGCAAGGTCATAAGCCAGTAGACGATTTCTTTAATTGCTGCATCTCGGCTAGTTTACAGGGCAAACAAAAATCAGCATGGCTGGTTGTCTGTGCGGCTGGAATATGGAGCCTTTGGGTGGCTCGCAATGAGTCGATATTCAATAACAAATGATCAGTCCTTCGAGATATTTTATTTCACGCTAAGCTTAGAGCGTTGATGTGGCTCAAATCTTCGAAAGAAGGCTTCGAGATCAATCTGAATTGGTGGTGGGACGATCCCAAGAAATGTGTTTCCTCGTCTACTTTGTTGCCAGCAAGACAAAACTCTATCTCCTCAGGTACTCAATTTACTTTTTATGTGTCTGGAATCTGTCGTGAGAGAAAATCAGGTTGTGGAGGGATTTTGTGTATGGATTTTAGTATTTTTTTAGCCCTATTCTATGGACCTGTTAAAGGGGTGGGGGAGGATTCGGCCACGATTATCGCAGTTAAAACTACCATGGAAGTGTTTATTGCAGCAGGCTGGAGTAAAAACGCAAATCTAATGATTCTATTGAAATCTAAGCTAGTGTTCACCTATATCAACAACCCTATGTTACGGCCTTGGCATTGGTGGCAGGATTTATTGTTTATTGACTTGCTAGCTAAGAGGATCGGACATGTGACCTTTTCCCATGATAATCTGACTCGAGATGCCCTGGTGAATGGTTTAGCAGTAGAAGGCGCACAGAAGGAAAGTTGGTTTAAAGCATGGTGGTAGCGCATATGGATGATTGATTTGGTGGGTTAGTTGGCTTTTACAGTGTTTTTCACTTTAGCATGATCATTCTTGTTTTAGTTTGGTCTTTACATGTTGTCTTTGTAATATTTTAACGTGGTCGTGGTTTTTCTTCATTGTGTTACTCGGATGTGGAGTACTCTTTTTCTCCACCTAGGTCTAGGGAGGTTTTTAATGAGGCTCTCGTCCGGGTTAGGACTCTAATTTTGTATAAAAATAACTTTGTCGAGCAAAAAAAGTAGAGCTAAGATGAACTTTAAATAAATATTTATCGATCACAGGTGCAGAGCTAGGGAAGAGAAAAAGTAGGCACATATCCTTGCATTTAAAAAAAGTTACCATGATTTCTCGTTGGTTTGAATATGTTGTATGAATCTTCAATTGACAAAGATATTACAATAAAACAGTGGTAGTCTAATCGACGAGTTTGTTAGTTAGGTGGTTAAAATAGGAACGGCCTTATAGTTGGATGGTCAAAATAGGAACGGCCATATAGTTGGGTGGTCACATGTATAGTTTACACTAATAAATAAACTTAGAAAAAATAAGAATATGAGCTCTATTAAATTTTAACGGCCGATGATCAAAATATGAGTGCTTTAATAGTTTGGTTGTGTAATCGACAGTTTGTTGGTTGAGTGGTCAAAATGGAAACGACTCTATAATTAGGTGGTCACATGTGTAGTTTACCCTAATAAATAATAACTTAGAAAGAAAAGAAATGAGAATATGAGCTCTTCGTGTGAAGATAAATTGTGCGGTCGATAATGGGAACGCCCCTTTATAGTGAATGGGGAAATGTTGTGATTGGTCTCCCTTGAATCAAATTCTTTCAATTTAGCACTTACATTTAGTATGCACTACGTTCAATTAGGACCTTGAAATTCAGTTAGAAATATAGTCTTAATTGAGTAATAAAAAATTGAGTTTTAAAATATAAGAATTTAATACCCTAAGTACTACAATATTAATATGGTACTATCTTAATATAGGTGTCATAGGGCACTAATCTTCCATACAAATAATCTGGGGATTTCGACGTTTTGAGTCCGTTTCCACAGTCTGTTTCACTACATTCTAACCCGGTAAGCTATTTTCTTGCGTTTGGCCTTACGGATTAGTTACAGAATACGTATGGTCAAACGCAAATTTGAATAATCCAGATTATTCAAACCTCGCTCAAGTTGTTTTCCGTTGTCCATTTCATTAAATTCAAATCTGATAAGATGTTGTATTCGTATTTATATGAGGATTATCTGGGCTCAAATATCGGATTAAGAGGAGCGTTTGAGAAGCTTGATCGATGAATCTTCAGTAATTGCTTAAGGTTAGTACACATTGAACTCTGAAATGCTTCATGAGCATCATAAGTGTAATTACCTTACTTGTTATGAATATGATGAGACTCGTGGGGACTTTAGGAACTGTGTAAGATCACTTGATATGCATATAAATACCATTGATTTATTGATTGGTGAATTTTGATGATTCCATGCCATATGTGTTAGTTGAATGGTTTGGTGCTTTGATGGCAACCATGTTAAAAGGAAATAAATATCATAAATTCTATTAATAGATCATAAAGTCAGTAATTGATATTAAATAATTAAATGTGTTAGTAAAAAACCCTAATGACTTTCACAAGCTTTAGGGATCGATTAAAGTCACGTAAATGTTGTAATTCGCTAATATGGTAGAAATTGTGAGTGGGGGTATCGATACGGGCTTTGGTTGTACCGGTACGACATTCAAGGTCATATCGGTACAGGGTAACATGTATCGATTCGCAGAGGCCTTGGGGAATTCCAGTAAGTAGTTTTGGTATCGATACGCTGGTGAGTACCTGTAACCCCTTAGCCCGGCCTAGACGCTTGACCCGAACTACGAAGATTACACGGGGAAAACCAAAGTCAACCCGCAAGTCAACCTTGATTAACGACCCCTTTTTTTCTCTTTTTATCTTGTCTAGATGCATGTTAAGCCTATGTGATTACTCAAGAATCAAATGGGAGTAAGGCACAGCGATCAGAAAACAATTAGGGATTTAATTGCAAGAATTACACTTTTAGGGACCAAAATATAAATTTTGGAAAATATAAGGACTTTATAGATTTAAAGCTTACCAATTTGTATTTAGTCATATTACATGCCTCTTTGCCAAATTTTAGCTTAAAAGGACATTCCAAGCTCAAGCAATTGCATCCACAACATTTAGGACTAAAATGTAAAACATGAAAACTTAAAACAATTCAAAAACATCATCCAACGGTCATCCATTTCGGAACACTAACCTTCGTACCGAAACGCCCGTATCGAAACGATATTGACTATTTCGGTACTCGGGTGCGTTTCGAGACAGGTATCAAAACAGGCCTCTCTAGTAGCCAAAATGTTCCGAAACACCTTCAACTGTTCCGAAACACTATGGCCATTACAGGCCCCTGTTTCGAAACAATTAAGGGTGTTTCGATACACCTTGCCCTGTAGCAGCAGAAAATGCTGGTTTTTCACCTCTTAACCCACTCAAACATACTTCAAAGCATACCATATCATACCAGCAACTTGTTTAGACATTAGAGATCATATTAAGGAAACTTAAGCTAGAGCATGGCATCAAACACACGAACATTCCATCTATATGCATGCTTCCTAGCCACAAAACCAAATATAAGCTTTCAAACCTCAAATCACCCAAACAAAACCATTTGCAAACTTCAAAAGTCACACCAAACTTGTTACAAACATAGGGAGTTCCAAAACACATCTCCCAACAACAACCATGAAACCCCATTGCCACATATCAATACTAAAGTATGTAAAAACATCATCATACATGAGCTTTGTACTTCCTTGGATGTTCTTAACCTTCTTGCTGCCCAAAAATCACTTCAATTATATGCATTGTTGGTAAAAGAGAGCGTAAACACATTTGCTTAGTCAGGCAAGCTCTATGGAAAACCAACACAACAATGCATCATTCAAAACACTTTCTCAAAAGCCATTTTCTACAACATGCTCATTCTATCTCATGCTTGAAAACCATTTCAAAGCAAATATCCATATGAAACCACATGTACCTCTATTCTATCTCATGCATTTAAACAATGCAAAACTCATGGCAAAGCCATACACATGCTTGTGAAAACTAAAGCATTTCATATACAAATCTCATATGCATTTCTCATAGCATAAATCATCTCAACATTAGGTACATGCGAATCAAAAGCATTTCCATAAATTATATTGGCATTTCAGAATTCATTATTACTCGGATATGCAGATAACTTTCTCAAACCCACTAGACACTTCCGGTGGAATCTCACATCACCGTACTCACTCGTCTAGCAAAAACATAATTTCCGGTGGAATCTCACATCACCGTACTCACATGGCGGTATCTCTCATCGCCACAAAGCTTGGGTATTTCACCAAGTCCTACCTGATGGAATGCCCATCATCGGTCTCTCCCTTTGGATTGAATCCAAAGAGCACGTACGAATTTTTAGTTTATAGTGCACTCTCATCCTATTGATCGATCAATTATATCCGGTAAGTATCTCATCTTCTATGCCAATATATTATGTCAAAACAACATCTCACCTATTGTTTTTAATGCAACATTTCTCAAGGCTTTCTCATCTCATTTCAAAATCATAACATTAGCCTTGCTTTAAAACAAAAGCTCAAAACGCATCAATGCAACATGTCATTTCATGAAATCTCTTCAAGCATTATCTCATGCTACAAAACATGCATAAAACAGTAGGAATTTATCTATCTCAAAACATGAGCATATAAAAGCATTTTAGGGGCAACCACCACACATTTGAGAGCAAATCTAGCCATACTTACTTCCGAACTTAGGAAGATGTTTCAAACCTTTCCTAAATCCCCAAACCTTGTTTCTTTGTACCTCAAGAACTTCTAAAACCATTCGCACTCACCGATCACGTTTCGCTTGCTCGTTGAAACGCTATCTAAGCTCCCGGATCAACACCAAAGGCGTCCGAAGATGTCTCCCCTGTTTATAACACACAAGAGCAGAGGATTAATGCATCATCATGCATTGATATAATCAGCCACACACCTAAACTCGTTGCTCTACTCAAGAACCTCATTTCAGCTACCAAAAACATCCGAAATCATCTCCAAACTCTCTCAAAACAAAGCCCAGCCAAGATCCATCACTTCTAATCATTTCTAAACATCAATCAACACCAAAAACCACCACAAACTCGTCCTTATACCTCCAGCTATAACAGAACACCAAAACCACCCAAAAACCACCATTCTAGCATACAAAACTTAGGAATCCAAGCCTATTCGGGATTTGTTTGATAAAACCTCATTTATAACATCAATTACCATCCAAAATACATTAGAAAACAACCTCAAAACAGGGCCTAACCAACAACCACGAAAATCATCAAGATCTCTCAAAGAACCTTGAGTTTTAACACAATTTCTTGTTTCTAACATTAAAGCAACTCAAAAATCATTAACAAATGATTGATAACTTGGGAATTTCAGTAAAGAACTGATCATTAGAGGAGAAGGACGAAGCTTACCTCTAATGGTTGATTTCTCCTTGATTTGGGCAAGTTTTCTTGAAAATCCAATTTGAAAACAAGAGGATTTGGTGAGGAAAAGATTAGGAATCAAAAGGAGATTGAAATCTCTTCAAAATGAATGAAAATCAGAGGTTAATTGATGGAGGAAATGTATTTGGCTGAAAAGAAATTGAGAGAAAATGAAATGAGAGAAAATTGACGTAAGGTAGTTATGAAAAGTCAAAGATAGTTTTTCCTTTTAATTATCTTTATTTCCTTTAATTAAAACATTATTAAAATCACCCAAAATAAGGAGAAATCTGATTAAAAACATTTTGGTAAAATTAGCTCCTTAAAGATTCAAAGTTTCAATCCTTTACAAAATAGTCACTATTTCACTTTTGCAAAAATTGCGATTTGGTCACTACACCAAAATGTAGTATTTCCAAACCCTATTTTGTAAAATTGTTTTCACCATAATCATTCATATAATAAATGAGGATTTTTAGATATATTTCCATATTTTTAAAGCATCCCAAGCTAGGTGTTCCCTAAATCACCCTTAAAAGATTCGAACCGTTCCCGACCGGTCCGATTCAAGCTCTAAAACATCTAGGCCCAAAATCGGGGCATTACAGTACCGATACTCAAGGGTATCGTACCGATACGCGTAGGCCAATACCCATACTCACAGGGCATTCTGCCCAAAATTATTAAAATTGAGCCAGAGGGGTAGGGAAATTATATGATAGGGTCTAAAGTGTTTCTAATGTGATAATAAGACTTATAGAACTGAGATTTCACTCTTATATGAGAGCATAATGTGTAACAACTCTGTAAATATAATGGTGATTTGTTCTGATTAGTAACATGAGTAATGCCTTAATAAATGAGATTAATTATGTGCTCCTCCATAATGTATTAACTATTCGGTAATGTAAAATTAATGATGTGTTGGCGATTAGCAACAGTATGGAGGTCCTTGGGATCACATTGCTTGTATGCCACGTAGGCATTTGCTTGGTAGAGTCGTTGATTGATGAGATTTGGATACCCAGAGAGAGTATGTTGCAACACCAAGGTTAGAGATGTCGAATGTACGTTCTCAAGGCTGTGTGACACCGTGCCTCACCTATAATGTATGTTCTCGAGGGTGTGTAACACTGGGCCTCACTCATAGTGTACATTCCCGAGGCTGTGTGACACTGGGCCCCACTCCAAGTTTGTGGTTATGACTTTGTACGCTTTTGCCTGGATGATCTGGTGAGATCTCAAGTATGGTTGGGCCTTGTGTGCCATGTATGATGACTTGCATGATAAGAGCATGTGTTTAGGAGACTAGTGGTAGCGTCGCATGTTTATTATCTCTCCTTATTGCTCGTACTAGCTAGCATGTTTATATTTGTAATTAACATGAAGTATAGTAGAGTAGATGTGTACTACTGAGCTTCGTAAGCTCACTGTGCGAAATCGTTGTTATCGTGTGTATGTTTGTAGATCGATCTTAGATCGTGAAGCACTATCAGTACGGGATTCCAGCAAGCGATGATTTCCAAAGTACGATGCTAGTATTTAGTAGGTTGTGTATTCATAGAACTTTACTAGGTGAAGTATGTAATTATTTTAAATATTCAAACGATTTAATTACAAGTTGTTTTAACCTAAAGCTAAATGATTTGTAAGTTAATCGCATATTTGTTAAATGAAATTATAACATGAATGTTTTTGCGTGGAAATAATTTTAAATTGTGTAAATTTATGGTTTAAATTGTGGCGGGTCAGGTCGGCAATCCAATGTGACACTTCGGATCTTCGGGTCGGATTGAAGGTGTTACAATAAAAATTATATATATATATATATATATATATATATATAATTATCAACATCCTTTTATTTATATGTGCACTCATATACAATATAACAAGTATAACGATCTTTTTTTTTTTTTGCTAAATCATATTTCTAATCCTACCTAGAGGGGGCTCTAGGGTAAGGTAGGGGTGGTGCTCCTACTAATCTATAACCCATGACCTAAAGAAATATAAGGGAACAAATATGATTAGCTTGACCAACCGACCAAATGAGCTTGCTCAACAATACATCTAGTGTGTGTATCTATATAAGGTTAGGATCTATTTACATAATGTAAGCATTTTTAAGTTTTACAAGATTTTTAGATCGTTGGATAGGTGAAACGGATGACTGAGATTAACAGTATAATATGTGAAGATTATCACTTCGAAAAAAAGTAAGAAATTAATCTCACCCATCCAACGATCCAAAAATTGTGTAAAACTATGAGTTTTATATTGTGTGTAAGTGTAATCGTTGGATGGAGGAAATGGATGGCTGCGATTAACTCCTTCCTTTTTTCCAAGTGATAATCTTCACATATTTTACTATTAATCTCAGCCATCCGTTTTACCCATCCACTGATCCAAAAAACGTGTAATCGGATCCTATCCATATATAAATGTGAGAATCAAACTAACAAATTAAATAGAGTTTGACAGTAAAGATGTGTTTGGTTCACGAAATGTAAGATTATTTTTGAGAATATAATTTTCAGAATGGAGCATTAATTGACACATTACTAAGAATGTTACATTACCTTATTTGATTTATTTGGCGGGAATATAAGATTTCAGTGTTTGGTTAAAAGAATATAAGAGCACTTTGAAAGCAAATTTGATCAAATTGTACTTTTGATATACTTTTTGTAATGAGTTGAACTTATAATATTAAACTAAAAATATTTACATGAAAAATCATAGAACTATTTCTCTGACACTATCTAAATTTTGAGAAAAAAATATATTTAAAATATTATTAATTTAATTAGTATATTAAGACCTATATTTTTAAATAATTTTCACAAGTATTATATTTATATATTACATATGTGATGTGATATAATGTAATATAGAAACATATGTGGTTTCGAGTGCACAAAGATATTGTGTTTCAATGTATTAATATGAGACGTTATAATTTTTTATTTTCGGTTGCAAGTTCCTTTTCATTTTATGTTGTTTCCCTCTCAATAAATTAGTTCTTATTTACAAGAGTGTATTGTAGTTATTTTCCTCAATAAGTTAGTGCTTATTTACAGCGAAGTAATATAGTATGAGAAAGTTTGTCTTCATTGTTGAGTTCTTCATTGTAGAGAGAGCACTAATCCAAGAGAAATATTTAGTGCAGGTTACTGTTACTCGATTAACAATAAATCATTTTACTTCTATTATTTTAAATAATATACTTATTTATCTAATTTTAATAGTTTAAAAAAACATCAACGCAAAGAAATTAAAATAAAGCCATCAAATATTTATAGTGTTTATAATATTAGGCATGAGTACTAATAAAAGAAGTTAGTAACTCAGTGTACTTCCTAACTTAGTAAATAATCGCTCAAATTATTTTTAAACTGTTTTTTTCGGTTATCGTTTCACCAAAAATTCATAATAGTAATCATTTCGTTTAACCATTAATTTTATCAGTAAGATTTAGTCAAAAAAGTTTACACCGATTATCTACCATTTAGTCCAAATTTTCAAAAACCTTGTTATATATAGGAAAAACTTTGTATACCCATTGAGTCATCTACTCAGTTGACATCACAACTTATGTGGAAAAAAACTTTTTAAATTGCGTGCTCAATAAATTATTAGTATCAGTCTTAATAAATTATGATAAAAAATGAGTATTAAGATTCTTATTTCTTATGATGAAAGAACGTTGTATCAAGATAAAATGAGTTTTGTTCATTTTTTATGCATTCAATTTAAATAATTTTTAATGGTTTGTTTAAAAATATATTTTGATATTGGCAATAATGTGAGGGTTTCACTTTTGTCGCACCTAAATGATTTGTTGAATAGGGATTAGTCAATTCGCGTAAGTTATATAAGGCGTGGGGGAAATCTTGCTGCTTTTACACTGGCGAAGCTGACATAAGACACTACTTTCGAATACTGCAGATTTTTAGATGTTCTTGCTGAGATTTTGGAGGAATTGCATCAGGATAGTACGACATGTCAAAATGTTTCTTTAAGCTAACTTAGTTTCTCTTCTTACTATAACTTACACAATGTAAAAACTTTTAAGTTGTAAACATTTTTTTGGAGCGTTGGATAGGGGAAATAGATGGTTGAGATTAACTTCTTACTCTCTTTTTTCAAGTGATAATTTTTTCACATATTTTACTGTTAATCTCAACCATCCGTTTCACTCATCTAACGATCTAAAAACGTGTAAAACTTAAAAAAATTTACACCGTGTAACCGGATCCTAACCCTAAAAATAAATCAGTAATTATATTACATTTATAGTTTTAAAAATTATTTATTGGGTAAAGATGTATTAATTAAATTGTGTTTAAAATCTTAAAATTTGTTTATTGGTTTAAATATATTAATTGAATTGCGTTTATTGTTCATCAAAAAATATATTACATTATAGTTTTTAGTCGTCGTGTCATATGCTACTTCAACTAGATAGATGGCCGAATAGGTGGATGTAGCATTACCCTATGTATACATATATAGTCAGCATAGTACTAAATTAAAGACATTACTAATACACCAATAAGTGCTGAATATATTAGTAAGACACATTATACTGTTAAAAAAGAACATAAAATTTAAATTTGAAGATAATATTATTTGGAGGGGTAGCCTTACACCCCAATTATAGGCAATAAAAAAAAAACATTACTGTTCCAGCCTTAGTTGAGCTTCGCATTGGATAACGGCCCCGCTTCTCCCCAGCCACTAATATCCTTTTTCTTTTTCAAACCTAACAAAGATCCCACTCTAATGCTCTACGGGGGTGGGAGGAAGATTTTGCAAGCAAAAGTAAGTCGCAAAGAAATGTCAGACAAATTCAATAAATGATTAAATACATTAAAAAAACTATTCCAATTCCCGACGTATGGATTTCGTTTCACTTTTGCTGCAAAATGCATGCATGAGCCTGACAATTGACAAAACATACCCTTTAAACATCTAAAGACAAGTCAAGCTCCTATTATTATCCCACAGCCTGGATGGATTTCAAGCTTCTTTTGACCAAGGGAGATGATGAAGTTAAAAACACTATGCGAGGCCAAGCCAGCTAGAGCTAGGAAGTGGACAATTTTACCTCCAAATATTTTTTTCAATTATTTATTAAAATAGCATCCAAAAATAATACTTTTCGATACACAAATATAATAGCTTGCCCCGTAAGACTGTCATTGATCTTATTTGACATGACATACCCTTTTATTATCACTGAATTTTTACCTAAGTCTATTATTTATTATATATTTTGTATTATATTATTATCATTATTATTATCACTATTATTATTATTATAATAGTTAGTATAATTATAAAACTAAAAAAGAATATCCATTTAAACTAAAAAGAGTCCATTAGATTAAAAAAGTTCATTATATAAATAAAATTAGCAACCCATATACAAAGGGCCGGTTTGGCCCAAACCTAATAGAAATCTAAAACCCTAATGCCCATTTGTTGTCTTTTGCGCAACCAAAGGATGAATGATGGATCAAGGGTTGATCTAACGGCACAGATCGCGCGCGGAGAACCTTAGCTGAGGGAGGTATAGCGCCGCACTCTCCAGTCTTTAGATCGGGACACGATCTAGCAGCCCAGATCGCTCGAAGGAGGATCACGCGGATCACCGCTCGCGCGTGGTAGCCACACGCACGACATTTGAACTTCGTTCGAGCCTTTCCGCCTTCCCCGATGGACTCCGCACCATTTTCGACGTGGATTACATCCCGCCAATGATTCTGTTGCCATTTGTAGCCACCGAAAATAGAAACAGAAACAAAAGGGGGGTCAAATCCCTAAATCAAAGCAAATCAAAGCTAATCAAAAGATAATCGAAGACAAAACGGAATCAATCTGAAATTTCAGAAATTAATCAGAGACGAATTGAATAGGATAGGGGCGATTTGTTATTGTAATTTAGGCAAGCTTTTACGTATATAAACCTTGTAAATCTCATGTAACGGAGGACATATTTTTAGACACAACAAATCACAAAAAAGGCACAAACACCATACAGATTCGAGCATAGCAAGCAATGGTTGTAATCAAATTTTTAGTGGAAATAAAGCAAGCTTTTCTGGTAATTTTTTGTTCATTATTTTGTTCGAATCAAAAGAAGAGAAATGGATGTTTTTTGAGGTTGTGTCTCCGATGACGGACACGTGATTTGATGCTCGTCATATTTTGAAAAATCGTTTTCAAAGAGTAGGAGTTTCGAAGTTCGTTTTCAATTTTTTTCTTTGATTAAAGGTTTTTTTAAATGAATTTGGGTTGGAGGCTTAGAAAAATCGAAAAGGGATTTTTTTTAAAATTTTCGCCTCTGGCAACGGAGGCCGGTGCCGAAGGATGGCGGCCGGCACGGAAAATGTGGGTTGTACTCCCCAAATTCATGGAGAGCATGTAAGACGATATAGAGAAATTGGGGGAAGGCCGGTTTGATCTATTTGAAAAGGGGAGAAAAATGAATTTTATTTCTTTTTTTTTTACTTTTATACTAACCCGTTTGACCGACCCATACCCGCTTTAAGACCCGCGTTTATCCACGGGTCTTGCGCCGCAAGCACCTTTTTTTAATTTATGCAATTTCGTCCTTTCGGTTCAATTTGGCCTTCACATTTCGTTTTTCTTTCAATCGAGTCACTAATTCAATTTTTTTTAAAGGATTTTTTTTAAATTCATCCTTTTTTTTACTTTAATTTCCGTTTTATTTAATTCAATAATTTAATTTGATAGTACTCTTTTGTATTCATGTATTTAATTAATTTGTCTTCTTACAAATTGTTTAGTTTTAAAAGCCTTAGGAATAAGTTCTTGAAAATATTTAGAGCCCATGTATTTAAAATTTTCTTTACATTTAAAAACAATAAAATACACTTAACAACATTGAACCCTAAAATTGGTTAAAATTCTATTAGATTTCTTTAGGCTATTAATCACTAAATTAGGTTTAATAAAAGATTCCAGCACATTAATCTTTTTGGCGGTTTGTTAAAAAAGAGAAATTTAATTAATGCGGTGTCCTACTAAATGGAAATGACAGGTTAGCGCCAGGAGTGCTGGCGGTGATTGGAGTTCATTTTCTGAATAGTAGGTCCGTTAAAATATATTCATATTCATAAGTGGACGAGCAAATCGAATTTTTTTCGTGAACTTGAAAATTCCGACATTAAAACGTTTTGTAATCGGCTAGGTACCAATTTTTTGGCGCTGTGGGGTGCTAACCCTTCTCCACGCATAACCGACCCCCGAACCCATTTTTCTATTTTTCGCAAACCAAAATCGTTTTAATAAAAATTGTTTTATTAAAATAACCCGGTTTTAAGTGATCCAATCACACCTTTTTAAAACATTGGTGGCGACTCTGTTGTTGTTTTTTGTTTTTAAAACGTCGGGCCCGAAAAAAGGGTTGTGACAGCTTGGCGACTCAGTGGGGACTTTTTGTTTTTTACAAGAAAAGAGTGTCAAGCCACAAACCGATTACAGAAATGTTTAAATGTTGAAATTTGCAAGTTCACATAAAATTCGATTTATTCGTCCGTTTAGGAATATGATTCTATTTTGCACATTTAAAACTTGGTTAAGCTCTATACCCAAGCTTCGTCCCAATTGCTTAAGTGAGGGGAATACGTTTTGCTCATGTGAGAATATTGATTCTCCGTATGAGCCTAGCAAGTACATTCGGGACTCATATGCCCTATGCCTTCATAAAGATACCGATCCTTCGTGAAGACATAGGAAATGTGTCACATCCCGAAAATCGGCCTAGTTGGAATTAGGTTTCGGTGATTAGAATTTTGTATCAGACATGCTTGGATTGATGTAGTCGAATGACCTTTGTAATTCTTTTTGAAGTAATGGAAGTTAGTTGGACTTACATTGATTTATGGGATCTTTTTGTAAAGAATTAAAAGCTGAAAATGTCAAATTTGAGCTAGGCGTATCGATACAGTTGGACCTGTATCGATACAGTTAGACCTGCATCGATACAGTTTGAACCAAACGTTTCGATACAACAAGGACTATATCGATATGACCTAACTGTCATAACTACCTTACCTATTTTAGCGTAACCGTATCGATACAGTTATGGGGGTATCGATACGAGTCCCCTGTTTCGAATCTATTTTAAGTTCAAATTGAAAGGATGGAGCTGAGTCACCTCCAAGGTTACCTCTCCCACGTGTGAGTCATCGGGAAAAATGACTATTACTAATAGATAAAGGGTGAAAAGCCATGTGACCATTGGGTTTAGCAAACCCTAGCTTTAAGGAAAGGTTTTTATTGGCCAATGGAAAGGTGGGAAATAATTAAAAGGCTTAAGATTTGTTTAAGAGAACAAAAAAAGGACTTCATCTTTCATTGTGGAACCTCCCAAAACCAAATCCTACCATTTTCTATCAATAAGCACACACCTTCATTTTCATCTTCAACCTCAAGCTAAGCAAGCACCTCAGTCCGATCTTCAACCTTCGTTCAATCTCAATACATCGTTTGAAAGCCTAAAACTTGGTGAGTAAAACCCCTATGTTAATTTGATGATTCCATCATCCGTTAAAGTTTAATTACAAGATTAGGACTTCAAGGTTCAAGTAGAGCCCATGGTTTAAGAAGCTAATTTT
This sequence comes from Hibiscus trionum, assembly GCA_030270665.1. Lineage (NCBI taxonomy): Eukaryota > Viridiplantae > Streptophyta > Magnoliopsida > Malvales > Malvaceae > Hibiscus > Hibiscus trionum. The sequence continues at coordinate 32,002,322 of BSYR01000026.1, read as the reverse complement.
GATATTGTTTAAGAGCTTTGGCAAGCTTGAAAAATGTTTCCAGATCCTTAGATTAATTCTAATGCAATCCCTAATTTTTTGTGATAGCTCAAGAAGTGGAGAAAGACACCTCGTCATCTCTAACGAAAGCTAGGCAACAAGGCATTGTAATTCGAGAGCCTTGAAAGCTTTGGAATCAAATTAAGTGTAGTTGTGTCAAGGGATAGCCTAGGCACCATCTCGTTGCATTTGATTTGTGATTTTGATGTGCATTTTTTTCTAAGGCTCAAGTAGAGCAAGCATGTGTGGATGATAAACGTGTTTTATGTGAAATTTGACATGAACACAATATGATATGATACGTGAAATTGATATTATTATGCTAAGTTATGATACGTAGATCTAAGGCTCAATTCCATTTTTTGATATGTTATAGCCTACAGGTAAAAAGGTAAGAATTATGATGAAATATGTGTAATCTTGGACATTTGTGAGTTTTGGATACAATTTGCATGCCATAGAGTTATTTGAGCTCACTAAGTAAGGGATTTGGCTACGGCCTTTATATGGTGAGATAAGGATGGATTGTGTAAGGGACCTATCCGGAGCTGCGACTCAAGGCTACGACCTACTTTCGATATGTGTGGTGTAAAGAGGAATCTGCGTATCCATTAGTTTCGTTGTCCAAGGAAATAATAATATGTGATTATGATATGTATCTTGTATATGAAAATGCGATACTTGAATTGAGTATGAGATTCAAATATGATTTGTGCACTAATTATGTCATTTAAGCATGTCATTATGATGTTCATATCATCAAGAAATTATTTGCATTTGCTATAACTACCTCTCTAATCCATGTAAGCCTAACATTCGTGTGTCTCATGCATTCTAGGATCTTAAAGAATTCTGGCCTTCGATCGTGTTGTTGCGGTTGCAAGTCACTCCTACAAACTATATGTATGCTTATCTTTTGATTTGAACTCCTAGTAAGGTGGCATATGGTTTAGATAAGCCTTGTTTGACTATTTTGATATATGTGTAATGGCCTAAATATGACTATGTCTTGTATGGAAATTATGGCATGTTTATGAAAGGTTAGAACTATCTAAATGGGCTTAAAAAGTGCTAAAAGGTGAAATCTAGGTAAATGGATTCGAAACGCTATAAAATTTGACATGTTAGAAGTATGGATTTTTGACTTGCTGGTAAAATTTGGAAATTTTTGGACAATGTTTGATTGGTTAATTTGACTAAAAACCAGCTAAAATCTGTCATTACAAGCCAGGCGTATCGGAACAAGTTAGAACAGAGCGTATCGATATACCAAGGGGGTGTACTGAAACGCAAATTGGCAGAATGGTTAGGGTAAATAATTGGATCGATATGACCTTTAGGGTGTATCAAAACGGTCAACCCTTGATCAACGCATATCGATACTAGCAAAGCTGTATCGATACAAGTCATCTAGGAAAAGTCAAAATTGGTCAACCTGTATCGATACGGGTGATGGCATATCGATATAGAACCTGGAAGAATCATTATAAGCTTAAAATCATGTTTACCCGTATCGATACAGGTTTAGGCGTATTGATACATGGTTAGTTAAATCGGCTAAGAAGGTTTAAAATACAGTTCCAAGAAATTTATAGAATGGTCACTAAAATTTGGATAGATTAATTGAATGGCTTAATGGCATCGGTTGGTAATGAAATTTCAAAGACTAATAATTAGTAAGTTTAGTTGTAAGTTGGTAATAAGAAATTCTGATAAGGTCCTCAAATTTGTAAAATTTATGATTTTGTCCCTAAGTTTAAAAAGTTTAAAATTAACCCCTAAATGAGTTAGTAATTGATAATTAGGTTCGCTAAGTCTTAAAAGAGAGTAATATAACTTCTGAAAATGTTTCCAGACTCTGTTTAAGCTTCCGACCTTTGGAAATGTTTTCCAGTAACACTTTCCGAACTGGTTCTGTACCGGGTCGGGAAGGGGTGTTACATTTGTGGTATCAGAGCTTAGGTTTAGTCGATTCTAGGACTAAACTGAAATTTGTTACGAGTCTGTAAGTACTTATGCCACCTAGGAGTTATTTTTATATGTTATTTGTGACTTGCAGCTTACACGATTCAATCTTTCTATATAATTAGATCTAAAAATGTCTGTACATACTAAAAGACGTGTTGTAAATGAACCAAATCCCAGCTCCTCCTCGACACAGGGGGACAATTTGAAGGTTGAGGTCAGGCCTAAACAAGTTGAGCAGAACGACCCACCTCCTCCTCCACTGATGCCTCCCGCTCAGCAAGAGTATCTTATGTCAATGGCTGACATGATCAAACAAGTGGTTGTGTCTCTCAGACAAGAACCACTCCCTCATCCTGCTGAAGCACCTCTGTCTGTTTTGAGAGCTCCCATTGATAAGCTTAAGCAACACTCGGTCTACACCTTTACCGGCTAGGACCTGAACAATCCTGAGATCGCAGAATACTGGCTGGAGAATACTCTTAAAGTGCTGAACAAGCAAATGAAGTGCCCTGAAGAGCTTAAGTTAGAATGTGCCTTGGCATTGATTGCTGAAGAATATCAGAGTTGGTGGGACATAGTGACACTCACCGTGCCTGAGCACAAGATTACGTGGGACTTCTTCCTTTAGGAGTTCCGCAAAAAGTACATCAGTGACCACTATATTGCTGAAAGGCGTAAGAAGTTCCTCCATCTTAGATAAAGAGGAATACCTGTGGAGCAATACATCCACAATTTCTACATATATGCAAGGTATGGTGCTGAGATCATACGTATGGAGAAGGACAAATGTCGAATGTTTATCGATGACCTTTGTGATGAATTACGTTCTCTCTTCACTGCCTTGGAGATATAGGATTTCCAGACTCTTGTTAACCGAGCCATCGCCACTAAAGCCTCCCAGAAGGCCTATGAAAAAAAGGAAGGGGAACCAAGCACAATCCGATAAGAGGTTCAAAGCTGACTCCAGGCCCCCTGTGCCCTAGAAGAAGGGTAGACAGTGGGATCAAAAGTCTGCCACCTTTCAACAACTACCGCGATCGGGATATGTGCCACAATCCCAATCTCCAGGAATATATGTTGCTCGTACAACTTCTGTTGATAGTATGGGCGGCTCCGCGAAAGGTTCCCAGATTCCTTCATGCAATTTCTGTTAGAAGAGGCACCCTAGGCAGTGTCGTAGACAATCAGGATCTTGTTATCTCCGTTGTGAGTCTGGCCACTTCATTAGGCAGTGTCCACAGAATCTGAATGCTCCTATCATTATGGCTTCTCAGAATAATTCTAACAAGGGAAGAGGAGCAAAACAAGTGCAGTCTGAATCAACGGGGAGACCTCGCAACACTAATGCCCCTTCAGCTGGACGCGATCCTCAGACCTTAGCCCAGATGTACCATGTTCGAGGTCGTGAGCTGAAGGATGATCCTAATGGGATTGCAGGTATGGTGGAATTATGTTCCGATCTTGTTTATGCTTTAGTAGATCCAGGCTCAACGCATTCCTTTATTGGTGAACCATTGGTTGAAAAGTATACCTTAGAACCAAAACTTGTTACTTCCGAGATTGTTGTTTCCAACCCACTAGGGGATAGTGTGGTTATTCAGTCGATTTTTAAAGCTTGTCCTTTTAGGATCCAAAGGATCCCATTTTTGGCTAATTTGATGGCCTTTCCCTTTCAAGAGTTCGATCTCATCCTTGGCCTCGATTGGTTAGCTGAACATCAAGCCTGGGTAGATTGCTCGAAAAAGAAGTTGTACCTCCGTGGACTCTATAAGGAAAGTGTAACCTTGATGAAATCCGAACCCATGCCTAAGAAGACTCTCATGTGTGCTATGGAGTCTAAGGAAGATCAAAAACTCGAAGATGTGTCAGTTGTGAAAGAATTTCCTGATGTGTTTACCGATGAACTTTCGGGACTCCCTCCCACCCGAGAAGTAGAATTCGGGATAGAAGTGCAACCGAGGACTACTCCAGTCTCCATTACTCCGTACCAAATGGCTCTGGTTGAACTAAAGGAGTTGAAAACTCAAATTCAAGATATCTTAGATAAGAGATTTGTCCGACCGAGTTCTCACCTTGGGGACCACCGATTTTGTTTATCAAGAAGAAGGATGGATCAATGCGCCTGTGCATTGACTATCGTTAGCTGAATAAGGTGACCATTATGAACAAGTACCCGTTACCAAGGATTGATGACCTCTTTGATCAATTGAAAGATGCTTCTGTGTTTTCCAAAATAGACATTCGATCTGGGTACTATCAAATGCTAGTGAAAGAGTCTGATGTCCCAAAGACTGCCTTCCGAACTAGATATGTTCACTATGAATTCCTAGTAATGCCGTTTGGGATTAAGAATGCACATGTAGCCTTCATGGATTGGATGAACTGCGTGTTCCGACCCTACCTAGATAAATTCGTGGTGGTGTTCATAGATGATATTCTGATCTATTCGAAAAATGTTTCCACTCATAAAGAACATCTCCGGATTGTGCTTCAAACTCTCCGAGAGAAAAAATTATATGCCAAGTTTAGCAAATGTGAATTCTAGATATCCGAGGTACCTTTTCTAGGCCATGTAATCTCTTCTGCAGGAATCCAAGTTGACCCAAAGAAGATTCAAGCAATCCTTGATTGGATTCCTCCGAAGAATTTTGGAGAAGTTCGAAGCTTTCTGGCCCTTACAGGCTACTACCGTAGATTTGATAAAGGGTTTTCACTGATTGTTGCATCCTTGACGAAGCTTTTTCGTAAGGAAACTCCTTTTGTATGGACCGTGGATCAACAAAGGAGTTTTGATCAACTCAAGCAAGTTCTCACTCATGCCCCTGTTTTGGTACAACCCGAGCCGGGTGAAGACTTCATTGTGTACAGATGCAATTAGGAAATTTCATAGCCTATGCTTCACGTTAGCTTAAGCCACATGAACTGAACTATCTGACACATGATCTGGAATTGGCTGCTGTTTTTTTCGCCTTGAAGATTTGGAGGCACTATCTTTATGGTGAGAAGTTTTACTTGTACACTGATCACAAAATCTTGAAGTATCTTTTGACTCAAAAAGAACTGAATCTCCCATCAACAACGGTTGATGGAGCTTTTGAAAGACTACAACTTGGTTATTGACTACCATGCCAGCAAAGCCATTGTTGTAGCTGATGCTCTTCGTCGAAAGCCTACTCCTTCTCTGAGATGTTTGAATGCTAATTTCTAGCTCAGGAAACATGGCAAGTTGTTGGCTGAGTTGAGAGTTCATTCGACCATTGTATCTCGAATCAAATGTAACCCCTCGTCCCGGTCTGGATGACTGACCGGTCCGAGTAGGCTACACGGGGAAAACCGAAGTGAAACCCGCTAAGGCTCCCTTTCGGTTAGCAACCCTATAAAATTTATTTTATTATTATCTTGTCTAAATGGTTTCATTAAATCCTATATGAAAGGTCAACAACAGAAGCAACAAACGAGACGATCAACTCAACATCATTACAAAACAGTCCATTTTTAGCTTAATAAGCAGGCCATTTCGAAACACCTAAGAAGTGTATCGAAACGCCTTGACTTGGTCAACGGGCCCAAGTCAACACGAGAAGACCGTATCAAAATGGTGGTCAACTGTTCCGAAACACCCCCAACGGTCAACTTCTCGTGGTCAACGACATGAAGACCGTTCCGAAACGCCAAGACCCGTTTCGGTACCTCAATTTATCGGCAAAATCTTAGATTTCCAGTGGAAAATCGTACCGAAACGGCCCCTATGCGTATCGAAACGCCTGGCCTGGAACAAGAGACCGTATCGAAACGGGACCAACCGTTTCGATACACGGGCTGCGAAAAGACAGATTTTAGCTGGTTTTTGGTACAAGGCAGCCCCAAATTCCAACCAAAACCTCCCACATTCAACATACATCAATTCTAGATGCAAGGCACCCTATACAAGCATGCTTAGCACACATCAAACATGTAAGAGCCATACATTAAAAGAATCAATAAGCTCAACAAGGATTCATACATAGCATTCAAGATTCAAGCTTTAGACAAACATACGTAAAGCATTCATTAAAGGGATATAAGTTTTCAACCACAAGGCAAGCATGCATCAAGTAAATATGCTTTACAATCCATAGCATAAAGGCATTCACATGGCCAACATAAAATCAACAAATCAACATGCTCAACAAACACATCATCAACTAAGAAGTTTGACACCAACTCCTACAAGTCTACACCCCCATCGTCTAGGCATTATTACAATTATGTAAATCATACTTGAGCTACTTTGAGAACTCCAAAAGCTCCTTCCTTGCCCACTTGCCTCCTGAACTCTAACGATCTGCATGTTGGAAATAAAGGAGAGCGTAAGCTAACTAGCTTAGTGAGAGAAGCTCTTTAATTCAACAAGCATGCAGTTTTCAAAACACTTTTCATAATTGACGATAAATCGATGGATGCACGAATGATTATCACAACAAGACTACACATGGTTTGCACATGCACAACCAACATACACACGGTGGGACCACACATCACGGTTCGACTAGTAGTTTTCCGATGGGACCACTCATCACCTTACTCTACTACTAGTCACTACCGGTGGGACCACTCATCACCGTAGTTAAGACAACCATCACATGAGGCTCGACTTCAACATGAGTACACAACAACAATGGTGTAAACAACTCAAGATGCACATGATACCACATCATATAACCACTCATCAACTCATAGAAAAAGGGTAGGAGGAAATAACTTACACTTGGGTTTAGGTGAACCCTCTAGGTCCCACCCAAACCCCCAAGAATTCCATTTTGAAAACAAATTAAAGGTTAACATTTCTACTCACCGTTGCTACCCAAAAGAAGACCGAAGACCAAGCTCAAATCTCCAAATTCTCCGGATTCGTCCCCGAAGCTTCACCAACTAAGTTCCTTACTTCTAATCATCCCAACACAATTAAAATAACCACAAATCAGACCACAATTCAATGTAGTCAACCCGTAACACAAACTAAGCACAAAACACATGATTTCAACTAAAAACAAATCCCAAATTCCTCATTCCCGAGCAGCCCCTAAGCACAACCTAAAACCATTGATTCCAACACTTAAATTACTCCCAAAAGCCTCCAAAACAACCCTTACATATAGCCTAACCATTAGCCATCAAATTTCCACATTTAACACCCCCAAAACTCAATCTAAAACCCTTCAAAAACCTCCCCAAAAACCCAATTTCGTGAAACACCATAAAACCATGTAAAAATCAACTATGTTGGACCTTATAGGTAGTAAACAACTCATATAACATTAACAAATCAAAATCTTAAGTTAAAGATAGTAAAGATGACATTTTTAATCAAAAATCTCAAAACCCCCAAAACACAAAAATCATGAGCTTTATGAAAACTAATGGTACTAGCTTGTAGAGAACGTTGAGGACATGTCGAAAATGATTTTAACTTTGCAAAAGCTCCAATAACAAGCAAGATATGAGATGGAATAGTAACTTTGGGGAAGAGGGGTTTTTGACGTTGAACAAAATGAAAGAGGAGAGAAGAAGAAGATGAATAGTATAGTGTTTGACATAAGAGAATGTTTATTTTAAAAGTTCCAAATAATTACCACTTTGCCATTAATGAATGGCTATCACCAAAAATCCTAAGATCCAAGAGATTTTGGGTTCTAATTTAATTTCAAAATTGATCCAACATATAAAATGAATTTTTAAGACAAAAAGGGAAACCCGAAACATTATTTAAATATTATTTTCACCCGACCCCCAAACCTGGTGTTACAACTCTCCCCCACTTAAGGAATTTCGTCCCCCAAATTACCTGCCGGAAACAAGTACGGAAACTACTCAAGCATATCAGCTTTCCTTTCCCACGTGGCCTCTTCTACACCTCTATGTCTCCATAATACCTTGACCAACTCTATGGTCTTGCCACGCAACACCTTGCTATCAGAAGCAAGTATTTCAACTGGTTCTTCATTGTAAGACAAGTTCGGATTCAAATTAATCTCTTCCGTGGGCATTACATGGGACGGATCCGATCTATACCTCCTAAGCATCGACACATGAAAGACATTATGAATCTTCTCTAGTTCAGTCAGGAGTCTCAATCTATACGCAACGGGACCAATCCTCTCAACTATCTCATAAGGTCCAATGGATCTTGGGCTTAACTTGCCCTTCCTCCCAAACCTCACCACCTTCTTCCAAGGTGAGACTTTCAAAAACACTTTATCTCTCATGGAATACTCTACTTCTTTCCTCTTTAAGTCGGCATATGACTTCTGCTGATCTGAAGCTGCCTTCAGATGATCACATATCAACTTTACCTTCTCGGTGGTGCCCTTAAGTAAATCGGGCATCAGTACTAGCTTTTGTCTGGCTTCGGCCCAACAAATCGGAGTTCTACACTTCCTACCATACAAGGCCTCATACGGAGCCATCTGAATACTTGACTGAAAGCTGTTGTTATATGCAAACTCCACTAATGGTAGATGTTTCTCCCACGACCCATGAAAATAAATGATACAACATCTCAACATGTCTTCCAACACCTGAATCACTCTCTCAGACTGACCATCTGACTGCGGATGATACGAAGTGCTGAAGTTCAACCAAGTACCCAAGGCTCAATGCAAACACTCCCAAAATCTAGCTGTAAACCTCAGATCTCGGTCTGACACAATCGATCTCGGTACCCCATGTAGTCTCACTATCTCACAAATATACAAATCGACCAACTTGTCTAAGGTATAGGTGGTATGAACTGGTATGAAGTGGGCACACTTAGTAAACCTATCTACAATCACCCACACTGAATTCTTTTTCGAAGGAGTCAACGGTAGCCCCGACACAAAGTCCATGGTGATACGTTCCCACTTCCATTCCGGAATCTTCAACGGCTGTAACAACCCTGAGGGAAACTGATGCTCGGCCTTGACCATCTGACAAACCATACACCTACTTACAAACTCGGCCACGTCCTTCTTCAAACCAACCCAATAATACTCTTCTTTTAACCCTCGATACATCTTCGTGCTACCTGGATGCATAGCAAAAGGACTATTATGAGCTTCATTCAAGATAGTACGCCTCAACTCGGCATCCTCCGGAACCACTATCCTATCCTTGTAACATAGGATCCCATTCTCACCAAAACAATACTCGGTAGGCCTATCTTCGGCTATGTCTTGCACGTGAGGTGCCAAAGACTCATCTCACAACTGTTTCTCTCGAATTAACTGAACTAATGAAGGCTTAACCTGAAGCTCGGTTATCAACCCACCATCATTAGACACACTCAACCTTGCAAACATAGCTTGTAACTCAACGACCACTTTCCTACTCAAGTCATCGGCCATTACGTTTGCCTTACCCGGATGGTACTCTATCGTGAGGTCATAATCCTTGAGTAGCTCTAACCACCTATGTTGCCTGAGGTTCAACTCCCTCTGAGACATCAAATACTTCAAACTCTTGTGGTCGGTGTACACGGTGCACTTCTCACCATAAAGATGATGTCTCCAAATCTTCAACGCGAACACCACTGCAGCTAACTCTATGTCATGGGTGGGATAATTCTTCTCATGAACTTTCAACTGGCGCGAAGCATATGCTACCACCTTACCCTCTTACATAAGCACACAACCTAGCCCTACATAGGATGCATCACTATAAATCACAAATTCTCTCCCCGGCTCAGGTTGAATCAAGATAGGAGCTTCGGTCAAAGCTTTCTTCAATTTCTCAAACGCTTCTTGTCTTGCATCTGACCACTCATACAGAACATTCTTCTGTAGCAACTTAGTCAAAGGAGCCGTTATTCTAGAAAACCCTTCAACAAATCTTCTATAGTATCCCGCCAAACTTAGGAAACTGCGGATTTCTGTCACTAACTTCGGTTGTTTCCAATTCACTATAGCTCCTATCTTCTTGGGATCCACACTAATCCCACTAGCCGAGATCACGTGACCTAGGAAGACTACCTCCCTAATCCAAAACTCTCATTTGCTTAGCTTGACATACAACTGATTCTCTAGTAGGGTCTGAAGTACTAACCGCAAATGCTCATCATGCTCCTCTACGGTCCTAGAGTATACTAAGATGTCGTCTATGAAAACTACCACAAACATGTCCAAGAACTCATGAAACACTCGGTTCATCATATCCATGAAAGCTGCTGGGGCGTTAGTCAATCCAAAAGGCATCACCAAAAACTCATAATGCCCATAACGTGTACGGAAAGCCGTCTTCGGTATGTCCATATCCTTTACCTTCAATTGGTAGTACCCGGACCTCAAGTCAATCTTCGAAAACACAAAAGCACCTCTCAACTGGTCTAGCAAGTCATCAATCCTAGGCAAAGGGTATTTGTTCTTCACTGTCACCTTATTCAACTGCCTATAATCTATACACATCCTCATGCTACCATCTTTCTTTTTCACAAACAAAACCGGAGAACCCCATGGAGATACACTAGGCCTAATGAAGCCTCTATCAGTCAACTCTTGAAGCTGTGTCTTCAACTCTTTCAACTCTTTCGGTGCCATTCTATACGGAGCAATCGACACTGGTGCAGAATCATAATACGTCTCAATAGCAAACTCAACTGCTCTGTCTGGAGGCAAACCCGGTAACTCTTCCGGAAAAACACTCAGAAAATCACATACTGTTCTGATGTCCTGAGGTCTCACCTCACTCATATCCGGATTCATTACATAAGCCAAGTAAGCCTGACACCCTGAACTCAACAACCTCTGAGCTTCCAAAGCCGAAACCACATTGGACAAGAACCTGACGTTCTCACCAACTACCACAACCTCAAAGTCATCGGTAAGCCTCAAGGAGACTCTCTTGGTCTCGAAGTCAACCCTAGCTCTATGCTCTACAAGCCAATCCATGCCCAAAATCACATCAAAACCGTAGAAGGGTAACTCCATCATATCGACCGGAAATACGTGGCCCTGAACCATCAAGGGACACCTCCTATACACTTTCCTAACTACCACTGTATCACCAAAAGAGCTAGTGACATTTACACCTACCTCTAACCAATCACATGGTAACCCTAATGACCTTGCGTGCTCACCCAAAATATACGAATGTGTTGACCCCGAATCTATCAAAAAAAGCAAACTCAAAGACTGTAATGAGAAATTACCTGCAATGACATCAGTGTCATTCCCAGCCTCTCGCTGAGCATAAACTCTAGCCGGTCCTCCTCCCTCGGGCTGGACTGCTACTACATGAGCCAAGTTCCTCTGACCCTCATTCCTTGGCTGAAAGTTTCCACGAACGCACCCACGACCTCTCTGATGCTCAAAGCCCCTAGCTGGAGCCGGTCTGCCCCTAGCCGGGTGCGGACAGTTACGCCTCATGTGGTCTCGGGATCCACAATTCCAACACGGCCCAAAGGTACCCGTACACTCGCCCTGATGGCGTCTCTCACACCTATTACACTCTGGTGTGTGTATCACAGCTCCTTGGCCCTGATGGCCCTGACCATAGTTACCACCCCTATGTCTCGAATCGGGCTGGTACCTCCTATCCCTATGCCTCTTGGCCTGGTCTCTATCCCAATTCGCATGTCTCTTTCCGGAATTGGACCCACTAGCACATGCTCTAGAGCCTAGGTTCTATTCTATATCCTTGGCCCTAGAGACCAAGACATTGAACTCAGTGTAGTCGGAGGCAAGCATGTAGGTCTTCATATCGGTAGTCAACCCATATCTGAAGCGGTCACACCGTTTCTTCTCACTAGGAACTAACTCAGGTGCATACTGGCTCAATCTCACAAACTGAACCTCGTATTCAGAAACGGTCCTTGTAACGCCCCGGTTTTGGGCTCGGAAGTTTTGGGCGTTGACCGGTTTGGTCAAAGTGCTGTTCGAATCTAAAGAGGTGAAATTAGGAAAGCCTAGTTCGGGTTGCATTAAAAATATGGAAAAATGTTCTAAAATCATCTTTTAATATATAAAAGTGAACTGTGAAATCAATTTTGGAAAATGAGGTTCGGAAGGTTGACATTTTGGCTAGTGACCAAAATGTAATTTTTGAAAGTTCGGTGACAGTTTTATAAAGGATTGAAACTTTGAATCTTTAAGGAGCTATTTACCCAATGGGAGTTTCTCCAGATTTTCTAAATATATTAAATGATTAATTAAGTGTTTTTAAACAAAAGAAAAGTGGAGGGAAGATATTTTCCTAAATCTAACTAACTTTTCTCTCAACCATTTTCTCTCATCTTTTCTCTCAAACCAAACACATTCTCTCCAGATTTCCTCCTCTGATTTTGTCACTCAAATCACTCATTTCAACTCTCATTTGATTCCTAATCATCTCATCAACAAAACCTCTCAATTTGCAAGTTGTTTCATCAAGCTTTTTGGCTCCAAAAAGGAGAAACTCAAGTTTGGAGGTAAGAACGTCCTTCTCCTCTGAACTTCAAGTTCTTTACTGAAATTCCCAAGTTCTCAATCCTTGGTTTGTGTTTTGTTAAAGGCTTTTCAATAGAAATCTTGATTTTGGCTTAAAATGCAAGGTTTGGTGATTTTGGTGAAATTTTCGTGTGATCTGTTTGGGCAGTGTTTTGAAGTGTCAAAATGATGTTAAATGAATGCTAAATTGATTAGAAGTTGAGGTTTAATTAATGCAATCCCGGATAGGTTGAATTTCCTAAGTTTTGCTTGAGTTTTTGGTTGTTTTTGGAGTGTTTTTGGTGATCTGTTATACCTGGGAGTATAAGGACGTGTTTGTGATCATTTTAGATGTTAAATGATGTTTACAAAATGGTTAGAAGTGATGGATCTTGGCTGGGTTAAGTTTTGGTAGTGTTTGGAGGTGTTTTCGGTTGTGTTTGGTAGCCGAATTGTTGGATTTGTGTTGAGCAGCGAATTTGGTTGTGTGGCTGCTGTTCTTAATGCATAATGATGCATTAATGTGCTGTTTTTGTGTGCTTGAAACAGGGGAGTTTGATCCGGGAGCTTTAGAGGTGTTGCGGAAGGTTTCGGATGCTTGGAAGGCTTGGTGGCTAGCTTTGTTTTGTGTATCGGTGAGTGAAGTTGGGTTTTCGGCTTTTAAACAAAGGTTTGAAGGTTTTGGGAGCTTAGTTTAAGTCTAAACAACTTTGCTAAGCTCAAGAGTAAGTAAATGGATTTCTTACTTGATTTGTGATATGAATTGGCTTTTTAAGAAATTGTGGTTGATGATTGAAATGCATGTGTTTTGCATGGTTTAATTCTGTTTGGAAAGCATATTTTAGCATGGTTTAATGCTGGTTTTGAAAGCCATATGTGAAGGATGCTCAAGGTAAGAGATCCTTGGTTTTATACATTGAAAATGTGGATTTGATGCATGGTGTTGCATGTTGTTCAATGGCTTTGTTTAGTGCTTTAAAACAGTGAATTAATGCTGGTAAATGATGGTTTTTGCATATTGGTTATGCATGTGAATCATTTGATTAATGTGGTAATGGTTTTGCATATTGGTTATGCATGTGAATCATTTGATTAATGTGGTAATGGTTTTGCATATTGGTTATGCATGTGAATCATTTGATTAATGTGGTAATGGTTTTGCATTATGGTTATGCATATGGAACATTGGACTAATGTGGTAAGATGGTTATATTGGCAAGTGATGTAAGTGGTTCTTGGTTCTTTGATCGGATATAGTTAGCCGGCTATAGGATTGGGTGCACCGTGAATTAAGTCGCCTTGGAGGTGGAGTGGTCAAGAGTGGACCGGGAAACTCCCTTCAAGTGTCCTAACGAGATGGTTGATGTCATAATGGAGGTGTTGCCCATTCGAGGACCTGGGTTGAGCAAAGGTTATATGGTGTTTAAAAGTCCATATGTGAGAACCTTGTGCTTGTTGAGATCACAATGGCGGTGTTAAGTCCATGTGTGGATCTTGTGTAGGGTGTCCCGGATCTCGTTAGTGATGTTCTACAACTACCAATCGGTGAATGCAAAGGTTATATGGAGGTGTTGCCCATATGTGAGAACCTTGTGCATGTCAAGGTTGTATGGTGGTTAAAAGTCCATACATGAGAACCTTGGGGAAGAGCTAAGGTTGTGTGGTGTTTAAAAGTCCATACATGGGAACCTTAGGATGTTGAGGTCATAATGGAGGTTGTTGCCCATTCGAGGACCTTGGATTGGTAGGGTGTAGGGAGCGTAGGGACAACGCTCGGAATCCGCGTATCCGATTGGATGTTGAGTTGAAAAGTGAATGTGGTTGATCATTTGAAGGCCAATATGATGTTCTTGATTGTGATGAAGCATGTGGTGCTTGAAATGATGCATATTTGCATGTGAAGCATGAGATGCTTGAATTGATGCATAATTGCATGTGAAGCATGAGATGCTTGAAAAGATGCATGGTTGCATGGAAAGTGTATAATGCTTGTGAATGCATGTTTACTTGTTAAGTTGAACAAGTGTTGATTATCATTTGGAAAATGAGGCATGTGAGCATGAAATATCTTTAGTGCATTGGAGTCTTGTTGAGACTTGTTTTTAAAGGCATGTGATGATGATGTTGTGGTTCATATATGTTGTCTTTGGTTTAATGCATGTGATGGTTGGTTTGAGAAATGGTTTTAAAAGATTCTTGTTTGTTTTGGCTTTCAAGTTTAAAGAAAGGTATGTTGTGAAATGGGAGTGTTTTCCAAGGTTTTGTTTTAGCTTGCATATGGTGTGTATGCATGGTTTGGCTAAATGGTTGATTTTGCAAGTTGTGCTTTGAAAAGGGTTTTCTTAGTTTGCTAAACTAAGGGTTGGTTTTCATGTATGTGCGATGCATGGTTTTGAGCTTGTTGTTGAAAAGGAGTTTTCAAACATGGCTTTGGTAAACAAATCGAGTTTGTTTTAAAAGTGATTTTTGGCTCGCTGCATTGATGGTGTTTTGGTTTTGAGCATTCCTCACTAAGCATTATGTGCTTACGCTCCTTTTTGTCCATCAATGCAGATTCTTGAAGTTTGGACAGCGAGGAGCAAGGGATTCAAGAAGGACTCCACTTGAGATGTATGTCTCGGTTAATAGCTATAGTTAATAAAGGCAATGGGATAGAATCTCTTGGGTTGATGTATGTGTTTGTTTATGTTTAGACAAGTTTGGTTTTGTGTTGTTGGATCATGGCTTGGCTTATGAGATTGAATTGGAAGTATGTTGTCTAAATGGATTGCTTGTGTTGGAAGCTTAGTCTTGAAATTGGGGCTTTTTGTATATGTTGTTATTTTGTTGAATTGTTGATGCAAGTATGCCTCTTTTATGTTAAATTGCATGTTGGCAAAGTTTGGTGGCTTTTGGAGCATGATTGGATGTTTAATTGCATGTTTGAATAGGCAAAATTCTGCATTTTGTGCAGGGTGTTTCGGAACAGGGTGTACCGTTTCGGAACGGGTGCCTTGAAGCAGCCCAGGCGTCCGAAACGGGTGAAACCGTTCCGAAACGGATAGGCCACTGCCCGACCCCCGTTTCGGTACCCGTTGCGGAACGGCCCCGCGTTTCGAAACGGGCTGTCTCCCGTTTCGGAACGGTTGACCGTTGGGGGCTGACAGTGGCAGTTATGTGTTTCAAAATGTTTGCATTTTGGTCCTGAATCTTGTATGTGCAATTGTATGAGTTTGAGATGTCCGTTTGAGCTGAAATTTGGCCGAGATGCATGAAACATGATTAATTTTAAGTTGGTAACTTAAAATCTGGTTAAGGCCTCAAAGTTTTCAGAATTTACAATTTGGTCCCTAAAGTTGTATTTTGTGCAATTGGGTCCCTGAATGATCTCTGAAGGTTGTGATCTTTGAGTATGTTGTTTGTGTGATCACATCTAGGGTTAATGAGCATCTAGACAAGATTAAAAAGAAAAAAAAAGGGTCGTTAATCAAGGTTGACTTTCGGGTTGACTTTGGTTTTCCCCGTGTAATCTTCTTAATTCGGGCCAACCGTCTAGGCCGGGTTAAGGGGGTTACATTTGGTGGTATCAGAGCTGAGTTGCGAATGCTTGGGGAAAACGGTAAGTTGTTGTGATGTGTGCTTGTTGTTTACCCTGATGTGTGGTTGAATGTTGGTTGAAACACGTGTTTCTGGGCATGATGCTGTTTCTGAGCAAATTGTTGATGTTTCTGAGCATGTTGCTGATGTTTTCAAGCATGTTTTATGGTTATGAATCTTGGTTGAGCTTATGTGGTTTGTGCTGATGATAAGCTGATGCTGTGAGTTGGTTTTATGCATGATGAAAGTGCTGTGAGTATGTTATGTAATAATATGCTGTTGCAAGTGGATGCTGTTTGATGTAAGCATGATCAAGGTGTGTTGTTTGATATGCTTGATGTTGTGATATCCATGTTGTGTTGACTGTTATGTCATGTAAGGGGAGGATTCGGGATACCCATTGCCTTATTAATATAGCTATTGTGTTATTTTGGAGTTGGAGTTTGAATCCTTGCTTAATGCTGGTCTAACTGGTTTGTTTGTTTGTTGTGATTGTATGTTTGTTGTTGTTAGTAGTATGGCTAAGTCGATGAAAGAATGGCAGTTGGGTGAGATGGTTGCTGCCTTGGGGCAGGTTGTTAAGGCGTGGAATTCACCCTTTCGTGGAGGTGTTTTGTCTCAGTTTTCTGTGCCTGGGGTTGAGGTGATAAGGCAAGGGAAAGAAGTTAGTTCTGTGGTGAAGAGTTCATCATCTGATGTTCAGGAGGTGTTGGGAACATCTCAGGCTGTGGTAAAGGTAAAGTCAGTGGATGTGCTGGCTGTGGAATGTGTGGGTTTGCCGAAGCAGCGTTTGCTTGATTTGGGTGCTGTGGAATATCATGGTTCTACACCATAGATGTTTGAGGCTTGGTTGGCCAGTGTGGTTCTGATCTTGGATCAGGAAGGCTGTGATCTTGCTTGTAAGTTGGGGAGTGTTGTTTCTCTGATGTTGGAGGATGCCTGTGTCTGGTGGACATCAGTGTCTGTGGCGTCACATATTCCTGATATTGATTGGGATTTCTTTGTATATGCCTTTTATGAAAGGTATCTTGGAGGGAAGTTTCCAAGGGTGGAGCAAAGTGACGGTGGTGCTATTGTGGAGCAAGTGTTGCTTGAGCAAGGAGTGGAAGTTCAGCCACCGGTGTGTGACCGTTGTGAAAGGCGCCATGTTGGAGGTTGTTGGGGCGCGGGTGCTTGCTGGAACTGTGGTTCCAAAGTGCATGTTAAGCGTGATTGTCCTTTAGGGGTGAAGTCAGCTTCAGTGATAGCCAAAGGATCTCAGAAAGGTCGTGGGCACGGCCGAGGCAAGGTTCAGAAGTGGCAGAAAGAGCAGAAAGTTGTGAAGAGTGTGGGAAAGGAGAATTGCTGGAAATGTGGGTCTGCTGGACACATGAGACGTGATTGTTTGATGTTGGCTCGGAACAGCCAAGGTTCTTTACCGCAAGGAGTTGGTGGTGGCTCTAGTGTGTTAGCTAGTGTTGCAGTGGTGCGGCAGGAGGATGATGGTTCCGCAAGGAAGAGAGCTCGTCTGATGAAGCTTCAGAGAGGTGTTGTGTTTTCAGGTAACCTTGTTTAGTAATCTTTGTTCTAGTTACCTTAGTTTGGTTTCTGTTGGTTTTCCTTGCGTGGTAAGTTTAGTCTTGTTGCTAGCATGTTTGGGGTAATGGTTGTAGTTTGGAAATGTCTTTGATGTGAAGAGGGCTTTGTGAGAATCTTGTGGTTAGTAGTTGCTGGTACGATGGAGTTAGATAAGCTAGAAGTGCGGTAGGAGGTTGTTCTTAGACGGATTTGAGGATGTTATTAGAGGGTGTGAACTGGCATTCATGCACAGTTAAAATCATTGTTATATGCTATATTATATATGTTGGTCCATGCATACATGTGGCATGACATTAGAGGTTTTGCATACATGTACATCAGGCATTGATAGGGCATGTAAGTGATCATGCATACGATGTTCACACTCGCTAATAATTAATCGAATCTGTTAGAGTGGTGGTTGGGTTAGGTTGGATGGTGGGTTTTTAGAGGTTGTGTTGGTGCTGAGTGGAAGTTAGAGGTAATGGAGTTTGTTAAGCTAGTTGCTAGTAATAGTGAGGGTGGTATAGCCTGTTGGTAGAAGATTGGTGTTTGATGCTTTATGAGTTTAGTGGTTTGGTGGTGAGGGGTACCGGTTGAGGTTAGAATCGATCAGGTGGTTTGATAGCTAAGTGGGAGTGGTAGTTCCTTGGCGCTAAGTGAGGTTGCAGTTTGGTGGTTGTTTTTCCAAGTGCTGAGGTAGCTTAGCATTTAAGTTGAGGTGGAAGGATCATGAAGGATCGAAGGCTTGTGTTGTTTGGAAGGATTCTTATGAGAAGTGGTTGGCTGGTTGTGTGTATGTGAATTTCTTTTGAGGTCAGCTGGTGGTGTATGGAGCAGCTGGCGGAGCCGAGTTGGAGTTGTAATGTAATTTTGGTTTGTGGGTGAGTAGACCTGGTGAGTTGTGGTGGTAATGTTAGCAACAGTTGTGGAGGTTTATTAGCTTTTGTTGAGGAGTTTGGGTAAGCAGTTGATGCTTAAGAATTTTTGCTTGTTGGGAAGATTCTTGGAAGAGGTTTGAGAGTTGCAAGAGTTTTGGAAGCAGATAAGTTTGTATGGTGGTTGAATTGGATTGGTTAGAGTCCCTGTGTAAACCAGTCTTGGAAGTTGTGTGTTACAGTAGTGTGTGCTGTGAAAGCTAAAGTTCTTTATGGTTGAAGTTGGGGCTGTGTACAGTCTGGAGATGTGGAAGGTTAAGTTGTGGCTATCTTTGAGTGTTCTGGGTTTGTGAACAGCATGTAGTGGTGTTGGGTTCAGTGGAGTTTTGTGTGGAAAGTGTTCAGTGTTGGTTGAGGGTTTTGTGTTGCCTTGTGAGTGTTTTGAGAAGGTTGTTGTTCTCTTTTCACCGGTTGAAATTTCGAGGACGAAATTTCCTAAGGGGGGGAGAGTTGTAACGCCCCGGTTTTGGGCTCGGAAGTTTTGGGCGTTGACCGGTTTGGTCAAAGTGCTGTTCGAATCTAAAGAGGTGAAATTAGGAAAGCCTAGTTCGGGTTGCATTAAAAATATGGAAAAATGTTCTAAAATCATCTTTTAATATATAAAAGTGAACTGTGAAATCAATTTTGGAAAATGAGGTTCGGAAGGTTGACATTTTGGCTAGTGACCAAAATGTAATTTTTGAAAGTTCGGTGACAGTTTTATAAAGGATTGAAACTTTGAATCTTTAAGGAGCTATTTACCCAATGGGAGTTTCTCCAGATTTTCTAAATATATTAAATGATTAATTAAGTGTTTTTAAACAAAAGAAAAGTGGAGGGAAGATATTTTCCTAAATCTAACTAACTTTTCTCTCAACCATTTTCTCTCATCTTTTCTCTCAAACCAAACACATTCTCTCCAGATTTCCTCCTCTGATTTTGTCACTCAAATCACTCATTTCAACTCTCATTTGATTCCTAATCATCTCATCAACAAAACCTCTCAATTTGCAAGTTGTTTCATCAAGCTTTTTGGCTCCAAAAAGGAGAAACTCAAGTTTGGAGGTAAGAACGTCCTTCTCCTCTGAACTTCAAGTTCTTTACTGAAATTCCCAAGTTCTCAATCCTTGGTTTGTGTTTTGTTAAAGGCTTTTCAATAGAAATCTTGATTTTGGCTTAAAATGCAAGGTTTGGTGATTTTGGTGAAATTTTCGTGTGATCTGTTTGGGCAGTGTTTTGAAGTGTCAAAATGATGTTAAATGAATGCTAAATTGATTAGAAGTTGAGGTTTAATTAATGCAATCCCGGATAGGTTGAATTTCCTAAGTTTTGCTTGAGTTTTTGGTTGTTTTTGGAGTGTTTTTGGTGATCTGTTATACCTGGGAGTATAAGTACGTGTTTGTGATCATTTTAGATGTTAAATGATGTTTACAAAATGGTTAGAAGTGATGGATCTTGGCTGGGTTAAGTTTTGGTAGTGTTTGGAGGTGTTTTCGGTTGTGTTTGGTAGCCGAATTGTTGGATTTGTGTTGAGCAGCGAATTTGGTTGTGTGGCTGCTGTTCTTAATGCATAATGATGCATTAATGTGCTGTTTTTGTGTGCTTGAAACAGGGGAGTTTGATCCGGGAGCTTTAGAGGTGTTGCGGAAGGTTTCGGATGCTTGGAAGGCTTGGTGGCTAGCTTTGTTTTGTGTATCGGTGAGTGAAGTTGGGTTTTCGGCTTTTAAACAAAGGTTTGAAGGTTTTGGGAGCTTAGTTTAAGTCTAAACAACTTTGCTAAGCTCAAGAGTAAGTAAATGGATTTCTTACTTGATTTGTGATATGAATTGGCTTTTTAAGAAATTGTGGTTGATGATTGAAATGCATGTGTTTTGCATGGTTTAATTCTGTTTGGAAAGCATATTTTAGCATGGTTTAATGCTGGTTTTGAAAGCCATATGTGAAGGATGCTCAAGGTAAGAGATCCTTGGTTTTATACATTGAAAATGTGGATTTGATGCATGGTGTTGCATGTTGTTCAATGGCTTTGTTTAGTGCTTTAAAACAATGAATTAATGCTGGTAAATGATGGTTTTTGCATATTGGTTATGCATGTGAATCATTTGATTAATGTGGTAATGGTTTTGCATATTGGTTATGCATGTGAATCATTTGATTAATGTGGTAATGGTTTTGCATATTGGTTATGCATGTGAATCATTTGATTAATGTGGTAATGGTTTTGCATTATGGTTATGCATATGGAACATTGGACTAATGTGGTAAGATGGTTATATTGGCAAGTGATGTAAGTGGTTCTTGGTTCTTTGATCGGATATAGTTAGCCGGCTATAGGATTGGGTGCACCGTGAATTAAGTCGCCTTGGAGGTGGAGTGGTCAAGAGTGGACCGGGAAACTCCCTTCAAGTGTCCTAACGAGATGGTTGAGGTCATAATGGAGGTGTTGCCCATTCGAGGACCTGGGTTGAGCAAAGGTTATATGGTGTTTAAAAGTCCATATGTGAGAACCTTGTGCTTGTTGAGATCACAATGGCGGTGTTAAGTCCATGTGTGGATCTTGTGTAGGGTGTCCCGGATCTCGTTAGTGATGTTCTACAACTACCAATCGGTGAATGCAAAGGTTATATGGAGGTGTTGCCCATATGTGAGAACCTTGTGCATGTCAAGGTTGTATGGTGGTTAAAAGTCCATACATGAGAACCTTGGGGAAGAGCTAAGGTTGTGTGGTGTTTAAAAGTCCATACATGGGAACCTTAGGATGTTGAGGTCATAATGGAGGTTGTTGCCCATTCGAGGACCTTGGATTGGTAGGGTGTAGGGAGCGTAGGGACAACGCTCGGAATCCGCGTATCCGATTGGATGTTAAGTTGAAAAGTGAATGTGGTTGATCATTTGAAGGCCAATATGATGTTCTTGATTGTGATGAAGCATGTGGTGCTTGAAATGATGCATATTTGCATGTGAAGCATGAGATGCTTGAATTGATGCATAATTGCATGTGAAGCATGAGATGCTTGAAAAGATGCATGGTTGCATGGAAAGTGTATAATGCTTGTGAATGCATGTTTACTTGTTAAGTTGAACAAGTGTTGATTATCATTTGGAAAATGAGGCATGTGAGCATGAAATATCTTTAGTGCATTGGAGTCTTGTTGAGACTTGTTTTTAAAGGCATGTGATGATGATGTTGTGGTTCATATATGTTGTCTTTGGTTTAATGCATGTGATGGTTGGTTTGTGAAATGGTTTTAAAAGATTCTTGTTTGTTTTGGCTTTCAAGTTTAAAGAAAGGTATGTTGTGAAATGGGAGTGTTTTCCAAGGTTTTGTTTTAGCTTGCATATGGTGTGTATGCATGGTTTGGCTAAATGGTTGATTTTGCAAGTTGTGCTTTGAAAAGGGTTTTCTTAGTTTGCTAAACTAAGGGTTGGTTTTCATGTATGTGCGATGCATGGTTTTGAGCTTGTTGTTGAAAAGGAGTTTTCAAACATGGCTTTGGTAAACAAATCGAGTTTGTTTTAAAAGTGATTTTTGGCTCGCTGCATTGATGGTGTTTTGGTTTTGAGCATTCCTCACTAAGCATTATGTGCTTACGCTCCTTTTTGTCCATCAATGCAGATTCTTGAAGTTTGGACAGCGAGGAGCAAGGGATTCAAGAAGGACTCCACTTGAGATGTATGTCTCGGTTAATAGCTATAGTTAATAAAGGCAATGGGATAGAATCTCTTGGGTTGATGTATGTGTTTGTTTATGTTTAGACAAGTTTGGTTTTGTGTTGTTAATGTTGTTGGATCATGGCTTGGCTTATGAGATTGAATTGGAAGTATGTTGTCTAAATGGATTGCTTGTGTTGGAAGCTTAGTCTTGAAATTGGGGCTTTTTGTATATGTTGTTATTTTGTTGAATTGTTGATGCAAGTATGCCTCTTTTATGTTAAATTGCATGTTGGCAAAGTTTGGTGGCTTTTGGAGCATGATTGGATGTTTAATTGCATGTTTGAATAGGCAAAATTCTGCATTTTGTGCAGGGTGTTTCGGAACAGGGTGTACCGTTTCGGAACGGGTGCCTTGAAGCAGCCCAGGCGTCCGAAACGGGTGAAACCGTTCCGAAACGGATAGGCCACTGCCCGACCCCCGTTTCGGTACCCGTTGCGGAACGGCCCCGCGTTTCGAAACGGGCTGTCTCCCGTTTCGGAACGGTTGACCGTTGGGGGCTGACAGTGGCAGTTATGTGTTTCAAAATGTTTGCATTTTGGTCCTGAATCTTGTATGTGCAATTGTATGAGTTTGAGATGTCCGTTTGAGCTGAAATTTGGCCGAGATGCATGAAACATGATTAATTTTAAGTTGGTAACTTAAAATCTGGTTAAGGCCTCAAAGTTTTCAGAATTTACAATTTGGTCCCTAAAGTTGTGTTTTGTGCAATTGGGTCCCTGAATGATCTCTGAAGGTTGTGATCTTTGAGTATGTTGTTTGTGTGATCACATCTAGGGTTAATGAGCATCTAGACAAGATTAAAAAGAAAAAAAAGGGTCGTTAATCAAGGTTGACTTTCGGGTTGACTTTGGTTTTCCCCGTGTAATCTTCTTAATTCGGGCCAACCGTCTAGGCCGGGTTAAGGGGGTTACAGTCCTATTACCTTGAACCAAAGCCATAAACTCTCTCTTCTTTTCATCCAAGTACCAGACTCCAAGATACTTCCTCTTGAAGGCATTTCTGAAGAACTCCCATGTGATATCCGCCTCGGCCATACCAGAGGTAACAGTGGTCCACCAAGTATAAGCGTCCCCCTGAAGCAAGGAGACAATGCAACCCAACTTACTGGCGTCTGAACACTCCATCTGACCCAAGATGTGAGTAGTACTCTCAAGCCACCCCTTCGAACCCTCAGGAGTTAACCCACGAAACTCAACTGCTCCCAAGTTACGAAGCCTCTCTAGGGGTAATCCTGTCCCCGCACCCTGAGGTAGCGCTGCAGCTTGCATACCGGCCAAAGCTATCTGAAAAGCTCCGGCTATGGTCTGAATCAAATGGGCCACATCTGCAACTGCCTGACCCTGGCCCGCTTGAGCCTCGTTACCTCCCACATTAGCATCAGCCTGAGGCCCATTACCATCACCTCCGACTTGAGCACCAGCCTGAGGCACGTCACCTTCACCACCCACTCCATTACCGCTGGGAGTAGGAGGAACAGGAGGCTCACCTCCGGGTGCCTGGTCACCCGCTCTAGGTCGCCCCCTTGGTCTCACCATAGCAAAACAAGATCTAAAACAATAAACACACAACAAACAAGGAAAACGTTAGGTTAGCAAAAGGGAAAGGACTCCGGATCTCAAGCTCGTTAAACCAAAACAATTTTCCTTTTTGACAACAACACCTAACAATGGGGACATTCGACTGGCCCTTAACCCAACCAGAAAAAGCCACTAAAACATGCTTCAAACACCATACTAGCAAGCAAACATTCGAGCCTTCATGATAAAACACTCATCAATACAAAGCAACATCATAGCACATCAACTTACCTCACTTACCTACCCGAGGTCTCGGAAACCTCAGGCTCTGATACCACCAAATGTAACCCCTTCGTCCTGGTCTGGATGACTGACCGGTCCAAGTAGGCTACACGGGGAAACCAAAGTGAAACCCGCTAAGGCTCCCCTTTAGTTAGAAACCCTATAAATTTCTTTTATTATTATCTTGTCTAAATGGTTTCATTAAATCCTATATGAAAGGTCAACAACGGAAGCAACAAACGAGACGATCAACTCAACATCATTACAAAACAGTCCATTTTTAGCTTAATAAGAAGGCCATTTCGAAACACCCAAGAAGTGTATCGAAATGCCTTGACTTGGTCAACGAGCCCAAGTCAACACGACAAGACCGTATCAAAACGGTGGTCAACCGTTCCGAAACACCCCCAACGGTCAACTTCTCGTGGTCAATGACATGAAGACCGTTCCGAAATGCCAAGACCCGTTTCGGTACCTCAATTTATCGACAAAATCCCAGATTTCCAGTGGCAAAATCGTACCGAAATGACCACTATGCGTATCGAAACGTCTGGCCTGAAACAAGAGACTGTATCGAAACGGTACCAACCGTTTCGATACACGAGCTGCGAAAAGACAGATTTTAGCTGGTTTTTGGTACAAGGCAGCCCCAAATTCCAACCAAAACCTCCCACATTCAACATACATCAATTCTAGATGCAAGGCACCCTATACAAGCATGCTTAGCACACATCAAACATGTAAGAGCCATACATTAAAAGAATCAATAAGCTCAACAAGGATTCATACATAGCATTCAAGATTCAAGCTTTAGACAAACATACATAAAGCATTCATTAAAGGGATATAAGTTTTCAACCACAAGGCAAGCATGCATTAAGTAAATATGTTTTACAATCCATAGCATAAAGGCATACACATGGCCAACATAAAATCAACAAATCAACATGCTAAACAAACACATCATCAACTAAGGAGTTTGACACCAACTCCTACAAGTCTACACCCCCATCGTCTAGGCATTATTACAATTATGTAAATCATACTTGAGCTACTTTGAGAACTCCAAAATCTCCTTCCTCGCCCACTTGCCTCCCGAACTCAAACGATCTGCATTTTGGAAATAAAGGAGAGCGTAAGCTAACTAGCTTAGAGAGAGAAGCTCTTTAATTCAACAAGCATGCAGTTTTCAAAACACTTTTCATAATTGACAATAAATCGATGGATGCACGAATGATTATCACAACAAGACTACACATGGTTTGCACATGCACAACCAACATACACACGGTGGGACCACACATCACCGTTCGACTAGTAGTTTTCCGATGGGACTACTCATCACCTTACTCTACTACTAGTCACTACCGGTGGGACCACTCATCACCGTAGTTAAGACAACCGTCATGTGAGGCTCGACTTCAACACGACTACACAACAACAATGGTGTAAACAACTCAAGATGCACATGATACCACATCATATAACCACTAATCAACTCATAGCAAAAGGGTAGGAGGAAATAACTTACACTTGGGTTTAGGTGAACCCTCTAGGTCCCACCCAAACCCCCAAGAATTCCATTTCGAAAACAAATCAAAGGTTAACATTTCTACTCACCGTTCCTACCCAAAAGAAGACCGAAGACCAAGCTCAAGTCTCCAAATTCTCTGGATTCGTCCCAAAAGCTTCATCAACTAAGTTCCTTGCTTCGAATCATCCCAACACAATTAAAATAACCACAAATCAGTCCACAATTCAATGTAGTCAACCCGGAACAGAAACCAAGCACAAAACACATGATTTCAACTATAAACAAATCCCAAATTCCTCATTCCCGAGCAGCCCCTAAGAACCACCTAAAATCATGGATTCCAACACTTAAATTACTCCCAAAAGCCTCCAAAACAACCCTTACATATAGCCTAACCATTAGCCATCAAATTTCCACATTTAACACCCCCAAAACTCAATCTAAAACCCTTCAAAAACCTCCCTAAAAACCCAATTTCGTGAAACACCATAAAACCATGTAAAAATCAACTATGTTGGACCTTATAGGTAGTAAACAACTCATATAACATTAACAAATCAAAATCTTAAGTTAAAGATAGTAAAGATGACATTTTTAATCAAAAATCTCAAAACCCCCAAAATACAAAAATCATGAGCTTTATGAAAACTAATTGTACTAGCTTGTAGAGAACGTCGAGGACAAGTAAAAAATGATTTTACCTTTGCAAAAGCTCCAATTACAAGCAAGATATGAGATGGAATAGTAACTTTGGGGAAGAGGGGTTTTTGACGTTGAACCAAATGAAAGAGGAGAGAAGAAGAAGATGAATAGTAGAGTGTTTGACATAAGAGAATGTTTATTTTAAAAGTTCCAAATAATTACCACTTTTCCATTAATGAATGGCTATCACCAAAAATCCTAAGATCCAAGAGATTTTGGGTTCTAATTTAATTTCAAAATTGATCCAACATATAAAATGAATTTTTAAGACAAAAAGGGAAACCCGAAACATTATTTAAATATTATTTTCACCCGACCCCCAAACCCGGGTGTTACATCAAAGCACTCCAAGAATCTGATGTAGAGTTGCAAATTCTTATTGCTAAGATCAGTGATAAACTCGATCCTAACTTTGCTATGAATTCTGAAGGCTTGTTATGTTTTTGCAACCGTATCTATGTTCCTGATGATGATGATCTTCGGAATCAAATCCTAACTGAAGCTCATTCGAGCCATTTCTCTATTCATCCCGGTGCTATCAGGATGTATAAGGATCTAAAAGAGTTGTATTTGTGGTCCGGTATGAAAAGTGAGATCACGGACTTCGTGGCTAGGTGTTTAAACTGTCAAAGAGTTAAAGCCGAACACAAAGTGCCTACTGGTCTCTTACAACCCATTGAACTTCCACAATGGGAATGAGAGCGTATCATGATAGACTTCGTAAGTGGCCTACTGATGATACCAAAGAAGAATGATGTCGTTGGGGTCATTATGGACTGATTCACTAAATCTACTCATTTCCTTTCGGTGAGAATAGATTTCAGTTTGCCTAAGCTCGTGGAGTTGTACATCCGTGAAGTCATTCGTTTACAGAGAGTTCTTGTATCCATTATCTCCGATCATGACCCATGTTTTGCGACCCGGTTTTAGAGGACCCTACATGAGGCTTTGGGAACTCGAGTGCATCCAAGCACTGCTTTACATCCTCAAATCGATGGTCAATATGAAATGGTTATTCAGGTAACCTTATCTCTTCCCTCGATTCATATGTATAAGTATTCTGTACCAATCTCGATCCTTCCTTGTAGATTCTGGAAGATATGCTTCGAGCCTGCGTTATTGACTTCAGGAATAACTAGGCGAAATCCCTACCTTTAGTAGAGTTTGCGTACAACAATAGTTACCAAGCTTCGATTCAAATGGCCCCTTATGAAGCTCTTTATGGAAGAAGATGTAGAACTCCTCTCTGTTGGACCGAACTTGGTGAAGGCAAAATGTTAGGCCCTGACTTACTTCTGGAAACCGAAGAAAGGGTGACCATTATCCATGATCAACTCAAAGCTACATTTGAATTGGAGAAAGTTTATGTTGATCTGAAAAGGAGAGACATTCAGTACGACATTGGTGAGATAGCCTTCCTCAAGGTGTCTCCGTGGAAGAAGATCATTCATTTTGGGGAAAAGGGGAAGCTAAGTCCTCATTTCATTAGCCTATTCGAGGTGATCGAGAGAGTTGGACCTACTGCCTACTGACTAGCTCTCCCCGAGGAATTAAATCAATTTCACAATTTTTTCCACGTGTCTATGTTGCAGCAGTACCGGTCAGATCCTTCCCATGTGATTGAGCCGGAGTCTGTGGAAATTCAGTCTAATATGACGAACGAGGAAGAACCTGTACAAATTCTCGCGCGAGAAGCCAAAAGGCTTCGTAATAAGACTCTACCTTTAGTGAAATTCCTTTGGAGAAGTCTTTCATTTGAGGAAGCAACGAGGGAGCCCGAGGAGACTATGCAAAAGTATTATCCCATGTATCCAGCTAGAGTGGAAATTTGAGGACGAATTTTCTTAAGGGGGAGAGTTGTCACATCTCAAAAATCGGCCTACTCGAAATTAGGGTCCGGTGATTGAAATCTTGTATCGGACATGCTTGCATTGATGTAGTCGAATGACCTTTTGAATCCTTTTTGAAGTAATGGAAGTTAGTTGGACTTACATTGAGTTATGAGATCTTTTTGTACAGAATTAAAGGCTGAAAATGTCAAATTTGAGCTAGGCGTATTGATATAGTTGGACCTATATCGATACAGTTTGTACCAGACGTTTCGATACAGCAAGGATTGTATCGATACTCCCTAACTTCCATCACTACCTTACTTGTTTTAGTGTAACCGTATCGATACAGTTATGGGGGTATGGATACGAGTCCCCTGTTTCGAATCTGTTTTAGGTTCAAGTTGAAAGGATGGAGCTGAGTCACCTCCTAGGTTACCTCTCCCACGTGTGAGTCATCTAAAAAGATGGCTATTACTAATAGATAAAGGGTGAAAAGCCATGTGACCAATGGGTTTGTAACACCCCCTTCCCGGTATGGTCGAGAACCAGGTCGGAAGGTGAAACCGATGATCAATATAGAAGTCGGTGCAATAAAATTTCATTTTATTATTAACATTTTCAGCCATAGCATACAACAAATCGTCACAATCAAATAACTCAGTCAAAATTACCCATATAAGCAATGATTAATCATTCAAGGACTTAATCGCAATCATTACTAGTTTTAGGGACCAAATTGTAAACTTGATAAATTAGGGGTCCTTCAATGCATTTGATTTTTACCGAATTTAAATTCATCCATTAATATCTTACCTGCGAAATTTTATGCAATTATGAGATCGTTAACTCATTCAATTTAGCCTTACCACATGCAGTGACTAAACTGTGAAACTAGTATTCTGTATAATCAATCTTTAACTAACTTAACTAACCTCGTATCGAAACACCCTAGAGCTATTTCGAAACGGGTGAATGATGGTCAACTCCTGTTGACTTTACCCTATAGAACGTATCGATACGGGCAGGCCCTGTATCGAAACGGGTTGACCTCCTTTGACTTTGAATTTGACCCGTTTCGATACGCTATAAACCCATATCAAAACGAGGGATTCCAGTGACAAAATGTTTCGAAACGGCCATGAACTGTTCTGATACATCCTATTCCTCAGACCAAATTATGCTTACCCGTATCGAAACGCTATCACCCGTTTCGATACGGCCTGACCTGTAATGACAGATTTTTGTTGGTATTTATTCAATTTGACCTATCTAACAATGTTCAAGTGCAACGAAACTTTACACACAATATTTCGATAGTATAAACTACAAGCATGGCGAATTTCATGACCATATGAATACATTTACTATGTTTTTACCTTTTTGAGCTAAGCATGCACTTTTAAGCCATTTTAAGCCAACCAAAAAGGCCATATAGGGCCATTAACCATGTTACAACATATGCACACCACAAGCATAACAAAATGGGAATATTTGACTAGTTCAACTACTTTGCCACCTTCCTAGGAGTTCTTAGGATCAAAATACATTACTTTAAGGCTTGTAGTGACTTGTCTTGCTTTGCCAATCCGATCCTCCGACACTTGATCTTTCAACCTGAAAATGCATGAGATGAGACACGTTAGGCATACTTATCCTAGTGAGGTAGTCATAAACAATATGAACAACAATATATTAATATCTATAATCATGATCTCATGCTTTTCAATATCAATGCTATGCAACAATATACAATGTTTAACATATTCACTTTCTTCTTAACCCTTGGATTGAATCAAGATAGTGGATACGCGAATTCCTACGCCTCGCCAAATCAATGAATGGTCTAATCCCTCCGCCTCGCCAATATGACCAACATCATTACACATCCCTCCGCCTCGCCAAATCAATATAGATCGTAGCCTTAGAACCGTAGTCCACCCGTACACTGAGCTCATAAATTCTGTAACCCCCTTAACCCGGCCTAGACGGTTGACCCGAATTAAGAAAGTCACACGGGGAAAACCAAAGTCAACCCGAAAGTCAACCTTGATTAACGACCCTTTTTTTTCCTTTTTAATCTTGTCTAGATGCTCATTAACCCTAGATGTGATCACACCAACATCATGCTCAAAGATCACAACCATCAGAGATCATTCAGGGACCCAATTGCACAAAATACAACCTTAGGGACCAAATTGTAAATTCTGATAATTACAGGGACTTAACCCAATTAAAAGTTACCAATATAAAATTAGTCAGGTTTCATGCTTCACTGCCAAATTTCAGCTTAAACGGAGATCTCAAACTCATACAATTGCACATACAAGATTCAGGACCAAAATGCAAACATTTCAAGACATATAACTGCCTATGTCAGCCCCCAACGGTCAACCGTTCCGAAACAGGAAGAACCTGTTCCGAAACGCGGGGCCGTTCCGCAACGCGTACCGAAACGGGGGACTGGCAGTGACCATTTCGTTTCGGAATGGTCTCTCCCGTTTCGGACGCCTGGGCTGCTACAAGGCACCCGTTCCGAAACGGCAAGCACTGTTCCGAAACAGTCTGCCCAGAATGCAGCATAAAGCATGCTCAAACACAAAATTGACCAACCATGCATGATCCGATTGCCTCCAAACTTTACCAGCAACTTAATCAACATACAAGAGACGTACTTGCATCAACCACTCATCAATATATCAACATATATGAAAAGCCCCAATTCTATAGGCATGCTTCCTACACAAGCAACCATTTAAACACAAAATCTCCATATCAGTCTCATATTAGCCAAAATACATGTTTCAACAACATTAACAACAACATGAAACCATTCTTGTCCGAACATATACGAACACATAAACATCAACCCAAGAGTTTCTACCCCATTGCCTTTATTAAATATAGCTATTAACCGAGACATACATCTCAAATGGAGTCCTCCTTGAATCCCTTGCTTCTCGCTGTCCAATCTTCAATTGTCTGCATTGATGGACAAAAAGGAGCGTAAGCACATAATGCTTAGTGAGGAATGCTCAAAACCAAAACACCATCAATGCAGCGAGTCATAAAACCTCTTTGAAAAGCAACTCGTTTCAATAAACCAAAGCCATGTTTGAAAACCCTTTTCAACAACACGCTTTAAAATCATGCATTGCACAAACATGAAAATCAACCCTTAGCTTAGAAAGCTAAGTAAACCTTTTCAAAACATAACTTGCAAAACCATCAAATTAGCCATTCCATGCATAAACACCATATGCAAAGCTAAAATCAAACCTTGGAAAACACTTCCACTTTACATCATACCATTCACACACTTGAATGCCGTTTCAAATTAAGAAACCCTTTTTAAACCATTTACTCAATCAATCAACACATGCATTAAACCATGCAACATATTACCACATCATTCTCATTTGCATCTCATGCCTTTACAACAAGTCTTAGCAAGACTCCAATGCACTAAAGAGATTTCATGCACACATGCAACACTCTCAATAGATAATCAACACATGTTCAAACCAACAAGTTAACATGCATTCATAATACATTTTACACTTTTCATGCAACCATGCATCAATTCAAGCATCTCATGCTTCATTATATTCAAGAACATTATATTGGCTTCCAAGTGACCAACCAAAACCACTTTTCAACTCAACACCCGATCGGATACGCGGATCACAAGCGTTGTCCCCACGCTCCATACACACTACCAATCCAAGGTCTCCCAAATGGACTTTTAAACACCATTTGACCTTACCGTTTCCAAGGTTCCCATGTATGGACTTTTAAACACCATACAACCTTAACTTTCACAAGGTTCCCATGTATGGACTTTTAAACACCATACAACCTTAACATGCACAAGGTTCCCATGTATGGACTTTTAAACACCATACAACCTTTGCATCACCGATTGGTAGTTGTATAACATCACTAACGAGATCCGGGACACCCTACACAAGATCCACACATGGACTTTACACCACCATTGTGATCTTATCAAGCACAAGGTTCCCATATATGGACTTTTAACCACCATATAACCTTTGCTTATCCAAGGTCCTCGAATGGGCATCACATCCTCCACTATGACCTTAACCATCTCGTTAGGATACTTGAAGGGAGTTTACCGGTTCACTCTTAACCACTCCACCTCCAAGGCGACTTAATTCACGGTGCACCCAATCCTATAGCCGGCTAACTATATCCGATCAACGAACCAAGAACCACTTACATCACTAGCCAATATAACCATCTTACCACATTAACCTTTAATTCACATGCATAACCATAATGCAAAATCATCATGAACTTTAGCCAAGAACCAACCATGGACTTTCAAACACCATGTTGTTCTCAAATAAACAAGGCTTACACAAGGACTTTCAACCACCTTTGTAACCTTTAACATCACTCACCAATGTGCATCGTTAACAACAATATTCCACTGTTTTAAAGCATCATACAAAGCCATTTAACAACATGCAACAATATGCATCATATCCACAATTTCAATGTACAAAACCAAGGATCTCTTACCTTGAGCATCCTTCACATATGGCTTTCAAAACCAGCATTAAACCATGCTAAAATATGCTTTCAAAACAGTAATTAAAACATGCAAATCATATGCATAGCAACCATCAATCACAAATTGTTTAACAAGCCAATGCACATCACAAACCAAGAGCGAAAATCCATTTACTTACTCTTGAGCTTAGCAAAGTTGTTTAGACTTAAACTAAGCTCCCAAAAACCTTCAAACCTTGGTTTAAAAGCTGAAAACCCAACTTCACTCACCGATACACAAAACAAGGCTAGCCAACAAGCCTTCCAAGCATCCGAAACCTTCCGCACCACCTCTAATGCTCACGGATCAATCTCCCCTGTTTCAAACACATATCATCAGAGGATTAATGCATCATAATGCACTAAAAACACCAGCAACACAACTAAACTCGCTGCTCATAGCAAAAACCACAATTCGACTACCAAACACAACTGAAATCACCTCCAAACACTTCCAAAACTTAACCCAGCCAAGATCCATCACATCTAACCATTTTTAAACATCAACTAACATCCAAAATGATCACAAACACATCCTTATACCTCCAGGTATAACAGATCACCAAAATCACTCCAAAAACAACCAAAAACTCAAGCAAAACTTAGGAAATTCAACCTATCCGGGGTTGCATTAATTAAACCTCAACTTCTAATCAATTTAGCATTCATTTAACATCAATTTGACACTTCAAAACACTGCCCAAACAGATCACACGAAAATTTCACCAAAATTAAGCAAATCTTGCATTTTAAAGCCAAAATCAAGATTCCAATTGTAAAACCTTTAATAAATCATAAATCAAGGATTGAGAACTTGGGAATTTCAGTAAAGAACTGAGAGTTTAGAGGAGAAGGACGTTCTTACCTCCAAACTTGAGTTTCTCCCTTTTTGGAACCAAAATCTTGAAAATCCAAGTAGCAAATACAAAGGTTTTGTTGAAGGATTGATTAGAGATCAAATGAGGATTAAAATATGATGTTTAGGTAACAAAAATCAGAGGAAAAGATCTGGAGAGAGTGTGTTTGGTTTGAGAGAAAAGATGAGAGAAAATGGGAAATGGAAAATTTAGAAAGTTAGTTAAAAATGACTAAAATATCTTTCCCTCCTTTTTACTTTTATTTTAAACCATTATTAAATCATTTAATATTCTAGAAAATCTGGAGAAACTCCCCTTTGGGTAAATAGCTCCTTAAAGATTCAAAGTTTCAATCCTTTTTAAAACAGTCACACAGTTTTCAAAAATTACATTTTGGTCACTAACCCAAAATGTCACCCTTCCAAACCTCATTTTTCAAAATTGATTTCACAGTTCACTTGTATATACTAAAAGATGATTTTAGGACATTTTTCCATATTTTTAATGCAACCCGAACTAGGCTTTCCTAATTTCACCCTTTTAGATTCGAACAGCACTTTGACCGAACCAGTCAACGCCCAAAACTTCTAAGCCCAAAACCGGGGCGTTACAACTCTCCCCCCTTAGGAAATTTCGTCCTCGAAATTTCAGCTGGCGAAAAGAGCACAACTGCACTTCTCAAAGCAACACGCCAAGCAACACAGGAGACTTAACCTCCACCGAACACTTCCTCCACAAAACTCCACAAAACTCCACACAACTCAACTCCACCACATACTGTTCACGAATTTCAGAACACTCAAAGTTAAGCACAACTTAACCTTTCACACTTCCGAACTGTACACAGCCCCAACAACAACCCTGAAGAACCTCAAACCTTTACAGCATACAACACCTCAACACACAACCCCCACAACTTGATCGCACAGTGACACCAACCAATTCGATCAGCTACACTGTATCACACAACCTTCACTGTTTCTAACACTCTTTGCAAACTCCCCAACCTCTTTCAAGATTTCCACAACAAGCAAAAATTCTTAAGCATCAACTGCTTACCCAAACTCCTCAACATAAAGCCGACAATCCTTCCCATCTATTGTTGTCATTATCATAACAACTCACCAGGGCTATTCACACAAAAACCAAATTTACATCACAAAACCCCAACCTTGACTCCGCTAGCCGTTCCACACACCACCAGCTGATCTCCAAAAAGAATTCACTTACTCACAACCAGCCAACCACTTCTCACAAGAATCCTTCCAACCAACACTGGCCTTTGATCTTTCATTGCCTTTCCACTTCAAGCTTTGACCACAACACTTGCCTTACAAGAACATCACCCAACTTAACACACATAACCTCTTCTCAACCCCTCAAAGGTCGCTACAAACCAACACTTTGCAAAGACAACCCTTCTACCACAGCCTCAATACCAAACCACTTCAACACTTTGAGAACGCAGCCACTAACCTGCGACATCACTTAACACCAAGGAACTACCCCTTCCATTAACTATCCAAAACCACATGACCGATTCTAACTTCAACCGGTACTCCTCACCACCAAACCACTAAACTCATCAAGCACCAAACACCTTCCTTCCACCATATACTATACCGCACTCACTATTACTATCAACTTGCTTAATACCCTCCATACTTTTATCTTTCACTCAGCACCAAAACAACCTCTAGAACCCATCATCCAACCTAACCCAAACTCAACACTAACAGACTCGATTAATTATTAGCGAGTGTGAACGTTCGTATGCATGATCACTAATATGCTCTATCAATGCCTGATGTACATGTATGCAAAACCTCTAATGTCATGCCATATGTATGCATGGACCAGTACATATATAATATAGCATATAACAAATGATTTTAACTGTGCATGAATGCCAGTTCACACCCACCAATAACATCCTCAGAATCTGTCTAAGAACAACCTCCTATCTCACTTCTAACCTGACCAACACCATCATTCTAACAACCATTAACCACAAGATACTTACTAAGCCCTCTTCACACTAAAGATGTTTCCCAACAGCAACAACAACTATCTCAACATGCTAGCAACAAAACCATACTCTACACGCAAGGAAAGACCAACCCAAACCAAACAAAAACCAAACTAAGGTAACTAGAGCAAGGGTTACTTAACAAGGTTACCTGAAAACACCTCACTGCCCTGGAGCTTCAACAGACGAGCTCTCTTCCTCGCAGAACCTTCATCATCCAGACGCACCGCTGCAGCATCAGCTAACACACTAAGATCACCACCATCTCCTTGCGGTAAAGAACCTTGGTTGTTCCTAGCCAACCTCAAACAATCTCGCCTCATGTGTCCCGCAGACCCACAATTCCAACAGATCTCACTTACCAAACTCTTCACAACTTTCTGCTCCTTCTGCCACCTTCGAACTTTGTCCCGGCCGTTCTCACGACCCTTCTGAGACCCTTTGACCACCACAGAAGCTGACTTCACCCCAAGAGGACACTCCCGCTTCACATGCTCTTTAGAACCACAGTTCCAACAAGCACCTGCGCCCCAACAACCTCCAACATGGCGCCTTCCACAACGATCACACACCGGTAGCTGAGCCTCCACTCCTTGTTCAGGCAACACTTGCCCCAGATCTGCTCTACCTTCAGCTTGCTTAACCCTTGGGAATTTCTCCCCAAGATACCTTTCATAAAAGGCAGACACAAAGAAATCCCAATCAATATCCTGGATGTGCGATGCCACCGCCACAGATGCCCACCAGGCACATGCATCCTCCAACATCAACGAGACAACACTCCCCAGCTTACAGGCATAATCACAGCCTTCTTGATCCAAGATCAGGACCACACTGGCCAACCAGGCCTCAAACATCTCCGGTGTCGAACCATAATATTCCACAACACCCAAATCAAGCAAACGCTGCTTCGGCAAACCCACACATCCCACAGTCAGCATATCCACTGACTTTACCTTCGCTACAGCCTGAGATGTTCCCAACACCTCCTGAACAACAGATGATGAACTCTTCATCACAGAACCAACTTCTTCCTTCTGCCTAACCAACCCAACTCCAGGCACAGAAGATTGAGATGAAACACCTCCACTAAAAGGTGAATTCCATGCCTTAACAACCTGTCCTAAGGCAACAACCATCTCACCCAACGGCCATTCTTTCATCGATTTCGCCATACTATAACAACAAGCAATCACAACAAAACAACAAAACCATTAGACCAGCTTAAGCAAGAATTCAAACTCCAACTCCAAAATAACACAATAGCTATAATAATAAGGCAATGGGTATCCCGAATCCTCCCCCCATACATGACATAACAGTCAACAAAAGCATGGGTATCACAACATCAAGCATATCAAACAACTTATTCGATCATGCTCTCATCCAACAACATCCACTCGCAACAGCATAACATCATCAACATATCATACCCCTACACTTCCATCATGCATAAAATCAGCCCACAACATCAGCATAAACCACATAAGCTCAATGAAGATTCATAACCACAAAGCATGCTTAAAAACACCAACAATTTGCTCAGAAACACGTGTTTCAACCAACCTTCAACCATACATCAGGTTAAACATCAAACACACATCACAACAACTTACCGTTTTCCCCAACATTCGCAACTCAGCTCTGATACCACCAAATGTAACCCCCTTAACCCGGCCTAGACGGTTGACCCGAATTAAGAAAGTCACACGGGGAAAACCAAAGTCAACCCGAAAGTCAACCTTGATTAACGACCCTTTTTTTCCTTTTTAATCTTGTCTAGATGCTCATTAACCCTAGATGTGATCACACCAACATCATGCTCAAAGATCACAACCATCAGAGATCATTCAGGGACCCAATTGCACAAAATACAACCTTAGGGACCAAATTGTAAATTCTGATAATTACAGGGACTTAACCCAATTAAAAGTTACCAATATAAAATTAGTCAGGTTTCATGCTTCACTGCCAAATTTCAGCTTAAACGGACATCTCAAACTCATACAATTGCACATACAAGATTCAGGACCAAAATGCAAACATTTCAAAACATATAACTGCCTATGTCAGCCCCCAACGGTCAACCGTTCCAAAACAGGAAGAACCTGTTCCGAAACGCGGGGCCGTTCCGCAAAGCGTACCGAAACGGGGGACTGGCAGTGACCATTTCGTTTCGGAACGGTCTCTCCCGTTTCGGACGCTTGGGCTGCTACAAGGCACCCGTTCCGAAACGGCAAGCACTGTTCCGAAACAGTCTGCCCAGAATGCAGCATAAAGCATGCTCAAACACAAAATTGACCAACCATGCATGATCTGATTGCCTCCAAACTTTACCAGCAACTTAATCAACATACAAGAGACGTACTTGCATCAACCACTCATCAATATATCAACATATATGAAAAGCCTCAATTCTATAGGCATGCTTCCTACACAAGCAACCATTTAAACACAAAATCTCCATATCAGTCTCATATTAGCCAAAATACATGTTTCAACAACATTAACAACAACATGAAACCATTCTTGTCCGAACATATACGAACACATAAACATCAACCCAAGAGTTTCTACCCCATTGCCTTTATTAAATATAGCTATTAACCGAGACATACATCTCAAATGGAGTCCTCCTTGAATCCCTTGCTTCTCGCTGTCCAATCTTCAATTGTCTGCATTGATGGACAAAAAGGAGCGTAAGCACATAATTCTTAGTGAGGAATGCTCAAAACCAAAACACCATCAATGCAGCGAGTCATAAAACCTCTTTGAAAAGCAACTCGTTTCAATAAACCAAAGCCATGTTTGAAAACCCTTTTCAACAACACGCTTTAAAATCATGCATTGCACAAACATGAAAATCAACCCTTAGCTTAGAAAGCTAAGTAAACCTTTTCAAAACATAACTTGCAAAACCATCAAATTAGCCATTCCATGCATAAACACCATATGCAAAGCTAAAATCAAACCTTGGAAAACACTTCCACTTTACATCATACCATTCACACACTTGAATGCCGTTTCAAATTAAGAAACCCTTTTTAAACCATTTACTCAATCAATCAACACATGCATTAAACCATGCAACATATTACCACATCATTCTCATTTGCATCTCATGCCTTTACAACAAGTCTTAGCAAGACTCCAATGCACTAAAGAGATTTCATGCACACATGCAACACTCTCAATAGATAATCACCACATGTTCAAACCAACAAGTTAACATGCATTCATAATACATTTTACACTTTTCATGCAACCATGCATCAATTCAAGCATCTCATGCTTCATTATATTCAAGAACATTATATTGGCTTCCAAGTGACCAACCAAAACCACTTTTCAACTCAACACCCGATCGGATACGCGGATCACAAGCGTTGTCCCCACGCTCCATACACACTACCAATCCAAGGTCTCCCAAATGGACTTTTAAACACCATTTGACCTTACCGTTTCCAAGGTTCCCATGTATGGACTTTTAAACACCATACAACCTTAACTTTCACAAGGTTCCCATGTATGGACTTTTAAACACCATACAACCTTAACATGCACAAGGTTCCCATGTATGGACTTTTAAACACCATACAACCTTTGCATCACCGATTGGTAGTTGTATAACATCACTAACGAGATCCGGGACACCCTACACAAGATCCACACATGGACTTTACACCACCATTGTGATCTTATCAAGCACAAGGTTCCCATATATGGACTTTTAACCACCATATAACCTTTGCTTATCCAAGGTCCTCGAATGGGCATCACATCCTCCACTATGACCTTAACCATCTCGTTAGGATACTTGAAGGGAGTTTACCGGTTCACTCTTAACCACTCCACCTCCAAGGCGACTTAATTCACGGTGCACCCAATCCTATAGCCGGCTAACTATATCCGATCAACGAACCAAGAACCACTTACATCACTAGCCAATATAACCATCTTACCACATTAACCTTTAATTCACATGCATAACCATAATGCAAAATCATCATGAACTTTAGCCAAGAACCAACCATGGACTTTCAAACACCATGTTGTTCTCAAATAAACAAGGCTTACACAAGGACTTTCAACCACCTTTGTAACCTTTAACATCACTCACCAATGTGCATCGTTAACAACAATATTCCACTGTTTTAAAGCATCATACAAAGCCATTTAACAACATGCAACAATATGCATCATATCCACAATTTCAATGTACAAAACCAAGGATCTCTTACCTTGAGCATCCTTCACATATGGCTTTCAAAACCAGCATTAAACCATGCTAAAATATGCTTTCAAAACAGTAATTAAAACATGCAAATCATATGCATAGCAACCATCAATCACAAATTGTTTAACAAGCCAATGCACATCACAAACCAAGAGCGAAAATCCATTTACTTACTCTTGAGCTTAGCAAAGTTGTTTAGACTTAAACTAAGCTCCCAAAAACCTTCAAACCTTGGTTTAAAAGCTGAAAACCCAACTTCACTCACCGATACACAAAACAAGGCTAGCCAACAAGCCTTCCAAGCATCCGAAACCTTCCGCACCACCTCTAATGCTCACGGATCAATCTCCCCTGTTTCAAACACATATCATCAGAGGATTAATGCATCATAATGCACTAAAAACACCAGCAACACAACTAAACTCGCTGCTCATAGCAAAAACCACAATTCGACTACCAAACACAACCGAAATCACCTCCAAACACTTCCAAAACTTAACCCAGCCAAGATCCATCACATCTAACCATTTTTAAACATCAACTAACATCCAAAATGATCACAAACACATCCTTATACCTCCAGGTATAACAGATCACCAAAATCACTCCAAAAACAACCAAAAACTCAAGCAAAACTTAGGAAATTCAACCTATCCGGGGTTGCATTAATTAAACCTCAACTTCTAATCAATTTAGCATTCATTTAACATCAATTTGACACTTCAAAACACTGCCCAAACAGATCACACGAAAATTTCACCAAAATCAAGCAAATCTTGCATTTTAAAGCCAAAATCAAGATTCCAATTGTAAAACCTTTAATAAATCATAAATCAAGGATTGAGAACTTGGGAATTTCAGTAAAGAACTGAGAGTTTAGAGGAGAAGGACGTTCTTACCTCCAAACTTGAGTTTCTCCCTTTTTGGAACCAAAATCTTGAAAATCCAAGTAGCAAATACAAAGGTTTTGTTGAAGGATTGATTAGAGATCAAATGAGGATTAAAATATGATGTTTAGGTAACAAAAATCAGAGGAAAAGATCTGGAGAGAGTGTGTTTGGTTTGAGAGAAAAGATGAGAGAAAATGGGAAATGGAAAATTTAGAAAGTTAGTTAAAAATGACTAAAATATCTTTCCCTCCTTTTTACTTTTATTTTAAACCATTATTAAATCATTTAATATTCTAGAAAATCTGGAGAAACTCCCCTTTGGGTAAATAGCTCCTTAAAGATTCAAAGTTTCAATCCTTTTTAAAACAGTCACACAGTTTTCAAAAATTACATTTTGGTCACTAACCCAAAATGTCACCCTTCCAAACCTCATTTTTCAAAATTGATTTCACAGTTCACTTGTATATACTAAAAGATGATTTTAGGACATTTTTCCATATTTTTAATGCAACCCGAACTAGGCTTTCCTAATTTCACCCTTTTAGATTCGAACAGCACTTTGACCGAACCAGTCAACGCCCAAAACTTCTAAGCCCAAAACCGGGGCGTTACAACTCTCCCCCCTTAGGAAATTTCGTCCTCGAAATTTCAGCTGGCGAAAAGAGCACAACTGCACTTCTCAAAGCAACACGCCAAGCAACACAGGAGACTTAACCTCCACCGAACACTTCCTCCACAAAACTCCACAAAACTCCACACAACTCAACTCCACCACATACTGTTCACGAATTTCAGAACACTCAAAGTTAAGCACAACTTAACCTTTCACACTTCCGAACTGTACACAGCCCCAACAACAACCCTGAAGAACCTCAAACCTTTACAGCATACAACACCTCAACACACAACCCCCACAACTTGATCGCACAGTGACACCAACCAATTCGATCAGCTACACTGTATCACACAACCTTCACTGTTTCTAACACTCTTTGCAAACTCCCCAACCTCTTTCAAGATTTCCACAACAAGCAAAAATTCTTAAGCATCAACTGCTTACCCAAACTCCTCAACATAAAGCCGACAATCCTTCCCATCTATTGTTGTCATTATCATAACAACTCACCAGGGCTATTCACACAAAAACCAAATTTACATCACAAAACCCCAACCTTGACTCCGCTAGCCGTTCCACACACCACCAGCTGATCTCCAAAAAGAATTCACTTACTCACAACCAGCCAACCACTTCTCACAAGAATCCTTCCAACCAACACTGGCCTTTGATCTTTCATTGCCTTTCCACTTCAAGCTTTGACCACAACACTTGCCTTACAAGAACATCACCCAACTTAACACACATAACCTCTTCTCAACCCCTCAAAGGTCGCTACAAACCAACACTTTGCAAAGACAACCCTTCTACCACAGCCTCAATACCAAACCACTTCAACACTTTGAGAACGCAGCCACTAACCTGCGACATCACTTAACACCAAGGAACTACCCCTTCCATTAACTATCCAAAACCACATGACCGATTCTAACTTCAACCGGTACTCCTCACCACCAAACCACTAAACTCATCAAGCACCAAACACCTTCCTTCCACCATATACTATACCGCACTCACTATTACTATCAACTTGCTTAATACCCTCCATACTTTTATCTTTCACTCAGCACCAAAACAACCTCTAGAACCCATC
Source organism: Hibiscus trionum (assembly GCA_030270665.1). Classification (NCBI taxonomy): domain Eukaryota; kingdom Viridiplantae; phylum Streptophyta; class Magnoliopsida; order Malvales; family Malvaceae; genus Hibiscus; species Hibiscus trionum. The sequence continues at coordinate 31,959,969 of BSYR01000026.1, read as the reverse complement.
ATCCAACCTAACCCAAACTCAACACTAACAGACTCGATTAATTATTAGCGAGTGTGAACGTTCGTATGCATGATCACTAATATGCTCTATCAATGCCTGATGTACATGTATGCAAAACCTCTAATGTCATGCCATATGTATGCATGGACCAGTACATATATAATATAGCATATAACAAATGATTTTAACTGTGCATGAATGCCAGTTCACACCCACCAATAACATCCTCAGAATCTGTCTAAGAACAACCTCCTATCTCACTTCTAACCTGACCAACACCATCATTCTAACAACCATTAACCACAAGATACTTACTAAGCCCTCTTCACACTAAAGATGTTTCCCAACAGCAACAACAACTATCTCAACATGCTAGCAACAAAACCATACTCTACACGCAAGGAAAGACCAACCCAAACCAAACAAAAACCAAACTAAGGTAACTAGAGCAAGGGTTACTTAACAAGGTTACCTGAAAACACCTCACTGCCCTGGAGCTTCAACAGACGAGCTCTCTTCCTCGCAGAACCTTCATCATCCAGACGCACCGCTGCAGCATCAGCTAACACACTAAGATCACCACCATCTCCTTGCGGTAAAGAACCTTGGTTGTTCCTAGCCAACCTCAAACAATCTCGCCTCATGTGTCCCGCAGACCCACAATTCCAACAGATCTCACTTACCAAACTCTTCACAACTTTCTGCTCCTTCTGCCACCTTCGAACTTTGTCCCGGCCGTTCTCACGACCCTTCTGAGACCCTTTGACCACCACAGAAGCTGACTTCACCCCAAGAGGACACTCCCGCTTCACATGCTCTTTAGAACCACAGTTCCAACAAGCACCTGCGCCCCAACAACCTCCAACATGGCGCCTTCCACAACGATCACACACCGGTAGCTGAGCCTCCACTCCTTGTTCAGGCAACACTTGCCCCAGATCTGCTCTACCTTCAGCTTGCTTAACCCTTGGGAATTTCTCCCCAAGATACCTTTCATAAAAGGCAGACACAAAGAAATCCCAATCAATATCCTGGATGTGCGATGCCACCGCCACAGATGCCCACCAGGAACATGCATCCTCCAACATCAACGAGACAACACTCCCCAGCTTACAGGCATAATCACAGCCTTCTTGATCCAAGATCAGGACCACACTGGCCAACCAGGCCTCAAACATCTCCGGTGTCGAACCATAATATTCCACAACACCCAAATCAAGCAAACGCTGCTTCGGCAAACCCACACATCCCACAGTCAGCATATCCACTGACTTTACCTTCGCTACAGCCTGAGATGTTCCCAACACCTCCTGAACAACAGATGATGAACTCTTCATCACAGAACCAACTTCTTCCTTCTGCCTAACCAACCCAACTCCAGGCACAGAAGATTGAGATGAAACACCTCCACTAAAAGGTGAATTCCATGCCTTAACAACCTGTCCTAAGGCAACAACCATCTCACCCAACGGCCATTCTTTCATCGATTTCGCCATACTATAACAACAAGCAATCACAACAAAACAACAAAACCATTAGACCAGCTTAAGCAAGAATTCAAACTCCAACTCCAAAATAACACAATAGCTATAATAATAAGGCAATGGGTATCCCGAATCCTCCCCCCATACATGACATAACAGTCAACAAAAGCATGGGTATCACAACATCAAGCATATCAAACAACTTATTCGATCATGCTCTCATCCAACAACATCCACTCGCAACAGCATAACATCATCAACATATCATACCCCTACACTTCCATCATGCATAAAATCAGCCCACAACATCAGCATAAACCACATAAGCTCAATGAAGATTCATAACCACAAAGCATGCTTAAAAACACCAACAATTTGCTCAGAAACACGTGTTTCAACCAACCTTCAACCATACATCAGGTTAAACATCAAACACACATCACAACAACTTACCGTTTTCCCCAACATTCGCAACTCAGCTCTGATACCACCAAATGTAACCCCCTTAACCCGGCCTAGACGGTTGACCCGAATTAAGAAAGTCACACGGGGAAAACCAAAGTCAACCCGAAAGTCAACCTTGATTAACGACCCTTTTTTTTCCTTTTTAATCTTGTCTAGATGCTCATTAACCCTAGATGTGATCACACCAACATCATGCTCAAAGATCACAACCATCAGAGATCATTCAGGGACCCAATTGCACAAAATACAACCTTAGGGACCAAATTGTAAATTCTGATAATTACAGGGACTTAACCCAATTAAAAGTTACCAATATAAAATTAGTCAGGTTTCATGCTTCACTGCCAAATTTCAGCTTAAACGGACATCTCAAACTCATACAATTGCACATACAAGATTCAGGACCAAAATGCAAACATTTCAAAACATATAACTGCCTATGTCAGCCCCCAACGGTCAACCGTTCCAAAACAGGAAGAACCTGTTCCGAAACGCGGGGCCGTTCCGCAAAGCGTACCGAAACGGGGGACTGGCAGTGACCATTTCGTTTCGGAACGGTCTCTCCCGTTTCGGACGCTTGGGCTGCTACAAGGCACCCGTTCCGAAACGGCAAGCACTGTTCCGAAACAGTCTGCCCAGAATGCAGCATAAAGCATGCTCAAACACAAAATTGACCAACCATGCATGATCTGATTGCCTCCAAACTTTACCAGCAACTTAATCAACATACAAGAGACGTACTTGCATCAACCACTCATCAATATATCAACATATATGAAAAGCCTCAATTCTATAGGCATGCTTCCTACACAAGCAACCATTTAAACACAAAATCTCCATATCAGTCTCATATTAGCCAAAATACATGTTTCAACAACATTAACAACAACATGAAACCATTCTTGTCCGAACATATACGAACACATAAACATCAACCCAAGAGTTTCTACCCCATTGCCTTTATTAAATATAGCTATTAACCGAGACATACATCTCAAATGGAGTCCTCCTTGAATCCCTTGCTTCTCGCTGTCCAATCTTCAATTGTCTGCATTGATGGACAAAAAGGAGCGTAAGCACATAATTCTTAGTGAGGAATGCTCAAAACCAAAACACCATCAATGCAGCGAGTCATAAAACCTCTTTGAAAAGCAACTCGTTTCAATAAACCAAAGCCATGTTTGAAAACCCTTTTCAACAACACGCTTTAAAATCATGCATTGCACAAACATGAAAATCAACCCTTAGCTTAGAAAGCTAAGTAAACCTTTTCAAAACATAACTTGCAAAACCATCAAATTAGCCATTCCATGCATAAACACCATATGCAAAGCTAAAATCAAACCTTGGAAAACACTTCCACTTTACATCATACCATTCACACACTTGAATGCCGTTTCAAATTAAGAAACCCTTTTTAAACCATTTACTCAATCAATCAACACATGCATTAAACCATGCAACATATTACCACATCATTCTCATTTGCATCTCATGCCTTTACAACAAGTCTTAGCAAGACTCCAATGCACTAAAGAGATTTCATGCACACATGCAACACTCTCAATAGATAATCACCACATGTTCAAACCAACAAGTTAACATGCATTCATAATACATTTTACACTTTTCATGCAACCATGCATCAATTCAAGCATCTCATGCTTCATTATATTCAAGAACATTATATTGGCTTCCAAGTGACCAACCAAAACCACTTTTCAACTCAACACCCGATCGGATACGCGGATCACAAGCGTTCTCCCCACGCTCCATACACACTACCAATCCAAGGTCTCCCAAATGGACTTTTAAACACCATTTGACCTTACCGTTTCCAAGGTTCCCATGTATGGACTTTTAAACACCATACAACCTTAACTTTCACAAGGTTCCCATGTATGGACTTTTAAACACCATACAACCTTAACATGCACAAGGTTCCCATGTATGGACTTTTAAACACCATACAACCTTTGCATCACCGATTGGTAGTTGTATAACATCACTAACGAGATCCGGGACACCCTACACAAGATCCACACATGGACTTTACACCACCATTGTGATCTTATCAAGCACAAGGTTCCCATATATGGACTTTTAACCACCATATAACCTTTGCTTATCCAAGGTCCTCGAATGGGCATCACATCCTCCATTATGACCTTAACCATCTCGTTAGGATACTTGAAGGGAGTTTATCGGTTCACTCTTAACCACTCCACCTCCAAGGCGACTTAATTCACGGTGCACCCAATCCTATAGCCGGCTAACTATATCCGATCAACGAACCAAGAACCACTTACATCACTAGCCAATATAACCATCTTACCACATTAACCTTTAATTCACATGCATAACCATAATGCAAAATCATCATGAACTTTAGCCAAGAACCAACCATGGACTTTCAAACACCATGTTGTTCTCAAATAAACAAGGCTTACACAAGGACTTTCAACCACCTTTGTAACCTTTAACATCACTCACCAATGTGCATCGTTAACAACAATATTCCACTGTTTTAAAGCATCATACAAAGCCATTTAACAACATACAACAATATGCATCATATCCACAATTTCAATGTACAAAACCAAGGATCTCTTACCTTGAGCATCCTTCACATATGGCTTTCAAAACCAGCATTAAACCATGCTAAAATATGCTTTCAAAACAGTAATTAAAACATGCAAATCATATGCATAGCAACCATCAATCACAAATTGTTTAACAAGCCAATGCACATCACAAACCAAGAGCGAAAATCCATTTACTTACTCTTGAGCTTAGCAAAGTTGTTTAGACTTAAACTAAGCTCCCAAAAACCTTCAAACCTTGGTTTAAAAGCTGAAAACCCAACTTCACTCACCGATACACAAAACAAGGCTAGCCAACAAGCCTTCCAAGCATCCGAAACCTTCCGCACCACCTCTAATGCTCACGGATCAATCTCCCCTGTTTCAAACACATATCATCAGAGGATTAATGCATCATAATGCACTAAAAACACCAGCAACACAACTAAACTCGCTGCTCATAGCAAAAACCACAATTCGACTACCAAACACAACCGAAATCACCTCCAAACACTTCCAAAACTTAACCCAGCCAAGATCCATCACATCTAACCATTTTTAAACATCAACTAACATCCAAAATGATCACAAACACATCCTTATACCTCCAGGTATAACAGATCACCAAAATCACTCCAAAAACAACCAAAAACTCAAGCAAAACTTAGGAAATTCAACCTATCCGGGGTTGCATTAATTAAACCTCAACTTCTAATCAATTTAGCATTCATTTAACATCAATTTGACACTTCAAAACACTGCCCAAACAGATCACATGAAAATTTCACCAAAATCAAGCAAATCTTGCATTTTAAAGCCAAAATCAAGATTCCAATTGTAAAACCTTTAATAAATCATAAATCAAGGATTGAGAACTTGGGAATTTCAGTAAAGAACTGAGAGTTTAGAGGAGAAGGACGTTCTTACCTCCAAACTTGAGTTTCTCCCTTTTTGGAACCAAAATCTTGAAAATCCAAGTAGCAAATACAAAGGTTTTGTTGAAGGATTGATTAGAGATCAAATGAGGATTAAAATATGATGTTTAGGTAACAAAAATCAGAGGAAAAGATCTGGAGAGAGTGTGTTTGGTTTGAGAGAAAAGATGAGAGAAAATGGGAAATGGAAAATTTAGAAAGTTAGTTAAAAATGACTAAAATATCTTTCCCTCCTTTTTACTTTTATTTTAAACCATTATTAAATCATTTAATATTCTAGAAAATCTGGAGAAACTCCCCTTTGGGTAAATAGCTCCTTAAAGATTCAAAGTTTCAATCCTTTTTAAAACAGTCACACAGTTTTCAAAAATTACATTTTGGTCACTAACCCAAAATGTCACCCTTCCAAACCTCATTTTGCAAAATTGATTTCACAGTTCACTTGTATATACTAAAAGATGATTTTAGGACATTTTTCCATATTTTTAATGCAACCCGAACTAGGCTTTCCTAATTTCACCCTTTTAGATTCGAACAGCACTTTGACCGAACCGGTCAACGCCCAAAACTTCTAAGCCCAAAAACGGGGCGTTACAAATTCTATGGCATGCCAATTGTATCCAATGTCTATTCAAATCCAAGGTTCCAATGTTCATATTCATTTCAATAATCAATAAGTATTCCAATGATTTCAATATTCTCAATGACAGATATAACTCATTATCAATATTTCATGGTCCGATGACAATATCAATGTCCAATGATTTCTATACAATAGTTCAATGACAATGACTATATCAATGACAATGTTCAATGACGATGACTATATCAATGACAATGTTCGATGACGATATCAACGACTATGTTCGATGTTCAATAACAACTTACCGACACTTACCATAGTGTCCGATTAATGATCCAATGTGAATTCCTCGATGCTAATATTAGTGATATAGTCTAAAACAACAATAAGAGATTCAGGAAGGCTTTTCGCCTAAACCCGAGACTCCGACTACGCTCACCTTGAAACTCTGAAGCTTTCAAGGCCCTCGGATGACAATAACCTTGCTTCTAGCTTTCGATGGACAAGGTGAAACCTCTTTCTCCACTTCTTGAGCTTGAAAATCAATAGAAAACTATTAGGATTGATATTTCGATATCAAAATCAATACAACAATATCAAAATCAATATCTGATTCCTATAACAACAACAACGATGGAATATCCATGGGTAGTCAAAGCCCTAACTTGAAATTAAGCTCGATATATCCATGGAATCCAATAACTGATTAAGGAATATAGCTTACCCGATCGATAGCAACGATTCAATATCGATAAAACAAAGAAAAAAATGAAGCTCAAAACTTTCTCCAATGGAGGTGTGTGCTTGAAGGAGGAAGATGATAAAGATAAAGGTGTTTGCTTAGAAAATTCTCAGGTAAGCTTTCAATTTCCTTTTCCTTTTGTTTTGTATATCATAATTTTAGCTATTTAGCTTTCCTTCAATCGAAGGAAAGCTCTCAGACAATCCCACATAGACCAATTTTAATTGTGGAAGGGCTAATCGCAAGATTAGTCCCTCAACTCCCACCATAGTACGATTTCGTTCCCCAACTTGCATTTCCTTCAATTTAGTCACTAAATAGGTTTCAATACTATTCGATAGAATCCGATGACAAGATTTTGAACTCAATTAGAGTCTGATATCAATAATTAACTAGCCGATACAATACTTAAACTTCATCAATGTAGAATTTCCGATGACCGGAACCTAATTTCGACTAGATCGGATTTCAGGGTCTTACAAATCTCCCCCCTTAAGAAAAATTCATCCTCAAATTTTACATGAACTGAATAGGTGTGGGTACTGTTGTTTCATGGTCTCTTCAGGTTCCCAAGTGGCTTCCTCAATGGTGTGGCTCCTCTAGAGCCCTTTAACCAACGATATTGTTTTGTTGCGAAGCCTCTTGACTTCTTTTGCTAGAATTTGAACCGGTTCCTCCTCGTAAGACAGATTTGGTCAAAGTTCTACAGACTCAGATTCCACAATGTGCGAGGGATCAGAACGTTACTTTCGAAGAATCGATACGTGAAAAACATCATGGATCTCACTCAACTCTAAGGGTAGTAATAATCGATATGCCACTGGGCCAACTCTTTCAAAGACTTCAAAGGGTCCAATGAATCGAGGACTCAATTTTCCCTTCTTGCCAAATCTTAAAACTTTCTTGCACGATGATACTTTGAGGAAAGCTTTTTTACCAACTTCATACTCAATGTCTCTTCTCTTGAGATCAGCATATGCTTTCTGTCGATCGAAGGCAGCCTTTAGACGATTATGGATATTAGGTACCCACTCTTCAGTCTCTCGAAGCAAGTCAGGGCCTAACATCTTGCCCTCGCCAAGCTCCGACCAACACAATGGAGTTCTACATCGCCTACCATACAATGCCTCATACGGGGCCATTTGGATTGATGCTTGGTAACTATTATTGTAGGCAAATTCAACAAGAGGTAGAGATTTTTCCCAAGTTCCACCAAAGTCAATACTGCATGCCCAAAGCATGTCTTCCAAGATCTGTATAGGGAGATTCAATAACAATGCAAATTTCTAAGATTCCAATGGACAAATTTCTTGATAAATTACCTGGATTACCCTTTCTGACTGGCCGTCAGATTGAGGGTGAAAAACTGTGCTAAGATTAACTCTGGTGCCCATAGCTCCTTGTAAGGTTCTCCAAAATCGAGATGCAAATCGGGGGTCTCGATCGGAGATAATAGACTTAGGTACTCCGTGGAGTCGGATTACTTCCTTGATATACAAGTCAGCTAGTTTAGGAAGACCGTAGTCCATTCTAACAGGTATAAAATGAGTTGACTTCGTGAAACGATCTACAATGACCCATATAGCATCATGCTTCGCAGGAGTTAACGATAGACCACTAACAAGGTCCATAGTAATCTTTTCCCATTTCCATTTTAGTGGATCGATAGTTGCAATAATCCAGTAGGAGCACAATGTTCTGCCTTAACACGTTGGCACGTGAGACATTTGGAAATAAAATCAACTACGGCCTGCTTCATGCCTGGCCACCAATAGAATCCACATAGGTCTTTGTACATCTTCACAGACCCAGGGTGAACAGAAAAAGAACTTGAATGAGCTTAAAAGAGAATGTCGATGTGAAGAGATTCATCATTAGGTACACAGACTCGATCATGGAAACACAAGAGTCCTTTAGAGTTAATTTTGAAGTCAGGGTTATCCGATAGCTTAGAGACAATGGTTTGAAGTTCAGGATTTTGCTCTTGCAAATCCTTGATTCGCGAAACGATGGTAGACTGAACTTGGAGTTCAGCTACAAGGAAATGATGCTTCTGAAGTCGGAAGTGAGTGTTAATTGCTCGAGGGGCTACAATATAGCAATATTGCGATGAGTTAATATACTACACAACACATACATCTCTAAAATTTATTGTCAATACTTACCAGGCGAAGGTTTGCGGCTGAGTGCATCAGCTACAATGTTGGCCTTGCCCAGATGATAATCAATGACCAGGTCGTAATCTTTAAGGAGTTCCATCCACCTCCGTTGCCGAAGGTTCAACTCCTTTTGAGTCAATAGATACTTGAGGCTTTTATGGTCGGTGAAGAGGTAACATTTTTCTCCATAGAGATAATGTCTCCAAATTTTCAATGCAAAGACAACTGCAGCCAATTCAAGGTCGTGGGTGGGATAATTCATCTCGTGTGGCTTAAGTTATCTTAAAGCATAAGCGATAACCTTACCTTCTTGCATCAATACACATCCTAACCCGAGATGCGAGGCATCACTATAAACTGTGTAGTCCTTTCTGGACTCGAGTTGAGTTAGAATAGGTGCATGAGTTAATACTTGTTCCAATTGGTCAAAACTTCGTTGTTGAACCTCGGTCCAAATGAAAGGAGCTTCTTTTCTCAATAATTTGGTTAAAGGAGCAGCTATCATAGAAAATCCCTTCACAAACCTACGATAATAGCCAGCAAGCCCAAGGAAGCTTTTGACTTCACCAATGTTCTTCGGTGGATGCCAATCTACAATAGCTTAGATTTTCTTCAAGTCCACCTGAATACCCGAAGCCGATACGATATGCCCCAGAAAGGTAAATTCGGTGAGCCAAAACTCACTTAGAGAACTTTGCATACAATTGCTTTTCTCTCAAGGTCTGAAGCACTATACGGAGATGATCTCGATGCTCTGCTTCGTTCTTGGAATAGATCAATATGTCTTCTATAAACACCACTACGAACTTGTCAAGATAGGGCCAAACATTCGATTTATCAAATCTATAAAAGCTGTCGGTGCACTGGTTAACCCAAAGGGCATTACCAAGAATTCGTAGCGTCCATATCTCGTACGAAAGGCAGTCTTTGGTACATCACACTCATTAACTCACATTTGATAGTAGCCCGACCTTAAGTCGATCTTGGAAAACACAGAGACACCTTTTAATTGATCGAACAGGTCGTCTATTCTAGGCAGTGGATATTTATTCTTGATGGTTACTTTATTCAATTGTCTGTAGTCAATACACAAACACATAGAATCATCATTCTTCTTAACAAAGAGAACCGAAGCTCCCTAGGGTGAAGAGCTCGGTTGAATGAAACCTTTGCTCGATAGGTCTTGGATCTGAGTCTTTAATTCTTTTAATTCCATAGCTGTCATACGATATGGTGCAATGGAAACTGGAGCAGTCCCAGGTTGCACCTCGATGCCAAACTCCACCTCACGGGTTGGGGGCAATCCCAGAATTTCCTCAGGAAAGACATCAGGAAACTCACACACAGTGTCAATGTTCTACAGTTGGGATTCACCTTTGGTTTCCAAAGTCAGAGCATACAACAATGGATTCTTCGCATTCATCAATACGACACTTTCTTTACCCAGACCCCGAAGATACAATTTCCTCTTACAACAATCTACCCAGGCTTGATGTTCACTGAACCAATCTAAGCCTAGGATTACATCAATTTCATGGATCGGTAAAGCCAAAAAATTGGCCGGGAAAGGAATCCCTTGAATTATCAAAGGACAATTCTTACACACTACCCTTACGGTGACACAATCTCCTAGAGGATTGGTTACACAAATTCTCAATGATATAAGTTCAGAATACATATTATACTTTTTAACTACAATGGTGCTTATAAAATATTGAGTAGAACCTGGGTTAATCAATGCATATAAAGGATGAGAATATAACTCAATGGTACCTGCAATAACATCAGGTTCATCCTCTTCTTCCCTGCTCCTCACATGATACATTTGGGCAGGAGCCTTTGAATCTTGCTTATTAAAAGGTTTCCCCAGACCGCCTGATCGCCCAAAGGTTCCCGATGACCCTTGCTTCGATCCCTTACCTTGAAAGGATTGATCAGGAGAAGCAACAGTAGTCGGTATGACCACAGATTTGGTTGCATTCAAAGGACAGTCTCGAATAAAGTGACCATGCTCGCCACAGTAGTAATAGGCTCCAGTCTGCTTACGACATTGACCCGATGGGTGCTTGTTTTGACAATAATTGCATAATGGATGTTGATTGCCTCGGTTTGAACCTCCAGTGCTATCAACAGAAGCTGCTTTAGCAAAAGATTTCGTCACAGACAGAGGTCTCTCAATGTTCCTAGAATGGGAAGGCTGTGGGTAGATATTCTGTTTGGGGCCTTGATACCTCCCTTTCTTATTCCATCTTAGAGGTCGAGAATCATCCCTAAACCTCTTCTCGGATTTTCCAGACCCACCAGCTCGTTGAGCTCTCTGGGCAGCTTCAGTGGCCTTGACTCGGTTCACCAAATCCTGAAAGTTGGTGATACCAAGGGCTGTAAACATGGGTCGTAGCTCATCGCTAAGGCAAGCTATGAACATTCTGCACCTGTCTTCCTATTTCTTTATAAATTCTACTCCGTATTGGCAATATTTGCAGAAATCATAGATATATTGCTCGATAGGTCGCCCACCCTGCCTCAGATGGAGAAAGGTGTTCCGCCTTTTCGCAAGGTAATATTCACTAATATAATTATTCCAAAATTCTCAAAGAAAGAACTCCCAAGTAACCGCTTCTTTAGGAGCTGTGAGAATAGTGGTTTCCCACCACATGAGAGCTTCATCAGTCAATAACGCAATATCACACTCTAACTTGTGTTCATCCGAACACTGCAACTGATTGTTCAAGATTCGCAGCGTGTTATCCAGCCAGTATTCGGCAACCTCGGGATTATCATCATCTTGTCCGGTAAAGAAATAGGCTCGGAGTGAAGCCAACTTGTCCACGGGGGCACGAACATACTGGACAGCATGAGGGTTAGGCTGAACGGATGGTGTTTCTTGCATTGCAGCCATAAACTGTTTGAACATATTGGCCATGTTCTAGTAACATTCAGCCTGAGCGGTAGGTGTTGCAGGCTCGGTACCCTGAACAGGAGGGTCCTGTGGTTACGGTGGGTTCTAAGGATTTCCTCCTCTAATCTCCTCGCCATGCGTCGAGGAGCCGGTAGTAAGCTCGTCTATATGAGCTTCATTAGTCTTAGACATATCTATATGAAAGATCAGATTAGTCGAAGAGTCACAATATATGCAATATATAACTCCTAGGTGGCAAAGTAACACAATAACAATACATCAAGCTTCGGTTTAGTCCTAGAATCGACTAAACATGGCTTTGATACCACAAATGTAACACCCCTTCCCGGTTTGGTCGAGAACCGGGTTGGAAGGTGAAACCGATGATCAATATAGAAGTCAATGCAGTAAAATTTCATTTTATTATTAACATTTTTAATCATAGCATAAAACAAATCGTCGCAATCAAATAACTCAGTCCAAATTACCCATATAAGCAATGATTAATCATTCAAGGACTTAATCGCAATCATTACAAGTTTTAGGGACCAAATTGTAAAGTCGATAAATTAGGGGTCCTTCAATGCATATGATTTTACCGAATTGAAACTCACTCTATTAATATCTTACCTGCGAAACTTTATGCAATTAGGAGATCGTTAACTCATTCAATTTAGCCTTACCACATGCAGTGACTAAACTGTGAAACTAGTATTCTGTATAATCAGTCTTTAACTAACTTAACTAACCCCGTATCAAAAAACCCTAGAGTTGTTTCGAAACAAGTGAACGATGGTCAACTCCTGTTGACTTTAATCTATAGACCGTATCGATACGGGCAGGCCCTGTATCGAAACGGGTTCACCTTTTTTGACTTTGACTTTGACCCGTTTCGATATGCTATAAACTTGTATCGAAACGAAGGATTCCATTGAAAAGAAGTTTCGAAACGACCATGAACCGTTCTGATACACCCTATTCCGCAGACCAAATTATGCTTACCCGTATCGAAACGCCATCACCCGTTTCGATACAGCCTGACCTGTAATGACAGATTTTTGCTGGTATTTATTCAATTTGACCTATCGAACAATGTCCAAATGCAACGAAACTTTACACACAATAATTCAATGGTATAAACTACAAGCATGCCAAATTTCATGACCATATGAATACATTTACTATGTTTTTACCTTTATGAGCTAAGCATGCATTTTTAAGCCATTTTAAGCCAACCAAAAAGGCCATATAGGGCTATTAACCATGTTACAACATATGAAAACCACAAACAAAACAAAATGGGCATATTTGACTAGTTTAACTACTTTTCCACCTTCCTAGGAGTTCTTAGGATCAAAATAAATTACTTTAAGACTTGTAGTGACTTGTCTTGCTTTGCCAATCCGATCCTCCGACAATTGATCTTTCAACCTGAAAATGCATGAGATGAGACACGTTAGGCATACTTTGCCTAGTGAGGTACTCATAAACAATATGAACAACAATATATTAATATCTATAATCATGATCTCATGCTTTTCAATATCAATGCTATGCAACAATATACAATGTTTAACATATTCACTTTCTTATTAACCCTTGGATTGAATCAAGATAGTGGATACGCGAATTCCTACGCCTCTCCAAATCAATGAATGGTCTAATCCCTCCAACTCGCCAATATGACCAACATCAATACACATCCCTCCGCCTCGCCAAATCAATATAGGTCGTAGCCTTAGGATCGTAGTCCACCTGTACACTGAGCTCATAAATTCTATGGCATGCGAATTGTATCCAATGTCTATTCAAATCCAAGGTTCCAATGTTCATATCCATTTCAATAATATATAAGTATTCCAATGACCAATGATTTCAATATTCTCAATGACAAATATTCATTATCAATATTTCATGGCAATGTCCAATGATTTCTATACAATAGTTCAATGACAATGTTCAATGACGATGACTATATCAATGACAATGTTCAATGACAATGTTCGATGACGATATCAATGACTATGTCTGATGTTCAATAACAACTTCCCGACACTTACCATAGTGTCCGATTAATGATCCAATGTGAATTCCTCGATGCTAATATTAACGAGATAATCTAAAACAACAATAAGATATTCAGGATGGCTTTTCGCCTAAACCCGAGACTCTGACTACACTCACCTTGAAACTCCAAAGCTTTCAAGGCTCTCGGATGACAATTGTAACACCCTAAGTCTTTAAGGTTTAAAAAAAAGAAAAAAAAAGAAGTGTTGTTCAAGGGTTTCGAACCCATAACCTTTGGTTTTACATACACATGATACCACCATCTGAACTAAAGATATTTTTGGTTATAATCTCTTTCAGATTAAGTTTAACCAATGAATATGAAGTTTAACCACTTGTAGATTAAAGCTAGATCTGACTTTTCACATACCATTGGGATGCATGTTCGAAAAAAGAGAGGGAAAAATCAGATCTTTCGAGAATACCAAACGTTTCACATAACCACCATTGTTCTCAGCCCCGATCTGCGCCACCGCCCAGCCGTGGCCTTCACCGCCGCTGCCACCGTGTCCGCCAGCTCTCCCCAAACGCAGCCGCGGTAACCACTCGCGGTCATCAGCCATCGTCCACCGTGGGAAGCTGTTTGCAAGCTTCGTCGGAGAAGCCCAAAACGGCCTTTGTTTTACGCGTTTTCCGACCACCTCTGTCACCGTTGGGGCACGTCGGTGGTTCAAGTGGGTTCAGCGTGTCGTGGGGAGCAAAACCGTACCGACCAGACGTCCGTCCGACTCCAGTAAGGCCCTCGTCGAAGATTCGTGTTTTCCGGCGAAGGTTTGGCATTTTAGGTAAATTTCGGCCTGATTTTGGTCTATTTCGGTTGTTCTTTAAGTTGGGTCGTGATATTTGTCTGAAAAATTATGTTTTTCCGGCAGTCTGGTGACCAGTGGAGCTTCCGGTGACCATTCCGGTGACCGGCCGACGAAACCCTGTTGAAAGGTAAAGGTTGAACCGGCCCAACCTAACCCGATTTGGCTTTGGATCGAACCGGCCTGCATAAGCCCAATAACCTCAAGCCTATATCCGACTCGTCTGACCCGAATCGAGTTCAACTCGGCCCAAAATTTGTTCGACCCGACCCGAGTCTCGACCCGTTGACCCATACCCGACCCGTTGACCCGACCTGTTGACCGACCCAACCCGACCCGTTGACCGAGTCAACCCAGTGAGTCAACTCGTCCGAGTCAACCCAGTGAGTCAACTTGCTGAGTCAGCCTTGGACCAGTGACGTCAGCGTTGACTTTGACGCTGACGTCAGCGTTGACTTTGACCAAAAAGTCAACTTTTTTCCGAAAAGTCCTATTTTATGTTTTTCAACGTCCTAAGTCCGATTTTGAAGCCCGTTTCGCGAAATTCTAACCCGAAAGCCTCCGAATTGGACCTTGAACTCGAGTCCACTTATGTATTTTAATAATCAATTATGAGTAAGTTGATTAAAGACTGAAATTGGAATTTGTGCGATTGAAGGTATTCGAAGTTCCTTGTATTCGGGATGTTGAGGACGTCGCATTCGGGTTTGAGAGTGATCGAACGGAGTATAATGGTCGACCGATATAGCAAGTATTAAAGGTAATACACTACTACCTCTAGTATGCTTTATGAACATGTTGGTATTCGGTTAATGCATGCACACATATGATGATGAGTACCGTTAATTCTGCTTAAATCTAACCGGATATGAAAATGTACGACGTTATGGATAAGGTTGGAATAATCGAATGAGAAAGATGATAAATCAAAGAATCTGGAATCGTACAGAAAATTAATGAGTCGATCAATTATCCAAACCCGATTAATAATGTTAATTTGTCAAACGACATAAATATTGGAGTATATAATTACAAAAATGCCCTTGAGGTGAAAATGACAGAAATACCCCTGATAATGAAAGTGGTGCAGAAACCTACACTAAATCCGGTAAAACAATTGATTCATCTAAAAGTCTCGAATTACTCAGAGAGATGCGATAATAAGGCTTACTTATTCAAGAAAGATAAGCACTCGGATTTAGCGTAAATCCTGAATAAACTTCTGAAGATAAATTTGTGGGGGAAACTCTTTATATGTTCGAATCAATTAAACTATCAGAAGATACATAATTGCTATTAATGGTTGAATCGAGTAAAAGAATTGAAAATGCCGATACAATCGAGTCATCAAATGACCAAAATGTGCTTGGGCATTGAAATTTCTAAATTAACAGAGATGATGGGTCTAACCTCGTGTTTTGGAATGAACGAAGTGGTTGGAGTTACCGCAATTACTTGAATGGATGAAACACCCACGGGTACTTAAATGATTGAAATGCTATATAGGGTTCAATTGACAGGAACGATGGATATCCCGAGCTTCAAAATGACTGAAATACCCCCTTTGACTGGAATAAGTAAATTGCCCTTGATAAATTCTGGAAATGCCAATAAAGTTGAAAATGACTTAAATGCCCTTATGGGTTGAAGCATGACCCATGTACGTCAATCACTCATGTTATTAATATAAGGATGGAAGTTTTTCCTCACAGAGTATTAGTTCGACTACTCCGTGGCAAGTCCTGTGGTGAAATATGAAGGTAACCTTTCAGATATATGATACAATCACTATTTGGAAATGATACCTGTGAAGTGCATACATTAGAAGGTTTAGTTAGTACTGTAAGGTTGAGACATGTTGTTCGATTGGTTTTAGAGGCCCGATAAACTTCTAGAAATCTTAAATATTGTAAATCGTCATTTCATCATTATTGGGCTAAATTACAAAATCACCCTTGATAGTTAAATGACCAAAATGCCCTCGTTGGCCAAAGTAATCAAAATATCCCTGAACGTATCCGATATCATGAAAGATCTTGACATAGAAACCTCTAAATGCCTGGCTGGAAACCTGATGAGCAAATAGAATTCCCGAGCCACTGTTTATGCCTTGTTGGTAAATTACCAATATGCCCATGTGTGATAAAATGACCATAATGCCCTTGTAAGCTTAAATGAGTAAATCCCTCGTGATATGCCTAAACTCTCAAAGATCTTGATGTATCATCTCCCGAATATCTGGTTTGAACCGTTAGTACAAACCCCTCTTTTAATAGGGGCCTCGTTTCAGAAACCCGTTCAAATGGTCAAAAGTTTAATGTGTTCTCTTCCGTAAATGACAAATATCTCCAAGGAAATAAATTGTTCCACCTAGTGTGTTCCATGTGTGCCGCACGACTGTTTTTGCATACTGTTTTACATGTTATGATACTGATCACGTGCACTTGATTGACATATTTGAACTCACATGACATGTCTTATAACTAAATATGACCGTCTTGTATTTCTGATATATGCATATGCATCCGATATGACAAACATGCTATATGGATAATGTGTTACTAAAAATATAGTTATTGATTAATGAACTATTGATGACCTGATTCACCGGGGTACTTGGGAAATGATATGAAGTTACTAACGGCTCAGCCCTGATCCAGCTGGTAAGTCCGCCCGTTTTCGGATCCTAGGCTTCGGCCAGGTCCGTCCGTTTTCGAATCCTAGGCTTCGGCCAGGTCTGCCTGTTTTCGGATCCTAGGCTTCGGCCAAGTCCGCCCGTTTTCGGATCCTAGGCTTCGGCCAGGTCCGCCCGTTTTCAGATCCTAAGCTTCGGCTAGGTCCGCCCGTTTTCGGATCCTAGGCTTCGGCCAGGTCCGCCCGTTTTCGGTTCCTATGCTTCGGCAAGGGCCGCCCGTATTCTAAGGTATATCCTTAGGATGGTTCCCACGCCCAATGGGCTCGGGTTAATGCCTGTACATGATACCGCACTAGGGAAACTAAATACTAGAGTATGGTTGGAGGGTAAATAAAGAATTAAAAATGAACTTTACTGCTACTTGAAACTAATGTATTTGAAATAAAAAGGTTTACTGCATTATTATATTTCATGTATTAATGTTGCACCGTTGGAACACACTAGGCACCAAACTCCATGATTCCTACCTCATATGTTACTAGCCTATATAATTATCGTCTAATTCTCGATTTATGAATAAAGAGCAAGTATCGTTATTCTCGAGTATGATGCTACCTCGAAATAGTAGAACAGAAATGGAGACTGTTACTACGTGGAACATCCTGAAAATGTTATGCCTACCATATATCTGCATGAGCTTATAGCATCTTTTGGTAGTTTTGTATTACTGAGCTTTTCCAAGCTCACGTTGTTTTTACCATCTCATGTTAAAGGAATATATCATGGAATAACGATTGACATCAGTGTTCGGAGTTCTCTCGGCGTTGCTTTTGGAGTACGGTACTGTATAGTTAGTGGGCATGTATGTCATGTATTGTTTTATGGAAGTGTCTGTAAAATATTTTTTGAAGTTTTTATTATGTGTTTAAATGATATCCCGAAATGGTATTTTAAACAGAAGTTGATTTTACAGTTTAATAAGTGTTTTGAAAGAAAAAAAATGTTTTCATGTGCATCATTACTGTGGGTCGCTCTTGTGACCCTAATGTAACTTTCTAGGATCCGTTGTAATGCATAGGCGGGTCAAGGAGGTTACATTTAGTGGTATCAGAGCTTAGAGTTACATCTCTCTGGGTAGATCGGCCGATCGTCTGTCATAGGGTGTCTGGTCTTTGCATGCCCCTAGCGTAACCGTACTCCTCCGAGCCGGAACTCTGATATCGAACCCCTCTTCTAAGATCAGTAAATTTAAGTATTCTTCGTCTCGTAGCTTGATCTGTAGTAGAAAGAAAATGCCAACAACGTTCGTCTGTGTTTTAGATCAAAATGGTGGATTTTGAATCTGGATAAACAACCCGAGGTGATTTATGTGTGTGGAATTAAAGATCTGTTAAGGTTGAGAATAAATGTTTGATTATGTGAGATGTTTGTCATAAGATTTCATGTAAGGCTATTCGGTGATACTAAGTATGTGTGAGAATATTCTAATGGAAATTTGATAAAAGTAATATGAATTTGAAAGAGATGTATCTATGAAGGGGGCAAAAGTGTGGACAATGTGGTTACTCTTTTATATGAAGGAAAAAGTTTTCTAAGTATTATGTTGAAGGTAAGTGATAGTTGTTTAAAACCTTGGTTATGTTCGATCGACTTAAGGAAATACATCTCTAAAAATGTGGCATGGTGTATCATTATGTGTCATCCTTGATTGAAATTTAATATTATATCCTGATTCTATAATGCCCTATAGGAGGCATTGGGTACTCGCTTGAATTGCAGTTGTAGCTCTTTATACGTAAACTGATGGTTAACCTTGAAGAGTAATTCAGATTCTGGGAGATATACCTTTGAGTTGTATGGTTGTCTTTTGTTATAGTTTGGAAGGTTCCATATCTCTGATTGAGTCAGCTTAAAAATAACAATAATGAGACAAGTATTTGCTTGGAACCGTATGAAATCCAGTATGGATTCAAATAGTGTATTTTGATCAGTTAGTCTGAATGGTGATATGGGATAAATACATGAATGGATGAAAGTGTAGTTTCAGCATTTCACCGACCTTGGTAAATTTCGAGGACGAAATTTCTTTTAAGGGGGAGAGAATTGTAACACCCTAAGTCTTTAAGGTTTAAAAAAAAGAAAAAAAAAGAGAAGTGTTGTTCAGGGGTTTCAAACCCATAACCTTTTGTTTTACATACACATGATACCACCATCTGAACTAAGGATATTTTTGGTTATAATCTCTTTCGGATTAAGTTTAACCAATGAATATGAAGTTTAACCACTTGTAGATTAAAGCTAGATCTGACTTTTAACATACCATTGGGATGCATGTTCGAAAAAAGAGGGAAAAATCAGATCTTTCGAGAATACCAAACGTTTCACATAACCACCATCGTTCTCAGCCCTGATCTGCGCCACCGCCCAGCCGTGGCCTTCACCGCTGCTGCCACCGTGTCGACCAGCTCTCCCCGAACGCAGCCGCGGTAACCACTCACGGTCATCAGCCGTCATCCACCGTGGGAAGCTGTTTGCAAGCTTCATCGAAGAAGCCCAAAGCGGCCTTTGTTTTACGCGTTTTTCGGCCCCCTCTGTCACCGTTGCGGCGCGTCGGCGGTTCAAGTGGGTTCAGCGTGTCGTGGGGAGCAAAACTGTACCGACCAGCCGTCCGTCCGACTCCAGTAAGGCCCTCGTCGAAGATTCGTGTTTTCCGGCGAAGGTTTGGCATTTTAGGTAAATTTCGGCCTGATTTTGGTCTATTTCGGTTTTTCTTTAAGTTGGGTCGTGATATTTGTCTGAAAAATTATGTTTTTCTGGCAGTCGGTGACCAGTGGAGCTTCCGGTGACCATTCTGGCGACCGACCGATGAAACCCTGTTGAAAGATAAAGGTTGAACCGGCCCAACCTAACCCGGTTTGGCTTTGGATCGAACCGGCCTGCATAAGCCCAATAACCTCAAGCCTATATCCGACTTGTCTGACCCGAATCGAGTTCAACTCGGCCCAAAATTTGTCTGACCCGACCCGAGTCTCGACCCGTTGACCCATACCCGACCCGTTGACCCGTTGACCGACCCAACCCGACCCATTGGCCGAGTCAACCCAGTGAGTCAACTCGTCCGAGTCAACCCAGTGAGTCAACTCGTTGAGTCAGCCTTGGACCAGTGACGTCAGCATGACGTCAGCGTTGACTTTGACCGCTGACGTCAGCGTTGACTTTGACCAAAAAGTCAACTTTTTTCCGAAAAGTCCTATTTTATGTTTTTCGACGTCCTAAGTCCGATTTTGAAGCCCGTTTTGCGAAATTCTAACCCGAAAGCCTCCGAATTGGACCTTGAACTCGAGTCCACTTATGTATTTTAATAATCAATAATGAGTAAGGTGATTAAAGACTGAAATTGGAATTTGTGCGATTGAAGGTATTCGAAGTTCCTTGTATTCGGGATGTTGAGGACGTCGCATTCGGGTTCGAGAGTGATCGAACGGAGTATAATGGTCGACCGATATAGAAAGTATTAAAGGTAATACACTACTACCTCTAGTATGCTTTATGAACATGTTGGTATTCGGTTAATGCATGCACACATATGATGATGAGTACCGTTAATTCTGCTTAAATATAACCAGATATGAAAATGTACGACGTTATAGATAAGGTTGGAATAATCGAATGAGAAAGATGATAAATCAAAGAATCTGGAATCGTACAGAAAATTAATGAGTCGATCAATTATCCAAACCCGATTAATAATGTTAATTTGTCAAACGACATAAATATTGGAGTATATAATTACAAAAATGCCCTCGAGGTGAAAATGACAGAAATACCCCTGATAATGAAAGTGGTGCGGAAACCTACACTAAATCCGGTAAAACAATTGATTCATCTAAAAGTCTCGAATTACTCAGAGAGATACGATAATAAGGCTTATTTATTCAAGAAAGATAAGCACCCGGATTTAGCGTAAATCCTGAATAAACCTCTTAAGATAAATTTTTGGGGGAAACTCTTTATATGTTCGAATCAATTAAACTATCAGAAGATACATAATTGCTATTAATGGTTGAATCGAGTAAAAGAATTGAAAATGTCGATACAATCGAGTCATCAAATGACCAAAATGTGCTTGGGCATTGAAATTTCTAAATTAACAGAGATGATGGGTCTAACCTCGTGTTTTGGAATGAACGAAGTGGTTGGAGTTACCGCAATTACTTGAACGGCTGAAACACCCACGGGTACTTAAATGATTGAAATGCTATATAGGGATCAATTGACAGGAACGATGGATATCCCGAGCTTCAAAATGACTGAAATACCCCCTTTGACTGGAATAAGTAAATTGCCCTTGATAAATTCTGGAAATGCCAATAAATTTGAAAATGAATTAAATGCCCTTATGGGTTGAAGCATGACCCATGTACGTCAATCACTCCTGATATTAATATAAGGATGGAAGTTTTTCCTCACAGAGTATTAGTTCGACTACTCCGTGGCAAGTCATGTGGTGAAATATGAAGGTAACCTTTCAGATATACGATACAATCACTATTTGGAAATGATACCTGTGAAGTGCATACATCAGAAGGTTTGGTTAGTACTGTAAGGTTAAGACATGTTGTTCGATTGGTTTTAGAGGCCCGATAAACTTCTAGAAATCTTAAATATTGTAAATCGTCATTTCATCATTATTGGGCTAAATTACAAAATCACCCTTGATAGTTAAATGACCAAAATGCCCTCGTTGGCCAAAGTAATCAAAATATCCCTGAACGTATCCGATATCGTGAAAGATCTTGACATAGAAACCTCTGAATGCCTGGCTGGAAACCTGATGAGCAAATAGAATTCCCGAGCCACTGTTTATGCCTTGTTGGTAAATTACCAATATGCCCATGTGTGATAAAATGACCATAATGCCCTTGTAAGCTTAAATGAGTAAATCCCTCGTGATATGCCTAAACTCTCAAAGATCTTGATGTATCATCTCCCGAATATCTGGTTTGAACCGTTAGTACAAAACCCTCTTTTAATAGGGGCCTCGTTTCAGAAACCCGTTCAAATGGTCAAAAGTTTAATGTGTTCTCTTCCGTAAATGACAAATATCTCCAAGGAAATAAATTGTTCCACCTAGTGTGTTCCATGTGTGCCACACGACTGTTTTTGCATATTGTTTTACATGTTATGATACCGATCACGTGCACTTGATTGACATATTTGAACTCACATGACATGTCTTATAACTAAATATGACTGTATTGTATTTCTGATATATGCATATGCATCCGATATGACAAACATGCTATATGGATAATGTGTTACTAAAAATATAGTTATTGATTAATGAACTATTGATGACCTGATTCACCGGGGTACTTGGGAAATGATATGAAGTTACTAAAGGCTCAGCCCTGATCCAGCTGGTAAGTCCGCCCGTTTTCGGACCTATGCTTCAGCCAGGTCCGTCCGTTTTCGGATCCTAGGCTTCGGCCAGGTCCGCCCGTTTTCGGATCCTAGGCTTCGGCCAGGTCCGCCGTTTTCGGATCCTAGGCTTCGGCCAGGTCCGCCCGTTTTCGGATCCTAAGCTTCGGCTAGGTTCGCCCGTTTTCGGATCCTAGGCTTCGGCTAGGTCCGCCCGTTTTCGGTTCCTATGCTTCGGCAAGGGCCGCCCGTATTCTAAGGTATATCCTTAGGATGGTACCCACGCCCAATGGGCTCGGGTTAATGCTTGTACATGATACCGCACTGGGGAAACTAAATACTAGAGTATGGTTGGAGGGTAAATAAAGAATTAAAAATGAACTTTACTGCTACTTGAAACTAATGTATTTGAAATAAAATGGTTTACTGCATTATTATATTTCATGTATTAATGTTGCACCGTTGGAACACACTAGGCACCAAACTCCATGATTCCTACCTCATATGTTACTAGCCTATATAATTATCGTCTAATTCTCGATTTATGAATAAAGAGCAAGTATCGTTATTCTCGAGTATGATGCTACCTCGAAATAGTAGAACAGAAACGGATCCTAGAAAGTTACATTAGGGTCACAAGAGCGACCCACAGTAATGATGCTCAAGGAGACAGTGAAACCTTTTCCTTTTGGAGGTGTGTGCTTGAAGGAGGAATATGATAAAGATAGAGGTGTTTGCTTAGAAAATTCTTGGGTAAGCTTTCAATTTCCTTTTCCTTTTGTTTTGTATATCATAATTTAAGCTATTTAGCTTTCGTTCAATTGAAGGAAAGCTCTCAGACAATCCCACGTGGACCAATTTTAATTGTGGAAGGGCTAATCGCAAGATTAGTCCCTCAACTCCCACCATACTATGATTTCATTCCCTAACTTGCATTTCCTTCAATTTAGTCCCTAAATAGGTTTCAATAATATTCAATAGAATTCGATGACAAGGTTTTTAACTCAATTAGAGTCTGATATCAATAATTAACTAGCCGATACAATACTTAAACTTTATCAATGTAGAATTTCTGATGACAGGAACCCAATTCCGACTAGACTAGATTTTGAGGTGTTACAGGGTTTAGCAAACCCTAACTTGAAGGAAAGGTTTTTATTGGTTAATAAAAAGGTGGGAAATAAATAAAGGGCTTAAGATTTGTTTAAGAGAACAAAAAAGGGGATTCATCTTTTATTGTGGAACCTCCCGAAACCAAATCCTACCCTTGTCTCTCAATAAGCACACACCTCCATTTTCATCTTCAGCCTCAAGCTAAGCAAGCACCTCGGTCTGATCTTCAACCTTCGTTCAATCTCAATACATCGTTTGAAAGCCTACAACTTGGTGAGTAAAACCTCTATGTTAATTTGATGATTACATCATCTGTTAACGTTTAATTCCAAGATTAGGAATTCAAGGTTTAATTAGAGCCCATGGTTTAAGAAGCTAATTTTGATATTGTTTACAAGCTTTTGCAAGCTTGAAAAACGTTTCTGGATCCTTAGATTAATTATAATGCAATCCCTAATTTTTTGTGATAGCTCAAGAAGTGAAGAAAGACCCCTCGTCATCTCCAACGAAAGCTAGGCACCAAGGCGTTGTAATTCGAGAGCCTTGAAAGCTTCGAAATCAAGGTGAGTGTAGTAGTGTCAAGAGATAGGCTAGGCGCCATCTCGTTGCATTTGATTTGTGATTTTGATGTGCATTTTTGTTTAAGGCTCAAGTAGAGCAAGCATTTGTGGATGCTAAAGGTGAGTATGGTAAGCCTTCGATATGGTTGATATGCTATAAGCCTATATGTGGTAATCAAAATGTGTTTTATGTGAAATTCGACATGAACACAATATGATATGATACATGAAATTGATATGAATATGCTAAGTTATGATATGTGGAGCTAAGACTCGATTTCGTTTTCTGATATGTTATAGATTACGGGCAAAAAGGTAAGAATTATGATGAAATATGTGTAATCTTGGACATTTGTGAGTTTTGGATACAATTTGCATGCCATAGAGTTATTTGAGCTCACTAAGTAAGGGATTTGGCTACGGCCTTTATGTGGTGAGATAAGGATGGATTGTGTAAGGGACCTATCCGGAGCTGCGGCTCAAGGCTACGGCCTACTTTCGATATGTGTGGTGTAAAGGGGAATCCGCGTATCCATTAGTTACGTTGTCCAAGGAAATAATAATATGTGATTATGATATGTATCTTGTATATGAAAATGTGATACTTGAATTGAGTATGAGATTCAAATATGATTTGTGCACTAATTATGTCATTTAAGCATGTCATTATGATGTTCATATCATCAAGAAATTATTTGCATTTTCTATAACTACCTCTCTAGTCCATGCAATCCTAACATTCGTGTGTCTCATGCATTCCAGGATCTTAAAGAATTCCGGCCTTCGATCGTGTTGTTGCGGTTTCAAGTCACTCCTACAAACTATATGTATGCTTATCTTTTGATTTGAACTCCTAGTAAGGTGGCATATGGTTTAGATAAGCCTTGTTTGAATATTTTGATATATATGTAATGGCCTAAATATGACCATGTTTTGTATGGAAATTATGGCATGTTTATGAAATGTTAGAACTAGCTAAATGGGCTTAAAGTGCTAAAAGGTGAAAACTAGGTAAATGGATTCAAAACACTATAAAATTTGACATGCTGTTAGAAGTATGAATTTTTGACTTGCTGGTAACATTTGGTAATGATTGGAAAATTTTTGATCGGTTAATTTGACTAAAAACCAGCTAAATTCTGTCATTACAGGCCAGGCGTATCGGAACAGGTGATGGTGTATTGATACGGCCTTGCATATATAGACATGTTAGAACAGAGCGTATCGATACACCAAGGGGGTGTATCAAAACGCAAATTGGTAGGATGGTTGGGGTAAATAATTGGATCGATACGACCTTTAGGGTGTATCAAAACGGTCAACCATGGGTAAACGCGTATCGATAATGGCATAGTTGTATCGATACAGGTCATCTTGGAAAAGTCAAACTTGGTCAACCTTTATTAATATAGGTGATGGCATATCGATATAAAACCTGGCAGAATCATTATAAGCTAATCATGTGTACCCGTATCGATACAACTTTAGGCGTATCGATACATGGTTTGTTAAATCGGTTAAGATGCTTAAAATACAGTTCCACGAAATTTATAGAATGGTTACTAAAATTTGGATAGATTAATTGAATGGATAAATGGCCTCGGTTGGTAATGAAATTTCAAAGGATAATAATTAGTAATTTTAATTGTAATTTGGTAATAAGAAATTCTAATAAGATCCTAAAATTTGTAAAATTTACAATTTAGTCCATAAGTTCGAAAAAGTTTAAAATTGACCCCTAAATGAGTTAGTAATTGATAATTAGGTTCGCTAAATCTTAAAAGAGAGTAATAGAACTTTTGAATAAGTTTCTAGACTCCGTTTAAGCTTTCAACCTTCGAAAATGTTTTTCGGTAACACTTTCCGAACCGGTTCTTTACCAGGCCGAGAAGGGGTGTTACAAAATGAGTCCTTCTGAGTTGAACTCGATTCATTTGCAGCCTATAATGGGTGAGGATCGAGGGCCTTCCTACCTTTAGTAGGAGACAACAAGGACAACTTTGGGACCATTTTAGACATAATTGGTCACTTGATTTTGTGTCATATTTTATAATAGCATCATACATTTTACATATGTGTCCACAATTGTGGATTTTAATATAACAATATGTGTTCATAGATGTTCTTAATCCTTTGGCAAAATATATACATCTTGCTGACTTTGTGATTGTACTCATATCTACTGGAACTATGTGTTTTATATATATTTTTAATTTTAAAAAGTACATTTTTATCTTTAAATAAACTAAATAATAACGTAATTTTATTTTTTTTAAAAGAGCATTAACCACAAAAAAATGTTTGGAATAAACAAATCAAAACATGAGAGAGGTAATTTTTGTTTTTACAAGTCTGAAAAAGCCGAAGTCTTGTGTTTTTTTTTTTTTTTTGTGAGAGAGAGATGATGGAAAGGGAAAGGGAAAGGGAAGACGACGAAGAGGGTAATAAATGGGGAATGCAGAAGTTTGGGACTTGAGACTCACTGCTCTCTCTGATTGTCAATGTCACGTCTCAAATGACAAAAGCTCTCAGAATTTTGACTGCATTTTGGACTCTCTCCTTCTTCGATAAACTAAAAACAACCTAAGTTGCACAGATACAGATACGGGGACAGATACGGGTACGGGAACGGGGACAAAAAACAGAAATTTTCAAAATTAGAGGGTACGGGTACGGCGAGGGTACGGCAAATATAAAATAAAATTTAATATATATAATAAAAAATATTAAAATTTATAATACAATATGGACTAAAATTATAATTGTATTAAACAATAATTATAATTGTAGTTATTTAAATTCACTTCTAATAATTTTAAATTACTTTTTAACACTTAGATTAAGAGATTACTAAAATTAAATGATTAAATTGAACGAAAATTTAACTTTACATTCTAAATAAAGAGAAAATGAATGACTAAAATAATAAAATTAAAAGATGACATGGCTGAAATATATATTTATCCATTTCTATTTAAAGCTTGAGTGATTAAACATTAAAACAGGTTACAAATACAATACACAACTAATATCCCACATCTTTAGGATACATAAAGCAAGGAGAGAAAGCAGCCTATAAATAGGCATTTATCAGATAGAACAAGGAAGCAATCTAGTCTTGGCTTTTTGGCTGAGATAAAGTTTTAAGTTTATAGTTTTTAGGTGGAGTGTTTAATTTAGTAGTTTTTTAAGGATAATTTTTTAATTTAATTATCCTTGAGCTTTTTAAGTTTGGATAAGTTTGATGGTTTTTAAAACCTTCCTCACAAAGAAGATGGGGATTTTATTTTCCATTTTTTTAAGTAAATATATTCGGATACGTCCCCGGGTACGTCCTCAATAAATGTTGACCGTACCCAATATAAGTTTGACCGTTCTCGGTAAAATTGGGACGCCCCCGGGACGTCCCCCAGCTGTCCCCACATTGTACCCGTTTTGGGGACGTATTGGGTACGCGGGACGCCACCTTAGGGTCGTCCCTGTGCTTCATAGAAAACAACACATCCCATTGCCTTTGGATGGATTCAGTTTCTTGACCAAAGGTCTGCATTTTGGATACATTTAAAACATTCGAGGTTGAGATTTGATCGAATTATTAAAGTGACCCAGCTAACTTTTAGGGGTTTCCAAAAGTGACACTAAACTTGTCAGTTTTTAAACTTTTAATCTTAATTTATCAAAACTTGTAATTTGGTCATGATTTTGATAGGATTAAGTGTTTCAAATTCTTTCAGAAAAGTACTCTTAAACTCTCAACAACTTACAATTTAGTCATCAAATTCTTATTTTTCTCAATTAATCCCATAAATTTCATTTTAAGTCTAATAAGCTCTGGGCTCAACATAAAATTTTCTTACGTTTTAATAAAATATTATACTTAGTTTATAATGGACAAAAAAATGGTAATATATTATAGTGGTTGAACCTAGGACTTCGAAGAATATGAAACACCTAACCATTAGGCTAACCAAGGATTTTCATACAATTTGACAAAAAAATTATTTAAGTTAAATTTTGACAGAAAACCAATTTTATTATCTTATATAATTATATTAATCGTAACATATATATATTTATAAAATGTTATATATATTCTAAAATATTATAAGAATAAATTACTAAAAAATTATAAAATTTTAGAATTTAAATATATATTAGATTATGAAAATAATTTTATTTATTTTCTAATAATATAAATTATAAATCGTTACAATTATATATTTACGGAATAAATTATTAAATTTTAGAATTTGAATATATATAACATTTGAGTCTTAGATTTTTTTAAGTATTTTTACTTTTTTTTATCACAATATGAACTTAAATTCAACATTTATACAAAAATTAATGAATTAAAATATTAAAAATACTATGATTTTTTTAAAAAAAAATAAGTAAAAATAAAACATATCAAAACCTATAAAACGATAAAATTATAAATTATTAAAAAAATCTAAAATATTTATAAAGGGTTAAAATTATAAAATAATTCTAAAAATAAAAATTCAAGAATATTTAAAAGGAAAATTTTACGGCGGGCGTCGAACACCGCTGAACACCATTAACGCTGAACACCGTTGAACACCATTAAATTGATTAATAAATATTAAAAATCTTAAGGACTCAACATGCAATTAACAATTACTTAAAATAAAATTTTAATTAAATTATTTTTCATAAGAAAAACTACACGGGCGGTCACCTAACTATCACATTTTTCTCGTTTTGGTCACCCAACTAACTTTTTCGTCAAAACCGTCACTAATGTTTCATTTCGTTATCGTTTTGGTCACCGGCCGTTAAATATTTAACGGAGATTGTGACATGGCATGGTTTAATAACAATTTTAGTCCATAAAATTGTTACATTATATCAATTTAATCCTAATAGGAAATAACTCATCAAATATTTGAACTAAACTCCAAATTTTCCATCCTTTTCTTTTTCCTCTGCAACACTACTTTGAAAATTTAGCTAAATTTTTCAGAAAAAAAAAACACTTCTTTCTAAGCGCTAGAAAGTAGAAATACAGTCATAAAATAGTCTCTTCTTCGTATCTCACTACTTAACTTTTTCAAAAAAAAAACTTTTTTAGCTTTTTTAAAGAAACAGAAGATGAGAAGAAAAATGTGAACCCGTAATTTGTGTTTGAAGATTACATGACGCTATACACTAGACTGAAATTTTAGGCCAAGAAGCCAAGGTTCGAAGCCATAAAAAGCCAGAGAAACAACGACTCCCATTGCAACAGCTTAAGAAAATTTTATGCTTCTTCTTTTTTCAAGTTGTGTGTGGAAAAAATTAAAAAAGAAGTCCAGAATTTTTTGTTTTTAATCAAAAAGTTAAAGTTTATGTCACGAACTTTCCTGCAATTGAACAATAATATGAAAGATATTAAAATTAGAAATAGAGAAAGAGAAAGAAGGAGAAGATAATAAGCAAGAGAAATGGGAAATTTCTAAAAAAAACAACCGTTTAAAAACAGGCTAAAAAAGGAGTGTACCGAAATTCTTATAAAAATCGTAAGAAATTTTGTACAATGTACTGAAATTCTTACAAAATCGTAAGAAATTTGGTATGTACATAAATTCTGACAACTTTTGTAAGAATTTCGATACATGTACAAAATTCTTACAAAAATCGTAAAACTTAAGGTATGTACAAAAATATTTACAATTTTATAAGAATTTCGGTATGTACATAAAAGTTGTAAGCAATTACGTATATACCGAATTTCTTACTATTTTTGTAACAATTTCGGTACATGTACATAAATCCTTACGACTTTTTGTAAAAAAATTTATACACGCCTTTTTAGCTTTTTTTAACCCGTTGATTTCTAGAACTTCCCAAAAAAATGTTTTTGATAACTTTTTTTTGACATAACCCAATACAGTCCCCTTTTCCCTCTATAAATGTAATTTCTTCGAAACTAGATTTTATAAAAAAGGGTAAACTACATAAATAGTCCCCCGACTATGCTCCAATTATCTTTTGCATCCCCCAACTATCAGAAGTTACAAACTGGTCCCCTGACTTAAAAAAATAACAAATTGATCCAGTGCAGTTAAAAATTTAACGGTTGGTGACGTGGCAGTTAACAAAAATTGGCATAATAACACATTTAGTCCTCAACTTTTACACTTTGTTTAACTTTGCCCTAATTCTAAAAAAATGACCCTTAACATTTCAAAATTCTATCAATTTAATCTATTTTTTCTCTCCACATAACTGGTTTTGGTTAGTTTTTGTTAAATGAAAAATTGATTTTGTGCTTGTTGCTTCTCTTCTATCAAAATCTATATTTTAATTAACATTTTATAAAACTAATACTATGAAAAATATTCTCTGAAATTCACAGTTCCGATTGCACTTCAAATGAGAAATATCACATTCACAGTTCTGATTGCACTTCAAAATCCACGGGTTTCAAGGAACCAGTAAAAATGTACACATCCGCTCTGTGTTTTCACTTATTTAACAAGTAAAAAGAGAGGTTTGGGTTGTATTTCCTCTCTCACAGTCGAGGAAAATCGTTCGAACATAAATCAAAAACACTCTGGTACACTTGATCGCAAAAAAATGAACAATCCGGTCACTGGCAATGGCATGGCCAACGCCACCTAGATTATTTGTGCAGCTATCCAAGAGATGAAACAAATATAGTTAGGCTGCAGATTCTTTGGCAATCTTGCCTGCCTTGGCAAACACCTCATCTATTCCTCCAACCATGTAAAATGATTGCTCAGGAAGATCATCATACTTTCCATCCAACACCCCCTGTAGTGTACCCAGTCATGATTATTCAGAATTCATGCTTACTAATACCACACAATATACAAGTAATTCTGATGCACATGACGCATACACGATCAACCGCTAAACTATGCACATAGCAGCTAGTAGCATAATCAGATAGATTTTCTCAACCAAGATATATTTTAGCCAATATCGTTAGAAACCTTGTCAATGAATTCTCATTAAAATCTGGGTCTGAATATCTACATAAAGCAAATATACATCCCATTGTCCCGATTAATATTATCTGTCTAAACCACAAGTTGACACATGCCAACCCACAACCAAGAAATTACCATTTACACACACACACACACACACACACACACACACACACACACACACACACACACACACATATATATATATATATATATATATATATATATATATATATATATATATATGGGTTTAGCCATACAGATCACATGGCATTTATTTACTCTACAATGGAAGTGAATTTTATCCACGCGTCTCATAAGTTGGCCACTTCATTATAGCATAGCATCTGCTGATGAGATCAAAGAACTTTTAAAAGCTAAACTAATTTTAAAAATGGTGGATATAATACAATGTATCTGCCCATTATAAGTAGCTAATCACTTTGCCATGCATGCCATAACACACCATAATAGAAGCCCAGGGCAGAGAAATAATAAATGGTACCTAGAAGCTGGTGATGCTCTCTTTCAACTCCACATACTTGCCCGGGGCACCAGTGAACACTTCTGCTACATGGAATGGCTGGCTCAAGAACCTTTGGATCTTACGAGCACGAGCAACAGTCAACTTATCATCTTCACTTAGCTCATCCATTCCCAAAATGGCAATGATATCTTGCAAGTTTTTGTAGTTTTGGAGAACCTTCTGCACACCACGAGCAGTATTATAGTGTTCCTCACCCAAAATATGAGGAGAGAGCATACGAGATGTAGAATCCAAAGGATCAACAGCAGGGTAAATACCAAGCTCAGAGATCTGATAAAATAAAGAAAGAAACAAATGTTATGAACAGAGAGCTAGAGGTAATCATAAAGTAACATCAGATAAAGCACTTCCAAAAAAGTGACATATAGAAATGTACAATACCTGCCGGGACAACACAGTTGTAGCATCCAAGTGAGCAAAGGTTGTCGCAGGAGCTAGATCAGCCAAGTCATCCGCAGGCACATAAATGGCTTGCACAGAAGTGATGAAACCTTTCTTGGTGGTGGTAATACGCTCTTGAAGGCCTCTAAGATCAGTAGCCAAAGTCGGTTGGTAACCGACAGCAGATAGAATTTGACCAAGTAAAGTAGACACTTCTGAGTTCGCCTGAAAAAGAACAAACACGTGCAATACAAACCATCAGCAACATATGGCATGCACAGGAAAGTGTTTCAAAAGCTTCCACGATATGCCAACTCACTTTAGTAAAACGGAAAATGTTGTCAATAAAGAGAAGAACATCCTGCCCTTCAGCATCACGGAAGTGTTCAGCAACAGTCAAATCAGTAAGGCCAACACGAGCACGAGCACCAGGTGGCTCATTCATTTGACCATAGACAAGGGTCATTTTTTTTAGAAAGAGGAGAAATGAAAATTTGATTTTTGTTTTAGAAAGAAGACCGTTCTTGTTTAGGATTGTGTGGAGAGAAAATGAATTAAATTGATAGAATTTTAAAATGTTAAGGGTATTTTTTTAGAATTATGGCAAAGTTAAACAAAGTGTAAAAGTTGAGGACTAAATGTGTTATTATGCCAATTTTTGTTAACTGCCACGTCACCAGTGGTTAAATTTTTAACGGCACTGGATCAATTTGTTATTTTTTAAAGTCAGATGACCAGTTTGTAACTTCTGATAGTCGGGGGTGCAAAAGATAATTGAAGCATAGTCGGGGGACTATTTATGTAGTTTACCCTATAAAAAATAGTTATAAATTAAACTTTGATAAAATTTGAAAGAAACTGTTATTCAACTATTGTTTCGCAAGTTTGGTATTAGAACACAATTATTTTGTGCACATTAGTTTGGTTGGGATTCGAATGGACGTTTAAAGAATCTTTGAATTGCATGAACAATTTCACACCTGCTCCTGCTTCACCTCACATTTTCTATTTTTTTGCATAACTTAATATAAAATAAATTGATAATTTGAGAATATTTATTTAACAGATGATTATAATATCTATATGTAAAGTGTTATAAAATTTGTATAAATTTGACCTAAAAAGTGGTGTATGCGAGTAGTTTGGGGGAGTCGAAGAAGCTAAATTGGATTTCAAAAGAATAAATTATGAAACTAAAGTGGTCTTCTATAATCTGAAACTTAATAAATTACTTAAAGACACAAGAGAAATAAAGATAGGGTTGGCAAATTAATTCTCAGAGTAGTGCTACATAGGAAGAAGAAAAGAGTAGTGTTACATAGGAAGAAGAAAAGGATGAGTAATTTGGGGTTTAGTCCAAATATTTGATGAGTTATTTTCTATTAGGATTAAATTGATATATGTAACAATTTTAAGGACTAAAATTATTATTAAACCATGCCATGTCACAGTCTTCGTTAAATATTTAATTGAAAACGATAATGAAATGAAACATTAGTGACAGTTTTGACAAAAAATTTAGTTGGGTGACCAACACAGAAAAATGGTGATAGTTGGATGACCACCCGTGTAGTTTTCCTATAAAAAATAATTTAATTAAAATTTATTTTAAATAATTATTAATTGTGTGTTGAGTCATTGGAATTTTTAATATTTATTAATTAATTTAATGATGTTCAACGGTGTTCAGCGGTGTTCGATGCACGTGGTAGACTCATTCTATTTAAAAATATTTATATCGCCGTGTTTTAGATTTTGCAAGACTTACAATTTTCTAGTATAGAAAATAATGGTGAAGCTAACAAACTAGCCAATGAAAATATTTATCGAGCACAAATAGGTGACAAATCACAAGAAAAATAAAACCCTAAAGACCATAAGCACGCAACATGTAAAATAACTGAACACTTCCTTAAAAAATAATCATCGACACGGTTACTCACTCAAATAATTATCGATACACGCACAAAGACCATGATTAAAATTAGGGAAAATTACACCGGTGGTCCCTAAACTATTATCATTTTCCTATTTTGATCCCCAAACTACGTTTTTCGGTAAAATCGTCTCTTCTGTTACATAGTTCTCTTGTTTTGGTCCTCGGCGTTAAATAGCTAACGGTTTTGCTGACGTGACATTTTTTAAGAGGGGAGAGAAATGATTAAAAAATATTTAAAAAATGCCACGTCAGCAAAACCGTTAGCTATTTAACGTCGGGGGACTAAAATAGGAGAACTATGTAACAGAAGGGACGGTTTTGCCAAAAAACATAGTTTAGGGACCAAAATAAAAAAACTGTAATAGTTTGGGGACCACCGGTGTAGTTTTCCCTTAAAATTATTATAAACATTGGTGATATGCAAAGTTATTACAACGTAACAAAAGTCAAAGACCATAATAAACACCATGTGGATTCAAAAAATTAATATTTCTAAACATTCAACAAATATACAACAAGCATTTGAATTGTCACTTCATTAGAAGAACATAAGATATTAAATCACTCAAAATAGATTTACGCTTGCTAAATACATACCATTGTTAGTTTGTAAGTTTCATTGTTATCATATATAATCTAAAACACAACAATATAAATATTTTAAAAAAATTTAAATATTTAAAATTTTTATAATGCCAAGTACTTTTCAATATAATTTTAATAATTTTTAATCCATTAAATATTTTAAAATTTTATTTTTAATAATTTATCTATTTATACATTTTTTATATTTTAAATTTTATAATATTTTGAAAATTGTAATAATATTTTTTGGTATTTATTTTTTTAAAATAATTTTGTTAATAATTTTAAACTTTTAATTTTTATAAATATTATATAAAAAATAATACAACATTTAACTTCTAAAAATTCAATTTTATCCTTGAATTACCTTTTTCCATGTGAGAAATAAATTGTTAAATCAAACGTACAATCTCTAAAATTTTAAATGTAAAATATTAAATTTATTCTATTATTTTGATTTAAGAATAAATTGATAAAATATACAAATTTTAAAATGTTATTACAACATGTCATTTTTAATTTTTATAATCTAATAAGATGCTTGTAACAATTTTAAGTGAACAGTATGTATTTTACCATAACCGATGTGTAATTTTTTATTTAATAATTATAAAATAGATTTAAAGCTTGAATAAGATATACTAATACACTTATTACTAAAACAATAAATTACATTACAAGTCTATATAAACCCTAATGTTACGCTCTCTGAGAAAATCAGAGGATCCTCGTTTCACCAAGAAATCACGTTGTTGGGATGACATCCTACCGGACACCGCTAACCCTTTCCCGGATCTCCCTAGCCTTCCCCTCGTATATCTACAGAATCGATTATAGACTATGATGGTGATGCCACAAGTTCCCCTACAAAACCTACATCGTCCTCCTATAAGGACAAAGTCAATGGTTCACATGATACGAACACCGAGGAGGAGCTTTATCCCATTGATGATGATGACATCGATCTCTTGGAAGAGGATATTCTTATTGGTGAGGTCGATGGTATCCCCTCCATTAGCTTCTCTGATCGAGTCCAGGCACTTGCCCTAAAGAATTTAAACCTCACTGTGGTTGTCAAGGTTTTGGGTCGTCGAGTGGGTTACAACACTTTTTATAATGGTATCTTTAATATTTGGACCATCTTTGGACACTACTTAATGGTGGAACCGTGGTCGATTGATTTCTCCACGTCTCAGTCTTATCAAGTCGTATCATGGCTTGGGTGCGCCTTTCGGGTCTCCCGATTACTTGTTACAAAAGAAGCATGCTTGAGGCCATCGGTTCCCGTATAGACTTTGTCGTCAAGATTGATTTCCACTCGGATAATAGAAGCCGTGGTAGGTTTGCGAGAATGGCCATGAAGATTAACCTTTGAAATCCTCTTATTTCCAAGATTGTTATCAATGGTAGGGTGCAATTGGTCGAATACGAATCCTTACTCGTTCTTTGTTACGGATGTGGAACGTATGGCTACGTGCAATATTCTGCCCGAAGCTAGCAACTCCTAAGTAGGGTGATGCCCCTACAGACCCTATTGTTCCCCCTTCCGAGTCACATCCTAAACCACCATCTGAGCCCTTTGGGCCCTGAATAGTTGTGGAACGTAAATCGCATCGTACCAACAAGCAACATCAACAGGCCAGTCCCTCAAACCAAGGTACAAAATTTCTCTCCTCTCATTTCAATCATATCTTCAATGTGGTTGATGAACTTCCTGATGATGTGCCACCGGAACGTCCCTCAAATGTCAATGCCCCCTCTCCTCATCAGAATACAGTAGACCCTAGACTTGCTATTCTGGTTAATGAAAAAAGCCCTTCTATTGAATCCCATGGAAAGTCCAAGGCTAAATCCAAGATTTCTGCCTCCCTTCGTAAATCTCTTAGGATTTCTCTAGGTTCTTTGAACCTTCAAATTTCACCTTCACACCTTGCCAGTTCCAGTATTACCCATGCCAACCATCACTCGAAGATGAAAGGAACTGGTGCTTTGCTTGATTCAAGTAAGCATATTGTTTTCGTTCAGGCAGTTGATGACAACCCTGCTCTTCCACCTAATTCTCTCGCACTTGTGCATTCCTCTAAAATTACTAAAGGGCCCACAAAGAAGCTGGAAATTATGTGGCGCCATTGAATGTTAAGTCTATTTTATAGAGGCCTTTGATTTCTTCGTTAACTACGAGGGCTCATTCTGCCTTAAAGGTTAGCTCGGCTGTTCACTACATCGATGATCGGGTCGATATGGTTGATTGATTGCTTCACCGTTATTATCTTTTTATGATGAATAAAAACATAATTATGTGAAACTCCCAGGGCTGCAGAAGTAATAAGTTCATTTATACGACTCGTCAATATGTTTGTGATCATCGGTCAGATGTTTTTGTCTTTGTAGAAACTCGGATTAGTGGAACCAACGCTAGAAATGTGATTGCTCGCCTTGGTTTTGATAATTCATTTTGTGTGGAAGAGGTAGGTTTTTAGGGAGGTATTTGGTTGTGTTGGTTTTACCATATTGCTATCAATATTATATTCGGACCTTTCTAGTTCATTCTCTGCAGGATTTCTGTTCCTAGAAGTGATAAGTTTTGCCTAGTTACTTTTTTTATGCCAACGCTGATTACCATAAGCGACGTGCTCGTTGGAAATATTTGCGAACACTTAGTTCCCAGGTTCTTGAGCCCTGTGTGATTCTAGGTGACTTTAATGCCACTATTTGTTCTTCTGATCGGAGTGGCTTTGCAATCTCTAGTAAACCTGATGTAGAGTTTCAAAATGTTGTCTTCATTGTGGTTTTCATGAAGTTGGATCTCAAGCCCCTTCGTTCACCTGGTATGAGGAAAATTGTGTTGCTAGACTTGATTGTGCATTTTGTAACGACTCCTGTCTTTGAGCTTTCCTGGCAGCCACTGTGTTACACCTTTTGAGAATGAAATCTAACCACCGGCCGATCATGTTGAGTGTTAACGATACTCCTACTTCCCCATCTAGTCGATCGTTCCAATATCTTGTCGGCTGGTCACTTCATGATGAATTCCTACATCTCTTTTGAGACAATTGGAACTTTACCCAGCCAATATCAGAAACTATCGCTCATTTCTCTACAGCAGCCGAAGCCTAGAATTCTAAAGTTTACAAACTCATTAGTAAATAGAAAAGAACGTTAATGACCCGACTTTGTGGAGTACAAGGACGCCTTAACCAACTATGCTCGACAAACATGGTCAAGCTTGAACTCAAGTTGCAAAAAGAACTTGAATCCGTCCTTGATCAAGAAGAATTGCTATGGAAGTAAAAAGCTCGTTCTGACTAGATCTGTTTTGGCAATCGAAACACTAAATTCTTACACTCCAAGGCTTTATGTAGGCGTCGCCGAACTCATATTACCATGCTTAATTTACTGGATGGTGAATGGTGCACGGATGCTAACACCCTTCGTGACCATGCAGTGAGTTTCGTCACTCAACTATTCAAACGTGAGGTGCATCCGAATGATTCCTATGGGGTTCACGGTTTATTTCCACCAATCCCACTTGCCTATTGGGATAGTCTAGATGACATCCCTTCTATTGATGAAATTCATGATGCTTTCTTCTCCATGGCGCCTCTTAAATCCTCGGGTATTGATGGCCTGCATGCCCAATTTTTTCAATGTCATTAGGATATCATTGGCCCGTCTGTTTGCTCCATGATTCAAACTATTTTCGATGGTGAGTATCTTGATCCCTATTTTAATCGGACGCCTCTTGTTCTCATTTTGAAGACTTCTGCCCCGAAAACGTTCATGGATTTTCGTCATATTAGTCTATGCTCCATTTTCTATAAACTTGCCACTAAGATTATCATACGACGCCTTCAACCTCTAATGACAAATATATTTGCTCCCATGCAGACAAGTTTTATTAAGGGTCACAATATAAAGGAATAACAGAAAATTGAACAAGAATTTAATTGGAAACTGATTTCCATTCATATCATTTACACAGCTTATACATAGGGTATTTATATACTAAGCACATCGATTAAGCTCAGCTATATACAAAACCCTAGAAGCTAAACAGATTACTAACAGTCTTCCCTAACTGCTTAACAAACTAACTGCTGCTAATCAGCTGCAACTATCGAGAACCATCCATAGCTCTATCTAGAACCATCTGCTGCAGTTAGCTTCTTCATCGAGAACAATCTGCTGCACTTTGCTTACTCAACATTCTCCCTGCTTTTCCAGCTTCCAAGTTCTTCCTTGGAAATCACCTGCAGTCTGGATCGAAAATCACAGAAGAATGGTCTTGTTAATGGCTTCGTTAGACCATCTGCCACTTGATGTGTTGCTGGTACATAACTCACTGTAATTTGCCCTGTTGCGACCTTCTCACGAACAAAGTGTGCATCAAGATCCATATGCTTAATACGTGAATGATAAACTGGATTAGCACTTATAGCTATCGCGCTAGTGTTGTCACTCCAAACTTCAGGAATCTTCATCTTCTTAAAACCAATCTCTTCGAGCAAAGCTTTAATCCATACAACTTCAGAAGTCACATCAGCAATACTTCTATACTCGGCCTCAGTGGTGGACCGAGCCACCGTCCGTTGCTTCTTCGAGCTCCAAGTCACCAGATTACCACCAAGATACACACAACCTCCAGACACAGATCGCCTATCACTGAGACTTGCACCCCAGTCAGCATCAGCAAATGCAGTCAGGTTACACACACTGGAAGAGGTAGCAGCTGCCTTGAACAACAAACCATAATCCAAGGTCCCTTTTAAGTAACGCAACACTCGTTTGACAGCAACTAAATGCTGCTCTCTAGGCTCATGCATAAACTGAGCCAATTTGTTAACACAAAATGCGATATCAGGGCGTGTGTGGCAAGCATACAGCAACGCTCCTACAATACTTCGATACTCCTTTGCATCAACAAGAGAAGGCCCTGCATCTTTGCTCAACACTGAATTGCTTACCATTGGTGTAGGAACAGCATTAGCACCAAGCATGTTAGTTCGAGTCAGCAACTCTGTGAGATATTTACGCTGACTCAGCAATAACCTGTCACCTTTGCGATCAACCTCAAGACCAAGAAAGTAGTTAAGAGACCCCAAATCCTTCAAAGCAAACTTCTCCCCTAATAACCGAATCACTCGCTCAATATCCTCAGTTGAGGAACCCGTGAGAATAATGTCATCAACGTAAACCAACATATAAACCTGACCAGCTTCGCAATTACACACAAATAACGATACATCAGCTCGAGACTCCTGGAACCCAATTTCTTTTAAGAAACTGTTAAGCTTAGCATGCCAATTCCGTGGTGCTTGACGCAGCCCGTAAAGAGCACGTTGTAAGCGACACACCAACCTAGAACCATCAGCAGCAACTTCTTCAAAACCTGGAGGTTGATCCATAAACACAGTCTCCTCCAAATCGCCATTCAAAAAGGCGTTATTCACATCAACCTGCCTAAGAACCCAGTTGTTTGACACAGCAAGTGACAACACAACATTCAACGTTGTTGCCTTCACCACTGGACTGAAAGTGTCCTTAAAATCCTGACCTGGAACTTGTGAAAACCCTTTCGCAACCAGTCGGGCTTTGTACTTATGAATCGATCCGTCCGGATTACGCTTGAGTTTAAACACCCATTTGCAGCCCACGGTAGACCTTCCTTCAGGCAACACCACAAGCGACCAGGTCTGATTGTCCTTCAAAGCTCCTAATTCAGCAAGAACAGCAGCTTTCCAATGAGAAGAGTTTAAAGCTTCCTGTATGTTCATGGGCTCAACTTCATCACATATAGCATTTGAAACATAAAGCTTAGGCTTAAAAATCCCATTTTTGCTCCTCGTGAGCATAGGATGAGCATTGTTACCATCCTCTGAAGCACACCTGCTAGTAGAAGAAACAAGAACATCTTGTATGGGCTCATTAGACTCAGTAGCCACCTCTTGTATGCCTTCTCGCACGTGCGAAACAGCCTCATGATCACCTAAGTCAGCCAACTCATTTTCATGCACACGCACGTTCACGTGCTCAGCATCGCCATGCACAGTCAACCTTTCATCAGAAACTTGTTGACCTTCAGGCTCAGGTGTCAAAGCCTCATTAAGAACACGAGACCCTCGATCAGCATCACCTGAACCAGAAATACCAGGACTCTCAACACCTCGCGAAGCATCACGCACAGGAGACACAGAAGCAGCAGTAGCATTAGAAACACCAGCTACTGGATGACCTTGAGTAACACCCTTAGATGGCACCTCCAACGACCGAAACTTAGAACAGCCAGGACCCTCAGACAATTTATTAGAAGAACCTGCAAAGGGAAAACACGCTTCATCAAAAACAACATGACGCGAAATATACACCCTTCCACTAGGAGCCAAGCAAATATATCCTCGATGTTGAGAGCTATAACCAAGAAACGTGCATGGTTGGGATCGAAAGTCCAACTTATGAGCTTGAAACATCCTCAGATGAGGAAAACAACGACAACCAAAAATCTTCATTTCACCATACTCGGGAAGTTTGGAAAACAAACACTCGAAAGGTGACTTTCCTTGTAAAACACGAGACGGCAACCGATTCAGAAGATACACTGCAGTACACACAGCATACGACCAAAGATGAAAAGGCAAGGAAGCTTGTGCCATCAACACCAAAGCAAGTTCCACAATACTACGATGTCTCCGTTCAACGGTCCCATTCTTCTCCGAGGTATGAGGGCAAGTAACCCTGTGTTTAATACCTTCAGCAGCTAACACCTTTGACAAGCTACGATATTCGCCACCCCAATCTGACTGAAACTCCTTCACACAAGTACCAAACTGTGTCTGAACCATCTTGTGAAACAATCGAAAAGCCTGCAGTGCTTGGGACTTATCCTTAAGCATATACAACCAGGTATGCCTAGTATTAGCATCAACAAACGTAACATAATAACGATAGCCATTTAAAACCACATGGGCAGGGCCCCAAAGATCAGAAAAAATTAGCTGAAACGGTTTATCATAAACAGTAGAAGAAGGTGTAAAGGGAAGTTTGTGACTTTTTCCCATTCGACAAGCTACACACATAGGCAACTCGATTTTATTGAATTTGGAAGAAAACTTTACATTCGAACTAGTACATACTTGCATAAGACACTCATGAGCAGGATGCCCAAGGCGTCTATGCCACAACTCATAACTATTGCCTACATTAACACTAGTTATATTCTGCTCAACTATATTGCAAGCAGCATCTCCACCATCCTGAACCAAATCCATAGCAAACTGATATAAGACATCCCTCTCAGCTCCTTGAAGCAGCACATTCCCTGTCACCTCATCACGAACCAAGCATCTCGAAGCATGAAACTCAAAAAACACTCCATTGTCTCTAGCAAACTTAGACACCGAAAGAAGATTTCTTGTTACTTGTGGAACATGTAAAAGATGAGACAAACGAAGCTTGCGAGATGAAAAAGAAGACAAGCACATAGACTGACCCATCCTTGCAATATTAAGCTTATGCCCATTACCAATAACAATCTTACCTGGGCCATTGTAGCTGGAGGAATGAAGCAAATTCTCTGATTCCGGTGTGACATGATGAGTTGCCCCCGAATCAGCAACCCAGGATGTATGAGCAGTAGACATGACATTCACCTGAGGCTGATCTTGATCATGACTATGCAAAGGCGAATCATCAAAGGCCCCAATGTGAAGATTGCCTGCTTCTTGTCCAGCGTCAGCCTCAAAATCTTCATCAAATCTATACCAACAGCGTCCTGCAAGATGACCAACTTTGCCACAAATTTGGCACTGAATCTTGATTCTTCCACCACGTCCTCGAGCACCAGAACGACCAGAACCAAAATGTTGACCACCACGAAAGCCACCACGATACGCACCGCGATTATTCTGTGTATGACCACCACGATAACCAATTTGACCACCACGAGAGTCAGATATACCTCCAGTTCCATGAGCAACATTAACACTAACTGGAAAAGAATCATTATGCTGAGCATTGAAACCAGCAATCTGAGCTTCAGCATCAACCAGCAAGGATCGAACACGATCAACAGAAATTGTTTCCTTGCTCGATGTAATCACAGCTACAAAGGGTTGATAGTCCTTAGGAAGACCATTCAGAATGCTCGCCACCTGTTCGACATCAGAAATAGCACTTCCACATGAGATCAAAGCATCACAGACTTCCTTTATCTGAGTAAGGTAAGCCCTCATCGATTCATCTCCCTTCTTGATGGATCTAAGCTTGTAATGCAAGCTCATCACAGACGTGGTAGACCGATTCGAGAAGAACTTCTGAACCGTATTCCACACATCTGCAGCTGTCTCAGCACCAACGAACTGAGGAAGAAGATGAGAACTGATTGTAGACAGCAACCAGGACGCAAGAGCGCTATCCTCAGCAACAAAATCTTCATATTCATCATTTGGAACCATCGTACCATCTGCTGCACGAACCGTCTCTGCTGGAGTCTGAGCTTTACCAGTCAACAGCTTCTCCAACTTGTGACTACGCACCGTCAGCAACACTTGCTGTTTCCACAGCAAAAAATTCATCTCATCAAGAACGACATTAATCTTCTTATTGGTAAACATCACGAACAACAAAAAAAGGAACGACCCACAAGAATCGTAGTAGAGCAGCGGAAGAAGAAAAGAAAACCAAGATCGAAAAGAAAAAGCACAAGAACTCGTGAGAAGCTCAAGCACTACTGGCGAATGATACCATAAAGGAATAACAGAAAATTGAACAAGAATTTAATTGGAAACTGATTTCCATTCATATCATTTACACAGCTTATACATAGGGTATTTATATACTAAGCACATCGATTAAGCTCAGCTATATACAAAACCCTAGAAGCTAAACAGATTACTAACAGTCTTCCCTAACTGCTTAACAAACTAACTGCTGCTAATCAGCTGCAACTATCGAGAACCATCCATAGCTCTATCTAGAACCATCTGCTGCAGTTAGCTTCTTCATCGAGAACAATCTGCTGCACTTTGCTTACTCAACACAATATTTCAGAGAATGTTATTATTAATCAGGAAGTCATCCACTCTATGTACTTGAGGAAGGGACAAACTGAATAAACGGCGATAAAGGTTGATCTACAGAAAGCCTTCGATCACCTTCATTGGGATTTCATTGTGGATACACTTCATGATGTTGGCTTGCCTCCGAATCTCTTTCGGGTGATTATGCAGTGTATTACTTCCGCTTCTATGCAGGTTTAATGGAATGATTGTTTGAGTGCTAGTTTCAATCTGGAATGGAGTATTCGCCAAGGCGATCCTCTCTTGCCCTATTTTTTAAGTTGACCATGGATCGTCTTGGACAAGCAATTCATCAATCAATGTGGCAAGTGACTTGGTCAGGCTTCAAACTTGCTCATGATGGCTCCCTCATTTCCCACCTCTTTTTCGTCGATAATTTGACCCTCTACGCTAAAACCGATTTAGCACAAGCTGACAACATTGAGCACATCCTGACAAATTTTGGTTCTTATTTTGGTCATGCGGTGAACAAGAATAAGACAAAAATCTTTTTCTTGTCAAATACTGATCTGGAATTACAACACACTTACAGTACTTATCTCGAATTTCAAAGAGCGGATGAGTTGCCGATCTGACATTTAGGGGCCTCAAATGATCGATTTCATTTTGCCATTGATAAAATCCGTAAGAATCTTGATGGTTGGACTGTTAGAAATTTGTCTCTTACGAGTCGAATTACTCTGGCCAAGTCAGTTTTGCTAAGTATTCCCTCTTATTTGATACAAACAAACATAGTACCACCACTTCTTTACGATGAAATTGAGCATATTGTCTGTCGCTTTGTTTGAGGATCTAATTCCACCTCCAGGATTCTCTCACTCGTTAAATGACAATTTGTTTGTCAAATTTTGCTATGTGGTGGTTGTAGACTCTTGACGTGAATGATTATTTGTTGGAAATATGGTGTAAAAGATATTGGAAAAGTGTTAACACAGTGC
The DNA here is from genome assembly GCA_030270665.1 of Hibiscus trionum. NCBI lineage: Eukaryota > Viridiplantae > Streptophyta > Magnoliopsida > Malvales > Malvaceae > Hibiscus > Hibiscus trionum. The sequence continues at coordinate 31,915,095 of BSYR01000026.1, read as the reverse complement.
CAAGAAAATCTATTGCGTGCAAGTATACACGGTCTGTAAGTAATACAATAGTTAAGCTGAGTGTCGGTCTCACAGAGATTGCGTTTGGAATTCGATTGCTTTGCCAATTACTTGTCTTGTGAAAAAGATGTTTTTGATGTAGAGTGGTTTTGAAAAATGAAAAGATAATGAAAGTACGAAAAGTAAAATAAAATGTTGGCAAAGAAGGTGTCTTAGCAAATGACTAGCGTTGGCAAGGAGTGTTTAGTTTTCACGCTATTCATGCCATGCCTGCCTTTAATAAATCTTGTCTTGACATTGTTTGCCGAGTAGATTCAGAGGTAGCAATGCTTCTGTCGATAGCATTGCCCTAAATTAATCATGAAAAAACCCATATATGTCTATAGTGAATGTTTTTTCATAAATCAATTCGATTAAGTGTCAACCTATGCTCCTAAGGGGTAGATTTCACTCCCGAAGTAAGTTCATCTACTTGAACATCTTCTCTCGAAGCATCTAACCTCAGTACCTAGCATCTGGTCATTGCCACCCAAGTCAGTTATGATATTGAGTTGCAACAGGCTAACTATGCCAGTCGTTGCTCGACATAATATTTTAAAAAGGGAGTGCCAGCTGTCGCTTGGCAGCACACTTAAAAATAGTAAACATGCCAGATAGGACAAACAGATTTGAGGCAATGTCGATTTATTAAAAACTAAACAAAACATAGCGTTCAAACGCGGCCACCCCTCACCAACCATGAAATTAGTTTATGGTGAGTGTATCAACCAAAAAATCGTTATTGTTTTTAACATCCATCATCATTAAAACTAAGAAAAAAATAAAATAACAACAAAGAGGATGGGCTAGAAGAGGGTCTCTCGATGCAGCTCTTCACAGCCAGGCTCTTGGTCGAATGTTGAACCTTATCTCCGACCACTCTCCTCTTTTTTTGCTCCTTTCAATTTTTCTTTGATCGGGTTTAAATAGGACTCCATGGATAGCCTAGGATTAGCTTGGATTTGAATTTGAACGTGCAGTGATAAGGAAGGTGATCATTTTATCTAACGTTAGAATCCTAAGGCTGATCAGATTAGGGTTGACGTCATCGTGCCATTGCTCTTTTGGCATCACAGCTCGACATGGTACTGCCAACCGCGCTTGGCACTGCTTATCCGCTATTTTTTCAGAGATTGATCCAATCCTTATTTTCTCGCAGCCTAATTTGGTCTTATTTTTTCGGGGTCAGCATCTTCTTGGCCTAGCATCAAATGTTCTTCTTTGCTAACCGGTGCTTGGCATTAAAGTTCCTTCTGTGCCAATGACGACTACTCGACATCCTCCTTGGAGTCGTCTTCTTCCTGGGCTAATCTACTTCTGATCTACTCGCTATTGTGCCATTAGCTATGCCAACCTGCAAAAAGGTGCCAAAAACAACCCTTCACACTGGCATAACACTGAATCCTTACTCTTTATGCAATGCATGATTTTGCGACCTAAATGCACTTAAAAGACAAGGAATAGCATGTGAAATAAGCATAAAAATTAGTACTTTTGGAGCGTCAACACTCCCCCACACCTAGCTCATTACTTGTCCTCTAGTAATGAAACAAATAAAATTAAAACGATGAAAATGATAACTCAGCAAAGTTTTGGTTGGCATGTCAACTGATGCTGGCAAGTAAAAGTTGGCATAGGTCTGTCCTTAGTTATCTTAGTGTAATATTGCCAAACATATAGTAATTCAAGAGCATCTATATAAATCTAGTCTAAGTTCATGAAGAGTGCATGATGTGCGGGAAATATGTATCAAATATCCTTTCACTCCCTTAGCCAATTTTACTTCCAAGACTCAGATTATTTTATTTTATTTCTTCTGCCAAATGTATGCAGTTTCTCTTTTTTTAATTGCTGGCATTAAATTAGGGTAGCGTCATGCACTGTTTGGCGTGAGATATATGAGGGAGTATACCACGAATACTCATGTTAGTCCAGATTGCATCACTTACTAACCTATTACACTCATACCTTAAGTCATGTTGGCGTGAGAACTAAGGGGGAGCAAACCACGAAGCCCCAAATTAATAATTTTTCCTAGGCAGAGGAGTGTTCTAAAGTTCTTCAGCATTTGGCACACATTGATGCACTATCCATTTTTACCTTGGCATTTTATCTATTATTTTATTAAAATCTGAGCATAGTTTCAAACAGTCTAAGTTTGCTAGGGAACTAGATACATACCACATGTTAAGTGTAAATTTAATTCCCTAAACTAGAGATCAATTGGCAAGAAATCCTAGCATACTATCTTGCTAGAACATGCATCTAAATATTTTAAAATTTCTCATAGAATAGACACCTAGGTCAAATTAAACTTACCTAACAAATGTTAACATGCTTCAAAAATCGGCCGAGAAAAAATTTTCTTTTTCACTTTTTTTAGTGGTTCGATATGCATGGCATTAATCCTAATCTAACCTATATGGCATGGCATGTGTAACGCCCTGATTTTGGGCCTAGATGTTTTAGAGTTTGAATCGAACTGGTCGAAAACGGTTCAAACTTTTAAGGGAGATTCAGGGAACACCTAGTTCGGGATGCTTTAAAAATATGAAAAAATATCTAAAAATCCTCATTTATTATATGAATGATTATGGTGAAAACAATTTTACAAAATAAGGTTTGGGAATACTACATTTCGTGTAGTGACCAAATCGCAGTTTTTGCAAAAGTTGAATAGTGACTGTTTTGTAAAGGATTGAAACTTTGAATCTTTAAAGAGCTAATTTTACCAAATTGTTTTTATTCAGAATTCTCTTTATTTTGGGTGTTTTAGTAATGTTTTAATTAAGGGAAATAAGGATTATTAAAAAGAAAATCTATCTTTGACTTTTCATATTTACCTTACGTTAGTTTTCTCTCATTTCATTTTCTCTCAATTTCCATTCAGCCAAACACCTTTCCTCCATCAATTAGCCTCTAATTTTCATTCCTTTTGATGAGATTTAAATCTCTTTTTGATTCCTAATCTTTTCCTCACCAAATCCTTTTGTTTTCACTTTGGATTTACAAGAAAACTTGCCCAAATTAAGGAGAAATCAGCCATTAGAGGTAAGCTTTGTCCTTCTCCTCTAATGATCAGTTCTTCACTGAAATTCCCAAGTTATCAATCCTTTGTTAATGATTTTTGAGTTGCTTTAATGTTAGAAACATGAAATTGTGTCAAAACTCAAGATTCTTGGAGAGATCTTGATGATTTTCGTAACTACTGGTTATGCTCTGATTTGAGGTTGATTTCTAATGTATTTTGGATGGTAATTGATGTTATAAATGAGGTTTTTTCAAACAAATCCCGAATAGGTTTGGATTCCTAAGTTTTGCATGCTAGAATGGTGGTTTTTGGGGTGGTTTTGGTGCTCTGTTATAGCTGGAGGTATAAGGACGAGTTTATGGTGATTTTTGGTGTTGATTGAGGTTTAGAAATGTTTAGAGTGATAGATCTTGGCTGGGCTTTGTTTTGGAAGAGTTTGGAGATTATTTCAGTTGTTTTTGGTGGCCGAAATGAAGCTTTTGAGTATAGCAGCGGGTAGGGGTGGGAATTGTCGGGTACCCGGGTTTCGGGTACCCGGTTTTTCGGGTACCCGGTTCATCCGGGTATCTCAAATAAAGGCCCGTGTCCCGGCCCGCCTTTTCCGGGTACCCGAGATTCGGGTACCCGACACACCCGGGTACCCGTCTAATCGGGTACCGGGTACCCGCCAGTTTTTTTTTTTTTAATTCGAATGATTTAAATATACCTAAAAAAAAGAAAAATTCGAATTATATAATCCAACATAAAGTTTAATATTCGAAATATCAAACCCAAATAACATTAGAGTCAATAATTACAATTTATATTCCAACATAAAATTAAATATATTGTATATACATATACTGTAATATATATAATATTCGAATTATATATATATGGAGTGCGGTGAAATTGAGAGAGAAGACTAGTACGAATTGTGAAGGGAGAACATTTGAGGGATCGAGATTTAAAAATTAGGTTGTTTGATTTGAAAATATAGTGAATATAAGGATATTTTGTTTAAAAAATATAATTATATTTAAAATAAAAAATAAAAAAAATTAGGAACCGGGTACCCGAAATTAACCGGGTACCCGAAATTTTCTACTTTTGTGACCCGGGCCCGACCCGGAAAATGGCGGGCCGGGTACCCGACCCGGGTAAAAAAAAATTTCCGGGTAATTACCCGGTTATTTGTATTCGGGTAGTCGGGTAGTCGGGTCGGGTAGTTCGGGTCGGGTATTTTCTCCCACCCCTAGCAGCGGGTTTAGGTGTGTGGCTGATGATTTCAATGCATGATGATGCATTAATCCTCTGCTCTTATGTGTTATGAACAGGGGAGACATCTTCGGAAGCCTTTGGTGTTGATCCGGAAGTGCCGGGAGCTTAGATAACGTTTCGACGAGCAAGCGAAACGTAATCGGTGAGTGCGAATGGTTTAGAAGTCCTTGAGGGACAAAGAAACAAGGTTTGGGGATTTAGGAAAGGTTTGAAACACCTTCCTAAGTCCGGAAGTAAGTATGGCTAGATTGCTCTCAATTATGTGGTGGTTTCCCTTAAAATGCTTTTACATGCTCTTGTTTTGAGATAGACAAATTCCTACTGTTTTTATGCATGATTTGTAGCATGAGATGATGCTTTGAAGAGATTTCATGTGATAGCATGTGCATTGAAGAGTTTCAAGATTTTGATTTAATGCAAGCATGTATTATGATTTTGAAATGAGATGAGAAAGATTTTGAGAAATGTTGCATGAAAAACAGTAGGTGAGATGATGTTTTGACATAATATATTGGCATAGAAGATGAGATACTTACCGGATATAATTGATCGATCAATAGGATGAGAGTGCACTATAATCTAAAAATTCGTACGTGCTCTTTGGAGTTGGGCAATGGGGGTAGTGCCATCCCAATCCAAAGTGAGAATCCGGTGATGAGAGATACCATCGGGGTAGGACTTGGTGAAATACCCAAGCTTTGTGGCGATGAGAGATACCGCCATGAGAGTCCGGTGATGAGAGATTCCACCGGGGTAGGACTTGACCTTGAGTCAAGCTAATCCGCATATCCGAGTAATGATGAAATGTGAAATGCCAATATAATATATGAAAATGTATTTGATTCACATGTACCTAATGTTGAGATGATTTATGCTATGAGAAATGCATATGAGATTTGTATATGAAATGCTTTAGTTTCCACAAGCATGTGTATGACCTTGCCATGAGTTTTGCATTGGTTTAAATGCATGAGATAGAATAGAGGTACATGTGTTTTCAGATGGAGATTTGCTTTGAAATGGTTTTCAAGCATGAGATAGAATGAGCATGTTGTTGAAAATGGCTTTTGAGAAAGTGTTTTGAATAATGCATTATTGTGTTGGTTTTCTTTAGAGCATGCCTCACTAAGCAAACATGCTTACGCTCTCTTTTACCAATAATGCAGATAATTGAGGTGTTTTGGGTAGCAAGAAGGTTAAGAACATCCAAGGAAGTGTAAAGCTCATGTATGGTGATGTTTTTACATGTTTTAGTTTTGATATTTGGCAATGGGGCACCAAGATTGTATTTGGGAGATGTATTTCAGACTCCCTATAGTTGTGGCAAGTTTGTGTTGGCTTTTGAAGTTTGTGAATGGTCTTATTTGGTTTGGTTTGAGGTTTGAGATCTATATTTGGTTTTGTGGCTAGGAAGCATGCATATAGTTTGAATGATCATGTGTTTGATGCCATGCTCTAGCTTAAGTCTCTTTTATATTTCTTTAATGTCTAAACAAGTTGCTGGTATGTTATGGTATGATTAGGAGCATGTTTCATTGTGTTATGATGTGAAAAACCAGAAATTTCTGCTGTTGCTGGGCACGGTGTATCGAAACACCCTTATCTGTTTCGAAATAGGGGCACGAAATGGTCATAGTGTTTCGGAACGGGTGAAGGTGTTTCGGAACACTTTGGCTACTGGAGAGACCTGTTCCGATACTGGTCTCGGAACGCACCCGAGTACCGAAACGGTCAACACCGTTTTTATACGGGCGTTTCGGTACGAAGGTCAGCGTTCCGGAATAGTTGACCGTTGGTCTGTGCATTTGTATTGCTTCAAATTCTCATGTTTTACAATTTAGTCCTGAATGTTGTGGATGCAATTGTTTGAGCTTGGAATGTCCTGTTAAGTTGATTTTTGGCAGAGACATAAGTAAAGTGACTAATTACTTATTGGTAAACTTAAAATCTGCAAAGTCCTTATATTTTCCAAAATTTACATTTCGGTCCCTCAAAGTGTAATTCTTGCAATTGAGTCCCTAATTGATTTTCGATCGTTGTGCCCTTCTCTCTTATGACTCTTGTGTAACACATAGGCTTAATTTGAATCTAGAAAAGATAAAAAGGAAAAAAAGGGTCGTTAATCAAGGTTGACTTTCGGGTTAACTTTGGTTTTCCCCGTGTAATCTTCATAGTTCAGGTCAAACGTTTAGACTGGGCTAAGGGGGTTACAGCATGGGAAAAAATGCAGTACAGAAAATAAACATGAATGGAATGACATAAATGTAAGGAGATGTGCACCCCTAAACCCAAGATGTGCATTGTCCTCAATGCACGAAACAAGACACATATATAACAAAAACAGAAAAATAAAAAAATTGCATGAAAATGTGAATGAAAATGAAATGCAAAGAGTTAGAAAGAAGATGACTATTCTTTAGAAGAGACTCCTACTTGGGCGGCACGGTCTTTAGCTTCTATCTTGGCTTGGATCTTTCTCTAGGATAGGCTTCCACGGTCAGGAGTCATTCTCTTCTTTCTGCTCCATCCTTGAGCGGTAGTGGAGGCAAGGGTTTCTTTTACAACCTTCACCGGCTCAGATGAGGTTGGCGCGGCAGCTGACTCGGTAGGGGCAGCAGGTTTCTTCTCACTTTCATCCTCAAATACTTGTGGCGTAAAAGACTTGACAGTTTCATCTTTGACAGGGGAAATAGGTTCTGTGGCAGTGGACGGTACTGGACTGGGCACTGAAGTGCGAACTGGACTGGGCACTGGGCTAGCTGGCATTGCACTATCATCGGCAAATATCCCCACTGGGAAGGCATGGAAGGCTAGCATGACTCTTGGAGAGAAGCTCACCAAGGTTTCTTTGATGACAGCGTCTCTGGCGCCCTCATATTGCCAGATATTTGTGATGTCTAACTGTAAACTGACCTAAATGCAGTGAATTATGCTTGAATGCAGCAGAAATATGGGTTAAATAGGGGGTAAATAATAGAACTTTTACACACTCAACACACCCCCAAACTCAAGTTTTTGCTTGCCCTCAAGCAACTAAGACCTAAAAGAGAAATAAAATATTTTTGTTTTGGATTAAAACAGTGAACTTTCGCTTACCCTCCATTCCTTCTCTATGACGGCAGCACCCTGTCGGATAGCTTAGGATTTGTCCGGAGTCTCACTATAGTTCTCGTGCAGTGTGTGCATGCTTGTGAACAGTTATAAGCCAAGGCTCTCTTAGTTTCACTAGAATATTTCAGCCTCTAACTCGAATTTTTATGCCAAAGTTTATCTTTTTGAAGGCACCTCTTATGCTCTTTTGATTTTTTGTTTTGACTCGATTTATATATTTTTTAAGCTAAAGTTTCACTAGAGCCGGTTTCGGGCACCTCTAGCTAACTTCCTAGAGCCAGTTTCGGGCACCTCTAGGGCTGTTGAGTCTATTTTGCTAAACTTCTTTCCTAGAGCCAGTGTTAGGCACCTCTAGGGGCTATTCAAGTGCTAAGCTTCCTATTCTAGTTGACTAAAAGAGTTCTAAGCAGTATAACAGTCACAATGGTGTTTAAGTTTCAGAACTATAGAAAGACTCTAAATTTCTCCTAAAGCTATCCTAAAGGCACTGCCGCGACAGAGCTGTCACGGCAGGTAAGTTCAGTTCACAGACTTAAGCCAAAATTTTCAATTTTTCATTCATTTTTTTTAACCAAAAATAAACTAAGTTAAAGATACAATTTTTAAAAAAAACTAAATTAGACTCCATTAATGGAGGGATGCCACCCCCAAACTCGAGGGTTGCATTGCCCTCAATGCAAAATGACAGATAAAAATAAAGATAAAAGCAGTACATCACAAAAGATATAGGCAGACAACAAAATAAGATAGGAAACTTAAATTTTTAATCGATGTCTTCGCTGCTGCTGCTGACTCTGATTTGGCGGCGGGCACGTGCTTTCGGAGCTGGCTGGTAGATGGGGGAAGCAGATGTGGTCTTTGCTTTGGCCTCCCGTGGGGGTTGAATCCTGGTTGGGGAGATATGAGGGGGCTTCTCCACAACCTGGACGTTAGAGCTGCTGCTGCCGTCCTCACCGCTGCTGCTGTCACTGGCTTTTGGCATATTGTTTTTGTCCGCCATCCGCTTCTGCCTTTTCACCGGTGAAAACTCCTTTGATAGATTCCTCTAAATAGAGGGTTCATTGTCGCTGGCGGCCCAACCGGAGGAGGATGAGAAACCGGCAATGAAGGCGTCAAGTTCTTCCGAGGTCATTTTTCTCTTTGTCCCACGGGTAGAAGTCTCTGCTGCAGGGTTGCTGCCAGCAGCTGTCGTGGCAGGTGTTGGTGTGGATGCTGCAGGAGGTGTTTGTGGTGTGGGCAGGGGTGTTCACAGTAAAATAATGTGCAGGGAAGGTGGGGAAGACATCATCAGGGAAATTTAAAGAGTTATGGATAAAATTTACCGTAGATGCAGTAAAATCCCTGATGAAGGTCATCAGACCGAGCTGTCGTTCCTCCATCTTCTGAATGGCAGCTAAAATCTGGGAGGAGGAGTCTGTCAGGGCGGCTGCTGTGGCAGCTGGTTCGGTCTCTGGCTGCTCTGTCATGTCTGCTGTTGTGGCAGCTGGATCAAATGATGACAGAGGAGTGGCAGCGGTCAGCTCCAGGAGGCTGAGTATGTTCTTTTCTTTCCAACCTTTCCCTTGGACTTGAAAATCAGTGGTCACTTCTGGTACGCCATGGCCACGACAGAGGGATATGATGAGGTATGGCAGGTAAAACGGACCCGTCGGTCTGTGTGCGCACTCCAAGATGCTTTCACGTATATAGCTGCCCACGTTAATGGGCCTCTCATGTAGTATGGAGTGAATTAAGGCTAACCTGGGTTGGTCGACCGTTGTATTGTGTGACGTTGGCATGATACGCTTTTTGATAAAAGCATTCCATAATTTAGCCTCCGACAGTAGTTGAGTCCTCTTTACTGTCCGTGGATTCTTGCGGCTGGTGTTCCATTGAGTTCCCTCATCTGTCAGCTCTGCCATAACAGCATCATATGCAGCAGGGGCTAATGTGTTGAGGAACTGTTGGTGAGCGTCGTCGTTGCTGCCAACGTAGAATCCATACAGTGTGTTAATGTACTCAGCTTCGAACGACACTTCCTTTCCTCGTACGATCACTGTTGTCGTTGTCCTACTGTTAATGGCAGCGTAGAATTCTCGCACCAATGAGACGTTCATCTCCTCAGGCTGTTCGGCAAAGAGCTGCCAATATAGAGCTCGAATTTTTCGGGCTATGAACGGCTTTAGACCCAGATTTTCCTCCTCTGTTGTGTAAATGAATCCCTTTTCTTCCCACATGTCTCTGATCTGAAATGAGCGTGGGGTGGTTGCTGTCGGTGTGGAGCTGGAAGCGGCATTCCTACAGGTATTCTTGGAAGACATTGTTGCAAGGGTTGTGAAAATGAAAATGAAGCAAGAAAATTCTAGAGGAGTAAGTAAGAAGAGTAGAAGTGAGTGAAAATGACAAAATGAAACGGGGTTTATATAGAGAAGAATTTGCTGCCCGTTGGAGCTGTAATGGTAGGCGCGAATAACGGGGCCAGCTGTTACGCGGTAGCGTGTCTGACGTGTCTGTCACGCGTTTCCGTGTCTGTTGCACATTTGTGACGTGTTTCCGCGTCTGTCGTGACAGCGTGTTGACAGCCTGTATTTTCCGCGTCTGTCGCGGCAGCTGTAACGACAGGCTCTAAAATTTGGGCTTTGTTGGGCTGGTGGATAGATGGTGGGCTGAGTTCACTTCTCATGTTCTTCTTGACTCCTTTATTTCCTAAAAACATTAAAAATAAAAACATTATTCAAATAAAATAAATCTTATTTCCTAATAAATAATAAAAATAAAAATAAAAATAAAAATAATAATTAGGTTAAATTAGGAATGCCAGGTGGGGCATTTCCTAAGGTAACCACTTCCTGCATTCTTGGGGCTTCAGTCCCCTGATAATGCTTTAAGCGCTGTCCGTTGACTTTGAATTGGTGTCCGTCTTTTAAAGATCTGATCGTGATGACACCATGGGGAAAAACCTGTACAACTTGGAACGGGCCAGACCATCTAGATTTCAGCTTCCCTGGAAAGAGTTTTAATCTAGAGTTGAATAGCAATACAAGCTGCCATGGGCAGAACTGTCGTGGCAACAACTTTTTATCATGCCACTTCTTAGTTTTATCCTTGTAGATTCTTGCATTGTCATAGGCCATTGTCCGGATTTCTTCAATTTCGTTCAGATCCAACATCCTTTTCTGCCCTGCCTTGTCCAAGTCCATATTCACTGCCTTGATTGCCCAGTATGCTCTGTGCTCTATCTCGACAGGTAAATGGCATGTTTTCCCATAAATCAATCGGTAAGGAGACATGCCCAATGGAGTTTTGAAAGCTGTCCTATAAGCCCATAACGCATCATTCAGGTGTAAAGACCAATCTTTCCTAGTTGGCTTAACCATCTTTTCAAGAATGTTCTTGACTTCCCTGTTAGAAATTTCAGCTTGTCCATTGGTCTGTGGGTGATATGTTGTTGCAATCCGATGCTTAACACCATACTTCTTCAAGGCAGCAACAATAACCCTGTTGTCGAAATGTCTCCCTTCATCACTGATGATCGCCTTAGGGATGCCAAATCTAGAAAAGATGTTTTTGTGTAAAAACCTTTGAACTGTCTTGGCATCATTCTTTTGAGTGGCGATAGCTTCAACCCACTTAGATACATAATCTACTGCCAGGAGGATGTATAGATTCCCACATGAAGATGGGAATGGTCCCATAAAATCGATCCCCCAAACGTCGAAGATCTCGACTTCAAGAATGTTCTGCAGCGGCATCTCGTGTCGCCTTGAGATGTTTCCTGTCCGTTGGCACTTGTCACAGCTCTTGTAAAAGATTTGAGCATCTTTATACAGTGACGGCCAATAAAATCCTGACTGCAGAACCTTGGCAGCAGTTTTATTGCCTCCTAAGTGTCCTCCATACTGTAAAGCATGGCAGTGATGAAGTATATCTTCCTGCTCATCCTCTGGTACGCATCTCCTTATAACCTGATCTGCACATATTTTAAAAAGAAGAGGTTCGTCCCAATAATAATGCTTAACATCATTTTGAAGCCTCTTCCTAGCTTGATAATTAAGGTCAGGAGGAATTATTCCGCTAACTAAGAAATTAACGAAATCAGCATACCAAGGAAGTTCAGAAAACTTACCTGCCGCCATGGCTGTCGTGGCAGTGACTGCGGCAGCAAAGAGCTGCTCATCTGGGAAGGTCTCCAATATGTTTGTCTCATCTTTCGGTAGACTCTGTCCCTTCTCCAACCTTGACAAGTGATCTGCCACTTGATTTTCTGTCCCTTTTTTGTTCTTGATTTCAAGGTCGAATTCTTGCAATAACAGGATCCAACGTATCAATCAAGGTTTTGCATCATTCTTCGCGAACATATATTTCAATGCAGAGTGGTTTGTATGCACTATGACCTTCATTCCAAGTATATAAGAACGAAACTTGTCAATGGAGAATACCACAGCTAATAACTCCTTCTCTGTGGTGGTGTAGTTCACTTGGGCGTCGTTCAGTGTTTTGATGGCATAGTATATGACATGAAAAATTTTGTCTCTTCGCTGCCCAAGTGCTGCCTCGACAGCATAGTCACTAGCATCACACATGATCTCAAACGGCAGTGTCCAATCTGGTGGCTGTACTATTGGGGCTGTTACCAACTTTTCCTTCAGAACCTTGAATGCCTCAGTACATTCATCGTTAAAGTCGAAGGGCCGGTTCTGCTCTAGAAGATGGCATAGGGGCTTGGTGATTTTTGAAAAGTTCGCAATGAACCTCCGATAAAAACCAGCATGTCCTAAAAAGCTTTTAATTCCCTTGACTATGGTGGGTGGCGGCAGTTTTTCGATCACCTCTATCTTGGCTCTGTCGACTTCTATGCCACGACAGCTAATCTTATGGCCAATGACTATCCCTTCATCCACCATGAAGTGACATTTTTCCCAGTTCAGTACTAAATTTGCTTTTTCACATCTCTCGAGCACCTTTTGTAGGTTGCCTAGGCAGCTTTCAAAGTCGTCTCCAAAGACTGAAAAGTCATCCATAAAAATCTCTAGGAAGTCCTCCACCATATCGGAGAATATGGTCATCATGCACCTTTGGAAGGTGGCTGGTGCATTGCATAATCCAAATGGCATTCTCCTAAAAGCGTAAGTTCCGTAAGGGCATGTGAATGTCGTCTTTTCTTGATCTTCCGGTGCGATAGCGATTTGATTGTAACCTGAATAACCATCAAGAAAACAATAGTAAGGTTTACCCGCTAATCTATCAAGCATTTGATCAATAAAGGGTAAAGGGACGTGGTCTTTTCGGGTAGCTTTGTTAAGCTTCCGATAGTCCATACAAACCCTCCAACCGGTCACAGTCCTGGTTGGGATTAGCTCATTGTTTTCGTTGGTCACCACGGTCATTCCTCCTTTCTTGGGAACACATTGCACCGGGCTCACCCATTTGTTGTCCGAGATGGCGTAGATTATTCCAGCATCTAGCCATTTGATTATTTCCTTTCGTACCACCTCTTTCATCGCATGGTTCAGCCGCCTTTGAGCATCTATAGTCGGCTTATGATCATCCTCAAGAAGGATTTTATGCATACATAAGGCCGGACTAATGCCTTGAATATCGGCTATCGTCCATCCAATTGCCTTTTTTATGCTGCTGCAGCATCCCTATTAACTGTCATTCCTGTTCCTGCATCAACTTGGAAGAGATGATTACGGGCAACGTATCATTTAAACCAAGAAAAACATATTTTAGTTGTCCTGGCAGGGGCTTAAGTTCTAAAACAGGGGGCTCAACAGTTGATGGCTTTTGGATTGCATGGTTATCCGAAGTATAATTTAAAGGTTCAAATAACTTACCTGAACGATCGCCTATCCAGTTTACCTCCTCCTGATCTTTAGTATCAGATGTATCGGATTCGGAGGAGTTGCTGTCGTCGGTGCTGTCATGACAGTCCTGTAAGTGGCTGCCGAGGCAGTGACCAATTTTTATATCGTGACAGCCCGACCTGATGCAGGGTTGGTCAAGGGTAACTTGAGTGATAACCTTGCATTCTTCTTCTGCATCAGCGTGCTTCATAGCTTGGAGAACATTCAACTTTATCTCTTGATCGTTCACTCTCATGGTGAGTTCTCCTTTTTCCACATCAATCAGTGATCTTCCCGTGGCTAAGAAGGGTCGCCCCAGGATGATTGGTGTGTTTCATCTGCTTCACAATCTAAAACAAGAAAGTCAGCAGGAAATATAAATTTATCCACTCTTACCAGAATATCTTCGATTTTTCCTTCCGGATGAACGTAAGAGCAGTCTGCCAGCTGCAGAATTATTGTTGTGGGCCGAGCTTTTCCAATACCTAATTTCTAAAAAACAGATTTTGGCATTAAATTGATACTAGCACCAAGATCACAAAGTGCCTTACCCACATATTTATCTCCGATTACACAAGGTATGATGAAGCTCCCCGGATCCTTCTTTTTCTGGGGTGGTTGCTTATGAAGAATACTCATGCATCCTTCTGTCATCTTAACCGTTTCAAATTCCCCAAGTTTAGATTTCTTCGACATGGCATCCTTGAGAAATTTGGCGTAACCGGGCATCTCCCTAACGACATCTAACAGTGGGATATTGATATGAACCTGCTTAAAAATATCATAAATCTTTTTAAGCTGTGATTCTTGCTTCAATTGCTGTAACCGTTGAGGAAAAGGAGGTGGGGGACGGTAATCAGCAATACGTCCTTCCCACTGCATACGAATCTAAGGAGCTTTGGGTTCAGTATCTTTCTCCTCTATCGCTTCTGCTGTCGTGACAGGCTCATCGGCAGCAGGCTGTTTGTTACCTGTCGGGGCAGCTTCCTCGGCAGATCTGTCCAAGGCTGGTTTTTTTACTGTTTCAGCTTTCTTCTCTGGCCCTGGTAGTTTCTTCCCACTCCTAGTAGTGATGGCTTTACACTGCTCATGTGTGGGCTACCTAGCATTTTCAGTATTGCTAGGAAATCCGCCAGTCTGCCTTGGGTTGATATGCTGGGAAACCTGACCCATCTGTGTCTCCAACAATTTCAGAGTAGCTTCATGATTTGTCATCCGTTTCTCTGTTTTATCCATGAATGTCTCTGTCTTCTTGACAAATTGATTCATGTTCTCAATATAAGTTCCTGTCTGAGACATGAACGTAGCCAGAGTCTGTTCCAGTATACTATTTGTGGCAGCTGGTGGCTGTTGCTGCTGCTGCGGCTGCAATTGCTGTCGTGTCAGCAATCTAGGTCCTCCCTAATTCTGATTATTGTGTGCTTGAGGATTCAGGGTATTATTGGGATTACTCCAAGAAAACTTGGGATCCTTTCTCTAGCTGGGATTGTAGTTGTTGGAGTTGTAATTCTGCTTGTAGTTTCCAACATACTTTCCCTCTTCTAACTGTTTAGGACACTCATCCGAACTATGATTTCCCTCACAAATTTCACATACCTCTTCGACAGCAAATACCGGCTGTGAATCATCGTTCAAAAGCTTCTTCATTGCCTTAGTAAGGTATGCCACCTGTGATTTCATCGTGCTATCGGCCTCATAATCCTTAACAGCTAGGACCCGTTTACCCCCTCTTCTTGCTGTCGGAAACTGCTCCTCATTCTTAGCCAGATTTTTCAATACTTGCATTGCCTCATCCGGGTCTTTGTCCAATAGTAATCCGTTTGCTGCTGAATCAATTCGAATACGAGTTTGTAAGTTGGCAGCATTATAAAACTTAGTTACCTGGTTCCAGACAGGGAATCCATGCATTGGGTAGTTCCGTAGAAGAGTGGTAAATCTGTCTCAGGCCTCGTGCATTGGCTCGTTATCTTCTTGTTGAAAAGTAGCAATTTCGTTACGTAATCGCTCAGATAAATGTGAAGGATTAAAACGAGATAAGAATTCACGAGACAAATCTGCCCAAGTTCTAATTGAACACGGCGTAAGTTTATTCCACCAAGTCTTTGCTCTGTCCCTCAGTGAATGGGGAAATAACCGAAGCCTCAGTATCTCTGGATTAACTCTTGGTAGTCTAAACGAACCACAGATTTCCTGGAACGTTTTGAGATGCTCCCTAGCATCCTCTGTAGCAGCACCACTAAATTGACCGGCGTTGTTGATCATGCTAAACATAACAGGTTTCAGCTCAAAGTTGTCAACATCTATATCCGGCAGCGTGGTTTCTAGTTCTACATGATCATTTAGCATGTAGTCTCGGCAGGATCGTCGTGCGGCAGCGGCAGGCGGGTCGCCGACAGGAGGGATAGTCTCTCCATCTCTGGCAGGATTATCAACCTGGGGGTTCCCTTGGTTTTGCATCGTCTCTAACTGTTCCTCAAGGTACTTGTTCCTGGCTAGTACGTGACGAAGTCGGTTCCTAAGATTGAACGAACGTTCGATTTCAGGATCTAATGGATACTCAGGTTCTTCTCCTCGTCTCGATCTGCGCATAAACAAGAAACCTTGTGAAAAGCAAAAGTTGAACAAACCAAATTAAAACAGAAAAATAAAAATAAAAACGAAAAGTGCAGTAAAAGAAAAGGTAGAGTTATGTTGCCAGTCCACGGCAACGGCGCCAAAAACTTGTTGCGTGTAAAAGTGTCTATCGCAATTGTAGTGCAAGTGTACACGACGCAAGTAGTAAAGTGATATTGGAGTATCAGATATCGTCTCCACAGGGACTGAGCCAATAGCTTCACCTTGAATTACTGCACGGAAGTAAAGAAAATAGTTTAAGATGTTGTCACGAAAATAATAGAGAATACTGGAAAATAAGATTAAAATAATCAAGATAGAGAGAATGGGCTGGTATTGAATTGCTCAGTAGTGTAGGTATTGCTAAGTTTAGGAATATATGTGCTGTCGTCGTCCCCGTCGCGGCAGCACCTGTCGCGACAGCGATTACCCAACTCAGTACTTCAAGTTTGGCAAGAATCCCTGCTGTGCCTTGGCCTATCCCTAGATCCAAGTCTGTCGATGATCACGTCTTTGATGATACCTCCCGGCGTGAATCGAAGGATGAACACCGATGTTGTTGAATTCTTCTTTAGCCACTTAACCTCGTCCTATCCCTAAGTCCGAGATAGTTCAACTATAAACTAGAGAACTCGTACTTATCCCTTTCGTATACTTAACTCTCCCGATATTAAGTAAACAAATAACCTCGCAATGCTCTCCCGATACTCTTGCAAGATGTTAATAACCAGAATAAGAGAACTTGAAGTTTATTTTATTGAACTGAAAATTCCTAAAACAAAAACAACCCTTGCAACTACTTTACAAATCAACTCGTGGCCCTAAGGGGAATTTAGAACATGTTGAGGGAAGGAAAACGGCTAGGGTTTTGGGAAGAAAGCTAGAGAATAGGTGATGATCTCCCTAGGTCGAAATACATGCCCTTATATAGGCTTTGGGTCCAAGTTTTCTAAAATAGCAAGAATACAACTTTAAATTAAAGTACAATTTTAATAAAGACTAAATCTTCAAAGAATCTAACTTTAAGCCGTCATTCTTCTTGCTTGGGATTTTCTCTCCTTGAACTTTGGGCTTGGCATTCCTTTCGATCTGGGGCTTGGAAAAATATAGTGGTTTTACACGACAGACGGGCTGAATTTTCTCTTTCTGTCGAGGTCCACTTTGCTTCTTCTCCTCAAAACTGTTGTCGTTTTTTGCTGTCACGGCGGCAACCATGGCAGCATCGACCTCCTTGACTGCTTCGTCCAGTTCCAGCTCTTCAGCTTCACTGCCCTGCGCCTGCCTCGCCATCTGCTACGGCAGCAACCTGCAAAAGCAACCAATTTCAGTAGAAACTGTGCCTTTTAAGATATTTGTGATGTCTAACTGTAAACTGACCTAAATGCAGTGAATTATGCTTGAATGCAGCAGAAATATGGGTTAAATAGGGGGTAAATAATAGAACTTTTACACACACAACATATGTACTTGGGAAACATAAGTGACCATTCCAGTAGTTAACCAAATATTTTTTGTATTACAACCCATTTATCTATTTCTTTTATGTTTAACCTTCTGGGAAAATTGCTCGGATATTGGAGGAAAAAATATTCCCCATGTTGGACTAGTGTTTTTATTTTCCAATCTATTACACTTTGAATAGTACACAATGAAGTCGATGAGAATACAATCTGACTTCACTGTTTATTGGTTTTTCTCGACTAAAAAATCGAAGTCTCGTAACAATGAAGTCAATGAAAATATGCCACGTGGTGAAGTATGAATACAAGTATTCCGTCTTCAACATTTTTTAATAAAAAAATAAGATGCACAATGAAGTCGGATTCTATTGCCGCCGACTTTACTTTTCACCGTAGTAAATACTATAGATTAAAAAAATAAAAGCATGGGTGTAATACTTGGGAAAATAATTTTTTCCATCGCAATATTTCACCAAGGAGACCCGAATTAAGCGACAAAATAACCACATTGGTGTGGACCCCAGTAAAATATACATCACATTGTGAATTAGGGGTGTTCAAAACTACCCGACCCGGTTGATTCAGCCCGATTTCTCAAAAGGAAAAACTGTGTATTTTACTAAAAAAAATACTCGATCGGGTCGGGTCTGGGCCGAATTTTTTGCAACCGAGTACTCAACATAACCCGATACTTTTAATATATTTAATTTTTTAGTTTTAAATTATATTTTTACCTAAAACTAAATTTAAGTCTCTAAATTATTTCTATATTTGTATTATGAACTTTTAAGTTTAAAAAATTTCAAATATATTTTTATTAATTTGTTAATACAAGATTCAAAAGAAAAAAACGAGATTAATATTTTTTTAGTCTTAAAACTAACTTCAAATTATTAATTTTTGTGTTTGGATCATGTATAATGAACTTTTTAAATTGTATATGTTTATTATTTGATTTTTTAAAACTTTTAAATTCAAAAGTAAATAAACAAAAAATATGAATTAGATACTCGTTACCTAATTTTACAGTACTCATATACCCGTATAGCGAGTACCCGGCTAAAGTGAGCCAAAACACGGGCCGACATATGTAATACCCGGAATAACTCGAATTAGGGTTGTAAAAACAAGTCAGAACCTGAAAACCTGCCTGAAACCTGCTCGAGTCAGAACCTGATTTGACCCGAGAATTTGATGATCCGGACCCGAACTATAACTGACTGTTGCTGACCCGAACTCGAGTTGAACCTGTTACTGTAGCAATCGAACCCGATCTGTGTCCGACTGAAACGAACCCGAACCCGAGACCGACCTGGCAAATTACCTGATATTACATGACTGAATCGACCCGAGATCCGGTTTTACCCGACCTGTTTTGAACCCGACCTGTTATTAGACCCGACCTGTTTTGAACCCGACCTGTTTTGAACCCGACCTGTTTTAAACCCGACCTGTTATTAGACCCGACTTGTTTTGGACCCGACCTGTTTTGTACCTGAACTGATATTGACCTGGTTTGATAATTGATACTTAATAAGTAATAATGATATTTTTAATATATGATATGAAGTAATATTATGAACTATTGTGAAAAAGTCTATATCTATAATTTGAATAGTTTAAAATGTTAAGTATCTAACAAAATGTATTATATATATAATTAAAAGATTTATTTTTAATAAATAAAAAATTTGTTTAATAAGTAATTAGTAAAAATAAATATAAACTTGATAAATAAACATATTTATTTTTAATAAATAAAAATCTAATATATATTAAAATACATAGTACATATATAATTTTTACTAAGGCATATATAGACAAATCTAATATATTTTAGTATCTAACAAAATGTATTATATATATAATTGATGTTTTTTCCATTATAGTCTCTAAAGTTTTATTTGTATTCTAAATTGACCTCTATTAATTTTTTTAAAAAATTAGCCCGATATTTTCTAATTTTAATATGATATTTTTGTTCATTATACTCCCTAAAACTTTATTTTTATTCCAAATTGACCACAATTCATTATTTTTAAAATGTTTCATTGTTTTAATTTGATATTTTTGTTCATTATAGTCCTTAATACTTTATTTTTATTCCAAATTAACCCTAATTCTTTTTTTAGTATTTTATAATCTTTTTATATAATTGTTCATTATAGTCACTAAAATTTTGTTTTTATTTCAAATTGACACATATTCATTATTTTTCATTTGTCTGATGTTTTATACTTTTAATTTGTTTTTTTTATTATAATCCCCACAAGTTTATTTGTATTTCAAATTGACCCATATTTATTTGTTTTTCAAATGAATGCCCAATGTTTTATAATTTTAATATGATATTTATGTTCATTCTAGTCCCCAAAACTTTATTTTTATTCCAATTTGACCCATATTCATTGTATTTTACGTTTTCTAAATTTGTTTTGATATTTTTGTTCATTATACTTCACATAACTTTATTTTTATTCCAAATTGACTCATTTTCATTATTTTTCTTTTCATTATTTTTTAAATTACTTCAACCTGAAATGAACCCGGCCTGAAGTCCACCCGAACCTGAAATGAACCCGACCTGAAGTCTACCCGAACCCGAGATGAACCCGACCTGAAATGAACCTGACCTGAAGTCTACCCGAATCCGAAATGAACCCGACCTAAAGTCTACCCGAACCCGAAATGAACCCGACCTGAAATGAACCCGACCTGAAGTCTACCCGAACCCGAAATGAACCCAACCTGAAGTGTATCCGAACTCGAATTAACCTGTCAATTATCTGCTTCGGACCCGACCCGTTTTGACCCGACCTGGAATGGACCCGACCTGAAATGGACCCGCACCCGACCCGACTCGAGTCAAGACAAAAAAATAACCTAAAATGACCTGTATCCGATTTTTCCCGACCTGACAGTACCCGACCTGAAACCCATCCGATTACCTTTTTTACAACCCTAACTCGAATACCTAAAAACCGAGAATAAACACCCCCTAAAAGTGACGGGTCCCACATACTATAATTTAAAGGCTTAATGCATAAAATAGCCCCTAAAGTTTACCACTTTTCCCAACTTGGTACTTAACGTTTCATTTGGGACGTTAATCCCCCTAACGTTTTCACTGTTACCCATTTTGCCCCAAACCGTTACTTTTGCCGTTACAAAAAAGTTTTCAACCGTTAAAAATTTTTTCAACCAATGAGATTGCGCCACATCAGCCCCTCTTTGATAGAGTAACCTGACTGATTTTATTAAAAGGGTAAATGTCATGTCAAGTCTCCCATGTTTATTTTTTTATTCAATTTAGTCATTGAAAAGTCTATTTTTACCTAAAATTGACCCCTATTTGTTTCTATTTTTTTAATCTAGTCCAATATTTGTTATTAATAATAATATTATTTTATTTAAAGGTTATTATTTAATAAAAAATAAATTAAATGTTTTAATATTATATTAGTAACTTTTGATAAATTAATCCTTACTAATTTAATATTATATTATTTTTTTAATTCCAAAATAAATTAGATTTCTAATTTAGACCCATCAAAATAAATTAAATGTTAATCTTAAATAGTTTCCAATTACGTCCCAAAATAATAGAAAATTGAACTTTATTTGTTTTTAGTATTACTTATTCGAATTATATTCTTTTTAGTACAATATTTATTATTATTTATAATATTATTTTATTTAAATGTTAATATTTAATAAAATATTTAATAAAATAAAATAAATATTTTATTATTAAATTTGTATTTTTTTAGATAAATTAAATTACTTGAAATTGACCCTAAATAATTACTTATTCAAATTGTATTATTTTTTGAGCAAAATTTGAACAATAATTTTCTATTAGTTTGTTCACTTTCAATTTCAACGAATCTCCCTGCAAATCCCCAACAAAATAATCAATTTATGTGAATTGCACGCGTCGTAGTTCATGGTATATATATGGTGTCTCCTGCAATTTATTTGATGTTGTAGTTGCTTTTTAGTAATTTTAAAAGAAAATAATACTAATCATAAAAAATTAATTTAATTTATCTTTATTAAAAATATTTTAATTTTAAATTAGTAAAATGTAATTTATATAAAAAATCGTTTAATGTTAAATTAGATAAATTAAGAGACTAATTTAATATTAAATTAATATCAAATTATTAATTTAGGACGTAATGGGACTAAATTATAAAATTAATTTATTTTGGGACGTAATTGGAAACTATTTAAGATTAACATTAAATTTATTTTGACGGGTCTAAATTATAAATCTAATTTATTTTGGAATTGCAAAAAATAATATAATATTAAATTAGTAAGGATTAATTTATCAAAAATTACTAATTTAATATTAAAATATTTAATTTATTTTTTATTAAATAGTAACATTTAAATAAAACAATATTATTATTAATAACAAATATTGGGCTAAATTAAAAAAATAAAAAACAAATAGGGGTCAATTTTAGGTAAAAATAGATTTTTCAGTGACTAAATTGAATAAAAAAAATAAACATAGGAGACTTGACATGGCATTTACCCTTTTAATAAAATCAGGCGAGTTACTCTATCAAAGAGGAGCTGATGTGACGCAATCTCATTGGTTGAAAATTTTTTTAACGGTTGAAAACTTTTTTATAACGACAAAAGTAACGGTTTGGGGTAAAATGGGTAACGGTGAAAACGTTAGGGGGCTTAACGTCCCAAATGAAACGTTAAGTACCAAGTTGGGAAAAGTGGTAAACTTTAGGGGCTATTTTGTGCATTAAGCCTAATTTAAACTCCACTGACTGTATACAATTATAAAATAAAGCCCTAAAAATGCGTTACGCAGTTCTTTTGATTTTTCTCACAACCATTCCTCCTCTCTGCAACTTCTGATCCTCCTACACCGCCCCCTCCAACAATGGCGGACTACGGCGTAGCAATCTCTCTTTCTCAAGCTCACACTTCCGATGACGACTCGTCCGAGCGCAGCCCTAGGAGCGTACATACTCTCACCGCCAGTGGCGGTGGCGATGGCGCTTCCAAGTCTAAAACTCCTTGCACCAAGATCATTACACTTGATCACCACCACCGAACTCCGTCGTCATCCGACAACACTGTTAGGAAGCCGAGAGGGAGACCTCCAGGGTCCAAAAACAAACCCAAACCACCTATTGTCATAACCAGAGACAGTAACTCAACGATGAAGCCATTGATTCTCGAGATCTCCGCTGGTTCTGATATCATCGACGCCATCATCTGCTTTGCTCGTACAAACAGTGTTGGTATTAGTATTATCAGTGCTACCGGGTCTGTTTCTAACGTCACGCTCTGCCATCCTGTCTCTCACGCGCCGGCACTCGCTCTTCATGGACCCTTCGGTCTACTCTCTTTGTCCGGCTCATTCATCGCCTCCGGTACTTTATCTTCTTCGAACAAAACAACCCAATCATCGTCATCACCAACAACGTCACTATCGCCTTGTTCCTTGTTTTCTTCTGGCTCGTTCAGTGTAACTCTTGCGGGGGCTCAAGGGCAGGTGTTTGGAGGTATAATAGGAGGGAAAGTAATGGCGGCGACACAGGTGATTGTGGTGGCCGCTACGTTTATAAACCCGGAGCTTCATGTGTTGCCATGTGAAGACGATGATAAGGATCATCATCAAGAAACCAAGCCTGGTGCTGCAACCGAGTCTGTTTATGGAGTAGCAAGTCCCACTCCCCTTAGTTGCCAAATTCCTCCTGATGTTATGCCTTGGTGTTCTTCCTCTCGCGGCCCTTACTGACCAGAAGATGAACAGCATATGAAAAATTCCAGCATGCCTTCTTTTGTTAGGTATTTTTTGCTTTGTTAATGCATTGCATTTGTTCCATGCATCTTTGGAGTTTTAAAAACATAGTTAAGATTTGCAGGATTCTTCATTTCTCCTTTTATCATCAGATTCTGGCATGGAGGAGGGTGGCTTCAGTTTTAGGGTTTCGGCTACTTCATTAAATCGAGGGCTGTTGTGCGACGGAACCAAATGGAAATGTCGGTTTTCGAGGTATTCAATTCCTTGGGAAGGTCTTTTTTATTATTATTACAAATCTAAAGCAAAAAGGGGGGGGGGGGGGGGGGGGGGGGCTCAGATAAGCGGAGTGAAAGGTCTAGGGTCTATGTATACTGTTTCAATTCATTACTGAGCTATCTTTTCTTTCTTGTCTTCTCGTAGAGCAGCAGATGATCAGTGGCTTTTATGTTATGATTTGGCTTGTCTTAACTCTTTTATCTCGGTAGTAAGTTTGTAACTGATGTAGTTTCTACTCGTTCCAATATCATGTTGATTGTTGACTTCCTTTGCATACTAAATTGCTATTGATATTAGATACCGTTGGATGAGGATTAGATCCAATCTCCATTTGGATACAACAGCCGATAAATTTATCCAATGTGACCGCAATGAACCACTTAGTTATTTTATTCACAGTAAAATCTCTATAAATTAATATTCTTTAAATTAATAAATTTTATTAAATATAAATTTTTTCGGTTCTGACTTAGGCTAATGTAAAAAATCATTAAATTTGATAAGATAATAATATAATAATTTTTTGGAGATCCTCTTTATAAATATAAAAGTCCCATCAAAATTATAAATTAATAATTTATAAATATTACAATTATTACTTTGGTAACTTGCTAACTTTTCTAATTGTATCCACAAGGTCCCATAATTGGTGTTATGATCTTATTATTTTTCTTTCCATATTGAGATTTATATAGTAATTTTGTTCACTTATCATGCATGAATATGTTTAATTAGTTACATTAAATCAGTACATAAGTTTTTAACTTATTATTTGATTAATTACAATGAACTTAATAGATACATGAAAATATTCAATTAGTTTCAATGAATTTATAAATTCATGAATACAATATGAAAATTGAAACAATGAAATATTAATTACATGCATTAGTCTAGTTAGATATAAATAATTTGATACATGAATATATATAATAACATATACATGAATCTATTTATTTTTAATTAATTGAAATATTATGTACAATTTACAATTTATTTGCACACAATATGTTTATCAAAGTTATATTTGCTGAATTGAGAAATTTTTTTTAATTAATAAATTATTAATTTATCGATATATTAATATCTCTCTAAATTAATAAAATTTCATGGTCCCAAGAGTTTTAATTTATAGAGGTTTTACTGTACTTTTAAAATCATAGAAACCGAAAAAAAGTTATTATCATTTTTTAAAATAAAATCTAAAAAACTAATTTTTATATTATTTTTTGGGTAAAGTGTACAAATGTCAACTGAATTTTGGTAAATTATTTAATTTGGTATATAAATTTTTAATTTCGTTAATATTACCATTAAATTTTTAGTTTTACTCTTAAATGCTCATTGACCCTTTAACAATCGTTAAAAGAGTGACGTGGTAGTTTAAATATTTTGTATAATAATACATTTAGTCTTTTATGTTTGCACATTCAAACGATTTATCTTGATTCGAAAAAAATAAATTTAATCTTTATTATTTATTATTTTAATTTCACATTATTTTAATTAAAAATAATTTAACCTTAAACCCTAAAATAAAGTGAACTCTTAATTTTGAGAGCCTAGGGAGAACTCTTTATTTCAAGCTTTGTTTTAGGTTTAGAATCTATCTTGTTGGAAATTTATAAATAAATGTGATGATTTTTTCATGCGACTTGTGCATGCCATAGGGATTGTTTTGAGAAGCTAGCTGTGAATGAAAGAAGTTGGAATGAATGCCAATTGTGAGATCCTTGAAAGATTCAATATTATATGGACGTAACTTATGCTGCATCCATTCGAATAATTGCAATAACAACAGTATGAGGTGAGCTTAGAAGTAGGGGTGTGAAAAACTGACCCGACCTGGTAACCTGCCTGAAACCTGATCGAGTCAGAACCTGGTTTGACCCGAGAATTCAATGACCTGAACTCGACTTGCACCCGACCGAAATAAACCCGAACCCGAATTTGACCTGTTACTGTAGAAACCGAACCCGAACTGTACCCGACCGAAGTAAACCCGAACCCGAATTTGACCTGTTACTGTAGTAACCGAATCCGACCTGCACCCGACCGAAACGAACCCGAACCCGAGACTGACCTGCCAGATAACCGATTTAACCCGACCTGTTTGGACCCGACCTGTTTTAAACCCGACCTGTTTTGAACCCGACCTGTTTTGAACCCGACCTGTTTTGAACCCGACCTGTTTTGAACCCGACCTGTTTTGAACCCGACCTGTTCTTGACCTGAACTGATATTGACCTGGCTTGTTGATAATGATAATTAACTGACATTTGAAGAAGTTATTATTTGATGAATTTAAAATTTTAAAATAAATTAAAAATAATAAATAATTTTCTATACTTAGTAAAATTATCTTTTAGGTTAATGCTAAGTAACTTTCAGGTGATACATATATATTTAGTAAATTAACTTTTAGGTGATACATATATACTTAGTAAATTAATTTTTAGGATAATGATAAATAAAAAAATTTCTTTTAAGTTAATAATAAATAGTGTCAAGTGTTAATAAATTGTATATCTATTGTTAGTAAAAATTAATGCTAAGTCAAGATTAAGGATATACTTAGTTCAATTCTTATAATTAATGCTAAGTCAAGATTAAGGATATACTTAGTTTAATTCTTATAATTAATACATTCAACTTTAATTATCTTTTAGATGAATTAAAACATAACTTGAATGAATGTCTTTTTATTTAATTAACTTAACTTGATCAAATTTTATTACGAAAGATTAAAAATTAATTGTTGATTTGATAAAAACTAAATCTTAGAAGGTTAACCGTTTTTAATATTTTAAATTCATAGTTATATTATAATACTGTAATTTTTAATTATTTTACACAAATTTATGTTGCTAATAAAAGCGAAAATAAAAAAGATGAAAACGGCACAATGGTCCCTCGTTTTCTCCTCACATTGTGGACCGACAGTGTCCTATAAAAAGCACTATATGAATGAATTAAACAAAATCTAAAATACATATCAGAAAAATATGAATGAATTAAACCAAATCCAAAATGTATATCGGGAAAATATGAATGAATTAAACTAAATCCAAAATCCATGCCTATTATGAACATCAGCAGATATTACAAAAATGGCATTAGCAGCTAATTTTTCTTTTCTTTTCTTGTCTATTATGAACATCAGCAGATGAGCCCAAACAACAAATACATGCCTAATTTCTGCACAATGAGTTTAATTCTGGGCAATCATCGATATACAAGTTTCGGAGTGAAGTCAAATATCGCACTCCCTCAAATAAACACCCTAATTTCTTGCAACATCTAAATCTCCAGTGAAGACAAGGAAGATAAGCCTTGTAATTCATTTACTAGAAGGGAAACGAGGCTGTTACAATGCCATAAACTCAAAGTTTCTAAAGAGCTAAGGTTTTGTAGTCCTGCAGGTGACCAATCTTGAAGAAACATTTTTTTAGGGAGGATAGATTATCCAGCAGATTAGTTGGAGGCTTTCCACTAATTTTATCAATTGTTAATCCCTCAAGGTGGTTTTGATTCTGAAGTAGTCCCTCCGGCAACTCAGGGAATTCACCAATCTAAAGAGATGTAACGACAGTGACATTTATCATCAAAGATTTGAAGAAAGTAACACTAGTTCCTCTAATATGAAGCTTTTCTAGAGATTGGAGCATTGGCAGTTTAACCAACTTAGGACAATTATAGATAGTTAATGAATTTAAGAGAGAAAAGTGTTTTCTAGCATTATCTGTTGTCCATTCCTCCAAACATGGTGCCTCACTTATTTTCAGAACCTCCAGTGATGGAAAACTACTTTCTGTATCATCTATGGGATGTTTTTTCTCATTTGAGATTTCAAACACATCATGGCACAAATCTTTCATTGAGGTAGAGACCTGTATTGGAAGTTTTCAAATAAATGCTCAGGCCACTAAACATTTATAAATTAACTGATAGATTTTGTGCAGGAAAAAACATGTTACTTACACAGGAAAACTCAGATTCAGAGATTCCACAAACCTCAATCAACCTATCCTTGTCAATCTTCAGCTGTAAAGTAGAGAATTTATGTCAAAAACAACTAGAACAGAGGAGTAAAGCAATTTAAAAGTCTGACTGCGTGTGCTTTACCTTATGCTTTTTTGCACATAAGTAAAATGCCACAGCAGTGAACACTGGCCTGGTAAAATCTGCACTCGCCTGCCTGGAAGAAGGCAGCAACACCACAAGCCCACAAACTGATCCTTGTAGCTGACATGAACATCAATTATATCACTCAAACAATTCAAAGAATGGTATAAGAACGTAAGATTTCACCCAATGATCAAACGAAAAATGTCACAGATTTGTAATTCTAACAATTCTAAGCACAACAAAGGTCGTCTAACTTTGGAGTTTACTCATTCAGGCATTATTGTAAACACATGAATGCCAAGGAAACATAACTTAATAAACTAAAAATCAAAGACTGTATGAAAAAGGATCTTTCAGAGATAAACCCTTCTTTACAAAAGGAATGAGCCTAACACATCCAAATTAAATTCCCAGTTCTTTAATATCCAATGCTGTTCTGAAACACCAATTTTTCTCAAAATTAGTCAAAATCTGAGTACAATAATAACTCAAATTCACAATGAAGATAATATAAAAGAAGAACAGTAGGAGAAACCCACTTGATATTCAGACCGTTCTGCAATGAATTGAAAGATCTAATGTAAGCCTTTTCTAACTTTCCACTTAACTTGACAGCTTTCTTCCGCTCGAATATAACCTCCCCAAACCTACAAATACCATAGCCATTACACATTAAAAAGGAACTCTAATAAAATTTTTTAGAATGCATTCAAAAACGGAGTTAACGCATCTTACCTTGTAGCAGCAATTTCTAAGCATATTACAGCTTTACAAACCTCTCCCTACAAACAGGACACAAGAGGAAGAGAAAATAATGGATTAACACCTCGAACTTGAACTTCAATGTGGTTAAAGTAATAAATGACTAGAGGAGAAAGTACTTACGACACCGATAATGGAGGAATCGAACTGAACATAACAGAGGCGACGGAGCTCCGCCGCTTTTCGGATCAGCATCTTGTGTTGTGAGAGACCAAGCTTTCTCGCTATATCTGACAGATCCATATTGGTCCCAAAACCGTAATTGTATTTTCTTTGATTCTTTTATGATTCTGTGGACAGAACTAAGACTTTGTTAGTTTTGTTTTAATGAAAAATGAGAAACGCGGGAAGAAATGTAACTGGCGGAGTTGGCGGGAGACGCTAAATTCATGCGTTTTTTTTTTCATTTTTTGAGCGCACCGATCTATTCCTGAAAATTCAATTGCGCCAAAATATATTACGCTTTTCTCACTTTTTAATTTAAGGGTTTGGGTTTTAATTTGTTTTAATTTAATGTTTTATTTTAGAATTTAAGGTTTAGGTTCAGCGTTATTAGTTTGATTAGGGTTTCAATTTTAGAGTTTATGGTTTTAGTGTTTTATTATTTATGGTTTAAAGTTTAGGATTTTGAATTAGGGTTTTGTTTTAAAGGTTTAGGGTTTAATGTTTTAGGGTTTAGGATTTCTTGTTATGGTCTTAATGTTTTAGTTTTAGTGTTAGTGTTTATTTTTAGGATTTAGGGTTTAGAGATTGTTTTGATTATGGTTTCAATTTTAGGGTTTAGTGTTTTAGTGTTTTTTATTTAGGGATTATGGTTTAGTATTTTGAATTATGGTTTAGTTTAAAAGGTTTAGGTTTTTAAGGTTTTTAAGGTTTAGTGTTATAGGGTTTTCTTTTTATGGATTTAGAGTTTCTTTTTATTAGTTTAGGGTTTTTGTTTTAGTTTAGTGTTTTGAATTAGGGTTTGGGGTTTAGGTTTCATTATTAGTGAACAAAGCTTACCTTTAGGGTTTAGTGTCTAAGGTTTATTGTTAGGGTTTAGGGGTTTACTTTTAATTGCTTTTATTTTAGGTTTTTTATGGGTTTAGGGTTTAGGTTTTTTATGGGTTTAAGATTTTTGTTTTATTTTAGTATTTTAAATTAAGGTTTGGGGTTTATGTTTCATTATTAGTGAACTAAGCTTACTTTTAGGGTTTAGTGCTTAGGGATTATAGGTTTACTTTTTATTGACTTTATTATGGTTTTTCATGTTACGGGTTTAGGGTTTAGGGTTTCTTTTTATGGGTCTAGCATTTAAGGTCTCTTTTTATGGTTTTAGGGTTTTATTTTAGTTTAATGTTTCGAATTAGGGTTATGGGTTTAGGTTTCATTTTTGGTTTAGGGTTTAATGTTTTGATTATAGTTTTATTTTAGAATATATATATATATATATAATATTAGTATATTATATTATATTATATTATATATATATATGTATGTAAAATGTATTTATGTATGTATAAACCCTAAAAACTAAATCCTAAATCCTAAAAATAAAAACCCTAATCCATATATATGTATATATATAACACGTGTAGGTATGTATGTATATATGTATGTATCAATTTATGAACCCTAAACCCTTAACCCTGAAAATAAAAATCATAATCCATATATGTATATGTATATATAATGCATGTAAGTATGTATGTATATATGTATGTATCAATTTATGAACCCTAAACTATAAACTCTAAAATTAAAACCTTAATCCATATATGTATGTATGTATATATAATGCATGTAAGTATGTATGTATCAATTTATGAACCTTAAACCCTAAACCCTAAAAATAAAAACCATAATCCATATATATATATATAATGCATGTAAGTAAGTATGTATCAATTTATGAACCCTAAACCTTAGACACTAATCCCTAAACCATAAACCATAATCCTTAAACCCTAAACCATAATCCATGTATGTTTTTGTATATATGTATAATGATTGAAAGTATGTATGTATCAATGTATGAACCCTAAACCATAACCCTAATTCATTTTTGTGCTATGTATGTATAATGTATATATGTATGTAGGAACGTGAATCACTAAACCCTTAACCCTTAACACCAACCATAATCCCTAAACCTTAAACCCTAAACCTCAAACCATAAACCATATAAACATATGTATAATGTATGTAAGTATATATGTACGTTTGTACTAATGTATAAACACTAAACCCTACCCCTACACCCAAACCTTAAACCCCTAAAACACTAAACCTTAATTCTTATATGTATGTAATGTACGTATAATATATTAATATTATGTATGTTAAATCCTAATCCCTACACAATAAACCCTAAACCCGAATGAACCCGACCTGAAAGGAAACTGACCTGAAATTACCCGAACTGAAATGAACCCGACCTGAAACGAAACCGACCTGAAACGAAACCGACCTGAAATGAACCCGACCTGAAACGAAACCGACCTGAAATCAACCCGAACCGAAATTAACCCGTCAATTAACCGTTTTGGCCCGACTTGAAATGAACCGACCTGAAATGAATCCGACCCGAAATGAACCCGACCTGAATTGAACCCGGCCTGAAATGAACCCGACCTGAAATGAACCCGACCCGAAATGAACCCGAACCCGAACTGAATCGAGTCAAAACAAAAAACGACCTGAAATGACCTGTAACCGATTTAACCCGACCTGACAGAGCCTGACCTGAAACCCAACTGTTGACCTATTTTTACATCCCTACTTAGAAGGCACATGTAAACTTTACACGTGTTGTGTATTAAATTTTTTTTCCTATTTTTATTTGTTATTAATATTTATGTAATTGTATTCTTTATATCTTTAGTCGTATTATACCTAAGCAAAGTGAACTCACCTGAGCGAAGAGAAAACCCCCCAATTTCTTAGGGTTTCTGATTTTTTCAACTCGATCTTGAATCGAGGGTTGTTGGTTGGTTCTCCGTTCTTGGTTTTGGGTTTTCCCCTAGGTCGGATCCACGGTTCCTACATTCTCCTTGACAATAGTTTTTGTCGTGGTGCTCGAGGGTGAGGGTGGTTTTCTCTGAGCTTGGAAGCGAGTTTTGTTTTTTCGTCTCTTTAGTCTCACAGGGAGCTGGGCTTCCCCTTTTCATGCTTTGACCCTTGTTTCTGTTGCCTTTTGGAGCGATTTGTGAGGCTTGGGGCTACCCTTGGTTTTTCTAAGATTCCCACATAAGGAAGTGCCCACTTTGTGAGTTTCTTGACTTCGATTGATCATCTGGTCTTCTTTTAGCTCTGTCTGGATTGTTGTTTGGTTTGGGGGTGAGTGTTATTGTCTTTGTAAAACCAATGTTTGATTTTGATATAACAAATAGTCATTGAAGGGGCACTTGTTCCAAATTCTAAGGTGGAGATGACCGATGAAGATCGGAGAAGACTCCAAGTCAATGACAAGGCTCTTCACATTCTATTTTGTGCACTCGGACCCAACATGTATGCCAAAATGTCATCGTGCACAAGTGCAAAGGAGGTGTGAGACAAGTTAGAGACCACATACGAAGGGACTAACGACGTGAAGGAGACCAAGATTGGGATCCTCAACTTAAGCTATGAGAACTTCAAGATGGAACCGGATGAGAGCATATTCAAAATGTTAGATCGGTTCTTGGTGATCGTAAATGGTTTCAAGGGTGTTGGGATGTGTGGTGCTCGATTTGTTCATCCGTTCTTGCTCGCCAAGTGTGGAGAAGTGAGATAATTGGGTGTTTTTGTGGGAATGGAAAGATAGACAATTTACACAAGGATTTATAGTGGTTCAACCTTCTAACCAAGGTCTACATCCACTACCTTAGCTTCCCACTAAGGATTTCCAAACAAATTCACTAAGAATTTCATCCCCTTTTCTCGGTTTAGGAGGAAACTGTTACAACGATCAAGCTTTCTACCCAAAGCTTGATCAAACACTCTCTTACACAAGAAAGACTTAGCAAACTAGAAATCCCTCTATGTTGAGTTTTAAGGGGCTCGATTCCTTCAACCGATCTTGCTCACCAAGTGGTGGAGAGGTGGAATTTTGGGTGGATGTGGTGTGGAAGCTAAAATATAAATGACACAATGATTTTAGAGTGGTTCAACCTTCTAACCAAGGTCTACATCCACTACCTTAGCTTCCCACTAAGGATTTCTAATCAATCCACTATTGATTCGTCCCCTTTTCTAGGCTTAGGAGGAAACCCTTATACACCGATCAAGCTTTCTACCCAAAGCCTTGATCAAACCCTCTTTACAAAGAGAAAAGATAAGCAAACTTAAATCCCTCTAATAGGTGATTGTTTGCACAAATAAGCTCTCACCCAAAACCTAAAACACTTGAACAAATTTGACAATTTTGGCTCACTAGTGTTTGTCTATACAAAGAAATGACAATTTAGCTCTAAGACAATTTCTTGATCATTTGTTGTTTGAAAATTGAAGCATTAGCCTTTACTTGATGCTTGAAGGTCCCTTTTATACTCCTTGATGAGTTTGTAGCCGTTACTAGCCGTTGGGGTTGAATTGGATCCGTTGAGGACTTAATTTCCCACCATAAATGCAGTTCTGCAGCTCACCGTTTCAAAACGCTGGTGACCGTTTTGAAACACCCTTTAAGTAGAAAGAGCCGTTGCAGTTTGATGCAGCACCCGTATCGAAACGCCCTTGGCCGTTTCGAAACACCCGTATCGAAACACATGCATCCGTATCGAAACGATCTGCATTTAAATGTTAGTTGGGAAATAGCCGTTGGGGTTTATGACCGTTGTGGTCGATGCCACGTAGGCGTATCGAAACGGCATAACCCGTATCGAAACACTGGGCAAAAACCTCATCCAGAAAAAGACTCGTTTCGATACCCGTATCGAAACGTTTTGACAGTGGAAGACACCGTATCGAAACGCCTAAGGGTGTTTCGATACACCTGGATGGTTTTGTTTAATTTGGCTTTGAAAAACATGTAAAAACCTTTAAGAACATCCCTTAAACATAGTTTCAAGTTATTTGGACTTTGGAAAAAGTTTTGAATTCTTTTTAAATTAGTCCAAAACATTTTTCAATTATTATATCAAAACATTAGTTCTACAATCTCCCCCTTTTTGATATAATAAAACTAACTTGAAAAAATTGTTTGGGATTCTCCCCCTTTAAGTTTAAAAATGTGAATAAGAGATTAAAGATATGAAATCAAATATAGCTCCCCCTTATTCATTTGAAAATTCAATTTTTCAAACCATTTCTCCCCCTTTTTGTTATATCAAAAAGAATTTAAAACATTAAGTTCAAAATAACTATAGAGGAAAAATTTGACAAAAAAATAAGAATTTGGTTTTAAAAATGGCTCCCCCTTTTCAAAGCATCATCAAAATGTTAGTCCAACATATATGATCATCTAGTTGAAATTTAAAAAAAATAAAAGCAAAAGCAACTAGATTTTTACCAACACTTGAACCCAAGGGAGGATGTGAAGCCTTCCTTCTTCAAGTGTTCTTCCTTGTGTGCATGGAGCTCCCCCTCATTAATTGGACTTGTTGAACATCTCCATCACACCTAGCAAAAGACAATCAGGTGATTTTTGGTATCCAAATTGCTTTGGATCCATGAACGTTAGTAGCACAAATTTTAGTCCCCTTAGGAATCTATTTTTCAATGTCATCCTTTTTAATTGAAGTGCTAAGTCCTTTTGGGACCCAAACACTTCTAAAACATTTTCCTTTTACAAATCTAGGGGCACTAGATTGTCTTACATAAAAATTTGATTTTCCAAAATTGTTTTTCTTTTCAAGTTCTTTGGATCTCAAATCTTTTTCTTCTTGAACTTTTTGAAGCAAATTTTGTAAATCAAAACATTTTAGTTCAAACTCTTCGAGTTTTGCTTCAAGTTCAAGTTTGGTTTTAGAAATCAAATCATTTTGAATTTTCAACTTTGAAATCAATTTATTGTTTTTCAAAATGTGATTTTTAAACTCTAAAACCAAATCATCGTAGGCATCTTGTAATTCATCAAAAGAGTAAGAACATGAAGTAGATGAATTAGAAGTTACCCTTGAATCTTCTTCGATGGCCATAAGGCAAAGGTTGGCTTGTTCATCGTCGGTGGAGTCCTCATCACTCCAAGTAGCCACATATGCCTTCTTCTTATGGCTTGAAGTTCTTGCCTTCATCTTTTTCATGGATTCTCGTTTGAGCTCTCTCAAGGCTTTCTTCATGAATGGGGCACACTTCTTGAAGAGATGAACTATCTTTTCCTCTTCATCCTCCTCTTCACTTGAATCAACATGATGGCAAGTGGAGGACTTGAGAGCAGTGGCATTGGTGTTGATGCCAAGCCCCTTGAGCTTCTTCTCTCCCATAGCTCTAATTTCTTCCCTCTTCTTTGTTCTTCTTCATGATTTGATGAGTAAGGAGTGACCCCATGAGTTCATCAAGCTTCAAGGTCTTCAAATTCTTGGCTTCGATGATGGTGGTCCTCTTTGAGTCCCATGACTCGGGAAGTGAGTAGATGAGCTTTCGAACAAGCTTTTCCTCCGGGATGGCTTCTCCATAGCCTTTTAGACCATTGGTGATAGTGGAGAACCTATCAAACATCTTCTCGATGTTCTCTTCCGGATCCATTTTGAAGTTCTCATACTCTAAGGTGAGGAGCCCAATCTTGGTCTCCTTAACTTCATCGGTTCCCTCGTATGTGACTTCAAGCTTGTCCCATACCTCCTTGGCACTCTCACAAGAAGACATTTTCTCATAGATGGTTGGGCCAAATGCACAAAAGAGAATGTGCAAGGCTTTGCAATTTAGCTCCATCTTCTTGCGATCGTCAGCACTCCACTCAGCTTTGCTTCGTTGAGGCACGAACGGACCATCTTCAACCATGTCCCATAGTTTGTAGTCTCTTGACTTTATGAAAAACTTCATCTTGGTCTTCCAATGGGCATAGTGAGTTCCGTTGAAGAAAGGCGGTTTGTCGATGGATTGCGTCATTGAGCCGGTTGTGTGAAATGATGATCGAGCTTGCCGGATCTTCTCAATAGGATGTTAATCCTCTTCGATTGAGCCAAGCTCTGATACCAATTGTTGAGTTTTACGGGGCTCGATTCCTTCAACCGATCTTGCTCACCAAGTGGTGGAGAGGTGGAATTTTGGGTGGATGTGGTGTGGAAGTTAAAATATAAATGACACAATGATTTTAGAGTGGTTCAACCTTCTAACCAAGGTCTACATCCACTACCTTAGCTTCCCACTAAGGATTTCCAATCAAGCCACTATTGATTCGTCCCCTTTTCTAGGAGGAAACCCTTATACACCGATCAAGCTTTCTACCCAAAAACTTAATCAAACCCTCTTTACAACGAAAAAAGATAAGCAAACTTAAATCCTTCTAATAGGTGATTGTTTGCATAAATAAGCTCTCACCCAAAACCTAAAACACTTGAGCAAATTTGACAATTTTGGCTCACTAGTGTTTGTCTATACAAAGAAATGACAATTTAGCTCTAAGACAATTTCTTGATCATTTGTTGTTTGAAAATTGAAGCATTAGCCTTTACTTGATGCTTGGAGGTCCCTTTTATACTCCTTGATGAGTTTGTAGCCGTTACTAGCCGTTGGGGTTGAATTGGAGCCATTGAGGACTTAATTTCCCACCATAAATGCACTTCCGCAGCTCACCGTTTCGAAACACTCGCGACCGTTTCGAAACACACTTTAAGTAGAAAGATCCGTTGCAGTCTGATGCAGCACCCGTATTGAAACGCCCTTGGCCTTTTTGAAACACCTGTATCCGTATTGAAATGATCTACATTTAAATGTTAGTTGGGAAATAGCCGTTGGGGTTTATGACCGTTGTGGTCGATGCCACGTAGGCGTATCGAAACGACATAGCCCGTATCAAAACGCTGGGCAAAAACCTCATCCAGAAAAAGACTCGTTTCGATACCCGTATCGAAATGTTTTGACACTGGAAGACACCGTATCGAAACGCCTAAGGGTGTTTCGATACACCTGGATGGTTTTGTTTAATTTGGCTTTAAAAAACATGTAAAAACCTTTAAAACATCCCTTAAATATAATTTCAAGTTATTTGGACTTTGGAAAAAGTTTTTAATTCTTTTTAAATCAGTCCAAAACATTTTTCAATTATTATATCAAAACATTAGTTCTACACTCTAGAAGGTATATGTTTGCACTATAAAGCTCTCACCCAAAACCTAAACACTTGAGCAAATTTAACAATATTTAGCTCACTAGTGTTGTCTAAGCAAGGAATGTACAATTAAAGCTCTAGACACAATTTGTCATCATAATGTTGTAACAATTGAAGCATTAACCATTACTAGATGCTTTGAGGTCCCTTTTATACTCCTCTTTGAGTTTGTAGTCGTTACTAGACGTTGGGGTTGAATTGGAGCCGTTGGAGACTTAATTTCCCACCATAAATGTAGTTCTGCTGCTCCCTGTTTCGAAACGCTCGACACCGTTTCGAAACACTCTTGAAATAGAAAGAGCCGTTGCAGCACCTGTATCGAAACGTTCTTGGCCGTATCGGAACGCCGTATCGAAACGATCTGCATTTAAATGTTAGTTGGGAAGTAGCCGTTGGGGGGTTTATGACCGTTGAGGTCAATGCCACGTAGGCGTATCGAAACGGAAGAGGCCGTATCGAAACGCTAGGGAAAAAATCTCACCCAGAAAAAGCCTGTTTCGAAACCCGTTTCGAAACACTTTGACACTGTAAGAACCCGTATCGAAACACCTAGGGGTGTTTCGAAACACCTGGATGGTTTTGTTGAAATTGGCTTTGAAAACACTTAAAACCTTTTGTAAATATCCCTTAAACATAGTTCCAAGTTGTTTGGACTTTAGAAATTGTTTTTAATTCTTTTTAACTTTGTCCAAAATATTTTTCAATTATTATATCAAAACATTAGTTCTACAATCTCCCCTTTTTGATATAATAAAACCAACTTGAAAAATTGTTTGAGATTCTCCCCCTTTAAGTTTGAAAATGCATTTTTTCAAACCATTTCTCCCCCTTTTTGTTATATAAAAAAGAATTTAAAATACTTTTAAGCTCAAAATAACCATAGAGGTTTAGATTTTGAAAATATTAAAGAGTTTGGTTTTAAAATGGCTCCCCCTTACTCAAAGCATCATTAAAAATGTTAGTTCAACATATATGATCATCTAGTTGACATAAAAGAAAATAAATCAAATAAAAGCAAAAGCAACTAGATTTTACCACACTTGAACACGAGAGGATGTGAAGCCTTCCTTGTAACACCCCAATTTTGGGCTTGGAAGTTTAGGGTCTGAACCGGACTGGTCTGATTTTTGGTTCGAATATAAAAGGTGGTTTTAGGGAAAGCCTAGTTTGGGATGCATTAAAAATATGGAAAAATATCTAAAAATACTCTTTTAATATATATAAGAGAGTGGTGGAATCAATTTTACAAAATAAGGTTTGGAAGTGTGACATTTCGAAATAGTGACTAAAATGTAATTTTTGAAAAGTTCAGTGGTGACTGTTTTGTAAGGATTGAAACTTTGAATCTTTAAGGAGCTAATTTACCCAAGGAAGGATTTCTCCAGATTTTTCTTAATTGTAATGATTTTGTTAATGATTAATTAATTAAAAGAAGTGAGGGAAAACCATTTTTAGTTTTCATAACTAACTTTCTCTAAAATTTTCCCATTTCATTTTCTCTCAAAATTCTCTCAGCCAAACACATTTCCACAACAGCTTTTATTTTGATTTTCACACTAAATGATGAGGTTTCAATCATCAAAAGATTCCTAATCCTTTCTACATCAAATCCTCTTCATTTGCTCATTGAATTTTCAAGGATTTTGGCTCTAAACAAGGAGAAATCTACATTTAGAGGTAAGGATGTTCTTCTCCTCTAAATATTCAGTTATTTATTGAAATTCCCAAGTTCTCAATCCTTAAATTAAGTTTTATAAAAGGTTTTGATGTTGTGATCTTGATTTTGGCTTAAAACTCAAGATTTGGATTTAATTTTGAAGAAATTCGTAATGAATGCTTGAGCTCTGTTTTGAGATGTCTTTTTAAAGTATTTTGGATGTTTAATGATGTGTAATTGAGATCTAATCAATGCAATCCCGAATAGGTTGATTTTCCTAAGTTTTTACATGTGAAAATGGTGGTTTTTGGGGTGATCTTGGTGTTCTGTTGTTGCTGGAGGTATAAGGACGAGTTTAGATCCTTTTTAGATGTTAATTGATGTTTAAGAATGTTTAGAAGTGATGGATCATGGCTGGGTAATGTTGTGGATGAGTTTGGTAGTGATTTCGGTTGTGTTTGGTAGCCGAAATGTTAGATTTGTTGAGAGCAGCGAGTTTAGGTGTTGTGGCTGAAGATTTTAACGCATGATGATGCATTAATCCTCTACTTTGATGTGTTTAAAATAGGGGAGGCACATTCGGATCCTTGTGGTGTTGATCCGGAGGCTTGATTGGCGTTTCAACAAGCTTGCGAAACGGAATCGGTGAGTGAAGTTTGGTTTTCAGCTTTGAAACCAATGTTTGAAGGTTTTGGGAGCTTAGTTTAAGTCTAAGCAACTTAACTAAGCTCAATAGTAAGTTTTCGGAGAAACTCTCTCTTTGATGAACCATGAGATGGTTGGATGCAATGTGTATGTTTGCATGTTTTAAATTCTGTTTTGAAAGCATGTTTTAGCATGATTAATGCTGGTTTTGAAAGCCATGTGTTGAAGGATGCTCAAGGTAAGGGATCCTTGGTTTGACATTGATAAATGTGGTTTTGATGCATAGTGATGCATGATGGTTTAATGGCTTTGATTAATGCTTTAAAACAATGGATTGATGTTGATAATTGATGTATATTGGCAAGTGATGTGTTGGTTTTAAAGTACTTGAATCGGATATAGTTAGCCGGCTATAGGATTGGGTGCACCGTGAATAAAGTCGCCTTGGATGTTGAGGGGTTGTAATGGTACCGTAAACTCCATCCAAGTACACTAACGAGATGTCTAAGATCACAATGGTGGTTAAAAGTCCATGTGTGAATCTTGTGTTGTGTGTCCCGTGTTCTCGTTAGTGATGTTATACCACTACCGATGAGTGATGTGGAGGGGTTGTGATTGTACCGTTAAACTCCATCACGGGTGTTGAGGGGTTGTGATTGTACCGGTAAACTCCACCTTGTGTGTTTGGTAGTGTGTATGAAGCGTATGGGACAACGCTTGTAATCCGCGTATCCGATTGTGTTTTATGTGGAAAATGGTTATGGTATCACTTGGAAGCCAATATGACATGTTAATGTTTATAAAGCATGTGATGCTTGTTGTTTAAGACTTGTTGATGATTATAAAGCATGAGATGCTTGTTGTTAATGCATTGTTGCATGAAAATGATTTTTATGAATGAAAAGGCCTTATGAAAGGTGTTTTGTAAAAGTGCATTATTGTGTTGTTTCATTAGAGCATGCCTCACTAAGCATTTGTGCTTACGCTTAGGGGTGAGCAAAACTCGACTCGACTCGAAAAAATCGATATTTTTTTTTCAATTTCGAGTTATTCGAGTCGAGTTATTCGAGTTGTTCGAGTTATTCGAGTCAACTCGATTAACTCGAAAAAATTTCGATTTCGAGTCGGTTTGGAATTTGCCCAACTCGAAAAATTGAAAAATCGAAAAATCGAATTTTACAGTTTTGCAATTTAGTCACTGATTTCATTTTTCTTCAATTCCTCCTTCATTTTAAGTCAATTTTTGACCAAATTTGAACCACATATTCCTAAACCAGCGTAGAATACATATTTGTCTTCAATTTATATTTTTAAAATAAATTTCATATTTTTTCAATTCAGCCCCTTAACTTTGTATGATTTCCTCATTTCTTCAATATCTCCTTCGTTTTAAGTCAATTTTGACCAAAATTGAACCACATGCTCCTAAACCAATGTAGAAACTAGAATACCTATTTAGCTTCAATTCATATTTTTAAATTAAATTTTCTACTTTTGTAATTTAGCCCCTCAACTTTGAATGTTTCCCATTTCTTTAATTTCTCTTTCGTTTTAAGTCTATTTTTTACCAAAATTAAACCACATGATTCACTAACACTATATAATATCTATATAACTTCAATTCATATTTTTAACAAATTTATTCTTTTTTTTAATTTAGCCCTTTAACTTTATATTTTATTCAATTTGATCATTCAACCGATTTTTTTGTAATTTTTTTCTTTACATCAATTCATTGACTCATTTATACCCCCATCAGTACTTTATCCTTAAAAGTTCCTTATTTAAAAATAATATTATAAATATATTTTAGAAGTTTAGATGATATTTTTTTATTAAATAACATTACAAATCTTACTTATGCATGTGCAAAATAATATGAAGAAATATATATATATATATGAATAGAGAAAGTCGTTTAAATTAGAATCAAATCGTACTATAACATGGTAAATAATTACAATTAATTTTGTATAGAAACTCGAAAACTCGACAATATAATTCGGAACTCGAAAAAAGTTTGTTGCAATTCTCTTTTTTGAACTATTATGTTTTTGTTTTTATTGGTTTGTATCTTTTGACATGTGATGTTGGATTTTCTAAACTCTACTGTGTTATTTGCTTTAGTTATTAATATATTTTAGGGTACTCTTTTCCTCCTTCCGCTATCTTTGGTCTCGTCTTGGCGTTACCTAGATAAGAAGGAGGTTTTTAACGTGGCCCGTAATTTATAATGGAAGGTTGAGTTTTCTTTTTGTTGGTTTGATTGTTACAATTGAAATTTGGACAGGTTTACCTTGTTTGATGAAAAATGTGTTCTTATTTTTGTGCTTTTAGAATCATTGTATTGTTTAGTCATAAGTCAATTTATATGTATGTAGATATAATTCAAAATCTTTTTTTACACATGTGAAAAAATAATATGAAGAAATATATATGTAGATATAAATAAAAAAATGTTTAAATTAAAACCAAACTCGAAAAATCGAATCGACTCGAACTCGACTCGAACTCGCTAAAATCGACTCGAATCGAAAAAATTTCAATTTAAGTTCAAGTTGTAAAATATGACGATTGAACTCGAATAACTCGAATTTTTTTGACTCGACTCGACTCGACTCGCTCGAACGCTCACCCCTACTTACGCTCTCTTTCTTGAACCAATAATGCAGAGAATTGAAGTGCTTAAAGGGGAGCAAGGAGGCTAAGAATCCAAGGGAAGGCAAAGCTCATGTATGGTGACTATTTTTACAACATTATTAGCTTTTGATATTTGGCAATGGGAACCTAGGTTGTGTTTGTTGGGAGATGTTTTGGACTCCCTGAGCTTGGCATGATGCCTATGATGTTTTGGACTTGTAATTGGCCATTTTGGTGTTTGCTTTGATGGTTTAATGCTTGGATGGTTTTCAATAGTAGGATGCATGCCTATAGATTGTGGTTCTTCCTAATTGCTGCCATTAATGTGTTTTGATGATGCAAATATGTCCCTTGTATGCATGATGATCTGTTGGCATGATTAGGAGGTCATAAGGATGCGTATGAGTGGTTAATTGTATGTTAAACCAGAAAAATCTGCATTTTCTTGGCAGTCCGTATCGGAACGGGTGCTACCGTTTTGAAACGGGGGCCTGTAATGGCCTTCGTGTATCGAAACGGGTAGAGGGCGTTTCGGAACGGATTTGCCACTGTCAAGCCTTGTTTCGAAACAAGTCTCAAAACGAACCCGCGTTTCGGAACGGTCAACCCCTGTTCCGAAACAC
This sequence comes from Hibiscus trionum, assembly GCA_030270665.1. Classification (NCBI taxonomy): domain Eukaryota; kingdom Viridiplantae; phylum Streptophyta; class Magnoliopsida; order Malvales; family Malvaceae; genus Hibiscus; species Hibiscus trionum. The sequence goes on along the minus strand of BSYR01000026.1, from coordinate 31,873,016 downwards.
TTGACCGTTGGGCACTGATTTGAATAGTTTAAGGTTTGCGAGCTTTACATTTTAGTCCTGAATTTTGTATATGCAATTGCTTGAGTTTGAGATGCCCGTTTGAGGTGAAATTTGACAGAGAAGCATGTAATATGACTAATTTCATAATGGTAACTTAATAATCAGTTAAATCTTCTTAATTTACAGAATTTACATTTTGGTCCCTAAATGTTGTAAGTTGTGCAATTGAGTCCCTTATTGCTTTCCGATCGCCGTGCTTTTCATGTATGTTTTCCGCGAGGCTACGCTTAGGGTTAATATGCATCTAGACAAGATTAAAAAGAAAAAAGGGTCGTTAATCAAGGTTGACTTTCGGGTTGACTTTGGTTTTCCCTGTGTAATCTTCGTAGTTCGGGTCAACCGTCTAGGCCGAGCTAAGGGGGTTACATTCCTTCTTCAAGTGTTCTTCCTTGTGTGCATGGAGCTCCTCCTCAATGTTTGACTTTTTGATCACTCTCCATCACACCTAGCAAAAGACAATCAAGTAACTTTTGGTATCCAAATTGCTTTGGATCCATAGACGTTAGTAGCACAAAACTTAGTCCCCTTAGGAATTCATTTTTCAATTTCATCTTTTTTTGTTGAAGTACTTAGTCCTTTTGGTACCCAAATACTTCTAAAACATTTTCCGTTCACAAATCTAGGGGCACTAGATTGTCTTTGATAAAACTTTGATTTTCCAAAATCATTTTTCTTTTCCAGTTCTTTGGAAATCAAAATCTTTTCTTTCTTAAGATCATCAACTTTCCTTTGATGATCTTTTTTCATTGTTTGAAGCAAATTTTGTAAACTAGAAACTTCTTGCTCAAAATCTTTCAATTTTGCTTCAAACTCAAAATTGGTTTTTAAAAGCAAATCATTTTCATTTTTCAACTTTAAAATCATTTTTTTGTTTTTAGAAAATGAAGTCTTGAATTCAAAAACCAATTCATCATAGGCTTCTTGTAACTCATCAAAAGTATAGGAATTTGAAATGAATGAGTTAGAAGTTACCTCTCCCTCATTGAGGGCCATCGAGCATAGGTGGGCTACTTCATCATCAGTGGAGTCTTCACCACTCCATGTGGCCACATATGCTTGCTTTGAAGATGATCCCTTCTTGTTGGACTTGTGGGATTCCTTCATCTTCTTTCTCGATTCATGCCTTGAATTCTCCATTTTGCTCTTCATGAACCGGGCAAATTTTTTGAAGAGATAGACCATCTCTTCATCTTCACTTTCCTCCTCACTTGAATCTACATGATGACACGTGGAGGATTTGAGAGCAACGACACTTGCGTTGATGCCAAGCTCCATGATCTTCTTCTTCCCCATAGCTCTTATCTCTCCCCTCTTCTTCTCCTCTTCTTTGTTTTTCTTCATAATTTGATGAGTGAGAAGTGACCCCATGAGTTCATCAAGCTTCAAGGTCTTCAAATTCTTAGCTTCGATGATGGCGGTCCTCTTTGAGTCCCATGACTCGGGAAGGGAGTAGATGAGCTTTCGGACAAGCTTCTCTTCCGGGATGGCTTCTCCATAGCCTTTGAGACCATTGGTGATAGTGGAGAACCTATCAAACATCTTCTCGATGTTCTCTTCCAAATCCATCTTGAAGTTTTCATACGCTAAGGTGAGGAGCCCGATCTTGGTCTCCTTTACTTCGTTGGTTCCCTCGTATGTGACTTCAAGCTTGTCCCATACCTCCTTGGCACTCTCACAAGAAGACATCTTCTCATAGATGTTTGGGCCAAATGCACAAAAGAGGATGTTCAAGGCTTTGCAATTAAGCTCCATCTTCTTGCGATCTTCAGCACTCTATTCTGCTTTGCTTCGTTGAGGCACGAACAGACCATCTTCAACTATGTCCCAAAGTTTGTAGTCCTTTGACTTTATGAAGAACTTCATCCATGTCTTCCAATGGGCATAGTGAGTTCCGTCGAAGAAGGGCGGTTTGTCGATGGATTGCGCCATTGAGCCGGTTGATAGAAATGATGATCGAACTTGCCGGATCTTCTCAATAGGATGTTAACCCTCTTCAATTGAGCCAAGCTCTGATACCAATTGTTGGGATGTGTGGTGCTCGATTCGTTCAACCGTTCTTGCTCGCCAAGTGTGGAGAAGTGAGATAATTAGGTGTTTTTGTTGGAATGGAAAGATAGACAATTTACACAAGGATTTATAATGGTTCAACCTTCTAACCAAGGTCTACATCCACTACCTTAGCTTCCCACTAAGGATTTCCAAACAAATTCACTAAGAATTTCGTCCCCTTATCTCAATTTAGGAGGAAACCATTACAACGATCAAGCTTTCTACCCAAAGCTTGATCAAACACTCTCTTACACGAGAAAGACTTAGCAAACTAGAAATCCCTCTAGAAGGTATATGTTTGCACCATATTTAGCTCACTAGTGTTGTCTAAGCAAGAATGTACAATTAAAGCTCTAGACACAATTTGTCATCATAATGTTGTAACAATTGAAGCAGTAACCATTACTAGATGCTTGGAGGTCCCTTTTATACTCCTATTTGAGTTTGTAGTCGTTACTAGCCGTTGGGGTTGAATTGGAGCCGTTGGAGACTTAATTTCCCACCATAAATGCAGTTATGCTACTCCCCGTTTCGAAACGCTCGACACTGTTTCGAAACACTCTTGAAATAGAAAGAGCCGTTGCAGTACCCGTATCGAAACGTCCTTGGCCGTATCGGAACGCCATATCGAAATGCTTATCATCGTATCAAAACGATCTGCATTTAAATGTTAGTTGGGAAGTAGCCGTTGGGGGGTTTATGACCGTTGAGGTCAATGCCACGTAGGCGTATCGAAACGACAAAGGCCGTATCGAAATGCTAGGCAAAAAACTCACCTAGGAAAAGCCCGTTTCGAAATTCGTTTCGAAACACTTTGACACTGTAAGAACCCGTATCGAAACACCTAGGGGTGTTTCGAAACACCTGGATGGTTTTGTTGAAATTGGCTTTGAAAACACTTAAAACCTTTTGTAAATATCCCTTAAACATAGTTCCAAGTTGTTTGGACTTTAGAAATTGTTTTGAATTCTTTTTAACTTTGTCCAAAACATTTTTCAATTATTATATCAAAACATTAGTTCTACAAAGGGCTTCGGTGAGATCATTCCCTAAGACAAGCTTGTCTGGAAGCTACTCTACTCTCTTCCCGAATCATGGGATGGGAAGAGAACCAGAATCATCGAGGCGAACAACTTGAAGACGTTGAAGCTCGATGAGTTGGTAGGATCTCTCTTTACTCATGAGATCATGAAGAAAGGAAGAGAAGAAGAAAAGAAAATTGAAGAAAGAAGAGTAGAGAAGCTAGAGGTGGAAAATAAGAAACAAGGGATTGCTCTCAAAGCCTCACTACCACAAGAGGCGAGCAATTTAAGTGAAGAAGATGAATTTGAAGAATTGGTTATGATAGCCAAAAGATTCTCTCGGTTCATGAAGTCCAACCGGGGAAGGAAGTTCCAAAGAAGAAGAGACTTCAAGAACAAGAGCAAAGAAGAAGAAAAGGATCAACTCATTTTCTACAAGAGCAAGAAATTGGGCCACATTCGATTGGATTGCCCTCAACTCAAGAAGAATGAGTTCATTAAGAAGAAGAAGAAAAATGCCCATGTTGCTACTTGGAGCGATGAGGAATCATCGTCCGATGGAGAGGAGCATGAAGTAGCAAATCTTTGCCTCATGGCCATTGTTGACGATCATAAGGTAAACCTCAACTCATCTAGCTTTGATTTTACATTTGATGAGCTTCAAGAAGCTTATGATGAGCTATAAGAGGTTTATGACGAATTGGTTGAAAAATATAAAGAATCGGTTTTGAAAATCAAAAAGTTGATTTCTGATTTAAAATCCCAAAATAATTCTTTATCCAAAACCAATTCGAAACTTGAAGAGAAGATTTTAGTTTTAAAAGATGATTTAAAATATTTTCAAGATGAAAATGTTAATTTAAACAATCTTCTCTCAAAAGTTCATGACGATCACCACAAGGTGGTGAATGAACTTAAAGCTTATCTAAATGTAGTTGGGAAACCAAATTTTGAAAAAGGAATTTCTTCAAAACCCAACCATGTGAAGAGGAACTTTAAGGGCTACAAACAAAGAAGCTCTCAAAAGCATCATAGAGCTAAAAGAATTAGGAGTGTATGGGTTCCTAAGGAACTTGTAGCTTCTAATAATATTCATGCTATTTCTTCTTGGATTCCTAAGGGAACCAAGTATTTGGGAGCTAACTCACATGGACCCAAGATGGTTTGGGTACCAAAAATCAAGAACTAATCTTTGTTTGTAGGGGGAGCATTACTACAAGGCCAAAGCTTCAAGTCAAAACACTTGGTACCTTAATAGTGGATGCTCAAGACATATGACCGACGGCAAGAGTAGATTCATGGAGCTCAAGCCAAAGAGTGGTGGAGTAGTAACGTTTGGTGACAACTCCAAAGGCCACATTGAGGGTATTGGCTCTATTGGTAATCTCTCATCTATTCTCATTGAAGATGTCTTATTAGTTAATTGTCTTAAGCATAATTTGTTGAGCATTAGTCAATTGTGCGATAAAGGGTTTAATGTTCATTTTGATGTTAATGGGTGTAAAATTGTGAACATTAAAACAAATGAAATAATTCCCATTGGTCATCGAATAGGAAACATTTATATGGTGCATCTAGAAGACATACATACATCTCATGCATGTTTGATTGCTAGTGATGAAAATGATGCATGGTTGTGGCATAGAAAACTAGGGCATGCTAGCATAAGTGTCTTAGAGCAATTAGTTTCTCAAAATTTAGTTAGAGGTTTACCTAAGCTAAAATTCTCATTAGACAAAATTTGTGATGCTTGTGTCAAGGGTAAACAAAAACTTGCCTCATTTAAATCCATTAATGATGTTTCTACTAGTAGGGTTTTACAATTAATCCATATGGATCTCTTTGGGCCTATTAGGACTACTAGCTTGGGTGGAAAATCATATGCATATGTTCTTGTTGATCATTTCTCTAGATATACTTGGGTTCTATTTTTAAGTACTAAGGATGATGCTTTAGAAAAGTTCATCATATTTTCAAAAATCACTCAAAATGATCTTGGTCAAAATATTTGTCATATTAGAAGTGACCATGGAACCGGATTTCAAAATCTAGGTTTTGATGATTTTTTTAATACAAATGGTATTAGCCATAATTTTTCCGCACCTCGCACTCCTCAACAAAATAGGGTAGTTGAGAGGAAAAAGCGTACTTTAGAAGAAATGGCTAGAACCATGCTTTGTGGAAATAATTTGCCTAAATATTTTTGGGCGGAAGCCACAAACACGACATGTTATATTATAAATCGAGTAATGATTATGCCTATTTTAAAGAAAACTCCTTATGAGATTTTAAAATCAAAGAAGCCTAACATTAGCTATTTTCATCATTTTGGATGCAAGTGTTTTGTTTTAAACAATGGAAAAGATCATTTAGGTAAATTTGATGCAAAAAGTGATGAAGCTATTTTCTTAGGATACTCTTTAAACTCTAAAGCATATCGAGTATTTAAAAAAAGAACCTTAGTTGTAGAAGAGTCTATTCATGTGATTTTCGATGATAACCTCCTTCCGAGGAAGGATTCTTGTGATGATGATGATGATGTAGGGATCATTGAAGCCATTTGTGGTGAGCAACCATCAAAGGTGGATGAGGCTCCAACCAAGGAAAAAGCACAAGATCCTCCCATTGAAGCTTTAAAGGACATGACAATTGAGGAAAAAGAAGTGAGCTACCCAAGGGAACTCAACTATGTTAAGGGTGATGAAATCTTGGGTGATCCACCCAAGGGGGTAACTACAAGATCTTCTCTTAAATTATTGAATCATGTTGCATTTATTTCATGCATTGAACCTAAAAATATCAAAGAAGCATTAAAAGATGATTTTTGGATATTGTCCTTGCAAGAAGAGCTTAATCAATTTGAGAGAAGAAAAGTATGAACTTTAGTTGATAGGACTAGTAATAAATCCACTATGAGAACTAAATGGGTTTTTAGAAACAAACTAGATGAGAGTGACAACTGTGATAAGGTTTTAAAAATTTCAAGTTTTGAAAAACCTCAAAAAAAATCATTTGGAGTCGCCACCGGCCACTAAGGTAGGCTGGACACCATGAAAACTAAACCAGAGATTCATTTGAAAGGGTTCGAGAGTTGGTTACGTGTGGGGAAGGGTTAGCACCCCTATCACGCCCGGAGATCGGTACCAAAATAATTGTTGCTTTTTAATCAATGGAAATTATTTGAAATTTAAAGTGAATTTAATTAGAGGTTCTTAATTGAAAAATGAACTTTAATCGTACGAGCTTTATCAAATTGGCGATTTCGAATTAATTTGACATTTAATTAAAAAGGATGACAGTACACCGGACCAAAGACTAAACCGACATCATATAAGTCTGACTACCGTGTTAGTTTAGGGTTCGGATCCCGCACGTCACCTTTATGCATGATGCAAGCAATTAAAGTATGATGTCGTGGTCTTGTTCGTTTTAATTATCTAGAATTTACCTTTAGACGATGCGAATTAACCCGAATATTCGGGGAATATCCAATAAGCTAGGATATTTCGACCCGAATACGCGAATTAATATGTACCTCATTTTTACAATTAAAATTAATTATGATGCACATCAAAATATCAAAAGTCACATGATGACCATTTAGAGTGCATGTCACATATATTCGATCGATATAAAAACAAGCTATGCCCATATTAATAACATATACTACATACATAATAAAACTATATTATATGCATGAAACTATATATTATAAAAACATATGTTAAACAAGATTATATACAAGACATGCAATCATATATTATAAAATAAATAACATAACATACACCACATATTATATCCATTAACATAAACACATAAAACAAGAGCCGAATTTGAGAAAAAATAAATATGAGGCAAAAATTAAAATGCATGAAATGACAGGGACCTAAACAGTAAATTACCCACTAAAAAAAACTAATTAAAACGCGAAACGGGACCAAATTAAAAAAACGTGGAAAGCCTAAAGGACCAAAAGGGTAATTATCCCATTCGAAAGCTGATAAAAACAATTTAGGGACGAATTTGAAAGCACTAAATATGGAGGGACTGCGGAAGGGGTTTTAAAACACGGAATGGCTCGGGACGTAATTTAGAGAGCACAGAAGGGTTAAAAGAGAATTAAACCGATTTTAAAACTAAAAAAACATTATATAAGCCAAGTTAAAAACATTTTAACCTTTTTTTCACAAACCCTAAATACAGAGAGTCTCTCCCTCTTCTCTCGTCTGTAAACACCCAACGTCGGCGCCGTCGTTCCGGTCGCCGCTAGCCGGCGCTGGAACCCTAAAAATGACCCCCTTTTCCGACCTTTAGAAACCCAAAAAACCAGAAAACTTCTTTCGTTTCACGAAAACAGAACCCAAAACCGAGTTTTCGAAAGCCCCTTTATTAAAAAACCGAAACCCCAAATGAACTCCCCCGGTGGTTAGCGTCCCCTCCGACTCACCATGCACCACCTCTAGGAGGTCGGAAGGCTTTAGTCAAGAGGGAGATCGAACCGACGCGAAGGTAAAAATGATTCAACCCACTGTTTTTTTATTATTTTACTTCGAAATGAAAATGGAAATGAAGATGATGATACCTCTGTGAACTCGAGGTTTTGGTTGCTTCTATTTCTCTCTGTATTTTCCCGTAAAGCTTGGGATTACATTGCTTTGGTTTCAGTTTTATAGCACCGAAATTACATCATTTTTTATTTACATGAAATCGTTCGAAATATTCTTTTGGCTGCCTTTGATATCTCTTGTTTGTATGCATCTGATTTGTTTGTTTTGCCACTGATTTTTCGGTTATTTTGTGCGTTTTTGTTTTTGACACTTTTGTTTCCATGCATGTGAGGCCGTTCGGGATGGAGGGGGAACCAGTGGAGAGCTACGGGGCGTCGACGCTGGGATCTGGAGAGGTGAGGATATGGACGGTCTGGAACTGAAGAGACTCGAACTTGCGCGCGTGGAAAGCTGAAGGATCGCGTGTGCGGAAGTTTGAGAGCTGGGCGTGGTCCGCACGCGCGGTGGACGTGATCTCGACCGTCTGATGCGTTCCCGATCCAAGGGCTGCGGTTGATACGGCGCAGAGCTTGAGGGAGCTCCTAGGGTTTTTTCGCCAGGGGCCATCTGGACCGTTTGATCAGATGCCCTTGATCTGACGGTCCAGATCCGGCTGCGCAAGACACAAAGATATGCAGTTAGGGTTTTTTTGGTTAGGTTGGGTTTGGGCCAAACGAGCCCTATGTAATTAAAATTTTGGGCTTCTTTTTAAATGTAAATGGACTTAAATAAGACTTGGGCTTTTATTATTAGTATTGGCTTTTATTTAATATCGGGCATACTTTATATATATATATTACTCCCTCCGTCCCATAAAAATGTCTCTTATTGACTTTTTAAAAGTCAAAATTTTTAAACTTTGACTATTATTATATTAAATATTTTAAATAATTAAATTTTATAAAATATATATTTGAAAACTACTCGATTAGAGGTTTTTGAAAATATATTTTTTTATATTTTTATCAATGATACATTTTAAATAATTATGAGTCAAAGTTGAAAAAATTGACCCAAAAAAAGTCAATAAGCGACAAAAATTGTGGGACGGAGGGAGTAGTTTTTTTTTTCTTCAGATTTGTTTCAACAACAACAACAACAACAACAACAACAACAACAACAACAACAACAACAACAACAACAACAACAACAACAACAACAACAACAATAATAATAATAATAATAATAATAATAATATATGATAATGATATTAATAAACAAAACACTAATAATAATTATAATAATATTAGATAGTAATAATAATAATAGATAACAATAATAATAATAGTAATAGTATACGATAATAACAATAAATAGCAATAATAATAGCAATATCGGTATATAGTAATAATAGATAAATACAACATTAATAATAATGATATATATATATACTGTTTGTTGTCTTTTTTCTTTTTTTAGTTTTTAGTTTTTATTTTTAATTATTCGATATATATATAATTAAGAAAAGTAATAAAGCCCATTATTTAAAAAATGAAAACGGGTTAACACCCCGGAAAAAAATAGGAGATTACAGCTGCCCCATTTTGCTTATACTTGTGGAACAAGAATAAAGCAAAGGCCATAAACACCAATTTTGTCCAACTTCCCTATTTGGATCCCGAGTCACCATGCACTTGAACTACTGGCGGTTCGAAAGTCGGTACGGGAAAATGTAACGGTCGCGGAGGCCTGAAGCTGTTTTTCTCATTTCAACATTCTTCAACCCTTCGAGGACCGAACATATTGACAATTAGTGAAAAATAAAAGCTCCGTTCTCAAAGTGCCCGAACGGATAGGTGGGTTCCATTTTCCTCACGCCCGAACGGATAAGCGAGTCTCCATTCTCAAAAAACCCGAACGTATAGGTGGGTTCCATTCTCCTCATGCCTGAACGGATAGGCGGGTTCCATTCTCTTTATGCCTGAACGGATAGGCGGGTTCCATTCTCCCCATGCCTGAACAAATAGGCGGGTTCCATTCTCCTCACACCTGAACGGATAGGCGGGCTTCCATTCTCAAAATGCCCGAACAAATAGGCGAGTTCCATTCTCAAAATGCCTGAACGGATAGGCGGATTCCATTCTCCTCATGCCTGAACGGATAGGCGGATTCCATTCTCCTCATGCCTGAACGGATAGGCGGGTTCCATTCTCCAAATGCCCGAACGGATAGACGAGTTCCGTTCTAAAAAATGCCCGAACGGATAGGCGGATTCCGTTCTTCTCATGCCTGAATGGATAGGCGGGTTCCATTCTCCTCATGCCTGAACGAATAGGCGGGTTCCATTCTCCTTATGCCCGAACGGATAGGCGAACTTCCTTTTACTGGAAAGCTTTAATATACCTGTCGAAAATAGGAAAAAATGATATGATGATGTGAGTTAGCGTGCCCCTAATCGTAGGGATGCCTAACTACAAATGATGCATGGATTATGACATCAAAATTGCTCAGACGCTTTCACTCTTCGGATTGGTCAATCTTGACCTTCTTCTTTTTCTCAATCTCTTCTGGCTTTCTTATCTTTGCCAAATCTCCTTCCTTTGTCTAGTCTTGAAAGGTAACTGCTGACTTTCACTGGTCAGACTGGACATAACACTTCTCGTGGTGCTCATTCTCGTAACGTTGCCCCCATTCAATCTGGGTCTTCAACCATTTTCTTTGTCTTAACTCAACATGACGACTTTTCTCTTTTCTCAACATTAGGGGAAGCACATGCCCCCAAGCCCCTGAACTTTTCTCTTAAGTTCATTAAGGTCCGCTTTCATTTTCTGAACCAATCAAGTCATTTCGACAAAAACTCGCTTCAAGTCCCTAAACTGTAGCATGTATAAACTTACTACATTCCTCACCATGGCCACTAGTGATCTATCATTTGCATTCATGACCTTGCATTCTAAACTTTATCCCTGAAGCAACGGGAAGGAAATTTTTTTTGTGTCTACAAAAAATTTAGATTGCCTCTTCCAATTTCAAAAATGAGATGCATTTCAAAAACTAGACTTTCTTTTCAAATTATGGATATATCAAGCTAGAGTAAATACCCCAAATATCAAGTGCACGAACGACACTACTATGGCTTACCAAGGATTGCCTCAAGCATCATGTGTCTAGGAGACCTCGAAAGCTGAGCTGATGTCTGAAAATGTGAAATACTCTCCGAGCTATTTCAGCTTTTTAACCAATTAGACTTATCTTTTATAGGCTTTGCCTTTATCATTATTACTTTGTCTCAATTCTTTATGATTTTGGGGAAGTCAACTCATCACATTCCTTTGGCTCGAAGTAAATGATGGAGCAAACAACAAAACCCCGAGCTACTCGGTATTGTCATGATTTGAAAATATGACCATCACTCATGAAGCAAAAATTTGATTCGAATGATGCATAGCAACCTTATTGGTCTTTTTTCTACAGCGGAGTGCCCCAAAAATTCCACACTCGTATCCGAAAATGCCTATTTCCAGGCTTCGAACATTGGAGTGCTTTTGTTACGCTTTTATTATTCTCTAAGTTTCTTGTTGAGTGTGTAAAAGTTCTATTATTTACACCCTTTTTAACCCATATTTCTGCTGCATTCAAGCATCATTGCATTGCATTTAGGTTAGTTTTCAGTAAAACACCACAAAAGGATTAAAAGCACGGATTCTACTAAAAGATGGCTATTTTTGCAGGTATCTGCCATAGTAGACGTTGAAGGCAGGAGCAGGGCAGAGAAGCAGGAAAGCTGAACTGGACAAGCAGACGAAGAAGACGAAGCTGCCATGGACCTGTCGTGACAGCAAGGTGACAACAGCCTTATGAAGAGGAAAAGCAAAGTGGACCTCGATAGATAGAGAAAAATCTGCTCGTCTGTCGTGTGAAAGCCACATATTTTTCCAAGCCCCGGATCAAAAGATATGTCAAGCCAAAGCTCAAGGAGAGGAAATTCCTAGAAACAAGGATGCGGCTGGAAAGTAGGAGTCTTTAGAGATTTAGTCTTTATTAGAATCTTACTTTTAATTAAAGTTGTAATCCTTGTCACCTTAGAGGACTTGAGCCCAAAGCTTATATAAGGGCATAGATTTAACCTAGGAGGCACAACCGATTACCCCATAACCGAAACCTAAACCCCCTGTCGTCCACCCGTCACCGACATGTTCTAAATTCCCCCTAGGGCTACGGGTTGTTTTGTAAAGTAGTTGCAAGGGTTGTTTTGTTTTAGGATTTTTCAGTTCAATAAAATAAACTTCAAGTTCTCTTATTTTGGTTTTAATATATTGCAAGAGCATCGGGAGAGCATTGTGAGGTTATCCATTTACTTAGCATCGGGAGAGTTAAGTATACGAAAGAAATAAGAGCAAGTTCACTAGTTTATAGTTGAACTATCTTGTGCCTAGGGATAGGGCAAGGTTAAGTGGCTAAATAAGAATTCATTCACATCGGTGTTCATCCTTCGATTCACGCCGGGAGGTATCATCAAAGACGTGATCATCGACAGACTTGGACCTAGGGATAGGCCAAGGCAGATCTGGAATTCTTGCCAAGCTTGAAGTACGGAGTTGGTGTGTCTGCTGCCGCGACAGCTAACGGACAGCCGCCGCGACAGGTGCTGTCGGCGACGGGAGCGACGACAGATCTGGAATTCCTAAGCAATCCAATACCTGCACTACCGAGCAATTCAATACCAGCCCATTCTCTCTATCCTAATTTCTTTACTCTTTATTTCCAGTTCTCTTTATTATTTCGTGACAAATCTTTAAACTATTTTCTTTACTTCGTGCAGTAAACAAGGTGAAGCTATTAGCCCAATCCCTCGGGATTGGCAACATAACTACATCTTTCTTTTATTGCACTTTTCGCTTTTATTTTTATTTTTATTTTTATTTTTATTTTCGTTTTTATTTTTATTTTTCTTTAATTTTTCTTTTGTGCTTTCAACTCTCGCTTTTCACGAGGTTTTCTTGTTTATGCACAGATCTAAAAGAGGCGAAGATCCTGAATATAAATTAGATCCGGAAATCGAACGTTCCTTTAGTCTCAAGAAACAACTTCGCCGACTTTTAGACAGAAACGAATATCTCGAGGAACAGCTAGAGAAGATGGGTCATAACCAACCTGCTGGTGGTTTCATACCACCCCTTGGCAATAATAACCCACCTGTCGTCGATCCGCCCGCAGCAGGTGGATGACGGTCATGTCGTGACTACATGCTGAATGATCATGTAGAGCTGGAGACCACGCTGCCGGATATTGATGTTGATAACTTCGAGCTTAAACCTGTCATGTTTAGTATGATCAACAACGCCGGACAGTTTAGTGGTTCTGCGAAAGAAGATGCTAGTGAGCATCTCAAAACGTTCAAGGAGATCTGTGGTTCGTTTAGACTGCCAGGAGTTAATCCGGAGATACTGAGGCTTCGGTTATTCTCTCACTCCTTGAGGGACAGAGCTAAAACTTGGTGGAATAAACTAACACCGGGTTCTATTATGACTTGGGCAGATCTAACTCGTGAATTCTTATCTTGTTTTAATCCTTCACATTTATCTGAGCAATTACGTAACGAAATTGCTACTTTTCAACAGGAAGATGACGAGCCAATGCACAAGGCCTGGGACAGGTTTACTACTCTTCTTCGGAACTGCCCAATGCATGGATTCCCCGTCTGGAATCAGGTAACTAAATTCTATAATGCTGCTAACTTACAAACTCGCATTAGAATTGATTCTGCAGCAAATGGACTATTATTGGATAAAGATCCAGACGAGGCGCTGCAAGTTTTGAAAAATCTGGCTAAGAATGAGGAGCAGTTTCCGACTGCAAGAAGAGGGGGTAAACGGGTACTTGCTGTCAAGGATTATGAGGCCGACAGCACTATGAAATCACAAGTAGCATTCCTTACTAAAGCAATGAAACGATTATTAAATGAAGATGAATTACAAGGATTTGCTGTCGAGGAAGTTTGTACTATCTGTGACGGAAATCATAGTAGGGATGAGTGCCCTATAAATGTAGAAGAGGGAAAATATGTTGGAAGTTACAAGCCAAACTACAATTCCAACAACTACAACCCTAATTGGAGGAAGGATCCCAAATTTTCCTGGAGTAATCCTAACAATGCTCTGAATCCGCAAGCATATAATCAGAATCAGGGGGGTCCTAGATTGTTGACACGACAGCAACTGCCGCCGCAAAACCTGCCGCAGCAGCAGCAACAGCAGCCACCACCTGCCACGAGTAGTATATTGGAGCAGACTCTGGCCACCTTTATGTCTCAGACCGGTACGTATATGGAGAATATAAATCAGTTTGTCAAGAAGACGGAAAATTTTATAGATAAAACCGAGATGAGAATGACAAACCATGAAGCTACCTTGAAATCTCTAGAGACACAAATGGGTCAGGTATCGCAACATATTAAACCAAGGCAGAATGGAGGATTCCCTAGCAATACTGAAAATGCTAGACCGCCCCCACATGAGAAATGTAAGGCGATTACTACTAGGAGTGGGAAAAAGTTACCAGGGCCGGAAAAAGAAGCTGAAACAGAAAAGGAACCTGCCTTGGATAAACCTGCCGAGGAAGCTGCCCCAACAGGTGATAAACAGACTGCTGCCGATGAGCCTGTCACGACAGCAGAAGCGACAGAGGAGAAAAAAGATGATTATCGTCCTCAGATTCGCATGCAGTGGGAAGGACGCATTGCTGATTATCGTCCTCCACCACCTTTTCCTCAACGGATACAACAAGCTAAGCATGAATCTCAACTTAAAAAGATTTATGATATTTTTAAACAGGTTCATATTAATATTCCGTTGTTAGATGCTGTTAGGGAGATGCCCGGTTATGTTAAATTTCTCAAGGATGTTATGTCGAAAAAATCTAAACTTGGGGAATTTGAAACGGTAAGGATGCAAGAAGGTTGCATGAGTATTCTTCATTGGCAGCCACCCCAGAAAAAGAAGGATCCGGGGAGCTTCATCATACCTTGTGTAATCGGCGACAAATTCGTGGGTAAGGCACTTTGTGATCTTGGAGCTAGTGTTAATCTAATGCCCAAATCTGTTTTTCAAAAATTAGGTATTGGCAAGGCGCGGCCCACGAAAGTTACCCTACAGCTAGCCGACCGCTCTTACGTTCACCCCGAGGGAAAAATTGAAGATATTTTGGTAAGAGTGGATAAGCTTATTTTTCCTGCTGACTTTCTTATTTTAGATTGTGAGGCAGATGAGAACGCACCAGTCATCCTTGGGCGACCCTTCTTAGCCACGGGAAGATCATTGATTGATGTGGAGAAAGGAGAACTCACCATGCGCGTAAACGATCAAGAAATTAAGTTGAATGTTCTCCAAGCAATGAAACATGCTGATGTGGATGAGGAATGCAAGGCCATCATTGAGGTGACCTTTGATTACCCCTGCATCAGGTCGGGCTGCCGTGATATAAAATTTGGTCACTGCTGCGACAGCCACCTACAAGCCTGTCACGACAGCGATGACGATAGCAACGACAACAACACCGACGACAGCAACTCCTCTGAATCCGATACATCTGATACTGAAGGTCATGAGGAGGTAAACTGGTTAGACCATCGTCCAGGTAAGTTATTCGAACCCTTGAATTACACTTCGGATAACCATTTAATCCAAAAGCCCTCTACTGTTGAACCACCTGTCTTAGAACTTAAGCCCCTGCCAGGGCAGCTTAAATATGCTTATCTTGGTTGTGATGACACACTGCCCGTAATCATCTCTGCTAAGCTGCCGCAGGAACAAGAACGACAGCTGATCGACATGCTAAGGCAGCACAAAAAGGCGATTGGATGGACGATAGCAGACATTCAGGGCATTAGTCCGGCAATATGCATGCACAAAATCCTCCTAGAGGAAGATCATAAGCCGACCATTGATGCCCAAAGGCGGTTAAACCTTGCGATGAAGGAGGTAGTGCGTAAAGAGATAATTAAATGGTTAGATGCTGGTATTATTTACGCCATCTCCGACAGCAAATGGGTAAGCCCGGTGCAATGTGTTCCCAAGAAAGGAGGCATGACCGTAATAACCAACGAAAACAATGAGTTAATCCCAACCAGGACTGTGACTGGTTGGAGGGTTTGTATGGACTATCGGAAGCTTAACAAAGCTACCCGAAAGGACCACTTTCCTTTACCCTTTATTGATCAAATGCTTGATAGATTAGCGGGTAAGCCTTACTATTGTTTTCTTGATGGTTACTCAGGTTATAACCAAATTGCTATTGCACCAGAGGACCAAGAGAAAACGACTTTCACATGCCCCTACGGAACGTACGCATTTAGGAGGATGCCGTTCGGCCTATGTAACGCACCTGCCACCTTCCAAAGGTGCATGATGGCTATATTCTCCGACATGGTAGAGGATTTCCTTGAGATTTTCATGGATGATTTTTCCGTCTTTGGAGACGATTTTGAGAACTGCCTCGGCAACCTTCAAAAGGTTCTTGAAAGATGTGAAAAAGCTAATCTTGTTCTAAATTGGGAAAAGTGCCATTTTATGGTGGACGAAGGGATAGTCCTTGGCCATAAGATTAGCTGCCGTGGGATAGAAGTCGACAGGGCTAAGATTGAAGTCATAGAGAAGCTGCCGCCGCCAACAACAGTCAAGGGCATTAGAAGTTTTTAGGGCATGCGGGTTTTTATCGTAGATTCATCGCAAATTTCTCGAAAATCACGAAGCCCCTATGCCATCTCTTAGAGCAGAACCGACCTTTTGACTTTAATGAAGAATGTACTGAAGCATTCAAGGTTCTGAAGGAAAAGTTAGTGACAGCCCCCATAGTACAACCACCAGACTGGACACAGCCATTCGAGATCATGTGTGATGCTAGTGACTATGCTGTCGGGGCAGCACTTGGGCAGCGCAGAGATAAGCTGTTTCACGTCATATACTATGCCAGCAAGACGTTGAATGACGCCCAAGTGAACTACACCACCACAGAAAAGGAGCTGTTAGCTGTGGTATTCTCCATCGACAAGTTTCGTTCTTACATACTTGGAACGAAAGTAATAATACACACCGACCATTCTGCCCTCAAGTATTTGTTCGCAAAGAAGGACGCAAAACCTAGGTTGATACGATGGATATTGCTATTACAAGAGTTCGACCTTGAGATTAAGGACAAAAAGGGGACAGAAAATCAGGTGGCAGACCACTTGTCTAGGTTGGAGACGGGACAGAGTCTACCGTTAGATGAGACACACATACTGGAGACCTTCCCAGATGAGCAGCTCTTTGCTGCCGCAATCGCTGTCGCGACAACCATGGCGGCAGGTAAGTCTTCTAACCTTCCCTGGTATGCTGATTTCGTTAATTTTATAGTTAGCTGAATATTACCTTCTGATATTAATTATCAAGCAAGGAAGAGGTTCCAAAATGATGTTAAAAATTATTATTGGGACGAACCTCTTCTTTTCAAAATGTGCGCAGATCAGGTTATAAGGAGGTGTGTACCACAAGAAGAGCAAGAAGACATTCTCCATCACTGCCATGCTTCACAATATGGAGGTCACTTAGGAGGCAACAAAACTGCTGCCAAGGTGCTGCAGTCAGGGTTCTACTGGCCGACACTGTATAAAGATGCACAGGATTTTTATAAAAACTGTGACAGGTGCCAGCGGACAGGTAACATCTCGAGGAGAAACGAGATGCCACTGCAGAATATTCTAGAAGTCGAGATCTTCGACGTTTGGGGGATTGATTTTATGGGACCATTCCCATCGTCATGTGAAAATTTGTACATCCTCCTAGCAGTGGATTATGTCTCCAAGTGGGTTGAAGCAATCGCAACTCAAAAGAATGATGCCAAGACGGTCCAAAAGTTTTTGCATAAAAACATTTTTTCTAGATTTGGCATCCCTAGGGCGATTATCAGTGATGAAGGGAGACATTTCGATAATAGGGTAATTGCTGCCGCCTTGAAGAAATATGGTGTCAAGCACAGGATCGCGACAGCATACCACCCACAGACCAATGGACAGGCTGAGATATCCAATAGGGAAGTGAAGAACATTCTTGAAAAGATGGTTAAACCAACGAGGAAAGATTGGTCTTTACTTCTAAATGATGCATTATGGGCATACATGACATCTTTCAAGACTCCATTGGGCATGTCTCCATACCGACTGATTTATGGAAAAACCTGTCACTTGCCTGTCGAGATCGAGCACAAGGCATATTGGGCAATCAAGGCAGTGAATATGGACTTGGACAAGGCCGGCCAGAAAAGATTACTAGATCTGAACGAGATGGAAGAATTACGGACAATGGCCTACGACAACGCAAGGATCTACAAGGAAAAAACAAAGAAGTGGCATGATAAGAAGTTGCTGCCACGACAGTTCTGCCCAGGGCAGCTTGTGTTGTTGTTCAATTCTAGGTTGAAACTCTTCCCAGGAAAGCTTAAATCTAGATGGTCTGGCCCGTTCCAAGTGGTTCAAGTTTTTCCCCATGGTGCCATCACAATTCAATCATTAAAAGACGGGCACCAATTCAAAGTCAATGGACAACGCCTCAAGCACTATCAGGGGACTGAAGCCCCAGGAATACAGGAAGTGGTTACTTTAGGAGATGCCCCACAAGGCATCCCTAATTTAACCTAATTTTTATTTATTTATTTATTTATTTTATTATTATTATTATTATTTATTAGGAAATTAGATTATTTGAATAATGTTTTATTTTTCATTTTCTGCTTTTAGGAAATAAAGGAGTCAAGAAGAAAGGGAGAAGTGACCCAAGCCCACCGCCCATCCATCAGCCCAATAAAGCCCATTTATGGAGACCTGTCGTTTCGGCTGCCGCCGCGGACGGATTTGACAGGCTGTCAATAGACTGACATTGCAGACGCAGAAGCGTGCGGCAGACGCATAATAGACGCATAAATGCGTGTCAGACGCGTCAGACACGCTAAATCCAATCTGCCGCTCCGTTATTCCCGCCTGCCGTTGCGGCATTAAATGGGCAGCTAATCGACCGCTATAAAACCCCATTCTCATTCTCATTTTTCTCACTTCTGCTTTTTCTTCTTTATTTTCTCCTCTAGTTTTCTTTGCTTTCTTCAGATTTCACAACCCTTGCAACCAACATGTCTACTAGACAGACCCGTCGTAGTGCTGCCTCAGCATCTTCTTCGGCAGCAGGCAGCCCACCGACAGACACCTCTCCTAGAGGAACAAAGCGACCTGCCTCCGATGACAGCCCGCTGATCCGGAGAAAATTGGAGAGTGACTTTACGAGGGTCAAGAGGATTAAACACGTGGCAGACAAGAAACGGTTGCCCAAGGCTAGCACCACCACCACCAGCAGTTGGGACAGTGGCAGCAGCTCCGATGTTCAGCTCGTGGAGCAACCTGTCCCCGAACCTGCCTCTGAACCTGCCCAGCCTCCTCCACAGCCCAGACGCCGACGGCAGATCCGAGTCAGCAGCAGCAGCGAGGACAGCGACTGAAAATTTAAGTTTTTATTTTCTCTTATTGCTGCCTGCTTTTATCTTTTGTGATGTACTTTTCTTTTCATGTTTTTGTTTTTCTGTCATTTTGCATTGAGGGCAATGCAACCCTTGAGTTTGGGGGTGGCAACCCTCCATCATTAATGGAGTCTTAAGTACATCGTTTTATTATTTGTTGTGTCTTTTATTTATTTAATCTAAGCTCTTAAAAAAAAGATTAAACTGTTGGCTTAAAACTGTGAAGTTAACTTACCTGTCATGACATCTCTGTCGTGGCAGCATCTTTAGGACAGGTTAAGGAGAAGTTTAGAGCCTTTCTATAGTTCTGAAAACTTAAACACCATTGTGACTGTTATACTGCTTAGATTTCTTTTAGCCAAACTAGAATAGGAAAGCTTAGCACTTAGAGTAGAAAAGAGACTAGAATCTCAGGAAACCTAGAGGTGCCTATCACTGGCTCTAGGCAGATAACCAGAGAAAAACTTCTAGAGGTGCCTATCACCGGCTCTAGACAGTTAACTAGAGGTGCCTGAAATACTGGCTCTAGTAAAAGAGAAGAAATTTGAAAAAAGGAAATAACTAGAGGTGCCCAATTCTGGCTCTAGTAAGAAAAAGAAAGAAAACAGTCTCGTAGGAAAAACTCGAAACAAGCTAAAAGTCAAATATTCTAGTGAAACTAAGAGAGTCTTAGCATATAACTGTTCACAAGCATGCACACACTGCACGAGAGCTATAGGGAGATTCCGGACATATCCTAACCTTTCCGACAGGTTGCAGCCGCCATAGAGAACGAGCGACGGGTAAGGGACAGTTCACTGTTTGAAGGCCAACACAATTTTTTTTTTCCAGTTTTCATTTAGGTCTAATTGCTTGAGGGCAAGCAAAAACTTGAGTTTGGGGGTGTGTTGAGTGTGTAAAAGTTCTATTATTTACACCCTTTTTAACCCATATTTCTGCTGCATTCAAGCATCATTGCATTGCATTTAGGTTAGTTTTCAGTAAAACATCACAAAAGGATTAAAAGCACGGATTCTACTAAAAGATGGCTATTTTTGCAGGTATCTGCCATAGTAGACGTTGAAGGCAGGCGCAGGGCAGAGAAGCAGGAAAGCTGAACTGGACAAGCAGACGAAGAAGACGAAGCTGCCATGGACCTGTCGTGACAGCAAGGTGACAGCAGCCTTATGAAGAGGAAAAGCAAAGTGGACCTCGATAGATAGAGAAAAATCTGCTCGTCTGTCGTGTGAAAGCCACATATTTTTCCAAGCCCCGGATCAAAAGATATGTCAAGCCAAAGCTCAAGGAGAGGAAATTCCTAGAAACAAGGATGCGGCTGGAAAGTAGGAGTCTTTAGAGATTTAGTCTTTATTAGAATCTTACTTTTAATTAAAGTTGTAATCCTTGTCACCTTAGAGGACTTGAGCCCAAAGCTTATATAAGGGCATAGATTTAACCTAGGAGGCACAACCGATTACCCCATAACCGAAACCTAAACCCCCCTGTCGTCCACCCGTCACCGACATGTTCTAAATTCCCCCTAGGGCTACGGGTTGTTTTGTAAAGTAGTTGCAAGGGTTGTTTTGTTTTAGGATTTTTCAGTTCAATAAAATAAACTTCAAGTTCTCTTATTTTGGTTTTAATATCTTGCAAGAGCATCGGGAGAGCATTGTGAGGTTATCCATTTACTTAGCATCGGGAGAGTTAAGTATACGAAAGAAATAAGAGCAAGTTCACTAGTTTATAGTTGAACTATCTTGTGCCTAGGGATAGGGCAAGGTTAAGTGGCTAAAGAAGAATTCATTCACATCGGTGTTCATCCTTCGATTCACGCCGGGAGGTATCATCAAAGACGTGATCATCGACAGACTTGGACCTAGGGATAGGCCAAGGCAGATCTGGGATTCTTGCCAAGCTTGAAGTACGGAGTTGGTGTGTCTGCTGCCGCGACAGCTAACGGACAGTCGCCGCGACAGGTGCTGTCGGCGACGGGAGCGACGACAGATCTGGAATTCCTAAGCAATCCAATACCTGCACTACCGAGCAATTCAATACCAGCCCATTCTCTCTATCTTGATAACTCAATTCTTTTATTTGCGTTTTTATCTTATTATTCTCGTGACAACTCTCAAATATTTCTTTTACTTTCGTGCAGTAAATCAAGGTGAAGCTATTAGCCCAATCCCTGTGGAGACGATATCCGATACTTCGTATCACTTTACTACTTGCGTCGTGTACACTTGCACTACAATTGCGATAGAATCTTTTACACGCAACATTTCTCTCATTTTCTTTTTCTTTTTCCTTTCTTCTTTTTTTTCTTTTTTTTATTTTTATTTTTTTTCTTTTTCTTTTTCTTTTTCTTTTTCTCTTCTTCTTATTCTTTTTTTTAGCACGGAAGATTTCTGGTTATTCTCCCGAAGGCCCTAATGCTATGTGTACTTAATAGATGACCAAATTAACTTGGAGTGTAAGTCACATATTCATCATCTTCGCAGCTTTCGATTTCCACTAGACAAAGGTTGCTCGAAATCAACCTTTGGGTCAAGGTCCATGTCCCTTGTGCAATTGATATACGGGGACTCAATAGAAAAATATATACACAAAATGAAGAGATAATTGAAATATAATGCATCCTTTCATTGAAATTTAAAAACATGCAGTCTTAGGCCCTTACAAAAAGATCTTTGCTACCTTCGGGCAAATGGTAGCAAAGTTGATTCCACACATTACTTCAAAGAAAAGATTAAAATGCAATGGAATGAAAACAAGGAAAAACCAAACACGAAGCAAACTTGGATGCATTAGAACTCTTGACCACCGCTAGACTGGCCATTCATCACAACCCTTAAGCTTCCTCGAGGAACTCAATCTCTTTATTGTCCATCAATTCCTGAACCAACTGCTTAAATTCTGGACAATTCTGAATCTCATGCCCTACAGCTTGATGGTACTCACAAAACGACTCATGGCCATCATATGCTCCCTTCGTACCACTCTCAATCAAGCCCGTCGTGCACATCTATTCGTACACCCAACTCAAAGGGGACCTAACTTCCGATACTTCCATCCTCACTTTCTTCTCATCTACCTCTTTGAGGGCATTCACGCCTCGTCCTCCATGGTTTGGAAGTGGATTTCTCACCACATTGGGCCTCTCTAACTCGAGGACCCCGGTGTTGATCATGTTTTGCACGAGCTTCTTGAACACTGTGCAATTTTCTATCGCGTGCCCCGATACTCCACCGCGGTACTCACAATGTGCTTTCTCATCATACCATGGAGGGTAAGGTGGCTGGAAGGGAGTAACATGATATGGACAGGCCAGATCGGCCTCGTATAGGTGTTTGTACACTTCCTTGTATGGCATGGGTAGAGGGGTGAAGGAAATCTTCTCTTGTTCCTTCTTGGGAGCCCTACTTTCTCTTCGGTTTGAGCTTTGCGCATTCCCGATTGCGGCTCGAGGCGGTGAGATTGTGAGATGCTTAGGAGCCTCGTAGGTGCTAGTGTTGTTCACCTCGTGATCTTTCTTCTTGAACTGATTTCGAGCATTCTCTTCTCCATCAATTCTACCACTCTTGATAGTTGCCTCGATACATTCGCTGGTCATAACCATATCTGAGAAATTACCGATAGGGTTGCTTATCATGCAATCATAGAGGGTTCCCTTCAAAGTATCAACAAACATAGGAGAGATCTCATTCTCACGGAGTGGAGGTTGGACTTGTGCCGCCACATCTCGCCAACGCTGGGCGTATTCACGGAGGCTCTCATTGTGCCTTTGCTCCAAACCTTGTAGCATGAGTCGTTTTGGGACCATATCAGTTATGTACCTATACTAATCTGTGAAAGCATTGACCAAATTCTTCCACGACCTAATCTGATTATGAGTCAACTGATTGTACCACCTCACCGCGGGCCCTGCTAAGCTATCTTGAAAGCAGTGAATTAGCAACCTCTCGTTGTCGATGAAACCCGTCATCTTTCTACAGAACATGGTTATGTGGGCAGTAGGGCAAGTTGTCCTTTCAAACTTCTCAAACTCCAACGTCTTGAACTTGGGAGGGATTATCAGATCTAGAACCAAACTGAGATCTCTAGCATTCATCCCATATGCCCCCTCTTCCCCCTCCTTTGTTCAGAATTTCTCCTCGAGGTCCTTCCGGGTCTCTTCTAGTTGCTTCGAGAACTCCGCCTTGACCTTGTTAAAATTCTCAATCTCATCCAAATCTGGGACACTATCCCCGACATTCTTCACATGATTAAAAACTAGACCCGATGGAGCATGGGTCGAGGCGCCCGCCTGATGCGATGTTGCCCCATCTCCTTGAGTAGCTGCTCCTTGCGAGGGCTCAGGGGTATCGGTGACAAAACCAGGGAAAACGAGGGGTCTCCCCTCTCTTGACTAGGGTTTCCAACAACACTCTTTCCTCTTAGATTGGCTTGTAGCAACTGAGATATCTCTTTCATCATATCTTGTTGGGACTTGATGATGGTGTCCCTCAGTTCTTGCTGAGCTCGCTCCAACTGACCCCTCAGATCGGCTTCCAACTTAGCAAAACTCTCCTCCATTTGCTTCCTTTAATGGCAAGTAAAGTGTGGATGCGGAATCTTCGATAGTCACGAATACTGCCATGACCCCGAACAATTAATCTCGTGCCTTAATGATTTAATGCATGATATGTGTTGTATACATGATAGAATCAGATGATTAAATGTAATAAATTAAAAACACAATCGAGTTCAAAGAAGCGTTGATTCGACGAACATCCTCATTAAACAAATTTTCATAACGGAGATCAAGTCTTATTACAATGAGATAAGAAAATACATAGGGTACGATTTTCAATAAATTTTGCTCGTCCCCTTTTTCTAAGTTAGTGCGCCCCGAGAACTCCGTTGCTATGGACTCTTTTCTCTCGTTGTGAAAGTTTTCAACTTTAGACTGTTCTCGAATCAACACTTCGTATGAAAATGCCATGAATACGCAAAAGTAATCGAACAAGACAAGACATAAGGGAAAAGGGATTAGTAACAAAAATAATGAATACTGAATACGAAAAACGAAAGGAAACACATCAAAGCAGATTAATAATGCAAGACCTATTAGCTTGAATTCTAATTTTATGGTTATCCGTATGGCTCTAATGGGGTAGGCTTCTTAAATTCTCACACATGTGGGTTCGGTTCTAACAAGGGTACCCGAACCTATCTTATCACCTACTAAGGTAACAAGAACCCCAATTCTGGCCCATTACAAGCTTGAGAATTGGTTTCGGTTCGAGGGAAAGCACGACCTAGTGACGTGGAGGGCTGCTCACGTGTCAAAGACATGGATTCCAGAAGTGAATTACCGACCCGTGGAGGGATGCTCACGTGGGTATGGGCGTTTCACTCCCACTTAAGGGACAAAGCTCGGGTATAGAGCTTAATGATCGTGATGCAACACATGTCGGTGATTTCCTTAGAAATTAAATGAGAAATTAATTCAAAGACCACTAATTGTCAAAGCTCGTATAATTGAAGTCCTATTTCAAAGAAGAATCGCCTCATTAAAATCAAATCAAATTTCAAAAATTTCCATCGTTAAAAGCAACGATTGTTATTTTTTTGGCTTAACTCTTTTTTTTTTGTAAAACAAAATTATTCCCCAGCGGAGTCGTCATGCTGTGATAAGGTTTTGAAAATTTCAAGTTTCGAAAAACCTCAAAAAAAAATCATTTGGAGTCGCCACCGGCCACTGAGGTAGGCCGGACACCATGAAAACTAAACCAGAGATTCATTTGAAAGGGTTCGGGAGTTTGTTACGTGTGGGGAAGGGTTAGCACCCCCATCACGCCCGGAGATCGGTACCAAAACAATTGTTGCTTTTTAATCGATGGAAATTATCTGAAATTTAAAATGAATTTAATTAGGGGTTCTTAATTGAAAAATGAACTTTAATCGTACGAGCTTTATCAAATTGGCGGTTTCGAATTAATTTGACATTTAATTAAAAAGGATGACGATACACCGGACCAAAGACTAAACCGACATCATATAAGTCTGACTGCCGTGTTAGTTTAGAATTCGGATCCCGTACGTCACCTTTATACATGATGCAAGCAGTTAAAGTATGATGTCGTGGTCTTGTTCGTTTTAATTATCTAGAATTTACCTTTAGACGATGCGAATTAATCCGAATATTCGGGGAATATCCAATAAGCTAGGATATTTCGACCCGAATATGCGAATTAATATGTACCTCCTTTTTACAATTAAAATTAATTATGATGCACATCAAAATATCAAAAGTCACATGATGACCATTTAGAGTGCATGTCACATATATTCGATCGACATAAAAACTAGCTATGCCCATATTAAAAACATATACTACATACATAATAAAACTATATTATATGCATGAAACTATATATTATAAAAAACATATGTTAAACAAGATTATATAAAAGACATGCAATCATATATTATAAAATAAATAACATAACATACACCACATATTATATCCATTAACATAAACACATAAAACAAGAGCCGAATTTGAGGAAAAATAAATATGAGGCAAAAATAAAAATGCATGAAATGACGGGGACCTAAACAGTAAATTACCCACTAAGAAAAACTAATTAAAACACGAAACATGACCAAATTAAAAAAAACGCGGAAAGCCTAAAGACCAAAAGGGTAATTACCCCATTCGAAAGCTGATAAAAACAATTTAGGGATGAAATTGAAAGCACTTAAAAACATGGAGGGACTGCAGAAGGGGTTTTAAAACATGGAAGGGCACGGGACGTAATTTAAAGAGCACGGAAGGGTTAAAAGAGAATTAAACCGATTTTAAAACTAAAAAAAACATTATATAAGCCAAGTTAAAAACATTTTAACCCTTTTTTAACAAACCCTAAATACAGAGAGTCTCTCCCTCTTCTCTCGTCCGAAAACACTCAACGCTGGCGCCGTCATTCTGGTCGCCGTTAGCCAGCGCCGAAACCCTAGAAATAACCCCCTTTTCCGACCTTTCGAAACCCCAAAAACCAGAAAACTTCTTTCATTTCACGAAAACAGAACCCAAAACCGAGTTTTCAAAAGCCTTTTTTTAAAAACCGAAACCCCAAATAAACTCCCCCGGTGGTTAGCATCTCCTCCGACTCACCATGCACCACCTCTAGGAGGTCGGAAGGCTTATCGTCAAGAGGGAGATCGAACCGACGCGAATGTAAAAAAGATTCAACCCACTGTTTTTTTATTATTTTACTTCGAAATGAAAATGGAAATGAAGACGATGATACCTCTGTAAACTCGAGGTTTTGGTTGCTTCTATTGCTCTCTGTATTTTCCCGTAAAGCTTGGGATTACATTGCTTTGGTTTCAGTTTTATAGCACCGAAATTACATCATTTTTTATTTACATGAAATCATTCGAAATATTCTATTGGCTGCCTCTGATATCTCTTTTTTGTATTCATCTGATTTGTTTGTTTTGCCACTGATTTTTCGGTTATTTTGTGCGTTTTTGTTTTTGACACTTTTGTTTCCATGCATGTGAGGCCGTTTGGGATGGAGGGGGGGACCAGTGGAGTGTTACGGGGCGTCGACACTGGGATCTGGAGAGGTGAGGATCTGTACAGTCTGGAGCCGAAGAGACTCGAACTCGCGTGCGTGGAAAGCTGAAGGATCGCGCGTGCGGAAGTTAGAGAGCCGGGCGTGGTCCGCACGCGCGGTGGACGTGATATCGATCGTTCGATGCGTTCCCGATCCAAAGGCTGCGGTTGATGCGGTGCGAAGCTTGAGGGAGCTCCTAGGTTTTTTTCGTCAGGGGCCATCTGGACCGTTCGATTAAACACCCTTGATCTGACGGTCTAGATGCGACTGCGCAAGATACAAAGATAGGCAGTTAGGGTTTTTTTTGTTAGGTTGGGTTTGGGCCAAACGGGCCCTATGTAATTAAATTTTTGGGCTTCTTTTTAAATGTAAATGGACTTAAATAAGACTTGGGCTTTTATTATTAGTATTGACTTTTATTTAATATCAGACAGACTTTATATATATATATATATATATTAGTTTTTTTCAAATAATAATAATAATAATAATAATAATAATAATAATAATAATAATAATAATAATAATAATAATAATAATAATAATAATAATAATATATATATGATAATGATATTAATAAACATAACACTAATAATAATTATAATAATAATAATAATAGATAGTAATAATAATAATAGATAACAATAATAATAGTTGTAATAGTATACGATAATAACAATAAATAGCAATAATAATAGCAATATCGGTATATAATAATAATAGATAAATACAACATTAATAATAATAATAATATATATACTGTTTGTTGTCTTTTTTCTTTTTTTTAGTTCTTATTTTTAATCATTCGATATATATATATATATATATATATAATTAAGAAAAGTAATAAAGCCCGTTATTTAAAAAATGAAAATGGGTTAACACCCCAGACAAAATAGGCGATTACAACAACATAGTGAGAAACAAGGCTAGACTTGTTGCTCAAGGTTACACTTAAGAAGAGGGAATTGATTTCGATGAAACATATACACCCGTAGCTAGAATGGAAGCAATTAGGATGCTTCTTGCATTTGTATGTTATCATGATTTCAAGCTTTTTCAAATGGATGTTAAAAGTACATTTTAAATCGTTTTATTAATGAAGAAGTTTATGTAGAATGTTGTGTGAAAAAGTGATGCGCAGTTAGTGTGCAAGTTATAGTATTTAAGATATTGTCTCCAAAGGGATTGTGACAGCTTTTCGGAGTTCACTTTTCTGCACAAGTAAAGTAAAAACACAAATATTACGAGTTGGTTTGATTGAAGGTAAAACTAAAACAAGTAAAGTAAATTGAGATATCAGAGTGAGAGAATAGGCCGGTATTGGATGTTTCGTAGTGTGGAGAATTGTTGTACTGTCTCGGCACAATTTTGTAGATCAACTTAACAACTTTCAACAACCGCCCACGGCTATCCCTCGGCAGGCGCCTGCCTCGGTAGAGAGCAAGTGACTGCCTGGGCAGTTAAGCGATGATTTCAGGTTCGGAAAGGCTCCCTTCTATGACTCGCTCTTCTCCCGAAGCTTGAAGTACTATTGTCGAACACGTCTTGAATGATACCTCTCGGCGTGAATCTAAGGGCGAACACCAACGGATTATGGATCCTCTTTTAGCCGCTGAACATCTTAACTTATCCCTAAGACTAAGTAGCTTTACCCTATGGTTGGATAAAACCGTGTTTACTCATTTCGTGAGTTCAACTCTCTCGTTATTGAACAAATGGATTGAAGCCCTCTTCTCTCCCGATAAAGATTGCGACAATGAAGAACCAAGAGTAAACAAACCTTGAACTTTATTGCAAAACTGAAATCCTGAACGAATATAACAAGACTCTCACAACTACTACACTACCAACCCTTAGCCCTAGGGAAGGTTTAGAACATGGTGGGTTTGGACGTCACTAGGGTTTCGACAAGAATGAGTTTCTCTCAAATCTCAATTGTGTTCTCTCCTTCAAATTGATTACATATATATAGGGGAGGAGGCTAGGCCTAAGTTGGTTTAGGGTAGGAATACTAGTTAAAGTATGATTATAACTCATTAAAAGATCATTAAATACTCCTAGATTCCCGTTTAACTTTTCTTCAACTTGACTTTGACCTAGCTTTTCTTTGTCTGCTGGGCTCCGATGCACGTGCAAGTGGTCTCTAAAAATCGGGCTTAATGAGCTCTTTCTATTGCATACCACTTTGCATTTTTCCATTCTTCCTTGAAGTGCTTCCTCGGCGACAAGTAGTTGACTGCCTCGGCGGGGATATGGACTAGTGTGCAGGGGTTGGCACAGCTTTACATTCTGGTTCTTTCCTCCTTGATCAGCTCTCCTGATGCTCCAACAGCTTCCTCTTTCAGCTCCCAGCATTCTCTTCATCTACCATCTTTGCTGCCTCGGCGACATCTGCCTGGGCGGGTACCTACGCACGTGGAGAAAACGCACTTGAGTAGTATCATATGTATAAAATCAACTAAATTCATCAAACAAGGCAGATTATCTAATCTATACTATTTTGTGTATGTTACCTAATAAATGCAACCTAAACTATACTTAAGAACAACAATAATTGAGCTAAACTAGGGTATAAATATAAGACTTTTACACACTTAACACACCCTTAAACTCGAACTATTACTTGTCCTCAAGCAATGCAATCTAATGATAACATGCCAAAACTTAAAATCATATGAAAACTAAGTCGAGAAAGCATCTTGAGCAACCTTTATATATAGTGTAGATTTATGCCTAATTAGCAACTCTTCGAATGACAAAAGATTTACCCGGAACCGAACTATTTATCTCGTGAGTGTGTGTGTTCATTGTGATAAGCATGATTCTTCAGCTTCTAAGTAAACCTTCGATAGACACCTTAATTTCCTTGAGTTTCCCTCTAGTTTCTTTTTTTTCTAACTTCAAGTTCTACCCAAGTTTACTAGCTGAAATACCTAAGTTTTCTAGAAGTCCTAAAATCAAAACTAGTCACAAAGAGTGTTTTCTTTTAAGTTCAAACCAAAGTAGGATTCTAAGTTAACCTAAAGTCATGCTAAAGTTGCCGCCTAGGCGGGTCATCTGCCGCGACGGGTAAAAGATACTCAAGAATTTTTCTCAAACTTAAGAGTTCATTAGGCTTTAAATAAAGTCATGTTACAATTAGAACCTAATTAAAACAGAAAGACATAAAAAACTAAAAAAAACAAGAAAAATAAAGAAAAGAAAAAAAAAATAAAATTAGAGGACTAATTCCCTCCCCCCCAAACTCGAGAGGAGCATTGTCCTCAATGCATGCCTACATACAAAAATTAATGCATAGATTAGATAAGAATACCAAAAGAGAAGAAGGGGAGAGAAGCTCAAATTTGTTGTTGAGTCAGAGGAGCTGTCGTTGTTGCCAATGATCACCCTCTTCTGTGCTGCCATCTTAAAGTGCTTGACCGCCCTCGGCGGCTGTTGGCGGGAAGGTGGACTGGGTTGAGTCTTCTGTGTCACCTCGCGTTCGTCGCCGTCTTCACTGTCGGGGCAAACTTCGGTGGCGGAGTGAGTTCTCTTCGCTAGTGGGGAAAAGGACGGTTTGAGCTTCCTTGTGATGGCATGCACCGAGTCTTACCATAGGGAGTCGTTTAAGAGGAAGTCCTTGAGGTAGCCGGAGTCAGAGGGTCTTGGTGCATCGGCGGCTGGTCTAGACGTTTTCCTTTGTTCTCTGACGGGGGCTGCTACCGTGTCTCTTTGGTTGCCGGAGCTGGAGAGGATCTCGGTGGCCGTGGCAGCTCTGGAGGCTTGAGGATCGCTTGATATGGGAGCGGTCGAAGTTGCGGAGGCTGCCAGATATGCTGCTGAGGCAGACGGTGCGGTGTTTGTGTCTGGTGTTGCCAGGGTAAATATCTCGGCATGGAACTCTGGAAAGTTGGCCGCCGGGAACTTTTCCTTGATGGTTGTGGCGGTGGCGTTGTTGAAGGTTAGCTGGCAGCATTCCATTCGATCGAGCTGTGCTACTAAGCCGCCGATGGTGGTTGCCGGGGCGGGTTGCTGAAAATGCTGCTGACTGCCCATCTCCAACGTTGGGGTAAAGTTTTCTGGGGTGGCGGCTGTGATCTCCATCTTCCGAAGGATTATCTCCCTCGTCCACCCGGTTCGTTCTGGTGTCATGGTGTCGGTTGGGGTGGCTGCATCATGTGCCTTCTCGCACAACGTCATGATGAGGCTGGGGAAGTAGAGTTGTCCCTTGGTTTTCTGCCCACACTCGTAGATTTTGTTAGCAATAATCGAACCCACATTTACATACCTTTTATTGATGATGAAGTGGATGAGTGCTAACCTTATCTTGTCGATCATCGAGTTGTGGGTTGTGGGAAGCAAACGCCTATTCACAAACGTGTTCCAAAGTTTTTCCTCGGGCAACAATCTCTGCTGGTTGACGGTGCCTCTATTTCTGCCCTCATTCCAAACCGTCCCCGGTTCGCACAATTCTTCCTTTATTGCCTCGTAACCATCTGGTGCGAGGGAGGCAAGGAACTCCGTGTGCTGGTCTTCTCGGATGTGGAGGCCATAGTAAAGATTGATCTTGTCTTCATCGATTAAAACTAGCTGCCCGCAAACATTGACTGTTGGCACGTCCTTCATCGGCCCATGAGCGTAGTACTCGCGCACCATGGTTTGATTTGCTGGGCAAAGATTTGCCACCGTTGATGCTCGATCTTAGAGTAGATAAATTTTTTAAGCCCTAAATATTTCTTTCCTGGCTCGTAGAAGAATCCATGCTCCTCCCATACCACTCTTTCTTTAAATCTTTTGTTGCAGCGGGCCTTGATTTCTGGTGCGGCGAAGCGATGGAGGGACTCTTCCGATTCTGCTTGGGCAGCACGATGGTGGGGGGTTCTTGCCATTCTTTAGTTGGGCTTTTTGGTGTGCGAGAGAGTTGTGAGAGCTTGAATAAAAGAACTGTGGAAAAAGAAAAGAAATAGAGTTGAGGTGGTGGTGGTCTTTGCTTTGAAAATTTGGAGACATGAGCGCAATTATCCTACGCATGACATTGAGTTAGCTGCGGTGGTCTTTGCTTTGAAAATTTGGAGACATTACCTGTACGGTGAGAAGTGTACTGTGTACACGGATCACAAAAGTTTGAAGTATTTGATGTCTCAAAAAGAGTTGAATCTTAGGCAACGACGTTGGGTGGAGTTGCTTAAAGATTACGATCTGACGATCGAGTACCATCCGAGAAAAGCTAATGTCGTAGCGGATGCTTTGAGTAGGAAAGTGGCAGTGGAGTTGAGGGCTATGTTTTCCAGTTTGAGTATTTCGCGAGATGGGGGTCTTGTGGCTGAATTGCAAGTGAAACCATCTTTGGTTCAATTGATAAAGGATAAGCAGTTGTTGGATGATTCTTTGGTGCCACATGTTCAGGATATTGCTGAGGATAGACCATCAGATTTTTGTTTTAATGATGATGGAGTTTTATGTTTTGGAAGTCGGATAGTAGTGCCGAACGATGCTGAGTTGGGGCGTGCTATTCTGACTGAAGCTCATAGTAGTCCTTTGCTATGCACCCTGGTAGTACGAAGATGTATCGTGATCTGAAGGATGAGTACTATTGGGTGGGATTAAAGAAAGATGTTGCGGAGTATGTGAGTAAGTGCATGGTTTGTCAGCGAGTTAAGGTTGAGCATCAGTTTCCTTCTGGGTTGTTGCAACCGTTGAGGATTCCTGAGTGGAAGTGGGAAAAGATTACCATGGATTTTGTGTCTGGTTTGCCTTTGTCGCCATCGAAGAAGAATTCGGTGTGGGTGATTGTGGATCGCCTTACGAAGTGTGCACATTTTATACATGTGCATACTACGTATACTTTGGACAAGCTTGCAGAGTTGTACATTGCTGATATTGTGCGACTGCATGGTGTGCCAAAGTCTATAGTGTCGGATAGGGATCCGAGGTTTACATTGCGTTTCTGGGAATGTTTGCATCAAGCTTTGGGTACACGGCTGAATTTCAGTACTTCTTATCATCCACAGTCGGATGGACAGTCTGAGCGTGTTATCCAAGTGCTGGAAGATATGTTGAGGTGCTGTGTGATTGAGTTTCAAGGCTCTTGGGAGAAGCATTTGCCTTTGGTAGAGTTTGCTTATAACAATAGCTACCAGGCAAGTATTCAAATGGCACCTTATGAAGCCTTGTACGGGAGGAAGTGCAAAACTCCTCTTTGTTGGGCTGAAACAGGTCAGAAGTTGGTGTCAATGCCAGCTTTGTTGAAAGGAACCACCGAGAAGGTGAAGCTCATTTGTGAGCGTTTGAAGGCAGCTTCTGATCGACAGAAGTCTTACGCGGATTTGAAGCGTAAGGAGATTGAGTTTGCGGTAGGTGACCATGTGTTTTTGAAAGTTTCGCCTTGGAAGAAGGTGATGAGGTTTGGTCGAAAGGGTAAGTTGAGCCCTAGGTACATTGGACCATACGAGGTGATTGAACGCGTGGGTCCTATTGCGTACAAGCTGAGGTTGCCGCAAGAGTTGGAAAAGATACATGATGTGTTTCATGTCTCTATGCTTCGGAGGTATAGATCAGATCCTTCGCATGTTATGCCTGTGGAGGAAGTGGAGTTGAATCCAGACTTGGCCTATGATGAGGAGCCGGTTGAAATTCTGGATTCAGACAATAAAGTTCTCCGAGGCAAGACCATTGAATTGATTAAGGTGTTGTGGAAGCATCGTGGTGTTGAGGAAGCCACGTGTGAAATAAAGGATGACATGAAGAAGTAGTTTCCGTACCTCTTTCCTCCAGGTAAATTTTGAGGACGAAATTTCTTAGGGGGGGAGAGTTGTAACACCCCAATTTTGGGCTTAGAAGTTTAGGTTATGAACCGGACCGGTCTGATTTTCGGTTCGAATATAAAAGGAGGTTTTAGGGAAAGCCTAGTTCGGGATGCTTTAAAATTATGAAAAAATATCTAAAAATCCTCTTTTAATATATATAAGAGAGTGGTGAAGTCAATTTTGCAAAATAAGGTTTGGAAATGCAACATTTTGAAATAGTGACTAAAATGCGATTTTTGAAAAGTTCAGTGGTGACTGTTTTGTAAGGATTGAAACATTGAATCTTTAAGGAGCTAATTTACCAAAAATGATTTCTCCAGATTTTTCTTTAATTTGAGTGAATTAATTAATGTTTTAATTAATTAGAAGTGAAGAGAAACTACCTTTTGTTAAAATCACAACTACTTTTTCCTAAAACTTTCTCATTTCTTTTTCTCTCAAAATTCCATCATCCAAACACTTTTCTCCAGCAACTTCTTCTTTGATCTTCACTTCAATTGATGAGATTTCAATCATCAATTAGTTCCTAATCCATCTTACATCAAATCCTTTTAATTTCCTCATTGGATTTTCAAGAAAATTGGCTCAAATCAAGGAGAAATCACCATTTAGAGGTAAGGTTGTTCTTCTCCTCTAAATACTCAGTTCTTTACTGAAATTCCCAAGTTATCAATCCTTACTTTTAAGTTTTATAAATGGTTTTTAATGATATGAATTTGATTTTGGCTTAAAACTCAAGATTTGGAGGGAATCTTGAAGAATTTCGTTGTGATTGTTTGGGCTCTGTTTTGAGATGATCTTTAAATTTATTTTGGATGTTTAATGATGTGTAAATGAGGTTTTATCAATGCAATCCCGAATAGGTTGTGTTTCCTAAGTTTTTGCTTATGAAAATTGTGGTTTTTGGGGTGATCTTGGTGTTCTGTTATAGCTGGAGGTATAAGGACGAGTTTAGGTTCATTTTGGATGTTAATTGATGTTTAGAAATGGTTGGAAGTGATGGATCTTGGCTGGGTTAAGTTTTGGAAGAGTTTGGAGGTGATTTCGGTTGTGTTTGGTAGTCGAAATGTTGGCTTTAGATAGAGCAGTGAGTTTAAGAGTGTTGGCTGAAGATTTCAATGCATGACGATGCATTAATCCTATGCTTTGATGTGTTTAAAACAGGGGAGACATCTTCGGACACTTGTGGTGTTGATCCGGAGGCTTGATCGGCGTTTCGGCAAGCTTGCGAAACGGAATTGGTGAGTGAAGTTGGATTTCCAGCTTTGAAACAAATGTTTGAAGGTTTTGGGAGCTTAGTTTAAGTCTAAGCAACTTAGCTAAGCTCAAGAGTAAGTTTTCGGGAAAACTCTCTTGGATGAGCCATGTTGTGGTTCGATGCATTGATTATATTTTCATGTTTAAATTCTGTTTTGAAAGCATGTTTTAGCATGGTAAATGCTGGTTATGAAAGCCATATGTTGAAGGATGCTCAAGGTAAGAGATCCTTGGTTTGGCATATTGTAAATGTGGTTTTGATGCATAGAGATGCATGATATTAAATGGCTTTGTTTGATGCTTTAAAAAAGTGAGTTGTTGATGTTATATGATGTAATATTGGCAAGTAATGTAAAGGTTTTTAAGTACTTGAATCGGATATAGTTAGCCGGCTATAGGATTGGGTGCACCGTGAATAAAGTCGCCTTGGATGTTGAGGGGTTGAGATTGTACCATAAACTCCATCCAAGTACACTAACGAGTAAGGTAAGATCACAACGGTGGTTAAAAGTCCGTGTGTGGATCTTGTGTTGTGTGTCCCATGTTCTCGTTAGTGAAATTATACAACTACCGATGAGTGATGTTGAGGGGTTGTGATTGTACCGTTAAACTCCATCACGGGTGTTGAGGGGTTGTGATTGTACCGGTAAACTCCACCTTGTGTGTTCGGTAGTGTGTATGAAGCGTATGGGACAACGCTTGTAATCCGCGTATCCGATTGTGTTTTGTGTTGTAAATGGTTATGGATTATCACTTGGAAGCCAATATGACATGTTAATTTTAGTGAAGAATGAGATGCTTGTTATGTATGCAAGGTTGCATGAATAATGATGTTTATGTGATGGAAGGCTTTATTTAAAAGTGTTTTACAAAAAGCATTATTGTGTTGTTTCTTTAGAGCATGCCTCATTAAGCAATTGTGCTTACGCTCTCTCTCTTGAACCAATAATGCAGATAATTGAAGTGTTTGAGGGCAACAAGGAGGCTAAGAGTCCAAGGGAAACTAAGCTCATGTATGGTGATGTTTTCATAACACTATTAGATTTTGATATTTTGGCAATGGGAACCTAAGATGTGTTTTGGGAAATGTTTTGGACTCCCTAGTTGTGGCTTGATGCTTTTGATGTTTTGGGATTTGTAATTGGCCTTTTGAAGCTTGATTTGGTGTTATGTTGGTTGTGTGGTTTTGGATATTAGGATGCATGCCTATAGTCTTGTGGAATTCCATGATTGATGCCATGAATGTGTTTTGAAGTTGTAAACATGTACCTTATATGTATGATGACTTGTATGCATGACTAGGAAGTCATTAGGATGCTTTTGAGTGGTTTTGTGCATGTTAAACCAGCAAAATCTGCAGCTTCTGGGCAACCCGTATCGATACACTAATAGGCGTTTCGAAACGGGGGCTTGTAATGGCTTTGGTGTTTCGAAACGGTTGGTGACCGTATCGAAACGGTTTGGCCACTAGAAGGCCCTGTTTCGGAACAAGTCTCGAAACAAACCCGTGTTTCGGAACGGTCAACCCCGTTTCGAAACAGGTGACCGTTGGGCACTGATTTGAATGGTTTTGAGGTTTGTAAGCTTTACGTTTTAGTCTTGGAAATTGTTCTTGCAATTGCATGAGTTTGAGATGCCCGAATAAGGTGAAATTTGACAGGGAAGCATGTAATGTGACTAATTTAATATTGGTAACTTAAAAATCAGTTAAGACCTCCTAATTTCCAGAATTTGCAATTTGGTCCCTAATATTTTGTGATTTGTGCAATTGAGTCCCTTATTGATATCCGATCGCTGAGCTTTTCTCATAAATGTTTCTCAAGAATACGCTTAGGGTTAATGTGCATCTAGACAAGTAAAAAGAAAAAAAAGGTCGTTAATCAAGGTTGACTTTCGGGTTGACTTTGGTTTTCCCCGTGTAATCTTCGTAGTTCGGGTCAACCGTCTAGGCCGACTAAGGGGGTTACAAAATAAGTAAGAGAAAATTTAAGTTATGTTGGGAATGCATCTGGATGCATTTCCCAGCACGACCACTTCCTGGGCTGCTGTAGTATCTGCTTCACCCTCTGCCAGGGCGAGTCCTTGTGTCTCTCTCGATCCTTGGTGCTGCCAAGTTGTCCGCTCGGGCAGTTGTGGCTAGAGTGCTCTAGCTTAATGCTGGGTTCGGTGTCTGCTGAATCATGGATGTCCTGACTTCTTTCCTTATCTTCAGCTTTCTTAAAGTGTTGCAGGACATTCAGTTTGATCTCTCGGTCATCCACTTTCATAGTAAGCTCCCCATTCTCCACATCTATTAGGGTGTTGCTTGTGGCTAGGAATGGTCTTCCCAAGATGATGGGTGCCTTCTCGTCTCCTTCACAATCCAGAGTTAAGAAGTCTACTGGAAAGATAAGATTGTCTACTCTTACAAGGATGTCTTCGATCTTTCCTTCCGGTTGCACGTAAAAGCGATCAGCTAGCTGGAGTATGACGGTAGTGGGTTTAGCTCTTCCAATCCCCAGTTTTTCAAACACCGCTTTGGGCATCACGTTGATTCTCGCCCCAAGGTCTCATAAGGCCTTCCCTTCATATTGGCTCCCAATAGCGCAAGGTATGAGGAAACTGCCTGGATCTTTCAGTTTGGGCGGTGTTTTGTTATGCAGTATGGCCATGCATTCTTCCGTCATGGCTATCATTTCAAACTCTCTGATTCTTTTCCGTTTGGAAACCATATATGAACCTTGCTTAGTTAGGCATTTGTTGTATGGCTTCTACCAGAGGTATATTGATGTGCACTTGTTTGAGAATGTCAAGAAATTTTTTGAACTGGTGATCCTGCTTCTGGTGTTTCAGCTTTTGTGCAGGATCCTCATGTTTCATGGTGGCACTGCAATAGTTTGCCGGGGCGGATGGTTTTGGGTCTACCGCGGCGGGCTTGCTTGCTTCCATCTGGGTGACTGATTTGATGGCCTTACACTGCTCGTAAGTGGGTTTTCTTGCGACTTCAGTATCGCTGGGCAATCCTCCTATAGGTCTGGTGTTCAAAACTTGTGCAAATTGTCCCACTTGAGTCTTCAATGACTTTAAGGTTTCTTTATGATTCTGCATTCTCATCTCGGTCCTGTCCATGAAGGCTTTAGTCTTCTTAACAAATAAATCCATGTTGGACATATAGGTACCTGTCTAAGTCATGAAGGCACTTAGAGTCTGTTCCAAAGCACTGGGTGCTGCGTGTTGCGGCGGCTGCTGCTGCGACATCATCTGCTGAAATCCTTGTGATTGATTCGTCTGAGCGGCTGGATTCAGAGCGTTGGTGGGGTTACTCCATGAGAAGTTTGAGTGCCTCTTCCAACCAGGATTGTAGGTGTTTGATGTGAGGTTGTTGTTCTTGTTGAAGTTTCCTACAAAGCAGCTGGTCTCTGTCCCTTGTTGGCACTCAGATGAATCGTGGTCTCCCCCACATTGGTTGCAAAAGGCTTCAATTGCTTTGACTTGATGTGTATTGTTCTGCCCTTGCATCACTTCTACCATCTTCGTCAATTGTGCGACTTGTGCTACGAGTGCATATGATGTTCCTAGCTCGTTTGCTGTGGCCTGCCTTCTTATGCCGCCTCGGCGGACATTAGGAAACTATAGTCGTTTTTGGCCATCCTGTTCAAAATTTGAATTGCTTCGGCGGGCTCCTTGTCGAGTAATGTACCGTTGGCAGAGGAATCCAGCATCATCCTTGTTGGTGTGTTCACACCGTTGTAGAATATAGATACTAGTGTCCATTCTAGAAATCCGTGGGAGGGGAATTTATTCAGCAATTCGCAGTATCTCTCTCATGCCTCGTACATTGGTTCATCATCTGCCTGTCGAAACGTAGTGATGTCAGTCCGCAGTTTATTGGTCAAGTTGACAAGATTAAAGCGAGCTAAGAAATCTTTGCATAATTCTGCCCAAGATTCAATGAACTCCGATGGTAGTCTGTTAAACCAAGTCTTTGCCCTATCCCTTAGTGAATAGGGAAATAATTTGAGATGCAGCACGTCCGGATGAACTCTATGGATTTTGAAGGACTTGCAGATGTCCAGGAAAGACTTCATGTGCCGGCGGGCATCTTCGGTGGCACAACCTCCAAATTGTCCAAGCGTATTTAGCATGTTGAACATGACAGGTTTGAGTTCGAAGTGGTCTACTTCTATTTCAAGATCGATCACGCCAGAATTCAGCCTTCTAAGATCTTCCTCAAGGTTGTCTCTAACTAACCGCCGGGAGGCAGGAAGTTACCTATCATTGCCCGCCGCGACATTGTTGCCTTAGGGCGGTGGTAGTTGCTGGTCCTGATTGTTTGCTTGATCACCCATGGCTTCTTTGCTTGCTTGTCTTAATCTGTGTGCAGTACGTTCAGGCTCTGGATCGTATTCTCGCAAGGGTGATTTCTGGTTGGCTCTGGACATAAACCAAAGAAAACAAAGGGTTAAACGAAAAAAGAAAAGTGCAAAAAAACAAAAACAAAAAGTTGTATGCCAATCCCCGGCAACGGCGCCAAAAACTTGTTTCTTGCAAAAGTGATGCGCAATTAGCGCGGTGCCAAGTTACAGTATTTAAGATATCATCTCCACAGGGATTGTGACAGCATTTCAGAGTTCACTTTTCTGCACAAGTAAAGTAAAAACATAAACATTACGAGTTGGTTTGATTGAAGCTAAAACTAAAACAAGTAAAGTAAATTGAGATATCAGAGTGGGAGAATGGGCCGGTATTGGATGTTTCGTAGTGTGGAGAATTGATGTACTGTCTCGGCACAGTTTTGTAGATCAACTTAACAACTTTCAACAGCCGCCCACGACTATGCCTCGGCAGGTGCCCGCCTCGGCTGGTGCCCGCCTCGGCAAAGAGCAAGTGATTGCCTGGGCAGTTAAGCGATGATTCAAGGTTCGGCAAGGCTCCCTTCTATGACTCCCTCTTCTCCCGAAGCTTGAAGTACTATTGGTGAACACGTCTTGGATGATACCTCCCGGCGTGAATCTAACGGCGAACACCAACCAATTATGGATCCTCTTTTAGCCGCTGAACTTCTTAACTTATCCCTCTGAAGTAGCTTTACCCTATGGTTGGATAAAACAGTGTTTACCCGTTTCATGAGTTCAACTCTCCCAATATTGAACAAATGGATTGAAGCCCTCTTCTCTCTCGATAAACATTGTGACAATGAAGAACCAAGAGTAAACAAACATTGAACTTTATTGCAAAACTGAAATCCTAAACGAATACAACAAGACTCTCACAACTACTACGCAACCAACCCTTAGCCCTAGGGAAAGTTTAGAACATGGCGGGTTTGGACGACACTAGGGTTTCGACAAGAAGGAGTTTCTCTCAAATCTCAATTGTGTTCTCTCTTTCAAGTTGATTACATATATGTAGGGGATCGAGGAGCCTAGGTCTAAGTCGGTTTAGGTAGGAATACTAGTTAAAGTATGATTACAACTCATTAAAAGACCATTAAATACTCATAGATTCTCGTTTGAATTTTCTTCAACTTGACTTTGACCTGGCTTTTCTTTGTCTGTTGGGCTCCGATACACGTGCAAGTGGTCTTTAAAAATCGGGCTTGATGAGCTCTTTCTATCGCATACCACTTTGCATTTTTCCATTCTTCCTTGAAGTACTGCCTCAGCTGCAAGTAGTTGACTACCTCGGCGGGGATATGGACTGGTGTGCAGGGGTTGGCACAGCTTTACATTCTGGTTCTTTCCTCCTCGATCAGCTCTCCTGATGCTCCAACAGCTTCCTCTTTCAGCTCCCAACATTCTCTTCATCTGCCCTCTTTGCTGCCTC
Organism: Hibiscus trionum; assembly: GCA_030270665.1. Taxonomy (NCBI): domain Eukaryota; kingdom Viridiplantae; phylum Streptophyta; class Magnoliopsida; order Malvales; family Malvaceae; genus Hibiscus; species Hibiscus trionum. The sequence continues at coordinate 31,832,424 of BSYR01000026.1, read as the reverse complement.
GGGGGCATCTACCTAGGCAGGTACCTACGCACAAGGAGAAAATGCACTTAAGTAATATCATATGTATAAAATCAACTAAATTCATCAAACAAGGCAGGTTATCTAATCTATGCTATTTTGTGTATGTTACCTAATAAATTCAACCTAAACTATACTTAAGAACAACAATAATTGAGCTAAACTAGGGTATAAATATAGGACCTTTACACATTTAACATAGAACAACCATCGAGTTTTGAAGATCCAAGTTTTCCAAACCATGTTTTCAAATTAACAAAAGCTTTATATGGTTTGAAACAAGCTCCTAGAGCTTGGTATAAAAAGGGTTTAAAACTTTTTAGTTGAAGAAGGTTTTAAAAAAAGGCAAGGTGGATGCTACACTTTTCATTAAAAGAAATGACAATGACATATTAGTAGTTCAAATTTATGTTAATGATATTATATTTGGTTCTACTATTGAATTTTATTTCCAAGAATTTTCTAAGATGATGCAAGGTGAGTTTGAGATGAACATGATGAGGGAGCTTTCATTTTTCTTGGGGCTCCAAATCAAGAAAATGAAGGATGGCATCTTCATCAATCAAGCTAAGTACATCAAGGACATTCTTAAGAAGTTTGGCTTGGAGAATGTGAAGTCTCAAGCCACGCCAATGAGCTCATCAATTAAGCTTGACAAGGATGAAGGAGGTAAGTGTGTTGATTCTAAGCTTTATCGTTCTATGATTGAATCTTTTCTTTACCTTATCGCAAGTAGACCTGATATCATGTTTAGTGTTTTCTTGTGTGCTAAGTTTAAAGCTAGCCCTAGAGAATCACACCTTGTAGCCATTAAGAGAATCTTTAGATACCTTAGAGACACACCTTGTTTAGGCCTTTGGTATCCAAGAGACTCTTCCTTTAGCTTACATGCTTATTCCGATGCGGATTATAGGGGTTGTAAGATAGATAGAAAAAGTACCTCGGGCACTTGCCAATTCCTAGGTAGTATGCTCATATCTTGGTTCTCTAAGAAACAAAATAGTGTAGCCTTATCTACCACCGAAACGGAATACATATCGGCCAGAAGTTGTTGTGCTCAAGTCCTTTGGATGAAGCAACAACTTCTAGACTATGGAATTGATGTAGGTACCATACCCCTTAAGTGTGACAACACTAGTGCCATATGTCTCACTAAGAATCCCATCCAACATTCTAGAACCATGCACATAGAAATAAGACACCATTTAATTAGGGACCATGTCCTCAAAAATGATGTTGTTCTAGAATATGTTGATACTTCAAACCAACTAGCAGATATCTTTACAAAGCCATTAGACAAAGAGCGTTTTTGGACTCTTAGGAGAGAGTTAGGTCTAACTAGCCTATCTTGATCTTTTTAGAGCTCTTAAATGTCAAAATTTTCTTGAACTTGATTGATGATCATGCCCATGAGTTTTTGCTTCATGATGCTTCTATGCTTGTTGCTAGGGGGAGTATGTATCTGTTTTAGTCCATATATCTTGCTCATATCTCATGTACATGCATTTAGGATCATTTGAAATCCAATTTTCGGACATCTTTGTGCCCAAAATACATTTTCTAGGTCTCAATTCTTAATCCAAGTTGGTCACTATCCATTTTGGTATTGAAATATGTTCTTCGCGTTTCGATACGGGTTAGTGGTTTTGTACCGAAACAACTTATACCTGTATCGAAACAGGCTTTGTACCGAAATGGCTCGGAAGCGTTTCAATCCCCTCGTTCCAATATGCCAAGTGGCGTATCGATACGCTTTTACGCAAAATCTTTAAATCAGCCTTAATGAGTATCCAACTTTAATTAAAACTCAATCTCTTTTTTTCTTTCAAACCCTAGCCGAAAGCCTCTATATAAACTCCTCAAATCTCATTGATTTTTCACACTAAAACATAAAATCTTTTGAGGGTTTTCAATCTACGTATCAAGTGTAAGGCTTTGCAAGCAATTTGGTGCATTAATCATCCTTCATTCATCCAATTTCCTATATCAAGGTATAAAACCCTTTTCGTTTTAAATTTTGTTTAAATTTCTTTGTTGTTTTTACTAATTTTTTATAGAATATATGCTTATAGTATGTGTTTTGAAGTTTTTTTTCAAAAATTCTTTAAAATTTGAAAATTTTTTGGTTCGAATATAAAATTTATATCGTATATTTTTCTTTACTGTTTTTTGAAATTCTTTTTACCAAAAATTCATTTTATACTTATATATATATTTTAAAACTATATTGTATAGATTTTTATCAATACCTTGACTATTGGATTCAATTTGGTTGATTTAAGCATACATGTGCTTTGTATCTTGATTTGTTTTCAGATTTCGATTATGGGTTCTAGAAAGAGAGTAAGAACTGATGAGGCTAGGGGTAGTACAAACAACGATGACGAATCTCCTCGTCCTAACCTCACTCTACTTTATCAAAAGAGTCTTCGAAACAATGAAGCCCACAACAACTTCAAACTTTTTGAAGATCATCAAATCTGACGTGAGCGTGTTACTTCTATACCCTTTTTGGATTCTGAACGTTTTAAATTTCGTTATCTTCCTTTATTGAGGCGTTGGTGTTTCTTGCCCTTTTTGAGCTTACCCGGTACTTTGTACCGTAACATGGTTCTTCTCTTTTATGACAATGCCCGATGTATTTCCAATTCCGATCGTTCTCAAGTGATTGCCATTGAATCCTACATCATGGGGAAGAAGTTTTGGATTGATCCTCAAACTTTGGTCAACGTTTTTGGGTTTGAAGATAAGGGTATTTCGGATGAAAACTCTTTAGGACATACTCTTGGTGGCTCCGTTACGGTCCTTGATGCTCATGATCGCATCCTTCATCTCTTGGTCTCTTGGTGGTTTCGTCCATCCGGAGGAAAGTTCTCCCACATCCGCCAAGTCGATGATTTTTGGCTTTGTTTCTTTCGTGAGGATCGACCAAATATTTGCCGAATCATGTTTGCCGAGATAGTGCATCTTGTCCAAAATCGTAACTCGGATCTTGTCACTCGCTTCACCTATGGAACCGATTTGAGTTATTTGTTCTCGAAATTGGGGATCGATTGCTCTCTTGATTTTCCAAAATCTCTCCAGGATCCCATTGATGAGCGAACTCTTATCTGTTGCAAGTTTCACTACATTGATGAAGATTGGGTTCGTGTTGAGAATCCTCTTCAAGTTGTGGCCCCCGAACCTCAACTTCAAGTTGCTCCACCTGACAATGAAGCTCTCATGACCTTTCTCACTAAGCAATTCAATAGCTTGCAAACCAACATTGCTTCATTGGATACTTCCATGACCTCCAGTTTTGCCGCTGTTGATACTCGTTTCACATCCTTGGAGGAGCGAGTTCAAAATGTTGAGAATCGACTTACTTCAGTTGAAACTCAACAAACATCGATGGACATCTCCTTTATCATCTTTTATGGCGAGTGGAGGCAATTTCGAAGGAGAACTGCTAATGATGAAGATGAAGATGACGACAAGCCTTAGTCCTTTGCATCTCATTGCATATCATCTATTTTAGGATTTCCCTTTTTATGCACCTATCTATGTTTTCCTTTTAAGACCTATGCTTTGATTTCTTGTTTTTAGGATTTCAATTTTGATTTAAGTTTGGATTTCTATTTGCTTTGAACTATTATGCTTTTATGCTTAATGAAATTTTAGTTGTTTGCTTTATATTGCTTATTTCCTCATTGAATTTGTAACGCCCCGGTTTTGGGCTTAGGAGTTTTGGGCGTTGACCGGTTTGGTCAAAGTGCTGTTCGAATCTAAAAAGGTGAAATTAGGGAAGCCTAGTTCGGGTTGCATTAAAAATATGGAAAAATGTTCTAAAATCATCTTTTAATATAATTAAGTGAACTGTGAAATCAATTTTGGAAAATGAGTTTTGGAAGGGTGACATTTTGGCTAGTGACCAAAATGTAATTTTTGAAAGTTTTGTGACTGTTTTAGAAAGGGTTGAAACTTTGAATCTTTAAGGAGCTATTATTCCAAAAGTAGTTTCTCCATATTTTTCTAAGATATTTTAAGCTATATTCTGATTTTAAAACATATCAAAAGAGGAGGGAAAGCCATTTTGGCTATTTTGATAACTAACTTCCTATTTTCTTTTCTCTCATTTTCTCTCAACCCAAACACTTTCTTTCCAGAGAATTTTTTCTGATTTTCTTACCTAAATCTCTCCTTTCAACTCTCTTTTGATTCCTAATCATCATATCTACAAAACCTCATCATTTGCTACTTGATTCATCAAGGTTTTTGATTCCAAAAAGAGGAGAAACTCAAGTTTGGAGGTAAGAACGTCCTTCTCCTCTAAACTATCAGTTATTTACTGAAATTCCTAAGTTTTCAATCCTTAATTGATGTTTTATTAAAGGCTTTTAAGTTGTGAAATGGATCTTGGCTTATAATGCAAGATTTGGTGATTTTTGATGATTTTCGTTTGATCTGTTAAATCTGTGATTTGAGATGTGTTTTTGATGTTATTTGAACTCTAAATTGATAAGGAATTGAGTTTTGATTGATGCAATCCCGGATAGGTTGGGTTTCCTAAGTTTAGCTTGTGATTCTTGATTGTTTTTGAGGTGATCTTGTGGATCTGGTGTTGCTGGAGGTATAAGGATGTTATTAGGTTCTTTTTAGATGTTAAATGATGTTAAAGGATGTTAGGTTTTGATGGTTAATGGCTGGGCTTTGTTGAGAAGTGGTTTGGATGCATTTTCGGTTGTGTTTGGTGGCCGAAAATGGAGTGTGGATGAGAGCAGCGAGTTTAGGTGCTTTCATTGAAGCAATTAATGCATGATGATGCATTAATCCTCTGCTTTGATGTGTTGAAACAGGGGAGGCATCTTTGGATCCAAGAGTTGTTGATCCGGAAGCTTGATTTGGTGCTTCGGCAAGAGGCGAAGTGGAATCGGTGAGTGAAATTGGGTTTTCGGCTTTGAAACCAATGTCTTGGGAGCTTAGTTTAAGTCTAAACAACTTTGCTAAGCTCAAGTGTAAGTTTTCGGAAATACTCTCTAGTGGTGGCCATGATTTGATTGTTGTGCAATGTGGTTTATTGCATGTTTTAAACTCTGTTTTGAAAGCATGATTTAGCATGGTTAATGCTGTTTTTGTAAGCCATATGTTGAAGGAAGCTCAAGGTAAGAGTTCCTTGTTTTTGAACATTGACTAAATGTGGTTTGATGCTTTTAAATGCATGAAGAATATGGCTTGGTTTAATGCTTTAAAACAGTGGATAAATTGATGATAATGATGTATATTGGCAAGTGATGTTTTGAAAAGGTTAAGGTCACTAAGGTGGTTAAAAGTCCTTGAGTGAGCCTTGTTTACTTAAGAACATCAAGGTGGTTAAAAGTCCTTGGATGATTCTTGCTACGGACACAAAGGTGGTTAAAAGTCCTTGTGTGGTCCTTTCCATGGTGTTTAAAAGTCCATGGGCCAAGGTGTTTAAAAGTCCTTGGGGCCAAGGTGTTTAAAAGTCCTTGGGGTGAAACTTGATACGAACACAAAGGTGGTTAAAAGTCCTTGTGTGGTCCTTTCCATGGTGTTTAAAAGTCCATGGGCCAAGGTGTTTAAAAGTCCTTGGGGCCAAGGTGTTTAAAAGTCCTTGGGATGAACGTTGATGAACTTGTTTTTAAAGAAATGGAACTTATCACTTGTGGCCAATATGACATGTTATGATATGAAGCATGAGATGCATGTTTAAGTATGCTTTTGAGCATGTGTAAATGATGATTTGAAGCATGATTATAAAGTGTTTTATAAATGCATTATTGAATGGTTTTATTGAGCATTCCTCACTAAGCTTTTGCTTACGCTCTCTTTGTTTTCTCAAATCAATAATGCAGAACATTAAAGTACTTTGAGGGCAGCAAGGAAGGCAAGCATTCAAGTGGAAGTAAAGCTCAAAGTATGGAAGGTTTTCTTAAGTACATTTAGCTTTTGGTAATTTGGCAATGGGGGACCTATGTGTATGTTTTGGGAGATGTTTTGAACTCCCTAAGTATATTGAATGTTGTTGAGAATGCTGGTTTTTGTGGTTGGCCATTATATGCTTGAATTGGAAGTTTATGCTTGAATGGTTGCTTGTGTAGGAAGCATGCCTATAGATTTGGGGCTTTTCACATATATTGATGTTTTGATGAATTGTTGATGCAAGTATGTCTCATATATGTTGAATTGCATGTTGGTAAAGTTTGGTGGCATTTGGAGCATGATTGGATGTTTAATTGCATGTTTAAGTATGCATTTTGGGGTAATCTGTGCAGGGTGTTTCGGAACAGTACCTACCGTTTCGGAACGGGTGCCTTAAACAAGCCCAGGCGTCCGAAACGGGAGGGACCGTTCCGAAACGGTTGGCTACTGCCAGCCCGTGTTGCGGTACGCGTTGCGGAACGGCCCCGCGTTTCGAAACGGGCTCTGCCTGTTTCGGAACGGGTGACCGTTAGGGGCTGACATTGGCAGTTAAATGTTTTGAATTGTTTGCATTTTGGTCCTGAATCTTGTTTGTGCAATTGTATGAGTTTGGGAAGTCCTTTTGAGCTGAAATTTCACAGAGAAGCATGAAACCTGATTAATTTCAAATTGGTAACTTTAATTTGGGTTAAGTCCTTATATATATCAGAAATTACAATTTGGTCCCTAAAGTTGTAATTTGTTCAATTGGGTCCTTGTTTGATCTCTGATGTTTATGATCTTTGAGTATGCTGTTGTATGTTCATATCTAAGGATTAATATGCATCTAGACAAGTTTAAAAAGAAAAAAAAGGGTCGTTAATCAAGGTTGACTTTCGGGTTGACTTTGGTTTTCCCCGTGTGACTTTCTTAATTCGGGTCAACCGTCTAGGCCGGGTTAAGGGGGTTACAGAATTATTATGATTTTGATCTAACAAAAAAGGGGAGAAGGGTTAAGCTAAAATTTTTAAATCTTTTCAAAACCTAGCTTAAATTTATGGGGAGTTTACTTAAAAATTTACTTTGGTTTTGTAATATCAAAAAGGGGGAGATTGTAAAACCAATGTTTGATTTTGATATAACAAATAGTCTAAGGACCAAATTGCATAGTAAATAAATTTTTAAGTGCTCAAAAGACTCACATTTGACAAGTATATATTAGACTTAAAGTGTTTTAAAGTCAAAACTTAAACCCCATAAAATCTTCTAAGTGTTTCAAAGTCAAATTGCACAAAATCGCCCAGGCATTTCGAAACGCCACCAAGGTGTTTCGATACGGCTTGATTTTAAGAGCTTACTGGAAAATTCCGTTTCGATACAGAATTACCTGTTTTGAGATTGCGTTTTGATACAACCTTCATCTGGGCTTTAATATTTTGTAACGCCCCGAGTTAGGGCCGAGAGATAATCGGATTAGTTAAACAGTTTTGGGTTAGGTTAATTTTGAAACTATTTTTAAATGGATAACCTTGATTTTTATCAAAGGGGTAAAATGAGAATTTTGCTCACAAAAAGAAATAAAGAAAAATGGGATTTTTGAAGGTTATCATCTTCTCCCATTTGATTTTTCACGTTCAAAACCTCCCCTAAAACCCATTTCACTATTCCATTGCCCCAAGCTCTCAATCCAAGTGATTTCTTCAAGGTAAATGATTCCTTAACTTGGGTTCATCTTCCTTGAGTCATAAATGTTGAGATTTTTGCAAAACTCATGGTTTAAACTTGTTTTGATTTTTAAAGTTTGGTTTGAAATGAAAGGAAGTTTATGGGATTTTCGTTTGGGTTGGTTATGGCTGGGTTTGGGTGAGTTTTAACTTTGTTTTATTGCTAAAATAACATGAAAATGGTGGGTTGTTATAGGAAACCCGAAATGGGTATTGCGGGTGATTTTGGGAGTTGAAAATCTTGAGTTTTTGGATGGGTTTTGGGTCTAAATGACAGCTGAAGGTTTGATAGCTTTGGGTTGATGTTTAGGGATGTTAAAAGATAAATTTTTGATGGTAAATTCGTTGGGTGTGGCTGCAAGTAGTTTGGGACTGATTTGATATGTTTCGGGGTGAAGTTTGGGCTTGAATCGATGTGTGTTGTTGCAAGATTGTTGAGTTCCGGGTTTTTGCTGTGTTTGTGAGTGTATTAGTGTTCTAATGTTCAGTTTTTGGTTGCTTAAAACAGAGGAATCAGATTCGGGCTTTGTGGACAGAAATTCGGGTAGTTCGGAGGCTTGATTCGGCATCTTGAACATCGTTTTTCTGTTGGCTGGTGAGTGGATCAATTTTAAAAGCCTTAACGTGGTTAAGGAAATGTTTTGGGAGTTTGGATTGAGCTTGAAAGACCAATCAAAGTTCAAGAGTAAGTTTTAAAGGTTTTATGCAATTAATTCGTGTTTTACGATTCTTGATGTCATGTGAACATATCATGTTGATAATGTGTTAGTTTGCATTGTTACGCATGTTGAGACTTATGACTTGTGCTTATATTTGCATTGTGAGTACATGCTTTGCATGGAAGTTTGGACATGGTAAATGGTTCAATCATCGGTAATGCTTGTGGTTGTGAATGAGTATATTGACACATGTTGAGTTGTTACATGATATAATTGATCGATCAATAGGATTAGAGTGCACTCGAGGTAAAAGTCGCGCGTGGCCTTAGTGATGTTAGATTCCATTAAGGAGGAGTAGGGTGATGTGAGATCCTACCGGAAGTTATGTTTTTACTAAACGGGTGAGTACGGTAATGTGAGATTCCACCGGAAGTGTCTAGTGGGTTTGAGAAACTATCCGTATATCCGAGTAAAAGCGATGAATGTCAATATACCCATGATGCTTTAATTCTCATGTTAAGCATGTTGTTGATTTCTTCTATTATGCTTATGCATTGTTGGTTACTTTGCTTGCGTTATGAGAATGAGCATGTGGCAAGCCTATGGCTTGTGGTTGCATTCGGTAAATGCACGCGAAGGTAAATGCATGTTGTTTTGTGTTCAAGCATGTGGAAATGATTTGGAAATGGTTTTGGTTTTCAAGCAAACTATGTTTTAAAACTGCATTGTTGTAGCTACCGTTTTGAGCACCGCTCACTAAGCTTAAACGCTTACGCTCTCTTTTCCAACAATGCAGGCCCTTAGACCTTTGGAGCAGCTCGGGGAACTAGGAAGAATCCAAGGGAGTTTGGTTTGCTCAAGTATGAGTTTAGACTTAAATAATTAGTATTAAGCAATGGGATAGGACCTTTATGTTATGAGGTGTTGTTGGCATGTCTCTTGCTTTAGACAAGTTTGCTAGGTTGTGTTTGGATTGTAATGCCTTTTACCATGATGATTTATGCTTTTGTTTAGCTTTTTGCTTTGTTAGAGAATGATAAGTATGCTTGTTTTCGCTAAGAATCTTGTCTTGTTGGTTGTTGCATCGTCAAGTGTTTAAATTGCTTTATATGTTTATCCATGGATGACTTGTGTTGTATTGAGTTTGTATGTTGCTTAGATGATTGTTAATGCCTCTTGTGTTGAGTTCCTTGTGCTTTTAGCGGCTAAAATCAGTTTTGCAGGGCAGGGCGTATTGATACGCTCAAGGGCGGTATCGATACGGTCCCTTGTTTTAAGCAAGGCGTACCGGTACGCGGGGGCGTATCGATACCCAAAATGCTCTATGGAAATCCGAGAAATTGACGAGATTTTGGCGTATCGGTACGGGTCCTGAGAGTATCGGTACGGTCTTCAAAGTTGACCAAGGGAAGTTGACCATTGAGGGCGTATCGATACTCACCTTGTGGGTATCGATACGGTTTCCCTAGGTTTGACTTGGGGTGTTGACCAAGTACAGGCGTATTGATACGATCCTCTAGCGTATCGATATGACATGTTGTAAAATTTAAAAAGGGTTATCTTAAGTTCCTGTTTTGCTTGTTTTTTGTATCCTTGTGTGTTTTCCGCTGCGTGTCCTCTCACATAGGATATAATTAATGCATCTAGACAAGATAACTTTAAAATAAATTTTTTTCTAGGGTTGCTAATCAGAGTGGAGCATTAACAGGTTTCACTTCGGTTTTCCCCGTGTAACCCATTCGATGTGGTCTGGCGGCTAGGCCGGGTCGAGGGGGTTACATTTGTTGGTATCAGAGCCTAGGTTCCGCCTAGGTTCGTTGAGTTTCCGCAAGCCGAAAGGTAAGTGAGGTAAGTTTTATGGTGTAAGATTGTTAATTGTGATTGCTTGGTGTTTGTAAGCATGCTTGTGGCTATCTTTGTGTTGGTTGAGAAATAGTTAAAGGCACCCATTGATGGTATACTATTATTGTAAGTGATTTTAAGTTTAAGGACTTGAGCACCTTGGACCTTGTTCCTTGCTGACCCCAAATCATTTCACTTGTTGTGTTTGTTTTTAGCTTTGCCTCTGTTAGCATGGTGAGACCGAGGGGAAGGCCAAGAATGGATAATCCGAGGGTTGAGCGGATTGAGAATGTTGAGGATGTGTGAGGAGAGAACTTGCCTCCTTCTCCTCCACCGGAGGGTGGAGAGAATGTTGAGGGTGTTGGACCCCAGGCTGGTCAGGGACAGGCAGGTATTGATGTGAATCCATTGATTCAGGCTATAGCCGGGGCTATTCAGACAGCTTTAGCGGGTGTTCGGGTTGTAACACCGCCTCAGGGTGCATGTTCTGGTTTACCGTTAGAGCGACTCCGTAGCTTGGGCTGGGTTGAGTTTCGTGGGTTCAGAGGCATGGTTTGAGAGCACAGTTCGTATTTTAAGTCAGATGAAGTGCTCTGAAGCACATAAGCTAGGTTTCATTGTCTCTTTGGTTCAGGGAGATGCCTACACTTGGTGGACTAATATCACTACGGGTATGCCAGAGGCCGAGGTTACTTGTGAGTTCTTCAGGACTGCTTTCTGTAAGAAGTGCCTAGGTCCTCAATACCTAGATGAGAAGAAGAGAGAGTTCATTGTAGCTTGACCGTGTCTGACTATGAGGTGTAGTTTGTACGTCTGAGTCGGTATGCTTCTGAGTTAGTTCCCACTGAGGGGGAACGATGTGAGCATTTCCGTTAAGGGTTGGTTCAGGAGGTGAAGACCTACATGTTGGCTTCCGACTATACAGATTTTGATGTGTTGGTCGCTAGGGCCAAGGACATCGACCAGTCTTTGGGACTTGCAGATCGCAAGGGTGGATCTAGTTCAGGAAAGAGGACTGCTGAATGGGACAGAGATCGTGCCAAGAGGCACAAGGATATGACACCCTATCATGATCATAGACACAGAGGTGGTGTTCTGGGGTGAGGCCATCACATCCAAGTGACTGAGAATCGTACTCCCGAGTGCAACAAGTGTGGTAGAAGTCATTACGGTGAGTGTTGGGGCACTTATGGCTCTTGTTGGAACTGCGGGTCTAGGCCGCACTTGGAGCGCGATTGTCCACATCCGTCTAGGGATGGACAAGCTCCTGCATGAGCTGTCGAGCATCAGAGAGGCCGTGGGCGCGGTCGAGGTAACTTTCAGTCTAGGAATGATGGTCAGAGGAATGTAGCTCATGTTGTAGCAGTTCAACCCGAGGGAGGTGGGCCAGCTAGGGTGTATGCACACATTTAGTCCTTCATGCTTGCACATTCAAATAATTTTGTACTAATTCGAAAAAATAAATTTAACCCTCACTATTTACAAATTATTTCAATTTGCTGAGAATCAGTGATTTGTTTGACCTGTTTTGTGGTGCTTCAGTGTTTTCAAAGATAGATTTAAGGTGTTCATGGATATGATGAATAGGGTGTTCTACGAGTTTTTAGATCAGTTCATGGTGGTGTTTATCGATGATATTCTCGTGTACTCGCGTACAGAGGAGGATCATGATAAGCACTTGAGGATTGTGTTGCAAGTGCTGTTGGAGAATCAGCTTTATGCTAAGCTGAGCAAGTGTGAGTTTTGGCTGAAGGAAGTGGTTTTTCTTAGACACGTGGTGTCAGCCGAAGGTATTTGGGTTGATCCACACAAGGTTGAGGCGGTGATGAGTTGGAAGACGCCTAAATCAGTGACGGAGGTGCGTAGTTTCCTTGGGTTGGCTGGATATTACCGAAGGTTTGTCGATGGTTTTTCTAAGATTGCTGCACCTTTGACCAAGTTGTTGCAAAAGAATGTTCGCTTTGAGTGGACGGATGTTAGGCAACAAGCTTTTGAGAAGTTGAAGAAGGCTTTGACGCAAGCTCCTGTCTTGATTCAACTAAAATCGGGTAAGGAGTTTGTAGTCTATAATGATGCATCCTATGTTGGTTTGGGTTGCGTATTGATGCAAGGTGGGAAGGTTGTGGTTTATGCGTCTAGGCAGTTGAAGGTGCATGAGCGCAACTATCCTACGCATGATCTAGAGCTCGCAGCGGTGGTGTTTGCTTTGAAGATTTGGAGGCACTACCTTTTATGGTGAAAGGTGTGTGGAGCGAGTTGGTCCTGTGGCTTATCGGTTGAGGTTGCCTCCCGAGTTGCAAAAGATTCATGATGTGTTTCATGTTTCCATGTTGCGGAGGTATAGATCGGATCCTTCGCATGTGATGTCAGTTGAGGAAATTGAGTTGAATCCGGATTTATCCTATGATGATGAACCAGTGAGAAATCTGGATTCGAGTAGCAAAGTTCTTTGTGGCAAGATGATTGAGCTTGTGAAGGTGTTGTGGCGACACCGAGGAGTTGCAGATGCCACATGGGAAAGCAAGGCGGACATGTTGAGGCAATTTCCGCATCTTTTTCCTTCAGGTAAAAATTTTGAGGTCGAAATTTCTTAAGTGGGGGAGAGTTGTAACACCCCGGTTTTTGGGCCTAGGTGTTTTGCGAGTCGGGTTAGACCGGTGGAACCAGTATTGGTTGTTCGAACCGTTAAAAGGTGGTTTAGGGAAATCAAGGTTCGGGATGGGATAAAAATATGATAAAATTCTTAAAATCATTAAAATTATATTTAAGGGGATGGTTAAATCAATTTTACAAAACGGGTTTTCGAAAGTATACATTTTGGGCAGTGACCAAAATGTAAAGATTTAAAAGTTAGGAAAAATGTGTTTTTCAAGAAGAGTCAAAATCTTAGAATCTTTAGGGAGCTATTTGGCAATTAAGCATTTTCCCTAATTTGGCATATGTTTTAAATAGTTTGTTAAATAATTAAAATAGCTTTGATTAATTAAATTGGACAGTTAGTTAATCAGTTAAAAGATTTTTCACGATCATTTTCATTTCTCTTCTTCACTTCAGCCAAACAGTCTCCATTTTCTCTCAAATTTTCAGATTTTCTTCACTCTCAAATTCTCTTTTGATTTCAACTTTTCCTTGGTGATTTCTCTCATTTTCCTTCAAGTTCTTTCAAGCTAATCTTGACAAATTAGAGGAGAAGAAAGGATTGGAGGTAAATTTCGTGCTAACCCTCTAATCTAGGTTCTTTAATAAAATTCCAAAGATATTTGACTATTTATCTATGTTTTTAATTGAGGTTTTATTATAGTTTTGATAAAATGTTGAAAATCCTATTGAAAAAGATGTTTTAAAGTGATTTTCGGAGTTGTGATGATTTGGCTTGTTTGAGATTATTTCTAAATGAGTTTTGAAAGGATTTTGGTGTTGAAATGTAGTCTTAATCACAGTGACCCCGAAATCCTTGAGATCCTTTGTTTTTTAAGTGTTTTTGGTTGGGTTTTGGGGGTGTTTTTATGGAATCCGAGTTGCTGGAGGTATAAGGATGGTTTTAGATTGTTTTTGGATGTTGATTGATGCTTAAAATGTGTTGGATGTGTTGGGTAATGGCTGGGCTGAGGTTAGAGGTCAATCGATTAAGTTTTCGGTTGTTTTGGATGGGTGATTTGGTGCTTTAGAGCAGGGCTGCGGGAATTCTTTTGAGTGTTGGTGTTTTGGATGCATTTTAATGCATTGAACCTGTGTTTTAATGTGTTGAAAACAGGGGATAGTATTCCGGAATCAAACGAAGTGATTTTGGAGGCTTCAGACGATCGGTAGTTGCGTCGGCAAGTGTGGTTTCGCGAGTCCGTGAGTAGAACTTGGTTTTCCAGCGTGGAAACATTTTCGAAAAGGTTTTGGGAACTTAGCAAGAGCTAAACACTTTACTAAGTTCGGAAGCAAGTAAAGAAAATTTCTCTCTCAGATTGTGCTAGTTTGAGCCTTTGGTTGCACTTGATTTTAATTGCATTTACCTACTATTTTAAAGCATGTTTTGAGTATATAAAATGTGTATGATGATGCCATGTGGTTTAAGGATGCACTGGGTAAGTGATCATTGTATTCATGTGTTGATGCATGAGTTGTGAAGCATGGTTTAATGCTTGAGTTATGGTTTATCATGAATGCTTTGTAAAAACAGTTTGGTATGCATGAATTGTGGATTATATTGGCCTCAAGCAATGCAAACTAACAATTACCTGCCAAGACTTTAATCATCAAAGACATGCTTCAAACTTGAATTCAATCCTCAAAACGTGGCACAAAGTATGATCACCTTTTAAATTTTTTAGATGGCACAAAAATTACCCGGAACCAAACTATAATGCTTGTGGTAATGTGTGTGCGTAGTTGTATACAAGTTGATTTTCAAGATTCCATGTGAACAATAGGTTTTAACAATTTCGTTACCGGGGTATTTATTTATTTTTTGTTTTCACTAGAGCCAATTTCGGGCTCCTCTAGTGATTCAACAATTTCTTAATTTAATTTAGTCGACTAGAGCCAATTTCGGGCACCTCTAGCGATTCTTTAATGTGCATTAACTACTAGAGCCGGTTTCGGGCACCTCTAGCAAGATATTAACTTTTCATTTTTTTAATTTTAATTTACCCAAATTTTAAGCAACCTAAGTTCACTAAGTCTCTTTCAATCAACATGCCACAACTGTGTAGATAATTTCAGCATCATAGCAAAATTCTAAGTTCTTTTCATGCAATCCTAAAATTTAAAGGCTCTTTCAATTAAGTGCAGTGGCAAAAATTCATCATTGAATATTCAACAAGTCTTAAGCAATTAAATCCAATCAAAGGCATGGCAAGTAGCATATGCATCCTATATGCGATTACTAAAGATGAATGCAACTAAACATGAAACTAACTAGAGACAAACACCCCCTAAACTCGAGAGAAGCATTGTCCTCAATGCATACAAGTACTAAAGTTGAAAATAAAATGCAAATGAGTTAGTTGGAAAGGTTTGTCACCTTGTGTGATGAGTTTCTTTCGGGATGGTTACTTGATTCTTTGTACGGTTCACATTGGTTGGATGTGTGTGGCTTGGTACCGCGTGAATAGAATCGGTGTTTCAAGGGCACTTCATTTCCTCGATTTGATGTTACCAAGGCATGTTCATTTGCACGGGCATCCGTAGTTTCCTGGGAAATTGTTGTTGCCTGGACAATTGTCGGTGCAGGGGATTTCTTTTGCATGGTGGTTGTGAGTCTTGATGTGGAAAAATAAAGAAAAACTACTAGAGCCTAAAAAGAAAACAACCAACACTAAATAAAACTATCCTAAAATAACTGGGGATAAAAATACGAAATAAAACCAAAATTAAGTTCAACATTAAAAACAAAACTAAAACTAAAAATAAAAATAAAAATAAAGAAGGAGAGCATGATCATGCATCTCCTAAAGGTATAGCCTCCTTATCGCGGGTAACATGTGCACTGGTATAGTCCTTAACCCGCTTTCTGTTTTCTTGTCTTGACAAAATCTTCCTTTCTCTTGCCGTAGTAAGTGGTGATAGCTTTTTATTCAGAACTTCATCATGGATCTCCGAGTTCGTACCTTTCTTGTGTCGTTCCAAGGTGTCGATCAACCTATTTCTCTGCTCAGATAGCAACTCAAAAGAAATAATTATGGGAAATGTGTTGTTGGTTCCCAAGTAAACATATTTTAATTGCCCCGGTAATGATTTCATCTTAAGAATAGAAGGTCGTTCAATTGAGGGTTTCTCGAGTTTACCTTTCTTACCTGAATAATCCAATGGTTCGAAGTATGTACCTGGTTGACTTGTTATCCAATTTGCTTCTTCTTGCTCTTCGTCATTCAGCTCTTTATTGATCGGCTTTTCGAACTCAATTTTTTCTTGTTTGGCAGTAAAATTGCCGAGACAATTCTTTTTCACGTCAAAGTTGAATTGGGTGTGGCATGGATGAATTTGCATTCCTCTGGATCATCGGCATACTTCAGGTTTGGAACACATTTAGCTTAACTTGCTGGTCACTCACCCGCACTATGAGTTCTCCTTTTTCGACATCAATAAATGTTCGACCCGTTGCTAAGAATGGTCTTCCAAGAATGATAGGTGCAAACTCATCTGCTTCACAATCTACAACAATAAAGTCAGCGGGAAAAATAAATTTATCCACTCTTACCAAAATATATTCGGTCTTCCCTTCAGGTTGAATGTAGGATCTGTCGGCAAGCTGTAGCATGACTTTTGTAGGTCTTGCCTTCCCGATTCCCAATTTTTGGAAGACTGATTTGGGCATCAAATTTATGCTTTCCCTAAGATCGCACAATGCTTTCCCGACGTAGTGGTTTCCAATCAAACACGATATTGTGAAACTGCTGGGATCTTTAAGCTTAGGCGGCATTCGGTTTTGCAACATGGCCATGCATCCTTCCTTCACAGCAACAATTTCAAATTCTCCTAGCATGGTTCTCTTAGAGACGATGTCTTTAAGGAACTTAGCATAGTTCGACATTTGTTCTATTGCTTCAACTAATGGCAAGTTGATATGGAATTGCTTCAAGATGTCAAGGAACTTCTTGAACTGGTATTCTTGCTTTTGTCGTTTCAACCTCTAGGGGAATGGTGGTGGAAGTCTAATGTCCTCAATCTTTTCATTGGTTTGGAACTTGATTGATGGCATTGCCGAGGCATCAAGTTTTGCCGCAGTATGAGCAGTTGATGTTGCCGAGGCATCTGCACTTGTAGTTGACGAGGCATCAGAACTTGCCTTAGCATTTTTCGATTCACCAGTTTTGCCTGAGGTTTGGTTTCTGGATTCATCCTCTTGGATACGAGATTGCTCCTTTGGTTGAGTGTTCTCCGTTAAATTTATTTGAGCTTCCTTAAATTGCCGGCCACTCCGAGTGGTGATTGCTTTGCACTGCTCATGGTTTTCTCCTCTTGCGACTTCAGTATCACTAGGTATACCGCCCATAGGTATCGTGTTCAAGATCTATGCAAATTGCCCGAATTACGTCTCCAATGATTTTAGAGCTGCCTCTTGGTTTTTCATTCTCATCTCAGTCCTATCAATGAAAGCGTCAGTTCTTTCCATAAATTTATTAGTATTAGCCATATAAGATTGAGTTTGTAACATGACAACATTAAGAGAATTTTCCAAAGAACTAGATGGTGTTGATTGTTGCTGCAGCATTGGTAACTGCGGCATCGGTAACTGCGACATTGGTTGTCGAGGCATGTTCTGTTGGAATCCTAATGTTTGTGCATTCTGATTGAGGGCATTATTGGGATTGCTCTATGAGAAATTTGGATGCTTCTTCCAGGCTGGATTGTAGGTGCTAGACATCACGTTATTGTTTCGGTTGTAGTTTCTAACATAAAAACTGGACTCTGGGTTCTGTGGACACTTAGAAGAATCATGGTTACCGTTACATAAATCACAAAAGGAACCTACTACCTTAACCTCCTGTGTGTTGCTTGGTCGTTACATGTTCTTAACCAAATTCGTTAAGGTATCTAATTGTGTGAGAATTGTATCTGATGACTCAAGCTCGTTTATCGTGGCATGGCGTCCGACTCCTCCTCTTGTGGTAGTTGGGAACTAATAATCATTTTTAGCAAGCCTGTTCAAAATCTCTATTGCTTCTTTTGGCGGCTTGTCTAGGAGTATGCCATTTTTCGAGGCATCTAGCATCATCCTTGTCGGCATGTTTATTGCGTTGTAAAACATCGTGTTTTATATCCATACTGGGAATCCGTGTAGGGGACATTTATGTAACTTGTCTCTATATCGCTCCCAAGCCTTGTACATGGATTCATCATTTGTCTGCCAAAAAGAAGTAATTTTTTTATGTAACTTATCAATCATATTTGTAGGATTAAATCGAGCAAGGAAATCACGACATAAATCAGTCCAAGGTCCTATTGATCCGAATGGAATACTATTCAACCACGATTTCGCGTTATCCCTTAGTGAATAGGGGAATAATTTTAGCCTTAAAACATCCTCATGAACTCCTTGTAGTTTGAATGAATTGCAAATCTCCAGGAAAGATTTGAGGTGTTGTCTGGCATCCTCAGCTTCGAGCATTCAAGTAGACCCGAAGAAAATTCAAGCCATCCTTGATTGGCATCCACCGAAGAATGTTGGTGAGGTGAGAAGTTTCCTTGGTCTTGCTGGCTATTATAGAAGATTTGTTAAAGGGTTTTCTATGTTTGCAGCTCCTTTGACTAAGTTATTACGGAAGGAAGCCCCCTTTGTTTGTACTAAGGAACAACATCGAAGCTTTGACTAGTTGAAACAAGTATTGACTCATGCACTAGTTCTAACCCAACCCGAGTCTGAAAAGACTACACAGTTTATAGTTATACATCACATCCCGGGTTAGGATGTGTATTGATGCAATAAGGCAAAGTTATTCCATATGCTTCGAGAAAACTTAAGCCATATGAGATGAACTATCCCACACATGATCTGGAATTGGCTGCGGTTGTTTTTGTGTTGAAAATATGGAGACACTATCTCTACAAGGAAAAGTGCTATCTTTTTACTAACTATAAAAGTCTTAAGTACCTTTTGATTCAAAAGGAGTTGAACCTTCGACAACGAAGATGAATGGAACTCCTTAAATATTATGATCTTGTCATTGATTACCATCTGGGCAAGGCCAATGTTGTAGCTGATGCACTCAGCCGCAAACCTTCGCCTGCCCCTTGAGCTATTAATGCTCACTTCCGACTTCAGAAGCATCATTATCTCGTAGCTGAACTTCGAGTTCAGTCTACTATTGTTTCGAGAATCAAGGCATTGCAAGATCAAGACTCCAAACTCCAATCCATTGGCTTTAAGCTTTAAGATAATCCCGACTTTAGAATCAATTCTGAAGGACTCGTGTGCTTTCATGATCGAGTATGTGTGCCCAATAATAAATCACTTCGTGATGACATTCTTAAGGAAGCCCATTCATGTTTGTTTTCAGTTCACCCGGGGTCTATGAAGATGTAAAAAGACCTTCATGAATTATATTGGTGGTCAGGCATGAAGCAAGCCATAATTTTCTTCGTGTCTAAGTGCCTCACTTGTCATCGGGTTAAAGCTGAGCATCGTGTTCCTACGGGATTATTGCAATCCATTGATCTACCGCAATGGAAATGAGAAAAGATCATTATGGACTTTGTCAGTGGTCTACCTTTGACTCCTGCTAAACACGATGCCATTTGGGTCATTGTGGATCGTCTCACCAAGTCTGCACATTTCTTACCGGTTCGAATGGATTACAAACTTCCCAAACTAGCTGACTTGTACATCAAGGAAGTTATTCGACTCCACGGTGTGCCATAATCTATCATCTCTGATTGAGATCCACGATTTGCTTCTCGATTCTAGAGAACATTACAAGGAGCTCTAGGCACTAGAGGCAATCTTAGTATCACCTTCCACCCATAATCTGATGGTCAATCAGAAAGGGTGATATAGGTAATTATCGAAAAGTCCTTCCTTCGAATCATCGATTAAGCATACCGTTATTAAATCCTCCTTTACAGATCTTGGAGGACATGCTGCGAGCATGTATTATTGACTTTGGTGGATCATGGGAGAAATCCTTACCTCTCATTGAATTTGCCTACAACAATAGCTATCAAGCTTCTATTCAGATGGCACTGCATGAGGCATTGCATGGTAGGCGTTGTAGGATACCATTATTCTGGTCTGAACTCGATGAAGGTAAGATGTTTGGTCTTGACCTACTTCGGGAAACTGAAGAAAAGGTTACCATCATTCACGATCGCTTGAAAGCTGCCTTTGACCGACAGAAGGCCTATGCCGATCTCAAACAGAGAGATATACAATATGAAGTAGGCGAGAAAGCCTTCCTCAAAGTTTCACCGTGGAAGAAAGTTCTACGATTTGGCAAGAAAGGGAAACCGAGTCCCCGATTCATTGGACCTTTCGATGTTATTGAAAGAATAGGCTCAGTGGCCCACCGATTATTGTTGCCACCAGAATTGAGTAAAATCCATGATGTATTCCATGTATCAATGCTCCGAAAGTATCAATTTGATTCTTCTCATGTCATCGAGCCTGGATTAATTGAGATTCAATGTAATATGTCCTATGAAGAAGAACAAGTCCAGGTTCTTGCAAAGGAAGTCAAAAGGCTTCGTAATAAGTTCGTACCCTTGGTTAAAGTGCTCTAGAGGAGCCATTCCATTGAAGAAGCTACCTGGGAACCATAGAAGACAATGAGGAAGCAATATCCATATCTCTTCGGTTTAGGTAAAAATTGAAGGACAAATTTTTCTAAAGGGGGTAGAGTTGTAACATCCCAAAAACCGATCTAGTAAGAATTTAGTTCCGACGATCGGAAACCCTACACCAGAAAGGTCCAAAAATTGTTTTGACTTTGGTTATCTAGTAAATTACATTAATATTGGACTCTAAGTGAGTCGATTTGTTAATAAGGAACCTTATTGAATTTATAGAAAAACTTTTAGTGACTAAATTGAGTAAATTGTAAGTTTAGGGGGCAAAACCATAGAGCATTGGGAGTTAAAGGACTAATCTTGCGATTAGCCTCTCTTTAATATTAATCGCCACCTAAGTGGATGATTAAGAATAGTTTCCTTCATTGTGAGGAAAACTAACCAGTCATTGAGTGTAAAAAAAAAGAAATGAAAGATAGGGAGCTTACCCGAATGTAGAAATTGAGCACCATGGTCATCATCATCTTCTTCTTCTTCTTTGTAAGCACACATCTCCATTGGAGCTTAGTTTCGAGCTTGATTTTCCTTCGGTTTATTGCTATTAAAACATTGTTAACAATTGGGTAATCTAAACCCCCTAAATTATTGATGGAATCCATGGCTATTCTCGAGCTAATAGCTATATTGAATTTAGAATTTGATTTCGATATCGATACGTAGATTTCAAAATCGTGTGGAGAATTCTAACAATTTCCCTATTGTTTACCTAGCTCAAGGAGTGGAAAGAGACCATCCACCTTCACCAACGAAAGCTAGGAACAAGAGGATTTCTATCTGAGAGCCTTGAAAGCTTCGGAATATCAAGGTGAGTGTAGTCAGAGTCTCAAGACTAACTTAGGTGTTTTTCCCGATTTACTTGTTATTGAAATTATCATTGCTAACCTTGTTGTGAAGGGATTTTGTTTTCATCGAATCCTTTAGAGGATACATTGGTAAGCATCAATAAGTATAGCATCAAACATCCGACATAGTTAGTGTCTTTGTTAATGTCATTATGATAAGCCATTGAATCAAGGAATTGTAGAATGCCGATTATAGAGCATTGCCGTTGCCATTGTTATAGTCATTGTCACCAAGCATTGAAATCGATATTGTCGTTGACATTGAGGTATTGAAAATGTATCATTGGTTTTGTAATTGGGATTATCAAATATTGGCATCGAATCATGGGACACTGAATATTGCTATTGAATTATAGAATATCAATCATTGTCATCGTACTATTGTATATTGATCATTCGACTATTGCAATTTCTATTGGATCATTGAATGCATTGAATATTGTTATTGTTATTGAACATCAATCATTGATATTGTTACCAGACCTTGGATTTGAAGGACATTGGATACAATTGGCATGTCATAAAAATTGATCCAAGGGCTATTGCCTATATTGATTTGGCGAGGCGGAAGGATGCGTTGTAGTATTGGTTACATTAGTGAGGTGGAGGGATTAGACCATTTTATTGATTGGGCGAGGTGTAGCAATTCGCGTATCGACTATCCGGAATTGATCCAAGGGTTAGTGTTAAACTATGGAACATTAATGATAATCATAATCATTGCATTGATATTAATGGTTCATTGTATCGCTATTGTCTTTACTTGAATTGCCATGCATTACTTTTTTTGTTGATATCATTTTTGACTACCTCACTAGGCAATACTTGCCTAATGAATTGCATTTCATCCGTTTCAGGTTAAGGGACTCATTGTTTGAGATTATAGAAATTGTAGTGTTGGTCAAGTAACAAGCAAGCCTAAAGTAATGTATATCGAAACCATAAACTCCTAGTAGGGTGGCAAAGTACTTAGAATATTCATATAAGGATCTTTTGATATATAAATTGTGCTTGTGGCATGTTAGTGCAAAAGGCTCCAAATGGTCTTTTTGTATATCTTAAAAGTTACCAAAATGGTATGTTTGGCTCCTAAAGGTGAAATCGTAGTAAACGAATTCAAATATTCCTAAAATTTGGCAAGCAAGTATTTTATAGTATCAAAATTTTGTGCATAAAATTTCATTGCATTTGGATAATGTTCGGCAAGTCAAATTGAATTAAAACCAGCAAAAATCTGTCATTACAGGGCAGAGCATATCGAAACAGTTGATGGTGTATCGATGGGGTCTTGCATATTTGGTCGAGTCAACGATGGTCCAAAGGGGCGTATCAATACGACTTAGGTGTATCGGTACAAATTTTGGCTACTGGAATTTAGGAACAAAAAATGGTATCGATACGAGGTCAAGGTGTATCGATACGAAGTCAACCTAGTCAACCAGTATCGGTATAGCTCACAATAGTATCGATATGAGCTTATTATCCTTGATTCTGGAATTTGGAATTTAGGCTTAGCGTACCGATACGACTCTAAGGGTATTAATATGGTGACAGTTAATTCGGTTAAAAGCTTTAGAACACGGTTTTGCATTGTATACAAAATGGCCAGTGAATCTCGCATAGTTGTTGCGTTCGTGCAATGGCTATAAATGATACGCAAATGGTGCAAGTATACATGTCGAACGAGTAATAAAGTGATGAGTGAGTATCGTCTCCACATGGATTGGAGGTATTCATGGTTGCTGTAACAATAAAGATTGAACTTTTTTGCAGATGACAATGCTATAGTAAAAGAGATGGTGTAAAATAATGCTAAAGCAAAACAATGCAGAGAAAGATGAGATAACAATATGATAGACAGGTCCCCTTTTGTATGCGAAACTCACTACGGAATGACTGGCTGGGAATGATGGACAACCTAACTCAAGCTTCTTAACGACACTAAGGCTCTTCAGCTATCTTCTATGCTAGACGGGATTAGCTAAGAGTTTTCCTAAACTATCTCTAGCCAGAAAACTGGGAGTCAGAAATGCTACAGCCATGCCTCTCGGCGTAAACTCTTAACACTCCCCTACCCTTCACGTACTATCCTTTTTAGCCCTCGAAACCTATCAATTATCTCTAAGGTAGGTTAGAGTCTGCCTCTCAACAATCACTCCATTGCTTATGAGGGTTCTAGGGCTAGCTCTCTCGATTACTAACCCCAACATACACTTAAAGAACGGCCAACTCTCAAAGGCGCTTAAGGTAGGGCCTATCTCTCAAAGCACTTACAACCCCAAACTCTTACAACTTTAAGGAAATGAGAAATGCATAAGCAAAGCATAGAATCATGATAAACACTGAAAAAGCCATAGCATGCATTAAAAAGTACTCAAAATAAAATCATCCATCAAACTCAAGCCACCTAAAACAGTTCGTGGCTACGCAATATCATCCAACGTATCATTGCGATAACATCACCAAATATAAATATATGAAAAGAAATTGCTATAGCGACAGAAAGAAAGGTGAACTCCTTCTCATCCATGGACTGCCTGACTGTCTTAGGCCCACCCCCTCTCTCGAGGCCAATGAGGCCACTCCTTGGAGCTTCAACGATGGAGGACACAAAGCTGGAGAAGATGAAGGTGGAAACTTCCCTCTCATTTTCTCTCTCTTTCGCCTCTCTTTTTGCAACACAATAATACCACACTTTGCTCCAAGCTTCTCCCCCCTTTATAAAATGGAGGTTTCTAGGGTTTGGTGCCCTAAAGATGTCTTGATAATCCCAAGGAATATCCACCGACAAGGTCTGCCACGAGGGGACAAGGAGGACAGTCTACAGGTGGGCATCGGCTGCTGCACATGTTAGATCATCCTTTTCTGCATGTTCACATGTTTCTGCAGCTCACGTGTATCTCACGTGCTGGCCAATATCCACTTCCATCATGCTATAGCAATTCTCGGCATCGGCTTTCTCTCTTGACTCCTTTCCTGCGCATCACAAACCCAAAAACCAACCCTCCGAGCAGTATCCCTCGATATGGACCAATAACCAGCAAAGATAAATATGCACCCAGAAGAAGAAAACACAACCTAAATGCAGTCTAAATGCTATGGTATGAGCTTAAGAACAGGCAAATGCTATAGCAAAAAGGTATGAAAACAAGGATATTTATGCAGTTATCACACCCCCAAACTTAAGCTATTACTTGTCCTCAAGCAATGAATAGAACAGAACAAAAGAACTACTATGGCAAAGATTTAACCTAGAGGCTTGCTATGGCAATATTTCAGTCCTCAGAAATAACTTAGGCAAATAAATAAATATACACAACCTGGTGGTGAGACAAATTTTCAAGGAAGCTCCCTAGTTATACCCTAAATATGTTCTCTAGTCCTTTTTCCAAATTTTTAGACTCTCAAAGGTATAGGTTTTCTACTACGAAGGGTGTCAGCTCATCACACCTACCGTCCTTAACTCTAGATGAGCAGGAAGCAAACCTCACACCTCCGAGCTAGTAGGCAGAGTCATCCTATGACAGCTTTCATTCACTCATATGCTATAGCAAAGCTTTTATTTTTCCCTTTGTTTTGTTTGCTATATTTTTTTCAACACTGAAAAAGCTATAGCAAAGCAGAGTGTCCTTCTACAGATATGCCGTAGCATTTATTCGTTTGTTTTATCACAGGGTCGTCTAGTTTTTCTTTTAAGTTCTCTAGAGTTTACATATCAGAGTTTGCTAGGGTTCTTCCTGAAAAAATTCTTCTAACAAACTTACTTATAGAAAGAGAGCAGCTGTGTAACAAATTTTTTTAACAACTAGATCCTAAAGTCAGTTCTACAGATCTCAACTAGTTGTGTTTTTTTTCGAACTTAGTTCAGGCCTTAGAGATTTCATCGTCAGACATCATAAATACCTTCATAAGCTGTCTCTAGACTGAACAAAATGCCATAGTAAAAATTTTGTTCTATCCTATAATGCATATGCTAAAGAAAAATTTTAACTATGAACACTAACACCCCCAAACTTGAGAAATGCAGTGTCCGCAATGCATAAACTAATCTACACTATATGCCATGAAAAATGAAAAATTGAAAAGAAAAAGTTAGTTACCTCCTGGGTGCGGAGGCTAGGTGGTGCTGCTGGTGTTGTCCATTGACGTCACGGAGGAGTAGTGGTGTGGGTCTGCCACATCATCCACACTTTCTGATGAGACTGATTGAGCACTCGACAAGGGCTTGACACGTCCAGTAGTATGTTTGATGCGAGTTTTCGGTCTGGATGCTGTAGCATCCTCAGATTGTGCTGGTGTCGGCTCAGTTGCTGGTGTTGTAGCTGTTTCCTTCTGAGGGTTTTCCTCAGGATCATTTGGCACGTGCTCTGGCTCTGAAGTGGGTTTTCTGGTCTTGAAGGTTTAGGATTGGTTGCCTTTCTGGTGCGTTTCCTTTTCTTGGCTGGAGAGGTTGTTGGGTCGGTTTCTTCGATAGTAGGCTGAACAGTGGGAGTTTCTTGTTCTGACTGAACAGTTGGAGTTACTGGTGCTTTCTTTCTTAGAATCTTTTTCTTGGCAGCAGGTGGGACGGAGCTAGGTTCACTAGGAGACATTGTGCTTGTTGTAGCAGTGGTGGGGGCTTGCAGTAACTCCATAGGAAATAATGGAAAAGAAACGTTTTGGTCCGGTAGGAGTTTGCTTAAGCAGGATGCTATGGTACTATCGCGGTGTTAGGCGTATTTGAAGTACGCCCGCTGGTGTGCCTTCATCATGCTGAGCTCGGAGCTCAGTTCTTTTGTTGTTGCCACCAATGCTGCCACTCTTGCTACAACAAAACTTTTAGCTCCTCCCTCCACTACTTGTTGAGGCATGTCTTCATTAAATCCCCGGAGTTCTCTAACAAGGGCTGGAGTTAAACCTGTGTTTCCTAAAAGAGATGTATCTACAAGATCGTCTATGAAGACGTCTTTCCTTTTACACAAGGCAGTGATCAGGTTAGGAAAAATAAGGGGGCTACGGGGCCGTTTTAAACAAGCATATACCTCATCCACTATTATCTTTCCTATGTCAATTTGTCTACCATGTATTATCGAATGAATGAGAAAAAGTCGAGAGATGTGGATGGTGGCAGTGTGTAGTGTGGGCATAAGCTTATGTCTCACAAAGTGATTCCATACCTTTGCCTCAGGTTTGAGGCGTCCTCTCTCAACTGACTTGTTATTGTCCAGCACTGTTCCTTGAAAACAGATGTCCTCTAGCACCTCGTGCTGCGCCTGCGCGTCCATTGTCATCACAAAAGAAGTGTGACGGTCTACAGTATGCTTTAGCCTGTAGAACTTGTTGATTGTTGCAGTAGTAAACTTCATCTGCTCTCCTCGCACATGAACTGTGGACTGGGTTGGACTTGTGAGGTGAGCATAGAACTCCTTTACAAGTGATGTACAAATCTCCTCAGGGTGAGCAGCGAAGTTTTTCCACCTATGTGAGCCAATGACGTCCATTACAGACTGGTCGAACTGATCTTCTTCCTCTTGAGGGTATTTGAACCCTAGTTCTGGAAGAACGTTCCTGTCCTTGAGCTTTGCCCATCTCTCCTTTGCTGCCTTGTCAAGAAATTTGGGAATTTCTAGGACTGGTTGTTGTTTGGGACGGTCAGAGGTCTCAGGGGCGTTTTTGCAACGAGCCATAGAGTTTTTGCTGAAAAATGGGGAGGAGTGAATACATGAAGAAAAGAGAGTTATGATGGGTGCTCTGTGTGTTGGGGAGAAAATCGAAAAGATGGAGGGAAAGTCTTTGAGTGTTTGAAGAAGATGAAGAAGGTGAGGGGACGGATAATGAAGAAAATATTGGAAGTTGAAAAAGGTGGGGAAAACTGAAGAATTAATGGGAGAGGGGAGGTGATGGGGACGTGTGTCGGCTTTAAGGGAGAGAGAATTTTTTTTGGAGTTAATGTGATGGCTGACGGCTAGAGAGAAAATATAGGTTTATGTGGCTAGGGTTTCTCTTCATTAAATAGATGAACATTCTCTCTCATGCTTTTTGTTTTTCTCTCTCTTTTTTAATTCAACTCCCCCACTTTTCGGATAAAACCTCCTTATCTTTTTCTTTCCCCTTTTCTTTCGTCCCTCCAAAATTGGATAAAAACAAACTCCATGTCCTTCTCCCTTTTGCTACCAACCCTGTAGACGGCACGCTCCCCTACCTCTGTACCTGACATTATACTAGGAAAGAGAAAGCCTTGTACGAGGGTCACGTGAAAAGATATGAAAATTAAAAGCAAAGATAACATAAAACTAGACTAAAAAGAAAAGCATTATTTATGGACATGCTATAGCATAAAAAGATAGAGTTTAAAGATGCAAACTTTCAAGGATCATGAAGATCCAGGTATGACTTGTCTCTGAGGATAGGGGCTCCACTGTACACCTTCAGGCGTTCGCCATTGACTTTGAAGACTTCATCGTCGTCCAACTTCTTGATATCCACTGCGCTATGAGGGTATACCTTGTGTATGATGAATGGCCCTGACCACCTCGATTTCAGCTTTCCAGGAAAAAGCTTTAGCCTGGAGTTGTAGAGAAGCACTTGTTGACCTTCTGAGAAATGCCTTGGCAAAATGTGTTTGTCATGTCATTTCTTGGTTTTCTCCTTGTAAATGCGAGCATTCTCATATGCTTGGGCTCTGAATTCCTCCAGCTCGTTAAGCTCTAGCAACCTCCTTTCACTAGCAAGTTGGGCATCCATGTTGAGTTTCTTGATTGCCCAATAAGCTTTGTGCTCAAGCTCCACGGGTAAATGGCACTCCTTGCCAAATACAATCTTGAAGGGTGATATGCCTAAAGGTGTTTTGAAGGCTGTCCTATATGCCCAAAGTGCTTCATCCAACTTGGGGGACTAGTCTTTTCTCTTAGGATTAACCACCTTCTCCAAGATTTGCTTGATTTCTCGGTTGGAAACTTCAGCTTGTCCGTTTGTCTGCGGATGATATGCTGTAGCAATCTTCTGCCTGACTCCATAGCGATGTAATGCTTTAGCAATAATCTTGTTGTCAAAGTGATTTCCTTCATCACTGATGATGGCTCGGGGTGCTCCGAACCTAGTGAAGATGTTCTTGTGAAGGAACTTCATGACTGTCTTGGAGTCATTCCTTGGGGTGGCAACAACCTCCACCCATTTTGACACGTAGTCGACTGCTAGCAAAATATATAGATCTCCATACGATGCAGGAAACGGACCCATAAAGTCAATTCCCCACACGTCGAAGATTTCAAGCTCCAGAATATTTTGCAATGGCATTTCGTTCCGCCTGGAGATGTTCCCCATTCTTTGGCATCGATCACAAGTCTTGTAGAACTCGCGTGCATCCTTAAAAAGTGTAGGCCAATAGAATCATGCTTAAAGAACTTTTGCAGCAGTTCTAGTACCACCAAAATGCTCTCCACACGGTGATGAATGACAGCGGTACAAAATGCTATGGTATTCTTCCTCTGGAACACATCTCCTTATAATCTGATCAGGACATTGCTTGAACAAGTAGGGTTCATCCCAATAGTAGAATCTTGCATCATGTCTGAATTTTTTTAGGCCCTGGCTAGATAAATCAGGAGGCAAAATACCACTAACAAGATAATTAACAATATCAGCATACCATGGAATTGTTGTAGCAGCTAACAGTTTCTCATCAGGGAATTCCTCCTTAATTTCAGTTTCACTACCTTGTGTGATAGCATTTTCTCGCCTAGATAAATGGTCAGCTACCTGATTCTCACATCCTTTCCCATCTCTAACTCCTAAGTCAAATTCCTAAAGCAAGAGTATCCACCTAATAAGTCTAGGTTTAGCATCCTTTTTAGTCACTAAGTACTTAATGGCTGAATGATCGGTATGAACTATGACCTTAGTGCCTATCAAGTATGACCTAAACTTATCGAAGGCAAATACTACAGCAAGCAATTCCTTTTCAGTAGTGGTGTAATTGATTTGTGCATCATTCAAAGTGCGACTAGCATAATAAATAACATGAAAGAGTTTACCTCGGCGTTGTCCAAGTGCTGCACCGACGGCGTAGTCACTTGTATCACACATCAGCTCAAACGGCTCGTTCCAATCAGGTGGAATGACAACTGGTGCTGAGATAAGCTTCTCCTTCAGTTCTTGAAATGTGCTATGGCAATCTTTGTCAAACACAAATGATTGATTTTGCTGTAGCAAACTGCATAGTGGCTTTGAGATCTTCGAAAAATCCTTGATGAATCTCCGATAGAAGCCAGCATGCCCTAGGAAGCTTCTTACTCCCTTGACAGTAGTGGGGGAGGTAGTTTTTCAATGACCTCGACCTTTGCTTTGTTAACTTCTATCCCTTGCTTCGAAATCTTGTGCCCCAAGACTGTTCCCTCCGTTACCATAAAATGACACTTTTCCCAATTGAGCACCAAGTCAGCTTCCTCACACCTCTTTAGGACCTTGGCGAGATTGCCCAAGCATGTGTCGAAGTTATCTCCGGAGACCGAGAAGTCATCCATGAAAATTTCTAAAAAATCCTCGACAGTGTCTGAAAAGATAGCCAGCATACATCTTTGAAAGGTTGCTGGAGCATTGCAGAGACCAAAGGGCATTCTCCGGAAAGCATAAGTTCCATAAGGGCATGTGAAAGTCGTCTTCTCTTGGTCTTCGGGTGCTATAGCAATCTGATTGTACCCAGAATACCCATTGAGGAAGCAGTAGAATGCTTTGCCAGCTAGTCGATCCAACATCTGATCAATGAGTGAGAGGGGAAAATGGTCCTTCTTGGTCGCCTTGTTGAGCTTCCTATAGTCCATGCAAATCCTCCACCCTGTGACAGTTCTAGTAGGCAATAGCTCATTCTCCTCGTTTCTTACCACGGTCACGCCTCCCTTCTTCGGTACACATTGCACCGGGCCCACCCATGAGCCATCGGATATCGGGTAGATTACTCCAACATTCAGCCACTTGATTATTTCTTTCATCACTACTTTCTTCATAATTGGGTTTAGTCTCCTTTGGGGCTCAACTGAATTGCAGTGACAATCATCAAGCAAAATTTTGTGCATACATATAGCAGGGCTTATACCCTTCAAATCAGCTATAGTCCACCCTATTGCTTTTTTATGCTGTAAAAACATATTTACTAAACTAGTTTCTTGCTTAGGTATGAGACTAGATGAAATTATCACAGGCAAAGTTTCATTGCTCCCTAAATAAACATATTTAAGGTGTGATGGCAAAGGTTTCATATCTAAAGAAGGTGCATGCTCAAGGGAAGGTTTAGGAGGTACAAATTCTGAAAATCAAGAGGTTCAAAGTGCGTACCTGGTCTAGCCTCGAGTCGACTAGACTGCTCCAGTTCCCTTGAGAGCTCTTCTTGGTCTGAATCATCATCTTTTCAGAGTGATTCAAACTCTTCCATTTGCATCTCATTGCTACAGCAAAACTCATCAATCATATTTTGTGCTGTAGCATCTACATATTGGCATACTCCTGGGTTGTCTACATACTTGAGGGTGTCATGAATATTGATCATGACCATCTGATCAGCCACTCGCATCGTGAATTCACCCTTCTCACAATCGATCAAAGCTCGCCCGGTGGCTAAAAATGGCCTTCCCAAGATAATGGGTGTGTTACTATCAGCTTCACAGTCGAGGATTAAGAAGTCGACTGGAAAGATAAATCTGTCCACTTTTACCACAACATCTTCAATTCTCCCTTCTGGGCGAACATGAGAATGATATGCTAGCTGTATCACAACTTTGGTGGGTTGTGCCTCTCGAATTCCCAGTTTCAGAAAAATCGACTTAGGCATCAAGTTAACAATTGATCCCAAATCACAAAGTGCTCTTCCAACAAACTTGTCGCCAATAGAACATGGGATAGAAAAACTACCTGGATCCTTCCTCTTAGGTGGCAGCTTTCTCCACATAGAATAGCATTCTTCTGTTATAGCGACAGTCTCTTGCTTCTCGACCTTCCTTTTTTTCGTGACTATATCCTTGAGGAACTTGGCATATGTTGGCATCTGATCAATGGCCTCCAGAAATGGGACATTGATATGTAATTTGTCCAGGATATCCACAAATTTCTGGAACTGAAGGTCTTCTTTCTGCTTCTTGAATCGTTGAGGAAAAGGAGGAGGGGGTCTAACTTCATTTGTCTGAACTGGTGGAGTTACATCTTTTGTTGTAGCAAAAGCAGGCTCCTTTTTTGGCTTTTCTTTTGCTACGACATCATCACCCTTCTCTTCAACTGGAGGATCTTGTAAGTTATCTTCTTCCTGAGGCAAGTTGGGCTGAGAGTCCTCCTTCTCGTTTCCCCCAAACTTGTCTTCTTTGCTAATTTCCTTTCCACTCCTTAATGTGAGTGCACTGCATTGTTCCTTGCTATGGTGCTTAGTGGCTTCAGTGTCACTAGGCAGACTTCCTTGTGGTCGCACATGCAAGGTTTGAGCTATCTGACCAACTTGTGTTTCTAAGGCTCGGAGAGAGGAACTATGGCTTTGCAATAAGGCTCCTTGATTTTTTGATGTTTGCTGCATGATCCTGTAGCAAAACTTTCGTGGTTCCCATGAAATATTTTTTCATAGCCATAAATTCTTTGAATGTAGTCTCCAGCGAGCTGTTCGATGAAGATGTTGCTCCCTTGTGACCTTGCCAAGGCATCATCTGGTTAGAAGCTGGTGCTTCGATCAGATTTTGCTGTGGCGCTGGCTGTGCAGAATTATTGTGCCCTTGATTACCCCAACTGAAATTTGGATGCTGACACTATCCTGGGTTGTAGGTATTGGAGCATGGATTGTTGTTGCGGTTATAATTCCCCACATAGTTGGCTGACTCTTGATTTTTAGGGTATTCACTTAAATGGTGATTGCCATCGCATCTGAGACATGAGGTTGTGGATTTCACTTCCTTGACTTCGTTGGGACGTTGGAGGTTCTTTAGCATATTTGTGATAGCAGCTAACTGGGTGGCTACTGAGTCATCAGCTTCACTGTCTCGAGTTACTTGGGTTTTCCTCCCCGTTCCCAGCCTTATGGTCGGAAACTGGTAATCATTGTTGGCTACCCTATCAAGAATGTCAAATGCTTCCTCTGGTGATTTGTCTAACAAGGTCCCATTTGCTGAAGCATCTAGCATCATCCTTGTGGGAGCATTTACCCCATTATAAAACATAACCACTTGGGTCCAATCATGAAAACCATGATTTGTGCACTTCCTCAATAATCCCTTGAATCGATCCCAACACTCATACATGGATTCGTCATCAGCTTGATGAAAAGAAGCTATATCATTTCTCAATTGAGTGTTTCTATTTGGTGGATTATACCGTAGCATAAAACTTTTGCATAGATCTGTCCAAGTCTCCATTGATCTAGCTGGCACTCCACTTAGCCATGCTCTAGCGCGATCACGTAAAGAATATGGAAACAGTTTAAGCTTTAGCACATCCTCGTGCACTCCTTGCTGTCTGAACGAGTCACAAACTTTCAAGAAAGCACGGATATGTTGTGTTGAACCTTCGTGAGGCATACCTCCAAACTGACCAATAGTGTTAAACATGTTGAACATAACAGGTTTAAGCTCGAATTGGGCTGCCTGAATTTCTGGAGCTACTATTCAGGGATAGATATCGTCCAAGATAGGAGTTAAATGATCTCTGATAGCTCGTGGTCAACCTGCTTCTCCCTGGCCATTTGCCATAGCATCTCCGTTACCTTGAGGTGGTGGTATTTCTCCGTTCATGTTTCTAGTCTCATCTCTTTGAACACGTCTCCTAAGTCTCAAGAAATGCTCGATCTCAGAAATAGGTGATTAGAGGGGTCCACTAGGTCGCCTTCTAGTCATACACTAGCAAGACACCTGAAAAGAAAAATGAAAAACCAAAAATAAATTTGTACAAAAACAAAAAGAACATGCGATAAAAACAGAAACAGTAAACAACCAATTGCCAATCCCCGACAACGGCGCCAAAAACTTGTTGCGTTCGTGCAGTGACTATAAATGATACGCAAATGGTGCAAGTATACACGTCAAACGAGTAATAAAGCGATGAGTGAGTATCGTCTCCACATGGATTGGAGGTATTCACGATTGCTGTAACAATAAAGACTAAACTTTTTGTAGATGAAAATGCTAT
Source organism: Hibiscus trionum (assembly GCA_030270665.1). Taxonomy (NCBI): domain Eukaryota; kingdom Viridiplantae; phylum Streptophyta; class Magnoliopsida; order Malvales; family Malvaceae; genus Hibiscus; species Hibiscus trionum. The sequence goes on along the minus strand of BSYR01000026.1, from coordinate 31,799,040 downwards.
AGTAAAAGAGGTGGTGTAAAATAATGCTGAAGCAAAACAGTGCAGAGAAAGATAAGATAACAATATGATAGACAGGTCCCCTTTCGTATGCGAAACTCACTACGGAATGACTGGCTGGGAAAAATGGACAACCTAACTCAAGCTTCTTAACGACACTAAGGCTCTTCAGTTATCTTCTATGTTAGGCGAGATTTGCTAAGAGTGTTCCTAAACTATCTCTAGCCAAGAAACTGGGAGTCAAAAGTGCTACAGCCATACCTCTCGGCGTAAACTCTTAACACTCCCCTACCCTTCACGTACTATCCTTTTTAGCCCTCGAAACCTATCACTTATCTCTAAGGTAGGTTAGAGTCTTCCTCTTAACAGTCACTCTATTGCTTATGAGGGTTCTAGGGCTAGCTCTCTCGATTACTAACCCCAACATACACTTAAAGAACATCCAACTCTCGAAGGCGCTTAAGGTAGGGCCTATCTCTCAAACCACTTACAACCCTAAGCTCTTACAACTTTAAGGAAATGAGAAATGCATAAGCAAAGCATAGAATCATGATAAACACTGAAAAAGTCATAGCATGCATTAAAAAGTACTCAAAATAAAATCATCCATTAAACCCAAGCCACCTAACACAGTTCGTGGCTGGGCAATATCATCCAACGCATCATTGCGATAACATCACCAAATATAAAGATATGAAAAGAAATTGCTATAACGACATAAAGAAAGGTGAACTCCCTCTCCGCCATGGATTGCCCGACTATCTTAGGCCCACCGCCTCTCTCGAGGCCGGTGAGGCCACTCCTTGGAGCTTCAACGATGGAGGACACCAAGCTGGAGAAGATGAAGGTGGAAACTTCCCTCTCCTTTTCTCTCTCTCCCGCCTCTCTTTTTGCAACACAATAATACCACACTTTGCTCCAAGCTTCTCTCCCCTTTATATAGTGGAGGCTTCTATGGTTTGGTGCCCTAAAGATGCCTTGATAATCCCAAGGAATATCCACCGACAAGCTCTGCCACGAGGGGACAAGGAGGACAATCTGCAGGTGGGCACCGGCTGCTGCACATGTCATATCGTCCTTTTCTGCATGTTCACATGTTTCTGAAGCTCACGTGTATCTCACGTGCTGGCCAATATCCACTTCCATCATACTATAGCAATTCTCTTGACTCCTTTCCTGCGCATCTCAAACCCAAAAACCAACCCTCCGAGCAGTATCCATCGATATGGACCAATAACCAACAAAGATAAATATGCACCCAGAAGAAGAAAATGCAACCTAAATGCAGTCTAAATGTTATGGTATGAGCTCAAGAACAGGCAAATGCTATAGCAAAAAGGTATGAAAACAAGGATATTTATGCAGTTATCAATAGTCTAATTAGAAAGGTAAATGAACTCCGAATAACATGAAACTTTAAATGGTCTTTGTTTGTATGATGAATTTCATTGTAGTAAGATTAGTTTCAGAAAAGGGGCATTATCATACTGGAATTATGATATATTCCGTAAAACCTATAAAAGTTTAAATTGGTCCTAATTGAGTAATTATAGACTCGCAATAGATTAACTAGATTTGTGTATTGCCCATTCTTGAATGCCTAGTCTAATAACTTTGCTTATAACGTGGAATTATAGTATCGACCACCGTATAGTTCATAGGTAGCACACTTCGACCTAGTTTTCGACTAGGCCGGGAATGGGGTGTTACAAAAAAACATGGAATGTAATTGAGAATTCAATATGAGAATTAATCTAAGATAATAGTTACTTGATAGCTTTGAGTACTTAGCTAATACTTTGAAATGAAACAAATATGGAAATTAATGAGCATGCCATTTAGTAAACTTAGTCAATGGTTACACCAATGATAAAAGCAAGCTTGAGGAAAACCCTTGTACAAATTATAGATTAATGATATGGGGAAGTATAGTGTTGAGTGTAATAAGTGCTACGTAATTGTGCAAGTATACACGTCGCAAGTAATAAAGTGATATGAGCATCGAGTATCATCTCCACATGGATTGGTTTGGGCCATTTTGCTTAATTTACTGCACCGTGAAAGTAAAAACACAAATAGGTGATAGAAAGAGTTCTAACTAACAACTAAAGAACAATAAAAGTAAAAGATAGAGGAAATCGAATAAAAGAGAAAAGAGGCCAGGTTATCGTGAGTTTGAGGAGTGATAGTAGATTGGACCGTCTTGATGATTGAGTGCAAAAATGACTCAATTTCTAGGGCTGAAGCAACTATCGTAATGTCAGGGCATTGAGTTATGGCAATGCCGCCAGGGCAATGAAGAAAATAGGCGCCTGCCGCAGCAATAAGTATGGCCAATGCCCGGGAAATGAGTTAAGGCAATGCCGCTAGGGCAATGTGGAACTGCGATTACTACCTTGGCAATGAAAAACAACCTTCAAGGTTTGGAGAAGCATTCTTCAATGATTCCTCATTATCCCTAAGTCGAAACTCTAGTTGATTGTGCAAGCCTTGATAATACCTCCCTGCGTGAACCAAGGGTGGACAACAACCGATCTTGCGCTCCTTTTAGCCGTTGAAATCTGCAACTTATCCCTAAGCCGAATTAGTCTTCACCATCGATTTGATTGAATAAAGACCATGCTCATTCGTTTCGTGAATCTAACTCTCCCGATATTAGATAAATAGATAGTTAACGAGATCCTCTCCCAATTCACTGGCAAACAAGATTAAAAAAATCAACAAACCATGAATTTAAATAGAAAACTCAAAAACCTAAACAAATCTAATCGTTCTCAAAACCAAAAACCTAACATAACTCAAGCCAAACAAGTTAGTTCATGGTGGGGTTCAAAAGATATACAATGAATAATCCCTAAACATGAATCTAACCGAAAAAAGAGGAAGAAGAAGATGTCGAAAAACCCCCTTTGAATCTCTCTCATTCGAACTCGCTTGTACTTGGTGGCTAAGACTTGTATTTATAGGATATGGCTAGGTCAAAGTCTTTCTTGAGGAGGAAGTTAAGTTAGAATTAAATATATTAAAAGAAAATATCTTCTTTTAAGTATTGAATCATCATTCCTTAAAAACCTCCTATTTTCGCGGAATCCTCTCTTGAACTTCCTTCGGCGTTTTCATGCTCTTCCCGTAGTCCGATCCTCATGCAAAGTACGTAGAAAAATCCAGCTTTTCATGCTCTTTAAATCGCATACCACTTTGCATATTTTCTCCCTTTTCAACTTTGTCTGGTCATTTCCGCGGCAGTGACTTGGCTATTGTCTCGGCGGTAGTGGCTTGGCTATTGCCTTGACGGTAGTGGCTTGTCTATTTCCTCGACGACAGTGGCTTGACTATTGTCTCGGCAATTAACCTGCATGCACCAAAACAGCCTCCAATAGTATCTTTTTCCACCAAAACTAATCAAAACATGAACTCAAGCATAACTATGAAGGGAACAATGCAAACATGCATGGATGACTAAAAGTGCAATTAATATGAGCCTAAATCTAGCAATAATATGAGTAAAAGGGGTAATAAAAATAGTACTTTTGAACACTTAACACACCTCCAAACTCGAACTATTGCTTGTCCTCAAGCAATGCAAAACTAAAAGTTCCCTGCCAAGGCTTTGATCATCAAAGACATGCTTTAAACTTGAATTCAAAACTCAGAACCGTGGCACAAGATATGATCACCTTTTAGTTTTTCGGATAGCACTAAAATTACCTGGAACCAAACTATAATGCTTGTGATAATGTGTGTACGTAGTTGTGTACATGTCGACTAAGAGGATTACATGTGAACAATAGGTTTTATCAATTTAGTTACCAGGGTATTTAATTTTACTAGAGCCAATTTCGGGCACCTCTAGCAAAGCAAGCAATTTCTTATTTTAATATTAATCGACTAGAGTCAGTTTCGGGCACCTCTAGTGATTTTATATGTGTGACACTAAAGCCGGTTTCGGGCACCTCTAGCAAGAAATTATTTTTAATCCAATTTTAGTTTATGCTAGAGCCGAATAGGCACCTCTAGCACAAAAATTTTTAATTTTTAATTTACCCAATTTTTAAACAAACTAAGTTCACTAAGTCTCCCTTAATCAACATGCCACAACCGTTAAAAAATTTCACCATCTTAGTAAAATTCTAAGTTCTTTCCATACAATCCTAAAATTTAAAGGTTCTTTCAATTAAGTGCAGTGGCAAGAATTCATCATTGGATATTCAACAAGTCTTAAGCAGTTAAATCCAATCAAAGACATGGCAAGTAACATATGCAACCTATATGCGATTACAAAAAAAATGAATGCAACTAAACATGAAACTAACTAGAAACCAACACCCCCCAAACTCGAGAGAAGCATTATCCCCAATGCATGAAAAAGAAGAAAAAAACAAAATGAAAGGTCGTCACCTTGAATGATGAATTTCCTCCGTGATGTTTGCTTGATCCTTTTGCTTGTGCGTGGTGATTGCTGGAGCATCGTCAGTCTCAGTTGCCTGGGCATCCTCATTGTGTGTTGTCGTGGCATTAGGCATTGTCGAGGCATTAGGAGTTGTCGAGGCAGTAGGTGTTGCCAAGGCATCAGGAGTTGCCGAGGCAGTAGGCATTGCTGAGGCATCAGGAGTTGCCTGGGTAATTTTCTGTGTAGGGGATTTTTCTGGTTTATGAGGTTGTGATTCTTGATATGGAAAAGAAAACAAAACCTGAAAACTAAAAATACTGAAGAAAAAAAGATTAAAAAAATCTTCTAAAATTTCTAAAAATTAAAAAAGGAAAATTAAAAAAAAATCTTAGAAAGAGCATTTTCATGCGTCTTCTAAGGTTACTGCATATCTGAGAAAGCTTGAGGAGGGTTGTTTCCAATACTTCTTATAGTCCATTCGCACCCTCCATCGAGTGACAATATTTCCCAAAAAGAGTTGGGCCAATGTGCTCGCAGCTACTTCCCTTTGCGTTACCATGGTGGAGGTGTCTTTCTTTCTTGTTCCCTTGTAGTCCATGCATATCGTCCACCTTGCTACTATTTCTAAAGGCACGAATATATTAATAGGATAAATTATATCAACACCCAACCATTTACTTACCCCATTCTCGGTGAAATTTGTCATGGTTGGATGTAGCCTTCGTTGTCGTGGTAATTGCTGCTCAAGCCAATTGCTGTGGCAATCAGTTGCCAAAATTCACTGTAAGTCAAGAGAAAAACCAATTTCCTGAATCCAACCATCGTTTTCTTTAGGTCTTTCAAATATCTCCATCAGTAGAGATCTCGATGGCTCCAAATCCACCGGCATTGGTTCCTCAAATACCTACAATGGAAGAGGTGGTTTTCCAAAGAATTCAAAAGGTTTGGTTATTACGTACTCATATTCCATTAGCAAAGTATTGTCATCTTGTTGCTCATGTATGTGGCCGTGTTATTGCCATGGCGAAGATGGATGTAGGAACAGTGTTGGAAGTCGAGTATCCTTGATCTGTTCCTTGCATAGGAATTTGATTTGAGGTATTGAATTAGGACTTTCAAAGGACTTCTTGTTTTCTGGGGTATATTTGTCGGGCATTGCCAAGGTATGTGTCATTGCCGAGGCATGTGGTACTGTCGTGGCATTCTCAGTACTTTTCTAAACCTCACTAAGTGTTGTTGTAGCATTGCTCTGTTCAGGCTCCCCAATCTTTGCTGGGGCAAATTGTTGCATAGGTTCATCATGTGTTGGACAGTCTTTCTCATTGACATCCTTTCGACTTGGAGGTTCTAGTTGTTCCACACACATCGGGGAGCTCTCTTTGCATTGCTCCTTGTCCTCTTGCCTTGGGACTTCAGTATCCCTAGGAATGTATTGTTGGTGCATGTTATCCATGGCATATGTGGATTTCCACAATTGATCTTCTGATTCTCTCACGAGTACACCCATCATGGCTATACACTCATCCATGGAATTTAATAGCTCTTGATGAGGACTACATTGCCATGACATACCTGTTGCCGGGGCACTTTGCTGCTGATAAGGACTACATTGCCAAGGCATGTCTGTTGCTACGGAAAAATTGTTATAGTATAAAAAAATTGAGCTTTTTGATCATACCATGAAGGATTTTGCTGTTGGTTCCATCTATGGTCCTCCTTGTAGTCATATGCACCAAAAAGGTGAGGGCAATCTTCAAGCACATGATGTTCTCCACACATAGCACAAGAGTTTTCTACGGGATAAGCTTTTCTCGGTTGATTCCTATCTTCCAACGTCAACTCTCGAATAGTTTTACTTTTATTTCCCCACATGTAGATGTCCCTTAACTTGTAGCGCACCTGATTTTTTTTTATAAACAAACAAAAAGAAAAGTTAGTAAAACTAATAAAAAATGCAATAACAAAAACAACTAACACCAATTGTCAATCCCCGGCAACGACGCCAAAAACTTGTTGCATGTAATAAGTGCTACGCAATTGTGCAAGTATATGCGTCGCAAGTAATAAAGTGATATGAGTATCGAGTATCGCCTCCACAGTGATTGGTTTGGGCCACTTTGCTTAAGTTACTGCACTGTGAAAGTAAAAATACAAATAGGTGATAGGAAGAGTTCTAACTAACAACTAAAGAACAATAAAAGTAAAAGATAGAGGAAATCGAATATGACAGAAAAGAGGCCAGGTTATCGTGAGTTTGAGGAGTGATAGTAGATTGGACCGTCTTGGTGATTGAGTGCAAAAATGACTTAATTTCTTGGGCAGAAGCAACTATCGTAATGCCAGGGCATTGTGTTAAGGCAATGCCGCCAGGGCAATAAAGAAAATAAGCCTCTGTCGCGGAAATGAGTATGGTCGATGCTTGGGTAATGAGTTAAGGCATTACTGCCAGGACAATATGGAACAGCGATTACTACCTTGGCAAGGAACAACAACCTTCAAGGTCCGACAAAGCGTTCTTCAATGATTCCTCCTTTTCCCTAAGTCGAAACTCTAGTTGATTGTGCAAGCCTTGATAATACCTCCCAACATGAACCAAGGGTGGACAACAACCGATCTTACGCTCCTTTTAGCCGTTGAAATCTGCAACTTATCCCTAAGCCGGATTAGTCTTCACCATCGATTTGATTGAATAAAGACCATATACATTCGTTTCGTGAATCTAACTCTCCATATATTAGATAAATAGATAGTTAAAGAGATCCTCTCCCAATTCACTCACAAACAAGATTAAAAACCAAGAATGAACAAACCTTGAATTTAAATTGCAAACTCAAAAACCTAAACAAATCTAATCATTCTCAAAACCAAAAACCCAAAATAACCCAAGCCAAACAAGTTAGTTCATGGCGGGGTTCAAAAGATATACAAAGAATAATCCCTAAACATGAATCTAACCCAAACAAAGAGGAAGAAGAAGATGTCGAACATCCCCCTTTGAATCTCTCTCAACCGAACTCGCTTGTACTTGGTGGCTAAGCCTTGTATTTATAGGAGATGGCTAGGTCAAAGTCTTTCTTAAGGAGGAAGTTAAGTTAGAATTAAATACATTAAAAGAAAAGATCTTCTTTTAAGTATTAAATCATCTTTCCTTAAAAACCTCTTGTTTGCGTGGAATCCTCTCTTGACCTTCCTTCAGCATTTTCATGCTCTTCCCGTAGTCCAATCCTCATGCAAAGTACGTAGAAAAATCCAGCTTTCCATGCTCTTCAAATCGCATACCACTTTGCATATTTTCTCCCTTGTCAACTTTGTCTGGTCATTGCTGCGGCGGCAGTGGCTTGGCTATTGTCTCGGCGGTAGTGGCTTGGCTATTGCCTCGACGGCACTGGCTTGGCTATTGCCTCACAATTAACCTGCATGCACCAAAATAGCCTCCAGCGGTATATTTTTCCATCAAAACTAATCAAAACATGAACTCAAGCATAACTATGAAGAAAACAATGCAAACATGCATGGATGACTAAAAGTGCAATTAATAGGAGCCTAAATCTAGCAATAATATGAGTAAAAAGGGTAATTAAAATAGTACTTTTGAACACTTAACATATAGCATACTTTCTTGTTATACGACTGTAGTTTAAATTTCGAGATAAATTAAAACTACCCCGAGCATACTATTTGTTGCATCTCACATTGTTTGTCCAATGAGTTAAATTATGCTTGTGCTTCTAAGCTTGTGAATCGAGGTAAGTACTTAAATGAAAAGTACTCTATGATATGTGATATTTGGTGAATGCTTGATATGTGTTTGGAATCTATTCGAATGGTTATATGCTGATTTGAATGTGATGATTGTTATATGTACATGTTTGAAACATGATCAATAATTATATGTTCTTTCGATTAAGAAAATGTGGAGATGTGCTCAATTATGATTTTGATTCTGATATGAATAAGACATGTTATTCGAATGAAATGAGAAAAATGTATTAAGAAATTCACATTAGGTGAATACATGCCTAATATGAAAGGGCAATAAGCTTTGTTGATATGATAATTCTTATAAGGAGCTGAGCTCATTCTGTCTATAATAAGATAAGATAAATGTGATAGCCTTAGTTTCGAGTCAGTCTTAGGTATAGTTGGCATGCCATAGAGTCCATAGAGCTAGTGTTTGGGATGGACTACGGTCTCAAACTACAGTCTTGGACTACGGTCTTTTTTGGCGACTATAGGAGGGAAGCTTTGTGGTCACTTCGCGATGGTAGAAGGGATTGATCGGTACTGTGAGTACCATTATTTTGGCGACAATTGGTTGTGGATTCGGGTACCTAGGCTGTTAAAGCAAAATAAGATGATATGTTAGATTTCGTATGTGATAAGTAACCATGTTTATAAGATGCTATGTTGATTTTTGTATGTGATAAGTAACCATGCTTATAAGATGCTTTGTTGATTTTGTATGTGACAAGTATCCGTGTTTACGAAATATTATGTTTGATTATCTATGTGATAAGTAACCGTGTTTATGAGATGTTATGATTGACAACTTATGTGTCAAGTAACACACGTTTATTAGATGCCATGTTTAAGAAGACTAATGAAATCCAAGAAGTAAGATTAAGTTATTAAAGGGCTTATATTGGATACCTACTATTAAAAGATAAAGGTTTTCGTCTAACTATGGAAATAAAAGGGGTTTTAAATCGAATCTTGAAGAACAAGTTAAGTGCTTAAAAGCATTATTTGATAGTTTGAGTTAAATCAATGAAAATGTGACTATTTGATAACTTAAGTTGACTGTTTTGCAAGCTCAATTCAGGAACTATTTTGCAAAAGAAAATATGATTTTTTTATAACCTAAGTGGACTATTTTGCAAAAGAAAATATGATTGTTTTATAACTTAAGTGGTCTGCTTTGCAAGCTCAATTGAGGGACTGTTTTACAAATGAAAATATGACTATTTTATAACTTAAGTGGACTGTTTTGTAACAAAATGTGGACTATTTTTGCAAGACAAAATATGAGTTGTTTTGTATTGAAATATGGATTGTTTTGCAAGCTCAATTGAGTGACTATTTTTGTAAGACAAAATATGGGTTGTTTTGTATTGAAATGTGGACTGCTTTGGAAGCTCAATTGAGGGACTATTTTACAAATAAAAATGGGATTGTTTTGTAATAAAATGTGGACTGTTTTTGCAAGACAAAATATGGGTTGCTTTGTATTGAAATTTGGATTGTTCTTGTGAAGTATGGATGATATAATTTGAAAACTCAAGTTATATAATTTTTGGTGAATTAACTATGAAATGGTTTAAGGAAAGAGTAAGTGTAGTAGACTTTGATTAAATGGAAGGAATCAATCAAACCTAATTCTTAAGGACCTTGTAAAAACAACACATCATCTTGTAACTTTGTGTGATGGATTGATTTAGTTACCTCACTAAGTTCTTTTGAACTTACTATTATTTTGATTAATTGATCTTTCAGGTATCTATCATTCACAGCAAGGATCGTGTCAACTTCCCGGCAGCAAGTCGCACAAGGCTTAAACTTAGAGTATGTTTATTGATTTAGTAACTTTAAATTCTTAGGGTGGCAAAACATGATTAAGGGTTATGTTAACTAAGTAGTTGGTTAACATATATTTTTGCATTCAAAGTGGTGATTATAGTACCTTATGAACAAGGTACAAAGTTTGTAAATTAATAGGCATGTGTGTGATATGGTTGCTTGATAAGATATGTGATTACATGTTTGAAATTGATCAAGTGTGTGATAAGCTGTTTGCTATTCCTTGTGATGATGTTCCTGACTAGGCTAAACCATGATTCTTTTGTTAATCTATGCTTGTCCTTTAGGAATCATAAAATTTTAAGGTGATAGTTTTTAAAGACCTTGAACACATGTTTATGTATTTGTATCTTAGGAACAATAAAGACTAGAATGAAGAATTATAAGAGACATAAATTAGATTGTTTTGCTACTGCTTATTGATGAGTGTTCAAAACTACTATTTTCTTGCCATTTTTACTCATATTATTGTTTGACTTAGGCACATTTTAGTTGCATTATTAGGCATTCATGCATAATTTCCTAGTTTCCTCTGTTATTAAGCTCGGTATTGCTTTATGGTTGTTTTCGTGGAAAAGTCTCTTCTTTGGTGCTTTATTTTGTGCAGGTTAGGATTGTCCTGGCAAAGTGCAAATTGTTGAGGTAATTCAGGAGAATAATGAAGGACTTGCCGAACCAGTTGCCGTGGAAATTCGGGATAAATCTGCCCAGTTTTGGATAAATTTGAAATTCAAGGGATAACTCCCCAAAATCCGAATTTACAAGCAGAATTTGATAGAGATAAAGACTCCAATTTGTAAGGACTTCTTTGAGACAAAGATGGAATATATTAATTATCTTTTATCCAATTAATTCAAGTCTAATCCTATCCAAATTGAAAGAGTTTGATCGGATAGAAATTCTAATTCCATGGAACTCCAACACAAATCAACTCCTCCTATCAGCAAACAACCGACTCCTCTTATCAACAAACAACAAATCGAATCATCTCTTTAAATAGAGATCAACATGCGACAAGAAAGAGGGAGATTGAGTTGCAATTTAAATTCAAAGTTTTTTCATTCTTGGTTCTTAAATTAATTACGAGTGAATCGGGAGATGATCTCGTGAAGTCATCCATTTATCTAATATCGAGAGAGTTAGATTCAAGAAACGAATGAACCTTTTCTTTATTCAATCAATCGATAGTGAAGACTAATCCGATGTAGGAATAAGTTGGGGATTTCAACGGCTAAGAGGAGCGTAAGATTGATTATTGTTCACCCATGGTTAACGCAAGGATGTATCACCAAGGCATGCACAAATGACTAGTGTTTTGAGTTAGGGATAACGAGAAGCCATTGAAGAATGCTTCACCAAACTTTGAAGGAAGTCGACCAATTTCCCAGGCAATCGCTGTAACCCCCTTAGCCCGGCCTAGACGGTTGACCCAAACTACGAAGATTACACGGGGAAAACCAAAGTCAACTCGAAAGTAAACCTTGATTAACGACCCTTTTTTTATTTTTAATCTTGTCTAGATGCATGTTAACCCTAAAGGAGCACTCACGATACACATACATGAAAAGCAGAGCGATCGGATTTCAGGGAGGGACTCGATGGCACAAAATACAATTATAGGGACCAAAACGTAAATTCTGTAAATTAGAAGGTCATAACTGATTTTTAAGTTACCAATATGAAATTAGTCTTATTACAAACTTCCCTGTCAAATTTCACCTTATTTGGACATCTCAAACTCATACAATTGCAAAAACAACTTTCGGGACTAAAATGTAAAGCTTGCAAACTTTAATACCATTCAAATCAGTTCCCAACGGTCACCTGTTTCGGAACGGCTTTGACTGTTCCGAAACACGGGTTCGTTCCGAGACTGGTTCCGAAACAGGGCCTTCCAGTGGCCAAATCGTTTCGGAACAGCCTCCAGCCGTTTCGAAACACGAATGCCATTATAGGCCCCCGTTTTGAAACGCCAGTGCATGTTCCGATACGGTTTGCCCAGAAGCTGCAGATTTTGCTGGTTTTTCATACATAAACCCACTCAAACACAACCTAATGACTTCGTAAACATGCCTACAAGTCATCATACATATATAGAGCATGCTTGCACCACCTAAACACATTCATGGAGTCAATCATAGAATTTCACATATCTATAGGCATGCTTCCTATTAACCAAAACCAAGCAATCAACCAATCTCCAAAACAAGCATTAAAAGGCCATTTACAAATTCAAACCATCAAAAACAACATGCCACAACCTAGGGAGTTCAACACATCTCCCAAAACACAAACTTAGGTTCCCATTGCCAAATTACCAAAACTAATAGTGTATGAAAACATCACCATACATGAGCTTGGTTTCCCTTGGACACTCTAGCCTCCTTGTTGCCCTTAAACACTTCAATTATCTGCATTATTGGTACAAGAGAGAGAGCGTAAGCACAATTGCTTAGTGAGGCATGCTCTAAAGAAAAACAACACAACAATGCATTTTAGAAAACACTTTCAACAAAGCTTTTATACACAAGGTCATCTCATTTCATGCAACCTTGCATACTTTACAAGCACCTCATGCTTCATTACATGCAACTCATCATATTGGCTTTCAAGTGATAATGCATAACCATTTACAACACAAAACACAATCGGATACGCGGATTACAAGCGTTGTCCCACACGCTTCATACACACTACCGAACAACATAAGGTGGAGTTTATCGATACAATCACAACCCCTCAACACCCGTGATGGAGTTTAACGGTACAATCACAACCCCTCCACATCACTCATCGGTAGTTGTATAATTCCACTAATGAGTGCAAGGGACACATAACACAAGATCCATACACGGACTTTTAACCACCCTTGTGATCTTACCTCACTCGTTAGGGTACTTGGATGGAGTTTATGATACAATCACAACCCCTCAACATCCAAGGCGACTTTATTCACGGTGCACCCAATCCTATAGCCGGCTAACTATATCTGATTCAAGTACTTTAAAAACAATTACCATCATCAATTCACTATTTTAAAGCATTAAACAAAGCCATTAAACACCATGCATCACCATGCATCATTACCAATTTAACAACATGCCAAAACAAGGATCTCTTACCTTGAGCATCCTTCAACACATGGCCTTCAAAACCAGCATTAACCATGCTAAAACATGCTTTCAAAACAGAATTTAAACATGCAATTTATAACCAATGCATCAAACCACTTCATGGCACATTCGAGGGAGTTTTTCCGAAAACTTACTCTTGAGCTTAGCTAAGTTGTTTAGACTTAAACTAAGCTCCCATAACCTTCAAATAATTGTTTCAAAGCTGGAAATCCAACTCCACTCACCGATTACGTTTGGCACGCTTGCCGAAACGCCAATCAAGCCTCCGAATCAACTCCAAAAGTGTCTGAAGATGCTTCCCCTGTTTTAAACACATCAAAGCAGAGGATTAATGCATCAACATGCATTGAAATCTTCAGCCAACACACCTAAACTCGATGATTTACCCAAAACCAACATTTCGGCTACCAAACACAACCGAAAACACCTCCAAACTCTTTCACAACTTAACCCAGCCAAGATCCATCACTTCCAACCATTTCTAAACATCAATCAACATCCAAAATACACCTTAACTCGTCCTTATACCTCCAGCTATAACAGAACACCAAAAATACCTCAAAAACCACCATTTTCATAAGCAAAAACTTAGGAAATTCAACCTATTCGGGATTGCATTGATAAAACCTCATTTCCACATCATTAGACATCCAAAATACATTAAAGAATCATCTCAAAACAGAGCCCAATCAATCTCAACGAAATTCTTCAAGATTTCTTCCAAATCTTGAGTTTTAAGCCAAAATCAAGTTTCTATCATTAAAACCATTTATAAAACTTAAATTAAGGATTGACAACTTGGGAATTTCAGTAAAGAACTGAGTATTTAGAGGAGAAGAACAATCTTACCTCTAAATGGTGATTTCTCCTTGATCTGAGCCAATTTCCTTGAAAATTCAATGAGGAAATCAAAAGGATTTGATACAAGATTGATTAGGAATTAATTGATGATAGAAATCTCATCAATTGAAGTGAAGATCAATGCAAAAGTTGCTGGAGAAATAGTGTTTGGATGATGGAATTTTGAGAGAAAAAGGAATGAGAAAAATTTAGGAAAAGGTAGTTATGAAATTCCAAAAAGTAGTTTCCCTTTTCATTTAATTAATTAAAACATTAATTAATTCACTCAAATTAAGGAAAAATCTAGAGAAATCATTTTTGGGTATATTAGCTCCTTAAAGATTCAAAGTTTCAATCCTTACAAAACAGTCACCACTAAACTTTTCAAAAATCACATTTTAGTCACAACACCGAAATGTAATATTTCCAAACCTTATTTTGTAAAATTGATTTCACCACTCTCTTATAAATATTAAAAGAGGATTTTTAGATATTTTTCCATATTTTTAAAGCATCCCAAACTAGGCTTTCCCTAAAACCTCATTTTATATTCGAACCGAAAATCAGACCGGTCTAGTTCAGACCCTAAACTTCCAAGCCCAAAATTGGGGTGTTACAACTCTCCCCCTCTTAAGAAATTTCATCCTCGAAATTTACCTGGAGGAAAAATGTATGGAAACTGCTTCTTCACGTCATCCTTCCTTTCCCACGTGGCTTCCTCAACACCACGATGCTTCCACAACACCTTAACCAATTCAATGGTCTTGCCTCGAAGAACTTTACTGTCCGAATCCAGAATTTCAACCGGCTCCTCATCATAGGTCAAGTCTGGATTCAACTCCACTTCCTCCACAGGCATAACATGCAAGGGATCCGATCTATACCTCCGAAGCATAGAGACATGAAACACATCATGTATCTTTTCCAACTCTTGCGGTAACCTCAGCTTGTACGCAACAGGACCCACACGTTCAATCACCTCGTATGGTCCAATGTACCTAGGGCTCAACTTACCCTTCCGGCCAAACCTCACCACCTTCTTCCAAGGCGAAACCTTCAAGAACACACGGTCACCTACCGCATACTCAATCTCCTTACGCTTCAAATCCACGTAAGACTTATGTCGATCAGAAGCTTCCTTCAATCGCTCACAAATGAGCTTCACCCTCTCGGTGGTTCCTTTCAACAAAACCGGCATTGAAACCAACTTCTGACCTGTTTCAGCCCAGCAAAGAGGAGTTCTGCACTTCCTCCCATACAAAGCTTCATAAGGTGCCATTTGAATACTTTCCTGGTAGCTATTGTTATAAGAAAATTCCACCAAAGGCAAATGCTTCTCCCAAGAACCCTGAAACTCAATCACACAGCACCTCAACATATCTTCCAGCACTTGGATAACACGCTCAGACTGTCCATCCGATTGTGGATGATAAGAAGTACTGAAATTCAGCCGCGTACCCAAAGCTTGATGCAAACACTCCCAAAAACACGATGTAAACCTCGGATCTCTATCCGATACTATGGACTTTAGCACACCATGAAGTCGCACAATCTCAGCAATGTACAACTCTGCAAGCTTGTCCAAGGTATACGTAGTATGCACAGGTAAGAAATGCGCACACTTCGTAAGGCGATCCACAATCACCCACACCGAATTCTTCTTCGATGGCGACAAAGGCAAACCAGACACAAAGTCCATGGTAATCCTTTCCCACTTCCACTCAGGAATCCTCAACGGTTGCAACAACCCAGAAGGAAACTGATGCTCAGCCTTTACCCGCTGACAAACCATGCACTTACTCACATACTCCGCAACATCCTTCTTCAAACCCACCCAATAGTACTCATCTTTAAGATCACGATACATCTTTGTACTACCAGGGTGCATAGCAAAAGGACTGCTATGAGCCTCAGTCAGAATAGTACGCCTCAACTCTGCATCATTCGGCACTACTATCCGACTCCCAAAACATAGAACTCCATCATCATTAAAACAGAAATCCGATGGTCTATCCTCAGCAATATCCTGAACATGTGGCACCAAAGAATCATCCAACAACTGTTTATCCTTTATCAACTGAACCAAAGATGGTTTCACTTGCAATTCAGCCACAAGACCCCCATCTCGCGACATACTCAAGCTGGCAAACATAGCCCTTAACTCCACTGCCACCTTCCTACTCAAGGCATCCGCTACAACATTAGCTTTTCCCGGATGGTACTCGATCGTCAGATCGTAATCTTTAAGCAACTCCACCCAACGTCGTTGCCTAAGATTCAACTCTTTCTGAGACATCATATACTTCAAACTCTTGTGATCCGTGTACACAGTACACTTCTCACCATACAGGTAATGTCTCCAAATCTTCAAAGCAAAAACCACCGCAGCTAACTCAATATCATGCGTAGGATAATTGCACTCATGCACCTTCAACTGGCGCGATGTATAAGCCACCACCTTACCTTCTTGCATCAACACACACCCCAAACCAACATAGGATGTGTCGCTATACACCACAAACTCTTTCCCTGATTCAGGTTGAACCAAGATAGGAGCTTGCGTCAAAGCTGCCTTAAGCTTCTCAAAAGCTTGTTGCCTTGCTTCTGTCCACTCAAACTTGACATCCTTTTGCAACAACTTCGTTAAAGGTGCAACAATCTTTGAGAATCCATCCACAAACCTCCGATAGTATCCTGCCAACCCAAGGAAACTACAGACTTCATGAACAGACTTAGGAGGCTTCCAATTCATCACCGCCTCAATCTTCTGAGGATCAACACGAATCCCCTCAGCAGAAACCACATGACCAAGGAAAACAACTTTCCTAAGCCAGAATTCGCACTTGCTCAACTTAGCATAAAGCTGATTCTCCAACAACGCCTGCAACACAATCCGCAAATGCCCCTCATGCTCCTCCTCAGTACAAGAGTACACAAGGATATCATCAATGAACACCACAACAAACTTGTCCAAGTATTCATGAAACACTCTATTCATCATGTCCATAAAAGCTGCAGGAGCATTCGTCAAGCCAAACGGCATCACAAGGAACTCATAATGCCCATACCTCGTTCTAAAGGCTGTTTTTGGCACATCCACATCCTTCACCTCGAGCTGGTAATAACCTGACCTTAAGTCAATCTTAGAGAACACAGCCGCTCCCTGAAACTGATCAAAAAGATCATCAATCCTCGGTAAAGGATACCGATTCTTAATAGTCAACTTGTTCAGCTGACGATAATCGATGCACATTCTCATAGTGCCATCCTTCTTCTTTACAAACAGAACTGGTGCAACCCTAGGTGACACACTCGGCTGAATGAAACCATGATCAAGCAACTCCTGAAGTTGCGTCTTCAGCTCTTTCAACTCCTTAGGTGCCATTCGGTAAGGAGTAATGGACACTGGAGTTGTGTTTTCATACAACTCAATTCCAAACTCCACCTCTCGACTAGGGGTAAACCAGGTAACTCCTCCAGAAACACTCCAGGAAACTCTCGCACAGTCCTGATATCTTAAACTTGCAACTCCTTAGAGCTAGGATTCATAACAAAGGCTAGATAAGCCTCACAACCTTGCCTCAACATTCGGCTTGCTTCCAACGAAGACACCACATTGGCAAGAAACTTCACATTCTCACCAACCACCACTACCTCGTAATCATCCCCAAGTTTCAACGAAACTCGCTTGTTCTCAAAATCCACTACAGCTCGATGTTCAACAAGCCAATCCATACCAAGGATTACATCAAAACCATAGAATGGCAATTCCATGAGATCAACAAGAAAAACATGGTTTTGCACTTCCAAGGGACATCTTCTATACAACTTTCGTGTCACAACGGTCTCACCAAAGGAACTAGTTACACGCATACCAACATCCAAAGACTCAACAGGTAAACCAAGCAATTGAGCATGTTCACGCAATATGTATGAGTGTGTAGATCCAGAATCAATCAAGGAAAGTGATGACAAGGATTGCAAAGTAAAGGTACCTGCGATCACATTCGTATCATTCCTTCCCTCTCGCTGAGCATACACTCGAGCCTGGCCACCACCATCAGGTTGAACAACCACCACATGCGCCACATTCCTCCCACCATCATCTCTGCGCTGGAAGTTACCACGGCCGCGCCCACGACCTCTCTGTGGTGCAGCTACCCCAGGAGCACGTCCCTGACCACCACCGGCCAACAAAGGACACTCTTTCCTCATATGGTCTGCCGAACCACAATTCCAGCATGAATTACCGGTCACTGCTACAGGAGCCTGAACCTCCCTCACTGCTCGAGGACAATCTCGCCTCAAATGGCCACGAGATCCATACGTCCAGCACGTGTTCTGATCAACTCTCATCCTATCTCCCTGAACAGGCGCACCATGTCCTCCACCACCACGCCTAGCAGAAGATTTATACCTCTTATCACGCCCTCTCTTGTTCCGTCCACCACCGGAACTATAATCAGCAGCTCTTTTGCCCGAGCTATAACTAACGCTTCTGGAAGAAAAACCCAAGTTCTTCTCAATGCCCTTCGCTCTACTCACCAGCATATCAAAATCCGTATACTCAGCTGCAAGCATGAAAGTCTTCACGTCCGTCACCAAGCCATAACGGAAACATTCACACCTCTCCCGCTCATCAGGGATTAGCTCAGGTGCGTACTGGCTAAGGCGGACAAACTAGATCTCATACTCAGCCACCGTCATGCTTCCTTGCAAAAGAGACATGAATTCTCTTTTCTTCTCATCTAGGTATCGCACACCTAGATACTTTCACTTGAACGCGTTCAAGAAGAACGTCCAAGTCACATCATTTTCCTCCATTCCGGAGACAGTGGTCGTCCACCACGTATACGCATCATCATGCAACAGAGATACCACGCAACCCAACTTCTGCACATTGTTGCAATTCATTTGCCCCAAAATCCTCTTGGTGCTTTCCAACCAAGATTCAGATCCTTCAGGAGATAAACCTCTGAACTCAGTCCCTCCCAGACTGCGAAGACGTTCCAAAGGTAATCTCACGTTAGCATCACCCTGATGCTCAGCTCCGTGAGCTCCAGCTACTGCTGCCTGAAAGGCTCCAGCAATAGCCTGAATCAACACAGTCATGTCAGGAGCAGCTTGCCCCTACACATCTTCAGGTCCAACGACCCCAGCCTCAGCACCAACACCAGCATTTTCACCTCAAGCACCATCACCGTCGGGTGGTCCACCACCAGGGAAGGAGGTAAATCCACAACATTATCAGCATTTTTCTCGTTTTCATTCTGAGCCATAGCTCTCGTATTCATCCTCATCTCTCTACGAGGCCCCACTTATAAAAACAATGCACTGACACAAATGCAATAAACATAATTAGGCTCAACAAGGTAAGTAATCCAAGTACTCAAGCTCATTTTCCAAAAACAATTCCTTTCATTAGTTTTGATATGGCAATGGGTTCCCCTAACGTGCTTCAACATAGCATAACATCACAATTGTAACCACACATCACAATTCATGAAACATTCCTTCACCTAAAAGATCCATCATGCGGAAACACATACATCGTCCATATAACAATTCCATATTACACGAGAACTAAGCTCTGATACCACCAAATGTAACCCCCTTAGCCCGGCCTAGACGGTTGACCCAAACTACAAAGATTACACGGGGAAAACCAAAGTCAACTCGAAAGTCAACCTTGATTAACGACACTTTTTTTTCTTTTTAATCTTGTTTAGATTCATGTTAACCCTAAAGGAGCACTCATGATACACATACGTGAAAAGCACAGCGATTGGATTTCAGGGAGGGACTCGATTGCACAAAATACAATTATAGGGACCAAAACGTAAATTCTGTAAATTAGAAGGTCATAACTTATTTTTAAGTTACCAATATGAAATTAGTCTTATTACAAACTTCCCTGTCAAATTTCACCTTATTTGGACATCTCAAACTCATACAATTGCAAAAACAACTTTCGGGACTAAAATGTAAAGCTTGCAAACTTCAATACCATTCAAATCAATGCCCAACGGTCACCTGTTTCGAAACGGCTTTGACCGTTCCGAAACACGGGTTCGTTTCGAGACTGGTTCTGAAACAGGGCCTTCCAGTGGCCAAATCGTTTCGGAACAGCCTCCAACCGTTTCGAAACACGAAGGCAATTACAAGCCCCCGTTTTGAAACGCCAGTGCCTGTTCCGATACGGTTTGCCCAGAAGCTGCAGATTTTGCTGGTTTTTCATACATAAACCCACTCAAACACAACCTAATGACTTCCTAAACATGCCCACAAGTCATCATACATATATAGAGCATGCTTGCACCACCTAAACACATTCATGGCATCAATCATAGAATTTCACATATCTATAGGCATGCTTCCTATTAACCAAAACCAAGCAATCAAACAATCTCCAAAATAAGCATTAAAAGGCCATTTACAAATTCAAACCATCAAAAACAACATGCCACAACCTAGGGAGTTCAACACATCTCCCAAAACACAAACTTAGGTTCCCATTGCCAAATTACCAAAAATAATAGTGTATGAAAACATCACCATACATGAGCTTGGTTTCCCTTGGACACTCTAGCCTCATTGTTGCCCTTAAACACTTCAATTATCTCCATTATTGGTACAAGAGAGAGAGCGTAAGAACAATTGCTTAGTGAGGCATGCTCTAAAGAAAAACAACACAAAAATGCATTTTAGAAAACACTTTCAACAAAGCTTTTATACACAAGCTCATCTCATTTCATGCAACCTTGCATACTTTACAAGCATCTCATGCTTCAATACATTCAACTCATCATATTGGATTTCAAGTGATAATTCATAACCATTTACAACACAAAACACAATCGGATACGCGGATTACAAGCGTTGTCCCACACGCTTCATACACACTACCGAACAACATAAGGTGGAGTTTATCGGTACAATCACAACCCCTCAACACCCGTGATGGAGTTTAACGGTACAATCACAACCCCTCCACATCACTCATCGGTAGTTGTATAATTCCACTAATGAGTGCAAGTGACACATAACACAAGATCCACACACGGACTTTTAAACACCGTTGCGATCTTACCTCACTCGTTAGGGTACTTGGATGGAGTTTACGGTACAATCACAACCCCTCAACATCCAAGGAGACTTTATTCACGGTGCACCCAATCCTATAGCCGGCTAACTATATCCGATTCAAGTACTTTAAAACCAGTTCATCACTTGCCAATATACATTAATTACCATCATAAATTCATTGCTTTAAAGCATTAAACAAAGCCATTAAACACCATGCATCACCATGCATCATTACCAATTTAACAACATGCCAAAACAAGGATCTTGTAACCCCCTTAGCCCGACCTAGACGCTAGACCCGAACTACGAAGATCACACGGGAAAAACCAAAGTCAACCCGAAAGTCAACCTTGATTAGCGACCCATTTTTTTCTTTTTTTAAACTTCTCTATATGCGCATTAACCCTATGTGAAAGCCCAAGAACCTTGGGAGAGAAAAGCACAGCGATCGGAAACGTTTAAGGACTCAATTGCAAGAAATACCCTTTTAGGGACCAAAATTTAAATTTTGGTAAATAAAAGGACTTACAAGATTTTAGTTTTACCAAACCTCAATTAATCAGATTACAAGCCTCTCTGCCAAATTTCAGCTTAAAAAGACATCTCAAGCTCAAGCAATTGCAATTACAACTTTCAGGACTAAAATGTAAAGCATGCAGAATCTGTCCAACGGTCACCCGTTTCGAAACACTAACACCCGTATAGAAACACCCGTGTCGTACGCCCGTATCGAAACGGTGTTGACCGTTTCAATACGCGGGTATGTTCCGAAACCAGTTCAGAAACGGACACCACCAATAACCAAAGTGTTTCGAAACACCTATAGCCGTTCCGAAACGCCCAGGCCATTTCATGCACCCGTTTCGAAACAACCAAGGGTGTTTCGATGCACCCTGCCCAGAAGCAGCAAAAATTTCTGGTTTTTCACTTCAAAACACCATCAAACATAATTGAAACCATTCCAAAACATATCATCAACATGATAAGCATTATAACTATCAAATTACGTCAAAGACTAGATACACTACAAACATTAAGCACACCTACTCATTCAACACATCCAACACATGATCTTGCTTTTAATCAAAGAGCATAGCATATCATCTTATGAAGAAGATGATTCAAATATGGCAAAGCGATCAACAACAAGGTTCAAACCATAAACCGAACATGGTCAACATACACAATCTCATTACACATCAATATAAAAGACTCTCCCCCATTGCCTTTATTATCTATAGCTATAAACCAAGACAAACTTCTCAAGTGGAGCTCTTCTTGAATCCCTTGCTTCTTGCTGTCCCAACTTCAAATATCTGCATTGATGGACAAAAAGGAGCGTAAGCACATAATGCTTAGTGAGGAATGCTCAAAACCAAAACACCATCAATGTAGTGAATCATAAAACCTTCTTTAAATGAAGATACAATTCAATAAACCAAAGCATTGTTTGAAAACCTCCTTTGAAACAACATTGCTTTAAAACATGCATTGCTCAACATGAAAACCAACCTTTAACTTTGAAATGCTAAACAACTCACCCCAAACCAGATTCTTGCAAATACTATCATTTAAACCTTTCCATGCATGAACACCTCATGCCAAGTTAAACTCTAATACCTTGGAAAACACTTCCACTTCACAACATACTTTTCTCATTCTTGATGATTATTTCAAAGCAAAACACCTTTTGGAAACCATATGTTCCTTCTACCTATCTCATGCATTCCTCAAATACAAAACTCATGACAAAGCCACACATGCTTGTTACTCAAAAGCATTTTGCAAACTCAAAACCCTCATTTGCCTAAGCAAATCTCCATTTTGAAAACCACATGTACCATCTAGCTAACACATGCATACCACCTATGCAAATCTCATGGCAAGGCCACATATGCTTAATACACAAAAGCATTTCATAAAATTATTATCTCATATGCATTTCTCATTACAAACAACATCTCAAGCATTGGTACATGTGACACATTTCATTCTCATATATTGGCATTTTTCATATTCTATTGTACTCGGATATACGGACAGCTTGACTCGAGGTCAAGTCCTACCCCGGTGGGATCTCGCCACCGGTTCTCATGGCGGTATCTACCCTTGCCACCAAGCTTGGGTATTTCACCAAGTCCTACTACGATGGAATGCCCCTCATCGATTTCACATGGCAATAACTCTTGTTGCCAAAAAGCTTGGTCTCTCACCAAGTCCTACTCCGATGGAATGCCCATCATCGGTCTCTTGGCAATAACTCTTGTTGCCAAAAGCTTGGATAATTCACCAAGTCCTACTCCAATGAAAATCCCATCATTGGTCTCTCTCTTTGGGACGACAACAAAGAGCACGTACGAATTTTTAGTTTATAGTGCACTCTACATCCTATTGATCGATCTATATATCCGGTAATCTTTACATTATCTATGACAATATATATCATGTTAAACATCAACACATTTGCTGTTTTCAAAGCATGCAACACCTTCAAGAACAAAAAGCCGAACAAAGCATTTAAGACACAAATTTACAACTCAAACTCTCAAGGAATATCAATTTCATGCATCTTTCCTCAAACCAAGTTTGACAACCAACTCACACGCTTAAAAACCATGCACAAACCACAATTTAACCATATTGGCAAATCAACACATCCAAATCCATTTTGATAATTTTCAAAACAATAATAGCACAATTGAGAGAGAATTCAACTTCACTTACTTACGAACTTAAACCGGCGTTTCAAGCCTAGATTTAAGTTCCCAAACCTCTTTTCAAAACCATTCCAAAGCTGGAAAACATGATCTCACTCACCGATACAAAAAACTATGCTAGCCGACAAGCCTCCCAAGCGTCCGAAACCTCCAACGCCACCTCTATCGCTTCCGGATCATTCTCCCCTATTTTAAACACATAAAAACAGAGGATTAATGCATCACCATGCATTAAAATCACCAGCAACACAACCCAACTCGCTGCTCTACCCAAGAACCTCATTTCGTCTACCAAAAACAACCAAAATCACCTCCAAACTCTCCCAAAACAAATCCCAGCCAAGATCTATCAATTCTAACCTCTTATAAATATCAATTAACATCAAAAAGCAACAAAAACATGACCTTATACCTCCAGCAACAGCATATCACCAAAACCACCCCAAAAACCACCATTCTAGCAAGCAAAACTTAGGAAAACAAACCTATTCGGGATTTGATTGATAAAACCTCATTTGTAACATCAATTAACATCCAAAATACATTAGAAAACAACCTCAAAACAGAGCCTAACCAAGATCCACGAAAATCTCCAAGATCTCTTCCAAAATCTTGAGTTTTAAGCCAAAATCTTGTTTCCAACACTAAAACCATTCATAAAACTTTAATAAAGGATTGACAACTTGGGAATTTCAGTAAAGAACTGATTATTTAGAGGAGAAGAACAAGCTTACCTCTAAATGATGATTTCTCCTTGATTTGGGCAAATTTTCTTGAAAATTCAATGTAGAAATCAAGTGGATTTGATGAGGAATTGATTAAGAATCAAAGAGGAATTGAAATCTCAGCAAATGAAGTGTAAAATCAAAGTAAATTTGCTGGAGAAATGTGTTTGGTTGAAAGGAATTTGAGAGAAAATGAAGAGAGGGAAAATTTGTGAAAAGTAGTTATGAATAGTCAAAGTTTGTTTCTCATTTAATTAAACATCATTTCCTTTAATTAAAACATTAATAAAACTACCCAAATTAAGGAAAAATCTGGAGAAAAACATTTTAGGTAAATTAGCTCCTTAAAGATTCAAAGTTTCAATCCTTTACAAAACAGTCACTATTTCACTTTTGCAAAAACTGCGATTTGGTCACTACACCGAAATGTAATATTTCCAAACTTCATTTTGTAAAATTGATTTCACCATTTTATTTTATATATTAAATGAGGATTTTTAGATATTTTCCTATATTTTTAAAGCATCCCGAACTAGGCTTTCCCTAAAACTCCCTTTTAGATTCGAACCGATTTCTAGACCGATCCGGTTCAGACCCTAAACTTCTAAGCCCAAATTTGGGGTGTTACAACTCTCCCCCTCTTAGGAAATTTCGTCCTCGAAATTTCAACCTGCGAAAAGAGCACGATACCAAACTTCCCAAAGCAACACATAAAGTAACATAGGAGACTTAACCACCACTAAAACATCTTCAACCCAAAACACCACAAAATCAACTCATCCTCAAATCAAACTTACACTATACCCAAACCCAACACCACTACTTACGGTTCAAGACTTCCAGAACACTCGGTTATTAATCTCAGCTTAACTTTCCACACTTTCGAACTGTACAAAGTCTCAACAACCCGAAGAACTCCTAACCCTTTACAACATACCCCACCTTAACTCATAACTCCCTCAACAAAACTTGCACACACGGTGACACCAACCCATCCATTTTCAACCACCATGTGACCCACAACCTTCACTGCTTCTAAAACCCCTTGCAAAACCGCTCAACTCCATTCAAAGATTACCACAACAAGCAAAAATTTCTCAAGCAACAACTGCTTACTCAAACTTCTCAAAGTATTGATAATATTCCTTCACATACGCCACTATCACTACCATAACAACTCATCAAAACTACTCACACAACATCCGAAAACCATGTCACAAGACTCCAACCTTCACTCCGCCAGCTGTTCCACTTACCCCTAGCTGACTTAGAGAAGATTTACTCAAACTCAACAAACAAACCACTTCTCACAAGAACCCGGCCAACCAACAATGGCCCTTAAACTTACACTGCCTTTCCACTTCAATCTTAGACCACAACACTAACCTTACCTGGATACCACCCATTCCATACAAACATATGAAGATTACGAAACCTCTACCCATCCCAAGCCAAACCTTATCTTAAGCTCTCAACATAACCTCCTCCCAACCCCTCTAAGGTTACTACGAACCGTCACCTACATAAACAACCATCCTATTGCAAACATCAACGCCAAGACGCCTCAACACTCCGGAAACACATCCACTAGCCTACAACATCATCTAACACAAAGAAACTACCACACCTATTAGCTATTCACAACCACCTCGACCGATTCTAACTTCAACCGGTAACCTCCTTACCACCACACCGCTAAACTCTTTAAGCACCAAAACACCTCCCTTTCGCCAACATGCTAGATCGCACTCACTATTACTGACAACTTGTTTACTACCTTCTACTACTTCTAGCATTCACCTAGCACCAAAACAACACTTTAAAACCCACCATCCAACCTAATCCTACCTCAACACCAACGGACCCAACTAGCTATTAGCAAGTGTGAACGTTCATATGCATGATCACCAATATGCCCTATCAATGCCTATGTACATGTATGCAAAACCTCTAATGTCATGTCGCATGTATGCATGTACCAACATATATATATATATATATAATATATATATATAACAAATGGTTTTAACTGTGCATGTATGTCGGTTCACACTTACCAAAAACATCTTCAGAATCCGCCTAAGAAAAACCTCTTACCTCACTTCTAACTTTTCCAGCTCTACCCTTCTAACAATCTGCTAGCTACAAAATACTCCACTAATACCCTTCTCACACTAAAGTTGTTTTCAAAACAACACCGGCTACTACCCCAACTTGCTAGCTATAAAACCTTACCCACTACGCCAGGGAATCCAAACCGAAACCAAACAAAGATAGCTAGGGCAAAAATTACTTAACAAGGTTACCTGAAATCACCTCATTGCCCCGGAGCTCCAACAGACAAACTCTCTTCCTCGCAGAACCATTATTCTTTGGCCACACCGCCGCAGCATCAACCAACACTTTAAAGTCATCACCTTCTCCCCGCGGTAAAGAACCCTGACTACCCCGAGCTAACTCCAAACAATTTCGTCTCAAATATCCAACAGATCCACAATTCCAACAAGATCCATCCTCCAAACACCTCACACCTTTCTGCCTTCCTTGCCACTTCCGAACTCTATCTCGACCGCGCTCACGACCCTTCTGAGACCCTTTTGCACCCACTGAAGCTGATCCCACCACTTGAGGACAATTCCGCTTCACATGCTCCATAGAACCACAGTTCCAACAAACTCCCACACCCCAACAAACTCCAACGTGACACCTTCTACAACGGTCATACATCGGCAACCGAGCCACCACTCCTTGATCATGTAGCACTTGACTCACATCATCACTACCACCTAAACTTTGATTCAAGCAAACCCTTCTGTCACGTAGCCTCTTATGCTGACCACTCTTGAGGTCCGTACCCACAGCTCTTTTGCTTATATTTTTTTCACCAGCAAAATCTGAAGCCATACCCCCGTGTTGCCTAACCCCTGAGAACTTCTCTCCCAAGTATCTTCCATTAAAGGCAGACACAAAGAACTCCCAATCTATATCGTGGATATTCGTTGCCACCGCCACAGATGTCCACCAAGCACAAGCATCCTCCAACATTAACAAGACAACACTCTCCAGCTTACAGACGTTGTCGCACCCTTCCTGATCCAAAATCAGAATTATACTGGCTAACCAAGCCTCGAACGCCTCAGGTGTCGAACCATGATACTCCACAGCTCCCAAATCATATAAACGTTGTTTTGACAAACTCGCATGTCCCACAGTCGGCACGTCTACAGGCCTCACTTTCACCACAGCCTGAGATGTTCCCGACACCTCTTGAACCACAAGTGATGAATCCTTCATCACAAAACTAGCTTTCTCCTCCTGCCCTACTACCTCAACTCCAGACACTGTTGACCGAAGCGGTACACTCCCACCAAAAAGTGAATTCCACCCCTTAACAACCTGCTCTAAAGTAGCAACCATCGTACCCAACTGCCACTCTCTCACCGATCCCATTGTGCTATTATTAACAAAGCAATGATAACAAAACAAACAAAACGATCAGGCCAGCTTCAAGCAAGGATTCAAGACTCCAACTCCAACATAACACAATAGCTATAATAATAAGGCAATGGGTATCCCTAATTCTCCCCTTTTATATGACATAACAATCAATAAAAACATTGACATCACAAACATCGAGTATATCAATCAACAAACTTCAACCATGCTCTCATCAAACAACATTCACCCTCAACAGCATAACATCAACATATCATACTCATCATAGTTCTATTATTCAGAAAATCAACTCACAACACCAGCATGTCACCAACACATGTTCACATTAGCTTACAGAAGAATCGTAACAACAAAGCACAATAAAGCATCAACAATTCACTCAAGAACATATTTTTTTTCAACAAACTTTCAACCACACATCAGAATAAACATCTAACACTTACTATAACAACTTACCACGAACTTACCATTGCCCCAAATATTTGCAACTTAGCTCTGATACCAACAAATGTAACCCCCTTAGACCGGCCTAGACACTAGACCCGAACTACGAAGATCACACGGGGAAAACCAAAGTCAACCCGAAAGTCAACCTTGATTAGCGACCCTTTTTTTCTTTTTTTAAACTTCTCTAGATGCGCATTAACCCTATGTGAAAGCCCAAGAACCTTGGGAGAGAAAAGCACAGCGATCGGAAACGTTTAAGGACTCAATTGCAAGAAATACACTTTTAGGCACCAAATTGTAAATTTTGGAAAATAAAAAGACTTACAAGATTTTAGTTTTACCAAACTTCAATTAATCATATCACAAGCCTCTCTGCCAAATTTCAGCTTAAAAAGACATCTCAAGCTCAAACAATTGCAATTACAACTTTCAGGACTAAAATGTAAAGCATGCAGAATCTGTCCAACGGTCACCCGTTTCGAAACACTGACACCCGTATAGAAACACCCGTGTCGTACGCCCGTATCAAAACGGTGTTGACCGTTTCGATACGCGGGTATGTTCCGAAACCAGTTCAGAAACGGACACCACCAGTAGCCAAAGTGTTTCGAAACACCTCTAGCCGTTCCGAAACGCCCAGGCCATTTCATGCACCCGTTTCGAAACAGCCAAGGGTGTTTCGATACACCCTGCCTAGAAACAGCAGAAATTTCTGGTTTTTCACTTCAAAACACCATCAAACATAATTGAAACCATTCCAAAACATATCATTAACATGATAAGCATTATAACTATCAAATTACGTCAAAGACTAGATACACTACAAACATTAAGCACACCTACTCATTCAACACATCCAACACATGATCTTGCTTTTAATCAAAGAGCATAGCATATCATCTTATGAAGAAGATGATTCAAATATGGCAAAGCGATCAACAACAAGGTTCAAACCATAAACCGAACATAGTCAACATACACAATCTCATTACACATCAATATAAAAGACTCTCCCCTCATTGCCTTTATTATCTATAGCTATAAACCAAGACATACTTCTCAAGTGGAGCTCTACTTGAATCCCTTGCTTCTTGTTGTCCCAACTTCAAATATCTGCATTGATGGACAAAAAGGAGCGTAAACACATAATGCTTAGTGAGGAATGCTCAAAACCAAAACACCATCAATGCAGTGAATCATAAAACCTTCTTTAAATGTAGATACAATTCAATAAACCAAAGCATTGTTTGAAAGCCTCCTTTGAAACAACATTTCTTTAAAACATGCATTGCTCAACATGAAAACCAACCTTTAACTTTGAAATTCTAAACAACTCACCCCAAACCACATTCTTGCAAATACTATCATTTAAACCTTTCCATGCATGAACACCTCATGCCAAGTTAAACTCTAATTCCTTGGAAAACACTTCCACTTCACAACATACTTTTCTCATGCTTGATGATCATTTCAAAGCAAAACACCTTTTGGAAACCATATGTTCCTTCTAGCTATCTCATGCATTCCTCAAATGCAAAACTCATGACAAAGCCACACATGCTTATTACTCAAAAGCATTTTGCAAACTCAAAACCCTCATTTGCCTAAGCAAATCTCCATTTTGAAAACCACATGTACCATCTAGCTAACACATGCATACCACCTATGCAAATCTCATGACAAGGCCACATATGCTTGATACACAAAAGCATTTCATAAAATTATTATCTCATATGCATTTCTCATTACAAACAACATCTCAAGCATTGG
Organism: Hibiscus trionum; assembly: GCA_030270665.1. Lineage (NCBI taxonomy): Eukaryota > Viridiplantae > Streptophyta > Magnoliopsida > Malvales > Malvaceae > Hibiscus > Hibiscus trionum. The sequence continues at coordinate 31,768,901 of BSYR01000026.1, read as the reverse complement.
TACATGTGACACATTTCATTCTCATATATTGGCATTTTCATATTCTATTGTACTCGGATATGCGGATAGCTTGACTCGAGGTCAAGTCCTACCCCGGTGGGATCTCGCCACTGGTTCTCATGGTGGTATCTACCCTCGCCACCAAGCTTGGGTATTTCACCAAGTCCTACTACGATGGAATGCCCCTCATCGATTTCACATGGCAATAACTCTTGTTGCCAAAAATCTTGGTCTCTCACCAAGTCCTACTCCGACGAAAATCCCATCATTGGTCTCTCTCTTTGGGACGACACCCAAGAGCACATACGGATTTTTAGTTTATAGTGCACTCTACATCCAATTGATCAATCAATATGTCCGGTAATCTTTACATCATCTATGCCAATATATATCATGTTAAACATCAACACATTTGCTGTTTTTAAAGCATGCAACACCTTCAAGAACAAAAAGCCGAACAAAGCATTTAAGACACAAATTGACAACTCAAACTCTCAAGGAATATCAATTTCATGCATCTTTCCTTAAACCAAGTTTGACAACCAACTCACATGCTTAAAAACCATGCACAAACCACAATTTAACCATATTGGCAAATCAACACATCCAAATCCATTTTGATAATTGTCAAAACAATAATAGCACAATTGAGAGAGAATTCAAGTTCACTTACTTCTGGACTTAAACCGGCGTTTCAAGCCTAGATTTAAGTTCCCAAACCTCTTTTCAAAACCATTCCAAAGCTGGAAAACATGATCTCACTCACCGATACACAAACCTATGCTAGCCGACAAGCCTCCCAAGCGTCCGAAACCTCCAACGCCACCTCTATCGCTTCCGGATCATTCTCCCCTGTTTCAAACACATGACAACAGAGGATTAATGCATCACCATGCATTAAAATCACCAGCAACACAACCCAACTCGCTGCTCTACCCAAGAACCTCATTTCTGCTACCAAAAACAACCGAAATCACCTCCAAACTCTCCCAAAACAAAGCCTAGCCAAGATCTATCAATTCTAACCTCTTATAAACATCAATTAACATAAAAAAAAACATAAACATGACTTTATACCTCCAGCAACAGCAGATCACCAAAACCACCCCAAAAACCACCATTCTAGCAAGCAAAACTTAGGAAAACAAACCTATTCGGGATTTGATTGATAAAACCTCATTTGTAACATCAATTAACATCCAAAATACATTAGAAAACAACCTCAAAACAGAGCCTAACCAAGATCCATGAAAATCTCCAAGATCTCTTCCAAAATCTTGAGTTTTAAGCCAAAATCTTGTTTCCAACACTAAAACCATTCATAAAACTTTAATATAGGATTGAAAACTTGGGAATTTCAGTAAAGAACTGAGTATTTAGAGGAGAAGAACAAGCTTACCTCTAAATGATGATTTCTCCTTGATTTGGGCAAATTTTCTTGAAAAATCAATGTAGAAATCAAGTGGATTTGATGAGGAATTGATTAAGAATCAAAGAGGAATTGAAATCTCATCAAATGAAGTTTAAAATAAAAGTAAATTTGCTGGAGAAATGTGTTTGGTTGAAAGGAATTTGAGAGAAAATGAAGAGAGGGAAAATTTGTGAAAAGTAGTTATGAATAGTCAAAGTTTGTTTCTCATTTAATTAAACCTCATATCCTTTAATTAAAACATTAATAAAATTACCCAAATTAAGGAAAAATCTAGAGAAAAACATTTTAGGTAAATTAGCTCCTTAAAGATTCAATGTTTCAATTCTTTACAAAACAATCACTATTTCACTTTTGCAAAAACTGCGATTTGGTCACTACACCGAAATGTAATATTTCCAAACTTCATTTTGTAAAATTGATTTCACCATTTTCTTTTATATATTAAATGAGGATTTTTAGATATTTTTCTATATTTTTAAAGCATCCCGAACTAGGCTTTCCCTAAAACTCCCTTTTAGATTCGAACCGATTTCCAGACCGATCCGGTTCAGACCCTAAACTTCTAAGCCCAAATTTGGCGTGTTACATATCTCTTACCTTGAGCATCCTTCAACACATGGCTTTCAAAACCAGCATTAACCATGCTAAAACATGCTTTCAAAACAGAATTTAAACATGCAATTTATAACCAATGCATCAAACCACTTCATGGCACATTCGAGGGAGTTTTTCCGAAAACTTACTCTTGAGCTTAGCTAAGTTGTTTAGACTTAAACTAAGCTCCCATAACCTTCAAATAATTGTTTCAAAGCTGGAAATCCAACTCCACTCACCGATTACGTTTCACACGCTTGCCGAAACGCCAATCAAGCCTCCGGATCAACTCCAAAAGTGTCAGAAGATGCTTCCCCTGTTTTAAACACATCAAAGCAGAGGATTAGTGCATTATCATGTATTGAAATCTTCAGCCAACACACCTAAACTCGCTGATCTACCCAAAACCAACATTTCGGCTACCAAACACAACCGAAAACACCTCCAAACTCTTTCACAACTTAACCCAGCCAAGATCAATCACTTCCAACCATTTCTAAACATCAATCAACATCCAAAATACACGTTAACTCGTCCTTATACCTCCAGCTATAACAGAACACCAAAAACACCTCAAAAACCACCATTTTCATAAGCAAAAACTTAGGAAATTCAACCTATTCGGTATTGCATTGATAAAACCTCATTTCCACATCATTAGACTTCCAAAATACATTAAAGAATCATCTCAAAACAGAGCCCAATCAATCTCAACAAAATTCTTCAAGATTTCTTCCAAATCTTGAGTTTTAAGCCAAAATCAAGTTTCTATCATTAAAACCATTTATAAAACTTAAATTAAGGAGTGACAACTTGGGAATTTTAGTAAAGAACTGGGTATTTAGAGGAGAAGAACAATCTTACCTCTAAATGGTGATTTCTCATTGATTTGAGCCAATTTCCTTGAAAATTCAATGAGGAAATCAAAAGGATTTGATACAAGATTGATTAGGAATTAATTGATGATAGAAATCTCATCAATTGAAGTGAAGATAAATGCAAAAGTTGCTGGAAAAATAGTGTTTGGATGATGGAATTTTGAGAGAAAAAGGAATGAGAAAATTTTAGGAAAAGGTAGTTATGAAATTCCAAAAAGTAGTTTCCCTTTTCATTTAATTAATTAAAACATTAATTAATTCACTCAAATTAAGGAAAAATCTGGAGAAATCATTTTTGGGTATATTAGCTCCTTAAAGATTCAAAGTTTCAATCCTTACAAAACAGTCACCACTCAACTTTTCAAAAATCGCATTTTAGTCACTACACCGAAATGTAGTATTTCCAAACCTTATTTTGTAAAATTGATTTCACCACTCTCTTATAAATATTAAAAGATGATTTTTAGATATTTTTCCATATTTTTAAAGCATCCCAAATTAGGCTTTCTCTAAAACCTCCTTTTATATTCGAACCGAAAATCAGACCAGTCTAGTTCAGACCCTAAACTTCCAAGCCCAAAATTGGGGTGTTACAATCGCACCATTCCCAGTTGCCCATGCAATTACGATTGCGCAGACAATTAAACTGGTTCTATTTCCCTAGACAATTGAGTTGCTTCAGCAACCAATTACCACGATGGTCCATTCAATCATCACACCACGACTCACGATAACTTAGCCTACTCTCTTCAATCGATTACTTTTTTCTTTATATTTACTAATTTATTTTACTTATTATTCATCTCTATCATTCTATTTCTTTTACAACACAGTAACTTAAGCAAAGTGGCCCTAACCAATCTTTGAGGAGATGATACTCGATACTTATCATTTATTACTTGCAACATGTTCACTTGCACCATTTGCGTAGCACTCAAAATATGCAACAAGTTTTCGGCATCGTTGTCGGGGATTGGCAATTGGTGTTAGTTGTTTTTGTTATTACATTTTTCTTATTATTTTTACTAACATTTCTTTTTTGTTTGTTTGTTTTATCAAAAAAAAAATTAGGTGCACTACAAAGTTAAGGGACATCAACATGTGGAGAAATAGAAGTCGATCTATTCGAGAGTTGATGTGGGAAGATAGAAATCAATCCACTCAAGAATTTAGTATACCCACCGATGATTACCTATACCAACCAAGAAAAGCCCAAACCATTGAAAACTCTTGCGCTTGTTGTGGAGAACATCATGTGTTTGAAAATTTCCTGCACAATCCCGGTGCATATGGCTACATGGAGGACCCTAGATGGAACCAACAGTAAACACCTTCATGGTATGATCAAAAAGCTCAATTTTTTTACCATGACAGTTTTGTCGTAGCAATAGATATGCCATGGCAATGTAGTCCTCGTCAAGAACTATCAAATTTCTTAAAGGCGAGGATAGCTAGGATGGATGCACTCATGAGGGATTCGATAGATCAAATAAGGAGACTCACTAATGCAATGGATAACATGCACCAACAATTAAGTCCTAGGGATATTGACGTCTCAATGCAAGAGGATAAGGACCAATGTGAAGAGAGCTCCCTGATGTGTTGGGAACACCTAGAACCTCCAAGTCGAGAGGATACCAATAAGAGAGACTGCCCAATACATGATGAGCCTATGCAACGAATTGCTCTTGCAAAGATTGAGGAGCCTAAATAGAGCAATGTCGCGACAACACTCAGTGCAACTAAGAAGAGTAATACTACAACAAATTCTAAGGAATCTAATGTCCAGAATGTTACAATGTTGATGTTGAAGCAGGAATATGTAGATTGCTCTCATCCATCTTTGCCACGACAATTGTACGACCACATGCAAGTTCAACATGATGTAAATAATGTGCTAATGAAATATGAGCAGGTGATGGCTGAACCTTTTGAATTCTTCAAAAACTCACCTTCTCCATTGTAGGTCTTTCTTGAGGAACCAATGCCGGTAGATTTGAAGCCATCAAAATTTCTACTTAGGGAGATTTTTGAGGGGTCTAAAGAAAACAATGGTCGGATTCATGACGCTTTTTAGAAAATTGGTCATTCCCTTGACTTACATCGAATTTTGGCAGAAGATTGCCACGACAATTGACTTGAGCAGCAATTGCCACGACAGCGAAGGCTACGTCCAACCATGATGGAGGTCAAAGAGTATGAGGTAATTAAGTGGTTGGGAATTGATAAATTTTTCCCTATTAATATATTTGTGACTTCAGGAACAGTAGCAAGGTGGGGGGTATGCATGGACTACAAGGGAACACGAAAGAAAGGCACCTCCACCATGGTAACGCAAAGGGGAGTAGTTGGGAACACATTGGCCCAACTCTTTTAGGGTAATATTGTCACTCGATGGAGGGTGTGAATGGACTATAAGAAGTATCGGAAAAGACCCTCCTTAAGCTTTCTCAGATGTGCAGTAACCTTAGAAGATGCATGAAAATGTTCTTTCTAAGAATTTTTAATTTTTCGTTTTTAATTTTTGGACCTTTATTTTATTTTTTTTATTTTCAAAATTGTTTTATTTTTCTTTATTTATTTTTAGAAATTTTAGGAGATATTTTATCTTATTTGTCTTTAGTATCTTTAGTTTTTAGGTTTTCTTTGCTTTCTTTTCTTTTCCACATCAAGAATCAAAACCACCATGCTCAAGAATCTTAAGACTATGCACCAAGCGAGGAGTTCACGGTAACTACGGTTCCTAATACACCACAAGCTTCACGCCAACAACCATCACGAGTCAGAAGAAGAACCAAGCCAATGGCTCGAAAGAAACTTGTGATTCGAGGTGACGACCTCTCCGACTACCTCATTCGCATTATGTTTTATTTTTTAATTTGTGTAATTGCATGCATTGAAGACAATATTTCTCTCGAGTTTGGGTTGTCTTGTTTTTATTGTTAGATTGTTTCATTAGTTGCATTCATATCCTCTAGTTTGCATATAGTTTGCATGCGTTGCTTGCCAAATATTATACCGGATTTAAATGTTTAGACCTTTTTGGATATCCAATGATGAATTTTTGCCACTGCACTTAATTGTTATAACCCTTAATTTTAGAATTTGCATGGAAAGCACTTAGAATTCTACTATAATGTTGAATATTATTTGTCACTGTTGTGACTTGTTGATTAAGGTAGACTTAGTAAACTTAGGTTGTTTAAAAATTGGGTAAATTTGAAATTAAAAATTTGTGCTAGAGGTGTCTATCCGACTCTAGCCTAAAATTGGATTAAAGATAATTTCTTACTAGAGGTGCCTATTCGGCTCTAGTTCGCACGCATTAAAAATTACTAGAGGTGCCTGAAACCGACTCTAGTTGACTATAGTTAAACAAGAAATTGCTTGCTTTGCTAGAGGTGCCCGAAATTGGCTCTACTAAACTTAAATACCCCAATAATTAATTTGATAAAACATATTGTTCACATGGGGTCCTCTTAGTCGACTTGTACACAACTCCACACACATTGTCACGAGCAATATAGTCTAATTTCGAGTAATTTCTATGTTATCCGAAAAATTTAAAGCTAATCAGAACTCTGTGCCACGGTTCTGAGGATTGAAGTCAAGTACGAAGCATGTTTTTGATGGTTGAAGCCTAGGCAAGTAATTGTTAGTTTTGCATTGCTTGAGGACAAGCAATAGTTTGAGTTTGGGGGTGTGATGAGTGTTCAAAAGTACTATTTTCTTGCCCTTTTTACTCATTTTATTGTTAGACTTAGGCAAATTTTAGTTGCACTATTAGGCATTCATGCATAATTTCTTAGTTTCCTCTGTTATTAAGCTCGATATCACTTTATGGTTGTTTTCGTGGAAAAGTCGCTGCTTTGGTGCTTTATTTTGTGCAGGTTATGATTGTCGTGGCAAAGTGCAAAATGCCGAGGCAATTCAGGAGAATAATGAAGGACTTGCTGAACCAGTTCTCATGGCAATTCGGGATAAATCTGCCCAGTTTTGGATAAATTCAAAATTCAAGGGATAACTCCCTAAAATCTGAATTTACAAGCAAAATTTGATAGAGATAAAGGCTTCATTTTGTGAGGAGTTCTTGGAGATAAATATGGAAGATATTAATTATCTTTTATCCAATTAAATCAATTCTAATCCTATCCAAATTGAAAGAGTTTGATCAGATAGAAATCCTAATTCCATAGAACTCCAACGCAAATCAACTCCTACTATCAATGAACAGCCGACTCCTCTTATCAACAAACAACAAATCAGATCATCTCTTTAAATAGAGATCAACATGCGACAAGAAATAGGGGGACTGAGGAGTCGATTGGGAGAGAGAGCAGATCGCACGCACACACCTTCTTCTTCTTCTTCTTTATTCTTATGTGATCCATGGATGGGAATTTTTCCTTTGTATATCTTTTGAACCCAGCCTTGAATTGATGTAAATTGGCTAGGGTTATTTTGGGTTGTGGTTTTGATAAACAATTAGATTTGTTTAGGTTTTTGAGTTGCAATTTAAATTCAAAGTTTGTTCATTCTTGGTTCTTAAATTAATTACGAGTGAATTAGGAGAGGATCTCGTGAAGTCATCCATTTATCTAATATCGGGAGAGTTAGATTCAAGAAACGAATGAACATGGTCTTTATTCAATCAATAGACGGTGAAGACCAATCTGACTATGGAATAAGTTTTGGATTTCAACAACTAAGAGGAACGTAAGATTGGTTATTGTTCACCCATGGTTAATGCAGGGATGTATCACCAAGGCATTCACAAATGACTAGTGTTTTCAGTTAGGGATAACGAGAAGCCATTGAAGAACGCTTCGCTGAACTTTGAAGGAAGTCGACCAATTACCCAGGCAATCACACCATTCCTAGTTGCCCAGGCAATTACGATTGCCCAGGAATTTCAACTAGTTCTATTTCCCAAGACAATTGCGTTGCTTCAGCAACCAATTACCACGACGGTCCATTCTATCATCACATCACGACTCATGATAACTCGACCTACTATCTTCAATCGATTACTCTTTTCGTTCTATTTACTAATTTATTTTACTTATTATTCATTTCTATCAATCTATTTCTTTTACAACGCAATAACTTAAGCAAAGTGGCCCAAACCAATCCCTGAGGAGACGGTACTCGATACTTATCATTTATTACTTGCGACGTGTTCACTTGCACCATTTACGTAGCACTCAAAACACGTAACACTTATTTTATAAATACGAATTGATGCACATTTTTGGACACCAAGGTTTAATAATTTTGGGAACCAAGTTGCGATGAATGAATGTTTATGACTAAAACTATTACAATAGGAAAATTGTATGTGATTTCATAATCAATGCAATGTATGTTAATGCCATGTTCTGAATGGATGATTGGATGTAAAGTTATTATCAATACGAGTGTTTAAAAGCATATGATTCTGTGATTGTGTTATGAATATTATAGTTATGCTTTGGATAGTTGGGTAAAGCTAATTACCTGTGAAACTAACCTTGTAAGTAAGACTAGGCTTTGGAAATGTGAATTTTGTATAATGTTTTGTAATAAGGAATTGTGATAAGAAAAGAAAGTTATCCTATAATGTCCTATAAGAAAATGAGAACATGTAGAATGTCTTAGAAAGTTTTGAATAAGAAGATTTGAAGTTAAATGATACAAGCACGTAGGCTCAAACAATCTTAAGCATTGATCTATATGTCTTAAAATGGATAGAAGTATACATAGTTGGTAATTCGTTTAAGAATAATGAACATTGGCGAATAAGGATAAATCTTATAAAAAAATATAGTAAGCTTTGTGTACTAAGGTGTAACCCCCTCATCCCGGCCTGGGCGACTGACTGGCCTGAGTGGGTCACACGGGGAAAACCGAAGTGAAACCCGTTAAGGCTCCCCCTCGATTAGCAACCCTAGAAAAACTTCTTTTATTTATTATCTTGTCTAAAGGCTTTAATACATCCTATGTGAAACAACGACAGCGGAAGCAACGAGCGATGCAAAACACTCAAACAAGCAATTTAGAACAGCCCATTTTAGTTTATACAACAAGCTGTATCGATACACTAGAAGAGGGTATCGATACGCCTTGACTAGGTCAACTACCCAAGGTCAACCTAGGGAGACCGTATCGGTACACTGGTTGACCGTACCGATACGCCCTCACTGGTTAACTTCTCACGGTCAACGGTACAAGACCGTACGGATACACCCTAGACTCGTACTGATACGCCAAAATCTCGTCAATATCTCAGATTTCCAGAGAGGTTTTGGCGTATCGATACACCCCCGTGTACCGGTACGCTAAGCCAAATCTGAGTCCCAAAGTGTAGGACCGTATCGATACGGCCCTTGGGCGTACTGATACGCCCTGCACTGCAACACTCAAATTTGCAGCGAAATACACTAAGACTCGACTCTAGATGCAATTTAAGACTCACCTAGCCACAAGCAACATACATACAACATTTAGGAATTAAGAATCAGCATACGAAACACTTTAAACGAACAACGGAGCATCAACAACATCCATATAGCATACCATAGAAGAGGCTAAATATCCAACCATTTAAACATGTTATAAGTATAGAAACAAGGGCCACATGGCCAACATACATAGCATAAACAACCACAACCAAAACATCAACATACTAAAGGAGTCTAAACAAGCTCCTTAACACAAACAACATACTTAAATCCCATTGCTTAGCTATTACATCAATTAACTTAAAAGTCCATACTTGAAGGTAGAAATAGCACACTTGGAGGCCCTTCTCCTCGCACAAGCAATCCACGAACTAAGGATCTGCATTGTCGAACAAGAGAGAGCGTAAGCGTAAAGCTTAGTGAGGGTGAACTCATAAAACAAACCTCAACAATGCAGGGTCCAAGCACGAGCATCAAACCAAGGATGAATGCATGTTTCCTTACCTTTGGAACAACATGAATCAATTATATGGAATGCATGAACATAACCTCAATTATCATGCCATGCTCAACATGTCCATAATACAACCATAAGAAACACATTTAACAAACCGTATTGGCACCTAGCTATGACCCGAATACGCGAATAACAACCGTTGGAACTCATATCCAACAACTCAACCAAACTTAACCTTACAGTGGGATTCCACTCATCATCGTTTCACGCGGAGGGGATTCCACTCATCCTCACGCCCCGTCGATGGGATTCCACTCATCACCGACTAAAATATAAATGAAGATTTTCGGGCGTACCCGTACTCCATCTTGGTGACTACCATCATCAAGACCACGTGCGCATTTCGACACTCGTGTGCACACTAACATCCTAATGATCGATCATTTGTACCCAAGCATACTAGTGCCAATACTAACTCCTTACAATTTCTCGTGCCTAGCACGTATCCACCATGATTTACAATCATGCAACCCACACTTCATCAAACACATGCATATCACAATACATAAAACATCATGCCTCAGCACACATGTATATCACAATGCACCTAACAACATCAATCACATAAATATGGAACAAGAGGCATAATCACGCAATATTAATAAGTTCAACCAACATCTTCTAAACTAAAGCTTAGAATTAGACTACCAATCTAATCCCAACTCTAGGCGGGTTTACCAAGCCCGACCTAGGTCCACATGCTCGAACCAAACATTTTGAAAACCAATTAAAAACCGGAGAACCACTCACCAACAATCCAAGCTCAACACTAGCCGATTAATCTTCCAAGCTTCCCGGATTAGTTCCCGATGTCTCACCGACACAAAACCTTGACTCTAATCATCCAACACAAGCAAAAACATTAACAATCACTCATCTATCACTAAAGCAAACCCGGAACACATTTTCAAGCAATTAGCCAACTAAGAACACACCCCAAACTAGCATTTTCGAGCAGCCCAAACACACAACAATTAACCATCAATTCCAACACTTTTAACATACCCATAAGCTTCCAAATTAACCCTTAAACATCATACAATCATCAACCATCGATTTCCACTCATAAACAGCCCTAAAACCCATCTTTCGAACCACCTAAAACCCTCTAAAACCCATATCCGAAAATCATTATAAAACCATGTAAAAATTAGATATGTTGGACCTTTTGGATAGTAAATAGTTTATTTAACAACAACAAATCAAAAGCTTAACTAAAAGCTATCAAAGTTATCATTTTTATCTCAAAACCCAAAAACCTCAAAGTGCAATATAATAGGTTTTATTGAAAACTAATGGTATATAAATGGAGAGGAAGATAAGGACAACTCAAAAACATCATTACCTTTCAAAAATCCTCAAGAATGAAGAGAGAATGAGATGGAATAGTAACTTGAAATGGAGATGGAAAAGATGTCGTTGGTTTTGAAAGAGGAGGGGAGGAAGATGATGAAAATAGGTGTTTTATTTGTTTTGCTTTATTTTAAAAGTCAAAGGACATTTTTATCCTTAATGAAAATGAGTAATCACAATAGTGTAAAATCTATGGCCATTTGGGTTCAACTTATAACAAGCCCAACATATATTTATTTGTTTTGAAATGTGAAGCCCAGAATTATATTTTAATAATTTAATTTCACCCGACCCCCAAACCCATGTGTTACAACTCTCCCCCACTTAAGGAATTTCGTCCCCGAAATTACCTGGTTGAAAAAGATACGGAAACTGCTCAAGTATATCCGCTTTCCTCTCCCACGTGGCCTCTTCCACGCCTCTATGTCGCCACAATACCTTGACCAACTCTATGGTCTTGCCACGGAACACCTTGCTATCTGAAGCAAGTATCTCAACTGGTTCTTCATAGTACGACAAATCTGGATTCAGTTCTATCTCCTCAACGGGCATAACATGAGACAGATACGATCTATACCTCCTGAGCATCGACACATGGAATACATCGTGGATTTTCTCTAACTCTGAAGGCAATCTCAAACGGTAAGCTACTGGCCCAATCCGCTCAACTATCTCATACGGACCGATAAACCTCGGATTCAACTTGCCTTTCCGGCCAAATCACATTACCTTCTTCCACGGAGACACTTTCAGAAACACTTTCTCACCCACCGAAAACTCAATATCTTTTCTCTTCAAATCTGCGTAAGATTTCTGACGATCGGAAGCTGTTTTCAGACAGTCACAAATCAACTTCACTTTATCGGTAGTCCCCTTAAGCAAATCTGGCATAGGTAACAACTTCTGACCCGCTTCGGCCCAACAGATCGGAGTCCTACATCGCCTACCATACAATGCCTCATAAGGAGCCATCTGGATACTAGCCTGGTAACTGTTGTTGTAAGCAAACTCGACTAAGGGTAAATGCTTCTCCCACGAACCCTGAAAGTCGATCACACAACAATGGAGCATATCTTTTAACACTTGTATCACTCGCTCTGATTGACCATCTGACTGTGGATGATATGAAGTACTGAAATGCAGACGGCTACCTAGGGCACTATGCAAACAACTCCAGAACCTCGATGTGAATCTCAGATCTCTATCTGATACAATAGACTTCGGAACTCTATGCAGTCTCACAATCTCTCGGACATACAAATATGCCAGCTTATCTAAAGAATTTGTGGTGTTCACTGCTAAGAAATGAGCACACTTAGTGAATCTATCAACTATCACCCAGACAGAATTCTTCTTCGAAGGAGACAACGACAACCCTGACACAAAGTCCATAGTGATTCTTTCCCACTTCCATTCCGAAATTTTCAAAGGCTATAACAAACCTGAAGGAACCCGATGTTCTGCCTTTACTCTCTGACATACCATGCAACGGCTCACATACTCGGCCACATCCTTCTTCAAACCAACCCAGAAATAACCACTCTTCACATCTCGGTACATCTTAGTACTACCCGGATGCATAGAAAAAGGACTCGAATGTGCTTCGCTCAGAATCATACGCCTCAACTTGACATCTGCAGGCACTACCACTCTGTCTCTGAAACACAACACATTCTCATCACTGAAACTATACTCTGTCGGTCTACCCTCTGCAATGTCCTGAACATGTGGAACTAGAGATACGTCTTGCAACTGTTTCTCTCTGATCATCTGAATCAAAAAAGGCTTCACTTGCAACTCTGTAATCAAACCACCGTCCGCTGATACGCTCAGCCTAGCAAACATAGCTCGCAACTCAACTGCAACTTTTCTGCTCAACGCATCGGCCACTACATTTGCCTTACCCGGATGGTACTCAATAGTCAAATCATAGTCTTTCAACAGTTCAAGCCATCTTCTCTGTCTCAAGTTCAGCTCTCTCCGAGTCATCAGATACTTCAAGCTTTTGTGATCACTGTAAACCGTGCACTTCTCACCATACAAGTAGTGACGCCAAATCTTCAACGCAAACACAACTGCTGCTAACTCAATGTCGTGCGTAGGGTAGTTCTTCTCATGCACCTTCAACTGTCTCAAAGCATAAGCAACAACTCTCCTTTCTTGCATCAGAACACAACCTAAACCTACGTAGGAGGCATCGCTATAGATTACGAACTATTTCCCTGAAACAGGCTGTACTAACACTGGAGCATTCGTCAAAGCCTCTTTCAACTTCTCAAAAGCACTCTGTCTCGCATCTGACCACTCAAACTTCACTCCTTTACCTTCAACTGATAGTACCATGCTCTCAAATCTATCTTCGAAAACACTGAGGCACATCTGAACTGATCAAACATGTCATCTATACAAGGCAACGGATACTTGTTCTTCACTGCCAACTGGTTCAACTGCCTATAGTCGATACACATCCTCATATTGCCATCCTTCTTCTTCACAAACAACACGGGAGCACCCCAAGGTGAACTACTATGCCTAATAAAACCTCGGTCTAACAACTCCTGAAGCTGACTTTTCAATTCTTTCAACTATTTCGGAGCCATACGGTACGGAGCAATAGAAACTGGAGTAGACCCTGAAATAGTCTCAATCACAAACTCTACATCTCTGTCAGGAGGCAAACCCGGTAACTCTTTTGGAAACACATCCGGATAATCACAAACTTTCTTGATATCTTTCGGTCTAACCTCACTCATATTCGGATTCATCACATACGCTAAATAAGCCCCACAACCGGAGTCCATCAACCTATGAGCCTCTAAGGCCGACACAACATTTGACAAGAACTTAACGTTCTCGCCTACTACCACTACCTCATAGTCATCAAAAAGCTTCAACGAAATTCTCTTTGTCTCAAAATCTACACTAGCTCTGTGCTCAATCAACCAATCCATACCCAAAATGATATCAAAACCGTAGAACGGAAGCTCCATCATATCAACAAGAAACATATGACCCTGAATCTTCAACGGACACCTTCTATACATCCGTCTAACTACAACTGTCTCACCGAAGGAACTAGTCACATGCATCCCTATGTCTAAAATCTCAACAGGTATATCTAACTTCTTTGCATGTTCACTCAAAATATAAGAATGCGTGGAACCCGAATCGACTAAGGAAAGCAAAGACATGGAATGTAACTCGAAATTACTTGCTATCACATCTGTGTCATTCCCTGCCTCTCTCTGTGCGTAGACTCTAGCTGGTCCACCGGCCTTTGGCTGAACTTCCACTACATGAGCAAGATTCCTTGGTGCCTCTACCCTAGGTGCATCAGCCCTCGGCTGGAAGTAAACACGACCGCGCCCACGGCCTCTCGGATAGTCGATCGCTCTCGCAGGAGCCTGTGCCTGAATCGGTGCCTGATCCGCCTGATGCGGACACTCTCTCCTTAAGTGGTCTCTCGATCCACAGTTCCAGCAAGCATGATAGTTTCCCCAACACTCTCCGGAATGTTGTCTCCCACATCGGGCACACTCGGGCAAACACCCTCCAGCTCTCTGGCCCTGATGGCCTCTACCATGGTGGCCACCGCCACGCCTATGATCATACTGTTGTCCACTGCCCCGATGCTACCTGGCATCACCATGATCAAAGTTGTTGTGCCTCTTCCCTAAACTGGATCCTCCCGAACGCTTGTTCAGCCCCAAGCTATGCTCGATGTCCTTGGCCCTAGCGACCAAGACATCAAAATTAGAATAATCTGTAGCCAAGGTGTACCTCTTGACCTCCTCGTGAAGTCCATACTTGAACCGATCACAACGGTCCCTCTCAGTAGGAACCAACTCCGGAGCATACTGACTCAACCAGACAAAGCGGATCTCATAGTCTGTCACTGATGTGTCTCCCTGAACAAGAACCATGAACTCCCTCTTCTTCTCATATAAATATCTCGGGCCTAAATACCTCTTTCTGAAAGCAGTCTCAAAGAAATCCCAACTGATCTCGGCCTCAGGCACGCCGGAAGTAATGGTGACCCACCAGGTGTAGGCATCACCCTGAAGCAACGAAACTACACAGCCCAACTTACGAGCCCCAACACATCCCATCTGAGCCAAAATACGAACCATCTTCTCTAGCCATAACTTTGATCTCTCAGGCGTAGATCCCCTGAACGCATCCGCTCCGAGGCTACGAAGCCTCTCTAAGGGTAAGCTAGTATCATCTCCTCTTGGCTGTGCTGTAGCCTGAGCTCCGGCAACTGCAGCCTGAAATGCTCCCGCTATAGCCTGAACTAGCGGAGCCATGTCTATCCCTGCAGGACCTTGGCCACTCTGGCCAACCTGAGGTCCCGCTCCCTCAGCTATAGCCCCGCCTTCCACATCAGGCTGAGGTGGTGGTGGTGGTGGAGGTGCTCCGACTCCAACAGCAGGCTCTTCCACATGAGCCTCTACCCCAACCCCCGGCTCATCAGCAGGAGCCGCAACACGGGGTTCCTGACAAACCAGCCTGGGTCTACCTCTAGGCCTAGACATAACAACTCACAGATAACAACTACAACAACAACATACAAAATCGGGTTAGCAAGGGCAAGGGTCCAAGTGGCTCAAGTATGTTTCCTTCACTTAAAAATCTCTTTTTCTGATGTAATAGAAGCAATGGGACTCTACTTAACACTTGACGGACAAATCACACATCAACATGCTTCAAGCATCACACACATACGATCAAACAAACAACAAACATACATGGCAAGCAAACACCGTGCAATTGCAATACAAGAATTTAACTTACCTCACTTATCTGCCCGAGGTCTCGGAAACCTTAGGCTCTGATACCAACAAGTGTAACTCCTTCGCCCCGGCCTGGACGACTGACCGGCCCGAGTGGGTCACACGGGGAAAACCAAAGTGAAACCCGTTAAGGCTCCCCCTCGGTTAGTAACCCTAGAAAAACTTCTTTTATTTATTATCTTGTCTAAAGGCTTTAATACATCCTATGTGAAACAACAACAGCAGAAGAAACGAGCGATGCAAAACACTCAAACAAGCAATTTTAAACAGCCCATTTTAGTTTATACAGCAGGCTGTATCGATACACTAGAAGAGGGTATCGACACGCCTTGACTAGGTCAACTGCCCAAGGTCAACCTAGGGAGACCGTATCGGTACACTGGTTGACCGTACAGATACGCCCTCACTGGTCAACTTCTCACGGTCAATGATACAAGACCGTACCGATACACCCTAGACCCGTACCGATAAGCCAAAATCTCGTCAATATCTCAAATTTCCAGAGAGGTTTTGGCGTATCGATACACCCCCGTGTACAGGTACGCTAAGCCAAATCTGAGTCCCAAAGTGTAGGACCGTATCGATACGGCCCTTAGGTGTACCGATACGCCCTGCACTGCAACACTCAAATTTGCAGCCAAAGACACTAAGACTCGACTCTATATTCAATTTAAGACTCACCTAGCCACAAGCAACATACATACAACATTTAGGAACCAAAAATCAGCATACGACACACTTTAAACGAACAACGGAGCATCAACAACATTCATATAGCATACCATAGAAGAGGCTAAAGATCCAACCATTTAAACATGTCATAAGCATAGAAACAAGGGCCACATGGCCAACATACATAGCATAAACAGCCACAACCAAAACATCAACATACTAAAGGAGTCTAAACAAGCTCATTAACACAAACAACAGACTCAAAACCCATTGCTTAGCTATTACATCAATTAACTTAAAAGTCCATACTTGAAGGTAGAAATAGCACACTTGGAGGCCCTTCTCCTCGCACAAGCAACCCACGAACTAAGGATCTACATTGTCGAACAAGAGAGAGCGTAAGCGTAAAGCTTAGTGAGGGTGAGCTCATAAAACAAACCTCGACAATGCAGGGTCCAAGAACGAGCATCAAACCAAGGATAAATGCATGTTTCCTTACCTTCGGAACCACATGAATCAATTATATGGAATGCATGAACATTACCTCAATTATCATGCCATGCTCAACATGTCCATAATACAACCATAAGAAACACATTTAACAAACCGTATTGGCACCTAGCTATGACCCGAATACTCGGATAACAACCGTTGGAACTCATATCCAACAAATCAACCAAACATTAGCTTACGGTGGGATTCCACTCATCACCGTTTCACGCAGAGGGGATTCCACTCATCCTCACACCCCGTCGATGGGATTCCACTCATCACCGACTAAAATAAAAATTAAGATTTCCGGGCGTACCCGTACTCTATCTCGGTGACTACCATCACAAAGACCACGCGCGCATTTCGACACTCGTGTGCACACTAACATCCTAATGATCGATCATATATACCCAAGCATACTAGTGCCAATACTAACTCATCACAAAATCATCATAACACAATATCCTTACCATTTCCCGTGCCTAGCACGTATCCACCATGATTTACAATCATGCAACCCACACTTCATCAAACACATGCATATCACAATGCATAAAACATCATGCCTCAACACACATGTATATCACAATGCACATAACAACATCAATCACATAAATATGGAACAAGAGGCATAATCACGCAATATTCATAAGTTCAACCAACATCTTCTAAACTAAACCTTGGAATTAGACTACCAATCTAATCCCAACTCTAGGCGGGTTTACCAAGCCCGACCTAGGTCCACATGCTCGAACCAAACATTTTGAAAACCAATTAAAAACCGGAGAACCACTCACCAACAATCCAAGCTCAACACTAGCCGATTAATCTTCCAAGCTTCCCGAATTAGTTCCCGATGTCTCACCGACACAAAACCTTGACTCTAATCATCCAACACAAGCAAAAAACATCAACAATCAGTCATCAATCACTGAAGCAAACCCGGAACACATTTTCAAGCAATTAGCCAACTAAGAACACACCCCAAACTAGCATTTTCGAGCAGCCCAAACACACAACAATTAACCATCGATTCCAACACTTTTAACCTACCCATAAGCTTCCAAATTAACCCTTAAACATCATACAATCATCAACCATCGATTTCCACTCATAAACAGCCCCAAAAACCATCTTTTGAACCACCTAAAACCCCTCTAAAACCCATATCCGAAAACCATTATAAAACCATGTAAAAATTAGATATGTTGGACCTTTTGGATAGTAAATAGTTTATTTAACAACAACAAATCAAAAGCTTAACTAAAAGCTATCAAAGTTATCATTTTTATCTCAAAACCCAAAAACCTCAAAATGCAATATAATGGGTTTTATTGAAAACTAATGGTATAGAAATGGAGAGGAAGATAAGGACAACTCAAAAACATCATTACCTTTCAAAAATCCCCAAGAATGAAGAGAGAAGGATATGGAATAGTAACTTGAAATGGAGAGGGAAAAGATGTCGTTGGTTTTGAAAGAGGAGGGGAGGAAGATGATGAAAATAGGTGTTTTATTTGTTTTGTTTTATTTTAAAAGTCAAAGGACATTTTTACCCTTAATGAAAATGAGTAATCACAATAGTGTAAAATCCATGGCCATTTTGGTTCAACTTAAAACAAGCCCAACATATATTTATTTGTTTTGAAATGTGAAGCCCATAATTATATTTTAATAATTTAATTTCACCTGACCCCCAAACCCGGGTGTTACATAAGATATTAATACGGTGTATTCTATAAGCTAACAGTCGAAGTGAACTGCATAATATGTGCATACTTGTTGTATTGTATTGAAGTTCGAAGCATGATTTTAAAAATAAGACTAAAAGTTTTAAATTACCCTAAAAATTTTATAGCCTCATAAGTAGTCCAAGTCTTTAAGTGTTGTGTGTTGTTTGAATGTTTGTTTGATAACACCTTCTAATCCGGTTTACTTCTAAATCGGGTAGGGGTGTTACATTTATTGGTATTAGAGCTAGAGTTTAGTCGATTCTCGGGCTAAACCGAAGGTGTTTGCATCATCTTTGTCATATTAAGTGCATTTGCCACCTAGGAATTTAATGTTATTGAATAATGTGACTTGGAGGCCTAACACAATCTTCTTCTATTCTTAATAGCGATATGTCTATTAAGAGTATAAGTATGTGTGCTATGAAAGGCATAACCATAAGAAGAAAATGAATATTAGGTTGAAGACAAGGGAATTAACTACTAAGTTGGTATACGCAACAATGTTATATTTAATGTAAGGATTAGGCAGAATGTGTAAACTTTGAAATTGATAGGTGTTGAGTAGTTATCAATAGTTTAAATTGTAACCTATAACCTTTCTTTGTTTTCTCGGAATTAGTAGATTTTTTCGAACATAAAATAATCAAGATAAGATTATTGTTGCAGTTATGAGAAAGTCAGAAGTAAGGAGAACAAAGACTATTAAAGAATTTGAGAAGGAAACTGAAGGTGAAACCTCACAAAATTATCTTGGTACTATCCCTGAATTGAAAAATCAGATTGAAAGTTTGTATTGGATCAGTACACTGTATGTAGTAAAATTCGAGGACGAATTTTCTTAAGGGGGGAGATTTGAAATATCCCTAAAATCGGGCTAGAAGTTCTAGAAGGTAAATCATGTTTTGAGAAGTTACAATTGAAATTTTAAAGACTCAATTTGAGTCAATTGAATAGGTAAGTCAATGGAATTGAAGGTGAAAGGGGGCTAATTGAGCTAAGGATCAATTATCTAATGAGTAAAGTGATTATATTTCAAGGATTATGAAGGAGCACATATGAACATTAAGAGTTTAATTTAGTATTTTGATCAAAACATTAAGGATTGAATTACAAGAAAGAATACATGAGCTAGTGACTAAATTGTAAAGTGGGGTAAGTAGCTTGTAGGATTAAAATGAAATAAGGATGAAGATTACGTCTTGCATGTGTAATTCCACCACTTTGGATGAGTGGAATCCATGTGGCCATGCAAGAAGTACTAGTTGGCCATGTGGTGAGGGGAGGAGAACCATTTGTTCATTCCACCATCTTCCTCTTGGGATTTACTCTCCCTTAGCTGAAGCTATCAATGAAGAAGAAGGAAAATTTGAAGTCCTTGAGCTGGAATTGCATGGGAGAATCAAGCACAAGGTGAGCTGATTATGGATGAAAGGGTGTTTTAATGATTTTAATAATGGATTGATGTTGTTTAAAATATGAAATCTTACTGTTGATGATGAGAAATTAGTTAAATGATTCTGGAAATTTAATTTTAGGGAGGTATTTGAATGGCTCCTACATTATTTGAAGTCACATGTTGTTTTGAAGTGCTTAGAATAGTTGAATTGGAGGTTAAATGCAACCTGCCCAGAAAAGCTTTGTTCTGGAAGTAAGTTTAGAAATTCATAGAAAATTGAATATGCTGAGTTTAAAGATGAATTTTATATTTTTAGAAACATATTTGAGTCTAGTTTAATCTCCAACAAACGGTGATTGATTTTGAGTTCAGAATCAAAAGTTATGAATTTTTAAGTGAAAGTGGTGCAGAAAATATTGAGGCAGATTCTGCTCTGGACAATTTCTATTTTGAAACTTCTAAAAATTATCCTCATTGCTATAGAACTTCTTAAATTATAAGGCTTATACCGTTAACACCGTGATTGAATCTAATTTGTAAAGGTGTAAAGAGCTTTAAATTCCAGTGTACACTCTGTTCTAGAGAGGTAGTTCTTTGATGATAACTCAAGTTGCCAAAAGTTGGAAATAAGAGCTTAAAATGAAAATAGAATTGAGAAATGATTACTATATGTATGGTTATTGTTTGAATGATAATATTGGTTATACATATTGAGTAAATATATGATGAAATGCATGTATATTAATGGATATACTTATGATTACTTGAATTAAAGATTGGTGGAGGACGCAAGGTTCATGGAAAGACGATTCAAGATAAAAGGGCTCGGGTGAAGCAAGTATCGAATGAAGGAAGCTAGGATGTAATTCATGGATCGGGATATCCTGTAACTTCGGGATATAAGGTGAGTGTAACTATACCTTTGTGTGATTGTGTTTATTTAAGATCAAAATAAAATTTCGGTTTAACACCTATGATAGGTAAAGAATGAATTGAGATAAGAAGTAAGTAAGTAACTAAAGTATGTAATAAAGTTGACTAATTGTGATGAAAAACATGGAATGTAATTGAGAATTCAATATGAGAATTAAGCTAAGATAGTAGTTACTTGATTGCTTTGAGTACTTAGCTAATACTTTAAAATGAAACAAAGATGGAAATTAATGAGCATGCCATTTAGTAAACTTTGTCAATGGTTACACCAATGATAAAAAAAAAATCTTAAGGAAAACCCTTTTACAAATTATAGATTAATGGTATGGGGAAGTATAGCATAATTTCTTGTTATATGAATGTAGTTTAAGTTTCGGGATAAATTAAAACTATCACGAGCATACTATTTGTTGTATCTCACATAATTGTGAATATGAGAATTAAGCTAAGATACTAGTTACTTGATATCTTTGAGTACTTAGCTAATACTTTAAAATGAAACAAAGATGGAAATTAATGAGCATGCCATTTAGTAAACTTTGTCAATGGTTACACCAATGATAAAAAAAAATCTTAAGGAAAACCCTTTTACAAATTATAGATTAATGGTATGGGGAAGTATAGCATAATTTCTTGTTATATGAATGTAGTTTAAGTTTCGGGATAAATTAAAACTATCACGAGCATACTATTTGTTGTATCTCACATTGCTTGTCCAGTGAGTTAAATTATGCTTGTGCTTCTAAGCTTGAGAATCGAGGTAAGTACTCAAATGAAAAGTACTCTATGATATGTGATATTTGGTGAATGCTTGATGTGTGTTTGGAATCTATTTGAATGGTTATATGCTGATTTGAATGTAATGATTGTTATATGCACATGTTTGAAACATGATCAATAATGATATGTTCTTTCGATTAAGAAAATGTGGAGCTATGCTCAGTTATGATTTTGATTCTGATATGAATAAGACATGATATTCGAATGAAATGAGAAAAATGTATTGAGAAATTTACATGAGGTGAAAACATGCCTAATATGAAAAGGGAAATAAGCTTTGTTGATACGATTATTCTGATAAGGAGCTGAGCTCATTCTGTCTATAATAAGATAAGATAAATGTGAAAGCCTTGGTTTCGAGTCAGTCTTAGGCATAGTTGGCATGCCATAGAGTCCATAGAGCGTGTGTTTGGGGGTGGACTATGGTCCTTATTTGGCAACAGTAGGAGGGAAGTTTTGTGGTCACTTGGCGGCAGTAGGAGGGATTGACCGGTACTATGAGTATCATTTTTTGTGATAGGTTGTTGGGGATTCGGGTACCTAGGTTTTTACTTCATTCTCAATTCTAAGTTAAAAGATGTTATGTTGATTTCGTATGTGATAAGTAGCCATGTTTATAAGATGCTATGTTTGATTTCATATTTGATAAGTAACCGTGTTTATAAGATGCTATGTTGATTTCGTATGTGATAAGTAACCATGCTTATAAGATGCTTTGTTGATTTCGTATGTGACAAGTATCCATGTTTACGAAATATTATATTTGAGTATCTATATGATAAGTAACCGTGTTTGTGAGATGTTATGATTGAAAACTTATGTGTCGAGTAACACACGTTTATGAGATGTCATGTTTAAGAAAACTAATGAAATCCAATAAGATTAAGTTATTAAAGGGCTTATATTGGATAGCTGCTATTAAAAGATAAAGGTTTTTGTCTAACTATCAAAATGAAAAGGGGTTTTAAATTGAATCTTGATGAACAAGTTAAGTGCTTAAAAACATTATATGATATTTTGAGTTAAATCGATGAAAATGGGACTATTTGATAACTTAAGTTTACTATTTTGCAAGCTCAATTGAGGGACTGTTTTGCAAAACAAAATATGCTTGTTTTATAACTTAAGTGGACTGTTTTGCAAAAGAAAATATGATTGTTTTATAACTTAAGTGGATTGTTTTGCAAGCTCAATTGAGGGACCGTTTTGCAAATGAAAATATGACTATTTTATAACTCAAGTGGACTGTTTTGCAAGCCCAATTGAGGGGCTCTTTTGCAAACAAAAATGAGACTATTTTGTAATAAAATGTGGACTGTTTTTGTAAGACAATATGGGATGTTTTGTATTGAAATGTGGACTGTTTTGCAAGCTCAATTGAGGGATTGTTTTGCAAATAAAAATGGAACTATTTTGTAATATATTATGGACTATTTTTGCAGGGCAAAATATAGGTTGTTTTGTATTGAAAATTGGACTGTTTTACAAGCTCAATTGAGGGACTGTTTTGCAAATAAAAATGGGTCTGTTTTGTAATAAAATGTGGATTGTTTTTGCAAGACAAAATATGGACTGTTTTGTATTGAAATGTGGACTATTCTTGTGAAGTATGAATGATATAAGTTGAAAACTCAAGCTATATGATTTTCAGTGGATTAACTATGAAATGATTTAAGGAAAGAGTAAGTGGTGTAGACTTTGATTAAATGAAAGGAATCAATCAAACCTAATTCTTAAGGACCTTGTAAAAACCACACATAATCTTGTAACTATGTGTGATGGATTGATTTAGTTACCTCACTAAGTTCTTTTGAACATACTGGCATTTTGATTGATTGATCTTTCAGGTAGCTATCATTCAATTAGCAAGGATCATGTCAACCTCCAGGCAACAAGTCACACAAGGCTTAAACTTAGAGTATATTTATTGATTTAGTAACTTTAAATTTCTAGGATGGCAAAACATGATTAAGGGCTATGTTAACTAAGTAGTTAGTTGACATATATTTTTGCATTCAAGGTGATGATTATAGTACCTTATGGATAATTTACAAAGTTTGTAAATTAATAGGCATGTGTGTGATATGGTTGCTTGCTAAGATATGTGATTATATGTTTGAAATTGATCAAGTGTGTGATAAGATGTTTGCTATGCCTTGTGATGATGTTCCTGACTACACTAAACCATGATTCTTCTATTAATTTGTGCTTGTCCTTTAAGAATCATAAAATTTTAAGGTGATAGTCTTCAAAGACCTTGAACACATGTTTATGTGTTTGTATCTCAGGAACAATAAAGACTAGAATGAAGAATTATAAGAGACATGAATTACACTGTTTTGCTACTGTTTATTTTATAAATACGAATTGATGCTTATTTTTGGACACCAAGGTTTAATAATTTAGGGAACCAAGTTGAGATGAATGAATGTTTATGACTAAAACTTTTGCAAGTGGAAAACTGTATGAGATTTCATAATCAATACAATGTATGTTAATGCTATGTTCTGAATGGATGAATGGATATAAAATTATTGCCATTACGAGTGTTTAAAAGCATATGATCTTGTGATTGTGTTATGAATATTATAGTTATGCTTTGGATAGTTGGGTAAAGTTAATTACCATGTGAAACTAACCTATTAAGTAAGACTAGGCTTTGAAAATGTGAATTTCGTATAATGTTTTGTAATAAAGAATTGTGATAAGAAATGAAAGTTATCCTATAATGTCCTATAAGAAAATGAGAACATGTAGAATGTTTTAAAAAAATTTGAATAACAAGATTTGAAGTTAAATGATACAAGCACGTAGGCTCAAACGATCTTAAGCATTGATCTATATGTCTTAAAATGGATAGAAGTATATAGAGTTAGTAATTCATTTAAGAATAATGAAGATTGAAGAATAAGGATAAATCTTATAAAATAATATAGTAAGCTTTGTGTA
Organism: Hibiscus trionum; assembly: GCA_030270665.1. Classification (NCBI taxonomy): domain Eukaryota; kingdom Viridiplantae; phylum Streptophyta; class Magnoliopsida; order Malvales; family Malvaceae; genus Hibiscus; species Hibiscus trionum. Next base: position 31,743,939 of record BSYR01000026.1, on the reverse strand, counting down.
CTAAGGTATTAATACGGTGTATTCTATAGGCTAACAGTCGAAGTGAAGTGCATAATGTGTGCATACTTGTTATATTGTATTGAAGTTCGAAACATGATTTTAAAAATAAGACTAAAATTTTTAAATTACCCTGAAAATCTTACAGCCTCATAAGTAGTCTGAGTCTTTAAGTGTTGTGTGTTATTTGAATGTTTGTTCGATAACACCTTTAATCCAATTTACTTCTAAACCGAGTAGGGGTGTTACAAAACCAATCAAAGACAAACCTTTCGACAAACATCTTCTAGCTTTCCATGATATGAAATAACAACGAGTCACGTCTAGTAAAAGAAACAAAGGCGCTACATGGGAGGCAACCCATGATTTTATTTTATTTTTTCATTATTCTATTTTTTATGAAATTTTACAATCTTTTTCCTTTTTTAGGAACAAAGAGTAGCACTCATGGAAAAAAGATGCAGCCTTATTTCATGTTCTTCAGGTAAAACAAAAGCAATCCACGATTTAGACGTGCCCATGCTTCCTTTCCCATCCATACCATGAACCACCACATGTCGAATAAGAAAACTTTCTTTTCCCAAAAACTTTTATTGCTTTATTTTATGCATGATGATTTTAGAACATTAGGGACAATGTTCAGTTTATGTCTGTAGTGGAGATTTTTGGTTGAATTTTTTTGGAATCTTGTTTAGTTTGCCGAATTTAATAGGAAGAAAATATGTGAATTTTATGCTTATTGATGACTTAGAAAAATTCCTTTCACATTAAATTTTTTTCTTAGAATCAACATGTTAAAATTTTTTGAGATTTAGGACCCCAAAGTAAAAATGAGACTGATATAGAGAGTAAATTAGGATTGATAAGAACTTTTTAACCTTGCAAATCGTTGCTTGATTAGATTCGATAGTTGGATGGATGGAATTGACACAACATAAGTCATTTTGTGAGATTTGAGCCTAATAAGCATACATCTTTTATGCTTCATTCTTTTCATTGAGTGATTGTCAAGCATGACTAGTTTCTTCTAGAACTTACAATGTTATACGTGTTGAGACCACATAGGATCAAATTACTTGACATGATTAAGGCACTTAGGTATGAACCTTGAGCCAAAAAGCCTACCTTAATAAACATGACTATTAGAGAACCACTTTTAAGCCTAAGCCTATTGTTTGAAAATTTACCATATTATAAGCCATATCCTTTTTTGTTGATTTCTTTGATTTAAACTCATAATTGGTGAACTACACACTACACTTACTTATAGAAAAATCAAGCTAACAAAAAAAAGAAAAAGAGAAAATCTTGAAAAGAAAATGAAAAAAGTAAAAAAGAAAGAAATTAAAAAAAAAGATAAAAGTGTGAAAAATATTGAATCCTCGTTCTCCCAAAATATCATAAATCTTGAGCAAAATAAAAAGTGTGAGTTCTTCGATTTAAAAAGCCCAAAAGTATTTCTCATCATACTTTGTCCCTAGCCCAGTTACAACCAAATTCAAAAACCTATTGATCTTGTAATTCGAACCAACTCAGTGGTGGAGATGTGATATATTTGCAAGCCTATGGTAAAGATCCTTTAACAGGATTTAACTTGAGTGTTGTTGTCCCTTAAACACCTTGAACGAAATTGAGTAAATCCTTTGTGAGTGTGTTTAATTTTATTCCATCTTTGACTTAATGATAATTAATTGGGTGAATATTTACTTGTGCTAAATTGCAATCATGGACTTATTACTTCTTTTATCCTTTCTATTTACCAAAAGGACCTCAAATTTTGAATTTCAATATGCTTGACAATCATAATCTAAGTGTGAGGGTATATGATAAGTCTAATATTGCAACAACAACAACTCGGTTTAAGAGAAAATCGGAATTGAAGATGTCACTTAAGGAAAATTTCATGAACTTGAACTAATATCTAAACCCATCAAAACGGTTGAAGACAGGTTAACAAAAATTTTAATTACAACAATAGAATATACTAAGTTTCTTCTTACTACAAACCTTCATCCATAGACCCCTATTTAACTATCCAACAAGTCGTTTCAATAATCTTGATCGAACATTCCTTAATTTTGTTTTTTAACAAGACATTATGAAGACTATATCCAAGTGTTTCGATGTTATAAATAACTTATAGCACAAGCAGGGAGATCAACCATACAACATACCAACTTATAAGATCAGATTACTCGGTTTTTACATTTAAACGATTGCTAACTCACATAATGTTAGCTATGATTAAAGGTTTGAAATTTACTTGAACTTAGCCTTTAAACGACTCAAAGCTTCAATGGCATTTAAAGTCTGCGGTGGATTAGACATATTCCATTTGAGATAAACTTTAATAACTTAAACATCGATTAGCTCTTTGATTCTTATTAGCTTGTTAATATTAATATAATCCCCAACAACTGATTTAAGCTACATTAAGCCTAGCATGTCTTTAAACAATAAGTAATCACTCGAGTAACATAATCCAACTAACTTAAATCCAAAGCAAATGTACAAACTAGATTACAATCATAGACTTGAGTATAGGAACCACTCGAAGTAAGCAACAAGATTCATTTAGAAAAGATTGAGCATTCGAATTAGGTAATTAGGAGTTTATCATCTTATTATTTAGGATAATCTTCACAAGTGGTCCCTTTTGTTTTGGGTTTGTTCTATTTTGGTCACCTGAATTCAAAAAAGACTATTCTGGTCACTTACGTTCGAAACCGTTTTTGTTTTGGTCACTGGACCGTTAACCTCCGTTAATTAAAAATAATAATTTTTAAATTGACCCCCAAATTTTTAAAACTTCATTTTTCACCATCTTTCCCAAAGTAACAATATTGTATCATCATAATCACAGACAGCATAATCATAGACAACATCGATCTCAAGAGACTTCAACATCTGATAAAGCCCCATCCTCAGCACAGTAATTTGATCAGATAATGACCTTATCTCTGTCTGTTTAATGGAATTTTCAAGCTCCAATTCTGAGATAAGTTCTTCTGATAAGTTAGAGGTTTCCAAGAGCTTCCTACACTCAAGCACCAAGGACAAATTCTTCCCTTCTAGATCTTGTGCACATTTCTGCAAAAATGAAAGTTTCTACATGAGCATTCATGGCCTTGTTCAGTTTCTCTTCGTATTTTTTCTTTATGCGCAGACTTTCCCCTTGTATTAAATGGATCTGAGATTTCATAAAAGTAGCTCGGGTTTCATTCAACTTCACAAAACTAGCATATTCTTGCTTTTTAGCATCTAGGGACCTTTTTAGTTTTTCTACTTCACAAAGCGAAGATTCTCTCTCTTTCTCCATAACCACATATTTTTCTTCTAATTGATGGTATCTTTTCTCCAAATCTTCCAGCCTTTTTTGACTAACATTCAACTCAGATATCAAGCATTCTCTCTGTGTTAGCAAACCCGAGTTCTCATCACCAAGCAGCATGCATAAATTTTGTAAGCTCTTTAAGTTTTCCCTTAATCCTTCAAGTTCAGCATTTGAATCACAAAGGGAATTCTACAGTTCTAAAAACTGCTCAGACTGAACCTCCAACTCCTGATGCAGTGAATTATTTTCAATTGTAAGATTTTTAGCCTCAAGTTTCAGTTGCTCAAGCAAACCAATAAGAATCGAATTCTCAATTATGAATTGCAGATTTTCATCCAGAGACTTTAGAAGTGAATTTTGAATCTTTCGAAAACTGCCAAATATACAGTCAAGAGCTGATTGGTCTTCTCTGATCGTATCATCAGATCTGTGGATAGCATCAATCTCAAGAGTCCTCGACATATGATGAAGTCCCATCCTCAATACAACAATCTCAAATATTGTTACTTTGGGGAAGATGGAAAAAATGAAGTTTTGAAAATTTGGAGGTCAAATTAAAAATTATTATTTTTTAATTAACGGAGATTAACGGTCCTGTAACCCCCGTAGCCCGGCCTAGACGGTTGACCCGAACTACGAAGATTACACGGGGAAAACCAAAGTCAACCCGAAAGTCAACCTTGATTAACGACCCTTTTTTTCTTTTTAATCTTGTCTAGATGCACATTAGTCCTATATGTGATCACACAAACATCATACTCAAAGATCACAACCATCAGAGATCATTCAAGGACCCAATTGCACAAAACACAACTTTAGGGACCAATTTGTAAATTCTGAAAACTTTGAGGCCTTAACCAGATTTTAAGTTACCAACTTAAAATTAATCATATTTCATGCATCTCAGCCAAATTTCAGCTTAAACGGACATCTCAAACTCATACAATTGCTCATACAAGATTCAGGACCAAAATGCAAACATTTTGAAACACATAACTGCCACTGTCAGCCCCCAACGGTCAACCGTTCCGAAACGGGAGACAGCCCGTTTCGAAACGCGGGGCCGTTCCGAAACAGGCATAGCCCGTTTCGAAACGGGGGTCTGGCAGAAGCCTTTCCGTTTCGGAACGGTGTCACCCGTTTCGGACGCCTGGGCTGCTTCGAGGCACCCGTTCCGAAACGGTTCACCCTGTTCTGAAACACCCTGCACAAAATGCAGAAATTTGCCTATTTAAACATGCAATAGGCCAACCAAACATGCTCCAAACGCTACCAAACTTTGCCAACATGCAATTTAACACAAAGGAGGCATACTTGCATCAACAATTCAACAAAATTACAACATATACAAAAAGCCCCAAATCTAAAGGCATGCTTCCTACACAAGCAACCACTTAAGCACAAACTTTCCAAACCAAACTCATTTATGCCAATACATGATCCAACAACAACATTAACATAAAAACATCCTTGTCAAACATAAACGAACACATACACGTTAACCCCGAGAGATTCTACCCCCATTGCCTTTATTAACTATAGCTATTCACCGAGACATACATCTCACTTGGAGTCCACCTTGAATCCCTTGCTCCTTGCTGTCCAAACTTCATGAATCTGCATTGATGGACAAAAAGGAGCGTAAGCACATAATGCTTAGTGAGGAATGCTCAAAACCAAAACACCATCAATGCAGCGGGTCACAAAACACTTGTAAAACAAACCCGATTTATTTACCAAAGCCATGTTTGAAACCCTTTTCAACAACAAGCATCAAAACCATGCATTGCACATACATGAAAACCAACCCTTAGCTTAGCAAGCTAAGAAAACCTTCTTAAAGCACAACTTACAAAACATCCATTTAGCCAAACCATGCATAACACCAAATGCAAAGCTAAAACAAAACCATGGAAAGCACTTCCATTTCACAACATCCCTTTCTTAACCTTGAAAGCCTTTTAAAGCAAGAATCCTTTTAAAACCATTACTCAAGCAATCCATTACATGCATTTAACCAAGGCAAAAATATAAACCATTCTATCATCATCACATGCCTTTTAAAACAAGTCTTCCAAGACTCCAATGCATTAAAGATATATCATGCTCACATGCATCATTTATCAAATGATAATCAACACTTGTTCAACTTAACAAGTAAACATGCATTTACAAGCATTATACAATTTCCATGCAACCATGCATCTTTTCAAGCATTTCATGCTTCACATGCAATTATGCATTAATTCAAGCATCTCATGCTTCACATGCAAATATGCATCATTTCAAGCACCTCATGCTTCAACACAATCAAGAATATCATATTGGCCTTCAAGTGATCAATCACATCCACTTTTCAACTCAACATCCAATCGGATACGCGGATTCCGAGCGTTGTCCCTACGCTCCCTACACCCTACCAATCCAAGGTCCTCGAATGGGCAACACCTCCATTATGACCTCAACATCCTAAGGTTCCCATGTATGGACTTTTAAACACCATACAACCTTAGCTTTTCCCGAGGTTCCCATGTATGGACAACCATACAACCTCAACATGCACAAGGTTCCCTTGTATGGACTTTCAAACACCATACCACCTTTGCATCACCGATTGGTAGTTGTAGAAATCACTAACGAGATCCGGGACACCCTATACAAGATCCACACATGGACTTAACACTGCCATTGTGATCTCAACAAGCACAAGGTTCTCACATATGGACTTTTAAACACCATATAACCTTTGCTCAACCAAGGTCCTCGAATGGGCAACACCTCCATTATGACCTTAACCATCTCGTTAGGATACTTGAAGGGAGTTTCCCGGTCCACTCTTGACCACTCCACCTCCAAGGCGACTTAATTCACGGTGCACCCAATCCTATAGCCGGCTAACTATATCCGATCAAAGAACCAAGAACCACTTACATCACTTGCCAATATAACCATCTTACCACATTAGTCCAATGTTCCACATGCATAACCATTATGCAAAACCATTACCACATTAATCAAATGATTCACATGCATAACCAATATGCAAAACCATCATTTACCAACATTAATTCACTGTTTTAAAGCATTAGACAAAGCCATTGAACAACATGCAACACCATGCATCAAAACCACATTTTCAAAGTATAAAACCAAGGATCTCTTACCTTGAGCATCCTTCACATATGGCTTTCAAAACCAGCACTAAACCATGCTAAAATATGCTTTCAAAACAGAATTAAACCATGCAAAACACATGCATTTCAATCATCAACCACAATTGCTTAAAAAGCCACTTCATATCACAAATCAAGTAAGAAATCCATTTACTTACTCTTGAGCTTAGCAAAGTTGTTTAGACTTAAACTAAGCTCCCAAACCTTCAAACCTTTGTTTAAAAGCCGAAAACCCAGCTTCACTCACCGATAACTAAAACAAAGCTAGCCACCAAGCCTTCCAAGCATCCGAAACCTTCCGCAACACCTCTAAAGCTCACGGATCAAACTCCCCTGTTTCAAACACACAAAAACAGCACATTAATGCATCATTATGCATTAAGAACAGCAGCCACACAACCAAACTCGCTGCTCGACACAAATCCAACAATTCGGCTACCAAACACAACCGAAATCACCTCCAAACATTTCCAAAACTTAACCCAGCCAAGATCCATCACTTCTAACCATTTTTAAACATCATTTAACATCCAAAATGATCACAAACACACCCTTATACTCCCAGGTATAACAGATCACCAAAAACACTCCAAAAACAACCAAAAACTCAAGCAAAACTTAGGAAATTCAACCTATCCGGGATTGCATTAGTTAAACCTCAACTTCTAATCAATTTAGCATTCATTTAACATCATTTTGACACTTCAAAACACTGCCCAAACAGATCACACGAAAATTTCACCAAAATCGCCAAATCTTGCATTTTAAGCAAAAATCAAGTTTCCAATTGAAAAGCCTTTAACAAAACACAAACCAAGGATTGAGAACTTGGGAATTTCAGTAAAGAACTGATAGTTTAGAGGAGAGAGACGTTCTTACCTCCAAACTTGAATTTCTCCTTTTTAGAGCCAAAAAGCTTGATGAAACAACTTGCAAATTGAGAGGTTTTGTTGATGAGATGATTAGGAATCAAATGAGAGTTGAAATGAGAGATTTAGATGCCAAAATCAGAGAAGAAAAATCTGGAGAATTGTGTTTGGGTTGAGAGAAAATGAGAGAAAAGGAAAATGGAGAGAAAATGAAAAGTTAGTTAAGAAATGGTAAAAATGATTTCCCTCCTTTTCATAATCTTTAAAATCAGAATAAAGCCTTAAAATATCTTAGAAAAATCTGGAGAAATTCTTATTGGAATAATAGCTCCTTAAAGATTCAAAGTTTCAATCCTTTTTAAAACTGTCACCAAACTTTCAAAATTTACATTTTGGTCACTAGCCAAAATGTCAACCTTCCGAACCTCATTTTCCAAAATTGATTTCACAGTTCACTTTTATATATTAAAAGATGATTTTAGAACATTTTTTTCCATATTTTTAATGCAACCCGAACTAGGCTTTCCTAAATTCACTCTTATATATTCGATCAGCACTTTGACCGAACCGGTCAACGCCCAAAACTTCTGAGCCCAAAATCGGGGCGTTACAACTCTCCCCCCCTTAGGAAATTTCGTCCTCGAAATTTCAACCGGCGAAAAGAGAACAACACTTTCTCAAAACACACACAAGGCAACACAAAACCTCAACCAACACTGAACACCTTCCACACAAAACTCCACTGAACCCAACACCACCACATGCTGTTCACAAACCCAGAACACTCAAAGATAGCCACAACTTAACCTTCCACATCTCCAGACTGTACACAGCCCCAACTTCAACCATAAAGAACTTTAGCTTTCACAGCACACACTACTGTAACCCACATCTTCCAAGACTGGTTCACACAGGGACTCTAACCAATCTAATTCAACCACCATATAAACTTCTCTGCTTCCAAAACTCTTGCAACTCTCAAACCTCTTCCAAGAATCTTCCCAACAAGCAAAAATTCTTAAGCATCAACTGCTTACCCAAACTCCTCAACAAAAGCTGATAAACCTCCACAACTGTTGCCAACATTACCACCACGACTCACCAGGTCTACTCACCCACAAACCAAAATTACATCACAACCTCAACTCGGCTCTGCCAGCTGCTCCATACACCACCAGCTGACCTCAAAAGAATTTCACATACACACAACCAGCCAACCGCTTCTCACAAGAATCCTTCCAAACAACACAAGCCTTCGATCCTTCATGATCCTTCCACTTCAACTTAAATGCTAAGCTACCTCAGCACTTGAAAAAAAACAACCACCAAACTGCAACCTCACTTAGCACCAAAGAACTACCACTCCCACTTAGCTATCAAACCACCTGATCGATTTTAACCTCAACCGGTACCCCTCACCACCAAACCACTAAACTCATAAAGCAACAAACACAAATCTTCTACCAACAGGCTATACCACCCTCACTATTACTAGCAACTAGCTTAACAAACTCCATTACCTCTAACTTCCACTCAGCACTAACACGACCTCTAAAAACCCACCAACAACCTAACAGATTCGATTAATTATTAGCGGGTGTGAACATCGTATGCATGATCACCAACATGCCCTATCAATGCCTGATGTACATGTATGCAAAACCTCTAATGTCATGCCACATGTATGCATGGACCAACATATATAATATAGCATATAACAATGATTTTAACTGTGCATGAATGCCAATTCACACCCTCCAATAACATCCTCAAATCCGTCTAAGAACAACCTCCTACCTCACTTCTAGCTTATCTAACTCCATCATACCAGCAACTACTAACCACAAAATTCTCACAAAACCCTCTTCACACCAAAGACATTTCCAAACTACAACCATTACCCCAAACATGCTAGCAACAAGACTAAACTTACCACGCAAGGAAAACCAACAGAAACCAAACTAAGGTAACTAGAACAAAGATTACTAAACAAGGTTACCTGAGCACACAACACCTCCCTAAAGCTTCATCAGACGAGCTCTCTTCCTCGCGGAACCATCATCCTCCTGCCGCACCACTGCAGCACTAGCTAACACACTAGAGCCACCACCAACTCCTTGCGGTAAAGAACCTTGACTGTTCCGAGCCAACATCAAACAATCACGTCTCATGTGTCCAGCAGACCCATATTTCCAGCAACGCTCTTTTTCCACATTCTTCACAACTTTCGGCTCTATCTGCCACTTCTGAACCTTGCCTCGGCCGTGCCCACGACCTTTCTGAGATCCTTTGGCTATCACTGAAGCTGATTTCACCCCTAAAGGACAATCACGCTTAACATGCACTTTGGAACCACAATTCCAACAAACACCTGCGCCCCCACAACGTCCAACATGGCGCCTTTCACAACGGTCACACACCGGTGGCTGAACTTCCACTCCTTGCCCAAGCAACACTTGCTCTACAACAGCACCACCATCACAATGCTCAACCCTTGGGAACTTCCCTCCAAGATACCTTTCACAAAAGGCAGATACAAAGAAATCCCAATCAATATCAGGGATATGTGACGCCACCGCCACAGATGTCCACCAGGCACATGCATCCTCCAACATCAGGGAAACAACACTCCCCAGCTTACAAGCAAGATCACAGCCTTCCTGATCCAAGATCAGAACCACACTGGCCAACCAGGCCTCAAACATCTCTGGTGTAGAACCATGATATTCCACAGCACCCAAATCAAGCAAACGCTGCTTCGGCAAACCCACACATCCCACAGCCAGCATATCCACTGACTTTACCTTTACCACAGCCTGAGATGTTCCCAACACCTCCTGAACATCAGATGATGAACTCTTCACCACAGAACCAGCTTCTTTTCCTTGCCTTACCACCTCAACACCAGGCACAGAAAACTGAGACAAAACACCTCCACAAAAGGGTGAATTCCACGCCTTAACAACCTGCCCCAAGGCAACAACCATCTCACTCAACCGCCATTCTTTCATCACCTTTGCCATACCACTAACAACAACAAACATACAATCACAACAAGCAAACAAACCAGTTAGACCAGCATTAAGCAAGGATTCAAACTCCAACTCCAAAATAACACAATAGCTATATTAATAAGGCAATGGGTATCCCGAATCCTCCCCTTACATGACATAACAGTCAACACAACATGGATATCACAACATCAAGCATATCAAACAACACACCTTGATCATGCTTACATCAAACAGCATCCACTTGCAACAGCATATTATTACATAACATACTCACAGCACTTTCATCATGCATAAAACCAACTCATAGCATCAGCTTAACATCAGCACAAACCACATAAGCTCAACCAAGATTCATAACCATAAAACATGCTTGAAAACATCAGCAACACGCTCAGAAACATCAACAATTTGCTCAGATACATCAGCATCATGCCCAGAAACACGTGTTTCAACCGACATTCAACCACACATCAGGGTAAACAACAAGCACACATCACAACAACTTACCGTTTTCCCCAAGCATTCGCAACACAGCTCTGATACCACCAAATGTAACCCCCGTAGCCCGGCCTAGACGGTTGACCCGAACTACGAAGATTACACGGGGAAAACCAAAGTCAATCCGAAAGTCAACCTTGATTAACGACCCTTTTTTTTCTTTTTAATCTTGTCTAGATGCACATTAGTCCTATATGTGATCACACAAACATCATACTCAAAGATCACAACCATCAGAGATCATTCAAGGACCCAATTGCACAAAACACAACTTTAGGGACCAATTTGTAAATTCTGAAAACTTTGAGGCCTTAACCAGATTTTAAGTTACCAACTTAAAATTAATCATATTTCATGCATCTCAGCCAAATTTCAGCTTAAACGGACATCTCAAACTCATACAATTGCTCATACAAGATTCAGGACCAAAATGCAAACATTTTGAAACACATAACTGCCACTGTCAGCCCCCAACGGTCAACCGTTCCGAAACGGGAGACAGCCCGTTTCGAAACGCGGGGCCGTTCCGAAACAGGCATAGCCCGTTTCGAAACGGGGGTCTGGCAGAAGCCTTTCCGTTTCGGAACGGTGTCACCCGTTTCGGACGCCTGGGCTGCTTCGAGGCACCCGTTCCGAAACGGTTCACCCTGTTCCGAAACACCCTGCACAAAATGCAGAAATTTGCCTATTTAAACATGCAATAGGCCAACCAAACATGCTCCAAACGCTACCAAACTTTGCCAACATGCAATTTAACACAAAGGAGGCATACTTGCATCAACAATTCAACAAAATTACAACATATACAAAAAGCCCCAAATCTAAAGGCATGCTTCCTACACAAGCAACCACTTAAGCACAAACTTTCCAAACCAAACTCATTTATGCCAATACATGATCCAACAACAACATTAACATAAAAACATCCTTGTCAAACATAAACGAACACATACACGTTAACCCCGAGAGATTCTACCCCCATTGCCTTTATTAACTATAGCTATTCACCGAGACATACATCTCACTTGGAGTCCACCTTGAATCCCTTGCTCCTTGCTGTCCAAACTTCATGAATCTGCATTGATGGACAAAAAGGAGCGTAAGCACATAATGCTTAGTGAGGAATGCTCAAAACCAAAACACCATCAATGCAGCGGGTCACAAAACACTTGTAAAACAAACCCGATTTATTTACCAAAGCCATGTTTGAAACCCTTTTCAACAACAAGCATCAAAACCATGCATTTCACATACATGAAAACCAACCCTTAGCTTAGCAAGCTAAGAAAACCTTCTTAAAGCACAACTTACAAAACATCCATTTAGCCAAACCATGCATAACACCAAATGCAAAGCTAAAACAAAACCATGGAAAGAACTTCCATTTCACAACATCCCTTTCTTAACCTTGAAAGCCTTTTAAAGCAAGAATCCTTTTAAAACCATTACTCAAGCAATCCATTACATGCATTTAACCAAGGCAAAAATATAAACCATTCTATCATCATCACATGCCTTTTAAAACAAGTCTTCCAAGACTCCAATGCATTAAAGATATATCATGCTCACATGCATCATTTATCAAATGATAATCAACACTTGTTCAACTTAACAAGTAAACATGCATTTACAAGCATTATACAATTTCCATGCAACCATGCATCTTTTCAAGCATTTCATGCTTCACATGCAATTATGCATTAATTCAAGCATCTCATGCTTCACATGCAAATATGCATCATTTCAAGCACCTCATGCTTCAACACAATCAAGAATATCATATTGGCCTTCAAGTGATCAATCACATCCACTTTTCAACTCAACATCCAATCGGATACGCGGATTCCGAGCGTTGTCCCTACGCTCCCTACACCCTACCAATCCAAGGTCCTCGAATGGGCAACACCTCCATTATGACCTCAACATCCTAAGGTTCCCATGTATGGACTTTTAAACACCATACAACCTTAGCTTTTCCCGAGGTTCCCATGTATGGACAACCATACAACCTCAACATGCACAAGGTTCCCTTGTATGGACTTTCAAACACCATACCACCTTTGCATCACCGATTGGTAGTTGTAGAAATCACTAACGAGATCCGGGACACCCTATACAAGATCCACACATGGACTTAACACTGCCATTGTGATCTCAACAAGCACAAGGTTCTCACATATGGACTTTTAAACACCATATAACCTTTGCTCAACCAAGGTCCTCGAATGGGCAACACCTCCATTATGACCTTAACCATCTCGTTAGGATACTTGAAGGGAGTTTCCCGGTCCACTCTTGACCACTCCACCTCCAAGGCGACTTAATTCACGGTGCACCCAATCCTATAGCCGGCTAACTATATCCGATCAAAGAACCAAGAACCACTTACATCACTTGCCAATATAACCATCTTACCACATTAGTCCAATGTTCCACATGCATAACCATTATGCAAAACCATTACCACATTAATCAAATGATTCACATGCATAACCAATATGCAAAACCATCATTTACCAACATTAATTCACTGTTTTAAAGCATTAGACAAAGCCATTGAACAACATGCAACACCATGCATCAAAACCACATTTTCAAAGTATAAAACCAAGGATCTCTTACCTTGAGCATCCTTCACATATGGCTTTCAAAACCAGCACTAAACCATGCTAAAATATGCTTTCAAAACAGAATTAAACCATGCAAAACACATGCATTTCAATCATCAACCACAATTGCTTAAAAAGCCACTTCATATCACAAATCAAGTAAGAAATCCATTTACTTACTCTTGAGCTTAGCAAAGTTGTTTAGACTTAAACTAAGCTCCCAAACCTTCAAACCTTTGTTTAAAAGCCGAAAACCCAGCTTCACTCACCGATAACTAAAACAAAGCTAGCCACCAAGCCTTCCAAGCATCTGAAACCTTCCGCAACACCTCTAAAGCTCACGGATCAAACTCCCCTGTTTCAAACACACAAAAACAGCACATTAATGCATCATTATGCATTAAGAACAGCAGCCACACAACCAAACTCGCTGCTCGACACAAATCCAACAATTCGGCTACCAAACACAACCGAAATCACCTCCAAACATTTCCAAAACTTAACCCAGCCAAGATCCATCACTTCTAACCATTTTTAAACATCATTTAACATCCAAAATGATCACAAACACACCCTTATACTCCCAGGTATAACAGATCACCAAAAACACTCCAAAAACAACCAAAAACTCAAGCAAAACTTAGGAAATTCAACCTATCCGGGATTGCATTAGTTAAACCTCAACTTCTAATCAATTTAGCATTCATTTAACATCATTTTGACACTTCAAAACACTGCCCAAACAGATCACACGAAAATTTCACCAAAATCGCCAAATCTTGCATTTTAAGCAAAAATCATGTTTCCAATTGAAAAGCCTTTAACAAAACACAAACCAAGGATTGAGAACTTGGGAATTTCAGTAAAGAACTGATAGCTTAGAGGAGAGAGACGTTCTTACCTCCAAACTTGAATTTCTCCTTTTTAGAGCCAAAAAGCTTGATGAAACAACTTGCAAATTGAGAGGTTTTGTTGATGAGATGATTAGGAATCAAATGAGAGTTGAAATGAGAGATTTAGATGCCAAAATCAGAGAAGAAAAATCTGGAGAATTGTGTTTGGGTTGAGAGAAAATGAGAGAAAAGGAAAATGGAGAGAAAATGAAAAGTTAGTTAAGAAATGGTAAAAATGATTTCCCTCCTTTTCATAATCTTTAAAATCAGAATAAAGCCTTAAAATATCTTAGAAAAATCTGGAGAAATTCTTATTGGAATAATAGCTCCTTAAAGATTCAAAGTTTCAATCCTTTTTAAAACAGTCACCAAACTTTCAAAATTTACATTTTGGTCACTAGCCAAAATGTCAACCTTCCGAACCTCATTTTCCAAAATTGATTTCACAGTTCACTTTTATATATTAAAAGATGATTTTAGAACATTTTTTTCCATATTTTTAATGCAACCCGAACTAGGCTTTCCTAAATTCACTCTTATATATTCGATCAGCACTTTGACCGAACCGGTCAACGCCCAAAACTTCTGAGCCCAAAATCGGGGCGTTACAGGTCCAGTGACCAAAATAGAAACGGTTTCGAACGTAAGTGACCAGAATAGTCTTTTTTGAATTCGGGTGACCAAAATAGAACAAACCCAAAATAAAAGGGACCACGGGTGAAGATTACCCTATTATTTATCATTTTATCATAAACTAGATTACAATCATAGTTGTGATTTAGAGGTCTAACTTACGACACAAGTTATCAATTGAATATCACATTTCCTGTTTAATATTGTATACAAGAATTCTTTATCACAATACCAACATTATAAATTAGTAAATACTTTTCAAGCCTTAGGGATGACTCAACTAACTTTCATTTTAAAGCACCATTCATAACCATATCACACATGAACATGCATGACTTACCAATCATTTGAACAACATAACTGCATCCAATCAACGAATCACTATTCAATTATCATACTTAAATAACTTAAACTCTAAGTAACCGATCGGATTATAACTTAACAATATTGATTACATATAGCATAAGGTATTTATAAATTATACAAGATAGAGGATACACTACGTGTATCGACCAGAGCAATGTGCCACAATTTTAGGAGTATGATAACTAAAAAAGAATCCAAACTTTACTTGGATCTTGAATAAAGACTTGCCACCCATGACCACACTTGAAACATATAAGCTTTAATTATCCTGCAATGCATGAAAATGAGTGCATTAAGCTTACATAGCCTATGTGAGGTAGTGACATCAAAATGGAAAAGCATATTATACATGATTTTCAATGAAACCCATCAAAGATATACAATCATAAGTTAGTGTTTGTTATTATGCCTTAATCTTAACCTTTACAAACTTTATGGAATTCATATCTTTTCGAAGCTTCACCAAGCTTCATTAAATTTTTATTTCGATCTAATCAAAGATCGAACTTTATCTCATTGAAGTCTTCTCAAGACTTATCGGACTACTTATTATAGCTTTCAAATTTCTTATTAAACTTATCGGAATGCTTATCAAAGTTTCATTTCAAAGCATATTGCCTCACATAATTGGCACACATTCACCTCATGTGAATCTCTTATCATAGTGGAGCATTGCTCCACATCTTTATTAACATTGCCACTAAGGCCTTTTATTCATAGTTCAACACAAATTCAACTTTATTTAAATCTTTTAAAATTGTTTGCCTTGAATCACTTTTGGTCATTAGTAGCATTGGTCCGTGTTTCACATAGCTCAAAGCAATAGCTTGTGTCTGATCATAACAATCCTAATTTTTCTTCTCTATCCAACCAAACTATCGCCAATCTCCGTACATCTCCCTCGTTACCTCCTATTGTTGCCAAAATATCACATATAATAAGGGGCGTCCCCCGAGCCGTAGCTCATAAACCTTAGTCCTGAAATATGCCATGTACTATGCCAAAGTGTCTAAGGACTTCCATTGAATAGTCAACTTAGATATCTTATCTTATGTTTGAGATCAAGGGAGTATCTTATAGCACGAGTAATCTTTCTTGTTACTTAATGTCTTATATCAAACATTGAGCTTTTAGCTCCTTAAGCTTAAAAGTTTAAAAGGGGTAGGATTACAATTAGTTATTCTTCTTTAAGTCTTATAGGATCAATGGTCAATAGTTAGTTTCAAAGCTTATTATAAAGTTCGCATAATCATCCATTATCAACATAACATAGCAAGGCACAAGTACTTATGTAATGCATTTATAACTCAAATTGTCTACCAAAGATGCCATGCTATGAATGCTTTCCCATGTTGTGCTCTACATGAGCCATATGCATATTGTCACGCCCTTGGAAACTCAAAGCCTAAAGCGTGCGGCCTTAGACGCCTCGTAACTGATTTGCGCCTAAGTAAGCCTTCACCGTTCAAAGCTAGAAAGCTAAGAACCTTGCGGAAAAGAAAGAACAACTGAAAGAGAAATGACTAGCAAAGAACCAAAGGAGAATGAGTGAATGCTCTATGTATTACTCAATTCTGAAGTGAGGAAATGAGGTGGGGGTGAGCCTCTATTTATAGTAAGAGCTCCCTACATCTAACGGTCACAATGAATTTACATCAATGGTCCAGATTAAAGATGAGTTGTACAATCCCTTGATTTAAGGAGAAAAGGTGATACCTTCCATTATTCATATTGATTATGTCTCCCACTCAAAGTGGATGGTGCTTCTATTATTTATTTATTGTCTCCCTCTCAAAGTGTTGGGCTGGCTGAGTGGATGGTACTAAGCCCAAAATGGCGTGGAGATGATCTTCAAGGGTCTGGTGCGCGCTAGGCTCGGCTGAGTGGGCGCGGTCCGTAACATTCTCCCCCACTGGTTCTGGCGACGCCCTCGTCGCTCGGTTGGAATGATACCTACTCACTTGGTCACGGAATTGCCAAAGGGCCTCGGCTGGTTCCCAACTCCCCTCACTATCGGGAAGTCCCTTCCATTGTACAAAGTACTCGTGCCTCGGCCGATGTCCTACTTGTCGGACAGCTCGTTCGGCTTGAATCTCCCGAACCTCGTTCTCATAGGAGACCTTCACTCCGACTGGCGCTCGGTGTGACTTGCCACGATCCGGATCTAGCTCATCTTGATGGAACGGCTTGAGTAGACTTACATGGAACACTGGATGAGCTCGAATGGTTGGTGGCAATTCCAAACGATAGGCCATGGTGCCTATCCGCTTCACAACCTTGAAAGGACCCTCGTATCTCCGCACAAGCCCCTTGTGCACGGTTGGGTTGCGCAAAATTCCAATGAGCTTGGCAAGGACTAAGTCACCCACTTCAAAGTTCACGTCCCTGCGCTTGGTGTCCGCCCACTTCTTGGTCCGTTTCCCCGCCTTGTGTAAGCAAGCTCGGGCTAGGTCATGTTGCTCTTGCCACTCCTTGGCAAACTTGTGTGCTGCTGGATTTGGCCCCTCATACTTGGTGGCAACCGCGTTGGGAGTGAGCGGTTGCTGCCCGGTCACGATCTCGAACGGACTTTGGTTGGTCGCCTCGCTCCGTTGCAAGTTGTAAGAAAACTGGGCCACATCTAGCAACTTCGGCCAGTCTCGCTGTGTGGCACTCACATAGTGCCGCAAGTAGATCTCCAATAAGGCATTCACTCGCTCAGTTTGCCCGTCTGTCTGTGGGTGCACACTAGTGGAGAAGTTCAAGCTCGATCCCATGAGCTTGAACAACTCGGTCCAAAATCTCCCCGTGAACCGCGTGTCTCGGTCACTAATGATCGTCTTTGGCACTCCCCAATACTTCACCACATGTTTGAGGAAAAGACGAGCTGCTTCACTAGCTGGGCACACCTTCGATGCTGGTATGAACGTCGCATACTTAGAAAACCTGTCAACCACAACCATTATACTAGACAGGCCGTCAGAAAGGGGCAAACCGACAATAAAATCCATGGATAAACTCTCCCATGGTCGTTCGGGAATGGGTAAAGGCTGCAACAGTCCCGCGGGTCTCTTCATCTCAATCTTGTCTTGCTGGCACACTAGACAAGTTCTCACATAGGCCTCAATGTCCTCGCCCATGCGTGGGCAATAGTAGTGCTCCGAGATGAGTGCTATGGTTCGACTCATTCCCGGATGTCCCGCCCACTTGGAATCATGACACTCTCGCATGATCTCCTTGCGAAGCTCCCCAAACTGAGGCACATAGAGGCGGTGTCCTCGAGCATAAAGCAAATCACCATCGAGCCAGAATCTTCGGGTTTTCCCCTCTTTGGCATAGTCAATTAGCATTCTGGCCGTTGGGTCATGTGATAGCCCCTCCTTGATGCGCCCCAACAACTGTCCCTTCGGCAAACTCACCACTTCAATGTTGTACCTTCGGCTTAATGCGTCGGCAACTAAGTTGACCTTTCCTGGTTTGTACTCCATGGCAAAGTCAAATTCCGCAAGAAACTCTTGCCAACGGGCCTGCTTGGGAGACAGTTTCTTTTAGGTCAGAAAGTAACTATTGGCAATGTTATCCGTAAATACCACAAACCTGGACCCAAGGATGTGGTGTCGCCACGTGCGCAAACAATGCACCACCGCGGTCATCTCTTTCTCATGGACCGTGTATCTTCGTTCGGTCTCATTGAGCTTCCGGCTCTCATATGCAACCGGATGTCCTTCTTGCATAAGGACCCCTCCAATGGCCACATCGGACGCATCGGTGTAAATCTCGAATGGCTTAGTGTGATCCGGCAACACTAACACTGGTTCGCTCGCCATGGCTTGCTTCAAAGCCTCAAATGCACTCTGGCAATCGGGACCCCATTCCCAACCCTTGTCCTTCTTCAACAATTCGGTCAAGGGAGAGGCGAGCTTGGAGTAGCCTCGGACAAACCTCCGATAGTAGTTGGCTAGCCCCAAAAACGATCTCAACTCGGTCACTTTAGTGGGCGGCTCCCACTCAACAATGGCTTTGATCTTGGCCCCATCCATCCGGATCTTGCCACCTCCAACAATGTGGCCTAGGAATGGGACCTCTCCTTGTGCAAACAAGCACTTGTCCTCTTTGACATAGAGCTCGTTCTGCCTAAGGACCTCGAACACCTGTCTCAAGTGTTCCACATGCTCCCCGAGGGACTTGCTATAGATGACAATGTCGTCAAGATAAACTACAACGAATTGATCTAGGAAGGGTTGTAGTACCTTGTTCATAAGGGTGCAGAAGGTAGCGGGAGCATTCGTGAGGCCGAAGGGCATCACCAAAAATTCGAATGAACCGTAGCGTGTCACACATGCTGTCTTAGGTTCATCGCCTTCTGCAATTCTAACTTGCCAATATCCGGACCGCAAATCCAACTTGGTGAACCACCTTGCACCACCAAGTTGATCGAACAAGTCGGCTATGAGTGGGATCGGGTACTTGTTCTTCACGGTGAGCTTATTCAAAGCCCGGTAGTCGATGCACATCCGAAGTGAGCCATCATGCTTCTTCTGGAATAGCACCGGTGCACCAAAGGGTGCCTTGGATGGTCGGATGTATCCGGCATCAATGAGCTCTTTCAACTGTCTGCGAAGCTCATTCAGTTCGGGCGGAGCCATTCGGTAGGGGGAACGGGCTGGCGGCTCCGCGTTGGGCACAAGATCAATCTTGTGGTCTACATCTCTTTTAGGCGGGAGATGTTTGGGCAACTCGGCGGGCATCACGTCTCTAAACTTAGCCAAGACTTGTCTCACCTCGGATGGCACTTCATCGGCCTTGCTGGGTTCATCCTGCACCAAGACAGCTAAGTAGGTGGGTTCCTTCTTGCGCACCCCCTTGCTAAGCTGGATGGCGGAAAGCATGTTTTCCATTCCGGAACCACGGTTTACCGGAACAACACATTGCTTCCCCGGATCAAGTATGCATAGACAATCAAAAGTAGGAAAGGGGAAGGCTTTAATCCGGTCAAGGAAAGAAATCCCAATAAAAAAGTCGAAATCATCCAAAGAGATTACTTGGATACTTTCCTTACCGGACCAATCACCGATGTCAAGCTTGACTCCTTTGGCAACCCCGGTAATTGGTGTTCCTTCGGCATTCACGGTCTTGATGAACCCGCTTGTCTTCTCAATATTTAGGCCAAGTCTCTTGGCAATTCGCTCGGACACGAACGAATCTGAGGCCCCGGTGTCCACTAGAGCACTCAACTTTTGGCCCGCCAAAGTAATGTCCACGAACATGAGGCCCTTCTTTTTGGATCCTCCTTTACTCTCGATTGAACTAATGATGGAGTTCACGTGGGCTATCTTCTCCTCGCCCCTCTTCTCCTGAATGGCCGCTACTTTCCCATCATTGGGACAATTTCTCGCCAAGTGCTTGCCCCCACAAGTGTAGCACTTGAATTCACCGTTGTTTCTCTCGAAAGGTCTACCCCTATCAAGTGGCCTACGGAAGTTGGGTGGCTTTCCAGACCTCTCGGATTCGTTTCTAGTCGGATTGTCCTTGCTACCTTTGTACCTTGGCTTTTCTTTGGTAGCATCCGACCTCTTGTGCTCAAACTCACTAAGGGATTCAGCGGTAGCCATCGCCTTAGTAAGGTCAAGATTCTCAATGCGATTCAGCTCCAACTTGACCCATTGTCGCAAACCACTTTTGAAAGCATAGAAGGCATCGGCTTCACCCATGTCCTGGATTTGGAGCCTAAGCTCGGTGAAGCGCTTCACATACTCCCGGATGTTGCCATCGTGCTTCAATTGGCGCAACTTCTCTCGGGCCTCCTCTTGAGCATTCTTTGGGTAGAAATGCTCCTTGAACTCGAACATGAACTCCTTCCATGTCTTCATTTGAAGTGTCCCTTCCTCCACTTGTGCACATCTATGTCGCCACCATAGAAGAGCAGCATCAGTTAAGTAAACAGAAGCTTGGTTTACCTTAGTGGAGTCATCATCGATGTTCATGAGTCGGAAGTACTGCTCCAACCCCCAAATGAAGTTGTCCACTTCTTGGGCTGCCCTCGACCCTTTGAACTCCTTCAGCTTTGGAACATCGATCCTGGGCTTAGCCACCACTGCTTCGCCCACCATGCCATTGACCATGGCATTCTTATAGAGGAGTAGCTCGATAGAGAGCTTCTTGATCTCCTCCGCAAACTCGGCCTTCACAGCATCCATTGCATCTTGAAAGGCCTCGATCTTCTCGTTCATGGTACCATCCGAATCATCGATGATGCCTTGAACCTCTTCCTTGATCGTATCGATCATCTTGAGGCGCGGATCTGCCTCCTCTAGGGTGTCTTGGACGTCGCCCATTGCAGTCTCCAATCTAGCCACCCTCTTTTCCATGGACGATAGTAGGTCCCTGGAACTCTCGCGCTTCTTCCCCGCAGCTCCTTGACGAGTCTCTCGGTCAGTTGGGGGAACCTCGGTGTTGCCTTGCGGTGTCATTTCTTCACACAAACTCGCTCTGATACCACTTGTCACGCCCTTGGAAACTCAAAGCCTAAAGCGTGCGGCCTTAGACGCCTCGTAACTGATTTGCGCCTAAGTAAGCCTTCACCGTTCAAAGCTAGAAAGCTAAGAACCTTGCGGAAAAGAAAGAACAACTGAAAGAGAAATGACTAGCAAAGAACCAAAGGAGAATGAGTGAATGCTCTATGTATTACTCAATTCTGAAGTGAGGAAATGAGGTGGGGGTGAGCCTCTATTTATAGTAAGAGCTCCCTACATCTAACGGTCACAATGAATTTACATCAATGGTCCAGATTAAAGATGAGTTGTACAATCCCTTGATTTAAGGAGAAAAGGTGATACCTTCCATTATTCATATTGATTATGTCTCCCACTCAAAGTGGATGGTGCTTCTATTATTTATTTATTGTCTCCCTCTCAAAGTGTTGGGCTGGCTGAGTGGATGGTACTAAGCCCAAAATGGCGTGGAGATGATCTTCAAGGGTCTGGTGCGCGCTGGGCTCGGCTGAGTGGGCGCGGTCCGTAACAATATGCTTAGAAACAATCTCAACGTAACATAGCAACATGATTCGGAATAACACCGTGTCACCCGAGACAAACACAACTACACTCACCTCTTATCCCGATGTTACGGGATACCCAAGTCCTCAATTATTTCTAGATTTCAATTAACTCTTTTCTCCAACTCATCCATATCATAATATGTACCTCGAATAGAATAACAATTTATTAAAACCAATTCAATTTATTAATCAACAGTCCAATTTCTCATACATATATATAATCACATACAAATTAGTCACCTTATCAAGTAACTAATTGATATACTTATTTTAATCGAACAAACATCATTCCTTAAATTACAAGTACTTACAAACATCATGTAGGCAGTTGTTTATTGTCAAGCAAGTATTTAAGGTAAAATACTAGTCAAATTATTCAATGCATTCAAATAATACATAATTTCTTTACCATATAAACTCATATATATATATATATACACACACACAAACAATCCAATTATACATTATATACATATTTGCACACCAAAACAGCCCCTATTCATTTTTATTCAAGCAAAACAGTCCCTCTTGTACTCATTTTCATGTAAGCTTTCCATAACAGTCCATATACATTTTATATAAGCAAAAACAGCCCTTAATAAACTTCAAACAGTTTAATTTCTTCACAATTAGTCCTTAATTTAAATTACAAAACTAACTACTTAAAGCTTGTCAAAATTGCACTGTTCTAGCTTGCAAAACTGCATTATTCTCAAATTGTGTTTTGCATACTTCTCTAATAAACTGTTTTGTTGGTTCCTTGTTCCTTGATAAACTGGATTTCTACACCATTTCTTGTTCTTATTCATGTTTATACTTAACTAATCTGCATTTAAACACAAAATATATGTTGTTAAACATGTTAAAACTGCAGTTTATAGCACCGTTTTTACTTTATTATCATGCACTGTTTTCCTTCATTTCCAGCACTGTATTTTCACTAATTGTTACCACATTTTCAAACTGTTTTTAATTCAAACTGTCCTAGATTTAACTAAAATGCATTGCATTTTTTCTATATATAGTAACCTATTTTTTTTTCATGGTTTTAAGCCGGTAACCTAGCCAACTGAGTTTTTTCTATTTTTTTGGAATGAAGGGGGAATACCACTACAAGTCTCGTTAAAAAAACTCTCCTACACCTAAATTGGCAGCAGGTTGTGGGATGTGTTCATGGCGATTGATCAAGCGCGGCAGGTTGCATATGAGTTGCAATTTTGTTATGTGCCTAGGGAGGCGAATGGATTCCCTGATGTTTTGGCCAAGGAGGGCGTTGATCGTCTGTCATTATTCATGGCGTGCTTGTAATAAGGGTCGGGGGATATTGTAATTTGTTTAGACAAGTCATATCGTACTCTTTTCCTCCACTAGGGAGGTTTTTAATGAGGCGTATAGCTTGTCGAGCTGTATGCTTTTTTCTTTCAATAAAAATCATACAGTTGCTAATCAAAAAAAATATATAGTAACCTATTTTCTGCATATAATTTTAAGCATGCAACTACCTACTTTCTGCATTTATAAAAACTACATGTACATTGCAACCAAACTGTGATACCGAATTCATAGATCTGCTCATACAACATGCATTATAATCTCCATTCATTTATATATTTTCTGTTTACTGCATTCATTTTAAACCACATACTACATCTTTGATTCAAATTGCACATATACAACAGTTTTCTGTATTCGGCATATTCATTCAAACTGTATTGTTTTTATTCTTTATTCCTCTTAATAGCAACACAGAACAGCCTTAAAACAGCTTCTAAAACTGAATCTCGAAACTACACAAAACATGCTTATAGTCTGCATAAAATCTACATCTCAAAACTGCATAAAAACAGTATACATCACAAGGTTCCATTAATCAATTCTTTAATTTTAGCAATACATTGCATTTCATATCAATGTAGCTAGATAAATTCAATAACATGCTGCCCAACATTTCCCCATGATTTACATCAACAAATTGTCTTATATTACATTCCTTTACTTTTCAACAGTTCAATTCTCAATCAAAAACTAGATTTCAGTTATAAGATTATCATGATAACTCCCCAAAATTTGTTTTACCTTTACATGATAAAATCTAATAGACTTACCTTAGCCTTTGATGAACCTCCAACCTCCTTGTCTTCTTGATTGGTTTTAGAATCTATGATCACCGATGATTAGACTAAGCTTCAAGGTTATCTCTTCTAATTTTTCCTTAATTTTTCACTCCATCCATGATTAATCACTAAAGCTTTCTTACTCTAAAACTTAAAGGTTTTTCTATGGAGTTTGTAATGCTGGGGGAAGATGACTCAATTCTCTTTCCCTTTCCTCTCCTCCCCGGAAGAACCATTTCTCCTATTCTTATTATCATTATTATCCTATCAAAAAATGGTGAATAATCACATTGGTTAAGAAAGAGTCGGCCACATGGCTTTTCATGCATGCATCATGGAAAAATAGCCATGCAAGGTTCACAATTTTAACTTTACTTGTTTTAGTCACTAAAAATAATTCTTCAAGTTTTCCAATGTAATCGAAGAGATCACTAAATCCATAATTTAATCTTAATCATCTTATACTTTCATTTATCACACTAGTATAAACATTTAATCCATCTTTAATTTCTGTAAATCTTCCAATTCTCCCCAATAACTTTCATAAAACATTATTTAGTCACTACCTAAACCATGATCAATTCCAATTAGATTTCCATTATTCGAGTAAAAAAAATACTAGCCCAATTTTGAGATGTTACAAATATTTACATATTTTTCACATATATATATATATACATGTTCTAATTCAACTACAAATCCATGTTTTAACAAGTATTTAATTTTTTAGGGATTTTGATAGCTAAAGGATAATACATGCTTAGAATATAAGTTTTAGTTGAATTTGGATTCTAAGGAGCACTTAACACAAGAAGAGAAATCCTACTTCAAGTTGAACTTTCAATTTTATATTATATTTGAAGTATGATAGAATTTTAAATTAAATATTATTGTAATTCCTTCTCCTAGTTGATTTAAATGACCTCTATTATAAATAGGGTCATGAGAAGAAGAGAAATCATTCTTCCTCATAATTCCACAGTCTTCTCTTCATTGTTATATACCCCTCCATGAGTAGCTAAACTCTTTCTAGTTAAGGTTTGATTCAAGGTTATTAATACAAGTTCTTAGTGAGATTTTCTTGTTCTTCATCATCTTCATCTACTTCAAGTATTTTTATATCTTATGGGCTTACTCAACATGTATATATCAATTTATAAGCTTTGCATGCTTTTCTTCGGTTTATTCACCTTTATATGCAACAACCAATCAAGACATTCTTGGTAAGTGGTTAGCAACCTAAGCAATGAGTTTTGAAGGTATGGATTCATATTCTTATTAACTTAACAGATTAGTGCTTAAAAGTTTATGTGATTTGGGTCTTTTAAATCAGCAAAAACTATTTGATTGATTTTAATTCTTATGTGCAGTTCTCTAAGGATTTTAATCTTGATAATAAGGGTAGTAATCATTCATGCAATTCTTAGTGAATATCTACTAATTAAGAGGGAAGGATGCTCATGGTGTTTTTTCGGTTCAAGCTTTGTCGAAGCTGATCTTGTTAGATAAGGTTGGGGATGTGGGTTTAGGTGAATGATTCGCTTGGAAAGTGCTGGTACCGCCTAAAGTTCAAGCCTTCCCGTGGTTCATATGGCTACGACGGTTGCCCACGGCCGATTTCTTGCGCGCTAGAGGGGTCCCTGTTGCGTGTAAATTAGTCTATCGCAATTGTAGTGCAAGTATACACGACGCAAGTAGTAAAGTGATACGAAGTATCTGATATCGTCTTCACAGGGATTGGGCTAATAGCTTCACCTTAATTCACTGCACGAAAGTAAACAAAATAATTGAGAAGTTGTCACGAAAGTAATAAAGTAAAAATAAATAAAAGAGAAGGAAAATCAAGATAGAGAGAATGGGCTGGTATTGAATTGCTCAGTAGTGCAGGTATTGCTGAATCTAGGAAATCCAGTGTTGTCGTCGTTCCCGTCGCGGCAGCACCTGTCGCGGCAGCAGTCCGTTGCTTGTCGCGGCAGCGAACAATCAACTCAGTACTTCAAGTTTGGCAAGAATCACAGATGTGCCTTGGCCTATCCCTAGGTCCAAGTCTGTCGATGATCATGTCTTGGATGATACCTCCCAGCGTGAATCGAAGGATGAACACCGATGTTGATGAATTCTTCTTTAGCCACTTAACCTCGTCCTATCCCTAGGTCCGAGATAGTTCAACTATAAACTTAGAGAACTTGCTCTTATTTCTTTCGTATACTTAACTCTCCCGATGCTAAGTAAATAGATAACCTCACAATGCTCTCCCGATGCTCTTGCAAGATATTAATAACCAAAATAAGAGAACTTGAAGTTTATTTTATTGAACTGAAAATTCCTAAAACAAAACAACCCTTGCAACTACTTTACAAATCAACTCGTGGCCCTATGGGGAATTTAGAACATGTTGTGGGAAGGAAAACAGCTAGAGTTTTTGGGAAGGAAGATAGGGTAATCGGTTATGCCTCTAGGTTAAGATATATGCCCTTATATAAGCTTTGGGCTCAAGTTATCTAATTTAACAAGGATTACAACTTTAAATTAAAGTACAACTCTAATAAAGACTAAATCTTTAGAGAATCTCTCTTTAAGTCGTCCTCCTTCTTTCTTGGGATTATCTCTCCTTGAACTTTGGGCTTGGAATATCTTCTGATCTAGGGCTTGGAAAAATATGGTGATTTCACACAACAGACGAGCTGACTTTTCTCTATCTGTCGAGGTCCACTTTGCATCTTCTCCACAAAATTGTTGTCGTCCTCTGCTGTCACGGCGGCAACCATGGCAGCATCATCCTCCTTGACTGCTCGTCCAGTTCCAGCTCTTCTGCTTCACTGCCCAGCGCCTGCCCTTTCCGTCTGCTATAGCAGCAACCTGCAAAAACAACCATTTTTAGTAGAAACTGTGCCTTTTAATATAATTGTGATGTTTTGCTGTAAACTAACCTAAATGCAATAAATAATGCTTGAATGCAGCAGAAATATGGGTTAAAAGGGTGTAAATAATAGAACTTTTACACACTCAACACACCCCCAAACTCAAGTTTTTGCTTGCCCTCAAGCAACTAAGACCTAAAAGAAAAATGAAATATTTTTGTTTTGGCTTTCAAACAGTGAAATTTTCTCTTACCCGTCGTTCGTTCCCTGTGACGGCAGCACCCTGTCGGATAATCTAGGATCTGTCCGGAATCTCTCTATAGTCCTCGTGCAGTGTGTGCATGCTTGTGAACAGTTATATGCCAAGACTCTCTTAGTTTCACTAGAATATTATACGTTAGCTTGTTTAGAGTTTTCTTCTTACGAGACTGATTTTTTTCTTTTTCTTACTAGAGCCAGAATCGGGCACCTCTAGTTATTTCCCTTTTTTTCTAATTTCTCCTCTTTTCTACTAGAGCCAGTATTTCAGGCACCTCTAGTTAACTGTCTAGAGCCGGTGATAGGCACCTCTAGAAGTTTTTCTCTGGTTATCTGCCTAGAGCCAGTGGTAGGCACCTCTAGGTTTCCTGAGATTCTAGTCTCTTTTCTACTCTAAGTGCTAAGTTTTCTATTCTAGTTTGGCTAAAAGAAGTCTAAGCAGTATAACAGTCACAATGGTGTTTAAATTTTTAGAACTATAGAAAGGCTCTAAATTTCTCCTAAAAACTATCCTAAAGTCGCTGCCACGACAGGGCTGTCACAGCAGGTAAGTTCAAGTCACAGTTTTAAGCCAAAGTTTTCAATATTTTCATTTTTTTTGACAAAAATAAACTAGGTAAAGACACAAAGTTTTAAAACTAAGATGCACTTTATTAATGGAGGGATGCCACCCCCAAACTTAAGGGTTGCATTGCCCTCAATGCAAAATGACAGAAAAAAATAAGGCAGTACATCACAAAATATATAGCAGGCAGCAATAATAAGATAAGAAACTTAAATTTTAATCGCTGTCTTCGCTGCTGCTGCTGAGTCTGATCTGGCGGCGGGCTCTGGCTTTCGGAGCTAGTTGGGGCACGGGGGAGGCAGATGTGTTCTTTGCTTTGGCCTCCCATGGTGGCTGGATCCTGGTTGGGGAGATGTGAGGCGGTTGCTCCACAACCTAGATTTCAGAGCTGCTGCTGCTCTCACCGCTGCTGCTGCTGTCACCACCGGTGTTGCCGTCACCTCCACTGCTGCTGGCTTTTTGCATGTTACCTTTGTCTGCCATCCGTTTTTGCCTCTTCATTGGTGAGAACTCTTTTGACAAATTCCTCTTGATCGAGGGCTCATTGTCACTGGCGGCCCAAACAGAGGAGGAAGAGAGACCGGCAATAAAGGCATCAAGTTCTTCTGTTGATGTCTTTCTCTTTGTCCCACGGGCAGAAGCCTCGGCATGGGTGTTGCCCGCTGCTGTTGGGGCAGGTGTTGGCGTTGAAGCGGCAGAAGGTGTATGTGGGGTGGTGGCGGGTGTAGGTGTGTGGGCAGGTGTAGGTACAGTGAAATAATGGGCAGGAAAAGTGGGGAATGCAGCATCAGGGAAATTTAAGGAGTTTTTAATAAAGGTTACCGTAGAGGCAGCAAAGTCCCTGATGAAAGTCATTAAACCCAGCTGTCTTTCCTCCAGCTTCTGAATGGCAGCTAATATCCGGGTGGAAGAGTCTGTCGAGGCAGCTGCTGCGGCGGCTGGTTTAGTGTGTTGCTGCTCTGTCGTTTCGGCTGTGGCGGCAGCAGGATCGAATGATGACAGGGGAGTAGCAACAGTTAACTCCATCAGGCTGAGGATTTTCTTTTCATTCCAACCTCTTCCTTCTTCTATCAAATCAGTGCGCAGCTCTGGAACATTATGGCCGCGGCAGAGCGAGGTGATGAGGTATGGAAGGTAGAGGGGACCCGTCGGTCTATGTGCACACTCCAAAAAACTTTCTCGAATAAAGCTGCCCACATTAATAGCCCGTTCATGTAGAATAGAGTGTATCAACGCTAACCTTGGCTGGTCGACGGTGGTGTTGTGGGATGACGGCATGATCCTCTTCTTTATGAAGGCATCCCACAACTTTGCCTCCGGCAGCAGCTGGGTCCTCCGTACTGTCCTTGGATTCTTCTTGCTGGTGTTCCATTCAGTTCCCTCCTCTGTCAATTCTGCCATGACAGCGTCGTAGGCAGCAGTGTTTAATGTATTCAGGTATTGCTGGTAGGCGTCGTCATTGATACCGATGTAGAAGCCATAGAGTGTATTAATATATTCTGCTTCAAATGGCACCTCTTTCCCTCGAACGAAAATGCTGTCGCTGTCTTACTGCTGATGGCAGCATAAAATTCTCGAACCAACATGACATTCATTTCCTCCGGCTGCTCTGCAAAGGTTTGCCACTGTAAAGCTCTGATCTTTCGGGCTATGAATGGTTTGAGGCCCAGATGTTCCTCCGTTGATGTGTAAATAAAGCCTCTCTCTTCCCACATGTCTCTGTTAGCAAAGGAACGAGGGGGAGTTGCTGCCGGTGTGGAGCTGGAGGCGACACTGCGTCGGGTTTTCCTAGAAGACATATTTGTGCAAGGGTTGTGAAAATAAACTGAAAGCAAATAAAAACTAAAAGGAGAGAGCAAGTAAGAAAAGATGAAGTGGGTGAAAATGAAAATGAAACGGGGTTATATAGAGAGGAAGTTGCTGCCCGTTGAAGCTGTAACGGCAGGCACGAATAACGGGGCCAGCTGTTGTACGCTAGCGTGTCTGACGCGTCTGACACACGTTTCCGCGTCTGTAACGTGTTTCCGCGTCTGTCGCGGCAGCGTGATGACAACATGTATCTTCTGCGTCTGTCGCGGCAGCTGTAACGACGGGCTTCAACAATTAGGCTTTGTTGGGCTGGTGGATGGATGGTGGGCTAAGTTCACTTCTCTTGTTCTTCTTGACTCCTTTATTTCCTAAAAAATGAAAATAAAAACATTATTCAAATAAAATAAATCTTATTTCCTAATAACTAATAAATAATAATAATAAAATGAAATGAAAATTAGGTTAAGTTAGGGATGCCAGGTGGGGCATCTCCTAAGGTAACCACTTCATGTATTCCTGGGGCTTC
Organism: Hibiscus trionum; assembly: GCA_030270665.1. Lineage (NCBI taxonomy): Eukaryota > Viridiplantae > Streptophyta > Magnoliopsida > Malvales > Malvaceae > Hibiscus > Hibiscus trionum. The sequence goes on along the minus strand of BSYR01000026.1, from coordinate 31,713,384 downwards.
AGTCCCCTGATAATGCTTGAGACGCTGTCCGTTGACTTTGAATTGGTGCACGTCTTTTAATGATTGGATTGTGATGGCACCATGGGGAAAAATCTGTACGACTTGGAATGGGCCCGACCATTTAGACTTCAGTTTCCCTGGGAAAAGTTTCAGTCTAGAATTGAACAACAATACAAGCTGCCCTGGGCAAAACTGTCGTGGCAGCAACTTTTTGTCATGCCACTTCTTCGTTTTATCCTTGTAAATTCTTGCATTGTCATAGGCCATTGTTTGGATTTCTTCAATTTCGTTCAGATCTAACAGCCTTTTCTGCCCTGCCCTGTCGAAGTCCATATACACTGCCGTGATCGCCCAGTATGCTCTGTACTCTATCTCGACAGGTAGATGACATGTTTTCCCATAAATCAATCGGTATGGAGACATTCCTAATGGAGTTTTAAAAGTTGTCCTATATGCCCATAATGCATCATTGAGGAGTAAAGACCAGTCTTTCCTAGTTGGCTTAACCATCTTCTCAAGAATGTTCTTGACTTCTCTGTTGGAAATTTCAGCTTGTCCATTGGTCTGTGGGTGATATGCTGTTGCGATCCGATGTTTGACACCGTATTTCTTCAAGGCAGCGGCAATAACCCTGTTGTCAAAATGTCTCCCTTCATCACTGATAATCGCCTTAAGGATGCCAAACCTAGAAAAAATGTTCGTGTAAAAACCGTTGAACTGTCTTGGCATCATTCTTTTGAGTGGCGATAGCTTCAACCCACTTTGAGACATAATCTACTGCCAGGAGGATGTATAGATTCCCACATGAAGATGGAAAAGGTCCCATAAAATCAATCCCCCAAACGTCGAAGATTTCGACTTCTAGAATGTTCTGCAGCGGCATCTCGTTTCTCCGTGAGATGTTTCCTGTCCTTTGGCACCTGTCACAGCTTTTGTAAAAGATTTGTGCATCTTTATATAGTGACGGCCAATAAAACCCTGACTGCAGCACCTTGGCAGCAGTTTTGTTGCCTCCTAAGTGTCCTTCATACTGTGAAGCATGGCAGTGATGCAGTATGTCTTTCTGCTGTTCTTGTGGTACACATCTTCTTATAACCTGATCTGCACAGATTTTGAAAAGAAGAGGTTCGTCCCAATAATAATGCTTAACATCATTTTGGAACCTCTTCCTGGCTTGATAATTAAGGTCAGAAGGAATTATTCCGCTAACTAAGAAATTAACGAAATCTGCATACCAAGGAAGTTCAGAATACGTACCTGCCGCCATGGCTGTCGCGGCAGTGATTGCGGTAGCGAAGAGCTACTCGTCTGGGAAGGTCTCCAGTATGTTTGTCTCATCTATTGGTAGACTCTTTCCCTTCTCCAATCTTGACAAGTGATGTGCCACCTGATTTTCTATCCCTTTTTTGTCTTTGATTTCAAGGTCGAATTCTTGCAGTAGCAGGATCCACCTTATCAATCGAGGCTTTGCATCCTTTTTCGCGAACAGATATTTCAAAACAGAATGGTTTGTGTGGACTATTACCTTCGTTCCAAGTATGTAAGAACGAAACTTGTCAATGGAGAAAACCACAGCTAATAACTCCTTTTCTGTGGTGGTGTAGTTTACTTGGGCATCATTTAGTGTCTTGCTGGAATAGTATATGACATGAAACAATTTGTCTCTCCACTGCCCAAGTGCTGCCCCGACAGCATAGTCACTGGCATCACACATGATCTCAAACGGTTGTGTCCAGTCTGGTGGCTGTACTATTGGGGCTGTTACCAGTTTTTCCTTCAGAACCTTGAATGATTCAGTACATTCATCATTAAAGTCAAAGGGTCGGTTCTGCTCCAAGAGATGGCATAAGGGCTTGGTGATTTTTGAGAAATTTGCAATGAATCTCCGATAAAAACCAGCATGTCCCAAGAAACTTCTAATACCCTTGACTATAGTCGGCGGCGGCAGCTTTTCGATCACTTCTATTTTGGCCCTGCTGACTTCTATGCCACGGCAGCTAATCTTATGGCCAAGGACTATCCTTTCATCCACCATGAAGTGGCATTTTTCCCAATTCAAGACTAGGTTTGCTTTTTCACATCTTTCAAGTACCTTTTGTAGATTGCCTAGGCAGCTCTCAAAATCTTCCCCAAAGACTGAAAAATCATCCATAAAAATTTCTAGGAAGTCCTCCACCATATCAGAGAATATGGCCATCATGCACCTTTAGAAGGTGGCGGGTGCATTGCATAGTCCAAATGGCATTCTCCTAAAAGCATAAGTGTCGTAGGGGCATGTGAATGTCGTCTTTTCTTGATCTTCCGGTGCGATAGCGATTTGATTGTAACCTGAATAACCATCAAGAAAACAATAGTAAGGTTTACTCGCTAATCTATCAAGCATTTGATCGATAAAGGGTAAAGGAAAGTGGTCCTTTCGGGTAGCTTTGTTAAGCTTCCGATAGTCCATACAAACCCTCCAACCGGTCACAGTCCTGGTTGGGATTAACTCATTATTTTCGTTGGTTACCACGGTCATTCCTCCTTTCTTGGGAACACATTGCACCGGGCTCACCCATTTGCTGTCGGAGATGGCGTAAATTATACTAGCATCTAGCCATTTGATTATCTCTTTACGCACCACCTCTTTCATCGCATGGTTTAGCCGCCTTTGAGCATCTATAGTCTGCTTATGATCTTCCTCTAAGAGGATTTTATGCATGCATAATGCCGGATTAATGCCTTGAATATCAGCTATCGTCCATCCAATTGCCTTTTTGTGCTGCTGCAGCATCTCTACTAACTGTTGTTCCTGTTCCTGCATCAACTTGGAAGAGATGATTACGGGCAACGTATCATTTGAACCAAGAAAAGCATATTTTAGCTGCCCTAGCAGGGGCTTCAGTTCTAAAACAGGGGGCTCAACAGTAGATGGCTTTTGTATTGCATGGTTATCCGAAGTATAATTTAAAGGTTCGAATAACTTACCTGGACGATCGCCTATCCAGTTTACCTCCTCCTGATCTTCAGTATCTGATGTTTCGGATTCTAAGGAGTTTCTGTCGTCGGTGCTATCATGACAGTCATGTAAGTGGCTGCCGAGGCAGTGACCAATGTTGATGTCGTGACAGCCCGACCTGATGCAGGGTTGGTCAAGGGTAACTTCAGTGATAACCTTGCATTCCTCATCTGCATCAGCATGCTTGATAGCTTGGAGAACATTCAACTTAATCTCTTGATCGTTCACTCTCATGGTGAGTTCTCATTTTTCCACATCAATCAGTGATCTTCCCGTGGCTAAGAAGGGTCGCCCAAGGATGATTGGTGCGTTTTCATCTGCTTCACAATCTAACACAAGAAAGTTAGCAGGAAATATAAATTTATCCACTCTTACCAGAATATCTTCGATTTTTCCTTCCGGATGAACATAAGAGCGGTCTGCCAGCTGCAGAATTACTGTCGTGGGCCGAGCTTTTCCAATACCTAATTTCTGAAAAACAGATTTTGGCATTAAATTAATACTAGCACCAAGATCACAAAGTGCCTTACCCACATATTTATCTCCGATTACACAAGGTACGATGAAGCTCCCCGGATCCTTCTTTTTTTGGGGTGGCTGCCTATGAAGAATGCTCATACATCCTTCCGTCATCTTAACCGTTTCAAATTCCCCAAGTTTAGATTTTTTTGACATGATATCCTTGAGAAATTTGGCGTAACCGGGCATCTCCCTAACGGCATCTAACAGCGGAATATTAATATGAACCTGCTTAAAGATATCATAAATCTTTTTGAGCTGAGATTCTTGCTTCGCTTGCTGTAACCGTTGAGCAAAAGGAGGTGGGAACAGTAATCAGCAATACGTCCTTCCCACTACATACGAATCTGAGGAGGTTTGGGTTCATCATTTTTCTCCTCTGTCGCTTCTGCTGTCGTGACAGGCTCATCGGCAGCAGGCTGTTTATTACCTGCCGGGGCAGCTTCCTCGGCAGGTTTGTCCAAGGATGGTTTCTTCACTGTTTCAGCTTCTTTCTCTGGCCCTGGTAGTTTCTTCCCACTCCTAGTAGTAATAGCTTTACATTGTTCATGTGTGGGCTGTCTAGCATTTTTCAGTATTGCTAGGGAATCCTCCAGTCTTCCTTGGGTTGATATGCTGGGAAACCTGACCCATTTGTGTCTCCAAGGATTTCAGAGTGGCTTCATGATTCGTCATCCTCATCTCTATTTATCCATGAATGTCTCTGTTTTCTTGACAAACTGATTCATATTCTCAATATAAGTACCTGTCTGAGACATAAACGTAGCCAGAGTCTGTTCCAGTATACTGTTCATGGCAGCTGGTGGTTGTTGTTGCTGCTGCTGCGGCTGCTGTCGAGTCAACAATCTAGGTCCACCCTGATTTTGATTGTTGTGTGCTTGAGGATTCAGGGCATTATTAGGATTACTCCAAGAAAACTTGGGATCCTTTCTCCAGTTGGGATTATAGTTGTTGGAGTCGTAATTCGGCTTATTGTAATTTCCAACATACTTTCCCTCTTCTAACTGTATTGGACATTCCTCCGAACTGTGATTTCCCTCACAAATGTCACATACCTCCTCGACAGCAAATCCATGTTGTGCTTCCTCGTTCAAGAGCTTTTTCATTGCCTTAGTAAGGTATGCCACCTGTGATTTCATCGTGTTGTCGGCCTCATAATCCTTAACAGCTAGGACCCGTTTACCCCCTCTTCTTGCTGTCGGAAACTGCTCTTCATTCTTAGCCAGATTTTTCAATACTTGCATTGCCTCGTCCGGGTCTTTGTCCAATAGTAATCTGTTTTCTGCTGAATCAATTTGAATACAAGTTTGTAAGTTGGCAGCATTATAAAACTTGGTTACCTGGTTCCAGACGGGGAATCCATGCATAGGGCAGTTCCGTAGAAGAGTGGTGAATCTGTCTCAGGCCTCGTGCATTGGCTCGTCATCTTCCTGTTGAAAAGTAGCAATTTCGTTACATAATCGCTCAGATAAATGTGAAGGATTAAAACGAGATAAAAATTCACGAGACAAATCTGCCCAAGTTCTAATTGAACCCGGCATAAGTTTATTCCACCAAGTCTTTGCCCTGTCCCTCAATGAATGGGTAAATAACCGAAGCCTCAGTATCTCCGGATTAACTCCTGGTAGTCTAAACGAACCACAGATTTCCTGGAATGTTTTGAGATGCTCCCTAGCATCCTCTGTAACAGAACCACTGAATTGACCGACATTGTTGATCATGCTAAACATAACATGTTTCAGCTCAAAGTTGTCAACTTCAATATCCGGCAGCGTGGTTTCTAGTTCTACATGGTCATTCAGCATGTAGTCTCGACAGGACCGGCGTGCGGCAGCGGCAGGAAAGTCGGCAGCACGACCGTTTCCTCCATTCCCGGCAGGATCTACAGCATCTTGGGGATTTCTTGGGTTGTCCCTTCTTTCTTCTTTTCTTTCGTTTACCATAGATTCGAGTTGTTGCTCTAGGTAATCGTTCCGTTCAACGAGGTAGCGGACTCTTTTCTTGAGATTGAACGTTCGTTCTGGTTCAGGATCTAACTGGTATTCCGATTCCTTCCCTCGTTGAGATCTTCGCATACGAAAACAAAAGACCTTGTGAAAGGTATAGGTTGGACAATCCAAGTAAACTAGAAAAATAAGAATAAAAACAAAAACGAAAAGTGCAGTAAAAGAAAAGGTAGAGTTGTGTTGCCAATCCCCGGCAACGGCGCCAAAAACTTGTTGCGTGTAAATTAGTCTATCGCAATTGTAGTGCAAGTATACACGACGCAAGTAGTAAAGTGATACGAAGTATCGGATATCGTCTCCACAGGGATTGGGCTAATAGCTTCACCTTAATTCACTGCACGAAAGTAAAGAAAATAATTGAGAAGTTGTCACGAAAGTAATAAAGTAAACGTAAATAAAAGAGAAGGAAAATCAAGATAGAGAGAATGGGCTGGTATTGAATTGCTCAGTAGTGCAGGTATTGCTGAATCTAGGAAATCCAATGTTGTCGTCGTTCCCGTCACGGCAGCACCTGTCGCGGCAGCAGTCCGTTGCTTGTCGCGGAAGCGAACAATCAACTCAGTACTTCAAGTTTGGCAAGAATCCCAGATGTGCCTTGGCCTATCCCTAGGTCCAAGTCTGTCGATGATCACGTCTTGGATGATACCTCCCGGCGTGAATCGAAGGATGAACACCGATGTTGATGAATTCTTCTTTAGCCACTTAACCTCGTCCTATCCCTAGGTCCGAGATAGTTCAACTATAAACTTAGAGAACTTGCTCTTATTTCTTTCGTATACTTAACTCTCCCGATGCTAAGTAAATAGATAACCTCACAATGCTCTCCCGATGCTCTTGCAAGATATTAATAACCAAAATAAGAGAACTTGAAGTTTATTTTATTGAACTGAAAATTCCTAAAAAAAACAACCCTTGCAACTACTTTACAAATCAACCCGTGGCCCTAGGGGAATTTAGAACATGTTGTGGGAAGGAAAACGGCTAGAGTTTTTGGGAAGGAAGATAGGGTAATCGGTTATGCCTCTAGGTTAATATATATGCCCTTATATAAGTTTTGGGCTCAAGTTATCTAATTTAACAAGGATTACAACTTTAAATTAAAGTACAACTCTAATAAAGACTAAATCTTTAGAGAATCTCTCTTTAAGTCGTCATCCTTCTTTCTTGGGATTATCTCTCCTTGAACTTTGGGCTTGGAATATCTTCTGATCTAGGGCTTGGAAAAATATGGTGATTTCACACGACAGACGGGCTGACTTTTCTCTATCTGTCGAGGTCCACTTTGCATCTTCTCCATAAAACTGTTGTCGTCCTCTGCTGTCACGGCGGCAACCATGGCAGCATCGTCCTCCTTGACTGCTCGTCCAGTTCCAGCTCTTCTGCTTCACTGCCCAGCGCCTGCCCTTTCCGTCTACTATAGCAGCAACCTGCAAAAACAGCCATTTTTAGTAGAAACTGTGCCTTTTAATATAATTGTGATGTTTTGCTGTAAACTAACCTAAATGCAATAAATAATGCTTGAATCAGCAGAAATATCGGTTAAAAAGGGTGTAAATAATAGAACTTTTACACACTCAACAGTCCCCTTGCCGGATGATCAGGGACGCTGTCAATGGTGTGTATCGGAGGAGGAGGAGAGTATCGCTCACATATTGTATGAGTGTTGTTTTGCGCGGACAGCATGAGATTGGATGAGACAATGGTGGGGCGTCGAAACAATTTTCCCGGTAAGTTTTGAAGCATTTTTTGTGATTGATTTTCATTGCGTTTTTACTGGATGCATGAGAATGTGGTGGGTGGCGAGCGTTAGTGCATTGCTGTGGTCGTTATGGTTAGCGAGAAATGAGTTCGTTTTCCATGGGAAACGTTTGTCGTTGTCTGAATTGTGTTTCTTGGTTAAGTTGAGATCGTTCTACTGGATAAAGGTTGATAGGAGGGGCGAAATGTTTCCGAAATCCATTTGGTGGTCATGTCCAGCTAATTTTGTTGTTAGCGCGCAACCGAGAAAGCTGAGGGAGGGAAGGAGCTGGCAGCCACCTTTAAAGGGTGTGTTAAAGTTTAATACGGATGGATCGGCGCGTGGTAAATCGGGTCCAGCGGGGTTTGGTGGAGTAATGCGGGATGGGGATAGTCGAATATTGGGATTGTTTCCAGGCCCTTTAGGGGTGATGGAGTCGAATGAAGCCGAAGTACGAGCGATAGCTTTTGCTTTGGGTTTGGTGCAGGAGAGGGAATGGCGGGAAGGTTGTGTCATTATAGAGTCGGACTCTCAGGTGGCGTTGAGCTGGGCTACACATTCGGCAAAACGCCCGTGGCGGTTATGGGAGGTCTTCTTAGCGATTGATCAGGCTTGTCGGGTAGCGTATGACATACAGTTTTGTTATGTGCCGAGGGAGGCGAATGGCTTTGCGGATGTATTAGCGAAAGAAGGAGTGGATAGATGTTCGCTCTTTGTGGCATGTTTATGAGTTGGTTGTTTGTTTATTTGTACTTTCGGCGGATCTTATCGTACTCTTTTCCTCCATTAGGTTAGGGAGGTTTTTAACGAGGCGTGAGATCCGTCATGCTGTATGTTTTTCTTATTCTAATAAAATCATACAGTTGCTGATAAAAAAACTAATTAAGAGGGATTGAGTTTAATTTTGGATTATCAATTAACTTATAACCAAGCTATTTGAGATTGTTGTAGGTTTATCTTTTGAAGATCGATGATCTAAAATTTGGATTAATATACCAAGATATACCTTGACTAGAATTCATCTACATATTAAGTTCTTTATTTTTAAATAGTTTTCTTTATTTAGTCTTTAATTTAATTCAAACACAAAATCACCCCTTTTACTTGTTTATTTATTTTCTATTAAACTTAATCTCTTATTATTCCATGTTGATTCGACCCTGCTAATCACTAGTCCAAGTTAATTTGAGCAAGTATTTATTTTTAACGGCTTCGACAACCACTATCATTTCTCCCATATATCTTTGGCACTTCTATATAAGGAGACTCTTTTGGAAACTTCTTCATTTAAACCACAAATAAGAGTGTGCATAGCCTTGACATTTAATTGAGCATTCTTAGAATCGTTTGGACTCCTCCTTTTCTTCTTAGGAACTTTCAAGCGTCATTCTTCAATAATCTTACAAACATCAATATTGAATGCTTGGATGGAATATTTCATTATATTTCTTCATTGGAAGTAAGAACCATCTTTGAAGAGTGGAGGACACGTGATAGAACAACCCTCTTCTAAATTTGTCAATGTAAACTTGGTAGCCATTTTTCTTGGAATGAATGACCTCGAGCTTGATGAACTTTACTCCTAGTTGTGAGACCTTCGATGGATAGAAAACTCCAATACTAATTGTTAGGCTGGATAGGATCAACCGGATACCAAGATGGAGTGAATTGACTTCTTGAAGAAATTTGGAAGAAATAAAAGATATAAAGAAAATTTGTGCACGGTTGATTTATAGTGGTTCGACTTTCTAAAAGAAGTCTACATCCACTATGTATGTTACCACCACTAAGGATTTCTCAATTCACTAACATGAATTGAACCTTTTAAGGAAAATGTTTAACCTTTACACCCTATCTTTTCAATGGCTAAGATAGTAGCACTCTAGTTTTTCTAAGGCTAAACTAGAATCTCTCCCTTCTACAAGGTTTGTTTTGGTAAACAAACATATTCCTCTGGGCGCGTGTTTAAAAGAACTAAGCTCACAAAGAATTAAACACTATTTCTCTTGATAATTAAGCTTGGATAGGTATAGTAACCTTCTTCAAGTGTCCTTAGCTTGCTTTTTAGTGAGGAATGAGTTTCTAGTTGTTTATATGTAACACTAGGACCGATATGGATTGCCCGATTCCAATTCGAGGTGTCACATTCGGGTCACTTGAGCGACCCACATTAAAATTTTCAGATAAAACAAAATTTTGAATTTCTTATGCAAGTTCAAAAATTATACAATTAACAAGACAATTCATAAATACACTTAATAATACTAGTTTCATGCTCAAATGTAAAATAAGATGTGAAATACGCGCTCCCTAATTACACAGGTATCATACACCGCAAGCAGTGTCGAAGGAATTCTCATACTAATGTCGATAACTACACCATGTTCAGTCTTTTAACCTGCGACGATAAAAACAACATGAGCTTGAAAAAAAGCTCAGTAATACAGAACTACCAAAAGATGCTAAAGGCAAAAGCATGAATATGACAAAGCGTAACACTGCCATGGTGTTCCAACAAGTGCAAATTGAAACTTACATAAAGTTCAGACGTTGATAAATTAATTCTGCAAGGTGGATTCAAATGAGGCAGAAAAGTTTTACTTAAGGTACCTAACTACCCTCCAACCGGACACTGATATGTAGTTCCCCTAAACTGCATCAATAAAGGCGTGAACTCGGGCTTATTGGACGTAGGTGCCGACAAAAGGGGATTCCTTAGTCCAGAGGAATCACCCTAGCCGAAACGTAGGAACCTGGTACAGTAGTAGTAATTACCCTAGCTGAAGCATATGAACCTAGTACAGTAGTAGAAATTAACCTAGCCGAAGCATAGGAACCTGATACAGTAGTAGGAATTACCTTAGCCGAAGCATAGGAAACTGATATAGTAGTAAGAATTCCTCTAGTCGAAGCATAGGAACCTAATGCAGTAGTAGGAATTACCCTAGATGAAGCATAGAAACCTGATACGGTAGTAGGAATTACCCTAGCCGAAGCTTAGGAACCCGATACGGTAGTAGGAATTACCCTAGCCGAAGCTTAGGAACCTGATACAGTAGTAGGAATTATCCTAGCTGAAGCATAGAAACCTGATACAGTAGTAGGAATTACCCTAGCTGAAGCATAGAAACTTGATACAGTAGTAGGAATTACCCTAGCCGAAGCTTAGGAACCTGATACATTAGTAGCAATTACCCTAACCGAAGCTTAGGAACCTGATAGAGTAGTAGGAATTACCCTAGCCAAAGCTTAGGAACCTGATACAGTAGTAGGAATTACCCTAACTGAAGCATAGGAACCTAATACAGTAGGAGGAATTACCCTAGCCGAAGCTTAGGAACCTGATATAGTAGTAGGAATTATCGTAGCCGAAGCTTAGGAACCTGATACAGTAGTAGGAATTACCCTAGCCGAAGCATAGGAACCTAATACAGTAGTAGGAATTACCCTAGCTGAAGCTTAGAAACCTGATATAGTAGTAGGAATTACCCTAGCCGAAGCTTAGGAACCTGAAACAGTAGTAGGAATTACCCTAGCCGAAGCATAAAAACTTGATATAGTAGTAGGAATTACCCTAGCCAAAGCTTAGGAACTTGATACAGTAGTAGCAAATACCCTAGCCAATGCTTAGGAACCTGATACAATAGTAGGAATTACCATAACTGAAGCTTAGAAACCTGATACAGTAGTAGTCACCATCATGGTTAGGGCTAAACCTCCAGACACTTCATATCTTAAACACCCCAGTAAAATAGTTTAGGCAGTAGCAATAATGTTAGTAGTAAGTTGGAATAACAGTAGATATAAAGCAGACAATTTTTTAATGAGGCAGTAACTAGAGAGCATGCTATCAAATCAGGTACTTAGGCATATATAATTATCGTGCTTAAAATCATAGGATATGTTATGTTTGCAAAATCAAAGAATATCTGTCATGTGCACATGATCAATTAAAACAAACATTTAAAACGTTTATATAGCACACAAGGAAAACACTAGACTATCCAGTTTAATTCTCGAAAGCACTTGGTAATTTACATGAAAGGGAACTCTGAACTTGTGACAAATTAATAAACGTGATCTCTTATAAAAGGGGTTTGAAAACTAATGTCTCCACCCATGTATTCAGGAATTGATCTACCAGGATCATATAAGATTTAGATATATCAGTATTAATCCCATCATTAGGCCAACATGGTCATTTTAGTCATTTGAGTTCCAGGGAAATTTTGTAATTCAACACGATAAGGTTAAAACAATGATTTGTAGCATTTATGATTTCTAACGGTTCATCAGGCCTCCATATCCCTTCGACTAACATATTTCATCATTGTGGTACTTATCAAGTTTTTAGACAATTACACTTCACTAGTATTTACTATCTTAGTACTGGTTGCATTGTATAAATATACAGACCACCTTCAAAGTAAACAATGAACATACCTCGAGCGGTTGAACAGGTATTCATGCTATATTTTACCAATGTTTTAACAGTATCAGGAATAACCGACTTACTTGGGCCATGTTCCATAACCTTTAGGGTATTACAATCATTAATGTTTAATCGGTATTCCCAGATTTATCAAAGACAATCAACTTATTTCGATCATAAGAGTACTTTAATCATTTTGGAGCTCAGGATACACCTATCATTTCAGTCAAGTCAATCATTTAGAGGGTTTCCAAGAAAATGATTTTCAGACGTTTATTTAGAAATTTAGGAAATCTAAGCATTTCATAATCTCTAGGGTTAGATGTAACACCCCAAAATCCAGTTTAGTCAGAATTGGGTTCCGGTGATCAGAAATTTCACATCAATAAAGTCTAAATATAGTATTGGCTAGTTAATCATTGATAATGGACTCTAATTGAGTTAAATCATTGCTATTGGACCCTATTGAATAGTATCAGAGCCTAATTCGTGACTAAATTGAGGAAAATGCAAATTGAAGGACAAAACCATAGTAAAGTGAGAGTTGAGGGACTAATCTTGCGATTAGCCGGTCCTCAATTTTAATGTCCCAATTGTGGGATAATCTGGTGAAGTTGCTTCACCTAAAGGAAAGCTTTTCACTTTAAAACATAGTAAATTAGAATTGAGAGAGAGCTACCCGAAACCATATCTAAGCAAGCACCTCTTCTTTTGTCATCTTCCTCCAAGCTAGCACATCCATTGGAGAGCAAGCTTTAGTTTGGTTTTTCTTTGATTTATTGATATCGAATCGTTGCTTTCGTTCGCGTAAGCTATATTCCTCAATCGATTATTGAATTACATGGATACATCAAGCATAATCTTAAGCTAGGGTTTTGATCAACCATGGATATTTCATCGTTGTCGTCTATATAGAAATCGGATATCGATTTTGATATTGTTATATTGATTTTGATATCGTATTATCGACCTTAATAATCTCCTTATTGTTTTCCTAGCTCAAGATAACAAAAAGAAGTGTCCATCGAATTCACCAAAGGCTAGGAACAAGGGAGTTATCATCTGAGAGCCTTGAAAGCTTCATATTGTCAAGGTGAGTGTTGTCGAAGTCTCGGGAATAGGCGATGGGCCTTCCCAAATCTATTATTTTTTATTTTGGTTTAATAGCTAACATTACTTTTAAGGAAGTTGCGGCGAATTGATAGTCAGATCCATTGGTAAGCATCAGTAAGTTAGTATTGAACATCGGACATAGTCATTAGTTGTAGAACTAAGTGTTTTGATATAATATTTGAAAAATGTTTTGGACTAAATTGAAAAGAATTTAAAATGTGTTTTTAGTCAAAAACAACTTGAAAATATGTTTAAGGGTTTTACAAGGCTTTGGAACAATTTAAAGTACATTTAAAGTAGTCAAAACCAAGAATTTCATGTGTTCGTACCGATACAGTCTTGAACCGTACCGATACGCCTTAGGGTTTCAACTACATGAACTTTCCAGTAGCCAAAACCCGTACCGATACGCTTAGCCGTATCGATACGGTGTGCTTTGAAACAGCCCAACGGCTAGTCGCGTACCGATACGAGTGTATCGCGTACCGATACGCCTAACTACCCCAACGATCATTTTCCCAACGGTCTTTTAATTTGCAGAACCGTACCGATACGCTAGGTAAGTGTATAGATACGCATCAGCTGAAGAAGCCCAACGGCTAATTCCTTATCGGGATCGTATCGATACGGTTTGAAGGGTATCGATACGCCAAGCTGCAGAACTGCATTTATGGTGGGAAATAAAGGCTCCAACGGCTCCAATCCAATCCCAACGGCTAGTAACAGCCACAAACTCACCAAGGAGTATAAAAGGGACCTCCAAGCATCTTGTAATGGTTAATGCTTCAATTGTTACAACATTATGATGTCAAAATTTGTCTAGAGCTTAAATTGTACATTTCTTGCTTAGACAACACTTGTGAGCATAACATTGTTAAATTTGCTCAAGTGTTTAGGTTTTGGGTGAGTGCTTAGTATTGCAAACACATACCTATTAGAGGGATTTCTAGTTTGCTAAGTCTCTCTTGTAAGAGAGTGTTTGATCAAGCTTTGGGTAGAAAGCTTGATCGTTGTAACGGTTTCCTCCTAGTCCGAGAAAAGGGGACGAAATTCTTAGTGAATTTGTTTGGAAATCCTTAGTGGGAAGCTAAGGTAGTGGATGTAGAACTTGGTTAGAAGGTTGAACCACTATAAATCCTTGTATAAATTGTCTTATTTTTCCTTCCCACATTTACACCCAAATTATCCAACTTCTCCACACTTGGCGAGCAAGAACGGTTGAAGGAATTGAGCCCCCTGAATCTTAACAATTGGTATCAGAGCTTGGCTCAATCGAAGGGGATTCACATCCTATTGAGAAGATCCGGCAAGCTTGATCATCATTTCACCAACCGACTCAAATGGCGCAATCCATCGACAAACCGCCTTTCTTCGACGGAAATCACTATGCCCATTGGAAGACAAAGATGAAATTCTTCATGAAGTCAAGAGACTACAAGCTATGGGACATAGTTGAAGATGGTCCGTTCATGCCTCAACGAAGCAAAGCGGAATGAAGTGCCGAAGATCGCAAGAAGATGGAGCTAAATTGCAAGGCCTTGCACATCCTATTTTGTGCTTTTGGCCCAACCATCTATGAGAAGATGTTTTCTTGTGAGAGTGCCAAGGAGGTATGGGACAAGCTTGAAGTCACATACGAAGGGACGAATGAAGTAAAGGAGACCAAGATTGGGCTCCTCACCTTAGAGTATGAGAATTTCAAGATGGTTCCGGAAGAGAACATCGAGAAGATGTTTGATAGGTTCTCCACTATCACAAATGGACACAGACGGCAGCTGGCAGTCCTCCGGAAAACACCTCCGCCCGAGGAATGAAGTGACAGCCCTCGGATGACATCGATGCCTATGTTGCTGGTTTCTCCCCTTCCTCTGTCTGGGCTGACAACGAGGCAGAACCTCCTATTCGGAGGAATTTGGAGAAGGAATTCACGCCTGTCAAGAGGCAGAAAAGAATGGCCGACAGAAAGCTAATGCCCAAGGCCAGCACCACCAGCAACAGCAGCAGCACTTGGGATAGCGGCAGCAGCTCTGATATCCAGGTCGTAGAGCAACCCACCCAGCCTGCCCCGAGGACCAGAACCTGCCGCCAAATCCGTGTCAGCAGCAGCAGTGAAGACAGCGCTTAAAATCTAAGTCCTTTATTTTCTTTTTATTGTTGTCTGCTTTATCTATATTTTGTGATGTACCTGCCTTCATTTTTATTTTGTCATTTTGCGTTGAGGGCAATGCAACCCTCGAGTTTGGGGGTGGCAACCCTCGAGTTTAATGGAGTCTTAGTACATTTTAATTAATTAATGTGTCTCATTTAAGTTCTCTTAAAAAAATCAGAAAAGACTAAAAAAACTGTTGGCTTAAAACAATGAAGTAAACTTACCTGTCATGACAGCTCTGTCGTGGCAGCATCTTTAGGACAGATTAAGGAGAAGTTTAGAGCCTTTCTATAGTTCTGAAAACTTAAAACACCATTGTGACTGTTATACTGCTTAGATTTCTTTTAGCCAAACTAGAATAGGAAGCTTAGCACTTGAATAGCCCCTAGAGGTGCCTAACACTGGCTCTAGGAAAGAAGTTTAGCAAAAGAAACTCAAAAACCTAGAGGTGCCCGAAACCGGCTCTAGGAAGCTAACTAGAGGTGCCTAAAACTGGCTCTAGTAAAACTTAGCTTGAAAATAGAAGAAAAGAAGCATGAAAATGTATCTTCAAAAATAAACTTTGGCATTAAAATTCGAGTTAAAAAGTTGAATATCCTAGTGAAACTAAGAGAGTCTTAGCATATAACTGTTCACAAGCATGCACGCACTGCACGAGAACTATAGTGAGATTTCGGACAGATCCTAATCTTTCCGACAGGTTGCTGCCGCCACAGAGAATGAGCGACGGGTAAGGGACAGTTCACTGCTTGAAAGCCAACACAAAAAAAAATATTCTTTTAGGTCTTAATTGCTTGAGGGCAAGCAAAAACTTGAGTTTGGGGGTGTGTTGAGTGTGTAAAAGTTCGATTATTTACACCCTTTTTAACCCAGATTTCTGCTGCATTCAAGCATCATTGCATTGCATTTAGGTCAGTTTACAGCAAAACATCACAAATATAGTAAAGGCACGGATTCTACTAAAAGATGGCTGATTTTGCAGGTATCCGCCATAGCTGACGGGGAAGGCAGGCGCAGGGCAGAGAAGCTGAAGAACTGAACTGGACAAGCAGGCGATGAGGACGACGCTGCCATGGATCTGCCGTGACAGCAGAGGACGACAGCAAGTCAGTGGAGGAAAAGCAAAGTGGACCTCGATAGATAGAGAAAATTATGCTCGTCTGTCGTGTGAAAACCATATATTTTTCCAAGCCCCGGATCAAAAGATATGTCAAGCCAAAGCTCAAGGAGAGGAAATCCCAAGAAACAAGGATGGCGGCTGAAAAGTAGGATACTTGAAGATTAAGTCTTTATTAGAATCTTACTTTTAATTAAAGTTGTAATCCTTGTTAACTTAGAATACTTGAGCCCAAAGCTTATATAAGGGCATAGATTTTAACCTAGGAGGCATCATACCCCATAACCGACAACCAAACCCCTCCGTCGTTTACCCGCCGTCGATATGTTCTAAAACCCCCTAGGGCCACGGGTTGATTTGTAAAGTAGTTGCAAGGGTTGTTTTGTTTTAGGAATTTTCAGTTCAATAAAATAAACTTCAAGTTCTCTTATTTTGGTTATTAATATCTTGCAAGAGCATCGGGAGAGCATTGTGAGGTTATCTATTTACTTAGCATCGGGAGAGTTAAGTATACGAAAGAAATAAGAGCAAGTTCTCTAGTTTATAGTTGAACTATTTCGTGCCTAGGGATAGGGCGAGGTTAAGTGGCTAAAGAAGAATTCATACACATCGGTGTTCATCCTTCGATTCACGCCGGGAGGTATCATCAAGACGTGATCATCGACAGACTTGGACCTAGGGATAGGCCAAGGCAGATCTGGGATTCTTGCCAAACTTGAAGTACGGAGTTGGTGTGTTTGCTGCCGCGACGACCGACGGACTGCTGCCGCGACAGGTGCTGCCAGCGACAGGCGCTACGACAGAACTGGATTTCCTAAGCAATACAATACCTGCACTACTGAGCAATTCAATACCAGCCCATTCTCTCCATCTTGATTACTCTACTCTTATATTTACGTTACTTTAATATTTTCGTGACAACTTTCTTAAAATATTTCCTTTACTTTCGTGCAGTAAATCAAGGTGAAGCTATTAGCCCAATCCCTGTGGAGATGATATCCGATACTTCGTATCACTTACTACTTGCATCGTGTACACTTGCACTACAATTGCGATAGACTCTTTTACACGCAACAGTAATGTATATTGACCTTATGAACTCCTAGAAAGGTGGCAAAGTAGTTGAACTAATCTTTTGTACCTATTTCTACATGTTTCTAATGTGTGTAAGTTATAATATGGTTAAAGGCCCTAAATTGACTTTTGGTTTGGCTAAAAATGGTTAAAAATGGCATATTTGGCTCGCATAGATCAAAACCTAGTAAACGTATTCGAATGATGACAAAATTTGGCATGTCAATAGTTATAGCATTGAAATATTGCGTGTAAAGTTTCATTGCATTTGAACACTGTTTGGTAAGTCAATTCGATTAAAAACCAGCAAAATTATGTTATTACAGGTCAGGCCGTATTGATACGGTTAAGCATAATTTGACTCTAGGAACAGGGCGTATCGATACGGTTTGAGGCCGTATCAAAACATTTTTCTACTAGAATTCACTGTTTTGATACGGGTCTATAGTGTATCGAAACGGGTCAAAGTCAAGGTCAAAGGGGAGTCAACCCGTACCAATATAGGGCTTGCTCGTATCGATACGGATTAGAGGACACGTTGACATAGGTTGACCATCATACACTCGTTTCGAAACAACCTTAAGGTGTTTCAATACAGGGTAAGTTAAGTTAGTTAAAAGGCATAATCTGGCAGTTTGCAAAATTTACAGTTTGAACATTAAATTTAGAATAAATCAATCGAATGAGTAAATAAACTCCAAATTGTATGAAATTTTACAGGCTTGTTAATATTGCATTGAATTTCACCGTAGTATAGTCAATTGCATCGAAGGACCTCTAAGTCATCAAATTTATAGTTTGGTCCCTAAAGCTTGTAAAAGTTAAGAATTAGTCCTAAATGATTAATTATTGCTTCGTAAGGACTAATTGGACTAAGACGCATTGTGGTAATGTGTTATTGTATATTTTGTTTTAATTGGGGATAATAAAATGAAATTTTATTGCACCCATCGCTGCATTGTTCATCAGTAGCACCTCCCGATCCGGTTCTCGACCAGACCGGAAATGGGGTGTTACATTTGTGGTATCAGAGCTAGAGTTTAGTCTATTCTAGGAATAAACCATATCTTGTTACATTGTTATTATGTTACTTTGCCACCTAGGAGTTATATATTGTGTATATTGTGACTTGTCGAGTAATCCGATCTTTCATATAGATATGTCTAAGACTAACGAAGCTCATATTGACGAGCTTGCTACCGGCTCCTAGATGCATGGAGAAGAGATTAGAGGAGGAAATTCTCCAAATCTACCGCACCCCCAAGATCCTCCTGCTCCGAATACCGAACATGTAGCACCTACCGCTCAGGCTGAGTGTTACAAGAACATGACTGACATGTCCAAGCAGTTTATGACTACTATGAGGGTGGAGTAAGTTGTGCAACCCCTGGCTCCTGCTGTCCAACACACTCGAGCTCCTATCGATAAGCTCTCACAGTATCGAGCTTATACTTTTACTAGACAAGATGACGACAACCCTGAAGTTGCCGAATACTGGTTGGACAACACCCTGCGGATTCTGAACAAGCAGTTACAATGCTCAGATGAGGAAAAAACTCGAGTGGGCCATCGCATTGCTGGCTGATGAGGCACTCCGCTGGTGGGAGACTACTATATTGACGGTCTTCGTGAACACTGTAACTTGGGAGTTCTTCCTTAAAGAATTCCGCAAGAAGTACATCAGTGAGTTTTATCTTGCTGAGAGGCGAAGTATCATTCTCCACCTCAAACAAGGCGGACGACCAATTGAATAGTATATCCATGATTTTTGCAAGTACTGTAGATACGGTGCTGAGTATATAAAGACGGAGGAAGAGAAGTGTCGAATGTTCATTGCAAGGCTCAATGATGAATTATGCCCTATGTTTACTGCACTGAGTATTGTTGATTTCTAAGACTTGTTAAACCGAGTTAAGGCCACTAATGCTGCACAGAGGGCTCAGCGAGCCGGTGGGTCCGGGAAATCTGAAAAGAGGTTTAAAGATGTTTCTCGACCTCCAATATGGAACACGAAAGGGAGGTATCAAGGTCCTAAGTAGAATGTATATCCACAGCCCTCATGTTCTTGGAATATTGAGAGGCCTCAGTTTGTAACGCAATCCTTTGCTAAAGCAGCGTCTGTTGATAGCACCAGAGGTTCAAATCTAGGCAAACAACATCCAGTTTGCAATTATTGTCAGAATAGGCACCCAACGGGTCAATGTCGTAAGAGAACTGGAGCTTGTTACTACTGTGGTGAGCAGGGTCACTTTATCCGTGATTGCACTTTGAATGCAACCAAATCTACTGTTACACCGACTACTACTGCCTCTCCTGCTCAATCCTTTCGAGGTAAAGGATCGAAGCAAGGATCATCGGGAACCTATAGAAGATCGAGTGGTTCGGGGAAACCATTCAATAAGCAAGATTCTAAAGCCCCTGCCCAAATGTATCACGTGAGGAGCAGAGAAGAGGAGGATGAACCTAACGTCATTGCAGGTACCATTGAGCTATATCCACATCCTTTGTATGCATTGATCGACCCTGGTTCTACTCACTCTTTTATAAGCACCATTGTAGTTAAGAAGTATAGTATGTCTTCCGAACCAATAGCATCGAGAATCTCTGTAACCAATCCCTTAGGAGATTGTGTCACCGTAAGGGTAGTGTGCAAGAATTGCCCTTTATTGATCCAAGGGATTCCTTTCCTGGCCAATCTGTTGGCCTTACCGATCCATGAGTTTGATGTTATCCTAGGCTTATATTGGCTTAGTGAGCATCAAGCTTGGGTAGACTGTTGTAAAAGGAAGTTGTATCTTCGAGGTCTCGGCAAAGAAAGTGTTGTTTTGATGAACGCGAGAAATCCTTCATTGTGTGCATTGACGTTAGAAGCTAAAGATGAATCACAATTGCGAGACATTGACACTATATGCGAATTTCCTGATGTCTTCCCTGATGAACTACTGGGATGGCCCCCAACCCGTGAAGTGGAGTTTGGCATTGAGGTGCAACCAGAGACTGCTCCAGTTTCTATTACACCGTATCATATGGAAACTGTTGAATTAAAGGAGTTGAAAGCTCAAATTCAGGAATTACTGAGCAAAGGTTTCACTCAACCGAGCTCTTCGCCTTGGGGAGCACTGGTTCTCTTTGTAAAGAAGAAGGATGGTTCTATGCGTTTGTGCATTGACTACCGACAGTTGAACAAGGTAACCATCAAGAACAAGTATCCATTGCCTAGAATAGACGACTTGTTCGATCAACTAAATGATGCCTCCATGTTTTCCAAGATCGATTTAAGGTCGGGTTATTACCAAATAAGAGTTAAAGTATGTGATGTACCGAAGACTGCTTTCCGTACTAGATATGGACACTACAAATTTTTGGTGATGCCCTTTGGGTTAACCAATGCACCGGCAGCCTTTATGGATTTGATGAATCGGGTTTTTAGACCCTATCTTGACAAGTTCGTAGTGGTGTTTATAGATGACATATTGATCTATTCCAAGAATGTAGCGGAACACCGAGATCATCTTCGTATCGTGTTTCAAACCTTACGAGAGAAGCAGTTGTATGCGAAATTTTTCAAGTGTGAGTTTTGGCTCACCGAAGTTGCATTTCTTGGACACATTGTGTCAGCTCCGGGTATTCAGGTGGACCCGAAGAAAATCCAAGCAATTGTAGATTGGTACCCACCAAAGAACATTGGCGAAGTTAGAAGCTTCCTTGGGCTTGCTGGCTATTATAGGAGATTCGTGAAATGGTTCTCTATGATAGTCGCTCCTTTAACTAAGTTATTGAGGAAAGAAGCCTCTTTTGTTTGGACCGAGCTTCAATAACGGAATTTCGACCAATTGAAACAAGTGTTGACCCATGCACCAGTCCTAACCCAACCCGAGTCCGGAAAGGACTACACATTTTATAGTGATGCATCGCACCTCGGGTTAGGATGTGTATTGATGCAAGAAGGAAAAGTCATCGCTTATGCTTCGAGACAGCTTAAGCCGCACGAAATGAATTATCCTACACATGACCTTGAATTGGTTGTAGTTGTCTTTGCAATGAAAATCTGGAGACATTACCTCTACGGAGAAAAATGTTACCTCTTCACTGATCATAAAAGCCTCAAATATCTATTAACCCTAAAGGAGTTGAATCTTCGACAACGGAGGTGGATGGAACTCCTTAAAGATTACGATCTTGTCGTTGATTATCATCCGGGCAAGGCCAACGTTGTATCTGATGCACTCAGCCGCAAACCTTTGCCTGGTAAGCATCGACAGTGAATATAGAGTTATATATATTGTATGGTACATTGACTCATTGTAATATCGCTATATTGTAGCTTCTCAAGCAATTAACGCTCACTTCTGGCTTCGGAAGCATCGTTGTCTTATAATTGAACTTCAAGTTCAGTCTACCATCGTTTCGCGAATCAAGGTTTTGCAAGAGCAAGATCCTGAGCTTCAATCCATTGTTTCTAAGTTATTGGACAACCCCGACTTCAGAATTAATTCTGAAGGGCTCTTGTGTTTTCACGACCGGGTCTATGTACCTAATGATGAATCTCTTCGCACTGATATTCTCTCTAAAGCTCATTCGAGTTCTTTTATCGTTTACTCCGGGTCCGTGAAGATGTATAAGGACCTACTTGAACTCTATTGGTGATCGGGCATGAAGCAAGCCATAGTTGACTACATTTCCAAATTTTTTACGTGCCAAAGTGTTAAAGCAGAACATTGTGCTCCTACCGGGTTATTGCAACCTATTGATCCACCGAAATGGAAATGAGAGAAGATCACCATGGATTTTGTTAGTGGTCTACCATTAACTCTCGTGAAACATGATGCTATATTGGTCAATGTAGATCGTTTCACCAAATCTTCCCATTTCATTTCGGTTAGAATGGACTAAGGTCTTCCTAAATTGGCTGATTTGTACATCAATGAAGTGATCCGACTCCATAGTGTACCCAATTCTATTATATCTGATCGAGATCCCCGATTTGCATCTCGATTTTGGAGAACCTTACAATGAGCTTTGGGCACCAGAGTTAATCTTAGCACAACCTTTGTAACCCCCTTAGCCCGGCCTAGACGGTTGACTCGAACTACGAAGATTACAAGGGAAAAACCAAAGTCAACTCGAAAGTCAACCTTGATTAACGACCTTTTTTTTTCCTTTTTACTTGTCTATATGCACATTAACCCTATGCGTACTCTTGAGAAACATTTATAAGAAAAGCTCAGCAATCGAAAATCAATAAGGGACTCAATTGTACAAATCATAAATATTAGGGACCAAATTGCAAATTCTAGAAATTAGGAGGTCTTAACTGATTTTAAAGTTACCAATATTAAATTAGTCATGTTTCATGCTTCCCTGTCAAATTTCACCTTAATCGGACATCTCAAACTCATGCAATTGCAAATACAATTTTCGGGACTAAAACGTAAAGTTTGCAAACCTCAAAACCATTCAAATCAGTGCCCAGCGGTCACCTGTTTCGAAACGGGGTTGACCGTTCCGAAACACGGGTTTGTTTCGAGGCTTGTTTTGAAACAGGGCCATCCAGTGGCCAAACCATTTCGATACGGTCACCAGCCGTTTCGAAACACCAAAGCCATTACAGGCTCCCATTTCGAAACGCCAATGAGTGTATCGATACGGGTTGCCTAGAAGCTGCAGATTTTGCTGGTTAAACATGCATAAGACCACTCAAACGCACCCTAATGACTTCCTAATCATGCAAACAAGTCATCATACATATAAGGTACATGTTTGCAACTTCAAAACACATTCATGGCATCAAACATGGAATTCCACAAGACTATAGGCATGCATCCCAGTATCCAAAACCAAGCAACCAACAAAACACCAAAACAAGCATCAAAAAGGTCATTTACAAATCCAAATCACCAAAGGCATCATGCCACAATAAGGGAGTCCAAAACATCTCCCAAAATACAACCTAGGTTCCCATTGCCAAAATATCAAAAGCTAATAGTGTTATGAAAACGTCACCATACATGAGCTTAGTTTTCCCTTGGACTCTTGGCCTCCTTGTCGCCTTCAAACACTTCAATTATCTGCATTATTGGTTCAAGAGAGAGAGCGTAAGCACAATTGCTTAGTGAGGCATGCTCTAAAGAAACAACACAATAATGCTTTTTATAAAACACTTTCACAAAGCCTTTCAGCACATAATCATCATTATTCATGCAACCTTGCATACATAAAAAGCATCTCATGCTTCATTAAAATCAACATGTCATATTGGCTTTCAAGTGATAATCCATAACCATTTACAACACAAAACACAATCGGATACGCGGATTACAAGCGTTGTCCCATACGCTTCATACACACTACCGAACACACAAGGTGGAGTTTACCGGTACAATCACAACCCCTCAACACCCGTGATGGATTTTAACGGTACAATCACAACCCCTCAACATCACTCATCGGTAGTTGTATAACTTCACTAACGAGTACACGGGACACACAACACAAGATCCACACACGGACTTTTAACCACCGTTGTGATCTTAACTTACTCGTTAGTGTACTTGGATGGAGTTTACGGTACAATCTCAACCCCTCAACATCCAAGGCGACTTTATTCACGCTGCACCCAATCCTATAGCCGGCTAACTATATCCGATTCAAGTACTTTAAAACCATCACATCACTTGCCAACATACATCATATAACATCAACAACTCACTGTTTTAAAGCATTAAACAAAGCCATTTAACATCATACATCACTATGCATAAATTCCACAACATCAATATGTAAAACCAAGGATCCCTTACCTTGAGCATCCTTCAACATATGGCTTTCAAAACCAGCATTAACCATGCTAAAACATGCTTTCAAAACAGAATTTAAACATGCAAATCATATCCAATCATCGAACCACATCAAGGCTCATTCCAAGAGAGTTTCTCTGAAAACTTACTCTTGAGCTTAGTTAAGTTGCTTAGACTTAAACTAAGCTCCCAAAACCTTCAAACATTTGTTCCAAAGTTGGAAATCCAAATTCACTCACCACTTTCATTTCGCAAGCATGTCGAAACGCCGATCAAGCCTCCGGTTCAACTCCAAAGGTGTCCGAAGATGCCTCCCCTGTTTTAAACACATCAAAGCAGAGGATTAATGCATCATCATGCATTAAAATCTTCAGCCATCACACCTAAACTCGTTGCTCTAAAAAAATCTAACATTTCGGCTACCAAACACAACCGAAATCACCTCCAAACTCTTCCAAAACATAACCCAGCCAAGATCCATCACTTCTAACCATTTCTAAACATCAATCAACATCCAAAATGAACCTAAACTCGTCCTTATACCTCCATCTATAACAGAACACCAAGATCACCTCAAAAACCACCATTTTCATAAGCAAAAACTTAGGAAATTCAACCTATTCGGGATTGCATTGATAAAACCTCATTTACACATCATTAGACATCCAAAACACATTTAAGAACCATCTCAAAACAGAGCCCAAACAAACACCACGAAATTCTTCAAGATTTCCTCCAAATCTTGAGTTTTAAGCCAAAATCAAGTTCATATCATTAAAATCATTTATAAAACTTAAATTAAGGATTGTCAACTTGGGAATTTCAGTAACGAACTTAATATTTAGAGGAGAATAACAATCTTACCTCTAAATGATGATTTCTCCTTGATTTGAGCCAATTTGCTTGAAAATCCAATGAGCAAATCAAAAGGATTTGATGTAGAATGGATTAAGAATTAATTGATGATTGTAACCTCATCAATTGGAGTGAAAATCAATGGAAAAGTTGCTGGAGAAAAGTGCTTGGGTGAGAGAATTTTGAGAGAAAAAGAGATGAGAAAATTTTAAGTAAAGTTAGTTATGAAAATCTAAAAAGTGGTTTCTCTTTTTCATTTAATTAATTAAACATTAATTAAATCACTTAAATCTAAGAAAAAATCTGGAGAAATCATTCTTGGGTAAATTAGCTCCTTAAAGATTCAAAGTTTCAATCCTTACAAAACAGTCACCACTGAACTTTTCAAAAATCGCATTTTAGTCACTATTTCAAAATGTTGTATTTCCAAACCTTATTTTGTAAAATTGATTTCACCACTCTTTTATATATATTAAAAGAGTATTTTTAGATATTTTCCCATATTTTTAAAGCATCCCGAACTAGGCTTTCCCTAAAACCTCCTTTTATATTCGAACCAAAAATCAGACCGGTCCGGTTCCGACCCTAAACTTCTAAGCCCAAAATTGGGGTGTTACAACTCTCCCCCCCCCCCCTTAAGAAATTTCGTCCTCGAAATTTACCTGGAGGAAAGAGGTACGGAAACTGCTTCTTCATATCATCCTTTCTTTCCCACGTGGCTTCTTCAACACCACGATGCTTCCACAACACCTTAACCAATTCAATGGTCTTGCCACGAAGAACTTTACTATTCGAATCCATAATTTCAACCGGCTCCTCATCATAGGTCAAGTCTGGATTAATGACACTTCCTCCACAGGCATAACATGCGAAGGATCCGATCTATACCTTCGAAGCATAGAAACATGAAACACATCATGTATCTTTTCCAACTCTTGCAGGCAAACTCAGCTTGTACACAACAGGACCCACACGTTCAATCACCTCGTATGGTCCAATGTACCTAGGGCTTAACTTACCCTTTCGACCAAACCTCATCACCTTCTTCCAAGGCGAAACTTTCAAGAACACACGGTCACCTACCACAAACTCAATCTCTTTACGCTTCAAATCCGCGTAAGACTTTTGTCGATCAGAAGCTGCCTTCAAACGCTCACAAATGAGCTTCACCTTCTCGGTGGTTCCTTTTAACAAGACCGGCATCGAAACCAACTTCTGACCTGTTTCAGCCCAGCAAATAGGAGTTCTGCACTTCCTCCCGTACAAGGCTTCATAAGGTGCCATTTGAATACTTGCCTGGTAGCTATTGTTATAAGCAAACTCTACCAAAGGCAAATGCTTCTCCCAAGAGCCTTGAAACTCAATCACACAGCACCTCAACATATCTTCCAGCACTTGGATAACACGCCCAGACTGTCCATCCGACTGTGGATGATAAGAAGTACTAAAATTCAGCCGTGTACCCAAAGCTTGATGCAAACATTCCCAGAAACGCGATGTAAACCTCGAATCTCTATCCGACAATATAGACTTTGGCACACCATGCAGTCGCACAATCTCAGCAATGTACAACTCTGCAAGCTTGTCCAAAGTATACGTAGTATGCACAGGTATGAAATGCGCACACTTCGTAAGGCGATCCACAATCACCCACACCGAATTCTTCTTCGATGGCGACAAAGGCAAACCAGACACAAAGTCCATGGTAATCCTTTCCCACTTCCACTCGGGAATCCTCAACGGTTGCAATAACCCAGAAGGAAACTGATGCTCAGCCTTAACTCACTGACAAATCATGCACCTACTCACATACTCTGCAACATCTTTCTTCAATCCCACCCAATAGTACTCATCCCTAAGATCACGATACATCTTAGTACTACCAGGGTGCATAGCAAAAGGACTGCTATGAGCCTCAGTCAGAATAGCGCGCCTCAACTCAGCATCATTCGGCACTACTATCCGACTTCCAACATATAAAACTCCATCATCATTAAAACAAAAATCTGATGGTCTATCCTCAGCAATATCCTGAACATGTGGCACCAATGAATCATCCAACAGCTATTTATCATTTATCAACAGAACCAAAGATGGTTTCACTTGCAATTCAGCCACAAGACCCCCATCTCGCGAAATAATCAAACTGGCAAACATAACCCTCAACTCCACTGCCACCTTCCTACTCAAGGCATCTGCTACAACGTTAGCTTTTCCCGGATGGTACTCGATCGTCAGATCGTAATCTTTAAGCAACTCCACCCAACGTCGTTGCCTAAGATTCAACTCTTTTTGAGACATCAGATACTTCAAACTTTTGTGATCCGTGTACACAGTACACTTCTCACCATACAGGTAATGTCTCCAAATTTTCAAAGCAAAGACCACCGCAGCTAACTCAATATCATGCGTAGGATAATTGCGCTCATGCACCTTCAACTGGCGCGATGCATAAGCCACCACCTTACCCTCTTGCATCAACACACACCCCAAACCAACATAGGATG
Source organism: Hibiscus trionum (assembly GCA_030270665.1). NCBI lineage: Eukaryota > Viridiplantae > Streptophyta > Magnoliopsida > Malvales > Malvaceae > Hibiscus > Hibiscus trionum. Next base: position 31,686,079 of record BSYR01000026.1, on the reverse strand, counting down.
CGTCGATGTACACTACAAACTCTTTCCCTGATTCAGGTTGAACCAAGATAGGAGCTTGGGTCAAAGCTGCCTTAAGCTTCTCAAAAGCTTGTTGTCTTGCCTCTGTCCACTCATACTTGACATCCTTCTGCAACAACTTCTTCAAAGGTGCAGCAATCTTTGAAAATCCATCCACGAACCTCCGATAGTATCCTGCCAATCCAAGGAAACTACGAACTTCATGAACAGACTTAGGAGGCTTCCAATTCATCACCGCCTTAATCTTCTGAGGATCAACACGAATACCCTCAGCAGAAACCACATGACCAAGGAACACAACTTCCCTAAGCCAAAATTCACACTTGCTCAGCTTAGCATAAATCTGATTCTCCAACAAAGCCTGCAACACAATCCTTAAATACCCTTCATGTTCCTCCTCAGTACGAGAGTACACAAGGATATCATCAATGAACACCACAACAAACTTGTCTAAGTATTCATGGAACACTCTATTCATCATGTCCATAAAAGCCGCAGGAGCATTCGTCAAACCAAACGGCATCACAAGGAACTCATAATGCCCATACCTCGTTCTGAAGGCTGTTTTTGGCACATCCACATCCTTCACCTTCAGCTGGTAATAACCTGACCTTAAGTCAATTTTAGAGAACACAGTCGCTCCCCAAAATTGATCAAAAAGATCATCAATCCTCGGCAATGGATACCGATTCTTGATAGTCAACTTGTTCAGCTGACGATAGTCGATGCACATTCTCATAGTGCCATCCTTTTTCTTCATAAACAAGACCGGTGCACCCCAAGGTGACACACTTGGCCGAATGAAACCACGATCAAGCAACTCCTGAGGTTGCGTCTTCAGCTCCTTCAACTTCTTAGGTGTCATTCGGTAAGGAGTAATGGACACTGGAGTTGTATTCTCATACAGCTCAATCCCAAACTCCACCTCTCGACTAGGAGGCAAACCAGGTAACTCCTCCAGAAACACACCAGGGAACTCTCGCATAGTCCTGATATCTTGAACTCGCAACTCCTTAGAGCTAGGATTCATCACAAAGGCCAGATAAGCCTCACATCCTTACCTCAGCATTCGGCTTGCTTCCAAAGTAGACACCACATTGGCAAGAAACTTCACATTCTCACCAACCACCACTACCTCATAATTATCCGCAAGCTTCAACGAAACTCGCTTGTTCTCAAAATCCACTATAGCTCGATGCTCAACAAGCCAATCCATACCAAGGATTACATCAAAACCATAGAATGGCAATTCCATGAGATCAACAAGAAAAACATGGTTTTGCACTACTACTGGACATCTTCTATACATCTTCCGTGTCACAATGGTCTCACCAAAGGAACTAGTTACACGCATACCAACATCCAAAGACTCAACAGGTAAACCAAGCAATTGAGCATGTTCGCGCAATATGTATGAGTGTGTAGATCCAGAATCAATCAAGGAAAGTAATGACAAGGATTGCAAAGTAAAGGTACATGCGATCACATCTGTGTCATTTCTCCCCTCTCGCTGAGCATACACTCGAGCCTGACCACCACCCTCAGGTTGGACAGCCACCACATGAGCCACATTCCTCCCACCATCCTCTATGCGCTGGAAATTACCACGGCCGCGCCCACGACCTCTCTGTGGTGCAACTACCCCAGGAGCACGTCCCTGACCACCACCGGCCAACAAAGGACACTCCCTCCTCATGTGGTCTACCGAACCACAATTCCAGCACGAATTACCGGTCACTGCAACAGGAGCCTGAACCTTCCTCGCTGCTCGAGGACAATCTCGCCTCAGATGGCCACGCGATCCACACGTCCAGCACGTGTTCTGATCAGCCCTCATCATGTCTCCCTAAACAGGCGCACCTTGCCCACCATTACCACGTCTAGCAGAAGACTGATACCTCTTATCTCGTCCTCTCTTGTTCCGTCCACTACTGGAACTATACTCAGCTGCTCTTTTGCCCGAACCAGAACTAACACCCCTGGAAGACAAACCCAGGTTCTGCTCAATGTCCTTTGCCCTATTCACCAGCACATCGAAATCTGTATACTCATCAGCAAGCATAAAGGTCTTCACATCCGGCATCAAACCATATCGGAAGCGTTCACACCTCTCCCGCTCATCAGGGATAAGCTCAGGTGTGTACTGACTAAGACGGACAAACTGGATCTCATACTCAGCCATCGTCATGCTTCCTTGCTCAAGAGACATAAATTCTCTTTTCTTCTCATCCAGGTATCGCACACCTAGATACTTTCGCTTGAACGCGTCCAGGAAGAACGTCCAAGTCACATCAACTTCCTCCATCCCGGAGACTGTGGTCGTCCACCAAGTATACGCATCATCATGTACCAGAGATACCACACAATCCAATTTCTGCACATCGTTGCAGTTCATTTGTCCCAATATCCTCTTGGTGCTTTCCAACCAAGATTCAGAACCTTCAGGAGATAAACCTCTGAACTCAGTCCCTCCCAGACTGCGAAGACGTTCCAAAGGTAATCTCACGTTAGCATCACCCTGATGCACAGCTCCATGAGCTCCAGCTACTGCTGCCTGAAAGGCTCCAGCAATAGCCTGTATCAAAATAGTCATGTCAGAAGCAGCTTGCCCCGCACACCATCAGGTCCAGGGACCCCAGCACCAGCACCAACACCAGCACCATCACCTCCAGCACCGCCACCACCGGGCGGTCCACCACCAGGAGGAAGAGGTAAATCCACAACATTATCAGCATTTTCTTCATTCTCATTCTGAGCCATAGCTCTCGTATTCACCCTTGTTTCTCTACGAGGCCCCATTTACAAGAAAAAAATCACTGACACAAATGCAATAAACATAATTAGGCTCAACAAGGTAAGTAATCCAAGAACTCAAGCTCATTTTCCAAAAACAATTCCTTTCATTAGTTTTTATATGGCAATGGGTACCCCTAACATGCTTCAACATAGCATAGCATCACAATTGCAACCATACATCACAATTCAAACAACATTCTTTCATCCAAAAGGTATATCATGCAAATACACATACATCACCCACATAACCATTCCCAATTACACGAGAACTCAGCTCTGATACCACCAAATGTAACCCCCTTAGCCCGGCCTAGACGGTTGACCCGAACTATGAAGATTACACGGGGAAAACCAAAGTCAACTAGAAAGTCAACCTTGATTAACGACCTTTTTTTTTCTTTTTACTTGTCTAGATGCACATTAACCCTATGCGTACTCTTAAGAAACATTTATAATAAAAGCTCAGCAATCAAAAATCAATAAGGGACTCAATTGCACAAATCACAAACATTAGGGACCAAATTGAAAATTCTGGAAATTAGGAGGTCTTAACTGATTTTTAAGTTACCAATATTAAATTAGTCATGTTTCATGCTTCCCTGTCAAATTTCACCTTAATCGGACATCTCAAACTCATGCAATTGCAAATACAATTTTCGGGACTAAAACGTAAAGTTTGCAAACCTCAAAACCATTCAAATCAGTGCCCAACGGTCACCTGTTTCGAAACGGGGTTGACCGTTCCGAAACACGGGTTCGTTTCGAGGCTTGTTTCGAAACAGGGCCATCCAGTGGCCAAACCGTTTCGATACGGTCACCAGCCGTTTTGAAACACCAAAGCCATTACAGGCCCCCGTTTCGAAACGCCAATGAGTGTATCGATACGGGTTGCCTAGAAGCTGCAGATTTTGCTGGTTAAACATGCATAAGACCACTCAAACGCACCCTAATGACTTCCTAATCATGCAAAAAAGTCATCATACATATAAGGTACATGTTTGCAACTTCAAAACACATTCATGGCATCAAACATGGAATTCCACAAGACTATAGGCATGCATCCCAGTATCCAAAACCAAGCAACCAACAAAACACCAAAACAAGCATCAAAAAGGCCATTTATAAATCCAAATCACCAAAGGCATCATGCCACAATAAAGGAGTCCAAAACATCTCCCAAAATACAACCTAGGTTCCCATTGCCAAAATATCAAAAGCTAATAGTGTTATGAAAACGTCACCATACATGAGCTTAGTTTTCCCTTGGACTCTTAGCCTCCTTGTCGCCTTCAAACACTTCAATTATCTGCATTATTGGTTCAAGAGAGAGAGCGTAAGCACAATTGCTTAGTGAGGCATGCTCTAAAGAAACAACACAATAATGCTTTTTATAAAACACTTTCACAAAGCCTTTCATCACATAATCATCATTATTCATGCAACCTTGCATACATAACAAGCATCTCATGCTTCATTAAAATCAATATGTCATATTGGCTTTCAAGTGATAATCCATATCCATTTACAACACAAAACACAATCGGATACGCGGATTACAAGTGTTGTCCCATACGCTTCATACACACTACCGAACACACAAGGTGGAGTTTACCGGTACAATCACAACCCCTCAACACCCGTGATGGAGTTTAACGGTACAATCACAACCCATCAACATCACTCATCGGTAGTTGAATAACTTCACTAACGAGTACACGGGACACACAACACAAGATCCACACACGGACTTTTAACCACCGTTGTGATCTTAACTTACTCGTTAGTGTACTTGGATGGAGTTTACGGTACAATCTCAACCCCTCAACATCCAAGGCGACTTTATTCACGGTGCACCCAATCCTATAGTCGGCTAACTATATCCGATTCAAGTACTTTAAAACCATCACATCACTTGCCAACATACATCATATAACATCAACAACTCACTATTTTAAAGCATTAAACAAAGCCATTTAACATCATGCATCACTATGCATAAATTCCACAACATCAATATGTAAAACCAAGGATCCCTTACCTTGAGCATCCTTCAACATATGGCTTTCAAAACCAGCATTAACCATGCTAAAACATGCATTTAAAACAGAATTTAAACATGCAAATCATATTCAATGCATCGAACCACATCAAGGCTCATTTCAAGAGAGTTTCTCCGAAAACTTACTCTTGAGCTTAGTTAAGTTGCTTAGACTTAAACTAAGCTCCGAAAACCTTCAAACATTTGTTCCAAAGCTGGAAATCCAAATTCACTCGCCACTTTCGTTTCGCAAGCTTGCCGAAACGCCGATCAAGCCTCCGGTTCAACTCCAAAGGTTTCCGAAGATGCCTCCCCTGTTTTAAACACATCAAAGCAGAGGATTAATGCATCATCATGCATTAAAATCTTCAGCCATCACACCTAAACTCGCTGCTCTAACCAAATCTAACATTTCGGCTACCAAACACAACCGAAATCACCTCCAAACTCTTCCAAAACATAACCCAGCCAAGATCTATCACTTCTAACCATTTCTAAACATCAATCAACATCCAAAATGAACCTAAACTCGTCCTTATACCTCCAGCTATAACAGAACACCAAGATCACCTCAAAAACCACCATTTTCATAAGCAAAACTTAGGAAATTCAACCTATTCGGGATTGCATTGATAAAACCTCATTTACACATCATTAGACATCCAAAACACATTTAATAATCATCTCAAAACAGATCCCAAACAAACACCACGAAATTCTTCAAGATTTCCTCCAAATCTTGAGTTTTAAGCCAAAATCAAGTTCATATCATTAAAACCATTTATAAAACTTAAATTAAGGATTTTCAACTTGGGAATTTCAGTAAAGAACTTAATATTTAGAGGAGAAGAACAACCTTACCTCTAAATGCTGATTTCTCCTTGATTTGAGCCAATTTGCTTGAAAATCCAATGAGCAAATCAAAAGGATTTGATGTAGAATGGATTAAGAATTAATTGATGATTGTAACCTCATCAATTGGAGTGAAAATCAATGGAAAAGTTGCTGGAGAAAAGTGTTTGGGTGAGAGAATTTTGAGAGAAAAAGAGATGAGAAAATTTTAAGTAAAGTTAGTTATGAAAATCTAAAAAGTGGTTTCTCTTTTTCATTTAATTAATTAAACATTAATTAAATCACTTAAATCTAAGAAAAAATCTGGAGAAATCATTCTTGGGTAAATTAGCTCCTTAAATATTCAAAGTTTCAATTCTTACAAAACAGTCACCACTAAACTTTTCAAAAATCGCATTTTAGTCACTATTTCAAAATGTTGTATTTCCAAACCTTATTTTGTAAAATTGATTTCACCACTCTCTTATATATATTAAAAGAGGATTTTTAGATATTTTCCCATATTTTTAAAGCATCCCGAACTAGGCTTTCCCTAAAACCTCCTTTTATATTCGAACCGAAAATCTGACTGGTCCGGTTCCGACCCTAAACTTCTAAGCCCAAAATTGGGGTGTTACAACCTTTCACCCTCAATCTGACGGCTAGTCAGAAACGGTAATCTAGATCTTGGAAGATATGCTTCGAGAATGCATCATTGACTTTGGTGGAACTTGGGAGAAATCTCTATCCCTTGTTGAATTTTCCTACAATAATAGTTATCAGGCATCAATCCAAATGGCCCCATATGAAGCATTGTATGGTAGACGGTGTCGAACTTCATTGTGTTGGTCGGAGCTTGGTGAGGGCAAGATGTTGGGTCTTGACTTACTCCGGGAAACTGAAGAGCGGATTGCCATTTTTCATGATCGTTTAAAGACTTCTTTTGATCGACAAAAGGCTTATGTTGATCTTAAGAGACGAGGCATTGAGTATGATGTTAGTGAAAAAGCATTCATCAAAGTATCACCGTGGAAAAAGGTTTTAAGGTTTGGCAAAAAGGGAAAATTGAGTCCCCGATTCATTGGACCCTTTGAAGTCATTGAAAGAGTTGGCCATGTGGCATATCGATTATTGTTGAGGGACAAAAACATAGTAAAGTGAAAGTTGAGGGACTAATCTTACGATTAGCCTCTCCTCAATTTTAATGTCCCAAACGTGGGATAATCTGGTGAAGTTGCTTCACCTAAAGGAAAGCTCTTCACTTTAAAACATAGTAAATTAGAATTGAGAGAGAGCTACCCGAAACCATATCTAAGCAAGCACCTCTTCTTTTTTCATCTTCATCATCTTCCTCCAAGCTAGCACCTCCATTGGAGAGCAAGCTTTAGTTTGGTTTTTCTTCGATTTATTGATATCAAATCGTTTCCTTCGTTCGGGTAAGTTATATTCCTCAATCGATTATTGAATTCCATGGATACATCAACTTAATCTTAAGCTAGGGTTTTGGTCAACCATGGATATTTCATCGTTGTTGTCTATAAAGAAATCGGATATCGATTTTGATATTGTTGTATTGATTTTGATATCGTATTATCGACCCTAATAATCTCCCTATTATTTTCCTAGCTCAAGATAACGAAAAAGAGTGTCCATTGAATTCACCAAAGGCTAGGAACAAGGGAGTTATCATCCGAGAGCCTTGAAAGCTTCGGATTGTCAAGGTGTGCGTAGTCAGAGTCTTGGGAATAGCGAAGAGCCTTCCTCAATCTATTATTGTTGATTTCGGTTTAATAGCTAACATTCCTTTTAAGAAAGTTGCATCGGATTGATAGTCGGATCTATTGGTAAGCATAGGTAAGTTAGTATTGAACATCGGACATAGTCATTAGTATTGTCATCGTGCATTGTTATCGATATAACTATTGATATTGAAACATTGTGAATGAACCATAGGATAATGACATTTACATTGAAATTATGAAATATTGTTATTGAGACATGTACTCTATTGGTAACTTTAAGGACATTGGTTATTGGAGTTATTATTGATTATTGAAATATTGATATTGGTATTGGAACCTTGGATTTGAATGGACTTTTGATGCAATTGGCATGCCATAGAATTTATGAGCTCATTGTACGGTTGGACTGTGGTCCTACGGCTACAGCCTATATTGACTTGTCGAGGCGGAGGGATGTGTTTTGATATTGGTCATATTGGCGAGGCGGGGGATTAGATCATTCATTGATTTGGTGAGGCGTAGGAATTCGCGTATCCACTATCTTGATTCAATCGAAGGGTTAATGATGAAATTACTATGTTAATCATTGTATTTGGATGCATAGTATTGATATTGATAAGCATGAGATCATATATATAAATATATACTTCATACATTGTTGTTCATATTGTTTATGACTACCTCACTAAGCAATGTATGCCTAACATGTCTCATCTCATGCATTTCAGGTTAAGGAATCAACCCTTGCGGAGGATCAGACAAGTCGCAACAAGACAAGTCACTACAAGCTAAAGTAATGTATATTGACCTTATGAACTCCTAGGAAGGTGGCAAAATAGTTGAACTAGTCTTTTTTCCTATTTCGATATGTTTATAATGTGTGTAATTTTAATATAGTTAAAGGCCCTAAATTGACTTTTGGTTTGGCTAAAAATGGTTAAAATGGCATGTTTAGCTCACATAGATCAAAACCTAGTAAACGTATTCGAATGATGACGAAATTTGGCATGCCATTAGTTTATAGCATTGAAATATTGCGTGTAAAGTTTCATTGCATTTGAACATTGTTTGGTAAGTCAATTCGATTAAAAACCAACAAAAATCTGTCATTACAAGTCAGGCCGTATCAATACGGATAATGGCGTATTGATACGGTTAAGCATAATTGGACTCTAGGAATATGGCGTATCGATACGGTTTGAGGTTGTATCGGAACATTCTGCTAATGGAATTCACTGTTTCGATACAGGGCTTGCCCGTATCGATACAGATTAAAGGATAAGTCAACATAGGTTGAACATCGTACACCCGTTTCGAAACAACCTTAAGGTGTTTCGATACAAGGTTAGTTAAGTTAGTTAAAAGGCATAATCTGGTAGTTTGTAAAATTTACAGTTTGAACATTGAATTTAGAATAAATCAATCGAATGAGTAAATTAACTCCAAATTGTATGAAATTTTACAGGCTTGTTAATATTGCATTGAATTTCACCGCAGTATAATCAATTGCATCGAAGGACCTCTAAGTCATCAAATTTATAGTTTAGTCCCTAAAACCTGTAATAGTTATGAATTAGTCCTAAATAATTAATTATTGCTTCGTAAGAACTAATTGGACTAAGACGCATTTTGGTAATGTGTTATTGCATATTTTATTTTAATTGTGGATAATAAAACGAAATTCTATTGCACCGATCGCTGCATTGTTGATCGGTAGCACCTCCCGATCCGGATCTCGACTAGACCGAGAAGGGGGATTACAATAGAAAACTGATTTTAGAATTTCCCAAACAGATCGCGAATTTAATGGGATGAATCAGAGGTTCTATCAAGTCCAATATGAATTATCATGTCATTTCCACCTTTATGGCATTTAGGTCATTTTTTACACCTCAAGAGTATTTTCGTTATTTCTCATCCAAATTTCTAAACATTAGATCTTATAACCATGAACAATCAGAATTGAAGGTTTCGAGTTTAACTACTTTATCGATTATTAACTTACTTTGGTTTCTTACTGGTCATCAATTTCTTGCTCGAGTCTTTTGGTCTGAACCAGTTTATTACCTTTTTACCGTAAACAGTACAATTTTAAAATAATCAACGATAATCATATTACTAGTCATGTTTATTCATACATTAACAAAATACGAACAAGTTTCGAAAAGCATGCAAAAGGTAGTGAAGTATTACCTCGACTACGAGCTACATCGGGCAACCATTGATACTCTTTACGATTGCTCTAGAACTCAAACTCGACATCCCTCAACAGCTCGGTTACGTAGCAGAAAGAAATTACATCAGAAACATAACTTAAATGTAATTATCAAATTCAATTGGATTCGAATTTGACAAAACAGACCTAAAAACGGACTTAGAACGTCGAGAAACCCAAAATATGATTTTTTTTTCTCCAGAAAGTCAACATTGGTTAAAATCAACCCGACCAGTCAACGGTCAAAGTCAATGGGTCAGTCAACGGGTCGGGTCAGGGTTTAACAGATTGGGTTGGGCTTTGTATGGATCGGTTCGGGTTGGGCTTAACCGATTCTGAAATTTGGTTCAGGCTTCCCACACTAATGGGCAACAGACTTGGGCTCTCTAATGGGTTAGATCTGGTGGCCCAATTTCATATACCCAATGAGATAGAAAGGGAATTAGGATTCCTTATACCCTTGTCAGCGCGACGGCTTAACGGCGGCGAGGGTCATTTCTGGCCAAAACACCAGGCAAACAACAATCTCAACCAAATTCGAATAGCAACTGAACCCAAAATCGTTTACCCAAAACTGGGTTTTCATGAGGCACGGAGGAGGAAGGTTCCGGCGGCGAAGACATTGAATAAAAGACCGAGTTTTCATTACGAAGGAGAGCCGATCCCAACGGTGGTGTTAGTGCTGCAAACGGGTGGCTCACAATGGCAGAATCGACGAAAAACAGTGGTGAAAGCTTGTGATTTTGTCGAAGTTTCCAGACTATCTCCATGGCGATTGGCAGAGCTTCACCGCGAGTGGTGACTGGGTTTTGATTGGGAAGAGGAGGTGGTTCCAATGGCGTCGACGGTGACGACCACGAACCGACGGCGGCTGTGATCGGCGATGAAGGCATACGAACGGTTTTTCACCGTTTTCTTACGAATGAAAGACGAGAATGAAGATTGGTGGCCAAGGATTTGACCGCGAGGGTAAGGCGGTCACATAGATGGTGGCGATTGTCCGAGAAACTTTTAGAATTTCTCTCGACCCTTCTATCCAGTCGAAACAGATAACCCTTGAGGGGTAGTTGGGGAACTTGGGTATTATTATTATTATTATTCCAGTACCGCTTATAACTAAGTCGGTGTAGGCTAAGAGTGGTATTGGCCATAGCCCTAATGGATAAAATTAGAGGTCACTAAGCAACAGGGCACATGTTTGAAATCCCTTGACATCTATTCCCTATTAATTTTTTCTTCATTTCAATCTCAATTAAGTTACCCCACTTTTGGGTATTACATTATAGCTGTTGGGATGTTTTGGTGGAGTCGTTGAGAAATGAATTTTTGTAATTTTTTAGGCATATGTACTTAGTAGTTTCAAAATTTTTATAAAGGTTTTAAGAAAAAGTTAGATCGTTAAAAAGTTTGAGGATTAATTTAGAATAAGAATCATAGTTTGAGGATGAAACTAGAATGCTCAAAAGTTTGGGAGACCAATTTAGAATAAAGGTCATAGTTTAAGGACGTTTGGTACAATTAATTTAATCATTTACATAATAAACATTTGTAATATTTGATTCAAATTAATAAATCAATAAATTAAATAGAAGTTATAAAATAAATAAATAATCTGTTGAAGCAATAATTTAAATAAATAAATTATTTACATAATAAACGTTTGGGAGAATCTACCTCTTTCTCAGTAAGGTCCCCTTCTCTTTTCTATGTGTTTTAATGTCTAACATAATGTTTTGGAACACCCAGGGTGCGGCGAACGCTGAATTTCGGCATTATTTTAGGAATTTTGTGAAGTCTAATAATCCGCAGGTGGTTGCTTTGTTTGAACCTCGTTTGAGTAGTGGTGAAGCGGACGGAGTAATTAAAAGATTTGGCTTTCCGAATTCGTTTCGTGTGGAAGCGCGAGGCTTTAGTGGTGGTATTTGGCTCTTATGGCGGGATGGTGTGGATGTGGTTGTTCTCTCCGTGTCTAATCAATTTGTGCATGGGAGGTTTCGTGAGGCTAATTTGGATACTTGGATTTTCTTTACTGCAGTTTATGCTAGCCCCAATGCTTGTGTTTGTAGGAATATGTGGGATAATTTGCTCCATCTTAATCCTGGGGATGACGTGCCTTGGGTGTTAGGTGGAGATTTTAATGCGATCCTTCGCAAGGAGGAGCGGTTTGGTGGATCGAGTGTTTTTCTAGGGACTAGTCCTCTCTTTCAGGATTTCATCACTAGTGTTGCGCTGGCAGAAATTGACTACAAGGGGGAGGAGTTTACTTGGTGTCGGGGCAATTTGTATCATCGTCTTGATAGGTGCTTAGCTAATAATGCTTGGTTTGTGGAGTACCCGTTGTCTATTGTTATTCATCTGGATCGCATTGGAAGTGATCATTGTCCACTCCTTGTACAGCCGTGTGGTACCAAGGTACCTAATGTGGCGCGACCTTTCCATTTCTTGGCAGCGTGGCAAGATCACCCGAATTTTCATGATCTTCTTGCGTCTACTTGGGATAGTTCGACTACTGTTGTGGGTAATGTTCAACGCTTTTAGGAGGTTGTGAAAAGGTAGAATGTGGAAGAGTTTGGTCATATTGGGCGGGAAAAAAGAGAGGATTTTAGCGCGGCTTCGTGGTATTGATAAGGCTATGCGGAGGTCGCCTTCGTATTTTTTGATTGAGCTAATGAACAAGTTGCGGGCTGATTTAGACATTATCTATGAACAAGAAGAGTCTATGTGGTTTCAGAAATCACGAAGTCAATGGGTTTTGTTTGGTGATAAGAATACTCGTTATTTTCATGCTTCTACAATGGCGCGTAGGAGGGAAAATGCGATTGTGGCGCTCAAGTCGAGCGATGGTAGTTGGAGCACGGACCAGGTGGCTTTACAAGCGCAAGCGATTAATTTTTACAAGACTTTGTTTACCGCAGATCCCAATTGTACTGGTCGGTATCATATTAGAGGGTTATTTCCCCGGATGAGGGACAATATATATCGTTCTTTGAATGCTCCCCTTGCGGATGTTGAGATCAAGGCGGCAATCTTTGAGATGGATCCGTTGAAAGCTCCAGGGATAGATGGTTTGCATGTTGTTTTCTACCAGCGGAATTGGGACATTGTGGGACATAGTGTGTGCCAATGTATAAGGGGTATTTTCGCAGGGGATCCGTTCCCGACATCTTTTAATAGAACGGTTATGGTCTTAATTCCAAAGATCACCTCTCTGGAAACAATGAGTCAGTTTCGGCCTATAAGCCTCTGCACTATTCTTTATAAAACTGTGACTAAGGTGGTGGTAAATCGTATAAAGCCTTTTTTATCAGATTGGATCTCGGATAGCCAAACAAGTTTTGTTCTCGATCGGGCCATATCTAATAATATCATAATTGCCCAAGAGGTTGTACACTCTATGAAACGGAAAACAGGAAAGCGTGGGTGGATGGCTTTGAAGATTGATTTGGAGAAAACGTATGGCAGATTGGAATGGGCTTTCATTGACGGCACGTTGCGTGACATTGGATTCCCCTGGTATTCGTGATCTTATTCTACAGTGTGTTTCTAGCGTTTCGACTCAGATCATTTGGAATGGCTCCTTGACAGATTCTTTCGCCCCTACTCGGGGTATTCGACAAGGTGATTCCATCTCGCCTTATTTATTCGTTCTCTGCATGGAACGTCTTAGCCAGGCGATAAACCAGAAAGTAGCCTTGGGTTAATGGAAAGGCTTCTGTACATCTAAGCGTAGCCCGGTTATTTCCCACTTGATGTTTGCGGACGATATGGTTCTCTTTGCGGAGGCTTCAATGGAACAGTTGGACATGATTCGAGAGGTTCTTATAGATTTTTGCAAGGTTTCAGGGTTGAAGGTTAATGTGCATAAATCAAATATTTTCTTTTCCGGGAATGTGGCTAATGAGTTGTGTCATTCGTTAAGTATAGTTGTTGGTTTCTCGGAGGTGGCAGACCTTGGCCGCTATTTAGGCGTTCCCATATTACACCAAAGAGTAACTAAATCGACCTATGCTTATTTGGTTCAGAAGGTTCATGATCATCTTTCGGGATGGAAGGCTAAATATTTGTCTTTTGCGGGCCGTATTACTCTTGCGAAGGCAGTGTTGTCTGCGATACCGTACTATGCCATGCAATCGACTAGATTGCCTATGGGTGTTTGTGATGAAATTGAGCGGTTGATACGTAACTTCGTTTGGGGTCATTGTGACGGTAAAAAGAGGGTGCATTTGTTAACTTGGGAGGAATTATGCAAGCCTATGTGCTCAGGAGGTTTAGGCTTCAAATGTTTGAATGTGCAAAATGATGCATTCTTAATGAATATTGCCTTCAATTTAATTGATAAAAGGGGGCATCTTTGGGTACGCTTTGTCCGCGCTAAGTATAAGTGTAAAGAGATTGTACCGGAGTCCATCTATCGGCGTAATTGCTCTCACTTATGGCGTGGTTTAGCGTCAGTTTGGCAGGATGTTCGCAGTAGTATTATTTTGAGAGTTGGTAATGGTGCGAGCATTGATTTTTGGCACGATAATTGGGTTAGAGATGTCAGACCTCTTGTTCTGGTCGTTGTTGCTCCGGATCAGCAGCTTCATCGGTTCACGCCTTTAAAGGAAATGCTGACGACCGACGGACAATGGGATTGGGGTCGGTTTCAGCATGCCCTCCCTACGGATGTCCTTGATCGTATTGCGACTATTAAGGCCCCCGGATCCAGTGTTGTTGCCGACTCTCCTGGTTGGCGATGGAGCAAAAACTTGGCATTCTCGGTCAAGTCTGCTTATGCTATGAAGCACCCGCAAGTTGTGAATATCGGATGTGGTGTTTGGAAGATTTTACAGCGGTTTACGGGACCACAACGCATTAAATTGTTCATGTGGTTGGTTTGCAAAGGACGAATTTTAACGAATAGCGAGCGTTTTAGGAGGCATCTTGCGGAGTCGGCAGAGTGTTTGGTTTTCGGGTCAAGTGAGGAGGATATTGACCATGTGCTTCGCCATTGTTCAACGGCAAAAGCTGTCTGGTCGAAGCTGGTTCCGGTTGCGAATCAGGTGAGCTTTTTTACTAGCCCTACGGCTGCGTGGATTGAATCGAATCTGAAAAATTCAGAAGCAATTTGCAATAGGGAAGAGCATTGGGATCTTTTATTTGGTTCGATCCTATGGCAGCTTTGGTTAGCTAGAAATAGTTTGGTTTTCAACGATGATGCTAGGGGTGAGGATGATGTTCTTGTTCGTAGTCGTCGTCAGGTTCAGGAGGCTATCCGTGCTCTTGCAACCCGTCGAACAGTGATGAGCCCGTGTGTGGCGATTCGGCAACAACATAGGTGTTGGATGCCACCAGCTAGCGGTACGTGGAAAATCAACGTGGATGCCGCGTGTGACAAAGTGGTGGGCTTGGCGTCCTGCGGAGGTGTTATCCGTGATTCAACGGGCAGTTGGGTTTGTGGTTTTTCAAAATTTATAGGACGTTGCAATGCTCTTGAAGCTGAGCTTTGGGCGGTTCATGAGGGCTTGGTTTATGCTTTAAATCGTAATATTGAGGTGGTAATTCTTGAATCTGATTGCCTCGAGGTGGTTCGTATGTTGTAGAATTGTGGTGGGAAGTTTTTTCAGTCGTCTCTGCTGGGTTCTATCCGTTGTTTGCTACCGAGGTTTGGTAGTTGTGAGTTTTGTCATGTGTTCAGAGGTGCTGACCGGGTTGCCGATGTGCTTGCTAAGTTAGGTCCTTGGAATGCTTAAAAAGCGAACTACTATTGTTATCCTCCGGATGAGGTGCTTGTTTTGTTGCACGATGAGTTGCCTAGCCCTTGCTAGTTTGGCTTGGTTTTGTTGTTTCGGGTTTTTCCGCTTTGTTGTTATACTACTGTGGGTACTATTTTCCTCCATTTAGGTTAGTGAGGTTTTTAACTAAGCCTACTATAGTATTCCTCTTATTAATAAAAAAAATAAATAAGTGAATGGCTAGTGAGTTACATAGGAAGCCAAAGGTAGCGAAAAAATTCATCCACGTCATCAAAAACGATAAAGTGATAAAAACGGATATAATGAATAAGATAGCAGCCGCTAACCAACCAATCCATTTACGTTTTCTCGACGGTTATGGCCACATTTCTGCTTCACTTGAACACTGCAGCAGCTGTTGCAGTGGCGTCTGCAAAAACTGCTGAAGACGCCAACGTAAGTGGAGCTCAACTCCCGGACAAGACAAGGAACTCTCGGGTCCTTGTGCTTGGTGGAACTGGTCGGGTCGGAGGATCTACTGCCACCGCTCTTTCCAAGCTTTGCCCTCATCTTCGAATTGTCGTCGGTGGTAGGAACAGGTAAGATAGCGATGACCCAGTTTTTCAATTGTTTGGTTGACGAGAAAATGGAAGGAAATTGTTGGGGGGGGGGGGGTCCTTTCTTTTCTCTTTATGTATGCAATTCATCAATTTTCTTCGTCGGAATTATGTAATGCATAGGGAAAAAGGTGCTTCCATGGTGGCTACGCTAGGAAAGAATTCAGAGTTTGCAGAAGTCGACGTTAACAACAAAGATTCACTGGAAGCAGCTTTAAGTGGTAATGCCTCTTTATTACACTATTTATATTTTCTTATGTATCTATGACATTCCTGCATGTTGTATCAGTGAACAAAATTGAAGAAGTTTTTATCTCAAAATGGGTTTTAGGATACTCTCATTCCTATTATTTTTTAAGTGGCTGCATTTGAGTTTTCATATATTGATGTCACATTGTTCTAGTGGTGGCCGTGGCATGCTCTAATAGCCCCCCCCCCCCCCCCCCCCCCATGTCTTGTCCAAAGAAGGAGATCCCAAATTCAAGCTCCAACTTCCAAGAATTCAAACCAACTATTAGAAATGAAGTTCTACAATGTTAAATTCCAATTGTTTTATCTAGATGTTGAAGACGATGAAAGAAAGGAGCCTTGTTTATACAAGTTTTAAGCATTTCCTACCTATTTCCCTATCCTTTCCATGATTTTCGAACAGAAATTATTGTTTATGGGACCGAGTCCAGGATTTCAGCAGGAGTTTCGTTTATTTTCTTTTCGAAGCAAATAATTTCTAGTTCAAATAGAATCCATGTATTGCTCCTTGATGCCCTTGGAAAGAACAGAACAGCTAATAGTATCCGTAACTCGTTCCCATTAAATCGAACTTGTTATAGTCGTACCAAATTCAAAAACATAATGAGAATGGTATCATATGTGTCTTCTGCAGATGTGGATCTTGTAGTTCATGCTGCAGGACCTTTTCAACAGGCACAGAAGTGTACTGTCTTGGAAGCAGCCATAGAGACCAAGGTGAGGCAAAGGTAATTTTATGTATGAATTTCTTCTTTATTTCAGTGTCCTGCATTCTTTTGTATGTGATACACATGACGTTCTATTGTATGGTTTAGTATAATGCTGATCCGATAACTTGGAAATTGTTCTCGCTTCTTATAACAGACTGCATATCTTGACGTTTGCGATGATACAAGCTATGCATTCCGTGCAAAATCGTTCAAGGATAGAGCAGTCAGTGCAAATATTCCAGCCATAACTACTGGAGGAATCTATCCTGGAGTGAGCAATGGTATGAAAATTCTTTTATATGTTCCACAACTTAATTGCAGAAACTTTTTGAGTGTTCAATGTGTAAGATTATAATGGAATGAAGAACCAATGCTTGTAAAGGAACCATGTACAAATATAAATGGATTTTTTTTTGTTAAATTAAAGTGTTCGAGGTTTGATGCTAGTCCGAGAGCTGTTAGTCTTATAGTATTACTTGTGATTGCAAACATCATTTTGGTAACTTTCTTAGACTTTTCCTCATCATTCTAGTAAGAAGCGTATTGCATCTGATAGCATCTAGAACTCACAATGGTAACTCTAGAAAGTCTAGCAATTATATCACTTTCATATGTGGTTAATGTGATTGGTTTAGGATACAAGTATGGTCAGATTTTTCTAAGTTTTCCGATGTCTCAGTTAGGACTAATAAGTTTGTGACTAGCTAAAACCTCTTTGCTTTGTTTACTGTGCTTCTATCTTAATCTCAGAGATAATGCTGGTGTTTATATGACAGTGATGGCAGCAGAGCTAGTTCGTGCTGCAAGAAGCGAAAACAAGGGAGAGCCAGAGAGGTTAAGGTAATTACGCCTTGTTAACACTTATTATATTAAGTCCAAGAGTAATTCTTCTGGAAAACCAATTTCCATTTTATGGTGTGTTGTGTATTGTACTTGAATTCCGAAATCCATTTGACGTGAAACAAGAAAACTGGATGTGTGAATGTGCATTCTCAGATTCTCCTACTACACAGCGGGCAGTGGCGGTGCTGGGCCAACTATATTAGCAACTAGTTTTTTACTGCTTGGCGAGGAAGTTGTTGCATATAGTAAAGGTGAGTATTGAGAAAATTTTACATCATTTTAGCCTGTTTTACTTTGATGTTTTCACCATTTCTGTATAGGATGCATAACATGATTGAAGTATTGTTTTATCAGGACAAAAAATCAAATTAAAGCCCTATACTGGAATGCTTAATGTGGACTTCGGAAAAGGCATCGGAAAGAGAGATGTTTATTTGTTGTAAGTGCTTTTAATAAAGTATTCTTGTCTTCCTAGTTCAGTAAAACTTTCTTGCATAAATCTAAATCATCGGTTCATTGAATTAGTCATTTCCACTCTAATGGCATCTCGAAATTCTCTGAAAAATGCAGATATGCAATGTGTCGAGTTTCAAATAACATAATCTAGGCAATTTATATATTTCGATATAACACTTTTACCCCTGGTTTTCAATGCTAACTGCTTAGCTCAAATTGAATGCCATTTAGTGTAGTCATTCAGCTCCCATCTAGCAACCTTGTCTCCATTAAAACAATTCTCATTGAGGTACTTTTTCAGGAACTTACCTGAGGTTCGGAGTGCTCATGAGGTCCTAGAAGTACCAACTGTCAGTGCTCGCTTTGGAACTGCACCATTTTTCTGGAATTGGGGAATGGAAGCCATGACAAATCTTCTTCCTGCAGTATGTTCTTAGATTATGTAGAGTACAACATTTTCCCCAAACATTGACATGGCCAATACCATCCTTGATAATGAACCTCACTTTTCTGGCTTAGAGATTGACACAATGTATTATAAACTAATGTATATCACCAATAAGAACTCTGAGGTCCCAACCACACCTAAAATTCTGAGAAAATGACAACAACTTAGTTTATGTTCACCAGGAAATTACCGGCATGTCTGATCTGCTCAACAAATTCTTAATTTAGCAGTTACATTTTTATCTCCTTTAAACAAGTCCATCCCAATATTATAAAGTAAATGTTGCAGGAATATCTGAGAGACAGAAGTAAAGTCCAACAGTTGGTTGAATGGTTTGATCCACTAGTCCGAGCAGTTGATGGGATTGCTGGTGAGCGAGTGTCGATGAGGGTATAATCCGAACCAATCGAGCAAACTGTAACGACTAGTATTCCAATAGTGGCTTTATACTACTCGACAATATATGCCAATAAAATATTTTCTGTTTATTTTTTTTATAGGTCGATTTGGAATGCACAAATGAAAGGAGTACACTTGCTCTGTTTAGTCACAGGAAACTCTCTGTGTACGTTAATTAAAGCTTCTAGAAACACGCAAGCTTCATTGTTCATAAAGCCTCCACTTAAAATCCCTACAATATCTAATACAATCTCAAAATGCCTTTATTTGAAGCTACCGAAATAGATATGTATATCGAATTCCATGTATTTCAGGGCAGTGGGAAATGCCACAGCTGCTTTTGCAGTAGCAGTTCTTGAGGGTAGCACACAGCCTGGTGTTTGGTTTCCAGAAGAGGTACACAAAACAACTAAATACTTATGTTATCTAGACTTGAGGTGAGTGTTGGATATGACGGGTATGTGTCGAACACAAATATGCTCCCATTCCTAACGTGTGTCGGCATGGTTACTTTAGAAATATAACTAGTTTGGCTAACATAGATTGATATAATTAAATACAAAGTTTATATTTAAATGTTCTATGAATCTTACTTCAAAATCTTTATATAGCCTGAAGGAATTGCAGTTGAGGCTAGAGAAGATCTGCTGAAGCGAGCTGCACAAGGAACAATAGCCTTTGTGATGAATAAGTATGTTCCAAAAGTTAAATACTTACCTATCTTTCATTCATACTCTTTCTCTAACTGGTTGTTTTGATCCATAGGCCACCATGGATGGTGGAAACAGATCCAAAAGAGCTTGGATTAGGAATATATCTATGAGAATGCTCAAAACAGAGTCGCGTGCTGGTCACTTTTCCGGCTTTAGATTTCCCGAAATGTATCAGAGGTACGAATTCTACTTAGCATTGTCGGTATCGATGACTTGTCGATCCTTGTGACTCAACTGATTTGCTGAGCTTTGTTTGCCGATGTCAGATGCTGGAAATTACATATAATTTGAGATCATTGCAATTTTAGTACCTTCAGCATGGGACACTTTTGAAAGGAGATCAAGTGATATTCTGCTGGAGTCATTTACTTTTACAGTTTTCAATTCTTGGTTGAATCGAACCGATCTCAAAAATCTTAATCCTACTTTATTTCTATTGTTAAGTGTTGAGAATGTACTTTCGAAAACATACGAGGTGGTCAAAAAACGTTCCTAATATCACCTGTTTCTTAATTTAAAAGTTATTGACTTCTCCATGTTCAATTCCCTTGTATTACAAGGTTGGTATCATTACCAAAATCTCTTTGATGCTTTGGTTGATTCAATTTTTTGTTTTCTACAGAAATTGGAGGGGGTGGATTGCTAATGTGTTGCGATTAATTGGTCACGAGTCGGATTGGCTTAATGATAATGTTGAGGCCCTAAAAACTTAAAGATCTTATATTCAAGTCTCGCGGTGCATGTGTTTGTCGTAGCCTTTTCGAACTCAACATTAATAAAATCAACGGAGTCGTCACTAATTTTTTTGAGGTGGGATTGGATCACCTAAAAATTAGTTATTTTAATAAAAATATTTTATTTTATTTAAACAACAATTTTGGTTTGCGAAAATAAAAAAAAAATGAGTTTGAGAGTCAGTTACGTGTGGGGACGGGTGAGCACCCCACAACACCCAAAAATTGGTACCCTGTCGATTACAAGTGGTCTTAATGACGGAATTTGCATGTTCGTGTAAATTTTAAATTATTGTCCATTTATGAACATGGGTTCATTTTAACGGCCCCACCGTTCGGAGAGTAAACTATAATCATCGCCAACATTTCTGGCGCTAACCCGTTTGCCCCTTTTGGTGGGACAGTTGATGTGACCCTAACCAGCATCGTATTCCTTCATGCTTTGCTCACACCATTAAGATTTCCATAATTGATCTTAAGGGAGTTCTTCCTAACTTTATCTTATATTATCTTATATATGCATTATATTATATTATGAACATGCATTCACATCTTATACGATTGAATAATCATTTCATTTATATCATTCTTATGCATGTTATGAATGCATTTAGTGTTTCACATCATACTTACGTTATTATAATATGAGTTGTATATTATATGATTAAGATGTTCATGCAGCATAACCTATAGTTCACATGTTTATGTTTAATGCATGATTAGTTTGCATCATAGGTTATACATCCCAATTACATAAGTATGTTGCTGCATTTTCATATTTACTTAGGCATGCATCATATACATGTTATAGCATATGTTTTAGTTATATAATATAATTCTAATATATGTTATGTTTTGTTTTGGAGGGAACCAACGGCTAGAATTTCAAAGCTAAGGGACATACTTGTTCATGCACCAAATGGCTAGGAGATAAAAGGAATGCAATGTTTCATCAAATGATACTTCTTCAAGTCATGCGTGTTCACTAAAGGTTGTGACTTTTCATTAAAAGGTGTAACCAAAAGTCATATATTCATCAAAGAATACTTTTTCAAGTCATGCTTTTTCACCGAGAGTTGTGACCCTTCACCAAGAGTCATGTCTCTTCGTCAAAGGTCACCTACCAAACATCATGTCTTTCCATTAAAAGGTGACATTCAAGTGACAAACCTTTGCTTGAAGAATTGCTCTCAAAAGACACTATTTCTCCAACGTGCCTCTTCATGAAAGGTCACCAACATCAAACATCATGACTCTCCAAGTTGTGCTCTTTCATAAAACTATCATTTCATTAAAAAGGTATATCCCAAACAAGGTCCTTTTTCACTTAAGGGTGGACGGTAACATTGGCGCCAAGATGGGAAGACATGTGCATTCAAATCCAATCATCATGTGATTTTAAGGAGTCATTTATCTATTCAAGCATAGCCGAACTATCATGTGCTCATTCGGCCACACCCTTTGTAAATTATAAATAGAGTTTTGCCTTGACATTTGTACACAACTCATTACATTAAATACAAAGTATATTTGTGAGAATTTTTTTTTTCTTTTAAGAACTATATCGACTTATCGAGTCTTGTACTTGTGGCATCATCTCTATCTTTGATACTTGCGGTTCCTAGTTTCATAATTAGAGGGTCCAAGCCCTATTCCACCCGATCAAATGTTCCTATAAGATTTGGGTCTATGCTCTTTATAGCGTAGGTTCTTCCTTGCTCCCAAGATCATTCTTTTTTTATTTGTTCCCATGATTTGGGTCTTTTTTTTTTCTTTTTTGTAGTCTTCTTGTATTGCAAGGATTACTTACTTGCTTCTAACAATTGAAAAATTATCAATCAAGCATTCTTCACCAATAATACAAGAGTGTCGTGCATTAACACCGCATTGCAATTTATATGTCTAATATAGATTAAACATGGCATAAAGGCATACTTGTTAGAAAATTATTGTTTCTCATTTTACCCTATCCTGATGAAATTACTATTAACCTAATAAAATAGTCTAACTAAATTTTATTATAATGATTCAAGTTTGGTTAAGTGTCAATTAAAGGAGATTAATTCTACAGTGAAAAGGGCAGCTAAACTATACGAAGAGTTTTAATTTAAAGGTTCAAAACAAAACTAAGGCTTAAACTAAAGAACCTAATCCTAAGGGTTTTCGACTAACTTAAAGATTTAACTAAAGAACTAACATCACAAGTTTTAGAAAAGAGAATAAATTAACAAGATACGTGAAAAACACATGAATTTAAATTGCGTAAAATTAAATAAATACAAGGAAATGAATAAAATAAAATATCAAGGGAAAGTGGTAAAACATGATTTTTTTAAAGTGCATCATCCCATAAATCGGGTAAACACTTGGTAATCGAGCCGATTTTACAAGAAAATATGAATTTTAAAAAGGGGCGAGAATAGTAAAAAAATGGTATAATAAAAAGGGCTTAGTTAAAATAATAATAATAATAATAATTCGGTTTTAAAAAATAAAGATTGAAACAGTGACCAAATTGAGAAAATATTAAAATCAGAAGCCAAATTTAACGAAAACAGTGACCATTTTGAAACAATGGAAAACATGGTATCTTGCGGAGCAAAAAAGAATGGGACGAAGGGATTTAATGAGTGTAATTAGCCCACTTTGTTTTAAAACAAGTGGGTATAAAACCCAATTTTATAAACACCCTTCATAATTCTCCTTTCAAAATTTTTGGATCAAAACAACCCTCCTCTTCTTCTCTGAACGCATTCAAAGCGTTCTTCATAAAATGAAGAACACGGTGGTCGTTCAGCGTCGACCACCGTTCGACGGTGACGAAGATTTAAAAAATCCTTTTCGATTTTCTTTTTTAACACAAACTCAAATTCCCTTTTAAAACCTCCCCAAAACCTTTCGAATAACCCTAGATCATTAAAAAATATTCAAATCTCAGAAAAATAAAACAATTTTTTTCGACGGCCTTCATTCAAGTTCCAGCGACCATAGGATGTGCTCCCATCATCGGGGGTGTGGCCTCGAAGTGTCGGGCATGGTAGAAAAGGCGGTGATTAAAAAAACGAGTAAGATTTTTCCCTTTTCATTCAATATATTCAAATAAACAAAAAAAGATAAATATATAAAAATAGTAGAGATGCCTAGAAAAATGCTTGCTTGCTTCTTGTATTCCTTTAAAAATTCGTAGTGTAAAATTACAATGGATGAATCGGACACTGCTTCCTCGCCAAAAATAAGACAATAGTTCATTGATTTGTTGTGAGAATTTAAAGACGTCTTCGCCTGGTCTTATCAAGATATGCCAAGATTTGATACAAATATAGTGGTGCATAAGCTACTCATAAGGCCAAAATATAAACCGGTTCAACAGAAGCTCAGAATATTGAAACCGAAAATGGTATTGAAAATTAAAGAAGAGGTACAAAAAATTAAAGAGTACGTGGATGACATGATCGCCAAGTCCCTAAAGAAGAGCATATTCAAAACTTGATAAACTTGTTCCAAAGATTGAGGAAGTCCAACCAACTTGAAAATATGTTTAAGGGTTTTTAAAAGGCTTTGGAACAATTTAAAATGTCTTTAAAGTAGCCAAACCCATAAATTTAATGTTACCATACTGATACGGTTCATACTGTATCGATACACCTTAGGGTTTCAGCTACAGGAAAATTTCAGTACCCAAAACTCGTACTGATACTTCTCTGCCGTATCGATAGGGTATGCTTTAAAATACCCAACGATTAGTTCGTGTACCGATACGGTTGTATCGCGTATTGATACACCCAACTACCCCCAACGGTCAATTTCCCAACGGTCTTTTAAATTGCAGGACCGTACCGATACACTTACATGCGTATCGATACACATCAGCTGGAAGTACTCAACGACTAATTCCTAAAAGGGGTCGTATCGATACGGATATCCGAGTATCGATACGCTAAGCTGCAGAACTGTATTTATGGTGGGAAATAAAGGTTCCAACGGCTCCAATTCATCCCTAATAGCTAGTAACGGCTATGAACTCAAAGAGGAGTATAAAAGGGACCTCCAAGCATCAAGAGAAGACTAATGCTTCAATTGTCAATAACAATATGATGTCAAATGTGTCTTAGTGCTTTATTTCCTATTCTTTGTATAGACAACACTTGTGAGCCAAAATTGTTATATTTTCTCAAGTGTTTAGGTTTGGGTGAGTGAGCTTAAGAGTGCAAGCAAATACCTTGTGATAGGATTTTTAGTTTGTTTTTTTTTTGTTTCTCTTGTAAAGAGTGTTTGGTTAATCTTTGGGTAGAAAGATTAACCGTTTGTAAGGGTTTCCTCATAAGCTTAGAAAAGGGGACGAATCAATTAGTGAATTGGTTGGAAAATCTTTAGTTGGAGCTAAGGTTGTGGATGTAGGTGCTTATTCGAAGCCCAAACCACTATAAAATCATCGTGTCATTCATTTTTGGTTTCCACAAATCAATCACCCAAAAATCCAACTTCTCCACCACTTGACAATCCATTTCGGTTGAAGGAAATCGAGCCTATCAAGCCTAACAATTTGTATCAGAGCGAGGCTCAATCAAAATGAATTAACATCCTATTGAGACGATCCAGGAAGCTCGATACATCAATTCAATCAACCGGTTGAATGGTGCAATCCATCGACAATCCATCATTCTTTGACGGGACCAACTATGCCTATTGGAAGACAAGAATGATGTTCTTCATAAAATCCAAGGATTACAAGCTTTGGGATATAGTTGAAGATGGTCCGTTCGTGCCACAATGAAGAAAGTCGGATTAGAGTGCGGATGATCGCAAGAAGATGAAGCTTAATTGAAAAGCTTTGCACATCCTCTTTTGTGCATTTAGCCCCAACATCTATGAGAAGATGTCTTCTTGTGAAAATGCCAAGGAAGTATGAGACAAGCTTGAAGTCACATACGAGGGAACCAACGAAGTAAAGGAGACCAAAATTGGTCTTCTCAACCTAGAGTATGAAAGCTTAAAGATAGACCCAGATGAAGACATCACGAGGATGTTCGACAGATTCTCCATAATCGTCAATCAACTCAAAGGTCTCAAAAAAGAGATTTCGGAAGACAAACTCGTTCGGAAGTTGATCTATTCACGTCCCGAATCATGGGAGTCCAAGAAGACCGTAATTATAGAAGCAAAGAACTTGAAGGAGCTCAAGCTTGATGAGCTCGTTGGATCATTGCTCACATAGTATATAATACTTGCCACTTAAGTTATTTATCACAACTTAGCATAGTCATGGATTTTTTTAAATGTATTGGATGTCAAACTTAGCATTTCAAAGTGCGGGCTGCTAAACATATAATGTACCAAACATATACATGTTAAGGTATTTAAACAAATCTTGACCATTTAAGCATCCAATTCAATCACAAGTATGTATTCAAACAACCTTGACTATTTAAACATCCAATTCAATCACAAGATTGCATTCAAACAACCTTGACCATTTAAGCATCCAATTCAATCACAAGAATGTATGCACCTTATCAAAGTGTATCTATTCCCCAAAAAGATACATTTTTTCTTATTAGGCAAGTCACTGTTATAATTCCTTTATTTAACTTATAAACTTTCTTGATTTCTTTTTATCATAACCTATTAATCCATAAATTACTTATCACACAAGTCATCCAATAAGTACCATAACTTAAGTTTCTTGGCATGAAAGACATCAAACATATCATATCTTAAACATGAGTTACTTAACTTGTAGGATATCAATCATAACATATCAAAGGCATGTGATATTTGTTTATTAAGTTATCAAGATAGCTTATTTGTTAGAATTACAAATATCTTTATTTTGACTTTAACATAGCCTTGAGAATCAGCTTGGGTACACGAATCCCCAACCAACTGTCGCCAAATAAAATGGTACTCACAGTACCGGTCAATCCCTCCTACTGTCACCAAGTGACCACAACACTTCCCTTCTACTGTCGCCAAATAAGGACCGTAGTCCACCCCAAACATGAGCTCTATGGACTCTATGCATTGCCAACTATACATACGACTGACTCGAAACCAAGGCTTTTAAATTAATTCACATCTTAACAGATTCATAGATGAGCTTAGCTTCTTATTCAGATAATCGGATAACTTATCACATTGCTTGACTTATCAAGCCTATAAGTAAGTATAGCTCCCAATATGAGCATAGCTTCAAATTCTTATTCTTATATAACAAGACTTATACAAATCATATCAATGTTTTCAATTCAATAATATCGTATCAAGGACAATATGAGTAAGGCTTCTTAGTCAAAATATCATATGAACAAGATTATTATTCTTTTCCTATTAGGCATGTAATTAATTTATGAATTCCACAATATATCATTCCTTTTTACTCGAATAGGAGCATAACAAATTACTATCAACCATGTACCATGTGTAACGCCCGGGTTTAGGGGCTAGGTGAAAATAATATTTTAGTATTGTCTCGGGTTTCGATTTTAATATTTTATTTATTAAAATAATGGTTTGGGCCTCGGGTTTTAAGATTTGGACTAATTTTAAATTGAGCCCAAAAGCCATGGATGGCACTATTGTGGTTTCCCTTTTTCTTTAAGGGCATTTTGGTCATTGAACATTAAATTTTTAAACAATTATAAAATAAGGGTTAAGTCATCATCTTCTTCACTTCTCTTCCATTTCATTCCAACGTCAAAAATCTCTCTCCCTTTAGAGATACTATTTCATTCCATAACTCATCCGTTTTTGAAGATTTTTCAAAGGTAAGGACGTTTTTGACTTGTCCTTGTTATTCTCTACATGTTGATACCATTTGTTTTCATTTTTATACATGTTTTGAGATTTGAGGTTTGGAGGGTTTTGGATTCAAATATGTTATTTTTGATGTCTTTAACCAAGTTTTCTATTTGTTTAAGTTATATGAGTTGTCTACACTCAAAAAGGATCAACAAAAATCGATTTTTACAACGTTTTATGGAATTTTCGGATTTGGGGAAGAATGAGGTTTTTGAGAGGTTTTAAGTTGAGTTTTGGGGATGTTTTAGGTGAAATTTTGATGGCTGATGATTAGACTATATGTAAGTGTTGTTTTGGAGGCTTTATGGAGTAAATTAAAGTTTGGAATCATTGGTTTGAGGGGTGTTTAGGGGCTGCTCGAGATTATGGATTTTGATGTTGTGTGCTTGGTATGTAATTGTGTTGGTTACTTTGGAATATGGACTGAATTGGGATTATTTAAATTGTGTTGAAATGTGTAGAAATGAGAAAGTTGGTTGGTGAAGCTTCGGGGACAAATTGAGGATTTCGGAATTTGTGAGCTTGGTCTTCGATCTTCTTTTGGGTAGCAACGGTGAGTAGAATTGTTGAATTATGCGTTGTGCTCGATATGGATTCTCTTGGGGTTGGGTGGGACCTTGAAGGGTCACCTAAACCCGTGTGTAAGCCTCTCTACTCTCATGTTGTTGTGGTATGATGAATGTTTATAATTCATGAGCTTTAAGTGCATGTGAGTGGTTAATTGTGTAGTTGAGTTGAGTTCATGCCTCACGTGATGGTTGTCGTTGCTCCGGTGATGTGTAGTCCCGCCGGTAGCAAAAGTATAAGACTCCGGTGATGTGTAGTCCCACCGGTAGTCACTGGTTGGGTATTCCTTTGATGTGTAGTCCCATTGGAAACTCACTAGTTGAAACGGTGATGTGTAGTCCCACCGTACTTGTATGTTGGTTGTGCTTGTGCAAACCATGTGTGTTGTTGTTAATGAGATTTATTCTTGTGCATTCATTGTCTTCTTATATATAAACGTGTTTTGGAAAAACTGTGCGTTGTGAATTGTAGAGTCTCTCTCACTAAGCTATTTGGCTTACGCTCTCTTTGTTTCCAACGTGCAGATCGTTAGAGTTCGGAAGGCAAGCGGGTGAGGAAAGAGCTTTTGGAGTTCTCAAGCTAGTTACAAGTATGGGTTGTGTTTTGATAAATTGCCTAGACAATGGGGTATAGAGTTTAGAAAGTTGTAATTAAGCTTGAGATGTTGCTTGTGTAAATATGTCTTAATATGTATGCCTTTTAAATGATTAAGGTTGTTTTGATGGCATGTTCTTTATGATATGTTGTTAATGCCTTATGTTGACGCCTAAGTGTTCGTTGGGAGGCTTATAACCATGTCTTTGAATGATGTTCGTCCATGTCGGGTGCCTTGTATGACTATATTTTAGTTAATAGAGGTGGTATGAATGCTTGTATGTGTCTATGGAGGTATTGTTATGCATCTAGAGTGTGAGCCTTATGTGTTTTTGCTGAAATTAGAGTATTGCAAAGCAGGGCGTATCGATACGCTCAAGGGTGTATCGATACGTTCTTGCCTGCAGAACTCAATTTTGGCTGGGCGTATCGATACACTGGGGTGTATCGATACGGTATCAACTCTCTGGAATTCAAGACAGGCTGAGTGTATCGATACACAAGGGTGTATCGATACGGTCCCAACTCTCTGAAATACAGAGGAGTTGGTAGGTTCAGGTCGTATCGATACGGGGTTGTAGCGTATCGGTACGGTTCCATTTCGTTGACCTCGAAATGTTGACCGAGAAGGGCGTATCGATACGCTCAAGGGTGTATCGATACGGTCTTCCCTGAGTTGACTGAGATGGTTGACTTTGGTCAAGGCGTATCGATACCCTTTGTATGTGTATCGATACGTCCTGCTTAAAAGGGAAAATTTGGTTGTTCAATTTGCATGACTTGTGGGTTTTGTATCCGTGTTTTTTCGCTGTATGTCCCATCACATAGGATTTATTACATGCATCTAAAAAAATAGGGTTGCTAACCGAGGGGGAACCTTAATTGGTTTTCGCTCGGTTTTCCCCGTGTAGCCCACTTGGACCGGTCATCCGGCCAGACCGGGACGAGGGGGTTACACCATGTATAGATATCATTGTAAGCATATGAACAAGTTCAAATAAAGCATATCATGATCAAGAGTTACATACCATCATACTTTATCATTTAAGGACTTACCTCAAGTCCAAGCTTGCTTATGCACAATATAATCCAAGATAAAACAATGAAATAAAATCACCAAGAAATGCGCAGGAAGGTTACTAGCCTATCCCGAGACTTTAAACTACACTCACAGTTAATGTTGAGCTAATTTTGTTCTCGAATTATAATCCCCTTTTGCTTATCCATAGGTTGACCCACTTAGCTCTTACACCATCAATTTCTTCTTGGTTTAGATGCAATACAATACAATTTCATATAAGAACCAAACTTATTAACCTTCCACTACATACCTTAATCATATAGGCATACACATAGATTTAACTAAACTACCTAATTCATTTGCTTTCATGCTCATATTCACCAAGACATTTCTAATGTATTTATATACATCCAAGATCTATCCAAAACACATGTATACACTTATTATGCACAATAATACAATCCATTCAAATCCATACCAATGCCAAATAATCCCTATAACACATGTAACTCCTTAACATTTATCAAAACATTCCATTCTTATTCATATTGATACAAAACAGCCTTATAATGTTTATATTCACAATTTTAACCATAAAACAGTCCACTAATGTATTATGTCTAAGCAAAACAGTCTCTTACACATATACATATAGTTAAACACATTAAAGTAACACTTGATACATTAAACTCATACAAAACAATCCCTTATCTTTTCATGCTTATTAAAATAGTCCCAATTTCATATATGTATAGAAAATAGTCCTGAAACAGTTGTATATGTATATTTACATTTCAAAACAGTCCCAAACTCACACACACACACACATATATATATATATATATATATATATATATATAGAAAACAGTCCTGAACCAATTCGAAATAGAGTATAGAGATCAAAACTCATGGAATTTGTTTACTATGTTACTTGATAAATCTTGTCACTATATGAAAGTTGCCTACATACAGTAAAACCTCTATAAATTAATATTCTTTAAATTAATAAACTCTATTAAATAATAAAATTTTCCGGTCCCGACTTGGGCCAATGTAAAAAATCATCAAATTCGATAAGTTAATAATATAATAATTTTTTAGAGATTCCCTTTATAAATATAAAGGTCCCATCAAAATAAAAAGTTGTGAAGAGTTGTTGCCGCATTCAATGCTTCCTTCCGCGTGACTAGTTCAAGTGGTGTTGAATCATCTTCAACTTCATCATTAGTAGAACTTTCAACAATAGTAGCCACAATTTCCTCTAAACTTTGAACTTGTAAACATTCGCCATTTTCGCCTGAATAATC
Organism: Hibiscus trionum; assembly: GCA_030270665.1. Lineage (NCBI taxonomy): Eukaryota > Viridiplantae > Streptophyta > Magnoliopsida > Malvales > Malvaceae > Hibiscus > Hibiscus trionum. The sequence goes on along the minus strand of BSYR01000026.1, from coordinate 31,655,269 downwards.
CAACAAGTTATTGAGGTCCATTTTATTGCGATATCTATTTTCTTTTAATTAATAAATTATTAATTTATCGATATATTAATATTTTTCTAAATTAATAAAATTTCATGGTCCCAATGGTATTAATTTATAGTAGTTTTACTATATATATATATATATATATATATATATATATATATATATATATCTTCTCCTAGACAAATAGCTAACCATTCTCACGTATATGATCCATTTAAATTGTATGATCAACCAATTGTTCAAGAAGGACTTCTTAACAAGAATTCAATGTCTCTAAATCAAACACTAACATAACATGCATGAGACATACACATGAATATTTGAGCTTCTAAACTCAAATTTTTCAAGGATTCCATGGCTATCATCTTAGCTCTCTCTCTCTCACTTTTGGTTCGGTCACTAAAGGATGAAGGAGACAAATTTGGGGTTATCCCCCTTATGGCCGAACCTCTCCCATCTTGTCTTCAAGATAGAATGACATGTGTACACACCCTTGGTCCTAAAACTATTTAGCATACAACTATAGAAATCTCACCGCAATTTGGTTTAGTCCTCTCAAAATGGTCATCCAAATTTTCATACTTTCAATTCAATCCCTACACACTTGATTGATCTCGATTGATTTTAAATTCTAAAGCAATTTAATTAATGATCCAATATTGCATACTCCTAAGCTAGAATTTAGGGATATCATATTAACACATTTGTCTATATGACACTGCTATGTTAGGGGCACTGTCATGTAGGTTTGTCATGTCATTTTAAGCCATTTAATGTTAGTTGACTAATAATTTTCATCCACAGAGAGATCATTTTGACCTAAAATGAAACGTTGAAGCTTAAAATTTTTCAAAATAAATAAAGACCAAAAGGATTATTTAGTCAAATATTAGAAACATTTTTAACACTTTAGGAAAAACATAAGTACGTGATCCACAATTTTCGTGTAATAACCCATCTCGTTTCACCTTAAAAAAATAAGAGTAAATTATACTGGTGGTCACCCAACTATCTCTGTTTTCCTATTTTGGTCCCTCAACTAATTTTTTCGTCAAAATCGTCCCTTTTGTGAGATATTTTTCCTGTTTTGCTCCCCTACCATTAAAAACTAACGGAATTGCCGACGTGTATTTTTTTTAATAATTTTTAATATTATTTTATTATTTTCTCTCTCCTCCTTATATTATTTTTAAAGTTTTTATTTAATCCAATGTGGTGGTGACATGTGTCACTACCACAACAAAGAAATAAAATTGGATTTCATTAAAGGGGAGAGCTAGGATTCAAACTCGCACCCCCAAGAGAAGAAGCAAACATGTTTAACCGCTGGGCTAAGCACTTCATATTTATTTGTTTTACCACAGATTAATCTTAAATTAAAGAAACGAACCCAAAAAATATATTAAATAATTATTTATTTTATTTTTTATAAATTTAATATTAATTTATTTAAAAAGGATCTTAGATCATTTAAAAATAATAAATAAATATAATTTAAAATTTATATTATATGATAAATAAATATTATTAATTTAGTAGCTGAAAACTCTTTCCTTAAGCAAAAGGCTCGTGTCACTTGGATTCAAGAAGGGGATTCAGGATCTCGGTTTTTCCATAACGCAATAAAATCCAAGTGCAAGAGGAATACTATACGATTGCTTGTGGATGAAGATGGTAATCGTCTTCACACTTTTGATGATATGGCTTTTGAGATGACCAAGTTCTTCACTTGTCTAATAGGAAGCAAAGATGACAATGTTTAGGACTGTTCTGTTGAATCTATCTTCGATCTTTTGCAACAAACTCTTCCTTCTGAAGATGTGTCTGCTCTTTCTCGGCCTGTCAGGGATTCAGAGATTAAGGATGCTCTTTTAAATAAAGTATTGACAAGAGTCCGGGACCGGATGATTATAAAGTTGGCTTCTTTCGTGTGGCATGGGATATTGTTGGAGGTGATTTCCTCAGAGCTATCCAGCATTTTTCCAGATCTCTTACATTCTTCCGTCCTTCAATGCTACAACTATTGCCTTGATTCCGTAGGTGACAAATGCTTCCAAACCTAAGGAGTTCCGGCCCATCTCATGTTGCTCAGTGGTCTAAAAAAACCATCACCAAGGTTCTTGTCTCCCGACTAATTGAACACCTACCATCTCTGATTTCCCCTAATTAGTCTGCGTTTATTGAAGGCAAAAGTATTACAGACAACGTTCTCCTTGCCTAGGAAACCGTAAAGGGCTACTCTAGATCATCCCTTTCTTCGAGATGTGCTATTAAGGTTGACCTTCAAAAAGCCTTCGATTCCATTGACTGGTCTTTTTTTCTTAAGGTTCTTGAAGCTATTGGCCTACCCTTACAGTTTAGAGAGTGGATTACTGCGTGCATCACTACATCTCGTTTCTATATTTCTCTCAATAGAACTTTTGTAGGATTCTTTAGGGGCAAGAGAGGGGTCCGACAGGGCGACCCTTTATCTCCCTACTTATTTGTTCTGGTTATGAATGTCTTGTCTTCTCTTTTGAATAACGTTGTTAAGCAGGGTGTATTCAAATATCATCCAAAGTGCAAGCGCATTGGTCTCACTCATCTGTGCTTCGCGGATGACCTTCTGATTTTTTGTAGAGGGGACTCGGACTCGGTTCTTAGAGTTCTCAGTACCTTGGAGGTCTTTTACAGATACTCAGGCTTGAAGTTTAACGCTTCCAAATCTAAATTGTTTGTTTCGGGTATTTCACCTCCTTGCCTTGCTGATATTACTGCGAACTCTGGTTTTATGATTGGCAATCTCCCTATTCGATACTTGGGCATCCCTTTGGTAACAAAGAAGCTTTCTGTCAAAGAATGTGGGCCTTTGATCGATAAAATCACCGAAAAGCTAACGACTTGGTCTGGGAAGCATCTTAGTTATGGGGGGCGACTACAGCTTATTTAGTTTGTTCTTTACATCATCACAAATTATTGGTGTAGACAAGTTCCTCTTCCAAAAGCAGTCCTTAAACGAACTGAACATCTATGTTCCCGTTTCTTTTGAAAGGGTTTTGATCAAGCAGCTCATGGTGCACATGTAGGCTGGTCACAAGTCTGCTCCCTCAAGTCTGAAGGAGGGATGGGGCTAAAAAACTTAGAATGTTGGTCTAATGTTTGCTTTCTTGCACTCATTCGAAACATCCTTGCCAATCATGGTTCTTTATGGGTGGTATGGACCAACGAATATGTCCTGAAAAATGTGGACTTCTGGCATGTTGAGGCCAAACCTGACCTTAGTTGGATAATGAAGTAACTTTTGAAGCTACGTCCTATTGCAGCTTCCCTTTTGCTTCTAACCAAAACTGGTCAGTGGTTAAGCCTAGATGGATCTGGGAGATGATTCGTGAAAAGAAAGAAAAAGTTCCTTGGCATAGATTGGTTTGGTTTCTCCTTCGCATACCCAAACATGCTATAGTCAGCTGGATGGTTATCCTTGACCGCCTTCCCACGTACGACATGTTACAGAAAATGGGTCTCTCGGTGGCTAATACTTGCCTCTTATGTGGCTCTGATGCTGAGTCTAGAAGCCACTTCTTCTTTGACTGTCCCTTCTCACACTTTGCTTGGTTGCATCTCTTGCAACTCTGCAATATCTCTCGGCCTGTGCTGGACTGGAATGGAGAGCTTGCTTGGGCCACTTCTCACTTCAAGGGTAAATCTCTTCTTTCCACTATTCTTAGACTTTCCTGTAATGCTCTCATTTATAGTATCAGGCTGAAGCGGAATGCTCGACAGTTTAGGGGAAAACTCAAACTATCGTTGACATTGTTCTACACGTCCAAGATATTATACGTTTACGTTTATGTTACAAAAAAATAGATAGAACCATACAGGCAAACACCGACCTCTGTATAGCTTGGAATCTAGAGTAGTTTTCTTTTACTTACTCTCTTGTAAAGAACTCTTTTGTACATGGTAGCAGATTTCCTACTTTCTTGGATAAATATACACAACACTTATTCAAAAAAAATATTATTAATTTAATTTTTAATGTAATTTAGTATTACTTTTCTAAAATAAATAAATAATGATTTAATTAATTTTGTCATATCGAACAAAGTGAAAAGATGAAATCTAGTTTAATTTTTAATTTTAATCACAAATTAGTTAAATATAATTTAAGTTAAAAGTATTACATTTTTTTAGTTTAACTTGGTGTTTAAATATTTATCAATAAGGTTTTGTGTTCGAATAAGATAACTGATTATTTAATATATTTTTTAGGTTCGTTTCTTTAATTTAAGATTAATCTGTGGTAAAACAAATCAATACGTAGTTCTTGGCCTAGTGGCTAAACATGTTTGTTTCTTCTCTTGGGGGTGCGGGTTCAAATCCCAACGCTCCCCCTTAACAAAATCTAATTTTATTTTTTTGTTGTGGTGGTGACATTGGTTCAAATAAAATTTTTAAAATAATATAAGGAGAAGAGAGAAAATAATAAAATAATATTAAAAAATATCTAACGGAAGGGACGATTTTGACGAAAAAATTAGTTGGAAACTAAAACAGAAAAACGGTGATAGTTGGATGACTACCAGTGTAGTTTACCCAAAAAAAAATCATGTTTCAATGAAAAAACATTGACCAAAATATGAAATTTGCAAGTTCCAAGTTCTTCGGTTCTATATTCACAATGGTAAACACTAAACTAAACACCACATCCAACTACAAAGTGAGTGAGAAGTAATTTGTATAACCAAAAGAGAAGTAAATTGAACAAAAGTCAATGGTGTCAACTGACTCACTTTTCACTAATCTATTAGGATGCAGATTTCATGTAATGGTATAAATTATTAGGAAGTTATATTAAAAATTTAAAGGTATGAAATTATAAAATTTTAAAAGGTGTGAATTTAAATTATTAATAGAAAATATAAAAAAATACATAAATTATATAGAGTTTAAAATTTCTAAAGAATGCAACTACCCTTCCAACATCTCCTCCATCCATCCCTGGCGTGCCACTTAAAGGCCAGAAAATTTGTACAAAAGATGATAAGCTTGAACGACAATTTGATTTTTCTTGTTGTAAAAGCTCTGTATATTGACTTATATAAAACCTGTGTTTGGGACAATATCAACTGGTTCACGCACTTGTCTAGAAAGTGTGACCAAAACTCATTTTTAGGCAATTTCATTGGCATCTCTTATTTAATTTGGCTTGCTATTTACTTCATTGGCATCTAAGTAAAGTTCCACATACTTTCAATGATAAAATTTAAATTAAAATATTTGAGACGATATTATTGAAAGAAGTAACCTTCTGCACTTAATATTTTTTTTGTACAACACAGATAGAAAAAAAGCCAAAAGGAAAAATAATCCTCAAAATATTTTCTAATAATCCTCCAAAAATGCTTTTAAGGTTTGACTGAATTGTCACTTTGACCTCTATTCTTTTTGTGAAGCAATTTAGCCCTGAACGTTTTATTTTGGGTCAAAATAGCCTATCCGTGAATGAAAACGGTTAGTCAACTGACAACAAACAACTTGAAATGACTTGGCGGAATGACACGTCAGAAGAAAAAATATTTTATATTTTATACAATTTTTTAAAATCATTTATGACTGATGTGTCATTCTATAAAGTTAGCATATTTGCTTATATGACACAGTCATTGCGGTGTGCACTGTCATGTAGGTTTGCCACATCATTTCAAAGTCATTTATCGTTGGTTGACTAACAGTTTTCATCCGCAAAGGGACCATTTTGACCAAAAATAAAACTTTAAGGGTTAAATTACTTAAAAAAATAAGAAGCTAAAATAATAATTTAGTTAAACGTTAGGAGCATTTTTTGGCATTACGCCTTTATGTTAAGAATAACATACAAGCGTATCATAAAAACTAAATGAAAATACAAATTTCTCAAATTAATAGGACTGCAACTGCAATTTCATAGCCTTAAAGATAAGTCAAGCTGACTAAACTCCTCAACGTTCTCAGTTCTGTATTCCATGGAAACATAGTTCACATCTCTTCTCCCATAGCTCATTTCTCCACCAAACCCACCAGCTTGACCTTGTTGTTCAAACGGAGCCGATGGCGACTGTAGACGTTGACCATGAGCCCTGAAAACCGAGCTCAGCTCTCTGCTTTTCTTGGCAAGTGTCCGTTCTAGTTTGTGCGCATTTTGGTGGCCTCCAAGTGCTTGTGAGCTATGAAACTTTCTTTTGCAATAATTACAAGAGAAAATTCGAGGTTCAGCTGGGCTGCGGGGCGATGACGAGGACGACGATGGTTCGAGGACAAGCTCGAGACGAAGAGAGGTGTTAGGCTGATAATCCATTACGTGAGAGAGGAAATTTCAACCAACTTATAATAAACGGAATTAAGAGAGATCGAATAAAGCTGAAGCAATAGAATGGAAGAGTTTATAGGCAAGCATTATACTATGAGCCTGAGGTGCAAAGGTTCACTGTTCCTGCAACCACAAGTAGTACTATGAGTTAAAAAGAGAGAGACAGACAGTTATGTGCAAAGATCAGTGGGGAATCCAAAGGTTGTCGCCTCCATTAATGGCAATTTTCTAATCCTTTGTTGTCGGTCCAACCAAATAAATTTCACTCCACACTTTCAATATATTCATTGGAAGTTCTCTTTATATATTGAACCTTACACTCTCCTTTATTTGGAAATCAGATTGGATGATGCACTAATCAACTTTCCAAGAAAGTAGACCCAAAGTTATAGGTTTTATAATGAATGCACTTTTCTTTTTCTTTTTTTTTTTGAAAAAAGGCTCGATATTTATTGATGAAAATCCTTTGCCCGGTGCCTCATTAAAAAATCCCCCTAGCCTAAGTTGGGGGAAAAAGAGTGCAACCCGGGCAAAGGCAAAACATAACACCCATTCGATCTATATGAGCAGACGCACAGCGCAATAATATGACCAAAATACAGATTAGACACGCAGTGGCAATATTACACAATCCTCACCCGCCATTTCATTAAGGAGTTTCGGCTCGCACAAAGTCTAGCCGCTGAACGTGCGCTGGACCTGACAGAGAATACGCCAGAACAACCAAATGATCTGCTCAACCGCTAGCATAGATTCGCGACAGTCATGGAAGACAGTCCCTCCCCGAAACCTATTCAACGCCCAGCTCTCCCTGCTTTAAGTCAGCTGCTGCGCTGTTGATCCAGACCCAATTGACACCCCTACGCGCACCTTTCCTTGCTAAAAGATGAGCTGTTACATTCGCCTCTCTGTACGCAAAGGTGATTTCCCATTTATATTTCTGTTTGTACCGTGCGCAGAGCTTGATGTTGTCCGCGAAGAGCGCGGGGCACTTTGCCCAGATTATCCTCCAGCATGGATCGATCGAGCTACTATTTGAAGACAGTAAGCGTCCAAAGTCTTTGGGCAAGTATACCTCGTTTGAGTTGCCAGTCCATCTTAGCTCGTCTTTGGGCAGATTCGTGCTAGCCGCCTTCGATAGAACTTTCATAAAAGACTCCCATTGGTTAATTTCCCAGTCAAAAAAACACCTACGGAGTGGAATATTCCACTGCCAAGATCCATCCACCTTTGCTCCATATTCGCACACCTTACCCGATTTCAAAACTGATATAGAGAATATTCTTGGAAAAGCCACCCGTAGAGAGGGGAAATCGGTCCACTGATCTTCCCAGAAATTGATAGACTTCCCATCCCCTAGCAAGAATTTAAGGTGTTTGGTAAATGGGTCGTCGTTGTTCCGAGCTGGTCTTGAGATATTCCTCCACACCCATGATTCTTTTCCAAAGCTGCCCTCGCATGGTGTCAAATTATCATTGGATAACCCATATTTAGCTACGATGACTCTTCGCCATAGCTTGTCATTCTCGGTCCCAAAACACCAAAGCCATTTGTTCAGGAGAGCCTGATTTTTAACCTTTACATCGACCAGCCCCATGCCTCCAAGGTCCCGTGGTAAGCATAAGGTATCCCATTTTATCCAGTGGATCGCTTTAGCTTTGTTATGACCCCATATAAACTTGGCGAACAACCTGTTAAGACTGTTAGCAACAGAAACTGGGGCACGAAAAATGGACAGGTAATACACTGGAAGGTTGCTCAACACAGACTTCACTAAAGTAATCCTCCCGGCCATTGACAACAGCGCGCCCTTCCACCCCTCTAACTTGGACTACACTTTATCCACAATCGGCTTCCATATACTTGAAGAGTTTCGATCAAAACCGAGCGGAAGCCCCAGATATCGTGAAGGGAGCGACTCTGATTTGCATCCCAATTCCGCGGACCAGTTAGAGATTTTTTCCTCTCCCACGTTAATGCCTAGCAAGGTCGTCTTGCCTATGTTGAGCTGCAACCCTGACGCTGCTTCAAATATTCGAATGAGTCTAGCAACACTTTTCACGTTCTCCAAATCCGCTCTCAAGAATAAGATGAGGTCATCCGCGAATTGAAGATGGGTCACCGGAAACCCCGTCTTACCTATCGTGACCCCAGCAAGGACTTTACAATCCACAGCTTTTGATATCAGCGAGCTCAAAGCCTCACCGATCAAGTTAAATAACAGTGGGGATAAGGGGCATCCTTGCCTAAGACCCCTGCTAATATTGAATTTTTTTGAAGGGATGCCGTTTGCTAAGACTGATATAGATGCCGTTGACAAGCACGAGAAAATCCAGGTTCTCCATTTCTCGCCAAAACCCATACATTTCAGTACAAAGTCGAGAAATCCCCAATCTACCGTGTCATACGCCTTTCTGAAATCCGCCTTAAAAATGATCGATTCCGCTTTCCTTTTCCTAAGTTCGTCGATGACCTCGTTTGCTATAAGACAGCAATCTGCAATCTGCTTCCCCGGGGTGAAGGCAAATTGTGTGTCTCCAACTACCTCCCCGATGCAAGCCGACAACCTCCTCGATAAAACCCTTGCCAAAATTTTGTAAAGGCTGCCGACCAAGGATATGGGTCTAAAGTCATCCATACTGCTCGGGTTCTCTCGCTTGGGGATAAGGACTATGTATGAGTGGTTTGTAGGTTTGTTCAACTTCCCTTCACCGTGGAATGCTTCAAAGAACCTCAGCACCCTCTCTTTTAATGCAGGCCAAAAAGCTTTGTAGAAATCTAAATTAAATCCATCGGGCCCAGGGGCCCGGTTCCCGTCAGCAGATTTGATCGCACTCCAGATTTCCTCACCCGTGAAATTCGCTTCCAACATGCCTGCAGCGTTGGTGTCAAGTTTCCTGAGGTTACCCCCAAAAGCTTTGATGCGTATGGTGTTTTTGCAATTATAGATGTCACGAATATGGTCCGCTAATGCCTCTGCAAGTCTGTCCGAGTTTTTAACCACTCTACCACCAATGTTGATTTCACGAATGAAGTTTCTACTGCGTCTCAATGAGGCCGAGAGGTTAAAGAATTTAGTGTTCCTATCACCCTCGTGGAGCCACCGAATTCTTGATTTCTAAGCCCACTCCCTCTCGTCCCTTCTGTGTTTCGCCCACAACGCAGCCTGTAGGGACCTAAGGTCTTGTTGTTTCGCCAAGTCCGTCCTCGTGCTTAAAATGTCATTTTCCAGGACCACAATCTGCTGCTCAATCCCTTTTAGTTCAGTAGCTTCGCGATCTCTGAAAGCCGTGACCCAAGTTTTAGTCACATCTTTAACCGATTTTAGCACCTCACATAGGTCCTTCCCCTGCCCCCTTGCGATCGAGGAATTGATTAGCTCCCAATACTCCGGGATATCAGCCCAATGTGAAAACCATTTGAAAGGTTTTGCAATCCTTTCGAAGCATCTTTCTTTCAATATGATGGCTTTGTGGTCTGATAGTCCCTTCGAGGACGCCATTTGGGTCAGATTTGGCCACCAACTAATAAAGTCCGCCGATAACACGGAACGATCGATTCTGCTTGCCTCCGCACTTCCTCCTCCTCTGAACCACGTGAACTTTCTGCCTTCCAAGGGCAAATCAATTAGACAGTTCTGGTTTAAGAAGTTCTTGAGAACAATACTACCACTCGGATTAAAAGCCGACTCGGCCTTCTCCTCCGCGAACAAGACTGAGTTGAAGTCCCCCCTACGAGGACAGGCATCTGAAGGTCCCCAATAATCATCGAAATACTGTCGAAAAAACTCCTTCTTTCGGCCGGATTATTTGGCGCGTAGATGTTGATTAAGGCACATTTTCGCTTGGACAGATTAAAGTGATCAGTAAGGATAATTGTTCTTTCTAACAACACTTCCTTGTCGATTGTAAATAGTTCCTTGCACCAAATTGAAATCAACCCTCCTGAGGCACCCTTTGAGGGAACAACCGCAAATCCCATGTCTCTGCCCCCAACAATCTCCGCATTGATCCCATCTTCAAACTATTCAACTTAGATTCTTGTAAGAAAATGAGACCCGCCCTGCTGCTTTTAAGAGATAATGAAACTGACCGAAGTTTTTCTGGTCTACCAAGACCTCTAACGTTCCAAGATAAGCATATAAAATTCATAGATTAAACTGAAAAGGAAACGCACACCCAAACCTTATAACCACCCAATTACAGAGGAGCAGCGGTACCGACCTGTCTTTGGGTCATCTGAGCTCTACGGGTAATCTCCTTGAATTGTGCGAAAACTTCTTCCCTGCTGGCTTCGAACTCTACCCCCAGTGTGTTGGAAAGGTTGACTGTAGCAGAAGCCTCGTCGGAGGCACGATCAATGTCTGCTGTCGAAGGTGCCGGGAGGCTATGAGGTAGGGGCATGGCACCCGACCCAGGGACACTGGCCCCAAGAGAGACCTCCCTGAAAGGAGATAAGGCCAATGCGTTTTTTACATATTTGGGCCTGATAACAAAAAGGCATGTTCTTTTATCAAGACAGGGCGCTCCAGGCCCAGTGGACTGGCACGAAGCCGACGTAGCATCCTCCTTGAAGTCAACCCGGATATCTACCAGATGGCCCGAGTTGCTTATTCTATTTTTCTCATCCGACTCATTATTTGTCTTTTCGACTTCGCCGAGTGTTGGGGAATGAGCCGGCACAACATTCTCTGCCATAGTCAGGTTGTCATTTACTCCCACCATCTTGGGACTCGAATCCACAGCCACCACGCCATTAGACATGTGACAAAAATCCTCCTATCGGCAGCTACCCGCTTCGTCACCGGAGAGCTCTACCGACGGCCAGGTTTGATCATAAACCGGAGCGTCCTCATTGATCCACGTTCTCTCGTCCTCATAATCTTCCACAATAACCTTGAGGCAATACTGAACTCCATTAATGAATATGTTGATCCACTGGGGTATATCGGCTTTGAATCTCACCCCAAGAAGCACCCTAGCCCGATCGAGGCTATTTCCTTTGAGCGTGTCTTCATCTACCCGAATCACATTCCCCCATATGCTCACGATGGCTCTAAAAATCGACTCATTCCAGAGGGTGAAAGGGAAATTTTCCAGGTTAACCCAGACCTTGGTCTTCTTCTTCGAGATAAACCTTTCCACGGAGTCAATGTCGTCGAAACATGACATAAGTAGTGAGGCTCTTAGATCCCAGAAAATGGGAACTTGTTCGTCCTCAGCGAAACGAATGAGCACAATGGATCCAGACACTGAGCTTACTGTGACCTTGAACCCCTCAGATATCAGGTAGTCCTGCGCGAAGGCCGCGTCATACATCCCTTTTACAATCCCTATTAGGCATCCCTTGGTCCACCCTAACTCATTTTCAGGGATAGAGAAGTGAAACGGGTCGTTCACCAAGTTAGGGCTAGCTTGACTTTTAGACGGGTGTGCTTCCGGATTTTTTTGATTAATGCCATAGTTATCCATAGCCTTCTCATCATTCCTATCCATAGCAGACCTTCCCGATAATAGAGCTGCTTTGTACGATCTACCATCAGTGGTTCTCCATTCAGCAAGCCCAGTTTTCCTGTCGCAATTAGGGTTGCCGGACGGTTTATTGCGGCGCGAAGTGTCGTTCACCCTAGCATGAAAGACTTGAATAAATAACCCATCCATTTTCCGGCCACTGCCTTCCTGGACCGCTTTGACTGCCTCCTCCCTAGACTTGAAGCTTACAAAGGCGAATGTGTCATCCCTAAGCTTCCTGCTAGGGTTGTTATACGCAATGAACACCTTCACCACTCTTCCGTACGTAGCAAAAGCTTCCTTTAGGGTGGCCCAGTGTATTCTGTTGCTGACATGGTTGACGAAGATAGTAGAACCCTCCGCGACACTTGCACCCTGCTTCAGCTTCGCTCTCCCGCTAGACCTCCGGTACTGATCCCTGCGGCCCCTTCCGTCTGCATATGTTTCACGCTGCTCGCCGCCCAGTCGTGCCTCTCCTCGCCGTGCCTCTCCTCGCCAAGGAGTACCTCACCGTGCTTCGCCACTCCCTCTCACTCCACTCTCTCTCACACCACTCTCTCTCATTGAAACTTTTTTTGATGCTACCAAAGAAAATTGACTTGTTTGTAAGATGAGTGACCAATTTGTAACAGTATTTCAATTGGACGACATATTTGTAACAACTACAAACAAGTTACTCTACTAATATATTGTTACAAATATGTCGTCCAATTGAAATACTGTTACAAATTGGTCACTCATCTTACAGACAAGTCAATTTTCTTTGGTATAATAACAATTTTAGCTCTTAAAACTTTTGCATTCTATTAATTTTGTCCTAATTTAAAACGATTCAAAAAATTTAATCCTTCATGTTTAAAAATTCCATCAAAAGTCTTTTATTGTGATAATGTCAAAGTAAACAAGCCCGTCAGATCAGATTAGTAGTTTGATAACTCCATTTTGCCAATAAACAACAACAAATTACTCTTAAACTGTTATTATATCAATAAAATAACAAGAAAATAATATAACAATTTTGGGATTAGAACAAACAATTTAGGAGAAGAATAAATATTAAAATGAGAAATTTTTTAAATATTAAGAGTTAAATTTATTGAAGTATTTCGAATTAGTATTAAATTGATAGACCGTATAAGTTTTAAGCACTAAAAACATTATTATACCATGTTGCATTAGAAGAAAAGTAAACTTTTATTTTAATTAAGTGACTTGTTTATAACAATTTTTTAATTGAGTGACATGTTTATAAGTAGAGTGACCTTTTCGTAACATTTTTTTAAATGCGTATCTTATTTATAGCTTTTAGAAAAAAATGACATATTATTATTAAACATGTAGTTAAATGGCTTTGGATGAGTTTACTATATTTATATAACAAGGTGAACTGCACTTGACATTTTGCCCAAAGATTATATATGGTGCACTGAACAACGTTACAAGATTAGACATGTCCCCACCGGTTCTTATTGGTAATGCGCGAATAAAAATCTTATGTCTTTTTTCGGTATCTTTATTAATGCTCCACAAAAAAAAACAAAAAAAAATAAAGAATTAACGTTTAAGGTTAGCGTTTGGATTAGAGTTTAGGGGATGTGGGGTTGGGTGTATTTTTTAATGTTTGAAGTTTAAGGTTAAGACTTCAAATTAAATATTTTTAGTGTTACAGTGTACAAACGGGCATCGAAAAGGAACATAAGATTTTTATGCCGAATGCTCCTCTACATATAAACATATCTTAGGTGAGACGACCGACAAGCATAGGGGCATTCAAATCTACTCAACTTCCGGGGCACTCAGATGAGTTCAGCCCTTACCTCATTCTTTGACCTCTTCTTTCTTTTAACTGTCCAAGTTCAAAGTTCAGATACGTCTGCACAAATTTCATGACATCAATAACAAGAGCGAGGAATAAATTATTTAATTCAAATTGATAAGAGAACAGTGTGTCTCTTCGGGACAGTAATTGAACTATCTTTAAACAAATGTAACTAGACACGTAAAGACATGAAAATAAACATAAATGTTTTGCATCAAGAAAGATGATGTCTTGAGATATAAAAGCGGTGGCGCTGCACATTTTATGTGTATGGCGCCACTGCCAACTGCCAAGGTTTTAGGAACTAGTCGTTTACATCATGTCTAATACAAATTATCAAAATCTCCGAGTCTTATCAGCCTTTCTAAATGTTTTAACGTAACTTAAACTGAGAGGAGCACATGGGGCATGGGATTTAAAACTGTAGAAAAGCAGACAGATCAGATCAGATCATCCAGTATGCTGTCTGAGAATTATTTTATGAACATATGATTTGTTAGAGCGTGATTGTGGGATCATAATCTAGCAGGTCGGCTATGATTGCGCCGAGCTTTGTCTGTTAATCAAAGAAGACCGCATACTCTTCTCACCAATGTAGTCATAAAGATTCACAACCTCTTCCAACATTAATTCCCTAGTAAAGAATATACTGGTATCACTTATTATGAAATGATTCTGCAGCTGAATTCCATGTATTCTTCTGAGCTTACACAACCCACCAGACAAGGAATCTGCAACCCAATTCCATGTAGCAATGACTGTTCCTTGGTCAGTTAATTGGACCTGACTTGCTTTTTAATAAGATTCATTTAAGATGTTATTATTGAGTACACTCACATTTCCATTATTAAATGTACTCAATAATTAGTAGACGATGGATAATTTGACGGTAAGATAAAGGAAGGATGGATGACTGAATTTATATCCATAATATCATTTCATTGATTAATCTAAAGAAAACAAACAAACAAATTCACGGAGCGGTCCCAGTGGTAAAAGGTGGTGTATTCCATCAAATGATCCGAGTTCGAGCAGTTTAATCTAGAGGTGTACACGAGTTCATCCAGATTTAAATATAAAAAAAAAACTAACCCCTGGTTTCGCCTACACAAAAGTGTGTACAAATGGATGAATGGGAAATGAACCTATGTAGAAACCGAGATAGAAATGATGATGGCGGACATGTTCGTGTCTTGTCGGGTTAATATAATAAACATGAAAATGTTTTGGGAGGAACTCAACAGGAAGATTCCCGCTTCTCTTTTATGCCAACACCTGGACAAGACAATGGACTTCACCGAGATTGGTAGCAGTTCCAAATTCAATCTTCTAATATAATACATATATATACACCATTCATGTATGCAATTTGACTATACCTTGTAAAAAAAAAACATTTTTGCAAAGTTCTTTTTCATGCATGCATGTTTAATTTATAAATCCGGTTGACTGTCATCAGATACAGTGGAAGGAGCTCTTGTTCCTCTTGAAAAAATTTGGTGCATTAGTATGCCATGTCTCTATAAATTTAACTCAAGTCAAATCAAGTTTTTGCACTACTAATTTTGAAATTAAATATTTAATGTTTTTTGCCCGGCAAGAAGATTTTATTAAAAGACTCAACTGAACATGAATTTGAAATGTGTGCCTCATTAAAACATTAAATATTTAATGTACTTTTAAAAAGTAAGCATGTCAGTTTGATTTTAGAAAATATTTTTTATTTTTATTTTTAGTTTTCTAAAAATTAGAAAACATGCTTGGTTAATAGGATGCAAATTAGTTTTCAAAAACGAAATTAGTGAAAATATGTTTGGTATCTAAATTTTTAAAATAGAAATAAAAAATTAACTATTAAATAATTAAAATAAAATATAGTTAGAAACATATTAGTGTAATAATAAAAAAATAAATAAAATATGAATAAATAAACTAAAGTTTTAAAAAATAACGTTAAAAAAATTCGAACCTGGATTAAAATGAAGTTAACATTAAAAAGCCTTTGTTTTCATTTTTTTTTACTTTCTTAAAATATTTTCAATGAAAACATCTTTTTTATGTTTTTATATTTTCACTTATTTTTGTTTTTATTTTTTAATTTTTTTAATTTTTCAACCAAACTCGTTAAGCGTTTTCCTCACTATTTTTCATATTCCAAGAAAATAAAAATAAAAACAAACTTCATTCACTAAAACCAAACAATAATATTTAATGAATCTCTATTATTTTAAATTTATGTGATTTGTTCCTCCCAATATTTGATCCTAATTTTGTCTCTAACAATACCCTATAGCTATCGCTTTTGGCACTGTGTGCCGTTAAAGCTATGCAAATTTGTCACACTTGAAACCTACTTTTTACCCCCACTTTTTTCGTGTTTTCTATTTCATTTTTGGATCCATTATCATACATTTTTTGTTTGGATGCAGCAATATACGGTCTTGTTGTGATTCCTTTGGTATTTCCTGATTAATTATTGTTGAGAGCGTTGTATATATAGTAAATATATGTCAGCAGTACGCATTAAAATTTTATACATTCTCATTTAATTACAATAGTTATCCTACATTTAAGTGTCTGTACTTGTTAGAGTTTGTTATAAGTAGTTGTATAATCTTGGTGAGTTGGCAAGAATTGAGAGTTAGTTATTTAAGTTACAAAATACTATATAAATGAGTGACCTGTTATGTAAATAGACACTTTGTATTTTTCAGTTTCAATTTAATAAAAGAAAACTTTTGTTTCGTATTCTCTCATCAGATTCCCAAATTTCCCCAAATTACCAAACTCAGTAAACCCTAGAATTTCTACATGGTATCAGTTGATTCCTCTTCGGCCGACGGTTCTTCCGCCGACGGTCTCTTCTTCCGCACCGATAACCCATCCAGTGAATACTATATTCACCCCAACGAAAACCCTGCTCTTGTGCTTACCTCTGCTTTGCTCGACGGAGGAAATTATCACAGCTGGGCTCGGTCTATGCGTATGTCGCTCATCTCCAAGAATAAGTGGAGTTTTGTCGATGGCTCGATTCAAGAACCGGTTCAAGATTCAGGCAAATACAAGGCTTGGGTCAAGTGCAACAATTTAGTGTTGTCATGGTTGCAGCGTGCTTTGATTCCTGAGATAGCCCAAAGCGTGTTGTGGTTCGATACAGCCTACGATCTCTGGCAAGATCTTTTTGATAGATTCAATCAGGGTGATCTGGTGAGAGTCTCAGATTTGCTTCAAGAATTCTATTCTTTACAGCAAGGTAACAATTCTGTAACTTCTTATTACACCCAGCTTAAGGTCGTTTGGGATGAGATTTGTAACTTTAGGCCTCTTAAGACCTGTGATTGTGATTCTGTTAAGTACAGAAATCAGGATTTTTTACTTCGATTTCTTCGTGGGTTAAATGATTCTTTTTCGATTCCTAAGTCTCAATGCCTTATGATGAAACCTTTTCCGAAAACCAGTGATGTTTTTGCCCTAGTTCTTCAGCATGAGCGTTCTTTAGGATCTGTGCCTAGTCTTGAGTCTAATGTTTTGTTGGCTGAAAGGCATTCTGGGAAAATGGCTGAGTCTAAATCTGATTCTAGGGTTCCTAATAAGAAATTTGTTAGTGCTGGTTCTTCTAAAAGGCCTCTATGTACCTTCTGTGGGTTGTATGGACACACAATTGAAAAATGCTATCGGAAACATGGTTTCCCACCTGGGTATAAGTCTCGAAGTCAATCTAGTAGGGTTAACCAGATAGGAAATTCTGTGGATGATGACTCTGTTAAGCATAATATGGATGCTGGTTCTCCTATCATTTTTTCTAAGCAACAGTATGAGAATCTTATGAGCATGTTGCAAGATAGATCTCTGTCTACTTCAAATCCTCCTGTTCAGACTGCATCTCTCATTGATTCAAAGATCAATGCTCTTTCTTCTGCCTTTGATATTTCTTTTGGTGAGGCAGGTATTAGTCAAATTTGTTGTTCTTCCACTTCTATTAGTTCTTCCTGGATCTTAGATTCAGGAGCTACATATCATATCTGTAGCAATCTTGAAATCTTTGATTCTTTTGTTTCTGTTAATAATAGGTTTATAAAATTACCTAATAATTCTGTTGTTAGAGTTACTCATATTGGCAAAGTCAAAATTAATGATCTTTTAACATTAAATAATGTGTTTTTTATTTCTGGTTTTGCTTTTAACATCATATATGTTTCTCAACTAACTAAATCTTCTCTGTTTTGTTCATTTTCCTCTGATTTTTGTTCCATACAGGATACAACAACATGGAAGATGATTGGTATAGCTAGGAACATTAATGGATTGTATCAGCTTGATGCTATTGCTTCAAGTAATTCTGTTTCTAATTCTGTTTCTTCTTCTTCTGAAGTTTCCAATTATGTTTGCATGTCTACTGTTGAGAATTTTACTCTTTGGCACTCAAGATTAGGACATCCATCTGTAAAAAGGATGAAATTCTTTGATATAAATAAAGATATTTCTTTCCCTGCTAATTTCATTTGTGAAACATGTCATCTTGCTAAACAGAAACGACTGCCCTTTCCCATTAGCATGTCTTCTTCTGATTCTGTTTTTGATCTGTTGCATGCTGATGTATGGGGACCTTTCCCTGTTCAAAGTCTTTATGGTCATACTTATTTTTTGACTTTGGTAGATGACAAAAGTAGGTTTGTTTGGGTGTTTCCTTTAAAGTTTAAGTCTGAAGTCAAAAATGTGATCATTGAGTTCTTTAATTTTGTGGAAACACAGTTTTCAAAACATGTAAAGTGCTTAAGGTCTGACAATGCTAAAGAGTTTGAACTAAATGATTTTTTCAAAGCAAACGGGGTTGTTCATCAACAATCTTGTGTTTACACTCCTCAACAGAACATCATTGTAGAAAGAAAACATCAGCATCTTCTTTCAGTAGCTAGGTCCTTGAGAATTGAAGCAGGATTACCTTTGTGTTTTTGGCTTGACTGTGTGATTCATGCTGCTTACTTAATTAATATTACACCAACTCCCATTTTACAAAATAAGAGTCCTCATCATATTTTGTATAATTCTTCACCTAAGCTGGATAACTTGAAAATCTTTGGTTGCACTGCTTATGCTTCTGTTCTTCCTAAGCCAAAGACTAAAATGGATCCTAGAACTGTAAAATGCATTTTCATTGGTTATCCTAGGAATGTTAAAGGTTTCAGATTATTTGATATTAATTCTAAGTCTGTTTTTATATCTAGAGATGTGTTTTTTTAATGAATCTCATTTTCATTTTAAGACCTCTGTTATTTCCTCTTCTAACTCTCCTAGTTCAATTGTTTTTCCAACATATGCTAATACTGAAGAATTTGAAGAGGAAATTAATGTTGAACAACATTTAAATGATAACTCTGAAACTAATTTAAATGATGTTTCTGAGTCTGTCTCTAGAATTGGTAAGTTTCAGCATTCTGCTCCTTCTATATCTGCTCCTAAAGTTTCAGAACAGCTTCAGTATCCTACTGTTGAGGTTTCCAGACCCAGAAGGAATATTTGCTTGCCATCTAAGTTCAGAGATTATCAGGTGAATGTACCAGGCTCTAGAACTTCTTCCCATACTATCAATAATGTGATGTCTTATGATGCTTTGTCTACTAGTTACAATAATTACATTAATAATGCTGACATCCTTGCTGAACCTAAAACTTTTACTCAAGCTAGTAAACATAAGTGTTGGCAAACTGCTATGGATGAAGAGATTAAGGCATTAGAACTGAATAAAACCTGGGAATTAGTCTCTCTTCCTCCTGGTAAATCTACTATAGGGTGTAAATGGGTTTTTAAAACAAAACTTAATTCTGATGGGTCCCTAGAACGTTACAAAGCTAGGCTTGTAGCAAAAGGTATACACAACAGCCTGGGGTAGATTTTTTTGATACTTTTAGCCCTGTAGCTAGGATAACTACAATAAGGACTCTTTTAGCTGTTGCTGCATCCAATAAATGGCATTTACACCAGTTGGATATAAATAATGCTTTTTTGCATGGTTTTCTTGCTGAAGAAGTATATATGAATTTGCCACCTGGTTATAAAAACTGATAAACCAGGTTTAGTTTGTAAATTAACTAAAAGCTTGTATGGTCTTAAACAAGCTAGTCGTCAATGGAATGAATGTAACCCCCTTAACCCGGCCCAGACGGTTGACCCGAATTAAGAAAGTCACACGGGGAAAACCAAAGTCAACCCGAAAGTCAACTTTGATTAACGACCCTTTTTTTTCCTTTTTAATCTTGTCTAAATGCACGTTAACCTTAGATGTGATCTCACAACAACATACTCGAAGATCATAAACATCAGAGATCAAACAGGGACCCAATTGAACAATTAACAACTTTAGGGACCAAACTGTAAATTCTGAAAACTTTAAGGACTTAACCAGATTTTAAGTTACCAACTTAAAATTAATCAAGTTTCATGCTTCTCTGCCAAATTTCAGCTTAAACGAACATCCCAAACTCATACAATTGCACAAACAAGTTTCAGGACCAAAATGCAAACATTCCAAAACATTTAACTGCCACTGTCAGCCCCCAACGGTCACGTGTTCCGAAACAGGCAGAGCCCGTTTCGAAACGCGGGGCCGTTCCACAACGCGTACCGAAACAGGTGGCTGGCAGAATGCTTTCCGTTTCGAAACGGTGTCTACCGTTTCGGACGCCTGGGCTGATTCAGGGCATCCGTTCCGAAACGGTAGTCCCTGTTCCGAAACGCCCTGCACAAAATGCAGAAAAAGACATGCTTAAACACGCAATTGACCATCCGAACATACTCTAAAAGCCACCAAACTTTACCATCATGCAATTCAACATATAAGAGACATACTTGCATCAACAATTCAACATATTATCATCATATACGTAAAGCCCCAATTCTATAGGCATGCTTCCTACACAAGCAACCATTTAAACACAAAATCTCCAAATCCATCTCATATAAGCCAAAACATGATCCAACAACATTAACAACAACATAAAACCATCCTTGTCCAAACATATACGAACACATAAACATCAACCCAAGAGATTCTACCCCAATGCCTTTATTAACTATAGCTATTCACCGAGACATACATCTCAAATGGAGTCCTCCTTGAATCCCTTGCTTCTCGCTGTCCAAACTTCAAGAATCTGCATTGATGGACAAAAAGGAGCGTAAGCACATAATGCTTAGTGAGGAATGCTCAAAACCAAAACACCATCAATGCAGCGAGTCATAAAACCTCTTTGAAAAGCAACTCGATTTGTTTACCAAGCAAAGTTTGAAAACCCCTTTTCAACAACATGCTTAAACCATGCATTGCTCAAACATGAAAACCAACCCTTAGCTTAGCAAGCTAAGAAAACCTTTTCAAAGCATAATTTGCAAAATCATCCATTTAACCATTCCATGCATAAACACCATATGCAAAGTTAAATTCATATCTTGGAAAACACTTCCATTTCATAACATACCTTTCTTATACTTGAAAATCATTCCAAGCAAGAAACCCTTTAAAACCATTTACTCAATCAATCCAACACATGCATTAAACAAAGGCAACTTATGAACCACAACATCATCATCACATGCCTTTTAAAACAAGTCTTAACAAGACTCCAATGCATTAAAGAGATTTCATGCACACATGCATCATTTACCAAATGATAATCAACACTTGTTCAACTTAACAAGTAAACATGCATTCACAAGCATTAAACACTTTTCATGCAACCATGCATCTTTTCAAGCATCTCATGCTTAATCATAATCAAGAACATTATATTGGCTCCCAAGTGATCAACCACATCCACTTTTCAACTCAACATCCAATCGGATACGCGGATCACAAGCGTTGTCCCCACGCTTCATACACACTACCAATCCAAGGTCCCCAAATGGACTTTTAAACACCATTTGACCTCAACATTCACAAGGTTCCCATGTATGGACTTTCAAACACCATACAACCTTAACTTTCCTAAGGTTCCCATGTATGGACTTTTAAACACCATACAACCTTAACTTTCCTAAGGTTCCCATGTATGGACTTTTAAACACCATACAACCTTAGCTTACACAAGGTTCCCATATATGGACTTTTAAACACCATATAACCTTAACATGCACAAGGTTCCCATGTATGGACTTTTAAACACCATACAACCTTAGCATCACCGATTGGTAGTTGTATAACATCACTAACGAGATCCGGGACACCCAACACAAGATCCACACATGGACTTTACACCACCATTGTGATCTTAACAAGCACAAGGTTCCCATATATGGACTTTTAACCACCATATAACCTTTGCTTAACCAAGGTCCTCGAATGGGCATTCAACCTCCATTATGACCTTAACCATCTCGTTAGGATACTTGAAGGGAGTTTACCGGTTCACTCTTAACCACTCCACCTCCAAGGCAACTTTATTCACGGTGCACCCAATCCTATAGCCGGCTAACTATATCCGATCAAAGAAACCAAGAACCATTTACATCACTTGCCAATATAACCAACTTACCACATTAGTCCAATGATTCACATGCATAATCATAATGCAAAAACCATCATTTACCATCATCAATCCACTGTTTTAAAGCATTACACAAAGCCATTGAACAACATGCAACACCATGCATCAAAACCACATTTTCAATGTATAAAACTAAGGATCTCCTACCTTGAGCATCCTTCACATATGGCTTTCAAAACCAGCATTAAACCATGCTTAAAATATGCTTTCAAAACAGAATTTAAACCATGCAAATCACATGCATTGCAACCACCAAACACAATTGCTTTTAAAGCCAATTCACAACACAAACCAAGAGCGAAAATCCATATACTTACTCTTGAGCTTAGCAAAGTTGTTTAGACTTAAACTAAGCTCCCAAAACCTCCAAACCTTGGTTTAAAAGCTGAAAACCCAACTTCACTCACCGATACACAAAACAAGGCTAGCCGACAAGCCTTCCAAGCATCCGAAACCTTCCGCAACACCTCTAAAGCTCATGGATCAAACTCCCCTGTTTCAAGCACACAACAACAGAGGGTTAATGCATCATTATGCATTAAAAACACCAGGAACACAACACAACTCGCTGCTCATCAAAAATCCAACAATTCGGCTACCAAACACAACCGAAATCACCTCCAAACACTTCCAAAACTTCACCCAGCCAAGATCCACCACTTCTAACCATTATTAAACATCAATTAACATCCAAAATGATCACAAACACGTCCTTATACCTCCAGGTATAACAGATCACCAAGATCACTCCAAAAACAACCAAAAACTCAAGCAAAACTTAGGAAATTCAACCTATCCGGGATTGCATTAATTAAACCTCAACTTCTAATCAATTTAGCATTCATTTAACATCAATTTGATACTTCAAAACACTGCCCAAACAGATCACACGAAAATTTCACCAAAATCAAGCAAATCTTGCATTTTAAGCCAAAATCAAGATTTCAATTGAAAAGCCTTTAACAAATCACAAATCAAGGATTGAGAACTTAGGAATTTCAGTAAAGAACTGAGAGTTTAGAGGAGAAGGACGTTCTTACCTCCAAACTTGAGTTTCTCCCTTTTTGGAACCAAAAAGCTTGATGAAACAACTTGCAAATGGTGAGGTTTTGTTGTAGAGATGATTAGGAATCCAAAGAGAATTGAAAAGGAAGATTTGAGTGACAAAATCAGAAGTAAATCTCTGGAGAGAAAGTGTTTGGGTTGAGAGAAAAAAAGAGAAAATGAAAATTGGAAGAAAATGGAAAGTTGGTTACAAAATAGTAAAATGATTTCCCTCCACTTTTCTTAAGCTTTAAAATCAGAATTATACATCAAAATATCTTAGAAAAATCTGGAGAAACTCTTTTTGGAATAATAGCTCCTTAAAGATTCAAAGTTTCAACCCTTTATAAAACAGTCACGCAACTTTCAAAAATTACATTTTGGTTACTAGCCAAAATGTCACCCTTCCGAACCTCATTTTCCAAAATTGATTTCACAGTTCACTTTTATATATTAAAAGATGATTTTAGAACATTTTTCCATATTTTTAATGCAACCCGAACTAGGCTTTCCTAATTTCACCTTTATATATTCGATCAGCACTTTGACCGAACCGGTCAACGCCCAAAACTTCTGAGCCCAAAACCGGGGCGTTACAACTCTCCTCCCCTTAGGAAATTTCGTCCTCGAAATTTCAACTGGAGAAAAGAGAACCACAACCTTTCCAAAGCAACACACACGGCAACACAAAAGCCCCAACCACCACTAAACACATTCCACACAAAAACTCCACCAACTCAACACCACCACATACTGTTCATAAAATCCAGAACACACAAAAATAGCCATAACTTAACCTTTCACATATCCGGACTGTACATAGCCCCAACATCAACCTGAAGAACTTCAACTTTTACAGCACACATCACCGTAACACACAACTCCCAAGACTTGTTTACACAGCGACACTAACCAATCCAATTCAGCCACTTTGCAAACTTCTCTGCTTCTAAAACTCTTGCAAACTCCCAAACCTCTTCCAAGGATTTCCTAACAAGCAAAAGTCCTTAAGCAACAACCGTTTACCCAAACTCCTCAACGAATGCTGATAATCCTTCACATCTGCCACTAACATTACCATAACGACTCACCAGGACTACTCACTCACCATCCAAAATTTACATCACAACCCCAACTCAACTCCGCCAACCGTATCACACACCACCAGCTGACTACAAAAGAAATTCACATACCCACAACCAGCCAACCACTACTCACAAGAACCCAACCAACCAACAATGGCCTTTGACCTTTCATTGCCTATCCACCGCAAGCTTTGACCACAATACTTGCCTTACCAGAACATCGCTTATCCTAACATACATAACAACTCCTCAAAAGGTTGCTAAGAACCAACACTTACGAACCAACCCTTCCACAACAACTTAAATGCTAAGCTACCTCAGCACTTGGGAACACAACCACTAAACTGCAACATCACTTAGCACCAAGGAACTACCCCTTCCACTTAGCTATTCAAACCACTTGACCGATTCTAACCTCAACCGGTACTCCTCACCACCAAACCACTAAACTCTTTAAGCATCAAACACTATCCTTCTACCAACAGGCTATACCACTCTCACTATTACTAGCAACTAGCTTAATATACTCCATTACTTCTAACTCTCACCCAACACCAAAACAACCTCTAAAGAACCCATCATCCAACCTAACCCAACCACCATACTAACAGATTCGATTAGTTATTAGCGAGTGTGAACATCGTATGCATGATCACCAAAATGCCTTATCAATGCCTGATGTACATGTATGCAAAACCTCTAATGTCATGCCACATGTATGCATGGACCAGCACATATATAATATAGCATATAACAATGATTTTAACTGTGCATGAATGCCAGTTCACACCCTCCAATAACATCCTCAGAATCCGTCTAAGAACAATCCCCTTCCTCACTTCTAACTTATATAACTCCATCATACCATCATACCAACAACCATTAACCACAAAACTCACTAAAACCCTCTTCACACCAAAGATGTTTCCAAAACTACAACTATTACCTCAACATGCTGACAACAAGACTAAACTTACCACGCAAGGAAAACCAACAGAAACCCAACTAAGGTAACTAGAGCAAAGATTACTTAACAAAATTACCTGAAAACACATCACCACCCTGAAGCTTCATCAGACGAGCTCTCTTCCTCGCGGAACCATCATCCTCCTGCCGCACCGCTGCAGCACCAGCTAACACTTTAAGGTCATCACCATCTCCCTGCGGTAAAGAACCCTGGCTATTCCGAGCCAACATCAAACAATCACGTCTCATATGTCCAGCAGACCCACATTTCCAGCACTTCTCATTTCCCAAACTCTTCACAACCTTCTGCTCTTTCTGCCACCTCTGAACCTTGCTTCGGCCGTGCCCACGACCTTTCAGAGACCCTTTGGCTATCACCAAAGCTGACTTCACCCCAAGAGGACAATCGCGCTTAACATGCACTTTAGAACCACAGTTCCAGCAAGCTCCCGCGCCCCAACAACCTCCAACATGGCGCCTCTCACAACGGTCACATACCGGTGGCTGAGCTTCCACTCCTTGCTCAAGCAACACTTGCTCCACAACAACACTACCTTCACAATGCTTAACCCTTGGAAACTTCTCTCCAAGATACCTTTCATAAAAGGCAGATACAAAGAAATCCCAGTCAATATCATGGATATGTGACGCCACCGCCACAGATGTCCACCAGACACATGCATCCTCCAACATCAAAGAGACAACACTTCCCAGCTTACAAGCATAATCACAACCTTCCTGATCCAAAATCAGAATCACACTGGCCAACCAAGCCTCAAATGTCTCAGGTGAAGAACCATGATACTCCACAGCACCCAAATCCAACAAACGCTGCCTCCGCAAACCCACACATCCTACAGCCAGCACATCCACTGACTTTACCCTTGCTACAGCCTGAGATGTTCCCAACACCTCTTGAGCAACAGGTGATGAACTCTTCATCACAGAACCAGCTTCTTCCTCCTGCCTTACCACCTCAACTCCAGGCACAGAAGACTGAGACGAAACACCTCTACAGAAGGGTGAATTCCAAGCCTTAACAACCTGCCCTAAGGCAGCAACCATCTTACCCAACTGCCATTCTATCAACGACTTCGCCATACTACTAACAACAACAAACAATCACAACAAAACAAACAAACCAGTTAGACCAGCTTTAAGCAAGGATTCAAACTCCAACTCCAAAATAACACAATAGCTATAATAATAAGGCAATGGGTATCCCGAATCCTCCCTCTATTACATGACATAACAGTCAACACGAACATGGATATCACAACATCAAGCATATCAAACAACATACTTCGATCATGCTTTCATCAAACAGCATCCACTTGCAACAGCATACTATCCACATAACATACTCATTTCACTTTCATCATGCATTAAACCAACTCACAACATCAGCATATATCCACGAAAGCTCAACCAAGATTCTTAAACACAAAGCATGCTTGCAAATATCAACAACTTACTCAGAAACACGTGTTTCAACCAACATTCAACCAACTTTCATCCACACAACAAGGTAAACATCAACACACATCACAACAATTTACCGTTTTCCCCAAGCATTCGCAACTTAGCTCTGATACCACCAAATGTAACCCCCTTAACCCGGCCCAGACGGTTGACCCGAATTAAGAAAGTCACACGGGGAAAACTAAAGTCAACCCGAAAGTCAACTTTGATTAACGACCTTTTTTTCCTTTTTAATCTTGTCTAAATGCACGTTAACCTTAGATGTGATCTCACAACAACATACTCGAAGATCATAAACATCAGAGATCAAACAGGGACCCAATTGAACAATTAACAACTTTAGGGACCAAACTATAAATTCTGAAAACTTTAAGGACTTAACCAGATTTTAAGTTACCAACTTAAAATTAATCAAGTTTCATGCTTCTCTGCCAAATTTCAGCTTAAACGGACATCCCAAACTCATACAATTGCACAAACAAGTTTCAGGACCAAAATGCAAACATTCCAAAACATTTAACTGCCACTGTCAGCCCCCAACGGTCACGTGTTCCGAAACAGGCAGAGCCCGTTTCGAAACGCGGGGCCGTTCCGCAACACGTACCGAAACAGGTGGCTGGCAGAATTCTTTCCGTTTCGAAACGGTGTCTACCGTTTCGGACGCCTGGGCTGATTCAGGGCATCCGTTCCGAAACGGTAGTCCCTGTTCCGAAACGCCCTGCACAAAATGCAGAAAAAGACATGCTTAAACACGCAATTGACCATCCGAACATACTCCAAAAGCCACCAAACTTTACCATCATGCAATTCAACATATAAGAGACATACTTGCATCAACAATTCAACATATTATCATCATATACGTAAAGCCCCAATTCTATAGGCATGCTTCCTACACAAGCAACCATTTAAACACAAAATCTCCAAATCCATCTCATATAAGCCAAAACATGATCCAACAACATTAACAACAACATAAAACCATCCTTGTCCAAACATATACGAACACATAAACATCAACCCAAGAGATTCTACCCCAATGCCTTTATTAACTATAGCTATTCACCGAGACATACATCTCAAATGGAGTCCTCCTTGAATCCCTTGCTTCTCGCTGTCCAAACTTCAAGAATCTGCATTGATGGACAAAAAGGAGCGTAAGCACATAATGCTTAGTGAGGAATGCTCAAAACCAAAACACCATCAATGCAGCGAGTCATAAAACCTCTTTGAAAAGCAACTCGATTTGTTTACCAAGCAAAGTTTGAAAACCCCTTTTCAACAACATGCTTAAACCATGTATTGCTCAAACATGAAAACCAACCCTTAGCTTAGCAAGCTAAGAAAACCTTTTCAAAGCATAATTTGCAAAATCATCCATTTAACCATTCCATGCATAAACACCATATGCAAAGTTAAATTCATATCTTGGAAAACACTTCCATTTCATAACATACCTTTCTTATACTTGAAAATCATTCCAAGCAAGAAACACTTTAAAACCATTTACTCAATCAATCCAACACATGCATTAAACAAAGGCAACTTATGAACCACAACATCATCATCACATGCCTTTTAAAACAAGTCTTAACAAGACTCCAATGCATTAAAGAGATTTCATGCACACATGCATCATTTACCAAATGATAATCAACACTTGTTCAACTTAACAAGTAAACATGCATTCACAAGCATTAAACACTTTTCATGCAACCATGCATCTTTTCAAGCATCTCATGCTTAATCATAATCAAGAACATTATATTGGCTCCCAAGTGATCAACCACATCCACTTTTCAACTCAACATCCAATCGGATACGCGGATCACAAGCGTTGTCCCCACGCTTCATACACACTACCAATCCAAGGTCCCCAAATGGACTTTTAAACACCATTTGACCTCAACATTCACAAGGTTCCCATGTATGGACTTTCAAACACCATACAACCTTAACTTTCCTAAGGTTCCCATGTATGGACTTTTAAACACCATACAACCTTAACTTTCCTAAGGTTCCCATGTATGGACTTTTAAACACCATACAACCTTAGCTTACACAAGGTTCCCATATATGGACTTTTAAACACCATATAACCTTAACATGCACAAGGTTCCCATGTATGGACTTTTAAACACCATACAACCTTAGCATCACCGATTGGTAGTTGTATAACATCACTAACGAGATCCGGGACACCCAACACAAGATCCACACATGGACTTTACATCACCATTGTGATCTTAACAAGCACAAGGTTCCCATATATGGACTTTTAACCACCATATAACCTTTGCTTAACCAAGGTCCTCGAATGGGCATTCAACCTCCATTATGACCTTAACCATCTCGTTAGGATACTTGAAGGGAGTTTACCGGTTCACTCTTAACCACTCCACCTCCAAGGCGACTTTATTCACGGTGCACCCAATCCTATAGCCGGCTAACTATATCCGATCAAAGAAACCAAGAACCATTTACATCACTTGCCAATATAACCAACTTACCACATTAGTCCAATGATTCACATGCATAATCATAATGCAAAAACCATCATTTACCATCATCAATCCACTGTTTTAAAGCATTACACAAAGCCATTGAACAACATGCAACACCATGCATCAAAACCACATTTTCAATGTATAAAACTAAGGATCTCCTACCTTGAGCATCCTTCACATATGGCTTTCAAAACCAGCATTAAACCATGCTTAAAATATGCTTTCAAAACAGAATATAAACCATGCAAATCACATGCATTGCAACCACCAAACACAATTGCTTTTAAAGCCAATTCACAACACAAACCAAGAGCGAAAATCCATATACTTACTCTTGAGCTTAGTAAAGTTGTTTAGACTTAAACTAAGCTCCCAAAACCTCCAAACCTTGGTTTAAAAGCTGAAAACCCAACTTCACTCACCGATACACAAAACAAGGCTAGCCGACAAACCTTCTAAGCATCCGAAACCTTCCGCAACACCTCTAAAGCTCACGGATCAAACTCCCCTGTTTCAAGAACACAACAACAGAGGGTTAATGCATCATTATGCATTAAAAACACCAGCAACACAACACAACTCGCTGCTCATCAAAAATCCAACAATTCGGCTACCAAACACAACCGAAATCACCTCCAAACACTTCCAAAACTTCACCCAGCCAAGATCCACCACTTCTAACCATTATTAAACATCAATTAACATCCAAAATGATCACAAACACGTCCTTATACCTCCAGGTATAACAGATCACCAAGATCACTCCAAAAACAACCAAAAACTCAAGCAAAACTTAGGAAATTCAACCTATCCGAGATTGCATTAATTAAACCTCAACTTCTAATCAATTTAGCATTCATTTAACATCAATTTGACACTTCAAAACACTGCCCAAATAGATCACACGAAACTTTCACCAAAATCAAGCAAATCTTGCATTTTAAGCCAAAATCAAGATTTCAATTGAAAAGCCTTTAACAAATCACAAATCAAGGATTGAGAACTTAGAAATTTCAGTAAATAACTGAGAGTTTAGAGGAGAAGGACGTTCTTACCTCCAAACTTGAGTTTCTCCCTTTTTGGAACCAAAAAGCTTGATGAAACAACTTGCAAATGGTGAGGTTTTGTTGTAGAGATGATTAGGATTCCAAAGAGAATTGAAAAGGAAGATTTGAGTGACAAAATCAGAAGTAAATCTCTGGAGAGAAAGTGTTTGGGTTGAGAGAAAAAAAGAGAAAATGAAAATTGGAAGAAAATGGAAAGTTGGTTACAAAATAGTAAAATGATTTCCCTCCACTTTTCTTAAGCTTTAAAATCAGAATTATACATCAAAATATCTTAGAAAAATCTGGAGAAACTCTTTTTGGAATAATAGCTCCTTAAAGATTCAAATTTTCAACCCTTTATAAAACAGTCACGCAACTTTCAAAAATTACATTTTGGTCACTAGCCAAAATGTCACCCTTCCGAACCTCATTTTCCAAAATTGATTTCACAGTTCACTTTTATATATTAAAATATGATTTTAGAACATTTTTCCATATTTTTAATGCAACCCGAACTAGGCTTTCCTAATTTCACCTTTATATATTCGATCAACACTTTGACCGAACCGGTCAACGCCCAAAACTTCTGAGCCCAAAACCGGGGCGTTACAATGAAAGACTTGTTTCAGCTTTGATTCAACAAGGATTTAAGCAAGCCTCTGCTGATATTTCTGTTTTTATCAAAGGAACTGGGTCTAGTTTTATTGCACTTGCAGTGTATGTAGATGATATAATATTGACTAGCCCAAATGAAAGTGAAATCTCTACTGTTAAAACTTTTCTGCATGAATGCTTTAAAATTAAAGATCTAGGGCCTCTAAAATACTTTTTAGGTCTAGAGGTAGCAAGGTCTGATAAGGGTATATTTCTTTGTCAAAGGAAATACATATTAGATTTACTAACTGAAACTGGTTTTTTACATTCTAAACCTGTTTATACACCCTTACTTGCTAAGGCAAAACTTTCTAAAACTGATGGTACTCTTCTAGATGACATTACTTCATATAGAAGATTGATAGGCAAGTTGCTATATTTAACCAACACCAGACCTGACATATCTTTTGCTGTGCATCACCTTTCTCAATTTCTTTCTTCACCTACTGATATTCATTTACAAGCTGCACATAGAATCTTAAGATATCTAAAAGGTTCACCTGGTCAAGGTATTTTCTTTTCTAGTGATAATCCTATTAAAATAAATGCTTTTTGTGACTCTGATTGGGCCTCCTGCCCAGATTCGAGACGTCCAGTCACTGATTTCTGTATCTTTTTAGGCACAGCTCTCATTTCCTGGCGTTCAAAGAAGCAGCAGACAATCTCACGAACTTCTAGTGAAGCAGAATACCGTGCACTTGCTTCGGTTTCTTGTGAAATACAATGGATTCAATATTTACTTTCCGATCTTCAAATTAGTAATATTTCTCCTGCTAATCTATACTGTGATAATTTGTCTGCTATTCGAATTGCAGAAAATCCAGTGATGCATGAAAGAACCAAACATATTGAGATTGTTTGTCATCTCATTAGAGAGAAGCTTCATCAAGGGCTGATAACACTCCTTCCAGTCTCCACACAGCATCAATTGGCAGATTGTTTTACAAAAGCTTTACATCCTTCATCTTTTTCTCAAGCTATATCCAAGTTGGGCATACTTAATATATATGCTCCAACTTGAGGGGGGCTGTTAGAGTTTGTTATAAGTAGTTGTATAATCTTGGTGAGTTGGCAAGAATTGAGAGTTAGTTATTTAAGTTACAAAATACTATATAAATGAGTGACCTGTTATGTAAATAGACACTTTGTATTTTTCAGTTTCAATTTAATAAAAGAAAACTTTTGTTTCGTATTCTCTCATCAGATTTCCAAATTTCCCCAAATTACCAAACTCAGTAAACCCTAGAATTTCTACAGTACTGACTAAAGTTTTGTTCGGTAGAGAGGAAAAAATTGGAAGGATGAAAATTGAAGTAATGGAAAAATGAAAAGATATTATATGTATATATTTTATTTTTATCGGTGTGCTTGGTTGAAAAGATGGAAAACTAGGAGGAAAATATATTTCTTTCCTCCCTATTGTTTGGTACAATGAAAAAATGAGAGGAAAAAAAATAAGCTTTGAAAATTATAATTTATTTTTAATTTTTATAATTTAGTACGATATTTTTAATTTGATTATTTTTATTCAATTTAGTCCTTAAATTTTTTTATTTAATCTAAAATTGACCCATATTTGTTTCTAATTTTTATAATTTAATCTAACATTTTTAATATAATTTTATTTTTGTTCAATTTAATCCCTAATTTTTTCTTTAATTCAAAATTGACCTATATGTATTTCTATTTTTATAATTGAGTCCAATATTTTTAATATGATTTTATTTTTAACCAGTTTAGTCCATAAAATTTTTATTTAATCCAAAATTAACCTCTGCTTATTTCTAATTTTTTAAAAAATAAGCATATTTTATTACATGAAAGTAAACAACCAATATGAACATAAAGGAGAAACAATTAACTAAAGTCACTTGAGAAAATAAACCTTTAAAAACTTTATAAAATAAACGATTTAACAAAAAAATATTTTGGTAATTTTACAAGATTTGAACCCAAAAAGCATTCAAAACTTAAATAAAGGTTTAATACAAGTAGAAACATTATATACCTTTGTTTTGCTAAAATAAAGTTCAAATCGAAGTAAATTTAACCGAATTGGGGTTTAGGGACTAAAATGTAAATAATTTATAAGTTAGATTTTAAGTTTAAAACTCAATTTTAGGTCTGTTTTAGACTCATTCATTCCAATTAGACTTAATGGTAAGTTCGTGTTGAAATCGAATTTGAAATAGAGTGTTAATTGCAAAAAATAAGTAGTTTATGGGGTATTTTGAAAATATTCATAAAATACAGGGCCAGTTTTTCAAAAAGTGAAATTAAACATTTCTTTATAAAATAAATATCATCATTGACATATAAATCAAGTTTCAGGTTAATCCGAACTAAAACAAGTCCTTAATTGCAATTATAAAATTAGTGACAAAAATGTAAAGTTTTCTATTATAATATATTCAAGTGAATTATAAAATAGAGGTCAATTCCAAATTAAATAAATTTGAGGGATTAAATTGAACAAAAATAAAATCATAGTAAAAATATTAGATAAAATTATAAAAATTAGAAACAAATAGGGTTTAATTTTAGATTAAATAAATATTTTAGGAACTAAAATGAACAGAAATATTATTATATTAATAATATTAAATTTAATAATAAAATAAAATAAACAAATAATGGTAAATTTTAGATTAAATAAAAATTTTAGGGACTAAAATGAAAAAATAAAAATATTTGATGTAATCATAAAAATTAATTATAAATATGGTTAAAATAAAATTAGAATTTTTTAAGCATAATTTCATAATTTTATTATTAAAGTGGAATAACTTTCACTTTTCTTTCCTATTTTCCACCCAATTTAGAGAAAAATTTATTTGTATAGGTGCAAGGAAAACTACTTCTCCTCCTATTTTCTTTTCTTCTAATTTTTCACTCTACAAAGCAAACCTTAAATTCATTTTCTTTCTAATTTTCTTTTCCCTCCTTCTTCCCTTCCACTTTTCCTCTTTACCAAGCAAATCCTAAGAGAATAAAAAAGCCCTTGGAGCAAGAAGAAAGGACAAACAAATTCTCAAAATTTTCTATTCTTCTTCCTCTAAGTAGGGTTAATTTTATATATGTGTAGTGGATATGGCCGCATAAAGTTTACAAAAGAAGAGAACTTCAAACGAGTTCTCTAATTAATATCACTACACCAAAATTGGTATATAGCAGCGCTTTTCACGGTGTTTTTGAGAAAACGTTATTAAATTTATATTTTTTGGCGTTTATAAATTAAACGCCATAAAACAACAAATTATACGGTGTTTTTAATACAAACGCCGCGATAGAATGACATTTGACGGTATTTTTGTCGCAAACACCACAATAACTTGTATTTTAGTGGCGTTTGTATAACAAGCGCCACAATAGGTATTGCTTTAGTGGCATTTTGCAAAGAAAAAGCGCCGCAAAAAGTTTCATTCTTTAGTGATATTTTGTCGCAAACGTCACAATAGGTAAAACTCATTTGACAATTAAAACTTACCCTCAAACACCCCCATCTCACCCTAACCCCCAAATCTCTTTCAACGGTGCTCTCTCTCGTCACTCTAGAAACCTCTCATTTACATCTGCAAGTTCATTTGCCGCACCGATCTGATCTACAAAATTATTAGGGATTTGATTGAAGTGGTATTATCCTTTTCCACTATTTCTTCTCTGAGTTCTCTCACGTGGAACCCATGAGTCCTCTCCGATCTGCCAAAAACAAGTGTTGTTTCGGTGGCAAGGGAAAGATCAAAGGGAAGTGTAATCTTTACGTAACCCCCTTAGCCGGCCTAGACGCCCGACCCGAACTAAGAAGATTACACGGGGAAAACCGAAGCCAACTAGTTAAAGCCGATTTCAATTAACAACCCTATTTTTTTCTTTTTATCTTCTCTAGATGCACATTAAGATCCTATGCGTGAAGTAAACTCTTACGAAGAAACATCGCAGCAAACGGAGCTCGATTATGGGTTCAATTGCAACCGTTTAACTTTTAGGGACTAAACTGTAATTTATGAAAATTACAAGAATTTTACCAAATTTTAAGATTACCAATTCTTAGTTAGTCAGGTAACATGCTTCCATGTCAAATTTCATCACAAACGGGTCATCCAAACCCAACCAATTGAACATATAACATCAGGGACCAATATGTAACATTTTAGAACTTTAAAAGATACTTTTAACAGAAAATAACGAACAAGTATCGGTACGCTTAAGCCCGTATCAATACGCGGGAAGGAAATAACCAAATTTGGGAAAAAAAAGTATCGATACCCTTCCCCGCGTGTCGGTACGGCCTTCAAACTTTGCACAGGCGTATCGATACGCGGGCAACTCGTATCGATACCCCTTTATTGATTTGCCTGAAAATATCCTTCGAGTATCGATACTCGAACCCGAGTATCGATACACATACCAGAAAACACATCCAACAATCTTCAATTCACTTTTAACATCAAGAAATCATATACAAAGCATCCATACATACTAGGACATGCAAAATCAACACATATGCATCAACATCTAAACATGTTTCAGGCATTAGACATGGCAATTCATGAAGGGTATAAAACTAGGTAAGCATGCCTTTAAACTCTATCCAAAGCATAGCCAAAATACCAAAGGTAAGATCATAAACCATTTATAGGCCAATTACAAGTCTCAAAAACAACCCAAACATGCTCAAAGTGTTTAACATCACCAAACAATCCATGAGTGAAAATCCCTCCCATTGCCTCTTATTACACTAAGGTGAAAACACATACTTTGCTTAGTCAAAACTCTTGGATATCCTTTGCTTGCTTGCTGCCGAAAATGCTCAATTCTCTGCATTGATGAAACAAACGAGCGTAAGCATGAAGCTTAGTGAGGACCGCTATAAAACCAAACATTCATCAATGCATTTTTAAAACCAAATCATCATTCTTTATAAACACATGTCTTCCATAAAACAATGCACTTTAAAACACATTTCCTTTTTCGAAACCACATGCTCATAGCATCATTTATTACAACAGCAAAAACCTTTGCTCATGCTTAAACCAAACATTACATGCATTCTAGCATAAACCTCAAGCATCACATGCTTCCTCAAAATAAGCATTCATCATTAACTCATTACTCAACGTCATTATATTGGCTCACAAGTGATCAATAACAAGAACCATATCAAAACACAACACAATTGACACAATCGGATACGCGGATTACAAGCGTTGTCCCAAACACTTCATACACCCTATCGGACTCTCTAGGCTCACACACGGGATTAGACCATCAACCGTTGTGACACCCGTGGTGGAGTTTAACGGTACAATCACAACCCCTCAACACCACTCATCGGTAGTTGTATAAGTCCACTAACGAGAGCATGTGACACATACCACAAGATCCACACACGTGATTAAACCATCAACCGTTGTGACCTTAATCTCAATCGTTAGGGTACTTGGATAGAGTGTACGGTACAATCACAACCGCTCGACATCCAAGGCGACTTTATTCACGGTGCACCCAATCCTATAGCCGACTAACTATATCCGATTCAAGTAACCAAAACCATTTACCATCACTTGCCAATATAATCATCAATCATCATTAATTCACTGTTTTACAAGCATAAACCACAATGCCATTTTCACAAGCATTAACATGCTTAAAACCAATTGCATAAATCATATAAACTCAAGGATCACTTACCATGTTCATCCTTAACAAAATGGCATTTAAAACCAGCAACATCATTGCTTAAAACATGCTTTAAAACAGTAATCAAACTACATTTAAATCAAGTGCATTTTTAATCCACAACATAGCACAATTCGAGAGAGACTTTCGATTTACTTACTCTTGAGCTTAGCTAAGTGTTTCAAACTTACACTAAGCTCCCAAAACCACGTTCAAAACATTTCAAAGCAGGAAAATCCTTTTCCACTCACCGATACACGAAACTTCGCTTGCCGACGCGAAGATCACTTGTCCGAAGCTTCTAAAATCGCTTTGCTCGCTTCTGGATCAATGTCTCCTGTTTTTAGAGCATCAAAAACAGAGATCCAATGCATTAAAATGCATTCCAACACCAGCAACTAAACACAAACTCGTTGCCCAGCAAAACTACACCAATTTACTCATTCGAAACAACCGAAAACTCATTCGATTGCCTCCTACACCAAGCCCAACCAACAAACATCACTTCCAACCGTTAATATCCATCAAAACACATCTATAAACAACCTAAACCCTTCCTTATACCTCTAGCAAAATATCACCATCAAAACACTTCAAAAACTCAACTAAAACTATCATAAAACTCAAGGATCTCAAGGATTTCGGGATCTATATCATCAAAACACTTTTTCAACATCATAATCATGCCAAAACTCATTTATAATCCATCTAAAACAGAGATCATCAACAACACTCCGAAAATCAAGAATTAAACCTTTATTTTGCAAGATTTTGATCTTAAATCAAAACTATAATAAAAACTCAGTTAAAAACAATAATTAGGAGTCAATAATCTTGGGAATTTCAATAAAGAACCTTTCTTAGAGGTTGAGAACGAGATTTATCTCCAATCTTTGCTTTCCTTAATGTTTGAAAGTTTTTGCTTCACAAATCTTGAAGAAATTGAAGAGAATTCTTGGAAATGGATGAGAAATCAAAGAGAGGGTGTTTGGGAGAAAAGAAATCTAGAGAAAAGGTTTTAGAAATGGGTTTTTCTGAAATGAGGATTGTAAAGTTAGTTACATAAAATGAAACCTCCCAATTTTACTATTTTAATAATTAAAATAAAATCCTTTTTTAATCCATTATTTTAAAATTCATTTAAAACACATGTTAAATTAAGGAAAGGTGTAATTGCACAAAAGCTCCCTAAAGATTCTAAGATTTTGAGCCCTCTTTCGAAATTTGCATTTTTCACAGTTTTAAAACTTTACATTTTGGTCACTACCCAAAATGTACCTCTTCCAAAACTCATTTTGAAAAATTGATTTGACCAACCTATTGAACAAGATTTTAGAGGATTTTAGCAATTTTTTTCATATTTTTATCCTATCCCGAACCTTGATCTCCCTGAACCACCTAATACGATTCAAACCGTTTTCGACTGGCCCGATTCGATGTCTAAAACATCTAGGCCTAAAACCAAGGCGTTACAACTCTCCCCCACTTAGGAAATTTCGTCCTCAAAATTTTTACCTGAAGGAAAAAGATGTGGAAACTGCTTCAACATGTCCGCCTTGCTTTCCCACCTGGCCTCCTCAACTCCTCGGTGTCGCCACAACACCTTCACAAACTCTATCATCTTGCCACGAAGAACTTTGCTGCTTGAATCAAGGATCTTCACCGGTTCCTCGTCATAAGACAAATCTGGATTCAACTCTATCTCCTCAACAGGCATCACATGTGAAGGATCCGATCTATACCTCCGCAACATTGAAACATGAAACAAATCATGAATCTTTTCCAACTCAGGAGGCAACCTTAACCGATATGCCACGAGACCATTACGCTCCACAACCTCATATGGTCCAATAAACCTCGGGCTAAGCTTACCTTTCCACCCAAACCTCATCACCTTCTTCCAAGGCGATACTTTCAAGAACACACGTTTGCCAACTGCAAACTCAATCTCCTTACGTTTCAGATCCGCGTAAGACTTTTGCTGATCCAATGCTGCCCTCAAGCGCTCACAAATGAGATTCACCTTCTCGGTGGTTCCTTTCAACATATCCAGCATCGAAATCAACATTTGCCTAGTTTCCGCCCAACAAATAGGCGTTCTACACTTTCTTCCATACAAAGCCTCGTATGGAACCATTTGTATGCTTGCCTGGTAACTATTGTTGTAAGCAAGCTCAACCAAAGGCAAGTGCTTCTCCCAAGAACCCTGAAAATCAATAACGCAACATCTCAACATATCGTCAAGCACTTGGATAACACGCTCCGACTGTCCATCCGTCTGAGGATGATATGAAGTACTGAAATTCAACCGTGTTCCCAAGGCTTGATGCAAACATTCCCAAAACCTCGACGTGAACCTCATATCTCTATCCAACACTATATAGTTCGGCACACCGTGCAACCGCACAATAGCAACGATATACAGCTCTGTAGCTTATCCAATGTATACGTAGTATGCACATGGAAATGTGCACACTTCGTAAGGCGATCAACAATCACCCCAAAAAATTTCTTCTTCGATGGTGACAAAGGCAACCCAGATACGAAATCCATGGTAAACCTTTCCCACTTCCATTCTAGGATTTTCAAAGGTTACAACAACCCAGAAGGAACCTGATGTTCTGCCTTCACTCGCTGACAAACCATGCACTTGCTAACAAATTCGACAACATCCTTCTTCAATCCCATACAATAGTACTCATCCTTCAGACCACAATACATCTTTGTACTACCAGGGTGCATAGCGAAAGGACTTATATGTGCCTCAGTCAGAATAGTGCACCTCAACTCAACATCATTCGGCACCACTATCCGACTCCCAAAACCCAGAACACCATCACCATTGAAACTGAAATCCGAAGGCTTACCATCCGCAATATCTTGAACGTGAGGTACAAGAGAATCATCAAGCAACTGCCTATCATTGATCAACTGAATCAAGGATGGTTTCACTTGTAATTCGGCAACAAGACCACCATCTCACGATATGCTCGAGCGAGCAAACATCGCCCTCAACTCCACAACCACCTTCCTACTAAAAGTGTAACACCCTGGTTTTGGGCCTAGATGTTTTAAACATCGGATCGGACCGGTCGAGAACGGTTCGAATCACATAAGGTGATTTAAGGAAATCAAGGATCAGGATAGGATAAAAATGTGGTAAAAATTGCTAAAATCCTCTAAAAATATGTTTAAGAGGTTGGTCAAGTCAATTTTACAAAATGGATTTCGAAAATGGGATATTTTGAATAGTGACCAAATTGTAAAGTTTCAAAATTGTGAAAAATGTTATTTTTAATGTGGAGGCCAAAATCTTAGAATCTTTAGGGGGATTTAAGGTAATTTGACCTTTCCTCAATATGAAATGTGTTAATCGGATATAGTTAGCCAGCTATAAGATTGGGTGCACCGTGAATAAAGTCGCCTTGGATGTTGAGGGGTTGTGATAGTGTCGTAATCTCCATCCAAGTACCCTAACGATTGAGATTAAGACCACAATGGTGAATGGTTTATTTCCGTTTGTGAGTCTTGTGTATGAGTCCCGTACTCTCGTTAGTGGAATTATACAACAACCGATGAGTGATGTTGAGGGGTTGTGATTGTGCTATTAATCTCCATCACGGGTGTTGAGGGGTTGTGATTGTGCCATTGATCTCCACCTTGTGTAGTCCGGTAGTATGTATGAAGTGTGAGGGACAACGCTTGTAATTCGCGTATCCGATTGTGTCTTGTGTTGATATGGTTTATGGATTATCACTTGCGAGCCAATATAATGTAAATGATTAATGTTAAGCATGAGATGCTTGTAAATGATGCAAGGATGCCTGAGATGCTTGGTAAAGCATGAGCAAAGGTTTATTTGCTGATTTTAATGTTGTATATGAGCATGTTTTAGAAAGTGCATTGATGTTCTTGAATGGACATGTTTTATGTAAAGCATGAGATATGAAATGGTGGTTTTGCCAATGGTGTGAAATGCATTGATGAATGTTGCATAGCGGTCCTCAGTAAGCGTTGTGCTTACGTTCTTTTATTTCATCAATGCAGAAAACTAGGCATTCGAGGTAGCAAGTAAGCAAGAGGAATCCAAGCTTTTAACCTTGCAAAGTATGTGGCTTTACTTTGGTGTAATAAGAGGCAATGAGTGGGATTTATACTTTTGAACGGTTGTGGATGTTTCACTTTACTTTGAGCATGTTTGGTGGTTTATCCTTGAGTTGTAATTGGCCATTATGGTTTGATTTTGGATGTGAATGTTGGTTTTAGCTTGTTATGGCTTTGGTGGACTAGGGAGCATGCCTTTAGTTAGGGGTGATAACGAGCCGAGCTGAGCCCGAGCCTGGCCAGGCTCGGCTCGGCTCGGAAACAGTGTATTTGGGCTCGGCTCGGGCTCGAGGCTCGCCGAGCTCGGAATTTTAGGCTCGAGCTCGGCTCGAAAACAATACTATTGGGCTCAGCTCGGGCTCGAAACTCGTTAGGCTCGGCTCGGGCTCGTCAGGCTCGGCTCGGCTCGAAATGAAAAAAAATTATAATTTTTTTTTATAAAAGATTCATTAAAAATCCCTTTCATAACCAACACTAAAATAAAATTCAATGACCGGAAAAGGGAAAAAGTGTCAAAAATTAGATTAATCCAAATAATCAATAAATATTCTTATAATACCAACACATAATTAAAGAAAATACAAAATTAAACAACAATCAACTAATGAAAGAAAATACAAACACATAATTTATTTTAGTGCATATGTAGATTTCGAGCCTGTTCACGAGCTTTTCGAGCCGAGCCTGGGTAGGCTCAGCTCGGCTTGTTAAGGTTTCGAGCCGAGCCCGAGCCCGAGTCGAGCTCACTCGAGCCGAGCTTTGACCGAGCTTTGACCGAGCCGAGCCCGAGTAGCTCGCGAGCCGGTCAGGCTCATTATCACCCCTACCTTTAGTATCTATGTTTTCATGTTGGATGCCATGTTGTAGCTAATGCCTCTAAATGATGATCGTTGGTGTGTATCTATGTTGTATGCATGTTGTGGTATGTTTCGGGAATGTTTCGAATATGAGAAGATGTGAAAAACAAGAAAAATCTGCTGTTGCAGGGCAAGGCGTATCAGAACGCCCTTGCCTGTTTCAGAATAGAGGCCTGAAATGGCTAAGAGGTTTCAGAACTGGTAGGTACGTATCGAAACGGTTTTGCTACTAGAAAGGGGTGTTTCGATACGGGTCTCGGAACGCACCCGAGTATCGAAACGGTCAACCAAGTTTCAAAACGACCGTTTCAGTACAGGGCCATCCGTTTCGAAACGCCTGACCGTTGAGTTTGAATTTGAATTGTTTCAGGTTTCTATTTCTTACATTTTGGTCCATGATATTTGGTTGCTTAATTTAATGAGTTCGAATGATCCGTTTGAGATGAAATTTGACCTGATGGCATGTTATATGATTAATTATGGATTGGTAACATTAAAACTTGTTTAGTCCTTATAATTATGGAAATTTACATTTTAGTCCCTAAAAGACGTTTCTATACAATTGAATCCCTGTTTGAGCTCAGTTCGCTGTGTCGCTTCCGCTGAAATGTTTTGCTAATCATATAGGCTAATAATGAGCATCTAGAAAAGAGAAAAAGAAAAAAAGGTCATTAATCAAGGTTGACTTTCGGGTTGACTTTGGTTTTCCCCGTGTTATCTTCGTAGTTCAAGTCGAGCGTCTAGGTAGGGCTAAGGGGGTTACATTTGTTGGTATTAGAGCAAGGTTGCGAAAGAATTGGGGATGTTGGTATGAGAAATTGATACGTGTTGATGTATGTTTTGTGAAAAGCATGCAATTAGTTGAATTTTGAAGCTTATGCCATGCTTGATTTATGTGAATCACGTGTGGAATGGATATGATTGCGTGATGATGATGCAATGTTGTTATGTGATGAATTTGGATTATGAAAAGCATGTTGAGCATGATGTTTCATGTATGCTATGCTATGCTATGTTGAGGGAAATTGGGGTGCCCATTGCCTTATTACACTAATCAAATGTTTTGTAAACTTGGATTCTTGCTTGCAGCTGGCCTAAATGGTTTGACTTGTTTTGTTGTTATGCTTTGTTTAAAATAGCACTATAGGTCCAAGAAGAGAACTGAGATCGAATACGATAGTGCCTGCGGCTGAGCAGGGTGAACAAGTGGCTGATGTCCCTCCCGGAGGAAATCTACCTCCTCCGCCACCACCTGGAGGTAGGGAGCAGGTGCAACAAGGACCTGCTGGTCCTGGTTTGGGTGATTTGGCGCCACTGGTTCAGGCAATCACCGGGGCGTTTCAGGCTGCTGTTGCCGGAGCGCATGTACAGGCCCCTGCAGCTGGGCATGCGGGCTTACCTTTAGAAAGGTTGAGGAGCCTAGGAACTGTGGAGTTTTATGGTATGTCTCCTGAGGCGTTTGAGGCCCGGTTAGCAAGTACAATCCGTATCATGGATCATATGGGTTGTAATGATGCGCGCAAGCTGAGATGCACAGTTTCTTTATTGCAAGGCGATGCCTACAGCTGGTGGACGACTACCACAGCTGGTATGGAACCCAATGAGGTTGATTGGGAGTTTTTCAGAGGTGCCTTCACGAGGAAGTGTCTAGGGGTGAGATACTTGGACGAA
Source organism: Hibiscus trionum (assembly GCA_030270665.1). Lineage (NCBI taxonomy): Eukaryota > Viridiplantae > Streptophyta > Magnoliopsida > Malvales > Malvaceae > Hibiscus > Hibiscus trionum. Next base: position 31,611,965 of record BSYR01000026.1, on the reverse strand, counting down.
AAGAAACGTGAGTTTATGTCGCTTGTTCAGGGCAACCTTTCAGTGGCTGAGTACGAGGTCCAGTTCGTACGTTTGAGCCAGTATGCTCCTGAGCTGGTACCTAGTGAGAGGCACCGATGTGATCGCTTCCGGTACGGGATGGTACAGGAAGTTAAGACGTATATGTTGGCTGCAGATTATACTGACTTCGATGTGCTTGTGTGTCGAGCCAAAGACATCGAGCAGAACTTGGGATTGTTGTCTCGAGGTGTTGGTTCTAGCTCCGAGAAGAGAGCATCTGAGTACAGTTCCGGAGGTGGACAGAACAAAAGAGGTAAAGATAGGAGAATCAGCCTAAGGGGAGGCGTGGTGCTCAGGGTCGAGGTGGTCAGGCCCAGGGAGGTCGTGTGAGATCTGAGCAGCATACATGCTGGACATGTGGTTCGAGGGACCATTTGAGGCGAGATTGTCCTCGGGCGGCTAGAGAGGTCCAGGCTCCTGTTGTGGTGACAGGGAATTCATGTTGGAATTGTGGTTCGACAGATCACATGAGGAGAGAGTGTCCTTTGTTGGCTGGTGGAGGCCAAGGACGTGCTCCTGTGGTAGCTGCACCTCAGAGAGGCCGCGGGCGCGACCGTGGGAACTTTTAGAGGAGAGACGAGGGGCAGTGGGGTATTGCTCATGTAGTAGCTGTCTGATCTGAGGGAGGTGGATCAGCGAGGGTTTATGCTCAGTGTGAGGAGCACAATGATACTGATGTCATCGCAGGTACCTTTGTTGTTCAGTCTTTATCTTTGCTGGCTTTGATTGATTCTGGATCCACGCATTCTTATATCTTGAGTGAGCATGCACATTTGCTTGATGTACATGTTGAATTGCTTGAAGTAGGAAAGCAAGTGACTAGTTCTTTTGGTGAGACTGTAGTCACTAGGAAGTTGTATAAGAGATGCCCTTTATCTGTACAAGTACATGTTTTTCTTGTGGATTTGATGGAGTTACCTTTCTATGGATTTGATGTAATCCTTGGCATGGATTGGTTGTCGGAGCATAGGGCGGTGGTTGACTTTGATGTCAAGCGAGTCACCTTAAAGTTGGCCGATGATTATGAAGTAGTGGTAGTAGGCGAGAATGTGAAATTCTTGTCGAATGTGATTTCGGCTTTGGAAGCAAACCGTATGATGAGCATGGGTTGCGAGGCTTACCTTGGCTATGTGATGAACCCTGGCACCAAGGATGTGCGTGTGCAGGACATCTGAACTGTTATCGATTTTCCGGTTGTCTTTCCGGAAGAATTGTCTGGGTTGCCACCAAACAGGTAAGTTGAGTTTGGTATTGAGTTGTACAAGGATACCACTTTGGTGTCTATTGCTCCTTATCGCATGACACGAAAGAAGCTGAAAGAGTTGAAAACGCAATTGCAGGAGTTGTTGGATCGAGGTTTCATCTGGCCGAATGTGTCACCTTGGGGTGCACCGGTCTTGTTTGTAAAGAAGAATGATGGGACAATGTGAATGTGTATAGACTATCGACAACTGAACAAGTTGACGATCAAGAACAAGTATCCCATGCCTAGAATTGATGATCTCTTTGATCAGTTTCGGGGAGCCTCAATGTTTTCTAAGATAGATTTGAGATCGGGGTATTATCAGCTGAAGGTGAAGGATGTGGACGTACCTAAGACAGCTTTTCGGAAAAGGTACAAGCATTATAAATTCTTGGTGATGCCGTTTTGTTTGACCAACGCGCCTGCTGCTTTCATGAACATGATGAATCGTGTATTCCATGAATTCTTGGATCAGTTTGTGGTGGTGTTCATCGATGATATCCTTGTATATTCGCGTACCGATGAGGATCATGATAGAAACTTGAGAATTGTTTTGCAAGCGTTATTGGAAAATCAGTTGTATGCCAAGCTGAGTAAGTGTGAGTTTTGGCTTAGGGAGGTGGTCTTCCTTGGACATGTTGTGTCAGCTGAGGGTATTCGCGTTGATCCGCACAAGGTAGAGGCTGTGATGAGTTGGAAAGTACCTAAGTCAGTGACGGAGGTGCGGAGTTTCCTTGGTTTAGCTGGGTATTACCGTAGGTTTGTCGAGGGTTTCTCAAAGATAGCAGCGCCTTTGACCAAGCTGTTACAGAAAAACGTTCGCTTTGAGTGGACATATGTGAGACAACAATGATTTGAGAAGCTGAAAGAAGCTTTGACGCAAGCTCATGTTCTGATTCAACCTGAGTCTGGTAAGGAGTTTGTGGTCTATAGTGATGCGTCCATTGATGGTTTGGGCTGCGTGTTGATGCAGGAGGGTAAGGTAGTGGCCTACGCATCTAGGTAGTTGAAGGTGCATGAGCGCAACTACCCTACTCATGATCTTGAGCTTGCAGCTGTGGTGTTTGCCTTGAAGATTTGGAGGCATTACTTGTACGGTGAGAAATTTGTTGTGTTTACAGATCATAAGAGCTTGAAGTATCTTATGTCTCAAAAGGAGTTGAATCTTAGGCAGCGTCATTGGGTAGAGTTACTTAAAGATTATGATCTGACGATCGAGTACCACCCGGGCAAGGTTAATGTTGTGGCCGATGCTTTGAGCCGAAAAGTGGCTGTGGAGTTGAGGGTGATGTTTGCTCGCTTGAGCATATCGCGTGATGGTGGTCTTATTGCAGAATTGCAAGTGAAACCATCTCTGATTCAGTTGATAAAAAATAAGCAGTTGCTTGATGATTCTCTTGTTTTGCATGTTCAGGACATTGTGGAGGGTAGACCTTCAGATTTCAGCTTTAGTGATGATGGTGTTTTGTGCTTTGGGAGTCGAATAGTGGTGTCAGATGATGTTGAGTTGAGGCGCACTATTCTGACTGAAGCTCATAGTAGCCCTTTTGCTATGCACCCTGGTAGTACAAAGATGTACCGTGATTTGAAAGATGGGTACTACTGGGTGGGGTTGAAAAAGGACGTGGCTGTGTTCGTTAGTAAGTGCATGGTGTGTCAGCGAGTGAAGGCTGAACATCAGGTTCCTTCTGGGTTGCTGCAGCCTTTGAGAATCCCAGAATGGAAGTGGGAAAGAATCACGATGGATTTTGTGTCTGGATTGCCCTTGTCGCCATCAAAGAAAAATTCAGTTTGGGTGATTGTAGATCAGCTCACGAAGTGTGCACATTTTCTGCCTGTGCATACTACGTATACCTTGGATAAGTTGGCTGAGTTGTACATAGTTGAGATTGTGCGGTTGCACGATGTGCCAAAGTCCATTGTGTCGGATAGAGATCCGAGGTTTATATCACGATTTTGGGAATGTTTACATCAAGCCTTGGGTACACGATTGAATTTCAGTACTACTTATCATCCTCAGACGGATGGACAATCGGAACGTGTGATTCAAGTGCTTGATGACATGTTGAGATGCTGTGTGATAGATTTTTAGGGTTCTTGGGAGAAGCACTTGCCGTTGGTTGAGTTTGCATATAATAACAGTTACCAGGTAAGTATTCAAATGGCTCCATACGAGGCTTTGTATGGGAGAAGATGTAGAACCCCTCTCTGTTGGGCAAAAGCAGAGCAAAAGTTGATTTCGATGCCAACTATGCTAAAGGGAACCACCGAGAAGGTGAAGCTCATTTGTGAGCGATTAAAAGTAGCATCAGATAGGCAAAAGTCTTACGCGGACTTGAAGCGTAAGGAAATTGAGTTCGCGGCTGGCGAGCGTGTGTTTTTGAAGGTGTCACCTTGGAAGAAGGTGATGAGATTTGGGCGTAAGGGTAAGCTTAGCCCAAGGTTCATTGGACCTTACGAGATTGTGGAGCGTATTGGTCCTGTGGCATATCGGTTGAGATTGCCTGCGGAGTTGGAGAAGATACATGATGTGTTTCATGTCTCTATGTTACGAAGGTACAGATCAGATCCTTCGCATGTGATGCCTGTTGAAGAGATAGTGTAACCCCCTTAACCCGGCCTAGACGGTTGACCCGAATTAAGAAAGTCACACGGGGAAAACCAAAGTCAACCCGAAAGTCAACCTTGATTAACGACCCTTTTTTTTTTCCTTTTTAAACTTGTCTAGATGCATATTAAGCCTTAGATATGATCATACAACAGCATACTCCAAGATCATAAACATCAGAGATCATTAACACCATTTAACATCTAAAAACAACCTATAAACATCCTTATACCTCCAGCAACATCAGATCCACAAGATCACCACAAAAACATCCAAGAATCACAAGCTAAACTTAGGAAACACAACCTATCCGGGATTGCATTAATCAAAACTCATTTCCTTATCAATTTAGAGTTCATTTAACATCAAAAACACACCTCAAATCACAGATTAATCAAATCTAACGAAAATCATCAAAAATCACCAAATCTTGCATTATAAGCCAAGATCCATTTCACCACTTAAAATCCTTTAATAAAACTTCAATTAAGAGTTGAGAACTTGGGAATTTCAGTAAAGAACTGATAGTTTAGAGGAGAAGGACGTTCTTACCTCCAAACTTGTGTTTCTCCACTTTTTGGAATCAAAAACCTTGTTGAATCAACTAGCAAATGATGAGGTTTTGAAGATATGTTGATTAGGAATCAAAAGAATGTTGAAAGGAGGATTTTAGGTGAGAAAATCAGAAACAACTCTCTGGAAAACAAGTGTTTGGATTGAGAGAAAATGAGAGAAAGAAAATAGAGAAGTTAGTTAAGAAAATAGCCAAATGGCCTTTCCCTCCACTTTTGATATGTTTTAAAATCAGAATAAATCTCAAAATATCTTAGAAAAATCTGGAGAAACTACTTTTGGAATAATAGCTCCTTAAAGATTCAAAGTTTCAACTCTTTATAAAACAGTCACAAAACTTTCAAAAATTACATTTTGGTCACTAGCCAAAATGTCACTCTTCCACAACCCATTTTTCAAAATTGATTTCACAGTTCACTTAATTATATTAAAAGATGATTTTAGAACATTTTTCCATATTTTTAATGCAACCCGAACTAGGCTTTCCTAATTTCACCTCTTTAGATTCGAACAGCACTTTGACCAAACCGGTCAACGCCCAAAACTTCTAAGCCCAAAACCGGGGCGTTACAACTCTCCCCCCCTTAAGAAATTTCGTCCTCGAAATTTACCTGAAGGAAAGAGATAAGGAAACTGCTTCAGCATGTCTTCCTTCCGCTCCCACGTGGCTTCCTCAACACCGCGATGCTTCCACAGCACCTTCACCAACTCAATGGTCTTGCCACGAAGAACCTTGCTATCCGAATCCAGAACCTTCACCGGTTCCTCATCATAGGTCAAATCCGGATTCAAAACCACTTCCTCCACAGGCATCACATGCGAAGGATCAGATCTATACCTCCGGAGCATAGAGACATGGAACACATCATGAATCTTCTCCAACTCCTGTGGTAACCTCAACCGATACGCAATAGGACCCACACGCTCAACCACCTCATATGGTCCAATGTACCTAGGGCTCAACTTACCCTTTCGGCCAAACCGCATCACCTTCTTCCAAGGCGAAACCTTCAAGAACACACGGTCACCCACCGCATACTCTATCTCCTTACGCTTCAAATCTGCGTAAGACTTCTGCCGATCAGAAGCAGCCTTCAACCGCTCACAAATGAGCTTTACCTTCTCTGTGGTCCCTTTCAACAAAGCCGGCATCGAAACCAACTTTTGACCAGTTTCAGCCCAACAAAGAGGAGTCCTACACTTCCTCCCGTACAAAGCCTCAAAAGGTGCCATCTGTATACTTGCCTGATAACTGTTGTTATAAGCAAACTCAACCAAAGGCAGATGCTTCTCCCAAGAACCTTGGAACTCAATCACGCAGCACCTCAACATATCCTCCAAAATCTGGATAACCCGCTCAGACTGACCATCCGACTGAGGATGATAGGATGTACTGAAATGCAACCTTGTACCCAGAGCTTGATGCAAACACTGCCAGAACCGCGATGTGAACCTCAGATCCCTATCCGACACAATCGACTTAGGCACACCATGCAGCCGCACAATCTCAGCAATGTACAGCTCTGCCAACTTATCCAAAGAAAACGTAGTATGCACAGGCAAGAAATGTGCACACTTCGTCAGGCGATCCACAATCACCCAAACCGAATTCTTCTTCGATGGAGACAAAGGTAAACCAGATACAAAATCCATGGTAACCCGTTCCCACTTCCACTCAGGGATTTTCAACGGTTGCAACAACCCTGAAGGAAACTGATGCTCAGCCTTAACTCGCTGACACACCAAACACTTGCTAACAAACTCCGCAACATCCTTCTTCAACCCCACCCAATAGTACTCATCACGAAGATCTCGGTACATCTTAGTACTACCAGGGTGCATAACAAAAGGACTACTATGACCTTCAGTCAGAATAGCACGCCTCAACTCAGCATCAGCAGGCACTACTATCCGACTCCCAAAACACAACACACCATCATCATTGAAACAGAAATCCGAAGGTCTACCCTCCGCGATATCCTGAACATGAGACACCAAGGAATCATCCAACAACTGCTTATCCTTGATCAACTGAACCATAGACGGCTTCACTTGTAACTCAGCCACAAGACCACCATCTCGCGATATGCTCAAGTTAGCAAACATAGCCCTCAGCTCAACATCTACTTTCCTACTCAAGGCATCCGCAACAACATTAGCTTTTCCAGGATGATACTCAATCGTCAGATCATAATCCTTGAGCAACTCCAACCAACGCCGCTGCCTAAGATTCAACTCCTTCTGAGACATCAGATACCTCAAACTCTTGTGATCTGTTTACACAGTACACTTCTCACCATACAGATAATGTCTCCAGATCTTCAGAGCAAAAACCACTGCAGCCAGCTCAATATCATGCGTAGGGTAATTGCGCTCATGCACTTTCAACTGCCGCGATGCATAAGCTACCACCTTACCCTCCTGCATCAGCACACACCCCAAACCAACATAGGATGCATCACTGTAAACCACAAACTCTTTCCCTGATTCAGGCTGAATCAAGATAGGAGCTTGCGTCAAAGCCGCCTTAAGCTTCTCAAAAGCCTGCTGTCTCGCTTCCGTCCACTCATACTTAACATCTTTTTGCAACAGCTTCGTCAAAGGAGCAGCAATCTTGGAAAAACCATCCACAAACCTTCGGTAGTATCCCGCCAAACCAAGGAAACTACGAATCTCATGAACAGACTTAGGAACTTTCCAATCCATCACCGCCTCAATCTTCTAAGGATCAACACGAATCCCCTCAGCTGAGACCACATGCCCAAGAAAAACCACCTCCCTTAACCAGAACTCACACTTGCTCAGCTTAGCATAAAGCTGATTCTCCAACAAAGCTTGTAAAACAATCCTCAAATGCTCTTCATGCTCCTCCTCAGTACGCGAGTACACGCGGATATCATCAATGAACACCACAACAAACTTGTCCAGGTATTCATGAAACACACGATTCATCATGTCCATGAAAGCAGCAGGAGCATTTGTCAACCCAAACGGCATCACAAGGAACTCATAATGCCCATACCTTGTCCTGAAAGCTGTCTTAGGCACATCCTCATCCTTCACCTTCAACTGATAATACCCTGACCTCAAGTCAATCTTAGAGAACACAGCAGCTCCCCGAAATTGATCAAAGAGATCATCAATCCTCGGCAAAGGATACCGATTCTTGATAGTCAACTTGTTCAGTTGACGGTAATCAATGCACATTCTCATAGTGCCATCCTTCTTCTTCACGAACAAGACCGGTGCTCCCCAAGGTGACACACTCGGCCGGATGAAACCACGATCAAGCAACTCTTGCAACTGCGTCTTCAGCTCCTTCAGCTCCTTAGGTGCCATTCTATAGGGAGTAATGGACACAGGAGTTGTATTCTCATACAGCTCAATTCCAAACTCCACCTCGCGGTTAGGAGGTAAACCAGGCAACTCCTCAGGAAAAACACCAGGAAACTCATTCACAACCCTGATATCTTGCACCCTCAACTCCTTAGAGCTAGGATTCATCACAAAAGCTAGATAGGCTTCGCAACCTTGCCTCAGCATCCTGCTCGCCTCCAAGGTAGACACCACATTGGCAAGAAACTTCACATTCTCGCCCACCACAACAACTTCGTAATCATCCGCAAGCTTAAGCGAAACCTGCTTGTTTTCACAATCCACAACAGCACGATGCTCAGCAAGCCAATCCATACCAAGGATCACATCGAAACCATAGAAGGGCAACTCCATAAGATCAACATGGAAAACATGCTCTTGAACAACCAAGGGACACCTTCTATAAAGCTTCCTAGTCACAACAGTCTCACCAAAAGAACTAGTGACTCGAACACCAACATCCAAAGACTCAACAGGCAAACCAAGCAGTTCAGCATGCTCACGCAATATGTATGAATGCGTAGATCCAGAATCAATCAAAGAAAGCAATGACAAGGATTGCAAAGTAAAGGTACCTGCAATCACATCCGCATCATTCCTGCCCTCTCGCTGAGCATACACCCTCGCTTGGCCTCCACCCTCAGGCTGAATAGCCACAACATGGGCCACTCAACGACCACCTTCCTCTCTCCTCTGGAAATTACCACGGCCGCGCCCACGACCTCTCTGCAGTGCAGCAACAACAGGAGCACGCACCTGATCACCAGCCAACCTAGGACAATCTCGCCTCAAGTGGTCTGCGGATCCACAACTCCAGCACCCGCTACCAGCAGCCGCAACAGGAGCTTGCACCACTCTCTCAGCACGAGGACAGTCACGCTTCAGGTGACCACGAGAACCACAGATCCAACAAGCACTAGGATCAGCTCCAGCACTGCCACCCTAGCAGGTGCACCACCACCTCTCTTGGCTGAGGGCTGATACTTCTGATCACGTCCCCTCTTGTTCCGTCCACCTCCGGAACTAAACTCAGCCGATCGCTTCCCAGCACTTGCTCCAGCACCTCTCACAGATAAACCCAAGTTCATCTCTATATCCTTGGCTCGACCCACCAACACGTCAAAATCATCATATTCAGTGGCCAGCACATACATCTTCACTTCCGTCACAAGACCATAACGGAACCTCTCGCACCTTGCCCGCTCATCAGGTACCAGCTCCGATGCATACTGACTGAGTCGCACAAACTGCACCTCATGCTCCCTTGGGTAAGAGACATGAATTCACGCTTTTTCTCATCTAGATATCTTACACCCAGATATCTCCGCTTGAACACATTCTGAAAGAATGTCCAAGTCACATCAGCTTCTGCCATCCCAGCAATAGTGGTTGTCCACCACGTATACGTATCCTTCTGCAGCAAGGACACAACACAACCCAGCTTCTGCACATCAGTGCAACTCATCTGGCCCAAGATTCGCTTGGTACTCTCTAGCCAAGCTTCAGAACTCTCAGCAGACATACCTCTGAACTCAGTCCCACCAAGACTGCGCAAACGCTCCAAAGGTAGTCTAACACCAGCATCTTCTTGATGCCCCGCTCCACGAGCTCCAGCTACTGCTGCTTGAAAAGCACCAGCAATAGCTTGCACTAACCTCGTCATATCAGGCATAGCTTGCCCCTGACCAGCCCCAGGTCCAGCAGCTCCAGCTTCCTCAGCCCCAGCACCACCACCACCAGGTGGAGGAGGAGGTAACACCGCACTACCCGCGTTTTCCTCATTCTCGTTCTCATTAGGAGCCGTAGCTCGCACATTACCTCGTAACTCTCTACGTGGTGCCATACTTTTACCATGCAATCACAACACAAATAAAACAAAGTCAGGCCCAGCAAGGTAAGCAATCCAAGTATTCAAGCTCAATTTCATTTCAAAACAACATCTTTCCTTTAGCTTTGATTTGGCAATGGGTACCCACAACATGCTACATCTCCACATACATCTCAAATGCAACATACATCCAATTCACTCAACATGCTTCCACTCAACAAGCATACAAAGCATACACACTTCAACCATGCATACATACATTCCCAATTACTCGAGAACTCAGCTCTGATACCACCAAATGTAACCCCCTTAACCCGGCCTAGACGGTTGACCCGAATTAAGAAAGTCACACGGGGAAAACCAAAGTCAACCCGAAAGTCAACCTTGATTAACGACCCTTTTTTTTCCTTTTTAAACTTGTCTAGATGCATATTAAGCCTTAGATATGATCATACAACAGCATACTCCAAGATCATAAACATCAGAGATCTAACAGGGACCCAATTGAACAATTTACAACTTTAGGGACCAAATTTGTAAATTCTGATAATTATAAGGACTTAACCCAAATTGAAGTTACCAACTTGAAATTAATCATGTTTCATGCTTCTCTGTAAAAATTCAGCTCAAAAGGACTTCCCAAACTCATACAATTGCACAAACAAGTTTCAGGACCAAAACGCAAACATTCCAAAACATATAACTGCCAATGTCAGCCCCCAACGGTCACCCGTTCCGAAACAGGCATAGCCCGTTTCGAAACTCGGGGCCGTTCCGCAACGCGTACCGAAACGGGGGTCTGGCAGTGGCCTATCCGTTTCGGAACGGTCCCTCCCGTTTCGGACGCCTGGGCTTGTTTAAGGCACCCGTTCCGAAACGGTAGGTGCTATTCCGAAACACCCTGCACAGATTGCCCAAAAATGCATACTTAAACATGCAATTGACCCACCAATCATGCTCCAAATGCCACCAAACTTTGCCAACATGCAATTCAACATAGAAGGGACATATAAGCATCTTCAATTCAACAAAATGACATCATGAGCAAAAAGCCCCAAATCTATAGGCATGCTTCCTACACAAGTAAGCCATTCAAGCATAAACTTCCAATACAAGCATCTAAAGGCCAACCACAAAAACCAGCATTCTCAACAACATTCAACATACTTAGGGAGTACTAAACATCTCCCAAAACATATACATTGGTCCCCCATTGCCAAATTACCAAAAGCTAAAATGTACTTAGAAAACCTTCCATACTTAGAGCTTTGTTTCCACTTGGATGCTTGCCCTCCTTGCTGCCCTCAAGTACTCTAATGCTCTGCATTATTGAGTTAAGAAAACGGAAGAGAGCGTAAGCAAAAGCTTAGTGAGGAATGCTCGTAAAACCATTCAATAATGCATTTATAAAACACTTATAAATCATGCTTCAAATCATCATTTACACATGCTCAAAAGCAAACTTTAACAAGCATCTCATGCTTCATTTCATTACATGTCATATTGGCCACAAGTGATACAATACATTTCTTTGAAAACAAGTTCATCAACTTTCACCCCAAGGACTTTTAAACACCTTGGACCCCAAGGACTTTTAAACACCTTGACCATGGACTTTTAAACACCATGAATTAGATCACCTCAAGGACTTTTAAACACCTTGACCCCAAGGACTTTTAAACACCTTGGCCATGGACTTTTAAACACCATGAATTGAATCACCTCAAGGACTTTTAAACACCTTGAGCCCCAAGGACTTTTAAACACCTTGGCCTATGGACTTTTAAACACCATAGAATGGACCACACAAGGACTTTTAACCACCTTTGTGTCCGTAACAAGAACCATCCAAGGACTTTTAACCACCTTGATGTTCTTAAGTAAACAAGGCTCACTCAAGGACTTTTAACCACCTTAGTGACCTTAACCTTTTCAAAACATCACTTGCCAATATACATCATTTTCATCAATTAATCCACTGTTTTAAAGCATTAAACCAAGCCATATTCATCATGCATTTAAAAGCACCAAACCACATTTAATCAATGTTCAAAAACAAGGAACTCTTACCTTGAGCTTCCTTTAACATATGGCTTATCAAAACAGCAAATACCATGCTAAATCATGCTTTCAAAACAGTAATCAAAACATGCAATAAACCACTTTGCATCACAACAAAATCATGGCCACCACTAGAGAGAATTTCCGAAAACTTACACTCGAGCTTAGCAAAGTTGTTTAGACTTAAACTAAGCTCCCAAGACATTGGTTTCAAAGCCGAAAACCCAATTTCACTCACCGATTCCACTTCGCCTCTTGCCGAAGCACCAATTCAAGCTTCCGGATCAACAACTCTTGGATCCAAAGATGCCTCCCCTGATTAAACACATTAAAGCAGAGATTTAATGCATCATCATGCATCAAAAGCTTCAATGAAAGCACTCAAACTCGCTGCTCTCATTCACACTCCAATTTCGGCCACCAAACACAACCGAAATTGCATCAAAACCACTTCTCAACAAAGCCCAGCCATAAACCAGCAAAACCTAACATCCATTAACACCATTTAACATCTAAAAACAACCTATAAACATCCTTATACCTCCAGCAACATCAGATCCACAAGATCACCACAAAAACATCCAAGAATCACAAGCTAAACTTAGGAAACACAACCTATCCGGGATTGCATTAATCAAAACTCATTTCCTTATCAATTTAGAGTTCATTTAACATCAAAAACACACCTCAAATCACAGATTAATCAAATCTAACGAAAATCATCAAAAATCACCAAATCTTGCATTATAAGCCAAGATCCATTTCACCACTTAAAATCCTTTAATAAAACTTCAATTAAGAGTTGAGAACTTGGGAATTTCAGTAAAGAACTGATAGTTTAGAGGAGAAGGACGTTCTTACCTCCAAACTTGTGTTTCTCCACTTTTTGGAATCAAAAACCTTGTTGAATCAACTAGCAAATGATGAGGTTTTGAAGATATGTTGATTAGGAATCAAAAGAATGTTGAAAGGAGGATTTTAGGTGAGAAAATCAGAAACAACTCTCTGGAAAACAAGTGTTTGGATTGAGAGAAAATGAGAGAAAGAAAATAGAGAAGTTAGTTAAGAAAATAGCCAAATGGCCTTTCCCTCCACTTTTGATATGTTTTAAAATCAGAATAAATCTCAAAATATCTTAGAAAAATCTGGAGAAACTACTTTTGGAATAATAGCTCCTTAAAGATTCAAAGTTTCAACTCTTTATAAAACAGTCACAAAACTTTCAAAAATTACATTTTGGTCACTAGCCAAAATGTCACTCTTCCACAACCCATTTTTCAAAATTGATTTCACAGTTCACTTAATTATATTAAAAGATGATTTTAGAACATTTTTCCATATTTTTAATGCAACCCGAACTAGGCTTTCCTAATTTCACCTCTTTAGATTCGAACAGCACTTTGACCAAACCGGTCAACGCCCAAAACTTCTAAGCCCAAAACCGGGGCGTTACAGATAGAGTTGAATCCGGATCTGTCGTATGATGAGGAACCAATGAAGGTTCTGGATGTGAGTAACAAAGTTCTTCGTGGCAAGACAATAGAGCTTGTGATGGTGTTGTGGCGACACCGAGGAGTTGAGGAGGCCACGTGGGAAAGCAAGGCGGTAATGCTGAAGTAGTTTCCGCATCTCTTTCCATCAGGTAAGAATTTCGAGGATGAAATTTCCTAAGTGGGGGAGAGTTGTAACGACCTGGTTTTGGTCCTAGATGTTTTAGACATCGGATCGGACCGGTCGAGAACGGTTCGAATCGCATAAGGTGATTTAAGGAAATCAAGGATCGGGATAGGATAAAAATGTGGTAAATATTGCTAAAATCCTCTAAAAATATGTTTAAGAGGTTGGTCAAGTCAATTTTGCAAAATGGATTTCGAAAATGGGACATTTTGAATAGTGACCAAATTGTAAAGTTTCAAAACTAGGAAAATGTGATTTTTAATTTGGAGGCCAAAATCTTAGAATCTTTAGGGGGCTTTAAGGCAATTTGACCTTTCCTCAATATGAAATGTGCTTTAAAAGGCTTTTAATTAAATGGCTTTAATTGGATTTATATTACTTAATTAATATAGGTAGTTAATGTGAGATTTTCAATTATGTAACTACCAACTCTTTCTCATTTTCAGCCAAACACTTTTTTCACTCATCTTTCTCCAGAATTCTGTCTCCCAAAAACTCTCTCAACATTTCCTAAACCATTTTCAAGAAATCTTTCCCAGTTCTTCAAGATTTTGCTAAGGAAAACTTGTCATTCATTGAGGGAAGCAAGGATTGGAGGTAAATCCCGTTCTCAACATCTAATCAAAGTTCTTTATTGAAATTCCCAAGATATTAAGGCTGTATCGATACGAGGGTTTGCCGTATCGTTACGCCATTCAAACTCTTTAGGCTTTTACACAGGGGCGTATCGATACGAGGGTTTGCCGTATCGATACGTGTTCCTCCAGTAGCCAACTTTGGTAAAAAGGTATCGATACGCTTGTAAGGGTATTGATACGCTTGGACGTTTTTCAATAGTTTGGCCTTGGAACACTTAGAAAATATTTTGAGTTTGAGTTTTTCAAATCAGTTTTAAAGAGTTGGTTATTTAAAACTTATTAAGGGACTTATAAAACAATTTTAACTTTTTCAAATTGATCCTTAAAGATTTAATTATATCAAAATCAAACATAGGTTTTACAATCTCCCCCTTTTTGATATAACAAAACTAAAACTTAAAATTTTTGACATTTTGAAAAATCTTTATAAAGTTAACTCCCCCTTAATATAAGCTTGGTAACCTTTGAGTTAAAATCAAAATATTTGAAGTGTTGAGCTAGTTTCTCTCCCCCTTTTTGTTAGATCAAAAAATCTTGAGACAATTAAGTGCATAAAGAAGGCAAAGGTATAAATAAGCAACACTTATATTATTCATCATAGCATCATACTTAAAATCCAAACAAAAACAGAAAATCAAAGCATAGGTTTAATCCTAAAACAAACTTAGTCCTAAGAACATAAAGCAAAGGTGCATAAAATAGAAAGTCCTAAATGATATGCATGAGATGCAAGAAGAAACGTCTAGGCATCGTCTTCGTCGTCCTCATCATCTTCATCATCAACTCCCATTGGATCATTATCCCTCATGCTATTGCGCCACTCATCATGGAAAGCGGATAGAGAAATATTCAAAGAATTATGACCGCTTTCAAGGGATGTGAGGCGATTTTCCATGCTCGTCATCCTTTTATCAAAGGTTGTTTCAAGGGCGGTAAAACGATTACCCATGTCCCTGCGCAACCCGGTAAATTGCTCATTGAAGAATGTCATGAGAGCATCCATGGAGGGTTGAGGAGCTTGAGGAACTTGAGGAGCTTGAGGTTCTTCCAATACGGCTGCGGCCTCGGGTGGTAGCTCGGAAAGACGTAACCAACTTCCATTAAAATAATGGAACTTACCCCGTGCAAGAGATCGCTCATCAATGGGATCGGTAAGAGGAGTTGGGAAGTCAAAAGAGCAATCAATATCCTTTTTCACAAAGAAATAACTTAGAGCCGTACCGTAGATGAAAGAGGTGATGATAGAGGTGTGACGGTTTTGCACATGATAGACGATTTCACCGAACATAATTCGAGCAAGATTTGGGCGTTTTCGCTCACGGAAGCAACAGATCCAAAAATCATCCACTTGACGGATGGTAGAGTATTTTCCTCCGGAGGGACGTAACCACCAAGACACCATCAAATGGAGGATCCGATCTTGAGCATTTAGGACGGTCACGGAGCCACTAAGAACATGCCGCAAGGCATTCTCATCATCAATGCCTTCATCCTCTAATTTGAAAACCTCACAAATGGATTTGACATCAAGAATGATTTTCTTCCCCATGAGGTAAGAGCTAATGGCAACAACTTCCCCATCACGAGTAATACATTTGACATTAGAGTAGAAAATCAAAACCAAAAGACGATAATAGAAACCGGGAATAGATAGAAACTCCATGAAATTCCAACGACGAAGCAAAGGAAGATATTCAAATTTAAAGCGCTCCAAATCGAGAAAAGGAACAGATATTACCCTTTCGGCACGAATCTTATAATTCTCATATTGACGAAAATAAGTTAGACCCGTGTTACTATCAAAGGATTGCTCATAGATGGTAGAGTAGTTCGGACGAGCAATCGCTCCAAGGGTGGATGATTCACCGGTTTGAGAAACCCTTGTACGCTTCCTTGATGGTTCCTTTGGTGCCATGATCTAAAAGAGAAATTAAGCAAAAAGATTTCTTCAATTTTGAGTAAAAACCAAGGTAAATTTTTTTAAAAAAAAAAATTTGAAGAAACAAAGGTTTTGAAAAAAAAGATGAAACAAAACAACAAAACAAAACAAAAAAATTTGAAAAAGAAAAAGAAAGAAAGGATTACCTTGATAGAAACTTGAGAGATTGAAGAAAATCTAGAGAGAGAGCACAAAGCCTTGCTTGATTCAAAAACTCTTTTAGATTTGAGTTGAGGTGTGAAAAATATGAAGGAGGAAGAGCCTTTTTATAGGCAAAAACGGCTAGGGTTTTTAGGTTTTGAAGAGTTTTAATTTTGGTAAAAGTTGAACACATTAAAAGCCAAATTTAAAGCTGTCTGCGCAGTAGAGTATCGATACGCCTGAGGGTGTATCGATACAGGGGTAGAATAGTCATTTCCGCAAAAAATGCCCGTTGGAGAGTCGTATCAAAACGGATGGGGTCCGTATCGAAACGACCCGTATCGATACGAGTTTAATCGTATCGATACCCGTAAAGCGAAGTAAATTCTGGGAAACAGAATGAAGAACACGTATCGATACGCGTACATCCGTATCGATACCGTATGCCCAGAAATGCATATTTGGTTCTAAGAACAACCATAGGCTCGAACTTAACATCTCCTAAAAGTATGCAAATGATGAATGAACAGTTCTAAGCATATTTTAATAGAAGCGTACTCCCCCTAACTATAGGCATGGATGAAATTAGGAGTCTAAACACATAAACATGGCATTTCACAAGATCAAGCAAATTTAAGCACAAAAGAGGTCCTAAAAGGTCAAGATAGGCTAGCTAGACCTAACTCTCTCCTAAGGGACCAAAAACGCTCTTTGTCTAAAGGTTTTGTAAATATGTCCGCTAATTGATTTAAGGTGTCTACATACTCTATAACCACATCTTCTTTAAGGACATGATTTCTAATAAAATGATGCCTTATCTCTATGTGTTTGGTTCTAGAGTGTTGGATGGGATTTTTTGTTAGGCATATTGCACTAGTGTTGTCACATTTTAGGGGTATGGTTTCAACTTTAATTCCATAATCTAAGAGTTGTTGCTTCATCCAAAGGACTTGAGCACAACAACTCCCTAAGGATATGTACTCGGCTTCGGTGGTAGATAAGGCTACACTATTTTGTTTCTTAGAGAACCAAGATATGAGCATACTACCTAGGACTTGACAAGTTCCCGAAGTACTTTTCCTATCGATTTTGCAACCCCCATAATCCGCACCCGAGTAAGCATGAAGGTTGAAGGTAGAGTCTCTAAGGTACCAAAGGCCTAAACAAGGAGTATCTCTAAGGTACCTAAAAATTCTCTTAACGGCTATAAGGTGAGACTCTCTAGGACTAGCTTGAAACCTAGCACACAAGCAAACACTAAACAAGATGTCCAGTCTACTTGCGGTAAGGTAAAGCAATGATCCAATCATAGAACGATAAAGCTTAGAGTCAACACACTTACCTCCTTCATCTTTGTCAAGCTTTGTAGATGAGCTCATAGGAGTGGCTTGAGGCTTTGCATTCTCCAAGCCAAACTTCTTGAGCATATCCTTTATGTATTTTGCTTGGTTGATGAAGGTGCCATCCTTCTTTTGCTTGATTTGGAGTCCCAAAAAGAATGAGAGCTCCCCCATCATGCTCATCTCAAATTCACCTTGCATTAACTTAGCAAACTCTTGACAATGACATTCATTAGTAGAACCAAAAATAATATCATCAACATAAATTTGAACTACTAAGATGTCATTTTTATACATTTTTATAAAAAGTGTAGTGTCCACCTTACCTTTTTCAAATCCTTTTTCAATTAAAAAGTTTGAAAGTCTTTCGTACCAAGCTCTAGGAGCTTGTTTTAAACCATAAAGAGCTTTGGTAAGTTTGAAAACATGATTTGGAAATTTTGAGTCTTCAAAACCCGGTGGTTGTTCCACAAACACTTCTTCATTTATAAAACCATTTAAAAATGCGCTTTTAACATCCATTTGAAAAAGCTTGAAATTATGATAACATGCATATGCAAGCAACATCCTAATGGCTTCCATTCTAGCTACGGGTGCATAGGTTTCGTCAAAATCTATTCCCTCTTCTTGAGTGTAACCTTGTGCTACTAATCTAGCTTTATTTCTTACAATGTTACCACTCTCATCTAGCTTGTTCCTAAAGACCCATTTAGTTCCTATTGTAGATTGATTAATAGGCCTATCAACAAATGTCCAAACGTTACTTCTCTCAAATTGATTTAACTCTTCTTGCATAGCCATAATCCAAAAGTCATCTTTCAATGCTTCTTTAATATTCTTAGGCTCTATGCATGAGATAAATGCAACATGATTCATTAGTCTAAGAGAAGATCGAGTGGTTACCCCCTTGGATGGATCACCCAAGATTTCACCATCTTTGACATAGTTCAACTCCCTTGGGTAGCTCACTTCCTTTTCCTCAAGAGCCAAGTCCTTCAAGGCTTCAAGAGGTGGATCTTGTGTGTCCTCTTCTTTTGTGGGAATCTCATCCTCCTTTGAAGTTTGTCCTCCATCAAAGGCATTTATGATTCCTACATCATCATCATCACAAGAATCCTTCATAGGAAGGAGGTTATCATCGAATACAACATGAATAGATTCTTCTACTACTAAAGTTCTTTTGTTAAATACTCGATAGGCTTTAGAGGTTAAAGAGTAACCTATGAAAATAGCTTCATCACTTTTTGCATCAAATTTACCTAAGTTGTCTTTTCCATTATTTAAAACAAAACACTTGCAACCAAAAGGATGAAAATAGCTAATGTTAGGCTTTTTAGATTTTAAAATCTCATAAGGTGTTTTCTTTAAAATTGGCCTAATCATTACTCGATTTACAATATAGCAAGCGGTGTTTGTGGCTTCCGCCCAAAAATATTTAGGTAAATTGTTTTCACAAAGCATAGTTCTAGCCATTTCTTGTAAAGTTCTATTTTCCTCTCAACTACCCCATTTTGTTGAGGAGTTCGAGGAGCCGAAAAATTATGGCTAATACCATTTTCATTTAAAAAATCTTCAAACCCTAAATTTTGAAACTCGGTTCCATGATCACTTCTAATATGTGAAATTTTAAGTTCAAGATCATTTAGGGTTAGTTTTGAAAATGTGATGAATTTTTCCAAAGCCTCATCTTTAGTACTTAAAAATAGAACCCAAGTAAATCTAGAAAAATCATCAACAAGTACAAAAGCATAAGACTTACCACCCAAGCTCATAGTCCTAATTGGCCCAAATAAATCCATGTGGATAAGTTGTAAACATCTACTAGTGGAAACATCATTAATGGATTTAAAGGAAGACCTATGTTGTTTACCCTTTGAGCATGCATCACAAATTTTATCATTTGAAAATTTTATCTTGGGTAAACCTCTAACTAGATTAAGGGAGACTAGTTTTTCTAAAACACTTATGCTAGCATGTCCTAGTTTCCTATGCCACAACCATGCATCATTTTCATTTTGAGCAACTAAGCATGCATGAGATGTATGAATGTCATCTAGATGCACCATATATATGTTCCCTATGCGATGACCTATGAGCATAATATTATTAGATTTAATGTCTACAATTTTGCATCCATTTTTATCAAATAAAACATTAAATCCTTTATCACACAATTGACTTATGCTCAATAAATTGTGTTTAAGACCATCGACATATAAGAAATTTTCAATGAGAATAGTAGAGTGATTACCTATAGAGCCAATACCTTTAATGTGGCCTTTGGAGTTGTCACCAAATGTTACTACTCCTCCACTTTTTGGCTTTAGATCCATGAATCTACTATTGTCTCCGGTCATATGCCTTGAGCATCCACTATCAAGGTACCATGATTTTTGACTTTGTGCTTTGGCCTTGTAGCAATGCTCCCCCTACAAACAAAGATATTAAACTTTTGTTTTTGGTACCCAAATCATTTTGGGTCCATGAGTGTTAGCTCCCAAAAACTTGGTTCCCTTAGGAATCCAAGATGACATAGCAATAATATTATTAGATTTTACAAGTTCCTTAGGAACCCACACACTTTTAATTCGTTTAGCTCTACTATGTCTAGGATAGCTACCTTGTTTGTAGTAGTTAGTCTTTTTCTTAGGTTGGTGTGTTCTTGAGGATTCACCTATTTCATGCTTGACACTACCAACATTTTTCAAAGACTTTTTGAGCTCATTTAGCTCATCCAACACCTTTTGGTGTTCACTATTACATTAAGACAAAAGATTATTAAGGTTAACATTTTCATCTTGAAAGAATTTTAGTTCATCTTTTAACCCTAATATCTTTTTTCTCAAATTTTGAATTAGCTTGAGTGAGTGAGTCATTTTTCTCATTTAGTTCTAAAATAATCTTTTTGTTCTTAATGACCGACTCTTTATATTTTTCAACTAATTCATCATAGACCTCTTGTAACTCATCATATGCATCATTCAATTCATCATATGTAAAATCTAAAATAGATGAGTTAGAGGTTACCATGGAGGAATCTTCCTCAAGTGTCATGAGGCAAAGGTTAGCCACTTCTTGTTCGTCATCCTCCGATGACTCCTCATCACTCCAAGTAGCAAGCTTGGCTTTGAGCTTCTTCTTCTTCTCAAAGCCCTTCTTCTTGAGTTGAGGGCACTCCGAACGTATGTGGCCGGGCTGTTTGCACTCAAAGCAAATGTTTGGATCCTTTGCTTCTTCTTTGTTCTTGCTTTTAAAGTCCATTTTTCTTTGGATTTTTCTTCCCCGGTTGGACCTCATAAAATGTGAGAATCGTTTGGCTATCATAGCCAATTCTTCTAGTTCATCCTCCTCACTAGAAGAGCTCTCTTGATGTAGTGAAGCTTTGAGAGCTATTCCCATCTTCTTCTTCTTCTCAACCTCAAGCTTCTCTACCATTTTCTCTTCTTTCTTCTTTTCTTCTTCCCTTCCTTGCTTCATGATCTCATGAGTAAGGAGAGAACCCACAAGCTCATCAAGCTTTAAAGTTTTCAAATTCTTAGCTTCAATGATAGCGGTTCTCTTCCCATCCCAAGACTCGGGAAGTGAATAGAGTAGCTTCCGGACAAGCTTGTCTTCCGGTATGATTTCTCCAAAACCCTTGAGCCCATTGACAATAGTGGAGAACCTATCAAACATCTTAGACACCGTCTCATCGGGCTCCATCTTGAAATTTTCATAACTAAGATTGAGAATTCCAATCTTAGTTTCTTTAACATCGTTGGTGCCTTCATAAGTAGTCTCAAGAGTGTCCCACACTTCTTTGGCACTTTCGATGGATAAGACCTTAGAATAGATGTCCGGACCGAAAGAACAAAATAGCATGTGGAGAGCTTTATCATTGACTTGAATCTTTTTCCTTTCTTCTTCACTTATCTCCATCTTTTTATTCAATACCATCTCGCCTTCACCATCTTGCTTCAATGGAATATAAGGGCCATCTTCAATGACATCCCACACTAGGTAGTCATTTGACTTGATGAAGAGACGCATTCTATTCTTCCAAAACGAATAGTTATCACCATTAAAGAAGGGAGGCTTTGTAGTGGATTGAGACTCGTACATGCCCGAACCGGAGGTTGAAGCCATCTCTTGATATATGATGATCACACTCTTCCAAGGAACTCCTCTTGTGGTTGTTAATCCTCAAAGAGGTAGGCTCTGATACCAATTGTTGAGTGGATCGAAAGATCGATATAAACCAAGAGGGGGGTGAATTGGAAATTTAAAGTTTTTGTGGTGGAAATTGCAAATTAAAAAGATAGACAAGGGATTTTAGAGTGGTTCAAGTTCCAAATGAACTCTACATCCACTACCTTAGCTTCACTAAGGATTTGTAACAATTCCACTAATTTCTCTTCCCCTTTTCTAGGCTAAGGAGGCAACCCTTACAATTTCGGTTGATATTTCTACCAAAAATTCAACCCAATCCTTACAACAAGATAACAAAGAAATTTGTTGGCTAATAGAGTATCTCTTAATACAAATAATAGCCCAATTACAAGCAATCAACCCAATTGAACAAGATAAGAATGAAAAATACAATTTGGGTTTCTAGACAATATGGATTTTTGCACAATTGCTTGGATTTGATGAATAGATGTTTTCTTGAAGATCAATAGTTGTTGCTGGAGCTTTTAGATGTCTCTTTTATACCTCCTCATTGATTTCTAGCCGTTTGGGTGGTTGGGAACATAAATGGAGCCGTTGGAACCCTCTCTTACCACCATAAATGCACCTCTGCAGCTATGCGTATCGGTATGCGGGGAGGAGTATCGATACCTGTCTCAGAAAAGAAAGAGCCGTTGTGTGCAATAAATAAGGGGTATCGATACGCACGTAAGCGTATCGGTACTGGGTATCGAAATGGGGGTTTGCCGTATCGATACATTTTTCTCAACTTAGCTCACAGTCGAATTCTGTATCGATACGAGGGTTTGGCGTATCGATACTGGTCAACGACCATTTAAAATTCGGTTACCAACCAACTGACACCAACGGTCAAAATATTTAAACCGACTTATATTTAAAAATTATTAAGGCCGTATCGATACGAGGGTTTGCTGTATCGGTACGCCATTCAAACTCTTTAGGCTTTTACACAGGGGCGTATCGATACGAGGGTTTTCCGTATGGATACGTGTTCCTCCAGTAGCCAACTTTGGTAAAAAGGTATCGATACGCTTGTAAGGGTATCGATACGCTTGGACGTTTTTCAATAGTTTGGCCTTGGAACACTTAGAAAATATTTTGAGTTTGAGTTTTTCAAATCAGTTTTAAAGAGTTGGTGATTTAAAACTTATTAAGGGACTTATAAAACAATTTTAAGTTTTTCAAATTGATCCTTAAAGATTTAATTATATCAAAATCAAACATAGGTTTTGCAGATAGAGATCATGCCAAGAGGCATAGGGATAGGAGGTACCAGCCGGATACGAGACATAGGGGTGGTAACTATGGTCAGGGTCGTTAGGGCCAAGGATCACATTCCAGAGTGTACCAGGTGCGGGAGACGCCACCCGGGCGAGTGCATGCATATTTATGGAGCGTGTTGGAACTGTAGCTCCCGAGACCATTTGAGGCGTGATTGTCTACACCCAGTTAGGGGCGGACCGGCTCCAGCTAGGGGCTTTGAGCATCAGAGAGGCCGTGGGCGCGGTCGTGGAAACTTTCAGCCAAGGAATGAGGGCCAGAGGAACTTGGCTCATGTTGTAGCAGTCCAGCCCGAGGGAGGAGGACCGGCTAGGGTGTACGCTCAGCGAGAGGCTGGGAATGACACTGATGTCATAGCAGGTAACTTCTCATTACAATCTTTGAGTTTGCTTTCTTTGATAGATTCGGGGTCGACACATTCATATATTTTGGGTGAGCACGCAAGGTCATTAGGATTACCATGTGATTGGTTAGAGGTAGGTGTAAATGTCACTAGCTCTTTTGGTGATATAGTGGTAGTTAGGAAAGTGTATAGGAGGTGTCCTTTGATGGTTCAGGGCCACATATTTCCGGTCGACATGATGGAGTTACCCTTCTATGGTTTTGATGTGATTTTGGGCATGGATTGGCTTTTAGAGCATAGAGCTAGGGTTGACTTTGAGACCAAGAGAGTCTCCTTGAGGCTTACCGATGATTTTGAGGTTGTGGTAGTTGGGGAGAATGTCAGGTTTTTCTCTAATGTGGTTTCGGCTTTGGAAGCTCAGAGGTTGTTGAATTCGGGGTGTCAGGCTTATTTGGCATATGTAATGAATCCGGATATGAGTGGGGTGAGACCTCAGGACATCAAAATAGTGTGTGAGTTTCCGAGTGTTTTTCCGGAAGAGCTACCGGGCTTGCCTCCAGACAGAACAGTTGAGTTTGCTATTGAGACGTATTCTGATTCTGCACCAGTGTCGATTGCTCCGTATAGAATGGCACCAAAGGAGTTGAAAGAGTTGAAGACACAGCTTCAGGAGTTGACTGATAGAGGCTTCATTAGACCTAGTATATCCTTGTGGGGTGCTCCGGTCTTGTTTGTGAAAAAGAAAGATGGTAGCATAAGGATGTGTATAGATTATAGACAGTTGAATAAGGTAACCGTGAAAAACAAATACCCTTTGCCTAGGATAGATGACTTGTTAGACCAATTGAGGGGTGCTTCTGTGTTTTCGAAGATTGACTTGAGGTCCGGGTACTACCAGTTGAAGGTAAAGGATGTGGACGTACCGAAGACGGCCTTTCGTACACGTTATGGGCACTATGAGTTTTTGGTGATGCCTTTTGGGTTGACTAACGCTCCAGCAGCCTTCATGGATATGATGAACCGTGTGTTTCATGAGTTCTTGGACAAGTTTGTGGTAGTGTTTATAGATGACATCCTAGTATACTTTAGGACCGAAGAGGAACACGATGAGCATTTGCGGTTAGTACTTCAGACCCTACTTGAGAATCAGTTATATGCCAAGCTAAGCAAATGTGAGTTTTGGATTAGGGAGGTAGTCTTCCTAGGTCATGTGATCTTGGCTAGCGGGATTAGTGTGGATCCCAAGAAGATAGAAGCTATAGTAAATTGGAAACAACCGAAGTCAGTGACAGAAATCCGCAGCTTCCTAGGTTTGGCAGGATACTATAGAAGGTTTGTTGAGGGGTTCTCGAGAATAGCAGCTCCATTGACTAAGTTGCTACAGAAGAATGTTCCGTATGAGTGGTCAGATGCAAGACAAGAAGCGTTTGAGAAATTGAAGAAAGCTTTGACCGAAGCTTCTATCTTGATTCAACCTGAGCCGGGGAGAGAATTTTTTATTTATAGTGATGCTTCTTACGTAGGGCTAGGATGTGCACTTGTGCAAGAAGGCAAGGTGGTAGCATATGTTTCGTGACAGTTGAAAGTTCATGAGAAGAATTATCCCACACATGACATAGAGTTGGCTGCAGTAGTGTTTACACTGAAGATTTGGAGACACCATCTTTATGGTGAGAAGTGCACCGTGTACACCGACCACAAGAGTTTGCAGTATTTGATGTCTCAGCGGGAGTTGAACCTCAGGCAACGTAGGTGGTTAGAGCTTCTTAAGGATTATGACCTCACCATAGAGTACCATCCGGGTAGGGCAAACGTAGTGGCCGATGCCTTGAGTAGAAAAATGGTCGTTGAGCTACGAGCAATGTTTGCAAGGTTGAGTGTGTCTAAGGATGGTGGGTTGATAG
Organism: Hibiscus trionum; assembly: GCA_030270665.1. Taxonomy (NCBI): domain Eukaryota; kingdom Viridiplantae; phylum Streptophyta; class Magnoliopsida; order Malvales; family Malvaceae; genus Hibiscus; species Hibiscus trionum. Next base: position 31,586,766 of record BSYR01000026.1, on the reverse strand, counting down.
CTGAGCTTCAGGTTAAGCCTTTATTAGTTCAGTTAATTCGAGAGAAGCAGTTGCAAGATGAGTCTTTGGCACCTCACGTGCAAGACATAGCCGAAGATAGGCCTACCGAGTATTGTTTTGGAGAGAATGGGATCCTATGTTTCAAGGATAGGATAATGGTTCCGGAGGATGTCGAGTTGAGGCGTAAGATCATGAATGAGGCTCATAATAGTCCTTTTTCTATGCATCCGGTAGCACAAAGATGTATCGAGTGTTAAAGGAGGAGTATTATTGGGTTAGTTTGAAGAAGGACGTGGCCGAGTTTGTCAGTAGGTGTATGGTTTGTCAGAGGGTCAAGGCCGAGCACCAGTTTCCCTCAGGATTGTTACAGCCGTTGAAAATTTCATAATGGAAGTGGGAGCGTATTACCATGGACTTTGTGTCAGGGCTACCGTTGACTCTATCGAAAAAAAATTCTGTGTGGGTGATTGTGGATAGGTTCACTAAGTGTGCCCACTTCATACCAGTTCATACTACCTATACTTTAGACAAGTTGGCCGATCTGTATATCTGTGAGATAGTGAGACTACATGGGGTACCAAAGTCGATTGTGTCAGATCGAGATCCGAGATTCACCGTTAGATTTTGGGAGTGTTTGCATTGAACGTTGGGTACTTGGTTGAACTTCAGCACTTCATATCATCCGCAGTCAGATGGTCAGTCTGAGAGAGTGATTCAGGTATTGGAAGATATGTTGAGATGTTGTATCATTGATTTTCAGGGGTCATGGGAGAAACACCTACCGTTAGTGGAGTTTGCGTATAACAACAGCTTTCAGTCGAGTATTCAAATGGCTCATTACGAGGCCTTGTATGGTAGGAAGTGTAGAACCCCGATTTGTTGGGCCAAAGCCGGACAAAAACTTGTGCCGATAATCGAATTGCTTAAGGACACCACCGAGAAGGTAAAGTTGATATGTGATCGTTTGAAAGCAGCTTCAGATCGACAGAAGTCCTATGCCGACTTAAAAAGGAAAGAGGTAGAGTATTCCGTGGGAGATAAGGTGTTTTTGAAAGTCTCACCTTGGAAGAAGGTGATGAGGTTTGAGAGGAAGGGCAAGTTAAGCCCAAGATTCATCGGACCGTATGAGATAGTTGAGAGAATTGGTCCCATTGCATATAGATTGAGGCTCCCGACTGAACTAGAGAAGATTCATGATGTCTTTCACGTATCGATGCTTAGGAGATATAGATCGGATCTGTCTCATGTTATGCCAGTTGAGGAAATAGAGTTAAATCCGGACTTGTCTTACAACGAGGAGCCAGTTGAGATACTTGCTTCTGATAGCAAGGTGTTGCGTGGCAAGCCCATAGAGTTGGTCAAGGTATTATGGAGATATAGAGGTGTGGAAGAGGCCACGTGGGAAAGGAAATCCAATATGCTTGAGTAGTTTCCATATCTGTTTCCGTCAGGTAATTTCGGGGACGAAATTCCTTTAGTGGGGGAGAGTTGTAACACCCGGGTATAGGGGTCGGGTGAAAATAATATTTAAATAATATTCGAGTTTCGGTTTTCTAATTTAAAATGATAATATGTATTATTTAAAGGCTTCTTATTCACAAATTGAAATTGAAATCAAATTTCCATGGAAATTGCAATTATATGAGATTGCCATCTCATTAATAGCATTTTCGTAATAAAGTATACTTCTTTTAAAACCCTTTTTAATTAAAAGAGAGTTGTCTTCTTCCTTCCCCATTTTGCATTTTTGAACGACAAAGAAGCTCTCCCCTCCCCCTTTCACTATTCCATTACCTAGCATCTTCAATTTGGTTCGGTTTTGAAAGGTAAATACATCCTCAACTTGCTCTCATCTTCCTCTCTTTGTAAGTACAATTTGTTTTCATTTTGATCCATGTTTTTAGAATTTGAGTTCTTGAGCCTTTAAATTAAAAATCCAAACTTTGTTGTTCTATGTTGAACTTTTTGATTCCTTGTTAGTATTTATGTTATTAGCAACCCAAATAGTCCAACATATGTGATTTTTACTTGATTTTATAAACATTCCCGGATTTGAGTTTCCATGGGGTTTTTGAAGGGTTTGGGAATGGATTTTGGGGTTGTTTTATGTGGAAATGTGATGGCTGATGGTTAGACTATATGTAAGGGTTGTTCTGAAGGCTTTTGGGAGTAATTTAAGTGTTGGAATCATTGGATTTAGGTGGTACTTAGGGGCTGCTCGGGAATAAGGAATTTGGGTTTGGTTTTTTTAGTTGAAATTGTATGTTTTGTGCTTGGTTTGTGATCCGGGTTGACTACGTTGAATTGTGGACCGATTTGAGATTATTTTAATTGTGTTGAGATGATTAGAAGCAAGAAATTTGGTTGGTGAAGCTTCGGGGACGAATCCGGGGATTTCGGAGTCTTGAGCTTGGTCTTCTCTTGGTTAGCACCGATGAGTAGAGTTGTTAACCTTTGATTTATTGCTCGAAATGGAACCTTTGGGGGTTTGGGTGGGACCTAGAGGGTTCACCTAAACCCGAGAGTAAGTTGCTACTCCTATACTATCTTGTGCGTGAATGAATGACTATGTGTTGTGATTATCATGTGCATTCTTGAGTTGTTTTACACAGTGTCATGGTGTAGTCGTGTGAAAGTTGAGCCTCACGTGATGGTTGTCTAAACTACGGTGATGTGTAGTCCCACCGGTAGTGACTAGTAGGAAAGTACTTTGATGTGTAGTCCCATTGGAAAACTACTAGTCGAAACGGTGATGTGTAGTCCCACCGTGTGTGTATGTTGGTTGTGCATGTGCAAACCATGAGTAATTGTTGAGAAAGTCATTCGTACATTCATTGTTTTGTTTCCATCTATGAAAAGTGTTTTAAAAACTGCATGTTGTTGAATTGTGGAGCTTCTCTCACTAAGCTAGTTAGCTTACGCTCTTTATGTTTCCAACATGCAGATTGTTAGAGTTCGGGAGGCAAGTGGGCAAGGGAGGAGCTTTTGGAGTTCTCAAGCTAGCACAAGTATGATTTGTGTTTTGTAATAATGCCTAAACGATGGGGTATAGACTTGTAGGAGTTGGTGGCAAACTCCTTAGGTGATTTGTGTTAGTTGAGCATGTTAAATTATGGATGTGTTATGTTTTAGTCTCATGGATTGTGGACCATGCCTATTTTTCTGCTTAAATTGTAAGTGCCTAAGGGTGTATGAACTTGGCCTATGAATGCTCTATGTATGGTTGTCATATGCATGATATCTTATGAATGCTAAGCATGTCTCCTTTGAGTGATTGCATGAATCTCTTGTTTGTATGACTCTTGATTGTATCGAATGCCTTGTATGGTGAAATCTTGATGGATGAATGTTGTATGTATGCTTTTATGTGATTAGGGAGGTCTTAAAATGCATTTCGAATTGAGTCTTGTGTTGTTTTGCTGAAATTTGGAGACTTGCAGTGCAGGGCGTATCGATACGCCTAAGGGCCGTATCGATACGGTTTTGCATGCAGGACTCAGTTTTGGCTTGGTTTTCCCCGTGTGGCCCACTTGGATCGGTCAGTCATCCAGACCGGGACGAGGGGGTTACAACTATCATTATCTAGGTTTTCAAATTAAGCTTAGCTTACATCTTAAGCTTGAATCATGAACAATCGTATTTAGAAACATAAGCAATTAATTGATTTAATCTAGATTTAACTTTCATTCTCAAATATTAATAATAATAAGATCCACTTATCAGTTTTAGCCATACATGTTCAAGACTCTCTCAAACTTCTATTTATCAATCGAACCTGGATTAAGCATTCATGAAATTTTAGGAGTCAATCAAACATAATCAGAGTATAAGCTTGAATAATCACAACACAGATTGTCCTTTATTTTTTACAAACCAAAATGATAACAACTTATACATAAACATGAATCTTAGTGCCACTATCCTAGGAGTTATATAAGGGAACAAGACCATATACTAAAGTCTTGGAATACGACTTGCAACCCTTGATCCTGGTCGAACACAAGCTTCTAAATTCTGTAAAAGCATGACAATGAAATGGATTAGGGTTATATAGCCTAAGTGAGGTAGTAACACGAAAACGACCAAGCATAAATACATGGTCTTCAAAGAAAACACATCAAGATATACAAACATAAGCTAGCATTTTTTATTCATGCCTTAATTAACTTTTGCAAGTTTTATGATGTTCAAGAACTTAATCAGGCTTTATTGAATTTGTATCGATCTTGTCAAAGATCGAACCTTAGCTCATTGCAGTCTTCTCAAGACTTGTCAAAATACTTATTATAGCTTTTGAATTTATTGTTAAACTTATCAAAATACTTATCAAGGCTTTATTTCAAAGTTTATTGCCTCACATAATGGACACACATTCACCTTATGTGAACCTCATATCATAGGGGAGCATTGCTCCACATCTTTATTAACATTGCCACCAAGGCCTTTTATTCATAGCTCATCACAAATCCAACTTTATTTAAGTCTTTTAAACTGTTTGCCTTGGATCACTTCTGGTCATGAGTAACATTGGTCCGTGTTTGACTGCATTGGTCCGTGTTTAACATAGCTCAAATCACAAAGCAATGGCTTGTGTCTGGTCATATCAATCCTAACTTCTCTTCTCTATCCAACTAAATTTTCGTCGATCTCCGTACAACTCTCTTGTCACCTCTTACTGTCGCCAAAATATCACATATAAATGGGGCGTCCCTCGAGCCGTAGCTCATGGACAGTAGTCCCAAAATATATACAATGCACTATGCCAAAGTGTCCAAGGACATCCATTGAATAGGCAACTTAAATATCTTATGCTTAAGATTAGGAGAGTATCTTATGATTTAAGCAATCTTTCTTGCTTCTTTTCTTAATGTCTTATAACATATATCAAGCTCTCAATTTCTTAAGCTTTAAGATTTCATAATTTTATAAGATTAAGGCTTAGTATCTTCTTTAGTTTTTAAGCCATCCTTGGTCAGAAGTTAGCTTCAAATCCTTATTTCAAGGTAGCTTATCATCACATTCATACATCATAACATAGCATAGAAAAAGTGCATAAGAATGCAACCATAATAGAAGATTTATAAAGATGCTATGCCACGAGTCATGTTATCCTCCCCAGTGTGCTCTATTTGAGCTTATGCAAAATATACACCATTTAAAACAAAGTGATCCATCAATAATGATTAGGGTGACACCTTGTCATCCTGAATGCATAACTACACTCATCTCTTATCCCGGCATTACGGGAAACCTGAATCCACTATCGAGCATTACGTTCTCAAACACTTCCTAGCCACCCACATTAGTGTTGTACCTCAAACAAATAACTATTGTTAGGATTTACTCATTTCAATTCATTTAATTCAAAACAACACTCAAATACTCATGTTAATACAAAACAACCCCTAAATGCACTCTCAAAACATTCCTTTTGGTTAATTACTCAAAACATGACAACATCACATGTTCACATTTAAGCCAAAGCAATTCATTATTCTTACGGTAAACTATATCATTGACCACCGAACTAATTGGGGATTACTATTTTGACCACCGAACTAACGAACTCGTCAATCAGACCACCGAACTTATTAAATTAACCTATTTTGACCACCACCGTTAAAACAATAACAGAGGGCTGACGTGACAGTTAACGAACTTTTATAAAATTACACATTTAATCCTTGCAATTTGCACATTTTTTATCAATTTAGTCCGAATTTTAAGTTAATAAAATAAATTAATTATTTAATTAAGTGATGACACGTGTCAACACCTTATTGGAGGAAAATTAAGCAAATTTGGAAGAATGAGGATGGGGGGAATTGAACCTAGGACATGTGGGTTTTGAACCCACACCTTTACCACTGCACCAAGCCTCTCTCAGTGATAGGAATTGTGCCATTTAATATATATGTTATAATGCAGTAAATGTTAGGGAAGAAAGTAAAAATGGTTGAAAGGAGATTCGAACCTAAACCACTTGGGATGTGTATAATCACACAAACATTTGATATAAAGAAAAGAAATTCCATTAAAATATTCAAATATTTTTTCTTTTTCATATTTAAATTAAATCAAATATTTGATTTAAATATTTTAAATCAAATATTTGATTTAAATATTTTAAATCGAATATTTTAAAAATATTTTATTCTTTTTCATACTTTAAATATTCGACTTAATTTAAATACTTTAAAATTTTGATTTGAAATATTTAAATATTTTAACAAATATTTTTTAAACTGGAAAAGCAAAATTTGTATTAAATCAAATATTTATTAAAATCGAATATTTGTATTAAAATTTGTAATAAAATGAAAAATTTGTAATAAAATTTATTAAAAATTATAATAAATATTTTTTTAAATTGAAAAAGCAAAATTAGTATTAAATCGAATATTTTAATGTATTTAAATTAAATCGAATATTTAAAGTATGAAAAAGAAAAAAATATTTTAAAAATATTCGATTTAAAATATTTAAATCAAGTATTCGTATTAATTTAAGGGTAAACTATATCATTGACCACCGAACTAATTGAGGATTCCTATTTTGACCACCGAACTAACAAATTCGTCAATCAGACCACCGAACTTATTAAATTAACCTATTTTGACCACCGCCGTTAAAAAAATAACAGAGGGCTGACGGAGGGATGACGTGGCAGTTAACGAACTTTTATAAAATTACACATTTAATCCTTGCTATTTGCATGTTTTTTCAATTTAGTCCTAATTTTAAATTAATAAAATAAATTAATTATTTAATTAAGTGATGACACGTGTCAACACCTTATTGGAGGACTTTAATTATTTATATTTAATTTTATAAATTTATTTTCCTCCTTCAATCAAGTGGTGACACGTGGGTCGAATACACCAAGCCTCTCTCTATGGCATGAATTGTGCCGTTTAATATATATGTTATAATGCAGTAAATGTTAGGGGGAAAAAGTAAAAATGATTGAAAGAGGATTCGAACCTAGACCACTTGGGATGTGTATAATCACACAAACATTCGATTTAAAATATTCGAATATTTTTCTTTTTCATATTTAAATTAATTCGAATACTTGATTTAAATATTTTAAATCGAATATTTTTAAAATATATTTTTTCTTTTTCATACTTTAAATATTCGATTTAATTTAAATACTTTAAAATATTCAATTTAATACAAATTTTGCTTTTTCAATTTTAAAAAATATTTATTAAAATGTTTAATAAATTTTATTACAAATTTTAATACAAATTTTCCATTTTATTAAATATTCGATTTAATACAAATTTTGCTTTTCCAGTTTAAAAAATATTTGTTAAAATATTTAAATATTTCAAATCAAAATTTTAAAGTATTTAAATTAAGTCGAATATTTAAAGTATGAAAAAGAAGAAAATATTTTTAAAATATTCGATTTAAAATATTTAAATCAAATATTCGATTTAAAATATTTAAATCAAATATTTGATTTAATTTAAATATGAAAAAGAAAAAATATTTGAATATTTTAATGGAATTTCTTTTCTTTATATCAAATGTTTGTGTGATTATACACATCCCAAGTGGTTTAGGTTCGAATCCCCTTTCAACCATTTTTACTTTCTTCCCTAACATTTACTGCATTATAACATATATATTAAATGGCACAATTCCTATCACCGAGAGAGGCTTGGTGCAGTGGTATAGGTGTAGGTTTGAAACCCACATGTCCCAGGTTCAATTCCTCCCATCCCCATTCTTCCAAATTTGATTAATTTTCCTTCAACTAAGTGGTGTCACCAATTGATTGGAGGAGGAAAATAAATTTATAAAGTCCTCCAATAAGATGTTGACACGTGTCATTAAATAATTAATTTATTTTATTAATTTAAAATTCGGACTAAATTGAAAAAATGTGCAAATAGCAAGGATTAAATGTGTAATTTTATAAAAGTTCGTTAACTGCCACGTCATCCTTCCGTCAGCCCTCTGTTACTTTTTTAACGGCGGTGGTCAAAATAGGTTAATTTAATAAGTTCGGTGGTTTGATTGACGAGTTCGTTAGTTCGGTGGTCAAAATAGGAATCCCCAATTAGTTCGGTGGTCAATGATATAGTTTACCCTTATTCTTATATACATACTTAATAGGTTAAGTCAGTCCTTAATTTATTTTCAAGCAGAACAACCCCAAATTCATATAATCATTCGTATATTATCAAAATAATCCATAACACATGCCCCTGTTTTAACTAATCAAACATTATGTATACATTCAAAGATTCCAAAACGTATTAAAACGATCTTCATTTTTTTGCACTCAAACAATCCACACACACATTCTTAAGGCATTGCCCCTGTTTTAACTAATCAAACATTATGTATACATTCAAAGATTCCAAAACAGTCCACATATTTTCCTTATACACTCAAACAATCCAAGAATTCATCTAACTATTTTCGTGTGATCAAAATAGTCCATTGATGTATTATACAATCCTTCAAGCTTTCAATGATATTTTAAGTCACTTATTGAGCTGCTGCCAGGCAGACTGTGCACTATTCGATTAAAAATTCATAATTTTTATTTCGTATGTCGAAATTTCAAACCGTTTCTACCGTTAGAAATCTGACTCAAATACCTTTCTAACCACATAAGCCTTGTATTTTTACTCTTTATGAATTAATACAGTTTTTAGCTAAAAGACACGCCAAATTATGCCACTGAGCAGATTGCACTGTACTTAAAGATTCATCTCTATAAACTGTTATGTAGCTCGGAATTCAGTTCTGTTTATTTTTAATGAAACTAGACAGGATAAGCTTTCTAACCATATAAATTATAGCTTCTAAGTCAACTAGTACAATTTATAGCAAATTTTCAAAGTTACTGCTAATGCAGATTTTAAAACAGTTTCCTAAATTCCAGATTCGTCCTAACTTCCATTATGACAATCCAAATCCTTAGCTTATGATTCATGTAACCCCCTCGTCTCAGCCTAGCCAACAGACCGGACTGAACGGGTTACACGGGGAAAAACGAAGCGAAACCCGCTAAGGCCTCACTCCGGTTAGCAACCCTATTTTTTCATTTATAATCTTGACTAGATATCACAATTAACCCTAGGTGAGTAGACAACAACGAATAAGCGAATATAGATACGAACGAGCAGGGGGCACACATTAATTTAAACTCACCATATAGTTGTTAGTCAAATTGCATGCATACGGGGCAAAACCATCATAAGGGATACATATAGACTCAACAAGGAAGCATACAAGCTCTAGGGACTAAAATGCAACAATCAGAAACCTTCGAAGGAGCCATTTAACTGTTTTAACTGCATGCGTTTCGAAACAGGCTTGCCGGTTCTGAAACGCGGGCTCCATTTTAAAAAGGGAGACCAAGCCGTTCTGAAACGGTCCCACTTTGTTCCGAAACGGAGGCTTCCAGTGACAAAACGTATCGGAACGGGTTCCGAAATGGGGGCTCACAGTGTCGAAACGTATCGAAACGGGGGCTCATAGTGGCAAATCGTATCGAAAGGGCACCACCCCATTCCGGTACGAGTACCCCTAGAGAAGCCAACCGTTCCGAAACAACATCGAGCGTTTTGAAACGCCTGCACACAGTCTTGCCCAAAATCATACATTGACACCTCCAAATGTCCCCAAACTTGTCCCAAATCATCAAAAACCATATAGAAACATATCATACATACATTATAGATGCAAAGTGTCCTAATCACATCATCAATCATACATTCAAGCAACAAATTGGATTTCAAGCTCTAAGCTCACATGAACACTTAGATACAAAAACACTAATATGCCAAAACACAAGGCAATTCATACATGGCCACATTAAACCTCAACCTAGCATAGTATCACCATTTCAAACATGCTAGAAACATAAACAAGCCATAGTATGGGAGTTTGATCACCAACTCCTTAACATACAAACTAGAAATCCCATTGTCTAAGTGCTATTACAAAACATAAACCATACTTTGAGCGAGAACTCCGAGAAACTCCTCCCTTGCCCACTTGCATCCCAAGCCACTAACGATCTGCATTGTTGGAAAAGAAGAGAGCGTAAGCTTACAGCTTAGTGAGCGGAGCTCTAAAACACAACAACAATGTAGTTTTTAAAACATAAATCTTAGATTTAAAGAAAATCCATTTAAGGAAAGACGTAATGAAACACAATCATCATAATACATGGTATGCGCATGCATAACCAAAACCCGATGCGACTACACATCACCTTTCACATCAACTAGTAGTTTTCCGATGGGACTACACATCACCGTAGTAACGACAACCATCATGTGAGGCTCGACACCAACAACGACTACACAACAACATTAACGAAGAGTAAAAACAATTCAAAAACACCACAACACACATAATTGAGAACGCCCCTAGTCAACCAAAAAAGCGAGAATAGATACACTTACACTCGGGTCTAGGTTAGTCTCTAAGACTCCACCCAAGCCCCGAAAACCTTCATTGAACGCATTTAAGATCTCAAAACAGTTTCCACTCACCGATTAAGCCCAACGAAAGCCGAAACACCGTTCTCAAGCCTCCATAGTATCCGGTGTTGCGCCCAAAGCACCTGAACCCGATTCCTCTGTTTTAAGAAACCCAAAACAAACAATTAGGACACCAATACACTTGTAAACCAACAACAACCCGGAAACTCAATCTTGCAACCAAAACACATCGATTCGAACACAAATTTGATCCAAACTTCACCATTTTCGTTCTAAACAAACCCTATATTGAAATCATTCATTTCAACCATAAAAACACATCCAAAATCATCTAGAAACATTCCCCAACATCAAGGGAACCACCAGCCACGTTTTCAACCTAAAACCAACCCAAAAACCCAACCTTTTCAACCTAAAAATCTCATTTTTATACCCATTTCGGGTTTCCCAACATTTGCCATCTTTTTAACATTTTTAAGACACCCAAGTATGATCAAAAACACCCTTAAACATTACATTAGAAAACCCACAAGAAAAACCCATAGAAATACCCATTCTCTCAAACCCAACACCCAATCAAAATGCATTTTAATGGCTTTTAAAAGACAATTTTCAAAGAGCACAAGCTAGATAGGTAAGAACTGAAACAAGGGAGATATTACCTTAAAAAACATTGCTTGGATGAGGGATTGGGCAATGGAATAGTGATTTTAGGGTTTAAGAGAGGTTTTTGTGAAAAAAGGGTGTTTAAAGAAGATGACCCTTTTGATTTCTTTTCAAACTCTTCCTTTTTATTTCTTTATTCTTTTTACTCAATTCCCATCTTCCATTTTCATTAATGGAATTTTTGTAAATGAAGGCAATTTTTATAAAATCATCATTTTAAATCTAATTTTAACCCGGACTAATCCTAGATTAACACCGATAAACTCCCAGGCCCTAAACCGGGGCGTTACAACTCTCCCCCACTTAAGGAATTTCGTCCCCGAAATTACCTGATGAAGAAAGATACGGAAACTGCCTTTCCATGTCATATTTCCTCTCCCAAGTAGCCTCTTCCACACCTCGGTGTCTCCATAGAACCTTGACTAACTCGATAGACCTCCCACACAAAAATTTCTTGTCCGAAGTAAGAATCTCAACTGGATCTTCATCACACGACAAGTCAGGGTTCAACTCAATCTCTTCCACTAGCATTACGTGAGACGGATCCGATCTATACTTCCGAAGCATAGAAACGTGGAACACATCGTGAATCTTCTCTAACTCAGTCGGGAGTCTCAATCTATACGCAACGGGACCGATCCTCTCAACTACCTCGTAAGGTCCAATGAATCTCGGACTCAACTTACCCTTCCTACCAAACCTCACCACCTTCTTCCACGGCGAGACTTTCAAAAACACTTTCTCGCCCACGGCATACTCTATCTCCTTTCTTTTCAAATCGGCATACGATTTCTGTCGGTCTGAAGCTGCCTTCAAACGACCACATATCATGTAACACCCCAATTTTGGGCTTAGAGGTTTTGGGTTTGAATCGGACCGGTTGAATTTCGGTTTGAATATAAAAGGTGGTTTTTAGGGAAAGCCTAGTTCAGGATGCATTAAAAATATGGAAAAATATCTTAAAATCCTCCTTTATTATATATAAGAGAGTGGTGAAATCAATTTAACAAAATGAGGTTTCGAATTGTGACATTTCAAGTTAGTGACTAAAATGTAATTTTTGAAAAGATGGTGATTGTTTTAAAAGGATTGAAACTTTGAATCTTTAAGGAGCTAATTTACCCAAGAAGAGTTTTCTCCAGATTTTTCTTAATATTAAACATTTATTAAATGATATTTAATAAAAGGAAAAAGGGGAAATAGATATTTTTGAGTTCATAACTAACTTTTCTCAAAATTTTCCCTCTTCATTTTCTCTTCCTTTTCTCTCAGCCAAACACATTTCCCCAGCCATTTTCCCTCTGATTTTAACACCTAAAGATGAGATTTCAATCTCCAATTGGTTTCTAATCATTCCTACATCAAATCATTACCATTTGCTTATTGAATTTTCAAGAATCTTGGCTTTTAACAAGGAGAAACTCACATTTAGAGGTATGAACGTCCTTCTCCTCTAAATACTCAATTCTTTACTAAATTCCCAAGTTCTCAATCCTTGATTTGGATGTGATTTCGGTTGTGTTTGGTAGCCGAAATGTGAGTGTTGATGAGAGCAGTGAGTTTAGGTGTCTTGGTTGAAGATATTAATGCATGATGATGCATTAATCCACTACTTTGATGTGTTTAAAACAGGGGAGACATCATCGGATCCTTGTGGTGTTGATCCGGAGGCTTGATCGGTGTTTCGGCAAGCTTGCGAAACGGAATCAGTGAGTGAAGTTTGGTTTTCAGCTTTGAGACCAATGTTGGAAGGTTATGGGAGCTTAGTATAAGTCTAAACAATTTAGCTAAGCTCAAGAGTAAGTTTTTCGAAGAAACTCTCTTGTTGATGAACCATGACTTGGTTGGATGCAATGTGTTTTATTTTGCATGTTTAAATTCTGTTTTGAAAGCATATTTTAGCATGTTTGATGCTGGTTTTGTAAGCCATGTGTTGAAGGATGCTCGAGGTAAGAGATCCTTGTTTTGAACATTGATAAATGTGGTTTGATGCATTGTAATGAATGATGATTTAATGGCTTTGTTAAATGCTTTAAAACAATGGATTAATGATGTTATATGATGTATATTGGCAAGTGATGTGTTGGTTTTAAAGTACTTGAATCGGATATAGTTAGCCGGCTATAGGATTGGGTGCACCGTGAATAAAGTCGCCTTGGATGTTGAGGGGTTGTTATTGTACCGTAAACTCCATCCAAGTACACTAACGAGATGGTAAAGATCATCATGGTGGTTAAAAGTCCATGAGTGGATCTTGAGTTAAGATCACAATGGTGGTTAAAAGTCTATGTGTGGATCTTGTGTTGTGTGTCCCGTGTTCTTGTTAGTGATGTTATACAACTACCAATGAGTGATGTTGAGGGGTTGTGATTGTACCATAGTCTCCATCACGGGTGTGGAGGGGTTGTGATTGTACCATGCTCCACCTTGATATTGGTAGTGTGTATGAAGCGTATGGGACAACGCTTGTAATCCGCGTATCCGATTGTGTTTTGAGTTGTAAAATGTTATTGATTATCACTTGTAAGCCAATATGACATGATGATGATTTGAAGCATGAGATGCTTGGTTTGCATGCTTAATTGCATAGTAAATGTTGTTTTGAAACTAAAGGCCTTGAAAAGGTGTTTTTGCAAATGCATTATTGTGATGTTTTAATTGAGCATTTCCTCACTTAGCTATGTGCTTACGCTCTCTCTTTCTTAAACCAATAATGCAGAGCATTGAAGTGCATAAGGGCAGCAAGGAGGTCGAGGAACCAAGTGAAGACTAAGCTCATGTATGGTATTTGGTTAATGCTTTTGATGATGTTGGAACATGTAAATGGCCTTTTGGTATTTGGTTTTGATGAACTGATGGTTGCATGGTTTTCAAAATAGGATGCATGCCTATAGAATTGGGTTTTTCCTTGAATGATGCCATGATTGTGTTTAGTTGATGCTAATATGTTCCTTAAGTGTTTGATGACTTGTATGTATGTTATGGAGGTCATATGGATGTGTTTGATGGGTCAATTGCTTGTTAAATCAGCAAAAATCTGCAATTCTGGGCAGCCCGTATCGGAACGGGTGCTGCTGTTTCGGAACAGATGGCCTGAAATGGCCTTGACGTTTCGAAACAGGTAGAGCTGTTCCGAAACGGTTTTGCTATTGCCAAGCCCTGTTTCGTAACAAGTTTCGGAACGGTCCCGCGTTTCGGAACGGATCTTCCCCGTTTCGGAACACTTGACCGTTGGGCACTGATTTTGATGGTTAAATGTTTTGAAACTCTTACGTTTTGGTCCCAATCTTTGTATATGCAATTGGTTGAGTTTGAGATGTCCGATTGAGATGAAATTTGGCAGAGAAGCATGAAATATGATTAATTTTATAATGGCAACTTTTAATTTGGTTAAGTCCTCCTAATTTCTAGAATTTGCAATTTGGTCCCTAAATTTGTATGTTGTGCAATTGAGTCCCTGAATGTTTTCCGATTGTTGTGATTTTTGAGTATGTTCTTCTCAAGGGTTCACCTAGGATTAATATGCATTTAGACAAGTTTAAAAATAAAAAAAGGGTCGTTAATCAAGGTTGACTTTCGGGTTGACTTTGGTTTTCCCCGTGTAATCTTCGTAGTTCGGGTCAACCGTCTAGGCCGGGCTAAGGGGGTTACATTTGGTGGTATCAGAGCTGAGTTCTCGAGTAATTGGGAATTGTTATGTGGGTGATATGTGTATGATTTCTTGTATGCTTGATGAGTGAAAGTATAATGTATAAATTGTAAGTATGTTGCAATTGTGGTGTATGCTGTGGTGAAGCATGTTAGAGGGACCCATTGCCAAATCAAAGCTAATGAAATGATTTTTTTTTAATTGGAAATGAGTTTGAGTACTTGGATTGCTTACCTTGCTGAGCCTGACTTTGTTTATTGCATTGTGATTGCATTGTTTAGTGAATGGGACCTCGTAGAGAGACGAGGATTAATACGCGAGCTATGGCTCAAAATGAGAATGAGGAGAACGCTGAAAATGTAGTGGATTTACCTCCTCCACCTGGTGGTGGTGGTGCTGGGGGTGAAGAAGCTGGTGTTGCTGCTGGTGCTGGGGTCGCTGGACCTGAAGCTGGGCAGGGGCAAGCTGCTCCTGACATGACAATGCTGATTCAAGCTATTGCTGGAGCCTTTCGGGCGGCGGTAGCTGGAGCTCAAGGAGCTGGGCATCAGGGAGATGCTAATGTAAGACTACCTCTAGAACGTTTACGCAGTCTGGGAGGGACTGAGTTCAGGGGTTTGTCTGCTGAAGGTTCTGAATCTTGGTTGGAAAGTACCAAGAGAATCTTGGGTCAAATGAACTGCAATGATGTGCAAAAGCTGGGTTGTGTGATATCACTGTTGCATGACGATGCGTATACCTGGTGGACAACCACTATCTCCGGAATGGAGGAAGCTGATGTGACTTGGACGTTCTTTCTGAACGCGTTCAAGAGGAGGTATCTGGGTATGCGATACCTGGATGAGAAGAAAAGGGAATTCATGTCTCTTACTCAAGGGAGTATGACAGTGGCTGAGTACGAGGTTCAGTTTGTCCGACTCAGTCAGTACACACCGGAGCTTGTTCCTGATGGGTGGGAAAGGTGTGAACGTTTCTGTTATGGTTTGGTGACGGAAGTGAAGACCTATATACTGGCTGCTGAGTACACAAACTTTGATGTGCTGGTTGGTAGAGCAAAGGACATCGAGTTGAATTTGAGTTTATCTTCTAGAGGTGCTGGTCCTAGTGTGGGCAAGCGAGCTGCTGAGTATAGTTCCGGTGGCGGACGGAACAAGAGAGGACGTGATCGGAAGTATCAGTCTTCGGCTAGGCGAGGTGGTGGAGGGCAAGGTGCGCCTATTCAGGGAGACAGGGCAAGAGCTGATCCGAACACATGTTGGACATGTGGATCGCGTGGACGCCTGAGGCGTGATTGTCCTCGAGCAGCGAGGGAGGTTCAGGCTCCTGTTGTGGTGGCCGGTAACTCATGCTGGAACTGTGGTTCGGCGGATCACATGAGGAGGGAGTGTCCTCTATTGGCCGGTGGTGGCCAGGGACGTGCTCCTGGAGTTGTTGCACCACAGAGAGGTCGTGGGCGCGGCCGTGGTAACTTCCAGCGTAGAGAGGATGGTGGAAGGAATGTGGCTCATGTCGTAGCTGTTCAGCCCGAGGGTGGTGGCCAAGCCAGAGTGTATGCTCAGAGTGAGGGGAGGAATGACACGGATGTGATCGCAGGTACTTTTACTTTGCAATCCTTGTCATTACTTTCCTTGATTGATTCTGGATCTACACACTCATACATATTGCGTGAGCATGCTCAATTGCTTGGTTTGCCTGTTGAGTCTTTGGATGTTGGTATGCGTGTAACTAGTTCTTTTGGTGAGACCGTTGTGACACGAAGGCTTTATAGAAGATGTCCCTTGGTTGTGCAAGATCATGTTTTTCATGTTGATCTTATGGAATTGCCTTTCTATGGTTTTGATGTAATCCTTGGTATGGATTGGCTTGTTGAGCATCGAGCGGTAGTGGATTTTGAGAATAAGCGAGTTTCGTTGAAGCTTGCGGATGATTATGAGGTGGTGGTGGTTGGTGAGAATGTGAAGTTTCTTGCCAATGTGGTGTCTACATTGGGAGCGAGCCGGTTGCTGAGGCAAGGCTGTGAAGCTTACCTAGCCTTTGTGATGAATCCTAGCTCTAAGGAGTTGCGAGTGCAAGATATCAGGACCGTGCGAGAGTTTCCTGGTGTGTTTCCGGAGGAGTTGCCTGGATTGCCTCCTAAGTCTGTTCATGAAGTCCGTAGTTTCCTTGGTTTGGCAGGATACTATCGGAGATTCGTGGATGGGTTTTCGAAGATTGCTGCACCTTTGACGAAGTTGTTGCAGAAGGATGTTAAGTATGAGTGGTCAGAAGCGAGACAACAGGCTTTTGAGAAGCTTAAGGCAGCTTTGACGCAAGCTCCTATCTTGGTTCAACCTGAATCAGGGAAAGAGTTTGCGGTGTATAGTGATGCGTCCTACGTTGGTTTGGGATGTGTGTTGATGCAAGAGGGTAAGGTGGTGGCTTATGCATCACGGCAGTTGAAGGTACATGAGCGCAATTATCCTACGCATGACATTGAGTTAGCCGCGGTGGTTTTTGCTTTGAAAATCTGGAGACATTACTTGTATGGTGAGAAGTGTACGGTGTACACGGACCATAAGAGTTTGAAGTATTTGATGTCTCAGAAGGAGTTAAATCTTAGGCAACGACGTTGGGTGGAGTTGCTTAAGGATTATGATTTGACGATCGAATACCATCCGGGTAAAGCTAATGTTGTAGCGGCTGCCTTGAGTAGGAAGGTAGCTGTTGAGTTGAGGGCTATGTTTGCCAGTTTGAGTATTTCGCGTGATGGTGGTCTTGTGGCTGAGTTGCAAGTGAAACCATCTTTGGTTCAGTTGATTAAGGAAAAGCAGTTGTTGGATGATTCCTTGGTGCCACATGTTCAGGATATTGCAGAGGGTAGGCCATCAGATTTCTGCTTTACTGATGATGGAGTTTTATGTTTTGGGAGTCGGATAGTAGTGCCCAGTGATGCTGAGTTGAGGCTTGCTATTTTGACTGAAGGTCATAGTAGTCCTTTCGCTATGCACCCTGGTAGTACTAAGATGTACCGTGATCTTATAGATGAGTACTATTGGGTGGGTTTAAAGAAAGATGTTGCTGAGTTTGTAAGCAAGTGCATGGTTTGTCAGCGAGTTAAAGCTGAGCATCAGTTTCCTTTAGGGTTGTTGCAACCGTTGAGGATTCCTGAGTGGAAGTGGGAAAGGGTTACCATGGACTTTGTGTCTGGTTTGCCTTTGTCGCCATCGAAGAAGAATTCGGTGTGAGTGATTGTGGATCGCCTGACGAAGTGTGCGCATTTCTTGCCTGTGCATACTACGTACACTTTGGATAAGCTTGCGGAGCTGTACATTGCTGAGATTGTGCGGCTGCATAGTGTGCCTAAGTCGATTGTGTCGGATAGAGATCCGAGGTTTACATCGCGTTTCTGGCAGTGTTTGCATTAGGCTTTGGGTACACGGTTGAATTTCAGTACTTCTTATCATCCACAGTCGGATGGACAGTCTGAGCGTGTTATCCAGGTGTTGGAGGATATGTTGCGGTGCTGTGTGATTGAGTTTCAGGGTTCTTGGGAGAAACATCTGCCTTTGGTGGAGTTTGCCTATAATAATAGTTATTAGGCAAGTATTCAAATGGCACCTTATGAAGCTTTGTACGGGAGGAAGTGTAGGACTCCTCTTTGTTGGGCTGAAACGGGTCAGAAGTTGGTTTCGATGCCAGCCTTGTTGAAAGGAACCACCGAGAAGGTGAAGCTCATTTGTGAGCGTTTGAAGGCAGCTTCTGATCGGCAAAAGTCTTACGCGGATTTGAAGCGTAAGGAGATTGAGTATGCGGTGGGTGACCGTGTGTTTTTTAAAGTTTCGCCTTGGAAAAAGGTGATGAGGTTTGGCCGAAAGGGTAAGTTGAGCCCTAGGTTCATTGGACCATACGAGGTGATTGAGCGTGTGGGTCCTGTTGCGTACAAGTTGAGGTTACCGCAGGAGTTGGAAAAGATTCATGATGTGTTTCATGTTTCTATGCTTCGGAAGTATAGATCAGATCCTTCGCATGTGATGCCTGTGGAAGAAGTGGAGTTGAATCCGGATTTGACCTATGATGAGGAACCGGTGAAGATTCTGGATTCGGATAGTAAAGTTCTTCGAGGCAAGACCATTGAGTTGGTAAAGGTGTTGTGGAGGCACCGTGGTGTTGAGGAAGCCACGTGGGAACGGAAGGATGACATGTTGAAGCAGTTTCCGTATCTTTTCCCTTAAGGTAAATTTCGAGGACAAAATTTCTTAAGGGGGAGAGTTGTAACACCCCAATTTTGGGCTTAGAGGTTTTGGGTTTGAATCGGACCGGTTGAATTTCGGTTCGAATATAAAAGGTGGTTTTTAGGGAAAGCCTAGTTCGGGATGCATTAAAAATATGGAAAAATATCTTAAAATCCTCTTTTATTATATATAAGAGAGTGGTGAAATCAATTTTACAAAATGAGGTTTCGAATTGTGACATTTCAAGTTAGTGACTAAAATGTAATTTTTGAAAAGTTGGTGACTGTTTTAAAAGGATTGAAACTTTGAATCTTTAAGGAGCTAATTTACCCAAGAAGAGTTTTCTCCAGATTTTTCTTAATATTAAACATTTATTAAATGATATTTAATAAAAGGAAAAAGAGGAAATAGATATTTTTGAGTTCATAACTAACTTTTCTCAAAATTTTCCCTATTCATTTTCTCTTCCTTTTCTCTCAGCCAAACACATTTCCCCATCCATTTTCCCTCTGATTTTAACACCTAAAGATGAGATTTCAATCTCCAATTGGTTTCTAATCATTCCTACATCAAATCATTACCATTTGCTTATTGAATTTTCAAGAATCTTGGCTTTTAACAAGGAGAAACTCACAATTAGAGGTATGAATGTCCTTCTCCTCTAAATACTCAGTTCTTTACTGAAATTCCCAAGTTCTCAGTCCTTGATTTGTGTTTTATTAAAGGTTTTAATGTTGTGTTCTTGATTTTGGCTTTAAATGCAAGATTTGGGTTTAATTTTGATTAAATTCGTACAAAATGATTGGGCTGTGATTTGAGATGTCTTTTTGATGTTTATTGGATGTATAAATGATGTGTAATTGAGGTTTAATCAATGCAATCCCGGATAGGTTGATTTTCCTAAGTTTTTGATTGAGTTAATGGTGGTTGTTGGGGTGATTTTGAGGGTCTGCTATAGCTGGAGGTATAAGGATGTGTTTAGATCCTTTTTGGATGTTAATTGATGTATAAGTATGATTGGAATTGATGGATCTTGGCTGGGTAAGGTTGTAGAGGTGTTTGGATGTGATTTCGGTTGTGTTTGGTAGCCGAAATGTGAGTGTTGATGAGAGCAGTGAGTTTAGGTGTCTTGGTTGAAGATATTAATGCATGATGATGCATTAATCCACTGCTTTGATGTGTTTAAAACAGGGGAGACATCATCGGATCCTTGTGGTGTTGATCCGGAGGCTTGATCGGTGTTTCGGCAAGCTTGCGAAACGGAATCGGTGAGTGAAGTTTGGTTTTCAGCTTTGAGACCAATGTTGGAAGGATATGGGAGCTTAGTATAAGTCTAAACAATTTAGCTAAGCTCAAGAGTAAGTTTTTCGAAGAAACTCTCTTGTTGATGAACCATGAGTTGGTTGGATACAATGTGTTTTATTTTGCATGTTTAAATTCTGTTTTGAAAGCATATTTTAGCATGTTTGATGCTGGTTTTGTAAGCCATGTGTTGAAGGATGCTCGAGGTAAGAGATCCTTGTTTTGAACATTGATAAATGTGGTTTGATGCATTGTAATGCATGATGATTTAATGGCTTTGTTAAATGCTTTAAAACAGTGGATTAATGATGTTATATGATGTATATTGGCAAGTGATGTGTTGGTTTTAAAGTACTTGAATCGGATATAGTTAGCCTGCTATAGGATTGGGTGCACCGTGAATAAAGTCGCCTTGGATGTTGAGGGGTTGTGATTGTACCGCAAACTCCATCCAAGTACACTAACGAGATGGTAAAGATCATCATGGTGGTTAAAAGTCCATGAGTGGATCTTGAGTTAAGATCACAATGGTGGTTAAAAGTCCATGTGTGGATCTTGTGTTGTGTGTCCCGTGTTCTCGTTAGTGATGTTATACAACTACCAATGAGTGATGTTGAGGGGTTGTGATTGTACCATAGTCAACATCACGGGTGTTGAGGGGTTGTGATTGTACCATGCTCCACCTTGATATTGGTAGTGTGTATGAAGCGTATGGGACAACGCTTGTAATCCGCGTATCCGATTGTGTTTTGAGTTGTAAAATGTTATTGATTATCACTTGTAAGCCAATATGACATGATGATGATTTGAAGCATGAGATGCTTGGTTTGCATGCTTAATTGCATAGTAAATGTTGTTTTGAAACTAAAGGCCTTGAAAAGGTGTTTTTGCAAATGCATTATTGTGATGTTTTAATTGAGCATTTCCTCACTAAGCTATGTGCTTACGCTCTCTCTTTCTTAAACCAATAATGCAGAGCATTGAAGTGCATAAGGGCAGCAAGGAGGTCGAGGATCCAAGTGAAGACTAAGCTCATGTATGGTGAATGTTTTCCTAACACTATTAGCTTTTGGCATTTGGCAATGGGAACCTAGATTGTGTTTTTGGGAGATGTTTTGGACTCCCTAAGTTTGGTTAATGCTTTTGATGATGTTGGAACATGTAAATGGCCTTTTGGTATTTGGTTTTGATGAATTGATGGTTGCATGGTTTTCAAAATAGGATGCATGCCTATAGAATTGGGTTTTTCCTCGAATGATGCCATGATTGTGTTTAGTTGATGCTAATATGTTCCTTAAGTGTTTGATGACTTGTATGTATGTTATGGAGGTCATATGGATGTGTTTGATGGGTCAATTGCTTGTTAAATCAGCAAAAATCTGCAATTCTGGGCAGCCCGTATCGGAACGGGTGCTGCTGTTTCGGAACAGATGGCCTGAAATGGCCTTGGCGTTTCGAAACAGGTAGAGCTGTTCCGAAACGGTTTTGCTACTGCCAAGCCCTGTTCCGCAACAAGTTTCGGAACGGTCCCGCGTTTCGGAACGGATCTTCCCCGTTTCGGAACACTTGACCGTTGGGCACTGATTTTGATGGTTAAATGTTTTGAAACTCTTACGTTTTGGTCCCAATCTTTGTATATGCAATTGGTTGAGTTAGAGATGTCCGATTGAGATGAAATTTGGAAGAGAAGCATGAAATATGATTAATTTTATAATGGTAACTTTTAATTTGGTTAAGTCCTCCTAATTTCTAGATTTTGCAATTTGGTCCCTAAATTTGTATGTTGTGCAATTGAGTCCCTGAATGTTTTCCGATTGTTGTGATTTTTGAGTATGTTCTTCTCAAGGGTTCACCAAGGATTAATATGCATTTAGACAAGTTTAAACATAAAAAAAGGGTCGTTAATCAAGGTTGACTTTCGGGTTGACTTTGGTTTTCCCCGTGTAATCTTCGTAGTTCGGGTCAACCGTCTAGGCCGGGCTAAGGGGGTTACATATCAACTTTACCTTCTCGGTAGTGCCCTTAAGAAAATCGGGCATCAGTATAAGCTTTTGTCCGGCCTCGACCCAACAAATAGGTGTTCTACACCCCCTACCATACAGAGCTTCATACGGTGCCATCTGAATACTAGCCTGATAATTGTTTTTGTATGCAAACTCTACTAACGGTAGGTGTTTCTCCCAAGAACCCTGAAAGTCGATAATACAACACCTCAACATGTCCTCCAACACCTGAATAACCTTCTCTGACTGACCATATGACTACGGATGATACGAAGTACTGAAATTCAACCAGGTGCCCAAGGCACGATGCAAACAGTCCTAAAATCTAGCTGTAAACCTCGGATCTCGGTCTGATACAATCGATTTCGGTACCCCATGCAACCTCACTATCTCACTAATGTACAGATCGGCCAACTTATCTAAGGTGTAGGTAGTATGAACATGTATGGAGTGAGCACACTTAGTAAATCTATCGACTATCACCCACACTGAATTTTTCTTCGAAGGAGTCAACGGTAAACCCGACACAAAGTCTATGGTGATACGTTCCCACTTCCATTCCGGAATCTTCAACGAATGTAACAAACCTGAAGGAAACTGATGCTCGGCTTTAACTCTCTGACATACCATACACTTACTCACAAACTTGACCACATCCTTCTTCAACCCAACCCAGTAGTACTCCTCTTTTAGCCCACGATACATCTTCGTACTACCCGGATGCATAGCAAAAGGATTGTTATGTGCTTCATTCAAGATAATACGCCTCAACTCGGAATCTTCCGGAACATCTATCCTATCCTTGAAACATAGGATCCCGTTCTCACCAAAGCAAAATTATGTAGGCCTACCCTCGGCTATATCTTGCACGTGAGGTGCCAAAGACTCATCTTGCAACGGTTTCTCTCGAATCAACTGAGCCAACAAAGGTTTAACTTGTAACTCGGCTATCAAACCACCATCATTTGAAATACTCAACCTCGCAAACATGGCCCACAACTCAACTGCCACTTTTCTACTCAAAGCATCAGCCACTACGTTTGCCTTACCCGAATGGTATTCTATCGTAAGGTCATAATCCTTAAGGAGCTCTAACCACCTACTATGTCTAAGGTTCAACTCCCTCTGAGTCATCAAGTATTTCAAACTCTTATGGCCGGTATAAACTGTGCACTTCTCACCATAAAGGTGATGTCTCCAAATCTTCAAAGCAAACACTACTGCGGCTAACTCTATGTCATGAGTGGGATAGTTCTTCTCATGAACCTTCAACTGTCTCGAAGCATAAGCTACAACCTTACCTCATTGCATAAGCACACAACCTAAACCTACATACGAAGCATCACTGTAAATCACAAACTCTTTCCCTGGTTCAGGCTGAATCAAAATAGGAGCTTCGGTCAAAGCTTTCTTCAACTTCTCAAACGCTTGTTGTCTTGCATCTGACCATTCATACGGAACATTATTCTGAAGAAATTTATTCAAAGGTGCCACTATCTTCGAAAATCCTTCGACAAATCTTCGATAATCCTTCGACAAATCTTCGACAATACCCCGCCAAGCCTAGGAAACTACGGATTTCTGTCACTGACTTCGGTTGTTTCCAACTCACTATGGCTTCTATCTTCTTGAGATCCACACAAATCCCATTGGCCGAGATCACGTGACCTAGGAAGACTACCTCCCTAATCCAAAACTCACACTCACTCAACTTGGCATACAACTGATTTTCAAGAAAAGCCTGAAGCACTAGCCGTAGATGCTCATCATGCTCTTCCTCGGTCCTAGAGTACACTAAGATATCATCTATGAACACTACCACAAACCTGTCCAAAAACTCATGGAACAATCGGTTCATCATATCCATAAATGCAGCTGGAGCATTAGTCAAACCGAAAGGCATTACCAAGAACTCATAGTGCCCATAACGTGTACGGAAAGCTTCTTCGATATGTCCACATCTTTCACCTTTAACTGATAGTAACCGGATCTCAAATCAATCTTTGAAAACACTGAAGCACCTCTCAACTGATCAAGCAAATCATCTATCCAAGGCAAAGGATACTTGTTCTTCACTGTTACTTTGTTCAACTGCCTATAGTCTATACACATCCTGATACTGCCGTCATTCTTCTTCACAAACAAGACCGGAGCACCCCACAGAGAAATACTAGGCCTAATGAAACCTCTAACTGACAACTCCTGAAGCTGTGTTTTTAACTCTTTCGGTGCCATTCCGTACGGAGCAATAGACACGGGTGCAGAATCATAATACGTCTCAATAGCAAACTCGACTTCCCTATCTAGAGGCAAACCCGACAACTCTTCCGAATAAACACTCAGAAAATCACAAACTATTTTGGTGTCTTGCGGTCTAACCTCACTCATATTCGGATTCATCATATAAGCCAAGTACGCCTGACAACCCGAATCCATAAATCTCTAAGCTTCTAAGGCATAAATAACATTGGACAAGAACTTAATGTTCTCGCCCACCACTACAACTTCAAAATCATCCGTAAGCCTCAAGAAGACTCTCTTGGTCTCAAAGTCTACCCTAGCTCTATGCTCTACGAGCCAATCCATGCCCAAAATCACATCAAAACCATAAAACGGTAATTCCATCATGTCAACCGGAAACACATGGCCCTAAACCATCAAGGGACACCTCTTATACATCTTCCTAACTACCACAGTATCGCCAAAGGAACTAGTAACATTTACACCTACCTATAACCACTCATACGATAGACATAGGGACCTCGCATGTTCACCCAAGATATACGAATGTGTCGAACCCGAATCTATCAAAGAAAGCAAAGTCAAAGACTGTATCGAGAAATTACCTGCAATGACATCCGTGTCATTCCCATCCTCTCACTGTGCATACACCCTACCCGGTCCTCCACCCTCGGGCTAAACTGCCACCACATGAGCTAAGTTCCTATGACCATCGTTCCTCGGATGAAAGTTACCACGACCGTGCCCACAGCCTCTCTGATGCTCAAAACCCCTAGCTGGAGTCGGTTCACCCATAACTGGGTGTGGACAATTACGCCTCAAATGATCTCGAGAACCAGAGTTCCAACATACCCCAAAGTTACCCATACACTCGCCCTGATGGCGTCTCCCGCATCTAGTGCACTCAGGAGTGTGAACAACAGCTCCTTGGCCCTGATGGCCCCGTCCATGGTTACCTCACCTATATCTCGAATCGGGCTATTACCTCCTACCTCTTGGCATGATCTCTATCCCAATTCGCATGTCTCTTCCCAGAATCAGACCCACTAGCACGAGCACTTGAGCCTAAGTTCTGCTCAATATCCTTGGCCCTAGAGACCAAAACATAAAACTCGGTGTAGTCAGAGGCAAGCATATAAGTCTTCACATCTCTAGTCAACCCATATCGGAAACGCTAGCACCGTTCCCTCTCACTGGGAACCAACTCTGGAGCATACTGGCTCAACCTCACAAACTGAACCTCATACTCGGACACCGTCTTGCTACCCTGAACCAAAGCCATAAACTCTC
Organism: Hibiscus trionum; assembly: GCA_030270665.1. NCBI lineage: Eukaryota > Viridiplantae > Streptophyta > Magnoliopsida > Malvales > Malvaceae > Hibiscus > Hibiscus trionum. Next base: position 31,560,926 of record BSYR01000026.1, on the reverse strand, counting down.
TCTTCTTCTCATCCTGATATCAGACTCCGAGATACTTCTTCTTAAAGGCATTTCTGAAGAATTCCCAAGTGACATCCGCCTCTACCATGCCCGAAGTAACGGTGGTCCACCAAGCATACGCATCTCCCTGAAGCAAGGAGACAACACAACCCAACTTACGAGTGTCTGAGCATTCCATCTGACCCAAGATGCGTGTAGTACTCTCGAGCCAAGCCGCTGAACCCTCGGGAGTTAAACCAGAGAACTCAACTCCACCTAAACTACGGAGCCTCTCAAGGGGTAAACATGTCCCCGCACCTTGAGGTGGTGCTGCAGCTTGCATACCGACCAAAGCTGTCTGAAAAGCCCCGACTATAGTCTGAATCAGATGTGTCATGTCCGCATCGGTCGGACCCTAACCTGCCTGAGCTCCGTTACCCCCAACATTTGCACCGGCCTGAGGTCCATTACCATCACCTCCAACTTGCGCACCGGCCTAAGGCACATTACCTTCACCACCCATTCCATTACCATCGGGAGCAGGAGGAACAAGAGGCACATCCCCGGGTGCTTAGTCACACGCTCTAGGCCGTCCTCTCGGTCTTACCATAACGAGATAAAATCTAAACAACAAACACATCACACACAAGAAAACATTAGGTTAGCAAGGGCAAGGACCCAATTTCTCAAGCTCTTTAAACCAAAACCATTTTTCTATAATAACACCTAGCAATGGGAACACTCGACTAAACCTCAACCGACAACAAGATCATTAAAGCATGCTTTCATACACTGTGCAACAGCAAACAACCAAACAACCCAACTTATATGACTTACTTTCCTGGGAGACCTCGTAACCGAGGCTCTGATACCACCAAATGTAACCCTCTTATCCCGGCCTAGCCAACATACCTGACCGAACGAATTACATGGGGAAAACTGAAGCGAAACTCGCTAAGGCCTCACTCCGGTTAGCAACCCTATTTTTTCATTTATTATCTTGACTACATATCGCAATTAACCCTATGTGAGTAGACAATAGCATATAAGCGAATATAGATATGAACGAGCAGGGGCACACATTAATTTAAACTCACCATATAGTTGTTAGTCAAATTGCATGCATACGGGGCAAAACCATAATAAGTGATACATATAGACTCAACAAGGAAGCATACAAGCTCTAGGGACTAAAATGCAACATTTGGAAACCTTCGAAGGTGCCATTTAAGTGTTTTAACTACATGTGTTTCGAAACAAGCTTGCCCATTCCGAAACGCGTGCTCCATTTTAAAAAGGGAGACTAAGTCGTTCCGAAATGGTACCACCTTGTTCCGAAACGGAGGCTTCTAGTGACAAAATGTATCAGAGCGAGTTCCGAAACGGGGGCTCACTGTAACTCCCCAATTTTGGTCTTGGAAGTTTAGGGTCTGAACTGGACCGGTTTGATTTACGGTTCGAATATAAAAGGAGGTTTTAGGGAAAGCCTAGTTCGGGATGCTTTAAAAATATGGAAACATATCTAAAAATTCTCTTTTAATATATATAAGAGAGTGGTGAAATAAATTTTCCAATATAAGGTTTGGAAATACTACATTTCGGTGTAGTGACTAAAATGCGATTTTTGAAAAGTTTAGTGGTGACTGTTTTGTAAGGACTGAAACTTTGAATCTTTAAGGAGCTAATTTACCCGAAAATGATTTCTCCAAAATTTTCCTTAATTTAGTTGATTCAATTAATGTTTTAATTAATTAAAAGAAAAAGGGAAACCACTTTTTAGAATTTCTGTAACCCCCTTAACCCGGCCTAGACGGTTGACCCGAATTAAGAAAGTCACACGGGGAAAACCAAAGTCAACCCGAAAGTCAACCTTGATTAACGAACCTTTTTTTTCTTTTTAAACTTGTCTAGATGCATATTAAGCCTGGGATATGATCATACAACAGCATACTCAAAGATCATAAACATCAGAGATCAAACAGGGACCCAATTGAACAATTTACAACTTTAGGGACCAAATTGTAAATTCTGATAATTATAAGGACTTAGCCCAAATTAAACTTACCAACTTGAAATTAATCAGGTTTCATGCTTCTCTGTGAAATTTCAGCTCAAAAAGACTTCCCAAACTCATACAATTGCACAAACAAGATTCAGGACCAAAGTGCAAACAATTCAAAACATTTAACTGCCAATGTCAGCCCCCAACGGTCATCCGTTCCGAAACGGGAGACAGCCCGTTTCGAAACGCGGGGCCGTTCCGCAACGCGTACCGAAACGAGGGCAGACAGTAGCCTTCCCGTTTCGGAACGGTCCCTCCCGTTTCGAACGCCTGGGCTTGTTTCAGGCACCCGTTCCGAAACGGTAGGTGCTGTTCCGAAACACCCTGCACAGATTACCCCGAAATGCATACTTAAACATGCAATTAAACATCCAATCATGCTCCAGATGCCACCAAACTTTACCAACATGCAATTCAACATATATGAGACATACTTGCATCAACAATTCATCCAAACATCAACATATGAGAAAAGCCCCAAATCTATATGCATACTTCCTACACAAGCAACCACTCAAGCATAAACTTCCAATTCAAGCATATAGTGGTCAACCACAAAAACCAGCATTCTCTACAACATTCAACATACTTAGGGAGTTCAAAACATCTCCCAAAACATACACATAGGTCCCCCATTGCCAAATTACCAAAAGCTAAATGTACTTAATAAAACCTTCCATACTTTGAGCTTTACTTCCACTTGAATGCTTGCCTTCCTTGCTGCCCTCAAAGTACTTTAATGTTCTGCATTATTGATTTGAGAAAACAAAGAGAACGTAAGCAAAAGCTTAGTGAGGAATGCTCAACAAAACCATCCAATAATGCATTTATAAAACACTTTATAAATCATGCCTCAAATCATCATTTACAGATGCTCAAAAGCATACTTAAACATGCATCTCATGCATCATATCATTACATGTCATATTGGCCACAAGTGATACATTTCATTTCTTTAAAAACAAGTTCATCAACTTTCACCCCAAGGACTTTTAAACACCTTGGCCCCAAGGACTTTTAAACACCTTGGCCTATGGACTTTTAAACACCATAGAAAGGACCACACAAGGACTTTTAACCACCTTTGTGTCCGTATCAAGTTTCACATCAAGGACTTTTAAACACCTTAACCCCAAGGACTTTTAAACACCTTGGCCATGGACTTTTAAACACCATGATAATAAACACCCCAAGGACTTTTAAACACCTTGGCCCCAAGGACTTTTAAACACCTTGGAAAGGATCACACAAGGACTTTTAAACACCTTGGTGTCCGTAACAAGAATCATCCAAGGACTTTTAACCACCTTGATGTTCTTAAGTAAACAAGGCTCACTCAAGGACTTTTAACCACCTTAGTGACCTTAACCTTTTTCAAAACATCACTTGCCAATATACATCATTATCTTCAATTTATCCACTGTTTTAAGCATTAAACCAAGCCATATTCATCATGCATTTAAAAGCATCAAACCACATTTAAACAATGTTCAACAACAAGGAACTCTTACCTTGAGTTTCCTTCAACATATGGCTTACAAAAACAACATTAACCATGCTTAATCATGCTTTCAAAACAGAGTTTAAAACATGCAATAAACCACATTGCAACAACAATCAAATCATGGCCACCACTAGAGAGTATTTCCGAAAACTTACACTTGAGCTTAGCAAAGTTGTTTAGACTTAAACTAAGCTCCCAAGACATTGGTTTCAAAGCCGAAAACCCAATTTCACTCGCCGATTCCACTTCGCCTCTTGCCGAAGCACCAAATCAAGCTTCCGGATCACCACCACTTGGATCCAAAGATGACTCCCCTGTTTTAACACATTAAAACAGTAGATTAATGCATCATCATGCATTAATAGCTTCAATGAAAGCACCTAAACTCGCTGCTCTCACCCACACTCCATTTTCGGCCACCAAACACAACCGAAAATGCATCCAAACCACTTCTCAACAAAGCCCAGCCACTAACCATCAAAACCTAACATCCTTTAACATCATTTAACATCTAAAAAGAACCTAACAACATCCTTATACCTCCAGCAACACCAGATCCACAAGATCACCTCAAAAACAATCAAGAATCACAAGCTACACTTAGGAAATTCAACCTATCCGGGATTGCATCAATCAAAACTCAATTCCTTATCAAAACAACATTCATTAATCATCAATTTAACATCCTAAAACACTGCTTTAACAGATCCAACGAAAATTCATCAAAAATCACCAAATCTTGCATTTTAAGCCAAGATCCATTTCACAACTTCAAAAACCATTTATAAAACATCAATTAAGGATTGAAAACTTGGGAATTTCAGTAAAGAACTGATAGTTTAGAGGAGAAGGACGTTCTTACCTCCAAACTTGAGTTTCTCCTCTTTTGGAACCAAAAAGCTTGATGAATCAAGTAGCAAATACAAAGGTTTTGATGATGAGATGATTAGGAATCAAAAGAGGATTGAAAAGAAGTATTTAGGTGATAAAAATCAAAGGAAAATATCTGGAGAGAATGTTTTGGTTTGAGAGAAAAGATGAGAGAAAATGGGAAATGGAAAATTTAGAAAGTTAGTTAAAAATGACTAAAATATCTTTCCCTCCTTTTTACTTTTATTTTAAACCATTATTAAATCATTTAATATTCTAGAAAATCTGGAGAAACTCCCCTTTGGGTAAATAGCTCCTTAAAGATTCAAAGTTTTAATCCTTTTTAAAACAGTCACAAAACTTTCAAAAATTACATTTTGGTCACTAGCCAAAATATCACCCTTCCAAAACTCATTTTCTAAAATTGATTTCACAGTTCACTTAATTATATTAAAAGATGATTTTAGAACATTTTTCCATATTTTTAATGCAACCCGAACTAGGCTTTCATAAATTCACTCTCTTAGATTCGAACAGCACTTTGACCAAACCGGTCAATGCCCAAAACTTCTAAGCCCAAAAACCGGGGCGTTACAACTCTCCCCCCCTTAAGAAATTTCGTCCCCGAAATTTACCTGAAGGAAAGAGATAAGGAAACTGCTTTAGCATGTCTTCCTTCCGCTCCCACGTGGCTTCCTCAACACCTCGATGCTTCCACAGCACCTTCACCAACTCAATGGTCTTGCCACGAGGAACCTTGCTATCCGAATCCAGAACCTTCACCGGTTCCTCATCATAGGTCAAATCCGGATTCAAAACCACTTCCTCCACAGGCATCACATGCGAAGGATCAGATCTATACTTCCGGACCATAGAAACATGGAACACATCATGAATCTTCTCCAACTCCTGAGGTAACCTCAACCGATACGCAACAGGACCCACACGCTCAACCACCTCATATGGTCCAATGTACCTAGGGCTCAACTTACCCTTCCGGCCAAACCTCATCACCTTTTTCCAAGGCGAAACCTTCAGAAACACACGGTCACCCACCGCATACTCTATCTCCTTACGCTTCAAATTCGCGTAAGACTTTTGCCGATCGGAAGCTGCCTTCAAACGCTCACAAATGAGCTTTACCTTCTCTGTGGTCCCTTTCAACAAAGCCGGCATCGAAACCAACTTTTGACCAGTTTCAGCCCAACAAAGAGGAGTCCTACACTTCCTCCCGTACAAAGCCTCATAAGGTGCCATCTGTATACTTGCCTGATAACTATTGTTATAAGCAAACTCAACCAAAGGCAGATGCTTCTCCCAAGAACCTTGGAACTCAATCACGCAGCACCTCAACATATCCTCCAAAATCTGGATAACACGCTCAGACTGACCATCCGACTGAGGATGATAGGATGTACTGAAATGCAACCTTGTACCCAGAGCTTGATGCAAACACTGCCAGAACCGCGATGTGAACCTCGGATCCCTATCCGACACAATCGACTTTGGTACACCATGCAGCCGCACAATCTCAGCAATGTACAGCTCTGCCAACTTATCCAAAGAAAACGTGGTATGCACAGGCAAGAAATGCGCACACTTCGTTAGGCGATCCACAATCACCCACACCGAATTCTTCTTCGATGGAGACAAAGGTAAACCAGATACAAAATCCATGGTAACCCTTTCCCACTTCCATTCAGGGATTTTCAACGGTTGCAACAACCCTGAAGGAAACTGATGCTCAGCCTTAACTCGCTGACACACCAAACACTTGCTAACAAACTCCGCCACATCTTTCTTCAAACCCACCCAATAGTACTCATCACGAAGATCACGGTACATCTTAGTACTACCAGGGTGCATAGCAAAAGGACTATTATGACCTTCAGTCAGAATAGCACGCCTCAACTCAGCATCAGCAGGCACTACTATCCGACTCCCAAAACACAACACACCATCATCATTAAAGCCGAAATCCGAAGGTCTACCCTCCGCGATATCCTGAACATGCGGCACCAAGGAATCATCCAGCAACTGCTTATCCTTGATCAACTGAACCAATGATGGTTTCACTTGCAACTCAGCAACAAGACCACCATCTTGCGATATGCTCAAGCTAGCAAACATAGCCCTCAGCTCAACAGCTATTTTCCTACTCAAGGCATCCGCTACAACATTAGCTTTTCCAGGATGATACTCAATCGTCAGATCATAATCCTTGAGCAACTCCAACCAACGCCGCTGCCTAAGATTCAACTCCTTCTGAGACATCAGATACCTCAAACTCTTGTGATCTGTGTACACAGTACACTTCTCACCATACAGATAATGTCTCCAGATCTTCAGAGCAAAAACCACTGCAGCCAGCTCAATATCATGCGTAGGGTAATTGCGCTCATGCACTTTCAACTGACGCGATGCATAAGCCACCACCTTACCCTCCTGCATCAGCACACACCCCAAACCAACATAGGATGCATCACCGTAAACCACAAACTCTTTCCCTGATTCAGGCTGAACCAAGATAGGAGCTTGCGTCAAAGCCGCCTTAAGCTTCTCAAAAGCCCGTTGTCTCGCTTCCGTCCACTCATACTTAACATCCTTTTGCAACAGCTTCGTCAAAGGAGCAGCAATCTTGGAAAAACCATCCACAAACCTTCGGTAGTATCCCGCCAAACCAAGGAAACTACGAACTTCATGAACAGACTTAGGAACTTTCCAATTCATCACCGCCTCAATCTTCTGAGGATCAACACGAATCCCCTCAGCAGAAACCACATGCCCGAGGAATACCACCTCCCTTAACCAGAACTCACACTTGCTCAGCTTAGCATAAAGTTGATTCTCCAACAAAGCTTGCAAAATAATCCTTAAACGCTCTTCATGCTCCTCCTCAGTACGCGAGTACACGAGGATATCATCAATGAACACCACAACGAACTTGTCCAGGTATTCATGAAACACGCGATTCATCATGTCCATGAAAGCAGCAGGAGCATTTGTCAAACCAAACGGCATCACAAGGAACTCATAATGCCCATACCTCGTCCTGAAAGCTGTCTTAGGCACATCCACATCCTTCACCTTCAACTGGTAATACCCTGACCTCAAGTCAATCTTAGAGAACACAGCAGCTCCCCAAAATTGATCAAAGAGATCATCAATCCTCGGCAAAGGATACCGATTCTTGATAGTCAACTTGTTCAGCTGACGGTAATCAATACACATTCTCATAGTGCCATCCTTCTTCTTCACAAACAAGACCGGTGCTCCCCAAGGCGACACACTCGGCCGGATGAAACCACGATCAAGCAACTCTTGCAACTGCGTCTTCAGCTCCTTCAGCTCCTTAGGTGCCATTCTATAGGGAGTAATGGACACAGGAGTTGTATTCTCATACAGCTCAATTCCAAACTCCACCTCGCGGTTAGGAGGTAAACCAGGCAACTCCTCAGGAAAAACACCAGAAAACTCATTCACAACCCTGATATCTTGCACCCTCAACTCTTTAGAGCTAGGATTCATCACAAAAGCTAGATAGGCTTCGCAACCTTGCCTCAGCATCCTGCTCGCCTCCAAGGTAGACACTACATTGGCAAGAAACTTCACATTCTCACCAACCACAACAACTTCGTAATCATCCGCAAGCTTAAGCGAAACTCGCTTGTTTTCACAATCCACAACAGCACGATGCTCAGCAAGCCAATCCATACCAAGTATTACATCAAAACCATAAAAGGGCAACTCCATAAGATCAACATGAAAAACATGTTCTTGAACAACCAAGGGACACCTTCTATAAAGCTTTCGAGTCACAACAGTCTCACCAAAAGAACTAGTGACACGAACACCAACATCCAAAGACTCAACAGGCAAACCAAGCAATTCAGCATGCTCACGCAAAATGTATGAATGCGTAGATCCAGAATCTATCAAAGAAAGCAATGACAAGGATTGCAAAGTAAAGGTACCTGCAATCACATCCGCATCGTTCCTTCCCTCACGCTGAGCATACACCCTCGCTTGGCCTCCACCTTCAGGCTGAATAGCCACAACATGGGCCACTCCACGACCACCTTCCTCTCTCCTCTGGAAATTACCACGGCCGCGCCCACGACCTCTCTGCGGTGCAGCAACAACAGGAGCACGCACCTGATCACCAGCCAACCTAGGACAATCTCGCCTCAAATGGTCTGCGGATCCACAATTCCAGCACCCATTACCAGCTGCCGCAACAGGAGCTTGCACCTCTCTCACAGCACAAGGACAGTCACGCTTCATGTGACCACGTGAACCACAGATCCAACAAGCACTCGGATCAGCTCTGGTATTGCCTCCTCTAGCAGGTGCACCACCACCTCTCTTAGTCGAAGACTAATACTTCTGATCACGTCCCCTCTTGTTCCGTCCACCTCCGGAACTATACTCAGCAGCTCGCTTGCCAGCACCCTTAGCAGATAAACTCAGGTTCATCTCAACGTCCTTGGCTCGACCCACCAACACATCAAAATCATCATACTCGGCGGCCAGCAAATATATTTTCACATCCGTCTCTAAACCATAACGGAACCTCTCGCACCTTGCCCGTTCATCAGGTATCAGCTCAGGTGCATACTGACTGAGTCGCACAAACTGCACTTCATACTCAGCCACACTCATGCTCCCTTGGGTAAGAGACATGAATTCACGCTTCTTCTCATCAAGATATCTCACACCAAGATACCTTCTCTTGAACACATTCTGAAAGAATGTCCAAGTCACATCAGCTTCTGCCATCCCAGCTACGGTGGTCGTCCACCACGTATACGCATCCTTCTGCAGCAAGGACACAACACAGCCAAGCTTCTGCACATCAGTGCAACTCATCTGACCCAAGATTCGCTTGGTACTCTCTAGCCAAGCTTCAGAACTCTCAGCAGACATACCCCTGAACTCAGTCCCACCAAGACTGCGCAGACGCTCCAAAGGTAGTCTAACTCCAGCATCTTCCTGATGCCCCGCTCCACGAGCCCCAGCTACTGCTGCTTGAAAAGCACCAGTAATAGCTTGTACTAACATTGTCATATCAGGCATAGCTTGCCCCTGACCAGCCTCAGGTCCAGCAGCTCCAGCACCAGCTGCAGCTCCAGCTTCCTCAGCCCCAGCACCACCACAACCAGGTGGAGGAGGAGGTAACACCGCACTACCCGTGTTTTCCTCATTCTCGTTCTCATTAGGAGCTGTAGCTCGCACATTACCTCGTAACTCTCTACGTGGTGCCATACTTTTACCATGCAATCACAATACAAATAAAACGAAGTCAGGCCCAGCAAGGTAAGCAATCCAAGTATTCAAGCTCAATTTCATTCAAAATCAACACCATTTCATTAGCTTTTATTTGGCAATGGGTACCCACAACATGCTACACCACAACATACATCTCTATTGCAACATACATGCAATTTATTCAACATGCTTCCACTCAACAAGCATACAAAGCATACATACTTCAATCATGCACACATTCATTCCCAATTACTCGAGAACCTGGCTCTGATACCACCAAATGTAACCCCTTAACCCGGCCTAGACGGTTGACCCGAATTAAGAAAGTCACACGGGGAAAACCAAAGTCAACCCGAAAGTCAACCTTGATTAACGACCCTTTTTTTCCTTTTTAAACTTGTCTAGATGCATATTAAGCCTGGGATATGATCATACAACAGCATACTCAAAGATCATAAACATCAGAGATCAAACAGGGACCCAATTGAATAATTTACAACTTTAGGGACCAAATTGTAAATTCTGATAATTATAAGGACTTAGCCCAAATTAAACTTACCAACTTGAAATTAATCAGGTTTCATGCTTCTCTGTGAAATTTCAGCTCAAAAAGACTTCCCAAACTCATACAATTACACAAACAAGATTCAGGACCAAAGTGCAAACAATTCAAAACATTTAACTGCCAATGTCAGCCCCCAACGGTCATCCGTTCCAAAACGGGAGACAGCCCGTTTCGAAACGCGGGGCCGTTCCGCAACGCGTACCGAAACGAGGGCAGACAGTAGCCTTCCCGTTTCGGAACGGTCCCTCCCGTTTCGAACGCCTGGGCTTGTTTCAGGCACCCGTTCCGAAACGGTAGGTGCTGTTCCGAAACACCCTGCACAGATTACCCCGAAATGCATACTTAAACATGCAATTAAACATCCAATCATGCTCCAGATGCCACCAAACTTTACCAACATGCAATTCAACATATATGAGACATACTTGCATCAACAATTCATCCAAACATCAACATATGAGAAAAGCCCCAAATCTATATGCATACTTCCTACACAAGCAACCACTCAAGCATAAACTTCCAATTCAAGCATATAGTGGTCAACCACAAAAACCAGCATTCTCTACAACATTCAACATACTTAGGGAGTTCAAAACATCTCCCAAAACATACACATAGGTCCCCCATTGCCAAATTACCAAAAGCTAAATGTACTTAATAAAACCTTCCATACTTTGAGCTTTACTTCCACTTGAATGCTTGCCTTCCTTGCTGCCCTCAAAGTACTTTAATGTTCTGCATTATTGATTTGAGAAAACAAAGAGAGCGTAAGCAAAAGCTTAGTGAGGAATGCTCAACAAAACCATCCAATAATGCATTTATAAAACACTTTATAAATCATGCCTCAAATCATCATTTACACATGCTCAAAAGCATACTTAAATATGCATCTCATGCATCATATCATTACATGTCATATTGGCCACAAGTGATACATTTCATTTCTTTAAAAACAAGTTCATCAACTTTCACCCCAAGGACTTTTAAACACCTTGGCCCCAAGGACTTTTAAACAACTTGGCCTATGGACTTTTAAACACCATAGAAAGGACCACACAAGGACTTTTAACCACCTTTGTGTCCGTATCAAGTTTCACATCAAGGACTTTTAAACACCTTGACCCCAAGGACTTTTAAACACCTTGGCCATGGACTTTTAAACACCATGATAATAAACACCCCAATGACTTTTAAACACCTTGGCCCCAAGGACTTTTAAACACCTTGGAAAGGATCACACAAGGACTTTTAAACACCTTGGTGTCCGTAACAAGAATCATCCAAGGACTTTTAACCACCTTGATGTTCTTAAGTAAACAAGGCTCACTCAAGGACTTTTAACCACCTTAGTGACCTTAACCTTTTCAAAACATCACTTGCCAATATACATCATTATCTTCAATTTATCCACTATTTTAAGCATTAAACCAAGCCATATTCATCATGCATTTAAAAGCATCAAACCACATTTAAACAATGTTCAACAACAAGGAACTCTTACCTTGAGTTTCCTTCAACATATGGCTTACAAAAACAGCATTAACCATGCTTAATCATGCTTTCAAAACAGAGTTTAAAACATGCAATAAACCACATTGCAACAACAATCAAATCATGACCACCACTAGAGAGTATTTCCGAAAACTTACACTTGAGCTTAGCAAAGTTGTTTAGACTTAAACTAAGCTCCCAAGACATTGGTTTCAAAGCCGAAAACCTAATTTCACTCACCGATTCCACTTCGCCTCTTGCCGAAGCACCAAATCAAGCTTCCGGATCACCACCACTTGGATCCAAAGATGACTCCCCTGTTTTAACACATTAAAACAGTAGATTAATGCATCATCATGCATTAATAGCTTCAATGAAAGCACCTAAACTCGCTGCTCTCACCCACACTCCATTTTCGGCCACCAAACACAACCGAAAATGCATCCAAACCACTTCTCAACAAAGCCCAGCCACTAACCATCAAAACCTAACATCCTTTAACATCATTTAACATCTAAAAAGAACCTAACAACATCCTTATACCTCCAGCAACACCAGATCCACAAGATCACCTCAAAAACAATCAAGAATCACAAGCTACACTTAGGAAATTCAACCTATCCAGGATTGCATCAATCAAAACTCAATTCCTTATCAAAACAACATTCATTAATCATCAATTTAACATCCTAAAACACTGCTTTAACAGATCCAACGAAAATTCATCAAAAATCACCAAATCTTGCATTTTAAGCCAAGATCCATTTCACAACTTCAAAAACCATTTATAAAACATCAATTAAGGATTGAAAACTTGGGAATTTCAGTAAAGAACTGATAGTTTAGAGGAGAAGGATGTTCTTACCTCCAAACTTGAGTTTCTCCTCTTTTGGAACCAAAAAGCTTGATGAATCAAGTAGCAAATACAAAGGTTTTGATGATGAGATGATTAGGAATCAAAAGAGGATTGAAAAGAAGTATTTAGGTGATAAAAATCAAAGGAAAATATCTGGAGAGAATGTTTTGGTTTGAGAGAAAAGATGAGAGAAAATGGGAAATGGAAAATTTAGAAAGTTAGTTAAAAATGACTAAAATATCTTTCCCTCCTTTTTACTTTTATTTTAAACCATTATTAAATCATTTAATATTCTAGAAAATCTGGAGAAACTCCCCTTTGGGTAAATAGCTCCTTAAAGATTCAAAGTTTTAATCCTTTTTAAAACAGTCACAAAACTTTCAAAAATTACATTTTGGTCACTAGCCAAAATGTCACCCTTCCAAAACTCATTTTCTAAAATTGATTTCACAGTTCACTTAATTATATTAAAAGATGATTTTAGATCATTTTTCCATATTTTTAATGCAACCCGAACTAGGCTTTCCTAAATTCACTCTCTTAGATTCGAACAGCACTTTGACCAAACCGATCAACGCCCAAAACTTCTAAGCCCAAAAACCGGGGCGTTACAATTTCATAACTAACTTTTCCTAAAATTTTCTCATTTCTTTTTCTCTCAAAATTCCATCATCCAAACACTTTTCTCCAGCAGCTTGTGCTTTGATTTTCACTTCAATTGATGAGATTTCTATCATCAATTAATTCCTAATCAAGCTAGCATTAAATCCTTTTGATTTCCTCATTGAATTTTCAAGAAAATTGGCTCAAATCAAGGAGAAATCACCATTTAGAGGTAAGATTGTTCTTCTCCTCTAAATATTCAGTTCTTTATTGAAATTCCCAAGTTATCAATCCTTAATTTAATTTTTATAAATGGTTTTAATGATAGGAACTTGATTTTGGCTTAAAACTCAAGATTTCGAAGAAATCTTGAAGAATTTCGTTGTGATTGTTTGGGCTCTATTTTGAGATGATTCTTAAATGTATTTTGGATGTCTAATGATGTGCAAATGAGGTTTTATCAATGCAATCCTGAATAGGTTGAATTTCCTAAGTTTTTGCTTATGAAAATGGTGGTTTTTGGGGTGATCTTGGTGTTCTGTTATAGCTGGAGGTATAGGGACGAGTTTAGGTTCATTTTGGATGTTAATTGATGTTTAGAAATGGTTAGAAGTGATGGATCTTGGCTGGGTTAAGTTTTGGAAGAGTTTGGAGGTGATTTTGGTTGTGTTTGGTAGCCGAAATGTTAGCTTTAGGTAGAGCAGCGAGTTGAAGAGTGTTGGCTGAAGATTTCAATGCATGATGATGCATTAATCCTCTACTTTGACGTGTTTAATACAAGGGAAACATCTTCGGACACTTGTGGTGTTGATCCGGAGGCTTGATCAGTGTTTCGGCAAGCTTGTGAAACGGAATTGGTGAGTGGAGTTGGGTTTCCAGCTTTGAAACAAATGTTTGAAGGTTTTGGGAGCTTAGTTTAAGTCTAAGCAACTTAACTAAGCTCAAGAGTAAGTTTTCGGAGAAACTCTCTCGGATGAGCCATGAAGTGGTTCGATGCATTGGATTTGTTTTGCATGTTTAAATTCTGTTTTGAAAGCATGTTTTAGCATGGTTAATGCTGGTTTTGAAAGCCATATGTTGAAGGATGCTCAAGGTAAGAGATCCTTGGTTTGACATATTGTAAATGTGGATTTGATGCATAGTGATGCATGATGTTTAATGGCTTTGATTAATGCTTTGAAACAGTGAATTGTTGATGGTAAATGATGTATATTGGCAAGTGATGAATTGGTTTTAAAGTACTTGAATCAGATATAGTTAGCCGGCTATAGGATTGGGTGCACCGTGAATAAAGTGTCCTTGGATGTTGAGGGGTTGTGATTGTACCGAAAACTCCATCCAAGTATCCTAACGAGAGAGGTAAGATCACAACGGTGGTTAAAAGTCCGTGTGTGGATCTTGTTAAGGTCACAACGGTGGTTAAAAGTCCGTGTGTGTGGACCTTGTGTTATGTGTCCCGTACTCTCGTTAGGAAGTTATACAACCACTGATGAGTGATGTGGAGGGGTTGTGATTGTACCGTAATCTCCATCACGGGTGTTGAGGGGTTGTGATTGTACCGTAAACTCCACCTTATGTTGTTCGGTAGTGTGTATGAAGCGTGTGGGACAATGCTTGTAATCCGCGTATCCGATTGTGTTTTGTGTTGTAAAAGTTTATGAATTATCACTTGAAAGCCAATATGTTGAATTGATGTAATGAAGCATGAGATGCTTGTAAAGTATGCAAGGTTGCATGAAAAGAGTTAAGCTTGTGTTTTTAAGCTTGTTGAAAGTGTTTTCTAATAAGGCATTATTGTGTTGTTTTCTTTAGAGCGTGCCTCACTAAGCTATTGTGCTTACGCTCTCTCTTTTGTACCAATAATGCAGAAAATTGAAGTGTTTGAGGGCAGCAAGGAAGCTAAGAGTCCAAGGGAAACTAAGCTCATGTATGGTGATGTTTTCATACACTATTAGTTTTGGTAATTTGGCAATGGGAACCTAAAATGTGGTTTTGGGAGATGTTTTGGACTCCCTAGTTTGTGGCATGTTGCTTTTGATGTTTTGGATTTGTAATTGGCCTTTTGATGCTTATTTTGGAGTTTGGTTGGTTGTTTGGTTTTGGATATTAGGATGCATGCCTATAGACATGTGAAGTTTAATGTTTGATGCCATGAATGTGTTTTGAAGCTGCAATCACGCACCTTATATGTATGATGACTTGATGGTATGGTTAGAGGGTCATTAAGATGTGTTTGATTGGGTTTAAGCATGAAAAACCAGCAAATTCTGTAGCTTCTGGGCAAATCGTATCGATACACTCATTGGCGTTTCGAAACGGGGGCCTGAAATGGCCTTGGTGTTTCGAAACGGTGGTGACTATTTTGAAACGGTTTGGCCACTGGAAGGGCCTGTTTCGGAACAAGTCTCGAAACGAACCCGTGTTTCGGAACGGTCAACACCGTTACGAGACAGGTGACCGTTGGGCACTGATTTGAATGGTTTTGAGGTTTGCGAACTTTACGTTTTAGTCCCGAAACTTGTAATTGCAATTATATGAGTTTGAGATGTTCGATTAAGGTGAAATTTGACAGAGATGCATGTAATGTGACTAAGTTAATATCGGTAACTTAAAAATGAGTTAAGACCTTCTAATTTCCAGAATTTACATTTTGGTCCCTAATATTTGTATTTTGCGTAATTCAGTCCCTCATGTTGTTCGACTGATGTGCTTTTCACCTGTATGTTTCATGCGTGCTCACATAGGGTTAATTTGTATCTAGATAAGACAAAGGAAAAAAAAGGGTCGTTAATCAAGGTTGAATTTCAGGTTGACTTTGGTTTTCCCCGTGTAATCTTCGTAGTTCAGGTCAATCGTCTAGGTCGGACTAAGTGGGTTACATTTGGTGGTATCAGAGCTGAGTTCTCGTGTTAATGGGAATGGTTATGTGGGTGATGTATGTGTATTTGCATGATATGCCTTTTGGATGAAAGAATGTTGTTTGAATTGTGATGTATGGTTGCAATTGTGATGCTATGCTATGTTGAAGCATGTTAGGGGGACCCATTGCCACGTCAAAACTAATGAAAGGAATTGTTTTTGTAAAATGAGCTTGAGTACTTGGATTACTTACCTTGTTGTGTCTAATTATGTTTATTGCATTTGTGTCAGTGCATTGTTTTTATAAATGAGGCCTCGTAGAGAGACGAGGATGAATACGAGAGCTATGGCTCAGACTGAGAATGAGGAAAACGCTGATAATGTTGTGGATTTACCTCCTCCCCTGGTGGTGGACCACCCGGCGGTGATGATGCTGGAGGTGATAATGCTGGTGTTGGTGCTGGTGCTGGGGTCGCTGGACCTGAAGGTGTGCAGGGGCAAGCTGCTCCTGACATGACTGTGCTGATATAGGCTATTGCGGGAGCCTTTCAGGCAGCAGTAGCTGGAGCTCACAGAGCTGCGCATCAGGGTGATGCTAACGTGAGATTGCCTTTGGAACGTCTTCACAGTCTGGGAGGGACTGAGTTCTGAGGTTTATCTCCTGAAGGTTCTGAATCTTGGTTGGAAAGCACCAAGAGGATTTTGGGGCAAATGAACTGCAGCAATGTGCAGAAATTGGGTTGTGTGGTATCTCTGCTACATGATGATGCGTATACGTGGTGGACGATCACTGTTTCCGGAATGGAGGAGAATGATGTGACTTGGACGTTCTTTCTGAACGCGTTCAAGCGAAAGTATCTAGGTGTGCGATACCTAGATGAAAAGAAAAGAGAATTCATGTCTCTTGTGCAAGGAAGCATGTTTGTGGCGGAATATGAGGTCCAGTTTGTCCACCTTAGCCAGTACGCACCTGAGTTAATCCCTGATGAGCGGGAGAGGTATGAATGTTTCTGTTACGGTTTGGTGACGGATGTGAAGACTTACATGCTTGCTGCTGAGTATACGGATTTTGATGTGCTGGTGAGTAAAGCGAAGGACATTGAGCAGAACTTGGGTCTGTCTTCCAGAGGTGTTAGTTCTAGCT
Source organism: Hibiscus trionum (assembly GCA_030270665.1). Lineage (NCBI taxonomy): Eukaryota > Viridiplantae > Streptophyta > Magnoliopsida > Malvales > Malvaceae > Hibiscus > Hibiscus trionum. The sequence goes on along the minus strand of BSYR01000026.1, from coordinate 31,543,725 downwards.
CAGGCAAAAGAGCTGCTGATTATAGTTCCGGTGGTGGACGGAACAAGAGAGGACGTGATAAGAGGTATCAGTCTTCTGCTAGGCGTGGTGGAGGACATGGTGCACCTGTTCAGGGAGACAAGTTGAGAGCTGATCAGAACACGTGCTGGACGTGTGGATCTCGTGGCCATATAAGGCGAGATTGTCCTCGAGCAGCGAGGGAGGTTCAGACTCCGGTAGCAGTGACCGATAATTCATGCTGGAATTGTGGTTCGGCAGACCACATGAGGAGAGAGTGTCCTTTGTTGGCCGGTGGTGGTCAGTGACGTGCCCCTGGGTAGTTGCACCACAAAGAGGTCATGGGCGCGACCGTGGTAATTTCCAGCGCAGAGAGGATGGTGGGAGGAATGTGGCTCATGTGGTGGCTGTTCAACCTTAGGGTGGTGGCCAGGCTCGAGTGTATGCTCAGCATGAGGGGAGAAATGATACGGATGTGATCGCAGGTACTTTTACTTTGCAATCCTTATCATTACTTTCCTTGATTGATTCTGGATCTACACACTCATACATATTGCGTGAACATGCTCAATTGCTTGGTTTACCTGTTGAGTCTTTGGATGTTGGTGTGCGTGTAACTAGTTCCTTTGGTGAGACCGTTGTGACACGGAAGTTGCATAGAAGATGTCATTTGGTAGTAAAAAACCATGTTTTTCTTGTTGATCTCATAGAATTGCCATTCTATGGTTTTGATGTAATCCTTAGTATGGATTGGCTTGTTGATCATCGAGCTGTAGTTGATTTTTGAGAGTAAGCGAGTTTCGTTGAGACTTGCGGATGATTACGAGGTGGTGGTGGTTGGTGAGAATGTGAAGTTTCTTACCAATGTGGTGTCTTCGTTGGAAGCAAGCCGAATGCTAAGACAAGGTTGTGAGGCTTACCTGGCCTTTGTTATGAATCCTAGCTCTAAGGAGTTGCGAGTCCAAGATATCAGGACTGTGCGAGAGTTTCCTGGTGTGTTTCCGGAGGAGTTACCTGGATTGCCTCCTAGTCGAGAGGTGGAGTTTGGAATTGAGTTGTATGAAAACACAACTCCAGTGTCCATTACTCCTTACCGAATGGCACCTAAGGAGTTGAAAGAGCTGAAGACGCAACTTCAGGAGTTGCTTGATCGTGGTTTCATTCGGCCGAGCGTGTCACCTTGGGGTGCACCGGTCTTATTTGTGAAGAAGAATGACTGCACTATGAGAATGTACATCGATTATCGTCAGCTGAATAAGTTGACTATCAAGAATCGGTATCCTTTTCCGAGGATTGATGATCTTTTTGATCAATTTTAGGGAGCGGCTGTGTTCTCTAAGATTGACTTAAGGTTAGGTTATTTTCAGCTTAAGTTGAAGGATGTGGATGTTCCAAAAACAACCTTTAGAACGAGGTATGGGCATTATGAGTTTCTTGTGATGCTGTTTGGCTTGACGAATGCTCCTGCAGCTTTTATGGACATGATGAATAGAGTGTTCCATGAATACTTGGACAAGTTTGTTGTGGTGTTCATTGATGATATCCTTGTGTACTCTCGTACTGAGGAGGAGCATGAGGGGCATTTGCGGATTGTGTTGCAGGCGCTGTTGGAGAATCAGCTCTATGCTAAGCTGAGCAAGTGCGAATTCTGGCTTAGGGAAGTTGTTTTCCTTGGTCATGTGGTTTCTGCTGAGGGAATCCGAGTTGATCCTCAGAAGATTGAGGCGGTGATGAATTGGAAGCCTCCTAAGTCTGTTCATGAAGTCCGTAGTTTCCTTGGGTTGGCAGGATACTACCGGAGGTTTGTGGATGGATTTTCAAAGATTGCTGCACCTTTAACGAAGTTGTTGCAGAAGGATGTCAAGTATGAGTGGACAGAGGCAAGACAGTAGGCTTTTGAGAAGCTTAAGGCAGCTTTGACGCAAGCTCCTATCTTGGTTCAACCTGAATCAGGGAAAGAGTTTGTAGTGTACAGCGACACATCCTATGTTGGTTTGGGGTGTGTGTTGATGCAAGAGGGTAAGGTGGTGGCTTATGCATCGCGTCAGTTGAAGGTGCATGAGTGTAATTATCCTACGCATGATATTGAGTTAGCTGCGGTGGTCTTTGCTTTGAAGATTTGGAGACATTACCTGTATGCTGAGAAGTATACCGTGTACACGGATCACAAAAGTTTGAAGTATCTGATGTCTCAGAAAGAGTTGAATCTTAGGCAACGACGTTGGGTAGAGTTGCTTAAGGATTACGATCTGACGATCGAGTACCATCCGGGAAAAGCTAATGTTGTAGTGGATGCCTTAAGTAGAAAAGTGGCAGTGGAGTTGAGGGCTATGTTTGCCAGTTTGAGTATTTCGCGAGATGGGGGTCTTGTGGATGAATTGCAAGTGAAACCATCTTTGGTTCAGTTGATAAGGGATAAGAAGTTGTTGGATGATTCCTTGGTGCCACATGTTCAGGATATTGCTGAGGATAGACCATCAGATTTTTGCTTTAATGATGATGGGGTTCTATGTTTTGGGAGTCGGATGGTAGTGCTGAATGATGCTGAGTTGAGGCGTACTATTCTGACTGAGGCTCATAGCAGTCCTTTTGCTATGCAACCTGGTAGCACTAAGATGTATCGTGATCTTAAGGATGAGTACTATTGGGTGGGTTTGAAGAAGGATGTTGCGGAGTACGTGAGTAAGTGCATGGTTTGTCAGCGTGTTAAGGCTGAACATCAGTTTCCTTCTGGGTTGTTGCAACCGTTGAGGATTCCTGAGTGGAAGTGGGAAAGGGTTACCATGGACTTTGTGTCTGGTTTGCCTTTTTCGCCACCGAAAAAGAATTCGGTGTGGGTGATTGTGGATCGCCTTACGAAGTGTGCGCATTTCTTACCTGTGCATACTACGTATACTTTGGATAAGCTTGCGGAGCTGTACATTGCTGAGATTGTGCGGCTGCATAGTGTGCCAAAGTCTATAGTGTCAGATAGAGATCCGAGGTTTACATTGCATTTTTGGGAGTGTTTGCATCAAGCTTTGGGTACACGGTTGAATTTCAGTACTTCTTATCATCCACAGTCGGATGGACAGTCTGAACGTGTTATCCAAGTGCTGGAAGATATGTTGAGGTGCTGTGTGATTGAGTTTCAGGGTTCTTGGGAGAAACATTTGCCTTTGGTAAAGTTTGCTTATAACAATAGCTACCAGACAAGTATTCAAATGGCACCTTATGAAGCCTCTTTGTTGGGCTGAAACAGGTCAGAAGTTGGTTTCAGTGCCAGCTTTGTTGAAAGGAACCACCGAGAAGGTGAAGCTCATTTGTGAGTGATTGAAGGCAGCTTCTGATCGACAGAAGTCTTACGCGGATTTGAAGCGTAAGGAGATTGAGTTTACGGTGGGTGACCGTGTGTTTTTGAAGGTTTCGCCTTGGAAAAAGGTGATGAGGTTTGGCCGAAAGGGTAAGTTGAGCCCTAGGTACATTGGACCATATGAGGTGATTGAACGTGTGGGTCCTGTTGCGTACAAGCTGAGGGTGCCGCAAGAGTTGGAAAAGATACATGATGTGTTTCATGTCTCTATGCTTCGGAGGTATAGATCCGATCCTTCGCATGTTATGCATGTGGAGGAAGTGGAGTTGAATCCAGACTTGACCTATGATGAGGAGCCGGTTGAAATTCTGGATTCGGACAGTAAAGTTCTTCGAGGCAAGACAATTGAATTGGTTAAGGTGTTGTGGAGGCATCGTGGTGTTGAGGAAGCCACGTGGGAAAGAAAGGATGATATGATGAAGCAGTTTCCGTACCTTTTTCCTTCAGGTAAATTTCGAGGACGAAATTTCTTCAGGGGGGAGAGTTGTAACACCCCAATTTTGGGCTTGGAAGTTTAGGGTCTGAACCGGACCGGTCTGATTTACGGTTCGAATATAAAAGGAGGTTTTAGGGAAAGCCTAGTTCTGGATGCTTTAAAAATATGGAAAAATATCTAAAAATTCTCTTTTAATATATATAAGATAGTGGTGAAATCAATTTTACAAAATAAGGTTTGGAAATACTACATTTCGGTGTAGTGACTAAAATGGGATTTTTGAAAATTTTAGTGGTGACTGTTTTGTAAGGATTGAAACTTTGAATCTTTAAGGAGCTAATTTACCCAAAAATTATTTCTCCAGATTTTTCCTTAATTTAGTTGATTCAATTAATGTTTTAATTAATTAAAAGAAAAAGGAAAACCACTTTTTAGAATTTCATAACTAACTTTTCCTAAAATTTTCTCATTTCTTTTTCTCTCAAAATTCCATCATCCAAACACTTTTCTCCAACAGCTTGTGCTTTGATTTTCACTTCAATTGATGAGATTTCTATCATCAATTAATTCCTAATCAAGCTAGCATCAAATCCTTTTGATTTCCTCATTGAATTTTCAAGGAAATTGGCTCAAATCAAGGAGAAATCACCATTTAGAGGTAAGATTGTTCTTCTCCTCTAAATATTCAGTTCTTTATTGAAATTCCCAAGTTATCAATCCTTAATTTAAGTTTTATAAATGGTTTTAATGATAGGAACTTGATTTTGGCTTAAAACTCAAGATTTGGAAGAAATCTTAAAGAATTTTGTTGTGATTGTTTGGGCTCTGTTTTGAGATGATTCTTAAATATATTTTGGATGTCAAATGATGTGTAAATGAGGTGTTATCAATGCAATCCCGAATAGGTTGAATTTCCTAAGTTTTTGCTTATGAAAATGGTGGTTTTTGGGGTGATCTTGGTGTTCTGTTATAGCTGGAGGTATAAGGATGAGTTTAGGTTCATTTTGGATGTTAATTGATGTTTAGAAATGGTTAGAAGTGATGGATCTTGGTTGGGTTAAGTTTTGGAAGATTTGGAGGTGATTTCGGTTGTGTTTGGTAGCCGAAATGTTAGCTTTAGGTAGAGGAACGAGTTTAAGAGTGTTGGCTGAAGATTTTAATGCATGATGATGCATTAATCCTCTGCTTTGAAGTGTTTAAAACAAGGGAAACGTCTTCGGACACTTGTGGTGTTGATCCGGAGGCTTGATCGGCGTTTCGGCAAGCTTGCGAAACGGAATTGGTGAGTGGAGTTGGGTTTCCAGCTTTGAAACAAATGTTTGAAGGTTTTGGGAGCTTAGTTTAAGTCTAAGCAACTTAACTAAGCTCAAGAGTAAGTTTTCGGAGAAACTCTCTTGGATGAGCCATGAAGTGGTTCGATGCATTGGATTTGTTTTGCATATTTAAATTATGCTTTGAAAGCATGTTTTAGCATGGTTAATGATGGTTTTGAAAGCCATATGTTGAAGGATGCTCAAGGTAAGAGATCCTTGGTTTGACATATTGTAAATGTGGATTTGATGCATAGTGATGCATGATGTTTAATGGCTTTGATTAATGCTTTAAAACAATGAATTGTTGATGGTAAATGATGTATATTGGCAAGTGATGAATTGGTTTTAAAGTACTTGAATTGGATATAGTTAGCCGGCTATAGGATTGGGTGCACCGTGAATAAAGTCGCCTTGGATGTTGAGGGGTTGTGATTGTACCGAAATCTCCATCCAAGTATCCTAACGAGAGAGGTAATATCACAATGGTGGTTAAAAGTCCTTGTGTGGATCTTGTTAAGGTCACAACGGTGGTTAAAAGTCCGTGTGTGTGGACCTTGTGTTATGTGTCCCGTACTCTCGTTAGGAAGTTATACAACTACCGATGAGTGATGTGGAGGGGTTGTGATTGTACCGTAAACTCCATCACGGGTGTTGAGGGGTTGTGATTGTACCGTAAACTCCACCTTATGTTGTTCGGTAGTGTGTATGAAGCGTGTGGGACAATGCTTGTAATCCGCGTATCCGATTGTGTTTTGTGTTGTAAAAGTTTATGAATTATCACTTGAAAGCCAATATGTTGAATTGATGTAATGAAGCATGAGATGCTTGTAAAGTATGCAAGGTTGCATGAAAAGAGTTAAGCTTGTGTTTTTAAGCTTGTTGAAAGTGTTTTCTAATAAGGCATTATTGTGTTGTTTTCTTTAGAGCGTGCCTCACTAAGCTATTGTGCTTACACTCTCTCTTTTGTACCAATAATGCAGACAATTGAAGTGTTTGAGGGCAGCAAGGAAGCTAAGAGTCCAAGGGAAACTAAGCTCATGTATGGTGATGTTTTCATACACTATTAGTTTTGGTAATTTGGCAATGGGAACCTAAAGTGTGGTTTTGGGAGATGTTTTGGACTCCCTAGTTTGTGGCATGTTGCTTTTGATGTTTTGGATTTGTAATTGGCCTTTTGATGCTTATTTTGGAGTTTGGTTGGTTGTTTGGTTTTGGATATTAGGATGCATGCCTATAGACATGTGAAGTTTAATGTTTGATGCCATGAATGTGTTTTGAAGCTGCAATCACGCACCTTATATGTATGATGACTTGATGGTATGGTTAGAGGGTCATTAAGATGTGTTTGATTGGGTTTAAGCATGAAAAACCAGCAAATTCTGCAGCTTCTGGGCAAACCGTATTGATACACTCATTGGCGTTTCGAAACGGGGGCCTGAAATGGCCTTGGTGTTTCGAAACGGTGGTGACTGTTTCGAAACGGTTTGGCCACTGGAAGGGCCTGTTTCGGAACAAGTTTTGAAACGAACCCGTGTTTCGGAACGGTCAACACCGTTTCGAAACAGGTGACCGTTGGGCACTGATTTGAATGGTTTTGAGGTTTGCAAACTTTACATTTTAGTCCCGAAACTTGTAATTGCAATTATATGAGTTTGAGATGTCCGATTAAGGTTAAATTTGACAGAGATGCATGTAATGTGACTAATTTAATATTGGTAACTTAAAAATCAGTTAAGACCTTCTAATTACAAGAATTTACATTTTGGTCCATCATATTTGTATTTTGCGCAATTGAGTCCCTCATGTTGTTCGACCGATGAGCTTTTCACCTGTATGTTTCATGCGTGCTCACATAGGGTTAATTTGTATCTAGATAAGACTAAAAGGAAAAAAAGGGTCGTTAATCAAGGTTGACTTTCGGGTTGACTTTGGTTTTCCCCGTGTAATCTTCGTAGTTCAGGTCAACCGTCTAGGCCGGGCTAAGGGGGTTACACTCACAGTGTCGAAACGTATCGAAATGGGTTCCGAAACAGGGGCTCATAGTGGCAAATCGTATCGAAACGGCACCACCTCGTTCCGGTACGAGTACCCCTGGAGAATCCAACCTTTCAGAAACCACATTGAGCGTTTAGAAACGCCTGCACAGAGTCTTGCTTAAAATCATACATTGACACCTCCAAACGTCCCCAAACTTGTCCCAAATCATCAAAAACCATATAGAAACATATCATACATACATTCTAGATGCAAAGTGTTCTAATCACATCATCAATCATACATTCAAGCAACAAATTGGATTTCAACCTCTAAGCTCACATGAACACTTAGATACAAAAACACTAATATGCCAAAACACAAGGCAATTCATACATGGCCACATTAAACCTCAACCTAGCATAGTATCACCATTTCAAACATGCTAGAAACATATACAAGCCATAGTATGGGAGTTTGATCCTCAACTCCATAACATACAAACTAGAAATCCCATTGTCTAAATGTTATTACAAAACATAAACCATACTTTGAGCTACCCGAGAACTCCGAGAAACTCCTCCCTTTCCCACTTGCCTCCCAAGCCACTAACGATTTGCATTATTGGAAAAGAAGAGAGCGTAAGCTTACAGCTTAGTGAGCGGAGCTCTAAAATAGAACAATAATGCAGTTTTGTAACACCCCAAATTTTGGGCTTAGAAGTTTAGGGTCTGAACCGGACTGGTCTGAATTTCGGTTCGAATATAAAAGGTGGTTTTAGGGAAAGCCTAGTTCGGGATGCTTTAAAAATATGGAAAAATATTTAAAAATCCTCTTTTAATATATATAAGAGAGTGGTGAAATCAATTTTACAAAATAAGGTTTGGAAGTGTGACATTTCAAAATAGTGACTAAAATGTAATTTTTGAAAAGTTCAGTGGTGACTGTTTTGTAAGGATTGAAACTTTGAATCTTTAAGGAGCTAATTTACCCAAGGAAGGATTTCTCCAGATTTTTCTTAATTTTAATGACTCATTTAATGTTTAATTAATTTAATGAAAAGGAGAAAAACCAATTTTGAGATTTCATAACTAACTTTTGCTAAAACTTTCTCATCTCATTTTCTCTCAAAATTCCCTCAGCCAAACACATTTATACAACAACATTTCTACTGATTTTCACACTAAATGATGAGGTTTCAATCATCAATTGATTCCTAATCCTTTCTACATCAAATCCTCTTCATTTGCTTATTGAATTTTCAAGGATTTTGGCTCTAATCAAGGAGAAATCTACATTTAGAGGTAAGGATGTACTTCTCCTCTAAATACTCAGTTCTTTACTAAAATTCCCAAGTTCTCAATCCTTAAATTAAGTTTTTATAAAAGGTTTTAGTTGTGATCTTGATTTTGGCTTAAAACTCAAGATTTGGATTAAATCTTGAAGAAATTCGTGATGAATGTTTGGGCTCTGTTTTGAGATGTCTTTTTAATGTATTTTGGATGTTTAATGATGTGTAATTGAGGTTTAATCAATGCAATCCCGAATAGGTTGATTTTCCTAAGTTTTTACTTGTGAAAATGGTGGTTTTTGGGGTGATCTTGGTGTTCTGTTATAGCTGGAGGTATAAGGACGAGTTTAGGATCTTTTTGGATGTTAATTGATGTTTAAGAATGTTTAGAAGTGATGGATCTTGGCTGGGTAATGTTGTGGAAGAGTTTGGAAGTGATTTCGGTTGTGTTTGGTAGCCAAAATGTTAGATTTGGTGAGAGCAGCGAGTTTAGGTGTAATGGCTGAAGATTTTAATGCATGATGATGCATTAATCCTCTGTTTTGATGTGTTTAAAATAGGGGAGACATCTTCGGATCCTTGTGGTGTTGATCCGGAGGCTTGAATGGCGTTTCGGTAAGCTTGCGAAACGGAATTGGTGAGTGAAGTTGGGATTTCCAGCTTTGTAAGGAATGTTTAAAGGTTTGGGAGCTAGTTTAAGTCTAAGCAACTTAACTAAGCTCAAGAGTAAGTTTTCGGGAAAACTTTCTCTCTTTGATGAACCATGAGATGGTTGGATTCAATGTATTTAATTTGCATGTTTAAATTTTGTTTTGAAAGCATGTTTTAGCATGATTAATGCTGGTTTTGAAAGCCATGTGTTGAAGGATGCTCAAGGTAAGAGATCCTTGGTTTGATATTGATAAATGTGGTTTTGATGCATAGTGATGCATGGTGGTTTAATGGCTTTGATTAATGCTTTAAAACGGTGGATTGTTGATGATAATTGATGTATATTGGCAAGTGATTTGTTGGTTTTAAAGTACTTGAATCATAAATAGTTAGCCGGCTATATGATTGGGTGCACCGTGAATAAAGTCGCGTTGGATGTTGAGGGGTTGTAATTGTACCGTAAACTCCATCCAAGTACACTAACGAGATGTCTAAGATCATACTGGTGGTTAAAAGGCCATGTGAGTATCTTGTGTTGTGTGTCCCGTGTTCTCGTTAGTGATGTTATACAACTACCGATGAGTGATGTGGAGGGGTTGTAATTGTACCGTTAAACTCCATCACGGGTGTTGAGGGGTTGTGATTGTACCGGTAAACTCCACCTTGTGTGTTCGGTAGTGTGTATGAAGCATATGGGACAACGCTTGTAATCCGCGCATTCGATTGTGTTTTGTGTTGAAAAATGGTTATGGTATCACTTGGAAGCCAATATGACATGTTGATGTAATGAAGCATGAGATGCTTGTTGTGTATGCATTGTTGCATGAGAAATGATGTTTTTGAGTTTAAAGGCCTTATGAAAGGTGTTTTATAAAATGTATTATTGTGTTGTTTCTTTAGAGAATGCCTCACTAAGAAAATGTGCTTACACTCTCTTTCTTGAACCAATAATGCAGAGAATTGAAGTGTTTGAGGGCAGCAAGGAGGCTAAGAATCCAAGGGAAAGCCAAGCTCATGTATGGTGATGTTTTCACAACATTATTAGTTTTTGATATTTTGGCAATGGGAACCTAGGTTGTGTTTTTGGGAGATGTTATGGACTCCCTAAGTGTGGCATGATGCCTTTGATATTTTGGATTTGTAAATGGCCATTTTGATGCTTGTTTTGGTGGTTTGATGATTGGTTGGTTTTGAGTATTAGGATGCATGCCTATAGACTTGCGGATGATCTTAAGTGATGCCATGAATGTGTTTTGTTGATGCAAATATGTACCTTATTTGTATGATGACTTGTTGGCATGATTAGGAGGTCATTAGAATGTGTTTGAGTGGATAAATGTGTGTTAAACCAGCAAATTCTGCACTTTCTGGGCAGTCCGTATCGGAACGGGCACTAATGTTTCGAAACGGGGGCCTGTAATGGCCTTCGTGTATCGAAACGGGTAGAGGTCGTTCCGAAACGAATTGGCCACTTCCAAGCCCTGTTTCGATACAGGTCTCGAAACGAACCCTCATTTCGGAACGGTCAACCCCCGTTCCAAAACAGGTGACCGTTGGGCACTGATTTGAATGGTTTTGTGGTTTGCAAGTTTTACGTTTTAGTCCTGAATATTGTTTTGGCAATTGCTTGAGTTTGAGATGTCTGTTTAAGGTGAAATTTGACAGGGAAGCATATAATATGACTAATTTCATATTGGTAACTTAAAAATCAGTTAAGTCCTCTTAATTTCCAGAATTTACATTTTGGTCCCTAATAGTAGTAATTTGTGCAATTGAGTCCCTTAACGTTTTCCGATCGCTGTGCTTTTCAAGTATGCTCTTCTCAAGGGTACGCTTAGGATTAATATGCATCTAGAAAAGATTAAAAAGAAAAAAAAGGGTCGTTAATCAAGGTTGACTTTCGGGTTGACTTTGGTTTTCCCCGTGTAATCTTCGTAGTTCGGGTCAACCGTCTAGGCCGGGCTAAGGGGGTTACAAGTTTTTAAAACATAAATTTTAGATTTAAAGCAAATCCATTTAAGGAAAGACGTAATGAAACACAATCATCACAATACTCTTCTACTAGTCACTACCGGTGGGACTACACATCACCGTAGTAACGACAACCATCACGTGAGGCTCGACACCAACAACGACTACACAACAACATTAACGAAGAGTAAAAAAATCCAAAAACACCACAACACACATAATTAAGAACGCCCATAGTCAACCAAACAAGCGAGAATAGATACATTTACACTCGGGTCTAGGTTAGTCTCTAAGACTCCACCCAAACCCCGAAAACCTTCATTGAACGCATTTAAGATCTCAAAACAGTTTCCACTCACCGTTTAAGCCCAACGAAAGCCGAAACACCGTTCTCAAGCCTCCGTAGTATCCGGTGTTGCGCCCAAAGCACTCGAACCCGATTCATCTATTTTAAGCAACCCAAAACAAACTATTAGGACACCAATACACTTGTAAACCAACAACAACCCAGAAACTCAATCTTGCAACCAAAACACATCGATTCGAACACAAATTTCATCCAAACTTCACCATTTTCATTCTAAACAAACCCCCACACTGAAATCATCATTTCAACCATCAAAATCACATCCAAAATCATCTAGAAACATTCCCCAACATCAAGGGAACCACAAGCCACGTTTTCAATCTAAAACCAACCCAAAAACCCAGCCTTTTCAACCTAAAAATCTCATTTTTATACCCATTTCGGGTTTCCCAACATTTTCCATCTTTTTAACATTTTTAAGACACCCAAGTATGATAAAAAACACCCTTAAACATTACATTAGAAAACCCAAACGAAAAACCCATAGAAATACCCATTTTCTTAAACCAAATACCAAATCAAAATGCATTTTAATGGTTTTTAAAAGAATGTTTTCAATGAGCACAAGCTAGATAGGTAAGAACTGAAACAAGGGAGAGATTACCTTCAAAAATCTTGCTTGGATGAGGGATTGGGCAATGGAATAGTGATTTTAGGGTTTAAGAGAGGTTTTTGTGAAAAGGTGTGTTTGAAGAAGATGACCCTTTTGATTTTCTTTTCAAACTCTTCCTTTTTCTTTCTTTATTCTTTTTACTCAATTCCCATCTTCCATTTTCATTAATGGCATATTCGTAAATAAAGGCAACTTTTATAAAATTATCATTTTAAATCTAATTCACCCCGGACTAGTCCTATATTAACACAGATAAACTCCTGGGCCCTAAACTAGGCCGTTACAATTCATCCTTCAATATACTAATGAAAACAGTCCTTTAATTTATTCATTTCACCGTTGAGCACTTGTCAAATTCAATCTAATAAAGTAAATTGCTAAGGCAACTAATAGTTTCATCACCAAACTAGTTTATCATCTTAACTAGGTTGTAAATCACAAAGCATGGCAAATTTTCAGCATATAATTTATCCAAATGAACCCCTTAATAGCTCAAATTATCCTCCCATGTTTTCTTAACATGATTAAAATAGTCCAAGAACTTTGTTTAACTCACAAATCACTCTTTAACAAACATTTACAGTAAGCATTACTAAACAGCTCGTTACAGTCTATTTTTATATAAATTAGCCTCCACTCTCAACCTACCGAAACAATTGACTTTCTTATATACAATCATACATGCATTCTACTATCTTATACATAAACTCACTTGGTTACACTAATCCGAGTTTATCTTCCAAATTAAATCAAGCTTCTAAATTTCCGACTAGAGACAATTGATTACCCTAGTTCATTCGAGTATCATAACACTCAAGAATTGTATCCAAGGCATAGGCATCCAAGCATTCAACCAATTCACATTTCAACAATCACAACAACAAAATTTAGGATCATAACTTCTGTAAAGTAAAAGGAAAAAGGGGTGTAAGGTTACCTTCCTAACAATACATGTTTTATTTCTACCAAATTTATTCAATCGATCCAACACAACTCCTCCTTTCTTCTACAAATGCTTCGGGTTTTTCTAAGAATGGAAGAGGGAAGAAGATGAAGCTAAATTAGTTTCTTCCTCTCAAATGTCGTGAGTGGCTCTTCTCCCCTCCCAATTGCCTACACCATGGTAGGACATGTGTCCATAAACTTAGTGTTTCATAACTTTTACATGCATGACATCTCATTTTCATAATATACGTTTTAGCCTTTTCCAATTAATTAGTCTTCTTTTCAATCCTTCAATTTTAGTCCCTATTAATACCATTCTTTTCTAATTCACAGTTATTGAAAATCAATTAAAACATATTAGATTTGGTAACATTCTTCTAGGGTATGTTTTGGGTGTTACAATGTTGACTTTCACGAATTGAATGGCCAACTTTGGAGAAACCCAAAAAAAAAATAGAAGAAAAGATAAAATTTAAAGTAGATTTGAAAAAGATGAATTAGAGGGAAAAAAGAATACAATAGAAGAAAGGGTAAGGAGGAAATCATTTGGATTTGATACCTTTGTAACAAACAAAATTAGAAAACCCTAGAAAAGATAGAAAATGTAGTAGAGAAAAAAATAAATCAAAACAATTTTTTAGCGGCACTTTAGTGGCATTTTTTGAGTAAACGTCGCTAAATTTCTACATTTAGCGGTGTTTGTACAAACACCGCGATAGACTAATATATAGCAGCGTTCTTGGTCAAACACCGCTATAAATGCATACTTTAGTGGGGTTTGTTAGAAAAGCGTCGTTATAAACACGTACTTCAGTGGCGTTTTTGGGAAAACACCGTAATAGACGCGTACTTTCGTGGCATTTGTTAAACAAACGCCGCTATAGACATGTACTTTGGTGGTGTATGTTAGACAAATGTTGCTATAGAAGCGTACTTTAGCGGCGTTTGTATAAAGAAGCTTTATAAATGTTTAAATCCCACATCGACTCTATTTATATCTTACTAAAACTTTATAAAGAAGTGAAGCACAACTATAGATCTACAAGCTAAGTAATGAGCTGAGGGATGCAGAAGATACATAGTCAATAGCGGAATTTGGAGGAACAAACTCCACTAAAGAACAAGGTATATAACGACGCTTGTTCCTCCAAACGCAATTAAAGACAATGTATATAGCAACGTTTGAACGAACAAACGCCACTTTATAACTCAACCTTTTGTGGCGTTTTTGTTCACAAACACCGCTAATTGTTGCGGTGTTTGGTCTAGCGACCCTTCTTGCGGCATTTTTCTAACGCCGGGAAAGTTTTTAGCGATGCTAAAAACGTAGATATTGAGCTAAAAACTTCACTAAAAGCCTGTTTTGTTGTAGTGAATATGGATGAAACATAGAAATGACCGAAGGAATAAGCTAGGCTTTTGATTTCATAATTTTCTTATCCTAAAACTCTAATTACAACTCATATCTAGTCTAATTACAAAAGGACCTATTCACTAACCCAAACTATACTAACTTTTCAGCAACTTAAATCAAATATTGGAACGCGCCTCACGAACTAGGGCAAAATTCCCTAATTTCCATTTCGCGACTTCAGGAACCCATGTTGTCGATTTGATTTCAGAGGGGGTTTTCTCAAATCCCAGTTGCTCTTCATCACACTTGGTTAACGCTGAATCGAAGTGGTATTGTTTCTCTGGCAAATTCTTGACTCCGTGTGGCGGTGCTTTCCTTTCTGTGTCTGGCTCTTTTTGGCGAGGTACGACTGTTCATCGCTCTCCTTACAAGCTTTCTCTAAAGTTCCTGATTCTGAAGAGGTTCTCTATCTCCGGTCAGCCTCCCTTACATTTTAAACTCTTTGTTTCTCTATCAATCAAGGCTTTTCTGCCCCCTTTCGAGAGAAGTTGCTTTCATTGCCTTTTCTCTATTGACCGACTCTACTCTTGCATGCTTCTGGTTTTGTCTGGAGTGTTTCCCTCCAAGTTTTTGTGGCTTTTGCTTACGGCATCTTTGGTGTGGCTCTAGTTTTCCCTATTGTTTGGATTTTCCTATGTATATTCTTTCATGGAACATTAGAGGTTTAGGCAAACCAGAGAAGATTATGGCGTTAAAAGATTCTTTGTTCAAAACTAAACCTGACATTATATTCCTCAACAAAACGAAAAAGAAATCCTCATATCTGGAAAAAATATGTAGAAATATATGTTTTGATATAATAATTGAAAAATGTTTTAGACTTAATTGAAAAGAATTTAAAATATTCTCTAAGTCAAAAACAACTTGAAAATAAGTTTGAGGATGTTTCAAAAGGTTTTGCCAAGGTTTGAAATGTTTTTAAGTAGCCAAACCAGTGTTTTTAAGGTACCTGTTTTGATACAGGGGCAATCTGTATCAATACATTTTGAAACTGCCAAAACGTGTACCGAAACAGGGCTTGCTCGTTTCGATATGGTGTAGTTCTGTTTTGAAACACCCTTTTGTGTTTCAATACGGCTAACGGTCAAAACCTCCCCAACGGTCATATTTTCCAAATGGGTTTTTAAATGCAACTCAATGGTCACTCATACTGAAACAGTTTGTAACCGTTTCGATACAGCTCAATAATGTTTCGATACGGCCAGAGGCATTTCGATACGGCTCGCTACATCAGGCTTCAACGGCTAGTTCTGAAGAAGGTCGTTCCGATACGAGCTCGTGTGTTCCGATACGGACATCACCAGAACTACATTTATGGCGGGAAATTAAGTCTCCAACGGCTCCAAAACAACCCCAACGGTCCTCAACGGCTACAAACTCTATTGGGAGTATAAAAGGGACCTCCAAGCATCAAGGGAAGACTAATGCTTCAATTGTAACAACATTATGATGTCAAATTGTCTTTAGGTCCTAAATTGTATATTTCTTGTATATACAACACTTATGAGCTTAATTGTCAAATTTGCTCAAGTGTATAGGCATTGGGTGAGTGCTTAGAGTTGCAAACACATACCTTTTAGAGGGATTTCTTGTTTGCTTTGAATTTCACTTGTATGTAAGAGTTTGATTAAGCTAAGGGTAGATAGCTTAATTGTTGTAACGGTTTCCTCCTAAGCCGAGAAAAGGGGACGGAATTCTTAGTGAATTTGGGAAATCCTTGGTGCCGATCCAAGGTAGTGGATGTAGGCTTTGGGTTTGAAAGTCGAACCATTCGAAATCTTTTGTGTTTAATTCTTAATTTTTGCCACCAACTTAAACACCCAAAAATCCATCTTCTCCACCACTTGGCAATCCATAACGGTTGAAGGAAATCGAGCCTATCAAGCCTAACAATTGGTATTACAGCGAGGCTCAATCGAAGGGGATTAACATCCTATTGAGGCGATCCGAGAATCTCGATACAATAATTCAATCAACCGTTCAAATTGTGCAATCCATCGACAAGCCACCATTCTTCAACGGGACCAACTATACACATTGGAAGATTAGAATGAAGTTCTTCATCAAATCCAAAGAGTACAAGCTTTGGGATATTGTTGAAGAAGGTCCTTATGTGCCACAACGAAGTGAGGCAGAGTGGACTGCGGATGATCGCAAGAAGATGGAGCTAAATTTCAAGGCCTTGGACATCCTCTTTTGTGCATTTGGCCCCAAAATCTATGAGAAGATGTCCTCTTGCGAAGATGCCAAGGAAGTTTAGGACAAGCTTGAAGTCATATACGAGGGAACAAATGAAGTAAAGGAGACCAAGATCGACCTCCTCAACCACGAGTATGAGAACTTCAAGATGGAATCGGATGAAGACATCACAAAGATGTTCGATAGATTCTCCACCATCACAAATGGACTCAAAGGCTATGGAGAAATCATTTCGGAAGACAAGCTTGTCTGAAAGCTTCTTTATTCTCTTCCCGAGTCATAGGACTCAAAGAAGACCGCCATCATCGAAGCAAAAAATCTAAAGACCTTGAAGCTAGATGAACTCATGGGGTCTCTTCTCAATCATGAAATGATGAAGAAAGAAAAAGAAGAGGAGAAGAAGAAGGGAGAGTTGAAGAAGATGGGGAAGAAGAAAGTCATGGAGCTTGGCATCAACACTAATGTCATGGATCTCAAGTCCTCCAAGTGCAACCATGTTGAATCAAGTGAGGAAGAAGAGATGACCTATCTCATTGAAAAGTTTTTCCGATTCATGAAGAGCGAGATGGCTAAATCCAAGCATGAATCGAAAAAGAAGATGAAGGATTCCCACAAGTCTAACAAAAAATGGGTCATTTTCAAAGAAAGCATACCTGACGACATGGATTGATGAAGACTTCATCGATTATGAGGAGCCCACCTATGCTTCATGGCCCTCAATGAGGGGGAGGTAACTTCTAAATCATCTAGTTCAAATTCATACTCTTTTGATGAGTTACAAGAAGCCTATGATGAATTTGTTTTTGAATTCAAGGCATCATTTTCCAAAAACAAGAAATTAATTTCAAATTTGAAAAAAAATGAAACTCTTTCTAAAACCAATTTGGATTTTGAAGCAAAATTAAAAGATTTTGAGCAAAAATTTCTTGATTTACAAAATTTTCTTCAAATGATGGAAAATATCATCAAAATGCCTTGGATGATCTTAAGAAGGAAAATATTTGATTTCCAATGAACTTCAAAAGAAAAATGATTTGGGAAAATCAAATTTTTATGTGGGACAGTCTAGTGCCCCTGGATTTTTGAATGGAAAAGTTTTTAGAAGTATTTGGGTCCCAAAAGGACTAAGTACTTCAACTAAAAAGGATGAAATTGAAAAATGGATTACTAAGGGGACTAAACTTTGTGCTACTAATGTCTATGGATCTAAAGCAATTTGGATACCAAAAATTACTTGATTGTCTTGTTTAGGTGTGATGGAGATTGATCAACAAGACCAAATTTGATGGGGAGCTCCATGCACACAAGGAAGAACACTTGAAGAAGGAAGGCTTCACATCCTCCCTTGAAGTTCAAGTGTTGGTAAAATCTAGTTGTTTTATTTGTTTAATTTGATTTATTTTTAAAACTAGATTATCATGTGTTGAACTAACTCTTAATGATGCTTTGAGTAAGGGGGAACCAATTTAAAAAAACATCATTTC
The DNA here is from genome assembly GCA_030270665.1 of Hibiscus trionum. Classification (NCBI taxonomy): domain Eukaryota; kingdom Viridiplantae; phylum Streptophyta; class Magnoliopsida; order Malvales; family Malvaceae; genus Hibiscus; species Hibiscus trionum. The sequence goes on along the minus strand of BSYR01000026.1, from coordinate 31,525,718 downwards.
TATCAAATTTGTTTTAAAAACTCTCTATTATTATGGACTTGAAAGTTTTCAAACATATTTTGAACCTAATTCTTTTTCATATAACAAAAAGGGGGGAAAGAGTTTGAAAACTTGATTTTTCTAGAGAATAAGAGGGAGCTTTACTTCTTTTAATTTTTTTTTGAAATCTCTTATTCAAATTTTTAAAATACAAAAGGGAGAATCCCAAACAATTTTTGAAGTTGGTTTTATTATATCAAAAAGGGGGATATTGTAGAAATATATGTTTTGATATAATAATTGAAAAATGTTTTGGACTTAATTGAAAAAAAAAAAATATTCTCTAAGTCAAAAACAACTTGAAAATAATTTTGAGGATGTTTCAAAAGGTTTTAGCAAGGTTTGAAATGTTTTTAAGTAGCCAAACTAGTGTTTTTAAGGTACCCGTTTCGATACAAGGGCAATCTGTATCGATACATTTTGAAACTGCTAAAATGCGTACCGAAATAGGGCTTGCACGTTTCGATACAATGTAGTTATGTTTCGAAACACCCTTTTGTGTTTCAATGCGGCTAACGGTCAAAACCTCCCCAACGGTCATATTTTCCCAACGGTTTTTTAAATGCAACTCAAAGGTCACTCGTACCAAAACGGATTGTAACCGTTTCGATACAGCTCAATACTGTTTCGATACGGCCAAAGGCTTTTCGATACGGCTCATTGTATCAGGCTTCAACGGCTAGTTCTGAAGAAGGTCATTCCGATACGGGCTTAATTGTTGTAATGGTTTCCTCCTAAGCCGAGAAAAGGGGACAAAATTCTTAGTGAATTTGGGAAATTCTTGGTGGTGATCCAAGGTAGTGGATGTGGGTTTTGGGTTAGAAAGTCGAACCACTCTAAATCCTTTGTGTTTAATTCTTAATTTTTTGCCACCAACTCAAACACCCAAAAATCCATCTTCTCCACCACTTGGCAATCCAAAACGGTTGAAGGAAATTGAGCCTATCAAGCCTAAAAAAATACGATCTAAACTAAAGTTTGCGAGGAGTTTCTATGTCGAACCATGCGGGCTAGCAGGGGGACTTGCGTTATGGTGGAATGAAGGAGTTAGTATCTCTATTCTGAAAGACTCAAGCAACTACATTGATACGCTGATATCTATTAAGGATGAAGCTCCTTGGTATTGCTCTTTCCTTTATGGCCCTCCAAATCTGGAAGATAGACAACCTTTTTGGTCCAAACTATCTTCTTTGAGATCTGATTCCCTCTCAAAATGTGTATTATCGGCGAATTGAACATAATATCTTCCCAACAAGAGAAAGAGGGAGGAGCCCTTGTTAATGCTAGACAAATCAACTAGTTTTTGGATTTTCTGGATGAAACCAATCTGCTGGAACTCTCGTTGAATGGGGGAGATTATACTTGGTCGAACATGAGAAGCAACCAATGAGTGATTATGGAAAGGCTCGATGAAGTTCACATCTCAAACAAGTGGAGCCTAGCTTTCCCTAAAGCGATTGGTCTGATAGAAGCTGCTACTGTCTCAGACCACTGTCCAATCCTACTATTTATTGATGAAATAAAAAGAAGGAAACATGGGAACTTCAAGTTCGAATCTAGATGGTTACTTGAAGAGGAATGCTCGATAAAAGTCCAACAAGCGTGGAAATACATCCCAAACTCCCCCAGGATAAAGCTTTTTCAAATAAATCTCAAAAACACTAGATTCCATTTGAGCAAGTGGAGCAAAGCAAAATATGGAAAGAACAGACAGACAATTGAAGATATCAAAGACTAACTTTAGAAAATCCGAAATGCCCCTCTAACTACTCAATCTAAAGAAGAGGTCGTATCTCTTAAGAGGAAACTTCAAGATCTGTGGGAGAATGAGGAACGCCATTGGCATCAGAGATCAAGAGTTAAATGATTAAAGTATGGGGCAAAAACACACGTTTTTTTCATGCCACTACTATCCAAAGACAAAGAAAAAACGCTATTGTGAAAATCAGAGACAGTTAGGGAAATTGGGCAGAAGATGAAAAATCTATTGTCTCGATCATGTAGGAACATTTCAAGAATGTCTATCAAAGCATGGAGATTTGGATTTTAGTGAAATTGGAGATTTGATCCCTGGGTCCATATCCTCGAACATTAATTCTCACTTGAGCAAGGATGTAACAGAAGAAGAAATCAAGAAAGTCGTGTTTGAGATGGGCGCCTTGAAATCTCCATGCCCAGATGGTTTTCTTGGAATTTTTTATCAAACGTTCTGGGACACTATTAAAGGAGACCTCTATCTTACTGTGTCTGACTTTTTCCAAACTGGAACGTTGGATCAAATGCTAAACAAAATCAACATCGTTCTTATCCCTAAGAAGAAGAATCCAACTAAAGTTTGTCACTACCGACCTATAAGTCTATGCAACTATGCCCTCAAGGTCATCACCAAAATCCTTGCCTCCCGCCTCAAATACTTCCTCCCAAAAGTTATACCCGAATCCCAATCAGCTTTCGTTAGCGGTCGCCTTATTCATGATAATATTCTATTGGATCATGAAGCCTTTCATGTCATGAAAATTAGATGGAAAGGTTCGATTGGTATAGTGGCGTTGAAAATCGATTTCGAGAAAGCTTATGACAAAGTCGAATGGAATGTTCTTCGATTAATTATGTCCATGATGGGATTCTGTGATTGGTGGATCGAACGAGCCATGACTTGTGTGACCTCTATCTCTTTTGCTCTGATTATAAATGGAGAGCGTTAGGAAGAATTCTTTCCTAGTAGAGGGTTGAGGCAGGGCGATCCCCTATCCCCTTTTCTTTTTCTCCTAATTTCAAGTGTCTTCTCTTGGCTCGTTGAAAAGGAACTTTCGTCTGGGACTTTCAAGGTTTCAGGTTAAATGGTAGATGCCCTATTATTAGTCATCTTCTATTTGCTGATGACTACATCTTATTCACCAAGGCAAATGAATCCAATTGTGCTTCGATGAAACGAATTTTGGATACGTATCAGAGAACTACAGGCCAAGCAGTTAACAACTCAAAATCCTCAATATTTTTTATCCAAATTCGAACCAAAATGTAACCCAAAATATTCTTACCTATCTTGGTTTCGGATTAATGGAGGAAGGCAGTTGCTACTTGGGCTTACCAAATGTCTGGGGTAGAAACAAGAAAAAAACCCTCGAGTTCATTATGTATAGGATCAGGAAAAAAACTCCAAGGTTGGAAAGCACAACTTCTCTCACAAGCATGTAAGGAAACTCTTATTAAAGTTTTTGCAACGAAAATTCCTACCTACATAATGAAATGTTTCCATCTCCCAACTACCTTCTGTGATGAATTATCCTCGATCATTGCTAACTTCTGGTGGAATGTCTCCAAGGATAAGGATTGTGGTATCCACTGGATAAAATGGGAGAAAATGTGCTGGTCAAAAGGCTTAGGTGGGACAGGCTTAAGAGATTTACGATCTTTTAACCTTACTTTAGTTGCTAAACAAGCATGGAGAATTATCAAATATCCCCACTCTCTACTTTCTCGAGTTTTAAAAGGTCGGTACTTTCCTAGTGGAAATTTCTCTCTTGCATCTAAAGGGGGCAACCCATCCTGGGCCTGGTTGAGCATTCACGCAGGTATTAAATTAATACAGAAGTGAACTATTTGGTGTGTTGGTAATGGGAAGGATATTTCCATTTGGGAAGATAGTTGGATACCCTCTCTACCTTCTTTTAAACTCTTATCCTCCCTAGGAAACTGTCAGATTTTCAGGGTTGAATATATTATTGAACACAGATAGTGGATTCGACAAAAACTCGAAAGTTTGTTCTCTCATCATGAAGTCCAAGCAATTCTCTCTATACTTATTGGAGGGCCATTGATCAATGATGAATTGGTATGGGCAGCCACAAAAAATGGCAACTACTCAGTTAAATCTGGTTATCATGTTGTTCTTTCTATGAAATATGATGCTGAAATTACTACCAGCACCAGTTGTAATCAGGAGTTGAATGGAAAAATGTGAAAATTTGTTTGGAACATTCAATCCCCTCCTAAGATTTAGACCTTCATCTAGAAGGCTTGCCACACCTTAGTTCCAACAAAAGGAACCCTCTTTGACAGGTTTCAAGCAAATTTTCAGCAGGCTCGTCATGTCTTAGGTGTGGGGATGACCAAGAGAGCCTTGAGCACCTTCTATTTTTTTGCCCCTTTGCAGAGGCAGTTTGGAGAGCATCAGGCTTTAGTTACTCACCCAATAGAATTGGTTTTCCGAGTTTCGGAAAATGGTGGTGCAAACTTGCTGATCTCAACAATAAGGGTTGTTTCTTATATCTTCTTAACCTTATTGCTTTTCTCTGTTGGAGCCTTTGAAAATCAAGAAATTCTTTGATTTTTCATGCTGGTTTTGATTCCCCTGTTGAGGTTTAGGACAAGGCCTTCAATGCTTTCCAGGAATTCTCATTGATTTCACAAAAATCCAATTCTCCTATTGTGTCCCCTTCCTCTTCGACCAGTGATTCCCCATCTTCTTCTTGGACTCCACCACCCGAAGGATTCATTAAAATCAACTGCGATGCAGCCTTTAACCAGAATCTGAAGAAAGCTTGTGCGGCTTGCGTTGCTCGCACATGCTCCAGAGCTGTGATTGAAGGGAGATCGTTTTCTTTCTCTTCTGCAATTGCTTCGGTCGCTGAAGCTGAGGCTATTTGCACATGAATCATCCTTGCTATAGACAAAGTATGGGGCAAAATCATCCTTGAATCTGATAACCTCGTTGTTATCTCTCACATTAACTCCAAATCGATGCATTCGTGGGAGTCAGCTGCTATTGAGATGGACATTATTTCCTTGCCTGCTTCTTTTAATTTCTGCTCTATTAACTATGTTCATAAATCTTGTAATTAGGTTGCAAAGTCGAGTCTTAAGGGTTGTCGCCCCCTTGACTGGTTTGTAAATCCCCCTCCTTCCCTTAAATTGCTGCTGTAATTTTTGCTTTTCCTGTTGAATTGAATTTTCTTATCCTTTCAAAAAAAAAAACAAATAGCTGGAGAAGCACGATAACCAAAGACAAAAGAAAAGAGGTGGGGTCAGGGTCAAAACTGATATGGTCTGTCAGGGAGGGAGGACTGAAAGAGTGGAAAGTGAGGAATGAAATTTGCAAATGACCGAGTTATCTGTTGACCATCGACAGTTGCAGGAGGTTATGTTATTATGGGAGGATTGGGTCATGGTACGGTTAATGGAGCCTTTGAACTTACTAGGCTCTCTCCAATTAGACGGGTCAACCTCCAATTTTATTAGTCCTAATAACTTTTTGGTCCTCAAACCTTTTCAAACAAGTAATTTTAGCTCTCCAAATTTTAATTTCTTTTATCAAATTGAACCAACTGACGACAACGGTATTGTGAATAGAAAATGAAAGAGTAAAGTAATGGTTATATTGAAGTCAAACAAGAAGAGTGCGAGGATTACAATAGATGAGAGATGAGAAAGAAAGTAACAAATTGCATCAAATTTTTCATGACCACCCAACCCATGTTGTATAAAACCTTGTTTTCATAGTTTGTTACAGGTTAAGGCTAGCGTGGTTGAGGCACAAAGTCAACTTACTCGACAGAAACTTTCTGGATCCGAGCTTTGTTCTGAATTGTTAGTTGTTTGCCTAAAGCTGATGTTGATCAAATAAATCTATTGATGTATTACTATTCATAACAGACGATAATTTTGTACTTTATCCCTTTTCTAAATATTTTTTTTATAAATTTATTATTTTAAGATTTAAATATACATTTGTTTTAATTTTTATTATTTCGTATTTTTTAATCAAAAGGACAAAATAGCTAACGTTGGCGGAAAAATAAAATAACTAATATCAACTTAACAAGTCTTTTATTTTTTTCATTAGTTGGTGTAGTTTGACAAAAGCGTAAAAGTATGAGCTAAAATCAGTGAAAAGTTTAAAGACTAATTTTTTTCTTTCTAAAATTTAAGGGTCAAAAATTTCATTTCACCTTTTCTATTACATGATTTGCGTTGCATGCATGAGGGAATGACTCAACAAACATACAATCTCGATATTGATTCAGAAAGTGGTCGAGCCTAACGTATAATAGGTCCAGGTGTGGCTAAAAGATGACAGGTTTCGATACTTGTCCAAAAACTTAAAATGTTAAATTTTTTTTATAACATTTTAGGTTAATTTTTTCGTGTTTTGTTACAAGTATCGATACTTATTTTGTAAGTATCAATACTTGTCCAAAAACCTAAAATGTTATTAAAAAGGCTATCATTTTAAGTGAAAACTGGAATCTACTCAATCAAATTTGATTTAAGGTAAAGCAAGAACATAGCATAGCATTGTGGTGCTTTGAATAGAGATTGAGGAATCTAATCCACCATCACCCCTCCTCTGAAAAGCAAAACAACACACAGAGAAAGAATAAAGCCAGGAAAAAAACAAGAGACGAGGAAAGCATGTGATGCCATATATAAAACCAGGTGACGTGCGAAATGGCTGGACAAGCACGATAACTAAAAAGACAAAAATAAAAGAGGTATGGTTCGCAAGGGCGAAGTTCTCTTGAGGCCTAAGGGGCCTCGACCTCTATTATAAAATCAAAAAAAAATTATAAACTTTGGTCTAATAATAATTTGGTCCTTGTAAAAATAAATATTTAAATATAAAAATACAAAAGTTTATTATATATATATAATTGAGTAGGGTTGAATTAAAGAAGAATGAGTCTGTATTCTCAAAATTGTTGGTCCAATAACAACTTAGGTCATTATAAGCTTAAATATTAGACAAATTAAGTCTTGTCCAATAAATTTTGAGTTTAAATACTTAATAAACTATTGCATCTTTGAAATTTAACATTTTTGACCCTGCCAATATTCGATCCCGACTGGTGTATCAGTGGGAACTGAAAGAATGAGAAGTGGGGAATGGAATTTCCAAACGATCGAGTTGTTTGCTGACCATCGACAATTGTAGGAGGTTAAGCTATGCTGGGAGGATTGAGTCATGGTACAGTTAATGGAGCCTTTGAACTTACGAGGCTCTCCGCAATGGGACAACTCAATCTCTAGTTTTTATTAGGCCGGATAACGTTTTTGGTCCTCAAACTTTTCAAACAAGTCATTTTAGTCAGTGGTGAGCTAGAATTTTATCTAGTGGGGTCAAGAGTAAAGTATGAAGTATGAAAGATTCTCATACCATTACAAAATGTATCGTTAACTACATACCCTAACAAATTAAGTGGGGTCAAATCTAATATTTCTTATGAAAAAATCTATATTACTATATTAAAAATCCCTTAACCAACAAATTAAATGGGTCAATTGCACCCCCACTTACTATGTTACATCCGCGTATGATTTTAGTTCTCTTATTTTTAGTTTTTTTTATCAAATTAAACCAAATGAGGTGAGAACAACTGTGGAGAAAAGATAAGGGAAAAAAAGCAACGGATTGCATTAGATTTTTCATGACCACCCCATTACACCCAACCCCCGCTTAGGGATGTAAAAACAGGTCAACAGTTGGGTTTCAGGTCGGGCTCTGTCAGGTCGGGTCAAATCGGTTACAGGTCATTTCAGGTCATTTTTTGTTTTGACTCGATTCGGTTCGGGTTCGGGTTCATTTCGGGTCGGGTTCATTTCAGGTCGGGTTCAATTCAGGTCGGGTTCATTTCGGGTCGGGTTCATTTCAGGTCGGGCCAAAACGGTTAATTGACAGGTTGATTTCAGGTCGGTTTCGTTTCAGGTCGGGTTCATTTCAGGTCGGTTTCGTTTCATGTCGGGTTCATTTCAGGTCGGTTTCGTTTCAGGTCGGGTTCATTTCAGGTCGGTTTCGTTTCAGGTCGGGTTCGTTTCAGGTCGGTTTCGTTTCAGGTCGGGTTCGTTTCAGGTCGGTTTCATTTCAGGTCGGGTTCATTTCAGGTCGGTTTCGTTTCAGGTCAGGTTCATTTCAGGTCGGGTTCCTTCAGGTTTATGGTTTATTGTGTTATGTGTATTATATATATTGACGGATTATGGTTTTTATTTTTACGGTTTAGGGTTTACTGATTAGGGTTTAGAGTTTAGGGTTAGGGGATTACGTATATGTGATATATATATATATAGTTGGGACTATCGGTTTTATTTTTAGGGTTTAGGGTTTAGGGATTATGGTTTAGGGTTTAGGGTTTACTGATCTTAAATTAATACAAACATGCCTACATTAATTATATATATATATATATATATATATATATTGATGGATTATGGTTTTTAGGGTTTATGGTTTACTGATCTTAAATTAATACAAACATGCCTACATTAATTATATATATTGATGGATTATGGTTTTTAGGGATTAGGGTTTAGGGTTTAGGGTTTACTGATCTTAAATTAACACAAACATGCCTACATTAATTATATATATATTGATGGATTATGGTTTTTAGGGATTAGGGATTAGGGATTAGGGTTTAGGGTTTACTTATCTTAAATTAATACAAACATGCCTACATTAATTATATATATTGATGGATTATGGTTTTTAGGGTTTAGGGTTTAGGGTTTAGGGTTTAGGGTTTACTAATCTTAAATTAATACAAACATACCTACATGTATTATATATATATATATATATTGATGGATTATGGTTTTTAGGGTTTAGGGTTTAGGGTTTAGGGTTTAAGGTTTAGGGTTTACTGTTCATAAAATGATACGTACATACGTACTTGTAATATATATATATATATATATATATATATATATATATTGATGGATTATGGTTTTTGTTTTTAGTGTTTAGTGTTTAGCGTTTAGGGTTTAGGGTTTAGGGTTTAGTTTTCATTAAACCATAAACCCTAAACCATAAGCATTAAACCATAACCATAACTTATGAACCCTAACCACTAAACCCTAAAGCATACTTACATGCATTATATTAATATATATATATATATATATATATATATATTGATGGATTAGGGTATTTATTTTTAGGGATTAATGTTTAGGACTTATGGTTTAGAGTTTAGGGTTCAGTGTTCAAAAATTGATACTTACGTAAGTTAGGGTTCATTTATTATCTATATAATGATGGATTAGGGTTTCTATTTTAGGGTTTAGGGTTTAGAGAGTAGTGGTTATTGTTTAAGGTTTAGGGTTTAGTGGTTAGTGCTTTAGGGATTATTATTATTATTATTATTATTATTATTATTATTATTATTATTATTATTATTATTATTAGTATTATTATTATTATATACTTAAATACAATTATTATTATTATTATTATTATATATTTACTATGCTTATTATTATTATTATTATGATTATTATTATTATTATTATTATTATTATTACTATTATTATTATTATTATATACTTAAATACAATTATTATTATTATTATATATTTACTATGCTTATTATTATTACTATTATTATTATTATTATTATTATTATTAAATGTATAGGGTTTAGGGTTTAGGATTATGGACTATGGTTCATTGATTAAAGATTAGGGTTTGGTGTTTAAACCCCTAATGTCTAATTATCGACCCTAAGCATTAAACCCTAAAGCATAAGTAATTAATCCTAATCATTAAACTCTCGATCTAGGATTACGGACTATGAGCTATAGATTAAATATTAGGGTTTTATGGTTTAGAGAGTAGTGATTATTGTTTAGGGTTTAGGATTAGGGACTATGGTTCATTGATTAAATATTAGGGTTTGGTGTTCAAACCCCTAATGTCTAATTATCAACTCTAACCATTAAACCCTAAAGCATAAGTAATTAACCCTAATCACTAAACCCTCGATCTAGGATTACGGACTATAGATTAAATATTAGGGTTTTATGGTTTAGAGAGCAGTGGTTATTGTTTAGGGTTTAGGATTAGTGACTATGGTTCATTGATTAAATATTAGGGTTTGGTGTTTAAACCCTTAATGTTTAATTATCGACCCTAAGCATTAAACCCTAAAGCATAAGTAATTAACCCTAACCACTAAACCCTCGATCTAGGATTACAGACTATGAGCTATAGATTAAATATTAAGGTTTTATGGTTTAGAGAGTAGTGATTATTGTTTATGGTTTAGGATTAGGGACTATGGTTCATTGATTAAATATTAGGGTTTAGGGTTAAACCCCTAATGTCTAATTATCGACCTTAAGCATTAAACCCTAAAGCATAAGTAATTAACCCTAACCACTAAACCCTCGATCTAGGATTACAGACTATGGTTCATTTATTATATATATAATGATGGATTAGGGTTTTTATTTTAGGGTTTTACGGTTTAAAGAGTAATGGTTATTATTTAGGGTTTAAGATTAGGGACTATGGATTAAAGATTAAAGATTGGGGTTTGGTGTTTAAACCCCTAATCTCTAATTATTGACCCTAAGCATTAAACCCTAAAGCATAAGTAATTAACCCTAAGCACTAAACCCCTAATCTAGGATTATGGACTATGAGTTATAGATTAAAGATTAGGGTTTAGCGTTTAAACCCCAAACCACAACTTACATGCATTATATTCATATATATATATTGGTGGCTTAGGATTTTTATTTTTAGGGATTCATGTTTAGGGCCTATGTTTTAGGGGTTTAGGGTTTAGGGTTAGTGATTCAAAGTATTATTAAACCATAAACCCTAAATTAATTAAAAGAAACCCAAAACTCTAAATTAATTAAATGAAACATTAAACTTAAAAATTAATTAGTAAACCCTAAAACCCTAAACCTAAACCCCAAACCTTAATTCAAAGACTAACCCTTAAACCTAAAAATAATTACACAAGTCTAAACCCTAAAACTAAAATATAAAATTTAAACATTGAAAAAGAAAACCCTAAACTACAACCCAAACCCTAAATTAAACCCATACACTAAACCTTAAAACTGCATTAATGACCAAATTGAAATTAAAACAAAATTATCAGCTCAATTTCAAATAAAAAAGGACGAAAATGAAAGAAATGAAACTAAGAGTGCTTGCGGAGCAAGACCTGTGCGACCCGTATAATGACGCGCGGATTTTTTGTCCCTGACTCAGCCTATAAATAGACCATCAACCGGTATTAAAAGCATAAAATTAGTCATTAATGGGGACATTAATTAAAAAACGCTTGAAAAAGAAAAAAGAAATAGGGAGAGTCAGATTTAGTTTTAGGGTTACTTTTCACTTCACTTTAGCCCTTTTTTTTCTCAAAAGTTGGAGCCGCCGTTCCGGCCGCTCCGACGAGATTTTCCGACATGCAACGCCACCGGCGTGACCTTCTCGTCTTCCTCTATCTTTTGATCCAAGTGGATCTCGCCGGAGATGACCGAAACGCTACGAATGGAAGATGAAAGTCCCGATGTTTCAAAGCTTCGATGAGCCGCCGTCTACCGTCAGATCGCCGCGATCTTTTGATATGGCGTTCGCCTCAACGAGATGAAGCCCTTCACCGTTGGGATCGTCGAAAATACGCTCCAAACGCCGGCGAGGTTGAAACAGAAGGTAAATAAAAGTTTTCTTTTTTAATATTCGAAATGAAAACGAAAGTAAACAAATAAGATCCAAGTGCCTCTGAATATTTTCTTGTATTGATTTGTGAACTGGTTACACCGATTTTGGGGCCTTTTTTTTAATCGAATCCCCCCGAAAATTCTCCTCCTCTGCTTTACAATTTTCTCTCGGTTTTTATAACCGAGATTGGTACAAAGAAAACATTTGTTGACACTTTGTTTCTGAGTTGCTCTGAATCTGTCGTGGTTGACTTTTTTGCTTTAATTTTGTTTTTTTTTTCGTTTTTGGTGTCTGATGCTCTTGTTGTGTTGTCTGTGTTTTGCCGGTACACTCAAACGGGGGAGACACGGCGTGGTGGTGGCAGAACGTACATGCGCGCGTGGAGAATGCAGAGAGGCGTGCTAGGGTTTCTCGATCTGGGGAGATCTGGACCGTCAGATCTCGTCAGATCTGACGGTTGTGAAGAGTGGCGGCTGCAGCTGAAAACTTGGGCATTAGGTTTTTGCTAGCTGAGGGCTGACCTGGTCCATTGATCATATTTCGATCAGACGATCCTCATTGCGTGCGGCGGGTGCACAAAGAGAACAAGATGTTAGGGTTTTTATTATCTGACCATTATTTTAGAATTATTTGGGCTCTTATTGGGCTGAGTATGTAATCAATTTTTTTGATTTGTATGTGGACTTGGTAAAATAAAAGTGGGCTTTTTAACAATTATTTATTACTTATGGGTTGGTTTATTTGTGTTTTATTAATAATAAAACGTCAAAATATCAATAATGTAATGAGAGTAATAGTAACAATTAGGTAATAATAACGGTGTTAATACTACTAATAATAATATATGTAATAATACCACAATAATAATAGTGACACAAAATAATAAAGATAATAATATAAATAGGACAATAATATATTAGATACTAATACTAACGGCACTTAATATGATAATATTATGACACGTATATATACCTATTTTTTTCTCTTTTTTTTCTGTTTTTTTTCTTCTTTTCTGTTTTTTGTTTTTGTTTTTAATTACATAGCAGCCCGATATAAGCCCATGAACATAAAGAATGATAAGTTTAAAATCGGGACAAAATTAATGATTACAAAGTTTCCCATAATTTAAACTTGGTTGTCCTTAAGAGCTCGATGATGATATTTCTGGAAGCAAAGTATATCTTTTATACTTATAAAAAAATTTGGAAGTATCCCTAATTCCATCCAAAGTTAAACTCAAACATTATTGCTATTTTGTAAGTTCATTAAGCTTATTATAATGATTTAAACGACATAACTTAATTAAGTCATTTATGTTCTTGTAAAAGTTATGTAAGTTTTTATATATTCACTGTTAATTGTAATGTTTTAAACAACTTAACTTAATTAAGTCATTTAAGTTATTCAGGTTTTTATTAAGTATAAAAATTTAATTTAATAATGGTTATTCATTCAACTTAAGTAAATTAAGTATAATAATTTATCTTTGAAGTTATTTTAAAATAAAAGTTAAGTTAATTAGAAAGACAATTTGATTTAATAATGTTTAATTATTTAACTTAAAATGAATGCAAGTTAATTAAACTTATTTTTAATCTTAAGTTAAGTTAATTTAGCATTAATTTATTCATATAATAAAAAAATTAAGTCATCTTATCTTAATTAAGAATACATATTTAATTTAATAATCTTTATTCATTTAACTTAATTAATTAAGTATAAAAATTTAATTTAATAATGGTTATTCATCCCACTTAAGTTAATTAAGTATAATAATTTATCTTTGAAGTTATTTTAAAATAAAAGTTAAGTTAATTAGAAAAAACAATTTATTAATACTTAGACATTATTATTAATTCAATTTATCTTTTAATTGAAGTTAAGTTAGTTAATTTATTAATACTTGACATTATTATTAATTTTAAAATTTATCAATACTTAACATTATTTTATATTCATTAAATATAACTTCTTCAAATGTCAGATAATTATCATTATCAGCAAATCAAATAATAGTATTAGTTCAGGTTAATATCAGTTCAGGTTAAGAACAGTTCAGGTCAATAACAGTTCAGGTCAGTATCAGTTCAGGTCAAGAACAGTTCATGTCAATAACATGTCGGGTTCAAAACAGGTCGGGTCCAAACAGGTCGGGTTAAATCGGTTATCTGGCAGGTTAGTCTCGGGTTCGGGTTCGTTTCGGTCGGGTGCAGGTCGGGTTCGGTTACTATAGTAACAGGTCAAATTCGGGTTCGGGTTCACTTCGGTCGGGTGCAGTTCGGGTTCGGTTTCTACAGTTACAGGTCAAATTCGGGTTCGGGTTCGTTTCGGTCGGGTGCAGGTCGGGTTCGGTCTTTAAATTCTCGGGTTAAACCAGGTTCTGACTCGATCGGGTTTCAGGCAGGTTACCAGGTCGGGTCAGTTTTTCACACCCCTACCCGCTATATAGGACTTTGTTATGATAGTTTGCTATAGGTCAAGGCTTACGTGGCCGAGGGAAAAAATCAATCAACTCAACAGGAAATTTTTTAATTTGAGCTTTGTTCTTAATTGTTAGTAGCTTGTCTAAAGTTGTTATCGAGCCAACAGGTTGTTGATCTAGTAAATCTATCCATGTGTTACCATTTATAACATTCGGTTATTTTGTACTTTCTTCCATTTTCATAAAATTTTTAACACTTTTTATAAATATTATAATTTTAAGATTTAAATATACATTTGTTTTATATTTTTTTTTATCATTTTCTATTTTTATTCAAAAGGACAAAACAACCCATATTTGCGGAAAATAAAATAACTAATATCAACTTAGCATGTCTTTTATTTTATTTGTCGTCATTTGATTTAATTTAACAAAAATATGAAAAATAAAATGGAAAATTCTACAACGGGCTACGGATATTGATGAACACCACTAAAGATGAACACCGATGAACACCATAATTTTTTTTAAATTTTAAAAATCTAAAGGACTAAAATTATAATTAAAATTATCTCTTAAAAATAAAAATCAAATTTAATAGTTTCTTTATAATATTTTTTTAATAGGTTAGAATCAAATATACCCAATTCTCCTAAACCCTAACAAAATCAATCTCTTAAAAAAAATAGAAATCAGTTTATAATTTTTTAATAGATTAGAATCAATAATATGAGAATTGTGTATATTTGATTCTAATCTATTAAAAAATCATAAACTGATTTCTATTTTTTAAGAGATTGATTTTGTTAGGGTTTAGGAGAATTGTGTATATTTGATTCTAACCTATTAAAAAATTATAAAGTAATTATTAAATTTAATTTTTATTTTTTAAGAGATAATTTTAATTATAATTTTAGTTCTTTAAATTTTTAAAATTTTAAAAAAAATTTAATGGTGTTCATCGTTAGTGATGTTCATTAATGTTCGTCGCACGTGGTAGACTCATCTAAATAAAATAAGTGAAAATTTTAAAGACTAAAATTACTTTTTCAAAATTTAAGGCCCAAAAATGTCATTTTACTTTTTGCATGTTTTATCATCTTCTCTCTACATTTCACTTTTTGGTTTTTGGGTCGGCTGGGGCCACGTCCCCTAAATGGATAAATATAAACTATAACCCTTATAAAGTTAATGTTTTAGAGTTAAAGTATGGTAGAATTTTACTTTTGATCCCCTAAAATGATAAAAAAAAAAGTCAATTCAGTCCATTTACAAATATATTATATAAATTGAAAAATGATAAAATTGTGTTTTAGTTATCCAAAATTTTATAATTTGATGTTGATCCCAAATATATTGTTTTTTACTTCGCCCTAATTTAAACCGTAATTTTAATACTTTGTTTTGTTATAGAACCGATGACAAAAGTAATTGATAAAATTAAAATTTGATAAATTGTGGTTTTTCATTTTTTATTTTTTTTGGAATAATCTCATTTTTTATTTTTTTTAAATGAGTTCAATAATATTACGGATCATCTTCATTAAGTAAAATCCTTTATGGAATAAATCTTGACATCTTTATTCAAAAACTAGGCACTTTAAAAATGGTGGAAAGATTAAAAAAATGTCATTATTTATGGATTATATTATAAATAAATACCTAAAGTATATTAATTTTTTATTTAAGTGTTTAAAGTATTTTTTGGTCAAAATAAGTATTAAAATTATATTTTTTGATCAAATAGGTACTTAAAGTATACTTTTTAATCAAAATAGGTACCTAAAGTATATATATTTCATCTAGGTTCCTAAATTTTTTATCTGACATTGATTAAAATATACATTAGATTTTGACAAAAAATATACTTTAAGTACCTACATTGACAAAATAAATTATTTTATGTACATACTTTGACGAAAAATACTTTAGGTGCTCATTTAGAACAAAAATGTATATTTTAATTATTTAATTTGACCAAAACGTATACTTTAAGTATTTATTTTGATGAAAAATACTTTAGGTACCTAATTAAAAACACTAGTATACTTTAGGTACATATTTGTGATATAATCCTTCATTTATCTACAATTTTCAACGTGACATCACTAATTTATTGGAAACATTAAACCAAGAGTCGGGGAATTAAAAGCATTAAACTAAACCATCAGACTTAAGTGAGATGGTACGAGTCTCTTCCATCTTTATCAGTGTTTGAAGGTTTGATTCTCGTTTTGGACATGGAGCGGCTTTAAAACTTGTGGTCAGCGTCTGTCCTTATTTTGAATAAATATATATTGATTTTGATAAAACAAAGGCATTTATAATCAAAGTATTTTAAATAAAATTTTAAAGTATTGAAATAACTCACAAATACTAACTTAAAAAGAGTTATTTGTTCAAATGACTTATTTTAAAAAGATCAAAATTTATCTAAGTCATTTTGGAATGGTTTCAAAATGGTTTTACAAGTTTAAAAATACTCAAAAAGCCATTTTGTTCTTTGAGTACATGTATGACCTTGAATGCATACCGATACGACTTTGTTTTTGAAATGGCATTAAGATTTTTCAGTACCGGTATGACTTCAGTACCGATACTAATTTAACAGAGTATCGGTACGGTAATTTCGAGTACCGATACACTCCATTTAAAAATTTTCCATTGAGCCATTTTCAGTACAAGTATGGTATGTCTCGTATCGATACGCGCAGTTAGTGTATCGGTACGCTCTGTATTAGACAATAACTATTTTATATTTTGAACAAGTACCGAAATGGGACTTCGAGTACCAACAGCTATCAAACTGCATTTAATGCAGGAAAAACCCCTCCCAACCGTAATGACACTATTTCTGAAAACAAAACTTTTAAAGTGTCCCGCTTTTTGAAAAAGATTTGTTAAAAGGGGATTTCATTTAAAAATTCGTGTTTTGGAAAACAGTGGAAAATTTGAAGTCGTCACCGCCCACTAAGGTAGGCCGGACACCGTAAAAACTAGAGATTCGATTTAAAAAGGGTTTAGGAGTTGGTTACGTGTGGGGAAGGGTTAGCACCCCCATCATGCCCGGAAATCGGTACCAAAACACTCGTTGCCTTTAATCGATAGAAATTATTTAAGATTTAAAGTGGATTTAATTAGGAGTTCTTAACTGAAAATTTGACTTAAATGGTACGGACTTTATCAAATCGTGGATTTGGAATTAATTGAGCATTTAATTAAAAAGGATGACGGTGCACCGAACTATAGACTAAACAGACATCATATAAGTCTGACTGCCGTGTTAGTTTAGGGTTTGGATCTCGTACGTTACCTTTATGCATGATGCAAACATTTAGGATTAATGACATGATTTTTTAATTATTGCTTGTGATATGAACCCGGTAATGTGACCCGAGTCATATAGATGTGCCCGATCGTGATTCTAGTAAGAAATATTCTTTGCTACGCTTTGAACTCTGAGATATCATAAAACATACATGTGAGATGAATAGAAATATAATAAAAAAATTAATGAAGAAAGGAATTGGATAGGTAATTTGGATAGTATGGTGGCTAAGGATGGAGGATGATAATCATGGAAAGGTGTAAATCAAAGGAGTGATGGGAGATGCTAAAGGCGGCGTGGATTTGTATGGTTGCAAGGATAGCGAATTGTGACCCGCTAGCTATAACGAGCTAGGAACCAACAATATACTTTGATGGAGTCGAGGTGGAGGAGTGTGGAACGTGACCCACAAGCTATAAGAGATCTTGGAACCAACGCTATAGCAAAATGAAATGGATAGAAGACTACAAGCACAACTTGAAGCCGATAGAGTTCTTGCAAGAACAAGATGAAAGCAATCTTTCAAAGGTTTATATTCTTCAAAAAAAAGTGCTTACAAATGAACCTAAGGTGCCTATTTATAGTGTGGATAGGCACCATATGAAAAGTCACACAAAAGAGAGATGAATGCTCATCTAAATGCTATTGAATACAAATAAATGAAATGTTTCTTTCTTATCCTTTTGATGGATGAATTTAGCCTTAAATTCGTCCAAAAGGAGTGGTGACTCTTGGGCTGCTTCATTTTGCTTGCAAATGGATAAAAGGGAATGGATGTGGAGATAGGATGAATGTAGACATCCCACAAGTCCAAATCAGCTTGTCTCTTTGAATTCCTTGATGATTTTATCACTTAATTTGATGATTAAATGACATTAAACCAGCCTTCATTGCTTGCCCATTTGTGGAATATGATCAACCTTCAAAAAATGATAAATAAAGGCATTGAATGCATAATTTGAATGTTGATTATTGCATGTCCCTTCTCTTGAACGTGAATGGCCTTCATCGATTCATAATTTCAACCTTGAATAGGTGAATTATGAAGCTTAAATGCTTTGTTACTCTAAGAAGATGAACAACCTTGAAAAGATGAAAAGAATTCAGCCTTCAATTGCCTTCAATTGCCTTGTTTGCATGAGTAAAGATGGTCATCAATGACTTGTTTCCAAGTTGAAGTTGAAAAGTCTCTTCTTTAATCCACACGTCACATGAACCTAGACACACACAAAGGATTTATTCAAACTTAAAATAATAGATGCACGAAACAATTAAAGAGTTAGTTAATTGAGTGAACTAGTTAAATGAATGAACTAGTTTAATTAAAGAACTAACTTTATTGAATTTAACTAAATGCATGAATGAAGTAGTTTAACGAATGATTTAAGATACATAATTAAACTACTTCCCTAAATGAACTAAAACTATAAATGAAATGCATGCTTTAATGACCAACACACTTTATCAATGTAGTGGAAGTTTGAAATACTTAAATTCTCATGCAAATGCATGCATGAGCAAGGTAAGGCATTCCTCCTTTATTATTTCTTCTTTCTCACGTTCATGGCTTGTTGTAAACAAGCTTTCCATGGCTGATTAAAACTCCTTGGCCCGTGCACGTGTAATGGGGCCATTTGGGTACTTCTCCGGGTCCTTGTTCTTGATGGTCATATCAGTCCCTCCCTCTTTAAAGCGATTTGTCCCCAAATCATCACCTACATCAAAAGGAGATAAATCAACAACATTAAAGGTTGCACTAACATTAAACTCACCTGGGAGGTCTAGTTGATAAGCATTATCATTGAGCCTCTTAACTACTTGAAATGGCCCATCTCCTCGAGGCATCAATTTAGATTTCCGTTGGGCTGGAAACCTTTCTTTTCTCATGTGCAACCACACCCAATCTCCCGGATCAAAGACAACTCTCCTTCGACCCTTGTTTGCTTGCTTCTCATATTGCTTGGTTTTCTTTTCAATATTATCCCGCACTTGTTGATGAAGTTTCTTAACAAATTCAGCTTTGTTAAGTCCATCTTTATTCACAATTTGATTAGCGGGTAATGGCAATAAGTCCATCGGAGTTAATGGATTGAACCCATACACAACTTCAAAAGGAGTGTGTCCCGAGGTGGTATGGACTGATCGGTTATATGCAAACTCCACATGTGGTAAGAACTCTTCCCATGTCTTTAGATTCTTCTTAATAATGCTCCTAAGCAACGTGGAGAGTACTCAATTCACCACTTCGGTTTGGCCATCCGTTTGAGGGTGACAAGTGGTGGAAAATAGCAGCTTAGTTCCAATCTTACTCCATAGGGCTCTCCAGAAGTGGCTTAAGAACTTCACGTCTCGATCGGAAACGATAGTTCTTGGCACACCATGTAATCTCAAGACTTCCCTGAAAAACAAGTTAGCAATATGTAAGGCATCATTAGTCTTGTTGCAAGGAATAAAATGAGCCATTTTAGAAAATCTATCCACTACTACAAAGATGGAGTCTTTGTTATTCTTTGTGCGTGGAAGGCCTAGCACAAAATCCATTGAAATGTCCATCCATGGTGCTTCTGGAATAGGTAGTGGCGTATAGAGTCCATGTGGCATGTCTTTAGACTTAGCCTTCTTGCAAGTGATGCAACGTTCACATAACCTCTCTACATCTCGTCTCATCTTTGGCCAATATAAATGCTCTTGAAGTGTGGCCAAAGTCTTTGCTATTCCAAAATGTCCCATTAAGCCTCCTCCATGGGCTTCTTTGATAAGTACTTCACGTGTGGAACCTTGTGGAATACAAAGTCTTCCTTCCTTGAATAGGAACCCATTGTCCCTATAATAGTTTTCAAACGTTCCTTTCTCACAAGCTTTGTAAATTTTTTTCAAAGTCAAAATCAGATTCGTATAAATCCTTAATGAAAACAAAACCCAACAACTTAGATTCTAAGGTGTTTAGAAGAGCGTACCTCCGAGACAATGCATCGGAAACTATATTCTCTTTACCTTTCTTATATTTGATCACATAGGGAAAAGATTCAAGAAACTCCACCCATTTGGCATGTCGTTTGTTGAGTTTATGTTGCCCCCGAATGTGCTTCAATGCCTCATGATCGGTGTGAATAATGAACTCCTTAGGCCATAGATAGTGTTGCCATGTTTCCATTGCGCGAACAAGGGCATACATCTCCTTATCATATGTTGGATAATTCAACGTGGCTCCACTTAATTTCTCACTGAAATATGCTATAAGACGTCCACCTTGAGATAATACCGCTCCAATTCCCACACCTGATGCATCACATTCAATTTCAAACGTTTTGTTAAAATCAGGTAAGGTAAGCAAAGGGGCATGAATTAAACATTCTTTAATGTCATTAAAAGATTTCTCTTGGTCTCCCCCCCAGAAAAAGTTAGCATTCTTCTTGATGACACTAGTTAAAGGGGCGGCAATGGTGCTGAAGTTTGGCACAAATCTCCGGTAAAAGCTTGCAAGTCCATGGAAACTCCTAACTTGGGAAATGCTTGCTGGTCGCGGCCATTCTTCAATGGCTTTAACCTTCTCTTTGTCAACCTCTAAGCCTTTAGAACTGACAACAAAACCAAGAAAGACAACTTTGTCAGTACAAAATGTACACTTGTCTAAATTAGCATATAACTTCTCCTTTCTTAAAACCAACAAAACTGACCTCAAGTGTTGAACATGTTCTTCCATTGATTTACTATAGATTAAGATGTCATCAAAATAAACCACACAAAATTTACCCAAAAACGGTCTAAGAACATGGTTCATTAACCTCATGAGAGTACTTGGTGCATTAGTTAAGCCAAAAGGCATAACCAACCATTCATAGGGTCCTTGCTTTGTTTTAAATGCTGTTTTCCATTCATCACCTTCCCGCATCCTTATTTGGTGATAACCACTCTTAAGATCAATCTTAGAGAAAAGGTTAGAACCACTAAGCTCATCTAACATATCATCTAAACGAGGAATAGGGTGGCGATAATTTACCTTAATTTTGTTTACCGCTCGACAATCTACACACATGCGCCAAGTTCCATCCTTCTTTGGCACAAGTAATACCGGAACGGAACATGGGCTAAGGCTCTCCCTCACGTAGCCTTTGGCCATTAGTTCAGCCACTTGCCTTTGTAACTCCTTGGTTTCCTCGGGATTGCTTCGGTAAGCTGGACGGTTAGGAATGACGGCACCGGGAATGAAATCTATTTGATGTTCAATGCCACGGATTGGTGGCAGCCCACTTGGTATCTCCTTCAGAAATAATTCGTCAAATTCCTGCAACAAAGACACAATAGAAGAAGGCAAAGTGTGATCAAGTTGGTTAGTGTTCAATAAACTTTCCTTGTACACAAGTACAAGTAATTCCTTTCCCGACAGCAAACACTTTCTCAACTCTCTTCTTTGGTAAAAACACTCATTTTCGCACCCTCACTTTGCTTACTCTCACTTGCTTTTACCTCCATTTTTGATTCTCTCTCTTTGGCTCTTTCAATGCTTTCTCTCAAATGTATTTGGTCTTTGTGAATTTGTTTTGGTGAAAGAGGGGCTAAGGTAATCTTTCTTACTCCATGGTTGAGTGTATACCGATTGGTATATCCATCATGCATGACTCGTTTATCGAATTGCCATGGCCTCCCAAGTAGTAAATGGCCAACGTGCATCGGAACAACATCGCAAAGAACTTCATCCTTATACTTTCCAATGGAGAAAGCAACAAGAACTTGCTTGGTAACCTTGAGTTCTCCTCCGTCATTAAGCCAATGCAGCTTGTAGGGATGTGGATGCTTTGTGGTTGCTAATCCAAGTTTTTCTACCATAAGAGTACTAGCAACATTAGTACAACTACCTCCATTAATAATGACAAATCATACCTTTCCATTAACATGGTAGCGAGTATGAAAGATATTCTCGCGTTGCTCATTCCCTTCATTCGCTCGCACACTTAGGCTCCTTTTCACAATAAGGGCCTCTCCTTCTGCTGCATACTCTATATCATCATCTTCATCTTCTTGTACGGCAGCAACTTCATCTTCCTCCTCTTGTTCCGTTTCAACCTCTCCATCATCACGAAGAAGCATAGTGTTTCGATTTGGGCATTGGCTTGCAATATGCCCTCTTCCCAAGCACTTGAAGCATTGTATATCTCGGGAACGGTTTGGAACATTTGGAGCCTTACCTTTGCTAGTTTCGGCAATGGGTTTGGCACTCTTTGTTGGAACGCTTCGTTCTTTAGGCGTAAAGGATGCCTTCTGTTTGTAGGTACCCTGCCCCCATTTAGGAGAAGAGCCTCCATAGGCACGAGTTGTGCCCTTTCTTTTGAGTTGCCTCTCGACCTTCATGGCCATATGAACCACGTCTTCGATCTCCACATAATGTTGCAACTCAACAGTGGCCGCAATATTAGGATCAAGGCCGAATAGAAATCTGGCCATGGTGGCTTCTCGATCCTCATCAATGTTGGCTCGGATCATGGCTACTTCCATCTCTTTAAAGTAATCCTCAACACTACGGTTGCCTTGGGTGAGATTTTGAAGCATGTTGAACAACTCCCTATGATAGTGAGTTAGAACGAACCTCCTACGCATAACAGCCTTCATCTCATTCCAAGTAGAAATTGGATGTTCTCCATTGCGTCTCCTGCTAGATGTCAACTGATCCCACCATATTAGTGCATAATCTGTAAATTCAATGGCTGCAAGTTTTACCTTCTTAAGCTCGGAGTAGTTGTGGCACTCAAAGATGTGCTCAACTTTTTTTCCCATGCAAGATAGGCTTTAGGATCCGTTCTTCCTTGGAAATGAGGAATGGTTATTTTGATGTTGCTAAGATTATCATCAACTCTTGGCCGAGCTCTTTGGTACCTAGGTTCTTGACGCCTCAAACTTTGCTGGGAGGCTCGCTCGTCTATGAGTTCTTCGCCCACCTCTCCCTCATACTCTTCCTCGTGATCTGAATTATGCCTTCGTTGAGATCTTTCCTCCAAATGATCTAATCGTTCTTGCAACGGCCCCAACCTTTGTTGCAACAACCTGTCCATCTCTCGGATAATATCTTGAAGATTGGAGTTAGTTGCATCTATGATAACATTATTACTTCCTCCAACAGAGTTTCTCACGGAATTTTGAGACATTATTAGTAACAAAAAAAAAATTAAAACCCCACAAACACAAAACCTCACTGTGGATTGTGTGATTGTAGAAAATTAGGGATGTAAATTCCCTAATATCAAGTTGCTATTAGTTAGCAATTATCTTCCTAATATCTTGTTAATAGCTGTAAATAAGGAATTAGATTCTTGTAATTTATTTGTAATTCCTTTTTCCTAGTTTAGACTCTCTCTTGTAATCTATAAATATGGTCTTTCTTTATCAAATAAATGACAGAAATTAGAGTACTCAAACTGAGACTCTTTTCAGTACCTTTTTACATGGTATCAGTCTAATTTCTCGATCCTATCAACTCTCAACATGGTTGATATTTCTACTTCCGCTAAAATCAGTTCTGAAACAGAACAAAATCCTATTCTTGATGACACATCAGATATCCCCACCACCCAAATTACTTCCATAAAAATTCCAGAAAAATCTGCATCGAACAGTACTGCTATAATCCCAGAAGGTAGTCCATTTTTTGCGTCCATGGCTAGTACTACTGACTGTTTCGAGTGGATTATGGATTCAGGGGCCTCAGATCATATGACTGGCAATGCCTCCCTTTTCCATACATTTTAGCCTTCATCAATCTCCTCTCAAATAAAGATTGATGATGGCTCTTTCTCCTCCATATCAGGAAGTGGCTCTGTTAAAATATCTCCGAATTTAATACTGCAACATGTGTTATATGTTCCTAAATTAGCTTGTAATCTCATCTCAGTCAGTAAAATTTTTGCTGACCTAAAATGCACAGCTAATTTTTCACCTCTTGGTTGTAAATTACAGGCTTTGGACTCGGGGAAAGTGATTGGCAGTGCTAGGTTGTGTGGTGGCCTCTACATTCTTCAAGGGCAGCCTTCTCAAAGTGGACAAGCACACTCAAGCTCTATTTATCCTTTTCCTTGTTTTTCCAATATATCAGAATCCTCAAAAAATGTTCTTTTATGGCATTACAGATTAGGGCATCCTAGTTTTCAATATCTTGCCAAATTGTTACCACAATTGTTTATCGGTAAAAATCCTCAATCTTTTTCTTGTGAAATTTGTCCTCTTGCTAAGCATACAAAGAACAATTATCCTCCCTCTAAATATAAAACCTCTAAACCTTTTTCCACCATACACAGTGACATTTGGGGCCCTTCCCAAGTTAAGAATATTGATGGTTCTAGATGGTTTATCATTTTTGTCGATGATCACACTAGGCTCACTTGGACATTTCTTATGAGAGAAAAGTCAGAAACTGAAAAAGTGTTTAAGAGATTTCATAGTCTAATAGAAACTCAATTTCAAAGCAAAATTCAGATCCTTCATACTGATAATGGTAGTGAATATTTTTCTAGAGCTTTGGGGGATTTTCTTCAAGAAAAGGGGATTGTTCATATAACTTCTTGTGTAGATTCTCCTCAACAAAATGGTATTGCCGAGAGGAAAAATAGACATCTGTTAGAAGTTGCTAGGTCTCTTATGTTCTCTACTAATGTGCCTAAATTTTATTGGGGGGAAGCCATCCTTACAGCTACCTTCCTCATCAATAGGATGCCTAGTAAACCTCTTAATTTTAAAACACCTAGAAATCTTCTTCTTCAATCCTTTCCTCATTTTTAGCCCCTCTCTTCTTCTATTCCAGTAAAATTTTTTGGATGTATTGTCTTTGTTCACATTTATCCTCATTCTCGGTCTAAGTTAGATCCTAGAGCCTTAAAATGCATCTTCTTAGGTTATTCTTCTACTAAGAAGGGCTACAAATGTTACTCTCCCATAACTAAAAGAACCTATACCTCAATGGATGTCACCTTCATTGAACAAAAGCCATATTATACCAAGCATGAAATTTAGGGGGAGCGCTTAAGTGAATTCCAAGCTTTTGACATTTTTCCTATCACTAAAATTCCCACTATTATTTCTTCTGAACATGAACCCATTGTTATTACTGAAACCAATGAACCTTCCATCATTCTTAACTCCATTGAAACTACTGTCTTAGAGCCTCCAGGTACACCTCGCACACCACAAAGAACCCAACCAGAGCAACTTGAGGCCAAAGAGCTCAGTGTCTATAAAAGGAGAACAAAGCCCAATAAAGAGACCGACATACAACCTAGTAACTTCCCAGAGCTGGAACCTACTCCTACAGCCTCAGAGAATCCACAAGGTATGAAAAATTCTCAAAGTATTGCTCCGACTGTGGATACTGATGATTTGCCTATTGCACAGAGAAAAGGTGTAAGGAAGTGTACAACACATCCTATTCAGAAGTTTGTGGCATATGGAAACTTAAAGCCTGCCTTTAAAGCTTCACTTCTAGTGTTGATAACACTTTCATTCCAAAAACAATAGAGGAAGCAATGAAAGACATAAGATGGAAGAAGGCTGTTGAAGAAGAGATAATGGCACTAGAAGACAATAAAACCTGGAAAATCACTGATCTTCCACCAGGAAAAAGGCCAGTGGGTTGCAAGTGGATTTTTACTGTCAAGTATAGATCTGATGGGAGCATTGAACGTTATAAGGCAAGATTGGTGGCCAAGGGATTTACTCAGTCCTATGGGATAGACTACCAGGAGACATTTGCTCCAGTAGCAAAGCTGAATACAGTGAGAGTTCTTTTGTCTTTGGCAGTTAACAAGGACTGGAAATTACATCAACTTGACATCAAGAATGCCTTCTTGAATGGCAATCTTGAAGAAGATGTATATATGGAAATTCCACAGGGGTTGGGATATCATTCTGACACACAGAAAGTTTGTAAACTTGAGAAGTCACTGTATGGATTGAAACAGTCTCCTAGGGCTTGGTTTGATCGATTTGCAAAGGCTATTGTGAAGAATGGGTACAAGAAAGGCCAAACCGACCACACCTTGTTCATCAAAGAGGGATCAGAAAAGAAGAAAGCAATCCTCATTGTGTATGTTGATGATATCATCATCACTGGTGATGACAATGAAGAAATTGGAAATTTAAAGAAATTGCTTGCAAGTGAATTTGAAACCAAGGATCTTGGTACTTTAAGATACTTCCTTGGCATGGAGGTTGCAAGATCAGAAGCTGGTCTAGTAATTAACCAGAGAAAATATATCCTAGACTTATTATCTGAATCTGGGATGAAGGGCTGCAAACCAGCTGAGACTCCTATGGAGTTCAATCTCAAACTGAAGAAGGATGTTCTTGGAAGTCCAGTTAATAAGGGATTGTATCAAAGGTTAGTTGGGAAATTAATTTATCTTTCTCTTACTAGACCTGATATATCTTTTCCTGTGAGCACTGTTAGTCAATATTTGAGTGACCCTCGAGAGGAGCATCTTGAAGCTGTCAACAGAATACTAAAATACCTAAAGATGACACCTGACCATGGGCTAATTTTCAAGAAAACCAATGACAGATCAGTAAAAGTCTTCACTGATGCTAGTTGGGCTGGAGAACTGACAGATAGAAGATCCACCAGTGGGTACTGCACTTTTGTTTGGGGCAATTTGGTAACTTGGAGAAGCAAAAAGCAGTCTGTTGTGTCTCGGAGCAGTGCTGAAGCTGAGTATAGAGCTATTGCACTTGGAATGTGTGAGGGAATATGGTTACAAAGGTTACTTGTTGAATTGGGCTTCAATGACTCTAAAGAGTTTGAACTATACAGTGATAGTCAATCTGCCATCAGTATAGTGAGAAATCCAGTCCATCATGATAGGACTAAACATGTGGAAATTGATAGACAGTTCATTTCAGAGAAAGTCAACAGTGGTCTGGTAAAACTGAATTTTGTTTCTTCTAAAGATCAACTTGCAGACATTCTCACCAAGGCACTTCCTAGAGTAACCTTTGATGAGTTTACATGCAAGCTGGGATTATATAATATATACTCTCCAGCTTGAGGGGGAGTGTGGATTGTGTGATTGCAGAAAATTAGGGATGTAAATTCCCTAATATCAAGTTGCTATTAGTTAGCAATTATCTTACTAATATCTTGTTAATAGCTGTAAATAAGGAATTAGATTCTTGTAATTTATTTGTAATTCCTTTTTCCTAGTTTAGACTCTCTCTTGTAATCTATAAATATGGTCTTTCTTTATCAAATAAATGACAGAAATTAGAGTACTCAAACTGAGACTCTTTTCAGTACCTTTTTACACTCACCTATTCCACTCCAAGAAAATGCACTCACACTCGTGTTTCACTCGGGATGGCTTTTACCCTTGATGTGCACTCTTTCCTTTTTCCACTCTTGCTCTCAATCAAGTCCTTTAAAGAACTTCCTCAAGGCTTGCAAATGGCTTGTAGAATTTGGCTGAAAAAAACAAAACTTGGCGAAAAGAATTTGGAAGGTGGGATAAGAAAAAGTGGCAACAAAAAAAAAGGTAAATTGTGAGAGTTGGTAAAGATGACAAAATAGTAGCAAAAGAAAAAATGATGTAAGATTTTTTTAAAGAAGAATAGAGAATACGATGCCCCTTCCCTCTTTAATTTTCTCTAATTTTTTTTCAATTTTTTTCTTTTCAATTTTTTTCTTTTCTTTTCTTTTCTTTTTTTTCAGAAGAGAGACAGCGACTATCTTACTGAATCAACCTTGCTCTGATGCCAATTGATATGAACCCGGTAATGTGACCCGAGTCATATAGATGTGCCCGATCGTGATTCTAGTAAGAAATATTCTTTGCTACGCTTTGAACTCTGAGATATCATAAAACATACATGTGAGATGAATAGCAATATAATAAAAAAATTAATGAAGAAAGGAATTGGATAGGTAATTTGGATAGTAAGGTGGCTAAGGATGGAGGATGATAATCATGGAAAGGTGTAAATCAAAGGAGTGATGGGAGATGCTAAAGGCGGCGTGGATTTGTATGGTTGCAAGGATAGCGAATTGTGACCTGCTAGCTATAACGAGCTAGGAACCAACAATATACTTTGATGGAGTCGAGGTGGAGGAGTGTGGAACGTGACCCACAAGCTATAAGAGATCTTGGAACCAACGCTATAGCAAAATGAAATGGATAGAAGACTACAAGCACAATTTGAAGCCGATAGAGTTCTTGCAAGAACAAGATGAAAGCAATCTTTCAAAGGTTTATATTATCCAAAAAAAGTGCTTACAAATGAACCTAAGGTGCCTATTTATAGTGTGGATAGGCACCATATGAAAAGTCACACAAAAGAGAGATGAATGCTCATCTAAATGCTATTGAATACAAATAAATGAAATGTTTCTTTCTTATCCTTTTGATGGATGAATTTTGCTTTAAATTGAGATGAATTTAGCCTTAAATTCGTCCAAAAGGAGTGGTGACTCTTGGGCTGCTTCATTTTGCTTGCAAATGGATAAAAGGGAATGAATGTGGAGATAGGATGAATGTAGACATCCCACAAGTCCAAATCAACTTGTCTCTTTGAATTCCTTGATGATTTTATCACTTAATTTGATGATTAAATGACATTAAACCAGCCTTCATTGCTTGCCCATTTGTGGAATATGATCAACCTTCAAAAAATGATAAATAAAGGCCTTGAATGCATAATTTGAATGCTGATTATTGCATGTCCCTTCTCTTGAACGTGAATGGCCTTCATCGGTTCATAATTTCAACCTTGAATAGGTGAATTATGAAGCTTAAATGCTTTGTTACTCTAAGAAGATGAACAACCTTGAAAAGATGAAAAGAATTCAACCTTCAATTGCCTTCAATTGTCTTGTTTGCATGAGTAAAGATGGTCATCAATGACTTGTTTCCAAGTTGAAGTTGAAAAGTCTCTTCTTTAATCCACACGTCACATGAACCTAGACACACACAAAGGATTTATTCAAACTTAAAATAATAGATGCATGAAACAATTAAAGAGTTAGTTAATTGAGTGAACTAGTTAAATGAATGAACTAGTTTAATTAAAGAACTAACTTTATTGAATTTAACTAAATGCATGAATGAAGTAGTTTAACGAATGATTTAAGATACATAATTAAACTACTTCCCTAAATGAACTAAAACTATAAATGAAATGCATGCTTTAATGACCAACACACTTTATCAATGTAGTGGAAGTTTGAAATACTTAAATTCTCATGCAAATGCATGCATAAGCAAGGTAAGCCATTCCTCCCTTATTATTTCTTCTTTCTCACGTTCATGGCTTGTTGTAAACAAGCTTTCCATGGCTGATTGAAACTCCTTGGCCCGTGCACGTGTAATGGGGCCACTTGGGTACTTCTCCGGGTCCTTGTTCTTGATGGTCATATCAGCTTGCCTAGAGACGGTGAGAATTAACCCAAATATTCGGTCCACATCCATTAAGCTTGGACTATTTTGACACAAATACCGCAGTTAATAGATACCTCTCTTTTGTATATTCTAAGTTAATTATCATACCAATATATAATTGGTCTCGTGGATGACAAATAAGTGCATGTCACATATAAACATCACATTAAAATGTCATATTTTACCATATATTAAAGTATATATTTTAAAATTATATATTATATAAAAACTATATTATATGAGGAGATCTTATATTATGTATATATTGTATATTACGTTAAAACCATATATATATATATATATATATATACTACATATGAAACTATAAAAACAAAACTTATATTATATATGAACTATATTACTATATAAAAACCTTATATTATGTGTAAATTATACATTATAAAAAAAACTACTCCCTTCATCCCATTTAAGGAGTCCAT
Organism: Hibiscus trionum; assembly: GCA_030270665.1. Taxonomy (NCBI): domain Eukaryota; kingdom Viridiplantae; phylum Streptophyta; class Magnoliopsida; order Malvales; family Malvaceae; genus Hibiscus; species Hibiscus trionum. The sequence goes on along the minus strand of BSYR01000026.1, from coordinate 31,495,624 downwards.
TGTTGATTTTTCACGCAATTTTAGGAAGAAAAAGTTTGTGTAAGAGATACGATGTAAAATAATTGAAAAGACAATTTTACCTTTGAAAATTTGAATTTTGTTTTGTTGGAAAACTAAAAAGAGGATAGAAAGGGAATGCACCTTGTAAAAGTAGTTGATTTTTTCAATGAGACATTTTAAGTGGGACAATTTCAAAACACAAAACAAACATTTTAAGTGGGATGGAGGGAGTATACAAATGAACATAAGATGTCAAACAAGATTAAAAACAACAACCACATAACATAAATATCTACAACAAACCTCAAATTAGATAGATCTACAACATTAAAGTAAGAATAATAACAAAATCAACATGGCAAGAACAACAACAATAATAACATAATAGAGAAATGAAATCAAATATGCATGAACAAGGGGGTTTAACTACTGGAAATGATCAAATTAAACAAAATTAAGAGCTTCAGGGGGCCAAAAGGGAATTAAATCGTTTACAAAACGAATTAAGCTCGAAAAGGGCGAAATTGAAAGGTTTCAAGATCTTATAGGGACCGGGGCGTAGGTTTGAAACATGGAGACCCTCCCGCGCGTAAATAGCGCGATGCGGAAGGGCTTAAAAGGGAATTATACCAATTTTAAATTCTTAAAACGCTATAAAACGCATTTAAAACCATTTTAACTATTTTTTGCTAACCCTAACTCATCCTGTTTCCTCCCTCTCGTCTGCCGGACGCTGCTTCGTCGACCGCCGCTCCGGTCGCCGTTAGCTGGCGCCGGAACCTAAAAAAAACCTTTCGAAACCTGTTTTCTTTGTGAACCTAAATTCGAAGCTCTCTTTTAGAAAACCAGAACGAAAACCCCTCTTTTGTATAAAAAACCGAACTAAAAAACCCTTTTTTATCAAACAAAACCCTCAATCCTTAATCCGATTCACTCTTTAAGATCTCGGAGAGATCCAATGAGCTTTTAATCGGAAGGGGTGAAGGTGAAACGACCATGAAGGGAGCCGGCCAGTGGCGAAGGTAAACAAACACAAACCCTAAACCCCTTTTTTTATGCGCATGTATGATTTGAATCGAAATGAAAAGAAGAGCAAGGATACCTCAGAAATTGTTTCTTTTTGTATTGATGTCTCTCGTGAAATTCCCCGATGTTGCCTCCTTCGGGTTTACATCGTTTGATTCGGCTTTTATAGCCCGAAATTACAGTTTTTTTGAATTACATGAAATCAGAACAAAAAATGCTATCGGCTACCTATTCTTTGTTTTTATTCATCTATGAAATTCTGGTATAAGTTTGTTAGGATTTCTGACATTCTCCTTTGTTTCTTTGCATGTGAGGCCGTGAGGAGGGGGGACCAGAGGACGTTGGAAGGGCTCGGTTTGGAGATCAAGCCCCTGATGTGGCTGTCGGTGATCCCTTCAATCGATGTGGTGAAGAACTGGATGGTCTGGAGAGCTGAAGAGACTCGAACTCGCGCGCGTGGAAAGTTGAAGGATCGTTTGTGCCAAATTTTGAGAGCTGGGCGTGGTCCGTACGCGCGTCGGATTCGATCTCAGTTGTTCGATGTATTCCTGATCTGACGGTTGAGATCCTGCGGCGCTAGGGCACAAGGATGGGATTTAGGGCTTTCTCCATCAGGGACCATCTGGGCCGTTCGATCAGCTACCCTTGATTTGACGGTCTAGATGCGGCTGCGCAAAAGGAAAAGATAGGATTAGGGTTTTGGTTAGGTTGGGCCCAAATCGGGCCATGTATAACCTGTATTATTTGGGTTTTATGATATTTTGTAAGTGGACTGTTTTATCAAATAAACTTGGGCTTATTTTTATTTGTAATGTATTTATATTAGTTTTTTTTTGTATTTTCAGATTCGTTTCAAAACAACAACAACAATAATAATAATAATAATGTTAATAATAACAAATAATGATATGTAAATCCTAATGTTCAATAATAATGTAAATGACAATAAAAATAATGATAGCAATATAAGATAAAATGTTTATGGATTTTGTAACTCAATAATAACATAATAATATTACTAGTATACTATACTAATAATGTTTTTATTTTCTTTTTAATCAAATAAAATATAGATACATAAATACTTAATCTAAATAATACTAGTAAATAATAATTTTTTATTGGTTTTAAAGTAATAACAATAATATAAAGTCCAGGTTATTAAGCCTAACATTAACGTAAACTAAAGTGGGCTTAGAGCCCGGACAATATTAGTGATTATAGTTGCCCCTCATTGTTTATCCTTGTGGAACAAGAATAAAGCAAAGACCATAAGCACTAATTTTGTCCACTTCCCTGTTTGAAGATTCTTGGCTACGAGTTCCTCCAATATAGAACTATTCACCCTCCTTCTTCCTCGATAATCGGAGCTATGAGCATTTGCCCCTTGTGCCTTCAAGTCCTCGAGCTTTGAGTATCTACTTCCTTTGCTCTGAAGACCTTAACATGGCGAATTCGAAATCCTTTGCTTGAAATCCTTGAGCTTTGAGCATCTGCCTCCTTTGCTCTAAAATTCTAATGTGGCAAGTTTGAAATCATTCGTCTTAAATCCTTGAGCTTTGAGTATCTACCTCCTCTGCTCTGAAATCCTAATGTGGCGAGTTTGAAATCACTTCCCTGAAATCCTTGAGCTTTGAGTATCTACCTCTTTTGCTCTAAAATCCTGATGTGGCTAGCTTGAAATCCTTCGCCTGAAATCCTTGAAAGAATGGAAAATTGTTCTCTCTATGAGTTTTTATTTCTTTTTAAGCGAGTACTTCTCGCTATAAGCTCTTTGACCCTTGTCGATCGAGCTCTTCTCATTAGGCACTCTTTAATCTTGCTGAGGTTAGCTCCTTTTCTTGCTTTCTTCTTCTTCTTCTTCTTCTTCTTCTTCTTCTTCTTCTTCTTTCTTTTCTCTTCTTCTCTTTTTTCTTCTTCTTTTTCTTTTCTCTCTTTTTCTCTCTTCTCTTTTCTTTCCCTCTCTTTTTCTTTTTCCTTCTTTTCTCTTTTACTTTCTTTTTTCTTTCTCCCTTTTTCTTTTTTCTTCTTCTTTTTCTTTCTCTCTCTTTTTTCTTTTTATTTTCTCTCTTTTACTTTCTTTTCCCCCTCTCTCTTTTCTTCTTTATTCTTTCTCCTTCTTTTTGTTTCTCTTCTTTCTTTCTCTTTTTTTCTTTTTCTTTTCTCTCTTTTACTTTCTTTTTTCTTTCTCCCTTTTTCTTCTTTCTTCTTATTTTTCTTTTCTTCTCCCTTTTTGTTTTCTTCTCTCTCTCTCTCTCTCTTCTTCCTTTTATCTTTCTCTCTTCTTATTTCCTCTCATTCTTCTTATTTTTTTTCTTTTTTCTCTTTCTTTTTAATCTAAAAACTAGGAAACCTGTTTTTTTTTAAAAACATCCTAAAAGAAGGATAAAATTGAGAATTTTGAATTTTGAGGAAAACATCCTTTTGAAAGGATAAAATTGAGAAATTTGGATTTTAAGGAAAATATCATTTTGGAAGGAATAAAATTGAGGAATTTGAATTTTGAGAAAACAACCTTTTGGAAGGATAAAATTGGGAAATTTGGGTTTTGAGGAAAACATCCTTTTGGAAGGATAAAATTGAGAAATTTTAAATTTTAAGAAAAATATCATTTAGGGAGGAATAAAATTGAGAAATTTGAGTTTTGAGAAAAACATCCTTTAGGAAGGAATAAAATTGAGAAATTTGAGTTTTAAGAAAAATATCCTTTAGGAAGGAATAAAATTGAGAAATTTGAAGTTTGAGAAAAACATCCTTTAGGAAGGAATAAGATTGAGAAATTGAGTTTTGAGAAAAACATCCTTTAGGAAGGAATAAAATTGAGAAATTTGAGTTTTGAGAAAACATCCTTTTGGAAGGAATAAGATTGAGAAATTGAGTTTTGAGAAAAACATCCTTTTGGAAGGAATAAAATTGAGGAATTGAGTTTTGAGAAAAACATCCTTTTGGAAGGATTTGAGTTTTAAGAAAAATAGCATTGAGAAATTTGAATTTTAAGAAAAATATCCTTTAGGAAGGATAAAAATCAGGGATTAAAAAACTTAATACTAGTCAAAGGACTCTTGGTTCTTACGAGATCTATTTCTCCTCTCGTGAAGTGGTAGATCCACTCGTTTATCAATCTTCAAATGCCTTTTTAAAATAAACAAAATGCTATGATGGTATGAGTTAGCATGCTCCTAACATAGGGATGTCTAACTATCAATGATGCATGAGCATATTTTGTGATGCAAAGATGCTTATGGTCATGAGAATGCAAAGATGCATGGCTTTAGCTCGTCTCCGTTCTTTAGGGTTGGTGGTCATCATCTTGGGACTACAACCACTCATTAGTCTTGTGTCCTGACAAAATTTGCCCTCAACTTGTGTTGCCCAATCCTCGAGTCCAATGACCTTAGTCGTAATCAGAATCATTAACCAAGTACTTTCAAGTCGTATGCCATCTACCCTCTATTCTGGTTCGAAATCCTATGTGCAAAAGCCCCTGTTGTTCCGCGGACAATGATGTCATTTCACAACAAATTATCCTCAATGGTTCTTCATCATCCTACACCATGTAGTGCCCCTCAATTTTGGTCCTTATTGACAGCGATGCATTTATCTCTGAAGTAATACAAGGTAATTTTTTGTTTAAAATATGTCAGTTCGTTGGTCGTCATTCTAATGAAGAATAGATTTTCAGATTAACATACAGAACCTTGAAGCCAAAATTCTAATTAAAAGGAAAACAGAATAGGATGCCCCAGATATCTAATGTAAAAGCGTCTTAGATTCAACTTTCCGATGATGACTTCAAGCATAGCTTGTGTCTACGAAGACTTTGAATGGTGTGGCGATATGTGAAGTTGTGAAACTCCTCCCAAATCACTCGGTTCATCCTCATAATTATGGTACTTGCTTGATCAGCTCGATTACTATCCCTTCTAGTTCTCATCATGTTTCTCCACTCATATGTATGTTTAAACTTTTCGACTTTTGTTTAGTCCATGGAACAAATGTGCTTATGATTACCATTGATTTTGTGTCAGTATCCTCAAGGATTCCTCTCTGGGACTTATTAAATCTGTTCATTCATTTTCTCTTTTTTTCTTTTTTTAGGGGAATTCAACTAGTCACAGTCCTTTGTCTCGAGGAAAATGATGGAGCATACAACAATACCCCTAGTTACTCGGCATGGTCATGATTTTGAAAATATTACCATCACTCATGAAGCGAATAGTTTCGGGCTTCAACGGAGTGCCCCTAAAATTCCACACTCATATCCGAAAATTCCTATTACCAGGTTTCGAACATTAGAGTGCTTTTTGATTGATGCCTATTACCAGGCTTTGAAGGTTAAATCAATTCGTTTTGTTTTGAAATAGTCTATTTTTTTTCTTTTCTTTAGGCACATTCAAGCAACTCTATTCTGGCCTTCCTAGAAGATTTCCTTATCATCAAACATCATCGAAGGAATAGTAATCTTGCTTCTCTCGTTTTACCGACCAGAGCGTACGGAGTGGGAAATCACACTTCATCGTTATCACAACATTCGATCGATCTCTTTCATTAGAATCAATGCCACATCATGCATGTGATATCCAAGGACCTACGGAGGTGAGGAGATATATACATATATATGATTTCAAGGCCATTGTATATTAAGCAAAATGCATTTTCATTAGAAAGAAAACTCGCAATCATAACAAGTGCCCTCAAAGAAGATCATTGCTATCTTCGGGCAAATGATATCAATGTTTGTTCTATGCATTACTTCAAGAGAAAATGCAACATGAGAGAAAACTTGAACACATGAGCTCCTAAAAACCCGGGAAACAACGCCTCCCAAAAGTCACACTCATCATTCTTTCTTTTCAAAACTTCAACAGACCATTCTCGATCAGTCCCTGAACCTTTTTTTAGCGCCCCACAATTCTCCGTGGTGTGGCCCGTGCTTCCCACATGGTAGTCACATATGGCACCAACATCATAACCTTCAAGATAGGGAGGATCCTTTGGTTTGGACTGAACTGGGTCAGAAGCTTCTTCTCAATAAGCACTTAGAGCAGATCGGTGTACGACATAGGAACCGGGTGAAGAACCCTTGGAGGCTTTGCAGACCAGGATGCTTGATTATGGTAACGGCCATGAGACTTGTTGTTTGGGCGAGAACCCACCATATGAACTTGGGACTCATGCCCCTTGTGGGTGGTTGTGCTATAAGGATCCGTTATCTTCCCTTTCTTAATAGCATCCTCAATACGTTCTCCCGTCATGACCATGTCCGCAAAGCTATTGACGGGATTGCTTATCAAGCGATCATACAAGACTCCTTTTTGAGTGTTCACAAACATGAGAATGATATCACCTTCTAGAAGTAGGGGCTGCACCTGAGCTACCACGTCTCGCCAACGCTGGGCATTCTCACGGAAACTCTCATTGTGTTTTTGTTCCAAACCTTGTAGCATGAGCCGATTTGGGATCATGTTAGTTACATGCTTACTGACCCATGAATGCTTTTGAAAGATCTCTCCATGACTTGATGTCGACTCGACTAAGTTGAGTATACCAACGGATTGCGGAACCAATTAAACTGTCTTGAAATCAATGAATAAGTAGCTTCTCCTCTTTTATAAAAGTTGTCATCCTCCGACAATACATAGTAATGTGCGCTAAGGGGCAAGCAATTCCGTCATACTTCTAAAAATCGGCAACTTTGAATTTCAACGGAAGGACTAAATTTGTTACAAGGCTCAAATCATTGGCATCATTCTCTTGCTCATCCATCCCTTGTAAGATCTTGAATCTTTCTTCAAAGAAGCAGAACCTCTCGTCATGCTTTTCTTCCATCCTGCCCTTAATCCTCTCCACTTCATCCTCATATCCTGCCCCTAAGTCAATGAGCTGATTTGTTGAGGTTCCCCCGTGGCGACTAACAGGTGTTCCAACAGCGGGGTTGGTAGAAACTCCTACGAGATTAACGTAGACTCTTTTTCCGGAATTTGGCACTAGTGGTTGATCCTTCACATGGGATGCAGTACCCTCGTGTTCATCAAAGTTTGAGCTATCTATAGAAACTCTTTCCTCATTTTTCATCTTCAATAACAGGTCAGTCATCTGAGCAATAATAGAAGCTTACGATTGTGCGATCTGATCGTTGATATTCTTACTGACCCCGTCCAAATGAGTTTTGAGGTCTTTTTGCCCCTTCTCTACCTTGGTCAATCTCTCTTACATTGCTCGGGTTTGCAAACGGGTAACATATGAATGAGGAATGATTGTGGATTAAACTTTCACCTTCTGCCATGATATTTCTCGCAATTAATTCCATGATTGATTAATGTATGAAATGTATAATATGTATGAAAATGAGAGTATACAAGGAAAAATGCAAAAAGTGTTGTATGCACAACAATGATAGATTATTAAAGGTAATCAAACAAACATGTACAATTCACTGCAAAGATGCATTGATTTGATGAACATTCGTTTTATGAATGAATGAATGAATGTGTTGTATGTACAACAGAAACATATGATTAAAGGTAATCAATCAAAAGATATAATTAAAATGCAAAGAGCATTGATTCGACGAACATTCTCATTAAAAGACTTGTCAGAACGAAGATCAAGTCATGTTACAACGAGTAGAGAGTAAGAACCTCCGTGTAGGGCATGACTGAAACTTAAGTTCCTTTTCCGCCAATAACTGGGTTGGCCCTGTTCATCTTTTGATCAATCTTGAACTTTGAGATTCTTTAACTCATCATTACAGACTCTTTCTCCCGTTATAGAAGTCTTAAATTTTGAATTGTTCTCGAATCAACATTTCATGCAAAAGTGCTATGAATATGCACAAAGAGAATTGAGAAAGAAAACAAAAATAAATTTGTCACAAAATAATACTATTATGAATGCAAAGAGCAACATTGAGTTTGGCAAATATCCTCGTTAAACGACTTGCATTAATGGGAACTTTGGTTTGTTACAATGATCAAAGGAAACCCACTACATATATGACCCTTAAGGTAGCATCCAAACAATCCCTTCTTCATTCTTGGAAGCTTGGCAGCATCTTTCGTTAGGAATTGTAACCTCAGACGATCTAAGTTATCAAATGTGCCCATTCTTGGCCTTACCCCCAAGTGGTGTAGTCGGCGAATTGTAATTACTCCAATTTCGCTATTTAGTACACCTGACCCGCTCTTCGGAAAAGGTCCGATCGAGCTTGATCTTTGAAGTATGCTGAAGCTAAAATCAGAATTCCTTCACATTCGAAATGTTCTTCCTTGCTCTGAATTGTCAACCCAAGAAGATAAAGTCCCCAGAAAACTTTTAATCTTGTCTTGGAAGGCTTTGTTCTTGTTTGACACGGTTTTGTTGATCTTCTTGCAAGACTCGGTATTTCCCAACTATTGTAGTCAAAACCAAACTGCCAATCGTGAAACAACTATAGGTTGAACTCCAAGGCTCTACAAAGGCTTGAAGTAGTGATCACTTGATATCTAACAAATATGAGAGGTCGTCATTCTTACCTTTGAAAGCATTTCTTGCCTCATAATCCCAACCATATTAACGTTGATTTGGACACATCATTAAACTTTGTGTTCGTGAAAGTTTCGGCTAACATCGTTGACTTAAATCTCTGACTGAAATATTGTACCTGTCATGTAATTGCTCTTCTTCTGGCTATATTTGCACGTCGAAATCCTTCTCATCACTGTTACGGCCCAAATTTCCCATTAATCTAGTTTTTAATTTCAGACTATTTCCAACTCAATGTGCTCTTCATGACATGATGAAATATGCAAGATAAAGGGAAAGAACGAAGAGAAATGCGTTAGTTACAAGATAAACAATAAATCAGAAAGCAAGGAAAATTAAATACAAACAAAATAAAGAAGGCCAACAATTAACAAGACGGCCCTAACCATATAAATTCTAAGCTGTATGGTTATCCGCATGGCTCTAATGGGGTGGGCTTCTTATATTCTCACACATGAGTTTGGTGCTAACAAGGGTACCCGAACCTATCTCATCACCTACTAAGGCAACAAGAACCCCAATTATGGCCTATTACAAGCTTGCAAATTGGTTTTGGTTCGAGGGAAAGCACGACCTAATGACATGGAGGGCTACTCACGTGTCAAAGGCGTGGATTCCGGAAGTGAATTACCGACCCGTGGAGGGATACTCACGTGGGTATGGGCGTTACACTCCCACTTAAGGGGTATAGCTCGAGTATAGAGCTTGATGATCATGATGCAACACATGTCGGTGACTCCTTAGAAATTAAATGAAGAATTAATTCGAATGCCACCAATTTTAAAAGCTCGTACAATTTAAGTCACAATTTCAAGGAAGAACAAACTTATTAACTTCACTTTAAACTTTAAATAGTTTCTATCGATTAAAGGCAACAAGTGTTTTACTGGCTTAACTCTCTTTTTTGTAAGAACAAAAATTTATCCCCAACAGAGTCGCCAAACTGTAATGACGTTTTTTCTGAAAACAAAACTTTTAAGGTGTCCTGCTTTTTGAAAAGTATTTTTTAAAAGGGGATTTCATTTAAAAATTCGTGTTTTGGAAAACAATGGAAAATTTGGAGTCGCCACTGGCCACTAAGGTAGGCCGGACACCATAAAAACTAGTGATTCGATTTAAAAGGGTTCGAGAGTTGGTTACGTGTGAGAAAGGGTTAGCACCCCCATCATGCCCGGAAATCGGTACCAAAACACTCGTTGCCTTTAATCGATAGAAATTATTTAAGATTTAAAGTGGATTTAATTAGGAGGTCTTAACTGAAAATTTGACTTAAATGGTACAGACTTTATCAAATCGTGGCTTTGGAATTAATTGAGCATTTAATTAAAAATGATGACGGTACACCGGACTATAGACTAAACCGACATCATATAAGTTTGACTACCATGTTAGTTTAGGGTTCGGATCATGTACGTCACCTTTATGCATGAAGCAAACATTTAAGAATGATGACATGATTTTTTAATTATTGCTTACCTAGAGACGGTGAGAATTAACCCCAAATATTCGGTCCACATCCTTTAAGCTCGAACTGTTTTGACACAAATATCGGGGTAAATAGATACCTCTCTTTTGTATATTCTAAGTTAATTATCATACCAATATATAAATGGTCTCGTGGATGACAAATAAGTGCATGTCACATATAAACATCACATTAAAACATCATATTTTACCACATATTAAAGTATATATTTTAAAATTATATATTATATAAAAACTATATTATATGAGGAGACCTTATATTATGTATATACTATATATTACGTTAAAACCATATTATATATATATATGAAACTATATACTATATACTACATATGAAACTATAAAACCAAAACTTATATTATATATGAACTATATTACTATATAAAAACCTTATATTATGTGTAAATTATACATTATAAAAAAACTATACAAATGAACATAAGATGTCAAACAAGATTAAAAAAACAACCACATAACATAAATATCTACAACAAACCTCAAATTAGACAGATCTACAACATTAAAGTAAGAATAATAACAAAACCAACATGGCAAGAACAACAACAATAATAACATAATAGAGAAATGAAATCAAATATGCATGAACAATGGGGGTTTAACTACTGGAAAGGATCAAATTAAACAAAATCAAGAGCTTCAGGGAGCCAAAAGGGAATTAAACTGTTTACAAAACAAATTAAGCTCGAAAAGGGCGAAATTGAAAGGTTTCAAGATCTTATAGGGATCGGGGGGGTAGTTTTGAAACGCGGAGACCCTCCCGCGCGTAAATAGCGCGATGCGGAAGGGCTTAAAAGGGAATTATACCAATTTTAAATTCTTAAAACGCTATAAAACACATTTAAAACCATTTTAACTCTTTTTTTGCTAACCCTAACTCATCCAGCTTCCTCCCTCTCGTCTGTCGGACACTGCTTCGTCGGCCGTCGCTCCGATCGCCGTTAGCTGGCGCTAGAACCTAAAAAAACCTTTCGAAACCTTTTTTCTCTTTGTGAACCTAAATTCGAAGCTCTCTTTTAGAAAACCAGAACGAAAACCCCTCTTTTGTTTAGAAGACCTAACTAAAATATCCTTTTTTATCAAACAAAACCCTCAGTCCTTAATCCGATTCACTCTTTCAGATCTCAGAGAGATCCAATGAGCTTTTCATCAGAAGGGGTGAAGGTGAAACTACCATGAAAGGAGTCGTCTAGTGGCGGAGGTAAACAAACCCAAACCCTAAACCTTTTTTTATGCGCGTGTATACTTTGAATCGAAATGAAAATAAGAGCAAGGATACCTCAGAAATTGTTTCTTTTTGTATTGATGTCTCTGGAAATTCCCTGATGTTGCCTCCTTGAGGTTTACATCGTTTGATTCGGCTTTTATAGCCCGAAATTACAGTTTTTTTGAATTACATGAAATTAGAACAAAAAATGCTATTAGCTGTCAATTCTTTTTTTTATTCATCTCTGAAATTCTGGTATATGTTTGTTAGGATTTCTGACATTCTCCTTTGTTTCTTTGCATGTAAGGCCGTGAGGAGGGGGACCAGAGGATGTTGGAAGGGCTCGGTTTGGGGATCAAGCCCCTGATGTGGCTGCCGATGATCTCTTCGATCGGTGTGGTGAAGTTCTGGATGGTCTAGAGAGCTGAAGAGACTCAAACTCGCGCGCGTGGAAAGATGAAAGATCGCGTGTGCCGAATTTAGAGAGCCGGGCGTGGTCCGTACGCGCGACGGATTCGATCTCAGCCGTTCGATGTATTCCTGATCTGACGGTTGAGATCCTGCGGCACTAGGGCACAAGGATGGGATTTAGGGCTTCCTCCATCAGGGACCATCTAGACCGTTCGATCAGTTTCCCTTGATCTGACGATCCAGATGTGGCTACGCACAAGCTAAAGATAGGATTAGGGTTTTGTTAGGTTGGGCCCAAATCGAGCCATGTATAATATGTATTATTTGGGTTTTATGATATTTTGTAAGTGGACTGTTTTATCAAATAAACTTAGGCTTATTTTTATTTGTAATGTATTTATATTAGGTTTTTTTTTTGTATTTTCATATTCATTTCAAAAAACAACAACAAAAACAACAACAATAATAATAATGTTAATGTTAATAATAACAAATAATGATATGTAAATCCTAATGTTCAATAGTAATGTAAATGACAATAAAAATAATGATAGCAATATAAGATAAAATGTTTATGGATTTTTTAACTCAATAATAACATAATAATAATACTTGTATACTATACTAATAATGTTTTTATTTTCTTTTTAATCAAATAAAATATAGATACATAAATACTTAATCTAAATAATACTAGTAAATAATAATTTTTTATTGGTTTTAAAGTAATAACAATAATATAAGTCCACATTATTAAGCCCAACATTAACATAAATTAAAGTGGGCTTAGAGCCTGGACAAAATTAGTGATTACACCAACGGCTATAATCAAGTCTCGAACAACCCAAACGATTAGAAATCAATTAGATGATATAAAAACAAGTCTCCAAAGCTTCTTCAACAATAAGACATTTATCCAAAAAGAATTCAAGCATATTCAAAGTCTACTAGAGATTCAATTCTTAATTTTCTTGTAAAACACTTGATTGTTCTCGTTGTTTTTATTTGTTATCAAGTTTTTGGGGTTTGAGAGAGAGTTTAATTTATTGCAAACATTTACTTGCTCATTATCCCCAAAGGAAAGAGAAATTGAGTGAATTTGTGAAATCCTTAGTGTGGTAGCTAAGGTAGTTGATGTAGACTCCATTGAGGGAGTTGAACCACTCTAAATCTCTATTGCATTTTTTGTTTCTTGTATTTTCCTTCTAATCTTTTTAAATTTATAATTCACCACCTCTTGGCCAATTTCGATTGTTCGATCACTCAACAATTGGTATCAGAGCTTGGCTCAATTGAAGGTCTTATAACCCATTGAAAAGATCCATGAAGAGTTGATTCGTCATCAAAGTCATCCATGGCCACCTAGTCAAATTTCGAGTCTTGGAGTGACTCCCAACCTACCAACAAGGCTCCATTATTCAACAGAGCTGTTGAAACCATTTTTACTCGAGAAAATAGCTTGAAGATTAATTTTGAAAATTAAGGTTTTTCCTTTTAATTTGATTTTGAAAATAATTTGTAATCTCCACCGGTCACTTTGGTTAACCAGATACCATAAAAATAACCAGAGATTCGTTCTTTTAAAATTAGGGTTCGAGATTCGATTACGTGGGGGAAATGATTAGCACTCCCGCAAACGCCCGATATCGGTACCTTTAACTTTACGTGGCATATTGGAATTTTGAAAATAATAATTTGAATTTAATTTAATCATTAATTATTAAATGGGTTTATGTTCCAAATGGAAATATTCCTTTTATAAGGAAATATAATTTTTCGAATATAAACTAAAAATACTCCTATACGCTTAGGGCACCTCTATTCATATTCCAAAAATATATTTAGAATATAAAAGGTATAATGAATGATTAATTATTATCTTGTTTATTTTAAGTACTAACATAAAAGGCTCTAATTATAGTTTTTATGTTATTTAAATTTTCAAATATTATTTAAGTTAAGGGTTTACATGGGATAACACCTTATTGCTTGTGCACCATCCATATTTAAACCCCTAAATTATATATAATATTCCTCTATTATATAATTAGTCCAATTATTTAAGTTCTAATTCTAATAAGGCTTTAATTATTAATCTAGGTTATTTATCAAATTATAGGGTTTTAATGAATATTAAATATTCTACTTAAAAGCCCATGTATAATAACACCCCTATAAATTTGAACTTCAAAATTTTCTATTTAATACCCATTAATTTACTACAATTGTCTCCCTAATTAAATTATTTAAGCCTAATTAAAGAACCTAAATGACTAAGGCTCTAATCAATTAAACTAATTTAAATGTCTAAGTCGTCTAAAGTTGCTAGATGTGTTAATTAAATTTTACAATCAACAAGCCTTTAGAATTGCATTAAATTAAACAATTTAAATTGAAATTAAAGAAAAAATGATTAAATTAAATAAATTGAAAATCTCAAATAAAAGAAAAATGACTGAATTAAATTTTATTTAAATCTAAAGGCTCAATTATAAAGGATTGAAAAGACACGTGCAGATCCTCCCTGCCCGAACCTATTAGCAAGCGTTGATCCCTTATACCCGGTGCCAAAATGACACAAATTTGCATGAGCTATATAAGGCTCCTTTAAGGCCTGAAATTTCCTCTTTCCCCCATTTTTTGAAAACCTCTCTCTCTTTTAAAATAAGAACCTCTCAGCCCCCTCTCTCTAAAAACTTCTCGTCCTCAGAAAACCAAAATAAAATGGATTAAAATTCATTATTAAGTTTGTGTTCATCATCCATAAGGATAAACACGATAAGTATTTAAAAATCTGACCACCATCCGCCGTCTCAACCACCGCTCGATCCGTAACCACCTATCTCCGGCCACTAAACCATCTTAACCAGCTATTGTGAGTCGACCCCCAGCCACATCATGTGACGTCGGTCGCCCTCGGGTGATTTCTAGCCTCCGTTCTAACCACCGCACCAAACCCTAAAATTCAATTTTCGAACCCTAAATTCCATAAACTAATCATGATTCATAAGAATATCCCATCTTCACCCTTAACCCTAATCTAAACTACCCATCCCGCCCCTTTTTAACTCCACCAGATCTCTAAATAACTCTGGTCGCGCAGATAAGTTCTTCGATTCGTTCTTTTTTTTTTACTTTCGATTCTGTTTTTATAAACAATAATAATGTTTTTTTTATTTTTGCAGGAATTCGGAAAGTCAGAAGAAATTATACCTTCACAGTGGTGACCGGAGCTCCAATCTTCACTCCGGCTTCATTCTCCAACGACGAACGAACTTCTCCGACGGCTCTCCAACTTCAAACGGTTTGGCTCCCATTTATATTCTCTCACTTCCCTTTATTGTATTATTATTATTATTATTATTATTATTATTATTATTATTATTATTATTATTATTATTATTATTAACTAACTATAATTAATGAGCAAACACATTCTCTTTCTTGCTATTTATAGGGTCTGGTCGAGTGACGTCATGGATGATGTCACATGGCTGACGTCATCAGCCAACTGTAGCTAACTATACGGGAGAAAGTACAAATCCGCATGAAATCTGTCTGGACAAATGGGAGACTACCATGTGGCATTCTTTGGGCAGGAAAACTGATTTTAGAATAAATGTGTATTTGATTGGGTTGGCTTTATTGAATTTGGGCGGGAGATGAACTGTGAACATATTGGAGAAATGGGGATTTTGGGTTTTTAAACTGTAATGGGCTTTCGATGTAAAAAATGGACATTTGAATGGACTTTTATTTTATTTATTGGGTTTTATTATTTATTTATGGGTCTCTTATTTATTTATTTATGGTTTTATTTATAGTGAAATATTATATGTATGTATGTATGGGTATACCCGGATAAAATTTGAGTATTACAGGAGTAAATTAGGCATATTGGAAGAATAGAATGAAGCTATTCATCCAATCTTTTTATCTTGGTGCTTGGAAGAGCATCATGGAAGGTTACACTACTCCAACCACCGAGATGAGGACTTGGAGCGATGAAGAGAACATGATGTTTCAAACCAACGCCAAAGCCATTAGGGGTGGGCATTTCGGATATCCAATCCGATTCGATTTGAAATTTTGGATATCTGAAAATTTTAGATAGACAATATAGTGATCTGTATCTGATCCGAAAATCGAATATTTGAAATTTTCGGATCGAATATCTGAATTTATAACTTTATTTAATTAATGTTTTAATTTGGTGGTCCTATTCATGAAAATTTTAGGTTTTCGAATATAACAATCAACAAATTATTGAATATAACAAGATTTATATCCATGAAAATTTTAATTTTTCATATATAACAAATAAAAATATAGAATATAAAAAGATTCATATATATTAAAAAATGAAATTTTGGATATCAGATAATCGGATATCTGATTTGAAAGTGAAATAACTATCTGTATCCGATCCAAATGTGAAATAACTATCTGTATCCGATCCAAAATTTCTGAATATCCAATCTGAATTATCCAAAAAATAAAAAACAGATCAGATATCCGAAATTTCTGATCGGATCAATGGATAAACATATCAAATCAAATTTTTTTGCACACCCCTAAAAGCCATGCACATATTGTTTTCTTCACTTGGTCCGGACGAATACGGAAGGAGTTTCATCGTGCTATAACGCCAAAGATATTTGAGATAAACTTGAAGTGACTCACGAAGGGACAAATGAAGTAAATGAGAACAAGATTGACCTCCTCAATCTTAAATACGGAAACTTCAAGATGGATTCGGATGAAGATATAAAATCCATGTCCGATAGATTCTCCATTATTGTCGATGGATTGAAAAGCTATGGAGAAGTGATTCCGGAAGAGAAGATTCTAAGAAAGCTTATCAACTTTTTTCCCGAATCATGAGAATCGAAGAAGACAACCATCATTGAAGCCAAAAATCTCAAGGTCTTCAAGCTATATGAGCTCATTGGATCCTTGCTCAATCATGTGCTTATGAGGCAAGGAAAAAAAATAAGAGGAGAAGAAGAAGGAAGAAAAGATTGAGGTTGAGATGAAGAAAGTTGGAATCGCTCTCAAATGCACTTTAGAAGAGAGTGATTCTAGTGAAGAAGAAGACGAAGAGTTGACCATGTTTGCCAAGAGATTCAAAAGGTTTATGATGTCAAATAGAGAAAGAAGATTCCAAAGAAAAGAAGGCTTCAAAAGTGAACCTAAGTTGAAAGACAAAGACCAAATCATTTGCTATGAGTGTAAGAAGCCAGGGCACGTCAAATTTGAGTGTCCCCAAATAAAGAAAATGAGTTTTGGAAAGAAGATGAAGCATCATAAAGCGCACATAGCTACTCGGAGTGATGAGGACTCATCCGATAAGGAAGAGTCAAAAATAGCTAATATACAATAAGTTGTTTTGGAATTTAAAGATTTCTTTCTGAAAAATAAGGAAATCATTTTTTATTTGAAAAATCAAAATAACTCATTATCCAAAAATAAAATGAAACTTGAAAGAAAGGTTGAGGAGATACAAGAAAAGACAATATTTTGAAAGAAAAATCAAGAGTTGCATAACCTACTTTCAAGAGTCGATGAAGATCATCAGAAGGAGGTTGATGATCTTAATGTTTCATAAACAAAGTTGGGGATAAAGGTTTTGGAAAAGGAGAAAATTCTAAGCTCAACTATATGAAGAGGAACTTTAATGGTTACAAACATAGAAGCCCTCATAGAACCTTTAATGTATAATTAGGAGTGTTTGAGTTCCTAAGGAACTCATTGTCACTAAAATAATGTCCTAATTGCTAAATGGATCCTATAGGGATGAAGATTTTGGGATCTAATACTCATGGACCCAAAAGAGTTTGGGTACTAAAAATCAAGACATGATTCTATGTTTGTAGGAGGAGCATTGTCACAAGGCCCAAAATACAAGCTCATATTCGTGGTACCTTAATAGTGGATGCTCAAGCCACATGACCAGTGACAAGATTCAGTTCATAAAGCTAAAGCCAAAGAGTGGAGGAGTCGTGACATTCAGTGACAACTCAAAAGGCCACATTGAAGGAATTGACTCTATTGGTAATCACTCTTTTATATTCATTGGAAATGTTTTATATGTTAACGGTCTAGAAATAATTTATTAAGCATAAGCCAACATTGTGATAAGGGATACAATGTCATATTTGAACCAAATGGTTGTAAAATTGTTCACATTACATCTAATATGACTATTCTTGTAGGTCATAGAATAGGAAACATTTATATGGTGCATCTAGATGATATTAATGTTTCTAATTTGTGTTTAGTTGCTAAAGATGAGCATGATGCTTGGTTATGGCATATAAAACTAGGACATGCTAGCATGAGTGTTTAAGAAAAGTTAATTTCTAATAATCTAGTAAGAGTGTTGCGATATTAGTTTTGATATAACATAAAATAAAAATGTTTTTAGACTTAATCCAATATATTAAATTTCTCAAAAATAATTCAAATTCCAAAAAAAAAACTTAAAAAATTTGTTTCGAATGATTTCCAACTTAGCTGACCTTTTTCAAAACTAGTATGATACATTTTTGCACTATAAAATTTGTAACGGTCAAATTTTTATGAAAAAGGATCGATCCTGCAAGAACAAAGATCGATCCCTTTAGTTATAAATGTTGTATTTTTTGTAGGTAACGTCTATTTTGCATCACCAATGGCTATAACTCTTTGTAATGGCCATAAACGACAAGAAACTCATTCCACAATATAAATACAAGCCAAGGACACTTGAAGAAGAAGATTGACATCCAAGCTTAAAGATAAAGAGAAAAGAGTTTTTCATTGTTTTATTTCTTTTGTAATCTCTTGTAAATCTTTAGAGTCCAATCCCAGTGAGCCAAATTGTGTAAACACCCACCTAGAGAGGTAAATTATGTTTACATTGTCAAGACCTTGTAATTGAGGGATAGGTTCTAGTTGAGCCTTAGAAAAACTAGGAAGGTTTTATCTTAGCCTTTGAAAAGATAATGATGTAAATGTTATCTCATTGAGCCTGTAAAAAGGGAAGACAAATTAGTGAATTTGTGGAAATCCTTGGTGTGGATGCTAAGGTAGTGGATGTAGACCTTGGTTGAGAAGGTCGAACCACTCTAAAATTGATCGTGTCAAATTGTCATTTTTTTATTTCATTTTTTTGCTTCCCAAATTCCAAGGAGATATTCACACCTTTCATCGGCGATATTCGGTTGAAGTGCATCGAGCCTATCAAAGAGATTTGCATAAGATAAAATTTTCTCTAGATAAAATTTGTGATGCATGTGCAAAGGGCAAACACAAAAAAGTTTATTTTGAATCCATTAATAATGTATCAACTAGTAGGATATTAGAATTTATCCATATAGATATTTTTTTCCTATTAGAACTATGAGCTTGGGTGGAAAACAATATGCCTTTGTGCTTGTTGATGATTACTCTAGATTCACTTGGGTTTCTATTCTCAAGTACCAAATATGAAGTTTTATAAAAAATCATCACATTTTGAAAAGCAAATCAAAATGATATTAGTTACTCTATTTCACATGTTATGAGTGACCATGGAACCAAATTTCAAAATCTTGGTTTTGAATTTTTTTGTAATTCTAGTGGAATTAGCCATAATATTTTGGCACCTCACACCCCTCTACAAAACGGGGTTGTTGAGAGGAAAAATAGAAATTTAGAAGAAATGGCTAGGACCATGCTTTCTGAAAACAATTTGCCAAAATATTTTTGGGCGGAAGCCACTAATACCGCATGCTATATTGTTAATCGAGTAATGATTAGGCTCATTTTAAAGAAAACACCTTATGAATTTTTCAAAAATAAAAAGCCTAACATTAGCTATTTTCATTCTTTTTGATGGAAATGTTTTGTTTTGAACAATGGAAAAGACAATTTAGGTAAGTTTGATGCAAAAAGTGATGAAGACATTTTTCTTGGACATTCCTTAAATTCTAAAACTTATCGTGTATTTAATAAAAGAACTTTAGTGATTGAAGAGTCAATACATATTTTTTTCGATGATAACCCCCTTCCAAGGAAATATTCTTGTTATGATGATGTAGAGATTTTAAACGCCAATGATGGTGAAAGACAATCATCAAAGTTAGATGAAGTCTCATCAAAAGTTGAACCACAAGATCCACCTCTAGAAGCCTTGAAGAAACTATTTCTACAGGAAAGGGAGATCACATACCCAAGGGGGTACAACTATGTCAAAGGTGGTGAGATTTTGGGTGATTCATCTAAAGGGGTAACCACTAGATCCTTTCTTAGAAATACTTGTAATTATGTTGCATTTATTTCATGCATAGAACCTAAGAATATCAAAAAAGCATTAAATGGTGATTATTGGATTATGGTTATACGAGAAGAATTAAATCAATTTGAGAGGAGTAAAGTTTGGACATTAGTTGACATGCCTAGTAATAATTCTACTATAGGTACTAAATGGGCTTTTAGAAACAAACGAGATGTGAGTGGTAACATAGTGAGAAACAATGCTCGACTTGTTGCTCAAGGTTACACTCAAGAAGAAGGAATTGATTTTGATGAAACCTATGCACCGGTAGCAAGAATGGAAGCTATTAGGATGTTACTTGCTTTTGCATGTTTTCACGAATTCAAGCCTTTTCAAATGGATGTCAAAAGTGCTTTTCTAAATGATTTTATAAATGAAGAGGTGTATGTTGAACAACCTCCCAATTTTGAAGATCCAAATTTTTTCAAACCATGTTTTTAAGCTTTCAAAAGCTTTATATGATTTGAAACAAGCTATTAGAGCTTGGTATGAAAAATTGTCAAATTTTCTAATTGGAAAATGTTTTAACAAAGGTAAGGTTGGTACTACACTATTTATTAAAAGAAAAGACAAAGATATTTTAGTAGTTCAAATATATGTTGATTATATTGTTTTTGGTTCTACTAATGAGCTTTTTTGTCAAGAATTTGCTAAGTTAATGTAATGTGAATTCGAAATAAGCATGATGGGGGAGCTCGCATTCTTCTTGGGACTCCAAATCAAACAAAGAAAGGATGACATCTATCAATCAAGCATAGTAAATCAAAAACATGCTCAAGAAGTTTGGCTTAGAGAATGTGAAGCCTTAAGCCACTCCAATGAGCACTTCTACAAAGCTTGACAAAGATGAAGGAGGTAAATGTGTCGATATTAGACTTTGTAGATCCATGATAGGTTCTTTGCTTTATCTTACCGCAAGTAGACCGAATATTATTTTTAGTGTTTGCTTGTGTGCTAGTTTTCAAACTAGTCCTAAATAATCACATTTACATACCATTAAGAGAATCTTTAGATACCTTAGAAATACTCATACTTTAGGTCTTTGGTATCCTAGAGACTCGTCTTTTAGTTTGCATGCTTATTCGAATGCAGATTATTGAGGTTGTGAGATAGATAGAAAGAGTACCTTCGATACTTGTCAATTCCTATGAAACATGCTAATTTCATGGTTCTCTAAGAAATAAAATAGTGTTTCACTATCTACCACCGAGACGGAATATATTTCGGCTGGTAGTTGTTGTGCTCAAGTCTTATGGATGAAACAATAACACTTAGATTATGAAATTGATGTAGGTATCATTCCTATTAAGTGTGACAATACTAGTGCTATTTGCCTCACTAAAAATCTTGTAACACCCCAAATTTGGGCCTAGATATTTTGGAGTCTGAAATGGACCGGTCGAGAACGGTTCGAGTTTTAAAGGGGGTTTTAGGGAACACCTAGTTCGGGATGATTTAAAATATAGAAAAATATCCAAAAATCCTCATTTAATATATTAAAGACAAATGTGGAATCAATTTTACAAAATAAGGTTTGGAAATACTACATTTCGGTATAGTGACCAAATCGTAATTTTTACAAAGTTAACTAGTGACGGTTTTGTAAAGGATTGAAACTTTGAATCTTTAAGGAGCTAATTTTACCAAAATGTTTTCATCAGATTTTTCCTTTATTTGGGTGATTTAATTAATGTTTTAATAAAAGGAAATGAAGGTTAATTAAATTAGAAACTACCTTTGACTATTCATAACTACTTTTCACAAATTTTCCCTCATTTTATTATCTCTCAAATTCCTTTCAACCAAACACATTCTCTCCAGAAAATGCACTTTGATTTTCACTTCATTTGATGAGATTTCAATCTTAGTTTGATTCTTAATCAATTCCTCATCAAATCCTCTTGATTTCTACATTGAATTTTCAAGAAAACTTGCCCAAATCAAGGAGAAATCATCCATTAGAGGTAAGCTTCGTCCTTCTCCTCTAATGATCAGTTCTTTACTAAAATTCCCAAGTTATCAATCCTTTGTTAATGATTTTTAAGTGGTTTTAATGTTAGAAACAAGAAATTGTCTTAAAACTCAAGATTTTGGAAGAGATCTTGGAAATTTTCATGGTGAATGGTTGGGCTCTATTCTGAGATGATTTTCTAATGTATTGTGGATGTTAAATGATGTTACAAATGAGGTTTTACCAATCAAATCCCAAAGAGGATTGTTTTCCTAAGTTTTGCTTGTTAGAATTATGGTTTTTGGGGTGTTTTTGGTGTTCTGTTATAGTTGGAGGTATAAGGACGTGGTTGTGTTGGTTTTTGATGTTAATTGATGTTTAGAAATGATTAGAAGTGTTGGATCTTGGAAAGGTTTTGTTTTGGAAGAGTTTGGTTGTGATTTCGGTAGTGTTTGGTAGCCGAAATGTGGTTTTTGAGTAGAGCAGCGAGATTAGGTGTGTGGCAGATGATTTCAATGCATGATGATGCATTAATCCTCTGCTCTTATAAGTTTAAAATAGGGGAGACATCTTCGGACGCCTTTGGTGTTGATCTGGAAGCCTATATAGCGTTTCGACGAGCAAGCGAAACGTAATCGGTGAGTGCGTATGGTTTTAGAAGTCCTTGAGGGACAAAGAATCAAGATTTGGGGATTTAGGAAAGGTTTGAAACACCTTCCTAAGTCCGGAAGTAAGTATTGGCTAGATTTCTCTCATAGATGTGGTGATTGCCCCTAAAATGCTTTTACATGCTCATGGTTTGAAATAGATAAATTCCTCATGTTTTTATGCATGTTTTATAGCATGAGATGATGCTTGAAATGATTTCATGAGTAACATGTTGCATGGTTGAGATTTGAGCTTTTGTTTAAAGCATGGCAAATGTTATGGTTTTGAAATGAGTTGAGAATGTTTTGAGAATTGTTGCATGGAAAAACAGTAGGTGAGATGATGATTTAACATAATATATTGGCATAGATGTTGAGATACTTACCGGATATAATTGATCGATCAATAGGATGAGAGTGCACAATAAACTAAAAATTCGTACGTACTCTTTGGTTAAGCCAAAGGGAGAGAACCGATGATGGGCATTCCATCGGGTAGGACTTGGTGAAATACCCAAGCTTTGTGGCGATAAGAGATTCCGCCATGTGAGTATGGTGATGTGAGATTCCACCGGAAATTGTGTTGCTAGACGAGTGAGTACGGTGATGGTAGATGCCATCGGAAGTGTCTAGTGAGATGTCCGCATATCCGAGTAATAATGAGATTGGAAATGCCAATATAATATATGAGAATGCTTTTGATTCACATGTACCCTGGATGTAATGTTTTATGCTATGAGAAATGCATATGAGATTTGTATATGTAATGCTTTGATGTTACAAGCATGAGTTTGGCTTTGCCATGAGTTTTGCATTGGTGTAAATGCATGAGATAGAAAGAAGGTACATGTGTTTTCAATGAGAAATTTCTTTGAAAGGGTTTTCAAGCATGAGTTACAATGAGCATGTTGTTAAAAAGCTTTTGAGAAAGTGTTTTCAAGATATGCATATTTGAGTTGGTTTTCTTTAGAGCATGCCTCACTAAGCAATTGTGCTTACGCTCTCTTTTACCAATAATGCAGATAATTGAGGTACTTCCGGGCATCAAGAGGTTAAGAGCATCCAAGAAGTTCAAGCTCATGTATGGTGAAGTTTTCACACACTTTAGTTTTGATATAATGGCAATGGGAAACCAAGGATGTATTTGGGAGATATGTTTGAACTCCCTAAGGTGGTGACATGTTTATGTTGGCACGTTTGAGTTGTAAATGGCCTTAAATGTATTGTTTGGGGTTGGATTGCTTATATTGGTTTTGTGTTTAGGGAGTATGCCTCTAGACTGTGTGAATTTGTGTTTGATGCTATGTTGGTGTTAGAATGTCCTAAATATGTTCCTTAATTGTTAAATGGTTTGCTGATATGTTGTGGGAGTCTTTGAGGCATGTTTGATTGGGTTAAAGGATGAAAAACCACCAAAAGCTGTTGTTTCTGGGCAAGGTGTATCGAAACACCCTCTAGTGTTTCGAAACGGGGGCCTAAAATGGTCTTTGTGTTTCGAAACGACTGAGGCTGTTTCGAAACAATTTGGCTACTAGAATGCCATGTTTCGGTACTGGTCTCGAAACATACCCTCATACCGAAACGGTCAACACCGTTTTGATACATGTGTTTCGGTACGATTAGTAGGTGTTCCAATACGGGTGACCGTTGGGCACAGATTTGAACTGCTTTGAGTCTTCATGCTTACATTTTGGTCCTAAATGTTGTGATTGCAATTGCTTGAGCCTGAGATGTCTTTTTAAGTTGAAATTTGGCAGAGAAACATGTAACATGACTAATTTCATAATGGTAATCCTAAAATCAATGAAGTCCATCTAATTTACAAAAATTACATTTTGGTCCCTAAACTTGTATAAAATGCAATTGAGTCCCTAAATGATATCCGATCTCTGTGCCTTTCTCATTCATGTTTTGTGAGTACTCACTTAGGTTTAAAATGTATCTAGACAAGATTAAAAAGAAAAAAAAGGGTCGTTAACCAAGGTTGACTTTAGGGTTGACTTTGGTTTTCCCCGTGTAATCTTCATAGTTCGGGTCAGACGTCTAGGCCGGGCTAAGGGGGTTACATTTGTTGGTATCAGAGCCAGGTTATCAAATAATTGGGGTTTGGTATGTGTTTGTTGTTTATGTTTATGCATGATTGTGTCTTTTCAATGGAAGTTTCATGTATGAACAGTGATGTATGACTCAATTGAGATGGTCATGTGATGCTATGCTATGTTTGGAGTGTGGTTGGGAATCCTATTGCCATATCAAAACTAATGAGAAGAATTGATTTCGAAAATGAGCTTGAGTACTTGGATTACTTACCTTATTGTGCATAATTATATTTATTGCATTTTTGTCAGTGCATTGTTTTTATAATGGGGCCACGTAGAGAGCTGAGAATCAATATTAGATCGATGGCTGATAATTAGAATGCGGAGAATGCTGAGGATTTGCCTCCTCCTCCCCCTGGTGGTGGACCACCCGGTGGTGGTGGAGCTGGAGCTGGTGATGGGGTTGCTGGACCCAAGGGTGTGCAGGGGCAAGCTGCTCCTGACATGACCATGTTGATTCAGGCTATTGCTGGAGCTTTCTAGGTAGCCATAGCCGGAGCTCATGGAGTTGCGCATCAGGATGATGCTAATGTGAGGTTGCCTTTGGAGCGTCTTCGCAGTCTAGGAGGGACTGAGTTTAGAGGCTTATCTCCGGAAGGATCTGAGTCTTGGTTGGAGAGCACCAAGAGGATTTTGGGCCAGTTGAACTGCAATAATGTGCAGAAGTTGGGTTGTATTGTGTCACTACTGCATGGTGATGCTTATACGTGGTGGACGACCACTATCTCCAGAATGGAGGATGACGAGATGACTTGGACGTTCTTCTTGAATGTGTTCAAGCGGAAGTACCTGGGAGTACGTTACCTCGATGAAAAGAAAAGAGAGTTTATGTCACTCATGCAAGGGAACATGTATGTAGTTGAATATGAGATTCAGTTTGTTCGTCTCAGTCAGTATGCACCTGAGCTAATTCCTAGTGAGCGGGAGAGGTGCGAACGATTCCGTTATGGGCTGGTAGCGGATGTCAAGACTTATATGCTTGCAGTTGATTACACAGATTTCGATGTCTTGGTCACAAGAGCCAAAGACATTGAATCGAATCTTGGTTTGGCAAGTCGAGATGGTGGCTTTAGCTCGGGAAAGAGAGCTGCGGAACGCGATTTTGGTAGATATCGCAACAAGAGACAGAAGGATAGGAGGTCGCACCATGATGCTAGACGTGGGGGTGGTAACCCTGGTAGAGGTCAGCAAGGACCTAATGCTTTCCTAAGGACTCCTGAATGTAATCGTTGTGGTAGAAGACATGGTGGTGAGTGTTGGGGTAACATTGGGACGTGTTGGAATTGTGGAAACCGAGGGCATTTGAAGAAAGATTGTCCTCAGCCACTGAGAGAGAGACAGGCTCCAGCGAGAGCAGCTGAGCCTCAAAGAGGTCGTGGGCGCGGCCGTGGTAATTTTCAGCGTAGGGATGATGATGGAAGGAACGTAGCACATGTTGTGGCCGTTCAACCTGAGGGCAGCGGTCAAGCTCGAGTGTACGCCCATCGTAAGGGAAGGAATGATACGGATGTGATCGCAGGTACCTTTACTTTGCAATCCTTGTCATTACTTTCTTTGATTGATTCTAGATCTACACACTCGTACATATTGCGTGAACATGCTCAAATGCTTGGTTTACCTGTTGAGTCTTTGGATGTGGGTATGCGTGTGACTAGTTCCTTTGGTGAAACGGTTGTAACAAGGAAATTGTATATGAGATGTCCCTTGAAGGTGCAAAATCATGTTTTTCTTGTTGATCTCATGGAATTGCCATTCTATGGTTTTGACGTAATCCTTGCCATGGATTGGCTTGTTGAGCATAGGGCTATTGTAGATTTCGAAAGCAAGCAAGTTTCGTTGAAACTTGCGGATGATTATGAAGTGGTGGTAGTGGGTGAGAATGTGAAGTTTCTTGCCAATGTAGTGTCTACATTGGAAGCGAGCCGGATGTTGCGGCAAGGTTGCGAGGCTTACCTAGCCTTTGTGATGAATCCTAGTTCTAAGGAGGTGCGCGTTCAGGATATAAGAACTGTGCGTGAATTCCCTGGAGTGTTTCCGGAGGAATTACCTGGATTGCCGCCTAGGCGAGAGGTGGAGTTTGGGATTGAGCTGTATGAGAACACAACTCCGGTGTCCATTGCTCTCTATCGCATGGCACCCAAGGAGCTGAAGAAGTTGAAGATGCAACTTCAGGAGTTGCTTGACCGTGGTTTCATTCGGCCTAGTGTGTCACCTTGGGGTGCACCGGTCTTGTTTGTGAAGAAGAAAGATGGCACGATGAGAATGTGCATTGATTATCGTCAGCTGAACAAGTTGACCATCAAAAAAAGGTATCCTTTGCCGAGGATTGATGATCTTTTTGATCAGTTTCGGGGAGTGGCTGTGTTTTCAAAGTTTGACTTGAGGTCAGGGTACTATCAGTTAAAGGTGAAAGATGTGGATGTGCCGAAAATAGCCTTTAGAACGAGGTATGGGCATTATGAGTTCCTTGTAATGCCGTTTGGCTTGACGAATGCTCCTGCTGCTTTCATGGACATAATGAATAGGGTGTTCCATGAATATTTGGACAAGTTCGTTGTGGTGTTCATTGACGATATCCTTGTGTACTCTCGTACTGAGGAGGAGCATGAAGGTTATTTGAGAATTGTCTTGCAAGCGCTGTTGGAAAATCAGCTTTATGCTAAGCTGAGCAAGTGTGAGTTTTGGCTAAAGGAAGTTGTTTTCCTTGGTCATGTGGTTTCGGCTGAAGGGATTCGAGTTGATCCCCAGAAGGTTGAGGCAGTGATGAATTGGAAGCCTCCTAAGTCTGTACATGAAGTCCGTAGTTTCCTTGGGTTAGCAGGATACTATCAGAGGTTTGTGGATGGATTTTCTAAGATTGCTGCCCCTTTAACGAAGTTGTTGCAAAAGGATGTTAGGTATGAGTGGACTGAAGAGAGGCAGCAAGCTTTTGAGAAGCTTGAAGCAGCTTTAACACAAGCTCCTATCTTGGTGCAACCTAAATCAGGGAAAAAGTTTGTGGTGTACAATGACGCATCCTACGTTGGTTTGGGTTGTGTGCTAATGCAAGAGGGTAAGGTGGTGGCTTATGCATCGCGTCAGTTGAAGGTGCATGAGCGCAATTATCCTACGCATGATATTGAGTTGGCTGCGGTGGTTTTTGCTTTGAAGATCTGGAGACATTATCTTTATGGTGAGAAGTGTACTGTGTACACGGATCACAAGAGTTTGAAGTATTTGATGTCTCAGAAAGAGTTGAATCTTAGGCAACAGCGATGGGTGGAGTTGCTTAAGGATTACGATCTGACGATCGAGTATCACCCGGGAAAGGCCAATGTTGTGGCTGACGCCTTGAGCAGAAAAGTGGCGGTGGAGTTAAGGGAGATGTTTTCTAGCCTGGGCATATCGCGAGATGGAGGTCTTGTTGCCGAATTTCGAGTGAAACCAT
Source organism: Hibiscus trionum (assembly GCA_030270665.1). NCBI lineage: Eukaryota > Viridiplantae > Streptophyta > Magnoliopsida > Malvales > Malvaceae > Hibiscus > Hibiscus trionum. The sequence continues at coordinate 31,467,530 of BSYR01000026.1, read as the reverse complement.
CTTTAGTTCAGTTGATAAAGGATAAGCAGTTGTTGGATGATTCTTTGGTGCCACATGTTCATGATATTGCTGAGGATAGACCATCGAATTTCTATTTTAATGATGATGGTGTTCTATATTTTGGTAGTCGGATAGTAGTGCCGAATGATGTGGAGTTGAGGCGTACTATTCTACCGAAGCTCATAGTAGTACTTTTGCTATGCACCCTGGTAGTACAAAGATGTACCATGGTCTGAAGGATGAGTACTATTGGGTGGGTTTGAAGAAAGATGTTGTTAAATATGTGAGCAAGTGTATGGTTTGTCAGCGGGTTAAGGCCGAGCATCAGTTTCCTTCGAGGTTGTTGCAACTGTTGAGGATTCCTAAATGGAAATGGGAGAGGATCACCATGGACTTTTTGTCTGGTTTGCCTTTGTCGCCATCAAAGAAGAATTCTGTGTGGGTGATTGTGGATCACATTACGAAGTGTGCGCATTTCTTACCTGTACATACTACGTATACCTTGGATAAGCTTGCAAAGTTGTACATTGTTGAGATTGTACGTCTGCATGGTGTACCAAAGTCTATAGTGTCGGATAGAGATCCGAGGTTCACGGCAAGGTTTTGGGAGTGTTTACATCAAGCGTTGGGTACACGGTTAAATTTCAGTACTTCTTATCATCCGCAGACGGATGGATAGTCTGAGCGTGTTATCCAAGTGCTTGAGGATATGTTGAGGTGCTGCGTGATTGAGTTTCAAGGCTCTTGAGAGAAGCACTTGCCTTTGGTGGAGTTTGCTTATAGTAATAGGTATCAGGCAAGTATTCAAATGGCACCTTATGAAGCTTTGTATGGGAGGAAGTGCAGAACTCCTCTTTGTTGGGCTGAAACGGGAAAAAAGTTGGTCTCGATGCCGACTTTACTGAAAGGAACCACCGAGAAGGTGAAGCTCATTTGTGAGCGGTTGAAGGCGGCATCATATCGACAAAAGTCTTACGCGGATTTGAAGCGTAAGGAGATAGAGTTTGCGGTGAGTGACCGTGTGTTCCTAAGGGTTTCACCTTGGAAGAAGGTGATGAGGTTTGGCCGGAAGGGTAAGTTGAGCCCTAGGTATATTGGGCCATACGAGGTGATAGAACGTGTGGGTCATGTTGCTTATAAGATGAGACTACCGCAAGAGCTAGAGAAGATACATAATGTGTTTCATGTATCCATGCTTCGGGGGTATAGATCGGATCCTTCGCATGTTATGCCTGTAGAGGAAGTTGAGTTGAATCCAGATTTAACTTATGATGAGGAGCCAGTTGAGATTTTGGATTCGGACAATAAGGTTCTCCGTGGTAAAACCATTGAGCTGGTTAAGGTGTTGTGGAGGCATCGTGGTGTTGAGGAAGCTACGTGGGAAAGAAAAGAATATATGAAGAAGCAGTTTCCTTACCTTTTTTCTCCAGATAAATTTCGAGGACGAAATTTCTTAAGAGGGGGAGAGTTTTAACACCCCAAATTTGGGCCTAGATGTTTTGGAGTCCGAATCGGACCGGTCGAGAACGGTTCGAGTTTTAAAGGGGGTTTTAGGGAACACCTAGTCCGGGATGCTTTAAAAATATAGAAAAATATCCAAAAATCCTCATTTAATATATTAAAGACAAATGTGGAATCAATTTTACAAAATAAGGTTTGGAAATACTACATTTCGGTGTAGTGACCAAATCGCAATTTTTACAAAGTTAACTAGTGACTGTTTTGTAAAGGATTGAAACTTTGAATCTTTAAAGAGCTAATTTTACCAAAATGTTTTCATCAGGTTTTTCCTTAATTTGGGTGATTTAATTAATGTTTTAATAAAAGGAAATGAAGGTTAATTAAATTAGAAACTACCTTTGACTATTCATAACTACTTTTCACAAATTTTCCCTCATTTTATTTTCTCTCAAATTCCTTTCAACCAAACACATTCTCTCCGGCAAATACACTTTGATTTTCACTTCATTTGATGAGATTTCAATCTTAGTTTGATTCTTAATCGATTCCTTTTCAAATCCTCTTGATTTCTACATTGAATTTTCAAGAAAACTTGCCCAAATCAAGAAGAAATCATCCATTAGAGGTAAGCTTCATCCTTCTCCTCTAATGATCAGTTCTTTACTGAAATTCCCAAGTTATCAATCCTTTGTTAATGATTTTTAAGTGGTTTTAATGTTAGAAACAAGAAATTGTCTTAAAACTCAAGATTTTGGAAGAGATCTTGGAAATTTTCGTGGTGAATGGTTGGGCTCTGTTTTGAGATGGTTTTCTAATGTATTTTGGATGTTAAATGATGTTACAAATGAGGTTTTACCAATCAAATCCCGAATAGGATTGTTTTCCTAAGTTTTGCTTGTTAGAATGATGGCTTTTGGGGTGTTTTTGGTGTTCTGTTATAGCTGGAGGTATAAGGACGTGGTTGTGTTGGTTTTTTATGTTAATTGATGTTTAGAAATGATTAGAAGTGTTGGATCTTGGCTGGGTTTTGTTTTGGAAGAGTTTGGTGGTGATTTCGGTAGTGTTTGGTAGCTGAAATGTGGTTTTTGAGTAGAGCAGCGAGATTAGGTGTGTGGCTAATGATTTCAATGCATGATGATGCATTAATCCTCTGCTCTTATGTGCTTAAAACATGGGAGACATCTTCGGACACCTTTGGTGTTGATCCGGAAGCCTAAATAACGTTTCAGCGAGCAAGCGAAACGTAATCGGTGAGTGCATATGGTTTTAGAAGTCCTTGAGGGACAAAGAATCAAGGTTTGGGGATTTAGGAAAGGTTTGAAACACCTTCCTAAGTCCAGAAGTAAGTATTGGCTAGATTGCTCTCATAGATGTGGTGATTGCCCCTAAAATGCTTTTACATGCTCATGGTTTGAGATAGATAAATTCCTACTGTTTTTATGCATGTTTTATAGCATGAGATGATACTTGAAATGATTTCATGAGTAACATGTTGCATGGTTGAGATTTGAGCTTTTGTTTAAAGCATGGCAAATGTTATGGTTTTGAAATGAGTTGAGAATGTTTTGAGAATTGTTGCATGGAAAAACAGTAGGTGAGATGATGATTTAACATAATATATTGGCATAGATGTTGAGATACTTATCGGATATAATTGATCGATCAATAGGATGGGAGTGCACTATAAACTAAAAATTCGTACGTGCTCTTTGGTTAAGCCAAAGGGATAGAACCGATTATGGGCATTCCATCGGGTAGGACTTGGTGATACCCAAGCTTTGTGGAGATGAGAGATTCCGCCATGTGAGTACGGTGATGTGCGATTCCACCGGACCGGAAATTGTGTTGCTAGACGAGTGAGTACGGTGATGGTAGATGCCACCGGAAGGGTCTAGTGAGATGTCCGCATATCCGAGTAATAATGAGATGTGAAATGCCAATATAATATATGAAAATGCTTTTGATTCACATGTACCCTTGATGTAATGTTTTATGCTATGAAAAATGCATATGAGATTTGTATATGTAATGCTTTGATGTTACAAGCATGAGTTTGGCTTTGCCATGAGTTTTGCATTGGTGTAAATGCATGAGATAGAAAGAAGGTACATGTGTTTTCAATGAAAAATTGCTTTGAAAGGGTTTTCAAGCATGAGTTAGAATGAGCATGTTTTTAAAAAGCTTTTGAGAAAGTGTTTTCAAGATATGCATTATTGAGTTGGTTTTCTTTAGAGCATGCCTCACTAAGCAATTGTGCTTACGCTCTCTTTTACCAATAATGCAGATAATTGAGGTACTTCCAGGCATCAAGAGGTTAAGAGCATCCAAGAAGTTCAAGCTCATGTATGGTGAAGTTTTCACACACTTTAGTTTTGATATAATGGCAATGGGAAACCAAGGATGTATTTGGTAGATATGTTTGAACTCCCTAAGGTGGTGGTATGTTTATGTTGGCATGTTTGAGTTGTAAATGGCCTTAAATGTATTGTTTGGGGTTGGATTGCTTATATTGGTTTTTTGTTTAGGGAGTATGCCTCTAGACTGTGTGAATTTGTGTTTGATGCTATGTTGGTGTTAGAATGTCCTAAATATGTTCCTTAAGTGTTAAATGGTTTGTTGATATGTTGTGGGAGTCTTTGAGGCATGTTTGATTGGGTTAAAGGATGAAAAACCAGCAAAAGCTGCTGTTTCTGGGCAAGGTGTATTGAAACACCCTCTAGTGTTTCGAAACGGGGCCTGAAATGGTCTTTGTGTTTCGAAACGGCTGAGGCTGTTCCGAAACAGTTTGGCTACTGGAATGCCATGTTTCGGTACTGGTCTCGGAACATACCCGCGTACCGAAACGGTTAACACCGTTTCGATACATGCGTTTCAGTACGGTTAGTAGGTGTTCCGATACGGGTGACCGTTGGGCACAGATTTGAACTGCTTTGAGTCTTCATGCTTACATTTTTGGTCCTAAATGTTGTGATTGCAATTGCTTGAGCCTGAGATGTCTTTTTAAGCTGAAATTTGGCAGAGAAACATGTAACATGACTAATTTCATAATGGTAATCCTAAAATCAATGAAGTCCCTCTAATTTACAAAAATTACATTTTGGTCCCTAAACTTGTATAAAGTGCAATTGAGTCCCTAAATGATATCCGATCGCCGTGCCTTTCTCATTCATGTTTCGTGAGTACTCACTTAGGTTTAAAATGTATCTAGAAAAGATTAAAAAGAAAAAAAGGGTCGTTAACCAAGGTTGACTTTAGGGTTGACTTTGGTTTTCCCCGTGTAATCTTCGTAGTTCGGGTCAGACGTCTAGGCCGGGCTAAGAGGGTTACAAATCCAATTCAACATTTAAAACCGAACACATAGAAATAAGGCATCATTTCATTAGATATCATGTCTTAAAAGAAGATTTAGTTCTAAAATTTGTAAATACCTTGCATCACGCAGCGAATATTTTTACAAAACCTTTAGATAAAGAATTCTTTTGGAGTCTTAGAGAGAGCTAGGTCTTACAAACCTTTCTTGAATTTAGAGCCTTTTATGTTCTTAAAACTTGCTTGAATTTTCTTGAATACCGTGTTCTTGTAATTTCTTGATGCTTTTATTCAAATAGTTGCGGGGAGTATGTATGCACATGTTTGCCAAGATTTTTATGTTCATACATCATAATCATGAATTTAAAAGTTTTCCGGTGAAATATTTGAGGTACTTAGCTGCAAAAATTACATTTGGTTGCAGGCGGTATCGATACTGCCTATCTAATACCGGTACGACATTCAAACAGAGGACCGGTATTAATCCCTTACCGGTACGTGAGGGCTAAAGGCTATATATATATATATATATATATATATAGGGCGTTAAATTAGATTTTCCCCAAATTATATAAACCTAACCCTAGAGTGTCGCATCTGGGCGATTTCTCTCCCAAAACTCATCAATTTTTACCCAAAATCGTTCGTCTTCAAGGATTATCAAAGGATTTCATCCCCTATCATCAAATCGTGCTTCCATCACCATTTTGTCCATATTTCCGAAATTTTGAGGTATAATTCCTTTTACTTTATTTTTATTTTAATTCAAGGGCTTGTGTATCTAGTCTATTAGATTTGAGATACCTACTACATATTTTTTTCCGTATAAATTATATGCATTATATTATTTTTTTGTTGCTTTTCTCAATACATATTTTTTGTTTGTACACTGACCTTTTAATCTGGTTTTATATAAATAATTCTCTTTTTTAATACATTAATTTTAATCTTTATAATTATACATATACATTTTCTTCTTTTTACACTTGTTTCTTCATCAAATTTTTTTTTACTTCTATATTCTGATTTTTTAACTAAGTCTCTCTCTCTCTATATATATATATAGGGATATGATCAAATTACACTGTGTAAAACTCTTTAAGTTTTACACATTTTTTGGATCGTTGGATGAGTGAAACGAATGGATGAGATTAACAGTATAATGTGTGAAGATTATCACTTGGGAATTAAAAACACGGAGTTCATCTCAACCATCCATTTCCCCCATCCAACGATCCAAAAAAGGTGTAAAACTTAATGAGTTTTACACAGTGTAAGTTGATCCTAACCCATATATATATATATATATATATATATATATATATACTTTTCCATAGTATTTACTATATATATATTATAATATATACTGTTATGTACTTATGTATACCTATTTTTTTTACCTTGACTTTTAGGATTTATAATTTGGACTGAAAATTGATGATATCTTGCATGCATTGTTTCTTATTTTCTTGCAGGAGATTTATCCTTGTCTGCGTGTCTAAAGCCTTATTTCATTTTATTTTCACTTTTTTTAACGGCACCAATACTTTTGACCAAACGCCGTCGTATAAGCTTGCCCTCTTTGAGTCAACCCCAAACTGCTTTACCCGCTTCTTTTGACTCTTGTTTTGATGAACCTAGGCAACAAACCCAACGGGAAAATTTTGAGTTCTTCAAAAATATCACTATTAGGGGTGAGCGATCAGTGACTTTGCCTACATGTCCTCTCCTGCTTTTAAATTTCCCTACCTTAATCTCATGAGGCCATGGAAATTCTTCCCCATGCTTCGTCTCAATCCCGTGTATTTTCCCACCTTAATTCTCATCTTTTATTCCAATGTTCGTTGCATTCTTAATGATGATGGTAAACATACCATTGCCATTGAGTCTTATTTTATGGGAAAATCTTTTTTTCCTAGACACCGAAATTATTGCTTCTCATCTAGGTCTAGAAAACACTAGTTTTGACAATGAGGATGAGGTCCTTCCTGGATCAATTGCTCCTGGAACCTCTATTAGAATTTTAGGCGTCTTTGATCGTTTTTTTCATCTCATTATCACTTGGTGGTTTAGACCATCCAGTGGTAAGTTCTCTACCATTCATGGCGTCGATACATGGTGGATTCAATGTTTCAACATTGGACGTTGCATCAATATAGCTCAAATTATCTTTGTCGAGTTAGTTTATATCATAAACTATCGTAACACTTCTTAGGTTACCTCTTTCACCTATGGTTTCATCCTTAGTCATATTTTCCTTAAAGAAAATATTTATTGCTCCATCGACATTCCCTTCCCGCTTTGTGATCCTATCAATGATATATCTCTTCGGAAGGAAAAGTTGGATCTTATCAACAGTGAATGGGTTCTATGTGCACCTCTAGCGACTCCAGCCGCTCCTTGTCACGTTGCTCCGACACCTTCGGGGATGTTTCATTGGCCTCGTTTTACAAGATGATTAGTCAGATGGAGGCTCGCATCATGCGCTTTGATTTCGTTGATGAGCGAATTGAGATTTTGGACTATTCTGTCGAGCTTCTTTATGAGGATGACGAGGATGATGATGGCCGTGACGAAGCACCAAAGGCCTAGTTTTTTTCTTATATCATGCATTTCATCTAGACATATATATTTGGTTATGTTCTTACATCATACATTGCACTTATTACGGCTTATGTTTCCTTCACACATTTGTGGCTATGCCACTTTGGATTGCTTATGCTTTATAATGCCTTGGATATTGGTTATGGATTGATTATGGATTTATGGATTTATTATTTCTTTATGTATATTATTATGTTTTTGGAGAATTTTTTTGTTGTTTTGCCTATTTGATTCTTATTGATTTTCATCTAACAAAAAGGGGAGAAATTTTGGTTAAATTTTTAAGGCAATTATTCAAAAAAGGGGTATTTTTATTAAAAATTTATTTCGATTTTGTCATATCAAAAAAGGAGAGATTGTTGAATATATATATATATATATTAATTTTAATATAACAAATGCATTTATATTCAAAGCATTTTAAATAAAATTTTAAAGTATTGAAATAACTCACAAATACTAAGTTAAAAACAACTATTTGTTCAAATGACATATTTTAAAAGATCAAAATTTGTCTAAGTCATTTGGAATGGTTTCAAAATGATTTTACAAGTTTAAAAATACTGAAAAAGACATTTTAGCCTTTGAGTACCTATACGACCTTGAATGCGTGTAAGTACAGCTTTATTTTTAAAATGGTAGTTGTAACACCCCAAATTTGGGCTTAGAAGTTTAGGGTTTGAACCGGACCGGTCTGAGAAACGGTTTGAATATAAAAGGAGGTTTTAGGGAAAGCCTAGTTCGGCATGCTTTAAAAATATGGAAAAATACTTAAAAATCCTCTTTTAATATATATAAGAGAGTGGTGAAATCAATTTTGCAAAATAAGGTTTGGAAATACTATATTTCGGAGTAGTGACTAAAATGCGATTTTTGAAAAGTTTAGTGGTGACTGTTTTGTAAGGATTGAAACTTTGAATCTTTAAGGAGCTAATTTACCCAAAAATGATTTCTCCAGATTTTTCCTTAATTTGGGTGAATTAATTAATGTTTTAATTAATTAAATAAAAGGGAAACTACTTTTTGGAATTTCATAACTACCTTTTCCTAAATTTTTTCTCATTTCTTTTTCTCTCAAAATTCTATCATCCAAACACTATTTCTCCAGAAACTTTTGCATTGATCTTCACTTCAATTGATGAGATTTCTATCATCAATTAATTCCTAATCAATCTTGCATCAAATCCTTTTGATTTCCTCATTGATTTTCAAGGAAATTGGCTCAAATCAAGGAGAAATCACCATTTAGAGGTAAGATTGTTCTTCTCCTCTAAATACTCAGTTCTTTACTGAAATTCCCAAGTTGTCAATCCTTAATTTAAGTTTTGTAAATGGTTTTAATGTTAGAAACTTGATTTTGGCTTAAAACTCGAGATTTGGAAGAAATCTTGAAGAATTTCGTTGTGATTGATTGGGCTCTGTTTTGAGATGATTCTTAAATGTATTTTGGATGTCTAATGGTGTTGAAATGATGTTTTATCAATGCAATCCCGAATAGGTTGAATTTCCTAAGTTTTTGCTTATGAAAATGGTGGTTTTTGAGGTGTTTTTGGTGTTCTGTTATAGCTGGAGGTATAAGGACGAGTTAAGGTGTATTTTGGATGTTGATTAATGTTTAGAAATGGTTAGAAGTGATGAATCTTGGTTGGGTTAAGTTTTGGAAGAGTTTGGAGGTGATTTCGGTTGTGTTTGGTAGCCGAAATGTTGGTTTTGGGTAGAGCAACGAGTTTAGGTGTGATGGCTGGAGATTTTAATGCATGATGATGCATTAATCCTTTGCTTTGATGTGTTTAAAATAGGGGAGACATCTTCGGACACTATTGGAGTTGATCCGGAGGCATGATTGGCGTTTCGGCAAGCGTGCGAAACGTAATCGGTGAGTGGAGTTGGGTTTTCAGCTTTGAAACGATTATTTGGGAGCTTAGTTTAAGTCTAAACAACTTATCTAAGCTCAAGAGTAAGTTTTCGGAAAACCTCCCTCGGATGTGCTATGAAGTGGTTTGATGCATTGGTTATAAATTGCATGTTTAAATTCTGTTTTGAAAGCATGTTTTAGCATGGTTAATGCTGGTTTTGAAAGCCATGTGTTGAAGGATGCTCAAGGTAAGAGATACTTGTTTTGGCATGTTGTTAAATAGGTAATGATGCATGGTGATGTATGGTGTTTAATGGCTTTGTTTAATACTTTAAAACAGTGAATTGATGATGGTATTTGATGTATATTGGCAAGTGATGAATTGGTTTTAAAGTACTTGAATCGGATATAATTAGCTGGCTATAGGATTGGGTGCACCGTAAGTAAAGTCGCCTTGGATGTTGAGGGGTTGTGATTGTACCGTAAACTCCATCTAAGTATCCTAACGAGAGAGGTAAGATCACAACGGTGGTTAAAAGTCCGTGTGTGGATCTTGTTAAGGTCACAACGGTGGTTAAAAGTCCGTGTGTGGATCTTGTTAAGGTCACAAAGGTGGTTAAAAGTCCGTATGTGGATCTTGTTAAGGTCACAACGGTGGTTAAAAGTCTGTGTGTGGATCTTGTTAAGGTCACAACGGTGGTTAAAAGTCCGTGTGTGGATCTTGTGTTATGTGTCACGTACTCTCGTTAGTGGGTTATACAACTACCGATGAGTGATGTTGAGGGGTTGTGATTGTACCGTTAAACTCCATCACGGGTGTTGAGGGGTTGTGATTGTACCGATAAACTCCACCTTGTAAGCCGGTAGTGTGTATGAAGCGTGTGGACAACGCTTGTGATCCGCGTATCCGATTGTGTCTTGCGTTGAAATGGTTTGTGAACTATCACTTGAAAGCCAATATAATGTATTTGAATGTAATGAAGCGAGAGATGCTTGAAAATGATGCAAGGTTGCATGGGAAATATGTAAATAATGCAAGAATGCATGTGATACTTGTTAAGCATGAGCAAATGTATATCTTCTATTATGAATGGTGCATATGTGCATAGAATCTCATAAGTGCATTGAAATCTTGTGAAGGCTTGTTTTAAAAAGGCATGTAATGCAAATGTTGCTTTTGTAGTTCATGTGTTTTGCATTTGTTGAATGTATGAAATAGATAGAAGGAACATTTGGTTTTCAAAAGGCATTTTGCTTTGAAATGATCATCAAGCATGAGAATAGTATGTTGTGAAGTGGAAGTGTTTTCCAAGGAAATCGAGTTGAACTTTGCATGAAGTGTTCATGCATGGAAAGGTTTAAATGATAGTTTTTGCAAGAATGTGGTTTGGGGGTGAGTTGTTTAGCATTTCAAAGTTAAAGGTTGGTTTTCATGTTGAGCAATGCATGATTTAAAGAAATGTTGTTTCAAAGGAAGTTTTCAACCAATGCTTTGGTTTATTGAATTGTATCTACATTTAAAGAAGGTTTTATGATTCACTGCATTGATGGTGTTTTGGTTTTGAGTATTCCTCACTAAGCATTAGGTGCTTACGCTCTTTTTTGTCCATCAATACAGATATTTGAAGTTGGGACAGCAAGAAGCAAGGGATTCAAGAAGAGCTCCACTTGAGAAGTATGTCTTGGTTTATAGCTATAGATAATAAAGGCAATGGGGGAGAGTCTTTTATATTGATGTGTAAAGAGATTGTGTATGTTGACCATGTTCGGTTTATAGTTTGAACTTTGTTATTGATCGCTTTGCCATATTTGAATCATCTTCTTCATAATTTGATATGTTATGCTCTTTGATTAAAAGCAAGATCATGCGTTGGATGTGATAAATGAGTTGGTGCACCTAAGGTTTGATTTGTATCTAGTTTTTTTAATGCAATTTGGTAGTTATGATGCTTGTCATGTTGTTGATATTTTGAGGAATGATTTAAAGTATGTTTGATGGTGTTTGGATGTGTAAAACCAGAACTTTCTGCTGTTTCTGGGTAGGGTGTATCGAAACACCCTTGGCTGTTTCGAAACGGGTGCATGAAATGGCCTGGGCGTTTCGGAACGGCTAGAAGTGTTTCGAAACACTTTGGCTACTGGAGGTGTCCGTTTCTGAACTAGTTTCGGAACATACCTGCGTATCGAAACGGTCAACACCGTTTCGATACGGGCGTACGACACGGGTGTTTCTATACGGGTGTCAGTGTTTCGAAACGGGTGACCGTTGGACAGTTTCTGCATGCTTTACATTTTAGTCCTGAAAGTTGTAATTGCAATTGCTTGAGCTTGAGATGTCTTTTTAAGCTGAAATTTGGCAGAGAGGCTTGTAATATGATTAATTGAGGTTTGGTAAAACTAAAATCTTGTGAGTCCTTTTATTTTCCAAAATTTACATTTTGGTCCCTAAAAGTGTATTTCTTGCAATTGAGTCCTTAAATGTTTCCGATCGCTGTTCTTTTCTCTCCCAAGGTTCTTGGGCTTTCACATAGGTTTAATGCACATCCAAAGAAGTTTAAAAAGAAAAAAAAGGTCGCTAATCAAGGTTGACTTTCGGGTTGGCTTTGGTTTTCCCCGTGTGATCTTCGTAGTTCGTGTCTAGCGTCTAGGCCGGACTAAGGGGGTTACAGTAGTAAGCTCTTCTAGTACCTGTAAGACTTCAGTACCGATATTGATTCAACTCAATATCGGTACAATACTTTGAGTACTGGTATGCCCATTTTAAAATTTTCCATTGAGCCATTTTAGTACTGGTACGGTATGTCCCATACCGATACACCTAGTTCATATATCGGTACGCTCTGTATTAGACAACAACTATTTTATATTTTGAACATGTACTAATACGAGTCTTTGAGTACCGATACCAACAGCTACTAAAATGCATTTAATGAGAGAAAACCCCCTCCCATCGGCTATAATCAAGTATCAAACAACCAAAACGGTTAGAAATCAATGAGATGGTATAAAAGCAAGTCTCCAAAGTTTCTTCAATTACAAGACATCTATCTAAAAAGCATTCAAGCATATTCAAAGTTTACTAGAGCTTCAATTCATAATTTTCTTGTAAAACACTTAAATGTTCTCATTATTTTCTATAAAACCAAAGAATTGATTTTGATATAACAAAGGATTTAAGGACTAAATTGAAAATAGAGAATAAATTTTTAAGTCCTCAAAACTTCCCAAAACTTTTAAGCAAAGTGGTCAAGTCAAAACCAAATGGTTATACAAAATTTTCTAAGTGTTTTCCAAGTCAAAACAGTGATTTTCGCGTCACCGTTTTGAAACAGCCCTTAGGTGTTTCGGAACGTGTTGAAACTGTTAAAATTGGTTTCGAAACGAGTCTTCCCATTTCGATACGATAGTATCAAAATAGAACACTATGTTTCGAAACGGATAAAGAACAACCAAACGGGCAGATCCGTTTCGATACGGCTGTATCGAAATGATCTCAAACGTTTCGAAACGAGATTTGAACTTGGATTTAAAATTTATGACCGTTTCAATTTTATAACTATTTTTACAAAATGGTTAAGACGTATCGAAACAATTTAAGCATGTTTCGATACGGGTTTTGATAGTTTCAAATTGTTTTGAAACGGTATCAAGCCGTTTCAGAATGGGCTCTTAGCGTATCAAAACGATCGTATCCATTTCGATAAGGTCTCTTAATTATACCCAACGACTATTTCTATTTTGGTCTGTTTCTAAACAGGTACATGTGTTTCGAAACGAGTAGTTGCAGAAGTACATTTATGGTGAGAAGATTGCATCCCAACGACTATATTGATGATGACAACCACCCCAATAGCTAGAATTAAATGAGAATGTATAAAAAGGAGTCTAAAAACAACCAGCAACAACTATTGATCCTAAGAGAAACAATCCTACATCAAATCCAAGCTCAAGTGCTTAAATTCCAATATCCTTGTAAAACTCCAATTGTCAATCCTTGTAATTTCCTATCTTTCAAATTCAATTGGGTAGTGTGCTTGTAATTTGGGCAATATAAGTCTTGAGAGATGCATTGTATTTGCCACATTCTTTTTTGTACACTTGTGAGAGGGTTTGGTCAATTTTGAGTAGAAAATTGACCATTTGTGTAAAGGTTTCCTCCTAAGCCTAGAAAAGGGGAAGATCAACTAGTGAAGTTGTTTGGAAAATCCTTAGTGGGAGTTAAGGTAGTGGATGTAGAGTTCATTTGGAACTTGAACCACTATAATTGCTTTTCTCCTCAATTTTATTTTACCACTTCACTACCAACCAAATTAAAAATCCAATTCACCCCTCTTGGCATTTATCAATTCAACGATCAACTCTACAATTGGTATCAGAGCCTACCTCTTTTGAAGGATTAACAGACATATGAGGAGATCCTAGAATAGTGTGATTAAATTTCTAGTAAAGCCATGTCATCTGCCTCAATCTCCAACCTCTATGAGTCTCAATCCACCAATAAACCACCATTCTTCAATGGGGACAACTACACATATTGGAAGAATAGGATGTGTCTCTTCATCAAATCCACCGACTACATGGTTTGAGATGTAGTTGAAGAAGGGCCTCACATTTTGATGAAAAGAAATGATGAAGGAAGGCTTGTCTCGAAGGTGAAATCGGAGATGACCAAAGAAGGTAGAAGAAGGATGCAAGTCAACGATAAAGCATTGCACATCATCTTTTGTGCACTTGGTCTAGACATCTATTCTAAGGTTTCTTCAATCGAGAGCGCCAAAGAAGTGTGGGACACTCTTGAGACAACATATGAAGGAACTAGCGATGTTAAGGAGACGAAGATAGGGCTAATAAATTTGAGTTATGAAAACTTCAAGATGGATCCCGATGAGAGTGTCTTCAAGATGTTTGATTGATTTTCAATCATCATCAATGGTCTAAAAGGATTCGGTGAAGTGATTCCCGAAGACAAGCTAGTTAGGAAGCTTCTATATTCTCTTCTGGAATCTTGGGATGGTAAAAGAACGGTCATCATCGAAGCTAAGAATTTGAAGACCTTGAAGCTTGATTAGCTAGTTGGTTCTCTCCTTACTCATGAAATTATGAAACAAGGAAGAGAAAAGGAAAAGAAGAAAGAAGAAAGGAGAATAGAGAAGCAAGAGGTGAACAAGAAAAAGAAGCTAGGAGTTGCTCTCAAGGCCTCTCTACAAGAGGAGAGCTCTTTTAGTGAGGAGGAGGATTTCGAGGAGTTGGCAATGATAGCCAAACGCTTCTCACGGTTCATGAAGTCTAACCGAGGGAGGAAATTTCAAATAAAGAGCTACTTCAAGAACAAGAGCAAAGAAGAGGAAAAAGATCCTATCATTTGCTTTGAGTGCAAGAAGTCGTGTCATATTCGTTCCGATTGCCCTCAACTCCATAAGAAGGGCTTTGAGAAGAAGAAGAAGAAGCCCAAAGCCAAGATTGCTACTTGGAGTGAAGAGGAGTCGTCTGAGGATGAGGAACACGAAGTGGCTAACCTTTGCCTCATGGCTATTGAGGAGGATTCTATGGTAACCTCTAACTCATCTTGCTATGATTTTACATTTGATTAATTGCATGATGCATATGATGAGTTACAAGAGGTATATGATGAGTTAGTAGAAAAATACAAGGAGTCCATTTTGAAAAACAAAAAGATCATTTCAGATTTGAAAGCTCAAAACGATTTACTCTTTAAAACTAACTCGAATTTTGAGAAAAAGGTTTTAAGCTTGCAACATGATCTAAAGTTCTTTGAAAAAGAAAATATTGATTTGAACAACCTTCTTTCTCAATGTAATGATGAACACCAAAAATTGGTGAATGAGCTCAAAAATTCTTTCAAAAGTGTTGGTTCTTCAAAGCTTGAAAATGGTGAATCTTCAAAAACCAACTTTACAAAAAGAAAGAATTTGAACTACAAACAAAGTGACTCCTAGAGGCACTCTAGGACTAAAAAGATTAGAAGTGTATCAGTTACTAAGGAACATGTAAAATTTAATAATGTTAATGTCTTGTCATCTTGGATTCTAAGGGAACCAAGCTTTGGGGAGCTAACACTCATGGACCCAAAATGATTTGTGTACCAAAAATCAAAGTTTAAACTCTTTGTTTGTAGGGGGAGCATTGCTACAATGCCAAAGCACAAAGTCAAAATTCATGGTACCTTGGTAGTGGATGCTCGAGACACATGACTAGAGACAAAAGACGATTTATAGAATTAAAGCCAAAAAGTGGAGGAGTAGTAACTTTTGGTGACAACTCCAAAGGCCACATTGAAGGTATTGGCTCCATAGGTAATCACTCTTCCATACTAATTGAAAATGTCTTGTATGTCAATGGTCTAAAACACAATTTGTTGAGCATTAGTCAATTATGTGATAAAGAGTTTAATGTAATGTTTGATGTAAATGGGTGTAGAATAGTAGACATTAAATCTAACAAAACAATGCTCATTGGTCATCGCATAGATGTTGTCACTAAATTTTCACCTCGATTTTAAATAATTCGAAAAAAATAAATAAAATCCTTTTGAAGCCCACCTTTTAAATAAATAAAATCCCTTTAAAGCCCACCTTTTAAATAAATAAAACCCATTTTCAAAAAAGCCCATTTCAAAAGCCCACTTTTAAAGAAATAAACAAATCCCACTTTGAAAAAAAAGCTCATCTTTTAAAAAGGAAAAAAGAAAAAAAATGTGATAAAATTTTTAAAAAAAA
The DNA here is from genome assembly GCA_030270665.1 of Hibiscus trionum. Taxonomy (NCBI): domain Eukaryota; kingdom Viridiplantae; phylum Streptophyta; class Magnoliopsida; order Malvales; family Malvaceae; genus Hibiscus; species Hibiscus trionum. The sequence goes on along the minus strand of BSYR01000026.1, from coordinate 31,451,564 downwards.
TAGTAATAATAATAATAATGAAGAAAAAAGGGAACAAAATTAAAACAAAAAAAACAATAAATGAAAAAACCAATAGAAAAAACAGCAAAGAAAGATAGTCAAAAACAGCAAAAAAGGGGAAAAGAAAAGCAAAGCAAAAAAAAAGAGGCGCGTGGCCGCCCGCGCTCGATCCTGCAGCCAAAAGGCCAGCCCCGACAACCCTAGGCGCGACACTTAGGGACTTCGTCTGCCGTCTACCGGTCACGGCCGGGGACGTGGCCAGTACCGGCCGGTCCACCTCGCTGTCGCCGTCACGTGGCCACCAACCCCGCTCGCCGCCGCCGCCTGTGCTCGCCGGAATCTGCAAAAAACCAAGACAAGTGGTCAAACCCTAGGCTCGATTCAAGGAGAAAATTCAGCTTCAAATCTGAACCAAATTGAATAGGGTTTGAGGGGTTTTTCCTATAATCAAGTTTCTTGTCTGATTTTAGCTTCAATTCGGGGATTGAAGCCCGGATTTGGCTTGGATTTGAAGCTAAAAATCAACTATAAAAACCCTAAAATGCTTCATTGTTGAACACACGAAATTAGAGAGAAAACCCACTAAAAAGGGTTCAAGAAAAATTCGAAAAATTCTCTGAATTTTTCTTGAGTTGGCTGGAGAATTTTGGAGAGGAAATTTGAGTTTGGAGCAATTTTCCGGAGGTGATTTAAAGCATTTCGAGAAGCTTGAGTTCGAGTTCATCGTTCGTCGATTTCTCGGTAAATTTTCTATCCTTTCTTTGTTTATTTTTTATGTTAATTATATGTTTGTTCTTGGTTGAATTTTGGTGTTTTTGTTTGTGATAGGTTGCTTTTTCAAAGTCGGAAAATCGTTCACAATTCCGGTAACTTTTTTTGTTTTAAATTTCGTTTTAATTTTTAGTTTGATCTTAAAATGTTTGCATACTTTTAAAAAATGTTGTTAGGGTGATTTTGATCTTTAGGAATGTAGAAAATAATTTAAAAGATGTTTAGATTTTAAAAGCAAGAATAAAAAGAATAAATGTGGTTAAATGGAAAAACTTGAAATTAGGGATTTAATTAGAAGAAATAATAATGTGAGGTGTTAGATAATAAAGAGCTTGATTTTAGAAAATTAATAAGAGATTTTTTTGATTTGTTTTAATAATTGATGGGCAAAATGATTTTTTAAAAGAAAAAATAATAAAGATGTTTTTTAGAAAAAAAATATAAAAATAAATAATTTTTCAAGAAAAAGAAAATAAAAGGGTTTTAAAGTAAAAATTAAGGTCTAGGATATTTAAATAAACTTTTTAAAAAGGGAAAACTTTAAAAAAATCTTAGAAAAAAAAGTTTATTTTCTAAAATGGGTTGTTTTAAAAGAAAAAACTTAAAAAATAAAAAATGAAAATGAATTAAAAAAAGAATGAAAATTCTTTTGAAAAAAGAAAACACAAAATTGTAAAAAAAAACATAAAAATGATAAAGGTAAAAAATACAAAAAAGTAAAAAAAAAAACGTAAAAAGGTGGTTTTTGCTTAGAAAATAAAAAGTAAAAGAAAATAAAGGCTTTTAAAAGGAATAATAAAAACGGTAAAATTCAAAAGAATTAAATGTTTGCTTGCTTGTTTTAGAAATAGGTGAAAACTAAGTATTAAGGACTAAAGCTTAGAGACTTTTTGTTGAAAAATGTTCTTCACAAAAAAATAAAATACACTTAAGCATACTTAAACCTTAACTTAGGAATAAAAGACTTGAACGTTTTTAGGGCTTTTAATAATCGAACCTAGAATTGAATAAAATGCACAACACACTTAAATTTCTTTGTTGCTTGAAAAGTGAAAACATAATTTAGTCTCGCGTCTTATCAAACGGGAATGACAGGTTAGCGCCAGAAATGTTGGCGGTGATTAAAGTTCATCTCCCAGGTGATAAGGCCGTTAAAATTGACTAATATTCATTAAACAGACAAGTAAAGTCGAACATTTTTTAACTTGCAAATTCCAGTTTTGAAAACGATTTTAAAACCAATTAGGTACCAATTTTGGGCGTTGTGGGGATGCTAACCCTTCCCCACGCGTAACCGATCCTCAAACCTATTTTTTGATTTTCACAGACCAAAATTGTTGTTTTATTAAAACCAAAAAATGTTTTATTAAAATAACTATATTTTTAAAAGTGATCCAATCACATTTTTTTTCTTCAAAAAAGATTGGTGGTGACTCTGTTGATTTTTAAAATGTTTTCCAAAATAGTCGAAGCCTCCTCCCGTAAAAAAGGCGGTTGCGACAATAGGCAATATTTATATGGTGCATCTAGATGACATTCATACATCCCATGCATGCTTAGTTGTACAAAATGAAAACGATGTATGGTTATGGCATAGGAAACTAGGACATGCTAGCATTAGCGTTTTAGAAAAATTAGTTTCCCTTAATCTAGTTAGAGGCCTACCTAAGCTCAAGTTCTCATTAGATAAAATTTGTGATGCATGTGCTAAAGGTAAACAACATAGAGCCTCTTTCAAGTCCATTAATGATGTTTCTACAAGTAGATGTTTGCAATTGATCCATATGGATCTCTTTGGGACAATTAGGACTAGTAGCTTGGGTGGAAAATCATATGCATTTGTACTTGTTGATGATTACACTTGGTATACTTGGGTTCTCTTTTTAAGCACCAAAGATGAGGATTTAGAAAACTTTATCACATTTTCAAAAATAACCCAAAATGATCTTGAACTTAAAATTTCACATATTATAAGTGATCATGGAACCATATTTCAAAATATGAATTTTGAAGATTTTTGTAATGAAAATGGGATTAGCCATAATTGTTCGGCTCCTCGCACTCAACAAAATGGGGTAGTTGAGAGGAAAATGAACTTTAGAAGAAATGGATATGACTATGCTTTGTGAAAATAATTTACCTAAGTATTTTTGGGCGGAAGCCACTAACACCGCTTGCTACGTTATAAACCGAGTAATGATTAGGCCTATTTTGAAGAAAACTCCTTATGAGATTTTAAAATCTAAAAAGCCTAACATTAGCTATTTTCATCCTTTTGGTTGCAAGTGTTTTATTTTAAACAATGGAAAAATAATTTAGGTAAATTTGATGCAAAGAGTGATGAAACTATTTTTCTAGGTTACTCTTTAAACTCTAAAGCCTATCGTGTGTTTAACAAAAGAACTTTAGTTGTAGAGGAATATATTCATGTGGTTTTCGATGATAACCTCCTTCCGAGGAAGGATTCTTGTGATGATGATGATGTAGGGATCATTGAAGCCACTGATGGTGGAGAATCATCAAAGGTGAATGAGATTCCAACCAAAGAGGAAGAATCACAAGAACCGCCTCTAGAAGCATTGCAAGACATGTCTCGAGGAAAAGGAAGTGGGCTACACAAGGGAGTACAACTATGTCAAAGGTGGTGAGATCTTGGGTGATCCATCCAAGGGGGTAACTACTCGTTCTTCTCTTAAAATGCTTAATAATGTTGCTTTTATCTCATGCATTGAGCCTAAGAATGTTAATGAAGCATTAAAAGATGACTTTTGGATTATGGCCATGCAGGATGAGTTAAACCAATTTGAGAGAAGTAAAGTATGGACATTGGTTGATAGGCCTAGAAACAAATCTACTATAGGAACTAAATGGGTCTTTAGAAACAAACTAGATGAGAGTGGTAACGTAGTGAGAAACAAGGTTAGGCTTGTTGCTCAAGGTTACACTCGAGAAAAGGGAATTGATTTTGATGAAACCTATGCACCCGTAGCTAGAATGGAAGCAATTAGGATGTTACTTGCATTTGCATGTTATCATGATTTCAAGCTTTTTCAAATGGATGTCAAAAGTGCGTTTTTAAACAGCTTTATAAACGAAGAAGTGTATGTGGAACAACCACCAAGTTTTGAAGATCCTATTTTTCCAAACCATGTTTTCAAATTGTCAAAAGTTTTATATGGTTTAAAACAAGCTCCTAGAGCTTGGTATGAAAGATTATCAAGTTTTCTAGTTGAAAAAGGTTTTGAAAAAGGAAAGGTGGACACACCACTATTTATTAAAAACAATGGAAAAGATATCTTAGTTGTTCAAATTTATGTTGATGATATTATTTTTGGTTCTACTAATGAGTTGCTTTGTCAAGATTTTTCTAAGTTGATGCAAGGTGAATTTGAAATGAGCATGATGGGGGAGCTCTCATTCTTCTTGGGACTCCAAATCAAACAAATGAAGGATGGTATCTTCATCAATCAAGCTAAGTACATCAAAGATATGCTCAAGAAGTTTGGCTTGGAGCAAGCAAAGCCTCAAGCTACACCAATGAGCTCATCCACAAAGCTTGACAAAGATGTAGGAGGTAAGTGTGTTGACTCTAAGCTTTATCGTTCTATGATTGGGTCTTTGCTTTACCTTACCGCAAGTAGACCAAATATATTGTTTAGTGTTTGCTTGTGTGCTAGGTTCCAAGCTAGTCCTAGAGAGTCACACCTTATAGCCGTTAAAAGAATCTTTAGGTACCTTAGAGATACTCCTTATTTAGGCCTTTGGTATCCTAGAGACTCAACCTTTAACCTTCATGCTTATTCGGATGCGGATTATAGGGGTTGTAAGATAGATAGGAAAATTGCTTCCGGCACTTGTCAATTCCTAGGTAGTATGCTCATATCTTGGTTCTCTAAGAAACAAAATAGTGTAGCTTTATCTACCACCGAAGCGGAGTACTTATCCTTAGGGAGTTGTTGTGCTCAAGTCCTTTGGATGAAATAACAACTCTTAGACTATGTAATTGAGGTAGACATCATACCCCTTAAGTGTGATAACACTAGTGCCATACGTCTTACCAAAAATCCCATACAACACTCTAGAACCACACACATAGAAATAAGGCATCATTTCATTAGAGATCGTGTCCTTAAGGAAGATGTTGTTTTAGAGTATGTAGATACCTTAAATCAATTAGCGGACATCTTTACCAAACCTCTAGATAAAGAGCGTTTTTGGTCCCTTAGGAGAGAGTTAGGTCTAACTAGCTTATCTTGACCTTTTTGGACCTTTGTTCTTAAAATTGCTTGAATTCTTGTTAAATCTCATGCTTATGTGTTTTTTTATCTTAATTACATCTTTGCTTATAGTTAGAGGGAGTATGTTTATATTTTGATATGTTAAACTTGCTCATACATCTCATTCATGCATCTAGGTTCAATCAAAGTTTGATTCTTCTGCATTTTAGAGCCTTATCTACTCTTCCAGGGCTATTGGTATCGAAACGGGTCACCCTGTTTCGATACGGGCTGGCTCTAATGAACACATATGGACCAAGCTGTTTCGAAACACTCCCAAGGGTTTCGAAACATTTTAGTTCTATTAAAACTTGTATCGAAACAGCCTCTCTTCGTTTCGATATGGGAAACTCTTGGGCTTTGATACAGTCAAACCTGTATCAAAACGATCAGTAAGTTTCGGAACGTTCGTATGCGTTTCGGTACACCTGTTTCGAAACGCATATCCAGAAAATCCAAATTTAAAGGGTTTTAAATGCTTAAAGAGTCTTTTAATTAAGCCCAAAAACCCTCAAAACCCTAGACCGATTTCATCTATAAAAACCCTTCAAATCTCTTTTTTCATCAAAACTTGAGGGCTTTTACTCCTAAACATCAATCTAAGCAAGCTTCATCAATTTTGTGCAATTTAATCTACAAATTCCTCCAAAATCCCATCTTTGAGGTATTTTCTATCTTTTTCTTTTTATTTCGTTCGAATATTATGTTAAAAAATTATAGTTTTGTATAGAATACTTGTTTTACATTATGGGTTTTCAAAATCTTGTAAAAGTTTTTTCAAATCTCAATTTTTTTGGTTCGAATATATTTTATTTTAATCTTATTTTTAACACTGTTTTTCAAATTTGTTTTCATCAAAAATTTATTTTTATGTATATGTTTTCAAAGTGTTTTTAAAAACCTTAATGGTATTCTTATTGGATCGAATTAGAATTTAATTCATACACTTAAATTTTATTGCTTGCTTTGTTTTTAGATGTTTTTAATTGCTATGCAAAAGAAAAGTAAGACTGAAGGGGGTGAAGGTTCGAACCTGGTGACGATGTTCGTCCAAACCTTACCCTCCTTTATCCCAAAAGTCTTAGAAACCATGAGGCTAGGAATCGGTTTAAAATTCTTCAAGATGCTATTGTTCGACGAGAGAGAGTTGTAGACATTGCATTCCTTGTTTCTGAGTGTTTCTACTTTAAGTACCTACTTCTTTTGCAAAGTCGGGGTTTCTTAAGTTTCATGAATATTCGCGACATTGTCTACAAAAACATGGTATTGCTTTTCTACTCCAATGCTCATCTTATTAGAAAAGTCGATCATTCTGAAGTTATTGCTATCGAGTCTTACATCTTGGGAAAAAAGTTTCGCAAATAACCAATCACCTTAGTGACCATTCTTGGGCTTGTTGATTAGGGTATTGAGGATGAATCCACCTTTGGATCTCAAACTAGATCGGTTCTCACTTTGGATGCCCAAAATCGTTTCTTGCACTTAATCATAACTTGGTTCTTTCGCCCATCCGGAGGAAAATTTGCCTATATCCGTCAAGTTGACACCTTTTGGCTCGAGTGTTTCCGATAAGCACAACAACCTAACTTGGTGAAGATAATGTTTGTCGAGATTGTCCATCTAATAAGGCATCGTCAATCTGACTCCATCACCTCCTTCACTTATGGGACAACTTTGAGCTACATTTTTGTTCGCCTTGACCTTGATGTCTCATACGATTTTCCGGAACAACACAAGCAAAAGCTTGGTGAGTCTTCTCTCGTAAGGTCCGGTTTTTGATACACTAATAGTGAATGGACTCGAGTTGATCGTAGAGCTCAAGCACCTCAAGAAGAGCCTCAACCACAAGTTCAAGTTCCCGTTGTGGCTTCTAACAATGATGCTCTCATGGCCTTCCTCACCGAGAAGTTCAACACCATGGACACAAACATGGCTTCCAGGTTTGTAGCTATCGACACTCAATTCACATCTTTGGAGGATCATGTTCTTGGCATAGAGAATCGCCTTACCTCCCTTGAAACCCAACAATCATCTATGGATCTCTTATTCACCAACTTCTATGGTGATTGGAGGCATTTTCGCAAGGATCAAGAGAAGGACAAGGATGATTTCTTGGAGGCGATGAAGACGATGAGGCACCTTAGTTTTATTGCATACCATTTTATTTTTTCATATTAGGATTGAGTTTATGCACATATCCCTGTTTTTTAAGACCTATGCTTTGATTTCAAGTTTTTCGGATTGAGTTTGATTTTATGTTTGAATTTGTTTTATGATCTTAATGTTATCTATGCTATTATGTTGTTTGGTTTATGATTTATGCCTATTTTATTCTCATTTAGCCTTGATTATATGTTTGATCTAACAAAAAGGGGGAAAAGTAATTCCTAAGAGCCTAAGGGTCTGTTTGTTTCACTGAAAACTGTTTTCGGAAAATGAATTCTGGAAAATGAACAATAGTTGTTGGAAAACTAATTGCAGAAACCATTTTCTGGTGTTTGGATGATGTTGTACAATTCAATTTACACTGTTTGGTAGAGTTTCCTGAAAATTTCATGAACAATCCACAAACAAGCATCGATAATGGTAAAAACAAGTTCCAACCTAAACATGGTTTAAGGTTTAGGTTAGCATTTAAGGTTTAGGATTTAGGATAGCATTTATGGTTTATGGTTTAGATCATTATTTAGTGTTTATAGTAGTATTTAAGGTTTAAGATTTAGGGTTTAGATTAGTGTTTATGGTTTAGGGTTTAAGGTTTATGCTAGTGTTTAAGGTTTATGATTTAGGGTTTTATGGTAACATTTAGGGTTTAGTGATTATGGTTTATGGTAGCATTTAGGGTCTATGGTTTATGGTTAGTGTTTAAGGTTTATCATTTAAGGTTTAGGGTTTATGTTAATGTTTATGGTTTAGGTTATCATTTAGGGTTTAAGGTTTATATTATTGCTTAGTGTTTAAGGTTTAGTGTTTATATTAGCACTTAGGGTTTAGGGGTTATTGTTTATTGTTTAGGGTTTATATTAGTGTTTAATGTTTAACATTTAGGGTTTAGAGTTTATGTTAAGGTTTAGGTTTTAAAGTTTAGTGTTTATATTAGTATTTAGGGATTAGTGTTTATGTTAGTGTTTATTGTTTATGGTTTAGTGTTTATGTTAGCATTTAGGTTTTATGGGTTAGTGTTTAGGGTAAGGGTTTATGCTAGTGTTTGGGGTTTAATATATAGGGTATAACATTTAGGGTTTAATGTTTATGTTAATGTTTATGTTACCATTTAGTGTTTATGGTTTAACCTTTAGGGTTTAGGGTTTTGTTTTAGGGTTTATGTTTATGATATAGTATTTAGGGTTTTGTGTTTATGGATTAGTGTTTATGGTTCAGGGTTATGTTATTGTTCATGGTTTAATATTTAGGGTTAGGGTTTTGTTTTAGGGTTTATGGTTTATGTTTATGATATATCATTTAGGGTTTAGGGTTATGTTATTGTTCATGGTTTAATATTTAGGGTTATGGTTTTGTTTTAGGGTTTAGGGTTTATGTTTATGATATATCATTTAGGGTTTTGTGTTTATAGTTTAGGGTTATGTTAGTGTTTAGGGTGTATCATATATGGTTTAGGGTTAGTGTTTAGCATTTAGTGTTTTTGGTTTAAGTTATGGTTTAAGGTTTAGGGTTTAAGCTCTCTTTTAGGGTTTAAGGTTTACGTTAGTGTTTAATGTTTAGGGTTTGTTGTTAGTGTTTAATATTTATGTTAATATTTAGGGTTCAGGGTTTGTATTTGTGTTTAGTGTTCATGTTAACATTTAAGGTTTAGAGGTTTATGGTTTATGGTTTAGGGTTTTTAATGTTTAGGGTTTAACATTTATTGCTTAGTGTTTGGGGTTTATGGTTTATGGTTTGGGGTTAAAAGTTTAGGATTTAAGATTTATGATTTATGGTTTAAGTGCTCATTTAGGGTTTAAGGTTTATGTTAGTGTTTAATGTTTAGGGTTTGTTGTTAGTGTTTAATGTTTATGTTAATATTTAGGGTTTAGGGTTTGTGTTAGTGTTTATGTTAACATTTAAGGTTTAGGGGTTCATGTTTAGGGTTAAGGTTTTTAATGTTTATGGTTTAACATTTACTATTAGGGTTTGGGGTTTAGGGTTTAAGATTTAAAGTTTAAGGTTTAGGGTTTAGTTTTATGTTCATTATTTAGGGTTTAGGGTTTAGGTTTTAAGGTTCATGGTTTAGGTTAGTATTTGTAGAGAGAATGGGAGGAAGGAAAGCGACTTACCGAAAATCAACAGGTAAGTCATTTTACACTAAAACAAGGTCTGTTTTCCATTGACTGTAGTTGGTTTTCCTTTGACTTTTTCATTTTCCATGAACCAAACAGTGGAAGGTTATGAAAACGTTTTCAGGAAAACCAATTACATTGAAACAAACAGACCCTAAGTGTTTTTAAGTTTCAAGTGCTTTAAATTTCAACTTTTCCAAACTTTAAAACCTATCTTAAATTGAGGGGAAGTTAAAAGTTTTTCAAAGATTTCAAAACACTTAAAAATTTATATTTGGTTTTGTTATATCAAAAAGGGGGAGATTGTAAAACCAAAGAATTGATTTTGATATAACAAAGGATTTAAGGATTAAATTGAAAATAGAAAATAAATTTTTAAGTCCTCAAAACTTTCCAAAACTTTTAAGCAAAGTGGTCAAGTCAAAACCAAATGGTTATACAAAATTTTCTAAGTGTTTTCCAAGTCAAAACAATGATTTTTGAGTCACCGTTTCGAAATAACCCTTATGTGTTACGGAACATGTTGAAACTGTTAAAATTGGTTTCGGAAAGAGTCTTCCCGTTTCGATATGATAGTATCGAAATAAGACACTATGTTTCGAAACTGATGAAGAACAACGGAACGGGAAGATCCGTTTTGATACGGCTATATCGAAACGATCTCAAACATTTCGAAACGAGATTTGAACTTGGATTTAAAATTTATGATCGTTGCAATTTTATAACTGATTTTTACAAAACGGTTAAGACGTATCAAAACAATTTAAGCAAGTTTCAATACGGGTTTTGACAATTTCAAATTGTTTCGAAACAGTATCAAGTCGTTTCAGAACGGGCTCTTAGCATATCGAAATGATCGTATCCGTTTCGATACGGTCTCTTAGTTACACCCCAAAGGCTATTTCTATTTTAGTATGCTTCGAAACAGACACAGGTGTTTCGAAACGGGTAGTTGCAGAAGTGTATTTATGGTGGGAAGATTGCATCTCAATGGTTATATTGATGATGACAACCACCCCAATGGCTAGAATTGAATGAGAAGGTATAGAAAAGGGAGTCTAAAAACAACCAGCAACAACTATTGATCCTAAGAGAAACAATCCTACATCAAATCTAAGCTCAAGTGCTTAAATTCCAATATCCTTGTAAAACCCCAATTATCAATCCTTGTAATTTCCTATTTTTCAGATTCAATTGGGTAGTGTGCTTGTAATTTGGGAAATATAAGTCTTGAGAGATACATTGTATTTGCCACATTCTTCTTTGTACACTTGTGAGAGGGTTTGATCAATTTTGGGTAGAAAATTGACTATTTGTGTAAAGGTTTCTTCCTAAGCCTAAAAAAGAGGAAGATCAACTAATGAAGTTGTTTGGAAAATCCTTAGTGGGAGCTAAGGTAGTAGATGTAGAGTTCATTTGAAACTTGAACCACTATAATTGCCTTTGTACTCAATTTTATTTTACCACTTCACTACCAACCAAATTAAAAATCTAATTCACACCCTCTTGACATTTATCGATTCAACGATCCACTCTACATTTTCATTTGTTATCAAGTGTTTGGAGTGTGAGAGAGCTTAATTTATTGCAAACACCTACCCAATGAGGTTTCTTAAGTTTTCCTATTTGTTGTATCTTTGGGAAAGGGTCTCACAAGATTTTGGGTATAAATCTTGGTGAGTGTTGTAAGGTTACTTCTTATCCTCAAAAGAAAGCCAAATTGAGTCAATTTGTGAATTCCTTAGTGTGGTAGCTAATGTAGTGTATATAGACTGCATTGAGGGAGTTGAATCACTCTAAATCTCTCTTGCATTTTGTTTCTTGCACTTTTCTTCCAATATTTTTAAATTTCCAATTCACCTCCCTCTTGGCCATTTTTAATTGTTCGATCAACTCAACACCCTATATAGGCCAGCAAAACACAAAAGCATTAGTTGTTGGACTCACTCTAGTGGGATAATTTATGGAATAATAAAGGATTAAACTAAAAACAAAAAGATTAGAATTCATGGAATATTTCTAAAGAAAAAAAGTGAATGTTGTTATTCCTTAAAAAATTTCGATTTGAATAATTTTATCTTGAAAGTGTACGTGAATTTTATTATGAGTTAAAAGTTAAAAATTAAAATAACTAAGGGTAAACTTCATCGGAGGTCCCTTATGTTTAGCCCATATTCTATTTTCGTCACCCAATTTGAGAAAAGGTTATTATGGCCACATATGTTTTCGACCGTTACTGTTTTGGTCACTCAACTATTAAACTCCGTTAACACGATGACATGTCATGTTAATAAAAAGATTTAATTTTAATTTAAATCCTAAACTTTCAAAACTTCATTTTCACCGTCTTTTTCTTGACCATCCACTTCGTCTTCCCTTACCTTTTCTTCTCCTTCAATCATCTCTTCTGTAAATCTCATGTGAGACTAAAAATCACTCAATTTTCTCTTTAAAATTTTCGCCATTTCTACAAAAATACCTCTTTTGTTCTTTCTTTCTTGTTCAATCTTTCTCAACCAATTAGACTTTCTGATGCTCAAAACATTAAAGAAAATCAATTCCAAATCATTTCTTATGGCGAAAAAGCAGATATTTTTCTGGATTTTTTAAATTTTATTTTTGCATCAGACCAATTTTTTCACAATCAGATCAGTTTATCTTCAATGGATTCCATGGTTCAGCCAACAACAACATGAGCTTAACTAGAATTGCAGACGTTAAAGTAATGGGTTGCTATGTTTAACCAACACTACTCCTCGTGTAAGTGGCCATGTTTTTTTTACTCATCTCCATTTCGATTCAAGAACTCAAACAACAATAAAGTCTTATTTTTTTTCGTCTGCTTTCGTTTTCACCATTGTTCCCGAATACCCGAAGCTCGGTGGCCATGGGCTTGCTTTCGTTCTTTCACCTTCGAAATAGCTTTTCAGCTCTACCTATCAATACCTAGGCTTGCTTAATGCAAACGACAATGGGAATTCGAGCAACCATATATTTGCAGTATAGTTCGATAATGTGAAAGATTTGGAATTTGGTTATATAAATGATAAGCATGTTGGTGTTAATCTCAATAGAATGAAATCAATTTCTTCAGCTTAGACAAAGCAAAAACCCATATTCTAAAACGGGTCATATATGTTAGGGAATTGAAACGACTCATGAGACCAAAGGCAAAAAGGGCGAGGGATAAAGGAAGGATGGTTTAGAAAAAGAGGAGATGAGAAGTGAAGGATTGCTGTGAAGAAGAAGAAAGGAAAGATGAAGAGGATGGTCTTCACTCTTAAAAATGAAATTGATGAAAAATAAAATTTTGAAAGTTTAAGAGTTAAATTAAAAATTAAGTTTTTTTTATTTATGTTTTATGTCATCATATTAATCGGTGTTAACGGAGGTTAACGGTTGAGTGACCAAAATAATAATGATCGAAAATATAAGTAGTCAAAATAACCTTTTTCTAATTGGATGGCCAAAATAAAACATATGCTGAACATAAAGGGCCTCTGAAGTTTACCCAATAACTAAACTATTATAATGAAGGAATACAGAAATAACTAAACTCGAAAGCTTGAAACAAATGTATAGATCAAATTAGGTATGACAATTGCTATTACGGGCATGCAAAATTCGACTTGATTTAATTCGAAAGTGTTTGACTCATAATTTCATAAATCAATTTGAAAAAATATCAAATAAATTTTGAATTATAAAAATGAAAATTTGAATAACTAGAAATTATGCATGATGTGTGCGTGTGTGTAGAAAATTGTTTAAATTGGAACTAATTAGTATAATAGCATTATAAATGTTTACAATTAGTATAATAACATTATAAATGTTTACAATTAAAATTGAATAGAAACGAACCCAACAAGTAGTCCCAATAGAAAAACGGATGATATTCATCATAGGAGACTCGGGTTCAATTACTTTATCTACAAGACATATGTGCATTGTCAAAGAGTTAAGAATTTATGAACAGACGCTAATGTCTACCCTACTTACTATTTATTCCACCTAAAAAGTTGAAATAGCTTGAGGGAGCTTTCCAATCTGATTTCTAATTTATTGATTCAACAAAAAGTTGGATTAGTAAACATTTTGAACAAAAAATTTAATTTATTTATGATATATCCATTTATTAAGTAATGAATTAAAATGTATTAGCCACCACCCACAACATTTCCCGTAAATGAGGCCCCCATCCTCTCATTATTCTCTTTTAGCTCGTTAGAGAAGATGATAAGTTGGCCGGTAGGTTGTCTAGCTTGTCTAAGATTATATTGATTGGTATCTTGAATAGTCAAGTATTTCTTGGGCCACCTGATGCAATGCCGTTCTTGGGAATATACCTGATGCAATGCCCTTCCTATAATAAACTGTAGAAAAAAAATTTAATATGAAGAGAAAGTATTTGATCTGACTTGTACAATGCTTATATTTTATGTTTAGATTTACCATTTTTGTTTTTGTTATTTTTTGATGTTCTAAAACCTCTCAATTATGTTCCGATTTTGTTTTTATTTATTATTAAAGTTTCCTAGTTAATGTGTCAAAAAAATTATTTTTTTAAATGCATAATCTCAAATGACTAGTTTTCGGTTCAAACAATTTTTTACTTGATATAAGTGATTTCTAGTTAGACAGTTCTAGATGAGTTAACTTACATCCGATTCAATAATCCTATTCGAGTCATTGCACCAGAATGTTCCCACTTCAACCGATCTAATTCGATCTTTATAACATTAAGCTTGAATAAAAAGGCTAAAGGGGTATTTTTCCCATGAGTTCGACCCAATCAATTCAGCTTCTCGCTGAAAAATGCACCCTATTAGGCCCTCCAAGTCGTAAATTGCATCAAATTAACCATTTGACCGACGTTGACCGTTACGGTATTGACGTGACAGTTAACGATGCTGACGTGGTGGTCCACGATGCTGACATAGAAGTCAACGATGATGACATGATAGTACGCGTGTGATGATGACATGGCAAAGGGGCATATTTGATTATTTTAACCGAATTCGAGGGCATAATTAATTTATTTTTTCGAATTAAAGGGCATAATTGATTTTAATTGACAGTTCAATAATTTATTTAATATTTAAGTTTAAAAAAGAATTTAGGAGATTATTAAAATTTTAAAATATCAAAACTGGATAAATAATTTATTTAAATTTAAAGTTAATTTAATCGATTTGTTTAGTTTTTGAATAAAATTGGATAAGTAAGTTAAACTTTTACAAATAAAATATATGAAAATCGGTTAACAAATTGGTGTAAATATACTTTGGGTCCTTGATAATCTTAAAAAATAAGCTACGTGAGAACTCTCACAAAAAAATCAAAACATTCTTGTTTTTTTTTTAATCCATATATTGAGTTGATCAATCGATGTATAATGGCTAAGAGGTGGTGAATTGTAAATTTAAAAATGGTTAAACCAAATTGCAAAAAGAAAGAAAAACTTGCAAGATAATTTATAGTGGTTCAACCTTCTAAACAATGTGTTGAGTGGATCAAAGGATTGGTCAAAGCCAAGAGGGGGGTGAATTGAGTTTTTAAAATTTTGGAAGTGGAGTAGAATGAATAAAAATGAAGAACAAGGCAATTATAGTGGTTCAAGTTCCAAATGAACTCTACATCAACTACCTTAGCTCTCACTAAGGAAACCTTTACAAAATCGATCAATTTTCTACCCAAAATTAACCAAACTCTCACTTTTGTTACAAAGAAGAAATTGAAGGCAATAAGAATATCTCTCAATACAAATTTGTCCCTTTGAATACAAGCACTCAACCCAAATTGAAATACAAGATAAGAATTTCACTCAATACAATTTGGGACTTCACAAGAAATGAGAATTTAGGCACTTGAGCTTGGATTTTTGTGTATGGATGTTGCTATAGGATTCAATAGTTATTGTTGGTCTTCAATAGGCTTGTTTTTATACCTTCTCCATTAATTCTAGCCGTTTGGGTGGTTAGAGAATTGATTATAGCCGTTAGAACCCTCTCTTTCCACCATAAATGCACTTCTGCAGCCTACCATATCGGTACTCGAGGAAGCGTATCGATACCTGTCTAAAAAAAGAAAGAGTCGTTGCACAAATATAAGAGAGGCGTATCGATACGCGTTCAGGCGTATCGGTATGGGTTAGGGAACCATTTCGATACGGGCAAGACCGTATCAATGCAATTTTTCCAACATAGCTCACTAGAGGAAATCGCATCGATACGAGTTATAGCGTATCGATACACATTAACTGCCACATTAAAATTTGGTTACCTACCAACTGACAAGGCAATGATTGAAATATTTAAAGCTCTAATTTTAAAATTACTTTTAAACCGTATCGATACGGGTGAGACCGTATTGGTACTCGATTAAAACTCATTGGGATTTTATAGAGAGAGCGTATCAATATAGATGGAATCTATTTCGATACCTTGTTTCGATACGATAAGGGGCGTATCGAAATGTTTGCCTCCAGTAGCCAAGTTTGTAAAAAAGGTATCGATACGGTAAGGGGCGTATCGATACTCATAGACTTTTTTGAGTAGTTTTGCCTTGGAACACTTAGAAAATATTTTGGAGTTTGAGTTTTTTCAAACTAGAGCAAAACCTTGATGATTTGAAACCTTTTAGGGGACTTAAAAATGTATTTCAAGTTTTACAAATTGGTCCTTAAAACACTTTGTTATATCAAAATCAAACATGAGTTTTACAATCTCCCCCTTTTTGATATAACAAAACCAAAACTTAAAATTTTTAAGTCTTTTGAAAAAGTTTAGAGAACAACTTGTTGAGTTGTGTGGGGCTCGATTCGTTCAACCGATTATGCTCACCAAGTGGTGGAGAGGTGGATATTTGGGTGGAAGGGTAAAGGAAGCTAAAAAGAAATGTGACACAAAGATTTATAGTGGTTCGGTCTTCTAACAAGCACCTACATCCACTACCTTAGCCCCCCACTAAGGATTTCACAATCAATCCACTAATTGATTCGTCCCCTTTTCTAGGCTTAGGAGGAAACCCTTACAACCAATCAAGCTTTCTACCCAAAGCCTTGATTGAAACCCTCTTTACAAGAGATAAACAAAGCAAACTTATAACCCTCTAATAGGAGTTTGTTTGCACAATGAAGCACTCACCCAAAACCTAAAACACTTGAGCAAATTTGACAATTTTGGCTCACTAGTGTTTGTCTATACAAGAAATGACAAAATAAGCACTAAGACAATTTCTTGATCATTTGATGTTTGACAATATGAGCATTAGCCTTCTCTTGATGCTTGGAGGTCCCTTTTATACTCCCAATTGAGTTTGTAGCCGTTACTAGCCGTTGAGGATGAATTGGAGCCGTTGAGGACTTTATTTCCCTTCATAAATGCTGTTCTGCAGCTAACGGTATCGATACACGTGGAACGGTATCGATACGGCCTTCATAGGAACTAGCCGTTGGGCTCTTGCCTGCATAGGCGTATCGATACGCTTGAGGGCGTATCGGTACCCTTTGACATTTAAATGGCCGTTGGGAAATAGTCGTTGGGGTAGTTAAAATGGGATCGGTACGCTGACGTGGCGTATCGAAACGACCCCCTCCGTATCGTTACACTAAACCCTCGTATCGATACGGGTTTTGACAGTGGCCAAACCAGGGCAAAATGGTATCGGTACGGGTACAACCGTATCGATACTGGTGACGTGAAAAGTTAAGTTTGGCTTATTAAAACATGAAAAATCTTTGTCAAAAACCTCTTAAAATACCTCAAACATAATTTCAAGTTGTTTGGACTTAAAAACCAAGTTTTAAATTCTTTCAAATTAGTCCAAAACATTTTTCAATTATTATATCAAAACATTAGTTCTACAATCTCCCCCTTTTTGATATAATAAAACTAACTTGAAAAATTGTTTGGGATTCTCCCCCTTTAACTTTAAAAATGTGAATAAGAGACTAAGGATATGAAATCAAATAAAGCTCCCCCTTATTCATTTGAAAATTCAATTTTTCAAACCATTTCTCCCCCTTTTTGTTATATCAAAAAGAATTTAAAACATTAAGTTCAAAAATAACAATAGAGGTAAAAGTTTGACAAAAGTAAGAATTTGGTTTTAAAATGGCTCCCCCTTACTCAAAGCATCATCCAAATGTTAGTCACAACATATATGATCATCTAGTTGAATTTAAACAAAGATAAACAAATAAAATCAAAACAACTAGAATTTTACCACACTTGAACTCAAGGTAGGATGTGAAGCCTTCCTTCTTCAAGTGTTCTTCCTTGTGTGCATGGAGCTCCCCCTCAATGTTTGACTTGTTGAACATCTCCATCACATCTAGTAAAAGACAATCAAGTAACTTTTGGTATCCAAATTGCTTTGGATCCATGAACGTTAGTAGCACAAATTTTTGACCCCTTAGGAATCCGTTTTTCAATGTCATCCTTTTTAGTTGAAGTGGTTAGTCCTTTTGGGACCCAAACACTTCTAAAACATTTACCATTTTTAAATCTAGGGGCACTAGATTGTCTAACATAAAAATTTGATTTTCCAAAATTGTTTTTTCTTTTCAAGCTCTTTGGAAATCAAATCTTTTTTCTTCTTGAACCTTTTGAAGCAATTTTTGTAAATCAAGACATTTTAATTCAAACTCTTCAAGTTTTGCTTCAAGTTCAAGTTTGGTTTTAGAAAGCAAATCATTTTGAGTCTTTAACTTTGAAACCAATTTTTTGTTTTTCAAAATGTGGCTTTTAAAATCTAAAACCAAATCATCATAGGCATCTTGTAATTCATCAAAGGAGTAAGAACATGAAGTAGATGAATTAGAAGTTACCCTTGAATCTTCTTCGATGGCCATAAGGCAAAGGTTTGCTTGTTCATCGTCGGTGGAGTCTTCATCACTCCAAGTAGCCAAATGTGCCTTCTTCTTATGGCTTGAAGTGCTTGCCCTCTCCTTTCTCTTAGGTTCTCGTTCAAGCTCTCTCAAGGCTTTCTTCATGAACGGGGCACACTTCTTGAAGAGATGAACTATCTCTTCATCTTCATCCTCCTCTTCACTTGAGTAGACATGATGGCAAGTGGAGGATTTGAGAGCCATGGCACTAGCATTGATGCCAAGCCCTTTGATTTTCTTCTCTCTCATAGCTCTAATTTCTTCCCTTTTCTTCTCCTCTTCCTTGTTCTTCTTCATAATTTGATGAGTGAGAAGAGACCCCATAAGTTCATCAAGCTTCAAAGTCTTCAAATTTTTGGCTTCGATGATGGCGGTCCTCTTTGAGTCCCAAGACTCGGGAAGTGAGTAGATGAGCTTTCGGACAAGCTTCTCTTCCGGGATGGCTTCTCCATAACCTTTAAGACCGTTGGTGATGGTGGAGAACCTATCAAACATCTTCTCGATGTTCTCTTCCGGATCCATCTTGAAGTTCTCATACTCTAATGTTAGGAGCCCAATCTTGGTCTCCTTGACTTCATCGGTCCCCTCGTATGTGACTTCAAGCTTGTCCCATACCTCCTTGGCACTCTCACAAGAAGACATCTTCTCATAGATGGATGGGCCAAAAGCACAAAACAAGATGTGCAAGGCCTTGCAATTGAGCTCCATCTTCTTGCGATCGTCGGCACTCCACTCCGCTTTGCTCCTTTGAGGCACGAACGGACCATCTTCAACTATGTCCCATAGCTTGTAATCTCTAGACTTGATGAAGAACTTCATCTTTATCTTCCAATGGGCATAGAATGTTCCGTCGAAGAATGGCGGTTTGTCTATGGATTGCGCCATTTGAGCCGGTTGATGAACTAGTGATCGAGCTTGCCGGATCTTCTCAATAGGATGTTAATCCTCTTCGATTGAGCCAAGCTCTGATACCAATTGTTGAGTTGTGTGGGGCTCGATTCGTTCAACCGATTATGCTCACCAAGTGGTGGAGAGGTGAATATTTGGGTGGAAGGGTAAAGGAAGCTAAAAAGAAATGTGACACAAAGATTTATAGTGGTTTGGTCTTCTAACAAGCACCTACATCCACTACCTTAGCTCCCCACTAAGGATTTCACAATCAATCCACTAATTGATTCGTCCCCTTTTCTAGGCTTAGGAGGAAACCCTTACAACCAATCAAGCTTTCTACCCAAAGCCTTGATTGAAACCCTCTTTACAAGAGATAAACAAAGCAAACTTATAACCCTCTAATAGGAGTTTGTTTGCACAATGAAGCACTCACCCAAAACCTAAAACACTTGAGCAAATTTGACAATTTTGGCTCACTAGTGTTTGTCTATACAAGAAATGACAAAATAAGCACTAAGACAATTTCTTGATCATTTGATGTTTGACAATATGAGCATTAGCCTTCTCTTGATGCTTGGAGGTCCCTTTTATACTCCCAATTGAGTTTGTAGCCGTTACTAGCCGTTGGGGATGAATTGGAGCCGTTGAGGACTTTATTTCCCTTCATAAATGTTGTTCTGCAGCTAACGGTATCGATACACGTGGAACGGTATCGATACGGCCTTCATAGGAACTAGCCGTTGGGCTCTTGCCTGCATAGGCGTATCGATACGCTTGAGGGCGTATCGGTACCCTTTGACATTTAAATGGCCGTTGGGAAATAGCCGTTGGGGTAGTTAAAATGGGATCGGTACGCTGACGTGGCGTATCGAAACGACCCCCTCCGTATCGATACACTAAACCCTCGTATCGATACGGGTTTTGACAGTGGCCAAACCAGGGCAAAATGGTATCGGTACGGGTACAACCGTATCGATACTGGTGACGTGAAAAGTTAAGTTTGGCTTATTAAAACATGAAAAATCTTTGTCAAAAACCTCTTAAAATACCTCAAACATAATTTCAAGTTGTTTGGACTTAAAAACCAAGTTTTAAATTCTTTCAAATTAGTTCAAAACATTTTTCAATTATTATATCAAAACATTAGTTCTACACAACTCCCTCTTAATGTTTGCTAGGTAAATTTTATGTTTAAGTGAGCTTGTGAACTTCCCTCTCCCCCTTTTGTTAGATCAAAATAAGAGACATAGGCTATAAAGGCATAACAATAAACCAAGCAACATTTAATAGATAAACATAAAGTTCATAAATGAAAGAAACATCAAACTTAAATCCAAACAATAGTAGTCAAAGCATAGGTTTTAAATGATAAACTTAATCCTAAAAACACAAATCAAAGTGCATGAAAAGAAATCCTAAGATGACATGAATGATATGCAAAGACTAATCTAAGACTCGTCTCCATCACCATCGTCTTCATCTTCATCTTCACTGGCATCATCGTTCCTCCTTGATTGACGCCACTCATCATGAAAGGTCGTAAGAGCGATATTCATCGAATTGTGCTCGGGCTCAATAGAAGAGATACACTTCTCCACATTAGTCATGCGATCTTCTAAGCTTGTGAAGCGTGTATCAATGGCGGCAAACTCAGAATTCATGACTTAATCAATAGAACCAATTTCCCGTGCGTAAGCTTGTGAATTGTTCATTAAGATAGGTCATGAGAGAATCCATGGATGGAGGAAGAGGAGCTTGAGGAGATACGGTAGGATTTGCAATCTCTTCGGGAATAGCATCATTAGGAAGCTCGGAAAGGCGAAGCCAATTACCATTGAAATAATGAAACTTGCCTCGAGATAGAGACCTCTCATCAATAGGATCGATGAGACTTGTCGGATAGTCATGAGAGCAATCGGTCTCTTTTTAGTGAAAAAATAGCTCAAAGCGGTGCCATAGGTGAATGAAGTAACAAGAGAGGTGTGACGATGTTGAACGAGGAAGACAATCTCTGCAAACATAATGCGAGCAAGGTTAGGTTGTTTCCTCTCGCGAAAACATCTAATCCAAAAGTCATCAACTTGGTGGATTGTTGAGTATTTCCTCCGGAAGGCCTAAACCACCAAGTGATCATCAAGTGTAATATGCGGTCATGAGCATTGAGAACGGTGATAGATCCCCCCAAAACATGTCCAGGAGAGCCTTCATCATCAATACTCTCATCCTCAAATCCAAAAACATCACAAAGAGCTTGGACATCGACGATAATCTTCTTGCCTATAAGATAAGAGTTAACGACAATGATATTACCCTCGGCATTGGCAACACACTTGGCATTGTCATAAAAGATCAAAACCAAATTTCAAAAGAAAACCCCCAGAATTTGTAGAAAATCCATGAACTTCCATTCTTGGAGCAATGGGAAATAGGCAAACTTGAAACGCTCCGAATTGAGAAAAGGAATGGAAATTACCCTATCCAGTCGAATCTTGTAGTTTTGAAAAGAGCGGAAATAGTTGAGTTCACCAGGAGTTCTAAAGCACCTTTGATAGATTAGAGTCAAATTCGGACGAGTGCCATCGCCGAGATTTGATCCTTCACCAACTTCGCTTGTAGTGCGTGCTCTCTTTTTAGGTGCCATAGTCTAGAAAAATGATTAAAACAATGTGTGTATGAATTAATGTTCACATTCAACCCCATGGATAAATCAATAATCAAGGTAAAAAAAATTGAAAAGCAAAACAAAAGAAAAATTTTAATAAAATCTTTTGAAAGAACAAACAAAAAAAAATTAAAATGAAAATAATGAAGAAAATAGAAAGAAAAGAAGTTTTTATACCTTGATATTGAGAGAGGGAGGAATGTATGAAGATTTTGCACCAAATTGATGGAGAGCCTTAAGACTTGGCTTGATTTTGAAAAAACCCTCAAGAAACTCTAAGTTTTGTGATGAAAATATGAAGGGTTGATGGCCCTTTTATAGATGAAAATCGGCTAGGATTTTGAAAAACGGATTTTTGGTAATTGTGAAAGTCTTTTAATGCCAATTAAAGTTGTCTGCGCGATCGAGTATCGATATGCCTAAAGGCGGTATCGATACGGGAATACAATGGTAATTCCTTGGAACCACGTATCAAGGAACCGTATCGAAACGGAATATATCCGTATCGAAACGCTCACAACTCGTATCGAAACAGATATAACTGTATCGATACCCGCAAGAGAGAAAATGCAATCTAGAAAGCTAATGAAGTACGTGTATCGATGCATAAGGCCGTATCGATACCCTATGCCCAGAAATGCATTTTTTGTCTTTAGAACAACCAAAGGCTCGACTTTAACATCTTCTATATGTATGCATATGATGTATGAGCAGATCTAAGCATGTTCTAATAGAAGCATACTCCTCCTAGCTACAAGCATGGTTACCATCAAGATCAACAACACATAAACATGAATTTTCACAAAATCAAGCAAATTTAACCTCAAGAAGAGTCCTAAAGGGTCAAGATAGATTATTTAAGCCTAACTCTCTCCTAAGTGACCAAAAACGCTCTTTTTCTAGAGGCTTGGTAAAGATGTCCGCTAATTGATTTAAGGTGTCAACATACTCTATAACAACATCTTTTTTAAGGACATGATCTCTAATGAAATGATGTCTTATCTATATGTGTTTGGTTCTAGAGTGTTAGATGAGATTTTTGGTTAGACAAATTGCACTAGTGTTATCACACTTAAGGGGTATGGTTTCAACTTTAATTCCATAATCTAAGAGTTGTTGCTTCATCCAAAGGACTTGAGCACAACAACTCCCTAAGTATATGTACTCGGCTTCGGTGGTAGATAAAGCTACACTATTTTATTTCTTAGAGAACCAAGATATGAGCATACTACCTAAGAATTGGCAAGTGCCGGAAGTACTTTTCCTATCTATTTTACAATCCCCATAATCTGCATCCGAATAAGCAAGAAGGTTAAAGGTTGAGTCTCTAGGGTACCAAAGACCTAAACAAGGAGTATCTCTAAGGTACCTAAAGATCCTTTTAACGGCTATAAGGTGAGACTCCCTAGGACTAGCTTGAAACCTAGCACACAAGCAAACACTAAACAATATATTCGGTCTACTTGCGGTAAGGTAAAGCAATGATCCAATCATAGAGCGATAAAGCTTAGAGTCAACACACTTACCTTGCATTAACTTAGCAAACTCTTTGCAATAACATTCATTAGTAGAGCCAAAGATAATATCATCAACATATATTTGCACTACTAAGATGTCATTTTTATATATTTTTATGAAAAGTGCAGTGTCCACCTTACCTTTTTCAAAACCTTTTTCAATTAAAAAGTTTGAAAGCCTTTCATACCAAGCTCTAGGAGCTTGTTTTAAACCATAAAGGGCTTTGGTTAGCTTAAACACATGATTTGAAAATTTTGAATCCTCAAAACCCGGTGGTTGTTCCACATACACTTCTTCATTTATAAAACTATTTAAAAATGCACTCTTTACATCCATTTGAAAAAGCTTGAAGTCATGATAACATGCATATGCAAGCAACATCCTAATAGCTTCCATTCTAGCTACGGGTGCATAGGTTTCATCAAAATCTATTTCCTCTTCTTGATGTAACATTGAGCAACTAGCCTAGCTTTGTTTATCACTATGTTACCACTCTCATCTAGTTTATTCCTAAATACCCATTTAGTTCCTATAGTAGATTGATTACTAGGTCTTTCAACTAATGGCCATACATTACTCCTCTCAAATTGGTTTAATTTTTCTTGCATAGCCAAAATCCAAAATTCATCTTTTAATGCTTCTTTGATATTTTTAGGCTCTATGCATGAAAGAAATGTAACATGATTCATTAATTTGAGAGACGATCTAGTAGTTACCCCTTATATGGATCACCCAAGATTTCACCACCTTTGACATAGTTGAACTCCCTTGGGTAAGATACCTTCTTTTCCTCAAGAGCCAAGTCCTTCAAGGTTTCAAGAGGTGGATCAAGTGCATCTTCTTCTTTAGTTGGAATCTCATCCACCTTTGATGATCTCCACCATCATTAGCTTCAATGATCCCTACATCATCATCATCACAAGAATCCTTCATCGGAAGGAGGTTATCATCGAAAACAACATGTATAGACTCTTCTACTACTAAAGTTCCTTTATTAAATACATGATAGGCTTTAGAGTTTAAAGATTACCCTAAGAAAATAGCTTCTTCACTTTTAGCATCAAATTTACCTAAGTTGTCTTTTCCATTGTTTAAAACAAAACACTTGCAACCAAATGGATGAAAATAGCTAATGTTAGGCTTCTTAGATTTTAAAATCTCATATGGAGTTTTCTTTAAAATTGGCCTAATCATTACTCGATTTACAATGTAGCAAGCGGTATTTGTGGCTTCCGCCCAAAAGTATATAGGTAAATTGTTTTCACAAAGCATGGTTCTAGCCATTTCTTGTAAAGTCCTATTTTTCCTCTCAACTATCCCATTTTGTTGAGGAGTTCGAGGTGCCGAAAAATTGTGGCTAATACCATTTTCATTTAAAAACTCTTCAAAACCTAGATTTTAAAACTCGGTTCCATGATCACTTCTAATGTGAGAAATCTTAAACTCAAGATCATTTTGAGTTAATTTAGAAAACATGATGATTTTTTTCTAAAGCCTCATCTTTTGTACTTAAGAATAGAACCCAAGTAAACCTAGAATAGTCATCAACAAGAACAAAAACATACGATTTACCACCCAAGCTCATAATTCTAATAGGCCCAAAAAGATCCATAAGAATCAATTGTAAACATCTACTAGTAGAGACATCATTAATGGATTTAAAGGATGATCTATGTTGTTTACCCTTAGAGCATGCATCACATATTTTATCATTTGAGAACTTAATCTTGGGTAAACCTCTAATTAGATTTAGGGAAACTAATTTTTCTAAAACACTAATGCTAGCATGTCCTAGTTTTCTATGCCATAACCATGCATCATTTTCATTTTAAGCAACAAAACATTAATGGGATGTATGAATGTCATCTAAATGCACCATGTATATATTTCCTATGTGATGACCAATGAGCATTGTTTTATTAGAGTTAATGTCAACAATTTTGCACCCATTATTATCAAATAGGACATTAAACCCTTTATCACACAATTGACTAAAGCTCAATAAATTATGCTTTAGACCATTGACATACAACACATTTTCAATGAGTACGGTAGAGTGATTACCTATGGAGCCAATACCTTCAATGTGGCCTTTGGAGTTGTCACCAAATGTCACTACTCCTCCACTTTTTGGCTTTAATTCCATGAATCGACTCTTGTCTCCGGTCATGTGCCTCGAGCATCCACTATCAGGGTACCATGAGTTTTGGCTTTGTGCTTTGGCCTTGTAGCAATGCCCCCTACAAACAAAGAATTTAGGCTTTGATTTTTGGTACCCAAATCATTTTGGGTCCACGAGTGTTAGCTCTCAAAAGCTTGGTTCCCTTAGGAATTCAAGGTAACATTGCATCAACATTATTAGATTTAACAAGTTCCTTAGGAACCCATACACTTCTAATTATTTTAGTTTTAGTATGCCTATATGAGCCACTTTGTTTGTAGTTAAAGTTCTTTCTCTGAGGTTGGTTTGTTCTAGATGATTCACCTATTTCATTTTTCAAAGTACCAAAACTCTTGAAAGACTTTTTGAGCTCATCTAAAACCTTTTGGTGTTCAATGTTACATTGAGAAATAAGATTATTTAAATCTACATTTTCTTTTTGAAAGTATTCAAGTTCATCTTGTAGACCTAAAATCTTTTTCTCAAATTCCAAGTTAGCTTGAGAAATTAAATCATTTTTAGCATTCAAATCCGAAATGACTTTTATTTTTCAAAACAGACTTCTTATTCTTCTCAACTAACTCATCATACACTTCTTGTAACTAATCATATGCTTCATGCAATTCATCATATGTAAAATCAAAAGTAGATGATTTGGAGGTTACCTTAGAATCCTCCTCAATAGCGTTGAGGCAAAGGTTGGTCACTTCTTGTTCCTCATTCACAAATGATTCCTCATCACTCTAAGTAGCAAGCTTGGCTTTGAGCTTCTTCTTCTCAAAACCCTTCTTCTTGAGTTGAGAACACTCGAAACGAATATGACCCGGTTTTTTGCACTCATAGCATGTGATCATATCCATTTCTTTTTCTTTGTTCTTATTCTTGAAGTCCATATTTCTTTGAAACTTTCTACCTCGGTTTGACCTCATAAACAATGAGAATCTCTTGGCTATCATAGCCAATTCTTCAAGATCTTCCTCCTCACTAGAAGTGCTCTCCTCATGTAAAGAAGCTTTGAAAGCCACTCCTAGTTTCTTCTTCTTGTCTACCTCAAGCTTTTTCACTCTTCGTTCTTCTTTTCATCTTCCCTTCCTTGCTTCATGATTTCATGAGTTAGGAGAGAACCAACTAGCTCATCAAGATTTAGTGTCTTCAAGTTCTTTTCCCATCCCAAGACTCAATAAGAGAGTAGAGTAGCTTCCGGACTAGCTTGTTCTATGGGATGATCTCTCTATAACCTTTTAGCCCATTGATGATGGTTGAAAAGCGATCGAACATCTTTGATACGGTTTCATCGGGCTCCATCTTGAAATTCTCATAGCTAAGATTGAGAATTCCAATCTTTGTTTCCTTCACATCGCTTGTTCTTTCATAGGTTGTCTCAAGTGTGTCCCACACTTCTTTAGCACTTTCGATGGAAGAAACTTTGGAGTAGATATCCGGTCCAAAAGCACAAAATAGCATGTGAAGAGCCTTGTCGTTGATTTGAAGCTTCTTTCGATCATCTTCACTCATTTCTCCTTTTCTTTTCGGCACAAGTCTTCCTTCATCGTCTCTCTTCATCGGAATGATGAGACCATCCTCTATAACATCCCAAACAAGATAATCACTTGAATTTATGAAGAGACGCATCCGGTTCTTCCAAAAAGGATAGTTGTCACAGTTGAAGAAAGGCGGTTTGATGATCGATTGATACTCGTACATGCTAGAGCCGGAGTTAGATCCCATGGCTTGCTTTGTTGATGATCACACTCTTTCTAGAATATCCTCTTTCGGTTGTTAATCCTTCAAAGAGGTAGGCTCTGATACCAATTGTTGAGTGGATCAAAGGATTGATCAAAGCCAAGAGAGGGTAAATTGGGTTTTTAAAATTTTGGAAGTGAAGTGGAATGAATAAAAATGAAGAACAAGACAATTATAGTGGTTCAAGTTCTAAATGAACTCTACATCCACTACCTTAGCTCCCACTAAGGATTTTCCAACAATTCCACTAATTGATCTTCCCATTTTCTAGGCTTAGGAGGAAACCTTTACAAAACCGGTCAATTTTTTACCCAAAATTGACCAAACCCTCACTTGGTTACAAAGAAGAAATTGAAGGCAATAAGAATATCTCTCAATACAAATTTGCCCCTTTAAATACAAGCACTCAACCCAAATTGAAATACAAGATAAGAATTTCACTCAATACAATTTGGGATTTTACAAGAAATGAGAATTTAGGCACTTGAGCTTAGATTTTTGTGTATGGATGTTTCTCTAGGATTCAATAGTTGTTGCTGGTCTTCAATAGACTTGTTTTTATACCTTCTTCATTAATTCTAATCGTTTGGGTGGTTAGAGAATTGATTATAGCCGTTGGAACCCTCTCTTTCCACCATAAATGCACTTCTACAGCCTATCGTATCGGTACTCGAGGAAGCGTATTGATACATGTCTTAAAAAAGAAGGAGTCGTTGCACAAATATAAGAGAGGTGTATCGATATGCGTTCAGGCGTATCGGTACGAATTAGGGAACCGTTTCGATACGGGCAAGACCGTACCGATGCAATTTTTCCAACATAGCTCACTAGATGAAATCGTATCGATACGAGTTATATCGTATCAATACACATTAACTGCCACTTTAACATTTGGTTACCTACCAACTGACAAGGCAACGGTCGAAATATTTAAAGCTCTGATTTTAAAATTACTTTTAAACCGTATCGATACTCGATTGAAACTCCTTGTGATTTTATAGAGAGAGCGTATCGATACAGATGAAATCTTTTTCGATACACTGTTTCGATACGGTAAGGGGCGTATCGAAACGTTTGTCTCCAGTAGCCAAGTTTGTAAAAAAAAGGTATTGATACGGTAAGGGGCGTATCGATACTCATAGATGTTTTTGAGTAGTTTGTCCTTGGAACACTTAGAAAATATTTTGGAGTTTGAGTTTTTCAAACTAGAGCAAAGCCTTGATGATTTGAAACATTTTAGGGGACTTAAAATTTATTTCAAGTTTTACAAATTGGTCCTTAAAACACTTTGTTATATCAAAATCAAACATAAGTTTTACACAATGTCTACATCCACTACCTTAGCTATCACACTAAGGATTTCACAAATTCACTAATTTTTCTTTCTTTTTAGGCCAAAGAAAATAACCTCACAAAATTACCTAGACTTATACCCTAAAGTCTAGTGACCCCTTTCCTAAAATTAAGTACAAATAAGCAAACTTTGAGAATCCTCCAAAGAAGTTTGTTTGCACAATTTTCAGTTCACTAAAACTCCAACACTTGATGAAAATAAAATTACAAGAAGCTTACACAAGTGTGTACAAGATATTACAATAAAAAGCTCAAAACTTTAGATTTTTTCTTGAATGTCTTAGAATAGTTGTCTTGTTGAAGAAGCTTTGGAGATTTGTTTTTATAACCTCTCATTGATTTTCAACCGTTTGAGATGTTGGAAAATTAAATATAGCCGTTGAGTTGTAATTTTCCTGTATTAAATGCTGTCAAGAATTGTAGGTATCGGTACGCGAGTGCCAGTATTGATACCGGCCTAAAGAAGAAATAGCTTTAGTACAACAGGGCGTACCGGTATGCAGGGCAACATATCAGTACGGAGTAAGGGGTACCGGTATGCTAAGGGTTGTACTGGTACAAAAATTACTCACTGAAATTTTAATGGAGTTTTGGGTATCGGTACGGTCGAGATCATACCAGTACTCAGAGTAAAAATCTCTGAGTATTTAAGCATACTGTATCGCTACGGGTTTCACCGTACCAGTACTCAATGTGTTCAAAAAAATATTTAAGCTCTTAGGCATATCGGTACGGGTTCAACTTATCCATACTGACAAGCTATTCGTAAGGAAACAATTAAAAGCTCGTACAGGTACGCTAGGGACCATAGCGATACTCAATTACAATTTTGGATTCTAGTAATGAAAAATCGTATCGGTGCGCTAATGGTCGTACCAATACTCACTGGCCAAAATGGTCTTTTATAGTACCAAAATACTTAGAAAAATATTTCCTTTGAAAATATTAATTTATACAAAATATTTTCTTCAAAGTTAGTTAATTTTGTTCGAATACTTGTCTCTTGTGAGTAATTTCAAATAACTTAAAAATTTATTTATTTATTTTAAAAGTCCTTGTTATATCAAAATTAAAACATAAATTTAGCACCATAAACTTAATAAAAATAATAAGATATTAAAAAAATTATTCAAAATAAAATCTAATATAAAAATTAATATGCATCAGAAATTATAAAATGGTAAAAATTAAAAGTAAAAAGTGATAATAAAGTATTAAAAATTAAACATTTTCAATCAAAAAAAAAATCTCTATCTTTGTCCGTCTGATTATTATTATTTCTTAAATAATTTTTTAGTGGAATCAACCTTGTATTAGAGTAACAATAAAACTCAATTTTTTTCTGTTTTTCTAATTCAAATTGATGCTCATTAATATTTAAAGTACAAAAAGGAGAATTTTAGTTTTATTAATACAGTAATATAAAGATGATTCCATTAAAAACATGTCAAGGAATATTATTACGCTAACATAACCAGAAGTCGAAGAAATTTTTGACCATTTATAAATATTTTTATATTTTATTTTTTTACATTTATAAATTTTTGATATTTTGAATTTTATGTTTTTTACTAATTTTTTAATTCATTATAGAGTTTTAATTTTTGTAATATTTTATGAATATTAAATAGTTTTTTATTTATTTTCAACTTAAAGATTAAGTTCTCAAACTTCCAATTAAATTCAATTATACTTTTGAATTCGGCAAAAAAATAATTATACCCTCGAATTCGGTTAAAATAATCAATTCACCCCTCTGCCACGTCATCATCACACTTGTACTACCACGTCATCATCGTTGATTGTCACGTCAGTATCGTGGACCACCATGTCAGCACCGTAACAATCAACGTCGGCCAAAGGGTCAATTTGATGCAATTTGTAAATTAAAAGACTTAGTTGAGTATATTTTTCGACGAAGAGCTGAATTAATTTTTAAGTAGAACTCAGGGGCAAAAATGCCCCTATAGCAACAAAAAAGAAAGAAAGAAAGAATAAAACTAGTTTCATCCGCCAAAGCTAATACAATATTTGCAAAAGGAAATACAATCTCCAAGAACAAAGTTTTTCAATTTTTTTTGTTGACATTTGTGGAATAAAAGACGTGCACATCAAACTATTTAATTAGCAATGACTGGTATACCTTTACAATATCATCCCAGCATAAGAACAATGAGCAAAATGAATAAAGAAGAGCCCAAATATAAGGATTTCTCTCAGTAAATGTTTTAAGACTATATCCCCACCACAATGTAACCATTTCTTTTCGACAGCACAGAGTTTGTCTTAAGAAACCAATCACTTCTCATCAATCGGTAGTGTCACTAAGTTCCCGTCCCTTTGTATCGTAAGGGAAGAGTTGAATAACGATTATCGAAACAACTATAGCAACCAAAAATAGAGCAATAGCTGCTGTTTGATGGCAGGCATTCACCAATCCCACCGCGACAAGAGGACATACCATGCCGCCGATTCTTCCTACAGCACTTGCAACTCCAGCACCCGTTGTTCGCACCGAGGTTGGATATAACTACAAAAGAAAAAGGAAGGAAATTTCTCCTAGTGAAACAAGATAGTTCAGAAAGGGACAACTTAATGCACAAGTAAATAGGCTTACCTCAGGGGCATATATGGAGGCAACCGTAAAGGTTCCCATGGCATTCATGCGAGCTCCGAATAGTAAGCAAGTAGTTACAACAGCAGACTGATGGGTTAGTAGTGGAAGGAGGAAAATAAATGCCAAGACAAACAAAAATGTCATGGACTGCTTGCGACCAACCCTATCTACCAATGCTGCTGACAAAAAAAGCCCGGGAAGCTCTGCAGCATAGAACAAGATCGAATTAAATTTAAAAAATGCAGCATAAAGAAGAATGTGAGAAAGAGAAGTAGTACCTGCGACACTTGTGATGAATGCATTTGCATAGAGTCTATCATCCTGGTGATTTCCACTGCTTTGAATCGTCGGGAAACATCCACTTTGTCTATCACTTAACTTCGACGTAATCAATATGATACCATAATATGAAAATGAATCTCCAAATAACAGTACCCATAGGAGCAGCGTTGTTTTAATTAATTTCGATGAGAAAAGTGTAAAAAATGATGACATGCCTAGTTTTGATTGCGTGGTACTTTTATTCAGTGAAGGGAGTAATGGGGTCCTATCTTCTGATGAAGAAGACTCTTCAACCTTGTCACTTGATCTAACAGAAGTTAGGGTGCCAGGAGGAAGCTTTGTTCGGTTCACCGAAGCTATCTTCTCTAGAATTTGAAGTGCATCATCTGTCCTACCTTTCAGGCATAGGTATCTCGGAGACTCGGGTGCAACACCATACAAAAAAAGCAGAGCAAAAGAAGGCACTGATGAAAATCCAAGTACCCACCTCCAGTTTAATCTGGGCATGACAATCTGAAATAAAAAGGACAGAAATCATTCCAACACTCTGAAGGTAAAATTTGTGTCCACAATTATACTCGGTGCATGCATACGAAATCCATATTTTTCAAACTTAATAGTGAAAAGTTTTTAGCAGCTAGACCGTAACACTCGGTGTTCAATATTTAAGAATTTTTCAATGCACAGATAAGTTCTGATGCTGATAGAGCAAATGAGGTATCATAATATGGAATTGCACTTCAGTAACAAGCATCGCACATCCATCAACCATCCACCATGTTATTCTATATGAGCTCGGGGGATCTGATTATGCAAAATTTTACTGAATAGTAAGTTCTAGCTAAAGTTACAAAGGCACAGAGCATAAAACAAGTGTTCACCTGCAAGTGCTAGCCTGAGTGAAGGTGTTCATTTATACAAGATCATTAATATACACATAACAAAGAGAATTCTCTGTGTTATGTCCAATAAGCTTATGAATGATGGGTATTATTAATATACACAAAATGTTCGCTTCACTGTATTTCCAAATGCATTCCATCAACTATAATCTAGCATAATATCATCAAACAAGCTCCAACTTTCCTTCACTCAATTCCACAAAAGTTGTCGGTGGGCCGTCTAATTTAGTTTTTCTCCACTTGTAAGCAGAGCTGAATTGTCCTCTTCTTTCTTCTGGCTATTGAAAGGA
This sequence comes from Hibiscus trionum, assembly GCA_030270665.1. Lineage (NCBI taxonomy): Eukaryota > Viridiplantae > Streptophyta > Magnoliopsida > Malvales > Malvaceae > Hibiscus > Hibiscus trionum. The sequence goes on along the minus strand of BSYR01000026.1, from coordinate 31,418,927 downwards.
CACAAAGTAGTCAAAAACTAAAGAAGCCAAAGGGAAGTGTATGTTAGGATTGATTCTTATGTGCCTGATTATGGTGCTGCAAGACCCTTGATTCAGCATCAAGGTTAATGGCTGCACACCTTGGCATCACTGTTTCAGGGTGGAAAGGTCGCATCTAAAAGCCTATATTTTCATGTCCATATTTGTCCAGCTTACAGATATGCGAGATTCAAGCTCTAAGCTCCCATGAAGTAGAGAGCCAAAATTAAAAGACTCTTCTAGCTTCCGGTGCACAGAGAACAAGCAATGGTTATGATAGCCTTAAAATGTGTTAGAGAGAATACACGTACCCATGCAAGAGCAGCCTCAAAAATGGACCCGATTGTCCAGAAAGTCGAAAACACAACCATCCACATGCCTCTACTAGAAGGTGGAACAAACTCTAGAAACCAGGATAAGAATACAGATGAACCACCAAGGCCAAAACCGACAAAACCCCGAAGAATGACAAGTGATAAATAGTTTGGAGAGAATGCGCTCAATAATCCAGCTCCACTAGTTACCATAGTTATAGTAAGAAAACCTTTCCTGATAGGAACATATTAAAACAAATAAATTAGACAGGACTGAAACAACAATTTGAGTTTAGAACCAATTCAAATAATGATGAAAGGAAAGTGAACAGGCATACCTCCTTCCATAGTTATCCGATACAATGCCCCATGAATAGGCTCCAACGAGCATCCCAGCGAAGACGATGGAGCTTAACATGCTCTCATGATTTGTGGAAAGTTGCCACTCTGTCTTAACAGTTTGTCCTATGAAGGAAAGAATCATAATCTCCATGGCCTCGGCAAACCAACCGAGTCCGGCATAAGTAAGAACAAACACCTGGAATCTCCCGAACCCCAGAGTTTCAAGGGCTTCATCCAACGTATATAAGCCAACCTCTCCATTATCCATCTAAACAATTCAACAACTTTTAATCAGTTATGGTATGATATGATGTATGTGTATAGGGTAACAATTGCACCTATTTCACCATTGAATGAAGCAGGAACAAGAGTGAACACACAGGCATCAATCATTACTTTCAAACTTAAATGAATAATATCTAAACAATGACAAAAACAGAAGAACATTATTTAAATTTCAAAAAACTGATTTATGAAGAAATAAATTTAAAATTGTTTATGAAAAATTGAGATTTTTTTTAAAAGTAAATGAATAGAGAATCCCTGGCTTCAAAACTTCATATGTAACTGCAATATCTCCCACCTTCAACCTATTCCTAACTTCTTCCAATGACGGGAACTGAGATTTTCCATCCAAATCTGGGGTAAAATAATCAAATTTTTCTTCTTTCTTCAAATTTCAGCCATAAATTCTTCTAATCCAATCTTCATATAAACTCTTTCAAATTCCTTGTTGTTCTTAAATCACAGACACAAAAAATTGAGAAAAAATAGAAAGAAACATGGTTCCAAAGTTTGAAACATGCAATGGAAGAACAATACCTGGTCAAAAACAAGAAAACTGTTGTAAAAATCATTGCTCTCCACCCTTTATGATCTGTTTAAAAAGGGATTCATTTGGTTCCAAGATTTTCCATAACCAATTTACACGTGTTTAACAATTTCCCCAATTGCCTTCGGTTTTCTTTCTTTTATCATGCATTTCCGGACAAATATAGAAAATAAAATAGAAATGGAAACAATAAATAACACACAGAAATAATGAAAACATTTGAAACAAACGGCCCTCCCTCACTTGTAATTAAAAAAAAATATTTATTTCCAAAATTTATTATCATCCAAGAAAATGGGTCATGCGTCATCCAAGATAAAAATTAGGGTAAACTACAATGTTAGCCTCCTAAAATTTTTATTGTGCCATATGAATCATATGAAAAATTATTAAATAGTAGTTCGATTTGAAAAATTAATAAATTGATCTATTATATTTAAGGATAAACTATCCATTTAGTACTTAACCTACTATTGTGTTTGTACTTTATCTATTATTTTGATAAAATGATACCTAACGTCACGTTTTTTGTATGTTTGTATACCGACCGTTAGAAATTAAAGGAGAAGATGATGTTGCTCATTTTTAATTGGGATAGTAATAGTTTTAATCCCAAACATTTATATGTTTCTATTAATTTGATCCAAACTCTATCATTTTAATCATCTTAAATATTTGGGTTAAAACTACAAATTTTCCTTTTTTCTTTCTTCTTCCCCAAATATCGTAGTCCCTCTTTTTCTCGTCATTTGAATCATTGTGTTTTCATAAATATTTTTATTGTTAGAGTTGTGACTCAAATTTTATTTTGGCTAGGCTCGACCGTATGGAACTCTTCTTCATCCTTTTAGATATCCGTGGAAGAGTAAAAAATTCAGTTTGAGTAGAATTTTTTTTTATGTAAGTTTATTTTGTAATCAAGCAACATATCCCTATATATAGATGGATTATTCAATTGTATTCTCTTTTTAAGATAATGAAATTTCTCCTCATCTACCCGTGGTTTTTCCTTTTATAGGGTTGTCTACATAAAATATTGATGTTAATTTTTTTTATGTTTGTCATTATTACTTATCTCGTTATTATCATTATGATATTATAAAAAAATATTTACTTTTCCCGATTCCATCAAGTGTTCAAATTATCGGATTATTCATGTAATCCATAATCTGTTGGACATGGTTATCTCGCAGTGGCACTATTTTAAAGATACACTAGATATGACTGATTGGCCATTGGAGGGCTGTTTCGAGTTATTTTGAAGTAGCGATGAAGAGTTTGGACCTTTTATGGACCATGTCTAGGGGTACTAGAAAGATACCTTGGAGAAGCCATGTTAGATGTTGTTTTATGAGATACGATGAGCTTAATGAATTAAAAATTTTAAGATCTTCATGAATTAAATTCTTACAATTTTAAGAAACAAATATATGTAAAAATATACAATTGTACGATCTTCATAAATTTTAGGGTAAACTATGCTTGGTACCACCAAAATATTGGTTGTGACCCGTTTTTACCATCAATCTTTCAATTGGTCCAAATTTGCCACCAAATTTTATTTTTCGACTCGTTTATATCACCGTGCCGTTAACTTGATTAAGTGTCACTTTACTCCTAAGGGGTTGAATCACTTCAGAAGTAAGATCATCTACTTGAACATCTTCTTTCGAAGCATCTCGCCTTAGTATCTGGAAACTAATTGTTGCCCCTCAAGTCTGTTAAGATATTAAGGTGCAATAAGCAAATAATGCCAGCGGTCGCTTGACAAAGAATTTAAAAATAGTGGAAGTGCGTGCCAGATAGAAAATAATAACAAAGCATATAGATTATTAAAAACCAAACTTAAAATCAGCGTTCATCGCAAACATCCCCCAACCAACAGAAAAGATTTAGTTCATAGTTGGGGGAATAAACTAAAAAACAAAATCGTTTAACATCATCAAATAAAAACCAAATACCTAAGAAAGTGGGCAGGAAGGAGATCCGTCGATGCAACCCTTCGAATGTTCCAAAGCTCTCGGTTCACCACGGTGCAGCCTTTTTTCAATCCGATCTCCGATGATGCCTCATCAAGTGCTTGCTCGATGTCCTTTATATAGGCTTGCGTGGGAAACCCTAGGATAAGCCTTTGAGTTTGAATTTGCGCATGATAAGGCTTGTGATCATCTCAGCCGCACTTTGAATCCTAGGGCTGACGTGATTTTGACTAGGGCTGGCATCATCAATCTTCGATCTTTTGCCAAAAAGCTTGGCATTCTGTTGTTGCCAACCGAGCTTGGCATTTGTCCTTTCTCTTTTTGCTCCTGCACTGCTTTGTCGTGTCTGCTCTGCCAAGCCTGTAATAATGCCAACAAACAACCTTTTATACTGACAAAGCACAAAAATTTCCTATTTTCTAACTCCTTATGAAAATGTATGAATTTAACAACTAAATGCAACTAAATGTACTTAAAGGGCTAACAAAGGCTTTGTAAAATAAGCATAAAAATAGTACTTTTGAGGTGTTAACACACCCCCGAACCTAGCTCATTGCTTGTCCTAAAGTAATTAAATTAAACATAGAAAAAAGAAAAAGTACATCGGCAAAAATTTGGTCGGAATGCCAACAAGTGCTGGCAAGTAGAATCTGGCTCTAGTTCTGTCCTTAGATATCGTAATGCAATAATGCTAAGAAGATAAGCAAATTCAAGTGCAGCAAAATAACTCTAGTCTAAGATTATGAAGAGTGCACAAAGTGTAAGCAATATGCATCAAGTTTCCTTTTACTCCCTTAGTCAAATTTACTATCTAAACTGTTTGACGTGATAAATAAGAGGGAGCATACCACGAACCCCCACGTTAATCCAAACATTACTAGGCTTTACTCTTCAACTCATACCCTAAAGTTTTTGACTTGAGAATTAAGAGGGAGCATACCACGTAGCCCCAAGTACTTATTATCCCTAAGGTAGAGGAGAGTTCTACATATTTTCTTGCCTTGGCAAAACATTGTTGCCTTATTAATTTCCTTTACCCTGGCATCATTATTTTTTTTCTCTGAGCTTAGTTTCAGGAATTCTAAGTTTGTTTGGGAATCTAGATGCATTCTACATGTTAAGTGAGACTTCAGTTTCTTAAACTAGAGATCAATTGCCAAGCTACTTTGCATTACTAATCTGCTGGCATACAGTTTCTAAAATTTTAGTGTCTTCATTGGATTGATAAATCTAGGACAAATTCAACTATACTACCAGATTATTGACAAAATTTCCAATCTTAACCAAGGCAAAAAAATTTAGTGGTTTGGTATGCAAATTTTAATCCTACATGGCAAACTATTCTATATGGAAAAACTAAAAGATAATCATGAATGCATGGCATACGAATGTGAGGATGCACACCCCAAACCAAAGGCATGCATTGTCCTCAATGCATGGAAACAACACATATACACAAATGAGGACAATAAAATGCATGAATAATATAAAATGCAAAAGAGTTTAAGAAGATGAGGACTCCCCTTCAATGCGGCAGTGGTAGCTCCAAAGTCTTGGAGAACTTCTTTAAGAAGCTTTGTTGGCTCTGAGGCGGCAGGGAAATCAGTGGCAACAGATGAGGCAGGTGCTGCAAGTCTGGCAGTAGCCTTGGCTTGGCTTTGGACTCCTTCATCGTCAGACTCAGGTGGTGTGTCAGTTTGGCATATTCAACACTTGTCAAACATTATGAATCGCCTCATGCCCATCTTTTTCTTTGGCATTCTGCGTGACAATAAAAATCCTACACCCACTCAAAGAAAACCTTTCAACGTAGCAAAGGAAAATAAAAAATAAAATAAAGGAAAGGAAAGAAAAAACTAAAAAAAGAAAAACATCTATCCTAATATATACAAGAATCGAACCATGATGATGATGTTCACGAAACCTCTTCCAGGAGGATAACCTCCTTGGAATCCTTTTGAGTGCATTCCAAATAGTGGTTCAGTCTTTGGTCGTTTACTTTGAAAATTGCCCCCGTTTGAGAATCCTTGATTCTACTGCTCTATGAGCATATGGCTTCACAACATCAAAGGGTCCCAACCATCTAGACTTGAGCTTTCCTGGAAACAAATTCAACCTCGAGTTAAATAACAAAACACGTTGGCCTACCTCAAATTGCCTTGGCAGTATCCTTTTGTCATGTCAACACTTTTTCCTTTTCTTGTAGAGTATGTCATTCTCGTAGGCATGTGCTCTAAGTTCCTCCAACTCATTCAAGTCTAATAACCTATTTTCTCCAGCAACCTTCCATGCCATGTCAAGCGTTTTGATTGCCCAATAGGCTCGATGTTCCATCTCCATTGGTAGGTGGCATGCTTTTCCAAAAACAAGTCTAAATGGAGAAGTTCCCAAGGGAGTTTTAAAAGCAGTCCTATAAGCCCACAAGGAGTCGTCTAGTCTCAAGGACCAGTCCTTCCTTGTTGGATTCATTATCTTTTCCAAAATGTTCTTGATCTTCTTATTTAAAATCTCTGCTTGGCCATTCATTTGGGGATGGTATGCCATGACAATCCTCTACTGAATTTCATACTTGCACAAATCTTTAGAGATTATCTTGCATTTAAAATGTGTACCCTCATCATGAATAATAACTATGGGCACCAAATCGAGTAAAAATGTATTTGTGCAAGAATTTGGCAACAACCTTGGCATCGTTCGTTGGCAAAGCAACAACTTCAAACCATTTTGAAACGTAGTCAACATCCACAAGGATATATAGGTTACCAAATGATGGGGAAAGGGACCAATGAAGTCTATGCCCCATACGTCAAACAAATCTACTGTCATAATTTTCTGAAGCTCCAATTGTTGTCTGCCGGAGATGTTTCCTGTCTGTTGGCATCGATCACATGCCTTGGCAAAGTTATGGGCATCCTTGTATAGTGTGGGCCAAAAGAATCCTGACTACAGCACCTTGGTAGCAATTTTCATCCCGGTAAAGTAACCTTCACATGGTGCTTCATGGAATAATTGCAATATGTTATGTTGTTCATCTTCTGGCTAAGTAACCTCCATATGGTGCTGCATGGCATAAAACTCTTTTTAATTAAATCCATTTTATTTCCCATTAATATCTATTTTAAAAATAGCCTAAATTAAGGGAAAAGTCTGATTAAAAGCTTTGGTAAATTAGCTCCTTAGATATTCAAAGTTTTGACCCTTTTACATTTTAGTCACCAAAATCAGTTTTGAAACTTTACATTTTGGTTACCGACCAAAATGTCATTAAATCCGAATTATTTCTTCAAAATTGAATTTACCAAAACCCTAATTATAATAATTAGGTATTTTCCATATTTTATTCCTCATCTCGAATCGACTAACCCAGTTCTCTCAAACCGTTTAACCTTTTCGGTTAACATCTACGCCCAAAATCGGGGTGTTACATGCACACTCCACCCCTCACCCATCATCATCTCTACCGAACCGAGTGAGCTACATTGGGATTTGCCGAAACAAACCCGAGACGATTAAACTCGAATACGTTTATTTTTTTTCTATTTATCTTGTCTAGATGCAAATTATTAATCTATGGTGAAGATGCTGGCAGCGATTCAATTCTCATTCAATTCGGACACCGCTTAAGCATTCAAATACACATACGAACATTAAGGGACCAAATTGCAAAACTAGAAAATTACAAGAACTTAGTGTGAAACCGATAAACTAATTTTGATATAACTAAATAATTTAAGGACTAATTTGAAAAAGATAAAACAAATTTTTAAGTCCTCAAACCTCTCTATATATTTAAAGGAAAATGGTTAAGTTAAAAACTCAAGTTGGCAAAACTTTTATAAGTGTTTTTAAAGCCAAAACAGTGATTTTCGAGTCACCGTTTCGGAACGACCTTTGGCGTTCCAGAACACTTTTGAAACTGTGAACCCTTGTTTCGGAACGGGTTTCGAAAAGGTTTTGAAACTGTGAACCTTTGTTTCGGAACGGGTTTCGAAACGGGTAAAGAACATCGGAACGATTTGATCCGTTTCGATATGGTAGTATCGAAACGACTTCAAACGTTTCGAAACGGCATTCAAACTTTGTTTTAAAAATATGACCGTTGAAGTTTTTAACTATTTTTATACTGGTCGTTAAGGCGTATCGAAACACTTTCAATCCGTTTCGATACGAGCTTTGACAGTGGCTAAGTGTTTCGAAACGGGTTTCGAAACGGCTCTTAATCGTATCGAAACGATCGTGCCTGTTTCGGTACAGTCTATTTAATACACCCCAACGGCTCTTTCTTTTTTGGTCTGTTTTGAAATAGGATCGGGCGTTTCAAAACGGGTGGTTGCAGACTGCATTTATGGAGGGAAGATAACATCCCAACGGCTCTATTGATGAATGCAACAACTCAAACGGCTAGAATTCAATGAGAAGGTATAAAAGGGGCCTCTAAAAGCTTCAGCAACAACCATTGATCTCAAAAGAAACATCCAAACATCAAATCCAAGCAATTGATCCTAAATCCCATTATTTCTTGTAAACCCCAATTGTGAAATTGTAATTTCCATTCTTATCCTTTCAATTGGGTTGAGTGCTTGGATTTGGGCTACTATTTGTATTGAGAGATACTTGTTTAGCCATCATCTTCTTTTTAATTCTTGTGTGAGGATTGAGTCAAATTTTGGGTAGAAAATTTGACCGATATTGTAACGGTTACCTCCTTAGCCTAGAAAAAGGGAAGAGCAATTAGTGGAATTGTTGGAAAATCCTTAGTGAAGCTAAGGTAGTGGATGTAGAGTTCGATTGGAACTTGAACCACTATAAATCCTCTTGTCTATCTTTTTATTTGTCAATTCCACTACCAAAAAGTCTAAAAATCCAATTCACCCCTTCTTGGTTTATATCGATCATTTGATCCACTCAACAATTGGTATCAGAGCCTACCTCTTTGAAGGATTAACAACCACAAGAGGAGTTCATAGGAAGAGTGTGATCATCCATAAATCAAGCCATGTCATCTACATCCGGGTCAAGCGTGTACGAGTCTCAATCAACCACAAATAGCCATTCTTCAACGGTGACTACTATCCATTTTGGAAGAACCGAATGCGCCTCTTCATCAAATCCAACGATTACCTAGTTTGGGATGTCATTGAAGATGGTCCCTATATTCCTTTGAAGAGGGATGATAAAGGAAAATTGGTTCTAAAGAAGAAGATTGAGATGAGTGAAGATGAGAGATAGAAGATCCAAATCAATGACAAAGCTCTGCATATACTATTTTGTTCTTTCGGTCCCGACATCTACTCCAAAGTCTTATCCATTGAAAGTGCCAAGGAAGTATGGGATACACTAGAGACCACCTATGAAGGAACTAGTGATGTGAAGGAGACCAATATTGGAATTCTCAATCTTAGTTATGAGAATTTCAAAATAGAGCCCGACGAAACCGTGTCCAAGATGTTTGATCGCTTCTCAACTATCGTCAACGGGCTTAAGGGTTTTGGAGAGACAATCCCGGAAGACAAACTTGTCCGGAAGCTACTCTACTCACTTCCCGAATCTTGGGATGGGAAGAGAACCGCCATCATCGAGGCCAAAAACTTGAAGACACTAAAACTTGATGAGCTAGTGGGTTCTCTCCTTACTCATGAGATAATGAAGCAAGAAAGGGAAGATGAAAAGAAGAAGGAAGAGAAAAGACTGGAGAAGCTAGATGTAGAAAAGAAGAAGAAGATGGGAGTGGCTCTCAAAGCTTCATTACATGAGGAGAGCATTTCTAGTGAGGAGGATGATTTAGAAGAATTGACTATGATAGCCAAAAGATTCTCACGATTCATGAGGTCCAACCGAGGAAGGAAGATTCAAAGAAAAATGGACTTCAAGGGCAAAAACAAAGAAGAAGAGAGGGATCAAATCAGTTGCTACGAGTGCAAAAAGCCCGGTCACATTCGTTTGGAGTGCCCTCAACTCAAGAAGAAGGGCTTTGAGAAGAAGAAGAATCTCAAAGCCAAGCTTGCTACTTGGAGTGACGAGGAGTCATCCGAGGATGACGAACACGAAGTGGACAACCTTTGCCTCATGGCACTTGAGGAGGATTCCTCCATGGTACCTCTAACTCATCATCTTTTGACTTTACATTTGATGAATTACATGATGCATATGATGAGTTGCAAGAGGTTTATGATGAGTTAGTTGAGAAGTACAAAGAGTCGGTCATTAGAAATAAGAAAATTATTTCGAAATTAAATGATAAAAATGACTCACTTTCTCAAGCTAACTTAAAATTTGAGAAAAAGATTTTAGGTTTAAAAGATGAACTTAAATTCTTCCAAGATGAAAATCTAGACCTAAATAATCTTCTTTCTCAATGCAATAGTGAACACCAAAAGGTGTTAGATGAGCTTAACAAGCTCAAAGAGTCTTTCAAAAATGTTGGTAATGTGAAGCATGAAAATGGTGAATCATCTAAAACAAACCAACCTAGGAGAAAGACTAATAACTACAAACAAAGTTGCTTCCCTAGACATAATAGAACTAAAAAGATTAGAAGTGTATGAGTTCCTAAGGAACTTGTCAAATCTAATAACATTGTTGCTATGTCACCTTGGATTCCTAAGGGAACCAAGCTTTTGGGAGCTAACACTCGTGGACCCAAAATGATTTGGGTACCAAAAACAAAAGTTTAATATCTTTGTTTGTAGGGGGAGCATTGCTACAAGGCCAAAGAACAAAGTCAAAATTCTTGGTACCTTGATAGTGGATGCTCGAGGCATATGACCGGAGGCAAGAGTAGATTTATGGACTTAAAGCCAAAAAGTGGAGGAGTAGTGACATTTGGTGACAACTTCAAAGGCCACATTAAAGGTATTGGCTCCATAGGTAATCACTCTACCATTCTTATTGAAAAGGTTTTATATGTCGATGGTCTTAAACATAATTTATTGAGCATAAGCCAATTATGCGATAAAATGGTTTAATGTCTTATTTTATAAGAATGAGTGCAAAATTGTTGACATTAAATCAAATAATATTGTGCTCATAGGTCATCGCATAGGTAATATCTACATGGTGCATTTAGATGACATACATACATCCCATGCATGTTTAGTAGCTTAAAATGAAAATGATGCATGGCTATGGCATAGGAAACTAGTACATGCTAGCATTAGCGTTTTAGAAAAATTAGTTTCCCTTGATCTAGTTAGAGGTTTACCCAAGATTAAGTTCTCAAATGACAAAATTTGTGATGCATGCTCTAAGGGTAAACAATATAAGTCATCATTTAAATCCATTAATGATGTTTCTACAAGAAAGTGTTTACAACTTATTCACATGGATTTATTTGGGCCTATTAGGACTATGAGTTTGGGTGGTAAATCTTATGCATTTGTACTTGTTGATGAATTTTCTAGATTTACTTGGGTTCTATTTTTAAGTACTAAAGATGAGGCTTTAGAAAAATTCATCACATTTTCAAAATTAACCCAAAATGATCTTGAACTTAGAATTTCTCATATTAGAAGTGATCATGGAACCGAATTTCAAAATCTAGGGTTTGAAGAGTTTTTAAATGAAAATGGTATTAGCCACAATTTTCGGCTCCTCGAACTCCTCAACAAAATGGGGTAGTTGAGAGGAAAAATAGAACTTTACAAGAAATGGCTAGAACCATGCTTTGTGAAAACAATTTACCTAAATATTTTTGGGCGGAAGCCACAAACACCGCTTGCTACATTGTAAACCGAGTAATGATTAGGCCAGTTTTAAAGAAAACGCCATATGAGATTTTAAAATCTAAAAATCCTAACATTAGCTATTTTCATCCATTTGGTTGCAAGTGTTTTGTTTTAAATAATGGAAAAGATAACTTAGGTAAATTTGATGCAAAAAGCGATGAAGCTATTTTCATAGGATATTCCTTAAACTCTAAAGCCTATCGTGTATTTAACAAGAGAAGTTTAGTAGTAGAAGAGTCTATTCATGTTGTATTCGATGATAACCTCCTTCCAAGGAAGGATTCTTGTGATGATGATGATGTAGGAATCATTGATGCCTTTGATGGAGGACAAACTTCAAAGAAGGATGAGATTCCAACAAAAGAAGAGGATACACAAGATCCACCTCTTGAAGCCTTGAAGGACTTGGCTCTTGAGGAAAAGGAAGTGAGCTACCCAAGGGAGTTCAACTATGTCAAAGGTGGTGAAATCTTGGGTGATCCATCCAAGGGGGTAACTACTAGATCTTCTCTTAAATTTATGAACCATGTTGCATTTATCTCATGCATAGAGCCTAAAAATATCAAAGAATCATTAAAAGATGATTTTTGGATTTTGGTCATGCAAGAGGAATTAAATCAATTTGAGAGAAGTAATGTTTGGACATTAGTTGATAGGCCTAGTAATCAATCTACTATAGGAACTAAATGGGTCTTTAGGAATAAACTAGATGAGAGTGGTAACATTGTGAGAAATAAAGCTAGATTAGTAGCACAAGGTTACACTCAAGAAGATGGAATAGATTTTGATGAAACCTATGCACCCGTAGCTAGAATGGAGGCCATTAGGATGTTGCTTGCATATGCATGTTATCATGATTTCAAGCTTTCTCAAATGGATGTTAAAAGCACATTTTTAAATGGTTTTATAAATGAGGAAGTGTATGTGGAACAACCACCGGGTTTTGAAGACTCAAAATTTCCAAATCATGTTTTCAAACTAACTAGAGCTCTTTATGGTTTAAAAGAAGTTCCTAGAGCTTGGTATGAAAGACTTTCAAACTTTTTGATTGAAAAAGGTTTTGAAAAAGGTAAGGTGGACACTACACTTTTCATAAAAAGGTATAAAAATGATATCTTAGTAGTACAAATATATGTTGATGATATTATTTTTGGATCTACTAGTGAGTGTCATTGCAAAGAGTTTGCTAAGTTAATGCAAGGTGAATTCGAGATGAGCATGATAGGGGAGCTCTCATTCTTTTTGGGATTCCAAATCAAGCAAAGGAAAGATGGCACATTCATCAATAAAGCAAAGTAAATCAAGGATATGCTCAAGAAGTTTGGCTTGGAGAATGCAAAGCCTCAAGCCACACCCATGAGCTCATCTACAAAGCTTGACAAAGATGAAGGAGGTAAGTGTGTTGACTCTAAGCTTTACCGTTCTATGATTTGATCATTGCTTTACCTTACCGCAAGTAGACCAGATATCTTGTTTAGTGTTTGCTTGTGTGCTAGGTTTCAAGCTAGTCCTAGAGAGTCTCACCTTATAGCCGTTAAGAGAATCTTTAAGTACCTTAGAGATACCCCTTGTTTAGGTCTTTGGTACCCTAGAGACTCAACCTTCAACCTTCATGCTTTTTCGGATGCGGATTATGGGGGTGTAAAATCGATAGGAAGAGTACTTCGGGAACATGTCAATTCTTAGGTAGTATGCTCATATCTTGGTTCTCTAAGAAACAAAATAGTGTAGCTCTTTCTACCACCGAAGCCGAGTACATATCCTTAGGGAGTTGTTGTGCTCAAGTCCTTTGGATGAAGCAACAACTCTTAGATTATGATATTAAAGTTGAAACCATATTCCTTAAGTGTGATAACACTAGTGCCATATGCTTAACTAAAAATCCCATCCAACACTCTAGAACCAAACATATAGAGATAAGACATCATTTCATTAGAGATCATTTCCTTAAGGAAGATGTTATAGAGTACGTTGACACCTTAAACCAACTAGCGTACATCTTTACAGAGCCTTTAGATAAAGAGCGTTCTTGGTCCCTTAGGAGAGAGTTAGGTCTAACTAGCCTTTCTTGACCTTTTAGGACCCTTTTTGTGCTTAAATTGCTTGATTTCTTGAAAATGCCATGTTTATGTGTTTTTACTCCTAATTTCATCCATGCTAATAGTTAAGGGGAGTATGTTTTTGTTTATACATGTCTTTCCTGCTCATTCATGCATATAGGGCCTCATAAAACTCATTTTTCTGCAATATTAGAGCCTCATCTGCACTTCCAGGCCCAGGTGTATCGAAACGGGTCCAACTATTTCGATACTGGTGCCTTAAAAGATCTATCTGTGAGATGGGTGTTTCGAAACGCCTTAAAAAGGTTTCGAAACGATTTTGCCACTGCCAAGGGGTGTATCAAAACAAGTTTCGATACGGGTCAACGAGGACTCGATACGGTCAAAGCCATATCGGAACGGTCAGCTGGACTTGAAACTTCAGTCAACGTTTCAGTACCCTCGTTTTGGAACGATCGAGCCTGTTCCGAAACGGGTATGTGGACAGCTTTAAAGAGGGCTTTTAATGTTAAAATTCACTTTAATTAAAACTCTTTCAAAACCCTAAAAACCCTAAATCGATTTTCCCTATAAAAACCCTCTAAACCTCATTGTTTTTCATCAAATCTTGAGGGCTTTTACATACAAACACAAGTCTAAGCAAGCCTCATCAATATTGTGCAAGATTTTCCACTCATTCATCCAAAATCCCCTTCTAAGGTGTATTTTCTACTTTTTTTTTCTTTTCCATTGATTTATTTCGATTTTAAGGTTAGAAAATTTTAATTTTGTATAGATTATATGTTTTTCATCTTAGGTTTTTCAAAACTTGTAAAAAAATTTCAAAATCTTAAATTTTTTGGTTCGAATATATTATTTTCCACTCATATTTTTTCTTGGTTTTTCAAAAGTTGTTTTTCTCTTAAATATTTTTCTAAAATCTTTTTAAACCTAAATGGGATTTGTTATTGGATTGAATTGAGGATATTCATGCATACACTTTAATTTCAAAATTGCTTGTTTTATGTTTTTAGGAGTTTTTCAATGGAGAACGTTAACAAGAAACGTAAGACGGGTCAATCAAGTGATGTCGGTATCCTAATCTCACCCAGCTGTTTCTCAAAAGTCTTTGGACTCCAGAGATGAGGGAACGTTTCACTTATGTCAAGGAGATTGTCATTCATCGCGAACGTGTGGTTGATGTTCTATTCCTTGATTCGGAGCGTTTCGCCTTCCGTTATCTAGAGCGTCTACGAGAATGGAACTTCACGGCTCTCTTGAACATACCGGATGTGGTCTACAAGCACATGGTTCTCATCTTCTACTCGAATACTCAGCTTGTTGATAATGAGTATCACTCCAAAGTTGTTGGCATTGAGTCCTATCTCTTGGGGAAGAGTTTCGTCATAAACATACCCTTTTTAGAGACTACTCTTGGCCTTAAGAACGAACGCATCGAGAATGAGACTCATTTTGGTTCTCACACCGGTTCCGTGCTTTCCTTGGATGCTTATGATAGGTTCCTCCACTTGATGATCTCGTGGTTTATTCACCTCTCCGGAGGTAAATTCGCTCACATTCTTCAAGTTGATTACTTTTGGCTTGAATGTTTTTGTCGTGGAGAACGCCCAAATCTTGTTAAGATTATGTTTGTCGAGATGGTCAACAATGTGAAGCTTCATGAAACCGATGCTCTCAAATCCTTCACCTATGGAACTGTTTTAAGCTATATCTTTGGGATGCTCAATTTTGATTGCACTTATGACTCTCCAGAACCCCGCAAGCAAAAGATTGGTGAAGCTTCTCTCCAAAAGTCCGGATTCCATTACAACAATAATGGCCAATGGGAACGAGTTGATAGGCATGCTCCTCCACCACAAGTTGAACCACAACTTCAAGCTCCGGGTCCCAACAATGAAGCTCTTATGGCTTTTCTCACCGAACGGTTCAACACAATGGAGGCGGGTCTTGGTACTATTAATACTCGCTTGTAATTCGTGGAAAATCGTCTCACCTCCCTTGAGAATCAACATCAATCCATGGACTTGTCATTCTCTACCTTTTATGGTCAATGTATGACCTTTCGTTGCTCTCAAGCTAGGAACGATGACTCCTCCTCCGATGTTGATGATGACGATGACGAGGCTTATGATCTTTTTTATTGCATCGCATATTAGACTATCATATTAGGATTAAGTTTGCACCTTTATCTCTTTATGTTTCATGAACCTATGTTTTGATTATTTTGTTTGGGATTGAGCTTTGAACCTTATTGTTTAAGTTTTATGTTTGGATTTGGATTATATGAATCTATATTATGTTGCTTTTTGCTTTTTGCTTTTAACCTTGTTTCTTCTCTTTGAGCTTTGTTTATTATTTTTTTATCTAACAAAAAGGGGGAGAAAATATAAGAGCCAAAAATTTGTTTTAAGTGGTTTTGAGTTTTAAAACTTAAATTTTAAATCTTTTCAAAACTTTAAAACCCATATTAAATTGAGAAGAAGTTAGAATGTATTCAAAAGTTCAAAACTCTTAAAAATTTTAACTTTAGTTTTGTTATATCAAAAAGGGGGAGATTGTGAAACTGATAAACTAATTTTGATATAACTAAAGAATTTAAGGACTAATTTGAAAAAGATAAAACAAATTTTTAAGTCCTCAAACCTTTCTATATATTTAAAGGAAAATGGTTAAGTTAAAAACTCAAGTTGGCAAAACTTTTCTAAGTGTTTTTAAAGCCAAAACAGTGATTTTCGAGTCACCATTTCGGAACGGCCTTTGGCGTTCCGGAACACTTTTGAAACTGTGAACCCTTGTTTCGGAACGAGTTTCGAAACTGTTTTGAAACTGTGAACCTTTGTTTTGAAACGGGTAAAGAACATCGGAACGGTTTGACCCGTTTCGATACGGTAGTATCGAAACAACATTCAAACTTTGTTTTAAAAGTATGACCGTTGAAGTTTTTAATTGTTTTTATACTAGTCGTTAAGGCGTATCGAAACACTTTCAATCCGTTTCGATACGGGCTTTGACAGTGGCTAAGTGTTTCGAAACGGGTTTCGAAACGACTTTTAATCGTATCGAAACGATCGTGCCCGTTTCGGTACGGTCTATTTAATACACCCCAACGTCTCTTTCTTTTTTGGTCTATTTTGAAACATGATCGGGCGTTTCGAAATGGGTGGTTGCAGACTGCATTTATGGAGGGAAGATAACATCCCAACGGCTCTATTGATGAATGCAACAACCCCAACGGCTAGAATTTAATGAGAAGATATAAAAGGGACCTCTAAAAGCTTCAGCAACAACCATTGATCTCAAAAGAAACATCCAAACATCAAATCCAAGCAATTGATCCTAAATCCCATTATTTCTTGTAAACCCCAATTGTGAAATCGTAATTTTCATTCTTATCCTTTCAATTGGGTTGAGTGCTTGTATTTGGGCTACTATTTGTATTGAGAGATACTTGTTTAGCCATCATCTTCTTTGTAATTCTTGTGTGAGGATTGGATCAAATTTTGCGTAGAAAATTTGACTGATATTGTAACGGTTACCTCCTTAGCCTAGAAAAGGGGAAGAGCAATTAGTGGAATTGTTGGAAAATCCTTAGTGAAGCTAAGGTAGTGGATGTAGAGTTCGATTGGAACTTGAACCACTCTAAATCCTCTTTTCTATCTTTTTATTTGTCAATTCCACTACCAAAAAGTCTAAAAATCCAATTCACCCCCATCTTGGTTTATATCGATCATTTGATCCACTCAACACTTAGCCAAATTTTAGATTACTCCTCAATTAGTCAGGTTTCATCCAAACTCATACAATTGTATCCTTATCAAATAGGGACCAAAACATAAGAAACAGAAACTTCCAAACATCCTAATAACTAACTTAACAGCTGCCCGTATCGGTACACAAATAGGTGTATCGGTAGGCTTTGGCATAATTCAAAATCCCAGATTCGAGTAGCTCAAAACCGTACCGATAGGGCTTATGTGTATCGATACACCTTGCAAAGATACACTATCCGTACCGAAACACTTCATCGCGTACCAAAACGCAGGCTAAATTTTGCCTAAACCCGTACCGAAACGGTAGCCCAAAAACAACTTACTCGTATCAGTACATGACACGCGTACCGATATGCTTGGACCTGAAATGTCCACTTTAGATGGTTTTACAAGCTTTCGAAGCTACGTCATCAATCCAACATGCTTCAAACATAAACACAACTTCACCAAGGATCGATCCTCATTTAATCCACACAGAAACATCAATATCACTTGGCATTACACTTCAAAAGATAAACTAGAGGCATGCTTCCTAGAACACAAGCCAACCAAAGCATGAATCTTAAATCGAAAGCAAATACCAACCAATAAAGGCCAATTACAACCTTAAAACAGCAACACAAATTTGTTCACATAGGGAGTTTAACAAACATCTCCCAAAACCACACCAGAACCCCATTACCCTTATTACTTGTAGTCTAACTTGAAAGCATACTTTCAAATACCGAATTCCTTGGTTCTTCTTGCTTCCTCGCTGCTTTTGATCTTTAATTCTCTGCATTGATGGACAAAGAGAGTGTAAGTGCACTAGGCTTAGTGAGGAGTGCTCAAACAACATGCCATCAATGCATTTTAAAACCATTTTCCAAACCACATTGAAATCACCATTTCAATAATCGTTTAAAAACATCATGCCTTGAAAACCATGTACTTAACACTTTCAAAAACTAGCATATTAAACCATATGCAACATGTATCATGAATTAATGGCAAATCCCATTGCCAACCCTCAATTTAAGCCTTCCCATGCATAACAAGCCATACACAAAGCTTAAAGAGTAAAACATGTATAAACCAACATTATACAATAACAACCATCAACATGATACATCAACAATTATATTGGCTTTTAAGTGATTATTAATCAAATCCACTTTCCAAAATATTACATCGGATACACGAATTCAACAAATGTCCTCTCAACACTTCATGCTATCTCAACCAGAATTATGGTACCATTTACAACCTGGGGACACCAACCCCAATCATCAGTTAGACGCATAATCCACTAACGAGAGGTTTTGATACCATATAACCTCTCAACCGTTAGGGTACTTAGATGGAGTATTCGGTACACTGTATAAACCCCTCAATATCCAAGGCGACTTTTTATAGTGCACTATCAATCCTATGGCCAGCCAACTATATCCAATAACATTTTAAACCACGTCACTTGCCAAAACAACAAACCATGCTTTAAAACAAGTATTACACATACTTACATGGATCATTTACCAAATGCATCCATCATCATTATATGATCAAAAAAGTATGAAACATACTTTAAATCATGCTTAAACAGTAGGTGTAGAACCGGATTTTTTTTCCGGGTATACATATATAAATAATAATAATAATAATAATAATAATAATAATAATAATAATAATAAACAATAATAAAAATAACCCAAATGCATTAAGAGTCCAATAATAAAGTCCAAGTACATACACAAAGCACATACATTACTAGAGGCCCGAACCAAAAAAAACCAAAGTCCATTACAGCTATCGACAACCCATGTCCAACCCAATACAGTTGTTTACAACCCAAATCCAGCCCAACAAACACAAAAACCCACTTGAACCCATCTGTGTTTCTTTTTCCCGCTCGATTTTGAGCCCAAAGGGACACGTGTCAGCACGGTACTGGCTCACTCTCTTTCACTCGGATTCTCATCGAGCTGGGACCAGCTGGAATTGTCAGCCGTGCAAAAATGACGTCGCCCCTGATGTAGGTATAAATACTTTCGAAGAGAGAGAAAATGCAATTAATGCAGCCATAATTACTAAGATAATTTCCAAAAAAAGAAATCAAAAAGACAGAGAGAGAGAAATTACCTGAGGGGACAGAACTGATCGGAGAAGATAAACAGACACGGGAACTTAGCCGGAAGCTCACCGGAACTGTCAGAATACCAAATCGAGGTATTTCTACCTCTGTTTTTCTCCCTTTTTCCTCCTTACCTGTTCGAAAACACAAAGAAACAAATCAAATCCAGAAAATGAAACCTAAGTTTGTCTAAAAACAGTTTCAAACATAAAACACAACTCAAACCTAAATCTAAGTCCAAATCAAATCCATAATGCATGTAAAAACTAGATCTAAGATAAAAAAAAGAACAAATCTAAGAGATATGAAACAGATCTAGATCAGATCTACTTTCAAAATTAAAAAATACATAAAATAAATAAAAAATAAAAAAAGAGAGATAGAGAGCTTATCTTGATTTGCCGTTGTCGGAAACACTGCCAGAATGAGAGTTTGAGTACTCGGAGTGTTGTCGGAGTCGATAAACAGAGAGGAGAGGTCACTGGTTTCGGGTAGATAGCTTAGGATTGGGTGAAGTAGGGTGTTTCTGAAGAAACGAGCCTCAGATCTAGGATTAGGGTAAAAAAGAAGCTTTTTGGGTAGAATTAGGGTTCTAGAGACGGCAGAAGCGGCAGTCAAAGTTGCAGACGGTGGCCAGAAAAGCCAGGTCTGGCCGTGGAAGATGACCGGAAAAGGTCCGGTCATCGAAAAAAGGAAGAGGAAGGATGAGCGGTGGTCGGAAGTTGCAGGGACGCTAGATAAGATGACCGGAGAAGGTCCAGTCATTGGAAGAAGGAAAGAGGAGACCGAAGATGATATCTGGTGGTCGATATCATCCCGGCGGCCAAGAAAACAGGTCAGAGGAGAGTTAAGGGGTGAGTGAAGATCAAAGTGTTGATTTTTGAAAAGTTTTGGATGAGTTTTTGAAAGAAGGGGCTTTTGATCTTTGAAGAACAAGTTTCGGAAAGGTTGAGGTGTTTATAAAGATCAAGTGAAGGGTTTAGGAAGAGTTCATAGTTGGTTCATGAGAAAAACGAGTGTTTGATCTTAAAAAATAGTTTTGGAGGAAGTTTTTAATGTTTTTGAAGATTGAAAGAAGGTTTTTTTGAAGAACTGATGAAGAACTGAAGCAAAATAGGAGTTTTGATCGAAAAATGTGTGGGGATTTTGGGTTTTAGGTGTTAGGGTTTAGAGAGTTTAGAGTGAGAGAGAATTGAGGAGAGAGAGGGAAAACGGCTTAAATGACCGTTCCAACTCGGTTCAAGCCCTTTTATACCGAGTTGGGAACGGTTTCATTTTGGGAGCCGGGTCACAAGGGATCCATGTGTTTCTAAACAGATCTGGATACGGGTCTGTGACCCGGTCGAGTTTAAACATTGGGTTTGGGCCTTTTAATTCGAATGGGTTAAATGCTTTGGGCCTGGGTAAAGTTTGGGCTTGGTTAATGGGTCCGAGCTTAGTCTTTTAGGGTCTTTAGAATTGGGCTCTTTAGTTTTAATTCCTTCACAAATCAGTCCCTATTCACTTGTAATTTGGTCACCTAAGATACAATCTAATTCAATTCAGTCCCTTCCAGAATTAATTGTTTTATTTAATTGTTTTTTAAATTGCTTTAATTAATTGCTTTAATTAATTGTTTATTTTAATTATGTAATTAATAAATATACTTGTATATTTTCTTTAAAAATATCATGTCATTTATATTATGTGGATAATTAATCACATGTTAAATTAGATTAGTGCCATTAGTGTAGTTTACTAAACTATAATTGAATAGGAAGACCATTGTAGAAAATAGGTAGATATTTGAAACAAATATTAGAATGATCAATATTGGCTAGTGTCACCATGTAGAGTGATGTTAACCAATGAGCATCCCGATAAGAGTTTCAATTTTCTACCTTAACTTAGAAAATGAAATTAAATCACTAACTATGTAAATTTAACAAGTAAAATAAAAATAGGGTTAATAACTAGTGTCACTTTAATTGGGAATGATATTATTTTTTAGGTTTGATAAAGAAAGTGTCCAATATTATTTTGGATGTTTTCTTTTATGTCCAAAATTAATAGCGTTCATAGAATTTTAATTAAAGTAATTAATGGAGCCTAATTAGGGTTTACTTAAAAATTACAAGACAATAATATAGCATGCATTTAAACCTTTTGTGTTGAGATACAATTTTCCGAATATAAGTTGAAGTGTCCTAATGTAATTGGATGTTTCATAATCGTATTCGATCAAAATGTATTTTCTTACAAAAGGATACTTCCATTTGGAATAAGATTCGTTTTACAGTTAATAGATTTAATTAAATTCAAATTAATGTTCGAAATGCCAAAATGCCACATGGAATTAATAAGGTACCGATAACGGGCGTTTGTAGGGGTGCTAACCCTTCCCTACACGTAACCGACTCCCGAACCCGAATCTCTTCAAAAAGAATATCTGGTACGTTTTTATGGTGTCCGGCCTACCAAAGTGGTCGATGGCGACTCCAAAATGATTTTTAAACAAAATAAATGAGGTTTTGGTAAAATGGAAGGGTAATTAATTAAAAAGATAAAATTAGTCAAAAACCCTGATTTTCCGAATTTCAATCGTCAGACTATTTTTATTCCTAAACCATAAAAAAACGGGCTTTCAAAAAACTGTCGCTACAGCTTGGCGACTCCACTGGAACAAAATTGAGAGTCATGTCTAATAATTAATTACACGTGGCATTTTGGCATTTTTAACATTAATTTGAATTTAATTTTTTCTAAAAAAATGTTCGATGGATTTTAGGAAGAATGTGGGTAGTTTTTGTGTATGTTATACCTGTCATTCATGCATAAACACTAAACCCAGGTTTTTCACCCTTAAGTGGGAGTAAGACAATATCTGACGTGATGCTCTTCAGCTTCGAGTTTGGATTTTTGTCTTCTTCTGGTATACTAACCTTACGCACCGTGGGGCTCACGCCTCCGTTGTAAGGGACATATACTACCGAATCGATGTCTTGCTGCCACAGTAGGCAGTAACGACAGTTCGGGAACCAAGAGTCTAGAACAAAGCCCATATTTTGTTTTAGAAGCCCACCCCATTAGAGCCAGACAGGGACCTAGGACAGGTGCTTCCGATTTTAAATACATTTCTCTGCATTAAATATGGTCATTTTAATTCAAATAATTATTAATCTCGTAGTTTATTTACCTTTAATATTAATTCGAGATACTAACACAAGTTTTTTTGTTTTGTTTGTTGTTTGTTTGTTTTGTTCATTTTTGTCATCAATTGCATTTTCATTTTCAACATCGAATTTGGAGTCAGTCAAATTTAGAAGTACTCAATATGTCACGAGGATTTAAAGTATGAGAGGATAATACTGTTGTATGGATCTGGTCTGAACAGACACGGCACGAAAAAGAGGATAGCCTTAGAAGAGGAGAAATATCAAAGATGAAGGGATATGCAAAGCTAACTACTAATCAGAAGGCATGTTTATCAGATTTTAAGCATATTTGGGATCAGTGGGACAACAAGATGAAAGAGTCATTTCGAGATGAATTCGGGGACATAGCCCTATTTCTAGAAATAAAGGTCGATCAGGAGCTATTAAGGGCTATGGCTCAATTCTGGAACCCAGCCTATAACTGTTTCACCTTTGGGCAAGTAGATATGAAACCAACATTGGAGGAATACGAGGTACTAATCAACTGCCCAAAAATAGAAAGTGACAAGATTTACACGAAATCACTCAACAGTACCGGACATTTAGGGTTCGTCAAAAGTTGGTAGCATTAACAGGAAAAACCAAGGAGTGGTGGGATCAAAGGTTGGCAAAAAATGATAGCACTGATCAAAATGAAGACAGACAACGAGTTAATTGGAGAATTCTCAAAGAACTGATACTGGCAAGTAGTGACGAACCGGTTAGAATAAGAAGTCTGTTTGCCTTGAGTATTTATGGCCTAGTAATCTTCCCGAGGACCCGTGAACATGTGGATTCATTGACTATTGGATTATTTGAACGACTGAGTAAAGGAGTTATCCCAGTGTAGGCAATTCTGACAGAAACCTATAGATCACTCACCAACTGCAAGAAGACAGGGGAAGCAAAGTTTTGGGGGTGTGCACAACTGCTAGAAGTATGGTTAAGGGGCCACAGATGGAATGCACCTTACAAGGGAGCTAGATACCTGGATACTTATTCACCGATCAGGGAACACTTAACTGACTGTGTCTTGGAAAAGAAGACTGAGAAGCACTGGATTAAATACCTCAAAAACTTGAAGGATGCAAATATAGTATGGAAAGCACCTTGGCTGAATACAAGCACAACCTTTCTATATCGTTGTGGGAACATGGACTGGGTTCCTTTACCAGGAATTTGGGGAGGAACAACTTATTGCCCATTGTTAATTTCGAGACAATTCGGATCAAGAAAATTTGTGCATGCTACTGCTGGAATGGCTAAGTTCGAATACGCTCACAAAACCAATGATTACAAAGGGCTAATTTTGCAGACCTCAAAGGCTTGGGAAGCACCGAGAAGGGTTTAGCCTTATCCAGGATCAGAAGTAATGGCAAGGTACGATGAGTGGAGGGCCCAGAGAGTTAATGACACCACGTTTCAAGAGATGCCCCAAAGAGCCGGAACTTCAACACAGGCAACTCAAGAGTTACCTTCAGCTTTAGAGAAACTCAGACATGACCGGGAGCAAGACTTGAAAAAGTATGAAAAAGGAGTTCAGGGTCTTAAGGAGGAATTAACAATGGCGCAGTTGCAAGTAGAGATCCACAAAGGGAAGGAGAAGAAGCTGGTGGAACAGAACAAGAAAGCGAACCGAGAATTGAAAGAGCTACGAGAATTGCACAATGACTACAAAGCCAAACAAAAGGGTGGAACGAGCAAAATAATAAAGAATTTGTCAGAAGAATTGGATGCAATGACTCGAGACAGGGATTATTATAAAAAGATGTATGACATAAAGACACGAGCAAGCAAAGAATCGAATAACAAAGCCAAGAAGAGGTTACAAGAAGAAGAAGCCCGAAATTTTGACTTGACTAGTCAGGTGACACAACTTGAAGAGTTAATCACCAAGTATCACAATGAGGATAAAGTCGAAGCAGAGATATCAAAAGAAAGAATGCAGAAAAGAATAACTGAGCTGGAAGTCATTGTTCAAGACTTGAAGGACAAGTTGACTGGATATGAAGGAGCAGTAATGGTAGAGAGCAGAGCATGGAAGGATAAATATGAGGTAGCCTGGCAAACGGTCCAGTGTCAGAACGATGAACTAGTGAGGTTAAAAGCCCAAGTCATAAGTATCGCTTCGTATGTCCAAATCCTGTCAAGGCAAGCTACAAACCCGTTGGAGCAGCCTAACATCGAAGAGGAACACGGGGAAGCTATTGTGCGTCTGTTGCACGAGTTAGTCAACTTAGGAGTTAGGGCTAGCGTTTTTGTATAGCAAGTTTATCCCCTCTATGTAATTAAATTTTCGGACGGATGTGGTGTTTCTAAGGAAGACTGGTTCCTAAATTTGATGTTCTTTTATTGCATTCATGCATTCATGCATACATGCGCATATTTATCCATTTTGAAAACTTATGATAAATAAGGAATTTAATAAGAGAAAGGTTTAATGACAGAATTCGCTCTAATCTCGAAAACGAACGCGTCGAAACGCAGAATCGTTTCGACAGGATCGAACAATCAATTAAATATTGTTTTACCCAAACCCATACAGAAATCATCAACCAGCTGACTACTCTTTTGGGCCCTGAGGAATCTGGGAAGGCCAAAGCAGCTGAAGGAGCTTCCAACGAGGTGAATGATCAAGCAGAGACAACGTCCCACATCAGGATGCAGCCAGAAAAACCTTCAACATCGAAGAAGGTCCATATCAACCTAGCTGGAGCAACACCAAGTCACCCAGTACACATTGGTGCAAACTTTGAGAATGCTGAAGAGGTGCCAGACTTGAATGCTCTTGATGGGAGTGGAAAAATACGTGCTGAAATTGAGCGCAAGTACGAGGAGCGCTGCAAAGCTCTAGAGGATCGTTTGATGGAACTGCAGAAAGCTAATGAGATGGGACCAAGAGCTGTGGAAATGAGCTTGGTAGCTGATTTGGTACTCCCCCCCCCCCAAGTTCAAAGTCCCAGACTTTGAGAAATACGATGGAACTTCTTGTCCCAAGGCCCATTTGACGATGTATTGCAGGAAAATGGTTGCTTACTTGAGAGATGAAAAGTTGCTAATACACTGCTTCCAGGACAGTCTAACTGGTTCAGCTGCTCGCTGGTATACCTAACTAAGCAGGGTGAATATCCGATCTTGGAAAGATTTGTCAGGAGCCTTTGTGGAGCACTATAAGCATGTCACAGAAATGATCCCGAGCCGAGTAATGTTGCAAGGGATGGAGCAGAGAAGTGATGAAATGCTTCGACAATATGCCCAAAGATGGAGAGATATTGCAGCGCAAGTACAACCCCCGCTAATGGAAAGCGATATTGCTCATATGTTCGTACAGACTCTGAGAGGACCGCTCTTTGAAAGGCTTATCAGCAATGCCACCCAGAATTTTGCTGACATTGTAATGACAGGAGAGCTGATAGAAGCCGCGATAAAGAGCGGGAGGATTGAAAGTGGAGAGAGTTCTCGCAGGAACTATAAGAGGAAGGATAACGAAGTGAATAATACAAGCACTTATGAGGCACCAAAAAACGTGACCATTACATCACCCGGAACCTCGGTTGGAAACTCTCAAAACTTAAACAAGAGGGATTCCCGAGGATCGAGAAATTATAGAATGAACTTTACACCCATCCCAATGTCATATGCAGAATTATACCCTTAGCTGCATGAGGCGGATCTGGTGAGACCGTATCATCTAACACCTCTACAGCCTCCTTACCCTCCATAGTACAAAGCACATAGAGATAAGGCATTATTTCATTCGAGATCGTGTCTAGAAATGATGTTGTTCTAGGAAATGTAGACACCTTGAACCAATTAGTGGATATCTTCACCAAACCTTTAGACAAAGAGAGTTTTTGGTCTCTTAGGCGAGAGTTAGGTCTTACTAGCCTTTCTTAAACCTTAGAGCATTTTTGCTGTTTAAAACTTTCTTGAATTTTGTTGATTTCTATGCTTTTGTGTTTTTGGCTATGGATATGACTCTTACCGCGTTTCATGAAGAGTGGTGTGGTCATGCTCTTGGTGATGATGCTATGGACGGTGATGAAGAGGATAAAGATGAGAATGAAGACGACTCTTAGGCTTTTGCATCTCATCCATATCATATCATATTAAGATTTAAGTTTATGCACATTTGTCTTTTATTTGTTTCCCTATGACTTTATGCTTTGAGGTTTATTCTTTAGGATTATGCTTTTAAGTTTAAGTTGGATTACTTTGTTGCCTTGAACCTTATGCTTTAAGTTTTGTAATATATATGTTGTTTTATTTATGCTTGGAATCATTTATTGCTTTATATCTTGCATATATTTGCTCTATTGATTTTGATCTAACAAATAGGGGAGAAATTGAGATTAAATTTAATTTTTTTTAAGTTTTTCAAAAACAAACTAACTTTTAGCCTTAAAGAAAGGGGGAGTATTTTTAAAGTCTTAAAATTTTATTTTTGGTTTTGTTATATCAAAAAGAGGAGATTGTAAATCATATATTTTGATTTTGATATAACAAGGATTTCAAGGACCAATTTGTAAAATTGAATAAATTTTTAAGTACTCAAAAAGACTCACAAAATGAAAAAGATTCAAACTTCAAATTGCTTCTAACTCAAAAACTAAAATCCTAAATATTTTCTAAGTGTTTTTGTACTCAAATAGCCAAGTTTGGTCCACGCGTATCGATACGCCCATAGTTGTATCGATACAGATTTTAGCTACTAGAAAACCTTTTTATACTTAATGGTTATTGGGTACCGATACGCGTGTAGTCGTATAGGTACGCCAATCATACCTGGGAACCAAATAGCCTTGGAGTATCGGTGCGACTTAATGCGTACCGATACGAGGTGCTTAGATTTGATAAATCTTTTGTAATAATTTTTTTATCGTTGCCTTGTCAATCTATTGGAACCATAAATTTGAATTGTTGTTATACCGTACCAATATGACCTTAGGCATACCAATACAATTTTCCGCTTACTAATTTCTCAGATTCCAGTGAGCAAAAACGGTACTGATACGGCTTAGCTCGTACTGATACCCCTTTGTAAAATACATTCCTCGTATCGATATGCCTTCTCGTGTGTCGATACCCCTTTTTACAACGGTTCTTTCTTTTTTTGACGGGTACCGATACGCTTGCTTGACTACCGATACGTCTAGCCACCAAACAACATTTATTGCGGGAAAAATGCAGCCCAACAGATGCATTTATGATCTCAGCTACCCAAACGGTTAGAAATATATGAGAGGGTATATAAACAAGTCTCCAAAGCTACAACAATTATTATTGATCAAGTCTTAAGCATTCAAACACAAATCCAACAATCTTTGAGCTTTTAGAGTTGAATTCTTGCAAGCATATAAGTGTTCATATTTGTAATCATTTTATTCAAGTATTGTGGTTTGAGTGAACTTGTATTTGGGAAAACACATCACCTTTGAGAGGATTTTTAGTTTGCTAAACTTCTTCTTGTAAAAGAGAGTTGTTCTCAAAGCGTTGGGTTAGAAAGCTTTGAGTTTGTAAAAGTTTTCCTCGAGCCTAGAAAGAGGGAAGAAATTCTTAGTGAATTTGTGAAAATCCTTAGTGGGAAGCTAAGGTAGTGGATGTAAACCTTGTTAGAAGGTTGAACCACTATAACTCCTTGTGTCTCGATGTTTTTATTTTCTAATTTGCTCCCAAATCCTTTTAATTTCCAATTCACCCCCTCTTGGCCACTTTCACCATTGATTGATCATCCTAACAGTTTATTTTGCACACCCCTACTGTTTGCATTTAAGACCATTCCTAAAGACACTTGCTATTTCATATCTTTCACCCTTGAAAATATACTATCTATTTTTCATCTCCGGTTCATAAAAAATACAACAATATGTATCTTGTGACATTCATATTATTAAATTTAATTAATATTTATAATTATCATGTTAAATTTAATTGAAATTTAAAGTCCAGATTTGTAACTAATTGTATGGCCCATTGAATTTTAGTTCTCAATGTTCGAATACAATCGTCTAATAAACTAATGCTCATATTTGAAAATTGAAAGAACCACATTCAAAACAAAACACCATTAGAACAAAAGCACACTTGGCTAGTTGGAGACACTACTCATCTTTGTTCCCCCATTTCCCTTAGGTCATGGGTTATAGACCCACTAGAAACATCCCTTCCCTTCCCTCCCCTTTAGGTAGGATTAAGATGAGAATTAGGATTTGTCAAAAAAAACACCATTATGACAACTTCAAAGATTTCAAATATGTAAAGAACAATTCCTAAAATTAAATGTAACCCCCTTGACCCGGCATAGCCTCTAGACCGAACCGATTGAGCTATATTAGGTTTGCGGAAGCAAACCGTGGAAAGATTATTCAAATTACGTCCATTTTTTCTTTTATCTTGCCTAGATGCAAATTTTTATCCTATGGTGATCATGAGGGCAACGATTCAAATCTAATTCATTTCGGACACCGATAGGACATTCAATTGCAAACACAAACATTTAGGTACCAAATTGAAAATCTGGACAATTATAAGGACTTAGCCAAATTTAAGATTACCAATCCTCAATTAATCAGATTACATTCTTGCTTGCCAAAAATCAGCTCAAAACGATCTTCCAAACTCATTCAATTGCATCCACAGGATTTGTGGACTAAAATGAAAGAATCAGAAACTTCAACCAACATATTAACCATAAAACGACTTCATGTATCAGTACATGAGCAAGTGTATCAGTACACTTACATTTCTCAAATCCCATATTCCAGTAGCTCAAAACTGTACTGATACCATTCCTCGTGTATCGATACACATGATTAATATTGGCTTACCCGTATCGGTATAGAGGCACGCGTACCGATATGCCTGGACCTGAAATGTCCCAAATTGCGTGTTTTACATGCTTTCAAGGATTTGAACACACACTAACATGCCATATTCTTAATCACGATCATATTAGGAACCAAATCATGCCAAAACATCATAGAAATAAGAGCAACACATGGCATCACACTTCAATTAGGCATGCTTCCTAAAAATAAGCCATCCAAAGCAATACTAAACATATAAGGTCACTTACAATCTCAATACAGCAACTCAAACTTGCTCAAACAGGTAGTTTAACAAAGCATCTTCTAAAACAACAATGAACCTCATTGCCTTTATTACTACTAGTCTAGTTTGGAAACCATACTTTCAAATATCAAGTCCTTGGATTTCGCCCTTGCTTGCTCACTACCTCCGACCTTTAATTCACTGCATTGATGGACAAAGAGAGCGTAAGCACACTAGGCTTAATGAGGAGTGCTAAAAAACAACATACCATAAATGCATTTTAAAATCGGTTAACAAAACTACTTTGAAATCCCATTTCAAAACATCATCATCATTTAAACTTTATCATGCCTTTCAAACCATGCACTTAACATTTCCAAATCATGCATGTTAAACCATATGCAACATTTATCATGTACCAACAACAAAATCCCATTTGCTAACACCCGATTTAAGCTTTCCCATGCATAACAAACCATATGCATGGCTTAAAGAGTGAACATGCATAAATCCCATTATGCATCACAAACCAATACATGATACATTAATAATTACACTGGCTTACAAGTGATCACAAACCAAGTCCCAATTACCAAATCATTACATCGGATACACGGATTCAACAAGTGTCCTCCCAACACTTCATACAATCTCAATCGACATCTCAAGGTTCACACACAGGAGTCTTCGGTACACATAAACCCCTCAACCGTTGTGACACTCATGGTGGAGTATTCGGTACACCGTATAAACCCCTCAACACCACTCATCGGTAGATGTATAACCCTCTAACAGGAGTCTTCGGTATCATATATCCCTTCAACCGTTATGGTACTTGGATGGAGTATTCGGTACACCATATAAACCCCTTGACATCCAAGGTGACTTTTTATAGTGCACTATCAATCATATTGTAGAACTAATGTTTTGATATAATAATTGAAAAATGTTTTGGACTGATTCAAAAAGTATTTAAAACAATTTCCAAAGCCCAAATAACTTGAAACTATGTTTAGGGACATTTTCAAAGGGTTTTACATGTTTTCAAAGGCCAAACTACACAAAACCGTCCAGGCGTTTCGAAACACCTTAGGGCGTTTTGATACGGGGATTCCAGTAGCAAAAATGTTTTGATACGAGTATCGAAACGGGCTTTCCCTGGATGAGATTTTTTTAGTAGCGTTTCGAACGGGCTATGCCGTTTCGATACGCCTACGTGGCTTCGACCTCAATGATCATAAACCCCAACGGCTATTTCCCAACTATCATTTAAATGTAGGGCATTTCGATACGGGTCTAGGCGTTTCGATACGCGTTCCAAAACGGCCAAGGGCGTTCCGATACGGGTGCCTTGTCAGACTGTAACGACTCTTTCTACTTAAAGGGTGTTTCGAAACGGGTTCGAGCGTTTCGAAACGGTGAGCTGCAGAACTGCATTTATGGTGGGAATTAAAGTCCTCAAAGGCTCCAATTCAACCCCAACGGCTAGTAACGGCTATAAACTCATCAAGGAGTATAAATGGGACCTCCAAGCATCAAGATATGGTTAATGCTCATATTGTCAATCAACAAATGATTAAATATTGTCTTAGTGCCTAAATTGTCAATTCTTGTATAGACAAACACTAGTGAGCCAAAATTATCAAATTTGCTCAAGTGTTTTAGGTTTTGGGTGAGTGCTTTAATTGTGCAAACAAACACCTATTAGAGGGATTTGTGTTTGCTTTCATTATCTCTTTGTAAGAGAGGGTTTGATCAAGGCTTTGGGTAGAAAGCTTGATCGGTGTAAAGAGTTTCCTCCTAAGCCTAGAAAAGGGGACGAATCAATAGTCGATTGATTGGAAATCCTTAGTGGGAAGCTAAGGTAGTGGATGTAGACCTTGGTTAGAAGGTTGAACCACTCTAAAATCATTGTGTTATTTACTTTTAAGCTTCCACACCAAATCCACCAAAAAATCCACCTCTCCACCACTTGGTGAGCAACATCGGTTGAACGAATCGAGCTCCTCACAACTCAACAATTGGTATCAGAGCTTGACTCAATTGAGGAGGATTCACATCCTATTGAGAAGATCCGGCAAGCTCGATCATTATTTCACCAACCGGCTCAATGGCACAATCAATCGACAAAACGCCTTTCTTTGACTATGCCCATTGGAAGACAAAGATGAAGTTCTTCATCAAATCAAGAGACTACAAGCTATGGGACATAGTTGAAGATGGTCCGTTCGTGCCTCAACGAATCAAAGCGGAGTGGAGTGCCGACGATCGCAAGAAGATGGAGCTTAATTGCAAAGCCTTGCACATCTTGTTTTGTGCATTTGGCCCATCCATCTATGAGAAGATGTCTTCTTGTGAGAGTGCCAAGGAGGCATGGGACAAGCTTGAAGTCACATACGAGGGAACCGATGAAGTCAAGAAGACCAAGATTGGGCTCCTCACCTTAGAGTATGAGAACTTCAAGATGGATCTGGAAGAGAACATCGAGAAGATGTTTGATAGGTTCTCCACAATCACCGATGGTCTCAAGGGCTATGGATATCAATCATGTTCTAATCTGATCAAGAAGCCAATAAAACAACTTACTAACAACCTCCAACATTCATTAAACCTCCACAACACCTCAAAAACACATTACTAACAACCTAGAAAATTAGAGGTTCACCTAGTTTCGAGATTCCAATGTTAAAACCAACTTATTAACATTATAAAACATCAAAATCATGTTCTAATCTGATCAAGAAGCCAGCAAAACAAATCCAAAATGAATATCAATCAATTTCACCAATTAAACCAATTTTCCACAATTCAATCTTCAAAATTCATTAGAAAACATATATAAAGGATCAAGAACGTGAGAATTTCAATAAAAAAAACCAATTTTTAGAGGAGAAGAACGAACCTTACCTCTAATGGATGAATTTCCTCTCAATTTGATGTTTTACTCTTGAAAAACAAAGGAAAAACAATGAGTTTTTGGAAAACAATATTGAAGAATCCATTAGAAATCAAGAGTTTAGTAAATCAAGAGTATTACCTAAAATCTTTGATGAAAAAGAGAGTGCTTGGCTGAAGGAATTTTGAGAGAAAACTTGAGAAAAAGAAAGTTACGTCAAAAGTTGTTTTAAAAAAATAGGCATAAAGTCAAAAATAGCCCCCAATGTTTCACCTTTTGGTCACTTTAGCTCCTATTCTTTTTTTGGTGCAAACAACCACCTAACGTTTCATTTTCGTTCAAAATTCACCCTCAATGGATGGAAACCGTCAGTCAACTAACGATCAACATCCTTCGATGACGTTGCATGTCTACAAGGCATGAGTTGCTGACATGGCGATAACACACGTATGGAGATGCTGACGTGGCACTTTGCTGACGTGGCATCACAGTTTTTTTCAAATAAATAAATATTTTTTATATTTATTCATTTATTGAATTTTATTCATTCATTTATTCATTAAATTCTTGAAAAGGAAGAGTTGAGGTTCAATCCCGAGTCTGGTTAGGGAATAGGTTAATGCCTAACCACAAGACCAACTTCTTAACTTTGAAAGTTAACACCACATGTATTATATATCCTCATTAACAATCATGGGGATGCTGTCAAAGAACAATAATCTAGGAGGAGGAAGAAGAAGAAGAAGCCATGCGCTTTAATAAGGATATATAATAAATGTGGTCTTAAATTTTAAAGTTAAAAGGCTAGTTTGGTGGTTAGGCATTAAGCCTTCCCCCACCAAACCCGAGATCAAACCTCAACTCCTCTTTTTCAAGATTTGGAATAATTTATTGCTTTAAAACCAATCAAATGATGCCACGTGTCATCGTTGATTGGTTAAAATTCAATTAATGAATAAATATAGAAATAATTTTTTTTGAAAAAAATTGTGGTGCCACGTTAGCATCTCCATACACGTGTCATCACCACGTCAGCAACTCATGCCTTGTATACATGCCACGCCATCGAAGGATGTTGACTGACGGTTTTCATCCATCGAGGGTAAATTTTGAACGAAAATGAAAAGTTGGGTGATTGATTGTACCAAAAAAAGAACATGAGCTAAAGTGACCAAAAGGTGAAACGTTGGGGCTATTTTTGACTTTATGCCAAAAAAAATAATCACTTCACTTTTTTACTAAATCCCTTCAATCCTTAATTAAAACTCATTAAAATAATCTTATTTGAGAGAAAT
Source organism: Hibiscus trionum (assembly GCA_030270665.1). Classification (NCBI taxonomy): domain Eukaryota; kingdom Viridiplantae; phylum Streptophyta; class Magnoliopsida; order Malvales; family Malvaceae; genus Hibiscus; species Hibiscus trionum. The sequence continues at coordinate 31,385,364 of BSYR01000026.1, read as the reverse complement.
TTCCGATAAAAACATTTAGGTTAAATAGCTCCTTAAAGATTTAAAGTTTTGATCCTTTTACAAAACAATCACTAAAAACAGTTTACATTTTTTACGTTTTGGTCACTAGCCCAAAATATCCAATTTCCAAATCTGATTTTCCAAAATTGATCGTACCAAAATTATTAATATAATAAATAAAGATTTTTTAACATTTTCCATATTTTTATCTCTCTCAAAAATATTTATTCCGTTTTAAATTCCCGAAACTGACTCGAATCTCTAATCCCGGTCCATCGGACCGTCTAATAAACTCAAAAACTCCTAGGCCCAAAACCGGAGCTTTACATTAAAATTCTCGCAATTTCTAAAAGTATTAAAAAGAATGAAAAACACTCGGAAAATCAAAACAAAAATACGAAAAAGAAAATCTAAAATTACAAAAATCCTATAGAAAACATTTTATTAGACCCAAAACCAACAAATGAAACAAATGAGCAGAATAAAAGATGGATTTCAAATAACATAAAAAAAAATTAGAATTACAGACCTATATTTAAAACCCCTAACAAAAACATCTTTTACAATTTCTAAAAATATTTAAAAAAATAATGAAACAAAGTTACTCACCGTATAAATTTGTGGTTGGAGATGTCATTTGTCACTTTGCCAAAAAATCTCAAACAAAATTTGATATTTTCTTCAAATTTGCTCTCTTTTTTACTAGTTTTTACTGTAATTTCCCCTCTGTCTTTTGCAAGTTTTTTTTATCTCCAAATTGAAGACTCTATTCCTCTATGGGAAGTTAGGCTTTTGTTGTAGTCTTAGATAATTTTTAGTGCAAAGTGGATTTGGGTCTTAAATTTAAGTTTTGTTTTGGACATGGTGAATGAATTTTTGGGCCAAAAATAATATTTACAATAAGCACTTTTAATTATTTTTTGGGCACATAAAAAAATTTAGGGTCGGTACCAAATATATTCTAATGCATTTAACAATCTAAACTTATATTTCAGGGTGGGCCCCTGCCCACCCTCAACAATATATAAATTTGCCATTGTTTAAGTCTAAATAATTTTAAAACGGTTAACTATTAACCATCATTTTTAGCGGTTGATTAACCGAAACCGTTTGACTCAATGGCGGATCAAGAAAAAATTTTGAGAGTAGGCTCCCATATATTAATAATTCAAAATTCTTTAAAGATGAAAATAGTAATAATTTTTTAATTATAATAAGAAGTATTAAAAAAGTATAACTAAAAATAAATTTTACAATTGTTCACTTCTATGCCTTATTTTCTGATATTATTGTATGATCTTTTGACCATTTCCTAAGATCATGTTTGTTAGGGGTGTTCATGGTAGGTTAACCGTACCATTGAGCATAAATAATTGGTTAACCGTTATAGCAATTATTAAACCGTAATCTAACCACTAAAAAACGATTAACCACTACTTAACGACTTGGTTACAGATTAACATGTAACCTATTACAAAAATTTTCAAATGTTTCACTATTTCTTTTAAGAATAATAAATTATATCTTCGATAAATATTGTTAAAATTTTTAGAAAAAATATTTAAATAAAGAAATCTCAATCACAAACTTCATTTTATGTATAAATCATTTCATAACGGTTAACCATTAACCATCGTTTTTAGCGGTTGGTTAACCAAAACTGTTTAACTTTAACGGTAGGTTAATTAACCGGTAAAATTTAACGGTTATACGGTTATGATTTATTTTGCACACCCCTAATATTTGCATTTAAGACCATTCTCGAAGACACCTGCTATTTCATATTTTTCACCCTTGAAAATATACTCGGTCTATTTTTCATCTCTGGTTCATAAAAAAAGCAGCAGTATGGATCTCGTGACATTCAGATTGTTAAATTTAATTAATATTTATAATTATCATGTTAAATTAATTAGAATTTAAAGTCAAGATTTGTAATTAATTGTATGGCCATTGAATACAATCGTCTAGTAAATTAATGTTCATCCCTTTGTGTCCTGGTGGCAAAGGTAGATGTTTATCATCTTTAGGACTCGGGTTCGAGCATCAGTAATGCATGTTGTGTGTAACGTCTTTGAAAAAACTAAGAAAGTTGAACATATGCTACCCTTACATTTCACTAGCATATTCAAAAAAAAAAAAAGCCACATTCAAAACTAATGCTCATTTTGGGTGCTATATTGGGGTAATTTTGGATGTAGAGGTACTAGTTTGGAGATTCACCCGTTTTTATGTTCGTATTTCAAACCGCATTAGTAAATGGTGGCCCCTTGAATTGAATCTAGCTCTTCATCGACGTTAAGTTCAAGTCAATGGTTAAGTGCAATAGTCAATGGCAGGTCCACAATTGGGGCACCACCGTTTACTTGAAGTCTCCATCTATCATTTCTTTTACAATAATTTATTGTTTTACGAAATAAAAATCAACGTTTACTTATTTTGCACTCCGGTTCTTGTTGATGAACAAAGTAACTAATTGGCTAAGGTTGATGGACGTGTTGAGCTCCGTCATCCAAGTGACGATTCTTCTCTCGTGCTTCAACTTGTTCTGTTTAGCAACAGCAAGCCCTGCAATTAGAGGAAATGAAACTGATCAACAAGCTTTGTTCCAGTTCAAAGCCAAGATAAGAGGTGATCAGCTCAGGGTCATGGAAACCTGGAACACTTCCATTCACTTCTGTCAGTGGCACGGTGTTACATGCGGTCGCAAGCATCAAAGAGTCACCAAGTTGGAACTGCAATTCCTTGGCCTCTCGGGATCTTTGTCACCGTTCATTGGAAATCTGAGCTTTCTCAGGGAGTTGAATCTTTCTGGCAATGGATTCTACAACCAGATTCCTCAAGTAATCGGTGGTTTAAGAAGATTGGAAACATTAGTTCTGGCCAATAACTCCATCAGCGGTGAAATTCCTTCCAATTTATCTGCTTGTTCTAAGCTTGCATCAGTTGATATGAGACTCAACCAGCTAACAGGAGAAATACCTGCTTTGCTAGGTCTCTTGTCAAACCTCAAAGTCTTGATTTTTAGTAGGAACAGCTTGAGAGGGAGTATCCCACCATCCTTGGGGAACTTGTCATCCTTGGAGGTACTTGGTATGGCATTTAATGAATTTACAGGGACTATACCTGAAACTCTTGGGCAACTGACAAATCTTTCAGTGTTTTACATAGAAGAAAATGTGATTTCTGGAGATGTTCCTGCTGCAATGTTCAATCTCTCCAATATAAGGGTCTTTGATATTGGTTCAAACAAGATTCAAGCTACTCTGCATTCCAACTTGGCAATTGTTATGCCATCTCTTGAGATCTTTGCTATATCGATAAACCAAATCTCTGGACAGATCCCGATTTCGATATCCAATGCTTCCAATCTAAAAGTACTTCAGCTTTCTGAGAACAAACTCAATGGACAAGTGCCTTCAGTAGAAAAGTTGGATAAACTGTCTGCGTTCCTCATAGGCGGAAACCCTTTGGGACATGGGAGAGAAGGTGACTTGAACTTTCTTTGCACTTTAGTCAATAATACCAAACTAGAAAGTCTAGATATAGGTAGAAGTAATTTTGGAGGCATATTTCCCGAATGCATTAGCAATTTTTCCACCACCCTTTTGAATTTAGACATAGGAGAAAGCAAAATACTTGGAAGAATTCCGAAAGGGATTGGAAATCTCATCAATTTGGAGGAGCTATGGGCATCACAAAATCAACTATCAGGTCCCATTCCCTTTGATATTGGGAGGCTTCAGAAGCTACAGAGATTTTTTGCTGATGCTAATTATTTATCTGGCATTATTCCTCACTCTATTGGAAATATAACAATGTTACTCGAACTTGCTTTGGATTTTAACAATCTTCAGAACAATATCCCTTCAAGTCTAGGTAATTGCCAAAATTTGCTTACATTGAGTCTTTCTCATAACAATCTTAGTGGAAGAATACCCCCTCAAGTACTTGCACTCCCATCCTTGTCCATTGTATTAGACTTGTCATCCAACTATTTGACTGGTGACCTTCCTGTTACAGTAGAAAAACTGAAAAATCTAGGTGAATTTCGTGTATCTCAAAATAGGTTATCTGGTTTGCTTCCGAACAACCTTGGTAGCTGTGTAAGTCTTGAAAAGCTGTTTTTGGATGGCAATTCGTTCCAAGGGCAGATTCCTTCATCATTGAGTTCATTGAGAGGCCTTGTGGAATTGGACATATCCCACAATAATCTCACAGGTATGGTTCCAAGATTTATTGTCAACTTTGGTGCATTGAAGTACTTAAATATCTCTTTCAATGATTTTGAGGGAGTGGTACCAAGTGAAGGAGTCTTTAAGAATTCAAGTGCTACGTTTGTCGAGGGGAACAACAAACTTTGCGGAGGCATCCCTGAATTACACTTGTCGAGATGTAACTTGAAATCATCTTCAAGAATTTCTCTTAAATTAAAAATCGCAATTGTTTTTGGGATGTTAGGTGTGGCTTTGGTCTTCTGTTTTATCCTCGTCGTACGGTTTAGAAAGAAAGAGTATCAGCCAGCATCAACTTGTCTAGACAATTCACTTATACAGTTATCATACCAAAGTATCCTAAGAGCTACTGACAGATTCTCAATACAGAATTTGATTGGTTCAGGAAATTTTGGCTCTGTATACAGAGGAATTCTTGAAGAGAGTGGAGTAACTATTGCAGTAAAGGTGCTTAATCTTCTAAACCGTGGAGCTTCCAGGAGTTTCTTAGCTGAATGCGAGGCATTGAAAAGCATTCGGCATCGAAATCTTGTCAAGATATTAACAGCCATTTCAGGTGTAGATTACCAAGGAAATGATTTTAAAGCCTTGATTTATGAGTTCATGACAAATGGGAGTTTGGAGGATTGGTTGCATCCGTCTACTGGTGTGAATGAACAGGAGACAATGAAAAACTTGAACATCTTCCAAAGAGTTAATATCGTCATAGATGTTGCTCATGCACTGGAGTATTTGCACCATCGTTGCGAAACATCGATCATTCATTGTGACATCAAGCCAAGCAATATTTTAATCGATGAGGAAATGGTTGGTCATCTAAGTGACTTTGGCTTAGCAAAAATCCTTTCTGCTGACAGACTTAAAAATTGTACTAATCAGTCAAGCTCCCTTGGATTAAGAGGAACTGTTGGTTATGTACCACCGGGTGAGTTCACTTCATTATTCAAAAGAAAATCACACAATTTAAAAGCAGTTTTTCATGTATTTGGAGGGTTTTCTATATGTAACTTTTTTTGAATTAATTGTAGAATATGGAATGGGAAGTGAGTTGTCGACAAAAGGTGATGTGTACAGCTATGGCATCCTCCTGCTAGAGATGTTTACAGGGAAAAGACCAAATGATGATGAAAGGTTCAAAGAAGGTTTAAGTCTTCACAACTTTGTTATGTCAGCTTTTCCCAAACAATTGTTTGAGATTATAGATCCAGTTCTTCTTCGAGAAAGAGTCGGACAGGGAACACTTGTAGACATTACTCTGGCTGGAAACAACCTAGGAAATGACAAACACCTTCGGTGCTTGAATTCGATACTCGAAATAGGACTTGCTTGTTCTGCTGAATCACCGAATGCGCGAATGGACATGAGTGAAGTTTGTACCAAGCTTTGTTCCATTAGAGACAAGCTTCATTAAACTCGATTACATCGGCAGGTTCTAACTTAAATATGATCCTCAATAATCAGGTAAAAATATCTTTTGTTCTTAACAAAATACTCAAATCATATCATTACTTAAGGCATATTTCCACTACTTTTGAGATAAATATTGCACTGTTCAAAAGATATGAAGAAGTAATAGAGAATTCCTTGTTTTGTTAATTTGCAGGTATCCAAGGTTCATATAGCAAAATGCTTCCTTATTTATGTTTTTTCTTAGAGAAATAAGCTGAAAAAAGCAAGTAATGAAACCTTTGGTTTATGTTCAAGTGATAGATGGAAAAGGAGACTTGTTTGCACTTTGCATTATTAATAATGGTGTTGGATTTCGAGACTGCAACTTATTATATCAGTGGCCGGTTATTCATGGGAACTTTGTATTCAATTTTAGCTTTTTTTTTCCATATAATTCCATGAAACACTTTTCAATTTAACCCAAGTAGTTCTTAGGTGATATTTGATAAATTAAGATGAAACAATCTTGGAAAAGCTCCAAATAGCTGTTCAGGAATAGTGCAAATGAGTTCTTAGGTGATATTTGATAAATTAAGATGAAACAATCTTGAAAAATTAAGATGAAACTTTGAAATTTTTAGTAATTAGTGGATCAGTTTTTTCAAGTTCGTGTCGAGTCTTTCAACTTTGACCGATACATTATATCGCATATGAAAAAATAAGAAGAAAATATATGTGAATATTATATATCGTTGTAGAAAGTCCTCTCGACTCTAGAAATTTTATCCCACTCAACTAGATCAAGTGCTCACTCCTAATTCTCACCACTTAGTCGATTCAATCATGGTATAAACCTTCACCATTCTGATACTCCCATGTAAAGAGTTATGTTGGATTAAAATTTCAATTGTGGACACATATGTAAAATGTATGATGCTATAAAGTATGACACAAAATCAAGTCATCAATTATATTAGGCGTGTCATAGGTATTAAAATGTCATAGAAATAAAAATGTAGATATCGTAAGATATATTTATAATTCAATGGGGTCAGAGTTATAAACCCCAAATAAACTATAACTATATAAAGAGTAGTGGTCACCAAGAAATAGGTTAATTTGTATTACTCTTGTCCCGTCATAGAGTTTTTACGACAAGAACTAACATATTTTCTTGAAAGATCACAACCACATTCCGGACGATTTCTATTTAAGGATTCAAGGTTTTTGTCCATCAATGAATTCAGGTTTATAGATCTTTGGTTAAATTTCATATTAATTTATGGTTTAATTTTAACAAGTGACATCAAAGCCTCATCATGTTGAATCATTGAGAATATATTGATTCGTTTTTAAGATTTTATAGGTTTGGTATTTGGATTAAAAATTAATGTTGAATCTTTAAATATTAATACCTAAGATTTTAGGTTTTCTCAAAGATTCTGTGAGAATTTAATCTGATGATGTTTGTTTTAATATGAAGCAACTCTATGAGTTGGGGTATTCTCCGACTGTTATAATTTAACACCTTTTCGAATAATTATGATGTGGTTGAGTAATTTAAACGGGAATTAATGAAGGGAATCAGGTTTGCACTTGTGTCGTTCTGTGATGCATACATGTTTTGTTTTTCATGATATCAAAATTTTGGGTTTATGATTCATGGGATTAAATCTCCCGTATAATGATTGGATCTATACCTTTGAATTTTGTTTCCCATGAATTAGGGATCATGGGATGGGATCATTCGAATACTTAGGGTTTATCGTTTCGGCAGGCGAAGTTTTGGATTTTGAATTTGGTTACATGACCGATGAAATTATTTTGGTGACTTTGAGATTTCAATTGTTTTGATTTGAATTATCTGTTTATGTCTGGAACTAATATATGTTTTGGTTTTAGAAAATATGTTATTAATCTTATGAATTTTATATTCGATTCGGTTTGATAAAAAAAAATTATTTTAAATTATAGATACATTAAAGTATCATGTGATCATTTTATGAATTATTCTTTATTATGAGACTTATAATTTTGACTTTTGGCCAAAATACTAATTATTTTAAATTCATTTTTTTGGTGATTTATGAAATTAAGGATTGAAATGCACTCAGTTTAAATTATATATTTTACCTTCAGGTTTATAGTGAAAATCTTGTAAATGCATGTTAAAGGAATTCGTGTGAAACAGTCAAAGATTTCAGTTTTTTCGATTTTATCTTTTGTGTTCCCAGGAGATATCAAATCGCTATTGGAATCTTTTTTTGAACTGAAGGTGGTATTAAGCTTAGAGTGGATACAATTGGTGCCTTTCGCGGTGCTTTGGTCAGTTTGGCTCTTGAGAAATGAGATTATTTTCTCGAACAAAATCTTTGATGGTGTTCAACTATCTTACTTAATCAAATGCCGGCTGTCTTATTGGTACAAAGCGAAGTTTCCGGATTGCCCCATCTCTATGGAAGCTTTGATAGCCGACTTCTCCCTGGTTTCTTCTTGGGTGAGTAAGAATGTGGTGAAGAATCCTAATACGACATGGACCCCCCCCTAATGGTTTTCTGAAAATGAATACGGATGGGGCTGTATCCAAGGATCTTAAATGTGGCATTGGGTGTATACTTCGAGATAAGAGCGGTGCAACATTGTGGAAACTTTCCTCTTCAACGTTGTGCTCGCCGCCGTCGTTCGTTGAATTAGAAGCTATGGTTGTCGGACTGTCACATTACTATAACTCTGGTTTGGAAAAAAACTTTCGGCTGATACTGGAAACAGAATGCAAGGAGGCGCTCGAGTGGTGCAAGAACGTCTCATCTGCTCCGTCGCAGGTACGACAGAAGGCTCAGGTGATTTATGAACTCACGTCAAAATTCGGGTTATGTGTCAGATGGATCCCGCGCAGGTGCAATATGGAGGCCGACGCATTAGCGAAAATAGGAATTGGAAAAATGTAAGAGTACTCAGGCATTGACAGCTAAGTTTCTACCATTTTCTTTTTCTGGTTTGAGGGCTAGGTGTTTGCTACGATGTGGCTTCTGAGTTTTTTAGAGGACCAAACTATCTTATTGTAATTGAACTTTTGAATCTTAATAAACAATTTTAGTCGGGCACTCTTTTCCCCTTCACTAGTAAGGGGTTTTTAATGAGGCCCTTTATATTTTTCAAAAAAATAATCCTATTTAGACAACCTTATTTTGGGTTATTTCAGAAACTTAGGTGTTATAAAAAATTTCAGTTTTGACTGTCATAAAATTTTAAATTTGAATATCGATATATTTATATTATATATTTTTAAGATAAATCAATTGAAACATTAAGTCACCAAAGTGACCTCTATTGTGGAAATTATTTTATTTTAAAATGTATAAGGGTTTGCGCATGTAATTCAACTTACGTTAGCATTAATCGACCCAAAGGAAGGTTAATAATTAACATTATTACATGTGCAACTGTGGTAATAAACATGTGATAATTATCTAGTTTTATATGTGAGCAATAAATCGGCCCAAAAGAAGATTTCTGTTTGACATGTTCTTATTATCAATGTTTGATTACCGTGCCAAGATATCACTTGCAAGTTAATATTTTGTCCAAAGATGAAATATTAATGGAATGTCCAGTATCTTGATATGAGGTTTACCTTTATTCAGATTTATTATTATTTTGCTTATTTTTGAAATTGATCGAAAGATGAAGGAAAATATTTTAAAACAAATAAATTCATATTTTGGCTTCGAATGTTTAATGTTTTAATAGGTTAATTGAAACATAATGTCACCAAAGTGACCGCTTTTGTGTAGATTAGTTTATTTAATATATTAAGATGATTATAGGTTTTTGTAATTCATGCGTTTATTATTTGGGCCAAAGAAAAGTTAATATTTGGCAGAATTACAACGACAACTGTGGTGATAAATGTGTGACAATTATAAGGTATTTTATGTGAGCAATATGTTAATCCAAAGATTAATATATTGTTTGACATAGTTTATTGTCAATGTTTGATTGCTACAACAAGAATACCGCTTACAATTAATATTACTATCCAAAGAATTGATATTAATGTTGTGCTTGATATCTTGAGGGAACTAGAAATTATTTTGAATTTATTTATTTACTGATGAATATTTATGTGAGGTTTTTTTATTTATTTATTTTTGTTCTATATTTAGGTAATTAATTTTTTTCTGTTACAATATCTGTTAATATACATTCTACACTCATGTTTAGTGAAGTTAATTTCAAGGGATAGAAAAGACATTTACATATTGTATTTGGTGGTTTTTATAAACATAGACTTTGCATTAAGTGAAGAATAACTTGCACCTCCCACTGCGTTAAGCATCTATAAAAGGTATTTTAAGAGGTGAGATCATTCAAATCGTATGAGTCTAATGATCATAAAATACGACATTCTAGATGTCTTTAGGAGCACAAATCTAAAGAGATTAATCATATCAAGGGTTTCCTTGACAAAATTAAGAAATGTTTTACCCAAAACATTAAGGTTAAGATGACATCACTTATGTCTTCTTTAATATCTATGAAATATAAGGGTCAAGGAAATGTGAGGTGGTACATTATGAAAAATATTTAATATTGCTTCAAAATTTAAGGCACATAAGATCGAACTTTCTAACAATTGTTTGATCTTATGCTTTTGGTACCGCTTCCTATACTGTTTAATCAATTCAAGAAAAAAATAGTTACAACTGCCAAAAGGAGAAATAGACTCTAATTAGACTCGTTTCTCATTGTGTTCAAGAGGAAGAAAGTTGAAGCATTATAAGTGTAAAAGTATTTATTTGGTTAGTGCTCATTTAGTTAGTCTCTAAAAATAAGGGTAATAAAAGAAAATATTAGAATAAAGTTGCTAAGGGTCCTACTCAAAAGAAACAACAATAAGTTACAAAGTGTTGATTCTTTGTATAAGTTACGACATATGTGAAGAAATTAAACTTCAAAAGCAAGCAACTACTTTGGTTATTTTGAGTGATCCATGAACAGTAAGTTCTATGATCACACAATTAGGAATTATTTAAGGAGAGATATAATATTTTTAGGATATTGAGTTTGGAGGGAGAAATAAGGTTAGATACATTGCTTTTGAGGAGGAATTGAATTATAATATAATTCCTACTATTATTTTAATGCCCCCAGTTTTGGGCCTAGAGGTTTTTTGGATGGTTTTAGGGTCCGTTGGACCAAGACTAGAGATTCGTGTTAGTTTCGGGATGAGTTCAGGGAAAACCTATTTTGGAGGGTGATAAAAATATGGAAAAATTATCTAAAATAATTTTTAATTTTATAAAAGGTTTTGGTGAAATCAATTTCGGAAAATGATATTTGGAGTTAGGACATTTTGGATATAGTGACAAAAATGTAAACTTTGAAAACTATTTTTAGTGACTGTTTTGTAAAAGGATCAGAACTTTGAATGTTTAAGGAGCTATTTGCCTAAAGTCTAATATCAGACTTGTATCCCTTAATTGGCTTATTTTAAATAGTTTTTAATCAATAAAATAGGTTGTAGGAATTAATTGATGGTTATTTCATTCAAACAAATTTGACGTAACTTCTTTTCTCTCAAAAGCTTTCTCTCAAATTCTCTTCAGCCAAACCCTCATTTCTTCTTCAAAATATTAAGGTAAACCTTTGATTTCTTTTATCTTTTGTTATCAAATGATTTTTTATTGTTTTCCTATCAAAAGCTTATTGTTTTAATCTTGTTTCTACATGAAAATTTATCCAATTGAGGGGAAAAGTGTCCATTAGAGGTGAGCTGCGTTTTTGTCCTCTTATGTAAGGTTCTTTACTGAAATTCTCAAGTTCTTGATCCTTTATATATGTTGTCTAATGGATTTTGATGTTTTAATCATGGAAATTTGGTTTAATTGAGGTTTAATTGGTGGATTTGTGTAATTTTCGTAATGAATCTATTTTGTTGGGTTTAAGGTTGACTTTAATCATGATTTTAAAATCTAATAATGCTAAGATAAAAGTTTAAGCATGGCAATCCCGAAACTAGGTGAATCTCTAGTTGTTTAGGTTGCTATATTTGGGTTTTTGTGGAGTTGTGGTGGTTTTGTGAATGCTGGAGGTATAAGGTTGATATTATGATGATTTTGGATGTTAATCAACGATAATAGAAGGTTGAAAGTGTTAGGTTTTGGCTGGGTTAAGTTTGGAGGTTAATCGATGTTGTTTTCGGTTGTTTCGGATAAGCGATTGGTAGTTTTTGGCAAGACAATATGGTGGAATTGCTTGCTGGGACTTTGAATGCATTAATCCTCTGTTGTTATGTGGTTAAAATATGGGAGGTTGATCCGAAGGAGATCAATGTAGCTTTGGAGGCTTCAGTCGCTTAGTTTCGCGTTAGCAAAGTGAGGTTTCGCGTGCCAGTGAGTGAAAACGTGGATTTCAGCTTTGAAATGTTTTAAAGGTGGTTTTGGGAACTTAGATTTAACCTTGAAATGCCTGTCTAAGTTCGGAAGTAAGTATAAGAGGTTTTCTCTCTCGGTTGTGCTATTATGAAATGGTTTTATACACTTAGTTTTGATTTCATGTTATCTACTATTAAAGTATGTGATACACTATTTTTAAAGATGAGATGATAAAGGATGCACATGGTAACTGATCCTTGTAAGTATATGTTTTTATACTTGTAGTTTAAAGCATGTGTTGATGCTTTGGAAAATGGATTAATGATGATGCTTGAAAAATAGTGAGGTATATGATTAAATGTGAATTATATTGGCAAGTGATGTGGTTTAAAAATGTTATCAGATATAGTTAGCCGGCTATAGGATTGAGTGCACTATAAATAAGTCGCCTTGGATGTCTCGTCTCCATCCATGTACCCTAACGATCGAGGAGGTTAGCGTCTCGTCTCTTGTTAGTGAGTTAAGCATCTAACCGATTATTGGGGTTGTTGTCCTCGTTGGTCGTGATTGTACCATTATTCCGGTTAAGATGGCTTGAAGTGTTATGAGAACACTTGTTGAATCCGTGTATCCGATATGATATTTTGGGAATGGAACTTGGTTAATGATCACTTATAAGCCAATATAATTGTTGATGTATCATGTTTTGTATAGTCGGATTTATACATGTTTACTCATTAAGCTTTGCATATGGTATGTTATACATGGGAATGCTTAAATTGAGGTTAACAACGTGAGTTGTTGTGGTTTAATGATACATGTTGCATATGGTTTAATATGTCGATTTTTGAATGGTTAAATTGCATGGTTTCTAAAGGGCATGATGTCTAAAATGATGATTTGAAGTAATTGAAATGAGACTTCAATGTGGTTTTAGAAAATAGCTTTAAATGCATTAATGGTGTTTTGTTTTTGAGCACTCCTCACTAAGCTTTATGTGCTTACGCTCTCTTTATTCATCAATGCAGAGAACTAAGGCCTGGAAGGCAGCGAGAAGCAAGGGATCAAGAAAGACTTCTTTAATTGAAAGTATGTTTTCAGTTTAAACTATGAGTAATAAGGGCAATGAGGTTTCGTTGTGTTTTTGGAAGATATGTGTAAACTTCCTGTTTTGAGCAAGTTTATATTGTTGTTTTGATTTTGTAAATGGTCTTTGTATGTTGGTTTTGCTTGGGATTAATATTTTGGTTGCTGAATGGTTTATTCACTAGGAAGTATGCCTCTAGATTTTCTTTAAAGCATGATGGTTGATTCTTGATGATATTTTTGTGATGGTCCGGCATGGTTTAGTCTCTAATATTCATAAATTTATGTTTAAGGCATGTTGGTATGAGTTGAGACCTTAAAAGCATGAAAACCCAGCAAATTGAGACATTTCAGGCCCAAGCGTATTGAAACGCATAAGGCCGTATCGATACGGTGATGCTAAAATTGGAAAGGTGTTTCGATACGATTTGAGGTGTATCGAAACGGACCTTGAGTTATTTGGCTACTGGACTTTGCGTACCAGAACGTTTAAAACTATATCGATACAGGCCCGTGTATCGAAACACTTGGAGCTATTTCGGTAGGGGGCGATATAGGGTTGATTGTACCGATACATTCGGTAGTTAAGTTAGTTATTGAGATGTTTAACACTTTTGTTTTCTTACGTTTTAGTCCATGATTGTTATGCATGCAACTAAATGAGTTTGAATGATCTTTTATAGCTGAAATTTGACATGTATGCATGTAACCTGACTAACTGAGGATTGGTAAATCTAATTTCAAGTAAATCCTTATATTTTTTTAAATTTACAAGTTGGACCCTTAATGTTTGTGATTGCAATTGAATGCCCTATTGATGTCCGTTTGAGCTGAGATTTGACATCGTGGTATGAAATATGACTAGTTAAAGGTTGGTAACTTTAAATTGGCTAAAGGCCCTATAATGTGTAAAAAATTACGTTTCGGTCATCGGAATAAGTATGTTGTCAAACAAATATCTAATCGATGTCTGATTGAGTTGAGGTTTCTTCCGCTACGAGTACAAATCACATAGGATGATAATGTGCATCTAGATAAGATATAAATAAAAAAGTAGGGTCATTTATTGAGGTAAACTTTCCCGATTTACTTCAATATTCCCCGTGTGACTTGCTTGGTTCGTTCTCGCGTCTAGACCGGGTTAGGGGATTACAATTATTTTTGACGATGTTTAGGTTTGCATACCCATCATTAATCAAGAAGTGAATCAAGTACCTCAGCAAAACAATGTTGAACAACTCTCATTCAAGATAAGGTAATTGTTTTAGAAGAACAAACTCAGCAACCTTAAAAACAAGTGTCATTAAAGAAATCCTCGAGAGGATGGAGAAATACTATTCGATATTATTATATTGTATTCCTTCAAGAAAATAAAAATAAAAATGGAATGATAGAAAATGACTCAATCATTTTTTTTAGACCATAAAAGTTTTAACTTTCAAAAGTGGATTGATGTCATACAAGAAGAGTATAATTTTATGCAAGACAATAAAGAGGTCGGATTCGAACTCAAGGGGCCGAGGCGAAACGAATGATGAAATTTAGGACCAAATGACAACCATCTACAGTCATCGACGGTGAACGATGGAAGACATTCACGTCATAACGCTGTCAAAAAATTAATGGAGGAGTGATAAAGAAACATTCAATGTTTAAACTGAACGTTTTGAAACTTCAGTCACTAAAATAGATTTGAAAGTAAAATTAAGTGATGTTTTACGTAATTTACCCTTCAAAATAATATGGACTTTTTAAGTATTTATTCTAAAAATTAGAGCTACAAAAAGTTTAATTTGATTGAAATTATTAGACCAAATAATTGGGACTCCCGCTCTACGTGTACAACAGTCCCTGGCTGCCATCTTAATTGGGGCCTATCCAAAAATATACAAAAACCTACTTTCCCTCGCATTCCTCTATTCCACTTCAACTCTCTCCTGCCGACTATGGCTTCTAGGTTATCTCGCATCTCCTTTTTCACCTTTAATTAATGGAGAAACACCTATTTCTATGAATGCTTGTACTGATATACTTTCACTTTGTGTTTGGTTTTCATTTCCAAATATGAAATCTGAGCTTCCCTACTTTCAGTCAAGCCATTAGTCATGGCGCTGGTAAGTTCTTGTTTATGGACAAGTGATTTCAAGTAGAATTCAGAGTGAGAAACCTTAATTAGCATATTGGATTTGTATTCTCACCCTGTTAAATTCAATTAGTTGATCAATTTGCAAATATTAATAACGACCAGCAATGGATCTTAACTTTGTTGCTTTCGGTTTCGATTGTGATCAATTAACTAGTACTAAGAGAAAGATCGATGGCCAGAGATTAAGTGTGTATCATAGATGGAGTTGATAATATTTTTTCAAGTATTTAATAAAGTGTACTTGGAGGGATTTTACTATAATTTATAGGGAAAACTTTATCCTTTTAGTTGGTTTGGATTAGTAGCATAACTTTTGTAGGGTTTGGCTGCGGTGTTTGATATTGGAATTAACTTTTTAAGTCACCTGTTTGCAGGTATTGCAAGCTGGAAAAATAAATAAAAATACCTTCAAGGCTATCATTTCTACAGAATATAGTGGTGTGGCTATCAAATTGGTTGACAACATTCAGATGGGTGTCACTCTGTCTACCATGGATAGACTCCAAACTCCCCACCATCTTTCCACACTGTCTTCACCTGAAGTAACCCAAACCCCACCGGCTAAAACCACCAACAAAAATGGAACCTCTCTTGTTCACCTTGAATGCCATCGTCATATTCAAAAGCTTTCAGCTTTACTCCAACAGGGCCAAACTGAAGCTGCCCAAACCCTCACAAAATCTCTTGTTTGTTCAAAATCACCACCCCATGTCTTCAATCTCTTCTCTGTTACCTCGCCTTCCTTGAAACTCGATTTCTCGAATATTCTCTTTTCCTTGTTAGCTCAATCCAAAATGCACAGTGAAGCCATGGAGTTATATAGGGCTTTAAGGAAGGAAGGTATGCAACCTTGTATAACTTCTCTCAACTTGTTGCTTGACTCTCTGGTTTCTTTGAATAAGTTTGGTAAAGCCCTTGATTTGTTTGAAGAAATAATAGGGTCTGGCTTTAGACCTAATAAATTCATGTATGGAAAAGCTATTCAAGCTACTAGGAAATTAGGGGACTTAAAAAGGGCTAATGAGTTTTTGGATTGTATGAAGAACAAAGGGGTGAGTCCAAGTTTGTTTATTTGTAATGTTTTGATTAGTGGCCTTTGTAAGGAGAAGAGAATTAGGGATTCAGAGAAAGCTTTTAATGAGATTTCTGAGAGAAAATTGGTGCCTAGTTTGGTTACATATAATGCTCTTATTGATGGATATTGTAAGGTTGGGGAGTTAGAAAAGGCTTTTGATTTAAAAGAGAGGATGGTAAAGGAGAATGTGGAGCCTAACATTGTTACTTTCAACACATTGGTTAGTGGCCTTTTTCATGCCTGTAGAATAGATGAGGCAAAAAAGGTTTTGAAGTAAATGGAAGCTCAAGGATTTGCTACTTATGCGTATACTTTTTGATGGGTTTTTGAAGAGTGGGAATGTTGAAAGTGCATTGGCTTTGTATGAAGAAATGAGTGAAAAAGTATTTGGGATCAATAGATATACATTAAACTATTGGTTGAATCATTTGTGCAAGGAAGGGAACTTCGAAAAAGCATAAGAGGTTTTGCAGAACGAGATCGGAAAAAGGTTTGTTCCGAATGAGGTAGTGTTCAATACCATTGTGAATTGGTGATATGAATCGAGCCATTTCTACAGTTGAGCGTATGGAAAAGCTGGGCTTGAGGCCTGATTGTGTTACATTTAACACGTTGATCGGCAAGTTCTTTGAAATCAAAAAGATGGAAAATGCCGAAGAATGGGTAAAAAAGATGAAGGAAAAGGGTGTTTTACCCACCGTCCAGACATGCAACATTCTAATTAATGGCTATGGGAAAATGAATGCAGTCCATAAGTGTTTTTCCATTATAGAAGATGTTGGAAATCCGATGGACCCACCACACCTACTATGGAGGACCTAACACTGACCACTAGTGCGACACTAACTCCCTGAGTCGGTTAGACTTTTTATTTTCTAATTTCTTAGTACGCAACAATTTAGGTGGTAGTGTTGACCATACACCATTTAGTCTGTAGGACCGGTCATATACTATTCAGGCGGCAATGCCGACTATATATCATTCAGGCGGCAAAGCCGACCATATAGTAACCAACACAAGTGCACTAAGAAACATAAACTAAAACTTAACCAGGAAACTTCTAATTACAAAAGCAAGTAATAATTTTATTAATACACAAAAGATATTACAATGCAAACACGTACCTCACTATTTCTCTAACACTAACTCACTGACTTGCTTCACTCACTCTTGCACTCACCACTCTCTATCTCACGTGTACACCTCACTTGCACACTTGCACCACTCACTCATACTCTTTTAACTTGCACCTACACTCACGTCACTCACACCTCACATGTCTCTTAACTTGCACACAGTACACAACCTATTTATAGGCCATCCATGTCGGTTTAGGCTTAAATATTTTACATTAATTAATTATTATAATACTATATAATGGGGAATAATTCTAGAAGAGTGGAAAGCTATATATACTTGATACCTTTAGACTTCTCTAGAATATTGGGGAAAAGATGAGAAGTCGGTGGCTTATTTAACACTTCCCCTCAACGACTTCTCGCTATGGATGATTTGCATACCATTTCAAGTGTTTCTTTGAACTTTTTAAACTTTTGTCTAATCATGTTCGTCTTTGTTTGTTGTTAAGTAGATTGCACTCTTTTCCTTTGTCGTCACTTTTTGCTTGAGAACTTTTTTTCTTATAGGCTGGCTTCGATCTTCTTTTTTGTGTGATTTATTTTCTTTCCCACAATGATCATTGTTCCCTTTTTTTTATTGGAGCACTTACTTTTCTTAAATTTGGTGAGAGATTCAACAATAGCAATAACATAAGCGAGATCTTGTGTACCTCTTCTCTAGATCTCCAAATTGGCCAAATTATGTAAGTCATCATAGAAAGACTCCTTATCGGAATAATCAAAGATCGCCATTAGCACTTTGGAAAATTCTTTTGCCCAGTCCCATTTCTCTACATTCTTGGGATAAAATTGACATTGTAGCTCCTTTTTGAATTCCTCCTGAGTAGGAATGGTGCAAATTGCCTTCTTTATTCTACCATGCTTACGCCATAACCATAGCAGTGCAACATCTTCCAAATAAAGTAAGGCATGGTCGATTTTCCTGGCATCCTCCATGACATTTGAAGCTTGGATGTATTGTTCCAAGCTCCACCAAAATTTATCTACATTCTTCTCGTTCCTATCCTCTTTATACGACTTGGGTTTACAAACCTCCACTTTCAAAGGAGTTGAAATTGAGTCGAATGAGGTTGCTCCCTCAGCATGAGCTAGTGCCTTCCTAAGAAGCATTATCTCCTCATTAATATTTTTAAATTCTCCACGTACCATCTTAAGCTCTTCCCTTAGAGTTTTGTTCTCTTCTTTGAGGATAAGGATTTCACTAGAAAAAATGTCATATTTTTGTGAACACTTACCAGTAGCCTCATTTAGAGCTCCCAACATTTTTTCGCAAAGGTCATAGACTTTCACTTGGCTTGGGCGACGCTCCTCAGATGTAGGTTGATATACAACCGTCTTCTATAGAGTATTATCTTTCGAGGGTGAGCTTTCTCTTTCTTCACTTGGATCTAATGCTTGCTCTTCTCATTCTTTATTATCTTCTGAAAGTTCTTTTAAATCATGAGGTTCTAGAAGCTCGATCTTCTTAGGTGACCACCAAGAATAAGCTTCATCAATCACCAAATTCCTTGAAGTGTAGCACTTGCAATTGGTTGTATCACAACATCTCCAACATCTCTCATCATTGGAGCACCCAGAGTCATCGAGTCAACTCAGTGAGTCAATCCGAGTCTGCTGATGTCAGCGTTGACTCTGACCCCGTTGACCTGCTGACGTTAGCGTTGACTTTGACCATTGACCAAAAAGTCAACTTTTCTGGAAACTCTCGTTTTATGTTTTTCCACGCCCTGAGTCCAGTTTTGAAGCCTGTTTTGTGAAATTCTAACCTGAATACTTCCAAATTTGACCTTAATCTTGAACATGCATTAGATCATTAATATTTTAACAAGTGGTTATTTTGAATAACGGACTGATATAAATCCTTGTCTGCCTGAAGGTACTCGAGACTCCCTCGATCGTTCGTCTGCTCAGCCTAGTTTCTCCCGATCCGCTCCTTTGCGCATCCCGATAGTCACTAGTATGAACTTGTAAACACTGTCAGCTATTTAAGTTATCACTTGTTTCGGGTAGTGACCATAACTCATACTTGATCTAGGATCTAGCACTGTGGCAGATCGTAGTGAGGCAGGAGCCCGATAGATTCTCTGACCAGCTTTTGAGGGTTCCATGTATGCTACATTTATGTTATATATATGTATATATATGGATTTTGGAATGATTCTCTGAATGCACAATAGAGTGTTCTTTTACTTGAAAAGCATGACTACTTGAAAGCATGATTACTTGAAAAGCATGATTATGATATGTTGAAAGTCTGTCTATCGTGATATGTTGGAAAGTATACCTCACGTCTGATTTGAACTAGAGATATCTGGTTTCTAGATGATAGAAATATTACATGTCTGTTGTTTGAACTCTTTTGATGATGTATATTAAACTGAGTTGCTCTGCTTGGGGTATACTCTTGGGATATGATTGAAGTGTCTGTAGGTACAACCCTGATCCAGCTGGTAAAACCTTCGGTTAAGCTCCTACGTCCAATGGGCCGAGGGTAAGACTTTTTGGGTAGGCTACTACGCCCTCGGGCTTAGGATAAGTCCTTTAGTATGCAGTTCATGAGGAATTGCATTTTGGTGTTCGGTTGGAGGGTAGATAGGTTAAAATGGAACTTTGGTTGCACTTATGACATGTTTGAATTGTCCTATGTATATCTGAACTGTATATATATGTTTCCTTGCAGTTATTGGAACACACTGAGCTCCCTAGCTCATGACCCAAACCTTTTCCTTTTCAGATACTTTTGGGTAGGCTACCTTGGACTCAGTACTTGGAGGATCGACACATTATTACTGGTCTTTTATGTAATGTTTCTATCCACCATACTGTCTGTATTGGGTGACATGAGCCTATATTTTGATACGATATATTTTACTAAATAGCCCGACGTCACATAATTTTGTATTAAACCTTGATATGGTTCTAAACTACTACTTGATACTTTATCCTGTGGTACGTGATTATCACCCATTATGTGGCTTTGATATGAAATGCTATTTTGAAATGTTGTAGTATATATATTGTGACCCCTTGAAATTCAGGTAAAGTGCATAAGCATGTTCTGGGGGTTACAGTCACGATCGGTTGCTTCTTTGAAAGCCAAGTAAACGTAGTATCTCCCACAAAGAACACATATCACGATGTACTTTTCCGATCTTCTATGTCTCTGCACCAATCATTGTCAGAGTACCCAACCAATTTGTAATCTTCTACTTTCGAGTAGAACAACCCAAGTGACATCGTTCCTTGGATGTACTGTAGGATTCGCTTCAACGCCTTCCAATATGAATGAACCGACTCATCCATGAACCAACTTACAATGCTGACACTTAATGAAAGATCCAGCTGTAGAGTGTCCATAAGTTTTATATTTTGTACGTATCCCTGCCCTTATTAACTGTTGTTCTTAAGCCCATCTAGGCATATTTAAGAGCATTGCATGCATAATAGCAATATTTGCTCTTTTACTATGCTTTTATTGAATATTCTATGTTTGGTTAAGAAAAAAATACTATTTTAGTTTAGTTTTCATTTTCAGGTGCTGTAGCTGAGTAGAAGAGGAGACGACATGAAAGCAGGGAGCAAAAGAAGATTACTGAAGCAGTTCCAGACGTCGCCGTAGCAGCATTGCCGCTGAGTGTCGCCCAGACATGAGTTAAACCGACTTAGTCAAGATGGGTTGCGATTGAAAGAGAACAATTCCCTGAGTCCAACGGGCCCAGTCTTGCAATTATCTGAAGCCTGTAGCGGCTTGAAGAACTGATTGAAGATTGATAAGTAAAGTGACTTATCTTTACTTGCTGAAGAAGGTAACGTCCAAGGAGTCTACATTCAAGCCAAAAAGGAGTCAACATTTAGTGTAAAGTTACTTTAAGGACTTCTACTCCAAGGAGGACTCAAACTTAGGCCATGAGCCCTATATATACCCAATATATGTGAGGGTATAGGGGCATAGCGGAGAGATAGATAGATTAAGTGGGGGTATTGGAGGTCGTGACCCAATTCTCTCTTAGGGTTTAGGTTTTTGTATGTGAAGTAGTTGTGAGAAATGGTTGTAATAGTTTAAGTTGTGTTTTGCAATAAAATACTCTCAAGTTTGCTTAATTTATGTACTTCACTTCTTCAATTAGTTCCAAAAGTCCAGTTGAAAAAATCCATTTGACGGGCATGGGAGTATCAATCTCACGAAAGAATTAAGTACGATCTCATCATGTCGAGGTGTTAACTAGTTTGGTTTAGACATAATTTAGAATTTCAGTGGCTAAAAGGAGCAACCAAACGTCGACTGCCTATGTTAGGTTTACGCTGAGATTGCTAGGTATTGCTTACATCACGTGGTGGTATAATCCTTGCCTAGACATAGGAATGATCACTTCATAATTGCTCTGCCGAACTTGGAGTGTCTGCCAGACTTGCCGCCAGGACTTCTCTCCATTCCACCTGTTGAGACAACGAAAGTTGCAAGAGCAGAGATCCGCTGCGGCAGCGAAAGGGCCGCAGCCTCAATTCGCCATTATCCGCCGAGGCAGAAGATCGTGACAGCGCAAAACACACTTAGGCTTTACAACACAGTCTACACACTACTGAGCTCCAACTACCTGACTCAATCTATCATCCTCATCTCTCCCTATCACTATCTTAATTTATTTGTGTTTTTACTTTTAGATTTTTCTTTATTCAGAAATTTAATTGTGCAAATTACTTTTTCCTTGTACAGGAAAACATTCATAGTAGCTGCTCCAATTCCTGTGAGAGACAATATATTTATAATATAACTTGACAAGAGTATGCACTTGCGCTCATAAACAGAGAACACCCAAATGCTCTACAAGATTTTGGCGTCGTTACCGGGGATTGGCAACAACAATTGCGTTTGAATTTTTGCACTTCTATTTTAGTTTTTGCACTTAAATTTCTGTTTATTTTATTTTACCAAAAAAATGCCTCTTGTTTATCTTTGGTGTTTGTCCTGCCAGGACGACAAAGATGGCAGCCAACACCCACCTAAGGAGGGGAAGGACATACCTGGACGTAAAGCCAAACACAAAACCCTGAGGAAGTGGTTATGTTTGGAACCGCGCAACCCAACATATCCTAATTTTTATTTTTATTTTTATTTATTTTTATTTATTAGGATCAGATTTAATTTTTAGTTATTTTTATTTAATTTTTGCATTTGATTAATTTCAGGTTTGGAATGAAGGCAAGACCAAGAAGGGTAAAGAATAGAGGAGAGACCCAACCCAGCGGCCAAGGCGGCCCAAGGCAGATGAACAAAACAACTAGCGGCTTCATAACGGCTAGCCGTAACGGCTACATTTGCAATAGCTGGTAGAACAACTATCTGCGTAACGGCTAGAATCGCGTAAAACGTGCCGCAATCATTACCACCCGTTGGCAGCGTGCCCGCCAAGGCAGCGTAGAGAAGTGATTATATAAAGCCAACTATTCTCTCCTCATTCTTCACATTGCTCTCTCTTTTACTCTCAATTCTTCTTGTCATCTTTGCTTTCCAGATTTCGTTTGTTTTACTTTCTTGCAAATTCTTTCTTTTTCTATAGGAAACACAATCGTTCTCACACCTATGGCAACATCAAAACCTACCACCTCATCCTCCAAGCCAACCTTCCAAATATTCTTAAATACTGACATATCGGCATCCTACCAACAGTACTTCGCGGAGCGGCAACTACGGGAAGAGATAGACTTTCAATACACCAGGCAAGATGGGAACCTTGGCCTGGAGCCCAACATATTCGAAAGGGTTCATACATTGGGATGATATATTTTCACACAGCAGTCAGAGGAGATAAACATCAACCTAGTGCGAGAATTCTATGCCCACAAACCTACCTCGAGAAACCCCTTCGTCTATGTTCACGGTGAGGGAGTCAAGCTCACAGCAGCAACAATCAACATTTTCTATGGGATAGAAATCATAGGGAATCCGCACGAAGAGTGGAGGTCGTATTTAACGATAGCAGACTACGAAAAAGATAAAAAAAGAAACCCACCAGCCTAATGCCAAATGGCTGACCAGCAAGAATAACGGTTCAGTCAACCATCGCGACCTGCTGCCAAAGGCAATTCTTTGGAGTAACTTTGTCCAGCGCCGCCTAATGCCCACTTCACATGGATCTACAGTCAACAGGCCACGGCTGGACATAATCCACATCATAATGAAAGGGCGGCCGATCAACGTTGGAGGGGTTATTTTTGAAGAAATTTATTCCCACGCAGACAAGCCCAACTCCAAGGGACCCCTCGTCTTCCCCTCACTCATCACAGGCCTTTGCGCCAACTTCCGTGTTCCACCGCACCCAAAAGACACCATCATTGCCGCCAAGGAAGGGTGGACAAGGAAGGCGCGCCTCCAGATGATGCAGGAGCCAGAGCCGGAAATGCCAGCAACCGCCCAGCCGCCGTCCCAACTTGCCGCCACCCCAGCCGTAGCGGGCAGTACTGATGTTGCCCTTTCCTCCACCGTGATTCCCCTACTGCGCAGCCTTGTAGAAAGCTGCCAAAGGATTGAGCACAAGTAGATAATCTTCACAAAATACATCACGTAGGTGCAAGAGGCCTTTGTGGCCTACTTGTTAGACAAGTATCATGATGTCGGCCCACAGTTGCCCGCCTTCTCATCGAAGTTAGCAGCCTCTAAACCAACCCAAATCACACCATGACCAACTGCCATTCCAACTGCCGTCAACAGCGAAGGGCCGCACATCCGCCCCAAGAGACCCACTCCCAGCCGCATCCAGCCGCCATGTGGCAAGAAGAAAAGCCCAGCAGTCAAACCTTCTGCCACACGTCGCCTCGTCCTCCCCGCCTCCTTAGAATCCTCCTCCGACGCAGCAGTAACAGAGGGGAACTCCCCTAGTCTATAGCACCTTTTTTTATTTTTCTTTCTTTTTATGTTTTCTTTTAATTTTCTGTTTTTCTTTTTCTTTTTATGTTTTATTTTTTTGTTTTTGTTTTATATTTTGTGTAAGGCATTGAGGACAATGCCAACCTTGAGTTTGGGGGATAGTCCTTCTTGTTTTCTTTAGTCGCATTTAGCAGCATATAGGAGCATATGTAAATTCTGCCCTAAGCACTTAATGAAATAGAAATTCTTAGCTTAAAAACTTGTGCCAATGATAGTTAGCCGATTACTTATTTTCGTAACCTACTTAAAATTTAACTTAACCATGGGAAGAAGTATGAAAAATACTTAGAAATTTTTTTAGTTGCCAATTATTCTTACACTGTCTGTTAAATGCTGACTTTTGCTTGAGTTCTAGGTAAACACTGCCTGCTTTATTTAAAGAAAATTTCTTAATTGGATGCAGGATTGCCGCCGCGGCAGCACAGAGCAACAACACAAAAATGTTCAATACCCTAGAGGTGCCCGAAACAGGCTCTAGAAAGGATTCTTAACACCCTAGAGGTGCCTGAAACAGGCTCTAGGAAGGATTCTTAACACCCTAGAGGTGCCTGAAACAGGCTCTAGGAAGGATCATGTGCAAGGACACTCCGCTGCTATCAAAGTCCAAGTATCTGAAATTAATTGAAGTGACGGAGAAATTAGCAATAGTGAATGAAAGTCTTCACAAGATAACTCTATTCAAAGGGTTCGGAGTTTCGTAGAGTGCACATATCTTAGCTTCAGACCCGAAGAATAGTTGTGATGAGCTGAAGTCCTTAAGGCCATGATCAGAGAAAAAAGAGAGGAAAATAAGTGCTTAGCTCTGCTGCCAAGGCAGCAACTCGTATCCCTTTTCAGAATTTAATTTTTTTTAACATTCTTTGTTTACTTAGTATACTCAGCATGATTAGCATGGATACAAACCTGCACATACTACACTGGCACTAAGAAAAATTAAATTCTAAGTTATTTCTTGTTATTCCCTATCACTAACGTAAAATAGGTGCCACGGCCTTGAGGTAAGAAATCAAGTTAAAGGCTAAACTTCTGTTAAATTTTGTGCAAGGGGCAGGTTTACTAGTTAGGTTGCATTGCTTGAGGACAAACAATAGTTCGAGTTTGGGGGTGTGTAGAGTGTCCACGAGTTTTATATTTTGTACGCATTCCTGCCCTTATTATTGTTGTTCTTAAGCTTATCTAGGCATATTTAGGTGCATTGCATGCACAGTAACAATATTTTTTCTTTTACCATGTTTTTATTGAATATTCTATGTTTGGTTAAGAAAAGATATTGTTTTAGTTTAGTTTTCATTTTCAAGTGTTGTAGCTGAGTAGAGGAGGAGAGGACAGGAAAGCATGGAGCAAAAGGAGCTGTACTGGAGCAGTTCCAGTTGTCGCCAAGGACGCCACCGTAGCAGCATTGTCGCTGAGTGCCGCCTAAGCAGGAGTTAAACCGACTTAGTCAAGATGGGTTGTGACTGAAAGAGGACAATTCCCTGAGTCCAACAAGCTCGGTCTTTCAATTATCTGAAGCTTGTAGCGGCCTGGAGAGTTGATTGAAGATTGATAAGTAAAGTGACTTATCTTTACTTGCTGAAGAAGGCAACGTCTAAGGAGTTCACATTCAAGTAAAAAAGGAGTCAACATTTAATGTAAAGTTACTTTAAGGATTTCTACTCCAAGGAGGACTCAAACTTAGGCCATGAGCCCTATATATACTCAATGTATGTGAGGGTATAAGGGCATATCGGAGATATAGATAGATTAAGTGAGGTTATTAGAGGTCGCAACCCAATTCTCTCTTAGGGTTTAGGTTTTTATATGTGAAGTAGTTGTGAGAAACAGTTGTAATAGTTTAAGTTGTGTTTTGCAATAAAATACTCTCAAGTTTGCTTAATTCATGTACTTTACTTCTTCAATTAGTTTTAAAAGTCCAGTTGAAGAAATCCATTTGTCAGGCACGAGAGTGTCAAACTCACTAAAGAATTAAGTACGGTCTCATCATGTCGAGGTGTTGACTAATTTTGCTTAGACATAAGTTAGAATTTCAGCGGCTAAAAGGAGCAACCAAACGTCGACTGCCTGTGTTAGGTTTACGCTGAGATTGCTAGGTATTGCTTACATCACGTGGTGACAGAATCCTTGCCTAGACATAGGAATGATCACTTCAGAATTGCTCTGCCGAACTTGGAGTATCTGCCAGACTTGCCGCCAGGACTTCTCTTCATTCCACCTGCCGAGACAGCGAAAGTTGCAAGAGCAGAGATCCGCTGCGGTAGCGAAAGGGCAGCAACCTCAATCCGTCATTATCCACCGAGGCAGCAGATCGTGACAGCGCAAAACACACTTAGGCTTTACAACGCAGTCTACACACTACTGAGCTGCAACTACCTGACCCAATCTATCATCCTCATCTCTCCCTATCACTATCTTAATTTATTTGTGTTTTTACTTTTATGTTTTTCTTTATTCAAAAATTTAATTGTGCAAATTACTATTTCCTTGTGTGAGAGACGATATCTTTTATACTATAACTTGACAAGAGTGTGCACTTGTGCTCATAAATAGAGAACATCCAAACGCTTTACACCAGCCTTGTGTATGTGAGATAGCGAAGGCTTCCTACCAAACTCCGGTATCTACTCGCCTCGACACGTTCTCCTCCATCGAACTTTGAGAGTTTTGCACCTGGTTGCATTGGTATTGGTACCGGGTTGCAATTTGCCATCTTGTACTTCTTCAAAATTTCTTTTGCATATGTCTCCTATGATACAAAAATACTCGTCTCTACTTGTCTAACCTCCAAACCAAGAAAAAACTTCATCAAACCCAAATCTGTCATCTCAAATTCCCGTGTTATTGTGCCACTTAAACTCTTCTATCATCTCATCATTGTTACCCATAAAAATGAGGTCATCGACATAAAGAACGACAAATAACATGTTACCTCCATTCTTCTTTACGTAAAGGGCATGCTCGTAGGGACATTTCTTGAACCCGTTCTCCTTGAAATATGTATCGATACGTGTATTCCATGCCCGCGGTGCTTGCTTCAACCGTAAAGTGCCTTCTTCAATTTTAACACATTCTTATCTTCTCCGGCTTTCATGTACCCGGGTGGTTGTTCGATGTAGACATCTTCTTCAAGCACTCCATTCAAGAATGTCGACTTGACATCCATTTGAAATATCGGCCATTTGAATTGAGTAGCTTGTGAAATGAGTAATCGGATTGTCTCAATTCTTGCAATGGGAGCAAACACCTTGTCATAGTCGATACCTGCCTTTTGCTTATATCCCTTCGCAACAAGTCGCGCCTTGTACCGTTCTATATTGCCTTGAGCATTCATCGTTTTCTTGAACACCCACTTCACACCAATAGGCTGACTTCCTTTCGGCAATTATGTTAACTCCAATGTGTTGTGGTCAATCGTCATAATCTCCTCGTTCATGGCAGGTTGCCACTTCTTGTCTCGCAACGCCTCTTCAAAGTTGATATTTTCAGCATCTGCCAAAAGACATACAAGGTGTACCTCATTTTTCGAATCATACAAATCTTGCAAACTTCGCATTTTGGGTTGTCGTGGTTCATCTTCATCATCGGTAGTTTCAGAGTTTGTTGGTATGCTTGTTGGTGCAGCGACTGATGATTCTCCAACTTTGATAATAACCTCTGTCGAATTGTTCCAGTCCCACTCGCTTGCTTAGTTTACTCGCACATCACGACTCACCATCACCTTCTTGCTTATTGGATCGAGTAGCTTGTACCCTTTTATCTTCTCATCATACCTAATAAAATATACCTTTTGCTTTTGTCTTCGAGCTTTTTTCTTTGTTGATCCGGTAAGTGTACATAAGCCATACTACCGAACACTTTGAGATGGGAAACTATCGGCTTTTGTTCGCTCCATGCCTCTTGTGGTGTTTGATCATCTAACTTCACATGTGGACATCTATTTTGTACATAGATGGCACATTGCAAGGCTTCTGACCAGAATTCCTTTGGCATCTTCTTGCTCTTGAGCATTGATCGAACCATGTCGAGAATGTTCCAGTTCTTCCTCTCGGCCACACCGTTTTGTTGAGGAGAGTATGGTGCGGTTAGAAATCTCCTTATGCCTTGCTCCTCGCAATACTCCATGAAAGTCGTCGAAGTATACTCGCCACCTCTATCGGATCGTAAAGCTTTGATGTGTCTACCAGTTGCCTTCTCCACCATCACTTTGAACTTTTTGAACGCCTCAAATGCCTTAGATTTTTTTATAGAAAATAAACCCAAGTTTTTCGTGAGAAATCATCGATAAAGGAAATGAACTACCTTTTACCGCTGAAAGATTTGTGGGTGATTGGTCCACATATGTCGGTATGAATTAACTCGAGAGGATGTTTAGCTTGATATTCTGTCTTCTTTTGAAACAAGATTCTCGCTTGCTTGCCAAGCACACATGCTTCACAAAATTTGCCCTCATAATTCATGTACAGCAGCCCGTGCACCATGTTCTTCTTTGCTAACTCTGTTAGACCACCATGATATAGGTGACCAAAGCTGAGATGCCACAACGATGCCTTGTCTTCTACGTCGACTCGCAAAATTTTTTCTCTCAAGCTTCTCAAATTCAGTTTGTACATCTGATTTCTGCCCATCTCAACTCGAGCAACCAGACGCCCTTGCTTTTTCTTCAAGTGTAGTACTTGGACTATCAAAAGTACCGAGTAACCTTTCTTCGTGAGTTGCCCCATACCTAAAATATTGGTCTTGAGGTCTGGTACGTAATAAACATCTTGGATTGATCCTATCAAGCCATCCTTTTGTAAGTAACAAACCGTACCTCGGCCTTTGACCTCCACTTTTGATGCTTCCCCAAACGACACATGGCCATCTTCAATCTTTTGCATCTCTTTAAATAGGTACTTGTGACCGCACATATGGTTGCTTGGACCCGAGTCGAGGTACCACAAAGTTTCATTGTTGATGTTGACTTCATTTTGAGCCATCAAGGGAAAGCCTTCATTCGCTTCGTCTTCCAAGGCTAGGTTAGTTATTTCTTCTACCTGTTTATCCGCTCGGCAATCTTTTGCAAAATGCCCCACTTTACCACAATTATAACATTTGTCGGAGTTGCAATCCTTCGCGTAGTGACCATACTTGTAACACTTGTAGCACTCGATGTTGGAATAGTTTGATCGACTGCCTTTTCCTCGACCGCGTCCTCTTCCACGCCAATTTGGTTGGCTCGACTGTCCCTTCTCCTTATAGTACCCTTCATGACTGCTGCCTTAACAACCACGGCCTTCACGGCCACGCCCTCTACCTTGAAAATTTTGAAAATAGAGTACCTTTTCGTCTTTGATTGACGCGTTGGTTTGAAGTGCTTGCTCGAGTGTCTCCTCCTTCTTTTCTTCTTATGTTGTTCGTGTGCCTCGAGAGAACCGGCGAGCTCGTCGACTGTGGGCGTCGCAAGGTCCTTTGACTCTTATATCGCGCACACAACATTCACAAAATTGTCAGTTAATGATCTCAAAATCTTCTCCACAACTCGCGCATCGGTTAACGTTTCGCCATTACGAATGAGTTGGTTCACCACGGCTTGTACACGCGTGATGTAGTCGGATACACTTTTTGACTCTTTCATCTTCATTCTCTCCAACTCGCCACGAAGAGTTTGGAGACGCACTTGCTTGACTCGATCGACTCCTTTGAACACTTTTTTTCTAAAATGTCCCACGCTTCTTTTGAAGTAGTTGCGCCAGCAATCTTCTCAAAGCCCGACTCGTCAACGGCTCGGAACAACATGTATAGTGTCGCCTTATCCTTCGATCGCGCCTCTTTCAACACCTTGGTTTGAGCCGCCGTATATCCCGTGGTAGTTGTTGGTTTTTCGAAACCTTCTTTGACCACCTTCCACACATCTAGAGATCCGAGAAGAGCTTTCATTTGAATGCTCCAGTTCTCGTAGTTTGCCTTCGTTAGTCGTGGTAGCGTCATTTGACCCGTCACATTCGCCATTGGCTCTGATGCCAATTTGAAAACTGAAATTAAATTAACCCACAATTACTATACTGTTTCAAAGTGCTTTTCTTTTGTATTCCTCTGAGTTTTTGTGTGTGTTTTTAAACGAAATCAACAAGGCCTCTATATTGACACTAGGCACTACTCTGCCAAAAACTAAAATAATAAATTCTATTAAAAACCATAAAAGACCACTATCACGCCTTAGCCTTTCAGCTTCAAAAAACTCTTGACCTTTTATTTCACCACTACTAAATTTAAAACCCACTAAAAACAACATTTAATGTTTATTCAACATCTTCCATATATTTCATTTTTTTTCAAATGCTATGATCTATTTAGCTATTTGGTACTGATTGATGATTGGTAAGATATCACTATCATCACCAACTATAATAGGTTCTCCATACACTTGAGAACATTTAATATCCCTTTTGATGAATTGTTCTGTCACATTGCTTGCTTATTATGGAGTCTGCTTGTCTTGATCACCAGAAAACTATTTCTTCTTGTCCAAACCGATTTCAATTTAAAAAGAATCTTGTACTTTACATGTCCTTAATTATGAAGTTTGCCTATATGATTTTGTATCAAATCTGTGCATAATGGGTAACCAGCCAAGTGCTAACAAGGCAACCGGAACTTTTCAAATGAGGGGACAGCCTATCGAACAAAAGGGCAATTGCTGTGGCTAGTCAACCATGGTATGGTTTAATTCTGTTTTAGATGGTAAACATGTTGCTTAATTGGAAGTTGTGGTCCTTGTTTATGTTTGCCCTATATCTTTGTTGTTATAGAATAGATGGTAAACATGTTGCATACTGCTTAATTGGAATTTCAATTTTACAGAAAATTGCAAATATTCAAGTATTATCCCTAATTATTGTTGGCAGGCTTATATGGTGCACGCCTAGTTCTTACAGAGTACTCCATGTTGCACGTTAATTTAATAAAGGCTAAAGGAAACCAACCTTCTGCTCAGAAATGAAGGCTAAAGGAATGGAACCTATGAGCTGCTGCCAACTTTGAACGACACCAGATACCAGTAAAAGGTAAGCCAGGGGCACTGATCAAGGAGAACTGGGAGCTGAAGGTGTTTCATATGCAAATGCATTTAACAGTTTTTGTCCAATTTATTAAATTGAGATTCTTAATTTTTAAAGACCAATTTAGAATGAGTCATAGTTTGAAAGTGAAATTGAGGTGCTCAAAAATTTGAAGACTAATTTAGAATGTGTGTCATAATTTGAAGACGTGTGGTGCAAATAATTCTAAAATTTTATAATTTATAAAATTTTTGGCTTTACGCACGTGTGGACTATAAATTAATTGGTTTGCCTTTCATTGCTTTTGGGTTGAGTATATTTCCTTTTTTTACCATTATTTCAAAATTCAGACCCCCAAAATAGACACCTTTGGTTCAAATCTTTTTAACCACAAGATAATGAAATTAGCAACAATGCGTTGATGTAGAAGCAAAATAGCAATCAAATTACATTTGTAACAAGGATAAGATTGAGCATTGTTCATGCCGGGATAAGAAAAGAAAAAAGAAGACTAAAATTGAAGGCCATGGTCCCTGGCAGAATCGGCAAGCGCTTGTATGCGTCCGTGATATGGATATCCACCTCTGTCAAAGGCCACCTTTGTGATCCCTTTTTCCAAACAAGATTTTGCAATGGATTCACCTACCTTCTTCGCCACTTCCTGAAACCACAATATTCAAAATCAAACAAGTAAAGGGTATTAATTGGCAACTAATAATAAGTAAAGGGTATTAATTTGCATGTATGAATTATGATGAACTCACAATGGTGGGGCCAGATGAGTAGTTGAACTCCTCAGAAATGGGTTTCTGCATTGTTGAAGCGGAAGCAAGTGTGTGCATCTTTGAGTCATCAATCACTTGGACATACAGATGCTTGTTGGACCGGAACACACACAGCCTTGGTCTATCACCTCTTCCTTCAACCTACAAAACCAAGAAATGACTAGTACTTGATAAGATAAGAAATGGGATTAGCAGATATTAAAGGAGCTAACCTTCTTCCTAATGCGAGAATGGCGGGCCTGACGATCTTCAGTTCTGGTGCGAGCTTTGGCTTCAACATTGAGGAAGAGAGAGTGCAAAGATGGGTGAGGATTTGGCATTGACAGCCTCAACGGAACTCCCAGAAAACAAGTCTGGTTATGCTTGAGAGCAGCATTAAGCTGCAAACTCGTCGTGGCCGTTGCTGTAATTGCCATACCCATTCCAGATTCCTCTTTGTCTGCATTTTCAATTTTAAAACCCCCCAAAAATTCAGCAAAAGCATATCCATGGTTATCGTTTCCTTTATTATTAAAAGTGAAGAAAATAATACCGCCATACCTGCCCAGTGTACTAAGAAAGCAAAAGAAAGTGAAGAGGAGGGAGATTTGGATAAGAAAAGGATAAAGAAAGCGTAGGATTGAATACCAAAAGCGAAACGCCTTGTCCTGTTTTCATCGCCTTCATTCCTCCTCTAAACTCAAGCCCAAGCCCAACCCAATATCACTTTTTTTTCATTGTTTTTAGAAAATTATAACATATAAATTCAAACAGCGTGGAAAATGTTATGAATATTTATCTATATGGATGTCTATCATGATAAGAATTTTATCAATGAAATTTAATTTATTTATTATTAGAAATAATATCTCTATTAATTAAAGTTTAATGTATCATGTACTTTTTATGCCTATAAATATATAAAGGTATTGTACACAATTGACATCTTTGATAATAATAAAAAAAATCTCCTTATTTCTTGTATTGCTTTATTCTTTATTCTTGTTATTGATTATTTTATTTATAACACTTTATCAGCACGAGTTTGCTCAGAAGATTTTAGATACAAACCAAACTTCTTTAAAGATTTATCTAGTATGTTCTTTTCCATCTTATATGTTTTAATTTATAATACTCATCGTATGTATATTATTTTATAAATTAAAACATAAAAAGTTTGTTAAAAACTTTATTCTAATTGCATATAATATTTTTTTGTTTAATATTGTCGTTATATCAACCTGAATTCATGCCATGCGTCTATATTATTCTAATTTCATGCTATATTTCATGTCTATATAATATTGTGGTTAACAAGTTTGTTTAATTTTGAGGGTTAATATGTTCTTTGTTTTGATGGTTTAATCCGAGTATATTGGTTGGACATCCTATTTTGCGAGGCTATTGGTCTCAAAGGAGGTTTTTAAAGGACATTGTGAACTGGTTTAACAATGCCGTGTATGATGATTAAATTTTTGTTTTCTATTGGTTTGTATATATATATATATGATCTAATTTGTTTGTTTGTCTTTTATAGTACATCAATGACAAATCTTGTGAAAATTGAGTTTGTGGCTCTTGATATTTCCAGAAAGAATTATTTATCCTATATCTTAGATGCCGAAATACACTTAGATGTAGATGGTTTAGGAAACACTATTAAAGAGGGGAATGCAGAATTTGCCCAAAATAAGGTCAAAGCCATGATACTTCTTCGCCGTCACCTCCATGAGGGGTTGAAATCAGAATATTTAATGGTGAAAGATCCTCTTATTCTTTGGAATAATCTAAAGAAACGATATGACCACCAGAAAACCGTTATTCTGCCTAAAGCTCGATATGATTGGTTTGCATATGAGAATACAAGATTTTAAATCAGTAAGCGAGTATAACTCTATTGTGTTTCTAATTACTTCACAATTGAAGTTATGTGGTCAAAATATTACTGATGAGGATATGTTAGAAAAAATATACTTCACTTTTCATGCAAACAATGTTATCCTTCAGACACAATATCGTGAAAAAGGCTTTAAAAAATATTCTGAGTTAATTTCTTGTCTTCTTGTGGCTAAGCAAAACAATGAGCTATTGATGAAAAAGCATGAATATCGCCCAACTGGCTCCGCCCCATTCCCTGAAGCGAATGTGACATATTATAGCGGAAGAAATAAAAGCTACACCAACAATTCTGGTCATAACTATGGGCGTGGTCGTTGTCATAGTCACGGTCGAGGACATAGGCGAGGTGGCCATTTTAAGAATAACTATGCCCACCGCAAGTGGAACAATAAGGATGACAATGGAACAAAAGGTCAATCTAAAAAAGAGGAATCTATGTGTCATCGATGTGGCAGCTTAAATCATTGGGCCCATGCTTGCCGTGTGCCAAAGCATCTTGTGGACCTTTACCAACAATCAATCAATGGTAAAGGAAAGAAAGTTGAAACAAATTTTGTTTATATCAATGACAAAGATGATTATGGCCTTGGCAAAGATGATTATGACATTACTGGCACTAGCGAAGGCAATTACGGCTTTACAGATATAGATGTTAATAATTTCCTTATTTCTCCTGAGAAGAATACTTGATTTTTTCTTCTTCTTCATGTTTATGTTTATTGTTATTATTTTAGAAAAAAATTATTAGGAAGATATAATATTTTATTTGGAAACATTTTTTATAAGAATAAAATTCATGGATGTTATTTATTTAATTTATATTTTGAATGTTTTGTAATATTTATTTTATTTTCTTTTGAAGAATATGATTTCGTCACAAATACAATCCGCCAAAACTGGTGATGACTTATGTTTAGCGAACAATGCAAGTACTCATACTATACTTAAGCACAAGAGTTTTTTCTCATTTAACAATGCAAGGGAATAATGTGAGTACTATCCGGAAGTGCTAATATCATAGAAGGCTCCAGAAGAGCAAATATGTTATTGCCAAATGAAACTATATTCCATATTCACAATGCATTATACTCTCCAAGGTTGCGAAGAAACTTATTGAGTTTTAAAGATATTCGCAATAATGGATATCATATTGAGAGTATTAGTCAAGGAGATGTTGAATATCTCTATATTACAAGTACAACTCATGGCAATAAGAAAATTTTAGAAAAATTACATGCACTGTGATCCAGATTGTACTACACAAGAATTAGTGCAATTGAAGCACATGCTATTGTAAACTCATTGAAGAATTATGATGCGGTTAGGCCATCCCGGTTCGATTATGATGCGAAAAATTATTGACAATTCATGTGGTCACTCATTGAAGAACCAACAGATTCTTCAAAGTAATGCCTTTTCATGTGATGCTTGCTCTCAAGGAAAACTAATTATTCGACCATCACTAGCTAAGATAAATTATGAATCTATCAATTTTCTGGAATGGATACAAGGTGACATATATGGGTCCATACACCCTTCTTGTGGACCATTTAGATATTTTCTTGTTTTAATCGATGCATCGACTAGATGGTCACACGTATCCTTGTTATCAACCTGCAACTTGGCATTTGCGAGGTTACTTGCTCAGTTGATAAAATTACGAGCACATTTTCCATATTCCCCTATAAAGACAATTCGTCTTGATAATGCTGGTGAATTTACTTCTCAGACTTTTGATGATTTTTGCATGTCGATTGGAATAAATGTTGAACATCCTGTAGCTCATGTTCATACACAAAATGGTCTTGCAGAGTCATTTATCAAATGACTTCAATTAATTGCAAGACTGCTACTGATGAAGTAAAAACTACCAATTTCTGCATGGGGGCATGCCATTTTACATGCAGCATCACTGATTCGCATTAGGCCCATAAGTTATCATAATTTCTCCCCATTACAAATGGTTTTTGGTCAGGAACCAAATATTTCCCATCTTAAGATTTTTGGATGTGCGGTATATATTCCGATTGCTCCACCACAACGCACAAAGATGGGTCTTCAAAGGAGGTTGGGAATATATGTCGGATTTGAATCCCCCTCGATAATTAAATATCTTGAGCCTTTGACGGGGAATTTATTTACAGCTCGATTTGCTAACTGTCATTTTAATGAGTCAGTTTTCCCAACATTAGGGGGAGAAAATAAATAGCTGGAAAAAGAAATAAGTTGGAATGAATTATCACTATCTCATTTTGATCCACGTATCCAACAATGTGAACTAGAAGTTCAAAGGATAATTCATTTGCAAAACTTAGCAAATCAATTTCCAGATGCTTTTGCTGACCCTAAAAAAGTGACTAAGTCGCATATATTAGTTGTGAATGCTCCGATTAAAATTGATGTCCCAGAAGGACAAACTTTAGTTGCTAATGAGTCAAATGCACGCCAGAAGTGTGGTAGACCAGTAAGTTCCAAAGATAAAAATCCTCGAAAAAGAAAAGGAGCTATATCTTGTGATGGTCCGATCGAGGAATCAATGGATTATGAAAGATCTCGAGAAGAGATTAAAAGGTCTCCAGAAGAGACATTAGACATGAATCAGGTACCTGATAATGATGAGATCTCAATAAATTATATCATGTCTAGTAACAAGTGGAACCGAAACAAAATCGACGTCGATAACACTTTTGCATGCAATATAGCACTAGAGATTTTGGATGATAATGTGGATCAAGAACCATTGTCAATTGGACAATGTAAGAAAATATATGATTGGCCAAAATGGAAAGAGGCAATTAAAGTGGAACTGAAATCTCTTTCAAAAAGAGAAGTATTCGGGCTTGTAGTTCGTACACCGGAAGGTGTAAAACCTGTGGGGTATAAATGGGTTTTTGTGAGAAAGAGAAATGAAAAAGCGGAAACTGCGAGATATAAAGCTCATTTGGTTGCACAAGGATTCTCACAAAGACATGGAATTGATTATGAAGAAACATACTCCCCTGTGGTGGATGAAACCACTTTTAGATTTTTGATTAGTCTGGCAATAAAAGAAAGACTTAATTTCCACTTAATGGATGTTGTTACAACATATTTGTATGAGCCTCTTGATATAATATTTATATGAAACTTTCGGAAGGTTTTAAACTGCCTGAAGCAGTTAATTCAAGTTCTCGGGAATATTATTCAATCAAATTGAACAGACCCCTTTATGGATTAAAACAATATGGGCGTATGTGTTATAATCGCCTCAGTGAATACTTATTAGCGGAAGGCTATAAGAATGATTCAATTTTCCCGTGCATTTTTATTAAAAAGTTTAACTCTGGATTTGTCATTATTGCTATGTATGTTGATGATTTGAATATCATTGAGACTTCTGAAGATCTTTTTGACAATTGAGTATTTAAAGAAAGAATTTGAAATGAAAGATCTCAGAAAAACAAGATTTTGTCTTGGATTGCATATTGAGCACCTAAAGGATGGAATTCTTGTGCATCAATTAACATACACAGAAAAGATGCTAAAGAAGTTTTACATGCATAACTTACATTCGTTGAGCACCTCTATGGTTGTAAGGTCACTTGATGTTAACAAAGATCCATTTCACCCTCGAGAAAAGGATGAAGATATTCTTAGTCTAGAAGTGCCATACTTAAGTGCTATTGGTGCATTGATGTATCTTTCTAGTCACACACGACCTGACATATCATTTGCTGTCAATTTGTTGGCAAGATTTAGGTCATGTCCAACTCAAAGACATTGGAATGGGGTTAAACACATATTTCGTTACCTGCAAGGTACGAAATACATGAGATTATTTTTCCCTAATCTATCCAAAACAGAACTGGTTGGTTTTGCAGATGCAGGGTACTTATCTGATCCCCATAATGCTCGATCACAGACTGGTTATGTATTTACATACGGTGGTACCGCAAATTCTTGGTGCTCAATGAAACAAACAATTACTGCTACTTCCTCTAATCATGTTGAGATTTTGGCTATCCATGAGGCTAGCCGTGAATGTGTGTAACACCCGAGTTTAGGGGTTATGTGTTAAGTGTGTAAATTTGGTTCGAGTTGTTGGGCTTGGTTTAAATAAAATGGGCTTGGTTTTGAGTTAAAAAGGCCATGTGGTTTCATTAAGGGTAAAAGGGGGGGATTTTCTAATAAATGAAATAAGACAAGTAGAAGAATGTTTTGAAAAAAACTGTCATCTTCTTCCTTCAAACAAAACCCACGACTAAAACCCCTCCCCAACCCCAAAACATTGTTCCATCATCTTCCTCAGCGTTTTCAAGTGTTTTTATCAAGGTAATGATGTTTTTGACTTCTCCTCTTTGTCCTTAACATCTCCATGGTTTTAGATTTTCCTAAACTTCATTTTGAGTTTCTTCAAATGTTCAAATTTTAAGTCAAAGGTGGAAACTTTGTTGAGTTTTTATTGAGTTTTTGATTTGTAAAGTTTATATATGTTATAGTCTTACTTTTAAGTGTAACATATGTTAAAATGGTGAGGTTTTATTGAAATCCTGATATGGGTATTTGTGGGTGTGTTTAAGGGTAGAAATCTTGAGTTTTTGAGGTAGTTTTGTGAGGGAAAGTTGGGCTGATGGCGTGGTTATGCTTGGGGGTTGTTTTGAGCATATTTAATGAGGATTTGGATGATGAAATTGATGGGTATTTTATGGGTTGTGTTCAAGTCCGAAAATGAAGAGTTGGGTTAGTTCTTGGCTTGGAAATATAGTGAAAGTGTCTTGAGTTGCAATCTGATTTGTGACAGTGATTTTGTGGAAGTTTTGATGTGTAATGCACTGTTTTTGGTTGATTAGAAACAAGGGAAAATGTTTGAGAAGCTTTGGGCTCAATTCCGGGAAACTTGGAGGCTTGATCGACATTCTTGGCTTGTTTTGAGGGTGTTTGGTGAGTGGATTGTTTTCAATGGTTTTAAATTCGTTCAAAGTATGTTGTTGAGGTATTAGATTGTGCTTGGTAGGCCAATCTAAAGTGGGGTTAAGTTGGTAGCTTAATCTCTTGTTTAACTTATTTATTCTTGCTAAATGTGCATAAATGTGGTCTTGTGTGATAAGTGTCCGATTATGCATGTTATGAGGTATTTATGTTGCATGATGGTGATTGGTATGTTGTGTTGCATGATTTGTTGAATCATGGTGAGTACTCTTTTAGTATGTTGGAACTAGTTATGTTACCGGATATAAATGATTGATCGTTAGGATGAGTGTGCACACGGTAAGAGTCAAATTTGCGTGTGGCCTTGGTGATGTGAAGTCATCAAGGAGGAGTACGGTGAAGTAACATTCCACCGGAAAGTATATATGTGTGATGATGAGTGGAATCCCGTCCGTAAAAGGAATCGGTGATGTGTGAAATCCCACCGGAAGGTAATATTGTTGTTTGAGTACATTGGGCGAAAATCTCAATGGAAGTTATCCGCATATCCGAGTAAGCTATATAGTTGTCAATATACCTTGTCTTTGTGTGGTTGATGTGGTAAGATGTTCTGTTATATCTATGTTTAGCATAACATGAGTTAGATACCATGTTCATGCATTCTTGTAGCGGTTGGCTATGTTGTTATGTTGGTGTTAATGCATACCTTGTTGTTGATTTATGGATACCATGCTCTGGACCCTACATTGTCGACATTTGTTTTGAGCTCCCTCACTAAGCTTTCAAGCTTACACTCTCATTTTCGACAATGCAGATCATTAGTGTAGAAGTTAGCAAGGAGCAAGGAAGGGGTACCCAAGAGCGTGTGTTGCTGCTCAAGTATGTTTTTTCTTAAATATTGTAATAGATGGAAATGGGGATGCTAAGTGTTGTAGGAGCGTATGTTAGACTCCTATGTGTGGCTTTTATGTTGTTGAATGTTCATGTTTTTGTGTTGAAGGGTTGTAAACCTTGTTTTATGTGACGCTTAAGTTACTATATGTTTCTTTGGCTAAGTAGTCTTGTTATGCATGCTTGTATGCTTAATCATGCTCTTTTGTAGGATGTGTTGCCTCTAGTTTGTTTGTATGTTTGTTGCTATGTGATCTTTGAGGTTTCGGGGCAAGTTTGGGGATGTCTGAGGATGATAAAACCTGTTTTCGGGTCACTCTGTGTGTAGGCATTTCGAAACGCTCGAGGTAGTTTCAGAACGGTTGTAGCTCAAGGGGTACTCGTATCAGAACAGGGGTGGTGCCGTTTCGATACGATTTGACACTGTGAGCTCCCATTTCGGTACGCGTTTCGATACGGTTTGCCATTGAGAATCCCTATTTCGGAACAAGTTCTGAAACATTTTGTCACTGTAGACCCCCGTTCCGGAACAAGGTGGACCGTATCGGAACGACTTGGTCTTGCTTTTAAACTAGAGCCCTCGTTTCGGAACGGGCAAGCCTGTTTCGAAACGCAGGCAGATAAATTGGCTATTTGGCATCTTCAAAGGTTCTTGGACATTATGTTTTAGTCCCAAATGTTTGTTTGCTTCCTTGTTGAGTTCATGTGTATCGTTTATGAATGGTTTTTCTTCGTACGCATGGAGTTGGACTAATCGAGTTACTTGGTAAATTTAAGTTGCCTTGTGTTCTGTTGCGTGTAAAAGAGTCTATCGCAATAGAGTGCAAGTGTATACGACGCAAGTACTAAAGTGATACACAAAGTATCGGATGTCGAATCCACAGGGACTGAAAATAGCCTTAACCTTGAATTTCTGCACAAGAAAGAAGAAGATAATTTTAATTATTTGTAAGAGAATAATAAAGAACACTGAAAATAAAGGATTAAAGAAATTAGGATAGAGAGAATAGACCGGTATTGATTTGCTCAGTAGTGTAGGTGTTGCAATGTATAAAACTCCCTGTTCTGTCGTTGCTTCTGTTGCGGCAGCACCTGCGGCGGCAGAGGTTTGTTGATGTCACGACAACGATCACACAACTCTGTACTTTAAGCTTGACAAGAATCGCTGCTATGCCTTGTCCTATCCCTAGGTCCAAGTCTGTCGATGAACACGTCTTTGATGATACCTCCCGACGTGAATCGGAGGATGAACACCGATGTTGTTGAATTCTTCCTTAGCCACTTAACCTCGTCCTATCCCTAGGTCCGAGATAGCTCAACCATAAACTGGAGAACCCATACTTATTCCTTTCGTATACTTAACTCTCACAATATTAAGTAAATGTATAATCTCACAATGCTCCCCCGATACTCTTGTAAGATGTTGGAAACCAGAATAAGCAAACTTGAAGTCTATTTTATTGAACAGAAAAAATCCTAAAACAAAGCAATCCTTGCAACTACTTTACAGAATCAACCCTTAGTCCTAGGGGAAGTTTAGAACATAATGAGAAGGGGGAAAACAACTAGGGTTTAGGGGAAGACGGCTAGAGAATAAGATATCCTTCCCTAGGTCAAATTACATGCCTTTATATAGGCCTTGGGTTCAAGTTTTCTAATATGGCAAGAATACAAGTTTAAATTAAAGTACAACTTTATTAAAAACTAAATCTTCAGAGTAGATGTCTTTAATTCGTCCTCTTTTCTTGCTTGGAGTTTATTCCTTGAACTTTGGGCTTGGCCTTCATTCTGATCAAGGGCTCGAAAAAATATATGAGTGCTCCACGACAGACCTGCTTAATTTTCTCTTTCTGTCGAGCTCCATTTCACTTTTTCCCTTCACCATTGCTGTCGTCCTTAGCTGCCACGGCAGCGGCCTCGACAGCATCGTCCTTCTCGACTTCAGTCCTGTGTTCCAGCTCTGCTTCTCCACTGCCCTGAGTTTGCTACAGCAGCTACCTGTAAAAGTAACCAAAATCAGTAGCAACTGTGCCTTTTTATATAATTGTGATGTATAATTGAAATCTATCCTAAATGCAATGAAATATACTTGAATGCAGCAGGAATATGGGGTAAATAAGGGGTAAAAAGTAGAACTTTTGCACACTCAACATGTTCCGCTTGGTCTGTTTCGTTATCATATTTTGTTGCCGCTTTCGCACATAGGATTAAATGTGACATTAGACAAGATAATTAAATGAAAGAAATAGGGTTTCTAATCGGAGTGAGGCCTTAGCGGATTTCACCCCGATTTTCCCTGTGTAACCCGTTCGGACCGGCCTGTGGCTAATCCGGGACGAGGGGTTACATTTGTTGCTATCAGAGCCTGAGGTTTCTGCGACCTCGGGAAGGTAAGTAAGGTAAGTTTTAAGTGTTATGTTGCTCTATCTCGGTGTATGTTGTACGGTGAATGCTTTTGCTATGTATGCTTGTTGTTCGCTTGCTTGCATGATGTTTGAAAGCACGTGTTAGTATGTGTAGAACTAATGTTTTGATATAATAATTGAAAAATGTTTTGGAGTGATTTAAAAAGTATTTAAAACTTTCCCAAAGTCTAAACAACTTGAAATTGTGTTTAGGGAAGTTTT
The DNA here is from genome assembly GCA_030270665.1 of Hibiscus trionum. Taxonomy (NCBI): domain Eukaryota; kingdom Viridiplantae; phylum Streptophyta; class Magnoliopsida; order Malvales; family Malvaceae; genus Hibiscus; species Hibiscus trionum. Next base: position 31,342,869 of record BSYR01000026.1, on the reverse strand, counting down.
TAAAAGGGTTTTACATGTTTTTCAAAGCCAAACTTCACAAAACTGTCCAGGCATTTCGAAACACCTTAGGGCGTTCGATACGGGTATTCCAGTAGCAAAAAGCGTTTCGATACTCGTATCGAAATGGGCATTCCCTGGATAAGGATTTTTGCCCAGCGATTCGAAATGGGCTATGCCGTTTCGATACGCCTACATAGCATTGACCACAACGGTCATAAACCCCAACGGTTATTTCCCAACTAACTTTTAAATGCAGGTCGTTTCGATACGGGGCTAGGCGTTTTGATACGTGTTCCGAAACGGCAAAGGGGTTTTTCGAAATGGGTGCCCTGTCAGACTACAACGGCTCTTTCTACTTAAAGGGTGTTTCGAAACGGGTTCGAGCGTTTCAAAACGGAGAGCTGCAGAACTGCATTTATGGTGGGAATTAAAGTCCTTAACGGCTCCAATTCAATCTCAACGGCTAGCAACGGCTATAAACTTTTCAAGGAGTATAAAAGGGACCTCCAAGCATCAAGTAAAGGCTAATGCTCATATTGTCAAACAACAAATGATCAAAGATTGTCTTAGAGCTTAAATTGTCATTTATTGTATAGACAAACACTAGTGAGCCAAAATTGTCAAATTTGCTCAAGTGTTTTAGGTTTTGGGTGAGTGCTTTAATTGTGCAAACAAACACCTATTAGAGGGATTTGTGTTTGCTTTATTTATCTCTTTGTAAAAGAGGGTTTGATCAAGGCTTTGGGTAGAAAGCTTGATCGATGTAAAGGGTTTCCTCCTAAGCCTAGAAAAGGGGACAAATCAATAGTGGATTGATTGGAAATCCTTAGTGGGGAGCTAAGGTAGTGGATGTAGACCTTGGTTAGAAGGTTGAACCACTATAAATCTTTGTGTCACATTTCATTTTAGCTTCCACAACCCTTCCACCAAAAAATCCACCTCTCCACCACTTGGTGAGCAACATCGGTTGAACGAATCGAGCTCCTCTCAACTCAACAATTAGTATCAGAGCTTGGCTCAATTGAGGAGGATTCACATCCTATTGAGAAGATCCGGCAAGCTCGATCACTAGTTCATCAACCAGCTCAAATGGCACAATCAATCGACAAACCACCTTTCTTTGACGGAACCCACTATGCCCATTGGAAGACAAAGATGAAGTTCTTCATCAAATCAAGAGATTACAAGTTATGTGATATAGTTGAAGATGGTCTGTTCGTGCCTCAAAGAAGCAAAGCTGAGTGGAGTGCCGATGATTGCAAGAAGATGAAGCTTAATTGCAAAGCCTTGCACATCTTGTTTTGTGCTTTTGGCCCAACCATCTATGAGAAGATGTCTTCTTGTGAGAGTGCCAAGGAGGTATGGGACAAGCTCGAAGTCACGTACGAGGGGACCGATGAAGTCAAGGAGACCAAGATTGGGCTCCTAACCTTAGAGTATGAGAACTTCAAAATGGATCCGGAAGAGAACATCGAGAAGATGTTTGATAGGTTCTCCACTATCACCAATGGTCTCAAAGGCTATGGAGAAGCCATCCCGGAGGAAAAGCTTGTTCGAAAGCTCATCTACTCACTTCCCGAGTCTTGGGACTCAAAGAGGACCGCCATCATCGAAGCAAAAAATTTGAAGACCTTGAAGCTTGATGAACTCATGGGGTCACTCCTTACTCATCAAATCATGAAGAAGAATAAAGAAGATGAGAAGAAGAGGGAAGAAATTAGAGCTATGGGAGAGAAGAAAATCAAAGGGCTAGGCATCAATGCTAGTGCCATGGCTCTCAAATCCTTCACTTGCCATCATGTTTACTCAAGTGAAGAGGAGGATGAAGATGAAGAGATAGTTCATCTCTTCAAGAAGTGTGCCCCGTTCATGAAGAAAGCTTTGAGAGAGCTTGAACGAGATTCCAAGAAAAAGGAGAGGGCAAGCACTTCAAGCCATAAGAAGAAGGCACATGTGGCTACTTGGAGTGATGAGGACTCAACCGACGATGAACAAGCCAACCTTTGCCTTATGGCCATCGAAGAAGATTCAAGGGTAACTTCTAATTCATCTACTTCATGTTCTTATTCTTTTGATGAATTACAAGATGCCTATGATGAATTGGTTTTAGAGTTTAAAAATCACATTTTGAAAAACAATAAATTGATTTCAAAGTTAAAAATTCAAAATGATTTGATTTCTAAAACCAAACTTGAACTTGAAGCAAAACTTGAAGAGTTTGAATTAAAATGTTTTGATTTACAAAAATTGCTTCAAAAAGTTCAAGAAGAAAAAGATTTGATTTCCAAAGAACTTGAAAAGAAAAATAATTTTGGAAAATCAAATTTTTATGTAAGACAATCTAGTGCCCCTAGATTTGTGAAAGAAAAATGTTTTAGAAGTGTTTGGGTCCCAAAAGGACTAACCACTTCAATTAAAAAGGATGACATTGAAAAATGGATTCCAAAGGGGACTAAAATTTGTGCTACTAACGTTCATGGATCTAAAGCAATTTGGATACCAAAAATTACTTGATTGTCTTTTATTAGGTGTGATGGAGATGTTCAACAAGTCAAACATTGAGGGGGAGCTCCATGCACACAAGGAAGAACACTTGAAGAAGGAAGGCTTCACATCCTCCCTTTGAATTCAAGTGTTGGTAAAAATCTAGTTGTTTTTTTTTGCTTTTATTTGTTTTATTTTTTTAACTAGATGATCATAAAGGTTGGACTAACATTTCTAATGATGCTTTGAGTAAGGGGGACCATTTTTAACCAAACTTTTATTTTTGTCAATTTTTACCTCTATTGTTATTTTGAACTTAATATTTTAAATTCTTTTTGATATAACAAAAAGGGGGAGAAATGGTTTGAAAAATTAAATTTTCAAATGAATAAGGGGGAGCTTTATTTGATTTCATATTCTTAATCTCTTATTCACATTTTTTAAGTTAAGGGGGAGAATCCCAAACAATTTTTCAAGTGAGTTTTATTATATCAAAAAGGGGGAGATTGTAGAACTAATGTTTTGATATAACAATTGAAAAATGTTTTGGAGTGATTTAAAAAGTATTTAAAACTTTTCCAAAGTCCAAACAACTTGAAATTGTGTTTAGGGAAGTTTTTAAAAGGGTTTTACATGTTTTTCAAAGCCAAACTTCACAAAACTGTCCATGCATTTCGAAACACCTTAGGGCGTTTCGATACAGGTATTCCACTAGCAAAAAGCGTTTCGATACTCGTATCGAAACGGGCATTCCCTGGATAAGGATTTTTGCCCAGCGTTTCGAAACGGGCTATGCCGTTTTGATACGCCTACGTGGCATTGACCACAACGGTCATAAACCCCAACGACTATTTCCCAACTAACTTTTAAATGCAGGTCGTTTCGATACGGGGCTAGGCGTTTCGATACGTGTTCCGAAACGGCAAAGGGGTGTTCCGAAACGGGTGCCCTGTCAGACTACAACGGCTCTTTCTACTTAAAGGGTGTTTCGAAACGGAGAGCTGCAGAACTGTATTTATTGTGGGAATTAAAGTCCTCAACGGCTCCAATTCAATCCCAACGGCTATAAACTCTTCAAGGAGTATAAAGGGGACCTCCAAGCATCAAGTAAAGGCTAATGCTCATATTGTCAAACAACAAATGATCAAAGATTGTCTTAGAGCTTAAATTATCATTTATTGTATAAACAAACACTAGTGAGCCAAAATTGTCAAATTTGCTCAAGTGTTTTAGGTTTTGGGTGAGTGCTTTAATTGTGCAAACAAACACCTATTAGAGGGATTTGTGTTTGCTTTATTTATCTCTTTGTAAAAGAGGGTTTGATCAAGGCTTTAGGTAGAAAGCTTGATCGATGTAAAGGGTTTCCTCTTAAGCCTAGAAAAGGGGACGAATCAATAGTGGATTGATTGGAAATCCTTAGTGGGGAGCTAAGGTAGTGGATGTAGACCTTGGTTAGAAGGTTGAACCACTATAAATCTTTGTGTCACATTTCATTTTAGCTTCCACAACCCTTCCACCCAAAAATCCACCTCTCCACCACTTGGTGAGCAACATCGGTTGAACGAATCGAGCTCCTCTCAACTCAACAGTATGGTTGTCGTGTAGAGGCGTAGTTGTCGAGTTCCCATTGCTACTAGTAGCTTATTGGAAAAGATTTTTAGTAAAGGAATACTTGAGCACCTTGGACCCTTGTCTTTGCTAACGCAATCCTTGTGTGTTTATTTTGTTTGTAGTTGATATCTTACTAACGTAAGATGAGACCTAGAGGCAGGCCTAGAGTGGTCTATCCGGAACCACGGGCAGCAGCTCCTGAAGTTGAGCTGGTTGTAGAGGCGGAGGCTCCTCCACCTCCTCCTTCCCCTCCTCGTCAAGAGGGTGATGAGGCGAGAGTAGAGGGTGTAGGACCTTAGGTTGGCCAAGGTCCGACCAATATAGATATAGATCCGTTGGTTCAGGCTATAGCTGGGGCTTTTCAGGCAGCCGTGGCCGGGGGACAAGCTATGGCACCACCTCAGAGTGAGGGCATCGGGTTGCCCCTCGAGAGGCTTCGTAGTTTGGGAGGAGAAGAATTCCGAGGGTGCCAACCCGAGAGATCAGAGGCTTGGTTTGATAAGACTATTCGTATCTTGTCTCAGATGGGTTGTACTGGGGCACGCAAACTGGGATGTGTTGTTTCCTTACTTCAGGGTGATGCCTACATTTGGTGGGTCACCATTACTACATGCATGCAAGATGCTAAGATTACTTGAGAGTTCTTTGAGTCTGTTTTCCGCAAGAAGTATCTGGGTCCCCGCTATCTTGATGAAAAGAAGAGAGAGTTCATGGCCTTGCTTCAGGGTGACATGACAGTGACCGAGTATTAGGTACGGTTTGTCAGATTGAGTCAATACGCGTCCGAGCTAGTTCCTATTGAGAGGGAACGATGCGCCCGTTTCCGTTACGGGTTGAGTGAGGAAGTGAAGAGGTATTCTTTGGTTACGGATTACACGGACTTTGATGTCTTGATCGTTAGAGCCAAGGACATAGAGCACAGTTTTGTTCTGGCCAAACGTTCAAGTGGGTCTGGTTCAGGGAAGAGGTCTACTGGCTTTGATAGAGGTGATGCCAAGAGGCACGGGGACTAAAAACATCATTTTGATCACAGACGTGGGGTGGTAACCACGGGAGAGGCCATCAGGGCCAGAGAGCTGGTGGGCGTTTACTTGAGTGTGCTAGGTGTGGGAGGCATCACACCGGAGAGTGTTGGGGAAACTTTCATGCGTGTTGGAACTGTGAGGCTAGATATCACCTTAGGCGTGATTGTCCACATCAGGCTGGGTTTGCACCGGTTCAGGTTCAGGCTCTTGCTAGAGCTATTGAGTACCCGAGTGGCCGTGGGCGCGGTCAAGGTAACTTTCAGACGAGGAACAATGGTCAGAGGAATATAGCTCATGTGGTTGCGGTTCAGCCGGAGTTCAGGCTAGAGTTTATGCTCAGCGAGAGGGACAGAACGACACAGGTGTGATTGCAGGTAATTTCTCGATACAGTCACTGAGTTTGCTTTCCTTGATTGATTCCGGGTCTACGCGTTCATACATATTGAGTGAGCATGCAAATATGTTAAATATACCCTGCGAGGTACTAGAGGTAGGTGTCAGTGTTACTAGTTCCTTCAGGAATACAATAGTGGTTAGGAAGATGTACAGAAGGTGTCCGTTAATGGTTCAGGGGCATATATTTCTAGTGGACATGATAGAGTTACCGTTCTATGGCTTCGATGTGATTTTGGGTATGGACTGGCTTACAGAGCATATGGCTAGGATAGATTTTGAAACAAAAAGAGTCTACTTGAAGCTTGCAGATGACTACAAGATTGTGGTAGTAGGGGAGAATGAAAAATTCTTATCGAATGTTGTTTCAGCCTTAGAGGCTTAGAGATTAGTTGAGTTGCGTTGTGAGGCGTACTTGGCCTACGTGATGAATCCGAACATGAATGAGGTTAGACCACAGGATATCAAAACAATGTGTGACTTTCTTAGTGTGTTTCTGAAAGAATTGCCTGGTTTGCCGCCTGACAGAGAAGTAGAGTTTTCCATAGAGACATATTCAGATTCTGCTCCCGTTTCGATTGCTCCATACCGTATGGCACCGAAAGAACTGAAAAAGTTGAAGACTTAGTTACAAGAGTTATCAGATAGAGGTTTTATCCGTCCGAGTTCTTCGCCTTGGGGTGCTCCAGTATTATTTGTGAAGAAGAAAGACGGTAGTATGAGGATGTGCATTGATTATAGACAGTTGAATCAGCTGACAGTGAAAAACAAGTATCCCTTGCCGCATATCGTTGATTTGTTTGATTAGTTGAGAGGGGCATCTGTCTTTTCGAAGATTGATTTGAGATCCAGTTATTACCAGTTGAAGGAAAAAGAGGTTGATGTACCGAAGACAGCTTTTAGGACTAGGTATGGTCACTATGAGTTCTTAGTTATGTTGTTTGGGTTGAAAAATGCACCGACTGCTTTCATGGACACGATGAACAGAATCTTCCATTAGTACTTAGATCAGTTTGTGGTTGTATTCATAGATGATATTTTGGTGTATTCGCGTACCGAGGAAGATCATGACAGGCATTTGAGGTTAGTTTTGTAGACTTTGCTAGACAACCAGTTGTACGCTAAGTTGAGTAAGTGTGAGTTCTGGATCAGAGAAGTCTGACTAAAGCTCATAGTAGTCCTTTTGCTATGCACCCGGGTAGTACAAAGATGTATCGTGACATAAAGGATGAATACTACTGGGTAGGGTTGAAAAAGGATGTGGTTGAGTTCGTTAGTAAGTGCATGGTGTGTCAACGAGTGAAAGCTGAGCATCAGGTTCCTTCTGGATTGTTGCAGCCTTTGAGAATTCCAGAATGGAAGTGGGAGAGAATCACCATGGATTTTGTGTCTGGTTTGCCTTTGTCACCGACAAAGAAGAATTCAGTTTGGGTGATTGTGGATTGACTTACGAAGTGTGCGCATTTTCTGCCTGTGCATACTACTTATAACTTGGATAAGTTGGCTGAGTTGTACATAGCTGAGATTGTGCGGTTGCACGGTGTGCCAAAGTCTATTGTGTCGGATAGGGATCCGAAGTTTACAACGCGATTTTGGGAATGTTTGCATCGAGCCTTGGGTACACGGTTAAATTTCAGTACTTCTTATCATCCACAGACGGATGGGCAGTCAGAACGTGTGATTCAAGTGCTTGAGGACATGTTGAGATGTTGTGTGATAGATTTTCAAGGTTCTTGGGAGAAACACTTGTCGTTGGTTGGGTTTGCGTATAACAATAGCTATCAGGCAAGTATCCAAATGGCACCTTATGAAGCTTTGTACGGGAGGAAGTGTAGAACTCCTCTTTGCTGGGCTGAAATGGGACAAAAGTTGGTCTCGATACCGGCTTTGTTAAAAGGAACCACCGAGAAGGTGAAGCTCATTTGTGAGCGGTTGAAGGCAGCATCAGATCCACAAAAGTCTTACGCGGATTTGAAGCGTAAGGAGATAGAATTTGCGGTGGGTGATCGTGTGTTTCTGAAAGTTTCACCTTGGAAGAAGGTGATGAGATTTGGTTGGAAGGGCAAGTTGAGCACAAGGTTCAATGGACCATACGAAGTGATAGAACGTGTGGGTCCTGTTGCTTATAAGTTGAGACTACCTCAAGAGATGGAAAAGATACATAATGTGTTTCATGTATCCATGCTTCGGAGGTATAGATCGAACCCTTCGCATGTTATGCCTGTTGAGGAGATAGAGTTGAATCCGGATCTGTCATATGATGAGGAACCAGTGAAGGTTCTGGATGTAAGTAGCAAAGTTCTTCGTGACAAGACGATAGAACTTGTGAAAGTGTTGTGGCGACATCGAGGAGTTGAGGAGGCCACGTGGGAAAGCTGAGCGGACATGATGAGGCAGTTTCCGCATCTCTTTCCATCTGGTAAGAATTTCGAGGACGAAATTTCCTAAGTGGGGGAGAGTTGTAATGCTCTGGTTTTGGGCCTAGATGTTTTTGACATCGGATCGGACCGGTCGAGACCAATTCGAATTGCGTAAGGTGATTTTAGGAAATCAAGGATCGGGATAGGATAAAATTTTAATAAAAATTTCTAAAATCCTCTAAAAATATAATTAAGAGGTTGGTCAAGTCAATTTTACAAAAAAGGTTTTGGAAAATGGACATTTTGAGTAGTGACCAAATTGTAAAGTTTCAAAGCTGGGAAAAATATGATTTTTAAGGTGGAAGCCAAAATTTTAGAATCTTTAGGGGGCTTTAAGTCAATTTGACCTTTCTTCAATATGACATGTGGTTTAAATGGGTTTTTATTAAATAATTTTTATTATAATTTTGCATTAACTAATTGGTAGTTAATGGATTTTCATTTTACGTAATTACTAATTCCCTCTCATTTTAGTCAAACACCATTTTCTCTCGTCTTTTCCAGAATTCTTTCTCCCAAAAATCCTCTCAATATTTCTTAAATCATTTTCAAGAGATCTTCCTTAATTTATCAAGATTCTTGCAAAGAAAACTTGTCATCTATTGAAGGAAGCTAGGATTGGAGGTAAATCCCATTCTCAACCTCTAATCTAAGTTCTTTATTGAAATTCCCAAGATATTTGGCTTCTAAATGCTATTTTAGAGTGAGTTTTCAATATAGTTTTGATTTAAGATCAAAATCTTGTGAAATTGTGGGTGAAATCTTGATTTTCGGACTTGATGAGTTGGGCACTATTTTGTGTTGATTTTAATTGATTTCTAAGTTGGTTTATATGTTAAAGTGAGGTATGGTTAATATAGATCCCGAAATCCTTGAGATCCTTGAGTTTCTTGGTAGTTTTAAATGTGTTTTTGGGGGTGAAATGGTGGAATCTTGATTACTGGAGGTATAAGGATGAGTTAGGATGTTTATTAGGTGTGTTTTGATGTTGATAATTGTTTGGAAGTGATGTATGATGGCTGGGCTTGGTTTAGAAAGCAATCGATTGAGTTTTCGGTTATTTTGGAAGGGTATTTTGGTGTAGTTTGAGTGGGAAACGAGTTTATGATTTGTTGCTGGTGTTAGAATGCATTTTAATGCATTTGGATCTCTGTTTTGATGATGTGAAAACATGGGATCTTGATCCGGAAGCTAACGAGGTGATTTTGGAGGCTCCGAAGGTGTAATTTCCGTGTCGGCGAATAAGGCTTCGCGTATCAGTGAGTGGAAATGCAATTTCCTGCTTTGTAACGCTTTGAGCGTGATCTTGGGAGCTTAGTGTAAGTTTGATACACTTAACTAAGCTCAAGTGTAAGTGTTTCGATAATCCCTCTCTTGGAAATGTGCTATGCTTGATGAGATTGCACTTGGTGTAAGAGTGGATTTGTTTACTATTTTTAAGCATGTTTAAGCATGGTTTAATGCTGGATTGTAATGTCATTATGTTAAGGATGCACTAGGTAAGTCATCCTTGGTTTGCATGTGTTAAATGCATATGATGTTAAGCATGTGATGCTTGTGAAAATGGCATTGTGGTTATGCTTGTAAAATAGTGGATTTATGTGGTTAAATGATTATATTGGCAAGTGATGAAAATGGTTTTTGGTTACTTTAATCGGATATAATTAGCCGGCTATAGGATTGGGTGCACCGTGAATAAAGTCGCCTTGGATGTTGAGGGGTTGTGATTGTGTCGAAGTCTCCATCCAAGTACCCTAACGATTGAGGTTAAGATCACAACGGTGAATGGTTAGTCTCGTGTGTGAGTCTTGTGTAAGTGTCCCATACTCTCGTTATTGGAATTATACAACTATCGATGAGTGATGTTGAGGGGTTGTGATTGTGCCATTAATCTCCATCACGGGTGTTGAGGGGTTGTGATTGTGCCATTTGTCTCCACCTTGTGTAGTCCGGTAGTTTGTATGAAGCGTGAGGGACAACGCTTGTAATCCGCGTATCCGATTGTGTCTTGTGTTGAAATGGTCCGTGGACTATCACTTGAAAGCCAATATAATGTAATTGAATAAAGTGAAGCATGAGATGCTTGTATTTGATGCAAGGTTGCATGAGATAGTTGTGTATGATGCAAGAATGCATGAGATGCTTGGTAAAGCATGAGCAATGGTTTAATTGTTGTTTATGATGTTGTATATGTGCATGTGTTCTTAAAATGCATTGATGTCTTGAGGAGGCATGTTTTATAAAAAGGCATGTGATAAGAGTGGTGGTTTTGCAAGTCATGTTAAATACATTGGTGAATGTTGTTTAGTGATCCTCACTAAGCTTTATGCTTACGCTCGTTTGTTTTATCAATATAGAAAATTGAACATTTGAAGGCAGCCCAAAAGCAAGAGGAATCCAATGTTTTGCTAAAGAGATGTATGTGGTTCACCCTTAGTGTAATAAGAGGCAATGGGTGGGATTTATACTTGGAATGTTTGAGAATGTTTCCCTTTGCTTTGAGCATGCTAGTTTGTCTACACTTGTGATGTAAATGGCTTTTGGTGCTTTGGATTTTGGTTTGTATGAAGTTATAGCTTGTTATGGTTTTGGTAAGCTAGGGAGCATGCCTTTAGTACCTAAGATTTCATAAGTGATGCCATGATCTAGTTCAAGCTTCTTAAATATGGTCTATGGTATGTGTATGAGATGTATGTATGTTGTGGTATGTTTCAGATGGGTTTCGAATGAGAAAAAACATGAAAAACCAGCAAAATCTGCTGTTGCAGGGCATGGTGTATCGTAACACCCTTATCTGTTTCGAAACAGGGGCCCGAAATGGCCATAGTGTTTCGGAACAAATGAAGGTGTTTCGGAACACTTTGGCTACTGGAAGACCCTATTTCGATACGGGTTCCGAAACGAGCCCGAGTACCGAAACGGTCAACTCAGTTTCGATACGACCGTTTCGATACCAGGGTAGGCGTTCCGAAACAGATGACCGTTGGATTTGAATTTTGAGCTAATATGAGTTTCTGATTCTTACATTTTGGTCCCTATAAATTGTGGAATTTATGTTTTAGTCCCTAAAATATATTTTTTGTTCAATTGAGTCCCTGTTTGAGGTCTGTTCGCTGTGTCGCTTCCGCTAGAATAATTTGTTAAACATATAGGTTAATATTTAGCATTTAGAAAAGATAAAAAGAAAAAAAAGGTCGTTAATCAAGGTTGACTTTTGGGTTGACTTTGGTTTTCCCCGTGTAATCTTCGTAGTCCGGGTTAAACGTCTAGACCGGGCTAAGGGTGTTACATTTTTTAACCTCCTTAGCCTGGCCTAGACGCCTGACCCGAACTACGAAGATTACACGGGGAAAACCAAAGTCAACCCGAAAGTCAACCTTGATTAACGACCCTTTTTTTCTTTTTATATTTTCTAGATTCACATTAAGCCTATGTGAATACTCAAGAACTATATGAGAGAAGGGCACAGCGATCGGAAATCATTTAGGGACTCAATTGCATGAATTACACTTTTTAGGACCAAAATGTAATTTTTAGAAAATATAAGGACTTTGCAGATTTTAAGTTTACCAATATGTAATTAGTCATTTTACATACCTCTGTGGCAAATTTCAACTTAAAAGAACATTCCAAGCTCAAGCAATTGCGTCCATAACATTCAGGACTAAAATGTAAAACATGCGAACTCAAAACAATTCAAAACTTCATCCAACGGCCATCCGTTTCGGAACACAAACCTTCTTACCGAATCGCCTGTATCGAAACGGTGTTGACCGTTTCGGTACTCGGGTGCGTTCCGAGACCGGTATCGAAACAACCTCTCCAGTAGCCAAAATGTTCTGAAACACCTTCAGTCGTTCCGAAACGCTATGGCCATTACATGCCCCTGTTTCGAAACAGTTAAGGGTGTTTCGATACACCATGCTCTGTAGCAGTAGAAATTGTTGGTTTTTCACCTCTTAACCCACTCAAACGTGCTTCAAATCATACCATATCTTACCAGCAACTTGTCTAGACATTAAAGACCATAATAAGGAGACTTAGGCTAGAGCATGGCATCAGACACATGAACATTCCATCTATATGCATGCTTCCTAGCCACAAAACCAAATATAAGCATTCAAACCTCCAACCGAACCATTAGGACCATTTACAACCCACAAAAGCCATCACAAACATACCACAAACTTAGGGAGTTCAAAACACATCTCCCAAATACAACCTTGGAGTCCCATTGCCAAATATCAAAACTAAAGTGTATAAAAACATCACCATACATGAGCTTTGCACTTCCTTGGATGTTCTTAACCTTCTTGCTGCCCAAAAACACTTCAATTATCTGCATTGTTGGTAAAAGAGAGCGTAAGCACATTTGCTTAGTGAGGCAAGCTCTAAAGAAAACCAACACAACAATGCATTATTCAAAACACTTTCTCAAAAGTCTTTTTCTACAACATGCTCATTCTATATCATGCTTGAAAACCATTTCAAAGCAAATCTCCATTGAAAACACATGTACCTCAATTCTATCTCATGCATTCAAACCAATGCAAATCTCATGGCAAGGTCATACACATGCTTGTGAAAACTAAAGCATTTCATATACAAATCTCATACGCATTTCTCATAGCATAAATCATCTCATCAATAGGTACATGTGAATCAAAATCATTTCCATATATTATATTGGCATTTCACATCTCATTATTACTCGAATATGCGAATAACTTTCTCAAACTCACTAGACACGTCCGGTGGAATCTCTCATCACCGTACTCACTCGTCTAGTAACATAATTTCCGGTGGAATCTCACATCACCGTACTCACATGGCGGAATCTCTCATCGCCACAAAGCTTGGGTATTTCACCAAGTCCTACCCGATGGAATGCCCATCATTGGTCTCTCCCTTTGGATTGAATCCAAAGTGCACGTACGAATTTTTAGTTTATAGTGCACTCTCATCCTATTGATCGATCAATTATATCCGGTAAATATCTCATCTTCTATGCCAATATATTATGTCAAAACATCATCTCACCTACTGCTTTTAATGCAACATTTCTCAAAGCTTTCTCATCTCATTCAAAATCATAACATTTGCCATGCTTTAAAACAAAAGCTCAAAACTCATCAATGCAACGTGTTATTTCATGAAATCTTTTCAAGCATCATCTCATGCTACAAATCATGCATAAAAACAGTAGGAATTTATCTATCTCAAAACATGAGCATGTAAAAGCATTTTAGGGGCAACCAGCACATATATGAGAGCAATCTAGCCAATACTTACTTCTGGATTTAGGAAGGTGTTTCAAACCTTTCCTAAATCCCCAAACCTTGTTTCTTTGTCCCTTAAGGGCTTCTAAAACCAATCGCACTCACCGATTACGTTTCGCTTGCTCACCGAAATGCTATCTAAGCTTACGGATCAACACCAAAGGCATCCGAAGATGTCTCCCCTGTTTATAACACATAAGAGCAGAGGATTAATGCATCATCATGCATTGAAATCATCAGCCACACACCTAAACTCGCTGCTCTACTCAAGAACCTCATTTCGGCTACCAAAAACAACCAAAATCATCTCCAAACTCTCCCAAAACAAAACCCAACCAAGATCTATCACTTCTAATCATTTCTAAACATAAATCAACACCAAAAACCACCACAAACTCGTCCTTATACCTCCAGCTATAACAGAACACCAAAACCACCCCCAAAACCACCATTCTAGCATACAAAACTTAGGAACCCAAGCCTATTCGGGATTTGTTTGATAAAACCTCATTTATAACATCAATTACCATCCAAAATACATTAGAAAACAACCTCAAAACAGAGTCTAACCAACAACCACAAAAATCATCAAGATCTCTCCAAAAACCTTGAGTTTTAATACAATTTCTTGTTTCTAACATTAAAGCAACTCAAAAATCATTAACAAAGGATTGGTAACTTGGGAATTTCAGTAAAGAACTTATCATTAGAGGAGAAGGACGAAGCTTACCTCTAAAGGCTGATTTATCCTTGATTTGGGCAAGTTTTCTTGAAAATCCAATGTAAAAACAAGAGGATTTGGTGAGGAAAAGCTTAGGAATCAAAAGGAGATTGAAATCTCATCAAAAGGAATGAAAATCAGAGGCTAATTGATGGAGGAAATGTGTTTGGCTGAAAAGAAATTGAGAGAAAATTAAATGAGAGAAAATTGACGTAAGGTAGTTATGAAAAGTCAAATATAGTTTTTCCTTTTAATTATCTTTATTTCATTTAATTAAAACATTATTAAAATCCCCTAAAATAAGGAGAAATCTAATTAAAAACATTTTGGTAAAATTAGCTCCTTAAAGATTCAAAGTTTCAATCCTTTACAAAACAATCACTATTTAACTTTTGCAAAAACTACAATTTGGTCACTACACCGAAATGTAGTATTTCCAAACCTTATTTTGTAAAATTGTTTTCACCATAATCATTCATATAATAAAAGAGGATTTTTAGGTATTTTTCCATATTTTTAAAGCATCTCGAACTAGGTGTTCCTTAAATCTCCCTTAAAAATTCGAACCGTTCTCGACCGGTCCGATTTGAACTCTAAAACATCTAGGCCCAAAACCGGGGCGTTACAAGAGAAGTAGTCTTTCTAGGGTATGTAGTGTCAGCCGAGGGGATTAGAGTTGATCCGAAGAAGATAGAAGTCATTGTTGAGTGGAAGCAACCAAAGTCTGTGATAGAGATTCGTAGTTTCCTAGGCTTAACATGTTATTATAGGAGGTTTGTGAATGGGTTCTCGAAGATAGCCGTTCCTTTGACAAAATTGCTTCAGAAGAATGTTCAGTTTGAGTGGTCAGATGCGAGACAGCAAGCCTTTGAGAAACTAGAAGAAGCTTTGACAAATGCACCAATTTTAATTCAGCCAGAGTCGGGGAAAGAGTATGCGATCTACAGTGATGCTTCATATATAGGAATAGGTTGTGTGCTCATGCAGAAAATAAGAGTTGTAGCTTATGCCTCGAGACAATTAAAGAATCACGAGCGCAATTATCCGACACACGACATAGAGCTAGCCGCAATTGTGTTTGCCTTGAAGATCTGGAGACATTATTTGTATGGTGAGAAATGCACAGTGTATACGGATCACAAGAGTCTGAAGTATTTAATGACACAAAGAGAGTTGAACCTTAGACAACGTAGGTGGCTAGAGTTACTTAAGGACTACGATCTCACGATTGAGTACCATCCGGGCAAAGCCAATGTAGTGGCATATGCTTTAAGTAGGAAGGTAGCTGTTAAGTTGAGAGCCATGTTTGCTAGTTTGAGATTGTCCGGTGATGGTGGTCTAGTGGCCGAGCTTAAGGTTAGATCTACCTTAGACAAGTTGATTAGAGAAAAACAATTGTTAGATAGATCTTTGGCACCTCACGTGCAAGATATAGCCGAGGGTAAACCACCAGACTACAGTTTCAGTGTTGATGGGGTCTTGTGCTTCAGAGACAGAATAGTTGTGTCGGATGATAGTGATTTGAGACGTACTATCTTGACCGAAGCACACAGTAGCCCATTCGCTATGCATCCTAGTAGTACAAAGATGTACTGCGATCTGAAGAATGAATACTACTAGGTTGGTTTGAAGAGAGACGTAGCCGATTTCGTGAGTAAGTGTATGGTATGCCAGAGAGTTAAGGCAGAACATCAGGTTCCATCAGGTTTGTTGCAACCATTGAGAATTCCGGAATGGAAGTGGGAAAATATCACCATGGACTTCGTTTCAGGTTTGCCTTTGACTCATTCGAAGAAGAATTCGGTTTGGGTTATAGTTGACCGCTTCACAAAGTGTGCTCAGTTTATAGCTATTCATACGCCTTACTCCTTAGATAAGTTGGCCGATTTATACATCAGTGAGATTGTGAGATTGCATGGTATGCCGAAGTCGATTGTGTCTGACAGAGATTCGAGATTTACATCCAGATTTTAGGAGTGTTTGCATAGTGCTTTCGGTACCCGATTGAATTTCAGTACGTCGTATCATACTCAGTCAGATGGTCAGTCATAGAGGGTTATACAGATTTTGGAGGACATGTTGCGTTGTTGCATTATTGACTTTCAGGGTACTTGGGAGAAACACTTGTCGTTGGCCGAGTTCGCATACAATAACAGTTATCAGTCGAGCATTCAGATGGCTCCGTATGAGGCACTGTATGGTAGAAAATGTAGAACTCTGATTTGTTGGGCCAAAGCGGGTTAGAAGTTGTTACCGATGTCGGATATGCTTAAAGGGACCACCGATAAAGTGAAGTTAATCTGTGATCGTTTGAAGGCATCTTCGGATAGATAGAAATCCTATGCCGATCTGAAGAGGAAAGAAATTGAGTATGTCGTGGGAGATAGAGTGTTCTTGAAAGTCTCTCCGTGGAAGAAAGTTATGAGGTTTGGCAAAAAATGGAAATTGAGTCCGAGATACATTGGGCCGTATGAGATTGTGAAGTGAATTGGTCTGGTTGCTTATCAGTTACGTTTGCCATCCAATTTAGAGAAGATTCACAATGTGTTCTATGTTTCGATGCTTCGAAAGTATAGATCAGATCCGTCGCACGTTATACCTGTGGAAGAGATTGAGTTGAACTCATACTTGACGTATGATGAAGAACCATTTGAGATCTTGGCATCAGATAGCAAAGTGTTGTGTGGTAGACCGATTGAGTTGGTCAAAGTGAAGTGGCAACGCCGAGGTGTGGAAGAGGCCACTTGGGAGAGAAAGGAGGATATGGAGAGGCAGTTTCTGTATCTCTAACAGTCAGGTAATTTCGGGAACAAAATTTTCTTAAGTGGATGAGAGTTGTAACACCCGGGTTTAGGGGCCAGGTGTTAAGTGTGTAAATTGGTTCGAGTCGTTGGGCTTGGTTTAAATAAAATGGGCTTGATTTTGAGTAAAAAAGGCTATGTGGTTTCATTAAGGGTAAAATGGGGATTTTCTAATAAATGAAATAAGACAAGTAAAAGAATGTTTTGAGAAAAAACTATCATCTTCTTCCTTCAAACAAAACCCACGACTAAACCCCCCCCAACCCCAAAACACTGTTCCATCATCTTCCTCAGTGTTTTCAACTATTTTATCAAGGTAATGATGTTTTTGACTTCTCATCTTCGTCCTTAACATCTCCATGGTTTTAGATTTTCCTAAACTTCATTTTGAGTTTCTTCAAATGTTCAAATTTTAAGTTAAAGGCAGAAACTTTGTTGGGTTTTTATTGAGTTTTTTATTTGTAAAGTTTATATATGTTATAGTCTTACTTTTAAGTGTAACATATGTTAAAATGGTGAGGTTTTATTGAAATCCTGATATGAGTATTTGTGGGTGTGTTTAAGGGTAGAAATCTTGAGTTTTTGAGGTAGTTTTGTGAGGGAAAGTTGGGTTGATGGTATGGTTATGCTTGGGGGTTGTTTTGAGCATATTTAATGAGGATTTGGATGATGAAATTGATGGGTATTTTCCGGGTTGTGTTCAAGCCCGAAAATGAAGAGTTGGGTCAGTTCTTGGTTTGGAAATATAGTGAAAGTGTCTTGAGTTGCAATCTGATTTGTGACAGTGATTTTGTGGAAGTTTTGATGTGTAATGCACTGTTTTTGGTTGATTAGAAATAAGGTAAAACGTTGGAGAAGCTTCCGGATCAATTCTGGGAAACTTGGAGGCTTGATCGACATTCTTGGCTTGTTTTGAGGGTGTTTGGTGAGTGGACTGTTTTCAAAGGTTTTAAATTCGTTCAAAGTATGTTGTTGAGGTATTAGATTGTGCTTGGTAGGCCAATCTAATGTGGGGTTAAGTTGGTAGCTTAATCTCTTGTTTAGCTTATGTATTCTTGCTAAATGTGCATAAATGTGGTCTTGTGTGATAAGTGTCCGATTATGCATGTTATGAGGTATTTATGGTGCATGATGGTGATTGGTATGTTGTGTTGCATGATTTGTGGAATCATGGTGACTACTCGTTTAGGATGAGTGTGCACATGGTAAGAGTCAAATTCGCGCGTGGCGTTGGTGATGTGAAGTCATCAAGGAGTACGGTGAAGTAACATTCCATCGGAAAGTATATATGTGTGATGATGAGTGGAATCCCATCTGTAAAAGGAATCGGTGATGTGTGAAATCCCACCGGAAGGTAATATTGTTGTTTGAGTACGTTGGGCGAAAATCCCAACGGAAGTTATCCGCATATCCGAGTAAGCTATATAGTTGCCAATATACCTTGTCTATGTGTGGTTGATGTGGTAAGATGTTCTGTTATATCTATGTTTAGCATAACATGAGGTAAGATGCCATGTTTATAAATTCTTGTAGCGGTTGGCTATGTTGTTATGTTGGTGTTAATGCATGCCTTGTTGTTGATTTATGGATACCATGCTTTGGACCCTGCATTGTCGATATTTGTTTTTGAGCTCTCTCACTAAGCTTTCAAGCTTACGCTCTCATTTTCGACAATGCAGATCATTAGTGTGGGAGTTATCAAGGAGCAACGAAGGGGCACCCAAGAGCGTGTGTTGCTGCTCAAGTATGATTTTTCTTAAATAATGTAATAGATGGCAATGAGGATGCTAAGTGTTGTAGAAGCGTATGTTAGACTCCTATGTGTGGCTTTTATGTTGTTGAATGTTCATGTTTTTGTGTTGAAGGGTTGTAAACCTTGTTTTATGTGACGCTTAAGTTGCTATATGTTTCTTATCGTTAGATAGACTCGTTATGCATGCTTGTATGTTTAATCATGCTCAGTTGTAGGATGTGTTGCCTCTAGATTTGTTTGTATGATTGTTGCTTTGATGAATGTTTAAGTTGCTTCGTATGATTATCCATGGATGCCTTGTGTTGTTTTTGAGTGCTTGTATGTTGCTTGGCTAGTCATTTAATGCATCTAGAGTCGAGTCCTTGTGTCTTTTGCAGCCAAATTAAGGTTTGTAGTGCAGGGCATATCGATACGCTCAAGGGTTGTATCGATGTGGTCCCCTGCCTTGAACCTTGTTTTAGGCTATGCGTATCGATACGCGAGGGTTTATCGGTGCGCCAAAAGCTCTCTGGAAATCTGAGAAATTGACGAGATTTTGGCGTATCGGTACTGGTCCTGAGGGTATCGGTACGGTCTTGTAGTTTGACCTTGGAAAGTTGACCGTTGAGAGCGTATCAGTACGATCTTCTAGCGTATCGATACGGTCTCCCTAGGTTAACTTTGGAAAGTTGACCTAGTCAATGCGTATCGATACGGTCTTCTAACGTATCGATACAACCTGTTGTTTAAGTTAAAATGGGTTTGTTAAATTGCTTGTTTCACGTGTTTTGTATCCGTGTGTGTTTTCGCTGCGCGTCCTATCACATAGGATATTATAAAAGCACCTAGACAAGATAACGTTAAAAAAAATTTCTAGGGTTGCTAATCGGAGTGGAGCCTTAACAGGTTTCGCCCCGATTTTCCCCGTGTAACCTGTTCGATGCGGTCTAGCACCTAGGCCGGGTCGAGGGGGTTACAATGTGTGTGGCTAAGGTCTGTAATCCATCACATTCAAGAGAATTGTAGTTTACACTCTGGAAAAGTTGCTCCGACAATCTTATATGAAGATACTACAACATGTATTTCTCAACTTAGAGAAGGATACATAAAAGGTGATAGAACAAAACATATCTCACCAAAATTCTTCTTCACTCATGATTTACAAAAGAATGGAGACATTGATGTCCAACAAATTCGTTCATGTGATAATTTAGCAGATCTATTTACTAAGGCACTCCCTAATGCTCCGTTTGAGAAGTTAATTTACAACATCGGATTGCGTCGAGCCAGAGATCTTATGTGACATTTTCACGAGGGGGAGAAAATACGCGTTGCACTCTTTTTTTCCTTAACCAAGGTTTTGTCCCAATGGGTTTTCCTGGTAAGGTTTTTAATGAGGCAACAAGTTATGCGTATCAAAGATGTGTGTACTCTTTTTCCTTCACTAAAGATTTTTTTCTCTTTCTGGGTTTTATCTTAGTAAGGCTTCAACGAGGCATATTATCTTCATAGACATCCAAAGGAGAGTGTTATTAATATTTATCTATATGGATGTCTATCATGATAAGAACTTTATCAAGGATATTTGATTTATTTATTATTAGGAATATTATCTCTATTAATTAGAGTTTAATGTATTATGTACTTCTTATGCCTATAAATAGATGAATGCATTGTACACAATTGACATCTTTGATAATAATAAAAAATCTCCTTCTTTCTTTCATCTCTTTATTCTTGTTCTTTGTTATTTTATGTATAACAAAAAAATAATATAGAATCCTCTTCAATATGTTTATCTTTTATAGAACCCAACAACAAATATCAAAATCTATTTTTTATCTAACTATACACTATATAGATGTAGTAATACAGATCAAGAAAATTAATCTTATATATTATTTCATTAATAGTTCTGATTACATAACACGAACATAATCATATTAGACACTCGAGGGATTTAACTATACTAAACCTTCGACATTCCCTGATTAGAAGGAGAGTCGTGTTGATCGCTACACAAACGCTAAACTACCATAAAAATAGATAAAAATCGTATCACAAGACAAAAAAAATCGTTCTAGATAGAAAGACGAAAAAGCGTAGTGATATACACAAAAAGAAAGAATCTAAAAGTGAGACTTCTTGTCAACAGTCTCTAGAACAAGTGGTTAAATCTCTCAATTGACACATTTCTTTCTCTCCTAGATTGTGAGTTCAAAACCCATTATGAGCAAATTCTTCTTCTTTTCTATTAGGTAAAAATTTGTAGAACTAATGTTTTGATATAATAATTGAAAAATGTTTTGGACTGATTTAAAAAGTATTTAAAACATTTCCAAAGTCCAAACAACTTGAAATTATGTTTAGGGAAGTTTTTATAAAGGTTTTTCATGTTTTTCAAAGCCAAACTTCACAAAACTGTCCAGGCGTTTCGAAACGCCCTAAGGTGTTTCGAAATAAGCATTCTAGTAGCAAAAACGTTTCGATACGAGTATCGAAACGGGCTTACCCTGGATAGGATTTTTGCCCAGCGTTTCGAAACGGGCTATGCCGTTTCGATACGCCTACGTGGCATTGACCACAACAGTCATAAACCCCAACGACTATTTTCCAATTTAACTTTTAAATGCAGGCGTTTTGATACAGGTCTAAAGCGTTTCGATACACGTTCCGAAACGGCCAGAAGGCGTTCCGATACGAGTGCCCTGTCAGACTGCAACAGCTCTTTCTATTTAAAGGGTGTTTCGAAACGGGTTCTAGCGTTTCGAAACGGGGAGCTGTAGAACTGCATTTATGATGGGAATTAAAGTCCTCAACGGCTCCAATTTGATCCCAACGGCTAGTAACGGCTAGAAACTCAATTGGGAGTATAAAAGGGACCTCCTAGCATCTTGTAATCATAATGCTTCAATTGTTACAACATTATGAGAGAAAAATTTGTCTAGAGCTTCAATTGTTTATTTCTTGCTTAGACAACACTTGTGAGCTTACATTGTTAAATTTTCTCAAGTGTTTAGGTTTTGGGTGAGTGCTTAAAATTGCAAACAAACACCTTTTAGAGAGATTTCTAGTTTGCTAAGTTTTTCTTTTTAAAGAGAGTGTTCCTTCAAGCTTTGGGTAGAAAGCTTCGAGGGTTGTAACGGTTTCCTCCTGAGCCTAGAAAAAGGGACGAAATTCTTAGTGAATTTGTTGGAAATCCTTAGTGGGGAGCTAAGGTAGCGGAGGTAGACTTTGTTTAGAAAGTCGAACCACTATAAATCCTTGTGTCAAATTGCCAAATTTTCACCTCCCACTAAAACACCCAATTATCCAACTTCTCCACACTTGGTGAGCAAGAACGGTTGATCGAATCAAGCCCCTAAAAACTTAACAATTGGTATCAGAGCTTGGCTCAATTGAAGAGGATTCACATCCTATTGAGAAAATCTGGCAAGCTCGATCAACATTTCACCAACCGGCTCAAATGGCGCAATCCATCAACATACCGCCTTTCTTCGACGGAGATCACTATGCCTATTGGAAGACAAAGATGAAATTCTTCTTGAAGTCAAGAGATTACAAGCTATGGGACATAGTTGAAGATGGTCCGTTCGTGCCTCAAAGAAGCAAAGCGGAATGGAGTGTCGACGACCGTAAGAAGATGGAGCTTAATTGCAAAGCCTTGCACATGCTCTTTTGTGCATTTGACCCAACCATCTATGAGAAGATGTCTTCTTGTGACAGTACCAAGGAAGTATGAGACAAGCTTGAAGTCACATATGAGGGGACCGATGAAGTCAAAGAGGCCAAGATTGGGCTCCTAACCTTAGAGTATGAAAACTTCAAAATGGATCCGGAAGAGAACATCGAGAAGATGTTTGATAGGTTCTCCACCATCACTAATGGTCTTAAAGGCTATGGAGAAGCCATCCCGGAAGAAAAGCTTGTTCGAAAGCTCATCTACTCCCTTCCCGAGTCATGGGACTCAAAGAAGACCGTCATCATCGAAGCCAAGAATCTCAAAACCTTGAAGCTTGATGAACTCATGGGGTCACTTCTCACTCACCAAATAATGAAGAAAAACAAAGAAGAGGAGAAGAAGAAGGAAGAGATTAGAGCAATGGGGAAGAAAGAGATCATGGAGTTAGGCTTCAATGAAAGTGACGTAGCTCTCAAATCCTCCACATGCCATCATGTAGATTCAAGTGAGGAGGAAAGTGAAGATGAAGAGATGGCATATCTCTTCAACAAATTTGCCCGGTTCATGAAGAGCAAAATGGAAAAATCCAAGCATGAATCGATGAAGAAGATGAAGGACTCCCACAAATCCAAAAAGAAGGGATCATCTTCAAAACAAGCATATGTGGCCACTTGGAGTGATGAAGACTCCACCGATGATGAAGTAGCCCACCTATGCTTGATGGCCCTCAATGAGGGGGAGGTAACTTCTAACTCATCTAGTTCAAATTTATATTCTTTTGATGAGTTACAAGAAGCCTATGATGAATTGGTTTTTGAGTTCAAGGCTTCATTTTCGAAAAACAAGAAATTGATTTCAAAGTTAAAAACCGAAAATGATTTGCTTTCTAAAACTAATTTAGAGTTTGAAGCAAAAATTAAAGATTTTGAGCTTAAAGTTTTGGATTTACAAAATTTGCTTCAAACGATTGAAAAAGATCATCAAAAAGAAGTTGATGATCTTAAAAAGGAAAAAGATTTGATTTTTAATGATCTTCAAAAGAAAAATAATTTTGGAAAATCAAATTTTTATGTAAGACAATCGAGTGCCCCTAGATTTGTGAATGGAAAATGTTTTAGAAGTGTTTGGGTCCCAAAAGGACTAACCACTTCAACTAAAAAGGATGAAATTGAAAAATGGATTCCTAAGGGGAGTAAATTTTGTGCTACTAACGTTTATGGATCCAAAGCAATTTGGATACCAAAAATTACTTGATTGTTTTTTGCTAGGTGTGATGGAGTAATCAACAAGTCAAACTTTGAGGGGGAGCTCCATGCACACAAAGGAAGAACACTTGAAGAAGGAAGGCTTCACATCCTCCCTTGAGTTCAAGTGTGGTAAAATCTAGTTGCTTTAGTGTTTATTTGATTTATTTTCTTTTATGACAACTAGACATTCATATATGTTGGACTAACATTTTGATGATGCTTTGAGTAAGGGGGAGCCATTTTAAAACCAAATTCTTATTTTTGTCAATTTTTACCTCTATTGTTATTTTGAACTTAATGTTTTAAATTCTTTTTGATATAACAAAAAGGGGGAGAAATGGTTTGAAAAATTGAATTTTCAAATGAATAAAGGGGAGCTTTATTTGATTTCATATCTTTAATCTCTTATTCACATTTTTAAAATTAAAGGGGGAGAATCCCAAATAATTTTTCAAGTGAGTTTTATTATATCAAAAAGGGGGAGATTGTAGAACTAATGTTTTGATATAATAATTGAAAAATGTTTTGGACTGATTTAAAAAGTATTTAAAACATTTCCAAAGTCCAAACAACTTGAAATTATGTTTAGGGAAGTTTTTATAAAGGTTTTTCATGTTTTTCAAAGCCAAACTTCACAAAACTGTCCAGGCGTTTCGAAACGCCCTAAGGTGTTTCGAAACAAGCATTCTAGTAGAAAAAACGTTTCGATACGAGTATTGAAACGAGCTTACCCTGGATAGGATTTTTGCCCAGCGTTTCGAAACGGGCTATGCCGTTTCGATACACCTACGTGACATTGACCACAACGGTCATAAACCCCAACGGCTATTTTCCCAATTAACTTTTAAATGCAGGCGTTTCGATACGGGTCTAAAACGTTTCGATACGCGTTCCGAAATGACCAGAAGGCGTTCCGATACGAGTGCCCTGTCAGACTGCAACGACTCTTTCTATTTAAAGGGTGTTTCGAAACGGGTTCGAGCGTTTCGAAACGGGGAGCTGCAGAACTGCATTTATGATGGGAATTAAAGTCCTCAACGGCTCCAATTTGATCCCAACGGCTAGTAACGGCTAGAAACTCAATTGGGAGTATAAAAGGGACCTCCTAGCATCTTGTAATCACAATGCTTCAATTGTTACAACATTATGAGAGAAAAATTTGTCTAGAGCTTCAATTGTTTATTTCTTGCTTAGACAACACTTATGAGCTTACATTGTTAAATTTGCTCAAGTGTTTAGGTTTTGGATGAGTGCTTAAAATTGCAAACAAACACCTTTTAGAGGGATTTCTAGTTTGTTAAGTTTTTCTTTTTAAAGAGAGTGTTTCTTCAAGCTTTGGGTAGAAAGCTTCGAGGGTTGTAACGGTTTCCTCCTGAGCCTAGAAAAGGGGAAGAAATTCTTAGTGAATTTGTTGGAAATCCTTAGTGGGGAGCTAAGGTAGTGGAGGTAGACTTTGGTTAGAAAGTCGAACCACTATAAATCCTTGTGTCAAATTGCCAAATTTTGACCTCCCACTAAAACACCCAATTATCCAACTTCTCCACACTTGGCGAGCAAGAACGGTTGATCGAATCGAGCCCCTACCTTAGCTAATGTTTTGATATAATAATTGAAAAATGTTTTGGACTGATTTAAAAAGTATTTAAAACATTTCCAAAGTCCAAACAACTTGAAATTATGTTTAGGGAAGTTTTTATAAAGGTTTTTCATGTTTTTCAAAGCCAAACTTCACAAAACTGTCCAGGCGTTTCGAAACGCCCTAAGGTGTTTCGAAACAAGCATTCCAGTAGCAAAAACGTTTCGATACGAGTATCGAAACGGGCTTACCCTGGATAGGATTTTTGCCCAGCGTTTCGAAACGGGTTATGCCGTTTCGATACGCCTACGTGGCATTGACCACAACGGTCATAAACCCCAACGGCTATTTTCCCAATTAACTTTTAAATGCAGGCGTTTCGATACGGATCTAAAGCGTTTTGGTACGCGTTCCGAAATGGCCAGAAAGCGTTCCGATACGAGTGCCCTGTCAGACTGCAACGGCTCTTTCTATTTAAAGGGTGTTTCGAAACGGGTTCGAGCGTTTCGAAACGGGGAGCTGCAAAACTGCATTTATGATGGGAATTAAAGTCCTCAACGGCTCCAATTTGATCCCAACGGCTAGAAACTCAATTGAGAGTATAAAAGGGACCTCCTAGCATCTTGTAATCACAATGCTTCAATTGTTACAACATTATGAGAGAAAAATTTGTCTAGAGCTTCAATTGTTTATTTCTTGCTTAGACAACACTTGTGAGCTTACATTGTTAAATTTGCTCAAGTGTTTAGGTTTTCGGTGAGTGCTTAAAATTGCAAACTAACACCTTTTAGAGGGATTTCTAGTTTGCTAAGTTTTTCTTTTTAAAGAGAGTTTTCCTTCAAGCTTTGGGTAGAAAGCTTCGAGGGTTGTAACGGTTTCCTCCTGAGCCTAGAAAAGGGGACAAAATTCTTAGTGAATTTGTTGGAAATCCTTAGTGGGGAGCTAAGGTAGTGGAGGTAGATTTTGGTTAGAAAGTCGAACCACTATAAATCCTTGTGTCAAATTGCCAAATTTTCACCTCCCACTAAAACACTCAATTATCCAACTTCTCCACACTTGGCGAGCAAGAACGGTTGATCCAATCGAGCCCCTAAAAACCCAACAAAATCGTTCAAAAAGTGAGTTTTTTTTAAATAAAAAATAAAAAGAAAAGAAAAGAAAAAGTCTGACGATGATATTAAATTTGTTGTAAAAAATTTATACTTTTGAAAAAAAATAACTTTTATTTGGAGAGGATGTACGATTTTTTTAATATGAAATGAAATGAAGCTCGTACATAAGATATTTATACGTCTGCAAGGAAGACCAGAAAAGTAAGACTTTTATGTTATTGCTTGTTTTTGAGATTTTGGTCTAAGACGAACTAAAAAATTGATTTCCTAATCAGAGATTTAAATTAAGACTGCATTTGTGTTTCAGGTCACGTGTTTATCGTGATTCCGGACATAATGAATGTTATTAAGGTCACCGCGAGAGTCGCGGTTGTAATTTTTTTAATAACATATGCTATCGTGGACATAACAGTTGCAAATATCGTGGTTTCAGACGATATCACTACCGCTATATAACCACCATTGTTGCTATTACAGATCGTTATTTAAATCTCTATCCCTAATAATAAGTGTTGAAAATAAATTAAATTTTAAGAGTAAGTCCATAATAACAAGTATTGAAAAATTTGGGTCCCTAATAACAAATACTGAAAAAATTAAATTTTAAGAGTATGCACGTAATAACAAATATTAGAACAAAATTTGGGGCCCTAATAACAGATATTGAAAAAAAAATTAGATCTTTAATTACAAGTATTGAAAAAATTGGACCCTTAGTAACAAGTATTGAAAAATTTAAATTTAAGGGTATGTTCATAATACTAACAAATATTGGAGAAATTGAGCTCTTATAACAAATATCAGAGAAAGTTAGATTTTAAGTGTAAGCCCAAATAATAAATACGGGACCCTAATAATAAATAAGAAAAAAATGAGACCCTACTAATAAATATTGAAAAAATACTAAACCCTATAATTAATATAAAAATATTTTTTATAAGTATAATTTATTATAAAAATCCGGGTTATGGGCAGCTGCCCCTCCTGTCCAGGCTAGATACGGTCATGTTTATATTAAATTTCTTTTTTAAAAAATTCTTTTTTATTGAAAAAGTTAACATCTAATCTTTACATTTTATCAAATATGTTAGATTTGGATAAAAAAAAAGCTGATGTGGTTGTTGGTTGATCAAGGAACTATGATTTTTTTTTTGACAAAGGAACAAGAATATTTACTAACATAATACGACACTTTTAGCGTATACATCATGTCAACAAATTTAAAATATCAAATGATATAAATAAAATATAAAAGAACAACAACAAGGATAAGGAACAAAAAAAAAAAAGATAAGAAAAGGATATAGATTTGTATTATTCTCAATATAGACTTGTGTACAATGTCTTTATCAAATCATCTATTTATAGTCATAAGAAGTATATAATACATTGAACCATAATTAATGAAGATAATATTCCTAATGATAAAGTAAATCAAATCTCCAAGATAAAGTTATTATCAAGATAGATATTTATATAGGTTATTCATAAACACTCCCCTTGGATGTCTATAAAAATAATGTGCCTCATTAAAACCTTACTAATATAAAAACTCAGTGGAAAAAATATCTCGAAAACGAGTACACACATAGTTTAGCAATTAAAGAGAAAACATCCAGTTAAAATTTTGCCATATTGTTTTGTTCATAATCAATAGGCTTCTAATAGTTATTTCAACTAATATAGCTTAAAATATTAACCCACCAGCCTTTGTAAGACGAATAATCTAATTGCATAATTTGAATCTTTTTCTAATTAATCTCACAAGCTTCTAGTTGTAAGTTGATAATACATATGTAGATGCATCCACTAAAATCATATAAAAATCTTCACATTTGTGGATAAATGAGCCCATTTTTTATTCAGATATGAAAGACATGTAGTCTCAACTTTAGTACAAAAATTTTAAATTCTTTTAGTAAGTGTGATCTTAATCAATTATTTGAGAACAAGCAGCACAAGAAATTTGATTTCTTTTAATAATTGGAATTTAACCAATTCCTTTGAAAACAAGCACAATAAGAACTCCAAGTTCCTTTAATAAATGTGCGTATAAATTTTAACAATTTCGTATCATTATTGATTAGGATGATCTAACCGATCATGCGAAGTATATATATGTAAACTTTTGATTTACCATAACATGTGATTCAATCTCTCTGGTAAATGTGTAGTGCACATTTTGAAATACAAATTTCTTTAAAATTTGATAATACATTGTCCACCAAAAATTATTCATTTGAATATGAATATATTTAGCTCTTCTAGAGCCTTCAATGAAAATTATTCTTTTAGTAGCAATATATAGCTTTTTTTTTTAAAATGGGGAGATTTTATTAGGCTATATAGCTCTTCTTGAGCTTTCATATGTTTTTTCAATTACCAAAACTTATATTCAAATTGATTTATTTCATATACCAATTGATAACATATTTTATCTATAATTCTGAAAGGATTATTTTCAGAACTCTTATTGTTATCTTTAAAATTTTCACTTCCGCGATGACGATATTACTACCATTAATATTTACAATTATGCACATTTCATAATATGCTTTCTCTCAAGAACTTATTATTCTTTTGGAGCATTAATATTTTAGTACTTTGAGATATAATACTCACATTTTTTCCTTCTATTTAAATGAAAAAATATTTCTTATGCTTCTGCTAAGCATAAATTGTCACCATAGATTCTATTTGATAAATAATCACATTAAACAAAATAAATAAATTTCAAAATATAAATATTACAAAAAAATAAAAAGCAAATAATTATTCTGTAAAGTAAATAAACATAAAACAAAATAAATTAAAAGATTAATAATTCTTTTCAAGGTTACGAGAATAATTAAAGACGATTTATTCCCTCCAGGAGTTATAAGGAAATCAACAACATTCAAATGAGTTGGACCGATATCATCTTCGTCATTTTCGCAAAAAAAATTTGCATCTATTTTTTTCCTATATCTTTCAATGATTGTTGATGCTCTAGCGTACGACAAGTACGAGACCAATGGTTTGTAACATCGCATTGGTAATAAAAGGATATTTCACTTTCTTAGAATGATCTTTATCACTCTTGGCATCCTTATAATCCCACTTTTGATGACTTATCTCTTTTTTCATCCTTATAATCCCACTTCTTGTGGGTATAAGTGTTCTTAAAATGACCATCTTGTCCATGTCATTAATCACAATTGCTAATGTGACATTTATTCTTTCTGCTGTATAATTGTACATTCACTTCAGAGAATTGAGCATAATAATTTAACGTTATGTTTGCATTCACTTCAGGGAATGTCTTCCATAAAAATACTTGGATCAAGATGAATTTTTGTAATCTGAATTTGGTAGAAGTTTATTGTTGAGTTTTTCGTTACAAGAGAATTATTACTTTCGAGCAAATATAAACTTTATAACAGTCTTCTTGTTTATTCAAAATCACCATGATTTATAGCACTTTAATCGTAGTTTAGAGAATAAAAATAAAAATAGAGTTTATCGATATTGAATTTCCTCTCGAGGACAATAGAAACATAGTAAATGATCAAGACAGCTTCTCAAAATATCTTTATATCATATCTCTTTCCAAGCTATTATAATGTATAAAACTCAAAGCACGGTTAAAAACACCAACTCTTATCAACAAAATAAAATAAATATAATGGTATAGATATATACATTTATCAAAAAATTCAGATAAAATAATCATGGACAAAAACTAATAAATCAAAGATTGTAAAAGAGCAAAACATTGTTCTCCCTCGTTGTTTAAAAACATGATACATGTTATAACCTTACTTTTTAGTTATAACTATAGCTATATTGACACATACCATTATCTATATAATTATATATAAAAGCTAACCATATGAATTAAAATGCCTTTTAATTTTGCTAGGGGTAGTTAAGGAATATAATGATAACTCATGTTTATATCTAAGTGTGAAGATATAGTTTACCGATAGTAAAAATAACACATAAAAAAGAGAGATGGCGGTATACTATGTAATCGTTGGAACAAAATTTATCGCTCCAGATTTGATGAAGTCCTCTTGCTAAAGAGAGCTTATTATATGTGCACCATCGTTCGAGATCCAACCATAAGAACCACAGTAGTTGAACAAGATTGTGCTAATAACGTGTTATAAATAAGATACAGAAGAACAACAACAAGAATAAAAAAAAAAAGATGAGAGAAAGAGGGAGATTTGTATTATTATCAATATAGACTTGTGTACAGTGACGGAGGTCCCCCCTCCAGTAGGGAGATTTTTTTTTACCCTTTGATTCCTTATATTTTTTTAGAAAAAATTGGGATAGTTGTGAATTTGCCCCCCCACCTTTCAAAATTTATATTTTGCCCCCCAACTCCAAATCCTGGCCCCGTCCCTGCTTGTGTACAAATTACAATACCTTCATCAAATCATCTATTTATAAGCATACGAAGTACATAATACATTGAAATCTAATTAATGAAGATAATATTCCTAATGATAAAGTAAATCAAATCTCAAGATAAAGTTCTTATCGTAATAGACATCTATATAAATAAATATTCATAATACAAAATGATATATATAAAGTTTTTTTTTTTTAAAAATAATTCTAGTAAACTATTACGCACTGTTTTTTTTTTTTACTTTTTAGTTTGGAACCTTTGTTTTCTTTGTCGATACAAGGTTGAGATTACAAACCTAGAGGGTTAGAGGCAGCTCATACGATGGTGCCAAGAACTGTTCTTGACCTTCTTCGTTTGATACAAACTCGGTTACGTAGGTTTCCGAGTTGTATGTGATTTTCCCAATCGAATTAAGGTGACCCGAGCAAAGGAGATGTCAACTTGAATCTTTGAAGAAAATGGTGCGGAAGAAGTGGTTAAGAGTAATTTGATGGATGGATAGTTGATGGAATTGTGAAGTGATGAAAAATAGAACTTGAATTCGGTTAAGGACTAAGAAGAGCCAATATTATAAAACAATATTGACCCAAATCTTATAAATCACTCAACAACAACAAAGTGTATTGAAAATGGATCCCGACCCACTATCTATATAGAGATAGGAACAAAAGATATAATTAGACGGATGAACGCCACACTCGAGAGAGTGATAAGTTCGGTAGAAGTAGACGCCACAAGGGAAAACCTTGATAAGTCTTGGATAAATAAGTGAGACAAACTCAAACTTATAATTTTATAATCAAAATATTCTAAAAGTTTTTTTTTTTTTTGCAAATGAAATGGAATGGCCTATTTATAGGTGAATGGCAAGGTAGCTAAATGAACTAAATGGGTAATCAAATGGACAAATTCGGCCATTTAATGGTTGGTACATGTTTTCTTATGAAAGATACATGTATTCAATGTTTGGTTCATTTTAGAAGCTTCCAAGGTTGTCATCCATTAAGTTGCTTCATGCACCCCCTTATTGCCCCCATTGAATGTACTTGAGATGCATTTATATTCTTCTAACTCTATAAAACCTATGTTTGATTTTGATATAACTAAGTATGTTAAGGATTAAATTGAAAACTTGAAATTGATTTCTAAGTCCCTTAAATGATTTATGAATCACCAACACTTTAAACTGATTTGAAAAACTCAAACTCCAAATATTTTCTAAGTGTTCCAAGGCCAAAGTATTGAAAAACGTCCAGGTGTATCGATACGCCTCCAGCCGTATCGATACCTTTTTTACAAAGTTGGCTACTGGAAAGACGCGTTTCGATACGCTCTTAACCGTATCAAAATAGCGTATCGAAACAGATTTAATATGTATCGATACGCCCCTCTGTAAAAACTGAAGGATTTTGAATGGTATACCGATATAGATTAACCCGTATCGATACGGTTTTAACGGAATTTTTAATTCAAAGTGTTTTAAATGTTTTCGACCGTTGGTGTCAGTCGTTAGGTAACTAACATTTAAAGTGACAGTTGTCCCGTATCGATACGGTGTTACCCATATCGAAACGGAAACTTCCAGTGAGCTAAGTTGAGAAAAAGGTATCGATACGGTCTCTTCCGTATCGAAACAGTCCCTGTCCCGTACCGATACGCTTACACGCGTTTCGATACGCCCTCTTTATTATGTGCAACGGCTCTTTCTGTTTTGAGACAGGTATCGATACGGGTCTTCGTGTACTGATACGAATAGCTGCAAAAGTGCATTTATGGTGGAAAGAGAGGGTCCCAACGGCTATAATCAATATCCTAACCACCCAAACGGCTAGAATTGATAGAGAATGTATAAATTGAAGCTTATAGAAGACCAGCAACAACTATTGCATCAAAGATAAACATCCAAGCAAAAATCCAACCTCATTGTGCTTATTTTCCAATTTCTTGTAAACCCCAAATTGTATTGTATTCAATTCCTATCCTATCTCAAATTTGGGTTGAGTGTTTGTACTGAAAAAGGCAATATTGTATTTGAGAGATATCTTTCTTGCCTAATTTCTTCTTTGTTTCACTTGTGAGGGTTTGGTCAAATTTTGGGTAGAAAATTTGACCGGTTGTATAAAGGTTACCTCCTAAGCCTTGAAAAGGGGAAGAACAAATTAGTGAATTGTTGCAAATCCTTAGTGGTAGGTAAGGTAGTGGATGTAGAGTTCATTTGAAACTTGAACCACTCTAAAATCCTTTGTTCTTCATTTTTAGCTATCATTTTTCACCAACAAATTTTTAAAAGCCCAATTCACCCCCTCTTGGCATTGATCAATCCATTGATCCACTCAACAATTGGTATCAGAGCCTACCTCTTTAAAGGATTAACAACCACAAGTGGAGTTCCTAGGAAGAGTGTGATCATCCAAATATCAAGCCATGGCATCTACCTCCGGATCGAGCATGTACGAGTCTCAATCCACCACAAAACCACCATTCTTCAATGGTGACAACTATCCATTTTGGAAGAACCGGATGCGCCTCAACTTGGAATTCTCAATCTTAGTTAAGAGAATTTCAAGATGGAGCCCGACGAAACCGTGTCCAAGATGTTCGATCGCTTCTCAACTATCGTCAACGGGCTTAAAGGTTTTGGAGAGACAATTCCGGAAGACAAACTTGTCCGGAAGCTACTCTACTCACTTCCCGAATCTTGGGATGGGAAGAGAACCGCCATCATCGAGGCAAAAAACTTGAAGACACTAAAACTTGATGAGCTAGTGGGTTCAATCCTTACTCATGAGATAATGAAGCAAGGAAGGGAAGATGAAAAGAAGAAGGAAGAGAAAAGAGTGGAGAAGCTAGAAGTAGAAAAGAAGAAGAAAATGGGAGTAGCTCTCAAAACTTCATTACATGATGAGAGCACTTCAAGTGAGGAGGATGATTTAGAAGAATTGGCTATGATAACCAAAAGATTCTCACGATTTATGAGGTCCAACCGAGGAAGGAAGATTCAAAGAAAAATGGACTTCAAGGGTAAAAACAAAGAAGAAGAGAGGGATTAAATCATTTGCTACAAGTGCAAAAAGCCCGGTCACATTCGTTCGGAGTGCCCTCAACTCAAGAAGAAGGGCTTTGAGAAGAAGAAGAAGCTCAAAGCCAAGCTTGCTACTTGGAGTGATGAGGAGTCATCCGAGGATGACGAACAAGAAGTGGCCAACCTTTGCCTCATGGCACTTGAGGAGGATTCCTCCATGGTAACCTCTAACTCATCATCTTTTGACTTTACATTTGATGAATCACATGATGCATATGATGAGTTGCAAGAGGTTTATGATGAGTTAGTTGAGAAATACAAAGAGTCGGTCATTAGAAATAAGAAAATTATTTCGAAATTAAATGATAAAAATGTCTCACTTTCTCAAGCGAACTTAAAATTTAAGAAAAAGATTTTAGGTTTGAAAGATGAACTTAAATTCTTCCAAGATGAAAATGTAGACCTAAATAATCTTCTTTCTCAATGCAATAGTGAACACTAAAAGGTGTTAGATGAGCTTAACAAGCTCAAAGAGTCTTTCAAAAACGTTGGTAATGTGAAGCATGAAAAAGGTGAATCATCTAAAACCAACCAACCTAGGAGAAATACTAATAACTACAAACAAAGTAGCCTCCCTAGACATAATAGACCTAAAATGATTAGGAGTGTATGGGTTCCTAAAGAACTTGTCAAGTCTAATGATTTTGTTGCTATGTCACCTTGGATTCCTAAGGGAACCAAGCTTTTGGGAGCTAACACACGTGGACCCAAAATGATTTGGGTACCAAAAACAAAAGTTTAATATCTTTGTTTGTAGGGGGCATTGCTACAATGACAAAGCACAAAGTCAAAATTCATGGTACATTGATAGTGGATGCTCGAGGCATATGACCGGAGACAAGAGTAGATTCATGGACTTAAAGCCAAAAAGTGGAGGAGTAGTGACGTTTGGTGACAACTCCAAAGGCCACATTAAAGGTATTGGCTCCATAGGTAATCACTCTACCATTCTTATTGAAAATGTTTTGTATGTCGATGGTCTTAAACATAATTTGTTGAGCATAAGCCAATTATGTGATAAAGTATTTAATGTCTTATTTGATAAAAATAGGTGCAAAATTGTTGACATTAAATCAAATAATATTATGCTCATAGGTCATCGCATAGACAACATTTACATAGTGCATTTAGATGACATACATACATCTCATGCATGTTTAGTAGCTCAAAATGAAAATGATGCATGGCTATGGCATAGGAAACTAGGACATGCTAGCATTAGTGTTTTAGAAAAATTAGTTTCCCTAGATCTAGTTAGAGGTTTACCCAAAATTAAGTTCTCAAATGATAAAATTTGTGATGCATGCTCTAAGGGTAAACAACATAAGTCATCTTTTAAATCCATTAATGATGTTTCTAGAAGTAGATGTTTACAACTTATTCATATGGATTTATTTGGGCCTATTAGGACTATGAGTTTGGGTGGTAAATCTTATGCATTTGTACTTGTTGATGATTTTTCTAGATTTACTTGGGTTCTATTTTTAAGTGCTAAAGATGAGGCTTTAGAAAAATTCATCACATTTTCTAAATTAACCCAAAATGATCTTGAACTTAGAATTTCTCATATTAGAAGTGATCATGGTACCGAATTTCAAAATCTAGGGTTTGAAGAGTTTTTAAATGAAAATGGTATTAGCCACAATTTTTCGACTCCTCGAACTCCTCAACAAAATGGGGTAGTTGAGAGGAAAAATAGAACTTTGCAAGAAATGGCTAGAACCATGCTTTGTGAAAACAATTTACCTAAATATTTTTGGGCGGAAGCCACAAACACCGCTTGCTACATTGTAAACCCAGTAATGATTAGGCCACTTTTAAAGAAAACACCATATGAGATTTTAAAACCTAAAAAGCCTAACATTAGCTATTTTCATCCATTTGGTTGCAAGTGTTTTGTTTTAAATAATGGAAAAGACAACTTAGGTAAATTTGATGCAAAAAGTGATGAAGCTATTTTCATAGGATATTCCTTAACCTCTAAAGCCTATCGTGTATTTAACAAGAGAACTTTAGTAGTAGAAGAATCTATACATGTTGTATTCGATGATAACCTCCTTCCAAGGAAGGATTCTTGTGATGATAATGATGTAGGAATCATTAATGCCTTTGATGGAGGACAAACTTTAAAGGAGGATGAGATTCCAAGAAAAGAAGAGGATATACAAGATCCACCTCTTGAAGCCTTCAAGGACTTGGCTCTTGAGGAAAAGGAAGTGAGCTACCCAAGGGAGTTCAACTATGTCAAAGGTGGTGAAATCTTGGGTGATCCATCCAAGGGGGTAACCATTAGATCTTCTCTTAAACTTATGAACCATGTTGCATTTATCTCATGCATAGAGCCTAAGAATATAAAAGAAGCATTAAAAGATGACTTTTGGATTATGGCTATGCAAGAAGAATTAAATCAATTTGAGAGAAGTAATGTTTGGACATTAGTTGATAGGCCTAGTAATCAATCTACTATAGGAACTAAATGGGTCTTTAGGAACAAACTAGATGAGAGTGGTAACATTGTGAGAAATAAAGCTAGATTAGTAGCATAAGGTTACACTCAAGAAGAGGGAATAGATTTTGATGAAATCTATGCACCCGTAGCTAGAATGGAGGTCATTAGGATGTTGCTTGCATATGCATGTTATCATGATTTCAAGCCTTTTCAAATTGATGTTAAAAGCACATTTTTAAACGGTTTTATAAATGAGGAAGTGTATATGGAACAACCATCAGGTTTTGAAGACTCAAAATTTCCAAATCATGTTTTCAAACTTACTAAAGCTCTTTATGGTTTAAAACAAGCTCCTAGAGCTTGGTATGAAAGACTTTCAAACTTTTTGATTACAAAAAGGTAAGGTGGACACTACAATTTTCATAAAAAGGTATAAAAATGACATCTTAGTAGTACAAATTTATGTTGATGATATTATTTTTGGATCTACTAATGAGTGTCATTGCAAAGAGTTTGCTAAGTTGTTGCAAGGTGAATTCGAGATGAGCATGATGGGGGAGCTCTCATTTTTTTGGGACTCCAAATCAAGTAAAGAAAGGATGACACCTTCATCAATCAAGCAAAGTACATCAAGGATA
Organism: Hibiscus trionum; assembly: GCA_030270665.1. NCBI lineage: Eukaryota > Viridiplantae > Streptophyta > Magnoliopsida > Malvales > Malvaceae > Hibiscus > Hibiscus trionum. The sequence continues at coordinate 31,306,215 of BSYR01000026.1, read as the reverse complement.
TGCTCAAGAAGTTTGGGTTGGAGAATGCAAAGCCTCATGCCACATCTATGAGCTCATCTACAAAGCTTGACAAAGATGAATGAGGTAAGTGTGTTGACTCTAAGCTTTACCATTCTATTATTGGATCTTTGCTTTACCTTACCGCAAGTAGACCGGATATTTTGTTTAGTGTTTGCTTGTGTGCTAGGTTTCAAGCTAGTCCTAGAGAGTCTCACCGTATAGCCGTTAAGAGAATCTTTAGGTACCTTAGAGATACTCCTTGTTTAGACTTTGGTACCCTATAGACTCCACCTTCAACCTTCATGCTTATTCGGATACGAATTATAGGGGTGTAAAATCGATAGGAAGAGTACTTCGGGAACTTGTCAATTCTTAGGTAGTATGCTCATATCTTGGTTCTCTAAGAAACAAAATAGTGTAGCTCTTTCTACCACCGAAGCCAAGTACATATCCTTAGGGAGTTGTTGTGCTCAAGTCTTTTGGATGAAGCAACAACTCTTAGATTATGGTATTAAAGTTGAAACCATACCCCTTAAGTGTGATAACACTAGTGTCATATGCTTGACTAAAAATCCCATCCAACACTCTAGAACCAAACATATAGAGATAAGGCATCATTTCATTAGAGGTCATGTCCTTAAGGAAGATGTTGTTATAGAGTACGTTAACACCTTAAACCAACTAGCGGATATCTTTACAAAGCCTTTAAATAAAGAGCGTTTTTGGTCTTTTAGGAGAGAGTTATGTCTAACTAGCCTTCCTTGACCCTTTAGGACCCTTTTAAAGTTAAAATTGCTTTCTCTTGTGAAATTGCATGTTAATGTATTGTAGCTCTTGAAAATATCCATGCTTATAGCTAGGGGAATATGATTCTGTTAAAATATGCTTAGAAATGCTCATTCATCATTTGCATTCATTTAGGAGATGTTAGAATCGAGCTTTTGGTTGTTCTTCAAGCCTAAAATGTATTTATGGGCATAGGGTATCGATACGGCCTTAAGCGTATCGATACGAGTATTATATTAGCTTCTAGACTTCATTTTGCCTAAAACGGGTATCGATACGGTTAAACACGTTTTGATACGAGCAACAATCGTTTCGATACGGATTGCATCTGTTTCGATACGAACCTTCAACTGGCATTTTAAATTGAATTACATTTTTACCCCCTTATCGATACACCCTCATGCGTATCGATACGCGATTGCGCAGACAGCAATCAATTGGCATTTAAGAGTTCAACTTTTACCAAAATTGAATTTTCTCAAAATCCTAGAAACCCTAGCCGTTTTCACTCTATAAATAGCCTCTCTTTCCCTCATATTTTCACACCACAACTCAAAATCTCTAGAGGGTTTTCAAAATCAAGCAAAGCTCTTAAGCTTTTCATCAATTGGGTGCTAAGCTCTTCTCCCATTCCTCTCTAATCAATATCAAGGTAAAACTCTTTCTTTTTCTTTTAATTTTCGTTTCAAATGTTCTTTTATTTTGTTTTTGTTTTTGTTTTGTCTTCTCAAACCAAAATCTCTTTTCAATTTTTTTCTTTATAATTTTGTTTAAACCTTGATTATTTTTTTCAATGAGTTGAATGAAGAAAACTTAATGCATACACTGTTTTTAATCTTTTCTCTAGTTCATGGAACCCCCTAAAAAGAGAACACGTACTAGTGAAGCCGGTGAAGGATCCAATACCAGAGGTGGTGCTCGCCCGAATCTCACTCATATCTATCAACACTCCTTTATGTCCCCCGGAGAACTCACCTATTTTCGCCAATTTCAAAACTATAAGATCCGTCCGGAGAGGGTAATCTCTATTCCTTTTCTTAACTCGGAGCGTTTCAAATTTGAATATCTACCTTTGCTCCAAGAATGGAAGTTTATGGATTTTCTCACAATTCCTGGATTTTACTTTCGCATTTTAGTTTTGATCTTTTATGCCAATGCCAAGTGTTGTGCAAATCGAGATGGTGTTGTTACGGGCATTAATTCTTATCTTATGGGTAAAAAGGTCACTATAGATGTTCAATCTATTTGTGATGTATTTAAGTTAGAGGATGAAGGCTATGATGATGAGAATGCCCTTGGCCATGTCCTAAGTGGTTCCGTCACCGCCCTTAATGCTCAGGATCGGATCCCCCATTTGATGGTTTCTTGGTGGTTTAGGCCCCCGGGAGGGAAGTATTCCACTATCCGCCAAGTAGATGATTTTTGGATTCGATGCTTCCGTGAGAGAAAATGTCTGAACCTTGCTCGTATTATATTTGCGGAGATTGTCTATCTCGTGCAATATCGCCACACCACACTTGTCACTTCCTTCACCTATGGCACGACCTTAAGTTACTTCTTCCAACAAAAGGAGATAGATTGCTCGCATGACTACCCAACTCCCCTCACCGATCCTATCGATGAACGATCTCTTGCAAGGGGTAAGTTCCATTACTTTAATGGTAATTTGCTTCGTCTATCCGAGCTCCCTAGTGAGGCCGCGGAATAATTTGCTAATCCTCAAGTTGAACAAGTTCCTCAAGCTCCTCCTCCACCTTCTATGGACTCCCTCATGACTTATCTCAATGAGCAATTCACATGTTTGCGCACGGAAATGGCCTCAATCGATCAAGTTATGAATTCAGGATTCACTGCTATTGATACAAGGTTTACAAGCCTTGAAGATCGAATGAGGAATGTGGAGACTCGACTCACTTCCCTTGAAGGTGGTCACAACTCAATGAACATCTCTCTCACCGTTTTCCATGACGAGTGGTGTCAAACTATGAGGAATGATGATGCAATTGAGGAAGACGATAAAGATGATGAAGAAGGCGATGGAGATGCATAGTATCCTATCTTTGCATATCATTCATATCATTTAGGATATTTATTTATGCACCTTTGATTTATGTTTTTAGGATTAAGTTTGAATTCTTCTAAAACCTATGCTTTGATTTTCTGTTATTTAGATTTTAAGTTGATGTTATCTTTTATTTTGAACTTAATGATATTATGTTGCTTGCTTATTTATACTTTTTGCCTATTTATGCACTTTACATTATGTCTCAATTATTTTTGATCTAACAAAAAGGGGGAGAGGGAAGCTCACAACACTTAAAAATTTTGATTTTCAAACTTAAAAGTTACCTAACTAATATTAACAGGGTGTTATTTTGCAAAGTTTCTCAAAGTATCAAAAATTTCAAGCTTTGGTTTTGTTATATCAAAAAGAGGGAGATTGTAAAACCTATGTTTGATTTTGATATAACTAAGTATGTTAAGGATTAAATTGAAAACTTGAAATTGATTTATAAGTCTCTTAAATAATTTATAAATCACAAACACTTTAAACTGATTTGAAAAACTCAAACTTCAAATATTTTCTAAGTGTTCAAAGGCCAAAGTATTGAAAAACGTCCAGGTGTATCGATACGCCTCTAGCCGTATCGATACCTTTTTTACAAAGTTGGCTACTGGAAAGACGCGTTTCGATACACTCTTAACCGTATCGAAACAGCGTATCGAAATAGATTCAATCTGTATCGATACGCCCCTCTATAAAAATTGAAGGAGTTTGAATGGTGTACCGATACGGCTTAACCCGTATCGATACGGTTTTAACGGAATTTTTAATTCAAAGTGTTTTAAATGTTTTCGACCATTGGTGTCAGTCGTTAGGTAACTAACATTTAAAGTGGCAGTTGTCCCGTATCGATACGGTGTTGCTCGTATCGAAACGGAAACTTCTAGTGAGCTAAGTTGAGAAAAAGGTATCGTTACGGTCTCTTCCGTATCGAAACGGTCCCTGTCCCGTACTGATACGTTTACACGCGTTTCGATATGCCCTCTTTATTATGTGCAACGACTCTTTTTGTTTTGAGACATGTATCGATACGGGTCTTCGTGTACCGATACAGATAGCTGCAAAAGTGCATTTATGATGGAAAGAGAGGGTCCCAACGGCTATAATCAATACCCTAACCACCCAAACGGCTAGAATTGATAGAGAATGTATAAATTGAAGCTTATTGGAGACTAGCAACAACTATTGCATCAAAGATAAACATCCAAGCAAAAATCCAACCTCATTGTGCTTATTTTCCAATTTCTTGTAAACCCCAAATTGTATTGTATTCAATTCCTATCCTATCTAAAATTTGGGTTGAGTGTTTGTACTGAAAAGGGCAATATTGTATTTGAGAGATATCTTTCTTGCCTAATTTCTTCTTTGTTTCACTTGTGACGGCTTGGTCAAATTTTGGGTACAAAATTTGACCGGTTGTGTAAAGGTTACCTCCTAATCCTTGAAAATGGGAAGAAAAAAATAGTGAATTGTTGCAAATCCTTAGAGGTAGCTAAGGTAGTGGATGTAGAGTTCATTTGGAACTTGAACCACACTAAAATCCTTTGTTCTTCATTTTTAGTTATCATTTTTCACCAAAAAATTTTTAAAAGCCCAATCCACCCCCTCTTGGCATTGATCAATCCATTGATCTACTCAACAAACTCCTTGCTGGCAAAAATTCATGTATGCTCCTTTAAATTGATGGTTTCATTAGTCTTTCAATGCTCACTTTAATGGTCATGCATACATCTGATGAACCTGCCATTCATTTACTTCAGTTCCTTGCATCTCATGCATCCAACTACAACCCATTCATGGATTTGAAGAATGAATGTATGTTTTTACGTCCATGTACTTGTATGAATAAATTTAGAATGTCCTTTGAATTTTCAGGCCTTCCTTGCATGCCTCTGATGTGACTGTTCACCTCCCTTCATGCACCAGCCTTTATTGCTTCAATTGAAAGTTGAATGCATCTAATAATTATTCTCCAAAGTGGTCGAATGTCTTCACCAAGTAACCCTTAGTGTAGTTGTGCATTGCATAGGAATTATGATGACTGGATGAACTCCCATGTGAATTAAGTGACCGAATAACATCAAGAATCCATACATTTTCCACGCAAAGCAAACCGCCCAATGCCATGAATACGTCCAAAGCTCTCACGTGCTAGTTTCTAAGCTAATTTCATGAAGTATCAATGATGCCCAAAGCCACCAAAATTTCATGTAGAAACATGTAATAAATAAATTTAATAAGAATTAAAATATGTGGCATATTAATTCTTCCTTCAAGCTTGAGTGACAAATAACTTAAAGTATGATGGTGGAGGTTCTTCCTTGGGATCAAAATAGGCCTTTAAAAATTCAAACTTACTTCGAACAACTTGAATTAAGCTCGGATAAGCTTCTTGAGGCTTCTCGAATGCGAACAACTTTTCTCGATCAAATGGTCTCGTAAAATTTGCTGAGAACCTTGAAAGTCTCGTAGTTGTGCTCACATCATTCTTTCCCCTTTTAAGATAATTCATCATCGGATTGCAAGTGCCATAAAGAGAACGAATCCTAACATCAAGCCAAAAAAAAATTTGGCCATGTGTTGAGAAACCTAATTGTGTCTGTCGTGGTGGTTCGATAAAAACTTGAAATGGAACAACACCTTTGAAAAATTGCTCTTCATCAATCAGCCACTTCAACTTGAAAGGTTGAGGACTCTTCGATGGCACTTCAATTTGTTCCACCAAAGTCACGCTTGATTCTTCATTTGTGGTGCAAACAATTTGAGATTGATCAGACTTGCTTGTTTCTTCTAATGTCTATTTTTCTGAATCATCCTTGGTTGTAACTTTAGCTTCATCTTTAGGTATTACGGTGCTCCAATTAAGACATTGGCTAGGAACATGACCTTTTCCCAAACACCAAAAACAACGAACGTCTCAAACACGATGAGTGTTGATTTTGTTTCCTCTTGAAGAAACGTTCTTCTTGTGTTCTCCCGTCCTCGAAACAATTCTATCCATTTGCTCTCACAATGGAGCAAGCTGATATTGTAGCATATTTTCCATTTCCTAAAAGAAAGCTTCTTGGGAGAAATCGGAGAATCGTGACATGTTGTACATCAATTAACTAGCTATGATACCAAATGATGCAAATCCGGTTGCGAAAAGAAACCAATGACGCTTTTGTTGCCTGACCGTTTCTAAACAAGTGAAGTAACTGGTTAAATAAACCAAAATATTAAATACTGTTGCGTGTAAAAGAGTCTATCGCAATTGTAGTGCAAGTGTACACGACGCAAGTAGTAAAGTGATACGAAGTATCGGATTATCGTCTCCACAGGGATTGGGCTAATAGCTTCACCTAATTTTACTGCACGAAGTAAAGGAAATAATTGAGAGTTGTCACGAGAATAATAAAGGAAAAACGTAAATAAAAGAATAGAGTGATCAAGATAGAGAGAATGGGCTGGTATTGAATTGCTCAGTAGTGCAGGTATTGTATTGCTTAGGAAATCCAGTTCTGTCGTCGCGCCTGTCGCTGGCAGCACCTGTCGCGGCAGCTGTCCGTTGGTCGTCGCGGCAGCAAACACACCAACTCAGTACTTTCAAGTTTGACAAGAATCCCAGATCTGCCTTGGCCTATCCCTAGGTCCAAGTCTGTCGATGATCACGTCTTTGATGATACCTCCCGGCGTGAATCGAAGGATGAACACCGATGTGTATGAATTCTTCCTTAGCCACTTAACCTTGCCCTATCCCTAGGCACAAGATAGCTTAACTATAAACTAGAGAACTCGCTCTTATTTCTTTCGTATACTTAACTCTCCCGATGCTAAGTAAATAGATAACCTCACAATGCTCTCCCGATGCTTTTGCAAGATATTAAAACCGAAATAAGAGAACTTGAAGTTTATTTTATTGAACTTGGAAAATCCTAAAACAAAACAACCCTTGCAACTACTTTACAAAACAACCCGTGGCCCTAGGGGGTTTTTAGAACATGTCGAAGACGGGTAAACGGCGGAGGGGTTTGGTTATCGGTTATGGGGTATTCTGCCTCCTAGGTTAAATCTATGCCCTTATATAAGCTTTGGGCTCAAGTATTCTAAGTTAACAAGGATTACAACTTTAATGAAAAGTAAGATTCTAATAATTGCTTAATCTATAAGGATTCCTACTTTTCAGCCGCCTCCTTGTTTCATGGGAATTCCTCTCCTTGAGCTTTGGCTTGACATATCTTTTGATCCGGGGCTTGGAAAAATATTTGGCTTTCACACGACAGACGAGCATAATTTTCTCTATCTATCGAGGTCCACTTTGCTTTTCCTCTCCGCAAAACTTGTTGTCGTCATTCTGTCACGGCAGATCCATGGCAGCTTCTTCCTTGTCATCTGCTTGTCCAGTTCAACTCTTCTGCTTCTCTGCCCTGCACCCGCCTTCACTGTCTACGATGGCAGCAACCTGCAAAATAAACCATCTTTTAGTATAATTCGTGCCTTTAATCCATTTGTGATGTTTTACTGTAAACTAACCTAAATGCAATGCAATGATGCTTGAATGCAGCAGAAATATGGGTTAAAAAGGGTGTAAATAATAGAACTTTTACACACTCAACACACCCCCAAACTCAAGTTTTTGCTTGCCCTCAAGCAACTAAGACCTAAAAGAAAAAAAGAATATAAATTTTTTTTTGTGTTGGCCTTCAAACAGTGAACTGTCCCTTACCCGTCGCTCATTCTCTGTGGCGGCAGCAACCTGTCGGAAAGATTAGGATTTGTCCGGATTATCACTATAGTTCTCGTGCAGTGTGTGCATGCTTGTGAACAGTTATATGCCAAGACTCTCTTAGTTTCACTAGAATATTCAACTCTTAACTCGAATTTTTATGCCAAAGTTTATCTTTTTGAAGGCACATTTTCATGCTTCTTTGATTTTCTGTTTTGACTTGCTTTTTATTTTTCAAGCTAAAGTTTCACTAGAGCCGGTTTCGGGCACCTCTAGCTAACTTCCTAGAGCCGGTTTTGGGCACCTCTAGGGCTATTTTGCTAAACTTCTTTCCTAGAGCCAGTGTTAGGCACCTCTAGGGGCTATTCAAGTACTAAGCATCCTATTCTAGTTTGGCTAAAAGACATCTAAGCAATATAACAGTCACAATGGTGTTTAAGTTTTCAGAACTATAGAAAGGCTCTAAACTTCTCCTTAATCTGTCCTAAAGATGCTGCCACGACAGAGCTGTCATGACAGGTAAGTTAACTTCACAGTTTTAAGCCAACAGTTTAATTTTTTCTGTTTTTTTAGAGAACTTAATTAAATAAAAGACACAACAAATTAATAAAAAGATGTACTAAGACTCCATTACTATGGAGGGTGCTACCCCCAAACTCGAGGGTTGCATTGCCCTCAATGCAAAATGACAGATAAAGATGAAGACAGGTACATCACAAAATAAGGATAAAGCAAACAGCAAGAAAAGAGAATTAAAAGACTTAAATTTTAATCGATGTCCTCGCTGCTGCTGCTGACACGGATCTGACGGCGGCGTCTGGGCTGTGGAGGAGGCTGGGCAGGTTGCTCTACGAGCTGGACGTCTGAACTGCTGCCGATTTCTCACGTGCTGCTAGTAGTGGTGCTAGCCTTGGGCATCAGCTTCCTGTCTGCCACGTACTTCTGCCTCTTGACAGGCGTAAACTCCCTTTCCAAATTCCTCCTAATCAGAGGTTCTTCCTCGATGTCGGCTGTGGCTGGCCGCTTCGTTCCACGTGCGGGGCTGTCGGCCGGAGGACTCGCAGCTGCCGTCCGGGCAGGTGAAGGGGTGGAAGCAGCGGAGTGTGCATGGGGGGAGGCAGGAGGTGTAGGTGTGTGGACAGGGGTGGGGATGTGGAAAAAATGGGCAGGAAAAGTAGGGAAATTGACATCGGGATAATTTAAAGTGTTGGTAATGAAGTTTACCGTCGAATTGGTGAAATCCCGGATGAAGGTCATCAATCCCATTTGTCTCTCTTCCACCCGTTGTAGCGCAGCAAGGATGTGGGCAGACTGTTCTGTTGGGGCGGTGGCGGCGGCAGGTTCAGGGGCAGGCTCCTCGGATGATTCTGCTGGGGAGCCGGCTGGGTTGAAGGAGGAGATAGGGGTTGCGACTATCAGCTCCATGAGGCTGGTGATGTTGTTGTCGGTCCAGCCACGACCATGGACTAGTTTGTCGGTGGATGTCTCGGGGACAGCAGCACAGCGGCATAGGGAAGTTATTGTGAACGGCAGGCAGAGGCGAGAATCTGTTCGATAGGTGCAATCCAAAATGCTTTCCCTCATATATCGGCCTACGTTGATAGGCCGGTCGTGCATGATTGAGTGAATGAGGGCGAGCCGCTGTTGGTTCACCGTCGTGTGGTGGGAAGAAGGCATGATACGCTTTTTGATGAAAGCGTTCCAGAGTTTGGCTTATGGGAGTAGCTGCCCCCTTTTTACAGAGTTGGGGTTCTTTTTGCTCGTGGTCCATGTTGTTCCTTCCTCTGTCACCTCCGCCATGACAGCACCATAGGCGGCAGAATCGAGGGTGTCTAGAAATTTCTGGTGGGCATCATCATCTGGGCCAAAGTATAGGCCAAACATGTGGTTGATGCTGTCAGCTGTGAATGGCACCTTTACTCCTCGGACGGTGACAGATGTTGCCGTTCTGCTGTCAATGGCAGCATAGAACTCTCTCACCAATGTGTCGTTTAGTTCTGCCGGTTGTTCGGCGAACTGTTCCCATAGTTGAGCTCTTATAGCCTTCGCGATGAATGGTCGGAGCCCCATGTTCGGTGCCTTGCGGATGTAGATGAAGCCCCTTTCTTCCCATAATTCCTTGTTGGCGAACGGCAATGCTGCTGCTGATGAGGAGGCTGAGGCAGCACTGCGGCGGGTCTGTCTAGTAGACATATTAGTTGCAAGGGTTTGACAGTAAAGAAAACAAGAAAAACTAGAGGAGAACGCAAGTAAGAGTAAGCAGAAGTGAGGAAAATGAAAATGAGAACGGGGTTTTATAGCGGTCGAGGTGCTGGCCGTTTAATGCTGTAACGGCAGGCGTGAATAACGAAGTGACTGTTGGGATTTAGCGTGTCTGACGCGTCTGACACGCATTTATGCGTCTGCTACGCGTCTGTCACACGCTTCTGCGTCTACCGTGTCAGTCTGTTGACAGCCTGTCTTATCCGTCTGCGGCGGCAGCCGAAACGACAGGTTTCAATAAATGGGCTTTGTTGGGCTGATGGATGGATGGTGGGCTTGAGTCACTTCTCCTTTTCTTCTTGACTCCTTTATTTCCTAAAGACAGAAAAATAAAACATTATTCGACTAAAATAAACCTAATTTCCTAATAATAAATAATATAAATAAATAAATAATAAAACTTAGGTTAAATTAGAGATGCCTTGTGGGGCATCCCCTAAAGTAACCACTTCATGTATTCCTGGGGCTTCAGTCCCTTGATAATGCTTGAGGCACTGTCCATTGACTTTAAATTGGTGCCCGTCTTTTAATGATTGGATTGTGATGGCACCATGGGGAAAAACTTGTACCACTTGGAACGGGCCGGACCATCTAGATTTAAGCTTCCCTGTGAAGAGTTTCAGTCTAGAATTGAACAACAACACAAGCTGCCCTGGGCAGAACTGTCGTGGCAGCAACTTCCTATCATGACACTTCTTAGTTTTCTCCTTGTAGATTCTTACATTGTCGTAGGCCATTGTCCGTATTTCCTCAAGCTCGTTCAGATCTAACAGCCTTTTCTGGCATGCCTTGTCTAAGTCCATATTCACTGCCTTGATAGCCCAATATGCTTTATGCTCTATCTCGACAGGCAAGTGGCAGGTTTTTCCATAAATCAGTCGGTATGGAGACATGCCCAACGGAGTCTTAAAAGCTGTCCTATATGCCCATAATGCATCATTCAGAAGTAAAGACCAATCTTTCCTAGTTGGCTTAACCATCTTCTCAATAATGTTCTTCACTTCCCTATTGGATATCTCAGCCTGTCCATTGGTCTGTGGGTGATATGCTGTCGCGATCCTGTGCTTGACACCATATTTCTTCAGGGCGGCAGCAATAACCCTATTGTCAAAATGTCTCCATTCATCACTGATAATCGCCTTGGGGATGCCAAACCTCGAAAAAATGTTTTTTGTGTAAAAAATTTTGGACCGTCTTGGCATCATTCTTTTGTGTGGTGATAGCTTCAACCCACTTAGAGACATAATCCACTGCTAGGAGGATGTATAAATTTCCACATGAAGATGGAAAAGGTCCCATAAAATCAATCCCCCAAACGTCGAAGATCTCGACCTCTAAAATGTTTTGCAGTGGCATCTCGTTTCTCCTCGAGATGTTACCTGTCCGCTGGCACCTGTCACAGTTCTTGTAGAAGTTCTGTGCATCTTTATACAGTGTCGGCCAGTAGAACCCTGACTGCAGCACCTTGGCAGCAGTTTTGTTGCCTCCTAAGTGGCCTCCATATTGTGAAGCATGGCAGTGATGGAGAATGTCTTCTTGTTCGTCTTGTGGTACACACCTCCTTATAACCTGATCTGCACATAGTTTAAAAAGAAGAGGTTCGTCCCAATAATAATGCTTGACATCATTTTGGAACCTCTTCCTGGCTTGATAATTAAGATCAGAAGGTAGTATTCCGCTAACTATAAAATTAACGAAATCAGCATACCAGGGAAGTTCAGAAGACTTACCTGCCGCCATGGCTGTCGCGGCAGCGATTGCGACAGCAAAGAGCTGCTCATCTGGGAAGGTCTCCAGTATGTTTGTCTCATCGATTGGTAGACTTTGTCCCTTCTCCAACCTTGACAAGTGGTCTGCCACCTGATTTTCTGTCCCCTTTTTGTCCTTGATCTCAAGGTCGAACTCTTGTAGTAGCAAGATCCACCGTATCAATCTAGGTTTTGCATCCTTCTTTGCGAACAAATATTTCAGGGCAGAATGGTCTGTGTGCACTATCACCTTCGTCCCAAGTATGTAAGAACGAAACTTGTCAATGGAGAACACCACAGCTAATAGCTCCTTTTCTGTGGTGGTGTAGTTCACTTGGGCGTCATTTAATGTCTTGCTGGCGTAGTATATGACATGAAACAACTTATTTCTGCGCTGCCCAAGTGCTGCCCCGACAGCATAGTCACTAGCATCACACATGATCTCAAATGGCTGTGTCTAGTCTGGTGGCTGTACTATGGGGGCTGTCACTAGTTTTTCTTCAGAACCTTGAATGCTTCAGTACATTTATCATTAAAGTCAAAGGGTCGGTTCTGCTCTAAAAGATGGCATAGGGGCTTGGTAATTTTTGAGAAATTTGCATTGAATCTCCGATAAAAGCCAGTATGCCCTAAAAAACTCCTAATGCCCTTGACTGTGGTTGGCGGTGGCAGCTTCTCTATGACTTCTATTTTGGCCCTGTCGACTTCTATCCCACGGCAGCTAATCTTATGGCCGAGAACTATCCCTTCATCCACCATAAAGTGGCATTTTTCCCAATTCAAAACAAGATTAGCTTTTTCACATCTTTCAAGTACCTTTTGAAGATTGCCGAGGCAGCTTTCAAAATCGTCTCCAAAGACGGAAAAATCATCCATGAAAATTTCTAGGAAGTCATCTACCATGTCGGAGAATATGGCCATCATGCACCTTTGGAAGGTGGCAGGTGCATTACAGAGTCCAAATGGCATTCTCCTAAAAGCGTACGTTCCGTAGGGGCATGTGAAAGTCGTCTTTTCTTGATCCTCTGGTGCAATAGCAATTTGGTTATAACCTGAATAACCATCAAGAAAACAGTAGTAAGGTTTACCCGCTAATCTATAAAGCATTTGATCAATAAAGGGTAAAGGAAAGTGGTCCTTTCGGGTGGCCTTGTTAAGCTTCCGATAGTCCATACAAACCCTCCAACCGGTCACAGTCCTGGTTGGGATTAACTCATTGTTCTCGTTGGTCACTACGGTCATTCCTCCTTTCTTGGGAACACATTGCACCGGGCTCACCCATTTGCTGTCGGAGATAGCGTAAATAATACCAGCATCTAACCATTTGATTATCTCTTTACGCACCACCTCTTTCATCGCATGGTTTAGCCGCCTTTGGGCATCAATAGTCGGCTTATGATCTTCCTCAATGAGGATTTTGTGCATGCATAACGCCAGACTAATGCCTTGAATGTCTGCTATCGTCCATCCAATCGCCTTCTTGTGCTGCCTTAGCATGCCGACTAGCTGTCGTTCCTGTTCCTGCGGCAGCTTAGAAGAGATGATTACGGGCAGTGTGTTATTTGAACCAAGATAAGCATATTTTAACTGCCCGGGCAGGGGCTTAAGTTCTAAGGCAGGTGATTCAATAGTAGATGGCTTTTGGATTAAATGGTTATCCGAAGTGTAATTTAAAGGTTCGAATAACTTACCTGGACGATGGCCTAACCAGTTTACCTTCTCCTGATCTTCAGTATCAGATGTATCGGAGTCAGAGGAATTGCTGTCGTCGTTGCTGTCGTGACAGGCCTGTAGGTGGCTGTCGCAACAGTGACCAAATCTTATATCATGACAGCCCGACCTAATGCAGGGATGATCAAGGGTCACTTCAATGATGGCCTTGCGTTCCTCGTCCAAATCAGCATGTTTCATTGATTACAGAACATTCAACTTAATCTCTTGATCGTTCACTCGCATGGTGAGTTCTCCTTTCTCCACATCAATCAGTGATCTTCTCGTGGCTAAGAAGGGTCGCCCAAGAATGACTGGTGCGTTTTCATCTGCCTCACAATCTAAAACAAGAAAGTCAGCAGGAAAAATAAACTTATCCACTCTTACCAGAATATCTTCAATCTTTCCCTCTGGATGAACGTAAGAGCGGTCTGCCAGCTGCAGAGTTACTGTCGTGGGCCGCGCCTTTCCAATACCTAATTTCTGAAAGACAGACTTTGGCATTAGATTAACACTAGCACCAAGATCACAAAGTGCCTTACCCACGAATTTGTCTCCGATTACACAAGGTATGATAAAGCTCCCCGGATCCTTCTTTTTCTGGGGTGGCTGCCGATGAAGAATACTCATGCAACCATCTGCCATCCTTACCGTTTCAAATTCCCCAAATTTATATTTCTTTGACATGACATTCTTGAGAAATTTGGCGTAACCAGGCATCTCCCTAACGACATCTAACAGCGGAATATTAATTTGAACCTGCTTAAAAATATCATAAATCTTTTTAAGTTGAGATTCCTGCTTAGTTTGTTGTATCCGTTGAGGAAAAGGAGGTGGGGGACGGTAATCAGCAATACGTCCTTCCCACTGCATACGAATCTGAGGACGATGTTCTTCATTTTTCTCCTCTGTCGCTTCTGCTGTCGTGACAGGCTCATCGGTAGCAGTCTATGTATCACCTGTCGGGGCAGCTTCCTCGGCAGGTTTATCCACGGCTGGTTCCTTTTCTGTTTCAGTTTTTTTTTCCGGCCCTGGTAGTTTCTTCCCACTCCTAGTAGTAATTGCCTTACATTGTTCATATGTGGGTGGTCTAGCATTTTCAGTATTGCTAGGGAATCCTCCATTCTGCCTCGGCTTAATATGTTGGGAAACCTGACCCATTTGTGTCTCCAGAGATTTCAAAGTAGCTTCATGATTCGTCATCCTCATCTCTGTCTTATCCATGAAATTCTCTGTCTTTTTGACAAACTGGTTCATATTCTCAATATAAGTACCGGTCTGAGACATAAAGGTGGCCAGAGTCTGTTCCAATATACTGCTCGTGGCAGGTGGTGGCTTCTGTTGCTGCTGCGGCGGCAGGTTCGGTGACAGGTTCTGTCGCGTCAGCAATCTAGGTCCTCCCTAATTCTGATTGTGTGCTTGCGGATTCAGGGCATTGTTAGGATTACTCCAGGAAAATTTGGGATCCTTCCTCCAATTTGGATTATAATTGTTGGAGTTGTAATTTGGTTTGTTGTAATTTCCAACATATTTTCCCTCTTCTACTTGTATTGGGCACTCATCCCGACTATGATTTCCCTCACAGATATCACATATTTCCTCTACAGCAAATCCTTGTTGACCATCATCATTCAATAACCTTTTCATTGCTTTAGTAAGGAATGCTACCTGTGATTTCAACGTGCTGTCGGCTTCATAGTCCTTGACAGCAAGTACCCGTTTACCCCCTCTTCTTGCGGTCTGAAACTGTTCCTCATTCTTGGCCAGATTTTTCAAAACTTGTAATGCCTCGTCTGGATCTTTATCCAATAATAGTCCATTTGCTGCAAAATCAATTCGAATACGAGTTTGTAAGTTAGCAGCATTATAGAACTTAGTTACCTGATTCCAGACGGGGAATCCATGCATTGGGTAGTTCCGAAGAAGAGTAGTAAATCTGTCCCAGGCCTCGTGCATCGGCTCGTCATCTTCCTGTTGAAAAGTAGCAATTTCATTACGTAATCGCTCAGATAAATGCGAAGGATTAAAACGAGATAAAAATTCACGAGATAAATCTGCCCAAGTTACGATTGAACCCGGTGTAAGTTTATTCCACCAAGTTTTTGCTCTGTCCCTCAATGAATGGGGGAATAACTGAAGCCTCAGTATCTCTGGGTTAACTCCTGGTAGTCTAAACGAACCACAGATCTCCTGGAACGTTTTGAGATGCTCCCTAGCATCGTCTGTCACAGCACCACTAAACTGTCCGGCATTGTTGATCATACTAAACATGACAGGTTTAAGCTTAAAGTTATCAACTTCAATATCCGGCAGCGTGGTCTCCGGCTCTACATGATCGTTCAACATGTAGTCACGGCAGGACCGTCATCCATCTGCCAAGGGTGGGTCGCCGGCAGGCGGTATACCTCCACCAGCGGGCGGATTACGGGCCATCTTCTCTAGCTGCTCCTCAAGGTATTCGTTCCTGTCTAAAAGGTGGCGAAGTTGTTTCTTGAGATTGAAGGAACGTTCGATTTCCGGATCTAATTTATACTCAGGATCTTCGCCTCTTTTAGATATGTGGATAAACAAGAAAACCTCGTGAAAAGCAAGAGTTGAAAGTACTAACGAAAAATAGAAAAAGAAAAATTAAGAGAAAAACAAAAACAAAAACGAAAAGTGCAATAAAAGAAAGGTGTAGTTATGTTGCTAATCCCCGGCAACGGCGCCAAAAACTTGTTGCGTGTAAAAGAGTCTATCGCAATTGTAGTGCAAGTGTACATGACGCAAGTAGTAAAGTGATACGAAGTATCGGATTATCGTCTCCACAGGGATTGGGCTAATAGCTTCACCTAATTTTACTGCACGAAGTAAAGGAAATAATTGAGAGTTGTCACGAGAATAATAAAGGAAAAACGTAAATAAAAGAATAGAGTGATCAAGATAGAGAGAATGGGCTGGTATTGAATTGCTCAGTAGTGCAGGTATTGTATTGCTTAGGAAATCCAGTTCTGTCGTCGCGGCAGCTGTCCGTTGGTCGTCGCGGCAGCAAACACACCAACTCAGTACTTTCAAGTTTGGCAAGAATCCCAGATCTGCCTTGGCCTATCCCTAGGTCCAAGTCTGTCGATGATCACGTCTTTGATGATACCTCCCGGCGTGAATCGAAGGATGAACACCGATGTGTATGAATTCTTCCTTAGCCACTTAACCTTGCCCTATCCCTAGGCACAAGATAGCTCAACTATAAACTAGAGAACTCGCTCTTATTTCTTTCGTATACTTAACTCTCCCGATGCTAAGTAAATAGATAACCTCACAATGCTCTCCCGATGCTTTTGCAAGATATTAAAACCAAAATAAGAGAACTTGAAGTTTATTTTATTGAACTTGGAAAATCCTAAAACAAAACAACCCTTGCAACTACTTTACAAAACAACCCGTGGCCCTAGGGGGTTTTTAGAACATGTCGAAGACGGGTAAACGGCGGAGGGGTTTGGTTATCGGTTATGGGGTATTCTGCCTCCTAGGTTAAATCTATGCCCTTATATAAGCTTTGGGCTCAAGTATTCTAAGTTAACAACGATTACAACTTTAATGAAAAGTAAGATTCTAATAATTGCTTAATCTATAAGGATTCCTACTTTTCAGCCGCCTCCTTGTTTCATGGGAATTCCTCTCCTTGAGCTTTGGCTTGACATATCTTTTGATCTGGGGCTTGGAAAAATATTTGGCTTTCACACGACAGACGAGCATAATTTTCTCTATCTATCGAGGTCCACTTTACTTTTCCTCTCCGCAAAACTTGCTGTCATCATTCTGTCACGGCAGATCCATGGCAGCTTCTTCCTTGTCATCTGCTTGTCCAGTTCAACTCTTCTGCTTCTCTGCCCTGCGCCCGCCTTCACTGTCTACGATGGCAGCAACCTGCAAAATAAACCATCTTTTATTAGAATTCGTGCCTTTAATCCATTTGTGATGTTTTACTGTAAACTAACCTAAATGCAATGCAATGATGCTTGAATGCAGCAGAAATATGGGTTAAAAAAGGTGTAAATAATAGAACTTTTACGCACTCAACAAATACATATAGGATAAGATTTACGGTTTGATAAACAACCTAAGAATGAACCAACATTAAAGAACGCGACCCGTTTCCTAAAAAGTTGAATATGAAACGAAAATTGGTGGAATGAGGTCTTACGACTTGAAACAACCCAAAGATGAACTAACGCTAAAGAAAGCAACCCGATCTCTACAAAGTTGAATACAATTCGAAAGGTGGAATAAAAGGGTTTTGAACACCACAAAAGGGAGACTCTTGATAAGTTCGGATAGAAGTCACCACAAGCTAGGCTTGATAATTCTAATGATAAACAATAGTATAAACTCCAAATCTATTTCTTCAAAGAAAGGTGTACAAGATCTATTTCAATACGGGAAATGTAGCCATTATTTATAGGCTTTTACAAGATAGTTGAATGGTTAAAATAACTTAATTAAAGCTAAATAAATTGTATAATATTTGGATGCATTTTCCAAGGTGAATGAAAGTCTTTTTGACGCTTTAATGAACCATATTAAATAGGTTCATGCATGAATCTGCCCAATACATCAATGTATCATGAATCTTTGATCCCCAAGCCTTTTAATGTCATCCATTCATGTAGCTGGAGATGAATGTATTGCCAAAGCCTCTTGATCCTTCTAGGTGCCTTCCATACTTGAATTAGGAAGGTGAATGAATGAATTTGATGCTTCCATCCCCCTATAGATGTCCATGCATGTATGGATTAAGGAAATTTGAAACCAATGCATTTGAAGGGTGAATGCATATAATTCCATGCCTAGAATGTTCTAACTCTCCGTGAACGAACATCCTTGAGTATGGTGGTTGCGTACAACGTCCCAAAGCCTTTCAAATGAATTATACATGCCACCCAAGCCTTCCGAATGATACATGCATTCTAGCTTTCCTCCAAGCTTGTGTGACCATAAATATGTTGCATGGTGGAGGTGGCTCTTCTTTGGGGTTGAAAAAAGACCAAATAATCCCAATCTTGTCATGAACAACTTCAATTAAGCTTGAATGAGTTTCTTGAAGTTTCCCGAAAATGAGCAAATTTCCTCAGGCAAATTGCCTTGAAAAGGTTGCTGTAACTTTTTCTGTGCATCCGGCCGAGCCCTTTGTAACACCATGAAAACCGATCTAGTCGGAATTGGATTCCGATGATCGGAGTATTGGTATTAAGATATTGAAATATTGAATCCTTGCTATAGATAATATTGTTAAAGGACCTCGACTGAATTGAGTCTTTAGTGATATTGCCTTTTAAATGCTTTAAGGTGATGTTTTGAGCTAGGCGTTTCGATACGATCAGACCGTAACTTATTTAAAATATTAATATGTTTGTGCTTTTCTAATTCATGCGTTTATTAATTGGCCCCAAAAATTAATATTTGGCCGTATTTCAATGACACTTGTGGTAATAAATGTGTGACAATTATAAGGTATTTTATGTGTACAATATGTTAGTCCAAAGATTAATCTATTGTTCGACATAATTTATCGTCAATGTTTGATTACTACAACAAGAGTACCGCTTACTGATAATATTAATGTCCAAAGACTTGATATTAATGTTGTGTTTGGTATCTTGAGGGAAATTAGTCATTACTTCGAATTTATTTGTTTACTTATGAAATATTGATGTGAGCCTGTTTATTTTTTATTTTGTTCTATACTCAGCTAGTTCTTCTGCTGCAACAATATCTGCTAATATCAGTTTTATACCCATTCTTAATGGGACAAATTTCAAGGAATGGAAAAGGCACTTACTCATAGTGCTTGGTTGTATGGACATAGACCTTGCATTAAGGCAAGAACAACCTGCACCTCTCATTGCGGATAGCACCCCTGATGCAAAAAGGGGTTTTGAGAGGTGAGATCGCTCTAATCACACGAGTCTGATGATTATGAAACACAATATTCTGAAAGCCTTCAGGGGCACAGAATCCGAAAAGATTACTCAGGCCAAGTCTTTCCTTCACGATCTTGAGCAACATTTTGCTAAAAACGATAAGGTTGAAATGACATCACTTCTAACTTCTTTGATGTCTATGAACTATAAAAGTCAAGGAAATGTAAGGGAGTACGTTATGGAGATGTTCTATATCACTTCAAAACTTAAGACACTTAAGATTGAGCTATCTGAAGACTTGCTCGTTCTTATGGTTCTGGTATTGCTTCCTACACAGTTTAGCCAATTTAAAATTAGTTATGACTTTCAAAAGGAGAAATGGACTCTAAATGAGCTCATTTCTCATTGTGTTCAGAAGGAAGATAGGTTGAAGCGTGAAAAGACTGAAAGTGCTCATTTGGCCAGTGCCTCTAAGGACAAGGGCAAGAAAAGAAAATATCACAATGAAGTTGCTAAGGGTCCAGCTCAAAAGAAACAAGAGCAAGTTCCAAACAATTGTTTCTTTTGTGACAAGTCTGGAAACATGAAGAAAGATTGTGCCAAATATCACACATGGCGTGCAAAGAAAGGTATGAATCTTAATTTGGTCTGTTCTGAGGTTAATTTAGCTTCAGTACCTAGAAACACTTGGTGGTTAGATTCTGATTCTACTACTCACATAAGTGTTTCTATACAAGGTTGCCTGAGCTACCGAAAGTCAAGTGATGGTGAAAGAGACATCTTTATGGGCGATGGAAAATCGGTGGAAGTTGAAGTAATTGGGCATTTTAGGTTGTTATTGAGAATTTGTTTTTATTTGGATTTGAAAGATACTTTTGGTGTTCCGTCTTTTAGGCGGAATTTAGTTTCTATTTCTTTGTTGGACAAATTTGGATATTGTTGTTCATTTGGAAACAATTAGTTTATTTTGTCTTTAAATTCAAGTATTGTTGAAACTAGTTATTAAATGCGTATGACAACCTTTATTTGCTAGATGCAATTGCATCATACCATGAAACTTTGCATGTGAAATCACGTGGTACTAAACGCAAGTTAAATAAGGAAAATTCAACATCATTATGGCATAAACACTTAGGTCATATCTCAAAAGGTAGGGTCGGGTGAATTATGTCTAATGGTATTTTGGAATCCCTTGACTTTTCAGACTTTAATATTTGTGTTGATTGCATCAAGGGAAATTAGACCAAAACTAAGAGATTAGGTGCCAACGTATCTATAGACGTCTTAAAATTAATTTATACTGATATTTGTGGGTTATTCCCTACAGCATCTTGGAATGGTCAACAATATTTCATAACATTCATAGACGATTACTTGCGTTATGGGTACCTATATTTCATTCATGAAAAATCTCAGTCTTTGGACGTGTTCAAATCTTATAAGGCTGAAGTTGAGAATCAACTCAACAAAAGAATTAAGAAAATTAGATCTGATCGTGGTGGTGAGTACTACGGTAGATATAATGGCTCAGGTGAACAACGTCCAAGACCTTTTGCAAAATTCCTATAAGAATATGGTATTGTCCCACAGTACACCATGCCAGGATCACCTAGTATGAATAGAGTATGATTGCTCATTCTACCTTACCTGAGTCCCTATGGTAAGAAGCATTGAAGACAGTAGCGTATATTCTGAATAGAGTACCAACTAAAGTAGCTGAAAAAACACCTTATGAGCTTTGGACAGGTCAAAAGCCTACTCTAAAATGCTTTCACATTTGGAGATGTCCAGCTGAGGCAAGGCCTTAATAGGCCACATGAAATGAAATTGGACTCCAAAACAATGAGCATCTACTTTATTGGTTATTCTGAGCGGTCTATGGGCTATAAATTTTATGATCTCACAATTAAGAACATTTTTGAGATGGGAACTGCAACATTTTTTGAGGATGTTGAATTTGGAGGGAGAAATAAGGTTAGAGACATTGCTTTTTGAGGAGGAATTGAGTTTTAACACAGTTCCTATTATCACTTTTGATGATGTTCAGGTTCCCATACATGTTATTTGTAACACCCCAATTTTGGGCTTAGAAGTTTAGGGTCTGAACCAGACCGGTCTGATTTTCGGTTCGAATATAAAAGGAGGTTTTAGGGAAAGCCTAGTTCGGGATGCTTTAAAAATATAGAAAAATATCTAAAAATCCTTTTTTAATATATATATATAAGAGAGTGGTGAAATCAATTTTACAAAATAAGGTTTGGAAATACTACATTTCGGTGTAGTGACTAAAATGCAATTTTTGAAAAGTTTAGTGGTGATTGTTTTGTAAAGATTGAAACTTTGAATCTTTAAGGAGCTAATTTACCCAAAAATGTTTTCTCCAGATTTTTCCTTAATTTGGGTGATTTAATTAATGTTTTAATTAAATAAAAGAAAAGGGAAACTACTTTTTGGATTTTCATAACTACCTTTTCCTAATTTTCTCTCATTCCTTTTTCTCTCAAAATCCCATCATCCAAACACTTTTTCTCCAGCAAATTTTGCATTGATCTTCACTTCAATTGATGAGATTTCTATCATCTATTAGTTCCTAATCAATCTTGCATCAAATCCTTTTGATTTCCTCATTGAATTTTCAAGGAATTTTGCCCAAATCAAGGAGAAATCACCATTTAGAGGTAAGATTGTTCTTCTCCTCTAAATACTCAGTTCTTTACTGAAATTCCCAAGTTGTCAATCCTTAATTTAAGTTTTATAAATGGTTTTAATGTTGGAAACATGATTTTGGCTTAAAACTCAAGATTTTGGAAGAAATCTTGAAGAATTTCGTTGTGATTGTTTGGGCTCTGTTTTGAGATGATTCTTTAATGTATTTTGGATGTCTAATGATGTTTGAAATGAGGTTTATCAATCTAATCCCGAATAGGTTGTATTTCCTAAGTTTTTGCTTATGAAAATGGTGGTTTTTGAGGTGTTTTTAGTGTTCTGTTATAGCTGGAGGTATAAGGACGAGTTTAGGTTTATTTTGGATGTTAATTGATGTTTAGAAATGGTTAGAAGTGATGGATCTTGGCTGGGTAAAGTTTTGGAAGAGTTTGGAGGTGATTTCGGTTGTGTTTGGTAGCCGAAATGTTGGTTTTAGGTAGAGCAGCGAGTTTAGGTGTGTTGGCTGAAGATTTCAATGCATGATGATGCATTAATCCTCTGCTTTGATGTGTTTAAAACAGGGGAGACATCTTCGGACACTTTTGGAGTTGATCCGGAGGCTTAATTGGCGTCAGCAAGCGAAACGTAATTGGTGAGTGGAGATGGTTTTCCAGCTTTGTAACGATTATTTGGAGGTTTTGGGAGCTTAGTTTAAGTCTAAACAACTTAACTAAGCTCAAGAGTAAGTTTTCGGAAAAACTCCCTCGGATGTGCTAAGAAGTGGTTTGATGCATTGGTTATAAATTGCATGTTTAATTTCTGTTTTGGAAGCATGTTTTAGCATGATTAATGCTGGTTTTGTAAGCCATGTGTTGAAGGATGATCAAGGTAAGAGATCCTTGGATTGACATGTTATTAGTTTGGTAATGATGCATGGAGATGCATGATGTTTAATGGCTTTGATTAATGCTTTAAAACATTGAATTGATGATGGTATTTGATGTATATTGGCAAGTGATGAATTGGTTTTAAAGTACTTGAATCGGATATAGTTAGCCGACTATAGGATTGGGTGCACCGTAAGTAAAGTCGCCTTGGATGTTGAGGGGTTGTGATTGTACCGTAAACTCCATCCAAGTACCCTAACGAGTGAGGTAAGATCACAACGGTGGTTGAAATTCCGTGTGTGGATCTTGTGTTATGTGTCCCTTACTCTCGTTAGTGGAATTATACAACTACCGATGAGTGATGTTGAGGGGTTGTGATTGTACCGTTAAACTCTATCACGGGTGTTGAGGGGTTGTGATTGTACCGATAAACTCCACCTTGTGTAGTCCGGTAGTGTGTATGAAGTGTGTGGGACAACGCTTGTAATCCGCGTATCCGATTGTGTTTTGTGTTGAAATGGTTATGAACTATCACTTGAAAGCCAATATAATGTATTGAACATAATGAAGCATGAGATGCTTGTAAAGTATGCATGGTAGCATGAGAAAGAGATGAGTATGTGGTTTAAAAGCTTTGTTGAAAGTGTTTTCTAAAAATGCATTATTGTGTTGGTTTACTTAGAGCATGCCTCACTAAGCATTTGTGCTTACGCTCTCTCTTTTACCAATAATGCAGATAATTGAAGTGTTTAAGGGCAACAAGGAAGCTAAGAGGGTCCAAGGGAAACCAAGCTCATGTATGGTGATGTTTTCATACACTATTAGTTTTGGTAATTTGGCAATGGGAACCTAGGACGTGTTTTGGGAGATGTGTTGAACTCCCTAGGTTGTGGCATATTGTCTTTGTTGGTTTGAACTTGTAAATGGCCTTTGAATGCTTGTTTTGAAGTTTGTTTGCTTACTTGGGTTTGGATAATAGGAAGCATGCCTCTAGACATGTGAAATTTCATGTTTGATGCTATGAATGTGTTTAGGAGTTCTAAACATGCACCTTATATGTTTGATGACCTGATTGTATGTTTGGGAAGTCAATAGGATGAGTTTGAATGGGTTTGTGCATGAAAAACCAGCAAAATCTGCAGCTTCTTGGCAAACCGTATCGAAACACCCTCTAGTGTTTCAAAACGGGGGCCTGAAATGGCCTTCGTGTTTCGAAACGCTAAGGGGCGTTCCGAAACGATTTGGCTACTAGAATGCCCTGTTTCGGAACCAATCTCGGAACCAACCCGCGTTTCGGAACGGTCAATGCCGTTTCGAAACAGGTGACCGTTGGGCACTGATTTGAATGGTGCTGAAGTTTGCAAGCTTTACGTTTTAGTCCCGAAAGTTGAGTTTGCAATTGTATGAGTTTGAGATGTCCAATTAAGGTGAAATTTGACAGGGAAGCATGCAACACGACTAATTTCATAATGATAACATAAAAAATAGTAAAGACCCTCCTATTTACAGAATTTACATTTTGGTCCCTATTCTTGTAATAAGTGCATTTGAGTCCCTGTTTGCTATTCAATCGTTGTGCCCTTTTCAAAAGTTTTATGGGATCTCACTTAGGGTTAATGTGCATCTAGACAAGATTAAAAGGAAAAAAGGGTCGTTAATCAAGGTTGACTTTCGGGTTGACTTTGGTTTTCCCCGTGTAATCTTCGTAGTTCGGATCAACCGTCTAGGCTGGGCTAAGGGGGTTACATTTGGTGGTATCAGAGCTTAGTTCTCGTATCCTTGGGATTTGTATGAGGATGATGTATGTGTATTTGCGTGATATGCCTTTTGGGTGAGAGAATGTTGTCTAAATTGTGATGCATGGTTTCAATTGTGATGATATGTTATGTTGGAATGTGTTAGGGGATCCCATTGCCATATCAAAACTAATGAAAGGAATTGTTTTCGAAAAAGAGCTTGAGTACTTGGATTACTTACCTTGTTGAGCCTAATTATGTTTATTGCATTTGTGTCAGTGCATTGTTTTCTTGTAAATGGGGCCGCGTAGGGAGATAGAATGAATACAAGAGCTATGACTCAGAATGAGAACGAGAATGATGAGAACGCTGAGAACGTTGTGGATTTACCTCCTCCCCCTGGTGGTGGACCACCCGGTGGTGGTGGTGCTGGAGGTAATAATGCTGGTGTTGGTGCTGGTGTTGGGGTCGCTGGACCTGAAGGTGTGCAGGGTTAATGTGCATCTAGACAAGATTAAAAGGAAAAAAAGGGTCGTTAATCAAGGTTGACTTTCGGGTTGACTTTGGTTTTCCCCGTGTAATCTTTGTAGCTCGGGTCAACCGTCTAGGCCGGGCTAAGGGGGTTACATTATTAATCAAGAAGTGAATTTGGAACCTCAATAAGACAATGTTGAACAACTTTTTCCTATTCAAGATGGGGTAATTATTCCAGAAGAACAAATTCATCAACCTCAACAACAAGTGTCATTAAGGAGATCCACGAGAGAAATGAGAAATGCTATTCCGGATGGTCCAATCAACTTTCATCGGGTCATGCAAAGTATTAACTCTCAAAAGTGGATTGATGCCATGCAGGAAAAGTATAAATCCATGCAAGACAATAAAGTTTGGGAACTTGTCCCATTACCTGAAGGTGCAAAATCAATTGGTTGCAAATGGATATTTAAAACCAAGAGGGGTGCAAATGGTAATGTGGAGTGGTATAAGGCACGCCTTGTAGCTAAAGTATATACTTAAAAGGAAGGCATTAACTTTACAAAGACTTTCTCTCCAGTTTAATCGAAAGACTCTTTTAGGACAATCATGGCACTTGTAGATACCATAAGTTATATTTATAACACAATGAGGGGCAGAGTTGTAAATAGTAATAAACTATTTTTTAATTCAGTTTATATAAAGGGTAGTGGTCTCCGAGATATAGGTTAACTTGCATATCTCTCCTTCCCCGTCAGAGAGTTGTGTGGCAAGAGATAAACTATCATTTTGGAAGATCAAACCCTCCCTGGAAAATCTCCATCAATGGATTCAGGTACGCTTCTGCAAATTTAGTATATGTTCTTAATGATTTGGCATGTGTGGATCTTGAGTTTATATGACTGAATCCATGTAACTTGCCTGTGAATAGAAATTCTTTGCCTTTTTCGGTGCCCCTATTTATGCCCTCATACTAAAAATTAGGTTTAGGGTTCAATGTTAGGTTAGGGTTTGAGGAATTTATGGTTGAATATATTTTTTAGGGTATAAATTGTATGGTTTAGGATTTAGAATTTAGGGTTAAGGTTTAGAATTTAATTTTTTTATTGTCTTTTAGTGTTGTGGCATAGAAAGGGGCACCGAAAAGGGCGGGCGTTGAGAATTTTTATCCAATTAGAACTATGGTTATTGCTAAATTAGCATAGTTATAATCTTGCTTGCTAGGGGTGTCATTCTGTTGTTTGTGTTAATAGTTTATGCAACAAAGGGAAGAAGCAATGTCTGGATAACGAAATCTAAAGGCTCTGCAAGTTCTCTCGTGCTTCTTAAAAATCTCACTGAATGTTGCGTTGCAATACATATTCACACCCAAGTCAAGCGTCGTAACATTTCTTTTTCTAAATATTGGCATGAACGTTGTACTGATGAGGCTTGAGTTATACCAACTGAAATGTGCTTTTAGAATTGCAGAATTTTTTCTCTCCTTTTCTGTTAAAATGTATTTCTTTGCATGTCTGGTTCACCTTCTTTAGCCGCATATGTACAGCAAAGTCCGGGAAACAAAAAGGTACCGGGTTCGATTTTGAAGCATTGAAGCGACATGGCTATAAGGGAGGTTAAAGAATCTTTCGAGGACAGACAGAAAACAAGAGCCGCGATATTGGATGCAGAGGAGCTGGCTAATGTACAAACTCGGAAAGAGAAGCAGAATGTTTCTTTCTCACACAAGGAGAAGCGGAAAAGAGAGATTGGGGAAGAATTATAGATGCTTGATTATCTTACATGACATTTGCAAAAAAAAAAAAAACACTGATGAAATTAACCGAGGCCCAAGTGCCCCTTTATCGAAATTCTAGACGTTAATTTCTTTTAAAGGGAGATTGGGGAAGAATTATGGATGCTTGACAATATTCTTTAAAAATGATGTTACTTTTATTTATAATATTTTTATATAAAATTTATAAAAAAAAAATTTAAAAAAATTTGCTCCACCACTGGTTGAAGATATGCTTACATGTATGTTGTAAACGAATATAATGTTCCTCAAATATGTATAAACAAAAAAAAATATGTCCATCCTTTATAGATTATAAGTTCGTTTGCTATTTTTTATTTAAAGTTTACATTTTCTTATAAAAAAGTTTAAAATATATATTAGTTATATAATTAATAATATTTATGTCTTGATTTTTTATATATCTAAAAGATAAGAAATATGTTCATTTATAATTTGTTTTTATTAATCATGAACAAATTTTTAATAGTTTACGAACACGTTTAATATTCGCAAAAATTAAACAAACGAATATATTTGCCAACAATTCGTGATCTTTAAACGAATGAACGTGAACATACATAATTTTAAGGATTAATATTTGATGCACAAGCAATGAAAAACTTTTTTTCCACAAACATTTTTATTTGAAAAATTCTATAGCGCTCGACAAGCTCCGATGAGTATCACTAACGACGAGCATCGATAATTTAATTTATAAAGATTTAAAATCTAAAATACTCACCGCATAATTATATTTTTAAAAAAATTAAAAACGTAATTTAATTAAAATACATTTTGTTAATTTTAATTTTATATTAAACATTCTTTAATAAAAAAATCCATCCACAAATCAAAGAATACTAAGTACTTTTCTTTGAAATTAACCCCTTTGTCGTCGCTGCCGCCGCCGTCGTTAATATCTCCCCTTTTGCAAGTAGGTAATTTATCCCCAATTCCACATTTGAAATTTAATTTAAACTTAATTCGATTTTGGTGTTTTCCTTCAATTGCTGCCGTCACCGGCCACTCCCCCGCAGCCCTCTTTCTATTCGGCCACCCAATTCTGGGATCCCCTAAACCTATATCCCCAAAAATTGCATCCCATAATCCCCTAATTTTCAAACCCTAACTATAATCTAAACCCTAATTTTAAAAAATTGAGTACCTAATTCTAAAATTGAGTATCCTAACACCCATATTATGACCCCAATTACATTTTCAAAACCTCAATTTTTCTGTTAGAACCCTAAATCTCATTTCCATTTCGAAATCCTCCAATCGCAGCCCGTCGCGCGTACCGGTACGGTGGTTTTAGTGTATCGGTACGATGGTTTAACCGTACCGGTACCGTATGCGTACCGGTACATATTTAACTCATTGGATTTTTTTAGAAGCACTTGTACCGGAATGGTAGTGCAAGCGTATCGGTACGGTTGCTCTTTTTCTGCACTTTGTTGCTTTAAGTGCGATCTGATTGCTTAAAATTTAACTCTTTAATGTAGATGGTGGATCTAAATTTAATGCCTTCAAAACAAGATACAACGATGAAGAACAAGCGTCATATCGACATGTGCTTGGGGAAGACAAACAACGAGGTACATTCATTATAATTACCTGAACTTTCAATAATAGTGTTAAATTTTTTTAAGATTATTATTTTATGTACATATAGGAAAAAGCTGAAGTTGTACATGAGGAAAACATAAGAACTCCTTATCAGAGTGTTCAGAAGTTCGAGTCATTTATTCATTCGGTGAAAAATATTGAAAAGAAATTTGTTAAAATGAATAGTCAATTTGAAAATTTTAATGGTCAATTTGAGAAATTAAATGGCCAATTTGAAAAATTAGTGGTCATATTAGCATCGAATAATGTTAAAAGTTCAATACAAGATGGTGATTCTGTGAAAGGAGAATGTATACATAATACATCATTAAAGGGGGATGATTTAAAGAATATACCAGAAGAGATTAATTTATATAGCGGTCTATTGAATAATGAGGGTTTAGACAATAAATCTCACAAGGAAGAAGAATTAAATGCTGCAGCATTGAAGGAAGAAACTGATAGTGGTATTAAAATACCGATTATGTCTCCATTTATTAATTGTAATACGAATTATTATTCTCCCTCATTAGAACCTATTGGTAAAAGGAAACATGAAGTTATTTCAGAAGAAAAAATCAGGACTGATAGAGATGGTTTCCCAGAAATTCCTAAGGAGTTTTTTAACTTTGAATTTACTCCTCATCGATTTCCTAGTCAACTAGTTACGTTGAAGAAAACTCCAATAAGTAAAAAAAAAAAGTGGCCTAAAATGTCAAACGGTCCGAAGGCATTGTCAAAGAGTACAAACTCTCAACAGAAAAAGAGTGTGAGATGTCCGACTGCACGTTTTGATTTGACTGATGATCTGAAGTCGAAAGATATGACATAAAAAATAGCTCGAACTTCTGAAGTGAATACAAAAGTATGCATAAATCATTCTTTATTGGCTATCTTACATATTTTTCTTAAAAACAATATTTTTCATATCATATGTAGATACAGGAAAATAACACTACTTGCAATGATACTGGAAAAACATCCAAGGTTGATAGTTCTAGAAAAAATGAGGTAGTAACGTGATCAAAAATATAATTTCTTTTGTGCAGTGAAAATTTGAAAGAAATTATGTACAACTATTTCATTTGAATTAAATATATGATCAATTACTATTCGATTGTGCATGATGGGAACAAGAACAAGGTTTGTAATCTTAAGATTGAACAATGATCGAAAGATTTGTTCGTAGAAGCTCAAATCAAATTTAAAACAAGA
The DNA here is from genome assembly GCA_030270665.1 of Hibiscus trionum. Taxonomy (NCBI): domain Eukaryota; kingdom Viridiplantae; phylum Streptophyta; class Magnoliopsida; order Malvales; family Malvaceae; genus Hibiscus; species Hibiscus trionum. Next base: position 31,276,699 of record BSYR01000026.1, on the reverse strand, counting down.
AATGTGTAAATTATACACACATTTTTTTAAATATTGACATTTAATTTTCAAGTTATTATCATTTGTAAGAGTTAAATGTATTTCATGCAGTATAAATATGAGCCAGGTGATCTCTTATTAGAAGAATGTAAGGAAACTGGTAGGATAAGTGATGTGTACAAGCAATATTTCATGTTCTTAACGCCTGAAGAAAGCAGAGTTTGCACGAATGTTGCTACTTGGAATGATAGATACAACACTCTTTACATGGCAAATAATAATCATATGGACGTTAGCAATGCTTGCACTGTTTTTCCAAAAAAGTGGTTATATGATTGGGTATTATAGATATTTAACAAGTTATAATAAATATTTATTTTGTTTTTTTATTAATATAAGTGTACTTTTAATATTTAGTTTATCGATATCTATGTGTACGATTTGCATTTGAGACGAGAGTCTATGTCAAAGAAGTTATATATGCCTCTATCCTTTCAAGTAAAAAATAATTTATGGGGTAGAGATCACATTATTTTCAGTTGATAATTTCATGATATTTTCAAATTTAATGTTTGTTGCAGAGTTTGCTAGAAAATTTTACACATGATAAGAAGTCGGGAATGCAGCTAAGCCTTTTCAACTTTCATAATCGATGGATAGAGAACTTTATGCCTATTGATAGTTGTAATAAGGTTTTTCTTTTGGAAACAAAATCTTTTAAGTGTCCCCACTTTTTTAAACAAATATTTTGAAAGGGGAAAATTCGCGTTTTTGAAAAAACCTTAAAAATAATATTTTTTGGAGTCGTCACCGGCTACTAAGGTAGGCCAGACACCATAAAAACTGAAACCAGAGATTCGTTTGAAAAGGTTCGAGAGTTGGTTACGCGTGGGGAAGGGTTAGCAACCCCATCACGCCCGGAAATCGATACCAAAACAATTGTTGCCTTTAATTGATGGGAATTATTCGAGATTTAAAATAAGTTTAGTTAGGGGTTCTTGATTGAAAATTGGACTTTAATCATACGAGCTTTACCAAATTGGCGGGTTCGAATTAACTTGACATTTAATTAAAAGAATGACGGTACACCGGACCAAAGACTAAACCGACATCATATAAATCTGACTGTCGTGTTAGTTTAGGGTTCGGATCCCGTACATCACCTTTATGCATGATGCAAGCAGATAAGGTATGATGCCATGGTCTTGTCCGTTTTAATTATTTACGAGTTTACCTTTAGACGATTTGAATTAATCTGAATATTCGAGGAATATCCAATAAGCTAGGATATTTCGACCCGAATACGCGAATTAATAAGTACCTCCTTTTTATAATTAATTATTAATTATTATGCACATGAAATATCAAAAAGGTAGCATGAATGACAATTAAATGCATGTCACATATATTCGAATGACATAAAAGCAACTAAGCTATGTATATTAAAAAACCGAGCGTGAAACATACATGATAAAACAATACATCATTTAAGAAATTATATGTGAAAAAAGGATAACAAAGCAAATATACCAACATAACAATCTCATCAATAAACATGAGCAAGATGGTAAAAGGTAAAATGCATAAAAAACATAAATATATATATATATATATGTAATAAAAAGACAAGGACCAAGACGGTGATAAAGCCATAAAAAACAAATTAAAATGCAAAATAAGGATCCAGTTAAAAGAACCCGGAAAACCTAAAGGACCAAAAGGGTAATTACCCCATTCGAAAGCTAATTAAAACCAAAATGGTGACGAAAATGAAAGCATTTAAAAACCTGAAGGGATTGGGGAAGGGATTTTAAAATGCAGAAGCCCCTCATGCGCGATTATGGGGACACAGAAGGGCCAAAACAGTTATTAAACCGATTTAAATATTTTAAATCACTATATAACCCAAGTTAAAAAGCCTTTCAACCTTTTTTTTGTTTTTAAACCTAAATCTAAAACCAGAGTTTCCCCTCCCCCTCTCTGATCTCGAAACTGGAACCCACTCCGGTCGCTGTTAATCAGCGCCAGAGGTCTAAAAAAACCTTCCACCCTTTTTTCCGACTCTTTGAAAATTCCAAAAAAAACCAGAACCTTTTCTTTCGATTTTTAAAGAAAACAGAAATCAAAACCTTGTTTTCGAAAGCCCTTTTTTATGTTCTGAAAACCCAGATCTAGAAACCTAAAAGAAACCCTAAATCTACTACTTACCCTCGTCGTTGGCTCACCCAACATGAGCGATGCAGTCAAAAGGATTATTGCCGGCAAAGGGGGAGCAAACAGACGCGGAAAAGGTAAACCGACAAAGGTAAAAACGAGCCTTCACCCCCCTATTTTTTTTATTTTATACTTCGAAATAAAAAAGGAAATAAAGATGATGATATACCTCTAAACTTGAGGTTTGTTGCTTGTATTGATTGCTCTCTATATTTTCCCGTAAAGCTTCTCGGGATTACAATGGGCGCTTCAGGTTTTTATAACACCGAAGGAATTATATTTTTGGACTATATAAAATTGTCGAAATAAACCCTATTGGTTCTACCTATTCTTGTTGGTATTCACCTCTAAAATTTTGGTTTGCTGCCTCTGATTTTTGGTTTGGATTGCCTCTGTGATTCCTGAATTTTCGTTGCATTTTCTGACATTTTTTGTTTTCTTTGCATGTGAGGCTCGTACGAGAGGGAGGGGACCAGAGAGCTTGGGACGTCGACGCTGGGATCTAGAGAGGTGAGGATCTAGACGGTCTGGGGCTGAAGAAACGCGCGTGGCCTCGACGCGGGTAGGGGAGCGTCGTGCACGCGTGCGTATGGGAGCCCGAGAGACGCGTGTGGGCGCGTTGAGGTTCTTGAGACTTCCCGGTTCGATTTCAGCCGTTTGATGCACTCCTGATCCAACGGTTCAGAAGGATGCGGCACTGGGGCAAGAGGAGGGGCTTCTAGGGTTTCCTTTCTCTAGAGGCCATCTGGACCGTCAGATCTAGATTAGATCTAGCGGTGGAGATTTGGCTGCGCAACAACAGAAACTAGATTAGGATTTTTTTGGTTGTTTTAATTATTCGGGCCTATTAGGCCATGTAATATATATACTTATTAATTTTTTTGGGCTTTTTAATGTTAAATGGACTCTAATAGACTTGGGCTCATATTGTTTGTATTGGCCTTTATTTAATATCAAACAACTTTACATATATATATCTATTAGTTAGTTTTTCTTTTCTTTTCAGACTCGTTTCAATAATAATAATAATAATAATAATAATAATAATAATAATAATAATAGTAATAATGGATAATAATAGTGATAATAGCATACGATAATAGTATTAATAAATGATAATAATATATATGATAATAATGATAATAATAATAATAATATAGTAATAATAATAATGATAGATAATAATAATCATAATCATAAGAACAATAATAATAATAATAGTAATAACATGCTTATAATGTTGGTAATAACATTAATGATATTAATAATATTAATAACTCTAATAGTAATAAATATGTATACAATTTTAATAATATATATATATATTGTTTGTTTTTTTTCTTTTTAGTTTTTATTATTTATTTTTTTATTCAATATAGTAATAAAGCCCATTATTATTATTATTTTAAAAAGAAAACGGGTTAAGACCCTGGACAAAATAGGTGATTACAGCTGCCCCCTTTGCTTATACTTGTGAAACAAGAATAAAGCAAAGGCCATAAGCACCAATTTTGTCCGACTTCCCTGTTTGGATTCCGAGTCACCATGCACTTTAACTACTGGCGGTTCGGAAGTCGGTACGGGAAAATGTAACGGTCACGGAGGCTTGAAGATGTTCTTCTCATTTCAACATTCTTCAACCCTTCGAGGTCCGAACAAAAGCTTCGTTCTCAAAGTGCCCGAACGAATAGGCAATCCCCATTCTCCAAAGGCCCGAGCGGATATGCGGATTCCATTCTCCAAAGGCCTGAACGGATAGGCGGGTTTCCATTCTCCTCATGCCTGAACGGATAGGCAGGTTTCCATTCACAAAAAGCCCGAACGGATAGGCGGGTTCCATTCTCCTCATGCCCGAACGGATAGGCGGATTCCATTATCCTCATGCCCGAACGGATAGGCAGGTTCCATTCTCCTCATGCCTGAACGGATAGGCGGGTTCCATTCTCCTCATCCCTAAACGGATAGGCGGGTTCTATTCTCCTCATCCCTAAACGGATAGGCGGGTTCCATTCTCCTCATGCTTGAACGGATAGGCGGGTTCCATTCTCCTCATGCCTGAACGGATAGGCGGGTTCCATTCTCCTCATGCTTGAACGGATAGGCGGGTTCCATTCTCCTCATGCCTGAACGGATAGGCGGGTTCCATTCTCTTCATGCCTAAACGGATAGGTGAGTCTCCATTCTCAAAAAGCCCGAATGGATAGGCGGATTCCATTCTCCAAAAGCTCGAACGGATAGGTGGATACCATTCTCCAAAAGCCCGAACAGATAGGCGGGTTCCCTTCTACTAGAAAAAGTTTTAATATACTTGTCAAAAATAGACAAAATTGATATGATGATGCTAGTTAGCATGCCTCTAATCCTAGGGATGCCTAACTACAAATGATGCATGAATTATGACATCGAAATTGATGGACGCTTTCATTCTTCGGATCAGTCACTCTTGATCTTCTTCTTAATCTCTTTTGGCTTCCTCATCTCTGCCAAATCTCAATCTTTTGGTCCTTCTCGAAAGATGAGTGCTGACTTCCACCGGTCATAGTAGACATAACACTTCTCGTAGTGCTCGTTCTCAAAACATTGCCCCTTATTCAAACTGGGTGCTCAACTATTCTCTTCGTCTTAACTCAACACGACGACTTTTCTCTTTTCTCAATATTAGGGGAAGCACATGCCCCCAAGCCCTTGAACTTTTCTCTTAAGTTCATCAAGGTCCGCTTTCATTTTCTGAACCAATCAAGGCATTTCGACAAAAATTCGCTTCAAGTCTCTGAACTGTAGTTTGTAGAAACTTAATGTTGTCCTCACCATGGCCACTGGTGAACTATCATTTGTATTCATGGCATCGCCTTCTAAACTCTATCCTTGAAGCAATGAAAGGAATATTTATTTGTGTTCACAAAAAGATTTAGATTGCATCTTCTAATTTCAAAATGAGATGCATTTTCAAAAACTAGACTTCCTTTCCAAATTACGGATATATCAAGCTAGATTAAATACCCTGAATATCAAGTGCACGAACGACACTATTATGGCTTACCAAGGATTGTCTCAAGTAACATGTGTCTAGGAGACCTCAAAAACTGAGTTGATGTCTGAGGATGTGAAATACTCTCCAAGCTATTTCAGCTTTTTAATCAATTAGACTCATCTTCCATAGGTTTCGCCTTTATCATTATTACTTCGTCTTAATTCTTTATGATTTTGGGGAAGTCAACTCATCACATTCCTTTGGCTCGAAATAAATGATGGAGCAAACAAAAAAACCACGAGCTACTCGGTATTGTCATGATTTGAAAATATTACCATCACTCATGAAGCTAAGGTTTTTAATTCGAATGGTGCATAGCAACCTTATTGGTCCTTTTGCTATAGCGGAGTGCCCCAAAAATTCCACACGCTTATCCGAAAATGCCTATTACCAGGCTTCGAACAATGGAGTGCTTTTGTTATGCTTTTATTATTCTCTCTCTCTCTTTTTCTTTTTTTTCTTTTCCTTTTTCTTCTTTTTTCTCTTTTTTTTTTCTCTTCTCTTTTACTTCTTTCTTTTTTCCTTTTCTAGCACATGAGGTTTCCGGTTGTTCTCCCAAAGGTCCTAATGCTATGTGTACTCAATAGATGACCAAATTAACTTGGAGTGTAAGCCACATATTCATCATCTTCACAACTTTCGATTTCCACTAGACACAGGTTGCTCGAAATCAACCTTTGGGGTCAAGGTCAATGTCCCTTGTGCAATTGATATACGGGGACTCAATAGATCGATATATATACACAAAATGAAGAGATAATTGAAACACAAAACACAATGCATCCTTTCATTGAAAGTTTAAAAATGCAGTCTTAGACCCTTACAAAATAGTTCTTTGCTACCGTCGGGCAAAGGGTAGCAAAGTTGATTTCACACATTACTTTAAAGAAAAGATTAAAATGCCATGAAATGAAAACAAGCAAACTTGGATGCATAAAACCCTTGACTATCACTAGACTGGCCATCCATTCTAACCCTTAAGCTTCCTCGAGGAACTCAATCTCCTTATTGTATATCAGTTTCTGAACCAACTGCTTGAATTCTGGACAACTCTGAATCTCATGCCCCGCAGTCTGATGGTACTCACAAAAGGATTCATCACACACTCCCTTCGTACCCTTCTCAATTAAGCCTGCCGTGCACAACTGCTTGTACACCCAACTCAAAGGGGACTTGATTTCTGACACCTCCACTCTCACTTTCTTCGTATCTACCTCTTCAAGGGCATTCACACCTCGTCCTTCATGGTTAGAAAGAAGATTGGTCGCCATATTGGGCCTCTTTAACTCGAGGACCCCGGTGTTGATCATGTTTTGCACGAGCTTCTTAAATGTCGTGCAATTTTCTATCGTGTGTCCCGGTACTCCACCGTGGTACTCACAATGCGCCTTCTCGTCATACAATGAAGGGTAAGGCGGCTGGAAGGGAGTAACATGATATGGACGAACCAGATCGGCCTCGTATAGGTGTTTGTACACCTCCTTGTATGACATGGGTAGAGTGGTGAAGAACATCTTCTCTTGTTCCCTCTTGGGAGCCATATTCTCTCTTCTGTTTGAGCTTTGCGCATTCCCGATTGCGGCTTGAGGCGGTGAGATAGTGAGGTGTTTAGGAGCCTCGTAGGTACTGGTGTTGTTCACCTCATGATCTTTCTTCTTGAATTGCTTTCGAGCATTCTCTCCTCCATCAATTCTACCACTCTTGATAGCTGCCTCGATATGTTCACCGGTCATAACCATATTTGAGAAACTATCGATAGGGTTGCTTATCATGCGGTCTTAGAGGGTCCCCTTCAAAGTATCAATAAACATAGGGGAGATCTCATTCTCGCGTAGTGGGGGTTGGACTTGTGCCGCCACATCTCGCCAACGCTAGGCGTATTCACAGAGGCTCTCATTGTGCCTTTGCTCCAAACCATGTAGCATGAGTCGGTTTGTGACCATATTAGTTATGTGCCTATGCTGATCTGTGAAAGCCTTGGCCAAGTCCTTCCACGACCTAATCTGAGCACGGGTTAACTGATTGTACCACCTCACCGCGGGCCCCGCTAAGCTGTCTTGGAAGCAGTGAATTAGCAACCTCTCATTGTCGATGAAGCCCGTCATCTTTCTACATAACATGGTTATGTGGGCAGTAGGGCAAGTTTCCCCGTCAAACTTCTCAAACTCCAATGTCTTGAACTTAGGCGGGATTATCAGATCTAGGACCAAACTGAGATCTCTAGCATTCATCCCATATGCCCACTCTTCTCCCTCTTTTGTTCGGAATTTCTCCTCGAGGTTCTTCTGGGTCTCTTCTAGTTGCTTCGAGAACTCCGCCTTGACCTTGTTCAAATTCTCAATCTCATTCAAATCTGGGACACTATCCCCGACATTCTCCACATGATTAAAAACCAGACCTGATGGAGCATGGGTAGAGGCGCCCGCCTGGTGCGATGTTGCCCCATATCCTTGAGTAGTCGCTCCTTGTGAGGGCTCAGGGGTATCAGTGACAAAACCAGGGGAAAACGAGGAGTCTCCCCTCTCTTGACTAGGGTTTCCAACAACACCCTTTCCTCTTAGATTAGCTTGTAGCAACTGAGATATCTCTTTCATCATATCTTGTTGGGACTTGATGATGGTGTCCCTCAATTCTTGCTGAGCTCGCTCCAACTGACCTCTCAAATCAGCTTCAAACTTAGCAAAACTTTCCTCCATTTGCTTCCTTTGATGGCGAGTAAAGTGTGGATGCGGAATCTTCGATAGTCGAGAATACTTCCATGACCACGAACAATTAATTCCATGACTATATGATGTAATGCATGAAATGTCGTATGCATAACAGAAACAGATGATTAAAGGCAATAAATAATAAAAAAACAATCAAATGCAAGGAAATGTTGATTCGACGAACATCCTCATCAAACTATTTTTCATAACGGAGATCAAGTCTTGTTACAACGAGGCAAGAAAATAAATACATAGGGTACGATTTTCAATAAATTTTGCTCGTCTCCTCTTTCTAAATTAGTGCACCTCAAGAATTTCGTTGCTATGGACTCTTTTCTCCCGTTGTGAAAGTTTTCGACTTTAGACTGTTCTCGAATCAACACTCCGTATGAAAATGCGATGAGTATGCAAAAATAATTAAGCAAAACAAGACAAAAAGGAAACTGGATTAGTAACAACAATAATGAATACTGAATACAGTAAACGATGAAAACACCCCAAAGCAGATTAACAAAGCAAGACCTATTAGCATGAATTCTAATTCTACGGTTATCCACATGGCTCTAATCGGGGTGGGCTTCTTAAATTCTCACACATGTGGGTTTGGTTCTAACGAGGGTACTCGAACCTATCTTATCACCTACTAAGGTGACAAGAGCCCCAATTCTGGCCCATTACAAGCTTGCGAATTGGTTTCGGTTCGAGGGAAAGCACAATCTAATGACGTGGAGGGCTGCTCACGTGTCAAAGGCATGGATTCCGAAAGTGAATTACCGACCCGTGGAGGGATGCTCACGTGGGTATGGGCGTTTCACTCCCACTTAAGGGACGAAGCTCGGGTATAGAGCTTAATGATCATGATGCAACACATGTCAGTGATTCCTTTGAAATTAAATGAAAAATTAATTCAAAGACCACCAATTATCGAAGCTCGTATAATTCAAGTCCCATTTTTAATGAAGAACCATCTCGCTAAAGTCAAATTAAATTTCAAAAATATCCATCATTAAAAGCAACAATTGTTTTTTTTTTGGCATAACTCTCTTTTTGTTTAGTAAAACAAAATTAATCCCCAGTGGAGTCGTCACGCTGTGATAAGGTTCTTTCTTTTGGAAACAAAATCTTTTAAGTGTCCCCACTTTTTTAATCAAATATTTTGAAAGGGGAAAAATTCGCGTTTTTGAAAAAACCTTAAAAATTATCTTTTTTGGAGTCGCCACCGGCCACTAAGGTTGGCCGGACACCATAAAAACTGAAACCATAGATTCGTTTGAAAGGGATCGGGAGTTGGTTACGCGTGGGGAAGGGTTAGCACCCCCATCATGCCCGGAAATCGGTACCAAAACAATTGTTGCCTTTAATTGATGGAAATTATTAGAGATTTAAATTGAGTTTAATTAGGGGATCTTGATTGAAAATTGGACTTTAATCATACGAGCTTTACCAAATTGGCGGATTCGAATTAATTTGACATTTAATTAAAAAGGATGATGGTACACCGGACCAAAAACTAAACCGACATCATATAAGTCTGACTACCGTGTTAGTTTAGGGTTCGGATCCCGTACGTCACCTTTATGCATGATGCAAGCAGATAAGGTATGATGTCATGGTCTTGTCTGTTTTAATTATTTATGAGTTTACCTTTAGACGATTCGAATTAATCCGAATATTTTAGGAATATCCAATAAGCTAGGATATTTCGACCCGAATACGCGAATTAATAAGTACCTCCTTTTTATAATTAATTATTAATTATTATGCACATGAAATATCAAAAGGGTAGCATGAATGACAATTAAATGCATGTCACATATATTCGAATGACATAAAAGCAACTAAGCTATGTATATTAAAAAACCGAGCGTGCAACATACATGATAAAACAATACATCATTTAAGAAACTATATGTGAAAAAAGGATAACAAAGCAAATATACCAACCTAGCAATCTCATCAATAAACATGAGCAAGATGGTAAAAGGTAAAATGCATAAAAACATAAATATATATAATAAAAAGACAAGGACCAAGACGGTGATAAAACTATAAAAAACAAATTAAAATGCAAAATAAGGATCCAATTAAAAGAACATGGAATGCCTAAAGGACCAAAAGGGTAATTACCCCATCCGAAAGCTAATTAAAACCAAAATGGTGACAAAATTGAAAGCATTTAAAACCCTGAAGGGACTGGGGAAGGGATTTTAAAATGCGGAAGCCCCTCGTGCGCGATTACGGGGACACGGAAGGGCCAAAGCGGTGATTAAACCGATTTAAATATTTTAAAACATTATATAACCCAAGTTAAAAAACCTTTCAACCCTTTGTTGTTTTTAAACCTAAACCTAAAACCAGAGTTTCCCCTCCCCCTCTTTGTTCTCGACGCCGAAACCCACTCTGGTCGCCGTTAATCGGCGCTGGAGGTCTAAAAAAACCTTCCACCCTTTTTTCCGACTCATTGAAAACCCCAAAAAACCAGAACCTTTTCTTTTGATTTTTAAAGAAAATAGAAACCAAAACCTTGTTTTCGAAAGCCCCTTTTTTATGTTCTGAAAACCCAGATCTAGAAACCCGAAAAAAACGCTAAATCTACTACTTCTCCGCGTAAACGGACGCGGAGAAGGCGAACCGACAAAGGTAAAAACGAGCCTTCACCCCTCTCTCTCTTTTTTATTTTATACTTTGAAATAAAAAGGAGATGAAGACGAAGATATACCTCTAGACTTGAGGTTTGTTGCTTGTATTGATTGCTCTCTGTATTTTCCCGTAAAGCTTCTTGGGATTACAATGGGTGCTTTGGGTTTTTATAACACCGAAGGAATTACATTTTTGGATTATATAAAATTGTCGAAATAAACCCTATTGGTTCTGCCTATTCTTGTTGGTATTCACCTCTAAAATTTTGGTTTGTTGCCTCTGATTTTCGGTTTGGATTGCCTCTGTGATTCCTAAATTTTCGTTGCATTTTCTGACATTTCTTGTTTTCTTTGCATGTGAGGCTCGTAGGAGGGGGGGACCAGAGAGCTTGGGACGTTGATGCTGGGATCTAGAGAGGTGAGGGTTTAGACGGTCTGGAGCTGAAGAAACGCGCGTGGCCTCGACGCAGGTAGGGGAGCATCGTGCACGCAAGCGTATGGGAGCCCGAGAGACGCGTGTGGGCGCGTGGAGTTTGTTGAGACTTCCCCGGTTCGATTTCAGCCGTTTGATGCGCTCCCGATCCAACGGTTCAGAGGGATGTGGCACTGGGGCAAGAGGAGGGGCTTCTATGGTTTCCTTTCTCCAGAGGCCATCTAGACCGTCAGATCTAGATTAGATCTGACGGTGGAGATTTGGCTGCGCAACAACAAAAACCAGATTAGGGTTTTTTGGTTGTTTTAATTATTCGGGCCTATTTGGCCATGTAATATATATACTTATTAATTTTTTGGGCTTTTTAATGTTAAATGGACTCTAATAGACTTGGGCTCATATTGTTTGTATTGGCTTTTATTTAATATCGGGCAACTTTACATATATATCTATTAGTTAGTTTTTTATTTATTTTCAGACTCGTTTCAATAATAATAATACTAATAATAATAAGAAGAAGAAGAAGAAGAAGAAGAATATTAATGGTAATAATGGATAATAATAGTGATAATGACATACGATAATAGTATTAATAAATGATAATAATATATATGATAATAATGATAATAATTATAATATAGTAATAATAATAATGATAGATAATAATAAGAATAATCATAAGAATAATAATAATAGTAATAATATGCTAATAATGTTGGTAATAACATTAATGATCATAATAATATTAATAACTCTAATAGTAATAAATATGTATACAATGTTAATAATATATATATATATTGTTTGTTTGTTTGTTAATTTTTATTATTTATTTATTTTTTTAATTATTCGATATAGTAATAAATCCCATTATTATTATTATTATTTAAAAAGAAAACGGGTTAACACCCCGGACAAAATAGATTATTACAATAGTAGTAATGTTGAACATGTATATTTATACTTTGGTGTTTGCTTGTATGTAGTAACCAGTAATTTTGAACTCAAATGATTTAGTAGATATATGTGCCTTTACAAGATGCAAGAGGTAAACATTGGTTTGTATTAGTTGTTGATGTTGTTGAGAGGCATAATTACATTTTGTACTCTCTTGGCGCTAATAGAGTGCGTAAAAATATTGCACAAAATATAGTAAGTTCATTACTCATTTATGAGAACTAATAGAATTCGTATAGTTTTAATTATTAATTTCTTAATTTTGTTTTGACTTATTATAACAGTTGAATAAAGCTCTACTTTGGTTTGAAGGTAATGCTCATTTGGGTAAATTATTTGAAGATGTTGTAAAATTTCCACTCCATTGTCTAGAATTACTGAAGCAGCCAAATTTGTACGTATTTGAAATTTAAAATAAAAGTTATTTTGAAGATATCCCTATGAATTTCTTCTTAATAGATTAATCCATTTTATATTTGATTCAGATATGATTGTGACATGTACACATTGAAGTATATTGAAGCCGATAACAAAAATAATTGGTCGAAGATTTCTTTCAAGGTAAAGTATACCCTGTAGTTTCGTTTAGCCATTGTGTGGTATTAAATAACGTGATATATCTATTGTGCAGACGCAAGAAATTGGAGTTGAACGATTGAGAACTTTGGCAAAACTTGTTTCCAGCCACCACAATGAAGTTGATCTTTTCAATTGTCGTAAACTGACCACAGAAGACTAAGTAGTTGAGGATTATGAAATTTTGAATGCTATTATTTAAATATTTTTTTGGTTGTTCTCAACCTTCTCTTTATTTTTACTTTTCATTTTTTTGTGATGACTTGACATTTTCAAAGCTTGGCATATATGTGAGTAGTTATTATATATATTTTTTATTTAACAAGGTAAATACTAGTTGGTTCCAATGATTAACTACAAAAAAATACAATAAAAACCAATAAAACTAAAAAATTTGAAACTTTGATTATTTTTTTTACAAAGAGAATTAAACTTTACCCATGCAAAAACTAAGCTTCACTAACTAAACTTGCTCAACGTTGAATTGAAGCAAATAATACGACTAAACAAATTTTGTTTAGCTAAACACAAAAATCTGTTCCCTTTTCCTCACACACTAATAATCTTTTAGTAGTTTGATTTTGTTTTTTTACATGTCAATACTTTAATAATTAAAAATTTATTTTAACACTTAGCGCTTTGTCAAACTTTGTGTTTCTGAATCATGTCGGTACTTTAAAATTCTCACTTAAACACTTACCTCTTTTTACCGTTACGCATAACAAAATATAGACAATGAGAAACAATCCATAGTAATAGAATAGCCAAGATAATATAGAAGCAGAAGCAATACATAATCTGCGTAATCCAAAATCCATAATAATCAACATATACCATAATCTATAATCCATAATCAATAATTATCCACAACAAAATAAGCCTAAATCCCAATAATCCAAAAACATCAAGCTAAGCCTCCGGTGCATCGTCTTCGCCATCAACATCATCCTCATCATCATCCTGAAGAAGTTGAACCGAATACTCCAATGTCTCAAGACGCTCATCAACTGCATCAAAATGACGCATAATGCGACCCTCCATCTGAGTGATCAACTCCGAAAGTGATGCCAAAGAAACATCTTCTTCGGGTGCTGGAGCAACTGCCTGACGAGCCGGTCAAGGTGCTGGAACATGTTGTGGACCGTGAGGAATCCACTCGCTAATAAGTGGCAGTCTGCCGAAACGGACTATCCTCGTTTATTACGGATCTAGGAATGTTGTAGGCACGTTCCTGCAATAAAAACGACAAGGAAACAACAAAAATTATATGACATATTTATGTTAATTAGGAACTTAAAGATGAACAAAAATAAGAATAATAATAATAATATAGGGTAAGATGATAATTTTGGCGTTTTGAAAAGACTTCAAACGATGGTGAAGAAGGCTTCAAAAACGACCGATGTTGGAAATGCTAAACTCAAAAGAACCTGCACAATCTACTGAGCAAACCTGAATCGAATTTGTTTAACGTCGAAGGACTTGGACCTGCTAAATAACAATTTAAGAACCCGAAGTATCAATGACAAACAAACAAGTTTGAGTGTCAGAAAATTCTAAAAGAACCGAATAAGAGAAAACTCTCAAGTAAAATTTTATTATTCAAAGTGTGTAACCATGTACAAGTGAATTACGGCCAAAAATATAGATAAAATGGGGAGGTTGCCGAATTCAATTTGTGGCTGTAAATTATCCATTTGAAATTACAATTCAAAATAGGGTTAACTACTGGAATAGACACTTATGTTTTCTTCCAGTACAGAGTTAGTCACCGATTTTGAAAAAAGACCATTAAGGTCATTTACGTTTTCGGGGCGTAAACTTTTGGTCACTCGACCGTTTGTTGCCATTAAACATTGACGGCTTGCTGACTTGGCAGTTAAAAAAATAAGGATAAACTACTGCAATGGCCACTAAAATTTATCCCATGTACATTTATGCTCCCCAAATTTTAAAAATAAACATTATGGTCACTATTAAAAAGGTTTCTTTATAATTTTACCCTTGAATTTTTAAAAATTTATTTTTAAACCAGCAAATTATGCAGTAAATGGCACTGTAAACTAGCAACTGGCAGGAGTGGGTACGAGGACTTCCAGTTCTTTTTTTAGGTTCAAGGGTACTATAAATCCTTGAACTTTAAAAAAATTAATTAAGTCTTTGAATTTTTTATAACTAATTGAGCCTTTATGTAGAACTAATGTTTTGATATAATAATTGAAAAATGTTTTAGACTGATTTAAAAAGTATTTAAAACAATTTCCAAAGTCCAAATAACTTGAAACTATGTTTAGGGATGTTTTTAAAAGGTTTTATATGTTTTTCAAAGCCAAACTTCACAAAACTGTCCAGGCGTTTCGAAACACCTTAGGGCGTTTCGACACGGTGCATTCCAATAGCTAAAACGTTTCGATACTAGTATCGAAATGGGCTTTCCCTGGATAAGGATTTTGCCCAGCGTTTTGAAATGGGTTATGCCGTTTCGATACGCCTACGTGGCTTCGACCACAAGGTCATAAACCCCAACGGCTACTTCCCAACTAACTTTTAAATACAGGTCGTTTCGATACGGGGACAGGCGTTTCGAAACGGGTGTTTCGAAACAGACTAAAGCGTTTCGATACGGGTCCACGTCAGACTGCAACGGCTCTTTCTACTTAAAGGGTGTTTTGAAACGGGTTCGACCGTTTCGAAACGGAGAGCTGCAGAACTGCATTTATGGTGGGAATTAAAGTCCTCAACGGCTCCAAATCAATCTCAACGACTAGCAACGGCTATAAACTCATCAAGGAGTATAAAAGGGACCTCCAAGAATCAAGTAAAGGCTAATGCTCATATTATCAATCAACAAATGATCAAGAATTGTCTTAGTGCATAAATTGTCATTTATTGTATAGACAAACACTAGTGAGCCAAAATTGTCAAATTTGCTCAAGTGTTTTAGGTTTTGGGTGAGTGCTTCAATTGTGCAAACAAACACCTATTAGAGGGATTTGTGTTTGCTTTTTATCTCTTTGTAAAAGAGGGTTTGATCAAGGCTTTGGGTAGAAAGCTTGATCGGTGTAAAGGGTTTCCTCCTAAGCCTAGAAAAGGGGACAAATCAATAGTGGATTGATTGGAAATCCTTAGTGGGGAGCTAAGGTAGTGGATGTAAACCTTGGTTAGAAGGTTGAACCACTATAAATCATTGTGTCAATTTTCATTTTAGCTTCCACAACCTTTCCACCCAAAAATCCACCTCTCCACCAGTTCGTGAGCCGTATCGGTTGAACGAATCGGGCCCCACACAACTCAACACTTTATACTTCAAAAAAATTTCAATGCACCCTTTTAATTAAACAATAATAGAATAATTTAGAGTGAAAAAATAGGAGCAATTTGAAAGTTTAGTTATTAAATAGGAGCAATTTAGACACTTAAAATTTAAAAAGGGTATACTTTGGGTACCTATTTTTCATTTAAGCCTTTTATAATATTATTGTACTAAATGATTGTAAAGTTTTAGGGTTGAAAAATAAATTTTTGAAAATTCAAGGGTAAAAATATAAAGAAACCTTTTTAATAGTGACCATAATGTTTATTTTTAAAATTGGGGAGTATAAATGTACATGGGATAAACTTTAGTGGCCATTGTAGAGTTTACCCTTATTTTTTCGCTGCCAGGTCAGCAAATCGTCAATGTTTAACGGCAGAGTGACCTAAAGTTTACTCCCCGAAAACGTAACTGACCTTACTGGTCGTTTTTCAAAATCGGTGACCAACTTTATACTAGGAAAAAACATAAGTGACTATTCCAGTAGTTAACCCTTCAAAATAAGGAAACTTCCAAAAAGGGGCGGCAATGGACCTTGGCCATGCATTTGAGAAAGGTGGTGGCAATGCACATTTAACATATGCAAAATATGTTGGAAATTCAAACAAGCTTCCTTTGTCCTTATCCACCATCTTTGCCGCACCAAATGGGATTTCTTCTAAGGCTCGGCTGCCTTGGCTATGGACACGCAAACATGTTTATGTTTCACGCATGGCCTGCCTTGGCTCCTTGATGGTCGAACGTGCATGGCTCACGCATGGGCTGCTGCACACATATATAAAACATTATTATAAGTTACATTATCAAATTATTCCAAACATATGTATCATATTATATACGTATTTAAATATACTTAATATGTAGTATAACCTAAACATGTCATGTCTCAATATGCAACACATTAAAAGGCTTACTATCTAAGGTACAAACATTATCAAATAATTTAGAAATATTAGCACAAATAAAGAAAAGAGCTTCCCTGAAATGTTGCGCCCTAGATCGCGTAATTGGTCCTAACGGTAAGACCTCCGGATCAGCATCAAGTGCAGGTGAAGATGTGCCCACATCATCCCCCCCCCCCTTCTTGAAAAGGATTTGTCCTCAAATCTATAGAATCACCATAAGGGGTTAAGTCAGAAACATTAAATGTGGCACTTACATTGTATTCTCCGGGTAGATCTAACTTGTAGGCGTTGTCATTCACTTTCTCCAACACCTGAAAAGGACCATCTCCTCGCAGTAACAGCTTAGACCGCCTTTGGGCTGGAAATCGTTCTTTTCGGAAATGAACCCAAACCCAATCACCAACATCGAAGGTGACTCGCTTCCTTCCTTTGTTTGCTGCTTTTCGTATTGCTGAGTCCTTCGTTCAAGGTTCTCCTTAATCTGTTGATGCAACTGCTTCACATATTCTGCTTTAGCTTTACCATCCTTGTTCATCACCTGTTCATGTGGCAAAGGCAGCAAATCTAGAGGCGTCATAGGATTAAAACCATAAACAACCTAAAAAATGTGACATCTTAATAGCAAAATGTACATCATGGTTATAAGCAAACTCAACATGTGGCAAACAATCTTCCCAAGTCTTAATATTCTTTTTAATGATGGAACAAAGTAAAGTAGATAAAACTCTGTTAACAACCTCAGTTTTTCCATCAGTCTGGGGATGGCAAGTAGTAGAAAACATGAGTTTCGTACCTAATTTGCTCCAAATATTCCTCCAGAAGTGACTCAAAAACTTCACATCCCTATCAGAAACAATTGACCTAAGAATACCATGTAAACGAACAACATCTCTAAAGAATAAGTTAGCCACATTAACAGCATCATCAGTCTTATGGCAAGCAATGAAATGTGCCATTTTCGAGAACCTATCAACCACAACAAATATATTATCTCTACATGTCCTAGTTCGAGGCAATCCTAAAACAAAATCCATAGAAATATCAGTCCAAGGGGAATCAGAAATAGGTAAAGGTAAGTACATACCATGTGGTGAAACCTTCGATTTTGCTTTCCTACAAGTCACACAACGTTCACAATACCTTTCAACATCTCTGCGCATCTTCGGCCAAAACAAATGTTCCTTCAAGGTATGTAACGTCTTGGTGACTCCAAAATGACCCATCAATCCACCTTCGTGCGCCTCACAGATCAGTATGTCACGCATCGAACCTTGTGGAATGCATATCCTATTTTCTTTGAAAAGATAACCATCATGCCTGTAGAATTTTCCATTTGCACCTTTCTCACAAGCATTATACTTATCTCTAAAATCAGGATCATTAGGGTATAACTCACGAATGTATGCAAAACCAATCAAATGTGAATCAAGATAACTCAAAAGTGCATACATATGTGATAATGCATCAGTAACGACATTATCTTTCCCCTTTTTTGTATCGAATGACATAAGGAAAAGATTATAAGAATTCAACCCATTTAGCATGTCGTTTATTTAATTTATGCTGACTTGTGATATATCGCAAAGCCTCGTGGTCAGTGTGGATCACAAACACCTTAGGCAACAAGTAATGTTGCCAAGTCTTCAATGCCCTAATCAGTGCATACATCTCTTTGTCATAAACTGGATAATTCAATGTCTCAGTTTCTCACTGAAATATGCAACGGGCCTCTTTCCTGTATTAAAACTGCGCCTATACCAACTCTAGAAGCATCACATTCAATTTCAAAAGTTTTATCAAAGTCGGGTAAGGCTAACACTGGTGTTTTAGTCAAACAATCCTTAATTTTCAAAAAAAAAACATCTTCTTGTTCTTTACCCCATGAGAAGACTGAATTCTTCTTTATAATCCCAGTTAAGGGGGCGGTAATAGAACTGAAGTTAGGAACAAACCGTCGATAAAAACTTGCTAAACCATGAAATGATCTAACCTGAGTAATCGACGTCGGTCGTGGCCATTCCTGATTTGCTTTAATCTTCTCATGATCGACTTCAACACCCTGTGCACTCACAATGTAACCAAGAAATGTAATTTTGTCAGTACAAAACACACATTTCTCCATGTTACCAAATAACTTCTCCTTTCTCAAAGTTTGCAAAATAGCTCTCAAATGTTCTGCATGATCCTGCAAGGTCTTACTTTAAATTAGAATATCGTCAAAGTACACAACACTGAATTTACCAATAAAGGATCGTAAAACATGATTCATTAATCGCATGAAAGTACTAGGTGCATTAGTCAAACCAAAAGGCATCACTAACCATTCGTACAAACCTAGCTTTGTTTTGAAGGCTGTCTTCCACTCATCGCCTTCTCGCATGCGAATCTGATGATATCTGCTCTTTAAATCAATTTTGGAGAAGATGACGGCTTCGCAAAGCTCATCCAACATGTCATCAAGTCTCAGAATGGGATGACGATACTTAATTGTAATCTGGTTCACATCTCTACAATCTACGCACATCCTCCAAGAACCATCTTTCTTCGGCACCAATAGTACCGAAACAGCACACGAACTCAAACTCTCTCGAATGTAACCCTTGTCCATCAACTCTGTAACTTGCCTTTGTAGCTCTTTCATTTTTTCAGGGTTAGTTCGATAAGCTGGTCGGTTTGGAATAGTAGCACTTGGAATGAAATCAATTTGGTGCTCAATGCCACGAAGAGGTGGCAATCCCTTCGGTGTTTCTTCCGAAAACACGTCCTCAAATTCCTACAAAAGGGACATAATCGATGCAGGCAAATCAGTAGGAAACTTAGCCAATAAACAATAATCTTTAAACATTAAAATAAACAAAAATTGGTGAGAGGAAAGACATTTCCTGATTTCTCGATTGCTTGCATAAACGTTCATCTTTTTCTTCTCCTTTGCAGCTTCCTTACTCTTTTTCAAGCTTGCTTGATCTTCATTTACTTGACTCGGTGTCAAAGGAGCCAAAGTAATCTTCTTACCTGCATGCATAAAAGAGTATCGGTTTCTAAAACCATCATGCATTACCTTCTTGTCGTACTGCCAAGGGCGTCCCAAAAGAAGGTGAGTAGCATCCATCGTCACAACATCACAAAGGACCTCGTCCTTGTAGTTTCCAATTGAAAACAGTACAACAACTTGTCTCGTCACTTTAAGTTCTCCACCGTCATTCAACCACTGCAATTTGTACGGATGTGGATGCTTCGTCGTCTTTAGACCTAGCCTGTCAACCATCACTGAACTAGCAACATTAGTACAACTACCGCTATCAATAATCACAACACATACCTTATCTTGAACCTTGCATCATGTGTGAAAGATATTCTCACGTTGTTGCTCGTCCTGAACATGTTGCACATTCAAACTACGTTTTACAACCATGATTTCCATTACCTTACCGGTTTCGGCAACTTCTAGGTCATTCTCTTCATCATCGGTAGTAGGGGCTTCTTGTACATCTTCCTCAGAATCTGACTCGATCTCTCCATCTTCTCGCATCAACATAACTCTCCGATTAGGACATTGGCTAGCAACATGTCCTCGACCAAGGCACTTGAAGCACTGGATATCTCTCGATCGTTCTTTTACCACCACTTGATGTTTTCCACGCCCATTATCAGTAACGGGAGGCTTTGATGTACTGGATTCTCCTTGCTCTCGAATCTGAAGTGGCGTTTGCAGTGCTTGTTTCCTGGTATTGTTAGGAGTATATAATGGATTTGAAAAAGATTTAAACGGAGGGTTACCTCGATTTGAAGACTTCCTGCGCTGCTGTCGTTCAATCTTTATTGCCATCTCCAACATGTCATCAACCTCAACATAATGCTGTAACTCAACAACGTTGGTAATCTCGGTGTTCAACCCTGCTAGAAAACGTGCCATGGTAGCTTCTCGATCTTCCTCGATATTCGCACGCATCATAGCCATTTCCATATCCTTGAAATAATCCTCAATGCTCCTATTTCCATGTTTCAAATTTTGCAACTTTTGAAACAAATCACGATGATAGTGAATAGGAACAAACCTTTTACGCATTAGTCGCTTCATCTCGATCCATGTTGCAACTGGGTCGTCACCAGTACGTCTCCGGCTAAGCAGTAACTGGTCCCACCATATCAAGGCATAATCAACAAACTATGTTGCTGCTAATCGAACCTTCTTATGTTCCGAGTAATTGTAACACTCAAAAATGTGCTCCACTTTGCTTTCCCAAGCCAAGTATGCATCGGGATCTGAGCGTCCCTGAAAAGAAGAAATAGCAATCTTAATGTTAGTCAAAGTATCGTCTACTTGTTGCACACTTCCTTGTCTAGGAATATGCTGCCCCAGTGACCGTTCGACTTCATTTTCGTTCAGTACTTCATTAACAGAGTTGGATCCTTCGTCAAACCTATCCATCCTCGACTGTAATGGCTCTAAGGCGGTAGCCACTACTCGTTGCATCATTCTCTCTAAGGCTTGCATTTGAGGAATCGGTGGATCCTGGTCAACTGTGTGATCATCGGAACCTGCCATAATCAACAACAAAAACAAACAAAATAAAACAATATTATAGGTTAGTAAAAAACAAACAAAAAGGACCTCACAGCACACACAATCAAAGTCTCGCAGATGTCACCCCAAAGAACAGTGCACTCAAAAATTAACACTCAGCGCTCGTGTTTCACTCGGGAGAATACTTGAATGGCTCTTTTTGTCTCCCCTTCTGTTCTCACAACGCTCAATGCCTTTTTCCCTTACACTTTCTCGTAACCAGCTCTTTAAAGAACTAATCCAACGTCTCGAAACTTGTTACGACGGTGTTGGCTACAAGGAAACAATGGTTAAGGAAACAAAGAAAAAAAGGTGACACAAAAAAGAAAGAAAATATGACTGAAAATTAAAGAAAAGATGAAAAGGATAATGACACGAAAAAAAAAGGAACCAAAAGATGAAAATGAAGAGTTTAGAGAACCTTACTGCAAAGACGTGCTTACAACCTTCCTATTACCGAACAAACAAGCATAGTTCGCTTTGGTTGATTTCCGAGCACATCAAAGTTACATAACAAACTCGTACAAATTTCATCATTTACAATAGGAACACAACAGTAATAATACATATATATAAACACTTTCGAATCTAAAATGTTTTTTTATTCGAATCTGTTTTTTATTCGAATATGTTTTTTTAATCTGTTTTTATTCGAATCTGTTTTTAATTCGAATGCATTTTTTCTCTTTTTTGACTCAAATTTGCAGAAACTTACAACAAATCCAACAACCTAGGCTCTGATTACCACATAATAAGGGGCAGTCTGTCGAAACGGACTATCCTCGTTTGTTACTGATCTAGGAATGTTGTAGGCACGTTCCTGCAATAAAAATGACAAGGAAACAACAAAAATTATATGACATATTTATGTTAATTAGGAACTTAAAGATGAACACAAATAAGAATAATAATAATAATAATATAGGGTAAGATGATAATTTTGGCGTTTTGAAAAGACTTCAAACGATGGTGAAGAAGGCTTCAAAAACGACCGATGTTGGAAACACTAAACTCGAAAGAACCTGCACAATCTATTGAGTAAACCCGAATCGAATCTGTTTAACGTCGAAGGACTTGGACCCGCTAAATAGCAATTTAAGAACCCAAAGTATCAATGACAAACAAACAAGTTTGAGTGTCAGAAAGTTCTAAAAAGAACCAAATAAGAGAAAACTCTCAAGTAAAATTTTATTATTCAAAGTGTGTAACCATGTACAAGTGAATTACGGCCAAATATATAGATACAATGGGGAGGTTGCCGAATTCAATTTGTGGCTGTAAATTAGCCATTTGAAATTACAATTCAAAATAAGGAAACTTCCAAAAAAGGGCGGCAATGGACCTTGGCCATGCATTTGAGAAAGGTGGCGGCAATGCACATTTAACATGTGCAAAATATGTTGGAAATTCAAACAAGCTTCCCTTGTCCTTATCCACCATCTTTGCCGCACCAAATGGGATTTCTTCTAAGGCTCGGCTGCCTTGGCTATGGACACACAAACATGTTTATGGTTCACGCATGGGCTGCCTTGGCTCCTTGATGGTCGAACGTGCATGGCCCACGCATGGGCTGCTGCACACATATATAAAACATTATTATAAGTTACATTATCAAATTATTCCAAGCATATGTATCATATTATATACGTATTTAAATATACTTAATAAGTAGTATAACCTAAACATGTCATGTCTCAATATGCAACACATTAAAAGGTTTACTATCTAAGGTACAAACATTATCAAATAATTTAGAAATATTAGCACAAATAAAGAAAAGAGCTTCCCTGAAATGTTGCGCCCTAGATCGTGTAATTGGTCCTAACGGTAAGACCTCCGAATCAGCATCAAGTGCAGGTGAAGATGTGCTCACATCACTCGCCGTTGACGAGTTCAAAATGAACCCTTTGAAGAGATGAAGCATCAATCTTATGTCCTAGAGGGAAGGAAATATCTATGGAAAAATCTATTATCTCCTTCTAAAAGATATGGCTGAGGACACAACTATAATAAAAAGAGTTCACACGATCGGTGTGACGGTTGTTGATAATGTAAACTAGGTTAGCAAAAATTATCTGAGCAAGATTGATGCGTCGGCCGGTGTGGAAGCACTTAATCCACCGAGCATCGACAAACCTAATGGTACAATACTTACTTCCGGATGGCCGAAACCACCCAGTGATAATCAAATGAAGAAAGCAATCATGAGCATCTAGGGAAGTAACAGAGCCGGGGATGGAGAATCAACAATATGTTGATCCTCATTATCAAGACCGGTGTTTTTTAGACAGAGATGATTGGCAATTATTTAGGAGTCTAGCAAAAAGGTCTTCCCCATAAGGTAAGACTCTATGGTAATAACAATGTCAGTGGTTTCATCAATAATATAACGAGCGTTGGAAAAAAATTTAGGTTAAAGTATGATAAAATTGGGGATTAAGTTGAAGCATGACACAGAATTTCCATTGCCTCATATACCTTAGGTAAGGAAACCTAAAAGCAGGATCAGACATAAATCTAAAATCTACAACACGCTCATCCCGAATAATGAAATTTTTGAACATTTCAAAGTTTTCCCTTTGGTTTTGTACTCCTGGTTCATCAAAACATCTATCAAATGAGGAAGGAAAAATATGATGTGGTTCAGAATCTACTACGGGCTTACTCGCAAAAGCTTCACTCGTGCGACGATGTTTTATCGCAAGTTTAAATTTTGGTGTCATTTCAAATAAAAAAGGATTTACAGTTCTAGACATAGTAAGGAAAATTCAAACTACTGCAAAAAAAATATGCACAATTTCAGTCCATAATGTAAAAAATACCTAGTAACTAAGATGCAATACATTAAGGTTCTATACAAAAATAAAAACTAATATGCACAAATGAACAAAACGCTAAACAATGAACAAATATGAAAAATGAACAAAACACTAAACAAATAAACAAATGAAATAACAAATATGAACAAATAAACAATATGCACATTATATGAACAAATGAACAAAACACTAAACAAAAACCTAAATTAACGTCAATTACTCAATATATGTAGGTTTTACACTATTTCTCATTCTCAATATAGGTTTTACATTAATAAAATAGTTTTACACTAAGGAAATAACTCCCAACTTATGTGCAAGCCATAATGTAAACTAAACCCAACATATGCAAACCATAAAATAAACGAAATAACTCTCAAAATTATCAAAACCATAAACTAAACTAAAACTAAACCCAACTAAAAATGAGAAAATCAATAACTCGCAAAATTATCAATTTGCATACCAACTACACTAAACCCAACATGTGCAAACTATAAAATAAACTAAAACCCTAACAAACCCTAACATTCGAATTTATAAAAATTTAAGCGTAGAATTTTGAAATACCTCAAAAAACTCGTAAAATAGGCGAAATAAGTGATGGGTATGCACAATCGTACATTGGAAATGCAATCCTTGTGAATTCCGTGAAGATTGGGTGAGAATGTGAGAACTTTGGAAAGGGCAATTTATAGTACCAGGCCCGCACGTACCAGTACGCCTATTAAAGGTGTACCGATATGGTTATTTTAATATAACAATCCAGTGTCCTCAAAGCGTACTGGTACACATACTGTATCGATATGATAAGGTCATTTTTAAAATTTCAGTGATCTCATAACGTACTGGTACACCCACCGTATCGATACGGTTATTTCATTTAAAAAATTCCAGTGATCTCAACACGTACTAGTACACCTACCGTATCGATACGGTTATTTCATTTAAAAATTCCAGTAATCTCAACACGTATCGGTACACCTATCGTATCGATACGCTTATTTCATTTAAAAAATTCCAATGATCTCAACATGTACTGGTACACCTACCGTATCGATACGGTTATTTCATTTAAAAAATTCCAGTGATCTCAACACGTACCGGTACACCTACCGTATCGATACGGTTAATTCATTTAAAAAATTCCAATGAGCTCAAAACGTACCGGTACATCTACTGTATCGATGCAGTTATTTCATTTAAAAAAATTCTATTGACCCATTCTCATACCGGTACATCTACTGACGTGTATCAGTATGACTTGTATCCTCATTAGAAGGCTTGTTCGAAGAATGTTCAGATGTTTTATACGAATCCAAGGTGACATCTTCATCATATGAAACACATTTTGGGTTGGACGATGAATCTTGGCGCTTCGTTCTCTTGAGTTTTCCCCTTCCTGTTTGAAGAACTATTGGATCGGCAATTCCAAGAGTCTCTTTACGTTTAATGATCCTTTTTTTACATCTGACTTTCACCGTTTGCAATTTCATACTCATTTTTACAAATTAATCTTTAACTTCATTGAAAGTCTTCAATGTATGTGATGCACGATGACATATAGTTGTTGCGTGTAAAAGTGTCTATCGCAATGTAGTGCAAGTGTACACGACGCAAGTAGTAAAGTGATACGTGAGTATCGGATATCGTCTCCACAGTGACTTGGCCTATCCCTAGGTCTAAGTCTATCCCTAGGTCCAAGTCTGTCGATGAACACGTCTTTGATGATACCTCCCGGCGTGAATCGAAGGATGAACACTGAAGTTGTTGAATTCTTCCTTAGCCACTTAACCTTGTCCTATCCCTAGGTCCGAGATAGTTCAACCATAAACTGGAGAACCAATACTTATTCCTTTCGTATACTTAACTCTCTCGAAATTAAGTAAATGTGTAATCTCACAATGCTCTCCCAATACTCTTGCAAGATGTTGAAAAACCAGAATAAGCAAACTTGAAGTCTATTTTATTGAACAAAGAAAATCCTAAAACAATGCAATCCTTGCAACTACTTTACAGAATCAACCCTTAGCCCTAGGGGAAGTTTAGAACATGATGAGAAATGGAAAACGACTAGGGTTTAGGGGAAGAAGGCTAGAGAGTAAGATATATCCTCCCCTAGGTCGAATTACATGCCTTTATATAGGCCTTGGGTTCAAGTTTTCTAATATGGCAAGAATACAAGTTTAAACTAAAATACAACTCTATTAAAGACTAAATCTTTAGAGCATATATCTTTAATTCGTCCTTCCTTCTTGCTTGGAGTTTCTTCCTTGAACTTTGGGCTTGGCCTTCATTCTGATCTAGGGCTTGGAAAAATATAAGAGTGCTCCACGACAGACCGACTTAATTTCCTCTTTCTGTCGAGGTCCACTTCACTTATTCCCTACACCATTGCTGTCGTCCTTGACTGCCACGACAGCGGCCATGGCAGCATCCTTCTTCTCAGCTGCAGTCCAGTGTTCCAGCTCTGCTTCTCCACTGCCCTTCATCTGCTCCTGCAAAAACAACCAATTTCAGTAGAAACTGTGCCATTTTATATAATTGTGATGTATGAATGAAATCTATCCTAAATGCAATGAATTATGCATGAATGCATCAGAAATATGGGTTAAATATGGGGTAAAATATAGAACTTTTACACACTCAATAATAGTCATACAATAAAAGGCTAGAGTGGAATATCTGGCTTGAACTATTGCTGGATTATTATCTTCGAAATTTGCATTCTTATTTTCAAATCCAACATGTTTCTTCGCATAAATAGTCCACCGTTTCATTATGCATCCTTGGGGTATTTCTTTCGCCTTTTCATGTTTTAACACGGCAAACATATGGCGACATGGAAATCCAACTGACTCCAACTTCATACAGCAACAGTACATGGTATCATGTGTGATATTTTTAAGTACAAGATACCACTTCTCCTTTTCAACATGCTCTAGCCAATAACACATGCACTCATTTTGCACTTCACTTTTTTGACCAAATAACTCTCATACGACATTTCTTTGCAGAATGTAGCAAAAGAATTTCGCATATATACCTTGGATGCATTACGCTTGAGAGTGTTGAGTTTTAAGGTGCTCGATTCTTTCAACCGATCTTGCTCACCAAGTGGTGGAGAGGTGGAAATTTTGGTGTAAGGGTTGTGGAAGCTAAAAAGAATAGAGACACAATGATTTATAGTGGTTCAACCTTCTAACCAAGGTCTACATCCACTACCTTAGCTTCCCACTAAGGATTTCCAATCAATCCGCTATTGATTCGTCCCCTTTTCTAGGCTTAGGAGGAAACCCTTATACACCGATCAAGCTTTCTACCCAAAGCCTTGATCAAACCCTCTTTACAAAGAGAAAATATAAGCAAACTTAAATCCCTCTAATAGGTGATTGTTTGCACAAATAAGCTCTCACCCAAAACCTAAAACACTTGAGCAAATTTGACAATTTTGGCTCACTAGTGTTTGTCTAAACAAGGAATTGACAATTTAAGTACAAAGACACTTTTTGATCATTTGTTGATTGACAATTGAAGCATTAACCATTACTTGATGCTTGGAGGTCCATTTTATACTCCTTAATGAGTTTGTAGCCGTTACTAGCTGTTGGGATTGAATTGGAGCCGTTGGAGCCTTTATTTCCCACCATAAATGCAGTTCTACAGCTTGGCGTACCGATACCCTTCAAACCGTATCGATACGGTCCCGATAAGGAATTAGCCGTTGTGCTTCTTCAGCTGATGCGTATCGATACGCTTACCTAGCGTATCGGTACAGTCCTTCAAATTAAAAGACCGTTGGGAAATATGATTGTTGGGGTAGTTAGGCGTATCGGTACACGATACAACCGTATCGGTATGCGACTAGCCGTTGGGCTATTTCAAAACACACCGTATCGATACGACAAAGCGTATCAGTACGGGTTTTGGCTACTAGAAAATTCCTGTAGTTGAAACCCTATGGCGTATCAGTACGGTCCAAGACCGTATCGGTACGGGCACTTGAAAAACTTGGTTTTGACTACTTTAAATGTTCTTTAAATCGTTCCAAAGCCTTGTAAAACCCTTAAACATATTTTCAAGTTGTTTTTGACTAAAAAACACATTTTAAATTCTTTTCAATTTAGACCAAAACATTTTTCAAATATTATATCAAAACATTTAGTTCTACAATCTCGCCCTTTTTGATATAATAAAACCAACTTGAAAAATTGTTTGGGATTCTCTCCCCCTTAGTAATTTAAAAATTGAATAAGATACTTAAAATTTAAATTTGATTAAGGCTCCTTCTTATTCTCTTGAAAAACTTGAAAAATCAATTTTTCAAACCATTTCTCCCCCTTTTTGTTATATCAAAAGAATTTAAAATGACATTGAGCTCAAAATGACTTAGGAGGTAAAAAGAAAATTGAGACACTTAAAAGTTTGGTTTAAAAATTGGGCTCCCCCTTACTCAAAGCATCATAAGAATGTTAGTTCAACATATATGATTATTTAGTTGACATTAATGAAAATAAATCAAATAGAAACAAAAACAACTAGATTTTACCACACTTGAATCCAAGGGAGGATGTGAAGCTTTCCTTCTTCAAGTGTCTTTCTTTTTGTGCATGGAGCTCCCCCTCAAATTTGGACTTGTTGATCACTCTCCATCACACCTAAAACAAGATAATCAAGTAATTTTTGGTATCCAAATTGCTTTGGATCCATAAACGTTAGTGGCACAAAATTTAGTCCCCTTTGGAATCCATTTTTCAATTTCATCCTTTTTAGTTGAAGTAGTTAGTCCTTTTGGGACCCAAACACTTCTAAAACATTTTCCATTTATGAATCTAGGGGCACTAGATTGTCTTACATAAAAATTTGATTTTCCAAAATCATTTTTCTTTTGAAGTTCATTGGAAATCAAATCTTTTTCTTTTTGAACTTTAAGAAGCAAATTTTGTAAATCCAAACATTTTTGTTCAAAATCCTTCAATTTTGCTTCAAGTTCAAGATTTGTTTTGGAAAGCAAATCATTTTCATTTTTCATTTTTGAAATCAACTTTTTGTTCTTGGAAAATGATGCCTTGAATTCCAAAAGCAAATCATCATAGGCATCTTGCAACTCATCAAATGTATATGAATTTGAAATAGATGAGTAAGAAGTTACCTCCCCCTCATTGAGGGCCATCAAGCATAGGTGGGCTACTTCATCATCGGTGGAGTCTTCATCGCTCCATGTGGCCACATATGCTTGCTTTGAAGATGATCCCTTCTTGTTGGACTTGTGGGATTCCTTTATCTTCTTCCTCGATTCATGCTTGGATTTTTCAATTTTGCTCTTCATGAACCGGGCAAATTTGTTGAAGAGATAGGTCATCTTTTCTTCTTCACTCTCCTCCTCACTTGAATCTTCATGATGGCATGTGGAGGATTTTAGAGCAACGACACTTGAATTGATGCCAAGCTCCATGATTTTCTTCTTCCCCATAGCTCTAATTTCTTCCCTCTTCTTCTCCTCTTCCTTGTTCTTCTTCATGATTTGATGAGTGAGAAGTGACCCCATGAGTTCATCAAGCTTCAAGGTCTTTAGATTCTTGGCTTCGATGATGGCAGTCCTTTTTTAGTCCCATGACTCGGGAAGTGAGTAGATGAGCTTTCGGACAAGCTTTTCTTCCGAGATGGCTTCTCCATAGCCTTTGATACCATTGGTGATAGTGGAGAACCTATCAAACATCTTTTCGATGGTCTCTTCCGGATCCATTTTGAAGTTCTCATACTCTAAGGTGAGGAGCCCAATCTTGGTCTTCTTAACTTCATCGGTTCCCTCGTATGTGACTTCAAGCTTGTCCCATACCTCATTGGCACTCTCACAAGAAGACATCTTCTCATAGATGGTTGGGCCAAATGCACAAAAGAGGATGTGCAAGGCTTTGCAATTTAGCTCCATCTTCTTGCGATCGTCGGCACTCCACTCTGCTTTTCTTCGTTGAGGAACGAACGGACCATCTTTAACTATGTCCCACAGCTTGTAGTCTCTTGACTTAATGAAAAACTTCATCTTTTTCTTCCAATGGGCATAATGGGTTCCGTCGAAGAAGGGCAGTTTGTCGATGGATTGCGCCATTGAGCCGGTTGTTTGTAATGATGATCGAGCTTGCTGGATCTTCTCAATAGGATGTTAATCCTCTTCGATTGAGCCAAGCTCTGATACCAATTGTTGAGTTTTAAGGTGCTCGATTCCTTCAACCGATCTTGCTCACCAAGTGGTGGAGAGGTGGAAATTTGGGTGTAAGGGTTATGGAAGCTAAAAAGAATAGAGACACAATGATTTATAGTGGTTCAACCTTCTAACCAAGGTCTACATCCACTACCTTAGCTTCCCACTAAGGATTTCCAATCAATCCACTATTGATTCGTCCTCTTTTCTAGGCTTAGGAGGAAACCCTTATACACCGATCAAGCTTTCTACCCAAAGCCTTGATCAAACCCTCTTTACAAAAAGAAAATATAAGCAAACTTAAATCCCTCTAATAGGTGATTGTTTGCACAAATAAGCTCTCATCCAAAAACTAAAACACTTGAGCAAATTTGACAATTTTGGCTCACTAGTGTTTGTCTAAACAAGGAATTGACAATTTAAGTACAAAGACACTTTTTGATCATTTGTTGATTGACAATTGAAGCATTAACCATTGCTTGATGCTTGGAGGTCCCTTTTATACTTCTTAATGAGTTTGTAGTCGTTACTAGCCGTTGGGATTGAATTGGAGCCGTTGGAGCCTTTATTTCCCACCATAAATGAAGTTCTACAGCTTGGCATATTGATACACTTCAAACCGTATCGATACGGTCCCGATAAGGAATTAGTCGTTGTGCTTCTTCAGCTGATGCGTATCGATACGCTTACCTAGCGTATCGATACAGTCCTGCAAATTAAAAGACCGTTGGGAAATATGACCGTTGGGGTAGTTAGGCGTATCAGTACGCGATACAACCGTATCTGTACGCGACTAGCCGTTGGGCTATTTCAAAACACACCGTATCGATACAGCTAAGCGTATCGGTACGGGTTTTGGCTACTGGAAAATTCTTGTAGTTGAAACCCTAAGGCATATCGGTACGGTCCAAGACCGTATCGGTACGGGCACTTGAAAAACTTGGTTTTGACTACTTTAAATGTTCTTTAAATCGTTCCAAAGCCTTATAAAACCCTTAAACATATTTTCAAGTTATTTTTGACTAAAAACACTTTTTAAATTCTTTTCAATTTAGACCAAAACATTTTTCAAATATTATATCAAAACATTTAGTTCTACAGAGAGTTCCCAACACACCGTCACAACACAGTTCTTCATCAAATGTTTTGTAATCTTGATGAGATTCCTCCAATCTTAGAGATTGCAACTGTCTATGGTAGTTCTCAACAAATCGGTACAACATCACCTTTTTGTCCAACCAAGTTTTCAGCGTTCTATTCATTGATTTACATCGTTGAGAAGTCCTCGTTGCTGCACACCAAAAATATTTATTAATTAGGTTATATACAGTAAATAATATATCATATACAATTTAAGTGTACATAATGTTACCTGCATAAAAATATCCTTGCAAATATGCTTCTGCCCATTTTTCTTTATCTTCATACAATTCTTCTACCCATTTTCTTCCTCGAACTTTGTGCTTGTCCACTAATTCTTTCTCGGCCCTTTCAAAATTAGATGGTGTTCTACACTTGTCAGCGCATCTCAAAACCCCATCAAGAAAATTTTGTTATGTATGAGAATTCACATTCCTCATGATATGCCACAAACACAATCTATGTTTTGCCCCGGGTAGAACTTGAGAAATGGCATTTGTCATTGCCTTATCTCTATCAGTAATAACAGTAAGTGGTTTTTATCCATCCCCCGCTTCAATCAATTGTTGTAATACCCACACATAAGTATCCTATTTCTCGTTCACAATCAATGCACATCCAAATGGCACTATGTTTCGATGATGATTTACACCAACCAAAACAAAGAACGGCTTGTTGTATGCATTGCACTTGTAAGTCGTATCAATTGCGAGTACATGACCGAATTCTTTGTAGTCGGCGCGCGATATACCATCGCACCAGAACAACTTTTCCAAGTGTCCGAATTCATCCCTCGTGTGTCTAACAAAGAAGAAAGGATCGTATTCTTGCTTTCCATATAAATACGCCATCACCGTTTCAGCATCACCATCTTGTACTTCTTCTCGTTTAATTCTATATAGATAGTTGTACAAATCCTTCGGTAGAAAACCAACATTTTTAATTGAACCAGCTCCGTTCACGAGATTTCTCATTATCTTACTTGGAGTAATTCTAGAGTGGTGCATGCTCTTAATCTTAAGTTCGTCTAACTCACTAATTTTCCGGAATGACCAACAAAATAAAGGATTAACAGAACATTATATATATATATATATATATATATATATATATATATATATATATATATATAGGGAGGGATCAAGTTACATGGTGTAAACCTCATTTAGTTTTACACTAATCTAGGACAATTGGATGAGTGAAATGGATGGATGAGATTAATAGTAAAAAATGTGAAGATTATCACTTGGGAAAAAAGATAAGGAAATAATCTGAGCCATTAATTACCATCATCCAACGGTCTAAAAACTGTGTAAAAGTAATTGAGTTTTACACAATGTAAGTTGATCCTAACCCATATATATATATATATATATATATATATATATATATATATAAGCTAGAGGTTAGTATATAACAATTTACTTATTTATAAATTATATACCTGATATAAGCAACTTGTGTTGCCTAAACCATATCATGGTTATGTTCTGCGTGAAATTTAACAACTTTCCAATATTGATATCGTTCGTCCAATTTGAATCTAATAAGTGCTACACATCCAAATCTGATGACAGGTCTTTGTTCACATTTTCTGTTTGGAAAGTTAATCCATCTTTCCTCTCTATATCCCTCCTTACGACACACCATTCTCTTTGCAATTATATGACCACCGGCTCAACTTTTCAATGTTTGGTCGACTCGAACTCCAAAACCTTTCATTTTGGCATAGGTATGGTAAAATTCAATATAATCATAAAAAGTCTTCCACTTTAGCATACTCATATCATTCTCATCATAATCTTTTAATTTTTTCTCAATCTTGTCCAATATGCTTTCATCAATGAAGTATTCAAGGGTCTTCTCATCATATATTTGTTTGGCATCGTCAACAGGATGATTGTAACCCCCTTAGCCCGGCCTAGGCGTTAGATCCGAACTACAAAGATCACACGGGGAAAACTAAAGTCAACCCAAAAGTCAACCTTGATTAACAACCCTTTTTTTGTGTTTTATCTTTTCTAGATACGCATTAAGCCTATGTGAATGCTCAAGAACCTTGGAAGAGAAAAGCACAGCGATCGGAAAACGTTTAAGGGCTCAATTGCAAGAAATACACATTTAGGGACCAAAATATAAATTTTGGAAAACATAAGGACTTTGTAGATTTTAATCTTACTGAACCTTAATTAATCATATTACAAGCCTCTCTGCCAAATTTCATCTTAAAAAGACATCTCAAGCTCAAGCAATTGCAATTACAACTTTCAAGACTAAAATGTAAAGCATGCAGAATCTGTGTCCAACGGTCACCCGTTTCGAAACACTGACAATCGTATCGAAACACCCGTGTCGAACGCCCGTATCGAAACGGTGTTTACCGTTTCGATACGCGGGTATGTTCCGAAACCAGTTCCGAAACAGACACTTCCAGTAGCCAAAGTGTTTCGAAACACTTCTACACGTTCCGAAACGCCCAGGCCATTTCAGGCACCCGTTTCGAAACAGCTAAAGGTGTTTCTATACACCCTGCCCAGAAACAGCATAAACTTCTGGTTTTTTACTTCAAAACACCATCAAACATATTTAAAATCATTCCACAACATATCAACAACATACTAAGCATTAAAACCATCATATTGCATCAAAGGCTAGATACATTACAAGCATTAAGCACACCTACTCATTTATCACATTCAACACGTGATCTTACTTTTAAACAAAGAACATAGCTATATCAAAATATGGAGAAGAAGATCCAAATATCACAAAACGATCATCAACAAGTATCAACCCAAAAACCGAACTTGCTCAAGATAAACAATCTCATTACACAACAACGTAAAAGACTCTCCCCCCATTGCCTTTATTATCTATAGCTATAAACCAAAACATACTTCTCAAGTGGAGCTCTTCTTGAATCCATTGCTTCTTGTTGTCCCAAATTCATTTATCTGCATTGATGGACAAAAAGGAGCGTAAGCACATAATGCTTAGTGAGGAATGCTCAAAACCAAAACACCGTCAATGTAGCAAACCTTAAAACCCTTTTCAAAAGAAATCACACCTTTATAAACCAAGTATTGTTTGAAAACCCCATATAAAACATCAACACCTTATAACTAAGCATTACTTAACATAAGATCAACATTAAACCCAAATGCATTAAGCAACTCAACCCCAAACAACATTCTTGCAATAACTTCAACTTAAACCATTTCATGCAATAGTGCTTCGTGCAAAGTTTAAACCAATTTCCTTGGAAACCATTTCCATTCCACACTCTTCCTTTCTCATACATGAAAACCATTTCAAAGCAAATACCATTTGAACTCTCATGTATCAAATATCTATCTTATGCATTCTACCAATGCAAACTCATGGTAAAGCCACACATGCTTGTTACTCAAAGGCATTTCACAAACTCAAGATCTCCATTTGAAAACCACATGTACCATCTAGCTATCTCATGCATACAACCTAGGCAAAACACATGGCAAAGCCACTCATGCTTGTTACACAAAAGCATTTCACAATCTCACTTTCTCATATGCAACTCTCATAGTATAAAACATCTCAAACATTGGTACATGCGACACACATTCTCATATATTGGCATTTATATACTCTATTGTACACGGATATGCGGACAACTCACTAGACACTTCCGGTGGCATCTACCATCACCGTACTCACTCGTCTAGAACATAATCCTCCGGTGGCTTCCACCACACCGTACTCTCATGGCGATTCTACTTTCGCCAAAAGCTTGAGTATTTCATCAAGTCCTACCCCGATGGTATGCCCCTCATCGGTCTAATGGCAATAACTCTTGTTGCCAAAAAGCTTGGATGTTACACCAAGTCCTACTCCGATGGAATGCCCATCATCGGTCTCATGGCAATAACTCTTGTTGCCAAAAAGCTTGGATATTTCACCAAGTCCTACTCCAATAGAATGCCCATCATTGGTCTCTCTCTTTGGAACGAATCCCAAGAGCACGTACGAATTTTAGTTTATAGTGCACTCTACATCCTATTGATCGATCAATATATCTGGTAATCTTTACATCATCTATGTCAATATATCATGTTAAAATCATCAACACACTCATTGTTTTTAAAGCATGCAACACCTTCAAGGCCAAAATGCTGAACATTGCCTTAAAATGCAAACTAACAACACATACTCTCAAGGAATATTAATTTCATGCATCCTTCTTCAAACCAAGTTTGACAACTAACTCACATGCTTTAAAACCATGCTCAACCAACAAATTAAACCACATTATCAAATCAATCACATCAAAACTCATTTTGATAGTTTTCAAAACAATAATAGCACAATTGAGAGAGAATTTCACTTTACTTACTTCCGAACTTAAACCGGTGTTTCAAGCCTAAATTTAAGTTCCCAAACCTCTTTTCAAAATCATTCCAAAGCTGGAAAACACGATCTCACTCTCTGATACACAAAACTATGCTAGCCGACAAGCCTCCCAAGCGTCCGAAACCTCCAACGCTACCTCAATCGCTTCTGGATCACTCTCCCCTGTTTTTAACACATAAGAGCAGAGGATTAATGCACTTCTATGCATTAAAATCACCAGCCAAACAACCCAACTCGCTACTCTACTCAAGAACCTCATTTCGGCTACCAAAAACAACCGAAATCACCTCCAAACTCTCCCAAAACAAAGCCCAGCCAAGATCTATCAATTTTAAACATTTCTAAACATCAATTAACATCAAAAACAACCCTAAACTCGTCCTTATACCTCCAGCTATAACAGAACACCAAAATCACCCCAAAAACCACCATTTTCACAAGCAAAAACTTAGGAAAAACAACCTATTCGGGATTGGATTGATAAAAACTCATTTCTAACATCATTTAACATCCAAAATACATTATAAAATCATCTCAAAACAGAGCTCAATCAATTACCAACGAAAATCTTCAAGATCTCTTCTAAAATCTTGAGTTTTAAGCCAAATTCTTGTTTCCAACATTAAAACCATTCATAAAACTTTAATAAAGGATTGACAACTTGGGAATTTCAGTAAAGAACTGAGTATTTAGAGAAGAAGAACAAGCTTACCTCTAAAAGATGATTTCTCCTTGATTTGGGCAAGTTTCCATGAAAACTCAATGTAGAAAACAAATAGATTTGATGAAAGATTGATTAGGAATCAATGAGTGATGGAATTCTCATCAAATGAAGTGGAAATCAAAGTAGGATTTGCTGGAGAAAAAGTGTTTGGTTGATAGGATTTTGAGAGAAAATGAAATGAGAGAAAATTAGAGAAAAGTTGTTATAAAAGTCAAAGGTAGTTTATCTCCTTTATTTTATTCAATTAAATCATTAATTAAATCACCCAAATTAAGGAAAAATCTGATGAAAACATTTTTGGTAAATTAGCTCCTTAAAGATTCAAAGTTTCAATCCTTTACAAAACAGTCACTACTAAACTTTGCAAAAATTGCAATTTGGTCACTACACCGAAATGTAGTATTTCCAAACCTTATTTTGTAAAATTGATTTCACCATTCTCTTTTATATATTAAATGAGGATTTTTAGATACTTTTCTATATTTTTAAAGTATCCCGAACTAGGTGTTCCCTAAAACTTCCTTTTAGATTCGAACCGTTTTTCCAAACTGATCCGGTTCAAACTCTAAACATCTAGGCCCAAATTTGGGGTGTTACAATGATTAGTTTGTTCTTCTTCAGAATTAATTTCATAATCTTCATTCTCGTTACAATGCTCCAACTCTATAGCTTGAATTTTGGTATCTTCATTATCAATCATCTCGAAAAAATCTGTAATTTAATGAAATAACAGAAATTATAAAAGAACTAAACACAAAATTTCTAAATAACAACTTAAGCAATCATATTGCACTTAAAGCAACAAAGTGCAGAAAAAAGAGCAATTGTACCGGTACGCTTGCACTAGTGTACCGGTACAGGTGCTCCTAAAAAATCCAATGAGTTAAATATGTATCGGTACGCATACGGTACTGATACGGTTAAACCCGCATACCGGTGCGCTAAAATCACCGTACTGGTACGCGCGACGGGCTGCGATTGGGGGATTTTGAAATGGTAATGGGATTTATGGTTCTAATAGACAAATTGGGGTTTTGAAAATGTAATTGGGGTCATAATATGAGTGTTAGGATACTTAATTTTGAAATTAGGGTTTGAAATTATGAGATTATGGGATGCAATTTTTGGGATATAGGTTTAGGGGGTCCCAAAATTGGGTGGCCGAATAGAAAGGGGGTGCAGGGGAGTGGCCGGTGATGGCAGCAATTGAAGGAAAAATACCAAAATCGAATCAAGTTTAAATTAAATTTCAAAAGGGGAATTGGAGATAAATTACTTACTTACAAAATGGGAGATATCAACGACGACGGCGGCCGGCAGGCGACGGGGCACGATGAATATGGCCGACGATGACGGCGACAAAGGGGTTAATTTCAAAGAAAAGTACTTAGGGTTCTTTGATTTGGGGTAGATTTTTTTATTAAAGAATGTTTAATATAAAATTAAAAAAATAAAATGTATTTTAATTAAATTACAATTTTAATTTTTAAAAAACTATAAATATGCTATGAGTACTTTAAATTTTAAATCTTTATAAATTAAATTATCGATGTTCGTCGTTAGTGGTTCTCATCAGTGCTCGACGAGCGAGCCAGACTCATCCTATTTATTTATGCTTTAAAACATAAAATCTTAAATTCTAACCTCAAACTCCTAAATTTTAAATCCATAAACCTTGAACAATAAATTATAACCATAGATTTTAAATTCAATATTCTAAAACACAACTTTTAACCTTTAATACACTAAACCCAAAATAAATATACTTATGTAAACTAAAGTTTACACTCATAATACATTAAATATTTTTCCTAATTTTAAATAAACAAACACACAAATTTAATGACTGTTCCGTCACTTTAGGGGAATCCTGAATTAAAAACTAAAATTTAGGGGCCAAAAAGGTCATTCTACCAAATATATATTTGCTTAATAAAAAACAACTAATTATACGAAACTTTTGACGTTGATGCTTGTAATTATACTAAACAAATTTCATTAATGAACATACAAATATACTAAAATACAATTAAAAAATGAAAATTCACGTGATCAAGTTTGAACCCAGATTATATTATGTCATCAAAAGCAGGAAACAAATTTCATTAATGAACATACAAATATACTAAAATACAATTAAAAAATGAAAATTCACGTGATCAAGTTTGAACCCAGAATATATTGTCATCAAATGCAGGAAACTAAGGCTGCGTCCAATGATGCTTCTTCGGTAGGCATTAGAGCGTCAAACGGAAAAGTAATGCCGAACCACAAGATGCGCGCTAATTGGGCATTTTCTCACCCAATTTATCGCCCAGGCGGGTATTTCCACTACAATTAGAAAATTCAGCTTCTCTGCAATCGGTCATATCACCACAACAGGCGTTCAATAATTTCTGTTGAACGGGCCCTAAACCTCAATACAATCAACATACAGAAAACTACAACACCACAACTCCAGTTATCGTGAGAGCTTCCACGCTATTCCCTGTGTGTTTACATATGACATGCTACAATTATATTTATTAACATTCTAAAACTGAACTCATGCAACTAAAATCATGAAGTTCAAGGAAGTCCATCCAAGGGTGTGATCGCCGCAACTCCACTGCGGTCCTTACTAGTGTACTTTTCAAATGTGACCTTCAATTGGCCCGAATCGGCAGCTCTCTGGAATCTTAAAATCATTTCTGCGCACTCCCTGCTCACAATGAGGCAATAAATAAAGATCAACTAACAACGACAACGTCAATAACCAGACTTTTAAAAGAGACATGCCTGATTTCTGACACATCATAGCGTGTGTGTCTGCAAAGCAACAGGGTCCAAGGGGGAGACAATTGCAGGGTACACCGAGCAAGATAGAGAGCCGATGCACATAGCAAAGAGGGCTTGAACTTCAAAGCTTCATATTCAACCAAGCACAGCTCTATGAGGTAGAAGGCTAGATGTTCAAACTGAAACCAATATCCATCACAAATAACAAATGCTTACCAAACTTTCCAACATTATGTCTATCCGATTTAAATCAGTAAACAATATCTATTGTCCAAATAGAAATCTAATCAACAATCCCAAAATATCAAATCACTGGTCCCAATACATGTAGATGCACCCTACTTTTCTTCTCAATATTTTAACTGAGAAACCCAAGTCTAATCAAATAGCTGTACATTATGATGTTCGAAAGCTACCACATACCTTGGTGTCGGATTGAGCAGCCTTGATAAACCTTAACATGAAGACATAGGGAGTAGGCGCATTTAGCCTAAATTTCAAACTTTTAAGGACAAGCTTCTCCTGAAAATTCAAATTATTTTGTATCATTAAGAACAATTCGGATGCTACATGCATAACAGTACATCTACTTTAGTCCTAGACTTTAGTGCTAGAAGTAACTATTGCTATTGGTCCGAAGTGAAGATTCCAGCACAAGGGTTAGAATTAAAAATACACAATGCAAATAGACTCCAAATTCAAACACCAAATGATGCAGAGCAGACGTATCCTAGTTAGGACTTAGGAGATTATCCACAAGTCTATTTTATATTAAGAGTTTTATTGCAATCCTTATAATTTATCTAGGCAATTTGAGATTATTTTATATTTAGTAATTATTTTACTTTATGAGTTACGGCTTTATGGTTATAATCGGTATTTTATATTTATTAGGATTTTGAGTTAAGTTATAAATACCTATGTTGTTTAGATTCAATGTAACTTTCACTACCGAATGATTTTGGTTTCAGAATGTGAGTCGTGAGCTACTTGTCCTAAACCAAGTTTCCTCCTTACACCTGGATTTTCTCAGTTCAAACTGCAATCCATCAGAAGAAAATGCATACCATCTTGAGCATTTGTTCACTAGTGTAAGCCTCAGCAGATATACTGATTAAATCTTTCACCTGTAAAGGATTACAATTATATGAGAAATGTTTTGCAAGTTTTGAAAAATGAAAAAGATTAGTACAAGATACCATGCAAATTTGGCAGTTCAAATATTTACCCTAGGATGCCAAAAATCCTCATATTTCGATGCCAGCAAAAGAGTAGTAAGACCAACCAGCTGTATCTCATTCTTCTTTATTTGGACCTCTGAGAGATACCGATCCAACAAATTGACCATGAGATAGAGTGTTTCTTGCATCAAATCAAATTTAAGGTGCACCTGTTATGAGAGTGATGAAGTACAGAGCAACTAAAATAAGCAAGGTATAACTCTGATAATTCACAAACGGAAAATACCATGATGAACAAAAAGGTGAATTAAAACCATGTGGAAAATTATACCTCAACCATCCAGTTGATCAATATGCCTCTCATATGAGGAGTAATATTCGTCTGCTTTGACATGTAATTTTCCAGAGATGGATTCATTGCCTGCAGTTTATAAGTTCAGTATAAGCAGAATTACCTAACTAATTACCCAAACATTGCTGCTAAAACATGAGCAAACAATTGATCATTGAGATAGTAGACTTTTTATTAACAGCGATGGAGTTTGATGCACACAGATACAGTACAGAAACTGGTCAACATCTAGGGCCAATGCAAAACTACCACATGAGAAATGGATCGACAGTCATTTCCTTAGTAGGCAGGAAATCAAAACTAGAAAACATCTCTGCTTTTGTTCTTCAATTGAAAATAGATGTTCTGTTTCTGATTAAGAAAATAGCTCTGTTTTTTAAAAGTACCAATATGGTAATACAGCAAAATATTATCCTTAAAACTTCTTGTAATTTGCAACTCTTTGACTGCCATTTGATTGAGAACC
This sequence comes from Hibiscus trionum, assembly GCA_030270665.1. NCBI lineage: Eukaryota > Viridiplantae > Streptophyta > Magnoliopsida > Malvales > Malvaceae > Hibiscus > Hibiscus trionum. The sequence continues at coordinate 31,235,329 of BSYR01000026.1, read as the reverse complement.
AACTAGTTGAGAAAAAAATACCTCTGTTATTTTAACATGTTACTATTTATTCTACTAAGCCAGTCCTTTATAAGATGGTTTTGTGTTATCAGTCGATGTCCATTAGCTACTCATCATTAGATGAAGCTCCATGGTCTGGCTTCTGTGTTCAAGAAGGGTCACAATCACGCTAAATTAAGCCCAGTACACAGGCCATAGTAAGCTAGAAACTTTTCTAGAAAGAATAGTCTAATGATTAAATACCTCACTTATCCAATAGTACTGATAAATTTCATCTACATATTGAGCGACTTCCAACGGATTATCATCGTTATCAATGCCAGGTAGCTTTTCTTCTTTGACACCACCATTACCTTCTAATAGCTACAAAATATTTCCAACAGTCATTCAACTTCTCAAGGAAAAAGCTGAGACAGTATATTAGATTGTAGTGGGGCCAAACCTTTGATCCTGTCATCAGTAAGGATGTATAAGATCTCCTACGTCTACCTTTCTTCCTAGCAAGGACATCAGGCATGCTGATGCTAGTATCACTATTGCCATTGGAAGTAAGATCCATTTGGCTATCTTCGCTGGAAATTGTTGCTACATTATTTGCTGGAAGAGAACATCCTATGTCTTTCTTGGATGTGATTGCAGCAACAGATACTGGTTTTTCCAAACCTGAAGAACACTTTGGTTTTGACGCTCTTTGAGCATTAGAAGGCCTGAGTGCAGTCTTAACAATTGGCTGAGCAATGAATGACATAAAAACAACTTACATAAGTAAATTGGGTTAACATGAACACACAAATACAACTTTGGTTACAAGGAAACCATAAAGCAAACTCAGAAAATATAAGTAAATATTATTAAAATATGGAGCAAACTAAATTGAAAGGTTAAAGACAGATATAGCATGTCATATACCTTGAAGGATCTTGGCAAGTTATTAGCAGCTGAATTAGTTCGGCTTTTAGTACCCCTGATTCCAAAATTCAAACTAATCATCAGAGTACTCATTTGCAATAAAAATATTTTACTATTAGAAAAAGCATGCTATATAAATCAGCAAAACCTCAATATGGAACCATAATATATGCCAGTAAACTTTCAAGCAGGCAGATTAATTTTTTGTTTTCATATCAAAATATCTAGACAAGATATTTCATGACATTAATGAATTAGAGTGATACTACTTTCCCAATGAAATCTGATTCAAAGTTCCCTCGTGATGCCCAGTAAAATAAAGAAGCAATTAATTTCCAGTTAAAAGTATGAGCATGTAGAAAAAGAAAACATTGACATAGAAGTCAACATCGCAGATAAATTCTAAAAAATGTTAAAAGACTTCCTAGTATTAAATTACACGCTTCACAAAAGACAGAAACCAAAGATAGAAAAATGATAGACGAGATAAAACAATGACAATTGAATTGAAAGACACAAACAGCCTGTTGATACTCCCCAACATCAACAGCAATCACCATTAAAATTGAAAAATAAGCACAACACGACAAAGTAATTTTCAATAAATTGCAAACTTTACAGTGGCATGTCTATAATTTGAAATTTTAATAGACTTCAAATTGTTGTCAGAAATTCATAGTTTAAAGTAGGATTAATAAGATAAATCAGGAACTCCTTACATTATTACAAAGCTATCACTCTCTCTATTCCTTGAGAGATGGTTCCTTGCATTGCTTGCTTGCTTTGAAGCAGTCTCACAAACTTTAGCCTTACCTGAAGCCCAGGACAAAAACACCATCTTAGTGAATGCATCTCTGGGCCATGCTCTTTTGGAGATTTAAGAAAAATGGATCATGCATCTTACTCATAATCCTACTAGCTTCTGTAGCTTTTTCCTACAAGGAAAAGGGGAAATTTAATGGGAAAAAACTAAAAGAAGATAAAGACAACCAGCAAGATAACATCATGAGGAGTAGCACTATCTTTTTTCGTTTCTTGTTCTCATAAAGTGAAATAAAATGTTTACAGTTGTATCACTTGCAAGGGCTGGGTTCTCCTTCTTCAACACCGGTAAAGACTTCCTTCAAGATGAATAGAAATTAGAGCATGTGTCAGTGAGAGATATTCTGTGCATTCTTTTAATCAATTATTTCAATGTTGTTTAAATTCACAAACCTTGTGGGTGGAAGTGGATTCCTGGTTGTCCTGAATAATTAAAGAAAACATAATGCAATATTAATAATTGAAATGAGGAAAACTTGATCAGATAATTTTGAACAGTAGTCATACTAACAGGTTGCATCATGCACTCCAAACAGTATTTGAAAGTCTATTTAACAGTGTACCTGCTGGTAGTAACAACAGATTTACGATCTGAATTCCAGGTTGTAACACTTTGGACACTCAAGGAAGTCTTCTGATCTTTAATACTTTCTGTTCTCAAAAGGCAAAACTTGCTTATATGTTGTTTTGCCAGTGAAAGTTACCAAAACAACTATATGAATAATAGAAGGCTACCTGTCTTTGAAGAATGAACACCAATAGCACCTCGATTTAGATGGTCCCTCTCTTTTCCCTATTTTAAAAGATATTCTGATATAGATCAATTCCTTTCCAACTCCAAGATACGGCAAACAAAATATGATGACATCAAGGGAGCTAAAATGGAGGATTAGTGAAAACCTAGTATTTCTTCAAAATGTTGTCTCTTGCTTCTAGTGGAAAATCAAATGAATATATCAAAACTACCACATGATTTTTCTTTCATTAATTTGGTCTGGATTATCAAGTGAAATTAAGATTCCATTAATAAATAACACACTTAAATAACTTAATTAGATTTATCAGTTTGAAATTCCTAAACTTCATCCAAGAACAATTTTTGAACCCAACAATAAAAATAAATGTTACATCATATCACTTTTTATTGGTTATACTTTCCCACTAACAATTTGTTATGTTTGATTGTTCTTTACAGTCAGAGATCTATTCCACCTCATGAATATGGTCTGGATTATCAAGTGGAAGTGAGATGCCATAAATGTGAAATAAAACACTCAAATAACTTAATTAGATCTAGTAGTTTGAAAGTCCTAAACTTCATCTAAGATCCTATAAAATCCAACAATAAAGATAAATGTTACATCCTATCACTTTTCATTGGTTATACTTTCCCGTCAACAATTTCTCATGTTTTATCATTCATTACAATCAGAGATCGCTTCTACCCTTTGGGTGATTTACTTACTACTTCCCTGGCTTGGGATGATAATTATTAATTATGATATCAACAGTACACATGCCATTAAGACTAGCAATTACAATAGTTCTAGAACTCGTTTACCCAGATTTCAGTGATTAGTTTTCACACTTAAATGACTTCATATATGTTTGATGAGCGGTAAGGGTAGGGAAAAAAGTAGAAAGAGCTTTGAACTTTTAATTTAGCCCTTGTACCTTGAAAGATCTCCCAGATGAAACATTAACAGTTTTTGCAGCCGAAGCCACTGAAACCCTGCAAAATTACTTCACATATTTTAACTATTGTCTAATAAACAGTAAACAAATTAACATACAAATATCTATATTGAGCTATATCTTCTTCGATAGAATTTTACAAATTTGGTCCATACTCATTTTGGATAAATGGAACTTTTTCCTCATTCAATAAAAATGCAGACATCAGAGTGTAGGGAAGGGGAAGCAAATGTATGTCATTAAAATGCAACTAATTAAACACTTAATAGAGGGAAACAAAATCACACACAAAACAAACACACTGCAGCCAAAAAGTATAATAGATGAAAAAGGTTGAAACACATGCATAGACCATTGAAAAAAGGATAGACACTGAAACAAATTTCCATAAATTTATTTATTAAAAAACCAAAATCAATGGATTAAATAGACGAGGGTCTATTATGTCCTGAAATCTTGGAATACATCAGATTCACACCCAAATAGGAAACAATAACAAAAAAAACAGGTTTCATACCATTCCATCAAGGCACTTCTCTGATTCTTCCTGCATTACAACACAAGTAAATAACAACTAGTTAATTCAATTGCAGAAAGAGCTAACAATTCAAAAGTATAATAATAAAAAGTCACTCACGTTGATTTAGAGCCATCATAAACTTTCGTGGACGAAATAAAAGAAGTAAGATTGCTAAGATCTGACAGCGCTTTTCTTTGAACAATTTTATTTTCTGAAAAGTGGGCACGCAAAGAACTGTAAACAAAGTTCCCATGACATACAATCGAGATAATAATAAAGAAAAAAATTGGTGCAAAAGGCAGATGAAGCTTACCAGAACCATCACGCTTGCCTTTGGTCTTGGTCATATTCTTCAAAGACCCCTTTAAATTACATTTGGAAGTTAAACATGAATATAAATAAAAAGCAGGCGCTTTAAATATTAAATGCTTTATTAAGAGAATCAATAAAAATGGTAAAAACCTTCGGATCATTTGCAGTAGTTAGAACGGCTTCTTTGCTGCCTACTATTGATTTCGTCCTAGAAAAACAAATAAGAAAAAAGAACAGTCAGATTGTTCTTTATTTAAAATGAAAATAACCAGATAATGTTCTAATTAAGCAAGAGCGAACTCACATGGTAGATGCTTCATTTTTGGGCTTTTCATTTTGGGAATAAATCGTGAGACCTTTTCACACAAACAAGAACAGAAAATAAAGATTCGAAAGGAAACCATAAACTAAATTAGTGAATAGAACAAATAAGAATAGATAGGGTTACCGCGAGTTAAGCTATGTCGATCACCTGCTTTTCCCTGAAAATGGGAGAATATACTGATGAAAAATGAAACCCTAACTCAAATTCAAAAGGAAAAGAAGAATTTCTAAAAAGGAATTAAGAAACAACAGAAACGTAATGATGGGTTGAGAGTTACGAGTATTCTTAATTAAAAAGGAAATTATGAGATAAAACACAATACCTTGACCTTGAGAGAAGCCATTTTGATGGATCTTTCTTTTCTTGACCTTAGACAAGTTCTGTAAGAGAGAAAAGTTAAACGTTTGCTTATGTTGAAATTGAATAGCCCGCCTCTCTTCTCCGCTTTTGCTTTTCAAATTCTTTCAAACTGCGGGCCTGCCTTCTTTTCTTTTGGGCTTTATAAACATATATGTTTCGTTTGGTTGGGTTAACCCGCTTAATATATTAGTACGTTTTTATTACGAAATTTACTTTTATATGTGCGTTTGATAGATGTAAATTTAATACAACATATTATTTTATACATAAATTGGGTGATATTTATCATTGGGTGGAAGAATCTTTACACAAATATGATAGTTGACATTTTATTTTCAAAAATATGGTACATGCTTTTCCATTTCCAGAAATATAACAAATGTTACGGTGCAAGTGAAGTCGATTTGCGAGGGTTTTGATTTCACTGTATATGGACGGATTGTTTTTAATTCGACTTTACTATTTCCCCACATGACATCTTCTCATTGGCTCACTGTCAACAAAACGAGCTGAAGTCCAGAAATTTTTACTGAAAAAAAATTAATCACTGTTCAAAAAGAGATTGCCTTCAATCCGACATCAATTTACTATTCAAAATACTATAGATTTGGAAATATTGGTGTAATATTGGTGTCATTTTCCCTGGGTGGAGGTATTGTTTAATTAATGCGCAAGTTTTATTAATTATACTATCATATTATTATCACATATTTACATCATAAACCTCGAACCATACATCTTATACCACAAATACTAAACCCTAAATTATAATCATTAAACCATAACCTACAGACTTCAAACCCTAAATCATAAACCCTAATCTCAACATTGAACTCCAAACCTCAAACTTAAAACTCAAAACATTAAACCATAAGCCTTAAACCTTAAACAATAAACACTAAACCATGAACTACAAACACTAGACCATAGGACATAAATCATGGACCATAAACTCTAAACCACAACTCCAAACCTTAAACTTTAAACCATACACAATGAGCCATAACCTAAAACCCTAAACCTCAAACCTTGAACACTAGATCCTAAACCCAAACTTCAAACCTTAAATCATAAATTCCAAACCCTAAACTCTAAATCATGATCACAGAACCCCAAACTCTAAAGCTTAAATTATAAACCATAAACTCCAAATCATAAATCTTAAATCATAAACCTAAAACCCTAAACTCAAACTCCAAATCTTAAACCATAAACTTCGAACCCTAAACCCTAAATAATAAACCCAAACCTCAAAACCCTAAAGCTTGAACTATAAACCCTAAACCTTAAAATATAAACCACAAACCCTAAATTATAAACATAATCCTAATGTAACACCCGGGTTTAGGGGTTAGGTGAAAATAATATTTTAATATTATCTGGGCTCGGGTTTATAATTAAAATGATCCTTTAAAATTTCAGGTTTCAAAATAAATATTTGAAATGGGACCAAATTGATTTAATTGCAAGTTGGAGAGCTCTATAAAGAACAAGGGAATAGCCATTCATTAATGGCCTTTTGGTAATTTACCCATCTTTCAATTTAAATCCTTTTTTTCACAAATAATCACTATTCACTCTCTTCCTCTTCCTTTTCCAACGTGAAAGAGCTCTCCCCTCTTCAAGTTACTATTCCATCTCATTTCTCATCCATTTCAACTCCATTTTGAAAGGTAATAACGTTTTTAACTTCCCCTCAGCTCCCTCTCTTTAAAACTACCATTTATTTTCATTTTCATGGAAGTTTTAGAAAATAGAGTTTTGAAAGATTTTGATTAAAAATGGAAACTTTATGTTGTTAAACTTAATGTTTTGATTTAATATGGTTAGTTATGATGTATAGAAGTTAAATGGTACCACATATATGAGTTTTGAATGATTTTGAACAATTTTCGGATTTGGGTAAACATTGGGGTTTTTGGAGGGTTTTGGGTGAGTTTTGGGGGTTGATTTAGGTGGATTTTGATAGGCTTTTGATAGTACTATGGATAGGGGTTGAATTGGGATCTTTTGTGGGTGCTATGGATGTTGGGAACATGGTTTTTGGACATGGTTTAGGGGCTGCCCGAGTTTGCTAAAAATGGGGTTTGTTCATAGCTTGCAACATTGTAATTTGTGATTGAATTGTATTCCGGGTTGGTCTTTTGATGTTGGGCTGATTTGGAATTGTTTGAAATGTGTTGAGGTTATTTAGAAGCGGGAATTGGTGTTGGAGAAGCTTCGGGAAGAAATCCGGGATTGTGAGAGTGGTTGCTTGCTTGGCTTGGAGCTTAGGTGAGTGGTTAAACGTTTTACGTGGTTTTTAAATGGTTGGTTCGAGTATGTGGACTAGGTTGGGCTTGGTAGACCCATTTAGAGCTAGGATTAGGGTGGTAGCCTAATCCTAAACTTGATCTAGAGCCATTGGTTGAACTTATGTATGGATGTTTATGCCTCGTATGATTTGTGAAATGTTTGATTATGTATATTGTGTTATACATGTGAGATGAGGCATGATTTTGTGATGCTTATGGCATGCATGGAAATGGTTCATGATTGAGATCATGGTGAGTACGTGCTAAGCACGAAATTGATTTGAAATGAATGATGTGGAATGAGTAAATGTTGGCACTAGTATGCTTGAGTACAAATGATCGATCATTAGGATGTTAGTGTGTACACATGAGTCAAAAGTCGCGCATGGCCTTGGTGGCGTTGAGTCACCAAGGAGGAGTACGGGTTCGCCCGGAAATTGTATTTATATATAGTCAGTGATGAGTGGAATCCCATCGACGGGGCGTGAGGATGAGTGGAATCCCCTCCGCGAGACTGGTGATGAGTGTAATCCCACCGTGAGGTAAAGTGGTTGTTGGATGTGAGTTCCAACGTGTTTATCCGCGTATTCGGGTCATAGCTAGGTGCCAATATTGATTGATATGTGTATCAATGTGTTGTGATATATGATCCTTACTTGGATGTTTATATGTGTTTACATATGTTGTAAAGTAGAGCTTGTGGAGCATGACATTTATTTGAATATTGTTCATGCATCTTTATCTTGTGGCTCTTCTCGATCCTTGGTAATTATGTGTTTTGCCTTGGCTAAGATCGTGCTCGGACCCTGCAATGTTGAGGTTTGTTTTAAGAGCTTACCCTTACTAAGCATCATTGCTTACGCTCTCTTTGATCAACATTGCAGATCCTTAGTTCGTGGGTTGCTAGCGCAAGTGGAGGGCCTCCAAGTGTGGTTGTTGGCTTTGAGTACGTCAAGTATGAGCTTTTAATGTTGATCATGCAATAGTTAAGCAATGGGACATGAGTTATTTTGATGTATGCTTTGTTGGTTGTGTAGGAGCATGTTTGGACTCCTTTGTTATGATGTTTGGTGTGGCTTGTTAAAGCCTTATGTGGACTGCAAACCATGTCTCTTTTGTGTTTACCATGAATGTTGGCTATGTGCCTTTGTGTTAGAATGTTGAAGTATGAGACCTTAAATGTCTTTATGCTATCCTTTGGCTATATGCACGATTTCCTTGTTGAATGATGTATGTACCTGTTGATTGCTTGTATGGCTAAATCATGGTTAGTAAATGTTGTATGAATGCTTGTTTGGGCCTAGGGAAGTCTTAAATTGCATCTAGGTTCGAGTATTGCACGTTTTTGCTGAGTTTGGGAGTTTGGCAGTGCAGGGCGTATCGGTACGCCTAAGGGCCGTATCGATACGCTATTGCCTCCAGGACTCAAGTTTGGCTGGGCGTATCGATACACGGGGGTGTATCGATACGGTTTTTGCTCACTGGAATTCTGAGATTTTGGTGAGACATTACCGTATCGGTACGGTGTGTTAGTGTATCGGTACGGGTTTATCTCGTTGACCACGAGATGTTGACTGGGAGGGGCGTATCGATACGCTCAAGGGCTGTATCGATACGGTCTTCCTGTGTTGACCCTTGAGTGTTGACCTTGGTCAAGGCGTGTCGATACCCTTAACAAGTGTATCGATATGACCTGCTTAATTACAGAAAATGGGCTATTTTATGAATGATGTCTTGAATGGTCTATCTTTGTATTGCTCTTGTTTCCGCTGACGTGTTTCACATAGGTGTTGGTAATGCATTTAGATAAGATAAATGAAATTTTTTGGGTCGTTAACCGAGGAGGAACCTTAACGAGTTTCGCTTCGGTTATCCCCGTGTGGCCTACTCGGACCGGTCAAGCGTCCAGACCGGGACGAGGGTTTACATTTGTTGGTATCAGAGCCTAAGGTTATCGAGACCTTGGGCAGGTAAGTGAGGTAAGTTCAAGTTTTGAATTGATATGCACGGTGTTTGCTTGCTTTGTAAGTATGATTGCTCGTTTGACAAGTATGTTGATTGTTTATTTAAAAGCATGTTGTGTAAGAGTCCCATTGCTACTATTACATTGGAAAAATGATTTTTAAGTGAGGGAACGTACTTGAACACTTGGAAGCCTTGCCTTGCTAACCCAACCTGGTATATTTTGTTGTTGTGGATGTAGTTAATATCTGTGAGAGCGATGTCTAGACCGAGAGGTAGGCCGAGAGTGGTTTGTCAGGAACCACATGTTGCGGCTCCTGTTGAGCCGGTAGTTGGTGTGGAGGCTCATATAGAAGGGCCTGGGGCTGCTGGAGTTGGAGCACCTCCACCACCACCACCACCTCCTCCTCCTCCGCCTGGAGCTGGAGGCGAGGATAGAGCTGAAGGAGAGGGACCTCAAGGTGGCCAAGGTCCGGCCGGAATCGATATGACTCCGCTAGTGCAAGCTATAGCGGGAGCATTTCAGGCCGCAGTTGCGGGAGCTCAGGCTGCAGCTCAGCCTAGGTGTGACGATGCTAGTCTACCTTTGGAGAGGCTCCGTAGCTTGGGGGCCGAGGAGTTTAGGGGATCTACTCCGGAGAGGTCGGAGTTATGGTTGGAGAAGACAGTTCGTATCTTGGCTCAGATGGGTTGTGTGGGCGCACGTAGACTGGTTGTGTGGGCGCACATAGACTGGGTTTGTTTAATCTCGTTGCTTCAGGGTGATGCCTACACCTGGTGGGTCACCATTACTGCTGGGGTTCCGGAGGCAGAGATTGACTGGGATTTCTTTGAGTTTGCATTCAGGAAGAGGTATTTGGGACCGAGGTACTTGGATGAGAAGAAGCGAGAGTTTATGGCCCTTACTCAGGGAGATGCTTCTGTGACCGATTATGAGATCCGTTTTGTTCGCTTGAGTCAGTAAGCTCCAGAGTTGGTTCATACTGAAGTGGAACGCTGTAACCGTTTCCGCTACGGGTTGAACGAAGAAGTCAAGAGGTACACGTTAGCTTCTGACTACTCAGACTTTGATGTATTGGTCGCGAGGGCCAAGGATTTAGAGCACAGTTTGGGTTCGGCCAAACGGTCCGGTGGGTCTAGTTCTGGCAAGAGGCATAACCACTTTGATGGTTGAGATGCTAAGAGGCATAGAGGTGGCGGACATCAGTTTGATCAGAGTCGTGGCGGTGGCCACCAGGGTAGGGGCCATTAGGGCCATAGAGGAGGAGGGCGCTTGCCCGAGTGTACACGATGTGGGAGGCAGCACGCTGGTGAGTGTTGGGGTAACTTCCATGCTTGTTGGAATTGTGGTTCGAGGGACCACTTTAGGAGGGATTGTCCACATCAGGCGGCACAGGCACCAAACATTGCTCAGGCTCCTGCGAGAGCGAATGACTTTCAGAGAGGCCGTGGGTGCGGTCGTGGCTACTTCCAGCCTAGGGCTGATGCACCTAGGGTGGATGCTCAGAGGAACCTTGCTCATGTTGTGGCAGTGCAGCCAGAGGCGGGAGGACCAGCGAGAGTCTATGCTCAGAGAGAGGCCGAGAACGACACTGATGTGATAGTAGGTAATTTCGAGTTACAGTCTATGTCTTTGCTTTCTTTGGTTGATTCGGGTTCTACACATTCCTACATTTTGAGTGAGCATGCACGAAAATTAGATATACTTGTTGAGATCTTAGATGTAGGTATGCATGTGACTAGTTCTTTTGGTGAGACAGTCGTGGTTAGACGTATGTATAGGAGATGTCCACTGAAGATTCAGGGTCATGTGTTCTCTGTTGATATGATGAAACTTCCTTTTTATGGCTTTGATATTATTTTGGGTATGGACTGGTTAGTTGAGCATCGAGCTAGTGTGGATTTTGAGACGAAGAGAATTTCCTTGAAGCTTTCTGATGACTACGAGGTAGTAGTGGTAGGCGAGAACATTAAGTTCTTGTCTAATGTTGTATCAACTTTAGAGGCTCATAGGTTGATGGATTCCGGATGTGGGGCTTACTTAGCTTATGTTATGAATCCGAATATGAGTGAAGCTAGACCAAATGATATCAGAACAGTGTGTAACTTTCCGGATGTGTTTCCTGAAGAGTTGCCGGGTTTACCTCCTGACAGAGATGTTGAGTTTGTGATTGAGACTGTTTCAGGGTCTAATCCAGTTTCAATAGCTCCGTACCGTATGGCTCCGAAAGAGTTGAAAGAATTGAAGAGTCAGTTGCAAGAATTGTTAGACCGTGGTTTCATTAGGCCTAGTAGTTCTCCTTGGGGTGCTCCCGTGTTGTTTGTGAAAAAGAAAGATGGTAGTATGCGCATGTGTATTGACTATAGACAGTTGAATCAGTTGACTGTGAAGAACAAGTATCCGTTGCCTCGTATAGATGATTTTTTTGATCAGTTGAGAGGTGCTTCAGTGTTCTCGAAGATAGATTGGAGATCCGGGTATTATCAGTTGAAAGTGAAAGAGTGTGACGTTCCGAAGACAGCTTTTAGGACTAGATATGGTCACTATGAGTTTCTAGTGATGTTGTTTGGGCTCACGAATGCACCTGCAGCATTCATGGATATGATGAACATAATTTTTAGAGACTATCTAGACTGTTTTGTGGTTGTTTTCATCGATGACATACTTGTGTACTCGAAGACAGAAGAAAAGCATGATGAGCACTTGAGGTTTGTGTTACAGAGATTGTTGAGCAATCAGTTGTATGTGAAGCTTAGTAAATGTGAGTTCTGGATTCGAGAGGTTGTATTTCTTGGCCATGTTGTTTCGGCCGAAGGTATCCGAGTTGACCCATCGAAGATCGAGGCTATTGTTGAGTGGAAACAACCTAAGTCCGTGACCGAGATTAGGAGTTTCCTAGGATTAGCCGGTTACTATAGGAGGTTTGTTGATGGTTTCTCTAGAGTAGCTGCTCCTTTGACTAAATTGTTGCAAAAATGAGTCAAGCTTGAATGGTCAGATGCAAGACAGAAGGCCTTCGAAAAATTGAAAGAAGCTTTGACAAATGCTCAAGTGTTAGTGCAACCTGTTTCAGGTAAGGAGTTTTTGATTTACAGTGACGCTTCCTACGTAGGTTTAGGATGTGTTTTGATGCAAGAAAGAAGGGTTGTTGCTTATGCTTCTAGACAGTTGAAGATTCATGAGAAGAACTATCCTACTCATGATATAGAGTTAGCTGCAGTTGTCTTTGCATTGAAGATTTGGCGCCACTATTTGTATGGTGAGAAGTGTATAGTTTACACCGATCACAAAAGCTTGAAGTACTTGATGACGCAGAAAGAGTTGAACTTGAGACAGAGAAGATGGCTAGAGTTGCTAAAAGATTATGATTTGACCATTGAGTACCATCCGAGTAAGGCAAATGTAGTAGCCGATGCTTTGAGTAGAAAAGTGGCCGTTGAGTTGAGAGCTATGTTTGCTAGATTGAGTGTGTCCGATGATGGTGGTTTGATCACCGAGTTGCAAGTGAAGCCTTCTTTGATTCAGTTGATTAGAGAGAAGCAGTTGCAAGATGTGACTTTAGTTCCTCATGTTCAGGACATAGCCGAAGGAAGACCGACCGAGTACAGTTTCAGTGGTGAGAACTTGTTGTGCTTTAGTGATAGAATTGTTGTACCAGAAGATGTTGAGTTGAGACGTCAGATTCTTAGTGAAGCACATTCAAGTCCCTTTTCTATGCATTCGGGTAGTACCAAAATGTACCGTGACTTGAAGAATGATTACTTCTGGGTTGGTTTGAAGAAAGATGTAGCCGAGTATGTGAGCCGTTGTATGGTTTGCCAGAGGGTGAAGGCAGAACATCAGGTTCCTTCAAGTTTGTTACATCCTTTGAAGATTCCGGAATGGAAATGGGAGAGGATCACCATGGATTTTGTGTCGGGGTTGCCTTTGTCTCCTTCGAAGAAGAATTCGGTTTGGGTGATTGTTGATAGGTTCACTAAGTGTGCTCACTTTTTAGCAGTGAACACTACGGATTCCTTAGACAAGTTGGCAAACTTGTACATCCGTGAGATTGTGAGACTTCATGGAGTTCCGAAGTCTATTGTTTCAGATAGAGATCCTAGATTTACTTCGAGGTTCTGGGGTTGCTTGCATAGTGCTCTAGGTAGCCGGTTGCATTTCAGTACGTCATATCATCCGCAGTCCGATGAGCAGTCAGAACGAGTGATACAGATTCTAGAGGATATGCTTCGTTGTTGTGTGATAGACTTCCAGGGTTCTTGGGAGAAGCACTTACCGTTAGTTGAATTTGCTTACAACAACAGTTATCAGTCTAGTATTCAGATGGCTCCCTATGAGGCTTTGTATGGTAGACGATGTAGGACTCCGATTTGTTGAGCTGAAATAGGTCAGAGATTGTTGCCCATGCCAGACTTGCTTAAGGGGACTACCGACAAGGTGAAGTTGATTTGTGACCGTTTGAAAGCAGCTTCCGATCGTCAGAAGTCTTATGCGGATTTGAAGAGGAAAGAGATTGAGTACTCCGTGGGTGAGAAAGTGTTTCTGAAAGTATCTCTGTGGAAGAAGGTAATGAGATTTGGCCGGAAGGGCAAGTTGAGTCCGAGGTTTATTGGTCCGTATGAGATAGTTGAGCGGATTGGGCCTGTAGCTTACTGTTTGAGGTTACCTTCTAAGTTAGAAAAGATCCATGATGTCTTTCATGTGTCGATGCTTAGGAGATATAGATCGGATCCTTCTCATGTTATGCCTGTTGAGGAGATAGAGTTAAATCCGGATTTGTCCTATAATGAAGAGCCCGTTGAGATACTTGCTTCTGATAGCAAAGTGTTGCGTGGCAAGACCATAGAGTTGGTCAAGGTGTTGTGGAGACATAGAGGTGTGGAAGAGGCCACGTGGGAGAGGAAAGCGGATATGGTTGAACAATTTTCGTATTTGTTTCCGCCAGGTAATTTCGGGGACGAAATTCCTTAAGTGGGGGAGAGTTGTAACACCCGGGTTTAGGGGTTAGGTGAAAATAATATTTTAATATTATCTGGGCTCGAGTTTATAATTAAAATGATCCTTTAAAATTTCGGGTTTCAAAATAAATATTTGAAATGGGACCAAATTGATTTAATTGCAAGTTGGAGAGCTCTATAAAGAACAAGGGAATAGCCATTCATTAATGTCCTTTTGGTAATTTACCCATCTTTCAATTTAAATCCCCCTTTTTCACAAATAATCACTATTCACTCTCTTCCTCTTCCTTTTCCAACGTGAAAGAGCTCTCCCCTCTTCAAGTTACTATTCCATCTCATTTCTCATCCATTTCAACTCCATTTTGAAAGGTAATAGCGTTTTTGACTTCCCCTCAACTCCCTCTCTTTAAAAGTACCATTTATTTTCATTTTCATGAAAGTTTTGGAAAATAGAGTTTTGAAAGATTTTGATTAAAAATGGAAACTTTATGTTGTTAAGCTTAATGTTTTGAATTAATATGGTTAGTTATGATGTATAAAAGTTAAATGGTACCACATATATGAGTTTTGAATGATTTTGAACAATTTTCGGATTTGGGTAAACATGGGGTTTTTGGAGGGTTTTGGGTGAGTTTTGGGGGTTGATTTAGGTGGATTTTGATAAGCTTTTGATAGTACTATGGATAGGGGTTGAATTGGGATCTTTTGTGGGTGCTATGGATGTTGGGAACATGGTTTTTGGACATGGTTTAGGGGCTGCCCGAGTTTGCTAAAAATGGGGTTTGTTTATAGCTTGCAACATTGTAATTTGTGATTGAATTGTATTCAGGGTTGGTCTTTTGATGTTGGGCTGATTTGGAATTGTTTGAAATGTGTTGAGGTTGTTTAGAAGCGGGAATTGGTGTTGGAGAAGCTTCGGGAAGAAATCCGGGATTGTGAGAGTGGTTGCTTGCTTGGCTTGGAGCTTAGGTGAGTGGTTAAACGTTTTACGTGGTTTTTAAATGGTTGGTTCGAGTATGTGGACTAGGTTGGGCTTGGTAGACCCACCTAGAGTTAGGATTAGGGTGGTAGCCTAATCCTAAACTTGATCTAGAGCCATTGGTTGAACTTATGTATAGATGTTTATGCCTCGTATGATTTGTGAAATGTTTGATTATGTATATTGTGTTATACATGTGAGATGAGGCATGATTTTGTGATGCTTATGGCATGCATGGAAATGGTTCATGATTGAGATCATGGTGAGTACGTGCTAAGCACGGAATTGATTTGAAATGAATGATGTGGAATGAGTAAATGTTGGCACTAGTATGCTTAAGTACAAATGATCGATCATTAGGATGTTAGTGTGTACACATGAGTCAAAAGTCACGCGTGGCCTTGGTGGCGTTGAGTCACCAAGGAGGAGTACGGGTTCGCCCGGAAATTGTATTTATATATAGTCGGTGATGAGTGGAATCCCATCGACGGGGCGTGAGGATGAGTGGAATCCCCTCCGCGAGACCGGTGATGAGTGTAATCCCACCGTAAGGTAAAGTGGTTGTTGGATGTGAGTTCAACGTGTTTATTCGCGTATTCGGGTCATAGCTAGGTGCCAATATTGATTGATATGTGTATCAATGTGTTGTGATATATGATCCTTACTTGGATGTTTATATGTGTTTACATATGTTGTAAAGTAGAGCTTGTGGAGCATGACATTTATTTGAATATTGTTCATGCATCTTTATCTTGTGGCTCTTGTTGATCCTTGGTAATTATGTGTTTTGCCTTGGCTAAGATCGTGCTCGGACCCTGCAATGTTGAGGTTTGTTTTAAGAGCTTACCCTCACTAAGCATCATTGCTTACGCTCTCTTTGTTCAACATTGCATATCCTTAGTTCGTGGGTTGCTAGCGCAAGTGGAGGGCCTCCAAGTGTGGTTGTTGGCTTTGAGTACGTCAAGTATGAGCTTTTAATGTTGATCATGCAATAGTTAAGCAATGGGACATGAGTTATTTTGATGTATGCTTTGTTGGTTGTGTAGGAGCATGTTTGGACTCCTTTGTTATGATGTTTGGTGTGGCTTGTTAAAGCCTTATGTGGACTGCAAACCATGTCTCTTTTGTGTTTACCATGAATGTTGGCTATGTTCCTTTGTGTTAGAATGTTGAAGTATGAGACCTTAAATGTCTTTATGCTATCCTTTGGCTATATGCACGATTTCCTTGTTGAATGATGTATGTACCTGTTGAGTGCTTGTATGGCTAAATCATGGTTAGTAAATGTTGTATGAATGCTTGTTTGGGCCTAGGGAAGTCTTAAATTGCTTCTAGGTTCGAGTCTTGCACGTTTTTGCTAAGTTTGGGAGTTTGGCAGTGCAGGGCGTATCGGTACGCCTAAGGGCTGTATCGATACGCTATTGCCTCCAGGACTCAAGTTTGGCTGGGCGTATCGATACACGGGGGTGTATCGATACGGTTTTTGCTCACTGGAATTCTGAGATTTTGGTGAGACATTACCGTATCGGTACGGTGTGTTAGTGTATCGGTACGGGTTTATCTCGTTGACCACGAGATGTTGACTGGGAGGGGCGTATCGATACGCTCAAGGGCTGTATCGATACGGTCTTCCTGTGTTGACCCTTGAGTGTTGACCTTGGTCAAGGCGTATCGATACCCTTAACATGTGTATCGATATGGCCTGCTTAATTACAGAAAATGGGCTGTTTTATGAATGATGTCTTGAATGGTCGATCTTTGTATTGCTCTTGTTTCCGCTGACGTGTTTCACATAGGTGTTGGTAATGCATTTAGATAAGATAAATAAAAGAAATTTTCTGGGTCGTTAATCGAGGAGGAACCTTAACGGGTTTCGCTTCGGTTATCCCCGTGTGGCCCACTCGGAACGGTCAAGCGTCAGGACCGGGACGAGGGGGTTACACCTAAAACATTAAACTCCATATCCAAACCCCTAAACTACAAACCCTAAACATTAAACCTTAAACCCTAAAAATAATATAATAATCAATATCAAAATAATAGGAAAAATATAAAGCTAAAATTTTAAGGGTAAATGGATACATTTATATCTAACACTTATCTTTTAACTTTATCACAAATTTCACAACCAAATACGTTAATAAAATAACAACCATATTTCATCCATCTTTTTAATACAAAGTGTTATTTAATACAACACACATCTTTTACATCCCTTGTACCAAACGAGGCAATATAGTTTAAGGATAAACTACCGTAATAATTTTTTTTGTTTTATATATGCTTATTTTTTCTTATCGAATTAAAAAAGCAACGTTTGATTATTTAATTTTTGTTACTCTGACGTTAAATGTCGTTGGATTGATAATATGGCACATTAGTAAATAGATTAATTTTTTATTTAACTTACAAACTTTAAATAAATACTAATTTTATCCTTAAACTTTAGATAAACTATCAATTTAACTCTTGAACTTTAGATAAAATATCTATTTAACCTCTGAATCCGACCAAAGTCACTCACTGTCAGTCGTTGTTCTTCATCAGCGACCGTCGCCGATGATCGTTGGACCCTAAAATTTTTAATTCACTCACTTTTGCCCTCTAAACGTGAATGTAATGTTTGTTTCATCAAAAAGTGGCTCGAATTTCATAAATCTAACCGTTCGGTTTCCTTTAAAATTAAATAATAATAATAATTTTATGGCTAAAGGGTCAAATTTGCCCCTGTAGTAATCCGAAATCAGCAATGTTGCCCCTACTTTTTTTTCTCCGTAATTTTGCCCTCAAAGTCAGTCAATTGTAGCAATGTTGCCCTTTGACCGATTTTGACCGTTAAATGCTGACGTGGCAGTTAACGGTGCTGACGGGGCAATTTTACCCTCGAAGTCATTCATGCAATTTTGCCCTCGAAGTCATTAATTGCAGCACTTTCACCTTTGGTTTATTTAGTTTTTGAATAAAATTGGATAAATAATTTGGTTTTTTCGAGTTGAACTTTAACAAACAGAATATATGAAAAATCGATTAACAAATTAATGTAAATATCCTTTGAGTCCCTAGTAATTTTAAAAATAAGCAAAATGAGAACTCTCACAAAAAATCAAAATATTATTCAATTTTTTTAAAAAAATCTATAAACTTAATAAAAATAAATATGATATTCAAAAAAATTATTGAAAATAAACCAACGAGAAGCGTGTTAATTGAACGGTGAACGCGAACTATTCTATTCGAACGACGTTCGATTAACACACTTACCGACGATGGGTTGTTAGGAAAAAATGTACGATGATCTCAGAAAACGACATTAGTGGTGCTCGGCGAAAACGGCATGGGAGATAAGGGCATGAGAGATAAATACAAGGATATCCAGAAGATAAAACAGAATTCACCCTGAGCCACATGATTCGAGTTCACCGTACATTTTTTCCTAACAATTTGTGCGAAGGGAACCTAATCAAATGGATCATAATCTTTTTAAGTGGGTGCTAAATAACATTTCCCCTACTTTTTTATATATTGATTGTCCTCATGGATGGGCATTTTACCTTATCAGGTCGGGTTCCGAGCTTTTTTTTATAGAAAATTTGAGTTTGGGTCAGGTTTTATTAAGGGTGATTTTGAGTTTAGGGTGAAAAATGTTTGACCCGATCCATGACTAATATAGTAAATTTTTTATATTTTTAGGAATATTCACAATAATACCCCCTCTTTATATATATTTCTACAGTTATGTCATTAAAATTGATTTTTTACAATTAAGTCCCTAAAAATTATTTTTTTATAATTAGGTCCCTAAGTTTTAATTTTTTTAATAGATCAGGTCGGGTTTGGGGTTAAATATATAATTTTTGGGTCGAGTCGAGTTTTTTAAAAAATGAAGACGAATCAACTTTAAATTTGGGGTACATATTTTTTAGTCGAGTTTAGGTTGGCCAAAAACTTGACATGTACCCATCCCTAATTGTACTCCTTGTACCTTGAATATTGTCATCAATGATGTCATTTATGGCTAATGTATATTTTTTTAAATATGGTTTATGGCTAATATATAAAATCATCTTTTCCTAAAAAATAAATATATTATCTGTTATGTTGTTATGTTATAATATTTTATTGTTTATAATATATATATATATATATATATATATATATATTACCTCTCTAAAAGTATTGTTTTTAATGTTAAATTTACAATGTACTTGCTTGTTTTTTGGTACATTTAATTGCATTAGGTTGTTAGAAATTTGCATTTGCATAAGGAGTTTAGTATGATATTTATGCCAATGTGAAGGGTTATTTTGGTGATTATTTTTGCAAGTTTGATATAGGTTTCGACACAAGAAAGGAACACAGTTAGGATTGCCAAGGAGAATGCCAAGTGTTGTTGGCACAGAAGGACCGGACAGTGCCTAGCACCTGTCGACAGAGAAGTGAAGTTGATGTCACGCCAAGAGGTTGTTGAACCCCGAAAAATAGGAAAAGATCAGGCTCCTAAAAGATCACAGATGGATCAATCTCTAGAAAAATAACGGATAAGGTGATGCCAAGCTATGCTGGAAAAGACTTGCCAAGCTTGTGTGCCAAGGAAACATCGACATGATGACGTCAGCCCTAGCTTGATAAGCTATCACACTGATCGAATAAGACTATATCTCTTATCCTTGGAGCATTTGAAATTCAAATGAAGAAGCTATCTTATTCCCCTCTTCGCAAGCCTATTTAAACAACAACTGATCAAGCATTTGAGAGGATTGTGAAGGCTTAGAGTGATCGGAGTGAGGTGTTGAAGTGATCGACGAGTGACGGTCGGCTACACCGAGGAAGGGAGGTTCAACCACTTGGCCGAGAGCCTGGATTTGAGGGCTGCATCGAGAGACCCCTCGAGCCTATTCCCTTAGCTTTAAGTTATTTTGTTTTTGTTTTTATGAGGATGTATTTGAAAACGGTTATGGTTTTGTTGGTTAAATCTCTCACCATGAACTAATTTCATAGTTGGTGGGGATGTTTGGTTTAAACGTTGCAATCATGCCTTAGTTTCTTTAATAATAATTATGTTTCGACAAAGTTTTTGAATTTTTCCTAAGTACTTTGCCAAGCTAGAGCTGACGCAGTTAGCCTATTGCCCTTCAATATCTTAACAAACTTGGGGTGATGACAATTAAGTTATTGAATATTAGGAAGAGAAGCTTCGAGAAAAGTTGTTCAAGTAGATGAACTTACTTCGAAAGTGATATCTACCCCTAGGAGTATAAATTGGTACTTAATCAACTCGGTTCATTTAAAAACATTCACTATAAAAATATAGGGTTTTTTACAAATCGACTTAGGGCAATGACCATCGAGAGAGGCATTGCTAATGTTGAAACTGCTCGGCAAACAATGACAAGACAGTTTGCCAACAAGGGCTGACATGAGCAACATTAAAACCAGACATTCCCTGCCAACACACATCATTCATCAAGAACACATTCCTTGCCAACTTTTCTTTTTCTTTTTAATAGTTTCAAGACAATCTTCAAAATAAATATCTTTTCTTCGAAAGCAAGTAACAATCAAACAATTGAATTCCAAGTCAATCATTGTGGGATGAATACTCAGCTTACTGCTGTATTACTTACAGACTGTGTATACTTGCATACAAAAGACTCTTGGCATTGATTTACAATTGCTCATTCTTTATAAGTTGCCTCTTTTGCCAACATAACTTTACACATCTTCTACTGAGTCTACAATATACATATTGTCACGTCTGAGAAGAGACGAGGTCATTAATCCCACGTCGAAAAAAGGAGGTCTTGAGATATATAAGCGGTAGTGCTGCACATCCTATTAGATGTGTCTTTTAGAAAGAGGGTAATAGCTCTATGACAATATAACTTAGGTTCGTATTCTACCTAATCCGACAATTCATTTTACTGTTCATACAAGTCACATTGTTACAAACGTGTATAGATCACTCTATATATTGATGCGTTGGTCTCATTGTTCAATTCGTAGGTTCATAGAAGTCACGATTTTGACTTATTATTATATTATTAGTCAAAAAAAAATTTAACAACAAAATTATAATAATAGTTTAGTTTTTATGGAAATTTTATTTTTAAATAAGTGCCTATCGTTAACCTAAAAATTTGATTAAGCTTTTTTTAATGATTTTTGTTGTTATCAAATTTGACTGTTAAATACCAAATGATCCAATGAGATGACAATACGTGAGGTATTCTACACTTGCAACATCACCAAACAGTTAAAAACAATTTACAAATAAATTATTTTTAAAAAATATAAAAAATCACAAAAATTATTAATTTTTTTAAATATTATAAATTATGATTAAATTGATAGTATCATAGTATACATAAATTTTAAATACTAATATACTATATAATAATTAAAAATGTCATAACATCACCAATAATCAACTGGTCTAATGGGATGAGACAATAAATTATTTAAGCAAGATTTGGAGTTTGAACCCTAACGTTGTGAATAAAACATCCCGATCTCGATCTTTTTGGAGCCGCAAAATAGTAGATTTGGGCCCCTTTCCAAAAAAAATTATACAACATATAACAAAACAAAATAGTAACATAAAATAGTAATTCTATATAAATATTCCGTTGTTTAAGCGCATAAAGTTTTTACTAATAAAATTACCAAAAATATTTTGTTCAAGCAACTCATATGCCATCATCTAATACATTATCTTAAAAAATCATAAAAAAATAGGTTTTACGTGCTTTCTTAAACCTAAAATCATTAATGATAGCATCAACATCAATATTTTTCAAAAATTTCTTCTCGACTGATAAAATTGCAAGATTATTTAACTATTCTTGTGACATTGATGATCATTCAACAGTTTTTGTAAGATGAAGAGGCATTTTTTGAGTTGAGTGAAGTGCGTTATTGAAGGGGAAAAGAGCTATTTTTTTTTTTAAAAATCAGCTTTTTATTTTTTCCCCCTTAATACTATTTTAAACCAAACAGATTGAGGCAATTTCAAGCTTGAGCCCTAGGCCATTGCCACTTTAGACACCCCTTAGGGCTGGGTCTAGAATAAAATAATTGGATTGAAAAATTACTCTTATAATGAACTTCTGTAGTATTCGATCCAAATTAATCAACTAATAGGTTAAATACCGATAATTAAACACAAAAAATCATAACATCATTGATTCATTAACCACACATAAAAGTGGTGATGCGTCGGACTTAGTGTTCAAAAATGGTGGTGAATTGTTGTGTGAGGTCAGTTCAGTCACACCCTTTTTTTTTGTCTCCGCATAAACCTGTTTAGTGAGGACGGAGTCACATGAAGAGGAGAAGAACAATTGACTCCAGCTTTAAATAATTTAATTAATTTTAGGTCATTAATAATTTTAAAATATTACAATTAAATATTTGTCTTCCCAAAATTTGTTAGTTTATTATTTTTTAACATTTTGTCATTTAAATTAATGAAATTAAGTATTGAACCTTTATTTTTCTGGTTTAATTATTTTTTAAGATCTTTCAATTTTAAAATTAATAAAATTAAACTTCAATTTCCTTAATTTTTATAATTTAAGTAATTTTAGAACCATATTTATTTAAAAGTTAAAACAATTTTTCATTCGCATAGTTCAATCCTATTTTCTTACTTTTTTTTTAAAGATACCATCATTAATCACATCAATATATTAAAAAAAATTCTTTACTTTTATTCTTAAAAAATTTCCTTTTAATCTTCATCGTATAACAAGAGTCAGTGGATCTGAAAGCTACCTTTTTAGAGAAAAATAAATTACCCTTCATTTTATACGATAGTACCATTTATAAAAAAATATACTTTAAAAAATCTAACCCAAATTGAGTATAAATACGAATAAAAATTTCCAATCCTTTTTCGATATCTTTATTTATGTCTTCAGGGACGAAGTTAAGATTAGAGTTTGAGGGCAAAACAGAAATGTTTGAAAGTGAGTAACAGATTTTAATCTTTTCTTCTTGTATAGCTGGAATCAAGATTAAATATCTTGGTTAGTATAAATAGGATAGTTAGTATTAGTATTAAGTAATTTTTTGTAAAACGCGTGTTATTGAAGTCGTTTTATTCTTTTTAGTAAAACGGTACGTTTCTTTTCTTTTCCTCTCGTCCGAGCCTTATCTTCGATTCCCAAAATCAAAACGTCGAAACCCTAAAATCCCAAAAACTAACATGGTATCAGTTGATTCTTCCGCTTCCCGATCTTCTTTGCCCTCCGATGATTCTCGTTTTCGTAATCTTGACTCTTCTGATGAGTTCTTCATTCATCCCAGTGAAAACCCCTCTCTTGTTCTCACCTCCGTTTTGCTCTCCGGTTCCAATTATCATTCGTGGGCACGGTCGATGAGAATGACCCTTATTTCCAAGAATAAGTTTCAATTTGTCAATGGTTCGCTGAAGGAGCCTGATGAGAATGATGCTAGTTACGTCTCCTGGGTTAAGTGTAATAACCTAGTTTTGTCTTGGCTTCAACGTGCAATCAGTCCTGAGATTGCACAGAGCGTCTTGTGGTTCGACACGGCTCATGAACTGTGGACGGATTTGCGCAATCGGTTCAGTCAAGGTGACTTGATTCGGGTGTCTGATCTTCAACAAGAGTTTTATTCTCTTGTTCAAGGTATAAATTCCGTTTCCACTTTTTATACTCAATTGAAAATCTTGTGGGATGAATTGTCTGTTTTGTGTCCTCTTTCGTCTTGTTCTTGTTCTTCCATTAAGTTTAGGAATCAAGATTTTGCCCTAAGATTTCTTCGTGGTCTTAATGACAACTTTGCAATCCCTAAGTCTCAGATTCTTATGGTCAAACCATTTCCTGAAATACATGAAATTTTTTCTATTCTTGTTCAACATGAACGATCTGTGTCCAATAATTCCTGTGAAAACAATATTTTGCTTGTTGACCGTACTTCTTCCAATGTTTCTAGGAAATTTCAAAGAAAACCAAATATGTCCAGTGTCAATGGTCGAAGACCTCTATGTTCTTTTTGTGGTTTGTATGGTCATTTGGTAGAAAAGTGTTATAAAAAACACGGGTACCCTCCTGGTTACAACTACAAGTCCCCTGTCAATTCTAGCAAAGTCAATCTTGCTAGAAACCTAGGGTCTGAGGGTTTTGAGAGTCAGTCCAGTCTGGTTAATTCTGTGGGAAGTTGTTCTTTTACTAAAGAACAGTATGAAGACCTTCTTTCCTTGCTTCAACAAAAAGATGTCTCTGTCCAAGACATATCTCAGTCACATGTTAATGCCTTAACATCAGACTTTGTTTCTGGAGCCAGTGAAGATTCAGGTATAATTCTTAATTGTGTTGATTCTGTTATAAATAGTTCTTGCAATGATTTTGTGAGCAGTTTTTCCTGGATCATTGATTCAGGAGCAACTGATCATATTGCAAATGATCTTTCTTTATTTTTTTCTTATTCTGTTATTTCTAATAAGCATGTTAAATTGCCTAATGGAAACCTTGTAGCAGTCTTGCATATATGTAGTGTTAAGCTTACTGAAGAGCTAGTATTACAAAATGTTTTACATATTCCCCTTTTTGGTTTTAATCTTATATCTATTAGTCAGTTACTGTTACATTCGAACATTTCTGTATCCTTTACTAATAAGGGTTGTTTTTTACAGGATCCCCAATCCTTGAAGATGATTGGTACAGCTAAAGCTATAAAAAGATTGTATCATTTCTCAAAACCTGTTAGTTCTTTTTCTAATAATGTTTCTGTTTCAAATAATTTGCATACTTGGCATGCTAGACTAGGACATCCATCTAGTCCTAGGATGCTTTATTTTTCTAAACTGTGTAGTGACATTCCATCTGGACATGTTTCTCAATGTGACATATGCCATTTAACTAAGCATAAGAGATTACCATTTTCTACAAGCATAACTACTTCTGATTCTGTTTTTTGACATCATTCATGTAGATATATGGGGTCATTTTCCTATAAAAAGCATCTATGGTCACAATTATTTTTTAACTGTAGTAGATGACAAGAGTAGGTTTGTCTGGATTTTTTCTTTGTCTGCTAAGTCTGAAGCTAGGAAAATGTTAGTTGATTTTTATGTTTTTGTTAATACTCAGTTTTCTGTCAAAATAAAGTGCATAAGGTCTGACAATGCACAAGAGTTTCAAATGGATGCCTTTTTCAAAGAAAAAGGAATAATTCATCAAACTTCTTGTGTTTACACCCCTCAACAAAACAATTTAGTTGAAAGAAAGCATCAGCATTTGCTTCTTGTTACTAGAGCTCTTAGATTGCATGCTAACATGCCTTTGCATTTCTGGATAGACTGTATATTGCATTCTTGTTTTTTAATAAACATGACACCTACTCTTATTTTAAATAACAAGACTCCCTATGAAGTTCTTTATGATAAAGTCCCTCAGCTTAGTAATCTGAAATTTTTTGGTTGCTTAGCATATGCTTCTGAATTGCCTAAGTCTGTTACAAAAATGCATGTTAGAGCTGTAAGGTGTGTTTTTCTTGGTTTTCCTAAGCATGTTAAAGGATATAGGTTGTATAATTTAGAAACCAAGTCTATTTTTATTTCAAGGGATGTTGTTTTTAATGAAAATGTTTTTCCATTTTTTAAAACATCTTCTTCTGATTTAGTTTTACCTAGTTGTGAAGGTTCAACTTTTTTAGATGATTTTTGCTTGCCTAATAATGCTAAAGCCATATCTTCCCAAGATCCTAGCTCTTCTCTTACAGATTTGCATGTTCCTTCTGTTTCTTCTAACCCAAGTAATCATCCTATCTCTTTTGATAACAATGATATTCCCCCTTCTGTTAAGGCTTATCTTCCTTCTGTTATTCCTTCTTTTGTTAGACCTTCTAGGTTTATCAAACTCCCTCAGAAGCTTCGTGATTTTCAGGTAACTTTACCTAAATCTCGAACTTCTAAGCATTCTGTTAATAGTGTTCTTTCTTATGATAATATTTCTGATAAACATACATCCTTTATTAATAAGATAGATGTCTTAACAGAACCTAAAATTTATAAACAAGCAGTAAAGCATGAATGTTGGAGGAATGCTATGCAAGAGGAAATATCTGCCTTAGAATCTAACAACACTTGGGAATTGGTTCCTTTACCTCCTAATAAGAAAACTATAGGTTGTAAGTGGGTGTTTAGGACAAAGTTTAAATCTGATGGAACTTTGGATAGGTATAAGTCAAGATTAGTAGCCAAAGGTTATACTCAACAACTAGGAGTTGATTTTTTAAGCACCTTCAGCCCTATTGCAAAAATGACCACTATTAGAACTCTGATTGCAGTTGCTGCTTCTAGAAATTGGAAATTACAGCAGTTAGATGTCAATAATGCATTTCTTCATAGTTCATTACATGAAGAAGTGTATATAGATTTGCCTTTAGGTTTTAATACTGAACACAATTCTGGTCTTGTTTGCAAATTACATAAAAGTCTTTATGGTCTAAAGCAAGCAAGCAGACAATGGAATGAAAAATTAACCTTGGCCTTATTAGAAAAAGGTTTTAGGCAGTCTTCTGCTGATAATACATTGTTCACTAAGGGATTAGGAAATGAATTTATAGCCTTAGCTGTCTATGTTGATGACATAGTACTTACTAGTCCCAGTTCAGAACAAATCACTGAAATTAAAGATTTTTTGCATGATAAGTTTAAGATCAAAGACATAGGAGATTTAAAATATTTCCTAGGTCTTGAAATTGCTAGGTCTGCCTCTGGTATTCATGTATGTCAAAGAAAATATACTCTTGAATTACTTAATGATACTGGTTTTTTGGATTCTAAGCCTGTGTCAACCCCTATAGTTGTTACTAGAGGAGTCCAACGACTTTCAAAAACTGATGGCAAGCTTTTAGAGGACATTACTGATTATAGAAGGCTAATTGGAAAACTGTTGTATTTAACTAATACACGACCTGATATATCTTTCTCTATGCAACAACTATCTCAATTTTTAGCTTGTCCTACTACTTCACATTTAAATGCTGCTCATAGAATCTTAAGGTACCTAAAAGGTACACCTGGTCAAAGGTTATTTTTTTGCAGCAAACAATGACTTGCATCTAAATGCATTTTCTGATTCTGATTGGGCTTCATGCCCTAATTCTAGAAAATCCATAACTGGATATTGTGTTTTTCTAGGATCCTCTTTAGTTTCCTGGAAATCCAAGAAACAAACCACTGTTTCCCGTTCATCCAGTGAAGCCGAATACAGAGCTTTAGCTTCTGTTACCTGCGAGATACAGTGGCTTTTTTATCTATTGAAGGATTTTCATGTTTCTTTTAAACCAGCTAATCTTTATTGTGATAATTCTTCTGCTATACAGATTGCAGAGAATCCAGTACATCATGAGAGGACTAAGCAAATTGAGATTGATTGTCATCTTATAAGAGAGAAGATTCATCAAGGTTTCATCAAGTTGCTGCCAGTTTCAACACATAACCAGATTGCTGATTGCTTGACCAAGGCTTTACCAAGTTTTCCTTTTATTTCTTTAGTCTCCAAGTTGGGGATGCACAACATTTATGCTCCAACTTGAGGGGGGCTAACAGATTTTAATCTTTTCTTCTTGTATAGCTGGAATCAAGATTAAATATCTTGGTTAGTATAAATAGGATAGTTAGAACTAGTATTAAGTAATTTTTTGTAAAACGCGTGTTATTGAAGTCGTTTTATTCTTTTTAGTAAAACGGTGCGTTTCTTTTCTTTTCCTCTCGTCCGAGCCTTATCTTCGATTCCCAAAATCAAAACGTCGAAACCCTAAAATCCCAAAAGCTAACAGTGAGAGGGGAGAATTCGTAAATAAAGCATTTTTAAACCTTAATAGCTTGTATATCTCATACTAATAAAATTATATTTAGGGTTTAAGATTAAGGTTTAATGTTAGAGTTTGGGATTATAATATATGGTATATGGTGTAGAGCTTATTTTTAGGGTTTAAGAGTATGATTTAGAAATAAGGGTTGGAGCTTAAGATTTAGACATAAAAAAGGACAAAAATTTTTTGTTCGTATAAATACACCGTTGAACAGTAAGTTAACGATGGTTATAATTGAGGATTAGACAAATGAACTTTATATAAGAGGTTGAATCTTAAAAGTGTAGATAAGACTAAAAGGTGGCAAAACAGAGAGGTAAAGAAGCCAAAATCAAAGTGTAGATAACAACATTTTATAGTTGTAATACATATCCAAGTATCAACCAGGCAGAGGCAGAAAGTTTTGAGGTTTCCCTCTTTTATTCCAACCGATCACACAACACACTTACTAGATTTACATATGCAACATTTGCTTCTGATGACTGATCACTCGATACCGTCTTCATCGTGGTTAATCCCATCATGAATGGCTACAAGAGCCACCATGAATGCGCAATCCACGTTCGGATACACCGTCACCATGAATTTGTCATTCCCGAGCAACACGCTTTCAAGTTTCAACACTGTGCTTTTTGTGCATCTGCAGCGCCATATATGTTATTATACTATACTTAGAGATGGGTACATTAATCCCAAATCGAAAAAGAAGTGTGAGATTTTGAAATATAAAAACGATAAACATGTTTCTTTGAAGAAGATAGCTACTCGATTTTATGTCGAACGTTGTAGGTGAAATATGTATATCTCATTAAGCCCAAAGGTGGACCATGGTTGGAGTTGGAAGGGGCTCTGAATCTCATAAAAATTTGAATAATTCGCATTTGACCCTTTAATTTTAATTTTTTTTAATCTGACCCCTCCAAAAATTTTAAAATCTTCATTAGATTTTAATTTTTTCTATTTTTTTAATTAAGTCCGTTTTAATTTTTTTTCTTTCTAAAATCTCATTAAGTCTTAAGATTATAAAAAGGTTTAGTTAGATCTCCAAAGTCTTAAATTAAATCTTTCAAAAAATTTAAAAATAATTTAGACTTTTAAAATTTTTAAAAATTTCAAATAAGTCTCCTCAACTTGTTTTTGTTAAGGTCCGTCCCAATACATATACAAATATATGTAATTAGATCCCAAGGATGAGGGTGTTGAATTTGATTACGTGAGCCAAAATGGTGTTGGACTCTCCAGAATAAATGGTTCAGGATCTTTCAAGCCAGCTCCCCTCCACTCTGAAATCACAAACATCCTCTTTTGGGTTGTTTGCCAAGAAGACATGCAGCTTAGCCTTGAATTGGATCATGAAGGATCGCTTCACAGTGAAGATCATTAATCTTAGGTTGACACCTTCAAAAAATAATATACGTTCATTAATCTTAACTCTTTAATAAGTTATAATATCGTGTATACAAATTGCTTAAACCCAGATCATTTAGGATAAGTTCATTCAAAAAATAATATTTCATCAACAACTTCTAGAACAAATAATTAAAAGCTTTCGGTTGACACATTTTTTTCTCCCTTAGGCTGTGGGTTTAATACTCATTTGAATTAAAATTCCCCTTCCGCCTGTCAATAAGAACTAGATAAATTTCTATCATTAATGTTTATGTTGTTTTTCAATTGAACTTACTAAAATATAATTAATTACATCCTAAAAGGTTGTATTCATTATTTTATGGTGTTTAATATAATTAATACCTAGTTAAATGTGGTTTAGTGGTTTTGTGATTATGGTTTAATGTTTTTGTGTTTTACATTTTAGGATTTATTATTTATGGTTTATAGTTATGGTGTATGATTTTATGGTTTAGAGTTTAGGTTTATGGTAGGGTTTAGTGCCTTACAATTTAGGGTTTTAAGGTTTAGGATTTAGTTAAATTAAACACCATAAATTAATGGAATATTACTTTTTAGGAATGTAATTAATTAAATTCTTGTAACACACTCGACCCGAATGTCGCATTTGGGCCTCAAGCCCAACCCACTACCATAAAATTTTTGACCTACTTTAGCCAAATCCACATCCATTTCCATAAAATCCATTGTGTCCAAATTAGTTCAATCGAAATAAGTGTTTAAAACATTTACATGAGAGCTCCAATTTAAAACAAGTATTTAAAACGTTCAAATTATACAACATAAATCCAAAATACGGGTTACAATACAAAACATAGGGCCCTACAAATACATAGCCTATTACATCTAAGAACTATATTCTGACAAAACTCGACGCTGAAATCCTACATTCGATGGTGATCCTCCAATGCAATGAACAATCTATTGATCTGCGAACAGAAACAAGGATTCCGAACGCTGAGCTAACGAAGCTCAGTGGATACACTTGCACTCAACCATACTTCAAGCAAATCATAAATAAGAGCATGCAGCTAGATATGATATCATGGCATATAAACACAAGTGGCGCTAACATAATTTCCCAAACACATAGCAATCAACAGGTACATATACTCACAAAGCATCATATGTACAACCACAAACCTGGAGTGAGTCTCGATGTCATGTAGCCTCGGGATCATACACTTGGGGTGAGATCCAGTGTCACATAGCCTCAAATCACGCACCCATGCTCGGAATCTCTCATCGAATCACAAAGCATCATATGTACACCCATGCTTGATATCACATAGCCTCGGGGTCATACATTCGATGCCACTTACCATGGTATTGCAACATGCTCACTGGGTATCCGGATCCCATAAAAAAAGGCGACTCATCCACAAAAGTGCCCTTGGCATGTAACATCACACGATCCACCAAGGATCCCTATTGTTTCTATTACAATTAAGTCACCCAACACTTACCAAGTTATTACTCATTATGCTCATACATGAGGGTTAAATCTCGATTTCTCAGTTTTACAGTTCATTTTACCCCATTAGAAACCCATTGGACCACCTTCCTTGAATTATCAGCCTTCGAACTCAAAATATTATTTTTTGGGCAGATTGCCTAGTGGGTACCGATACCCAACCACAAGTACCGATACGACACTTTGGGTACCGGTACCTACCCCAATATTACCGATACACGTGCTTTATAGGACAATAGGTTATCCGATAACCCTGTATCGGTACACAGTCCATGCGTATCGATACCCATTCAGTACCGATATGAAACCTTGTTATTAGAATTCTAACAAAACAGGGGGTACCGATACGGCTCGAGCTCGTATTGATATGCCCTTCAACATTTGTTTGTGTTCGTCATTCATAACACATAGTACCTATACAGGTTCATCCCATACCGGTACTCGAGCCTAGAATTCGAATTCTGGAGCTCAAAAATCATTTCTACCACCCCTAAACTTTTATGGAAAAACCACAAATCAAACCTACAAGTTATGAAAGATAATTTAAGTGGTTTCTTACCATTTTTACGCCATTTAAAAACAAATTTCAGATTTAGCCATTAGAGAGGTCTCAAACACCCAAGCAACCGAAACATCAAGCCAAGCAACAAAATCAATCAAATTTACGATGCCCATGAAGTCATAGGAGTTAGTAGTGTACTAACCTTGATTCTGTTGAGATATTGATTTTGATATAACATAAATGAAAAATGTTTTTGGACTTAAACTAATTTGCAAAAATATTTCAAAAGTCCATTAACTTGAAAAATATGTTTGAAAGGTTTTCAAGAAATTTTTGACATGTTTAAATGATTTTAAAGTAGCCAAAGTGTCAAAAATTGGCTATGAAAACTGGTAGGATGTCCTCGTACCTATACGGCCTAGCCCGTACCGATATGGCTAAGCCCGTACCGATACGCCCTTTATTTCCCCCCAAGGGTTTCATTTTATATTAAGCAAATATCGTATAGATACAGCCAATCTCTTACCGATACGTATGGTTCCGTACTGATACTGAAGTATCGCGTATCGGTACCCCGTGCTAAAATGTTGTAACGACTCTTTCTACTTTAAGGCAGGTACCGATTCCCAAAGTCGCGTACCAATATCCAAGGTTGCAGAAGTGCATTTATTGCTGGAATTAAAGTCCCCAACGGCTAGTTTTCATCCTCAATGCTATAAATGTCTAGTTTTTCATTCCACACTATAAATACAAGCCAATGACACTTGAAGAAGAAGAGACAATATCCAAGCTTCATGATCAAGAGAAATATTCTTTAAGTATTTATTTCTCTTGTATATATTATATAATAGTGCTTTAATGGTAAATCCTTTGTACTATTGTGATCTCAATTCTTGTAAACACCCAATTGGTGAGGTTTTCTTTGTTTACACAAATAACCTTGTAAAAGGGAGATATTCTAGTTTAGCCTAAGGAAAAACTAGAGTGGTTCTATCTTATCCTTTAAAAAGATAAGGTTGTAAAGGTTACTATTTGTCCTTGAAAATGAAAGAATTCAAAGTAGTGAATTGGGAAATCTTAGTGATGTGCTAAGGTAGTGGATGTAGACTTGGTTGAGAAGTCGAATCACTCTAAAATCGACCGTGCAAATTGTCACTTTTATTTTAGTTTTTGACAATTCTTTCAAGAAGCTTTTTCAACCCCTCTTGGCGGTTTTCGATTGATCAATTCGAGCCCAACAATTGGTATTAGAGCCTCGTCTTCGTCAAAGGGCTCACAATTGGGAGAAAAGATCATCAAGCTTGAAGTTTACCATTCAAGAAAATGACTAGATTTGAAGAAGGCCGCTCTATCTCGTGTCCTCTACTCTTTAAAGGAGATTCTTGTTTTCAATAGAGCAATGCCATGAAGTATTTCATTCAAGCACTCAATTTTGATCTTTGGGAAATAATTGAAGACAAATATTTAAAAGTTTCTAAGAAGAAGAAGAAAAAGAGTTCAAATGACACATCAAAGGCAAAGCTAAATTCCCAAGCTATGCACACTCTTCTTTGTGGCCTTAATGAAGATGTTTCCAAGAAAGTCTCCACATGAAAAAGTGCCAAAGATATATGGGAGAAGCTTGAGAAACTCTATGGAAATAAGAAGCGAGAGAAGAAAGGTGATGCTTCATCATGTGCAAACCTCCTCTCAATCCCTAAGGTGGAATGTTTGATGGCTCTCGATGAGCCCGAGGTATCTTCTAACTCTAGTGAATTTAATTCATATTATTTTGATGAGTTACAAGATGCTTTTGATGAATTATTTTTGGAATTTGGGACCATGAATTCCAAATTTAAGAAAATGATTTCTAAACTTGAATTTGAAAATGATTTTCTTTTGAAACCAAACAACTTGATTTTGAAAACCAAAACAAAATTTTGAAAAAGGATTTAGAGTTTTAAAAAAATGAGCAATGAAGTTTTCGAAAAAAACTTGATTTGAAATTTAAGCTTGAATGCTTAGCAAAAGAAAAGGAAATTATTTCTAATAATTCATCTCACCTCACAATGAAAAAATACTCACATTGTCATTATCATGGTCATTCTTTGCATACTTGTCCTATAAAGAAAAAAAACTTATAGGATTAGACAAGTATAGGTTCATAAGGGAACTAGGGACTTTGAAACTAATGTTAAAGGATCCAAAGCAATTTGGATACCAAAAATCAAGTAAATGTCTCTTGTAGGTGTGTTAGAGCAATGATAAGAAAAACACCGATATGAAAATGCTCTAGTCACACAAGTGAAGAAGATGGGTAACCTCTAATCTTAATGCTTTTGATTATAAATTATTTGGTTGCCTATTTTGATGATAAATGTTTATGTATTCTTGAGTATTTATCTTTATAAGAGAATGACATTTCATGATGCTTTATGCTTATGAGTTATATTGTTTCATTTATATGTTTGCATAAAGTTTTAAAAAGACTTGAATAAATTGAATTCCATATGTTCTTAAATTAGTTTTATCTTGAAATTCAATATTTTTTAAGTGTCAAGCATTTGAACAAAATTTTAAAATAAAATGCTTTGATTAAGGTGGAGCTTTTGATTTAAAAATAATTATTTTTTCTCCACTGTTATTTTTGCACCATCAATTGGTATCAAACTTTTGTTTGAATTATTTTTTATATAACAAAAAGGGGAGAAATATGTTTGAAAAATTAAATTTTAAAAAGAAAAAAAGGAGCTTTAATATTTTTCTAAAATATTCCATTTTTCTAAAATTATTTTTCCAAGGGGGAGAAATTTCAAAAACTATTTTTCAAGTGGTTTTGTTATATAAAAAAGGGGAGTTTGTTGAGATATTGATTTTGATATAACTTAAATGAAAAATGTTTTTGGACTTAAACTGATTTGCAAAAATATTTCAAAAGTCCTTTAACTTGAAAAATATGTTTGAAATATTTTCAAGGAGTTTTTGACATGTTTAAATGTTTTTAAAATAGCAAAAGTGTCAAAAACTAGTTATGACTACCGGTACGGATTCCTCGTACCGATACCAAATAGCTCGTACAGATATGACCAAGCCCGTATCGATACACCCTTTATTTCCCCAAGGGTTTCATTTTCCAATAAGAAAACATCATATCGGCACGCCCAATCTCATATTGATACACATGGTCCCATACCGATACTAAAGTATCACATACCGATACCCCATGCTAAAATGTTGTAACGAGTCTTTCTACTTTAAGGCAGGTAACAATACCCGAAGCCGCTTGCCGATACCCAAGGTTGTAGAAGTGTATTTATTGCTGGAATTGAAGTCCCCAACAGCTAGTTTTCACCCCCAACGACTATAAACAGCTAGTTTTTCATTCCAAACTATAAATACAAGCCAATGACACTTGAAGAAAAAAAGACAATATCCAAGCTTCATGATCAAGAGAAATATTCTTTAAGTCTTTATTGCTTTATTTCTCTTTATATCTTGTATAGAGAGTGCTTTAATGGTAAATCATTTGTACTCTTGTGAGCTCAATTGTTCTAAACATCCACCTTATGATGTTTTCTTTGTTTACACAAATTACCTTGTAAAGGGAGAGATTATAGTTTAGCTTATGGAAAAACTAGAGTGGTTCTATCTTAGCCATTGAAAAGATAAGACTGTAAAGGTTATTATTTGATTTTTGGACTTGTTTTAGCTCGGATTAACCTGAAACTTGGTCTATATGACAATGATGATATTTATTTCATACATGAAGGTTTAGTTTCACTTTTTGAAAAACTGGCCCTTGTATTTTATGAATGTTTTCAAAATGCCCTATAAACTACTTATTTTTTTTGCAATTAACACTCTATTTCAAATTCGATTTCAACACAAATTTACCATTAAGTCTAATTAGAATTAATGATTCTAAAATGGATCAGATTCGGTTAAATTTACTTCGATTTGAACTTCTTTTTTAGCAAAACAGAGGTATATAATGTGTAAAACCAAATTTGATTGATATAACAAAGTGTCTAAGGACCTATTTGTAAAAGTAAATAATTGTTAACTATTTCAAAGTCTCACAATTTGACAAGAAAACTTGAACCAAAATGTTTCTAAGTCAAATAAAATTTTCAAGAATTTTTTTTCTAAGTGTTATATCCCAAAACCTACTTGTACGTTAAGGCGTATCGATACACTATAGCCGTATCGATACGATTTTGAGGTTCTAGAATTTTAATCGACAAAAGCGTACTGATACGATTATACTTGTATCAATACGGTATTTTATCCGGGCTTAACTTTAAGGCATAACGTCTGATACGGTTGTACCCGTATCAATACAGTTTGATCTGATTCGATAAATCTTTGCATTTAAAATTTTTTGACCGTTGCTTGTTAGTTATGATTTCAACAAAATTTCAAATAGTCTTTGGATTGTATCGATACACCCATATAGCGTATTGATACACTTTTTGGTAAAGTTTTACTCAGGATTCTAGTGAGAAAAATCTGTATCGATACGCCCATGTTTTTACATTATGCCCGTACCGATACGTCTATACGTGTATCGATACGTCCTCTTAAATATGAACAATGACTCTTTCTATTTTGAGACAGGTATCGATATGCTTGTTCGAGTACCGATATGGTAGGTTGCAAAAGTGCATTTATTGCGGGAAAAATAAAGCCCAATGACTCTATTGATGATCTCAACCACCAGAACGGCTAGAAATCAATGCAAGGATATATAAACAAGCCTCGAAAGCTACATCAACAACTATTGAACCCATTTGCAACAATCCAAGCATATATCCAAACCCTTTAGCTATTAGAGTCAAATTCTTGTAACCCACTTGTGTAATCTTTCATTGTATTATCTTATTTCAAGTTTGGGGAGTGTTTAAGTGTAATTGGACAATCTATTAACCTTGTGAGAGGCATTTTTCAGATTGTCAATCTTCTTTGTATTTGAAAGAGTCTTGGTTAATCCTTGGGTAGAAGGATTAACCGATTGTAAGGTTTCCTCCTAATCCGAGAAAAGAGGACGAATTTCTAGTGAAATTGGTTGAAAATCCTTAGTGGGAGCTAAGGTACTGGATGTAGAGCTTGTTCTAAGCTTGAACCACTATAAATTGTCTTGTCTTCAATTTCCAATCTTTTAATTCACTCCTTTCAATTTTTAAAAGCCAATTCACCCCTTCTTGGTCATTTTTGATTCGATTGATCCACTTAACAATTGGTATCACATCCTAACTCTTTGAGGGACTCAGAAACACAAGAGAAGATCCTATAAGAAGATCAATCAACCTTAAAATCAAGCCATGACATCTACCTCTGGCCAAAACTTCTTTGAGTCACAATCGATCACCAAGCCGCCATTTTTCAATGAGGATAACTATCCCTATTGGAAAAATAGAATGCGGCTCTTCATCAAGTCTAATGACTATGTCCTTTGGGATGTAGTGGAAGATGGACCAAAAATTTCGATGAAGAGAGATGAAGAAGGAATGCTAGTTCCTAAAACAAGAGTGGAAATGACCGATGAAGATCGAAGAAGACTTCAAGTGAATGACAAGGCTCTTCACATCATCTTTTGTACACTTGGACCCTATATGTATGCAAAGATGTCATCTTGCACAACTGCAAAGGAAGTGTGGGACAAGCTATAGACCACCTACGAGGGCACCAACGATGTAAAGGAGACCAAGATTGAGATCCTTAATTTGAGTTATGAGAATTTCAAGATGGAGCCGGATGAGAGCATCTCCAAGATGTTCGACCAGTTCTCTGTTACTGTAAATGGTCTCAAGGGCTTCGGTTAGATCATTCCCGAAGATAAGCTACTCCAGAAGTTTCTTTACTCTCTTTCCAAATCATTGGATGAGAAGAGAACCTGTTGAGTGGATCGCAAGATCGATATAGACCAAGAGGGGGGGTGAATTGGAAATTTGAAGTTTTGTGGTGGAAATTGCAAATTAAAAATGATGGACAAGGGATTTAGAGTGGTTCAAGTTCCAAATGAACTCTACATCCACTACCTTAGCTTCACTAAGGATTTGCAACAATTCCACTAATTGCTCTTCCCCTTTTCTAGGACAAGGAGGCAACCCTTTACAATTTCGGTTGATTTTTCTACCCAAAAATCAACCCAATCCTCACACAAGTAAACAAAGGAATTTGTTGGCTAATAAGATATCTCTCAATACAAATGATAGCCCAATTACAAGCACTCAACCCAATTGAACAAGATATGAATGAAAATTACAATTGGGGTTTCTAGACAAAATGGGATTTTTGCACAATTGCTTGGATTTGATGTTTGGATGTTTGCTTTTGGATCAATAGTTGTTGTTGGTGCTTTTAGAGGTCTCTTTTATACCTTCTCATTGATTTCTAGCCGTTGTGGTTGTTGCACTCATCAATAGAGCCGTTGGGGATGTTATCTCACCACCATAAATGCAGTCTGCAACAACCCGTTTCGAAACGCGGGGTACCTGTTTCGGAACGGACTAAAATAGAAAGAGCCGTTGGGGTGCATTTAAGAGCCCGTTTTGAAACGACTTAGGGCCGTTTCGAAACACTTTTGCCACTGTCAAGGGCCATTTCGAAATAGTCTTGGCCCGTTTCGAAACACCCTAACGGTTTTCAGAAATTCGGTTAAAAACATCTTCAACGGTCATGTTTACAATTTAAACTGAAGAACTGTTTCGAAACGCTTGGCCTCGTTTCGAAACGGTTTTGCTACTGTCAAGGGTCGTTTCGAAACAGCCTTAGCCCGTTTCGAAACACCCTATTTATCTTTAAATATTCAGTTGAAAGTTTGTAACCGTTGTGCCCTTTTTAAATCAAATATGAAGAACAGTTTCGAAACGTGTGAGACCGTTTCGAAACGGGTTCAAGTGTTCTTAAGCCGTTTCGGTACTCGTTTCGGAACAGGGGTTGGCAGTGATGAAATCGTTTCGAAACGCCTTAGGCCATTTCGAAACATGGGCTTGAAAATCACTGTTTTGGCTTTAAACACTTAGAAAAATATTTGAAAAACTTTGTTTTTAACTTGGGCATAATCTTAAAATTATATGGGGATATTTTGAGGACTTAAAATTCGTTTTGACATTTTCAATTTAGTCCTTAGGTTTTTAGTTATATCAAAATTAAAAT
This sequence comes from Hibiscus trionum, assembly GCA_030270665.1. NCBI lineage: Eukaryota > Viridiplantae > Streptophyta > Magnoliopsida > Malvales > Malvaceae > Hibiscus > Hibiscus trionum. Next base: position 31,196,823 of record BSYR01000026.1, on the reverse strand, counting down.
ATTTGTTTCACAATCTCCCCCTTTTTGATATAACAAAACCAAAGTTAGAATTTTTAAGAATTTTGAAAGTTTTGAAAATATTCTAACTCCCCCTTAATTTAAGATAGGTTTTTAAAGTTAAAAAAAATGTTTAACTTAAAATCCAAGTTGTAAAGCTTAAAAAACCTTTTAAAAATTTTAAAACGAATTTTAGTTTGTGGCTCTTAAATTTCTTCTCCCCTTTTTGTTAGATCAAAAAGAACAATGAAAGCTCATAGAGAAGACAAGGATTAGTACCAATAAGCATTAATAAGCAACAATAATATTAATTCATAATATCAAAATATCCAAAACATAACCAACATTTAAGTTCATAATAAAATCCGAAACAAAAGATCAAAAGCATAGGTTCCTAAAACATAATAAAACATAAAGATGCAATCTTAAACCTAAAAAGCATAGATAATATGATATGATATGATATGAAGATCCTAGGTCTCGTCATCATCATCCGAAGTATCATCATCGCTCTTGACTTGAGAACGGTGAAACTTCGTCCATTGCCCATAGAGAGTAGAGAAGGACAAATCCAAATTTGAATGGGAGGTCTCAAGAGTATGAAGACGATCCTCGACATTTTTCAAACGATTGTCCATGGCAGTAAAACCCGAAGCAATGCTAGTATCCAAAGCATTAAACCGCTCGGTAATGAGAGCCGTGAGAGCTTCATTGTTTCCAACTTGAACTTGCGGTTGAGGAGCAACGGGAGGAGGAACAGCTTCTCTATCAACTCTTTCCTAAACATCATTCACATATGTAAACCCGGACTTGCGAAGGGAGGACTCACCAATCTTGGTCTTGCGAGGTTCCGGAGAGTCGTAGGTACAATCGATACCAAGATCATTAAAGATGTAGCTCAAGATTGTGCCATAGGTAAAAGACTTCAACTCATTTGTGTCAATAAGCTTAATATTATTGACTATCTCGGCAAAAATAATTTTAGGCACATTAGGGCGCTCACCTCTACGGAAACATTCAAGCCAAAAATGATCAGTTTGACGGATATGAGAGTATTTACCTCCGGAAGGTCGAATGAACCAAGAAACCATCAAGTGAAGAACGCGATCGTGCACATCCAAAGTAAGTGCCCGACCGGTGAAAGTGCCAAAGTGACGTTCATCCTCAAGACCCTCATCTTTATGTTGAAAAATAGACTCCAAGAGAGCAACATTAACAACAAACTTTTTGCCCAAAATGAAAGATTCAATTCCTATAATCTCGGTTTTGGTCTCATCATGAATAAAACGAGCATTAGAGTAGAAAAGGAGTACCATGTGTTTGTAGCGAATATCCGGAATGCTCAAGAGAAAGATAAGATTCCACTCACTCAAACGGTCGAGATAACGGAATAGGAAACACTCGGAATTGAGGAAATCAAGATCAATGACACGTTCTCTACGAACTTCGAAATCCTTGACAAAAGAGAAGCGAGCACGCATCTCTGGAGTTTTAAGGGATTTCTGAAAAAGCAGAGAAAGATTCGGACGAATGCTCGAATCACCGGTTTGAACGGCCTTACGCTTTTTGTTAGCTTGTTCCGCCATCTAAAAACATTAAGCAAGTATATTTTAAAATTAAGTGTATGCATTGATATTTAGAATCAATCCAATAATAAATCCCACTTAGGTTTTTTTGAAACAAAATTAAAAACAAACAAAAAGATAAAAAGAAAACAGTAATAAAAATTAAAAAAAAATACGACTGAAAAATTTTATATTCGAATAATTTTTTTTGAGATTTTGAATTTTTTTTACAAGATATGGAAAACCCACAAAGGAAAACCTATAATTTATACAAAAATAAAATTTTCTAACCTAAGATTCGAACATAAATTGAAAGAAAAAGAAAAGAAAAAAATACCTTAGTTTGGGATTTTGGATGATTTGATGAAAATCCTTGCACAATGTTGATGAAACTTGCTTAGACTTGAGTTTTAGAGTAAAACCCCTCACAATTTTGTGAAAATCAATGAGTTTGAGAGGGTATTTATAGAGAGGGAGGCAGTTTAGGGTTTTAAAGAGTTTGATAAAAAGTGAATTTTAACATTAAAAGCCCTAAATAAAGCAATCCGCGATGCCGTTTCGGAACGGTCAGGACCGTTTCGAAACGAGACGACTAGGGTTTGACCGTTTTGAGACCATAGGCTGACCGTTTCGATACGGTGTTGACCGTATCGAAGCTCTGTTGACCCGTATCGAAACACGTTTCGATACACCCCTTGGCAGTAGCCAAAACGTTTCGAAACACCTTAGAGGTGTTTCGAAACGCCCTTCTCTCAGAACTGGATTTAAGGTATCCGTATCGAAACAGGGTCACCCGTTTCGATACACCTGGGCCTGGAAGTGCAAATGAGGCTCTAAAAGTGCAGAAAAATGAAGTTTTAATAGGCCTAACATGCATAAATGTCATGAATGAGCAAGCAAGACATATTCAAGCATAAACATACTCCCCCTAGCTATAAACATGGATGAAATTAGGAGACTAAGCATACAAACATGGCATTTCACAAGATCAAGCATATTGAAGCACAAAAGAGGTCCTAAAAGGTCAAGATAGGCTAGCTAGACCTAACTCTCTCCTAAGGGACCAAAAACGCTCTTTGTCTAAGGGTTTTGTAAATATGTCCGCTAATTGATTCAAGGTGTCTACGTACTCTATAACCACATCTTCCTTAAGGACATGATCTCTAATGAAATGATGCCTTATTTCTATGTGTTTGGTTCTAGAGTGTTGGATGGGATTTTTAGTTAAACATATTGCACTGGTGTTGTCACATTTTAGGGGTATAGTTTCAACTTTAATTCCATAATCTAAGAGTTGTTGCTTCATCCAAAGGACTTGAGCACAAAAACTCCCTAAGGATATGTACTCGGCTTCGGTGGTAGATAAGGCTACACTATTTTGTTTCTTAGAGAACCAAGATATGAGCATACTACCTAAGAATTGACAAGTTCCCGAAGTACATTTCCTATCAATTTTGCAACCCCCATAATCCGCATCCGAGTAAGCATGAAGGTTGAAGGTAGAGTCTCTAGGATACCAAAGACCTAAACAAGGAGTGTCTCTAAGGTATCTAAAGATTCTCTTAATGGCTATAAGGTGAGACTCTCTAGGACTAGCTTGAAACCTAGCACACAAGCAAACACTAAACAATATATCCGGTCTACTTGCGGTAAGGTAAAGCAAAGATCCAATCATAGAATGATAAAGCTTAGAGTCAACACACTTACCTCCTTCATCTTTGTCAAGCTTTGTAGATGAGCTCATAGGAGTGGCTTGAGGCTTTGCATTCTCCAAGTCAAACTTCTTGAGCATATCCTTTATGTATTTTGCTTGGTTGATGAAGGTGCCATCCTTCTTTTGTTTGATTTGGAGTCCCAAAAAGAATGAGAGCTCCCCCATCATGCTCATGTCAAATTCACCTTGCATTAACTTAGCAAACTCTTGACAATGACATTCATTAGTAGAACCAAAAATAATATCATCAACATAAATTTGAACTACTAAGATGTCATTTTTATACATTTTTATAAAGAGTGTAGTGTCCACCTTACCTTTTTCAATCAAAAAATTTGAAAGTCTTTCATACCAAGCTCTAGGAGCTTGTTTTAAACCATAAAAGGGCTTTGGTAAGTTTGAAAACATGATTTGGAAATTTTGAATCTTCAAAACCCGATGGTTGTTCCACATACACTTCTTCATTTATAAAACCATTTAAAAATGTGCTTTTAACATCCATTTGAAAAAGCTTGAAATTATGATAACATGTATATGCAAGCAACATCCTAATGGCTTCCATTCTAGCTACGGGTGCATAGGTTTCATCAAAATCTATTCCCTCTTCTTGAGTGTAACCTTGTGCTACAAGTCTAGCTTTATTTCTCACAATGTTACCACTCTCATCTAGTTTGTTCCTAAAGACCCATTTACTTCCTATTGTAGATTGATTACTAGGCCTACCAACTAATGTCCAAACATTACTTCTCTCAAATTGATTTAACTCTTCTTGCATAGCCATAATCCAAAAGTCATCTTTCAATGCTTCTTTTATATTTTTAGGCTCTATGCATGAGATAAATGCAACATGGTTCATTAATCTAAGAGAAGAACGAGTGGTTACCCCCTTGGATGGATCACCCAAGATTTCACCATCTTTGACATAGTTCAACTCCCTTGGGTAGCTCACTTCCTTTTCCTCAATAGCCAAGTCCTTCAAGGCTTCAAGAGGTGGATCTTGTGAGTCCTCTTCCTTTGTTGGAATCTCATCCTCCTTTGAAGTTTGACCTCCATCAAAGGCATTTATGATCCCTACATCATTATCATCACAAGAATCCTTCCTAGGAAGGAGGTTATCATCGAATACAACATGAACAGATTCTTCTACTACTAAAGTTCTTTTGTTAAATACTCGATAGGCTTTAGAGGTTAAAGAGTAACCTATAAAAATGGCTTCATCACTTTTTGCATCAAATTTACCTAAGTTATCTTTTCCATTATTTAAAACAAAACACTTGCACCCAAAAGGGTGGAAATAGCTAATGTTAGGCTTTTTAGATTTTAAAATCTCATAAGGTGTTTTCTTTAAAATTGGCCTAATCATTACTCGATTTACAATATAACAAGCGGTGTTTGTGGCTTCCGCCCAAAAATATTTAGGTAAATTGTTTTCACAAAGCATAGTTCTAGCCATTTCGTGTAAAGTTCTATTTTTCCTCTCAAATACCCCATTTTGTTGAGGAGTTCGAGGAGCCGAAAAATTATGGCTAATACCATTTTCATTTAAAAATTCTTCAAACCCTAAATTTTGAAACTCGGTTCCATGATCACTTCTAATATGTGAAATTCCAAGTTCAAGATCATTTTGGGTTAATTTTGAAAATGTGATGAATTTTTCCAAAGCCTCATCTTTAGTACTTAAAAAGAGAACCCAAGTAAATCTAGAAAAATCATCAACTAGCACAAAAGCATAAGACTTACCACCCAAGCTCATAGTCCTAATTGGCCCAAATAAATCCATGTGAATTAGTTGTAAGCATCTACTAGTAGAAACATCATTAATGGATTTAAAGGAAGACCTATGTTGTTTACCCTTTGAGCATGCATCACAAATTTTATCATTTGAAAATTTTATCTTGGGTAAACCTCTAACTAGATTTAGAGAGACTAGTTTTTCCAAAACACTTATGCTAGCATGTCCTAGCTTCCTATGCCACAACCATGCATCATTTTCATTTTGAGCAACTAAGCAAGCATGAGATGTATGAATGTCATCTAGATGCACCATGTATATATTCCCTATGCGATGACCTATGAGCATAATATTATTAGATTTAATGTCTACAATTTTGCATCCATTTTTATCAAATAAAACATTAAATCCTTTATCACACAATTGACTTATGCTCAATAAATTATGTTTAAGACCATCGACATATAAAACATTTTCAATGAGAATAGTAGAGTGATTACCTATGGAGCCAATACCTTTAATGTGGCCTTTGGAGTTGTCACCAAATGTTACTACTCCTCCAATTTTTGGCTTTAGATCCATGAATCGACTCTTGTCTCCGGTCATGTGCCTCGAGCATCCGCTATCAAGGTACCATGAGTTTTGACTTTGTGCTTTGGCCTTGTAGCAATGCTCCCCCTACAAACAAAGATATTAAACCTTGGTTTTTGGTACCCAAATCATTTTGGGTCCATGAGTGTTAGCTCCCAAAACCTTGGTTCCCTTAGGAATCCAAGATGACATAGCAATAATATTATTAGATTTAACAAGTTCCTTAGGAACCCATACACTTCTAATTCTTTTAGCTCTACTATGTCTAGGATAGCTACCTTGTTTGTAGTAGTTAGTCTTTTTCTTAGGTTGGTGTGTTCTAGAGGATTCTCCTACTTCATGCTTGACACTACCAACATTTTTAAAGACTTTTTGAGCTCATTTAGCTCACCCAACACCTTTTGGTGTTCACAATTACATTGAGATAAAAGATTATTAAGATCAACATTTTCATCTTGAAAGAATTTAAGTTCATCTTTTAATCCTAATATCTTTTTCTCAAATTTAGAATTAGCTTGAGTAAGTGAGTCATTTTTCTCATTTAATTCTAGAATAATCTTTTTATTCCTTATAACCGACTCCTTATATTTCTCAACTAATTCATCATAGACCTCTTGTAACTCATCATATGCATCATTTAATTCTTCATATGAAAAATCTAAAGTAGATGAGTTAGAGGTTACCATGGAGGAATCTTCCTCAAGTGCCATGAGGCAAAGGTTAGCCACTTCTTGTTCGTCATCCTCCGATGACTCCTCATCACTCCAAGTAGCAACCTTGGCTTTGAGCTTTTTCCTCTTCTCAAAGCCCTTCTTCTTGAGTTGAGGGCACTCCGAACGTGTGTGGCCGGGTTGTTTGCACTCAAAGCAAATGATTGGATCCTTTCCATCTTCCTTGTTCTTGCTTTTGAAGTCCATCTTCCTTTGGATTTTTCTTCCCCGGTTGGACCTCATAAAGCGTGAGAATCGTTTGACTATGATAGCCAACTCTTCAAGTTCATCCTCCTCACTAGATGAGCTCTCATCACGTTGTGAAGTTTTATCCTTGAGAGCTATTCCCATCTTCTTCTTCTTCTCAACCTCAAGCTTCTCTACCCTTTTCTCTTCTTTCTTCTTCTCATCTTCCCTTCCTTGCTTCATGATCTCATGAGTAAGGAGAGAGCCCACAAGCTCATCAAGCTTCAAGGTTTTTAAGTTCTTTGCTTCGATGATAGCGGTTCTCTTCCCATCCCAAGACTCGGGAAGTGAATAGAGTAGCTTCCGAACAAGCTTGTCTTCCGGTATGATCTCCCCAAAGCCCTTTAGACCATTGACAATCGTGGAGAATCGATCAAACATCTTTGACACCGTCTCATCGGGCTCCATCTTGAAATTTTCATAACTAAGATTGAGAATTCCAATCTTAGTTTCCTTGACATCATTGGTGCCTTCATAAGTGGTCTCAAGAGTGTCCCACACTTCTTTGGCACTTTCAATTGATGAGACCTTTGAGTAGATGTCCGGACCGAAAGCACAAAATAACATGTGGAGAGCTTTATCATTGACTTGAATCTTTTTCCTCTCCTCTTCACTCATTTCCACTTTCTTCTTTAGCACCATCTTGCCTTCACCATCTTGCTTCAATGGAATATATGGCCCATCCTCAATGACATCCCACACAAGATAGTCATTTGACTTGATGAATAGACGCATTCTATTCTTCCAAAAAGAATAGTTATCACCGTTGAAGAAGGGAGGCTTTGTAGTGGATTGTGACTCGTACATGCCGGAACCGGAGGTTGAAGTCATCTCTTGATATTTTGTTGATCACACTCTTCCAAGGATCTCCTCTTGTGGTTGTTAATCCTCAAAGATTTAAGCTCTGATACCAATTGTTGAGTGGATCGCAAGATCGATATAGACCAAGAGGGGGGGTGAATTGGAAATTTGAAGTTTTGTGGTGGAAATTGCAAATTAAAAATGATGGACAAGGGATTTAGAGTGGTTCAAGTTCCAAATGAACTCTACATCCACTACCTTAGCTTCACTAAGGATTTGCAACAATTCCACTAATTGCTCTTCCCCTTTTCTAGGACAAGGAGGTAACCCTTTACAATTTCGGTTGATTTTTCTACCCAAAAATCAACCCAATCCTCACACAAGTAAACAAAGGAATTTGTTGGCTAATAAGATATCTCTCAATACAAATGATAGCCCAATTACAAGCACTCAACCCAATTGAACAAGATATGAATGAAAATTACAATTGGGGTTTCTAGACAAAATGTGATTTTTGCACAATTGCTTGGATTTGATGTTTGGATGTTTGCTTTTGGATCAATAGTTGTTGCTGGTGCTTTTAGAGGTCTCTTTTATACCTTCTCATTGATTTCTAGCCGTTGTGGTTGTTGCACTCATCAATAGAGCCGTTGGGGATGTTATCTCACCACCATAAATGCAGTCTGCAACAACCCGTTTCGAAACGCGGGGTACCTGTTTCGGAACGGACTAAAATAGAAAGAGCCGTTGGGGTGCATTTAAGAGCCCTTTTCGAAACGCCTTAGGGTCGTTTCGAAACACTTTTGCCACTGTCAAGGGTCGTTTCGAAACAGTCTTGGCCCGTTTCGAAACACCCTAACGGTTTTCAGAAATTCGGTTAAAAACATCTTCAACGGTCATGTTTACAATTTAAACTGAAGAACTGTTTCGAAACGCTTGGCCTCGTTTTGAAACGGTTTTGCTACTGTCAAGGGTCGTTTCGAAACAGCCTTAGCCCGTTTCGAAACACCCTATTTATCTTTAAATATTCAGTTGAAAGTTTGTAACCGTTGTGCCCTTTTTAAATCAAATATGAAGAACAGTTTCGAAACGTGTGAGACCGTTTCGAAACGGGTTCAAGTGTTCTTAAGCCGTTTCGATACTCGTTTCAGAACAGGGGTTGGCAGTGATGAAATCGTTTCGAAACGCCTTAGGCCGTTTCGAAACAGGGGCTTGAAAATCACTGTTTTGGCTTTAAACACTTAGAAAAATATTTGAAAAACTTTGTTTTTAACTTGAGCATAATCTTAAAATTATATGGGGATATTTTGAGGACTTAAAATTCGTTTTGACATTTTCAATTTAGTCCTTAGGATTTTAGTTATATCAAAATTAAAATATTTGTTTCACAGAACCGCAATCATCGAGGCCAAGAATTTGAAGACTTTGAAGCTTGATGAGGTTGTGGGATCTCTCCTTACTCATGAGATCATGAAGCAAGGAAGAGAAGAAGAAAATAGAAGAGAAGAGAAAAGAGTGAAGAAGCAAGAGGTAGAGAAGAAGAAGCAAGGAATTGCTCTCAAGGCATCTCAAGAGGAAAGCAATTCTAGTGAGGATGAGTTTGAGGAGTTGGCTATGATAGCCAAGAGATTATTTCGGTTTATGAAGTCCAACCGGGGTAGAAAGTTCCAAAGAAGAAAAGACTTCAAGAACAAGAAAGAAGAAGAAGAAGAAAAGGATCAACTCAATTGTTATGAGTGCAAGAAGTCAACGCACATAAGATCGAAATATCCTCAACTAAAAAAGAAGGGGTTCGATAAGAAGAAAAAGCATAAATCCCATGTTGCTACTTGGAGCGATGAAGAATCATCATCCGATGAAGAGTACGAAGTGGCTAATCTTTGCCTCATGGCTATTGATGATGATCCTAAGGTAAACCCTAACTCATGTACTTTCGATTTTACATATGATGAACTTTAAGATGTATATGATGAGTTGCAAAAGGTTTATGATGAGTTGGTCGAGAAATATAAGGAGTTGGTTTCGAGAAACAAGAAAATAATTTCTGATTTGAAAAACCAAATCTATTCCCTTTCTACGACCAACTCGGAACTTGAAAAGAAGATTGTGGATTTACAAGATGATTTAAAGTATTTTCAAAATGAAAATGTGGATTTGAACAATCTTCTTTCAAAAGTTTATGATGATCACCACAAAGTGGTGAAGAGCTTAAGGCTTCTCTAAACGTAGTTGGGAAACAAGATTTTGAAAAAGCAAGCTCTTCAAAACCCAACTATGTGAAGAGAAACTTTAATGGCTACAAACAAAGAGGCTCTCAAAGGCATCCTAAAGGTAAAAAGGTTAGAAATGTATGGTTCCTAAGGAACTAGTAGTTTCTAATAATATTAATGATATTGCTTCTTGGATTCCTAAGGGAACCAAGTATTCGGGAGCTAACTCACATGAACCCAAAATGATTTGGGTACCAAAAATCAAGAACTAATCTTTGTTTGTAGGGGGCATTGCTACAGGGCCAAAGCTTCAAGTCAAAACACTTTGTACCTTGATAGTGGATGCTCAAGACACTTGACCGACGACAAGAGTAGATTCGTGGATCTAAAGGCAAAGAGTGGTGGTGTGGTTACATTTGGTGACAACTCCAACGGCCACATTGAGGGTATAGGTTCCATCGGTAATCTCTCTTTTATTCTTATTTAAGATGCGTTATATGTCAATGGTCTAAAGCATAACTTGTTTAGCATTAGTCAACCATGTGATAAAGGTTTTAATGTTATTTTTGATGTTAATGGTTGCAAAATTGTGAACATCAAAACAAAGAAAATAATGCACATTGGTCATCACATAGGTAACATATACACGGTGCATCTAGATGACATTCATACATCACATGCATGTTTGGTTGCTCAAAATGAAAATGATGCATGATTATGGTATAGGAAACTAGGACATGCTAGCATAAGTGTTTTAGAGAAATTGGTTTCCTAAAATCTAGTTAGAGATTTACCTAAGCTAAAATTATCCTTAGATAAAATTTGTGATGCTTGTGCTAAAGGTAAACAAAAACTAACTTCTTTTAAATCCATTAACGATGTTTCAACTAGTAGAGTTTTACAATTGATCCATATGGATCTCTTTGGGCCTATTAGAACAACTAGCTTGAGTGGAAAATCATATGCCTATATTTTAGTTGATGATTTCTCTAGATACACTTGAGTTCTCTTTTTAAGTACAAAAGATGAGGCTTTAGAAAAGTTCATCACATTTTCAAAAGTAACTCAAAATGACCTTGGTCAAAACATAACTTATATTAGAAGTGACCATGGGACGAAATTTCAAAATCTAGGTTTTGAGGATTTTTGTAACTCTAATGGTATTAGCCACAATTTTTCCGCACCTCGCACTTCTCAACAAAATGGGGTAGTTAAGAGGAAAAAATGTACTTTAGAAGAAATGGCTAGAACCATGCTTTGTGAAAACAATTTACCTAAGTATTTTTGGGCGGAAGCCACAAACACTGCTTGGTATATCATAAATCATGTAATGATTAAGCCAATTTTAAAGAAAACTCCTTATGAGATTTTAAAGTCAAAGAAGCCTAACATTAGCTATTTTCATCCTTTTGGATGCACGTGTTTTGTTTTAAATAATGGAAAAGATCATTTAGGTAAATTTGATGCAAAAAGTGATGAAGCTAATTTCTTAGGATATTCTTTAAACTCTAAAGCCTATCGAGTGTTTAATAAAAGAACCTTAGTTGTAGAAGAGTCTATTCATGTGGTTTTCGATGATAACCTCCTTCCGAGGAAGGATTCTTGTGATAATGATGATGTAGGGATCATTGAAGCTAATGATGTGGACAATCATTAAAGGTGGATGAGGTTCCAATCAAAGAAGAAGAAGCAAAAGATCCTCCCATAGAATCCTTGAAGGACATGAATCTTGGTGAAAAGGAAGCGAGCTACCCAAGGGAACTCAACTATGTCAAAGATGGTGAAATCTTGGGTGATCCATCCAAGGGGGTAATCACTATATCCTCTCTTAGATTGCTTAATAATGTTGCATTTATTTCATGCATTGAGCCTAAAAATATCAAATAAGCATTAAAAGATGATTTTTGGATATTGGCCATGCAAGAAGCACTTAATCAATTTGAGAGGAGTAAAGTTTGGACATTAGTTGATAGGCCTAGTAATAAGTCTACTATAGGAACTAAATGGGTTTTTAAAAACAAACTAGATGAGAGTGGTAACATAGTGAGGAACAAGGCTAGACTTGTTTCTCAAGGTTATATATACTCAAGAAGAGGGAATCGATTTTGATGAAACCTATGCACCCGTAGCTAGAATGCAAGCAATTATGATGCTTCTTGCATTTGCATGTTATTATGAATTCAAGCTTTTCAAATGGATGTTAAAAGTGCATTTTTAAATGGTTTTATTGATGAGGAAGTGTATGTTGAACAACCACCCGGTTTTGAAGATCTGATTTATCCAAACCATGTTTTTAAATTAACTAAAGTTTTATATGGTTTGAAACAAGCTCCTAGAGTTTGGTATGAAAGACTTTCAAACTTTTTGGTTGAAAAGGTTTTGAAAAGGCAAGGTGGACACTACACTTTTCATTAAAAGAAATGGCAATGACATATTAGTAGTACAAATTTATGTTGATGATATAATAGTTGGTTTTACAAATGAGTTTTATTGCCAAGAATTTTCTAACTTAATGCAAGGTGAGTTTGAGATGAGCATGATGTGGGAGCTTTCATTCTTCTTGGGGCTCCAAATCAAGCAAAGGAAGGATGCCAAATTCATCAATCAAGCTAAGTACATCAAGGATATGCTTAAGAAGTTTGGCTTGGAGAATGTGAAGCCTCAAGCCACTCCAATGAGCTCATCAATTAAGCTTGACAAAGATGAAGGAGGTAAGTGTGTTGACTAAGCTTTATCGTTCAATTATTGGCTCTTTGCTTTACATTACCACAAGTAGCCCCGATATCATGTTTAATGTTTGCTTGTGTGTTCGGTTTCAAGCTAGACCTAGAGAATCACACCTTGTAGCCATTAAGAGAATCTTTAGATACTTTAGAGACACATCTTGTTTACGTCTTTGGTATCCTAGAGACTCTTCCTTTAACCTACACGCTTATTCTGATGTGAATTATGGGGGATGTAAAATAGATAGAAAAAGTACCTCCGGAACTTGCCAATTCCTAGGTAGTATGCTCATATCTTGGTTCTCTAAGAAACAAAATAGTGTAGCCTTATCACCACCGAAGCAGAATATATATTGGTTGGAAGTTGTTGTGCTCAAGTCCTTTGGATGAAGCAACAACTCCTAAACTATGGAATTGATATAAGTACCATACCCCTTAAGTGTGACAACATGCCATATGTCTCACTAAGAATCTCATCCAACATTCTAGAACCAAGCACATAGAGATAAGACACCATTTCATTAAGGACCATGTCTTAAAGAATGATGTTGTTCTAAATTATGTTGATACCTCAAACCAACTAGCGGATATCTTTACAAAACCATTAGACAAAGAACATTTTTGGACCCCTAGGAGAGAGTTAGGTCTAACTAGCCCATCTTTAACTTTTAGAGCCCTTAAGTGTCAAAAATTTGCTTGAATTTGAATGATGATCTTGTTTATGCAATTTTGCCTTTTGATGCATCTATGCTTGTTGCTAGGGGGAGTATGTATCTGTTTTAGTCCATAAATGTTTCTCATTCATCATATACATGCATTTAGGATCCTTTAAAATCAAAATTTTGAACTCAAGTCAGCTAAAAAATGCATTTCTAGTAAAAGGGTATTGATACGAAAAATGATACAAAGGAAAGAATTGCATACATTGTTTTTGAATGGTTTTGATGTTTTTTATACTCAAGTCAGCTAAAATTTATTTTTATACTTGGATCGAATGTGATGATAATTGCATACATTGTTTTTGAGTGGTATTGATGTCTTTCAGGTTATTATGGGGCTGAAAAAGTGACAAAGGAAAGAATTTCCTTCTAGTTCATCCAATACCAATTCGGAAAATGAGGGTATTACTAAACCAAACCTTGGTTTCATTATTCAAAATAGTTTTCAATCCCCTTCGCTATGACCCATTATAAACAATACCAAGCTTTTTCAATCCGGGATGAAAGAGTTGTTTCAATCCCTTTTCTAAACTCCGAACGTTTTAAGTTCAAATATTTTGGATTGTTACAAAAATGGAAATTCATGACTTTTCTAAGTGTACCCCCAATTTTGTATCGAAATCTTGTTTTGATTTTCTTTGCTAATGCTTGTTGCATCCATGATCAAGCTAGGGAAAGTGTAATTGCCATTCAATCCTATCTTATGGGCAAGAAATTTCTAATTGACCAAAGTGTTTTATGTTGCAACGCCCCAGTTTTGGGCCTAGGAGTTTTTAGGTTAGGGTCGGGGTCTGTAAGACCGAGACTAGAGATCCGGGTTGGTACAAGATTGGTTCAGGAAAAACATGGTTCGGGAAGTGATAAAAATATGGGAAAAGTTTCTAAAATCCTTTTAAAATATATATAAGGTATTGATGAAGTCAATTTTGAAAAGTGACATGGGGAAAGTAGACATATCGGTTTGGTGACTAAATTGTAAAAATGGAAAACTATTTTTAAATGGCTATTTTGTAAATGAGGCAAAACTAAGAATATTTAGGGAACTAATATAGTTATAATCATCTATTCCTTTAATTGGCCATGTTTTAATTGTGTTTAATTATTATATTAAAAAGGGTTTTGATTAAAAATAGATTAACCTTTACAAATTCATTTTTGACGTAACTTCCATTTCTCTCTTTTCTTATCAGCCAACCATTCCTCTTCTTTCAAAAACCTCTAGAGATCTTTTCCTTTTCATTTTAATTTGATTTCCAAATGTTTTCTATGGAGTTTCCTCAACTTATCTCAATGGATTCTTGAAGATTTCAATCAAATCTTATTAATTGAAAGAATAACAAGGGATTAGAGGTGATTTTCGTGCTTCTCCTCTAATCAAGGTTCTTTAATGAAATTCCCAAGTATTTGGCTCCTTAATTGTGTTTCTTAAATCAATCCTTAAATGATGATTTTGTGTAATTTTCGTAATGGATCTGTTATGGTTGGTTTATGATTGATTTTAATCATGTTTTAGAAGTTTATTAATGTTGAGATTGAGGTTTAAGCATGGTAATCCCCAAACTATTTGGATCTCTAGCTGATTAGGTTGTTAGAATTGAGTTTTTATGGTGTTAATGTGATTTTGGGGATGTTGGAGGTATAAGGCTGATAATAGGATGATTTTAGATGTTAATCAATGGTTGGAAGTATTAGGTTTTGGCTGGGTTGAGTTTGTAGAGTAATCAAAGGTATTTTCGGTTGTTTCGGATGGGCGTTTTGGTGGTTTTGGGCAGAGCAACATGGTAGGATTTCTTGCTATAGTTTCTAATGCATTGAGATGCATTAATACTCTGTTCTTATGTGGTTTAAACATGGGAGAACATTTCAGAAGCAACCGATGAGGTTTCAGGAGCTGTAGACGCTTAGTTTTGCGTCAGTTAATCAAGGTTTCGCGTGTCGGTGAGTTAGAATGTGGATTTCAGCTTTGAAATGTTATAAAGGTGGTTTTGGGAGCTTAGATGTAAGCTTGAAACACTTGTCTAAGTTCAGAAGTAAGTATAAGGAATTTCTCTCTCGGTTGTGCTATTATGAAATGGTTTTTATGCACTTGGTTTTGAATGCATGTTACCTACTGTTAAAGAATGTTTAAAGCATATGGTTTTCTGTTCTTAATGATGTGTTGATGAAGTATGCACATGTTAAGTGATCCTTGTAAGTATACGTTTTATACTTGTGATTTAAAGCATGGTTTAATGCTTGAAAAATAATTTAATGATGATGCTTTCAAAACAATGAGGTATGTGATGAAACGAGAATTATATTGGCAAGTGATGTTATGAAATTGGTTTATAAATGTTATCAGATATAGTTAGCCGGCTATAAAATTGAGTGCACTATAAACAAGTCGCCTTGGATGTTGAGGGGTTTATACGGTGTATCGAATACTCCATCCAAGTACCCTAACGATTGAGGTGTGTGTTTGTGGTGTCCCGTCTCTCGTTAGTAGGGTTATACATATACCGATGAGTGGTGTTGAGGGGTTTATATAGTGTACCCAATACTCCACCACGGGTGTCACAACGGTGGAGGGTAGCTCCCGTGTGTGAACCTTGAGATGCCGGTGAGAATGTATAAAGTGTTGGGACAACACTTGTGAATCCGTTTATCCGATATGTTGTTTTTGAGAAATGAACTTGCCTAATGATCACTTGTAAGCCAATATAATTGATGATGTATCATGAGATGGTTTATGTTGTATATTGTAATTTATACATGTTTTACTCTTTAAGCTTTGCATATGGTAGTAATGCATGAGAAGACTTAAATTGAGTGTTAGCAATGAGACTTGTTGTTGATTCATTATACATGTTGCATAAGGTTTATTTATTATGCTGATTTTTTATTAAGGAAAATGCATGGTTTAAAAGGCATTATGGTTTTCAAATGATGATTTATGTTAATTGGAATGAGATTTCAATGTGGACTTGGAAAATGGTTTTAATGCATTGATGGTGTTTTGTTTTTGAGCACTCCTCACTAAGCCTTGTGTGCTTACGCTCTATTTTTTCCATCAATGCAGAGAATTGAGGTTTTGGAGGCAGTGTGGAGCAAGGGATCGCAAAAGACTTCATTTGAGAATGTATGTTTCGGTTTAGACTATACGTAATAAGGTCAATGGGGGATCCATTGTGTTTTGGGAGATTTGTGTAAACTCCCTATTTGAACAAGTTGATATTGTTATTTTAGACTTGTAAATGACCTTTGGTGATTGGTTTGTGCCTTGCTATGCATTTTGGTATCTTGCTTGGCTTGTTTACTAGGTTTCATGCCTATAGTTTACTTTTGATCTAAATTGCCATAAAATGATGTTGAATATGCCATGAATGTTTGAGGTTAAATGATGGGATATGTTGTATGTATGTTGGAAGCCTGCTTGAATGGTTATGAATGCGTTAAAGTGTGAAAAACCAGCAAAAAGTGACATTTCAGGTCAGGTGTTTCGATACGCCTAAGGCTGTACCGAAACAATGACCTTGAGATGGGCATTGGGTTTCAAAACGGGGAAGGGTGTATTAGAACGAGTCGAGTATTTTAGCTACTAGAATTTTTTGTACCGAAACAACTTCGAGGCTGTATCGAAACGAGCACATGTTTCGAAACACCCATGTCTATTTAGAAACATGGCGTATCGATACAGGGCTAAGTGTATCGATACACCCAGCTGTTAAGTTAGTTAAATGGAATCTTTGGAAAATTCTGTTTCTTTATGTTTTAATCCCTAAATGTTGTGGATGCAATTAAATGTGTTTGAATAATCAGATTGAGCTGAGTTTTGACACAATGGCATGTAACATGTCTAATTGAAGGATGGTAACCTAAAATTGGATGAAGTCCCTGTATTTTGCTAAAATTACAAATTGGTCCCTATTACACGTTTTTAATCAATTGAATGCATAATCGATATCCATTTGAGTTAATGTTTCTTCCTCTGCGAGTCTAAACACTTAGGGTAACAATGTGCATCTAGACAAGATAAAAAGAAAAAAATAGGATCATTTATTGAGGTAAACTTCCCGATTTACTTCAATATTCCCTGTGTGACCTGTTTGGTTCAGTCGCGCGTCTAGGCCAGGTCGAGGGGGTTACATTTGGTGGTATCAGAGCCAAGTTTGTAAAGAGTGGGATATTGGTAAGTTGATGGCAAGTTGATATGATTTGATTGCAAATTGTACGATGATGTTTGATTTGCATGGTGATTGCTTATATTCATGTTGACGAAGAGTGAATATTGTTGATGCCATGCATGGTGGTTGTGATGTATGTGTTAACTGCTATATGCATGTTGTTGGGAGTTGAATTTTGTTGATTGTTGTGCACGGTGCATGCGATATGTATGTTGTTTGCCTTATGCTATGCTTGGGGGAAATTGGGATACCCATTGCCTTATTACTGTAGTTGAAGTGTTTTAAGTTGAATTGGAAGTCTTTGATCCTTGCTTGAAGCTGGCCTGATTATTTAGTTTTGTTTTATTATCACGCCTTAATTATAATAGCATAATGGGACCGAGGAGAGAGCTGCGATAGGGTACGATTGCTGCTGCCGTAGGGCAGGGAAAATAGGAGAACGAGCTACCTACTGGAGGGAATCTACCTCCTCCACCACCTCCACCTAAGGGTGAGGAGCAAGGATAACATGAGCAAGCTGGGCCTGTGTTGGGTGATTTGACACCTTTAGTTCAGGCGATGACTGGAGCATTCTAGGCTACTGTTGCTGGAGTGCAAGTGCAAGCACCAGCTATTGGGAAAATAGGGTTGTCGTTAGAATGCTTGCATAGTTTGGGCGGTGTTGAGTATCATGGTTTGTCGCCTGAGGTATCCGAGGCTTGGATGGCCAGTACGATTCAGATTTTGGAAAAAATAAGGTGCAATGATGCACGTCAGCTGGGGTATGTTGTTTCACTGTTGCAGGGTGATGCTTACAGTTGGTGGATGACTGTAACTGCGGCTTTGGAGCCTAATGAAGTGAAGTGAGAGTTCTTTCAAGCTGCCTTTAAGAAGAAGTATCTAGGAGTTAGATACTTGGATGATAAGTAACGTGAATTCATGTCTTTGGTTCAGGGTTGCATGACTGTGGTTGAGTATGAGGTTCAATTTGTACGTTCGAGCCAGTATGCCCCTAAGTTGGTGCCGAGTGATAGGCATTATTTCGAACACTTCTGTTATGATTTGGTGCAGGAAGTGAAGACTTTCATGTTGGCCTCTGATTATACAGATTTTGATGTGTTGGCGACGCGAGCTAAGGATATTGAGCAGAGTTTGGGTTTGTCTTCTCGCGTGGGTGGTTCCAGCTCGGGTAAGAGAGCTGCGGATTCCGGCTCTGGTGGTGGACAGTTTAAGAGGCATCATGTAATGCCCCGATTTTGGGCCGAAAAGAATTTGAGGTCAATTCAAGGTTCGTAGAGTGTAGACTAGAGATTTAAGTTTTCGGTAGTGGTTCAGGAAAATCAAGGTTTGGGTTAAGAGAAAAATATGAGAAAATACGTAAAAATCATTATTAATTATATAAATGGTTTTGGTAAAATCAATTTTAATAAAAAGATTTTGGAAGTGGGACATTTTGAGTTAGTGACCAAAATGTGATTTTTTACAAAGTTTATATAGTGACTATTTTGTAAAAGGATTGGAACTTTGAATCTTTAAGGAGCTATTTTAACTAATTGTTTTTATCCGATTTCTCTCTTAATTGGAGAATTTTAAAAGGTATTAATTAAAGATTAAAAGGGTTTATTAAAAGAATAGTTGACTATTTCATTAAAAATACATTTTACGTCATTTTCTCTCATTCTATTTTCTCTCAAAGTTTTCCTTCAGCCAAACACTCTCCATATTCAAGAAACTTGAGGTAATGCTCTTGATTTACTGAGTTTTTGATTTCTAAAGGATTCTTAAATCTTGGTTTACAAAACCTTATTGTTTTCCTTTGATTTTTCAAGAAAAACACATCCAATTGAGAGAGATTTCATTCGTTAGAGGTAAGGTTCGTTCTACTCCTCAAATGACCTGTTCTTTACTGAAATTCCCAAATTATCAATCCTTTACATATGTTTTCTAAGTTGATTTGATGGATTAATCATGGAAATTTGGTTAAATTGAGGATTATTATTAAGATCTTGTGATTTTCGTAGTGTTACTGTTTTATTTGATTTGAGGCTGATATTAATCATGATTTGGATGCTAAATGATGTTGAAATAAAGGTTTTATCATAATAATTATGAGTTGGTTTGGATCTCTAGTTGTTGGATGGTTAGATTTGGGGTTTTTGTAGAGTTAATGTGGTTCTGGTGTTGCTGGAGGTATAAGGATGAAATTGGGTTGTTTTTAGATGATAATTGATGATTAAAATTGGATGGAAGTGTTAGGTTTTGGCTGGGTTGAGTTTGGAGAGTAATCGAAGGTGTTTTCGGTTGTTTTAGATAACCGTTTTGGTGTTTTTGGATAGCGCAACGAGGTTGCTTTGTTTACTGGTGGGTTTAATGCATTGAGATACATTAATCCTCTGTTCTTGTCTGTTATAAATAGAGGAGAATTTATCGGACGAGATTGGTGAAGTTTCGAGAGCTTGAATATGCTTCGGCAAAGCGAACGTGGTGTTGTCGGTGAGTGGAATTTGTTTTAAAAGCCTTTCAAAGACTTGAAAGCAAGGTTTGGGGGTTTAGGTTGAGTTTGAAAAACTAACCTAAATCTAAAAGTAAGTTTGAGACATTTTGCTCTCGTTTCTCGGTTTTTATCCCATTGGGTTTATGATCATGCTCTTGTTTTGAAGATAGAATTACACCTATTGTTTTATGCATGTTTTGAGAAATGATATTATGATTTTAATGATCCCATGAGATAGAATTGATATTTCAATATGATAGAACTATTTGAGAAATGCTATGCATTATTTATGCTTTTGAAATGGGATGAGAATGATTTAGAATGATGCATTGAAAAATTGTAGGTAATGATGTTTAAAATGAGTATATTGGCATGAGATGAGATTATTGTTACCTGATATAATTGGTCAACCAATAGGATGTGAAGTGCACTATAATATACAAAATTCCTACGTGCTCTTTGGTTTGGGAAAAATGGGTAGTACCATCCCATTCCAAAGTGAGAGTGTGGTGATGAGAGATTCCACCACGATAGGTCTTGATGATGAGAGATTCCATCAAGCTTTGTGGCGATGAGAGATGCCGCCATGAGAGTCCGGTGATGTGAGATTCCACCGGGGTAGGACTTGACATTTTAGTCAAGCTATCCACATATCCGAGTAATGTTGCTAAATGCCAATATATGAGATTCACACGTATCTTCTTTATAAATAAATTTATGCATTGTGTTTTGCATATGAGAATATGATTTGAGAAATGCTGTATGAGATTTAAGCATGTGAGGCTTTGCCTTGAGATTTTGCATTTTGATGAATGCATGAGATAGATGGTACATGTGGTTTAAATGATGTGGTTTTGCTTTGAAAATGATTTCAAGCATGAGATAGAAAGAGCACAATGAGATAGAGATTTCTAAATGAGAAATGGTTTTAAAATACATTGTTGTGTTGGTTTGTTTTGAGCATCCCTCACTAAGCAATTGTGCTTATGCTGTCTTTTTCCAACAATGTAGAGAATTAGCATATTTGGGCAGCAAAGAGGCAAGAAGGATTCCAAGAAGTGCGGTTAAGCTCAAGTATGGTTTTACATTTGCTTATTAGTAATAATATTTGGCAATGGGAGGATACCTTGTTGTTTTGAGAGTTGTGTTTTGGAACTCCCTAGTTTGAGGCATGTTTGAAATGCCCTTAATGACTTGTAAATGACCTTTAATTGTTGGTTTATGCCTTGGTTTGTGTTTTAGCTCTTGAATGGCCTTTTTGCATAGGTTGCATGCCTATAGATTCCTTTGATGCATGTGGATATGCTTTGATGTTGTTTCTACTATGTATGATTGTAGTTTGATGCTTTAAATATGTTGTATGCATGTTAGAAGCATGTTGAATGGCCCATGTGTTTTGGTACACTCGTGCCTGTACCGAAATGGTGAGCCTGAAATGGCCTAAGGGTTTCGAAACAAGGAGGTCTGTTCCTGTACGGTTTGCTACTAGAAACCTCTGTTCTGAAACACCTGAAGGGGTGTTTCTATACGGGCCCATGTTCCGAGCCATGTGAACCTATTTCGGTATGCCTATTTCGATACATGGCAACCTATACCGAAACAGCAAGCTGTTAAGTTAGTTAATGGAATATTCTAAAGTTCTATTTCTTTATGTTTTAGTCCCTAAATGTTGTGGATGCAATTAAATGAGCATGGATGATTGTTTTGAGTTGAGATTTGATAGAGATGCATGTAATGTGACTAATTAAAGGTTGGTAACTTAAAAAGTGGAAAATTCCATGTATTTTGATGAATTTACAAAATGGTCCCTAAAGTATAATTGAATGCAATTGAATCCCAAATTGATGTCTGGTCAATTTATTAATTGTTCCGCTGTGATGTTAAACACTTAGGGTCATAATGAGCATCTAGACAAGATAAAATGAAAATAATAGGGTCGTTTATTAAGGTAAACCTGATATTCCCTCTGTGATTCGTTTGATTCGGTCTTCCGCCCAGACCGTGTTGAGAGGGTTACATTTGGTGGTATCAGAGCCAGGTTACAAAAGAATTGGGAGGTAAGGTTGATGTGATATTGTTGTTTGGTTGAATTCTTGATGAATGCTATGCACGGTGAGTGATTATGCCATGTTTTGATCATTTTTTGATCTATGTGAGATACACGGTGTTTGATAATATGAATTATGTTTGTTATATGCTGTTGGGGAAGAGGCTAAGGGTACCCATTGCCATATTATTACTAATGTAAAGAGAATTTTGGTTTTGATAAGTAAAACTTGAGCACCTTGGATTCTTGCTTTGGCTAGCCTGATTGTTTTTATTGTTGCATTCTTTATAGCTATACTATTTTGATAATGGGACCGAGACGAGAGCTTAGAGACAATGTGCGTAACGTGGTTGAGAATGAGATTCATGAGAATTTGCCTCCTCCTCCTCCTCCTCTTGGTGGTGAGGGAGCTGGAGCGGGAGCTGGTGTTGGAGGTGTTGGACCACAAGCAGCGCAAGGGCTAGCTACTGTTGATATGACACCGTTGATTCATGCTATAGCTGGGGCTTTTCAGACAACAATAGTGGGGATGCATGTGGCCGCACCTCAGCCTGGTGCTAATGCTGGTTTACCTTTAGAATGTTTGCGCAGTTTGGGAGGGACTGAGTTCTGAGGTCTATCTCCTAAGGGTTCTGAGGCTTGGTTTGAGAGCACCCAAAGGATTCTTGGACAGATGAGTTGCAATGATGTGCAAAAGTTGGGTTGTGTTGTCTCTTTGCTTCACGGAGAAGTTTATACGTGGTGGATGACCACCACTGCGGGTATGGAACCTGCCGATGTGAGTTGGGAATTCTTTGGAAATACGTTCAAGAGAAAGTTTTTGGGTGTTCGCTATCTTGATGAGAAGAAGCGAGAATTTATGGCCCTGGTGCAAGGAAACATTACTGTTTCTGAATATGAAGTTCAGTTTGTTCAGTTGTGCCAGTATGCTCCTAAGCTGGTTCCCAATGAACAAAAGATATGTGATCATTTTCTCTATGGGCCTGTGAAGGATGTTAAGACATACATGTTGGCTTCGGACTACACCGACTTTAATATCTTAGTCACTTGAGCTAAGGACATTGAGCAGAATTTGGGTTTGGCTGCTCGTTCGGGTGGTTCTAGCTTTGGGAAGAGGGCTGCTGAGTATGATGGTGAAAAGGATCGTTATAAGAAGCATAAGGATAAGAGGTATCAACCGGATCCTAGGAAGGGTGGTGGTAACCCTGGTCGTGGTCATCAAGGCTAGAATGCCTTTATTCGTACTTCAGAATGCAACCGGTGCGGTAGGAGGCACACGGGAGAGTGTTGGTGTAATCTGGGTACGTGTTGGAATTGTAGGTCATAAGGACATATGAAGCGTGATTGTCCACAACCAGTTAGAGAAGGACAAGCTCCGGTGTGAGCTGAGCCACAGAGAGGTCGTGGGCGCGGTCGTGGTAACTTTCAGCGTAGAGATGATGGGTAGAGGAATGTTGCTCATGTTGTTGCTGTTCAGCCTGAGGGAGGTGGACTGGCTAGGGTGTATGCACACTAAGAGGGAAGGAATGACACGGATGTGATCGCAGGTACCTTTACTTTGCAATCCTTGTCATTACTTTCTTTGATTGATTCTGGTTCTACTTATTCATACTTTTTGCGTGAGCATGCACAAGTGCTTGGTTTTCCTATTGAGTTGTTAGATGTTGGTATGTGTGTAACCAGTTCTTTTGGTGAAACGATTGTTACGAGGAAGTTGTATAGGAGGTGTCCTTTGTCTGTTCATGTTCATATGTTTGAGGTTGATCTTATGAAGTTTCCTTTCTATGGTTTCGATGTAATTCTTGGTATGGATTGGTTAACTGAGCATAGGGCTGTGGTTGATTTTGAGACCAAGCGAGTTTCGTTGAAACTTGCCGATAATTATGAGGTGGTGGTTGTAGGTGAGAATGTGAAATTCTTATCTAATGTGGTTTTGGCTCTTGAAGCGAGTCAGTTGTTGCATTTAGGATGTGAAGCTTTCCTGGCTTATGTGATGAATCCAAGTACAAAGGAGGTGCGAGTACATGACATATGTACAATATGTGAGTTTCCGAGTGTATTTCCAAAAGAGTTGCCTGGTTTGCTACCAAACAGAGAGGTTGAGTTTGGCATTGATTTGTATGAAAATACGACTCCAGTGTCTATTGCTCCCTATCGAATGGCACCTAAGGAGTTGAAGATGCAACTTCAGGAGTTGCTTGATCGAGGTTTCATTAGGCCTAGTGTTTCACCTTGGGGTGCACCAGTCTTGTTTGTAAAGAAGAAAGATGGCTCGATGCGTATGTGTATAGATTATCGTCAATTGAACAAGTTGACAATCAAGAACAAGTATCCTTTGCCAAGGATCAAAGATCTTTTTGATCAATTTTGAGCTGTTTCGGTGTTCTCTAAGATTGATATGAGATCTGGATATTACTAGTTGAAGGTAAAAGATGTGGATGTGCCTAAGACTACTTTTCGTACAAGGTACGAGCATTATGAGTTCTTGGTGATGCCTTTTGGTTTGACTAATGCCCCTGCTGCGTTCATGGATATGATGAATCGCGTGTTCCATGAGTTTTTGGATAGGTTTGTGGTTGTGTTTATCGATGATATCCTCGTGTACTCTCGTATTGAGGAGGATCATGATAAGCATTTGCGGATCGTGTTGCAAGATTTGTTGGAAAATTAGCTTTATTCTAAGTTGAGAAAGTGTGAGTTTTGGCTTATGGAAGTTGTTTTCCTTGGTCATGTGGTGTCGGCTGAAGGGATTAGAGTTTATCATCAAAAGGTTGAGGCGGTGATGAATTGGAAATCACCTAAGTCGGTTCGTGAGGTGTGTAGTTTCCTTAGTTTGGCAGGATACTATCGTAGGTTCGTGGATGGTTTCTCAAAGATTGATGCTTCTTTGACAAAGTTGTTACAAAAGGATGTTAATTTTGAATGGACAGAGGCTAGGCAACAAGCTTTTGAGAAGTTGAAGAAAGGTTTTGATTAAAAGAGATTTAGTTTACAAAATCTATTTTTGACGTAACTTCCATTTTCTCTCTTTTCTCATCATCCAAACATCTCTTTTCTCTCCTAACTTCCAGAGATTTTCATCTTTCCATTTCACTTTGATTTGCAAATGATTTCTTTGGTGTTTCCTCTATTTATCTCAAAGGATTCTTGAAGGTTTTTCAACAAATCTTGTCAATTGAAGGAATATGCAAGGGTTAGAGGTAATTTTCATCCAACTCCTCTAATCAAGGTTCTTTAATGAAATTCCCAAGTATTTGGCTCTCTAATTATGTTTCTTAACAAGGTTTTATGATTAATTTGATGAAAATGGTTAAAGCAAGCTTAAAATGGTGATTTTGAATGATTTTCGTATTGGATCTGTTTTGGCTGAGTTATGATTGATTTTAATCATGTTTTGGATGTTAAATAATGTTGAAATAAATGTTTGATCATATTAATCCTGAAACTAGTTGGATCTCTAGTTGATTAGGTTGTTAGAATTGGATTTTTGTGGTGTTAATGTGAATTTGGGGTTGTTGAAGATATAAGGATGCAAATAGGTTGATTTTGGATGTTAATTGATGTTTAAAAAATGGATGGAAGTGTTAGGTTTTGGCTGGGCTGAATTGGTAGTGTAAGCGAAGGTGTTTTCGGTTGTTTCGGATAGGCGTTTTGGTGTTTTTTGGCAGAGCAGCGTGGTAGGTTTCTTTGCTGGAGATTTTAATGCATTGTGATGCATTAACCCTCTGTTCTTGTGTGGTATAAACAAGGGAGAATGTATCGGAAGCAATTGGTGAGGTTTCGTGAGCTTCAGATGCTTCGTTTTGCGTTGGCTAGTCAGGTTTTCGCGTATCAGTGAGTGAGAACGTGATTTTCAGCTGTGAAACACTTTAAAGGTGGTTTGAGAAATTAGATGTAAGCTTGAAACGCTTGTCTAAGTTCGGAAGGAAGTATAAGGAATTTCTCTCTCGATAGTGCTATTGTGGGTTGGTTTATGCACTTGATTTTAAATCCATGTTTACCTACTATTTAAGCATGTTTTGAGTAAGTGATTTACTGTTTTGTGTGATACGGTGATGAAGGATGCACATGGTAAGTGATCCTTGTAAGTATATGTTTTATACTTGTAATTGAAAGCATGATTTAATGCTTTGGAAAATGAATTATTGATGATGTTTTGAAAACAGCGAGGTATGTGGTTAAATGCAATTATATTGGCAAGTGATGTTGTAAAAATGGTTTATAAATAAAATCAGATATAGTTAGCCGGCTATAGGATTGAGTGCACTATAAACAAGTCACCTTGGATGTTCATGGGTTTATACGATGTACCGAATACTCCATTCAAGTACCCTAACGATTGAGGAAAGTGTATGGTGTCCCGTCTCTCGTTAGTGGGGTTATACGTCTACCGATAAGTGGTATTGAGGGGTTTATACGGTGTACCAAATACTCCAGCATGAGTGTCACAACGGTGGAGGGTAGCTCCCGTGTGTGAACCTTGAGATGCTGGTGACAATGTATGAAATGTTGGGACAACACTTGTGAATCCGCGTATCCGATGTTGTTTTGAGAAATGAGCATGTTGATGATCACTTGTAAGCCAATATAATTGATGATGTATTATGAAATGGTTTATGATGCATAATGTGTAAATGCATGTTTTACTCTTTAAGCTTTGCATATGGTAGCTATGCATGGGAAGGCTTAAATTAAGTGTTAGCAATGGGATTTGCTGTTGGATTCATAATACATGTTGCATGAAGTTTATATGCTGATTTTTTATTAAGGAAAATGCAAGGTTTTGAAGGCATGATGGTTTTAAATTGATGTTTTGAAGTAATAGAAATGTGATTTCAATGTGGCCTTGGAAAATGGTTTTAATGCTTTGATGGTGTTTTGTTTTTGAGAACTTCTCACTAAGCTTTGTGTGCTTACGCTCTCATTTGTCCATTAATGCAAATAATTGAGGTTTTGGAGGCAGCAAGTAGCAAGGGATTCCAAAAGACTTCATTTAAGAAATTAAGTTTTGGTTTAGACTAAAGTAATAAGGGCAATGGGGGATTCATTGTGTTGTTGGGAGATTTGTGTAAACTCCCTTTTGAGCAAGTTTGATTTGCTGTTTTAGACTTGTAAATGGCCTTTGATATTTGGTTTATGCCTTACTTTGCATTTTGGTATCTTGCTTGGTTTGTCATTAGGTTGCATGCCTATAGTTTACATTTGATGCAATTTGCCATGATATGATGCAATTTGTCATTAGGTTTTGAAACACTCTACCCCGTTTCGAAACCTCCAAGCCATTTCAGGCTCACTGTTTCGGTACAAGCTTAGGTGTACCGAAAAACCTGGGCCTGTAATGACACTTTTTGCTGGTTTTTCGCATTTTAATCCAATCAAAGTCATTCCAACATGTTTCCAACATATTTAAGCATCAAACCTTAAACATACATGGCAACTTCAACATCAAAGCATGACAATAAGCATTAAGTAATTCTATAGGCATGCTACCTAAGCAAGATAACCACTCAAAAGCCAAAACACAAACCAAGGCAATTATCAACGAGTAAAGACCATTTACAAGTCATCAAAGGCATCACAAACTTGCCAAAAAAAGAAAGTTTCAAAATACACTCTCCCAAAACATTAAGGCATCCTCCCATTGCCAACTATCATTACTAATAGATAAACATAAAACCATATTTGAGCTAAGTCTCACTCCTTGGGATCCTTCTTGCTTCTTTGTTGCCAAAATATGTTATTTCTCTGCATTGTTGGAAGAAAAGAGAGCATAAGCAATAATGCTTAGTAAGGGATGCTAAAAACAAACCAACAACAACAATGCATTTTAAAACCATTTCTCATTTAAAAATCTCTATCTTATCATGCTCTTTCTATCTCATGCTTGAAACCATTTCAAAGCAAAACCACATGTATCATTTATCTCATGCATTAATCAAAATGCAAAGTCTCAAAGCAAAGCCAAACATGCTTGTCTATCATAAAGCATTTCTCAAAACATGATTTCATATGCAAATCTCATTTCATTAAATCATTTATAAACAAGGTACATGTGAATTTCATATATTGGCATTTAGGCAACATTACTCGAATATACGGATAGCTTGACAGAATCTCACATCGTCAAGTCCTACCTCGATGGAATCTCACATTACCGAACTCTCATGGCGGTATCTCTCATCACTAGAAATCTTGTTGGAATCTCACATCATCAAGACCTACCGTGGTAGAATCTCTCATCACTACACTCTCACTTTGGAACGGGATGGCACTACCCCCATTGCCTGAACCAAAGAGCACGTACGAATTTTGTATATTATAGTGCACTTCTCATCCTATTGGTCGACCAATTATATCTGGTAACAATAATCTCATCTCATGCCAATATACTTATCGTAAACATCATTTACCTATTGTTTTCAATGCATCAATATAAATTATTCTCATCCCATTTTAAAAGCATAAACAATGCATATCATTTTCTCAACAAGTTCTATCTCTTTGAAATAACAAATCTATCTCATGGGATCATATAAGCCATCAAATCATTTCTCAAAACATGCATAAAACAATAGGATTATATATATCTTCAAAACATGAGCATGATCATATAAATCAATGGGGTAAAAACCGAGAAACGAGAGTGAAACATCTCAAACTTACTTCTGGGTTTAGATTAGTGTTTCAAACTCAATCTGAACCCCCAAACCTTGCTTTCAAATCTTTGAAAGGCTTTAAAACGAATTCCACTCACCAAAAACACCTCTCTTGCTTTGCCGAAGCGAATTCAAGCTTCCGAAGCTCCCAAAACTTCACCGTTTGCTTTCAATACGCTCTCCCCTGTTTATACCACACAAGAACAGAGTATTAATGCATCTTAATGCATTAAAATCGCCAACAACTAAAACTACCATGTTGCTCTGCCCAAAAACACCAAAAATGCCTATTCGAAACAACCGAAAACACATTAGATTACTCTACAAACTCAACCCAGCCAAAACCTAACACTTCCATCCAATTTTAATCATCAATTAACATCCAAAAACAACCTAATAGCATCCTTATATCTCCAGCAACACCAAAACCACATTATCACAACAAAAACCCAAAATCTAACAACCTAACAACTAGAGATCCAATCTATTTCAGGATTCCTATGATAAAACCTTTATTTCAACATCATTTAACACCCAAATCATGATTAAAATTAATCTCAAATTAACCAAAACAGTATATTACGAAAATCTTGAGAAATCACCTTTCAAAGCTTGATCTAACCATTTTCATCAAATAGATTATAAAACTTCATCAATAAACACAGTTAGAGAGCCAAAGACTTGGGAATTTCATTAAATAAACTTGATTATAGGAGAGTAAAGGAAGATCACCTCTAACACAAACTTTTCTCCTTGATTGCAACGATTTAGATGAAAACCTTCAAGAAATTCATATCTAGTTGATGTAGAAATCCATGAGAATCATTTAGAAATCAAAAGTGGGTTAAAAGAGATAAATCTCTGGAGATTTTAGAGATGAAAAGAAAGTTTGGCTGATGGGAAAGTTGAGAGAAAAATTTAGGAGAAAAGTAGTTACATAAGAAAATGTTTTAAACTTTTAAAATCCCTTTTATTAAAACTCATTTAATAAATAAATTTATTAAATCTTTTTAAAAATAAAAAACAAGGGAAAAGGCTGATAACACCTTGGTGTAATAGCTCCCTCAAGATTCTAAGTTTTGGCCCTCTTTCAAAATAGTCCTTAAAAATAGATTTTACATTTTTACAAATTAGTCACTAAACCGAAATGTCAATCTTCCAAAAGTCATTTTCCAAAATTGACTTCACCAAACCCTTATATAAATATTTATATATTTAGAGGATTTTAGGATTTTTCCCATAATTTTATCATATCATGAACCTTGTTTTCCCTGAACTACTCCTGAACTAACCCAAATCTCTAGTCTAGGTCCTACGAACCCCCGAGTCAACCTTAAAGACTCTTAGGCCCAAAACCGGGGCGTTACATGAAGGGAAGAGAAATCAGGAGAACGAGGCACCTCCTGGTGGGAACTTACCTCCTCCACCGCCTCTACTTGGGGGTGAGGAGCAAGGATAGTATGGGCAAGCTGGGCCAGTGTTAGGTGATTTGACGCCTTTAGTTCAGGCGATGACTGGAGCATTGCAGGCTTCTGTTGTCAGAGTGCAAGTGCAAGCACCTGTTGCTGGGCAAACGGGGTTGCCGTTAGAACGCTTGCGTAGTTTGGGCGATGTTGAGTATCGTGGTTTGTCGCTCGATGCATCTGACGCTTGGATGGCTAGTACGATCCGAATTTTGGATCAAATAGGGTACAATGATGCACATAATCTGGGATGTTCCTTTTCGCTGTTGCAAGGCGATGCTTATAGTTGGTGGACGACTTTAACTACGGCCTTGAGCCTAATGAGATGGATTAAGAGTTCTTCCATGATGCTTCCAAGAAGAAGTATCTATGAGTTAGATACTTGGATGACAAGAAACGTAAGTTTATGTCTTTAGTTTAGGATAACATGACTGTTGCTAAGTATGAGGTTCAGTTTGTTCGTTTGAGCCAGTATGCCCTTGAGTTGGTGCCAAGTGATAGGCATCGTTGCGATCGTTTCCGTTATGGATTGGTGCAAGAGGTGAAGACTTTCATGTTGGCCTCTGACTACACGGATTTTGATGTGTTGGTGATGCAAGATAAGGATATTGAGCAGAGTTTGGGCTTGTCCTCTCGCGTGGATGGTTCTAGCTCATGTAAGAGAGCTGCGGATTCTGGTCCCAATGGTAGATAGTTTAAGAGGCATCGTGATCATAGGTATTGGTCTGAGCTGAGGCGAGGTAATGTTGGGCGTGGTATGCTAGTTCAAGGTAACAAGGTGAGGTCTGAGCAAAATGCCTATTTGGTTTGTGGATCGCGCGAACATTTGAGGCAGGACTGTCCTCGTTTGGCTCGAGAGGGACAGTCTCTTGCGGCTATGGCAGCTAACTCTTGTTGGAGTTGTGGGTCGGCTGATCATCTGAGGTGTGATTGTCCATTGTTGGCTGGAGGTAATCAGGGTAGAGAACTTGTAGTTGCACCTCAAAGAAGCCGTGGGCGCGGTCGTGGTAACTTCCAACGTAAGGAGGATAGTCAGAGAGCTGTAGAACATGTTGTGGCTGTTCAACCTGAGGGTGGTGGTCCTAAGAGGGTGTACGCACATCGCAAGGGATGCAATGACAGTGATGTGATTGCAGGTACTTTCACTTTGCAATCTTTGTCATTTTTATTGTAACCCCCTCGACTCGATCTGGGCGAAAGACCGAACTGAACAGATCACACGGGGAATATTGAAGTAAACGAGGAAGTTTACCTCAATAAACGACCATATTTTTTCATTTTATGTTTGCTAGATGCTCAATATTATCCTATGTGATAAACATCGTAGCGGAACGATTTGCGACTTAATCAGAGAACAATTAGGGACTCAATTGCATGCAAACATATTTTAGGGATCATTTTGTAATTTTACCAAAATTTTAGGGACTTCTTCACATTTTACATTACCAACCTTTAATTAGTCGCATTACATGATTCTTTGTTAATTTGCAGCTCAAAACAATCATCCAAGCTAATTTAATTGCATCCACAACATTCAGGGACCAAAACGTAAGGAATCAGAACTGCATAAGATTCCAATAACCAACTTAACTGTTGGTGTTTCAGTACAGGTTCCCCTATATCGAAATGCCCATTTTGGAACAAGAATGTGTGTTTCGGCACACGAGGCTGTTTCGATACAACCCCAAACCTATTTTGGAACACAACCTTCCAGTAGCCAAACGTATCGAAACACCCCTCCCTGTTTCGAAACCCCCAGGCCACTTCAGGCACCCTGTTTCGGTACAAGCTTAATTGTACCGAAAAACATGGGCATGTAATGACACTTTATGCTAGTTTTTCACACTTTAATCCAATCAAAAACATTCCAACATGCATACAACATATATAAGCATCAATCCTCAAACATCCATGGCATATTCATCAACATAACATGAGCATTTGCATCAAAGGTAAACTATAGGCATGCAACCTATTGTCAAACCAATCAAGATACCAAAATGCAAAGTAAAGCATAAACCATATACCAACAACCATTTACAAGTCTAAAACAACAACCCAAACTTGCTCAAAAGGGAGTTTACATAAATCTCCCAACAACTCAACAGATCCCCCATTGCCCTTATTACTTTAGTATAAACCGAAACATACTTTCTTAAATGAAGTCTCTTGAGACCCCTTGCTACTTAATGCCTCCAAAACCTCAGTTATTTGCATTGATGGACAAATGAGAGCGTAAGCACACAAGGCTTAGTGAGGAGGCTCATAAACAAAACACCATAAATGCATTAAAACCATTGTTCATGTCCACATTGAAATCTCATTTCAATTTACTAAAACATCATTTGAAAACCATCATGCCCTTTTAAAACCATGCACTTTCCTTAACCAAAATCAACATGTTTAACATCAAACCACATGTATCATGAATCATCAACAAGGTCCAAACCACACTCAATTTAAGTTTTTTCATGCATAGCTACCAGATACAAAGCTTAAAGAGTAAAATATGCAACATAAACCATTCCATGATACATCATCAATTATATTGGCTTACAAGTGATCATTAAACAAGTTCACAACTCAAAACCTCATATCGGATACACAGATTACAACAAGTGTCTACTCGACACTTCAAGCCATCTTAACCATAATTGGTGCATTCACAACCAAAGGTACTCTATCAACCGAGTATAATTACAACCCATAGGGACACCAACCCTTTCATCGGTTAGATGCTTTGCTATCTCGATTTGAAAAATATTTTTGAATCATCTCGGATTAGAAGGAAGAGAAATCTATCTTAAGATTGTTAGAAATATAACAATTCAAATTTGTAACAACCAAAAAACCAGCCTAGTTGAAATTGGATTCCGGCGATCGAAAATCCAACATCAGAAATTCAAATCATTGTATTGACTTTTGATCAAGTGGTAAAATATTGAACCTTAATTTAGTATTGTTATTGACCAAGGACTATATTGAAACCATTGAAACATAGTTTGGTGACTAAATTGTGAAAAATGAAACAACTAAGTAAAAGTACAACGAATGAAAAGTTGAGGGACTAACTGAGTAATTAATCCATCAAGGAGAGTAATCACCCCTACGTGGACATGTGGGGTGAAGTTTCTTCATTGGAGGGTTTGCTAATTAGCTATAGCAATTAAAGATAACATAGAAAAGAAAGATACACACTTACTCCATTAGGTAAACACCAAGCAAACACCTCCCCTTCTCCTACCAAGCATACACCTCAATTTCTAAACAAATTCAAGCTTTGTTTTCTTCGGTTTTTTTATCCTAAAATATTGTCATCGATCGGGTAAGTTTGAATTCTCTATTAACCTATTGAACCTTAATTTAGTATTTTTATTGACCAAGGACTATATTGAAACCATTGAAACATAGTTTGGTGACTAAATTGTGAAAAATGGAACTACTAAGGTAAAAGTATAAAGAATGACAAGTTGAGGGACTAACTAAGTAATTAATCCCTCAAGGGGATTAATCACCTCTACATGGACATGTGGGGTGAAGTTTCTTCATTGGAGGGTTTGCTAATTAGCTATAGCAATTAAAGAAAACATAGAAAAGAAGGATGACACACTTACTCCATCGGGTAAACACCAAGCAAACACCTCCCCTTCTCCTACCAAGAATACACCTCCATTTCTAATCAAATTCAAGCTTTTTTTCTTCGATTTTTCGATCCTAAAATATTGTCATTGATCGGGTAAGTTTGAATCCTCTAATAATCTATTGATTTCATGGCTAAATCATGTCCAAATTCATGTCTAAAAGTCATGAACCCTAAGGAGTTTTCATGGATTCCCTAGCTCAATTTATATTGTTTCCATAGTTGAATGAAATTAAGAATAAAACCATAGTTAGTGGAATTATTGAAAATATTGTAACCCTTGTTCCATATCATTTTGTTAGTTCATGGGCTTCAAGGTGAGAAATCGCCTAATCCATCAGAATCTAGCAAGTCAAGGAACGAAGAAATCATTATCCGGGAGCATTAAAAGCCTCGAAAAGTTCGGTGAGTATAGTCAGAGTCTCGAGAATGGCTAGGTGCCTTCTCGGTTTCATTATATATTGTTCTTTACATTACTAATATGTTACAAGGTACCATGACGTCAAAACGTCATAGGAGGCAGGATTGGTAAGCATCGGTAAGTTCATTGCATTGAATTATTGACCATCGAAACATTGCATTGACACGGACATCATCGAATCATTGCAAGGTTATATGGAACAATTGATATAGA
Organism: Hibiscus trionum; assembly: GCA_030270665.1. Lineage (NCBI taxonomy): Eukaryota > Viridiplantae > Streptophyta > Magnoliopsida > Malvales > Malvaceae > Hibiscus > Hibiscus trionum. The sequence continues at coordinate 31,162,739 of BSYR01000026.1, read as the reverse complement.
ATCATGAAATCATTTCTATTGAAATTGCCATTGTTATTGTTTTTGGCTTAATTCACTAGACCTTGGATTCGAATGGACATTGGATACAAATGACATGCCATAGAATTCATGAGCTCATTGGTACGGAGTGGACTACGGTCCTTGAGTTAAGTTTCTTATTGGTGATGTTGGCGGGATGAGTGCAATATTGGTCTTTTGGCGATATTATAGGATATGACTGCTCATTGATTGGCGATGTTGGTTGGGAATTCGTGTATCCACTAACTCATGAGCTAAAATTATAGAAATCATTGTTATAGCATGTCTTGAGATGCATTTATATTGAATTATTATAGTGGATACTATTGACACCCATTGTAGTGTTCATTGAATTGTTATTAACTACCTCACTAGGCAAAATAAGTCTAACGCATCTCATTTTCATGCATTTTAGGTTAACAGATATAAGCTTCAAGGATCAAGGAGGGAACAAGTTTTGCAAGTCACTTCACAAGTCCATGCAATGTTCCTTTCATTTATAAACTCCTAGAATGGTAGCATATGAACTAAGCATGAAATAGTATTTTGATGATGTTACATGCTTTGTCATGAATTTGATAATGTTGCTATGAAGATGACGTAAGTAATGTTGTGATGGAGTTTTTGAACCTGTTATATGTTGATTTTTATATGTTATGCATGTTAAACAAGGTGGAATGATATTTATATGTTATGCATGTTAAACATGGTGGAATGATGTTTATGTGTTGTAAGTCTTTGTTATTTGACTGGTGTAAGTTTTTGATATTTAAGTGGTGTAAGCCTTTGTTATTTGACTGGTGTAAGTCTTTGATATTTAAGTGGTGTAAGTCTTTGTTATTTGACTGGTGTAAGTCTTTGATATTTAAGTGGTGTAAGTCTTTGTTATTGACTGGTGTAAGTCTTTATTATTTGACTGATGCAAGTCTTTGAAACTATATGAGTCTATTGAAAGTGTTACGAATTCCGAATAAACATTAAAATTTTTAGACATGTATAATATGGATTGTATTTAATGAATATTATCTTAAGCCCGAATAAGAATTGATAAAAAAATATTTACATTTTGGTCCCGAAGAGTTAAGGGACTTAATTTCGTTTATTATTGACTTTTGACTATTCTGGAAACTTGCAAATATAGTAATCATGTATTGAACTTCATAATATACATATAGTTTTGATCCATGAATATATATATATATATATATATAGAGAGAGAGAGAGAGAGAATCTAATAATTACAAATTAGTCCTCAAGTATTGTAGGCTTAAATTGAGAAGGTTATTGTATTTCAAATATGTTAAAATTCGGCATGCAAGCTTTGTAGGAAATAAGTTTTGAACTTATGACATTGCAATCTGAATTGAGACATGTATGGTATGATTTATCGAAATGCTTCCTAACTTTGTGATTATTGCATTTTAGTTACAAAATTAGTAACACAATCCATTGATTATTGCATGTGTTGAGTGGATCGATCGAATGAAAATTGCCAAGAGGGGGTGAATTGGAATTTAAAAGTTTTGGATGAAAATGGTAAAATGAAAAATTGAAGAACAAGAGGATTTAGAGTGGTTCGAGCTTAGAACAAGCTCTACATCCACTACCTTAGTCACCACTAAGGATTTTCAACCAATTTCACTATTGGAATCTTCCCCTTTTCTAGGCTTAGGAGGAAACCTATTACAAAGATCAATCTTTCTACCTCAAAGATTGATCTTGAGACCCTCACAAGAATAAAGGAATACAAGGCAATAAAGGTATCTCTCAAAATACAAATTTGCCCAATTTACACTCAACCGCACACCCAATTTGTGAAATAAAGATATACAATGAAGAATTACAAAATTGGGTACAAGATGTGACTATTTAGCACAAGGGTTTGGATTGATTTGCTTGGATGTTGCTTTTGGGTTCAATAGTTGTTGTCGGTGCTTAAAATGCTTCCTTTTATACCTTCTTATTGATTTTTAGCCGTTTGGGTGGCTGACATCATAATTATAGCCGTTTAGACTTCATCTTCCCACCATAAATGCAATTCTGCAACTACCTGTATTGAAACAGTACCTACCTGTTTTCAAACACGACTAAAATAGAAAGAGCCGTTATATGCATTAAAGAGGCGTATCGAAACGTTTGAAATCATTTCGAAACAATAGGGGGTCGTTTCGAAACCTGTATCGAAACGGTTGAGCTCTTAAAATTCCAGTAGCAAAACGTTTCGAGACCACTATAGGCCGTATCGAAACGAGTACTTTACCTTTAAAAAAATTGGTTCTGACAAGCAACAGTCGAATACATTAAATGCCCAATTTGAAAATTTTTAACTCCCGTATCGAAACGGATAACTGCCGTTTCGAAACAAAATCAAAGTTTGTCTTGCCCAAATGAAGGTCGTATCGAAACGATATGAGGTCGTTTCGAGACTTGTTCAATTTGTAAATTTCCAGTGGCAAAACGTATCGAAACAATATGAGGCCGTTTCAAGACTTGTTCAATTTTTAAATTTCCAATGGCAAAACGTATCGAAACAGGCCTAAGCCGTATCGAAATGGCTATGCGAAATTTATAGTTTTAGCTTGAAAACACTTAGAAAATTTTATGGGAATTAATTTTAAATCTTAAAAACATTTTGGGTTAAATTTTTACTTGTCGATTTGATCTTTTTGAGAACTTAAAAACTTTATTTACTTTGCAAAATAATCCTTAAAATATTTGTTATATCAAAATCAAGTTAAGTTAAATTAAGGGTTTTACAATCTCCCCCTTTTTGATATAACAAAACAAAGTAATTTTTTTAAGTGAACCCCCCCTTATATTAAGCTAGGTTTTGTTTGAAAGAATTTAAAAATTTAGCTTAAACATTCCCTCCCCCTTTTTGTAAGATCAAAATCACAATAAGCTCAATACAATGAGAATGATAAAAATTGGCACGAATTTAAACCAAACAACAAAAATTATAATTCATAGCATAAGGTTCAAATCAAAATAACATAAATCCAAAACTCAAATCCTAAAACATGAAATCAAAGCATATGTTTAAAATAAGATAATTCAAACTCAAATCCTAAAACATAATAGGTGCATAATAAAAGATAAAGTCCTAGTTGATATGATATGAATGCAAGCTAGACTAGGGCTCATCATCGTCTTCATCTTCATCAATGTCATCGCCATCTTTCTCTTGACTCCTTTTAAAGTGTTGCCATTGGCTATAGAAGGCGGTGAAGGAGAGATCAGAGGAAGATTGTTGATTCTCAATAGCAGCAATGTGATTTTCCATACCATCAAAGTGATCCTCCAAGGCTTTGAACCGATTGTCCATGTGAGTACGTAAGCCGGTGAACTGGTCGGTGAGGAAAGCCATCATTGCAACATTATTAGGAGCTTGTGGAGCGACTTGACCTTGAGGAGGAGCTTGAGCTTGAGCACGTTCACCATGAGGGACACGAACCCAATCCTCACCATTGAAGCGAAAACTACACTTCATGAGTGTAGTCTCATTTAGCTTCTCCTTGAGAGGCTCCTCAATATCAAATGAGCAATCAATACTACAAAGAACAAAGATATAGCTTAAGACTGTACCATAAGTGAAGGAGGATACGTTGTTGCGATTCTTTACTAAGTGCACCATCTCCGCAAACATGATCTTCACAAGGTTCGGCTGTTGTTCTTGGCGGAAGCACTTGAGCCAAAAATCATCCACCTATCGAATGTGCGAAAACTTCCCACCGGATGGACAGAACCACCATGAGATCATTAGATGAAGAAATCGATCATGGACATCCAAGGTAGTAACTTGGTCGGTATGGGGATCAAGTGAACTCTCATCTTCAATGCCCTCATCTTGGAGACCAAGGAGATTGACAAGGGTAAATGGCTCAATACGAATTTTCTTACCCAAAAGGTATGATTCAAGGGCAACAACTTGGGAACAGTCGGTACTAAGGATACATTTTGCATTGGAGTAAAATAATAACACAAATTTTGGTACATGACTCCGGGAATGCTTAAAAAGGCCTTGAAATTCCAATGGGTTATAAGGTCATAATATCTAAAGTGAAATCGGTCAGAATCAAGAAAATCTATATCAGCTACTCGCTCGGGTCGAATTTTGATCGTTTGGTAGTATTTGAAAGCTTGTTGAGCGGTAGGGGTTAGAAAACTCTTTTTAAAAAAAGATAAGCGAGGTTTCTTCTAGGGAGGTTTTTCTCGGATGGTTCAGACCCTTGACTCTCTTCCGAAACTCTAGCTCTTTTCTTGTAGGTAGCCATCCTAAAAATATTAAGCAAGCAAAAATAATTATGTATGCATAAGAAATCCACATTCAATCCAAGAGTAATCCTATAATCAAGGTTGGATAATATACAATATAGGTTTAAAGAATATACAAAAAGGTTCAAAAACAAGTTTTTACTAGAAAATCATAGAAAAACGGTGTTTGAAAAATACGATTAAAGAAAACTATATTCGAATAATTTTTTTTAGATTTTTAGAAAATTTTTGCAAAAATATCAAAGCCCATAGTATATACAAGTAATATGTGCAAAAAAAAATAATTTTAAACTAAAGAAATCAAACGAAAATAGGAAAAATACCTTGAATTTGGGATTTAGGAGGAATAGATGGATGGCAATGCAAAAAGTTGTTGAAGCTTGCTTAGGATTGTTGTTTAGAGCAAAACCCCTCAATTTGTGTGTAAAAATGATTAGGTTTAGTGAGAAATTATAGGAAAAATTAGGTTAGGGTTTGAAAAGAGTTTAGGTTTTGATAAAGTTCCTTTTTAAAGATGGAAAAGCATTAAATAGCCTTCACAGTGAGTAACCGTTTCGATACGGTTACGAGCGTTTCGGAACACACGTTTCGAAACCAAAAGACGACTGTTTCGAAGCTCGGGGCCATTTCGAAACACAACATACCCGTTTCGATCCCAATGATTCCAGAGACGTCCCTTTCAAGGCCTGTTTCGAAACCTTTCCTACCGTTTCGAAACCCTTAAGGGAAAAAGCCCTTCATTAAGGTAGCCTGTATCGAAACAAGGTAACCCATTTCGATACACATGTGCAAGAATGTGCAGATTTGGCACAAAATGGCAGAAAAGTTGATTTTCAATCAACTCTAAATGCATGAACATGATATACGAGCAAGTTCTATAGGCAAAAACATGTGCATACTCCCCCTAACTATAAGCATAGAAACAATTAACATCAAAAACACATAAGCGTGCAAATCAAAATGGATTCAAGCAATTTTGCATAAAAATGCCCCTAAAAGGTCAAGAAAGGCTGGTTAAACCTAACTCTCTCCTAAGGGTCCAAAAACTCTCTTTGTCTAGAGGTTTGGTAAAGATGTCCGCTATTTGGTTTAAGGTGTCTACATATTCTAGAACAACATCATTCTTTAAGACATGATCTCTATGTGTTTTGTTCTAGAGTGTTGGATGGGATTTTTAGAGAGACATATGGCACTAGTATTGTCACACTTAAGGGGTATGGTACCTACTTCAATTTCATAATCTAAAAGTTGTTGCTTCATCCAAAAGACTTGAGCACAACAACTTTCGGCTGATATATATTCCGCTTCGGTGGTAGATAAGGTTACAATATTTTGTTTCTTAGAGAACCAAGATATGAGCATACTACCTAGGAATTGACATGTTCCGGAGGTACTCTTTCTATCTATCTTACAACCCCCATAATCCGCATCCGAATAAGCATGAATGTTAAAGGTGGAATCTCTAGGGTACCAAAGGCCTAAACAAGAGGTATCTCTAAGGTACCTAAAAATTCTCTTAACGGCTATAAGGTACGATTCTCTAGGACTAGCTTGAAACCTAGCACACAAGTAAACACTAAACATGATATCTGGTCTACTTGCGGTAAGGTAAAGCAATGATCCAATCATAGAACGATAAAGCTTGGAATTGACACACTTACCTCCTTCATCTTTGTCAAGCTTTATGGATGAGCTCATTGGTGTAGCTTGAGGCTTTACATGCTCCAAGCCAAACTTCTTGAGCATGTCCTTTATGTACTTAGCTTGATTGATGAGGATGTCATCCTTCATTTGTTTGATTTGGAGTCCCAAGAAGAATGAGAGCTCTCCGATCATGCTCATTTCAAACTCACCGTGCATTAACATAGAAAAATCTTGACAAAAAAGTTCATTAGTAGATCCAAAAATAATATCATCAACATATATTTGCACTACTAATATATCTTTGCCATTGCTTTTAATAAATAGTGTTGTGTCCACCTTTTCTTTTTCAAAACCCTTTTTAATAAGAAAATTTGAGAGTCTTTCATACCAAGCTCTTGGAGCTTGTTTTAAACCGTGTAAAGCTTTTGTTAATTTAAACACATGGTTTGGAAATTTTGGATCTTCAAAACTCAGTGGTTGTTCCACATACACTTCTTAATTTATAAAACCATTTAAAAATGCACTTTTGACATCCATTTGAAAAAGCTTGAAATCACTGTAACATGCAAATGCAAGTAGCATCCTAATTGCTTCCATTCTAGCTACAAGTGCATAGGTTTCATCAAAATCAATTCCCTCTTCTTGAGTGTAACCTTGAGCAACAAGCCTAGCCTTGTTCCTCACTATCATCTAGTTTGTTTCTAAAAACCCATTTTGTCCCTATAGTAGATTTATTACTAGGCCTATCAACTAATGTCCATACTTTACTTCTCTCAAATTGATTTAATTCTTCTTGCATGGCCAATATCCAAAAATCATCATTTAATGCTTCTTTGATATTCTTAGGCTCAATGCATGAAATGAATGCAACATTATAAAAGAGTTTGAGAGAGGATCGAGTGGTTACCCCCTTGAATGGATCGCCCAAGATTTCACCACCTTTGACATAGTTGTACTCCCTTGGGTAGCTCACTTCCTTTTCCTCAAGAGCCATGTCTTGCAAAGCTTCTATAGGTGGTTCTTGTGCTTCTTCCTCTTTGGTTAGAACCTCATTCACCTTTGATGATTTGCCACCATCATTGGCTTCAATGATTCCTACATCATCATCATCACAAGAATCCTTCCTCGGAAGGAGGTTATCATCGAAAACCCCATGTATTGACTCTTCTACAACTAAAGGTTCTCTTGTTAAAAACTCGATAGGCTTTAGAGTTTAAAGAATAACCTAGAAAAATAGCTTCATCACTTTTTGCATCAAATTTACCTAAATTATCTTTTCCATTGTTTAAAACAAAACACTTGCAACCAAAAGGGTGAAAATAGCTAATGTTGGGCTTTTTAAATTTTAAAATCTCATAAGGTGTTTTCTTTAAAATTGGCCTAATCATTACTCGATTTATAATATAACAAGCGGTATTTGTGGCTTCTGCCAAAAAGTATTTAGGTAAATTATTTTCACAAAGCATGGTCCTAATCATTTCTTCTAAAGTTCGGTTTTTCCTCTCAACTATCCCGTTTTGTTGAGGAGTGCGAGGTGCGGAAAAATTATGGCTAATCCCATTAGAGTTACAAAATTCCTCAAAACCTAGATTTTTAAATTCAGTTCCATGGTCACTTCTAATATGGGAAATATTTTGAGCAAGATCATTTTGAGTTATTTTTGAAAATATGATGAATTTTTCTAAAGCCTCATCTTTAGTGCTTAAAAATAGAACTCAAGTATATCTAGAATAGTCATCAACAAGAACAAATGCATATGATTTTCCACCCAAGCTAGTTGTCCTAATAGGCCTAAATAGATCCATATGGATTAGTTGTAATGTTCTACTTGTTGAGACATCATCAAAGGTTTAAATGAAAAACGTTTTTGTTTACCCTTAGCACATGCATCACAAATTTTATCTAATGAGAATTTAAGCTTAGGTAAACCTCTTACTAGATTTTGGGAAACTAATTTCTCTAAAACACTAATGCTAGCATGTCCTAGTTTCCTATGCCACAACCATGCATCATTTTCATCATGAGCAACCAAACATGCATGGGATGTATGAATGTCATCGAAATGCACCATGTAGATATTTCCTATGCGATGACCTATGAGCATTATCTTATTTGTTTTAATGTCCACTATTTTACACCCATTAACATCAAAAAGGACATTAAACCCTTTATCACATAATTGACTAATGCTCAATAAATTATGCTTAAGACCGTTGACATATAACACATTTTCAATAAAAATAGAAGAGTGATTACCAATGGAGCCAATTCCTTCAATGTGGCCTTTGGAGTTGTCACTGAAGGTTACTACTCCATCATTCTTTGGCTTGAGTTTCATGAATCTACTCTTGTCACAGATCATGTGTCTTGAGCATCCACTATCAAGGTACCATGAGTTTTAACTTGAAGCTTTGGCCTTGTAGCAATGCTCCCCTACAAACAAAGGATTAAACTTTGATTTTTGGTACCCAAATCATTTTGGGTCCCTGTGTTAGCTCCCAAAACCTTGGTTCCTTTAGGAATCCAAGGAGACATAGCAACATAATTTTTAGAAGTTACAAGTTCCTTAGGAACCCACACACTCCTAACCTTTTTAGCTCTAGGATGCCTTTGAGAGCTACTTTGCTTGTAGTGAAATGACTTTCTCTTTACATATTGGGTTTTTGAAGAACATCCTTTCTCAAAACCGTTTTCCCAATGCAAGAGAAGTTTTAAGATTATCCACCTCCTTTGTGTGATAAACTTGAAAATCGGAAAGAAGTTTTTCAACATCAAGATTTTTCTTTTTAAGATTATTTGAAAGATTGATCAAATATAAAACCTTCTTTTCCAACTCGGAGTTGGTTTTTGAAAGAGAGTCGTTTTGAGTTTGTAAATCGGAAATTGTTTTCTTGTTTTTGTAAAGTGTCCATAAGTTCTATATTTCATGCACATTCCATCTTATATTATTGTTGTTTTTGAGTACATTTTAGGCATAATTAGGACCGTGCATTGCATTTTTTAGTATTCTTTATTTTCCATAATTTTTTTTGTTTATATTTTATTTGGTAAGGAAATGATACTATTTTAGTTTAGTTTTAGTTTCAGGTACTAGAGGGTGACAAAAGGAGAGAGGAGCTGAGGACATGATGCTGAGGCAGTAGACCAAGGAGCTGTACTGATGTAGTTCTAGACAAAGACAACAGCTGTCGAGTAGTTGCCGCTGCCATACCTACCGCCCAAGACAACAAGCTGTGGAATTGGAGAACTGGAGTGCGATCTAAAAAGCAGAAAATCCTAATTCTATCGATGTTGTCAACTCAATTTTTCGATGACTGTAGCAGCAAGCAGAGCTGTCGAAGGAGCATAAGATTACTTGCGGAGCAAGGCAACGTGATAAAGTCCACATTCGACTCAAAGAAGTCAGAATTTAAAGTTGCATTTAATGCAAAAGCTACTTTGAAGACTCTACTCCAAGAAGGACTAGACCTAGCTAATGTCTATATATACTCATTATAATTTTACTTCAAAACAACTTAGGTTTTCCTTAGGCATAGTTTAGGTTTTCTTGGCGCCATTATGTTCTAAAATTCTCCTTGGGTTTGGGTTATGTAGTAATTAGCGTGAGAACGGTTGTTTAGGATTTTAAGTTTGTTTTTGCAATAAAGCTTCAAGTTTTGCTTATTCCATGTTCTTCATAGTTTTCAATTAAGACAAAAGATTAGTTGATTACTATCCATTTGTTCGGTATCGAGAGAGTCGAACTCACAAAAGGAGTAAGTACGATCTCATCTATAGACGGTGTTGATCAATCCAGCCTAGACATAGGTTAGGGTTTAAGGCGGCTAAAAGAGGATGAATCAAACATTATTGTCTTTGCACGATTCACGCTGCGACTGGTATTATCTGCAGTGGGCATCAACAACATTCTGACTTAGACATAAGCGGGATCACTTTCGAATCGTTATGTCGAGCCTTGTAGTTCTCCCGAGTTTTCCGCCAAGACACAAGTCCATTCCCCTGCCGAGACAACGAGAGTGTCTCAGCAGCCTAACTGCCATCCCCCGCCGAGGCAGCAGAGTCTGGCCATGCAAAACAACTTGTCCTATTCAACGCAGTTTCACACTAAACAACAGCATAACCCGACCCATTCTATCAATATGATTTCTTCCCTTTTATTTACTTGTGTTTTTATTTTATTTTCCTCTCAAACAACCAACTTAATTGTGCATTTACTTTTCTTGTGCAGGAACAACGAACAGAGTCAAGCTGTCCAATCCCTGTGGGAGACGATATCTTTTATACTATAACTTGAAAGGAGTGTGCACTTGCGCTCATATTTAGAGAACACTAAAACGGTCTACAATTTTTTGGTGTCGTTGCCAGGGATTGGTAACAACGAAATTCGTATTTATATTCCTGCACTTTTATTTTTGTTTGCATTTTATTTTAGTTTTTATTATTTTTATTTTCATTTGAAAAATAATTATGTGGGAAAGTTCTTGCGATTATTGTGAAGGCAATCATGCGTTCGAAAGTTGACCTCATCTTTTTGTAGAAAACATGTCGAGAAAAACCACTTGGGAGTGGATGTCTGAATATGAACAGCAGATGCTGTCGCAGCAGCAATAGGGACAACTGATGCCACTACCGCAGTTGCCACCGCAACAACAAGATTTTCCATGGTATGATAAAAAATCCCAATTTTTTTTACCATAACAGTTTTGCTGCAGAAATTGACATGCCCTGGCAACATAGTCATCCGCAAGAACAATCAACATCCTTGGAGGGCAAACTTCAAGCTTTCCTTGCGCTCACGGAAAAAGTGTCAACTGCCATGGACGCCATCATCGCTAAGATTGATGCACGTATGAGCAATTCAGTCATCATTAATGCGATGGATGAACCTGAACAATTAAGCCTGAGGGATACTGATGTCCCAGGACAAGAGGATGAAGAGCTAAGCGAGGAAGGATCTCCGAAGTGTGAGGAGCATTTAGAACCTCCAATCCAAGAGAATGTAGAACACTGCCCGGGCAGGGAGATTGACAGTTGTTCTGACAGTTACCTAGAATGCTGCCCTAAAGACGAACTGACAGCACCTGAGCAAAGCTATGCCACAACAACATCTAGAGAGGCAGGCAAAGGAATTGAAGATTCCACGACAACATCATATGCCTCGACAACAATGCCCACCACGACAGAAGCCTCGACAATTATGGACTATATGTATCGAGAGGAGTCGATGATGGCAGATTTAAAGCAATCAAAATGTCTACTGATGGAGATTTTCGAGGGACATAAAGAAAACGGTGTTGGGAGTCATGAAGCTCTTCCGAAAATCGAGTTTTCCCTTGATCTGCATAGCATCATGACAGAAGATTGTCGCAGCACCTGGTTGTCGCAGCAGTTGCCTCTGCAACAAAGCCAACTTTCCACCATAACGGACTTCGATGAGAATAAGGTAAGTACATGGTTGGATATTGATATGATTTTTCCTAATCACATGTTCATGCCTACAAGGGAACGAGGAAGAAGGACTCCTCCACCATAAGAATAATCACTCGATGGAGGGTGCAGGTGGATTAAAAGAAGTATCAGAAACGACCCCCTCAAGTTCGAACAGACAAGGGAGTAGTTACTCCTAGAGTAAGATAATTTTTATTTTCTACATCTTTATTGTTTTATTTATTTAGGAGTAGATTTTAATTACCTAGGACTAGATTTTATATTTTTAGCTACGTTGTTACTATTTATTCCTGTCTCACAACTACTTATCCAAATTCAGACCCTAAGGAATCAAGCCGCCGCACACAACAGAGGGCAGCACCGCTCAGCCAGCTGCCACAACCTGCAATTGATGGCATAGCAGATAACTCCTCCGAATCATCTCCACCATCTGACAACAACTAAGTCTAAGTTTTCTTTCCTTGTCTCATGTTTATTTTCAGTTCCAGTTCTAATTTTTTTATTATGTGCATTAAGGGCAATGCCCGTCAAGAGTTTGGGGGGGGGGGGTTAGCACTCATTTTTGTTAGGCATAACTAGTGCATATTAGGTTGCATAATGTACTTGCCTTAAGAATTAATTGAAAAGAAATTTTTTTAGAACTTGTGCCTATGATAGGATAGCTGACTTTAAATTTTTTTCGCACCAATTAAACATGTACTTAATTGTGGGGAAAGCATGAAGTAAACTTAGGATTTTTATATAATTGCCAAAAAATTAAAAACACTACTGTTACTTGCTAAATTTGTTTGAGTTTCTGATAAACATTATCTGCTTGAATTATTTGTAAAATTCTAACATGGTTGTAGGAAGCTGTCGCGGCAGGCAACAAACGGGAAAAACAAAAGCACTACCAAGGCATGAAAAGAAAATTTTTATGTTGTCTATCCCTAGAGGTGCCCGAAACAGGCTCTAGGAAGAATCATGTGCAAGGATACTCCGCTGCTATCAAAGTCCATGAATCTGAAAATTTTGAAGTGATGGAAAAATTAGCATGAGTGAATGAAAGTCTTCATGGGATGACTCTACTCTATGGGTTTGGGGTTTTTTAGTTTGCTCATATCTTAATTTTAGACCTAGAAGAGTATTTGTGATGAGCTGAAGCTCTCATTGCCATGATTAAATAATTGTGCCTAATTGTGTTGCCTCGACAGCAAACCTTATATATCATAACAACATCTTTGTTTATCTAGTTATTCTACATATTCAGCCTGTACACAGTTCTGCACACACTGCACTGGCATTGTAGATTAATTCTGAGTTATTTCTTGCTATTTTCCCTTCACTAATCTAATATAGGTGCCATGGCCTTGAGGTGCGGAATCAAGTTGAAAACAAGTTTTTCTTTCTGGTTAATATAAGGGCAAGTATGTTTAGGTTGCATTGCTTGAGGACAAGCAATAGTTCGAGTTTGGGGGTGTGTAAAGTGTCCATAAGTTCTATATTTCATGCACATTGCATCTCATATTATTGTTGTTTTTAGTATATTTTAGGCATAATTAGGACAATGCATTGCATTTTTCAGTATTCTTTACTTTGTCATGCTTTTTATTGTTTATCATTTATTTGGTAAGGAACAGATATTGTTTTAGTTTCAGGTACTAGAGGCTGACAGAAGGAGAGAGGAGCTGAGGACATGATGCTGAGGTAGCAGACCAAGGAGCTGTACTGATGTAGTTCCAAACAGAGACAACAGCAGCTGAATAGCTGTCGCCGCCATACCTGCCGCCCAAGACAGCAAGATGTGGAATTGGAGAACTGGAGTGCGATCTAACGAGCAAAAAATCATGATTCTATCGATGCTGTCCACTCAATTTTCCGATGACTGTAGCAGCAGGCAGAGCCGCCGAAGGAGGAGCACGAGATTACTTGCGGAGCAAGGCAACATGATAAAGTCCACATTTAAATCAAAGAAGTCAGAATTTAAAGTCGCATTTAATGCAAAAGCTACTTTGAAGACTTCTACTCCAAGAAGGACTAGACCTAGCTAATGCCTATATATACTCATTGTAATTTTACTTCAAAACAACTTAGGTTTTCCTTAGGCATAGTTTAGGTTTTCTTGTCGCCATTATGTTCTAAAATTCTCCTTGGGTTTGGGTTATGTAGTAATTAGCGTGAGAACGGTTGTTTAGGATTTTAAGTTTGTTTTTGCAATAAAGCTTCAAGGTTTGCTTATTCCATGTTCTTCATAGTTTTCAATTAAGGTGAAAGATTAATTGATTACTATCCATTTTTTCGGTATCGAGAGATTCAAACTCACGAAAGGAGTAACTATGATCTCATCTATAGACGGTGTTGATCAATCCAGCCTAGACATAGTTTAGGGTTTAAGGCGGCTAAAAGCGGATGAATCAAACAATGTTGTCTTTGCATGATTCACGCTGTGACTGGTATTATCTACAGTGGGCATCAATAACATTATGACTTAGACATAAGCGGGATCACTTTCGAAGCGTTCTGCCGAGCCTTGTAGTTCTACCAAGTTTGCCGCAGAGACACAAGTTCATTCCCCTGCCAAGGCTGTGAGAGCGTCTCAGCAGCCTAACTGCCATCCCTCGCCAAGGCAGTAGAGTCTGGCAGCTCAAAACAACTTGTCCTATTCAACGCAGTCTCATACTAAACAGCAGCATAACCCGGCCCATTCTATCAATCTGATTTCTTCCCTTTTATTTACTTGTGTTTTTATTTTATTTTCCTCTCAAACAACCAACTTAATTGTGCATTTACTTTTCTTGTGCGGGAACAACGAATCGAGTCAAGTTGTTCAATCCCTGTGGGAGACGATTTCTTTTATACTATAACTTGACAACAGTGTGTACTTGCGCTCATATTTAGAGAACACTAAAACACTCTACATTTTTCAAAATGGATTCCTTGAATTTTTCTACCAACTCATAGTAAACCTCTTGCAACTCATCATAAGCATCATAGAGTTCATCATAAGTAAAATCGAAATTAGATGAGTTAGAGTTTGCCTTAGGATTATTCTCAATAGCCATGAGGCAAAGATTGGCCACTTCATGCTCCTCGTCGGATGATGACTCCTCATCTCTCCAAGTGGAAATGTTAGCCTTCTTGCTCTTTTTCTTGTCGAATCCCCTCTTTTTTAGTTGAGGACAATTCGATCTTATATGCCCGGACTTCTTGCACTCATAGCATATTATTTGATCCTTTTCTTCATCCTTGCTCTTGTTCTTGAAATCCTTCTTTCTTTGAAACTTTCTCCCTCGGTTGGATTTCATGAACCTTGAGAATCTCTTGGCTATCATAGCCAATTCTTCGAATTCATCATCTTCACTTGAATTTCTCTCCTCTTGAGGTAGAGAGGCCTTGAGAGCAATTCCTTGCTTTTTCTTCTCCACTTCATGTTTTTCTATTTTCTTCTCTTCTCTTCTCTTCTCTTCTTGTCCCCCTTGCTTCATAATCTCATGTGTGAGGAGAGAGCCAACTAGTTCATTGAGCTTCAATTTCATCAAGTTTCTAGCCTCGATGATAGTCGTTCTCTTCCCATCCCATGATTCGGGAAGAGATTACAATAACTTCCTAACAAGCTTGTCTTCGAGGTTCTTGATAACTGCACAAATATCCTTGTTTTCATACCTTTTTGCTATAGCATTTGCCTGTTCTTGAGTTCATACCATAGCATTTAGACTGCATTTAGGTTGCATTTTCTTCTTCTGGGTGCATCTTTATCTTTGTTGGTTATTGGTCCATATTGAGGGGTATTGCTCGGAAGGTTGGTTTTGGGTTTTGGTGGTGCGCAGGAAAGGAGTCAAGAGAGAAAGCTGGTGCCGAGAATTGCTATAGCATGATGGAAGTGGACATTGGTCAGCACATGAGATACACATGAGCTGCAGAAGCACGTGAACATGCAGAAAAGGACGATCTGACATGTGCAGCAGCCGATAACCACCTGCAGACTGTCATCATTGTCCCCTCGTGCCAGACCTTGTCGGTGGATATTCCTTTGGATTATCAAGGCATCTTTACGGCACAAAACCCTAGAAGCCTCCACTATATAAAGGGGAGAGAAGCTTGGAGTAAAAGTGTGTGTCGCGAAAGAGAGGCAGAAGAGAGAGAAAGTCACAAGGAGAGAGAAGCGTTCACCTTCATCTTCTCCAGCTTGGTGTCCTCCATCGTTGAAGCTCCAAGGAGTGGCCTCATTAGCCTCGAGAGAAGCAGTAGACCTAAGACAGTCGGGCAGTCCATGGCGGAGAGGGAGTTCACCTTTCTTTCTGTCGCTATAGCATTTCCTTCTCATATCTTTATCTTTGGTGATGTTATCGCAATGATACGTAGGATGATATTGCCCAGCCACGAACTGTTTTAGGTGGCTTGGGTTTGATGGATGATTTTATTTTGAGTACTTTTTAATGCATGCTATGGATTTTTCAGTGTTTATCATGTTCTATGCTTTGCTTATACGTTTTCATTTCCTTAAAGTTTTAAGAGCCCTCGAGAGTTGGCCGTTCTTTAAGTGTTATTTGAGGTTAGTAATCGAGAGAGCTAGCCTTAGAACCCCCATAAGAAATGGAGTGGCTATGGAGAGGCATACTCTAACCTACCTTAAAGATAAGTGATAGGTTTCAAGGGCTAAAAAGGATAGTTCGTGAAAGGGTAGGGGAGTGTTATGAGTTTACGCCGTGAGGTATGGCTGTAGCATTTCTGACTCCCAGTTTCCTGGCTAGAGATAGTTTAGGAACACCTTTAGCAAATCCCGCCTAGCATAGAAGATAGCTGAAGAGCCTTAGTGTCGTTAAGAAGCTTAGGTTAGGTTGTCCATCATTCCCAGCCAGTCATTCCGTAGTGAGTTTCGCATACAAAAGGGGACATGTTTATCATATTGCTATCTCATCTTTTTCTGCTCTATTTTGCTTTAGCATAACTTTACACTATCTCTTTACTATAGCATTGTCATCTGCAAAAATTTTAATTTTTATTGTTACAGCAACCGTGAATACCTCCAATCCTTGTGGAGACGATACTCACTCATCACTTTATTACTCGTTCGACGTGTATACTTGCACCATATTTGCGTATCATTTATAGTACACTACACGCAAGCAACAAGTTTTTGGCACCGTTGTCGGGGATGCAATTGGTTATTTACGGTTTTTGTTTATATCACTTGTTCTTTTTGTTTTTGTACATATTTATTTTAGATTTTTCATTTTTCTTTTTAGGTGTCCTGCTAGTGCAGGACCAGAAGGCAACCTAGAGGACCTCTGCAATCACCTATTTCTAAAATCGAGCATTTCTTGAGACTTAGGAGACGTGTTCGAAGAGAAGATACTAGAAACATGAACAGAGAAATAGCACCACCTCAAGGTAACGAAGATGCTATGTCAAATGGCCAGGGAGAAGCAGCTCGACCTCGAGTAATTAGGGATCATTTGACTCCTATCTTGGATGATCTCTATCCCGGAATAGTAGCTCCAGAAATTCATGCTGACCAGTTCGAGCTTAAACCTGTTATGTTCAACATGTTGAACACTATTGTTCAATTTGGAGGTATGCCTCACGAAGATGCAAGACAACATATTCGTGCTTTCTTGGAAGTTTGTGACTCGTTCAGACAGCAAGGGGTGCACGAGGATGTGCTAAAGCTTAAATTGTTTCCATATTCTTTATGTGATCGTGCTAGAGCATGGTTAAGTGGAGTGCCAGCTAGATCAATGGAGACTTGGACAGATCTATGTAAAAGTTTTCTGCTACGGTATAATCCACCCAATAGAAACACTCAGTTGAGAAATGATATTGCTTCTTTTCGTCAAGCTGATGATGAATCCATGTATGAGTGTTGGGATTGATTCAAGGGATTATTGAGGAAGTGCACAAATCATGGTTTTCATGATTGGACCCAATTGGTTATGTTCTATAATGGATTGAATGCTCCTAGAAGGATGATGTTAGATGCTTCAGCAAATGGGACCTTGTTAGACAAATCACCGGAAGAAGCATTCAACATTCTTGATAGGGTAGCCAACAATGAATACCAGTTTCCGACCACAAGGCTTGGAACGGGAAGGAGAACCCAAGTAACTCGAGACATTGAAGCTGATGACTCGGTAGCCACCCAGTTAGCTGCTATCACAAATATGCTAAAGAACCTCCAACGTCCCAATGAAGTCAAGGAAGTGAAGTCTGCAACCTCATGTCTCAGATGTGATGGCAATCACCATTTGAGTGAATGCCCTGACAATCAAGAGTCAACCAACTGTGTGGGGAATTATAACCGCAACAACAATCCATACTCCAATACCTACAACCCAGGATGGCGTCAGCATCCAAATTTCAGTTGGGGTAATCAAGGGCACGACAATTCTGCTCAGCCAGCGTCATAGCAAAATCTGATCAAAGCACCATTTTCTAACCGGATGATGCCATGGAAAGGTCACAAGGGAGCAGCATCTTCATCGAACAGTTCGCTGGAAACTACATTCAAAGAATTTATGGCTATGACAAAAGATTTCATGGGAACCACAAAAGTTTTGCTACAGGATCATGCAGAAAACATTAAGAATCAAGGAGCCTTATTGCAAAGCCATAGTTCTTCTCTCAGAGACTTAGAAACACAAGTTGGTCAGATAGCTCAAACATTGCATGTGCGACCACAAGGAAGTTTGCCTAGTGACACTAAAGCCACTAAGCACCATAGCAAGGAGCAATGTAGCGCACTCACATTAAGGAGTGGCAAGGAAATTAGAAAAAAAGAAGTTTGGGGGAAAAGAGAAGGAGGACTCTCAGCCCAACTTGTCTCACGAAGAGGGTAACTCACAAGATCTTCCAATTGAAGAAAAAGGTGAGGAAGTCATAGCAAAAGAAACACCGGAGGAGGAGCCGCTTTTGCTATAGCAAAAGATGTAACTCCACCAGTCCAGACAAATAAAGTTAGACCCCCACCTCCTTTTCCTCAACGACTCAAGAAGCAGAAAGAAGACCTTCAATTCCAGAAATTTGTGGATATCCTGGATAAATTACATATCAATGTCCCATTTCTAGAGGCCATTAATCAGATGCCAACATATTCTAAGTTCCTTAAGGATATAGTTACAAAAAAGAGGAAGGTCGAGAAGCAAGAAACTGTCGCTATACCAGAAGATTGCTATTCTATGTGGAGCAAGCTGCCACCTAAGAGAAAGGACCCATGTAGTTTTGCTATCCTATGTTCTATTGGTGATAAGTTTGTTGGAAGAGCACTTTGTGATTTGGGATCAAGTGTTAACTTGATGCCTAAGTCGATTTTTCTGAAACTGGGAATTCAAGAGGCACAACCCACCAAGGTTGTGCTACAGCTAGCAGATCATTCTTATGTTCGCCCAGAAGGAAGAATTGAATATGTTGTGGTAAAAGTGGACAGATTTATCTTTCCAGTCGACTTCTTAATCCTCGACTGTGA
Organism: Hibiscus trionum; assembly: GCA_030270665.1. NCBI lineage: Eukaryota > Viridiplantae > Streptophyta > Magnoliopsida > Malvales > Malvaceae > Hibiscus > Hibiscus trionum. The sequence goes on along the minus strand of BSYR01000026.1, from coordinate 31,143,913 downwards.
AGCTGACAGCAACACATCCATTATCTTGGGTAGGCCATTTTTCGCCACCGGGCGAGCTTTGATCGATTGTGAGAAGGGTGAATTCACGATGCGAGTGGATGATCAGACGGTCGCGATCAATATTCATGACACCCTCAAGTATCCAGACAATCCAGGAGTATGCCAACATATAGATGCTACAGCACAGAATGTGACTGATGAGTTTTGTTGTAGCAATGAGATGCAAATGGAAGAGTTTGAAGCACTTTGCAAGGATGATGATTCAGACCTAGAAGAGCTCTCAAGGGAACTGGAGTAGTCTAGTCGACTCAAGGCTAGACCAGGTACAGACTTTGAATCTCTTGATTTTTCAGAATTTGTACCTCCTAAGCCTTCCCTTGAGCATGTACCTACTTTAGAACTGAAACCTTTGCCATCACATCTTAAATATGTGTACTTAGGGAGCAATGAAACTTTGCCTATGATAATCTCATCTAGTCTCACACCTAAGCAAGAAACTAGTTTAGTAAACATGTTGTTACAGCATAAAAATGCGATAGGGTGGACTATGGCTGATTTGAAGGGTATAAACCCTACTATATGTATGCAAAAAAATTTGCTTGATGATTGTCATAGCAATTCAGTTGAGCCCCAAAGGAGATTAAACTCAATCATGAAGAATGTGGTGATGAAAGAAATAATCAAGTGGCTTGATGCTGGAGTAATCTACCCGATATCCGATAGCTCATGGGTCAGCCCAGTGCAATGCGTACTGAAGAAGGAAGGCGTGATCGTGGTAAGCAACGAGGAGAATGAGCTATTGCCTACTAGAACCGTCAGGGGGTGGAGGATATGCATGGACTCTCGGAAGCTCAACAAGGCAACAAAGAAGGACCATTTTCCTCTCCCATTCATTGATCAGATGTTAGATCGACTAGCGGGCAAGGCTTTCTACTGTTTCCTCGATGAGTATTATGGGTACAATCAGATTTCTATAGCACCAGAAGACCAAGAGAAGACGACTTTCACATGCCCTTATGGAACTTACGATTTTGGGAGAATGCCCTTTGGTCTCTGCAATGCTCTAGCAACTTTTCAAAGATGTATGATGGCTATCTTTTCAGACATGGTCGAGGATTTTTTAGAAATTTTCATGGATGACTTCTCGGTCTCTAGAGATGACTTCGACACATGCTTGGGCAATCTTGCCAAGGTCCTAAAGAGGTGTGAGAAAGCTGACTTAGTGCTCAATTGGGAAAAATGTCATTTCATGGTAACGGAAGGAACTGTCTTAGGCCACAAGATCTCGAAGCAAGGGATAGAAGTTGACAAAGCAAAGGTCAAGGTCATTGAAAATCTACCTTCCCCCACTACTGTCAAGGGAGTGAGAAGCTTCCTAGGGCATGCTGGCTTCTATTAGAGATTCATCAAGGATTTTTCGAAGATCTCAAAGCCATTACTACATCAAAATCAACCATTTGTGTTTGACAAAGATTGCTATAGCGCATTTCAAGAACTGAAGGAAAAGCTTATCTCAGCACCAGTTGTCATTCCACCTGATTGGAACGAGCTGTTTGAGCTGATGTGTGATGCAAGTGACTACACCGTCGGTGCAGCACTTGGACAACGCCGAGGTAAACTCTTTCATGTTATTTATTATGCTAGTCGCACTTTGAATGATGCACAAATGAATTACACCACTACTGAAAAAGAATTGATTGTTGTAGTATTTGCCTTTGATAAGCTTAGGTCATACTTGATAGGCACTAAGGTTATAGTTTATACCGATCATTCAGCCATTAAGTACTTAGTGACTAAAAAGGATGCTAAACATAGACTTATTAGGTGGATACTCTTGCTACAGGAATTTGACTTAGAAGTTAGAGATAGGAAAGGATGTGAGAACCAGGTACCTGAACATTTATCTAGGCTAGAAAATGCTATCACACAAGGTAGTGAAACTGAAATTAAGGCGGAATTCCCTGATGAGAAACTGTTAGCTGCTACAACAATTCTGTGGTATGTTGATATTGTTAATTATCTTGTTAGTGGTATTTTGCCTCCTTATTTTTCTAACCATGGACTCAAGAAATTCAGACATGATGCAAAATTCTACTATTGGGATGAACTCTACCTGTTCAAGCAATGTCCTGATCATATCATAAGGAGATGTGTTCCAGCGGAAGAATACCATAGCATTCTGTACAATTGTCATTCATCACCGTGTAAAGGGCATTTTGGTGGTGCTAGAACTGCTGCAAAAGTTCTTCAAGCAGGATTCTATTGGCCTACACTTTTTATGGATGCACACGAGTTCTACAAGACTTGTGACAAATGCCAAATAACGGGGAACATCTCCAGGCGGAATGAAATGCCATTGCATAATATTCTGGAGGTTGAAATCTTTGACGTATGGGGAATTGACTTCATGGGTCCGTTTCATGCATCATATGGTGACCTATATATTTTGCTAGCATTCGACTACGTGTCAAAATGGGTGGAGGTTGTTGCCACCCCAAGGAATGACTCCAAGACGGCCATGAAGTTTCTTCACAAGAACATCTTCACGAGGTTCGGAGCACCCAGATCCATCATCAGTGATGAAGGAACTCACTTTGATAGCAAGCTTATTGCTAAAGTATTACACCCATATGGAGTCAGGCACAAGATTGCTACAACATATCATCCGTAGACGAATGGACAGACTGAAGTCTCTAATCGTGAAATCAAGCAAATCTTGGAGAAGGTGGTTAATCCTAAGAGAAAAGACTAGTTCCCAAAGTTGGATGAAGCACTTTGGGCATACAGGACAACCTTCAAGACGCCTTTGGGCATGTCACCCTTCAAGCTCGTATTTGGCAAGGAGTGTCATCTACCCATTGAGCTTGAACAAAAAGCTTATTGGGCAATCAAGAAACTCAACATGGATGCCCAACTGGCTGGTGAACGGAGGTTGCTAGAGCTTAATGAGCTGGAAGAATTTAGAGCCCAAGCATATGAGAATGCTCGCATTTACAAGGAGAAAACTAAGAAGTGGCATGACAAACACATTTTGCCAAAGCATTTCTCAGAAGGTCAACAAGTGCTTCTCTATAATTCCAGGCTAAAGCTTTTTCCTAGAAAGCTGAAATCAAGGTGGTCATGACCATTCATCATACACAAGATGTACCCTCATGGCGCGGTTGATATCAAGAAGTTGGACGATGGTGAAGTCTTCAAAGTCAATGGCCAACGCCTGAAGGTGTATAGTGGAGCCCCTATCCTCAGAGACAAGTCACACCTGGATCTTCACGATCCTTGAAAGTTTGCCACTCTAAACCATATCCTTTATGCTATAGCATGTTCATAAATAATGATTTTCTTTTATTTTATTTTTATGTTATCTTTGTTTTTAATTTTCATATCTTTTCACGTGACCCTCGTACAAGGCTTTCTCTTTCCTAGTACAATGTCAGGTACAGAGCAGGAGAGCGTGCCGTCTACAGAGTTGGTAGCAAAAGGGAGAAGGACATGGAGTTTTTTTTTATCCACTTTTGGAAGTACGAAAGAAAATGGGAAAAGAAAAAGATAAGAAGAGGTTTTATCCGAAAAAGTGGGGAGGATGAATTAAAAAAAGAGAAAAAAACAAAAAGCAAGAGAGAGAATATTCACATAATTAATGAGGTGAAACCCTAGCCACAAAAACCCACATATTCTCTCTCCAGCCGTCAACTATCACATTAACTCCCACTTTTTCTCTCTCCCTTAAAGCCTGCACATGTCCCATCACCCCCTCTTCCATTAATTCATCAGTTTTCCCCCACCTTTTTCAACTTCCCATATTTTCTTCATCATTATCACTCGTCTCTTCACCTTCTTCATCTTTTTCAACACTCAACTTTTCCTTCTTTCCTTTCATCTCTTCGATTTTCTCCCAAACACACAAAACACCCTTCACCATTTTTCCCTTCACATATTCACTCCTCCCCTATTTTCAACAAAAACCCTCCATGGCTCGTTGCAAGAATGCCCCTGAAACTTCCGATCGCCCCAAGAAACCACCAGTCCTGGAAATCTCTAAGTTTTTCGATGAGGCAGCAAAAGAGCGATGGACAAAACTCAAAGATAGGAATGTTCTTTCGGAACTAAGGTTTAAATACCCTAAAGAGGAAGACGAACAGTTTGATTAAGCAATCATGGATGTCATTGGCAAGCATGAGTGGAAAACCTTCGCTGCTCACCCTGAGGAGATTTGTACCTCACTAGTGAAGGAGTTCTACGCACACCTCACAAGTCCAACACAGCCTACGGTTCATGTGCGAGGCGAGCAGATAAAGTTTACTGTTGCAGCAATTAACAAGTTTTATGGGCTAAAGCACACTGTAGACCACCACACATCTTTTGTGACAACAATGGATGCCCAGACACAGCGCGAGGTGCTAGAGGGTATTTGTTTTGAGGGAACGGTGCTGGACAACAATATGTCAGTCGAGAGAGGACGCCTCAAACCTGAGGCCAAGGTATGGAACCATTTTGTGAGACATAAGCTTATGCCTACACTACACACTGCCACATTCCACATCTCTAGCCTTTTCTTCTCCACTCAATATTACATGGTAGACGCATTGACATAGGAAAAATCATAGTGGATGAAGTGTATGCTTGTTTGAAACGGCCTCGTAGTCTTCTTGTTTTCCCTAACCTGATAACTACTTTGTGTAAAATAAAAGACGTCTTCATAGATGATCTAGTGGATGCAACTATTTCAGGAAAGACAGGTTTAACTCCAGCCCTCATTATGGAACTCCGAGGATTTAATGAAGATGTGTCTCAACAAACAGTTGAAGGAGGAGCTAAAAGTTTTGCTGCAACACGAGTAGCAGCATTGGTGGCAACAACGAAAGAACTGAGCACTGAGCTCAGCCTGATGAAGGCACACCAACGGGCGTACTTCAAGTATGCCCATCATCGTGATTGTGCCATAGTATCCTGCTTAAGTAAACTCTTACCGGACCAGAACGTGTTATTTCCACTATTCCCCACGGAGTTGCTGCAAGTCCCCACCACTGCTACAGCAAGCACAGTGTCCCTTAGTGATCCTAGCTCTGTCCAACTTGCTGCCAAGAAGAAGACTCTGAGAAAGAAGACACCTACGACTCCGATTGCCCAGCAAGAAAAAGAAACTCCTGTGATTCCACCTACTGTAGAAGAGACCGACCCAGTAGCTACCCCGACTAAAAAAAGGAAACCTACCAGGAAGGCAACTAATCCTACACCGTCACGACCAGAAAACCCACTTCCTGAGCCCGGGAATATATCCAGTGATCATGAGGACCCCCCTCAACCGGAGACAGCCACAACACCTACACCTGAGCCGACAAAAGCACAAACAACAGATGCTACAACATCCCGACCAAGGACACGCATCAAACATACTATCGGACGAGTCATATCTTCCCTCATAGCTCAGTCAGTCTCCTTAGAGAGTGTGGACGATGTAGCAGATTCCCACCACTACTCCTCTGAAACATCAATGGACAATACCAGCAGCACGACATAGCCTCCGCACCCAGGAGGTAACTAACTTTTTTTCTCTTTTCATTTATTTCATTTTTTATCATTTTTCATGGCATATAGTGTAGATTAGTTTATGCATTGAGGGCACTGCATCTCTCAAGTTTGGGGGTGTTAGTGTTCATAGTTAATATTTTGCTTTAGCATATGCATAGTAGGATAGAACAAAATTTTTACTATGGCATTCTGTTTAGTCTAGAGACAGTCTATGAATATATTTATGATGTTTGACGACGAAATCTTAAAAGCCTGAACTAAGTTAGAAAAAAAATACAACTAGTTAAGATCTGTAGAACTGACCTTAGGATCTAGTTGTTAAAAAAATTTGTTACACAACTGCTCTCTTTCTATAAGTAAGTCTGTTAGAAAAAAATTTCAGGAAGAACCCTAGTAAACTCTGATATGTAAACTCTAGGGAATTTAAAAGAAAAACTAGACGACCCTGTGCTCAAACAAACAAATAAATGCTACGACATATCTATAGAAGGACACTCCGCTTTGCTATAGCATAGTGTTAAAAAAAGAAAGAAAAAAGAGAGAGAAGAAATAAAGCTTTGCTATAGCATATGAGTGAATGAAAGTTGTCACGGGATGACTCTGCCTACTAGCTCAGGGGTGAGAGGTTTGCTCCCTGCTCATCTAGAGTAAAGGACGGTAGGTGTGATGAGCTGACACCCTTCATAGCAGAAAATCTATATCTTTGGGAGTCTAAAATTAGAAAAGAACTAGAGAACATAGTTAGGGTATAAGTAAGGAGCTTCCTTGAAAATTTATCTCACTAGCTTAAGTATAGGAGGAAGGCAGCCACGCACACACACACACAGCTTAGTCCTAAGGAATGTTCTTAAAGATCTCACTTCTGGTTGTTTATATTTAATTGCCTAAGTTATTTTTGAGGACTGAAATATTGCCATAGCAATCCTCTAGGTTAAATCTTTGCCATGTTATTTCTTTCGTTCTGTTCTACGCATTGCTTGAGGACAAGCAAAAGCTTAAGTTTGGGGGTGTGACAACTGCACAAATATCCTTGTTTTCATACCTTTTTGCTATAGCATTTGCCTGTTCTTGAGTTCATGCCATAACATTTAGACTGCATTTAGGTTTCATTTTCTTCTTCTGGGTGCACCTTTATCTTTGATGGTTATTGGTCCATATTGAGGGGTACTGCTCGGAAGGTTGGTTTTGGGTTTTGGTGGTGCGCAGAAAAGGAGTCAAGAGAGAAAGCCGGTGCTGGGAATTGCTATAGCATGATGGAAGTGGACATTGGCCAGCACGTGAGATACATGTGAGCTGCAGAAGCACGTGAACATGCAGAAAAGGACGATCTGACATGTGCAGCAGCCGGTACCCACCTGCAGACTGTCCTTCTTGTCCCCTCGTGGTAGACCTTGTCGGTGGATATTCCTTAGGATTATCAAGGCATATTTAGGGCACAAAACCCTAGAAGCCTCCACTATATAAAAGGGAGAGAAGCTTGGATTAAAAGTGTGTGTCACGAAAGAGAGGCGGAAGAGAGAGAAAGTCACAAGGAGAGAGAAGCGTTCACCTTCATCTTCTCTAGCTTGGTGTCCTCCATCGTTGAAGCTCCAAGGAGTGGCCTCATCGGCCTCGAGAGAAGCGGTGGACCTAAGACAGTCGGGCAGTCTATGGCGGAGAGGGAGTTCACCTTTCTTTCTGTCGCTATAGCATTTCCTTCTCATATCTTAATCTTTGGTGATGTTATCGCAATGATACGTAGGATGATATTGCCCAGCCACGAACTGTTTTAGGTGGCTTGGGTTTGATGGATGATTTTATTTTGAGTACTTTTTAATGCATGCTATGGCTTTTTCAGTGTTTATCATGTTCTATGCTTTGCTTATACGTTTTCATTTCCTTAAAGTTTTAAGAGCCCTCGAGAGTTGGCCGTTCTTTAAGTGTTATTTAAGGTTAGTAATCGAGAGAGCTAGCCTTAGAACCCCCATAAGCAATGGAGTGGTTGTCGAGAGGCATACTCTATCCTACCTTAGAGATAAGTGATAGGTTTCAAGGGCTAAAAAGGATAGTTCGTGAAAGGGTAGGGGAGTGTTATAAGTTTACGCCGAGAGGTATGGCTGTAGCATTTTTAACTCCCAGTTTCCTGGCTAGAGATAGTTTAGGAACTCCTTTAGCAAATCTCGCCTAGCATAGAAGATAGCTGAAGAGCCTTAGTATCGTTAAGAAGCTTAGGCTAGGTTGTCCATCATTCCCAGCCAGTCATTCCATAGTGATTTTCGCATACGAAAGGGGACCTGTTTATCATATTGCTATCTCATCTTTTTCTGCTCTATTTTGCTTCAGCATAACTTTACACCATCTCTTTTACTATAGCATTGTCATCTGCAAAAAGTTCAATCTTTATTGTTACAGCAACCGTGCATACCTCCAATCCATGTGGAGACGATACTCACTCATCACTTTATTACTCGTTCGACGTGTATACTTGGACCATATTTGAGTATCATTTATAGTACACTACACGCAAGCAACAGTTCTCCTCTCCAAAACCTTTGAGACCATTTACGATCACCGAGAATCGATCAAGCATTTTGGAGATAGTCTCTTCTGGGTCTATCTTGAAATTCTCGTAGCTAAGATTGAGGAGTCCAATCTTGGTCTTTTTAACTTCATTAGTCCCTTCGTATGCAGTCTCTAGCTTGTCCCACACCTCATTTGCGCTCGTACATGAAGACATCTTTGAGTAGATGTTCGGACCAAGTGCACAAAAGATTATATGGAGAGCCTTGTCATTGATTTGGAGCTTCTTTCTTTCTTCATCGGTCATCTCATACTTGGTCTTTGGCACAAGTCTTCCTTTATCAGTCCTCTTCAATGGGATTGTTGGGCCGTCTTCCACAACATCCCACACCATGTAATCATTTGACTTGATGAACAACTTCATCTTATTCTTCCAATAGAGATAGTTATCCCCATTGAAATAAGGTGGCTTGGTGGTGGATTGAGCTTCATAGATGTTGGGGCCGGAAGTAAAAGCCATGGCAATTGTTGAAGTAGATGATCACACTCTTCTAGGATCTTCTCTTGAGATTGTAAAGCCTTCCAAGAGTCTAGCTCTGATACCGATTGTTGAGTGGATCGATCAAATGAAAATTGCCAAGAGGGGGTGAATTGGAATTTAAAAGTTTTGGATGAAATTGGAAAAATGAAAAATTGAAGGACAAGATGATTTAGAGTGGTTCTAGCTTAGAACAAGCTCTACATCCACTACCTTAGTCACCACTAAGGATTTTCAACCAATTTCACTATTGAAATCTTCCCCTTTTCTAGACTTAGGAGGAAACCTATTACAATGATCAATCTTTCTACCTCAAAGATTGATCTTGAGACCCTCACAAGAACAAAGGAATACAATGCAATAAAGGTATCTCTCAAAATACAAATTTGCCCAATTTACACTCAATCACACACCCAATTTGTGAAATAAAGATATACAATGAAGAATTACAAAATTGGGTATAAGATATGACTATTTAGCACAAGGGCTTGGATTGATTTGCTTGGATGTTGCTTTTGGGCTCAATAGTTGTTGCTGGTGCTTAAAATGCTCCATTTTATACCTTCTCATTGATTTCTAGCCGTTTGGGTGGTTGACATCATAATTATAGCCGTTGAGACTTCATCTTCCCACCATAAATGCAGTTCTGCAACTACCCGTATCGAAATTGTACCTACCTATTTCGAAACACGACTAAAATAGAAAGAGCCGTTATGTGCATTAAAGAGGCGTATCGAAACATTTGAAATCGTTTCGAAACAATAGGGGGTCGTTTCAAAACTTGTATCGAAACGGTTGAGCTCTTAAAATTCCAGTAGAAAAACGTTTCGAGACCACTATAGGCCGTATCGAAACGAGTACTTTACCATTAAAAATTTGGTTCTGGCAAACAACGGTCGAAAACATTAAATGCCCAATTTGAAAATGTTTAACTCCCGTATCGAAATGGATAACTATCGTTTTGAAACAAAATCAAAGTTTGTCTTGTTCAAATGAAGGTCATATCGAAACGATATGAGGTCATTTCGAGACTTGTTCAATTTGTAAATTTCCAGTGGCAAAACGTATCGAAACAGGCCTAAGCCGTTTCGAAACGCCTATGCGAAATTTATAGTTTTAGCTTGAAAACACTTACAAAATTTTATGGGAATTAATTTTAAATCTTAAAAACATTTTGGGTTAAATTTTTACTTGTCGATTTGATCTTTTTGAGAACTTAAAAACTTTATTTACTTTGCAAAATAGTCATTAAAATATTTGTTATATCAAAATCAAGTTAAGTTAAATTAAAGGTTTTACACACTGGAATTATTGACTTGGCTTAGCGAATAAAATCGACAAAATTTCATCAATTATATTTATGTTTATTAATTTACCACATCGATATTATTCCCGATAGCATCTCTGGACCAGCTCTCTACTAGACCCGGTTGAGGGTGCTACAGAGAAAACAAACACTTGATTCGATTCAAGAAAGATAGTAGGAAACGAGTTAAGGCCTGCAACTACACATTCTTCTTAAGATAGATTTCGGCCACTCTTTAGTGCTTGAGTTCGTCGGTCGCTTGTCTCTAAGAAACTAAATGATCAGCTACAGTAGCACGGCTGCAGAGATCATGAACTATGCTCTTGACTTTGCCTATCACCAAAAATACTAGAGAAGAAAAGCTTTCCGAGTTGTGTCACAACCTTGAAGATTGGCACGGTACTTAGATATCCAAACATGAGAATAATAGAAAAGAAATATTACAAAATAATGGTCATTAATACTATATCCGATTAAGTTCTGAAATAAACCATTAATACCATATTCAATTGAATATATTTTTGTGAATTGCAAGACGTTACCTTTTTAATATTCAAATTTAAGGAAATCATACATTATCCTTTTAATTCGAAATATTAAAAAAGATATGATATATTTAAATAAATAATAATAATTTGAAGCGGGTAAAAATTTAATTCAAAATATTCAAGTTGGGTGAATCGGTAGAATCTCTCATCGTCATTGTTTTGTTCAAAAGAAACAGAACCAAAATTAGTAATAATTCCAATAAATAGAAAATTAATCTTCATTAATCTTTGATTTTGTTATCGTACAAAATTACTAACTAATGACGGTTTTTGCAAATAGATTTGTCCACTTTGACATAAAACAAACTCGTTGAAATGATAGGATAAATTTCGAAAATAAATTTATTTGCTATCTCGAAAATAAACTAATTAATTTTGGTTAGCAATTAAGTTGTAAAAAGAGTGTTAGGCAGCGATTTGCTTAAAGAAAAGAAAAGAAATTAATGTCTTTGGGAAAGTCAACGCCTATGAGTTCGAATAGCGCTGGAAACCCTAGTTTGAAATCCTCCCCGCCGGCAACTCCCGGCTTGTCTCCGCCGGCGGTTCCTCCGGATAAGATCATCGATGGGGGAACGAGCGAAGGTGGTTTTGTCTTCCATACTCCGCTGGAGAGGCCAGCATCTCCGCGTACCATGGACGAGGAACGCTTAATAAAGAAGAGTAGGCACCAGCACGTCAACCCTCTTTTTGAAACGAATCTGGAAGATGGCGGTGAGGCAATGGATGGCGTCGTATTCGCTGAATCTGGTGCAGGCCAGGCTGATCAGGAGTCGCCGCCGGCAGGGAAGTCGTATGCTGGAGCGGTGCGTGGATCCGATAAAAAGGCCCCGAACCCTGAGCCATTGCCTAGTTTGGACGACATTGTTATCAAAGACGTGGATGTAACAGTGGATCGGAGTGGTCCTTTTCCTGCAGTCTCTTTCTCCAATTCAGTTCATGAACAGATTGACAATAGCATGAAGCGCTCAGTTATCATTCGGATGTTGGGACGGAAAATTGGATATCGCACGCTGCTTGGCAGAATTAGAACATTGTGGCAGTTACAGGGACAGTTCCAAGTGGTTGACCTAGATAACGACTATTACTTGGTAATATTGGCAAATGAGGCAGATTATGTGCATGTCCTCACGGAAGGCCCTTGGACAATCTTCGGTAGTTATTTAACCGTCCAACCATGGAGTCGTCAGTTTTCCACTTCAGAGAGTCATCCGTCAAAGGTAGTGGTATGGGTGAGGTTACCTGGCCTCCCATACCGTTACTACTCGAAGGCGCTCTTCCGATACATTGCTGGTTTGATTGGTAAAGTGGTTCGGATAGATTACAGCACTCAAGCGGGGGATAGGGGTCGCTTCGCAAGACTCGCGGTTATGGTGGATTTAGGTGAGCCGTTGATTCCGTGTATCAAGATTGATGGTGTTGTACAAAATCTGGAATATGAGGGTTTGCAAAATATTTGTTTTAAATGCGGAACTTATGGTCATGTTCAAGAGATGTGCGAGATATTTACCGGCAAGGCCACAACGAACGTTGCGGCGGATGTTGCTGGGGTAGGGGAGGCAGCTTCAAAAGAAGCTCCTAGCCGTGATTCGGCGTTTGGCCCATGGATGATTGCGGAGAAAAGATAGGGCCGACCGCGTAAGGAAAATGATATCCGTTCCGAGGGTCAAGGGCCAGCAGCTCAGGGTCGTAAGGGTTCGAGGTTTGAAGTGTTTAACCACTGTGAACTCGAGGTGGAAAATGAGTCTCCTGTAGCTGTGCCATCGCCTACTGTAGGAGTTGAAGTGCTGGAATCTTCTAGGCGTAGTTCTACTGTTAGGCAGCAGACTGTGGCTCCATGCAACGCTAGTGTAACCGAGGGTGCAAGGGACAGCGTGATTTCGGCTGGCAGTCCTTCTCGTGAGGGGTTGAGTGCTTCGGGTATTGGCAGGTCTGCGAGCGAGCTTCCTCTAGCTCCTGTTGTTGTGGCAGTTTCGGATTTGAAGTCGAGTCCACAGGTTGTTTCCCACAAGGTATCCCATGCGAAAGGTAATCATTTCGCAATTTCAATTTTGGAAGAGGCTAATGAAAGGCAGCGTTTGAAATTGACGAACAAGACCACCAAGTTGTCGAAAAAGGCTTCGTCGGGGGCTTGCATTGCGACGGGGCAAAGAGAATCGAACTCCTCGCCCTTGCCGTTTATCGGATTGGTTGCCGAGTCAGTTGGGCGGACAGTCCACTGTTGGAGTTTCGACGGATCCAATGGATGTACATAGTGGTGATGGGTCTGAGGAAACAAGCACGCTTGGCGCGGCGGTGACTGGGGTTAGTCGATCCGAAGTGTTGGTTGAGGGTAACGCCTCGAGCATAGTCGCTGCACCTCAGAATTGATTCAGGTCCACATCTCCTTTATTTATCTTTTCCGATGATTAAATTTCTTTTTTGGAATTGTCAAGGTGCTGCGAGCTCTGGGTTTCGTGGCTATTTTAAGGATTTTTGTAGACAAAGTTCTCCGCATATAGTAGCGATCTTGGAACCAAGAATTAGTGGTGTTACGGCTGATAGAGTAATAGCTCGTTTGGGTTTCTCAAATTCCTTCCGGGTGGAAGCGAGAGGCCTTAGTGGGGGTGTATGGCTTTTGTGGAGGGATACGGTTGAGGTGGATGTTCTCCGTATTTCCAATCAGTTTGTTCATGGACGTGTCCGTATGATCAACACTTCGCGATGGTTTTTCTTTACATCGGTGTATGCGAGTCCGACTGTAGCCACACGTCGACTTCTTTGGAAAAATCTGGCCGATCTGAGTCCTGTTGTTGGGGAACCTTGGTTGTTAGGGGGTGATTTCAACACAATATTGCGTCGTGAGGAAAGGGCTGGCGGTTCTTCGCGAGGTAATGGTGTTTGTTCTTTGTTTCGTGATTTTATCTTTGAATGTGGTTTGTTGGAAATTGATTATAGAGGAGCTGATTTCACATGGCGGCGAGGTGACTTATGGAAGAGATTAGATCGCTGCCTTTATAATAATGCCTGGGCTTCGCTTTTTCCGACGGCTATCGTATCTCATCTTGATAGAGTCGGATCGGATCATTGTCCTCTCTGGTTTCATGCTCCGCGGCAGGAAGGTGCACATGTGAATAGACCATTTCGTTTCATTGCAGCTTGGCAAGATCATCCGGAGTTTAAGAGTTTTTTAGATGGCGTATGGAGTAATGAGTGCGATGCCTCGCAGAATGTGGCACAATTTACATCCAAAGCTCAAGATTGGAATGTTAATGTCTTTGGCCATATTGGTAAACGGAAGAGGAAAATACTAGCTCGTCACAGGGGGATTGATAGAGCGCTACAGTCAACACACTCGGATTTTCTTGTCGATTTGGATATTTCTTTACGGGCTGAATTGGATTCTATTCTTCTCCAGGAAGAATCTTTGTGGTTGCAGAAATCAAGAGAGCAGTGGGTAAAATGTGGTGATAGGAATACGAAGTATTTTCACAATTGTACAATGAAGCGTCGTCGCCAAAATTTCATTCATACTTTAAAGTTGCCGAATGGGAGATGGTGCACTGATCAGGAAGTCTTGCAGCGCTTAGCGGTTGATTTCTATAAGGAATTATTTCAGTCCTCGGGGGCTCCGGATCTCACTCTTGTGGATAGGGGTCGTTTCCCTCCTATTCAACCAAGTTTATTGGCGGATTTGTCGCGTCCAATTTCCGATGAGGAAGTTCGACGGGCTGTATTTGAGATGGTGCCATTGAAATCTCTGGGGGTTGATGGTCTACATGCACTGTTCTATCAGCGCAATTGGGAGATCGTTGGACAGTCCGTCTGCAGGTTTGTGCGCGACACTTTCGTCGGTAAGCCTTTTGATCTTTCGCTAAACCGTACCCTTCTTGTGTTGTTGCCGAAAGTGAGTAGCCCGGAATCCATTAGTCATTTTCGACCGATTGGTCTTTGTTCTGTGTTGTATAAAATTCTAACAAAGACCATTGTTAATCGTCTCAAGCCTCTTTTACCTTGTTGGGTATCCGACAGTCAGACAGCTTTTGTTCCTGGCCGTTCTATCACGGACAATATAGTTGTTGCACAGGAAGTAATACATTCTATGAGATTGAGAAAAGGGAAAGTGGGGTGGATGGCTACAAAAATTGACTTAGAAAAAGCGTATGATAGGCTTGAATGGGATTTTTTTAGTGCCACCCTTGATGATATAGGCTTGCCGGCAACGTTCCGTGAGCTGATTATGCGTTGTGTGACTTCAGTGTCCACTCAGGTTCTTTGGAATGGGTCAGCCTCTGAACCTTTTTTTCCATCGCGAGGGGTCAGGCAAGGAGATCCGTTATCGCCCTACCTGTTCGTGCTTTGCATGGAACGTTTGGCTCAGTCGATTCGGGGGGTGGTTGAGAGTAAAACATGGAAGCCGATTCGTTTAGTTAATCGAGGTCCTGAGATCTCGCATCTGTTTTTTGCCGATGACATGATACTGTTTTGTGAAGCTTCTATGGATCAAGTGTCGGTTTTGGAGGAAGTGTTGCGTAAGTTTAGCGGGGCTTCCGGACAAAAAGTTAGCATTGCAAAGACGAGTATTTATTTCTCAAAAAATGTGGATCAAGCGCTGCGGGATTCTATCAGCTCGTCTTTCGGTTTCCGACAAGTGTCGGACTTGGGTCGATATCTTGGTGTTCCGTTATTGCACAAGCGGGTCACTAGAGCATCATACCATTATGTAGTTCAACGGGTCCGTGATAAGCTATCAGGTTGGTCGGCCAAGTCGTTATCTCTTGCTGGGAGGATTACTCTGGCAAAATCCGTGCTATCCTCTATTCCATATTACACGATGCAATCATCTTTGTTGCCCAAGGGCACCTGTCAGGAAATTGAACAGTTAATCCGCAGCTTTATTTGGGGGCGTTCTTCAGGTGGCAGCGGGATTAGCTTGGTTGATTGGCGATCGGTGTGTTCGCCTTTGTCCGAAGGCGGATTGGGTTTCAAGTCTCTTGATGTTCAAAACGAGGCTTTCTTGATGAAAGTTTGTTTTAATTTAGCTCGCAATACTGACCAATTCTGGGTTCAAGTATTGCGTTCAAAATACAAGTGGTGTACACCGGTACCTTCGTCTATTTCCCGTCCACGCTGCTCTCATTTGTGGAAAGGTGTGAGTCTTGTTTGGGAGGAGGTGCGGAATGGTCTCATTTGGTCCGTTGGTGATGGTTGTACCGTGGATTTTTGGAGTGATGATTGGTTGGGGGAAGTTGGCGCGTTGCGTGATAGTGTCTTGGACACTTCGTTGCGCGATGGATTACATTCAATTAGTGTTGCGGACATGGTTGCGGATAATGGCGATTGGCGATGGACTGAATTTCAGCACTTGTTACCGCGAGAGGTTCTGCTTCGGCTTGCGGCTGTTCTTCCGCCACAGCGAATAGGGGTTGCGGATAATGTAGGTTGGAGGTGGTATGCTCGCAAGGATTTTTCAGTGTGTTCAGCATACCGAGTCCGTTCGGGTATCATGAGTAGTCCATCGGAACCAGCTTGGAAGATTATCAATGGTTTCAGGGGACTGCAACGTATCAAAGTGTTCCTTTGGTTACTTGGTCGCGGCAAACTGCTCACAAACGACGAGCGGCTGCGTCGCCATTTGACAGCCAACTCATATTGTAGTATTTGTGGAAATGCGGGGGAGTCGATTGATCATCTATTTCGCACATGCCCGTTGGTTTGCAGCATTTGGGTTAGTCTTATAACCCCCTCGAAGCTTGATGATTTTTTTATCAATGAATACTCTTGATTGGTTACGATTCAATCTCTCCAAGCCGGACTATTTTGCGCACGATCCTCGCGATTGGGATTTACAATTTGGAGCAATACTATGGTCTATTTGGAAGTTTCGTAATTTGCGCATATTTGATCCGGATGCTGCGGAAAAGTTCAATATCTTTGAATATAGTCGATGGTGTGTGACTGAGAGTGTCCGGGCTCTCTCAATTTCGGCTGCGGTGTCGTCGTCGTCTTCAACCATTTCGGGCGTTGCTGCAGCTTGGGTACGGCCACCAATAGGTTGGCTGAAACTCAATACGGATGGAGCGAGGGAGATGTCGAGTGGATTTGCGTCATGTGGGGGCGTGGGTCGCGACAATACCGGAGCTTGGCGCTTTGGTTTTGCGAAATTTGTGGGGATTTGTTCTCCGTTGGAAGCGGAATTATGGGGTGTTTGTGTGGGACTTTGTCAAGCTTGGCTTCATGGCTTTCGGAAGGTCATGGTGGAGGTGGATTGTCGAGAGGCTTTCCTCTTGTTGTCGGAGAACCGATCGTCAGTGGTGAAGATTGGCTTGGTGCATCAGATTTGGAGCTTGATGAAACGGAATTGGATCGTGATCATTCAGCATATTAGCCGTGAGGCTAACAAAGTGGCGGATGGGTTAGCAAAGTTGGCTCGGGGAGGCTCACTGGACTGTCGCTGCATCGAGTTCCCACCAGCAGGGCTGCAGCAACTGCTGCTTACTGATTGCCCAGCACCAGCGTAGTGCTGGACTGTTTTCTTTCCTTTGTTATCAAAAGATTTATGAATCGTCTCAAATTAGAAGTAGAAAAAACATGTTTTAAGATTGTTACAAATATAATAATTTAGGATGATAAAAAATAAAATATTATTAAATAATAGAAATAAAGTAGTAAAGAAAAAATTGAACAATTGGAAGGGTGAATCATAATTATAAACTTCTTTAACGGTTATACATTTGTGAGAGTTGTTAGTGCGCCAAAGATTTACTTTAAGTTTTAGGGAACACAAAGACTTTCTTTCCTTGGCAGGATGGAAAAAAATTAGAAGGATAAAAAAGTAAAGGGTAGAAAAGTAAAAAGTAAAAAGTAAAAAGATAAAAAAAATATTATTTTTATTGGTGTGCTTAATAGGAAGGATAAAAAGTTAAAGAAAAAAAATTATTTTATTTTTATTCATTATTTCGTAGAGTTAAAAATTGGAAGGAAAGAAAATAAAATTTTAAAAAATTCATATTTTGAACTAACTCATATCTCTTCCCATTTTCTCTCATCTTTTCTTTTTAAATTTTGAAATGATTTATTTTTACCCATTAGCACGAAAAATAATCATCTCTCTACTTTTTTTTCCTCTCATTTTTCTTTCTTACCAAGCACACTTATAATTTATTTTCTTTCTATCTTTCCCTCCCCTCCTTCCATCCTTTCACTTTTTCGCCCAACCAAGCGAATTTTAAATTTAGAATTCAACCTCTTACAATCCCTACCCAAATAATCATCTAATTTTAAGATGTTATCAATTTAATAACAAAAATTTTATTACTATTAAGTCATTCAACTTTGGGATGTCACCAATTTATTCATCGATGAAAAAAATCCATTTGTCTCAATCGTTAAACCTCTAATAACGTTTGATTAGCATGTTGCTTCCAATAAGATAATATATTGGTCGCAAAATGAAAAGAAAATAAATGCCAAGCCTAAGATTTAAACTAGGAACTTCTTTTCTTTTTGAAACATTTAAACTGGGAACTTCTAAAACAAACCCCACACCTATTTATTTAAATAATTTTTTTGATCAATGAGAATAAATAATTTTAAGGCTTGCTTGAACAAGTAAAGTTTTATAATCGAATTAATAAATTTAAGCATATATACTGTCCACATTATTCATTTTAATCGCAGCGTAATAATAATAATAGAGATCATTAATAGGCCTAGTTAAAGATGTTTAAATTATCTCATCTTGTATGGTTCAAATCCCGACATTTGTCAAAATGTATTTACCTCTCTTCTTAATAAAATAAAAATAATAATTCTAATTTTTATTTTTTTAAGGAAAAAACATTGCAAAATAGGATTTAATTGCTAAACAAAATCTTATAGAAAATAAATCATACTAGCGGTATCTAAGTGGTACAAAGAAGAGAAGTTGCAATAACAACTCACAGGGCTGCTGCTGCCTGCTCCACAATATGAATAGAGTATGAAAGTTTGGGCATAGAATGCTCCATGCAATAGGGGCTAAATCCTAGATATCACACACACAGCCTAATAACAATGCCACATTCGAAAATCAATCCTGTTTCCATTTAAATGTGCTCGAACCGAAAACAATCACCTGAAAACCCGAAAAGAAGAGATCAAAACTCTGGACATGAACACTACTTAATTAGAGAATAGCAGCAACAATACTAATACAAGCATTCTTAGGAATCTCATATCAATAGGTTTGGACATAGCAACACTACTTACCCACTTGGACAACTCTTGAAATCCTCCTAATCCGAATATGGTGTGAGATCAATGTTGTAGCGTTGCTTCCCTTTGCTTACCCTCTGGACAACATCAATCGAAGATATCATAAATATCACACTACAACAAATTTGTTTATTAGTGACATCTAAAATATTGTCAACGAAAATTACATTTACGTCACCATTTGTATTTTGTGACGTAAAATTTGATGTCACAGCCTTCGTCACGCTAAAGGCGTCGCTAAATGTCAAACGTGACGATGTATTGTTTTTTGTCACGTATTTTGACGATATAGTGACATTAACATATAATGCCATCTTATATTTTGTTTTTAGTGACAATTACTTACGTCACCAAATGATATAAAATTTTGTCATTGATCATTCGTATCGTCACCAATAATAAAATAACTCAAATGTATAGACGACGAAAGAAATATCGTCACGTTGTTAATGACATAGTATATCGTCACCTAATAGAAATATGAATGACGGTAATACGTAACGTCATCTTATACTTTGTATTTTGTGATAAATAATTACGTCACAAAATTATATAAGATTTCGTTATTGATAATTAGTTTCGTCACCAATAATACAATGAATTCAATATATAGATGACAAAAGAGATATTGTCACATTATTTTTTTTGTTATTTATAATTAGATTCGTCACAATTATCAATGTGGTTACAATCAAATTTGTGGTAAATGCAAATTTTGATAGAATTACATTTAGATTTGAATTTTGAGTTTTAATTTTGGACAACTAAATTATTTAAAATAATTTGTAATTTTTTTAAATAAACTTACAAAAAGCCTAAACATGTTACAAATTTCAATGAATTCTCAAAATTGTACAATATTTACAATTTGTTCCCTTCCCTCTAAAATGTCAAAAACCAGTACATTTGCTACATCTACAAGTATAGTGGAGGCATCGTAAGAAACCAAAAGATATCCTCAACAAATAAATAATAGCCACATTAGAGAGAGCTAAATGTACTTGTCAATGTATTTGGTAAGCTTCTCTTTCTTTTAGCTTCAGCTCCAGCTTCTATTTTTAAAGTTCGTTCCTTCTAGCTCTCTTATTTAACTCAATCGAGTCACCCTCTTTGTCTCTCAAGACCTGCATCATGATAGAAGCAAAATCAATATATAGATCAAGCTACACCTCCACATATAAAAGCTGGTTTGAGATTATAAAATTTCGAGTCCTATCTTTAACCAAAAGTGAGGAGAGTGAAAATGATAGAGGGCAAGGCGGCAACAGCAGCTGACAATGTGTAGTAAGTTGGAAAAAGAAATGCAATGATAAATTAGCTAAAGTATAATACCCGTCTTTTCGCTTTTCAAGTTATGTTGCAATGATACTTTTCTATTCACCTGCCTATCTATATCTTAAAGACTGAACAGTTAGTGTTGCAACAGAAAATGTCACAAGAAACTAACTGAGATAACAAATAACCATTTGGTTATTTTGTTTTCAAGAGTTCATTTACTGAAAATGACTAACATGATCACTTTCTTTTATGTTGCATAAATAAAGTGAGAATTAAGCTGCAAAACTGTAGAAATAAGCTTCATAACGATGACTAAACACTACAACATCCACCCGACTTAAACTATAACTACTGTTGTCTACCTCTTCTAGCTACTGATTTTATTACAGTTTCCAGCCTTATCTGCAGCATATGAAGTGAACTACAATGCAGCAGAATTATGGGAAAATTTGGTGGTAAACCGAGTCACTTATTTAGGCATTTTAACACTCAAACGTGTATGAAGAGAACAATTATGTTAAAGGTAGTTCTACCAAAATTCCCAGCAGCTAAGCATCATGTTTTGGCAATTTAGTTCATTAGATAAAAAATATTTATCTTCTTTTCCCAAGACGTGATTATACCGATCAAAAACCACCCTACATCCACCCCTTTGATCGGTCGTGTTCTCCCTTTTTTCCTTTCCTTTTTCCTTTTCTCCCTGTTTTACCCTTCATGTCCCCTTTAACTAGGTGTTGATTGTTCTCCATTTTACCAGTTGTGTCTCGATAAGTAGTGGATGTGTAGTCATATATCTCATTGACAACTAACCACACTACCCAGTCATTTCCTTCTAAATTGATGCACATACACTGTTTTCCCCTTGTTCAACAGTTGTCCACCCATTTAAACATTTCAGTTTATCGTTATTTTAGCATTGACACACACCGGTTATACACACATCACAGTGAATGTAATTTATTGAATAAAACAATGATCTTCAAAATACCAGCAGAAAGCAGAGAATAGAATTTCAATATACAACTACGCAACCATGACATCGGTAATGTTGTGATCAAATTCCAGAACAGGAGATTGAAACAAAAACAATATCATACAAATTCAACAACTTGCTAATAACCACAAGCAGAACAAGAATTGCAGTTCAAGAAGACAAATATATGAAAAATTAATAATAGAAAGCTTACTTTAAAATAAGAAGAGATTTTCGAAATCTATAGAGATTTTTTTCAGGATTATTGACAAGCTCTATTAGCATCAATTTCTCACAAACAACAACCACAAAAATAAAATTACCTTTAGGGTTTTGCTTCAAATCCCTTGTTTTCACTTCATTCGTCTTAAAATCTTCTCCAAATTTATCCAAAACTCGTTTCCCTTTCTATAAACTCAACGAATAATCAACTAAATCAGGTCTTTGCGAAGGTATTCTTCTCCATCACCGAGCAATTACCGTGACTCCTTTAAACCCACTAATCTTTTAACCAACTCAATCAAGAATCGGTCCATTAAAAATAAGAACCCATCGGAGAGCCAAAAGCAAAAACCTAATAGAGAAGGGAAAAGATACGGGAAAGGGATTCAAATGTTTCCGTTCGGCTAGGTTTTAGAGAGAAATAAAGGAGGGAACCGTTTTGGGTGCCGAGATAAAGAACGAGAAAGAAAGACGAAGCAAATCTAGAGGTGTTTTGCTGTGAGGTCGAATAGAGTCTATGTAAAATGACTTATCGAGAATTAATTCGCCAGTCATTTTATAGGTAAGGACAATATTTTAGGTTAACTTGTCAACCATTTTACATTGCACAAACAAATATCGTTTAATAATAAAAATATATTTTTGAAAAATGACTTGCATGAAATAAATACATTCTAAAAAAATAAATTTGTTATCTTATGCATAAAAATGAATTTTTAAAGATTGTATACTGAAATTTATCACATCTAAAAGATTTAAGCTACTCACTTTAATTAAAAAGATTTTATAAATTTGATTGAGTTTAGTTCAACTGACGTCGTTGTTGGTTCACCATACAGAGAAGATGAGATCGAGCATGCTTAAACACCTTGTATCCTTTGATTTAAGAATAGAGAGGGGCTAGATAGCCTAGGCATTGTATTTACAATTTTGAATAGAATAAAGAGAACATGAATTTCAATTAATTATTTAAGTTTTATTATAATTTTAAAATATTTTATTTTTCGATAGTAAAACGAGTGTCGCTCCGATCAAACTCACCATAAAACAAATATGGGTAATTTATATTTTAGATCACTAAACTTAGCATCCACTTTCATTTAAATCAAAAATCCTTAATTTAATTTAATTACATCATTTAAATTTTATTATTTATAAACTAAGGTTATATTCACACCGACAAATAATTGTAATGAAAAAAATTGTATTTGACATTTTTATTTAACATGTGTTTCACAATATCATCAATAAATAATGTTTAATTAGCAATTTAAATATTTTTTATTAAGATTTTTATGAAATTTAGTTTTTTTAATTTATTTAAATAAAATGTATCAGAAATTCTTACAGAAAATTACTAAAATTATCAATTAAATATTATTTGAGGATGATATGTGAAAAGTATGTTAAGTAAAAGTGTCAGTTTCAACTATTTTTCGTTATAATTATTTAACAATGTTAGTATAAGTGAAGTAGTTTATTAATAATTAAAGTTCAATGATGTAATTTTAATAAATTTAAAATTTGTGATGTAAATGAAAGTGGATGGTAAGTTTAGTGATTTAAAATATAAATTACCCAATAAATACTACCCTTATTTATTTTTCAATGAATATTTTCATTTAAAATGATAATAAATTAGAGTTCAGTAATATTTTGAATTGAAAATAAATAAATTTTTAAGTTAGTATTATTTTTAATGATGACGATTTCTAAAAATAGAAGCTTAAAACTTTTTACTTTTTATTACTATTATTATTATAGTTTAAATTTATTTTATTTTCAACTAGGGAATCACGTTATAGAACTATATAATTAAACTAATAACTTGTATGATACATACATATAGGTCAAATATTACCATTAGTCCGCAATAAGTGACATAATCTCATGATATTTTTAAATATCGTCATATAAAACATAAGAGATAATAATGAGTGACAAATAGTGGTTTCGTCACATTAAATCACTTTTTGTGACACAAATAAAACGTCCCATTTTATGTCTTTTAATATTTGACAAATCATATCGTCACAAATAAAAGCTTATTGGTGATGAAATTGCAACGTCACTAATTAACATAGAATTGTCATAATAATAATTCGTCACTAATACTTTCATTTCATTAGTGACGATATGAGAACGTCACCATTTTTTCTAAATGTCATTAAAATGTTTCCCTCCAAAAAAGTTTTAGGCGCCAAACTTATAGTGACGAAAATCAATGACATTTTATAAAATTGTAACAAAAGATATACCATTATTCATTAATTATGACGAAAACAAAAAAGCGTCACATATATAGTATATTTTGTGACGTTATACGTAACGTCATATAAAAATTTCGTCATAAATTGATATATTTGTTGTAGTGTCACCATTTCTACATGTTTGATAAATAAAGAAAATGCATTAAAAAGGCATCAGAGGAGTACCAACCCATGCAAAGGTTGACAGGAAAAGAAAAGGCCTCACATTATGTTTGGTCAAAAGGAAAATGGAGGGAAGGGGAAAAGAGTGGAAGGAAAGTAATTTTTCCTCATCATTGATGAGTGTTTTCCTCTCACATTTGAGACGATTGGATTTGGAGGAAAAGTTCCTATAAACCAGGGAGGGAAGGACATCCCAACCGCAACTTATATCCATATATGTTCTATCTTAATCTAAGCTCCTTGTAAAAATATCAAATTGCTCAAGAGAAAAATTTACCATGCAAATGTTGGGAATACTATGACATAACCAATCACATCAATGATAGGAAAAGAAGTTACAGCTATTGCAATTAGCTCTTCCAGCAGTTCCTCCAAATGGCGCAGCAAAAATATTCCAGTAACATTTCAGTTTGATAATAACTATTAACTAATAAGGTCTGATCCTAGCATGAATTGACATAAAGACACCATGTTCTAACATTTGAGCAAGTAACCCACCCATTGAGTTGGACCATCAACCGGTGCATTCAAAGGATTATCATGCACCTACATATCAACACAAACTTTTAGATGCCAAAACCAAAATCAATCTCCATACAAATTAAATGAGAATGCATTTTTTGCACACATGCTATTTCAAGAATCAAAGTAAAAGGTGATGCCTGTAAATTGCAATTTGAGAAAAAGCCAACCCAAAACTCCAGAATAACCTTTCAATTGCAGCTTTCCACAAGGCAGTCAAGGAAAACATACCTCCATGAAAATGCCATCCACTCCAACAGCAACTGCGGTCCTTGCAATGCATGGAATGAGTTCTCGGAGACCTCCACTGGCTACACCTCCTCCATCCAACTATATAAGAAACCAAAAATTGAACTGTGGTAAAAAATGAAACTCAGAAGCTGTAGGTTAATACGTGTTAGAGTGGGAATATATTGTGTATTAAAGTCTGTATATGTTAATTAGGGTAAGTTATCTTTCAGTAGGCTACTTTTAGAGATATTCTTTATGGCTGTATCTACTGTGTTTATTATAGGATATTTAGTTACCTAGAATACAAAGTCTGCCTATGTATATATATTCCTATATTTCTTATGAATAAAGTGAAGAGAGAATTTCTTACAATTCTACAGAAGCCATATGAACTGATAAACTAAAACAGAAACAAATGAGGATCAAGAAACTCATACCATAAAGAACACCAACTATAGCAAGCAAGCGTATTTAGCAGAAAACAAGACAGGGAAGGAAAAATTACCATAGAATATCAATCCTCAGCCTAATATATTGCAAATATTTATTCTCAGTGCTTTGGCCATACAATATCAAATGACAGAATAGTCATCAAAAAATGCAAAATACTGTAGAAGTTCTAGGGTTTCTTTATGTTTCTTGATTTGGGAATTTGGGATTCGTATGGAAAAGAGAGAGAGAAAATACGAATAGAGAAAAGTTTTATTATCGATAAAAGAAAGATAGAAAAGTTGAAAATTACAAACCAAGTCATTAGTTTATATAATACATTACAACTGGTCTAACTAATTTCTAATTCTTGCCAACTCAGCAAGAATATACAACAACCTATAACAAACTCTAATAGCTCCCTCAAGTTGGAGCATATATATTATGAATGCCCAACTTGGATATGGCTTGAGAAAATGATGATGGATGCAAAGCTTCTGTAAAGCAGTCTGCCAACTGGTGTTGTGTAGAAACAAGAAGAAGAGTGATCAATCCTTGATGAAGTTTCTCACGAATAAGGTGGCAATCGATTTCAATGTGTTCAGTCCGTTCATGATGCACTGAATTTTCTGCAATTCGAATGGCAGACATGTTATCACAATAAAGATTAGCAGGAGAAATGTTATTAATTTGCAGATCAGAAAGTAGGTATTGTAGCCACTGAATTTCACAAGAAACAGAAGCAAGTGCACGATATTCTGCTTCACTTGAAGAGCGTGAAATTGTTTGTTGCTTCTTGGAACGCCAAGAAACAAGAGTTGTACCAATAAAAACACAAAAACCAGTAGCTGAACGCCTTGAATCTGGGCAGGAAGCCCAATCAGAATCACAAAACGCATTAATTTTAATAGCATTATTAGCAGAGAAGAAAATGCCTTGACCAGGAGATCCTTTAAGGTATCTTAGGATCCTATGTGCAGCTTGCAAATGTACATCAGTAGGTGCAGAAAGGAATTGAGAAAGATGATACACAACAAAAGATATATCAGGTTTAGTGTTTGTTAAATACTGTAACCCCCTAGACCCGCCTATGCGTTACAACGGATCCTAGGAAGTCACATTAGGGTCACAAGAGCGACCCACAGTAAAAATACACATTAAAACATATTTCTTCAAAACACTTATTAAACTGTAAAATCAACGTTTGTTTAAAATACCATTTCGGGAAGTCATTTAAACATATAACAGAAATTTCAGAGAGTGCTTTACAAATACTATCATAGAACAATACATGACATACATGCCTACTAACTATACAGTACCGTACTCCAAAAGCAACGTCGAGAGAACTCTGAACACCGATGTCAAATGTTATACCCTGATATATTCCTTTAACCTGCGATGGTAAAAACAATGTGAGCTTGGAAAAGCTCAGTAATACAAAACTACCAAAAGATGATATAAGCTCATGCAGATATATGATATGCATAACATTTTCATGATATTCCGCGCAGTAACGGTCTCCATTTTTGTTCTACTATTTCGAGGTTGCATCATACTCGAGAATAACGATATTTGTTCTTTAATCAGACCTCGAGAATTAGACGGGAATTATATAGGCTGGTAACATACGAGGTAGGAATCAGAGAGTTTGGTGTCTAGTGTGTTCCAACGGTGCAACGTTAATGCATGAAATGTAACAATCCAGTAAACCTTTTTATTTAAAATACATTTGTTTCAAGTAGCCGTAAAGTTCATTTTAATTCAATATTTACCCTCCAACCATACTCCAGTATATACTTTCCCCAGTGCGGTATCATGTACAGGCATTAACCCGAGCCCATTGGGCGTGGGTACCATCCTAAAGATATACCTTAGAATACGTGCGGCCCTTGCCGAAGCATAGGAACCGAAAACGGGCGGACCTGGCCGAAGCCTAGGATCCGAAAACGGGCGGACCTAGCCGAAGCTTAGGATCCGAATACGGGCGGACTTACCAGCTGGATCAGGGCTGAGCCGACGGTAACTTCATATCATGTCCCAAGTACCCCAGTGAATCAGATCATCAATAGTTTATTAATCAATAACTGTATTTTTAGTAACGCATTATCCATATAGTATGTTTGTCATATCGGGTGCATATGCATATACCATAAATATAGTACGGTCATGCTCAATTATAAAACATGTCATGTTCATGTGAGTTCAAGTATGTCAATCAAGTGCACGTGATCGATATTATAACATGTAATTCAGTATGCAAAAACAGTCATGTGGCACACATGGAACACACTAGGTGGAACAGTTTATTCCTTGGAGATACTTGGCATTTACGGAAGATAACACATTAAACTTTTGACAATTGAACGAATCTTTGAAACAAGGCCCCTATTAAAAGAGGGGTTTGTACTAACGGTTCAAACCAGATATTCAAGAGATGATACATCAAGATCTTTGAGAGTTTAGGCATATCATGAGTGATTTAGCCATTTAAGTCTACTAGGGGCATTATGGTCATTTTATCATACACGGGCATTTTGGTAATTTATACCAACAGGGCGTAAACAGTGGCTCAGAAATTCTATTTGTTCATCAAGTTTCCAACCAGGCATTCAAAGATTTCTATGTTAAGATCTTTCACGATATCAGATACATTCAGGGCTATTTTGATTACTTTGGCCAACGAGGGCATTTTGGTCATTTAACTATCAGGGGTGATTTTGTAATTTAGCCAATAGTGATAAAATGAATATTTACAATATTTAAGATTTCCAGAAGTTTATCGAGCCTCTAAAACCAATCGAACTAACATGTCCCAACCTTACAGTACTAACCAAACCTTCTGATGTACGCACTTCACAAGTATCATTTCCAAATACTGATTGTATCGTATATCTGAACGGTTGCCTTCATATTTCACTACATAACTTGTCACAGAGTAGTCGAACCTATGTTCTGTGCGGAAAAAATTCCATCCTCATATTAATATTAGGAGTGATTGACATACTAGAGTCATGCTTCAACCCTTAGGGGCATTTCGGTCATTTTCAACTTTATTGGCATTTCTAGAATTTTATCAAAGTCAATCTACTTATTCCAGTCAAGGGGGTATTTCAATCATTCTGAAGCTCGGGATAACCATCATTCCTATCAATTGAACCATTTATAGTATTTCAATCATTTAAGTACTCGTGGGTGTTTCAGCCATTCAAGAAATTTCGGTATCTCCAACCACTTCATTCATTTCAGAACTCAAGGGTTTATCCATCCTTCCAATTAATTGCAAACCTCGATGTCCGAGAATACTTTTTCCCTTTTTATCAATACGATCATTCTGATTAATTTAACCATAATAGTATTTCCAGTACTTTTAGTCATTTCCGCCAATTCAGTATTTTGAGTCGCTTGATCAATTTAGAGGTACAAATAGTTTCCCGTAAATATATATTCAGGGATTCATTCTAAATTCAAGGAAATCTAACACCTTACAATCTCGAAGGTTTAAATCTTGTTACCATAACTTTACAAGTAGATCGAGGTTTCCAGATGAATCGAGTTGTTTTACCATATCCACTGTAGATTTCTAGATCGCTTCCAATTTCAAGGGTATTTTAGTCATTCTTATACCTCAAGGGCATTTTCGTAATTCATAACCAAATATTTTTAGCATTTACTCATTTGACATCAATAATCAGGTTTGGAGATTAGCCGCCTTATTAATTAATTTAATGAACTTCATATCCTTACATTTATTAACTTTCTCATTCTAACATTTCGATCTTTTCTAGGTTATCGTACTCAATTTCATATCAGGTTTGGCTTAAGCAGGGTTAACAACACTCTTTATCATATTCATGCATGCATTAACCGAATACCAACATGTTCATAAAGCATACTAGAGGTAGTAGTGTATTACCTTTAATCCTTATATCGGTCAACCATAGTACTCCATTCGATCACTCTTGAACCCGAATGCGACGTCCTCAACATCTCGAATACAAGGAACTATGATTACCTTCAATCGCACAATTCCAATTCAGTCCTTATTCACATTGCTCATATTTGATTAATAAATTACATAAGCAAACTCGAGTTCAAGGTCTAATTCGGAGGCTTTCGGGTTAGAATTTCATGAAACGGGCATCAAAAATGGACTCAGGACGTCGAAAAACATAAAATAGGGCTTTTCGGGAAAAGTTGATTTTTTTGTCAAAGTCAACGCTGATGTCAGCGGTCAAAGTCAACGTTGACATCATGCTGACGTCACTGGGCTGACTCGGCGAGTTGACTCGGGCGAGTTGACTCATTGGGTTGACTCAAGCGAGTTGACTCATTGAGTTGACTCGGTCAACGGGTCGGGTCGGTCAACGGGTCGGGTACGATTCAACGGGTCGGGTACGGGTCAACAGGTCGGGTCGGTCAACGGGTTGGGTCAGTTATTGGGCTTGGGCCGGTTTGTTCGAACCGGTTCGGACGGCTCGATTCAAGGCCAGACTGGGTCTGAGCCGGCCGGCTCAACAGCCACCGTCCAAGGCGGCCGGAAATCACCTTGGTCGGCACGTGAATCCCACACGCGGCCTTTTCCGGTCGGTAAACACACCGGACAACACCAAAAACACCGAAAACGTTAAATCTAACCTATTTCAACTGGGAACCCAAAAATTTAGGTCAAAACTCATCAAACTTACCGAAATCGACGGTAAACACTCGAAACTATCGTGGCTCTGACGACGGTCTAACGGTGGCCGTTCGACGATCGGTGATATGGGTTTTGCTCGGCTTGGAACGGAGAGTCTAGGGGTGGTGACGGCGTGGCGAATGGACGCCCACGGTGGCCGAAATCGACAAAAAACCGAGAGGGTCCTTAACCCTAGGTTTGACGAACCGTTGAAGCACGATGGCCGGCGATCGGGACGGCAGCTGCACGAGTGGCTAAGGGCGTTTGGCTCGGGACATCGAGGCGGTCCGTTCGACGGTGGCAGTGCGAGGCACGGCGCGGCGGTGGAGGGGATGCAGCGGTGGACGGTGAAGTGGTTTTGGGAGTGACTTTTGAGATCTTCTGGATATTTCCAGGTTCAAGGTGAAGCATTAATGAGGGTGGTTGGGGATGTATCATATTATTATTTTATTTTTAGATATCCGTAAGCATTAATTTAAATTTTTCTTAGCGCAACAAATAACTAAGAGCTTACTTAGCTCAATTGGTTAGTACACTGGTTCACCACTCAAGGTGTCATGGGTTCAAATCCCATTGATAAAAATTTTTTCCCATTTTTTTTCTTTCTTTCTTTCTTCTCCCTATTTATTTTTAGCATCAATTATTATTATATATTTTTTTGGGGTGTTACAAATACAGTAATTTACCTATTAGTCTTCGATATGAAGTAATATCATTTAAGATAACTCCATCATTCTTAGAAAGTTTAGCCTTAGCATGCAAAGGAGTAGAGACAAGCTTAGAATCCAAAAATCCAGTTTCTTTGAGTAAATCTAAAATATATTTGCGTTGACAGAGAAAAATTCTTTTATCAGATCTGGGTACTTCAAGACCTAAAAAGTACTTTAAAGGTCTTAAGTCTTTAATTTTAAAACAGTTATGTAAAAAGGTTTTAACACAAGATATCTCATGCTCATTTGGACTAGTTAATACTATGTCATCTACATAAACTGCAAGAGCAATGAAAGTAGATCCTGTCCCTCTAATGAAAAGAGAAATATCAGCAGATGCTTGCTTAAATCCTTGCTGGATCAAGGCTGAAGCAAGCCTCTCATTCCATTGACGACTGGCTTGTTTAAGACCATACAAACTTTTAGTTAACTTACAGACTAAACCTGGTTTATCAGTCTTATAGCCAGGAGGCAAATCCATATAGACTTCTTCATCAAAAAATCCATGCAAAAAAGCATTATTTATATCTAACTTATGTAAATGCCATTTATTTGATGCAGTAATAGCCAACAAGGTCCTAATTGTTGTTATTCTAGCAACATGACTAAATGTATCAAAGAAATCAACTTCAGGTTGTTGAGTGTACCCTTTTGCTACAAGTCTTGCTTTATACCTTTCTAATGTTCCATCAGAGTTCAATTTGGTTCTAAAGACCTATTTACACCCTATAGTTTTCTTCCCAGGAGGAAGAGGAACCAATTCCCAAGTATTATTTGATTCTAATACCTTAATTTCTTCAGTCATAGCATTTTGCCAACATATATGTTTACTAGCCTGAGTAAAGGACTTAGGTTCAGCAAGAATATCTATATTGTTAATATAAGCACTATAACTGGTAGACAAAACATTATAAGAAATTACATTATTTATACTATGAGGAGATGTCTTGAAACCTGGTACAGTTACCTGGTAATCTTTGAATTTAGAAGGTAAGCAAACTCTTCTCTTTGGTCTAGAAATTGCAGCAGCAGGCTGTGTTTGATTCTTTTGAATTCTAGAAACTGCAATAGATTCATCTTGCTGCATAGACTCAGTGGGCAGGATGTGCTGCACTATTTTAGGTACATGACTAGTAGAACTAAAACTATTAGTAAAAGGTTCATGTGCCAAAGTTTGATCAAGAAATTTATCTTCTTCAAAATCTTCATTATTAGCATAAGTTGGAAATATAATTTGACTAAGGGAATTATCTGTTTTAAAATGAAACTGGGATTCATCAAAGAAAACATCCCTAGATGTAAAAACAGATTTAGTATTTATATCATATAATCGAAAACCTTTTATATTTCTAGGATAACCAAGGAAAATACACTTAATTTCCCTATGATCCAATTTAGTTTTAGGTTTGGGTAGAACTGAAGCATAGGCAGTACAGCCAAAAACCCTTAAATGATCTAGCTTAGGAGAAACATTGTGTAGAATACTATAAGGGCTTTTATTTTGTAAAATAGGTGTAGGTGTAATATTGATTAGATATGCATCATGTATTACACGGTCAAGCAAAAAAACTAAAGGCAATCCAACTTGTATTCTTAAGGATCTAGCTACTGAAAGAAGATGCTGGTGTTTCCTTTTTACAATGTTATTTTGCTGAGGAGTGTAAGTACGAGAATTTTGATGGACAACCCCTTTTGTTTTGAAAAAATCAGTTAACTCAAATTCCTTTGCATTGTCAGTTCTTACACATTTTATTTGTTTTGAAAATCGTGTTTCAACAAAAGTAAAGAAATAAATTAGCAAACTTCTAACTTCATATTTAGCTTTTAAAAGAAAATTCCACACAAACCTACTTTTATCATCAACTATAGTAAAAAAATATGTATGACCATAAAGACTTTGAGCGGAGAATGGTCCCCACACATCAGCATGTATTAAATCAAATACAGACTCTGAACATGTAATACTAGTAGGAAAAGGCAGACGTTTCTGTTTTGCAAGGTGACAAGTTTCACAAACAAAATTAAGAGGCAATGAGAAATCTTTATTGATATCAGCAAAAAATTTCATTATTTTTACAGAGGGGTGGCCTAACCTAGAATGCGAAAGCCTAAAGGTTTCAACAGCAGTCATACAAACAACAGATTGTAAAGAAGAAACTGAAAAGGAATTAGAAACATAGTTACTTGATGCAGAAGCATTAGCATCAAGTTGATAAAGGCCACTGATGTTCCTAGCTATACCAATCATTTTCCAGGTTACAATATCCTGTATAAAACAAAAATCAGAAGAAAAGGAACAAAAAAGAGAATCTTTAGTCAATTGAGATACTGATATAATATTAAAAATAAAACCTGAAATAAAGAAAACATTATTTAACAGTAAGGAATTATTGATTTTAACTTTACCTATATGAGTAACTTTGACTACAGAATTATTAGGCAATCTTATGAATTTATTATGAACAGAATAATAAGAATCAAACAATTCAAGACTACTACAGATATAATCTGTAGCACCTGAATCTAAGATCCATGATGAATAAATGCATGAAGAAGAACAACAGACTTGAAGAACACCTACATCACCAGTTGCAACATCAAAGGCAGAAGAAAGGGCATTGATCTTTGAATCAGTAACAGAGAAATTCTGAACAAAGGGATTCGGAGCAGACAAAGATCTTTCTTGTAGCATATTCAATAGATTTTCATATTGTTGTTTAGAAAAAACAACAAGGGAACCAGAATCCAGAGTAGGTTTAACATTTTCATCAACCACAGACTGCCCTATCTGATTAACTCTGCTAGACTGATTTCGAGTTTTATATCCCGGTGGAAAACCATATTTTCTATAAAATTTCTCAATTGTGTGACCATATAACCCACAAAAGGTACACAAAGGCCTCTTTGAAAGACCAGCATTAAAGAATTTCTTATTAACAACCCTATTATCAGACGTAGACTCAACCACCTTCCCAAGATGCCTTTCGGCTAACAAAATATTAAATTCAAGGGTAGGAACAGAACCTAGAGACCTTTCATGTTGGAGAACTAAAGCGAAAACATCATTGATCTTTGGAATAGGTTTCATCATTAAACATCGTGACATAGGAATAGAAAACCCATCATTCAACCCTCGAAGAAACCGAAGTAAAAAATTCTGAATTCTATAATTAACAGCATCACAATCGCAGGATTTAAGGGGCCTAAAATTATATATCTCATCCTAAACAACTTTAAGTTGTGTGTAATATGAAGTAACAGAAGCATTACCTTGTTGTAAAGAGTAGAACTCTTGAAGCAAATCCGACACTCTCACCAAATCTCCCTGATTGAATCTATCAAAGAGGTCCTTCTAAAGATCATAGGCCGTATCGAACCACAGCACGCTTTGGGCAATTTCAAGAATCAAAGCTCGCTGCAACCATGATAACACCAAATTGTTGCACTTCATCCAGGCTCTGTATTTGGACGAATCTTGAACAAGTTCTTGAATCGAACCATCAACGAAGCTCCATTTGTTTTTGGAGATGAGTGACATGCGCATTGACCGAGCCCAACTGTGATAATTTCCTCCGTCGAGCAAAGCAGAGGTGAGAACGAGAGCTGGGTTCTCGTTAGGGTGAATATAATATTCACTAGACGGATTATCGGTGCGGAAGAAAAGACCATTGGCGGAGGAACCGTCGGCCGATGAAGAATCCACTGATACCATGTAAAAGTTTTAAGGTTTCTTTATGTTTCCTGATTTGGGAATTTGGGATTCGTATGGAAAAGAGAGAGAGAAAATACGAATAGAGAAAAAATTTATTATCGATAAAAGAAAGATAGAAAAGTTGAAAATTACAAACTAAGTCATTAGTTTATATAATACATTACAATTGGTGTAACTAATTTCTAATTTTTGCCAACTCAGCAAGAATGTACAACAACCTATAACAAACTCTAATAAATACATAGGAAGGTTTAATGCAATTTTGGATCTTTCTCCACTGACGCAATTAAGTGGGTTTGAATTAGCACTGGCCTTCCCTTTGGTCAAGTAAAAGGGCAAAAGAATAAGAACCATAAAGGAAATGGCAGGTAGGGAAGCTTATCATCAATATTATCCACTTCATAGTAAAATTAATTAATACTATGGAATATGCTGGACCTTGAAGGTATGAAACAGCTCTAGGCGTATCAACATTCAAAAGTGAGTAGTTCCAACTATAACCATCAACCCCACCAAAAAATAAAGATTAAATGAATATGAAACAAGAATATTTAATATCAGAAAACATTTCGGTTAAAATTATATCTCCCTTAGACTATACCGGAATGATTATCCTTCCGGTAAAAACTAACAAGAAAAACATATAATGGTCAACTATCCCAATTCAAAATCAGTAACAAGTTCTATCGAAATTCTTGAACAAACCGGACTAAAGAAAATATTTTCATAATTTTAGCGTCTACCTTCAGCGCCTTGATAATTTTATTAAGAACATATAAACATAAAAGTTACTTTAAAATATTTTCTAAAAAAATAACTTCTTGTTTACTAAAAATTTTAAAAAATTACTTTAAAATATTTAAATATTTAACCAGCGTTAATTTAAAAAATAACAAGAACTAATAAAAAATTAAAAAATCTAATTTATATTAAAAAATATTTTCTAAAAAGTTATTTATTTGTTTTAATTCTTAATTTTAAACAAGAAAACCAATTATTAATTTTTTAAATATAAAATTATACTTCTTAAAAATTTATCGGACTAGACATAAGCAAGGGTATGCAAATTTAGCCTAGAGTTTGTTGTGGTTCTCTATTCAAGTTGGACACCACCATCACCACCTATGACCAATTAATTTTAGTTTGATTGGTTTAACATCGTGCAATAAATTAAAGGATCCATGGCCTATTGTATCCTAAATAAGTTCTTGAAGAATGTCTGTGAAAACTAGTAGAAAGCTCTGAAATCCAACATCCATTAACATTATGAGCTATTACCACATTACCGCTTACTTCATGAGTGCATACACAACACAAAAGGCATTCTGAACCAAAAATACCTTCCTAAAGACCTATTAATATATATCCAAAATAATTTCTTTCGTTTTAGCATGAAAGTTCAGAATAACTTACTATAGCCAAACATGGTGCCTCTTTCACAAACCATCACATTCGGATTCCCAGCCAATCTAATCTTCTCAGCAGAATATCCCATAACCTACAACTATGCATAATTACAAATAACATCCATGTATGATTACAAAAATGTATAGTTTACTTAAGTTTCAGAGTTTGTACTCAAAACATGAGTTTTGAAATTTCTGGAAATGTAAAAAGCAGAACACTCACAGAAGGAGCACAGAACTGGCCTTTTTTGATATTGATAATTCTTCCAGTCTTGGCTGCTGCAACTAGAAGATCCGTCTGTCAAACAAAGACCAATGACAACAATAACTTTCTTTCCCCCTTAAACATGAGCTTAACCTGACGACATAAAAATGCAGGAATCCGAATCACATCACCGACTCTTCCAACTGATTCACACTGAAAGAAAACAGGTATTTGATAGTTATGCAAGCAATACATTAAATGGAAAGAATAAAATATATAACTGCTGCCCGGCAAAAGGTCTGCACTCTGCAGGTGCATGCTATGCTTACTTCCAATTCTGTTCATGCCGAGGCTAACAATATGAAAAAAGCATTTGCCAAAAACATTAAAAAGTGTTGCTAGTAATGGAGTCCGATATGAAAATTTTGATTTCACCAAACTTTAAGCAATGTAAGGAAAGCAGGCAGGCATGTTATAGTAAGAAAGCAAAGAAACAAAAGAAAAGAACCTTCAAGCCTTCAGCCATTCCGATATGAAAATATATAAACTATTGTCATGATAGTTTATATAACTTGTTCGAAGAGGCGGAGATGATGACCTCTTTGTTTTTTTAGAGTTTTGATTCTATCCTACAACACTCCATTGGATGAAACGATCACCGCTAGCTGCTGGAAAGACCACGATGGTGACTCAGAAGTGCATATCTTCCGGCACTCAAAATGACTCATCCAAGGTTGAGCGTCAACTCAAAACAACTATTTTGATAATTTTATTAACGTATTTAGTCTTTCAAACTTATATATTCTATTAATTTGTTCTTAATCCGAAATAATTCAATAAATTTAACTTTTCATATTTAAAAAAAAAATTATCAATTTAGTCATATTTTTTAGGGATAACTACATATTTAGTACCCTACCTATTCTCGCGTTCCTATTTTAGTACCCCACCTATTTTTTCTGACAAAATGGTACCTAACGTTAGGTTTCGTTTTCAAATTGGTACATCTACCGTTTGAAACTAACGGCAAAACTCGTGTGGCATTTTTTATTTTTTTCTCTTTCCTCTCTCCTAGTCAGCAGACCATGGGATATTTTTTATATTTTTTTTCAACCAATGAGGCGGTGACACGTGTCACCATCCCCATTAAACAGATAAAACTAAGGCTTAAAAGCTCTCTTCGCAATTGGGAGATTTGATCCGATGACCTTTTGGGAAAAAAAAATTAGCACTAAACCACCAAGCCAACTATAATCTCACTAAATTGTATATTTAACTTATGCACTAAACCCACAGACAAATTTAAAAACAAGACCTACACATGTTATTTGGAAACAAATATAGTTGTTAAACCATCAAGCCAACCAACAATATTTAATATATTTTGGCAAATATCTATATTTACATGAACATTTTTTTCATAAACTTAATATTAAATCATTACAAATAAATATTATAAATATATAATATTTTTTATAAAAATATAAATTTTAAAATTTTATAAATATAAAATAAATATTTAATAAAATTTTATAAATATAAATTTAAAATTATATTTTTATTTAATTTATAAATTTATATTTTTATAAAATTTAATTAATTTTAAAAAATAAAAATTATATTTTATCATTATAAATTTATTTTTATGGATTTTGTATCTATTTTTTTTATTTAAACCTTTATAATTTGTCCAAATCTAAAAATTAGAAGAAAATTTAATGTGTATATTTTTAAATTAAACATTTTTATATTTTGACTTGTAATTATAATATTATTGTAAGTGAATATGTATAGTATCTTGTTAGAATATGAATTTGTTTTGTTTTTAGATATTTAAATATCAAGCTAAAATAAAAATAAATTTATAATGATAAAATATGACTTTTATTTTTTAAAATTAATTAAATTTTATAAAAATATAAAATTTGAAATTTATGAATATAAATAAATATTTAATAAAAATATTATCAAATCATTATCTATGAAATTATATTTTTATTTAATTTATAAAATTTAAAATTTATATTTTTATAAAGAATTACTATATATTTATAATATTTATTTGTAATGATTTAATATTAAGTTTATGAAAATATACAAATGTTTATGTAAATATAGATATTTATCAAAATATATCAAGTATTAATGGTTGGTTTAATGGTTTAACATTTATATTTGTTTCTAAAGGACGTGGAATCAAATCCTAGCATGCGCAGGCCTTGTTTTTTAATTTGTTGTGGGTTTAGGGTATAAGTTAAATATATAATTTAGTGAGAGTATATCAAGTGGAGCTAGTTGGCTTGGTGCTTTAGTGCTAGTCCTTGTTTCTTAAAGGCCATGAGATCAAATCCCCCCCCCCCCCGCTACAAGGAGAGTTTTTAAGCCTTGTTGTGAAACCGGTATTTTAATTTTGATATAACTAAAGAACCTAAGGACTAAATTGAAAATGTGAAAACGAATTTTTAAGTCCTCAAACATCCCTATATGATTTAAAGAATAAGCCTAAGTTAAAAATTAAGTTTATCAAATATTTTCTAAGTGTTCTTAAAGCCAAAACATTGATTTTCGAGTCACCGTTTCGAAACGACCTAAGGCGTTTCGAAACAGTTTTGAAACTGTGAACCTGTGTTTCGAAACGGGTATCGAAACGATTTCAGCACTGCCAACCCGTGTTTCGAAACAAGTTTCGAAACGGCTTTAGTACATAGAGAAACCGTATCGAAACGACATTCAGTGTTTCGAAACGGTTCTTAAATTGATTTGAAAAATATGACCGTTGAATGTTTTTAACTGATTTTTAACAAACCGTTAAGGCGTATCGAAACGATTTCAAGCCGTTTCGATACGACCATTGACAGTGGCAAAATGTTTCGAAACAAGTTTCGAAACGGCTCTTAGCGTATCGAAACAGGTCTGACCGTTTCGATACGGGCTCTTTAATGCACCCCAACGGCTCTTTCTATTTTGGTCTGTTTCGAAACAGGGTCGGGCGTTTCGAAACGGTTGGTTGTAGACTGCATTTATGGAGGGGAGATAACACCCCCAACGGCTCTATTGATGATTGCAACAACCACAACGTCTAGAATTCAATGAGAAGGTATAAAAGGGACCTCTAAAAGCTTCAGCAACAACTATTGATCCTAAAGCAAACATCCAAACATCAAATCCAAGCATTTGTGCCTAAATCCCATTATTGTCTAGAAACTCCAATTATATTTTTATTTGATAAAAATGGGTGCAAAATTGTTGACATTAAATCTAATAATATTATGTTCATAGGTCATCGCA
Organism: Hibiscus trionum; assembly: GCA_030270665.1. NCBI lineage: Eukaryota > Viridiplantae > Streptophyta > Magnoliopsida > Malvales > Malvaceae > Hibiscus > Hibiscus trionum. The sequence goes on along the minus strand of BSYR01000026.1, from coordinate 31,105,175 downwards.
TAGGGAACATATACATGGTGCATCTAGATGACATACATACATCTCATGCATGCTTAGTAGCACAAAATGAAAATGATGCATGGTTGTGGCATAGGAAACTAGGACATGCTAGCATTAGCGTTTTAGAAAAACTAGTTTCCCTTGATCTAGTTAGAGGTTTACCCAAGATTAAATTCTCAAACAATAAAATTTGTGATGCATGCTCTAAGGGTAAATAACATAAGTCTTCCTTTAAATCCATTAATGATGTTTCTACAAGTAGATGTTTACAACTTATCCATATGGATTTATTTGGGCCAATTAGGACTATGAGCTTGGGTGGTAAATCTTATGCGTTTGTACTTGTTGATGATTTTTCTAGATTTACTTGGGTTCTATTTTTAAGTACTAAAGATGAGGCTTTAGAAAAATTCATCACATTTTCAAAACTAACCCAAAATGATCTTGAACTTAGAATTTCACATATTAGAAGTGATCATGGAACCGAGTTTCAAAATTTAGGGTTTGAAGATTTTTTGAATGAAAATGGTATTAGCCACAATTTTTCGGTTCCTCGAACTCCTCAACAAAATGGGGTAGTTGAGAGGAAAAATAGAACTTTGCAAGAAATGGCTAGAACCATGCTTTGTGAAAATAATTTACCTAAATATTTTTGGGCGGAAGCCACAAACACCGCTTGCTATATTGTTAACCGAGTAATGATTAGGTCAATTTTAAAGAAAACACCTTATGAGATTTTAAAATCTAAAAAGCCTAACATTAGCTATTTTCACCCTTTTGGTTGCAAGTGTTTTGTTTTAAATAATGGAAAAGACAACTTAGGTAAATTTGATGCAAAAAGTGATGAAGCTATTTTCATAGGATACTCTTTAACCTCTAAAGCCTATCGAGTATTTAACAAGAGAACTTTAGTAGTAGAAGAATCTATACATGTTGTATTCGATGATAACCTCCTTCCAAGGAAGGATTCTTGTGATGATGATGATGTAGGAATCATAAATGCCTTTGATGGAGGAAAAACTTCAAAGGAGGATGAGATTCCAACAAAAGAAGAGGACACACAAGATCCACCTCTTGAAGCCTTGAAGGACTTGGCTCTTGAGGAAAAGGAAGTGAGCTACCCAAGGGAGTTCAACTATGTCAAAGATGGTGAAATCTTAGGTGATCCATCCAAGGGGTAACCACTCGATCTTCTCTTAGATTAATGAATCATGTTGCATTTATCTCATGCATAGAGCCTAAGAATTAAATCAAAGCATTGAAAGATGATTTTTGGATTATGGCTATGCAAGAAGAATTAAATCAATTTGAGAGAAGTAACGTTTGGACATTAGTTGATAGGCCGAGTAATCAATCTACCATAGGAACTAAATGGGTCTTTAGGAACAAGCTAGATGAGAGTGGTAACATTGTAAGAAATAAAGCTAGACTAGTAGCACAAGGTTACACTCAAGAAGAGGGAATAGATTTTGATAAAACCTATGCACCTGTAGCTAGAATGGAAGCCATTAGGATGTTGCTTGCATATGCATGTTATCATGATTTCAAGCTTTTTCAAATGGATGTTAAAAGCGCGTTTTTAAATGGTTTTATAAATGAAGAAGTGTATGTGGAACAACCACCGGGTTTTGAAGACTCAAAATTTCCAAATCATGTTTTCAAACTCACTAAAGCTCTTTATGGTTTAAAACAAGCTCCTAGAGCTTGGTATGAAAGGCTTTCAAACTTTTTAATTGAAAAGGGTTTTGAAAAAGGCAAGGTGGACACTACACTTTTTATAAAAAGGTATAAAAATGACATCTTAGTAGTACAAATTTATGTTGATGATATTATTTTTGGTTCTACTAACGAATGTCATTGCAAAGAGTTTGCTAAGCTAATGCAAGGTGAATTTGAGATGAGCATGATGGGGGAGCTCTCATTCTTTTTGGGACTCCAAATCAAGCAAAAGAAGGATGACACCTTCATCAATCAAGCAAAGTACATAAAGGATATGCTCAAGAAGTTTGGCTTGGAGAATGCAAAGCCTCAAGCCACACCTATGAGCTCATCTACAAAGCTTGACAAAGATGAAGGAGGTAAGTGTGTCGACTCTAAGCTTTACCGTTCTATGATTGGATCATTGCTTTACCTTACCGCAAGTAGACCAGATATCTTGTTTAGTGTTTGCTTGTGTGCTAGGTTTCAAGCTAGTCCTAGAGAGTCTCACCTTATAGCCGTTAAGAGAATCTTTAGGTACCTTAGAGATACTACTTGTTTAGGTCTTTGGTACCCTAGAGACTCCACCTTCAACCTTCATGCTTATTCGGATGCGGATTATGGGGGATGCAAAATCGATAGGAAGAGTACTTCGGGAACTTGTCAATTCCTAGGTACTATGCTCATATCTTGGTTCTCTAAGAAACAAAATAGTGTAGCCTTATCTACCACCGAAGCCGAGTACATATCCTTAGGGAGTTGTTGTGCTCAAGTCCTTTGGATGAAGCAACAACTCTTAGATTATGGTATTAAAGTTGAAACCATAACCCTAAAATGTGATAACACTAGTGCTATATGTTTGACAAAAAATCCCATCCAACACTCTAGAACCAAACACATAGAAATAAGGCATCATTTCATTAGAGATCATGTCCTTAAGGAAGATGTGGTTATAGAGTATGTAGACACCTTAAATCAATTAGCAGACATATTTACAAAACCTTTAGACAAAGAGCATTTTTGGTCCCTTAGGAGAGAGTTAGGTCTAGCTAGCCTATCTTGACCTTTTAGGACCTCTTTTGTGCTTAAAATTGCTTGATCTTGTGAAATGCCATGTTTATGTGTTTGCATATGTTTTTCCTGCTCATTCATGCAAGTTAGGCCTTAGAAAAATTCATTTTTCTGCAATTTTAGAGCCTCATCTGCACTTCCAGGCCCAGGTGTATCGAAACGGGTAAACCAGTTTCGATACGGATGCTTTAAATTTCTATCTGAGAGAAGGGCGTTTTGAAACGCCTTAACAGGGTTTCGAAACGTTTTGGCTACTGCCAAGGGGTGTATTGAAACAAGTTTCGATACGAGTCAACGGAGATTCGATACGGTTAAACTCGTATCGAAACGGTCAGCTGAAGTTGAAAAATCGGTCAAACTTTCGTGCCCGCGTTTCGAAACGGTCGCCACCGTTCCGAAACGGTTTCGCGGACTGCTTTAAAAAGGGCTTTTAATGATAAAGTTATGCTTTAATTAAAACTCTCCCAAACCCTAAAAACCCTAGAAACGATTTTTCCCTATAAAAACCCTCTAAACCTCTTTGTTTTTCACCAAATCTTGAGGGGTTTTTCTCTTAAAAACAAGTCTAAGCAAGCTTCAACAATCTTGTGCAAGGATTTTCCTCTATTCATCCAAAATCCAAATTTAAGGTATTTTTTCATCTTTTTCTTTTTCCTTCAATTTATATTCGAATCCTATGTTAGAAATTTTAATTTTGTATAGTTTATATGTTTTGATACTTGGGTTTTTCAAATCTTGTAAAAAAAATTCAAAATCTTCAATTTTTTGATTCGAATAAATAAATTTTCACTCGTATTTTTCTTTATTGTTTTTCTCTTAATTTTTTTTTGTTTTGTATATTTGTTTTAAAAACTTGTTTTTAAACCTAAGTGGGATTTATCATTGGATTGAATTACGAAATCTCATGCATACACTTAAACTTGTTTTAAATCGCTTGCTTAATGTTTTTAGGATGGCTACGGACAATGTTAGCAAAAAGCGTAAGACCGGTCAAGCAAGTGAATCGAGCATTCATCCTAATCTCACTCAGCTTTTTCAAAAAGCCTTCGAACTCAAGAGATGAGGGATCGGTTCACTTATGTCAAGGAGTACGAAGTTCGTCGTGAGCGTGTTATTGATCTAAATTTTCTTGACTCCCAGCGCTTTCTTTTTCGTTACCTCGACCGTTTGAGAGAATGGAGTTTCCTTGGTCTTTTGAGCATCCCAGACATTTGCTACAAACACATGGTACTTCTCTTTTACTCCAATGCTCAATTTATCAATGATGAAGACAACTCCGAAGTTGTTGGCCTTGAGTCCTTTATCTTGGGGAAAAGGATTGTCATTAACATCCCTCTCTTGGAGTCTACGTTTTCTCTTAAGGATGAAGGAATTGAGAATGAGAGTCACTCTGGCTCTCACACCGGTTCGGTGCTTACTTTGGATGCGCACGATAGATTCCTCCATTTGATGGTCTCATGGTTCCTTCGCCCTTCCGGAGGTAAATATTCTCACATTCGTCAAGTAGACTATTTTTGGCTTGAGTGTTTCCGTCGTGGTGAGCGCCCTAATCTAGTTAAGATCATATTTGCCGAAATAGTTAACAATGTTAAGCTTCGTGACACCGATGCACTGAAATCCTTCACTTATGGAACGGTTTTAAGTCACATCTTTAGCAAGCTTAATCTTGATTGCACCTACGACTCTCCGGAACCCCGTAAGTCAAAAATTGGTGCGTCCTCTCTCCGTAAGTCCAGTTTTCGCTATGTAAACAATGGACATTGGGAACGTGTTGATAGGGAAGCACCTCATCCTCCTCCCGTTGAACCTCAACCACAAGCTCAAGTTGCGAACAATGAAGCTCTCACGACTTTCCTTACCGAGCGGTTCAACGCCATGGACACTAACATGGCTTCGGGCTTTGGTGCTATCAATACCTGCTTGCAAAATGTAGAGGATCGACTCCAATCCCTTGAGAATCAACACTCGGCCATGAATATGTCCTTCTCCACCTTTTATGGCCAATGGATGAAGTTTCGTCAATCTCAAGTCAAGAGCGATGATGAGTCCTCGGATGATGATGGTGACGACGAGGCCTAGGTTTCTCATGACATATCATATTAGCTATGCATTTTAGGATTAAGTTTGCATCTTTATTTCCATTATGTATTATGAACCTATGCTTTTGATTTTATTTGGGATTATGCTTTGAACTTATTGTTGAAGATTTATGTTTTGGATATTTTAATTTTATAAATTAATATTATTGTTGCTTATTGCTTATTGCTTAATGATTATTGCTATTAACCCTATTTCTTCTCTAGAGCCTTGTTTATTATTTTTGATCTAACAAAAAGGGGGAGAAGTAATCTAAGAGCCAAAAATTCGTTTTAAATGTTTAAAGTGTTTTTAAGTTTTAAACCTTGAATTTAAAATTAAATCCTTTTAAAAACTTTAAAAACCTATCTTAAATTGAGGGGGAGTTAGAATGTATTCAAAATTTTCAAAACTCTTAAAAATTCTAACTTTGGTTTTGTTATATCAAAAAGGGGGAGATTGTGAAACCGGTATTTTAATTTTGATATAATTAAAGAACCTAAGAACTAAATTGAAAATGTGAAAACGAATTTTTAAGTCCTCAAACATCCCTATATGATTTAAAGAATATGCTTAAGTTAAAAACTAAGTTTATCAAATATTTTCTAAGTGTTCTTAAAGCCAAAACAGTGATTTTCGAGTCACCGTTTCGAAACGACCTAAGGCGTTTCGAAACAGTTTTGAAACTGTGAACCTGTGTTTCGAAACAGGTATCGAAACGATTTCAACACTGCCAACCCGTGTTTCGAAACAAGTTTCGAAACGACTTTAGAACATAGAGAAACCGTATCGAAACGACATTCAGTGTTTCGAAACGGTTCTTAAATTGATTTGAAAAACATGACCGTTGAATGTTTTTAACTGATTTTTAACAAACGTTAAGGCGTATCGAAACGATTTCAAGCCGTTTCGATACGACCATTGACAGTGGCAAAATGTTTCGAAACAAGTTTCGAAACGGCTCTTAGCGCATCGAAACAGGTCTGACCGTTTCGATACGGGATCTTTAATGCACCCCAACGACTCTTTCTATTTTGGTCTGTTTCGAAACAGGGTCGGGAGTTTCGAAACGGTTGGTTGCAGACTGCATTTATGGAGGGGAGATAACACCCCCAACGACTCTATTGATGATTGCAACAACCACAATGGCTAGAATTCAATGAGAAGGTATAAAGGGGACCTCTAAAAGCTTCAGCAACAACTATTGATCCTAAAGCAAACATCCAAACATCAAATCCAAGCATTTGTGCCTAAATCCCATTATTGTCTAGAAACTCCAATTGTATTTTTCATTCTTATCATTTCAATTGGGTTGAGTGCTTGTAATTGGGCTATTTTATGTATTGAGAGATACTTGTTTAGCCAACAAATTCTTTGTTTTAATTGTGTGAGGGTTGGGTCAAATTTTGGGTAGAAAATTTGACCAAAAATTGTAAGGGTTACCTCCTTAGCCTAGAAAAGGGGAAGAGCAATTAGTGGAATTGTTGCAAATCCTTAGTGAAGCTAAGGTAGTGGATGTAGAGTTCATTTGGAACTTGAACCACTCTAAAATTCCTTGTCTATTTTTTAAATTTGCAATTTCCATCACCTAGAACCTTAAAAATCCAATTCACCCCCCTCTTGGTTCATTTCGATCATTCGATCCACTCAACACTTGTTTTTATCCATTTAATGGGGTGGTGACACGTGTCACCTCCTCATTGGTTGAAAAAAATTATAAAGATATCCCATGCTCCGCTGACTATGAGAGAGGAAAGAGAAAAAATAATAAAAAAATATCACACCAGCTTTGTCGTTAGTTTTAAACGGCAGAGGTACCACTTTGCCAGAAAAAAATATGTGGGGTACTAAAATAGGAACGCGGGAATAGGTAAGGTACTAAAAAAGTAGTTATCTCTATTTTTTATACTTCCAAATTCAGTAAGTCTATCGGAACAAAGCAACAACTGGATAACGTCATTCTACCATAAAACAACAAGTTACTGTTAAACTTTTATTACACCGAGAAAGTAATATAACATTTATAATAGAAGAAAAAACAATTTAGGAGAATAACGAAGATTAAATTGATAGGATTTTTAAATATAAAGAGTTAAGTTTATTGAATTATTTCGAACTAGGACCAAATTGATCAAATGTATAAATATTGATATTAACGTGGAAGAAGGTACATAGTTCAAGTACCAACTTGGAAGTAGTAAAAAGTTTTTAAGTACCAATTTAGAAGAAGATGTGTAACCCCCTTAGCCCGGCCTAGACGGTTGACCCGAACTATGAAGATTACATGGGGAAAACCAAAGTCAACCCGAAAGTCAACCTTGATTAACGACCCTTTTTTTCTTTTTAATCTTGTCTAGATGCATTTTAATCCTAAGCGTAGCCTCGAGGAAAACATACATGAAAAGCACAGCGATCGGAAAGCAATAAGGGACTCAATTGCACAATTTACAACTTTTAGGGACCAAAATGTAAATTCTGTGAATTAAGAGGACTTCACTGATTTTTAAGTTACCATTATGAAATTAGTCATATTACATGCTACTCTGTCGAATTTCACCTCAATCGGACATCTCAAACTCAAGCAATTGCATATACAAAATTCAGGACTAAAACGTAAAGCTTGCAAACCTTAAACCATACAAATCAGTGCCCAACGGTCTAGTGTTTCGGAACAGGGGTTGACCGTTCCGAAACGCGGGTTCGTTTCGAGACCTGTTTCGAAACAGGGCTTGACAGTGGAAAATCCGTTTCGAAACGCCCTCTACCCGTTTCGATACACGAAGGCCATTACATGCCCCCGTTTCGAAACAGTAGTGCCCGTTTCGATACGGACCGCCCAGAAAGTGCAGATTTTGCTAGTTTATCATACAATTAACCACTCAAACACATCCCTATGACCTCCTAATCATGCCAACAAGTCATCATACATACAAGGAGCATATTTGTATCATCAAAACACGTTCATGGCATCAATTAGGAAAAACCACAATCTATAGGCATGCATCCTACTATTGAAAACCATCCAAGCATCAAATCATCAAAGCAAACTCCAAAATGGCCATTTACAATCCCAAACATCAGAGGCATCATGCCACACTTAGGGAGTCCAAAACATATCCCAAAAACACAACCTAGGTTCCCATTGCCAAATACCAAAAGCTAATAATGTTGTAAAAATAGACACCATACATGAGCTTAGCCTTCCCTTGGATTCTTAGCCTCCTTGCTGCCCTTAAAGCACCTCAATTCTCTGCATTATTGGTTCAAGAAAGAGAGCGTAAGCACAATTGCTTAGTGAGGCATGCTCAAAAGAAACAACACAATAATGCACTTTATAAAACACCTTCAAAAGGCCTTTTTATTCAAAAACATCATTTCTCATGCAACAATGCATACACAACAAGCATCTCATGCTTCATTATCATTAACATGTCATATTGGCTTCCAAGTGATACCATAACCATTTTTCAACACAATACACAATCGGATACGCGGATTACAAGCGTTGTCCCATACGCTTCATACACACTACCAAACACACAAGGTGGAGTTTACCGGTACAATCACAACCCCTCAACACCCGTGATGGAGTTTAACGGTACAATCACAACCCCTCCACATGACTCATTGGTAGTGGTATAACATCACTAACGAGAACACGGGACACACAACACAAGATCCACACATGGACTTTTAACCACCATTGTGATCTTAAACATCTCGTTAGTGTACTTGGATGGAGTTTACGGTACCATTACAACCCCTCAACATCCAAGGCGACTTAATTCACGGTGTACTCAATCCTATAGCCGGCTAACTATATCCGATTCAAGTACTTTAAAACCAACACATCACTTGCCAATATACATCAATTATCATCAACAATCCACTGTTTTAAAGCATTAATCAAAGCCATTAAACAATCATGCATCACCATGCATCAAATCCACATTTATCAATGTCAAACCAAGGATCTCTTGCCTTGAGCATCCTTCAACACATGGCTTTCCAAAACCAGCATTAATCATGCTAAAACATGCTTTCAAAACAGAATTTAAACATGCAAAATAAACACATTGCATCCAACCATCTCATGGTTCATCAAAGAGGGAGTTTCTCCGAAAACTTACTCTTGAGCTTAGTTAAGTTGCTTAGACTTAAACTAAGCTCCCAAAACCTTCAAACATTGGTTTTAAAGCTGAAAACCAACTTCACTCACCGATTCCGTTTCGCAAGCTTGCCGAAACGCCGATCAAGCCTCTGGATCAACACCACAAGGATCCGAATGTGTCTCCCCTGTTTTTAAACACATCAAAGCAGAGGATTAATGCATCATCATGCATTAAAATCTTCAGCCATTACACCTAAACTCGCTGCTCTCACCAAATCTAACATTTCGGCTACCAAACACAACCGAAATCACATACAAACTCATCCACAACACTACCCAGCCAAGATCCATCACTTCTAAACATTCTTAAACATCAATTAACATCCAAAAAGATCCTAAACTCGTCCTTATACCTCCAGCAATAACAGAACACCAAGATCACCCCAAAAACCACCATTTTCACAAGTAAAAACTTAGGAAAATCAACCTATTCGGGATTGCATTCATTAAACCTCAATTACACATCATTAAACATCCAAAATGCTTTAAAAAGACATCTCAAAACAGAGCCCAAACATTCATTACGAATTTCTTCAAGATTAAATCCAAATCTTGAGTTTTAAGCCAAAATCAAGATCACAACATCAAAACCTTTTATAAAACTTAATTTAAGGATTGAGAACTTGGGAATTTCAATAAAGAACCGAATATTTAGAGGAGAAGAACATCCTTACCTCTAAATGTAGATTTCTCCTTGTTTAGAGCCAAAATCCTTGAAAATTCAATAAGCAAATGAAGAGGATTTGATGTAGTAAAGCTTAGGAATCAATTGATGATTGAAACCTCGTCATTTAGAGTGAAAATCAAAAGAAAATCTACTGTGGAAATGTGTTTGGCTGAGGAAATTTTGAGAGAAAATGATATGGGAAAATTTTAACAAAAGTTAGTTATGAAAACTAAAATATGGTTTACCCTCTTTTCTTTAAATTAATTAAACATTAAATGAGTCATTAAAATTAAGAAAAATCTGGAGAAATCCTTCCTTGGGTAAATTAGCTCCTTAAAGATTCAAATTTTTAATCCTTACAAAACAGTCACCACAGAACTTTTCAAAAATTACATTTTAGTCACTATTTCGAAATGTCACACTTCCAAACCTTATTTTGTAAAATTGATTTCACCACTCTCTTATATATATTAAAATAGGATTTTTAGATATTTTTCCATATTTTTAATGCATCCCGAACTAGGCTTTCCCTAAAACTACCTTTTATATTCGAACCGAAAAAATAGACAGGTCCGGTTCAGACCCTAAACTTCCAAGCCGAAAATTGGGGTGTTACAAGATGACTAATTCAGGTACCAATTTATTTTATTTTTAAATACCGGAAAAAATATATTTTTTTGGCTAAAGGGGTACTTTTGCCCCTGAGTTCGACCCAAAAATGCAATTTCGCCCCTCGTTGAAAAGTGCACTCAATGTGGCCCTCCAGTCCATGAAATCGATCAAATTGACCCTTTGACCGACATTGACCGTTACGGTACTGACGTGGCAATCCATGATGCTGACGTAGTGGTCAATGCTACTGACGTGGCAGTACACGTGGGATGATGACGTGGCAGGAGGGGCTGAATTGATTATTTTAACCGAATTCGAGGGCATAATTAATTTTCCCTGAGTTTAGGGGCGTAATTAAAAGTTCAATAACTTATTTAATTTTTAAGCTAAAAAAATAAAAACTATTAATATTTAAATAATATTTAAATATTCATAAAATATTAAAATATATATAAAAACACCATAATGAATTAAATATAAATAAAAACATTAAAGTTATAAATGTAAAAAAAATTAAAAAAATATTTATAAACCATTGGAGAATCTTTCGATTGTTTCTCGTTATGCTACGCGTACTAATGTTCCTTGAACATATTTTCAATTGAGACATCCTTGTATTAAAGTATTAATAAAGTCAAAATTCTCTTCCATTTCTCTACATCAAATATTAATGAGCATCAATTTGATGTAAAAAAGCGGAAAAAAATTGAATTCTATTGTTATTCTAGTACAATGTTGATTCCATTAAAAAATTTTAACGAATAGTAATACTCAAAGTGATGAAGTCGATTTTTTTTCTATAAAAGTGTTTAATTTTTAATACTTTATAAAAAAATTTATTAAGTTTTACATTAAATTTTATCATTTTTTAATTTATAATATATTTTAATTTTTTATATAATTTTTATTTTTAGTAATTTTTAGAATATTTTATTTATTTTTATTAACTTTATAGATTTTTATAAAATAAATTGAAGAATATTTTGATCTTCTGTGAGAGTCTTCACTTTGTTTTTTTAAATTATCATCACTTAATAAAATTATTTATCTAGTTTTAATATTTTGAAATTTTAATAATTTCATAAATTCTTATTTTTCAACTTAAATATTAAATAAGTTATCAAAATTTTAATTAAAATCAATTATGCCCCTAAACTCAGAAAAAAATCAATTATGCATCAATTCAGGCCCTCCTGCCACGTCATAATCCCACGTGTACTGCCACGTGAGCACTATTGACCACCACGCCATCACCATTAATTGCCACGTCAGCACCGTAACGGTCAACGTCGGTCAAAGGGTCAATTTGATCGATTTCATGGACTAGAGGGCCACATTTAGTGCTTTTCGGCGAGGGGCGAAATTGCATTTTTTGGTCGAACTCAGGGGCAAAAGTACCCCTTTAGCCTTTTTTTTCACTTTTGTCTTCCTATTTAAATTGTTTTAAAATTTAATTTATTTCTAAATTTGTCTCTTACTTTCAAATATTTATATTTTGTTCCATAACCCCAAATTGTAGTTCAATCCCTACTAGTTAAATAACAAATATATATTTAAGTCATAAAAAAATATGTTTCTAGTCAAGTCAAATTTTGTTACCTACACTCACATTTTAACCATTGATTCTCTTCCTTATATTATCCTTTGCTTTTCTAATATTTCTGCCAAAACAAAGCATTAGTTTAAGATCTGAACGCCATCCCAACTTTCTTTCTTTCAACATAAATGGAGCAAATTTTATGGAAATGGTGAACGAAGCAATCTCAGAACCAAGTCGGGTTTCTGTAATTTCAACAACACTTGATGTTTTTATATTTTCCGAGTAATCCGGTTCCCAGGTCTAGCTGATTTTATCTACTTTCTTTTTATTCCTCAGTTTTCCAATTCCATTATTATAGTTGGGCTTTACCGTCAAATAAGTGCTTAAATTATAATTTTTTTCAATTAAGTGTCTAAATTATTTTTCAAATCAAATATATGCCTAACGTTTTATTTCGTAACTCAAAAAAAAAAATTTATTACGGTCGTTAAAAATTTCCTGTTATCCTATAAAAATGAGACATGTGACTTATTCATGTTATTTTCTTTAATTTTTATTTTTTTTAAAATTAAAATATTTTTGATTTTATAAAAAAACTTAAAAATCTTTAATTTCTTTAAAAACCCAAACTCTAACCCTAAATAGCAAAATCTCTAAATTTCTCCCCTTCGATCACCGACTCAACCACCACCAGCCACTTTTGCCTTCGTCGGACCACACGAATGAAAGCTCCATCATCTTGTCGTCGAAAACTAACGAACGAACCATCGTCGGACATCCAACAATGAAGAAGAAAATGCTAATTGAGTTTCTAACAACAACTAGAGAGTGGGGGATACCGAACGGTAAGGTATACTACGCTTGGATAGTGAACCACCGATGTCCGACAATTAGGGAGATGTGATTTGAGAGTTTGATTGAAAGAAATTAAAACTTTGAGATTTAAAAAAAATTCATAAACTAAAAAAATTAGGCCGCGTGCCATGTTTTGATTGGATGGCAAAAAAATTTTAACAGAAAAAACTTTATTTGAGTTACAAAAATAAACGTTAGGCATCTATTTGGCTCGAAACAATGTTCAGACACCTAACGAAAAAATTAGTTTGGACACCTTTTTAACGGTTAAGCCTTATAGTTGAACCATTAGAGAATCCTACCCCCTATTCTAATTGGTCAATCCAATTCCATTTCAATAACACTAATTTTAATTTCACTTATAGTACTATTTTATTTAACTACTGGTATCTAATTCATTGGTTGACTAATCCAGATCAAGTAGTGCAGAAACCTATTATGAGAGCAACTCTCCCAACCTAATTACTCCATTCACAATATTAGAATTCGAATCTTTGACCTTGCTTAAGAGATCTAGTGCCTATTTGTAGAAATTTTAACAACATATAAAAAAGGCTTAATACACATTTTCCCCTAAATATGAAACCAAAATTAATTTTGATATAACAATCTTATGGGCTAAATTGTAAAATAATAAAATTTTAAGTATTTTTCAAAGACTCACATTTTGACAAGCCATTTTGAACCAAACAATATTTCAAGTCAAAACATACATAAAGGTTCAAATTTCACTAAGTATTTTCATGTGTTTTCAAGCCAAACTTCAACAAAACTCCCAAGCGTATCGATACCCTTATGCGTATCGATACGATTTTTCAACACTAGAATTTTAATCGTTCATAGCGTACCGATACGGTTTATACCCTTATCGATACGATATTCATCTGGGCAAGACTTTAAGCTATAGCGTATCGATACACATTGTAACCACATCGATACATTTTTCTTATTAAAACATTATTTTGCTATAGCGTACCGATACGACATGTCACCGTATCGATATGATATGCTGACCTTTGCAAAATCCTTGCATTTAATTTTCGACCATTGACTTGTCAGTTAGTTGGTATCCTAAATTTTAAATGACCATTGAACAGTATCGATACGCTATGGAAGCGTACCGATACGCTTTTCATCAAAACCAAACTCAGGATTCCAGTGAGCAAAATCCGTATCGATGCGACATATCGTATCGATACACCCCTTAATATCGTACCGATACGCCATCGAATCGTATCGATACGCCTTGTTTTTTAGTCCCAATGGCTCTTTCTTGTTTGAGGTATGTACCGATACGCCCACGAGCCGTACCGATACGGTAGGTTGTTGAGCAGCATTTATTGAGGGAAATTGTAGCCCAACGACTCTATTGATGATCTCAACCACCCAAACAGCTAGAAACCAATACAAGGGTATAAAAACAAGTCTCAAATGCCACATCAACAACTATTGAACCTACAAGCAACATCAAAGCACTCAAATCCAAACCTTGTTCTTTCTAGAGTCAAATCTTTGTACCCAACTCCTTTGTGTTCTTCATTGTAATTCTTATTGTGAGTTTGGGGAGTGTTTGATTGTAATTGGGTAAACATCATTCATAGAGAGGAATTTGTAAAGTTTACCAAAAACTCTTCTTTGTAAAAGTGAGTGGATTAAGCTTTGGGTAGAAAGCTTAATCAAATTGTAAGGTTTCCTCCTCATCCAAGAAAAGGGGAAGAATTCATTTAGTGGACTGGTTGTAAATCCTTAGTGGGAGCTAAGGTAGTGGATGTAGAGTTCATTAAAGAACTTGAACCACTCTAATAGCCTTGTGTCTAAAATTTTATTCTTCCAATTTCCACCCTTAAAATTTTTATCGCCAATTCATCCCCTCTTGGCTATTTGCAATTGTTTGATCAACTCAATAATTGATATCAGAGCTACACTCATTGGAAGTATTACAACCCTTTTGAGTCGATTCTAGGAGAGTTTGATCAACAACAAGTCAAGCAATGGCATCCACCTCCATTTCCAACCTCTACGAGTCTCAATCTACCACTAAACCACCATTCTTCAATGGGGATAACTACCCATATTGGAAGAATATGATGAGACTCTTCATCAAATCTACCGACTACATGGTATGGGATGTAGTTGAAGAAGGGCCATACATTCTGATGAAGAGATCCGGTGAAGCAAGACTTGTCCCAAAGGTCAAAGCTGAAATGACCGAAGATGATAAAAGAAGGATGCAAGTCAACGATAAAGCCTTACATGTCATCTTTTGTGCTCTTGGTCCGGATATCTACTCCAAGTTGTCTTCGATCGAGAATGCCAAGGAAGTTTGGGACACCCTCGAGATAACATATGAGAGAACTAGCGACATCAAGAAAACAAAGATCGGGCTACTCAATCTAAGCTATGAAAACTTCAAAATAGATCCCGATGGAAGTGTCTCCAAGATGTTTGATCGATTCTCGGTCATCGTCAATGGATTGAAGGGTTTCAGTGAAATCATTCTCGAAGACAAGCTAGTGAGGAAGCTATTATATTCTCTTCCAGAATCGTGGGATAGCAAGAGAACGACCATTATTGAAGCTAGAGATTTGAAGAATCTCAAGCTAGATGCTCTCGTTGGATCTCTACTTACCCATGAGATCATGAAGAAAGGATGATAAGAAGAAAAAAAGATGGAGGAGAAGATGGTTGAGAAGAAGAAAGTTGAGAAAAAGAAGATTGGAATCGCTCTTAAAGCTTCATATCATGAAAGTGATTCTAGTGAAGATGAAGTTGAGGAGTTGGCCATGTTGGCCAAATGATTCACTCGCTTCATGAAGTCCAACCGAGGGAGAAAGTTCAATAGAAAAGGGGACTTCAAGAACAAGAGTAAAGAATAGGAGAATGACCAAATCATTTGATATGAGTGCAAGAAATCTGACCACATCCGTTCCGAGTGCCCTCAATTGAAGAGGAAGAGTTTTGGGAAGAAGAACAGGCTCAAAGCTCAAGTGGCAACTTGGAGTGACGAGGAGTCATCCGAGGAGGAGGAGGAAGTGGCTAACCTTTGCCTCATGGTTATTGATGATGATCCAAAGGTAAACCTCAACTCATCTAATTTCGATTTTACCTATGATGAGCTTAATGATGCATATGATGAGTTGCAAGAGGTCTATGATGAGTTAGTTGAAAAATATAAAGAGACCATTTTGAGAAATAAGAAAAATATTTCCGATTTGAAAATTCAAAATGAGTCTCTTTCAAAATCTAACTCGGAATTGGAAAAGAAGGTTTTATACTTGATAAACCTTTAAAATGATATTAAGAAGAAAAATCTTGATCTTGAAAAACTTCTTTTCGATTTTCAAGATTATCACACAAAGGAGGTGGATAATCTTAAAACTTCTATTACCATTGGGAGAAACAATTTTGAAAGAGGAAATTCTTCTAAAAACCAATATGTAAAAAAAAACCTTTTATCCTAAACAAAGAAATTTTTCTAAGCAATCTAAAAGTCAAAGAATTAAGAGTGTTTGGGTTTCTAAGGAACTCACTGTTTCTAATAATATGAATGTGTTGAGTTGATCACACAATTGCAAATGGCCAAGAGGGGGTGAATTGGCGATAAAAATTTTGGTGGGTGAAAATATGGAAAAATAAAATTGTGACACAAAACAATTAGAGTGGTTCAAGTTCTCCAAACGAACTCTACATCCACTACCTTAGTTCCCACTAAGGATTTTCAACCAATTCACTACTTGAATTCTTCCCCTTTTCTTGGATAAGGAGGGAACCTTACAATTTGATTAAGCTTTCTACCCAAAGCTTAATCCACTCACTTTTACAAGAGAAGTATTTGGTAAACTCTAAAATTACACTCAAAGGATGATTGTTTACCCAATTACAATTTCACACTCCCCAAACTCACAATAAAAGAGTACAATGAGAATACAAGAGTTGAGTACAAGAATTTGACTCTAAAGGTGCAAAGTTTGGATTTGAGTGCTTTGATGTTGCTTGTAGGTTTAATAGTTGTTGCTTGTTTGATATTTTTAGGCTCAATGCATGAAAGAAATGCAACATGGTTCATTAATTTGAGAGAGGATCTAGTAGTTACCCCCTTGGATGGATCACCCAAGATTTCACCACCTTTGACATAGTTGAACTCCCTAGGATAAGATACCTCCTTTTCCTCAAGAGCCAAATCCTTCAAGGCTTCAAGAGGTGGATCTTGTGCATCTTCATCTTTAGTTGGAGTCTCATCCACCTTTGACGTTTGTCCTCCATCAATGGCATCAAGAATCCCTATATCATCATCATCACAAGATTCCTTCCTCGAAAGGAGGTTATCATCGAAAACAACATGTATAGACTCTTCTACTACTAAAGTTCTTTTATTAAATACACAATAGGCTTTAGAGTTTAAAGAATACCCCAAGAAAATAGCTTCATCACTTTTAGCATCAAATTTACCTAAGTTGTCTTTTCCATTATTTAAAACAAAACACTTGCAACCAAATGGATGAAAATAGCTAATGTTAGGCTTTTTTTAGATTTTAGGATCTCATATGGTGTTTTCTTCAAAATTGGCCTAATCATTACACGATTTATAATGTAGCAAGCGGTATTTGTGGCTTCGGCCAAAAAATATTTAGGTAAATTATTTTCACAAAGCATGGTTCTAGCCATTTCTTCTAAAGTTTGATTTTTCCTCTCAACTACCCCATTTTGTTGAGGAGTGCAAAGAGTGGAAAAATTATGGCTAATCTCATTTTCATTTAAAAACTCTTCAAAACCTAGATTTTGAAATTCAGTTCCATGATCACTTCTAATGTGAGAAATTTTAAGTTCAAGATCATTTTGAGTTATTTTAGAAAATTAGATGAATTTTTCTAAAGCCTCATCTTTTGTACTTAAGAATAGAACCTAAGTAAACCTAGAATAGTCATCAACAAGTACAAAGGCATACGATTTACCACCCAAGCTCATAGTTCTAATAGGCCCAAAAAGATCCATATGAATCAATTGTAAACATCTACTAGTAGAGACATCATTAATGAATTTAAATGAAGTTCTATGTTGTTTACCCTTAGAGCATGCATCACAAATTTTATCATTAGAGAACTTAAGTTTGGGTAAACCTCTAACTAGATTAAGGGAAATCAATTTTTCTAAAACACTCATGCTAGCATGTCCTAATGTTCTATGCCAAAGCCATGAGTCATGTTCATCATGTGCAACTAAACATGTATGAGATGTATGGATGTCATCTAAATGCACCATGTAAATATTGCCTATTCTATGCCCTATGAGCATCAATTGATTTGTTTTAATGTTTACAATTTGCAACCACTTTTATCAAATAAAACATTAAAACCCTTATCACATAATTGACTAATGCTCAATAAATTGTGTTTAAGACCGTTGACATACAAAACATTTTCAATGAAAATAGAAGAGTGATTACCAATGGAGCATATTCCTTCAATGTGGCCTTTGGAGTTGTCACCGAAAGTTACCACTCCACCACTCTTTGGCTTTAGTTCCATGAATCTACTCTTGTCACTGGTCATATGTCTTGAGCATCCACTATCAAGGTACCATGAGGTTTGGCTTGAAGCTTTGGCCTTGTAGCAATGCTCCCCCTACAAACAAAGAAATCAGGCCTTGATTTTTGGTACCCAAATCATTTTGGGTCCATATGTGTTTTCCCTCAAAACCTTGGTTCCCTTAGGAATCCAAGAAGCAATAGCATTCATGTTATTAGAAATAATGAGTTCCTTAGGAACCCAAACACTCATAATCCTTTAACCTCTAGATTGCTTAGGAAAATTTCTTTGTTTAGGAACAAAAGTTTTTCTTTTTACATATTGGGATTTAGAAGACTTTCCTTTTTCAAAATGGTTTTTCCCAATAGCAATAGATGTTTTAAGATTATCCACTTCCTTTGTGTGATAATCTTGAAAATCGAAAAGAAGTTTTTCAAGATCAAGGTTTTTCTTTTTAAGATCATTTGAAAGATTTACTAAGTACAAAACTTTCTTTTCCAATTCCAAGTTAGTTTTTGAAATAGATTCATTTTGAGTTTTTAAATCGGAAATGTTTTTCTTGTTTATCAAAATAGAATCCTTATATTTTCCAACTAACTCATCATAAACCTCTTGCAATTCATCATAAGCATCTTGAAGTTCATCAAAGGTAAAATCAAAATTAGATGAGTTAATGTTTACCTTTGGTTCATCATCAATGGCCATGAGACAAAGATTAGCCACTTCCTCCTCCTCCTCCTCGGATGACTCTTCGTCACTCCAAGTTGGTACTTGAGCTTTGAGCTTGTTCTTCTTCCCAAAGCTCTTCCTCTTCAATTGAGGACATTTGAAACAGATATGGCCAGATTTTTTGCACTCATAGCAAATGATTTGGTCGTTCTCCTCTTCTTTACTCTTGCTCTTGAAGTCTTTTTTTCTAATGAACTTTCTTCCACGGTTGGACTTCATAAAGCGGGTAAATCGTTTGGCCAACATGGTCATCTTCTCATCTTCATCTTCACTAGAATCGCTTTCATGATATGAAGCTTTAAGAGTGATTCCAATCTTCTTCTTCTCAACATTCTTCTTCTCAACCTTCTTCTCCTCCATTTCTTTTCTTCTTCTCTTCCCTTCTTCAAGATTTCATGGGTGAGTAAAGATCCAACAAGAGCATCTAGCTTGAGAGTCTTCAAATCTCGAGCTTTAATAATAGCTATTCTCTTGCTATCCCATGATTCCGGAAGAGAGTAAAACAATTTCCTCACTAGCTTGTCTTCGGGGATGATCTCACCGAAACCCTTCAACCCATTGACTATGACCGAGAATCGATCAAACATCTTGGAAACACTCTCATCGGGATCTATTTTGAAATTTTCGTAGCTTAAATTGAGTAGCTCGATTTTTGTTTCCTTGACGTCACTAGTTCCCTCATATGTTGTCTCGAGGGTGTCCCAAACATCCTTGGCATTCTCGATCGAAGACACCTTGGAGTAGATATCCGAACCAAGCGCACAAAAGATGACATGAAGAGATTTATCATTTACTTGGATCCTTCTTCGATCATCTTCGGTCATTTCGACCTTGACCTTTGGAACAAATCTTCCTTCACCTTCTCTCTTCATCGGTATGAATGGACCTTCTTCAACCACATCGCACACCATGTAGTCGGTAGACTTGATGAAGAGCCTCATCCTATTCTTCCAATATGGGTAGTTATCCCCATTGAAGAATGGTGGCTTGGTGGTAGATTGTGACTCGTAGAGGTTGAAATTTGAGGTGGATGCCATTGCTTGACTAGTTGTTGATCAAAATCTCCTAGAATCGACTCAAGAGGGTTGTAATCCTTCCAATGAGTGTAGCTCTGATACCAATTGTTGATTTGATCACACAATTGCAAATGGCCAAGAGGGGGGTGAATTGACGATAAAAATTTTGGTGGGTGAAAATATGGAAAAATAAAATTATGACACAAAGCAATTAGAGTGGTTCAAGTTCTCCAAACGAACTCTACATCCACTACCTTAGTTCCCACTAAGGATTTTCAACCAATTCACTACTTGAATTCTTCCCCTTTTCTTGGATAAGGAGGGAACCTTACAATTTGATTAAGCTTTCTACACAAAGCTTAATCCACTCACTTTTAAAAGAGAAGTATTTGGTAAACTCTAAAAATTCCTCTCAAAGGATGATTGTTTACCCAATTACAATTTCACACTCCCCAAACTCACAATAAAAGATTACAATGAGAATACAAGAGTTGGGTATAAGAATTTGACTCTAAAGGTGCAAAGTTTGGATTTGAGTGCTTTGATGTTGCTTGTAGGTTCAATAGTTGTTGCTTGTTCAATTGAGACTTGTTTTTATACCCTTGCATTGAATTCTAGCCGTTTGGGTAGTTGGGATCATCAATAGAGCCGTTGGGATGTAATTTCCCGCAATAAATGCAGCTATGCTGCCTACTGTATCGGTAGGGCTAGGGGGCGTATCGGTACCTGTATCAAAGAGGAAACTGCCGTTGTGAATGAAAACATCGCGTATCGATACGCTTAGAGGGCATACCGGTACGGTTTTTAAGGGGTGTATCGATACGGAAAGGCGTATCGATACTGAATTTGCTCACTGGAATCCCAACTTTGGTTTTGATAAAGAGCGTATCGATACGATTACTTAGCGTATCGGTACGGTATAAGGGTCATTTAAATTTTGGTATACCAACTAACTGACAAGCCAACGGTCGAAAATTAAATGCAAAGATTTTGCAAAGATAAGCAAATCGTATCGATACGGTTGAAAAGCGTATCGGTATGGTATCGTTTAAAGTCTTGCTCAGATGAATATCGTATCGATACAGGGTAATACCGTATCAGTACGCTATGGTCTATTAAAATTCTAGTGACTAAAAACCGTATCGATACCCCTAAGGGTATCGATACGCCTAGGCGTTTTTCTGAAGTTTGACTTGAAAATACATAAAAAAACTTAGTGGATTTTGAACATTTAAGTGAGTTTTGTCTTGAAGTATAGTTTGGTTCAAAAAGACTTGTCAATAGTGAGACTTTGAAGAGTACTTAAAAATTTATTTGTTTTGCAAATTAGTCCATAAGTTTAGGTGTTATATCAAAATCAATTTTGGTTTCATAGAATGCTATTGCGTCTTGGATTCCTAAGGGAACCAAGGTTTTGAGGGCTAACACACATGGACCCAAAATGATTTTGGTACCAAAAACCAAAGCCTAATTTCTTTGTTTGTAGGGGGAGCATTGCTACATGGCCAAAGCTTCATGTTAAAACTCATGTTACGTTGATAGTGGATGTTCAAGACACATGACCGGTGACAAGAATAGATTCTTGGAACTAAAGCCAAAGAGTGGTGTAGTAGTAACTTTCGGCGACAACTCCAAAGGCCACATTGAAGGAATTGGATCCATTGGTAATCACTCTTCTATTTTCATTGAAAATGTCTTATATATCAACGGTCTTAAACATAATTTGTTGAGCATTAGTCAATTATGTGATAAAGGTTTTAATGTTCTATTTGATAAAAATGGATGCAAAATAGTGAACATTAAAACGAATCAATTGATGCTCATAGGGCATAGGATAGGAAATATTTACATGGTGCATTTAGATGACATTCATACATCTCATGCAAGTTTAGATGCACATGATGAACATGTATAAAACTAATAAATTGATTTTGATATAACAAAGGATTTAAGGACTAAATTGAAAAAGAGAAAATGAATTTTTAAGTCCTCAAAACTTTTCTATGTGTCTAAGAAAAATGTCCAAGTCAAAACTTACGTTTATTCAAAATTTTCTAAGTGTTTACCAAGCCAAAACAGTGATTTTCGAGTCACCATTTCAGAACGGCCCTTTGGCGTTTCAGAACGTTTTGAAATTGTTAACATCTGTTTCGGAACCAGTCTTCCCGTTTCGATACGAGTGTATTGAAATAGGTCTTCTCGTTTCGAAACTGATGAAGAACAACGGAATGGTTTGAACTGTTTTGATACGACAGTATCGAAACGACCTCAAATGTTTCGAAACGAAATTCAAACTTGATTTCAAAATATGACCTTTGCAGTTTTGTAACTAATTTTTAAGAGACGATTGAAGTGTATCGAAACGCTTCTAAGCCGTTTCGGTACAGGTTTTGAAAGTGACAAAATGTTTCGAAACGAGCTTCAGCACGTTTTGGAACATGCTCTTAGCGTATCTAAACGATCGTGACCGTTTTAGTATGACCTATTAATTACACCCCAACGACTATTTCTATTTTGGTCAGTTTCAAAACAGGGTCGAGCGTTTTGGAACGAGTAGTTGTAGACTGCATTTATGGTGGGAAGATAACATCCCAACGACTATAATAATGAAGGCAACAACCCCAACGGCTAGAATTCAGTGAGAAGGTATAAAATGGAGCTCTAAAAGCACCAGCAACAAGTATTGATCCTAAGAGAAACATCCAAACATCAAATTCAAGCTTTTGTGCTAAATTCCCATATTTTTTCTTGTAAACCCCAATTGTAGAACTTTGTTTTTCCAATCTTATTTGTTTCAATTGGGTTGAGTGCTTGTAAAAAGGGCTACATTTGTATTGAGAGATACTAGCTATTAGCCTTAAACTTCCTTGTAAACCTTGTGTAAGGATTGGATCAATTTTTGGGTAGAAAAATTGGCCATTGTGTAAAGGTTTCCTCCTAAGCCTAGAAAAGGGGAAGATCAACTAGTGGAGTTGTTGGAAAATCCTTAGTGAAGCTAAGGTAGTGGATGTAGAGTTCAATTGGAACTTGAACCACTCTAAATCCCTTGTCTTGCAAATTTTTATTTTCCACTTCACCACCAAAATATCTAAAAATCCAATTCACCCCCTCTTGGCTTAAATCGATTCAACGATCCACTCAACAATTGGTATCAAGGCCTACATCTTTGAAGGATTAACAACCACAAGAGGAGTTCCTAGGAGAGTGTGATCTATTCCAAAGATAAGCCATGACATCTACTTTAACCTCCAACCTTTATCAGTCACAATCAACCACTAAACCACCCTTCTTCAATAGGGACAACTACCCATATTGAAGAATCGGATGTGTCTCTTCATCAAGTCAACAGATTACATGGTTTGGGATGTAGTGGAAGAAGGTCCCTACATTCCGGTTAAAAGAACCGATGAAGGAAGACTAGTTCCGAAAGTAAAGTCGGAGATGACCGAGAAAGATAGACGAAAGATGCAAGTCAACCATAAAGCTCTACATATCATATTTTGTGCACTTGGTCCGGATATCTACTTGAAGGTTTCATCTATCGAATGCGCGAAAGAAGTGTGGGACACTTTGGAGATGACTTATGAAGGCACTAGCGATGTAAAAGAGACAAAGATTGGGTTGCTAAATTTGAGCTATGAGAATTTTAAGATGGACCCCGATGAAAGTGTCTCAAAGATGTTTGATCGGTTTCCAATCATCGTCAACGACCTTAAAGGATTCGGTGAAGTAATTCTCGAAGATAAGCTAGTGAGGAAGCTTCTATACTCTCTCCCGAATTCTTGGGATGATAAGAGAATGACCATCATTGAAGGAAAGAATTTGAAAACTTTGAAGCTTGATGAGCTTGTTTGGTCTCTTCTTACACATGAGATCATGAAGCAAGGAAGAGAAGAAGAAGGAAGAGAGAAGGATAAAAAAGCATGAGGTAGAACAGAAGAAGAAGCTAGGAGTTGCTCTCAAAACCTCTCTACAAGAGGAGAGCTCTTCTAGTGAGAAGGAAGACTTAGAGGAGTTGGCCATGATAGCCAAACGGTTCTCACGGTTATGAAGTCCAACCGAGGGAGAAAATTTCAAAGAAAGATGGAATTCAAGAACAAAGGCAAAGAATATGAAAGGGATCCGATCATTTGCTTTGAGTGCAAGAAGTCGGGTCACATACGTTCCGATTGCCCTCAACTCAAGAACAAGGGCTTTGAGAAGAAGAAGAAGCTTAAAGCCAAGCTTGCTACTTGGAGTGATGAGGAGTCATCCGAGGATGAGGAACATGAAGTGTCTAACATTTGCCTCATGTCTCTTGAGGAGGATCCGATGGAAACCTCTAACTCATCTTGTGTTGATTTTACTCTTGATGAATTGCATGATGCTTATGATGAGTTGCAAGAGGTATATGATGAGTTAGTTGAAACATATAAGGAGTCAATTTTGAGGAACAAGAAAAATGTTTCCGATTTAAAAACTCAAAATGAATCTCTTTCAAAAACTAACTCGGAATTGGAAAGAAGGTTTTGTACTTAATAAATCTTTCAAATGATCTTAAAAAGAAAAACCTTGATCTTGAAAAACTTCTTTCCGATTTTCAATATTATCACACAAAGGAAGTTGATAATCTTAAAACTTCTATTGGGAAAAACAATTTTGAAAAGGGAATTTCTTTTAAGTCCCAATATGTAAAAATAAAAACTTTTCATCCTAAACAAAGAAATTCTTCTAAGCAATCTAGAGGTCAATGAATTAGGAGTGTTTGGGTTCCTAAGGAACTCATTATTTCTAATAACATGAATGCTATTGCTTCTTGGATTCCTAAGGGAACCAAGGTTTTGAGGGCTAACACACATTGACCCAAAATGATTTGGGTACCAAAAATCAAAGCCTAATTTCTTCATTTGTAGGGGGAGGGTTGCTACAAGGCCAAAGCACAAAGTCAAAATTCGTGGTATCTTGATAGTGGATGCTCGAGGCATATGACCGAAGACAAGAGTCAATTCTTGGAAATAAAGCCAAAAAGTGGAGGAGGAGTAACATTTGGTGACAACTCCAAAGGCCACATTGAAGGTATTGGCTCCATTGGTAATCACTCTTCCATACTCATTGAAAATGTGTTATATGTCAATGGTCTAAAATATAATTTGTTGAGCATAAGTCAACTTTGTGATAAAGAATTTAATGTCATGTTTGATAAAAATGGGTGTAAAATAGTTGACATTAAATCTAATAAAACTATGCTTATTGGTCATCGCATAGGCAATATATATGGTGCATCTAGATGACATTCATACATCTCATACATGTTTAGTTGCACAAAATGAAAATGATGCATGGTTGTGGCATAGGAAACTAGGACATGCTAGCATTAGTGTTTTGGAAAAATTAGTTTCCCTTAATCTAGTTAGAGGCCTACCTAAGCTCAAGTTCTCATTAGATAAAATTTGTGATGCATGTGCTAAAGGCAAACAACATAGAGCCTCATTTAAGTCCATTAATGATGTTTCTACAAGTAGATGTTTGCAATTAATTCACATGGACCTTTTTGGGCCAATTAGAACTACTAGCTTGGGTGGAAAATCATATGTTTTTGTGCTTGTTGATGATTACTCTAGATATACTTGGGTTCTCTTTTTAAGCACCAAGGACGAGGCTTTAGAAAACTTCATCACATTTTAAAAAATAACCCAAAATGATCTTGAACTTAAAATTTCACATATTAGAAGTGATCATGGAATGGAATTTCAAAATATGGGTTTTGATGAGTTTTGTAATGAAAATGGGATTAGACATAATTTTTCGGCTCCTGGAACTCCTCAACAAAATGGGGTAGTTGAGAGGGAAAATAGAACTTTAGAAGAAATGGCTAGGACTATGCTTTGTAAAAACAATTTACCTAGGTATTTTTAGGCGGAAGCCACTAACACCGCTTGCTATATTATAAACCAAGTAATGATTAGGCATATTTTAAAGAAAACTCCTTATGAGATTTTAAAATCTAAAAGCCTAACATTAGCTATTTTCATCCTTTTGGTTGCAAGTGTTTTGTGTTGAATAATGGAAAAGACAATTTAGGTAAATTTGATGCAAAAAGTGATGAAGCTATTTTTCTAGGTTATTCTTTAAACTCTAAAGCCTATCGTATGTTTAATAAAAGAACTTTAGTTGTAGAGGAATCTATTCATGTAGTTTTCGATGATAATCTCCTTTTGATGAAGGATTCTTGTGATGATGATGATGTAGGGATCATTGAAGCTAATGATGGTGGAGAATCATCAAAAGTGAATGAGATTTCAACCAAAGAGGAAGAAACACAAGAACCGCCTCTAGAAGCATTGCAAGACATGTCTCTTGAGGAAAAGGAAGTGAGCTACCCAAGGGAGTACAACTATGTCAAGGGTGGTGAGATCTTGGGTGATCCATTCAAGGGGGTAACTACTCGATCTTCTCTTAAAATGCTTAATCATGTAGCTTTTATCTCATGCATTGAGCCTAAGAATGTTAAAGAAGCATTAAAAGATGATTTTTGGATTATGGCCATGCAAGATGAGTTAAATCAATTTGAGAGAAGTAAAGTGTGGACATTAGTTGATCGGCCTAGAAATAAATCTACTATAGGAACTAAATGGGTCAATAGAAACAAACTAGATGAGAGTGGTAACATAGTGAGAAACAAGGCTAGGCTTGTTGCTCAAGGTTACTCTCAAGAAGAGGGAATTGATTTTGATGAAACTTATGCACCCGTAGCTAGAATGGAAGCTACTATGATACTACTTGCATTTGCATGTTTTCATGATTTCAAGCTTTTTCAAATGGATGTCAAAAGTGAATTTTTAAATGGTTTTATAAACGAAGAAGTGTATGTGGAACAACCACCAGGTTTTGAAGATCCAATTTTTCCAAACCATGTCTTTAAATTGTCAAAAGTTTTGTATGGTTTAAAACAAGCTCCTAGAGCTTGATATGAAAGACTTTCAAGTTTTCTAGTTGGAAAAGGTTTTGAGAAAGGAAAGGTGGACACAACATTTTTTATTAAAAACAATGGCAAAGATATATTAGTAGTTCAAATTTATGTTGATGATATTATATTTGGTTCTACTAATGCATTGCTTTGTGTTGAGTGTGCAAAAGTTCTACTTTTACCCCTTATTTAACCCATATTTCTGTTGCATTCAAGCATAATTCATTGCATTTAGGTACAGTTTCACATATACATCACAATTATATAAAATGGCACAGTTGCTACTGATTTTGGTTACTTTTGCAGGTAGCTGTTGTAGCAGACTTAGGGCAGTGGAGAAGCAAAGCTGGAACACAGGACTAAAGTCGAGAAGGACGACACTACCGTGGCAGCCAATGACGACAACAATGGTGAAGGGAAAAAGTGAAGTGGAGCTCGACAGATAGAGGAAATTAAGCCGGTCTGTCGTGGGCCACTCCTATATTTTTCTGAGCCCTAGATCAGAATGAATGCCAAGCCCAAAGTTCAAGGAAGAAACCCAAAGCAAGAAAAGAGGACAAATTAAAGGCATCTACTCTGAAAATTTAGTCTTTAATAGAGTTCTAATTTAGTTTAAACTTGTATTCTTGCCATATTAGAAAACTTGAACCCAAGGCCTATATAAAGGCATGTAATTCGACCTAGGGAAGGACATCTCATTCTCTAGCCGTCTTCCCCAAAACCCTAGTCGTTTTCCCCTTCTCATCATGTTCTAAACTTCCCCTAGGGCTAAGGGTTGATTATGTAAAGTAGTTGCAAGGATTGTATTGTTTTAGGATTTTTTTCTGTTCAATAAAATAAACTTCAAGTTTGCTTATTCTGGTTTTAAACATCTTGCAAGAGTATCGGGAGAGCATTGTGAGATTATTCATTTACTTAATATCGGGAGAGTTAATTATACGAAAGGAATAAGTGCGGGTTCTCCAGTTTATGGTTGAACTATCTCGGACCTAGGGATAGGACGAGGTTAAGTGGCTAAGGAAGAATTCAACAACATCGGTGTTCATCCTTCGATTCAAGCCGGGAGGTATCATCTAAGACGTGTTCATCGACAGACTTGGACCTAGGGATAGGACAGGTCACAGTAGGGATTCTTGCCAAGCTTGAAGTACAGAGTTGTGTGATCGCTGCCGCGACAACAACAGACTGTCGCGACAAGGACGACGACAGAACAGGAAGTCCTGTACAGTACAACACCTGCACTACCGAGCAGATCAATACCGGCCTATTTCTTTACCCTGAATCTTTTAATCTTCTATCTTCAGTATTCTTCAATATTCCCCTACAAACAATTAAACTTTCTTCTTTCTCTTTTGTGCAGCAATCCAAGGATAAAGCTATTTCCAGTCCCTATGGATTCGACATCCGATACTTCGTGTATCGCTTTACTACTTGCGTCGTGTACACTTGCACTCTATTGCGATAGACTCTTTTACACGCAACAAGTTTTTGGCGCCGTTGTCGGGGACTGACAACATATCTTTACCCTACTTTTACTGCACTTTTTTTTAATTTTTCTGTTTTTATTGGGACTGTTCACCCTGTGCTTTTCACAAGGTTTTTCGTTTGCTTATGCGCAGATCTAGACGAGGCAAAGAACCTGAGTATCAACTAGACCCTGAAATCGAACGCTCGTACAATCTTAGAAACCGAGTCCGTCTTTTGATAGCCAGAAACGATTATCTTGAGGAACAGTTAGAAGCTATGCATAACGGGAGGAACAACCAAGGGAATCCCGAAGAACCTGAAGATCCTATCGGGGATGAAGGAAACAGACAACCTATCGTTGCCGCACGACGGTCATGACGTGATTACATGATCAATGATATTGTCGAACTGGAGACCACCCTGTCAGACATGGAAGCTGAAAATTTCGAGCTGAAACCTGTGATGTTCAGCATGATCAATTCCGCTGGCCAATTTAGTGGTGCTGCTACAGAGGATGCTAGAGAACATCTGAAAATGTTCCAAGAAATCTGTGGATCGTTTAGATTACCAGGAGTAAATCCGGAGATACTGAGGCTTCGGTTATTTCCTCATTCATTGAGGGACAAAGCGAAAACTTGGTGGAACAAACTAACGTCGGGTTCAATACGAACTTGTGCGGATCTAACTCGTGAATTTTTATCTCGTTTTAATCCTTCCTATTTATCTGAGCGATTACGTAATGAAATTGCTACTTTTCAACAGGAAGATGACGAGCCAATGCACGAGGCATGGGACAGGTTTACCACTCTTCTGATGAATTGCCCGATGCATGGATTCCCTGTTTGGAATCAAGTCATCAAATTTTACAATGCTGCCAACACACATACCCGTATGAGAATAGATTCAACAGCAAATGGACTGTTATTGGACAAAGATCCAGATGAAGCCATGGTAGTATTGAAAAATATGGCGAAGAATGAAGAGCAATTTCCCACAGTGAGGAGAGGTAAACGAGTGCTAGCTGTGAAGGATTATGAAGCCGACAATTCCCTAAAGACACAGGTTTTGTACCTCAGAAAGGCAGTAGAAAACTTGCTAAAGAAAGATTCAAAACATGTCTACTCAGCAGAAGAGGTATGTGAAACTTGCAGTGGGAATCATAGTTCGGAAGACTGCCCGTTACATCTAGAGGAAGGGATGTATGTTGGAAACTATAACAACCCGAGAAACTACGACTCCAACAATTACAATCCCAACTGGAGGAAAGACCCCAAGTTCTCCTGGAGTAACCCAAACAACGCACTGAATCCTCAAGTGTAGAACACTCAAAATCAGGGGGCACCCAGAATTCTGACACGACAGCAGCCGCAATAGCAGCCACAACAGCAGCCAGCAGCCGCACCTAGTATACTGGAGCAGACTTTGGCCACATTCATGTCACAGACAGGAGCTTACATGGAAAACATGGATCACTTCGTTAAAAAGACTGAGTCATTCATGGATAAAACAGATATGGGAATGACTAACCATGAAGCTACACTGAAATCACTAGAGACACAAATGGGTCAGGTTTCCCAGCATATTAAACCAAGGCAGAACGGTGGATTCCCTAGCGATACTGAGGTCGCTAGACAACACACACATGAGCAGTGCAAAGCCATTACAACAAAGAGTGGGAAACAACTCCCAGGGCCGGAGAAGAAAGCCGTACCGGTTGAGGAACCAGCCCTAGAATCATCTGCCACGAACACTGCCCCGACAGAAGATAAACAACCTGCTGCCGCCACACCTGTCACGACAGCAGAAGGGACAGAGGAGAAAGAAAAGGATGTTGAAGAACCTAAGCCTCCTCAAATCCGAATACCATGTGAAGGACGAATTGAAGATTACCGTCCTCCAACTCATTTTCCACAGCGATTACAGAAGCAGAAACATGAGTACCAGCTCAAAAAGATCTATGATATTTTTAAGCAGGTTCACATCAATATTCCACTGTTAGAGGCCATCAAGGAGATGCCCGGTTATGCGAAAATTCTCAAGGATGCTATGTCGAAAAGGTCCAGACTTGGGGAATTCGAAATGGTAAAAATGAAAGAAGGATGCTTGACTATTCTGCACAGGCATCCATCCCAGAAAAAGAAGGATCCTGGGAGCTTCATCATACCGTGCATAATTGGTGATAAATTCGTGGGTAAGGCACTTTGTGATCTAGGTGCTAGTATTAATTTAATGCCAAAATCTGTGTTTTAGAAATTAGGTATTGGACGAGCACGGCCCACGACAATTATGCTGCAGCTGGCAGACCACTCTTACATACAACCAGAAGGGAAGATCGAAGATATCCTGGTAAGAGTGGATAAGTTTATTTTTCCTGCTGACTTTCTTGTTTTAGATTGTGAAGCGGATGAGAATGCACCAATCATCTTGGGGCGTCCCTTCCTAGCCACAGGCATATCACTGATTGATGTAGAGAAGGGAGAGCTTACAATGAGAGTAAATGATCAAGAGATCAAGCTCAATGTTCTCCAAGAAATCAAACATGATGATGCAGAAGAAGAATGCAAGGCTATCACTGAAGTAATCCTTGACCAACCCTGCATCAGGTCGAGCTGCCATGACATTAAATTTAGTCACTGACACAGCAGCCATCTGGAAGACTGTCACGGCAACAACGACGATAGTAGCTCCTCGGATTCTGACATATCTGACACTGAAGGTCAAGAGGAGGTAAACTGGATAGGCAATCGTCCAGGTAAGTTATTCGAGCCCCTAAACTATACCTCGAATGAACATATAATCCAAAAGCCCTCAACTGTAGAACCACATGTTTTAGACCTTAAGCCCCTGCCATGGCAGCTTAAATATGTTTTTCTTAGTTTAAATGATACGTTGCCCGTAATCATCTCTTCCAAGTTGATGCAGAAACAGGAACAGCAGCATAAAAAGGCTATTGGATGAACGATAGCTGATATCCAAGGCATCAGTCTGGCACTATGTATGCACAAAATTCTTCTAGAGGATGATCATAATCCGACAATCGATGCCCAGAGACGCTTAAACGACGCTATGCGAGAAGTGGTTCGAAAAGAAATGATCAAATGGCTTGATGCTGGGATAATTTATGCCATCTCGGATAGTAAGTGGGTGAGCCCGGTGCAGTGTGTTCCTAAGAAGGGAGGAATAACCGTGGTGACCAATGAAGAAAATGAACTAATCCCAACCAGGACTGTGACCGGTTGGAGGGTTTGTATGGATTACCGGAAGCTTAACAAAGCTACCCGGAAAGACCATTTTCCCCTACCTTTTATTGATCAAATGCTTGATAGATTAGCGGGGAAACCTTATTATTGTTTTCTTGATGGTTACTCAGGTTATAACCAGATAGCTATCGCACCGGAGGATCAAGAGTAAACGACTTTCACTTGCCCATACGGCACTTATGCTTTTCGGAGAATGTCATTTGGACTCTGTAATGCACCAGCAACATTCTAGAGGTGTATGATGGCGATATTCTCCGACATGGTGGAGGACTTCCTGGAAATATTCATGGACGGTTTTTCCGTCTTTGGAGACAGTTTTGAAAGCTGCTTAGGCAACCTGCAAAAGGTGCTCGAAAGATGCGAGAAAGCGAACTTGGTTTTAAATTGGGAGAAATGTCACTTCATGGTGGATGAGGGGATAGTCCTAGGCCACAAGGTAAGCTGCCGCGGCATAGAGGTCGACAGAGCAAAGATAGAGGTGATTGAAAAGCTGCCGCTACCCACCACAGTAAAGGGAATTAGGAGTTTCTTAGGGCATGCTGGGTTCTATCGAAGGTTTATAGTAAATTTTTCGAAGATTACCAAGCCATTATGCCACCTACTGGAACAGAATCATCCCTTTGACTTCAATACTGAATGTAATGAGGCATTCAGAATCCTGAAAGAAAAGCTGGTAACAGCCCCAATTGTACAGCCATCAGACTGGAGTTTGCCATTTGAAATTATGTGTGATGCCAGTGATTACGCTATAGGGGCAACACTTGGGCAGAGGAATGACAAGCTATTCCACGTAATTTATTACGCCAGCAAAACACTAAACGATGCCCAAGTGAATTACACCACAACAGAAAAGGAATTGTTAGTAGTGGTGTTTTCAATTGACAAGTTCCGTTCATACATACTTGGAACGAAGGTGGTGGTCCACACAGACCACTATGCACTGAAGTATTTGTTTGCTAAAAAGATGCAAAACCTAGACTAATACGTTGGATTCTGCTGCTGCAATAGTTCGACATTGAAATCAAGGATAAAAAGGGGACAGAAAACCAAGTTGCAGACCACTTGTCAAGATTGGAGATGGGAAAAAGTCTACCGACAGACAAGACTCACATACTGGAGACCTTCCCTGACGAGCAGTTGTTTGCTGCTACGAGCACTGCCGCAACAGCCATGGCGACATGTAAATTTTCTGAACTTCCTTGGTATGCTGATTTCGTTAATTATATAGTTAGCGGAATATTACCTCCTGAACTTAATTACCAAGCAAGGAAGAGGTTCCAAAATGATGTTAAACATTATTATTGGGACGAACCTCTTCTTTTCAAACATTGTGCAGATCAGATCATCAGGAGGTGTGTACCACAAGATGAGCAGGAAGTTGTGCTTCACCACTACCATGCTTCACCATATGGAGGACACTTAGGTGGAAACAAAACCGCTGCCAAGGTTTTGCAGTCTGGCTTTTACTAGCCCTCACTATTTAAGGATGCCCAAGCATTCTACAAAAGATGTGACAAGTGTCAACGTACGGGGAACATCTCAAGAAGACATGAGATGCCACTGCAAAACATCCTAGAAGTCGAAATCTTCGATGTATGGGGGATTGATTTCATGGGACCGTTCCCAGCATCATGTGGGAATCTATATATCCTACTGGCAGTGAACTATGTGTCTAAATGGGTTGAAGCGATCGCCACACAGAAAAACGATGCCAAGACTGTTCAGAGATTTCTGTACAAAAACATTTTTTCCAGATTTGACATACCTAAGGCGATCATCAGTGATGAAGGGAGACATTTCGACAATAGGGTAATTGATGCTGCCTTATGAAAATACGGCATAACGCACCGCATTGCAACAACATATCACCCTCAGACCAATGGACAGGCTGAAATATCCAACAAGGAGGTAAAGAACATTCTTGAAAATATGGTTAAACCTACTCGAAAGGACTAGTCTTTACACCTCAATGATGCACTTTGAGCCTATAGAACAACATTTAAGACACCATTGGGAATGTCACCCTACCGGCTAATATATGGAAAAACATGCCATCTACCTGTTGAGATAGAGCACAGAGCTTACTGGGCTATCAAGGCAGTAAACATGGACTTAGATAAGGCAGGATAGAAGAGGTTACTTGACTTTAATGAAATTGAAGAAATTCGAGCAATGGCCTACGACAACGCAATGATTTACATGGACAAGACCAAGAGGTGGTTACTTTAGGAGATGGCCTTCAAGGCATCCCTAATTTAACTTAATTTTATTTTTATTTTTATTAATTATGTATTTTATTTATTAGGAAATTATAATTATTTTATTTTTAGGAACTAAGTTTTTTATCTTAATTATTTTTAGGAAATAGGGGAAACAAGGAGAGGAGAAGAAGTGAACCAGCCCACCATCTCACCAGCAGCCCAAAAAGCCCAAAGGAGGAGTATGTCGTCACAGCCTATTAATAGCTGTCGCGACAGACGCGGAAAAGACAGCCTATCACCATGCTGTCGCGGCAGACACGCAAACGCGTAACAGACGCGCAGCAGACACGGAAACGCATGACAGACGCGTGTCAGAAACCGCGTAATAGTTGGCCCCGTTATTCGTGCCTGCCGTTACATCTCCAACGGGCAGCAAACCATTCATCTATATAAACCCCATTTTACTATTCATTTTTCACCTCACTTTTACTCTCTCAACTTGCTTTCTCTCTAGATCTCAAATTTCTTTCATTTTCCACAGCCTTGCAACTATGAGTACCAGACAAACAAGACGAAGTGCTGCCTCCAGCTCTACCACAGTAGCCGGCACACCCAGCCACGACCGACTCCCTAACCGCTTTGCCACCACCGACTTCGTCGATAGATACTACAGCTCCTTCCAAAAGAGGGAGATGTGGGAAGAGAGAGGGTTCCTTTACACCAAACTCACGGAAGATTTCGGGCTCGAACCGTTCATAGCTCGAAAGATCAAAGCCCTTAAATGGCAGATGTTTGCTACCCAACCAGAGGAGATGAATGTCACGTTGGTCAGAGAATTCTACGCTGCTGTCGACAGCAAGGATACGAAAACTGTGACAGTGCGAGGTAAGGAAGTCACTTTTGAGCCAGAATACATCAATACCCTCTACGGAATCTATGTCAGCAAAAGAGAGAATGGACACAAGAGGTTCGTGGAAAATCTGTCGCCGACAGACTACGATGTTGTCATGGCAGAGGTAACTGAAGAAGGAACAGAGTGGAATACTGACCCCAAGCATCGGTGGACGGTGAAATGCACTCAACTCACTCCGGAGGCCAAACTTTGGAACCACTTCGTAAAGAAGAGGATAATGCCTTCTTCCCACAACAGCACGGTCGCCGACCCAGGTTAGCTCTCGTTCATTCCATTTTAAATGAGAGACCCATAAATGTTGGCCGGTATATACGAGAGGGAATTTTTGAGTGTGCTCTTCGACCATCGGGACCCCTTTTCTTCCCATACCTCATCACCGAGATCTGCCGCGGCCACAACGTTTCAGAAATCCCTGAAGATTTCAAGGTTCGAGGGAAAGGATGGACGGAGCGCAACATATTCAGTTTGATGGAACTGAAAGCAGCCACACCCCTCTCCTTCTTCAACCCATCTACCGCAGCAGAAGAACCAGCAGAGCCCAATGACCCAGAACCTGCCGCCGCAGAGCAGCAGCAGCCAACGGCAGCAGCACCTCCAGCAGACTCCTCCACTCAAATCCTAGCCACACTGCAAAAGATGGAGCAATGGTACATTTTATTCAAAACAATTTAAATTTTGCATATGTACAATTTCCTGCTTTCCCATAACATTACTTTGCTACCCCTACACCTGCCCATACTCCTACTCCTGCTGCCACACCAAAAACACCATCTGCTGCATCCACTCCAACCCCGGCCACGACAGCTGAAGGAGGCAGCTACACCGCCACTACCTCTGCCATAGGAGAGAAACGAAAGGAGTCGCTGCCCGAACTTGATGATTTTATCGTCGGGTTCTCTTCCTCCTCCATCTGGCAGGAATCTGATGGGGAGCCCTCTGTCAAAAGAAACCTTTCAAAGGAGTTCACTCCGATGAAAAGACAGAAGCCCAACACTGGTGAAGGCAAGTCTGCCAGCAGCAGCAGCAGCTCTTCTGAAGAGGTACAAGTGCTGGAAAGGTCACCCCAGATCTCACCCACTTGTATCCAGCCCCCAAGGGAAGCTAAGAAAAAGACTGCCTCTGCCTCTTCGAGCACACTACCGGCACCGACAATGAAGGTCACTGCCCGCTGGCAGCTACAGATCAGTAGCAGCAGCAGCGACGACAGCACCTGAAATTAAGTTCTATCTTATTTTTCTGTCTTGTTGTTTTATTATAATTGTGATGTTTTTTGTTTTTATTTTCTGTTTTTTCTGTCATCATGCATTGAGGGCAATGCAACCCTCGAGATTGGGGGTGGCATCCCTTTAGTAATATGAAATGTTTTTAGGTTCAAAATTGTGTCTAAGTGTTCATTATTATTTAAGTTTATTTTTGTCAAAAAAATGGCTTAAGTCTTTGAACTGAACTTACCTACCGTGACAGCCTCTGTCGTGGCAGTGCCTTTAGGATATTTTTAGGAGCAGTTTAGAGCCTTACTATAGTTCTGATCCTTAAACACCCTTTGTGACTCTTATACTGTCTAGAACTCTACTAGTAAACTAGAATAGGAAAAAGCTTAAAACACTTGAGTTGCCCCTAGAGGTGCCTAACACTGGCTCTAGGAAAAGAAGTAAGAAAAGTTAGACTCAATACACCTAGAGGTGCCTGAAACCGGCTCTAGGATGTTAGCTAGAGATGCCCGAAACAGGCTCTAGTCAAACTTAAATTAAGAAAAGAAAATCGAGTCTAAGAAAAAACTAAAGGAGCCTAAGAATTGCCTCCAAGAAAATGAAAGTTGGCATAAAAATTCAAGTGAGTGGCTTAGCTATTCTAGTAAACTAAAAGAGTCTAGGCATATAATTGTTCACAAAACATGCACACACTACACGAGAATTATAGCAATGATCCGAATGAATCCTAGAATGTCCAACAAGGTGTTGTTTGCAATAGGGCATGAAAGGTAGGTAAGGAAAAGTTCACTGTTTTAAGCCAAACAAAAAGTTTTTTATTTTATTTTTATTTTTAGGTCTTAATTGCTTGAGGACAAGCAAGAACTTGAGTTTGGGGGGGTGTTGAGTGTGCAAAAGTTCTACTTTTTACCCCTTATTTAACCCATATTTCAGCTGCATTCAAGCATAATTCATTGTATTTAGGTACAGTTTCACATATACATCACAATTATATAAAATGGCACAGTTGCTACTGATTTTGGTTACTTTTGCAGGTAGCTGTTGTAGCAGACTCAGGGCAGTGGAGAAGCAGAGCTGGAACACAGGACTAAAGTCGAGAAGGACGACGCTGTCGTGGCCACTGCCGTGGCAGCCAATGACGACATCAATGGTGAAGGGAAAAAGTGAAGTGGAGCTCGAAAGATAGAGGAAATTAAGCCGGTCTGTCGTGGGCCACTCCTATATTTTTCTGAGCCCTAGATCAGAATGAAGGCCAAGCCCAAAGTTCAAGGAAGAAACCCAAAGTGTAACACCCCAAATTTGGGCTTAGAAGTTTAGGGTCTGGACCGGATCGGTCTGGAAAACGGTCCGAATCTAAAAGGGAGTTTTAGGGAACACCTAGTTCGGGATACTTTAAAAATATAGAAAAATATCTAAAAATCCTCATTTAATATATAAAAGAGAATGATGAAATCAATTTTACAAAATGAAGTTTGGAAATACTACATTTCGGTGTAGTGACCAAATCGCAGTTTTTGCAAAAGTGAAATAGTGACTGTTTTGTAAAGGATTGAAACTTTGAATCTTTAAGGAGCTAATTTTACCAAAATGTTTTCACCAGATATTTCCTTAATTTGGGTGATTTTATTAATGTTTTAATTAAAGGAAATGAGGGTTAATTAAATGAGAAACTAACTTTGACTATTCATAACTACTTTTCACAAATTTTCCCTCTCTTCATTTTCTCTCAAATTCCTTTAAACCAAACACATTTTCTCCATCAAATTTACTTTGATTTTACACTTCATTTGATGAGATTTCAATTCCTCTTTGATTCTTAATCAATTCCTCATCAAATCCACTTGATTTCTACATTGAATTTTCAAGAAAACTTGCCCAAATCAAGGAGAAATCATCCATTAGAGGTAAGCTTCGTCCTTGTCCTCTAATGATCAGTTCTTTACTGAAATTCCCAAGTTATCAATCCTTTATTAATGATTTATAAGTGGTTTTAATGTTAGAAACAAGAAATTTGTCTTAAAACTCAAGATTTTGGAAGAGATCTTGAGGATTTTCGTGGATCTCGGTTAGGCTCTGTTTTGAGGTTGTTTTCTAATGTATTTTGGATGTTAATTGATGTTACAAATGAGTTTTTATCAATCAAATCCCGAATAGGTTTGTTTTCCTAAGTTTTGCTTGTTAGAATGATGGTTTTTGGGGTGGTTTTGGTGATCTGTTGTTGCTGGAGGTATAAGGTCATGTTTATGTTGCTTTTTTATGTTAATTGATGTTTAGAAATGGTTAGAAGTGATAGATCTTGGCTGGGCTTTGTTTTGAAAGAGTTTGGAGATGATTTCGGTTGTTTTTGGAAGCCGAAATGAGGTTCTTGAGTAGAGCAACGAGTTGGGTTGTATTGCTGGTGATTTTAATGCATGGTGATGCATTAATCCTCTATTGTTATGTGTTAAAAACAAGGGAGAATGATCCGGAAGCGTTGGAGGTTTCGGACGCTTGGGAGGCTTGTCGGCTAGCATAGTTTTGTGTATCGGTGAGTGAGATCGTGTTTTCCAGCTTTGGAATGATTTGAAAAGAGGTTTGGGAACTTAAATCTAGGCTTGAAATGCCGGTTTAAGTTTGGAAGTTAGTGAAGTTGAATTCTCTCTCGATTGTGCTGTTATTGTTTTGAAAACTATCAAAATGGATTTTGATGTGTTGATTTGGCAATGTAGTCAAATTGTTGTTTGTGCATGGTTTTTAAGCATGTGAGTTGGTTGTCAAACTTGGTTTGAGGAAAGATGCATGAAATTGATATTCCTTGTGAGTATGAGTTGTCAATTTGTGTCTCAAATGCTTTGTTCGGCTTTTTGGCTTTGAAGGTGTTGCATGCTTTAAAAACAGCGAATGTGTTGATGTTTAACATGATATATATTGGCATAGATGATGTAAAGATTACCAGATATATTAATCGATCAATAGGATGTAGAGTGCACTATAAACTAAAAATTCGTACGTGCTCTTGGGTGTCGTCCCAAAGAGAGAGACCAATGATGGGCATTCCATTGGAGTAGGACTTGGTGAATTATCCAAGCTTTTTGGCAACAAGAGTTATTGCCATGAGACCGATGATGGGTATTCCATCGGAGTAGGACTTGGTGAGAGACCAAGCTTTTTGGCAACAAGAGTTATTGCCATGTGAAATCAATGAGGGGCATTCCATCGTAGTAGGACTTGGTGAAATACCCAAGCTTAGTGGCGAGGGTAGATACCGCCATGAGAGCCGGTGGCGAGATCCCACCGGGGCAGGACTTGACCTCGAGTCAAGCTGTCATCATATCCGAGTACAATAGAATATGAAAAATGCCAATATATGAGAATGAAATGTGTCACATGTACCAATGCTTGAGATGTTGTATGTAATGAGAAATGCATGATATAATAATTTTTATGAAATGCTTTTGTGTATCAAGCATATGTGGCCTTGCCATGAGATTTGCATAGGTTGTATGCATGTGTTAGCTAGATGGTACATGTGGTTTTCAAAATGGAGATTTGCTAATGCAAATGAGGTTTTGAGTTTATAAAATGCTTTTGAGTAACAAGTATGTGTGGCTTTGCCATGAGTTTTGCATTTGTTGAATGCATGTGATAGATAGAAGGAACATATGGTTTCCAAAAGGCATTTGCTTTGAAACGATCATCAAGCATGAGAAAAGTGTAGTGTGAAGTGGAAGTGATTTCCAAGGAAATTGGTTTAAACTTTGTGTGAAGTGGTTGTGCATAGAAAGGCTTAAATGATAGTATTTGCAAGGGTGTTGTTTGGGGTGAGTTGTTTAGTGTATCAAAGTTAAATGTTGGTTTTCTTGTTGAGCAATGCATGTTTTAAAGCAATGATTTTTCAAAGGAGTTTTTCAATCAATGTTTTGGTTTATTGGGTTGTGATTACATTTTAAGAAGGTTTTATGATTCGCTGCATTGATGGTGTTTTGGTTTTGAGCATTCCTCACTAAGCATTATGTGCTTACGCTCCTTTTTGTCCATCAATGCAGATAATTGAAGTTGGGACAACAAGAAGCAAGGGATTCAAGAAGAGCTCCACTTGAGAAGTATGTTTGGTTTATAGCTATTGATAATAAAGGCAATGGGGGGGGGAAACTTTCATGTTGTTGTGTAACGAGGTTGTTTATCTTGACCATGTTCGGTTCATGGTTTGAAACTTGTTGTTGATCGCTTTGTAATATTTGGATCTTCTTCTTTACATGTTAATATAACTATGTTTTTGGGTTAAGGTAAGATCTTGTGTTGAATGTGATTAGGGAGTTGGTGTGCCTAATGCTTGATTTGTATCTAGTCTTTGATGCAATTTGATAGTTATAATGCTTAGCATGTTGTTGATATGTTATGGAATGATTTAAAGTATGTTTGAGGGTGTCTTAAGGTGAAAAACCAGAAGTTTCTGCAGTTTCTGGGTAGGGTGTATCGAAACACCCTTGGCTGTTTCGAAACGGGTGCTTGTAATGGCTTGGGCGTTTCGGAACGGCTAGAAGTGTTTCGAAACACTTTGGCTACTGGAAGTGTCTGTTTCGGAACATACCCTCGTACCAAAACGGTCAACACCGTTTCGATACGGGCGTTCGACACGGGTGTTTCGATACGGTTGTCAGTGTTTCGAAACGGGTGACCGTTGGACACAGTTTTGAATTGCTTTGAAGTCTGCATGCTTTACATTTTAGTCCTGAAAGTTGTAATTGCAATTGCTTGAGCTTGAGATGCCTTATTAAGCTGAAATTTGGCAGAGAGGCTTGTAATATGATTAATTGAGGTTTGGAAAAACTAAAATCTTCAAAGTCCTTTTATTTTTCAAAATTTACATTTTGGTCCCTAAAAGTGTATTTCTTGCAATTGAGTCCTTAATCGTTTTTCGATCGTTGTGCTTTTCTCTCCCAAGGTTCTTGGGCTTTCACATAGGTTTAATGTGCATCTAGAGAAGATAAAATAAAAAAGGGTCGTTAATCAAGGTTGACTTCCGGGTTGACTTTTGTTTTCCCTGTGTGATCTTCGTAGTTCGGGTCTAGCGTCTAGGCCGGGCTAAGGGGGTTACACAAAGCAAGAAAAGAGGACGAATTAAAGGCATCTACTCTGAAGATTTATTCTTTAATAGAGTTGTACTTTAGTTTAAACTTGTATTCTTGTCATATTAGAAAACTTGAACCCAAGGCCTATATAAAGGCATGTAATTCGACCTAGAGAAGGACATCTCATTCTCTAGCCGTCTTCCCCAAAACCCTAGTCGTTTTCCCCTTCTCATCATGTTCTAAACTTCCCCTAGGGCTAAGGGTTGATTCTGTAAAGTAGTTGCAAGGATTGTACTGTTTTAGGATTTTTTTCTGTTCAATAAAATAAACTTCAAGTTTGCTTATTCTGGTTTTCAACATCTTGCAAGAGTATCGGGAGAGCATTGTGAGATTATTCATTTACTTAATATCTGGAGAGTTAAGTATACGAAAGGAATAAGTGTGGGTTCTTCAGTTTATGGTTGAACTATCTCGGACCTAGGGATAGGACGAGGTTAAGTGGCTAAGGAAGAATTCAACAACATCGGTGTTCATCCTTCGATTCACGCCGGGAGGTATCATCTAAGACGTGTTCATCGACAGACTTGGACCTAGGGATAGGACAGGTCACAGCAGGGATTCTTGCCAAGCTTGAAGTACAGAGTTGTGTGATCGCTGCCGCGACAACAACAGACTGCTGTCGCCGCAGGTGCTGCCGCGACAGGGATGACGATAGAACAGGAAGTTCTATATAGTGCAACACCTGCACTACCGATCAAATCAATACCGGCCTATTTCTTTACCCTGAATCTTTTAATCTTCTATCTTCAGTATTCTTCAATATTCCCCTACAAACAATTAAACTTTCTTCTTTCTCTTTTGTGCAGCAATCCAAAGATAAAGCTATTTCCAGTCCCTGTGGATTCGACATCCGATACTTTGTGTATCACTTTACTACTTGCGTCGTGTACACTTGCACTCTATTGCGATAGACTCTTTTACACGCAACACTTTGTCAAGATTTTTCTAAGTTGATGCAAGGTGAATTTGAAATGAACATGATGGGGGAGCTCTCATTCTTTTTGGGACTCCAAATCAAACAAATGAAGGATGGCATCTTCATCAATCAAGCTAAGTACATCAAGGATATGCTCAAGAAGTTTGGCTTAGAGCATGCAAAGCCTCAAGCTACACCAATGAGCTCATCTACAAAGCTTGACAAAGATGAAGGAGGTAAGTGTGTTGACTCTAAGCTTTATCGCTCTATGATTGGATCTTTGCTTTACCTTACCGCAAGTAGACCAGATATATTGTTTAGTGTTTGCTTGTGTGCTAGGTTTCAAGCTAGTCCTAGAGAGTCTCACCTTATAGCCGTTAAAAGGATCTTTAGGTACCTTAGAGATACTCCTTGTTTAGGTTTTTGGTACCCTAGAGACTCAACCTTTAACGTTCATGCTTATTCGGATGTGGATTACGGGGGTTGCAAAATAGATAGGAAAAGTACTTCCGAAACTTGCCAATTCTTAGATAGTATGCTCATATCTTGGTTCTCTAAGAAACAAAATAGTGTAGCTTTATCTACCACCGAAGCCGAGTACATATCCTTAGGAAGTTGTTGTGCTCAAGTCCTTTGGATGAAACAACAACTCTTAGACTATGGTATTAAGGTTGACACCATACCCCTTAAGTGTGATAACACTAGTGCTATATGCCTAAGCAAAAATCCCATCCAACACTCTAGAACCAAACACATAGAAATAAGGCATCATTTCATTAGAGATCATGTCCTTAAGGAAGATGTTGTTTTAAAGTTCATGGACACCTTAAATCAATTAGCGGACATCTTTACCAAACCTCTAGATAAGGAGCGTTTTTGGTCCCTTAGGAGAGAGTTAGGTCTAACTAGCCTATCTTAACCTTTTAGGACCTTTTTTGTACTAAAATTGCTTGATTTCTTGTAAAATGTCATGCTTATGTGTTTTTGATCCTAATCTCATCCATGCTTATAGTTAGGGGGAGTATGTTTATGTTCTTAATTGTTTCTCTTGCTCACTCATATCATTTATGCATCTAGGACTCATTGAAATTAAATTTTTTCCTGAAATTTAGAGCTTCATCTGCACCTCCAGGCCTAGGCGTATCGAAACGGGTCAATCTGTTTCGATACAAGTGCCTTAAAAGAATGAAATGTGACCAGGGT
The DNA here is from genome assembly GCA_030270665.1 of Hibiscus trionum. NCBI lineage: Eukaryota > Viridiplantae > Streptophyta > Magnoliopsida > Malvales > Malvaceae > Hibiscus > Hibiscus trionum. Next base: position 31,061,987 of record BSYR01000026.1, on the reverse strand, counting down.
GTTTTGAAACGCCCCAAAAAGGTTTCGAGACATTTTGCCTCTGCCAAGTAATGTATCGAAACGGTCCAAAAGCGTTTCGATACGAGATATCTCGTGAGATTCGATACGGTCAAATCTGTATCGGAACGGTCAATAGGTCTCAGAACGATAATCAACGTTTCGGTTGTTTCGAAACACGTATCTGTAAAGGCTTTTTAAGGGCTTTAATTGCTCAAATTCACTTTTTATTCAAACTCCTAAAAACCCTAACCCAATTTTTCTCTATAAAAACTCTCCAAACCTCATTATTTTTCATCAAATCTTGAGGGCTTTTTCTCCCAAACTAAAATCTAAGCAAGCTTCAACAAGTTGGTGCAATTTCATCCATCCATTCTTCCAAAATCCCTTGTTAAGGTATTTTCTATCTTTTTTTCTTTTTCCTTTGATTTTATACGAATCTTAGATTAAAAAATATTAGTTTTGTATAAAATATGAGTTTTACATCTTGGGTTTTTCAAAACTTGTAAAAAAATTCAAAATCTCAATTTTTTTATTCGAATATATTTGTTTTTATTCGTATTTTTTGTTCACTGTTTTCAAAAATTTGTTTTTCTTTAAATTTTTTTATATGTATATACTTTTTAAAGTGTTTTTAAAACCTTAATGGGATTTTCATTGGATTGAATTAAGGATTTAAGTGCATACACTCAAATTTTCTTATTGCTTGCTTTGTGTTTTTAGGAATTTCCATTGGAAAACATTAACAAGAAAAGAAAGACTCAAACGGGTGAAGGTTCAAACCAAGAAAACATTCGTCCAAACCTTACCCTCCTTTTTCAAAAGAGCCTTAGGAATTAATAAGATAAGGATCACTTCAAAATCATTCATGATTTAGCCGTTCGACGAGAGCGTGTTGTGGATATCACCTTCCTTGACTCCGAGCATTTCGAATTCCGTTATCTACCTCTCTTGCAAGATTGGGATTTTTAGTCTTTTTGGGAATTCCTGACATTGTCTACAAGAACATGGTCTTGCTATTCTACTCCAATGATGTTCTCATCGACAATGAAGATCATACTAAGGTAATTGGCATCGAGTCTTATCTTTTAGGCAAGAAGTGTCGTATTGATATATCCATTTTAGAGAAAGCTCTTGGGCTCAAAGATGGAGGTATTGAGGATGAGAATCACTTTGGTGCTCACACCAGATTCGTTCTCACATTGGATGCTCATGACTGATTCCTCCATTTGATGATCTCTTTGTTCATTCGCTCTTCAGGAGGTAAATTTTCTCATATCCAACAAGTTGATTACTTTTGGCTCAAGCATTTTCGCAAAGCACAATGCCCGAACTTGGTCAAAATCATGTTCTCCGAGATGGTCCATCTAGTGAAGAATCGTACCACTGATGCACTTGCATCCTTCACTTATGGAACATTGTTAAGCTATGTCTTTGCTCACCTCGGTTATGATTGCTCCTATGATTCTCCGGAACCCCGAAAGCAAAATATTGGTGAATCTTCTCTTATTAAGTCTGGGTTTCGTTATACTATTGGCCAATGGGTTCTTGTTGATAGGAGAGCTCCGGCACCTCAAGTTGAGCCTCCACCTCAAGCTCCTGCTCCTAACAATGAAGCTCTTATGGCCTTCCTTACCGAGCGATTCAACTCGAAAGACACGAACATGGCTTCGAGTTTTGGTGCTCTCAACACTCGTATTCAATCTTTGGAGGAACATGTCTCCTCTCTTGAGAATTAACAAACATTGATGGATCTATCTTTCTCCACATTCTATGGTGATTGGAGGAACTATCGTCGTGCTCAAGCTAAGGAAAATGATGATTCTCTTGTTGATGATGGTGGTGACGATGATGACGAGGCTTAGGACTCATATTGCATATCATATTAGTCTATCATATTAGGATTAAGTTTGCACCTATCTATCTTTTTATGTATTTCAAGACCTATGCTTTGATTTTTCTTTGGGATTGAGCTTGAACTTTTATGCTTTAAATATTTATGTTATGTATGTTATTTGGTTTGATTATTTGTTTCTTGAACATAATGATATCTATATTATGTTGTTTGGTTTAATGCTTATGACTTTGTCTCTTCTCTTGATTAGCCTTGTTTATCTATTTTTGATCTAACAAAAAGGGAGAGAAGTAATCTAAGAGCCAAAATATTTTTAAAGTTGGTTTTAAGTTTCAAACACTTGAATTTTAAATCTTTTCAAAACTTTATAACATATCTTACATTGAGGGGAGTTAGAACTTTTTCAAAGATTTCAAAATTCTTAAAAATTCATACTTGGTTTTGTTATATCAAAAAGAGGGGATTGTAAAACTAATAAATTGATTTTGATATAACAAAGGATTTAAGGACTAAATTGAAAAAGAGAAAATGAATTTTTAAGTCCTCAAAATTTTCCTATGTGTCTAAGAAAAATGTTCAAGTAAATACTTAAGTTTATTCAAAATTTTCTAAGTGTTTACCAAGCCAAAACAATGATTTTCGAGTCACCATTTCGGAACGGCCCTTTGGCGTTTCGGAACATTTTGAAACTGTTAACATCTGTTTCGGAACCAGCCTTCCCGTTTCGATACGGGTGTATCGAAATAGGTCTTCTCGTTTCGAAACTGATTAAGAACAACATAACAGTTTGAATTGTTTCGATACGGTAGTATCGAAACGAATTTCAAACTTAGTTTCAAAATATGACCGTTGCAGTTTTATAACTAATTTTTAAGAGACGGTTGAAGTGTATCGAAATGCTTCTAAGCCGTTTCCGTACAGGTTTTGACAGTGGCAAAATGTTTCAAAACGGGCTTCAGCACGTTTCGGAACAGGCTCTTAGCGTATCGAAACGATCGTGACCGTTTTGGTACGGCCTATTAATTACACCACAACGACTATTTCTATTTTGGTCTGTTTCAAAACAAGGTCGAGCGTTTCGAAACGGGTAGTTGCAGACTGCATTTATGGTGGGAAGATAACATCTCAACGACTATAATTATGAAGGCAACAACCCCAACGGCTAGAATTCAATGAGAAGGTATAAAAGGGAGCTCTAAAAGCACCAGCAACAACTATTGATCCTAAGAGAAACATCCAAACATCAAATTCAAGCTCTTGTGCTAAATTCCCATATTTTTCTTGTAAACCCCAATTGTAGAACTTTGTTTTTCCAATCTTATTTGTTTCAATTGGGTTGAGTGCTTGTAAAAAGGGCTACATTTGTATTGAGAGTTACTAGCCATTAGCCTTAAACTTCTTTGTAAACCTTGTGTGAGGATTGGGTCAATTTTTGGTTAGAAAAATTGGCCATTGTGTAAAGGTTTCCTCCTAAGCCTAGAAAAGGGGAAGATAAACTAGTGGAGTTGTTGGAAAATCCTTAGTGAAGCTAAGGTAGTGGATGTAGAGTTCAATTGGAACTTGAACCACTCTAAACCCCTTGTCTTGCAAATTTTTATTTTCCACTTCACCACCAAAATATCTAAAAATCCAATTCACCCCCTCTTGGCTTAAATCGATTCAACGATCCACTCAACAACATGACTCATGGCTTTGGCATAGAAAATTAGAACATGCTAGCATGAGTGTTTTAGAAAAATTAATTTCCCTCGATCTAGTTAAAGGTTTTCCCAAACTTATGTTCTATAATGATAAAATATGTGATGCGTGCTCTAAGGGTAAACAACATATAACCTCATTTAAATCCATGAATGATGTCTCTACTAGTAGATGTTTACAATTGATTCATATGGATCTTTTTGGGCCAATTAAGACTATGAGCTTGGGTGGTAAATCGTATGCTTTTGTACTTGTTGATGACTATTCTAGGTTTACTTGGGTTCTATTCTTAAGTACAAAAGATGAGGCTTTTGAAAATATCATCACATTTTTAAAATAACTCAAAATGATCTTGAGCTTAAAATTTCTCATATTAGAAGTGATCATGGAACCGACTTTCAAAATCTAGGTTTTGAAGAGTTTTTAAATGAAAATGGGATTAGCCACAATTTTTCCGCACCTCACACTCCTCAACAAAATGGGGTAGTTGAGAGGGAAGATCGAACTTTAGAAGAAATGGCTAGAACCATGTTTTTTATAAATAATTTACCTAAATATTTTTGGGCGGAAGCCACAAATACCGCTTGCTACATTATAAATCGAGTAATGATTAGGCCAATTTTGAAGAAAACATCATATGAGATTTTAAAATCTAAGAAGCCTAACATTAGCTATTTTCATCCATTTGGTTGCAAGTGTTTTGTTTTAAACAATGGAAAATACAATTTAGGTAAATTTGATGCTAAAAGTGATGAAGTTATTTTCTTAGGGTATTCTTTAAACTCTAAAGTCTATCGTGTATTTAATAAGAGAACTTTAGTAGTAGAAAAGTCTATTCATGTTGTTTTCGATGATAACCTCCTTCCGAGGAAGGATTCTTGTGGTGATGGTGATGTAGGGATCATTGAAGTCATTGATGGAGGACAAACATCAAAGGTGGATGAGATTCTAACCAAAGAAGAAGATGCACAAGATCCACCTCTTAAAGCCTTGAAGGATTTGGCTCTTGAAGAAAAGGAGGTGACATAACTAAGGGAGTTCAACTATGTCAAAGGTGGTGAAATCTTGGGTGATCCATCCAAGGGGATAACTACTAGATCCTCTCTCAAATTAATGAACCATGTTGCATTTCTTTCATGCATTGAGCCTAAAAATATCAAAAAAGCATTAAAAGACGATTTTTGGATTTTGGCCATGCAAGAAGAATTAAATCAATTTGAGAGACGTAAAGTATGAACATTAGTTGAAATACCTAGTTATCAATCTACTATAGGAACTAAATGGGTCTTTAGGAATAAACTAGATGAGAGTGGTAACATAGTGAGAAACAATGCTAGATTTGTAGCTTAAGGTTACACTCAAGAAGAGGGAATTGATTTTGATGAAACATATGCACCCGTAGCTAGGATGCTTCTAGCATTTGCATGTTACCATGATTTCAAGGTTTTTCAAATGGATGTAAAAAGTGCTTTTCTAAATGTTTTCATAAATGAAGAAGTGTATGTTGAACAACCATCGGGTTTTGAGGATTCAAAATTTCCAAATCATGTGCTTAAACTAACCAAAGCTCTTTATGGTTTAAAACAAGCTCCTAGAGCTTGGTATGAAAGACTTTCAAACTTTTTAATTGAAAAAGGTAAGGTGGACACTACATTTTTCATAAAAAGATATAGTAATGACATCTTAGTAGTACAAATTTATGTTGATGATATCATTTTTGGTTCTACTAATGAATGTTATTGCAAAGAATTTTCTAAGCTAATGCAAGGTGAGTTCGAGATGAGCATGATAGGGGAGCTTTCATTCTTTTTGGGGCTCCAAATCAAACAAAAGAAGGATGGAACCTTTATAAATCAAGCAAAATACGTGAATGATATGCTCAAAAAGTTCGGCTTGGAGAATATAAAGCCTCAAGCCACCCCATGAGCTCTTCTATAAAGCTTGACAAAGATGAAGGAGGTATGTGTGTTGATTCTAAGCTTTATAGATCCATGATAGGTTCTTTGCTTTACCTTACATCAAGTAGACCAGATGTTATATTTAATGTTTGCTTGTGTGCTAGGTTCCAAGCTAGTCCTAGATAATCACACTTAGTTGCCATTAAGAGAATTTTTAGATACCTTAGAGACACCTAACTTAGGTCTTTGGTATCCTAAGGATTCATCTTTTAGCCTTCATGCTTATTCGGATGTGGATTATGGGGGTGCAAGATAGATAGGAAAAGTACCTCCGGAACATGCCAATTCTTAGGTAGTATGCTCGTATCTTGGTTCTCTAAGAAACAAAATAGCGTAGCCTTATCTACCACCGAAGTAGAGTACATATCCTTAGAAAGTTGTTGTGCTCAAGTCCTTTGGATGAAGCAACAACTCTTAGATTATGATGTTCAAGTAGAAACCATACCCCTTAGGTATAACAACACTAGTGCCATTTTTCTCACTAATCCAACACTCTAGAACCAAACATATAGAAATTAAAAATCATTTCATTAAAGACCATGTGTTGAAAAATGATGTTGTTCTAGAATATGTTGATACCTTGAACCAATTAGCGGATATGTTTACCAAACCTTTAGAAAAAGATCGTTTTTGGACCCTTAGAAAAGAGTTAGGTTTAACTAGCCTTTCTTGACCCTTTTAGGTCCCAAATGGTCAAAAAATTTGCTTGAAATTGGTTGATATTCATGATTGTTTTAATTTTCCTCTATTTGCTTCTATGCATGTTGCTAGGGGGAGTACGCATCAATTTTAGCAATTAAAACTTGTTCATATGTCATGCACATGCATTTAGGGACGTTTAGAGTTGGATTTTTGAACTTAAAACTGTCAAAAATGCCTTATCTGGTAAAGGCATATCGATATGGATTCGCCAAGGGAAGTGATACAGGTCAAACTGTATTGATACGGTCACGCGTATGGATACGGGTTCGTCAAGAGAAGTGATACAAGTCAAACTATATCGATATGGTCACACATATCGATACAATATTAAAGTTGAATTAAAAATTAGGGCAAACATGTATCGATAAGCTCTACAAGCGTACCGATACAATTTCGACGGAGAGTTAAATTAGGGTTGTTATTTGACAAAACAACTTTTAAAACTTTTCCCCTCTTTTTCTCTACAAACCCTAGCCGCACATCCCTATAAAACCCCTCTCAATTCCTCAAATTTTTCACATCAAACTTAAAATTCGTTGAGGGTTTTTCATCTACACATCAAAGCAAAGTTTTGTCAACAATCTTGTGCATTCACATCAACTCGTTCATCCATTCTAACAAATCAAGGCATAAACACTTTTTCCTTTTTATTTTTTTTAATTTCTGTTTGTTTTTATTAGTTAATTTGTAACCCCCTCGTCCCGGTCTGGTCGGATGACTGGTCCGAATGGGCCACACGGGGAAAACCGAGTGAAAACCCTTAAGGATTCCCCCTCGGTTAACGACCCTAAAATTTCTTTTAACTTTAATCTTGTCTAGATGCACATTTAATTCCTAAGTGGAACACAACAGCGGAAGATACAAACATTTAATCATAAACCGACCAACAGACACGTCAAACAGTTCATTTTAGCCTTTTTCAGCAGGCCGTTTCGAAACACCCATAGGGTGTTCCGAAACGCCTTGACTTGGTCAACAGGCCAGGGTCGACCACAAGGTGACCGTTCCGAAACAGGGAAGACCCGTATCGGAACGACCTTGACAGTCAATATCTCGGGGTCAACGAGATATGACCGTTTCGAAACACCTAAGGCCCGTTTCGGAACGCCTTCATCTCGCCAATTTATCAAAATTCCAGTAGCAAAAACGTTCCGAAACGCCCTCATCCGTTTCGAAACGGCAGGCCAATTGCAAAGGGACCGTTCCGGAACAGGGGGACCCGTTCTGAAACGCCCCCTGTCTGCAAACTCGACTGGGCTGTTTTGAGGCACAAGGGTGCCCCAAAACACCTTACAACACCTAAACAAAGCAACTTAGGGGATAACAACTATACTAGCATGCTTCAACATGATTTAGACATGTCCAACACTAAGGCAACATCCCACAACCATACATTCATTCAAACATCAAACAACCATAGAGATAGCATCCACAGCACATGTTAACATTCAAAGAGCAATTTAGGCATGACTTACAATTCATCATGGCAACACAAACCATGCAAAAGAAAGATATAAGGGAGTCCATACATGCTCTCAAACAACCAACAACTACTCATCAAAGCCATACATGTCCCATTGCTCAAACTATTACATGTCTAACATTTAAAAACCATACTTGATGAACTCAAGCCAAAAACCACACTTGGAGCCTTCCACTTGCGCGAGCAACCCACGAGCTAAGGATCTGCAATGTTGAACAAAGAGAGCGTAAGCAAGGATGCTTAGTGAGGGTAAGCTCTAAAAACAAACCTCAACATTGCAGGGTCCGAGCACGATCTAGCCAAGGCATTACACACACATACCAAGGATCCACAAGAGCCACAATATAAGATGCATGAACAATATATACAAGTACATGTCATGAATCATTAAGCTCTACTTTCACAACATAGATAGCCACATCAAACATCCTCACAAGGATCATTAGTCTCATCACATGGATACATATATCAAACAACATTGGCACCTAGATATGACTCAAATACGCGGATAACCGTTGGAACTCACATCCAACAACACAACCATTACCTGACGGTGGGATTACACTCATCACCGGTCCCGCGGAGGGGATTCTACTCATCCTCACGCCCCGTCGATGGGATTCCACTCATCACCGACTATATTTAAATACCATTTCCGGGCGTACCCGTACTCCTCCTTGGTGACTCAACGCCACCAAGGCCACGCGCGACTTTGACTCATGTGTACACACTAGCATCCTAATGATCGATCATTTGTATTTAAGTATACTAGTGCCAATATTTTACTCATTCCACATTACTCATTTCAACCATTTCCGTGCTTAGCACGTACTCACCATGAACACAAATCATGAACCAACACCATGCATGCTTTAAGCAATACAAATCATGCCTCATCTCACATGTATAATACAATATACATAAGCATTCATATCACAACACATTCGAGGCATATGCATTCATACATTCGAGTTCATCCAAAGGCTCTAGATCAAGCTTAGGATTAGGCTACCACCCTAATCCTAACTCTAGGTGGGTCTACCAAGCCCAACCTAGTCCATATACTCGAACCAACCAATTTAAAACCGTTAAAGCGATTAACCACTCACCTAAACTCCCGAGCTCAAGACCAAGCAAGCAATTGTCTTCAATTCCCCGGATTCACTTCCGATGCTTCACCGATGCCCAAACTTGATTCTAATCAATCCCAAACATAAACAAAACATCCACAATCAATATCTTGTCATCGAAACTAACCCGGATTACATTACCAAGCAACCAACACTCAAAACAAGACCAAAAACAGGCTTTTCGAGCAGCCCACTTGACCCACTGAAAACTCTTATTTCAAGCACCCAATCAAGCATCAATTGCACCCAAAATGATCCTCATACATCATACTACCTACAGCCCCCAAATTCCAACCTTTAACAGCCCCCAAACCCACATTAAAACCCTCCCAAAAACCCTCTCAAGACAAAATCCGAAAATTGATTAAAATCATTTGAAATTCATATATGTAGTATCATTTGGCCTCTATACATCATTACTAAACATATTAAATCAAAACATTTAACTTTGCAACATAAAGACACCATTTTTAATCAAAACATTCAAAACCCCCACTTTCCAAAAACTTCATGAAAATGAAAAAGAATGGTACTTTTATGAAGGGGAGGATGAGGGGAAGTTAAAAACGTCCTTACCTTTCGATTTGGGGCTGAAATGAGTGAGAAATAGGATGGAACAGTGATTTGGGTAGTGAGCTTTGGTTTCCCGTTGGTGAGTTTTTGAAGGGAAGATGAATAGTAGAGAGATGGGTGTTTTATTTGGCATGTGATATAATTTGAGGCTTAAAAGTCTAGTTTACCCCTAATGAAATGGAATATCTACAAGGGAGGTAAATCCATGGTTAAATGTGGTTTAATCTTAAAACATGATTGACCCCAAGTAGATTAATTTTGAAAACAACTCGAAATATTATTTAGAGTATAAAACCGAGCCCAAAATAATATTAAAATATTATTTTCACCTAACCCCTAAACCCGGGTGTTACAACTCTCCCCCACTTAAGGAAATTTCGTCCCCGAAATTACCTGGTGGAAACAAATACGGAAACTGCTCAACCATATCTGCTTTTCTCTCCCACGTGGCCTCTTCCACACCTCTATGTCTCCACAACACCTTGACCAACTCTATGGTCTTGCCACGCAACACCTTGCTATCAGAAGCAAGTATCTCAACGGGCTCTTCATTATAGGACAAATCCGGATTTAACTCTATCTCTTCAACGGGCATCACATGTGAAGGGTCCGATCTATATCTCCTAAGCATAGACACATGAAAGACATCATGGATCTTTTCTAACTCAGAAGGTAAACTCAAACGATAAGCTACAGGCCCAATCCGCTCAACAATCTCGTACGGACCAATGAACCTCGGACTCAACTTGCCCTTCCGGCCAAATCTCATTACCTTCTTCCACGGAGATAACTTCAGAAATACCTTCTCACCCACTGAGTACTCAACCTCTTTCCTCTTCAAATCTGCATAAGACTTCTGACGATCGGAAGCTGCTTTCAAGCGGTCACATATCAACTTCACCTTTTCTGTGGTTCCCTTAAGCAAGTCTGGCATAGGTAACAATCTCTGACCTATCTCAGCCCAACAAATCGGAGTCCTACACCGTCTACCATACAAAGCTTCATAAGGTGCCATCTGAATACTAGACTGATAACTGTTGTTGTAGGCAAACTCAACCAACGGTAAGTGTTTCTCCCAAGAACCCTGAAAATTAATCACACAACAACGAAGCACATCTTCTAGAATCTGTATCACTCGCTCTGACTGCCCATCGGACTGAGGATGATACGATGTGCTGAAATGCAACCGGCTACCTAAAGCACTATGCAAGCAACTCCAAAACCTCGAAGGAAACCTAGGATCCCTATCTGAAACAATAGACTTCGGAACTCCATGAAGTCTCACAATCTCGCGGATATACAAGTTTGCCAACTTGTTTAAGGAATCCGTAGTGTTCACTGCTAAGAAGTGAGCACACTTAGTGAACCTATCAACAATCACCCAAACTGAATTCTTCTTCGAAGGAGACAAAGGCAACGCCGATACAAAATCCATGGTGATTCTCTCCCATTTCCATTCCAGAATCTTCAAAGGTTGTAGCAATCCTGAAGGAACCTGATGTTCTGCCTTCACTCTCTGACAAACCATACAACGGCTCACATACTTGGCTACATCTCTTTTCAAACCAACCCAGAAATAATCATTCTTCAAATCTCTGTACATCTTGGTACTACCCGGATGCATAGAAAAGGGACTCGAATGTGCTTCACTCAGAATCTGACGTCTCAACTCAACATCTTCTGGTATAACAATTCTATCTCTAAAGCACAACAAACTCTCACCACTGAAACTATACTCAGTCGGTCTTCCTTCGGCTATGTCCTGAACATGAGGGACTAGGCTCGTATCTTGCAACTGTTTCTCTCTAATCAACTGAATCAAAGAAGGCTTCACTTGCAACTCGGTGATCAAACCACCATCATCGGACACACTCAATCTAGCAAACATAGCTCTCAACTCAACGGCCACTTTTCTACTCAAAGCATCGGCTACTACATTTGCTTTACCCGGATGGTACTCAATGGTCAAATCATAGTCTTTTAACAACTCTAGCCATCTTCTCTGTCTCAAATTCAACTCTTTCTGTGACATCAAGTATTTCAAGCTCTTGTGATCGGTGTAAACTATACACTTCTCACCATACAAATAGTGTCGCCAAATCTTCAATGCAAAAACAACTGCGGCTAGTTCTATATCATGAGTAGGATAGTTCTTCTCATGAATCTTCAACTGTCTAGAAGCATAAGCAACAACTCTTCTATCTTGCATCAAAACACATCCTAAGCCTACGTAGGAAGCATCACTGTAGATCACAAACTCCTTACCTGAAACAGGTTGCACTAACACTGGAGCATTCGTCAAAGCTTCTTTCAATTTCTCAAAGGCCTTCTGTCTTGCATCTGACCATTCAAATTTAACTCCCTTTTGCAACAACTTAGTCAAGGGAGCAGCTACTCTAGAGAATCCATCAACAAACCTCCTATAGTAACCGGCTAATCCTAGGAAACTCCTAATCTCGGTCACGGACTTAGGTTGTTTCCACTCAACAATAGCCTCAATCTTTGATGGATCAACACGGATACCTTCGGCCAAAACAACATGGCCAAGAAACACAACCTCTCGAATCCAGAACTCACACTTACTAAGCTTCGCATACAACTGATTGCTCAACAATCTTTGCAAGACAAACCTCAAATGCTCATCATGCTCTTCTTCTGTCTTCGAGTACACAAGTATATCATCAATGAAGACAACCACAAAACGATCTAGGTAGTCTCTAAAAATTCTGTTCATCATGTCCATGAATGCTGCCGGTGCATTCGTGAGCCCAAATGGCATCACAAGAAACTCATAGTGACCATATCTAGTCCTAAAAGCTGTCTTCGGAACATCACACTCTTTCACTTTCAACTGATAGTACCCGAATCTCAAATCTATCTTCGAGAATACTGAAGCACCTCTCAACTGATCAAACAAATCATCTATACGAGGCAACGGATACTTGTTCTTCACAGTCATCTGATTCAGCTGTCTATAGTCAATACACATGCGCATGCTACCATCCTTCTTTTTCACAAACAACACGGGAGCACCCCACGGAGAACTACTAGGCCTAATGAAACCACGGTCTAATAACTCTTGCAACTGACTTTTCAATTCTTTCAACTCTTTCAGAGCCATACGATACGGAGCTATCGAAACCGGATTAGACCCTGAAACTGTCTCAATCACAAACTCAACATCTCTGTCAGGAGGTAAACCCGGCAACTCTTCAGGAAACACATCTGGAAAGTCACACACTGTTCTGATATCTCTCGGTCTAGCTTCACTCATGTCCGGATTCATAACATAAGCTAAATAGGCCCCACATCCAGAGTCCATCAACCTATGAGCCTCTAAAGCTGACACCACATTAGACAAGAACTTAATGTTCTCGCCTACTACCACTACCTCGTAGTCATCAGAAAGCTTCAAAGAAATTCTCTTTGTCTCAAAATCCACACTAGCCCGATGCTCGACCAACCAGTCCATACCCAGTATAATGTCAAAACCATAAAAGGGAAGTTCCATCATATCAACTGAGAACACATGACCCTGAATCTTCAGCGGACACCTCCTATACATACGTCTAACTAGGGGTGTAAACGAGCCGAGTCGAGCTCGAGTAGTGCTGAGCTCGACTCGAGCTCGAAAAGCTTGAAGCTGAGCTCGACTCGACTCGAAAGCTCGCGAGCTCAAAATTATTGAGCTCAAGCTCGAACTCGAAATCAAAAATGAAACTCGAACTCGAACTCGAAAAGCTCGAACTCGAAAAATCGAAAGGCTCGAATTCCAAAAGCTCGAAAAGCTCGAATTCCAAAAGCTCGAAAAGCTCGAACTCGAAAAGCTCGAACTCGAAATATTCTCAAACTTATGTAGGAGCTCGATTCAAGATTGAAAATCTCAAATATTATGTCTATTATTACGAGAATATTTTTTTAAAAAAATTAAATAACTTAAAACTAAATTTTATTAATCAATTATTTTTAAAAATAAAAAATAGATATTTAAATATTATTTTTTCGAGTAGCTCATGAGCTTTTCGAGTCGAGTATCGAGTAGCTCGACTCGGCTCGTTAAGAACTCGAGTCGAGTTCGAGTTCGAGTCGAGTCCAATCGAGTCGAGCTTTGACCGAGCTTTTACCGAGTCGATCTCGAGTAGCTTGCGATCTGTCTCGTATCATTTACAGCCCTACGTCTAACCACAACTGTCTCACCAAAGGAACTAGTAACATGCATACCTACATCTAAGATCTCAACAGGGATATCTAACTTCTGTGCATGCTCACTCAAAATGTAGGAATGCGTAGAACCCGAATCAACCAAAGAAAGCAAAGACATATACTGTAACTCAAAATTACCTGATATCACATCGGTGTCGTTCCCGGCCTCTCTCTGAGCATAAACTCTCGCTGGTCCTCCTGCCTCTGGCTGCACATCCACAACATGAGCAAGGTTCCTCTAAGCATCACCCCTAGGTGCATCAGCCCTAGGCTGGAAATAGCCACGACCGCGCCCATGGCCTCTCTGAAAATCATTACCTCTCGCAGGAGCCTGAGCTATGTTCGGTGCCTGAGCTGCCTGACGTGGACAGTCCCTCCTAAAGTGGTCCCTCGAACCACAGTTCCAACAAGCATGGAAGTTACCCCAACACTCACCAGTGTGCTGCCTCCCACACTGTGCACACTCGGGCAAACGCCCTCCTCCTCTATGGCCCTGATGGCCTCTACCATGGTGGCCACCGCCACGTCTCTGGTCAAACTGATGTCCGCCACCTTTGTGCCTCTTAGCATCTCTACCATCAAATTTGTTGTGCCTCTTACCAAAACTAGATCCCCCAGAACGCTTGGTCAGCCCCAAGCTATGCTCAATGTCCTTGGCTCTAGCAACCAAGACATCAAAGTCAGAATAATCTGAAGCTAAGGTATACCTCTTAACTTCCTCATGAAGCCCGTATCTGAAACGATCACATCGAGCCCTCTCAGTAGGCACTAACTCTGGAGCATACTGACTCAGACGGACGAAACGAATCTCATAATCAGTCACAGATGCATCCCCCTGAGTGAGAGCCATGAACTCTCTCTTTTTCTCATCTAGGTACCTCGGTCCCAAGTACCTCTTCCGGAAAGCAAACTCAAAGAATTCCCAATCTATCTCGGCCTCTGGAACCCCGGCAGTAATGGTGGCCCACCAGGTGTAGGCATCACCCTGAAGCAATGAGATCACACAACCCAATCTACGTGCGCCCGCACAACCCATCTGAGCCAAGATACGAACTGTCTTCTCCAACCATAACTCCGACCTCTCCGGAGTAGATCCTCTGAACTCCTCGGCTCCCAAGCTACGGAGCCTCTCTAACGGTAGACTAGCATCATCACACCTAGGCTGAGCTGCAGCCTGAGCTCCCGCAACTGCGGCCTGAAACGCTCCCGCTATCGCTTGCACTAGCGGATTCATATCAATTCCAGCTGGACCTTGGCCACCTTGGCCACCTTGAGGTCCATCTCCTCCGGCTCCATCTTCACCTCTAGCTCCAGGTGGTGGAGGTGGTGGTGGTGGAGCGCCAACTCCCGCAGCCACCGGCCCTTCCAGATGAGCCTCCACACCAACAGCCGGCTCAACAGGAGCCGCAACCCGTGGTTCCTGACGAACCACTCTCGGTCTACCTCTCGGTCTAGACATTGCTCTCACGAAAATTAACTACAACCACAACAACAAAACATACAAGTTGGGTTAGCAAGGCAAGGCTTCCAAGTGTTCAAGTACGTTCCCTCACTAGAACAAAACCATTTTCCAATGTAATAGTAGCAATGGGACTCACACACACATGCTTTGAATAAAACAAGCAGCATACTCGTCAAACAGGCAACCATTCTTACAAGCAAGCAAACACCGTGCATATCAAGCAAAAACTTGAACTTACCTCACTTACCTGCCCAAGGTCTCGGTAACCTTTGGCTCTGATACCAACAAGTGTAACCCCCTCGTCCCGGTCTGGTCGGATGACCGGTCCGAATGGGCCACACGGGGAAAACCGAGTGAAAACCCCTAAGGATTCCCCCTCGGTTAACGACCCTAAAATTTCTTTTAACTTTAATCTTGTCTAGATGCACATTTAATTCCTAAGTGGAACACAACAGCGGAAGATACAAACATTTAATCATAAACCGACCAACAGACACGTCAAACAGTTCATTTTAGCCTTTTTCAGCAGGCCGTTTCGAAACACCCATAGGGTGTTCCGAAACGCCTTGACTTGGTCAACAGGCCAGGGTCGACCACAAGGTGACCGTTCTGAAACAGGGAAGACCCGTATCGGAACGACCATGACGGTCAATATCTCGGGGTCAATGAGATATGACCGTTTCGAAACACCTAAGGCCCGTTTCGGAACGCCTTCATCTCGCCAATTTATCAAAATTCCAGTAGCAAAAACGTTCCAAAACGCCCTCATCCGTTTCGAAACGGCAGGCCAATTGCAAAGGGACCGTTCCAGAACAGGGGGACCCGTTCCGAAACGCCCCATGTCTGCAAACTCGACAGGGCTGTTTTGAGGCACAAGGGTGCCCCAAAACACCCCCAAAACACCTTACAACACCTAAACAAAGCAACTTAGGGGATAACAACTATACTAGCATGCTTCAACATGATTTAGACATGTCCAACACTAAGGCAACATCCCACAACCATACATTCATTCAAACATCAAACAACCATAGAGATAGCATCCACAACACATGTTAACATTCAAAGAGCAATTTAGGCATGACTTACAATTCATCATGGCAACACAAACCATGCAAAAGAAAGATATAAGGGAGTCCATACATGCTCTCAAACAACCAACAACTACTCATCAAAGCCATACATGTCCCATTGCTCAAACTATTACATGTCTAACATTTAAAAACCATACTTGATGAACTCAAGCCAAAAACCACACTTGGAGCCTTCCACTTGCGCGAGCAACCCACGAGCTAAGGATCTGCAATGTTGAACAAAGAGAGCGTAAGCAAGGATGCTTAGTGAGGGTAAGCTCTAAAAACAAACCTCAACATTGCAGGGTCCGAGCACGATCTAGCCAAGGCATTACACACACATACCAAGGATCCACAAGAGCCACAATATAAGATGCATGAACAATATATACAAGTACATGTCATGAATCATTAAGCTCTACTTTCACAACATAGATAGCCACATCAAACATCCTCACAAGGATCATTAGTCTCAACACATGGATACATATATCAAACAACATTGGCACCTAGATATGACTCAAATACGCGGATAACCGTTGGAACTCACATCCAACAACACAACCATTACCTGACGGTGGGATTACACTCATCACCGGTCCCGCGGAGGGGATTCCACTCATCCTCACGCCCCGTCGATGGGATTCCACTCATCACCGACTATATTTAAATACCATTTCCGGGCGTACCCGTACTCCTCCTTGGTGACTCAACGCCACCAAGGCCACGCGCGACTTTGACTCATGTGTACACACTAGCATCCTAATGATCGATCATTTGTATTTAAGTATACTAGTGTCAATATTTTACTCATTCCACATTACTCATTTCAACCATTTCCGTGCTTAGCACGTACTCACCATGAACACAAATCATGAACCAACACCATGCATGCTTTAAGCAATACAAATCATGCCTCATCTCACATGTATAATACAATATACATAAGCATTCATATCACAACACATTCGAGGCATATGCATTCATACATTCGAGTTCATCCAAAGGCTCTAGATCAAGCTTAGGATTAGGCTACCACCCTAATCCTAACTCTAGGCGGGTCTACCAAGCCCAACCTAGTCCATATACTCGAACCAACCAATTTAAAACCGTTAAAGCGATTAACCACTCACCTAAACTCCCGAGCTCAAGACCAAGCAAGCAATTGTCTTCAATTCCCCGGATTCACTTCCGATGCTTCACCGATGCCCAAACTTGATTCTAATCAATCCCAAACATAAACAAAACATCCACAATCAATATCTTGTCATCGAAACTAACCCGGATTACATTACCAAGCAACCAACACTCAAAACAAGACCAAAAACAGGCTTTTCGAGCAGCCCACTTGACCCACTGAAAACTCTTATTTCAAGCATCCAATCAAGCATCAATTGCACCCAAAATGATCCTCATACATCATACTACCTACAGCCCCCAAATTCCAACCTTTAACAGCCCCCAAACCCACATTAAAACCCTCCCAAAAACCCTCTCAAGCCAAAATCCGAAAATTGATTAAAATCATTTGAAATTCATATATGTAGTATCATTTGGCCTCTATACATCATTACTAAACATATTAAATCAAAACATTTAACTTTGCAACATAAAGACACCATTTTTAATCAAAACATTTAAAACCTCCACTTTCCAAAAACTTCATGAAAATGAAAAAGAATGGTACTTTTATGAAGGGGAGGATGAGGGGAAGTTAAAAACGTCCTTACCTTTCGATTTGGGGCTGAAATGAGTGAGAAATAGGATGGAACAGTGATTTGGGTAGTGAGCTTTGGTTTCCCGTTGGTGAGTTTTTGAAGGGAAGATGAATAGTAGAGAGATGGGTGTTTTATTTGGCATGTGATATAATTTGAGGCTTAAAAGTCTAGTTTACCCCTAATGAAATGGAATATCTACAAGGGAGGTAAATCCATGGTTAAATGTGGTTTAATCTTAAAACATGATTGACCCCAAGTAGATTAATTTTGAAAACAACTCGAAATATTATTTAGAGTATAAAACCGAGCCCAAAATAATATTAAAATATTATTTTCACCTAACCCCTAAACCCGGGTGTTACATAATTTAACTAAATTTTTGTATAAAACATATATTTGTGATATGGGTTTTCAAGTTTTTACAAAAACATTTCAAAATCCGAAATTTTTTCATTCGAATATAATTTTATATCATATATTTTTGTTAAACTGTTTTTGAAAAAAAATGACCAACTATTTCTTTTATACATGTATATATTTTTAACATTAAAATTGATTTTCAAATACCTTGAATTATTGGAATTTATTGGATTGAATTAGATGTTAATTGCATACATATTCGAATTGTTTTGATGTTTTTAGGGTTATGGCACCGAAAAAGAAAGTGAGACGTTACCTTGCCACTACTTCCGATCCTACGGAGGATGATGAGGGTAACCCTAAACCAAATCTCCCTTATATAATCCAACATTGTTTCCCAACCCCTTCGAATATGTTACGTTATAACTTTTTCAAGGTTTCACTCTTAGGGAAGAACGTGTCATGTCTATTCCGTTTTTAAACTCCGAATATTTTAAATTTCAATATCTTCCTTTGATTTGACAATGTAAATTTATAAGTTTTTTGAACCTTCCTCCCATTGTCTAATGCTATATGCATTCATGATGAATCTAGAGAACATGTTGTTGCTATCGAGTCACATCTTATGGGCACAACTTTTCAAATTGATCAAGATGTTCTTTGCAAAGCATTTGGTTTTGAAAATATAGAGATTGATGATGAGAATTCCTTAGGTCATGGTCCTCTAGGTTCCGTCAATGTTTTAAATGCTCATGACCGAATTCTTCATCTTATTATTACATGGTTTTTTTGCCCATCGGGTGGGAAATTTTCAACTATCCGTCAAGTAGACGATTTTTGGCTTAGGTGTTTTCAGGAGGGTAAACGCCCTAACCTTTGTCAAATCATGTTTGCCGACCTTGTTTACCTAGTTCAACACCGTCACACCGATCAAGTAAAATTCTTTTACTATTCTACGGCGTTGAGTTACCTATTCCATTCCCTTAAGACTGATTGCACCCACAACATTCTCGAACCCCTTGGCCAACCTATTGATGAGCGTTCCCTCTCTCGTGCTCACTTTTCCTATGTCGATAATGAATGGGTTCGTGCCCCTCGAGCTCCTCAACAAGATGCTCCAGCCGATGCTCAACAAGCTCTTTCAAGCTCTCAAGGTGCTCTGATTACTTCTTCCTCTATGGACAATCTCATGACTTTCCTTAATGAGAAATTCAAAAACATGGAAGTCGGGTTTGCAGCCACTGACACTCGATTCACATCCTTGGAAGATTGAGTCCAGGGTCTTGACACTCGCTTCACATCGTTGGAGGATCAAATGAAAGTCATAGCTCTTCAACAAAACTCCATGGATGTCTCTCTCACCGCTTTCCATGGTTCTTGGCTTAATCAATTTAGGAGGCATCAACCTACTCATGACGATGGGGATGAAGAGGACGAATATGATGATGATGGTGGGAACGAGTAGTTTTGCATATCATCTCATGTCATTTAGTTTCATTGTTTATGCACCTATATTTTAGAACTCTATGCTTTTCCTTATGTTGTTAGGATTTCATTTTGGATTTATGACTTTGAACTATTTGTTGTTTTTTAATTCGGATGTATGCACATTGATTTCGGTTATATTTTGTTGCTATTATCCTACCTTGTTCTTTTATGTTTGATCTAACAAAAAGGGGAGAAGGATTATAGAGCTTTTTTTGAAAACTTGAAACTTAAATTTTGAAAACATATCTTAAATTAAGGGGAGTAAGCTTTTCAAAAGTTTCAAAACTTAAAAATTTATACTTGGTTTTGTTATATCAAAAAGGGGTAATTGTGAAACCAAAATTGATTTTGATATAACAATTTAACTTATGGACTAAATTGTAAAAAAATAAATTTTTAAGTATTTTTCAAAGACTCATATTTTTTACAAGCCATTTTGAACCAAACAATATTTCAAGTCAAAACATACTTAAAGGTTCAAATTTCACTAAGTCTTTTCATGTGTTTTCAAGCCAAACTTCAACAAAACTCTCAGGCGTATCGATACCCTTATGTGTATCGATACGGTTTTTCAACACTAGAATTTTAATTGTTCATATCATACCGATACGGTTTATACCTGTATCGATACGATATTCATCTGGGCAAGACTTTAAGCTATAGTGTATCGATACGCATTGTAACCGTATCGATATAGTTTTCTTATTAAAACATTATTTTACTATAGTGTACCGATACGACATGTCACCGTATCGATAAGATATGCTGACCTTTGCAAAATCCTTGCATTTAATTTTTGACTGTTGGCTTGTCAGTTAGTCGGTATCCTAAATTTTAAATGACTGTTGAACAGTATCAATACGCTATGGAAGCATACCGATACACTTTTCATCAAAACCAAACTCAGGATTCCAGTGAGCAAAATCTGTATCGATATGACATATCGTATCGGTACACCCCTTAATATCGTACCGATACGCCCTCGAATCGTATCGATACGCCTTGTTTTTCAGTCACAACGGTTCTTTCTTGTTTGAGACAGGTACCGATACGCCCACGAGCCGTACCGATACAGTAGGTTATTGAGCAGCATTTATTGCGGGAAATTGCAGCCCAACGGCTCTATTGATGATCTCAACCACCCAAACGGCTAGAAATCAATACAAGGGTATAAAAACAAGTCTCAAATGCCACATCAACAACTATTGAACCTACAAGCAACATCAAAGCACTCAAATCCAAACCTTGTTCTTTCTAGAGTGAAATCTGTGTACCCAACTCTTTTGTGTTCTTCATTGTAATTCTTATTGTGAGTTTGGGGAGTGTTTGATTGTAATTGGGTAAACATCATCCTTAGAGTGGAATTTGTAAAGTTTACCAAAAAATTCTTCTTTGTAAAAGTGAGTGGATTAAGCTTTGGGTAGAAAGCTTAATCAAATTGTAAGATTTCCTCCTCATCCAAGAAAAGGGGAAGAATTCAATTAGTGGACTGTTTGAAAATCCTTAGTGGGATCTAAGGTAGTGGATGTAGAGTTCATTGGAGAACTTGAACCACTCTAATTGCCTTATGTCCAAAATTTTATTCTTCCAATTTTCACCCTTAAAATTTTTTATCGCCAATTCACCCCCTCTTGGCCATTTGCAATTGTTTGATCAACTCAACACTAAACTTTACCTATTTTCCCAACTTGCCCCCTAAACTACGTTTTGCCCACTTTTGCCCCCTAAACTTTTCTTCGTTACCCATATAGCCCCAAAAAGTTAACACCGTTAAAAAATTGTTTTGACCAATCAGAACGCGCCACATTATTTTCTTTATTTATTTTTAAATTTTAAAATAAAATAAACATATTAAAATATTTATTAATTTAATTTTATCTCCTAAAATACTCAAAATACCCCTTCTATTCTTCTTCCCCAATTTTCCAATGTTTTCCAGCATAATTCTCTTCCACCAAACCCTAAAATCCTCGCCATGGATCAAACAATTTAAACCAAATATAAAAAACAAAGCTATCGGATACTAATCTTACGCCCGACGACAGTCAGCAAACGTTGCCTTATGAAAACCGATAAGGCCTCGACGCGAGTTGGGCGTGTCTGGTTACTATTGTCAGCATATTTTCTTCTGATTTCCACCACTTTTGAGGCAGTAAACACAAATCTCTTTGTTACAAATCCTTCTTCTTGGAATTCACTGGCGTTCGATGTGTATCCTGGATAGTCTTGTGATGGGAAAAGCAAGGTCGATTCGAAGTTTGGTGGTGCGATTAACTGTTTCCCCACGAGCAATGGCTGTCCATGTTTTCACAAGGAGAAAAACGAAAGGGAGTCTCCGATTTTGTGAGAAACACAGACGCTGATCTCTATTCCTCTACATTCAAAAACATTGAGTTGGATTCTGAGGAGATGTTCTTTGACGCCATGGTTTGTTGCCCTTGTCTTTTTTAATACCCATCGGATTTAATTAGAACGGTACACTAAAGTGAAAAAAAGCTTGTAATTTTTGATAATATTGCATGTTTTTTATGGTTTTTGTTGTTGTTTAGGTTGCGGAACGCTGCTCCGATGACCTATTCGGAGTCAACTTTGTCAAAAAAGGATGAGCTTTTGGAGGATGTGGAACTGAAGCTTATATCAAAGCTTTGTCTCCCATTACTGCTTGAAATCTTTTCAGCTTTATTTTTAGATATGAAAGTTGGGGAAGAAGATTGGGGTGAGGATGGAGGTGTTTTGGGTATTTTCGAAAATATAATTTAATTAATAAATATTTATTATTTTTATTTTAATATTTAAAAATAAATAAAAAAATGGTGTGGCGCGTTCTGATTGGTCAAAAGAAATTTTTTTAATGGTAGGAGGTAATATGGGTAATGGCGAAAAACGATAGGGAGCAAAAGTGGTCAAAATGAATTTTAGGGAGCAATTTGAGAAAACATGTATAATTTAGGGAGAAAAAGTTTATTAAGCCTATAAAAAATGGTTTTTATATCGAGAATTTAACAAAACCCTGATGCTTGGTGGGCTTCCAGGCACGATAATTTTATATCAAAAGTTTGGCATCGATACCAGTTGTTCGTATTTGGTTTTTCCACACACGATTGACCCGACCTGACAACCTGACTACCCGGTATAAAATAGGTGAGTATTTTAAGGTTTTTTAATTTTTTCAGGCCGGGTACCTGACTCGGTAATTTTTTCGGGACACGTGCCGGAAGTTTTCCTTTACTTGGTATCCGACCCAACCTGACAATTTTTAATATATATTTTTTATATTTCAAATTATATTTTGTTGAGTGGATCGATCGAATGGAAAATGCCAAAAGGAGGTGAATTGGAAATTTAAATTTTGTGGGATGAAATTGGAAAATTGAAAAATCAAGAAAATAGGATTTATAGTGGTTCAAGCTTAGAACAAGCTCTACATCCACTACCTTAGTCACATTAAAGATTTTCAACCAATTTCACTATGAAATCTTCCCCTTTTCTAGGCTTAGGAGGAAACCTTTTACAAAGATCAATCTTTCTACCCAAAGATTGATCTTGAGACCCTCTTAAAAACAAAGAATTACAAGGCAATAAAATGTATCTCTCAATAGACAAATATGCCCAAAATACACTCAACCACACACCCAATTTCAGAATGAAAGATTTACAATAAAGGATTACAAATTGGGGTACAAGATATGAAATTTGAGTACAAGGGTTTGGATTGATTGCTTGGATGTTGCTTTGATGATCAATAGTTGTTGTTGATGCTTAAAATGCTTCATTTTATACATTCTCATTGATTTCTAGTCGTTTTGGTGGTTGACATCATAAATATAGTCGTTGAGACTTCATCTTCTCATCATAAATGTAGTTCTGCAACTGCCCGTATCGAAACGATACCCACCTTGTAACCCCCTCGTCCCGGTCTGGATGGATGACCGATCCGAGTGGGCCACACGGGGAAAACCGAAGCGAAACCCGTTAAGGTTCTCCCTCGGTTAGCAACCCTATTTTTTTTCTCTAGATGCCTTTAATAAAATTCTATGTGATAGGACACGCAGCGAACAAACACGGATACGAAACCCACAAGACATGCAATTAAACAACCAAATTTTCCTTTTTAAGCAGGACGTATCGATACACCTACAGAGGGTATCGATACGCTTTGATCAAGGTCAACCCTCTCGGTCAACTCAGGGAATACCGTATCGATACAGCCCTTGAGCGTATCGATACGCCCCTCTGGGTCAACATTTCGAGGTCAACGATATGGAACCGTACCGATACACTACAACCCCGTATCGATACGACCTAAACCCACCAACTCCTCTGAATTTCAGAGAGTTGACATGGTATCGATACACCTCCGTGTATCGATACGCCCAGCCTGACTTGAAATCCAGAGAGTTGAGACCGTATCGATACACCCTAGTGTATCGATACGCCCAGTCTAAACTGAGTCCTGCAGGCAAGACCGTATCGATACGGCCCTCAGGCGTATCGATACGCCCTGCACTGCAACTCTCTAAAAACCAGCAAAACCAAACAAAACTCAACTCTATATGCATTTTGGGACTTCCCTAGACTCATTCAAGCATTCATACCGCCTCTACTAACTAAAATCTAGTCATACAAGGCACCCAACATGGACGAACATCATTCAACCAAAGAATCCACGTAATCATTCAAAGAAGGCATACAAAGCATACATGAGTTTCATGCCTTAGCAAACAAACATAAAACATTCATATAAGGCAATCTAAACATGATTTTACAAGCCACACATGGCATCCAAATACCAAAGCAACACAAACATCCAAGGACTGGCTATAAGCCTCCCAAACAAACACTTAGGCATCAACATAAACATGGTTTACAAATCCATCAACATGAGGCATTAACAACATAAAGCCAACACAAAGGAGTCTAGATACAAGCTCCTAAAACACGTAGCATTTCCCATTGCTAGACTACTACCTTATTTAATAAACCATACTTGAGCAAACTACCGCACGCTTGGACGCCCTTTTCCTGCTCCTTGCTAACTCCAAGCTAAAGATCTGCATTGTCGGAAAAAGGAGAGCGTAAGCATAAAGCTTAGTGAGCAAAGCTCTAAAACATAATAACAACAATGCAGAGTTCAAAGCTTCCTTTAAAAGTAAAGGCCAACGCATACAAGTCATCCAACAACCTAATCCATTTACTAACATACAAGTTCAACCAAAGGTCAACAACATAGACATTTCACTTCATGGTATGCACAAACATAACCAAGCTTACACATACGGTGGGACTACACATCACCGTTTTAACTAGTGGATTTCCAATGGGACTACACATCAAAGTATTATCCAACTAGTGACTACCGGTGGGACTACACATCACCGGAGTCTTATAACACTTGCTACCGGCGGGACTACACATCACCGGAGTAACGACAACACACGTAATTTACACAAACACAACCAGCATACAAGTACGGTGGGACTACACATCACCGTTTCAACTAGTGGGTTTCCAATGGGACTACACATCAAAGGAATACCCAACCAGTGACTACCGGTGGGACTACACATCACCAGAGTCTTATACTTTTGCTACCGGCGGGACTACACATCACCGGAGCAACGACAACCATGCAACACAACACACAAATCACCATCACACAACATGTACTCACTATATCATGCACAACCATACAAGCTGCAACAAAATCCACAACTAGGCACCAAATTGCTACAAACAACCTTACCAACCACAAATGGTCTTACTCACCATTTCCGTGCACAACCTGTACCAACTTACTACAAACAACCTTACCAACCACAAATGGTCTTACTCACCATTTCCGTGCACAACCTGCACCAACTTACACCTATCATACAAGGCACATCAACAACACTATAATTACCATCACACAAAATCAACGATATAATAAGAAGCAACATGTTTCCTCTCAAATATTGGAATTCACACATAACAATTCACCACAATTTACTCTTGAATTTAAAATTGATTTTCCAAGCCCAAACTAAACTCTTCAAAACCAACCTTGAACCAAAATGATACTTAAAAACATTTTCGCATCCACATGCTTGAACCAACCTTTGAAATCAAATTAAAACATTAACCACTCACCTCACTTCCTTAAGCAAATCAAGCAAAGCCGACTCCAGCCTCCATGACTTCCGATATCGATCCCGAGACTTTACCAACGAAATTCCTTGCTCCTTTCAAAATCGAGCCAAAACGAAGGAGAAAGGAGATGAAATAGTATTTGGGGAGGGAGAGATGATTTTGGCGCTGGAAAGAAATGGAAGGGAGAGGAAGAAGAAGATAACTTAAAACTTTATTTTATAATAATTTAAATTTCAATGTTCAAAGACCAAAATGCCCTTAAAGAAAAAGGGAAACCACAATAGGTGTCATCCATGGCTTTTGGGCTCAATTTAAAATTGGTCCAAATCTTAAAACCCGAGGCCCAAACCATTACTTTATTAAATAAAATATTAGAATCGAAACCCGAGACAATACTAAAATATTATTTTCACCCGACCCCTAAACCCGGGTGTTACAACTCTCCCCCACTTAAGGAATTTCGTCCTCGAAATTTATTAGACAGGAAGAGTCACTAACACATGCTCCTCCACACTTTCTCTCTTACTACAACATACTCTCCAACTCGGTAGACTTACCACACAACATTAGCTATCTGATGCCAAGATCTCAACGAGTCCTTCAATGCATGACCATTTTAAACTCAACTTAAACTCTTTAACAACATAACACGGGACAAAATTGATTCACACTTCTGAATCATAGATACACAGAACACATTACATATTTCCTTCTAACTATGGTGGTAACTGCAACAAACAAACAACCGGATTAGCCCGATTCACAAACTCATACAGCATTGTTTGAACACTTGACTCATAACTTTCTCTGACTGATTATCTGACTCCTACAGGTAATCAAACACTAATGTAGGCGTCTTCAAAAATCTATTCATAACTCGAATCTCTATCTGCCATTATCGATCTCAAGACACTATACAACTCACAATCTTGCTAAGGCACAACTCCGCCATCTTACCCACGGTACAAGTAACGTGAACGTGCATAAAGGACCACATACAGTGCAACTAACACTGATTACTCAACTAAGTTCTCACTGAGGAAAATCGAAGGCGAATCAGACACAAGACCTCTCGAATCTATTACCCACTTTCAGTACGGATCTCCCACGGATGTAACAAACTAGAAGAAAACTGCAGCTCGGTCTTGACACGCTGGCAAATTACACACTTACCTTCATACTGAACCACATCATCCATCAACTCGATCTAGAAGTACTCATCTTTAACCCACAATATGTCTTCATACTACTCTGATGCAATACAAAAGAACTGCCGTGTACTTCGGCCAAAACAATACGTCTCAAAACACTATGACTATCGGCACAACTATTCTGTCTCTAAAAATACAAACTCTATCGTCTCTGAACTGTATGCTGAAGGTTTTCTTTCTGATACGTCTTGCACGTGAGGTGCCAAGAACCTGTCTTACAACTGTTTCTCTCTAAGTATCTGACTCAGAGCAGGCATAACATGAAACTCGACCATAGCACCACTATCAATGATAAACTGAATCCGGCAAACACAACTCGCAACTCGGCTACTAATCTAACAACAAATTTAACTTGGAACATCGGTCACTACGTCAACTCTCTGCGAAGTTTCTTTCAGTTTCTAAAGGCTCAACGTCTCGTATCTAACACACAAACTGAACGTTCTTCTGTAGCAATCTGTCAAAGGGGCAGCTATCTTCAAAAGATCATTTACAAACCTTCGATAGTAACAGCGCTAGACCTAGGAACTATAGATACATGTCACTGACTTTAATTTCTTCCAACTCATATCTCCTTCTGCCCAATTGGGGTTTGCACTAATATACTCGACTGATCTACATGACCTAGGGGAACATCTTCCTCAACTCAGAGTCCACACATGCTCAACTTGGCATACAACTGATTCTCTAAAAGGATCCACAACCTTAACTTCAAGGCTTGTCATGATCTTCTTCAGTACGTGAATATTCCCACATATCATCCAAGAGAAGTACCACAAACTGATCAAGGACTTAGGAAAACATTCTGCTCAACATCTCTATAAGAGTAATTAACACACTAGTCAAACAAACGACATAACCCAAATCTCTAAGTGATCACATCTGCCCCGAAAGCTTCATTCGGTACATCAACCTCTCTCACTATCAACTGGTAGTAATCGGATCTCAATTTAATCTTGTAAAGACTGAAACACCCCTCAACTGATCAACGAATCACTGACGTTTGGGAACGGATACTAACTACTCACTGTCAATTGTCTCAACTGTCTGCAATCTAAACACATTCTCGTATTGTCATCTCTCTTCTTCACAAGTTACACTGTCACACTCTAAAATGATATACTAAACCAAATGAATCTAAGGTCTAACAAACTCGTAGTGGATTCTTCAACACTCTCAAGTCGGTCGAGAATCATAAAGTACAGAGCAAACAAAACAGGAGCAAACTCGGAGACAGTATCAATAACAAACTCTTCTTTCCTAACAAGAGGCAAATCGGGTAATTCTTGCCAACACCTTTAGGAAAACATCAACTATTCTAACATTCTGCGGTCTAATCTTCACTCAAAAATTAAATCCATCACATCTTTTAGGCAAACCTGTCAACCAAACCCAATCAATCTTTGACCTCTTAGGCTGGGTCAACATTCGATACGAAATCCACATTCCCACCTACCATTACAATCTCATAGTCATCCGTAAGCTTTAAGAAAACTTACATTTGTCTCAAAGCCTACCCTAACTCTATGTTCTACAAGCCAATCCATGCACAGCTTCACATCAAAACCGTAAAAAGCAATTCTATCGCACCAACTGAAAACACGTGCCACTGAACCATCAACGGACACCCCTTGTACATTCTTCTGACCACGACTGTATCCCCGAAGAAGCTAACAATACTAACACCTACCTCTAGTATCTCACAAGGTAGATTCAACAACTTCGCATGCCCACTCCAAATACACGGACACGTAGGTCCAGAATTAATCGGGAAAACAAGCTCAATGACTGTATCGAGGAACTTCTTGCTACAACATCGACATCATTTCGAGGCCAACTCATAGGTCTTCACTTCTATTACCAACTCATATCAAGATCGGCCACATTGCTCTCTCTCAACAGAAACCAGCTCACAGGCACGCTGACCCAAACAAACAAACTGTACCTCTAACTCTGGTACTGTCGTACTGCCCCGAACTAAAGCGATGAACTCACTCATCATTCACATCCTCTGAAACTTCAGATTCATAATTACAAACTCCAGGCCTACACCTCGGCCTCAAACTTCCCAAGGAAAACAATACAATAATAAACAAAACACATAAACAAGAATATTCAGGGTTAGCAAGAGCAAGGGTCCAAGGTGCTCAAGTATACTCCTTTACAAAAATCTTTTCAAATAAGTAATAGTAGCAATGGGAACTCGACACTACGCCTCAACACACCCATCAAGCTTACACATGCTTTCAAACACCGTACTAACAAGCAAACATCAATCATACATGGCAAAACATTCACTGGGACATAACAACAACATAACACATCAAACTTACCTCACTTACCTGCCCAAGGTCTCGGTAACCTTAGGCTCTGATACCACTAAATGTAACCCCCTCGTCCCGGTCTGGATGGATGACCGATCCGAGTGGGCCACACGGGGAAAACCGAAGCGAAACCCGTTAAGGTTCCCCCACGGTTAGCAACCCTATTTTTTTTCTCTAGATGCCTTTAATAAAATCCTATGTGATAGGACACGCAGCGAACAAACACGGATACGAAACCCACAAGACATGCAATTAAACAACCAAATTTTCCTTTTTAAGCAGGACGTATCGATACACCTACAGAGGGTATCGATACGCTTTGATCAAGGTCAACCCTCTCGGTCAACTCAGGGAATATCGTATCGATACAGCCCTTGAGCGTATCGATACGCCCCTCTGGGTCAACATTTCGAGGTCAACGATATGGAACCGTACCGATACACTACAACCCCGTATCGATACGACCTAAACCCGCCAACTCCTCTGAATTTCAGAGAGTTGACATCGTATCGATACACCTCCGTGTATCGATACGCCCAGCCTGACTTGAAATCCAGAGAGTTGAGACCGTATCGATACACCCTAGTGTATCGATACGCCCAGTCTAAACTGAGTCCTGCAGGCAAGACCGTATCGATACGGCCCTCAGGCGTATCGATACGCCCTGCACTGCAACTCTCTAAAAACCAGCAAAACCAAACAAAACTCAACTCTATATGCATTTTGGGACTTCCCTAGACTCATTCAAGCATTCATACCGCCTCTATTAACTAAAATCTAGTCATACAAGGCACCCAACATGGACGAACATCATTCAACCAAAGAATCCACGTAATCATTCAAAGAAGGCATACAAAGCATACATGAGTTTCATGCCTTAGCAAACAAACATAAAACATTCATATAAGGCAATCTAAACATGATTTTACAAGCCACACATGGCATCCAAATACCAAAGCAACACAAACATCCAAGGACTGGCTATAAGCCTCCCAAACAAACACTTAGGCATCAACATAAACATGGTTTACAAATCCATCAACATGAGGCATTAACAACATAAAGCCAACACAAAGGAGTCTAGATACAAGCTCCTAAAACACGTAGCACTTCCCATTGCTAGACTACTACCTTATTTAATAAACCATACTTGAGCAAACTACCACACGCTTGGACGCCCTTTTCCTGCTCCTTGCTAACTCCAAGCTAAAGATCTGCATTGTCGGAAAAAGGAGAGCATAAGCATAAAGCTTAGTGAGCAAAGCTCTAAAACATAATAACAACAATGCAGAGTTCAAAGCTTCCTTTAAAAGTAAAGGCCAACGCATACAAGTCATCCAACAACCTAATCCATTTACTAACATACAACTTCAACCAAAGGTCAACAACATAGACATTTCACTTCATGGTATGCACAAACATAACCAAGCTTACACATACGGTGGGACTACACATCACCGTTTTAACTAGTGGATTTCCAATGGGACTACACATCAAAGTATTATCCAACTAGTGACTATCGGTGGGACTACACATCACCGGAGTCTTATAACACTTGCTACCGGCGGGACTACACATCACCGGAGCAACGACAACACACGTAATTTACACAAACACAACCAGCATACAAGTACGGTGGGACTACACATCACCGTTTCAACTAGTGGGTTTCCAATGGGACTACACATCAAAGGAATACCCAACCAGTGACTACCGGTGGGACTACACATCACCAGAGTCTTATACTTTTGCTACCGGCGGGACTACACATCACCGGAGCAACGACAACCATGCAACACAACACACAAATCACCATCACACAACATGTACTCACTATATCATGCACAACCATACAAGCTGCAACAAAATCCACAACTAGGCACCAAATTGCTACAATCAACCTTACCAACCACAGATGGTCTTACTCACCATTTCTGTGCACAACCTGTACCAACTTACTACAAACAACCTTACCAACCACAAATGGTCTTACTCACCATTTCCGTGCACAACCTGCACCAACTTACACCTATCATACAAGGCACATCAACAACACTATAATTACCATCACACAAAATCAACGATATAATAAGAAGCAACATGCTTCCTCTCAAATATTGGAATTCACACATAACAATTCACCACAATTTACTCTTGAATTTAAAATTGATTTTCCAAGCCCAAACTAAACTCTTCAAAACCAACCTTGAACCAAAATGATACTTAAAAACATTTTCGCATCCACATGCTTGAACCAACCTTTGAAATCAAATTAAAACATTAACCACTCACCTCACTTCCTTAAGCAAATCAAGCAAAGCCGACTCCAGCCTCCATGACTTCCGATATCGATCCCGAGACTTTACCAACGAAATTCCTTGCTCCTTTCAAAATCGAGCCAAAACGAAGGAGAAAGGAGATGAAATAGTATTTGGGGAGGGAGAGATGATTTTGGCGCTGGAAAGAAATGGAAGGGAGAGGAAGAAGAAGATAACTTAAAACTTTATTTTATAATAATTTAAATTTCAATGTTCAAAGACCAAAATGCCCTTAAAGAAAAAGGGAAACCACAATAGGTGTCATCCATGGCTTTTGGGCTCAATTTAAAATTGGTCCAAATCTTAAAACCCGAGGCCCAAACCATTACTTTATTAAATAAAATATTAGAATCGAAACCCGAGACAATACTAAAATATTATTTTCACCCGACCCCTAAACCCGGGTGTTACACACCTATTTCGAAACACGACTAAAAAAAGTCGTTATGTGCATTAAAGAGGTCGTATCGAAACGTTTGAAGCCGTTTCGAAATGATAGGGGGACGTTTTGAAACCTGTATCGAAACGGTTGAGCTCATAAAAATTCCAGTAGCAAAACTTTTCGAGACCAAGCTAGGCTGTATCGAAACGAGTACTTAACTTTGAAATTTTTGTTTCTGGCAAGCAACTGTCGAAAACATTAAATGCCCAATTTGAAAAAATTTAACCCCCGTATTGAAACGGTTAACTACCGTTTTGAAACAAAGTCAAAGTATGACTTGCCCAAATGAAGGTCGTATCGATACGGGTTGAAGTTGTTTCGAGACCTATTCGATATGAAAATTCCAGTAGCAAAACGTTTCGAAACAAACCTAAGCCGTATCGAAACGCCTGGGCAAAATCTACAAATTTAACTTGAAAATACTTTAAAAAATTATGGGGATTATTTTTAAACCTTAAAACACTTTGGGTTAAATTTTTACTTGTCAAATTTTGAGCTTTTTGAGAACTTAAAAAATTTATTTACTTTGCAAAATAGTCCTTAAAGTATTTGTTATATCAACATCAAGTTAAGTCAAATTAAGGGTTTTACAATTTTTATTTAAAGTTTCTTAATATTTTTACTCCAAAACTAAATTTAAATCCCTAAATTTTTTCTATGCTTGTATTATATACTTTTAAATTTTAAGTTTAAAATTTTTTAAAAATATTTTCGTGTTAAATATGTAATTTTTAAAAAAATTATAATTAAAAAAATTATGAATCAGGTACCCGGTACCCGAATTTTACGGGTACCCGAATAGCGGGTGCCGGGTGTAACGGGCCGGCAAAGTAGGTAACCGGATAAACCGGGTACCCGAAAGCCAGGTACTCGACAATGAACACTCGTACTCCCATGTATTCTTCTTTTATTTTCTGTTTTTTCCTTGTAAATAAAGTACACGATTTAATTATTTTTTTATTAAAAAAATATGTTTATATTTTCAAGATAAATATAAAGATTCAATTACATATAAAGTGAGATAATATAAGTACTTTTGCCACTCGACCGATTAGTGGATCTTCCATGCTTAAGTTATTTTAATTTGTTATGTCTGAATATTTTAAAATAAAAACTGTGCGAAAAAAAGAATTATAATTTAACCAAAATTTTGAAGGAAAAAAAAACAAAGAAAATCGCGGATGAAAATAAAATGTTTTTTATTTTTCTTAAATTTTAGTGAAATTTATATTTAATTTTTAAATTCTATGTTAATGTTAATCATTAGAGGTGTAGAGGAGCCGAGTCGAGCTCGAGTAGTGCCGAGCTCGACTCAACTCGTTAAGAATTAGAGTCAAGTTTGAGCTTGAGTAGTTTTTAACAAGTATGAATAATCTGAGCTCGACTCGGCTCGTTAAGAACTTGAGCCGAGTTCGAGCTTGAGTCGAGTTCAATCGAGTCAAGTGTTGACCGAGCTTTGACCGAGTCTAACTCGAGTAGCTCGTGATCTGTCTCGTCTCATTTAAAGCCCTATAAGGAAAAAAAACTTTGATACACAAGTTGTGTAAACTAAAATTTAAGCAAACTTGTTAATTTTAGGGTTTAGAGGTTTAGGTCATTGGATTTAGAATTTAGATTTTAGATTTTAGGGTTTAGGACTTATATTTAGAGTTTATATTTTAGGTTTAGGAATTTAGGTTTTAATTTTTTTTAAAAAATAGTATATTATATTTTCGAGTAGCTCGCGAGCTTTTCGAGTCGGGTATCGAGTAGCTTGACTCGGCTTGTTAAGAACTCAAACCGAGTTTGAGCTTGATTCAAGTGCAATCGAGTCGAGTGTTGACCGAGTCGAACTCGAGTAGCTCACAATCTGTCTCATCTCATTTACAGCCCTATTAATCATAAACATTCAAAGTTAATTGAAAATAAAAAATAATAATAATAAATTAAAATAACAATGATTTATTGCTAGATGCAATTTTTTTTGTTGATAAATTCTAATCCTAATCCTACCTAGAGGAGGGAAGGGGAACTTTAAAGGAAGAAAAAGGATGCTCCTAGTGAGTCTAGAACCCATAATTTATTTCTAGATTCAATTGCAATTGAGTCGAGTGTTGACCGAGTCGAACTCGAGTAGCTCACAATCTGTCTCATCTCATTTACAGCCTTATTAATCAAAAATGTTCAAAGTTAATTGAAAATAAAAATTAATAATAATAAATTAAAATAACAATGATTTATTGCTAGATGTAACTTTTTTTGACAAATTTTAATTTTAATCCTAATTCTACTTAGAGGAGGGAAGGGGGACTTTAAAGGAAGAGAAGGGAACAAAGATAAGCAGCTTAGGTAACCGATCAAATGTGTTTGCTCTACTAGATGTAATTCTTTATGTATAATACTATAAAGTTTTAATATAATTGCCGACTTATTTGATCCTACAATATCAAATCATTTTCACCGGACTAATTGGAATTAGTAATTAATTGGGTTACATCTTACACGTCAACATTTGTATTTAATATATTAAAAATGAAATGTTAATTTTTTTTTGTTAAAAATGGTATTTTTTCTTTCGATTTCAACTTAAATTAGCAATTTAGCTTTTCGCGTGAAAACACAGTCAAATAAGTTCTCTAGTTCATTAATTGCAGCAAATTAGCTTCTTGACCAACGTTGACCGTTACAGTGCTGACGTTGTAGTTAGCGCAACTAACATGTCAGTTAGCGCAACTGACGTGGCAGTCCACTGTGATGCGGTCCACGATGCTGACTTGGCAAATGGCTGAATTGATTTTTAACTGAATTTGAGGGCATAATTGATTTTTTGCCGAGTTCAGGGGTATAATTGATTTTAATTGAAAGTTTGATAACTTACTTAATCTTAAGCTAAAAATAATAAATTATTAAAATTTTAAAAATATTTAAATAATATTTAAATATTCATAAAATATTAAAAAATAAAAACACTATAATAAATTTAAAAAATTAAGTAAAAACATAAATTTATAAATATGAAAAATTATAAATATAGAAACTCAAAATTTAAAAACATTATAAACCATGAAAAAGTTTCGACTGTTTCTGGCTATGCTAAGCATGATAATATTCCTTAACATATTTTCAATGTAATCATCCTTGTATTAAAGTAGTAAAAAACCAAAATTCTCTTTCGTTTTTCTACATCAAATATTAATGAGCAACAATTTGATGTAGTAAAGCGAAAGAAATTTTAAGTTTTATTGTTACTTCAATACAAGGTTGATTCCGCTAAAAAAATGTTTAATGAATGGTAATACTCAGACTGATAAAGTCGAAAACTTTTTTGATGAAAGTGTTCAATTTTTTAATACTTTATAAATATTTTTTTAATTTTTATATTTATATTTTATCGTTTTTATTCTCTAATACATTTTATTTTATTTTTATATTTGCTTTTATTTTCGATATTTTTAAATATTTTATTTATTTATATTAAGTTTATGCATTTTTAAAAAAAATGAAGAATATTTGATTTTTTTAGAGTTCTCATTTTGCTTATTTTTAAAATTATCAGAGACCCAAATGATATTTACACTAATTTGTTAATCTATTTCTTATATATTCCATTTGTAAAAGTTCAACTTAAAAAACTAAAGTATTTATCCAATTTTATTCACAAACTAAATAAATCAATTAAATTAACTTGAAATTTAAACAAAATATTTATCCAGATTTAATATTTTTAAAATTTTAATAACTTCTTAAATTCTTATTTTTAGCTTAAATATTGAATAAGTTATCGAACTTTCAATTAAAATGAATTATGCCCTTGAACTCGGTAAAAAAATTAATTATGCCCTCGAATTCAGTTAAAAAATCAAGTTAGCCAATCTACCACGTCATCATCACATGTTGTAACGCTCCAGTTCTGGGCCTAGATGTTTTAGGCATCGGCTTAGGTTAGTCGAACCTAGAATTGGAGATTCGAGCTGTAACACCCGTATTTTGGGGTTAGGAGTTAGGCGTGTGTTGATTCGAGTCATCAAAATTGGTTTAATTTAATTAGGCCTCAACTATGAGTTAAATGAGATTTAACATTTACAAGGTGGCATTTTTGTAATTAAAGTGAAATGTGAAAGACCAACTTTTTGAAACAAAAAGAAAAAAAAAGGTATTCATCCTCCCTTTTTTCCAATTTAACGTGAAATCAAACCAAACCCCTCCCAAACCCCTAAAACACTATTCCATTTGATTTCTCCATCGATTCAAGGGCTTTTTCAAAGGTAATTTCATTTCTCAACTCTCCTCATCATTCCAAACATTCTCATGGTCTTAGATTTCAAAACTATCAACAATTACATTTTTCAAGTTTAAAAAAAGTTTGGATTTTTAATGGGTTTTTCATTTGTTGTTTATTTGTTGAGTTGGGTTTTGGATTAATCTCACCTAAAAATACTTAATATCTTAAAATGGATGGATTTGGGAGAAATCCCGAAGTGGGTCTTTGGGGCAATTTTCAAGGTGTCTAAACTTGAGTTTTTGAGGTGTTTTAGTGTTGGGTTGAAGGGCTGATGGTATAGGGTTATTAGGGAAGTGTTTTGGAAGCTTTTAGATGTCATTTGGGTGTTGGAAAGTATAGTTTTCAGCTGGGTATTTGAGGAGCACGAAAATGGAAGTTTTGTGATTAGTTTGGGTTTGGATTTGTGAAGCTTTGACATGTGTTTGTGAGTTGGGTTTGTGACTGAGTATAGCATTAAATTGGTGAGTAATATTTGTGTTTTGATTTGGTTAGAAGCAAGAGGAAGCATCGGGGAAGGATCGGGATCGAATCCGGGAATTGAGGAGGCTTGACTTGCTTGCTTGGTTTGCTAAGGAAGGGTGGTGAGTAAAACTTTAAATTGTTTTTAAAGTTAGTTCAAGTGTGTGTAGTGGAGGTATTAGAATGAGCTTGGTAGGCCATTCCAAGGTAGAAGTTAAATTGGTAGTTTAACTTCTTGTTTGTTAATGAGCTTTAGATGCTCATGCCTATATTGCTCTTGTGAAGTATGAATTGACTTTGTATGTGTTTACATTGTTGTGTGTGATGATGGTTGTATGATATAAATGATAGTTGTTGTGATGTGGTTTAAGAGAAATTGGCATTAATTAACTTACCGGGTGTAAATGATCGATCATTAGGATTAGTGTGCACACGTTTGAGTCAAATTCGCGCGTGGCCTTGATGGCGTTGAGTCATCAAGGAGGAGTACGGTGATGTAATATTCCACCGGAAATTTATTTATATTATACGTGATGATGATTGGAATCCCATCCATAAGGCGTGTGGTGATGAGTGGAATCCTGCCCATGCAAGGTCCGGTGATGAGTGTAATCCCACCGAGGTAATGTTGTTGTTGAGAGTAAATCCGCACATCCGAGTAAACTAATAGTGACCAATGTACTTGCTCTTTTGATATTGATGTTGAGACATTTGATTTATATTGTTGAGC
The DNA here is from genome assembly GCA_030270665.1 of Hibiscus trionum. Lineage (NCBI taxonomy): Eukaryota > Viridiplantae > Streptophyta > Magnoliopsida > Malvales > Malvaceae > Hibiscus > Hibiscus trionum. The sequence continues at coordinate 31,024,413 of BSYR01000026.1, read as the reverse complement.
TTAATATAATGTAAGCTGCCATATTTATGACTCTTGAAAGACTAGCTAGGTTGCTATGTTGATGCCTACGTACGTTGTGTGTGATGTTAAGGATTGCATGCTTGAATCCTGCATTGTTGTTGTTTTGGTTTTTAGAGCATCCTCACTAAGCTTCTAGCTTACGCTCTCATTTTCAACAATGCAGATCATTAGCGTGGAGTTAGCAAGGAGCGAGGCGAAGGGGCTTTCCAAGTTGTAGTTGCTCAAGTACGACTTAGTAATTAAAGTAGTAGTTTAGCAATGAGGCTACTATGTGTTTGCATGAGTGTTGTATGACTCGTAGATGTTGATGATGTTTATGTTTAGCTTGGATTTGTAAACCATGTTATGTTTTGTTGAATGCTTGTGTTGAATGGTTATGCCTTTGGATGTTTTAGGTTGCTTTTGGTTGGCATGTAAACCTTTATGTGACAGCATGTGCCTTTGGCTTTTAAGTTTACAAGCATGCCTTGAATGACCCTTGGAATGGTTGTCTTATCTTATGTCTTGTGTTAATTATGTATGTTTGCAATAGGGATCATGCCTCTAGAGTGTAATCGTTTGTTATGTATGCTTCTTGGAGTCGTTGAGGGCATTTGGAATCATTTGGAGTTGCCTAAAACTGATTTTAGAAAATTGCAGACAGCAGGTGTTTCGAAACGGCTGGAGCTGTTTCGAAACGGGTGTGGTTCCAGGCCCCCCTGTATCGAAACTCGTTTCGGTACGGTTTGGCTACTGTGAGCCCCTGTTTCAAAACAAGTATCAGAATGTTTTGGCTACTGTCCATGCCTGTTTTGAAACAAGTTTCAAAACGTCAAGGCAAAATCGTGACCCTATTCCGAAACGGGGAGGAGGCATTTCGGTACGGGTGTCTTACTTCTTACCTGGAGCCCGTGTTTCGAAACGGGTAACACCAGTTTCGAAACACGGGCCTGAAAATGGGCTTTTGGGCATCTCTAAAGGGTCTCAATGTTTGGGTTTAGGCTCGGTTTGCTGTAGGGCTTCTCGGGAGCCTTGTTTCCGCTGTAGTGATCACTTAAGGAACAATTATGCTTCGGTTTTCCCCGTGTAGCCTACTCGGACCGGTCATCCGGCTAGACCGGGACGAGGGGGTTACATTTGTTGATATCAGAGCCTGAGGTTTCCGAGACCTCGGGTAGGTAAGTGAGGTAAGATTGATGTGTTAAGCAATTGATATGTTTTGGTGTATGCTTGCCATGTATTCTTGTTGTTTGATTGTTCATATGGTGTTTGGAAGCATGATTGTTGCGTTTGGTGTAGTGTCGAGTACCATTGCTACTATTACTTAATTTAAAAAGGTTTTGTAAAGGAAAGTACTTGAGCACAGTTGGACCCTTGCCTTTGCTAACTTAATCCTTATATGTTTGTTGTTGTAGTTATTATCTTGCTAGATGTATCATGAGACCACGTGGGAGGCCTAGGATGGTTCAGTCGGAACCAGGGGCACAAGCTTCGGGAGTTGAGCAGATTGGTGGGGCGCAGGCTCCTCCACCTCCTCCTCATCAAGAGGGAGGTGAGGCGGGAGCCGAGGGCGCGAGACCTCAAGTTGGCCAAGGACTGGCCGGAATTGATTTAGCTCCCTTAGTTCAGGCGATAGCCGGGGCTTTCCAGGCTGAAGTGGCTAGGGGTCAGGCAGCGGCACATGCCCTGGGAGAGGGTACTGGTTTGCCTTTGGATAGACTCCGCAGTTTGGGAGGTGAAGAGTTCAGAGGGTCGACACCCGAGAGGTCTGAGATGTTGTTAGAGAATGCTGTTCGTATTCTGGCACAGATGGGTTGTACCGGGGAGCGCAAGCTAGGGTGTGTTATATCTCTGCTTCAGGGTGATGCCTACACTTGGTGGGTCACCATCACTACGGGTATGGAAGAGGCTGAGATCATTTGGGAGTTTTTTGAGTCAGCTTTCCGTAAGAGATATCTGGGTCCTCGATATCTCGATGAGAAGAAGAGGGAATTTATGGCTTTACTTCAGGGGAGTATGATTGTGACAAACTATGAGATCATATTTGTTAGGCTGAGTCAGTACGCGTCTGAGCTTGTTCCTACTGAAGTGGAACGTTGTAACCGTTTTCGCTATGGGCTGAATGAAGAGATCAAGAGGTACACTTAAGCTTCTGACTATACAGATTTTGATGTCTTGGTCGCTAGGGCCAAAGACTTGGAGCACAGTTTGGGCTTGACCAAACGATCTGGTGGTTCTAGTTCTGGTAAGAGATCTAGTGACTTCGATAGAGGTGATGCCAAGAGGCATCGGGACAACTGGCATCACTATGACCATAGACGTGGTGGAGGTAACCACGGTAGGGGCCAATAGGGCCAGAGGGCTGGTGGGAAGTTGCCCACGTGTGCTACTTACGGGAGGAACCACACCGGTGAGTGTTGGGGGAATTTCCACTCGTGTTAGAGTTGTGGAGCTAGGGATCATATTAGGCGTGACTATCCATATCAGGTGGGGCAGGCACCAGTTCAGGCTCCTGCTAGAGCCAATGACTTTCAGAGAGGCCGCAGGCACGGTAGAGGTAACTTCCAGCTGAGGAATGATGGCCAGAGGAACTTAGCACATGTAGTTGCAGTCCAGCCAGAGGGCGGAGGTCAGGCCAGAGTTTACGCTCAGCGTGAGGATCAGCATGACACAAATGTGATCGCAGGTAACTTCTCGATACAGTCTTTGGTTTTGCTTTCTTTGATTGACTCCGGGTCTACACATTCTTATATTCTGAGTGAGCATGCACAGTTGTTGGATTTTCCTTGTGAAATATTAGAGGTAGGAGTTAGTGTTACTAGTTCCTTCGGGGATACGGTAATAGTTAGAAAGATGTACAGAAGGTGTCTGTTGATGGTTCAGGGACATGTATTTCCAGTGGATATGATGGAGCTACCATTTTATGGCTTTGATGTGATTTTGGGTATGGACTGGCTCACTGAGCATAGAGCTAGGATAGACTTCGAGACTAAGAGGATTTCTTTGAGACTCACAGATGATTATGAGATAGTGGTGGTGGGGGAGAACGTGAAGTTCTTATCGAATGTAGTTTCAGTTTTAGAGGCTAGGAGGCTAGTTGAGTTGGGTTGCGAAGCTTACTTGGCCTATGTGATGAATCCAAACATGAGTGAGGTTAGACCTCAAGACATCCGGATAGTGTGTGATTTTCCTAGTGTGTTTCCGGAAGAGTTGTCGGGTTTACCACCTGATAGAGAGGTAGAGTTTGCTATAGAGACTTATTCAGATTCAGCTCCTGTTTTGATTGCTCCGTATCGCATGGCACCGAAAGAACTGAAAGAGTTGAAGACTCAGTTGCAAGAGTTAACAGATAGAGGCTTTATTCGACCTAGTTCTTCGTCTTGGGGCACACCAGTCTTGTTTGTAAAGAAGAAAGATGGAAGCATGAGAATGTGTATAGACTACAGACAGTTGAATTAGTTAACAGTGAAGAACAAATATCCTTTGCCGAGAATCGATGATTTGTTTGATCAGTTGAGAGGGGCATCGGTCTTTTCGAAGATTGACTTGAGATCAGGTTACTATCAGCTAAAGGTAAGAGAGGTTGATGTACCGAAGACGGCCTTTAGGACTAGATATGGTCACTATGAGTTTTTAGTCATGCCTTTTGGGTTGACTAACGCACTGGCTACTTTCATGGATATGATGAATAGGATCTTCCATCAGTACCTAGATCAGTTTGTGGTTGTGTTTATAGACGACATCTTAGTGTATTCACGTACCGAGGAAGACCATGACCGACATTTGAGGTTAGTTTTGAAGACTTTGTTAGATAATCAGTTGTATGCGAAGTTGAGCAAGTGTGAGTTCTGGATCCGAGAGGTAGTCTTCCTAGGGCATGTAGTGTCAGTCGATGGGATTAGAGTTGATCCGAAGAAGATAGAGGCCATTGTTGAGTGGAAACAACCGAAGTCAGTAACAGAAGTTCGTAGCTTTCTAGGTTTAGCTGGATACTATAGAAGATTCGTAGAGGGTTTCTCAAAGTTAGTCGCTCTTTTGACACAGTTACTTCAAAAGAGTGTTCAGTTTGAGTGGACAGATGCAAGACAGAGAGCCTTTGAGAAGTTGAAAGAAGCTTTGACCCAAGCACCGATCTTGATTCAGCCAGAGTCTGGGAAAGACTATGTAGTTTATAGTGATGATTCCTATGTAGGCCTAGGTTGTGTTCTCATGCAAGACAAGAGAGTAGTGGCTTATGCCTCAATACAGTTGAAGACTCACGAGCGCAACTATCCGACCCATGACATAGAGTTAGCTGCAGTTGTGTTTGCACTGAAGATTTGGAGACATTATTTGTACAGTGAGAAATGCACAGTGTACACGGATCACAAGAGTTTGAAGTACATCATGACTCAGCGAGATTTGAATCTCAGATAGCGTAGGTGGTTAGAGTTGCTAAAGGACTATGACCTTATGATTGAGTACCATCCGGGTAAGGCCAATGTAGTGGCCGATGCTTTGAGTAGAAAGGTAGTTGTAGATTTGAGAGCCATGTTTGCTAGATTGAGCTTGTCCGGAGATGGTGGCTTGGTAGCCGAGCTTCAGGTTAGACCTACTCTAGGTCAGTTGATTAGGGAGAAACAGCTCCTAGATAGATCTTCGGCACCTCACGTGCAAGATGTGGCCGAGGGTAGACCTTTAGACTACAGTTTCAGTACCGATGGGGTCTTGTGTTTCAAGAATAGGATAGTTGTGCCAGAATATAGTGACTTGAGACATACGATCTTGACTGAGGCACACAGTAGCCCGTTTGCTATGCATCCTGGAAGTACGAAGATGTACCGCGATTTGAAGAATGAGTACTTTTGGGTTGGTTTAAAGAGAGATGTAGCCAACTTTGTGAGTAAGTGTATAGTGTGTCAGAGAGTGAAGGTGGAAAATCAGGTTCCCTCAGGTTTGTTGCAACCGTTGAGAATTCCGGAATGGAAATGGGAGAATATTACCATGGATTTTGTTTCGGGCTTGCCTTTGACTCCTACGAAGAAGAACTCAGTTTGGGTTATAGTAGATCGTTTCACGAAGTGTGCTCACTTCTTGGCAGTCAATATGACTTATACCTTAGATAGATTGGCCGATCTGTACATTGGTGAGATTGTTAGACTGCATGGTGTGCCGAAGTCTATTGTGTCCGATAGAGATCTGAGGTTTACAGCTCGATTTTGGGAGTGTCTGCATACAGCTTTGGGTACCCGTTTGAATTTCAGCACGTCTTATCATCCTCAGACCGATGGTCAGTCAGAGAGGGTTATATAGATTTTAGAGGATATGTTATGTTGTTGCATTATTGATTTTTAGGGTACATGTGAGAAGCATTTGCCTCTAGATGAGTTTGCTTACAATAATAGTTTTCAGTTGAGCATTCAGATGGCTCCGTATGAGGCCTTGTATGGTAGAAAGTGTAGAACTCCTGTTTGTTGGGCCGAAGTGGGACAGAAATTGTTACATATGCCGGATTTGCTTAAGGGGACAACCGACAAGGTGAAATTGATTTGCGATCGATTGAAGGCAGCTTCGGATAGGCAGAAGTCCTATGTCGACTTGAAGAGGAAGGAAGTTGAGTTCTCAGTGGGTGAGAAGGTGTTCTTGAAAGTGTCTCCGTGGAAGAGGATGATGAGATTTGGCCGAAAGGGGAAGTTGAGCCCTAGGTACATAGGACCGTATGAGATTGTGAAGAAGGTTGGTCCAGTTGCTTATCAGTTGCGTTTGCCATCCGAGCTAGAGAAGATACACGATGTATTTCATGTTTCGATGCTCCGTAAGTATAGGTCAGACTCATCGCATGTTATGCCTGTAGAAGAGATTAAATTGAATCCAGATTTGACTTATGAGGAAGAACCAGTTGAGATCCTAGCTTCTGACAGTAAGGTGTTGCGGGGTAGATCGATTGAGCTAGTGAAAGTGCGGTGGCAACGTCGAGGGGTGGAAGAGGCCACTTAGGAGAGGAAGGAGGATATGGAAAGGCAGTTTCCTTATCTCTTTCAGTCAGGTAATTTCGGGGACGAAATTCCTTAAGTGGGAGAGAGTTGTAACACCCGTATTTTGGGGTTAGGAGTTAGGCGTGTGTTGATTCGAGTCATCAAAATTGGTTTAATTTAATTAGGCCTCAACTATGAGTTAAATGAGATTTAACATTTACAAGGTGGCATTTTTGTAATTAAAGTGAAATGTGGAAGACCACCTTTTTGAAACAAAAAGAACAAAAAAAGGGGGTCTTCATCCTCCCCATTTTTCCAATTTAACGTGAAATCAAACCAAACCCCTCCCAAACCCCTAAAACACTATTCCATTTGATTTCTCCATCGATTCAAGGGCTTTTTCAAAGGTAATTTCATTTCTCAACTCTCCTCATCATTCCAAACATTCTCATGGACTTAAATTTCAAAACTATCAACATTTACATTTTTAGGGTTTAAGAAAAGTTTGGATTTATATGGGTTTTTCATTTGTTTTTGATTTGTTGAGTTGGGTTTTGGATTAATCTCACCTAAAGACACTTAATATCCTAAAATGGATGGATTTGGGAGAAATCCCGAAGTGGGTCTTTGGGGCAATTTTCAAGGTGTCTAAACTTGAGTTTTTGAGGTGTTTTAGTGTTGGGTTGAAGGGGTGATGGTATAGTGTTATTAGGGAAGTGTTTTGGAAGTTTTTAGATGTCATTTGGGTGTTGGAAAGTATAGTTTTCAGCTGGGTATTTGAGGAGCACGAAAATGGAAGTTTTGTGATTAATTTCGGTTTGGATTTGTGAAGCTTTGACATGTGTTTGTGAGTTGGGTTTGTGACTGAGTATAACATTAAATTGGTGAGTAATATTTGTGTTTTGATTTGGTTAGAAGCAAGAGGAAGCATCAGGGAAGGATCGGGATCGAATCCGGGAATTGAGGAGGCTTGACTTGCTTGCTTGGTTTGCTAAGGAAGGGTGGTGAGTAAAACTTTAAATTGTTTTTAAAGTTGGTTCAAGTGTGTGTAGTGGAGGTATTGGAATGAGCTTGGTAGGCCATTCCAAGGTAGAAGTTAAATTGGTAGTTTAACTTCTTGTTTGTTAATGAGCTTTAGATGCCTATGCCTATATTGCTCTTGTGAAGTATGAATTGACTTTGTATGTGTATACATTGTTGTGTGTGATGATGGTTGTTGTGATGTGGTTTAAAAGAAATTGGCACTAATTAACTTATCGGGTGTAAATGATCGATCATTAGGATTAGTGTGCACACGTTTGAGTCAAATTCGCGTGTGGCCTTGATGGCGTTGAGTCATCAAGGAGGAGTACGGTGATGTAATATTCCACCGGAAATTTATTTATATTATACGTGATGATGAGTGGAATCCCATCCGTAGGGCATGTGGTGATGAGTGGAATCCCGCCCATGCAAGGTCCGGTGATGAGTGTAATCCCACCGAGGTAATGTTGTTGTTGAGAGTAAATCTGCACATCCGAGTAAACTAATAGTGACCAATGTACTTGCTCTTTTGATATTGATGTTGAGACATTTGATTTATATTGTTGAGCTTAATATGATGTAAGATGCCATATTTATGACTCTTGAAAGACTAGCTAGGTTGCTATGTTGATGCCTACGTACGTTGTGTGTGATGTTAAGGATTGCATGCTTGAATCCTGCATTGTTGTTGTTTTGGTTTTTAGAGCATCCTCACTAAGCTTCTAGCTTACGCTCTCATTTTCAACAATGCAGATCATTAACGTGGAGTTAGCAAGGAGCGAGGCGAAGGGGCTTTCCAAGTTGTAGTTGCTCAAGTACGACTTAGTAATTAAAGTAGTAGTTTAGCAATGAGGCTACTATGTGTTTGCATGAGTGTTGTATGACTCATAGATGTTGATGATGTTTATGTTTGGCTTGGATTTGTAAACCATGTTATGTTTTGTTGAATGCTTGTGTTGAATGGTTATGCCTTTGGATGTTTTAGGTTGCTTTTGGTTGGCATGTAAACCTTTATGTGACAGCATGTGCCTTTGGCTTTTAAGTTTACAAGCATGCCTTGAATGACCCTTGGAATGGTTGTCTTATCTTATGTCTTGTGTTAATTATGTATGTTTGCAATAGGGAGCATGCCTCTAGAGTGTAATCGTTTGTTAAGTATGCTTCTTGGAGTCGTTGAAGGCATTTGGAATCATTTGGAGTTGCCTAAAACTGATTTTAGAAAATTGCAGACAGCAGGTGTTTCGAAACGGGTGTGGTTCCAGGCCCCCCGTATCGAAACTCATTTCGGTACGGTTTGGCTACTGTGAGCCCCTGTTTTGAAACAAGTATCGGAACGTATTGGCTACTGTTCATGCATGTTTCGAAGTCAAGGCAAAATTGTGACCCTGTTCCGAAACGGGGAGAAGGCGTTTCGGTACGGGTGTCTTGCTTTTTACCTGGAGCCCGTGTTTCGAAATGGGTAACACCTATTTCGAAACACAGGCTTGAAAATGGGCTTTTGGGCATCTCGAAAGGGTCTTAATGTTTGGGTTTAGGCCCGGTTTGCTGTAGGGCTTCTCGGGAGCCTTGTTTCTGCTGTAGTGATCACTTAAGGAACAATTATGCTTTTAGTTAAGATGTAATATAAAAAAATTAGGGTCGCTAACCGAGGGGGAACCTTCACGGGTTTCGCTTCGGTTTTCCCCGTGTAGCCTACTCAGACCGGTCATTCGGCCAGACCGGGACGAGGGGGTTACACGAGCCTTTAGAAACGATTCAGGGAAATCATGGTTCTGGATAAGGTAAAAGTATGGTAAAGAGTTCTAAAATTATTTAAAATCATATATATGGGTTTGGTAAAAACAATTTTACAAATTGGATTTTGGGACATGTACATCTTGGGTAGTGACCGAAATGTAAAGATTTAAAACTGTGAAAAAGTGTAATTTTCAAAGGAGAGTCAAATTCTTAGAATCTTTAGGGAGCTTTTTGGCAATTAAGCATTTTCTTTTAATTGGCACGTGATTATAATGTTTTAATTAAAAGTTTAAGAGGGAAGTTTTATTAAAAAAGAGGTAGTTATTTGTTAAGCCATTTTAACGTAACTTTTCCATTTCTCATTTTCTCTTCAGCCAATCATTCCCTCTTTTCTCTCAATTTTCAAAAATCCTTTTCATTCTTTTGTTCTTTTAATTTACAACTCTTTTCCAAAGATTTTTCTCAGAGATTTACAAGATTTCTTTAAAGCTTCATAAGTTGAAAACTTGCCAATTTGAAGAAAAGAAAGAATTGGAGGTAATTTCATGCTACTCCTCTAATCAAGGTTATTTAATGAAATTCCAAAGTATTTAACTCTTGTTTTGTGTTTTTAATTGAGGTTTTAATGTTGATTTGGTAAAAATACTGAAATCTTGCTAAAAGAGGAATTAAAATGTGATTTTCGTACTTGCTTTGTTTTGATTCAGTTGAGGTGGTTTCTAATCATGTTTTGAAAGATTATTGATGTTGACAATGAGTTTTGATCTTAATAATCCCGAAATCATTGAGATCTCTAATTGTCTAGGTTGTTAGTTTTGAGTTTTTGGCTTGGAAATGTGAAATCTGAGTTGCTAGAGGTATAAGGATGATATCATGATGTTTTTGGATGTTGATTTATGGTTAAAATGTGATGGAAATGTTTTTTGATGGTTGGGTTGAGTTTAGTGATCAATCGAAGGTGATTTTGGTTGTTTCGGATGGGTATTTTGGTGCCTTTGGGCAGAGCTGCGGGTTTTTAGTGTTTGCTGGTGGTTTTAATGCATTGAGATGCATTAATCCTCTATTCTTGTGTGGTATAAACAGGGGATGATTCTTTGGAAGCATTTGGCGAAGTTCCGAGGACTTCGGACGCTTGATTTTCGTGTCGGCGATTGAGGTTTCGCGAGTCAGTGAGTGGAAATGGGATTTCCATCTTTGAAACATCTTAAAAGTGGTTTTGGGAACTTACTGTAAGCTTGAAACTCTTTACTAAGTTTGGAAGTAAGTAAAGTGATTTTCTCCCTCAGATTGTGCTATTATAAGCTTGTGGATGCACTTGTTTTTAAATGTGTTTACCTATTGTTTTTAAAGCATGATTTGAGTAAGTGATTTGTTGTTTATGATGCCATATGGTTAAAGGATGCACTAGGTAAGTGATCCTTGTATGTATGTGTTTATACATGTTTTATGAAGCATGATTTAATGCTTGGAATATGGCTTATTGTGAATGCTTTGAAAAACGGCGAGGTTTGTATTAAAAGTGAATTATATTGGCAAGTGATGTTGTGTAAAGTGGTTTACAAATGAAATCGGATATAGTTAGCTGGCTATAGGATTGAGTGCACTATAAATAAGTTGTCTTGGATGTTGAGGGGTTGATACATTGTTATGAAATGTTTATGGATGCATAATGTGACTAAAATGTATGTTTTACCTTTTTAAGCTTGCATATGGTAACTATGCATGAAAAAGCTTGGAATAAGTTTTAGCAAATAATTTTCTGTTGAAGTATGTAATACTTGTTGCATGGTGTATAACATGCTGATTTTAATGATGTAGTGCATGGATTTCAAAGAGGGCATGATGATTTGCAAAAGTGTAAAATGATTTTAAGCATTGATGGTGTTTTTGGATTTTGAGCACTCGTCGCTAAGCTTTTATGCCTACGCTCTCTTTTGTCCATCAATGCAGATAACTAAGTTTTTGGAGGCAACAACTTGCAAGGGGATCTAAGGAGACTTCACTTTTCGAATGTATGTTTCGTTTTATGGACTAGAGTAATAAGGGCAATGGGGGATCCATGGTTTATTTGGGAGATGTGTTGAAACTCCATATATGAGCATGTTTGGTTACTGATTTTATGATTGTAAAAGGCCACTTTATGTTAGTTTAAGCCTTGTTTTGAGATTTGACTTTTGGATGCTTAATTTTCATAGGAAGCATGCCTCTAGAACACTTGTTGATGATTGCCATGATATGATGTTGTTGTTGTCATTCATATTTGAAGGTTGATGAGTATTTGAATTGTATGTATGATTAAAAGAATGCTGGATTGCCCTTGAATGATTTAAAGTGTGTAAAAGCTGCAATTTGGAACATTGCAGGTCGAAGGGTATCAATACCCTTGATAGTGTATCGATACGTTCTTTCTAAATCGTAAGGGTGTATCGATACACAAGGGCGTATCGATACGATATTTGGCTACTGGTTTAGAACGTACCGATACGGGCTCGAAGGGTATCGGTACGGACTTGAATTTTGAATTTTGAAATGTTACATTCGTCGAGGGTGTATTGATACCCTCTCTAAGGGTATCACTACAGTGGTAGTTAAATCGGTTGAAAGTTATCTTTGAATGTTCTAAATCTTTACGTTTTAGTCCTTGAATGTTGTGGATGCAATTTAATAAGTTTGAATGATTATTTTGAGCTGAGTATTGACTGAGATGCATTTAATGAGACTAATTAAAGGTTGGTAATCCGAAATTGGGGAAAACCCTTGGAATTTGATAAGTTTACATTTTGGTCCCTAAAAGTCGTTTTGAATACAATTGATGTTCGATTGATGTCATGTATGTTCCGCTGAAATTGTTTAACACTTAGGGTTGTAACGAGCATCTAGACAAGATAACAGAAAAAAATATAAGGTTGTTTATTGAGGTAAACCTTCCCGATTTACTTCAATATTCCTCGTGTGACCCGTTTGGTTCGGTCTACTGACTAGGTCGGGCCAAGGGGGTTACACACGTGTACTACCACATTAGCACCGTGGACTTCCACGTCAACACAGTGGACTGCCACGTCAGCATTGCAATGGTTAATGGGCTAATTTGCTGCAATTCGCGAATTGGGGGACCTAATTGATTGTGTTTTCGTGCGATGGGATAAATTGCTAATTTGGGTCAAACTCGAGGGTAAAATTACCCCTTTAGCCTAATGTTTTTGACAAATCCTGATTCTAATCCTAATCCTACCTAAAGGGAAAGGGAAGAGGGACTCTAGGTGAAGGAATGGGGTGTTCCTAGTGGGTATAGAACCTATGACCTAAGGGAATATGAGTGAATAAAGATGAGAAGCTTGGCCAACCAGCTAAATATGTTTGCTAATTAAAACATATGCAAATATGTTTTAATAATTTTACCAAGGTTAAAAATTCTGCATTTAGACATATTTAATAATTTCTGCTATGTGCTAAAATCCATTGATAAAATATTATTATAAAGATTTAAAAACTCTAATGGCATAGTCTTCTTTATTCACCATCTTCTTTGTTTGTCGACGGTAAAATTAATTTTGGTGTTGGTTAGCGACCTCCAAAAATCTATCATTTCTTCTGCTCTCTCACTTCTCATCGTTTGCATTATTTTTCCTTTGCTTTTTTAGTTTTGAATAAACAACTATGCCTTTGTGCCACATTTTACTCTACTTTTTGGCACATTTTTCTCTGTCTTTTGACACGTTTTTTATCGGTCGTTTGATCCTTCTTTCATTTGGTTTTCTATCAGGGTTGAATTTGACGTTGTCACAACTGATCAAGATGACGCTCTTTTGGTTATCCCACTGATCTCCCTATTTTAGAGCCAAAAAGAAAAATATGGAATCAACTCGAGCTGATGTTCCGGAGTGAACTCGCCATTCACTTATTCCGGGAATGGTGGAAAGAAAGGGTCCAACCCAAGTGCAACCACACTAGCAGGAAATGAAATGAAAGCAATAATGGATCTATGTCACTTTGTCACTGTTTATATGCTTGTCTTCAAGAATCAATCAACCAAAGAAAGAAGCAACCAACAAATCGAATTGAGGTATCAAAGTCTAACCCGTCTTCTTTCGTTTCGACCCTAATGTATGAGATGAGGAATCCCTCATAGCTAGATTTATCAGTAGCTTAGAAACTAGGAAGATGATGAGGGAAAGATATGAGAATAGGACTCGTCCATTCCATTACGTCATTTTCTTCTTGATAACTGGATATTGATAGAAAAATAGTCACGCCAAAAGAAAGACGAAGGGGGAGCCAGCGGCAAGGGCCAGCACAGTCACCGTTTTTTGTTCGTGATTGAGTTGTGGTAGTGACCATGTTGTTAACGTGTCTTATTGTAATATGCATTTTATGTTGTTTGTTGATGATTTTACCTTTCACCTTTGATCCTTGGTGATGTTTGTATCTATATTTTATTTCGAATCTTTGGATTGGGTTTTACCTTTTCCTTGTATGGTCATGTTATGATCTCCAGATGCTAGTTTCTTCTTTTCAATGGTTGTATGAATATATCCATATTAGGTATTTTTGTTTACTATAATGTAAACTATCATTATAATTTTGGATATATCATCGTCAATATAACTAGCGGATTTCAATTAATTTTTTTATTTAAACATGCTCAAAACGTTTTCTTTCTAGACATATTTAAATTTGATTATATCACATTTTAAATAGAGTTTTAATATGATTTATATGAGAAATTGAGCCGTTGAATTAGATGATAATCAAATAAGTTTTGAGTGAAATGAAATTTCAGCGGAGTCATTATTTAAAGTTTTATTATCAGGCATATCAAATTCTATAACCAAGGGGGAAAGGTTATTCTCGGCGAGATAACATCGTCGGAAGGGAGGGAGGAATCTATAATGAGAAACAAAAATATAGGCATTTTCTTCTCAAATTGGACACCGACAAAAATTAAAAATCTTTGACATTTTTCATTTATTGGGTTGCTTTTTCGGTTTCTCAAGGATTTATCTTGATTAATTCGAATCGATCTGTGTCGCATACCTAACTTTGGTTGGTGAGTCTCCTAGTGGGGATTTTCTGCATACACAAAACAAATCTAACCAAAAATAATTTTTTCAACAAAAATAAAATAATTAAAATAACCTTACATAAAATTAAGGATTAATATTTGATGCATTGACAATTTAATTTTTTACATATGTACGTCTATTTAAACTCAACAATATAAAATCTAAATCATTAATCTTACGTCTCAAAATCTTAAACATTAAATCTTAAATTTTAACTTTAAACTTTAAATTTAAAACTTTAAAATTTAAACCTATACTATAATATAAACATTAAACTAGATAGGCTTGTAAAATATAAAATTTTTACTGTCAATATATTAAAAATTTTCTCTAAATTAAATCTTAAATTTGGGGCGTTATAAAAGGGGAGGTAAGATTTCTGATGCAAGTTTTACCGATAAAATGCTATATATAGTTAAAAAAAATTCTCTCATATTAACTTGCTTACGCTTCGAATATTCTAAACACAAATGTAACAAACATATTTTAATAGAAAATTAATATAACTAAATACCAACAGTAGTTATTTTTGCTTGCATTAGGGCTTTCTTAAGCTTGGGTTTTCTATTTATCGGCAATTTTGATCAGTTGTCGACCACTGGTAAATTCTCTTTTTTGTGTTATTATATCCTATCTTCACTCTTTCTTAAATTTTAATAAAAATAATTTTCTTCTGTAGAAAATATTTTTTCTTGTCTTGTGGTACATTTATTTTTCTTTTTCGCATATTTTTGTGTGTTCATTGACGGTTGTTTGACCGTTTTTCTTATTTTTACTTTTTTATAGTTTGATTTAACATCGTCTCAACTAATTAAGATGACGCTTATTTGATTATCATGTTGATTTTTTCTGTTTTGGACCCTCAAATTAAATTTTGATACACGATTTGCGTTCGTGGATAGTTTTTTCACAACGATCGGCTGTGATTTGCGGTTTTTGGTGTTCATTTTCAGTAGTTTGATCCCTGTTGTGATTCTTTTGCTGCTGCTGTCAGATCTATTCGTATCTTTTTTTTCAAATATTTTGATTAGGTTTTTAATATTTTTTATATGATCATTGATCTCAAGTAGCTAGTTTCTTAAATCAATGGTTAGGTTAAAATGTTTAATTTATATATTTAGTTTACATTTATAATTTTATATATTCATTGTAATTCAAATATTTTTTTTAATAAAACTAACGGTTTCTATATGAAAAATACATTAAATTAAAATTGAGAAGGTAGGTTCGAGTGTCGGTTGCCAAAGGATACCAAACAAAATTCAGAGATACAAGCATACGAATACGATAAATAATTAAGATAAAAATATGAATTATAAATATATTTAAATACAATAACATAAATTATATAGTAAAAAGAAAAGGACAGGTAGTCTAGTTTATGCGGATAACGGTGGCGGCTTAGTGTTTAGTAATTATATTAAGAAAATAAATAAATAAAATCCACTTTAATTAATTAGTCAATAAATTTTAAGATAAATTACACATACGGTCACTGAACTTTGATGAAAAAAATAAAATGGTAACTAAACTTTCAAAAATCACAAATGACAATTAAACTTTATGTTTTATAACAAAATGGTAACTGGACGTTAAATCCCGTTAAGTGACTGCTATAAAATTTGGTATAATAACACATTTAGTCCTTCATATTTATATATTCAATTAATTTAGCCCTAATTCGAAACAATTCACTAAATTTAGCCCTCGTTATTTACGCATTCTTTCAATTTGGTCCTTAAAGCAAAATTCCAAAGTATGGAAACACGATAAATAATTACAATTAAATTTTTATAGGAACTCGAAAACTCGACTCGACTCGAATCGAAAAAATTTCAAATAAAGTTTGAGTTGTAAAATATGACGCGTAAACTCGAATAACTCAAAATTTTTTGACTCGGCTTGATCGAACGCCCACCTCTATCTTAAGATATGACGCGTCAACTCAAATAACTCGAAATATTCGAATATTTTAAATCAATTTTTTCTTTTAAATCGAATATTTTTTTAAAAGGGAATATTTAATATTTTCATATTTAAATCACATCGATTATTTAATAACAACTTTAAATATTCGATTTAATTTAAAAATATTTAATTTAAAAGAAAAAATGATTTAAAATATTCAAATATTTAATTAAATTTTTATAGGAACTCTAAAACTCGACTCGACTCGAAGCGAACAAATTTCAAATAAAGTTTGAGTTGTAAAGTATGATGCGTCAACCCGAATAAATCAAATTTTTTTGACTCAACTCGATCGAACGCTCACCTCGAAATTTAATAACTACTTTAAATATTTTTCTTTTAAATATTCGAATATTTATTAATTACTTTAAATATTTGAATATTTTAAATCAATTTTTTCTTGTAAATTGAATATTTTTAAATTAAATCTAATATTTAAAGTAGTTATTAAATATTTGATGTGATTTAAAAGAAAAATGATTTAAAATATTCGAATATTTCAAGTTATTCGAGTTGACGCGTCACATCTTAAGATAGAGGTGAGCATTCGATCGAGTAGAGTTAAAAATTTCGATTTATTCGAGTTGACGCGTCATATTTTACAACTCAAACTTTATTTGAAATTTTTCGATTCGAGTCGAATCGAGTTTTCGAGTTCCTCTAAAAATTTAATTAAATATTTGAATATTTTAAAACATTTTTTTCTTTTAAATCGAATATTTTTAAATTAAATCAAATATTTAAAGTAGTTATTAAATAATTGATGTGGTTTAAATATGAAAATATTAAATATTCTATTTTAAAAAATATTTGATTTAAAAGAAAAAAATTGATTTAAAATATTCGAATATTTCGAGTTATTTGAGTTGACGCGTCATATCTTAAGATAGAGGTGAGCGTTCGATCGAGTCGAGTCAAAAAATTTCGAGTTATTCGAGTTGACGCGTCATATTTTACAACTCAAACTTTATTTGAAATTTTTTCGATTCGAGTCGAGTCGAGTTTTCGAGTTCCTATAAAAATTTAATTGTAATTATTTATCATGTTATCATACTATGGAATTTTGCTTTAAGGACCAAATTGAAAGAATGCGTAAATAACGAGGGCTAAATTTAGTGAATTGTTTCGAATTAGGACTAAATTAATTGAATGTATAAATATAAAGGACTAAATGTGTTATTATACCAAATTTTATAACAGTCACTTAACGGGATTTAACTCCAGTTACCATTTTATTATAAAACATAAAATTTAATTGTCATATTATAATTTTTAAAAGTTTGGTTACTATTTTGTTTTTTTTACCAAAGTTCAGTGACCGTTTGTGTACTTTACCCTAAATTTTATCCTAAACTTTAGAAATAGTCGTTAAACTATATTAAAATAATAAATTCTACTACTGAACTTTCAAAAGTTATAAAATGATCATTAAACTTTTAATATTATTATAAAATAATAATCGAGTAATTATTTTGTCATTTATGACGTTAAAGATAATGACGTGACATATTAAAATAATAAGTAATATCTCATTTAGCCCTACGTGTGTCAAGATGTGATGGACTACATAAAACTCGTTTAATTTGTCAACAACACAAAGTGGGCAAACATATTTAATATTTCTAAATTAATAATTCCAAAAGATCTATAAAAATAAAATTCATAATTTATTAAATTTTATAAAAATATTTTTTGGAATTATAATTTTAAAATTATTTAAAAAAAATCTAACGAATTTTTTTTACCTATTGTAGTATTTCACAAAAGGATTCTAATTCCATGAAAAATCACAAACAGGGGTGTTCATGGTAGGTTAATCGTACCATTTAGTTTAAACAGTCGGTTAACTGTTATAGCGGTTATTAAATTTTGTTAATCGTAACCTAACCATCAAGAAATGGTTAACCATCAGCGATTAACCATTAAGATGCGGTTAGCCGATGGTTCGGTTATAGATTAACCTATAACATATTACAATTTTTTCTCACGTGTTTAATATTTTTTAGAGAATAATTTAATTATTTCTTCGATAAATATTATATTAAAATATTCATAAAAATACTTAAATAAAAATATTCTAATAACTTACTCCATAATTAAAAAAAAAACTTACCTACTATAAAGTTTCAACACATGACAAAACACACAAGCTTCATAATATGTTAAACTTTAAAGTTTCAAAAGTTTGCAACACATAACATTGTATTAATACACTAGGGATGTAAAAAGCTGACCCGACCTGAAAATTCGACTGAAACCTGCTCGAGTCAGAACCTGGTTTGACCCGAGGATTTGATGACTTGAACCCGACCTATAATCAAATGTTGTTGACCCGAACCCGAGTTGGACATGTTATTGTAGTAACCGAACCTGACCTGCATCCGACTCGAACATGAATTAGACCTGTTACTGTGGACCTGAAACTCGACCTGCACCCGATTGAAACGAACCCGAACCCGAGACTGACCTGGCAGATAACCGATTTTACCCGACCTGTTTTGAACCCGATCTGTTAATTGACCTAACCTGTTTTGAATCTGACATGTTACGGACCTGAACTGATATAGACCTGGCTTGAAAGTTGATAATAATATTTACCTGCCATTTAAAGAAGTCTATTATTTGATGAAATTAAATTTTGATAAATGTAAAGTGTTTAGTGTTAATAAATGTAAATTATTATTTTTTTTAAATCACTTTAGTTGATAAAATGTTAAATAGTTTAGAGTGTTAAGTGTTAATTATATACTTAATAAAAAAATTTATTTTAATAGATGCATAATATATATTATATACTTAATATAAATTAAGATATATTTCTATTAAGACGAAATTTTTTATTAAGTATATATATGCTTGAATTTTTTATTATATTATGCTTAATAAGAATTCATTATATAGTTAGTATACTTAGTAAATTCATTATATTAAGTAAATTATTTAATAGAAATATGTCTTAATTTTTATTAAGTGTATAATATATATTATGGTAATTTCATTATGCTTAATAAATTTTTTTGTTTTAAATTTTATTAAGTAAATTATTTAATAGAAATATATACTTAATAAATTCATTATATTATGCTTGTTAAAAGGTTATATATATTTTTTGATCAAATTGTATGCTTTCATTAAGGGTAAAAACATACGAGAAATATTTTCATGTGCCTCATTAAAACCCCCTAAACCTAGTCGGAGGAAAAGAGTACACATGGAAATAACAAAAAACGAGTTACAAGACACAATGATCGACAAACATCAAAATTACGAACTAACATGAGCTATATCCTCATGGCACAACCGCACAAGCTCCACTGGCATCCTCGGAAATTCCCGATAATCCAAAGAACCATCTCACATGAGTTTAGCCAACCAATCCGCCACCCTATTCGCTTCTCGATAAATATGCCTAATCTGAACATCCCAACCCCACCGAAGTTGCTCTATAATTTTATACCACAATGGTCCATACGTGCCGCCATCATCCTTGTTATTTAAAAGGCGAACCGCCTCCAAATTATCTATATCAACCCGAACCCGTCAGAACCCAAGATGCCAAGCATGTCTCAATCCCTCATACACTCCCCACAACTCCGCTTCCATAACCGAACACATCCCAATCGACTTAGCAAACCAAAACTCCCACACACCTTCGCTATTCCGAATAACACCACCACACGACGCAAAGAACTCCGGATGTGCAACAGCACCATCCACGCTGAGCGCCACAGAACCATCTGCAGGAAGCTGCAAATGACGCTCCACGCCATCCATCACCCCTGCTGCTCGACTCGCGTTCACCCCTACAGCAGGCTGCCAAACACCACTGCCAGCTCCAGCACACACATCAGCATCTCCCCCTGCTGCAGTACTCACACCAGCTTGACCGCCCCAGGCCACACTGCCCAAACCATGACGCACATCAGCAGCACCAACTGCTTCCGCGGTCATGCGAGCACACAGCTCTCCTCGCGTCTCCCGCGCAACAAGCATTGGATCAAAAATCGCTCTATTCCTCGACGTCCACAACACCCACAGCGCGACACCAAAGCTCACATGGCCCTCGACCTCATTTCGTGCAAAATGTTTAGGATAAAGAATATTTTTCCGAAACCAATCCCAAAAGTCTAAAGCGAAAAATTCCACCCAATGCTCTTGCTTAACCAACCCCATCCAAACGTCCATCGCCTTTGGACACCATCGAAATATATGATCCAGAGATTCCACATCCGCGCCACAAATACCACAACTCATGTCACTTTCCATATGACGCCTCACTCTCTCTTCGTTTGTTAAAATACGCCCATGAGCCACAAGCCACAAGAACATCCTAACTCGTGGACTACCTTTATACCCGGCGATAGCTCCCCAAAGTTGATTCAATGGCCCAAAGAACTTCATTTGTCTACTTTCATACGCGGCCTTTAATGTAAAAAGCTGCCTCTCACTCCCTTCCCAACCAAACCCATCCTCACAATTACTAACACATGGCGGCATTATCGCAGCAATTTTAAGGATAATTTGATACGGTAGTTTGTTCTCAAACTCTGACCAAAGCCACTGTCCCAACGGATCAACCATACATGCAACTGAAACATAAGGTAAGCTCACCGCTATTGCCGGTGACACATAGGTAATTAACGGTTCCACGTCCTGTATCCAACGATCTCACCAAAAATCAATATTAATACCGTTTCCAATATTGCAAATTGTTCCATTACGCACATCATTCCATACCACACTCAAACCTTTCCATAAGCGAGAGCAATTCCGCCTCGCAATCGAAACCGGAAGCCGCCCTTCCCATTTGTATTTCATGCGTAGAACCTGAACCCACAGCTGATCAGTCTTGCATATAACCTGAAAAGCCATCTTCATCATGAAAGCCTCATTCTGATCCGTAATATGACGAAACCCCAAACCACCCTCCGTTACCAGACAACATACCTCATCCCACTTAACTAAATGCATACCTTTCTTGTTGTCATTTCGGCCCCATATAAATCTCATAATGCATTGTTCGATCTCCTCGCATGTGCTCTTGGGAAGGACAGTTGTCTGCATAACATAGTTTGGAATAGAAGCAAGAACTGCCTTAGCGAGAGTTACTCTACCTGCCAACGATAACGTCTTCGCCTTCCACCCAGTCAGACGATCTTTGACCTTTTGGACCACATACTGATACGAATCCTTTGTAACCCTCTTATGCAAAAGCGGTACCCCCAGATATCGACCAAGATTCATAACCTCCGTGAAACCAAACTGACCACTAATATGATTCCGCAAGCCAGTATCCACATTTCTGGAAAAACAAATACTAGTCTTCTCGATACTCACCTTATGCCCAGATACCTCACAGAATCTTCCCATAACACTACTGAGCACATCCAACTGGGAAGGAGAAGCTTCAGTAAATAGAACCATATCATCCGCGAAGAAGAGGTGCGAAATACACGGACCTTGGCGAACAAGTTTAATCGCCTTCCACTTATTACACTGCACCTCACCATGAATAGCCTGAGCTAACCACTCCATGCATAGCACAAACAGATATAGCGACAAAGGATCACCTTGTCTAATACCTCTAGTAGGTGGAAAGGTATCAGTCAAATTGCCGTTCCAAAGCACCTGAATAGACACCGAGGAAACACACTGCATAATCAAACTACGTAAATCGCCTGGAATGCCAAGATCACAAAGCGTATCATCAATGAAGCCGCACTCAAGCCTGTCATACGCTTTCTCCAAATCAACCTTGATCGCCATCCAACCTTTCTTGCCTTTCTTCCTACACATAGAATGAACCACTTCCTGAGCGATAACAATGTTGTCATTAATCGATCTCCCCGGAACAAAGCTAGCCTGACTAGGCGATATCCAATCAGGCAAGAACGGCTTAAGTTTATTAACAATTAGCTTTGTGACCACCTTATACAACACCGTGCAAAGGCTAATCGGACGAAACTGACTCATAGACTCAGGCGCAGCGACCTTCGGTATAAGAACCAAAATAGTACGGTTGATCGCATCCTCTATCGGACGCCCAACAAAGACCTCCCGCACATATCGACAAACGCTCGGGCCAACCGTACCCCAATTCTTTTGGTAGAATCCAACATGTAGCCCATCGACGCCAGGGGCCTTAAAAGTGCTCATACCAAAGACCACTCCACGAATCTAATCATCCGTAACGTCCATAGATAAAGAAGCTAGTCCCGCAGAGCCGGCTGACGAAAAGCATCCTCTGATAGGGTAAGAAGAAGTATCACAACCCGAACTGGTAAATAGCTCTTTAAAGAAACTGATAGCCATGCCTTGCAGCTCACTTTGATTCGAACACCAAGAGTTATCAGCCCTTTTGAGCGCTAAAATTGTGTTTGCGCGCCGACGGCTAGAAGCACAGGAATGGAAAAATTTAGAATTCCTATCACCAAACAAATTCTATTGACTTCTCGCCTTCTGAAACCACAAAATTTCCTCATATAGAAGCACCTCATCAAGCTCCTCCCGCAAGGATTTCTCCAGATCAGTGAGGAAAGAAGAATATTTAACGCGCAACGCCTTATCAATGCCCCGAAGTCTTGCTTTTAACTCTCATTTCCTCACGCCAATATTACCAAACACATTCAGATTCCAACCATTCACATTAGACTTAAACGATTCCATATTAGCAAGAACATTACCATCATTGGGCCAGTGTTGTGACAAGAAATCCCCAAAGCCCGGATGCTCCTGCCACGCAGCTATAAAACGAAAAGGCCGATCACCTTGTTGCATATGTTTAGGCTGGGTCCTAAAGAAGAGAGGGCAATGATCCGACCCCAACCTATCCAGATGGATAACATGAGACTCCGGAAACCTTGTCGCCCAGGAACAATTAATCAAACACCTATCAAGTCTCTGATACAAATCCCCACGCCGCTAAGTAAAAGGTTCTCCTCTAAACGGTACCTCAAGCAGACCAGAATCAACCATAAAATCCTTAAATAATTTACTCACACCCGAGCCCGAACAAGTACCACCCAATCTTTCATCACCACGAAGGATAGAATTAAAATCCCCTCCCAGCAACCAAGGTTTATTAACGCCTGGGTTGAGAGCAAGCAGATGATGCCACAAAAACTTTCATTGTGTCGCTATCGGACAAGCATCAACTGCAGTAAAAAAATATGCCATTCACTTCATTCACTCTACGAACAGAACCATGAATAAACTGATTAGCGATATTAATAACATCCACCACCACCGTATCACGCCACAGAATCCAAATACCACCGCTAAACACATGCGCTTCTACTCTATATGAATTTGAAAACCCCAACCACTTAATCACGTTATCAGCTATCAAGCCACTGACCCTCAGTTCCATAATAGCAACCACCTCAGGTCTATACTCCCTAATAAAATCTCTAAAATGCCGTTGAAAAGGAGTGCTTGCCGCATCCTGACAATTCCAAAAAAAGAAATTAATCATTAAAAAATTAAAGCAAACCACCACCATACCTCAAGCGCGAGGGGCCTGGTTCTCCTTGTTCCCAACCTCTGTCGCATCCACCATCATGGCGTTATCAATCGCGATATCCTCAAGGCCTTTGCCGGATAGGCTTGCAGGCGGTACCAATTCCCCAACTCCAGTCACTAAATTAGACGAAGGAGGTTGGTTAGCATCCATTGTGGCATCTATCTGATTCGAAACAGACTGAATATACTCTGCAAGAACAGCTCGTGGTGGGATACGATACTCAGCCTGCTTCTTGATTCTCAGACCTCTCCTATTATCATTCACTAAACTCTTTTTTGATGACCCGTTGATACTTCTGATACCTCCTACTCCCTTTCCTCGCTTCTCCATACCACTCTCCTGAATAGCGACAGCCGAGTGATTACCTTTCAAAACTCTTGGATTATGCTCAAGAACAACCGGCGCTTTCCCATCTTTCAGTGGAGTCACAGTGGTCTCTTTGATCCCCTTACCCGACGTTTCACCCATCGGCGCACTACTCCCTCTAATCCGCCCACCTCCTGTATCGAACCTCACCTCGCCAATTCCACTCTTCCCACGAGTTTCGGCCAAAGGAATCGCCTTCCTATCATCATTAGTTTCCGGTTCATGTTCCCCTTCAAACACCGCATTGTTCAAAACATTAAACCTCGAACCTGAAACTCTATCTGCACCATCCTTACCGCCTCTACCTATCACATTTCTCCTCTTCCCACGTCTTTTTGCATTGTCAACTTTCATCCACGGACCATATAACGCCAAAGAAGCATCAAGGTCTACCACCCCATCTTTATCATTACGCTGCTCTTCGGCATTCTTACCCATAACGTCACACATATACTCCTCATGCCCATAAACTCCACACTTATAAAAAATATGCTGGAGACCCTTATACTCAATCGGTTGCAAGAACCCATCAATCCCCAAATACGACACTAAAGGCTTATTCAGATTAACCATGATGGCTAATCTAGCAAATTTTCCTCGGACGCCAACCTCAGTACTATAGTCAATTGTCACTATTTTTCCAATTCCCATCGCTATTCTTCTAAAGAAAGCCTTAGAGTAATATTTATACGGAAGACCATGAAGTCTTACCCAGATGATTAGGTGAGATGGATGAGTCTCCTGCGTCAAAAACGATCTAGTCCATGGCTGCACTGTAAGATATGATCCGTAGATAGTCCACGGCCCTGCTGTTAGCGCGTGAGAATAATCAATGTCCAAAGCGAAGCGAACCAGAAAATATTCATTTTCGATATCCACCACCTGAAATTCACCGCTCGGCTGCCACAGTACTCGAATTCTGTTCAGAAGGGCTCGATAGCCAATAGACTTACCGATGAGCCTGACGATAACAGTCTTACGTGATGAGTGTTTAAAAGTTCTATTATTTACACCCTTTTTAACCCATATTTCTGCTGCATTCAAGCATTATTCATTGCATTTAGGTCAGTTTACAGCAAAACATCACAAATATATTAAAAGGCACAGATTCTACTAAAAATGGCTGTTTTTGTAGGTATCTGCCATGGTTGACGATGAAGGCAGGCGCAGGGCAGATAAGCAGAAGAGCTGAACTGGACAAGCAGCCGAGGAAGACGAACCTGTCATGGACCTGTCGTGACAGCAAGGTGACAGCAGACTTATGAAAAGGAAAAGTAAAGTGGATCTCGATAGATAGAGAAAAATCTGCTCGTCTGTCGTGTGGAAGCCAAATATTTTTCCAAGCCCCGGATCAAAAGATATGTCAAGCCAAAGCTCAAGGAGAAGAAATTCCTAGAAACAAGGATGCGGCTGGAAAGTAGGAGACTTTAGAGATTTAGTCTTTATTAGAATCTTACTTTTAATTAAAGTTGTAATCCTTGTTACCTTAGATAACTTGAGCCCAAAGCTTATATAAGGGCATAGATTAAACCTAGGGCAGAAACCGATTACCCCATAACCGAAACCTAAACCCCCCTGTCGTCCACCTGTCACCGACATGTTCTAAATTCCCCCTAGGGCTACGGGTTGTTTTGTAAAGTAGTTGCAAGGGTTGCTTTGTTTTAGGATTTTTCAAGTTTAATAAAATAAACTTCAAGTTCTTTTATCTTGGTTTTAATGTCTTGCAAGAGCATCGGGAGAGCATTGTGAGGTTATCCATTTACTTAGCATCGGGAGAGTTAAGTATACGAAAGAGATAAGAGCGCGTTCTCTAGTTTATAGTTGAACCATCTCGTGCCTAGGGATAGGGCGAGGTTAAGTGGCTAAGGAAGAATTCATACACATCGGTGTTCATCCTTCGATTCACGCCGGGAGGTATCATCAAAGACGTGATCATCGACAGACTTGTGCCTAGGGATAGGGCAAGGCAGATCTGGGATTCTTGCCAAGCTTGAAGTACGGAGTTAGTGTTCGCTGCCGCGACAGCTAACGGACAGCCGCCGCGACAGGTGCTGTCAGCGACGGGCGCGACGACAGAACTGGAGATCCTAAGCAATTCAATACCTGCACTACTGAGCAACTCAATACCAGCCCATTCTTTCTATCTTGATTTCTCTACTCTTTTATTTAAGTTTACTTTATATTTCTCGTGACAAAATCTTAAATCATTCTTTTTCCCCTTGTGCAGATAGCAAAGGAAAGGGTTAGCCCAGTCCCTGTGGAGACGATATCCGATACTTCGTATCACTTTACTACTTGTGTCGTGTACACTTGCACTACAATTGCGATAGACACTTTTACACGCAACAAGTTTTTGGCGCCGTTGCTGGGGACTGGCAACACACTCTTACCATAGCTTCTGCACTTTTCTTTTATTTTTATTTTTTTTATTATTTTTTATTATTTTTTTTAACAAAAAAAAAACTCAGGTGAAAATACAGGTTCAAGGGCATCAACATGCCAGGAAAAACCATTCGAGAGTTGATGTGGGAAAGTTCTTGCAATTACCGTAAAGACATGCTGCCAGGGCAGCAACAGGGGCAGCAAATGCCGATGCCGCAGCAGCAAAATTTTTTATGGTACGATCAAAACCCACAAAATTTTTTATACCATAACAGTTTTGCTGCAGAACCTGACCTGCCCTGGCAATGTCATCATCCTCAAGAGCAGTCAAAATCCTTAGAAGACCCACTGCAAGCCTTCTTGGCAATCTCTCAAAAAGTGTCAGCCTCTACGAAAGCAAGTATCGCCAAGATGGATGAACTCTTGAGCAGACCAGTCCTCATTCATGCCACAGATGAACCTGAAATCCTGAGGCAAGACGACGAGGATGCCCATGTGAAGGAATACCCAACATATGATGAGTCTGAGCAACAACATGCCATGGCAATGACCGAGGAGCCGGAATGGAGCAACACCGCGACAATGCTTAGTGAAATTCAAGAGAATGTCACGGCAGCAACAACTTTTGAGGCAGAAACTCCAGTCAAAGCGGAAACTGCCGCCTCGACAGAAACAGCCGCCTCGACAGAAACTGCCGCCTCGACAGCAACTGCCGCCTCGACAGCAACTGCCGCCTCGACAGAAACTGCCGCCTCGACAGAAACTGCTGCCTCGACAGAAACTGCCGCCTCGACAGAAACTGCCGCCTCGACAGCAACTGCCGCCTCGACAGCAACTTCCGCCTCGGCAGCAACTGATGATGCAACAGCAACCACGTCAGAGGCAAATTCTCAACCCACGACCTCGATTATGCCTAACCAAGATTGCACACATCCATCTCTGTCATGGCACTCGCACGACCACCTAGAAGAGCTACCCAATGACAATGCCTCGCCGATGGAATATGAGCAGGTAATAAACGAACCTTTTGAATTATATGAAAACTCACCAATTCCATTGCAGGTATTAGAGGAACCAAAGCCGGTGGACATAGAATCATCAAAGTCTCTACTGATGGAGATTTACGAGTGGTCAACAGAATTTAGTATAGAGAGCGATGGCACTTACCAATGTCCCATTGACCTGCAAAGTAACCTGACAACAGGCTGTCAAAATAACTGCCTGTCACAGCAGCAGACACGACAGCAAGGGCTATATTCAACCACAACAACATTCAACGAAAACAAGGTAAGTTTGTGGCCGAATGTCAATTTGATTATTTCTAATCATATATTCATGCCCTCAGAAACATTACCAAGAAGGGAGGACTTCATGGACTACAAAGGGAAGAGAAAGAAAGGAGCCCCCACCATGAGAAAAATCACCAGATGGAGGGTACAGATGGACTTCAAGAAGTACCAGAAACGACGCCTCAAGCATTATCAGGGGACTGAAGCCCCAGGAAGTCAGGAAGTGGTTACTTTAGGAGATGCCCCACAAGGCATTCCTAATTTAACCTAATTTTTTATTTATTTTATTATTATTATTATTTATTAGGAATTAGGTTTATTTTATTCAAATAATGTTTTTCTATTTTTATGTTTTTAGGAAATAAAGGAGTCAAGAAGAAAAGGAGAAGTGACCCAAGCCCACCGCCCATCCATCAGCCCATTTATGGAGACCTGTCGTTTCGGCTGCCGCCGCGGACGGATATGACAGGCTATCAACAGACTGACACGGCAGACGCGTAACAGACGAATAAATGCGTGTCAGACGCGTCAGACACGCTAAATCCAATCTGCCGCTCCGTTATTCACGCCTGCCGTTACAGCATTAACGGGCAGCACCTCGACCACTATAAAACCCCGTTTCATTTTCATTTTCACTCACTTCTATCTTTCTTACTTGTTCTCCCTTTTTAGTTTTCATTTGCTTTCATTTACTTTTCACAACCCTTGCACTAATATGTCTTATAGGAAAACCCGACGCAATGCTGCTTCCACTTTCTCAGAGGCAGCAGCTCCGACATCCAGGTCGTGGAGCAACCTGCCCCTGAACCTGCCCAGCCTCCTCCACAGCCCAGACGCCCCCATCAGATCCGTGTCAGCAGCAGCAGCGAGGCAGCGACTAAAATTTAAGTTTTTACCTCTTATTGCTGCCTGCCTTTATATTTTGTGATGTACTTTTTCTTTATTTTATTTTTCATATCATTTTGCATTGAGGGCAATGCAACCCTTGAGTTTGGGGGTGGCAACCCTCCATCATTAATAGAGTCTTAAGTCTTTTTA
Organism: Hibiscus trionum; assembly: GCA_030270665.1. Taxonomy (NCBI): domain Eukaryota; kingdom Viridiplantae; phylum Streptophyta; class Magnoliopsida; order Malvales; family Malvaceae; genus Hibiscus; species Hibiscus trionum. The sequence continues at coordinate 30,996,071 of BSYR01000026.1, read as the reverse complement.
TTAATTGTTGTGTCTTTTATTTATTTAAGTTCTCTAAAAAAAATTAGAAAATATAAAACTGTTGGCTTAAAACTGTGAAGTTAACTTACCTGTCATGACGGCTCTGTCGTGGCAGCATCTTTAGGACAGGTTAAGGAGAAGTTTAGAGCCTTTCTATTGTTCTGAAAACTTAAACACTTTTGTGACTGTTATACTGCTTAGATGTCTTTTAGCCAAACTAGAACAGGATGCTTAGTACTTGAATAGCCCCTAGAGGTGCCTAACACTGGCTCTAGGAAAGAAGTTTAGCAAAAGAAAATCAATAGCCCTAGAGGTGCCCGAAACCGGCTCTAGGAAGTTAGCTAGAGGTGCCCGAAACCGGCTCTAGTGAAACTTTAGCTTAAAAAAAAATTGAAATCGAGTCAAAACAGAAAATCAAAGGAGCATAAGAAGTGCCTTCAAAAGATAAACTTGGCATAAAAATTCGAGTTAAGAGCTGAAATTTTCTAGTGAAACTAAGAGAGTCTTGGCATATAACTGTTCACAAGCATGCACACACTGCACGAGGACTATAGGGAGATTCCGGACAGATCCAATCTTTCCGACAGGTTGCTGCCGCCATAGAGAATGAGCGACGGGTAAGGGACAGTTCACTGTTTGAAGGCCAACACAAAAATTTTCATTTTTCTTTTAAGTCTTAATTGCTTGAGGACAAGCAAAAACTTGAGTTTGGGGGTGTGATGAGTGTTTAAAAGTTCTATTATTTACACCCTTTTTAACCCATATTTCTGCTGCATTCAAGCATTATTCATTGCATTTAGGTCAGTTTACAGCAAAACATCACAAATATATTAAAAGGCACAGATTCTACTAAAAATGGCTGTTTTTGTAGGTATCTGCCATGGTTGACGATGAAGGCAGGCGCAGGGCAGATAAGCAGAAGAGCTGAACTGGACAAGCAGCCGAGGAAGACGAACCTGTCATGGACCTGTCGTGACAGCAAGGTGACAGCAGACTTATGAAAAGGAAAAGTAAAGTGGATCTCGATAGATAGAGAAAAATCTGCTCGTCTGTCGTGTGGAAGCCAAATATTTTTCCAAGCCCCGGATCAAAAGATATGTCAAGCCAAAGCTCAAGGAGAAGAAATTCCTAGAAACAAGGATGCGGCTGGAAAGTAGGAGACTTTAGAGATTTAGTCTTTATTAGAATCTTACTTTTAATTAAAGTTGTAATCCTTGTTACCTTAGATAACTTGAGCCCAAAGCTTATATAAGGGCATAGATTAAACCTAGGGCAGAAACCGATTACCCCATAACCGAAACCTAAACCCCCCTGTCGTCCACCTGTCACCGACATGTTCTAAATTCCCCCTAGGGCTACGGGTTGTTTTGTAAAGTAGTTGCAAGGGTTGCTTTGTTTTAGGATTTTTCAAGTTCAATAAAATAAACTTCAAGTTCTTTTATCTTGGTTTTAATGTCTTGCAAGAGCATCGGGAGAGCATTGTGAGGTTATCCATTTACTTAGCATCGGGAGAGTTAAGTATACGAAAGAGATAAGAGCGCGTTCTCTAGTTTATAGTTGAACCATCTCGTGCCTAGGGATAGGGCGAGGTTAAGTGGCTAAGGAAGAATTCATACACATCGGTGTTCATCCTTCGATTCACGCCGGGAGGTATCATCAAAGACGTGATCATCGACAGACTTGTGCCTAGGGATAGGGCAAGGCAGATCTGGGATTCTTGCCAAGCTTGAAGTACGGAGTTAGTGTTCGCTGCCGCGACAGCTAACGGACAGCCGCCGCGACAGGTGCTGTCGGCGACGGGCGCGACGACAGAACTGGAGATCCTAAGCAATTCAATACCTGCACTACTGAGCAACTCAATACCAGCTCATTCTTTCTATCATGATTTCTCTACTCTTTTATTTAAGTTTACTTTATATTTCTCGTGACAAAATCTTAAATCATTCTTTTTCCCCTTGTGCAGATAGCAAAGGAAAGGGTTAGCCCAGTCCCTGTGGAGACGATATCCGATACTTCGTATCACTTTACTACTTGCGTCGTGTACACTTGCACTACAATTGCGATAGACACTTTTACACGCAACATTACGCATACTCCAATCCAATTTTTCATGAGCCCGCTCAGAAAATTGAATATTCGGAAACAAACCACCTCTGTCCACCACCTCATCCTCATCGCCTATCTCAAATTCATAGTCGATTGCATTGTCAACGTTTCCTTTCGAACCCCGCGTGGCGTTGCCTGCCACCGCTGCCGCGTAGGATTGCTTCACTTGTCCATTCTTATCACTGTCCGCAGCGCTATCCCCACCGCCTAACATCCTCTCATTCGCCGGCTGAACCAGCCTGTCACCAGCAGCGGCAACAACACCACTGCTGTTACTCTTAGCGTCCACCGCGCTCCGCCCCTTCTTCAAGCATCGTTGTGCCTCTGCAGCCAGCGGAGACCCCGGTCTCTCCAGAGGGCTCTACACATCGATCACCAGTGCATCATCCATCGGATGATCACGTGAAACACCCAATCCGGCACTTCTAGCCATCGCCACCCCTTCCTGTTCCGAAGCCACAGCCTCCCCATCAGGTGGTCGTCCTGGCGCAGCACCCTCCGCCACAGCCGCCATCCGGCCGGCGTCGGGTATGGGATCAATAACGTCCGTACTTCTCGGAGGGAAGGTAAACATTAGGGTTGACAAAAAAAATATTACTTTTAGATTTTTAGTATGAACAAAAGGTTATATATATTTTATTATGTCTATTAAGACATATGTCTGTTAAAAAATTAAGACATACTTCTATTAAGACATTTTTATGTTAAATTTATTATGCTTAATAAAAATTCATTATATTAAGTATATATATATATATATATTATACTTATGTGCTTACAATTATAGATTAGACAATCATCTTTATTTTTTTTTAGGTAAATTTTATTATCAACTTAACTAACTTAACTTAAGACAGACTGTGTAAGCCATATAACATACATTACAATCAAATTAAGAAAAAATGTAAAGTGTTAACTGAATGAATGTCCTTTTTTTCAACTAAAATGACCAAAATTTATTGGATAATAAAGGAAATTGTTTGAGTCTTTATTGATTACTTAAGTTGATAAACACAAAATAACTTAAAACTTACAAATGTAAATAAAATTATAATTGAATAAAACGGAAGTTTATTACAAACTTACAAACTTACAACATAAAAATGTACAACTTAGTAAACTTTAAACTTACAAACCGAATACAAACTGAAAATTATTCAATGTAACAGTTTGTTGTGTGAATATTTAAGCTCTCAGATCTTATAGCAAAGTCTTACGAGACTAAAAGCTTAACTTTTCTACCAGAAATATCCTCATCGAGCTGTCAAAAGATGTAATGCTACCATCAAGGTTTAATTATAGGTAACTTGCATAGCTAAGAAACCAACATAATTAAAACAAGGGCAACTACATAGATAAGAAATAAAACTACCAAGTAGGGATGGGCACGAAACCCGAATCCGACGGGTTCCGATCCGACCAGATCCGATAGGGTCGGATTTTTAAAAAAAATCGGGTTCGGGTCGAGTCGGGTGGAGTGTGTGAAAAGTTCAGCTTTAGGTCGGAGTTGGGTTTAGGGTGGAAAACACCCGACCCGGGTACTTAAATAATATTTTTTATTTTTTTATTTATATTGTATTTTCTTTTAGTATTTTACGAATTTACCCTTTCTTTTCAATTATTTCCCAATTCCTCTAGTTTATCCTGTCTGAACTCACAGCCCTAAATTTTCCTTTCCCTAAATCTCCCATCGCAGATCACACTCTTTTCAATTTGAGCAAATCACCCATCCTTTGTACGTACACCTAGTAAGTTTCTTACTCCTCTCCTCCCTTCAATTTCTACTTTCTCTTTGTCTTTGTCAGATTTCTATTTTCTACTTTCTCTTTGTCTTTGTCTGTGCTTTTCAATATGGTTGAAACTTTGCATCTAAGTTATGAATACGTGGTATTTTATGGAGTTTAATTTTTAGTAGATTAAAACTGGTTTATGCAGTTGCTAAGAAATCTTTTGGTTAATTTCTAATTGTAGATGGTCCTGTCAGGGCCTCAAATGAAAAGATACGTTGAAGTTTAAATTTCTGTTTATGTCTGTCTTTTAATTTTGCATTATGTTAGCCGTTAAGTCCGTTTAATGAAACGGTGAGTTGAAGGACTCATGTGTATAGATAATACAGAGTCGTTTGGGGGCTAAGGTTGTTTAAGGAGTCTCGTTTCAGAATTGTAAGGCTTATGCTAATGTGACTGAACTTCTTGCCTCCTATTTTCTCTACTCAACCTCTCTAAATCTTCTTTCTTTTCTTATCTTTATTTCTGAAATTCTAAATTCTCATTTGGGTTGTTACAAAGGCATCAAAGCTAGACGTTCCTCGGAAACATGGTTGAGACCAGACAACAAGCAACTCAGACAAAAACAGCCACTCACGTAGCTGTGACGGACACCTCTTCGACCCCAGTAATGCAAGATTGGCAATCGGTGACGGCTAAGCTTCATGAAGATGTTACGAAGCTTGATAACAACATCAATACGCAATTCCAGGAGATGCAATCTGCGATGTTAGCCAATTTATAGAAGATGTTGGAGATTACTTTGGGAAAGCAAATAGACACTTCCGCAATGTTAGCTCAACATACTGGTGTTTTGGGCTCACTGATTCCAGGCGAGAAAGCTGGAGTTGAAACTCCTGAAGTGGTGGTAATCGATGGGACGAAGGCAAATCTACAAGGATCGGTCAAGTTAACAGAGACAATAGACGGTCAACAAGTGCAACAGGAAGTCCCTTTACTGACCCATAATTTCGCTTATAAATTGTTATGCCCCAGATTTGATGGTACTGATTTTAAGGATTGGTATGCCAAGCTTGAACAATATTTTGAAGCAGAGATGATACCCGATGTGGCGAAAATTCAAGTGGTGATGCTGCATTTAGAAGGAAAGGCACTCCAATGGCACCAATTTGTGGCTAAAACTCATGGAGGTATTAATCAGGTGAGTTGGAATGAATACTTGGCTATGTTGAAAAATAGATTTGCTCCTGATGGGTTTGATGATCCCTTTGCTGAGTTGGTATCTTTGAAGCAAGTAAACTCGGTAGAATAATATTATGAGGATTTCATTCAGTTATTGAGTCAAGTACAGTTGCTAGAAGACTATGTACTGAGTTTATTCAAAAACCATCTTAGGATAGATATAAGTTCTATGGTGAAGTTGTTGCAGCCAAAGAACCTAGTAGATGTGTTTCATATGGCTAGGCATGTAGAAGCAATGGTAATGGCAGGCCAGAAGAAGAGTTATGTGCAACAGTCTTGGAGACAAAGTGCCCCACCCTCACTGTCAGTCCCTTCTAGACCAGGCATCAGCATCTTGAAAGGTTCCATGGGAGTAAGCATGAGTGCACCAAACTCTTCTAAGTACTCCTTTCCTGGCGTGTTAAGCCCTACCACTGTTAAAGGGGGAATACAAGGAAGTATGAGAAATGGAGGGAAAATGCTTTCGGCTGGAGAAATTGAAGATCGAAGGAAAAAAGGTTTGTGTTTTTGGCGTGTATCAAAATATACACCTGGACACAAATGTGCCAGACCTCAATTGTATCAGATCATGGTTGAAGGTGCTAAAGAGGAAGTGGAACCTGAGGTATTTCTGAATTGTGAGGAGATTGTAGACTTGGGAAATTCAGACAACACCAAGGAAGATGGACATGTGTTATCTCTGAGTGCTTTGTAGGGATCAGCTAATTGGGAAACCATGAAATTGAGAATTAGAGTGCAAGGGAGGGATTGTGTAGCTTTGGTGGATACAGGCAGCACACACAACTTCTTGAGCATCTCTACAGCAAAGACACTGAGGTTGGTGACTGACAGAAAGAACAATTTGAAGGTTGCAGTAGCTGATGGAAATGTATTGAGCACTTTGGGCCAATGTCAAGCAGTGGATTGGGAAATTCAGGAAAATCTCTTCACTACTGATTTTCTGATTTTGCCTTTGCAAAACTGTGATGCAGTGCTTGGAATTCAATGGTTAACCACCCTGGGAGATATCAAGTGGAATTTTGCTGAGTTGCAGATGGGATTCAAGTACAGAGGCTCAAATATATGGTTAACTGGGATGCAACCTGGTCAATTGCAATTAACCAATGCCCAAACTTGTGATAAACTACTGAAGAGTTCAAAGAGCCCTTGCACAGCTGCACTTTGGTTGCTAAATCTATAGTTGGAATTGAAGGGAGGAGTGGATCAAGTTCCCCAAGAAATTCAGGAGTTGTTGAAGAAGTTTAGTAAGATTTTTGAGGAACCAAAAGGGTTACCACCTGAAAGGGGGCATGGGCACAGAATTGAGTTACTTGATGAAAAGGTGACAGTGAAGGTCAAGCCTTATAGGCATCCTGCATATCAAAATGATGAAATAGAGAAGCTAATTGGGGAAATGCTTGAATCCGGAGTGATTAGGAACAGTAATAGTTCTTTTTCTTTACCTATAGTGATGGTTAAGAAGAAAGATGGAGGATGGCGCATGTGTGTGGATTATAGAAAGTTAAATTAGCTTACTGTGAAAGATTGTTTCCCCATGCCAGTAATTGATGAGCTGGGAACTGCCATGTTTTTCTTTAAGTTGGACCTAAGATCAGGGTACCATCAAATCAGAATGAGAGATGCATACATTCACAAAACTGCCTTTTGGACACATGAGGGGCATTATGAGTTCCTTGTGATGCCTTTTGGGCTCACTAATGCCCCTGCCACATTCCAAGGACTTATGAACAAAGTATTTAGAAGCCAATCGAGGAAGTACACACTGGTTTTCTTTGATGACATATTAGTCTACTCACTAAACTGGAACTCTCATGTACTTCACCTCCAAGAAGTGTTACATATTTTACAATCAAATCAGTTGTATGTTAAGCTGTCAAAGTGTTGTTTTGGAGTTGTAGAGGTGGAATACCTTGGATATATCATTTCTATGGGGAAGGTGAAGATGGATCGGTCTAAGGTGAAGAGTATTTTGGAATGGCCAATTCCCAATTCAGACAAAGAACTTAGAGGGTTTTTGGGGTTATCGGGCTACTACAGGGGCTTTGTTAAACATTATGGCAGCATAGCTAAGCCATTGACTGACCTTCTGAAGAAAGAGAGATGGAAATGGGGTGATGAGGAGTTGGCAGCTTATGAGGCTTTGAAGAAGGCTGTGACAACTGCACCAATGTTGGCCTTGCAAGACTTAACTTCCACATTCATAGTAGAAATTGATGCATCTGATGTGGGAGTGGGAGCTATTTTATCATAAAAGGGAAAACCCCTTGCCTTTTTCAGCAAGAGTTTAGGGACTAAACATCAAGGGCTTTATTATATGAGAAAGAAATGTTGGCAGTGTTAATGGCAGTGAAGAAGTGGACAGCTTATTTGGTGGGCAAGCACTTCATCATTCGAACAAATCACTAGAGTTTTAAGTTTCTGGCTGAAAATCAAGCAATCACACCATTTCAGTAGAAATGGGTAGTGAAAATGATGGGGTACAATTATGAGATTCAATACAAAAAAGGGGCTACAAATCTGGTTGCTGATTGTTTATCTAGAAGACCTGAATATGGGATTATAATGGCCATGAGAGTGAGCAGCTTAGACACTGAAATGATGAATAGAATAGTGAACTCTTGGCAGAAAGATGATAAATGTTTGAAAATCATCAAGGAGCTAGGAAATGGCAGTTTAACGCATCGAAAATATAGTTGGGATGGTCAGATTCTGAAAAGAAAAGACAAAATGGTGGTGGGGAAAGATGTTGAACTTAGAAGAGATCTGCTTAAGTTCTTTCATGGGAATGCTGTTGGAGGGCATTCAGGGGCACATGCCACCATGAAAAGAATGGCCACTGTCTTATATTGGAAGGGGCTTAAGAGGGAAGTTAAAAATTTTGTTAGAGAATGTGTGACTTGCCAAAGATGCAAGAGGGATTTGCAACACCCTAGGGGACTTCTACAACCTCTTTCCATTCCTGAATCAATATGGAGCTCCATCAACATGGACTTTATTGAAGGGCTACCAGTTTCAAGGACCAAGAATATCATCTTAGTGGTGGTGGACAGGCTCAGTAAGTATGGCCATTTTGTTGCAATCTCTCATCCTTTTACTGCTAGAGACATAGCTCAAATTTTTCTTGAAAACATTTTCAAATTACATGGACTGCCAAAAGATATAGTTTGTGATAGGGACAAAATTTTATGAGCATGTTTTGGAAGAAGTTAATGGAGAAATTAGGAGTCACTATCAATGCCTCTACTGCCTATCATCCATAATCTGATGGCCAAACTGAGAGAGTCAACCAGTGTGTTGAAACCTACCTTAGATGCATGACAGGAGAAAGACCAAGAGAATGGGCTAGTTGGTTACATCTAACTGAATGGTGGTATAACACCACTTTTCACACTGCAATTCAAGTAACTCCCTATCAGGCTGTGTATGGCCAACTTCCTCCAGTCCACTTACCATACATAGCAGGAGAATCAGTGGTGGTTGCTGTAGATAGAAGCTTGCAGCAAAGGGAAGCAACCATTAAAATGCTCAAGTTTCATATGAAGAGAGCACAAGATCGAATGAAGTCCCAAGCTGATAAATGGAGGACAGAATGTGAATTTCAGATTGGGGAAAAGGTCTTTCTGAAACTCCAACCTTACAGGAAATAGTCAGTGGTGTCTCGGGGTTGCCTAAAATTGAGCCCTAAGTGGTTTGGACCTTTTGAGATAATTGATAGAATCGGGAAGGTAGCCTACAAACTACAACTCCCTCAGAATTCCAGGGTGCATCCAGTTTTTCACGTGTCCCAGCTGAAAAAGAGAATTGGCCCTCCTGAGATAGTGCAACAAGAGCTACCGGTGATTGATCCAGATGGAAGCATTAGTAAGGAACCCTTGAGAATCATAGACAGAAGGATTAGGGAAAAAGGGAATAGAGTAGTGACCGAAGTGTTGGTTGAGTGGTATAACTCGTTTTCAGAGGATGCTACTTGGGAGGTATTACACCAGCTGCAACAACAATTTCCTCAATTCAATCCTTGAGGTCAAGGATCATTTGAAGGGGGAGTACTGTCAGGGCCTCAAATGAAAAGAGACGTTGAAGTTTAAATTTCTATTTATGTTTATCTTTTAATTTTGCATCATGTTAGCCGTTAAGCCCGTCTAATGAAACGGTGCGTTGAGGGACTCATGTGTATAGATAATACGAAGTCGTTTTGGGGCTAGGGTTGTTTAAGTAGTCTCGTTTCAGAATTGTAAGGCTTATGCTAATGTGAATTAACTTCTTGCCTCCTATTTTCTCTCCTCAACTTCTTTGAATCTTCTTTCTTTTCTTATCTTTATTTCTGATATTCTAAATTCTCATTTGGGTTGTTATAGGTCCTTATCCGAGTGATTGAGTCAAGAGTCACGAGTCACATGTACAAAATGATACTTGAATTCATTTACCAGAAAACTGAAAATTTTCACAATGGTTCCGGTGTTCATTGCAGAAACGTTTTTGTAGCTTGGATTTCAAATGTTCATGAAGTGAGCTTAAAGTTGTGGAGCCATTGTAGTTGGAATCAAGGAAACCAAAGTTGTAACATTGTTTTTCGATGATTGTTAGTGTATTAGTTGGCATTTTTATAGTTCTACAACAATACAAACTAGAGAAAACTAGGTCTAGGAGCCAGGAGGGAGGAGTTTCTTTTACAGCATTATAACTATTAGGATACAGTTGTTAGCTCATTTTCTTTAATATTTTCTTTATTTTTTAATAGTGTATAAATAAACCAATAAGTCAAAAATACTATGTAACTTTTGACTATTCATTTTTTCATCATTAATAAAACTCCCATTTAATTTTTTTTCTTCTTCGAAACCCTAGCCACCAAATCTAATATGGTATCAGTAGATTCAATGCATACGCGCTCATTTGAGACGATGGACGGCCATTATGTTCGTGTTGATGATCCCAACAACGAGTACTATGTGCATCCAAATGAGAATCTGGCTCTCGTACTGACTTTGTCGCTTCTCACCGGAAATAACTATCACAGCTGGGCAAGATCGATGAAGATGTCCCTTATTTCAAAGAACAAATTTCAGTTCGTCGACGGCACGATTAAAGAACCAAGAAAGGAAGATCTGTCGTACAACTCCTGGGTAAAGTGCAATAACCTTGTACTTTCATGGCTCCAGCGCGCGTTAAGCCTTGAGATCGCCCAGAGCTTATCTGGATCGATAACGCTAGTGAGCTTTGGTCAGACTCGTTTGATCGCTTCAGCCAGGGAGATCTTGTGCGTATTTCCGATCTGATGCAAGACTTTTACTCACTCCAGCAAGGTTCGATGTCTGTCACCGCATATCATACTCAACTAAAGGTATTGTGGGATGAGATCTCTAATCTTCGCCCTTTAGTTACTTGTGAATGTGATGCAAACAAATATAGAAAACATGATTTCGTTCTTAGGTTCTTGAGAGGGTTAAATGATAATTTCTCTGTACAGAAATCTTAGATCCTTATGATGAAACCATTGCCTTCTATAAACGAGATTTTCACTTTAGTAATTCAACATGAAAGAACCCTAGGATCTGTCATTCTTAATTGTGATTCTTCTGTTTTTTTAGCTGGGCGGGCTCATTCTCAGAATACTAATAAATTTGTTTCGTATAAAACTCAAAATTCTAGTTCAGATCCTAGTGCTAAGAAATCTTCAGTTTTCTTTGGAAATAAAAAATCTACTTGTACTCATTGTGGTCTCTTTGGGCATTCTGTTGAAAAGTGTTACTGTAAACATGGGTATCCTTCTGGTTACAAAAGTAAGTACCAGGCTTCGAGGACAAATCAAGTTGGTTCTTATGAAATTGGGGCTTCTAATGATTCTTGTGTAAATCAAACCCCTGGATATCCCCCTATTTTTACTAAAGAACAATATGATAAAAGTAGATTTTTATGGGTTTTTCCTATGAAAGAAAAAGGAGAGGTTAGAGACCTTATTATTAGGTTTTACACTTTTGTTGAGGTTCAATTCTCTAAAAAGATTAGGTGTATAAGAAGTGATAATGCAAAAGAGTTCGAAATGGTTGAGTTCTTTCAAAATAAAGGAATTATACACCAAACATCTTGTACATATACACCTCAACAGAACAGTACTGTTGAAAGAAAGCATCATCACATATTATCTGTTGCTAGGTCCTTAAGGTTTCAAGCTAATCTGCCCTTATGTTTTTGGATTGATTTTATTCTCCATTCTGCTTTCTTAATAAATTTAACTCCTACCTCTATTCTTGAGAATAAAACACCCTTTGAATTGCTTTTTAATTCAAAGCCTAACATAAAGCATTTAAAAGTGTTTGGATGTTTGGCATATGCATCTGTTCTGCCTAAACCTAAAACTAAAATGCATCATCGTGCTAATAAGTGCATTTTTTAGGATATCCTAAGATTGTCAAGGGTTTTAAAGTTTATGATTTAGAAACTAAGAATGTTTTTTGTTTCAAGGGATGCAATATTTTCTAAAGATATTTTTCCATTCAAAAATTCCAAACAAATAACAACTGATGTTGTTCTTCCAGTATATGAAAACAATAATTCTGCTGAAGATATTGTTTTAATGAATAATTCAGATTTTTTTGGATCCTGTTCAAACTCAAATATCTTCTAGTTTAAATGATCCTGAACAGTCTTTGACTGATTCTAATCATAGCCCTATTGAACACTCTTTACCTAATCATGTTCATGAACATCCTTTACATCCTCCTCCTGATATTGTTGCATCATGTGAGCAGCCAATTGTGTCATCCAGACCATCTCGACAAAGGCACCTTCCCTAGAAATTTAAAGATTTTACTGTGTCTCTGCCTAAAGTAAAATCTTCCCCTCATCAAATTGCTCAGATGATTTCTTACCATAATATTTCTTCTGCTCATCAGTCTTACATTAATACTACTATGCTTTTAAGTGAACCAAAAACCTATAATCAAGCTGTTAAATATGAGTGTTGGAAAGAAGCCATGCAAGAAGAAATAAAAGCTTTAGAACTTAATCAAACCTGGAAATTAGTTCCCCTTCCTCCTGGTAAAAAGACAATAGGTTGTAAATGGGTTTTTAGAACAAAGTTGAAATATGATGGTACTTTAGAAAGATACAAAGCTCGTCTTGTAGCAAAAGGATACACTCAACAGTTAGGAATAGATTTTTTGATACTTTTAGTCTTGTTGGTAAAATAAATACCATTAGAGCTCCGTTGGCAGTTGATGCTGCTGAAAAATGGCATTTGCATCAACTTGATATTAATAATGCTTTTTTACATGATCATTTACAAGAGGAAGTATATATGGATTTACCTCCTGGTTTTACTCCTCCTAGTTTTGGTTTGGTTTGTAAATTACAAAAGAGTTTGTATGGTTTAAAACAAGCTAGCCGTAAGTGGAATGAAAGACTCACTGAAACTTTTGTTTCTTTAGGTTTTAAACAAGCTAGTTCTGATTCATCCTTGTTTGTTAAAGTCTTTGATTCTTGTTTCACTGCTCTTGCCATTTATGTTGATGATATTATTGTTTCCAGTCCTAATATGGGTGAGATCACAAATATTAAAAGTTTTTTGCATGATACTTTTAAAATTAATGATTTAGGCAATCTTAAATATTTTCCTAGCTTAGAAGTTACTCATTCTAGTGCATGAATTAATCTTTGCCAAAGGAAGTATACATTAGACTTATTAAAAGAGTCAGGTTTTTTAGATTCTAAACTTGTTTCTACTCCAATTATATATACTTCGAAACTAGATGTGAATAAATGAACTCCTTTAACTGATATTACAGCTTATAGAAGACTAGTAGGTAAACTATTTTATTTAACACACACTAGGCTTGATATATGTTATGCTATGCAACAGTTATCTCAGTATCTTGCTGCTCCTACTTCTGTTCATCTTACCGCTGCTCATCGTGTTCTTAGATACTTGAAAGGAAGTCCAGGACAGGGTCTTTTCTTCTCTGTCAACAATGACCTTACTTTACATGCTTTTTCTGATTCTGATTGGGCTTCTTGCCCTGAATCAAGAAAATCTACAACTGGTTTCTGCATTTTTATAGGACATTCTTTAGTATCTTGGAAATCTAAAAAGCAAAATATTGATTCTCGTTCTTCTACTGAAGTCGAGTATAGGGCTATTGCTGCTGTTACATTTGAATTATAATGGTTTAATTATCTTCTCTATGACTTGCATGTTACTTTGCATACTGCTCATTTGTACTGTGATAATCAATCTGCAATAAGGATTGTCGAGAATCCGATTCATCATGAACGTACGAAGCATATAAAATCGACTGTCATTTGATACGAGAGAAGATTCAGAATGGGACTATCAAATTGTTTCCAGTTTCTACCCAGAATTAGTTGGCTGATGTTTCACTAAGGCATTACTACCTTCTCATTTTTCTTCCTTCATTTCCAAGCTGGGCATACACAATGTATATGTTCCACCTTGAGGGGGGCTATTAGGATACAACTGTTAGCTCATTTTCTTGTTCTTTATTTTCTTTAATATTTTCTTTATTTTTTTAATAGTGTATAAATAAAACAATAAGTCAAAAATACTCTGACTTTTGACTATTCATTTTTCATCATTAATAAAACTCCCATTTCATTTCTTTTCTTCTTCGAAACCCTAGCCACCAAAACTATTCCTCTTCGAAACTCTAGCCACCAAATCTAATAATAACTTTAATGGTAATGTCTGTTTATTTTACTTTCCCAATTGTGAAATTTTGATGTCCACTTGAATTGAACTATTAAAATTGTTGAATCACTTGTAGTTGATGAGAAAAACTTTGTACATAAAAGGTAAAAACACAATTGTAGACACATCTAAATAATCTTTGTAATACAACAATATCAAATAATCTTACTATTTCTAGTACAAAATTGTAGACACTCGAATAATATACAAATTCATAAATGATGGATGGTGTGTGGTTGTATGATCTTGGAGGCACTTTTCTTTTGTTGTTGTGCACACTCAAATAATTTTGACATTGTTTATATAGGTAATGTCTAATGTGGGGGCAGGACTCCGCTACGTCATCTCCAACTTTCAATTCGACTGAATTATCAAGTGAAGGAAGTCCTTCACCATCCTCGGCGAGAGACACAAATCCTACATCAAGTCAACCTAATGTGGTGGTTGAAGATAGTGTGTCAAAGGAAAGTAGCTCATCGAAGTTAAAATCTATAGTATGGGAGCACTTTAAAAAGGAAAAGATCAATAATGAGTGGAAGGCAGGTTATAATTATTGCAAGAAAAAGTTTAATGGTGATTTGAAGAATGAGATAAGCCATTTGCGTGATCATATGAGAAGGTGCAATAAGCGAGGTCAAGTAGACATTCGACAGCAAGTCCTAGTTGCTAATCAAAGGAAATCGGATGGAAAAGTGACAGTGAAGGCGGCCTCATTTAATCAAGATGTTGCAAGAAGGGAACTTTCTAAAGCAATAATCATGCATGAATATCCTCTATCTATTGTGGATCATGTACAATTCAGAAAGTATTGCTTTAATCTGCAGCCTTTGTTTGAAATGCCTTCCCGCAGAATAGTAAGACGTGATATTTTTGATATATTCGAAGAGGGAAAGATGAAAACAATGTACATGTTAGAGGCTAGTGAAGGACGAATTGCAATCACAACTGATATGTGGACTGCATATCACCAAAACAAAGGATACATGGTTGTTACTACCTATTACATTGATTACTCCTGGACTTTACAAAAGTGAATCATAAGGTACTTTTTAAACATGTTTTTTAATCAATTAGTTAGATTTTAATATGATTCGAAATTTATATATTTTAATTGTTGTTTAAATAGGTTTGAATATGTGTCAGCACCACATACTGCGGATGTCATTGCTTCTACTTTGATGAAATATTTTCTTGATTGGAATATTGATAGGAAACTTACATTCATCACAGTTGATAATTGTACTACGAATGATCTTGGAATTAGGCTGTTAGTTGATAAATTGGGAGGTGGAACACTGTTGCTTAATGGGTCATTCTTTCACGTGCGTTGTTGTGCACATATATTGCATTTAATTGTTAAAGATGGAATGAATGTGCTTGGAAGTGGTATAGAAAGAATCCGTCAGAGTGTCATTTTTTGGACTGCTACTCCAAAATGATGAGAAAAGTTTGAAGAGGCAGTACGTCAATTGCGGATTTCGACCATAAAAAAATTATGTGGTGATGTTCGGACATAGTGGAATTCGACATTTTTTATGCTTCGGACAGCTCTGCCTTATAAGGATGTTTTTTCACGTTGTGTGCAATTACATCAGGATCTTTTGTACAAGAGCTTACCAACCGAAGATGATTGGGTCTTTGCAAAGGAAATTTGTGAAAAGTTTAAGCTATTTTATGATATCACAAAAGGTTTTTCAGGAACGAAATATACAACTAATCTTTATTTTCCGAGTATTTGCAAGATTAGAGTGTCATTGAATGAATGAAAAATGCATACTAATGACAGTATTTTGAGCATGGCAAATTGCATTTGGAGAAATTTGAAAAGTACTGGAGTAATGTGAATGATATCATGGGTGTTGCTACACTTTTAGACCCAAGGTACAAAACACCTCCATTGGAGTACTACTTTGAGAAGATTTTTAGGGTTGTTGTTGTTGAATATGAAGTTGAAAAAATTGTGCAACTTTGTCAGGATTTGGTCTCAGAGTATGAAGAAAAAGTGATGTCTTCAATGAATTATTCTCAATCTTCCTGCACTACATCTCCATCTAGTGTTCCGGTTACTTTGAGAGACCAA
Organism: Hibiscus trionum; assembly: GCA_030270665.1. Lineage (NCBI taxonomy): Eukaryota > Viridiplantae > Streptophyta > Magnoliopsida > Malvales > Malvaceae > Hibiscus > Hibiscus trionum. The sequence continues at coordinate 30,980,212 of BSYR01000026.1, read as the reverse complement.
TGTAAGTTTGAAGCTTATCTATCAAGGAAGAAACAAAAGAAATTACAAGTGAAATCTAAGTTGGATCGTTACATGGAATTAGAGATTCTTCCTAGCACGCCGGAGTTTGATATATTGAATTGGTAGGAGATAAATGGGCCACAATTTCTTATACTCAAAGATATTGCCAAAGATATTTTTGCTATACCGATTTCTATCGTTGCTTCAGAGTCTACGTTTAGTACCGGAGGGAGATTAGTGACTGCACATCGTAATAGACTCCTTCCATCAACGGTGGAAGTTTTGGCATGTTCTCATAATTAGTTATGGGCCGAAGAAGGTATAAATATGCGTATGTGTAGTTTTTGTTATTTTTTACCTAATGTTTACATATGGTTTCTCATTATATTTTATTTTTATATATGTCATTTTAGAATCAAATTCAAGTGAAGCATACTTTAATGAAGATGGTAAAATCGAGCAAGAAGAGATAATGGTAATATCAAATTTATATTTATTTATTTTATTATAATATTGTTTATATATATATATTGATTTATGAATTTTATGATATAGGATTTGGATGGTTAGACGAGATTGAAGAATATGAGGCCGGTGACAAGTGACAATGGAAGTTTTTTTCATCGGATGTTTATGTTTATATGATTATGTCTCGTTTTGTGTGCCTTCAAGTTTGAACTTTAAATTTATATTTGTGTTTTGTTTGCCTTCAAGTTTGTACTTTGAATTTATATTTGTGCTTGAACTTTGAATTTGTGTTTGTGTTAGAACTTTGAATTATGGACTTCTAATTATAATTATTTTGTGTTTGAACTTTTTTATTTTTGTTATAATTTTTTATTTATTTTTATTTTATTTTTATTTTTTGATAATAAAATTAAACAAAATTAATTCGGTCGGGTCGGGTTTTAAGGCTTGAAATCGGGCCGGGTTCGGGTGATATACTCTTTCACCCCGGGTCGGGTCGGGTGGCGGGTGTAAAATTTTGGGTCGGGTTCGGGTGGGCCGAAAATCTAACCCTACCCGACCCGTGCCCATCTCTACTACAAAGTAAACTAGCAACCAGCAACAGAGAACAATCAGCAACCGGCAACAAACAATAACCAACAACCAACAGCAACACTAAGTGATTAGCATAGCTAAAAAACCATCATAATTAAAACAAGAAATCTAAGTAGATAAGAAATAAAACTACCAAGTAAACCAACAACCAGCAACAAGCAATAAACATCAACACTAAGTGCAACAAGAAACCCTACAAAACAAAAATCAACAAGCTTTACCTTATTTTGGAATTGTATGAACAGAAATCAACACTAAGTGCAACAACAAGCAATAAACATCAACACTAAGTAGATAAGAAATAAAAATATCAATTTTTACATCAGAAATCACTACTTAGTTGACCCTCTAAGCATTCATGTGCTTGCTTGGTTTGAAGGAACCCTATAAAAGAAAATAGAATCAGAAACAATATTAAAAACAAAACATAATAAAAAAAGAATTAACAGGCTTTACCTTATTCTGAAATTGTATCTTTACCAAGATTAGAAATTGAAGAATCTTTCAAAACAGTAAGATAGTCTTCATCACTTTCTTCAGGTTCAAAACCATACAACCAATTACGGGTTGTCACAAATATCTCAACATTTTTAAGCAAGAGTTTAGCCTTCAATTTGTTTAAAATTCGACCCCCATGCTAAATGAAGATTCAGAAGTAATTGAAGTGATTGGAATGGCTAAAATATCTTTAGCCATGTGTGAAAGTACGAGAAAAGAAACAGACTATGCTTTCCAATACTCTAAAAATATCAAACTCAACATCTTCAGTACAAGGGAGAAGGGGCAAAGTAATGTAGGAGTCAACATCAGATTTTTCACTCTTAAAAACAGCTAAATTGGCATCGAAGTTCTAACATTAAAAAGATAAAGTTAGTTAGTAAACTATAATTGAAACAAAAAATAATTAAATGTAAAAACAAAAGCTAATTGAACTTTAAGAAAATAAAGACTGACCTGAAATAGATTGAATTTTTTAAAATTTCAAGGCCGACCAGAACTGGACACACTTGAACTTTGAGAGGAGTTACTTTGGACAGAAGAATTAGAAGAAGAACATAGTAAAACTTTTGAATAATATATATACAAATTAAAAAAATCATTGTAAACAACACTTACCCTCCTTTCAATCTCATCCTCAACATAGAGAACACCATACAACTCCTTCAGAAGTTGTAATTTATACCGAGGATCAAACAAAACAGCAAATGAGAGAATGGTTGAGTGATCAAACCAACATTTCTCATACAATTCAAACATAGGTTCTGTCATTGCAGAAATGCCCTCACAAGGATCATTGTGAGCATCACACAAAAGCTTCTCAATGGCAACAACATTAGCCAAGTACATGTTAGAAGTGGGATACTTAGATCCTGAAAACATAGTAGTAATTTTAAAAAATGGCTTAAAGAAATCACAGATTAATTGAGCAGTTTCCCACTCAACCTCACTAATTATATCCGACTCATTTTCCCTATTAAAAAATAAGTTGATAGCTAATTTAGCATCAATTGCCCTACGAAGCATTGAGTAAGTAGAGTTCTATCTAGTAGGAACATCCAATATCAACTTACCAGAAAAGGCATAACTACAATCACTAACAACAAATTCAAAGGCACAAAGTCTAGCATCAGAAGAACCAATAAACTTAACTATTTCACGCAATTTAATAATAAAAGAGTCAAGTACCTTCAAACCTTTTTTAACTATCAAGTTCAAAATATGGGCAGTACACCTTATATGAAAGTACATACCGTTGCATGGAAAGGGAAAAATGACATGCAAATCATCATTAAGTGGTTTAACCATTCTCTCATTTACATAAGCATTATCAACAGTTATGGTAAAAACTTCTTTCTCAAGACCCCACTCACATAACATTTTTTTTACAAATTTATAAATAGACTCACCATCATGGGGTAGGAGAAAACGATGAAAATTCAGTATTTTAGACTGAAGTTTCCAGTTATTATCAACATAATGTGTAGTCAGAGCAAAATATGAACGTGAAGTGCAAGCAGACCATCCATCACATGTAAAATAGATACGACTTGAAATAGAATGCATTGAATCAAGAGCAATTTTTTATGTTTCTTTTGCTTTAACATGCAACGCTTAGTAATAGTATACCTCAAAATATCCTTCACATTAAGATTTAGATACTGATACAAAATCCTAAGTTTTTCATGCCCAACCACACTCAAAGCATAACCATGACATAGAATAGCTTCATCAAATGAATCACAGTATTTTTTCTGATCAAAAGAACTTTTTGTACTACTATTAGGATTGTTAGTAAGAAAATCTTTGTAAGCTTGGCATTTTTCAGCATGCCTTTTAGGGTTAGATGTACCAACATAAGAATCTTCTTTATAAATTTTGGTTTTGCAATACGTACATTGGACAAAAACACCTTCAGAAAGCGTAATGAAGGTGTAATGATCCCAAACAGGAGAAGTTCTTCTCCTAAAATCTCCTAAATTTGTGGTTGTAGCTTTTCTCTTAAAGGTACGAGCTATTTGAGATAGTTGATCATTTGCATCCCCTTCAAATAAACAAATATGTATTCGTGATTGAAAAGAATAATAAAAATATAATTTAGAAATTAAAAAATGAGAGAAATATACCACTTTCACTAGGATATTTCAACTCATACATGGTTGTGTTCAATACTAAAATGAAAACATTGTGCTTTATTACACCAAAACTTACACATACATGTATGCATACATACATACATACATGCATGCATGCGTACGTACATACATACATGCATACATGCATACATACATCCATCCATTCATCCATACATTCATTCATACATACATACATACATGCATGCATACACACATACACGCATACATACACACAAATACATATATATATACACATACACACACATACATACATACACACATACACACACACATACACACATACACACACACATACATACACACATACATACGCATACACGCACACGCATGCATGCATGCATACATATTATTTGTATATATATATATATATCCATATATATAAATAAAAATTTATTATTTGCATATATTATTAATAATATATAAAAATTCTAAATCCTAAATTGTTAGCCTACAAACCCCAACCCTCGAACTTAAATTCTAAATCTTAGAGTTTAGGATTTAGGGTTTAGGGATTTTTTATATATGAATTTTATGTTTTTTAAAAACAATATATTTATATTATAACAAATATATAAAAATAAAATATTTTTATTTAAATTATATAAACTTATCCATTTGGTTCAACTAAATTATTTTATAAAAAATAATTCTATAAATAATATAAAATATGTTATTTATATATATATATATATATCAATAAAAATATATTATTTTTAAAAAACAAAAATATTTATAAAAACTATATTTATATTATAAATAATATATAAAAAACTATAAACCCTAAACTTCAAATTATAAAGTTTAGAGTTTTTATATAATATTTATGATATAAATATATTATATTTATGAATATTTTGAGTTTTTTTAAATAATATATTTATATTATAAATATTATATAAAAAATAAAAACAATACACTTTTATTTATATATATTTTATATACATAAATAATATATTTATATTATTTATAATATTATTTATTTCATAAAATAATTTGAATTAATCTAAAGTAGCTTGAGATATATAATATTTGTGGTAAAATATTATATAATGTTATGTTAATTCAGTGGTTAAGGTTTAACTTTTTTCTTAAGAGTAATATTTTCGAGTCACATATCAAAGTTTGGTGATAATCTTAAACAATTTTAAAATTCAATGGCATTTTCAACTCGAGGGTTATAATTGAGGGGTATGTGGTGTAATTTACTAAAAAAAAATAAAGAGAGAGGTAGAAAGTTTGGTTTGGTAAAAGATAACCACTCCCACACTCTCTCTCTTGCTTGTGGCAATAAATAATAATTGTGGTGTACCAAACGTAACTCCTCTCTTTTTGTTTTAATTGTTTTATTGTTTCGTTTCTTAAAAGGGGAAAAAAGAAGTCAATTCTAAAGCTGAAGCATTTGGAAACTTTGTGTTGATTGCAGAAAATGAGCAAAGAGATTGTAAAGGAAGAAGCGCCGTCGTTGTCCTGTGTTGTTTCGGCGGAGAATAGTGGCCTTGCTTCTCTGAGAAGCGTCCGATGGCGTCTTAATCTCGACATTTTACCTCCTTCTCCTTCGGTTGATGATCTTCGCAGGGTAACTGCCGATTCTCGCCGAAGGTAATACTTTCGTCTTCTTATGTCCTTTTTTTTCCTTCAGCATTTTCTTTCTAATTTTCATATGCAAATCTATTTTTTTAGTTTTACTTTGATTCATGTATATATAACACACTCCAGCTCATTCTAAGGTTAAATTTACAAAAAGTTAAGAAGAAAAGGTAACCCCGTCTTTGGGTTTTCAGAATTATAGGAATATAAAACTTTTGTTTTCTTGTCCACATTAGTTCTGAAAATTTTCCATTAAATTGCAATTGAAATTTTCTTCTTCTTTCTCCACGTTTTTGAACTAAACCATGGTAATAAATTGTGGTCGTAAAAATCACTATGTTTCTAAATTGTGGTTGCTGTGTGGCGCTGACCTTATGATGCAGCTGTTTGGGTTGCGGCCGCAATTTAATACTATGAACTGAACTAACAGTTATGGCTTCAAATCTCTGGTTTTATTGTAATCTAGATATGCTGGGTTGAGAAGGCGGTTGCTAGTGGATCCACATGTTGCCAAGGATGGAGGAAGTAATTCCCCTGATCTTGTCATAGACAATCCACTCTCACAAAGCCCAGGTAATTGTCAATGTTTCTTATTGGTTTTCTTTACGATATTGGTTAAATACTTGCATTGTTTATTCAACTGATTTTGTTTTAATTAGTACTATTATATAAATATTTACCTTGCTTTCTTATCTTGATTCATGTTGAACTTATGTAGAGGCGAATCTCTTTGCCTCCTTTTCCACCCCATCCTGGTTTGTTCTTTTTGATGCCGGGACTTGTAACTCATCTTTTTCATGGAAATTTGAAGTGTCAAATAGGTCTGGAGTATTCTTCTATGAGAAATTTAATATGGTTTCATCATACTTTACATCCGTTTCTTTTCTAAACCTTTGTTGCTTGATCTTTATTGAAACAATATCTAATTCTTCATGCAGACAGTACCTGGGGTCGATTCTTTCGGAATGCTGAACTGGAAAAAATGGTCGGCCAGGATTTATCGCGGCTATATCCAGAACATGGAAGCTACTTCCAGGCTCCTGGATGCCAGGGAATGTTGAGAAGAATATTGTTGCTGTGGTGCCTTAGACATCCAGAGTTTGGTTATAGACAAGGTTTTTTTTTTCTTATGCACTCTGCATGCTTATTTATTAGTTTCCATTCCATCACTTGTAGGTTTTGGAAAATCAAATCAGCAATGTATTGCGGCCCTCTTTATTCAGTGTTTTCAAGAATTTCAATTGCCTCTTTAGGTGAAAGCTAGTTGGACCTGATAATGCAAATTTCATTTTTAGTATGCAATGAAAAAACCATTGGAAATTGGCTCACAATATCTCAAGTCAACTAACTACTAATTCTTGCTATATTATTGTGCGAGGAATTGAGCTGGCTCTTTATCTGTTTCTCTTCCGTGCTTATTTGCAGGAATGCATGAACTCCTGGCACCTTTGCTGTATGTTCTTCATGTTGATGTTGAGCATCTTTCAGAAGTGCGAAAGATACATGAAGACCATTTCATTGACAAATTTGATGGATTGTCATTTGAAGAAAATGATGTCGCATACAATTTTGATTTTAAGAAGGTTTTAGATTCCATGGAAGATGAGGTTGGATCTCAAGGTAATTCAAAGAAAGTTAGGAGTCTTGATGAGCTTGATCCTGAGATACAGACCATCATATTGCTAACTGATGCTTATGGAGCTGAAGGTGAACTTGGTGTTGTTTTGTCTGAGAAATTTATGGAACATGATGCCTACTGTATGTTTGAGGCTCTGATGAGTGGGGCACATGGATCAGTTGCAATGGCAGATTTTTTTGCTCCCTTTCCTGCTGTTGAGTCTTACAGTGGCTTGCCCCCTATCATTGAAGCCTCAGTTGCATTATACCATTTACTGTCAATAGTTGATTCTTCTCTGCACAGCCATCTTGTTGAGCTTGGTGTTGAACCCCAGTATTTTGCACTTCGTTGGTTGCGGGTTTTATTTGGACGGGAGTTTTCACTCCATGATCTCTTAGTTGTATGGGATGAGATCTTAACAGCAGATAATATCCCACTTGATAAAGACTCTGGAAATGAAGAGAGTTCCTGTTTCAAAGTACTCAATTCACATCGTGGAGCATTAATTGCTGCCATGGCAGTCTCTATGATACTTTATGTTAGATCTTCCCTGCTTGCCACTGAAAATGCTACAACTTGTCTTCAGAGACTCTTGAATTTTCCAGAAAATATAAATCTGAAAAAACTTATAGCAAAGGCGAAGTCACTGCAAATTCTTGCATTGGATTCTAAAATCTCATCCTCATCATATACATTTGACTTGGCTTATAACCATAGCAAATCTGCAGTGAGTGGTCACAATCTTTCGTCTGGTCCATTTTCTCCAAAAACTCCATCTCTGGTGCCCGACAACTACTGGGAAGAAAAGTGGAGAGTACTGCATAAGGCAGAGGAATTAAGGCAGGATAGTTTAGACAAACAAGCTCCAACCGGGAAAAGGAGGTGGTCTGAAAAAGTAAAGCTGGTGCTATCTAGAACTGAATCTGACCCATCGCCGGCAAGAGCAGAAAACTACAAAAAGGGCCATAGGTCATCTGTCAGGCGTAGTTTGCTAGAAGATTTGTCTCGACAACTTGGCTGGGAGGAAGATACCGCGGGAGATTGTTTTGATGCTTCCAACTTAGAGGATCGTCATTCTATAGAAGTTCAGGTGGAGGAACAAAACGAAACTAGCATAGACTCTATTTGCACAGCTGAGGAAAGATGTGAGAGTGGAAGTGGAACTTCTGTTAGCGAAGAAAACTCATCTATTTTTTCTGACCCTGCAAGTTCTAGTAGTAGCACTAATGACCATGAAATTGACACAGAAAAAAGTAGCGTTGCATCAAATTTATCTTCAGATGAAATTGATGATCGCCACCTAAGTAACCCAGAAGATTCACCTCCGCCGGTTTCCTCTCCTACTGAAGATGTCCTTTTAAATTATCCGCATGAGAATGAATCTTCAGGGAAGATGGTATCAGCCTTGAAGCAAAGAAGGCATCTCTCAGGTAGGTTTCAATGGCTTTTGAAGTTGGGATGGAACAATGTCAGTCAGGAGGCATCTGATAAAGGAGTTATCAATGAGACTGCAAAATCTGTGAATCATGATAGCAAGAGCAATACAGCAGACTCATCTACTGCAGGTGCTCATCGTAATTCATCTCCCACCATCCGAAGAGATGTAGTGGACCAGAATGTAATGGGTACGCTGAAGAATCTGGGGCATTCGATGCTTGAACACATTCAGGTAATATTTTGTTTTTTCTAACTGCGCAGATGAGGAAAATACTTTAGTTGATTGAAACAGTCTAGTTTAGTATATTTTTCACGCTGCTGTGAATAGTGTGTTCGGATTAAGTGTGGAAGCAGTCTCCAAATAACAAGCTTTATAAATTATTTAGAGTGAATCTAATGAAAACATGAAGTTGAAGGGAAGTTGCATTACATGTGAAGCATGTTGTATACAACTTGATCGGTCTTATGAAGTTTTGTAGATGTATGTTGTAGGTTCACCTTGTACGCACAATTAATCCAGAAATTGAAAATGATTGAGAGTTTTAGGGAGAACAATGATGTTGGTGGTTTCTTTAGTGTTGCTACTTTTCTAGATCCCTCCCATTCCAAATCCACGCTCTACTTGTTTGTGTAATAGCATGCTTTTAGATGTTCTAGTTAACTTGGCTTTCGTCCTACGTAGAAGATTGGGATAGATAAGTGGTTGTTGATTTACTTCCTTGGATATCTTTAAATCACCTTATTTCCATATTCCATTTGCAGGTTCTTGAATCTGTCTTCCAGCAAGATCGGGTTCAAGTGGGATCATTGGACAACTTGGCTAAAAACAATCTAGTTGGCAAAGGTCAAGTTACAGCCATGACAGCTCTCAAAGAGCTTCGAAAGATCAGCAACCTTTTATCAGAGATGTAAGATTTGTTCTACTCATGAAATCTGTATATACCTTTTGTAGTTACACATTGATTTATTAATGCGAAATGAAGTAGTTTTCTGATTCTGTAATGTCTGAATAATACATGCTCGTTATGCAAATATGCGCTTCTGCTGTGATCCTATTGAAATTTAGGAGCTTGAAAGTTCAGTAGCCTAGTCTAGGGATTTGTCAGACCCGACTCGCAACCCTTTCAGCATCATCCTCTTTTCCGTTGGACCTAGACTGAGTTATGTCTAGTTATAACTAGAGTGGTCATATAAACTTGGTTATGTTGAGTCCATCCAGTTATGTTTGAATTATAGTTGCATTTTTTTACCCAACCTTGCCGTTAACTACACAGTGGTGAAGGGTTCAGGCTGATTCGAATCAAGTCGTTCCGAATTTGGTTATTTCTGTTTTATTTTCTTTTAATTATTATCATTCAAATTGGGGTTATTTTTCTTTTAATTATTATCATTCAAATTGGGGTCTTTTCGAATTTGAGGAGGGGGTGGATTCATATTCAAGGGTGGACAAGATTCAACTCGAAAAAAAAAATTGAATTATTCGACTCAAAGCAAAAATACTTGTCTTGACTTGACTAGTAATTTTATAAACTCAACTCAAAAAAATTTCAAATGCAATTTTAGTCGTAATTCTTTTTACAACTCAAACTTTATTTGAAATTCGAATAACTTAAAATTTTTAATAATTCTGAAATTAATTTTCAAGTTGAAGTTTCCAAAAATATATAGAGAGAGAGTGAGAGAAAGAAGAGAGAGAGAGGATGACACGAAAAAAAAAATATGTATGTATATTGCATATTATTATAAAAAAACTATTTAAATTGGAACTAATTAATATTATAATAACATTATAAACGTTTAAAATTAAATTTGAACAAAAATTCGACTCGATTTAAAAAATTTCTAATAAAATTTAAGTTATAAAATAAAACTTCTCAACTTTACTAACTCAAATTTTTTTTGACTCAACTCGATCTGATCGAATGTCACCCCTATTCATATGTAACTAAATTCTCAAGGAAGTATTATCAACCCATTGAAAAGAACTGTGATATGACGCGCAGTTCAATTAGCCATTGCAAAGCATAGATCAGAGTGGAAAAATCTCCTTTTTGTATTAATCGAATCAAGTTATTCAGTTACTATTTCAAATTCGAATCAAGTTTTAACTTTCACAATTTTAATATCTGAATAACTGATTAATAAACTAGTGTATATATTTTCTCAGGTAAAATTAAATAGCCAACGCCAATTTAACTTGCGTTTGGTTACACAAATATTACATGAAAAAATTAATTATTATTTGAATTTTAAAAAATTATACATAATTCAAAATAAACCATATGAAAGGAGGAGCAGGTCTTGAAGAATCAAACCGAGTAAAGGCAATGTTGTCAAGGGCACAAGGCACAATCTAGGCAAATAAAACCCTTATATTGCCTGAGGCACAAGGCACAAAACAAAAACCCATATATTGCCTCAGGCACAAGGCACAAAACAAACATTCGCTCAAGTGAAGTAAAGCACAATATGTATGAATTTTTGTGTATATAATATTAGGGGCGAGCAAAACTCGACTCGACTCGAGGCAAAAATACTCGACTCGTTTTGACTCGACTCGAAATTTCATAAACTCGAATAACTCGAAAAAATTTCAAATAAAGTTTGAGTTGTAAAATAGAAACTCGAATAACTCGAAATTTTTAGTAATTAGTGGATTTATTTTTATGTTCGAGACGAGTCCCTCTATTTTTTATGATATATACACACTGATATATAAAAATATGAAAAAATATTGTCACATGTAAAAAAATATATATGTTCATATCTTATATGATTAGAGAAATGAGTTTAAATTGGAATCAAACCCTACTATAACATGATAAATAATTACAGTTAAATTTTTATAGGAACTCGAAAACTCGACTCGACTTGAATTTCTTAAACTCGACTCGAATCGAAAAAAAATTCAAATAAAGTTTGAGTTGTAAAATATGACTCGTCAACTCGAATAACTCGAAAATTTTTGACTCGATTCGACTCGATCGAACGCTCAACATATGCATCAATTAAGAAATCAAGTAGGTTGTGCAAGTTAGCTGTAAATATTCATATCCAAGAAAAAAGGAACAAGTATTGTGCATGAAATTCTTTTGATCATGTTACCCAAATAAAGTCAAGGAAATCTATAAGACACAACGAACATTACATCATAGTAATTTTATATTTAATGGTATCGCTTCTACTTTTAATTTATTTAAAGAATATTTTAAGACATTCAAACTAATTAGTGATTAACATTCTCATTTATTAAGTATTAGAGCCTCGGAGTAATTAATAAGACCAGCTATTTCAGTTATAGCTTTTTGATAAGATTAACCATGGAGTCTTGAGTTACTGACATTTGATAACCAAGTAGAAAGAGTCAGCAAGTGGGTAAGAATTTGAATGTTCTTTAATCTGACATTCTTGAGCAAAGAAAAGAGAATATGAGGAAAGATCCCTAAGCTTCACATCTAGATTGCATTAGACAATAAAGAAGAAATGGAACCAATGGTTCCATCTAAGTCACACTTAAAGTTGATTGGATCACACGATCACAATGTGTAAAGCTAGAAATTATCAGACCGCAATAGACGGAGTACATTGGTTAATACAGAAGCCTAGTGCACATACAAACTTCATGGTGGAAATGAGCTTAATATCTTATTGGTGTATGAGTGTTGTTATTCATATGCTAAATTATCATATATATGTCCCACATGTTTATGTTATCATGGACAAACTGTCCGGATAAGTTTGGGAAATGAAAAGCAAACTTAGATTCCGATCCCTAATGCACATTAGCATTGCTAAACTCAAGGTAAAAGAGAACCTAAGAAACATGGTGTGCAAGTGTTGTATGTTAATTCACTCTTCACCCTTTCATTCTTGTTCCTTCATTGCAAGCTTCATGCACTAGCTTCTGCTAGAATAAGATATTAAGCTCATTTCCGCCGTTCTTGATGACAATTATGGAACAGAAACACCAGGGGCCACAGATTTAAGGCTACTTCTGGTCTAAGTTCTTGAAAAAAACAAAAGGAAATTGAATTAGAAATAGAAATAGGCTACAAAAATAGCTACTGACATTGGAGCCACATCCTATGCTAAGAAAACCCAGTTCCAAAAATTCTTGCCTTCATTTTATCTAAAAGGTATACCTTAGCATAGTGCGTCAAAGAAGTCGAGCACATACACTGCTTAAACCTTCTAATTCAATATAGGCCTTGTTCTAACATCTTCCGAGATGAAAGTTGTTCGAGGTCTCTGGTATCAAATATCATTGAATAAAGGCCTTGCTTTTCATGCCAGCAGCACTCAAAATGGATGACCAATCCCAATGCTAGGAGGACGACTACCCTGTATGCAAGAGCAACTTCGAATATGCAGTTTGAAAACCAATATATACCCAAATACACAAATTTATGGTAGGATCACTAAGCTTCTAAATCCTAAATCCTAAATTATGCTAAAACCAGCAGAGAAACAACGTAGGTTTCACAGTCACTCTAATGGAACTAAATGCCAGTAAGCAGGCAGAACATTTTGAATTTTCTTAGAGCCAGTTAGTTTCAACATTAGTATTCCATATAGTAAGTCTAGTACGAATTCATAACTTAAACAATTCCAAACTCAATAAACCAACAAGCATTCACTTACCATAACATGAAAACAATACCCCAAAAAAAGTAAATCATGAAAGGTGAAAGCATCCAAATTAGCAGTCACAATAGCAAAAGCCCTAACCTTGGAAATGCTTTCATCCATTAATCAATTCTAGCGGTTCCGCTCGGCAGGCAACGGGCGATTAAACCCGCCTCTTCGATTCATATACTGTCTGGGCTGCCGCTTAGTCACAGCCCTAACTCCACTCACATCAGCTCCAGGTACATGTTTCCCTTTGGTGGAATCAAAACCAACTGGAATCCCTAAATTCTTCATCATTTCCATCTCATCCTCCTCTCCTGCAACCCCATTCTCATTCTCATTATCAATGTTTCCTTTCTTTTGCTGCTGCTCTTTAGCTATCTCATCCACAAAATCGGACACTGCCTTTTGCCTATCCTTCTCCCTTTCCTCGCTTTCATGGCGGTGACGTTTCCTAGGGGGTTCAGCAGATGGTGTTCGGTGCCGGTGCCGGCTCCGGGGATGAAGGTGGGAGGAGCGTTCCGGGGAGCGCGTACGAGAACGGGAGCGTGAACGGTACCGTTCACGGTCAGGGGAACGCGTAGAAGAGCGCGTGTGACGAGATCGGGTGCGCTCCGGAGTTCGAGATCTCTTGCTCCGCGTCCGTTCCCTGTCTCTTTCTCTATCTCTTTCTCGGTCGCGAATATCTCTGTCGCGTCTGCGTTCTCTATTGCGGTCACGGTCGCGCTCTCGGTCTCGGTCGCGGTCCCTATCGCGTTGCCTGTCGCGGTCTGACATTGCGGTGGATAGCGGTGGTTGACGGAAGGGATGGCGCCCAGTAAGCAAAGGGGAATAGAAAAACGGGAACTGCGATTTTATTAATTCTCCAAGGCGGATAACCCTGTGATTTTTTTTTAATAAAAAAATTAGCTTTGGGAGCGTCTGAAATTAACACTTCTTACAACAAAATAAATTTAACTAGGGTTGACTACTCTTGAGTTTATTCCTTCGGCTTAATACCCATTTCAGTCCCTGTACTTTACTCAAATTTTCACTTTTTTAACTTATCATTCTTTTTAATCTGCCCATCAACCTTTATTTTTACAAAATCATAAAACAAGCTTTTATTCAAACAAGCAAAATAAATAACAAGCATATGGGCTCAAACATAGACTCGAAACAAGAAAAGGCGACATAGACCTAAAGCATAAACAAGTCCAATGATCAGAGGGTTCTTGAAACCCTAGCAAGGGAACACTGAAAATAGGCGGCAATGAAAGCCAACGACAACAAAGGGTGGAGCCGAACTTTCGGACCATAAAAATGGTCCACCAATCAGGAAGACCTTGATGATCAGATAAAATCGATGAGTATTTCGAGGAACTGAATTGATTAGAACAATATAAGCAGACACAAGATGCCGATAAGGAAGAGAAAAGCTTCGAAATGATAGATCCGCCGCTTGAGGAGCAAGGGACCACCAAGTAAGTCGTAGAAGTAAAAGTGGATTTCAATGGTGGTTGAAAGTTAAGGAGGAGCATCTGGGGACCTGAGCCAACTAGTCGTTCAAAGTTGAACTGGAGGCATAGATAGAAAGACAACGAACCCTCAGAAGTCTTTGTCGCTGGGCTTAAAACCTTACCTTTGCAACATGTTGAGTTGATTAATCAATAGAAATGGCCAAGGTAGAGTGAATTGATAATTAAAAATTTGGTAGAAGCAAATTGCAAAAAGAAAAAAAATTTGCACAAGTAGTTAGAGTGGTTCAACCTTCTAAACAAAGTTTACATCCACTACCTTAGCTATCCACACTAATGATTTTCACAAATTCACAAATTTGTCTTTTCTTTTTAGCTAAAGAGATAACCTCACAAACACTTAGACTTATACCCCAAAGTCTAGTAATCCTTTTTTCCTAAAGGTAGATACAAAGAAGCAAACTATGAAATTCTTTTAAAGGAGGGTCGTTTGCACAATTCAAAGTTCACTAAAACTTCAAACTTGATGAAAAAGGAAATACAATAAGAATCACTCAAGTGGGTTACAAGAATTTTGCAATTTAAGCTTAAAGATGTTGGATATGTGCTTGAATATTTTTGAATGGTTGTATTGTTGTGGAAGAAGCTTTAGACACTTATTTTTATATCTCTTCATTGATTTCTGTTTGGGTTGTTTAGAAATTGAATAGAGCCGTTGGGCTACAATTTTTCCGTATTAAATGTTGTCTGGCAAGTGTGAGTATCGGTATGTGAGCTTTCGTACCAGTACCTGCTTAGAATAAAAATAGATGTTGCAACAATGTGGTACCGCTACTCATTTTACTAATTGGAATCCTTAAAAGACTTTGTGGACATACTATATCAATACGACATAGGCCGTACCGATACTCAGAGCACATTTTCGATTACAGATTCAAAAGGTCGTATCGGTACGCATATTGCCGTACCGATACTTGTAAGCCATATTGAATAAAATTGATTTTCAGTAGCAAAAATCTGTACCGGTATGCCATAGGCCGCATCGATACTTAGTTACCAAAATGATTTGTTTGAGTACCAAAACATTTAAAAAAAATTGAGATTAAAAATATTGACTTAAAAAATTATTTAAGTTCGAATGCTTGTCAATTTGTGAGTAAATTCAAGTACCTTAATATTTTATTTATTTGTAATTAAGTCATTGTTATATCAAAATCAAATATAGGTTTAACACAATACATCATAAAACCAATGGAGATCTCAAAAGGCATCAAAAAAAGAGGACTCTATCGAACGACTAAAAAGTTCCACAAACGAAGACCAAGCTCAAAAAAAAAAAACAGACAAACGATGACAAGAAGACATAGAAAAAGAAGGAATCAAAGGAAGGACGTCCCCTGACATAATCAAACCCATCGGAGAAGAACGACCTAAGAATTGCAAAGTGAGAGAGAAAGATCAAGACTTCCCCTTGCGAAATCTATCCCCTTCAACTTTCATCCCATTATTACATTTATTCTTTAATATTTTTGTTAAAAAGTATTGATGTAGTCCATAGTCCAATAATATTCTTCCATGTGTAATAAAAATTAAAATTTTCAATAAAAGCATACTAATGTAAAAAATACACTTTAAAAAAAATTAATTAAAATAACGTTTTAATTTTTAATAATTTTGATATTTTTATGTTTTCAAAATTTATATTTTTAAAAATAGTCAATTATATAATAATTGAAAATTATATTTATATAAAATATAGAATATTTATTGAAAATATAAAATATTTATTTTATATTATAAAAAAATAATTGTGTTGGTACTCATAAACGACTAATTTGGCTCAAAAACCATTTTTAATAACTATATAGGGTTTTGGCTCCCTCCAACAAATATTTGGAAAAATGACCCCCAAACTTGCCACGTCGTTAAACCTCGCGTTCTGTGGGAAGCGAGGCTTGACATCACGTTCTGCAGAGCGCGAGGTCCGTCTACGTGGCCTCGTTGTTTGAATTAACGGTTTTTTAAAAAGTCGCGTTTTGCAGAACGCAAGGTCCTCGAGAATTTGAAAGGGCGGCTGAATATATCGCACATACCTCGCGTTCTGCATAACGCGAGTTCTGTTTGATTTTGGGTTCAAAAACAAGGGTGGGTAGGCATGTTCGAGCCCAATTTCGGACTTATAAATCGTAATTTTTTTGCGAAGATCGAGTTTGGGTTCGTAGTACTGGAAATTCTCTATCGTATGACACCAAAACTGTAAATTTCCGTTCATTCTAAACTCGCTTAAAATGGCTTCCAAAACCCTATTATATCATCTTTCTTTTTGAACGAAATTGCATTTGAACAACAATTGATAATTTTGGTTTAGCAATTGCATAAGAAAAAAAACTGAAATTAAATAAACATTTAAAAGTTAAAAAAAACCAAATGTCTGGAATAAATATATTAGAAACATAAGTTAAGTTCAAAGGCATTAGAAAAAAAGGCTAATGATGTCTATGTCCACCCGTTCCGCAGTCGGGTGGACGACAATCCCGATCTGGATTCCTCCGAACATGCTGTGCTGCATCCTCCTGGTCCTGATCCTTATGAACATCATCTGCGATACGATGACATGTGCTGGTCCTGGGCGGGGAGTAAAACAAGCAACCCGGCGGCGTTTGCAAGACAATGCTATAGTCAAACTAAGATGCCAACGGTGGAATATCGATCATCGGAGGACCACTCGTCGGCATATGGGGACGGTAGGCTCTGAGAAGCCGAAGTCGGGTGAAGGCCTCATATGCTGGAAAGTCGAAGGACCGCTCAAATTCTGAAATGTTGTGGCAGAAGATGAGGCCCCTGCAGTGTCAGTCCGCGGTCTCGGATCGCGCTGCCTCGACTGGCTCTGACTCGCTCGACGTGTGGGGCGTGGGCGGTTTCGGGGACCTTGGGGAAGCTGTCGCTGGCGCTCCTCGGGAGTAAGGATATGTTGCTTCCCATAGTTCCCATACCACTGAAAGTAATCGAAATTGACCGAAAGGGACCAATCTAGAATGGGTCGAAGGATGCGTGGGAGACGGGCAAATTAGTCATCCCAAAGCTAAATCTAGTCAGCATGGTAAATGGCCCAGGCAATCTCCGTCTTCCCCTGGCGCGTCAGATGGTGGAATTGGTCCAAATTTGGTGGATCCTCTTGCGGAATCCCTTGGACATACCCGAACTGTCGGAGAACCCAATCCGTAGGATGCCACACGACAATTTCATAGTTGATCAGCGGTACTCGTGCAAGCCATACGTGCTGGTCACGCGAAATCTCGGGTGGAGTAATATGTTGAATCACCTCATAAGCGTAGGGCATCCACACGAACTTTAAAAAAATTATAACGTTTCTAACGGTTATATGAAATATTTTTGGAAAAAAAGTAAGAAAAAAATCAAATGAATTTTTGGATTACCTGATCGTTCGTCAACTTATCCATAACAAGCCTGTAGTCTTCTTGGGTTTTTGGCAGGCCATGGTGGGTTAGTGTTTCGCTCCACCTATCATTAATGGAAAATAAAAAAATGCGTTAAATAAAATAATTTAAAAATAAAATAAATAAAATAAATTGAATATTACCTTTGAAGAAGCGGAAATAAATAGGTGCGGGCTGTCTAGGCTGCGGGCTTAAAAAAGGCATCCAAAACCAAGCCCAAGATTGAAGGAGTAAACAACATCCTCCAATAGCTGCTCTGGCATGGTCGACGTTTCTGCAGAGCTCTTTAAAAAAGAAACACCAAAACAGCTGCTCCCCAACATTTTTTCCTAGCTTCATCGAAATTGGTAAGATTATAAAGCCACATCACGTGCACTTTCGTGCGGGTTTTGTCTGGCATTAATACCCCGCCGATAATGCGCAAGATGTGGGCACGCGCAAACCGTTGTGAAAATAATAAATATTTAATAAACGAAATATATTAAAAATGGTAAAATTGGTGAAAAAAAAGAAAAAAAAATACCTAGAGTGTTGCCTCATCCGCATGGGGGGGTTTCAAATTCAGCCTCCAAATAAGATAGTTCTATTTTCCCACCGTCCCACGCATCCGCTGGGGGCGCCACTCCCATTATTTCAGCAAATAGATCTGGCCAACTAGCCAACGCCACACCCGTAATAATGTTATCGTTCGTAGGCAATCCCAGATGATAAGCAACATCCTCCAGCGTTATTGTTGCCTCGCCTATCGGGAAATGAAAAGTGTGCGTCTCTGGCCTTCACCGTTTTATTAGCGTGCTAATCAACGATGAGTTACACTTCACACCCGCTAAGATCCTCGCTACGTGGCCAAAACCAGTTCGATCAATCCACGTCATAACGGCGGGATCAGGTGCGTTGTTGATACAGTTAAGGTAACAAGTTAACCGACGTTCGTATCCCTTCAAAAATAAAAAAACAAAAAATAAAATATTTGGCAAAATGCGTGTAAAATAAAAAAAAGAAAAAAAATAATACCTCGTTCGTTGTCCTGAAATAGTTACAACAGTGATTCGTGTCGTTGCGTAAACCCGACATTGTATCGAAAGAAAATTAGATAAGTGTAGTGAAAACTGAAGAAATCGCGTTTTCTGGTTGATATGGGGGTAGGACCACCAATTTATAGAAGAGCTCGCGTCCTTTGGGATGCGATGTTAATGAACCTCGCGTTCTGGGAAACACGATATTCTAAAGACCTCACGTTCCATAGGACGCGAGGTTCATTGAAAAGACGTGTCACGCAACAGACGCGTGAACTGAACGGGCAGAAGGGACCTCGCGTTCTGTACAACGCGAGTTTCCAAAGAACTCGCTTTCTACAGGACGCGAGGTCATGGGATTTTTAAAAGAAGACCTCCCACGCGGGAAAGTCATTTAATATCCTATTAATTATATATTATTATTATTATTGTTATTGTTATTATTAAATAAATAAATATAATAATGAATTTATTAGCAATAATAATTTATATTACGATAAAAATAAAACATTATTATTATTATTTATTAAAAATAATAATATTTTTTTACAATTAAACGAATTTGAGTATTTCATAACAATTGAATTTATAAAAAATCATAGTTACACCGAACCCAACATTTCTTAAAAGATCCCCAAATTATTCAGACGGTGATGATCATCAGGAAGGTGGATTTCGTGATGATATTTGTTTGGAATGACAAGCAACCTGGCCTTTCAGCGTATTATGGGTACCGTAAAAACCCGTATTTAACTTTTGGTAAAACCCGTTCATGTCTTCCAAATTCCCAGATTCCCGAATATTGCAATTTGTTGATGTCGAGGAAGAGCGATGAAAAAATTACGCATAGTTAACCCAAGATGACGTATATATGCAACTACAAATAACAACATATCGCAATATTCGGGAAATTAGTTTGAAAATAAACTTCCCAAATACGCGATATGTTAACATTAGTAGTTGCAATCGAAAATTGTTGACGTGGATATGGTGACGTATATATGCAACTACAAATAACAACATATCGCAATATTCGGGAAATTAGTTTGAAAATAAACTTCCCAAATACGCGATATGTTGCTATTAGTAGCTGCGATCGATAATTGTTAAAATTGATGGGTGGATGGTCCTTCCCTCTCCAAGAGTTGGCTATTTATAGATTGATGGGGATATGCTGATGTGGCAAACTTGCGTTTTTTAGAGCGCGAGGTCTGTTGAAACTCGCGTTATACAGGACGCGAGTTTACTGCAAAATTGCTTTATTCAGAAAGCGAGGTTGGTCTATATATTTGCACGCCGATGGATTTTCGTAACCAGCGAAGTTGTTTCATGATTTTGTGTTATGCTGCATTTTTGAAGTTGGAGTTCTTATGTATTTTCTGTTCGTTCATGATAGTTGGAGTTGTGTCATGATTTTGTGTTTCGCTGGGTTCAGACCCCCGCATGATACGTTGATTGAAGAATACTTACCAACATATCGCAATATTCTGGAGCGTGTGGCCGTCTGCCATTTGTCGTCAAGAAGTGCCTAGAAAGTTTTCATTTAAACTTTTCTAGAGACTCTTGAGGACTCTTTTGTGAAGTTCGCCGCTTGCCCTAACCATCTTGGGGACTCTTTTCTGAAGTCTAGAGTGAAGGAAGCAAGGGCGGATTCAGATCGACCATGTTGCATATGCAACCCTATTTTGCTAATGCGGTCGATGCCGATTACATTTGCTAATGTGGATCAAAGCTGCTACCATTTCAGAAGATGATGATTATCGCGATCGCTTCTTTGACTCTGTACTTTTTGCATATATTGTATAAACTTTTTGCAGATATTGTATCGACTTGTTGAATTTACTTATTAAAGAATA
Organism: Hibiscus trionum; assembly: GCA_030270665.1. Taxonomy (NCBI): domain Eukaryota; kingdom Viridiplantae; phylum Streptophyta; class Magnoliopsida; order Malvales; family Malvaceae; genus Hibiscus; species Hibiscus trionum. Next base: position 30,959,438 of record BSYR01000026.1, on the reverse strand, counting down.
CTTGTTGAAAGTTTTGTTAAATGAAATGCGAAATAAATTTTTCATTCGAATTAAATTTACTTATGTGTTGTTTTTCCTTTACTATAAATACCCACTGATTCCACCATCATTTACTCATTCCTATTTCTCTAAAAACACCCAACGCTAATATTTGCTCCTCTTATGGCAAAATTTCACGCAACATTTTATTTTCTCGGTACTTATTTTGAATCAACAATCACCAGCAAAATGTCACTCAAAGATTTAATACAGTTGTCAGCAAGCGAGGTTAGTAAACGCACCGAGAAACAGATTTCTTCCTTGGAATGTCGAATCCCAACACCGTCAGCAAACGAAACGCACTACGTTATGAAGCTTACGAACGAAACAAATGTTCGTAACATGTATGACCAGCTCAATTCCGTTGGAGCTAAATACGTCGATTTAAATGTTAATTTTGATGAGGTCAACGCAGACGAAGGTAGTATGTCTGCACCCGTACAACCTGCTCCGACCAATGAACAAGCTCCGTCTTCACCGGATGTTGATGCGGTTGCCGACGAGCTGCAGCTTTTTATGTACAGGCGTAGACAAAGAAAACAACAGTTGATCGAAGAACTAAACTTAAGTTCAGACGTGTCCACTGACTACGATCCCAAACTCGATGTTCGCTAAAAATATACGATTTACAAGCCCGAAATTGGGCTCGAACAGGCCTACCCACCTTGTTTTTCAAGCCAAATTCGCACAGACCTCGCGTTCTGCATAACACGAGGTCTATGTGATATATTCACCCGCCCTTTCAAATTCTCGGGACCCCGCGTTCTGTAAAACACGACTTTCTAAAAAACCGTTAATTCAAACAACGAGGCCACGTAGACAGACCTCGCGCTCTGCAGAACGCGATGTCAAGCCTTGCTTCCCACAGAATGCGAGGTTTAACGACGTGGCATGTTTGGGGTCATTTTCCCAAATATTTGTTGGAGGGAGCCAAAACCTTATATAATTATTAAAAAGAGTTTTTGAGCCAAATTAGCCCTCATAAACACCCGACGTCAAGTGTCGAGATCAGAATAAATAAAAGAGTGTGAACAGTGTAACACAAAGGTGACAATGCACGCGGACCACAATGCGTAAAACCTCCAGCGAACCGCGGTACAATAACCTTTACGAACCACAACATGCGAACACTACTCAAATCACGTGATTGACATCCACACTCAAATTACAATAACTTAACTCACCATTCACCAAGACAACCAATTAACACTGTCCACTCCCATTCTAATCCTTTTTAAGGGGATCATTCACCTCAAAATCAGGGGCCTCCTCATAACTCACATATGATCCCCCTACTGAGACCCAAGCTCTCAATCTCCATCATCCAAACAACCGTAAACCAGGATCCAAGAGGGTTGCACATTTTGGGAATCAATAATTGGTGCGGTGAGCGTGGATTCACACTTGAAAGGCTCCCGTCTTTTTCAAAGCAACACTCGTGGAATCTATGCCCTAAAACGACCCACCTCATCGCCTTCTTCCAGGATGCCCGCAGCGTCTCCGGCAACAGCTTGTTCGGAGTCGAAATTGACAACTTGCATGTTGTTGGTAGTCCAAGATTGTTAGTTTTTTAAGCCTCGAATTGACCCCGGCGTCCAGTGTTAGAGATTGCAAACCTCGAATTAACAAAGAAATGGCTTTGATGAAGCTAGGATTGCATGCAAGCGAGATGTGAGTTCGGTTGAAGGGAATAATGAGTCTGGGATGTTCATAATCACTGCCTTGAGGGCTAAGGGTAGATTCAAGTCAAGGACGCACGAATTTGGGTTGAAGATTCCGATGCAGTAAATGAAGCTGTTGAATTTTTGTTTTTGGACTTGTTGCAGCGACCTTTAAAGTTTGATGAACATCAGCAGGTTCTCTTGTTTTATATCCGAACAATCTGATTGCATGGACTGTTTGAACTTTCTGTTAGCATTATTTGTTCTCCTTCTCATCTTATCGGCAATTGTGGAAACTTTTATACTGTGTTACACTTTTACATCATTCATTCCTGGTCATGTGAGTGGTGGGACGCACTCGCGAAATGGTTGTTTTGTAATCGAAGCTTTCATTCCATTGTATCTCGTCTTCACATCAATCTGGAATTATAAGGTTTATTATGTCTATGGGTTTATGCCGCTGGTCCTCACAGTAGTGGGAACATATTTCCTGCTAAATGCCAAGAGCTATCATTGGTATCTGCTGCCTCAACCGCTGTTTTTGTGTACTTATACTCGATATACTGCTACTCTGTGACTTCCAAACATGCTTCTACTTTGGATACGCTTGGATGTTTTATCTTGTTTCGGGAATTCTCTGCAGAATCGTTGGTTTTCTCGGTTCGATGACCTTTTCAGATCTTCTATAATTGCAAACCTTAAAGTTATGAATGTCAGCCCTGAGATGGTGTTTTAATTTCCAGAAAGCTGGTATTTTTGGCTTCGGTATTATTGCTTTGGTGATTCTCAGCGGTAGACCAAACTTTGATGAAAGGTCTCCTGAAGAAAACTGAAAGCTGATCTCAAATGATTGGGTTGATATGGTTTGGGAAGTTTCCTTAGCGTATTCCTTTTCTCATAAATTTGGTTGGTTGTCTTGAAATTCCTTTGCTACTTATCTATCATCTTGCAAAACCACAGTTCTTGGCTTCTTGCCACAATGTATTTGTGCTTATCTATTATTTGATGAACTGAGAAACTTCAAAGAGTTCATTTCTAACACCTAATATATTCTCATAGCGTTTTGTCTTATCAACTCTGTATTGTCATTCATGATTCTGTTATAGCAACAGCTTGTTTTGCAGTGTCATTCTGTTCCCTATTGCAATCACTTTCTGCACAACATGGTGGTTGTTTCACTTTGTTTATGGCTTTTTCTCTCCAATTTATGATCATCTTGGCTTTGATATATTTTCTGAGCATTTCCCTTAGCAGCTAAGAGCATCTTTTTTGCCTTTCCCATCTGGACCTGTGCACTTGTTTCATGATTTTTTTAAAAATCTTTTACACTGCCCTCCCCCCCCCCTTTTTTAGATGTTTTCCTTTTGGCTACTTCTGCATGCATAATACTTCTTAGCATGCTACATATAGAATTTCTTTTTCCCAGACTGATAGTATTGGAAATAAATACATGCACACAAATGCATGCCTTTGCAAATAAATGATCTACCCTTATCTCCTGTATCTAAATATGGAAGATGAAGATATTGTGGAAGATGGGGTATATTGTTGCTGCATAGGTGCTTGAGCATGAAAAAGTGGCAGATGAAGATATTGTGGCTGCAACAGAGCTTGTTGTGACTGCAGCTGAGTTTTGCTGATTGTATTGTGGCTAAGGTGAATTGTAATTCCATTGTCTTTGATTATAAGCGCCTTGGGACAAATTATTCACATATCGGAATGTCCCAATAAATTGACCAAAATTCTGATTTCACCAACATTGTTGATTGCGTGCAGCAGCATTATATGAATTTCCATAAGAGTTCTGGACAGTCTTCATAAATGTGGTTGTCACCGCAAATCTCACAGCTGAATGTAGGGACATCGACTCTTTGGATTGCTCTAGGCATTTTCTTGAATTTGATCGTGTTGACAATTCTTAAATTTTTGCCGAGAATGCTGCATAAACATCCTCTTTAGACATTATGCAATCTCGAATGGTTCGACGTCTACCCTCCATTATATTTGTTTCTCTTTCTACGTCTACCCTCCATTATATTTGTTTCTCTTTCTTTATACCTCACCTAAAAAAATTAACAAAACAAAAGAAAATAAAGTTAGTAATAATAAAAAAAATTGCAGTGGCAAAAATAAACACCAAATGAAAAACGTCCCGAGCAACAGCGTCAAAACATGATCGGTGAAATGACGCCGCACGATTTGTGCAAGCGAACACACTTGATGCAAGTATAGTTGGCAGGTTGTTCCTGTCGGATATCGATCCTACGAGGACGTTTCTTCGAACGCCTACCAATGTTAGTGTAATAAGTAAGAAAAATAAGGTAAATGTGAAAGGTAATGACGAAGCAATGAGAGCTAAATGATATAGATAATGTCACAACAATATAGATAATGTCACATCAATGTATTGAGATAAAACAGAAACAATATAATGATGGCAGTGGGGTTCCTTCGATGATTCATCAACAAAATAACGAATACTAGCAAGAAACAAAAGAAAAGATGATTGTCATTACAATAAAGTACAAGAAAATCTTACCAACCTCGACTTCTACCATTAATCAAATACATATATGAGCCCACTCACCACACCACTCAATGATGGCTAATAAGCACAAGAACAATTGAGTCAACTTTCGTTGTACTCCTATGTAACTTCTGTTGTCATAATTGTTAACTTGAACCGTCACTGCAACTCTCATTGACAGTGGCTGCAATAAACGCATTCGTGCATAAAGACATTCAAACCCAAAGATCAAAAGATAGAGGAAAAGCTTAAAAAGATAAATATTCAGTCAACATTCATACAATATTTTCATACAAAATGAAATTAAATCATAATCATCAACGTTTAAACAAAAGAAACATTAAAAATTGAATGAGGGGAAAGCTATCCTTAGCTAACTCGATTGCTCTTTGATGCTTTAAAAAGTACATTATAAAAGATTTCTTTTATAGCGTACTATCTCATCGTGGCTACTTAATTCTGCATCAGATTTACCTTGGTTTCCCCATGAAAGCTTTAAGCCGCCATAGCCATCAAGAGAAAGCTCCAAAACCAAGAAAAAAGATAATAAGATATGAGCCTCCCCTTTTAGGGTAAGATCATATGTATATATATCCTTATCACTTTTCAATGGAGTGTTTATAGGTGTTCTTCATAGATTTTTTAGATAAAATTTTGTATAGGACCGTTGTACTAATGGATAGCTCATAATTCTTTGATCTTATTCTGACAGCTATCATTGTGGCGACAATGACTGTTTCATTGCACCCACATCATGTCTGGACAAAATTTGTTGTAACTAACTACCAGCTCATTGTCTTTTGATCTTGTCTTTTTGACAACTGTCAATGCTACGATAGTCTTGAGCGTAATCTAAACAATGCTTATGCAATGACACCAGTATTGCAGCAACATCCCAATGCGACTACAGCCCTAGCTGCAATTCTGGAAGAACTCATGCATCAACATTAGCAGCAAAATGTGATAAATTAAAGGATAATTCACGAAATAGCTACTAAGTTAAGAAAATGCAAATACAAAAATAAAAATTGCATGCAAAGGATAACATAATAGGGACAAATTAATCAACAAATACGGTGAAAACACATGTCTTATAAAGTACCATCAAACAACAAGAGGAAGAAGAACGGACACGTAAACGTAAGAATGGGTGAGAACGTATCAGTCGTACTTAAGAAGAAACTTCCTAAAAAATTTAAGGATTCGGGTATGTTCACTATCCCTTGTCAAATCGAAAGTGTTAAATTTGAAAAATCCATGCTTGATTTAGGGGCATCCATTAATGTTATGCCTTGTTCTATTTATTCTCCGAAGGGTCATCTTAAAGAAACAAGTGTGATCATACAACTTGTTGATCGATCCAATGTTTATTCGAAGGGAGTCTTGGAGGACGTTTTAGTGCAAGTCAATGGACTTGTATTTCATGTCATTTTTTATGTCTTAGATATGAAGAAAAAGATACCTCTAAACCTAATCTAATCTTGTTAGGAAGACCATTCATGAAAACACCAAAGACAAATATTAATGTACATCATGGATTTCGATGTCGTTTTTTGTCCAAGTCGAAATTGGTCAGGCCTTCAAAACCTTGTGAAACGTTTAGAGTGACCATCGGTCGTTTTCAGTTGGGTACAACCAAAAAACTGTAATACTAGTTTGTGTTAATATTGAGATCATCATCGGGTTTGAGAGTTAGTATGAGTGGGGAAGGTTGAAGCACCCCCACTATGCCCATAAATTATTACCTAAGGGTTCATGTTGTCTTTAAAAAAGAATCTCCAAACCACGGTTAATAGCACTACTAGTGAAAATGATAACAACGCAAGCAAAAAATGACGAGACATGCTAAAAAATGCAAATGCATAAAAGAAAACAATTAATTAGAAAAACAATAAAAGAAAATCGATTCACCAATTAAAACAATACCTTGATCTAATAAATTAATTCAAATTTCTTAATCAAGTCCAACTTAATCACACGATCAACTTATTAAACTAACATGTCAAACAATGACCCAAATGCAAAAGAAGTTAAATTCTAAGGCTCAACTGTTAGCTAATGAATCTATTTAGGACCTAATTAAAAGAGACCTAAATCTAAAATCCAAATTTTAATCAATCTAAACTGAATTAGGACCTAATCATGCAAAAAAGGGATCTGAATGCAATGCATGCATATGTAGATTAACTAAATATGTAATTAACCCAAACAACTTAAATGATGCAGGCCATGTAAGGGTTAGACATACGGGATGGACATGCATTTAATGCATTCTATTTCCTTTTTTTAAACCCATTTCTTCTATTTTTAAAGCTAACCTTAAAAGAGATTAAAGTTTTCTCTTTACTCTCAGCACACATGCACACAACATCCCCGATCGTCAACATTCGGCTAACGTCTACCGCCGTCAACATTGGTCGTTTGACACCAAAATTAACCAGCATGCTCGCCCTAACTTCCTAAGCTCGAGTCTAATCTCGGTTTCTCTAGAAAACACCTCCAAGACCATGTATTTTGCCAAGAACGTTCTGGATTCTCCTTCGTCGATCTCCCAAATTCACCGTCAGATCCGGCTGGATTTAAGATATGTGGTTCTCCGCGACATGTGCTTCGTCTTCACCGTTTGGTTCGCCAAAATAAGCCTCTGATCCCCGGCGACAAACTCCAGTCGAATGGGTAAGTACAATTTTCTTTTTGCTTTTTCCTCATTCCCGATTTTGATGCTTATTTCTTCTTTGTTTCTTGTTTTTTTATTCCCCTTTGGTTTTGCAGGGTCAGTTTCGAGCGAGGGTTTAAAATGGTAAGTGTTTCGGTGATATAACGATAGTGTCATTGAGTCGAGTGATGGAAGGAGTAGTTGATGGTGGCAGGAATGCTTGAGAGCTGTTGGGTGATGCTGGTTCGAGTGATAGTGAGGTTGTAACATCTCGGAAAATAGGTTACAAGATTTGAGTAAATTATCGGAATCGGGTTGGAATTTTGAGTTAGGCTTTAGCTAATTAATTAATTCTGGAAAATAATTTTGGTTGATTAAATTGGTTTCCGATAAATTCATCGTGACAAATATTTTTTGAAAGTATATTTAATGAGTTTGTCAAAGGACGAAATTGAACTTAGGTAATTTTAATTGGGTTGATTTAATATTAAATTAAATATTTGCTATTTTGCAAAAGGTTGTAAAATATTAATAATGAAAATATTGTAAAAAGAACTAAAGTTTGATTTTATGGGATTATTTGGTGCATTTATTAAATAACCACCTATTTCTAACTAGAAAATGACGATGGTTATTATCGGAATATGAGATTTTGTTTTGATTTGTAGGATATGTCATGGGGTATTTTTATAAAGTGCTTATCTTCATGTGGTTCTATTTATGTTGACCCTTGCATTTTCTCATTGAAGTTGTTAGGCACTTGGACGTTTTTTGGTTAGGCGACGAGGCGTTAGAGTCGAGGCGTTAGCAACGAGACGATATCGAGTTGGTGAGTGCAAATATGAGTGGTTCTTCAAATAAAGTTTGAACTAAGGTTTGGGGGTTTGGTTATAGCCTATCAAGCTTAACTAAGCTCGGAAATAAGTTTTCCTAATTTTACTAATAAACTTTTGAAATGCCATATAAAAGCATGATTTAATTTAGTTGTTTTGGAAAAATAAGTTATGAAAGCCTGTTGTTTTTGTGCTTTAAAGATTGATATGATATGTTGATACAAGTATGGTTGTACCATAGAGCACCATATTATGTTTTGACGTGATGTGCATAGGATGCCTATGTGCACCGTTATAAGTTTTCGAAAAGAAATGTGGTTGTTCCCAAGGACAATGTTGTTTGAATGCTAAATTGATTTGAATAAATGTTTTGAAATCGATTCGAAGAAATGGATAAGGATGAAACTTACCGTTATTATACATGATGATTGAGATATGCCATGTTTATTGACATGAGAATTGGTTTGAATGAGTAAGCATAATATGCTACCATTGAGATAAATGCTATGAGCATGATTGTGAATAAAGATGATGAGATGTATTGATGTTGCATTGAAAAACAATAAGTTCTTATGCATGTATGATTATATTGGCTATGTGACACTAAAAGAGAAGTATCGGATATAGTTGACATGCCATGGGATAAAAATGCACTATAAACATAAAGGGGCTTTGAGCCTAATTGATCGTCCCACCGCCTTGAGGTAGTTGAAAGAAACTATTTGGGTTTGAGGTGTCCCTCCGCCTTGAGTTAAGTGAAAGAAATTATCTGGGCTTGAGGATGAAATAGGTATTAAAAGATTATTACCACCGTCTGAAAAAGGGGTTGAAAGATTACTTTCACCATATCCTTATATCAGATAAAGTTATTGATGAAAAGAAAGTTTCAAAAGGTCACTATAAATGCCAATATATGATGGAAGGAATGATGCATATGTATTGATTAAACATGTTTTATTAAATGCTTTGTGAATAAAATGATTGTTATGAAAGCATGACGCTTATCTTATGAACAAGCATGGTTTATTTAAATACTTTGGAAATGGCAAGTAAGAATTGTTTTAATATGAGATTCTAATATCGGTTTTGGTATTGAAAATGCATTGACGTTTTACCCTTTTTGAGTGCATTCACTAGGCATTATATGCTTACGCTCTTTTCTCTTCTGTCAATGCAGTGAATTAAGCTAGTGCGGGGTTGTGGTTCGAGGCAAGGAATGATCCCAAGACAAGGGTTCTAAAGAGTATGTTTTATGGTGTTATAATTATTTTGTAATAAGGCAATGTGGGTTAATTGTTGGGATGTTATTTTATATAAGACATGATTATATGGTTGAAGTTTATATTATGTTGAATGAATGCGTTATTTAATGTGTATGTTGTTGGTTTTATTTAATGTTACATACATTTGATGGTTGTGATCTAATGTTTGAAAAAAAAATAATGACAAAATGGATTGCTTGGTTTCTAAGCATACATATGGTCATATGCTTCTAGTTTTAGCTAATATATATAGCTTAAGTTTGGGATCTTAACCTTTTGGTACGCGTAGGAAATTATGTTGCATTATTAGGGTGCATGTCTTTAGATTGAGTGATTGTTGATGAATATACATGGTTTTTGGATTACGTGTGCCATGAATAATGCTTTGTATTGGGAGTATGTTTAAGAAGCATGTTAATTTTTTTGGAGTATGTTGATGTAGTTTAGATTTGATAAATCGATAAAAAAGGGGCATTACAAGTCTACTCGTACTGGTACGGTACTTACGATATCGATACACGGGGCATGTGTTATACCAAGGTATCGGTACGAGGCGAGATGTACCGGGTCGATTTATGGTTACTGGAATCCATTGTATTGATACATGGTTCCTTGTACTGATACGCGTAGTAATATTTTGGCACACCGCATTGGTACGAGGACTGGTGTACTTATACGCGTAGTAATATTTTGGCACACCGCATCGGTACGAGGACTGGTGTACTCATACGCGTTGTGATTATGACCGTTGTAATTATGCTATAGTTTAGTTTCTTTGCAATATGGCTCTAGAACATTCGTATGTCAATTGAATGAGTAAATGATGCCCGTTTGATCTGAGATTTTGCAAGCATGCTTTTAATATAACTAATTTTAGTAAGATGCTCATAAAAATATGTTAGCTCCTGTGTTTTGGCAGTTTTATGATTTACTCCTAAATTTCATGATTTGTCAAATTGGACGTTGAATTGTGATCCGTTTGAGCTAAAAATCGACATGCTATCATGAAATAAGATTAATTAAATATGGGTAACCTGAAATTTGGCTAAGTCCCTATAATTATTCAGATTAGCATTTTGGTCCATAGAATGCTTGTATTTGCAATTGATTGCCTTATCGATGTTCGTATCGAATGGAAATTGAACCTCTATGTGTATGTACACCATAGGTTTTAACAATGAATCTTGATAAGATAAAAGAAAAAAATGGACCTAAACTCGAGAAAGTTATTTCGGGTTTGCTTCATCAAACCAATGTGATCTTCTTGATTTGGGTCTAGCGACTACGTCGGGTCAATGTGTTTACATTTGTTGGTATCAGAGCCAGGTTCACAACCTCGAGCCAATATAGTTAAATTTGTTTATTTTGAGAAAATGGTAAATGTATTTGTATGTGCACATGTTGTTAATTGCTTATGTCAGGGTTATCCGGGAATACATTGCCTATTACAAACGTTTTGAAAAGGTTTTTGCAGGTTTTTTTTGGATCACTTGCCGAGCCTACACCCCAGCTGTCAGGTTTTAAACATTGGCAATGAATTTGATTTTGAATGAGAAATGATTTAGTCAGTAATTACTTCCAAGCTTAATGAGCATTGTCTGGGTTATCTATAGTATAAGAAAAGTGGTTTTCGATCTTGAGTTGATTGGTCCTCGATCGAGAGTAGTTAGAAATGGTCTTTGAATTCATTCGCAATTTGTAGGTGAGTCATGAGGGCAAAGCTGATTTTGTAATTCGTATATAATTTGGATACTTTTAGGGTAAGAACTCCATCGGATTTTGAAAAAGCTTGGACAAAATTAGTTCGCAAACATGAATTTGAAGATATAAGGTGGGTAAAAGAATTCTATGAAGTCAAAGAGAAATGGGCAGAAGCATATATGCGAGGATACTTCTATGCATGTGACTTTATATATTTTAATTGAATTTAATGTGTTTTATATTCTTTTTATTTATTGTACCTCGTTCGTTAGTTTATAGGTGGCGTTGGTCCTGTGTTTTGAATATTAAAAGTGGTTATTACCATCAATGTTAATGATATTATTTTTGAAGTCAAGAAGTTAGTGAAGTGATGTAAATAGAAGTGAGTACAACATAAGGTGTCGTATGCTTGATCGTAATATCAAGATTCATAAGGTATGCTTGAGTTATGTACGAAAAAGCTTAGGTCGAGTTTCTAATGAGGATTTTGGAGTATTTAAGTTGATACAGTAATGATGTACACGTCAGCCAGGGAAGTTGATGTTCAGGATCGAAACCTGACCAATGATGTTGTTTGTTAAGGAGAATTTAATAGTGTCCCTAACGTCTTTTTCCGCGAGGATGGTCAAGGTATAGAATAAGCATAAGGCATTGAATTGATTTTCGTCTTTCAAGGTTAGAGTGCACAGCGGAATCGTGGAATCTGTATTTTGATTAAAGAAAGGTTGTGTAATCTACTTTTCATTTCCTATTGTATCATTTGGTGGATTCTGACTACATGCAATTACACATATTGGTTGAAGGTAGTTGTTTTTTGAGCATGTTGATGTTTTGAAGATTGTAGTTGCTCTTTGCGATGGAGATTGTTCAAGAATGGACCGAATTATGTTTGATGAGATTTGGGCTTATATGGTAATCCAAGGTTTCATGATGTTTGGGTTCTAATGTCTGTTTTGTTCGAGGATTCTTTTATGGCATGTTTCGAGGGAATTTTCTGTCTTGTCTTATGATTGCAAGGTTGAGTTTGGTATTAAGTGGTACCTTGGTGCGGCTCTCGAATCCTTTTTGTGTCATGTTGTTGGGAGATATGGAAATGTATGAGTTGAGAATGTAATTATGGACATGGTTGGTTTGTGATCATGTTTAATCGGAAGTTCTATTTTTCTTGATCGATGATGTGGTTGTTAGCGGGAATGGTGTTTAAGACCATTTGGTTGGTATGAGTTTATAGTTATGTCGTGTAGTTGGAGAATGCACAAGTGACATTTGAGGTTTCAATGTAATGAGTAATCTGAAAAATACTTGGGTTCGTGAGTGACATAAGGTTGTAGTCTTATGTGTAATGGTTTTGGGAAGGATTTTGGTCGACAACTAAGAGTTGTTTGGTGGGCTTATGTGGCAAAGCGAATGTTTGTTCCTTATATAAGTAAGTGTGAGTTTTGGCATGTTGGAAGGAATATTGGTTCTGAGAATGTTATTAGTAAGTGTGTGTAGAACTAAGTTTTGATATAATATTTGAAAAATGTTTTGGACTAAATTGCAAAGAATTTAAAATGTGTTTTTAGTCAAAAACAACTTGAAAATATGTTTAAGGGTTTTACAAGGCTTTGGAATGATTTAAAGTGTGTTTAAAGTAGTCAAAACCAAGCTTTTCTAGTGCCCGTACCGATACGGTCTTGGACCGTACCGATACGCCTTAGGGTTTCAACTACAGAGTTTTTCCAGTAGCCAAAACCCGTACCGATACGCTTAGCCGTATCGATACGGTGTGCTTTGAAATAGCCCAACGGCTAGTCGCGTACCGATATGGTTGTATCAAGTACCGATACGCCTAACTACCCCAACTGTCATTTTCCCAACGGTCTTTTAATTTGCAGGACCGTACCGATACGCCAGGTAAGCGTATCGATACGCATCAACTGAAGAGCACAACAGCTAATTCCTCTTCGAGACCGTATCGATACGGTTTGAAGAGTATCGATACGCCAAGCTGCATAACTGCATTTATGGAGGGAAATAAAGACCCCAACGGCTCCAATTCAATCCCAACGGCTAGTAACGGCTACAAACTCATCAAGGAGTATAAAAGGGACTTCCAAGCATCTTGTAATGGTTAATGCTTCAATTGTTACAACATTATGATGTCAAAATATGTCTAGAGCTTAAATTGTAAATTACTTGCTTAGACAACACTTGTGAGCTTACATTGTTATATTTGCTCAAGTGTTTAGGTTTTGGGTGATTGCTTAGAATTGCAAACAAACACCTTTTAGAGGGATTTCTAGTTTGCTAAGTTTTTCTTGTAAAAGAGAGAGTGCTTCCTCAAGCTTTGGGTAGAAAGCTTTGAGGGTTGTAAAGGTTGCCTCCTTAGCCTAGAAAAGGGACGAAATTCTTAGTGAATTTGTTTGGAAATCCTTAGTAGGAAGCTAAGGTAGTGGATGTAGGCTTTGGGTTAGAAAGCCGAACCACTCTAAATCATTGTGTTTATCTCTTATTTTTGGCTTCCACCAAATCACCCAAAAATCCAATCTTCTCCAAACTTGGCAACCACATCGGTTGAACGAAATCGAGCCCCTAAAATCTCAACAATTGGTATCAGAGCTTGACTCAATTGAGGAGGATTCACATCCTATTGAGAAGATCCGGCAAGCTCGATCACTATTTCTTTCAACCGGCTCATGGCACAATCAATCGACAAACTGCCCTTCTTTGATGGAATACAATATGCCCATTGGAAGACAAAGATGAAGTTCTTTATCAAGTCAAGGGACTACAAGCTTTGGGACATAGTAGAAGATGGTCCGTTCGTGCCACAATGAAGAAAAGCGGATTGGAGTGCCGATGACCGCAAGAAGATGGAGCTAAATTGCAAAGCCTTGCACATTCTTTTTTGTGCATTTGGCCCAAACATCTATGAAAAGATGTCTTCTTGTAAGAGTGCCAAGGAGGTATGGGACAAGCTTGAAGTCACATACGAGGGAACCGATAAAGTCAAGGAGACCAAGATTGTCTCCTCACCTTAGAGTATGAGAACTTCAAGATGGATCCGGAAGAGAACATCGAGAAGATGTTTGATAGGTTCTCCACCATCACCAATGGTCTTAAAGGTTATGGAGAAGCCATCCCGGAAGAGAAGCTTGTCCGAAAGCTCATCTACTCCCTTCCCGAGTCATGGGACTCAAAGAGGACCGCCATCATCGAAGCCAAGAACCTCAAAACCTTGAGGCTTGATGAACTCATGGGGTCACTTCTCACTCACCAAATAATGAAGAAAAACAAAGAAGAGGAGAAGAAGAAGGAAGAGATTAGAGCGATGGGGAAGAAGAAGATCATGGAGCTAGGCATCAATGCAAGTGACGTTGCTCTCAAATCCTCCACATGCCATCATGTAGATTCAAGTGAGGAGGAAAGTGAAGATGAAGAGATGACCTATCTCTTCAACAAATTCACCCGGTTCATGAAGAGCGAAATGGAAAAATCCAAGCATGAATCGAGGAAGAAGATGAAGGACTCCCACAAATCCAAAAAGAGGGGATCATCTTCAAAACAAGCATATGTGGCCACATGGAGTGATGAAGACTCCACCGATGATGAAGTAGCCCACCTATGCTTGATGGCCCTTAATGAGAGGGAGGTAACTTCTAACTCATCTAGTTCAAATTCATATTCTTTTAATGAGTTACAAGAAGCCTATGATGAATTGGTTTTTGAGTTCAAGGCTTCATTTTCGAAAAACAAGAAATTGATTTCAAAATTGAAAACCGAAAATGATTTGCTTTCTAAAACCAATTTAGAGTTTGAAGCAAAAATTAAAGATTTTGAGCTTAAAGTTTTAGACTTACAAAACTTGCTTCAAACGATGGAAAAATATCATCAAAAGGAAGTTGATGATCTTAAGAAGGAAAAAGATTTGATTTCCAAAGAACTTCAAATGAAAAATGATTTTGGAAAATCAAATTTTTATGTAAGACAATCTAGTGCCCCTAGATTCTTGAATGGAAAATGTTTTAGAAGTGTTTGGGTCCCAAAAGGACTAACCACTTCAACTAAAAAGGATAAAATTGAAAAATGGATTCCTAAAGGGGCTAAATTATGTGCTACTAATGTCTGTGGATCCAAAGCAATTTGGATACACAAAAATTACTTGATTGTCTTTTGCTAGGTGTGATGGAGAGTGATCAACAAGTCAAAAATTGAGGGGGAGCTCCATGCACACAAAGGAAGAACACTTGAAGAAGGAATGCTTCACATCCTCCCTTGGGTTCAAGTGTGGTAAAATCTAGTTGTTTTTGTTCTTATTTGATTTATTTTCATTTATGTCAACTAGATAATCATATATGTTGAACTAACATTCTTATGATGCTTTGAGTAAGGGGGAGCCAATTTTAAACCAAAATTTTTAAATGTGTCAAAGTTTCTTTTACCTCCTAAGTTATTTTGAGCTCAATGTCATTTTAAATTCTTTTTGATATAACAAAAAGGGGGAGAAATGTTTTGAAAAATTGATTTTTCAAGTTTTTCAAGAGAATAAGGGGGAGCTTTAATCAAATTTAAATTTAAAGTCTCTTATTCAATTTTTAAAATACAAAGGGGGAGAATTTCAAACAATTTTTCAAGTTGGTTTTATTATATCAAAAAAGGGGAGATTGTAGAACTAAGTTTTGATATAATATTTGAAAAATGTTTTGGACTAAATTGCAAAGAATTTAAAATGTGTTTTTAGTCAAAAACAACTTGAAAATATGTTTAAGGGTTTTACAAGGCTTTGGAATGATTTAAAGTGTGTTTAAAGTAGTCAAAACCAAGCTTTTCTAGTGCTCGTACCGATACGGTCTTGGACCGTACTGATACGCCTTAGGGTTTCAACTATAGAGTTTTTCCAGTAGCCAAAACCCGTACCGATACGCTTAGCCGTATCGATACGGTGTGCTTTGAAATAGCCCAACGGCTAGTCGCGTACCGATACGGTTGTATCGCGTACCGATATGCCTAACTACCCCAATGGTCATTTTCCCAACGGTCTTTTAATTTGCAGGACCGTACCGATACGCCAGGTAAGTGTATCGATACGCATCAGCTGAAGAGCACAACGACTAATTCCTCTTCGAGACCGTATCGATGCGGTTTGAAGGGTATCGATACGCCAGGCTGCAGAACTGCATTTATGGAGGGAAATAAAGACCACAACGGCTCCAATTCAATCCCAACGGCTAGTAACGGCTACAAACTCATCAAGGAGTATAAAAGGGACTTTCAAGCATCTTGTAATGGTTAATGCTTCAATTGTTACAACATTATGATGTCAAAATATGTCTAGAGCTTAAATTGTAAATTCCTTGCTTAGACAACACTTGTGAGCTTACATTGTTATATTTGCTCAAGTGTTTAGGTTTTGGGTGAATGCTTAGAATTGCAAACAAACACCTTTTAGAGGGATTTCTAGTTTGCTAAGTTTTTCTTGTAAAAGAGAGAGTGCTTCCTCAAGCTTTGGGTAGAAAGCTTTGAGGGTTGTAAAGGTTGCCTCCTTAGCCTAGAAAAGGGACGAAATTCTTAGTGAATTTGTTTGGAAATCCTTAGTAGGAAGCTAAGGTAGTGGATGTAGGCTTTGGGTTAGAAAGCCGAACCACTCTAAATCATTGTGTTTATCTTTTATTTTTGGCTTCCACCAAATCACCCAAAAATCCAATCTTCTCCAAACTTGGCAACCAGATCGGTTGAACGAAATCGAGCCCCTAAAATCTCAACAGTGTGATCAGTTGAACATACATAATGCATAAACACTTATATGTATATATTTAAATATGTTAGTACATGCATAAATTTGGCATGACATTAGAGGTTTTATGTACATATACATAGATATCTATAAGGACATATAAGTAATCATGCATACATATGTTCACACTTATGGATGACTTTTCGGAGGCCAATAAGGATATGATGTAAGTAGCTTTAGCGATGAGGTTCTCTTGGGTATCATAGATTTTAGAAGGTGTTGAAGATTGATTCTTGAAAGTTGGAGTTGTTCTAGATTTGAAGCAACCAAGGTTGGTGTTAGAAGTACGTGATTTTCTAGGTTTAGTTGTTTGTTATCGAAGTTGTTGAGGAATCTTTTGAGATTGTTGCACCATCAGCGGTGTTGTGGCAAGAGTTGCTCTATTGAATTGGATGATTTTCTAGGTTCCGTTTGGGATCGTAGCTTGAGTTTAGTTTGTTAATTAATTTCCGGTTAATAATCGAATGTATTTTAAAATGAATTTGGTGAGTTAGACATGACTAATGTTTTGGAAGGTTATTTAATTGGTTTATTGAGTAACGAGAATTATGTTATAATGATTTTTTATAAAAAGTTTCAATTTGGTTTCAAAGTGATTTTTTTGAATTAAATGGAAAGAGGACACAAGCTAAGAAGATTTAGGGAGCAGTTCCACCCTTTGTATTTTAACAAACTCAATTTTCTTTTGCTTTAAAAAAACTACCAATGGTTAACATTTTTCTTAAAAACGTGGGTTCTTTAAATTTCCTCTCATCTAAAAATCATTGTTTTCGTATTTTTTAATTTCCTAAAATGTTTTTCAACGATCAATTGATTTTTTGGTCTCATTTCTAATCTAGTTTTCATCCAAATGATTTTTAAACTTAAGCGAATCGATGGATTTTGATCAACAACAATTTTCACGTTAGAACACAAAGAGAAAGCTCATTTTGGTTGTACTCCTATCAAGCAAGGTGAGCTATGATTTCTTATTGACATTCTGCACGCTTTGTGTCATTAATCTATTATTTCTGTTAACATTTGTGATTAAAGTAAATTTAATTGAGTTTAATTATTTTGTAATGGTTTTAAAAGAAACTTATGGTTCGGTTGTTCAAACTTAATGGTTGATAATGGGTACGAATGATTTCTTATTAATTGGTAATAATCTAAAAAATAGTTTTGTAAGCTTGATCCCGAAATTAGTTTTAGTTAATTAACTAATTGAGATAGTTGTTCTCCATGGTTATGGTGGATGTATGGTTAAAAAGAACTTTTGTTGTTAGCTGTTTTTGTTGGGGGTTGTTTGATAAATGTTGTGATGATCTAAGTTGAGATTCAGTTAAGAAGAGCTGATTGGATTTTAGATGAATTGGTGTCTGCTATAAGTGGTTTTCGGTAGATTAGCGTTGTTTTGAGGTTAAAAATTAGATATATATATATTGAGACGACGAGTAACCTGATATCATATGAGTGGTTGAGTGTTTCTCAACGTTTCTCCGCGTATGAGGGTTGTAGAGAATAGTTCGAAATGGTATGTTTTTTTATAATGAGTTCGAAATGGTATGTTGAATCGAGTCTTAATAAACGATATGTATATAAAGGAGAAGACCGATTTTTTGACACGTTGTGTCAATATGGTTTTAAGCTCATATGTGTAATCAATGTTTTGCGTATGTTTGTATGGAGAGATTTGATTGACCCTTTGTTTATTGTCCCCGTAATGAGGAAGTTGGGAATTGTTGATTTTACCATTGGTAGGGATGTTTCTGGTTAAGTGTCTAGCAACTAGGTGATTGAATTTGTGGAAGTTATACGGTGTAAGTGTAATCGAAGAAGTTGTTGGATGAAGGAAGGTTTGTATTTGTTTTGTTCCCTTTAGGTAAGTTTCGAGGATGAAATTTCTTTTAGAGGGGAAAGTGGTAGCATCCCGAAAAATGAGCTAAAAGATTCGAGTAAATTATCGGAATCAGATTAAAATTTTGGGTTAGACTTTAGCTAATTAATTAATTCTAAAAAATAATCTTTGTTGATTAAATTGGTTTTCGATAAATTCATCGTGACAAATATTTTTTGAAAGTATATTTAATGAGTTTGTCAAAGGACAAAATTGAACTTGGGTAATTTTAAATGGGTTAATTTAATATTAAATTAAATAATGACTATTTTGTAAAAGGTTGTAAAATATTAATAATGACAATATTGTAAAAAGAACTAAAGTGATGGTTTTATGGGTTTATTTAACACATTTATTAAATAAAGCTTTTACCACCTATTTCTAGCTAGAAAATAAAGATGATTATTATTTTCTCAAGAAAGAGAACTATGTCTAAATTTATCTCTCTTTTTCTCTCAAGATTCTCTCAAACACTATTTTAATCTTCTTTGATTTTTTTATTCAATTTCTATTCATGTTCTTCCTAAACAATTTTTAATCAATAGCCACACAAGAGATTTTAATTTCTCTCATTTTGTTCAATGAATTTCACCTTTGAAGATTGGAGGAGAAATCTTTATTTTTAATTTACAATTTATTTAGGTAAGTTTTGATTTTCTAATGATCTCCTAATTATTTTGTGTTGATTTTCTATCAATTCTATTATCTTTTGATGATAAAAATAAATTTTAATAGATTAATTTAATTTCTAGATGCTAAAGAGTGAATCATGATTTAATAGATGAAATCTAAATTTTTTAATTAGAGTATGAGTTATTCTTGTGGGTTAGATATAATCTAATCTTAATTTTAATAGATTGTTACCGAAATTAATTAAATAAATTAAGTTTAAATTTGAGTTCCTGAATGGGGTAATTGGTATAGTATTGATTGAATTATTGGATCACATATATGAATGCACCATATATGTTTGATAAAATTCTTGTAAGGATTTTTTGTAAAGATGAAATAAAAAAACTCGGAATTTAAGGGCCGAAACAAATGGCGCTACTGCTGCCTGCTCTGTTACGTATACTTGTATGTGTGAAAAAAATGGTTTTAGGAGGTATGACGTGAGTGGGCTACTGTCCATTCCATTTTATGTATATATAATTTGGTTAAAAAAAAGATTAAAAGGGGAAATTGAATGATCAGTGGCGTGAAGATTTAAAAAGGAAATGAGATGCAGTGTCGTGAAGGGGAGATAGAGCAGGGGATTTTGTTTTGATTCGTAGGATTTTGTCGTGGGGTATTTTTATAAAGTGGTTATTTTGTGTGGTCCTATTTATGTTGACCTTTGCATTTTTCTCATTGTGGTTGACAAGCGTTTGAACGGTTTTTGGTTAGGCGTTGGGACATTGGAGTCGAGGTGTCGACATCTAGACAGTAGCAAGTTAAAAAGTGCAAATATGACTGGTTCTTCAAATAAAGTTTGAACTAAGGTTTGGGGGTTTGGTTATAGCATAGCAAATTTAATTAAGCTCGGAAGTAAATTTTCTTAATTTTACTAATGAATTTTTGAAATGCCATATAAAAGAATGATTTAAATGAGTTGTTTTTGGAATCATAAGTTAGGAATGCTTGTTGTTTTTGTGCTTTAAAGATTGATATGATATGTTGATAAAAGTATGGTTGTGCCTTAGAGCACTATATTATGATTTGACATGATGTGCATTGGATGCCTATGTGCACCGTTAAATATTTTCGAAAAGAAATGTTGTTATTGCCAAGGGCAATGTTATTTAAATAGGAAATTGATTTCAATAAATATTTTGAAAACGATTTGAATAAATGTATAAGAATGAAACTTACCGTTATTATACATTATGGTTGAGATATGCCATGTTTATACTCATGAGAATTGGTTTGAATGAGTAAGCATAATATGCTACCATTGAGATAAATGCTATGAGCATGATTGTGAATAAAGATAATGAGATGCATTGATGTTGCATTGAAAAACAGTAAGTTTTTATGCATGTATGATTATATTGGCTCTGTGACACTAAAAAAAATTATCAGATATAGTTGGCATGCCAAAGGATGAAAGTGCACTAAAACATAAAGAGGCTTTGAACCTAATCGATCATCCCTTCGCCTTGAGGTAGTCGAAAGAAAATATCTGGGTTTGAGGTGTCCCTCCGCCTTGAGGTAAGTGAAATAAATTCTCCGGGCTTGAGGATGAAATAGGTAATTGAAAGATTATTACCACCGTCTGAAAAAGGGGTTGAAAGATTACCTCCACCATATCCATGTATCCAATAAAGTTATTGATGAAAAGAAATTTTTAAAAAGGTCATTATAAATGCCAATATATATTGATATATGATTGAAAGCACGATGCATATTGTCACGGGCCGCCAGCCCATGACCGAGATGGCCGCACACCAAGGGGTCAGTCCAAACACACCACGTGCTTCACCAAGTCGAGGGGACCAAGTCTGCACCCTCCTTGCACACCATAGGGCCGAGACAAGCACCCCATATGCTGCCCAAGAGAAAGGGATCCGAAGGAACATGCTCATTGCACCCAACGGGGCTCAAACACACACCCTCCATGCTATCCAAACCATGAAGTCCGAGTCAGCTCCCTATGTGCACACTTGGAGGCCCAGACGAGCCCCATTCGAGTTGCCCACGACCCTATCAATGCCCAATCTGCCCAAGAGACCAAGACCTTGGGAGAGAGCTCATTTTTTTGACCAACATACATGGAAAGTATGCTTTCTAACATGAGTGCTACAATCATGTAATGATTGGATATGATGAGGAGTGATTCTTCCCCTTCAATTTTGGCATCTTTGTAAGATATGGGTGAACTTTCAATAATTAGGGGTGTAGATCAAGAGGAAATCCTTAGCCCTTGGATTGATCCATTCTAGACCATTAGATGTGAGAGAGTTTGCCTAAAATTAGTGGCTCACCCTCACCTATTTCATTCATCTTTCACTTTTCATTTTCTTTGGTAAAAAGTTATATTTCTCTTTACATTCTCTCTAGTTTTTCTTGCTTGCCTTGCCTTAGCATTTTTCCAAACAAGCTTTCGTCGTTCTAAGCATTATTGCTTAGTAATTGTGAAGGCTGACTTAGTCTTCGACTAAGATCGTCGACTAAGGCCGCACAGATCAGCTAGTTAGACTCTAGCCCTGTGACAAGTGGTATCAGAGCCAAATTTCTGCACACAACCGAGTTAAGATGGCAACCAACGGATCTGACGCTAAGCATGAGGGTCGTCGTGTGACATGACAAACGGACAAAGCCAAGAGGACTAGTTCCAAGGACCGAATCACTGCACTTGAGGACAAGGTCATCCGCCTTGAGAATGCCACGAGTGATGCGAGAGAGAGGCTCGACTTGGTTGATGTCCGCTTATGAGAGCTGAACTCAATGGGTGACAAACTTAAGAAGGAGTTCCAAGGAGTGCTTGATGATGCCGTGAAGCATGTCGATCATCAAGATGGTTCCCTCAAGGATGAGGTGACAACACTCAAGAAGATCGTGGAAGATCTTGCTAATCAAGCCGATGTAGCAGCACTCAAAATGGAGATTGAGGATCTCAAGATTGAGCTGCTCGTTTGCAAAGCCGCCATGAGGAGTGGCATGATGGCTATCCCAACAAAGGTGCTAGCGGATATCCCAAAACAAAAGGAGTTTAAAGGGGTGAGGGATGCACAAGATTTAGAGAATTTCATCTGGAGCATGGATTGGTATTTCTGTCGCATGAGTATCATGGATGAGTCCACTAAGGTAAATATTGCATCCGCTTATTTAACTGATGTTGCTCTTTTATGGTGGCGACGCAGGTGCTTTGAAGAGAAAAGAAAAGATATTCCCATCGAGACTTGGGAAGCATTGCAAGCCGAGATCAAAGAGGCGTTCTACCCCAAGAATTCCCAACGTGAATTGCAAACAAAGCTACGCCAACTCAAGCATGACGACTCAATCCAAGAGTACGTGAGGCAATTCACCGAGATAAAGCTCTAAATTCCAAACTTGTGAGAAGAAGAGGGTTTCTCCATCTTCATGGATGGACTCCAACGGTGGTCCAATTTGGAGTTGGAGATGAGAGGAGTCCAAGTACTCTCCAAGGCTTTGGATGAGGCCGAAGCCATTGCCAAGTTTTAAAAGAGGAGCGAGTCATCCAAACCAAAGCCGAGGCATAGAGGCAACAATTGGGAAGACAAGGACCGAAAAGCCAAAGATGGGACCGAGGAGCATTCGAATGAAATTGAGAAGCCATCGAACAACATGTCCAACCTATTTTTCAGGCCATGAGAGAGAAAACACCGAGGTCTAGTGAGATGCTTCCATTGCGTGGGGCTTAACACGCGCCGTAACGTGTCAAGAATAATTTCCTTCTTCCAAATAAATAAATAAAGGAATTAAACTAAATATAGATAGGGAAGTAGGAGTCGAACCCACAGGGACTTAGAACTTTCCTTGTCGCGCTTTTGTAGTTTCTGAACCAAGAGTTGTTTATGGAGCTATGTTGATGTGATTTAGGTGGGGTGGTTTGTTTGCAATGAAATGTAATTGTTTAAGAGAGTAAAAGGAAGGTTTTAAAAGACTTGAAAATAATATGGAGATTTTCAGCCTCGGGCTAAGCTTTGACTTGTTATACTCGATTCATTGGTAGAGATTTTAATTTTGAAAAACTTGTTGGCAAAATTACTTCAAGGTCAATCCTTGAGTTTTTGTTTGTAAACTGAATCTCCAAAATCAATTTTTGGTATCCGTTTTCATAATTTGTCTAAACCAACTCAATGTTTGAGAAAACAAATTCTTTAAGCTCGAAACCAACTCGAAAAGTCATTTCTATAAAAACGATTCAATCTCATTTTCCCTTAGTAATCTATTTACTAAGTTGTTCCCTGGAAGTCGGATTTGTTTCAATAATCGATCCTCCCTCTCACTTGATAGATCAAAACAATTGTTTTTCTCCAAAGTCAATCTTTGGGTTTTAAAAATCATTTTGATTTAGAAAATAAAGTATGAAGAAATTGAGAGAAGTTTTCGAAATGTTTGAAGCATAGTTTTAAACCTCGCCTTGAGAACGCGTCATCGCATAAGCCTTCGTCTTAAAAAGATCTAGCCGAGCATGGTTATCAAATTAATCATGCTCGACACTTTAAGAAATAATTAAAAGAAGAAACATAAGAAAAGAACTTAAGTAAAACTAAGAAGAGAAGAATTTCCAAGAGAAGATGAAAGATATTCAATTGGTAATTGATTGATGATAAGTCTTACCCCAAAAGGGGTATTTATAGTGTTTCAAATAACCTAGGTAAACCTAAAATGATAATTGGAAATTAAACAAAATAATTATCCAAAGTTTAAAATTTAAAATTCAAAATTCCGGAGATAGGCTATCTGATAAGCGGCCTGATAAGCTATCACTGCTGCTGACGTCAGCTTCTAGAAGATGCTGACGTGGCGCCTTGTCAGCATTCATGCCTTGATTCATTCCCATGAATCTGCCTATGACTCCAGCATTTTCTGCAGCATTCCAGCTCATTTCCAGCATCACGTCCCCTGCATGAAATCATCATAAAACAACCCAGTTAAGTCCTTCAAACTTGTATTTAATCGAAATAAGGACAAAAAACACAACCAAAATAAATACTCATCAAATTCCCCCTCACTTATCCGATGCTTGTCCTCAAGTATCTAAAAATTAAACAATCTAAGCTCAAGTTGTCATCCTTAATTTCACGAAGTCTCAAAGTTTCCGATATGATTAAGCATCTAAATATGAAAGAAAATAAGAAGCAAATAGATAAATGGCAAGATTTAGAAATTTAAGCAAAAATGACATTACAATTCCCTACTAGCATCAATGATGCAAACCAAGTACCCTCACAAGGAATCGCTCATGTCACTCAAAGTGTTCAAGGGTAGAAAAAAAATCACTCGAGCCAAACCAATTAGAGCATTACCATAGACTTGTGGTTAAATCTAATCTCCACTACTAAGTATGAATGTGATGCAAAAATCAAGAGGTCTTTAAAAGGGTTGTAACGGGGTTAAGGTTTGGGTAGGATAAAGGCTGAAAAATAGGGGTTAAAATTCAAGACAAAAATCATCCCAAAAAATTTATTCGAAACTGTTTTTTTTCATTCGAATCAAAACTGTTCTGCAGTATATTTTTTTTGAACTGCACTGCTACTCTTTTCTGCTCTTTTTTACTGCAGATTCGAATAATTTTCTGCACAGTTTTTTTTTTCTGCATTGCATATTCGAACAATTGCTGCACAAGTTTTTTTTTTCTGCACAATGTTTTCTGCTCTACTGGACTGCATGATTCGAATCTGTTTTTTAAGACAATTTTGTCTTGAAAAAAGGGGAAAAAATAATGGAAATAATAAGAAAAACAGATTAGGCTAAAATATGGTGAATCTCAAGAAAAAGGCCAAGACTCAAAATTGTTTCACTAAGGGAAATTAATCAAAGGGTAGGCAATTTGTTTGGTAAGAGAAAGGGTTAAAACCTAGTGCCTCAATCATATTTAAGCATCATATTCAAATAATGTAATCTCAAAAAGAATTTAAAAACAAGTTCTAGAATGCAAATAATTTAGCTAGGCACACTCAAAGAAACAAAGAGCAAAAATAATGCATGCTCATTAGGCTCAAAACTCACAAAAATTGTCTTGTGTACCTAGATAAGCATCATGTCAATTAATAGAGAAAGAAATGTCATATAAAGGATTTTATGAAAAAATTAATCATACCAAAATCTACCATGCAACCTAGAATTTTCTAACAAGATAGATACAAAATCATACGGAAACAGTGAGACAAGGCCAAACTAAGGATTAAACAAGGAACTTAAATTGAATAAAATCAGGAAAACAAGAGAACAACCAAACGGATAAGCAATATGAAAATTTGACAAGCATATCTCCCCCCTCACTTAATGCATTTTGTCCCAAAATGATAATTTAAAGTAAAAGAGAGGAAAGAAGAGACTCCCCTAATCAATTGCGGCCACAACCGCGGCCACGTCAACCACGGGAAGAGCCGGGGCGAAGATAGGATAGGATCTCACCCAAGTCAGTCTCTATGGAGTGGAGTCGCTCATCCATATCTCGTCGGGGTTATTCCTCTTGTGTTGGTCGTTTTTGGGCTCGTCTTTGAAACACTCGTTCTCTACGAGTCGGGAGAGTGCCTAGGGAAACAATATAAGGTGCATCTGGAGTTCTTGCAAGTAATAAAATGGTGTCT
The DNA here is from genome assembly GCA_030270665.1 of Hibiscus trionum. Lineage (NCBI taxonomy): Eukaryota > Viridiplantae > Streptophyta > Magnoliopsida > Malvales > Malvaceae > Hibiscus > Hibiscus trionum. Next base: position 30,933,845 of record BSYR01000026.1, on the reverse strand, counting down.
AGGCATTTCTCATCTAAGGCACTCATAGAAAAAGCGTAAGTAAACTGAGATGGGTCGAAAGTAGCAGGAAAAATGCGTAATGCTAAATGAGTAATGTAAGGACCCAAAATTAATGGTCGTGGCCTAGTGGTTCACGATACACGATGAAACGTGTAGGCCATCCAAAAGCCAAGATTTACCTTGATATTTACCTGCATACACCAGAGAAAAAATAACTCAGTCTTACTCAATGTTGAGGGAGTGTCGTTTCTGCCGGAAAGATTGTAAGCGAGGTACCGATGAATATAGTGTAAGGCAGGGCTATGAATATCATGGTCTTTTGTCGTTTCCGGATTGTATTGAGAACCTGCAAAACCTGTCAAAGTCTCCAAGGAAAGATCATTATCAAAATCTTGCGGTATGTCTAAAAGGGCAGTTTGATAATTAGGGTCTGAAACGTTAGTGACAAAACCCATATAAACATTAAATTCAGTAATAGACAATCGAAAGTACTGACCCAAGAGCCGAAAAGATATCACATTAGGTGTATCGAGAGACCTTGCACGACTACGATCAAATGTAAAAGTAGAATAAAATTTAAGTACCAATTCACAATAAGTATCACAGGTAATTGTAAGAAACATACGCCAACCGATGTTATCGAAAAGCAAAATTACCGACTCACGTAAGTGTAAACGCTCTAGAGTTTGAGTGGGAATATACTTACAAACCGGAAGTGTACGATGTCGGATACAATTAAAGACTTCAAGTTCGTTTCCGGTGAAGTGCAAGAATCCTTTCAAACTCTCATCGTTTGGTGCTGTAAATCTTTAGCCTCATCGTTGAGGTTCCTCTTGATCCGGTGGCATGTCGTTTTGCTCGTGAGGTGGCGAATTCGGTTGAGCATTCTCCGATTGAGTGTGATTATGGGAAGTGAACTCGTCATGCATTTGCTTTGAAAATCCATAAATGGGGTGAAAGATTAATAAAGGCTGAACAAAAAAATCGGAGTTTACCTCATTGGCCATATTGGCCGCGGAATTGTGGTCGGAGTGCATCGAAGTGTTCGTGTGCAAGGTGAAGGAGGGAACACGATTTGGCGATGGTACGAGCTGAGAATGGTGCTGCGATGAACCGACCATTACATTGGAGGCCAAGGAGTGGAACGAGGGTGATGGCGGTGATGGTGGGTGCGCCGGTCGGTGTTGCGATGAAGCGTCGGCCTCGCCACTGTTAACGGCACGAGCAGTGCGGCCAGTGGAAAGGGGTCCTGAGTGGTGCGAAGGAGTGCCCCTCCTCACGGCCGGACAGGGCTGCTGGTCGCGGCGAACGACTCTTGTGTCTCAAGTGAATGGAACGATGGTGATGGTGGGGTTGCCCATGCCGGTGTGACTCTCGGGAGGAGGTTCCCATGCCGGTGTGACGCTCGGGAGGAGCTGCGGGGTTGGTTGGCGGCTATTGTGGCTCGGAATCGCTGCTGATGGATATGAACTGCGGCAGCGTAAAGCGGCAGCGGCCACCGATGATGAGCGGCGACTGCTGTGGGAGCCGGCGGGCTTGGTCACGGGTGCGGGGCATTTTGGTGCTATGGTGGAGTTTGTGTTGTGGGTGTTGAAGAATATGGTTGAGAACGGCTGGTGAGTTATGGTGAATAAAGAATAAAAATAAAAAGGGTTGAAGGAGATGGTTGAGTGTTTGACCGGATTAGGACTTGTGTAGGTAAGGGTTTTTTAAAGTTGGTTGGGGCCACAAAATCTCTTAAGAGAATGAGATTATTTGGTTTTAAATTTGAGGTGGGGGAGTTTTGACCGAAGATAGTGGAAGATAAGTGTTGTATGGGTGGGGTGCACAGGAATATATATATATATATTTGTTTTTTTTTGTTTAAAATTTGGTGAAGTGATTGGGCGGGTGGGGATATAAGGGGGGGGGGGGGGTCCACGGGTAATAAAGGGATAAAGTGGTTTTTTTTTTGCTTTTTAATTTGTTTCTTATCTCCAAACAAATTCGAATCAGGGATAATGTGATAGAATTTGAGTTCTAAGAATTGGCCCACAAAATCTTATTGATAAAGATAACTTCCCACGCCTTTTATTCGGTCAACCTATATTATCTGCGAACAAAATAAATAAGAGATTAGATAATATATAATGAAATAAAATTAAAATGATGGAAAAAAATTCTTAATTGAAAATAAAAAAATCATTAATAAAATGACATGGATAAATTTAAAGAAAATTAAAATGAGATAAAATAAAAAGAAAAAGAAAAAATATTCGAAAAAAAATAATTAAAGTAAAAGAAAAAGAAATGGATTGCCTCCCATTCAGCGCTTGTTTATCGTCGCTAGCTTGACGACCTCATTCAAGTGACATGTTCGATTAAACGAATTTCCTCGACTAGACCAACCAGAGCATTGTCATGGTACGATTTAAGCCGTTGACCGTTAACTTTAAATGGCTCTCCGGAATTACTTTTAATTTCCACTGCACCATGTGGAAAAATATTAGTCACTGTATACGGTCCAAGCCACTTTGATCGTAATTTCCATGCGAAAAGTTTTAATTTAGAGTTAAATAATAAAACCTTTTGACCAATATAAAATGATTTAAATGCAATATTACGATCGTGAAAATCTTTATTTTTTCCTTAAAATTTTTCGAACTGTCGTAGGCATTTTTTCGAATTTCTTCTAACTCCTAGATATCGAGTTTACGCGTTTCGCCAACTAGATCCATTTCCATGTTGCATTTTTGGACTGCCCAATGCGCACGGTGCTCCAATTCGACCGGTAAATGGCACGACTTACCAAAAACAAGGCGATAAGCAGACATCCCGATAGGACCCTTATACGATGTCTGATATGCCCATAGTGCGTCGTTTAGCTTAACGCTCCAATCCTTCCGATCGGGTTTCACGATCTTTTCAAGAATGGTCTTGATTTCACGGTTTGATACCTCCGCCTGACCATTTGTTTGCGGATGGTACGACCTCGCAATGCGTTGGGTGAAGCCAAATTTTTTCATTAGCGCATCGATGACTCGATTGATAAAATGTTTCCCTCTGTCGCATATCAGCGCTCTCGGTGTGCCAAACCTGGAAAAAATACAATCTTTCAAAAATTTGACAGTGGTTTTAGCATCATTATTTTTTGTAGCTTTAGCATCGACCCATCGCGAAACATAAGCAACAACTAATATAATATAAAAATTACCGAACGATGATACAAATGGCCCCGTATAATCTATCCCTCACACATCAAATATTTTGCAAACATGAATAGGATTTAGGGGCATTTCATTACGTCAGCTTAAGTTACCAACTCTTTGACACTTATCACATGATTTGCAAAATAAATATGTGTCACGAAAAATATTCGGCCAATAGAATCCACATTCAAGAATTTTATGAGCTGTCCTTTTAGGTCCATAGTGTCCACCACATGCATATGAATGACAGAAATTAAGGATAGATTTTACCTCGTCTTCGGTTACACACCGTCGTATTACCTGATCGGAACAATGTCTCCAAAGGTAGGGATCATACCAAATATAGAACCTGGATTCCCTCTTGATTCGATTAATTTCTGACTGTGGCAAATCAAGGGGCAATTCACCTGTAGCCAAGTAATTCACGATTTCCGCAAACCAAGGTGTTTAAGCTTGCGCCATCATCAAATTTTCTTCAGGGAATTCGTCATTAATAGGCGACTCCGAATTGGTCAGTGGGATTCGGCTGAGGTGATCGGCCACGAGATTTTCACTCCCCTTCTTGTCCTTTATCTCGAGATCAAACTCTTGAAGGAGTAAAATCCACCGGATCAGCCTCGGTTTTGCTTCCTTCTTGCTCATCAAATACCGCAAGGCTGCATGGTCAGAAAAACAATAATTTTAGTTCCAAGTAAATATGAGCGGAATTTATCTAAAGCAAAAACTACAGCAAACAGTTCTTTTTCTATAGTTGAATAGTTACGTTGCGCTGGATCAAGTGTTCTTGATGCATAGGCGATGACATGAGGCTCTCGTCCTTTCCTTTGTCCAAGTACCGCTCTAACACTAAAATCCGAGGCGTCGCACATAATTTCGAACGGCAAGTTCCAATCGGGCGATTGCACTATTGGCGCAGATACAAGTTTCTCCTTAATTGTATCAAACGATTTCTTGCATTCGGATGTAAAGTCGAACTCTGCATCTTTCTGCAGTAACCGACATAGTGGTTGTGCTATCTTTGAGAAGTCTTTTATAAATCGCCTGTAGAAACCTGCATGTCCAAGAAAAGAGCGAATATCCCTCACAGTTGTGGGGTATGGGAGTGAGCGGATAATGTCTGTCTTAGCCTTATCAACAGAAATTCCATCAGAAGATACAATATGTCCTAACACTAAGCCTTTATTAACCATGAAGTGACATTTTTCGTAATTTAGTACAAGATTAAACTCAATGCAACGTTTTAATATATTAGTTAGATTAAGCAAACACTCACCAAAAGAATTTCCATATACAGTGAAGTCATCCATAAACACTTCAATCCCCTTCTCAACATAATCCGAAAATATACTTACCATACATCGTTGGAACGTAGCCAGAGCGTTACATAGTCCAAACGGCATTCGTCAATAGGCGAAGGTTCCGAATGGGCATGTAAATATGGTTTTCTCTTGGTCTTCAGGGGCTACGGGAATTTGAAAGAAACCTGAAAAACCATCGACACAACAATAGTGAGATTTACCAGCTAATCTTTCAATCATTTGATCAATGTATGGTAAAGGAAAGTGATCTTTTCGGGTTAGAAAATTCAATTTCCTGTAATCTATGTAAACTCGCCATCCATTCTGAACTCGAGTTGGAACTAACTCACCTTCGTCATTTCTGATTACCGTGACACCAGTTTTTTAGGAACAACATGAATAAGACTTACCCACTCGCTATCCGAGATTGGATATATAATATCAGCGTCTAGAAGTTTTTGAATTTCGTCTTGTACTAACTTCATCATCGGATCATTCAAGCGTCACTAACCTTGTCGAGACGGCTTTGCCCTTTCCTCGACTTTGATCTTGTGCATACAAGTTGAGGGGCTAAGTCCTTTGATGTCTACAACTGTCCACCCGATTGCTTCCTTATATTGTTGTAGGATCGTGACAAGATCGACTTCTTCCTCTCCGGTTAATTCGTTTGAAATGATAACCGGTAAGATATCATTATCTCCCAAGAAGGCTTACTTAAGGTGATATGGGAGTTCCTTTAATTCCAACTTCGGAGCCTGCAAAATAGATGGCAAAGGTTTAGTCTTAGATGGAATTAAAGCTAAATCAGAACTGATAAAGGAAACAGATTCGTCCTCATTTTTTGCCTCATCGTCGCAAAGCTTATAGTCCATATCAAAGTTATTAAAAACATTAGTATCCGCATACTCTTCTATACATGGATCAACAATATCAATTGAGTTAACAGATTCAACCTGATCAGGATACCTCATTGCCTTATAAACATCGAATTCTACTACCTCACCGTCGAATTCCATGGATAAAAGGCCGCTCCTTACTTCTATTTTCGTGTTTGCTGTGCTAAGGAATGGTCTTCCCAGCAACACTTCGGAGCAAGTGTTTGTTCTATCGTGAGCCATATCGATCACGTAGAAGTCCGCAGGGAAAAATAAGACATCTACCTTTACCAGAACATTTTCCAGCACTCTTTCTGGATAGATGACTGATCGATCCGCCAACTGTATCATAATCCTGGTTTCCTTCAAAGGATCATTAGTTATCATTTTATAAACAGAAAGCGGCATAACATTTATTGAAGCCCCAAGATTGCACATAGCACGTTTAATAGATACGTCACCAATTTGACAGGGTATAGCAAACATACCTTGGTCTTTCATTTTGGGTGGTAACTTACGTTGAAAAACTACAGAAACGTGCTCTTTCAAATTTACCTTTTCGTGCCAGGTGAGTTTCCGCTTGGTTGTGCAGAGCTCTTTAAAGAAACGAGCGTACCTTGGCACTTGGTGAATGACTTCCAAGAGGGGAATGTTCACTTGGACCTTTTTAAATACTTCAATAATTTCTCTCTCTCTTCAGCCTTTTTGTCACGTTTTACCAATCGTGATGGGAAGGGAGGTGCGACTACAAGAGGCGGAGAAGGAGAAGGAGATGGTGGTAAAGGGTTATCTTGGTTTTCGTTACCTTCTTCCATAGAAGGAGTGAGATTGTTGTTTTTTGATGGTTCCTTTGGAGCTATAACGGTCCCACTACGGAGTGTGATGACTCTTACATTTTCTCTAGGGTTTGTCTCATTTTGCGAAGGAAGTTTACCTTTGGAATCAAGATGGCTTACTGTCTGGGCTAGCTGACTCATTTGTTTGTCTAACTCTTGTAAGTGGGCCATGGTACGATTTTGGAATTTCTCTTGGGACATTTCTAAACGCTCAACTAAGGTTTCTAGAGATGTCTTTTGTTGTGGGTAAGGTTGATTTGTCTCTAGTTGTTTGCATATCCAAAGTTTGACTGGTTTCTCCACCCCGGATTATATGCATTTCCATTGGCTTGGCCGACATCAGCTTCCTGAATCATCGGACAATAGTCTGTCGGATGTTCTGGACTAGTACAGATCCCGCAAAGTCTAGCTGTTCCCTTTTTTCCTGCAAAAAGAGTTTGCACTATTTCAGCTAATTTATCAATCTTATTTTCTAAAGAAAATGTGCTTACCGCGCGAACCCTTCGAGATGGTTCGCTAGATTTATTTAACCTTTGCGAGTTGGCAGCCATGGTTGATATCAGTGTTTTAGCCGCTGTTGGGGTCATATTGACTAGAGCTCCGCCGCTTGCTGCATCCACTACTTTCATATCCATGGGCGTCAATCCTTCATAGAAATACTAAAGGAGGGTTTGTTTCGACAATCCATGTTGTGGACAATTTGCACACAACTTTTTAAACCTCTCCTAGTATTCATATAAAGATTCGGATTCCCTTTGTTGAATGCTCATGATGTTGCGCCTTATTTCACTCGCTTTTGCCGCAGGGAAGAACTTGTCAAGAAAGAGTTTAGCCATGTCAGTCCAGGTTGTAACAGAGTTTGGGGGTAAATCAAATAACCAATCTTTTGCAATATATGCTAAAGAAAATGGAAAAGCTCTAAGTTTAATTTGGTCATCGGATACTCCCTGAGGCTTTGTGCTTAGACAAACCATGTGAAATTCCTTCAAATGTTTGTGTTGGTTTTCATTGGGCAAACCGTGGAAGGTTGGTAGGAGATGAATCAAGCCCGTTTTTAGTTGGAAAGGCGTTTCACCATTCGGAAAGGTTATGCACAAGGGCTGATTGTCCTCTGGTGCCCTGATCAGCTGCTGGATCGTCTGTTCGCTGTTTCCCATTTGGTTTAGATTTCTGGAATAAATTCAACCTGTTCTCCCAGATTTCTCCTGGTTACAAACAGTAAAAGTTACCGAAGTCCCCGACAACGGCGCCAATTTTGACACGCGTCGTAACGTGTCAAGAATAATTTCCTTCTTCCAAATAAATAAATAAAGGAATTAAAATAAATATAGATAGGGAAGTAGGAGTCGAACCCACAAGGGCTTAGAACTTTCCTTGTCGCGCTTTTGTAGTTTCTGAACCAAGAGTTGTTTATGGAGCTATGTTGATGTGATTTAGGTGAGGTGATTTGTTTGCAATGAAATGTAATTGTTTAAGAGAGTAAAAGGAAGGTTTTGAAAGACTTGAAAATAATATGGAGATTTTCAGCCTCGGGCTAAGCTTTGACTTGTTCTACTCGGTTCATTGGTAGAGATTTTAATTTCGAAAATCGTTTTGGCAAAATTACTTCATGGTCAATCCTTGAGTTTTTGTTTGTAAACTGAATCTCCAAAATCAATTTTTGGTTTCAGTTTTGATAATTTGTCTAAACCAACTCAATGTTTGAGAAAACAAATTCTTTAAGCTCGTAACCAACTCGAAAAGTCATTTCTATATAAATGATTCGATCTCAATTTCCCTTAGTAATCTATTTACTAAGTTGTTCCCTGGAAGTCGGATTTGTTTCAATAACCAATCCTCCCTCCCACTTGATAGATCAAAACAATTGTTTTTCTCCAAAGTCAATCTTTGGGTTTTAAAAATCATTTTGATTTAGAAAATAAAGTATGAAGAAATTGAGAGAAGTTTTCGAAATGTTTGAAGCATAGTTTCAAACCTCGCCTTGAGAACGCGTCATCGCATAAGCCTTCGGCTTAAAAAGATCTAGTCGAGCATGGTTATCAAATTAATCATGCTCGACATTTTAAGAAATAATTAAAAGAAGAAATATAAGAAAATAACTTAAGTAAAACTAAGAAGAGAAGAATTTCCAATAGAAGATGAAATGATATTCAATTGATAATTGATTGATGACAAGTTTTACCCCAAAAGGGGTATTTATAGTGTTTCAAATAACCTAGGTAAACCTAAAATGATAATTGAAAATTAAACAAAATAATTATCCAAAGTTTAAAATTTAAAATTCAAAAATCCAGAGATAGGCTATCTGATCAGCGGCCTGATAAACTATCATTGTTGCTGACGTTAGCTTCTAGAAGATGCTGACGTGGCGCCCAGTCAGCATTCATGCCCATGAATCTGCCCATGACTCCAGCATTTTCTGCAGCATTCCAACTCATTTCCAGCATCACGTCCCCTGCATGAAATCATCATAAAACAGCCAGTTAAGTCCTTCAAACTTGTATTTAATCAAAATAAGGACCAAAAACACAACCAAAATAAATACTCATCACCTCACTACATAAAAGATTGTCCGAAAAAGCCAGTCTTTATGCCTTCTATGGAGACATTGGAACAGAGGAAGAGATCGCCCAACTTGGGTTGATTGTAAGCTCGCTTCAAGCTAAGAGCAGCCGTAAAAAGAAGGGGCTTATGTTCATGGACGTTATAGTTGCTGGCAAGAAATTGAGCATGCTTGTGGACACCGGTGTATCCGAGTTGTTCGTGTCTGAGCAAGCAGCCCAGAGCTTAAACCTTAAAATTCAAAGGGTAAGTGGGTGGATCAAAACCGTCAATTCCAAGGAAGAGCCAATTGCGGGAGTTGTAAATGGAGTGGATCTTTGTATTGGATATTGGCACGATAAAACATCCATCAAGGTAATCCCTCTAGATGATTATGACTTTGTACTTGGATTCTCTTTTCTTGAATGGATTAACACATTTGTCTTGCAAAAAGCCGATGTTTTATGTATCCTAGATTCGCGCCAACAATGTGTTTTACCGGTGAGCCATGATGCGGGCAAAATGACCAAGGTGTTATCAACAATCTGATTTTCCAAGAAAGTGCACGAAGAAAAGACAACCAACGATGACGAGACCATGGGAGTCCCCAAGGTAGTGAGACAAGTCCTTGAAGAGTTCGAGGACATAAAGCCTTTCAAGTTACCGAAGGCGTTGCCACGAGATTGAGCCCATTCCAAGTGTTGTTCCTCCATCCAAAGTACAACATCAGATAGCATCTTCAAGGCTTGTTGAGGTGAAGCAATCAGAGGTGAGTGAACCGGAGTTGGTATTGCCAGATCACACCAAACTATTTGAGGCCAATACCGAGGGATAAGACATTTTCATCAGATATTTTCTAGTGCAAGTGGCTAGATGGCAAGAGCCCATGGATGAGTTTGATGAGCCCGTGAAACCCAAGCCAAGAAAGGCAAACACCGTGGCGAACGGAGCAAGCCGAGAGACTACAACTGAGGCCATCAACCATTCCAAGAGAAAGGTGCTTGAGAGTACCAAAGGGGGCCTACTCCACGACCCTCCTTCCAACAACACTTTTCTTGAGTATCGACAAGACATGGTGGACCAATCTAACAAGGACATTGTGTCTGAGGTAAGTAATTTAATTTTGCAAAATTGAACCATACACACGACAACTCTATTGTTTCTAGGTTGGCTACGAGACCGTATGAGAGACCGTATCGAGTAAAAGAGTAAGTAAGCAAGGAGGCCTACAAAATGAAGTGGCTGCCAAATCTTGGAGAGGACCATGCTATCCACACCAGCCCACCCAAAACTTTGGACAAGGATGCCAATGACCCAGAGCAGAGCGAGCAAAGTCGAGCATAGAGTAAAGAGAAGGTCTACCAAGATAAGGAGGCACCGACCATCTAGATGGACCGAGCACCGATACCAATGCACGAAGGCCTTGCACTTTGCAAGAGACTCCCCGAAGACGATCGAGAACTTACCAAGGAGCCGGGACAGTTCGAGGACGAGACCGCTAAGACCCATCACCGACAAGTGATGAGGACGTCGCTAGATCCAATGGAGGAGAATGTCACAGGCCGCCAGCCCATGACCTAGATGGCCGCACACCAAGAAGGCAGTCCAAGCACACCACGTGCATCACCATGCCGAGGGGACCAAGTCTGCACCCTTCTTGCACACCATGGGGCCAAGACAAGCACCCCATGTGCTGCCCATAAGAAAGGAACCTGAGGGAACATGCTCATTGCACCCAAGAGGTCTCAAACGCTCACCCTCCATGCTATCTAGACGATAAAGCCTGAGTCAGCACCCTATGTGCACACCTGAGGGCCAAGACAAGCCCCATTTGATTTGCCCACGACCCTAGGGCCCAAAAAATAGCACTAAGCATGCAGCCAATGAGGTTTTGGCTAGGAGAATCGAGCCTATCAATGCCCAATCTGCCCAAGAGACCCAGACCTTGGGAGAGAGCTCATCTTTTGACCAACACACATGGAAAGTATCCTTTCCAACATGAGTGATACAATAATGTAATTATTGGATATGATGGGGAGTGATTCTTCCCCTTTACTTTTGGCATCTTTCTAAGATATGGATGAACTTTCCATACTTAGAGGGCGTAGATCAAGGGACAATCCTTATCCCTTTGATTGACCCAGTCTAGACCATTAGATGTAAAAGGATTCGCTTGTAAATAATGGCTCACAATGTTTCAGGTTTTCCCTTTTCGTTTTAAAATTCATTTAATATGTTGGACCCGATTTTAATTTAAAGCCCAAATTTCCATGGATTTTAGAATAGTGGAAGATGATCATTTCTCATTAATGGCAATTTTGTAAATACTTGGACTTGTAAAATAAAACCCTTTCTTTTATTTCAAACACCCAAATGACTATCATCTTCTACCTCCCAAAAACAAAACCAACGTGAAACCCCTCCCCTCCATTGAAGACACTATTCCATCACCTCCTTCCTCCATTCTTTGTGATATTTGAAAGGTAATTGTGTTTTTGACTTGTCCTCACATTCCTCTACAAGTCTATACCTTTAGTTTTCATTAAAACTCATTGTTTTGAGTTTTGAGTTTTTCAAGTTCAAAGTTAAAAATCCAAGCTTTATTGTTCATTGTTAAAGTTTTGATTTTTTAATATTAGATATGTTATTGGTAGCCCAAATGGTCCAACATATGTGATTTTTACATGGTTTTACAATGATTCACGGATTTGGGTTTAAGTGGAGTTTTAGAAGGGTTTAAAGTTGAGTTTTGGGGCTGTTTAGTGTGGGAAGTTTTTTGGCTGTTGATTAAGTTATGGTTGAGGGTTGTTTTGGGTGTATTAGATGACACTTTGGAGATTGGAAATATGGTTTAATGGTTTGGCTTTTGGGCAGCTCGAAAATAGCACTTTTGGGGTTGTCTTTATCTTGAATTCGTGTGATTTATGCTTGGATTGTACTCCGGGTTTGCTACAATGATTTGTGGACTGAAATGTGGCTATTTTGATTGTGTTGGATTGTTTAGAAGCAAGAAATTGTGTTGGTGAAGCCTCTGGAACGAATCCGAATAGCTTGATGGATTGATCGGCTAGAGTTGTTGAGCTTGGAGTAGTTGGTGAGTGGTTCTTCGTTTTAAATTGGTTTTCAAATGTTGTTTCAAGCATGTAGACCTAGGTCGGGCTTGGTAAACCCACATAGAGATGAGATTAGATTGGTAGTCTAATCTCAAGCTTTAGCTAGATACCTATGGTTGAACTTATGATAATTGTTGTGTTATGCCTCATGTATTTATTTGTGATTGATGATGTTATGTATTTGGTGATATATATGTGTGTTGAGGCATGATGTTTGATGCATTGTGATATGCATGTGGTTGAGGTAATGTGAGTGCATGATTGTAAATCATGGTGGATACGTGCTAGGCACGAGCAATGGTAAGAAGTTTGTGTTATGAAAGATTGTGAAATGAGTAGTATTGGCACTAGTATGCTTGGGTACAAATGATCGATCATTAGGATGTTTAGTGTGCACACGAGAGTCGAAATACGTGCGTGGTCTTGGTGATGGTAGTCATCAAGATGGAGTAGGGTACACTCGGAAATCTTCTTTTATATGTTAGTCGGTGATGAGTGGAATCCCATCGACGGGGCGTGAGGATGAGTGGAATCCCCTCCGCGTGAAACAGTGATGAGTGTAATCCCACTGTAAGGTAATGGTTGAGTTGTTGGATGTAAGATCCAACGATTGTTATTCGCGTATTCGGGTCATAGCTAGCTGCCAATACGTTTGTTGAATGTGTTCACATGGTTGTATTTATGGACATGTTGAGCATGGAATGATGATTGATGTTATGTTCATGCATCATTTATATTTGACTCTTGTGGCTTCGAAGGTAAGAAAACATGCATTCTTTCTTGGTTGTGTTGCTCGTGCTTGGACCCTGCATTGTCGAGGTTTGTTTTATGAGCTTACCCTCACTAAGCTTTACGCTTACGCTCTCTTTTGTTCGACAATACAGATCTGTTGTTCGTGGGTTGCTTGTGCAAGGAGAGGGCCTCCAAGTGTGTTAGTTGTGCTTTTTCTATCATCAAGTATGAATTTCTAAGTTATGGATGTAATAGATGATCAATGGGATTTAGGTTGTTGTTTTGTGTAGGAGCTTGTTTAGACTCCTTTAATATGTTGATGTTATGGTGTGGCTTGTTGATGCCTTGTTTTGGATTATAAACCATGCTTTTAATGTTTATCATGAATGCTTATGTGTTTTGTTTCTAAGGCATGAAACCTTAAAATGCTATGTATCCTTTTTGTGGTGAATGCTTGATCCTTTTTTTATGTATGGCCTTTACATGTATGTTGTGTGTTTAAGCATGCTTGTACTAGGGTGTATGCCTCTAGAGTTGTGTTTGCATGTTGTATTGTGCTTTGTGAAGTCGTTGGGGTCATTTGAGATCGATTAGAGATGATTAAAGCTGGTTTTGGAAACTTACAGACTACGGGTGTTTCGTAACGGGTAAGGCTGTTTCAGAACGGGTGTGGCTCCAGGGACACCCGTACCGGAACGCGTTCCGGTACGCGTTCCGGTACGGTTTGGCTACTGTGAATCCCTATTCCGATACAAGTTTCGAAACATTTTGGCAACTGTGAGAGCCTGTTCCGAAACGGGTTTCGGAACATCTAGGTGAAATGGACCCCTGTTCTGAAACATGGTGGATGCGTTTCGGTACGGGTGTTTGGCTTTTTAAACTGGAGCCCGTGTTTCGAAACGGGCAAAACTTGTTTCGAAACACAAGCCTGAAAATAGGGCTTTTGGGATCTCTAAAGGTTCTCAAGTGTTGGGCTTAGGTCCTGTTTGATGTTAGTCTTCTTGTGAGTCTTGCTTTCCGCTGTCGCTTTATCAATAGGTTTAATTGAATCCATCTAGACAAGATAAATAAATGAAAAAGTTTTCTCGGGTTGTAACCGAAGTGGAGCCTTAACGGGTTTCGCCTTGGTTATCCATGTGTAGCCCACTCGGACCGGTCAGTCGCCCGGACCGGGACGAGGGGGTTACAAACCGTACCAAAACGCTATGGCCATTACAGGCCCCCGTTTCAGAACAGTTAAGGGTGTTTCGATACTCCCTACTCTGTGACAGCAAAAAATGCTGGGTTTTCACACTTTTCCACATTCGAATCATTCCCGAAACATGCCACAACATGCATACATCAAGGATACATATCAACAATCATCATACCGAGATTATAGCTCAAACATGGCAACCAACACATAAGCAAAGTTACTAAAGGCATGCTCCCTAGTTAATCAAAACCATAACAAGGCATTACACCAAATAAACCAAAATCCAAACTCCAAAGGCCATTTACAACTCAAGTATAGGCAAACAAACATGCTCAAAGTAAGGGAAACATTCTCAAACATTCCAAAGTATAAATCCGACCCATTGCCATTTATTACACTAAAGATGAACCACATACATCTTTTTAACAAAGCTTGGGATTCCTCTTGCTTTTGGGCTGCCTTCAAAGGTTCAATTTTCTGCATTGATGAAATAGAAGAGCGTAAGAAATAAGCATAGTGAGGATCGCTAACACATTCATCAATGCATGTCTCATGTTTTGCAAAATCAACACTTTACATCACATGCCATTTATAAAACATGTCCTCTCAAGACTTCAATGCACTTTTGAAACCTCATGCACATATGCATCAATTTACAACAGCAAATAAACCTTTGCTCATGCTTAACAAGCATCACATGCATCCTTGCGTCATACACATATATCTCATGCAACCTTGCATCATATACAAGCATCTCATGCTTCACTTAATTCATTTACATTATATTGGCTTTCAAGTGATAATCCACAAACCATTTCAACACAAGACACAATCGGATACGCGGATTACAAGCGTTGTCCCCTTACGTTTCATACAAACTACCGGACTACACAAGGTGGAGACAAATGGAACAATCACAACCCCTCAACGCCCATGATGGAGATTAATGGCACAATCACAACCCCTCAACATCACTCATCGGTAGTTGTATAATTCCACTAACGAGAGTATGGGACACATACACAAGACTCACACACGGGACTAACCATTCACCGTTGTGATCTTAACCTCAATCGTTAGGGTACTTGGATAGAGATTACGGCACGATCACAGCCCATAAACATCCAAGACGACTTTATTCACGATGCACCCAATCCTATAGCCGGCTAACTATATCCAATTAAAGTAACCAAAAATCCATGTTCATCACTTGCCAATATAATCATTTATCGATATTATTCCACTGTTTTTCAAGCATAACCACAATGTCATTTCCACAAGCACACATGCTTAACCTTATATGCATTTTCATAAGAAAACCAAGGATCACTTACCTAGTGCATCCTTAACATAATGACATTAAAATTCAGCATTAAACCATGCTTAAACATGCTTAAAAACAATAAACAAACCCACTCTTACATCAAAATGCATTTTCATCAAACTTGGCACATTTCCAAGAGAGGGATTACCGAAACACTTACACTTGAGCTTAGTTGAGTGTATCAAACTTAAACTAAGCTCTCAAGAGCACGCTCAAGGCGTTACAAAGCATGAAATTGCATTTCCACTCACCGATACGCAAAGCCTCGTTTGCCGACACGAAAATTACACCTCTGGATCCTCCAAAATCACCTCGTTAGCTTCCGGATCAAGATCCCCTGGTTTCACATCATCAAAACAGAGATCTATATGCATTAAAATGCATTTTAACACCAGCAACAATTCATAAGCTCGTTGCCCGTTCAAACTACACCAAAATACCCATCCAAAACAATCGAAAACTCAATCGATTGCTTCCTAAACCAAGCCTAGCCATCATACAACACTTCCAAACAATTATCAACATCAAAACACACCTAATAAACATCCTTATACCTCTAGCAATCAAGATTCCACCATTTCACCCCAAAAACACACTTAAAACTACCAAGAAACTCAAGGATCTCGGTATCTATATTAACCACACCTCATTTTAAAATATAAACCAACTTAGAAATCAATTAAAATCAACACAAAACATTGCCCAACACATCAAGTCCGAAAATCATGGTTTCCTCCACATTTTCACAAGATTTTGATCTCAAATCAAAACTATATTGAAAACTCAATCAAAAATAGTTATTAGAAGCCAAATATCTTAGGAAATTTCAATAAAGAACTTAGATTAGAGGTTGAGAATGGGATTTACCTCCAATCCTTGCTTCCTTGCTAAAATCTTGAAGAATTAAAGAAGATCTCTTGAAAAAGATTTAGGAAATGTTGAGGGGATTTTTGGGACAAATAATTCTGGAAAAGATGAGAGAAAATGGTGTTTGGCTAAAATGAGAGGGAATTGGTAGTTACGTAAAATGAAAATCCACTAACTACCAATTAATTAATTTCGAATTCTAATTAAAATTATTTAATTAAAACCCATTTAAATCACATGTCATATTGAAGAAATGTCAAATTGACTTTAAGCTCCCTAAAGATTCTAAGATTTTGGCTTCCACCTTAAAAAGCACAATTCCCAGTTTTGAAACTTTACAATTTGGTCACTACTCAAAATGTCCGTTTTCCAAAACCCTTTTAGTAAAATTGATTTGACCAACCTCTTAATTATATTTTTAGAGGATTTTAGAAATTTTTATCACAATTTTACCCTATCCCTATCCTTGATTTCCTAAAATCACCTTACGCTATTCGAACCGTTCTCGACCGGTCCGATCCGATGTCTAAAAGATCTAGGCCCAAAACCAGGACGTTACAACTCTCCCCCACTTAGGAAATTTTGTTCTCGAAATTCCTACCTGATGGAAAAAGATGCGGAAACTGCCTCAACATGTCTGCCTTGCTTTCCTATGTGGCTTCCTCAACTCCTCGGTGTCGCCACAACACCTTCACAAGTTCTATCGTCTTGCCACGAAGAAATTTGCTACTCACATCCAGAGTCCTCACTGGTTCCTCCTCATATGACAGATCCGGATTCAACTCTATCTCCTCAACAGGCATTACATGCGAAGGATCCGATATATACTTCCGTAACATGGACACATGAAACACATCATGTATCTTCTCCAACCCTGCAGGCAATCTCAGCCGATATGCCACAGGACCAATATGCTCCACAACCTCATAAGGTCCAATAAACCTTGGGCTAAGCTCACCCTTGCGCCCAAATCTTATCACCTTCTTCCAAGGCGATACTTTCAAGAGCACACGTTCGCCAACCGCGAACTCAATTTCCTTACGCTTCAAGTCCGCGTAAGACTTTTGCCTATTCGATGTTGCTTTTAACCGTTCGCAAATGAGCTTCACCTTCTCGGTGGTTGTAACGCCCCGGTTTTGGGCTTAGAAGTTTTGGGCGTTGACCGGTTTGGTCAAAGTGCTGTTCGAATCTAAAGAGGTGAAATTAGGAAAGCCTAGTTCGGGTTGCATTAAAAATATGGAAAAATGTTCTAAAATCATCTTTTAATATAATTAAGTGAACTGTGAAATCAATTTTGGAAAATGAGTTTCGGAAGGGTGACATTTTGGCTAGTGACCAAAATGTAATTTTTGAAAGTTTTGTGACTGTTTTAAAAAGGATTGAAACTTTGAATCTTTAGGGAGCTATTTACCCAAAGGAGAGTTTCTCCAGATTTTCTAGAATATTAAATGATTTAATAATGGTTTAAAATAAAAGTAAAAAGGAGGGAAAGATATTTTTAGTCATTTAACTAACTTTCTAAATTTTCCATTCTCATTTTCTCTCATCTTTTCTCTCAAACCAAACACATTCTCTCCAGATCTTTTCCTCTGATTTTTATCACCTAAATACTTCTTTTCAATCCTCATTTGATTCCTAATCATCTTCTCATCAAAACCTTTGTATTTGCTACTTGATTCATCAAGCTTTTTGGCTCTAAAAGAGGAGAAACTCAAGTTTGGAGGTAAGAACGTCCTTCTCCTCTGAACTTCAAGTTCTTTAATGAAATTCCTAAGTTCTCAATCCCTAATTGATGTTTTATAAATGGCTTTTAAGATTGTTTAGTGGATCTTGGCTTAAAATGCAAGATTTGGTGTGTTTTTGATGAAATTTCGTTGGATCTGTTTAAGCAGTGTTTTAAGGTGCTAAAATGATGATTAATGAATGTTAATTTGATAAGGAAATGAGTTTTGATTAATGCAATCCCGGATAGGTTGTGTTTCCTAAGTTTAGCTTGTGATTCTTGGATGTTTTTGTGGTGATCTTGTGGATCTGATGTTGCTGGAGGTATAAGGATGTTTATAGGTTGTTTTTAGATGTTAAATGGTGTTAATGGATGTTAGGTTTTGCTGGTTTATGGCTGGGCTTTGTTGAGAAGTGGTTTTGATGCAATTTCGGTTGTGTTTGGTGGCCGAAATTGGAGTGTGAATGAGAGCAGCGAGTTTGAGTGCTTTCATTGAAGCTTCTGATGCATGATGATGCATTAAATCTCTGCTTTAATGTGTTTAATCAGGGGAGGCATCTTTGGATCCAAGAGTTGTTGATCCGGAAGCTTGAATTGGTGCTTCGGCAAGAGGCGAAGTGGAATCGGTGAGTGAAATTGGGTTTTCGACTTTGAAACCAATGTCTTGGGAGCTTAGTTTAAGTCTAAACAACTTTGCTAAGCTCGAGTGTAAGTTTTCGGAAATTCTCTCTAGTGGTGGCCATGATTTTGTTGTGATGCAATGTGGTTTATTGCATGTTTTGATTACTGTTTTGAAAGCATGATTTAGCATGGTATTTGCTGTTTTGATAAGCCATATGTTAAAGGAAGCTCAAGGTAAGAGTTCCTTGTTTTTGAACATTGATTTAATGTGGTTTGATGCTTTTAAATGCATGATGAATATGGCTTGGTTTAATGCTTTAAAACAGTGGATTAATTGATGAAAATGATGTATATTGACAAGTGATGTTTTGAAAAGATTAAGGTCACTAAGGTGGTTAAAAGTCCTTGAGTGAGCCTTGTTTACTTAAGAACATCAAGGTGGTTAAAAGTCCTTGGATGGTTCTTGTTACGGACACAAAGGTGGTTAAAAGTCCTTGTGTGGTCCATTCTATGGTGTTTAAAAGTCCATAGGCCAAGGTGTTTAAAAGTCCTTGGGGTTCAAGGTGTTTAAAAGTCCTTGAGGTGATTCAATTCATGGTGTTTAAAAGTCCATGGCCAAGGTGTTTAAAAGTCCTTGGGATCAAGGTGTTTAAAAGTCCTTGATGTGATACATTCTATGGTGTTTAAAAGTCCATAGGCCAAGGTGTTTAAAAGTCCTTGGGGCCAAGGTGTTTAAAAGTCCTTGGGGTGAAAGTTGATGAACTTGTTTTTAAAGAAATGGAATTTATCACTTGTGGCCAATATGACATGTTATGATTTGATGCATGAGATGCATGTTTAAGTATGCTTTTGAGCATGTGTAAATGATGGTTTGAAGCATGTTTTATAAGTGTTTTATAAATGCATTATTGGATGGTTTTATTGAGCATTCCTCACTAAGCTTTTGCTTACGCTCTCTTTGTTTTCTTAATTCAATAATGCAGAACACTAGAGTTCTTGAGGGCAGCAAGGAGGGCAAGCATCCAAGTGGAAACAAAGCTCTAAGTATGGAAGGTTTTCTAAGTACATTTTAGCTTTTGGTAATTTGGCAATGGGGGACCTATGTGTATGTTTTGGGAGATGTTTTGAACTCCCTAAGTATGTTGAATGTTGTTGAGAATGCTGGTTTTGTGGTTGGCCTTCTTATGCTTGAATTGGAAGTTTATGCTTGAATGGCTTACTTGTGTAGGAAGCATGCCTATAGATTTGGGGCTTTTCATATGTGTGGATGTTTTGATGAATTGTTGATGCAAGTATGTCTCATATATGTTGAATTGCATGTTGGCAAAGTTTGGTGGCATTTGGAGCATGATTGGTTGGTCAATTGCATGTTTAAGTATGCATTTTTAGGCAATCTGTGCAGGGTGTTTCGGAACAGCACCTACCGTTTCGGAACGGGTGCCTTAATTGTGCCCAGGCGTCCGAAACGGGAGGGGTCGTTCCGAAACGGAAAGGCCACTGCCAGACCCCCGTTTCGGTACGCGTTGCGGAACGGCCCCGAGTTTCGAAACGGGCTATGCCTGTTTCGGAACGGGTGACCGTTGGGGGCTGACATTGGCAGTTATATGTTTTGGAATGTTTGCGTTTTAGTCCTGAAACTTGTTTGTGCAATTGTATGAGTTTGGGAAGTCCTTTTGAGCTGAAATTTTACAGAGAAGCATGAAACATGATTAATTTCAAGATGGTAACTTCATTTTGGGTCAAGTCCTTATAATTATCAGAATTTACAATTTGGTCCCTAAAGTTGTAAATTGTTCAATTGAGTCCCTGTTCGATCTCTGATGTTTGTGATCTTTTGGTATGATGTTTGTGTGATCACAATTAGGCTTAATATGCATCTAGACAAGTTTTAAAAAGAAAAAAAGGGTCGTTAATCAAGGTTGACTTTCGGGTTGACTTTGGTTTTCCCCGTGTGACTTTCTTAATTCGGGTCAACCGTCTAGGCCGGGTTAAGGGGGTTACATTTGGTGGTATCAGAGCTGAGTTCTCGAGTAATTGGGAATGTATGTATGCATGATTGAAGTGTGTATGCCTTGTATGCTTGTTGAGTGAAAGCATGTTTAATGGCTTGTGATTTTGATGCAATTGAAGTATGTGCTGTGATGTAGCATGTTGTGGGTACCCATTGCCAAATCAAAGCTAAAGAAAGGATGTTGTTTTGAAATGAAATTGAGCTTGAATACTTGGATTGCTTACCTTGCTGGGCCTGATTTTGTTTTATTTGTGTTGTGATTGCATGGTAAAAGTATGGCACCACGTAGAGAGTTACGAGGTAATGTGCGAGCTACGGCTCCTAATGAGAACGAGAATGAGGAAAACACGGGTAGTGCGGTGTTACCTCCTCCTCCACCTGGTGGTGGTGGTGCTGGGGCTGAGGAAGCTGGAGCTGCAGCTGGCGCTGGAGCTGCTGGACCTGGGGCTGGTCAGGGGCAAGCTATGCCTGATATGACGATGTTAGTGCAAGCTATTGCTGGTGCTTTTCAAGCAGCAGTAGATGGGGCTCGTGGAGTGGGGCATCAGGAAGATGCTGGTGTCAGACTACCTTTGGAGCGTTTGCGCAGTCTTGGTGGGACTGAGTTCAGGGGTATGTCTGCTGAGAGTTCTGAAGCTTGGCTAGAGAGTACCAAGCGAATCTTGGGCCAGATGAGTTGCACTGATGTGCAAAAGCTGGGTTGTGTTGTGTCCTTGCTGCAGAAGGATGCGTATACGTGGTGGACAACCACTATTGTTGGGATGGCAGAAGCTGATGTGACTTGGACATTCTTTCAGAATGTGTTCATGCAGAGATGTCTTGGTGTGAGATATCTAGATGA
Source organism: Hibiscus trionum (assembly GCA_030270665.1). Lineage (NCBI taxonomy): Eukaryota > Viridiplantae > Streptophyta > Magnoliopsida > Malvales > Malvaceae > Hibiscus > Hibiscus trionum. The sequence goes on along the minus strand of BSYR01000026.1, from coordinate 30,912,680 downwards.
GAAGAAGCGTGAATTCATGTCTCTTACCCAAGGGAGCATGAGTGTGGCTGAGTATGAGATGCAGTTTGTGCGACTCAGTCAGTATGCACCAGAGCTGGTACCTGATGAGCGGGCAAGGTGCGAGAGGTTCCGTTATGGTTTAGAGATGGATGTGAAAATGTATTTGCTGGCCGCCGAGTATGATGATTTCGACGTGTTGGTGGGCCGAGCCAAGGATGTTGAGATGAACTTGGGTTTATCTGTGAGAGGTGCTGGAGCAAGTGCTGGGAAGCGATCAGCTGAGTTTGGTTCCGGAGGTGGACGGAACAAGAGGGGACGTGATCAGAAGTATCAGTCCTCAGCCAAGAGAGGTGGTGGTGCACCTGCTAGAGGAGGCAATGCTAGAGCTGATCCGAGTGCTTGTTGGATCTGTGGTTCACGTGGTCACATGAAACGTGACTGTCCTCGTGCTGAGAGAGTGGTGCAAGCTCCTGTTGCGGCTGCTGGTAACGGGTGTTGGAGTTGTGGTTCTGCAGACCACTTGAGGCGAGATTGTCTGAGGTTGGCTGGTGAGCAGGTGCGTGCTCCTGTTGTTGCTGCACCGCAGAGAGGTCGTGGGCGCGGCCGTGGTAATTTCCAGAGGAGAGAGGAAGGTGGTCGTGGAGTGGCCCATGTTGTGGCTATTCAGCCTGAGGGTGGAGGCCAAGCGAGGGTGTATGCTCAGTGAGAGGGCAGGAATGATGCGGATGTGATTGCAGGTACCTTTACTTTGCAGTCCTTGTCATTGCTTTCTTTGATAGATTCTGGATCTACGCATTCATACATTTTGCGTGAGCATGCTGAATTGCTTGGTTTGCCTGTTGAGTCTTTGGATGTTGGTGTTCGAGTCACTAGTTCTTTTGGTGAGACTGTTGTGACTAGGAAGCTTTATAGAAGGTGTCCCTTGGTCGTTCAAGAGCATGTTTTCCATGTTGATCTTATGGAGTTGCCCTTCTATGGTTTCGATGTGATCCTTGGTATGGATTGGCTTGCTGAGCATCGTGCTGTTGTGGATTGTGAGAACAAGCGGGTTTCGCTTAAGCTTGCGGATGATTATGAAGTTGTTGTGGTTGGTGAGAATGTGAAGTTTCTTGCCAATGTGGTGTCTACCTTGGAGGCGAGCAGGATGCTGCGGCAAGGTTGCGAAGCTTATCTAGCTTTTGTGATGAATCCTAGCTCTAAAGAGTTGAGGGTGCAAGATATCAGAGTTGTGAAGGAGTTTCCTGGTGTTTTTCCTGAGGAGTTGCCTGGTTTACCTCCTAACCGCGAGGTGGAGTTTGGAATTGAGCTGTATGAGAATACAACCCCTGTGTCCATTACCCCCTATAGAATGGCACCTAAGGAGCTGAAGGAGCTGAAGACGCAGTTGCAAGAGTTGCTTGAACGTGGTTTCATCCGGCCGAGTGTGTCACATTGGGGAGCACCGGTCTTGTTTGTGAAGAAGAAGGATGGCACTATGAGAATGTGCATTGATTACCGTCAGCTGAACAAGTTGACTATCAAGAATCGGTATCCTTTGCCGAGGATTGATGATCTTTTTGATCAATTTCAGGGAGCTGCTGTGTTCTCTAAGATTGACTTGAGGTCAGGGTATTATCAGTTGAAGGTGAAGGATGTGGATGTGCCTAAGACAGCTTTCAGGACAAGGTATGGGCATTATGAGTTTCTTGTGATGCCGTTTGGGTTGACAAATGCTCCTGCTGCTTTCATGGACATGATGAATCGTGTGTTTCATGAATACCTGGACAAGTTTGTTGTGGTGTTCATTGATGATATCCTCGTGTACTCGCGTACTGAGGAGGAGCATGAAGAGCATTTGAGGATTGTTTTGCAAGCTTTGTTGGAGAATCAGCTTTATGCTAAGCTGAGTAAGTGTGAGTTCTGGTTAAGGGAGGTGGTGTTTCTTGGACATGTGGTCTCAGCTGAGGGGATTCGTGTTGATCCTCAGAAGATTGAGGCGGTGATGAATTGGAAGGTTCCTAAGTCTGTTCATGAGGTCCGTAGTTTCCTTGGTTTGGCGGGATACTACCGGAGGTTTGTGGATGGTTTTTCCAAGATTGCTGCTCCTTTGACGAAGCTGTTGCAAAAGGATGTTAAGTATGAGTGGACGGAAGCGAGACAGCGGGCTTTTGAAAAGCTTAAGGCGGCTTTGACGCAAGCTCCTATCTTGATTCAGCCTGAATCAGGGAAAGAGTTTGTGGTTTACAGTGATGCATCCTATGTTGGTTTGGGGTGTGTGCTGATGCAGGAGGGTAAGGTGGTGGCTTATGCATCGCGGCAGTTGAAGGTGCATGAGCGCAATTACCCTACGCATGATATTGAGCTGGCTGCAGTGGTTTTTGCTCTGAAGATCTGGAGGCATTATCTGTATGGTGAGAAGTGTACTGTGTACACGGATCACAAGAGTTTGAGGTATCTGATGTCTCAGAAGGAGTTGAATCTTAGGCAGCGGCGTTGGTTGGAGTTGCTCAAGGATTATGATCTGACGATTGAGTATCATCCTGGAAAAGCTAATGTTGTTGCGGATGCCTTGAGTAGGAAGGTAGCTGTTGAGTTGAGGGCTATGTTTGCTAGCTTGAGCATATCGCAAGATGGTGGTCTCGTTGCTGAGTTGCAAGTGAAATCCTCTTTGGTTCAGTTGATCAAGGATAAGCAGTTGTTGGATGATTCCTTGGTGTCTCATGTTCAGGATATCGCGGAGGGTAGACCTTCGGATTTCTGTTTCAATGATGATGGTGTGCTGTGTTTTGGGAGTCGAATAGTAGTGCCTGCTGATGCTGAGTTGAGGCGTGCTATTCTGACTGAAGGTTATAGTAGTCCTTTTGCTATGCACCCTGGTAGTACTAAGATGTACCGTGATCTTCGTGATGAGTACTATTGGGTGGGTTTGAAAAAGGATGTTGCAGAGTTTGTTAGCAAGTGTTTGGTGTGTCAGCGAGTTAAGGCTGAGCATCAGTTTCCTTCAGGGTTGTTGCAACCGTTGAAAATCCCTGAATGGAAGTGGGAGAGGGTTACCATGGATTTTGTATCTGGTTTACCTTTGTCTCCATCGAAGAAGAATTCGGTCTGGGTGATTGTCGATCGCCTGACGAAGTGTGCGCATTTCTTGCCTGTGCATACTACGTTTTCTTTGGATAAGCTGGCAGAGCTGTACATTGCTGAGATTGTGCGGCTGCATGGTGTGCCTAAGTCAATCGTGTCGGATAGGGATCCGAGGTTCACATCGCGGTTCTGGCAGTGTTTGCATCAAGCTCTGGGTACAAGGTTGCATTTCAGTACATCCTATCATCCTCAGTCGGATGGTCAGTCTGAGTGAGTTATCCAGATTTTGGAGGATATGCTGAGGTGCTGCGTGATTGAGTTCCAAGGTTCTTGGGAGAAGCATCTGCCTTTGGTTGAGTTTGCTTATAACAACAGTTATCAGGCAAGTATACAGATGGCACCTTATGAGGCTTTGTACGGGAGGAAGTGTAGGACTCCTCTTTGTTGGGCTGAGACTGGTCAAAAGTTGGTTTCGATGCCGGCTTTGTTGAAAGGGACCACAGAGAAGGTAAAGCTCATTTGTGAGCGGTTGAAGGCTGCTTCTGATCGGCAGAAGTCTTACGCGGATTTGAAGCGTAAGGAGATAGAGTATGCGGTGGGTGACCGTGTGTTCTTGAAGGTTTTGCCTTGGAAGAAGGTGATGCGGTTTGGCCGAAAGGGTAAGTTGAGCCCTAGGTACATTGGACCATATGAGGTGGTTGAGCGTGTGGGTCATGTTGCGTATCGGTTGAGGTTACCACATGAGTTGGAGAAGATTCATGATGTGTTCCATGTCTCTATGCTCCGGAGGTATAGATCTGATCCTTCGCATGTGATGCCTGTGGAGGAAGTGGTTTTGAATCCGGATTTGACCTATGATGAGGAACCGGTGAAGGTTCTGGATTCGGATAGCAAGGTTCTTCGTGGCAAGACCATTGAGTTGGTGAAGGTGCTGTGGAAGCATCGAGGTGTTGAGGAAGCCACGTGGGAGCGAAAGGAAGACATGCTGAAGCAGTTTCCTTATCTCTTTCCTTTAGGTAAATTTCGGGGACGAAATTTCTTAAGGGGGGAGAGTTGTAACGCCCCGGTTTTGGGCTTAGAAGTTTTGGGCGTTGACCGGTTTGGTCAAAGTGCTGTTCGAATCTAAAGAGGTGAAATTAGGAAAGCCTAGTTCGGGTTGCATTAAAAATATGGAAAAATGTTCTAAAATCATCTTTTAATATAATTACGTGAACTGTGAAATCAATTTTGGAAAATGAGTTTCGGAAGGGTGACATTTTGGCTAGTGACCAAAATGTAATTTTTGAAAGTTTTGTGACTGTTTTAAAAAGGATTGAAACTTTGAATCTTTAGGGAGCTATTTACCCAAAGGGGAGTTTCTCCAGATTTTCTAGAATATTAAATGATTTAATAATGGTTTAAAATAAAAGTAAAAAGGAGGGAAATATATTTTTAGTCATTTAACTAAGTTTCTAAATTTTCCATTCTCATTTTCTCTCATCTTTTCTCTCAAACCAAACACATTCTCTCCAGATCTTTTCCTCTGATTTTTATCACCTAAATACTTCTTTTCAATCCTCATTTGATTCCTAATCATCTTCTCATCAAAACCTTTGTATTTGCTACTTGATTCATCAAGCTTTTTGGCTCTAAAAGAGGAGAAACTCAAGTTTGGAGGTAAGAACGTCCTTCTCCTCTGAACTTCAAGTTCTTTAATGAAATTCCTAAGTTCTCAATCCCTAATTGATGTTTTATAAATGGCTTTTAAGATTGTTTAGTGGATCTTGGCTTAAAATGCAAGATTTGGTGTGTTTTTGATGAAAATTCGTTGGATCTGTTTAAGCAGTGTTTTAAGGTGCTAAAATGATGATTAATGAATGTTAATTTGATAAGGAAATGAGTTTTGATTAATGCAATCCCGGATAGGTTGTGTTTCCTAAGTTTAGCTTGTGATTCTTGGATGTTTTTGTGGTGATCTTGTGGATCTGATGTTGCTGGAGGTATAAGGATGTTTATAGGTTGTTTTTAGATGTTAAATGGTGTTAATGGATGTTAGGTTTTGCTGGTTTATGGCTGGGCTTTGTTGAGAAGTGGTTTTGATGCAATTTCGGTTGTGTTTGGTGGCCGAAATTGGAGTGTGAATGAGAGCAGCGAGTTTGAGTGCTTTCATTGAAGCTTTTGATGCATGATGATGCATTAAATCTCTGCTTTAATGTGTTTAATCAGGGGAGGCATCTTTGGATCCAAGAGTTGTTGATCCGGAAGCTTGAATTGGTGCTTCGGCAAGAGGCGAAGTGGAATCGGTGAGTGAAATTGGGTTTTCGACTTTGAAACCAATGTCTTGGGAGCTTAGTTTAAGTCTAAACAACTTTGCTAAGCTCGAGTGTAAGTTTTCGGAAATTCTCTCTAGTGGTGGCCATGATTTTGTTGTGATGCAATGTGGTTTATTGCATGTTTTGATTACTGTTTTGAAAGCATGATTTAGCATGGTATTTGCTGTTTTGATAAGCCATATGTTAAAGGAAGCTCAAGGTAAGAGTTCCTTGTTTTTGAACATTGATTTAATGTGGTTTGATGCTTTTAAATGCATGATGAATATGGCTTGGTTTAATGCTTTAAAACAGTGGATTAATTGATGAAAATGATGTATATTGGCAAGTGATGTTTTGAAAAGATTAAGGTCACTAAGGTGGTTAAAAGTCCTTGAGTGAGCCTTGTTTACTTAAGAACATCAAGGTGGTTAAAAGTCCTTGGATGGTTCTTGTTACGGACACAAAGGTGGTTAAAAGTCCTTGTGTGGTCCATTCTATGGTGTTTAAAAGTCCATAGGCCAAGGTGTTTAAAAGTCCTTGGGGTTCAAGGTGTTTAAAAGTCCTTGAGGTGATTCAATTCATGGTGTTTAAAAGTCCATGGCCAAGGTGTTTAAAAGTCCTTGGGATCAAGGTGTTTAAAAGTCCTTGATGTGATACATTCTATGGTGTTTAAAAGTCCATAGGCCAAGGTGTTTAAAAGTCCTTGGGGCCAAGGTGTTTAAAAGTCCTTGGGGTGAAAGTTGATGAACTTGTTTTTAAAGAAATGGAATTTATCACTTGTGGCCAATATGACATGTTATGATTTGATGCATGAGATGCATGTTTAAGTATGCTTTTGAGCATGTGTAAATGATGGTTTGAAGCATGTTTTATAAGTGTTTTATAAATGCATTATTGGATGGTTTTATTGAGCATTCCTCACTAAGCTTTTGCTTACGCTCTCTTTGTTTTCTTAATTCAATAATGCAGAACACTAGAGTTCTTGAGGGCAGCAAGGAGGGCAAGCATCCAAGTGGAAACAAAGCTCTAAGTATGGAAGGTTTTCTAAGTACATTTTAGCTTTTGGTAATTTGGCAATGGGGGACCTATGTGTATGTTTTGGGAGATGTTTTGAACTCCCTAAGTATGTTGAATGTTGTTGAGAATGCTGGTTTTGTGGTTGGCCTTCTTATGCTTGAATTGGAAGTTTATGCTTGAATGGCTTACTTGTGTAGGAAGCATGCCTATAGATTTGGGGCTTTTCATATGTGTGGATGTTTTGATGAATTGTTGATGCAAGTATGTCTCATATATGTTGAATTGCATGTTGACAAAGTTTGGTGGCATTTGGAGCATGATTGGTTGGTCAATTGCATGTTTAAGTATGCATTTTTAGGCAATCTGTGCAGGGTGTTTCGGAACAGCACCTACCGTTTCGGAAAGGGTGCCTTAATTGTGCCCAGGCGTCCGAAACGGGAGGGGCCGTTCCGAAACGGAAAGGCCACTGCCAGACCCCCGTTTCGGTACGCGTTGCGGAACGGCCCCAAGTTTCGAAACGGGCTATGCCTGTTTCGGAACGGGTGACCGTTGGGGGCTGACATTGGCAGTTATATGTTTTGGAATATTTGCGTTTTAGTCCTGAAACTTGTTTGTGCAATTGTATGAGTTTGGGAAGTCCTTTTGAGCTGAAATTTTACAGAGAAGCATGAAACATGATTAATTTCAAGATGGTAACTTCATTTTGGGTTAAGTCCTTATAATTATCAGAATTTACAATTTGGTCCCTAAAGTTGTAAATTGTTCAATTGAGTCCCTGTTCGATCTCTGATGTTTTTGATCTTTTGGTATGATGTTTGTGTGATCACAATTAGGCTTAATATGCATCTAGACAAGTTTTAAAAAGAAAAAAAGGGTCGTTAATCAAGGTTGACTTTCGGGTTGACTTTGGTTTTCCCCGTGTGACTTTCTTAATTCGGGTCAACCGTCTAGGCCGGGTTAAGGGGGTTACAGTGGTCCCCTTAAGCATAGCTGGTATTGAAATCAACTTTTGCCCAGCTTCTGCCCAACAGAGAGGGGTTCTACATCTCCTCCAATACAAAGCCTCGTATGGAGCCATTTGGATACTTGCCTTGTAACTATTGTTATACGCAAACTCAACCAACGGCAAGTGCTTTTCCAAAGAACCCTGAAAATCTATCACACAGTACCTCAGCATGTCCTCAAGCACCTGAATCACACATTCTGACTGTCCATCCGTCTGCGGATGATATAAAGTGCTGAAATTCAACCGTGTACCCAAGGCAAGATGCAAACATTCCCAAAATCACGATGTAAACCTCATATCTCTATCCGACACAATGGACTTTGGCACACCGTGCAACCACACAATCTCAGGTATGTACAACTCAGCTAACTTATCCAAGGTATACGTAATATGCGCAGGCAGAAAATGCGCACACTTCGTAAGCCGATCCACAATCACCCAAACTGAGTTCTTCTTTGTCGGTGAAAAAGGAAAACCAGACACAAACTCCCTTCCAGACTCGGGTTGGATCAAAACAGGAGCATGCGTCAAAGCTTCCTTCAGCTTCCCAAAAGCTTGTTGCCTCGCCTCCGTCCACTCAAAGCGAACATTCTTTTGCAACCTATGGTAATACCCAGCCAACCCAAGGAAATTCCGTACCTCCATCACTGACTTAGGCACTTTCCAACTCATCACAGCCTCTAATTTTTGCGGATCTACGTGAATACCCTCAGCCGATACAACATGCCCAAGGAAGACCACTTCCCTAAGCCAAAACTCACACTTACTCAGCTTTGCGTACGACTGATTTTCCAACAACGCTTGCAAAACAATCCTCAAGTGCCTATCATGATCCTCCTCAATACGCGAATACACAAGGATATCATCGATGAACACCACCACAAACTGATCGAAGAATTCATGGAATACACGATTCATCATTTCCATGAAAGCAACAGTCGCGTTGGTCAAACTAAATGGCATCACCAAGAATTCAAAATGCCCGTACCTCATCCGAAAAGCAGTTTTAGGTATGTCCACATCCTTCACTTTCAGCTGATAGTACCTCGATCTCAAGTCTATCTTAGAAAACACTGAGGCTCCCCATAATTGATCAAAGAGATCATCAATTCTAGGCAAGGGATACTTGTTCTTGATCGTCAACTTGTTCAGTTGCCGATAATCTATACACATTCTCATCGTCCCATCCTTCTTCTTCACAAACAGGACCGGTGCACCCCAAGGTGACACACTTGGACGGATGAAACCTCGATCCAACAATTCCTACAATTGTGTTTTCAACTCTTTTACCTCTTTGGGTGCCATGCGATAAAGAGCAATGGACAACGGAGTTGTATTCTCGTACAACTCTATACCAAACTCAACTTCCTTATTTGGTGGTAACCCAGGCAATTCTTCCGAAAAGACACCCGAAAAATCGGGAACAGTTCGGATATCCTGCACACGCACATCCTTAGTATCAGGATTCATCACATAGGCAAGGTAAGCCTCACAACTCAACCTCATCATGCGGTTTTCTTCAAAATCCAAAATTACATTCGACAAGAATCTCACATTCTCGTCTACTACAACAACCTCATAGTCATCGGCCAACTTTAAGGTGACTCGCTTAACATCAAAGTCAACCACCACCCTATGCTCCGTCAACCTATCCATGCAAAGGATTACATCAAATCCGTAGAAAGGCAATTCCATCAAATCCATAAGGAAAACATGGCCTTGCACAGACAAAGGACATCTCCTATACAACTTCCTAATGACTAGAGTCTCACCAAAAGAGCTAGTCACTTGCATTCCCACTTCAAGCATCTCAATAGGTATATCAAGCAAAAGTGTATGCTCACTCAATATATAAGAATGTGTGGATCCAGAATCAATCAAAGCCAGCAAAGATAAAGACTAGAGAGCAAAGGAACCTGCGATCACATCGGTGTCGTTGCGCTCCTCGCGCTGAGCATACACCCTTGCTGGTCCACCTCCCTCAGGTTGAACGGCTACAACATGACCAATACCTCGCTGCCCCTCATCCCTCCTCTGAAAGTTCCCACGGACGCGTCTACGACCTCTCTGAGGTGCAACTACCACATGAGCACGTCCTTGGCCACCACCATCCAACAAAGGACACTCCGTCCTCATTTGATCCGCCGAACCACAGTTCCAGCAGGAGTTCCCAGTCACCACAACAGGAGCCTAAACCTCTCTAGCTGCCCGAGGACAATCTCGCCTCAAATGGTCCCTCGAACCACATGTCCAACATGTATGCTGCTCAGATCTCATACGACCTCCCTAAGTCTGTCCACCTCGACCCGGAACACCACGCCTTCCCTCAGGATGATGTCTCCTATCACGGCCTCTCTTGTTCCGTCCACCACCGGAACTATACTCAGCAGCTCTCTTTCTAGAGCTAGAACCGACACCTCTATAAGACAAACCCAGGTTCTGCTCAATGTCTTTAGCTCCACACACGAGCACATCAAACTCAGTATAATCAGTAGCCAGCATGTACGTCTTAACTTCCTGTACCAAACCGTACCAGAAGCGATCACACCGATGCCTCTCACTGGGTACCAAGTCAGGAGCATATTGGCTCAAACGTATGAACTGGACCTCGTACTCAGCCACCGATAGGTTACCCTGAACGAGAGACATAAACTCCCGTTTCTTCTCATCCAAGTATCTCACACCTAGATACTTTCTCTGGAAGGCACCCCCGATGAACTCCCAATCAACTTCACTAGGTTCCATACCAGCTGTGGTAGTCGTCCACCAGCTGTAAGCATCATCTTGTAGCAAGGAAACGACACATCCAAGCTTGCGCTCATCATTACAACCCATCTGATCCATGATACGGATCGTACTGGCTAACCAGGCCTTAGACGCCCCAGGTGACATATCATAGAACTTTACAACTCCCAAACTCATCAACCTTTTCATGGGTAGGCCCACCTGCCCAGCTGCAGGGGCTTGCACTTGCGCTCCGACAACAGCAGTCTGAAACGCTCCGGTAATCGCCTCAACTAGTGGCGCCAAATTACCCAATCCAGGACCAGCTTGTCCCTGTTGCACCTGCTCCCCACCACCAGGTGGTGGCGGAGGAGGTAGATCTCCACTAGGAGAGAAATCAGCCCCCTGCTCAGCCTGATTATCATGCTCAGCTGCAGGCACTATCGTATTGGACCTCAACTCCCCTTTAGGTCCCATGTGCTATTTAAAACAAACACAACAACGAAAACAAATCAAACCATTTAGGCCAGCTACAAGCAAGAATCCAAGTTTATAAAACATTTGATTAGTGTAATAAGGCAATGGGCACCCAATTTCCCCACAGAGCATAGCATACATAAAACATCATGCTCACATGCTTTTCGTCATTCCAAATCAACACATATCCACATAACACCATCATCATACAATCATATTCATTCCCTGTGCAATTCACATTAATCAACATGGCATAAAGTTCAAAATTCAACTATTAGCATGCTTTTCAAACATCAAACTTTGAATCATATCAATTACACATATCAACATTCCCAATTCTTTCGAAACCACGCTCTAATACCAACAAATGTAACCCCCTTAGCTCGGCCTAGACGTTTGACCCAAACTACGAAGATTACACGGGAAAACCAAAGTCAACCCGAAAATCAACCTTGATTAACGACCTTTTTTTTCCTTTTTATCTTGTCTAGATGCACATTAAGCATGTGCGATTACACAAGAATTCTATGAGAGAAGGGCACAGTGATCGGAAAACATTTAAGGACTCAATTGCATGAATTACACTCTTAGGGACCAAAATGTAATTTTTAGAAAATATAAGGACTTTGCAGAATTTACGATTACCAATATATAATTAGTCATATTACATGCCTCTCCGTCAAATTTCAGCTTAAAAGAACATTCCAAGCTCTAGCAATTGCATCCACAACATTCAGGACTAAAATGTAAAACATGAAAGCTTAAAACAATTCAAATCATCATCCAACGGTCACCCGTTTCGAAACACCAACCTTCGTACCAAAACGCCCATATCGAAAAGGTGTTGACTGTTTCGGTACTCGGGTGTGTTCCGAGACTAGTATCGAAATAGGCCTCTCAAGTAGCCAAAGTGATCTGAAACACCTTAAACCTTACCAAAACGCTATGGCCATTACAAGCCCCCGTTTCGGAACAGTTAAGGGTGTTTCGATAAACCCTGCTCTGTGACAGCAGAAAATGCTGGATTTTCACACTTTTCCACATTCGAATCATTCCCGAAACATGCCATAACATGCATACATCAAGGATACATATCAACAGTCATCATGCCGAGATTATAGCTCAATCATGGCAACCAACACATAAGCAAAGGTACTAAAGGCATGCTCCCTAGTTCAACAAAAACCATAACAAGGCATAACACCAAATAAACCAAAATCCAAACTCCAAAGGCCATTTACAACTCAAGTATAGGCAAACAAACATGCTCAAAGTAAGGGAAACATTCTCAAACATTCCAAAGTATAAATCCCACCCATTGCCATTTATTACACTAAAGATGAACCACATACATCTTTTTAACAAAGCTTAGGATTCCTCTTGCTTTTGGGCTACCTTCAAAGGTTCAATTTTCTGCATTGATGAAACAGAAGAGCGTAAGAAATAAGCTTAGTGCGGATCGCTAACACATTCATCAATGCATGTCTCATGTTTTGCAAAATCAACACTTTACATCACATGCCATTTATAAAACATGTCCTCTCAAGACTTCAATGCACTTTTGAAACCTCATGCACATATGCATCAATTTACAACAGAAAATAAACCTTTGCTCATGCTTAACAAGCATCACATGCATCCTTGCATCATACACATATATCTCATGCAACCTTGCATCATATACAAGAATCTCATGCTTCACTTAATTCATTTATATTATATTGGCTTTTCAAGTGATAATCCACAAACCATTTCAACATAAGACACAATCGGATACGCAGATTACAAGCGTTGTCCCTCATGCTTCATACAAACTACCAGACTACACAAGGTGGAGACAAATGGCACAATCACAATCCCTCAACACCCGTGATGGAGATTAATGGCACAATCACAACCCCTCAACACCCGTGATGGAGATTAATGGCACAATCACAACCCCTCAACATCACTCATCGGTAGTTGTATAATTCCACTAACTAGAGTATGGGACACATACACAATACTCATACACGGGACTAACCATTCACCGTTGTGATCTTAACCTCAATCGTTAGGGTACTTGGATGGAGATTACGACACAATCATAACCCCTCAACATCCAAGATGACTTTATTCACGGTGCACCCAATCCTATAGCCAGATAACTATATACGATTAAAGTAACTAAAAATCCATGTTCATCACTTGCCAATATAATCATTTATCCACATTAATCGACTGTTTTTTAAGCATAACCACAATGTCATTTCCACAAGCACACATGCTTAACCTTATATGCATTTTCATATGAAAACCAAGGATCACTTACCTAGTGCATCCTTAACATAATGACATTAAAATTCAGCATTAAACCATGCTTAAACATGCTTAAAAATAGTAAACAAATCCACTCTTACATCAAATGCATTTTCATCAAACTTGGCACATTTCCAAGAGAGGGATTACCGAAACACTTACACTTGAGCTTAGTTAAGTGTATTAAACTTACACTAAGCTCCCAAGAGCACGCTCAAGGCGTTACAAAGCAGGAAGTTGCATTTCCACTCACCGATACGCGAAGCCTCGTTCGCCGACACGGAAATTACACCTCCGGAGCCTCCAAAATCACCTCGTTAGCTTCCGGATCAAGATCCCATGTTTTCACATCATCAAAACAGAGATCTAAATGCATTAAAATGCATTCTAACACCAGCAACAATTCATAAACTCGTTGCCCACTCAAACTACTACAAAATACCCTCCCAAAAAAACTGAAAACTCAATCGATTGCTTCCTAAACCAAGCCCATCCATCATACAACACTTCCAAACAACTATCAACATCAAAACACACCTAATAAACATCCTAACTTATCCTTATACCTCCAGCAATCAAGATTCCACCATTTCACCCCAAAACACACTTAAAACTACCAAGAAACTCAAGGATCTCAAGGATTTCGGGATCTATATTAACCACACCTCATTTTAACATATAAACCAACTTAGAAATCAATTAAAATCAACACAAAATAGTGCCCAACACATCAAGTCCGAAAATCATGACTTCCTCCACATTTTCACAAGATTTTGATCTCAAATCAAAACTATATTGAAAACTCAATCAAAAATAGTTATTAGAAGCCAAATATCTTGGGAATTTCAATAAAGAACTTAGATTAGAGGTTGAGAATGGGATTTACCTCCAATCCTTGCTTCCTTCAATAGATAACAAGGTTTCCTTTCAAAAATCTTGAAGAATTAAAGATCTCTTGAAAAAGATTTAGGAAATGTTGAGGGGATTTTGGGGAGAAAGAATTCTGGAAAGGATGAGAGAAAATGGTGTTTGGCTAAAATGAGAGGGAATTGGTAGTTACGTAAAATGAAAATCCACTAACTGCCAACTAATTAATATCAAATTCTAATTAAAATTATTTAATTAAAACCTATTTAAATCACATGTCATATTGAAGAAAGGTCAAATTGACTTTAAGCCCCCTAAAGATTCTAAGATTTTGGCTTACACCTTAAAAAGCACATTTTCCCAATTTTGAAACTTCACAATTTGGTCACTACACAAAATGTCCATTTTCCAAAACCTTTTTTGTAAAATTGATTTGACCAACCTCTTAATTATATTTTTAGAGGATTTTAGCAATTTTTATCACAACTTTACCCTATCCCTATCCTTGATTTCCTAAAATCACCTTACGCGATTCAAATCGTTCTCGACCGATCCGATCCGATGTCTAAAACATCTAGGCCCAAAACTAGGGCGTTACAGTTTGGCTGAGAAAAACCAGCAATGTATGTAGTTGCAGGACTTGGCGTATCGAAACACTCTTATCTGTTTCGAAACGGTGGCCTGAAATGGTCATCTAGTTTCGGAACGGGTAGGAACGTTCCGGAACGCTTTGGCTACTAGAAAGCCATGTTTTGATACCGGTCTCGGAACGCACCCGAGTAGCAAAATGGTCAACATAGTTTCGATACAACTGTTTCGATACAGGGCTCATCGTTTCGAAACACCCGACCGTTGGTCTGGATTTTGAATTGTTTCATGTTATGTTTCTTACATTTTAGTCCTTGATGATTATGAATGCAATCGAATGAGTTTGGAATGTCTGATTGAGTTGATATTAGACAGAGTGGCATGAAATAGGACTAATTGAATATTGGTAACCTTAAAATCTGCGAGGTTCTTGTAATTTACAAAATTTATATTTTGGTCCCTAAATGTCTAATTGGTGCAATTAAACCCCTTATTGATTTCCGATCGATGTGCTTTTTCTTCCTATGTTCTTGGGTGGTCACATAGGATTAATATTGCACTTAAAAAGATAAAAGAAAAAAAGGATCGTCAATCGGAGTTAACTTTAACGAGTTGGCTTCGGTTTTCCCCGTGTAATCACCTCGGTTCGGGTCAACCATCTAGATCGGGCTAAGGGGGTTACTGAGAAAATCAAGTTGAGAGAATGCGCCGGATTAGAATGCGTCGTAGTGTGGAATCCTATTGACTTGCCTCCATTCTAGAATGAAACAACACAAAACTATAGTGGGAATAACCAAAGTCCCTGCCACGGCCGCAAAGGTTGAGTCTCTTCCACGTCAATCCCTTGTTCGTGCGCAGTTGCTGTTAAGGCTTGGAAAAGCTTCATTGAATGGATCCTCCTTATCCCTAAGCTCAAAACATTGTTGATGGATGAACTTTGACCAAACCTCTCGGCGTAAAACAAAGACAGATACCAACCAATCACACGCTTCCTTTAGCCACTGAAACTCTTAACCTATCCCTAGGACGAGTTAGTTAACACCACGTGGGATGAAAACCGTGCTAAATTTTTTCATGAGTTCAACTCTCTAAATATTGAATAAATTGATAACCTCATAAACTCCCTCTCTCGATAAGTATGCAAGAATGATTAAAGCCAAGAATAAGCAAACCTCAACTTATTTGCATTAAGAACTTAAACAAAGTACAATAATCTTCACATAGCTACTAAACAAATTGATCCTAACCTTAAGGAAATTTAGAACATAATGAATGGAAAGAAAACACAAACTAAATCCTAAGCTCTCTCGTCTCTCTTCTTCGAATTCGACTATTGATGATGGCGGCAAGCCTCCTTTATATAGGGGAAGGTGTAGGAACAAATCCTTCTTGGAGAGGAAGTTAAGTTGGACTTGGACTTAACTTTATTAAAGAGGTGAATCTCTTTAATTTAATACATTAAAGTTGGACTTTTGGCCAAAAGTCCAACTTTATCCTTCCTTCCATGTTTTTGTCCTCTTCTTGGGCTCCGACTGCCACGCAAAGTGTGTAGAAAAATCAGGAATTTAATGCTCTACAAATCGACTACAACTTTGCATGTTTTGCCCTCCGGCAAGTTGAGTAGTACATTGTCGCGACATTGCATTATGTTGCCTCAGCATGGGTCTGTGTCTGGTTCTGCTCCGCAAGGCTTCATTAGCTTCCCTCAGTAGACGTTGTCAGTCGTGGCATGGCTCGATCAAGATCTGTTTGTAGCTCGTTCTGTCTTATCCTTCCTTTTTCTTCTGTGCCGTCACGGCATCTCCTGCCCTGGCATCGTGCAAATCTTCAAAAGCACCAAACATGCATCAAATAGTATCTTTTTCATAGAATAAACTGAATATAAGGATCAAAAGCGTAAATGATGAAATTAAAGCATGAAGGGCTATAATGCAGCTCAAATGGGTGTAGGTTGAGCGATAATTTTCATGTAAAAGGGGTAAAATAATAGGACTATTGGGCACTTATCACACCCCCAAACTCGAACTATTTCTTGTCCTCAAGCAATGCAAACCATCAATTGCCAAACCTTAATTTTTTATGAACCGTCTTCTTTGTCTTACTTTTCCTTCTCTCTCCAAACCATAGCAAAGAATGCTCGGCCCTTAATTCTTTGGATGCCTTATGAATTCCCTGGAATCAAACTATAAGATTTGTGAGTGTGAGCAAGCATTGTGAACAAGATGATTATAAGGATTTTAAAAACACTTAAGCATTAACCTACTTAACTTGGGTAAATTCTTTTTTTATAAGCAATCTAACCTACTAGAGCCAGTTTCGGGCACCTCTAGTAATTAGCCTAGAGCCGGTTTCGGGCACCTCGAGGGATTCCTTAAGCTAGAGCCAGTGTTAGGCACCTCTATCTTTTTACCCAAAATTTTCTTTCTAAGTAAGTCTATGCCCTAAGTGTATTAGAACTCCTTAAATCATACAAGTCACAACGGTGTTTTAAAGTTCTAATCTCATAGCATGATCCTAAGTTATCTTCCTTAAGTATCCTAAAATTAAATGCTCAAAACAGTTCTAAACAATGGTAAGAAGAGAGAGTTCTATTGCCAAGTAAGAATATTCAATTAAAATTAAACTAAGGCAATTGATAGAAAGTTCTGCCGAGGCATAAGCAAAATTCGGTTAAGGCAATGCAGGAAATTTTTTTTTGAACAAGTAAAAGAACAGAACTGCATGACAATTATTGTAACCCCCTTAGCCCGGCCTAAACGCCTGGCTCGAACTAGGAAGATTACACGGGGAGAACTGAATCCAACTTGTTAAAGCCGACTTCGATTAATGACCATACTTTTTTCCTTTTAAATTTTCTAAATGCACATTATGATCCTATGCGTTAAACTAAACACTTTAAAAGAAACAAAGCAACAAACGGAGTTCGATTAGGGGTTCAATTGCGTTAGTTACACATTTAATGACTAAACTGTAGTTTCAGTAAATAATAGGGACCAATCCAATTTTAAGATTACAATCCATTAATTTTTCATGAAACATGTCTCCATGCCAAAATTCATTACAACCGGACCATCCAAACTCATCCAATTGCTCATACAACATTCAGGGACCAAAATGTAACTTTTCAGAATTTAAAAGATACTTTTCACTGAAAGCAACGGTCGAGTATCAGTACCCCTAAAGCTTGTATCGATACGCGGGAAGACAATAGCTCAATTGGGGGAAAAGGTATCGATACCCTTCCCCGCGTATCGATACGCCCTTCAAAGATAGCCCAAGTGTATCGATACGCGGGCAAATCGTATTGATACCCCCGTGTGGTTTAGCCTGCAAAAAGCCTATGAGTATCGATATTGGAACCCGAGTATCGATACGCATACTAGTTTGGCTTCACAATCAACTTCCAAAATGCATTTTAATCAGCCAAGCATGCTCAAGCACCAATAGATAAACATCCCTAAACATATGCAACATGTCAATCATGCTTAAATGCAACTACAAGGGTATTACCAATCCAACACATGTAATTCTAGTAAGCTCTAGCATGCATCTCAAGAGAAAAACCATAAAACATACGAAAAAGCATCATTCTTCCTCAAACAACACATAAAGGCCATTTTACAAACCCAAATAGACAAATCAACATATCTCAACCAGGAAGTTCTAAATCAAATCTCCAAAACCCAGATTCTTTCCCCATTACCAAAATCTACTTATTTAAAATCACTAAAGTTCATACTTGAGTTTGAGTGACGAATTAGGTGCTTTCACTTGCTACTCCTCAGCTCTCAAACTTAGTTATCTGCATTGTTGGAAAAAGGAGCGTAAGCACTCTTTCTCAGTGAGGGAAAGCTCAACACACATCAACAATGCAGTTTTTAAAACACAAGTTGAAACCATATAATGCTCAATCTCAATTCAAGCTTTCAAAACCAAAGCAAACCATTCTTTAACCATGTTCCACGTGTATCATTAGTCACATGCATTGTTCACAATGCAAAACCACATTAAGCCTCACTTGCTTAATTCACATGCATAGATTTGTACTATGCAACATCTCATCATCATTCATCTAAGGCACAATAATCCATTATACATTCATTATAATATTGATACATGGGTAACAATAAACACATATATTGGTTTACAACATCCCGACATAGGCTCACCCCTATCCGTTGTGATAGACTCACCTCTATCACCTTTACAAACAATATCAGATACACAGACTTGTATAGGCTCATATCTTGTAACACCCCAATTTTGGGCTTAGAAGCTTAGGGTCTGAAACGGGCCGATCTGATTTTCGGTTGGAATATAAAAGGAGGTTTTAGGGAAAACCTAGTTCGGGATGCTTAAAAAATATGGAAAATGTCTAAAAATCCTCTTTTAATATATATAAGAGAGTGGTGAAACCAATTTTACAAAATAAGGTTTGGAAATACAACATTTTGAAATAGTGACTAAAATGCGATTTTTGAAAAGTTCAGTGGTGACATTTTTGTAAGGATTGAAACTTTGAATCTTTAAGGACCTAATTTACCCAAAAAGGATTTCTCCAGATTTTTCCTTGGTTTAAGTGATTTAATTAATGTTTAATTAATTAAATGAAAAAGGGAAACCACTTTTTGGATTTTCATAACTAACTTTTCCTAAAATTTTCTCATTTCTTTTTCTCTCAAAATTCCATCATCCAAACACTTTTCTCCAGCAACTTTTTCATTGATATTCACTTCAATTGATGAGATTTCAATCATCAATTAGTTCCTAATCCATCTTACATCAAATCCTTTTGATTTCCTCATTGGATTTTTAAGAAAACTGGCTCAAATCTAGGAGAAATCACCATTTAGAGGGGAGGCATCTTCGGACACCTTTGGAGTTGATCCGGAGGATTGATCGGCGTTTCAGCAAGCTTGCAAAACGGAATTGGTGAGTGAATTTGGATTTCCAGCTTTGGAACAAATGTTTGAAGGTTTTGGGAGCTTAGTTTAAGTCCAAGCAACTTAACTAAGCTCAAGAGTAAGTTTTCGGAGAAACTCTCTTGGAATGAGCCTTTATGTGGTTCGATGCATTGGATTTGATTTGAATGTTTAAGTTATGTTTTGAAAGCATGTTTTATCATGGTTAATGCTGGTTTTGAAAGCCATATGTTGAAGGATGCTCAATGTAAGAGATCCTTGGTTTTACATATTGAAAATGTGGAATTTATGCATAGTGATGCATGATGTTAAATGGCTTGTTTAATGCTTTAAAACAGTGAGATGTTGATGTTATGTGATGTATATTGGCAAGTGATGAGATGGTTTTTAAGTACTTGAATCGGATATAGTTAGCCGGCTATAGGATTGGGTGCACCGTGAATAAAGTCGCCTTGGATGTTGAGGGGTTGTGATTGTACCGTAAACTCCATCCAAGTACACTAACGATTAGGTTAAGATCACAACGGTGGTTAAAAGTACGTATGTGGATCTTGTGTTGTGTGTCTCGTGTACTCGTTAGTGATGTTATACAACTACCGATGTGTGATGTTGAGGGGTTGTAATTGTACCGTTAAACTCCATCACATGTGTTGAGGGGTTGTGATTGTACCAGTAAACTCCGCCTTGTGTGTTCGGTAGTGTGTATGAAGCGCATGGGACAACGCTTGTAATCCGCATATCCGATTGTGTTTTTAGTTGTAAATGGTTATGGATTATCACTTGAAAGCCAATATGACATGTTGATTTTAATGAAGCATGAGATGCTTGTTATGTATGCAAGGTTGCATGAATAATGATGATAATGTGATGAAAGGCTTTGTTAAAAGTGTTTTATAAAAAGCATTATTGTGTTGTTTCTTTAGAGCATGCCTCACTAAGAAATTGTGCTTACGCTCTCTCTCTTGAACCAATAATGCAGATAATTGAAGTGTTTGAGGGCAACAAGGAGGCTAAGAGGGTAAGGGAGACTAAGCTCATGTATGGTGATGTTTTCGTAACACTATTAGATTTTGATATTTTGGCAATGGGAACCTAAGATGTGTTATGGGAGATGTTTTGGACTCCCTAGTTGTGGCTTGATGCTTTTGATGTTTTGGGATTTATAATAGGCCTTTTGAAGCTTGATTTGATGTTTTGTTGGTTGTTTGGTTTTGGCTATTAGGGTGCATGCCTATAGTCTTGTGGAATTCCGTGTTTGATGCCATGAATGTGTTTTGAAGTTGCAAACATGTACCTTATATGTATTATGACTTGTTTGCATGATTAGGAAGTCATTAGGATACGTTTGAGTGGTTTTATGCATGTTAAACCAGTAATTTCTGCAGCTTCTGGGCAACCCGTATCGGTACACTCATAAGCGTTTCGAAATGGGGGTCTGTAATGACCTTGGTGTTTTGAAACGGCTAGTGACCGTATCAAAACGGTTTGGCCACTGGATGGCCCTGTTTCGAAACAAGCCTCGAAACGAACTTGTGTTTCAGAACGGTCAACCCCGTTTCGAAACAGGAGACCGTTGGGCACTGATTTTTATGGTTTTGAGGTTTGCAAGCTTTACGTTTTAGTCCCGAAAATTGTATTTGCAATTGCATGAGTTTGAGTTGTCCGATTAAAGTGAAATTTGACAGCGAAGCATGTAATATGACTAATTTAATATTGGTAACTTAAAAATTAGTTAAGACCTCCTAATTTCCAGAATTTGCATTTTGGTCCCTAATGTTTGTGATTTGTGCAATTGAGTCCCTTATTGATTTTCGATCTTTGAGCTTTTCTTGAAAATAATTCTCAAGAGTACGCTTAGGGTTAATGTGCATCTAGACAAGTAAAAAGGAAAAAAGGGTCGTTAATTAAGGTTGAGTTTCGGGTTGACTTTGGTTTTCCCCGTGTAATCTTCGTAGTTCGGGTCAACCGTCTAGGCCGAGCTAAGGGGGTTACATTTGGTGGTATCAGAGCTGAGTTCTCGTGTAATTGGGAATGGTTATGTGGGTGATGTATGTGTATTTGCATGATATGCCTTTTTCAATGCAAGAATGTTGTTTGAATTGAGATGTATGGTTACAATTGTGATGCTATGCTATGTTGAAGCATGTTAGGGGTACCCATTGCCAAATCAAAACTAATGAAAGAAATTGTTTTTGGAAAATGAGCTTGAGTTCTTGGATTACTTACCTTGTTGAGCCTAATTATGTTTATTGCATTTGTTTCATTGCATTGTTTTTATAATGGGGCCTCGTAGAGAGATGAGGATGAATACGAGAGCCATGGCTCAGAATGAGAACAAGGAAAACGTTGAGAATGTTGTGGATATACCTCCTCCCCTGGTGGTGGGCCACCCGGTGGTGGTGGTGTTGGAGGTGAAGATGTTGGTGTTGGTGCTGGGGTCGCTGGACCTGAAGGTTTGCAGGGGCAAGCTGCTCCTGACATGACTGTGCTAATTCAGGCTATTGTTGGAGCTTTTCAGGCAGCAGTAGTTGGTGCTCACGGAGTTGCGCATCAGGGTGATGCTAACGTGAGATTACCTTTGGAACGTCTTCGCAGTCTGGGAGGGACTGAGTTCAGAGGTTTATCTCTTGAAGGTTCTGAATCTTGGTTGGAAAGCACCAAGAGGATTTTGGGACAAATGAACTACACCAATGTGCAGAAATTGGGTTGTGTGGTATCGCTGTTACATGATGATGCGTATACGTGGTGGACGACCACTGTCTCTGGAATGGAGGATAATGATGTGACTTGGATGTTCTTACTGAACGCGTTCAAGAGAAAGTATCTAGGTGTGTGATACTTGGATGAGAAGAAAAGAGAGTTCATGTCTCTTGTGCAAGGAAGCATGACGGAGGCTGAGTATGAGATCAATTTTGTATGTCGTAGTCAATACGCACCTGAGCTTATCCTTGATGAGCGGGAGAGGTGTGAACGCTTCCGATATGGTTTGATGCCGGATGTGAAGACCTTTATGCTTGTTGCTGAGTATACAGATTTTGATGTGCTGGTGAGTAGGGTAAAGGACATTGAGCAGAATCTGGGTCTGTTCTCCAGAGTCTTTAGTTCCAGCTCGGGTAAAAGAGCTGCTGAGTATAGTTCCGGTGGTGGACAAAACAAGAGAGGACGAGATAAGAGGTATCAATCTTCTACTAGGCGTGGTAATGGAGGGCATGGTGCGCATGTTCAGGGAGATAGGATGAGAGCTAATCAGAACACGTGCTGGACGTGTGGATCACGTGGTCATCAGAGGCGAGATTGTCCTCGAACAACGAGGGAGGTTCAGTCTCCTGTTGCAGTGACCGGTAATCCGTGCTGGAATTGTGGTTCGGCAGACCACATGAGGAGGGAGGGTCCTTTGTTGGCCGGTGGTGGTCAGGGACGTGCTCCTTGGGTAGTTGCACCACAGAGAGGTCGTGGGCGCGGCTGTGGTAACTTCCAGCGCAGAGATGATGGTGGGAGGAATGTGGCGCATGTGGTGGCTGTCCAACCTGAGGGTGGTGGCCAGGCTCGAGTATATGCTTAGCGAGAGGGGAGAAATGATACGAATGTGATTGCAGGTACCTTTACTTTGCAATCCTTATCATTACTTTCATTGATTGATTCTGGATCTACACACTCATACATATTGCGTGAACATGCTCAATTGCTTGATTTACCTATTGAGTCTTTGGATGTTGGTATGCGTGTAACTAGTTCCTTTGGTGAGACCGTTGTGACACGGAAGTTGTATAGAAGATGTCCTTTGGTAGTGCAAAACCATGTTTTTCTTAATGATCTTATGGAATTGCCGTTCTATGGTTTTGACGTAATCCTTGGTATGGATTGGCTTGTTGAGCATTGAGTTGTAGTGGATTTTGAGAATAAGCGAGTTTCGTTGAAGCTTGCAGATGATTACGAGGTTGTGGTGGTTGGTGAGAATGTGAAGTTTCTTGCCAATGTGGTGTCTACTTTGGAAGCAAGCCGAATGCTGAGGCAAGGATGTGAGGCTTATCTGGCCTTTGTGATGAATCCTAGCTCTAAGGAGTTGCGAGTTCAAGATATCAGGACTGTGCGAGAGTTTCCTGCTGTGTTTCTAGAGGAGTTACCTAGATTGCCTCCTAGTCGAGAGATGGAGTTTGGAATTGAGTTGTATGAAAACACAACTCCAGTGTCCATTACTCCTTACCGAATGGCACCTAAGGAGTTGAAGGTGCTGAAGACGCAACTTCAGGAATTGCTTGATCGTGGTTTCATTCGGCCAAGTGTGTCACTTTGGGGTGCACCGGTCTTGTTTGTGAAGAAAAAGGATGGCACTATGAGAATGTGCATCGATTATCGTCAGCTGAACAAGTTGACTATCAAGAATCTGTATCCTTTGCCAAGAATTGATGATCTTTTTGATCAATTTCGGGGAGCGGCTGTGTTCTCTAAGATTGACTTAAGGTCAGGTTATTACCAGCTTAAGGTGAAGGATGTGGATGTGCCAAAAACAGCCTTTAGGACGAGGTATGGGCATTATGTGTTCCTTGTGATGCCGTTTGGCTTGATGAATGCTCCTACAGCTTTTATGGACATGATGAATAGAGTGTTCCATGAATACTTGGACAAGTTTGTTGTAGTGTTCATTGATGATATCCTTGTGTACTCGCATACTGAGGAGGAGCGTGAAGGGCATTTGAGGATTGTGTTGCAGTCTTTGTTGGAGAATCAGCTTTATGCTAAGTTGAGCAAGTGTGAATTCTGGATTAGGGAAGTTGTGTTCCTTGGTCATGTGGTTTCTGCTGAGGGGATTCGTGTTGATCCTCAGAAGATTGAGGCGGTGATGAATTGGAAGCCTCCTAAGTCTTTTCATGAAGTTCGTAGTTTCCTTGGATTGGCAGGATACTATCGGAGGTTCGTGCATGGATTTTCAAAGATTGCTGCACCTTTGACGAAGTTGTTGTAGAAGGATGTCAAGTATGAGTGGACAGAGGTAAGACAACAAGCTTTTGAGAAGCTTAAGGCAGCTTTGACGCATGCTCCTATCTTTGTTCAACTTGAATCAGGGAAAGAGTTTGTGGTGTACAGCGATGCATCCTATGTTGGTTTGGGGTGTGTGTTGATGCAAGAGGGTAAGGTGGTGGCTTATGCATCGCGCCAGTTGAAGGTGCATGAGCGCAATTATCCTACGCATGATATTGAGTTAGCTTCGGTGGTCTTTGCTTTGAAGATTTGGAGACATTACCTGTATGGTGAGAAGTGTACTGTGTACACGGATCACAAAAGTTTGAAGTATTTGATGTCTCAAAAAGAGTTGAATCTTAGGCAACGACGTTGGGTTGAGTTGCTTAAAGATTACGATCTGACGATCGAGTACCATCCGAGAAAAGCTAATGTTGTAGCGGATGCCTTGAGTAGAAAGGTGGCAGTGGAGTTGGGGGCTATGTTTTCCAGTTTGAGTATTTCGCGAGATGGGGGTCTTGTCGCTGAATTGCAAGTGAAACCATCTTTGGTTCAGTTGATAAAGGATAAGCAGTTGTTGGATGATTCCTTGGTGCCACATGTCCAGGACATTGCTGAGGATAGACCATCGGATTTTTGTTTTAATGATGATGGAGTTCTATGTTTTGGGAGTCAGATAGTAGTGCTGAATGATGCTGAGTTGAGGCGCACTATTCTGACTGAAGCTCATAGTAGTCCTTTTGCTATGCACCCTGGTAGTACAAAGATGTATCGTGATCTTAAGGATGAGTATTACTGGGTGGGTTTGAAGAAAGATGTTGCGGAGTATGTGAGTAAGTGCATGGTTTGTCAGATAGTTAAGGTTGGGCATCAGTTTCCTTCTGGGTCGTTGCAACCGTTGAGGATTCCTGAGTGGAAGTGGGAAAGGATTACCATGGACTTTGTGTCTGGTTTGCCTTTGTCGCCATCGAAGAATAATTCGGTGTGGGTGATTGTGGATCGCCTTACGAAGTTTGCGCATTTCATACCTGTGCATACTACGTATACTTTAGAAAAGCTTGCAGAGTTGTACATTGCTGAGATTGTGCGACTGCATGGTGTGCCAAAGTCTATAGTGTCAGATAAATATCCGAGGTTTACATCGCGTTTCTGGGAATGTTTGCATCAACCTTTGGGTACACGGCTGAATTTCAGTACTTCATATCATCCACAGTCGGATGGACAATCTGAGCGTGTTATCCAAGTGCTGGAGGATATGTTGAGGTGCTGTGTGATTGAGTTTCAAGGCTCTTGGGAGAAGCATTTGCCTTTGGTAGAGTTTGCTTATAACAATAGCTACCAGACAAGTATTCAAATGGCAACTTATGAAGCCTTGTACGAGAGGAAGTGCAGAACTCCTCTTTGTTGGGCTGAAATAGGTCAAAAGTTGGTGTCAATGCCAGCTTTGTTGAAAGGAACCACTGAGAAGGTGAAGCTCATTTGTGAGCGTTTGAAGGCAGCTTCTGATCGACAGAAGTCTTACGCAGATTTGAAGCGTAAGGAGATTGAGTTTGCGGTAGGTGACCGTGTGTTCTTGAAAGTTTCGCCTTGGAAGAAGGTGATGAGGTTTGGTCGAAAGGGTAAGTTGAGCCCTAGGTACATTGGACCATACGAGGTGATTGAACGTGTGGGTCCTGTTGCATACAAGCTGAGGTTGCCGTAAGAGTCGGAAAAGATTCATGATGTGTTTCATGTCTCTATGCTTCGGAGGTATAGATCGGATCCTTCGCATGTTATGCCTGTGGAGGAAGTGGAGTTGAATCCAAATTTGACCTATGATGAGGAGCCAGTTGAAATTCTGGATTCGGACAGTAAAGTTCTTCGAGGCAAAACCATTAAATTGGTTAAGGTGTTGTGGAAGCATCGTGGTGTTGAGGAAGCCACGTGGGAAAGAAAGGATGATATGATGAGGCAGTTACCGTACCTCTTTCCGCCAGGTAAATTTCGAGGACGAAATTTCTTAAGGGGGGGTGTAACCCCCTTAACCCGGCCTAGATGGTTGACCCGAATTAAGAAAGTCACACGGGGAAAACCAAAGTCAACCCGAAAGTCAACCTTGATTAACGACCCTTTTTTTTTCTTTTTAAACTTGTCTAGATGCACATTAAGCCTAATGGTGATCCCACAAACATCATACCAAAAGATCACAACCATCAGAGATCAAACAGGGACTCAATTGAACAATTTACAACTTTAGGGACCAAATTGTAAATTCTGATAAATTTAAGGACTTAATCCAAATTGAAGTTACCAACTTGAAATTAATCAGGTTTCATGCTTCCCTGTGAAATTTCAGCTAAAAAGGACTTCCCAAACTCATACAATTGCACAAACAAGTTTCAGGACCAAAACGCAAACTTTTCAAAACACATAACTGCCAATGTCAGCCCCAACGGTCAACCGTTCCGAAACGGGGGACAGCCCGTTCCGAAACGGGCATAGCCCGTTTCGAAACGGGGGTCTGGCAGAGGCTAAACCGTTCCGGAACGGCCCCTCCCGTTTCGGACGCCTGGGCTCATTTAAGGCACCCGTTCCGAAACGGTAGGTGCTGTTCCGAAACACCCTGCCCAGATTGCTTCAAAACATCACTTTAAACATGCAATTACACATCCAAACATGCTCCGAACACTACCAAACTTTGCCAACATGCAATTCAACATATAAACAACATATTAGCATCAACAATTCATCCAATCATCATCATATGCAAAAAACCCCAATTCTATAGGCATGCTTCCTACACAAGCTAGGCATTCAAACACCAAACTTACAAAGCAAGCATATAAGGTTCCAATTCAAAAGCCAACAAACACATCAACATATATCATACTTAGGGAGTCTCCAACACCTCCCAAAACATACACATTGGTCCCCCATTGCCAAAACATACAAAAGCTAAATGCATTTATAAAACCTTCATACTTTGAGCTTCACTTGAACTTGATTGCTTGCCCTTTCTTGCTGCCCTCAAGGTACTCTAATGCTCTGCATTATTGCATTCAGAAAACGAAGAGAGCGTAAGCAAAAGCTTAGTGAGGAAAGCTCTTAAAAACCATTCAATAATGCAATTCAAAACATTTACAAAACATGCTTTAAATCAACCTTTTCACATGCTCAAAAGCATTCTTAACAAGCAAACTCATGCTTCAACATAAACATTAAAACAAGCATCTCATGCTTCTCAATATTCTTAACATGTCATATTGGCTCAAGTGAAACATTCCATTTATTAAAACAAGTTCAACAACTTTCCCAAGGACTTTTAAACACCTTGGCCCCAAGGACTTTTAAACACCTTGGCCTATGGACTTTTAAACACCATAGAAAGTATCTCATCAAGGACTTTTAAACACCTTGATCCCAAGGACTTTTAAACACCTTGGCCATGGACTTTTAAACACCATGAATGAATCACATCAAGGACTTTTAAACACCTTGATCCCAAGGACTTTTAAACACCTTGGCCTATGGACTTTTAAACACCATAGAAAGGATCACCTAAGGACTTTTAACCACCTTAGTGTCCGTAACAAGAACCATCCAAGGACTTTTAACCACCTTGATGTTCTTAGGTAACAAGGCTCACTCAAGGACTTTTAACCACCTTAGTGACCTTAACATTTTAAAAACATCACTTGCCAATATACATCATTTTCATCACTTACATCACTGTTTTAAAGCATCAAACCAAGCCATATTCATCATGCATTTAAAAGCATTAAACCACATCATTTCAATGTACAAAAGCAAGGAACTCCTACCTAGAGTTACCTTCAACATATGGCTTACATCAACAGCAAAAACCATGCTAAAACATGCTTTCAAAACAGTATGTAAAACATGCAAATTATCATTTCGCATCACAACAAAGTCATGGCCACCACTAGAGAGAAAATTCCGAAAACTTACACTCGAGCTTAGCAAAGTTGTTTAGACTTAAACTAAGCTCCCAAGACATTGGTTTCAAAGCCGAAAACCCATTTTCACTCACCGATTCCACTTCGCCACTTGCCGAAGCACGAATTCAAGCTTCCGGATCAACAACTCTTGGATCCAAAGATGCCTCCCCTGATCAAACACATTAAAGCAGAGGTTTAATGCATCATCAAGCATCAAAAGCTTCAATGAAAGCACTCAAACTCGCTGCTCTCATTCAAACACCAATTTCGGCCACCAAACACCACCGAAATTGCATCCAAACCACTTCTAAACAAAGCCCAGCCATAAACCAGCAAAACCTAACATCCATCAACACCAAACAACATCTAAAAACAACCTATTAACATCCTTATACCTCCAGCAACAATAGATCCACAAGAGCACCTCAAAAACTACCTTAAAACACAAGCTAAACTTAGGAAACTCAACCTATCCGGGATTGCATTGATCAAAACTCATTTCCTTATCAATTTAGAGATCATTTAACATCAAAAACATCTCTTAAATCACAGATTACTCAGATCTAACGAAAATCATCAAAAATCATCAAAATCTTGCATAATAAGCCAAGATTCATTTCAACACTTTAAAACCTTTAATTAAACATCAATTAAGAGTTGAGAACTTGGGAATTTCAGTAAAGAACTGATAGTTTAGAGGAGAAGGGCGTTCTTACCTCCAAACTTGTGTTTCTCCACTTTTTGGAATGAAAAACCTTGATGAAACTTGTAGCAATGGAAGAGATTTTGAAGACACAATGATTTGCTATCAATTGAGAGTTGAAAGGAGGATTTTAGGTGAAGAAATCAGATCAAATTCTCTGGAAAATGTAATGTTTGGTTGGAGAGAAAATGAGAGAAAGAAAATTGGAAAAGTTGGTTAGAAAATCTAAAATAGCCAAAATGGCTTCCCTCCAATTTTAATAACCTTTAAAATCAGAATTTAGACTTAAAATATCTTGGAAAAATCTGGAGAAATCACTTTTGGATTAATAGCTCCTTAAAGATTCAAAGTTTCAACTCTTTATAAAACAGCCACCAAACTTGCGAAAATTACATTTTGGTCACTAGCCAAAATTTCAACCTTCCAAAACTCATTTTCCAAAATTGATTTCACAGTTCATCTAATTATATTAAAAGATGATTTTAGAGCATTTTTCCATATTTTTAATGCAACCCGAACTAGGCTTTCCTAATTTTACCACTTAAGATTCGAACAGGACTTTGACCAAACCGGTCAACGCCCAAAACTTCCAAGCCCAAAACCGGGGCGTTACAACTCTCCCCCCCTTAAGAAATTTCGTCCTCGAAATTTACCTGAAGGAAAGAGATAAGGAAACTGCTTCAGCATGTCTTCCTTCCGCTCCCACGTGGCTTCCTCAACACCGCGATGCTTCCACAGCACCTTCACCAACTCAATGGTCTTGCCACGAAGAACCTTGCTATCCGAATCCAGAACCTTCACCGGTTCCTCATCATAGGTCAAATCCGGATTCAAAACCACTTCCTCCACAGGCATCACATGCGAAGGATCAGATCTATACTTCCGGAGCATAGAAACATGGAACACATCATGAATCTTCTCCAACTCCTGAGGTAACCTCAACCGATACGCAACAGGACCCACACGCTCAACCACCTCATATGGTCCAATGTATCTAGGGCTCAACTTGCCCTTCCGGCCAAACCTCATCACCTTCTTCCAAGGCGAAACCTTCAAGAACACACGATCACCCACCGCATACTCTATCTCCTTACGCTTCAAATCCGCGTAAGACTTCTGCCGATCAGAGGCCGCCCTCAACCGCTCACAAATGAGCTTCACCTTCTCTGTGGTCCCTTTCAACAAAGCAGGCATCGAAACCAACTTTTGACCAGTTTCAGCCCAACAAAGAGGAGTCCTACACTTCCTCCCGTACAAAGCCTCATAAGGTGCCATCTGTATGCTCGCCTGATAACTGTTGTTATAAGAAAACTCAACCAAAGGCAGATGCTTCTCCCAAGAACCTTGGAACTCAATCACGCAGCATCTCAACATATCCTCCAAAACCTGAATAACTCGCTCAGACTGACCATCCGACTGAGGATGATAGGAGGTACTGAAATGCAACCTTGTACCCAGAGCTTGATGCAAACACTGCCAAAACCGCGATGTGAACCTCGGATCCCTATCCGACACAATCGACTTAGGCACACCATGCAGCCGCACAATTTCAGCAATGTACAGCTCTGCCAGCTTATCCAAAGAGAACGTAGTATGCACAGGCAAGAAATGTGCACACTTCGTCAGGCGATCCACAATCACCCAGACCGAATTCTTCTTCGAAGGAGACAAAGGTAAACCAGATACAAAATCCATGGTAACCCTCTCCCACTTCCACTCAGGGATTTTCAACGGTTGCAACAAACCAGAAGGAAACTGATGCTCAGCCTTAACTCGCTGACACACCAAACACTTGCTCACGAACTCCGCAACATCCTTCTTCAAACCAACCCAATAGTACTCATCACGAAGATCACGATACATCTTAGTACTACCAGGGTGCATAGCAAAAGGACTACTATGACCTTCAGTCAGAATAGCACGCCTCAACTCAGCATCATTGGGCACAACTATCCGACTACCAAAACACAGCACACCATCATCATTGAAACAGAAATCCGAAGGTCTACCCTCCGCGATATCCTGAACATGAGACACCAAGGAATCATCCAACAACTGCTTATCCTTGATCAACTGAACCAAAGATGGCCTCACTTGTAACTCAGCCACAAGACCACCATCACGCGATATGCTCAAGCTAGCAAACATGGCTCTCAACTCAACAGCTACCTTCCTACTCAAGGCATCAGCAACAACATTAGCTTTTCCAGGATGATACTCAATCGTCAGATCATAATCCTTGAGCAACTCCAACCAACGCCGCTGTCTAAGATTCAACTCCTTCTGAGACATCAGATACCTCAAACTCTTGTGATCCGTGTACACAGTACACTTCTCACCATACAGATAATGCCTCCAGATCTTCAGAGCAAAAACCACTGCAGCCAGCTCAATATCATGCGTAGGGTAATTGCGCTCATGCACTTTCAACTGCCGCGATGCATAAGCCACCACCTTACCCTCCTGCATCAGCACACACCCCAAACCAACATAGGATGCATCACTGTAAACCACAAACTCTTTCCCTGATTCAGGCTGAATCAAGATAGGAGCTTGTGTCAAAGCCGCCTTCAGCTTCTCAAAAGCCTGCTGTCTCGCTTCTGTCCACTCATACTTAACATCCTTCTGCAACAGCTTCGTCAAAGGAGCAGCAATCTTGGAAAAACCATCCACAAACCTCCGGTAGTATCCCGCCAAACCAAGGAAACTACGGACCTCATGAACAGACTTAGGAACCTTCCAGCTCATCACCGCCTCAATCTTCTGAGGATCAACACGAATCCCCTCAGCTGAGACAACATGCCCAAGAAAAACCACCTCTCTTAGCCAGAACTCACACTTGCTCAGCTTAGCATAAAGCTGATTCTCCAACAAAGCTTGCAAAACAACCCTCAAATGCTCTTCATGCTCTTCCTCAGTACGCGAGTACACAAGGATATCATCAATGGACACCACAACAAACTTGTCCAGGTATTCATGAAACACACGATTCATCATGTCCATGAAAGCAGCAGGAGCATTTGTCAACCCAAACGGCATCACAAGGAACTCATAATGCCCATACCTTGTCCTGAAAGCTGTCTTAGGCACATCCCCATCTTTCACCTTCAACTGATAATACCCTGACCTCAAGTCAATCTTAGAGAACACAGCAGCTCCCCGAAATTGATCAAAGAGATCATCAATCCTCGGCAAAGGATACCGATTCTTGATAGTCAACTTGTTCAGCTGACGGTAATCAATGCACATCCTCATAGTGCCATCCTTCTTCTTCACAAACAAGACCGGTGCTCCCCAAGGTGACACACTCGGCCGGATGAAACCACGATCAAGCAACTCTTGCAACTGCGTCTTCAGCTCCTTCAGCTCCTTAGGTGCCATTCTATAGGGAGTAATGGACACAGGAGTTGTATTCTCATACAGCTCAATTCCAAACTCCACCTCGCGGTTAGGAGGTAAACCAGGCAACTCCTCAGGAAAAACACCAGGAAACTCCTTTACAACCCTGATATCTTGCACCCTCAACTCCTTAGAGCTAGGATTCATCACAAAAGCTAGATAAGCTTCACAACCTTGCCTCAGCATCCCGCTCGCCTCCAGAGAAGATACCACATTGGCAAGAAACTTCACATTCTCACCAACCACCACAACTTCATAATCATCCGCAAGCTTAAGCGAAACACGCTTATTCTCACTATCCACAACAGCACGATGCTCAGCAAGCCAATCCATACCAAGGATCACATCAAAACCATAGAAGGGCAACTCCATAAGATCAACATGAAAGACATGCTCTTGAACAACCAAAGGACACCTTCTATACAACTTTCGAGTCACAACAGTCTCACCAAAAGAACTAGTGACCCGAACACCAACATCCAAAGACTCAACAGGCAAACCAAGCAATTCAGCATGCTCACGAAGAATATATGAATGCGTAGATCCAGAATCAATCAAAGAAAGCAATGACAAGGACTGCAAAGTAAAGGTACCTGCAATCACATCTGCATCATTCCTGCCCTCTCTCTGAGCATACACCCTCGCTTGGCCTCCACCTTCAGGCTGAATAGCTACAACATGAGCTACCCCTCGGCCACCTTCCTCTCTTCTCTGGAAATTACCACGGCCGCGCCCATGACCTCTCTGCGGTGCAGCAACAACAGGAGCACGCACCTGCTCACCAGCCAACCTCGGACAATCTCGTCTGATGTGGTCCGCAGAACCACAATTCCAGCACCCATTTCCACCAGCATTACCAGCTGTCACAACAGGAGCTTGTGCCACTCTCTCAGCACGAGGACAATCACGCTTCAAGTGACCACGGGAACCACAGATTCAACAAGCACTAGGGTCAGCTCTAGCACCACCACCCCTAACAGGCACACCACCACCTCTCCTGGCTGAGGACTGATACTTCTGATCCCGTCCCCTCTTGTTCCGTCCACCTCCGGAACTATACTCAGCAGCTCGCTTGCCAGCACCCTTAGCAGACAAACTCAGGTTCATCTCAACATCCTTTGCTCGACCCACCAACACATCAAAATCAACATACTCGGTGGCCAGCAAATACATCTTAACATCCGTCACAAGACCGTAACGAAACCTCTCGCACCTAGCCCTCTCATCAGGTATCGGCTCCGGTGCATACTGACTGAGCCGTACAAACTGTACCTCGTACTCAGCTACACTCATGCTCCCTTGGGTAAGAGACATGAATTCCCGCTTTTTCTCGTCCAGATATCTCACTCCCAGATATCTTCTTTTAAACACATTCTGAAAGAATGTCCAGGTAACATCGGCTTCCGCCATACCAGAAATGGTAGTCGTCCACCATGTATAAGCATCGTCCTGCAGCAAGGACACAACACAGCCCAGCTTTTGCACATCCGTGCAACTCATCTGACCCAAGATACGCTTGGTACTTTCCAGCCAAGCCTCAGAACTCTCAGCTGATAAACCTCTAAACTCAGTCCCTCCAAGACTGCGCAGACGCTCCAAAGGCAATCTGACTCCAGCATCTCCCTGATGCCCAGCTCCCTGAGCTCCAGCTACTGCTGCTCGAAAAGCACCCGCAATAGCTTGTACCAAAGCAGACATATCAGGCATAGCTTGCCCCTGACCAACCTCTGGTCCAGCAGCTCCAGCACCAGCATCAGCTGCAGCTTCAGCTCTCGCACCTCCAGCACCACCACCAGGCGGAGGAGGGGGTAACACAACATTACCAGCGTGTTCTTCATTCTCATTCTCATTAGGAGCCGTAGCTCTCGCATTACCTCTTAACTCTCTACGTGGTGCCATACTTTTACCATGCAATCACAACACAAATAAAACAAAATCAGGCCCAGCAAGGTAAGCAATCCAAGTATTCAAGCTCAATTTCATTTCAAAACAACATCTTTCCTTTAGCTTTTGTTTGGCAATGGGTACCCTCAGTATGCAACATCACAACATACAACTCAATTACATCAACATCACAACATACAACTCAAGCCACTGAACATGCTTTCAAACAACAAGCATACAAGGCAAACATGCTTCAATCATGCATACAAACATTCCCAATTACTCGAGAACTCAGCTCTGATACCACCAAATGTAACCCCCTTAACCCGGCCTAGATGGTTGACCCGAATTAAGAAAGTCACACGGGGAAAACCAAAGTCAACCCGAAAGTCAACCTTGATTAACGACCCTTTTTTTTTCTTTTTAAACTTGTCTAGATGCACATTAAGCCTAATGGTGATCCCAAAAACATCATACCAAAAGATCACAACCATCAGAGATCAAACAGGGACTCAATTGAACAATTTACAACTTTAGGGACCAAATTGTAAATTCTGATAAATTTAAGGACTTAATCCAAATTGAAGTTACCAACTTGAAATTAATCAGGTTTCATGCTTCCCTGTGAAATTTCAGCTAAAAAGGACTTCCCAAACTCATACAATTGCACAAACAAGTTTCAGGACCAAAACGCAAACTTTTCAAAACACATAACTGCCAATGTCAGCCCCAACGGTCAACCGTTCCGAAACGGGGGACAGCCCGTTCCGAAACGCGGGGCCGTTCCGAAACGGGCATAGCCCGTTTCGAAACGGGGGTCTGGCAGAGGCTAAACCGTTCCGGAACGGCCCCTCCCGTTTCGGACGCCTGGGCTCATTTAAGGCACCCGTTCCGAAACGGTAGGTGCTGTTCCGAAACACCCTGCCCAGATTGCTTCAAAACATCACTTTAAACATGCAATTACACATCCAAACATGCTCCGAACACTACCAAACTTTGCCAACATGCAATTCAACATATAAACAACATATTAGCATCAACAATTCATCCAATCATCATCATATGCAAAAAACCCCAATTCTATAGGCATGCTTCCTACACAAGCTAGGCATTCAAACACCAAACTTACAAAGCAAGCATATAAGGTTCCAATTCAAAAGCCAACAAACACATCAACATATATCATACTTAGGGAGTCTCCAACACCTCCCAAAACATACACATTGGTCCCCCATTGCCAAAACATACAAAAGCTAAATGCATTTATAAAACCTTCATACTTTGAGCTTCACTTGAACTTGATTGCTTGCCCTTTCTTGCTGCCCTCAAGGTACTCTAATGCTCTGCATTATTGAATTCAGAAAACGAAGAGAGCGTAAGCAAAAGCTTAGTGAGGAAAGCTCTTAAAAACCATTCAATAATGCAATTCAAAACATTTACAAAACATGCTTTAAATCAACCTTTTCACATGCTCAAAAGCATTCTTAACAAGCAAACTCATGCTTCAACATAAACATTAAAACAAGCATCTCATGCTTCTCAATATTCTTAACATGTCATATTGGCTCAAGTGAAACATTCCATTTATTAAAACAAGTTCAACAACTTTCCCAAGGACTTTTAAACACCTTGGCCCCAAGGACTTTTAAACACCTTGGCCTATGGACTTTTAAACACCATAGAAAGTATCTCATCAAGGACTTTTAAACACCTTGATCCCAAGGACTTTTAAACACCTTGGCCATGGACTTTTAAACACCATGAATGAATCACATCAAGGACTTTTAAACACCTTGATCCCAAGGACTTTTAAACACCTTGGCCTATGGACTTTTAAACACCATAGAAAGGATCACCTAAGGACTTTTAACCACCTTAGTGTCCGTAACAAGAACCATCCAAGGACTTTTAACCACCTTGATGTTCTTAGGTAACAAGGCTCACTCAAGGACTTTTAACCACCTTAGTGACCTTAACATTTTAAAAACATCACTTGCCAATATACATCATTTTCATCACTTACATCACTGTTTTAAAGCATCAAACCAAGCCATATTCATCATGCATTTAAAAGCATTAAACCACATCATTTCAATGTACAAAAGCAAGGAACTCCTACCTAGAGTTACCTTCAACATATGGCTTACATCAACAGCAAAAACCATGCTAAAACATGCTTTCAAAACAGTATGTAAAACATGCAAATTATCATTTCGCATCACAACAAAGTCATGGCCACCACTAGAGAGAAAATTCCGAAAACTTACACTCGAGCTTAGCAAAGTTGTTTAGACTTAAACTAAGCTCCCAAGACATTGGTTTCAAAGCCGAAAACCCATTTTCACTCACCGATTCCACTTCGCCACTTGCCGAAGCACGAATTCAAGCTTCCGGATCAACAACTCTTGGATCCAAAGATGCCTCCCCTGATCAAACACATTAAAGCAGAGGTTTAATGCATCATCAAGCATCAAAAGCTTCAATGAAAGCACTCAAACTCGCTGCTCTCATTCAAACACCAATTTCGGCCACCAAACACCACCGAAATTGCATCCAAACCACTTCTAAACAAAGCCCAGCCATAAACCAGCAAAACCTAACATCCATCAACACCAAACAACATCTAAAAACAACCTATTAACATCCTTATACCTCCAGCAACAACAGATCCACAAGATCACCTCAAAAACTACCTTAAAACACAAGCTAAACTTAGGAAACTCAACCTATCCGGGATTGCATTGATCAAAACTCATTTCCTTATCAATTTAGAGATCATTTAACATCAAAAACATCTCTTAAATCACAGATTACTCAGATCTAACGAAAATCATCAAAAATCATCAAAATCTTGCATAATAAGCCAAGATTCATTTCAACACTTTAAAACCTTTAATTAAACATCAATTAAGAGTTGAGAACTTGGGAATTTCAGTAAAGAACTGATAGTTTAGAGGAGAAGGGCGTTCTTACCTCCAAACTTGTGTTTCTCCACTTTTTGGAATGAAAAACCTTGATGAAACTTGTAGCAATGGAAGAGATTTTGAAGACACAATGATTTGCTATCAATTGAGAGTTGAAAGGAGGATTTTAGGTGAAGAAATCAGATCAAATTCTCTGGAAAATGTAATGTTTGGTTGGAGAGAAAATGAGAGAAAGAAAATTGGAAAAGTTGGTTAGAAAATCTAAAATAGCCAAAATGGCTTCCCTCCAATTTTAATAACCTTTAAAATCAGAATTTAGACTTAAAATATCTTGGAAAAATCTGGAGAAATCACTTTTGGATTAATAGCTCCTTAAAGATTCAAAGTTTCAACTCTTTATAAAACAGCCACCAAACTTGCGAAAATTACATTTTGGTCACTAGCCAAAATTTCAACCTTCCAAAACTCATTTTCCAAAATTGATTTCACAGTTCATCTAATTATATTAAAAGATGATTTTAGAGCATTTTTCCATATTTTTAATGCAACCCGAACTAGGCTTTCCTAATTTTACCACTTAAGATTCGAACAGGACTTTGACCAAACCGGTCAACGCCCAAAACTTCCAAGCCCAAAACCGGGGCGTTACAGGGGGAGAGTTGTAACACCCCAATTTTGGGCTTAGAAGTTTAGGGTCTGAACCGGACCGGTCTGATTTTCGGTTTGAATATAAAAGGAGGTTTTAGGGAAAACCTAGTTCGGGATGCTTTAAAAATATGGAAAAATGTCTAAAAATCCTCTTTTAATATATATAAGAGAGTGGTGAAACCAATTTTACAAAATAAGGTTTGGAAATACAACATTTTGAAATAGTGACTAAAATGCGATTTTTGAAAAGTTCAGTGGTGACTGTTTTGTAAGGATTGAAACTTTGAATCTTTAAGGACCTAATTTACCCAAAAAGGATTTCTCCAGATTTTTCCTTGATTTAAGTGATTTAATTAATGTTTAATTAATTAAATGAAAAAGGGAAACCACTTTTTGGATTTTCATAACTAACTTTTCCTAAAATTTTCTCATTTCTTTTTCTCTCAAAATTCCATCATCCAAACACTTTTCTCCAGCAACTTTTTCATTGATCTTCACTTGAATTGATGCAATTTCAATCATCAATTAGTTCCTAATCCATCTTACAACAAATCCTTTTGTTTTCCTCATTGGATTTTCAAGAAAATTGGCTCAAATCTAGGAGAAATCACCATTTAGAGGGGAGGCATCTTCGGACACCTTTGGAGTTGATCTGGAGGCTTGATCGGCGTGTCGAAAAGGTTGCGAAACGGAATTGGTGAGTGAATTTTGATTTCTAGCTTTGGAACAAATGTTTGAAGGTTTTGGGAGCTTAGTTTAAGTCTAAGCAACTTAACTAAGCTCAAGAGTAAGTTTTCGGAGAAACTCTCTTGGAATGAGCCTTGATGTGGTTCGATGCATTGGATTTGATTTGCATGTTTAAATTTTGTTTTGAAAGCATGTTTTAGCTTAGTTAATGCTGGTTTTGAAAGCCATATGTTGAAGGATGCTAAAGGTAAGAGATCCTTGGTTTTACATATTGAAAATGTGGAATTTATGCATAGTGATGCATGATGTTAAATGGCTTGTTTAATGCTTTAAAACAGTGAGATGTTGATGTTATATGATGTATATTGGCATGTGATGAGATGGCTTTTTAGTACTTGAATCAGATATAGTTAGCCGGCTATAGGATTGGGTGCAACGTGAATAAAGTCACCTTGGATGTTGACGGGTTGTGATAGTACTGTAAAATCCATCAAAGTACACTAACGAGTAGGTTAAGACCACAACGGTGGTTAAAAGTCTGTGTGTGGATCTTGTGTTGTGTGTCCCGTGTACTTGTTAGTGAAGTTATACAACTACCGATGAGTGATGTTGAGGGGTTGTGATTGTACCGTTAAACTCCATCACGGGTGTTGAGTGGTTGTGATTGTACCGGTAAACTCCACTTTTTGTGTTCGGTAGTGTGTATGAAGCGTATGGGACAACGCTTGTAATCCGCGTATCCGATTGTGTTTTGAGTTGTAAATGGTTATGGATTATCACTTGAAAGCCAATATGACATGTTGATTTTAATGAAGCATGTGATGCTTGTTATGTATGCAAGGTTGCATGAATAATGATGATAATTTGATGAAAGGCTTTGTTAAAAGTGTTTTATAAAAAAAACATTATTGTGTTGTTTCTTTAGAGCATGCCTCACTAAGAAATTGTGCTTACGCTCTCTCTCTTGAACCAATAATGCAGATAATTGAAGTGATTGAGGGCAACAAGGAGGCTAAGAGTCCAAGGGTGACTAAGCTCATGTATGGTGATGTTTTCGTAACACTATTAGATTTTGATATTTTGGCAATGAGAACCTAAGATGTGTTATGGGAGATGTTTTGGACTCCCTAGTTCTGGCTTGATGCTTTTGATGTTTTGGGATTTGTAATTGGCCTTTTGAAGCTTGATTTGATGTTTTGTTGGTTGTTTGGTTTTGGCTATTAGGGTGCATGCCTATAGTCTTGTGGAATTCCATGTTTGATGCCATAAATGTGTTTTGAAGTTGCAAACATGTACCTTATATGTATGATGACTTGTTTGCATGATTAGGAAGTCATTAGGATACGTTTTAGTGGTTTTATGCATGTTAAACCAGCAATTTCTGCACCTTCTGGGCAACCCGTATCGGTACACTCATAGGCGTTTCGAAACGGGGGCCTGTAATGGCCTTGGTGTTTCAAAACGGCTGGTGACCGTATCGAAACGGTTTGGCCACTGGATGGCCCTGTTTCGAAACAAGCCTCGAAACGAACCCGTGTTTCGGAATGGTCAACCCCGTTTCAAAACAGGTGACCGTTGGGCACTGATTTGAATGGTTTTGAGGATTGCAAGCTTTACGTTTTAGTCCCGAAAATTGTATTTGCAATTGCATGAGTTTGAGAAGTCCGATTAAGATGAAATTTGGCAGGGAAGCATGTAATATGAGTAATTTATTATTGGTAACTTAAAAATCAGTTAAGACCTCCTAATTTCCAGAATTTGCATTTTGGTCCCTAATGTTTGTGATTTGTGCAATTGAGTCCCTTATTGATTTTTGATCTTTGAGCTTTTCTTGTAAATGATTCTGAAGAGTACGCTTAGGGTTAATGTACATCTAGACAAGTAAAAAGGAAAAAAAGGTCGTTAATCAAGGTTGACTTTCGTGTTGACTTTGGTTTTCCTCGTGTAAACTTCGTAGTTCGGGTCAACCGTATAGGTCGGGCTAATGGGGTTACATTTGGTGGTATCAGAGCTGAGTTCTCGTGTAATTGTGAATGGTTATGTGGGTGATGTATTTGTATTTGCATGATATGCCTTTTTCAATGAAAGAATGTTGTTTGAATTGAGATGTATGGTTGCAATTGTGATGCTATGCTATGTTGAAGCATGTTAAGGGTACCCATTGCCATATCAAAACTAATGAAAGGAATTGTTTTTGGAAAATGAGCTTGAGTTCTTGGATTACTTACCTTGTTGAGCCTAATTATGTTTATTGCATTTGTGTCATTGCATTGTTTTTATAATGGGGCCTCGTAGAGAGATGAGGATAAATACGAGAGCCATGGCTCAGAATGAGAACGAGGAAAACATTGAGAATGTTGTGGATATACCTTCTCCCCTGGTGGTGGGCCACCCGGTGGTGGTGGTGCTGGAGGTGAAAATGCTGGTGTTGGTGCTGGTGCTGGGGTCGCTGGACCTGAAGGTGTGCAGGGGCAAGCTACTCCTAACATGACTGTGCTGATTCAGGCTATTGATGGAGCCTTTCAGGCAGTAGTAGCTGGTGCTCACGGAGCTGCGCATCAGGGTGATGCTAACGTGAGATTACCTTTGGAACGTCTTCATAGTCTGGAAGGGACTGAGTTAAGAGGTTTATCTCTTGAAGGTTCTGAATCTTGGTTGGAAAGCACCAAGAGGATTTTGGGACAAATGAACTGCAACAATGTGCAGAAATTGGGTTGTGTGGTATCGCTGTTACATGATGATGCGTATACGTGGTGGACGACCACTGTCTCCGGAATGGAGGATAATGATGTGACTTGGATGTTCTTTCTGAACGCGTTCAAGCGAAAGTATCTAGGTGTGCGATACCTGGATAAGAAGAAAAGAGAATTCATGTCTCTTGTGCAAAGAAGCATGACGGTGGCTGAGTATGAGATCCAGTTTGTCCGTCTTAGCCAGTACCCACCTGAGCTTATCTCTAATGAGCGGGAGTGGTGTGAACGCTTCCGATATGGTTTGATGCCAGATGTGAAGACCTTTATGCTTACTGCTGAGTATACAGATTTTGATGTGCCGGTGAGTAGGGCAAAGGACATTGAGCAGACTCTGGGTCTGTCCTCTAGAGGCGTTAGTTCCAGCTCGGGTAAAAGAGCTGCTGAGAATAGTTCCGGTGGTGGACGAAACAAGAGAGGACGAGATAAGTGGTATCAGTCTTCTACTAGGCGTGGTAATGTAGGGCAAGGTGTGCATGTTCAAGGAGATAGGATGAGAACTAATCAGAACATGTGTTAGACGTGGGGATCACGTGGTCATCAGAGGCGAGATTGTCCTCGAGCAGTGAGGGAGGTTCAGGCTCTTGTTGCAGTGACCGGTAATTCGTGCTGGAATTGTGGTTCGACAGACCACATGAGGAGGGAGTGTCCTTTGTTGGCCGGTGGTGGTCAGGGACGTGCTCTTTGGGTAGTTGCACCACAAAGAGGTCGTGGGTGTGACCGTGGTAACTTCCAGCGCAGAGATGATGGTCGGAGGAATGTGGCGCATGTGGTGGCTGTCCAACCTGAGGGTGGTGGCCAGGCTCGAGTATATGCTCAGCGAGAGGGGAGAAATGATACGAATGTGATCGCATGTACCTTTACTTTGCAATCCTTATCATTACTTTCCTTGATTGATTCTGGATCTACACACTCATACATATTGCGTGAACATGCTCAATTGCTTGGTTTACCTGTTGAGTCTTTGGATGTTGGTATGCGCGTAACTAGTTCCTTTGGTGAGACCGTTGTGACACAGAAGTTGTATAGAAGATGTCCTTTGGTAGTGCAAAACCATGTTTTTCTTGTTGATCTTATGGACTTGCCATTTTATGGTTTTGATGTAATCCTTGGTATGGATTGGGTTGTTGAGCATCGAGATGTAGTGGATTTTGAGAACAAGCGAGCTTCGTTTAAGCTTACGGATGATTACGAGGTTGTGGTGGTTGGTGAGAATGTGAAGTTTCTTGCCAATGTGGTGTCTAGTTTGGAAGCAAGCCGAATGATGAGGCAAGGATATGAAGCTTATCTGGCCTTTGTGATGAATCCTAGCTCTAAGGAGTTGCGAGTTCAAGATATCAGGACTGTGCGAGAGTTTCCTGATGTGTTTCCGGAGGAGTTACCTGGATTGCCTCCTAGTCGAGAGGTGGAGTTTGGAATTGAGTTGTATGAAAACACAACTCCAGTGTCCATTACTCCTTACCGAATGGAACCTAAGGAGTTCAAGGAGCTGAAGACGCAACTTCAGGAATTGCTTGATCGTGGTTTCATTCGGCCAAGTGTGTCACCTTGGGGTGCACCGGTCTTGTTTGTGAAGTAAAAGGATGGCACTATGAGAATGTGCATCGATTATCGTCAGCTGAACAAGTTGACTATCAAGAATCAGTATCCTTTGCCGAAAATTGATGATCTTTTTGATCAATTTCGGGGAGCGACTGTGTTCTCTAAGATTGACTTAAGGTCAGGTTATTACCAGCTTAAGGTGAAGGATGTGGATGTGCCAAAAACAACCTTCAGGACGAGGTATGGGCATTATATGTTCCTTGTGATGCCGTTTGGCTTGACGAATGCTCCTGCAGCTTTTATGGACATGATGAATAGAGTGTTCCATGAATACTTAGACAAGTTTGTTGTGGTGTTCATTGATGATATCCTTGTATACTCTCGTACCGAGGAGGAGCATGAAGGGCATTTGAGGATTGTGTTGCAGGCTTTGTTGGAGAATCAGCTTTATGCTAAGCTGAGCAAGTGTGAATTCTGGCTTAGGGAAGTTGTGTTCCTTGGTCATGTGGTTTCTGCTGAGGGGATTCGTGTTGATCCTCATAAGATTGAGGCGATGATGAATTGGAAGCCTCCTAAGTCTGTTCATGAAGTTCGTAGTTTCCTTGGATTGGCAGGATACTATCGGA
The DNA here is from genome assembly GCA_030270665.1 of Hibiscus trionum. Classification (NCBI taxonomy): domain Eukaryota; kingdom Viridiplantae; phylum Streptophyta; class Magnoliopsida; order Malvales; family Malvaceae; genus Hibiscus; species Hibiscus trionum. The sequence continues at coordinate 30,869,370 of BSYR01000026.1, read as the reverse complement.
GGTTCGTGGATGGATTTTCAAAGATTGTTGCACCTTTGACGAAGTTGTTGCAGAAGGATGTTAAGTATGAGTGGACAGAGGCATGACAACAAGCTTTCGAGAAGCTTAAGGCAGCTTTGACGCAAGCTCCTATCTTGGTTCAACCTGAATCAGGGAAAGAGTTTGTGGTGTACAGTGACACATCCTATGTTGGTTTGGGGTGTGTGTTGATGCAAGAGGGTAAGGTGGTGGCTTATGCATCGCGCCATTTGAAGGTACATGAGCGCAATTATCCTACGCATGATATTGAGTTAGCTGCGGTGGTCTTTGCTTTGAAGATTTGGAGACATTACATGTATGGTGAGAAGTGTAATGTGTACACGGATCACAAAAGTTTGAAGTATTTGATGTCTCAAAAAGAGTTGAATCTTAGGCAACGACGTTGGTTTAAGTTGCTTAAATATTACGATCTGACGATCGAGTACCATCCGGGAAAAGCTAATGTTGTAGCGGATGCCTTGAGTAGAAAGGTGGCAGTGGAGTTGAGGGCTATGTTTGCCAGTTTGAGTATTTCGCGAGATGGGGGTCTTGTGGCTGAATTGCAAGTGAAACCATCTTTGGTTCAGTTGATAAAGGATAAGCAGTTGTTGGATGATTCCTTGGTGCCACATGTCCAAGACATTGCTGAGGATAGACCATCGGATTTTTGTTTTAATGATGATGGAGTTCTATGTTTTGGGAGTCGGATAGTAGTGCCGAATGATGCTGAGTTGAGGCGTACTATTCTGACTGAAGCTCATAGTAGTCCTTTTGCTATGCACCCTGGTAGTATAAAGATGTATCGTGATCTTAAGGATGAGTATTACTAGGTGGGTTTGAAGAAAGATGTTGCGGAGTATGTGAGTAAGTGCATGGTTTGTCAGCGGGTTAAGGCTGAGCATGAGTTTCCTTATGGGTTGTTGCAACCGTTGAGGATTCCTAAGTGGAAGTGGGAAAGGATTACCATGGACTTTGTGTCTGGTTTGCCTTTGTCGCTATCGAAGAAGAATTCGGTGTGGGTGATTGTGGATCGCCTTACGAAGTGTGCGCATTTCATACCTGTGCATACTACTTATACATTAGACAAGCTTGCAGAGTTGTACATTGCTGAGATTGTGCGACTGCATGGTGTGCCAAAGTCCATAGTGTCGGATAGAGATCCGAGGTTTACATCGCGTTTTTGCGAATGTTTGCATCAAGCTTTGGGTACACGACTAAATTTCAGTACTTCATATCTTCCACAGTCGGATGGACAGTCTAAGCGTGTTATCCAAGTGCTGGAGGATATGTTGAGGTGTTGTGTGATTCAGTTTCAAGGCTCTTGGGAGAAGCATTTGCCTTTGGTAGAGTTTTCTTATAACAATAGCTACCAGGCAAGTATTCAAATGGCACCTTATGAAGCCTTGTACGGGAGGAAGTGCAGAACTCCTCTTTGTTGGGCTGAAAGAGGTCAAAAGTTGGTGTCAATGCCAGCTTTGTTGAAAGGAACCACCGAGAAGGTGAAGCTCATTTGTGAGCGTTTGAAGGAAGCTTCTGATCGACAGAAGTCTTAGGCGGATTTGAAGCGTAAAGAGATTGAGTTTGCGGTAGGTGACCGTGTGATCTTGAAAGTTTCGCCTTGGAAGAAGGTGATGAGGTGTGGTCGAAAGGGTAAGTTGAGCCCTAGGTACATTGGACCATACGAGGTGATTGAACGTGTTGTTCCTGTTGCGTACAAGCTGAGGTTGCCGTAAGAGTTGGAAAAGATTCATGATGTGTTTCATGTCTCTATGCTTCGGAGGTATAGATCAGATCCTTCGCATGCTATGCCTGTGGAGGAAGTGGAGTTGAATCTAGATTTGACCTATGATGAGGAGCCGGTTGAAATTCTTGATTCGGACAGTAAAGTTCTTCGAGGCAAAACCATTAAATTGGTTAAGGTGTTGTGGAAGCATCGTGGTGTTGAGGAAGCCACGTGGGAAAGAAAGGATGATATGATGAGGCAGTTTCCGTACCTCTTTCCTCCAGGTAAATTTCGAGGATGAAATTTCTTAAGGGGGGAGAGTTGTAACACCCCAATTTTGGGCTTAGAAGTTTAGGGTCTGAACCGGACCGGTCTGATTTTCGGTTCGAATATAAAAGGAGGTTTTAGGGAAAACCTAGTTCGGGATGCTTTAAAAATATGGAAAATGTCTAAAAATCCTCTTTTAATATATATAAGAGAGTGGTGAAACCAATTCTACAAAATAAGGTTTGGAAATACAACATTTTAAAATAGTGACTAAAATGCAATTTTTGAAAAGTTCAGTGGTGACTGTTTTGTAAGGATTGAAACTTTGAATCTTTAAGGAGCTAATTTACCCAAAAAGGATTTCTCCAGATTTTCCCTTGATTTAAGTGATTTAATTAATGTTTAATTAATTAAATGAAAAAGGGAAACCACTTTTTGGATTTTCATAACTAACTTTTCCTAAAATTTTCTCATTTCTTTTTCTCTCAAAATTCCATCATCCAAACACTTTTCTCCAGGAACTTTTTCATTGATCTTCACTTCAATTGATGAGATTTCAATCATCAATTAGTTCCTAATCCATCTTACATCAAATCCTTTTGATTTCCTCATTGGATTTTCAAGAAAATTGGCTCAAATCTAGGAGAAATCACCATTTAGAGGGGAGGCATCTTCGGACACCTTTGGAGTTGATCCGGAGGCTTGATCGGCGTTTCGGCAAGCTTGTGAAACGGAATTGGTGAGTGAATTTGGATTTCCAGCTTTGGAACAAATGTTTGAAGGTTTTGGGAGCTTAGTTTAAGTCTAAGCAACTTAACTAAGCTCAAGAGTAAGTTTTCGGAGAAACTCTCTTGGAATGAGCCTTGATGTGGTTCGATGCATTGGATTTGATTTGCATGTTTAAATTCTGTTTTGAAAGCATGTTTTAGCATGGTTAATGCTGGTTTTGAAAGCCATATGTTGAAGGATGCTCAAGGTAAGAGATTCTTGGTTTTACATATTGAAAATGTGGAATTTATGCATAATGATGCATGATGTTAAATGGCTTGTTTAATGCTTTAAAACAGTGAGATGTTGATGTTATATGATGTATATTGGCAAGTGATGAGATGGTTTTTAAGTACTTGAATCGGATATAGTTAGCCGGCTATAGAATTGGGTGCACCGTGAATAAAGTCGCCTTCGATGTTGAGGAGTTGTGATTGTACCGTAAACTCCATCCAAGCACACCAACGAGTAGGTTAAGATCACAACGGTGGTTAAAAGTCCGTGTGTGGATCTTGTGTTGTGTGTCCCGTGTACTCGTTAGTGAAGTTATACAACTACAGATGAGAGATGTTGAGGGGTTGTGATTGTACCGTTGAACTCCATCACGGGTGTTGAGGGGTTGTGATTGTACCGGTAAACTCCACCTTGTGTGTTCGGTAGTGTGTATGAAGCGTATGGGACAATGCTTGTAATCCGCGTATCCGATTGTGTTTTGAGTTGTAAATGGTTATGGATTATCACTTGAAAGCCAATATGACATGTTGATTTTAATGAAGCATGAGATGCTTGTTATGTATGCAAGGTTGCATGAATAATGATGATAATGTGATGAAAGGCTTTGTTAAAAGTGTTTTATAAAAAGCATTATTGTGTTGTTTCTTTAGAGCATGCCTCACTAAGCAATTGTGCTTACGCTCTCTCTCTTGAACCAATAATGCAGATAATTGAAGTGTTTGAGGGCAACAAGGAGGCAAAGAGTCCAAGGGAGACTAAGCTCATGTATGGTGATGTTTTCGTAACACTATTAGATTTTGATATTTTGGCAATGGGAACCTAAGATGTGTTAGGGGAGATGTTTTGGATTCCCTAGTTGTGGCTTGATGCTTTTGATGTTTTGGGATTTGTAATTGGCCTTTTGAAGCTTGATTTGATGTTTTGTTGGTTGTTTGGTTTTCGCTACTAGGGTGCATGCCTATAGTCTTGTAGAATCCCCTGTTTGATGCCATGAATGTGTTTTGAAGTTGCAAACATGTACCTTATATGTATGATGACTTGTTTGCATGATTAGGAAGTCATTATGATACGTTTGAGTGGTTTTATGCATGTTAAACCAGCAATTTCTGCAGCTTCTGGGCAACCCGTATCGGTACACTCATAGGCGTTTCGAAACGGGGGTCTGTAATGACCTTGGTGTTTCGAAACGGCTTGTGATCGTATCGAAACGGTTTGGCCACTGGATGGCCCTGTTTCGAAACAATCCTCGAAACGAACCCGTGTTTCGGAAAGGTCAACCTCGTTTCGAAACAGGTGACCGTTGGTGACTGATTTGAATGGTTTTGAGGTTTGCAAGCTTTACGTTTTAGTCCCGAAAATTGTAGTTGCAATTACATGAGTTTGAGATGTTCGATTAAGGTGAAATTTGACAGGGAAGCATGTAATATGACTAATTTAATATTGGTAACTTAAAAATCAGTTAAGACTTCCTAATTTCCAGAATTTGCATTTTGGTCCCTAATGTTTGTGATTTGTGCAATTGAGTCCCTTATTGATATTCGATCGTTGAGCTTTTCATGTAAATGATTCTCAAGAGTACGCTTAGGGTTAATGTGCATCTAGACAAGTAAAAAGAAAAAAAGGGTCGTTAATCAAGGTTGACTTTTAAACTTGATTAACGACCCTTTTTTTTCTTTTTAAACTTGTCTAGATGTACATTAACCCTAGTTATGATCATTCAAACAACATACTCAAAGATCATAAACATCAGAGATCAAACAGGGACCCAATTGAACAATTTACAACTTTAGGGACCAAAATGTAAATTCTGTTAATTATAAGGACTTCGCCCAAATTAAAGTTACCAACTTTTAATTAATCAGGTTTCATGCTTCACTGCCAAATTTCAGCTCAAACGGACATCCCGAACTCACACAATTGCACATACAAGTTTCAGGACCAAAATGCAAACATTTTGAAACATATAACTACCAATGTCAGCCCCCAACGGTCATGCGTTCCGAAACAGGGAGAGCCTGTTTCGAAACGCGGGGCCGTTCCGCAACGCGTACCGAAACGAGGGCTGGCAGTGGCCTTTCCGTTTCGGAACGGTGTCTTCCGTTTCGGACGCCTGGGTTGCTACAAGGCACCCGTTCCGAAACGGCAGCTACTGTTTCGATACGGCCTGCACAGATTGCATAGAAAAGGCTACTAAAAACCACAATTGATCAACCATACATGCTCCAAATGCTACCAAACTTTACCAGCAAGAAATTCAACATATGAAAGACATATAAGCATCAACCAAACATCATCATGGCATCACATATGAAAAGCCCCAATCTAAAGGCATGCTTCCTACTTAGCAAACCATTCAAGCATCAATACTTCAATTCAACCTCATAATGGCCAATTACATGTACCAACATTAACATCAACATTTAACAAACTTAAGGAGTTCAAAACATCTCCCAAAACATCCACATAGGTTCCTCATTGCCAAATGCCAAAAGCTAAAGGTGTTTAAGAAAACCTTCCCATACTTGAGCTTAGCTTTCACTTGATTGCTTGCCTTCCTTGCTGCCCTCAATGCACCTTAATGCTCTGCATTATTGGTTTAAGAAAAGAGAGAGAGCGTAAGCAAAAGCTTAGTGAGGAATGCTCATTAAAACCACACAATAATGCATTTATAAAACTCATTTATAAATCATACTTCAAAATACATTTAGACATGCTCACAAGCAATCTTAAACAAGCATTTCATGCTTCATATCATAACATGTCATATTGGCCACAAGTGATAATTACCATCTTTTAACAAGATCAACATAAGACTCACACATGGACTTTTAAACACCATTGTGATCTTATCCCCATGGACTTTTAAACACCATGGCAAGGACCACACAAGGACTTTTAAACACCTTTGTGTCCTTAACAAGTTTCACCTCAAGGACTTTTAAACACCTTGACCCCAAGGACTTTTAAACACCTTGGCCCATGGACTTTTAAACACCATGACATGAATCACCCCAAGGACTTTTAAACACCTTGGCCCCAAGGACTTTTAAACACCTTGGAAAGGACCACACAAGGACTTTTAACCACCTTTGTGTCCTTAACAAGAATCATCCAAGGACTTTTAACCACCTTGATGTTCTTAAGTAAACAAGGCTCACTCAAGGACTTTTAACCACCTTAGTGACCTTAACCTTTTCAAAACATCACTTGCCAATATACATCATTTATCATCAATAATCCACTTTTTTAAAGCATTTTACAAAGCCATAAACATCATGCATCTTAAAGCATCAACCACATTATAACAATGTTCAAAAAACAAGGAACTCTTACCTTGAGTTTCCTTCATCACATGGATTTAAATCACAGCAAATAAACATGCTAGATATGCTTTCAAAACAGATTTAAAAACATGCAAACCACCACATTGCATTCAACCAAATACATAGCCATCACCAAGATAGTTTATCCGAAAACTTACTCTTGAGCTTAGCTAAGTTGCTTAGACTTAAACTAAGCTCCCAAACCTCCAAAACACTGGTTTCAAAGCCGAAACCAAAATCCACTCACTGATTCCGTTTCGCCTCTTGCCGAAACACCAAATCAAGCTTCCGGATCACCACCACTTGGATCCAAAGATGACTCCCATGTTTTAAACACATCAAAACAGTAGATTAATGCATCATCATGCATTAATAGCTTCAATGAAAGCACCTAAACTCGCTGCTCTCATCCACACTCCATTTTCGGCCACCAAACACAACCGAAAATGCATCCAAACAACTCCTCAACAAAGCCCAGCCATAAACCATCAAAACTAAGCATCCATAAACATCATTTAACATCTAAAAAGGACCTAACAACATCCTTATACCTCCAGCAACAACAGATCCACAAGATCACTCCAAAAACAACCAAGAATCACAAGCTAAACTTAGGAAATTCAACCTATCCGGGATTGCATTAGTTAAAACTCAATTTCCAATCAATTTAACATTCATTTAACATCAAAAATACACCTCAAATCACCGCTTTAACAGATCCAACGAAAATCCATCAAAATCATCAAATCTTGCATTTTAAGCCAAGATCCATTACACAACTTTAAAAACCATTATAAATCATCAATTAAGGATTGAGAACTTAGGAATTTCAGTAAAGAACTTGAAGTTCAGAGGAGAAGGACGTTCTTACCTCCAAACTTGAGTTTCTCCTCTTTTAGAACCAAAAAGCTTGAAGAATCAAATGGCAATTGGTGAGGTTTTGTTGATGAGATGATTAGCAATCAAAAGAGGATTGAAAAGAGAGATTTAAGTGGCAAAATCAGAAGAAAAACTCTGGAGAAAGATGTTTGGCTTGAGAGAAAATGAGATTTTAGGAAAATGAGATTTTAGGAAAATTGGTTAGAAATAACTTCCCTCCACTTTCCTTTTGTTTAAAATCAGAATTAAAACATTAAATATCTTAGAAAAATCTGGAGAAACTCCCTTTGGGTAAATAGCTCCTTAAAGATTCAAAGTTTCAATCCTTTCTAAAATAGTCACGCAGTTTTTCAAAAATTACATTTTGGTCACTAGCCAAAATGTCACCCTTCCAAACCTCATTTTGTAAAATTGATTTCACAGTTCACTTATATATATTAAAAGAGGATTTTAGAACATTTTTCCATATTTTTAATGCAACCCGAACTAGGTTTTCCTAATTTCACCTTTTTAGATTCGAGCAGCACTTTGACCGAACCGGTCAACGCCCAAAACTTCTAAGCCCAAAACCGGGGCGTTACACTTCCAATCATTAATACTCATCAAAACACATTCAAAAACAACCTAAACCCTTACTTATATCTCCAGCAAACATTTAGCCATCAAATCACTTCAAGAACACAACTAAAACTATCATAAAACTCAAGGATCTCAAGGATTTTGGGATCTAAATCATTAAAACTTTTTCAACATAAGAATCACCTCAAAACTCAATTATAATCCATCTAAAACAAAGCTCATCAACAACACTCCGAAAATCAAGAATTAAACCTTAGTTTTGCAAGATTTTGATCTTAAATCAAAACTATAATCAAAACTTAGTTAAAAACAACAATTGAGAGTCAAAAATCTTGGGAATTTCAATAAATAACCTTGATTAGAGGTTGAGAACGGGATTTACCTCCAATCATTGCTTTCCTCAATGATTGACAAGTTTTTGCTTCACAAATCTTCAAGAAATTGAAGAGGATTCTTTTAAATCAATGAGAAATCAAAATGAGAGTGTTTGAGAGAAAAGAAATCTGGAGAAAATTGTGTTTGGCTGAAAAATGAGTCAAATGAGAAACTATCGTGAATTTGGTTTCCAAAATAACTAACTTTTATTAATTAAATAATTGAACTAATAAATTAATTAATTAAAAATCCATTTAAAACACATGTCAAATTATGGAAAGGCTTAATTGCTTAAAAGATCCCTAAGGATTCTAAGATTTTGACACTTCTTTTGAAATTTGCATTTTTCTACAGTTTTAAAACTTTACATTTTGGTCACTACCCAAAATGTACAACTTACAAAACTCTTTTTGTAAAATTGATTTGACCAACCTCTTAAACATGATTTTAGAGGATTTTAGCAATTTTTGTCATATTTTTATCGTTTCTTGAACCTTGATCTCCCTGAACCACCTAATACAATTTGAATTGTTTCCGACCGGCCCGATCCGATGTCTAAAACACCTAGGCCCAAAACCGGGGCGTTACAACTCTCCCCCACTTAGGAAATTTCGTCCTCAAAATTTTACCTTATGGAAAAAGGTGTGGGAACTGCTTCAACATGTCTTCTTTACTTTCCCACGTTGCCTCTTCAACTCCTCGGTGTCGTCATAACACCTTCACAAGCTCTATCGTTTTGCTACGAAGAACTTTACTGCTCAAATCTAGGATCTTTACCGGTTCCTCATCATAGGAAAAATTCGGGTTCAACTCTATCTCCTCAACGGGCATCACATGCGAAGGATCCGATCTATACCTCTGCAACATCGAAACATGAAACACATCATGAATCTTTTCCAACTCGGGAGGCAACCTCAACCGATAAACCACAAGACCCACTCACTCCACAACCTCATAAGGTCCAATAAACCATGGGCTAAGCTTACCTTAACACCCAAATCTCATCACATTCTTCCAAGGTGATGCTTTCAAAAACACACGTTCGCCAACCACGAACTCAATCTCCTTATGCTTCAAATACGCGTAAGACTTTTGTCGATCCGATGCTGCTTTCAAGCGCTCACAAATGAGCTTCACCTTTTTAGTGGTTCCTTTCAACAAGGTCGGCATCGAAACCAACTTTTGCCATGTTTCTGCCCAACAAAGAGGAGTTCTACACTTCCTCCCATACAAAGCCTCGTATGGTGCGATTTGCATGCCTAGTAACTATTATTGTAAGCAAACTCAACCAAAGGCAAGTGCTTCTCCCAAGAACCTTGGAAATCAATAACGTTGCATCTCAACATGTCCTCTAGCACATGGATAACACGCTCCGACTATCCATCCGTCAGACGATGATAAAATGTACTAAAATTCAACTGTGTACCCAAGGCTTGATGCAAACATTCCCAAAACCTCGATGTGAACCTCAGATCTCTATTCGACACTATAGACTTCGGCACCCCGTGCAAACGCACAATCTCAACAATATACAGCTCAGCTAGCTTATCCAATGTATACGTAGTATGCACAAGCAAGAAATGTGCACACTTCGTAAGGCAATCAACAATCACCCAAATAGAATTCTTCTTCGATGGTGAAAAAGGCAAACCATACATGGAATCCACGATAATCCTTTCCCACTTCCATTCTGGGATTTTCAATGGTTGCAACAACCTAGAAGTAACTTGATGTTCAGCCTTCACTCGCTAACAAACCATGCATTTGCCAACAAATTCGACAACATCCTTCTTCAGCTCCACCCAATAGTACTCATCCTTCAAACCACGATACATCTTCGTACTACCAGGGTGCATAGCGAAAGGACTACTATGAGCTTTAGTCAGAATAGTGCGCCTCAACTCAGCATCACTTGGCACCACTATCCGACTCCCAAAACACAAAACACCATCATCGTTGAACCTGAAATCCGAAGGCTTACCATCCGCAATATCCTGAACGTGAGAAACGAGAGAATCATCAAGCAACTGCTTATCCTTGATCAACTGAATCAATGATGGTTTCACTTGCAATTCAGCAACAAGACCACCATCTTGCGATATGCTCAAGCGATCAAACATCACCCTCAACTCCACAACCACCTTCCTGCTCAAAGCATCAGCCACAACATTGGCCTTCCCAGGATGATACTCTACCGACAGATCATAATCCTTAAGCAACATCACCCATCGTCATTTCCTAAGATTCAACTCTTTTTGAGACATAAGATACTTCAAACTCTTATGATCTGTGAATACCACACACTTTTCACCATAAAGGTAATGCCTCCAAATCTTCAAGGCAAACACAACAGCAGCGAGCCCAAGATCATGAGTAGGGTAGTTACGCTTATGCACCTTAAACTGTCTAGATGCATATGCTACTACCTTACCCTCTTGCATCAACACACAGCCCAAAACTACATAGGACACATCATTATAGACTACAAACTCCTTACCAGACTCAGGTTGAATCAAGACAGGAGCTTGCGTCAAAGCTTCCTTCATCTTCCCAAAGGCTTGTTGCCTTGCCTCTTGTTGCGTGTAAAAGCGTCTATCGCAATGTAGTGCAAGTGTACACGACGCAAGTAGTAAAGTGATACGTAAGTATCATATATCGTCTCCACAGGGACTGGTCTAATAGCTTTAACCTGGAATTTGCTGCACAAAGGGGTAAAGAAAGAGTTTAAATCTTTGTCACGAGATAATAAAGAATATTGAAAATAAAAGAGTAAAGAATTCAGGATAGAGAGAATGGGATGGTATTGATTTGCTCAGCAGTGTAGGTGTTGCAAAGTCTAGGAATCTTTGTCCTGTCGTTGCGATTGTCGTGGCAGCGGTCTGTTGTTTGTCGCGGCAGCGATCACACAACTCTGTACTTCAATCTTGGCAAGAATCCCTGTTGTGCCTTGGCCTATCCGTAGGTCCAAGTCTGTCTATGAACACGTCTTTGATGATACCTCCCGGTGTGAATCGAAGGATGAACATCGTTGTTGTTGAATTCTTCCTTAGCCACTTAACCTCGTCCTATCCCTAGGTCCGAGATAGTTCAACCATAAACTGGAGAACACGTACTTATTCCTTTCGTATACTTAACTCTCCCAATATTAAGTAAATGTGTAATCTCACAATGCTCTCCCGATACTCTTGCAAGATGTTGAAAACTAGAATAAACAAACTTGAAGTCTATTTTATTGAACAGAAAAAAATCCTAAAACAATGCAATCCTTGCAACTACTTTACAAAGTAAACCCTTAGCCCTAGGGGGAATTTAGAACATGTTGAGGAAGGGGAAACGGCTAGGGTTTTGGGAAGAAGGCTAGAGAGTATGATGATGTCCTTCCCTAGGTCGAATTACATGCCTTTATATAGGCCTTGGGTTCAAGTTTTCTAATATGGAAAGAATACAAGTTTAAATTAAAGTACAACTCTATTAAAGAGTAAATCTTTAGAGCATAAGTCTTTAATTCGTCCTTCCTTCTTGCTTGGAGTTTCTTCTTTGAACTTTTGGCTTGGCCTTCATTCTGATCTAGGGCTTGTAAAAATATAAGGGTGCTCCACGAAGATGGGCTTAATTTTCTCTTTCTGTCGAGGTCCACTTCACTTCTCCCCTTCACTATCGCTGTCGTCTTTGGCTGCCACTACAGCAGCCATGGCAGCATCGTCCTCTTCGTCTACACCTCCAGTTTCAGTTCTGCTTCTTCACTGTCCAGCGTCTACTTCTCTACTGCCATCCATCTGCTACAGCAGCTACCTTTAAAAGTAACCAATTTCAGTAGAAATTGTGCCATTTAATATATTTGTGATGTATAAGTGAAATCTAACCTAAATGCAATGAGTTATGCTTGAATGCAACAGAAATATGGGTTAAATAAGGGGTAAATTATAGAAATTTTACACACTCAACACACCCCAAACTCAAGTTTTTGCTTGCCCTCAAGCAATTCAGACCTAAAAAAGAAATACAAAATTTTGTTTGGCTTTAAACAATGAACCTTTCATTACCTACCATGCATTCCCTATTGTATGCAACACCTTGTCGGATAATTCAGGATTCATTCGGAACCATGCTATAATTCTCGTGTAGTGTGTGCATGCTTTGTGAACAATTATATGCCAAGACTACTTAGTTTACTAGAATAGCTGAAACTTCTAACTTGAATTTTTATGCTAACTTTCATCTTTTTGGAGGCAATTTTTGGGCTCCTTTAGTTTTTGCTTAGACTCAATTTTTTCTTAGCTTTAAGTTTGACTAGAGCCGGTTTCGGGCACTTCTAGCTAACTTCCTAGAGCCGGTTTCGGGCACCTCTAGGTGTATTGAGTCTATTTTCCTTTAACTTCTTTTCCTAGAGCCAGTGTTAGGCACCTCTAGGGGCTACTCAAGTATTAAGCTTTTCCCTATTCTAGTTACCAGTAAAGTTCTAGACAATATAAAAGCCACAAATGGTGTTTAAGATTCAGAACTATAGTAAGGCTCTATACTGCTCCTAAAACAATCATAAAGGCACTGCCACGACAGAGGCTGCCACAGCAGGTAAGTTTAGTTCAAAGACTTAAGCCAAATTTTCATTTTTTTTATTTTTTTGTTTTTAGAAAAAATAAACTAAGTAAATGACACAATTTTTAAACTTAAAAAAGACTCTATTAATGGAGGGATGCCACCCCCAAACTCGAGGGTTGCATTTCTCTCAATGCAAATGACATGGATAAAAAAATATAAGATTAGAAACTTAAAATTTCAAGTTCTGTCGTTGCCGCTGCTGCTGAGTTGTATCTGTCGGCGGGCAGTGACTTTCTTGGCTGGTGCTGGAAGACGGATGGGAGAGGCAGAAGTATTCTTGGTTTTGGCCTCTCGTGGAGGTTAAATACGAGTAGGGGAGATATGAGGTGGTTTCTCCACTACCTGAACCTCAGAGTTGATGCTGCTCTTGCTGCTGCTACTGCCGATGTCAGATTTTTCTTTATCGACTACTGTTTTCTGCCGTTTTTCTAGTGTGAAATCCTTGTACAAGTTCCTCTTGATAGAGGGCTCGTTGTCGGATGCCGCCCAGATTTCCCATGAAGAGAAACCAGCAATATACCTATCGAGGTCGTCTTCAGGCTGCTTTCTCTTGGTTCCCCTGGCAGATGTGTCGACTGTGTGGCTGCCGCCTGCAGCTGTTGTGGCAGGGGTTGGAGTAGATGCCACAGATGGCGTTTTTCGTGTGGTAGCAGGGGTAGGGGTATGGGCAGGGGTGGGGGCAGCAAAGTAATGATTTGGGAAAGTGGGGAACAATGTATCAGGGGAACTAAGAGAGGTGTGGATGAAATGTACCGTGACGGTGGTGAAGTCTCGGATGAAACTCATGAGGCCGAGCTATCGTTCCTCCATTTTTTGTATGGCAGCAAGGATTTGTGAGGAGGTGTCAGCTGGAGGAGCTGCTGCGGTAGGCTGCCTGGGTTTTGTGGCAGCAGGCTCGGTGTCGGTGGGCTCTGTCGGCTTAGCTGCCGTGGTAGTAGGATCAAAAGATGACAGGGGCGTGGCATATTTGAGTTCCATCAGGCTTAGTATGTTTCTGTCGGTCCAACCTTTCCCTCGAACTCTTAAATCCTCGGTAGCCTCCGGTACGTTGTGGCCGCGACAGAGGGCAGTGATGAGGTAGGGGTAGAAGAGTAGTCCTGACGGCTGGTAAGCACATTCCAATATACCCTCCCAGACGTATCTGCCAACGTTAATTGGCCTCTCATTTAAAATAAAATGGATAAGGGCTAACCTTGGTTGGTCGACGGTTGTGTTGTGCGAGGAGGGTATAATCCGTTTCTTGATAAACGCATTCCACAATTTTGCCTCCGGGGTGAGCTGGACTTCTTTCACTGTTCTCGGATGCTTCGGATCGGTGTTCCACTCGGTAACTTCATCTGTGAGTTCTGCCATCACAACATCGTAGTCGGCAGGCTCTAGACTTTCGAGAAATCTTTGGTGGCCATCTTCTCTTTGTCCCACATAGAACCCGTAGAGTGTGTTGATATATTTGGGCTCGAAGGGTACCTCTTTCCCTCGGACTGTAATTGCTGTCGCGTTCCTGCTGCCGATGGCAGCATAAAATTCTCAGACGAGAGTCACGTTCATCTCCTCCAGTTGTTCTGCGAATATATGCCACTGCAGGGCTCTGATTTTTCGGGCTATGAACGGATGCAGCCCCAGGTTCCCCATTTTGGAAGTGTAAATGAAACCTCTCTCCTCCCACATATCACGAATCTGAAAGGAGCTTGGAGTGGATGCTGCCGGGGTAGATCTTGAGACTGAGCTTCGGCGGGTATTTCTAGTACTCATGTTGCAAGGACTGCGGAAAGAAAATGAAAGCAAGTAAAATTTCTAGAGGAAACAAGTAGAGAGATTGATAGTGAGTGAAAAATGAATAGTAAAACGGGGTTTATATAGAAGGGGAGTTTGCTGCCCGTTGGAGCTGTAACGACAGGCACGAATAATAAGGCCGGCTGTTACGTGGTTTCTGACGCTTCTGTCACGCGTTTCCGTGTCTACTGCGCGTCTGTTACGTGCTTGCGTGTCTGCCGCGACAACGTGTTGACATGCTGGATTTTCCGTGTCTGTCGCAGTAGCTGTAACGACAAGCTCCTAAATTGGGATTTTTGGGCTGATGGAAAGATAGTGGGCTGGATTCACTTCTCCTCTTCTCCTTGTCTCCTTTATTTCCTAAAAATAATAAAAATAAACTTTAGTTCCTGAAAATAAACTACTTCTAACTACCTAATTTATGTAGATAATAATAATAATAATAATAATAATAATAATAATAATAATAATAATAATTAGGTTAAATTAGGGATGCCAGGAGGGGCATCTCGTAAAGTAACCACTTCCTGCATTCTTGGGGCTTCTGTCCCCTGATAATGCTTCAATCGTTGTCCGTTGACTTTAAATTGGGGTCTGTCTTTTAATGATTTGATTGTGATAACACCATGGGGAAAAACTTGCACCACTTGGAATGGGCCGGACCACCTAGACTTTAGCTTCCCTGGGAAGAGCTTCAACCTAGAGTTGAACAACAACACAAGCTGCCCTGGGCAGAACTGTCGTGGCAGCAACTTCTTATCATGTCACTTCTTTGTTTTGTCTTTGTAAATCCTTGCGTTGTCATAGGCCATTGCTCGAATTTGTTCTAACTCGTTCAAGTCAAGTAGCCTTTTCTGTCCTGCTTCTTCCAAGTCCATATTCACTACCTTGATGGCCCAGTATGCTCTGTGCTCAATCTCAACAGGTAGATGGCATGTTTTCCCATAAATCAGCCGGTAGGGTGACATTCCCAATGGAGTTTTGAATGTTGTTCTGTAGGCCCATAATGCATCATTGAGGTGTAGAGACCAGTCCTTCCGAGTTGGTTTAACCATCTTTTCAAGGATGTTCTTGACCTCTCTGTTGGATATTTCAGTTTGTCCATTGGTTTGAGGGTGGTATGCTGTTGCGATCCGATGTTTAACACCATACTTTTTCAAGACAGCAGCTATAACCCTATTGTCGAAATGTCTCCCTTCATCACTGATGATCGCCTTGGGGATGCCGAATCTGGAAAAAATGTTTTTATGTAAAAACATCTGAACCGTCTTGGCATCGTTTTTTTGAGTAGCGATCGCTTCAACCCATTTGGACACATAATCTACTGCCAGGAGGATGTATAAGTTCCCATATGAAGTTGGGAATGGTCTCATAAAATCTATCCCCCAAACATCGAAGATCTCGACTTCAAGAATGTTTTGCAGCGGCATCTCATGTCTCCTAGAGATGTTTCCAGTCCGTTGACACTTGTCACAATTTTTGTAGAATGTTTGGGCATCCTTGAAGAATGACGGCCAGTAAAATCCAGATTGCAAAACTTTGGCAACGGTTTTGTTACCACCTAAGTGGCCTCCATATTGTGATGCATGGCAGTGATGTAGTATAGCTTCATGTTCATCATGTGGTACACATCTCCTGATAACATGATCTGCACAATATTTGAAATGAAGAGGCTCATCCCAATAATAACGCTTAACATCGTTTTGGAACCTCTTCCTAGCTTGATAGTTAAGGTCGGGAGGAGTTATTCCGCTAACTAAATAATTAACGAAATCAGCATACCAGGGGAGTTCAGAAAACTTACCTACCACCATAACTGTCGCGGCAGTGCTTGTGGCAGCTCACTTTTTGGCCTAGGACTATCCCTTCATCCACCATGAACTGACATTTTTCCCAGTTTAATACCAAGTTTACTTTCTCACATCTTTCGAGCACTTTTTGTAGGTTGCCAAGGCAGCTTCCGAAATTGTCTCCAAAGATAGAGAAATCATCCATGAATATCTCCAGGAAACCCTCCACCATATCGGAGAATATTGCCATCATGCACCTTTGGAAGGTTGCTGGTGTATTACAAAGTCCCAATGGCATCCTCCGAAAAGCATAAGTACCGTATGGGCATGTGAACGTCGTCTTCTCTTGATCTTCTGGTGCAATGGCTATTTGATTATAACCTGAGTATCCATCAAGAAAACAATAGTAAGGCTTTTCTGCTAATCTATCAAGCATTTGATCAATAAAAAGTAGGGGAAAGTGGTCCTTCCGGGTAGCTTTGTTAAGCTTCCGGTAGTCCATACAAACCCTCCAACCGGTCACAGTCCTGGTTGGGATTAATTCGTTTTCTTCGTTGGTTACCACGGTTATTCCTCCTTGCTATCCGAGATGGCATAGATCATTCCAGCATCTAGCCATTTTTGATCGCTTTACGCACCACGTCTCGCATAACATCGTTCAGACGTCTCTGTGCATCAATGGTCGGCTTATGATCATCCTCTAAGAGGATTTTATGCATACATAGTGCCGAACTGATGCCTTGGATATCAACTATCGTCCATCCAATAGCCTTTTTGTGCTGCTGCAGCATCCCTATCAGCTGTTGTTCCTGTTCCTGCATCAACTTGGAAGAGATGATTACGGGCAATGTATCATTTAATCCAAGGAAAACATACTTGAGCTGCCCTGGCAGGGGCTTAAGATCTAGAACATGTTCCTCTACAGTTGATGGCTTTTGGACTATATGTTAATTCGAGGTATAGTTTAAGGGCTCGATTAACTTACCTAGACGATTGCCTATCCAGTTTACCTCCTCTTGATCTTCAGTATCAGATATATCAGATTCTGAGGAGCTGATGTTGTCCTCGCTGCCGTGATAGGTATCTAAATGGCTGCTGGGGCGGTGGCCAAATTTGATGTCATGGCTGTCCGACCTGATGCAGCGTTGGTCAAGGATAACTGTCGTGATAGCCTTGCATTCTTATTCTACATCACCGTGCTTAATTGCTTGGAGAACATTCAACTTGATTTCTTGATCATTTACTCTCATAGTGAGTTCTCCCTTTTCTACATCAATCAGTGATCTTCCTGTGGCTAAGAAGGGTCGCCCCAGGATGATTGGTGCATTCTCGTCTGCTTCACAATCTAGGACAAGAAAGTCAGCAGGAAAAATAAATTTATCCACTCTTACCAGAATATCTTCAATTTTTCCTTCCGGTTGCACGTAAGAGCGGTATGCCAGCTGCAGCATAACTGTTGTGGGTCGTGCTCGTCCAATACCTAATTTCTGAAAATCATATTTGGGCATTAAATTTATACTAGCACCAAGATCACAAAGTGCCTTACCCAAAAATTTATCTCTGATTATGCACGGTATTATGAAGCTCCCAGGATCCTTCTTCATCTGGGGTGGATGCTTGTGCAGAATAGTCATGCATCCTTCTGTCATTTTGACCGTCTCAAATTCCACAAGCCTGGATTTCTTCGACATGGCCTCCTTGAGGAATTTGGCATAACCGGGCATTTCCCTAACGGCATCTAACAATGGTATGTTGATGTGAACCTGCTTAAAAATATCATAGATTTTCTTAAGCTGGGATTCTTGTTTCAATTTCTATAACCGCTAAGGAAAAGGAGGTGGAGGATGATAGTCAGCAATACGTCCTTCGCACTGCATTTGGATCAGCGGAGGCTTAGGTTCTTCATCTTTTTCCTCAGTTCCTTCTGCTGTCGTGACAGGTTCATCGGCAGCAGGCTGTTTGTTTCCTGCCGGGGCAGCGTTCTCGGGAGTCGACTCCAGGGCTGGTTCTTTAATTGGTTCAGCTTGCTTCTGTGGCCCTAGTAATTTCTTCCCACTCCTGGTCGTGATGGCTTTACACTGCTCATGTGTGGGTTGTCTAGCGTTTTCAGTATCGCTAGGAAATCCTCCATTCTGCCTCGGTTTGATATGCTGGGAAACCTGACCCATTTGTGTCTCCAGTGATTTCAGAGTAGCTTCATGGTTAGTAATCCGCATCTCTGTTTTATCCATGAATGTCTCAGTCTTCTTGACGAAGTGATTCATGTTCTCAATGTAAGTTCCTGTTTAAGACATAAACTTAGCCAAGGTCTGCTCCAGTATACTAGTCGTAGGAGGTGGTGGCTGTTGCTGCTGCTGCTGCGATTGCTGCCGAGTCAGTAATCTAGGTCCCCCTGATTCTGAGTGTTATGTGCTTGAGGATTCAGGGCATTGTTAGGGTTGTTCCAGGAGAACATGAGATCCTTTCTCCAGTTGGGATTGTAGTTGTTGGAATTATAGTTCTGTTTATTGTAGTTCCCAACATACATCCCTTCCTCTAACTGTATCGGACAATCTTCCGAACTGTGATTCCCTTCACAAGTTTCGCATACCTCTTCAGCTGAGTAGACAGGTTGTGAATCTTCTTTCAGAAGCTTTTTCATTGCCTTAGTGAGATATGCCACTTGTGTTTTTAGAGAACTGTCGGCCTCATAATCTTTCACAGCTAGTACTCTTTTACCCCCCTTTTTGCTGTAGGAAATTGTTCCTCGTTTTTCGCCAGATTTTTCAATACTGCCATTGCATCTTCTTGATCTTTATCCAAAAACAATCCATTCACTGTTGAATCAATTCTCATACGAGTCTGTAAATTGGCAGCATTATAAAATTTAGTTACCTGATTCCAAATGGGGAATCCATGCATAGGGCAGTTTCTCAGAAGAGTGGTAAATCTATCCCAGGCCTCGTGCATTGGCTCGTCATCTTCCTGTTGAAAAGTAGCAATTTCGTTACGCAATCGCTCAGATAAATGTGAAGGATTAAAACGAGACAAAAATTCACGAGTTAAATCTGTCCATGTTCGTATTGAACCCGGTGTTAGTTTATTCGACCAAGTTTTCGCCCTGTCCCTCAATGAATAAGGAAATAACCGAAGCCTCAATATCTCCGGATTTACTCCTGGTAGTCTAAAAGAACCACAGATTTCCTGGAATCTTTTCAGATGCTCCATAGCATCCTCAGTAGCAGCACCACTAAATTGACCAGCGTTGTTGATCATGCTGAACATAACAGGTTTCAGCTCAAAGTTGTCAACTTCTACGTCTGACAGGGTTGTTTCCAGTTCCACATGATCATTGAGCATGTAGTCTCGGCATGACCGGCGTGCGAAAGCTACAAGAGGATCGACAGGTGGACCGTTCCTTCCATCTCCGGCAGGATTATCATCATCTTGGGGGTTCCCTTGGTTGTTCATGGCGTCTAATTGTTCTTCAAGGTATTCGTTTATGGCTAATACGAAGCGAAGTCGGTTCCTAAGATTGTACGAGCGTTCGATTTCAGTGTCTAATGGATACTCAGGTTCCTCTCCTCATCTCGATCTGTGCATAAACAGAAAACCTTGTGAAAAGCACAGGTTGAACAATCCAAGAAAAATAGAAAAAGTAAAAGAAGTGCAATAATAAGATATGGTAAAGATATGTTGCCAGTCCCCGGCAACGGCGCCAAAAACTTGTTGCGTGTAAAAGTGTTTATCGCAATGCAGTGCAAGTGTACACAACGTAAGTAGTAAAGTGATACGTAAGTATCGGATATCGTCTCCAAAGGGCCTGGGCTAATAGCTTTAACCTGGAATTTGTTGCACAAAGGGGTAAAGAAAGAGTTTAAATGTTTGTCACAAGATAATAAAGAATATTGAAAATAAAAGAGTAAAGAATTCAGGATAGAGAGAATGGGCTGGTATTGATTTGCTCAGTAGTGTAGGTGTTGCAAAGTCTAGGAATCTCTGTCCTGTCGTTGCGCCTGTCGCGACAGCACCTGTCACGGCAGCGGTCTGTTGTTTGTCGTGGTAGCGATCACACAACTCTGTGCCTTGGCCTATCCGTAGGTCCAAGTCTGTCGATGAAAATGTCTTTGATGATACCTCCCGGCGTGAATCGAAGGATGAACACTGATGTTGTTGAATTCTTCCTTAGCCACTTAACCTCATCCTATCCCTAGTTCCGAGATAGTTCAACCATAAACTGGAGAACCCGTACTTATTCCTTTTGTATACTTAACTCTCCCGATATTAAGTAAATGTGTAATCTCACAATGCTCTCCCGATACTCTTGCAAGATGTTGAAGACCATAATAAGCAAACTTGAAGTCTATGAACATAAAAAAATCCTAAATTGCAACTACTTTACAAAGTCAACCCTTAGCCCTAGGGGGAATTTAGAACATGTTGAGGAAGGGGAAACGACTAGGGTTTTGGGAAGAAGGCTAGAGAGTATGATGATGTCCTTCCCTAGGTCGAATTACATGCATTTATATAGGCCTTGGGTTCAAGTTTTCTAATATGGCAAGAATACAAGTTTAAATTAAAGTACAACTCTATTAAAGAGTAAATCTTTAGAGCATAAGTCTTTAATTCGTCCTTCCTTCTTGCTTGGAGTTTCTTCTTTGAACTTTTGGCTTGGCCTTCATTCTGATCTAGGGCTTGTAAAAATATAAGGGTGCTCCACGAAGATGGGCTTAATTTTCTCTTTCTGTCGAGGTCCACTTCACTTCTCCCCTTCACTATCGCTGTCGTCTTTGGCTGCCACTACAGCAGCCATGGCAGCATCGTCCTCTTCGTCTACACCTCCAGTTTCAGTTCTGCTTCTTCACTGTCCAGCGTCTACTTCTCTACTGCCATCCATCTGCTACAGCAGCTACCTTTAAAAGTAACCAATTTCAGTAGAAATTGTGCCATTTAATATATTTGTGATGTATAAGTGAAATCTAACCTAAATGCAATGAGTTATGCTTGAATGCAACAGAAATATGGGTTAAATAAGGGGTAAATTATAGAAATTTTACACACTCAACACACCCCAAACTCAAGTTTTTGCTTGCCCTCAAGCAATTCAGACCTAAAAAAGAAATACAAAATTTTGTTTGGCTTTAAACAAGGGGTAAATTATAGAATGGGCTGGTATTGATTTGCTCAGTAGTGTAGGTGTTGCAAAGTCTAGGAATCTCTGTCCTGTCGTTGCGCCTGTCGCGACAGCACCTGTCACGGCAGCGGTCTGTTGTTTGTCGTGGTAGCGATCACACAACTCTGTGCCTTGGCCTATCCGTAGGTCCAAGTCTGTCGATGAAAATGTCTTTGATGATACCTCCCGGCGTGAATCGAAGGATGAACACTGATGTTGTTGAATTCTTCCTTAGCCACTTAACCTCATCCTATCCCTAGTTCCGAGATAGTTCAACCATAAACTGGAGAACCCGTACTTATTCCTTTTGTATACTTAACTCTCCCGATATTAAGTAAATGTGTAATCTCACAATGCTCTCCCGATACTCTTGCAAGATGTTGAAGACCATAATAAGCAAACTTGAAGTCTATGAACATAAAAAAATCCTAAATTGCAACTACTTTACAAAGTCAACCCTTAGCCCTAGGGGGAATTTAGAACATGTTGAGGAAGGGGAAACGACTAGGGTTTTGGGAAGAAGGCTAGAGAGTATGATGATGTCCTTCCCTAGGTCGAATTACATGCATTTATATAGGCCTTGGGTTCAAGTTTTCTAATATGGCAAGAATACAAGTTTAAATTAAAGTACAACTCTATTAAAGAGTAAATCTTTAGAGCATAAGTCTTTAATTCGTCCTTCCTTCTTGCTTGGAGTTTCTTCTTTGAACTTTTGGCTTGGCCTTCATTCTGATCTAGGGCTTGTAAAAATATAAGGGTGCTCCACGAAGATGGGCTTAATTTTCTCTTTCTATCGAGGTCCACTTCACTTCTCCCCTTCACTATCGCTGTCGTCTTTGGCTGCCACTACAGCAGCCATGGCAGCATCGTCCTCTTCGTCTACACCTCCAGTTTCAGTTCTGCTTCTTCACTGTCCAGCGTCTACTTCTCTACTGCCATCCATCTGCTACAGCAGCTACCTTTAAAAGTAACCAATTTCAGTAGAAATTGTGCCATTTAATATATTTGTGATGTATAAGTGAAATCTAACCTAAATGCAATGAGTTATGCTTGAATGCAACAGAAATATGGGTTAAATAAGGGGTAAATTATAGAAATTTTACACACTCAACACACCCCAAACTCAAGTTTTTGCTTGCCCTCAAGCAATTCAGACCTAAAAAAGAAATACAAAATTTTGTTTGGCTTTAAACAAGGGGTAAATTATAGAATGGGCTGGTATTGATTTGCTCAGTAGTGTAGGTGTTGCAAAGTCTAGGAATCTCTGTCCTGTCGTTGCGCCTGTCGCGACAGCACCTGTCACGGCAGCGGTCTGTTGTTTGTCGTGGTAGCGATCACACAACTCTGTGCCTTGGCCTATCCGTAGGTCCAAGTCTGTCGATGAAAATGTCTTTGATGATACCTCCCGGCGTGAATCGAAGGATGAACACTGATGTTGTTGAATTCTTCCTTAGCCACTTAACCTCATCCTATCCCTAGTTCCGAGATAGTTCAACCATAAACTGGAGAACCCGTACTTATTCCTTTTGTATACTTAACTCTCCCGATATTAAGTAAATGTGTAATCTCACAATGCTCTCCCGATACTCTTGCAAGATGTTGAAGACCATAATAAGCAAACTTGAAGTCTATGAACATAAAAAAATCCTAAATTGCAACTACTTTACAAAGTCAACCCTTAGCCCTAGGGGGAATTTAGAACATGTTGAGGAAGGGGAAACGACTAGGGTTTTGGGAAGAAGGCTAGAGAGTATGATGATGTCCTTCCCTAGGTCGAATTACATGCATTTATATAGGCCTTGGGTTCAAGTTTTCTAATATGGCAAGAATACAAGTTTAAATTAAAGTACAACTCTATTAAAGAGTAAATCTTTAGAGCATAAGTCTTTAATTCGTCCTTCCTTCTTGCTTGGAGTTTATTCTTTGAACTTTGGGCTTGGTCTTCATTCTGATCTAGGGCTTGGAAAAATATAAGGGTGCTCCACGACAGATGGCTTAATTTTCTCTTTCTGTCGAGGTCTACTTCACTTCTTCCCTTCACCATCATTGTCGTCTTTGGCTGCCACGGCATCATCGTCCTCTTCGTCTGCACCTCCAGTTTCAGTTCTGCTTCCTCACTGTCCAGCGTCTACTTCTCTACCGCCCTCCATCTGCTAGAGCAGCTACCTTCAAAAGTAACCAATTTCAGTAGAAACTGTGCCATTTAATATATTTGTGATGTATAAGTGAAACCTAACCTAAATGCAATGAGTTATGCTTGAATGCAGCAGAAATATGGGTTAAATAGGGTGTAAATTATAGAACTTTTACACACTCAACACCTCTTTCCACTCAAAGCGAACATTCTTCTGCAACAACTTGGTCAAAGGTGCAGCAATCTTCGAGAAACCCTCGACAAACCTACGGTAATATCCAGCCAAGCCAAGAAAACTTCACACCTCTGTCACCAACTTAGGCACTTTCCAATTCATCACTGCCTCAATCTTATATGGATCAACACGAATACCCTCGGCCTATACAACATGTCCAAGGAAGACTACCTCCCTAAGCCAGAACTCACACTTGCTCAGCTTAGCATAAAGCTGATTTTCCAAAAACACTTGCAACACTATCCTTAAGTGTGTATAATGGTCCTCCTCTGTACGAGAATACACAAGGATGTCATCTATGAACACCACCACAAACTGATCCAAAAATTCATGGAATACGCGATTCATCATGTCCATGAAAGAAGCAGGTGCATTGGTTAATCCAAAAGGCATCACTAAGAACTCATAATGCTTGTACCTTGTCCGAAAAGCTGTCTTAGGTACGTCCACATTCTTCAACTTCAACTGGTAATACCCTGACCTCAAATCAATCTTAGAAAACACTGAGGCTCCTTGAAACTGATCAAAGAGATCGTCAATCCTTGGCAAGGGATACTTGTTCTTGATTATCAACGTGTTTAGTTTCCGATAATCTATACACATACGCATCGTCCCATTTTTCTTCTTTACAAACAACACAGATACACCCTAAGGTGATACACTCGGACGGATGAAACCCCGATCAAGAAACTCTTGAGGTTGTGTCTTCAACTCTTTTAGCTCTTTCGGAGCCATTTAATGAGGAGCAATGGAAACCGGATTCGTATTCTCATACAACTCGATACCAAACTCAACTTCCCTGTTTGGTGGTAACCCATGCAACTCTTCCGGAAAGACACCTGGAAAATCGTAAACGATTATGATGTCTTGCACACGTACATCCTTTGCACCAGGATTCATCACATAGGCAAGATAAGCATCACAACCCATCCTTAGCATACAACTTGCCTCCAAAGCCGAAATAACATTAAACAAGAATTTCACATTCTCGCCTAGTATCACCACCTCATAATCATCAGCAAGCTTCAAGGTAACTCGCTTAATATCGAAATCAACAACAGCCCTATGCTCAGACAACCAATCCATCCCAAGAATTACATCGAAGCAATAAAAAGCTAATTCCATCAAATCCACAGGAAAAACATGACCCTGTATAGACAAAGGGCATCTCCTATACAATTTCCTTGTGACCATAGTCTCACCAAAGGAACTAGTCACTTGCATTCCTACTTTCAACAACTCAACATGTATATCATGCAAATATGCATGCTCACTCAAGATATAAGAGTGAGTGGATCCAAAACCTATCAATTCTAACAAAGATAAAGATTGTAGAGCAAAGGTACCTGCGATCCCATCTGTATCGTTGCGCCCCTCGCTTTGAGTATAAACTCTCGCAGGACCACCTCATTCTGGCTAAACAGCTACCACGTGAGCAACTCCTCTCTGCCCTTCCTCTCTCCTCTAAAAGCTACCTCAGCCACGCCCATGGCCTCTTTGAGGTTCCACAGCATGTACTGGTGCCTGCCTAGCCAACTGCAGACAGTCACGCTTCACGTGACCTTGCACCCCATAGTGCCAACAAGTCCCTGAGACACCCCAACACTCCCCAGAGTAATGACTCCCACAACGGTTTCAAACTGTAGCACGAGCACCAACATTCTGACCATGCTATCCACGGCCTGATCCACCACCCCGGCGATGATCCCTCTGATAACCTCTATCTTGTGGCCTCTTACCATGATCACGCCCAGCATCATGGTCTGCACTCCTCTTCCCTAAACTAGAGCCTCCAGATCGAGTCGTCATTCCTAGACTCAACTCTATATTCTTAGTTCGCGAGACCAGCACATCATAGCATGTGTACTCAGCCGCTAGCATGTATGTCTTAACATCCCTTATCAACCCATAGCAGAAATGTTCACACCTCGCCCGGTCGTCTTGTACTAACTCAGGTGCATATTGGCTCAACCTCACAAATTGCACCTCATACTCAGCAACCGACATACTACCCTGCGTTAGAGCTATGAATTCGCGCTTATTCTCATCCAGATAATGGACCCCCAAGAACTTTTTCTTGAACGCATTCATGAAAAAGGCTCAATTAATTTCATCATGCTCCATCCTACTGTAATAGTCGTCCACCATGTATACTCATCGCCATGCAACAACGACACTACACAACCTAACTTCTGGACATTACTACAGTTCATTTGTCCCAAGATTCGCTTGGTACTCTCAAACCAAGCCTCAAACCCCTCAGGAGTCAACCTTCTAAACTTAGCACCATCCAGGCTGCGTAAATTCTTTAGAGGCAACGTAGGATTGGCACCCTAATGTGGTGCAACTGCATGTAATCTACCTACTGCCGCCTGAAAGGCTC
The DNA here is from genome assembly GCA_030270665.1 of Hibiscus trionum. Lineage (NCBI taxonomy): Eukaryota > Viridiplantae > Streptophyta > Magnoliopsida > Malvales > Malvaceae > Hibiscus > Hibiscus trionum. The sequence goes on along the minus strand of BSYR01000026.1, from coordinate 30,843,138 downwards.
CAATAATAGCTTGTACCAGAACTGTCATATCTGGAACACCTTGCCTCGGTGCTCCCTCAGGTGCAACACCTACAGCACCATCTCTAGCACCAACTCCTCTCTCATCACCTCTAGGTGGTCCACCCGGAGGAGGAGGCGGTAGATTCTCTACTCGCTCTTCCTGCCCATCCACGGCCACAACTCCGGCATTGCCCCTCGTCTCTCGTCTCGGAACCATGGTGAAAGAAATGTACTATAATGCAAATACAACAATCAAATCAAGCAGGCTTTTAGTAGCAAGGACCTAAGTCACTCAATTCTTTTGTTCAAAACAAAACTTCCTTTATCAGTAGCTTTTGCAATGGGTACCCCAGTCATACCTCAATTATCACACAAAATCATCTTACAATACCATCATATCATCAACATACGATCACATATAACTCACATGTAATTCACAACATCCAAGCATAGCATAATATCCATATTTCACTAAAATCATGCTTTTCTCACCTAACATGCCATTAGTACCAAAACAAGCATAAAAAACTCACAAAATTAACTTACCATCATCCCAATTATTTCAGAACCTGGCTCTGATACCAACAAATGTAATCCTCTTAGCCCGGCCTAGACGCCCAACCCGAACTAGGAAGATTACATGGGGAGAACCGAAGCCAACTCGTTAAAGCCGACTTCGATTAACGACCCTATTTTTTCCTTTTAACTTCTCTAGATGCACATTAAGATCCTATGCGTTAAACTAAACACTTTAAAAGAAAGGGCGCAACAAACGGAGTTCAATTAGGGGTTCAATTGCGCAAGTTACACATTTAAAGACTAAACTGTAATTTCAGCAAATTAAAGGGACCAATCCAATTTTAATATTAACATCCATTAATTAGTCATGAAACATATCTCCATGCCAAAATTCATCACAAACGGACCATCCAAACTCATCCAATTGCACATACAACATTCAGGGACCAAAATGTAACTTTTCAGACTTTAAAAGATACTTGTAACTGAAAACAACAGTCGAGTATCAGTACCCCTGAGGCCTGTATCGATACGCGGGAAGACAATATCTCAATTGGGGGGAAAGATATCGATACCCTTCCACGCGTATCGGTACGCCCTTCAAAGATAGCTCAAGTGTATCGATACGCGGGCAAATCGTATTGATACGCCTGTGTGGTTTAGCCTGCAAAAAGCCTTTGAGTATCGATACTCAAACCCGAGTATCGATATGCATACAAGTTTGGCTTCATATACAACTTCCAAAATGCATTTTAATCAGCCAAGCATTCTCAAGAATCAATAGATAAACATCCCTAAGCATATGCAACATGTCAATCAATCTTAAATGCAACTACAAGGGTTTTACCAATCCAACACATGTAACTCTAGTGCGCTCTACCATGCATCTCAAGAGCAAAACCATAAAACATAAAAAAAACACCATTCATCCTCAAACAACATATAAAGGCCATTTTACAAACCCAAATAGACAAATCAACATATCTCAACCAGGAATTTCTAAATCAAATCTTCCAAACCGAGATTCTTTCCCCATTTCCAAAATCTACTTATTTAAAATCACCAAAGTTCATACTTGAGTTTGAGTTATGAATTAGGTGCTTTCATTTGCTACTCCTCAGCCCTCAAGCTTAGTTATCTGCATTGTTGGAAAAAGGAGCGTAAGCACTCTTGCTTAGTGAGGGAAAGCTCAACACACATCAATAATGCAGTTTTTAAAATACAAGTTGAAACCATATCATCCTCAATCTCAATTCAAGCTTTCAAAACCAAAGCAAACCATTCTTTAACCATGTTCCACATGTATCATTAGTCACATGCATTGTTCACAATGCAAAACCACATTAAGCCTCACTTGCTTAATTCACATGCATAGATTTTTTCTATGCAACATATCATCATCATTCATCTCATGCACAATAATCCAGTATGCATTCATTATAATATTGATACATGGGTAACAATAAACACATATATTGGCTTACAACATCCCGACATAGGCTCACCCCTATCCGTTGTGATAGACACGCCTCTATCACCTTTACAAACATTATCTGATACACAGACTTGTATACGCTGACCCCTATACTCAATGATGGGCTGACCTCAATCCTAATGGCTACGAATGGAATTAGGCTCACACCTAACCCATAGTGATAGACTCACCTCTACCACCCACAATAGGCTCACCCCTATTATGTCACGTAGCTAGAAACACGTACAATTTATAGATTATAGTGCACTCACATCCTATTGGTCGAACAACGTATCTGAATTTTAAAAATAGATCATTGACCTGCCAATATACCCATAAAACCATGTTAACTCAATGCTTACAATGCATCATTAAAAATCATCTCATATCCCAAAATTAAACATGCTTTTAAATAGCAAAAACCATCTCATACAAGATCATATCATCTTGTATCAAACCAAACCATTTCATGGGATAAACACAAGCAAAACCATGCTTAAATCCATGCATAATAGTGAGTAACAACCATTATCAAAACATGAGCATGATAAACCATGGAGTCCATTTCAAACCGAAATCCGAGAGTTCAAGTACCATGCTTACTTCCGAGATTAGCTATGCATTTCAAGGTTACACTAACCTCCCAACACCACATATCCAAGCTTACCAAAGCTTTAAAACACATCCACTCACCGATACGCAAAACTTCACGTGCTGACGCGTAGATCACTGGTCCGAAGCTTCCAAAATTGCTTCGCTAGCTTCTGGATCAAAATACCTTGCTTTTAGATCATAAAAAACAGAGATCCAATGCATTAAAATGCATTCTGACTCCAACAACTAAACACAAACTCGTTGCCCAGCAAAACAACATCAATTTACCCATCGGAAACAACCGAAAACTCATTCGATTGCTTCCTAAACCATGCCCAGCCAACAATGAACACTTCCAATCATTAATACTCATAAAAACACATTCAAAAACAACCTAAACCCTTACTTATATCTCCAGCAAATATTTAGCCATCAAATCACTACAAGAACACAACTAAAACTATCATAAAACTCAAAGATCTCAAGGATTTCGGGATCTAAATCATTAAAACTTTTTCAACATAAGAATCACCTCAATACTCATTTATAATCAATCTAAAACTGAGCTCATCAACAACACTTCGAAAATCAAGAATTAAACCTTGGTTTTGCTAGATTTTGATATTAAATCAAAACTATAATCAAAACTCAGTTAAAAACAACGATTGAGAGTAAAAAATCTTGGGAATTTCAATAAAGAACCTTGATTAGAGGTTGAGAACGGGATTTACCTCCAATTCTTGCTTTCCTCAATGATTGAGAAGTTTTTGCTTCACAAATCTTGAAGAAATTGAAGAGGATTCTTTGAAATGATTGAGAAATCAAAAAGAGAGTGTTTGAGAGAAAAGAAATCTGGAGAAAATTGTGTTTGGCTGAAAATGAGGCAAGTAAGAAACTTACGTGGATTTGGTTTCCAAAATAACTAACGTTTATTAATTATAGAATTGAACTAATAAATCAATTAATTAAGAATCAATTTAAAACACATGTCAAATTAAGGAAAGGTTTAATTTCTTAAAAGCTCCCTAAGGATTCTATGATTTTGACTCTTCTTTTGAACTTTGCATTTTCCATACTTTTAAAACTTTACATTTTGGTCACTGCCCAAAATGTACCACTTACAAAACTCTTTTTATAAAATTGATTTGACCAACCTCTTAAACATGATTTTAGAGGATTTTAGCAACTTTTTCATATTTTTTATCCTTTCTCCACCTTGATCTCCCTGAACCACCTAATACAATTTGAACTGTTTCTGACCGGCCTGATCCAATGTCTAAAACACCTTGGCCCAATATTGGGGCGTTACAATTATATTAGAATGTCGCGGGATGGCCTTGCCTTGGAAGTTGAACCTACACCCCCAAACTCGAATCAAGCATTGCCCTCAATGCTTACATTTCATACATTAAGATAGAAAAAATTAGCACAAAAAAATATAAGGGCATAAAAAATAAGCTTCATAAAGAAGAAGAATTTAAATTAATGGTGATGTAGAAGATTCATCTTCCTCGTCACTTTCGCTCTGTAAGATCAGCCTCTTTGGTTTTGATGTTGTGTGCTTGACTCGTTTGGATTCACGTGGTGGTTGGATGCGTGAATGTGGGGTGGGCTTCGCTGCCGGCGCAATAACTTCCTCACCCTCAGAGTCGGGTAGATTTCATCCATGTTTTCTGCCTTGCGTTTTAGTTCCTCAAAGACCCAATTTACAGAATGAACGGTGTCTAACCAACTGGAAGCAGTGTGGTTTGGAGATCCAATAGGTATGTCCAAACCAACCCTTCGTTTGCCCTTGCGCGTCACGACAGATAGAGTGTTAGAGGCCACGACATTGGGTACTTGGGATGCCGGGGAAGTGGCAGCGACATGGGTTGCTTCTCTTTGGCGCTCAAGGTTGGTGGTGGCAGTAAAGACGACATGGAAGGGAGGAAATTGGACCGTTTAGTCTGGGCACTTCTTATGGATCAGCTGGATAATTGAGGCATGGAAGTCCCTCGTGTGCGCCATAAACAGCTGTTGGCGTTGGTCCATTTCCTCCAGCTTCTGCATGATTTGCTAAAGGTCTGCTACTGCCGAGGCGTGCGTCTGGGGCATCTCTAGGATAGTTGTCGAGGTTGTTACCCCGACAATTCCTTGCATTGGAGTGGCCTGGACAGGATCAGCTTTGATGATATTCATTAGTCTGTGGTAGCCCTCCCGATCCCATCCCTTCCGTTGCGGTGTGTATTCGTCGGCTTCATTGACGATAACTTCTTTCTCCGTGTAAAGGCCGGTGATTAGAGATGGAAAATAAAGCGGCCCCTTGTCGTTTTGTGTGCACTTGTAGATTTTCTGGCATATAAGATTACCAACATTAATTTTTCGATTATGCATTATAGAATGGATTAGAGCAAGCCTGGGCCGATCGATGGCAGTGTTGGCTGAGGTCGGCATGAGGCGGTGGCAGATGAATTTGTTCCATAGTTTTGCTTCGGGTCTCAATCTCCGCCTTTGGACCGATCCCCTGTGTGCCTTGGCCTCCCATGTCATGCCGGCATAACAGAGCTCTTCTTTAATCCGTTGGTAATCTTCTTCTGTGAGTGCCTCCATGACCTCCGCGTACTTGTCCCTCTCAATGTGCAGGCCATAAAATTGGTTTATAGCATCAACATCAACTCGGATTGCCTTCCCTCTTACGTGCACGAATAGTGTATCGTCATTGGGCCCGTGGGCATAAATTTCTCAGACTATGGTGATGTTGGCCTGCGCAGGTTGAAGGCAGAATATTTGCCACGTCTGATGATTGATCTTGTTGAACAAATAATGGTCGATGCCGTAGTTGGGTTCGTCAGAAGCTTGGAAGACCTGTTCTTCCCACACTTTCCGAGAGATGAAGTATTTCTTGAATCGATGTTTGACTCCCGGTGGTGCGAAGCAGGTATTGGTCTTTACCGCGGTAGTATTGGAGCTTTTGCCTCGGATTGCCATCTCAATGTTGAGAAGAGTTGAGAGTAGTTGTTCAATGGTAAAAGAAAATGATAAGCTTTGGAGATTGCAAGGCAGTAGAAAAGAATGTTAAAGTGAAGAATAATGGAGAATAGTGGTCTTTATATAGAGTTTCGGCATATAATACCGTTGGGGCGCAAATCTCGGCCGTGGTAGTTTCTAGCCATTACTAGACGTTTTCTGCCCATTGCGGTTCCTGCCCGTTGTAAAACTAGCTGTTGCAGCTCTTGCGGTTCATTGGGCGACAAATGATGTGGCAAATAACGATTCTTTCTCCTAACCGTTTGTTCACCTCTTCTTCCTTTCTTGATCTCCATCTTAAAAATAAATAATAAAAATTAAAATTTTATTCTAAGAAAAATGTAGAAAATTGCAAATTAACTAAAATTGAAAACTAAAGGAGTGCATGTGGAAGCATATGCTAAAGTGTTTATTTCCTTATCCCTCGTCACATGTGATCCCTTGTGAGGTAGCAATTGGTGTCCAGGATCTCCCGTTAGTGTGTCGCGACAGTTGTTCTGGCAAGGTCCTACGTGTTTGCCGCGACATTGTGCAGCTTCTATGCCAGGACAAGTTGGTTCTTTGTTGAGGCTTGGTTTCCTTGTGGCCTGGATTTCTTGACAAATAATCTGAGTCCTCAACACGTTTCCTTGTGTTTAGTAAGTGGAGTTTCACGTGCTTGTCGTTGATTCGCATTGTTAGCTCTCCCTTCTCAACATCGATTCTTGTCCCCCCCCGGTAGCAAGGAATGGCCGTCCCAGAATGAGTGAAGCATTTTCATCTGCATCACAATCTAAAATGAGGAAATCAGTAGGGAAAATAAATTTATTCACTTTTACCAGTATAACCTCAATTTTCCCTTCAAGTTGCACATGGGATCCATCAGCAAGCTGTAGCATTATAGTTGTAGGTCTGGCCATCCCAACCCCCAATTTTTGGAAGACTGACTTCAGCATGATGTTTATGCTTGCTTCTAAGTCACAGAGTGCCCTTCCCTCGTAATGATTCCCTATTGCGCTTGGTATGAGAAAGCTTTCGGGATCCTTTAGCTTAGGTGGAGCTCGGTTATGTAGTGCGACCATGCATTCCTCTGTTACGTATATTGTCTCGAATTCCCCAATCCTTCATCTCTTTGACACGATATCTTTGAGGAATTTGGCATAGTTTGGGATCTCCTTGATTACCTCTACCAAAGGTAGATTAATGTGTACCTGTTTTAGGATGTCTAGGAACTTCTTAAACTGGTAATCTTCTTTTTGTTGTTTCAGCCATTGTGTGAATGGTGGAGCTGGTATGCTGTCTCTGGGTTCTGTCACGGCTACTGCCATATGTTCTATCGGCGCAACATTGTTCTTGGTTGCTGTCGCGGCCTCGTTGTGTTTGGACTGTACTGTGATAGTTTACTCATTTGGTTTCTCATGTGCTGCCTGCTTGTTCAAAGGCTCCTTAAGTTGGATACCAATCTTGGTGGTTACAACTTTGCACTATTCATACGATGTCCCCTTAACGACTTCAGTGTCGCTGGGAAAACCTCCTACTGGCCTAGTGTTCATGTAACCCCCTTAGCCCGTCCTAGACGACCGACCCGAACTAAGAAGATTACACGGGCAAAACCGAATCTAACTCGTTAAAGACAACTTCGATTAAAGACCCTATTTTCCCCTTTTTTTTATCTTCTGTAGATGCACATTAAGATCCTATGCGTTAAACTAAACACTTTAAAAGAAACGACACAGCAAACGAAGTTCAATTAGGGGTTCAATTGCTTAAATTAAACATTTAGAGACTAAACTGTAATTTCTGAAAATTATAGGGGCTAATCCAATTCTAAGTTTACCCATCCTTAATTAGAAATATAACAAGCTTCCATGTCAAATTTCATCAAAAACGGACCATCCAAACTCAACCAATTGAACATTCAACATTCAGAGACCATAATGTAACATTACAGAACTTAGAATGATAATTTTAACTTAAAATAAGGGTCAAGTATCGGTACCCTTAAGCCTGTATCGATACGCGGGATGTAACGCCCTGGTTTTGGGCCTAGATGTTCTACACATCGGATCAGGCCAGTCGGATGCGGTTCGAATCGTTTTAGGTGGTTTAGGGAAATCAAGGATCGGGAAAGGATAAAAATATGACAAAAATGCTAAAATCCTCTAAAATCATGTTTAAGAGGTTGGTCAAATCAATTTTATAAAATGAGTTTTGTAAGTGGTACATTTTGGGTGGTGACCAAAATGTAATGTTTTAAAACTGTGGAAAATTTGCAATTTCAAAAGAGGAGTCAAAATCTTAGAATCTTTAGAGAGCTTTTGTGCAATTACACCTTCCTATAAATTGACATGTGTTTTAAAATATTTTTAATATAATTGATTTAAAAAGGATTTTATTTTAATTAATAAAATGGTAAATAGGGATGTTTTATTTCACGTAACTAACTTTCAATTCTCATTTTCAGCAAAACCCATTTTCTCAAACCTTTTTCTCCCAAACACTCTCTTTAGTTTCTCATCTTTTTCCAAGAATTCTCTTTAAGTTTTTCAAGATTGGTTAAGCAAAAATTGTCAATCTTTAAGGAAGGCAAGGATTGGAGGTAAATCTCGTTCTCAACCTCTAATCTAGGTTCTTTATTGAAATGCCCAAGATTATTGTAATCCCCTTAGCCCGGCCTTGACGATTGACCCGAACTACGAAGATTACACAGGGAAAACCAAAGTCAACCCGAAAGTCAACCTTGATTCACGAACTTTTTTTCTTTTTAGTCTTGCCTAGATGCTTGTTAACCCTAGGTGAGAACTCACAAAACACAATTGAGAAAGGTACAACGATCGGATAACATATAGGGACTCAATTGCACTACACAGGAGATTAGGGACCAAATTGTAATTTCTGAAAATTAGAGAGACTTTACTGATTTTAAGGTCGCCATTATGAAATTAGTCATGTTACATGCTTCTCTGCAAAGTTTCAACTTAAAAATACATCTCAAACTCAAGCAATTGCAATTGCAACATTTGGGACTAAAATGTAAAGCTTGCGAACATCATCACAATTCAAATATGTGTCCAACGGTCACCCGTTTCGGAACACCCACATGCCGTATTGAAACGCTGGATCGAAACGGTGTTGATTGTTTCAGTACGCGGGTGTGTTCCGAGACCTGTTCTGAAACATGGCATTCCAGTAGCCAAATCGTTCCGAAACAGCCTCCACCGTTTCGAAACACGAAGGCCATTACAGGCCCCCGTTTCAAAACTCTAGAGGGTGTTTCGATACGATTTGCCCAGAAACTGCAACAAATGTTGGTTTTTTCACTCAAAGACCTATTCAAACACATCCCAAGGACTCTCTAATCATACCAACAAGTCAACATACATATAAGGTACATATTTGGAACACTCAAACACAATCATAGCATCAAACAAAAAATCTCATAAGTCTAGAGGCATGCTCCCTAATATCAAAATCCAAATAGTCAATCCAACCTCAAACAAGCAATTAAGACCATTTACAATTCAATCCAGCCAAAGCAAACATGCCACAACCTTAGGGAGTTTAGCACATCTCCCAAAATACAAAACTTGGTTTCCCATTGCCAATCTATCAAAACTAAAGTGTATGAAAACTTCACCATACATGAAGTTGGACTTCCTTGGATGAACTTAACTTCCTTGATGCCTGAAAACACCTCAATTATCTGCATTATTAGTAAAAGAGGGAGCGTAAGCACAAATGCTTAGTGAGGCATGCTCTAAGAAAACCATCACAATAATGCACACTTTGAAAATCTTTTCACAAAAGCTTTTGAACATCATGCTCATTCTAACACATGCTTGAACACCTTTCAAAGCAACTTCTCATTGAAACCACGTGTACCTCAAGTCTATCTCATGCATTCACCATTGCAAAACTCATGGCAAGGCCATACACATGCTTGTATCATCAAAGCTTTTCTAAAATAAATCTCATATGCATATCTCATAGCATAAATCATTCATCAAAGGTACATGTGTAGCAAAAACCATTTCATCATTTATATTGGCATTTAACATCTCATTAATACTCGGATATGCAGACACATTTCTACACTAGACTCTTCCGGTGGAATCTCGCATCACCGTACTCACTTGTCTAGCAACATGGCTTCCGGTGGAATCTCTCATCACTGTACTCACATGGCAGAATCTCTCATCGCCACAAAGCTTGGGTATTTCACCAAGCCCTACCCGATGGAATGCCCATCATCGGAATATCTCCCTTTGGCTTAGCCAAAGAGCACATACGAATTTTTAGTTTATAGTGCACTCTCATCCTATTGATCGATCAATTATATCCGGTAAGTTTCTCAACATCTATGCCAATATAGTGTGTTAAACAATCATCACACCTACTGTTTTTCATGCAATAATACCCAAAGGTTTTCTCACCACATTTTGAAACATAAATCATACTTTGCTTCAACCCAAAAGCTCAAATCTATTCAATGCAACATGCCATCTCATGACACCTCTACAAGCATAATCTCATGCTATGAATCATGCATAAAACAATAGGAATTTATCAATCTCAAATCATGAGCATGTAAAAGCATTTTAGGGCAAAACACCACTTTAAAGAGAGCAATTCACACCATACTTACTTCTGGATTTAGGAAGGTGTTTCAAACCTCTCCTAAATCCCTAAACCTTGTATTTTTGTCCTCATGAACTTCTAACCCAATCGCACTCACCAATTTACGTTTCACTTGCTTGCCGAAACGCTAATTAAGCTTCCGGATCAACTCCAAAAGTGTCCGAAGATGTCTTCCTTGTTTTAGACACATAAAAGAAGAGGATTAATGCATCATCATGCATTGAAATCTTCAGCCAACACTCCAAAACTCGCCGCTCTACTTAAACCCAACATTTCGGCCATCAACACAACCGAAATCACCTCCAAACTCTTCCAAAACATAACCCAGCCAAGATCCATCACTTCTAATCATTTCAAAACATCAATTAACATAAAAACAACCCTAAACTCATCCTTATACCTCCAGCTATAGCAGAACACCAAAATCACCCCAAAAACCACCATTTTCACAAGCAAAAACTTAGGAAAAACTACCTATTCGGGATTGGATTGATAAAACCTAATTTCTAACATCATTTAACATCCAAAATACATTAGGAAACCATCTCAAAACAGAGCCCAATCAATTACCACGAAAATCTTAAAGATCTCTTCCAAAATCTTGAGTTTTAAGCCAAATTCTTGTTCCTAACATTAAAACCATTCATAAATCTTTAATAAAGGATTGACAATTTGGGAATTTCAATAAAGAACTGAGTATTTAGAGGAGAAGAACAATCTTACCTCTATAATATGATTTCTCCTTGATTTGGGCAAGTTCCCATGAAAATTCAATGTAGAAAACAAGTAGGTTTGATGAAAGATTGATTAGGAATCAATGAGTGATGGAAATCTCATCAAATGAAGTTGAAATCAAATTAAGATTTGCTGGAGAAAAAGTGTTTGGTTGATAGGATTTTGAGAGAAAATGAAATGAGAGAAAAGTAGTTATGGAAGTCAAAGGTAGTTTATCTCCTTTATTTTATTTTATTAAATCATTAATTAAATCACCCAAATTAAGGAAAAATCTGATGAAAACATTTTTGGTAAATTAGCTCCTTAAAGATTCAAAGTTTCAATCCTTTACAAAACAATCACTACTAAACTTTGTAAAAACTACGATTTGGTCACTACACTGAAATGTAATATTTCCAAACCCCATTTTGTAAAATTGATTCCACCATTCACTTTTATATATTAAATGAGGAATTTTAGATATTTTCCTATATTTTTAAAGCATCCCGAACTAGGTGTTCCCTATAACTCCCTTTTATATTCGAACCATTTCTCAGACCGATCCGGTTCAGACCCTAAACTTCTAAGCCCAAAATTGGGGTGTTACAATTATTAACTTCCAATTGTTGTTTTTAACTGAGTTTTAATTATAGTTTTGATTTAAGATCAAAATCTTGCAAAATAAAGTTTTAAAATCTTGATTTTCAGAGTGTTGTTGATGAGCTCTGTTTTGGATTGGTTCTAATTGAGTTTGAGTGGATTATAATGTTGAAAAAGAGTTTTGATGATATTAAATCCGAAATCCATGAGATCCTCTTTTGGCTGGTGGAGGCCAGAAACGTGCACCTGTTGTGGCTACACCTTAGAGAGGCCGTGGGCGTGGACGAGGTAATTTTCAGAGGAGAGATGAGGGTCAGTATGGTATCGCTCATGTTGTAGCAGTTCAACCCGTGGGAGGCAGGTCCTGCGAGGGTCTATGCTCAATGTGAAGGGCGCAACGACACTGATGTTATCACATGTACCTTTGTTCTACAGTCTTTATCATTGTTGGCTTTGATTGATTCTAGGTCCACACATTCTTACATCTTGAGTAAGAATGCACATTAGCTTGATATACCAGCTGAGTTGCTTGAAATAGGAATGCAAGTGACTAGTTCTTTTGGTGAGACTGTGGTCACAAGGAACTTGTATCAGAGGTGTCCCTTGTCTGTTCAGGGTCATGTCTTTCTTGTGGATTTGATGGATTACCCTTTTGTGGATTTGATGTGATTCTTGGTATGGATTTGTTGTCTGAACATAGAGCAGTGGTTGACTTTGATGTTAAGCGAGTCACCTTAATGCTTGCTGATGATTATGAGGTGGTGATAGTAAGCGAGATTGTGAAATTCTTGTCTAATGTTGTTTCGGCTTTGGAAGCAAGTCGTATGCTAAAGATGGGTTGTGATGCTTATCTTTCATATGCGATGAATCCTGGTACAAAGGATGTATGTGTGCAGGACATCAGGACCATTTGCGATTTTCCGGGTGTCTTTCCGGAAGAATTGCCTGGGTTGCCGCCAAACAGAGAAGTTGAGTTTGGTATCGAGTTTTATGAAAATACGACTCGGGTGTCCTTTTCTCCTTATCAAATGGCACCTAAAGAACTAAAGACGCAACTTCAGGAGTTGCTCGATCGAGGGTTCATCCGGCCGAGTGTATCACCTTGGGGTGCACCGGTGTTCTTTGATAAGAAGAAATATGGGACAATGCAGACGTGTATTGATTATCGGCAACTGAACAAGTTGACGATCAAGAATATCCCTTGCCAAGGATCGATGATCTCTTTGATCAGTTTCGAGGAGCCTCGGTGTTTTCTAAGACCGATTTGAGGTCAGGGTATTACCGGTTGAAGGTGAAGGATGTGGACATACCTAAATCGGCGTATCGGACGAGGTACGAGGATTACGAGTTCTTAGTGATGCCTTTTGGTTTAACCAACGCACCTGCTGCTTTCATGGACATGATGAATCGTGTATTCCCTGAGTTTTTGGATTAGTTTGTGGTGGTGTTCATTGATGACATCCTTATGTACTCTCGTACCGAGGAGGATCATGATAGACACCTAAGGATAGTGTTGCAAGTGTTGTTGGAGAACCAGCATTATGCTAAGCTGAGGCAATGATGGGTTGGAAAGGGTGCCTAAGGATAGTGTGGATTCGCATAAGGTAGATGCAATGATGGGTTGGAAAGGGTGCCTAAGTCAGTGACAGAAGTACGAATTTTTCTTGGCTTGGCTGGATATTATCGTAGGTTTTTCGAGGGTTTCTCGAAGATTGTTGCACCTTTGACCAAGTTATTGCAGAAGAATGTTTGCTTTGAGTGGACAAATGCGAGGCAGCAAGCTTTTGAGAGGCTGAAGGAATCTTTGACGCAAGCTCTTGTCCTGATTCAACCTGATTCTGGTAAGGAGTTTGTGGTCTATAGTGATGCGTCCTACGTTGGTTTGGGTTGTGGGTTGATGCAGAAGGGTAAGTTAGTAGCATATGCATCTAGGCAGTTGAAGGTGCGTGAGCGTAACTACCCTACTTACGATCTTGAGCTTGTGACTGTTGTGTTTGCCTTAAAGATTTGGAGGCATTATCTGTATGGCGAGAAGTGTATGGTTTTCACAGATCATTAGAGTTTAAAGTACCTTATGTCTCAAGAGGAGTTGAATCTTAGACAACGTCGATGGGTGGAGTTGCTTAAGGATTATGATACGTCGATCGAGTATCATCCTAGAAAGGCCAATGTTGTGGTCGATGCTTTGAGCAGAAAGGTGGCTGTGGAGTTGAGGGTAATGTTTGCTCACTTGAGCATATCGCGAGATGGTGGACTTTTTTCTGAATTGCAAGTGAAACCATCTTTGATTCAGATGATCAAGGATAAGTAGTTGCTGTATGATTCCCTTGTTCCTCATATTTAGGATATTACGGATGGCAAGCCTTCGGATTTCAGTTTTAATGATGATGGTGTTTTGTGTTTTGGGAGCCGAATAATGGTGTCGAATGATGTTGAGTTGAGGCGCGCTATTCTGACTGAAGCTCATAGTAGTCCTTTTGCTATGCACCCTGGTAGTACGAAGATGTATCATGGTTTGAAGGATGAGTACTACTGGGTGGGGTTGAAAAAGGATTTTGTCGAGTTTGTTAGCAAATGCATGGTTTGTCAGCGAGTGAAGGCTGAACATCATGTTCCTTCTAGGTTGTTGCACCTACGTATACCTTGGATAAGCTGACGGAGTTGTATATTGCTGAGATTGTGCGGTTGCATGGTGTGCCAAAGTTTATATTGTCGGATAGAGATATGAGGTTCACATCAAGGTTTTGGGAATGTTTGCATCAAGCTTTGGGTACACTGTTGAATTATAGTACTTCTTATCATCCTCAGACGGATAGGAAGTCGGAGCGTGTTATCAAAGTGCTTGAGGACATGTTGAGGTGTTGTATTATTGATTTCCAAGGTTCTTGGGAGAAGCACTTGCCTTTGGTTGAGTTTGCATACAACAATAGTAACCGGGCAAGCATTAAAATGGCTCCATACGAGGCTTTGTATGAGAGAAAGTGTAGAACGCCTCTTTTTAGGCAGAAACTGGACAAAAGTTGATTTCGATGCCGACTATATTGAAGGGAACCACCGAGAAGGTGAAGCATAAGGAGATTGAGTTCGCGATTGGCGAACGTGTGTTTTTGAAAGTATCGCCTTGGCAGAAGGTGATGAGATTTGGGCGTAAGGGTAAGCTTAGCTTGAGGTTTATTGGACCTTATGAGGTTGTAGAACATATTGGTCATGTGGCTTATCGTTTGAGGTTGCCTCCCTAATTGGAAAGGATTCATGATGTGTTTTATGTTTCGATATTGCGAACGTACAAATCGGATTTTCCGCATGTGATGCATGTTGTGGAGATAGAGTTGAATCCAAATTTTTCTTATGATGAGGAACCGGTGAGGATTGTTGAGTGTGTAAAAGTTCTATTATTTACACCCTTTTTAACCCATATTTCTGCTGCATTCAAGCATCATTGCATTGCATTTAGGTTAGTTTTCAATAAAACATCACAATTATATAAAAGGCACGGATTCTACTAAAAGATGGCGTATTTTGCAGGTAGCTGCCATGGTTGACGATGAAGGCAGTCGCAGGGCAGATAAGCAGAAGAGCTGAACTGGACAAGCAGCCGAAGAAGACGAACCTGTCATGGACCTGTCGTGACAGCAAGATGATAGCAGACTTATGAAGAGGAAAAGTAAAGTGGATCTCGATAGATAGAGAAAAATCTGCTCGTCTGTCGTGTGGAAGCCAAATATTTTTCCAAGCCCCGGATCAAAAGATATGTCAAGCCAAAGCTCAAGGAGAAGAAATTCCTAGAAATAAGGATGCGGCTGGAAAGTAGGAGACTTTAAATATTTAGTCTTTATTAGAATCTTACTTTTAATTAAAGTTGTAATCCTTGTTACCTTAGATAACTTGAGCCCAAAGCTTATATAAGGGCATAGATTAAACCTAGGGCAGAACCGATTACCCCATAACCGAAACCAAACCCCTGCCGTCCACCCGTCACCGACATGTTCTAAATTCCCCCAAGGGCTACGGGTTGTTTTGTAAAGTAGTTGCAAGGGTTGCTTTGTTTTAGGATTTTTCAAGTTCAATAAAATAAACTTCAAGTTCTTTTATCTTGGTTTTAATATCTTGCAAGAGCATCGGGAGAGCATTGTGAGGTTATCCATTTACTTAGCATCGGGAGAGTTAAGTATACGAAAGAGATAAGAGCGCGTTCTCTAGTTTATAGTTGAACCATCTCGTGCCTAGGGATAGGGCGAGGTTAAGTGGCTAAGGAAGAATTCATACACATCGGTGTTCATCCTTCGATTCACGCCGGGAGGTATCATCAAAGACGTGATCATCGACAGACTTGTGCCTAGGGATAGGGCAAGGCAGATCTGGGATTCTTGCCAAGCTTGAAGTACGGAGTTAGTGTTCGCTGCCGCGACAGCTAACGGACAGCCGCCGCGACAGGTGCTGTCGGCGACGGGCGCGACGACAGAACTGGAGATCCTAAGCAGTTCAATACCTGCACTACTGAGCAACTCAATACCAGCCCATTCTCTCTATCTTGATTTCTCAATCCTTTATTTTACGTTTTTACCTTATTATTCTCGTGACAACTCTTAATTATTTCCTTTACTTTCGTGCAGTAAACAAGGTGAAGTCATTAGCCCAATCCCTGTGGAGACGATATCCGATACTTCGTATCACTTTACTACTTGCGTCGTGTACACTTGCACTACAATTGCGATAGACTATTTTACACGCAACAAGTTTTTGGCGCCGTTGCCGGGGATTGGCAACATAACTACATCTTTCTTTTATTGCACTTTTCGCTTTTGTTTTTATTTTTATTTTTCTTTAATCTTTCTTTTGTGCTTTCAACTCTCGCTTTTCACGAGGTTTTATTGTTTATGCGCAGATCTAAAAGAGGCGAAGATCCTGAATATAAATTAGATCCGGAAATCGAACGTTCCTTCAATCTCAAGAAACAACTTCGCCGACTTTTAGACAGAAATGAATATCTCGAGGAACAGCTAGAGAAAATGGGTCATAACCAACCTGCTGGTGGTTTCATACCACCCCTTGGCAATAATAACCCACCTGTCGGTGATCCGCCCGCAGCAGGTGGACGACGGTCATGTCGTGACTACATGCTGAATGATCATGTAGAGCTGGAGACCACGCTGCCAGATATTGATGTTGATAACTTCGAGCTTAAACCTGTCATGTTTAGTATGATCAACAACGCCAGACAGTTTAGTGGTTCTGCGACAGAAGATGCTAGGGAGCATCTCAAAACGTTTCAGGAGATCTGTGGTTCGTTTAGACTGCCAGGAGTTAGTTCGGAGATACTGAGGCTTCGGTTATTTCCCCATTCCTTGAGGGACAGAGCTAAAACTTGGTGGAATAAACTAACACCGGGTTCCATTATGACTTGGGCAGATTTAACTCGTGAATTTTTATCTCGTTTTAATCCTTCGCATTTATCTAAGCGATTACGTAACGAAATTGCTACTTTTCAACAGGAAGATGACGAGCCAATGCACGAGGCCTGGGACAGGTTTACTACTCTTCTTCGGAACTGCCCAATGCATGGATTCCCCGTATGGAATCAGGTAACTAAATTCTATAATGCTGCTAACTTACAAACTCGCATTAGAATTGATTCTGCAGCAAATGGACTATTATTGGATAAAGATCCAGACGAGGCGCTGCAAGTTTTGAAAAATCTGGCTAAGAATGAGGAGCAGTTTCCGACTGCAAGAAGAGGGGGTAAACGAGTACTTGCTGTCAAGGATTATGAGGCTGACAGCATTATGAAATCACAGGTAGCATTCCTTACTAAAGCAATGAAACGATTATTAAATGAAGACGAACTACAAGGATTTGCTGTCGAGGAAGTTTGTACTATCTGTGAGGGAAATCATAGTAGGGATGAGTGCCCTATAAATGTAGAAGAGGGAGAATATGTTGGAAATTACAAGCCGAAATACAATTCCAACAACTACAACCCTAATTGGCGGAAGGATCCCAAATTTTCTTGGAGTAACCCCAACAATGCTTTGAATCCACAAGCACATCATCAGAATCAGGGGGGTCCTAGATTGTTGACGCGTCAGCAACTGCAGCCGCAGAACCTGCCGCAGAACCTGCCGCCGCAACAGCAACAGCAGCCACCACCTGCCACGAGTAGTATATTGGAGCAGACTCTGGCCACTTTTATGTCTCAGACTGGTACGTATATGGAGAATATTAATCAGTTTGTCAAGAAGACGGAAAACTTTATGGATGAAACCAAGATGAGAATGACAAATCATGAGGCTACCTTGAAATCTCTAGAGACACAAATGGGTCAGGTGTCCCAGCATATTAAGCCAAGGCAGAATGGAGGTTTTCCTAGCAATACTGAAAATGCTAGACCGCCCCCACATGAGCAATGTAAGGCGATTACTAATAGGAGTGGGAAAAAGTTACCAGGACCGGAAAAAGAAGCTGAAACAGAAAAGGAACCTGCCTTGGATAAACCTGCCGAGGAAGCTGCTCCGACAGGTGATAAACAGACTGCTGCCGATGAGCCTGTCACGACAGCAGAAGCGACAGAGGAGAAGAAAGATGAATACCGTCCTCAGATTCGCATGTAGTGGGAAGGACGCATCGCTGATTATCGTCCTCCACCACCTTTTCCTCAACGGATACAGCAAGCTAAGCATGAATCTCAACTTAAAAAGATTTATGATATTTTTAAACAGGTTCATATTAATATTCCGTTGTTAGATGCTGTTAGGGAGATGCCCGGTTATACTAAATTTCTCAAGGATGTTATGTCGAAAAAATCTAAACTTGGGGAATTTGAAACGGTAAGGATGCAAGAAGGTTGCATGAGTATTCTTCATCGGCAGCCACCCCAGAAAAAGAAGGATCCGGGGAGCTTCATCATACCTTGTGTAATCGGCGACAAATTTGTGGGTAAGGCACTTTGTGATCTTGGAGCTAGTGTTAATCTAATGCCCAAATCTGTTTTTCAGAAATTAGGTATTGGGAAGGCGCGGCCCACGACAGTTACCCTGCAGCTAGCCGACCGCTCTTACGTTCACCCCGAGGGAAAAATTGAAGATATTTTGGTAAGAGTGGATAAGCTTATTTTTCCTGCTGACTTTCTTATTTTAGATTGTGAGGCAGATGAGAACGCACCAGTCATCCTTGGGCGACCCTTCTTAGCCACGGGAATATCATTGATTGATGTGGAGAAAGGAGAACTAACCATGCGCGTAAACGATCAACAAATTAAGTTGAATGTTCTCCAAGCAATGAAACATGCTAATGTGGACGAGGAATGCAAGGCCATCATTGAGGTGACCTTTGATTACCCCTGCATCAGGTCGGGCTGTCGTGATAAAAAATTTGGTCACTGCTGCGACAGCCACCTACAGGCCTGTCACGACAGCGATGACGACAGCAACGACGACAGCACCAACGACAGCAACTCCTCTGAATCCGATACATCTGATACTGAAGGTCATGAGGAGGTAAACTGGTTAGACCATCGTCCAGGTAAGTTATTCGAACCCTTGAATTACACTTCGGATAACCATTTAATCCAAAAGCCCTCTACTGTTGAACCACCTGTCTTAGAACTTAAGCCCCTGCCAGGGCAGCTTAAATATGCTTATCTTGGTTGTGATGACACACTGCCCGTAATCATCTCTGCTAAGCTGCCGCAGGAACAGGAACGACAGCTGATCGACATGCTAAGGCAGCACAAAAAGGCGATTGGATGGACGATAGCAGACATTCAGGGCATTAGTCCGGCGTTATGCAGGCACAAAATCCTCCTTGAGGAAGATCATAAGCCGACTATAGATGCCCAAAGGCGGCTAAACCATGCGATGAAGGAGGTAGTGCGTAAGGAGATCATTAAATGGTTAGATGCTGGTATTATTTACGCCATCTCCGACAGCAAATGGGTAAGCCCGGTGCAATGTGTTCCCAAGAAAGGAGGCATGACCGTGATAACCAACGAAAACAATGAGCTAATCCCAACCAGGACTGTGACCGGTTGGAGGGTTTGTATGGACTATCGGAAGCTTAACAAAGCTACCCGAAAGGACCACTTTCCTTTACCCTTTATCGATCAAATGCTTGATAGATTAGCGGGAAAATCTTATTATTGTTTTCTTGATGGTTATTCAGGTTATAACCAAATTGCTATTGCACCGGAGGATCAAGAGAAAACGACTTTCACATGCCCCTACGGAACATACGCATTTAGGAGGATGCCGTTCGGCCTCTGTAACGCACCTGCCACCTTTCAAAGGTGCATGATGGCTATATTCTCCGACATGGTAGAGGACTTCCTAGAAATTTTCATGGATGATTTTTCTGTCTTTGGAGACGATTTTGAGAGCTACCTCGGCAACCTTCAAAAGGTACTTGAAAGATGTGAAAAAGCTAATCTTGTTCTAAATTGGGAAAAATGCCATTTTATGGTAGATGAAGGGATAGTCCTAGGCCATAAGATTAGCTGCCGTGGGATAGAGGTCGACAGGGCAAAAATTGAAGTCATAGAGAAGCTGCCGCCGCCAACGACAGTCAAGGGCATAAGGAGTTTTTTAGGGCATGCTGGTTTTTATAGAAGATTTATTGCAAATTTTTCAAAGATCACCAAGCCGCTATGCCATCTTCTAGAGCAGAACCGACCCTTTGACTTTAATGAGGAATGTACTGAAGCATTCAAGGTTCTGAAGGAAAAGTTAGTGACAGCCCCCATAGTACAGCCACCAGACTGGACACAACCATTCGAGATCATGTGTGATGCTAGTGACTATGCTGTCGGGGCAGCACTTGGGCAGCGCAGAGACAGGCTATTTCACATCATATATTATGCTAGCAAAACATTAAATGAAGCCCAAGTGAACTATACCACCACAGAAAAGGAGCTGTTAGCTGTGGTGTTCTCCATCGACAAGTTTCGTTCTTACATACTTGGAACGAAGGTAATAATACACACCGACCATTTTGCCCTCAAGTATTTGTTCACAAAGAAGGATGCGAAGCCTAGGCTGATACGATGGATCTTGCTATTACAAGAGTTCGACCTTGAGATCAAAGACAAAAAGGGGACAGAAAATCAAGTGGCATACCACTTGTCGAGGTTGGAGACGGGACAGAGTCTACCGTTAGATGAGATACACATACTGGAGACCTTCCCAGATGAGCAGCTCTTTGCTGCCGCAATCGCTGTCGCGACAGCCATGGCGGCAGGTAAGTCTTCTAACCTTCCCTGGTATGCTGATTTCGTTAATTTTATAGTTAGCGGAATATTACCTTCTGATCTTAATTATCAAGCAAGGAAGAGGTTCCAAAATGATGTTAAACATTATTATTGGGACGAACCTTTTCTTTTCAAAATGTGCGCAGATCAGGTTATAAGAAGGTGTGTACCACAAGAAGAACAAGAAGACATTCTCCATCACTGTCATGCGTCACAATATGGAGGTCACTTAGGAGGCAATAAAACTGCTGCCAAGGTGCTGCAGTCAGGGTTCTACTGGCCGACACTTTATAAAGATGCAGAGGAATTTTACAAAAGCTGTGACAGGTGCCAGCGGACAGGTAACATCTCGAGGAGAAACGAGATGCCACTGTAGAATATTCTAGAAGTCGAGATCTTCGACGTTTGGGGGATTGATTTTATGGGACCATTCCCATCTTCATGCGGAAATTTGTACATCCTCCTAGCAGTGGATTATGTCTCCAAGTGGGTTGAAGCAATCGCAACTCAAAAGAATGATGCCAAAACAGTCCAAAAGTTTTTGCACAAAAACATTTTTTCTAGATTTGGCATTCCTAGGGCGATTATCAGTGATGAGGGGAGACATTTTGATAATAGGGTAATTGCTGCTGCCTTAAAGAAATATGGTGTCAAGCACAGGATCGCGACAGCATACCACCCACAGACCAATGGACAGGCTGAGATTTCCAATAGGGAAGTAAAGAACATTCTTGAGAAGATGGTTAAACCAACTAGGAAAGATTGGTCTTTACTTCTGAATGATGCATTATGGGCATACATGACAGCTTTCAAGACTCCATTGGGCATGTCTCCATTCCGACTGATTTATGGGAAAACCTGTCACTTGCCTGTCGAGATCGAGCACAAAGCATATTGGGCAATTAAGGCAGTGAACATGGACTTGGACAAGGCCGGCCAGAAAAGGTTATTAGATTTGAACGAGATTGAAGAATTAAGGACAATGGCCTATGACAACGCAAGGATTTACAAGGAAAAGACTAAGAAGTGGCACGACAAGAAACTGCTGCCACGACAGTTCTGCCCAGGACAGCTTGTGTTGTTATTTAATTCTAGACTTAAACTCTTCCCAGGAAAGCTAAAGTCTAGATGGTCTGGCCCGTTTCAAGTAGTTCAAGTTTTTCCCCATGGTGCCATCACAATTCAATCATTAAAAGACGGGCACCAATTCAAAGTCAATGGACAACGACTCAAGCATTATCAGGGGACTGAAGCCCCAGGAATTTAGGAAGTGGTTACTTTAGGAGATGCCCCACAAGGCACCCCTAATTTAACCTAAGTTTTATTTTTATTTTTATTATTATTATTTATTAGGAATTAGGTTTATTTTATTCGAATAATGTTTTGTTTTTCTAATTTCAGTTTTTAGGAAATAAAGGAGTCAAGAAGAAAAAAAAGAAGTGGCCCAAACCCACCGCCCATCCACCAGCCCAAGAAAGCCCATTTATGATAACCTGTCGTTTCAGCTGCCGGCGCAGACAGACTTGACAGGCTGTCAACAGTTTGACACTGCAGACACAGAAGCGTGCGGCAGACGCACAGCAGACGCATAAATGCGTGTCAGACGCGTCAGACACGCTACATCCAATCTGCCGCCCCGTTATTCCCGCCTGTCGTTGAGGCATTAAATGGGCAGCTCCTCGACCGCTATATAAACCCTTCCCATTTTCATTTTTCATCACTTCTGATTTTTCTCTCTTGTTATTTTTCTCCTCTAGTTTTATTTGTTTTCTCTTTTTCACAGCCCTTGCAACCAATATGTCGTCGAGACAAACCCGCCGTAACGCTGCTGCCGCCTCTTCTTCCGCAGCAGCATCCCCCTTCGCCAACAAAGAGTTATGGGAGGAACGTGGCTTCGTGTACATCCGACAGACGCCCAACATGGGACTCCGGCCGTTCATTTTCAAGGCCATCACGGCTCAACTATGGGAGTATTTTGCTGAACAACCGGCCGAGCTTAACGACACCTTAGTCCGAGAGTTCTACGCAGCCATAGACAGCAGAACGGCGACATCTGTCACTGTTCGAGGAGTGCAAGTACCTTTCACTGCCGACAGCATCAATCACATGTTTGGCCTTTTCTTTGGCCCCGGTGATGATGCTCACCAGGAATTCATCGACTCCCTCGACTCTGCCACTTACGATGCCATCATGGTGGAGTTGACAGAGGCCGGTACATCATGGATAACCAGCAAGAAGAACCCCCACTCCGTCAATAGGGGGCAACTCCGCCCGGAAGCCAAACTTACGATGCCATCATGGTGGAGTTGACAGTGGCTTGCCCTGATTCACTCCATCATGCACAACAGGGCCATTAATGTGGGCAGATATATGAGGGACAGCATCCTGGACTGTGCCTTCCGCTCTGACTCATGCCTCTGCCTGCCGTTCACCATAACTTCCCTCTGCCGATGTGCTGCGGTGCCCGAGGATCCCTCCGACAAAATCAGGAAGGGCAGAGGTTGGACAGACAATAACATCAACAGCCTCATGGAGCTGATCGCGGCTACACCTGTCTCCTCCTTCAACCCTGCCGGCTCACCCGCAGAATCATCAGAGGAACCACCCACCGACCCTGCCACCGAGCCTGCCCCTGATGCTGAAACCAACGCCACTCCGACAGACCAGTCTGCCCTCATCCTCGCTACTTTACAACGGGTAGAGGAACACCAAATGGGATTGATGACATTTATTCGGGACTTCACGAACTCCACGGTAAATTTTATTACCCAAACTTTAAATTTTCCCGATGTTCAATTCCCTACTTGTCCTGCCCATTATTTCCATATCCCCACTCCTGTCCACACGCCCACACCACCTGCCTCCCCGTCCCACTCGACTGCTTCCACCAAATCACCTGCCCCGACGGCAGAAGGCAGCCCACCGGCAGACACCTCCCCTCGAGGAACCAAGAGACTTGCCACTGATGACAACCCTCTTATCCGGAGGAATTTGGAGAGTGACTTTACGAGGGTCAAGAGGATTAAACATGTGGCAGACAAGAAAAGGCTGCCTAAGGCTAGTACCACTACCACCAGCAGTTGGGACAGCGGCAGCAGTTCCGATGTTCAGCTCGTGGAGCAACCTGTCCCTGAACCTGTCTCTGAACCTGCCCAGCCTCCTCCGCAGCCCAGACGCCGCCGTCAGATCTGAATCAGCAGCAGCAGCGAGGGCAGCGACTGAAAATTTAAGTTTTTATTTTCCTCTGATTGCTGCCTGCCTTTATATTTTGTGATGTACTTTTTCTTTATTTTATTTTTCATGTCATTTTGCATTGAGGGCAATGCAACCCTCGAGTTTGGGGTGGCAACCCTCCATCATTAATGGAGTCTTAAGTACATCTTTTTATTATTTGTTGTGTCTTTTATTTTAAAGTTTTTCTTTAAAAAAAAATCAGAAAAGATTAAACTGTTGGCTTAAAACTATGAAGTTAACTTACCTGTCATGACATCTCTGTCGTGGCAGCATCTTTAGGACAGGTTAAGGAAAAGTTTAGAGCCTTTCTATAGTTCTGAAAACTTAAACACTTTTGTGACTGTTATACTGCTTAGATTTCTTTTAGCCAAACTAGAATAGGAAAGCTTAGCACTTAGAGTAGAAAAGAGACTAGAATCTCAGGAAACCTAGAGGTGCCTACCACCGGCTCTAGGCAGATAACCAGAGAAAAACTTCTAGAGGTGCTTATCACCGGCTCTAGACAGTTAACTAGAGGTGCCTGAAATACTGGCTCTAGTAAAAGAGAAGAAGTTTGAAAAAAAAATGAAATAACTAGAGGTGCCCAATTCTGGCTCTAGTGAGAAAAAGAAAGAAAACAGTCTCGTAGGAAAAACTCTAAACAAGCTAAAGTCAAATATTCTAGTGAAACTAAGAGAGTCTTGGCATATAACTGTTCACAAGCATGCACACACTGCACGAGAGCTATAGGGAGATTCCGGACAGATCCTAATCTTTCCGACAGGTTGCTGCTGCCATAGAGAAAGAGCGACGGGTAAGGGACAGTTCACTGTTTGAAGGCCAACACAAAATTTTTCTTGTTTTCATTTTTTCTTTTAGGTTTAAATTGCTTGAGGACAAGCAAAAACTTGAGTTTGGGGGTGTGTTGAGTGTGTAAAAGTTCTATTATTTACACCCTTTTTAACCCATATTTCTGCTGCATTCAAGCATCATTGCATTGCATTTAGGTTAGTTTTCAATAAAACATCACAATTATATAAAAGGCACGAATTCTACTAAAAGATGGCGTATTTTGCAGGTAGCTACCATGGTTGACGATGAAGGCAGGCGCAGGGCAGATAAGCAGAAGAGCTGAACTGGACAAGCAGCCGAAGAAGACGAACCTGTCATGGACCTGTCGTGACAGCAAGGTGACAGCAGACTTATGAAGAGGAAAAGTAAAGTGGATCTCGATAGATAGAGAAAAATCTGCTCGTCTGTCGTGTGGAAGCCAAATATTTTTCCAAGCCCCGGATCAAAAGATATGTCAAGCCAAAGCTCAAGGAGAAGAAATTCCTAGAAACAAGGATGCGGCTGGAAAGTAGGAGACTTTAGATATTTAGTCTTTATTAGAATCTTACTTTTAATTAAAGTTGTAATCCTTGTTACCTTAGATAACTTGAGCCCAAAGCTTATATAAGGGCATAGATTAAACCTAGGGCAGAACCGATTACCCCATAACCGAAACCAAACCCCTGCCGTCCACCCGTCACCGACATGTTCTAAATTCCCCCAAGGGCTACGGGTTGTTTTGTAAAGTAGTTGCAAGGGTTGCTTTGTTTTAGGATTTTTCAAGTTCAATAAAATAAACTTCAAGTTCTTTTATCTTGGTTTTAATATCTTGCAAGAGCATCGGGAGAGCATTGTGAGGTTATCCATTTACTTAGCATCGAGAGAGTTAAGTATACGAAAGAGATAAGAGCGCGTTCTCTAGTTTATAGTTGAACCATCTCGTGCCTAGGGATAGGGCGAGGTTAAGTGGCTAAGGAAGAATTCATACACATTGGTGTTCATCCTTCGATTCACGCCGGGAGGTATCATCAAAGACGTGATCATCGACAGACTTGTGCCTAGGGATAGGGCAAGGCAGATCTGGGATTCTTGCCAAGCTTGAAGTACGGAGTTAGTGTTCGCTGCCGCGACAGCTAACGGACAGCCGCCGCGACAGGTGCTGTCGGCGACGGGCGCGACGACAGAACTGGAGATCCTAAGCAGTTCAATACCTGCACTACTGAGCAACTCAATACCAGCCCATTCTCTCTATCTTGATTTCTCAATCCTTTATTTTACGTTTTTACCTTATTATTCTCGTGACAACTCTTAATTATTTCCTTTACTTTCGTGCAGTAAACAAGGTGAAGTCATTAGCCCAATCCCTGTGGAGACGATATCCGATACTTCGTATCACTTTACTACTTGCGTCGTGTACACTTGCACTACAATTGCGATAGACTATTTTACACGCAACAAGGATTCTGGATTCGAGCAGCAAAGTTCTTCATGGCAAGGCGGACACCGGGGAGTTCAGGACGCCACTTGGGAAAGCAAGGCGGACATAGTGAAGCAGTATCCGCACCTTTTTCCTTCAGGTAAAATTTCGAGGACGAAATTTCCTAAGTGGGGGAGAGTTGTAATGCCTTGGTCTTGGGCCTAGATGTTCTAGACATCGAATCGGGCCGGTCGGATGCGGTTCGAATCGTTTTAGGCGGTTTAGGGAAATCAAGGATCGAGTAAGGATAAATATATGACAAAAATGATAAAATTCTCTAAAATCATGTTTAAGAGGTTGGTCAAATCAATTTTACAAAATGAGTTTTGTAAGTGGTACATTTTGGGTGGTGACCAAAATGTAATGTTTTAAAACTGTGGAAAATGCAATTTCAAAAGAGGAGTCAAAATCTTAGAATCTTTAGGGAGCTTTTGTGCAATTACACCTTCCCTTAAATTGAAATGTGTTTTAAAAGAGTTTTAATATATTTGATTTAAAAGAGATTTTATTTTAATTAATAAAATGGTAAATAGGGAGGTTTTATTTCACGTAACTAACTTTCAATTCTCATTTTCAGCAAAACCCATTTTCTCAAACCTTTTTCTCTAGATTTCTTTTCTCCCAATCACTCTCTTTTTAGTTTCTCACCCTTTTCCAAGAATTCTCTTTAAGTTCTTCAAGATTTGTTAAGTAAAAACTTGTCAATCTTTAAGGAAGGCAAAGATTGGAGGTAAATCTCGTTCTCAACCTCTAATCTAGGTTCTTTATTGAAATTCCCAAGATTATGGACTCCTAATTGTTGTTTTTAAGTGAGTTTTGATTTAAGATAAAAATCTTGCAAAATAAAGGTTTAAATCTTGATTTTCGGAGTGTTGTTGATGAGCTCTGTTTTAGATTGGTTCTAAATGAGTTTTGAGTTGATTATAATGTTGATAAAGAGTTTTAATGATATAAATCCTGAAATCCTTGAGATCCTTGAGTTTCTTGATAGTTTTTGTTTTGTTTTTGATGTGGTTTGATGGTGATTTGTCTGCTAGAGGCATAAGGATGGGTTTAGGGTGTTTTAGATGTGTTTTGATGATTATTAATGGTTAGATGTGATGTATGTTGGCTGGGCTTGGTTTAGGAAGCAATCGATTGAGCTGGGCTTGGTTTAGGAAGCAATCGATTGAGTTTTTGGTTGTTTCAGATGGGTAAGTTGGTGTAGTTTTGATGGGCAACGGGTTTCTGTTTAGTTACTGGTGTTGAAATGCATTTTAATGCATTTCGATCTCTGTTTTGATGCTTTAAAAATAGGGGATCTTGATCCAGGAGCAAGCGAAGCATTTTTGGAGGCTTCGGTCGAGTGATCTTCGCGTCGGCAAGCGAAGTGTTGCGTATCGGTGAGTTGAAAAGAGTTTTCCAGCTTTGAAACGCTTTGAGCGTGGTTTTGGGAGCTTAGTGTAAGTTTGAAACACTTAGCTAAGCTCAAGAGTAAGTGAATCGAAAGTCTCTCTCGGGTTGTGCTAAGTTTTGGTTTGAAATGCACTTATTTTAAATGTGGTTTGATTACTGTTTTAAAGCATGTTTTAAGAAATGATGTTGCTGGTTGTAAATGCCATTTTGTTAAGGATGCACTTGGTAAGTGATCCTTGAGTTTATATGATTTATGCATTTGGTTTTAAGCATGATAATGCTTGTGAAAATGACATTATAGTTTATGCTTGTAAAACAGTGAATCAATGATGATTAATGATTATATTGGTAAGTGATGGTAAATGGTTTTGGTTACTTTAATCGGATATAGTTAGCCGGCTATAGGATTGGATGCACCGTGAATAAAGTCTCCTTGGATGTCGAGGGGTTGTGATTGTGTCGTAAACTCCATCCAAGTACCCTAACGATTGAGGCTAAGATCACAACGGTGGATTGTTTAATCCTGTGTGTGAATCTTGTGGTTTGTGTCCCGTACTCTCGTTAGTGGAATTATACAACTACCGATGAGTGATGTTAAGGGGTTGTGATTGTGCCATTAATCTCCATCACGGGTGTTGAGGGATTGTGATTGTGCCATTAAACTCCACCTTCTGAATCCGGTAGTGTGTATGAAGCGCGTGGGACAACGCTTGTAATCCGCGTATCCGATTGTGTCAATTGTGTTGGTTTTGATATGAGTTGTAATAGACCACTTGCGAGCCAATTTAATGATGTGGATAAAATGAGTTAGTCTTGAAATTTGATTTTAGAAAGCATGAGATGCTTGAGAGATATGCTTGAATGCATATGATGCTTGGATTAAGCATGGACAAATGTTTTTGCTGTTGTAATTAATGATGCTATGAGCATGTGGATTTGAAAGTGAAAATGATGTTTTAAAGTGCATGTTTTAAAGGAAGGCATATGTTTACAAAGAATGATGATTTGGTTTTGTAAAATGCATTGATGAATGTTGTTGTTTAGCTGTCCTCGCTAAGCTTTATGCTTACGCTCATTTGTTTCATCAATATAGAGAATTGAGCATCTTTGGCAGTAGGAGAGCAAGGGGAATCCAAGTGATTTTAGCTAAGCAATGTATGTGCTTTCACTTTAGTGTAATAAGAGGCAATGGGAGGGATTTCTATTCATGGTTTTGTTTGGTGATGTTAAACACCTTGAGCATGTTTGGTTTGTGTTTTTGGTCTTGTAAACGGTCTCTATATGGCTTATGGTCTTGGATTTTGGTTTTTGGCTATGCTATGGTTGTGTTTAAAAAGCATGCTTAAGTAGTTTAATGTCTCTCAATGAATTGCCATGCTTGATGCTTGTGTTGTGAATGTTTGATGATGATTATGTGTATGAAATGTTGAATATAACAAGAACAGATGATTTGGGCATGTTTAGATGTTGTTAATTGCGATTTAAGGGCTGTTGAAAGTGCATTTCTAGTATGCATATCGATACTCTGGATTGTGTACCGATACGCTAAGTCTATTTTAGGCGTTTCAGCTTAGGGGTACCGATACAAGTTGTCCGCGTATCGATACGCCTAGGCAAAGGTTTGAAGGCCGTACCGATACGCGGGGAAGCGTATCGATACCTTTTCCCCAAGTTTTGCTACTGCCATTTCGCGTATCGATACGGGCTCATGCATATCGATATCGAGTTGTTATTTTCAGTTAAAAGAATCTTTAAAAGTCTTAAAATGTTGCATTTTGGTCCATGAGTGTTGTATGTTCAATTTGTTGAGTTTGGATGATCCGTTTGTGATGTATTTTGACATAATGGCATGTTACTTGATTAATTAAGGATTGGTAATCTTAAAATTGGATTAGTCCATATAAATTTCAGAAATTATAGCTTACTCCCTAATTATGAAATTTAAGCAATTGAACCGCTAATCGAACTCCAATCGTTGTGTCGTTTCTTTCTAAGTGTGTTGCTAATCACAAAGGATCTTAATGTTCATCTAGAGAAGAAAAAAAGAAAAAAGAAGTGTCGTTAATCGAAGTCGGCTTTAATGAGTTGGCTTCGGTTTTCCTCGTGTAATCTTCTTAGTTCGGGTCGAGCATTTAGGCTGGGCTAAGGGGATTACACTGGAAGACAATAACCAAAATTGGGGAAAAGGTATCGATACGCCCTTCCTCACATATCCATACGCCCCTCTTACTTTTCACAGGCGTATCGATACGCGCCCAACTCGTATCAATACCGCTTTGTTGTTTGGCCTGAAATATGCCTTCGTGTATCGATACCCAAGCCTGAGTATCGATACTCGTACCAGAAATGCACAACCAGCAGCCACAATTATACATTTAACAACAACTATTCATATCCATATCTACCATACATGTTATACCAATCATTTCTAACACAAATGCATTAACAATCATCCACAATATAAGCATTAGGCATGGCAATTCATGAAGATCATGGAACTTTAAAAGCATGCTTTAAAATACTTATAAAGACATATCAAAAATACCAAATAGAAATCCACAAACCATATAGAGACCAATTACGTGTCTCAAAACATAAACTAAACATGCTCAAGATGTCACATAAAACCGAGCAACTCATGAGTGGAAATCCCTCCCATTCCCTCTTATTACACTAAGATGAAAGCACATACTTTACTTAACCAAAACCACATGGATATCCCTTGCTTGCTCGCTGCCAAAGGTGCTCAATTCTCTGTATTGATGAAACAAATGAGCGTAAGCACAAAGCTTACTGAGGACCGCTATAAAACCAAAAGATTCATCAATGAATTTTCAAAACAAAACATGAATATTTGTAAACACATGCTTTCCTTTAAAACATGTACTTTAAAAAACACAAGTTGAAACCATATCATGCTCAATCTCAATTCAAACTTTCAAAACCAAAGCAAACCATTCTTAAACCATGTTCCACGTGTATCATTAACCACATGCATTGTTCACAATGCAAATCGACATTAAGCCTCACTTGCTTAATTCACATGCATAGATTTGTCCTATGCAACATCATATCATCAAGCATCTCATGCACAATAATCGATTGTGCATTTATTAATCATGATACATGGGCAACAATAAACACATATATTGGCTTACAACATTTCGACATAGGCTCACCCATATCTGTTGCGATAGACTCACCTCTATCACTTTTATAAACAATATCGGATACACAGACTTGTATAGGCTCACCCCTATATGTTGTGATAGACTCACCTCTATCACTCAATGATAGGCTCACCTCCATCTTAATGGCTACGAATGGAACTAGGCTCACCCCTAACCCATAGTGATAAACTCACCTCTACCACCCGCAATAGGCTCACCCTTATTACGTCACATAGCTAGACACACATACGATTTATAGATTATAGTGCACTCTATCGGTCGACCAACGTATCTGTATATTAAAAATTGATCATTCACTTGCCAATATACCCATAAAACCATGTTAACTCACTGCTTACAATGCATAAGTAAAAATCATCTCATATCCCAAAATTAAACATGCTTTAAATAGCAAATACCATCTCATACAAGATCATACCATCTTGTATCAAACCAAACCATTTAATGGGATAAACACAAGCAAAACCATGCTTAAATCAATGCATAACAGTGAGTAACAACCATTATCAAAACATGAACATGATAAACCATGGAGTCCATTTCAAACCGAAATCCGAGAGTTCAATAACCATTCTTACTTCCGAGATTAGCTAACTGTTTCAAGCTTACACTAACCTCCCAACACATTGTATCCAAGCTTGTCAAAGCTTTAAAACACATCCACTCACCGATACACGAACCTTCGCTTACCGACGCGAAGATCACTCGTTCGAAGCTTCCAAAAATTCTTCGCTAGCTTCCGGATCAATATCCCCTGTTTTAAAAGCATCAAAACAAAGATCCAATGCATTAAAATGCATTATAACTCCAGCAACTAAACACAAACTCATTTCCCAACAACAAACATCAATTTACCCATCCGAAACAACCGAAAACTCATTCGATTGCTTCATACACAAAGCCCAGCCAACAATCGACACTTCCAAACATTAATATTCATCAAATCACATCTAAAAACAACCTAAACCCTTCCTTATACCTCCATCAATCATATAAACATAAAAACACTTCAAGAACTCAACTAAAACCATCATAAAACTCAAGGACCTCAAGGATTTCGGGATCAATATCATTAAAACTCTTTTCAACATCATAAACATCTCAAAACTCAATTATAATCCATCTAAAACAAAGCTCATCAACAACACTCTGAAAATCAAGAATTAAACCTTAGTTTTGCAAGATGTTGATCTTAAATCAAAACTATAATCAAGACTCAGTTAAAAAACAACAATTGAGAGTCAATAATCTTGGGAATTTCAATAAAAAACCGTGATTAGAGGTTGAGAACGGGATTTACCTCCAATCCTTGCTTCCCTTAATGTTTGACAAGTTTTTGCTTCACAAATCTTGAAGAAATTAAAGAGAATTATTTGAAATGGATTAGAAATGAAAGAGAGAGTGTTTGAGAGAAAAGAAATCTGGAAAAAAAGGTTTTAGAAATGTGTTTTGCTGAAAATGAGAAGATAAAAGTTAGTTACGTAAATGTAACCTTCCAAATTAACAATTTTATTTAATAAATAAATAAAATCCATTTTAAATCAATTATCTAAAAATCATTTAAATCACATGTCAAATTAAGGAAAGGTTTAATTGCACAAAAGCTCCCTAAAGATTCTAAGATTTTGACTCTCCTTTTTAAAATTGCATTTTCCACAGTTTCAAAACTTTACATTTTGGCCACTGCCCTAAATGTACCACTTCCAAAACTCATTTTGTAAAATTGATTTGACCAACCTCTTAAGCATAATTTTAGAGGATTTTATCAATTTTTGTCATATTTTTATCCTATCCCGAACCTTAATTTCCCTGAACCAGCTAATACGATTCAAACCATTTCCAACCAGTTCACTTAACCCGATCTGATGTCTAAAACAACTAGGCCCAAAATCGGGGCGTTACAACTCTCCCCCACTTAGGAAATTTCGTCCCCGAAATTTTTCCTGAAGGAAATAGATGCGGAAACTGCTTCAACATGTCTGCTTTGCTTTTCCATGTGGCCTCCTCAACTCCTCGGTATCGCCGCAACACCTTCAAAAGCTCTTCCGTTTTGCCACGAAGAACTTTGATGTTCGAGCCAAGGATCTTCACCGATCCCTCATCATAGGACAAATTCAGGTTCAGCTCTATCTCCTCGATAGGAATAACATGCGAAGGATCCGATCTATACCTTCGCAACATCAAAACATGAAACACATCATGAATCTTGTCTAACTCGGGAGACAACCTCAACCGATAAGCCACATGAACAACACGCTCCACAACCTCATAAGGTCCAATAACCCTCGGACTAAACTTACTCTTACGCCCAAATCTCATCACCTTCTCCCAAGGCGATATTCCAAAAACACACGTTCGCCAACCGCGAACTCAATCTCCTTACGCTTCAAATCCGCGTAAGACTTTTGCCGATCTGATGCTACTTTCAAGCGCTCACAAATGAGCTTCACCTTCCCGGTGACCCCTTTTAACATATCCGACATCGAAACCAACTTTTTCCATGCTTCCGCCCAACAGAGTGGCGTTCTACACTTTATCCCATACAAAGCCCCAATGTGAACCTCGGATCTCTATCAGACACTATAGACCTTTGGCGTGCAAACGCACAATCTCAACAATAAACAACTCGGCCAACTTATCCAACGTATACGTAGTATGCACTGCAAGAAGTGTGCATACTTCGCAAGACGGTCAACAATCACCCAAACAAAATTCCTCTTTAACAGTATCTAAGGCAATCCAGACACGAAATCCATAATAATCCTCTCCCACTTCAATTCTGGAATTTTCAATGATTGTAACAACCCGGAAGGAACTTGATGTTCAGCCTTCACTTGCTGATAAACCATGAATTTGCCCACAAACTCTGCAACATCCTCCTTCAATCCCACTCAATAGTACTCATCCTTCAACCACGATACATCTTCGTACTACTAGGGTGCATAGCAAAAAGACTACTATGAGCTCCAGTCAGAAAAGTGCACCTCAACTCAACATTATTCGGCACAGCTATTCAACCCCCAAAACATGAAACACCATCATCATTGAAACCAAAATCTTAAGGCTTTCCATCCACGATATCCTGAACATGCGATACAAGAGAATCGCCAAGCATCTGCTTATCCTTTATCAACTGAAGCAAGGAAGGTTTCACTTGAAACTCAGCGATAAGCCCGCCTTCATGCGATATGCACAACCGAACAAACATCATCATCAACTCCACGACCACCCTCCTACTCAACGCAGCGGCCACAACATTGGCCTTCTCAGGGTGACACTCAATTATCAGATCATAATCATTAAGCAACTCGAACAGTCTTCGTTGCCTAAGATTCAACTACTTTTGAGACATTAGATACTTTAAACTCCTGTAATCTGTGTACACCACACACTTTTCAACATGAAAACCAATATCCGCCCACTCACCATCCGAAAAATCCTCGTCACGATACTCTAACACCGTCTCCAACCGTTGCTTCACTTACATCAACTG
The DNA here is from genome assembly GCA_030270665.1 of Hibiscus trionum. Lineage (NCBI taxonomy): Eukaryota > Viridiplantae > Streptophyta > Magnoliopsida > Malvales > Malvaceae > Hibiscus > Hibiscus trionum. The sequence continues at coordinate 30,808,776 of BSYR01000026.1, read as the reverse complement.
TCTCAAGAAGGTTTACTAACACTCAACCAACAGACCACCCTCTCACGAAGACCCAGCCAAATCAACATGACTTTTGAGGTTACATTACTTTTCCCACTTAAACTTGGGCTACGACACTAATCTTACCTAGATGGTACCCAACGACAAATCTTAATCCTCACACAAAAGCAACCGAAACAAGCCACGCATAAAGCTCATTCTCCAAGCACTTACAACTGTCTGAAAGCATATGCTACAACCTTCCTGTTGAGTGGATCAATGGATTGCTCAAAGCCAAGAGGGGGTGAATTCGGCTTTTATAAATTTGTTGGAGTAAAATGATAGCTAAAAATGAAGAACAAGGGATTTTAGAGTGGTTCAAGTTCCAAATGAACTCTACAACCACTACCTTAGCTACCACTAAGGATTTCCAACAATTCACTAATTTGTTCTTCCCCTTTTCAAGGCTTAGAAGGTAACCTTTACACAACCGATCAAATCTTCTACCCAAAATTTGACCAAACCCTCAAAAGAGTATAAAGAAGAATTTAGGCAAGAAAGATATCTCTCAAATACAAGATTACCCCTTTAAGTACAAACAATCAACCCAAATTTGATGATAAGATAGGAATTGAACACTACACAATTTGGGGTTTACAAGAAATTGGAAAATAAGCACAATGAGCTTGGATTTTTGCTTGGATGTTTTTCTTTGATGCAATAGTTGTTGTTGGTCTTCAATTAGCTTCAATTTATACCTTCTCTATCAATTCTAGCCATTTGGGTGGTTATGGTATTGATTATAGCCGTTGGGACCCTCTTTTTCCACCATAAATACACTTCTACAGCTATCCGTATCGGTACACGAAGACCCGTATCGATACCTATCTCAAAACAGAAAAAGTCGTTGCACAATAATAAAGAGGGTGTATCGATACGCGTGTAAGCGTATCGGTACGAGACAGGGACCGTTTCGATACGAGTAAGACCGTATCGATAGCTTTTTCTCAACTTAGCTCACTGGAAGTTTCTGTTTCGATACGGGGAACACCGTATCGATACGGGACAACTACCACTTTAAATGTTAGTTACCTAACCAGCTTACACCAACAGTCAAAAGATTTAAATGCTTTCGAATTTAAAAATTCATTAAATCTGTATCGATACGGGTGGAACTGTATCGGTACGCCATTCAAACTCCTTCAATTTTACAGTGGGGCGTATCGATACAGATTCAATCTATTTCGATACGCTGTTTCGATACGGTGAGGGGCGTATCGAACGACGTCTTTCCAGTAGCCATGTTTGTAAAAAAGGTATCGATACGACTGGAAGCGTATCGATACGCCTGGACGTTTTCAACACTTTGGCTTTGGAACACTTAGAAAATATTTAGAGTTTGAGTTTTTCAAATCAGATTAAAGTGTTGGTGATTTAAAATTCATTTGAGGGACTTAGAAATATATTTCAAGTTTTCAATTTAATCCTTAACATACTTAGTTATATCAAAATCAAACATAGGTTTTACAATCTCCCCCTTTTTGATATAACAAAACCAAAACTTGAAATTTTTTGACACTTTCAAAAACTTTGCAAAATAACTCCCCTTTAATATTAGCTAGGTAAACTTTAAGTTGAAAATCAAAATATTTTAAGTGTGAGCTTGTTCCCTCTCCCCCTTTTTGTTAGATCAAAAATAATTGACACATAATATAAAGTGCATATATAGGTAAAAGGTATAATAACCAAGCAACATAATATTGATAAACATTAAGTTCAAATTAAAGATAACATCAACATAAAATCCAAATAACAGAAAATCAAAGCATAGGTTTTAGAATAATGCAAACTTAATCCTAAAAACATAAATCAAAGGTGCATAAATAAATATCCTAAATGATATGAATGATATGCAAAGATAGGCTACTATGCATCTCCATCGCCATCTTCATCATCTTCATCATCCTCCTCATTTGCATCATCATTCCTCATAGTTTGACGCCACTCGTCATGGAAAGCGGTAAGGGATATGTTCATTGAGTTGTGACCGCCTTCAAGGGAAGTGAGGCGCGTCTCCACATTCTTCATTCGATCTTCAAGGCTTGTTAACCTTGTGTCAATAGCGGTAAACCCTGAATTCATCACTTGATCTATGAAGGCAATTCAAGTGCGCAAACCCGTAAATTGGTCGCTTAGAAAAGTCATAAGGGAATCCATGGAAGGTGGAGGAGGAGCTTGAGGAACTTGAGTGGCTTGAGGGTTAGCAATTTCTTCTGGAACGGCATCAGCAGGGAGCTCGGATAGACGAAGCCAACTACCATTGAAGTAATGAAACTTACCCCTTGCACGAGATCTTTCATCAATAGGACCGGTGAGGGGAGTTGGGTAGTCATGTGAGCAATCTATCTCCTTTTGTAGGAAGAAATAACTCAAAGTCGTACCATAGGTGAAGGAAGTGACGAGTGTAGTGTGACGATGTTGCACAATATAGATAATCCCCGCCAACATAATTCGAGCAAGGTTTGGACGTTTTCTTTCACGGAAGCATCGAATCCAAAAATCATCAACTTGGCGGATAGTGGAATACTTCCCTCCCGAGGGCCTAAACCACCAAGAAACCATCAAATGTAGGTTCCGATCTTGAGCATTAAGGGCGGCGACGGAACCACTTAGGACATGGCTAAGAGCATTCTCATCATCAAGTCCTTCATCCTCCAACTTAAACACATCACAAATGGATTGAACATCGATAGTGATCTTTTTACTCATTATATGAGAATTAATGGTCGTAACAACACCATCTCGATTGGCACAACACTTGGCATTAGCATAGAAGATCAAAACTAAGATGCGAATGAAAAATCCAGAAATTTGGAGAAAATCCATAAACTTCCATTCTTGGAGCAAAGGTAAGTAATCAAATTTGAAACGCTCCGAGTTGAGAAAAGGAATGGAAATTACCCTCTCCGGACGGATCTTATAGTTTTGAAATTGTTGAAAATAGTTGAGATCTCCGGTGGTCTTAAAAGAGTGTTGATAAATAAGAGTGAGGTTCGGGCGAGTACCATCTCCGGCAGTGGAACCTTCACCGGATTCACTAGTACGTGCTCTCTTTTTAGGTGCCATTAACTAGAGAAAAAGATTAAAAACAATGTATGCATTAATTTTCTTCATTCAACTCATTGAAAACCAATAGTCAAGGTTTTTGTTCAGAAAAATTTTGTAAACAAAAACAAAAGGAAAAAGGTTTGAAAAGAGATATGTTTTTGATAAGACAAAACAAAACAAAACAAAAGAGAAATTAAAATGAAAATCAAAAGAAAAATTAAAAGGAAAGAAAGATTTTTACCTTGATATTGATAGAGAGGAATATGAGAAGAACTTAGCACCAAATTGATGAAAAGCTTGAAGAGCTTTGCTTAATTTTGAAAACCCTCAAGAGATTTTGAGTTGTGGTGTGAAAACATGAGGGATTGAGAAGCTATTTATAGTGTGAAAAATGGCTAGGGTTTTTAGGGTTTTGAAAAATTCAATTTTGGTAAAAGTATAACACTTTAAATGCCATTAAGAAGCTGTCTGTGCAATCGCGTATCGATACGCCTGAGGGTGTATCGATAAGGGGGTAAAAACATAATTCCATTTGAAACGCCCGTTGAAGGTTCATATCGAAACGGATGTAATCCGTATCGAAACGTTTGTTGCTCGTATCGAAACAGTTTAACTGCATCGATACCCATTTTAGGCAAAATGTAGTCTGGAAAGCTAATACAATACTCGTATCAATACGCTTAAGGCCGTATCGATACCCTATGCCCAGAAGTACATTTTAGGCTTTAAGAACAACCAAAGGCTCGATTTTAACACCTCCTAAATGAATGCAAATGATGAATGAGCAGTTCTAAGCATATTCTAACAGAAGCATACTCCCCCTAGCTATAAGCATGGATATTTTCAAGAGGAACAACACATAAACATGCAATTTTACAAGATCAAGCAATTTTAACTTCAAAAAGGGTCCTAAAGGGTCAAGGAAGGCTAGTTAGACCTAACTCTCTCCTAAGGGACCAAAAACGCTCTTTATCTAAAGGCTTTGTAAAGATGTCCGCTAGTTGGTTTAAGGTGTCAACGTACTCTATAACAACATCTTCCTTAAGGACATGATCACTAATGAAATGATGCCTTATCTCTATATGTTTGGTTCTAGAGTGTTGGATGAGATTTTTAGTTAAGCATATGGCACTAGTGTTATCACACTTAAGGGGTATGGTTTCAACTTTAATACCATAATCTAAGAGTTGTTGCTTCATCCAAAGGACTTGAGCACAACAACTCCCTAAGGATATGTACTCGGCTTCGGTGGTAGAAAGAGCTACACTATTTTGTTTCTTAGAGAACCAAGATATGAGCATACTACCTAAGAATTGACAAGTTCCCGAAGTACTCTTCCTATCAATTTTACATCCCCCATAATCTGCATCCGAATAAGCATGAAGGTTGAAGGTTGAATCTCTAGGATACCAAAGACCTAAACAAGGGGTATCTCTAAGGTACCTAAATATTCTCTTAACGGCTATAAGGTGAGACTCTCTAGGACTAGCTTGAAACCTAGCACACAAGCAAACATTAAACAAAAAATCTCGTCTACTTGCGGTAAGGTAAAGCAAAGATCCAATCATAGAGTGATAAAACTTAGAGCCAACACACTTACCTCATTCATCTTTGTCAAGCTTTGTAGATGAGCTCATTGGTGTGGCTTGAGGCTCTACATTCTCCAAGCCAAACTTCTTGAGCATATCCTTGATGTACTTTTCTTGATTGAAGAAGGTGCCATCCTTCCTTTGCTTGATTTGGAGTCCCAAAAAGAATGAGAGCTCCTCCATCATGCTCATCTCGAATTCACCTTGCATTAACTTAGCAAACTCTTTGCAATGACACTCATAAGTAGATCCAAAAATAATATCATCAACATATATTTGTACTACTAAGATGTCATTTTTATACCTTTTTATGAAAATTGTAGTGTCCACCTTACCTTTTTCAAAACCTTTTTCAATCAAAAAGTTTGAAAGACTTTCATACCAAGCTCTGGGAGCTTGTTTTAAACCATAAAGAGTTTTAGTTAGTTTGAAAACATGATTTGGAAATTTTGAGTCTTCAAAACCCGGTGGTTGTTCCACATACACTTCCTCATTTATAAAACCATTTAAAATGCGCTTTTAACATCCATTTGAAAAAGCTTGAAGTCATGATAATTGCATATGCAAGCAACATCCTAATAGCATCCATTCTAGCTACGGGTGCATAGGTTTCATCAAAATCTATTCCCTCTTCTTGAGTGTAACCTTGAGCAACTAATCTAGCTTTATTTCTCACAATGTTACCACTCTCATCTAGTTTGTTCCTAAATACCCATTTAGTTCCTATAGTAGATTGATTACTAGGCATTTCAACTAATGTCCAAACATTACTTCTCTCAAATTGATTTAACTCTTCTTGCATAGCCATAATCCAAAAGTCATCTTTTAATGCTTCTTTTATATTCTTAGGATCTATGCATGAGATAAATGCAACATGGTTCATAAGTTTAAGAGAAGATCTAGTAGTTACCCTCTTGGATGGATCACCCAAGATTTCACCACCTTTGAAATAGTTGAACTCCCTTGGGTAGCTCACTTCCTTTTCCTCAAGAGCCAAGTCCTTCAAGGCTTCAACAGGTGGATCTTGTGTATCCTCTTCTTTTGTTGGAATCTTATCCTCCTTTGAATTTTTTCCTCCATCAAAGGCATCAAGGATTCCTACATCATCATGATCACAAGAATCCTTCCTCGGAAGGAGGTTATCATCGAATACAACATGAATAGACTCTTCTACTACTAAAGTTCTCTTACTAAATACACGATAGGCTTTAGAGTTTAAGGAATAACCTAAGAAAATAGCTTCATCACTTTTAGCATCAAATTTACCTAAGTTATCTTTTCCATTGTTTAAAACAAAACACTTGCAACCAAATGGATGAAAATAGCTAATGTTAGGCTTTTTAGATTTTAAAATCTCATATGGTGTCTTCTTTAAAAGTGGCCTAATCATTACTCGGTTTACAATGTAGCAAGCGGTGTTTGTGGCTTTCGCCCAAAAATATTTAGGTAAATTGTTTTTACAAAGCATGGTTCTAGCCATTCCTTGTAAAGTTCTATTTTTCCTCTCCACTACCCCATTTTGTTGAGGAGTTCGAGGAGCCGAAAATTGTGGCTAATACCATTTTCATTTAAAAACTCTTCAAATGCTAGATTTTGAAATTCGGTTCCATGATCACTTCTAATATGAGAAATTCTAAGTTCAAGATCATTTTGAGTTAATTTTGAAGATGTGATGAATTTTTCTAAAGCCTCATCTTTAGTACTTAAAAATAGAACCCGAGTAAATCTAGAATAGTCATCAACAAGTACAAATGCATAAGATTTACCACCCAAGCTCATAGTCCCAATAGGCCCAAATAAATCCATGTGAATAAGTTGTAAACATCTACTTGTAGAAACATCATTAATGGATTTAAAGGATGACTTATGTTGTTTACCATTAGAGCATGCATCACAAATTTTGTCATTTGAGAACTTAATCTTGGTTAAACCTCTAACTAGATCTAGGGAAACTAATTTTTCTAAAACATTAATGCTAGCATGGCCTAGTTTCTTATGCCATAGCCATGCATCATTTTCATTTTGAGCTACTAAACATGCATGGGATGTATGTATGTCATCTAAATTCACCATGTAAATATTACATATGCGATGACCAATGAGCATAATAATATTTGATTTAATGTCAACAATTTTGCACCCATTTTTATCAAATAAGACATTAAACCCTTTATCACATAATTGGCTTATGCTCAACAAATTATGTTTTAGACCATCGACATATAAAACATTTTCAATGAGAATAGTAGAGTGATTACCTATGGAGCCAATACCTTTAATGTGGCCTTTGGAGTTGTCACCAAATGTCACTACTCCTCCACCTTTTGGCTTTAAGTCCATGAATATACTCTTGTCTCCGGTCATATGCCTCGAGCATCTACTATCAAGGTACCATGAATTTTGACTTTGTGCTTTGGCCTTGTAGCAATGCTCCCCCTACAAACAAAGATATTTAACTTTTGTTTTTGGTACCCAAATCATTTTGGGTCCACGAGTGTTAGCTCCCAAAAGCTTGGTTCCCTTAGGAATCCAAGGTGACATAGCAACAACATTATTAAACTTGACGAGTTCCTTAGGAACCCATACACTCCTAATCTTTTTAGTTCTATTATGTCTAGGGGAGCCACTTTGTTTGTAGTTATATGTCTTTCTCATAGGTTGGTTTGTTTTAGATGATTCACCTTTTCATGCTTCACATTACCAACATTTTTGAAAGACTCCTTGAGCTTGTTAAGCTCATCTAACACCTTTTGGTGTTCACTATTGCTTTGAGAGAGAAGATTATTTAGGTCTTCATTCTTATCTTGGAAGAATTTAAGTTCATCTTTTAAACCTAAAATCTTTTTTCTCAAATTTTAAGTTAGCTTGAGAAAGTGAGTCATTTTTATCATTTAATTCCAAAATAATCTTTTTATTTCTAATGACCGACTCTTTGTATTTCTCAAGTAACTCATCATAAACCTTTTGCAACTCATCATACGCATCATGTAATTCATCAAATGTAAAGTCAAAAGTTGATGAGTTAGAGGTTACCATGGAGGAATCCTCTTCAAGTGCCATCAGGCAAAGGTTGGCCACTTCGTGTTCGTCATCCTCGGATGACTCCTCGTCACACCAAGTAGCAAGCTTGGCTTTGAGGTTCTTCTTCTTCTCAAAGCCCTTCTTCTTGAGTTGAGGGCACTCCGAACTAATGTGACCGGGTTTTTTGCACTCGTAGCAATTGATTTGATCCCTCTCTTCTTCTTTGTTTTTCCCTTGAAGTCCATTTTTCTTTGAATCTTCCTTCCTCGGTTTGACCTCATGAATCGTCAGAACCTTTTGGCTATCATAGCCAATTCTTCTAGGTCATCTTCCTCACTAGAAGTGCTCTCCTCATGTAATGAAGCTTTGAGAGACACTCCTATCTTCATCTTCTTTTCTGCTTCTAGCTTCTCCACTCTTTTCTCTTCCTTTTTCTTTTCATCATCCCTTCCTTTCTTCATTATCTCATGAGTAAGGAGAGAACCCACTAGCTCATCAAGTTTGAGTGTCTTCAAGTTTTGGCCTCAATGATGGCGGTTCTCTTCCCATCCCAAGATTCGGGAAGTGATTAGAGTAGCTTCCGGAAAAGTTTGTCTTCCGGGATTGTCTCTCCAAAACCCTTAAGCCTGTTGGCGATTGTTGAGAAGCGATCGAACATCTTGGACACGGTTTCGTTGGGCTCTATTTTGAAATTCTCATAGCTAAGATTGAGAATTCCAATCTTGGTTTCCTTCACATCACTAGTTCCTTCATAGGTGGTCTCTAGTGTATCCCACACTTCCTTGGCACTTTCAATGGAGGAGACTTTGGAGTAGATGTCAGGACCGAAAGAGCAAAATAGCATGTGAAGAGCTTTATCATTGATTTGGATCTTCTTTCTCTCTTCCTCACTCATCACAATCTTCTTCTTTAGAACCAATCTTCCTTCATCGTCTCTATTCAATGGAATACAGGGACAATCTTCAATGACATCCCAAACTAGATATTCGTTGGATTTGATGAAGAGGCGCATCCGGTTCTTCCAAAATGGATAGTTATCACTATTGAAGAATGGTTGTTTTGTTGTTGATTGAGACTCGTACATGCTTGACCAGGAGGTAGATGTCATGGCTTGATTTTTCGATGATAACACACTTCCTAGGAACTCTTTTTGTGGTTGTTAATCCTTCAAAGAGGTAGGCTCTGATACAAATTGTTGAGTGGATCAATGGATTAATCAAAGCCAAGAGGGGGTGAATTGGGCTTTTAAAAATTTGTTAGAGAAAAATAATAGCTAAAAATGAAGAACAAGGGATTTTAGAGTGGTTCAAGTTCCAAATAAACTCTACATCCACTACCTTAGCTACCACTAAGGGTTTCCAACAATTCACTAATTTGTTCCTTCCCTTTTCAAGACTTAGGAGGTAACCTTTACACAGCCAGTCAAATTTTCTACCCAAAATTTGACCAAACCCTCACAAGAGTACAAAGAAGAATTTAGAAAAGAAAGATATCTCTCAAATACAAGATTTCACCTTTAAGTACAACACACTCAACCCAAATTTGATGATAAGATAGGAATTGAACACTACACAATTTGGGGTTTACAAGAAATTGGAAAATAAGCACAATGAGCTTGGATTTTTGCTTGGATGTTTTTCTTTGATGCAATAGTTGTTGTCGGTCTTCAATTAGCTTCAATTTATACCTTCTCTATCAATTTTAGCCGTTTGAGTGGTCAGGGTACTGATTATAGCCGTTGGGACCCTCTCTTTCCACCATAAATGCACTTATGCAGCTATCCGTATCGGTACACGAAGACCCGTATCCACCATAAAGTGGGCGTATCGATACGCGTGTAAGCGTATCGGTATAGGACATGGACCGTTTTGATACGGGGAACATCGTATCAATACGGGACAACTACCACTTTAAATGTTAGTTACCTAACCAGCTGACACCAATGGTCAAAAGATTTAAATGCTTTCGAATTTAAAAATTCATTAAATTTGTATCGATACGGGTGGAACCGTATCGGTGCGCCAATCAAACTCCTTCAGTTTTTACAGAGGGGAGTATCGATACAGATTCAATCTGTTTCGATACAGTGAAGGGCGTATCGAAACGCGTCTTTACAGTAGCCAACTTTGTAAAAAAAGGTATCGATACGGCTGGAAGCGTATCGATAGGCCTGGACTTTTTTCAACACTTTGGCTTTGGAACACTTAGAAAATATTTAGTTTTTGAGTTTTTCAAATCAGATTAAAGTGTTGGTGATTTAAAATTTATTTGAGGGACTTAGAAATATATTTCATGTTTTCAATTTAATCCTTAACATACTTAGTTATATCAAAATCAAACATAGGTTTTACACTTCCCAACCTGCTTAACCACTCATCCTATCAACATACGATATATACTAGAACCATGAATCCTCTACTCAACTCAAGCTAAACCACGATTAGAACTCTCGTCTGAACTTCCTTCCAACTCCTTTAAGGTCAATGTCGAACCTTCATCCACTTAATACAACCATCATACTACAACCACTTAAGCAACCCCACAATGCTTCAAAATCACATCCGCAAACCTACAACAACCGTCCAACTGAGAGGAACTACAACACCTAACTGCTATTTCAAATTGCTTTTAACTACACACCAAACGACCTCGGTCGATTCTAACCAAAACGGTCTCCTCTTCACCACCATGCCGCCAAAGGCCCTTAAAACACCTAGAAACTTTACCTCCTGCCAACCAAGCTAGGCCACACTCACTCCTAACGGTAAACTTGTTTACTCTTTATCCTCACATCCAGCATTTACCTTGCACCAAAACAACACTTTAAACCCACAAACTACCCTAATCATAACACATCACTATCAGATCCAATTAGCTATTCGTAAGTGTGAACATTCGTATACATGATCACCTACATGCCCTTACAAATGCCTATGCACATGTATGCAAACTTCTAATGTCATTTCGAATGTATGCTTGTACCAATATCTGTAATATATGTATACAAATGATTTTAACTGTGCATGTATGTCTGTTCACACTTACTAATAACATCCTCAGACAAACCTAAGAACAATCTCTTATCCCATTTCTAAACTCTTCTGGCTCCACCACTCTTACAACTCACTAGCAGGAAACTACTCCAACTATTACATTTTTTTCGTCACCAATGATGTTTTCAAAACAACACAAATTACTACCCAACTCACTAACTATAGGACCTTATCCACTACACAAGAAGATGCAAAACCAGAACTAAACAAAGATAACAACGGCATGGATTTCATAGTAAAGATACCCGCAATCACCTTATTGTCCTGGAGCTCCAAGCGACGAGCACTCTCTCCCGCAGAACCACCATTCTCCGACTGCACCACCACAACATCGACAAACACCCTGAGGTCACCATCGTCTCCATGCTGTAAAGAACCATGACTGCACTTGCGATCATGAGGAGCTTCAACAGACATCCCACCTTGACCCCCCCCCCCCCGAGCTAACACTGAACAATCTCGCCTAAAATTTCCAGCAGACCCACAATTCCAACAAGATTCAACCATCGTACACCTTGCGCCTCTCTGCCATTCTTGCCATCTCCGAAACCTATCTCGGACACGCTCACGACCCTTTTGAGACTCAACTACACGTGCTGGAGCTGGTCTCGCTACCCGAGGACAATTACGCTTCACATGCCTCATTGCACCATAGTTCCAACAAGCTCCAACACCCTAGCAAACCCCAATGTGTCGCCTTCCACAACGGTCGCACTCCGGTAGACGAACCACCTCTCTCTAGACTTGATACACTTAATCCACGTTACCACAACCACCAAAACTCTAGTTCAGGCGAAAACTTCTATCACGAGGTCTTTTACGCTGCTCACTCTTGAGGCCAGAACTCTCAGCTATTTTGTTCTCATTCTGCTCACCAACATAAACTAAAGCCATACTCTCGCGCTTCTGGTTATCCAAAACTTATCTCCAATATATCTTCTTCTAAAGGCTACTTGAAAGAATTACCAATCCACTTCATTGATATTTAGCGTTGCCGACACAATTGTCCACCAACTACAAACATCATCTAGCATTAACGAGACAACGCTTCCCAACTTACAAGTGTTGTCATACCCTTCCTGATCCAGGATTGGGATCGTACTGGCTAACCAAGCCTCGAACTCCTCTAGCGTCAACCCATGATACTCAACAGCTTCCAAATCATACAGATGCTGCTTTGGCAAACTAGTTTTTTCGACAGTCAGCACATGCGCAGGCCTTTCATTCACCGCGACCTGAGCTGCTCCAGACATCTCCTGAACCACGGATGATAAAACTTTCATCACAGGGCCAGCCCCCTCATGATGCCCTATCGCCTCAACTCCATGTAAGAACGGCCGATCAGGCACATTCTCAACAGATGGAACATCATTCCCTTGGTTACCCTGCTCGCCCGCATGTACGATCGTATTCAACCTCAACTCTCTCCTCAGACTCATTGTGTTATTTTTAACAAGTCCTAATAAAAAAACAAATCAAATCATGATTAGGCCAACCTTAAGCAAGGATCCAAGTTTACAAATCAAATTTAAAACATTTATCTAGTGTAATAAGGCAATGGGCACCCCGATTTCCCTCAAGCATAATATAGCATACAATAGCATATCATAATCATCATGATTTATATCATTCACAATCAGCACACATCCTCATCACATCATCAACATGCAATCATATTTAACTCCCATATGATTCACAACAACCGAGCATACCATAAGCACCAACATTCAACCAAAAACATGATTTTCAAACGACATGCCACCTAACATCGAATCGAACATCAAAACATACCAATTTCACTTACCATCATTCCCAATTCTTTCGAAACTTGGCTCTGATACAAACAAATGTAACCCCCTTAGCCCGGCCTAGACGCCCAACCCAAACTAAGAATATTACACGGGAAAAACTAAAGCCAAGTCGTTAGAGCCGACTTTGATTAACAATCCTATTTTTTCCTTTTTATCTTCTCAAGATGCACATTAAGATCATATGCGTTAAACTAAACACTTTAAAAGACACAGCGCAGCAAACGAAGTTCGATTAGGGGCTCAATTGCTTAAATTAAACATTTAGGGACTAAACTGTAATTTCTGAAAATTACAGAGGGGCTAATCCAATTCTAATGTTGTCAATCCTTAATTAGTCATATAACAAGCTTCCATGTCAAATTTCATTACAAATGGACCATCCAAACTCAACCAATTGAACATTTAACATTCAGGGACTATAATGTAACATTACGGAACTTAGAAAGATACTTTTAATTGAAAATAAGGGTCAAGTATCGGTACCCTTAAGCTCGTATTGATACGCGGGAAGACAGTAACCAAAGTTGGGGAAAAGGTATGGATACCTTTCCTCGCGTATCGATACGCCCTTCATACTTTGCACAGGCGTATCGATACGCACCCAACATGTATCGATACCCCTTTTGTGGTTTTGCCTGAAATATGCATTCGAGTATCCATACCCAAGCCCGAGTATCGATACTTGTACCAAAAATGCACAACCAACAACCACAATTATGCATTTGACAACAACTATTCACATCCATATCTACCATACATGTTATATCAATCATTTCTAACACAAATGCAGTAACAATCATCCACAATATAAGCATTAGGCATGGCAATTCATGAAGATCATGGAACAATAAAAGCATGCTTCAAAACACTTATAAATACATATCAAAAATACCAAATAGAAATCTACAAACCATATAGAGACCAATTACGTGTCTCAAAACACAAACTAAACATGCTCAAGATATCACATAACACAAACAACTCATGAGTGGAAATCCCTCCCATTGCCTCTTATTACACTAAGATGAAAGCACATAATTTGCTTAACCAAAACCACTTCGATATCACTTGCTTGCTCGCTGCCAAAGGTGCTCAATTCTCTGCATTGATGAAACAAATTAGCGTAAGCACAAAGATTAGTAAGGACCGCTATAAAACAAAAACATTCATCAATGCATTTTCAAAACAAAACATCAATCTTTGTAAACACATGCCTTCCTTTAAAACATGTGCTTTTAAAAAACACAAGTTGAAACCAAATCAAGCTCAATCTCAATTCAAACTTTCAAAACCAAAGCAAACCATTCTTAAACCATGTTCCACATGTATCATTAGCCACATGCATTGTTCACAATGCAAATCCACATTAATCCTCACTTGCTTAATTCACATGCATAGATTTGTCCTATGAAACATCTTATCATCAAGCATCTCATGCACAATAATCCATTATGCATTCATTAATCATGATATATGGGCAACAATAAACACATGTATTGGCTTACAACATTCCGGCATATGCTCACCCCTATCCGTTGCGATAGACTCACCTCTATCACTTTTACAAACAATATCGGATACACGGACTTGTATAGGCTCACCCCTATACGTTGTGATAGACTCACCTCTATCACTCAATAATGGGCTCACCTCCATCTTAATGGCTACGAATGGAATTAGGCTCACCCTTAACCCATAGTGATAGACTCACTTCTACCACCAGCAATAGGCTCACCCCTATTACGTCATGTAGCCAGACACACACACAATTTATAGATTATTGTGCACTCACATCCTATTGGTCAACCAACGTATCTGTATATTAAAAACATATCATTCACTTGCCAATATACCCATAAAACCATGTTAACTCACTTCTTACAATCCATCATTAAAAATCATCTCATATCCCAAAATTAAACATGCTTTAAAATAGCAAATACCATCTCATACAAGATCATACCATCTTGTATCAAACAAAACCATTGCATGGGATAAACACAAGCAAAACCATGCTTAAATCCATGCATAACAGTGAGTAACAACCATTATCAAAACATGAGCATGATAAACCATGTAGTCCATTTCAAACCGAAATCCGAGAGTTTAAGTAAACATACTTACTTCCGAGAATAGCAAAGTGTTTCAAGCTTACACTAACCTCCCAACACCTCGTATCCAAGCTTATCAAAGCTTTAAAACACATCCACTCACCGATACGTGAAACTTCACTTGCCGACGCGAAGATCACTCATTCGATGCTTCCAAAATCGCTTCGCTAGCTTCCAAATCAATATCCCTTGCTTTTAAAGCATCAAAACAGAGATCCAATGCATTAAAATACATTCTAACTCCAGCAACTAAACACAAACTCGTTGCCCAGCAACACAACATCAATTTACCCATCCGAAACAACCAAAAACTCATTCGATTGCTTCCTAAACCAAGCCCAGCCAACAATCAACACTTCCAAACAATAATATTCATCATATCACATCTAAAACCAACCTAAACCCTTCCTTATACCTCCAGCAATCATATAACCATCAGAACACTTCATGAACTCAACTAAAACCATCATAAAACTCAAGGATCTCAAGGATTTCAGGATCTATATCATTAAAACACTTTTTCAATATCATAAACATCTAAAATCTCAATTATAATCCATCTAAAACAGAGCTCATCAACAACACTACGAAAATCAAGCATTAAACCTTAGTTTTGCAAGATTTTGATCTTAAATCAAAACTATAATCAAGACTCAGTTAAAAACAACAATTAAGAGTCAATAATCTTGGGAATTTCAATAAAGAACCTTGATTAGAGGTTGAGAATGAGAATTACCTCCAATCCTTGCTTTCCTTAATGTTTGATAAGTTTTTGCTTCACAAATCTTGACGAAATTAAAGAGAATTCTTTGAAATGGATAAGAAATCAAAGAGAGAGTGTTTGGGAGAATAGAAATTTGGAGAAAAGATTTAAGAAATGTGGTTTGCTGAAAATGAGAAGAGAAAAGTTAGATACGTAAACGAAACCTTCCAAATTAAGAATTTCATTTAATAAATAAATAAAACCCATTTTAAATCAATTATCTAAAAATCATTTAAATCACATGTCGAATTAAGGAAAGATTTAATTGCACAAAACCTCCCTAAAGATTCTATGATTTGACTCTACTTTTGAAAGTTGCTTTTTTCTACAGTTTCAAAACTTTACATTTTGGTCACTGCCCAAAATGTACCACTTCAAAAACTCATTTTGTAAAATTGATTTGACCAACATCTTAAACATAATTTTAGAGAATTTTAGAAAATTTTGTCATATTTGTTCCTATCTCGAACCTTGATTTCCATGAACTACCTAATACGATTCAAATCGTTTCTAACCGGTTCACTTAACCCGATCCAATGTCTAAAAAAACTAGGCCCAAAATCGGGCCATTACAATTCAGAATCTGAGCAATCTTCCCCACTTGTGTTTCTAAGGATTTCACCGTTGCCACGTTGTTCTGCAGCCTCATCTCAGTCCTGCCATAAAAATTTCAGTCTTTTTTTATGAACTTGTAAGTGTTAGCCATATATGCACTAGTCTGAGTCATAAAAGCACAAAGAGTGTCTTCTAGAGAACTAGAATGCATTCGCTGATGCGGTGATATGGGTTGCTGCCACGGAATGTTCTACCGAGGCATGTTTTGCTGGAATCTCGTTGCATGAGCATTTTGATTTTACGGATTGAGTGCATTATTGGGGTTGCTGCAGGAGAAGTTAGGGTGCTTTTTCCATTCTGGGTTGTAGTTGTTGGACATCATGTTGTTGTTCTTGTTTAAGTTTCTAACATAGCAGGCCGACTCTGGGTTCTACGGGTATTAAGAAGAGACATGGTTACCTCCACAGTTTTCGCAAAATAAATCCATTACCTTGACTTCCTGGTGATTGTTTTGTGATTGCATGTTCATTTCCAGCATTGTGAAGGCGGCAATTTGAGATGAAATTGTGTCTGAGGACCCCATTTCATTTACTATGGGTTGGCGTTAGATTCCTTCTTGTCGGGTCGTTGGGAACTGATAGTCGTTCTTGGCCATCCTGTTCAGAATATCCATTGCTTCTTCTGGTTCATTATATAGGAGTATGTCATTTTCTGAGGCAACGAGCATCATCTTAGTTGCTGTGTTGACCGCGTTATAGAACATAGTCACCTGTGTCCCCAATGGGAATCCGTACAAGGGGCATTTGTGTAACAGCTCTGTGCATCGCTCCCAAGCCTTGTGCATGGATTCATCGTCAGCCTGTAGAAGAGAAGTGATTTCAGTACGCAATTTATCGGTTAGATTTGTAGGATTAAAACATGATAAGAAATCACGACATAAATCACTCCGGGATCCAATTGATCACGCTAGAATACCGTTGAGCTAGGTTTTTGCACTATCCCTCAGTGAATAGGGGAACAATTTTAATTTCAAAATATCGTTATATACTCCATGGATTTTAAACAAATTACAAATCTAGGGGAAGGATTTGAGGTGTTGTCTGGCATCTTCAGTTGCTGAGCCGCCAAATTTCCCCATGGTTGTAACATCCCAAAATCCGGTCTAGTCAAAATTTGGTTTTGGTGATCGGAAAATTCTACATTGATGAAGTCTAAATATAGTATTGGCTAGTTAATTTTCGATATTGGACTTTAATTGAATCAAATTATTGCCATTGGACCCTATTGAATAGTATCG
The DNA here is from genome assembly GCA_030270665.1 of Hibiscus trionum. Lineage (NCBI taxonomy): Eukaryota > Viridiplantae > Streptophyta > Magnoliopsida > Malvales > Malvaceae > Hibiscus > Hibiscus trionum. The sequence goes on along the minus strand of BSYR01000026.1, from coordinate 30,791,489 downwards.
AACACATTATAGTGACTAAATTGAAGAAATTGCAAGTGGGGGAGCAAAACAATAGTATAATGAGAGTTGAGAGACTAATCTTGTGATTAGCCCCTCCTCAATTAAATGTTGCCTACGTGGGTTAGTCAGAGAGCTTTCCTTCAATTTAAGGAAAGCTAAATAGCCTAAATTGTAGTGATAAAACAGAGGGAAAAGAGCAAAGAACTTACCCGATTATAAGTTAAGCAAGCAACTCCTCGTCTCTTCATCTTCAGCATCTCCTACCTAAGCAAGAACCTCCATTGGAGTTAGCTTCAAGCATCCTTTTTCTTTGGTTTATTGTCATCGAATTGTTACTATCAATCGGGTAAGCTATATTCCTCAATAAGTTAATGGATTCCATGGATAAATCAAGTTTAATCTCAAGCTAGGGTTTTGACCACCCATGGATATTTTAACGTTATTGTTTATATTGAAGTTGGATATCAATTTTGATATTGTTGTACTGATTTTGATATCGTAATATCAACCCTAATCATCTCCCTATTGATTTTCTAGCTCAAGAAGTGGAGAAGGAAGTTTCACCGTCTCCTTCGAAAGCTAGAAGCAAGGGTATTGTTATCCGAGAGCCTTGAAAGCTTTGGACTGTCAAGGTGAGTGTAGTCGAGTCTCGAGATTAAGCGAAAATCCTTCTCGAATCATTATTTGATGTTTTCAATTATATCGCTAATATTATATTTGAAGAGATTGGATTGGATGGTTAAATGGACACCTTGGTAAGTGTCAGTAAGTTTGATATTGAATATCGGACATAGTCATTGGTTTTGTCATTATGCATAGTCATTGATATGGTTATTTTTATCAAAACATTGTAAAGAAATCATCGTATATTGATATTGAATTTTGAACCATGAAACATTGATAATATTGAATCATTGGCCATGGAAATCGTTATTCAACATTGAACACTGAAATAAACATTGAGACCTTGGATTTAAATAGACATTGGATACAATTGGCATGACATAGAATTCATGAGCTCAGAGTATGGGTAGACTATAGTCCTAAGGCTACGACCTATATTGATTTGGCGAGGTAGAGGGATGTGTATTGATATTGGCCATATTGGCGAGGCGGAGGGACTAGACCATTCATTAATTTGGCGAGGCGTAGGAATTTGCATATCCACTATCTTAATTCAATCCAAGGATTAATGATGCAAACAATATGTTAAACATTGTAGATTGTTGCATAGCATTGATATTGATAAGCATGAGATCATACATATTGATACTTGACATATTGTAGTTCATATTGCTTACGACTACCTCATTAGACATCGTATGCCTAACGTGTCTCATGACATGCATTTTCAGGTTGAAGGGATCGTGTGTCGGAGGATCGGATTGACAAAACAAGACAAGTCACTACAAGCCCTAAAGTAATGTGTTTTGATCTTAAGAACTCTTAGGAAGGTAACAAAGTAGTTGAACTAGTCAATTATGTCCATTTTGTTATGTTGGTGATATGCATATGTTGTAATATGATTAATGGCCCTAAATGGCCTTTTTGGTTGGCTTAAAATGGCCTAAAAGTGCATACTTGGCTCATAAAGGTCAAAACATAGTAAACGTATTCGTATGATCATGAAACTTGGCATGCTAGTAGTTTATACCATTGAAATATTGTGTGTGAAATTTCGTTGCATTTGGACATCGCTCAGTAGGTCAAATTAAATAAATACTAGCAAAAATCTGTCATTACAGGTCAAGCCGTATCCAAACGGGTGATGGCATTTCGATACTGGTAAGCATAATTAGGCCTGAGGAATAGGGCGTATCAGAACGTTTCATGGTCGTTTCGAAACATTTTGCCACTGGAATCCTTTGTTTCGATACGGGTTTATAGCGTATCGAAACGGGTCAAAGTCAAAGTCAAATGAAGTAAACCTGTTTCGATACAGGGCATGCCCGTATCGATACGGCCTAAAGAGTAAAGTCAACAAGGGTTGACCATCGTTCACCCGTTTCGAAATAGTCCTATGATGTTTCGATACAGGGTTAGTTAAGTTAGTTAAAGGCATATTAAACAGTTTGCAAGGTTCACAGTTTAGTCGCTGAATATTGAAAGATTAAATTGAATGAGCTAGTGGCATCACGACATCTCCTGCCCTGGCATCGTGCAAATCTGCAAAAGCACCAAACATGCATTAAATAGTACATTTTTCATAGAATAAGCAGAATATAAGGATCAAAGGCATAAATGATGAAATCAAAGCATGAAGGGCTATAATGCAGCTCAAATGGGTATAGGTTGAGTGATAATTGCCATGTAAAAAGGGTAAAAATATAGGACTTTGGGCACTTATCACATGAACATCGTGAAAACCAGACATCCCTTGCCAACACTCATCACTCATTTGACGCTCTCCTTGCCAACGTTTTTTTTAATCTACTTGTCTATTCTTTAAAATAATTTTCAAACAACTCCCAAGTAAAACAACAATTTTCCCTTGACAAGTAAGTGTTCAAAGCATTCAACTCTTGGCCAATCCCTGTGGAGATGATACTCAACTCACTACTATATTACTTGCAGACCGTGTATACTTGCACACAAAAGACTCTTACTTGACATTATTTTTATACATTTTCAATACATTTTCTACCCCTTTTGCCAAGTACTCACCGAAGTCTACACTACCCCATGTGTATATACATGTGTTGTGGGACTGTTATATACATATATACATATATATATATATATATATATATATATATATATGAACTCCAATGACTGTTTTGAAGCATGAATAAATGAGTGTATAAAAAGAGAGCATAATTTTTATAAATGGACCTTAGGGGACTGTTTTGAAGCATGTGAATTAGCCTATACGAAAACAGGGCAACATTTCAACTACTTGAACTCTAGTGGGTTATTTTGAACATGTATAAGTGCAAATGTATGTAAAGGATTGTTTTTGTATCCATGAAAATGAATTAGGGATTCTATGAATGTTTGAAAATGTCTTGGGATGCTTGTGATTGTATAAATATGTACCTATGTATTTTGGTGCTGCTTTACAACGACAAATACAAATGTACTATTTTTCTGAAATTATATGTATTCATGAGTACTTAAGTAGCTTTAAAAATGTTCGACCATTAGGAAATTATCCTAATGCATAGTTACACTTCTTATCACATTAGATCACGAAGATATTGAAGGCGTAAGGGCTATAATAGATCAAATAGTAGACAAGAAGAAAGGAATCATATTCGAGAACAAAATTAGCTCGGATTGAATGGTGAGTGTAGTTTAAAGTCTCGGGATAGAGTGAAACTCTCCCGAGCATCTTTATTTTGCATTAATTTATGTTCCTTGTTCTTAAAGTTAAAATTGTGCTAATATGGCTAAGCTTGGATACAAGGTAACTACTTTATTGAAAAGTACTCTATGATATGAAAATTGGTTGAAAGCATGTAACCCCCTTGACCTGGACTAATCGTTTCACCAACTCGAGCGAGTTACATGGGGAATATTGAAATAAACTGGTGAAGATTTACTCAATAAGCGACCCTTTTTTAATTCTTTTTATCTTGTCTAGATGCTCTTATTAATTCCTAAGGTAATCATGCTAACAACGGATAAAGTTACTATAACCCCATCGACCCGCCCTGGGCAATACACCAAACGGAACGAGTCACACGGGGAATATCGAAGTAAACCGGGAAGGTTTACCTCAATAAACGGCCTTTTTTTTCTTTTTATCTTATCTAGATGCACATTGTTAACATAAGTGTTAAGACTCACAACGGATGAAACATTAACTAAAACGGACATCGATTTGGCATTCAATTGATTACAAACATGTTTTAGGGACCAGAATTTAAATCTCACAAAGCACAAGGACTTAACTAAATTTAAGTTACCACCCTTTAATTAGTCATATTACATGCCACGATGTCAAATCTCAGCCTAAATCGATCATTCAAACATATTTAATTGCATTCATCACATTCAAGGACTAAAACGTAAAGAAATAGAACTTCCAATGATACCATTAACTAATTTAACAACTTGTTGTATCAATACACTCAGCCTTGTATCGATACACCCAATTTCAGAACAGGTCTGGGTGTTTCGGAATACAAGCCCGTATCGACGGTCTACAAAGCGTATTGGTACACCAAATTCTAGAAGCCAAAATACTCGAGCCTGTTTCGATACACCCTTCATTGTTTCAAAACCCTATACCCATTTCATGCTCACCGTTTCGATACAGCTTAGGCGTATCGAAACAATTAGGCTCGTAATGTCACATTTTGCTGGTTTTTCACACTTTAATACACCCCAAACCACTCAAGCATGCTTCCAACATAAATACAACATAGCCAAACATCAATCCTCAATCATTCACGGCATGTTCAACATCATATCATTGCAATTTGCATCAAAGGTAAACTATAAGCATGCAACCTAGTAAACAAGCCAAGTAATATACCAAAATGCATAGCAAAGCATAAACCATAAACCAAAGGCCATTTACAAGTCTAAAACAACTATAAACACTTGCTCAAATAGGGAGTTTACACAAATCTCCCCAAAACGCAACGAATCCCCCATTGCCCTTATTACTTATAGTATAAAGTGAAACATACTTTCTCAAATGAAGTCTCTTTTGATCCCTTGCTCCACGCTGCCTTCCGAACCTCAATTTTCTAAATTGATGTACAAAATAGAGCATAAGAACACAAGGCTTAGTGAGGACTGTGATGCTTGCGTAAAAGTGCCCTGCAATAGTGCATGTGTACATGTCTCAAGTAATATAATGATAAGTATATCGAGTATCGTCTCCACAGGGATTGGGCTAGCCTTTTGATCCTAGTCCCTCGCACTGCAAAATAATAAAATAAAACAACACAAATGAGTTGAGTTGGTTTGAGTAGTCTAAAGAATTAAAACTAAAATAATCTAGAAAATAATGTAAAGAGAAAATCAAGATTAGATAATGGGCCGGTTTAGAATGTGTCGTAGTGTGGATTCCTATTAAATTGTCTCCGTCTTGAATGCAACAACACAAAATTGTCGTGGCAGTAACCTAAGTCCCTATCGTGGCCGCAATGATTGAGTCCCTGTTACGGCAATCCCTTGCTCTTGGGTAGATGCTGATAAGGTTCAGCAAAGCGTCCTTGGATGGTTCGTCCTTATCCCTAAGCTCGAACACTGGTTGATGGCTGAACTTCGATGATACCTCCCATCGTGAACCAAAGACAAACACCAACAATTCTAACACTTCTTTTAGCCGCTGAAACTCTTAACCTACCCCTAGGCTGAGTTAGTTAACACCACGTAGGATGAAAACCGTACTTATTCGTTTCTTGAATTCAACTCTCCCGATATTGAACAAATGGATAATCTGACAAACCCTCTCCCGATAAGTATGCAAGAATGATTAAAGCTAAGAAAAAGCAAACCTTAACTTTATTGCATTAAGAACTTAAACAAATACAATAGTCTTCACACAACTACTAAACAAACTAATCATAACCCTAAGGAAAATTAGAACATAATGAGTGGAAACAAAGCACAAACTAAATCCTAAGCTCTCTCGTTTCTCGATTCTACTTCACAATGTCTTGAAGATGGCGGCAAACCTCCTTTATATAGGGGAAGGTGTATGCAAAAATCCTTCTTGGAGAGGAAGTTAAGTTGGACTTGGACTTGGACTTAACTTTATTAGAGAGGAGAATCTCTTAAAATTTAATACATTATTCACTTTTAGGCAAAAGTCAAACTTTATCCTTCCTTCAATGTTTTCATCCTCTTCTTGAGCTCCAAATGCCACGCAAAGTGTGTAGAAAAATCTGGCATTTAAAGCTCTAAAAATTTACTACCACTTTGCTTGTTTTGCCCTTCGATAGTTTGAGTTGAACATTGCCGCGACACTGCATTTTGCTGCCTCGACATGGTTCTGGAACTGGATCTGCTCCGCAAGGCTTCATTCTTCATAATTAGCTTCCCTCAATAGAAGTTGTCAATTATGGCATGGCTCGATCAGGGTCTTTTACTAGCTGGTTCTGCTTCCTTGTAACCCCCCAGTTTTGGGCCTAGATGTTTTAAGCATCGATTTAGGTTAGTCGAACCTAGAGTTGGACATTTGAGCTTTTAGAAACGGTTCAGGAAAATCATGGTTCGATATAAGGTAAAAGTATGGTAAAATTTTCTAAAATTATCTAAAATCATATTGATGGGCTTGGTAAAATCAATTTTACAAAATGGATTTTGGGACGTGTACATTTTGGGCAGTGACCGAAATGTAAAGATTTAAAACTATGGAAAAGGTGTAATTTTCAAAGGATAGTCAAATTCTTAGAATCTTTAGGGAGCTTTTTGAAAGCTTCATGAGTTGAAAACTTGCCAATTGGAAGAAAAGCAAGAATTGGAAGTAATTTCCCGCCACTCCTCTAATCAATGTTCTTTAATGAAATTCAAAAGTATTTGACTCTTGATTTGTGTTTTTAATTTAGGTTTTAATGTTGATTTGGTAAAAATACTGAAATCTTGCTAAAAGAGGAATTAAAATGTGATTTCGTACTTGCTTTGTTTTGGTTCAGTTGAGATGGTTTCTAATCATGCTTTGGAATATTATTGATGTTGATAATGGGTTTTGATCATAATAATCCTGAAATCATTGAGATCTATAATTGTCTAGGTTGTTATTTTTTGGTTTTTGGCTTCGTAATGTGAAATATGAGTTGTTGGAAGTATAAGGATTATATTAGGATGTTTTTGGATGTTTATTTATGGTTAAAATGAGATGGAAGTGTTTGTTGATGGCTAGGTTGAGTTTAGTGATCAATCAAAGTTGATTTCGATTGTTCCGGATGGGTATTTGGTGCCTTTGGGGCAGAACTGCGGGCTTTTAGTGTTTGCTGGTGGTTTTAATGCATTGAGATGCATTAATCCTTTGTTCTTGTGTGGTATAAACATGGGAGGATTCTTTGGAAGCATTTGGCGAAGTTCTAGGGACTTCGGACGCTTAATTTTCGCGTCGGCAATTTAGATTTCGCAAGTCGGTGAGTGAAAATTGGATTTCCAGATTTGAAACATCTTAAAAGTGGTTATTGGGAACTTAGTGTAAGCTTGAAATTCTTTACTAAGTTTGGAAGTAAGTAAAGTGATTTTCTCCCTCAGATTGTGCTATTATAAGCTTATGGATGCACTTGATGTTATATGTGTTTACCTATTGTTATAAAGCATGATTTGAGTACATGATTTGCTGTTGATGATGCCATATTGTTAAAGGATGCACTAAGTAAGTGATCCTTGTATGTATGTGTTTATACATGTCTTATGAAGCATGGTTTAATGCTTAGAAATATGGCTTATTGTGAATGCTTTGAGAACAGTGAGGTTTGAACTAAATGTGAATTATATTGGCAAGTGATGTTTATGTAAAGTGGTTTGCAAATGAAATCGAATATAGTTAGCCGGCTATAGGATTGGGTGCACTATAAACAAGTCGCCTTGGATGTTGAGGGGTTGTGAATGTACCGATGTAACGCCCTAGTTTTGGGCATAGATGTTTTAGACATCGGATCGGATCGGTTGAGAACAGTTCGAATCGCGTAAGGTGGTTTAAGAAAATCAAGGATCAAGATAGGATAAAATCATGATAAAAATTGCTAAAATCCTCTAAAAATATGTTTAAGAGGTTGGTCAAATCAATTTTACAAAAAGGGTTTTGGAAAATGAATATTTTGAGTAGTGACCAAATTATAAAGTTTTAAAACTGTGGAAAAATGCTATTTTCAAGAAGAGAGTCAAAATCTTTGAATCTATAGGGAGATTTTGTACAGTTTAGCCTTCCTTCAATTTGAAATGTGTTTTTAAAGGGTTTTAATAAGGGAATTAAAATGGTTTTAATTAAATATTAAATAAATGAGAAATTAGAGAGGTTTTAATCACGTAACTACTTTTCCCTCTCTCATTTCAGCCAAAAATATTTGTCAAACAACTTTTCATCAGATTTCTTTTCTCTCAAATTCCTCTCTTCTTCTCTAAACTCTTTTTCAAAGATTCACTTCTTTTTCTTCAAGATTTTTGGAAGGAAAAAGTTGCCAAATTGTCAAGGGAGCAAGGATTGGAGGTAAATCCCGTTCTTAACCTTCAATCTAGGTTCTTTATTGAAATTCCCAAGATTATTGACTCTCATTTATGATTTTTAACTGAATTTTGATTATAGTTTTGAATTAAGAGCAAAATCTTGCAAAATTGGGTTGTGATTCTTGATTTTCGGACTTGATGAGTTGGGCTCTGTTTTGTGTTGATTTTAATTGAGTTCTAAGTTGATTTATATGTCAAAATGATGTGTTGATAACATAGATCCCGAAATCCTTGAGATCCTTGAGGTTCTTGGTTGTTTTAGGTGAGATTTTGGGGTGTTTTGGTGGAATCATGCTTGCTAGAGGTATAAGGTTGGGTTAGGGTGTTTGTTAGATGTGTTTTGATGGTTATAATGCTTTGGAAGTGTTGTATGTTGGCTGGGCTTGGTTTAGGAAGCAATCGATTGAGTTTTCGTTTGCTTTGGATGGGTATTTTGGTGTTGTTTGGATGAGCAACGAGTGTGTGAATTGTTGCTGGTGTTAGAATGCATTTTAATGCATTTAGATCTATGTTTTTATGATATGAAAATAAAGTATCTTGATCTAGAAGCAAACAATGTTTTTTTGGAGGCTCCAGAGGTGTAATTTTCGTGTCGGCGAATAAAGCTTCGCGTATGGTGAGTGGAAATGCAATTTCCTGCTTGTAACACTTTGAGCGTGATCTTGGGAGCTTAGTGTATGTTTGATACACTTAACTAAGCTCAAGTGTAGGTGTTTCGGTAATCCCTCTCTTGGAAATGTGCTATGTTTGATGAAATTGCATTTGATGTAAGAGTGGATTTGTTTACTGTTTTTAAGCATGTTTAAGTGTGGTTTGATGTTGGATTTTAATGCCATTATGTTAAGGATGCACTAGGTAACTGATCCTTGGATTGCATGTGTTGAATCCATATGATATTAAGCATGTGATGCTTGTCGAAATGGCATTGTGGTTATGCTTGTAAAACAGTGGATTAATGTGGTTAAATGATTATATTGGAAAGTGATGAAAATGGTTTTTGGTTACTTGAATCGGATATAGTTAGCGGCTATAGGATTGGGTGCACCGTGAATAAAGTCGCCTTGGATGTCGAGGGGTTGTGATTGTGCCGTAATCTCCATCCAAGTACCCTAACAATTGAGGTTAAGATCACAACGGTGAATGATTAGTCCTGTGTGCGAGTCTTGTGTATGTGTCCTATACTCTCTTTAGTGGAATTATACAACTACCGATGAGGGATGTTGAGGGGTTGTGATTGTGGCATTAATCTCCACCTTGTGTAGTCTCGTAGTATTTATGAAGCGTGTGGGACAACACTTGTAATCCGCGTATCCGATTGTGTCTTGTGTTGAAATGGTTTATGGATTATCACTTGTGAGCCAATATAGTGTAAATGAATAATGTGAAGCATGAGATGTTTGTGAATGATGCAAGAATGCATGAGATGCTTGGTAAAGCATGAGCAATGGTTTAATTGTTGTTTTAAAGTGATGCATATGAGCTTGTGTTTATTATATGCATTGTTGTCTTGAGAAGACATGGTTTATGAGATGTATGTGATAAAAGTGGTGGTTTTACAAATTATGTTTAATGCATTGATGAATGTGGTTTAGCGATCCTCACTAAGCTATATGCTTACGCTCATTTGTTTCATCAATGCATAGAATTGATCATTTCAAGGCAGCCCTAAAGCAAGAGGAATCGAAGGCTTTGTCAAAGAGATGTATGTGGTTCACTCTTAGTGTAATAAGTGGCAATGGGTGGGACTTCTACTTTCTGATTTGATTAGAGATGTTGGTTGTTATAAGAATGTTTAGTTTCTGGTTGTGGACTTGTAATTGGCCTTTATATGGTATCATGGCTTGGTTGTGGTGTTTTACCCCTTTTAAGAGCTTTATGTCTCAAGCATGCTAGATTAGTTAAATGCCATCATGATATAAAGTGGTTGATGAGTATGATTTGTTGTTTGATGGCGTTTGAAAGTTTATTAGATAGAGTACATCTTGTATGCATAATTTGAGCTTGTTAGAATGTGATTTCGTATGTTTAAATGATGTTAGTTGAAGCCAATCTAGTATGCGTATCGATACACGGGGAAGCATATCGATACGCTAAGGCAAAATGAGGCATTTCTGTACAGGGGTATCGAAAAGGATTGCCAGTGTATCGATACGCCTAGGCTAAGTTTGAAGGCTGTACCGATACGCGAGGAAGCGTTTCGATACGCTTGAATCTTCCTTAGCTTATGTCTTCCCACGTATCGATACAGGGCCAAGTGTATCGATACATGTAGTTAAATTTCAGTTAAAAGTATCTTTTAAGGTTTGAAAATGTTGCATTTTGGTCCCTGAATATTGTGTGTCCAATTGAATGTGTTTGGATGATCCGTTTTAGCTGAATTTTGACATGTTGGCATGTTACATGACTAATTAAGGATTGGTAACTTTAAAATCATGAAAGTCCCTATATTTGATGGTTTTTACAGTTTAGTCCCTAAAAGTCAAATGTATGCAATTGAACCCCTAATCGAGCCCCGATCGATGTGCCGTTTTCACCTAGTCGCTTTGCTGAACTTATAGGTTAATAATATGCATCTAGAGAAGATAAAAAGAAAAAAAGGTCATAAATCAAGGTTGACTTTCGGGTTGACTTTGGTTTTCCCCGTGTAATCTTCGTAGTCCGGGTTAAACGTCTAGACCGGGCTAAGGGGGTTACAACAGAAAACTCCATCCAAGTACCCTAACGATTGAGGAAATTGAGTTGTGTCCCATCTCTCGTTAGTGGGGTTATACATCTACCGATGAGTTGTGTTGAGGGGTTGTAAGGTACCGAATACTCCACCACGGCTGTCACAATGGTGGAGGGCAGCTCCTGTGTGTGAACCTTGAGATGCCGGTGAGAATGTAAGAAGTGTTGGGACAATACTTGGGAATCCATGTATCTGATACGTTTTAAGAAATGAGAATATTATTGATCACTTGTGAGCCAATATAATTGATTAATTGTTATGGAAATGTTTATGGATGCATAACATGAAACATGCATGTTTTACTTTTAAGCTTTGCATATTGGTAGTTGTGCATGGAAGGCTTGAGTTATGTGTTAGCAAATGGATTTTGCTGTTGAAGTATTTGCTACTTGTTGCATGCGGTATATCATGCTGATTTTTGTTAATAAAGTGCATGGATTTCAAGCAAGCATGATGTTTTTCAAAAGTGTAAATTGGTTTTAAGAATTGGTGGTGTTTTTGGGTGTTTGAGCACTCCTCACTAAGTTTTTATCCTTACACTCTCTTTTGTCCATCACTGCAGATAACTAGGTGTTTGGAGGCAGCAACTTGCAAGGGAATCCAAAGAGACATCACTTTCGAAGTATGTTTCGGTTATGAACTATAGTAATAAGGGCAATGGGGAATTTTATGTTTTGCTTGGGTGATGTGTATGAACACCCTTTGAGCATGTTTTCTTTATGATTTTATACTTGTAAAAGGCCTTTATTTGGTGTTTGGAGTTTTGGTTTGAGTTTTGACTATTGAGTGGATTATATGTTAGGTTGCATGCCTTTTGTTTTCCATTGATGCAATTGGACATGCTTTGATGCTAAATATGTTGCACATGTTTGAGGAATAATGTTTTTGTAGGATGTATGCATGTTAGAAACATGTTGGATTGGTTTAGAATGGTTTTTAGAGTGTAAACCAGCAAAATCCGTCATTACAGGCCCATGTGTTTCGAAACACTCGAGCCTGTATCGAAACGGGGTGGCTGAAATGACCTTAGGGTTTCGAAACGGACAAGGTCAGTTCCAGTGCGATTTGCTACTGGAAACCATGGTTTCGAAACACCTCAAGGGCGTTTCGATACGAGCCCGTGTTTCAAAATATGGCTTTAGTGTTTCGAAACAAGTGACAATTATGCTAGTTGATGGAATGTTATGATTCTTTGTGTTTTTGTCCATGAATGTTGTGGATGCAATTGAATGATCATGAATGATTATTTTGAATTGAGATTTGACTGAGATGCATGTAATGAAACTAATTAAAGGACGGTAACACAAAAATGGCTTAAGACCCTACGAATTGGGAAAATTACAATATGGTCCCTAAAAATCGTAATTGGATGAAATTGATGTATGATTGAGTTGTGTTTGATCCTCTGTAATGTTAAACTCATAGGAACCTAATTTGCATCTAGATAAGATAAAAAGAAAGAAAATAGGGTTGTTTATTGAGGTAAACATTCCCGGTTTATTTAAATATTCCCTATGTAACCCGTTCGGTTCGGTCTACCGACGAGGCCGAGTCGAGGGGTTACATTTGGTGGTGTCAGAGCTAGGTTTTGAAAGAATGGGATGATGGTAAGTAAATGGTAAGTTAATGTGATGTGATTGTATGTATATGGTGATATTTGCTATGCACGGTGAATGTTATAAGTATGTTAATGTTAATTAAATGATAGTGATGCTATGCTTGATGATTGTGATGTAAGTATGAGCTGCTATATATGATGATAATGTAAGCTGAATCTTATTGATTGTGATGCATGATGGTTGTGGCATGTACGTTGTATCCTTTATGCTATGTTTGGGGGAAATTGAGATGCCCATTGCCTTATTACTATAGTGAAATGATTTAAATTGAATTCAATCTATTGGATCCTTGCTAGAAGTTGGCCTAATTTCTTGTTTTGTTTTATATTCATGCCATAATGATAATAGCACAATGGGACCGAGGAGAGAGCTACGTTCACTACTAGTTGCTCTTGTGGGTGAGCAAAGGAATCAGGAGAACGAGGTTCTGCCTGGTGCAAATTGACCTCCTCCACTGCCACCACCTGGGGGTGAGGAGCTGGTTTGATGCCTTTGGTACAGGCGATAACTGGACCATTTCAGACTGTTGTTGCTGGGCAAATGGGTTTGTCATTGGAACACTTGTGGATTTTGGGAGGCATCGGGTATCGTGGATTGTCTCCTAAAGCATCCGCGGCATAGATCGCTAGTACGATTTAGATTTTGGATCAGATGGGGTGTAATGATGCACACAAGTTAGGATGTACTGTCTCTTTATTGCATGGTGATGCATACAGTTGGTGGATGACTGTGACCGCGACCATGGAACCTAATGAGGTGGATTGGGAGTTTTTCCAGGCTGCCTTTAAAAAGAAGTATAAAGGAGTTAGATCTTGGACGCCAAGAAGCGTGAGTTCATTTCCTTGGTGCAGGGAAACATGTTAGTGATTGAGTACGAGGCCCAATTCGTAACTCTGAGCCAGTATGCTCCACAATTGTTGCCTAGTGAAAGGCATCGATGTGATCACTTCCGTTCTGGCTTGGTGCAGGAAGTCGAGACTTTCATGCTAGCTTCTGATTATACTAATTTTGATGTACTGGTGCCGCGAGCCAAGGATATAGAGCAGAGTTTGGGTTTAACCTCTTGCATGGGTGGTTCTAGCTCGAGTAAGAGAGCTGCGGATTCTGGTCCTAGTGGTGGACATAATAAGAGAAACCGTGATCGTAGATATCGGCCTGAGGCGAGGCGAGGTAATTTGGAGCGAGGTGCTCCAGTTCAGGGTAACAAGATGAGATCTGAACATAATACTTGTTGGACATGTAAATTGCGAGAGGATTTTAGGCGAAATTGTCCACGTGTGGCTCGAGAGGCGCATGCTCATGTAGTTGGGACAACTAATTCTTGCTAAAATTGTGGATCAGCGGATCATATGAGACGTGAGTGTCCTTTCCTAGCTAGGGGTGGTTAAGGACGAGCACCTATTGTTGCACCACAGAGAGGTCGTGGGCACGATCGTGGTAACTTCCAACGGAGGGAGGATGGGCAGAGAGGTGTAGCTCATGTTGTTGTTTTTCAACCAGAGGGTGGTGGTCCTGCGAGAGTGTATGCACATCGCGAGGGACGTAACAACACCGACGTGATTAGAGGTACCTTCACCATGAAATCTTTGTCTTTGTTAGCTTCAATTGATTCTGGATCCACGCATTCATACATCTTGTGTGAGCATGCACATTTTCTTGATATCTGTAACACCCCAATTTTGGGCTTGGAAGTTTAGGGTCTGAACCGGACCGATTTGAATTTCGGTTCGAATATAAAAGGTGGTTTTAGGGAAAGCCTAGTTCGGGATGCTTTAAATATATGGAAAAATATTTAAAAATCCTCTTTTAATATATATAAGAGAGTGGTGAAATCAATTTTACAAAATAAGTTTTGGAAGTGTGACATTTCGAAATAGTGACTAAAATGTAATTTTTGAAAAGTTTAGTGGTGACTGTTTTGTAAGGATTGAAACTTTGAATCTTTAAGGAGATAATTTACCCAAGGAAGTATTTCTCCTGATTTTTCTTAATTTTAATGACCCATTTAATGTTTAATTAATTTAATGGAAAGGAGAAAAACCAATTTCGAGATTTCATAACTAACTTTTGGTAAAACTTTCTCATCTCATTTTCTCTCAAAATTCCCTCAACCAAACACATTTCTACAACAACATTTCTACTGATTTTCACACTAAATGATGAGGTTTCAATCATCAATTGATTCCTAATTCTTTCTGCATCAAATCCTCTTCATTTGCTTATTGAATTTTCAAGGATTTTGGCTCTAATCAAGGAGAAATCTACATTTTGAGGTAAGAATGTCCTTCTCCTCTAAATACCCAGTTCTTTACTGAAATTCCCAAGTTCTCAATCCTTAAATTAAGTTTTAATAAAAGGTTTTAATGTTGTGATCTTGATTTTGGCTTAAAACTCAAGATTTGGATTAAATCTTGAAGAAATTCGTGATGAATGTTTGGGCTCTGTTTTGAGATTTCTTTTTAATGTATTTTGGATGTTTAATGATGTGTAATTGAGGTTTAATCGATGCAATCCCGAATAGGTTGATTTTCCTAAGTTTTTACTTGTGAAAATGGTGGTGTTTGGGGTGATCTTGGTGTTCTGTTATAGCTGGAGGTATAAGGACGAGTTTAGGATCTTTTTTGATGTTAATTGATGTTTAAGAATGTTTAAAAGTGATGGATCTTGGCTGGGTAATGTTGTGGAAGAGTTTGGAAGTGATTTCGGTTGTGTTTGGTAGCCGAAATGTTAGATTTGGTGAGAGCAGCGAGTTTTGGTGTAGTGGCTGAAGATTTTAATGCATGATGATGTATTAATCCTCTGCTTTGATGTGTTTAAAAAAGGGGAGACATCTTCGGATCCTTGTAGTGTTGATCTGGAAGCTTGAACGGCATTTTGGCAAGCTTGCGAAACGGAATTGGTGAGTGAAGTTGGGATTTCCAGCTTTGTAAGGAATGTTTAAAGGTTTGGGAGCTTAGTTTAAGTCTAAGAAACTTAACTAAGCTCAAGAGTAAGTTTTCGGGAAAACTCTCTCTCTTTGATGAACCATGAGATGGTTGGATGCAATGTATTTAATTTGCATGTTTAAATTCTGTTTTGAAAGCATGTTTTAGCATGATTAATGCTGGTTTTGAAAGCCATGTGTTGAAGGATGCTCAAGGTAAGAGATCCTTGGTTTGATATTGATAAATCTGGTTTTGATGCATAGTGATGCATGATGGTTTAATGGCTTTGATTAATGCTTTAAAACAGTGGATTGTTGATGATAATTGATGTATATTGGCAAGTGATGTGTTGGTTTTAAACTACTTGAATCAGATATAGTTAGCCGGCTATAGGATTGGGTGCACCGTGAATAAAGTCGCCTTGGATGTTGAGGGGTTGTTATTGTACCGTAAACTACATCCAAGTACACTAACGAGATGTCTAAGATCATAATGGTGGTTAAAAGGCCATGTGAAGATCTTGTGTTGTGTGTCCCGTGTTCTCGTTAGTGATGTGGAGGGGTTGTAATTGTACCGTTAAACTCCATCACGGGTGTTGAGGGGCTGTGATTGTACCGGCAAACTCCACCTTGTGTGTTCGGTAGTGTGTATGAAGCGTATGGGACAACGCTTGTAATCCGCGTATCCGATTGTGTTTTGTGTTGAAAAATGGTTATGGTATCACTTGGAAGCCAATATGACATGTTGATGTAATGAAGCATGAGATGCTTGTTGTGTATGCATTGTTGCTTGAGAAATGATGTTTATGAGTTTTAAAGGCCTTTTGAAATGTGTTATATAAATGCATTATTGTGTTGTTTCTTTAGAGCATGCCTCACTAAGCAAATGTGCTTATGCTCTCTTTCTTGAACCAATAATGCAGAGAATTGAAGTGTTTTGAGGGCAGCAAGGAGGCTAAGAATCGAAGGGAAAGCTAAGCTCATGTATGGTGATGTTTTCACAACACTATTAGTTTTTGATATTTTGGCAATGGGAACCTAGGTTGTGTTTTTGGGAGATGTTTTGGACTCCCTAAGTGTGGCATGATGCCTATGATGTTTTGGATTTGTAAATGGCCATTTTGATGTTGGTTTTGGTGGTTTGATGATTGGTTGGTTTTGACTATTAGGATGCATGCTTATAGACTTGTGGATTTTCCTAATTGATGCCATGAATGTGTTTTGTTGATGCAAATATGTACCTTATATGTATGATGATTTGTTGGCATGATTAGGAGGTCATAAGAATGTGTTTGAGTGGATAAATGTGTGTTAAACCAGCAAATTCTGCACTTTTTGGGCAATCCGTATCGGAACGGGGACTACTGTTTCGAAACGGGGGCCTGTATTGGCCTTCGTGTATCGAAACAGGTAGAGGCCGTTTCGAAATGTTTTGGCGACTGCCAAGCCCTGTTTCGATATAGGTCTCGAAACGAACCCGCGTTTCGGAACGGTCAACCCCCGTTCTGAAACAGACGACCGTTGGGCACTGATTTGAATGATTTTGTGGTTTGCAAGTTTTACGTTTTAGTCCTAAATATTGTTTTTGCAATTGCTTGAGTTTGAGAAGTCCGTTTAAGGTGAAATTTGACAGGGAAGCATGTAATATTACTAATTTCATATTGGTAACCTAAAAATCAGTTAAGTCCTCTTAATTTCCGGAATTTACATTTTGGTCCCTAATAAGTGTAATTTGTGCAATTGAGTCCCTTAACATTTTCCGATCGCTGTGCTTTTCAAGTATGCTCTTCTCAAGGGTACGCTTAGGATTAATATGCATCTAGACAAGATTAAAAAGAAAAAAAGGTCGTTAATCAAGGTTGACTTTCGGCTTGACTTTGGTTTTCCCTATGTAATCTTCGTAGTTCGGGTCAACCGTCTAGGCCGGGATAAGGGGGTTACAATATCCCTGTTGAGATGCTAGATGTATGAATGCAAATAACAAGCTCATTTGGTGAAATTGTTGTTACGAGGAAACTGTATAGGAGATATCCTTCATCTGTTCAAGGCCATGTGTTTTCATTTGATTTGATGGAGTTGCCTTTCTATGGTTTTGATGTGATCCTTGTAATGGATTGGTTGTTTGAGCATAGAGTTGTAGTTGATTTTTTATGTTAAGTGAGTTACCTTGAAACTTGTTGAAGATTGCGAAGTCGTAATCGTAGGCGAGAATGTGAAATTCTTGTCCAATGCCATTTCGGCTCTTAAAGCAAGTCGTATGATGGAGTTGGGTTGTGAAGCTTTCATAGCTTATGTGATGACCCTGGTACAAAGGAAATGTGAGTACAAGACATACGAACGGTATGTGAGTTTCCGGGTGTCTTTTCAGAAGAGTTCCCTGGTTTGCCACTGAGTAGAGAAATTGAGTTTGGCATTGAGTTGTATGAAAATACGACTCCAGTGTCTATTGCTCCTTACCGGATGGTGTCACAACCGCCTTTTTACGGGAGGCTTCGACTATTTTGGAAAACTTTTATAAAATCAACGGAGTCGCCACCAATCTTTTTGAAAAAGTGTGATTGGATCACTTTTAAAAATATTCTTATTTTAATAAAACATTTTGTTTTAATAAAACAATGGTTTTAGTCTGCGAAAAATTTGAAAATAGGTTCGGGGGTCGGTAACGCGTGGGGAAGGATTAGCACCCCCACGGCGCCCAAAATTGGTACCTAATTGGTTTTAAAATCATTTTCAAAACTGGAATTTGCAAGTTCAAAAAGGTTCGACTTTACTTGTTCGTTTAATGAATATTAGTCTATTTTTAACGGCCTTATCGCCCGGGAGATGAACTTTAATCACCGCCAACATTTCTGACGCTAACCTGTCATTCCCGTTTGATACGACACCGCATTAAATTATGTTTTCACTTTTCAAGAAACAAATAAATTTAAGTGCGTTGAGCATTTTATTAAATTCTAGGTTCGATTATTAAAAGCCCTAAAAAACATCTAAGTCTTTTATTCCTAAGTTAAGGTTTAAGTATGTTTAAGTGTATTTTATTTTCTAATGAAGAATATTTTTCAACAAAACAAAGTCTCTATCTAAGCTTTAGTCCCCAATCCTAAGTTTTCACTTATTTCTAAAACAAACAAGTAAACTTTTATTCTTTTGATTTTTATCCTTTTTTATTATTCATTTTAAAAGCTTTTATTTTTACTTTTATTTCTTTTTATTATTTTCTAAGCTAAAACTCTTTTTTACATCTTTTTACTTTTTCATTTTTTATGTTTTTATGTTTTTCTATTTTTTATGTTTTCTCCTTAAAAGATTTTTATTCATTTAAAACTCATTTTCAATTTTTACATTTTAAGTTTTAAAACAACCCATTTCTAAAATAAACTTTATTTTTCTAAGAATTCTTTATTAAAAGATTTTTTCCTTTTCAAAGATTTATTTTTATCCTAGCCCCCTAACTTTATTTAAAACCCTTTTTATTTTTCTTTAAAAACTTATTTCTTTTTCCTTTTTCTCAAAAAAACATCTTTATTTTTCCTTTTAAAACCTTTGTTACCCATCTACTATTTAAAACTAAATTTCACAAAAAAATCTCTTTTTTATTTTCTAAAATCAAACCCTTTATTATTTAACCTCACATTATTACTTTTTCATAATTAAACCCTAAATTCAAGTTTTTCTAATTAATCTCATTTATTCATTTTTATGCATGCACTAAAAAAGATCCAAAACACCTTTTAAATTAAATACTATATTTCTAAATATCAAAATCAATTTAACAACATTTTTAGAATCATGCAAAAAGTTTAAGATCAAACTAGAAATTTTAACCAAATTTAAAACAAAAAGGTTACCGAAATCGCGAACAATTTTCCAACCACGTGAAAGCAACCTAAAAAAAATACAAACAACACAAATAAAACACCAAAATTCAACCAAGAACAACAATAAAATCAACATAAAAAACAAAGAGAGGATAAAAAATTTACCGAGAAATCGATGAACGATGAACTCTAACTAAAGCATCTTGAAATGCTTCGAACCACCTCCGAAAAATTGCTCCAAACTCGAATTTCTCCCCCCGAAAATTTCCAGCCAACTCAAGAAAAATTCAGAGAATTTTTCAGATTTTTCTTGAACCCCTTTTAGTGTTTTTTCTCTCAAAGTTGGTGTGTAATACAAGTGAGAGAAGGGGGGTTATACTTGATTTTGAGCTTCAAAATCAATCTAAATCCTGACTTCAATCCCCAAATTGGAGCCTAATTCAGACACAAAACTTGATGCCCGGTAAACCCCCCCCAGAAATCATCCATTTTGATCCAAATTTGGGATATAATTTCCCATTTAATTCGAATCTAGGGCTTATTATTTCATTCCGTTTTTTTGCTAATTCCGGTGGCTAGAGGAGACGGTAGCAAGCGGGGTCAGTGGCAAACGGATGGCGTGAACCTGGCGGTTCGAACGGCACCAACCACGCTGGCTGCCGCGACCGGTGGACGGAGAAACGGTGGTCGACAGCTCGCGGCAAGGGTTAGGAGAGCCCAACCCCGCGCATGTGGTCGTCACGCGCCAGCGCGTGACGCGCAGGCTGGCTCTCCCCCCCCCCCTTTTATTTATTTATTTACAGTTTTTTTTAATTCTTTTCCTTTTTTACTGTTTTTGACCCCCTTTTGTTGTTGTTTTCTCTCTCTTTTTCACATAATTATTACCTTGTTTTATTTATATAACACCATTATTAATATTTTTTCTTTTTTTACTTTAATAAATGGGTTTCAACCTAAAATGGGCTTTATTAAAAAGTGGGCTTTTTAAAAATGGTTTTTTTATTAAAAATTGTTTTTTTTATAAAAGAATGGGCTTTTAAGATGATTTTTATTATTTTTATTTTTAATTCTTTTTTCCAATTTTTGCTTTCTTTTTTCTTTAATTAAAAGTTAGGGTGAAAATTTAGTGACAACAACTGCCCCTCTT
This sequence comes from Hibiscus trionum, assembly GCA_030270665.1. Lineage (NCBI taxonomy): Eukaryota > Viridiplantae > Streptophyta > Magnoliopsida > Malvales > Malvaceae > Hibiscus > Hibiscus trionum. The sequence continues at coordinate 30,771,109 of BSYR01000026.1, read as the reverse complement.
TGCTTAACTTTGTGAAACAAAGATAAAGCAAAGACAAAAAAGACACAAATTTCCACCTAATTTACTGATTGGTTCCATTCTCCGAATGCCCGAACGGATAGGCGTGCTCTATTCTCCTAATTCTCGAATAGCTGAGCCTGGTTCCATTCTCCAAATGCCCGAACGGATAGGCTGGTTCTATTCTCCTTATGCCCGAATAGTTGAGCTGGGTTCCATTCTCCAAATGCCCGAACGGATAGGCTGGTTCTATTCTCCTTATGCTCGAATGGTTGAGCTGGACTTCTATTCTCCAAATGCCCGAACAGATAGGCTGGTTCTATTCTCCTTATGCTCAAATAGTTGAGCTGGACTTCCATTCTCCAAATGCCCGAACGGATAGGCTGGTTCTATTCTCCTTATGCTCGAATAGTTGAGGTTGGTTCCATTCTCCAAATGCTAGAACGGATAGGCTGGTTCTATTCTCCTTATGCTCGAATAGTTGAGCTGGGTTCTATTATCCCAAAATGCCTAAACAAATTAGCTGAGTTTTGTCCTCCCAAATTCTCAAATAGGCCAAGTCTTCTGAAAGCTTTCATCCTCCTTATGCTTGAATGAATAAGCAGACTCCATTGTCCTTTTGCCTAAACAGATAGGCAAATTCTCTTAAGCACTTCATCCTCCTTGTGATTGGATGAATAAGAAAACTCCATTCTCCTTTTGCCTGAACGAATAGGCAAATTTTCTTAAACATTTCATCCTCTTTATGCTTGGATAAATAAGCAAATTCTCATTTGAACAGATCTTCCATGTACCTAAAAAACAAAATGCAACATGCAATTTGATGCGCGTGCCCCGAGGGATGTCTAAAACATGAATGCATGACGGGTTTTCCTTTTAAACTTCTTTTACTTAGACTATTTTCTTAATTTTGATGAAATTCTGGTTACCGAGACCAACGCGATTAATCATGAACTTTCTCTTCTAAACTTGTGTCAATCAAAACGATTTGCTTCACTCTTTTTTCAACCCTTCTTGGCCTTTTGGCTTTGAATTCACCATCCTCTGAGATAAGGCCATCTCATTTGCTTTGAATTCACTCGTGAGTTATGAACAACTCTGACTCTTCCTTATTTTCTGATTTTCTGCTGATTGGTTCAATCCAATTCTTACTTCTTATGAGTCGACATTTTCGTATTCAGGGATGCACACCCTAAGTCAAGTTTTGATCTTGAAAGGCCGCTTCTATTGTCATGTAAAGGGAGTTGGTGACTAAGAGATGCTATTCAAGCGTTCAAACAGTCATATAGATCTTCTTCCTTTTAAAAGTTTCGCACAAAGGCTTTTCCTTTTCTTCTTTGAACATTTTAACACCATATGCCCCAAATAAATAATTATGGAACACTTCATAGTCTCTGAACTTTTCAAAACATTCTCAAAGTAATTCTCAAAAATCTTTTGCATATATAAACAATTGTCAAATCCATTAATCAGTATTTCAAAGAAAGATGCTAACAAAGATAGGGAAAGAAACAAGAAAGCAAGAAAAATCCATGGATCAAATTTCTTAATGTTGTGGCAAACAAAAGAAGATTTATAAAAAGGGAGGGAAACAAGTATTCAAATAACAATAGTCCAAACTTCTCCTTTCAAACGCCAGAAGTAATCTTGAATGTCACCAGTGTCGAAAAAGCCTTGAGTACAGCGCATGATCTGTGGAGCCTCAAAATTTGTCAAATTATCTGAGCCACCCTTTATGGGTTTTATACTCAGACACTCCCTTGGTTTCAAAATGTCCTTTGCGGGTTTTCATTTTGAACCCTCCTTTTTCTTTTCCTTTTCTCTTTCTCCTTGTTCTTTTTTTTCTCTTTTTTTCTTTTCTCTTCTTTTTCTTTTTCTTTTTCTTCTTCTTTCTTCAAGCATAGTACTTCTTAACAGTATTAGAGTTTACCGAGTTTTTGACGGGGTTGCCCACATACATGTTCGTATCGTTGTTCAATATGCATATAAAGTGAATGGTAACTTTTCATGCCAATCTTTAAATGTATCAGTCATCTTTGCAACTATCTTCTTAATATTCTTATTGGCTGCTTCTACTGCTCCATTCATCTTTGGGCGATATACTATTGAATTATGATGTTTGATGTTGAACTGCTCACAGACCCCAGCAATCATTCGATTATTGAGATTAGATGCATTGTCAGTAATTATGCTTTCTAGTAGACCATATCGACAAATGATTTCCTCCTCTAAAAACTTGCATACAGTGGATCTAGTTACATTTGCATATGAGGCTGCTTCCACCCACTTTGTGAAGTAATCGATAGCTACCAAAATAAAACGATGACCATTTGATGCTTTCGGATGAATCTGCCCAATAACATCTATGCCTCACATTGAGAAAGGCCATGGAGACGACATGACATAAAGACACTGAGGAGGCGTATGAACCTTGTCAGCATATATTTGGCACTTGTGGCATTTACGGGAATAATTAATGCAATCCCCTTCCACTATCGACCAATAATATCCTAAGCGTATAATTCCTCTTGTCATAGTGAAACCACTAGGATGGGTTTCACAAATTTCTTCATGAACTTCTTCCAAAATCAATTGCACTTCTTTTGCATCTACACACCTTAGTAGTACTTGGTCTCGACTTCGTTTGTAGAGGATATCCCCATCAAGTATGTATTCTGATGCCATTTTCCTGATCATTTTCTTTTCATTCTCTGAAGCATGTGCTGGGTATTGTTGCAGCTTTAAGTACTGTAAGATGTTGTGTAACCACAGTAAGCCATCTTATTCTTCTTCTTCTACATTATAACAATATGTTGGGGACTCCATCATTTATAAGTTAATGGGTATCATCTCAGAACCTTCACTTGCTTTAAACGTAACAGCTAAGGTAGCTAACGTGTCAACCATCTGGTTGTCTTCTCTTGGGAGATACTTAAAAGTAATCGCCTCGAACTCTCTAGCTAACTCGAGAACAAATTATGATATTCTATCAGTTTTGCATCTTTGGTTTCCCATTCACCACGGGTTTGGTAAATGATCAAAGCTGAATCCCCATAGACTCTCAACTTTTGGATTTTTCTATTAATGGCTTCCCTTAGGCCCATTATGCAAGCTTCGTATTCTGCCATGTTATTGGTGCAGAAGAATTTCAAACGGTAGGTAAAAGGATAATGATCACCTTCTGGCGAAACCAAAACTGCCCCAATACCTCACCCCAAAGCATTTACATCACCATCAAAATTCATGACCCAAGATTATGTTGGTGACTCTTCATCTTCCATAATACACATTAAATCCTCGTCGAGGAAACTGAAATCTAATGCCTCATAATCGTCTTGTGCACTACTGGCAAGAAAATCTGCTATGGCACTTCCCTTTTTACCGCTTTCTGATTCACATACTAGATGTCATATTCAAAAAGCAACATTTGCCATCGCGCTATTCTTCCTGATAATGTTGGAGCTTCCAACATAAACTTCAATGGGTCTAGCCGTGAGATCAACCATGTGGTGTGATACAACAAATACTGCCTAAGCCTTTTAGTGGCCAACACCAAAGCACAACATACCTTTTCAATTGGCGTATATCTTGTTTCACAGTCAGTAAACTTCTTGCTCACATAATATATCACCCTTTTCTTTCTTCCAGTTTCGTCGTGCTGTCCTAGTACACAACCCATTGAATTTTCAAATACCGTCAAATAGAGTATTAACGGTTTCCCTGAAACGGGTGGCATTAACACTGGGGGATTAGTTAGCTGCTCCTTGATCTTTTCTATAGTTCCTTGATCTTCATTACAAGTACTTGGGTTGTTCTTTCTATGCAATCTGAATATTGGGCCACACTTATTTGTAAGTTGAGAGATGGAACGAGCTATGTAATTCAACCTTCCCAAGAATCCACGAACTTGATTTTCTGTCTGAGGAGGTGGGAGCTCTTGTATGGCATTTATCTTGTCTGGGTCGATTTCAATTCTCCTTCTGCTGACTATGAAGCCTAACAATTTCCCAGAAGTAACCCCAAATGTGCACTTGGCAAGATTAAGCTTTAACTGGAATTTTCTTAATCTTTGAAAATTCTTACTCAAGTTCATCAGATGCTCTTCTTTAGTTCTGGATTTGGAAATCATATCATCCACATAAACTTCTATTTCCTTGTGCATCATGTCATGGAAAAGAGTGACCATAGCTCTCTGATACGTTGCCCCTGCGTTCTTCAATCCGAAGGGCATTACCTTATAGCTAAAGGTTCCCCAAAGTGTTACAAGAGTATTCTTCTCCATGTCCTCTGGGCACATCTTGATTTGATTATAACCGGAAAATCCGTCCATGAATAAGAAAAGGGAATGGCCAGTTGTATTGTCGACCAAGGTGTTGATATATGGAAGTGGAAAGTTATCTTTAGGGCTTGCTTTGTTGAGATCCCTGTAATCGACGCACATTCTTACTTTTCCATCTTTCTTAGGCACTGGGACGATGTTTGCCACCCATTCTAGATACTTAGCTATTTTGAGGAATCCTGCATTGTACTGCTTCTTGACTTCATCTCTAATTTTCAAGAGTGTATTAGCCTTCATTCTTCTGAGCTTTTATTTTACAGGCTCCCATCCTTCTCTTATAGGAAGCCTATGCATGGAAATATCTGTGTCAAGTCCATTCATATCTTGGTATGACCAGGCAAAGATGTCCTTGTATTCTTGTAGAAGTTCAATCAAATGCTGCAGTGTCTCAACTGAGATGGTGGTACTAATCTAGACTTCGCGCTTTTCTTCTTCGGTCCCAAGATTCAAAACTCTAACTCTTCTTTGTGGGGGGAAATTTGCTTTTCCTCCCCTTCTACCATTCTAAGCAAATCATCTGACAAGTCATACCCTTCTTCATCATTAGCACTCTCAACTTCTACTAAACATAGCGACAACTCAAAATTAACCTTGAAATCTGATTCAGAGTCATTTGGACCATTGATATATAAAAACCTGCAAATAAAAGGAGACAAAATATATATGTATACCAAGAAAGAGAAAATAAATGAAATGATATGATTTGTTATGTTTTTAAGGTTTGTTTTTGCTTTTGGGGGGGTTTTTATGATCTTTTGGTGTTTTTGGCTTTGGTGAAAGAAAGTTTTCCACAATATGTAATTGGGGAAAAATACATCTTTTATTGAAATTCCAATAATGGTTTTGACAATAGACCCTTTTTACATAAGATCTCTAATTACCCCAGGGTCTAAGGGTAAAAGAATTGGTTTTGAGGATTACTCTGAGGCAGTCTTAAAAACTCCGAGGACCATTTCCACGGTCCAGTTCATCAATTCAGGGCAAGGGCGAATCTTGGTCAAAAATTTGTTTTCTTCTTCTTCTTTTTCAGTGATGGCATTGATACTTGAATTCTTAAAAACCTCGCATAGGTCATTCTTTCCTTTCTCCTCCTCATCGAAGCGGGCATTAGGGTCTAAAAGCCCTTCAATCTTGAAAATGGTGCTTAGGGGTTGATATGTCATGGACTCCCCTTCAACTTCTTATTCTTTCCGCTTCATCTTCGTGCTTTCCTGCTGCTTCTCGGCTTTCTTTTTCCATTTATCGGGCTTAAAGCCCAAACCGAATCGATCCCTTTTCACAGGGATCACCACATGATAAGGCCCTCTTCGCCTTTCTTCTTTAACCTCATCTCTTAGTTTCGTGAAGGAGATTTCTTCCGTAGCACACACACTTGCTTCGTGCTCTATATCTCCCTTCTCAAAGAACACAAGTTCCTTGCTATTCATCTTGGCTTGAATCATCGGTTTAAACTCTAGGCAACACTAGATTTCATGTCCTTCAGCCCCATGATACTTACAGTATAGTCTTTCATCTTCCTTCATCTTCAGGTTGTCCTCCTTCAATATCTCGGCTGCTACTAACTGATCCCACACCCAAATCATAGGTGTTTTAATTTCCTCAACATTCTTTTTGATCATCCTCTTCTCTTCCTCGAGCATTGCGTTCACCTCTGTCTTTCGGTGATTTGGCAGCGGGTTTCCTTTTTCCTCAAAAGTTTCAAATACCAACATGTCTAATTTTCTCATATCATCTACCACCTCTTGAATGTAGTGCAATTTTCGATAGTGTGCCCCTTACTCCTGCATGATATTCACATTGCGCCTTCTCATCATACCAGGATGGGTAGGGAGGTGAGAATGGAGGAACATGTCTTGGTAACACCATATGTGATTTGACCAAATCTACAAACAGCTCTGCATAAGTCATTGGGATAGGAGGAAAATAAGGTCTCGAATTCCCTTGATATCTTCGCTCTCCTTTTGAGGCGTTTGCAACCGTCGGAGCTGGGGTATTAGGCTTGTTGAACACCACGCCTGTCGAGTAGTTGGGATTGTAGGCATTCGTTGCATTGACTTCATTGTTGTCCTTATTAGGCTTGTTGAACACCACACATGTCTTGGTATTAGGCTTGTTGAACACCACCTCTTCTTAGTTTCCCAACTGTCCAATCTTCCGCTCTTCATGGCTGCGAGAATCAGTTCGCCATTCATCAGCATGTCCGTAAAGCTCTCGTGGTGTTTTTGCTCCATTCCTTGTAAGACTAGACGGATTGGAACCATGTCTGAAACATGCTTATATTGCTCACTAAAGGCTCTGGATAGGTCTCTCCATGATTTGATGTTTACTCAACTTAACTGTGAGTACCAACGTTGAGCGGCACCTACTAGGATGTCTTGAAAGCAATGAATGAGCAACTTCTCATTGTCGAGGTACATGGACATCTTTCTGCAGTACATGGTTAGATGTGCTGACGGGCATGTGGTCCCATTAAATTTCTCAAAGTCGGTGATCTTGAATTTCGGTGGCACAACCAAGTCAGTTACCCAGATCAGATCCTTGGCATCCATTCCACCATAAGTAGTTCCATCTTGGAAGGACTTGAACATTCCTTCTAACTTCTAGAACTTCTCTTCCAACTTCTTTTCGGTTCGAGCTTTATCAGCAACTTCATCGAGGTTAGTCACCTCGTAATTGTTGGCTTCCACATGTCAGCTATAGGAATGGGTGTTTTGGCCTTGATAGCAGCCTCCTTTCTAAAAGTTACCCCTGGGAATCGAGGAATGGCAGAAGTAGTTCCCCCTTCTTCGTCCGCATTTGGGTCCTTGAATCCAAGCAATGCAGCTATCGAACTGATCGTCTTTTGGTGGACCGCTTCAACTTGTTGTTTCATGTCAACTTCCATTTTTTCCAGCTTGTCCTAAATGTTCTTTTGATTTGCCTCCAAAGTTGCCAACTGTTCTTCAGAGTTCATGGCTCGGGTTTGGGCTCATGTGCCGTATTTATGGGTTGTCTTAGCATATTTGGATGTTATGTTGTTTTTATTATTAAGTTAGTTTATGCATAAATGAATTCACAAAAAAACAATCAACAAAGCAAACAAGGTAATGCAAATGCATGAATGCAGTCGAAGGTGTTGAGTTCCTAAAAGTCCTATATTTTACCCCTCATTTATCCTTATTTTTGTTGCACTCAAGCATGTTTAATTGCATTTTAGGCTAGTTTTTGCATTTACATCACATTTAGATAAAACTGCACAAATGCTGCTGAAATTGGTCATTTATCCGATACTATTTTCGTGACAATCTTAATCAATTTATTAAAACTCTTTCTTCCTTATGTGGAGATAGTTAAAGGATAGAAGTATTCTAGTCCCTGTGGAGACGATATCCGATACTCCAGTATCACTTTACTACTTGCGTCATGTACACTTGCACTATTTGCGATAGTCTTATTTACACGCAACAGAAGGGCCATCAATTCCATTGAAAATCTTTTCATAAAAGGAAACTCTTTATTAAATACGAATGTTTTATTACAACTTTTGGAATTACAAATATTTCTCTGCTCGAACGCCTAACTCCTTGATTTCTTCAACTAGCCACATGAATCTTGGTCCCACTTCTCCGAGGGGCTTGACGTACTACCGAAGGGCTGCGGCCTCGGTCGCTAATTTTGTCACTGCTTGGTTCTCCTCCTTTTTAAGAGCTTTCCATTCATAATTGAACAACTTTCCACAATCAACCCCTTCTGATATGAAATGATGCACATGCAAAATAAACAAGATAATAAAAAAAGATCAACAAGCAAGAACAAACAAAAGAAACATAAAAAAATGATCAAAAACAATTAAAAACATTTTAAATGCATGATAATTATGGGCTGACATTCCAACATTTCAGGTCGTGTCCCCACGGATTACTTGTGACTCAACACCCTAGGCTTTCCGCATGGCTCTATTAAGGGTAGGCTCTAAATTCTCAAACTTGGTTTAGTTCTAAAAAGGTACCCGAGTTGTCCTTGCTGTCCTCTACTAAGAGTAGCAAGGCCCTCGATTCTCACCCATTATAGGCTGCAAATAGATCGAGTTCAACTCAGGAGGACTCACCACTGAAGCCTTCTCGAAGAATCAATACCTTACGAAGGCAAATGGGTTGAGTCCGGAAGGTACTTTGCGATAGTCATACGAAGACTCTATATTCTTACATGAGCAAATCGTGTTCCCCCCACTTAAAATGAACGAGACAAAGCTCGGGAATAGAGCTTGGAATTAAGTCTTAAATGCGTAAAATAGAGCCATATTCATGTAAACGGACAAATAAATAGAACCTATGGTAACTTGCAAATTCCATATTTAAAAAAAAATGTTTTTTGAAAACCATTAAAAGCAATTTGTGGCCTGACCTTTATTTGTTTTTATTTTTAAAAAAACAAAAACACCTCCCTAGTGGAGTCGCCAAGCTGTCGCAACCGCCTTTTTACGGGAGGCTTCGACTATTTTGGAAAACTTTTACAAAATCAACGGAATCACTACCAATCTTTTTTGAAAAAGTGTGATTGAATCACTTTTAAAAATACGGTTATTTTAATAAAACGTTTTGTTTTAATAAAACAACGGTTTTGGTTTGGGAAAAATCAAAATATAGGTTCGGGGTTCGGTTACGCGTGGGGAAGGGTTAGCATCCCCACGACGCCAAAAATTGGTACCTAATTGGTTTTAAAATCATTTTCAAAACTGGAATTTGCAAGTTCACAATGGTTCGACTTTACTTGTCCGTTTAATGAATATTAGTCTATTTTAACGGCCTTATCCCCCGGGAGATAAACTATAATCACCGCCAACATTTCTGGCGCTAACCCGTCATTTCCATTTGATACGACACCGCATTAAATTATGTTTTCACTTTTCAAGCAACAAAGAAGTTTAAGTGCGTTGAGCGTTTTATTCAATTCTAGGTTCGATTATTAAAAGCCCTAAAAAACATCTAAGTCTTTTATTCCTAAGTTAAGTTTTAAGTATGTTTAAGTGTATTTTATTTTTTAATGAAGAACATTTTTCAACAAAACAAAGTCTCTATCTACGCTTTAGTCCCTAATCCTAAGTTTTCAGTTATATCTAAAACAAGCAAGCAAACTTTTATTCTTTTGATTTGTATCCTTTTTTATTATTCCTTTTAAAAGCTTTTATTTTTACTTTTAATTATTTTTATTATTTTCTAAGCTAAAACTATTTTTTACATTTTTTTACTTTTCATTTTTTATGTTTTTTACCTTTTCATTTTTTTATGTTTTCTCCTTAAAAGATTTTTATTCCTTTTAAACTCATTTTCATTCTTTACATTTTTAAGTTTTAAAACAACCTATTTCTAAAATAAACTTTATTTTTCTAAGAATTCTTTTTTAAAAGTTTTTTCTCTTTTCAAATATTTATTTTTATCCTAGCCCCCTAACTTTATTTAAAACTCTTTCTATTTTTCTTTAAAAAAACATAATTCTTTTTCCTTTTTCTTTAAAAAACATCTTTATTTTTCCTTTTAAAATCTGTTTTTACCCATCTACTATTTAAAACTAATTTTCACAAAAAATCTCTTTTTTATTTTCTAAAATTAAACCCTTTATTATTTTACCTCACATTATTACTTTTTCCTATTAAACCCTAAATTCAACTTTTTCTAATTAATATCATTTATTCATTTTTATCCATGCATTAAAAAAGATCCAAAACACCTTTTAAATTAAATCCTTACATTTCTAAAGATCAAAATCACTTTAACAACATTTTTATAATCATGCAAAAAGTTTAAGTTCAAACCTGAAATTTTAACGAAATTTAAAACAAAAAGTTAGCGAAATCGCGAACAATTTTCCAACCACGTGAAAGCAAGCTAAAAAGCACAAACAAAACACCAAAAATTCAACAAAAAACAACAATAAAATCAACATAAAAAACAAAGAGAGGATAAAAAATTTATCGAGAAATCGACGAACGATGAACTCGAACTAAAGCTTCTTGAAATGCTTCGAGCCACCTCAGGAAAATTGCTTCAAACTCGAATTTCTCCTCCGAAAATTTCCAGCCAACTCAAGAAAAAATCAGAGAATTTTTCTGATTTTTCTTAAACCCCTTTTAGTGTTTTTCTCTCAAATTTGGTGTGTAGAACAAGTGGGTGAGGGGGGTTTTATACTTTATTTTGAGCTTCAAAATCAAGCTAAATCTCGAATTCAATCCCCAAATTGGAGCCTAATTCAGACACAAAACATGATACCCGGTAAAACCCCCAAGAAATCATCTATTTTGATCCAAATACAGGATAAAATTTCCCATTGAGTTCGAATCTAGGGCTTATTATTTCGTTTCGGTTTTTTGCTAATTCCGGTGCTACAGGCGACGGCGGCAAGCGGGGTCAGTGGAAAACGGACGTCAGCAACCAGACGGTTCAAACGGAACCAACCACGCCGACTGAAGCGACCGGTGGACGGAGAAACGATGGTCGGCAGCTCGCGGCAAGGGTTTGGAGAGCCCAGCCCCGCGCGCGTGACGCGCGGGCTGGCTCTCCCTTTTTATTTATTTATTTACTTTTTTTATTTCTTTTCCTTTTTTTACTGTTTGACCCCCTTTTGTTGATGTTTTTTATCTCTCTCTTTTTTTCACTTAATTATTACCCTATTTTATTTATTAAAAACCATTATTAATATTTTTCTCTTTTTTTCTTTTTTTTTTTACTTTTTACTTTAATAAATGGGTTTCAACCTAAAATGGGCTTTATTAAAAAGTGGGCATTTTGAAAATGGGTTTTTATTAAAAATTGTTTTTTTATTAAACAATGGGCTTTTAAAAGGATTTTTATTATTTTATTATTTTTAATTCTTTTTTCCAATTTTTTCTTTCTTTTTTTTTTCTTTTATTAAAAGTTAGTGTGAAAATTTAGTGACAATGGATGTCATCTAAGGAGTTGAAGGAGATGAAAACGCAACTTCAGGAGTTGCTTGATCGAGGGTTCATAAGGCCAAGTGTCTCACCTTGGCGTGCACCGGTCTTGTTTGTAAAGAAGAAAGAAAGCACGATGCGTATGTGTATATATTATCGGCAACTGAACAAGTTGACGATTAAGAACAAGTACCCTTTGACAAGGATTGATGATTTGTTTGATCAGTTTCGAGGTGCTTTAATGTTTTCGAAGATTGACTGAGGTCTGGATGTTATCAACTGAAGGTTAAGGATGTAGATGTACCTAAGCAAGCTTTTCGGACAAGGTACAACCATTATGAGTTCTTAGTGATGTCGTTTGGGTTGACAAATGCATCAGATGCATTCATGGATATGATGAATCGTATGTTTCATGAGTTCTTAGATCATTTGTGGTAGTTTTTATCGATGATATTCTCATGTACTCACGTACCGAGGAGGATCATGATAAGCATTTGAGGATTGCGTTACAAGTATTGTTGGAGAATCAGCTTTATGCTAAGCTGAGCAAGTGCGAGTTTTGGCTCAAGGAAGTTATCTTTCTAGGACATGTAGTGTCGGCCGAGGGTATTCGAGTTGACCCACACAAGGTTAAGGCAGTGATGAATTGGAAAACACCTAAATTGGTGAAAGAAGTGTGTAGTTTTCTTGGTTTGGTTGGATATTATCGAAGGTTTGTTAAGGGTTTCTCTAAGATTGTTGTTTCGTTGACTAAATTGTTGCAAAAGAATGTTCGCATTGAATGGACGGATGTTAGGCAACAAGCTTTCGAGAAGATGAAGGAAGTTTTGACGCAAGCTTTTGTCTTGATTCAACCAGAATCAGGTAAGGAGTTTGTGGTTTATAGTGATGTGTCATAAGTTGGCCTAGGTTGTGTGTTGATGCAAGGTGGGAAGGTTGTAGCATATTCATCTAGACAATTGAAGGTGCATGAGCGGAACTATCCTACTCATGATCTAGAGCTTGTTGCAGTCGTGTTTGCCTTGAAGATTTGGAGGCACTACATTTACGGTGAAAAGTGTGTGGTTTACACCGATCATAAAAGTTTGAAGTATCTAATGTCTCAGAGGGAGTTGAATCTTAGGCAACGAAGATGGTTGGAGTTGCTTATGGATTATGATCTGACGATTGAGTACCATCCTGGAAAGGCCAATGTTGTGGTCGATGCCTTGAGTAGGAAGGTGGTTGTTGAGTTGAGAGTCATGGTTGCTCAGTTGAGATTATCGAGGTGATGGTGGGTTGATAGCCGAGTTACAAGTGAAACCTTCCTTAAATCAGTTAATTAAGGATAAACAGTTGCTTGATGATTCTTTGGTGCCTCATGTTCAAGATATAACTGATGGTATTGCAACAAATTTATGTTTCAAAGATGATCATGTCTTATGCTTTTAAAGTCAGATAGTTGTGCCGGAGGATGTCGAGTTGAGGCGCACTATTTTGACTGAAGCTCATAGCAGTCCTTTTGCTATGCATCCTGGTAGTACAAAGATGTATCCTGGTTTGAAAGATGAGTACTATTGAATTGGGTTGAAAAAGGATGTTGTTGATTTTGTGAGCAAGTGTATGGTTTGTCAACGTATGAAAGCTGAGCATCAGTTTCCTTCGAATTTGTTGCAACCTTTGAAGATACCGGAATGGAAATAGGAAAGGATTACGATGGATTTTGTGTCTGGATTGCCTTTGACACCATCAAAGAAGAACTCCATTTGGGTGATTGTAGATCGTCTTACAAAGTGTGCGCATTTCTTGGCTGTGCATACTACGTATATGTTGGATAGGCTAGCAGAGTTGTATATTCCTAAGATTGTGCGTTTTCATGGTGTGCCTAAGTCTATAGTGTCGAATAGAGATCCGAAGTTTACATTGAGGTTTTCGGAGTAATTACATCAAGCGTTGGGTACGCGCTTGAATTTCAGCACTTCATATCATCCTCAGACGGATGGACAGTCGGAGCGAGTTATCTAGGTGCTGGAGGATATATTGAGATGTTGTGTGATAGATTTCCAAGGTTCTTGGGAAAAGTAGTTGCCCTTGGTAGAATTTGCCTATAGTAATAGTTTCCAAGCAAGTATACAAATGGCTCCGTATGAAGCTTTGTATGGAAGAAAGTGTAGAACGCCTCTTTTTTGAGTGGAAGCGGGGCAAAAGTTGGTTTCCTTGCCGGATTTGCTTAAGGGAACAACTAAGAATGTGAAACTCATATGTGAGCGGTTGAAGGCTGCTTCGGATCCCCAAAAGTTTTACACAGATATAAAGCGTAGGAAGATTGAGTTTGTGGTTGGAGATCGCTTGTTCTTGAAGGTATCACCTTGGAATAAGGTGATGAGATTTGGACATAAGGGCAACCTTAGTTCAAGGTTTATTGGACCTTATAAGGTTGTGGAGCGAGTTGGTCCTATTGCATATCGGTTGAGGTTGCCTCCCGAATTGGAGAAAATTCATGATGTGTTTCACATTTCAATGTTGCGAAGGTATAGATCGGATTCATCTCATGTGATGCCTGTTGAGGAGATTAAGTTTAATCCAGATTTATCTTATGACGAGGAACCAGTGGGGATCCTTGATTCTAGTAGCAAAGTTCTTTGTGGTAAAATGATTGAACTTGTGAAGGTGTTGTGGCGACAACGAGGAGTTGAGGAGGCCACGTGGGAGAGCAAGGTGGACATGTTGAACTATTTTCCGCATTTTTTTTCTTCAGGTAAAATTTCAAGGACAAAATTTCGTAAGTGGGGGAGAGTTGTAACACCTGGGTTTTGGGCATAGATGTTTTAAGCATCGGTTTAGGTTAGTCGAACCTAGAGTTGGAGATTCGAGCTTTTAGAAACGGTTCAGGGAAATCATGGTTCGGGATAAGGTGAAAATATGGTAAAATTTTCTAAAATTATCTAAAATCATATAGATGGGCTTGGTAAAATCAATTTTACAAAATATATTTTGGGACGTGTACATTTTGGGCAGTAACCGAAATGTAAAGATTTAAAACTGTGGAAAAAGTGTAATTTTCAAAGGATAGTCAAATTCTTAGAATCCTTAGGGAGCTTTTTGGCAATTAAGCCTTTTCTTTTAAATGGCATGTGATTATAATGTTTTAATTAAAGTTAAAAACGGAGGTTTTATTAAAAAAGAGGAAGTTATTTTGTTAATCCATTTATTGACGTAACTTTTCCATTTCTCATTTTCTCTTCAGCCACTCATTCTCTCCTTTCTCTCAATTTTCATAATTCCTTTTCACTCATTTTCTCTTTTGATTTACAACTCTTTTCCAAAGATTTTTCTCAAAGATTTACAAGATTTCCTTTAAGCTTCAAGAGTTGAAAACTTGCCAATTGGAAGAAAAGCAAGGATTGGAGGTAATTTCCTGCTACTCCTCTAATCAATGTTCTTTAATGAAATTCCAAAGTATTTGACTCTTGAATTGTGTTTTTAATTGAGGTTTTAATGTTGATTTGGTAAAAATATCAAAATCTTTCTAAAAGAGGAAATAAAATGTGATTTTCGTACTTGCTTTATTTTGCTTCAGTTGAGATGGTTTCTAATCATGTTTTGGAAGATTATTGATGTTGATAATGAGTTTTGATCATAATAATCTCGAAATCATTGAGATCTCTAATTGTTTAGGTTGTTAGTTTTGGGTTTTTGGCTTGGAAATGTGAAATCTAAGTTGTTGGAGGTATAAGGATGATATTACGAACTTTTTGGATGTTAATTTATGGTTAAAATAAGATAGAAATGTTTGCTGATGGCCGCATTGAGTTTAGTGATCAATCGAAGGTGAATTCGGTTGTTCCGGGTGGGTATTTTGGTGCATGTGGGTAGAGCTGCTGGTTTTTAGTGTTTTACTGGTGGTTTTAATGAATTGAGATGCATTAATCCTTTGTTCTTGTGTGGCATAAACATGGGAGGATTCTTTGGAAGCATTTGTCGAAGTTTCGGGGACTTCAGACGCTTGTTTTTCGCGTTGGCAATTGAGGTTTCGCAAGTCGGTGAGTATGCTTGTATGCTTACGCTCTCTTTTGTCCATCAATGTAGATAACTAGGTGTTTGGATGCAACAACTTGCAAGGGAATCCTAAGAGCCTTCACTTTTGAAATATTTTTCAGTTATGAACTAGAGTAATAAGGGCAATGGGGAATTTTATGTTTTTCTTGGGTGATGTGTATGGACACCCTTTGAGCATGTTTTATTTATGATTTTATAATTGTAAAAGGCCTTTAATTGGTGTTTGGAGTTTTGGTTTTAGTTTTGACTCTTTTGGTGGATTATATGTTAGGTTGCATGCCTTTAGTTTTCCATTGATGCAATTGCCCATGATTTGTTGCTAAATATGTTGCATATGTTTGAGGAATAATGTTTATGTATGATGTATGCATGTTAGAAACATGTTGGATTGGTTTAGGATTGCTTTTAGAGTGAAAAACCAGCAAAATCTCTCATTACAGACCCAAGTGTTTCGAAACACTCGAGCCTGTATCGAAACGGTGTGCCTGAAATGACCTTAGGGTTTCGAAACGGACAAGGTCAGTACCGGTACGATTTGCTACTAGAAACCATGGTTTTGAAACACCTCAAGGGAGTTTCGATACGAGCTCATGTTTTAGAACATGGTTTTAGTGTTTCGAAACAGGTGACAGTTATGTTAGTTGATGGAATGTTCTGATGTTCTGATTCTTTGCGTTTTAGTCCCTAAATGTTGTGGATGCAGTTGAATGTGCATGAATGATTATTTTGAGTTGAGATTTGACTGAGATGCATGTAATGAGACTAATTAAAGGACGGTAACACAAAAATGGCTTAAGACCCTGCGAATGGGAAAATTACAAAATTGTCCCTAAAAACCGTAATTGGATGAAATTGATGTATGATTGAGTTGTGTTTGATCCGCTGCAATGTTAAACACATGGGAACCTAATTTGCATCTAGATAAGATAAAAAGAAAAAAAATAGGGTTGTTTATTGAGGTAAACCGGGGAACTTCAATTTTCCCCGTGTAACTCGTTCAGTTCGGTCTACCGGTTAGGCTGGGTCGAGGGGGTTACACTCATCCTTCCTTTTTCTTCATTTTCGTCACGACATCTCCTGCCCTAGCAGCATGTAAATCTACAAAAGTGCCAAACATGCATCAAAGAGTACCTTTTCCATAGAATATACAACATATCAAGATTAAAGGCATAAATGATGAAATCAATACATGAAGGGCCATAATGTAGCTCAAATGGGTGTAGGTTGAGTGATAATTTCCATGTAATAGGGGTAAAAATATAGGACTTTTGGGCACTTATCACATCCCAAAACTCGAACTATTGCTTTTCCTCAAGCAATGCAAACCATCAATTGACAAACCTTAATTTTTATAAACCGTCTCCTTAGTCTTACTTTTCCTTCTCTCTTCAAACCATGGCTATGACCATTCTTGGTCCTTAATGCGTTGGATGCCTTAGGAATTCCCTGGGGTCAAGCTATAGGAAATAGTGAGCAAATTATGACAAGGTTATTGTATGGGTTCTAGGTAAACACTTAAGCATTAAACTACTTAACTTTGGTATTTTCTTTTCTTTTCTCTATTTTCTTTCACCAACTTTTTATAAGCATTCTAACCTACTAGAGCCAGTTTTGGGCACCTCTAGTGATTAGCCTAGAGCCGGTTTCGGACACCTCTAGGGCTTCCTTAAGCTAGAGTCAGTGTTAGGCACCTCTAACTTTTTACCCAAAATTTTCTTTCTAAGCTAGTCTACGCCCTAAGTGTACTAGAACTCCTTAAATCATACAAGTCATAAAAGTCTCAAAAGTTCTAATAGCAATTTCCTAAGTTATATTCCTTAAGCATCCTAGAATTAAAGGCTTTAAACAGTTCTAAATAATGGTAAGAAGAGAGAGTTCTATTGCCAAGTAAGAAGATTTAATTAAAATTAAACTAAGGCAAATGATAAAAAGTACTGACGAGGCATAAGCTATATTCGGTTAAGGTAATGCAGTAAAAAAATTTGGACATGTAAGAAACAGAATTCCATAGCAATTATATTAGAATGTCGCGGCATGGCCTTGTCGTGGCAGCTGAACCTACACCCCCAAACTCAAATCAAGCATTGCCCTCAATGCTTACTTTGCATACATTAAGATAGGAAAAATTAGCACACAAAAAATATAAGGGCATTAAAAACAAGCGGCATAAGAAGAGGAATTTAGATGGATGGTGATTTGGAAGTTTCATCTTCCTCGTCACTTTCGTTCTGCAATATCAGCCTCTTTAGTTCGGATGTCGCGTGCTTGACTCGTTTAGATTCACGGGGTGATTGGATGCGTGATGGTGGGGTGGGCTTTGTTGTCGGGGCAGTAACCTCCTCGTCTCTAGAGTCTGGGCCGATTTCATCCATGTTTGCTACCTTGAGTTTTAGTACCTCAAAAACTCGGTTGACATAATGATTGGTGTCGGAACAACTTGAGGCAGCGTGGTATGGAGATCCGGCAAGTGTGTCCAAGCCAGCCTTGTCCATGCCTTTGCTTGCCGCGACAGATAGAGTGTCAGAGGCCACGGTAGTGTGTATTTGTGATGCCAGGGCTGGGGCGGCAGCAGGAGTTGCTTCTTCTTGGTGTTTAAGAGCGGCAATAGCCGTGAAGACGACATGTGAGGGTGGAAACTGGACCGTCTGGTCTTGGAACCTCTGCTGGATCATCTGCATCATTGAGGCATGGAGGTCCCTTGTGTATGCCATAAACAATTGTTGGCATTGGTCCATTTCTTCCAGCTTCCGTAGGATTTTCTAAAGGTCCACTACGGTCGGGGCGTGCGTCTGGGGCGTCTATGGGATAGTTGCCGAGGCTGCTGCCCCGGCATTGCCTTGCATTAGAGTGGCCTAGACAGGATCGTCTTCGGTTATATTCATTAGCTTGTTGTAGGCCTTTCGGTCCCATCCTTTTCGTTGTGGCGTGAATTCATCGGCCTCATCGACGGGGACCTCCTTCTCCGTGCAAAGGCTGGTGATAAGCGATGGAAAGTAGAGTGGCCCATTGTCCTTCTGTGCGCACTTGTAAATTTCCTGGCAAATAATATTACCAACATTAGTTTTATGGTTATGCATTATATAGTAGAATAGAGCGAGCCTGGGCTGGTCGATGGTAGTGTTGTGTGAGGTCGGCATGAGGCAGTGGCGGATGAATTTGTTCCATAGCTTTGCTTCGGGTCTAAGACTCCGACGTTGGATCGATCCTCTGTCTGCCCCGGCATCCCATGTCGTGCCGGCATAACAAAATTCTTCTTTAATCCGCTGGTAGTCTACTTCTGTGAGTGCCTCCAAAACCTCCACGTGCTCGTCTCTTTCAATGTGCAGGCCATAAAAGTGGTTTATGGCATCAGCATCAACCGTGATTGCCTTCCCTCTTACGTGAATGAAGAGTGTATCGTCACTGGGCTTGTGGGCATAAAATTCTCGAACTATGGTGATGTTGGCCCGGGCATGTTGAAGGCAGAATATTTGCCACGTCTGATGATTGATCGTGTTGAACAAATAGTGGTCGATGTCGTAGTTGGGTTCGTCGGAACCTTGGAGTCCCTTTTCTTCCCACACTTGCCGAGAGATGAAGTATTTCTTGAATCACCTTTCTACCCCTGGTGGTGTGAAACGGTTGTAAGTATGTGTCGCGACAGTGCTAGAGCTTTCTCCTTGGTTGAGCTTGAGTGCCATATAGAAAAGTTGAGAAGAGTTGAGAGTAGTTGTTTGAGAGTAAAAAAATAATAGCTTTGGAGATTTCAAGGCAGTAGAAGAGAATGTTAAAGTGAAGAATAATGGAGAATAATGACCTTTATATAGAGTTTCAGCACATAATGTCGTTGGAGTGCAAATATCGGCCGCGACAGTTACTAGTCGTTTTCTCCCCGTTGTGGTTCCTGGCCGTTACAAACTAGCCGTTGCAACTCTTGTGGATCATTGGGCGATAAATGCCGCGGCAGCTAACGGTACTCTCTCCTAGTCGTTTGTTCATCTCCTCTTCCCTTCTTAATCCCCATCCTAAAAATAAACAATAAAAGAAAATTTTATTCCTAAAAGAAAAATATAGAAAATTAAAAATAACTGAAACTAAAAAATAAAAATAATATATAGAGCGAAAAAGAGATTATTGTGTTGAGTGTGTAAAAGTTCTATATTTTACCCCCTATTTAACCCATATTTCTACTGCATTCAAACATAATTCTTTGCATTTATGATAGATTTCATTCATACATCACAATTATATTAAATGACACAGTTTCTACTGAAATTGGTTACTTTTGCAGGTAGCTGCTGTAGCAGATGCAGGGCAGTGGAGAAGCAGAGCTGGAACATAGGACTGCAGACGAGAGAAGGATGCTGCCATGGCCGCTGTCATGGCAGCCAATGATGACAGCAATAATAAAGGGAAGAAGTGAAGTGGAGCTCGACAGAAAGAGGAAATTAAGCTGGTCTGTCGTGGAGCACTCTTATATTTTTCTGAGCCCTAGATCAGAATGAAGGTCAAGCCCAAAGTTCAAGGAAGAAACTCCAAGAAAGAAGGAAGGACGAATTAAAGACATATACTCTGAAGATTTAGTCTTTAATAAAGTTGTACTTTAATTTAAACTTGTATTCTTGCCATATTAGAAAACTTGAACCCAAGGCCTATATAAAGGCATGTAATTTGACCTAGGGAAAGATATCATATTCTCTAGCTGTCTTCCCCTAAACCCTAGTCGTTTTCCCCTTCTCATCATGTTCTAAACTTCCCCTAGGGCTAAGGGTTGATTCTGTAAAGTAGTTGCAAGGATTGCATTATTTTAGGATTTTTCTGTTCAATAAAATAGACTTCAAGTTTGCTTATTCTGGTTTTCAACATCTTGTAAGAGTATCGGGAGAGCATTGTGAGATTACACATTTACTTAATATCGGGAGAGTTAAGTATACGAAAGGAATAAGTACATGTTCTCCAGTTTATGGTTGAACTATCTCAGACCTAGGGATAGGACGAGGTTAAGTGGCTAAAGAAGAATTCAACAAAATTGGTGTTCATCCTTCGATTCACGCCGGGAGGTATCATCAAAGACGTGTTCATCGAAAGACTGGGACCTAGGGATAGGCCAAGGCATAGCAGGGATTCTTGCCAAGCTTGAAGTACTGAGTTGTGTGTTCGCTGCCGCGACAACAACAGACTGCTGCCGCAGTAGGTGCTGCCGCGACAGGCGCTACGACAGAACAGAGAAGTCCTAGACAGAGCAAACACATGCACTACGGAGCAGATCAATACCGGCCTACTCTTTATTCTGAATATTTTCATCTTTTACTTTCAGTCTTCTTTATTATTTTGTGACAAACAATTAAACTCTTTCTTTTTCTTGTGCAGCAATCCAAGGTTAAAGCTATTAGCCCAGTCCCTGTGGAGACGATATCCGATACTTACGTATCACTTTACTACTTGTGTCGTGTACACTTGCACTACATTGCGATAGACACTTTTACACGCAACAAGTTTTTGGCGCCGCTGCCGGGGACAGGCAACATATCTTTACCCTATTTTTACTGCACATTCTTTTATTTTTCTGATTTTACTTGGATTGTTCACCCTGTGCTTTTCACAAGGTCTTTTGTTTGCTTATGCGCGGATCTCAACGAGCGAAAGAACCTGAGCACCAGTTAGATCCTAAAATCGAACGAACTTGCAACCTCAGGAAACGAGTCCGCCTCCTAGTAGAAAGAAACGAATACCTGGAGGAACAGTTAGAAGCCATGGTGAACGAAAGACGCAAAGACAGGAGGAACAACCAAGAGAATCCCCAAGGTCCTGAAGATCCTGTCGGAGATGGAAGGAACCGATAGCCTGCCGATCCTCATGCTGTTGCAGCACACCGATCATGCCGAGACTACATGATAAATGATCATGTGGAACTAGAGACCACCCTGCCAGATGTGGAAGCTGAGAATTTCGAGCTGAAACCTGTTATGTTCAGCATGATTAATTCCACTGGCCAATTTAGTGGTGCTGCTACAGAGGATGCTAGGGAGCATCTGAAAATGTTCTAGGAAATTTGTGGTTCATTTAGACTACCAGGAGTAAAATCGGAGATATTGAGGCTTCGGTTATTTTCTCATTCATTGAGGGACAAAGCTAAAACTTGGTGGAACAAACTAATGTCGGGTTCAATACGAACTTGGGCAGATTTATCTCATGAATTTTTGTCTCGTTTTAACCCTTCCCATTTATTTGAGCTATTACATAAAAAAATTGCTACTTTTCAACAGGAAGACGATGAGCCAATGCACGAGGCATGGGACAGGTTTACCACTCTTCAGAGGAATTGCCCGATGCACGGATTCCCTGTTTGGAATCATGTAATCAAATTCTACAATGCTGCCAACCTACAGACTCGTATGAGAATCGATTCAGCAGCCAATGGGTTGTTGTTAGATAAAGATCCAGAGGACGCCATGGTAGTGTTAAAGAATTTGGCTAAGAATGAAGAACAGTTCCCTACATTGAGGAGAGGTAAACGGGTACTAGCTGTGAAGGATTATGAAGTCGATAATTCCTTAAAAACACAAGTTGCATATCTCACAAAGGCAGTAGAAAACTTGCTGAAGAAGGATTCTCAACCCGTCTACGCTGCAGAAAAGGTATGTGGAACTTGCAGTGGGAATCATAGTTCGGAAGACTGTCCGATACAACTAGAGGAAGGGATGTATGTTGGAAATTATAACAAGCACAACTACAATTCCAACAATTACATTCCCAACTGGAGGAAGGATCCCAAATTCTCTTGGAGCAACCCTAACAATGCCCTGAACCCTCAAGCGCAGAACACACAAAATAAAGGGGCACCTAGACTTCTAACTCGACAGCAACCGCAACAGCAACTGAAAAGCCACCAGCAGCCACGACTAGTATACTGGAGCAGACCTTGGCTACGTTTATGTCTCAAACAGGAACTTACATTGAGAACATGAATCACTTCGTCAAGAAGACTGAGTCATTCATGGATAAAACAGCGATGTGGATGACTAACCATGAAGCTACTCTGAAATCACTGGAGACACAGATGGGTCAGGTTTCCCAGCATATTAAACCGAGGCAGAATGGAGGATTCCCTAGCGATACTGAGGTCGCTAGACAACCCACACATGAGCAGTGCAAAACTATCACAAAAAAGAGTGGGAAGAAATTACCAGGGCCAGAAAAGGAAGTTGAACCGGTTAAGAAACCAGCCCTAGAATCGACTGCCGAGAACACTGCCCCGGCAGATGACAAACAGCCTGCTGCCAATGAACCTATCACGACAGCAGAAGGAGATCTATGATATTTTTAAGCAGGTCCACATTAATATTCCGCTGTTAGATTCCATCAAGGAGATGCCTGGTTATGCCAAATTTCTCAAGGATGCTATGTCGAAGAAATCCAGACTTGTGGAATTTGAGACGGTTAAAATGACAGAAGGATGCATGAGTATTTTGCACAAGCATCCACCCAGAAAAAGAAGGATCCTGAGAGTTTCATCATACCGTGCATAATCGGAGACAAATTTGTGGGTAAGGCACTTTGTGATCTATGTGCTAGTATTATTTTAATGCCAAAATCTATATTTCAGAAATTAGGTATTGGACGAGCACGACCCACAACAGTTATGCTGCAGCTGGCAGACCCACAACAGAATGAAGAACAGTTCCCTACATTGAGGAGAGGTAAACGGGTACTAGCTGTGAAGGATTATGAAGTCGATAATTGCTTAAAAACACAAGTTCCATATCTCACAAAGGCAGTAGAAAACTTGCTGAAGAAGGATTCTCAACCCGTCTACGCTGCAGAAAAGGTATGTGGAACTTGCAGTGGGAATCATAGTTCGGAAGACTGTCCGATACAACTAGAGGAAGGGATGTATGTTGGAAATTATAACAAGCACAACTACAATTCCAACAATTACATTCCCAACTGGAGGAAGGATCCCAAATTCTCTTGGAGCAACCCTAACAATGCCCTGAACCCTCAAGCGCAGAACACACAAAATAAAGGGGCACCTAGACTTCTAACTCGACATCAACCGCAACAGCAACTGAAAAGCCACCAACAGCCACGACTAGTATACTGGAGCAGACCTTGGCTACGTTTATGTCTCAAACAGGAACTTACATTGAGAACATGAATCACTTCGTCAAGAAGACTGAGTCATTCATGGATAAAACAGCGATGTGGATGACTAACCATGAAGCTACTCTGAAATCACTGGAGACACAGATGAGTCAGGTTTCCCAGCATATTAAACCGAGGCAGAATGGAGGATTCCCTAGCGATACTGAGGTCGCTAGACAACCCACACATGAGCAGTGCAAAGCTATCACAAAAAAGAGTGGGAAGAAATTACCAGGGCCAGAAAAGGAAGTTGAACCGGTTAAGAAACCAGCCCTAGAATCGACTGCCGAGAACACTGCCCCGGCAGATGACAAACAGCCTGCTGCCAATGAACCTATCACGACAGCAGAAGGAGATCTATGATATTTTTAAGCAGGTCCACATTAATATTCTGCTGTTAGATTCCATCAAGGAGATGCCTGGTTATGCCAAATTTCTCAAGGATGCTATGTCGAAGAAATCCAGACTTGTGGAATTTGAGAGGGTTAAAATGATAGAAGGATGCATGACTATTTTGCATAAGCATCCACCCAGAAAAAGAAGGATCCTGAGAGTTTCATCATACCGTGCATAATCGGAGACAAATTTGTGGGTAAGGCACTTTGTGATCTATGTGCTAGTATTATTTTAATGCCAAAATCTATATTTCAGAAATTAGGTATTGGACGAGAACGACCCACAACAGTTATGCTGCAGCTGGCAGACCGCTCTTATGTGCAATCGGAAGGGAAAATCGAAGATATTCTGGTAAAAGTGGATAAATTTATTTTTCCTGTTGACTTTCTTGTTTTAGATTGTGAAGCAGATGAGAATGCACCAATCATCTTGGGCGACCCTTCTTAGCCACAAGAAGATCACTGATTGATGTAGAGAAGGGAGAACTCACTATGAAAGTGAATGATCAAGCTGAATGTTCTCCAAGAAATAAAGCACGCTGATGCAGAAGAAGAATGCAAGGCTATCACTGAAGTTATCCTTGATCAACCCTGCATCAGGTCGGACTGCCATGACATCAAATTTGGCCACTGCCCCAGTAGCCATTTAGAAGACTGTCACGGCAGCGACGTCGACAGCAGCTCCTCAGACTCTGACATATCTGATACTGAAAATCATGAGGAGGTAAACTGGATAGGCAATCGTCCAGGTAAGTTATTCGAGCCCTTAAATTATACCTCGAATGAACATATCATCCAAAAGCCATCAACTGTAGAACCACCTGTTCTAGATCTTAAGCCCCTGCCAGAGCAGCTCAAATATGTTTTTCTTGGATTAAATGATATGTTGCCCGTAATCATCTCTTCCAAGTTGATGCAGGAACAGGAAAAGCAGCTGATAGGGATGTTGCAGCAGCACAAAAAGGCTATTGGATGGACGATAGCTGATATACAAGGCATCAGTCTGGCACTATGCATCCATAAAATCCTCTTAGAGGATATCACAAGCCGACCATTGATGCCCGGAGACGTTTGAATGATGCTATGCGAGAAGTGGTCCGAAAAGAAATTATCAAATGGCTAGATGATGGGATAATTTATGCCATCTCGGATAGTAAGTGGGTGAGCCCGGTGTAGTGCGTTCCTAAGAAAGAAGGAATAACCGTGGTGACCAACGATGAAAACGAGTTAATCCCAACCAGGACTGTGACCGGTTGGAGGGTTTGTATGGACTACCGGAAGCTTAACAAAGCTACCCGGAAGGACCACTTTCTCCTGCCTTTTATTGATCAAATGCTTGATAGATTAGCGGGAAAACCTTATTATTGTTTTCTTGATGGTTACTCAGGTTACAACCAAATAGCCATCGCACCGGAGGATCAAGAGAAAACGACCTTCAATTGCCCATACGGTACTTACGCTTTTCGTAGGATGCCATTTGGACTTTGCAACGCACCAGCAACTTTTCAGAGGTGTATGATGGCAATATTCTCCGACATGGTGGAGGATTTTCTGGAGATATTCATGGACGATTTCTCTGTCTCTGGAGACAATTTCGAAAGCTGCCTAGGCAACCTGCAGAAAGTGCTCGAGAGATGCGAAAAGGCGAACTTGGTATTAAACTGGGAGAAATGTCACTTCATGGTGGACGAAGGGATAGTCCTAGGACACAAAGTAAGCTGCCGTGGCATAGAGGTCGACAGGGCGAAAATTGAGGTAATTGAAAAGCTGCCACCACCCACCATAGTCAAGGGAATTCGAAGTTTTTTAGGGCATGCTGGTTTCTATCGAAGGTTTATAGCCAATTTTTCGAAGATCACCAAGCCATTATGCCACCTATTAGAGCAGAATCGTCCCTTCGACTTCAACACTGAATGTACTGAGGAATTCAAAGTTCTGAAAGAAAAGCGGGTAACAGCCCCAATAGTA
The DNA here is from genome assembly GCA_030270665.1 of Hibiscus trionum. Lineage (NCBI taxonomy): Eukaryota > Viridiplantae > Streptophyta > Magnoliopsida > Malvales > Malvaceae > Hibiscus > Hibiscus trionum. Next base: position 30,745,341 of record BSYR01000026.1, on the reverse strand, counting down.
CAGCCACCAGATTGGAAACTACCATTTGAGATCATGTGTGATGCTAGTGACTATGTTGTTAGGGCAACACTTGGGCAGAGAAAGGACAAGCTCTTTCATGTTATATACTATGCCAGCAAAACACTGAACGACGCCCAAGTAAACTACACCACAACGGAGAAGGAACTGTTAGTTGTGGTGTTCTCGATTGACAAGTTTCATTCATACATACTTGGAACGAAGGTCATAGTCCACACAGACCACTCTGCACTAAAGTATATGTTCGCCAAAAAGGATGCGAAGCCTAGACTGATACGTTGGATTCTGCTGCGGCAAGAGTTCAACCTTGAGATCAAGGATAAAAAGGGGACAGAGAACCAAGTTGCAGAAAACTTGTCAAGATTAGAGAAGGGAAAGAGTCTCCCAACAGACGAGACGCACAGACTGGAGACCTTCCCTAATGAGCAGCTGTTCGCTGCCATAAGCACTGCCCCGACAGCCACGACGGCAGGTAAGTTTTCTGAACTCCCCTGGTATGCTGATTTCGTTAATTATTTAGTTAGCGGAATATTTCCTCCTGACCTTAACTATCAAGCTAGGAAGAGGTTCCAAAATGATGTTAAACATTATTATTGGGACGAACCTCTTCTTTTCAAAATGTGTGCAGATCAGATCATCAGGAGGTGTGTACCACAGGATGAGCAGGAAGTTGTGTTTCATCACTGCCATGCTTCACAATATGGAGGACACTTAAGAGGTAACAAAACTGCTGCCAAAGTTTTGCAATCTGGTTTTTATTGGCCTTCATTGTTTAAGGATGCTCAGGCGTTCTACAAAAGCTGTGACAAATGTCAACGGACTGGAAATATCTCAAGGAGACATGAGATGCCGCTGAAAAACATTCTCGAAGTCGAAATCTTCGACGTTTGTGGGATTGATTTCATGAGACCCTTCCCAGCATCATGTGGGAACCTTTATATCCTCCTGGCAGTGGACTACGTGTCCAAGTGGATTGAAGCGATCGCTACACGAAACAACGATGCCAAGATTGTTCAGAGGTTTTTGCACAAGAACATATTTTCTCGATTTGGCATTCCCAAGGCGATCATCAGTGATGAAGGGAAGCATTTTGATAATAGGGTTATAGCTGCTGCCTTAAAGAAATATGGTGTCAAGCATCGAATCGCAACAGCTTACCACCCTCAGACCAATGGACAGGCTGAAATATCCAACAGAGAGGTAAAGAACATTCTTGAGAAGATGGTTAAGCCAACTCGAAAGGACTGGTCTCTACACCTCAATGATGCACTATGGGCCTACAGAACAGCGTTCAAAACTCCATTGGGAATGTCACCCTACCGGCTGATTTATGGAAAAACATGTCATTTACCTGTTGATATTGAGCACAGAGCATACTGGGCCATCAAGGCAGTGAATATGGACTTGGAAAAGGCAGGACAGAAAAGGGTACTTGACTTGAATGAGACTGAAGAAATTCGAGCAATGGCCTATGACAACGCAAGGATTTACAAGGACAAGACGAAGCAGTGGCATGACAAGAAGCTGCTGCCACAACAGTTCTGCCCAGGGAAGCTTGTGTTGTTGTTTAACTCTAGGTTGAAACTCTTCCCAGGGAAGCTAAAATCTAGGTGGTCCGGCCCATTCCAAGTGGTGCAAGTTTTTCCTCATGGTGCCATCACGATCAAATCTTTAAAAGACGGGCACCAATTTAAAGTCAACAGACAAAGACTAAAGCACTATCAGGGGACTGAAGCCCCAAGAATATAGGAAGTGGTTAATTTAGGAGATGCCCCTCCTGGCATCCCTAATTTAACCTAATTTTATTTTTTTATTATTTATTAATTATTTATATATATATATTAGGTAATTAGAATTATTTTATTTTAGGAACTAAGTATTTATTTTATTTTTAGGAAATAAAGGAGACAAGGAGAAGAGGAGAAGTGAATTCAGCCCACCATCTTTCCATCAACCCAAAGAGCCCAAAATAGGAGCATGTCGTTACAGATGCCGTGACAGACGCACAGTATACACAGAAACGCGTGACAGACGCGTCTGAAACCGCGTAACAGCTGGCCCCGTTATTCGCGCCTGCCATTACAGCTCCAACGGGCAGCAAACTCCTCATCTCTATAAACCCCATTTTACTATTCATTTTTCACTCACTTTTACTCTCTCTACTTGTTTCCTCTCTAGAATTTCAATTGCTTTCATTTTCTTTCTACAGTCCCTTACAACCATGAGTACCAGAAACACTCGACGCAGTGCTGCCTCAGGATCTACCCCAGCAGCAGCCACTCCAGCTCCTTCTAGGTCAGAGATATGTGGGAGAAGAAAGGTTTCATTTACAGCCAACGAACGGAGAATCTCGGGCTCAAACCATTCATAACCCGTAAGATAAGAGCTCTACAGTGGCAGATGTTTGCCGAGCAGCCAGAAGAGATGAACATCACCTTAGTCCGAGAATTTTATGCTGCCATCGACAGCAGGGAGACGACAACAGTGACGGTTCGTGGGAAGGAGGTACCCTTTGAGCCAGAATACATCAACACCCTTTTATGGATTCTATGTCGGCAGAAGGGAAGACGACCACCAAAGATTTGTGGAGAGCTTGGAGGCAGCAGATTATGATGCTGTCATGGCGGAACTCACCGAGGAAGGCACCGAATGGAATACCGATCCCAAACATCCAAGAACGGTGAAACGAGTGCAACTCACCCCCGAAGCCAAGCTGTGGAACGCATTTGTCAAAAAGAGGATTATGCCCTCCTCACACAACAGTACGGTAGATCAACCAAGGTTAGCTCTCGTCCATTCAATTTTAAATGAGAGGCCCATTAATGTTGGTAGATATGCTCGGGAGGGAATTTTGGATTGTGCATACCGGCCATCGGTACCACTCGTCTTCCCCTACCTCATAACATCCCTCTATCGTGGCCACAACGTCCCTGAAGCTGCTGAGGATTTAAGAATCCGAGGAAAAGGATGGACGGAGAGGAACATCCTTAGTTTGATGGAGCTGAAGGCTGCAACGCCAATATCCAGCTTCAACCCTTCTGTCGCGACAGGTGAGCCGACAGAGCCCACCAAGACAGAACATGCCGCCACAGAACAAAGGCAGCCCACTGCAGCAGCTCCCCCAGCCGATTCCTCTGCCCAGATCCTTGCCACCCTGCAGAAAATGGAAGAACGGCAGCTGGGCCTGATGAGCTTCATTTGGGACTCACCACAGCAACGGTACATTTCATTAAAACCAATTTAAATTTTCCAGATGTACTGTTTCCTGCTTTCCTCGATCATTATTTTGCTTTCCCCGATCATTATTTTTCTGTTTTTACATATCTCTGACACTTGCACTAAAGGAATGCATGTGGATGCATCTCCTAGAATGTATTCTTCCTTATCTCGCATTATATGTGATCCTGAATGGGGTAGCAGCTTGTGTTCAGGATCTCCCGTTAGAGTGCCACAACAGTTGTCCTGGCAGGATCTTATGTGTTTTCCAGGGCATTGTCCAGCTTCAACACCAGGACAGGTTGGTTCTTTGTTGAGGCCTGGTTTCCTTGTGGCCAGGATTGCTTGACATTTTTCTGAATCCTCAGCATGTTTCCTTATGTTTAGTACGTGGAGTATCACATGCTCGTCATTGAAACTCATTCTTAGCTCTCCCTTTTCAACATCAATTATCGTCCTCCTGATGGCAAGGAATGGTCGTCCCAGAATGAATGGAGATTTTTTATCTGCATCGCAATCTAAAATGAGAAAATCAGTAGGGAAAATAAATTTATTCACTTTTACCAGTATATCCTCAATTTTCCCTTCAGGTTGCACATGGGATCCATCAGCAAGCTGTAGCATTATAGTTGTGGGTCTGGCCATCCGAATCCCCAATTTTTGGAAGACTGACTGAGGCATGATGTTTATGCTTGCTCCTAGGTCACGGAGTGCCCTCCCCTCATATAGATTTCCTATTACGCATGGAATGAGAAAGCTTCTAGGATCCTTAAGCTTAGGTGGATCTCGGTTATGAAGTGCGGCCATGCATTCCTCTATTACGACCACCGTTTCGAATTCCCCAATCCTTTTCCGCTTTGACACGATGTCTTTGAGAAATTTGGCATAGTTTTGGATCTCCTTGATTGCCTAAATCAAAGGTAGATTAATGTGTACTTGTTTTAGGATGACCAAGAACTTCTTAAACCGATACTCTTGCTTTTGTTGTTTAAGACTTTATGCGAATGGTGGAGTTGGTATGTTGTCCTTGAGTTCTGTCATGGGTGCTGCCACAAGTTCTGCCGACGTAGCGTTGTTCTTGGTTGCTGCCGCGGCCTCGTTGTCTTTGGACTGTATTGTGACAGTTGACTCCTTTGGTTTCTCTTGTGCTGACTGCTTGTTCTGAGGCCCTTGAAGTTGGATACCACTCCTAGTGGTTACGGCTTTGCACTGTTCATATGACGTCCCATTAGCAGCTTCAGTGTCGCTGGGAAAACCTCTTGCTGGCCTAGTGTTCAGAATATGTGCGATATGCCCCACTTGTGTTTCCAGGGATTTCAACGTTGCCTCTTTGTTCTACAACCTCATCTCAGTCCCGTCTATAAAATTTTGTCTTTTTTATGAACTTGTCAGTGTTAGCCATAAATGCACTAGTCTGAGTCATAAAAGCACGAAGAGTGTCTTCTAAAGAACTAGACTTCATTGGTTGTTGCGACGGCATGAGTTACTGTTGCGGCATGTTCTACCGAGGCATGTTTTGTTGAAATCCCGCTGCTGGAGCATTTTGATTTTGCTGATTAAGTACATTATTGGGGTTGCTCTAGGAGAAGTTGGGGTGCTTTTTCTAGGCCGAATTGTAATTGTTGGATATCATGTTGTTGTTCCTATTAAACTGTCCAACATAGCAGGCTGATTCTGGGTTCTGTGGACATTCAGAAGAAACATGGTTACCTCCACAGTTTTCAATAAATAAATCCATTACCTTGGCCTCCTAGTGATTGTTTTGCGTTGCAAATTTATGACCAGCTTTGTCAAGGTGGCAATTTGAGATGAAATTGAGTTCGAGGACCCTATTTCGTTTACTGTGGGTTGGCGCCAGATTCCTCCTCGTCTGGTCATTTGGAATTGATGGTTGTTCTTGGCCATCCTGTTCAGAATATCCATTGCTTCTTCTGGCTCTTTGTCTAGGAGTATGTTGTTTGTCGAGGCATCGAGCATCATCCTAGTTGTTGTGTTGACAACGTTATAGAATATAGTCACCTACGCACATAATGGGAATCCGTGCAAGGGGATTTGTGTAACAACTCTCTGTATCGCTTTTAAGACTCGTGCATGGATTCGTCGTCATCCTGTCGAAAAGAAGTGATTTCGTTACGCAATTTATCAGTTAAAATTGTAGGATTAAAATGTGTTCTAAGAAATTACGACATAAATCACTCTAGGATCCTATTGATCCTACTAGAATATTGTTTAGCCAGGTTTTTGCCCTATCCCTCAGTGAATAGGGGAACAATTTTAATCTTAAAATATCCTCATGCACTCCTTGTATATTAAACGAATTACAAATCTGCAGGAAGGATTTGAGGTACTATCTGGCATCTTCGGTTGCTGAGCCGCCAAATTGCCCCATAGTATTGATTATGTTGAACATCACGGGCTTCAGTTCAAAGTGGGAAGCTTCAATATCCAGTAGTTTCGAATTTAGTCCATTCAGATCCTCTTCAAGGTAGTTTCAGACAGTTAAGTTTCGTACTGGGGCGAATTGATTTCGCGAATTTTCTCCATCTCCTACCGGGATATTCTACTGCCCATCGGCAAGTTGTTGCTCGTCGGCAGGTTGCTGCCCATTGGCATTCCAGTTGTTGTTAGCATTATATGTCGGGCACCTTGGTTGTTGTTTCGACCTCGGCCCAAAGGTTCCTACATTGCGGCTACAATCTTTTGTCTAAGCTTTAAGTAAGAGCGTTCGATTTCTGGATCTAAGTCTCGTAATGGGTTGCTTGGGTTCGCTTTGGTCATACACCAAAACAAAACCAAGTTTTATTAGTACTAAGACAAAAATAAAATAAACTAAAAAGAAAAGTAAAGAGTGCAAGAAAATAAAAACAAAAGTCAATCCCCGACAACGGCGCCAATAACTTGATACTCGCGTAAAAGTGCCCCGCAATAGTGCAAGTGTACACATCTCAAGTAATATAATGATAAGTATATCGAGTATTGTCTCCACAAGGATTGAGCTAGCCTTTTGATCCTACTTCCTCGCACTATAAAATAATAAAATAAAAGAACATAGATGAGTTGAGTTGGTTTGAGTAGTCTAATGAATTAAAACTAAAATAAGCCAGAAAATAAAGTAAATAGAAAATCAAGATGAGATAATGGGCCGGATTAGAATGCGTCGTAGTGTGGAACCCTATTGACTTGTCTCTATCTTGAATGCAACAACACAAAATTGTCGTGGCAGTAACCTAAGTCCCTGTCCCGGCCGGAATGGTTGTGTCCCTACCGCGGCAATCCCTTGCTCTTGGGCAGATGCGGCTAAGGTTTGACAAAGCGTCCTTGGATGGTTCCTACTTATCCTAAGCTCGGAACACTTGTTGATGGCTGAACTTCGATGATTCCTCCCGGCGTGAACCAAAGTCAAACACCAACTATTCTAACACTTCTTTTAGCCGCTAAAACTCTTAACATATCCCTAGGCTTAGTTAGTCAACACCATGTGGGATGAAAAATGTGCTTATTCGTTTTGCGAATTCAACTCTCCCGATATTGAACAAATGGATAATCTAACAAACTCTCTCCCGATAAGTATGCAAGAATGATTAAAACCAAGAATAAGAAAACCTTAACTTTATTGCATTAAGAACTTAAACAAATACAATAGTCTTCACACAACTACTAAACAAACTAATCCTAGCTCTAAGGAAAATTAAAACATAATGAACGGAAAGAAAACACAAACTCAATCCTAGGCTCTCTCATTTCTCAATTCTACTTCACAACGTCTTGATGATGGCGGCAAGCCTCCTTTATAAAGTGGAAGGTGTAGGCAAAAATCCTTCTTGGAGAGGAAGTTAAGTTGGACTTGCACTTAACTTTATTAAAGAGGTGAATCTCTTTAATTTAATACATTATTCACTTTTACCCAAAAGTCCAACTTTATCCTTCCATGTTTTCATCCTCTTCTTGAGCTCCAACTGCCACACAAATTTTGTAGAAAAATCCAGCATTTAAAGCTCTACAAATTGACGACCACTTTGCTTGTTTTGCCCTCCGACAGTTTCAGCTGAACACTGCTGCGGTACTGCATTCTGCTGCCTCGGCATGGTTCTAGAACTGGATCTGCTCCGCAAGGCTTTATTCTTCATAAATCAGCTTCCCTCAGTAGAAGCTGTCAATTATGGCTTGGCTCGACCAGGGTCTGTTACTAGCTAGTTCTGCCTCATCCTTTCTTTTTCTTCATTGTCGTCACGGCATCTCCTGCCCTAAGCGTGTAAATCTGCAAAAGTGTCAAACATGCATCAAACTGTATCTTTTTCATTGAATAGACAGAATATCAAGATCAAAGGCATAAATGATGAAATCAATGCATGAAGGGCCATAACGTTGCTCAAATGGGTGTAGGTTGAATGATAATTGCTATGTAAAAGGGGTAAAAATATAGGACTTTTGGGCACTTATCAAAGTGCTGAAAAACGAAACACCATCAATGCAATAAAACCATTTTCCAAGTCCACATTGAAATCTCATTCCAATTACTTCAAATCATCATTTGAAAACCATCATGCTTTTAATACCATGCACTTTATCCAATAAAAAATCAGTATAATAAACCATATCCAACATGTATCATGAACCAACAGCAAGTCTCATTCCCAACACTCAATTTAAGCCTTCACATGCATAGCTACCATATGCAAAGCTTAAAGAGTAAAACATGTCTAAATCACAATATACAACATAAACCATCTCATGCTACATCATCAATTATATTGGCTTACAAGTGATCATTACGCAAGTTCATGTCTTTTAACGCCCTGGTTTTGGGCCTAGATGTTTTAAGCTTTGGATCGGGATAGGAGAACCGGTTGGAAACGGTTTGAATCTTTTTGAGTGGTTCAGGGAGATCAAGGTTCGGGATAGGATAAGAATATGATAGAAATTACTAAATTCCTCTGAAATCATGTTTAAGAGGTTGAACAAATCAATTTTACAAAATGAGTTTTGTAAGTGGTACATTTTGGGCAGTGACCAAAATGTAAAGTTTTAAAATTGTGGGAAAATGCAAATTTCAAAAGAGTCAAAATCTTAGAATCTTTAGGGAGCTTTTGTGCAATTACACCTTTCTTTAATTTAACATGTGTTTTAAATGAATTTTAAGTAATTGTTTAAAAAGGGGATTTTATTTATTTATTAAATAAAATCATAAATTTGGAAGTTCATTTACTTAACTAACTTTTCACTCTTCATTTTCAGCAAAACACCTTTCTAAAGTCTTTTCTCCAGATTTCTTTTCTCCCAAACACTCTCATTTTGATCTCATAACCATTTTAAAGATTTCTCTTCATTTTCTTCAAGAACTGTGAAGCAAAACTTGTCAAATCTTAAGGAAAGCAAGTATTGGAGGTAAATTCCGTTCTCAACCTCTAATCAAGGTTCTTTATTGAAATTCACAAGATTTTTTACTCTCAATTGTTGTTTTAGTTGAGTTTTGATTATAGTTTTGATTTAAGATTAAAATCTTGCAAAACTAATGTTTGATTCTTGATTTTCGAAGTGTTGTTGATGAGCTCTATTTTAGATGGATTATAATTGAGTTTTGAGGTGATTATGATGATGTAAAAGAATTTTAATGATTTAGATCCCGAAATCCTTGAGATCCTTGAGTTTTATGATAGTTTTAGTTGTGTTTTTGAAGTGATTTGATGGTTAAATGATTGCTAGAGATATAAGGAAGGGTTTATGTTGTTTTTGAATGTGATTTGATGAATATTAATGATTGGAAGTGTTGTTTGTCGGCTGGGCATGGTTTAGGAAGCAATCGAATGAGTTTTCGGTTGTTTTGGATGGGTAAATTGATTTGGTTTTGCTGGGCAACGAGTTTGTGTTTAGTTGCTGGGGTTAGAATGCATTTTAATGAATTGGATCTCTGTTTTTTATTATCTAAAAACAGGGACATTGATCCGGAAGCTAGCGAAGCGATTTTGGAAGCTTCGGACGAGTGATCTTCGCGTCGGCACGTGAAGTTTCGCGTATCAGTGAGTGGATGTATTTTAAAGCTTTGTTAAGCTTGGATACGAGGTGTTGGGAGGTTAGTGTAAGCTTGAAACGCTTAGCTAATCTCGGAAGTAAGTATGGTTACTTGAGCTCTCGGAGTTCGGTTTGAAATGGACTCCATGGTTTATCATGCTCATGTTTTGATAATGGTTGTTACTCACTGTTATGCATGGATTTAAGCATGGTTTTGCTTGTGTTTATCCCATGAAATGGTTTGGTTTGATACAAGATGGTATGATCTTGTATGAGATGGTGTTTGCTATTTTAAAGCATGTTTAATTTTGGGATATGAGATGATTTTTAATGATGCATTGTAACCAGTGAGTTAACACGGTTTTATGGGTATATTGGCAAGTGGATGATCTAATTTTAATACACGGATACGTTGGTCGACCAATTGGATGTGAGTGCACTATAATCTATAAATTGTACGTGTGTCTAGCTACGTGACGTAATAGGGGTGAGCCTATTGCGGGTGGTAGAGGTGAGTCTATCACTATGGGTTAGGGGTGAGCCTAATTCCATTCGTAGCCATTAAGATGGAGGTGAGCCCATCATTGAGTATAGGGGTCAGCATATTCAAGTCCGTGTATCCGATATTGTTTGTAAAAGTGATAGAGGTGAGTCTATCACAACGCATAGGGGTGAGCTTATGTCGGGATGTTGTAAGCCAATATATGTGTTTATTGTTGCCCATGTATTATAATTATAATGAATGCATAATGGATTATTGTGCATGAGATGTTTGATGATGAGATGTTGCATAGGAAAAATCTATGTATATTAATTAAGCAAGTGAGGCTTAATGTGGATTTGCATTGTGAGCAATGCATGTGGCTAATGATACATGTAGAACATGGTTAAAGAATGGTTTGCTTTGGTTTTGAAAGCTTGAATTGAGATTGTGCATGATATGGCTTCAACTTGTGTTTTAAAAACTGCATTGTTGATGTGTTTTGAGCTTTCCCTCACTAAGCAAGAGTGCTTACGCTCCTTTTTTCCAACAATGCAGATAACTAAGCTTGAGGGATGAGGAGTAGCAAGTGAAAGCACCTAATTCATCACTCAAACTCAAGTATGAACTTTGGTGGTTTTAAATAAGTAAATTTTGGAAATGGGGAAAGAACCTCGGTTTGGGAGACTTGTTTTAGAACTTCCTGGTTGAGATATGTTGATTTGTCTATTTGGGGTTTGTAAAATGGCCATTATATGTTGCTTGAGGAAGAATGAATCTTTTTGTATGTTTTATGGTATTGCTCATGAGATGCATGTTATAGCTTTCTAGAATTACATGTGTTGGATTGGTAAAACCCATGTAGTTGCATTTAAGTATGATTGACATGTAGTATATGCTTAGGGATGTTTATCTATTGATTCTTGAGCATGCTTGGCTTATTAAAATGCATTTTGGAGCTGCATGTGAAGCCTATCTGGTATGCGTATCGATACTCGGGTTTGAGTATTGATACTCAAAGGCTTTTTGCAGGCTAAACAACACGGGGGTATCGATACGATTTGCCCGCGTATCGATACACTTGGGCTATCCTTGAACGGCGTACCGATACGCGGGGAAGGGTATCGATGCCTTTTTCCCAATTGAGCTACTGTATTCCCACGTATCGATACGGGCCTCAGGGGTACCGATACTCGACCGTTGTTTTCAGTTAAAAGTACCTTTTAAAGTCTGAAAAGTTACATTTTGGTCCCTAAATGTTGTATGTGCAGTAGGATGAGTTTGGATGGTCCGTTTGTGATGAAATTTGACATGGAAACATGTTTCATGACTAATTAATGGATGGTAATCTTAAAATTGGATTGGTTCCTGTAATTTGCTAAAATTACAGTTTAGTCCTTAAATGGGTAACTTGCGCAATTGAACCCCTAAACGAATTCCAATCATTGTGCAGTTTTCTTCTAAGTGATTTGTTGAACACAAAGGACTTAAAATGCTTCTATGAAAAAAAGAGAAAACAAAAGGGTCGTTAATCCAAGTCAGATTTAGCGAGTTGGCTTTGGTTTTCCCTGTGTATTCTTCTTAGTTCTGGTCGGGCGTCTAGGTCGGGCTAAGGGGGTTACATTTCTCATCGCAATCTCAAGGTTCACACATGGGAGTTACCCTCCAACGTTGTGACACCTGTGGTGGAGTATTCAATTCACCATATAAACCCTTCAACACCACTAATTGGTAAATGTATAACCCCACTAACGAGAGACGGGACGCCACACACACATACCACAATCGTTAGGGTACTTGGATGGAGTATTCGGTACATCATATAAACCCCTCAACATCCAAGGTGACTTGTTTATAGTGTACTCAAGCTTATAGCATGCTAACTATATCTGGTAATATTTATAAACCATTTTCATAACTTCACTTTCCAATATAATTCACATTACACCATATACCTCACTGTATTCAAAGCATCATCATTAAATCATTTTCCAAAGCATTACCCATGCTTTAAATCACAAGTATAAAACATATACTTACAAGGATCACTTACCATGTGCATCCTTCATCAACACATCATTAAGAACATCAAACCATGTGCTTTAAACATGTTTAAAAAGTAGGTAACATGAATTCGAAACAAAGTGCATAAAAATCATTTCATAGTAGAACAACCGAGAGAGAAATTCCTTATACTTACTTCCGAACTTAGACAAGAGTTTCAAGCTTACATCTAAGTTCCCAAAACCACCTTTAAAAACATTCCAAAGCTGAAATCCATATTCTCACACACTGACACACGAAACCTTGATTAGCTGACGCGAAACTAAGCGTTTGAAGCTCCCAAAACCTCAATGGTTGCTTCCGAAACGTTCTCCCCTATTTAAATCACACAAGAATAGAGTATTAACACATCTGAATGCATTAAAAACTCCAGCAAGCAATCCTACCACGTTGCTCTGCCCAAAACCACAAAAACGCCTATTCGAAACTACCAAAACACCATCAATTACTCTACAAACTCAACTCAGCCAAAACCTAACACTTCCAACCATTTATTATCATTGATTAACATCCAAAAGCATCATATTATCAACCTTATACCTCTACCATTCACAAAATCACATTAACACCACAAAAACCCAATTCTAACAACCTAATCAACTAGGGATCCAAATAGTTTCAGGATTACCATGCTTAAACCTCAATCTCAACATTAATAAACTTCCAAAATATGATTAAAATCAAACATAAATCATCAAAAACAAATCTATTACAAAATTACACAAAATCATCATTTAAAGCTTGATTTAGCCATTTTCTTCAAATCAATCAAAAAACCTTGTTAAGAAACATAATAAAGAGCCAAATACTTGGGAACTTCATTAAAGAACCTTGATAAGAAGAGAAGCACGAAAATTACCTCTAATCCCTTGATATTCCTTCAATTGACAAGATTTGATTAAAAATCTTCAAAAATTCATTGAAACAAGTTGAGGAAACTCCATGGAAATCATTTGGAAATCAAAGTAAAATGAAAAGGAAAAGATCTATGGAAGTTTTGAAAGAAAATGGATGGTTGACTGATGAGAAGAGAGAAAATGGAAGTTACGTCAAAATAAGTTTGTAAAGCTTAATTCCCTTTTTAATCAAAACCCTTTTTAATCTTTTTAATTAAACACATTTAAAACATGTCAAATTAAAGGAATATCTTATTATACTTGCATTAGCTCCCTAAAGATTCTAAGTTTTGGCTCTTTTACAAAATATCCATTACAAACAGTTTTTCCATTTTTACGATTTAGTCGCTAAACCGAAATGTCAACTATTGAGTGCCTAAAAGTCCTATATTTTACCCCTCATTTATCCCTATTTTTGCTGCACTCAAGCACGTTTTATTGCATTTTAGGCTAGTTTTTTCATTTACATCACATTTAGATAAAACAGCACAGATGCTGCTTGTAACCCCCTTAACCCGGCCTAGACGATTGACCCGAATTAAGAAGTTTACACGGGGAAAACCAAAGTCAACCCAAAAGTCAACCTTGATTAACGACCCTTTTTTTTCTTTTTAATCTTATCTAAATGCATATTAACCCTAGATATGTTCATACAATCGACATACACAAAGATCAGCGCATTCGGAAAACATTCAGGGACTTAATTGCACAAAACATGAATTTAGGGACCAAAATGTAAATTCTGGAAATTAGAAGGACTTAACCCACTTTTAAGTTACCATTATGAAATTAGTCATATTTCAGGCTTCTCTGTCAAATTTCAACTCAAACGGACATCTCAAACTCATTCAATTGCATAAACAAGATTTAGGACCAAAACGCAAAGGTTTCAAAACATATAACCAACAATTTCAGTGCCCAACGGTCGAGTGTTTCGGAACAGGGATGATCCGTTCTGAAACGCGGGACCGTTCCGAAACGCGTTGAGCAACAGGGCCTGGCAGTGGCCAAACTGTTTCGGAACGGCTTTGCCCGTTTCGAAACGCCTAGGCCATTTCAGGCCCTCTGTTCCGAAACGGCAGCACCTGTTCCGAAACAGGCTGCCCAGATTGCAGAAATTTGGCTAGATTTTCACACAATTGACCCATCAAACATGCTCCAAAGGCAACCAAATTATACCAGCAACACATTACATGCATAAGAAACATAATGGCATCAACAATTCATAAACATGGCATCAAACAAGAAAAGCCCCAATTCTATAGGCATGCATCCTATATTGAAAGACCATTCAACACCAAAACATCAAACAATTCTCATAATGGCCATTTACAAGTTCCATCATCAACAACAACATAAAACCATCTTAGGGAGTCCAAAACATCTCCCAAAACAACAACATAGGTTCCCCATTGTCAAATGCCAAAAGCTAATCAAGTTATGAAAATGTTCACCATACATGAGCTTAGTTCTTCACTTGGATTCTTGACCTCTTGCTGCCCTTATATGCACTTCAATGCTCTGCATTATTGGTTTAAGAAAAGAGAGAGCGTAAGCACATAGCTTAGTGAGGAATGCTCATTTAAAACCACACAATAATGCATTTATAAACACTTTTATAAATCTCAATTCAAAACAATCTTTAACCATGCACAAAAGCATTTAAACAAGCATACATGCTTCAAAATAATAACATGTCATATTGGCCACAAGTGATAATCATAATCTTTCCATTTCATAATACAATCAACATAAGACTAACACATGGACTTTTAAACACCATTGTGATCTTACAATTCACAAGGACCACACATGGACTTTTAACCACCATTGTGTCCTTAGCACAAGAATCACCCATGGACTTTTAACCACCATGGTGTTCTTACAATACACAAGGTCTACACAAGGACTTTTAACCACCTTGCGACCTTAAAACAAGAATCACCCATGGACTTTTAACCACCATGGTGTTCTTAAAATACACAAGGCTCACACAAGGACTTTTAACCACCTTTGTGACCTTACAAGGCTCACACAAGGACTTTTAACCACCTTTGTGACCTTAGCACAAGAACCAATCATGGAGTTTTAACCACCATGTTGTTCTTAACACAAGAACCACCTATGGACTTTTAACCACCATAGTGTTCTTAACCTTTCTTGAAACATCACTTGCCAATATGCATCATTTAACAACAATAATCCACTGTTTTAAAGCATTTAACAAAGCCATTAATCATCATGCATCCTTATGCAACAAAACCACATTTTACCAAATGTTCAAACAAGGATCTCTTACCTTGAGCATCCTTCAACACATGGCTTATAAAACCAGCAAATAAACATGCTATATATGCTTTCAAAACAGAATATAAAACATGCAAACAATCACCTTGCACACAACCAACACATGGTTCATCAACAAGAGAGTTTTTCCGAAAACTTACTCTTGAGCTTAGCAAAGTTGTTTAGACTTAAACTAAGCTCCCAAACCTTCAAAACATTGGTTTCAAAGCTGAAAACCAAAATCCACTCACCGATTCCATTTCGCCACTTGCCGAAACACCAATCAAGCTTCCGGATCAACACCACGAGGATCCGAAGATGTCTCCCATGTTTTAAACACATCAAAACAGTAGATTAATGCACCATCATGCATTAATATCCCCAACCAATACATCTAAACTCGCTGCTCACATCAACACTCACATTTCGGCTACCAAACACAACTGAAATCACATCCAAACATCTCCTCAACACTACCCAGCCAAGATCCATCAATTCTAAACATCCTTAAACATCAATTAACATCCAAAAAGGATCTAACCACGTCCTTATACCTCTAGCTATAACAGATCATCAAGATCACTCCAAAAACCACCAAAAACTCAAGCAAAACTTAGGAAAATCAACCTATCCGGGATTGCATTGATTAAACCTCAATTTCTCATCAATTATACAATCATTTTACATCAAAATGACATCTCAAAACAGTGCCCAATCAGATCATACGAATTTCATCAAAATTAAAGTAAATCTTGCATTTTAAAGCCAAGATCAAGAACACAATTGTAAAACCTTTAATAAAACACAAATCAAGGATTGAGAACTTGGGAATTTCAGTAAAGAACTGAGAATTTAGAGGAGAAGGATGTTCATACCTCTAAACTTGAGTTTTCTCCCTTTTTGGAACCAAAATCTTGAAAATCCAATAAGCAAATGCTAAGGTTTTGTTGTAGATTTGATTAGAGATCAAATGAGGATAGAAATCTCATCTTAAGTTGTCAAAATCAGAGGAAACTCTGCTGGAGAAATGTGTTTGGGTTGAGAGAAAAGTTGAGAGAAAAGAAAATGGAAAATTTGGGAAAAGTTTGTTAAAATGCCAAAAATATCTTTCCCTCCCTTTTACCTTTATTTTAAAACCATTAATTAATTGATAAATATTCAGAAAAATCTGGAGAAACTCTTTTGGGTAAATAGCTCCTTAAAGATTCAAAGTTTCAATCCTTTTTAAAACAGTCACCAAGTTTCCGAAAATTACACTTTGGTCACTAACCCAAAATGTCACTCTTCCAAACCTCATTTTGTAAAATTGATTTCACCTTTCTCTTATATATAATAAAAGAGGATTTTAAGACATTTTTCCATATTTTTAATGCAACCCAAACTAGGCTTTCCTAAATTCCCCCTTTTATATTCGAACCGCAACCCGACCGGTCTGGTCCAAACCCAAAACTTCTAAGCCCAAAATTGGGGTGTTACAACTCTCCCCCCTTAAGAAATTTCGTCCTCGAAATTTACCTGAAGGAAAGAGGTACGGAAACTGCTTTAACATGTCATCCTTCCGCTCCCACGTGGCTTCTTCAACACCACGATGTTTCCACAACACCTTTACCAACTCGATGGTCTTGCCACAAAGAACCTTACTATCTGAATCCAGAATCCTCACCAGTTCCTCATCATAGGTCAAATCCGGATTCAGTTCCACTTCTTCCACAGGCATCACATGTGAAGGATCCGATCTATACTTCCGAAGCATAGAAACATGAAACACATCATGGATCTTCTCCAACTCTTGCGGTAACCTCAACTTATACGCAACAGGACCCACACGCTCAATCACTTCGTATGGTCCAATGTACCTAGGGCTCAACTTACCCTTTCGGCCAAACCTCATCACCTTTTTCCAAGGCAAAACCTTCAAAAACACACGGTCACCCACCGCGTACTCAATCTCCTTACGCTTCAAATCCGCGTAAGACTTTTGCCGATCAGAAGCTGCCTTCAAACGCTCACAAATGAGCTTCACCTTCTCGGTGGTTCCTTTCAACATAGCTGGCATCGAAACCAACTTCTGACCCGTTTCAGCCCAACACAGAGGAGTCCTACACTTCCTCCCGTACAAAGCTTCATAAGGTGCCATTTGAACTTGCCTGATAACTATTGTTATAAGCAAACTCCACCAAAGGCAAATGTTTCTCCCATGAGCCCTGAAACTCAATCACGCAGCACCTCAACATATCCTCCAAAACCTGGATAACACGCTCGGACTGACCATCCGACTGAGGATGATAAGATGTACTGAAATTCAACCGTGTACCCAAAGCTTGATGCAAACACTGCCAGAAACGCGATGTAAACCTCGGATCCCTATCCGACACAATCGACTTAGGCACACCATGCAGCCGCACAATCTCAGCAATGTACAGCTCCGCAAGCTTATCCAAAGAATACGTAGTATGCACAGGCAAGAAATGCGCACACTTCGTCAAGCGATCCACAACCACCCACACCGAATTCTTCTTCGATGGCGACAAGGGTAAACCAGATACAAAATCCATGTTAATCCTTTCCCACTTCCACTCAGGAATTCTCAAAGGTTGCAACAAACCTGACGGAAACTGATGCTCAGCCTTAACTCGCTGACACACCATGCACTTGCTTACAAACTCAGCAACATCCTTCTTTAGACCCACCCAATAGTACTCATCACGAAGATCACGATACATCTTAGTACTACCAGGGTGCATAGCAAAAGGACTGCTATGACCTTCAGTCAGAATAGCACGCCTCAAATCAACATCATTGGGCACTACTATCCGACTCCCAAAACACAACACTCCATCATCATTAAAATAGAAATCCAAAGGCCTACCTTCCGCGATATCCTGAACATGCGGTACCAAGGAATCATCCAACAACTGCTTTTCCTTGATCAACTGAACCAAAGATGGTTTCACTTGCAATTCAGCCACAAGACCACCATCACGTGAAATACTCAAACTGGCAAACATAGCCCTCAACTCAACAGCTACCTTCCTACTCAAGGCATCCGCTACAACATTAGCTTTCCCAGGGTGATACTCAATCGTCAAATCATAATCCTTGAGGCAACTCCACCCAGCATCGCTGCCTAAGATTCAACTCCTTCTGTGACATCAGATACTTCAAACTCTTGTGATCCGTATACACAGTACACTTCTCACCATACAGATAATGTCTCCAGATCTTCAAAGCAAAAACCACCGCAGCCAACTCGATGTCATGCGTAGGATAATTGCGCTCATGCACCTTCAACTGCCGTGATGCATAAGCCACCACCTTACCCTCCTGCATCAACACACATACCAAACCAACATAGGACGCATCACTATACACCGCAAACTCTTTCCCTGATTCAGGTTGAACCAAGATAGGAGCTTGTGTCAAGGCTGCCTTAAGCTTCTCAAAAGCCTGCTGTCTCGCTTCCGTCCACTCATACTTAACATCCTTCTGCAACAACTTTGTCAAAGGTGCCGCAATCTTCGAAAACCCATCCACAAACCTTCGGTAGTATCCTGCCAAACCAAGGAAACTACGAACTTCATGAACAGACTTCAGAACCTTCCAACTCATCACCGCCTCAATCTTCTGAGGATCGACACGAATCCCTTCAGCAGAAACCACATGACCAAGAAACACCACTTCTCTAAGCCAGAACTCACACTTGCTCAGCTTAGCATAAAGCTGATTCTCCAACAAAGCTTGCAGCACAATTCTCAGATGCACTTCATGCTCCTCCTCAGTACAAGAGTACACGAGGATATCATCAATGAATACCACCACAAACTTATCCAGGTATTCATGAAATACACGGTTCATCATGTCCATGAAAGCTGCAGGAGCATTTGTCAAACCAAACGACATCACAAGGAACTCATAATGCCCATACCTCGTCCTGAAAGCTGTCTTTGGCACATCCACATCCTTCACCTTCAACTGGTAATACCCTGACCTTAAGTCAATCTTAGAGAACACAGCTGCTCCCCGAAATTGATCAAAAAGATCATCAATTCTCGGTAATGGATACCGATTCTTGATAGTCAACTTGTTAAGCTGACGGTAATCAATGCGCATTCTCATAGTGCCATCCTTCTTCTTCACAAACAAGACCGGCGCACCCCAAGGTGACACACTCGGCCGAATGAAACCACGATCAAGCAACTCTTGCAACTGCGTCTTCAGCTCTTTCAACTTTTTAGGTGCCATTCGATAAGGAGTAATGGACACAGGAGTTGTGTTTTCATACAGCTCAATCCCAAACTCCACCTCACGATAAGGAGGCAATCCAGGCAACTCCTCCGGAAACACACCAGGAAACTCTCGCACAGTCCTGATATCCTGTACACGCAACTCCTTAGAGCTAAAATTCATCACAAAGGCTAGATAAGCTTCACAACCTTGCCTCAACATCCGGCTCGCCTCCAATGTAGACACCACATTGGCAAGAAACTTCACATTCTCACCAACCACGACCACCTCATAATCATCCGCAAGTTTCAACGAAACTCGCTTATTCTCACAATCCACTACAGCACGATGCTCAGCAAGCCAATCCATACCAAGGATTACATCAAAACCATAGAAAGGCAATTCCATAAGATCAACATGAAAAACATGATCTTGCACAACCAAATGACACCTTCTATAAAGCTTTCGAGTCACAACAGTCTCACCAAAAGAACTAGTGACACGCATACCAACATCCAACGACTCCACAGGCAAACCAAGCAATTCAGCATGCTCACGCAAAATGTATGAGTGTGTAGATCCAGAATCAATCAAGGAAAGTAATGACAAGGACTGCAAAGTAAAAGTACCTGCAATCACATCCGCGTCATTCCTCCCCTCCCTCTGAGCAAACACTCTAGCCTGGCCACCACCTTCAGGCTGAACAGCTACAACATGAGCCACATTCCGTCCTCCCTCTTCTCTCCGCTGAAAGTTACCACGGCCGCGCCCACGACCTCTCTGTGGTGCAGCAACTACAGGAGCACGCCCTTGGCCACCAGCCAACATAGGACACTCTCTCCTCAAGTGATCCGTAGATCCACAGTTCCAGCACGAATTACCAGCTG
Organism: Hibiscus trionum; assembly: GCA_030270665.1. Classification (NCBI taxonomy): domain Eukaryota; kingdom Viridiplantae; phylum Streptophyta; class Magnoliopsida; order Malvales; family Malvaceae; genus Hibiscus; species Hibiscus trionum. The sequence goes on along the minus strand of BSYR01000026.1, from coordinate 30,725,260 downwards.
CCACAACAGGAGCTTGCACCTCCCTCACAGCTCGAGGACAATCATGTTTCATATGGCCACGCGATCCACATGTCCAACATGCGCTCGGTTCAGCTCTTGCCTTATCTCCCTGAGCAGGCGCACCACCACCTCGCTTAGCCGAAGGCTGATACCTCTGATCACGTCCCCTCTTGTTCCGTCCACCACCGGAACTATACTCAGCAACTCGCTTTCCAGCACTAGAACCAGCACCTTTGGATGATAAACCCAAATTCGTCTCAATGTCCTTTGCTCTCCCAACCAGCACATCAAAATCATTATACTCAGCAGCTAGCATATACGTCTTTACTTCCGTCACCAAACAATAACGGAACCTTTCACACCTCTCCCGCTCATCAGGAACAAGCTCGGGTGCATATTGACTGAGTCGGACAAACTGAACCTCGTACTCAGCTACAGACATGCTCCCTTGGGTAAGAGACATAAATTCTCTCTTCTTCTCATCTAGGTACCTCACACCCAGATATCTCCTCTTGAACGCATTCTGAAAGAACGTCCAAGTTACATCAGCTTCCTCCATTCCAGAGATAGAGGTTGTCCACCAAGTGTATGCATCGTCTTGCAACAATGATACCACACAGCCCAGCTTCTGCACATCAGTGCAACTCATTTGCCCCAACACTCTCTTGGTACTTTCCAGCCAAGACTCAGAACCTTCAGCAGACAAACCCCTGAACTCAGTCCCTCCCAGACTGCGCAAACGCTCCAAGGGTAGTCTAACACCAGCATCTCCCTGATGCCCAGCTCCTTGAGCTCCAGCTACCGCTGCTCGAAAAGCTCCAGCAATGGCTTGAACCAGCATTGTCATGTCAGGAATAGCTTGTCCCTGACCAGCTTCAGGTCCAGCGACCCCAGCATCAGCACCAGCAGCAGCTCCTTCACCCCCAGCACCACCACCACCAGGTGGAGGAGGTAAATCCACCATATTTTCAGCATTCTCCTCATTCTCATTTTGAGCCATAGCTCGCGTATTAACCCTCAATTCTCTACGAGGTGCCATTCACTAAACAATGCAATCACAATGCAATAAACAAAGTCAGGCTCAGCAAGGTAAGCAATCCAAGTACTCAAGCTCATTTTCACTTAAAAACAACATCATTTCATTAGCTTTGATTTGGCAATGGGTCCCCCTAACATGCTTCACCATAGCATACATCACAATTGTAACATACCTACAACTCACACAACATGCTTTCATTCAACAAGCATACAAAGCATACATACATTAATCACCCACATAATCATTCCCAATTACTCGAGAACCTGGCTCTGATACCACCAAATGTAACCCCCTTAACCCGGCCTAGACGGTTGACCCGAATTAAGAAGTATACACGGGGAAAACCAAAGTCAACCCGAAAGTCAACCTTGATTAACGACCCTTTTTTTTCTTTTTAATCTTATCTAAATGCATATTAACCCTAGATATGTTCATACAATCGACATACACAAAGATCAGCGCATTCGGAAAACATTCAGGGACTTAATTGCACAAAACATGAATTTAGGGACCAAAATGTAAATTCTAGAAATTAGAAGGACTTAACCCACTTTTAAGTTACCATTATGAAATTAGTCATATTTTAGGCTTCTCTGTCAAATTTCAACTCAAACGGACATCTCAAACTCATTCAATTGCATAAACAAGATTCAGGACCAAAACCCAAAGGTTTCAGAACATATAACCAACAATTTCAGTGCCCAACGGTCGAGTGTTTCGGAACAGGGATGATCCGTTCCGAAACGCGGGACCGTTCCAAAACGCGTTGCGCAACAGGGCCTGGCAGTGGCCAAACTGTTTCGGAACGGCTCTGCCCGTTTCGAAACGCCTAGGCCATTTCAGGCCCTCTGTTCTGAAACGGCAGCACCTGTTCCGAAACAGGCTGCCCATATTGCAGAAATTTGGCTAGATTTTCACACAATTGACCCATCAAACATGCTCCAAAGGCAACCAAATTATTCCAGCAACACATTACATGCATAAGAAACATAATGGCATCAACAATTCATAAACATGGCATCAAACAAGAAAAGCCCCAATTCTATAGGCATGCATCCTATATTGAAAGACCATTCAACACCAAAACATCAAACAATTCTCATAATGGCCATTTACAAGTTCCATCATCAACAACAACATAAAACCATCTTAGGGAGTCCAAAACATCTCCCAAAACAACAACATAGGTTAACCATTGCCAAATGCCAAAAGCTAATCAAGTTATGAAAATGTTCACCATACATGAGCTTAGTTCTTCACTTGGATTCTTGACCTCTTGATGCCCTTATATGCACTTCAATGCTCTGCATTATTGGTTTAAGAAAAGAGAGAGCGTAAGCACATAGCTTAGTGAGGAATGCTCATTTAAAACCACACAATAATGCATTTATAAACACTTTTATAAATCTCAATTCAAACCAATCTTTAACCATGCACAAAAGCATTTAAACAAGCATACATGCTTCAAAATAATAACATGTCATATTGGCCACAAGTGATAATCATAATCTTTCCATTTCATAATACAATCAACATAAGACTAACACATGGACTTTTAAACACCATTGTGATCTTACAATTCACAAGGACCACACATGGACTTTTAACCACCATTGTGTCCTTAGCACAAGAATCACCCATGGACTTTTAACCACCATGGTGTTCTTACAATACACAAGGTCTACACAAGGACTTTTAACCACCTTGCGACCTTAAAACAAGAATCACCCATGGACTTTTAACCACCATGGTGTTCTTAAAATACACAAGGCTCACACAAGGACTTTTAACCACCTTTGTGACCTTACAAGGCTCACACAAGGACTTTTAACCACCTTTGTGACCTTAGCACAAGAACCAATCATGGACTTTTAACCACCATGTTGTTCTTAACACAAGAACCACCTATGGACTTTTAACCACCATAGTGTTCTTAACCTTTCTTGAAACATCACTTGCCAATATGCATCATTTAACAACAATAATCCACTGTTTTAAAGCATTTAACAAAGCCATTAATCATCATGCATCCTTATGCAACAAAACCACATTTTATCAAATGTTCAAACAAGGATCTCTTACCTTGAGCATCCTTCAACACATGGCTTATAAAACCAGCAAATAAACATGCTATATATGCTTTCAAAACAGAATATAAAACATGCAAACAATCACCTTGCACACAACCAACACATGGTTCATCAACAAGAGAGTTTTTCCGAAAACTTACTCTTGAGCTTAGCAAAGTTTTTTAGACTTAAACTAAGCTCCCAAACCTTCAAAACATTGGTTTCAAAGTTGAAAACCAAAATCCACTCACCGTTTCCGTTTCGCCAATTGCCGAAACACCAATCAAGCTTCCGGATCAACACCACGAGGATCCGAAGATGTTTCCCCTGTTTTAAACACATCAAAACAGTAGATTAATGCACCATCATGCATTAATATCCCCAATCAAGACATCTAAACTCGATGCTCACATCAACACTCACATTTCGGCTACCAAACACAACCGAAATCACATCCAAACATCTCCTCAACACTACCCAGCCAAGATCCATCAATTCTAAACATCCTTAAACATCAATTAACATCCAAAAAGGATCTAACCACATCCTTATACCTCCAGCTATAACAGATCATCAAGATCACTCCAAAAACCACCAAAAACTCAAGCAAAACTTAGGAAAATCAACCTATCCGGGATTGCATTGATTAAACCTCAATTTCTCATCAATTATACAATCATTTTACATCAAAATGACATCTCAAAACAGTGCCCAATCAGATCATACGAATTTCATCAAAATTAAAGCAAATCTTGCATTTTAAAGCCAAGATCAAGAACACAATTGTAAAACCTTTAATAAAACACAAATCAAGGATTGAGAACTTGGGATTTTCAGTAAAGAACTGAGAATTTAGAGGAGAAGGACGTTCATACCTCTAAACTTGAGTTTTCTCCCTTTTTGGAACCAAAATCTTGAAAATCCAATAAGCAAATGCTAAGGTTTTGTTGTAGATTTGATTAGAGATCAAATGAGGATAGAAATCTCATCTTAAGTTGTCAAAATCAGAGGAAACTCTGTTGGAGAAATGTGTTTGGGTTGAGAGAAAAGTTGAGAGAAAAGAAAATGGAAAATTTGGGAAAAGTTTGTTAAAATGCCAAAAATATCTTTCCCTCCCTTTTACCTTTATTTTAAAATCATTAATTAATTGATAAATATTCAGAAAAATCTGGAGAAACTATTTTGGGTAAATAGCTCCTTAAAGATTCAAAGTTTCAATCCTTTTTAAAACAATCACCAAGTTTCCGAAAATTACATTTTGGTCACTAACCCAAAATGTCACTCTTCCAAACCTCATTTTGTAAAATTGATTTCACCTTTCTCTTATATATAATAAAAGAGGATTTTAAGACATTTTTCCATATTTTTAATGCAACCCGAACTAGGCTTTCCTAAATTCCCCCTTTTATATTCGAACCGCAACCCGACCGGTCCGGTCCAAACCCAAAACTTCTAAGCCCAAAATTGGGGTGTTACACTGCTGAAATTGGTCACCTTTGCAGGTATCTGCCGTGGCAGCATCGAAGTCAGCTTAGGAGCAGAGGCGAGTTGTAGAGTATGAGCTGAAGAAACGAGGTTCGTGGTCTGTCGTGACCGCTGCTGTGGCAGAATCTAGGGCAGCAGAGGAACAGAAGCTAACTGTCATGGCAGCAGAGGAACAGAAGCTAACTGTCATGGCAGCAAAGGAACATAAGCTAACTGTCGTGGCAGAATCCAGGGCAGCAGAGGAACAGAAGAGATGGAGTGAAGAAAACTGCCTTACACATCACTGTCGTGACAGTGCTGCCGTGATAGATGTCGTGACAGTGCTACTGTGAAAGATGTCGTGGCAGATGTCGTGACAGATGCCGTAAAAGATGTCGTGACAGATATCGTGGTAGATGCCGTAAAAGATGCCGTGAAAGATGACGTGACAGTTGTCATGACAGAAGTGGCGACAGTGTTGAAGCAAACTGCCTTATAACTTGCTGTCGTGACATATGCCGTGACAGAGGTGACGACAGTGAAGAAGAAGAGATGGAAAATGCGAAGTGGAGTTCGAATGATAGAGGATTTCAAGCCTAATTTTTAGAGACCACTCGCATAATTTTTGGAGCCCAGAAGCACAAGAAAAGTCTTGCCCAACGTTTGAAGAGAAAGTCAAAGCAAGAAGATTGGGCGAACTAAAGGACGTTTATTTAGAGATTTAGTCTTTAATGAATTGTACTTTAATTCGAACTAGTATTCTTGGCCATTAAGAAAACTTGTACCCAAGGCCTATATATATGCTTGTAATTCGATCTAGAGAAAAACATCTTACTCTCTAGCCTTCTTTTTTAAACCCTAGCCGTTTACCCTTCCTCATCATGTTTTAAACTTCCCCTAGGGCTAAGGGTTGATTTGTAAAGTAGTTGCAAGGATTGCATTTGTTTTAGGAATTTTTTCTGTTCAATAAAATAGACTTCAAGTTTGCTTATTCTGGTTTTCAACATCTTGCAAGAGTATCGGGAGAGCATTGTGAGATTATCTATTTACTTAATATCGGGAGAGTTAAGTATACGAAAGGAATAAGTACGGGTTCTCCAGTTTATGGTTCAACTATCTCAGACCTAGGGATAGGACGAGGTTAAGTGGCTAAGGAAGAATTCAACAACATCGGTGTTCATCCTTCGATTCACGCCGGGAGGTATCATCAAAGACGTGTTCATCGACAGACTTGGACCTAGGGATAGGCCAAGGCATAACAGGGATTCTTGCCAAGCTTGAAGTATAGAGTTGTGTGATCGTTGCCGCGATTAACAACAGACGGCTGCCACGACAGGTGCTGCCGCGACAGGCGCAACGACAGAACAGAGATTCCTAAACTTTGCAACACCTACACTACTGAGCAATTCAATACCGGCCCATTCTCTCTATCCTGAATCCTTTACTCTTTTATTACCAGTATTCTTTATATTCTCGTGACAAACATTTAAACTATTTCTTTCCCTCTCGTGCAGTAATTCCAGGTGAAGCTATTAGCCCAATCCCTGTGGAGACGATATCCGATACTTCCGTATCACTTTACTACTTGCGTCGTGTACACTTGTACAACATTGCGATAGACACTTTTACACGCAACATCCACCTTCCAAATGTCATTTTTCCAAAATTGACTTCACCAAACCATTATATACATTTAAAAAGGATATTAGAAAATTTTCTCATATTTTTATCACTTCTCGAACTAGGTTTTTCTTGAACCAATCATAAACTAACCAGGATCTCTAATCTCGGTCTAACGGACCCTAAACCCAACCTAAATACTCATAGGGCCAAAATTGGGGCGTTACAACTCTCCCCCACTTAGGAAATTTTGTCCTCTAAATTTTACCGGGAGGAAAAGGTGCAGAAACTATTTCAACATGTCCGCCTTGCTTTCCCACGTGGCCTCCTCAACCCCTTGATGTCGCCACAAAACCCTTACAAGTTCAATCGTCTTACCACAAAGAACTTTGCTACTAGAATCAAGAATCTCAACAGGTAACTCATCAAAAGACAAATCTGGTTGCAACAGGACCTGTAATGCCCCAATTTTGGGCTTAGGAGTTTTGGGATTCGGACCGGTTCGGTCGGATCGCGGTTCGAATATATAAGAGTGAATTTAGGAAAACCTAGTTCGGGTTGCATTAAAAATATGGAAAAATGTCTTAAAATCCTCTTTTATTATATATAAGAGTTTGGTGAAATCAATTTTACAAAATGAGGTTTGGAAGTGTGACATTTTGGTTAGTGACCAAAATGTAATTTTCGAAAATTGTGAGACTGTTTTAAAAAGGATTGAAACTTTGAATCTTTAAGGAGCTATTTACCCAATGGGAGTTTCTCCAGATTTTTCTAAAATATTAAAGGTTTAATAAATGGATTTTAAATAAAAGAAAAGGGAGGGAAGATATTTTCCTAAATTTCCAACTAACTTTCCACATTTTCTATTTTCATTTTCTCTCATCTTTTCTCTCAAACCAAACACATTTCTCCAGAGCTTTTCTCTCTGATTTTGCCATCTAAATATCTCATTTCAATTCTCTTTTGATCTTCAATCATCTCTTCAACAAAACCTTTGCATTTGCTAAGTGGATTTTCAAGAATTTGGTTCCAAAAAGGGAGAAAACTCAAGTTTGGAGGTAAGAACGTCCTTCTCCTCTAAAGTCTCAGTTCTTTACTGAAATTCCTAAGTTCTCAATCCTTGATTTATGTTTTATAAAAGGCTTTATAGATGTGTTCTTGATTTTGGCTTTTAAATGCAAGATTTGATTGATTTTGATGAAATTTCGTATGATCTGATTGGGCAGTGTTTTGAGGTGTCAATTTGATGTTAAATGAATGTTAAATTGATGTGAAATTGAGGTTTAATTAATGCAATCCCGGATAGGTTGAATTTCCTAAGTTTAGCTTGTGTTCTTGGTTGTTTTTGGAGTGATCTTGATGATCTGTTATAGCTGGAGGTATAAGGACGTGGTAAGATCCTTTTTGGATGTTAATTGGTGTTTAAGGATGTTTAGATTTGATGGATCTTGGCTGGGTAGTGTTGTGGAGTTGTTTGGATGCATTTTCGGTTGTGTTTGGTAGCCGAAAATGGAGTGTGGATGAGAGCAGCGGGTTTAGGTGCTTTCATTGAGGATATTAATGCATGATGATGCATTAATCTACTGTTTTGATATGTTTAAAACAGGGAAGTCATCTTTGGATCCTAGTGGTGTTGATCCGGAAGCTTGATTGGTGTTTCGGCAAGAGGCGAAACGGAATCGGTGAGTGGATTTTGGATTTCAGCTATGAAACCAATGTTTTGAAGGTTTGGGAGCTTAGTTTAAGTCTGAGCAACTTAGCTAAGCTCAAGAGTAAGTTTTCGGAAAAACTCTCTTGATGATGAACCATGGATTGGTTGTATGCAATGTAGTTTGTTTGCATGTTTTTAAATCCTGTTTTGAAAGCATATTTAGCATGTTTATTTGCTGGGATTGTAAGCCATGTGTTGAAGGATGCTCAAGGTAAGAGATCCTTGTTTTTGAACATTGTTTTAATGTGGTTTGATGCTTAAAGATGCATGATGTTTATGGCTTTGTTAAATGCTTTAAAACAGTGGAATATTGTTGTTAATGATGTATATTGGCAAGTGATGGTTAAGGTCACAAAGGTGGTTAAAAGTCCTTGTGTGAGCCTTGTTTATTTAAGAACAACATGGTGTTTAAAAGTCCATGGTTGGTTCTTGGTTAAGGTTCAAGGTGGTTAAAATTCCTTGTGTAAGCCTTGTTTATTTAAGAACAACATGGTGTTTAAAAGTCCATGGTTGGTTCTTGGTTAAGGTTCAAGGTGGTTAAAATTCCTTGTGTAAGCCTTGTTTATTTAAGAACAACATGGTGTTTAAAAGTCCATGGTTGGTTCTTGGTTAAGGTTCAAGGTGGTTAAAATTCCTTGTGTAAGCCTTGTTATTTAAGAACACCAAGGTGTTTAAAAGTCCTTGAGAGATTCTTGTTAAGGACACAAAGGTGTTTAAAAGTCCTTGTGTGGTCCTTGTCATGGTGTTTAAAAGTCCATAGATGATTTTGTTAAGGACGCAATGGTGTTTAAAAGTCCATGTGTGGTCCTTGGAAAATTGTAAGATCACAATGGTGTTTAAAAGTCCATGTGTGGATCTTATGTTGATTGTATCACTTGTGGCCAATATGACATGTTATGATCTTGAAGCATGGTTTGCTTGTTTTAAATGCTTATGAGCACGTATAATGTGGTTTTGAACAATGATTTATAAATGTGTTTTATAAATGCATTATGGTGTTGTTTTAGCGAGCATTCCTCACTAAGCTTTTGCTTACGCTCTCTCTTTTCTTAAACCAATAATGCAGAGCATTAAAGTGCATTGAGGACAGCAAGGTGGACAAGAATCCAAGTGGTGAACAAAGCTCATGTATGGTGAAGGTTTCTTAAACACTATTAGCTTATGGGCATTTGGCAATGGGGGACCTATGTTGTTGTTTGGGAGATGTTTTGGACTCCCTAAGTTGGTATTATGTTGTTAATGTCGTTGGAACTTGTATTTGGCCATTATGTGTTTGGATTGATGTTTTGATGCTTGAATGGATTGCTAAGTAGGATGCATGCCTATAGAATTGGGGATTTTCACAATTGATGCCATGTTGATGAATGGTTGATGCAATTATGTTCTTTGTATGTTGAATGACTTGCTGGTAAAGTATGGTTGCTTTTGGAGCATGTTTGATAGGCCAAGTGTGTGTTAAACCAGCAATTTTGCTGCAATCTGGACAGCCTGTTTCGGAACAGGTGCTACCGTATCGGAACGGGGGCCTGAAATGGCCTGGGCGTTCCGAAACGGAAGCAACCGTTCCGGAACGGATAAGCCACTGCCAAGCACTATTTCGGAACCAGTTGCGGAACGGTCCCACGTTTCGGAACGGGTCTTCCCTGTTCCGAAACACTCGATCGTTGGGCACTGAAATTGTTGGTTAAATGTTTTGCATTGTTTGCGTTTTGGTCCTGAATCTTGTTTATGCAATTAAATGAGTTTGTGATGTCCGTTTGAGCTGAAATTTGACAGACAAGCATGAAATATGACTAATTTCATATTGGTAACTTAAAAGTGGGTTAAGTCCTTGTAATTTCCAGAATTTACTTTTTGGTCCCTAAGTTTGTGTTTTGTTCAATTAGGTCCCTGATCGTTTTCCGTTTGCGCTGATCTTTGAGTATGATGTTTGTATGAACATAACTAGGGTTAACGTGCATCTAGATAAGATTAAAAGAAAAAAAGGGTCGTTAATCAAGGTTGACTTTCAGGTTGACTTTGGTTTTCCCCGTGTAAACTTCTTAATTCGGTTCAACCGTCTGGGCCGGGTTAAGGGGGTTACATTTGGTGGTATCAGAGCTGAGTTCTCGAGTAATTGGGAATGGTTGTGTGTGTGATTAAAGTATGTATGCTTTGTATGCTTGCTGAGTGAAAGCATGATGTGTGAATTGTAAGTATGATACAATAGTAGTGTATGCTGTGGTGAAGCATGTTGTGGGTACCCATTGCCAAATCAAAGCTAATGAAATGATATTGTTTTTAATTGAAAATGAGCTTGAGTACTTGGATTGCTTACCTTGCTGGGCCTGACTTTGTTTATTTGCATTGTGATTGCATTGTTAGAGTATGGCACCTCGTAGAGAGTTAAGGAGTAATGTGCGAGCTACGGCTCAGAATGAGAATGAGAATGATGAGAATGTTGAGAGTGCGGTGGATTTACCTCCTCCACCTGGTGGTGGTGGTGCTGGGGGTGAAGGAGCTGGAGCTGCAGCTGGTGCTGGGGTCGCTGAACCTGAGGCTGGTCGGGGGCAAGCTATTCCTGATATGACAGTGTTGATACAAGCTATTGCTGGAGCTTTTCAAGCAGCAGTAGCTGGAGCTCAAGGAGCTGTGCATCAGGGAGATGCTGGAGTTAGACTACCTTTGGAACGTTTGCGCAGTCTAGGAGGGACTGAGTTCAGAGGGTTGTCTGCTGAAGGTTCGGAGTCTTGGTTAGAGGGTACCAAGAGAATCTTGGGTCAGATGAGTTGCACTGATGTGCAGAAGTTGGGCTGTGTAGTATCCTTGCTACAGGATGATGCTTATACGTGGTGGACAACCACTATCGCTGGGATGGCTGAAGCTGACGTAACTTGGACGTTCTTTCAGAACGCGTTCAAGAGAAGGTATCTAGGTGTGAGGTACCTAGATGAGAAGAAAAGGGAGTTCATGTCTCTTACCCAGGGGAGCATGTCTGTGGCTGAGTATGAAGTACAGTTTGTTCGACTCAGTCAATACGCACCTGAGCTTGTTCCGGATGAGCGAGCGAGGTGTGAAAGGTTCCGTTATGGTTTGGTGACGGATGTAAAGATGTATGTGCTGGCTACTGAGTATGATGATTTTGATGTGCTGGTGGGCCGAGCAAAGGATATTGAGATGAACTTGGGTTTATCTTCTAAAAGTGCTGGTTCTGGTGCTGGGAAGCGAGCTGCTGAATATAGTTCCGGTGGTGGACGGAACAAGAGGGGACGTGATCAGAAGTATCAGTCCTCAGCTAAGCGAGGTGGTGGTGCGCCTGCTCGGGGAGGCAACACTAGAGTTGATCCGAGTGCTTGTTGGACATGTGGTTCGCGTGGCCATATGAAACGTGATTGTCCTCGTGCTGAGAGGGAGGTGCAAGCTCCTGTTGTGGCAGCTGGTAATGCGTGCTGGAATTGTGGATCTACGGATCACATGAGGAGAGAGTGCCCTATGTTGGCTGGTGGCCAAGTGCGTGCTCCTGTTGTTGCTGCACCACAGAGAGGTCGTGGGCGCGGCTGTGGTAACTTCCAGCGGAGAGAGGAAGGTGGTCGGGGTGTGGCTCATGTTGTGGCTATTCAGCCTGAGGGTGGCGGCCAAGCCAGGGTGTATGCTCAGCGAGAGGGAAGGAATGACGCGGATGTGATCGCAGGTACTTTTACTTTGCAATCCTTGTCATTACTTTCCTTGATTGATTCTGGATCTACGCACTCATACATATTGCGTGAGCATGCTGAATTGCTTGGTTTGCCTGTTGAGTCTTTGGATGTTGGTGTGCGTGTCACTAGTTCTTTTGGTGAGACTGTTGTGACTCGAAAGCTTTATAGAAGATGTCCTTTGGTCGTGCAAGATCATGTTTTTCATGTTGACCTTATGGAGTTACCTTTCTATGGTTTTGATGTAATCCTTGGTATGGATTGGCTTGCTGAGCATCGTGGTGTTGTGGATTGTGAGAATAAGCGAGTTTCGTTGAAGCTTGCGGATGATTATGAGGTTGTTGTGGTTGGTGAGAATGTGAAGTTTCTTGCCAATGTGGTGTCTTCTTTGGAGGCGAGCCGGATGCTGAGGCAGGGTTGTGAAGCTTACCTAGCTTTTGTGATGAATCCTAGTTCTAAGGAGTTGCGTGTGCAAGATATCAGGATTGTGCGAGAGTTTCCTGGTGTGTTTCCTGAGGAGTTGCCTGGTTTACCTCCTAATCGCGAGGTGGAGTTTGGGATTGAGCTGTATGAGAATACAACTCTTGTGTCCATTACCCCTTATCGAATGGCACCTAAGGAGCTGAAGACGCAGTTGCAAGAGTTGCTTGATCGTGGTTTCATTCGGCTGAGTGTGTCGCCTTGGGGTGCACCGGTCTTGTTTGTGAAGAATAAAGATGGCACTATGAGAATGTGCATTGATTATCGTCAGCTGAACAAGTTGACTATCAAGAATCGGTATCCTTTGCCGAGGATTGAATAAATCTCTTTGATCAATTTTGGGGAGCAGCTGTGTTCTCTAAGATTGACTTGAGGTCAGGGTATTACCAGTTGAAGGTAAAGGATGTGGATGTGCCAAAGACAGCTTTCAGGACGAGGTATGGGCATTATGAGTTCCTTGTGATGCCGTTTGGTTTGACAAATGCTCCTGCAGCTTTCATGGATATGATGAATCGTGTGTTTCATGAATACCTGGATAAGTTTGTTGTGGTATTCATTGATGATATCCTCGTGTACTCGCGTACTGAGGAGGAGCATGAAGATCATTTGAGGATTGTATTGCAAGCTTTGTTGGAGAATCAACTTTATGCTAAGCTGAGCAAGTGTGAGTTCTGGTTAAGTGAAGTGGTGTTTCTTGGGCATGTGGTTTCTGCCGAAGGGATTCGTTTCGATCCTCAGAAGATTGAGGCGGTGATGAATTGGAAGGTTCCTAAGTCTGTTCATGAGGTTCGTAGTTTCCTTGGTTTGGCGGGATACTACCGGAGGTTTGTGGATGGGTTTTCTAAGATTGCTGCACCTTTGACGAAGTTGTTGCAGAAAGATGTTAAGTATGAGTGGACGGAAGCGAGACAACATGCTTTTGAGAAGCTTAAGGCAGCTTTGACGCAAGCTCCTATCTTGGTTCAACCTGAATCAGGGAAAGAGTTTGTGGTGTATAGCGATGCCTCCTATGTTGGTTTGGGATGTGTGTTGATGCAAGAGGGTAAGGTGGTGGCTTATGCATCGCGGCAGTTGAAGGTGCATGAGCGCAACTATCCTACGCATGATATAGAGTTGGCTGCGGTGGTTTTTGCTTTGAAAATCTGGAGACATTACCTGTATGGTGAGAAGTGTACTGTGTACACGGATCACAAGAGTTTGAAGTATCTGATGTCTCAGAAGGAGTTGAATCTTAGGCAGCGGCGTTGGTGGAGTTGCTCAAGGATTATGATTTGACGATTGAGTATCACCCTGGGAAAGCTAATGTTGTAGCAGATGCCTTGAGTAGGAAGGTAGCTGTTGAGTTGAGGGCTATGTTTGCCAGTTTGAGTATTTCGCGTGATGGTGGTCTTATGGCTGAGTTGCAAGTGAAACCATCTTTGGTTCAGTTGATCAAGGAAAAGCAGTTGATGGATGATTCCTTGGTATCTCATGTTCAGGATATTGCGGAGGGTAGGCCTTCGGATTTCTGTTTTAATGATGATGGTGTGTTGTGTTTTGGGATTCGGATAGTAGTGCCCAATGATTCTGAGTTGAGGCGTGCTATTCTGACTGAAGGTCATAGTAGTCCTTTTGCTATGCACCCAGGTAGTACTAAGATGTATCGAGATCTTCGTGATGAGTACTATTGGGTGGGTTTGAAGAAGGATGTTGCTGAGTTTGTGAGCAAGTGCATGGTGTGTCAGCGAGTTAAGGCTGAGCATCAGGTTCCTTCAGGGTTGTTGCAACCGTTGAGAATCCCTGAATGGAAGTGGGAAAGGATTACCATGGATTTTGTATCTGGTTTACCCTTGTCACCAACGAAGAAGAATTCGGTGTGGGTGATTGTGGATCGCCTGACGAAGTGTGCGCATTTCTTGCCTGTGCATACTACGTACTCCTTGGATAAGCTTGCGGAGCTGTACATTGCTGAGATTGTGCGGCTGCATGGTGTGCCAAAGTCGATTGTGTCGGATAGGGATCCGAGGTTTACATCGCGGTTCTGGCAGTGTTTGCATCAAGCTTTGGGTACACGGTTGAATTTCAGTACATCTTATCATCCTCAGTCGGATGGTCAGTCTGAGCGTGTTATCCAGATTTTGGAGGATATGTTGAGGTGCTGCGTTATTGAGTTTCAGGGCTCTTGGGAGAAACATTTGCCTTTGGTGGAGTTTGCCTATAACAATAGTTATCAGGCGAGCATTCAAATGGCACCTTATGAGGCTTTGTACGGGAGGAAGTGTAGGACTCCTTTGTGTTGGGCTGAAACGGGTCAGAAGTTGGTTTCGATGCCGGCTTTGTTGAAAGGAACCACCGAGAAGGTGAAGCTCATTTGTGAGCGTTTGAAGGCAGCTTCTGATCGGCAAAAGTCTTACGCAGATTTGAGGCGTAAGGAGATTGAGTATACGGTGGGTGACCGTGTGTTTTTTAAGGTTTCGCCTTGGAAAAAGGTGATGAGGTTTGGCCGTAAGGGTAAGTTGAGCCCTAGATACATTGGACCGTACGAGGTGGTTGAGCGTGTGGGTCCTGTTGCGTACAAGTTGAGGTTACCTCAAGAGTTGGAGAAGATTCATGATGTGTTTCATGTTTCTATGCTTCGGAAGTATAGATCGGATCCTTCGCATGTGATGCCTGTGGAAGAAGTGGAATTGAATCCGGATTTGACCTATGATGAGGAACCGATGAGGATTCTGGATTCGGATAGTAAGGTTCTTCGTGGCAAGACCATTGAGCTGGTAAAGGTGTTGTGGAAACATCATGGTGTTGAGGAAGCCACGTGGGAACGGAAGGATGACATGCTGAAGCAGTTCCCGTATCTCTTTCCTTCAGGTAAATTTCGAGGACGAAATTTCTTAAGGGGGGGAAAGTTGTAACGCCCCAATTTTGGGCTTAGGAGTTTTGGGATTCGGACCGGTTCGGTCGGATCGCGGTTCGAATATATAAGAGTGAATTTAGGAAAACCTAGTTCGGGTTGCATTAAAAATGTGGAAAAATGTCTTAAAATCCTCTTTTATTATATATAAGAGTTTGGTGAAATCAATTTTACAAAATGAGGTTTGGAAGTGTGACATTTTGGTTAGTGACCAAAATGTAATTTTCGAAAACTGTGAGACTGTTTTAAAAAGGATTGAAACTTTGAATCTTTAAGGAGCTATTTACCCAATGGGAGTTTCTCCAGATTTTTCTAAAATATTAAAGGTTTAATAAATGGATTTTAAATAAAAGAAAAGGGAGGGAAGATATTTTCCTAAATTTCCAACTAACTTTCCACATTTTCTATTTTCATTTTCTCTCATCTTTTCTCTCAAACCAAACACATTTCTCCAGAGCTTTTCTCTCTGATTTTGCCATCTAAATATCTCATTTCAATTCTCTTTTGATCTTCAATCATCTCTTCAACAAAACCTTTGCATTTGCTAAGTGGATTTTCAAGAATTTGGTTCCAAAAAGGGAGAAAACTCAAGTTTGGAGGTAAGAACGTCCTTCTCCTCTAAAGTCTCAGTTCTTTACTGAAATTCCTAAGTTCTCAATCCTTGATTTATGTTTTATAAAAGGCTTTATAGATGTGTTCTTGATTTTGGCTTTTAAATGCAAGATTTGATTGATTTTGATGAAATTTCGTATGATCTGATTGGGCAGTGTTTTGAGGTGTCAATTTGATGTTAAATGAATGTTAAATTGATGTGAAATTGAGGTTTAATTAATGCAATCCCGGATAGGTTGAATTTCCTAAGTTTAGCTTGTGTTCTTGGTTGTTTTTGGAGTGATCTTGATGATCTGTTATAGCTGGAGGTATAAGGACGTGGTAAGATCCTTTTTGGATGTTAATTGGTGTTTAAGGATGTTTAGATTTGATGGATCTTGGCTGGGTAGTGTTGTGGAGTTGTTTGGATGCATTTTCGGTTGTGTTTGGTAGCCGAAAATGGAGTGTGGATGAGAGCAGCGGGTTTAGGTGCTTTCATTGAGGATATTAATGCATGATGATGCATTAATCTACTGTTTTGATATGTTTAAAACAGGGAAGTCATCTTTGGATCCTAGTGGTGTTGATCCGGAAGCTTGATTGGTGTTTCGGCAAGAGGCGAAACGGAATCGGTGAGTGGATTTTGGATTTCAGCTATGAAACCAATGTTTTGAAGGTTTGGGAGCTTAGTTTAAGTCTGAGCAACTTAGCTAAGCTCAAGAGTAAGTTTTCGGAAAAACTCTCTTGATGATGAACCATGGATTGGTTGTATGCAATGTGGTTTGTTTGCATGTTTTTAAATCCTGTTTTGAAAGCATATTTAGCATGTTTATTTGCTGGGATTGTAAGCCATGTGTTGAAGGATGCTCAAGGTAAGAGATCCTTGTTTTTGAACATTGTTTTAATGTGGTTTGATGCTTAAAGATGCATGATGTTTATGGCTTTGTTAAATGCTTTAAAACAGTGGAATATTGTTGTTAATGATGTATATTGGCAAGTGATGGTTAAGGTCACAAAGGTGGTTAAAAGTCCTTGTGTGAGCCTTGTTTATTTAAGAACAACATGGTGTTTAAAAGTCCATGGTTGGTTCTTGGTTAAGGTTCAAGGTGGTTAAAATTCCTTGTGTAAGCCTTGTTTATTTAAGAACAACATGGTGTTTAAAAGTCCATGGTTGGTTCTTGGTTAAGGTTCAAGGTGGTTAAAATTCCTTGTGTAAGCCTTGTTTATTTAAGAACAACATGGTGTTTAAAAGTCCATGGTTGGTTCTTGGTTAAGGTTCAAGGTGGTTAAAATTCCTTGTGTAAGCCTTGTTATTTAAGAACACCAAGGTGTTTAAAAGTCCTTGAGAGATTCTTGTTAAGGACACAAAGGTGTTTAAAAGTCCTTGTGTGGTCCTTGTCATGGTGTTTAAAAGTCCATGGATGATTTTGTTAAAGACGCAATGGTGTTTAAAAGTCCATGTGTGGTCCTTGGAAAATTGTAAGATCACAATGGTGTTTAAAAGTCCATGTGTGGATCTTATGTTGATTGTATCACTTGTGGCCAATATGACATGTTATGATCTTGAAGCATGGTTTGCTTGTTTTAAATGCTTATGAGCATGTATAATGTGGTTTTGAACAATGATTTATAAAGGTGTTTTATAAATGCATTATGGTGTGGTTTTAGCGAGCATTCCTCACTAAGCTTTTGCTTACGCTCTCTCTTTTCTTAAACCAATAATGCAGAGCATTAAAGTGCATTGAGGACAGCAAGGTGGACAAGAATCCAAGTGGTGAACAAAGCTCATGTATGGTGAAGGTTTCTTAAACACTATTAGCTTATGGGCATTTGGCAATGGGGGACCTATGTTGTTGTTTGGGAGATGTTTTGGACTCCCTAAGTTGGTATTATGTTGTTAATGTCGTTGGAACTTGTATTTGGCCATTATGTGTTTGGATTGATGTTTTGATGCTTGAATGGATTGCTAAGTAGGATGCATGCCTATAGAATTGGGGATTTTCACAATTGATGCCATGTTGATGAATGGTTGATGCAATTATGTTCTTTGTATGTTGAATGACTTGCTGGTAAAGTATGGTTGCTTTTGGAGCATGTTTGATAGGCCAAGTGTGTGTTAAACCAGCAATTTTGCTGCAATCTGGACAGCCTGTTTCGGAACAGGTGCTACCGTATCGGAACGGGGGCCTGAAATGGCCTGGGCGTTCCGAAACGGAAGCAACCGTTCCGGAACGGATATGCCACTGCCAGGCACTGTTTCAGAACCAGTTTCGGAACGGGTCTTCCCTGTTCCGAAACACTCGACCGTTGGGCACTGAAATTGTTGGTTAAATGTTTTGCATTGTTTGCGTTTTGGTCCTGAATCTTGTTTATGCAATTAAATGAGTTTGTGATGTCCGTTTGAGCTGAAATTTGACAGACAAGCATGAAATATGACTAATTTCATATTGGTAACTTAAAAGTGGGTTAAGTCCTTGTAATTTCTAGAATTTACTTTTTGGTCCCTAAGTTTGTGTTTTGTTCAATTAGGTCCCTGATCGTTTTCCGTTTGCGCTGATCTTTGAGTATGATGTTTGTATGAACATAACTAGGGTTAACGTGCATCTAGATAAGATTAAAAGAAAAAAAAGGGTCGTTAATCAAGGTTGACTTTCGGGTTGACTTTGGTTTTCCCCGTGTAAACTTCTTAATTCGGTTCAACCGTCTGGGCCGGGTTAAGGGGGTTACAAGACCAACACGAGACATGGAACACATCATAAATTTTCTTCAAACTCTGGAGGCAACCTCAACCGATATGCAACAGGGCCAACACGCTCCACAACTTCATATGGTCCAATCAACCTTAGAATAAGCTTACCCTTACGTCCAAACCTTATCACCTTCTTCCAAGGTTACACTTTTAGAAACACGCGATCACCAACCGCAAACTCAATTTCCCTACGCTTCAAATCCGAGTAGGATTTCTGACGATCTGAAGCTGCCTTCAATCGATCATAAACAAGCTTTACATTATATGTCATTCCTTTATGAAAATCAGGCAAAGAAACTAACTTTTGCCCCGCTTCCGCCCAAGAAAGAGGCGTCCTACACTTCCTACCATACAAGGCTTCATATGGAGCCATTTGTATACCAGCTTGGTAACCGTTGTTATACGCAAACTCCACCAAAGGCAACTGTTTCTCTCAGGTTCCTTGGTACTCAATAACATAACATCTCAACATATCTTCCAGAATCTGAATCACACATTCAGGCTGACCATCCGACTGAGAATGATACGAAGTGCTGAAATTCAATCGTGTACCCAATGCTCGATGTAAGCATTCCTAAAACCTTGCTGTGAACCTCAGATCCCTATCCAAAACTATGGATTTAGGTACACCATGTAACCTCACAACTTATGCAATTTACAACTCTTGTAACTCCCTGGTTTTGGGCCTAGATTTTTTAGACATCGGATCAGGTTAAGTGAATTGGTTGGAAACGGTTCAAATCGTATTAGGTGGTTTCAGGTTAATCAAGGTTCAGGATAGGATAAAAATATGAAAAAATTGATAAAATCCTCTAAAATTATGTTTAAGAGGTTGGTCAAATTAATTTTAGAAAATAAGTTTTGGAAGTGGTACATTTTGGGCAGTGACCAAAATGTAAAGTTTTGAAACTGTGGAAAAATGCAATTTTCAAAAGGAGAGTCAAAATCTTAGAATATTTGGGGAGCTTTTGTGCAATTACACCTTTCCTTAATTTGATATGTGTTTTAAATGAATTTTTTTGTAATTGTTTAAAAAGGGATCTTATCTATTTATTAAATAAAATCATTAAATTGGAGGTTTCATTTACGTAACTAACTTTTTCCTTCACATTTCAGCAAAACACATTTCTAAAACCTTTTCTCCGGATTTCATTTCTCCCAAACACTCTCTCTTTGATTTCTTATCCATTTCAAAGAATTCTCTTTAATTTCTTCAAGATTTGTGAAGCAAAAACTTGTCAAACATTAAGGAAAGCAAGGATTAATGTTAAATCTCGTTCTCAACCTCTAATCAAGGTTCTTTATTGAAATTCCCAAGATTATTGACTCTCGATTGTTGTTTTTAACTGAGTTTTGATTATAGTTTTGATTTACGATCAAAATCTTGCAAAACTAAGGTTTAATTCTTGGATTTTCGGAGTGTTGTTGATGAGCTCTGTTTTAGATAGATTATAATTGAGTTTTGAGATGTTTATGATGTTGAGAAAGAGTTTTAATGATATAGATCTCGGAATCCTTGAGATCCTTGAGTTTTATGATGGTTTTAGTTGAGTTTTTGGAATGATTTGATGGTTATATAGTTGTTGGAGGTATAAGGAAAGGTTTAGGTTGTTTTTAGATGTGATTTGATGAATATTAGTGATTGGAAGTGTTGATTGTTGGCTGGGCTTGGTTTAGGAAGCAATCAAATGAGTTTTCGGTTGTTTCGGATGGGTGAATTGATGTATTTTTGCTGGGCAACGAGTTTGTGTTTAGTTGCTGGAGTTGGAATGCATTTTAATGCATTGGATCTCTGTTTTGATGCTCTAAAAACAGGGGACATTGATCCGAAAGCAAGAAAAGTGATTTTGGAAGCTTCAGACGAGTGATCTTCGCGTCGGCAAGTGAAGTTTCGCGTATCAGTGACTGGAAAAGAGTTTTCCAGCTTTGAAACGTTTTGAACATGGTTTTGGGAGCTTTGTGTAAGTTTGAAACACTTAGCTAAGCTCAAAAGTAAGTATATCAAAAGTCTCTCTCGGATTGTGCTATGTTTTGGTTTAAAATGCACTTGAATTAAATGTGGTTTTATCACTATTTTAAAGTATGATTTGAGCATTGATTTTGCTAGTTTTAAATGCCATTTTGTTAAGGATGCACATGTTAAGTGATCCTTGGGTTTATATGATTTATGTAATTGGTTTTAAGCATGTTATTACTTGTGGAAAATGGCATTGTGGTTTATGCTTCGATAAAACAGTGAAATGTTGTTGAATAATGATTATATTGGCAAGTGATGGAAAATGGTTTTGGTTACTTTAATCGGATATAGTCAGCCGGCTATAGGATTGGGTGCACCGTGAATAAAGTCGCCTTGGATGTCCAAGGGTTGTGATTGTGCCGTTAAACTCCATCCAAGTACTCTAGAAATTGAGGAATTGGCGTCACCACAATGGAGGATGGCTCTCGTGGGTGGACTAGGTTAAGTGTCACAACGGTGGAGGATTGCTCCCGTGTGTGAGCTTGGTTAAGGTGATTACAATGGTTGAGGTAGCTTCCATGTGTAAGCCTTGTTTTGTGTCCCGGCTTTCACTAGTGGGTTATACAACTATCGAAGAGTGATGTTGAGGGGTTGGGATTATGCTGTTAAACTTCATCACGGGTATTGAGGGGTTTTGATTGTGCCGCTAAACTCTACCACGATGTTGAGGGGTTGTGATTGTGCCGTTAAACTCCGCCTTGAATTACCGGTAGTGTGTATGAAGTGTGTGGGACAACGCTTATAATCCGCGTATCTGATTGTATCAATTGTGTTGTGTTTTAATAGGGTTTTTGTTATTGATCACTTGCGAGCCAATATAATGGTGATGATATAATGAATTAATGATGAATGCTTATTTTGAGAAAGCATGTGATGCTTGAGATTTATGCTAGAATGCATGTGATGCTTGGTTTAAGCATGAGCAAAGGTTTCTGCTGTTGTAATTAATGATGCCATGAGCATGTGAATTTGAAAGAGGAAATGATGTTTTTAAGTGCATGTTTTAAAGGAAGGGAAGTGTTTACAAAGAATGATGTTTTGTTTTTTAAAATGCATTGATGAATGTTTTGGTTTTATAGCAGTCCTCACTAAGATTTATGCTTACGCTCATTTGTTTCATAAATGCAAAGAATTGAGCATCTTTGGCAGCAAGAAAGCAAGGGGTATCCAAGTGATTTTAGCTAAGCAAAGTATGTGTTTTCACTTTGGTGTAATAAGAGGCAATGAGAGGGATTTCCACTCATGAGTTGCTTGGTATTATGTGACACCTTGAGCATATTTAGTTTGTGTTTTGAGGCACATAATTGGTCTCTGTGTGGTTTGTGGATTCCTATTTGGTATTTCGGATATGTCTTTATAAGTGTTTTAAAGCATGCTTTTATAGTTCCATGATCTTCATGAATGGTCATGCCTGATGCTTATATTGTGAATGGTTGATGATGCATATGTGTTTGAAATGTTTGATAAAACTTGTTCGGATGTTTTGGACATGTTTAGTTGATGTTAAATGCTTATTTGTGGCTGTTGGAAGTGCATTTCTGGTATGAGTATCGATACTCGAGATTGGGTATCGATACTCGAAGGCAATTTTCAGGCAAAACAACACAGGGGTATTGATACGAATTGCCCGCGTATCGATACGCTTGTGCTATCTTTGAAGGACGTATCGATACACAAGGAAGGGTACCGATACCCTTTACAAAAATTTGGCTACTGCCTTCCCGCGTATCGATACGGGCTTAAGGGTACCGATACCTGACCGTTATTTTTAGTTAAAAGCATCTTCTTAAGTTCTGAAATGTTACATTATGGTCCCTGAATGTTGAATGTTCAATTGGTTGAGTTTGGATGGTCCGTTTGTGATGAATTTTGACATGGAAGCTTGTTATATGACTAATTAAGGATTGGTAACCTTAGAAGTGGATTAGTCTCTTTAATTTTTAGAAATTACAATTTAGTCCCTAAAAGTTAAATGTATGCAATCGAACTCCGATCGATGTGCCGTTTTCTTCTAAGAGTTTTGTTAAACACATAGGACTTAATTTGCATCTAGAAAGAAAAAAAGGGTCGTTAATCGAAGTCAGTTTTAACGAGTTGGCTTCAGTTTTCCCCGTGTAATCTTCTTAGTTCGGGTCGGGCGTCTAGGTCGGGCTAAGGGGGTTACAACTCTGCCAACTTATCCAACGTATATGTAGTATGCACAGCTATGAAATGCACACACTTTGTAAGATGGTCTACAATCACCCAAATAGAGTTCCTATTTGACGGGGTCAAAGGCAAACACGACACGAAATCCATCGTAATCCTCTCCCATTTCCATTCTGGTATCTTCAAAGGTTGCAATAGCCCGAAAGGAAACTGATGCTCAGCTTTCACGCGCTGACAAACCATACACTTACTCACAAAATCAGCAACATCCTTCTTCAACCCAACCCGATAGTACTTATCCTTCAATCCACGATAGATCTTATTACTACCAGGATGCAGAGCAAAAGGACTACTATACGCCTCATTCAGAATAGTGCGCTACAACCCAACGTCATCTGGCACAACTATTCAACTCTCAAAACACAAAACACCTTCATCATTAAAACAAAATTTCGTCGAATTACCATCTGTTATATCTTGAACATTCGGTATTAACGTATCATCAAGCAACTTCTTCTCCTTAATCAACTTAACCAAGGAAGGTTTCACTTGCAACTCAGCTATCAATCCACCATCCCGCGACACACTCAATCGCGCAAACATGGCCCTCAACTCAACCACCCCTTTCATGCTCAAAGTATCAGCCACCACATTAGCTTTCCATGGATGATACTCAATCGTCAAGTCATAATCCTTAAGCAACTCCAACCATCTACGCTACCTAAGATTCAAGTCCTTTTGTGTCATCAAATACTTCAAACTCTTATGATCCGTATAAACAACACTCTTCTCACCATAAAGGTAATGCCTCCAAATTTAGAAAGCAAACACAACTGCAGCAAGCTCAAGATCATGGGTAGGGTAGTTGCGCTCGTGCACCTTCAATTGCCTAAATGCATACACTACAACCTTCCCACCTTGCATCAACACGCAACCAAAACCAACATACGATGCATCACTAAAAACCACAAACTCCCTACCGACTAAGGTTGAATCAAGATAGGAGCTTACGTCAAAGCTTCCTTCAACCTCTCGAAAGCTTGTTGCCTAACATTCTTCCACTCAAAGCGAACATTCATATGCAACAACTTAGATAATGGAGCAGCAATTGTAGAGCATTTGGGTGTTCTCTATTTATGAGCGCAAGTGCACACTCTTGTCAAGTTATAGTATAAAAGATATCGTCTCCCATAGGGATTGGACAACTTGATTCGAATTGTTGTTCCTGCACAAGGAAAAGTAAATGCATAATTAATTTGATTGTTGAGAAGAAAAGTCAAAATAAAAACACAAATAGTTAAAAGAGAAGAAATCAGGTTGATAGAATGGGCAGGGTTATGTTGCTGCTTAGTGTGAAACTGCGTTGAATAGGACAAGTTGTTTTCCGCTGCCAGACTCTGCTGCCTCGGCAGGGTAATGGAACTGTGTCTGGCGGCAAACTCGGCAGAACTACAAGGTTCGGCAGAACGCTTCTAAAGTGATCCCGCTTATGTCTAAGTCAGAATTTTGTTGATGCCCGCTGTAGAAAATACCAGTCGCGGCGTGAATCGAGCAAAGACAGCAATGTTAACTCATCCTCTTTTAGCCACCTTAAACCCTAACCTATGCCTAGGTTGGATTGATCGCACTGTCTATAGATGAAATCGTACTTACTCCTTTCGTGAGTTCGACTCTCTCGATACCGAACAAATGGATAGAATTCAACTAATCTTTCGCCTTAATTGAAAACTATGAAGAACATGAAATAAGTCAACCTTGAAGTTTTATTCGCAAAAACAAACTTAAAATCCTAAACAATCATTCTCACACTAATTACAACATAACTCAAACCCAAAGAGAGAATTAGAACATGATGGCAGCAAGAAAACCTAAACTATGCCTAAGGAAAACCTAACTTGTTTTGATGTAATATTACAATGAGTGTATATAGGCATTAGCTAGGTCTAGTTCTTGAAGTAGAAGTCTTCAAAGTCACTTTTGCATTAATTGCAACTCTAAATGATGACTTCTTTGAGTTGAATGTGGACTTTATCATGTTGCCTTGCTCCGCAAGTAATCTTGTGCTCCTCCTTCGGCGGCTCTGCCTGCTACTATAGACGTAAGCAGGTGGACAACATCGATAGAATCAGGATTTTCTGCTCTACAGATCGCACTCCAGTTCTCTAACTACATAGTCTGATGTCTTGGGCAGTAGGTTGGGTTGCAGCAGCTACTCGTCAGCTGTTGTCTCTATCGGGAACTGCATCAGTACACCTCATTGATTTGCTGCCTCAGCATCATATCCTCGTCTCCTCTTTCCCTTTATCAGCCTTTAGTACCTAAAACTAAAACTAAGCTAAAACAATACATTTTCTTCACCAAATAACAGATACTCTATAAAAGCATGACAAAGTAAAGAAATACTGTAAAATGCAATGCATGATCGTAATTATGCCTAGAATGTACTCAAAAATAGCAATAATATGAGATGGAATGTGCATGAAATATAGAACATGTAGACACTTTAAACATCCTCAAACTCGAACTATTGCTTGTTCTCAAGCAATGCAACCTAAACATACTTGCCCTTATATTAACCAGAAAGAAAGACTTGTTTTCAACTTGATTCAGTACCTCAAGGTTGTGGCACCTATATCAGATTAGTGAAGGGAAAATAGCAAGAACATAACTCAGAATTAATTTCTATGATACCAGTGCAGTGTGTGCAGAACTGTGTACAGGTTGAATATTGAGAATAACTAGATAAACAAAGATATTGTTATGATATATAAGGTTGATGCCGAGACAGCACAGTTAAGAACAAGTATTTAATCAAGGCAATGAGGGCATCAGCTTATCACAACTATTCTTCTAGGTCTGAAATTATGATAGGAGCAAACTACAAAAACCCCGAACCCATGGAGTAGAGTCATCCCGTGAAGACTTTCATTCACTCATGCTAATTTATATGTCACTTCAAAATTTTCAGATTCATGGACTTTGATAGAAGCGAAATGTTCTCGCACAAGATTCTTCCTAGAGCCTGTTTCGGGCACCTCTAGGGAAAAACATCAATTTTTCTTTTTTCTGCTGCCGTGGCAGTGCTGCATTTTTTCTGTTTCTATTTCCTGCCTCGGTGGCTACCTACAACCATTGTTAGAACTTTGCAAAGAATTCTAAAAACAGGCAGACAATGTTCATTAGATATTCTAGCAAATTCATCAAGTAACAGAAGTGTTTGACAATTTTGGCAATTTAAAAAGAATTCTATGTCATTTTTCATGTTTTTCCCAAATTAAGTTCAATTTATTTATTGGTGCGAAAATAATTTATCGGCTAACTATCATAAGCACAAGTCATAACATTTTTTCTCTATTTCGATTAATATTAATGCAAGTACAATGCAACCTATATGCTACTAAGTATGCCTAAACAAAAATGTGAGAGCTACTATCCCTCCTAAACTCGAGATGGGCATTTCCCTCAATGCTTAAAATAAAAATAGAAAATAAAAAACAGAAAAATAAATACAAGTGATAAAAACAGAAAAATAACATAAAAGAGAATAAAGAGAAAGAAAAAAACTAGAAATTGGTTAAGGGTTGAGAAGAGGCTTGAGTCTTTGCTACTGAGGAGGAGGAGGATGATTGAATGATTAAGCGGCGGCCGGCAGATGTCCGGGCAGCAGACTTGTCAGGGGAGACCTTGGCTGTTCGCAGCGGCTGGAGTCTTTTTAGAGTAGGACGAGGTTCTACTTGAGGTTTGGCACAAGGTGCTTCGCTCTCTTCTGATTCTATTTCGTCATCCAGTGGCTCGGTGACTATGATGTGTCGCTTCATCTTCCTTTTTTATTCCTCTGTTGGTGCTGCCCGAGGGTCTATCGCCCTTGGGATGGCTGCTGCTGCTGCTTTTGTTACTGGTGGCTACTGTTGCACCTCTTCTGATGAGGATGTGTTGGCCACTATTGTCGCGGTGCAGATAGGGGAATGATATTGATGATGCCGCTCTAGGGAGTCTGCCATTGTGTTGGAGGCAAAGGTGGTTGAGTACGATGAGTAGTGCATCGGAGACGGCATCTGTCTGTAGAAGGCGGCGTGGCGGGCAGCGGCGGCTGATGACGTTCCTTGTGCTGAGGCAACTGCGACAGCTAAATCTGTAGGGTAGGCTGGCAAGGTGGGTCCAACATCGGGATACTTCAACGGGAGATAAGCCACAAAGGCTTATTGGACCTCCCCCACTTATATCATGAACATCAGCTGTTGCTGCTCGATCCGCTTGTTGTTATCGATGAGGGTGCGCAGTATCGTGAGGACTTCACTTGTTGGGGCAGCTTCAGTACTACCGGGGGCGGCTGCAGTGGTAAGCTTGGTGGCAGAGAGCTGGCTGGGGGTGATGGGCTCTGTTTCTGGGGCCTGCATCATCTTCATGCGGACTCTTCTGGTCCACCCCTCCTTTGTTGTTGTCATCTCATCCCCTGAGGTTGGTTGGGACGTTGAAATTGGCACAAAGGCCGGTGATGAGTGACGGGAAGTATAGCGTTCACTTCGTCTTGCGGAAGCAATTATGGATCTCCTTGCAAATGATTTCCCCAACGTTGATGGGCATGTTCGTCATGATGTTGTGGATTAGTGCAAGGTGCGGTCGGTCGACGATGGAGTTGTGGGAGGTGGGCAGCAAACGCCTCTTAATGAAGGTAATCCAGAACATTGCCTCGGGCAGCAGGTGGCGGCGTTGGACAGAGCCGCCATGCTTTCCTGCCAACCAAGGCGTGTTGGGCTTGCACAGCTTGGCCTTGAGCCTGTCGTAATCGGGAGCCGTCAGTGACTGCCTCCACTCCTCATGAGGGTTGTCATCCATCTCTAGGCCGTAAAAGCTATTGATTACGGTGGCGTTCAGCTTGACAGGCTCTCCTCGGACATAAACGAATGACAGCTCTGGGCAGGGATGATGAGAATAAAATTCTCTCACCAAAGTGATGTTGGCCATCTCGGGCTGTCGTGCGAACATCTCCCATCCCTTGTTGTGGATGGTTTCGAACAGGGTAGGTTCTAAACCAAGGTCCTGTTTGCTTTGTGTATTGGAAACCTTGCTCCTCGAAAATTTCCAGTTTGGCAAACTGATCTCTGTATCTTTTCTCATTTGCACTAGAGTAAAATCTTTGGAAGGTGGGTGCGGTTTGGGATGCGGATGCCATGTGTGAGATGGTTGTAATTAACTAAAACTTGAAAGAAAATAATGTGAGGCGAGAGAGAAATGAGTTCAAGAAGAATATAGCAAGGAGATGAAAGTAAATAAATGAATGGGGTGAGAACGGTTTAAATAGAGACCGCCAAGAGGTGTCGCGGCGGCATTAAATGCCCAATGGTCCAGTTGTCTCGCGCACGTTACGGGATTTCTGCCCGTTACTTATGTAGCCGTTGGTAGCTAGCCGTTAGCGGGCTACTAGCCATTACACGCTGTCTACGCTAGGCCGCCTTCGGCTGTCTTGGCGGGATGGTGGGCGAGCTCCTTGTTGGGCCTTCTTCTTGATCCAGGTCCTTTATTCCTAAGCCTTAATTAAAAATAAAGATAATTAAACACTAAAATAAGTTTTATGAAATAAAAATGTGAAAAATAAATTCAAAATCTAATCCTAAGGAAAATAAATTGCAATAAATTAAACTCTAATCCTAATGCATAAAAATAAAAATAAAGAAAATATAAAAATAAAATTTAAGTTATGTTGGGAGTGCATCTGGGTGCATCTCCCATACATAACCACTTTCTAAGGTGATTTGGTTTGTCCTTCCCTCCTGGGGGGTCATCTTGTTCTTTTAGGTGGTGTGCTACTGGGTCTTTCAGCATGCCCTTGGGTCAATCGCGACAGTTGCTGCCTTGACCTGCCTCTGTGCTGATTTTAGCGGCCTAAGCATCTGGATATCCTTCCTTTTCCTTTTCTGAGGGTTGTAACACATTTAACTTTATGCTCTGGTTGTCTACCCTCATGGTCAGCTCCCCATGTTCCACATCTATCAGAGTTCTGTCGGTGGCCAAGAATGGTCACCCAAGGATGATAGGGGCTTTTTCATCGTCCTCACAGTCTAGGATGAGGAAATCACCCGAAAGAATAAGGTTTCCCACATTCACTAGGATGTCTTCGATCTTGCCCTCCGGTTGCACAAAAGAATGATAGGGAAGTTTCAGCATGATAACCACTTTTAACATTCGAAACATTGGACCTACGCCACCCAAAAACTCACGAAAGAGGATAATGTCACTCAAGATCGAAAATCATTTCTAGCTATTCTCGATCAAGGACCAAGTCAACTCAAGATCGAAAACCACTTTACTTATACTAACAATAACCTAGACTACATTTTCTAAGCTCGGAAGTAATCATTGAATAAATCATTTCTCATACAAAATCAAATTCATTATCGATTTTTAAACCTAATGGTTGGGGTGTAGGCTCGGCAAGTGATCCAAGACAAACCTGCAAAAACCTTTCTCAACAACATTTGTAATAGGCAATGTGTTCTCGATTAACCTCAAACATAAGTAATTAACAACATGTGCACATACGAACCACATTTGTAAATTTTCACAAAATATCAAGATAAAACCCTATCTATCCGAGGTTAACTCTAACATAGCACATTTCAACCATAGAAACATAAAATCAAACACCGTGCATGTCACACAACAGTTAACAACATCGCAACTAACACAACTCACCTCCCAACAATAACAACCTGGCATAAAGCAACCAACGTACATATAGAAAATGTCAGAAATCAATCCAAAACATTAGTACAACAATCACTACACCTCCCGGTTATCGCAAACCTAGCTCTGATACCATCAAATGTAACCCCCTTGACCTGGTCTAACCGTTTCATTGACTCGAGCGAGTTAAACGATGAATATTGAAATAAACCGGCGAAGATTTACTTCAATAAGCGACCCTTTTTAATTATTTTTATCTTCTCTAGATGCTCTTATTAATTTTTAAGGTAATCATGCTCATAACGGATAAAGTTACGACTCAAACGAGGTCAATTGGACACCTGATTCAATACAAGCACATTTTTGGGAACAAAACGTAAATTTGAATAATTACAAAGATTTATTCAAGTTTCAAGTTACCATTACTTAATTAATCATGTTTCATGGCAGCATGTCAAATTTCAGCTTCAACAGATAACATATAGGCATCCAATTTAGCAAAATACGAAATTAAGGACAAAAATGTAAAACAACCAAATAACAGTGACTAACATGTTTGTAACAGCTTCATACAGTAATTAGATACATTTAAAACATTCTTGCAAATTCTCAAATCAAACGGACATCATACCTATTCAATTGATGCAACAACATATGTTGACCAAATATGCAAAGAGTCCAAACTCGGTAAAACCCATTAATCGAATTGACCACCAACCATTACAATACACGGGCTGCACCTAATACATTTTTGGGAATTTAAATTCCAACAAAACTTACCCAAAAACTTATGAACGGCGTTGACATGCTTCTAATAATAAATCACCGTTAAACACATAGGCACAAATAGTTACTTACCAATTGATCAACACAATTCATATCTATACAAGAATCTAGAGATATGCTTCCTAAAAAATGCATCATCATCCATTGAGTAACAAGTGATCAAGACCTCAACATAGGCTATAGAATAATTAAGGGATTAAAGCATATGACCGATAGCATTCATTGAACACAAGTAATGAATCTATTTATTATTTAAACCATTAAAATCATTTGTTTTTAACTATCAAGTATACAAAGCGTTAAGATAAAACCAACATATTAATCATTACAGACAACCATCATCTAATGTGATATAAAATCAATCAAGTTATCACTTCTTAAATAAACAATTCATCCCAAAATTCTACCCACGTTGCCTTATTACAAATATTAATAATACCGTAACCATACCCTTGAATTTGTTTGTCTTGATATCCACCTTGCCTCGGACCACGACTACAAACTTGTTTCTATACACTGCATTGATTGAAGAAAAGAGAGCATAAGCATATAATGTCTAGTGAGTGCACTCAAAACAGGTAAAACGTCAATGCAATTTTAAAACTAAAACCGATATTAGAAATCCATATTAGAGCAAGTAAAACACATCATTTCTAAAGCATTTTAATAAACCATGGCGTTCGAAACATAAGCATCGTGCCTTCATAATAACCTTTTATTCACAAAACATTTAATAAAATATTCTTGATCAAAACATAAGCATTTTCTCGTTTATTCTCAAATCGAATCATGCATAACAACCATATGCATCAAAACACTTTTCTCAAGTCTCATGCTTACTCAAACCAAAGCATTTCTCATTTATAAAATATGTATCACAAACCTCATGCATTAACCATAATGCAAACTCTCAATACAAGCCTCCCATGCTTGAACATCACAAACATATCTCAAGATAGAATCTCATGTACAAATCTCATTATACATAACTATTTAAAACTGTGATACAAGTAATCTCATTTATTGGCATTAAAAGTGACACAGATGGAATCTACCCCCATCAAGTCTCATGGTGAAATCTACCCTCATCATCATCTCACTTCGGCCAGGATGACACTACCCTTATTGATCGTTGGTGATACAATTTACCTCTATCACTCGCGAATTTTATCTCATGTACGCATTTTGTCTCAGGTACAAATTTTGTCTCACGCGCGAATTTTATCTCATGTACGCATTTTGTATATTATAATACACTTTTCATTCTATTGATCGAACAATTATATACGACAATATTAAGTCTCATCACTTTGCCAATATACACTTCTAAATCATGTTACCTTACTATTTTCAATGCATAAACATAAATCAAATTCTCATCGCATTTCAAAAGCATAAACAATGCATAGCATTTTCTCAACAAGTCATAAAATCTTTCAAATCATAAATCAATTCCCACGTGATCATATTCAACAATTCTTAAGTCTCAAATCATGCATAAACAATAGGTAACAAATCTATTCATATTTTTAAACCAAAACATGTAAATCAAGTCTCATATCAATATTAAGAAGTCAAAAATAAGGAAAACTTACTTCCGAGCTTAGCTAAGCTTGCTAGGCTTTAACTAAAATAATTCAAACATCTTTATAGTACCAAAACACATTTGCACTCACAAACTTGTTATCGCCTTGATGCCAACGTATCAACGCCAACGCCTCGACGCCTAACCGAAAATCGTTCGAACACTTGTCATCTTCCACAAGAAAGTGCAAGGGTCAATATAAATTTAGACCACACTAATGTAACTAATTTATTATAGTACCCCTATCACAAATATTCGAACCACTATCTAATTCCCTAAAGCACTACTGCCCGGTCTGCACATTCCCCTTTTATTTATTTCACGCAAACTTAACACATAATGCTTTTCATTATTATTATATCCATTTCCTACAACAACCACGTACTGATTTGAGCGCCCCTTTTAACTCTTTTTCCCCTTTGTTTCCAACGTTTACCACAAGCAAAGTTAAAGACAGCAACCACACTACCCAAGCGAATTGAAATGGCAATAGCATAGCACCTACTGAATCGCACAACGCCCAAACACCGAAGGGTATAGCAGCGGACACTACCCTGCTTTCGCGCCATGCCCTGTTCGAACCTCCCTCCCTTCTTCTTTTTAACATTAAAAGATATTACAAGCATTTCATCGAACATGTATATTGCATCTAATATGTAATCTAATAATTCAATTAAACATTCAGTCAATTACTCCAATCAAGAATCCAAATCTAAAATTAAACAATTAGATTAATTCTCCTTAATAAACTCAATAAAATCAAGATAATACCAAGTACTAATCAAATCAAATTAAAAACTAAAACAAAAGAATTAAAGACTTAGAATTTCAATAAAAAAACCTTAATTAGAGGAGAGAACAAAAGATCATCTCTAACATAAACTTTTCCCTTCATTGGCAATGATTTAAATGAAAACCTTCAAAAAAATTCAAAGCTAATTGATGTAGAAATTCATGGGAACAATTTAGAAATCAAAAGCGGGTGAAAAAAAATCTCTTGAGATTTTAGTGATGAGAAAATAGTTTGGATGATTGGAAAGTTGAGAGAGAAAGTTGGGAGAAAACAAGTTACCTAACAAAATGTTTTAGCCTTTTACAATCATTTTTATTAAAACTTAATTAATTAAATCTTTTAAAAATATCAAAACAATGAAAAAGACTGATAACACATTGATGTAATAGCTCCCTAAAGATTCTAAGTCTTGACTCTTTTCAGTTTAGTCATTAAAATGTATTTTGCAATTTTTATTATTTAGTCACCATTTTCAAATGCCAATTAAATCAGTCCAATTTTATCAAATTGAACTCTCCAAAACCTTCAAAACATTATTTTAGGATTTTAGAATATTTTCCATATTTTATATCCCTCAAAAACTATTTATTTCAAATTATTTCCGAAATTAGTCTAACTCGCTCGAACCGGTTCATCCGAACCGCTTCGTCGAACCCGGCTAACTCCTAAGCCCAAAAATCGGGGCGTTACAAAACATGCTATATGGTTAAATTATATGCACATGAATGTATATATGCTTAAGCTTAACATGATAATAATTAAGCTTTGATTGAAATTGCATGAATTCGAAGCTAAGCTCATTTTTTACTCTGATACGATAAGAAATGCTATTTGAATGCCTTGATAAAAAGCTATGCTTATTCTTAACTCTGATATGATAAGAAATTCTATTCGAATGCCTTGATAAAGAGCTAGTCTCATTCTTGACTCTGATATGATAAGAAATGATATTCGAATGCCATGATAAGGAACTAAGCTTATTCTTGATTTTGATACGATAAGAAATAAACAGAAAGCTTTGGTTTTGAGTTAGTCATAGTTATAGTTGGCATGTTATAGAGTCCATAGAGCTCGTGTCTTGGGTGGACTACGATCATGGACCGCAGTCCTTATTTGGCGACAATAGGAGGGAAGGGTTGTGGTCATTTGGCGACAGTAGGAGGGATTGCTGGTACTATGAGTACCTTTTTGTTGGCAACAGTTGGATGAGAATTTGTATACCTAGAATGTTACTTGATTCTCAAGGCTATGTTAAAGACAACTTAGTTGCATTTACACTCTAACAAGAGATCTATCTTGATAATCTATGGGATTTATGTCACATGCTTTAATATGACATGTTTGATGGCTTAAGTGATAAGTAATTCACATTCATGATATGCCTTGTTGAATATCTTGCTTCATATGTTATGATCACTTAATTATATAATACGTTATGCTTGATTTCTTGACAAACTGGTAATAGATACCTTTATGGGGTTTGTTTAATCTAAGTATGGTTTGGTATGCTTTGTTCGAATGCTTTAAGTAAGGTGGCCTAATCTTGCTCATGTTAGACTCTTATAGGGCTATGGTGCATTTTTGGGTGAAAGGATAAGTTGTTTTACTGTTGTTTTAACTTGCTTTGTACTACCTCACTAAGTAAATAGTAATTACTTATCTTTTCACTATCTTTCAAGATAAGTTGTTTCGATCTAGCTTCTGAGCTTGGACAAGATCGCAAGACATCAAAGAAGTAAAGAAGTATCTTTTGTACCTTCTTAATAACTCAGTGGTGGCACATATATGTGATTGTGCATAATGCATATAGATACTATTTTGAAACAAATGTATGTGTAAGCCCTTAAGTATCTACCACCTCACGTATACGGTCTATCATGCTTTTTGGGTTGCTTGCTTGTTAAGCCGTGAAAATGATGTTTCTTTGATGTTGAATGGTTGCTTGATGAGTAAGTTGTCTTACCATGATGTTTGAAATGTTGCTTGTCAAGTAGGTTACATTAATAGGTTGTTCAATTGGTTGTTTAAGAATTAAGCTATGTTGGTTGGCATTCGAATGATTGTACGAAGCTAAGATATGTTAGACACCATGTTGGTTGTTTCATGATTTGGGTTCATGATTTGGTTGTTACGTATGAATGCTTAGTGATAGTCTTGAATGGATTGTGATTTGGTATGAGCTTGATTGTACGAACTATGTTTGACTAAATGTACATATTGGCTTCTAAGATAGTTGAGTATGACTTGGACATTCATAACCTCCAAAGTATGCAACGTGACCATAACTAAGGAAATTGAATTACCTTAATGTCGTAATATCCCTTTAAGTCTGATGTTTTAATTCGGTTAAGCTTAAGCCATATGAAACACCTTGTGTCTAAGAACATATTTGTAGAATGTCTAAGCAAAAAGAAAAATTTGTACCCCTTTTACTCATGTTCTTGTAGGTTCGACTTAGAGGCTGCATGATTTGAACCAACTTCTTATTTGTTGATTTCTTGTTTGTTAGTTTGACTTACTTTTAAAGTAAGTCACCGTTTGTATATATGTTTGTTGATTGCTTGTTTGTTAGTAGCACTACCTAGTTCGGTCTATCTTTTAAACCGGGTTAGAGTGTTACAAATTTACTAACTGTTTTGTGCAATCACTTTGAGTTTATCACTCTAATCCCTATGTATTTGACACTAGATATTTATCACTTTATTATTTGTGTGACGAGTATACTTCTTCTAATTGCGCATAACTTTATTATTTATGCGACGAGTATACTTCTTCTAATTGCGCATACTATATTTTACACATCACCAAGTGTCAATATTGGAAACCTGACGGACCCAACACACCCACTATGGAAGACCTAAGCCTGACTACTAGTACTACAATAACTCTCTGAGTCGGTTAGTCTTTCTATTTTCTAATTTCTTAGTGCACAACAACTTAGGCAGCAGTGCTGACCATACATTAATCAGGTTGTAGAACCGGGCGGCAATGTCGACCATATATCATTTAGACGGTAAAGCCAACCGTATATTAATCAATTCAAGTGCACTAAGAAATACAATAATTTAAGCTTAATCGAGAAGCTTCTAATTACAAGAAAAAAAGAAACACTTATATTAATATACAAGGATATTACAATACACCAAACTCATACCTTACTCATATTACACTCTTGCACTAGCACTCCACTCACTTGCACCCACATCACTCACACCTCACTTACTTCTACACTTACACTCACTCTCTCAACTTGCACTCCACACTCACTAAGTAAATGCATAGCCTATCTACATATAGGCATGTTATGTCTATAATATACTATTTTACTTTGGTTATCTCTAGATCATTGGAGAAGGGAGAGAGAAGTTGGTGGGCTGGGCTTTAACATGTCAATCACAAGTGTCATAAGCCGCTTCCTTTTCAACATTCTGATACTTGTAATGCTTGGCACAAGCAAGGTAATAGCCAAAGTTAAGCACCGCAACCACAGTTAACACCCAATAAACATTATCAAGCCTCCCATTGTTTATACTATCAGGTAACCATCTTGTAACCCTCCTAAGTAAATCAATAATGGCAGTGCTTAAGTAGAAAGCAATGCCGATAATCAGGGAAATCGTGGCCGTCGATGTGCTTCTTAGAGATGCAGGGAATTCTTCATAATATAATGCAACTTGTCCCGGGTAATGAAAGGATTCACCAATGCCTACTAAGCTTAGTTGAGGGACCAACCATAGGGCCGACATGGGTGCTATTGGTGTTGGTTCAGGCTGGTCATGGACCGTTTTGAGCCGTTCGGACTCCACCAATGCTGACACGGCCATTCCTAGTAGGTTCAACCCGTGGCCGATGCCGATTCGCTGGAGGGGTGATGGGGATTTCTTGGTCACCTTCTGCCATGCAGGACTGAAGAATCGGTCTACTAGGGTGAGAAAAATGGCTGAGGTGAGTATTTGTATGACTAGGATAGAGCCGGCAGGGATTTTGAAGTGTCGGCCGAGACGACGGTCCATGTTTAGAGCTTGGAGAACGGTTAGGCTGGCCTGCATTGCTATTGTGGTGCCTAGAAATATGCTTGAAGACCATAGTGGGAAGATTCTGAACAAGGTTTTAAGATCTTCTACTTGTTGCAATGTGCAGAGTCTCCATGGTTTTGCTATTGACCCATCTGATCTAATGTCTCCTTCAACTTTTAATGCTGCTCGGTTTAGGAATCTGCAACAAAGGAGGGCTAAATTTGAGTATAAACACAAAGCTTAATTCAATTAATTATAACCATTTTTAACAGCAAACTCCCCCCACCTCTTCCCTACGAAAAATTATTAGATGGATTCACGGACGCACGGGCACGCCTGCACGTGCACGCGCACTCACGCACACACTGTGTGCGTTGGACCACCACCAATCTTGTTGGGTTCTTAACGGAATATTACACACACAGTGCATTGGACCACCAACGTATATTTAGAGCGATTTATTTACAATAACGTAGAACTGAATAATTTCATGTACTTTTATAATTTTTGTATTATTACTGCTGAATTTTTTATATATAAAATTTAAACCAATTCAATACTTTTGTTATGTAGATATTGAATATTATCTCTATAAACGTATATTTTATGTTTATTTTAGCTAAATGTATATTTTATGTTTGACTAGTCGGTATAACAAATAGACATAATGTTAGAAAAAATTCATAACATTACTAGATAGTCATTTTGACATTTTATTATTTTTATGAAGTAATTTAATTCTCAACTTTTTATTTCAGGTCAAAATGACCCTTGTTTGGATGAAAACGGTTAGTCAACTAACGATAAACAACTTGGAATGACTTGACAGAATGACAAGTCAACAATTTTTATTTATTTATATAATTTTATAAAATTATTTTTGACCAATGTGTCATTCTGTCAAGTTAATACCTTTCTCTATTTTACACTGCTATGTCAGCGTGCACTACCATGTAGATTTGCCACGTCATTTCAAGCCATTTATCGTTAGTTGACTAACTATTTTCATCCCTAGAGAGATCGTTTTAACCTAAAATAAAATGTTAAGGATTAAAATACTTTAAAATATATGGACCAAACTGTCTCTCCAGTCAAACATTAAAGATATTTTTTCACATTATGCCTAACAAATATATGTTTAATGGTTGAAAGTTGTTTTATATAAAAATAATTAGATATTTCTAAATTCTTTTAATTTAACATCTATAATCTACAAATATGAAATTGAAGTGTTTAATTACCAAAATATTAGTTATACAAAAATTATGAAAATATGTAAATTATAGTATGAATTTTATAAGAATATACGTAAAACCCTGGTTATATATATATATATATATATCTTTGTTCATTGAATCATGAAGACCAAAGACTTTTCCAACCCAAAATGTGATGCCATTTATTCTTGTAAATGACTATGCAAACGGTTTTGCAGGTGAAATTGAGGCCACATGACTCGTGGTGTTTGTTTCCAGGTGAATTGAACTGTAATATCGTTATGATTAATTTATTATAACTAAAATAATTTATAGTTGAACGAAAACTAGGATAAAATAAATATCAACAAGGAAAAGAATCAAAAATAATATTATGAAAATGAAAAATTCTACAACGCTCGACGAGCACCGCTGAGCACCACTAATGATGAGCACAGTTGAGCATCGTTTAATTAATTTATAAAGATTAAAAATCAAAAGGACTCGATGTATAATTATAAATTACTTAAACATATATTGTAAATTATTTAAAATAAAATATTAATTAAATTATTTTCCATATATATAATATTTTCATTTTAAAAAATTGATCAAATGTCAACCTTAGTCAATTTAAAAAATAAAAATCTTAAACCTTAAACTCGAAACCATAAACTCGAAACCTGAAACCCTAAACCCTAAACTCGATACCTAAAACCCTAAATCATAAACTCAAAACTTAAAACCCTTAATCGTAAACCATAAACCCTAAACTTGAAACCTTAGAACCCTTAATCATTAATTCAAAAGAAATTTCAATATCAATATAATCGATATTGTGTCAATAACCATCTAAAAAACATTTGAGAATCCAAAAGAATACGCTAGATAGTATAACACGACTTTTTGTACGATATATTAATAATTTAACTATTGTATTCAAAAATATAATTTTATCTTTTATACACAAGATGTTTGAATCAAGCTAATTATCGATTCAAAATATTGTTTCTATTAACATATACTTATAGTTGAATTTTTTTACACTCGATAAATAATTAAATATTTTTTATTTATATAAAATTTGCGTGCATACTACATGAATAAAATATAAATTTTAAAATTTTAAAAGGTTGAAATTGAAAATTTGTCATTTAAGGTCAAAATGATGAATTTGAAATTATCATTTAGAATTTTAAATAGATGAGGTAATTGCATTATCACTATAAAATTGGTGTGAAAAATTTAATGCTGATTTTAATGGGATCATTAATTTATTAATTTTTATTAGCCACTCAATATGCCATATTAGTTGGATCATCTACTCAGGGGTATACAAAATTTTATCCAAAATAAAATATTAGTGATATAAGGTATGTAAGCGAATATAAATGAATGTAGTTTGTTTGTGTTCGTTCGTTGAAATGATAAACAAAAGTAAACAAAATGCAAAACGAACATTGAGTATTGTTAAATTTTTTCTTTTAATTTCATATTTTTAATATATATTTTCAAAAATATTTAAATATAATAATTTCGTTATGAAAAAAAAGTAAATATAAATAGACATATGTGAACAAATTTAAGCGAATATAAACGAACGAATTACCGAATGTTCACGAACGTAAATGAACGAACGAGCCCTTTGTTCGTGTTCGTTCATTTAATTAAACAAACAAAAAATCTTGTTCATGTTCGTTCGTTTAATAAATCAACCAACTTCATGCCAAACGGTTCACGAACGGTTCGATGAACGTTCGGTTCATTTACAATCGTACTTAAACCCTTAAACCCTAAACAGGATTCTTAAACCACAAAACTAAGGTGTTTTTCGTAAACAAAGTTTCCACAAAACTATAAGGGTAGGTTTTATTTAAATTTCAAAAGTAAAAATTTCTCCAATTGTACTTTTAGTTTTTTTATTTAATTTTTTTTACATAAAATCTTAAGAACAATGATTTCTTGTCCCTTTTGCCCTATGTATCCATACATTAAAAAACTAAATCTTAAACTATAATTTTAAATTTTAAATTTTAAACTATAAATTTTAAAAACTAAATCCTACATCATAAATTCTAAACCATAAATATAAGCTCTAATCTTAAACCCTTTATGATTACTAAACTTAAATTTTTAGAATTAAATTATATATAAAAACAATAAAAAAGACAGATAATTTATGTTCAAAACTTCAGATCTTAATGTCTCTTTATATATATTTATCATTTATTTTTTTATTATATTACCATATATTATAACAACAATATGGGATGGAAATCATCTGCCCCCAAAGTATGCTCCCATTTGTGCCCCACTTTAAAATAGTGGGTTTAGGGTTTAGGATTTGGGGTTGAAGGTTGGGGATTAGGGTTAGGGTGTAGGGAATTAGGAGTAGGGTGTATTTTTAGGGTTTAGGGTTTGTGGTTTAAGATATGAAAATTAAGGTTATGGGACAAGATTTAATTTTATCTATTTTTTAGGCAGGGGCATAGAAGGAGGCATGGTTAGGGGCAGAAGATTTTTAGCATAATCCCAAAAAAGAAAATAAGTGCATCCAATGACCACAAACCACTGTATAATGTCTGCCACAAAAACTTCTGAGTGCATATTCAATGCACCAATTCTGCAGTGTTCTTGATGGAATATTTAGTGCGGTTTATCTACAATAATAATGTAAAATTGAACAGTTTCATATACTTTTATATAATTTTTTGGTATAATTAATATTTAATTATTAAATTGTTGAATTTATTAATATATTTATATATATAATTTTTATTAATTCGATACTTTTATCATATGAATTTAGAATATTATCTTTATTAATATATATTTTATGTTTGACATAGTAGTATATCTTTGTTCATTGAAATCATGAAGACCAAAGACTTCTCCAACCCAAAATGTGATGCTATTTATTCTTGTAACAGATGAAATTGAGGCGACACTGTTTCCAGGTCAATTGTACTGTAATATCTTTAGGGTTAATTTATTATCAATAAAAGAATTTATAGTTTTATTATCAATAAAACTAGGATAAAATAAATATGAACAAGGAAAGAATAAAAAATTTAAATCTGGAATGTCATACCTGAAAGCTTTTTTAGGTGGTGCAGCCTGAGTAATTGGATTGTAATAATCATCGGGCATGGATGAGAGTGGGAAGTTTCTTTTCCTAAAAGCAGCCACAATTACACGACCGATATCCATGAAAGGGCTTCCTCGGGGCTTGTCATGCAAATAGAACCGATTTCCCGACAGAAAACTGACCAATCCTAGGAAGTTAGCCGCAACACAGATTCCAAACCCCAAACCCCAACTCAGGTTGTCCTGGATGTACACTAAAGCAGTGGCACCCACCACATAGGCAGCATATTGAGTGATAAAGTACCAGTTGAAGAAAACCCCTTGTTGTTGGGGTTTTTCAAATTGGTTGGCTCCCATTGTTGCTAATGTAAAACGTGTGCCTCCTTGACCCAGGGATGCCAGTGTTATTCCTCCGTACAGGACTAGGAATTGAACACTTGATGGATGATCATGATTGCATGAGCTGCCGGATCCACCATTACATGCTGTTGGTCTCAATGAGCTGAGTGTAGCAGTTAAGGCAACACAAACTGTGCCCTGAAAACACATGCATGAAGATGAAGACAAAGTTGGAGGGAATTGTAATGAAAGGGAGTTTTGAAATGATTAATTACTTACCAGTAAAGAAATGCATGAAAATATAGAGATAACTGAGAAACATCCCAAGAAAGAATCCGCAATGATAGCTCCTACTATAGGGAACACAAATGAGCCTCCATTAACAACATTGAAAACTTGAGCTGCGTCAATGCTGTTTAAATTGAACTCTCCGATCAAATACACGATGAGGTTGGCCGTCCATCCTACACCAGCAAGTGTCAAGCCTACCACTGCACCTGGATTTGAAATTTTATCAGTAACAAAATAAAAGTATTTATGGATGCTGTAAGAGATTAAGAGTTAGAGAGAACCAGTGATGAAAGGTAACGTGACCCATCCGCCATGTTTGCAACCAGAATTTGGAGCTTGGATTTCTCTATTGGCATCCATTTTTGTGATGGTTTAAATTCTTGAATTATTGGCATGTATTGGTCTTAGATAATGTTTATAAAGTTGGGATTGTGGTGGAATTATCTTAAAGTCAATTTCCCGGTCCTACCGTTGAGAGAGACATGAAGTGATTACAAATTTTGTCTAGTACATATGATGAGTATAGAAGTAACGCGGCACGCTGCTAAACATCAAAACACATTAAATATCCTCTAAAAACACCCCCAACAATAAGGGAATCATCCGCCCCGATTTTTACCCAAAATCAAGCCAAAAACTCGCCCCTTTTCAACCCAAAAATCTTATTTTTAGACCTATTTCGGATTTCCCCAAATCCAACCATCACCCAACATGTTTTACTGCTCAAAGCTTAAATTAAAGTACATGTTTAACCATGGAAAATCAAACCCACGAAAATCCCATGAAAAATACTCATTTTTCTAACCCAAACTAATTATGCATTTTTATGAATTTAAAGGAAAGATTTCGATGAGAATAACTCAAATAAGTAAAAATCACAGTGAGGAAGAAACTACCTTGAGAAATCTTGCTTAGATGAAGTAGAAATGTTAATGGAATAGTGAAATGGGTTTAGAAGGGGTTTTGACGTGAAAAGCAATTTTTTTTTTGGAGAATATGATGGCTTTCAAAATCTCTATCTTTATTTCTTTTATTAAAATTTTCCGTTTTTCCCTTTACTCTTTTAAAACACTTTTGGGTGTGTTGAAATTAGTTTTCCTCCAATTTAATTTGACCCGAATCGGCTTAACTAATCCGATATCTCCCGACCCTAAAATCGGGGCGTTACATAGGGGATTACAAATTCAACAAGTGGTCCAAGTGGAAAAGCGGATGATGTTCATCCGAAGAGATTCGAGTTCAATCACAAAGTCTGCAAGGTGTGTTTGCCTTGTCAAAGGGTTACAAATATCTATGAACATATACTACCTTGTAATCACCTTTAAACTATTAAAAAAAGAGTGAAAATATGACTATGTGTTGCGTTATTGTTGTTCAACGGTGTGCATCGCCCGTTCTAGAATTTTCCAGTACATAATCACATCTTAAACTCAGAAACTCATTAAACATAAATTTTCTTTACACGATTCAATGATTTATAGGTGTAATACCCGTATTTTGTCTGGGGGTATATAAGTATATATATTCTCTATAAATAAGGATAAATATTCTATATACTAGCGGTGGAAACTGAAAGTTTTCACAAGCGCCTTAGTTTTAGGATATTAAGCCTATAAATAAAACCAAAATAAACAATAAATAAATAAATAAAGTCCAAATGTCCATTATCCAACATATTTGAGTTCATTTACATTTTAATTAGCAAAAAGCCCAACTAAAGCTAAAATATCCTATCCCAAAGCCCTTTCCCGTCCAAAATACATGCCCATTTGGCCTCTCAAAATCGGCAAAAGCCCAAAGAAACATATTTGTGTTTCTTTGGCTCGCCAAAAATGCAACGTGGCGGCCATTCATTCGTCCTTTCCGTTTCACGCGGATTCTAGTCTCCACTGACGCTGGCTATAAATAGCCACCTGGAGAGAGAAAAATGAATTAATAACTAATGATTACATAATTAATTTTGGCCAATAATTGAGGAGAGAGGGAATCTGAAGAGACATACTAGAAAGCCAAACGGTCACCGAAATAGCTCACCAAAAAGGTCGTCGAAGTACATCGAACATGCCGAAAGGTATATTTTCGTCCCTTATTTTACTTTCCTGCATCAATAATGCAAAAAAGGTCAGATTCAAGTCTTAAAACCCTAAACACAGTAACCTAAACCAAGATCTAGAGACAAACACAAAGCTGAAATTAAAGTTTTGAATGCTTATCTTTGTGCCGAATGTCGCCGGTGTTAGATATCTGATAATTTAGGATTTCTGGAGAAGTCGAAAATGATAAGAGGAGAGAGTTTTGGTTTCGGGTATGTAGTTTAGGTAGTGAAGCAGGGCGTTTCT
This sequence comes from Hibiscus trionum, assembly GCA_030270665.1. Lineage (NCBI taxonomy): Eukaryota > Viridiplantae > Streptophyta > Magnoliopsida > Malvales > Malvaceae > Hibiscus > Hibiscus trionum. Next base: position 30,681,692 of record BSYR01000026.1, on the reverse strand, counting down.
GATGAAACGGGTAGCAAATTAGGGTTTAGGCTCGAAAAAGGAAAAAAATAGAGCTTTTAGGGTTCTGGCACGACGGTAGACGGTGGCCGGAAAATGCTCCAGCGGCAGAGCATGGTGGCCAGAAGTTGCAGTGGTGACTGGAAGTTGCAGGGATAGTCGGAGAAGGTGACCAGAAAGGTTCCGGCGATCATAAAGAGGACAGGGATGACTGGAGACGATGGCCGGTGACCGGCGTCACCTCCGGTGGACGAGAAACAAGTTGAGTTAGTGTTTCTTGTTGGTAGAAGATCTAGGGGAGATAATGGAAGAAAGTGGTTTGGATTCTTGAGAAAATGATAGGTTTGATCGTAACGAAACATGAATTAGTGAAGGTTAAGTGTTTATGGCAGATCAAAGATAAAGAAATGAAGAACAAAGCAAGAACAAAGGGGTGAGAAATGTATTTGATCCGAAAAAACAAAGTGTAATAAAGGTATTTTTTCTTTTGAAATAATGATGGTATTGAAAAATATATTGAGAACGGCAAGAGTGACGTGACAGTTAGTAAAATCTGTATAATTAAACATTTAATCATCGTTACTTATACATTCTATCAATTTGATCATAATTTTAATTTAATAAAATAATTTAAACATTCAATTAGGTGGTGACACGTGTCACCGCATAATTGGAGGCCTTTAACTATTATATTAGATTTAGTAATTTTATTTTCCTCCTCCAATCAAGTACTGACACGTGTCACCACCTTTGGAGGAAGAAAATAAAATGAATTAAAGGTTTGCCTACACTAAGGTTTGAACCTAGGCAATAAAGGAGCATTTGCAATGGGTTTACCACTGCATCAAACTCACTTATGTATTGTTTTTTCAAAATACAATACATATCTTAATATGTCCGATAACCATAAGAAAGAACAATGGATAAATTTATTTCCTTGGTTTGCTGATATCAAACTCGAACCAGTTAACAAACATGATATTCCCCTGACCTTCAGTAGAACAAATAGCTTCAAGTCCACCCAAGGGAAGCTCACTATTAACAGTGTTTAAAGTGGTTCCACTAGGAAGTTCTTCAGAAGAAGGTACCAAAAATGATGGCGAACTCCCATAACCTTCCCCAGAAGTGTGAGTCTTAGGTGCTCCCAAATAAACTTCACCATCAAAATTGTTTAATGCAGCTCCATTAGGAATTATTTCAGATGAAAGTGCTTTTGCTGAGATAAGTTTCTCCTGACCTTCACCAGAATTGGCAACCACGGGTTCTCTCAAAGGAACAGGCCCATCAACTTTGCTTAAATAGGATTCATCGTGAATTGCTACAGAAGAAGATGTTTCTAATGAGACAAAGTTCTCTAGACCTTCGTTAGAAATGATAGTTATTGATTCTCTCAAGGTCTCCCCATCAACCTTTCTTAATGTGCTTTTATCAGAAAAATTTTCAGATGAAGGTGCTAGGAAAGAGGGTGCTTCCATAGGGTCAAGATTCTCCACAACATCAGTAAGAGAAACAGTCTCACAATCTGACATGTTCGCTTTAGGTCCATCAGAAATTTGTTCTTCATCTGAACATCTCATGGAAAGGACTACTTCTAGAACCCCTCCCTTTGGAATTTCATTAACAGAATCCTGTTCTTTGAGACAAGAATCTGTGGAGACAGCTTGTTCTTCAACACAATCAGAATTGGCAGTTAAATTACACTCAACTGATGCTCCCTCAGTATTCTCCTTGAAGGGTCAAGCCTTGTTGATTGGATTACTGTATGCCACAGCTTCGTCATCCAAAATGTGAACAATTTTTGACGGTCTCATTGAAGGAAATTTATTTATTGTTCTTTCCCATAGTTATCAGACATATTAATATATGTATTGTATTTTGAAGCATATGATACAAAAGTGAGTTTGGTGTAGTGGTAAATCCATTGCACATATTCCCTTATTGCCCAGGTTTGAACTCCAACGTGAGCAAGCCTTTAATTTATTTTATTTTCTTCCTCCAAAGGTGGTGACACGTGTCACCACCTAATTGGAGGCCTTTAACTATTATATTAGATTTAATAATTGAATGTTTAAATTATTTTATTAAATTAAAATTAGGACCAAATAGATAGAATGTATAAGTAACGAGGATTAAATGTGTAACTATACATATTTTACTAACTGCCACGTCACTCCTGCCGTTAAGTTCTAACGGCAGATGGTCACATTGCAACCAATTTAATAGTTTTGTGGTTTAATTGCTTCGAAAAAAAGTATGGTGGTCAAATCAAAACTTTTTCGATAGTATGATGGTCATTTATGTAGTTTACCCTAATAGTAATAATGATGATAATGATAATATAATAATATGTTACAAGAATAATAATAGTATGATATAATATAATATAAGTATGGTATAAATATATATATATATATATATATATATATATATATAACATAAGAAATAAATAATAGTAAAAAATAAAAATATAATGTATGTGTATATACATGTAACATGAGGATATAATAAATAATAATAGTACTATACATACATATAGACATATATATACATATATATATATATATATATATATATATATATATATATATAAGAACATAATAATGATAATTAACATAATAATATTACTCTATATAATAATACTATAATATAATAATATAAATTAAATATAATATATGTATATATATATACATATAACGTGAGAGAAAAAACAACAACAACAACAACAACAACAACAACAACAATAATAATAATAATAATAATAATAATAATAATAATAATAAGTAAATAAGAAAATAGGGACTAAAATTGAATAAGACGAAAATTAGAGTGCAAAAATAACATAAAAATGGTGACCAAAATTGAAGGAAATAGAAACTAAAAGGTAGAAATGCGAAGATACAAAAGTGGAGTGACCACGGGCACAATTTTCCCATCCAGCTTGAAAACGCGCAGATCTTCTGGCTGGGTTAGGTAACGTATTTGGGTCTAGAAGTAAAACAACTTCGTTTTAGGCCTTAAGGGTCGACACCAAAACGATGTCGTATCAGATGATTCATATATGCCCAATTTCATCCCAAAACTCTCATTTTGAATTGATAATAAAAAACCTAAAGGTCTCTCAAATCTCTCTGCCAAAGCTCGGTGCCGGTCATCGTCTCCACCGCGAGCGCCGCCATCATCGGCGGTCGGAACGACATGCACGGACACCGTTTCAATTGGGCAAGCCTCCTAAACCTGAATCTCAACTTTATTTTCGTTAAAACTCAATCTAAAATTCTAGATCCACGTTTAAAATGTTCAGTTTACTTTTTTCTTGTTTTTTTACCTTTCTCGCGTTTTTTTGCTTCGAATGAAGAAATAAGGAAACTTATTTTTTTTCAAACTCTCCCAAAAAGATCCCTTTTTTATATCGAATTTGAAAAAACTCCCCTATTCGATTACATTTTTTTGGGTTTTTTATACCCAAAATTTAAAATATAAATAAAGCAAGTTGCCTTTTTTTGCAGGGCAGTGGGCGGTGGAGGTAACATGATAGTCGCTGGTTGGTTGTTTGAACGGTGGCGGCTTGGTTTGGCGATGACGACTTAAAAATATGGTGTATTTATTTATTTTATTTTTGGATTAGATTTGGTTTTAGGTTTAGGCCCGGAAAAAATAGGTGTTTACAGTTGGCCCTCTTTGCTCATTGTTGTGTAACAATAATAGAGCAAAGACAAAAGAACAACTATTTTTGTCCGGTCAAGTTTGGGTTTCTTCTCCGACCACTGCTTCTTGAGCTTCACTTAATCTGTTCGGCTGCTCTTGATAGGCAAAATATTCAAACTAGAGAGATCCATTGGGGAGATAAAATGAGTTCGGCTTGCTATGCCACTATAACACCCCAAATTTGGGCTTAGAAGTTTAGGGTCTGAATCGGACCAATCTGAGAAACGGTTCTAATATAAAAGGAGGTTTTAGGGAACACTTAGTTTGGGATACTTTAAAAATATAGAAAAATATCTAAAAATCCTCATTTAATATATAAACGAGAATGGTGAAATCAATTTTACAAAATGAAGTTTGGAAATGCTACATTTCGGCGTAGTGACCAAATCGCAGTTTTTGCAAAAGTTAAATAGTGACAGTTTTGTAAAGGATTGAAACTTTGAATCTTTAAGGAGCTAATTTACCTAAAATGTTTTTCTCCAGATTTTTCCTTAATTTGGGTAATTTTATTAATGTTTTAATTAAAGGAAACGAGGTTTAATTAAATGAGAAACTAACTTTGACTATTCATAACTACTTTTCACAAATTTTCCCTCTCTTCGTTTTCTCTCAAATTCCTTTCAACCAAACACATTTTCTCCAGAAAATTTACTTTGATCTTCACCTCATTTGATGAGATTTCCATCACTCATTGTTTCATAATCAATCTAGAAACAAAACCTTTTGATTTCTACATTGAATTTTCAAGGAATTTGGCCCAAATCAAGGAGAAATCACTATTTAGAGGTAAGATTGTTCTTCTCATCTAAATACTCAGTTCTTTACTAAAATTCCCAAGTTGTCAATCCTTAATTTAAGTTTTATAAATGGTTTTAATGTTGGAAACATGATTTTGGCTTAAAACTCAAGATTTTGGAAGAAATCTTGAAGAATTTCGTTGTGATTGTTTGGGCTCTGTTTTGAGATGATTCTTTAATGTATTTTGGATGTCTAATGATGTTTGAAATGAGGTTTTATCAATCTAATCCCGAATAGGTTGTATTTCCTAAGTTTTTGCTTATGAAAATAATGGTTTTTGAGGTGCTTTTGGTGTTCTGTTATAGCTGGAGGTATAAGGACGAGTTTAGGTTTATTTTGGATGTTAATTGATGTTTAGAAATGTTAAGAATTGATAGATCTTGGCTGGGCTTTGTTTTGGGAGAGTTTGAAGGTGATTTCGGCTATTTTTGGTAGCCGAAATGAGGTTCTTGGGTAAAGCAGCGAGTTGGGTTGTGTTGCTGGTGATTTTAATGCATGGTGATGCATTAATCCTCTATTTTTCTGTGTTTAAAATAGGGGAGAATGATCCGAAAGCAATAGAGGTGGCGTTGGAAGTTTCAGATGCTTGGAAGGCTTGTCGGCTAGCATAGTTTTGTGTATCGGTGAGTGGAGTTGGGTTTCCAGCTTTGAAACTATAATTTGAAGGTTTTGGGAGCGTAGCTTAAATCTAAACAACTTAGCTAAGCTCAAGAGTAAGTTTTCGGAAAAACTCCCTCGGATGTGCTATGTTGTGGTTTGATGCATTGGTTATGAAATGCATGTTTAATTACTGTTTTGAAAGCATGTTTTAGCGTGATTAATGCTGGTTTTGAAAGCCATGTGTTGAAGGAGGCTCAAGGTAAGAGATCCTTGGTTTGACATGTTATTAGTTTGGTAATGATGCATGGTGATGCATGATGTTTAATGGCTTTGATTAATGCTTTAAAACAGTGAATTGATGATGATATTTGATGTATATTGGCAAGTGATGTATTGGTTTTAAAGTACTTGAATCGGATATAGTTAGCCGGCTATAGGATTGGGTGCACCGTAAGTAAAGTCGCCTTGGATGTTGAGGGGTTGTGATTGTACCGTAAAACTCCATCCAAGTATCCTAACGAGAGAGGTAAGATCACAACGGTGGTTAAAAGTCCGTGTGTGGATCTTGTTAAGGTCACAACGGTGTGTGGATCTTGTTAAGGTCACAACGGTGGTTAAAAGTCCGTGTGTGGATCTTGTTAAGGTCACAACGGTGGTTAAAAGTACGTGTGTGAATCTTGTGTTATGTGTCCCGTACTCTCGTTAGTGGGTTATACAACTACCGATGAGTGATGTTGAGGGGTTGTGATTGTACCGTTAAACTCCATCACGGGTGTTGAGGGGTTGTGATTGAACCGATAAGCTCCACCTTGTAAGCCGGTAGTGTATATGAAGCGTGTGGGACAACGCTTGTAATCCGCGTATCCGATTGTGTCTTGTGTTGAAATGGTTTGTGAACTATCACTTCAAAGCCAATATAATGTATTTGAATGTAATGAAGCGAGAGATGCTTGAAAATGATGCAAGGTTGCATGGGAAATATGTAAATGATGCAAGAATGCATGTGATACTTGTTAAGCATGAGCAAATGTATATATTCTATTGTGAATGGTGCATATGTGCATAGAATCTCATAAGTGCATTGAAGTTTTGTGAAGGCTTGTTTTAAAAAGGCATGTAATGCAAATGTTGCTTTTGTAGTTCATGTGTTTTGCATTTGTTGAATGCATGGGATAGATAGTAGGAACAATTGGTTTTCAAAAGGTATTTTGCTTTGAAATGATCATCAAGCATGAGAAAAGTGTGGTGTGAAGTGGAAGTGATTTCCAAGGAAATTGAGTTAAACTTTGCATGAAGTGATCATGCATGGAAAGGTTTAAATGATAGTATTTGCAAGAATGTGGTTTGGGGTGAGTTGTTTAGCATTTCAGAGTTAAAGGTTGGTTTTCATATTGAGCAATGCATGATTTAAAGCAATGTTGTTTTCAAAGGAGGTTTTCAAACAATGCTTGGGTCCATTGAATTGTAACTACATTTAAAGAAGGTTTTATGATTCGCTGCATTGATGGTGTTTTGGTTTTGAGCATTCCTCACTAAGCATTATGCGCTTACGCTCCTTTTTGTCCATCAATGCAGATATTTGAAGTTGGGATAGCAAGAAGCAAGGGATTCAAGAAGAGCTCCACTTGAGAAGTATGTCTTGGTTTATAGCTATATATAATAATGGCAATGGGGGGAGAGTCTTTTATATGGTTGTGTAATGAGATTGAGTATGTTGACCATGTTCGGTTTATGGTTTGAATCTTGTTGATGATCGCTTTGCAATACATGAATCTTCTTCTTCATAAGTTGATATGCTATGTTCTTCGTTTTAAAGCAAGATCTTGTGTTGAATGTGATTAGGGAGTTGGTGCGCCTAATGGTTGATTTGTATCTAGTCTTTGATGTAATTTGATAGTTATAATGCTTATCATGTTGACGTTATGTTTTGGAATGATTTAAAGTGTGTTTGAGGGTTTTTTAATGTGAAAAACCAGAATTTTCTGCTGTTTCTGGGCAGGGTGTATCAAAACACCCTTGGCTGTTTTGAAATGGGTACTTGAAATGGCTTGGGCGTTTCGGAACGGCTGGAAGTGTTTCGAAACACTTTTGCTACTGGAAGTGCCCGTTTCTGAACTGGTTTCGGAACATACCCGCGTATCGAAACAGTCAACACCGTTTCGATACGGGCGTACGACACGAGTGTTTCTATACGGGTGTCAGTGTTTCGAAACGGGTGACCGTTGGATAGATTCTGCATGCTTTACATTTTAGCCCTGAAAGTTGGAATTGCAATTGCTTGAGCTTGAGATGTCTTTTTAAGCTGTAATTTGGCAGATAGGCTTGTAATATGATTAATTGAGGTTTGGTAAAACTAAAATCTTGAAAGTCCTTTTATTTTCCAAAATTTACATTTTGGTCCCTAAAAGTGTATTTCTTGCAATTGAGTCCTTAAACGTTTCCAATCGCTGTGTTTTTCTCTTCCAAGGTTCTTGGGCTCTCACATAGGTTTAATGCGCATCTAGAGAAGTTTAAAAAAGAAAAAAAAGGGTCGTTAATCAAGGTTGACTTTTGGGTTGACTTTGGTTTTCCCCGTGTAATCTTCGTAGTTCGGGTCAACCGTCTAGACCGGGCTAAGGGGGTTACATTTGTTGGTATCAAAGCTAATTTGCGAATATTTGGGGCGATGGTAAGTTTGTGGTAAGTTGTTATAGTAAGTGTTAGATGTTTATTCCGATGTGTGGTTGAAAATGGGTTGAAAAATACGTTTTGAGTGAATTGTTGATGTATTTATCATGCTTTTTGGTTATGAATCTTCTGTGAGCTAGTGTGAACATGTATTGGTGACATGCTGGTGTTGTGAGTTGATTTTCTGAGTAATGAAAATGTGATGGGTATGATATGTTGATATTTTGCTGTTGAGGGTGAATGTTGTTTGATGGGAGCATGATTGAAGTTTGTTAATTGATATGCCCGATGTTTGTGATATCCATGATTTTATTGATTGTTATGTCATATAAAAAGGGAGAATTCGAGATAACTATTGCCTTATTATTATAGCTATTGTGTTATGTTGGAGTTGGAGTCTTGAATCCTTGCTTGAAGATGGCCTGATCGTTTTGTTTGTTTTGTTATCATTGCTTTGTTAATAATAGCACAATGGGATCGATGGGAGAATGGCAGTTGGGTACGATGGTTGCTGCTTTAGAGCAGGTTGTTAAGGGGTGGAATCCATTTTTTGGTGGGAGTGTACCGCTTCGGTCGACATTGCCTGGAGTTGAGGTCGTAGGGCAGGAGGAGGAAGCTGGTTCTGTGATGAAGGATTCATCACCTGTGGTTCAAGAGGTGTCGGGAACATCTCAGGCCGTGGTGAAAGTGACGCCTGTAGACGTGCCAACTGTGGGACATGCGAGTTTGTCAAAACAGCTTTTATATGATTTGGGAGCTATGGAGTATCATGGTTCGACACCTGAGGCGTTTGAGGCTTGGTTAGCCATTATAATTCCGATTTTGGATCAGGAAGGGTGTGACAACGCCTGTAAGCTGGGAAGTGTTGTCTCGTTAATGTTGGAGGATGTTTGTGCTTGGTGGACATCTGTGGTGGTGGCAACGAATATCCACGATATAGATTGAGAGTTCTTTGTGTCTGCCTTTAATGGAAGATACCTTGGAGAGAAGTTCTCAGGGGTTAAGCAACGCGGGGGTACGGCTTCAGATTTTGCTGGTGAGAAAAGTATAAGCAAAAGAGCTGTGGGTACTGACCTCAAGAGTGGTCAGCGTAAGAGGCTACGTGACAGAAGGGTTTGCTTGAATCGAAGTTTAGGTGGTAGTGCTGATGTAAGTCAAGTGCTACATGATCAAGGAGTGGTGGTTCGGTTGACGATGTGTGACCGTTGTAGAAGGTGTCACGTTGGAGTTTGTTGGGGTGTGGGAGTTTGTTGGAACTGTGGTTCTATGGTGGCAAGGTCTGTAAATTTTGACAACAAGGGAAATTTAAAAGTTTGTAAATTTTGACCAAGCTGCAACACCGACGAAGAGGCAAGGTCTATAGTTAGTGTGGTTGATCTAGCTATGATTCCGACAAAGAGGCATGATCGAGGGTTAATGAAATTGGTCCAGCTACAACACCGACGAAGAGACTAGACCGGGAGTTAGTAAGGTTTGACCCAGCTACAACACCAGCGAAGAGGCAAGGTCTGAAGTCAATAGGGTTGATCCAGCTACAACACCGATGAAGTGGCAGGATATGAAGTTTGGGGTTGGTAAATTCGGTCCAGCTACAACACTGGCGAAGAGGCAAGACCACCAGTTGGTAAGGTTTGACCTAGCTACAACATCGACGAAGAGGCAATGTCTGAAGTTAGTAAGGTTGATCCAGCTACAACACCGACGAAGAGGCAGGATCTGAAGTTGGGGGTTAGTAAATTCGGTCCAGCTGTAACACCGACGAAGATGCAAGACCATGAGTTGATAAAGTTTAATCCAACTACAACACTGACGAAGAGGCAAGGTCGAAGTCGAAAACCTTAATCCAGCTCAACACTGACGAAGAGGCAGGATCTTAGAGAAAGTCTTGATCAAGCTACAACTCTGATGAAGAGACATGATCGAAGAAGAAGTCCTTTTTTCCTTTTTCTTTTTTATCTTCTCTTTTTTCTTCTCTTTTTTCTTGATTCTTTTTTCTTCCTCTCTTTTTTTTCTTTTTTTTTTGATTTTTTGTTTTCTACAACGTGGACAAAGAAAGTAAATTTTTAACCCAGCTACAACACCAACGAAGAGGCAAGACCAGGATTTTACCGAGCTACAACACCGACGAAGAGGCACGGTCTAAAAGAATAAGTTTTGATCCAGCTGCAACACCGACGAAGAGGCAGGATCGAAGAATGAAACTTTGATTTTTCTAATTTTCTTTCTTTTTTTGATTTTCTTTGATTCTTCTTTTTTTCTCACTTTTTTCTTTCTTCTTTTTTTTTGAAACTTTCTTCTATGATTTTGAGGAGGAAAGTTTGGTCTAGCTGCAACATCGATGAAGAGGCAAGAGCTGAAAATGATTTTATCCGCTGCACCACTGACGAAGAGACTAATCAGAAAGAATTTTGATCTTGCTACGCCACTAATAGAGAAGCTAGATCCGAAAGAATTTTGATCTTGCTACACCACTGACGGAGAGGCTAGATCTAGAAAGAATTTTAATCTTACTACACCACTGAAGGAGAGGCTAGATCTAGAAAATTTTTATCTTCTACTCCATTGACGGAGATGCTAGATTGGAAAGAATTTTGATTTGGCTACACCTCTGACGGAGAGGCTAGATCTGGAAAAAAATTTATGTTCTACTCCATGACCTAAAAAGGAAAGAAAACACTAGTCAGTATTTGTTCAAAGATCTTGGATGCTTGCGCTTTTGTGTATTCAGCCTCCTTCAGGGCTAAAAGTTGATCATCATGTTGTTGCCCCCATAGTTTAGGTTCTTTGGTTTCTTCCTTGGACAAGTTTGCGTGCACAAATAAATGTGTTATGGATGCATGTGGTATGTCTAAATGCATTGTGACTTAAATGCAAGTATGCCATATGCAATTAATGCAAAATGATCTCAATGGGCATGTGGATGACAAATTCTATTTTGCCTCTCAAAGGGATGCCCCTGACTCTACGATTTTAGATCTTTGCCTTTGAGGAAACAACACTCGACGCCGATGCCCCCTAGCCTTTTCTTGATGCCCGCTGTTATGGTCATGGTGAGTCACATGTAACTCTTAGTTTACATTAAGTGTAGGTACAATTAGATTAAGACGAACAAAAGGCACTTTCATTAAAGGTTGTAGTTTTTGGCCCTTACAAAAGGTTCTCACCACCATTGAGCTTGGGAAGTGAGATACAAAAAGTCATCACTTTGAAAGAGATGAAAACTACAAGGGACCTACTATGGTCACAACAGTGCAATATCTAGACCTGCCAAACATGGGCTAGTTTCATATAATATCATTTAAAAAGGAAAGGGGTATCACTGGAATACTAGGCGCTTTCATGTTTCGGTAGGGGATTCTTGTTTGTGGATGGCCCAACCGAGTCTTCAAAACTTACCGCCCCAAGCTTAATAAATTTCCACAAGCCTTTTGAAGCCTATGCAATTCTCGATCGAGTGGCCTACTTGCCTCGCGTGATAGTCACAGTTTGCATTGGCATTATACCATGCCGAGAAAGGAGGTTGTACTGGATCTTGATAGAAGGGTGCCACCAAATGGTTGTTATACAGTTGTTTGTACAGTTCTCCGTAGGAAACTGATAGTGGCGTAAACTCTATCTTTTTTGTATTCCTCCTTTGTCCAGAACCTTGGCTTGAAGAACCATGAGGACTTGCAGCTTTGGGTTGTGTCACTGTCACTAGTTTCGAGAAACCAACATTGCAAACCTCTGAAGAGTTCACTTCATTGTCTCTCCTCCCATACGAGGGCTTCTTGTGGGACAAACTTCCACTGACGTCAATCTTACCGTTCTTGATGACATTCTCAATGAGCCTCCTAATAGCACTAGATCTACAAAATTGGTAGTTGCATTTTCTATGAGGCGATCTAGAATCGGTCCTTCCAGTGTTTGGATAAATATGACCATTGTCTCCTTCTCGCAAGAGGGGGTTGAACTTGTGTAGCCATGTCCCTCTAGTGTTGTGCGTATTCCCTAAAGCTTTCATTGGACTTTTGCTTCATGTGTTGTAGGGTCCAACGGTCTGGCACCATATCGCTAACGTGCTGGTATAGTGCTAGAAAAGCCCTGGCCAAGTCTTTCCATGACTTTATTTGATGTCGGCTCAATTGATTATACCATCTAGTGGTAGATCCTGATAGGCTATCTTGGAAACAGTGGATTAATAACTTGTCATCTTTACCGTACCCCGCCATCCTTCGACAAAACATGGTAAGATGAGCACAGGGGCAACTCGTCCCATCATATTTCTTGAACTCTAGGACTTTAAACATATGAGGTAACACCAAATCTGGGACAAGGATAAGTTCATTGACACCAAACCAACAAAAATGTCAACTACCTCTATAGCTTTCATCTTTTCTTCGAGTCGCTTGCAACGATCTTCGATTTCTTTTGAGGTCTCAATCTTGGGTTTCTCGATCTCGATCAACTGGTCCATCTTTGAGACAAAGTTTTCAGCTTCATTTCCCCCGAGCTTAACTTCTGAAGCGGAGGGTAAATTAATAGGAGAAGAGGCGCCAGCATGATGGAGTTGTGTTTTTCCTCGAGAAAGTATTACCCGAGGGTCAGTTTGGGCCCTAAAATGTGGAGGAGTAAATCCCGGAGGATATGTAGGATTTTCATTTTCACCAATGGGATTTGCCGCATGATTTACAACAGATGCCCCTTCTGGCTCGGGAAGCTTAAATCCTAGCATTTGTGTTATTTGTCCTAGTCTATCTTGTTGAGTTTTCTTGAACTGTTCCATCATGTCTCGTTGTGCCTTGATTAGTTGATCCTCCATCTTTTTAGCCAAATCTGCTTGCATGCCTCTTTGAGTTTCTTCAAATTGGTCCAATCTGTCTTCATTAATCATTTTAGTTTTTTGTCGGGTTCCGTAGGGGTGCTGAATTGGTTGGTTTTTTTTCTATCCAGTATCACTGTCACGAGGAATCCCAAGAATCAGTCTTAAATTTTCAAAAATGAATGCATGTCTTAGATGAGAACGTACGGATTCAAAAATGGTTCTCATGGCATACAATTATGAACTCACGAGATTCATTTACAACTTCGAATGTTGCATTGTCATCTAGGGTACTAGATTTTCTCCCGATGACGAATCTTTTTTTAACTGAGGACCAATTGTGAATCAGTACTTTATGCTTGTGAAATGAAAAAAATTAAAACGTGATAACGGTGTTATGCAATTAATGCAAAATAATGAATTTAATATGAAGTGATCAAAAAAGAAAATAAGTCAGTTCAGATTAAAATAAATGAATAAATTAATGGTAAATAAGGTAAAAATTAAAATAGGTAAGAAATGTACACAAATAACGAATAAAGGTATAAATAAATAAGCAAGGCTTAATAGGGTTATTGCTAAACGGGCAGAGTTTCGGTATGGCTCTAAAAAGGTGGGTCCTACGGTCCATTATATGCGGTTAAGATGTAGAGTACTAAACGATATCCGAACTGTCGCTATTACCTACTAAGATAATAGGACATCGATTCGAAAGGATACGAGTCCTTATACCATACGGAGGCGTAAACCCCACGAAGTATAATGATCATATCCCGAAAGTGATTTACAGCATCATACGGAGGTGGCCACCCCACGAGACAAAGTAATCGCTCCCACTTAGCAGTTACGGAGCCCGGATGGCTCATGCATGAATGAAAAAAAATTGAATTGAATTTTCATTTTCTTGCAAGACAACAAAAAATCAACATTGGCCTGACTCTCTTAAAAGTGTTCCCAGCGGAGTCGCCATCTGTAATAAAGGTATTTTTTATTTTGAAATAATGATGGTATTGGAAAATATATTGAGAATGGGTGAAAATGGGAGAAATACGTTTTGGAGTCACCACCAGCCACTATGATAGGCCATACACCACTAAAACTCAACCACAAATTCTAAAACATTTGGGGTTCGAGAGTCGTTTACGCGTGGGGAAGGATTAGCACCCATACGATGCCCAAAATTGGTACCGTGTTGATTTAGTGATGTCTTTGCAAGAAAATAAAGATTCAAAATTTAATTTAAATTTTAACCCCGTGAAATAGAGGTCTAAGGAGAATATTTTCTTATTTACGACAACCGAGAAAGACGACACCTGAATGAGTCAGGATACCACCTTCAAACATGTTTCCGAAATAAAGTGGAAAATATCCCTTAAATAACAAAACAAATTTTAAATTTTAGAATAAATACAAAAGTATACTCGAAAGGGAAAGTACCATATGTAACAATTGTAATGCCCCGATTTTGGGCCTAGATGATTTAGAGTTTGAATCGGACCGGTCGAGAACGGTTCGAATCTTTTAAGGGTGATTTCGGGAACACCTAGTTCGGGATGCTTTAAAAATATGGAAAAATACCTAAAAATCCTCATTTATTATATTAATGATTATGGTGAAAACAATTTTCCAAAATAGGGTTTGGAAATACTACATTTCGGTGTAGTGACCAAATCGCAGTTTTTGCAAAAGTGAAATAGTGACTGTTTTGTAAAGTATTGAAACTTTGAATCTTTAAGGAGCTAATTTTACCAAAAAGTTTTTAATCATATTTCTCCTTATTTTGGGTGATTTTAATAATGTTTTAATTAAAGGAAATAAAGATAATTAAAAAGAAAAACTATCTTTGACTGTTCATAACTACCTTACGTCAATTTTCTATCATTTCATTTTCTCTCAATTTCTTTTCAGCCAAACACATTTCCTCCATCAATTAACCTCTGATTTTCATTCCTTTTGATGAGATTTCAATCTCCTTTTGATTCCTAATCTTTTCCTCACCAAATCCTCTTGTTTTCACATTGGATTTTTAAGAAAACTTGCCCAAATCAAGGAGAAATCAGCCATTAGAGGTAAGCTTCGTCCTTCTCCTCTAATGATCATTTCTTTACTGAAATTCCCAAGTTATCAATCCTTTGTTAATGATTTTTTAGTTGCTTTAATATTAGAAACAAGAAATTGTGTTAAAACTCAAGGTTCTTTGAGAGATCTTGATGATTTTCGTGGTTGTTGGTTAGGCTCTGTTTTGAGGTTGTTTTTTAATGTGTTTTGGATGGTAATTGATGTTATAAATGAGGTTTTATCAAACAAATCCCGAATAGGCTTGGATTTCTATGTTTTGTATGCTACAATGGTGGTTTTTGGGTGATTTTGGTGTTCTGTTATTGCTGGAGATATAAGGATGAGTTTTTGGTGGTTTTTGATGTTTATTGATGTTTAGAAATGATTAGAAGTGATGGATCTTGGCTGGGCTTTGTTTTGGGAGAGTTTGGTGATGATTTCGGTTGTTTTTGGTAGCCGAAATAAGGTTCTTGTGTAGAGCAACGAGTTTAGGTGTGTGGCTGATGATTTCAATGCATGATGATGCATTAATCCTCTGCTCTTATGTGTTATAAACAAGGGAGACATCTTCAGACGCCTTTGGTGTTGATCCGGGAGCTTAGATAGCGTTTCGACGAGCAAGTGAAATGTAATCGGTGAGTGCGAATGGTTTTAGAAGTCCTTGAGGGACAAAGAAACAAGGTTTGGGGATTTAGGAAAGGTTTGAAACACCTTCCTAAGTTCGGAAGCAAGTATGGCTAGATTTTCTCTCAAATGTGTGGTGGTTGCCCCTAAAATGCTTTTACATGCTCATGTTTTGAGATAGATAAATTCCTACTGTTTTATGCATGTTTTGTAGCATGAGATAATGCTTGAAGAGATTTCATGAAATAACATGTTGCATTGATGAGTTTTGAGCTTTTGTTTTAAAGCAAGGCTAATGTTATGATTTTGAAATGAGATGAGAAAGCCTTGAGAAATGTTGCATTAAAAACAGTAGGTGAGATGTTGGTTTGACATAATATATTGGCATAGAAGATGAGATACTTACCGGATATAATTGATCGACCAATAGGATGAGAGTGCACTATAAACTAAAATTTTGTACGTGCTCTTTGGATTTAATCCAAAGGGAGAGACCGATGATGGGCATTCCATCGGGTAGGACTTGGTGAAGTACCCAAGCTTTGTGGCGATGAGAGATACCGCCATGTGAGTACGGTGATGTGAGATTCCACCGGAAATTATGATTTGCTAGACAAGTGAGTACGGTGATGTGAGATTCCACCAGAAGTGTCTAGTGGGTTTGAGAAAGTTATCCGCAATTCCGAGTAATAATGAAATGTGAAATGCCAATATAATTTATGGAAATGTTTTTGATTGACATGTACCTAATGTTGAGATGATTTATGCTATGAGAAATGCATATGAGATTTGTATATGAAATGCTTTAGTTTTCACAAGCATGTGTATGGCTTTGCCATGACATTTTCATTGTTTAAATGCATGAGATATAATAGAGGTACATGTGGTTTCAAATGAATATTTGCTTTGAAATGGTTTTCAAGCATGAGATAGAATGAGCATGTTGTAGAAAATGGCTTTTGAGAAAGTGTTTTGAATGATGCATTGTTGTGTTGTTTTCCATAGAGCTTGCCTCACTAAGCAAATGTGCTTACGCTCTCTTTTACCAACAATGCAGATAATTGAAGTGATTTTGGGCAGCATGAAGGTTAAGAACATCCAAGGAATTACAAAGCTCATGTATGGTGATGTTTTTTACATACTTTAGTATTGATATGTGGCAATGGGGTTTCATGGTTGTTGTTGGGAGATGTGTTTTAGAACTCCTTATGTTTGTAACAAGTTTGGTGTAGCTTTTGGAGTTTGCAAATGGTTTTGTTTGGGTGATTTAAGGCTTGGAAGCTTATTTTGGTTTTGTGGCTAGGAAGCATGCATATAGATGGAATGCTCGTGTGTTTGATGCCATGCTCTAGCTTAAGTTTCCTTAATATGATCTCTAATGTCTAAACAAGTTGCTGATATGATATGGTATGCTTTGAAGCATGTTTGAGTGGGTTAAGAGGTGAAAAACCATCATTTTCTGCTGCTACAGGGTAGGGTGTATTGAAACACTCGTAACCGTTTTGAAACAGGGGCAAGTAATGGCCATAGTGTTTCGGAACGGTTGAAGGTGTTTCGGAACATTTTGGCTACTGGAGAGGCATGTTTCCATACCGGTCTCGAAACGCACTAGAGTACCGAAACAGTCAACACTGTTTTGATACGGGCGTTCGGTACGAAGGTCAGTGTTCCGAAACGGATGACCGTTGAATGATGTTTTTGAATTGTTTTAAGTTTCCACGTTTTACATTTTAGTCCTGAATGTGGTGGATGCAATTGCTTGAGCTTGGAATGTCATTTTAAGCTAAAATTTGACTGAGAGGCATGTAATATGACTAAATACAAATTGGTAAGCTTAAAATCTATAAGGTCCTTATATTTTCCAAAATTTACATTTTGGTCCCTAAAAGTGTAATTCTTGCAATTGAAAAAAAATTGGTGTATGATTCACTTGAGATGAATTTGTGATGCTATGCTATGTTTAGGGTATAGTTGGGGATCCCATTGCCATATCATTACTAATGACATAGGCTTAATATGCATCTAGACAAGATAAAAAGAAAAAAGGGTCACAAATCAAGGTTGACTTTGGTTTTCCCCGTGTAATCTTCGTAGTTCGGGTCAAGCGTCTAGGTCGGGCTAAGGGGGTTACATTTGTTGGTATCAGAGCCAGGTTGGCGAATGTTTGGGGCTTGGTAAGTGGTTAATGTATGTGGTTATAAATGTTTGTGACTTTTCGGTGAAAGTATGATGTATGAATATTGGTGTATGATTCACTTGAGATGAATTTGTGATGCTATGCTATGTTTGGGGTATAGTTGGGGATCCCATTGCCATATCATTACTAATGAGAAGAATTGTTTTCAAAAATGAGCTTGAGTACTTGGATTACTTACCTTATCATGCCTAAGTGAATTTATTGTATTTTGCCAGTGCTTTGTTTTATTATGGGGCCACGTAGAGAGCTTAGAATCAATACCCGTTCTACGGCTGAGAACGAGAGTGTGGAGAATGCTGAGGATCTACCTCCTCCTCCCCCTAGTGGACCACTTGGTGGTGGTGGAGCTGGGGTTGGTGCTGCTAGAGTTGGTGCTGGGGTTGCTGGACCCGAGGGAGTTCAGGGGCAAGCTGCTCCTGATAAGTTTGTTTTGATACAAGCTATTGTTGGGGCTTTCCAGGCAGCAGTAACTGGAGCTCATGGAGCTGCACCTCAGGATTATGCAAATGTAAGGTTGCCGTTAGAGCGACTTCGCAGTCTGGGAGGGACTGAGTTTAGGGGGTTGACTCCGGAAGGTTCCGAGTCTTAGTTAGAGAGTACCAAGAGGATTCTTGGACAAGTTCATTGTGGTGTTCATCGATGATATCCTTGTGTACTCTCGTACTGAGGAGGAGCACGAGGGTCATTTGAGGATCGTTTTGTAAGCGTTGTTGGAAAATCAGCTTTATGCTAAGCTAAGCAAATGCGAGTTTTGGCTAAAGGAAGTTGTTTTCCTTGGTCATGTGGTTTTGGCTGAAGGGATTCGAGTTGATCCTCAGAAGATTGAGGCAGTGATGAATTGGAAGCCTTCTAGATCTATTCATGAAGTTCGTAGTTTCCTTGGGTTGGCAAGTTACTATTGGAGGTTCGTGGATGGATTTTCTAAGATTGCTGGCCCTTTGACGAAGTTGTTGCAAAAGGATGTTAAGTATGAGTGGACGGAAGCGAGACAACAAGCTTTTGAGAAGCTAAAAGCAACTTTGACACAAGCTCCTATCTTGGTTCAACCTGAATCTGGGAAAGAGTTTGTGGTGTATAGTGACGCATCCTATGTTGGGTTGGGGTGTGTGTTAATGTAAGAGGGTAAGTTTGTGGCTTATGCATCGCGTCAGTTGAAAGTGCATGAGCGCAATTACCCTACGCATGACATTGAGTTAGCAGCAGTGGTTTTTGCTCTAAAGATCTGGAGACATTATCTCTATGGTGAGAAGTGTACTGTGTACACGGATCATAAAAGTTTGAAGTATCTGATGTCTCAGAAAGAGTTGAATCTTAGGCAACGACGCTGGGTGGAGTTGCTTAAGGATTACGATCTAACGATCGAGTATCATCCGGGGAAGGCCAATGTTGTGGCTGATGTTTTGAGCAGGAAGGTGGCAGTGGAGTTAAGAGCGATGTTTGCTAGATTGAGCATATCGCGAGATGGTGGTCTTGTTGCTGAATTGCAAGTGAAACCATCATTGGTTTAGTTGATAAAGGATAAACAGTTGGTGGATGATTCTTTTGTGCCACATGTTCAGGATATTGCTGAGGGTAGACCATTGTACTTTTGTTCCAATGATGATGGTGTTTTATGTTTTGGAAGTCGAATAGTGGTGCCGAGTGATGTTGAGTTGAGGCGCACTATTTTGACCGAGGCTCATAGTAGTCCTTTTACTATGTACCCTGGTAGTACAAAGATGTATCGTGATCTGAAGGATGAGTACTATTGGGTGGGATTGAAGAAAGATGTTGCTGAGTATGTTAGAAATGTATGGTTTGTCAGTGGGTTAAGGCTGAGCATCAGTTTCTTTCGGAGTTTTTGCAGCCGTTAAGGATTCATGAATGGAAGTGGGAGTGGATCACCATGGACTTTGTGTCTGGTTTGCCTCTATCGCCATCAAAGAAGAATTCTGTTTGGGTGATTGTGGATCGTCTTACGAAGTGTGCGCATTTCTTGCATGTGCATACTACATATACCTTGGATAAGCTTGCGGAGTTGTACATTGCTGAGATTGTACGTTTGCATGGTGTGCCAAAATCTATAGTTTCATATAGAGATCCGAGGTTCACCGCGAGGTTTTGGGAGTGTTTGCATCAAGCTTTGGGTACGCGGCTGAATTTCAGTACTTATTACCATCCGCAGACGGATGGACAGTCTGAGCGTGTTATCCAAGTTCTTAAGGATATGTTGAGGTGTTGTGTTATTGAATTTCAAGGCTCTTGGGAGAAGCACTTATCTTTGGTGGAGATTGCTTATAATAACAATTATCAGGCAAGTATTCAAATGGCACCTTATGAAGCTTTATATGGGAGGAATTGCAGAACTCTTCTTTGTTGGGTTGAGACGGGACAAAAGTTGGTCTCGATGCCAACTTTGTTAAAAGGAACCACCGAGAAGGTGAAGCTCATTTGTGAGCGGTTGAAGGTAGCATCAGATCGGCAAAAATCTTACGCGGATTTGAAGCGTAAGGAGATAGAATTTGCTGTGGGTGATCGTGTGTTTCTAAAAGTTTCTCCTTGGAAGAAGGTGATGAGATTTGGCCGGAAGGGCAAGTTGAGCCTGAGGTTCATTGGACCATACGAAGTGATAGAACGTGTGGGTCCTATCGCTTATAAGCTGAGACTACCTCAAGAGTTAGAAAAGATACATAATGTGTTTCATGTATCCATGTTTCGGAGGTATAGATCAGACCTTTCGCATGTTATGCCTGTGGAGTAAATTGAGTTGAATCCAGATTTGACATATGATGAGGAACCTGTTGAGATTCTAGATTCAGATAGTAAAGTCCTCCGTGGTAAGACCATTGAGCTGGTCAAAGTGTTGTGGAGACATCGTGGTGCTGAGGAAGCCGCATGGGAAAGGAAGGAAGACATGAAGAAGTAATTTCCTTACCTTTTTCCTCTAGGTAAATTTCGAGGATGAAATTTCTTTAGAGGGGAAGTGTTGTAACGCCCCGATTTTGGGCCTAGATGTTTTAGAGTTTGAATCGGACCGGTCGAGAACGATTCGAATCTTTTAAGGGTGATTTAGGAAACACCTAGTTCGGGATGCTTTAAAAATATGGAAAAATATCTAAAAATCCTCATTTATTATATGAATGATTATGGTGAAAACAATTTTACAAAATAGGGTTTGGAAATACTACATTTCGGTGTAGTGACCAAATCACAGTTTTTGCAAAAGTGAAATAGTGACTGTTTTGTAAAGGATTGAAACTTTGAATCTTTAAGGTGCTAATTTTACCAAAATGTTTTTAATCAGATTTCTCCTTATTTTGGGTATTTTTAATAATGTTTTAATTAAAGGAAATAAAGATAATTAAAAGGAAAAACTATCTTTGACTTTTCATAACTACATTACGTCAATTTTCTCTCATTTCATTTTCTCTCAATTTCTTTTCAACCAAACACATTTCCTCCATCAATTAACCTCTAATTTTCATTCCTTTTGATTCCTAATCTTTTCCTCACCAAATCCTCTTGTTTTCACATTGGATTTTCAAGAAAACTTGCCCAAATCAAGGAGAAATCAGCCATTAGAGGTAAGCTTCGTCCTTCTCCTCTAATGATCATTTCTTTACTGAAATTCCCAAGTTATCAATCCTTTGTTAATGATTTTTTAGTTGCTTTAATGTTAGAAACAAGAAATTGTGTTAAAACTCAAGGTTCTTTGAGAGATCTTGATGATTTTCGTGGTTGTTGGTTAGGCTCTGTTTTGAGGTTGTTTTCTAATGTGTTTTGGATGGTAATTGATGTTATAAATGAGGTTTTATCAAACAAATCCCGAATAGGCTTGGATTTCTATGTTTTGTATGCTACAATGGTGGTTTTTGGGTGATTTTGGTGTTCTGTTATTGCTGGAGATATAAGGATGAGTTTTTGGTGGTTTTTGATGTTTATTGATGTTTAGAAATGATTAGAAGTGATGGATCTTGGCTGGGCTTTGTTTTGGGAGAGTTTGTGATGATTTCGGTTGTTTTTGGTAGCCGAAATAAGGTTCTTGTGTAGAGCAACGAGTTTAGGTGTGTGGCTGATGATTTCAATGCATGATGATGCATTAATCCTCTGCTCTTATGTGTTATAAACAAGGGAGACATCTTCAGACGCCTTTGGTGTTGATCCGGGAGCTTAGATAGCGTTTCGACGAGCAAGCGAAATGTAATCGGTGAGTGCGAATGGTTTTAGAAGTCCTTGAGGGACAAAGAAACAAGGTTTGGGGATTTAGGAAAGGTTTGAAACACCTTCCTAAGTTCGGAAGCAAGTATGGCTAGATTTGCTCTCAAATGTGTGGTGGTTGCCCCTAAAATGCTTTTACATGCTCATGTTTTGAGATAGATAAATTCCTACTGTTTTATGCATGTTTTGTAGCGTGAGATAATGCTTGAAGAGATTTCATGAAATAACATGTTGCATTGATGAGTTTTGAGCTTTTGTTTTAAAGCAAGGCTAATGTTATGATTTTGAAATGAGATGAGAAAGCCTTGCGAAATGCTGCATTAAAAACAGTAGGTGAGATGTTGGTTTGACATAATATATTGGCATAGAAGATGAGATACTTACCGGATATAATTGATCGATCAATAGGATGAGAGTGCACTATAAAATAAAAATTCGTACGTGCTCTTTGGATTCAATCCAAAGGGAGAGACCGATGATGGGCATTCCATCGGGTAGGACTTGGTGAAATACCCAAGCTTTGTGGCGATGAGAGATACCACCATGTGAGTACGGTGATGTGAGATTCCACCGGAAATTATGTTTTGCTAGACGAGTGAGTACGGTGATGTGAGATTCCACCGAAAGTGTCTAGTGGGTTTGAGAAAGTTATCCGCATATCCGAGTAATAATGAAATGTGAAATGCCAATATAATTTATGGAAATGCTTTTGATTGACATATACCTAATGTTGAGATGATTTATGCTATGAGAAATGCATATGAGATTTGTATATGAAATGCTTTAGTTTTCACAAGCATGTGTATGGCTTTTCCATGAGATTTGCATTGTTTAAATGTATGAGATAGAATAGAGGTACATGTGGTTTCAAATGAATATTTTCTTTGAAATGGTTTTCAAGCATGAGATAGAATGATGCATTGTTGTGTTGGTTTTCCATAGAGCTTGCCTCACTAAGCAAATGTGCTTTCGCTCTCTTTTACCAACAATGCAGATAATTGAAGTGATTTTTGGGCAGCAAGAAGGTTAAGAACATCCAAGGAAGTACAAAGCTCATGTATGGTGATGTATTTACATACTTTAGTATTGATATGTGGCAATGGGATTTCATGGTTGTTGTTGGGAGATGTGTTTTAGAACTCCCTATGTTTGTAACAAGTTTGGTGTGGCTTTTGGAGTTTGCAAATGGTTTTGTTTGGGTGATTTGAGGTTTGGAAGCTTATATTTGGTTTTGTGGTAGGAAGCATGCATATAGATGGAATGCTCGTGTGTTTGATGACATGCTATAGCTTAAGTTTCCTTTATATGATCTCTAATGTCTAAACAAGTTGCTGGTATGATATGGTATGCTTTGAAGCATGTTTGAGTGGGTTAAGAGGTGAAAAAGTAGCATTTTCTGCTGCTACAGGGCATGGTGTATCGAAACACTAGTAACTGTTTCGGAACAGGGGCCTGTAATGGCCATAGTGTATCAGAACGATTGAAGGTGTTTCAGAACATTTTGGCTACTGGAGAGGCCTGTTTCGATACCGGTCTCGAAACGCACCCGAGTACCAAAACGGTCAACACCGTTTCGATACGGGCGTTTCGGTACGAAGGTCAGTGTTCCGAAACGGATGACCGTTGGATGATGTTTTTGAATTGTTTTAAGTTTCCACGTTTTACATTTTAGTCCTGAATATGGTGGATGCAATTGCTTGAGCTTGGAATGTCCTTTTAAGCTAAAATTTGACTGAGAGGCATGTAATATAACTAAATACAATTGGGTAAGCTGAAAATCTATAAAGTCCTTATATTTCCCAAAATTTACATTTTGGTCCCTAAAAGTGTAATTCTTGCAATTGAAACCCTAATTGTTTTCCGATCGCTGTGCCTTACTCCCATTTGATTCTTGAGTAACCACATAGGCTTAATGTGCATCTAGACAAGATAAAAAGAAAAAAAGGGTCACTAATCAAGGTTGACTTTCGGGTTGACTTTGGTTTTCCCCGTGTAATCTTCGTAGTTCGGGTCAAGCGTCTAGGCCGGGCTAAGGGGGTTAGAACAATAATATGACTTAATTTACATAGTTATGTATATATATATACATATATGTTGAGTGGATCAATGGATTGATCAAAGCCAAGAGGGGAGGCGAATTGGGTTTTTAAAATTTGTTGGAGAAAGTGGAATGACTAAAAATGAAGAACAAGGCCATTTAGAGTGGTTCAAGTTCCAAATGAACTCTACATCCACTACCTTAGCTACCACTAAGGATTTTACAACAATCCACTAATTGATCTTCCCTTATTCTAGGCTTAGGAGTTAACCTTTACAATACCGGTCAAATTTTCTACCCAAAATTTGACCAAACCCTCAGAAGGATACAAAGAAGAATTTTAAGGCAAGTAGAATATCTCTCAATATAAATTTGCTCCTTTTGATACAAGCACTCAACCAAAATTGGAATACAAGATTGGAATTACACACAATACAATTTGAGATTTTACAAGAATGAGAAATTAGGCACTTCGAGCTTGGATTTTTAGTATAGATGTTTCTCTTGGATGCAATGGTTGTTGTTGGTCTTCAATAGGCTTGATTTTATACCTTCTCCATTAATTCTAGCCGTTTGAGTGGTTAGGGTATTGATTATAGCCGTTGGGACCCTCTCTTTCCACCATAAATGCACTTCTGCAGCCTACCATATCGGTACACGGGGATCTATATCGATACCTATCTCAAAACAGAAAGAGCCGTTGCACAATTACAAGAGGGGCGTATCGATATGCATGTCGGCGTATCAGTACGGGTTAGGGAAGCGTTTCGGTACGAGCAAGACCGCATCGATATGGGTAAGAGCGTATCGGTACGGGTTAACCAACTCTTTAAAAGTTTGTTACCTACCAACTAACACCAACGATCAAAAACATTTAAGGCTCTGAAATTTAAAATTACTTTAAATCATTATCGATACAGGAGACACAGTATCGGTACGCCATTCAAACTCAGCGTGATTTTATAGAGAGAGCGTATCGATACATATACAATCTGTTTTGATACGGTAAGGAGCGTATCGAAACACATTTCTCCAGTGGCCAAGTTGGTAAAAAAGGTACCGATACGGCAAGGAGCGTATCGATACACATAGATGATTTTCAATAGTTTGGCATTGGAATACTTAGAAAATATTTTAGAGTTTGAGTTTTTCAAACTAGAGTAAAGCCTTGATGATTTGAAACCTTTGAGGGACTTAAAAATCTATTTCAAGTTTTTCAATTTAATCCTTAAAATACTTTGTTATATCAAAATGAAACATAGGTTTTACAATCTCCCCCTTTTTGATATAACAAAATCAAAACTTGAAATTTTTAAGACTTTTGAAAAGCTTTGGAAAACAACTCCCCCTTACTATAGGCTACGTAAAAATTTAACTTAAAATTTTAAGTGAGCTTGTTCCCTCTCCACCTTTCTGTTAGATCAAAAATAAGAGACATAGGCTAAAAGCCTAATCAATAACCAAGCAACATATAATAGATAAGCATTAAATTCATAATTAAGGAAACATCAAAATAAAATTCAAACAACTATAATCAAAGCATAGGTTTTAAACTTAATCCTAAAGAACATAATTCGAAGTGCATAAATAGAAATCCTAAATGAAATGAATGGAATGCAAAGAAAATCTACTACTCTTCTCCATGCCATCTTCACCATCTTCATCGTCATCTTCGTTGGCATCATCATCATTCCTCCTAGATTGATGCCACTCATAATGAAAGGCCGTGAGAGAGATGTTCATTGAGTTTTGCCCGGCCTCGATGGATAAGATACGCTTTTCCACATTCGCCATGCGATCTTCTAAGCATGTGAAGCGTGTGTCTATGGCGGCAAACCCCAAATTCATAACTTGATCCATAGAAGCAACCCCCGTGCGTAGGCCCGTGAATTGTTCATTGAGAAAAGTCATAAGAGCATCCATGGATGGAGGAGGAGGAGCTTGAGGATTGGCAATCTCTTCCGGAATCGCATCACTAGGAAGCTTGGAGATGCGAAGCCAACTATCATTGAAGTAATGAAACTTCCCCCTAGAAAGAGATCTCTCATCAATGGGATCGGTGAGGGGTGTAGGATAGTCGTGACATCAATCAATCTCCTTTTGAGTGAAGAAATAACTCAAGGTGGTGCCATAAGTGAATGAAGTGACAAGAGTTATGTGACTAGGTTGCACGAGATAGACGATCTCTGCAAACATGATGGGAGCAAGATTAGTTGTCTCTGGCGAAAGCACCGAATCCAAAAGTCATCAACTTGGCGGATGGTTGAATATTTCCCTCTCGAAGGCCTAAACCACCAAGCAGTCATCAAGTGAATGATTCGATCTTGAGCATTCAGAACAGTCACAAACCTTTCAAGACATGGCCAAGAGAATTCTCATCTTCGATACCCTCATCCTCTAACTTAAAAACAAAACAAAGAGATGGAACATCTACGATAATCTTTTTGCCCATGAGATAAGAGTTAACGACAATAACATTACCCAAGGGATCGACAACACACTTGGCATTATCATAAAATATCAAAACCAAATTACGAAAGAAAAATCCGGGAATTTGTAGAAAATCCATGAACTTCCATTCTTGGAGCAAAGGTAAATAGACAAATTTGAAGCGCTCCAAATTAAGAAAAGGAACGGAAATTACCCTCTCCGGTCGGATTTTGTAATTTTGAAAAGAGCGATAGTAGTTGAGTTCCTCGGTGGTTCTAAAGCACATGTGATAGATAAGAGTCAAATTAGGGTGAGTACCATCTCCGGGATTGGATTATTCACCGGCTTCGCTAGTACGCGCTCTCTTTTTGGGTGCCATGAGTCTAAAAACAATTGATCAAGACAATGTGTATGCATTACTTTTCTCATTCAACCCATGGAAAATCAATAATCAAGGTTTTAAAATAAATTGAAAGGCAAATAAAAAACAAAAAGGTTTGATAAAGTTTTTTTTGAAAGAGAAAAACAAAACAAAAAGAATTTAAAACGAAAATCACAAAAAAAAATAAAAAGAGAAAAAGGATTTTATACCTTGATATTGATATAGAGAGGAATGGATGAAGAATTTGCACCAAATTGATGGAGAGCTTTAAAAACTTGGCTTTATGTTAAAAAAACCTTAATAGATTTTTATTTTTGTGGTGAAAATATGAGGGATTGATAGGCTTTTTATAGAGGAAAATCGACTAGGGTTTTGAAATTTTAATTTCGGTAAAAGTGAAACTCTTTTAATGCCATTATGTAGCTGTCTGCCCAATCGAGTATCGATACGCCAAAGAGTATATTGATACGGGGGTAAAATGCAATTCCCTAGAAACGCGTGTCAAGGGACCGTATCAAAACAGATGGTATCCGTATCGAAACGGGTTTAACCGTATCGATACTCGTAATAGAGAAAATGCAGTCTGGTCAAGTAATAAAGTGATCGTATCGATACGCATATGACCGTATCGATGCCCTATGCCCAGAAATGCGTTTTTGGCTTTTAGAACAACAAAAGGCTCGACTTTAACATCTAAATGAATGCAATTGATGAATGAGCAAGTCTAAGCATATACTAATAGAAGCGTACTTCCCCTAGCTATAAGCATGGTTTCTATCAAGATCAACTACACATAAACATGCATTTTCACAAATTCAAGCAATTTTAACCTTAAAAGAGTCTTAAAGGGTCAAGATAGGCTAGTTAGACCTAGCTCTCTCCTAAGGGACCAAAAACGCTCTTTGTCTAGAGGTTTGGTAAAAATGTCCGCTAGTTGGTTCAAGGTGTCAACGTACTCTATAATAACATCTTCCTTAAGGACATGATCCCTAATGAAATGATGCCTTATTTCTATATGTTTGGTTCTAGAGTGTTGGATGAGATTTTTGGTTAGGCATATAGCACTAGTGTTATCACACTTAAGGGGTATGGTTTCAACTTTAACTCCATAATCTAAGAGTTGTTGCTTCATCCAAAGGACTTGAGCACAACAACTCCCTAAGGTTATGTACTCGTCTTCGGTGGTAGATAGGGCTACGCTATTTTGTTTCTTAGAGAACCAAGATATGAGCATACTACCTAAGAATTGGCAAGTTCCCGAAGTACTTTTCCTATCAATTTTACAACCCCCATAATCCACATCTGAATAAGCATGAAGGTTAAAGGTTGAGTCTCTAGGGTACAAAAGACCTAGACAAGGAGTATCTCTAAGGTACCTAAAGATTCTTTTAACGGGTATAAGGTGAGACTCTCTAGGATTAGCTTGAAACCTAGCATACAAGCAAACACTAAGAAATATATACGGTCTACTTGTGGTAAGGTAAAGAAAAGATCCAATCATAGAGCGATAAAGTTTAGAGTCAACACACTTACCTCCTTCATCTTTGTCAAGCTTTGTAGATGAGCTCATTGGTGTAGCTTGAGGCTTTGCTTGCTCAAAGCCAAACTTCTTGAGCATATCTTTCATGTACTTCGTTTGATTGATGATGGTGCCATCCTTCCTTTGTTTGATTTGGAGTCCCAAAAAGAATGGGAGCTCCCACATCATGCTAATCTCGAATTCACCTTGCATTAACTTAGAAAACTCTTTGCAATGACACTCACTAGTAGATCCAAAGATAATATCATCAACATATATTTGCACCACTAAGATGTCATTTTTATATCTTTCTATGAAAAGTGTAGTGTCCACCTTACCTTTTTCAATCAAAAAGTTTGAAAGCCTTTCATACCAAGCTCTTGGAGCTTGTTTTAAACCATAAAGTTCTTTGGTTAGCTTAAAAACATGATTTGGAAATTTTGAATCCTCAAAACCCGGTGGTAGTTCCACATACACTTCTTCATTTATAAAACCACTTAAAAATGCACTTTTCACATCCATTTGAAAGAGCTTAAAATTATGATAACATGCATATGCAAACAACATCCTAATAGCTTCAATTCTAGCTACGGGTGCATAGGTTTCATAAAAATCTATTCCCTCTTCTTGAGTGTAACCTTGAGCAACTAATCTAGCTTTGTTTCTCAAAATGTTACCACTCTCCTCTAGTTTATTCCTAAATACCAATTTAGTTACTATAGTAGATTGATTACTTGGCCTTTCAACTAATGTCCATACATTACTTCTCTCAAATTGGTTTAACTCTTCTTGCATAGTCATAATCAAAAAATCATATTTTAATGCTTCTTTAATGTTCTTAGGCTCAATGCATGAGATAAAAGCAACATGATTCATGAGTTTGAGAGAAGATCTAGTAGTTACCCCCTTGGATGGATCACCCAAGATTTCACCACCTTTGACATAGTTGTACTCCCTTGGGTAGCTCACTTCCTTTTCCTCAAGAGCCAAGTCTTTCAAGGCTTCAAGAGGTGGATCTTGTGCATCTTCTTCTTTAGTTGGAATCTTATCATCCTTTGAAGTTTGTCCTCCATCGAAGGCATCAAGGATTCCTACATCATCATCATCATCACAAGATTCCTTCATCGGAATGAGGTTATCAATGAAAACAACATGAATAGACTATTCTACTACTAAAGTTCTTTTATTAAATACACGATAGGCTTTAGAGTTTAAAGAGTATCCTAAGAAAATAGCTTCATCACTTTTAGCATCAAATTTACCTAAGTTGCCTTTACCATTATTTAAAACAAAACACTTGCAACCAAATGGATGAAAATAGCTAATGTTAGGCTTCTTAGATTTTAAAATCTCATAAGGTGTTTTCTTTAAAATTGGCCTAATCATTACTCGATTTACAATGTAACAAGCGGTATTTGTGGCTTCCGCCCAAAAATATTTAGGTAAATTGTTTTCACAAAGCATGGTTCTAACCATTTCTTGTAAAGTCCTATTTTTCCTCTCAACTACCCCATTTTGTTGAGGAGTTTGAGGAGCCGAAAAATTGTGGCTAATAACATTTTTATTTAAAAACTCTTCAAAACCTAGATTTTGAAACTCGGTTGCATGATCATTTCTAATGTGAGAAATCTTAAGTTGGAGATCATTTTGAGTTAATTTTAAAAACGTGATGATTTTTTCTAAAACCTCATCTTTTGTACTTACTAATAGAACCCAAGTAAATCTAGAATAGTCATGAACAAGAATAAAGGCATACGATTTACCACCCAAGCTCATAGTTCTAATAGGCCCAAAAAGATCCATATGAATTAATTGTAAACATCTACTAGTAAAGACATCATTAATGGATTTAAAGGATGATTTATGTTGTTTACCATTAGAGCATGCATCACATATTTTATCATTTGTGAACTTTATCTTCGGTAAACCTCTAACTAGATTTAGGGAAACTAATTATTCTAAAACACTAATTCTAGCATGTCCTAGTTTCCTATGCCACAATCACGCATCATTTTCATTTTGTGCAACAAAACATGCATGGGTTGAATGAATGTCATATAGATGCACCATATATATGTTACCTATGCGATGACCAATGAGCATTATTTTATTAGATTTAATGTCAACAATTTTACAACCATTTTTATCAAATAAGACATTAAACCCTTTATCACACAATTTACTAATGCTCAATGAATTGTGTTTTAGACCATCGACACACAATACATTTTCAAAGAGTATAGTAGAGTGATTACCTACGGAGCCAATACCTTTAATGTGGCCATTGGAGTTTTCACCAAATGTCACTACTCCTCCACTTTTTGGCTTTAAATCCATGAATCGACTCTTGTCTCTGGTCATGTGCCTCGAGCATCCACTATCAAGGTACCGTGAATTTTGGCTTTGTGCTTTGGCCTTGTAGCAATACTCTCCCTATAAACAAAGAGTTAAGCTTTGATTTTTGGTACCCAAATCATTTTGGGTCCATGAGTGTTAGTTCCCAAATACTTGGGTCCCTTAGGAATCCAAGATGAAATAGATAAAATATTGTTAGAAACTACAAGTTCATTAGGAACCCATACACTTCTAACGTTTTTGTTCTTATGATACTTATAGGAGCCTCTTTGTTTGTGGTCAAAAAAGTTTCTCTTCACATGTTAGGATTTTGAAGAGGATGCTTTTTCAAAACGGTTTTTCCCAACATTGGTTACAAAAGCTTTGAGTTTACTCACCTTCTCTTGGTGGTAAACTCGGTATTTCTTTAGAAGGTCATTTAAATATTTTGATTTCTTTTCAAACTCATTTGAGAAATTTTGTAAAACCAAGACCTTCTTTTCTAATTCTGAGTTGGTTTTAGAAAGGGAGTCATTTTGGGTCCTTAAAACCGAAATCATTTTCTTATTTTTTTAAACCGACTCATTTTGTTTCTCAACCAACTCATCATATACCTCTTGCAACTCATCATAAGCATCTTGAAGTTCATCAAATGTAAAATCAAAAGTGGATGAGTTAAAGGTTACCATAGAATAATCCTCCTCAGGAGCCATGAAGAAAAGATTAGCCGCTTCTTGTTCCTCATCCTCGGATGACTCCTCATCACTCCAAGTAGCAAGCTTGGCTTTGAGCTTCTTTTTCTTCTCAAAGCCCTTCTTCTTGAGCTGAGGGCAACCAGAACGTATGTGACCCAGCTTCTTGCACTCAAAGTAAAATGATTTGATCTCTCTCTTCTTCTTTGCTTTTGTTCTTGAAATCCAAATTTTTTGAAATTTTCTCCCTCGGTTGGACTTCATGAACCGTGAGAATTGTTTGGCTATCATAGTAAATTCCTCATAGTCTTCCTCCTCACTAGAAGAGCTCTCCTCTTGTAGAGAGACTTTGAGAGCAACTTCTAGCTTCTTCTTTTTCTCTACCTCATGCTTCTCTATCCTTCTCTCTTCCTTCTTGTTCTTCCCTTCCTTGCTTCATGACCTCATGTGTAAGAAGATGCCTAATAAGCTCATCAAACTTCAAAGTTTTCAAATTCTTTGCTTCAATGATGGCCGTCCTCTTACCATCCCAAGACTCCGTGAGAGAGTATAGAAGCTTCCTCACTAGCTTATCTTTGTGAATTACTTCATTGAATCCTTTAAGGCCATTGACGGTGATCAAAAACCGATCAAACATCTTTGAGACGCTCTCATCAGGGTCCATCTTAAATGTAACCCCCTTAACCCGGCCTAGACGGTTGACCCGAATTAAGAAAGTCACACGGGGAAAACCAAAGTCAACCCGAAAGTCAACCTTGATTAACGACCCTTTTTTTTCTTTTTAAAACTTGTCTAGATGCATATTAAGCCTAATTGTGATCACACAAACATCATACCAAAAGATCACAAACATCAGAGATCGAACAGGGACTCAATTGAACAATTTACAACTTTAGGGACCAAATTGTAAATTCTGATAATTATAAGGACTTAACTCAAAATGAAGTTACCATCTTGAAATTAATCATGTTTCATGCTTCTCTGTAAAATTTCAGCTCAAAAGGACTTCCCAAACTCATACAATTGCACAAACAAGTTTCAGGACTAAAACGCAAACATTCCAAAACATATAACTGCCAATGTCAGCCCCCAACGGTCACCCGTTCCGAAACAGGCATAGCCCGTTTCGAAACTCGGGGCCGTTCCGCAATGCGTACCGAAACGGGGGTCTGGCAGTGGCCTTTCCGTTTCGGAACGGCCCCTCCCGTTTCGGACGCCTGGGCACAATTAAGGCACCCGTTCCGAAACGGTAGGTGCTGTTCCGAAACACCCTGCACAGATTGCCTAAAAATGCATACTTAAACATGCAATTGACCAACCAATCATGCTCCAAATGCCACCAAACTTTGCCAACATGCAATTCAACATATATGAGACATACTTGCATCAACAATTCATCAAAACATCCACACATATGAAAAGCCCCAAATCTATAGGCATGCTTCCTACACAAGTAAGCCATTCAAGCATAAACTTCCAATTCAAGCATAAGAAGGCCAACCACAAAACCATCATTCTCAACAACATTCAACATACTTAGGGAGTTCAAAACATCTCCCAAAACATACACATAGGTCCCCCATTGCCAAATTACCAAAAGCTAAAATGTACTTAGAAAACCTTCCATACTTAGAGCTTTGTTTCCACTTGGATGCTTGCCCTCCTTGCTGCCCTCAAGAACTCTAGTGTTCTGCATTATTGAATTAAGAAAACAAAGAGAACGTAAGCAAAAGCTTAGTGAGGAATGCTCAATAAAACCATCCAATAATGCATTTATAAAACACTTATAAAACATGCTTCAAACCATCATTTACACATGCTCAAAAGCATACTTAAACATGCATCTCATGCATCAAATCATAACATGTCATATTGGCCACAAGTGATAAATTCCATTTCTTTAAAAACAAGTTCATCAACTTTCACCCCAAGGACTTTTAAACACCTTGGCCCCAAGGACTTTTAAACACCTTGGCCTATGGACTTTTAAACACCATAGAATGTATCACATCAAGGACTTTTAAACACCTTGATCCCAAGGACTTTTAAACACCTTGGCCATGGACTTTTAAACACCATGAATTGAATCACCTCAAGGACTTTTAAACACCTTGAACCCCAAGGACTTTTAAACACCTTGGCCTATGGACTTTTAAACACCATAGAATGGACCACACAAGGACTTTTAACCACCTTTGTGTCCGTAACAAGAACCATCCAAGGACTTTTAACCACCTTGATGTTCTTAAGTAAACAAGGCTCACTCAAGGACTTTTAACCACCTTAGTGACCTTAATCTTTTCAAAACATCACTTGCCAATATACATCATTTTCATCAATTAATCCACTGTTTTAAAGCATTAAACCAAGCCATATTCATCATGCATTTAAAAGCATCAAACCACATTAAATCAATGTTCAAAAACAAGGAACTCTTACCTTGAGCTTCCTTTAACATATGGCTTATCAAAACAGCAAATACCATGCTAAATCATGCTTTCAAAACAGTAATCAAAACATGCAATAAACCACATTGCATCACAACAAAATCATGGCCACCACTAGAGAGAATTTCCGAAAACTTACACTCGAGCTTAGCAAAGTTGTTTAGACTTAAACTAAGCTCCCAAGACATTGGTTTCAAAGTCGAAAACCCAATTTCACTCACCGATTCCACTTCGCCTCTTGCCGAAGCACCAATTCAAGCTTCCGGATCAACAAATCTTGGATCCAAAGATGCCTCCCCTGATTAAACACATTAAAGCAGAGATTTAATGCATCATCATGCATCAAAAGCTTCAATGAAAGCACTCAAACTCGCTGCTCTCATTCACACTCCAATTTCGGCCACCAAACACAACCGAAATTGCATCAAAACCACTTCTCAACAAAGCCCAGCCATAAACCAGCAAAACCTAACATCCATTAACATCATTTAACATCTAAAAACAACCTATAAACATCCTTATACCTCCAGCAAAATCAGATCCACAAGATCACCACAAAAACATCCAAGAATCACAAGCTAAACTTAGGAAACACAACCTATCCGGGATTGCATTAATCAAAACTCATTTCCTTATCAAATTAACATTCATTAATCATCATTTTAGCACCTTAAAACACTGCTTAAACAGATCCAACGAAATTTCATCAAAAACACACCAAATCTTGCATTTTAAGCCAAGATCCACTAAACAATCTTAAAAGCCATTTATAAAACATCAATTAGGGATTGAGAACTTAGGAATTTCATTAAAGAACTTGAAGTTCAGAGGAGAAGGACGTTCTTACCTCCAAACTTGAGTTTCTCCTCTTTTAGAGCCAAAAAGCTTGATGAATCAAGTAGCAAATACAAAGGTGTTGATGAGAAGATGATTAGGAATCAAATGAGGATTGAAAAGAAGTATTTAGGTGATAAAAATCAGAGGAAAAGATCTGGAGAGAATGTGTTTGGTTTGAGAGAAAAGATGAGAGAAAATGAGAATGGAAAATTTAGAAAGTTAGTTAAATGACTAAAAATATCTTTCCCTCCTTTTTAATTTTATTTTAAACCATTATTAAATCATTTAATATTCTAGAAAATCTGGAGAAACTCCCCTTTGGGTAAATAGCTCCCTAAAGATTCAAAGTTTCAATCCTTTTTAAAACAGTCACAAAACTTTCAAAAATTACATTTTGGTCACTAGCCAAAATGTCACCCTTCCGAAACTCATTTTCCAAAATTGATTTCACAGTTCACTTAATTATATTAAAAGATGATTTTAGAACATTTTCCCATATTTTTAATGCAACCTGAACTAGGCTTTCCTAATTTCACCTCTTTAGATTCGAACAGCACTTTGACCAAACCGGTCAACGCCCAAAACTTCTAAGCCCAAAACCGGGGCGTTACATTAAAATTCTCATAGCTCAAGTTTAGCAACCCAATCTTCATCTCTTACATCGCTAGTGCCTTCATAAGTCGTCTCCAAAGTGTCCCACACTTCCTTTGTGCTTTCCATAGATGAAACCTTTGAGTAGATATCCGGACCAAGTGCACAAAATATGATATGTAGAGCTTTGTCATTGACTTGCATCTTTCGTCTATCTTCCTCGGTCATCTCTGACTTTACTTTCAGAACTAGTTTTCCTTCATCGGTTTTCTTAACCGAAATGTAGGGGCCTTCTTCCACTACATCCCAAACCATGTAATCCGTTGACTTGATGAAGAGACGCATCCGATTCTTCCAATATGGGTAGTTGTCCCCATTGAAGAAGGATGGTTTAGTGGTTGATTGTGACTCATAGAGGTTGGAGGTTGAAGTAGATGCCATGGATTGTCTTTATAATAGATCACACTCTCCTAGGAACTCCTCTTGTGGTAGTTAATCCTTCAAAGAGGTAGACTCTGATACCAATTGTTGAGTGGATCGTAGAATCAATTTAAGCCAAGAGGGGGTGAATTGGATTTTTAGAAATTTTGGTGGTGGAGTGGAAAATAAAAATTTGCTAGACAAGAGATTTAGAGTGGTTCAAGTTCCAATTGAACTCTACATCCACTACCTTAGCCTCACTAAGGATTTTCCAACAACTCCACTAGTTGATCCTCCCCTTTTCTAGGCTTAGGCGGAAACCTTTACAAAGTGGTCAATTTTTCTACCCAAAAATTGACCCAATCCTCACTCAAAGATTACAAAGAAGTTTAAGGCTAATAGCTAGTATCTCTGAATACAAATGTAGCCCTTTTTAAAAGCACTCAACCCAATTGAACAAATAATACTAGAATTACAAGATTTTACAATTGGGGTTTACAAGAAAATATGGGATGAAATGCTTGAATTTGATGTTTGGATATTTCTTTTAGGATCAATAGTTGTTGCTGGTGCTTTTAGAAGTCCCTTTTATACCTTCTCAGTGAATTCTAGCCGTTGGGGTTGTTGCATTCATTATTATAGTCGTTGGGATGTTATCTTCCCTCCATAAATGCAGTCTGCAACTACCTGTTCCAAAACGCCCGACCTTGTTTCGAAACAGACCAAAATTAAAATAGCTATTGGGGTGTAATAAATAGGTCGTACCGAAACGGGCACGAACATTTCGATACGATAAGAGCCTGTTCCGAAACATACTGAAGCCCGTTTCAAAACGATTTGCCACTCTCAAAACCTGTATCGAAACGGCTTAAAAGCGTTTCGATACGCTTTGACTATATCTTAAAAATTAGTTAAAAGTTTAATGGTCATATTTTGAAACCAAGTTTGAAAGTCGTTTCGAAAAGTTTGAAGTCGTTTCGATACAGCCGTATCGAAACGGTTCAAACCGTTCCGATGTTCTTCATCCGTTTCGAAACACAAAGACCTATTTCGATACACTCGTATCGAAACGGGAAGGTTTGTTCCGAAACAGAGTGTAACATTTTCAAAACTTTCCGAAACGCCTAAGTCCGTTCCGAAACGGTGACTCGAAAATCACTGTTTTGACTTGGTAAACACTTAGAATTTTTTTGATAAGTTCAAGTTTTGACTTGGTCATTTTTCTTAAAACACATAGAGAGGTTTTGAGGACTTAAAAATTCATTTTCTTCTTTTCAATTTAGTCCTTAATTCCTTTGTTATATCAAAATCAATTCATTAGTTTTACAATCTCCCCCTTTTTGATATAACAAAACCAAGTTTGAATTTTTAAGAATTTTGAAATCTTGAAGATGTTCTAATTCCCCCTCAATGTAAGATGTGTTTTAAAGTTTTGAAGAGATTTAAAAATTCAAGTGTTCGAAACTTAAAACCAACTTAAAGAAAATTTGGCTCTTATATTACTTCTCCCTCTTTTTGTTAGATCAAAAAGAATAATAATCAAGGCTAATCATGAGAAGATACAAGGTTAAATGCAAGAATCCAAGCATCATAATATAGATAGAATTAAGTTCAACAAACAAATAACCAAACATAAATACTTAAAGCAATGGAGTTTAAGCTCAATCCCAAACAAAATAAGTAAAGCATAGGTCTTTAAAACATAAAAAGATAGAAGGGTGCAAACTTATTCCTTATATGATAAAATAGTATGATATGCAATGGAAATCCTAAGCCTCGTCATCATCGTCACCACCACCATCATCAAGAGAATCATCATTTTCTTTAGCTTGAGCACGACGATAGTTCCTCCAATCACCATAGAATGTGGAGAAGGATAAGTCCATAGATGATTGTTGATTCTCAAGAGTGGTAAGACGATTCACGTTTCCAAGAATGCGATCCTCCACATATTGCAAACGAGTGTTGATAGCACCAAATCCCGAAGCCATGTTCGTATCAATCGAGATGAACCACTCGGTAAGGAAAGCCATAAGTGCCTCATTGTTAGGAGCTGAAGCTTGAGGTGGAGGCTCAACTTGAGGTGCCGGAGCTCGCCTATCATCACAAACCCATTGGCCAAGAGTATAGCAAAACCCGGACTTGATAAGAGAAGACTCACCAATCTTTTGCTTGTAGGGTTCCGAAGAATCAAAGGAACAATCAAAATTGAGAGAAACAAAGACATAGCTTAAAACAGTCCCATAAGTGAAGGATGTAAGAGCATCGATTTTGCAAATCTTCACTTGATGGACCATCTCGGTGAACATAATTTTGACCAAGTTCGGGCGTTGTGCTTTGCGAAAACACTCCAAGCAAAAATAATCAACTTGACGGACGTGGGCAAACTTACCTCCTAAAGGGCAGATGAACCAAGAGATCATCAAATGGTGGAACCGATCATGAGCATCCAATGTGAGTACGAATCCGGTGTGAGCACCAAAGTGGTTATCATCCTAAATGCCTTCATCTTTGAGCCCAAGAGGTTTCTCTAACACATATATATTAATGGTTTTTATAGGGAAAAATAGGGTTTAGGGATTTTAGGAGTTTTAATGAAAAGCAAACTTTAGCAATTAAAGCCCCTTAAAAAGCTGTCCGAATACGTGTTTCAGAACAAGTACGGTCGTTCTAAAATGGTCGTACCAAAATGTTGACTATCATTTTGAATCCTGTTGACCGTTTCGATACGTCTTTAACCGTATCGAATCCCACATGGTAACCCGCATCGAAACGCTTTTGGGCTGTTTCGATACAATTCTTGGCAAAGGCAAAACGTTTCGAAACCCTTTTGGGCGTTTTGAATTCGAAACACCCTGGTCATAAACCATTCTTTTAAGGTACCCGTATCGAAAGAGATTGACCCGTTTTGATACGCCTAGGCCTGGAGGTGCAGGTGAGGCTCTAAAATGCAGAAAAAATGAATTCTAATAAGTCCTAGATGCATAAATGCTATGTATGAGCAAGAGAAACATGTAAAAACATAAACATACTCCCCCTAACTGTAAGCATGGATGAAATTAGGATTAAAAACAAATAAGCATGGCATTTTGCAAGAATTCAAGCAACTTAAGCAGAAAAAGATCCTAAAAGGTCAAGATAGGCTAGTTAGACCTAACTCTCTCCTAAGATACCAAAAACCCTCCTTATCTAGATGTTTTGTAAAGATGTCCCCTAGTTGACTTAAGGTGTCTACGAACTCTAAAACAACATCTTCCTTAAGGACATGATCTCTAATGAAATGATGGCTTATTTCTATATGTTTGGTTTTAGAGTGTTGGATGAGATTTTTGGTTAGGCATATAGCACTAGTGTTGTCACACTTAAGGGGTATGGTTTCAACTTTAATACCATAATCTAAGAGTTGTTGCTTCATTCAAAGGACTTGAGCACAACAACTCCCTAAGGATATGTCCTCGACTTCGGTTGTAGAAAGAGCTACACTATTTTGTTTCTTAGAGAACCAAGATATGAGCATACTACCTGAGAATTGGCAAGTGACGGAAGTACTTTTCCTATCAATTTTACAACCCCTGTAATCTACATTCGAATAAGCATGAAAGTTAAAAGTTGAGTCTCTAGGGTACCAAAGACCTAGACAAGGAGTATCTCTGAGGTACCTAAAGATCCTTTTTACGGCTATAAGGTGAGACTCTCTAGGACTAGCTTGAAACCTAGCACACAAGCAAACACTAAACAATATCTCTGGTCTACTTGCGGTAAGGTAAAGCAATGATCCATTCATAGAGCGATAAAGCTTAGAGTCAACACACTTACCTCCT
Organism: Hibiscus trionum; assembly: GCA_030270665.1. Classification (NCBI taxonomy): domain Eukaryota; kingdom Viridiplantae; phylum Streptophyta; class Magnoliopsida; order Malvales; family Malvaceae; genus Hibiscus; species Hibiscus trionum. Next base: position 30,642,537 of record BSYR01000026.1, on the reverse strand, counting down.
TCATCTTTGTCAAGCTTTGTAGATGAGCTCATTGGTGTGGCTTGAGGCTTTGCATCTCCAAGGCAAACTTCTTGAGCATATCCTTGATGTACTTAGCTTGATTGATGAAGATGTCATCCTTCATTTGTTTGATTTGGAGTCCTAAAAAGAATGAGAGCTCCCCCATCATGCTCATTTCAAATTCACCTTGCATCAACTTAGAAAATTCTTGACAAAGCAATTCATTAGTAGAACCAAATATAATATCATCAACATAAATTTGAACTACTAATATATCTTTGCCATTGTTTTTAATAAAAAGTGATGTGTCCACCTTTCCTTTCTTAAAGCCTTTTCCAACTAGAAAACTTGAAAGTCTTTCATACCAAGCTCTAGGAGCTTGTTTTAAACCATATAAAGCTTTTGACAATTTAAAAAACATGGTTTGGAAAAATTGGATCTTCAAAACCCAGTTGTTGTTCCACATACACTTCTTCATTTATGAACCCATTTAAAAATGCACTCTTGACATCCATTTGAAAAAGCTTGAAGTCATGATAACATGCATATGCAAGCAACATCCTAATAGCTTCCATTCTAGCTACGGGTGCATAGGTTTCATCAAAAACAATTACCTTTTCTTGAGTGTAACCTTGAGCAACTAGCCTAGCTTTGTTTCTCACTATGTTACCAATCTCATCTAGTTTATTCCTAAATGCCCATTTAGTTCCTATAGTAGATTGATTTCTAGGTCTTTCAATTAATCTCCACACTTTACTTCTCTCAAATTGATTTAACTCATCTTGCATGACCATAATCCAAAAATCATCTTTTAAATCTTCTTTAATATTCTTAGGCTCAATGCATGAGATAAAGGCAACATGATTAAGCATTTTAAGAGAAGAGCGAGTAGTTACCCCATTGGATGGATCACTCAAGATTTCATCACCTATGACATAGTTGTACTCCCTTGGGTAGCTCACTTCCTTTTCCTCAAGAGCCAAGTCCTTCAAGGCTTCAAGAGCTGGATCTTGTGCATCTTCTTCTTTAGTTGGAATCTCATCCTCCTTTGAAGTTTATCCTCCATCAATGGCATCAAGGATTCCTACATCATCATCATCACAAGATTCCTTCCTCAGAAGGAGGTTATCATCGAAAACCACATGAATAGATTCCACAACAACTAAAGTTCTTTTGTTAAACACACGATAGGCTTTAGAGTTTAAAGAGTAACCTAGAAAAATAGCTTCATCACTTTTAGCATCAAATTTACCTAAATTGTCTTTTCCATTATTTAAAACAAAACACTTGCAACCAAAACGTTGAAAATAGCTAATGTTATGCTTTTTAGATTTTAAAATCTCATAAAAAGTTTCTTTAAAATAGGCCTAATCATTACTCGGTTAATAATATAACAATCGGTGTTAGTGGCTTCCGCCCAAAAATACTTAGGTAAATTGTTTTCACAAAGCATGGTTCTAGCCATTTCTTCTAAGGTTCTATTTTTCCTCTCAACTACCCCATTTTGTTGAGGAGTTCGAGGAGCCGAAAAATTATGGCTAATCCCATTTTCATTACAAAATTCATTAAAACTAATATTTTGAAATTTCGTTCCGTGATCACTTATAATATGTGAAATTTTAAGTTTAAGATCATTTTGGGTTAATTTTGAAAATGTGATGAAGTTTTCTGAAGCCTCAACCTTGGTGCTTAAAAAGAGAACCCAATTATATATAGAGTAATCATCAACAAGCACAAAAGCATATGATTTTCCACCCAAGCTAGTTGTCCTAATTGGCCCAAATAGATCCATATGAATTAATTGTAAACACCTACTTGTAGAAACATCATTAATGGATTTAAAGGATGGTTCATGTTGTTTACCCTTAGAGCATGCATCACATATTTTGTCATTTGAGAACTTGATCTTGGGTAAACCTCTAACTAGATTTAGGGAAACTAATTTTTTTAAAACACTAATGCTAGCATGTCCTAGTTTCCTATGCCATAACCATTCATCATTTTCATCTTGAGAAACAAAACATGCATGGGATGTATGAATGTCATCTAGATGCACCATATATATGTTACCTATGCGATGACCAATGAGCATTATATTATTTGATTTAATGTAAAAAAATTTACACTCATTTTTATCAAACTAGACATTAAACCCTTTATCACACAATTGACTAATGCTCAATAAATTGTGTTTTAGACCATTGACATACAAATCATTTTCAATGACTATAGTATAGTGATTACCTATGGAGCCAATACCTAAATGTGGCCTTTGGAGTTGTCACCAAATGTCACTACTCCTCCACTTTTTGGCTTTAAATCCATGAATCGACTCTTATCTCCAGTCATGTGCCTCAAGCATCCACTATCAAGGCACCATGAGTTTTGGCTTTGTGATTTGGTCTTGTAGCAATGCTCCCCCTACAAACAAAGAGTTAAGCTCTGAGTTTTGGTACCCAAATCATTTTGGGTCCATGAGTGTTAGTTCCCAAATACTTGGTTCCCTTAAAAATCCAAGATGAAATGGCTAAAATATTGTTAGAAACTACAAGTTCCCCATACACTTCTAACCTTTTTGTTCTTAAGATACTTATGGGAGCCTCTTTGTTTGTGTTTAACAAAGTTTCTCTTCACATGTTGGGATTTTGAAGAAGATGCTTTTTCAAAACGGTTTTTCCCAACATTGGTTACAGAAGCTTTAAGTTTACTCACCTCCTCTTGGTGGTAAACATGGTATTTCTTTAGAAGGTCATTTAAATAATTTGATTTCTTTTCAAACTCATTTGTGGAATTTTATAAAACCAAGACCTTTTTTTCTAATTCTGAGTTGGTTTTAGAAAGAGAGTCATTTTCTGTCCTTAAAACCGAAATCATTTTCTTATTTTTTTAAACTGACTCCTTGTATTTCTCAATCAACTCATCATATACCTCTTGCAACTCATCATAAGAATCTTGAAGTTCATCAAATGTAAAATCAAAAGTGGTTGAGTTAGAGGTTACCATAGAAGAATCCTCCTCAATAGCCATGAGGCAAAGATTAGCCAATTCATGTTCATTATCCTCGGATGACTCCTCATCACTCTAAGTAGCAAGCTTGGCTTTGAGCTTCTTCTTCTTCTCAAAGCCCTTCTTCTTGTGTTTAGGGCAATCGAAACGTTTGTGACCCGACTTCTTGAACTCAAAGCAAATGATTTGATCCCTCTCTTCTTCTTTGCTTTTGTTCTTGAAGTCCATCTTTCTTGGAAATTTTCTCCCTCGGTTGGACTTCATGAACCGTGAGAATTGTTTGGCTATCATAGCGAATTCCTCAAAGTCTTCCTCCTCACTAGAAGAGCTCTCCTCTTGTAGAGAGGCTTTGAGAGCAACTCCTAGCTTCTTCTTCTTCTTCTCTACCTTATGCTTCTCTATCCTTCTCTATTCCTTCTTCTTCTCCTCCTCTCTTCCTTGCTTCATGATCTCGAGTGTAAGAAGAGACCCAACAAGCTCATTAAGCTTCAAAGTTTTCAAATTCTTTACTTCAATGATGGCCATCCTCTTACCAACCCAAGACTCCGGGAGAGAGTATAGAAGCTTCCTCACTAGCTTATCTTCGGGAATTACTTCACTGAATCCTTTAAGGTCATTAACGATAATCGAAAACCGATCAAACATATTTGAGACGCTTTCATTGGGGTCCATCTTAAAATTCTCATAGCTCAAGTTTAGCAACCCAATCTTCGGCTCTTTCACATCGCTAGTGCCGTCATAAGTCATCTCCAAAGTGTCCCACACTTCATTTGCGCTTTCGATAGATGAAACCTTTGAGTAGATATCCGGACCAAGTGCACAAAATATGATATGTAGAACTTTGTCATTGACTTGCATCTTTCATCTATCTTCCTCGGTCATCTCTGACTTTACTTTCGGAACTAGTATTCCTTCATCGGTTCTCTTAACCGGAATGTAGGGGCCCTCTTCCCCTACATCCCAAACCATGTAATTCGTTGGCTTGATGAAGAGGCGCATTCGATTCTTCCAATATGTGTAGTTGTCCCCATTGAAGAAGGGTGGTTTAGTGCTTGATTGTGACTCATAGAGGTTGGAGGTTGAAGTAGATGTCATGGCTTGTCTTTATAATAGATCACACTCTCCTAGGAACTCCTCTTGTGGTTGTTAATCCTTCAAAGAGGTAGGCTCTGATACCAATTGCTGAGTGGATCGTAGAATCGATTTAAGCCAAGAGAGGGTGAATTGGATTTTTAGAAATTTTGGTGGTGGAGTGGAAAATAAAAATTTGCTAGACAAGAGATTTAGAGTGGTTCAAGTTCCAATTGAACTCTACATCCACTACCTTAACCTCACAAAGGATTTTCCAACAACTCCACTAGTTGATCTTCCTCTTTTCTAGGCTTAAGAGGAAACCTTTACAAAGTGGTCAATTTTTCAACCCAAAAATTGACCCAATCCTCACTCAAAGATTACAAAGAAGTTTAAGGCTAATAGCTAGTATCTCTCAATACAAATGTTGCCCTTTTTACAAGCAGTCAATCCAATTGAACAAATAAGACTGGAATTAAAAGATTCTACAATTGGGGTTTACAAGAAAATATGGGATTTTGGCAAAATTGCTTGAATTTGATGTTTAGATATTTCTTTTAGGATCAATAATTGTTGCTGGTGCTTTTAGAAGTCCCTTTTATACCTTCTCAGTGAATTCTAGCCGTTGGGGTTGTTGCCTTTATTATTATAGCCGTTAGGATGTTATCTTCCCTCCATAAATGCAATCTGCAACTACCCGTTCTGAAACGCCCGACCATGTTTCGAAAAAGACCAAAATAGAAATAGTCGTTGGGGTGTAATAAATAGGTCGTACTGAAACGGACACGAACATTTCGATATGATAAGAGCCCGTTCCGAAACATGCTGAAGCCCGTTTCAAAACGATTTGACACTGTCAAAACCTGTATCAAAACGGCTTAAAAGCGTTTCGATACGCTTTAACTATATCTTAAAAAATTAGTTAAAAGTTCAACAATCATATTTTGAAACCAAGTTTGAAAGTCGTTTCGAAACGTTTGAGGTCCTTTCGATACAGCCGTATTAAAACGGTTCAAACCGTTATGTTGTTCTTCATCCGTTGCGAAACACAATGACCTATTTCGATACACTCGTATCGAAATGAGAAGGTTGGTTCCGAAACCGAGTTTAACAGTTTCAAAGCGTTCTGAAATGCCTAAAGTTCGTTCCGAAATGGTGACTCGAAAATCATTGTTTTGGCTGGTAAACACTTAGAAAAATTTTGATAAGTTCAAGTTTTGATTTGGACTTTTTTCTTAAAACACGTAGAGAGGTTTTGAGGACTTAAAAATTCATTTTCTCCTTTTCAATTTAGTCCTTAATTCCTTTGTTATATCAAAATCAATTCATTAGTTTTACAAGAGATGTGGGATCAATAGGTTAATGAAATGAATGAGCAATTTAAGAAGGAATTTTGAGACATAGCCTTGCTATTAAGTGTAAAGGTTGATCAAGAGTTGCTTAGAGCCATGGCACAGTTTTGGAACCCAACATACAATTGTTTCACTTTCGGACAAGTGGACATGACACCAACACTAAAGGAATATGTGATACTGGTTAACTGTCCAAGAATTAAAAGTGATAAGATGTATACCAGACCTGTTAATAATTCAAGCTTCATCAAGAAATTAATATCATTAACAGGAAAAACAAAATAGTGGTTGGACAGGAAAATGGCAAAAAATGACAGAACAGATCAAAATGAAGATAGACAACGAATCAATTATGAAATGTTGACTAACTAATTTCATCCCTAGAGGGATCATTTTGACCTAAAATGAAATGTTGATGATTAAAATGCTTCAAAAAAAATATGGACCGAACTATCTATCCAGTCAAACGTTAAAGATATTTTTTTAACATTATGCCTAACAAATATATGATTAATGGTTGAAAGTTGTTTTATATAAAAATGTTACAGCTAATAACAACTTCAGTTAGTTATTTCAATTATTAGGGTTTGTTAGTTTAAGCATATCTTTGTATCATCTATATAAGTTAAGTTAAGGATTCTATATTTTTAATTTTTCAGTTGAATAAAAGTCGAATTACTTCCTTTACACTTCAATATGGTATCAGATGGTTTTTCTTCTTGATTCTTCAAGAATCAGTTTCTGCTTGTGCTTCTCTTGCACTTTTCTTTTCTTTTCTCTGTTTTTCTTTTTCTTTCAAGCTTCAGTGCTTTTCAGCCATGGTTGATCTTAATGATCAGTTTCAAGAGGGTAACAACCCTTATTATCTTCATCAGTCGGATAATCCGGGAATGGTTTTGGTGACTCAGCCCTTAACCAATGACAATTACAACACTGGAAGCGTTCGATGTTAATGGCTTTGTCAGCCAAGAATAAGTTGGGGTTTGTTGATGGTTCGATTTCAGCCCCTGCGTCTACTTCGGATCGGTTCAATGCCTGGACTAGAGCTAACAATCTTGTTAACTCTTGGATCTTGAACTTTGTCTCCAAAGAAATTGTAGCAAGCTTGCTTTATCATTCAACAACAGCTGCGATTTGGAAGGATCTTGAAGAAAGGTTCCAGCAAACAAATGGTCCTCGCATCTTTCATCTTAAGAAGAAGTTAAATGAGCTGGCTTAGGGTTCAATGTCAATAAGAACATATTATACGAATCTCAAAATATTATGGGATGAATTAATGTCTGTCAAGAGTGTATGTTCTTGTAATCTTTGTACTTGTGGAGGAGTTCGAAAAATGTTGGATGATCAACAACGTGAGCAGACAATGCAGTTTTTAATGGGTTTAAATGAATCGTATGCTCATGTTCGTGCTCAAATCTTGTTAATAGATCCTTTTCCAGCCATTTCCAAAGTTTTTTCTTGGATTCTACAAGAAGAGAATCAAAGATCTATTTCTTTGAATAGTTCTTCTGAAGTTGCCTCCAATCCTGTGTTTGTTGTTCAGAAGCATGTTCCTCAGCATTCTAAACGGTCGCGTCCTCGGTGTACTCATTGTCACATGTTAGGGCATACAAAAGAAAAGTGTTTCAAATTGCATGGTTATCCTCTAGGGTATTCTTTTCGATCTTAGAAAATGCTTCTAATGCTCAGGCACATGCTGTTGCAGATTTGGTTTACGCAAAGGATACTTGCTTATCTTCTAATGATTCTTCTGGTAACATTGAGAGCACCAATAGTGCATTGACTAGTCAGCAGTGTCAGCAGCTTATTGCAATGCTTACTTCTCAGTTGAATACAACTTCACAAACTCCTTCTGTTGTGGATATTCCTTCTTCTTTAATCAACCTTTCCATGCAAGGTATGATCTTGTCTTATATCAATAGTTTAACAACTTTTCATAACAGTTTTAATTGGATTATAGATTCAAGAGCATCTAGACACATTTGTTGTTCAAAAGCTGCTTTCGAATTTTTGAATCCTATCTTTGACAGTTCTGTTATGCTTCCTAATGCTACTGTTGTTAAAGTAACACATGCTGGTACAGTGAGATTATCTCCTGATTTTGTTTTAACAAATGTTTTATATGTTCCAGAATTCAAGCTTAATCTCATTGCTGTTAGTGAATTGGTAAAATCTTCTAATCTTACTGTGTTATTTGATAAGTCTCATTGTCTCATTCAGGACCTTCACAACACGATTGGGAAAGCTGATCTTCTGCAAGGGCTTTATCTTCTTCATTTGCCTTTCATAAGCATGCTAATGTTCTTTGTTCTTCCAATGATATTGTTTCTGTTTCTCGGCACGTTAGACTAGGGCATCCTAGTGCTCGTGTTTTGCATTTGTTAAAAGATGTGTTACCCAATTGTAATATAAATAAGAATGATGATCCTTGTTATGTTTGTCCCATGGCTAAACAACATAAATTGTCTTTTCCTAATTCTTCTTCTAAATCTAATCAACCTTTCGAGCTAATTCATTGTGACATTTGGGGGCCTTTCAAGTGTCCAACTTATGATCATAAGAGATATTTTTTAACCATTGTGGATGATTACACTCGTTGTACATGGACTTACTTGATGCAGCATAAATCTGAGGTTTCTAATATTGTTCCTGATTTTATTAAGATGGTTAAAAGGCAATTTGGTTTTGACTTAAAATGTTCAGGTCTGATAATGCCCCTGAACTAAAGTTTATCGAATTGTTTAAATCTCTTGGCATTCTTCACCAATTTTCCTGTGTGGAAACACCTCAACAGAATGTTGTGGTTGAGAGAAAGCATCAGCATTTGTTAGCTGTTGCTCGTGCTTTTTACTTCCAATCTAAGCTACCTATCCAATTTTGGGGAGATTGTTTGCTTGCTGCCACACATGTTATTAATAGACTTCCTTTCATGTTCTTAGATAAAAAATCTCCTTATGAGCTTTTATTCTGCAAAATTCCTGATTATAGTCACTTGCGCAACTTTGGATGTTTATGTTTTGTTTCAACTCTTAAATCCAAACGTGACAAGTTTTCACCTCGTGCTTTGCCTGGAGTTCTTCTTGGTTATGTTCCTGGAGTAAAAGGTTACAAAGTTTTCATTATTTCTACTAAAAAGATTTTTGTTTCCAGGGATGTGATTTTTCATGAATCAATATATCCTTTTCACAAAGTGACACCTTCTTCAGATGTTTTAATTGATCATTTTCCTAATATTTCTTTACCTCGTGTTTCTACTGATAACTTGCCTTCATCCTTTATTCAGATCACTTCTCAAGGTTCTGATACAAATGGTGTTTAGCATGAAATCAGTTCTCCTCCTACATCTCTTAATCATCCTTCTGCAACAAGTCACAACACTCCTGAAATTGATGTTTCTCGTGACATTCCTGAAGTTTCTCAGCCTATTCAGCTTGTTATACTTAAGAAATTATTTCTCCACCACCTTGCATTTTGATCAGTACATGTCTGTTCAACCTACATAAGAAATTATTTCTCATGCACCAATTCAACCAATTCCAGTTCCTCCTGCGCCAATTTCTGTTCCACCTGCATCCCAGGCTGTTGTTCATTAGCCATCACGTGCAGTTTCAGCTCCCCATGCAAATTTGGTTCGTATGTCTTCTCGTATTTCTCAGAAACCTACTTACCTACAGCATTATCAATGCAATAGTGCATCTGGTTGCTTTTATCCTCTTCAACATCATGTATCATCTTGTCACCTTTCAGCTGATTATGCTGCTTTTATCAACAATGTTTCTTTTGTGTATGAACCTACATACTATCATCAGGCTGTTAAATATCCTGAGTGGAGGCAGGCCATGCAGGATGAATTACAGGCCATGGAAGATTTGAAAACATGGACAGTTGTTCCTCTTCCTGAAGGTAAACAACCTATCGATTACAAGTGGTTTTATAGAGTAAAATATAAGGCTGATGGCACAGTGGATAGGTTCAAAGCTCGGTTGGTCGCTAAAGGTTTCACTCAAATCGAAGGGGTCGATTACATAGATACATTCTCACCTGTTGCAAAGATGACTTCTTTCAAAGTCTTACTTGCTTTAGCTGCTTCCAATGATTGGCATTTGTTACAATTGGATGTCAACAATGCTTTTCTCAATGGGCAGCTCGATGAAGAAGTTTATATGAAACTTCCTTTGGGCTACAATCTGAAAGATTCAACAAGTTGTGTGAACCTAGATGAGTCTTCTAATCTGGTTTGCAAATTAAACAAATCGATTTATGGTCTTAAACAAGCCTCTAGGCAGTGGTTTCATGCTTTTTCTCAGGTTATTCTCAAATGTGGTTTTGTTCAATCACCTTCAGAACACTCCCTTTTCACCAAAGGCACAGGTGATGATTTCATAGCTTTGTTAGTATATGTGGACGATGTGGTACTTGCTTGTAAAAATCTACATCTTTTAGAAGCTGTGCAAGACTTTCTTCAGTTACATTTTAAACTTAAGCTCTTAGGTCCATTGAAATATTTTCTTGGATTCGAGATTGCAAGGAATGATACTGGTATTTCTCTTTCTCAACGACATTATACTCTACAACTCTTAGAGGATACTTGTTGTCTTGGAAAGAAGACTGCTGATACTCCTATCATTGCTTCGCATAAATTGAGTGTTCATGAAGGGGAATTGTTGTCTGATCCACATATTTACAGAAGGCTTGTTGGACGTTTGTTATACCTCACGCATACACGTCCATATATTACCTTTGATGTCCATCTCTTAAGTCAGTTTGTTTCTTCTCCACGCCAACCACATTTGCAAGCTGTTTATCATCTTCTGTCCTATATTAAAAAATCACATGGACAAGGGTTGTTTTTCTCTAAACACAACAATCTTCAATTGCGTGCTTTTGTAGATGTTGATTATGGTTCATGTCTTGATACTCGAAGATCTACTACAGGTTATTGTACCTATTTAGGAGATAGTCTCATTTCTTGGAAATCCAAGAAACAGATTACTGTAAGTAGGTCATCCTACGAAGCAGAATATCGTGCAATGGCTTCTGCAACTTGCGAACTCACTTGGCTCACTGCTATCCTTTCTTCTTTTGGTATTCAAATTTCTCAAACTTCTTTGTTCTGCGACAATCAATCTGATGTTCATCTTGCATCGAATCAAGTGTTTCATGAGAGTAGCAAGCATATTGAAGTGGATTGTCACTTTATACGGGAGAAGGTTGCTGCAGGATTTTTGAAGCTTTTCCACATTCGATCGATAAACCAACTTGCTGACATGTTTACCAAAGCTCTCCCAAGTTTCTTATTTAACCATTTCGTTTTCAAGCTGGGCTTGCTGGATATACATCAACCTCCAGCTTGAGGGGGAGGGCTGTTACAGCTAATAACAGCTTCAGTTAGTTATTTCAGTTATTAGGGTTTGTTAGTTTAAGCCTATCTTTGTATCATCTATATAAGTGAAGTTAAGGATTATGTATTTTTAATTTTTCAGTTGAATAAAAGTCGTATTACTTCCTTTACACTTCAATAAAAAATAATTAGATATTTCTAAATTCTTTTAATTTAACATCTATAATCTAACATTATGCCTAAATCCTAAACCTTAAACTCGAAACCATAAACTATAAACACAAAACTATAAGCCATAATCTATAAACCCAAAACCCTAAATCATAAACCCTAAACCTAAAACCCTTAATCATACACCATAAACCCTAAACCTTAAAACCTTAATTTAAGGCCTAGGGTGTATGGTTTTATGATTTATGGTTTAGTGTTCATATTTAGGGTTTATGGTTTATGATTTAGGGTTTTATGTTTTAAATTTGAGTTTAGGGTTTATGATTTACTATTTAGAGTTTATGGTTTAGATTTTTTTATATTTTAAATTGACTAAGGTTGATATTTGATCCAATTATTTTAAAAAATTAAAATTATTATATATATATATATATAGAAAATCATTGAATTAATATTTTATTTTAAATAATTTATAATTATATGTTGAGTCCTTTAGATTTTTAATATTTATTCATTAATTAAATGGTGCTCAGCAATGCTCGTCGAGCGTAGCAGACTCATCCTATGAAAATAAAAGGAAAATACATCTACCCACTAGCTCATCTATCCAGCTGAGGTAGCACATGAGACAATTAATAATATAATATATTTTTATATACAATATTTAAGACAATAAATATAATACAATTAATGCATCTTTTATCAATAAAAAAATTTCGAGATTATAAATACATACAATTAATACATCTTTACACAATAAATAATTTTCAAAACTATAAATGTATAATTAATATTTTATTTTTTAATATAATAGGAAAAGCAACTAAGTTAACTCAAATACATTTTAGTTTGTCATACTATCATGATGTAATTCCTACAAAATCGCAGCAGGTTACTTTTTTTTCAATCAAAATAAAAACAAAATATCATACAAGAACCATGAAAACTTATGAGTTTAAGCTTTATCTCACCTCAATTTCTATGAAAATGCAACCCCTTAAACTTATTGATTTTGTTCATCTACTACCGGCTACGAATCAAATAACAAACTTTAATTATTTTCTTAATTTTTTAAAATCTATTACCCTTTCATGTTTCTCAAATTCTCATTATACTATAAGAGAACCATTTCGCGAATTAAGTATTTAAATATAAAATTTAAGAGAAAAAATATCTTAATTAATTTAAAATAAAAATGACCTAAAATGTCATTATAATAAAAAGTTTTGAAGGTACAACAACTCCTCATATAACCTCCTCGACCCGCATATGCGTTAATACGGATCCTAGGAAGTTACACTAGGGTCACCGGAGCGACCCACGTTAAAATTTCAAAATAAAGAAATTGCTAAACCATTTAAAATCATAAATAAAGTTTTGAATAAAAATACAATTTCAGAAAACATTCAGACAATGAAACAAAACTATGATTCAAGTTATTAGTACAAGTTTTAGACTCGAATATAAATCAAATGTGACATACATGCCCCATAATTATACAGATACCATACTCCGCAAGCGAACCGAAGGAACTCCTATACTGGCGTTGATAGCTGCAACATGGTCAATCTTTTAACCTGTGAAGGTAAAAACGACATGAGCTTCGAAAAGCTCAGTAATACGAAACTACCAAAAGAAGCATCATGCCACACGTAAGTATCAGATGTACCAAGGAAAAAGATATGAGCAACCATTATCAAGTTTCAGATATAGAATACAACTCATTTAGTTGTTACGCTTGAAGGTAACATATTAATTTCTAATTAATTACCCGACCACCAGACACGATGTCTAACTCAGGTAATCAGAGGCCTTCATGTCGGGATTTCATGAAACAGACTTCAAAAATGAACTCAAGACGTCGAAAAACATAAATTGGGAGTTTTTTTGAAAAGTTGACTTTTTGGTCAACGGTCAAAGTCAACGTTGACGACAGTATGTCAAAGGTCAACCGGCCAGAGTCAACGCTGATGTCAGCAGTCAATTGGTAAAGGTCAATTGAGTTGACTCAGTGGGCTGACTCGGACGAGTTGGCTCAATGAGTTGACTTGGTGGGCTAACTTGGTCAGGTCGGGTCAACATAGGTGGGTCGAGTCGGCCTCGGGCAGATGGGTCAGGGCAGACTCGTGTTTGGGCTTGTGCCGGATCGGTTAATGGGCTCTGTCCGGTTCAAGATGGGATCAGGCCAAAATTCGAACTGGTTCACTTAACCAGTGAAACCAGCTGCCGAACGATTGCCGGAACGATCGCCGGAGACGTCCTTCGGTGCCGATTTTGCAGAAAACCAAACCCATGAGTTTCACAAATCTATCAAGCCAGGAAGACATCAATCTAAGTCGGAAATCTTATCGAATCTTACCCAAAACAAAACAAGACGGCCGGAAAGCACACGGCTCCGATAACGCCCTTGCCGGTGTCAGAGTGGTGATCGTCTAAAGGGGTTTTGTTCGCCTCGGCCTGGGGATGACATCGGCGGTGCTGGCATCTCGGAAGGATGACCACGATGGCTGAAAATGCGAGAAACATAACACTTTTACCCTAGTTTCATCGAACCTTTAACCTCTTGAATCCCAGTGATTTCAGCGGTGGTTGCACAAGTGGTTAAGGGGATGTTGGTCATGGCTCAATGACGGACTTAACCACGATGGCGGTTACGGCCACGACGCAACGGTGATGTAGATCAGAGGAAAAATGGTGGTGACTGAAGAGGAAAGGGCGGGTGAAGGAGATGGTTTTGGAAAGTTTGTTGTTTTTTTTCAGACACACCTTAAATGAAATAGGGGGTTTACCGATTTTATTTAATTTCATTTACCCCAAAGCATATAAGAAATAAAAGAATGTTGGGGGAGCTTAAAACCAAGAGCTTCTATAACTCAGATGGTTGGGTACTCAGCTTAAAAGAACATTTAGGTTGTGGGTTCGAATCCCACAACCAGCAGTCTACTCTTTTCTCTTCTTTTCTTTTTTTTCTCTTTTTTCTTCTTTTTTCCCTTAAAACTTGGGGTGTTACAACTCTCTCCCCTTCAAAGAAATTTTGTCCTCGAAATTTACTTGTTCCAGAGAGATGCAAAAGCTGCTTTTTCATCCCTTCATGTACTAAAACTATTCCATCAGATTATCCTTGTTTTCTCGGGACTCTCAAACGATCACTGGTCAATATGGTAGTGTTCTCAATCACTCGAACTTCATCGGTGCCAAACAAACACTTTTCTGATAAATTTTAATATACACGGTCTCATTTAGGGATACGAAACCTTCCTAACAACCATAGAAATATATCATACGACCTTGAAGTATCTCCTATAGAATCTAAATTGCACTACTAGGTTGACCATTAATTTACGGAAGAAACATTTTACCTGAAATCCATATGAGTACTCAAGGAATCTAACAAACTCTTCAAGAATCAGGATGTAACACCAAATTCCAGTCAAGGATGATATTACGGTACACCATGTCACATTTCACATAAGAGGTTTTTTTCTCTCCAAGCCGACCATACAAAATCAAGGTTTTGAATGAATATCTCTTACTTTTAACACCATTTTGATAATTGTTTCCTTCATATATAACAGAGTCACAACATATTCTATACTTTCACCAATCTCACGGACACAGCCCTTTTAGATTTATAATACTTTTATCAAGTTTCTATCAAAATATTCTCGAACATAATCATCATCACCGAATAGCCTTACATGTATTCTTACATTGGTTATCACACATAGTCAAACATTTATTCTTAAACTGAATCAAATCATCAAATTCACATGCATGAACCAACTCAGATTCTTTATCCAGATTCAAATCCATCAAGAAAAACCGAATCAAAGACGAATCTAATAGACATTCCTTGCCAATGTAAATTAGGCTATGCATAACAGAATATTTAGATTCACATATTACATGGAAGAGAAAGATTCCACATCAGAGTTTCGGCTAGGAAGAGTACGGTTATGATCTATGGGCATGCACAAACCAGACACCCTTTGACAAACGATCGGCCAATCAACCCAGAATGATGCAACTCTAAGCTCTGACCGTTGTTTTACCGAATCTAGTGTATATTCTCAAGAAAAATCGACCAATGTAATGTGAAGCCTCGTTACTATAACTTCCCAAGAAAAATTTCAATATTTTAAGAAGAATCAGCTGTTTTACCGAATCTAGTGTATATTCTCAGACCGCTTTCATTGATAGGGGTATCTTAGTTATTTTCATATATCGATTGCATTTTTTTTTAATTCATTAGCCAAATCAATCAGACTTGGAGGTTAACTTTTTGTATTAATCGTTTACTGAACTCAAAATTCCTTTCGATTTATCAAACCTCTTATTCAAATATCTTTGCCTTGGCCATTATTATTTTTATTTCTTAGTTGATCGACTTAGGTGGAAATAATTATATGCTCAATCATGGTCGCGCAAACAGTAACCGAATACTAACATGTTTCGAAAGCATGTAGAAGGTAGTAATGTATTACCTTGGCTCCAAGCTACATCGATCGGTCCATGAACGACATTCAAACACTCGAACCCGAATTCGACGTCCCTCAACACCTCGAATACAAGGAACTATGAACACCTTCAATCACACAAATCCTAAGATCAAACCTTATCCACAAAGCTCTTAACCAATTAATTAAATACATAGACACTCTCGAGTTCAAGGTCAGATTCGGAGGCCTTCGGGTCCATATTTCACGGTCCAGAGTCAATGCTAACATCAAAAGTCAACTAAGTTGACTCGGCGGGCTGACTCGGATGAGTTGACTCCCTAAGTTGACTCGATGGGCTGACTTGGTCAGGCCAGGTCTACAGAGGCGGGTCGACTCGGACTCGAGAATTCGGGTTGGGTCAAACTCGGGCAGATGGGTCAGGGCAGACTCGTGCTTGAGTTTGGGCTTGTGCCGGATTGGTTAATGGGCTTCGTCCGGTTCAAGATGAGTTCAGGCCGATTTAGGCCAAAATTCGAACCGGTTCACTTACCAAGTGAAACCATCTGTCGAACGATTGCCGGAACGATTGCCGGAACGATCGCCAGAGACGTCCTTGGTGCCGATTCCACAGAAAAACAAACCCAAGAGTTTCACAAATCGGTCAAGCCAGGAAGACGTCAATATAAGTCGGAAATCTTATCGAATCTTACCTAAAACAAAACAAGATGTCCGGAAAGCATGCAGCTCCCATGAGGCCCTTGCCGGTCTCAAATTGATGATCGTCTAAGGGAGTTTTGTTCGCCTCGGCCTGGGGATAACAATGGCGGTGCTAGCATCTCGGAAGGACGACCATGGTGTCCGAAAAACGCGAGAAACAGAACACTTGTACCCTAGGTTCGTCAAACCTTTAACCTATTGAATACCAGCGATTTCAGCGGCGGTTGCGCGAGTGGTTAAGGGGATGTTGGTCAGGTCTCAATGACGGACTTAACCATGATGGCGGCGGCGGCCACAACGCAACAGTGATGTAGATCGAAGCAAAAATGGTGGTGAGGGAAGGTGAAAGGCCTGATGAAGGAGATGGTTCTGGAAAGTTTGTTTTTTTTTCAGACACACCTTAAATGAAATAGGGGGTTTATCGATGTTATTAAATTTCATTTACCCCAAAGCATATAAGAAATAAAAGAATGTTGGCGGGGCTTAACAGCAAGAGTTTCTATAGCTCAGATGGTTGGGTACTCAGCTTAAAAAACCTTTAGGTTGTGTGTTCGAATCCCACAACTAACAGTCCGCCCTTTTCTCTTCTCTTCTTTTTTTCTCTTTTTTTTTTCTTTTTTCCTTTAAAACTTGGGGTGTTACAACTCTCTCCCCCTTAAAAGAATTTCGTCCTCGAAATTTACCTATGTCAGAGAGATGCAAAAGCTGCTCTTTCATCCCTTCAGGTAATAAAACTATTCCATCAGATTATCCTTGTTTTCTCGGGACTCTCAGACAATCACTGATCAATATTGTAGTATTCTCAGTCACTCGAACTGTCTTTGGACCCAAGATCATCTCCTCATACATCTCAGACCAACCAATCAGAATAAAACAAATGATTCCATAACGAACTTCATCGGTGCTAAACAAACACTTTTCTAATAATTTTTAATATACACGGTCTCAATCAGGGATACAAAACCTTCCTAACAACCATAGAAATAAATCATACGACCTTGAAGTATCTCCTCTAGAATCTAAATTGCACCACTAGGTTGACCATTAATTTACGAAAGAAACATTTTACCTGAAATCTAGACGAGTACTCAAGGCCTCTAAGAGACTCTTCAACAATCAGGATGAAAAAAACAATCCAGTAAAGGATGATATAAGGGTACACCATGTCACATTTTAATATAAGAGCTTTTTTCTCTCTCCAAGCCGACCAGACATAATCAAGGTTTTGAATGAATATCTCTTACTTTTAGCACCATTATGATAATTGTTTCCTTCATATATATAATAGAGTCACCACATATTCTATACTTTCACCAATCTCACGAAGACAAGTCTTTTAGATTAATAATACTTTTGTCAAGTTTCCATCAAAATATTCTCGAACATAATCATCATCACCGAATAGCCTTACATATATTCTTACATTGGTTATCACACATAGTCAAACATTTATTCTTAAACTGAATCAAATCACCAATTTCACATGCATGAACCAACTCATATTCTTTATCCAGATTCAAATCCATCAAGCAAAACCGAATCAAAGACGAATGTCATAGACATTCCTTGCCAATGTGAATCAGGCTATGCAAAACAAAATAATTAGATTCCTGTATTATATGGAAGAGAAATATTCGACATCAGAGTTTTAGCTCGGGGGAGTACGATTATGATCTAGAGGCATGCACAAACCAAACACCCTATGACAAACGATCGACCAATCAACCCAGAATGACGCAACTCTAAGCTCTGATACCACTAAAAGTAACCCCCTAGACCCGCCTATGCGTTAATACGGATCCTTGGAAGTCACATTAAGGTCACCAGAGCGACCTACGTTAAAATTTCAAATAAAGAAATTGCTAAACCATTTAAAATCATAAATCAAGTTTTGAATTAAAATACAATTTCAGGAAACATTCAGACAATGAAACATAACTATGATACAAGTTATTAGTACAAGTTTCAGACTCGAATATAAATCAAACGTGACATACATGCCCCCTAATTATACAGATACCATGCTCCGCAAGCAAGCCGAAGGAACTCCTATACCAACGTTGATGGCTGCAACATGGTCGATCTTTTAACATGTGAAGGTAAAAACAACATGAGCTTCGAAAAGCTCAGTAATACGAAACTACCAATAGAAGCTTCATGTCACACGTAAGTATCAGATGCACCAAGACAAAAGGATAGAAGCACGCATGATCAAGTTTCAGATATAGAATACAACTCGTTTAGTTGTTACGCTTGAAGGTAACATATTCGTTTCTTATGAATTACCCGACCACTAGACACGATGTCTAACACAGGTAATCGGAAGGGACATAGATTATGAAAATCCAGCCAAAGAGTTTAGGGTGTTCCATCAGTTACAGATCAGGAATGATAGACAAAATATTTCTCACAACAATAATTTGATCGAGGCTAGAGAGGGAACATGGAAAACTAAGTATCAATATAACTACCCTCCAACCATACACCGATATGCAATTCCCAGAACTGCATCCATAAGGACTTACCCTAGGCCTGATGAGCATATGAGCCAACCTAAGGGGCTGCCTTAGGTCCATAAGGGATTACCTATGCCGAAGCATCGAAACTACCCATGGGAAGACCTCAGGCCAATAAGGAATTACCAGCGCTGAACCTGCAGAGACTTCATAACATAACCCAGAAGTACCCCAATTAGAATAACTTAGTGAACAAAGACTGAGCGGGGTAAGGATAGTAATTGTACATGTATTTTCAGAGTATTAGAAATCATAGAGCATGCATTCTAGATCAGATACTGATGTATATAATTTAGCAAGAGAAAATTCATGATTCGTATCAGAGAGAGGATTAGTCTTAAATCAGGGATAATAAAATTGTGAAAGAAACATTCCACATGGTTCAATTCAATCCTCTAAGACACTCGATCATTATCAGAAGGAGAATATTTCACAAATTTAGACTGATTGCAAAATGGGGTCTCTACAAAAAGGGAAGTTCGACAATAACGGCTCGAACTTAACAGCAAAAGTTGATACACCGAGATTGGCGAGATTTTTGGATATATCGTGAGTGATTCAAACATTAAAGCTTACGAGGGTAAATGGTCATTATGGCCTTCAGTTGTAATTTGGTAATTTAAACCAACAAGGTAATAGACGATGATGTACAAAATTCGATAATTTTAGTTGTTCATCAAGTTTCCGAGCCTCTTTTGAAACAACCGAACCCATCAACATGATGTCATTACTTAACCGGGTAGGTACACCTTAAACATTCATCACTCGCAATTGACCTTAGTGTAAAACAAGAATCACTCGCCATCACCAACCATCCACTGAATTTATAATGAGCAATCGAACATATATTCAAGCGATATTTTCCAAGTATTCGAACATGGGCAGTACACCTGAAGTCAAACCATAGTATCGAATGTACCCTTAAACAGATTACACTCCAGTTAACTATGTATTTCCTCCAAACAGATTGAACATGCCTTCATATAGTATTCATTCAAATTCACACACACACACACACACACACACACACACACATATCAAATGTGCAGCAAACACGAGTCGCACAATACCACTTTCAGAGCGATTACTTTTGTTGACTTTATTGGTATTTCTTAGTCCCGATCAATGGTACTTCCTGTCATTCTAGTATTCGAATGTATTTCAGACACTTCGATGCCCAAAGGTGTTTCAATTATTCCGAGCCTTTCGGTCTTTCCAACTATTCATTCATTATAGTTCTCGAGGGTATATCCATCATTTTGATTAATTTGGCAATTAGTGTCGAGGATAGATTATTCTTTTTTTGTCATTATGGATATTCTGATCAATTCAGCCTTATCATTATTTCCAAACATTTTAGTCTATTCAACCAATTCAGTATTTCACGCGACTTTGACTAATTCAAACATATAATTAGTTACTCGTAATGTCTTTAGAGAATTATTCAATTTCAAAGAATCTGAGCAATTTACCGTCTCAAAAGTGAAGCCTCGTTACCATAACTTCCCAAGAAAATTTCAATATTTTAAAAAGAATCAGTTGTTTTACCGGATCTAGTGTAGATTCTTAGACCGCTTTCATTTATAGGGGTATCTTAGTCATTTTCATATATCAATGGCATTTTTGTAATTCATTAGCCAAATCAATCAGACTTGGAGGTCAACTATTTGTATTAATCGTTTATTGAACTCAGAATTCCTTTCGATTTATCAAACCTCTTACTCAAATATCTTTGCCTTGGCAATTATTATTTTTATTTCTTAGTTGATCGACTTAGGTGGAAATAAGTATATGCTCAATCATGGTCGTGCAAACAGTAACCGAATACTAACATGTTTCAAAAGCATGTAGAAGGTAGTTATGTGTTACCTTGGCTCCGAGCTACATCGGTCGGTCCATGAACAGCATTTGAACGCTCAAACCCGAATTCGACGTCGCTCGACATCTCGAATACAAGGAACTGTGAACACCTTCAATTAAACAAATTCCAAGATCAAACCTTATTCACAAAACTCTTAACCAATTAATTAAATACATAAACACTCTCGAGTTCAAGGTTAGATTTGGGGGCCTTCAGGTCCGGATTTCACGAAACAGGCTTCAAAAACGAACTCAGGACGTCGAAAAACAAAAAATTGGGAGTTTTTAGAAAAGTTGACTTTTTGGTCAACGGTCAAAGTCAACGCTAACGTCATGCTGACGTCAGCATGTCAAAGGTCAACGGGCCAGAGCCAGCGTTGATGTCAGCAATTAAACACTGACATCAGCAGTCAACTGAGTTGACATGGTGGGCTGACTCGGTCGGGTCAGGTTGGACTCTAGCAGACGGGTCGGGTCGGACTCGGGCAGATGGATCGGGGAAGACTCAAGTTTGGGTTTGGGCTTGAACCGGATCGGTTAATGGGCTCCGTCCGGTTTAAGATTGGTTTAGGCCAGTTTAGGCCAAAATTTGAACCGGTTCACTTACCAAGTGAAACCAACTACCGAAAGGTTACCGGAACGATCGCCGGAGACGTCCTTCAGTGCCGATTCTGTAGAAAACCAAACCCAGGAGTTTCACAAATTGATCAAGCCAGAAAAACGTCAATCTAAGTCAGAAATCTTACCGAATCTTACCCAAAACAAAACAAGACGGCCGAAAAGCGCGCGGCTCCGATGAGGCCCTTGCCGATGTCAGAGTGATGATTGTCTTAGGGGGTTTTGTTTGTTTCGGCCTGGGGATGAAAATGGCGGTGCTGACGTCTCAGAAGGACGACCATGATGGCCGAAAAACGCGAGAAACAGAACACTTTTACCCTAGGTTCGTCGAACCTTTAACCTCTTGAATCCCAATAATTTCAGCGGCGGTTGCACGAGTGGTTAAGGGGATGTTGGTCAGTGATCAACGACGGACTTAACCACGATGGCGGTGGCGGCCACGTCGCAATGGTGATGTATATCGGAGCAAAAATGGTGGTGAGGGAAGGTGAAAGGTCGGGTGAAGGAGATGGTTCTGGAAAGTTTGTTGTTTTATTTATTATTTTTTAGACATATCGATTTTATTTAATTTCATTTACCCAAAGCATATAAGAAATAAAAGAACGTTGGGGGAGCTTCACACCAAGAGCTTCTATAGCTTAGATGGCTAGATACTTAGCTTAAAAAAACCTTTAGGTTGTGGGTTTGAATTCCACAACTAGCAATCCGCCATTTTCTCTTCTTTTCTTATTTTTCGCTTTTTTTTCCTTTAAAACTTGTGGTGTTACACCTCCCACCTCATGAATGGCTACATTCCTGGTAACAATAGTACCAAGAATCAACTAACAATGTCTCTCTTTTTTATTTAGTTTAAGACATTTGAGAATTCAAAAGAAATTTTAATATCAATATAATCAATATCGTGTCAATATCAATCTAAAAAATATTTGAGGATCCAAAAGAATTCGTTAGTTAGTATAACACGACTTTTTATACGGTATATTAATAATTTAACTATTGTATTCAAAAATATAATTTTATCTTTTATACACATGATGTTTGAATTAAATTAAGTATCGATTAAGAATATTATTTCTATTAACATATACTTATAGTTGAATTTTTTACACCCAATAAATAATTAAATATTTTTAATTTATATAAAATTTTACATGCATACTACATGAATAAAATATAAATTAGAAAATTTAAAGGGTTAAAATTGAAAATTTGTTATTTAAGGTCAAAATGATGAATTTGAAAATTATCATTTTGAATTTTAAATGTATGAGGTAATTGCATTTATCACTATAAAATTGATGTGAAAATTTAATGATAATTTTAAAAGATCATTAATTTATTGATTTTTACATTAAATTTAACGAGTTTAACCACTCAATATATCATATTAGTTGGATCATCTATTCAGGGTATGCAAAATTTTATCCAAAATAAAATATTAGAGATATAAGGTATGTTAAGCACAGGCAATTGTTAGAATCTGAGGCTCAATTTTTTTCTCAATGAAGTTCGGGATTGCATTTAATTGTTGAAGATTAAAATTGGAGTTAAATTAGATTCGTGCGAAATTCCAGTTCAATTATATCGATTAAAAGTAGAAATTCAGTTTTAGTCTTTTTTTTTACTACGTAATTTTTTTAATCAAATAACTATACAATAAATAAAGGATTAGTATTTCATATATAAGCCGCGAATTTTTTTTTATTTTTATAAGTGCCTTAATTTTAGGGTTTAGAGTTTTAGTTTAGAGTTAAGGGGTTTTAGTGTAGGTGTTTAGAATTTAGGGTTGGAGTTTATGTTTTAGGGTAATATAGTTAGAGATTTAGGTTTTAACCATAACCCTAAATTTTAACCCTAAACCCAAAATTCTATCAACATCCCCTAAATTCAAAACTACTAAACTTGAACCTAGGCCTATAAACAAACCGAACGAACACAAATGGGGGCATGTTCATGTTCATTCGTTTAATTTTAACCGAACAAATGAACGAACACGAATAACTTAATGAACATTATTTTTTGTTCATGTTCGTTTTTTAAAGAATGTAGATTGTCCGTGTTCGTTCGTTAAAATGATAAACAAACACAAACAAACGCAAAAAGAACATTGAGTACTGTTTAATTTTGTTCTTAAGAAGTCTGAAGTCTCATACATTGTGTATTGTTTAATTCTTTTCTTTTAATTTCATTTTTAATATATATTTTCAAAAAAATTTAAATATAATATTTTTGTTATGAAAAAATAAATATAAATGGACATATGTGAACAAATTTAAATGAACATAAACGAACGAATTATCGAACGTTCACGAACGTAAATGAACGAACGAGTCATTTGTTTGTGTTCGTTCATTTAATTAAACAAACAGAAAATCTTGTCAATGTTCGTTCGTTTAATAAATAAACCAACTTCCTGCTGAACGGTTCACAAACTGTTCGATGAACGTTCGGTTCGTTTTGAAATGCTACTTAAACCCTTAAACCCTAAACGGAGTCCCTAAACTATAAAACTAAGGTGTTTTTGTAAACAAAATTTCCAAAAACTATAATAGTATGTTTTATTTAAATTTCAAAAGTAATTAAATTTCTCCAATTTTACTTTTACTTTTTTATTTATTTTTTTACATAAAATCTTAAGAACAATGATCTCTCGTCTCCTTTTGGCCACTATGTATCCAAACATTAAAAAATTAAACCTTAAACTATAATTTTAATTTTTAAATCTTAAACCATAAATTCTAAAAATTAAATTCTACATCATAAATTCTAAACCATAATTATAAGCTCTAACCTTATACCCTATTTATAATTACTAAATTTAATTTTTTTTAGTATTAGATCTTACACAAAAACAATAAAAAAGACAGATAATTTATTTTAAAAACTTCAAATCTTAATGTCTCTTTATATATATTCTATCATTTATTTTTTATTATATCACCATATATTATAACAGCAATATGCATAATCCCCCCCCCCCCCCCCCCCAAAAAAAAAATAATAATAATAAGTGCTTCCAATGACCACAAACCACTGTATAATGTCTGCCACAAAAACTTCTGAGTGCATATTCAATGCACCAATTCTGCAGTGTTCTTGATGGAATATTTAGTGCGGTTTATTTACAATAATAATGTAAAATTGAACAGTTTCATATACCTTTATATAATTTTTTGGTATGATTAATATTTAATTATTAAATTGTTGAATTTATTTATATATATATATATATATATATATATACATAATTTTAGATTAATTCGATACTTTTATCATATGAATTTAGAATATTATCTTTATTAATATATGTTTTATGTTTGCCATAGTAGTATATCTTTGTTCATTGAAATCATGAAGACCAAAGACTTCTCCAACCCAAAATGTGATGTCATTTATTCTTGTAACAGATGAAATTGAGGAGACACTAAAGCAGTGGCACTCACCACATAGGCAGCATATTGAGTGATAAAGTACCAGTTGAAGAAAACCCCTTTGTTGTGGTTTTTCAAATTGGTTGCGTAACCCCTCGACGGACTAGTCGATAGACTGAACCGAACGGGTCATACGGGAAATATTGAAGTAAATCGGGAAGGTTTACCTCAATAAACGACCCTATTTTTTTTATCTTATCTAGATGAAAGTTAGGTTCTTATGTGTTCAGCAAGAAGCGAATTAAACAATAACACGTATGCTCATCGATTATTACCAATTTTAGTTTTAGGGACCATTTTGAAAACTTAACATATGGCAAGGATTTTCCCAAACCTGGTTTACTCATCTTTATTTAAACTCATTTCTTGTATCTCTGTATAAACTCAGCTCAAATTAACTACTAAAGCACATTTAATTGCATCCATGAGAATCAGGGGCTAAAACGTAAAGATTCGGAACATTCAAGATGACACCCAACCAATTTAACTAACAGCGTATCGGTACCCTTAGGGAGGGTATTGATACGCCCTCGACGATTAAGCTTCCCAACCCCAGCATTGCAAGGACCGTACCAGTATGCTAGGGCACCGTATCGATACACCCTAGACTAGTGGCTAAAAAGGTATCGATACGCCCTTGCGTATTGGTACACTCCTACCATTTATGAAGGTCGTATCGATGCACTACTAAGTGTACCGATACGCTTCATTCTGCAATTTCCCAAAATGCAGGTTTCGCTCACTTTAAGCTGTTTCGAAGCATTCTAACATGCATTTAATCATACAAACAACTCCAATGCAATTCAACCATTAAGACCACATGGCAATAACAACATCAAAGCATTTCTATCATCAACAAGAAGTTCTAGAGGCATGCTTCCTATGAAAATCAAGCATCCAAAAGCCAAAACTCAAAATCAAACTTAACTCAACATTTAGAGGCCATTTACAAATCAATATAGACATGCCAAACTTGCACCAAAATAGAAAATACCAAAACATCTAACTTCAAGACATTGGACACCCCCATTGCCCTTATTACTCTAGTCCAAAGGATGGAACATACCCTCAATCGAAGTCTTTCACCGATCCCTTGCAAGTGCTGCCTCCAAAACATTAGTTGGATGCATTGATGGACAAAGAGAGCGTACACAAAAAAGCTTAGTGGGGAATGCTCAAAACCCAAACCTCATCAATGCATTTAAATCGGTTTCCAATCTACATTGAAATCTCATTTCATTTAACACAAGTGTCATTTAAAATCTCATCATGCCATCCAAAAACCATGCACTTTTCTTATTCAAAACCAGCATGAAAACCTCGTGCAACATGTGTCAACAACCAACAACAAATTCCATTTGCTAAACTCAATTTAAGCCTTCCCAAGCATTTTCCACACATGCTAAGCTTAAAGAGTAAAACATATGTACTTTCAAAATAATGCATCATAACAAATTTCCAATTACATCATTACTCATATTGGCTCATAAGTGATTAACCTCAAGATCATTTTCCAAAAACCACATCGGATACACGGATTACCGAGTCTTGTCCCAAACACTTCATACACTTCACACACGGGAGCAACCCTCCACCGTTGTGACACCCGTGGTGGAGTACACGGTAAATCACAACCCCTCAACACCACTCATCGGTAGATGTACACTAAAGAGAGACGAGACATAATAAAAGGTTCACACACGGGAGCTAACCTCCACCGTTGCAACCTTAAACATTCCTTGATCGTTAGGGTACTTGGATGGAGTTTTCGGTACAATCACAACCCCTCGACATCCAAAGCGACTTGTTTATAGTGCACTCAATCCTATAGTCGGCTAACTATATCCGATAGCATTTTTAAAAGTATTTTCATAACATCACTTGCCAATATGAACCACATTTCATCACATACTTCACTATTTTCAAAGCATCAATTACCAACCTTATTCTCAAGCATCAAATCATGCTTAAAATCACAAGTATAATCGTATACTTACAAGGATCACTTACCATGTGCATCCTTTATCATTATATCATCAAAAATAGCAACTTTATTACCACAAATCATGCTTTAACAGTGACAATATGCATTTTAAAAACAAGTGCGTCAAAAATATCATAATAGCACAATCCGAGGGAGAAAATCACTTTACTTACTTTCGAACTTAGTAAAGCATTTCAAGCTTATACTAAGTTCCCAAAACCACCCTTATGATGTTTCAAAGTTGGAAATCCCATTTCCACTCACCGACTTGCAAAACCACACTCGTCGACGCAACAATCAACCGTCAGAAGCCTCCAAAACCACTTTGATCGATTCCAGAACAATATCCCCTGTTTTCAACACATTAAAAAAAATATTCAATGCACCATAATGCATCCAAACACCAGCACTCAAAAGGAAACCCACTGCCCTTCTCTAAAGCATCAAATTACCCATCCAAAACAACCAAAATCTCAATCGATTGATCTCTAAACTCAGCCCAGCCATCAACCAACACATCTGACACATTTTAACCATAAATCAAAATCCAAAAACAACCTAAAACCATCCTTATACTTCCAGAAACTCATATCTCACACAACACCCCAAAAACCCAACCATAAACACCTTAAAAACCAAAGATCTCAAGAATTTCGGGATTAATATGATTAAGAATCTATTTCAACATCATAAACCTTTCAAAACTCGATTAAAAATCATCTCAAACAAATCAAATCAAAACAACTCCGAAAATCACATTAAATCATCTTTTTCAACAAGATTTCATCATTTTATCAAAACCACAATGAAACTTCAATCAAAAACATAAATAAAGAGCCAAATATCTTTGTAATTTCATTAAAGAACCCTAATTTGAGGTTTAGCATGAAAATTACCTCCAATCCTTGTTTCTCTTTTAATTTGGCGAGTTTTGCTTTCAAGAATCTTGAAGCGATTTGAGAGAAATCACAAGAGAGAATTTGAAAATCAAGAGAGGAAATGAAAGTGAAAGAAATTTGGAAAATGAGAGAATTCAAAGAGTGTTTGGCTGATGTGAAATGAGGAAAATGAAAATGACGTCCATTTTGTTTAACCAAAATAACTACTTTTTAATTAAATCAATAAATGTCACTTTTATTATTTAATAAACCATTTAAAACATACGCCAAATTAGAGAAAAGGCATATTTGCCATTTAGCTCCCTAAAGATTCTAAAATTTTGACTCTTTTGAAAAAACACCCATTTTTCCACAGTTTTAAAACATTACATTTTTGTCACTACCCAAAATCTATACTTCCCAAAACTCGTTTTGCAAAATTGATTTGACCAATCTCTTAAATATAATTTTAGAGGATTTTAGAAAATTTTACCATATTTTTATCCCATTCCGAACCTTGATTTCTCCGAACCACCTTTAACGTCTCGAATAACTGATTACCGGTTCCACTAGCCTGACCCAATGCCCAAAACATCTAGGCTCAAAATCGGGGCGTTACAAGTTGGCTCCCATTGTTTCTAATGTAAAATCTGTGCCACTTTGACCCAGGGATGCCAGTGTTATTCCTCCGTACATGACTAGGAATTGAACACCTGATGGATGATCATGATTGCATGAGCTGTCGGATCCACCATTACATGGTGTTGGTCTCAATGAGCTGAGTGTAGCAGTTAATGCAACACAAACTGTGCCCTGAAAACACATGCATGAAGATGAAGACAAAGTTTGAGGGAATTGTAATGAAAGGGTGTTTTGAATGTTGGGTTAAAGTACAATAATAATGGGCACATATGTATAATGTATGTTGCTATTATAAAGTTTAACACGGAATTAAATGACCAATTATGTTACACGTGTTAGAGGTATTAAATTGTCATGGAATTAAAAGTGTAGATACCGTAAGTTATATTTATAACTCAATGAGGGGCGGAGTTGCAAATATTAATAAAATGTTTTAATTTAGTTTATATAAAGGGTAGTGGTCCCCGAGATATAGGTTAACTTGCATATCTCTCCTTCCCCGTCAGAGACTTGTGTGACAAGAGGTAACCTATCATTTTGGAAGATCAAACCCTCTCTGAAAAATCTCCAACAATGGATTCAGGTACGCTTCCGTAAGTTTAGTCTTTGTTCTTAATGATTTGACATGTATGGATCTTGATTTTATTATTCATATAAATATATTTTGGTTCTAACAAGTGGCATCGAGCCAAGTTATGTTAAATCATTAAGATTATAGTTTTTGGGTTATTAATCTTCCATTATTTTATTTTTTGATTTGAAATTCATTGTCCGTGTATTTACGGTGATGTGTTTGGTTGTTGCATGATATTCCGTGGTTGCAATATTAATCTGCAAATTGGAATTTGGGTTTTAGTTGGTTGTTAATAATTGGAAATTGGATTTTAATTTAGGATTTGTGCATTTTTAGATTTTCGATTGATATATGTATTATGTACGTTGGTTTTTCAATCGGCAATATGTGATTGTTTTTCAATTTATTAGATTCTGGGTTTTAGAATCAATTGAATTTACTATCTAGTTTTGTATTGATTTTAAGATTTTAATTCTGATGAATATATGTGCAGTATATTATGTTGTGGTTATGAAATTCATTAACAGTAAACCAATTTTCTTGAATATGGATCTGCCCTTAAATTTTGTATAGCTTTTACTTTAGTAATCACATATTTAGTTTAATGTTATAAAATATATATTTTATTCGGTTGGATTAAAATTTTAAATTTGATCATTCGGTATTAAAATAAATCTTTAGAAACAAATAAATTCATGTTTTGGCTGTCTAATATTTTAGTGGGTTAATTGAAACACAATGTCAACAAAGTGACCACTTCTGCGTAGATTAACTTATTTAAAATATGAAGATGTTTTTGTTTTTGTAATTCATGCGTTTATTAATTGGCCCAAATGAAAATTAATATTTGGCCGAGTTTCAACGACACATGTGGTAATAATTGTGTAACAATTATAAAGTATTTTATGTGTGCAATACATTAGTCCAAAAATTAATCTGTTGTTCGACATAGTTTATTGTCAATGTTTGATTACTACAACAAGAGTATCGCTTATTGTTAATATTACAGCCCAAAGACTTGATATTAATGTTGTTTTTGGTATCTTGAGGGGAATTAGTCATTTCTTTGAATTTATTTGTTTACTTATGAAATATTGATGTGAGCATGTTTTATTTATTTTGTTCTATATTCAGCTAGTTCTTCTGCTGCTACAATATCTGCTAATATCAGTTCTATACCCATGCTTAATGGAACAAATTTCAAGGAATGGAAAAGGCACTTACTCATTGTGCTTGGCTGTATGGACACAGACCTTGCATTAAGGTAAGAACAAACTGCACCTTTCACTGCGGATAACACCCCTGATACAAAAAGGGATTTTGAGAGTTGGGATCGTTCTAATCGCGTGAGTCTGATGATCATGAACCACAACATTTCGGAAGCCTTTAGAGGCATAGAATCTGAAGAAATTACTCATGCCAAGTCTTTCCTTGACGATCTTGAGCAACGTTTTGCTAAAAACAATAAGGTTGAAATGACATCACTTCTGGCTTCTTCGATATCCATGAAGTATAAGGGTTAAGGAAATGTAAGGGAGTACAATACGGAGATGTTCCATATCGCTTCAAAACTTAAGGCACTTAAGATTAAGCTTTTTAAAGACTTGCTCGTTCTTATGGTTCTGGTATCGCTTCTTGCGTAGTTTAGCCAATTTAAAATTAGTTATAGCTGTCAAAAGAAGAAATGGACTCTAAATGAGCTCATTTCTCATTGTGTTCAAGAGGAAGATAGGTTGAAGCGTGAAAAGACTGAAAGTACTCATTTGGCTAGTGCCTCTAAGGACAAGGGCAAGAAAAGAAAATCGGTGGAGGTTGAACCAATTGGGCATTTTAGGTTGTTATTAGGAACTGGTTTTTATTTGGATTTGAAAGACACTTTTGTTGTTCCATCTTTTAGGCGGAATTTAGTTTCAGTTTTTTTGTTGGACAAATTTGGATATTATTGTTCATTTGGAAACAATCAATTTACTTTGTCTTTAAATTCAAGTATTGTCAGAACTGGTTATTTAAATGCTTATGACAACCTTTATTTGCTAGATACAATTACTTCATATAATGAAATCTTTCATGTGGAATCACGTGGTACTAAACGCAAATTAAATAAAGAAAATTCAGCATCATTATGACATAAACGCTTAGGTCATATCTCAAAGGTAGGATTGAGCGTCTTGTGTCTAATGTTATTTTGAATCTCTTGATTCTACATACTTTAACATTTGTATTGATTGCATCAAGGGAAATCAGACCAAAAATAAGAGATTAGGTGCCAACAAATCTACAAAAGTCTTAGAATTAATTCATATTGATATTTGTGGGTCATTCCCTACAGCATCTTGGAATGGTCAACAATATTTCATAACATTCATAGACGATTACTCACGTTATGGGTACCTATATCTCATTCATGAGAAATCTCAGTCTTTGGACATGTTCAGATCTTATAAGGCTGAAGTTGAGAATTAACTCAACAAAAGAATTAAAAAAGTTAGATCTAATTGTGGTGGTGAGTACTACGATAGATATGATGGCTCAGGTGAACAACGTCCACGACCATTTGGAAAATTCCTAGAGGAATGTGGTATTGTCCCACGGTACACCATACCAGGATCACCTAGTATGAATGGTGTAGTTGAGAGACGTAATAGGACTTTTAAGGATATGGTAAGGAGTATGATTGCTCACTCTAACTTACTGATTCCCTCAGGGGAGAAGCATTAAAGACATCAGCGTACATTCTGAATAGAGTACCAACTAAAGTAGCTGAAAAGACACCTTATGAGCTTTGGACAAGTCAAAAGCCTACTCTAAAGAACTTTCACAGTTGGGGATGTCCAGCTGAGGCAAGGCCTTATAGGCCACATGAAAAGAAATTGGACTCCAAAACAGTGAGCAACTACTTTATTGGCTATTCTCAGTGATCTAGGGGCTATAAATTTTATGATCCCATGATTAAGAATATTTTTGAGACGGGAAGTGCAACTTTTTTGAGGATGTTGAATTTGGAGGGAGAAATAAGGTTAGAGACTACTATCACTTTTGATGATGTACAGTTCTCATACCTATCATTAATCAAGAAGTGAATCTGGAACCTTAACAAGACAATGTTGAACAACTTCCTCCTATTCAAGATGAGGTAATTGTTCCAAAAGAACAAATTCAACAACCTCAACAACAAGTGTCATTAAGGAGATCCACGAGAGAAAGGAGAAATGCTATTCCAGATGATTATATTGTATTTCTCCAAGAAAATGAGGATGGCAATGGAATGATGGAAGATGATCCAATCAACTTTCATCAGGCCATGCAAAGTATTAACTCTCAAAAGTGGATTGATGCCATGCGGGGAGAATATAAATCCATGCAAGACAATAAAGTTTTGGAACTTGTCTCATTACCTGAAGGTGCAAAACCAATTGGTTGTAAATGGGTATTTAAAACCAAGAGGGATGGAAATGATAATGTAGAGAGGTATAAGGCACGTCTTGTAGCTAAAGGATATGCTCAAAAGGAAGGCATTGACTTTATAGAGACTTTCTCTTCGGTTTCATCGAAAGACTCTTTTAGAACAATCACGACACTTGTAGCTTATTTTGATCTTGAGTCACATCAGATGGATGTTAAGACTGTGTTTCTCAATGGAGACACTGAAGAAACGATTTATATGGTGCAACCAGAAAACTTTGAGTCGGGAGACCCAAAGAGTATAGTTTGCAAATTAACAAAATCCATCTATGGACTCAAGCAAGCTTCTCGTGAATGGTACCACAAATTTCATCAAGTAATTGTCTCGTTTGGCTTTGAGATGAATATTGTTGATGATTTTGTGTATCACAAGTTCAGTGGGAGTAAGCATATATTTTTGGTTTTATATGTCGATGACATTTTGCTTGCCACAAATGATATAGGCTTATTGCACGAAACCAAGATATTTCTATCTAAGCATTTTGAAATGAAAGATCTTGGGGACACTTCTTTTTCTTTAGGAATTTAGATACATCGAGATCGATCTCAGGGTATTCTTGGATTGTCACAAAAGAACTATATCGATAAACTACTTAAAAGGTTTGGCATGCAAAACAGTAAACCAATGGACACCCATGTCGCTAAAGGAGACAAATTTTGTCTTTCCCAATGCCTTAAAAGTAACCTTAAAATTCAAGAAATACATAAGATTACCTATACATCAGTTATTGGGAGTCTAATGTATGCTCAGGTTTGTATGCGTTTGAATATTGCGTACATTGTTGGGATGTTAGGCAAATATTCAAGCAACCATGGTATGGACCATTGGATAGCAACCAAGAGGGTTATGAGGCATCTTCAGAGAACAAAAGATTACATGCTCACTTATAAGAAATCGGATCATTTGGAGGTCGTAGGGTATTCAAATTTTTATTTCGCTGGGTGCTAAGATAGCAGAAAATCTACATCATGCTATATTTATCTGTTAGCTGGAGGAGCTATATCCTGGAAAAGTGCCAAACAAACACTTGTAGCTTCTTCCACTATGGCAGTAGAGTTTGTAGCATGTTAAGAGGCATCAAATCATGGAATATGGCTGTGGAATTTTGTCATTGGGCTGCGCATTTTGGAGAATATAGAAAGACCACTTAAATTATTTTGTGACAATAAATCAGCAGTATTGTATTCCAACAACAAAAGGAGCTCGTCTAAGTCAAAGCGCATAGACAGAAAGTGCAAAATGGACAAATATTCATAGAACACATTAAGCTCTATGATAGCGGATCCACTCACAAAAGGTCTACCACCCAAGGTCTTTCATGAGCACACTACTCATATGAGTGTTGTAGCATTTGAGGATATTATTGTTTGAGTGGGAGTTTGTTATTTGTTTGCTTTATGTTTGATTTCAGACATTTATGTATTTGGTTATTTTTCTGATTAGAAATTAAGTATTCAGTTTATTCACTCTTTTTTTTATTTTGATAAGAACCTTACTTAAGTTTAAAGAGGACCAATTGGAAATAGGCATGTTCGGTTCACATTTACATGTAATTTTCATGCTACACATCCATGATTGAACTATGTTATTTGATTGTGTTTGTATATGTGAACATTGATGGGTCCAGTCATGATTGATATGGCGAAGACCATTTTGATCCTATATAGACATAGTTGATGGACGAGATTGTTAAAGAATACATATTGTATGATAGAAAATTTTTGAGCTCACAAGGTTATACATTGGTCAGGAAACATATGTTGCCCAAGTGGGAGATTTTTAGGTTAAAATCCAATAATAATGGGCACATATGTATAATATATGTTGCTATTATAAAGTTTAACACGAAATTAAGTGACCAATTATGTTACACGTGTTATAGATACCATAAGTTATATTTATAACTCAATGAGGGGCAGAGTTGTAAATATTAATAAAATGTTTTAATTCAGTTTATATAAAGGGTAGTGGTCCCCGAGATATAAGTTAACTTGCATATCTCTCCTTTCCCGTCAAGGAGTTGTGTGGCAAGAGGTAACCTATGAACTTGGAAGATCAAACCCTCTCTAAAAAATCTCCAACAATGGATTAAGGTACGCTTTCGCAAATTTAGTCTTTGTTCTTAATGATTTGACATGTATGGATCTTGGGTTTATTATTCATATGTGTCGCAACCCTTTTTAGGAGGCTTCGACTTTTTGAAAACTTTAAAAACACAGAGTTGCCACCAATCTTTTTGAAAAGTGTGATTGGATCACTTAAAAACATGGTTATTTTAATAAAACGTTTTGTTTTAATAAAACAACGGTTTTGGTCTACAAAAACCAAGGAAACAGGTTCGGGGGTCGGTTATGCGTGGGGAAGGGTTAGCACCACCACGATGCCCAAAATTGGTACCTAATTGATTTTAATTTTTTTTTTCAAAAACTGGGATTTGCAAGTTCACAAAGGTTCGACTTTATTTTTCCGTTTAATGAATATTAGTCTATTTTAACGGCCTTATCACCTGGGAGATGAACAATAATCACCGCCAACATTTTTGGTGCTAACCTGTCATTCCCATTTGATAAGACACCACATTAAATTAATTTTTCACTTTTTCAAACAACAAAGAAATTTAGTGCGTTAAACCCTTTTATTTTTTGAAGTTTCAAATTATTAACCTAAAAAAAGTCTTAAGGATTTTACCTATTTTCAAGATTAAAATTTATTAAAGTGTGTTTTATTTTCTATGAAAAGATATTTTATTCTAAAAGAAAGGATCTATCTGAGGTTTTTTAGACCCTAAGCCCTAAGGCAAAAAACGAGAAATAAACAAATGTTATTCATTTATTTTTCGATAGAGACATTTATTTACAAAAAAATTATCTGTTGATTTATTATTTGAAAAGTAACTTAAAAATTTATTAATGTTATGAATATTTATCTATGTGGATGTCTATCATGATTAGAACTTTATCAAAGGAGTTTGATTTATTTATTATTAGGAATATTATCTCTATGAACTAGAGTTTAATGTATTATGTACTTCTTATGCATATAAATAGATGATTCATTGAAGGCATTGTATACTAGTCTATATTTGAGAATAATACAAATCTCCTTCTTTCTCTCATCTCTTTGTTCTTCTTGTTCTTATTCTTGTTCTTCTTTATTTTATTCACAACACGTTATCAGCACGAGACTCTAATCAACTGAGGTCTTCATCGTTATAATTCAAAAGAAGTTACCGGGAAGAATTCGATTATAGAATAAACCAAAGATAAGTTTTTTTTCTCCTTATTTTTTTTAGTTACCGATTGTCTTTCTCTTTATATTTTAACTTTGTTTTAATTTTTGAAAATTTTGGAAGTATGTTTGATTTTATTCGAACATTGGAAAGAGATAAATTTGTGGCCTCTCACAAACCAAAAGACGAATCGACAGAGACGAAGAGGTTGTGTTTGGTGTAAATTACGTGTGTTTTCTCTTGTTCCTAAAAGGGTTAATTAGCGGTATGCTTATTCATACTTTTACTTATATGATTATATTTGATATTTTTCATATTATTATTTATGTCATTTTATTTGGTAAAAGTTAATATTTTTAACCGTGTTTTGAGTTTTACATGATATGCTTAAATGGCTTGGAAAGAGATGTGATATAAAGGGACTATGAGAAGCTATCTCGATCATATGCTATGTCTCCATTGTCCACGAGAGAAAAATCAATATCGGTAAATTTTGGTTTTATTTTTTTCTTTATATTATTATTTTAAAGTGCGATAAATCATGATGATTTTGAATTTACAAGAAGATTATTATAAAGTCTATATTTGCTCAAAAGCAATATTTCTTCTTCGTTGAAAAACTTGACCATAGACTTCTCCCAATTTCAAGTTACGAAAATTCTTCTTGATCCAAAAAGTTTTATGGGAGGCATTCCTTGAAGTGAATGCAAAGCATGATGTTTATTCCATGCGATTATCAATGATGGGGTATTCCCTGAAGTAAATGCAAGCATGATGTTTATTCTATGCAATTATCAGTGATGGGGCATTCCCTAAAGTGAATGCAAGCATGATGTTTATTCCATGCGATTATTGGATCTGTTTCATTCCCTGAAGTGAATGCAAACATGGTAAATCATTATTCAATTAGAGACATAATTTCGATATAATCCAAGTATAATTGGCTGGACATCCCGTTCTGCGAGGCTACTGGTCTCAAAGGAGGTTTTTAAAGGACCTTGTGGACAGGTTTAACAATGCCGCGTACGAGGATTAAATCTTTGTTCTCTGTGATAAGGATATGTGAAAAAGGTTTTGAAGGCCCACTGGCTCTACTCCATTCCCTGAAGTGAATGTGAGATTATATTATGGAAGGAATAAAAAATCACATTAAAAGTTGTGGTCGTGGTCGAGGCTATGAATATACACATGAAAAATATAGTTGTTTTAAGAATACTTCTACCCGCTGGTAGCAAAGTTATAAGGATGACAAGAGTGATAAAGATCATTCTAAGGAAGTGAAATCCGTTTACCAATGTGATGTTATAAACCATTGGTTTCGTACTTGTCAAACGCCAAAGTATTATGGACTTTATCCATAATCATGAATGATAAATGAAATAAAATATAAACAAAATTTATTTATGGCGTTATTGGTCCAACTCAATTGGATATTGTTAATTTTCTCATAATCTTTGAAGGGAATAATTTACCATTTATTTTATTTCCCTTATAACCTCTAACAGGAATAATTGATTTATTTTATTTTATTTTTATGTTAATTCTTTTTATTTATTATTTATTTATGTTAGTTTGCTTTATGTTTATTTATTTCATATATTATTTATTTACGCTTTATGTTTATTTATTATTTGAAGAATATGATTACTTCCGGAATAAAATATACAATGAATTGTGGCTATTTATGCCTAGAATTGTGGCTATTTATGCCTAGCAGATAATGCAAGTACTCATATTGTACTTAAGCATAAGAAATATTTTTCCCATTTAAATGCAAGGGGAAAATATGAGTAGTATTTCTCAAAGTACTAAAATATCAATACTTCGGAAGAGCACTTGAATGTTTATCTCTGATAGATAATCGACTTGATATGATGTGCTATATTTTATATTTTTCATTCCTCGAAGTGAATGATACAAAGTACACATTTTCATTACCTGAAGTAAATGAAACAAAGCACATTTTAAAAGGTGCAGAATTATGCATTTCTCGATTAAAATGCAAGATAATAATGTGAGTACTATATCCGGAAGTACTAATATCACAAAAGGCTCTGGTTGAGCAAATATGTTATTGTCAAATGGAACTTTATTCCATATTCACATTGCGTTATACTCGTCAAAGTCATAAAGAGAGCAATATGAGTTCGCAAAATATCCCCTTAGAAATTATAGATAACATATGTTATCAATTGGCATTTGAAATAAGCCAATATGGATATAAGTTCTGGTAGCCAAAAAGTCAGTTGAAAGCTCTAGGAGAGCTATATATTGCTACCAAAAGATAATTTCAATTGAAAGCTCCGAAAGAGCTAAATATATTCCTATTTAAAGGAACAATTTTGATGGTCGTACTAGACATGTACGAGTAGGATTGAATTACATGTTATGGTAAACAAGAAGTTTACAAATTCAGAGATATATACACACATATATATAGTTGGCATGATCGGTTAGACCATCTTGATCAATAATGGTGCAGAAATTATTGAGATTTACGTGCACATGTATTAAAAGAACCTGTAGTTCTTGTGGTGCTTATTCTCAAAGGAATGGATTAAATTTCACTTATTAAAAAACGTGAAGTTCTTGTGTTGCTTAAAGGAATTGATTAAATTCCACTTACTAAAAGAACGTGAAGTTCTTGTGTTGTTTGTTCTCAAAGGATATAGATGATCCCACTTACCAAAAGAATTAGAACTTAAAGTTCTTGTACTGAAGTTAAGACTGTATGTCTTGCATATCTGAACGAAATATGGGTCTATATATCCACAAATGTGGAAAGTTTTATATGATTTTAGTAGATGCATTTACATTGTTTTATCGACTTACAACCAGAAGTTTGTGAGATTGATTCTAAAAAGATTCAGATTATGCAGTTAGATTATTCGTCTTGAAAAGCTAGTAGGTTTATATTTTAGGCTATATCAGTTGTTACAAAGCCTATTGATTATAAAAATATAGTTTAGCAAAATTTCAATTGGATGCCTCCTATTTAATAGCTAAACTATGAGAACAAAAGAGTTATTATTTATATGGTGTTTCCATATAGCAACACTTATACGCATCAAGCCAACGAGTTATAATAAACTCTCCGTTATGATTGGTTTTTGGTCAGAAACCATACATTTCCCATTTTATGATTTTTGAATGTGCGATATGAATTGCTCCACCACAACGCACAAAATGGGTAAATAAAAAGGGTTGAGAATATATATTGAGTACGAGTCTCCTTTTATGTTTAAATTCTTAAACATTAATTGGAGAATCATTTATGACATGATTTTTCTCAACATCAGGGGAGATAATAATCAGCTGGATAGAGGAAAATGAATTATCATTATCTAGATCCTCGTATATGAACTAGAAGTTCATAAGATAATTCATGTTATTACATGTCAACTGCCAGACATATTTACTGACCCAATGAGAGTAATTAAGTCTCATATACCAGCTGAAATGCTCTAAGTTTAAATTACATATTAGAGCGAGAGAATGTAAATCATGCCTGAAGCATGATAGTTGAAATGGTTCCAATGATCAAAATTCTCGTAAATAGAAAGTAATATGAGATGGTCATATATTGGAGGCGGGTGCTCCTGAAGAGACCCAAGACATAACAAATAATAAAACTCTATAAGAGTTTCAGGTACCTGAAATAAAGATTGAAATCTTGAAGAGATCTCGATGAGTTATGTCATTACGAGAATGGAACCAGAAAATTGGAAAGTTGTCGACAACGATTTTACAAACAATTTTACATAAAATACTTCTATAGAAGTAAAGAAAGAAATCGAGGATCTTGTATAAAATCTATCAGAAAGTATAGATATTGAATTGGCCAATGTTGAAAGACGCTTTGAACTTCTAAAATAGAAGTATTTGGACCAGCAGTCCAAACACCTAAAGGTGTAATGCAAGTGAGGCACAAATAAGTAGTCGTAAATACGACTTGAACTATGATTTATGAAAAGTTTTAATTACTTTGGCAGTTTTGAAAATTTTACACGCGTCTAATTATTTGTGGATCCATATTTATCCTTGAAGGATCTAAAATGCTATAAGCATTTGAAAATTTCTGAGGAAATTTATTTAGACATGTCTCATGAATATTTTGGCGCATTTGGTATAATCGCCTTAGTGAATACTAATTGAGAAAATACTATAAGAATGATCAGATTTTCTTATGTATTTTATAAAGGAGTTTGGATCAAGATCCATTATGATAATTTTAGAACTCCTAAAGAGCTTCAAATTGGAAACTCGTGAAGTACTTTCAATACAAGTACTTGAATCTTGACATCAAGTTTATCTCGACCTGAAGATCGAGCATTTTTATATATTTCTTTTGTCTAGCTGAAAGAATCTTAAAGAAGATTCAATATGAATAGAGCATATCTATTGAGTATCCCAATAGTTGTAAGATTGTTGGATGTGAATAAAGATAATTATATCTTTTCTTGGTCTTGAAGCACTATATATTAGTTGGTCAAGAAATATCTATGAATATACAAAGATCATTACATTTAGATCTTCAAACATTCGTTGATGCCTCCTCAAATGTCGTAGAAATAATTGTTATGCATGAGGCAAGCCAAAAAATGTGTTTGGCTAAGACTATTGACTCAACATATCCAAAAGATATGTGGATTTACTTTTACAAGATATGATAAAAGCTATCTTGTGTGAAGATAACGCAAGATGTATATCTCAGTTTGAAAGTGGATACATCATGAAACATATTACTCCAAAGTTTCATCCCTCACGATCTTTAGAAAAATGATATTCAAGATTAAATTATGAAGATTCAAAGATCTTCTGTGATGTTTGCATGAGGGGGAGTAAATACGCGTTGCACTCTTTTTCCCTTAACCGAGGTTTTGTCCCAATGGGTTTTCCTGGTAAGGTTTTTAATGAGGCAACATGTTATGTGTATCAAAGATGTGTGTACTCTTTTTCCTTCACTAAAGAATTTTTTTTTCCCACTGGGTTTTTATCTTAGTAAGGTTTTAACGAGGCACATTATCTTCATAGACATCCAAGGGGGAGTGTTATGAATATTTATCTATGTGGATGTCTATCATGATTAGAACTTTATCAAAGGAGTTTGATTTATTTATTATTAGGAATATTATCTCTATGAATTAGAGTTTAATGTATTATGTACTTCTTATGCCTATAAATAGATGATTCATTGAAGGCATTGTATACTAGTCTATATTTGAGAATAATACAAATCTCCCTCTTTCTCTCATCTCTTTGTTCTTCTTGTTCTTATTCTTGTTCTTCTTTATTTTATTCACAACAATTAAGCATTTTTAGGAAAAGAAATATTTTTTTAGAAAAATTAGTTTTTATTAACTTTAAAAAAACATTACTAAAGCTTGATATAAAATGGTTCAAAAAAAACAAAATTTTTAAAGCCCAAAAATTTGTTCTTTCTTTAAAAAATTGGATTAAGGCCCAAAAACATCTTTTAAAATCTTTCCTTGATTCCAATGGATCAAACTCAAAAGTGAAACAAAAATCAAGCATGTTCTTGGTGTTCTTCAAGAATGAATAACACCCATTTTATTTTTTCCGAAAATCAACTAAAAAACTCAAAATTAGTTTTAATTCGAATAAACAAATACGGGTTTAAGAACAACTACTTTTCAACACTACAAGATAAAATTAACATCAAATTAACAAATTAAGAATTAAAACTCATAATAATAATGAAAAACAAGGGAAGAACATATTACCAAAAAGATGAACTTGCTTTCTTTGATTCCAATGAATTTGATTACAACTTCACCGGAAATTCAAACTTTTCTTCCACAAAACTACTAAAATTTCTAAAGCTTTTTAATGATTCTTTTTTTCTTTTTTTTCGGATTCTTCTTGGTGATCCATATATGAAAATTACAAGGCTTTTATAGGTACAAGAATGCTTGATCTTCGAGCAGAAATCCTTGATTTCTTTCCACAAAATCCGTTTCGAGACCCTTAATCTCAAGCTAACACATCAATTCAACCTTTTTCTGATTTTACAGATAAAAATGGCTCGAATTTAGGGATTTTCAGATAAAAATCTCCCTATTTTCGAATAGGGTTTGACCTCTTTTTACTTTTTTGTAGGTGACCGGCGGTGAGAAGATGCGGCAGCGACGACGACATTGTGCAGTTACCAGCGATGCTGGTCGGTGGCGGTTGAAGTGGGTCCGAAATCAGCTACCATCGCGACCTTGGCCAGGCATGTCGCGAGCCATCACCGGGGACGTGCAACGCGAGTCCCGACAGTCATCAACAACCTGCACCACGGTGAGGGAGCGACTACGGTCGCTAGTGTTGCTCGACGACCTCAGACGCGACCCAGCAGACGTGAAGGCGGCACGTCAACGGTGAAGCCGAAAGGTTTGGGCTGCTGGGAGATGAGCGCGTGGCTCACACACGCGCTGGTGATCCTTGCCTTATCCTCTGGATTGATCTGGATCGTTGGATTTTACACAGATCCTATGGTCGTGAATAAGCTGCGCATAAGAGGGAAAAATGGTTAATTAGGGTTTTTGTTCCTCATTTTTTAGGCCAAATGGGCTAGCAATGTATCATGGATCTTATTTTTTAAAATTAATAGATTATTATTTATTTACAATGGACTCTCTTTTTGGGATTTGTATCTAAATAATAATAATAATAATAATAATAATAGTAATAATAAGAATAATATTTACAAATATATATAATAAAATACAACAATTTTAAAAAAATGAAAATGATGAATTTAGGTGAAAATTCGGTGACAACAGTTGCCCCTCTTTGTTGATCTTTGTGAAACAGGGATAGAGCAAAGACCAAAAGACACTAATTTTCACCGATTTGCTGCTTGGTTCCATTCTCTTGATGCCCGAACGGATAGGCATGTTCTATTCTCTAGATGCCCGAATAGATGAGCAGATTCCATTCTCCAAATGGCCGAACGAATAGGTTGGTTCTGTTCTCCTTATGCTAGAATAGCTGAGCTGAGTTACATTCTCCGAATGCCCGAATATATAGGCTGATTCTATTCTCCTTATGCTCGAATAGCTGAACTAGGTTCTATTCTCCCAAATGCCTAAATTGTTGAGCTGGGTTCTATTCTCCCAAATGCTCAAATAAATAGGCGGATTCTCCTAAAAATTCCATCCCTCTTATGCTTGGATGAATAAGCGAACATGCTTTAAAAGATTTAATCCTCCTTATTCTTGGATGAATAAGCAAACAGAGTTCAAAAGATTTCATCCTCCTTATGCTTGGATGAATAAGCAAAACCTCAAAAGGTTTCATCCTCCTTATACTCGGATGAATAAGCAAACAGACTCCAAAAGATTTCATCCTCCTTATGCTTGGATGAATAAGAAAAACCTTAAAATATTTCACCATCCTCATGCATGGATGAATAAGCAAACATTCTCTTTCCTCCTGAACGGATAGGTGAATCTTCTGAAAAATTTCATCCTCCTTATGCTTGGATGAATAATCGAATTCCATTCTCCTTACGCCTGAACATATAAGCGAATCTTCTGAAATATTTTCATCCTCCTTATGCTTGGATTAATAAGCGAACTCCATTCTCCTTATGCTTAAACGAATAAGCAAATATTCTGAAAAATTTCATCCTACATATGCTTGGATGAATAAGCGAACTCCACTATCCTTACGCCTGAACATATAAGCGAATCTTCTGAAAAATTTTAACCTTCATTATGCTTGGATGAATAAGCGAAATCCATTCTCTTTACACCTGAACGAATAAGGGAATCTTCTGAAAAATTTCATCCTCCACAAGCTTGGATGAATAAGCGAACTTCTGAAAAATTTCATCCTTCTTATGCTTGGATGACTAAGCAAACTCCATTCTCCTTACGCCTTAACGGATAAGTGAATCATCTAAAAAAATCCATCCTCCTTATGCTTGGATGAATAAGCGGGTACTATTCTCCTTGTGCTCGAATAGATAAGCAGATCTTCTGAAGAAAAAAAATTCATCCTCCTTATGCTTGGATGAATAAGCGAACTCCATTCTCTTTACGCCTGAACGGATAAGTGAATCTTCTGAAAATTTTCATCCTCCTTATGCTTGGATGAATAAGCAAACTCCATTCTCCTTACGCATTAACGGTTAAGGGAATCTTCTGAAAAATCCCATCCTTCTTATGCTTGGATGAATAAGCGGGTTCTATTCTCCTTGTGCTCGAATAGATAAGCAGATCATATGGAAAAAAAATTCATCCTTCTTATGCTTAGATGAATAAGCGAACTCCATTCTCATTACGCATGAACGTATAAGCGAATCTTCTGAAAAATTTCATACTCCTTATGTTTGGATGAATAAGCTAACTTCTAAAAAACTTCATCCTCCTTATGCTTGGATGAATAAGCAAACTCCATTCTCCTTACGCCTGAAAGGATAAGTGAATCTTCTGAAAAATTTCATCCTCCTTATGCTTGGATGAATTAGTGGGTTCTATTCTCCTTGTTCTCAAATAGATAAGCAGATCTTCTGAAAAAACTTCATCCTCCTTATGCTTGGATGAATAAGCAAACTCCATTCTCCTTACGCCTGAACTGATAAGCGATTCTTCTGAAAAATTTCATCCTCCTTATGCTTGGATGAATAAGCGATTTATTTTTTTGAAAGGTCCTTCGTGTACCTGAAAAATGTGATATTTAATGCAATTATGATGTGCATGCCCCTAGGGATGCCTACAACATGAATGTATGTATCATTTCTTTTGCTTTTTGAATTCTTTTTCTCATAATTATTTTCTACGCATTTGCTCACTCAATCCATATAAGCAGTTATACTTTTTCACTATATTTTTCCGACTCATGGAAAACATTTGATCTTTGCTCACTTAAACCAGTGATCTTGTACTCCTAGCTGGAAGGACAAACTTCTTCAACTATCATTGCTTCACCATTCTCATTCTTCATATCTCTTTGCTTCATTGAAAACATTCGATCCTCGTAGGCAAATGTCTCAAGATCTACTATCAATGTGGTTGATACATCAATGTTGAGTGAAAGGATTCCTTGTGTTCTCTTGAAAGCTTCAAGTCTTCATATGCCCTTAAAACATTAGGCATCTTTAATGCTCCTTGTGAATTCTCAAATTCTTGCCCCTGTAGGACATCTTGAATTGCTTGCATGTGAAAGCTTATTTCCACCTTGAATATATTCGAATGATGTTGACGCTTT
This sequence comes from Hibiscus trionum, assembly GCA_030270665.1. Classification (NCBI taxonomy): domain Eukaryota; kingdom Viridiplantae; phylum Streptophyta; class Magnoliopsida; order Malvales; family Malvaceae; genus Hibiscus; species Hibiscus trionum. The sequence goes on along the minus strand of BSYR01000026.1, from coordinate 30,598,026 downwards.
AATCTCTTCCTCTCGTGCCTATTTCTACTAAGGGCCTGAAATCATTAGTCAATGTAGACTGCCCCCAATCTGATGGCATCGTTTACTTATCAATTGCAATCCTATCTCTTTTCATGCTTTTGAGCTTTTGCCTCTTATATGTGGATCTTTTTTGATAACATGACCCACTTCAAACTCTTCAATGCACATGCTACTTCTTTCTCCTTTTTTTACCTTCCCATGCAAGGTGATGCCCTCGTTCAAACTGAGGTTCAATTGTTTTCTGATGAGATGAAAACATTCGTTCATGGTCTCCTACAGTTGAGATCAATACCAAGAAATCTTTTTCTTTTCATGAATCTATGTCAGCCTACTTGTAAGATGCAAGAAAAGGCTAGAAATGATAGTTCAAAGGAAAAAGTCATAACAAACGCAAGAAAAGGCTAAAAAAATGGGGATCTTAAGAAAATAGTCATGGCAAACACAAGAATAGGGCAAAGTCAGATGCCCCAAAATTCAAAGCATGAATGATTCAAGAATCCCTCAACCGGATAGTGCCCCATTTTTTATGGCTTTCTTTTCTCGCACACTCCCCAAATTTAAAATTTCCCATTTTTTAATCTCAATCAAACATTAGAAGCTCGAGGTCCCTGAAGAAAAGTTCACTCATTTAGGCGGAATGTGTTTTGAAGACGAACTCTTTTTCTCAAATATTCATGTGTGATCCAAATGGTCTTTTAAGGCTTGTAATGTAAGCTAGGCCCAGGTTGCCAAAGAAAGGATATAAAGGCTCAAAATCATATTTTAAGGGTGATTAAACCAAGGATCAACTTTTCCTGATGAAATCATTGTTCTTCTTCTTTTATTCTTTGGATCACTCCAGACTACCCATTTTGGGTTTTCACACTAGAGTTCATTTCCTTTTTTTGGCATACGTCTCATTTGAAGGATTTATTTCAAAATTTCCTTCGCATTTCTTCTTTTTTTCTTTATTCTTTTTCATTTCCTTTTTCTTTCTTCTTTCTTCTTTTTCTTTTTCTATCCTTTTCCTTTTCCTTGTTTTTTCTTTTTGTGTCCTTTTCAATTTCTGTTTAGGACATTTACTTAATTCGTCGTGTTTTCTTTTGTAATTTTCATCATTTTGCCCCCTAGTGTGGGGAGTGATCCTTGGTTAGGGTTTAAACACAATAAAAATAATATTAGGCTCAAAGGTGGACAACAAATGGATTTTTCTTTTTCGTGAAGGGAAATGAAGGAATTCCAAATGTTATTTCACACACAAACATCGTTGAAGAAAAGCCGTCTTCAGTTGGTAGATGTTTTAGAGTTATCACTTCATTCAAGGACCCTAACATCAATGTCTGAGAGGAAAATACACTCATAATCTATATATGGGATTTCCCCATTAATCTTGAACACACATTTTGCCCCTCTATCTCAGGATTAGTGTAGAGTGTTTTAGTATTCTCTAAATATGAGCGCAAGTGCACACTCATGTCAAGTAATAGTATAAAAGATATCATCTCCACAGGGATTGGACAGCTTGACTCGAATCGTAACTCCTGCACAAAGGAAAATTAAATGCACAAATAAGTTGAATTGTTTAAGAGGAAAAAAAATAAAACACAAGTAAATAAAAGGGAAGAAATTAGATTGATGGCATGGGCCGGGTTATGTTGTTGTTTAGTGTGAAACTGCGTTGAATAGGATAAGTTGCTTTGTGCTGCCAGACTTCACTGCCTTGGCGAGGGATGGCAGGTAGGCTGTTGTGACGCTCTCGCTACCCCGACAATGGAATGGAAGTGTGTCTCGGCGACGAACTCGGTATAACTACAAGGCTCGATAGAATGCTTCGAAAGTGATCTCGCTTATGTCTAAGTCAGAATGATGTTGATACCCACTGCAGATAATATCAGTTGCGGCCTTAATCGTGCAAAGACAACAATGTTTGGTTCGTTCTCTTTTAGCCGCCTTAAACCCTAACTTATGTCTAGGCTGGATTGATCAACACTTGATTAAGGTGAAGACTATACTTACTCCTTTCGTGAGTTCGAGTCTCTTGATACCGAACAAATGGATAGTAATCAACTAATCTTTCGCCTTAATTGAAAACTGTGAAGAATATGGAATAAGAAAACCTTGAAGTTTTATTTGCAAAAACAAACTTAAAATCCTAAAAAACCGTTCTCACACTAATTACAACATAACCGAAACCCAAAGAGAAGTTTAAAACATAATGGCGGTAAGAAAACCTAAACTATGCCTAAGGGAAAACCTAAGTTGTTTTGAAGTAAGAATACATTGAGTATATATAGGCATTAGCTAGGTCAAGTCCTTTTTGAAGTATATGTCTTCAAAGTAGCTTTTGCATTAAATGCAACCTTAAATTCTGACTTCTTTGAGTTGAATGTGGACTTCTTCACGTTACCTTGCTCCGCAAGTAATCTCGAATTCCTCCTTCGACGCCTTTGCCTACTGATACAGTTATCGGAAAATTGAGGGGACAACGTCATCAAAATCAGGATTTTTTGCTCTACAGATCACACTCATGTTCTCCAATTCCTCAGTTTGCTGTCTTGGGCGGCAGGTAGGGCGGCGGCAGCTACTCGGCACCTGCTGTCTTTGTCTAGAACTGCCTCAGTATAGCTCCTTGGTTTGTTGCCTCAGCATCATGTCCTCAGCTTCTCTATGCTTCTATCAGCCTCTAGTATATGAATCTAAAACTAAGCTAAAACAATACCTTTTCTTTACCAAATATAAGATAATAAATAAAAAGCATGGCCAAGTAAAGAACACTGTAAAATGCAATGCATGATCGTAATTATGCCTAAAATGTACTTAAAACATCAATAATATGATATGGAATATGCATGAAATATAGAACTTATAGAAACTTTACACACCCCCAAACTCGAACTATTGCTTGCCCTCAAGTAATGCAACCTAAATATACTTGCCCTTTTAAACTAATCGGAAAGAAAAATTCTGTTTTAAACTTGATTTAATACCTGAAGGCTGTGGCACCTATCATTAGATTAGTGAGAGGGGAATAACATGAATTACCTCATAATTAAACTATAATACCAGTGAAGTGTGTGTAGAACTGTGTACAAGCTGAATCTGATGAATATTCTAAGTAAACAGAGATGTTGTCATGATATACAAGGTTTCTGTCGAGACAGCATAATTAAGCACAATTAAATAAGCATGGCAATAAGGGCTTCAGCTTATCACAACTACTCTTCTCGGTCTGAAATTAAGATAGGAGCAAATTACAAAACCCCGAACCCATGGAGTAGAGTCATCCCCTGAAGACTTTCATTCACCCATGCTAATATTTCTGTCACTTCAAGAATTTCAGATTCATAGACTTTGGTAGCAGCAGAGTGTCCTTGCACATGATTCTTCCTAGAGCCTATTTCGGGCACCTCTAGGGATAGACAACATAAAATTTTTCTCTTGCCTTCCTTGGCAGTGCTTTTGTTTTTTTTCTTCTGTTTGTTGTATGCCGCGGAAGCTTCGTGCAACCATGTTAGAATTTTACAAATAATTCAACAGGCTATGTTTATCAGAAACTCAAACAAATTCAGCAAGTAACATTAGTGTTTTTTATTTTTGGCAATTATAGAAAAAATCCTATGTTTACTTCATTCTTTTCCACCAAAATTAAGTTCATTTTAACTTGGTGCAAAAATCTAAAGTCGACTATCCTACCGTAGGCACAAGTTCTAAAAAAAATTCTTTTCAATTAATTTTTATTAAGGCAAGTACATAATGCAACCTAGAATGCCCTAAAATATGCCTAAATAAAAATAATGAGTTCCAACCCTCCCAAACTCGAGATGGGCATTGCCCTCAATGCACAAAATCAAAATACAAAATAAAAACAGAAAATACAATTAAGATAAAAATAGAAAAATAAAATAAAGAGAAGAACAGAGAAAAAAACTCTAGAAATTGGCTGAGGGTTGAGAGAAGGCTTGGGTCTTGGCGACAGAGGAGAAAGAGGAGGATTGGATGACAAGGTGGTGGTCGTCAGATGCCCGGGCGGCAGACTTGGCTGGTGATACTTTTGTTGTCTGCAGCGGCTGGACTCTCTTAGGAGTTGGGCGAGGCTCTTCATGAGGTTGTTCTGGAGGGGATTCGCTCTACTTGAATTTTATCTCCTCGTCCACTGGCTCAGGGGCTATGATGTGTCGCTTCCTCTTCCTTGTTCCTTCCGTTGTTGGTTCTGCCGGAGGGTCGATCACTATTGAGGCTGATGCTTCTGCTGCTACTGCTGTTGCTGGTGGCTGGTCTACCTCGTCGGAGGAGGAGGTGTTGGCCACCGTTTCTGCTGTGTAGACTGGGGAATGTTGTTGCTGATGCCGCTCTAGGGAGTCTACCACCATGTTGGAAGCGAAGGTGGCAGAGTATGATGGGTAGTGCGTCGGAGACGGCATCTGGAGGTGAAAGGCGGCGTGGCGGGAAGCTACTTTTGATGGTGTTCCTTTGCTGGGTGCAGCTGCAGCAGCGAGGTCAGTCGGGAAGGTTGGCAAGGTGGGGCCGTTGTCTGGAAATTTTTGAAGGAGATATGCCACAAAGGCATCTTGGACCTCCCCTACGTACTTCATGAAGGTCAACTGTTGCCGTACGATCTGCTTGTTGCTGTCAATGAGGGTGCGCAACAGAGTGAGGACTTCATTGGTCGGGGAAGCTTCAGTACTGCCGGAGGCGGCTGGCTGGGCGACAGAGCGCTGGCTGAGGGTGATGGGCTCTGTCTCATGGGGCTGCATCATCTGCAGGCGAACTTTCCTGGTCCACCCCTCCTTGGTGGCTGTCATCTCATCTTCTGGGTCGGTTGGGACGTTGAAGTTGGCACAAAGGCCTGTGATGAGAGATGGGAAGTACAACCTGCCCTTTGTCTTGCGAAAGCAGTTATGGATCTCTATGCATATTATCTCTTCAACGTTGATGGGCCGGTTCCCCATGATGTTGTGGATGAGTGCAAGGCGCGGCCGGTCGACAATGGAGTTGTGGGAGGTGGGTAGCAGACGACATTTGATGAAGGTAATCCACAGCATAGGCTCGTGTAGCAAGTGGTGGCGTTGGACAGAGCCGCCATACTTTCCTGCCAACCACGGTGTGTTGGGCTTGCATAGCTGGGCCTTGAGTCTGTCGTAGTCGGCAGCCGTCAGTGACTGCCTCCATTCCTCGTGAGGGTTTTCATCCATATCTAGGCCGTAGAAGCTGTTGATCACGGCGGCGTTTAGCTTGACAAACTCCCTTCAGACATACACGAATGGCAGCTCTGGGCGGGGGTGATGGACATAGAACTCTCTGACCAATGTGATGTTGGCCATCTCTCGTTGTCGTGCAAATATTTCCCATCCCTTGTCGTGAATTGTTTCGAACAGGGCGGGTTGTAAACCAAGGTCCCATGTTTGCTTCGTGTAGTGGAACCCTCGCTCCTCCCATATTGCTTGTTTTGCAAACTGCATTTTGTATCTTTTCTCATTTTCCTTGGAGCAAAAACGTTGGAAGGTGGATTTTGTTACTGATGTTGAAGCCATGTGTGAGACGGTTGGAATATAACTGAGACTTAAAAGAAAATATTGTGAGAAAAGAGAGTAATGGATTCAAGAAGAATATAGCAAGGAGGTTAAAGTAAAGTAAATGAATGGGGTGAGTAAGGTTTAAATAGAAGCTGCCGAGAGCTGTCGGGGCGACATTAAATGTCCAACGGGCAAGTTGTCTCGCGCACGGTATGAGATTTCTGCCCGTTATTTCTTTAGCCGTTGGCAGCTAGTCATTAGCAGACAACTAGTTGTTACGCACTGTTTGCGATGGGCCGCCCTTGGCTGTCTTGGCGGTATGGTGGGCGGGCTCCATGTTGGGCCTTCTTCTTGATCCAGCTCTTTTATTCCTAAAGCCTGAAATAAAAATAAAGGTAATGAAATCTTAAAATAAATTTTGAAAAATTGAAAATGTGGAAAATAAATTCAACAAATATAAAATCTAAAAAGAATAAATTGCAGAAAATTAAATTTTATTCCTAAAACATAAAAATAAAAATAAAGAAAATAAAGATAAAAATAATTAAGTTATGTTGGGAGTGTATTTGGGTGCGTCTCCCAAACATAACCACTTCCTGAGGTGGTGTTTCTTGTCTTTCCCTCCTGGGGTTCTCTTGATCTTGAAGGTGGTGTGCTACTGGGTCCTTCAGCCTACCCTTGGGTCTGCCTTGACAGCTGTTGTCTTGGCCTGTCTCTGTGCTAATTTTGGAGACCTGAGCATCTGAGCATCCTCCCTTTTCCTTTTCTGAGGGTTGTAACAAATTTAACTTGATGCTCTGATTGTCTACCCTTATGATTAGCTCCCCGTTCTCCACATCTATTAGCGTTATGCCCGTGGCCAAGAATGGTCGCCCAAGGATGATTAGGGCGTTTTCATCGGCCTCACAGTCTAAAATGAGGAAGTCTGCTGGAAAATAAGGCTGCCCACTCGTACTAGGATGTCTTCAATCTTGCCCTTCGATTGTACAAATGAATGGTCAGCAAGTTTCAGCATAATGGAGGTAGGTTTGGCTTGCCCAATTCCTAGTTTGTCGAAGACTGCCTTAGGCATCAAGTTTATGTTGGCTCCTAAGTCGCACAGGGCTTTTGTTTTGTGCTTGTTGTCTATTCTGCATGGTATAACAAAACTGCCCGGATCTGTTTGCTTGGGCCTCCTAGTTGTTCATCCTCATCTTTGTCCTGTCCATGAATGACTCAGTTTTATCAATAAACTTATTTGTACAAACAATAAACTCACTAGTATTAGACATAAAAGTTTGAAGAGTTGCTTCTAGTGAATTATTGTTTTGTGGTTGCTGAGCTTGCTGTCTGGACTGGTTTTGCTGGTAGCCTCCCTGTTGTTGTTTTAGATTGGTAGAATTTTCAGTATTGCTCTAGGAGAAGTTTGGATGATTCTTCCAACAAGGGTTATACGTATTCGTGTTTGGCCTGGTGTTCCTCTCGTATCCTCCCATGAAATTGGCAGGTGCGGTACATTCGGAGGAGTCGTTGTTGTCCCCACACTCATCGCAGAATTGCTATATAGCCTTGGCCTCAAAGACTTTCCCAGTGGGCTTTACCATATTCATAACTAGCTCTGTCAACTTTTCGAGGGGGCATTGACATATTCTGAGACTTTCACTTTGTTCACAACTGTTGTCCACCTAATGTCGCCTCGGCGGGCTGTTGGGTACTTATAGTCATTTTTGGCAGCTTGGTTCAGGATCCGCAGTGCCTCCTCTGGTGGTTTGTCGAGGACAATTCTGTTGGCTGAGGCATCCATCATCATTCGAGTTGGGTAGTTTACCCCATTGTAAAACATTGACACATGTGTCCAAGCCAGAAAACTATGAAGCGGGCATTTATTTAACATGTGTTGGTACCGCTCCCATGCTTCATACATTGGCTCATCATCCCCTTGTCGGAAAGTTGTGATCTCGTTTCTCAATCTGTCTGTGACATTAGATGGGCTGAAACAATCCAAGGAATCCTTACACAGCTCTATCCATGTGTTGTGATCATGTTGGCTGGTTGTTGAACCACTGTTTGGCCCTATCCCTCAGTGAATAGGGGAATAACCTCAGCATTAGCACATCTTGGCGGACTCAATGTATTTTGAAAGCTCTACAAATGTCCAGGAATCCTCTTAAGTGCTGCCGAGCATCTTCTGTGGCAGTCCCTCCAAATTTCCCCAACGTGTTGATCATGTTAAACATCACGAGCTTTAGCTCAAAGTGATCCGCCTCAATTTCAGGTTTTGTCACTGTAGGAATTAAAAATGAAGGTGTAGAAATAAAACTAAAAATTAAAAGCAAGTAAAAAAAGGTGCAGAAATTAAAAATGAATTTCGCTGTTACCAATCCCCGGCAACGACGCCAAAAACTTGTAGAGCGTTTTAGTATTCTCTAAATATGAGCGCAAGTGGACACTCCTGTCAAGTAATAGTATAAAAGATATCGTCTCCCACAGGGTTTAGACAACTTGACTCGAATCGCAAGTCCTGCACAAAAGAAATTTAAATGCACAAATAAGTTGATTTTTTAAGAGGAAAATAAAATAAAACACAAGTAAATAAAAGGGAAGAAATCAGATTGATGGCATGGGCCGAGTTATGCTGCTGTTTAGTGTGAAACTACGTTGAATAGGATAAGTTGTTTTGCGATGCTAGACTTCGCTGCCCCGGGGCAGGATGGCATGTAGGTTGCTGTGACGCTCTCGCAGCCCCGGTAGTGGAATGGAAGTGTGTCTCGGCGGCAAACTCGGTAGAACTACAAGGCTGGGTAGAACGCTTCGAAAGTGATTCTGTTTATGTCTAAGTCAGAATGCTATTGATGCTCTCTGCAGATAATACCAGTCGCGGTGTGAATCGTGCAAAGAAAACAATGTTTGGTTCATTCTCTTTTAGCCGCCTTAAACCCTAACTTATGTTTAGGCTGGATTGCTCAACACTTGATTAAGGTGAAGACCGTACTTACTCCTTTCATGAGTTCGACTCTCTCGATACAAAAAAAATGGATAGTAATAAACTAATCTTTCGCCTTAATTGAAAACTATGAAGAACATGAAATAAGCAAACCTTGAAGTTTTATTTTCAAAAAAAAAAAACTTAAAATCCTAAACAACCGTTCTCACACTTATTACAACATAACCCAAGCCTAAAGAGAATTTTAGAACATAATGGCGGCAAGAAAACCCAAACTATGCCTAAGGGAAAACCTAAGTTGTTTTGATGTAAGAATACATTGAGTATATATAGGCATTAGCTAGGTTAAGTCCTTCTTGAAGTAGAAGTCTTCAAAGTAGCTTTTGCAATAAATGTAACCTTAAATTCTGACATCTTTGAGTTGAATGTTGATTTCTTCACGTTGCCTTGCTCCGAAAGTAATCTCGAATTCCTTCTTCGGCGGCTGTGCCTGCTGCTACAGTCATCGAAAAATTGAGTAGACAACATCGTCAAAATCAGGATTTTATGCTCTACAGATCGCACTCCAGTTCTCAATTTCCTCAGTTTGCTGTCTTGGGCGGCAGGTAGGGCTGCGGTAGCTACTTGGCAGCTTTTGTCTCTGTCTAGAACTGCCTCAGTACAACTCCTTGGTTTGCTGCCTCAGCATCATGTCCTCAGCTCCTCTCTCCTTCTATCAGCCTCTAGTACCTGAAACTAAAACTAAGCTAAAACAACACCTTTCTTTACCAAATAAAAGATAATAAAAAAAGCATGGCCAAGTAAAGAATACTGTAAAATGCAATGCATGATCCTAATTATGCCTAAAATATAATTAAAATTAGCAATAATATGAGATGGAATGTGCATGAAATATAGAACTTATGGATACTTTACAATTAGATTCAAGAATCATTCATGCAATCAATAATAGGGAATCTGCAAAGAAAATGTATGCTTGAAAAGAAATGGATGAAGAATGAAAAGAAGGGAAAAAGAAGAAACAAAAATGAGGAATGTTTTCCACTTGAAATAAAATGCATCTTTAAACAAGTAAATTGACATAGAAGCCCTTACAAAAGATCCCTAATGCTTGCGGGCCAAAGCAAGGTGTTGGTTCTAAGCATGACCCCAACTGTCTAGAGAAAATTAAGCATTATTCCATGAAAGCACGAATCTCGGCCAATCTTGCCTCTAATGATTTCGTGACAAAACTTTAAACGCACTCGTCATCTTATTCTCTCTCGAGTATTCCACTTCTGATGGATGCCAATATCAAATATCCATTCATGACCATGTCTACAAAACCTTCGGTCGCGTGATTTAACATGTAGTCATAGAAATGTCCATTTAAAGTCTCCACAAACATTGGAGTAACCTCATTTTCCGACAGTGGAGGTTGAACTTGGGATGCCACATCTTTCCATCTCTGGGCATACTGGCGGAAGCTCTCATTGGGCTTTTGTTCCATATTTTGCAGTACGATCCTGCTTGTGGCCATGTCTGTTACATACTCGTACTGTTTGAGGAATGCTTTTGACAGATCTCTCCAAGTGTGTATGTTGACTCGACTCAGTTGAGCATACCATCGGATAACATACACATATAGTCTGTCTTGGAAATAATGGATCAGCAACTTCTCATTTTCTAAACACGGTGACATTTTCTGGCAGTACGTAATCAAGTGCGCCAACGGGCATGTAGTTCCATTATACTTTTCAAAGTCAGGGGCCTTGGACTTTGGTGGAGCCACCAAGTCAGAAACTAGACTCAAATCTTTAGCATCCCTGCCACCATAAATGCTTCCTTCATAATAAGATTTAATCATTTCCACCAGCTTCTTGTAGCGGTCTTCCTGTTTCTTCTCGACCTTTGCCATGTCAGTTTCATCATTGAGGTTAGGCATCTTGGGGCTGCAAACCTCATCGGTGTTGTCTTCAGTACGTGTAGAAGATTCTACAAAATGGGGTGAGATCCTGACTTTAGGTGAAGCCACTTCCTTTTGTACGAAAGCCATCCCCGGGAAAGTGTTGGTGTCTTCTCTCGCTTCTGGGTCTTTGAACCCAAACATGGCTTCGATTTGGTTGACTATTTTCCTGTCTAATAACTCAATCTGTTTCTTCAGATCATTTACCATTTTCTCAAGCTTATCATGTATGCTCTTCTGATTTGTTTCCAGAATTGTCAATCTCTCCTCAATGTTCATGGCTCGAGTCGTGTTTGCGCGAGATCTTGACTACTTAAATGGAATTTTCTAAAATTAATCTTTTTATTATACATGTATGAATGCAATGATCAAAACATTATTTAATGCAAACAAACAAAAAAATGCATGGAGGCAAATATACATATGTAAAAGCATGAATGCAGGCGAAGGGTCATCAATTCTATTAAGGTGTTGCTCTAGATGGAGCTTCCATTGGACGAAAAAGGTCCTACGAATGTGTCTCGGTCTGAGTACTCATTTATTTCATCAACCTTTGAGGCCTTGGTCCCACCTTATCGATCTTACGTAGGGCGAAGAAATGTAGCTTCCTGACGCCACAGGGTTTGCTACGTCTTCAATTTAGGATGTCATGCCCTTATCAAACTCGTCTCGCTTCTGGGTCCTCTTAACGTTGCCCCTAAATCGGGTAGACCAAAGATCATTTTTCAAATTTTGCTTGGTTGGACCGTCGAGGTGGTCCTATTGCTCTTGCGACTTCTGGTATTCTGCTTGGTGCTGATGCGAGCATACTTCGATTTTTCCACCGTGTGACCATTCGACAAATTCTCATTGTTTGTGTGTTGTCTTCCTCCTTTAGGTACCTTCCATTCATGGTATAAGCTTTCTCTGATTGAGCAACATGCTTTTAAAATTGTTCCCCTCAGATATGGGATGCATGCAAAAAATAAATATGCCACAAAAACAAAACAAAACTCAAACACAAAAGGTTAGTAATAAATATGCTACTAAAACAAAACAAGACTCAAACACAAAAAGGTTAGTAATAAATAAATATGCTACAAAAACAAAACAAAACTCTCACAGAAAAATGTTAGTAATAAATAAATATGCTACAAAAATAAAACAAGACTCACACAGAAAAAGGTTAGTAATCTTAAAAAAAAAACAGAAACAAAACCTAAAAGATGCATAATAATTCTGGGCCGACATTCCAACATTTCAGGACATGTCTCCATGGATTATTCTTGCGACTCAACACCCTAGGCTTTCCGCATGGCTCTATTAGGAGTAGGCTCTAGATTCTCAAACTTGTTTTGGTTCTAAAGGGTACCCGAGCTGTCCTTGTTGTCCCCTACTAAAGGCAGCAAGGTCCTTGATTCTCACCCATTACAGGCTTCAAACGAATCCAATTCAACTGAGGAGGACTCACCACCGATGCCTTCTCGAAGAATCAATATCCTTATTGTAGATTGTCCATAAGTTCTATATTTAGTACACATTCATGCCCTTATTATTACTGTTCTTAAGCTCATTCAGGCATATTTAGGTGCATTGCATGCATAATAACATTATTTGCTCTTTTACCACGCTTTTATTGAATATTCTATATTTGGTTAAGAAAAGATATTGTTTTAGTTTAGTTTTCATTTTCAAGTGTTGTAGCTGTGTAGAGGAGGAGAGGACAGGAAAGTAGGGAGAAAAAAGGAGTTGTACTGAAGCAATTCCAAAGTGCCGCCAAAGTCGCCGCTGCAGCAGCATTATCACCGACTGCCGCCCATGCAGAAGTTAAACAGACTTAGTCAAGATGGGTTGTGATTGAAAGAGGACAATTTCTTGAGTCTAATGAGCCCAGTCTTGCAATTTTCTGAAGCCTATAGCGGCTTGGAGAGCTGATTGAAGAGGGATAAGTAAAGTGATTTATCTTTATTTGCTGGAGAATGCAACGTTCAAAGAGTCCACATTCAAGTCTAAAAGGAGTCAACATTTAATGTAAAGTTATTTTAAGGACTTCTACTCCAAGGAGGACTCAACTTAGGCCAAGCCCTATATATACCCATGATTGTAAGGGTATAGGGGCATACGTAGATAGATAGATCTCGTTCAAATTCTCTATTAAGGTTTACGTTTTTGTATGTAAAGTAGTTGTGAGAAACGGTTGCAATAGTTTGAGTTGTTTTGGAATAAAATACTCTTCATTTTCTTAATTCACGTGCTTCACTTCCTTCAATTAGTTCCAAAAGTCAAGTTGAGGAAATCCATTTGTCGGGCACGAGAGTGCCAAACTCACGAAAGAATTAAGCACGACCTCATCATGTCGAGGTGTTAACTAATTCGGCTTAGACATAAGTTAGAATTTTAGTGGCTAAAATGAGCAACCAAACATTGACTGCCTGTGTTAGGTTTACGCTAAGATTGCTAGGTATTGCCTACTTCACGAAGTAACAGAATTCTAGCCTAGATATAGGTAAGATAACTTCAGAAATACTTCGCCGAATTTGGAGTATCTGCCAGACTTGCCGCCAGGACTTCTCTCTATCTCACCTGCCGGGACAACGAAAGTTGCAAGAGAAGAGTTCCGTTGTGGCAACGAAATTTGCCTCCGCCAAGGCAGCAGATCATGGCAGGGCCAAACACACTTAATTTTTACAACGCAGTCTACACACTACTGAGCTACAACTACCTGGCCCTATCTATCAACCTAATTTCTCTTTCTCTTAAATTACTTGTGTTTTTACTTTTATGCTTTTTAATATTCAGAAATTTAATTGTGCAATTTACTATTTTCTTGTGCAGGAAAACACTCATAGAAGCCGTTCCAATCCCTGTGGGAGACGATATCTTATATACTATAATATGATAGGAGTGTGCACTTGCGCTCATAAATAGAGAACACCCAAACGCTCTATAAGTTTTTTGCGTCGTTGCTGGGGATTGGTAACACCAACTGCGTTTGAATTCATGCACTTCTACTTTTATTTTTTGCATTCAAATTTCTGTTTATTCTATTTTCAAAAAACTTACGCTTCTTGCTTGTCTTTGGAGTATGACCAGGGCAAACCCTAATTCTAAGCTCGTATACAAAGAAGATACCGATAGGAAGGAGAAAAAGGGAAAAGTGGTCTGCCAGAAAATGGAAGCCCACCAACCCAACCCAGACACAGGCCCAACACCCAGCCGCCAGAGCGGCAAAGATGTTAGCCAACACCCACTTTAGGAGAGGAAGGACATACCTAGACAAAAAGCCAAACACAAAACCCTTAGGACGTGGTTATGTGTGTGAGATGCACTTCCCAACATAACCTAATTTTTATTTTTAATTTATTTTTATGCATTAGGATTAGATTTAATTTTTAATTTCCACAATTTTATTTTTCTTAAAATCTATTTAATTTTCACTTGTCTTTATTTAATTTTTGCATTTAATTTATTTTAGGTTAGGAATGAAGGCAAGGCAAAGAAGGATAAAGAATAAAGGAGAGGCCCAACCCAGCGGCCAAGGAGGCCCAAGGACGCATAACGGGTAGATTAGAATAACGGCTAGCCGCAATAGTTACATTTGCAACAACTGGCGGCAATGGCCATCTGGGTAACAACTAGAATCCCATAAAATATGCCGAAATTATTACCACCCGTTGGCAGCGTGCCCACCAAGGCAGCGGAGAGAAGCGGCTATATAAGGCCAACTATTCTCTCCTCATTCTTCACTTTTCTCTCTCTCTTTTTCTCTCAATTCTTCTTGTCTTCTTTGCTTTCAAGATCTCATCTACGTTATTTTCATGTAATTTCTTTCTTTTCTTTAGAAAACACAATCGTTCTCACAATTATGACAGCATCAAAACCCACAACCTCATCCTCCAAGCCAACCTTCCAGAGGTTCTTGAATTCTGACGTAGCGGCAACCTATCGGAATCACTTTGCTGAGCGGAAAATTTGGGAAGAGTTAGGCTTCTAGTACACAAGGCAAGAAGGGGATCTTGGCCTTGAGCCCAACGTATTTGAAAGGGTCCACACATTGGGATGGCATATTTTTTCACAGCAGCCAGAGGAGGTAAACACCAACGTAGTTAGGGAATTTTATGCCCACAAACCTACCCTGGGAAACCCATTCATCTAAGTTCGCGGCGTGGGTGTTAAGCTCACGACGGCAACAATAAACAACTTCTACGGAATAGAAATCAAAGAGAATCCGCACGAAAAATTGAGTTTGGGTCTAACGGCATCATACTACGAAAAAATTAAAAGAGAAATCTACCAGCCCAACGCCAAGTGGCTCACCGGCAAAAATAACGGCTCAGTCAACCACCGCAATTTGCTGCCAGAGGCCATTCTTTGGAGTAACTTCGTCCAGCGCCACCTAATTCCCACATCGCATGGTTCCACAGTCAATAGGTCGCGGCTGGCCCTAATCCATAGCATAATGAAGGGGCGGCCAATCAACGTTGGGGAAGTTATACTTGAAGAAATCTATGCTCACGCAGCCAAACACAACTCCAAGGCACCCATCGTTTTCCCCTCACTCATCACTGACCTCTGCGCCAATTTTCGTGTACCGCCACATCCCAAAGATACTATCATCGCCGCCAAGGAAGGGTGGAAAAAGAAGGCTCGCCTCTAGATGATGCAAGAGCCAGAGCCTGAAACGCCAACAACTGCCCAGCCGCTGCCCAATCCTGCCACCATCTCGGTCGCATCAGGCAGTACTGATGCTACCCTTTCTTCCGCAATGATTCCTCTGCTTTGAAGCATCATCGAGAGCTGCCAGAGAATTGAGCAGAAACAAGTAATCCTTACGAAATACATCGCGGAGGTGAAAGAGGCCTTTGTGGCCTACTTGCTGGACAAATATCACGACGCCGACACAAGGTTGCCAGCCTTCTCGTCGGAGTTAGTAGCTTCTAAACCAACTCATATCACACCTCGACCAACTGCCACTCCAGCCGTAGTAGACAGCGAAGGACCACACATCCGCCCCAAAAGAAGAACCTCGACCACTCCCATCCAGCCATACAACCTCACATCCTCCTCTGATTCTGAAAAAGATGAGACCTAGACAGAAAAAGAGGATGAGACTACCGTCGCCGCCCCAGCAGCAAAGGAGACAACTACCAAAGAGAAAGTCGAGGCATCGGATTCATTGAACAAGGAGGTATCTGATTCCGACGACGACGAACCAGCCGAAGCAGCACGGAAAAGGAAGCGGGCTTCCAGTGCGGGTGAGCCTCAAGGCGAAGAGTCTGAAACCGATCCAGAAGCGCCACCTAAAAGACCCACTCCCAGCCCCATACATCCACCACGTGGCCAGAAGAAGAGCCCAGCCGCCAAATCTCCTGCCTCATGCCGCCTCGTCCTCCACGCCTCTTCAGATTCCTCCTCCGAGGTAGCATCAGAAACGGAGGGGAACTCCCCTAGTTTATATCACCTTTTCTTTATTTTTCTTTCTTTTTGTGTTTTCTTTTAATTTTATGCTTTCTTTTTTTCTGTTTTTACTTTATATTTTGTGTAAGGCATTGAGGACAATGCCAACCTTGAGTTTGTGGGGGTTAGTCCTCTTTGTTTTCTTTTAGTTGCATGTGTAAATTCTGCCCTAGCACATAATGAAATAGAACATCTTAGCTTAAAAACTTGTGCCAATTATAGTTAGCCGACTTCCATATTCGCACCATGCTTAAAATCGAACTAAATCATGGGAAGAAACATGAAAAGTACTTTGAATTTTTTTTAGTTGCCAATTATTCTTACACTGTCTGCTAAATGCTGAGTTTTGCTTGAGTTATAAGTCTAACATTGCCTGCTTAATTTAATGAAATTTCTTAATAGGATGCAGGATTGCCGTCGCGCCAGCACAAGGCAGCTAAGTCCAAGTAAATACCCTAGAGGATCCCGAAACAGGCTCTAGGAAGGATGCTTAATACCCTAGAGGTGCCCGAAACAGGCTCTAGGAAGGATCATGAGTAAGGACACTATTCAAAGTCCAAGTATCTAAAATTATTTGAAGTGACAGACAAATTAGCAAGAGTGAATGAAAGCCTTCACGGGATGACTCTATTCAAAGGGTTCTGAGATTCGTAGTATGCTCCTATCTTAGCTTCAGACCTGGAGAATAGATGTGAGGAGCTGCAGACTTGAGGCCATGATCAGAAAAAAGAGAGGAAAGTAGTGCTTAACTCTGCTGCCATGGCAACAACTCATATCCTTTTTTCAAATTTCAGTATTTTTAGCATTTTTTGTTTACTTAGTATACTAAACATGTTTAGCATGAACACAGACCTGCACACACTGCACTGGCACTAAAAATTTAAATTCTAAGTTATTTCATGCCATTCCCTATCACTAAACATAAAATTGGTGCCACGGCCTTGAGGTAAGAAATCAAGTTAAAGGCTAGGTTTCTGTTAATTTTTGTGCAAGGGGTAGGTTTACTAGTTAGGTTGCATTGCTTGAGGACAAGCAATAGTTTGAGTTTGGGGGTGTGTAAAGTGTCCATAAGTTCTATATTTTGTACACATTCGTGCCCTTATTATTACTGTTCTTAAGCTTATTCAGACATATTTAGGTGCATTGCATGCATAATAATAGTATTTGCTCTTTTACCACGCTTTTATTGAATATTCTATATTTGGTTAAGAAAAGATACTATTTTAGTTTAGTTTCATTTTCAGGTGTTGTAGCTGTGTAGAGGAGGAGAGGACATGAAAGCATGGAGCAAAAAGGAGCTGTACTGAAGCAGTTCCAAAGTGCCGCCAATGCCGTCGTTGTAAAAGCATTATCGCCGACTGCCGCCTAGGAAGAAGTTAAACCGACTTAGTCAAGATGGGTTGCGATTGAAAGAGGACAATTTCTTGAGTATAATGAGCCCAGTCTTGCAATTTTCTGAAGCCTGTAGCGGCGTGGAGAGCTGATTGAAGAGGGATAAGTAAAGCGATTTATCTTTACTTACTGGAGAAGGTCCAAAGAGTCCACATTCAAGTCTAAAAGGAGTCAACATTTGATGTAAAGCTACTTTAAGGACTTATACTCCAAGGAGGACTCAACTTAGGCCAAGCCCTATATATACGCATGCTTGTAAAGGTATAAGGGCATACGTAGATGGATAGATCCTGTTCTAATTCTCTCTTCGGGTTTAGGTTTTTGTATGTAAAGTAGTTGTGAGAAACGATTGCAATAGTTTGTATTGTTTTGCAATAAAATACTCATCGTTTTTTTAATTCATGTGCTTCACTTCCATCAATTAGTTCCAAAAGTCCAGTTGAGGAAATCCATTTGTCGGGCACGGGAGTGTCAAACTCACGAAAGAATTAAGCACGGTCTCATCATGTCAAGGTGTTGACTAATTCGGCCTACACATAAGTTAGAATTTTAGCAGCAAAAAGAAGCAACCAAATGTTGACTGCCTGTGTTAGGTTTACGCTAAGATTGATAGGTATTGCCTACATCACGCAGTAAAAGAATCATAGCCTAGACATTGGTAGGAGCACTTCAAAATTGCTTTGCCGAACTTGGAGTATTTGCCAGACTTGCCGCCAGGACTTCTCTCCATCTCACCTGTCGGGACAACAAAAGTTGCAAGAGCAGAGTTTCGCCATGGCAGCGAAAGTTGCCGCTACCTCAATCCGCCATTACTCGCCAGGGCAGCAGATCGTGGCAGCGCAAAATACACTAAATCTTTACAACATAGTCTACACACTACTGAGCTACAACTACCTGGCCCTATCATTCAACCTAATTTCTCTTTCTCTTAAATTACTTGTGTTTTTACTTTTATGCTTTTTAATAATCAAAAATTTAATTGTGCAATTTACTATTTTCTTGTGCAGGAAAACACTCATAGAAGCCGTTCCAATCCCTGTGGGAGACGATATCTTATATACTATAACTTGAAAGGAGTGTGCACTTGCGCTCATAAATAGAGAACACCCAAATGCTCTACACTTACGAAGACAAGGGAATGAGTCTCGAAGGTACTTGCTAGGCTTATACGAAGAATCAATATTCTTACATGAGCAAAGCGTATTCCCCCCACTTAAACGAACGAGACAAAGCTCGGGAATAAATCTTGAAATTAAGTCTTAAATGCGTAAAATAGTTATATTCATTTAAACGGATAAATAAATAGAATCTATCATGAACTTGCAAATTCCATATTTTTTTAAGAAGAAACTTTTTTTAAAAACCATTTAAAATCAATTTGTGGCATGACCCTCTTTTGTTTTTATTAAAAAAAACAAAAACACTTCTCCAGCAGAGTCGCCAAGATGTCGCAACCCTTTTTAGGAGGCTTCGACTTTTGTAAAACTTAAAAAACACGGAGTCGCCACCAATCTTTTTGAAAAGTGTGATTGGATCACTTAAAAACAAGTTATTTTAAAAAACATTTTGTTTTAATAAAACAACTATTTTGGTCTACGAAAACCAAGGAAACGGGTTTGGGGGTCGGTTACGCGTGGGGAAGGGTTAGCACTCCCATGACGCCGTACCTAATTTATTTTAAAAAATATTTTCAAAAACTGGGATTTGCAAGTTCACGAAGGTTCGACTTTACTTTCCGTTTAATGAATATTAGTCTATTTTAACGGTCTTATCGCCCGGGAGATGAACTTTAATCACCGCCAATATTTCTGGCGCTAACTCGTCATTTTCGTTTGATAAGACATCGCATTAAATTAATTTTTCACCTTTTCAAACAACAAAGAAATTTAGTGCGTCGAACCCTTTTATTTTTTTCAACATTTGAAATTATTAACCTAAAAAAAGTCTAAGGATTTTACCTATTTTCAAGATTAAAATTTATTAAAGTGTTTTTTATTTTCTATGAAAATATATTTTATTCTAAAAGAAAGGCTCTATCTAAGGTTTTTTAGACCCTAAACCCTAAGGCTAAAAACGAGAAACAAACAAATTTTATTTATTTATTTTTTCGATAAAGACATTTATTTACAAAAAATGATCTCTTGATTTATTATTTGAACATTAACTTCAAAATTTATTAAGCGTTTTTAGGAAAAGAAATATTTTTTAGAAGAGTTAGTTTTTATTAACTTAAAAAAAACATTACTAAAACTTGATATAAAATGATAAAAAAAAAACAAAATTTTTAAAGCCTAAAATTTTGTTCTTTCTTTCAAAAATTGGATTAAGGCCCAAAAACATCTTTTAAAACCATTCATTGATTCCAATGGATCAAACTCAAAAGTGAAACAAAAATCAAGCATGTTCTTGGTGTTCTTCAAGAATGAAGAACACCCATTTTATTTTTTTCCAAAAATCAACTAAAAAAAGTTCAAAATTAGTTTTAATTGGAATAAACAAATCTGAGTTTAAGAACAACTATTTTTCAACACTACAAGATAAAATTAATATCAAATTAACAAATTATGAATCAAAACTCATAATAATAATGAAAAATAAGGGAAGAACATATTTCCAAAAAGATGAACTTGCTTTCTTTGATTCCAATGAATTTGGTTACAACTTCACCAGAAATTCAAACTTTTCTTCTACAAAACTATTGAAATTTCTAAAGCTTTCTAATAATTTTTTTTCTTTTTTTTCGGATTCTTTTTGGTGATCCATACATGAAAATTACAAGGCTTTATAGGTACAAGAATGCTTGATCTTCAAGCACAAATCCTTGATTTCATCCCCTAAAATCCGTTTCCAAACCCCTAATCTCAACCTAACACATGAATTCAGCCTTTTTCTGATTTTACAAATAAAAAATGGCTCAAATTTGGGGATTTTCAGATAAGAATCTCCCTAAATTCGAATAGGGTTTGACTTCTTTTTCCATTTTTGCAGGTGACCGGCGGTGAGGAGATGCGGCAATGGCGACGACGTTGGGCGGTTACCAGCGATCCTGGTCGATGGCGGTTGAAGTGGGTCCGAAAGCAGCTACCGTCGCGGCCTTGGCCAGGCATGTCGCGAGCCATCACCGGGGACGTGCAACGCGAGTCTCGACGGTCATCAACGACCGTGCACCACGGTGAGGGAGCGACTACGGTCGCCAGTGTTGCTCGACGACCTTAGACGCGACCCAGTGGACGTGAAGGCGGCACGTCAATGGTGAAGCCGAAGGGTTTGGGCTGCTGGGAGATGAGCGCGTTGCTCACACGCGCGCGGGTGATTCGTGCCTTATCCTCTGGATTGATCTGGACCGTTGGATCTTACACAAATCCTATGGTCGTGAATAAGCTACGCATAAGAGGAAAAATGGTTAATTAAGGTTTTTTTTCCTATTTTTTGGGCCAAATGGGCTAGCAATGTATCATGGATCTTATTTTTTAAAAATTAATAGTTTACTATTTATTTATAATGGACTCTCTTTTTGGGTTTTTTTATTATTATAATAATAATAATAATAATAATAATAATAATAATAATAATAATAATAATAGTAATAGTAATAGTAATAGTAATAGTAATAGTAAGAATAATATTTACAAATATATATAATAAAATACAACAATTGTTTTAAAAAAATATGAAAATGTTGAATTTAGGTGAAAATTCAGTGACAACAATATGAATATGTTTTGATTCTAACAAGTGGCATCGAACCAGGTTATGTCAAATAATTAAGATTTTAATTTTTGGGTTATTAATTTTCCATTGTTTTATTTGTCGATTTGAAATCCATTGTCCGTGTATTTATGGTGATATATGTTTGGTTGTTGCATGATATTCCGTGGTTGCAATATTAATCTGCTATTGGAATTTGAGTTTTAGTTGGTTGTTAATAATCGAAAATTGGATTTTAAATTACGGTTTGTGCGTTTTGAGATTTTCGATTGATATATGTATTATTTAGGTTGGTTTTTCAATCGGCAATATGTGATTGTTTTTCAATTTACTAGATTTTGGGTTTTAGAATCAATTGAATTTACTATCTAGTTTTGTACTGATTTTAAGATTTTACTTGAAATGAATATATGTGCAGTATATTATGTTTTGGTTATGAAATTCATTAATAATAAACCAATTTTCTTGAATATGGATCTACCCTTAAATTTTTTTGTATGGCTTTTACTTTAGTAATCGCATATTCAGTTTACTGTTATAAAATATATATTTTATTTAAAATATATTTTATTCTGTTGGATCAAAATTTCAATTTTGATCATTGGGTACTAAAATAAATTTTTAAAAATAAATAAATTTATATTTTAGCTATGTTTAATATTTTAGTCGATTAATTGAAACACAATGTCACCATGAAGTTTCAAGCCTACCACTGTAGGGAAACAAAAATGAGCCTCCATTAACAACATTGAAAACTTGAGCTGCGTCCATCCTACACCAGCAAGTGTGAAGCCTACCACTACACCTGGATTTGACATTTTATCAGTAACAAAATAATCAGATTTATGGATGCTATAAGAGATTAAGAGTTGGAGAGAACCAGTGATGAAAGGGAACGTGACCCATACGCCATGTCTGCAACCAGAATTTGGAGCTTGGGTTTCACTATCAATGGCATCCATTTTTGTGATGGTTTAAATTCTTGAATTATTGGCATGTATTGGTCTTAGATAATGTTTATAAAGTTGGGATTGTGGTGGAATTATCTTAACGTCAATTTCCCGGTCCCACCGGTGAGAGAGACATGAAGTGATTAGAAATTTTGTTTAGTATAGAAGTAACGACGCACGCCGCTAAACATCATTAACCTGCACACTATTATACTCCATTAAAATTTTAATAATTTTTAAATTATTATCAAAAGGGTTTAACAGGTAATTTAGTCATAATTTTTTTACCAAATTTAATTATCTCTATATTTTTAATATTAATAGAATTAATAATTAATATTAAATTATTATTAATATATTATTTTATAAACCATAACCTAAAAAACCCTAAAAAAGATAAATCTTCATCTTCCTGGTGTAATGGTCTAAAATTAAGGAAGCAAAACATTGTCATTTGGCTCCTTATTAGTTTAAGTTTTGTTTCTTGAGTAGTAAAACACTGAGTTTTGGTTTAGGCATGTAGTTTTGTTAAACGTTACATTTAGCGTAATAGGGCTATATGGTCTGAAGCTTTCTTTTTCATCAGTTAGAAATATATGAATATTGAGTCTCTTCTTCCCCAAATTCCCTATTCTGTCGTCTCCCCTTGCTCCTCTATCTTCATCCCCTTTTATAATTCTTCTTCTCTGTTTTGAACTGTTACACCTGGGAGTCTGTGAACTGCCCCTTCGACACCGTCAAGCTCGTGCACGATTTTGCTTTGATTTATAAGTTGGTGAAAATAAGGATGTTTGTTTTTGCTTTATATGAGTAATCAAGTGTTTGACAATGGATGAGGAAATTAGTTGCGATGGTGGGTACTTAGTACCAAATGAGTTGGCATTCTCTAACAGTACCAAATTCATAAAAAAAAACCCTAATTCCAAACCATAAATATAATTTTTAATATTGAAATTAAAGAGTGAAAAATATTAACTCAACAAGTGGTCCAAGTTGAAAAGCGTATGATGTTCATCCGAAGAGATCGGAGTTCAATCACAAAGTCTGCAAGGTGTGTTTGCCTTGTCCAAGGGTTACGAATATCTATGAACGTATACTACTTTGTAATCACCTTTAGACTATTAAAAAAAGAGTGAAAATATGACTAATTACTCGTTAATCCTTTATGATTTTAATAACAATTTAAAAGTCATTAAAGAAATTAATACTATATAACTATTTGTTGTGTTATTGATGTTCAACGGTGTGCATCGCCCGTTCTAGAATTTACATTTTTGAGTCAATTTACATTTTAATTAGCCAAAAGCCCAACTGAAACCAAAATATCCTATCCTAAAGGCCTTTCCTGCCTAAAATACATGCCCATTTGGCATCTCAAAATCGGTAAAAGCCCAATGAAACACATTTGTGTTTCTTTGCCCCGCCAAAATTGTAACGTGACGACCATTCATTCGCCTTTTCTATTTCACACGAATTCTTGTCTCCACTAATGTCAGCGTTGACGCCAGCTATAAATAGCCACCTGGAGAGAAAAAAGTAATTAATAACTAATGAATGTGCAATTAATTGGGGGCAATAATTGAGGAGTGAGGGAAACTGAAGAGTCATACCAGAAAGCCGAACGGTCGCCGGAATAGCTCACTGAAAAGGTCGCCGGAGTACATCGAACCTGCCAATCAATAATGCAAAAAATGTCAAATTCGAGTCTTAAAACCCTAAAAACAGTAACCTAAACGTAGATCTAGAGCCAATCAGAAAGCTGAAATTAAAGTTTTGAATGCTTATCTTGTGCCAAATGTAGCCGGTTTTAGAGATCTGAAAGTTTAGGATTTATGGAGAAGTCGAAAATGATAGGAGAAGAAAGTTTTGGTTTCAGATAGGTAGTTTAGGTGGGGAAGCAGGGCGTTTTTGATGAAATGGGTAGCAAATTAGGGTTTAGGCTTGAAAAAGGGAAAAAGGAGTTTTAGGTTTCCGGCACGGAGGCAGACGGCGGCTAAAAATTTCTCAGGCGGCTGAGCATAGAGACCAGAAGTTGTAATGGCAACCGGAAGTTGTAGGGATAGTCAGAGAAGGTGGGCAGAAAGGTTCCGGCGATCGGAAAGAGGACATGGATGACCGGTGACTGGAGTCGCCTCCGGTTGGTAAGAAACAAGTGGGGTTAAGGTTTCATGTCGGTTGAAGATCTAGGGGAGATAACGGTTGAAAGTGGTTTGAGTTCTTGAGAAAATGATAGGTTTGATAAAAAAGAAACATGAATTAGTGAAGGTTAGGTGTTTGTGGCAGATCAAAGATAAAAAATGAAGAACAAAGCAAGAACAAAGGGGTAAGAAATGTATTTTGATCCGAAAAACAAAGAAATAGAAGTTTTTATGTGTTTGAGGAGATTGAACACGAGAAAAATGAAGAACTGAGATGAATTTGGGGATAAATGAGGTGTCTCAATCGAAAATGGGAAGAAAATTATGGGTTCCGGTGTTTCAAGAGAGAGAGGGTGTCGAGTGAAGAGAGAGAGAGTGTCAGGTCTAAATGACTGAGCTAGCTCACGAAGTGGGTATTTATACCCTTTGTCAAACGATGTCGTTTTGGCACCAGGTTGGCTCGACCCGCGAGATCTAGTCGGGTCGGAAAAAGAAGATCCACGCCCTACTTTCCGGGCTTCATGTTTCGGGCTTTAAACAATTGATTTTCTCTCAATTTAGTCCAAAACCTTGTAAATTGGCATCTGAATTGTAATAGTAATTCAATTTAGCCCCTCTTTCTTTAATTATGTAGTTTGATTAATTGCTTAATTATTTGTATGATTGCATAATTTCCAACTAAGCATGTAGTATACATGTTTAGGAGAATTTAATTCATCTAATTAGGTGTAACGCCCCGAGTTTGGGCTTAGGTGTTTTGCGAGTCGGGTTGGACTGGTGGAACCGGTATCGATTGTTCGAACCGTTAAAATATGGTTCAGGGAAATCAAGGTTCGGGATGGGATAAAAATATGATAAAAATTCCTAAAATCCTCTAAAATTATATTTAACATGATGGTTAAATCAATTTTACAAAACGGATTTTCGAAGGTATACATTTTGGGCAGTGACCAAAATGTAAAGCTTTAAAAGTTGGGAAAATGTGTTTTTCAAGAAGAGTAAAAAATCATAGAATCTTTAGGGAGCTACTTGGAAATTAAGCCTTTTCCCTAATTTGACATGTGTTTTAAATGGTTTATTAAATAATTAAAAAGGCTTTTAATTGATTAAATTAGAAGTTAGTTAATCGATTAAAATGTTTTCACGATCATTTTCATTTCTCTTCTTCACTTCAGCCAAACACTCTCCATTTTCTCTCAAATTTCCAGATTTTCTTCACTCCTAAGTTTTCTTTTGATTTCCAACTTTTTCCTTGGTGATTTCTCTCATTTTCCTTCAAGTTCTTTTAAGCTATTCTTGCCGAATTAGAGAAGAAGCAATGATTGGAGGTAATTTTCATGCTAACCCTCTAATCCAGGTTCTTTAATGAAATTCCAAAGATATTTGGCTTTTTATTAATGTTTTTAATTAAGGTTTTGTTGTTAGTTTGGTAAAATATTGAAATCTTAATAGAAAGTGATTTAAAGTGTGATTTTTGGAGTTTGATTGATTTGGCTTGTTTGAGATTATTTCTAAATGAGTTTTGAAAGGTTTTGGTGTTGGAATAGAGTCTTAATCATAGAGATCCCTAAATCCTTGAGATCCTTGGTTTTTGAAGTGTTTTTAGTTGGGTTTTTGGGGTGTTCTTGTGGAATCCGAGTTGCTGGAGGTATAATGATGGTTTTTGGTTGTTTTTGGATGTTGATTAATGCTTAAAATGTGTTAGATGTGTTGGAAGATGGCTGGGCTGAGTTTGGAGGTCAATCGATTGAGTTTTCGATTGTTTCGGATGAGTGATTTGATTCGTTAGAGCAGGGCTGCAGGATTTCTTTTGAATGCTGTTGTTTTAGATGCATTTTAATGCATTGAACCCTTGTTTAAATGTGTTGAAAATAAGGGATAGTAATCTGGAATTAAACGAAGTGATTTTAGAGGCTTCGGACGATCGATAGTTGCGTCAGCAAGTGTGGTTTCGCGAGTCGGTGAGCGGAACTTGGTTTTCCAGCATGGAAACGTTTTAGAAAAGGTTTTGGGAACTTAGCAAGAGCTTGAAACACTTTACTAAGTTCGGAAGTAAGTAAAGAGAATTTCTCTCTCGGATTGTGCTAGTTTGAGCCTTTGGTTACACTTGATTTTCATTGCATTTAGCTACTGTTTTGAAGCATGTTTTGAGAATGTAAATGAGTTTGATGATGCCATGTGGTTTAAGGATGCACTACGTAAGTGATCCTTGTATGCATGTGTTTTGAAGCATGGTTTAATGCTTGAGTTATGACTTATCATGAATGTTTTTTTAAAAACAGTGAGGTATATGTGAGTTATGAGTTATATTGGCAAGTGATGTTGAATAAAGTGTTTTATAAATGAAATCGGATATAATTAGCCGACTATTGCACTATAAACAAGTCGCATTGGATGTTGAGGGGTTATGATTGTACAAAAACCTCCATCCAAGTACCCTAACGATTGAGGATTGTTTAATGTTGCAACGGTTGAGGGTAGCTCCCGAGTGAGAACCTTGTGTGTGTCTTGTCTCTTGTTATTGGGTTATACATCAACCAATAAGTGGTGTTGAGGGGTTGTGATTGTATCGAATACTCCACCACGAGTGTCACAACGATGGAGGGTTTCTCTCGTGTGTGAGCCTTAAGATGCCCGTAGAGTGTATGAAAGGTATGGGACAACCCTTGGTAATCCGTGTATCCGATATGTTTTGAGAATGTTGTTTATCACTTGTAAGCCAATATAACGAAATGAAATATTGTGGAAAATGTGGTTAATGCATATTTTGAAAGATGCATGTTTTGCCTTAAGCTTAGCATAATGGTGTCTATGCTTGGAAGGCTTGGAATATGAGTAGCAATGGTTTAATTGCTGAAATTTTATGGTAAAGTGCATGATTTGTCAAAAGAGGCATGATGGTTTTGAAAAGGTTGAAAAGTGGTTTTGTGCATTGATGATGTTGTGCTTTTGAGCAATCCTCACTAAGCTTGTATGCTTATGCTCTCTATGTTCATCAATGCAGACATTTAGGTGTTGGAGGCAGTATCTATAAGGGATTCTACCCAGACACGCTTTAAGAGTATGTTGAGTTCATGAACTAGTGTAATAAAAGCAATGGGGGTGTTCGATGCTACGAATGTTATTGGTTTAGTATTTTCTAGTTTGGGGCAAGTTTTATATGCATATTTGGTTGTGTAAATGACCTTTTAAGTTTTGGTTTGTGCTTGAATTTGGATTCTGACCTTTTGGTACCTTTAACTCTTAGGAGGCGTGCCTCTAGTGCTCTTGATATTTTTAATGATGCTATGGTGATGCCTTTGTTTCGTATGCATAGTGTTTGAGGTATTCTTGAGTTGCCAACATGTTTGGGCATAGGTCGGGATGGTTTGGGATGGATTAAATTGAATTAAATAAGCTTTTAAAAACATTGCAGGCCAAGGTGTTTCGAAACACCCTTGCCTATTTCGAAACAGTGGCTTGAAATTGCCTTGGTGTTTTGAAACGGTGAGGCCTATTCCGAAACATTTTGCCTCTGTGAAACCTTATTCCGAAACATGTTTTAAAGGGGTTTCGAAACGAACCCGCGTATCGAAATGGTCACCTGTGTTTCGAAACGAACATTTCAATATCGGGCTTCCTGTTCTGAAACGTCCGACCCTTAATTCAGTTTTTGAATTGTTTTGGGTTTCTGTTCCTTACATTTTTGTCCCTGTTTGCCTTGTATGCAATTGGATGGGTTCTTGAGGTTATTTTGAGCTAAGATTTTACCGAGAAGCATATAATGAACCTAATTAAAGATTGGTAACCCGAATTTGGTAATAACCCTTACGATTTGTCAAATTTACAAAATGGTCCCTAAACCTTAAATTGGTTATAATCAATGGATGATTGTGATGTTGTTTTATCCGCTGCTTGTGTGCGTACACATAGGAACCTAAGTTGCATCTAGACAAGAAAAAAAGGTCATTTATTGAGGTAAACCTTCGCGGTTTACTTCAATATTCCCCATGTGATCCGTTCGGTTCGGTCTATCGGCTAGGCCGGGTTGATGGGGTTACATTTGGTGGTATCAGAGCCAGGTTACGAAAGGTTGGGATGATGGTAAGTTGTTGGTAAGTGATTTCTGATGTGGATATGTGTTTTGGTGATATTTGCTTTGTTAGGTGGATGTCTTAAGTATGTTTATGTTGAACATGTGATAGTGATGTTTTATATGGTGATTGAATATGAATGGGCGCAGTTATATATATATGTGTTGATATAATGGGCTGAGTTTTGATGCTTGTAATGCATGATGGTTGTGACATACATGTGGTATGCCTTATGCTATGTTGGGGGGGGGGAATTGGACTGCATATTGCCTTATTACCTAGTGAACTATTTTAAATTGGTTTTGGAAGTCTTGGAATCATTGTTAAGAGCTAGCCTGATCTTTTGTTTGTTTTATGTTCATGCTTTAATGTTAACTAGCACAATGGGACCGAGACGAGAGTTATATTCTGGAGCAGTTGCCCCTGCTGATGGGCAACATGACCATGAGAATGAGGTTCTGCCTGGTGGAAACTTACTCCTCACCCGCCACCACCACCTGGGGGTGAAGAGAAAGGGCAACACGGACATGCTGGTCTGGTGTTGGGAGATTTGACGCCTCTGGTACAGGTGATGACAGGAGCATTCCAGGCTGCTGTTGCCAGAGTGCATGTACAAGAGCCTGCTGCTGGGTAAGTGGGATTCCCATTAAGGTGCTTGAGGAGTCTGGGAGGAGTGGAATTTCGTGGATTATCTCATGAGGCGTCTGAGGCCTGGATGGCCAGTACGACACGGATAATGGATAAGATGGGGTGCAATGATGCACGAAAACTAGGTTGCGCAATGTCGTTATTGTATGGAGATGTATACACATGGTGGACGACTGTGACCGCGAGTTTGGAGCCGGAAGAGTTGGATTGGACGTTCTTCCAGTCTGCTTTTAAGAGAAAGTATCTCAGAGTTAGATACTTGGATGATAAGAAGAGGGAATTCATGTCTCTGGTTCAAGGGAACATGACTATGGCTGAGTACAAGGTCCAGTTCGTACGACTGAGCCAATATGCTCCGGAGTTGGTGCCAAGTGATTGGCATAGATGTGACCGTTTATGACATGGCCTGGTGCAGGATGTGAAGACGTTCATGCTAGCGACATATTATACAGATTTTGGATGTGCTCGTCACTCGAGCCAAGTACATAGAGCAGAGCTTGGGTTTGACCTCCCGAGGGGGTGGTTCCAGTTTGGCAAGAGCGTTGCTGATGCTGGCCCTTGTGGTGGAAAAAAATAAGAGGAACCGGGATCGTAAATATCAACCTGCAGCTAGGCGAGGTAACTTTGGGCGAGGCGCACCAGCCCAGGGCAACATGCAGATGCTTGAACAGAACACAAGTTGGGCGTGTGGTTCACGTGAGCATTTGAGGCGGGATTGTCCTCGTGCAGCTCGTGAGGTGCAGGCTCCTATGGTTGGGGCTTATTTGTGTTGGAAATGCGAATCTGCTGATTACATGAGTCGTGAGTGTCTCCTATTAGCGGGAGGTGTTCAGGGACGTGCACCTGTTGCTGCATCGTAGAGGGGCCGTGGGCGTGGCCGTGGCCGTGGCAACATCTAGAGGAGAGAGAGGATGGGTAGAGAGGTGTGACTCACGTAGTTGCTGTTCAGCCAGAGGGACGTGGTCCTGCAAGGGTGTATGCACATCGCGAGGGACACAACGACACCGATGTGACTGCAGGTACATTCACCTTGCAATCCTTGACTTTGTTAGCCTTGATTGGTTTTAGATCTACGCATCCATACATCTTGAGTGAGGATGCACCTTTGCTTGGTATTCATGTTGAGATGCTAGATGTAGGAATGCATGTAACAAGTTCTTTTGATGAGACTGTTGTTACAAGGAAATTGTATAGGAGATGTCCATAGTTTGATCAATGTCATGAGTTTTCAGTTGATTTCATGGAACTGCCTTTCTATGGTTTTGACATGATTCTTTGAATTGATTGGTTGGTTGAGCATCAAGTTGTGGTAGATTTTGATGTTAAGTGTGTTACCTTGAAGCTTGCGGATTATTACGAGATGGTAGTCGTAGGCGAGAACGTGAAGTTCTTGTCTAACGCAATTTTAGTTCTTGAAGCGAGTCGGATGGTGGAGTTGGGATGTGAGGCATTCTTGGCATATGTGATGAATCCTGGTACGAAGGAAGTGCGGGTGCAAGACATACGAACAATATGTGAGTTTTCGTGTGTTTTTTCGAAAGAGTTGTCTTGATTGCTGCCAAACTGAGAGGTTGAGTTTGGTATAGAGTTGTACAAGAATACGACTCCAGTGTCCATAGCTCCTTATCGCATGGCATCTAAGGAGTTGAAGAAGCAACTTCAGGAGTTGCTTGACCGAGGGTTCATAAGGCCAAGTATTTCACCTTGGGGGTGCGCCTGTCTTATTCGTGAAAAAGAAGGATTGTACAACACATATGTGCATTGATTATCGGCAGTTGAACAAGTTGACGATTAAGAATATGTACCCTTTGCCGAGGATCGATGATTTGTTTGACCAGTTTCGCGGTGCCTTAGTGTTTTCAAAGATAGATTTGAGGTCTGGGTACTATCAACTAAAGGTTAAGGATGTGGATGTACCTAAGATAGCTTTTCGGACTAGGTTTGGCCATTATGAGTTTTTAGTGATGCCGTTTGGATTGACAAATGCACCAGTTGCATTCATGGATATGATGAATATGGTGTTCCACGAGTTTCTGGATCAGTTCGTGGTGGTGTTTATCGATGATATTCTTGTGTACTCGCGTACCGAGGTGGATCATGATAAGCACCTAAGGATTGTGTTGCAAGTGTTGTTGGAGAATCAGCTTTATGCTAAGCTGAGCAAGTGTGAGTTCTGGCTTAAAGAAGTGCTTTTCCTTGGACATGTGGTGTCAGCCGAGGTTATTTGGGTTGATCCACACAAGGTTGAGGCGGTGATGAGTTGGAAGACGCCTAAATTAGTGAGGGAAGTGCGTAGTTTACATGGGTTGGCTAGTTACTACTGAAGGTTTGTCGATGGTTTCTCTAAGATTGCTGCCCCTTTGACAAAGTTGTTGCAAAAGCATGTTCGCTTCGAGTGGACGGATGTTAGGCAACAAGCTTTCGAGAAGTTGAAGGAGGCCTTGACGCAAGCTCCTGTCTTGATTCAACCAGAATCGGGTAAAGAGTTTGTAGTCTTTACTGATGCATCATATGTTGGTTTGGGTTGCGTGTTGATGCAAGGTGGGAAGGTTGTGGCTTATGCGTCTAGACAATTGAAGGTGCATGAGAGCATCTACCCCACACATGATCTAGAGCTCGCGGCGGTGGTGTTAGCTTTGAAGATTTGGAGACACTACCTTTATGGTGAAAGGTGTGGTTTATACCGACCATAAGAGTTTGAAGTATCTTATGTCGCAAAGGGAGTTGAACCTTAGGCAGCAAAGATGGTTGGAGTTGCTTAAGGATTATGATTTGACCATTGAGTATCATCCTGGAAAAGCCAATGTAGTGGTCGATGCTTTGAGTAGGAAGGTAGTTGTTGAGCTGAGAGCTATGCTTGCTCGTTTGAGTATATCGCGTGATGGTGTCTTGATAGCCGAGTTGCAAGTGAAACCTTCCTTGATTTAGTTGATTAAGGAGAAGCAATTGTTGGATGATTCGTTAGTACCTCATGTTCAGGACATAGATGAGGGTAGTGTAACAGATTTTTGTTTTAACGATGATGGAGTTCTATGTTTTAAAAGTCGAATAGTGGTGCCATAAGATGTTGAGTTGAGGCGCACTATTTTGACTGAGGCTCATAGCAGTCCTTTTGCTATGCTCCCTGGTAGTACTAAGATATATCGTGACTTGAAGGATGAGTACTATTGGGTGGGGTTGAAAAAGGACATTGCTGATTTTGTAAGTAGGTGTATGGTTTGTCAGCGTGTGAAGGCAGAGCATCAGTTTCCTTCTGGGTTGTTGCAGCCTTTGAGGATACCAGAGTGGAAATGGGAAAGAATTATGATGGATTTTGTGTCCGGTCTGCCTTTGACACCATCAAAGAAGAACTCAGTGTGGGTGATTGTTGATCGTCTTATGAAGTGTGCACATTTCTTGGTTGTGCATACTACGTACACGTTGGATAAGTTGGCGGAGATGTATATTGCTGAAATTGTGCGTTTGTACGGTGTGCTCAAGTCCATAGTGTCGGATAGAGATCCGAGGTTTACAGTAAGGTTTTGGGAATGTTTACATCAGGCGTTGGGTACGCGGTTGAATGTCAGCACTTCGTATCATCCTCAGTCGGATGGACAGTCAGAACGAGTTATCCAGTTGCTGGAGGACATGTTGTGATGCTGTGTAATTGATTTCCATGGTTCTTGGGAGAAGCATCTACCTTGTAACACCCCAATTTTGGGCTTAGAAGTTTTGGGTTTGGACCGGATCGGTCGGGTTGCGGTTCGAATATAAAAGGGTGATTTTAGGAAAGCCTAGTTCGGGATGCATTAAAAATATGGAAAAATATCTTAAAATTCTCTTTTATTATATATAAGAGAGTGGTGAAATCAATTTTACAAAAAGGGGTTTCGAAATGTGACATTTTAAGTTAGTGACTAAAATGTAATTTTTGAAAAGTTGGTGACTGTTTTAAAAGGATTGAAACTTTGAATCTTTAAGGAGCTAATTTACCCAAGAAGAGTTTTCTCCAGATTTTTCTTAATATTAAAGATTTAATTAATGGTTTTTAATTAAAGGAAAAAGGAGGGAAAAAGATATTTTGTTGTCATAACTAACTTTTCTCAAAAATTTTCCATTTCTTTTCTCTCAACTTTTCTCTCAGCCCAAACACTTTTATCCAGCCATTTTTCCTCTGATTTTAGCATCTAAAGATGAGATTTCAACTTTCATTTGATCTCTAATCATTTCTACATCAAA
Source organism: Hibiscus trionum (assembly GCA_030270665.1). NCBI lineage: Eukaryota > Viridiplantae > Streptophyta > Magnoliopsida > Malvales > Malvaceae > Hibiscus > Hibiscus trionum. The sequence goes on along the minus strand of BSYR01000026.1, from coordinate 30,565,082 downwards.
ACCTTAGCAATAGCTTATTGAATTTTCAAGAATCTTGATTCCAAACAAGGAGAAAACTCACATTTAGAGGTATGAACGTCCTTCTCCTCTAAATACTCAGTTCTTTACTGAAATTCCCAAGTTCTTAATCCTTGATTTGAGTTTTATTAAAGGTTTTATGGTTGTGTTCTTGATCTTGACTTTAAAATGCAAGATTTGGTTTAATTTTGATGAAATTCGTATGGATTGATTGGGTACTGTTTTGAGATGTCTTTTTGATGTACATTGGATGTATAATTGGTGTGAAATGGAGGTTTAATCAATGCAATCCTGAATAGGTTGATTTTCCTAAGTTTTGCTTGAATTAATGATGATTTTTGGGGTGATTTTGATGTTCTGCTTTAGCTGGAGGTATAAGGACGTGATTAGATCCTTTTTGGATATTAATTGATGTATAAGAATGTTTGGAATTGATGGATCATGGCTGGGTAATGTTGTAGAGGTGTTTGGTTGTGATTTCGGTTGTGTTTGGTAGCCGAAATGTGAGTGTTGATGTGAGCAGCGAGTTTAGGTGTCTTGATTGAAGATATTAATGCATGATGATGCATTAATCCTCTGATTTGATGTGTTTAAAACAGAGGAGACATCTTCGGATCCTTGTGGTGTTGATCCGAAAGCTTGATTGGTGTTTCGGCAAGTGGCGAAACGGAATCGGTGAGTGAAGTTTGGTTTTCAGCTTTGAAACCAATGTTTGAAGGTTTTGGGAGCTTAGTTTAAGTCTAAACAACTTAGCTAAGCTCAAGAGTAAGTTTTCGGAAAAACTCTCTTGTTGATGAACCATGAGTTGGTTGAATGCAATGTGATTTGTTTGCATGTTTAATTTCTGTTTTTGAAAGCATATTTTAGCATGTTTATTGCTGGTTTTATAAGCCATGTATTGAAGGATGCTCAAGGTAAGGGATCCTTGTTTTGTACATTGATAAATGTGGTCTTGATGCATAATGATGCATGATGATGAATGGCTTTATTAAATGATTTAAAACAGTGGATTAATGTTGTTAAATGATGTATATTGGCAAGTGATGTGTTTGGTCTAAAAGTACTTGAATCGGATATAGTTAGCCGGCTATAGGATTGGGTGCACCGTGAATAAAGTCGCCTTGGATGTCGAGGGGTTGTGATTGTACCATAGACTCCATCCAAGTACACTAACGAGATGGTTAAGAACACCATGGTGGTTAAAAGTCCATGGGTGGATCTAGTGTTAAGGTCACAATGGTGGTTAAAAGTCCATGTGTGGACCTTGTGTATGGTAAGATCACAATGGTGGTTTAAAGTCCATGTGTGGATCTTGTGTTGTATGTCCCGTGATCTCGTTAGTGATGTTATACAACTACCAATGAGTGATGTGGAGGGGTTGTGATTGTACCATAGTCTCCATCACGGGTGTTGAGGGGTTGTGATTGTACCATTTGCTCCACCTTGATATTGGTAGTGTGTATGAAGCGTATGGGACAACGCTTGTAATCCGCGTATCCGATTGTCGATTATGTTTTGAATTGGAAAATGGTTATGATTATCACTTGAAAGCCAATATGACATGTTAATGATTTGAAGCATGAAATGCTTGGTTTATATACATATGTGCACGATCAAATGTTGTTTGAACTAAAGGTTTTGGAAAGGAGTTTTATTTATGCATTATTGTGATGTTTTAAATGAGCATTCCTCACTAAGCTTTGTGCTTACGCTATCTCTCTTTCTTAAACCAATAATGCAGAGCATTGAGGTGCTTAATAGGGCAGCAAGGTGGTCAAGAATCTAAGTGGAAGCTTAAGCTCATGTATGGTGACTATTTTCATAACTTGCTTAGCTTTTGGCATTTGGCAATGGGGAACCTATGTTGTTGTTTTGGGAGATGTTTTGGACTCCCTAAGTTGGTTTTATGCTTTTGACAATGATGGGACATGTAAATGGCCTTTTTGAGGTTGGTTTGGTGTTTTGATGTTTGTATGGTTTTCAATATATGATGCATGCCTATAGAATTGGGATTTTCCTTATTTGATGTCACGATTGTGAATGTATGATGCTATTATGTTCCTTAAGTATATAATGACTTGCTGGTATGATTTGAGGGTCTTTGGAATGCGTTTGATTAGTCGAAAGTGAGTTAAACCTGAGAAAAATCTGCAATTTGGGCAGCATGTTTCGGAACAGGTGCTACCGTTTCGGAACAGAGGGCCTGAAATGGCCTTGGCGTTTCGAAACGGGTAGAGCCGTTCCGGAACAAAATTGCCACTGCCAAGCCTTGTTCCGCAACGGGTTTCGGAACGGTCCCGCGTTTCGGAACGGGTCATCCCTGTTCCGGAACACCCGACCGTTGGGCACTGAAATTGACGGTTATATGTTTTGAATTCCTTGCGTTTTGGTCCCGAACTTTGTTTATGCAATTGAATGAGTTTTAGATGGCCGTTTGAGTTGAAATTTGGCTGAGAAGCATGAAACATGATTAATTTCATATTGGTAACCTAAAATGTAGTTAAGTCTTTATAATTTACAGGATTTACATTTTGGTCCCTAAATTTGTATGTTGTGCAATTGAGTCCCTAAATGTTATCCGATTGTTGTGGTTTTTGAATATGTTTGTCTCAAGTGTTCATGTAGGGTTAATATGCATTTAGATAAGATTAAAAAGAAAAAAAAGGGTCGTTAATCAAGGTTGACTTTTGGGTTGACTTTGGTTTTCCCCGTGTAAACTTCTTAATTCGGGTCAACCGTCTAGGCCGGGTTAAGGGGGTTACATTTGGTGGTATCAGAGCTGAGTTCTAGAGTAATTGGGGATGGTTGTATGGGTGAAAAGTGTATGATTGTTTGTATGCTTGTTGAATGAAGTATATTGTGTGAATTGTAAGTATGATACAATTGTGATGTGTGCTGTGGTGAAGCATGTTAGAGGAACCCATTGCCAAATCAAAGCTAATGAAATGATTTGTTTTTAATTGGAAATGAGCTTGAGTACTTGGATTACTTACCTTGCTGAGCCTGACTTTGTTTATTGCATTGTGATTGCATTGTCTAGTGAATGGGACCTCGTAGAGAGACGAGGACTAATACGCGGGCTATGGCTCAAAATGAGAATGTTGAGAATGCTGAGAATGTGGTGGATTTACCTCCTCCACCTGGTGGTGGTGGTGCTGGGGGTGAGGGAGCTGGTGTTGCTGCTGGTGCTGGGGTCGCTGGACCTGAAGCTGGTCAGGGGCAAGCTGTTCCTGATATGACAATGCTGATACAAGCTATTGCTGGAGCTTTTCGAGCAGCGGTAGCTGGAGCTCAAGGAGCTGGACATCAGGGAGATGCTAATGCTAGACTACCTTTGGAGCGTTTACGCAGTCTGGGAGGGACTGAGTTTAGGGGTTTGTCTGCTGAAGGTTCTGAGTCTTGGTTGGAAAGTACCAAGAGAATCTTGAGACAAATGAATTGTAATGATGTGCAGAAGATGGGCTGCGTGGTATCATTGTTGCATGATGACGCGTATACTTGGTGGACAACCTCTATCACTGGAATGGCGGAAGCTGATGTAACTTGGACGTTCTTTCTGAACGCGTTCAAGAGGAGGTATCTGGGTGTGCGATACCTGGATGAGATGAAAAGGGAATTCATGTCTCTTACCCAAGGGAGCATGTCAGTGGCTGAGTACGAGGTTCAGTTTGTCCGACTCAGTCAGTATGCACCTGAGCTTATCCCTGATGAGCGGGAGAGGTGTGAACGTTTCCGTTATGATTTGGCGACGGATGTAAAGACATATATGCTGGCTGCTGAGTACACTGACTTTGATGTGCTGGTTGGTAGAGCAAAGGACATTGAGTCGAATTTGAGTTTATCTGCTAGAGGTGCTGGTCCTAGTGTGGGCAAGCGAGCGGCTGAGTATAGTTCCGGAGGCGGACGAAACAAGAGAGGACGTGATCAGAAGTATCAGTCTTCGGCTAGGCGAGGTGGTGGAGGGCAAGGTGCGCCTGTTCAGGGAGACAGGGCAAGAGCTGATCCGAACACATGCTGGACATGTGGGTCGCGTGGACACCTGAGGCGTGATTGTCCTCGAGCAGCGAGGGAGGTTCAGGCTCCTGTTGTGGTGACTGGTAACTCATGCTGGAACTGTAGATCAGCGGATCACATGAGGAGGGAGTGTCCTCTGTTGGCCAGTGGTGGCCAAGGACGTGCTCTTGGAGTTGTTGCACCACAGAGAGGTCGTGGGCGCGGCAACTTTCAGCTTAGGGAGGATGGTGGAAGGAATGTGGCTCATGTTGTAGCTGTTCAGCCTGAGGGTGGTGGTCAGGCCAGAGTGTATGCTCGGAGGGAGGGGAGAAATGACACGGACGTGATCGCAGGTACTTTCACTTTGCAATCCTTGTCATTACTTTCCTTGATTGATTCTGGATCTACACACTCATACATTTTGCGTGAGCATGCTGAATTGCTTGGATTGCCTGTTGAGTCTTTGGATGTTGGTATGCGTGTCACTAGTTCTTTTGGCGAGACTATTGTGACTCGAAAGCTTTATAGGAGATGTCCTTTGGTTGTGGAAGATCATGTTTTTCATGTTGATCTTATGGAATTGCCTTTTTATGGTTTTGATGTAATCCTTGGTATGGATTGGCTTGTTGAGCATCGGGCTGTAGTAGATTGTGAGAATAAGCGAGTTTCGCTGAAGCTTGCGGATAATTATGAGGTAGTGGTGGTTGGTGAGAATGTGAAGTTTCTTGCCAATGTGGTGTCTACGTTGGAGGCGAGCCGGATGCTGAGGCAAGGTTGTGAAGCTTATCTCACTTTTGTGATGAATCCTAGCTCTAAGGAGTTGCGTGTGCAAGATATCAGGACTGTGCGAGAGTTTCCTGGTGTGTTTCCGGAGGAGTTGCCGGGATTGCCTCCTAATCGCGAAGTGGAGTTTGGGATTTAGTTGTATGAAAACACAACTCCAGTGTCCATTACTCCTTATCGTATGGCACCTAAGGAGTTGAAAGAGCTGAAGACGCAACTGCAGGAGTTGCTTGATCGTGGTTTCATTCGGCCGAGTGTGTCACCTTGGGGTGCGCCGGTCTTGTTTGTGAAGAAGAAGGATGGCACTATGAGAATGTGCATTGATTACCGTTAGCTTAACAAGTTGACTATCAAGAATCGGTATCCATTGCCGAGAATTGATGATCTTTCTGATCAATTTCGGGGAGCGTCTGTGTTCTCTAAGATTGACTTAAGGTCAGGGTATTATCAGCTGAAGGTGAAGGATGTGGATGTGCCAAAGACAGCTTTCAGAACGAGGTATGGGCATTATGAGTTCCTTGTGATGCCGTTTGGTTTGACGAATGCTCCTGCAGCTTTCATGGACATGATGAATTGAGTATTTCATGAATACTTGGACAAATTTGTTGTGGTGTTCATTGATGATATCCTTGTGTACTCGCGTACGGAGGAGGAACATGAGGAGCATTTGAGAATTGTATTACAAGCTTTGTTGGAGAATCAGCTTTATGCCAAGCTGAGTAAGTGTGAGTTCTGGCTTAGAGAAGTGGTGTTTCTTGGTCATGTGGTTTATGCTGAGGGGATACGTGTTGATCCTCAGAAGATTGAGGCGGTGATGAATTGGAAACCTCCTAAGTCTGTTCATGAAGTCCGTAGTTTCCTGGGTTTGGCAGGATATTATCGGAGGTTCGTGGATGGGTTTTCAAAAATTGCTGCACCTTTGACGAAGTTGTTGCAGAAGGATGTTAAGTATGAGTGGACGGAAGCAAGGCAGCAGGCTTTTGAGAAGCTTAAGGCAGCTTTAACGCAAGCTTCTATCTTGGTTCAACCTGAATCAGGGAAAGAGTTTGTGGTGTATAGTGATGCGTCCTACGTTGGTTTGGGATGTGTGTTGATACAGGAGGGTAAGGTGGTGGCTTATGCATCACGGCAGTTGATGGTGCATGAGCGCAATTATCCAACGCATGATATTGAGTTGGCTGCGGTGGTTTTTGCTTTGAAAATCTGGAGACATTACCTGTATGGTGAGAAGTGTACTGTGTACACGGACCACAAAAGTTTGAAGTATCTGATGTCCTGAAAGAGTTGAATCTTAGGCAGCGACGTTGGGTGGAGTTGCTCAAGGATTATGATTTGACGATCGAGTATCATCCGGGTAAAGCTAATGTTGTAGCGGATGCTTTGAGTAGGAAGGTAGCTGTTGAGTTGAGGGCTATGTTTGCTAGTTTGAGTATTTCGCGTGATGGTGGTCTTGTGGCTGAGTTGCAAGTGAAACCATCTTTGGTTCAGTTGATTAAGGAAAAGCAGTTGTTGGATGATTCTTTGGTACCACATGTTCAGGATATTGCGGAGGATAGGCCTTCGGATTTCTGTTTTAATGATGATGAAGTGTTATGTTTTGGAAGTCGGATAGTAGTGCCAAATGATGCTGAGTTGAGGCGTGCTATTCTGACTGAAGGTCATAGTAGTCCTTTTGCTATGCACCCTGGTAGTACTAAGATGTATCGTGATCTCCGTGATGAGTACTATTGGGTGGGTTTAAAGAAAGATGTTGCTGAGTTTGTGAGCAAATGCATGGTGTGTCAGCGAGTTAAGGCTGAGCATCAGTTTCCATCAGGGTTGTTGCAACTGTTGAGGATTCCTGAGTGGAAGTGGGAAAGGATTACCATGGACTTTGTATCTGGTTTGCCTTTGTCGCCGTCGAAGAAGAATTCGGTGTGGGTGATTGTGGATCGCCTGACGAAGTGTGCGCATTTCTTGCCTGTGCATACTACGTATACTTTGGATAAGCTTGCGGAGCTGTACATTACTGAGATTGTGCGGCTGCATGGTGTGCCAAAGTCGATTGTGTCGGATAGGGATCCGAGGTTTACATCGCGTTTCTGGCAGTGTTTGCATCAGGCTTTGGGTACACGGTTGAATTTCAGTACGTCTTATCATCCGCAGTCGGATGGACAGTCCGAGCGTGTTATCCAGGTTTTGGAGGATATGTTTAGGTGCTGCGTGATTGAGTTCCAGGGCTCTTGGGAGAAACATTTGCCTTTGGTGGAGTTTGGCTATAATAATAGTTATCAAGCAAGTATTCAAAAGGCACCTTATGAAGCTTTGTACGGGAGGAAGTGTAGGACTCCTCTGTGTTGGGCTGAAATGGGTCAGAAGTTGGTTTCGATGCCAGCTTTGTTGAAGGGAACTACCGAGAAGGTGAAGCTCATTTGTGAGCGTTTGAAGGCAGCTTCTGATCGGCAAAAGTCTTACGCGAATTTGAAGCGTAAGGAGATTGAGTATGCGGTGGGTGACCGTGTGTTTTTGAAAGTTTCGCCTTGGAAAAAGGTGATGAGGTTTGACCGAAAGGGTAAGTTGAGCCCTAGGTTCATTCGACCATACGAGGTGATTGAGCGTGTGGGTCCTGTTGCGTACAAGTTGAGGTTACCGCAAGAGTTGGAAAAGATTCATGATGTGTTTCATGTTTCTATGCTGCGAAGGTATAGATCGGATCCTTTACATGTGATGCCTGTGGAGGAAGTGGAGTTGAATCCGGATTTTACCTATGATGAGGAACCGGTGAAGATTCTGGATTCGGATAATAAGGTTCTTCGAGGCAAGACCATTGAGTTGGTAAAGGTGTTTTGGAAACATCGTGGTGTTGAAGAAGCCACTTGGGAGCGGAAGGATGACATGTTGAAGCAGTTTCCGTACCTCTTTCCTTCAGGTAAATTTCGAGGACGAAATTTCTTAAGGGGGGAGAGTTGTAACACCCCAATTTTGGGCTTAGAAGTTTTGGGTTTGGACCGGATCGGTCGGGTTGCGGTTCGAATATAAAAGGGTGATTTTAGGAAAGCCTAGTTCGGGATGCATTAAAAATATGGAAAAATATCTTAAAATTCTCTTTTATTATATATAAGAGAGTGGTGAAATCAATTTTACAAAAAGGGGTTTCGAAATGTGACATTTTAAGTTAGTGACTAAAATGTAATTTTTGAAAAGTTGGTGACTGTTTTAAAAGGATTGAAACTTTGAATCTTTAAGGAGCTAATTTACCCAAGAAGAGTTTTCTCCAGATTTTTCTTAATATTAAAGATTTAATTAATGGTTTTTAATTAAAGGAAAAAGGATGGAAAAAGATATTTTGTTGTCAAAACTAACTTTTCTAAAAAATTTTCCATTTCTTTTCTCTCAACTTTTCTCTCAGTCCAAACACTTTTCTCCAGCCAATTTTCCTCTGATTTTAGCATCTAAAGATGAGATTTCAACTTTCATTTGATCTCTAATCATTTCTACATCAAAACCTTAGCAATTGCTTATTGAATTTTCAAGAATCTTGATTCCAAACAAGGAGAAAACTCACATTTAGAGGTATGAACGTCCTTCTCCTCTAAATACTCAATTCTTTACTGAAATTCCCAAGTTCTTAATCCTTGATTTGAGTTTTATTAAAGGTTTTATGTTTGTGTTCTTGATCTTGGCTTTAAAATGCAAGATTTGGTTTAATTTTGATGAAATTCGTATGGATTGATTGGGTACTGTTTTGAGATGTCTTTTTGATGTACATTGGATGTATAATTGGTGTGAAATGGAGGTTTAATCAATGCAATCCTGAATAGGTTGATTTTCCTAAGTTTTGCTTGAATTAATGATGGTTTTTGGGGTGATTTTGATGTTCTGCTTTAGCTGGAGGTATAAGGACGTGATTAGATCCTTTTTGGATATTAATTGATGTATAAGAATGTTTGGAATTGATGGATCATGGCTGGGTAATGTTGTAGAGGTGTTTGGTTGTGATTTCGGTTGTGTTTGGTAGCCGAAATGTGAGTGTTGATGTGAGCAGCGAGTTTAGGTGTCTTGATTGAAGATATTAATGCATGATGATGCATTAATCCTCTGATTTGATGTGTTTAAAACAGGGGAGACATCTTCGGATCCTTGTGGTGTTGATCCGGAAGCTTGATTGGTGTTTCGGCAAGTGGCGAAACGGAATCGGTGAGTGAAGTTTGGTTTTCAGCTTTGAAACCAATGTTTGAAGGTTTTGGGAGCTTAGTTTAAGTCTAAACAACTTAGCTAAGCTTAAGAGTAAGTTTTCGGAAAAACTCTCTTGTTGATGAACCATGAGTTGGTTGAATGCAATGTGATTTGTTTGCATGTTTAATTTCTGTTTTTGAAAGCATATTTTAGCATGTTTATTGCTGGTTTTATAAGCCATGTATTGAAGGATGCTCAAGGTAAGGGATCCTTGTTTTGTACATTGATAAATGTGGTCTTGATGCGTAATGATGCATGATGATGAATGGCTTTATTAAATGCTTTAAAACAGTGGATTAATGTTGTTAAATGATGTATATTGGCAAGTGATGTGTTTGGTCTAAAAGTACTTGAATCGGATATAGTTAGCCGGCTATAGGATTGGGTGCACCGTGAATAAAGTCGCCTTGGATGTCGAGGGGTTGTGATTGTACCATAGACTCCATCCAAGTACACTAACGAGATGGTTAAGAACACCATGGTGGTTAAAAGTCCATGGATGGATCTAGTGTTAAGGTCACAATGGTTGTTAAAAGTCCATGTGTGGACCTTGTGTATGGTAAGATCACAATGGTGGTTTAAAGTCCATGTGTGGATCTTGTGTTGTATGTCCCGTGATCTCGTTAGTGATGTTATACAACTACCAATGAGTGATGTGGAGGGGTTGTGATTGTACCATAGTCTCCATCACGGGTGTTGAGGGGTTGTGATTGTACCATTTGCTCCACCTTGATATTGGTAGTGTGTATGAAGCGTATGGGACAACACTTGTAATCCGCGTATCCAATTGTCGATTATGTTTTGAATTGGAAAATGGTTATGATTATCACTTGAAAGCCAATATGACATGTTAATGATTTGAAGCATGAAATGCTTGGTTTATATACATATGTGCACGATCAAATGTTGTTTGAACTAAAGGTTTTGGAAAGGAGTTTTATTTATGCATTATTGTGATGTTTTAAATGAGCATTCCTCACTAAGCTTTGTGCTTACGCTATCTCTCTTTCTTAAACCAATAATGCAGAGCATTGAGGTTCTTAATAGGGCAGCAAGGTGGTCAAGAATCTAAGTGGAAGCTTAAGCTCATGTATGGTGACTATTTTCATAACTTGCTTAGCTTTTGGCATTTGGCAATGGGGAACCTATGTTGTTGTTTTGGGAGATGTTTTGGACTCCCTAAGTTGGTTTTATGCTTTTGACAATGATGGGACATGTAAATGGCCTTTTGAGGTTGGTTTGGTGTTTTGATGTTTGTATGGTTTTCAATATAGGATGCATGCCTATAGAATTGGGCAGCATGTTTCGGAACAGGTGCTACCGTTTCGGAACAGAGGGCCTGAAATGGCCTTGGCGTTTCGAAACGGGTAGAGCCGTTCCGGAACAAAATTGCCACTGCCAAGCCTTGTTCCGCAACGGGTTTCGAAACGGTCCCGCGTTTCGGAACGTGTCATCCCTGTTCCGGAACACCCGACCGTTGGGCACTGAAATTGACGGTTATATGTTTTGAATTCCTTGCGTTTTGGTCCCGAACTTTGTTTATGCAATTGAATGAGTTTTAGATGGCCGTTTGAGTTGAAATTTGGCTGAGAAGCATGAAACATGATTAATTTCATATTGGTAACCTAAAATGTAGTTAAGTCCTTATAATTTACAGGATTTACATTTTGGTCCCTAAATTTGTATGTTGTGCAATTGAGTCCCTAAATGTTATCCGATTGTTGTGGTTTTTGAATATGTTTGTCTCAAGTGTTCATGTAGGGTTAATATGCATTTAGATAAGATTAAAAAGAAAAAAAAGGGTCGTTAATCAAGGTTGACTTTCGGGTTGACTTTGGTTTTCCCCGTGTAAACTTCTTAATTCGGGTCAACCGTCTAGGCCGGGTTAAGGGGGTTACATACCTTTGGTTGAGTTTGCCTATAATAACAATTTTCAGGCGAGTATACAAATGGCTCCGTATGAGGCCTTGTATGGGAAAAAAGTGTAGAACACCTCTTTTTTGGGCCGAGGCAGGGAAAAAGTTGCATTCCTTGCCAGATATGCTCAAGGGAACAACTGAGAAGCTAAAGCTCATATGTGAACGGTTGAAAGCTGCATTGGATCGTCAAAAGTCTTACGCGGATTTAAAGTGTAGAGAGATTGAATTTGCGGTTGGAGATCACATGTTTCTTAAGGTATAACCTGGGAAGAAGGTGATGAGGTTTGGACGTAAGGGAAAGCTATGTCCGAGGTTTATTGGACCCTAAGAGGTTGTGGAGCTAGTTGGTCCTGTGGCTTATCGGTTGGGGTTGCCTCCCGAGTTGGAAAAGATTCATGATGTGTTTCATGTTTCCATGTTGAGGAGGTATAGATCGGATCCTTCGCATGTTATGCCAGTTGAGGAAATTGATTTGAATCTGGATTTATCTTATGATGAGGAACCAATGAGAATTCTGGATTCGAGTAGCAAGGTTCTTCGTGGCAAGACGATTGAGCTTGTGAAGGTGTTGTGGCGACACCGAGGAGTTGAAGAGGCCACGTGGGAAAGCAAGGCGAACATCCTGGGGCAGTTTCCGCATCTTTTTCCTTCAGGTAAAAATTTCGAGGATGAAATTTCTTAAGTGGGGGAGAGTTGTAACGCCTTAGTTTTGGGCTTAGGTGTTTTGCAAGCCGGGTTGGACCGGTGGAACCCGTATCAGTTGTTCGAACCGTTAAAAGGTTATTTAGGGAAATCAAGGTTTGGGATGGGATAAAAATATGATAAAAATTCCTAAAATGCTCTAAAATTATAATTAAGAGGATGGTTAAATCAATTTTACAAAACGAGTTTTCGAAGATATATATTTTCGACAGTGACCAAAATGTAAAGATTTAAAAGTTGGAAAAAATGTGTTTTTCAAGAAGAGTAAAAAATATTAGAATCTTTAGGGAACTACTTGGAAATTAAGCCTTTTCCCTAATTTTGCATGTGTTTTAAGTGGTTTGTTAAATAATTAAAAAGGCTTTTAATTGTTTAAATTGGATGTTAGTTAATCGGTTAAAAAGTTTTCACGATCATTTTCATTTCTCTTCTTCACTTAAGCCAAACACTGTAACGCCCCGGTTTTGGGCTTAGAAGTTTTGGGCGTTGACCGGTTTGGTCAAAGTGCTGTTCGAATCTAAGAGAGTGAAATTAGGAAAGCCTAGTTCGGGTTGCATTAAAAATATGGAAAAATGTTCTAAAATCATATTTTAATATAATTAAGTGAACTGTGAAATCAATTTTGGAAAATGGGTTTTGGAAGAGCGACATTTTGGCTAGTGACCAAAATGTGATTTTTGAAAGTTTTGTGACTGTTTTAAAAAGGATTGAAACTTTGAATCTTTAGGGAGCTATTTACCCAAAGGGGAGTTTCTCCAGATTTTCTAGAATATTAAATGATTTAATAATGGTTTAAAATAAAAGTAAAAAGGAGGGAAAGATATTTTTAGTCATCTTTAACTAACTTTCTAAATTTTCCATTCCCATTTTCTCTCATCTTTTCTCTCAAACCAAACACATTCTCTCCAGATCTTTTCCTCTGATTTTTATCACCTAAATACTTCTTTTCAATCCTCATTTGATTCCTAATCATCTCCTCATCAAAACCTTTGTATTTGCTACTTGATTCATCAAGCTTTTTGGCTCTAAAAGAGGAGAAACTCAAGTTTGGAGGTAAGAACGTCCTTCTCCTCTGAACTTCAAGTTCTTTAATGAAATTCCTAAGTTCTCAATCCCTAATTGATGTTTTATAAATGGCTTTTAAGATTGTTCAGTGGATCTTGGCTTAAAATGCAAGATTTGGTGTGTTTTTGATGAAATTTCGTTGGATCTGTTTAAGCAGTGTTTTAAGGTGCTAAAATGATGATTAATGAATGTTAATTTGATAAGGAAATGAGTTTTGATTAATGCAATCCCGGATAGGTTGTGTTTCCTAAGTTTAGCTTGTGATTCTTGGATGTTTTTGTGGTGATCTTGTGGATCTGATGTTGCTGGAGGTATAAGGATGTTTATAGGTTGTTTTTAGATGTTAAATGGTGTTAATGGATGTTAGGTTTTGCTGGTTTATGGCTGGGCTTTGTTGAGAAGTGGTTTTGATGCAATTTCGGTTGTGTTTGGTGGCCGAAATTGGAGTGTGAATGAGAGCAGCGAGTTTGAGTGCTTTCATTGAAGCTTTTGATGCATGATGATGCATTAAATCTCTGCTTTAATGTGTTTAATCAGGGGAGGCATCTTTGGATTCAAGAGTTGTTGATCCGGAGGCTTGTTTTGGTGCTTTGGCTTGAGGCGAAGTGGAATCGGTGAGTGAAATTGGGTTTTCGGCTTTGAAACCAATGTCTTGGGAGCTTAGTTTAAGTCTAAACAACTTTGCTAAGCTCGAGTGTAAGTTTTCGGAAATTTTCTCTAGTGGTGGCCATGATTTTGTTGTGATGCAATGTGGTTTATTGCATGTTTTGATTACTGTTTTGAAAGCATGATTTAGCATGGTATTTGCTGTTTTGATAAGCCATATGTTAAAGGAAGCTCAAGGTAAGAGTTCCCTGTTTTTGAACATTGATTAAATGTGGTTTGATGCTTTTAAATGCATGATGAATATGGCTTGGTTTAATGCTTTAAAACAGTGGATTAATTGATGAAAATGATGTATATTGGCAAGTGATGTTTTGAAAAGGTTAAGGTCACTAAGGTGGTTAAAAGTCCTTGAGTGAGCCTTGTTTACTTAAGAACATCAAGGTGGTTAAAAGTCCTTGGATGGTTCTTGTTACGGACACAAAGGTGGTTAAAAGTCCTTGTGTGGTCCATTCTATGGTGTTTAAAAGTCCATAGGCCAAGGTGTTTAAAAGTCCTTGGGGCTCAAGGTGTTTAAAAGTCCTTGAGGTGATTCAATTCATGGTGTTTAAAAGTCCATGGCCAAGGTGTTTAAAAGTCCTTGGGATCAAGGTGTTTAAAAGTCCTTGATGTGATACATTCTATGGTGTTTAAAAGTCCATAGGCCAAGGTGTTTAAAAGTCCTTGGGGCCAAGGTGTTTAAAAGTCCTTGGGGTGAAAGTTGATGAACTTGTTTTTAAAGAAATGGAATTTATCACTTGTGGCCAATATGACATGTTATGATTTGATGCATGGGATGCATGTTTAAGTATGCTTTTGAGCATGTGTAAATGATGGTTTGAAGCATGATTTATAAAGTGTTTTATAAATGCATTATTGGATGGTTTTATTGAGCATTCCTCACTAAGCTTTTGCTTACGCTCTCTTCCGTTTTCTTAATTCAATAATGCAGAGCATTAGAGTACTTGAGGGCAGCAAGGAGGGCAAGCATCCAAGTGGAAACAAAGCTCTAAGTATGGAAGGTTTTCTAAGTACATTTTAGCTTTTGGTAATTTGGCAATGGGGGACCTATGTGTATGTTTTGGGAGATGTTTTGAACTCCCTAGGTATGTTGAATGTTGTTGAGAATGCTGGTTTTGTGGTTGGCCTTCTTATGCTTGAATTGGAAGTTTATGCTTGAATGGCTTACTTGTGTAGGAAGCATGCCTATAGATTTGGGGCTTTTCATATATGTGGATGTTTTGATGAATTGTTGATGCAAGTATGTCTCATATATGTTGAATTGCATGTTGGCAAAGTTTGGTGGCATTTGGAGCATGATTGGTTGGTCAATTGCATGTTTAAGCATGCATTTTTAGGCAATCTGTGTAGGGTGTTTCGGAACAGCACCTACCGTTTCGGAACGGGTGCCTTAATTGTGTCCAGGCGTCCGAAACGGGAAGGGCCGTTCCGAAACGGAAAGGCCACTGCCAGACCCCCATTTTGGTACGCGTTGCGGAACGGCCCCGAGTTTCAAAACGGGCTATGCCTATTTCGGAACGGGTGACCGTTGGGGGCTGACATTGGCAGTTATATGTTTTGGAATGTTTGCGTTTTGGTCCTGAAACTTGTTTGTGCAATTGTATGAGTTTGGGAAGTCCTTTTGAGCTGAAATTTCACAGAGAAGCATGAAATATGATTAATTTCAAGTTGGTAACTTTAATTTGGATTAAGTCCTTATATTTATCAGAATTTACAATTTGGTCCCTAAAGTTGTATTTTGTTCAATTGGGTCCCTGTTTGATCTCTGATGTTTGTGATCTTTTGGTATGATGGTTGTGTGATCACAATTAGGTCTAAAGTGCATCTAGACAAGATTAAAAGAAAAAAAAGGGTCGTTAATCAAGGTTGACTTTCGGGTTGACTTTGGTTTTCCCCGTGTGACTTTCTTAATTCGGGTCAACCATCTAGGCCGGGTTAAGGGGGTTACATTTGGTGGTATCAGAGCTGAGTTCTCGAGTAATTGGGGATGTATGTATGCATGATTGAAGTATGTATGTCTTGTATGCTTGTTGAGTGAAAGCATGATTAAGGGCTTGTGATTTTGATGCAATTGAAGTATGTGCTGTGATGTAGCATGTTGTGGGTACCCATTGCCAAATCAAAGCTAAAGAAAGGATGTTGTTTTGAAATGAAATTGAGCTTGAATTCTTGGATTGCTTACCTTGCTGGGCCTGATTTTGTTTTATTTGTGTTGTGAATGCATGGTAAAAGTATGGCACCACGTAGAGAGTTACGAGGTAATGTGCGAGCTACGGCTCCTAATGAGAACGAGAATGAGGAAAACACGGGTAGTGCGGTGTTACCTCCTCCTCCACCTGGTGGTGGTGGTGCTGGGGCTGAGGAAGCTGGAGCTGCAGCTGGCGCTGGAGCTACTGGACCTGGGGCTGGTCAGGGGCAAGCTATGCCTGATATGACGATGTTAGTGCAAGCTATTGCTGGTGCTTTTCAAGCAGCGGTAGCTGGGGCTCGTGGAGCGGGGCATCAGGAAGATGCTGGTGTTAGACTACCTTTGGAGCGTTTGCGCAGTCTTGGTGGGACTGAGTTCAGGGGTATGTCTGTTGAGAGTTCTGAAGCTTGGCTAGAGAGTACCAAGCGAATCTTGGGCCAGATGAGTTGCACTGATGTGCAGAAGCTGGGTTGTGTTGTGTCCTTGCTGCAGAAGGATGCGTATACGTGGTGGACAACCACTGTTGCTGGGATGGCAGAAGCTGATGTGACTTGGACATTCTTTCAGAATGTGTTCAAGCGGAGATATCTTGGTGTGAGATATCTAGATGAGAAGAAGCGTGAATTCATGTCTCTTACCCAAGGGAGCATGAGTGTGGCTGAGTATGAGGTGCAGTTTGTGCGACTCAGTCAGTATGCACCGGAGCTGGTACCTGATGAGCGGGCAAGGTGCGAGAGGTTCCGTTATGGTTTAGAGACGGATGTGAAAATGTATTTGCTGGCCGCCGAGTATGATGATTTCGACGTGTTGGTGGGCCGAGCCAAGGATGTTGAGATGAACTTGGGTTTATCTGTGAGAGGTGCTGGAGAAAGTGCGGGGAAGCGATCAGCTGAGTTTAGTTCCGGAGGTGGACGGAACAATAGGGGACGTGATCAGTTGTATCAGTCTTCAGCTAAGAGAGGTGGTGGTGCACCTGCTAGAGGAGGCAATGCTAGAGCTGATCCGAGTGCTTGTTGGATCTGTGGTTCACGTGGTCACATGAAACGTGACTGTCCTCGTGCCGAGAGAGTGGTGCAAGCTCCTGTTGCGGCTGTTGGTAACGGGTGCTGGGGTTGTGGTTCTGCAGACCACTTGAGGCGTGATTGTCCGAGGTTGGCTGGTGATCAGGTGCGTGCTCCTGTTGTTGCGGCACCGCAGAGAGGTCGTGGGCGCGGCCGTGGTAATTTCCAGAGGAGAGAGGAAGGTGGTCGTGGAGTGGCCCATGTTGTGGCTATTCAGCCTGAGGGTGGAGGCCAAGCGAGGGTGTATGCTCAGCGAGAGGGCAGGGATGATGCGGATGTGATTGCAGGTACCTTTACTTTGCAGTCCTTATCATTGCTTTCTTTGATAGATTCTGGATCTACGCATTCATACATTTTGCGTGAGCATGCTGAATTGCTTGGTTTGCCTGTTGAGTCTTTGAATGTTGGTGTTCGAGTCACTAGTTCTTTTGGTGAGACTGTTGTGACTAGGAAGCTTTATAGAAGGTGTCCCTTGGTTGTTCAAGAGCATGTTTTCCATGTTGATCTTATGGAGTTGCCCTTCTATGGTTTCGATGTGATCCTTGGTATGGATTGGCTTGCTGAGCATCGTGCTGTTGTGGATTGTGAGAACAAGCGGGTTTCGCTTAAGCTTGCGGATGATTACGAAGTTGTTGTGGTTGGCGAGAATGTGAAGTTTCTTGCCAATGTGGTGTCTACCTTGGAGGCTAGCAGGATGCTGAGGCAAGGTTGCGAAGCCTATCTAGCTTTTGTGATGAATCCTAGCTCTAAAGAGTTGAGGGTGCAAGATATCAGAGTTGTGAAGGAGTTTCCTGGTGTTTTTCCTGAGGAGTTGCCTGGTTTACCTCCTAACCGCGAGGTGGAGTTTGGAATTGAGCTGTATGAGAATACAACTCCTGTGTCCATTACTCCCTATAGAATGGCACCTAAGGAGCTGAAGGAGCTGAAGACGCAGTTGCAAGAGTTGCTTGACCGTGGGTTCATCCGTCCGAGTGTGTCACCTTGGGGAGCACCGGTCTTGTTTGTGAAGAAGAAGGATGGCACTATGAGAATGTGCATTGATTACCGTCAGCTGAACAAGTTGACTATCAAGAATCGGTATCCTTTGCCGAGGATTGATGATCTCTTTGATCAATTTCGGGGAGCTGCTGTGTTCTCTAAGATTGACTTGAGGTCAGGGTACTATCAGTTAAAGGTGAAGGATGTGGATGTGCCTAAGACAGCTTTCAGGACAAGGTATGGGCATTATGAGTTTCTTGTGATGCCGTTTGGGTTGACAAATGCTCCTGCTGCTTTCATGGACATGATGAATCGCGTGTTTCATGAATACCTGGACAAGTTTTTTGTGGTGTTCATTGATGATATCCTCGTGTACTCGCGTACTGAGGAGGAGCATGAAGAGCATTTGAGGATTGTTTTGCAAGCTTTGTTGGAGAATCAGCTTTATGCTAAGCTGAGCAAGTGTGAGTTCTGGTTAAGGGAGGTGGTTTTCCTTGGGCATGTGGTCTCAGCTGAGGGGATTCGTGTTGATCCTCAGAAGATTGAGGCGGTGATGAATTGGAAAGTTCCTAAGTCTGTCATGAGGTCCGTAGTTTCCTTGGTTTGGCGGGATACTACCGAAGGTTTGTGGATGGTTTTTCCAAGATTGCTGCTCCTTTGACGAAGCTGTTGCAGAAGGATGTTAAGTATGAGTGGACGGAAGCGAGACAGCAGGCTTTTGAGAAGCTTAAGGCGGCTTTGACGCAAGCTCCTATCTTGATTCAGCCTGAATCAGGGAAAGAGTTTGTGGTTTACAGTGATGCATCCTATGTTGGTTTGGGGTGTGTGCTGATGCAGGAGGGTAAGGTGGTGGCTTATGCATCGCGGCAGTTGAAAGTGCATGAGCGCAATTACCCTACGCATGATATTGAGCTGGCTGCAGTGGTTTTTGCTCTGAAGATCTGGAGGCATTATCTGTATGGTGAGAAGTGTACTGTGTACACGGATCACAAGAGTTTGAGGTATCTGATGTCTCAGAAGAAGTTGAATCTTAGGTAGCGGCGTTGGTTGGAGTTGCTCAAGGATTATGATCTGACGATTGAGTATCATCCTGGAAAAGCTAATGTTGTTGCGGATGCCTTGAGTAGGAAGGTAGCTGTTGAGCTGAGAGCCATGTTTGCTAGCTTGAGCATATCGCAAGATGGTGGTCTCGTTGCTGAGTTGCAAGTGAAACCCTCTTTGGTTCAGTCGATCAAGGATAAGCAGTTGTTGGATGATTCCTTGGTGTCTCATGTTCAGGATATCGCGGAGGGTAGACCTTCGGATTTCTGTTTCAATGATGATGGTGTGCTGTGTTTTGGGAGTCGGATAGTAGTGCCTGCTGATGCTGAGTTGAGGCGTGCTATTCTGACTGAAGGTCATAGTAGTCCTTTTGCTATGCACCCTGGTAGTACTAAGATGTACCGAGATCTTCGTGATGAGTACTATTGGGTGGGTTTGAAGAAAGATGTTGCAGAGTTTGTTAGCAAGTGTTTGGTGTGTCAGCGAGTTAAGGCTGAGCATCAGTTTCTTTCAGGGTTGTTGCAACCGTTGAAAATCCCTGAATGGAAGTGGGAGAGGGTTACCATGGATTTTGTATCTGGTTTACCTTTGTCTCCATCGAAGAAGAATTCGGTCTGGGTGATTGTGGATCGCCTGACGAAGTGTGCGCATTTCTTGCCTGTGCATACCACGTTTTCTTTGGATAGGTTGGCAGAGCTGTACATTGCGGAGATTGTGCGGCTGCATGGTGTGCCTAAGTCGATTGTGTCGGATAGGGATCCGAGGTTCACATCGCGGTTCTGGCAGTGTTTGCATTAAGCTCTGGGTACAAGGTTGCATTTCAGTACATCCTATCATCCTTAGTCGGATGGTCTGTCTGAGCGAGTTATCCAGATTTTGGAGGATATGTTGAGGTGCTGCGTGATTGAGTTCCAAGGTTCTTGGGAGAAGCATCTGCCTTTGGTTGAGTTTGCTTATAACAACAGTTATCAGGCAAGTATACAGATGGCACCTTATGAGGCTTTGTACGGGAGGAAGTGTAGGACTCCTCTTTGTTGGGCTGAGACTGGTCAAAAGTTGGTTTCGATGCCGGCTTTGTTGAAAGGGACCACAAAGAAGGTAAAGCTCATTTGTGAGCGGTTAAAGGCTGCTTCTGATCGGCAGAAGTCTTACGCGGATTTGAAGCGTAAGGAGATAGAGTATGCGGTGGGTGACCGTGTGTTCTTGAAGGTTTCGCCTTGGAAGAAGGTGATGCGGTTTGGCTGAAAGGGTAAGTTGAGCCCTAGGTACATTGGACCATATGAGGTGGTTGAGCGTGTGGGTCCTGTTGCGTATCGGTTGAGGTTACCACAGGAGTTGGAGAAGATTCATGATGTGTTCCATGTCTCTATGCTCCGGAGGTATAGATCTGATCCTTCGCATGTGATGCCTGTGGAGGAAGTGGTTATGAATCCAGATTTGACCTATGATGAGGAACCGGTGAAGGTTCTGGATTCAGATAGCAAGGTTCTTCGTGGCAAGACCATTGAGTTGGTGAAGGTGCTGTGGAAGCATCGCGGTGTTGAAGAAGCCACGTGGGAGCGGAAGGAAGACATGCTGAAGCAGTTTCCTTATCTCTTTCCTTCAGGTAAATTTTGAGGACGAAATTTCTTAAGGGGGGGAGAGTTGTAACGCCCCGGTTTTGGGCTTAGAAGTTTTGGGCGTTGACCGGTTTGGTCAAAGTGCTGTTCGAATCTAAGAGAGTGAAATTAGGAAAGCCTAGTTCGGGTTGCATTAAAAATATGGAAAAATGTTCTAAAATCATCTTTTAATATAATTAAGTGAACTGTGAAATCAATTTTGGAAAATGGGTTTTGGAAGAGCGACATTTTGGCTAGTGACCAAAATGTGATTTTTGAAAGTTTTGTGACTGTTTTAAAAAGGATTGAAACTTTGAATCTTTAGGGAGCTATTTACCCAAAGGGGAGTTTCTCCAGATTTTCTAGAATATTAAATGATTTAATAATGGTTTAAAATAAAAGTAAAAAGGAGGGAAAGATATTTTTAGTCATCTTTAACTAACTTTCTAAATTTTCCATTCCCATTTTCTCTCATCTTTTCTCTCAAACCAAACACATTCTCACCAGATATTTTCCTCTGATTTTTATCACCTAAATACTTCTTTTCAATCCTCATTTGATTCCTAATCATCTCCTCATCAAAACCTTTGTATTTGCTACTTGATTCATCAAGCTTTTTGGCTCTAAAAGAGGAGAAACTCAAGTTTGGAGGTAAGAACGTCCTTCTCCTCTGAACTTCAAGTTCTTTAATGAAATTCCTAAGTTCTCAATCCCTAATTGATGTTTTATAAATGGCTTTTAAGATTGTTTAGTGGATCTTGGCTTAAAATGCAAGATTTGGTGTGTTTTTGATGAAATTTCGTTGGATCTGTTTAAGCAGTGTTTTAAGGTGCTAAAATGATGATTAATGAATGTTAATTTGATAAGGAAATGAGTTTTGATTAATGCAATCCTAGATAGGTTGTGTTTCCTAAGTTTAGCTTGTGATTCTTGGATGTTTTTGTGGTGATCTTGTGGATCTGATGTTGCTGGAGGTATAAGGATGTTTATAGGTTGTTTTTAGATGTTAAATGATGTTAATGGATGTTAGGTTTTGCTGGTTTATGGCTGGGCTTTGTTGAGAAGTGGTTTTGATGCAATTTCGGTTGTGTTTGGTGGCCGAAATTGGAGTGTGAATGAGAGCAGCGAGTTTGAGTGCTTTCATTGAAGCTTTTGATGCATGATGTCTCTGCTTTAATGTGTTTAATCAGGGGAGGCATCTTTGGATCCAAGAGTTGTTGATCCGGAGGCTTGTTTTGGTGCTTTGGCTTGAGGCGAAGTGGAATCGGTGAGTGAAATTGGGTTTTCGGCTTTGAAACCAATGTCTTGGGAGCTTAGTTTAAGTCTAAACAACTTTGCTAAGCTCGAGTGTAAGTTTTCGGAAATTTTCTCTAGTGGTGGCCATGATTTTTTTGTGATGCAATGTGGTTTATTGCATGTTTTGATTACTGTTTTGAAAGCATGATTTAGCATGGTATTTGCTGTTTTGATAAGCCATATGTTAAAGGAAGCTCAAGGTAAGAGTTCCTTGTTTTTGAACATTGATTAAATGTGGTTTGATGCTTTTAAATGCATGATGAATATGGCTTGGTTTAATGCTTTAAAACAGTGGATTAATTGATGAAAATGATGTATATTGGCAAGTGATGTTTTGAAAAGGTTAAGGTCACTAAGGTGGTTAAAAGTCCTTGAGTGAGCCTTGTTTACTTAAGAACATCAAGGTGGTTAAAAGTCCTTGGATGGTTCTTGTTACGGACACAAAGGTGGTTAAAAGTCCTTGTGTGGTCCATTCTATGGTGTTTAAAAGTCCATAGGCCAAGGTGTTTAAAAGCCCTTGGGGCTCAAGGTGTTTAAAAGTCCTTGAGGTGATTCAATTCATGGTGTTTAAAAGTCCATGGCCAAGGTGTTTAAAAGTCCTTGGGATCAAGGTGTTTAAAAGTCCTTGATGTGATACATTCTATGGTGTTTAAAAGTCCATAGGCCAAGGTGTTTAAAAGTCCTTGGGGCCAAGGTGTTTAAAAGTCCTTGGGGTGAAAGTTGATGAACTTGTTTTTAAAGAAATGGAATTTATCACTTGTGGCCAATATGACATGTTATGATTTGATGCATGGGATGCATGTTTAAGTATGCTTTTGAGCATGTGTAAATGATGGTTTGAAGCATGATTTATAAAGTGTTTTATAAATGCATTATTGGATGGTTTTATTGAGCATTCCTCACTAAGCTTTTGCTTACGCTCTCTTCCGTTTTCTTAATTCAATAATGCAGAGCATTAGAGTACTTGAGGGCAGCAAGGAGGGCAAGCATCCAAGTGGAAACAAAGCTCTAAGTATGGAAGGTTTTCTAAGTACATTTTAGCTTTTGGTAATTTGGCAATGGGGGACCTATGTGTATGTTTTGGGAGATGTTTTGAACTCCCTAGGTATGTTGAATGTTGTTGAGAATGCTGGTTTTGTGGTTGGCCTTCTTATGCTTGAATTGGAAGTTTATGCTTGAATGGCTTACTTGTGTAGGAAGCATGCCTATAGATTTGGGGCTTTTCATATACGTGGATGTTTTAATGAATTGTTGATGCAAGTATGTCTCATATATGTTGAATTGCATGTTGGCAAAGTTTGGTGGCATTTGGAGCATGATTGGTTGGTCAATTGCATGTTTAAGCATGCATTTTTAGGCAATCTGTGCAGGGTGTTTCGGAACAGCACCTACCGTTTCGGAACGGGTGCCTTAATTGTGTCCAGGCGTCCGAAACGGGAAGGGCCGTTCCGAAACGGAAAGGCCACTGCCAGACCCCCGTTTCGGTACGCGTTGCGGAACGGCCCCGAGTTTCGAAACGGGCTATGCCTGTTTCGGAACGGGTGACCGTTGGGGGCTGACATTGGCAGTTATATGTTTTGGAATGTTTGCGTTTTGGTCCTGAAACTTGTTTGTGCAATTGTATGAGTTTGGGAAGTCCTTTTGAGCTGAAATTTCACAGAGAAGCATGAAATATGATTAATTTCAAGTTGGTAACTTTAATTTGGATTAAGTCCTTATATTTATCAGAATTTACAATTTGGTCCCTAAAGTTGTATTTTGTTCAATTGGGTCCCTGTTTGATCTCTGATGTTTGTGATCTTTTGGTATGATGGTTGTGTGATCACAATTAGGTCTAAAGTGCATCTAGACAAGATTAAAAGAAAAAAAAGGGTCGTTAATCAAGGTTGACTTTCGGGTTGACTTTGGTTTTCCACGTGTGACTTTCTTAATTCGGGTCAACCGTCTAGGCCGGGTTAAGGGGGTTACAAACACTCTCCATTTTCTCTCAAATTTCCATATTTTCTTCACTCTTAAGTTCTCTTTTGATTTCCAACTTTTTCCCTGGTGATTTCTCTCATTTTCCTTCAAGTTCTTTCAAGCTAATATTACCAAATTAGAGGAGAAGCAAGGATTGGAGGTAAATTTTGTGGTAACCCTCTAATCTAGGTTCTTTAATGAAATTCCAAAGATATTTGGCTCTTTATTCATGTTTTTAATTGAGGTTTTGTTGTTAGCTTGGTAAAATATTGAAATCTTGACAGAAAGTGATGTAAAGTGTGATTTTCGGAGTTTGATTGATTTGGCTTGTTTGAGATGATTTCTAACTGAGTTTTGAAAGCTTTTTAGTGTTGGAATAGAGTCTTAATCATATAGATCCATAAATCCTTGAGATCCTTGGTTTTTGAAGTGTTTTTGGGGTGTTCTTGTGGAATCCGAGTTGCTGAAGGTATATGGATGGTTTTAGGTTGTTTTTTTATTGTTGATTAATGCTTAAAACGTGTTAGATGTGTTGGAAGATGGCTGGGCTGAGTTTGGAGGTCAATCGATTTAGTTTTTTATTGTTTTAAATTGGTGATTTGATGCGTTAGAGAATGGCTGCGGGATTTCTTTTGAGTGCTGCTATTTTGGATGCATTTTAATGCATTGAACCTCTATTTTAATGTGTTGAAAATAGGGGATAGTAATCCAGAATCAAACGAAGTGATTTTGGAGGCTTCAGACGATCGATAGTTGCGTCGGCAAGTGTGGTTTTGCGAATCGGTGTGTGGAACTTGGTTTTCCAGCACGGAAACGTTTTAGAAAAGGTTTTCAGAACTTAGTAAGAGCTTGAAACGCTTTACTAAGTTCGGAAGTAAGTAAAGAGAATTTGTCTCTCGAATTGTGCTAGTTTGAGCCTTTGGTTGCACTTGATTTTCATTGCATTTAGCTATTGTTTTGAAGCATGCTTTGAGTATGTAAATGAGTTTGATGATGCCACTGTGGTTTAAGGATGCACTAGATAAGTGATTCTTGTATGCATGTGTTGATGCATGAGTTTTGAAGCATGGTTTAACGCTTGAGTTATGGCTTATAATGAATGCTTTGTAAAAACAGTGAGGTATGCGTGAGTTATACGTTATATTGGCAAGTGGTGTTGAATAAATTGTTTTATAAATGAAATCGGATATAGTTATCCGGCTATAGGATTGAGTGCACTATAAACAAGTCGCCTTGGATGTTGAGGGGTTATGATTGTACTGGAAACTCCATCCAAGTACCCTAACGATTGAGGATTTTTCGAGGTTGCAACGGTTGAGGGTAGCCTACGGGTGCGAACCTTGTGTGTCTCATGTCTCGTTAGTGGGTTATACATCTACCGATGAGTGGTGTTGAAGGGTTGTGATTGTACCGAATACTCCACTACGGGTGTTACAACGACGGAGGGCTGCTCTCGTGTGTGAGCCTTGAGATGCCAATAGAGTTTATGAAGGGTATGGGTCAACCCTTGGTAATCCTTGTATCCGATATGTTTTGAGAATGTTGTTTAACACTTGTAAGCAAATATAAAGAAATGAAATATTGTGGAAAATGTGGTTAATGAATATTTTGAAAGATGCATGCTTTGGCTTAAGCTTAGGATAATGGTGTCTATGCTTGGAAGGCTTGGAATATGAGTAGCAATTGTTTAATTGCTGAAATTTTATGGATTATGTTGCATGATGTTTAATACAATGATTTGATGATAAAGTGCATGATTTGTCAAAAGAGGCATGCTGGTTTTGAAACGGTTGAAAAGTGGTTTTGTGCATTGATGATGTTGTACTTTTGAGAAATCCTCACTAAGCTTTTATGCTTATGCTCTCTTTGTTCCTTGATGCAGACAATTAGGTGTTGGAGGCAGCATCTACAAGGGATTCCACCAAGACATGCTTTAAAAGTATGTTGAGTTCATGAACTAGTGTAATAAAGGCAATGGGGGTGTCCGGTGCTATGAATGTTATTGGTTTAGTATTTTCTGGATTGGGGCAAGTTTTATATGCATATTTGGTTGTGCAAATGGCCTTTTAAGTTTTGGTTTGTGCTTGAATTTGGATTGTGACCTTTTGGTACCTTTAACTCTTAGGAAGCATGCCTCTAGTGCTCTTGATATTGTGAATGATTCTATGGTGATGCCTTTGTTTCGTATGCATAGTGTTTGAGGTATTCTTGAGTTGCCAACATGTTTGGGTATAGGCTGGGATGGTTTCGAATGTATTAAATTTAATTAAAACAACTTTTAAAAACATTGCGGGCCCAGGTGTTTCGTAACACCCTTGCCTGTTTCGAAACGGTGGCTTGAAATTGCCTTTGTGTTTCGAAACAGTGAGGCCTATTCCGAAACATTTTGGCTCTGTGGAACCTCGTTCTGAAACGTGTCTTAAAGGGTTTTCAAAATGAACCCACGTATCGAAACTGTCACCTGTGTTTCGAAACGACTGTTCCGATACGGGGCTTCCTTTTCTGAAACGCTCGACCGTTAATTCAGTTTTTGAATTGTTTTGGGTTTTTGTTCCTTACGTTTTGGTCCATGTCTGCCTTGTATGCAATTGAATGGGTTCTTGAGGTTGTTTTGGGCTAAGATTTTACCGAGAAGCATGTAATGAACCTAATTAAAGATTGGTAACCTCAATTTTGTAATAACCCTTACGATTTGTTAAATTTACAAAATTGTCCCAAAACCTTAAATTAATTATAATCAATGGACGACTGTGATGTTGTTTTATCCGCTGCTTGTGTGTGTACACATAGGAACCTAATTTGCAACTAGACATGATAAAAAGAAAAAAATGGGTCGTTTATTGAGGTAAACCTTCCCAGTTTACTTCAATATTCCCTGTTTGATCCGTTCGGTTTGGTCTATCAGCCAGGCCGGGTCGAGGGGTTACATTAGGTCCAATTAATTTGATAGGAGAGGACACTATAGAAAATAAATGAATATTGGATGAAGGTCTAAATGTCTTAAGTTGATTAGTGTTACATTGTGTAGAACTAATGTTTTGATATAATAATTGAAAAATGTTTTGGACAAATTTGAAAAGAATTTAAAACTTGTCCTTAAGTCCAAACAACTTGAAAATATGTTTGAGGCATTTAAAAACGTTTTTGGCAAAGTTTTTAATGATTTAAATTAGCCAAACTTGAGTTTTCAGCAAGCCCGTACCGATACGGTGTACCCTGTATCGATACACTTTTGCCCAGGTTTTGATTCTTCCAAAACCGTATCGATATAGGCTTTGCCGTATCGATACAGATAGGGATCGTTTCGATACGCCCCTTAACCGTACCGATCCCTGTTTTAACGTCCCCAACGGCTATTTCCCAAAGGTCTTTTAAATGACATACCATACCGATATGCCCTCAAGCGTATCGATACGCTTTGGCTGGCAAGAGTCCAACAACTAGTTTCTGAAGAAGAGCGTACCAATATGGGTCCTCGCATATCGATACGGAAGGCTCCAGAACAACATTTAATATGGGAAATCAAGTCTCCAACGGCTCCAATTCAACCCCAACGGCTAGGAACGACTACAAACTCATTAAGGAGTATAAATGGGACCTCCAAGCATCTAGTAATGGTTAATGCTTCAATTGTAATACAACATATGATCAAAATGTGTCTTAGTGCTTAAGTGTCAATTCTTTGTATAGACAAACACTAGTGAGTCAAAATTGTTAGATTTGCTCAAGTGTTTTAGGATTGGGTGAGAGCTTAATTGTGCAAAGAAATACCTATTAGAGGGATTTGAGTTTGCTTATCTTTATCTCTTTGTAAAGAGGGTTTGATCAAGGCTTTGGGTAGAAAGCTTGATCGATTTGTAAGAGTTTCCTCCTAAGCCTAGAAAAGGGGACGAATCAATAGTGGATTGATTGGAAATCCTTAGTGGGAAGCTAAGGTAGTGGATGTAGACCTTGGTTAGAAGGTTGAACCACTATAAATCATATTGTCTTTATTATTTCTAGCTTCCACACCTCTTTCACCCAAAATTCCACTTCTCCGCCACTTGGCGAGCAAGAACGGTTGAAGGAATCGAGCACCGTAAAACTCAACACATTGCAATGTGATTTTAATCAAAGGAGTATTTAGATAAGAGATTCGGTACTTCATTTGATCATAGAAAATGGAAATTACACATAGTTAGTTTAAATAAAATTGAAAATAGGATTAAATATTTAGTTACACTAAAGATAAGAATATTGTTACTTTTGGGCCAAATATGGGTAGTGTCCAAATTATTTGGTTGTTACCATTAAAGCCCAAAAATTAATAATATTCATAGAATCTTAATTAATTAAATTGATGGAGCCCTAATTAGGTTTTACTTAAAATGGACAACAAAATAATTGGACATACATTAAACCTTTTGTGTTGAGATACATTTTGAATAAAAATTGAAGTGTCCTAATGTATTTGGATGTTTCAAAATTTATATCCGTCCAATATGTATTTTCTTACAAAATGATATCCTCATTCGAAATGGAACCCATTTAACATTTAAAAGATTTAATTAAATTTAGATTAATGTTCGAAATACTAAAATGCCACGTGGAATTAATAAGGTACCGATAATGGGGTTTTTAGGGGTGCTAACCCTTCCCTACACGTAACCTCCTGAACCTGAATTTTATTAAAAGAATCTCTGGTCCGTTTTTATGGTGTCCGGTCTACCAAAGTGATTTGTGGCGACTCCAAAATAATATTTAAGAAAATAAAGGAAACTTGATTAAAAATGAAAAACCCCAATTTCCAAAACCCTAATCGTCAGGATATTTTTCTGCAAATGGTTTTAAAAATGGTCTCGACAGCTCTGCGACTCCGCTGGGGAAAAAATTAAGAGTCGTGCCTATTAATTAATTCCACGTGTCATTTTGGCATTTCGAACATTAATTTGAATTTAATTTTTTCAAAGAGAATTGTTGGATGGATTTTTAGGAAAAAAAGGGGTAGCTTTTGTGTGTGATATATCCGTAACGCCCTGGTTTTGGGCCTAGGTGCTAGCCGGGTTTGGTTAGGTGGTTCGGTTTGAACCTGTTTAACAGTCTAGTCTAGTTTCGGGAAATAATTAAATTGAATGGTTTTTGGTTGGATACAAATATGAGAAGACTTCCTAAAATCATAATTATATATATGATTAATTTTGGTAAAGGTAATTTAAAGAAAACAATTTTGGAAATCGGACATTTTGGTTTAGTGACCAAAATGTAAAAATGGTAAAGTTGGATTTAATGGCAAAAATGTAAAAACGCTAACGCTTTAAATCTTTAAGGAGCAATACTACAGGCTAATAATGACTTTTTCCTCCTATTTTAAAATTTTGATTAAATAAATTATATTAAAAAGATGGCGGGAAGTTAAAACGGTTTTTCATTTTTCATGAGATTGGTTTTTGTCGTAGTTTTCTTCTCTCACTTTTCTCTCAAAATCCCTTCATCCAAACAACAAGATTTCAAAGGTAAACTCTAATTTTGATTTAGATTTCAAAGATTTTCCTATTTTCTATTGAATCTCTTTTTTTCTCTTTGGTTTTCTTCTCAAAAATGGAGGAAGAGCTCATCATTAGAGGTAGGTTCTATAACGCACTGGTTTTGCGCCTAGATGTTTTTGACATCAAATCAAACCGGTCGGAAACAGTTCGAATTGTATTAGGAGGTTTGGGGAAATCAAGGATCGGGAAAGGATAAAAATATGGTAAAAAAATTATAAAATCCTCTAAAATCATGTTTAAGAGGTTGGTCGAATCAATTTTACAAAATATACTTTGGGAGTGGTACATTTTGGGTAGTGACCAAAATGTAAAGTTTCAAAACTGTGGGAAAAAATTAATTTTAAAAGAGAAGCTAAAAATCTTAGAATCTTTAGGGAGCTATGGTGCAATTACACCTTCCTTAAATTGACATGTGTTTTAAAAGGGTTTTAGATAATCAAAATAGAAATGATTTTATTTAATTAAAATGGATTAATTAGGAAATATAGAACTCATTTCACGTACCTAACTTTCATTTCAGCAAAACCATTTTCCCAACTCTTTTCTCTAGATTTGTTTTCTCCCAAACACTCTCACTTTGATTTCTAAACAAACTTCAAGAGTTCTCTTCAAATTCTTCAAGATTTCTTAAGAAAAAACTTGTCAACCATTGACGAAGGCAAGGATTGGAGGTAAATCCTGTTCTCAACCTTCAATCTAGGTTCTTTATTGAAATTCCCAAGATCTTTGGCTTCTAAATGTTGTTTTTGGCTGAGTTTTTATTATATTTTTTATTTGAGATCAAAATCTTGCAAAATTATGTTTTAAATCTTGATTTTTGGATAAGTATTGATGAGCTCTGTTTTGGATTGGTTTTAATTGAGTTTTGAGTTGATTATAATGTTGAGAAAGGGTTTTGATAATATAGATCCCGAAATCCTTGAGATCCTTGAGTTTATTGATGGTTTTAGTTGGGTTTTTGAGATGAAATGATGAGTTATGCTTGATGGAGGTATAAGGATGGGTTTAAGTTGTCTGTAGATGTGTTTTGATGTTTAATAATGGTTGAAAGTGATGTATGTTTGATGGGCATGGTTTAGGAAGCAATCGATTGAGTTCTCAGTTGTTTTGGATGGGTAAATTGGTGTAGTTTTGGTGAGCAACGAGTTTGTGTTTAGTTGTTGGTGTTGAAATGCATTTTAATGCACTTGGATCTCAGTTTTGGTGATCTAAAATAAGGGATCTTGATCCGGAAGCAAATGAAGCATTTTTGGAGGCTTCGAAAGGATGATTTTCGCGTCGGTGAGCAAGGTTTCACGTATCAGTGAGTGGAAATGGATTTTCTAGCTTTGTAACGCTTTGAACATGGTCTTGGGAGCTTAGTGTAAGTTTGAAACACTTAGCTAAGCTCAAGAGTAAGTGATTCGAAAGTCTCTCACAAAATGTGCTATGTTTTTGTTGAAAAATGTACTTGAATTAAATGTGGTTTTATTTACTATTTTAAAGCATGTTTTGAGCGTTGATATTGCTGGTGTTAGATGCCATTTTGTTAAGGATGCACTTGGTAGGTGATCATTGGATTTTTTGAGATGTGTGCATTTGTGTTTAAGCATGTTTCTACTTGTGAAAATGACATTGTGATTTATGCTTGTAAAACAATGAAGTAATAATGTTAAATGATTATACTGGCAAGTGATGGAAATGGTTTTTGGTTACTTTAATCAGATATAGTTAGCCGGCTATAGGATTGGGTGCACCGTTAATAAAGTTTCCCTGGATGTTGATGAGTTGTGATTGTACCGTAAATTCCATCCAAGTACCGTAGCGATTGAGGAATTGGCGTCACCACGATGGAGGATGGCTCTCGTGAGTGGACTTGATTAAGCGTCACAACGGTGGAGGATTGCACCCGTGTGTGAGCTTGGTTAAGGTGATTACAATGGTTGAGGTAGCTCCCATGTGTAAGCCTTGTTTCATGTCCTAGCTCTCGCTAGAGGGTTATACAACTACCGCTGAGTGGTGTCGAGGGGATGTGATTGTACTGTTAAACTCCATCACGAGTGTTGAGGGGTTTTGATTGTACCGTTAAACTCCACCACGAGGGTTGAGGGGTTGTGATTGTACCGTTAAACTCCACCACGGGTGTCACAACAGTTGATGGTCTAATCCAGCGTGTGAACCTTGTGTAGTCCGGTAGTGTGTATGAAGCGTGTGGGACAACGCTTGTAATCTGCGTATCCGGTTGTGTCTTTTTGTGTTGGTTATGATATGGTTTGAGATTGATCACTTGCGAGCCAATATAATGTTGATGTTTATTGATTAAGCATGAGATGCTTTGAAATTATACTAGAATGCATGTAATGCTTGGTTAAGCATGAGCAAAGGATTTTGTTGTGGTCTTAACGATGCTATGAGCATGTGGTTTAAAAGTGCATTGATGCTTTTGAGAGCATGTTTTAAAGGAAGGCATGAATTTGCAAATGATGTTATCTTGGTTTTATGAAATGCATTGATGAATGTTTGGTTTTGGCGATCCTCACTAAGCTTTATGCTTACGCTCATTTGTTTCATCAATGCAGAGAATTAAGCAATTAAAGTAACAAGAAAACAAGAGGAATCCAAGCATTTTTTACTAAGCAATGTATGTGGTTTTACCATAGTGTAATAAGAGGCAATGGGAGAGATTTCTACTCTTGGTTATATTTGGTGATGTTAAACACCTTGAGCATGTTAGTTTGCTTATTCGGATTTGTAAATGGTCTTTGAGTGCTGGTTTGAGCTTGAATGTGGTTTTTAGCCTTTTTGCTATTTTGACATCTAGGAAGTATGCCTATAGCCCTATAGCTCACAAGAATGATGATATGTTTTAGCTAGTGTTTCGTATGGGTGGTCTTTGATGTTTACTCATGTTGTATGTGTGTTGGAACAAGTGCCGGAGTGGTTTCGAAGTTGAAAACTGGTTTAAAACCAGAAAATTGGAAAGTTACAGGCCCAATCGTTCCGAAATGTCCTTGTCCGTTTTAGAACGTAGGCCTGTAATGACCATGGTGTCTCGGAACAGGAAGGCACGTTCCAGAACATTTCGCCACTGTGAACCATCATATCAAAACGGGTTCCTTGAAGTTTCGGAACGCCCCCGCATATTGAAATGGTCACTCTTGTTCCGAAATGGCTGTTTCGATACAGGGTTTTGTGTTCCGAAACACTTGACCGTTGGATGCTGATTTTCAAATTGTACTAGTTCCCATTACTTACATTTTGGTCCCTAAATGGTGTTTATTCAATTGGTTGAGTTTGGATGGTCCGTTTGAGATGAGATTTGACATGCTGGCATGTTATATGATTAATTTTGGTTGGTAATCTTAAAATCTGGACAGTCCTTGTATTTCCTGAAATTTACAAATTAGTCCCTAAAAGTCAAATGAATGCAATTGAACCCCTAATTGAACTCCGATCGATGTGCCGTTTTCGCCTAATCTCTTTGTTAATCACATATGATAATAATGTGCATCTAGAAAAGATAAAATAAAAAGGGTTGTTAATCGAGATTGACTTTTACGAGTTGTCTTAAGTTTTCCCCGTATAATCTTCTTAGTTCGGGTCGGGCGTCTAGGCTAGGCTAAGGGGTTACATTAGTTGGTATCAGAGATAGGTTTCGAAAGAATTGGGGATGGTGTTAAGTGAAATTCGTATGATTTGAGGTATGTTGTTTGAAAAAGCATGTTTTTGATGAAATGTTGGTGCTTATGCCATGCTTGATTGTTGTGAATCATAGGGGAGCTAGATATGATTGTATGACAATTATGTGATAAGGATATGTGCTGATTTTGGATGATGTAAAGCATGATGTATATGTTATGTTATGTTGTGCTTGAGGGAAATCGGGGTGCCCATTGCCTTATTACACTAGTTAAATGTTTTCGTGAACTTGGATCCTTGCTTGAGGCTTGCCTAAATCATGTTCTGATTTGTTTTGTTGTTATGCCTTGTTAAAAATAGCACATTGAGTCCTAGGAGAGAGTTGGGATTGAATACGTTAGTACCTGCGGGCGACGTGGGTAATCAAGGGAACAATGTTCCGTCTATTGAGAATGTGCATGTTCGTGCATGCTTACTCGGTGTTGAGGAGATGTCTGGAGCATCTCAGGCCGCAGTGAATGGAAAGCCTACGCATGTGCCGTCTGTCGGACAAGCTAGTTTGTCAAAACAACATCTGCACAATTTGAGAGCTGTTGAGTATCATGGGTCAACACCGGAGGCGTTCGAGGCTTGGTTAACCAGTACGATGCCAATCAGATGCTTGTATTTGGTGGACATCTGTGTCGGGGGAATCGAATATCCATGATGTGGATTGAGAGTTTTTTTTATCTGCCTTTAAGAGGAGATACCTGGGAGATAAGTTCTCGGGGGATTAGTAACGTGAGAGCGTGGCTACAGATGGCGATGGTGACCTGAATGAGGGCAAAAGAGCTGCGAGTTCTGGTCTCGAGAGGGGGTAGTGTAAGAGACCACATGATAGAAGGTTTCGCCAGAACCTGAGTTTTGGTGGTGGTGGTAACGTGGGTGAAGTATATCCAGGTCAGAGAATGGTGGTTCATCCACCAAAGTGTGGTCGTTCTTGAAGGCGACACACTGGGGTTTGATGGGATGTTGGAGCTTATTGGAGTTGTGGTGCGATGGGACATGTGAAGAGTAATTGTCCTCAGGTAGCGAGACTAGCTCCAGCGCGTGCGAATAGGTCTCAAAATGGGCCGTGAGCGCGGCCGAGACAGGGTTCGGAGGTGGCAAGAAGGACAGGGTGGCGCAAGGTGTTCAATGGTTGAATCTTGTTGGATGTATGGGTTTGCGGGACATTTGAGGCGAGATTGTCAAGTGTTATTTCGGGGTGGTCAAGGCGGGATGTTCGTTGAAGCTCCTTGTGGTCGCAAGTGCAGTCATGGTTCTTTTTAGCTAGGAGACGATGGTGGTTCTGCGGGAGAGAGTGCTCGTCACTTGGAGCTCCAAGACAATGATGTTCTTGCAGGTATCTTTACTATGCAGTCCATGTCGTTGTTATCCTTGTTTAGTTCTGGTTTTGTATCTTCTTTTGTAGTGGATAAGGTTCTATAGTTTGTAAGTTGGGTAGTAGTCGGTGTTGTTTTGAAAACAACATTGGTGCAGAGGAATAATAGTTAGAGTGGTTTGCTTTAATGGGTTGTAGGAGTGGAGAAGTAGGTAAAGTTTGGAAGTGGGGTAAGAGGTTGTTCCTGGTTTGGTTCGAGGACGCTATTAGTAGGTGTAAACATAGATACATGCACAGTTAAAATCATGTGTGTGTGTATATATATATTACATATGTTGGTACATGCATACATTTGGCACGACATTAGAAGTTTGCATACATGTGCATAGGCATTCATAAGGGCATGTAGGTGATCATGCATACGAATGTTCACACTCACGAATAGCTACTTGGACCTAATAATGATGAGTTATGATTAGGGTAGTTAGTGGGCTTGAAGTTTTTTTTTGGTGCGAGTTGAAGAGTGGGTTTGAGTTGAGGAGGTGAATAAGTTTACCGTTAGGAGTAAATGTGGCCTAGCTTGGTTGGCCGGAGGCAAAATTTGTAGGCGTTTTTAGGGCCTTTGGCGGCGAAGAGGAGATCGTTTTGGTTAGAAGTGGCTGAGGTCGTTTGGAGTGTATGTGAAACCAATAAATTGATTTTGATATAACAAAGGATTTAAGGAATAAATTGAAAAGGAGAAAATGAATTTTTAAGCCCTCAAAACCTCTCTATGTGTTTAAAGAAAAATGTATAAGTCAAAACCTCAACTTGTCAAATATTTTATAAGTGTTTACCAAGTCAAGACAATGATTTTCGACTCACCGTTTCGGAACGGCCTTTGGGCGTTTCGAAACGTTTTGAAACTATTAACCTCTGTTTCGGAACGTGTTTCAAACCTTTTCGATACGACAGTATCGAAACGACCTCAAACGTTTCGAAATGGAATTCAAACTTGGTTTTAAAATATGACCGTTGAAGTTTTATTACTGAATTTAAAAATATTATTAAGGCATATCGAAACGCTCCTAAGCCGTTTCGATACAGGCTTTGACAGTAACAAAATGTTTAGAAAAGAGTTTCGAAACGAGCTCTTAGCGTATCAAAACGATCGTGCCCATTTCGGTACGGTCTATTTATTACACCCCAACGACTTTTTCTATTTTTGTCTGTTTCGAAACACGGTCGAGCGTTTCGGAATGGGTAGATGCGGACTGCATTTATGGAATGAAGATAACATCCCAACGGCTATTTTAATGAAGGCAACAACCCCAACGGCTAGAATTCAATGAGAAGATATAAAAGGGACCTCTAAAAGCTCCAACAACAACTATTGATCTCCATAGAATTATCCAAACATCAAATCCAAGCAATTGTGCTAAAATCCAATGTTTCTTGTAAACCCCAATTGTGAACTTTGTAATTTCCATTATTATCTGTTCAATTGGGTTGAGTGCTTGTAAAAAGGGCTATATATTGTGTTGAGAGATACTAGTTTTAGCCTTTATTTTCTTTGTATCACTTGAGTGAGGATTGGGTCAAATTTTGGGTAGAAAATTTTACCGGCATTGTAAATGTTACCTCCTTAGCCTAGAAAAGGGGAAGAGCAATTAGTGGATTGTTGGAAAATCCTTAGTGAAGCTAAGGTAGTGGATGTAGAGTTCAATTGGAACTTGAACCACTCTAAAATCCCTTGTCTAGCAATTTTTAATTTTCCACTCCACCACCAAAAGTTCTAAAAATCCAATTCACCCCCTCTTGGTTTATATCGTTTCATTGATCCACTCAACAATTAGTATCAGAGCCTGCCTCTTTGAAGGATTAACAACCACAAGAGGAGTTCCTAGGAAGAGTGTGATCAACTACTAAGGCAAGCCATGGCATCTACCTCCGGGTCAAGCATGTACGAGTCTCAATCAACCACCAAACCGCCTTTCTTCAACAGTGATAACTACCCTTTTTGAAGAACTAGGTGTGTCTCTTCATTAAATTCAACGATTATCTTGTTTGGGATGCCATTGAAGAAGGTCCCTCTATTCCGATGAAGAGAGACGATGAAGGAAGATTAATGCCAAAAAGGAAGAATGAGATGAGTGAAGAAGAGAGAAAGAAGATTCAAATCAATGACAAAACTCTTCACATGTTGTTTTGCTCTTTCGGTCCCGACATCTACTCCAAAGTTTCCTCCATCGAAAGTGCTAAGGAAGTGTGGGATACACTTGAGACTACATATGAAGGAACAAGTGATGTGAAGGAGACAAAGATTGAAATTCTCAATCTTAGTTATGAGAATTTCAAAATGGAGCCCGACGAAACCGTGTCAAAGGTTTTTGGAGAGATAATCCCGGAAGACAAACTAGTTCGGAAGCTACTTTACTCACTTCCTCAGTCTTGGGATGGGAAGAGAACCGCCATCATTGAGACCAAAAATTTGAAGACACTCAAGCTTGATGAGCTAGTTGGTTCTCTCCTAACTCATGAGATCATGAAGCAAGGAAGGGAAGATGAAAGGAAGAAGGAAGAGAAAAGAGTGGAGAAGCTTGAGGTAGATAAGAAGAAGATAGAAGTGGCTCTCAAAGCTTCTCTACATGAGAAGAGCACTTCTAGTGAGGAGGAAGACCTATAAGAATTGGCTATGATAGCCAAAAGGTTCTCACGGTTTATGAGGTCCAACTGAGGAAGGAAGATTTAAAGAAAAATGGACTTCAAGACCAAAAACAAATAAGAAGAGAGAGATCAAATCATTTGCTTTGAGTGCAAAAAATCGGGTCATATTCGTTCCGAGTGCCCTCAACTCAAGAAGAATGGCTTTGAGAAGAAGAAGAAGCTCAAAGCCAAGCTTTCTACTTGGAGTGATGAGGAGTCATCCGAGGATGAGGAACACGAAGTGGCCAACCTTTGCCTCATGGCTCTTGAGGAGGATTCCTCCATGGTAACCTCTAACTCATCATCTTTTGATTTTACATTTGATGAATTGCATGATGCTTATGATAAGTTACAAGAGGTATATGGTGTGTTAATTGAGAAGTATAAAGAGTCGGTCATAAGAAATAAAAATATCATTTCAGAATTAAATGCTAAAAATGAATCACTCTCTCAAGCTAACTTGAAATTTGAGAAAAAGGTCTTAGGTTTACAAGATGAACTTAAATTCTTTCGAGATGAAAATGTAGACTTAAACAATCTTATTTCTCAATGCAATAGTGAACACAAAAAGGTGTTAAATGAGCTTAATGAGCTTAAGAAATCTTTCAATAGTGTTGGTAATGTGAAAAATGAAATGGGTGAATCATCTAGATCAAACCAACCTAAAAGAAAGAAAAATAACTACAAACAAAGTGGCTTCCATAGGCATAATAGGACAAAAAGAATTAGAAGTGTATGGGTTCCTAAGGAAGTTGTCAAGTCTAATAATGTTGATGCCATGTCACCTTGGATTCCTAAGGGAACCAAGCTTTTGGGAGCTAACACTCGTGGACCCAAAATGATTTGGGTACCAAAAATCAAAGCTTAATATCTTTGTTTGTAGGGGGGCATTGCTACAAGGCCAAAGCACAAAGTCAAAACTCATGGTACCTTGATAGTGGATGCTCGAGGCACATGACCGGAGACAAGAGTCGATTCATGGACTTAAAGCCAAAAAGTGGAGGAGTAGTGACATTTGGTGACAACTCCAAAGGCCACATTAAAGGTATTGGATCCATAGGTAATCACTCTACTATTCTCATTGAAAATGTTTTTATATGTCGATGGTCTAAAACACAATTTATTGAGCATTATTCAATTGTGTGATAAAGGGTTTAATGTCTTATTTGATAAAAATTGGTGCAAAATTGTTGACATTGAATCAAATAATATAATGCTCATTGGTCATCGCATAGATAATATATAAATGGTGCATTTAGATGATGTTCATACATCCCATGCATGTTTTGTTACACAAAATGAAAATAATGCATGGCTATGGCATAGGAAACTAGGACATGCTAGCATTATTGTTTTAGAAAAATTAGTTTCCCTAAATCTAGTTAGAGGTTTACCCAAGATCAAATTCTCAAATGATAAAATATGTGATGCATGCTCTAAGGGTAAAAAACATAGATCATCCTTTAAATCCATTAATGATGTTTCTACAAGTATGTGTTTACAACTAATTGATATGGATTTATTTGGGCCTATTAGAAATATGAGCTTGGGTGGTAAATCGTATGCATTTGTACTAGTTGATGACTGTTCTAGATTTACTTGGGTTCTATTCTTAAGTACTAAAGATGAGGCTTTAGAAAAATTCATCATGTTTTCTAAATTAACTCAAAATGATCTTGAACTTAAGATTTGTCATATTAGAAGTGATCATGGAACCGAATTTCAAAATCTAGGTTTTGAAGAGTTTTTGAATGAAAATGGTATTAGCCACAATTTTTCGGCTCCTCGAACTCCTCAACAAAATGGGGTAGTTGAGAGGAAAAATAGGACTTTACAAGAAATGACTAGAACCATGTTTTGTCAAAACAATTTACCTAAATATTTTTGGGTGGAAGCCACAAACACCGCTTGCTACATTGTAAATCAAGTAATGATTAGGCCACTTTTAAAGAAAACACCATATGAGATTTTAAAACCTAAAAAGCCTAACATTAACTATTTTCATCCATTTGGTTGCAAGTGTTTTGTTTTAAATAATGGAAAAGACAACTTAGGTAAATTTGATGCTAAAAGTGATGAAGCTATTTTCTTATGGTATTCTTTAACCTCTAAAGCCTATTGTGTATTTAATAAGAGAACTTTAGTAGTAGAAGAGTCTATTCATGTTGTATTCGATGATAACCTCCTTCCGAGGAAGGAATCTTGTGATGATGATGATGTAGGAATCCTTGATGCCTTTGATAGAGGACAAACTTCAAAGGAGGGTGAGATTCCATCTAAAGATGAGGATGCACAAGATTCACCTCTTGAAGCCTTGAAGGAATTGGCTCTTGAGGAAAAGGAAGTGAGCTACCCAAGGGAGTACAACTATGTCAAAGGTGGTGAAATCTTGGGTGATCCATCTAAGGGGGTAACTACTAGATCTTCTGTTAAACTCATGAATCATGTTGCTTGCATATGCATGTTATAATGATTTCAAGATTTTCCAAATGGATGTTAAAACCACATTTTTAAATGGTTTTATAAATGAAGAAGTGCATGTGGAACAACCACCGGGTTTTGAGGATTCAAAATTTTCAAATCATGTTTTCAAACTAGCTAAAGCACTTTATGGTTTAAAACAAGCTCTTAGAGCTTGGTATGAAAGACTTTCAAACTTTTTGATTGAAAAAGATTTTGAAAAAGGTAAGGTGGACACTACACTTTTCATAAAAAGGTATAAAAATGACATCTTAGTAGTACAAATATATGTTGATGATATTATTTTTGGATCTACTAATGGGTGTCATTGCAAAGAGTTTGCTAAGTTAATGCAAGGTGAATTCGAGATGAGCATGATGGGGGAGCTCTCATTCTTTTTGGGACTCAAAATCAAGCAAAGAAATGATGACACCTTCATCAATCAAGAAAATTACGTGAAAGATACGCTCAAGACGTTTGGCTTGGAGCAAGCAAAGCCTCAAGCTACACCAATGAGCTCATCTACAAAGCATGACAAAGATGAAGGAGGTAAGTGTGTTGACTCTAAGCTTTATCGCTCTATGATTGGATCTTTGCTTTACCTTATTGTAAGTAGACCGTATATATTGTTTAGTGTTTGCTTGTGTGCTAGGTTTCAAGCTAGTCCTAGAGAGACTCACCTTATAGTCGTTAAGAGAATCTTTAGGTACCTTAGAGATACCCCTTGTCTAGGTCTTTAGTACTCTAAAGACTCAACCTTCAACCTTCATGCTTATTTGGATGCGGATTATGGGGGGTGTAAAATCGATAGGAAGAGTACTTCGAGAACATGTCAATTCATAGGTAGTATGATCATATCTTGGTTCTCTAAGAAACAAAATAGTGTAGCTATATCTACCACCGAAGCCGAGTACATATCCTTAGGGAGTTGTTGTGCTCAAGTCCTTTGGATGAAGCAACAACTCTTAGATTATGGTATTAAAGTTGAAACCATACCCCTTAAGTGTGATAACACTAGTGCCATATGCCTAACCAAAAATCCCATCCATCACTCTAGAACCAAACATATAGAAATAAGGCATCATTTCATTAGAGATCATGTCTTTAAAGAAGATGTTGCTATAGAGTTCGTTGACACCTTAAACCAACTAGCGGACATTTTTACCAAGCCTTTGGATAAGGAGCATTTTTGGCCCCTTAGGAGAGAGTTAGGTCTAACTAGCCTATCTTGACCTTTTAGGACCTTTTTGTGCTTAAATTGCTTGATTTCTTGAAAAATGCCATGCTTATGTGTTTTTAATCTTAATTTCATACATGCTAATAGTTAGGGGGAGTATGCTTATGTTTATACATGTCTTTCCTGCTCATTCATATCATTTATGCATCTAGGACTTCGTGAAATTCAATTTTCTGCAATATTAGAGCCTCATCTGCACCTCCAGGCCTAAATGTATCGAAACGAATCAATCTGTTTCGATACGGGTGCGTTAAAAGAGTGATCTATGACCGGGGTCTTTCGAAACTCCTAGAAGGGTTTCGAAACGTTTTGCCACTGCCAAGAAGTGTACTGAAACGAGTTCCGATACGAGTCAACACGTGGGATTCGATACGGTCAAAGCCGTATCGAAACGGTCAACAGGACTTGAAACAATAGTAAATGTTTCGGTACGTACGTTTCGAAATGATCGTGCCTGTTCCGAAACGGCTCTGCGGATAGCTTTAAAAAGGGCCTTAAAAGATAAAGTTTCTTTTCAATTAAAACTCCTAAAAACCCTAACCCGGTTTTTCCTATAAAAACCCCTCTACACCTCATTGTTTTTCATCAAATCTTGAGGGCTTTTACTCACAAACTCAAATCTAAGCAAGCTTCAACAATTTTGTGCAAGTTCTTCCATTCATTCATCCAAAATCCATATTTAAGGTATATTTTCATTTTTTTTCTTTTTCCATTAATTTTATTCGAATTTTAGGTTAGAAAACATTAATTTTGTATAGATTATATGTTTTGCAACTTGGGTTTTTCAAAACATGTAAAAAAATTTCAAAATCTTAAAAAAAAAATCGAATATATTAATTTTTACTCGTGTTTTTTCTTCTCTGTTTTTCAAATTTTTTTGTATATATTGTTCTTAAAAGTGTTGTTCCTTAAAACCTAAATGGGATTTGTCATTGGATTGAATGAAGGATGTTCATGCATACACTTAGATTTTTAAAATTTCTTTCTTTATGTTTTTAGGAATTTTTCATGGACAATGTTAACAAGAAACGCAAGACGTCTCAAACGGGTGAAGCCTCAAACCAATCCAATATTCGTCCTAACCTCACCCAACTTTTTTCTCAAGAGTCTTCGAACTCAAGAGATGAAGGATCGGTTCTCTTTCGTCAAGGATATAGCCGTTCGTCGAGAGCGTGTTATTGATATCCCGTTCCTTGACTCCGAGCGTTTTGCTTTCCGCTATCTAGAGCGTTTGCAAGAATGGAACTTCACGGCTTTCTTGAACATACCAGATATTACCTACAAGCACATGGTCCTCTTTTTCTACTCATATGTCTTGCTCATTGATAATGAATATCACACTGAGGTGATTGGCATTAAGTCGTATCTCTTGGGGATGAAGTTCATTATCAACATACCCTTTTAGAGACTGCTCATGGGCTCACAAATGAAGGTATTGCGGATGAGAACCACTTTGGTGCTCACACCAGCTCCGTTCATTCTTTGGATGCTCATGACCAGTTCCTTCACTTGGTGATTTCATGGTTCATCCGCCCTTCCGGAGGTAAATTCTCTCATATTCGTCAAGTTGATTATTTTTGGCTAGAGTGCTTTCGCCGAGGAGAATGGTTGAATCTTGTCAAAATTATGTTCACCGAGATGGTCCACAATGTGAAGATTCGTGAAACCGAAGCTCTTACTTCTTGCACTTATGGGACTGTCTTAAGCTATCTCTTTGGTACCCTTAACTTTGATTGCTCCTATGATTCTCCGGAACCCCGCAAGAACATGATTGGTGAATCTTCTCTCCATAAGTCTGGGTTCCGCTACTCGCTTGGCCAATGGGAACGTGTTGATAGGCCTGCCTCTCCACCTCAAATTGAGCCCCCACCTAAAGCTCCGGGTCCTAACAATAAAGCTTTTATGGCTTTCGTCACCGAGCGGCTCAATACGATGGATACAAACATAGCTTCAGGATTTGGTGATATCAATACCCGTTTTCAATCCATGGAGAATCATCTCACCACTCTTGAGAATCAACAAAGATCGATGGACTTGTCATTCTCTACCTTCTATGGTCAATGGATGACCTTTCGTTGTGCTCAAGCTAAAAATGATGATGATTCTTCGGATGTTGATGGTGACGATGATGACGAGGCTTAGGGTCTTCATTGCATATCATATTAGTTTATCATATTAGGACTAAGTTTGCACCTTCTTTATTTTATTTATGCTTTATGAACCTATGCTTTAATTGATTTGTTTCGGATTGAGCTTAAACTATAATGCTTTAAGTTTTTATGTTTGGTTATTTGAAATTTATGAATCTATAGTATGTTGTTTGGTCTATTGCTTTTAACCTTGTTTCTTCTCTTGATAAGCCTTGTTTATTATTCTTTTTTATCTAACAAAGAGGGGGAGAATTAATATAAGAGCCAATTTTTTTAATTCGGTTTTGAGTTTTAAAACTTGAAATTTAAATCTTTTCAAAACTTTAAAACCCATCTTAAATTGAGGGGGAGTTAGAACGTCTTCAAGATTTCAAAACTCTTAAAAATTCTAACTTGGTTTTGTTATATCAAAAAGGGGGAGATTGTGAAACCAATAAATTGATTTTGATATACCAAAGGATTTAAGGACTAAATTGGAAAAGAGAAAATGAATTTTTAAGTCCTCAAAACCTCTCTATATGTTTAAAGAAAAATGTATAAGTCAAAACCTCAACTTGTCAAATATTTTCTAAGTGTTTACTAAGTCAAAACAGTGATTTTCGAGTCACTGTTTCGAAATGGCCTTTGGGCGTTTCCAAACGTTTTGAAATTGTTAACCTTTGTTTCGAAACGTGTTTCGAAACGGATGAAGAACATCGGAACGGTTTGAAACATTTCAATACGGCAGTATCGAAACGACCTCAAACGTTTCGAAATGTAATTCAAACTTGGTTTTAAAATATGACAGTTGAAGTTTTATAACTAAACTTAAAAATAACGTTAAGGCGTATCAAAACGCTCCTAAGCCGTTTCGATAGAGGCTTTGACAGTACCAAATTGTTTCGAAACGAGTTTCGAAATGGGCTCTTAGCGTATCGAAATGATCGTGCCCGTTTCGGTACGGTCTATTTATTACACCCCAACAACTCTTTCTATTTTGGTCTGTTTCGAAACAGGGTCGGGCATTTCGGAACGGGTAGTTGCAGACTACATTTATGGAGGGAAGATAACATCCCAATAGCTATTTTAATGAAGGCAACAACCCCAACGGCTAGAATTCAATGAGAAGGTATAAAAGGGACAGCAACAACTATTGATCTCCATGGAATTATCCAAGAAATTATGCTAAAACCCCAATATTTCTTGTAAACCCCAATTGTGAACTTTCTAATTTCCATTCTTATCTGTTCAATTGGGTTGAGTGCTTGTAAAAAGGGCTATATATTGTATTGAGAGATACTAGTTTTAGCCTTTATTCTTTTTGTATCACGTGAGTGAGGATTGGTCAAATTTTGGGTAGAAAATTTGATCGGTATTGTAAAGGTTACCTCCTTAGCCTAGAAAAGGGGAAGAGCAATTAGTGGATTGTTGGAAAATCCTTAGTGAAGCTAAGGTAGTGGATGTAGAGTTCAATTGGAACTTGAACCACTCTAAAATCCCTTGTCTAGCAATTTTTAATTTTCCACTCCACCACCAAAAGTTCTAAAAATCCAATTCATCCCCCTCTTGGCTTATATTGTTTCATTGACCCACTCAACAGTGTAGTTAAAGCATTTTGAAGTAGCCATGGGGTACTGTAGTTTCCCTGGGTTAGACGATTGATGTAGGTTTGCGGATGTGGTAAAGTATTGTTGTATTCTTGCTTGAATAGTTATAGCAAGATGGTTGTTTTTGGTGGACGAAGTTTTGACGGTGACCTTGGAGAAGTTGAAAGGAAGTTCCGACGATAGTTCTAATCAAGGTTTAGCTTGAGCTGATTAGAGGATTCATGGCTCTTGGATGTGTTGTAGGAAGAGTAGTTAAGTAGGTTGGGAACGTTGTAGCGTATCCTTTCAGACGGATGTAAGTGCATGTAGAATGAGCTTTATGCGTGGCTATGTAAGCTCAAATGCCATGTTGTTTTGGCTGGGTTTTCGTGAGAGGGTGGTCTGTTGGCTGAGTGTAAGTAAACCTTCTTGAGACAATTGATGTAAGTGGAACAACTGTTGGAAACAGTGTTAGAGTCTGGTGATGAGGATTTTTCGGATAGTGAGTAGGCAGATCTTGGGTTTTCGTGTTGAGAAGTGTAGAGTTCACGGATCACAAGAGTTTGAAGTATCTAATGTTTCAAAAAGATTTGAATCTTAGGCAATGAAAGTGGTTGGAGTTGTTTAAGGAGTAGGGCATGATGATGAGGTATCAGGTTGGAAAGGCCAATGTTGTGGCCAATGCTTTGAGCAG
Source organism: Hibiscus trionum (assembly GCA_030270665.1). Taxonomy (NCBI): domain Eukaryota; kingdom Viridiplantae; phylum Streptophyta; class Magnoliopsida; order Malvales; family Malvaceae; genus Hibiscus; species Hibiscus trionum. The sequence goes on along the minus strand of BSYR01000026.1, from coordinate 30,520,306 downwards.
AAAAGTGGCTGTGGGGTTGAGGGCGATGTTTGCTCTCTTGAATGTATAACGAGATGGTGGTCTTGTTGCCGAATTGCGGGTGAAACCGTCCCTGAACCTGTTGATTAAGGATAAGTAGTTGCTTGACGATTCTCTTGTACCGCGTGTTCAGGGTATCGTGGATGAAAGGCCTTAAAATTTTGGTTCCAATGATGATGGTGTTTAAAGTTTTGGGAATTGAATAGCCGTGTCGAATAATGTTGAGTTGAGGTGCACTTTTCTCAGTGGGGTTCGTAGTAGTATTTTTGTTGTGCACCCTGGTTGTACAAAGGTGTATCGTGGTTTGAGATTTGGGTGGTACAGGATAAGGTGAAAAAGGATGTTGCCAAATTGGTAAGCAAATGTTTGGTTTTTTAGCTGGTGGAAGCTGGGCTTTTGTTTTTTTCTAAGTGTAATAACCTTTGGGGATCCCAGAGGGGGAGATGCGAAAAAACTACCGGGGATTTGTGTTTGGGTTACCTTCGACACTGTCAAAGAGGAATTTTGTTTGGGTAGTTGTTGACCGTCTTGCGAAGGGTGTGCATTTCTTGGCAGTGCATACTACGTATGCATTGGATAAGTTGGCAGAGCTGTTTATTGCTGAGATTGTGCGGTTGCACGGTGTGCCAAAGTTCATAGTGTCGGAAAGGGATCCGAGGTTTATATCATGGTTTTGGGAATGTTTGAATCAAGCCTTGGGTACAAGGTTTCTTTTCGGTACTTCGTAACATCCTCAGAAGGATGAAAAGTCGGAGCGTATTGCTCAGGTGATTGGGGGTATGTTGTGATGCGGTGTTATGGACGTCCAAGGTTCACGGGGAAGCAATTGCCTTTGGTTGAGTTTGCTTATTATAATGGTTATCAGGAAAGCTTACAAATGGCTCCATACGAGGTTTTGTATGGGAGAAAGTGTAGAACGCCACTTTTTTTGACGGAAACAAGGCAAAAGTTGGTTTCCTTGCCGGATATTTTCAAAGGAACCACTGAGAAGGTGAAGCTCATTTGGGAGCGTTTGAAAGCATCATTAGATTGGCAAAAGTCTTATGCAGATCTGAGATGTAGGGAGCGCAAGTTCGCGGTTGGCGAACGTGTGTTCTTGAAAGTATCTCCTTGGAAAAAGGTGATGGGTTTTGGGCGTAAGGGTAAGCTTAGCCCAAGGTTTATTGGACCCTATGAGGTTGTGGAGCGTATCGGTCCTGTGGCTTATCGGTGAGGTTGCCTCCCGAGTTGGAAAGGATTCATGATGTTTTTCATGTTTCGATGTTGTGGGGTTATAGATTAGATCCTTCGCTGGTTATGCCTATCGAGAAGATAGAGTTGAACCCAGATTTATTCCACGATAAGAGATCGATGAAGATCTTTAGCTCGAGCAACAAAGTTTTTCGTGGAAAAACGATAGAGTTTATGAAGGTGTTGTGAAGGTAAAATTTTGAGGATGAAATTTCCTAAGTGTTGGGTCACGTCGGCACGCCCCGTGGTGCAGCGGAAAAATTAATCCGACGTAATCCAGCCACGATCCATGTACAGGAACGAATCCGGGGAGAAAAGATGAAGAGTTACCTTTTAAAACTCTAGAAACTGGAAAACCGACGGTATGTCGGAATAACCACGTCAAGTAAAACCAGAATCGTCACAGGTTTGCAACAACCTCTATGGAGTCCACCCAAACAAAACGAACAAAGTTTCCGCCTCCCTAACACTTAGGGATAAATTTTGACAAGTTTGAACACCTACCAGGGAGAAGTCGAAATCCCTCCAGGGATTCCTGAGGGAGTCTGAAATCGACCAGGGGTTCTACCGGGACTTGGATTCAATCTAGGAAATCACTAGGAATTTGCCAGGGGGCATGAGGAACACCAAAAAAATATCGAACAGCTTCTCAGAAGAAATCTGGGACTTGTCGAAAATTCCAGAGGGAAATTCCCAGGGATATGTCGAAATTTGCAAGGAGGAATAGAGATAATTTGGTTGCTAGCCCTTGTCCCTTTAAATAGTATTCAGAGACATAATTCTAGTTGAATATCTTAAATCCAAGTTCAACCAAAATTCATAGAATCTAATTCTACTTGAATTGGTTTATATTAAATATACATTATATTTAATAATATTAAATGAAATATATATTTAATTATGCAGAATCTTATTCTACATAAAACATGAATTTAAATTTACATTATATTTAATCCAAATATATATATTTTTATTATATAGAATCTCATTCTATCTTTACTTGGATTTAAATATATTTAAATATACATTTTTAATTATGTAGAATCTAATTCTACATAAACTTGGAATTGAATATACATTATATAAATTCCAAATATATATTTAAATTTCTAGAATCTTATTCTATAATATTTAAGTCTCTAAATATTTTCCATACTCTAAATAATATTTGATAAATACAATATTTATCCAATATTATTCCCATTTAAGGGAGTTGCGGATTTCCCTTATCCCATAGGGGATTTTCAGCAACCTCCCTAAAATAGGGAGTATGGTTTCCAATTTTTGTTCGTTTCATTCGAAGGGTGTGACCCTTGAAGGTTCATGCAACGTTAGCAGCAAAATTAGAACTATTCTACTTTTACAAACAATGAGTGGCATCTAGCAATACATCATTGCTACCTAAGTTGTATGAAGTCATGGTTTGACTTTCCTAATTCCTGAATAAACTTCCTTTATGTATTTCAACCTTTTGTCCTTTATATCTTAGATGAACAGAAGTCATGGGTTAGTCACACTTGCGTTGTCCATCTTGTTTTTCTTGATGTCTTGAGTAGATTATTATAAACGAATCTCTATGATATCTCATATCATAATATTCGAGCATGGCCATGCATTTTCTAATCTAACTCAATCAAGTGGCCGAAGATATTTCTCCCATTATGTAGGAGGGACAAATCCTTTCTTGATCAACCATATTTCACTACATAGGTCATCACGTATCCAATCATCAGTCTTTATAATGTAGTCAGTTACGACACACGTTTCACTATGTCAAAATACGTAAATCTTTATGTTGAAATCATGTTGATCTCAAGTCTTAGGATTATATATATGTTTATCATGAGCAATGTTGTGACTGTCACATAATTACCCAAGAAACATGCTCATAGCGGGTCAATCCAGTATGTTGTTCTCTAACAAATACTTATATGTTGATTTTGACATCTCTATGTCAATGACAACGCTTGTCATCAACCACATATTAGTCTTTATATATTATCACTGTTCATACCCGTAATAATATTCGACTAAGGATCCTATTTAACAATAATCGTATTATTGTATGGACATTATTATCCAATGGTTAGTTTGATGCACAGAAACATACCAAATGATAATAATGGCAATGCCATTACTTGATAAATCTAGTAAAATAGTATATCTATTCAATCATCATATGATTTGTCTTTGGGCATACTCCAATAATCTCCCACTAGCACTAAGACCAATCATTCTCGTATCTAATACGACATGGCTTAGTGTAACTGACATGCTTATGATGTGTCAAAAGCTTTGTCAGGGAGTTGACAAAGTTATCAACTTTGTGCGTATGTTGCATACTTTCACATCTCCAAGATGTAAGTACTTTAGAATATGTTTGGATTTATTGATGAGATCTGGGTTTTATTTGCTTACGCAAAGGTTCCATCATAACAGAGTTATGTAGCATCTAATATGTTGGGAACAACCCTTAGTTCAGAAGTGAACCCTTTAGATCCAAACATCCTTCTTTATTGCTATGTCGACTGTAATACATTCAACCTATATTGTAGAGTTATATACTGTCTCATGTTGCTAACTCGCAATACCTTTTATTAATGCAAAACGAATTGCGATCTTTAGTTCCTTTTGATGAGTATGTTATCTACATACAATACTTAGGAAAGTAACAATGCTCCCACTAGCTCTTTTGAAAACAAGACTCCCCTTTGTTTCTATAAAAACCAAACCTTTTGATTGAATCTTCTGAAACGAATATCCCAACTTCGAGAAGCTTGCCTTAGTCTACGAATAGACCTTTGTAGCTTACATACCTTCCAAGTGTTTACTGGAGTGACAAAACCTTCTGGATGTGTCATGTACACATCTGTTTCAAGTTTTCCCTTAGGAAAGTGGTTTTGACATTCCTTTATTTGATTCCATAATCATCGTATGTAACTACTTGCAAGTGAGATTAAGATGGATTAAACATAGCTACAAGGAATATGCTTTATCATAGTCTATACTATGAAGTTTGTCGAAAACTTTTAGCGACGAATCATCCTTTGTATGTTTTATCATCCATGTCGGTTTTTCCTTTTTGAAAAACTCATCCATACCTCTTAGGTTTTACCCTTTTAGGTAACCAAAGCCTATACTTGGTTTTAGACATGGATTCCATCTCATATCTCATGGCTCTTAGCCATTTCTCGAATTTTGTGCTAACCATTTCTTTCAGATAAGACCTAGTCTCTATCTTGATCCGAAAAGAAGAGTGTTTCCATGTACGGATAGTGAGAAATCCATATTTCTCAAGTATATGGTATTCTCTTAAGGATCAACACAATGGTTTTGTTTTGTTCCAATGTTCCTTGATCACTTCTGGAACATTCTCAATCTTTGGTTCATAAATTTGTTGTCTAAAATTTCTTCACATTCCAAATTCCATTTTTTTTCTTTTGTGAGAGGTAATCTCTTTCGAGAGAAACTCTCGTTTGAGCAACAAACATTTTGTTCTTGTTGAAAAATGAAATCCCTTAGTGATAAGTATTCTCTTTCGAGATAAACTATCGTTTGAGCAACAAATATTTTGTTCTCGTTAAAGTTGAAGAAATAATATCCCTTTGTGAGAATTAATCTCTTTCAAGATAAACTCTCATTTGAGAAACAAACGCTTTGTTATCGTTATGATAAACAACAAATGGAGTTTTTAAGGTTCAAACTTTGTAAACATTTTAACATGTAAGTAGCCTTAAAACTTCAAAGGTATTCTAGAACAATTCTTAGTCCATATCTTATATGACGTTTAAAAAAAACGATTAAGTATGAGAGTTGTTTTTCTAGTGTGTAAAGAAGTCGAAAATGACTTGTTCTGAATCAAAACATGTCTAACATATTTGATTCTCTTTCAAAGACTTTTCGTTCCACTTGTGGGATTTAATTATGGGACAATCCCATATTCTTTGAAAGTTCATCAAACTTTAAATATTCTTGAATTTGATCTCATCAAATTACCTTAATACTTTTTATGAGTTTGAGATTAGTCATTTGTTTTATTTATCTTATAAATATTATTGATTTGATTAGTTTAAAGATCATTGATTCGTTGTACCATAAGAGATTAAAAGAATAACATTTATTTAAATAATCTCAAAATTAAAATATCTTGTCCTTGCAAGATAACTAAAACTTAGGCACAAAATAATAATCTTAAAAACTAAAACAAATCTATTTAAGCAAAAACACATGTCCTAATGGATGATGTAGCAACTCTTGCTTTATTTCCATTCATAGGTCCATGTCTATTCTGATGCCTTCTCTTTAGAAGCCTCTGAGGTTGATGCCTCACTCGTTTTTGCTTTCTTGACTTCTTGTAGGTGTGTGGGGCAGTTTCTCTTCCAATGTCCGGTCTTGCCGCAATGGAAACCTTTTCCATCCTTCTTGACTTCCTTCTTAGGTTTCAATGCCTCCCTTCCATCGGTTTTGGTCTTACCATCACCTTTAGACTTTGCTGCCGATTTAACTTTCTTCTTGCCCTTGCAGACCATCAGAACAGGTTTAGGTCCTACCTTCTTCAGGTTGATTTTAGCAGTTCTCAACATGCCGAGCAACTGTGGCAGCGTCTTGTTAATTTCATTCATATTGAAATTAAGGACGAACTGATTGAAACTATTCAACAACGATTGCAGGATGACATCAGTAGCTAATTCGTCTTTCAGCGGAAAGCCAAGCTTCTCCAACGTTTGGATGTAGCCCATCATTTTGATGACGTGAGCTCCTACGGGAGATCCCTCACACATCTTGCATTGAAACAGAGCTTTAGAGGTCTCGTACCTCTCTTGACGAGCTTGCCCTTCATAAATCTCCTTGAGATTTTGAATCATATCATAAACTACCATGTCCTCATGTTGCCTCTGAAGCTTAGGGGTCATGGAGGCAAGCATAAGACAAACGACATCTAGTATGTTGTCCATGTGTTTCTTAAACTTGTCTTTGTCAGCTCTGGAAGTAGTGGCAACCGGTTCATCAGGAACATGTTCTTCAATGACATATTCCTTCTTTTCCTGTTTGAGAACAATTCTCAAATTGCGGAACCAGTCAAGGAAGTTTATGCCATTGAGTGTATCATTCTCAAGGATAGATCGCAGAGATAGAGTATTATTTGCCATTAATTCTACAACAAAGAAAATATGCTACATAAGTTTTACAAAAATTTAAAATTTATAGATAGGTCTTTACTGTAAATTTACTCCCACTATTTTCTTCAAAATTAAAAACCCTCTAGTTTTAATTGCGGAAAAACGTTTCGATAGTTTTTCTAGTGAGTGAGGATCTGTATTTCACCATTCCTAAATCAGCTTTGGCCAGTCTTTTAGGAAATAGTTATTTAGGTAAGTAACACCTTACTAATTACATCGCATGTAATTCCTCATCTTTTGGCGAACAACTCTTGTTCTTTAAATCATCTTATAATTATCCAAAACTTTTAACCATTAGGTTTCTAATCCTATTAGAACAACCCAGCTAAGTCAATACCAATATCTCAACCGGCGAATATCACTAGCTTATTCTTCGCGTTTAACTAAGATAGATAAATGTGACATTGCTTTGGCAAAGCTCGCATTATATCAATCGAAGCTTTAACGAGGGTAAATATTGGATGGTTAAAACAGACTTAGAATTATAGTGAGGGATTTACTTAATTATCTCATCATATTAACATTTATCCTATCAATAGAACTATGTTTAATCATGCTTATAAAACATCCATTGCATCACATACAAGGTAAATATAAGCGGTAAATAAATATGCAATGATTATAGCCCTTCTTAACCTAAGGAGACACGTCCCAAGCCAATGGGAGGACCATTCTACTGAAGATAGAATCTGCTTCTGAAACGCCCGGTCCACCAGTGAAGGCCCACCACGCTGCTACCTTGGTTCTTGCTTTATCTCCATGAGTATTTACAATTTTTAGAAACTCGCGTTACATGCGAGGGAGTGAGATGAGAAAAGAAGTACAATAGAAGATAGAGAAAGGCACGACACGCAAGCCGTATTTATAAAAACCAAAACTATAAAGGCTATTGGCTATAACCATGCAAAACAAACACCATGCAATCTAACATGCATTTCAAACATAGTGCGAACAAAGTAACGACGTGTTTACGGAGTTTTAAACTAATTATACCTATGTTGCGGTTAATGGGCCAAAGAAGGATCACGAGGTTTCATAAACCATTTGCGTTAACAAACAAATGCACCAGGTAGGTCAACATGAAAGAGAGGTGGCGCACTAGGCACACTTAAGTACCAGGTCTTTGATGATGCCAATCCTAGACATGCATTTTTCATAACGCCTAACCATAACTCTTATGGATTCACCGTGAAAGATAGTTTGATAACTTTTATCAAAATAGAAGCCCTTTAAGAGATTTCATAAATCTATGAAACTACGAACAACTACTTGTTCTCTAGAATAATTATTAGTCTCAACATGTTAACATTTAACATTGAAGCAACCTAACATAGTTATGATTAACTCTTAATCATTCAGTGATAATCAAAATAAGTCATTATTAGGCGTGATACGATAAACGATAAATATCTAAATCGAATCAAACATCATGCATCTCATACATAAACATCACCCAAGAATTTATGTCTGAATTCGTATGATACAAGTGGCTCGGATACCACTGTTGGGTCACGTCGGCACGCCCCGTGGCTCAGCGGAAAAATTAATCCGACGTAATCCAGCCAGGATCCATGTACAGGAACGAATCCGGGGAGAAAAGATGAAGAGTTACCTTTTAAAACTCTAGAAACTGGAAAATCGACGATATGTCGGAATAACCACGTCAAGTAAAACCGAAATCGTCACAGGTTCGCAACGACCTCTACTGAGTCCACTCGAACAAAACGAACAAAGTTTCTGCCTCCCTTAGGGATAAATTTCGACAAGTTTGAACACCTTCCAGGGAGAAGTCGAAATCCCTCCAAGGATTCCTGAGGGAGTCTGAAATCGTCCAGGGGTTCTACCGGGACTTGGATTCGAACTAGAAAATCGCTAGGAATTTTCCAGAGGGCAAGAGGAACACCAGAAAAATATCGAACAGCTTCTCAGAAGAAATCTGGGACTTGTCGAAAATTCCAAAGGGAAATTCCCAAGGATATGTCGAAATTTGCAAGGAGGAATAGAGATAATTTGGTTGCTAGCCCTTGTCCCTTTAAATAGTATTCAGAGACTTAATTCTAGTTGAATATCTTAAATCCAAGTTCAACCAAAATTCATAGAATCTAATTCTACTTGAAATTGGTTTATATTAAATATACATTATATTTAATAATATTAAATGAAATATATATATATATATTTAATTATGTAGAATCTTATTCTACATAAAACATGGTTTTAAATATATATTATATTTAATCCAAATATTTATATTTTTATTATATAGAATCTCATTCTATCTTTACATGGATTTAAATATATTTAAATATATATTTTTAATTATGTAGAATCTAATTCTACATAAACTTGGAATTAAATATACATTATATAAATTCCAAATATGTATTTAAATTTCTAGAATCTTATTCTATAATATTTAAGTCTCTAAATATTTTCCATACTCTAAATAATATTTGATAAATACAATATTTATCCAATATTATTCCAATTTAAGGGAGTTGCCGATTTCCCTTATCCCATAGGGTTTTTTCGGCAACCTCCCTAAAATAGGGAGTATGGTTTCCAATTTTTTTCGTTTCATTCGAAGGGTGCAAACCTTGTAGGTTCATGCAACGTTAGCAGCAAAATTAGAACTGTTCTAATTTTACAAACAATGAGTGCCATCTAGCAATACATCATTGCTACCTAAGTTGCATGAAGTCATGATTTGACTTTCCTAATTCCTGAATAAACTTCCTTTATGTATTTCATCCCTTTGTCCTTTATATCTTAGATGAACACAAGTCATGGGTTAGTCACACTTGCGTTGTCCATCTTGTGTTTCTTGAAGTCTTGAGTAGATTATGATAAATGAATCTCTATGATATCTCATATCATAATATTCGAGCACGGACGTGCATTTTCTAATCTCACTCAATCAAGTGGCCGAAGATATTTCTCCCATTATGTACGAGGGACAAATCCTTTCTTGATCAACCATATTTCACTACATAGGTCATCACATATCTAATCATCAGTTTTTATAATGTAGTCAGTTGCGACACACGTTTGACTATGTCAAAATACGTAAATCTTTATGTTGAAATCATGTTGATCTCAAGTCTGAGGATTATACATATGTTTATTATGAGCAATGTTGTGACTGTCACATAATTACCCAAGAAACACGCTCATAGCGGGTCAATCCAGTATGTTGTTCTCTAACAAATACTTATGTGTTGATTTTGACATCTCTATGTCAATGACAACGTTTGTCATCAACCACATATTAGTCTTTATATATTATCACTGTCCATACTCGTAATAATATTCGACTAAGGATCCTATTTAACAATAATCATATTATTGTATTGAAATTATTATCCAATGGTTAGTTTGATGCATAGAAACATACTAAATGATAATAACGACAACGCCATTACTTGATAAATCTAGTAAAATAGTATGTCTATTCAATCATCATATGATAAGTCTTTGGGCGTACTCCAACACTAAATGGGGGAGAGTTGTAACGACCTGGTTTTGGGCATAGATGTTTTTGACATCGGATCGGACCGGTCAGAAACGAGTCGAATCATATTAGGAGGTTTAGGGAAACCAAGGATCGGGGAAGGATGAAAATATGGTAAAATTTTCTAAAATCATGTTTAAGAGGTTGGTCGAATCAATTTTACAAAATAGGCTTTGGGAGTGGTACATTTTGGGTAGTGACCAAAATGTAAAGTTTTAAAAGTGTGGAAAAATGTAATTTTAAAAGAGAAGCTAAAAATCTTAGAATCTTTAGGGAGCTATGGTGCAATTACACCTTCCTTAAATTGACATGTGTTTTAAAAGGGTTTTAGATAATTAAAATAGAAATGATTTTATTTAATTAAAATGGATTAATTGGGAAATTGAGAACTCATTTCACGTAACTAACTTTCATTTCAACAAAACCATTTTCCCAACTCTTTTCTCTAGATTTTTTTATCTCCCAAACACTCTCCCTTTGATTTCTAAACAAACTTCAAGAGTTCTCTTCAAATTCTTAAAGATTTCTTAAGGAAGAGTTTGTCAATCATTGAGGAAGACAAGGATTGGAGGTAAATCCCGTTCTCAACCTTCAATCTAGGTTCTTTATTGAAATTCCCAAGATAATTGGCTTCTAAATGTTGTTTTTGGATTAGTTTTTATTATAGTTTTGATTTGAGATCAAAATCTTGCAAAATTATGTTTTAAATCTTGATTTTCAGATAAGTATTGATGAGCTCTGTTTTGGATTGGTTTTAATTGAGTTTTGAGTTGATTGTAATGTTGAGAAAGGGTTTTTATAATATAGATCCCGAAATCCTTGAGATCCTTGAGTTTCTTGATGGTTTTAGTTGGGTTTTTGAGGTGAAATGATAAGTTATGCTTGCTAGAGGTATAAAGATGGGTTTAGGTTGTCTTTAGATGTCTTTTGATGTTTAATAATGGTTGAAAGTGATGTATGTTGGCTGGGCATGGTTTAGGAAGCAATCGATTGAGTTTTCGGTTGTTTCAGATGGGTAAATTGGTGTAGTTTTGGTGAGCAACGAGTTTGTGTTTAGTTGTTGGTGTTGAAATGCATTTGGATCTCAGTTTTGGTGATCTAAAAACAAGGGATCTTGATCTGGAAGCAAACGAAGCATTTTTTGAGGCTTTGGAAGGGTGATTTTCACATCGGCGAGTAAGGTTTAACGTATCGGTTAGTGGAAATGGATTTTCCAACTTTGTAATACATTGAACGTGGTCTTGGGGAGCTTAGTGTAAGTTTGAAACACTTAGGTAAGCTCAAGAGTATGTGATTCGAAAGTCTCTGTCGGAATGTGCTATGTTTTTGTTGGAAAATGCACTTGAATTAAATGTGGTTTTATTTACTATTTTTAAAGCATGTTTTGAGCATTGATATTGCTGGTGTTATATGCCATTTTGTTAAAGATGCACTTGGTAGGTGATCCTTGGATTTTTTAGATGTGTGCATTTGTGTTTAAGCTTGTTTCTGCTTGTGAAAATGGCATTGTGAATTATGCTTGTAAAGAAGTGGAGTAATGATGTTAAATGATTATATTGGAAAGTGATGGAATGGTTTTTGGTTACTTTAATCGGATATAGTTAGCTGGCTATAGGATTGGGTGCACCGTGAATAAAGTCGCCTTGGATGTCGAGGGGTTGTGATTGTACTATAAACTCCATCCAAGTACCCTAGCGATTGAGGAATTGACGTCACCACGATGGAGGATGGCTCTCGTGGGTGTTGAGGGGTTGTGATTGTACCGTTAAACTCCATCATGAGTGTTGAGGGGTTGTGATTGTACCATTAAACTCCATCACGTGTGTTGAGGAGTTGTGATTGTACCGTTAAACTCCACCACGGGTGTCACAGCGGTTGATGGTCTAATCCCGTGTGTGAGCCTTGTGTAGTCTGGTAGTGTGTATGAAGCGTGTGGGACAACGCTTGTAATCCGCGTATCCGATTGTGTCTTTTTGTGTTGGTTATGACATTGTTTGAGATTGATCAATTGCGAGCCAATATAATGTTGATGTTTAATGATTAAGCATGAGATGCTTGGAAATTATACTAGAATGCATGTATTTCTTGGTTAAGCATGAGTAAAGAATTTTGTTGTGGTTTTAACGATGCTATGAACATGTGGTTTAAAAGTGCATTGATGCTTTTGAGAGCATGTTTTAAAGGAAGGCATGAATTTGCAAATGATGTCATCTTGGTTTTATGAAATGCATTGATGAATGTTTGGTTTTTGTGATCCTCACTAAGCTTTATGCTTACGCTCATTTGTCTCATCAATGCAGAGAATTAAGCAATTAAGGCAGCAAGAAAGCAAGAGGAATCCAAGCAAATTTGACTAAGCAATGTATGTGGTTTTACCATAGTGTAATAAGAGGCAATAGGAGGAATTTCTACTCTTGGTTATATTTGGTGATATTAAACACCTTGAGCATGTTAGTTTGCTTATTCGGATTTGTAAATGGTCTTTGAGTGCTGGTTTGAGCTTGAATGTGGTTTTTAGCGTTTTTGCTATTTTGACATCTAGGAAGTATGCCTATAGCCCTATAGCTTACAAGAATGATGCTATGTTTTAGCTAGTGTTTCGTATGGGTGGTCTTTGATGTTTACGCATGTTGAATGTGTGTTGGAACAAGTTTCGGAAAGGTTTCGGAGTTGAAAACTTGTTAAAAACCAGCAAATTGGAAAGTTGCAGGCCCATGTGTTCCGGAACGCCCTTGTCCATTTCGGAACGGAGGCCTGTAATGACCATGGTGTCTCGGAACAGGAAGGCACGTTCCGAAACATTTCGCAACTGTGAACCATCGTATCGAAATGGGTTCCTTGAAGTTTTGGAATGCCCTCGCGTATTGAAACGGTCACTCTTGTTCCGAAACGGCCGTTCCGATATAGGGTTCTTGTGTTCCGAAACACTTGACCGTTGGATGATGATTTTCAAATTGTGCTAGTTCTTGTTACTTACATTTTGGGCCCTGAATGATGTTTGTTCAATTGGTTGAGTTTGGATGGTCCGTTTGAGATTAGATTTGACACACTGGAATGCTATATGATTAATTTTGGTTTTGTAATCTTAAAAGCTAGACAGTCCTTGTATTTCCTAAAATTTACAAATTAGTCCCTAAAAGTCAAACAAATGTAATTGAACCCCTAATTGAACTCCAATCGCTGTGCCGTTTTCGCCTAATCGCTTTGTTAACCACATAGGATAATAATGTGCATCTAGAAAAGATAAAAGAAAAAAGGGTTGTTAATCGAGGTTGACTTTTACGAGTTGACTTCGGTTTTCCACGTGTAATCTTCTTAGTTCGGGTTGGGCGTCTAGGCCGGGCTAACGGGATTATAGGTTTGTTCTTCTCATCTAATCACAAGTTATTTACTGAAATTCCCGAATATTTAGTCTTTTACATATTGTTTTTAATGGGTTTTTATATGTTAATTGTGAAAAAATGAGTTTAATTGAGGTTTCTTGAAGGTTTATGGTGGATTTTTTTGGATGATGTTATTTGCTGAGTTAATGGCTGATTATTAATTTGTTGTTAATGGTTAATAATGTTAACTTGATGAATTTTGTTAAGTAATCCCGAAACTAGTTAGATTGCTAGAAGTTGGTGATGAAATATTGAGTTTTAGGGGTTGTTGTTGTGGTTTCTTGATAGCTGGAGGTTTATTGAGGTTGGGGAAGTGTTTTAGATTTTAAATTGATGAGGATTGATGGTTGATTTTTCTGGGTAGTGATTGGGAACGATTTAGAGTGGTTTTGTCGGTGTTTTCGGTTTGTATCAGTTGTTAATTGCTTGGCGAATGATGGAGTTGAGTGGGTAGGGGTTTGTTGCTGGAGGTTTTGATGCAAAGGTGTGCATTAATCCTCTGTTTTTCTTTGGTTATAAGTAGGGCAAGACGTTGCTTGATCGTTAGAAGGCACATTTGGAGTTTTGAAGGCTCGGAATAGCTTTGGCAAGTGAGGCGAAGTTGTATCGGTGAGTGGATGTGGTTTGAACGTTTTTCTAAGCTTGGAAAAAAGGTTTTGGGAGGTTAGTGTAAGCTTAAAACGCTTAGCTAATCTCAGAAGTAAGTATGGTTACTAAAGCAGTGAGTTAACATGGATTTAAATGGTATATTGGCTTAGTGATGAGATTTCTATTATCGGATATGTTGGTCGACCAATAGGATGTGAAGTGCACTATAATATATAAAATTTGCGCGTGAGATAAATTCTTCAGTTTCACAATAGGGGTAGTGCTATTGTGATGCGAGTGATAGGGTAGTGCTATCACTAACGGGCAATGTGGGTAGTAGCATCACGGCCGATGTGTGATAATGGTGAGGGTAGTTTCACCATGTGACTTGATGGGGGTAGTGCCATCAAGGTATCCGTATATTCGATCATTAATGGATAGGGGTAGTGCTATCCAAGGATGGGGGTAGTTTCCATCTGGTTCAATTGAAATGCCAATATATGAATTGAACATGTATCATGGTTTTTGAAACACTTTTGTATAAAGACATTTATACATAATGATTATGCTTTATGAGAAGTAAAAATGTGAAGCTTTGGTTTGGTTTTGCACTGAGATATACATGTGATAATGATACATGTGGTTTATAAAAGATGCTTTAATTGTGGTTTCAAAAGCATGAGAAAGTTGAGCATGATGTGGATATATTTTAAAGGAATTATTGGTTTGAAAAATGCATTGTTATTGTTTAAATTAAGCTTTCCCTCACGAAGCAAATATGCTTACGCTCTCCTTTCAAACAATGGAGATAAGTGAGCTTTTGGGCAGCAAAATAGCAAAGGATTTCACCCAAGACATCACTCAATTTACAAGTATGGGATTTGACACTTTTAATAAGGTACAAATGGCAATGGGGAGGGTACCTCTGTATTTGAGAGAGGATTGTTTAAACTCTTTGGTTTGGCAAGTGTGTTTTGCCTTATAAGACTTGTGTTGGGCCTTTAAATGTTGTTATACATTACTTTATGGTTTTGGATACACTATGTGGATTTTTTATATGGTGCATGCCTCTAGAGTAGACACATTTTGCAAATCATGATGCTAGATGCCTTTGTTGATGTCTATGTGTTGGATAAGTATGTTGTTGATGTTTACGTATGATTGCATGATGTTTAATGGCCAAGTGGTATGTTTTAAGATGCTAAAATGTTGTTGTTTTAGTGCAGATCTGGTATGTGTTTCGAAACAGTAGCAGCTGTTTCGATACATCTTGCATATTTGGTCTTAATGTTTCGGAACACTACTAGACCATTTTGATACCTTTAGTTATATTTTGAACCCGTATTGAAACTTAGGGTCGTTTCGATACAGCTATGTTTTGTCTGATTGCAGGGGAAGTCAATTTGTGCATTTGGTTCCAAAACGGGTAATACCATTCTGAGACCAAATGCTACTAGAAAGCATGGTTTCGAAACTGGGGGTGACTGTTTCGAAACGGGGTCGTTAAGTTAGTTAAAATGGCATGATATGTCAGTTTTGAATGTTTATATTTCAGTCTCTATTTATATGATTTGAAATTGTGGATGTTTGAATGATCGTATGATGCTGATATTTCACCTGCAAGCATGTAATAAACCTAATTAAAGGTTGGTAACATTAATTTGTAATTTGATATTATATCGGATCGTTTGCAAATGAAATTACAATTGATGTTCGGGTTAATTGAAAATATTTTCGTTGCGCGAGTAAACACTATATGACTTAATTATGCATCTAGACAAGATAAAAGATAAAATTGGTTGTTAATCGAGGTTGACTTCGGTTTTCCTCGTGTAGATCTCTTAATTCGGGTCAAGCGTCTAGACCGGGCTAAGGGGGTTACATTTGTTGGTATCAAAGATAGGTTACGAAAGATTGAGATGTATGTTGAATGTTGAATTATGGTTGATAACATGCTGTATTCGATGCTATGCACGGTGAATGATTGTATCATTATAGTATGTGATGTATGCTGATTATGTGATGAACTGATATATATGTGACTGGGGTAACCATTGCCAATACTACCGGTAAAGAAAAGAGTTTTGTTTTAAAAGACGAAATGAGTGACTTGGGTTCTTACTATTTGTAAGCCTAACTATTTTTGGTATTGTAATTACATGGTATAATTGTTTATCATATCATGGGACCGAGACGAGAGCTGAGAGGTAATGTCCGGAATGTAGTTGATAATGAGGTAGAGATGGATGCTGAGAATTTGCCGCCTCCTCCTCCTGGTGGAGGTAGAGCTAAGGCAGGAGCTGGGGGTGGAGGTGTTGAACCTCAGGTAGCGCAAGGACAAGTTTCTCCTGACATGACACCTTTAATTCAGGCTATTTTCGAAGCCTTTCAGGAAGCAATAGCAGGCATGCACGTGGCCGCACCTCAGCCTGGTGCCAATGCTGGTTTACCCTTAGAGCGTCTGCGTAGTTTGGGCGGAGCAGAGTTTAGAGGCCTATCTTCTAAGGGCTCTGAGGCTTGGTTCAAGAGTACCAAGAGAATTTTTGTAACACCCATCACCCGGTTTAGTCGTAAACCGGCTAAGCAATGTTACCCAAGCAACAAGAATACAAACAATAAAAAACTTTTGCCTAACTTACCCTATTTGGTAAGTTAGACTCCAAATACATGTTTACACAATCAACATAACTTGTTAACACATTTCATACTTCAATTAAACTAATTAACATCATTCAATCATCAATCAAGTCATAACAATAAACTTAACTTAGTCACATATTAGAAGCATAGAATGTAAACTAGATCATTTCACCTAAACATCAGGGCATTCGAAACATAAGTAACTATATCCAAAATATCAATACTAATTCATGACTTAAACATATGATCCATGTACCAAGAATGCATAGCTTAGTTCACCTAAATCTTAAGCATTGAATCAACTAACCACATTAAGCTTTTTACCTATACCATTCGAATGACATCTTTACATACAACATGGTATAATTCACATTATCATGAACCTAAAACATTTACATCCATTCGAATAGAATGCCAAGGCAATTCAACCAAACAAACATACTATCATGTACCTAATTCATGAACTCAAACATACTTAAGCATTATTCAATCTATTTGAATGTACTAGGGGTCCATGAATTAAACTATGCACTTTAACTTATTCAATTAACATGTTATACATATCAAACATTCAATAACACTAACATGGACCTAAACATGTATCCTTTTCACAAGACAACATTCCACATGTTAAGCAAGTCATCCAAACATAGATATAACATCAAGACTTCCAACCAAAGCATGTATTAACATCACATATTCTCTAGCTTAACTAAGCTATCAACCCAACCATGTTATCAAGTTATGCAAACCATGATATCTCAAATATATACATAGCCAAATATAGGCTCAAAATGCATGAACATGTGATATATATACAAGACTATGGCCACCAACTAGGAGTCTACAAAGAAATATATTCATACTTGGTGCTTTATCGTGTCTTGCCTTACCTCCAATCAAGCTAGTTTGCAATCTACGAACCTGTAGTTTGTGAAGAATGAAACGAGAGTGATAAGTACGGTTAAGTACTTAGTGAGGTAGCAACCTAATCTAGGCTAGCATATTCATTTAACATGTGTATTTTAGATCAAGGAAGGCCTAGCTTGGTTTATAAGAATCATGCTTGTACAAGATTTGTATTCATGTAACCCCCTTAGCCCGACCTAGATGCTCGAACCGAACTAAGAAGATTACACGGGGAAATTTGAAGTCAACCCGTAAGATTCAACCTCGATTGAAGACCTTTTTTTCTTTTTATCTTCTCTAGATGCACAATATAAACCTATGTGTCTAGCAAGACCATTATGAAGAAACGACACAGCAATCAGAGTTCAATAAGGGGTTCAATTGCATACTTATGACTTTTAGGAACTATTTTGCAAATTACAGAAATTACAGGGACTTTTCAGATTATAAAGTTACCAATCCTCAATTAGTCATCTAACATGTTATCACGTCAAATTTCAGCTCAAACCGATCATCCAAACTCATCCAATTGATCAAATAACATTAAAGGACTAAAACGTAACATTTCAAGACTTAAAAAGATACATTTAATTGAATTTTAACTACCCGTACCGATACACTTGAGCATGTTTCGATACGCGGGAAGGCAGTAGAAAAAGATGGGAAGAGCGTATCGAAACGCTTCCCCGCGTATCGGTACGACCTTTAAACTTGGCTTGGGTGTATCGATACGCTAGCAATCTGTATTGATACCCTTGTACCGAAAAGCTTGGATTTGCCCTTAGTGTATCGATACACTTCCTCATGTATCGATACGCATACCAGAAAACATGCTTAAACATATCCAATCATGCATACAAGTTATAATCTACCTAATAGACATATAAACATCATCGAACAATAAATCATACTCACCAAACTCGTCAAACCATGATGATATGCTAGCTATTCAAGCATGCTTAAGAAAACAAGCTAAAGCATAGTCAAAACACCATAAGCAAAACATGAAACCGAATAGAGGCTGATTACAAGTCCAAAATCAGAAACCAAACATGCTTAAGATAGTAAACATCACCAACAAATCCAGAAAGTAAGAATTCCCACCCATTGCCTCTTATTACACTAAGGGTGAACCACATACATTGCTTAACCAAAACTCTTGGAATCCCCTTGCTATTGGGCTGCCTTGAAGTGCTCAATTCTCTGCATTGATGAAACAAATGAGTGTAAGCATATAGCTTAGCGAGGATCGCTAGAACAACATTCATCAATGCATTACATAAAACCATTGCAACATCATTTGCAAACTCACGCCTTTCTTTAAAACTTGCTCAATTAGGCATTCAATGCACTTTTAAAACCACATGCATATTGCATCTTTAAAACAACATCAAAATCCTTTGCTCATGCTTAAACCAAGCATCACATGCATTATTGCATCATTCACAAGCATCTCATGCTTAATCATTAATCTTTAACATTATATTGGCTCGCAAGTGATAATTCTCAAACCACACCAAAACACATGAGATAATCGGATACGGGGATTACAAGCGTTTTCTCACACGCTTCATACATACTACCGAACTACATAAGGTGAAGATCAATGGCACAATCACAACCCCTCAACACTCGTGATGGAGATTAATGGCACAATCACAACCCCTCAACATCACTCATCGGTAGTTGTATAATTCCACTAACGAGAGTACGAGACACATACTACAAGACTCACACACGGAATTAAACCATTCACCGTTGTGATCTTAGCCTCAATTGTTAGGGTACTTGGATGGATATTACGGCAAAATCACAACCCCTCGACATCCAAGGCGACTTTATTCACGGTGCACCCAATGTTATAGCCGGCTAACTATATCCGATTAAAGTAACCAAAAACCGTTTCCATCACTTGCCAATATAATCATTTAACAACAATATTCCATTGTTTTACAAGCATAAACACAATGCCATTTCCACAAGCAGAAACATGCTTAATATCAAATGCATTTACCACATAAAACCAAGGATTACTTACCTAGTGCATCCTTAACATAGTGGCATTAAAATCCAGCATTAACCATGCTTAGAGCATGCTTTAAAAACAGTAATCAAAACCACATTAACTCAAGTGCATTTCAATCAAAACATAGCACATTTCAGAGAGAGAGACTTTCGAATTACTTACTCTTGAGCTTAGCTAAGTGTTTCAAACTTACACTAAGCTCCCAAGACCACGTTCAAAGCGTTACAAAGCTAGAAAATCCATTTCCACTCACCGATACTCGAAGCCTTGCTCGCCGACACGAAAATCACTCATTCGGAGCCTCCAAAAATGCCTCGTTTGCTCCCGGATCAAGATCCCATGTTTTCACATCATCAAAACAGAGATCAAAATGCATTTCAACACCAACAACCAATCACAAACTCATTGCTCACCCAAATTACACCAATTTACCTATCCGAAACAACCGAAAACTCAATCGATTGCTTCCTAAACCAAGCCCAGCCAACATACATCACTTCCAATCAATTATAAACATCAAAACACATCTAAAATCAACCTAAACCCATCCTTATACCTCTAGCAAGCATTACTTCATCATTTAACCTCAAAACCCAACTATAAATATCAATAAACTCAATGATCTCAAGGATTTCGGGATCTATATCAACAAAACCTCTTTTCAACATATTAATCACCTCAAAACTTAATTAAAAACAATCCAAAACAGAGCTTAACAAATCAAGTCCGAAAATCAAGAGTTTCATCATATTTTTGCAAGATTTCAATCTCAAATCAATACTATAATGAAAACTCAACTAAAAACTTTAATTAGAAGCCAAAGATCTTGGGAATTTCAATAAAGAACCTAGATTGAAGGTTGAGAACAGGATTTACCTCCAATCCTTGCTTTCCTCAATGAATGACAAGTTTTCCTTAGCAAAAATCTTGAAGAACTTGAAAGAACTCTTGAAATTTGTTTAGAAAATAACGAGAGAGTGTTTGGGAGAAAAGAATTCTGGAGAAAAAATTTTAAAATGGTGTTTGGCTGAAAATGAGAAGAGAATGGTAGTTACGTCAAATGAAATCTCATTTTTCTAATTTTATAAATTTTAATTTAATAAAAATCCTTTTACTAAAACACTTTAAAATCCCTTTTAAAACACATGTCATATTAAGTAAAGGCTAAATTGCCATAAAGCTCCCTACAGATTCTAAGATTTTGGCTCCTCTTTTAAAAATTGCATTTTCCACAGTTTTGAAACTTTACATTTTGGTCACTACCCAAAATGTATTACTTCTGAAACTCTTTTTGTAAAATTTATTTGACCAACCTCTTAAACATGATTTTATAGGATTTTAGCATTTTTTACCATATTTTTATCCTATCGCGAACCTTGATTTCCTTAAATCACCAAACTCGATTCGAACCGTTCCCGACCGGTCTGTCCGATGTCCAAAACATCTAGGCCCAAAACCAGGGCGTTACAAATGAATTGATCATATTTAGACATATTTTCATATCATTTCATTTAAGTTATTCTAACCTTTAAACATGGCAAATCAAGGTCACATGAGTACATATATCGATCTGATTTTTCAACCAATCAACTACATGTTATCAACAAGAAGTCAAATGTATAACAATCAATCAAGTTTCATGGAATAGGATATCATGTAAGCAAGCATAAAAAGATCAATTTCATTTCATGTAAACACAAATTCATATCAGCAAGCTTTCTTATTCAATTTCAAGTTTAAGCATTAGTGTATAGTCGAGTCTAGGTAATCGAGTCGCCAACCAACTGTCGCCAAAACAAGTATCTGGTCATATCCCTCCTACTGTCTCTAAAGACCATAACACACATCCATCATACTGTCGCCAAATAAAGGGCCTTAGACCACCCAACACAAATGAGCTCAAGACTCTATAGCACGCCATCCTACCTATGACTCACTAGTTACCAAGGCATTATTTAATCACGTGATCAAGAATCTAGGATCATATAACCAGCTAGACAAGAATCATGACATATTGAAGTGATTAATATTCATTTATCAAGATCAAGAGCCCTTAGGCTAATGAACCATAGTTCAATTTCAAGAGAGATCATTTCATGTCATGTTTTATCAACGAACAAATCAAAACGATCAAGGCATCAAGCAAGTTCATGTTCAAACTCATTATAGCACAAGTAACATATCAATTCACTTATTTTATCACATGTTACCATTTGTAATTAATATCATCCTTCCCTTATATGTTTACCAAGTATACTTTAAAGCTAATTCCATAGCATCATTCAAGAACATTATAAACATAAATAACTTGGTTAGGACCTCAGTCCTAACCCTAATGATAGCTACACTCACAAATCCAAGCTAGTTTTGTTCTTTAATAGCAATGCTCTTGTACTCCCTATTTTATTGCCCAACCCTTGATTCCTCCAAAATCTCTTCAAGTTCTTGATCTTGTTATTCACATACAAACATATATGAAACATATTAGAAGTCAACATTAACATTCAAAACCGTTTTTCTTATTGGCAGATTGAGTACTTGTTACTAATATGGTACATATTTTTCTCATTTCTCAATCAATACAGTTTATTATTTAAACATAGGCCATTTTACAATCTAGACAATTTGTAGCACCTCTACAATTTTGGTTCCAGATTTTTCTATAGAGATCAAATTTTAGTGTCGTATGTTTCTAGTTAAACTAGACGTAACCAAGTATTTTCTATCAAAATTTTAGGTGTAAATTCCGTGTATTTTATTTTTTGTGAATTTTTAAATGTCACTGCCCAGAACATGGCAGTGCTGGCAGATTACACTAATTTCTATATTAAGCTCCTTATAACTTATATTCTTGGCTTCACCACCTAATCTTATTTTACCAGCTACTTCTACATTTTCTCATAACCATATTTAACACCTTCAAACATAAATTTCCAGATTTGTATAGCATAGCGTTTAGATCGAATATGGGTAGGTATACACATTTCGATTACATTCCTCAACCTTTTTCTTACATGTTTTCTTCTAATCAACAACCTAGAATTAAACTAGGTTTAAACACATGTTTAAATCAAATATTCCAGAATTTAAAGCTTGCAAGAACATTCAAATCAAAGCAATAATCAACAATACAATCGTGTGACTTAGAAATATACTTACTTGTTTATTCTCTTAACATATATGATTAAGTACGATATTCAAGTTTCTCATTTGCTTCAAGTTTTCAAGTTTTCTTTGTTAAGCATTCTAATTCTCTAGAATTCTTTCTCTCTCTCTCTCTATCTCTTTTTTTGTTGCTTAATTCGGTGAATTTGTGAGAGTGGGAGAAGAAATGACAACAATTGTTGTCTTGTTCCTTGTAAGCTAGCCGAGTGTCCACCATCACTCTTTAAAGTGGTGGTGGTGATGACACTTAGTTATACTCATGACCAAGTAATTCCCATTTTAATTGTAATGTAATATACTTAATGTTATAATTTTTAATTATCAATTATAATAACAGTCGATTCTTACATTTTAGTCCTAGGTTCAAATGTTTACACTTCTCTTTCTAATTTAATTTGGATTTTTAACTAGTCTATAATTTGGGGTATTACAATTTTGGGGCAGATGAATTGCAATAATGTGCAGAAGTTGGGTTGTGCGGTCTCTTTGCTTCACGGTGATGCATATACTTAGTCGACGACCACCACAACTGGTATGGAACGTGATGAGGTTACCCCGGCATTTTTCGTGAATACTTTTAAGAATAAGTATGTGGGTGTTCGTTATTTGGATGATAAGAAGAGGGAATTCATAGCGTTGATGCAGGGCAACATGATTGTTGTAGAATATGTGGTAGAGTTCGTCCGATTGAGCCAGTACACCCTTGAGCTGGTACCGTATGAACGGAAGAGATGTGATAGGTTTTGATATGGGTTGGTAAAGGAAG
Organism: Hibiscus trionum; assembly: GCA_030270665.1. Taxonomy (NCBI): domain Eukaryota; kingdom Viridiplantae; phylum Streptophyta; class Magnoliopsida; order Malvales; family Malvaceae; genus Hibiscus; species Hibiscus trionum. The sequence goes on along the minus strand of BSYR01000026.1, from coordinate 30,496,890 downwards.
TAAAGACATATATGCTTGCGACTGAGTTACTCGAGCCAAGGATATCGAACAGAGTCCGGGGTTGACGTCTCGCTCACGGAGTTCTAGCTCCGGGAAGGGGAGCTACTGATTATGATGGTGGACGTGATCGAGGTAAGAGATCACGAGATAGGAGCTATCAGCGAGACCGTCATCGAGGCAGTGGTGGTGGATTGGGCTGAGGCCAGTATGGTCAAAATGTTGCAACACGTGTTCTTACGTGTAACCGTTGTGGGAGGAATCACACGGGGGAGTGTTGGGGTAATCCCAGAACATGTTGGCAGTGTGGGGCTTAGGGTCACGTGAAACGTGACAGTCTACAGTTGGTGAGGCAAGCACCAGTTCGTGCTATAGAGCCTCAGAGGGATCACAGGCGTGACCGAGGTAATTTTCAGCAACGGGGAGATGGGTAGAGAAATGTGGCACATGTAGTCGCGGTGCAGCCAGAGGGTGGTGGACCAGCTCAAGTCTATGCTCACTGTGAGGACCAAAATGACACGAATGTGATCGCAGGTACCTTCTCCTTGCAATCCTTGTCATTGCTTGCTTTGATAGATTCTGGTTCTACGCATTCATACATTTTGCATGAGTATTCTCGGTTGCTTGATGTGCCATTAGAGTTTCTTAATGTGGGTATGCAAGTTACGAGTTCGTTTGGTGAAACCGTAGTTGTTAGGAAGTTGTATAGAAGATGTCCCTTAATGGTTCAAGGACATGTGTTTCCTGTTGATGTAATGCAGTTACCTTTCTATGGTTTCGATGTTATCCTTGCGATGAATTGGTTGTCGGAACATTAAGCTAGGGTTGATTGTGAGACCAAGCTTGTTTCGTTGAAGCTTGTCGATGATTTTGTAGTTGTGGTGGTGGGTAAGAACGTAAAGGTCTTGTCTAATGTTGTTTCAGCGATGGAATCTCACAAGTTGATGAATGGTGGTTGTGAAGCTTATTTGGCGTATGTGATGAACCCAAACATGAAGGAAGCACGTCCGCAGGATATTTAGACAATTTGTGATTTTTCGGGGGTGTTTCCGGAAGAGTTACCTGAGTTGCAACCGGATAGGGAGGTCGAGTTCTGTATAGAGACGTATGCGGATACAGCTCTGATATCCATAGCTCCTTATCGAATGGCACCGAAAGATTTAAAGGAGTTAAAGACGCAACTTCAGAAGTTGCTAGATCGTGGTTTCATTAGGCCAAGTATCTCGCCTTGGGAAGCTCTAGTTTTTTTTGTTAAGAAGAAGGATGGGACGATGTGGATGTTTATAGACTACCGACAACTAAATAAGTTTATGATAAAGAACAAATACCCTTTACCTTAGATTGATGATCTTTTTTATCAGTTTCATGGTGCTGTTGTGTTTTCGAAGATTGATCTAAGGTTGGGGTATTATCAGCTTAAGGTGAAGGATAAAGATGTACCGAAGACGGCTTTTCGTACGAGGTACGAGCATTATGAGTTCCTAGTGATGCCTTTTGGTTTGACTAATGTGTCGGCTGTGTTCATGGACATGATGAACCAAGTGTTCCACGAGTACCTTGATCAGTTTGTGGTGGTGTTTATTGATGATATCCTTGTGTACTCTCGTACCGAGGAGGATCAAGATAGGCATTTCAGGATAGTGCTGCAGACTCTGTTGGATAATCAGCTCTATGTAAAGTTGAGTAAATGTGAGTTCTAGATCAGGGAGGAGGTATTTCTTGGTCATGTGGTGTCAGCCGAGGGTATTCGAGTGGATCCTCAGAAGATTGAGTCAGTTGTGGGCTGGAAACAACCAAAATTAGTGACGGAGGTTCGTAGTTTTCTGGGCTTTGCTCGGTATTACAGTCGGTTCGTAGATGGGTTTTCTAAGATCACTGCTCCATTGACGAAGTTGCTTCATAAAGATGTTAAGTTTGGGTGGACGAAGGCGAGGCAACAAGCTTTTCAAAAGTTGAAAGAAGTTTTGGTACAAGCTCCGATCTTGATTCAACCTGAATCGGGAAAAGAGTTTGTGGTGTATATTGATGCATCCTATATGGGTTTAGGCTGTGTGTCGATGCATGAGGGTATAGTAATTGCTTATGCATCGAGGCAATTGAAGGTGTATGAGCGTAATTATCCTACTCACGATCTCGAGCTTGCGGCTGTAGTGTTTGCTCTAATGATATGGAGACAATATCTTTACGGCGAGAGGTGTACCGTGTATACGGATCACTAGAGTCTCAAGTATCTCATGTCTCAGTGGGAATTTAATCTTCGGCAATTTTGATGGTTGGAATTTCTGAAGGATTACGATCTTACGATCGAGTATCACCCGGGAAAGGCTAGTGTGGTGGCCGATGCTTTGAGCCGAAATGTTGCATTGGTTTTGAGAGCAATGTTTGCTCGTTTGAGTTTGACTCGTGATGCTGGCTTGGTGACCGAGCTTCAGGTGAAACCATTTTTTGTTGAGATGATCAAGGAAAAGCAGTTGCTCGATGATTCCTTGGTTCCGCATGTTACATACATACTGGATGGTAATCCTATATATTACAGTTTTAGTGACGATGGTGTCTTGTGTTTTAAGGGTCGAGTAGTTGTGCCAGAGAACGTTGAGTTGAGGCGCACTATCTTGACAGAAGGGCGCAATAGTCCTTTTGCCATGCATCATGGTTGTACTAAGATGTATCGGGGTTGCGAGATGAGTACTATTGGGTGGGTTGGAAAAAGGATGTGGCAGAGTTTGTTAGCAAGTGTTTGGTGTGTCAACGAGTGAAAGCTAAACATTAGTTTCCATCCGGTCTGTTGTGGCCTTTAAGGATTCCAGAGTGGAAATGGGAGAGGATCACAATGGATTTTGTGTCGGGTTTGCCTTTGACACTGTCAAAGAAGAATTTTGTGTGGGTGATCGTGGATCGATTGACGAAGTGTGCACATTTCTTGCCCGTGCATACTACGTTTACCCTGGATAAGCTAGCAGAGCTTTACATTGCGAAAGTTGTGCGGTTGCATGGTGTTCCTAAATCTATAGTCTCAGATAGGGATCCGCGATTCACATCGAGGTTCTGGGAGTGTTTGCATCGAGCCTTGGGCACGAGGTTGAGCTTTAGCACGTCATATCACCCTCAGACAAATGGTCAATCGGAGCGGGTTATCCATGTGTTGGAGGATATGCTCTGGTGTTGTGTGATCGATTTCCAAGGTTGATTGGACAATTTGTTGTCATTGGTACAGTTCGCCTATAATAATAGCTATCAGGCGAGCATAAAAATGGCATCGTACGAGGCTTTGAATGGACGAAAGTTTCGTACACCCATGTGTTGGACAGAAGCGGGGCAAAAGTTGGTTTCTTTGCCTGATATGCTCAAGGGTACAACCGATAAGGTGAAGCTCATTTGTGATCATCTAAAGGAGGCGTCGGATCGCTAGAAATTTTACGCGGATTTGAAGCGTAAGGAAATTGAGTTTGAGGTTGATGAGAAGGTCTTCTTTAAAGTTTTTCCTTGGAATAAGGTGATGAGGTTCGGACGAAAGGGCAAGTTGAGCCCGAGGTTTATCGGACCTTATAAGGTGCTTGAGAGGATTGGCCCTGTTGCGTATAGATTGCGGTTGCCGCCGGAGTTCGAGAAGATACATGATGTTTTCCATGTATCCATGCTTTGGAGGTATCATTCGGATCCTTTGCATGTGTTGCCGGTTGAGGAAGTAGAGTTAAATCCGGATTTATCTTATGAGGAAAGACCATTGAACTGGTTAAGGTTCTTTGGAGACATCAATGTGTCGAAGAAGCGACATGGGAAAGGAAGGAGGATATGAAAAAGCAGTTTCTCTATCTCTTTCCACTAGGTAAATTTCGAGGATCAATTTTCTTATGTGGGGGAGAGTTGTAACGCCCCGGTTTGGGCCTAGGTGCTAGCCGGGTTTGGTTAGGCAGTTCGGTTTGAACCTATTTAGCGGTCTCGTCTAGTTTCGAGAAATAATTAATTTGAAAGGTTTTTGGTTGGATAAAAATTTGGGAAATTTTCCTAAAATCATAATTATATATATGATTAGATTTTGGTAAAGGTAATTTAAAGAAAACAATTTTGTAAATCAGACATTTTGCTTTAGTGACCAAAATGTAAAAATGGCAAAGTTTGATTTAATGACAAAAACGTAAAAGGATAATGCTTTGAATCTTTAAGGAGTAATACGAAGGGCTAATAGAGACTTTTCCTCCTATTTTACAATTTTAATCAAATAAATTATATTAAAAATGGAGGGAAGTTAAAACGGTTTTTCACTTTTCATAAGATTGGTTTTTGACGTAGTTTTCTTCTCTCACTTTTCTCTCAAAATACCTTCATCCAAACAAAAAGATTTCAAAGGTAAACTCTAATTTTGATTTATATTTCGAAGATTTTCTTATTTTCTATTGATTCTCTTTTGAATCTCTTGTTTTCTCTTTAGTTTTCTTTTCAAAAATGGAGGAAGAGCTCATCATTAGAGGTAGGTTCGTTCTTCTCCTCTAATGACATGTTTTTTACTGAAATTCCCAAGTATTTAGTCTTTTACATGTTGTTTTTAATGGGTTTTTATATGTTAATTGAGAAAATTGAGTTTAATTGAGGTTTCTTGAAGGTTTATGGTGGATTTTTAAGAATGATGTCATTTGCTGAGTTAATGGCTGATTATTAATATGTTGTTAATGTTTAATAATGTTAACTTGATGGATTTTGTTAAGTAATCATGAAACTAGTTATATTTCTAGAAGTTAGTGATGAAATCTTGAGTTTTAAGGGTTGTTGTTGTGGTTTCTTGATAGCTGGAGGTTTATTGAGGTTGGGGAAGTGTTTTAGGTTGTAAATGGATGAAGATTGACGGTTGGTTTTGCTCGATAATGATTGGGAATGATTTAGAGTGGTTTTTTCGGTGTTTTCGGTTTGTATCAGTTGTTAATTGCTTGACGAATGATGGAGTTGAGTGGGAGTTTGTGTTGCTGGAGGTTATAATGCAAGAGTGTGCATTAATCCTCTGCTTTTCTTTGGTTAGCAGTAGGGCAAGACGTTGCTTGATCGTTAGAAGGCACATTTGGAGTTTCGAAGGCTTGGAATAGCTTCGGCGAGTGAGGCGAAGTTGTATCGGTGAGTGGATGTGGTTTGAACTTTTTCGTAAGCTTGGAAACGAGGTTTTGGGAGGTTAGTGTATGCTTGAAACACTTAGCTAATCTCAGAAGTAAGTATGGTTACTAAAGCTCTCGGTTTTTGGATTAAAGTCAATGTGGATTATCATGCTCATGTTTTGAATTATGTTTGTTACTCACTGTTATGCATGTTTTATAAGCATGATTTTGATGTATTATATCCCATGAAATATAATTTGATTATGTTTCAAGAGGTTATATTCTTGATGAGATATATTATGCTATATTTGAGGCACGTTTTAATATGGGATATGGGATGATTTTATTAATGCATTGAAATCTGTGAGTTAACATAGATTTAAATGGTATATTGGCTTAATGAAGAGATTTCTATTATCAGATATGTTGGTCGACCAATAGGATGTGAAGTGCACTATAATTTATAAAATTCGCGAGTGAGATAAATTCTTCGGTTTCACAATAGGGGTAGTGCTATTGTGATGCGAGTGATAAGGGTAGTGCTATCAGCAACAGGCTTGCGGGTAGTAGCATCCTGGCCGAAGTGAGCTAATGGTGAGGGTAGTTTCACCATGTGACTTGATAGGGGTAGTGCCATCAAGGTATATGTATATCCGATCATTAATGGATAGGGGTAGTACTATCCAAGGATGGGGGTAGTTTCCACCAAGTTCACTTGAAATGCCAATATATGAATTGAACATGTATCATTGTTTTTGAAACACTTTTGTATAAAGACATTTACACATGATGATTACGGTTTATGAGAAGTAAACATGTGAAGCTTTGTTTTGGTTTTGCATTGAGATATGCATGTGATAATGATACATGTGGTTTATAAAAGATGCTTTAATTGTGGTTTCAAAAGCATGAGAAAGTTGAGCATAATGTGGATATGTTTTAAAGGAATTATTGGTTTGAAAAATACATTGTTGTTGTTTAAATTGAGCTTTCCCTCTCTAAGCAAATATGCTTACGCTCCTTTCAAACAATGGAGATAAGTGATCTTTTGGGAAAAAATAGCAAGGGATTTCACCCAAGACATCACTCAATTTACAAGTACGGGATTTGATATTTTGGAGAGGATTGTTTAAACTCCCTGGTTTGGCAAGTGTGTTTTGCTTTATAAGACTTGTGTTGGGCCTTTAAATGTTGTTATACTTTACTTTATGGTTTTTGATACTCTATGTGGATTGTTTATATGGTGCATGCCTCTAGAGTAGACACGTTTTGCAATTCATGATGCTAGATGTCTTTGTTGATGTCTATGTGTTGGATAAGTATGTTGCTGATGTTTACCTATGATTGCATGATGTTTAATGGCCATATGGTATGTTTTAAGATGCTAAAATGTTGTTGTTTTAGTGCAGATCTAGTATGTGTTTCGAAACAGTAGCAGCTATTTCGATAGAGCTTGCATATTTGGTCTTAATGTTTCGGAACACTACTAGACCATTTCGAGACCTTTAGTTATATTTTGAACCCGTATTGAAACTTGGGGTTGTTTCGATATGGCTCTATTTTGTCTAGTTGCAGGGGAAGTCAATCTGTGCATTTGTGTCCGAAACGGGTAATACCGTTCCGAGACCAAATGCTACTGGAATGCATGGTTTCGAAACAGGGGGTGACTGATTCAAAACGGGGTCGTTAAGTTAGTTAAAATGGCATGATCAGTTAGTTTTTAATGTTTATATTTCAGTCCCTGTTTATATGATTTGAAATTGTGGATGTTTGAATGATCGTATGATGCCGATATTTTATCTGCAAGCATGTAATAAACCTAATTAAAGGTTGGTAACATTAATTTGTAATTTGATCTTATATCAGATCATTTGCAAATGAAATTACAATTGATGTTAGGGTTAGTTGAAAATATTTTCGTTGCGCGAGTAAACAATATAGGACTTAATTATGTATCTAGACAAGATAAAAGAAAAAAGGGTTTCTAATTGAGGTTGACTTTAACGAGTTGACTTTGGTTTTTCTCGTGTAATTCTCTTAATTCGGGTCAAGCATCTAGACCGAGCTAAGGGGGTTACTATATCTGTCATTCATGCATCGACCCTCTACCCGAGTTTTTCACCCTTAAGTGGGAGAGAGACAATATTCGACGTGATGCTCTCCAACTCCGAGTTTGGATTTTTGTCTTCTTTAGGTATACTAACCTTATGTGTCGTGGGGCCAGTGCTTCCGTTATAAGGGACCTATACTACTGGATCGATGTCTTACTGTCGTAGTAGATGGTAACGACAGTTTGGGAACCAAGAGTCTAGAACAAAGCCCACATTCTGTTTTTAGAAGCCCACCCCGCTAGAGCTAGACAGGGACCTAGGACAGGTGTTGACGGTTTAAATACATTTCTTTAGTTATTTTCCTTACTACCTATTATGCGTTTCTCTGAATCAATAATTTGTTTACTTGCTTTTCACATTAATTAACAATACTAATATATGTTTTTTTGTGTTTTGTTTTGTTTTGTTTGGAATAAATACCGTCATGAATTGCATTTGTTTTGGCATCGAATTAGGTGTCAGTCAGTTTGGAAGTATTCGATATGTCTCGAGAGTTTAAGATAGGAGAAGATAATACAACAGTTTGGACCTGGTCCGAGCAAACTCAGCACGAGAAGGGGGACAACCTCAGTAAGAGTGAAGTGTCGAGGATGAAGGGTTATGTAAAGATAAACACTAATCAAAATACTTGTTTACCTGAAGTAAAAGAGATGTGGGATCCATTGGGATAATGAAATGAAGGAGCAATTTAAGAAGGAATTTGGAGACACAACCTTCCTATTAAGTGTAAAGATTGATCAAGAGTTGCTTAGAGCCATGGAACATTTTTGGAACCCAACGTACAATTGTTTCACTTTCGGACAATTAGACATGACACCTACACTGGAGGAATATGAGATACTGGTTAACTGTCCAAAAATTAAAAGTGATAAAAGTTATATCATACCCGTTTATAATTCAAGCTTCATCAAGAAATTAATATCGTTAACAAGAAAATCAAAAGAGTGGTTGGACAGGAAAATGGCAAATAATGACAGCACATATCAAAATGAAGATAGACAACGAATCAATTGTAGTAGCCTTAAAGAACTGATATTGGCAAGTAATGATGAGTCGATCAGGATGAGAAGCCTTTTCACCTAGTGTATTTACGGGTTGGTCTTATTTCCAAGGACTCTGAGGCATATTGACCCGTCAATTGTGGGACTATTTGAGCGACTAGAGAAAGGAGTCAACCCAGTGCCTGCTATCCTGAAAAGAAAATTACAGATCATTGACTGCTTGTAAGAGATCAGGAGAAGGAAGGTTTTGGAATGCGTATAGCTACTTGAAATCTGGTTTAGAGGTCACAGGTGAAACACATCTTATAGAGGAATCAGGTATCTTAACACATATTCACTAATTGAAGAACACATAGCTAGATGTCCTTTGAGGGAAAGGGGTGAAAAACACTGGGAAGAATACTTCAAGGACTTAAAAGATACTGGTGTGGTATGGAACGCTCCATGGTTGAATAGGGGAACAACTTTCTTATATCGGTGTGGAGACAGAGATTGGGTCCCACTACCGGGAATTTGCCGAGAAGGGTCCAACCATATAAAGACTCGGGAGTGATGGCGAGATATGACGAATGGAGAACGCAAATGATTAACGACAACACATTCCAATAAAGGACGATAAATGCTAGTTCCTCCACTCAGACTGCTAAGGAAGCACCCTCAACTTTAGAGAAGCTCAAGCATGGCCGTGAGTTGGATTTGAAGAAGTACAAAAAGGGAATCAGTGATCTCATCGAAGAACTGACTATGTTGAAGATGCAGGTAAGCATACATGAGGGAAAGGAAAAAGAGCTGGTGGAACAAAACATGAAGATTAGTCGTGATCTAAAAGAGTTGCAGGAATTGCACAATGATTATAAAGCAAAGCAAAAGAAAGGAATGAGCAAAGTAGTGAAGAGATTGTCAGAGAAACTGGATGCAATGACCAAGGACAAAGAGAATTATAAAAGGATGTATAAAAAGAAGTCTAGGTCAAGCAAAGAATCAAGTAGTAAAGAGGAAAAGAAGTTGGAAGAGGAACAAGCTAGGAATTTCGATCTAACAAGTCAAGTAACGCAGCTAGAGCAACTAATTACAAAATACCACAATGAGGAAAAAGTACAGTTTGAAATAGAGAAGGAAGAGCATTGAAGAAAGGTAACGGAGCTAGAGAACGTTGCACAGGATCTGAAGGAGAAACTTGCAGGTTATGAAGGAGCGTTGACCGTAGAAAGTGGAGCATGAAAAGACAAGTATGAAGCGGCACAACACACCTTTCAAAGCCATAGTGATGAATTGGTGAGTTTCAAGAAACATGTCAGGAGTGTTGCCTCGTACATCCAGATATTGTCAACGCAAGCTACGACTTTGCTGGAACAACCCAACATTGAGCAAGAGCATGGAGAAGGTATCACTAGCTTGTTGCACGAGCTGGTCAACTTAGGAATTAGGGCTAGTAGTTTCCTGTAGGAAATTTGTCTTTTCTTTGTATTTGAACTTTCAGACAAATGGATGTTTCCAAAAGACTAGTTCCTAAAATTCGTTGCATTCATGAATTTTTGCATACATTCATGCATCCCCGCATTTAAAAACTTCATAATATACATTGCAAAATAAGGAATTTAATGAATAAAGATTTAATGGTAATTTTCTTTTAAGCCGTAATTATATCGTATTTATACGGAACTCGTCTACACTATAAAGCCGTGCTTGTTGAGGATAGAATTCCCAGTCTGGAGAACAATCGGGTAAAGACATAGAATCGATTTGACAGGATGGAGCAATCTATCAAAGACCATTTTGCCCAGACACAAGCAGAGATTATCAGTCAGCTGACCGCCCTATTAGGATCAAAAGAGTATGGAACAGCTAAAATGCTTGAAGGTGCTTCAAATGACATGAATGATCAAGCTTAAACTACATCTCACATCAGAATGCAGCCTGAAAAACCTCCTCCTGCAAAGAAGGTCCACATCAACTTGGCATGGGCGACGCCCAATCACCCAGTGTATGTTGGGGTAAATTTTGGAAGGGGCGAAGAGGTCCCCGATCTAAATACTTTGAATGAGATAGATAAGATTCGTGCTAAAATTGAAAGGATGTACGAGAAGCACTGTAAAGCCTTGGAAGACCGCTTGTTGGAGTTACAAAAAGTTAATGAGGTGGGGCCAAGTGCTACTGAAATGAGTTTAGTGACTGATTTGATACTACTTCAGAAATTTAAGGCACCAAATTTTGAAAAGTAGGACGAGACTGCTTGTTCAAAGGCCCACCTCACAATGTACTACCGTAAAATGGTTGCCCACTTGAAAGATGAGAAGTTTTTGATACACTGCTTCCAAGATAGCTTAACAGGTTCAGCGGGCCGATGGTACACATAGTTGAGTCATGCGAACATTCGATCGTGGAAGAACCTTTCATGAGCCTTTGTAGAACACTACAAACATGTGACAGAAATGGTCCCTAGCCGAGTTATGCTACGAGGAATAGAGCAGAAAAATGATTAAATGCTCTAGCAATATGCTTGTAATGCCCCGATTTTGGGCCTAGATGTTTTAGAGTTTAAATCGATCTAGTCGATAACGGTTCGAATATTTAAGGGAGATTTAGGGAACACCTAGTTCAGGATGCTTTAAAATTATGGAAAAATATCTAAAAATCCTCATTTATTATAAGAATGTTTATGGTGGAAACAATTTTACAAAATGAGGTTTGGAAATACTACATTTCGGTGTAGTGACCAAATCGCAGTTTTTGCAAAAGTTGAATAGTGATTGTTTTGTAAAGGATTGAAACTTTGAATCTTTAAGGAGCTAATTTTACAAAAATGTTTTTAATCAGATTTCTCCTTATTTTGGGTGGTGTTTTTAATAAATTTTTAATTAAGGGAAAGAAGTATTATTAAAAAGGAAATCTATCTTTGACTTTTCATAACTACCTTACGTTAGTTTTCTCTCGTTTCATTTTCTCTCAATTTCTTTTTAGCCAAACACATTTCCTCCATCAATTAGCCTATGGTTTTCATTCCTTGTGATGAGATTTCAATCTCCTTTTGATTCCTAATATTTTCCTCATCAAATCCTCTTGTTTTCACTTTGGATTTTCAAGAAAACTTGCCCAAATCAAGGAGAAATCAGCCATTAGAGGTAAGCTTCTTCCTTCTCCTCTAATGATCAGTTATTTACTGAAATTTCCAAGTTATCAATCCTTTGTTAATGATTTTTGAGTTGCTTTAATGTTAGAAACATGAAATTGTGTTAAAACTCAAGATTTTTGGAGAGGTCTTGATGATTTTCGTGGTTGTTGGTTAGGCTCTATTTTGAGGTTGCTTTATAATGTATTTTGGATGGTAATTGATGTTACAAATGAGGTTTTATCAAACAAATCCCGAATAGGCTTGGATTCCTAAGTTTTGCATGCTAGAATGGTGGTTTGGGGTGGTTTTGGTGTTCTGTTATAGTTGGAGGTATAAGGACGAGTTTATGGTGATTTTTGGTGTGGATTGATGTTTAGAAATGATTAGAAGTGATAGATCTTCGATGGGCTTTATTTTGGGAGAGTTTGGAGATGATTTCGATTGTTTTTGGTGGCTGAAATGGAGCTTGTGAGTAGAGCAGGGAGTTTGTTTAGATAACTGATGATTTCAATGCATGATGATGCATTAATCATCTGCTCTTATGTGTTATAAATAGGGGAGTCATCTTCGGACGCCTTTGGTGTTGATCTGGGAGCTTAGATAGCGTTTCGGCGAGCAAGCGAAACGAAATCGGTGAGTGCGAATGAATTTAGAAGTCCTTAAGAGACAAAGAAACAATCTTTGGGGATTTAGGAAATGTTTGAAACACCTTCCTAAGTCCGGAAGTAAGTATGGCTAGATTTGCTCTCAAATATGTGGTGGTTGCCCCTAAAATGCTTTTACATGCTCTTGTTTTGAGATAGATAAATTCCTACTGTTTTTATGTATGATTTGTAGCATGAGATGATGCTTGAAGAGATTTCATGAGATAGCATGTTGCATTGATGAGTTTTGAGCTTTTGATTTAAAGCAAAGCAAATGTTATGATTTTGAAATGTGATGAGAAAGTTTTGAGAAATGTTGCATTAAAACAGTAGGTGAGATGATGTTTTTGACATAATATATTGCCATAGAAGATGAGATACTTATCGGATATAATCGATCGATCAATAGGATGAGAGTGCACTATAAACTAAAATTCGTACGTGCTCTTTGGAGTTGGGCAATGGGGGTAGTGCCATCCCAATCCAAAGTGAGAATCCGATGAAGGGCATTCCATCGGGGTAGGACTTGGTGAAACACCCAAGCTTTCTGGCAATGAGAGATACCGCCATGAGAGTCTGGTGATGAGAGATTCCACTGGGGTAGGACTTGACCTTGAGTCAAGCTAATCCGCATATCCGAGTAATGATGAAATGTGAAATGCCAATATAAAATATGGAAATGTATTTGATTCACATGTACCAAATGAAGAGATGTTTTATGCTATGAGAAATGCATATGAGATTATGATATGAAATGCTTTTGTTTTCATTTATCATGTGTATGGCCTTGCCATGAGATTCGCATTGGTTTAAATGCATGAGATAGAATAGAGGTACATGTGGTTTCAAATGAAGATTTGCTTTGAAATGGTTTTTCAAGCATGGGATAGAATGAGCATGTTGTTGAAAATGGCTTTTGAGGAAGAGTTTTGAGTAATGCATTGTTGTATTGGTTTTTTTTAGAGCTTGCCTCACTAAGCAAATGTGCTTACGCTCTCTTTTACCAACAATGCAGATAATTGAAGTGATTTTGGGCGGCAAGAAGGTTAAGAACATCCAAGGAAGTGTAAAGCTCATGTATGGTGATGTTTTTACATTCTTTAGTTTTGATATTTGGCAATGGGGCTCCAAGTTTGTATTTGGGAGATGTGTTTTGAACTCCCTAAGTTTGTGGCATGTTTGCATTGGCTTTTGAAGGTTGTAATTGCTCTTATAACGTTTGTTTGAGTTTTGAAGCTTATATTTGGATTTGTGACTAGGAAGCATGCCTTTAGACTTAATGGTCACTTGTTTTATAGCATGCCCTAGCTTAATCTTCTTTGATATGTTCCTTGATGTTTAATCAAGTTGTTGATATGCTACGGTATGATTTGGGAGTTGTTTAGGCATGATTAGATGTGAAAAACCAGAAAATTCTGCTGTTGCAGAGCAGGGTGTATCGAAACACCCTTAACTGTTTCGAAACAGGAGCTTGTAATGGCCATAGTGTTTCGGAATGGCTGAAGGTGTTCCGGAACATTTTTGCTATTGGAGAGGCCTGTTTGATACTGGTCTCGGAACGCACCCGAGTATCGAAACGGTCAACTCCGTTCCGATACGACCGTTTTGATACCAGGGTCAGTGTTCTGAAATGGATGACCGTTGGATGATGATTTGAATTGTTTTAAGTTCTCCTGTTTTACATTCTAGTCATGAATGTTGTGGTTGCAATTGCTTGAGCTTGGAATGTCCTTTTAAGCTTAAATTTGACAGAGAGGCGTGTAATATGATTAATTACCTATTCGTAAACTTAAAATCTGCAAAGTCCTTATATTTTCCAATATTTACGTTTTGGTCCCTAAAGGTGTAAATCATGCAATTGAGTCCTTAAATGATTTCCGATTGCTGTGATTTTCTCTCCTTAGTTTCCCTGGTAATCACTTAGGCTTAATGTGCATCTAGAAAAGATAAAAAGAAAAAAAGGTCATTAATCAAGGTTGACTTTCGGGTTGACTTTGGTTTTCCCCGTGTAATCTTCGTAGTTCGGGTCAATCGTCTAGGCCGGGCTAAGGGGGTTACAATGCTCAAAGATGGAGAGATGTCGCAGCTCAATTGCAACCTCCACTGATGGAAAATGAGGTTGTCCACATTTTTGTTCAAACTCTGAGAGAGCCACTATGCGAGAGGTTGGTTAGTAATGCTACTCATAATTTTTCTAATATTGTGATGAGTGGAGAATTGATAGAAGCTGCAATCAATAGTGGTCGGATTGAGAGTGGAGAAAGCTCCCAGAGGAATTATAAGAGGAAGGATAGTGAAGTGAATAACACAAGTACATATGAGGCTCCGAAGAATGTGACCATTACCTCACAGGGAACTATAGCGGGAAACTCACAGAATTCGATCAAGAAAGACTCGCGTGGGCCGAGAAATGACATGATGAATTTTACACCCATTCCGATGACATATGCCGAATTGTATCCCCAGTTGCATGAAGCAGATTTGGTGAGGCAATATCATTTGAGTGCCATGTAGCCTCCTTACCCTCCATGGTACAAATCTAATGCCCATTGCGAATTTCATGCTGGGATACCGGGGAATTCGATTGAGACATGCACGACATTCAAGAAGGTGAAACAAAATCGGATCAACATTGGTATCTTAAAGTTTGACTAACATAGCATTGCAGTGAACCCTTTGCCGAGTAATGGCGGGCGAGGGTGAATGTTATAAAAGAGGATGATGAAGCAAAATAGTTGAAGACTGATGTCTCAAAAATTAGATCTCTGCTGAAATGAGTGTTTGAACAATTGTATAATACTGGGATGATTGAAATGAGCATGAAAGTGGAAATATAGACACAATCTGAGGTGTATTGTGAGTATCGTCAAGAATATGGCCATAAGATTCAGCATTGCCAAGAGTTCCGGGACTTGATTCAGAAAATGATGGATGATAAAGAGATTGAATTCTTTGAGAAAGCAAGAATGACGAAAGAAGTTGAGGTGTGCACCTCTTAGTGTTTCAGAGTTAAAAACGAGATCCATAAGCCTTTGGTTGTCTCTGTTAAATCGAAGGCTGCAAGTGCAAAACTAGAAGTAACCCGGAAGGTTGTGATCTCGACTCCTTCACCGTTTGCTTTCAAAAGTACCAATGAAGTTCCCTAGAATTATACAGTCAATGAGACCATACCAGGAAAAGAGAAGCCACAAGAAGAAATAAAGTCAAACGATGAAAAAAAGGATAAGTTAGAGGAAAAGAAGGATAAGCAGCCTGATACAATGGGCAATAAATAAAGTGGGACACTTTACCAGAAGTAGTAGATGTTATTCTTCTCCAAATGTACTTAATGAAGCAGAGAAGATTAAAGGGAATGTAACACCCCCTTCTCGGTATGGTCGAGAACCGGGTCGGAAGGTGAAATCGGTGATCAATATAGAATCCAGTGCAATAAAATTTCATTCTATTATTAGCAATTTCAAACCACATCACACAATGAATTATTACCATCAAATAATCAGTCCAATTTACTCAATTAAGCAATTATTAATCATTCAAGGGCCAAATTACAACTATTACAAGTTTTAGGGACCAATTTGTAATTTTGACAAACTAGGGGTCCTTCAATGTAATTGATTTTATCGGACTGAAATTAACTATATTAATATCATCCCTGCAAAATTTTATACGATTTGGAGATCATTGACTCATTTAATTTAACCTTACAATGTTCGATGACCAAACTATGAAATAGCAATCTGTTCAATGAGCCTTGTACTAACTTACCTAACCCCATATCGAAAGACCGTACAGATACGGGCATACCTGTATCGAAACGGAATTAACCTCCTTTGACTTTGACTATGACGTGTTTTGATACGCTACGAACCCATATCAAAACGAGAGATTCCAGAGACAAAATGTTTCGAAACATCTATGGACCGTTCCGATACACCTTATTTCTCAGACCAAACAGTGCTTACCCGTATCGAAACGCCATCACCTGTTTCGATACATCATGACCTGTAATGACAGATCTTTGCTGGTATTTAATCAATTTGACCTATCGAATGATGTCCAAATGCAACGAAACTTTACACACAATATTTCAATGGTATAAACTACTAACATGCTAAATTTCATGATCATATGAATGCATTTACTATGTTTTTACCTTTTTGAGCTAATTATGCATTTTTATACTACTTTAAGCCAACCAAAGAGGGCATTTAGGGCCATATGCCATATTACAACTTAGGCACTTCACCAACATATCAAAATAGGCACAAACGACTAGTTCAACTACTTTTCCACCTTCCTAGGAGTTTATAAGTCAAATACATTACTTAGAGGCATGTAGTTACTTTTCTAACTTGCCAATCCAAAATTCCGACCCACGATCCTTTTTAACCTGAAAATGCATGAGATGAGACACGTTAGGCATACTTTACCTAGTGAGGTAGTCATAAACAATATGAAAAACATCAATGTATTGAATATCTAAAATCATGATCTCATGCCATCAACATCAATGCTATGCAATAATATACAATGTTTGACATGTTCATTTCATCATTAATCCTTGGATTGAATCAAGATAATGGATACGTGAATTCCTATGCCTCGCAAAATCAATGAATGGTCTAATCCCTCTGCCTCGCCAAATCAATGAATGGTTTAATCCCTCCGCCTCGCCAATATGACCAATATCAATACACATCCCTCCGCCTCGCCAAATCAATATAGGTCGTACCCTTAGGACCGTAGTCCACCCGTACACTGAGCTCATGAATTCGTTGGCATGCCAATTTTATCCAATGTCTATTCAAATCCAAGGTTCCAATGTTCATATCCATTTCAATAAGCAATAGTATTCCAATGTCTGATGATTTCAATATTACCGATATCAAATATATATGTATCTCATCATCAATATTTCATAATACAATGTCAATATCAATGTCCAATGATTTCTATACAATAATCCGATGACAATTACTATATCAATGACGATATCAATGACTATGTCTGATGCTCAATGACAACTTAGCGACACTTACCACGGTGTCTGATTAACCATCCAATGCAATTTCTTCAACAACAATGTTAGCGATGTAATCTAAATGATCAAATAATGATCTGGGAAGGCCTTTCGCCTAAACCTGAGACTCCAACTACACTCACCTTAGCAATCTGAAGCTTTCAAGGCTCTCGGATAACAATCCTCTATTTCCTAGCTTGAGATGGAGACGGAGAAACCTCTTTCTCCACTACTTGAGCTAGAAAGTCAATAGAAAACTATTAGGTTCGATATTTCGATCTCAAAATCAATACAACGATATCAAAATCAATATCCGACTTCAATATAAACACTAATGATGAACTATCCATGGATGGTCAAAACTCTAGCTTAAGATTAAACTCAATATATCCATGGAATTCAATAACCGATTGAGGATTATAGCTTACCCGACCGATAGGAACAATTTGATATCAATAAAACGAAGAGAAAGTGAAGCTCAAAACTTCCTCCAATGGAGATGCTTGCTTCAAGGAAGAAGATGAGGAAGTTGAAAAGATGGAGAGGTGTATGCTTCAAAGTTTTTCGGGTAAGTTTTCTATTCTCTTTCAATTCCTTTCTTTTATTAATTATAGCTCACCAATTAAGCTTTCCTCAAGGTGAAGCAACTTCACCAAACTTTCCCACGTATGTGTATTTTTAATGAAGTAGGGGCTAATCGCAAGATTAGTCCCTCAACTCTCGTTCCATTATAGTTTTGACCTCCATCATGCATATTCTCCACTTTAGTCACTAAATAGCTTCAATATTATTCAATATAGTCCGATGGCGATGTTTTAAGCTCAATTAGGGTTCGATATCAATAAATAACTAGTCGATACAATATTTAGACTTCATCAATGTAGAATTTACGATAAGCGGAACTAAATCCCAACTAGACCGGATTTTAGGGTGTTACAGGGAAGGTTGTGGTAACACCAGAGAAGATTTTTGCAGAAGATCCTGCTCCAAAGATAAACGAGCCGGTAATAGAAGAACAAGCACAAGAATTTTTTAGGTTTCTAAAACACGGTAAATACAACATAGTTGATAAGTTAAAGAGACAAAAAGAAAGGATTTCTGTCTTGAAGTTACTGTTGAGCTTCGAAGGGTACCACAATGCTTTGATGAGGGTGCTAAACCAGACATTTGTACCAAATGATATATCTTTGGAGAAATTAGACAAAATCGTGAATCATATCACTGCTAACAACTACATCACATTTACTAATGATGAAATTCCTGAAGGTGGGATGGGGTTGGTGAAGGCTTTGAACATTACCACACATTGCAAAGGGTATGTGATAACAGGAGTTCTAATTGATAACGGATCAGCGCTGAATGTTATGCCAATGGCAACTCTGCAAAGGTTTCCCATTGATGACTATCACATAAAGACATACCAGAATACTGTAAGGGCCTTTGATGGAACAACACGAGATGTGTTGGGGGGATTGAAGTACCATTATTGATTGGGCTGACAATTTATAATATAGATTTTTTGGTAATGGACATTAAGCCTACATACAATTGTTTGCTGGGACGACCCTGAATTCACTCAACTGGAGCAGTCTCGTCGTCCTTACACCAGAAGATCAAATTTGTTATAGAAGGGAAGTTGGTCAGTGTCGGTGCAGAGGAAGACATTATTGCCTTAATAACCACTGACGTCCTGTATATCCAAGTAGATGAAAACGCCCTTGAGTGTTCTTTTCGGGATTTGGAATTTGTAAATGCGATCTTTGTTGCTGAGGGCAAGCCATTCCCGCGACTAAGGTTATCAAATTGCACTAAAATGATTGTGCAAGAGACACTATGAAAGGGCGCGAAGACGAGAAAAAGACTTGGGAAATACTTTCAAGGATTCTTACGTATGAGGCCTGTTATCATAAAGAATGACCATTTCGGACTAGGTTTCAGTCCAAATATGCAAGACCGGCTGAGGGAATTAAAGAAAAGAAAGGAACTAAGGAAGGCTCATTTACTGGGAACTGAAACTTCTTCTAGACTGGTAACCTTCTTTGACATGACGAAGATTTTCCAAGTCCCAGGAGAGGGGGTTTGTAAATATCGAGAGGCAGTTGGAAGAAGTCAATCGAGTAACCGCAAAGGTACATGAAGAGGAAATCTTCAGCAATGAGTTGGATGGGCTCTTCATTGGAGGAATTTTTGAGGTAGTTCGACATGGAGAATTATTGGAACAAACCCGCCCATGCTTCCCAGACGAGATACTGAACAACTGAACCGCCAAAGATCTCCTTATTGTAGCTAAGAATAAAACAGAGTAAATTCCAGGAACCACGTTATACTTTTGCCCTCGAGTATAAGGGATTATATGTAAAGGGCCATTATATCTTATACTTTTGCCTGCAGATATATTAGTATTCTCTTTGCATGTCTCAAATTATCGACTGCGTGAATAATCCTAAACCTAATCCCGGAGTAGGTTCTGAACATCCAGTGTATTTAGTGGAGGTCAATGAAGTTGAGGATGAAACAGAATGTGAAATACCTGAATAATTACTAAGGTTGTTGGAAAAAAAAGACAAGTAGATTTTACCTCATAAGGAAGAGTTAGAAGTTTTCAACTTGGGGACATATGAAATCAGAATAGAGGTAAAAATAGGAAAATCATTCTCATTAAAGGAGAAGCAAAAGTAGATTGATCTGCTACGAGAGTTCAAAGATGTATTCGCTTGGTCTTATCAAGACATTCCAGGATTGAATACTGACATAATTGTACAAAAGTTACCCATAAGGCTAGAATGTAAATCGATTTAGTAGAGCTTAGAAGATTGAGACCGCAAATGGTATTTAAGATAAAGGAAGAGGTACATAAGCAAATTGATGTTGGTTTTCTCGCAGTATTTGAAGTGGGTTGACAATATAGTCCTAGTGCCGAAGAAAGATGGAAAAGTATGCATATGTGTGAACTACAAAGATCTGAACAAAGCAAGTACATGTAACCCCCTCGACCCGGCCTAGCCGATAGACCGAACCGAACAGGTCACACGAGGAATATTGAAATAAATGGAAATGCTTATCTCAATAAACAACCCTATTTTTTTTCTTTTTATCTTATCTAGATGCAAGTTACATTCCTATGTGATCAACAAGCAGCGGATTGAAAGACAAAATGAGCATTCATCGATTAACGCCAATTTTGGGTTTACGGACCATTTTGTAAATTTGAAAAATTGAAGAGGGAATTACCAAATTAGGATTACCAACCTTTAATTAGTTCGATTACATACTTCTCTGCAAAAATGCATCTCAAGACTACCTTTGGAACTCATCTAATTTCATACATGACAAACAGGGACCAAAACGCATAGAAACAGAAACTATGAATATTCCAAAAACTGAATTAATAGCCAACCGTTTCGAAACAGCAAGCCCCGTATTGAAATGGGCGTATCGAAACAGTTATACCCGTTTTGAAACGCGAGATCGTTTTGAAACAATCTTAGACTCGTTTTGGAATAGGGTTTCACAGAGATAAAGTGTATCGAAACAGGCATCATCGTTTCAAAACACCAAGGCATTTTTAAGCCCCCGTTTCGAAGTAGGCAAGGGTGTTTCGAAACACCTGGGCCTGCAGTGATTAAATTTGCTGATTTAACTAGATTACAATCATCCGGAACTACTCCAACATATACCCAAACATGCTTGCAACTCAAATATACATCAACAATCAAGAGTGCGTGGCAAAGACATCATCGAAGTATCATTATCAATATCAAAAGAACTATAGGCATGCTTCCTAAGAGGATTAAACACAAAAATGTCAAATCTCAATTCCAAGCATAAACCATCACTTAAAGGCCATTTACATAACCAAAAATGCATATCAAACTTGCATCAAAACAGAGAACACAAGAAACCAACATTTATAGCATTGGACACCCTCATTGCCTTTATTACACTAGTTCAAAACCTTAACATACTTTCAAAGAAGTCTTTTGGAAAGGTCCCTTGTTGTTGCTACCTTTAAACTCCTAATTATCTCCATTGATGAACAAAGAGAGTATAAGCATACAAGCTTAGTGAGGATTGCTCAAAACCAAAAACATCATCAATGCACAAAACCATTTTTCACTCTTGTCAAAGCCATCATGCCTCCTTTGAAAACCAAGCACTTTATCATCAAAATCAGCATGCTAATCATCATGCAACATGAATCACTTATTTTCAAGTAATTAAACCATTGCTACACAAATACCAAGCCTTCCAAGGATAAAAACCATTATGCTAAGCTTAAATTAAAACATGCATTTTTCATAATATGCATCAACAGCATTTCCCATAACATTTCATTCCATTATACTGGCTCACAAGTGATTAACAACATTCTCAAAAACATATCGGATAAACGGATTACCAAGGGTTGTCCCATACCCTTCATACACTCTACCAACATCTGAAGGCTCACACACGGGAGAAACCCTCCACCATTGTGACAACCGTGGTGGAGTATTCGGTACAATCATAACCACTCAACACAACTCATCGGTAGATGTATAGCCCACTAACGAGAGACGAGACATACAAAAGGTTTGTACCCGAGTTCTACCCTCAACCGTTGCAACCTTAAACAATCCTCAATCGTTAGGGTACTTGGATGGAGTTTTCGGTACAATCACAACCCCTCAACTACAACCAAAGGCTCAACCTAGTACAATACGGGAGAGAAATTCACTTTACTTACTTCTGAACTTAGTAAAGCGTTTCAAGCTCCTACTAAGTTCCCAAAACCTTTTTTAAAGAATTTCCAAGCTGGAAAACCAAGTTCCACTCACCGACTTGCGAAACCACACTTGTTGATGCTACAATCACCCGTCTGAAGCCTCAAAAATCACTTTGTTTGATTCTAGAACCCTATCCCCTATTTTCAACACATTAAAACAGAGGTTCAATGCTTTAAAAAGCATCCAAAACACCAGCAATCAAAAGGAAACCCGCAGGCCTGCTCTAAAGCACCAATTTACCCAATCGATACAACCGAAAACTCAATCGATTGATCTCTAAACTCAGCCCAGCCATCTACCAACTTATCCAACATAGTTTAAACATCAATCAACATCCAAAAACAACCTAAAACCGTCCTTATACCTCCAGCAACTCGGATTCCACATTACACCCCAAAAACCCAACTATAAACACCTTAAAACCAAGGATCTCAAGGATTTCGAGATTAACATGATTAAGACTCTATTTCAACATCATAAACCTTTCGAAACTCACTTCGAATTTATCTCAAACGAACCAAATCAACACAACTCTGAAAATCACATCTTAATCATCTTTTTTCAACAAGATTTCAACATTTTATTAAAACAATAACAAAACCTCAATCAAAAACTTAAATAAAGAGCCAAATATCTTTGGAATTTCATTAAAGAACCTTGATTAGAGGGTTAGCATGAAATTTACCTCCAATCATTGCTTCTCTTCTAATTTGGCAAGTTTAACTTTCAAGAATCTTGAAGAATTTGAGAGAAATCACAAAGATGAAGCTGGAAATCAAGAGAGAATTTGAGTGAAGAAAATATGGAATTTGAGAGAAAAGGGAGAGTGTTTGGCTGAAGTGAAAGCAAGAGAATGAAAATTATCGTCAAAATCTTTAAACCAATTAACTAACTCCTTAATTAAATTAATTAAAGCCATTTTAATATTTAATAAACCATTTAAAACACATGCCAAATTAATGAAAAGGCTTAATTTTCTATTAGCTCCTTAAAGATTCTAAGATCTTGAAACTTTTTTGGAAAACACACTTTTTCCACAACTTTTAAACTTTACGTTTTGGTCACTGCCCAAAATGTATACTTTCCAAACCCGTTTTGCAAAATTGATTTAACCAAGCTCTTAAATATAATTTTAGGGGATTTTAAGAATTTTTATCATATTTTTATCTCATCCCGAACCTTGATTTCCCTAAACCATCTTTTAACGATTTGAACAACCAATTACTGGTTACACCGGCCCAAAACCGGGCGTTACGCTCCAATGGATAATTTTCCTCTACCACACATAGATATTCTAGTTAACAACACATCGGAACATTCATGGTTTTCCTTTTTGGACAGTTTCTCGAGGTTTGATCAGATAAAGATGAATCTGGAGAACATGGTTAAAACAACATTTATAACTTTATCGGGCACATATTGCTACAAAGTGATGCCTTTCAGACTGAAGAATGCTGGGGCAACTTATCAACGAGAAATGGTTACCTTGTTCCACGACATGATGCAGAAAGAAGTTGAGGTGTACGTGGATGATATGATTTGTAAATCCTATACTAAGGAGGAGCATATTCAAAATTTGAGGAATTTGTTCTTCAGATTGAGGAAATACCAGTTAAAACTCAATCCCAACAAGTGTACTTCTAGAGCAACATCCAGAAAACTCCTGGGGTTTGTTGTCAGCAGAAAAGGAATCGAAATAGATCCAGATAAGGTGAAGGCCATTCAGAATTTGCCACCATCTAGCTCACAGAAAGAAGTCCATAGATTCCTTGACATGTTGAATTACGTTTCTCAGTTCATTTCACAATTGACCAATAAATGTGATCCAATCTTTAAGCTGCGTAAAAAGAATAACCCTGGAGAGTGGAAAGAAGAATGCCGGGAAATGTTCGGTAAAATCAAGAAATATTTGACAAATCCTCTAATATTAGTCCCGCCAGTCCCCGAAAGACCGTTGATTCTTTACTTGACGGTCTATAAGAACTCAATGGGATGTGTGCCGGGGCAACATGATGATGCAGGAAAAAATGAAAGAGGTATGTATTATCTAAGCAAAAAGTGTACCAAATGAGAAGTACGATACTTGCCAATCCAAAAGTTATGTTGTGCTTTGGTCTGGGTAACTTTTAGGCTCAAACAATATATGTTGTACCACACTACATGGTTAATTTTCAACCTTGATCCATTGAAATTTATGATGGAAGTGCCGGCATTGACTTGAAGGTTGGCACGCTGGCAAATGTTGTTGCCAGAATTTGATATTGTATATGTGACCCAAAAGGAAATAAAAAGAAGTTCCATAGCAAATTTCTTAGCCAGTCGAGCATCGGAAGACTTTGAGCCCCTAAACTTTGATTTCACAGATGAGGATGTGATGAATGTCTCCACAACGGAAACTGAAATCCTAGATAATGAAACTTGGAAATTATATTTTGATGGAATAGTTAATGCACTTGGTCGTAGAATTGGAGCGGTATTGATTTGTAACGCCCCGGTTTTGGGCTTAGAAGTTTTGGGCGTTGACCGGTTCGGTCAAAGTCCTGTTCGAATCTTAAGAGGTTAAATTAGGAAAGCCTAGTTCGGGTTGCATTAAAAAATATGGAAAAATGTTCTAAAATCATCTTTTAATATAATTAGATGAACTGTGAAATCAATTTTGGAAAATGAGTTTTGGAAGGTTGATATTTTGGCTAGTGACCAAAATGTAATTTTCGCAAGTTTGGTGGCTGTTTTATAAAGAGTTGAAACTTTGAATCTTTAAGGAGCTATTAATCCAAAAGTGATTTCTCCAGATTTTTCCAAGATATTTTAAGTCTAAATTCTGATTTTAAAGGTTATTAAAATTGGAGGGAAGCCATTTTGGCTACTTTAGATTTTATAACCAACTTTTCCAATTTTCTTTCTCTCATTTTCTCTCCAACCAAACATTACCTTTTCCAGAGAATTTGATCTGATTTCTTCACCTAAATTCCTCCTTTCAACTCTCAATTGATAGCAAATCATTGTGTCTTCAAAATCTCTTCCATTGCTACAAGTTTCATCAAGGTTTTTCATTCCAAAAAGTGGAGAAACACAAGTTTGGAGGTAAGAACGCCCTTCTCCTCTAAACTATCAGTTCTTTACTGAAATTCCCAAGTTCTCAACTCTTAATTGATGTTTAATTAAAGGTTTTAAAGTGTTGAAATGAATCTTGGCTTATTATGCAAGATTTTGATGATTTTTGATGATTTTCGTTAGATCTGAGTAATCTGTGATTTAAGAGATGTTTTTGGTGTTAAATGATCTCTAAATTGATAAGGAAATGAGTTTTGATCAATGCAATCCCGGATAGGTTGAGTTTCCTAAGTTTAGCTTGTGTTTTAAGGTAGTTTTTGAGGTGATCTTGTGGATCTGTTGTTGCTGGAGGTATAAGGATGTTAATAGGTTGTTTTTAGATGTTGTATGGTGTTGTTGGATGTTAGGTTTTGCTGGTTTATGGCTGGGCTTTGTTTAGAAGTGGTTTGGATGCAATTTCGGTGGTGTTTGGTGGCCGAAATTGGTGTTTGAATGAGAGCAGCGTGTTTGAGTGCTTTCATTGAAGCTTTTGATGCTTGATGATGCATTAAACCTCTGCTTTAATGTGTTTGATCAGGGGAGGCATCTTTGGATCCAAGAGTTGTTGATCCGGAGGCTTGAATTCGTGCTTCGGCAAGTGGCGAAGTGGAATCGGTGAGTGAAAATGGGTTTTCGGCTTTGAAACCAATGTCTTGGGAGCTTAGTTTAAGTCTAAACAACTTTGCTAAGCTCGAGTGTAAGTTTTCGGAATTTTCTCTCTAGTGGTGGCCATGACTTTGTTGTGATGCGAAATGATAATTTGCATGTTTTACATACTGTTTTGAAAGCATGTTTTAGCATGGTTTTTGCTGTTGATGTAAGCCATATGATGAAGGTAACTCTAGGTAGGAGTTCCTTGCTTTTGTACATTGAAATGATGTGGTTTGATGCTTTTAAATGCATGATGAATATGGCTTGGTTTGATGCTTAAAAACAGTGATGTAAGTGATGAAAATGATGTATATTGGCAAGTGATGTTTTTAAAATGTTAAGGTCACTAAGGTGGTTAAAAGTCCTTGAGTGAGCCTTGTTACTTATGAACATCAAGGTGGTTAAAAGTCCTTGGATGGTTCATGTTGCGGACACTAAGGTGGTTAAAAGTCCTTAGGTGATCCTTTCTATGGTGTTTAAAAGTCCATAGGCCAAGGTGTTTAAAAGTCCTTGGGATCAAGGTGTTTAAAAGTCCTTGATGTGATTCATTCATGGTGTTTAAAAGTCCATGGCCAAGGTGTTTAAAAGTCCTTGGGATCAAGGTGTTTAAAAGTCCTTGATGAGATACTTTCTATGGTGTTTAAAAGTCCATAGGCCAAGGTGTTTAAAAGTCCTTGGGGCCAAGGTGTTTAAAAGTCCTTGGGAAAGTTGTTGAACTTGTTTTGATAAATGGAATGTTCACTTGAGCCAATATGACATGTTAAGAATATTGAGAAGCATGAGATGCTTGTTTTAATGTTTATGTTGAAGCATGAGTTTGCTTGTTAAGAATGCTTTTGAGCATGTGAAAAGGTTGATTTAAAGCATGTTTTGTAAATGTTTTGAATTGCATTATTGAATGGTTTTTAAGAGCTTTCCTCACTAAGCTTTTGCTTACGCTCTCTTCGTTTTCTGAATTCAATAATGCAGAGCATTAGAGTACCTTGAGGGCAGCAAAAAAGGGGCAAGCAATCAAGTTCAAGTGAAGCTCAATGTATGAGGTTTTATAAGTACATTTTAGCTTTTGTATGATTTGGCAATGGGGGACCAATGTGTATGTTTTGGGAGGTGTTGGAGACTCCCTAAGTATGTTAAATGTTGATGTGTTTGTTGGCTTTTGAATTGGAACCTTATATGCTTGCTTTGTAAGTTTGGTGTTTGAATGCCTAGCTTGTGTAGGAAGCATGCCTATAGAATTGGGGCTTTTTGCATATGATGATGATTGGATGAATTGTTGATGCTAATATGTTGTTTATATGTTGAATTGCATGTTGGCAAAGTTTGGTAGTGTTCGGAGCATGTTTGGATGTGTAATTGCATGTTTAAAGTGATGTTTTGAAGCAATCTGGGCAGGGTGTTTCGGAACAGCACCTACCGTTTCGGAACGGGTGCCTTAAATGAGCCCAGGCGTCCGAAACGGGAGGGGCCGTTCCGGAACGGTTTAGCCTCTGCCAGACCCCCGTTTCGAAACGGGCTATGCCTGTTTCGGAACGGCCCCGCGTTTCGGAACGGGCTGTCTCCCGTTTCGGAACGGTTGACCGTTGGGGGCTGACATTGGCAGTTATGTGTTTTGAAAAGTTTGCGTTTTGGTCCTGAAACTTGTTTGTGCAATTGTATGAGTTTGGGAAGTCCTTTTGAGCTGAAATTTCACAGAGTAGCATGAAACATGCTTAATTTCAAGTTGGTAACTTCAATTTGGATTAAGTCCTTTAATTTATCAGAATTTACAATTTGGTCCCTAAAGTTGTAAATTGTTCAATTGAGTCCCTGTTTAATCTCTGATGGTTGTGATCTTTTGGTATGATGTATGGTTGATCACCAATGGGCTTAATGTGCATCTAGACAAGTTTTAAAAAGAAAAAAAAAGGGTCGTTAATCAAGGTTGACTTTCGGGTTGACTTTGGTTTTCCCCGTGTGACTTTCTTAATTCGGGTCAACCGTCTAGGCTGGGTTAAGGGGGTTACATTTGGTGGTATCAGAGCTGAGTTCTCGAGTAATTGGGAATGTTTGTATGCATGATTGAAGCATGTTTGCCTTGTATGCTTGTTGTTTGAAAGCATGTTTAGTGGCTTGAGGTGTTGATGCAATTGAGTTGTATGTTGTGATGTTGCATGCTGAGGGTACCCATTGCCAAACAAAAGCTAAAGGAAAGATGTTGTTTTGAAATGAAATTGAGCTTGAATACTTGGATTGCTTACCTTGCTGGGCCTGATTTTGTTTTATTTGTGTTGTGATTGCATGGTAAAAGTATGGCACCACGTAGAGAGTTAAGAGGTAATGTGCGAGCTACGGCTCCCAATGAGAATGAGAATGAAGAGCACGCTGATAGTGCTGTGTTACCCCCTCCTCCGCCTGGTGGTGGTGATAGAGGTGCGAGAGCTGAAGCTGCAGCTGATGCTGGTGCTGGAGCTGCTGGACTAGAGGCTAGTCAGGGGTAAGCTGTGCCTGATATGTCTGCTTTGGTACAAGCTATTGCGGGTGCTTTTCGAGCAGCAGTAGCTGGAGCTCAGGGAGCTGGGCATCAGGGAGATGCTGGAGTCAGATTGCCTTTGGAGCGTCTGCGCAGTCTTGGAGGGACTGAGTTTAGAGGTTTATCAGCTGAGAGTTCTGAGGCTTGGCTGGAAAGTACCAAACGTATCTTGGGTCAGATGAGTTGCACGGATGTGCAAAAGTTGGGCTGTGTTGTGTCCTTGCTGCAGGACGATGCTTATACATGGTGGACGACTACCATTTCTGGTATGGCTGAAGCTGATGTTACCTGGACATTCTTTCAGAATGTGTTTAAAAGGAGATATCTGGGAGTGAGATATCTGGATGAGAAAAAGCGGGAATTCATGTCTCTTACCCAAGGGAGCATGAGTGTAGCTGAGTACGAGGTACAGTTTGTACGGCTCAGTCAGTATGCACCGGAGCTGATACCTGATGAGAGGGCTAGGTGCGAGAGGTTTCGTTACGGTCTTGTGACAGATGTTAAGATGTATCTGCTGGCCACCGAGTATGTTGATTTTGATGTGTTGGTGGGCCGAGCAAAGGATGTTGAGATGAACCTGAGTTTGTCTGCTAAGGGTGCTGGCAAGCGAGCTGCTGAGTATAGTTCCGGAGGTGGACGGAACAAGAGGGGACAGGATCAGAAGTATCAGTCCTCAGCCAGGAGGGGTGGTGGTGTGCCTGCTAGAGGAGGCAATGCTAGAGCTGACCCTAGTGCTTGTTGGATCTGTGGTTCCCGTGGTCACTTGAAGCGTGATTGTCCTCGTGCTGAGAGAGTGGCACAAGCTCCTGTTGTGACAGCTGGTAATGCTGGTGGAAATGGGTGCTGGAATTGTGGCTCTGCGGACCACATCAGACGAGATTGTCCGAGGTTGGCTGGTGAGCAGGTGCATGCTCCTGTTGTTGCTGCACCGCAGAGAGGTCGTGGGCGCGGCCGTGGTAATTTCCAGAGGAGAGAGGAAGGTGGCCGAGGGGTAGCTCATGTTGTAGCTATTCAGCCTGAAGGTGGAGGCCAAGCGAGGGTGTATGCTCAGAGAGAGGGCAGGAATGATGCAGATGTGATTGCAGGTACCTTTACTTTGCAGTCCTTGTCATTGCTTTCTTTGATTGATTCTGGATCTACGCATTCATATATTCTTCGTGAGCATGCTGAATTGCTTGGTTTGCCTGTTGAGTCTTTGGATGTTGGTGTTCGGGTCACTAGTTCTTTTGGTGAGACTGTTGTGACTCGAAAGTTGTATAGAAGGTGTCCTTTGGTTGTTCAAGAGCATGTCTTTCATGTTGATCTTATGGAGTTGCCCTTCTATGGTTTTGATGTGATCCTTGGTATGGATTGGCTTGCTGAGCATCATGCTGTTGTGGATTGTGAGAATAAGCGTGTTTCGCTTAAGCTTGCGGATGATTATGAAGTTGTGGTGGTTGGTGAGAATGTGAAGTTTCTTGCCAATGTGGTATCTTCTTTGGAGGCGAGCAGGATGCTGAGGCAAGGTTGCGAAGCTTATCTAGCTTTTGTGATGAATCCGAGCTCTAAGGAGTTGAGGGTGCAAGATATCAGGGTTGTAAAGGAGTTTCCTGGTGTTTTTCCTGAGGAGTTGCCTGGTTTACCTCCTAACCGCGAGGTGGAGTTTGGGATTGAGCTGTATGAGAATACAACTCCCGTGTCCATTACTCCATATAGAATGGCACCTAAGGAGCTGAAGGAGCTGAAGACGCAGTTGCAAGAGTTGCTTGATCGTGGTTTCATCCGGCCGAGTGTGTCACCTTGGGGAGCACCGGTCTTGTTTGTGAAGAAGAAGGATGGCACTATGAGAATGTGCATTGATTACCGTCAGCTGAACAAGTTGACTATCAAGAATCGGTATCCTTTGCCGAGGATTGATGATCTCTTTGATCAATTTCGGGGAGCTGCTGTGTTCTCTAAGATTGACTTGAGGTCAGGGTATTATCAGTTGAAGGTGAAAGATGTGGATGTGCCTAAGACAGCTTTCAGGACAAGGTATGGGCATTATGAGTTCCTTGTGATGCCGTTCGGGTTGACAAATGCTCCTGCTGCTTTCATGGACATGATGAATCGTGTGTTTCATGAATACCTGGACAAGTTTGTTGTGGTGTTCATTGATGATATCCTTGTGTACTCGCGTACTGAGGAGGAGCATGAAGAGCATTTGAGGATTGTTTTGCAAGCTTTGTTGGAGAATCAGCTTTATGCTAAGCTGAGCAAGTGTGAGTTCTGGTTAAGAGAGGTGGTTTTTCTTGGGCATGTGGTCTCAGCTGAGGGGATTCGTGTTGATCCTCAGAAGATTGAGGCGGTGATGAGCTGGAAGGTTCCTAAGTCTGTTCATGAGGTCCGTAGTTTCCTTGGTTTGGCGGGATACTACCGAAGGTTTGTGGATGGTTTTTCCAAGGTTGCTGCTCCTTTGACGAAGCTGTTGCAGAAGGATGTTAAGTATGAGTGGACAGAAGCGAGACAGCAGGCTTTTGAGAAGCTGAAGGCGGCTTTGACACAAGCTCCTATCTTGATTCAGCCTGAATCAGGGAAAGAGTTTGTGGTTTACAGTGATGCATCCTATGTTGGTTTGGGGTGTGTGCTGATGCAGGAGGGTAAGGTGGTGGCTTATGCATCGCGGCAGTTGAAAGTGCATGAGCGCAATTACCCTACGCACGATATTGAGCTGGCTGCAGTGGTTTTTGCTCTGAAGATCTGGAGGCATTATCTGTATGGTGAGAAGTGTACTGTGTACACAGATCACAAGAGTTTGAGGTATCTGATGTCTCAGAAGGAGTTGAATCTTAGGCAGCGGCGTTGGTTGGAGTTGCTCAAGGATTATGATCTGACGATTGAGTATCATCCTGGAAAAGCTAATGTTGTTGCTGATGCCTTGAGTAGGAAGGTAGCTGTTGAGTTGAGAGCCATGTTTGCTAGCTTGAGCATATCGCGTGATGGTGGTCTTGTAGCTGAGTTACAAGTGAAGCCATCTTTGGTTCAGATGATCAAGGATAAGCAGTTGTTGGATGATTCCTTGGTGTCTCATGTTCAGGATATCGCGGAGGGTAGACCTTCGGATTTCTGTTTCAATGATGATGGTGTGCTGTGTTTTGGTAGTCGGATAGTTGAGCCCTAGATACATTGGACCATATGAGGTGGTTGAGCGTGTGGGTCCTGTTGCGTATCGGTTGAGGTTACCTCAGGAGTTGGAGAAGATTCATGATGTGTTCCATGTTTCTATGCTCCGGAAGTATAGATCTGATCCTTCGCATGTGATGCCTGTGGAGGAAGTGGTTTTGAATCCGGATTTGACCTATGATGAGGAACCGGTGAAGGTTCTGGTTTCGGATAGCAAGGTTCTTCGTGGCAAGACCATTGAGTTGGTGAAGGTGCTGTGGAAGCATCGCGGTGTTGAGGAAGCCACGTGGGAGCGGAAGGAAGACATGCTGAAGCAGTTTCCTTATCTCTTTCCTTCAGGTAAATTTCGAGGACGAAATTTCTTAAGGGGGGGAGAGTTGTAACGCCCCGGTTTTGGGCTTAGAAGTTTTGGGCGTTGACCGGTTCGGTCAAAGTCCTGTTCGAATCTTAAGAGGTTAAATTAGGAAAGCCTAGTTCGGGTTGCATTAAAAATATGGAAAAATGTTCTAAAATCATCTTTTAATATAATTAGATGAACTGTGAAATCAATTTTGGAAAATGAGTTTTGGAAGGTTGATATTTTGGCTAGTGACCAAAATGTAATTTTCGCAAGTTTGGTGGCTGTTTTATAAAGAGTTGAAACTTTGAATCTTTAAGGAGCTATTAATCCAAAAGTGATTTCTCCAGATTTTTCCAAGATATTTTAAGTCTAAATTCTGATTTTAAAGGTTATTAAAATTGGAGGGAAGCCATTTTGGCTACTTTAGATTTTATAACCAACTTTTCCAATTTTCTTTCTCTCATTTTCTCTCCAACCAAACATTACCTTTTCCAGAGAATTTGATCTGATTTCTTCACCTAAATTCCTCCTTTCAACTCTCAATTGATAGCAAATCATTGTGTCTTCAAAATCTCTTCCATTGCTACAAGTTTCATCAAGGTTTTTCATTCCAAAAAGTGGAGAAACACAAGTTTGGAGGTAAGAACGCCCTTCTCCTCTAAACTATCAGTTCTTTACTGAAATTCCCAAGTTCTCAACTCTTAATTGATGTTTAATTAAAGGTTTTAAAGTGTTGAAATGAATCTTGGCTTATTATGCAAGATTTTGATGATTTTTGATGATTTTCGTTAGATCTGAGTAATCTGTGATTTAAGAGATGTTTTTGGTGTTAAATGATCTCTAAATTGATAAGGAAATGAGTTTTGATCAATGCAATCCCGGATAGGTTGAGTTTCCTAAGTTTAGCTTGTGTTTTAAGGTAGTTTTTGAGGTGATCTTGTGGATCTGTTGTTGCTGGAGGTATAAGGATGTTAATAGGTTGTTTTTAGATGTTGTATGGTGTTGTTGGATGTTAGGTTTTGCTGGTTTATGGCTGGGCTTTGTTTAGAAGTGGTTTGGATGCAATTTCGGTGGTGTTTGGTGGCCGAAATTGGTGTTTGAATGAGAGCAGCGTGTTTGAGTGCTTTCATTGAAGCTTTTGATGCTTGATGATGCATTAAACCTCTGCTTTAATGTGTTTGATCAGGGGAGGCATCTTTGGATCCAAGAGTTGTTGATCCGGAGGCTTGAATTCGTGCTTCGGCAAGTGGCGAAGTGGAATCGGTGAGTGAAAATGGGTTTTCGGCTTTGAAACCAATGTCTTGGGAGCTTAGTTTAAGTCTAAACAACTTTGCTAAGCTCGAGTGTAAGTTTTCGGAATTTTCTCTCTAGTGGTGGCCATGACTTTGTTGTGATGCGAAATGATAATTTGCATGTTTTACATACTGTTTTGAAAGCATGTTTTAGCATGGTTTTTGCTGTTGATGTAAGCCATATGATGAAGGTAACTCTAGGTAGGAGTTCCTTGCTTTTGTACATTGAAATGATGTGGTTTGATGCTTTTAAATGCATGATGAATATGGCTTGGTTTGATGCTTAAAAACAGTGATGTAAGTGATGAAAATGATGTATATTGGCAAGTGATGTTTTTAAAATGTTAAGGTCACTAAGGTGGTTAAAAGTCCTTGAGTGAGCCTTGTTACTTATGAACAT
The DNA here is from genome assembly GCA_030270665.1 of Hibiscus trionum. Classification (NCBI taxonomy): domain Eukaryota; kingdom Viridiplantae; phylum Streptophyta; class Magnoliopsida; order Malvales; family Malvaceae; genus Hibiscus; species Hibiscus trionum. Next base: position 30,463,732 of record BSYR01000026.1, on the reverse strand, counting down.
CAAGGTGGTTAAAAGTCCTTGGATGGTTCATGTTGCGGACACTAAGGTGGTTAAAAGTCCTTAGGTGATCCTTTCTATGGTGTTTAAAAGTCCATAGGCCAAGGTGTTTAAAAGTCCTTGGGATCAAGGTGTTTAAAAGTCCTTGATGTGATTCATTCATGGTGTTTAAAAGTCCATGGCCAAGGTGTTTAAAAGTCCTTGGGATCAAGGTGTTTAAAATTCCTTGATGAGATACTTTCTATGGTGTTTAAAAGTCCATAGGCCAAGGTGTTTAAAAGTCCTTGGGGCCAAGGTGTTTAAAAGTCCTTGGGAAAGTTGTTGAACTTGTTTTGATAAATGGAATGTTCACTTGAGCCAATATGACATGTTAAGAATATTGAGAAGCATGAGATGCTTGTTTTAATGTTTATGTTGAAGCATGAGTTTGCTTGTTAAGAATGCTTTTGAGCATGTGAAAAGGTTGATTTAAAGCATGTTTTGTAAATGTTTTGAATTGCATTATTGAATGGTTTTTAAGAGCTTTCCTCACTAAGCTTTTGCTTACGCTCTCTTCGTTTTCTGAATTCAATAATGCAGAGCATTAGAGTACCTTGAGGGCAGCAAAAAAGGGGCAAGCAATCAAGTTCAAGTGAAGCTCAATGTATGAGGTTTTATAAGTACATTTTAGCTTTTGTATGATTTGGCAATGGGGGACCAATGTGTATGTTTTGGGAGGTGTTGGAGACTCCCTAAGTATGTTAAATGTTGATGTGTTTGTTGGCTTTTGAATTGGAACCTTATATGCTTGCTTTGTAAGTTTGGTGTTTGAATGCCTAGCTTGTGTAGGAAGCATGCCTATAGAATTGGGGCTTTTTGCATATGATGATGATTGGATGAATTGTTGATGCTAATATGTTGTTTATATGTTGAATTGCATGTTGGCAAAGTTTGGTAGTGTTCGGAGCATGTTTGGATGTGTAATTGCATGTTTAAAGTGATGTTTTGAAGCAATCTGGGCAGGGTGTTTCGGAACAGCACCTACCGTTTCGGAACGGGTGCCTTAAATGAGCCCAGGCGTCCGAAACGGGAGGGGCCGTTCCGGAACGGTTTAGCCTCTGCCAGACCCCCGTTTCGAAACGGGCTATGCCTGTTTCGGAACGGCCCCGCGTTTCGGAACGGGCTGTCTCCCGTTTCGGAACGGTTGACCGTTGGGGGCTGACATTGGCAGTTATGTGTTTTGAAAAGTTTGCGTTTTGGTCCTGAAACTTGTTTGTGCAATTGTATGAGTTTGGGAAGTCCTTTTGAGCTGAAATTTCACAGAGTAGCATGAAACATGCTTAATTTCAAGTTGGTAACTTCAATTTGGATTAAGTCCTTTAATTTATCAGAATTTACAATTTGGTCCCTAAAGTTGTAAATTGTTCAATTGAGTCCCTGTTTAATCTCTGATGGTTGTGATCTTTTGGTATGATGTATGTGTGATCACCAATGGGCTTAATGTGCATCTAGACAAGTTTTAAAAAGAAAAAAAAAGGGTCGTTAATCAAGGTTGACTTTCGGGTTGACTTTGGTTTTCCCCGTGTGACTTTCTTAATTCGGGTCAACCGTCTAGGCCGGGTTAAGGGGGTTACATTTGGTGGTATCAGAGCTGAGTTCTCGAGTAATTGGGAATGTTTGTATGCATGATTGAAGCATGTTTGCCTTGTATGCTTGTTGTTTGAAAGCATGTTTAGTGGCTTGAGGTGTTGATGCAATTGAGTTGTATGTTGTGATGTTGCATGCTGAGGGTACCCATTGCCAAACAAAAGCTAAAGGAAAGATGTTGTTTTGAAATGAAATTGAGCTTGAATACTTGGATTGCTTACCTTGCTGGGCCTGATTTTGTTTTATTTGTGTTGTGATTGCATGGTAAAAGTATGGCACCACGTAGAGAGTTAAGAGGTAATGTGCGAGCTACGGCTCCCAATGAGAATGAGAATGAAGAGCACGCTGATAGTGCTGTGTTACCCCCTCCTCCGCCTGGTGGTGGTGATAGAGGTGCGAGAGCTGAAGCTGCAGCTGATGCTGGTGCTGGAGCTGCTGGACTAGAGGCTAGTCAGGGGTAAGCTGTGCCTGATATGTCTGCTTTGGTACAAGCTATTGCGGGTGCTTTTCGAGCAGCAGTAGCTGGAGCTCAGGAAGCTGGGCATCAGGGAGATGCTGGAGTCAGATTGCCTTTGGAGCGTCTGCGCAGTCTTGGAGGGACTGAGTTTAGAGGTTTATCAGCTGAGAGTTCTGAGGCTTGGCTGGAAAGTACCAAACGTATCTTGGGTCAGATGAGTTGCACGGATGTGCAAAAGTTGGGCTGTGTTGTGTCCTTGCTGCAGGACGATGCTTATACATGGTGGACGACTACCATTTCTGGTATGGCTGAAGCTGATGTTACCTGGACATTCTTTCAGAATGTGTTTAAAAGGAGATATCTGGGAGTGAGATATCTGGATGAGAAAAAGCGGGAATTCATGTCTCTTACCCAAGGGAGCATGAGTGTAGCTGAGTACGAGGTACAGTTTGTACGGCTCAGTCAGTATGCACCGGAGCTGATACCTGATGAGAGGGCTAGGTGCGAGAGGTTTCGTTACGGTCTTGTGACAGATGTTAAGATGTATCTGCTGGCCACCGAGTATGTTGATTTTGATGTGTTGGTGGGCCGAGCAAAGGATGTTGAGATGAACCTGAGTTTGTCTGCTAAGGGTGCTGGCAAGCGAGCTGCTGAGTATAGTTCCGGAGGTGGACGGAACAAGAGGGGACAGGATCAGAAGTATCAGTCCTCAGCCAGGAGGGGTGGTGGTGTGCCTGCTAGAGGAGGCAATGCTAGAGCTGACCCTAGTGCTTGTTGGATCTGTGGTTCCCGTGGTCACTTGAAGCGTGATTGTCCTCGTGCTGAGAGAGTGGCACAAGCTCCTGTTGTGACAGCTGGTAATGCTGGTGGAAATGGGTGCTGGAATTGTGGCTCTGCGGACCACATCAGACGAGATTGTCCGAGGTTGGCTGGTGAGCAGGTGCATGCTCCTGTTGTTGCTGCACCGCAGAGAGGTCGTGGGCGCGGCCGTGGTAATTTCCAGAGGAGAGAGGAAGGTGGCCGAGGGGTAGCTCATGTTGTAGCTATTCAGCCTGAAGGTGGAGGCCAAGCGAGGGTGTATGCTCAGAGAGAGGGCAGGAATGATGCAGATGTGATTGCAGGTACCTTTACTTTGCAGTCCTTGTCATTGCTTTCTTTGATTGATTCTGGATCTACGCATTCATATATTCTTCGTGAGCATGCTGAATTGCTTGGTTTGCCTGTTGAGTCTTTGGATGTTGGTGTTCGAGTCACTAGTTCTTTTGGTGAGACTGTTGTGACTCGAAAGTTGTATAGAAGGTGTCCTTTGGTTGTTCAAGAGCATGTCTTTCATGTTGATCTTATGGAGTTGCCCTTCTATGGTTTTGATGTGATCCTTGGTATGGATTGGCTTGCTGAGCATCGTGCTGTTGTGGATTGTGAGAATAAGCGTGTTTCGCTTAAGCTTGCGGATGATTATGAAGTTGTGGTGGTTGGTGAGAATGTGAAGTTTCTTGCCAATGTGGTATCTTCTTTGGAGGCGAGCAGGATGCTGAGGCAAGGTTGCGAAGCTTATCTAGCTTTTGTGATGAATCCGAGCTCTAAGGAGTTGAGGGTGCAAGATATCAGGGTTGTAAAGGAGTTTCCTGGTGTTTTTCCTGAGGAGTTGCCTGGTTTACCTCCTAACCGCGAGGTGGAGTTTGGGATTGAGCTGTATGAGAATACAACTCCCGTGTCCATTACTCCATATAGAATGGCACCTAAGGAGCTGAAGGAGCTGAAGACGCAGTTGCAAGAGTTGCTTGATCGTGGTTTCATCCGGCCGAGTGTGTCACCTTGGGGAGCACCGGTCTTGTTTGTGAAGAAGAAGGATGGCACTATGAGAATGTGCATTGATTACCGTCAGCTGAACAAGTTGACTATCAAGAATCGGTATCCTTTGCCGAGGATTGATGATCTCTTTGATCAATTTCGGGGAGCTGCTGTGTTCTCTAAGATTGACTTGAGGTCAGGGTATTATCAGTTGAAGGTGAAAGATGTGGATGTGCCTAAGACAGCTTTCAGGACAAGGTATGGGCATTATGAGTTCCTTGTGATGCCGTTCGGGTTGACAAATGCTCCTGCTGCTTTCATGGACATGATGAATCGTGTGTTTCATGAATACCTGGACAAGTTTGTTGTGGTGTTCATTGATGATATCCTTGTGTACTCGCGTACTGAGGAGGAGCATGAAGAGCATTTGAGGATTGTTTTGCAAGCTTTGTTGGAGAATCAGCTTTATGCTAAGCTGAGCAAGTGTGAGTTCTGGTTAAGAGAGGTGGTTTTTCTTGGGCATGTGGTCTCAGCTGAGGGGATTCGTGTTGATCCTCAGAAGATTGAGGCGGTGATGAGCTGGAAGGTTCCTAAGTCTGTTCATGAGGTCCGTAGTTTCCTTGGTTTGGCGGGATACTACCGAAGGTTTGTGGATGGTTTTTCCAAGGTTGCTGCTCCTTTGACGAAGCTGTTGCAGAAGGATGTTAAGTATGAGTGGACAGAAGCGAGACAGCAGGCTTTTGAGAAGCTGAAGGCGGCTTTGACACAAGCTCCTATCTTGATTCAGCCTGAATCAGGGAAAGAGTTTGTGGTTTACAGTGATGCATCCTATGTTGGTTTGGGGTGTGTGCTGATGCAGGAGGGTAAGGTGGTGGCTTATGCATCGCGGCAGTTGAAAGTGCATGAGCGCAATTACCCTACGCACGATATTGAGCTGGCTGCAGTGGTTTTTGCTCTGAAGATCTGGAGGCATTATCTGTATGGTGAGAAGTGTACTGTGTACACAGATCACAAGAGTTTGAGGTATCTGATGTCTCAGAAGGAGTTGAATCTTAGGCAGCGGCGTTGGTTGGAGTTGCTCAAGGATTATGATCTGACGATTGAGTATCATCCTGGAAAAGCTAATGTTGTTGCTGATGCCTTGAGTAGGAAGGTAGCTGTTGAGTTGAGAGCCATGTTTGCTAGCTTGAGCATATCGCGTGATGGTGGTCTTGTAGCTGAGTTACAAGTGAAGCCATCTTTGGTTCAGATGATCAAGGATAAGCAGTTGTTGGATGATTCCTTGGTGTCTCATGTTCAGGATATCGCGGAGGGTAGACCTTCGGATTTCTGTTTCAATGATGATGGTGTGCTGTGTTTTGGTAGTCGGATAGTTGAGCCCTAGATACATTGGACCATATGAGGTGGTTGAGCGTGTGGGTCCTGTTGCGTATCGGTTGAGGTTACCTCAGGAGTTGGAGAAGATTCATGATGTGTTCCATGTTTCTATGCTCCGGAAGTATAGATCTGATCCTTCGCATGTGATGCCTGTGGAGGAAGTGGTTTTGAATCCGGATTTGACCTATGATGAGGAACCGGTGAAGGTTCTGGTTTCGGATAGCAAGGTTCTTCGTGGCAAGACCATTGAGTTGGTGAAGGTGCTGTGGAAGCATCGCGGTGTTGAGGAAGCCACGTGGGAGCGGAAGGAAGACATGCTGAAGCAGTTTCCTTATCTCTTTCCTTCAGGTAAATTTCGAGGACGAAATTTCTTAAGGGGGGGAGAGTTGTAACGCCCCGGTTTTGGGCTTAGAAGTTTTGGGCGTTGACCGGTTCGGTCAAAGTCCTGTTCGAATCTTAAGAGGTTAAATTAGGAAAGCCTAGTTCGGGTTGCATTAAAAATATGGAAAAATGTTCTAAAATCATCTTTTAATATAATTAGATGAACTGTGAAATCAATTTTGGAAAATGAGTTTTGGAAGGTTGATATTTTGGCTAGTGACCAAAATGTAATTTTCGCAAGTTTGGTGGCTGTTTTATAAAGAGTTGAAACTTTGAATCTTTAAGGAGCTATTAATCCAAAAGTGATTTCTCCAGATTTTTCCAAGATATTTTAAGTCTAAATTCTGATTTTAAAGGTTATTAAAATTGGAGGGAAGCCATTTTGGCTACTTTAGATTTTATAACCAACTTTTCCAATTTTCTTTCTCTCATTTTCTCTCCAACCAAACATTACCTTTTCCAGAGAATTTGATCTGATTTCTTCACCTAAATTCCTCCTTTCAACTCTCAATTGATAGCAAATCATTGTGTCTTCAAAATCTCTTCCATTGCTACAAGTTTCATCAAGGTTTTTCATTCCAAAAAGTGGAGAAACACAAGTTTGGAGGTAAGAACGCCCTTCTCCTCTAAACTATCAGTTCTTTACTGAAATTCCCAAGTTCTCAACTCTTAATTGATGTTTAATTAAAGGTTTTAAAGTGTTGAAATGAATCTTGGCTTATTATGCAAGATTTTGATGATTTTTGATGATTTTCGTTAGATCTGAGTAATCTGTGATTTAAGAGATGTTTTTGGTGTTAAATGATCTCTAAATTGATAAGGAAATGAGTTTTGATCAATGCAATCCCGGATAGGTTGAGTTTCCTAAGTTTAGCTTGTGTTTTAAGGTAGTTTTTGAGGTGATCTTGTGGATCTGTTGTTGCTGGAGGTATAAGGATGTTAATAGGTTGTTTTTAGATGTTGTATGGTGTTGTTGGATGTTAGGTTTTGCTGGTTTATGGCTGGGCTTTGTTTAGAAGTGGTTTGGATGCAATTTCGGTGGTGTTTGGTGGCCGAAATTGGTGTTTGAATGAGAGCAGCGTGTTTGAGTGCTTTCATTGAAGCTTTTGATGCTTGATGATGCATTAAACCTCTGCTTTAATGTGTTTGATCAGGGGAGGCATCTTTGGATCCAAGAGTTGTTGATCCGGAGGCTTGAATTCGTGCTTCGGCAAGTGGCGAAGTGGAATCGGTGAGTGAAAATGGGTTTTCGGCTTTGAAACCAATGTCTTGGGAGCTTAGTTTAAGTCTAAACAACTTTGCTAAGCTCGAGTGTAAGTTTTCGGAATTTTCTCTCTAGTGGTGGCCATGACTTTGTTGTGATGCGAAATGATAATTTGCATGTTTTACATACTGTTTTGAAAGCATGTTTTAGCATGGTTTTTGCTGTTGATGTAAGCCATATGATGAAGGTAACTCTAGGTAGGAGTTCCTTGCTTTTGTACATTGAAATGATGTGGTTTGATGCTTTTAAATGCATGATGAATATGGCTTGGTTTGATGCTTAAAAACAGTGATGTAAGTGATGAAAATGATGTATATTGGCAAGTGATGTTTTTAAAATGTTAAGGTCACTAAGGTGGTTAAAAGTCCTTGAGTGAGCCTTGTTACTTATGAACATCAAGGTGGTTAAAAGTCCTTGGATGGTTCATGTTGCGGACACTAAGGTGGTTAAAAGTCCTTAGGTGATCCTTTCTATGGTGTTTAAAAGTCCATAGGCCAAGGTGTTTAAAAGTCCTTGGGATCAAGGTGTTTAAAAGTCCTTGATGTGATTCATTCATGGTGTTTAAAAGTCCATGGCCAAGGTGTTTAAAAGTCCTTGGGATCAAGGTGTTTAAAAGTCCTTGATGAGATACTTTCTATGGTGTTTAAAAGTCCATAGGCCAAGGTGTTTAAAAGTCCTTGGGGCCAAGGTGTTTAAAAGTCCTTGGGAAAGTTGTTGAACTTGTTTTGATAAATGGAATGTTCACTTGAGCCAATATGACATGTTAAGAATATTGAGAAGCATGAGATGCTTGTTTTAATGTTTATGTTGAAGCATGAGTTTGCTTGTTAAGAATGCTTTTGAGCATGTGAAAAGGTTGATTTAAAGCATGTTTTGTAAATGTTTTGAATTGCATTATTGAATGGTTTTTAAGAGCTTTCCTCACTAAGCTTTTGCTTACGCTCTCTTCGTTTTCTGAATTCAATAATGCAGAGCATTAGAGTACCTTGAGGGCAGCAAAAAAGGGGCAAGCAATCAAGTTCAAGTGAAGCTCAATGTATGAGGTTTTATAAGTACATTTTAGCTTTTGTATGATTTGGCAATGGGGGACCAATGTGTATGTTTTGGGAGGTGTTGGAGACTCCCTAAGTATGTTAAATGTTGATGTGTTTGTTGGCTTTTGAATTGGAACCTTATATGCTTGCTTTGTAAGTTTGGTGTTTGAATGCCTAGCTTGTGTAGGAAGCATGCCTATAGAATTGGGGCTTTTTGCATATGATGATGATTGGATGAATTGTTGATGCTAATATGTTGTTTATATGTTGAATTGCATGTTGGCAAAGTTTGGTAGTGTTCGGAGCATGTTTGGATGTGTAATTGCATGTTTAAAGTGATGTTTTGAAGCAATCTGGGCAGGGTGTTTCGGAACAGCACCTACCGTTTCGGAACGGGTGCCTTAAATGAGCCCAGGCGTCCGAAACGGGAGGGGCCGTTTCGGAACGGTTTAGCCTCTGCCAGACCCCCGTTTCGAAACGGGCTATGCCTGTTTCGGAACGGCCCCGCGTTTCGGAACGGGCTGTCTCCCGTTTCGGAACGGTTGACCGTTGGGGGCTGACATTGGCAGTTATGTGTTTTGAAAAGTTTGCGTTTTGGTCCTGAAACTTGTTTGTGCAATTGTATGAGTTTGGGAAGTCCTTTTGAGCTGAAATTTCACAGAGTAGCATGAAACATGCTTAATTTCAAGTTGGTAACTTCAATTTGGATTAAGTCCTTTAATTTATCAGAATTTACAATTTGGTCCCTAAAGTTGTAAATTGTTCAATTGAGTCCCTGTTTAATCTCTGATGGTTGTGATCTTTTGGTATGATGTATGTGTGATCACCAATGGGCTTAATGTGCATCTAGACAAGTTTTAAAAAGAAAAAAAAAGGGTCGTTAATCAAGGTTGACTTTCGGGTTGACTTTGGTTTTCCCCGTGTGACTTTCTTAATTCGGGTCAACCGTCTAGGCCGGGTTAAGGGGGTTACATTATTGATTTCTCCAAATTATGTACACTACCTGTTCATGAGCAAGTTAGAATTTCTTTGTACCAACAATATGGCAGAATACGAAGCTTGTGTCATGGGCCTGCGAGTTGCTATTGAAGAACTAGGTGTTTTGATATAATAATTGAAACGTGTTTTGGACTAATTTGAAAAGAATTTAAAACATGTCTTTAAGTCCAAACAACTTGAAAATATGTTTGAGGCATTTAATGTAACCCCCTTAACCCGGCCTAGACGGTTGACCCGAATTAAGAAGATTACACGGGGAAAACCAAAGTCAACCCGAAAGTCAACCTTGATTAACGACCCTTTTTTTTCCTTATTAATCTTGTCTAGATGCTCATTAACCCTAGATGTGATCACACAAACATCACACTCAAAGACCACAACCATCAGAGATCAAACAGGGACCCAATTGAACAATTTACAACTTTAGGGACCAAATTGTAAATTCTGAAAACCTTAAGGACTTAACCAGATTTTAAGTTACCAAGTTAAAATTAATCATGTTTCATGCTTCCCTGCCAAATTTCAGCTCAAACGGACAACCCAAACTCATACAATTGCACAAACAAGTTTCAGGACCAAAATGCAAACATTCTGAAACATTTAACCGCCCATGTCTGTCCCCAACGGTCACCCGTTCCGAAACAGGCAGAGCCCGTTTCGAAACACGGGGCCGTTCCGCAACGCGTACCGCAACGGGGGACGGGCAGTAGCCAACCCGTTCCGGAACGGTGGCACCCGTTTCGGACGCCTGGGTTTATGTAGGGCACCCGTTCCGAAACGGTGTCAACTGTTCCGAAACGCCTTCCCCAGATTGCTGCATTTTGCTCACTCAAACACATAATTGGCCATCCAATCATACTCCTAAAGCCTCCAAACTTTACCAACATGCAACTCAACATAAATGGGACATACTTGCATCAACAATTCATCAATATAACACCATACATGAAAAGCCCCAATTCTAAAGGCATATATCCTACACAAGCAACCATTTAGGCACAAACCTTCCAAATCAATCTCATTGAAACCGAAACATGATTCAACAACATCATCAACATAAAAACATCCTTGTCCAAACATAAACGAACACATACACAATAACCCGAGAGATTCTACCCCATTGCCTTTATTAACTATAACTATTCACCGAGACATACATCTCAAGTGGAGTCCACCTTGAATCCCTTGCTCCTTGCTGTCCAAACTTCAAGAATCTGCATTGATGGACAAAAAAGGAGCGTAAGCACATAATGCTTAGTGAGGAATGCTCAAAACCAAAACACCATTAATGCAGCGGGTCATAGAACACTTTTTAAAACAAACCCGATTTGTTTACCAAAGCCATGTTTGAAAACCCTCTTCAACAACAAGCTCAAAACCATGCATTGCACATACATGAAAACCAACCCTTAGCTCAACAAGCTAAGAAAACCTTTTAAAAAGCACAATTGCCAAAACCACCAATTTAACCACGCCATGCATAAGCACATATGCAAGTTAAATTCAAACCTTGGAAAACTCCTCCACTCATAACATACTTTACCATGCTTGAATGCCATACCAAGCAAGAAACCATTTAAAAACTATCACTCAAACAATCCAATACATGCATTAAACAAAGGCAACATATATGAACCACAACATCATCATCACATGCCTTTAAAAACAAGTCTTAACAAGACTCCAATGCACTAAAGATATTTCATGCTCACATGCATCATTTTCCAAATGATAATCAACACTTGTTCAACTTAACAAGTAAACATGCATTCACAAGCATTATACACTTTCCATGCAACCATGCATCTTTTCAAGCATCTCATGCTTCACATGCAATTATGCATCATTTCAAGCATCCCATGCTTCATCACAATCAAGAACATCATATTGGCCTTCAAGTGATCAACCACATTCACTTTTCAACTCAACACCCAATCGGATACGCGGATTCCGAGCGTTGTCCCTACGCTCCATACACCCTACCAATCCAGGGTCTCCCAAATGGACTTTTAAACACCATTTGACCTCAACATCCTAAGGTTCCCATGTATGGACTTTTAAACACCATACAACCTTAGCTTTCCCGAGGTTCCCATGTATGGACTTTCAAACACCATACAACCTCAACTTTTCCCCAAGGTTCCCATGTATGGACTTTCAAACACCATACAACCTTGACATGCACAAGGTTCCCATGTATGGACTTTCAAACACCATACAACCTTTGCATTCACCGATTGGTAGTTGTATAACATCACTAACGAGATCCGGGACACCCTACACAAGATCCACACATGGACTTAACACCGCCATTGTGATCTCAACAAGCACAAGGTTCCCACATATGGACTTTTAAACACCATATAACCTTTGCTCAACCAAGGTCCTCGAATGGGCAACACCTCCATTATGACCTCAACCATCTCGTTAGGATACTTGAAGGGAGTTTACCGGTCCACTCTTGACCACTCCACCTCTAAGGCGACTTAATTCACGGTGCACCCAATCCTATAGCCGGCTAACTATATCCGATCAAAGAACCAAGAACCACTTACATCACTTGCCAATATAACCACCTTACCACATTAGTCCAATGTTTCACATGCATAACCATAATGCAAAAACCATCATTTACCAACATTAATTCACTGTTTTAAAGCATTAAACAAAGCCATTGAACAACATGCAACACCATGCATCAAAACCACATTTTCAATGTATAAAACCAAGGATCTCTTACCTTGAGCATCCTTCACATATGGCTTTCAAAACCAGCATTAAACCATGCTAAAATATGCTTTCAAAACAGATTTAAACCATGCAAATCACATGCATTTCAATCATCAACCACAATTGCTTAAAAGCCAATTTCACAATCATAATTCAAGAGCGAAAATCCATTCACTTACTCTTGAGCTTAGCAAAGTTGTTTAGACTTACACTAAGCTCCCAAAAACCTTCGAACCTTGGTTTAAAAGCTGAAAACCCAACTTCACTCACCGATAACCAAAACAAGGCTAGCCAACAAGCCTTCCAAGCATCCGAAACCTTCCGCAACACCTTTAAAGCTCACGGATCAAACTCCCCTGTTTCAAGCACACAACAACAGAAGATCAATGCATCATTATGCATTAAAAACACCAGCAACACAACACAACTCGCTGCTCATCACGAATCCAACAATTCGGCTACCAAACACAACCGAAATCACCTCCAAACACTTCCAAAACTTAACCCAGCCAAGATCCATCACTTCTAACCACTTTTAAACATCAATTAACATCCAAAATAATCACAAACACGTCCTTATACCTCCAGGTATAACAAATCACCAAAACACTCCAAAAACAACCAAAAACTCAAGCAAAACTTAGGAAATTCAACCTATCCGGGATTGCATTAATTAAACCTCAACTTCTAATCAATTTAGCATTCATTAAACATCATTTTGACACTTCAAAACCTTGCTTAAACAGATCATACGAAAATTCCACCAAAATCACCAAATCTTGCATTTTAGCCAAAATTAAGATTTCAATTGAAAAGCCTTTAACAAATCATAAATCAAGGATTGAGAACTTGGGAATTTCAATAAAGAACTTGAAGTTCAGAGGAGAAGGACGTTCTTACCTCCAAACTTGAGTTTCTCCTTTTTAGAGCCAAAAAGCTTGATGAAACAACTTGCAAATTGAGAGGTTTTGTTGATGAGATGATTAGGAATCAAATGAGAGTTGAAATGAGTGATTTAGATTGACAAAATCAAAGAAGAAAATCTGGAGAATGTGTTTGGGTTGAGAGAAAATGAGAGAAAAGGAAAATTGAGAGAAAATAGAAAAGTTAGTTATAAAATGATAAAATGATTTCCCTCCACATTTCATAAACTTTAAAATCAGAATAAAGCCTTAAAATATCTTAGAAAAATCTGGAGAAACTCTTTTTGGAATATTAGCTCCTTAAAGATTCAAAGTTTCAATCCTTTATAAAACTGTCACCGAACTTTCAAAAATTACATTTTGGTTTCTAGCCAAAATGTCAACCTTCCGAACCTCATTTTCCAAAATTGATTTCACAGTTCACTTAATTATATTAAAAGATGATTTTAGGACATTTTTCCATATTTTTAATGCAACCCGAACTAGGCTTTCCTAAATTCACTCTTATATATTCGATCAGCACTTTGACCGAACCGGTCAACGCCCAAAACTTCTGAACCCAAAACCGGGGCGTTACAACTCTCCCCCCCTTAGGAAATTTCGTCCTCGAAATTTCAACCGGCGAAAAGAGAACCACAACCTTCTCAAATCACACACAAGGCAACACAAAAGCCTCAACCATCACTGGACACTTTCCACACAAAACTCCACCAACTTAGCACCACCACATGCTGTTCACAAAATCCAGAGCACACAAAGATAACCACAACTTAACCTTTCACATAACCGGACGGTACACAGCCCCAATATCAACCTGAAGAACTTCAGCTCTTACAGCACACATCACTGCAACACACAACTCCCAAGACCTGTTTACACAGAGACAACAACCAATCCAATTCAGCCACTATTCAACCTTCTCTGCTTCTAAAACTCTTGCAAACTCCCAAACCTCTTCCAAGAATTTCCCAACAAGCAAAAATCCTTAAACATCAACTGCTTACCCAGACTCCTCAACGAATGCTGATAAACCCTCACAACTGTTGCTAACATTACCACAACATCTCACCAGGATCACTCACCCAGATTCCAAAAAACACATCACAACCCCAAATCGACTCCACCAGCTGTTCCATACACCACCAGCTGACCTCAAAAGAAATTCACATACACACAACCAGCCAACCACTTCTCACAAGAACCCAAATAACCAACAAAAGCCTTCGATCTTTCATAACCCTTCCACTTCAAACTTCAACCATAACACTAGTCTTACCAGGACATCGCCCAACCTACCGTACATACCAACTCCTCAACTCCTCAAAGGTTGCTAAGAACCAGCACTTACAAACACAACCCTTCCACAACAACCCAAATGCTAAGCTACCCCAGCACCTGGAAACACAACCGTTAAACTACAACATCACTTAGCATCAAGGTGCTACCCCTTCCACTTAGCTATCCAAACCACTAAACTCTCTTTAAGCAACAAACACTATCCTTCTACCATCAGACCATACCACTCTCACTATTACTAGCAACTAGCCTAATATACTCCATTACGTCTAACTCTCACCCAGCACCAAAACAACCTCTAAAAACCCATCATCCAACCTAACCCAACCACCACTCTAACAGATTCGATTAGTTATTAGCGAGTGTGAACATCGTATGCATGATCACCAACATGCCCTATCAATGCCTGATGTACATGTATGCAAAACCTCTAATGTCATGCCACATGTATGCATGGACCAACATATATAATATAGCATATAACAATGATTTTAACTGTGCATGAATGCCAGTTCACACCCTCTAATAACATCCTCAAATCCGTCTAAGAACAACCTCCTACCTCACTTCTAACTTATCTAACTCCATCATACCAACAATCATTAACCACAAGATTCTCACCTAAGCCTCTTCACACCAAAGATGTTTCCAAACTACAACTATTACCCCAACAACTAGCAACAAGACTAAACTTACCACGCAAGGAAAACCAACAGAAACCAAACTAAGGTAACTAGAGCAAAGATTACTAAACAAGGTTACCTGAAAGCACAACACCACCCTGAAGCTTCATCAGACGAACTCTCTTCCTTGCGGAACCATCATCCTCCTGCCGCACCACTGCAGCACCAGCTAACACACCAGGGTCACCACCAACTCCTTGCGGTAAGGGACCTTGGCTGTTCCGAGCCAACATCAAACAATCACGTCTCATGTGTCCAGCAGACCCACATTTCCAGCAATTCTCCTTTCCCACACTCTTCACAACTTTATGCTCTTTCTGCCACTTCTGAACCTTTCCTCGGCCGTGCCCACGACCTTTCTGAGACCCTTTGGCTAACACCAAAGCTGACTTCACTCCAAGAGGACAATCACGCTTAACATGCACTTTGGAACCACAGTTCCAGCAAGCACCCGCACCCCAACAACCTCCAACATGGCGCCTTTCACAACGGTCACACACCGGTGGTTGAACTTCCACTCCTTGCCCAAGCAACACTTGCTCTACAACAACACCACCGTCACATTGCTCAACCCTTGGAAATTTCCCTCCAAGATACCTTTCATAAAAGGCAGATACAAAGAAATCCCAATCAATATCAGGAATATGTGACGCCACAGCCACAGATGTCCACCAGACACAGGAATCCTCCAACATCAAAGAAACAACACTCCCCAGCTTACAAGCAAGATCACAGCCTTCCTGATCCAAGATCAGAACCACACTGGCCAACCAGGCCTCAAACATCTCCGGTGTAGAACCATGATATTCCACAGCACCCAAATCAAGCAAACGCTGCTTCGGCAAACCCACACATCCCACAGCCCGCACATCCACTGACTTTACCTTTACCACAGCCTGAGATGTTCCCAACACCTCCTGAACATCAGATGATGAACTCTTCACCACAGAACCAACTTCTTTCCCTTGCCTTATCACCTCAACCCCAGGCACAGAAAGCTGAGACAAAACACCTCTACCAAAGGGTGAATTCCACGCCTTAACAACCTGCCCCAAGGCAGCAACCATCTCACCCAACTGCCATTCTTTCATCGACTTAGCCATACTACTAACAACAACAAACATACAATCACAACAAACAAACAAACCAGTTAGACCAGCATTAAGCAAGGATTCAAACTCCAACTCCAAAATAACACAATAGATATATTAATAAGGCAATGGGTATCCCGAATCCTCCCCTTTACATGACATAACAGTCAACACAACATGGATATCAAAACATCAAGCATATCAATCAACATACTCGATCATGCTTACATCCAACAGCATCCATTTGCATCAGCATATTATCAACATAACATACTCATTACACAATCATCAAGCACAACACCAGCTCACAACATCAGCACATATCCACACTAATTCAACAATGATTCATAAACACAAAGCATGCTCGAAAACATCAGCAACTTGATCAGAAACATCAACAATTTGCTCAGAAACATCAGCATAATGCCCAGAAACACGTGTTTCAACCAACATTCAACCAACTTTCATCCACACAACAAGGTAAACATCAACACACATCACAACAACTTACCGTTTTCCCCAAGCATTCGCAACTCAGCTCTGATACCACCAAATGTAACCCCCTTAACCCGGCCTAGACGGTTGACCCGAATTAAGATGATTACACGGGGAAAACCAAAGTCAACCCGAAAGTCAACCTTGATTAACGACCCTTTTTTTTCCTTATTAATCTTGTCTAGATGCTTATTAACCCTAGATGTGATCACACAAACATCACACTCAAAGACCACAACCATCAGAGATCAAACAGGGACCCAATTGAACAATTTACAACTTTAGGGACCAAATTGTAAATTCTGAAAACCTTAAGGACTTAACCAGATTTTAAGTTACCAACTTAAAATTAATCATGTTTCATGCTTCCCTGCCAAATTTCAGCTCAAACGGACAACCCAAACTCATACAATTGCACAAACAAGTTTCAGGACCAAAATGCAAACATTCTGAAACATTTAACCGCCCATGTCAGTCCCCAACGGTCACCCGTTCCGAAACAGGCAGAGCCCGTTTCGAAACACGGGGCCGTTCCGCAACGCGTACCGCAACGGGGGACTGGCAGTAGCCAACCCGTTCCGGAACGGTGGCACCCGTTTCGGACGCCTGGGTTTATGTAGGGCACCCGTTCCGAAACGGTGTCAACTGTTCCGAAACGCCTTGCCCAGATTGCTGCATTTTGCTCACTCAAACACATAATTGGCCATCCAATCATACTCCTAAAGCCTCCAAACTTTACCAACATGCAACTCAACATAAATGGGACATACTTGCATCAACAATTCATCAATATAACACCATACATGAAAAGCCCAAATTCTAAAGGCATACATCCTACACAAGCAACCATTTAGGCACAAACCTTCCAAATCAATCTCATTGAAACCGAAACATGATTCAACAACATCATCAACATAAAAACATCCTTGTCCAAACATAAACGAACACATACACAATAACCCGAGAGATTCTACCCCATTGCCTTTATTAACTATAACTATTCACCGAGACATACATCTCAAGTGGAGTCCACCTTGAATCCCTTGCTCCTTGCTGTCCAAACTTCAAGAATCTGCATTGATGGACAAAAAGGAGCGTAAGCACATAATGCTTAGTGAGGAATGCTCAAAACCAAAACACCATCAATGCAGCGGGTCATAGAACACTTTTTAAAACAAACCCGATTTGTTTACCAAAGCCATGTTTGAAAACCCTCTTCAACAACAAGCTCAAAACCATGCATTGCACATACATGAAAACCAACCCTTAGCTCAACAAGCTAAGAAAACCTTTTAAAAAGCACAATTGCCAAAACCACCAATTTAACCACGCCATGCATAAGCACATATGCAAGTTAAATTCAAACCTTGAAAAACTCCTCCACTCATAACATACTTTACCATGCTTGAATGCCATACCAAGCAAGAAACCATTTAAAAACTATCACTCAAACAATCCAATACATGCATTAAATAAAGGCAACATATATGAACCACAACATCATCATCACATGCCTTTAAAAACAAGTCTTAACAAGACTCCAATGCACTAAAGATATTTCATGCTCACATGCATCATTTTCCAAATGATAATCAACACTTGTTCAACTTAACAAGTAAACATGCATTCACAAGCATTATACACTTTCCATGCAACCATGAATCTTTTCAAGCATCTCATGCTTCACATGCAATTATGCATCATTTCAAGCATCCCATGCTTCATCACAATCAAGAACATCATATTGGCCTTCAAGTGATCAACCACATTCACTTTTCAACTCAACACCCAATCGGATACGCGGATTCCGAGCGTTGTCCCTACGCTCCATACACCCTACCAATCCAAGGTCTCCCAAATGGACTTTTAAACACCATTTGACCTCAACATCCTAAGGTTCCCATGTATGGACTTTTAAACACCATACAACCTTAGCTTTCCCGAGGTTCCCATGTATGGACTTTCAAACACCATACAACCTCAACTTTTCCCCAAGGTTCCCATGTATGGACTTTCAAACACCATACAACCTTGACATGCACAAGGTTCCCATGTATGGACTTTCAAACACCATACAACCTTTGCATTCACCGATTGGTAGTTGTATAACATCACTAACGAGATCCAGGACACCCTACACAAGATCCACACATGGACTTAACACCGCCATTGTGATCTCAACAAGCACAAGGTTCCCACATATGGACTTTTAAACACCATATAACCTTTGCTCAACCAAGGTCCTCGAATGGGCAACACCTCCATTATGACCTCAACCATCTCGTTAGGATACTTGAAGGGAGTTTACCGGTCCACTCTTGACCACTCCACCTCCAAGGCGACTTAATTCACGGTGCACCCAATCCTATAGCCGGCTAACTATATCCGATCAAAGAACCAAGAACCACTTACATCACTTGCCAATATAACCACCTTACCACATTAGTCCAATGTTTCACATGCATAACCATAATGCAAAAACCATCATTTACCAACATTAATTCACTGTTTTAAAGCATTAAACAAAGCCATTGAACAACATGCAACACCATGCATCAAAACCACATTTTCAATGTATAAAACCAAGGATCTCTTACCTTGAGCATCCTTCACATATGGCTTTCAAAACCAGCATTAAACCATGCTAAAATATGCTTTCAAAACAGATTTAAACCATGCAAATCACATGCATTTCAATCATCAACCACAATTGCTTAAAAGCCAATTTCACAATCATAATTCAAGAGCGAAAATCCATTCACTTACTCTTGAGCTTAGCAAAGTTGTTTAGACTTACACTAAGCTCCCAAAAACCTTCGAACCTTGGTTTAAAAGCTGAAAACCCAACTTCACTCACCGATAACCAAAACAAGGCTAGCCAACAAGCCTTCCAAGCATCCGAAACCTTCCGCAACACCTCTAAAGCTCACGAATCAAACTCCCCTGTTTCAAGCACACAACAACAGAAGATCAATGCATCATTATGCATTAAAAACACCAGCAACACAACACAACTCGCTGCTCATCACAAATCCAACAATTCGGCTACCAAACACAACCGAAATCACCTCCAAACACTTCCAAAACTTAACCCAGCCAAGATCCATCACTTCTAACCACTTTTAAACATCAATTAACATCCAAAATAATCACAAACACGTCCTTATACCTCCAGGTATAACAGATCACCAAAACACTCCAAAAACAACCAAAAACTCAAGCAAAACTTAGGAAATTCAACCTATCCGGTATTGCATTAATTAAACCTCAACTTCTAATCAATTTAGCATTCATTAAACATCATTTTGACACTTCAAAACCCTGCTTAAACAGATCATACGAAAATTCCACCAAAATCACCAAATCTTACATTTTAGCCAAAATCAAGATTTCAATTGAAAAGCCTTTAACAAATCATAAATCAAGGATTGAGAACTTGGGAATTTCAATAAAGAACTTGAAGTTCAGAGGAGAAGGACGTTCTTACCTCCAAACTTGAGTTTCTCCTTTTTAGAGCCAAAAAGCTTGATGAAACAACTTGCAAATTGAGAGGTTTTGTTGATGAGATGATTAGGAATCAAATGAGAGTTGAAATGAGTGATTTAGATTGACAAAATCAAAGAAGAAAATCTGGAGAATGTGTTTGGGTTGAGAGAAAATGAGAGAAAAGGAAAATTGAGAGAAAATAGAAAAGTTAGTTATAAAATGATAAAATGATTTCCCTCCACATTTCATAAACTTTAAAATTAGAATAAAGCCTTAAAATATCTTAGAAAAATCTGGAGAAACTCTTTTTGTAATATTAGCTCCTTAAAGATTCAAAGTTTCAATCCTTTATAAAACTGTCACCGAACTTTCAAAAATTACATTTTGGTCACTAGCCAAAATGTCAACCTTCCGAACCTCATTTTCCAAAATTGATTTCACAGTTCACTTAATTATATTAAAAGATGATTTTAGGACATTTTTCCATATTTTTAATGCAACCCGAACTAGGCTTTCCTAAATTCACTCTTATATATTCGATCAGTACTTTGACCGAACCGGTCAACGCCCAAAACTTCTGAACCCAAAACCGGGGCGTTACATTTAAAAAGGTTTTTGGCAAAGTTTGGAATCCTTTAAAGTAGTCAAACCTGGCTTTTAAGCACTACCGTACCGATACGGTATACCATGTATCGATACCTTTTTACTCCAGATTTGATTCTACCAAAACTCATACCGATACAGGCTTGCATGTATCGATACGGAGATGGGTTGTACCAATACCCCTTTAAAGCATACCGATCCCTACTTTAACAACCCCTAACGGCTATTTCCCAACGGTCTTTTAAAGTGCAGACCGTATCGATACACTCCCTAGCATATCGATACGCATAGGCTGGCTAGAGCCCAACGACTAGTTCTTAAGAAGGGCGTACCGATACGGGTACCCGTGTACCGATACGGTAGGCACTAGAACTACAATTAATGTGGGAAATAAAGACCCCAACGGCTCCAAAACATTCCCAACGGCTAGTAAGGCTACAAACTCAATTGAGACTATAAATTGAAGGTTGGAACACTTGAAGATGATTAGAGACTACATTCAAGCAACATGATCAAGAGAAATAGAGTCTAAATCAAGATTTTACCTTTCTCTTGTACATAGTCTAAGAAGAGTGCTTTATTGTAAATTCTTTGTACACTCTTGTGAGCTTAAATTGTGTAAACACCAATCTTGTGAGGTATTTAGTTTACCCAAAAAAATCCCTTGTAAAAGGAGAGGTTCTAGTTTAGCCTTGAGAGAAAAACTAGAGTTCATTCTATCTTAGCCAAGTCCAAAAGATAGGGTTGTAACGGTTTCCTCCTAAACTGGGAAAACGAGACGAATTTATTGTTGAGTGAATTGGGAAATCCTTAGTGGTGTATTAAGATAGTGGATGTAGGTGCTTGTTAGAAGGCCGAACCACTCTAAAATCATTGTGTCACTTGTCTACCTTTATTTCGATTTTAGCGAATTCAACCACCAAACATTTACAATCCTCCTTAACGGTTTGGGTGATGGATTCGAGCGTCCCGAAAATCTAGACAATTGGTATCAGAGCCTCGTCTCCATCGAAAGACTAACATCCGGGGGTAAAGATCATTTGCTCGAAGTCCACCGTTCAAGAAAATGACAAGATTTGAAGAAGGCCACTCTATCTCGTGTCCTCCGCTCTTCGAAGGAGAAGCATACTTCCAATGGGCAAATATCATGAAATTCTTCATCAAGTCTCAAGACTATGAGGTTTTGGACATCATTGAAGATGGGTACTTGGAAGCTTCGAAAAAGAAGAAAAAGAAAAAGGAGTGTCAACGAGACGAAGGAAAAGCTAAACACCAAGGCGATGCACATTCTCTATTGTGGCCTTAACGAAGAAGTTTCCAAAAGGATCTCCACATGCAAAAGTGCCAATGAATTAAGGGAGAAACTTGAGAAGCTTTATGGCAACAAGAAGAGAGAAAAGAAAGATGATGATCAATCATGTACAAACCTTCTCTCCAATCCAAAGGTTGATGGTGTTTTGGCTCTCGATGAGCCTACGGTATCTTCTAACTCAAATGAGCTTAATTCTTACTCTTTCGATGAATTATTTTTGGAATTTGAGACCATGAATTCCAAATTTAAGAAAATGATTTCAAAACTTGAATTTGAAAATGATTTTCTTTTGAAAACAAAAGTGAATTTTGAAAATAAAAATGAAATTTTGAAAAATGATTTAGAGTCCTCAAAAACAAGTAAAGATGTTTTAGAAAAAGAAAATCTTGATTTGAAAGTTAAGCTTGAAAGCTTAACAAAAGAAAAAGAAATTGTTTTCAATAATTTATCTTGTCACATAATGGCAAAAAGCTCACATTGCTATTATCATGGTCATTCCTTACATACTTGTCCTACTAGGAAGAGAAAATTTTATAGGATTGGACAAGTATGGGTTCCCAAGGGAACTAAAGACATTGTGACTAACATAAATGGATCCAAAGCAATTTGGATACCAAAAATCAAGTGATTGTCTTTTGTAGGTGTGTTGCAGCAATGGCAAGCAAAGAAAAATCAGAGATGTTGTAACCCCCTTAGCCCGACCTAGACGCTAGACCCAAACTACGAAGATTACACGGGGAAAACCAAAGTCAACTCGAAAGTCAACCTTGATTAACGACCCTTTATAAAATAGGCCTTCTCATGACATCAATGCACTTTTGAAACCTCGTGCACATATGCATCAATATTCAACAGCAAATAAACCTTTGCTCATGCTTTAACAAGCATCACATGCATTCATGCATCATACATATATTTCTCATGCACTCTTGCATCTCTTACAAGCATCTCATGCTTCACTTAGATCATTTACATTATATTGACTTTCAAGTGATAGTTCACAAATCCTTTCAACACAAGACACAATCCGATACGCGGATTACAAGCGTTGTCCCTCACGCTTCATACAAACTACCGGACTACACAAGGTGAAGACAAATGGAACAATCACAACCCCTCAACACCCGTGATGGAGACTAATGGCACAATCACAACCCCTCAACATCACTCATCGGTAGTTGTATAATTCCACTAACGAGAGTATGGGACACATACACAAGGGACTAACCATTCACCGTTGTGATCTTAACCTCAATCGTTAGGGTACTTGGATGGAGATTACGGCACAATCACAACCCCTCAACATCCAAGGCGACTTTATTCACGGTGCACCCAATCCTATAGCCGGCTAACTATATCCGATTAAAGTAACAAAAAACCATTTTCATCACTTGCCAACATAATCATTCATCCACATTAATCCACTATTTTTAGCATAACCAAAATGTCATTTATACAGGCACACATGCTTAACATCATATGCATTTTCATATGAAAACCAATGATCACTTACCTAGTGCATCCTTAACATAACGATTGTTGAGTGTGCAAAAGTTCTACTTTTTACCCCTTATTTAACCCATATTTTTGCTGCATTCAAGCATAATTTACTGCATTTAGGTAAAGTTTCACATATACTTCACAATTATATAAAATGGCACATTTGCTACTAATTTTGGCTACTTTTGCAGGTAGCTGTTGTGGCAGACTCAGAACAGTGAAGGAGCAGAGCTGGAACACAGGACTGGAGTCAAGAAGGAGGACGCTGTCGTGGCAACCATGACGACAGTAATGGTGAAAGGGAAAAGTGAAGTGGAGCTCGACAGATAGAGGAATTTAAGCCGGTCTGTCGTGGACCACTCCTATATTTTTCTGAGCCCTAGATCAGAATGAAGGCCAAGCCCAAAGTTCAAGGGAGAAACCCAAAGCAAGAAAAGAGGACGAATTAAAGGAATCTACTCAGGAGATTTAATCTTAATTAGAGTTGTACTTTAGTTTGAACTTGTATTCTTACCTTATTAGAAAACTTGAACCCAAGGCCTATATAAAGGCATGTAATTCGACCTAGGGAAGGATATCTCATTCTCTAGTCGTCTTCCCAAAAACCCTTGTCGTTTTCCCCCTTTTCATCATGTTCTAAACATCCCCTAGGGCTAAGGGTTGATTCTGTAAGGTAGTTGCAAGGACTATACTCTTTTTAGGAATTTTATGTTCATTGAAATAAAACTTCAAGTTTGCTTATTCTGGTTTCAACATCTTGCAAGAGTATCAAGAGAGGATTGTGAGATTATTTGTTTACTTAATATCGGGAGAGTTAAGTACACGATAGGAGTAAGTGCGGGTTCTCCAGTTTATGGTTGAACTATCTCGGACCTAGGGATAGGGCGAGGTTATGTGGCCAAGGAAGAATTCAACAACATTGGTGTTCACCCTTTGATTCACGCCGGGAGGTATCATCCGAGAAGTGTCATCAACAGTACTTGGACCTAGGGATAGGACAAGTCACAACAGGGATTCTTGCCAAGCTTGAAGTACAGAGTTGTGTGATCGCTGCCGTGACAACAACACACTGCTGCCGCGACAGGGACGACGACAGAACATGAGTTCTTATACAATACAACACATGCACTACCGAGGAAATCAATACCGACCTATATCTTAACCCTGAATCTTTTTATCTTTTATAATTAGTATTCTTCAATATTATTCCCCAATAATCTAAACTATTTTCTTTCTCTCTTGTGCAGCAATGCAAGGATAAAGCTATTTCCAGTCTTTGTGGATTCGACATATGATACTTTAAGTATCACTTTACTACTTGCGTCGTATACACTTGCACTACATTGCGATAGGACTTTTGACACGCAACAAGTTTTTGGCCCCGTTGCCGGGGACTGGCAACATATCTTTACCCTTACCTTTACTGCACTTTCTTTTTAATTTTTCTGTTTTTATTATGACTGTTTACCCTGTGCCTTTCAAAAGGTTTTTCGTTTTCTTATGCGCAGATCAAGACGAGGCAAAGAACCTGAGTACAAACTAGATCCTGAAATCGAACGCTCGTGCAACCTTAGAAACCGAGTCCGTCTTTTGATAGCCAAAAACGATTATCTTGAGGAACAGTTAGAAGCTATGCATAACGGAGGAAACAACCCGAGGAATCCTTAAGATCCTGAAGATCCTCTCGTCGATGAAGGGAATGGACAACCGGCCGCTACCATGGCCGCACGACGGTCCTGCCGTGATTACATGGTCAACGATCATTTGGAATTGGAGACCACCCTGCCAGACGTGGAAGCTAAAAATTTCGAGCTGAAACCTGTGATGTTCAGCATGATCAACTCCGCTGGTCAATTTAGTGGTGCGCTACAGAGGATGCCCGAGAACATCTGAAAACGTTCCAAGAAATCTGTGGATCATTTAGATTACCAGGAGTAAACCCGGAAATACTAAGACTCCGGTTATTTTTTCATTCACTGAGGGACAGAGCGAAAACTTGGTAGAATAAACTAACGTCGGGTTCAATACGAACTTGGGCAGATCTCACTCGTGAATTTTTATCTCGTTTTAATCCTTCCCATTTATTTGAGCGATTACGTAATGAAATTGCTACTTTTCAACAGGAAGATGACGAGCCAATGCACGAGGCATGGGACAGGTTTACCACTCTTCTAAGGAATTGCCTGATGCACGGATTCCCCGTATGGAATCAAGTTATCAAATTCTATAATGCTGCCAACACACACACCCAGATAAGAATAGATTCAGCAGTAAATGGATTGTTGTTGGACAAAGATCCAGACGAAGCCATGGTAGTATTGAAAAATCTAGTAAAGAATGAAGAGCAATTTCCCACAGTGAGGAGAGGCAAACGAGTGCTAGCTGTGAAAGACTATGAAGCCGACAATTCCCTAAAGACACAGGTTGTGTACCTCACAAAGGTAGTAGAAAATTTGCTAAAGAAAGATTCAAAACCTGTGTACTCTGCAGAAGAGGTATGTGAAACTTGCAGTGGGAATCACAGTTCGGAAGACTGCCCGTTACAGCTAGAGGAAGGGATGTATGTTGGAAATTACAACAGGCCGAGAAATTACGACTCCAACGATTACAATCACAACTGGAGGAAAGATCCTAAGTTCTCTTGGAGCAATCCAAACAACGCACTAAATCCTCAAGTGCAGAACACTCAAAACCAGGGGGCACCCAGAATCCTGACACGGCAGCAACCGCAACAATAGCCGACAGCCGCACCTAGTATACTGGAGCAGACTTTGGCCACATTCATGTCACAGACAGGAGCTTACATGGAAAATGTGGATCACTTCGTCAAGAAGACTTGGTCATTCATGGACAAAACAAATATGAGAATGACTAACCATGAGGCTACACTGAAATCACTGGAGACACAGATGGGTCAGGTTTCCCATCATATTAAGCCAAGGCAAAACGGAGGATTCCCAAGCAATACTGAGGTCACTAGACAACCCACACATGAGCAGTGCAAAGCTATTACAACTAGGAGTGGGAAACAACTGCAAGGGCCAGAATTGAAAGCCGTACCGATTGAGGAAACAACCTTAGAAACTCCTGCCGCGAACACTGCTCCGAAAGAAGAGGAGAAACCTGCTGCCGCCATACCTGTCACGGCAGCAGAAGGGACAGAGGATAAAGACAAAGATGCTGAAGACCCTAAGCTTCCTCAGATCCGGATACCATGTGAAGGACGATGGGAAGATTACCGTCCTCCACCTCCTTTCGCACAGCGGTTACAAAAGCAGAAACAAGAATACCAGCTCAAAAAGATCTATGATATTTTTAAGCAGGTTCACATCAATATACCGATATTACAGGCCATCAAGCAAATGTCCGGTTGTGAGAAATGTCTCAAGGATGCTATGTCGAAAAGATCCAAACTTGGGGAATTCGAAACGGTAAAAATGACAGAGGGATGCATGACTATTCTGCATAGGCATCCACCCTAGAAAAAGAAGGATCCTAGGAGCTTCATCATACTGTGCATAATTGGTGATAAATTCGTGGGTAAGGCACTTTGTGATCCATATGCTAGTATAAATTTAATGTCAAAATCTGTGTTTCAGAAATTAGGTATTGGACGAGCACGACCCACGATAATTATGCTGCAGCTGGCAGACCGCTCTTACGTACAACCAGAAGGGAAGATCGAAGATATTCTGGTAAGAGTGGATAAGTTCATTTTTCCTGCTGACTTTCTTGTTTTACATTGTGAAGCAGACAAGAACGCACCAATCATCCTGGGGAGACCCCTCCTAGCCACAGACAGATCACTGATTGATGTAGAGAAGGGAGAACTAACAATGAGAGTAAATGATCAAGATATCAAGCTCAATGTTTTCCAAGCGATCAAACATGTTGATGCAGAAGAAGAATGCAAGGCCATCACTGAAGTAATCCTTGACCAACCCTGCATCAGGTCGAGCTGCCATGACATCAAATTTAGGCACTGCCACAACAGCCATCTGGAAGACTGTCACGGAAGCAATGACGACAACAACTCCTCCGATTCAGACATATCCGACACTGTAGGTCATGAGGAGGTAAATTGGATAGGAAATCGTCCAGGTAAGTTATTCGAGCCCCTAAACTATACCTCGAATGAACACATAATCCAAAAGCCTTCAAATGTATAACCATCTGTTTTAGATCTTAAGCCCCTGCCAGGGTAGCTTAAATATGTTTTTCTTGGTTTAAATGATACATTGCCCGTAATCATTTCTTCCAAGTTAATGCAGAAACAGGAACAACGGCTAATTGGGATGCTACAACAGCATAAAAAGGCTATTGGATGGACGATAGCTGACATCCAAGGCATCAGTCCGGCACTATGCATGCACAAAATTCTCCTAGAGGATGATCATAAGCCGACCATTGATGCTCAGAGACGTTTGAACGACGCTATGCGAGAAGTGGTGAGAAAAGAAATTATCAAATGGCTTGACGCTGGGATAATTTATGCCATCTCGGATAGTAAGTGGGTGAGCCCGGTGCAGTGTGTTCCTAAAAAGGGAGGAATAACCGTGGTGACCAATGAAGAGAATGAACTAATCCCAACCAGGACTGTGACCGGTTGGAGGGTTTGTATGGATTACCGGAAACATAACAAAGCTACCCGGAAAGACCATTTTCCCCTACCTTTTATTGATCAAATACTTGATAGATTAGCGGGGAAACCTTATTATTGTTTTCTTGATGGTTACTCAGGTTATAACCAGATAGCTATCGCACCGGAGGATCAAGAGAAAACGACGTTTACTTGCCCATACGGCACTTATGCTTTTCGGAGGATGCCATTTGGATTATGCAACGCACCAACAACCTTCCAAAGGTGTATGATGGCAATATTCTCCGACATGGTGGAGGACTTCCTGGAAATATTCATGGACGATTTTTCTATTTTTGGAGACAGTTTTGAAGGTTGTTTAGGGACATAGAGGTCGATAGAGCAAAGATAGAAGTGATTGAAAAGCTGCCGCCACCCACCACAGTCAAGGGAATTCGAAGTTTCTTAGGGCATGCTGGGTTTTATCGAAGATTTATTGCAAATTTCTCGAAGATTACCAAGCCTTTATGCCACTTGTTAGAACAGAATCGTCCCTTTGACTTCAATACTGAATGTACTGAGACATTTAGAATCCTGAAAGAAAAACTGGTAACAGCCCCGATTGTACAGCCACCAGACTGGAGTTTGCCATTTGAAATTATGTGTGATGCCAGTGACTACGTTGTAGGGGCAGCACTTGGGCAGAGGAAGGACAAGCTTTTCTACGTAATTTACTACGCCAGCAAAACACTAAACGATGCCCAAGTAAATTACACCACAATAGAAAAGGAACTATTAGCAGTGGTGTTCTCGATTGACAAGTTTCGTTCATACATACTTGGAACGAAGGTGGTGGTCCATACAGACCATTTAGCACTGAAGTATATGTTCGCTAAAAAAGATCCAAAACCTAGACTAATACGTTGGATTCTGCTGCTGCAAGAGTTTGACATTGAAATCAAGGATAAAAAGGGGACAAAAAACCAAGTCGCATACCACTTGTCAAGATTAGAGA
The DNA here is from genome assembly GCA_030270665.1 of Hibiscus trionum. Lineage (NCBI taxonomy): Eukaryota > Viridiplantae > Streptophyta > Magnoliopsida > Malvales > Malvaceae > Hibiscus > Hibiscus trionum. The sequence goes on along the minus strand of BSYR01000026.1, from coordinate 30,435,093 downwards.
TGGGAAAGAGTCTACCGAAAAACAAGACATACTGGAGACCTTCCCTGACGAGTAGTTGTTCGCTGCAACAAGCACTACCGCGACATCCATGGCAGCAGGTAAGTTTTCTGAACTTCCTTGGTACGTTGATCTTGTTAATTACATAGTTAGCGGAGTACTACCTCCTGAACTTAATTACCAAGCAAGGAAGAGGTTCCAAAATGATGCAAAACATTATTATTGGGACGAACCTCTTCTTTTAAACATTGTGCAGATCAAATTATCAGGAGGTGTGTACCACAGGATGAGCAAGAAGATGTGCTACACCACTGCCATGCTTCCCCATATTGAGGAAACTTAGGTGGAAACAAAACCGCTGCCAAGATTTTGCAATCTGGTTTCTATTGGCCCTCACTGTTCAAGGATGCCCAAGCATTCTACAAAGGTTGTGATAAGTGCCAACGGACTGGGAACATCTCAAGAAGACATGAGATGCCACTGCAAAAACATCTTAGAAGTCGAAATCTTCAATGTTTGGGGGATTGATTTCATGGGACCATTCCCATCATCATGTGGGAACCTCTACATCCTACTGGCAGTGGATTATGTATCCAAATGGGTGGAAGCGATCGCCACGCAGAAAAATGATGCCAAGAACGTTAAGAGATTTCTGCACAAAAACATTTTCTCCAGGTTTGGAATACCTAAGGCTGTCATCAGTGATGAAGGGAGACATTTCGATAATAGGGTAATCGCTGTTGCCTTAAGAAAATACGGTGTAAAGCACCGGATTGCAACAGCATATCACCCTTAAACCAATGGATAGACCGAAATATCCAACCGGCAAGTAAAGAACATTCTTGAGAAGATGGTTAAACCTACTCGAAAGGACTGATCTTTACACCTCAATGATGCACTCTGGGCCTATAGAACAGCATTCAAAACACCATTGGGAATGTCACCCTACATGCTTATATATGGGAAAACATGTCACTTACCTGTAGAGATAGAGCACAGAGCTTACTGGGCTATCAAGGCAGTAAACATGGACTTAGACAAGGCAGGACAGAAGAGGCTACTTGACTTGAACGAAATTGAAGAAATTCGAGCAATGGCCTACGACAAACGCAAATATTTACAGAGCTTGTGTTGTTGTTTAACTCTAGGTTGAAACTTTTCCCAGGAAAGCTCAAATCTAGATGGTCCGGCCCTTTCCAAGTTGTGCATGTTTTTCCCCATGGTGCCATCACGATTAAATCCTTAAAAGACGAGCACCAATTCAAGGTCAACAGACAGAGGCTAAAGCATTATAAAGGGGACTGAAGCCCCAATGATGCAAGAAGTAGTTACTTTAGGAGATACCCCTCAAGGCATCCCTAATTTAACTTAGTTTTTTTATTTTATTATTTTATTTATTTATTAGGTTTTAAGAATTATTTTATTTTATTTTACTTTTAGGAACTAAGGTTTTATTTTAATTATTTTTAAGAAATAAGGGAAACAAGGAGAGGAGAAGAAGTGAACCAGCCCACCATTTCCACAACAGCCCCAAAAGCCCAAAGGATGAGTATGTCGTCACAGCCTGTCAACAGCTGTCGCAACAGACGCGGAAAATACAACCTATCACCACGTTGTCGCGCAAGACACAGAAACGTGTAACGGACGCGCAACAGACATAGAAACGCGTGACAGACGCATCAGAAACCGCGTAACAGCTGGCTCTGTTATTCACGCCTGCCGTTACAGCTCCAAAGGGCAGAAAATTATTCATCTATATAAACCCCCATTCACTATTCATTTTTCACCTCACTTTTACTCTCTCAACTCGCTTCCTCTAGATCTCAAATTTCTCTTTACTTTCCACAGCCGTGCAACCATGACTAGCAGACAAACTCGCAGAAGTGCTCCCTCCAACTCTGCTGCAGCATTGAGCACAACTAGCCACAGTGCCATCCCATACCGCTTCGCCTCCACCGACTCTACCGGTAGATACTACAGCTCCTTCTAGAAGAGGGAGATGTCGGAAGAACGAGGGTTTCTCTTCACCAAGCCCACGGGAGACCTAGGCCTTGAACCATTCATCGCACGAAAGATTCATGCCCTGAAGTGACAGCGGTTTCCTACCCAGCCGGAAGAAATGAACGTCATGCTGGTCCGAGAATTTTATGCTGCCGTCGACAGCAAGGATACCACGACTGTGACAGTACGAGGTAAAGAACTTACTTTTGAGCCTTCCTACATTAACACCCTCTACGGCCTCCATGTCAGAAAAAGGCAGGATGCCCACAAGCAGTTCGTCGAGAGTCTGTCACGGACAGACTAGGATGCGGTGATGGAAGACTTAGGACAGTGAAAGAGCAGAGCTGGAACACAGGACTGGAGTCAAGAAGGAGGACGCTGCCGTAGCCACTGCCGTGGCAGCCATGACGACATCAATGGTGAAAGGGAAAAGTGAAGTGGAGCTCGACAGATAGAGGAATTTAAGACGGTCTGTCGTGGACCACTCCTATATTTTTCTGAGTCCTAGATCAGAATGAAGGCCAAGCCTAAAGTTTAAGAAAGAAACCCAAAGAAAGAAAAGAGGACGAATTAAAGGAATCTACTCAGGAGATTTAATCTTAATTAGAGTTGTACTTTAGTTTGAACTTGGATTCTTACCTTATTAGAAAACTTGAACCCAAGGCCTATATAAAGGCATGTAATTCGACCTAGGGAAGGATATCTCATTCTCTAGCCGTCTTCCCCAAAACCCTTATTGTTTTCCCCCTTTTCATCATGTTCTAAACTTCCCCTAGGGCTAAGGGTTGATTATGTAAAGTAGTTGCAAGGACTATATTGTTTTTAGGAATTTTCTGTTCATTGAAATAAAACTTCAAGTTTGCTTATTCTGGTTTCAACATCTTGCAAGAGTATCGGGAGAGCATTGTGAGATTATTTATTTACTTAATATCGAGAGAGTTAAGTATACGAAGGAATAAGTGCGGGTTCTCTAGTTTATGGTTGAACTATCTCGGACCTAGGGATAGGACGAGGTTAAGTGGCTAAGGAAGATTTCAACAACATTGGTGTTCACCCTTTGATTCACGCCGGGAGGTAACATCTGAGAAGTTTCATCAACAGTACTTGGACCTAGGGATAGGACAAGTCACAGCAGGGATTCTTGCCAAGCTTGAAGTACAAAGTTGTGTGATAGTTGTCGCGACAACAACAGACTGCTGCCGCGACAGGTGCTGCCGCGACAGGGACGACGACAGAACATGAGTTCTTATACTGTACAACACATGCACTACCGAGCAAATTAATACCGGCCTATCTCTTAACCCTGAATCTTTTTATCTTTTATAATCAGTATTCTTCAATATTATTCCCCAATAATCTAAACTCTTTTCTTTCTCTCTTGTGTAGCAATCCAAGGATAAAGCTATTTCCAGCCCCTGTGGATTCGACATCAGATACTTTAAGTATCACTTTACTACTTGTGTCGTGTACACTTGCACTACATTGCGATAGGACTTTTGACATGCAACAATGACATTAAAATCCAACATTTAAACCATGCTTAAACATGCTTAAAACAGTAATTAATAACACAACCATCTCAATTGCATTTAAAACAAAAATGTAGCACTATCCAAGAGAAATTCAATTCACTTACTCTTGAGCTTAGCTAAGTGTTTCAAACTCACACTATGCTCCCAAAACCACGTTCAACACGTTTCTAAGCTGGAAAACTCTTTTCCACTCACCGATTACGTTTCTCCTTGCTCGCCGAAACACTATCTAAGCTTCCAGCACTTCCGGATCAAAACCAAATGTGTCCGAAGATGTCTCCCCTATTTGTAACACATAAGAGCAGCTGATTAATGCTTCATCATGCATTAAAATCATCAGCCACACATCTAAACTCGCTGCTCTACTCAAAATCCACATTTCGGCTACCAAACACAACCGAAACAATCTCCAAACACTCCCAAATCAAAGCCCAGCCAAGATCTATCACCTCCAATCATTTCTAAACATCAATTAACATCAAAAACCACCATAAACTCGTCCTTATACCTCCAGCTATGACAGAACACCGAAATCACCCCAAAAACCATTATTCTAGCATACAAAACTTAGGAATCCAAGCCTATTCAGGATTTGATTGATAAAACCACATTTGTAACATCAATTAACATCCAAAATACATTACAAAACCACCTCAAAACAGAGCCTAACCATTCACCACGAAAATCTTCAAGATCTCTTCAAAAATCTTGAGTTTTAATACAATTTCTTGATTCTAAAATTGAAACCACTCAAAACCCATTAACAAAGGATTGAAAACTTGGGAATTTCAGTAAAGAATTGATCATTAGATGAGAAGGAAGAAGCTTACCTCTAATGGAGGATTTCTCCTTGAATTGGGCAAGTTTTCCTTGAAAATTCCAATGTAAAAACAAGAGGATTTGATGAAGAAATGATCAAGAATCAAAAGGAGATTAAAATCTCATCAAATGGAGTGAAAATCAAAGGATATTTGCTGGAGAAAATGTGTTTGGCTGAAAAGAGTTTGAGAGAAAATGAAATGAGAGAAAATTGATGAAAAGTAGTTATGAAAAGTCAAAGGTAGTTTCCTTTTAATTAACCTTTATTTCCTTTAATTAAAATATTATTAAAATCACCCAAATTAAAGAAAAATCTGATGAAAAACATTTAGGTAAATTTACCTCCTTAAAGATTCAAAGCTTCAATCCTTTACAAAACAGTCACTATTCCACTTTTGTAAAAACGACAATTTGGTCACTACACCGAAATGTAGTATTTCCAAACCTTATTTTGTAAAATTGATTTCACCATAATCATTCATATATTAAATGGGGATTTTTAGATATTTTTCCATATTTTCAATACATCCCGAACTAGGTGTTCCCTAAATCTCCCTTTAAGATTCGGACTGTTCTCAATCGGTCCGGTTCGAACTCTAAAACATCTAGGCCCAAAATCGGGGCATTAAAACTCTCCCCCACTTAGGAAATTTCATCCTCGAAATTCTTACCTAATGGAAAGAGATGCGGAAATTGCCTCAGCATGTCCGCCTTGCTTTCCCACGTGGCTATCTCAACTCCCCGATGTCGCCACAACACTTTCACAAGTTCCATCGTCTTGCCACGAAGAACTTTGCTACTTACATCTAGGACTCTCACTGGTTCCTCATCATATGACAAATCTGGATTCATGTAACCCCCTTAGCCCGGTCTAGACGGTTGACCCAAACTACGAAGATTACATGGGGAAAACCAAAGTCAACCCGAAAGTCAACCTTGATTAACAACCCTTTTTTTCTTTTTAAACTTCTCTAAATGCGCATTAAACCTATGTGAAAGCCCAAGAACCTTGGAAGAGAAAAACACAGCGATCAGAAACGTTTAAGGACTCAATTGCAAGAAATACACTTTTAGGGACCAAAATGTAAATTTTGGAAAATAAAAGGACTTTCAAGATTTTGTTTTACCAAACCTCAACTAATCATATTACAAGCCTCTCTTCCAAATTTCAGCTTAAAAAGACATCTCAAGCTCAAGAAATTGCAATTACAACTTTCAGGACTAAAATGTAAAGCATGCAAATCTGTCCAACGGTCACCCGTTTCGAAACACTGACACCCGTATAGAAACACACGTGTCGTACGCCCCTATCGAAACGGGGTTGACCGTTTCGATACGTGGGTATGTTCCGAAACTAGTTCAGAAACGGACACCTCTAGTAGCCAAAGTGTTTCGAAGCACCTCTAGCCGTTCTGAAACGCCCAGGCCATTTCATGCACCCGTTTCGAAACAGCCAAGGGTGTTTCGTTACACCCTGCCCAGAAACAGCAGAAAATTATGGTCTTACACATCCAAACACGATCAAACATACTTTAAACCATTCCTCAACATATCAACAACATGCTAAGCATCATAACTACCAAATTGCATTAAAAACTAGATACAAATCAAACCTTAGGTGCACCAACTCATTTATCACATCCAACGCATGATCTTGCTTTTAATCAAAGAGCATAACATATCAAATTATGAAGAAGATGATTCAAATATGGCAAATCGATCAACAACAAAGTTCAAACCATAAACCGAACATGGTCAACATACACAATTTCATTACACATCAATATAAAAGACTCTCCCCCCATTGCCTTTATTATCTATAGCTATGAACCAAGACATACTTCTAAAGTGGAGCTCTTCTTGAATCCCTTGCTTCTTGCTGTCCCAACTTCAAATATCTGCATTGATGGACAAAAAGGAGCGTAAGCACATAATGCTTAGTGAGGAATGCTCAAAACCATTACACCATCAATGCAGCGAATCATAAAACCTTCTTTAAATGTAGATACAATTCAATGAACCCAAGCATTGTTTGAAAACCTCCTTTGAAAACAACATTGCTTTAAATCATGCATTGCTCAACATGAAAACCAACCTTTAACTTTGAAATGCTAAACAACTCACCCCAAACCACATTCTTGCAAATACTATCATTCAAACCTTTCCATGCATGATCGCTTCATGCAAAGTTTAACTCAATTTCCTTGGAAAACACTTCCACTTCACACCACACTTTTCTCATGCTTGATGATCATTTCAAAGCAAAATACCTTTTGAAAACCAATTGTTCCTACTATCTATCTCATGCATTCAACAAATGCAAAACACATGAACTACAAAAGCAACATTTGCATTACATGCCTTTTTAAAACAAGCCTTCACAAGACTTCAATGCACTAAAGAGATTCTATGCCCATATGCACCATTCACAATAGAAGATATACACTTGCTTATGCTTAACAAGTATCACATGCATTCTTGCATCATTTACATATTTCCCATGCAACATTGCATCATTTTCAAGCATGTCTCGCTTCATTACATTCAAATACATTATATTGGCTTTCAAGTGATAGTTCACAAACCATTTCAACACAAGACACAATCGGATACGCGGATTACAAGCGTTGTCCCACACGCTTCATACACACTACCAGCTTACAAGGTGGAGTTTATCGGTACAATCACAACCCCTCAACACCCGTGATGGAGTTTAACAGTACAATCACAACCCCTCAACATCACTCATCGGTAGTTGTATAACCCACTAACGAGAGTACGGGACACATAACACAAGACCCATCCACGGAATTTTAACCACCATTGTGATCTTACCAAGATCCACACACAGACTTTTAACCACCGTTGTGATCTTACCAATATCCACACATGGACTTTTAACCACCGTTGTGCTTTTACCAAGATCCACACACGGACTTTTAACCACCGTTGTGATCTTACCTCTCTCGTTAGGATACTTGGATGGAGTTTACGGTACAATCAAAACCCCTCAACATCGAAGGCGACTTTACTTACGGTGCACCCAATCCTATAGCCGGCTAACTATATCCGATTCAAGTACTTAAAAACAATTCATCACTTGCCAATATACATCAAATACCATCATCAATTCACTGTTTAAAGCATTAAACAAAGCCATTAAACACCATGCATCACCATGCATCATTACAAATTTAACAACATGCCAAAACAAGGATCTCTTACCTTGAGCATCCTTCAACACATAGCTTTCAAAACCAGCATTAACCATGCTAAAACATGCTTTCAAAATGGAATTTAAACATGCAATTTATAACCAATGCATCAAACCACTTCATAGCACATCCGAGGGAGTTTTTCCGAAAACTTACACTTGAGCTTAGTTAAGTTGTTTAGACTTAAACTAAGCTCCCCAAACCTCCAAATAATCGTTTCAAAGCTTAAAATCCAACTCCACTCACCGATTACATTTCGCACGCTTGCTGAAACGCCAATCAAGCCTCCGGATCAACTCTAATAGTGTCTGAAGATGTCTCCCCTGTTTTAAACACATCAAAGCAGAGGATTAATGCATCATCATGCATTAAAATCTCTAGCCATCACACCTAAACTCGCTGCTCTACCCAAAACCAACATTTCAGCTACCAAACACAACCGAAATCACCTCCAAACTCTTCCAAAACTTAACCCATCCAAGATCCATCGCTTCTAAATATTTCTAAACATTAATCAACATCCAAAATACACCTTAACTCGTCCTTATACCTCCAGCTATAACAGAACACCAAAAACACCTCAAAAACCACCATTTTCATAAGCAAAAACTTAGGAAATTCAACCTATTTGGGATTGCATTGATAAAACATAATTTCAACATCATTAGACATCCAAAATACATTAAAGAATCATCTCAAAACAGAGGCCAATCAATCACAACGATATTCTTCAAGATTTCTTCCAAATCTTGAGTTTTAAGCCAAAATCAAGTCTCTAACATTAAAACCATTTACAAAACTTAAATTAAGGATTGACAACTTGGGAATTTCTGTAAAGAACTGAGTATTTAGAGGAGAAGAACAATCTTACCTCTAAATGGTGATTTCTCCTTGATTTGAGCCAATTTCCTTGAAAATCAATGAAGAAATCAAAAGGATTTGATGCAAGATTGATTAGGAATTAATTGATGATAGAAATCTCATCAATTGAAGTGAAGATCAATGCAAAAGTTTCTGGAGAAATAGTGTTTGGATGATGGAATTTTGAGAGAAAAAGGAATGAGAAAAATTTAGGAAAAGGTAGTTATGAAATTCCAAAAAGTGGTTTCCCTTTTTATTTATTTAATTAAAACATTAATTAATTCACCCAAATTAAAATAATTTTTGGGTAAATTAGCTCCTTAAAGATTCAAAGTTTCAATCCTTACAAAACAGTCACCACTAAACTTTTCAAAAATCGCATTTTAGTCACTACACCGAAATGTAGTATTTCCATTCCTTATTTTGCAAAATTGATTTCACCACTCTCTTATATATATTAAAAGAGGATTTTTAAGTATTTTTCCATATTTTTAAAGCATCCCGAACTAGGCTTTCCCTAAAACCTCCTTTTATATTCGAACTGTTTCTCAGACCGGTCCGGTTCAGACCCTAAACTTCTAACCCCAAATTTGGGGTGTTACAATTCAACTCTATCTCCTCAACAGGCATCACATGTGAAGGATCTGATCTGTATTTCCGTAACATGGAGACATGAAACACATCATGTATCTTCTTCAACTCAGCAGGCAATCTCAACTGATATTGTAACCCCCGTAGCCCGGCCTAGACGGTTGACCCGAACTACGAAGATTACACGGGGAAAACCAAAGTCAACCCAAAAGTCAACCTTGATTAACGACCCCTTTTTTTTCTTTTTAATCTTGTCTAGATGCTCATTAACCCTAGATGTGATCACACAAACAACATACTCAAAGATCACAACCATCAGAGATCATTCAGGGACCCAATTGCACAAAACACAACTTTAGGGACCAATTTGTAAATTCTGAAAACTTTGAGGCCTTAACCAGATTTTAAGTTACCAACTTAAAATTAATCATATTTCATGCATCTCGGCCAAATTTCAGCTCAAACGGACATCTCAAACTCATACAATTGCACATACAAGATTCAGGACCAAAATGCAAACATTTTGAAACACATAACTGCCACTGTCAGCCCCCAACGGTCAACCGTTCCGAAACGGGAGACAGCCCGTTTCGAAACGCGGGGCCGTTCCACAACGGGTACCGAAACGGGGGTCGGGCAGTGGCCTATCCGTTTCGGAACAGTTTCACCCGTTTCGGACGCCTGGGCTGCTTCAAGGCACCCATTCCGAAACGGTACACCCTGTTCCGAAACACCCTGCACAAAATGCAGAAATTTGCCTATTTAAACATGCAATTAACATCCAATCATGCTCCAACAGCCACCAAACTTTGCCAACATGCAATTTAACATAAAAGAGGCATACTTGCATCAACAATTCACCAACATGCCATCATACATGAAAAGCCCCAATTTTAAGACTAAGCTTCCAACACAAGCAATCCATTTAAGCAACATATTTCCAATTCAATCTCATAAGCCAAGCCATGTTCCAACAACATTAACAACACAAAACCAAACTTGTCTAAACATAAACAAACACATACATCAACCCCAGAGATTCTACCCCATTGCCTTTATTAACTATAGCTATTAACCGAGACATACATCTCAAGTGGAGTCCTTCTTGAATCCCTTGCTCCTCGCTGTCCAAACTTCAAGAATCAGCATTGATGGACAAAAAGGAGCGTAAGCACATAATGCTTAGTGAGGAAAGCTCAAAACCAAAACACCATCAATGCAGCGAGCCATAAATCACTTTTAAAACAAACTCGATTTGTTTACCAAAGCCATGTTTGAAAACTCCTTTTCAACAACAAGCTCAAAACCATGCATCGCACATACATGAAAACCAACCCTTAGTTTACCAAACTAAGAAAACCCTTTCCAAAGCACAACTTGCAAAATCAACCATTTAGCCAAACCATGCATACACACCATATGCAAGCTAAAACAAAACCTTGGAAAACACTCCCATTTCACAACATACCTTTCTTTAAACTTGAAAGCCAAAACAAACAAGAATCTTTTAAAACCATTTCACAAACCAACCAACACATGCATTAAACCAAAGACAACATATATGAACCACAACATCATCATCACATGCCTTTAAAAACAAGTCTCAACAAGACTCCAATGCACTAAAGATATTTCATGCTCACATGCCTCATTTTCCAAATGATAATCAACACTTGTTCAACTTAACAAGTAAACATGCATTCACAAGCATTATACACTTTCCATGCAACCATGCATCTTTTCAAGCATCTCATGCTTCACAAGCAATTATGCATCAATTCAAGCATCTCATGCTTCACATGCAAATATGCATCATTTCAAGCACCTCATGCTTCACCACAATCAAGAACATCATATTGGCCTTCAAATGATCAACCACATTCACTTTTCAACTCAACACCCAATCGGATACGCGGATTCCGAGCGTTGTCCCTACGCTCCCTACACCCTACCAATCCAAGGTCTCCCCAAATGGACTTTTAAACACCATTTGACCTTACAAGCCTAAAGTTCCCATGCATGGACTTTTAAACACCATACAACCTTAGCTTTTCCCGAGGTTCCCATGTATGGACAACCATACAACCTCAACATGCACAAGGTTCCCTTGTATGGACTTTCAAACACCATACAACCTTTGCATCACCGATTGGTAGTTGTAGAAATCAATAACGAGATCCGGGACACCCTATACAAGATCCACACATGGACTTAACACCGCCATTGTGATCTCAACAAGCACAAGGTCCTCACATATGGACTTTTAAACACCATATAACCTTTGCTCAACCAAGGTCCTCGAATGGGCAACACCTCCATTATGACCTCAACCATCTCGTTAGGATACTTGAAGGGAGTTTCCCGGTCCACTCTTGACCACTCCACCTCCAAGGCGACTTAATTCACGGTGCACCCAATCCTATAGCCGGCTAACTATATCCGATCAAAGAACCAAGAACCACTTACATCACTTGCCAATATAACCATCTTACCACATTAGTCCAATGTTCCATATGCATAACCATAATGCAAAACCATTACCACATTAATCAAATGATTCACATGCATAACCAACATGCAAAAACCATCATTTACCAACATTAATTCACTGTTTTAAAGCATTAGACAAAGCCATAGAACAACATGCAACACCACGCATCAAAACCACATTTTCAATGTATAAAACCAAGGATCTCTTACCTTGAGCATCCTTCACATATGGCTTTCAAAACCAGCACTAAACCATGCTAAAATATGCTTTCAAAACAGAATTAAACCATGCAAAACACATGCATTTCAATCATCAACCACAATTGCTTAAAAGCCACTTCCACAATCATAACTCAAGAGCGAAAATCCATTCACTTACTCTTGAGCTTAGCAAAGTTGTTTAGACTTACACTAAGCTCCCAAAAACCTTCAAACCTTGGTTTAAAAGCTGAAAACCCAACTTCACTCACCGATAACCAAAACAAGGCTAGCCACCAAGCCTTCCAAGCATCCGAAACCTTCCGCAACACCTCTAAAGCTCACGGATCAAACTCCCCTGTTTCAAGCACACAAAAACAGCACATTAATGCATCATTATGCATTAAGAACAGCAGCCACACAACCAAATTCGCTGCTCAACACAAATCCAACAATTCGGCTACCAAACACAACCGAAATCACCTCCAAACACTACCAAAACTTAACCCAGCCAAGATCCATCACTTCTAACCATTTTTAAACATCATTTAACATCCAAAATGATCACAAACACGTCCTTATACTTCCAGGTATAACAGATCACCAAAAACACTCCAAAAACAACCAAAAACTCAAGCAAAACTTAGGAAATTCAACCTATCCGGGATTGCATTAATTAAACCTCAACTTCTAATCAATTTAGCATTCATTTAACATCATTTTGACACTTCAAAACACTGCCCAAACAGATCACACGAAAATTTCACCAAAATCACCAAATCTTGCATTTTAAGCCAAAATCAAGATTTCTATTGAAAAGCCTTTAACAAAACACAAACCAAGGATTGAGAACTTGGGAATTTCAGTAAAGAACTTGAAGTTCAGAGGAGAAGGACGTTCTTACCTCCAAACTTGAGTTTCTCCTTTTTGGAGCCAAAAAGCTTGATGAAACAACTTGCAAATTGAGAGGTTTTGTTGATGAGATGATTAGGAATCAAATGAGAGTTGAAATGAGTGATTTGAGTGACAAAATCAGAGGAGGAAATCTGGAGAGAATGTGTTTGGTTTGAGAGAAAAGATGAGAGAAAATGGTTGAGAGAAAAGTTAGTTAGATTTAGGAAAATATCTTCCCTCCACTTTTCTTTTGTTTAAAAACACTTAATTAATCATTTAATATATTTAGAAAATCTGGAGAAACTCCCATTGGGTAAATAGCTCCTTAAAGATTCAAAGTTTCAATCCTTTATAAAATTGTCACCGAACTTTCAAAAATTACATTTTGGTCACTAGCCAAAATGTCAACCTTCCGAACCTCATTTTCCAAAATTGATTTCACAGTTCACTTTTATATATTAAAAGATGATTTTAGAACATTTTTCCATATTTTTAATGCAACCCGAACTAGGCTTTCCTAATTTCACCTCTTTAGATTCGAACAGCACTTTGACCAAACCGGTCAACGCCCAAAACTTCTGAGCCCAAAACCGGGGCGTTACAACTCTCCCCCCCTTAGGAAATTTCGTCCTCGAAATTTCAACCGGCGAAAAGAGAACAACAACTTTCTCAAAACACACACAAGGCAACACAAAACCCTCAACCAACACTGAACACTTTCCACACAAAACTTCACTGAACCCAACACCACTACATGCTGTTCACAAACCCAGAACACTCAAAGATAGCCACAACTTAACCTTCCACATCTCCAGACTGTACACAACCCCAACTTCAACCATAAAGAACTTTAGCTTTCACAGCACACACTACTGTAACACACAACTTCCAAGACTGGTTCACACAGGGACTCTAACCAATCCAATTAAACCACCATACAAACTTCTCTGCTTCCAAAACTCTTGCAACTCTCAAACCTCTTCCAAGAATCTTCCCAACAAGCAAAAATTCTTAAGCATCAACTGCTTACCCAAACTCCTCAACAAAAGCTGATAAACCTCCACAACTGTTGCTAACATTACCACCACGACTCACCAGGTCTACTCACCCACAAACCAAAATTACATCACAACCTCAACTCGGCTCCGCCAGCTGCTCCATACACCACCAGCTGACCTCAAAAGAAATTCACATACACACAACCAGCCAACCACTTCTCTTAAGAATCCTTCCAAACAACACAAGCCTTCGATCCTTCATGATCCTTCCACTTCAACTTAAATGCTAAGCTACCTCAGCACTTGGAAAAACAACCACCAAACTGCAACCTCACTTAGCACCAAGGAACTACCACTCCCACTTAGCTATCAAACCACCTGATCGATTCTAACCTCAACCGGTACCCCTCACCACCAAACCACTAAACTCATAAAGCATCAAACACCAATCTTCTACCAACAGGCTATACCACCCTCACTATTACTAGCAACTAGCTTAACAAACTCCATTACCTCTAACTTCCACTCAGCACCAACACAACCTCTAAAAACCCACCATCCAACCTAACCCAACCACCACTCTAACAGATTCGATTAATTATTAGCGAGTGTGAACATCGTATGCATGATCACTTACATGCCCTATCAATGCCTGATGTACATGTATGCAAAACCTCTAATGTCATGCCACATGTATGCATGGACCAACATATATAATATAGCATATAACAATGATTTTAACTGTGCATGAATGCCAGTTCACACCCTCTAATAACATCCTCAAATCCGTCTAAGAACAACCTCCTACCGCACTTCTAGCTTATCTAACTCCATCATACCAGCAACTACTAACCACAAGATTCTCACAAAGCCCTCTTCACATCAAAGACATTTCCAAACTACAACCATTACCCCAAACATGCTAGCAACAAGACTAAACTTACCACGCAAGGAAAAACCAACAGAAACCAAACTAAGGTAACTAGAGCAAAGATTACTAAACAAGGTTACCTGAAAACACAACACCTCTCTGAAGCTTCATCAGACGAGCTCTCTTCCTTGCGGAACCATCATCCCTCTGCCGCACCACTGCAGCACTAGCTAACACACTAGGGCCACCACCACCTCCTTGCGGTAAAGAACCTTGACTGTTCCGAGCCAACATCAAACAATCACGTCTCATGTGTCCAGCAGACCCACATTTCCAGCAATTCTCCTTTCCCACACTCTTCACAACTTTCTGCTCTTTCTGCCACTTCTGAACCTTGCCTCGGCCGTGCCCACGACCTTTCTGAGATCCTTTGGCTATCACCAAAGCCGACTTCACTCCAAGAGGACAATCACGCTTAACATGCACTTTGGAACCACAGTTCCAGCAAGCACCCGCGCCCCAACAACCTCCAACATGGCGCCTTTCACAACGGTCACACACCGGTGGCTGAACTTCCACTCCTTGCTCAAGCAACACTTGCTCCACAACAGCACCACCGTCACTTTGCTCAACCCTTGAAAACTTCCCTCCAAGATACCTTTCATAAAAGGCAGATACAAAGAAATCCCAATCAATATCAGGAATATGTGACGCCATAGCCACTGATGTCCACCAGACACAGGCATCCTCCAACATCAGAGAAACAACACTCCCCAACTTACAAGCAAGATCACAGCCTTCCTGATCCAAGATCAGAACCACACTGGCCAACCAAGCCTCAAACATCCCTGGTGTAGAACCACGATATTCCACAGCACCCAAATCAAGCAAATGCTGCTTCGGCAAACCCACACATTCCACAGCCAGCACATCCACTGACTTTACCTTTACCACAGCCTGAGATGTTCCCAACACCTCCTGAACATCAGATGATGAACTCTTCACCGCAGAACTAGCTTCTTTCCCTTGCCTTATCACCTCAACCCCAGGCACAGAAAACTGAGACAAAACACCTCCACGAAAGGGTGAATTCCACGCCTTAACAACCTGCCCCAAAGCAGCAACCATCTCACCCAACTGCCATTCTTTCATCGACTTAGCCATACTACTAACAACAACAAACATACAATCACAACAAACAAACAAACCAGTTAGACCAGCATTAAGCAAGGATTCAAACTCCAACTCCAAAA
Organism: Hibiscus trionum; assembly: GCA_030270665.1. Taxonomy (NCBI): domain Eukaryota; kingdom Viridiplantae; phylum Streptophyta; class Magnoliopsida; order Malvales; family Malvaceae; genus Hibiscus; species Hibiscus trionum. The sequence goes on along the minus strand of BSYR01000026.1, from coordinate 30,419,373 downwards.
TAACACAATAGCTATATTAATAAGGCAATGGGTATCCCGAATCCTCCCCTTTACATGACATAACAGTCAACACAACATGGATATCACAACATCAAGCATATCAAACAACACACCTTGATCATGCTTACATCAAACAGCATCCACTTGCAATAGCATATTATTACATAACATACTCACAGCACTTTCATCATGCATAAAACCAACTCACAGCATCAGCTTATCATCAGCACAAACCACATAAGCTCAACCAAGATTCATAACCATAAAACATGCTTGAAAACATCAGCAACATTCTCAGAAACATCAGCAATTTGCTCAGAAACACCAGCATCATGCCCAGAAACACGTGTTTCAACCAACATTCAACCACACATCAGGGTAAACAACAAGCACACATCACAACAACTTACCGTTTTCCCCAAGCATTCGCAACTCAGCTCTGATACCACCAAATGTAACCCCCGTAGCCCGGCCTAGACGGTTGACCCGAACTACGAAGATTACACGGGGAAAACCAAAGTCAACCCGAAAGTCAACCTTGATTAACGACCCCTTTTTTTTTCTTTTTAATCTTGTCTAGATGCTCATTAACCCTAGATGTGATCACACAAACAACATACTAAAAGATCACAACCATCAGAGATCATTCAGGGACCCAATTGCACAAAACACAACTTTAGGGACCAATTTGTAAATTCTGAAAACTTTGAGTCCTTAACCAGATTTTAAGTTACCAACTTAAAATTAATCATATTTCATGCATCTCGGCCAAATTTCAGCTCAAACGGACATCTCAAACTCATACAATTGCACATACAAGATTCAGGACCAAAATGCAAACATTTTGAAACACATAACTGCCACTGTCAGCCCCCAACGGTCAACAGTTCCGAAACGGGAGACAGCCCGTTTCGAAACGCGGGGCCGTTCCGCAACGGGTACCGAAACGGGGATCGGGCAGTGGCCTATCCGTTTCGGAACGGTTTCACCCGTTTCGGACGCCTGGGCTGCTTCAAGGCACCCATTCCGAAACGGTACACCCTGTTCCGAAACACCCTGCACAAAATGCAGAAATTTGCCTATTTAAACATGCAATTAACATCCAATCATGCTCCAACAGCCACCAAACTTTGCCAACATGCAATTTAACATAAAAGAGGCATACTTGCATCAACAATTCACCAACATGCCATCATACATGAAAAGCCCCAATTTTAAGACTAAGCTTCCAACACAAGCAATCCATTTAAGCAACATACTTCCAATTCAATCTCATAAGCCAAGCCATGTTCCAACAACATTAACAACACAAAACCAAACTTGTCTAAACATAAACAAACACATACATCAACCCCAGAGATTCTACCCCATTGCCTTTATTAACTATAGCTATTACCCGAGACATACATCTCAAGTGGAGTCCTTCTTGAATCCCTTGCTCCTCGCTGTCCAAACTTCAAGAATCTGCATTGATGGACAAAAAGGAGCGTAAGCACATGATGCTTAGTGAGGAAAGCTCAAAACCAAAACACCATCAATGCAGCGAGCCATAAATCACTTTTAAAACAAACTCGATTTGTTTACCAAAGCCATGTTTGAAAACTCCTTTTCAACAACAAGCTCAAAACCATGCATCGCACATACATGAAAACCAACCCTTAGTTTAGCAAACTAAGAAAACCCTTTTCAAAGCACAACTTGCAAAATCAACCATTTAGCCAAACCATTCATACACACCATATGCAAGCTAAAACAAAACCTTGGAAAACACTCCCATTTCACAACATACCTTTCTTTAAACTTGAAAGCCAAAACAAACAAGAATCTTTTAAAACCATTTCACAAACCAACCAACACATGCATTAAACCAAAGACAACATATATGAACCACAACATCATCATCACATGCCTTTAAAAACAAGTCTCAACAAGACTCCAATGCACTAAAGATATTTCATGCTCACATGCCTCATTTTCCAAATGATAAACAACACTTGTTCAACTTAACAAGTAAACATGCATTCGCAAGCATTATACACTTTCCATGCAACCATGCATCTTTTCAAGCATCTCATGCTTCACATGCAATTATGCATCAATTCAAGCATCTCATGCCTCACATGCAAATATGCATCATTTCAAGCACCTCATGCTTCATCACAATCAAGAACATCATATTGGCCTTCAAATGATCAACCACATTCACTTTTCAACTCAACACCCAATCGGATACGCGGATTCCGAGCGTTGTCCCTACGCTCCCTACACCCTACCAATCCAAGGTCTCCCCAAATGGACTTTTAAACACCATTTGACCTTACAAGCCTAAAGTTCCCATGCATGGACTTTTAAACACCATACAACCTTAGCTTTTCCCGAGGTTCCCATGTATGGACAACATTACAACCTCAACATGCACAAGGTTCCCTTGTATGGACTTTCAAACACCATACAACCTTTGCATCACCGATTGGTAGTTGTAGAAATCACTAACGAGATCCGGGACACCCTATACAAGATCCACACATGGACTTAACACCGCCATTGTGATCTCAACAAGCACAAGGTCCTCACATATGGACTTTTAAACACCATATAACCTTTGCTCAACCAAGGTCCTCGAATGGGCAACACCTCCATTATGACCTCAACCATCTCGTTAGGATACTTGAAGGGAGTTTCCCGGTCCACTCTTGACCACTCCACCTCCAAGGCGACTTAATTCACGGTGCACCCAATCCTATAACCGGCTAACTATATCCGATCAAAGAACCAAGAACCACTTACATCACTTGCCAATATAACCATCTTACCACATTAGTCCAATGTTCCATATGCATAACCATAATGCAAAACCATTACCACATTAATCAAATGATTCACATGCATAACCAACATGCAAAAACCATCATTTACCAACATTAATTCACTGTTTTAAAGCATTAGACAAAGCCATAGAACAACATGCAACACCACGCATCAAAACCACATTTTCAATGTATAAAACCAAGGATCTCTTACCTTGAGCATCCTTCACATATGGCTTTCAAAACCAGCACTAAACCATGCTAAAATATGCTTTCAAAACAGAATTAAACCATGCAAAACACATGCATTTCAATCATCAACCACAATTGCTTAAAAGCCACTTCCACAATCATAACTCAAGAGCGAAAATCCATTCACTTACTCTTGAGCTTAGCAAAGTTGTTTAGACTTACACTAAGCTCCCAAAAACCTTCAAACCTTGGTTTAAAAGCTGAAAACCCAACTTCACTCACCGATAACCAAAACAAGGCTAGCCACCAAGCCTTCCAAGCATCCGAAACCTTCCGCAACACCTCTAAAGCTCACGGATCAAACTCCCCTGTTTCAAGCACACAAAAACAGCACATTAATGCATCATTATGCATTAAGAACAGCAACCACACAACCAAATTCGCTGCTCAACACAAATCCAACAATTCGGCTACCAAACACAACCGAAATCACCTCCAAACACTACCAAAACTTAACCCAGCCAAGATCCATCACTTCTAACCATTTTTAAACATCATTTAACATACAAAATGATCACAAACACGTCCTTATACTTCCAGGTATAACAGATCACCAAAAACACTCCAAAAACAACCAAAAACTCAAGCAAAACTTAGGAAATTCAACCTATCTGGGATTGCATTAATTAAACCTCAACTTCTAATCAATTTAGCATTCATTTAACATCATTTTGACACTTCAAAACACTGCCCAAACAGATCACACGAAAATTTCACCAAAATCACCAAATCTTGCATTTTAAGCCAAAATCAAGATTTCTATTGAAAAGCCTTTAACAAAACACAAACCAAGGATTGAGAACTTGGGAATTTCAGTAAAGAACTTGAAGTTCAGAGGAGAAGGACGTTCTTACCTCCAAACTTGAGTTTCTCCTTTTTGGAGCCAAAAAGCTTGATGAAACAACTTGCAAATTGAGAGGTTTTGTTGATGAGATGATTAGGAATCAAATGAGAGTTGAAATGAGTGATTTGAGTGACAAAATCAGAGGAGGAAATCTGGAGAGAATGTGTTTGGTTTGAGAGAAAAGATGAGAGAAAATGGTTGAGAGAAAAGTTAGTTAGATTTAGGAAAATATCTTCCCTCCACTTTTCTTTTGTTTAAAAACACTTAATTAATCATTTAATATATTTAGAAAATCTGGAGAAACTCCCATTGGGTAAATAGCTCCTTAAAGATTCAAAGTTTCAATCCTTTATAAAATTGTCACCGAACTTTCAAAAATTACATTTTGGTCACTAGCCAAAATGTCAACCTTCCGAACCTCATTTTCCAAAATTGATTTCACAGTTCACTTTTATATATTAAAAGATGATTTTAGAACATTTTTCCATATTTTTAATGCGACCCGAACTAGGCTTTCCTAATTTCACCTCTTTAGATTCGAACAGCACTTTGACCAAACCGGTCAACGCCCAAAACTTCTGAGCCCAAAACCGGGGCGTTACAGATATGCCACAGGACCAATACGTTCCACAATCTCGTAAGGTCCAATAAACCTTGGGCTAAGTTTACTCTTAAGCTCAAATCTCATCACCTTCTTCCAAGGTGAAACTTTCAAGAACACACGTTCGCCAACCGCGAACTCAATTTCCTTACGCTTCAGGTCCGCGTAAGACTTTTGCCTATCCGATGCCGCTTTCATCCACTCACAAATGAGCTTCACCTTCTCGGTGGTTCCCTTAAGCATAATCGGCATCAAAATCAACTTTTGCCCAGCTTCTGCCCAACAAAGAGGGGTCCTACATCTCCTCCCATACAAAGCCTCGTATGGAGCAATTTGGATACTTGCCTGGTACTATTGTTATACGCAAACTCAACCAACGACAAGTGCTTCTCCCAAGAACCCTGAAAATCTATCACACAGCATCTCAACATGTCCTCAAGCACTTTCATCACACGTTCTGACTGTTCATCCGTCTGCGGATGATAAAAAGTGCTGAAATTCAACCGTGTACCCAAGGCATGCTGCAAACATTCCCAAAATCGCGTTGTAAGCCTCGGATCCCTATACGACACAATGGACTTTGGCATACCATGCAACCGCACAATCTCAACTATGTAAAGCTCAGCCAACTTATCCAAAGTATACGTAGTATGCACAGGCAGAAAATGTGCACACTTCGAAAGCCGGTCCACAATCACTCAAACTAAACTCTTCTTTGTCGGTGACAAAGGTAAACCAGACACAAAATCCAAGGTGATTCTCTCCCACTTCCATTATGGAATTCTCAAAGGCTGCAACAATCCAGAAAGAACCCGATGCTCAGCCCTCACTCGCTGACACATCCTTTAGATCACGATACATCTTTGTACTACCTGGGTGCATGGCAAAAGGACTACAATGAGCTTCAGTCAGAATAGTACGCCTTAACTCAGCATCATCTGGCACCACTATTCGACTTCCAAAACACAGAACACCATCTTCACTAAAGCTGAAATCCGAAGGTCTATCTTCCGCAATGTCTTGAACATGCAAAACAAGAGAATCATCAAGAAACTGTTTCTCTTTAATCAACTGTAACAAAGATGATTTCACTTGTAACTCCGCCACAAGGCCACCTTCACGCGATATGCTCAAATAAGCAAACATCACTCTCAACTCAACAGCCACCTTCCGACTCAAAGCATCGGCCACAACATTAGCCTTGCCTGGGTGGTACTCAATCGCCAGATCATAATCCTTAAGCAACTTCACCCAACGTCGTTGCCTAAGATTTAACTCCTTCTGGGACATAAGGTATTTCAAGCTCTTATGATCCTTGAACACCACACATTTCTCACCATATAGGTAATGCCTTCAAATCTTTAAGGCAAACACCACAGCTACAAGCCCAAGATCATGAGTAGGGTAGTTGCGCACATGCACCTTCAACTGCCTAGGTGCATAGGCCACCACCTTACCCTCCCGCATCAACACACAACCCAAACCAACAATGGACGCATCACTATAGACCACAAACTCCTTACACGATTCAGGTTGAACCAAAACAGGAGCTTGCGTCAAACCTTCCTCCAGCTTCTCAAAGGCTTGTTACCTCGCATCTATCCACTCAAAGCGAACATTCTTTTGCAACAACTTGGTCAAAGGTGCCGCTATCTTTGAAAAACCCTCAACAAATATGCGGTAATATCCAGCCAACCCAAGGAAACTTCGTACCTCAGTCACTGACTTAGGCACTCTCCAACCCATCACAGCCTCTACTTTTTGTGGATCAACGCGAATACCCTCAGCCGATACCACATCCCCAAGGAAAACCACTTCCCTAAGCCAAAACTCACACTTGCTCAATTTGGCGTACAACTGATTCTCCAACAATGCTTGTAAAACGATTCTCAAGTGCTTATCATGATCCTCCTCGGTACGCGAATACACAAGGATATCATCGATGAACACCACCATAAATTGATCCAAGAATTCATGAAATAAGCGAATCATCATATCCATGAAGGCAGCAGGCGCGTTGGTCAAACCAAATGGCATCACCAAAAACTCATAATGCATGTACCTCGTACGAAAAGTAGTTTTAGGTACGTCCACATCCTTCACCTTCAGCTGATAGTACCCCGATCTCAAGTCTATCTTAGAAAACACTAAGGCTCCCCGGAACTGATCGAAGAGATCGTCAATTCTAGGCAAGGGATACTTGTTCTTGATCGTTAACTTGTTCAGTTTCCGAAAATCTATACACATTCTCATCGTCCCATCCTTCTTCTTCACAAACAGAACCGGTGCACCCCAAGGCGACACACTTGGCCAGATGAAACCTTGACCCAACAACTCCTACAACTGCGTTTTCAACTCTTTTAACTTTTTGGGTGCCATGCGATAAGGAGCAATGGACACCGGAGTTGTTTTCTCATACAACTCTATACCAAACTCAAATTCCCTATTTGGTGGCGGACCAGGCAATTCTTCCGGAAAAACACCCAGAAAATCGCGAACCGTTCGGATGTCCTACACATGCACATCCTTAGAACCAGGATTCATCACATAAGCAAGGTAAGCTTCACAACCCAACCTCATCATACGGTTTGCATGCAAGGCCGAAATCACATTCGACAAGAATTTTACATTCTCGCTTACTACAACAACCTCAAAGTCATCGGCCAACTTTAAGGTCACTCGCTTAACATCAAATTCAACCATCGCTCTATGCTCCGTCAACCAATCCATGCCAAGGATTACATCAAATCCATAGAAAGACAATTCCATCAAATCCACAAGGAAAACATGACCTTGCACTGACAGAGGACACCTCCTATACAACTTCCTAGTGACTACAGTCTCACCAAAAGAACTAGTCACTTGCGTTCCTACCTCAAGCAATTCAGTAGGCATATCAAGCCTCACCTTCCTAAGCAGCCTGCAGTAACAGACGTAAAGAGTTTTACTATACCGATCACACATGGATAAGCTCGACACACATGGTCATGCAATCCACCTACCCAATAGATAACAAACATTACTCAAGCTTCATATGGTCAACAGACCCACAATTCCAACATGATTTAGCTCTAGCCACAGGAGCCTACACCTCGTGAACCACACAAGGGCAACCCCATCTCTTTTGCTCCCGTGAACCCTACATCCAAAAGTACCATAGCCTTGCCTCAACCCAGGCAATACTCTTAAAACATGACCATTCGTACACAGACTACCACTAGCTAGAGTTCACAACTCATTTCCTAGCGCTTGAACCTCTCATACGACTTCTTAAACTCAGGTTCCGCTAAAATACCTCGCACGTGTTACCAACACGCCGAAACAATGTAACCAGAAAATCCACAATTATGGCTTAACAACAAGCATCAATCCATAAAGGTGCCAACGCAACGATATCTCATATCCACTTCCAATCCTGGAGCACACATGCTCAACTAAACAATATGTATCTCGACTCATCCACAACTTACGATTTTTGATCCTGAACCATAGACTCATATTCCTCAGGATCCAAGTATCTAAGCCCCAGATACTTCTTTTTTTAATCAGTTCAAGAGAACCCTCATAACACAATATCAGGTTCTAAGCCCATGACCACAATGGTCCACTAGCTAAACACATCTCTATATAACCAGGATACATCCCATTTTTACACTATGGGCATCACCACACTATATTTATTCCACAATTTCCTTCATACAGGTCATCCACTCCCTGGATACCTCCGATGCCAACCCACAAACTCAACTTGTATTCAACTTACGTGAACGCTAACCACAGTTCACAAACACCCACCAGCTAGTGTAGTCACATGCACCTTAGCATTGACAGCTTCACAAGCTCTAAATTTCGTCTATTTACCTGGCGTCATACACTTCAACACTTACCCAACCAACACAAGTTGTACTCACATCGAGGCACCTCGAGGCGTCTAGCCCCAGGAAACTTTACACACTCCTATATTACTTTCCCAATGGCAACAACAATCATTCCAGATTACTACTCTCTCCTTGGTTTAACGTGCTATTTAAAACAAAACATAACAATAAAACAAGTAAAACCATTTAGGCCAGCCGCAAGCAAGAATCCAAGTTTACAAAACATTTGATTAGTGTAATAAGGCAATGGGCACCCAACTTCCCCACAGAACATAGCATACACAAATCATCAAGCTCACATGCTTTCCATCACTACAAATCAGCACATATCCACACAACATCATCCTCAAACCATCATATTCGTCTCACATGCAATTCACATCAATCAACAGGGCATAAGTTCAAAAATTCAAACATTAACATGCTTTTCAAACACCATACTTCAACTCACATCAATTACACATACCAACATTCCCAATTCTTTCGAAACCACGCTCTGATACCAACAAATGTAACCCCCTTAGCTCGGCCTAGACGCTAGACCCAAACTACGAAGATTACACGGGGAAAACCAAAGTCAACTCGAAAGTCAACCTTGATTAACGACCCTTTATAAAACAAGCCTTCTCTAGACTTCAATGTACTTTTGAACATGCACATATGCATCAACATTCAACAGCAAATAAACCTTTGCTCATGCTTTAACAAGCATCACATGCATTCTTGCATCATACACATATTTCTCATGCACTCTTGCATCACTTACAAGCATCTCATGCTTCACTTAGATCATTTACATTATATTGGCTTTCAAGTGATAGTTCACAAATCCTTTCAACACAAGACAAAAAAGGATATGCGGATTACAAGCGTTGTCCCTCACGCTTCATACAAACTACCGGACTACAAAAGGTGGAAACAAATGGCACAATCACAACCCCTCAACACTCGTGATGGAGACTAATGGTACAATCACAAACCCTTAACATCACTCATCAGTAGTTGTATAATTCCACTAACGAGAGTATGGGACACATACACAAGACTCACACACGGGACTAACCATTCACCTTTGTGATCTTAACCTCAATCGTTAGGGTACTTGGATGGAGATTACGGCACAATCACAACCCCTCAACATCCAAGGCGACTTTATTCACGGTGCATCCAATCCTATAGCCGGTTAACTATATCCGATTAAAGTAACCAAAAACCATTTTCATCACTCGCCAAGATAACATTCATCCACATTAATCCACTATTTTTAGTATAACCACAATGTCATTTATACAAGCACACATGCTTAACATCATATGCATTTTCATATGAAAACCAAGGATCACTTACCTAGTGCATCCTTAACATAATGGCATTAAAATCCAGCATTTGAACCATGCTTAAACATGCTTAAAACAGTAATTAATAACACAACCATCTCAAGTGCATTTAAAACCAAAATGTAGCACTATCCAAGAGAAATTCAATTCACTTACTCTTGAGCTTAGCTAAGTATTTCAAACTCACACTAAGCTCCCAAAACCACGTTCAACACGTTTTTAAGCTGGAAAACTCTTTTCCACTCACCGATTACGTTTCTCCTTGCTCGCTGAAACACTATCTAAGCTTCTGGCACTTCCGGATCAACACCAATTGTGTCCGAAGATGTCTCCCCTGTTTATAACACATAAGAGCAGATGATTAATGAATCATCATGCATTAAAATCATTAGCCACACATCTAAACTCGCTGCTCTACTCAAAATCCACATTTCGGCTACCAAACACAACCGAAACCATCTCCAAACACTCTCAAATAAAAGCCCAGCCAAGATCTATCACCTCCAATCATTTCTAAACATCAATTAACATCAAAAACCACCATAAACTCGTCCTTATACCTCCAGCTATGACAGAACACCGAAATCATCCCAAAAACCATCATTCTAGCATACAAAACTTAGGAATCCAAGCCTATTCGGGATTTGATTGATAAAACCACATTTGTAACATCAATTAACATCCAAAATACATTAGAAAACGACCTCAAAACAGAGCCTAACCATTCACCACGAAAATCTTCAAGATCTCTTCAAAAATATTGAGTTTTAATACAATTTCTTGTTTCTAACTTTGAAACCACTCAAAAACCATTAACAAAGTATTGATAACTTGAGAATTTCAGTAAGGAACTAATCATTAGAGGAGAAGGACGAAGCTTACCTCTAATGGATGATTTCTCCTTGAATTGAGCAAGTTTTCCTTAAAATTTCAATGTAAAAACAAGAGGATTTGATGAAGAAATGATCAAGAATCAAAAGAAGATTAAAATCTCATCAAATGGAGTGAAAATCAAAGGATATTTGCTGGAGAAAATGTGTTTGGCTGAAAAGAGTTTGAGAGAAAATGAAATGAGAGAAAATTGATGAAAAGTAGTTATGAAAAGTCAAAGGTAGTTTCCTTTTAATTAACCTTTATTTCCTTTAATTAAAACATTATTAAAATCACCCAAATTAAGGAAAAATCTGATGAAAAACATTTAGGTAAAATTAGCTCCTTAAATATTCAGAGTTTCTATCCTTTACAAAACAGTCACTATTCCACTTTTGCAAAAACTACGATTTGGTCACTACACTGAAATGTAGTATTTCCAAACCTTATTTTGTAAAATTGATTTCACCATAATCATTCATATATTAAATGAGGATTTTTAGATATTTTTCCATATTTTCAAAACATCCCGAACTAGGTGTTCCCTAAATCTCCCTTTAAGATTCGAATCGTTCTCAACCGGTCCGGTTCAAACTCTAAAACATCTAGGCCCACAATCGGGCGTTACAGATGCTCAAATCACACATGAGAAGAAGATTGAGTAACCTCTAAGCTTAATGATTTTATTTTATACATTTGGTTATCTAACTTTTGTTTAAAGTCTTGGATTATTTGTTAAGCCTAATATGATGCAATGAGTAAGGGGGGCCATTTTAAAATCAAAAATCTTATATGTGTCAATTTTTAGTAACCTACTAAGTTATTTTGAACTTAAAGTCATTTAAATTCTTTTTGATATAACAAAAAGGGGGAGAATTAATTTTGAAAAATTGCATTTTCAAATGAATAAGGGGGAGCTTTACTTACTTTTAAATTTTTAATCTCTTATTCAAATTTTTAAACTTGAAGGGGGAGAATCTCAAACAATTTTTCAAGTTGGTTTTATTATATCAAAAAAGGGGGAGATTGAAGAACTAGGTGTTTTGATATAATAATTGAAAAATGTTTTTGACTAATTTGAAAAGAATTTAAAATATGTCTTTAAGTCCAAACAACTTGAAAATATGCTTGATGTATTTAAAAATGATTTTGGCAAAGTTTGGAATGCTTTATAGTAGTCAAACCTGGCTTTTCAGCACTACCGTATCGATACGGTATACCCCGTATCGATACCTTTTTACTCCAGATTTGATTCTGCCAAAACCCGTACCGATACAGGCTTGCCCGTATCGATACGGAGAGGGGTCGTGCCGATACGCCTTTAAAGTGTACCGATCCCTACTTTAACAACCCCCAACGGCTATTTCCCAACGGTCTTTTAAAGTGCAGACTGTACCGATACGCTCCCTAGCGTATCGATACGCATATGCTGGCAAGAGCCCAACGGCTAGTTCTAAAGAAGGGCGTATCGATACGGGTACCCGTGTACTGATACGGTAGGCACCCGAACTGTAATTAATGTGGGAAATAAAGACCCCAACGGCTCCAAAACATCCCCAACGGCTAGTAACGATTACAAACTCAATTGGGACTATAATTTAAAGGCTGGAACACTTGAAGTTGGTTAGACACTACATCCAAGAAACATGATCAAGAGAAATAGAGTCTAAATCTTTATTTTACCTTTCTCTTGTACATAGTATAAGAAGAGTGCTTTATTCTAAATTCTTTGTACACTCTTGTGAGCTTAAATTGTGTAAACACCAATCTTGTGATGTATTTAGTTTACCCAAACAAATCTCTTGTAAAAGGAGAGGTTATAGTTTAGCCTTGAGAGAAAAACTAGAGTTGGTTCTATCTTAGCCCAGTCCAAAAGATAGGGTTGTAACGGTTTCCTCCTAAACCGGGAAAAGGGGACGAATTCATTGTTGAGTGAATTGGGAAATCCTTAGTGGTGTGCTAAGGTAGTGGGTGTAGGTGCTTGTTAGAAGGTCGAACCACTCTAAAATCATTGTGTCACTTGTCTACCTTTATTTCGATTTTAGCCAATTCAACCACCAAACATTTACAACCCTCCTTGACGGTTTCGGTGATCGATTCGAGCGTGCCATAAATCCCAACAACTATTGAATAGAAAATAGAAATCTTGAAAGTATACAGGGACTCAGCGTTGGCGATCTCCCAACTTTGTGGAGAATAGGAAACAAAGGATATAAAGTTGATTGAGTATCAAAAAATGATCCTAGAGCTAATGAAAGAATTTGAAGAAATTACCTTTACATATATCTCTAGGGAAGACAACCAAATGGAGGATGCCTTATCTACACTGGCTTCGGTATTCCTAGCAAATAAACCAGAAGACATGATGTTGATTCGTATGCAAAGTTATGAAACCTATGCTCACTGTTGCAGCATAAAAGAAGGAGTCGATAAGCATCCCTACTATTATGACATTATGCAATATCTAATGTAACCCCCTTAACCCGGCCTAGACGGTTGGCCCGAATTAAGAAGATTACACGGGGAAAACCAAAGTCAACCCGAAAGTCAACCTTGATTAACGACCCTTTTTTTCTTTTTAATCCTGTCTAGATGCTCATTAATCCTAGATGTGATCACACCAACATCATACTCAAAGATCACAACCATCAGAGATCATTCAGGGACCCAATTGCACAAAACACAACTTTAGGGACCAAATTGTAAATTCTGAAAACTTTGAGGCCTTAACCAGATTTTAAGTTACCAACTTAAAATTAATCATGTTTCATGCATCTCGGCCAAATTTCAGCTCAAACGGACATCTCAAACTCATACAATTGCACATACAAGATTCAGGACCAAAATGCAAACATTTTGAAACACATAACTGCCACTGTCAGCCCCCAACGGTCAACCGTTCTGAAACAGAAGACAGCCCATTTCGAAACGCGGGGCCGTTCCGCAACGGGTACCGAAACGGGGGTCGGGCAGTAGCCTTTCCGTTTCGGAACGGTCCCTCCCGTTTCGGACGCCTGGGCTTGTTTAAGGCACCCATTCCGAAACGGTATTGGCTGTTCCGAAACACCCTGCACAGCAAGCCTCAAAATGCATTCTTAAACATGCAATTAAACATCCAATCATGCTCCAAAAGCCACCAAACTTTGCCAACATGCAATTCAACATAAAAGAGGCATACTTGCATCAACAATTCAACAACATGTCAACATACACGAAAAAACCCAATTTCAAGGCTAAGCTTCCAACACAAGCAACCATTTAAACAACATACATCCAATTCAAACTCATAAGCCAAACCATGTTCCAACAACATCAACAACACAAAACCATACTTGTCCGAACATAAACAAACACATACATCAACCCAAGAAATTCTACCCCATTGCCTTTATTAACTATAGCTATTAACCGAGACATACATCTCAAGTGGAGTCCTTCTTGAATCCCTTGCTCCTCGCTGTCCAAACTTCAAGAATCTACATTGATGGACAAAAAGAGCGTAAGCACATAATGCTTAGTGAGGAATGCTCAAAACCAAAACACCATCAATGCAGCGAGCCATAAATCACTTTTAAAACAAACTCGATTTGTTTACCAAAGCCATGTTTGAAAACCCCTTTTCAACAACAAGCTCAAAACCATGCATCGCACATACATGAAAACCAACCCTTAGTTTAGCAAACTAAGAAAACCCTTTTCAAAGCACAACTTGCAAAATCAACCATTTAGCCAAACCATGCATAAACACCATATGCAAGCTAAAACAAAACCTTGGAAAACACTCCCATTTCACAACATACCTTTCTTAAACTTGAAAGCCAATTCAAGCAAGAATATTTTAAAACCATTTCACAAACCAACCAACACATGCATTAAACCAAGGCAACATATATGTACCACAACATCAACATCATATGCCTTTAAAAACAAGTCTTAACAAGACTCCAATGCACTAAAGATATTTCATGCTCACATGCATCATTTTCCAAATGATAGCCAACACTTGTTCAACTTAACAAGTAAACATGCATTCACAAGCATTATACACTTTCCATGCAACCATGCATCTTTTCAAGCATCTCATGCTTCACATGCAATTATGCATCAATTCAAGCATCTCATGCTTCACATGCAATTATGCATCATTTTAAGCATCTCATGCTTCACATGCAATTATGCATCATTTCAAGCATCTCATGCTTCATCACAATCAAGAACATCATATTGGCCTTCAAGTGATCAACCACATTCACTTTCCAACTCAACACCCAATCGGATACGCGGATTCCGAGCGTTGTCCCTACGCTCCATACACCCTACCAATCCAAGGTCTCCCAAATGGACTTTTAAACACCATTTGACCTCAACATCCTAAGGTTCCCATGTATGGACTTTTAAACACCATACAACCTTAGCTTTCCCGAGGTTCCCTTGTATGGACTTTCAAACACCATACAACCTCAACTTTTCCCCAAGGTTCCCATGTATGGACTTTCAAACACCATACAACCTTGACATGCACAAGGTTCCCATGTATGGACTTTCAAACACCATACAACCTTTGCATTCACCGATTGGTAGTTGTATAACATCACTAACGAGATCCGGGACATCCCACACAAGATCCACACATGGACTTAACACCGCCATTGTGATCTCAACAAGCACAAGGTTCCTACATATGGACTTTTAAACACCATATAACCTTTGCTCAACCAAGGTCCTCGAATGGGCAACACCTCCATTATGACCTCAACCATCTCGTTAGGATACTTGAAGGGAGTTTACCGGTCCACTCTTGACCACTCCACCTCCAAGGCGACTTAATTCACGGTGCACCCAATCCTATAGCCGGCTAACTATATCCGATCAAAGAACCAAGAACCACTTACATCACTTGCCAATATAACCACCTTACCACATTAGTCCAATGTTTCACATGCATAACCAATATGCAAAACCATTACCACATTAATCAAATGATTCACATGCATAACCAATATGCAAAAACCATCATTTACCAACATTAATTCACTGTTTTAAAGCATTAGACAAAGCCATGAACAACATGCAACACCATGCATCAAAACCACATTTCCAATGTATAAAACCAAGGATCTCTTACCTTGAGCATCCTCCACATATGGCTTTCAAAACCAGCATTGAACCATGCTAAAATATGCTTTCAAAACAGATTTAAACCATGCAAAACACATGCATTTCAATCATCAACCACAATTGCTTAAAAGCCAATTCCACAATCATAATTCAAGAGCGAAAAACCATTCACTTACTCTTGAGCTTAGCAAAGTTGTTTAGACTTACACTAAGCTCCCAAAAACCTTCAAACCTTGGTTTAAAAGCTGAAAACCCAACTTCACTCACCGATACACAAACAAGGCTAGCCACCAAGCCTTCCAAGCATCCGAAACCTTCCGCAACACCTCAAAAGCTCACGGATCAAACTCCCCTGTTTCAAGCACACAAAAACAGCACATTAATGCATCATTATGCATTAAGAACAGCAGCCACACAACCAAACTCGCTGCTCATCACACAACCAACAATTCGGCTACCAAACACAACCGAAATCACCTCCAAACACTACCAAAACTTAACCCAGCCAAGATCCATCACCTCTAACCATTTTTAAACATCAATTAACATCCAAAATGATCACAAACACGTCCTTATACTTCCAGGTATAACAGATCACCAAAAACACTCCAAAAACAACCAAAAGCTCAAGCAAAAACTTAGGAAATTCAACCTATCCGGGATTGCATTAATTAAACCTCAACTTCTAATCAATTTAGCATTCATTTAACATCATTTTGACACTTCAAAACACTGCCCAAACAGATCACACGAAAATTTCACCAAAATCGCCAAATCTTGCATTTTAAGTCAAAATCAAGATTCAATTGAAAAACCTTTAACAAAACACAAATCAAGGATTGAGAACTTGGGAATTTCAGTAAAGAACTGATAGTTTAGAGGAGAGGGACGTTCTTACCTCCAAACTTGAGTTTCTCCTTTTTGGAGCCAAAAAGCTTGATGAAACAACTTGCAAATTGAGAGGTTTTGTTGATGAGATGATTAGGAATCAAATGAGAGTTGAAATGAGTGATTTGAGTGACAAAATCAGAGAGAAAAGATCTGGAGAGAATGTGTTTGGTTTGAGAGAAAAGATGAGAGAAAATGGTTGAGAGAAAAGTTAGTTAGAATTAGGAAAATATCTTCCCTCCACTTTTCTTTAGTTTAAAAACATTTAATTAATCATTTAATATATTTAGAAAATCTGGAGAAACTCCCATTGGGTAAATAGCTCCTTAAAGATTCAAAGTTTCAATCCTTTTTAAAACAGTCACGCAGTTTTCAAAAATTACATTTTGGTCACTAACCCAAAATGTCACCCTTCCAAACCTCATTTTCCAAAATTGATTTCACAGTTCACTTTTATATATTAAAAGATGATTTTAGAACATTTTTCCATATTTTTAATGCAACCCGAACTAGGCTTTCCTAAATTCACTCTTATTTATTCGATCAGCACTTTGACCGAACCGGTCAACGCCCAAAACTTCTGAGCCCAAAACCGGGGCGTTACATCTAAAGTATCAAACTTATCCCCTGGGGCAAATGACAATGGCAAAATAACTATTAGAAGGATGGCTTCGGGATACGTGCTCGATGGAGAGGTCCTTTATAAAAGAGGAAAAGATCAGATACTGTTAAGATGTGTCAATGTCAATGAAGCAAAGAACATCATGGTAGAAGTGCACGGCGGAATATGTGGAACACATGCCAATAGATTCTCGATAGCTAGGAAAATCATGAGATACGAGTCTTATTTGACAAGAATAGAAGGAGAATGCATTGAATATGCCATGAAGTTTCATAAGGGTCAGATATATGCTGACAAGATTAATTCTCCACCAGTACCTCTTCATACAATGAATTCGCCAGGGCCTTTTGCTGTATGGGGCATGGATGTTATTGGACAGATCCACCCTAAAGCTTCTAATGGACATCGTTTAATTCTTGTGGCCATAGATTATTTCACCATGTGGGAAGAAGCAGTTTCTTATGCCAACATCACAAGAACAATAGTTTTTAAGTTCTTGAAGAAAGAGATAATTTATCAGTATGGTTTACCATAAAGGATCGTCACTGATAATTCCACCAATTTCAACAATAACGTGATAGCAGAAGTATGTGAACAATTCAAAATTATTCGTTATAATTCTGTGACTTATTGCCCTAAGATGAATGAAGCAGTGGAGGTAGCCAACAAGAACATCAAGAAGATCATATCAAAGACAACAGAAACTTACAAAGATTGGCATGAGAAACTAACCTTTGCATTGTTCGCATATCGAACTTCAATACGAACTTCAACTGGGGCAACACCTTACTCTTTGGTCTACGGAACAGAAGTAGTTCTTCCCATTGAGGTTGAAATTCCATCTCTTCGTGTTTTTTCTGAAGTGAAGTTAGATGATGTAGAATGGCTACGGGTTCGATTTGACCAGTTGAATCTTATTGAAGAAAAGAGGTTGAGGGCAATCCGCCATAGCCAAATGTAGCAAAAAAGAATGATGCGGGCATATGATAAAAAGGTGCGCCCAAGAGAATTCTGAGAGGGTGATCTTGTGTTGATAAAGGTCTTGCAAATACATCGAGATGATCGTGGGAAGTGGATGCCTAACTGGGAAGGGCGTTATGTTGTCAAAAAGTCTTTCTATGGAGGAGCATTGATTTTGAATGAAATGGATGACAAGGAGTTGCATAAGCTAGTGAACTCTGATTCAGTCAAGAAGTATTATGCTTGAAGAATTCAAAAAGAGAATGAAAAATGAAAAAAAGAAGAAAAAAAACAGAGTGAAAACCTAAAAGGGCGCTTTGCAAAATGAAAATATATATGGTGAACCTAAAAAAGGCGCCTTAGATATGTCAAAAGAAAGAAAGAAAAAAAGAAGAAAAAAATAAAAGGGGGAGGGTTCAAGGTGAAAATACGTAAAGGGCGCCTTGAAACCAATGGAGGATATGAGTTGAAAACCCGTAAAAAGCGGCTTAGATGAATGAGGTTAGACATCCGACAGACAAAATCTCCCAGACACTTGGCATTTTGTAAGGGATTTCGCATCTGTAAGCATCCCGACAACGTTTGAGGACTGTTGGACATGAGTGCAATTCGGCTCTATATCTGGTAGATGGGGTGGTTGTATCCTTCATGCCTTGGATGCTTGGAGATCTAACCTTGTTTCTTGATTTTTTTTTGTTTTAGTTTTCCATGACTATTTCAAATCATGTTGTATTTCGATTTACAAGCTTCAATAAAATTCAAGAATTCACTTCCGAGCTTTCTTTTTATTCCAAAGCATCATAAAATGGATAATATAATGTATAAAAGCAGATAATTTCCCAGTATTATTATGTTTTTAAAGTGTATGTGAACCTTATCACTCTTGATATTGAAGAAGAGTGTACATGACAAGATGGTGTGAACTTGGAGACAGACTACAAAGATGTTAACAGAGTCTGTCACCCGAAGAACAATGATTTTTATCTCTATGTTCATGTTGAGATGATCAGAACCACAAGGCCAACATATTATCATGTTCTTTTGAAGCATCTCAGTTGAGACAGTTTAAAAAGTTTGAGAATGAAAAAGAATGTCCACAGCCCCATGTTCTACTGTTGAGAACCATCATTTTGTAAAGGCTCTTGGATTTGGAAAAACTTTAACATTGAAGAATTGGGTATTTGCAATGTTTCCTAAAAAAGGTGACATGTAATTGGCCAGGTCAAGATTCCGTCAGATATAATACCTCTCCTTTACTCTCTATCAAAAAGAAAAGAAAGAAAAGAAACGAAAGAAAAAGTAAGAAAAAGAAAAAAAAGGAGAAAATCGAGGTGAAAACTTGAAAAGGCGACTTGGAAAAAAGAAGAAAAAAGAAAAAGACCAAAGTGAAAACCCGAGAGGGCGTTTTAGAGCAAGGAGCCAGAAACACGGAAAGGGGATTATGACAGCCGATTCTGAATGTGAGATGGGAATTAGAAAAGAAGCATCAAAAAGTGTCCTAAGAGGGCAGAAGCCGGTTTATGAATCTCAACAAGTCATGGTTCATGCATCATGTAGGAAATTAGGATCATACTAACCCCATATTTTAGTTGTTTTGACAAGAACTAGATGGAAAAATAGAACTTCTATTGAGAAGAGTTCGCCAGCAAAGACAGAACTTGTAACCTCCTAAACCCGGCCTAGAAGAAAAGACCGAATTTAGTAAGTCAACGGTGAAAACGTTTCCCTCAAGTAATCAATAGGGCATTCAATTGCAATCACAAACATTAAGGGACCAAATTGTAAATTTGGAAAATTATAAAGACTTACTTGAAATTAGGTTTACCGATCCTCAATTAGTCAGGTTTCATGCATACATGTAAAATTTTAGCCATAAAGTTTCATCCAAACTCATTCAATTGCATGCATAACGATCATGGACTAAAGCGAAAAAAATTAGAAACATTTAACATTCAAAATAACCAACTTACCTACCAGACGTATCAAAACGACTTCATAGTGTATCGATACACGGGGGTGTATTAATACGGTCTCAATAGTGTATCGATACGGGATTTTCCACAACCGTTTTAAACTAAGGGCGTATCAATACACCTTCGACTGTATTGAAACACTTGGCCTTGAAATGCCCAAAAATGTTGGTTTTTCATACTTAAACTCACCCGAAACCATTCCAACATGTTACCAAGACATAATCAGCCACTTAACACATATGTTCAAAGACATTAAACACCAAAGCATGCTTCCAACATCAACTCATCAAGATTATCAAACTATAGGCATGCTTCCTATGAAAAAAGACCATTCAACGCCCAAAACATTAGTCCCAAGCAAAACCAACATATAAAAGCCATTTACAACTTCAAAACATCAATATAAACTTGCTCAAAACTGGCAGTTTAACAAACACGCTCCCAAATCAACAATGAACCACATTGCCTTTATTACTAAAAAGTCTAGTTTGAAACTATACTTTCAAAGAACGAAGCCCTTGGATCCTCTTTGCTCACTTGCTGCCTCCACTCTTTTAATTCTCTGCATTGATGGACAAAGAGAGCGTAAGTACACTAGACTTAGTGAGCACTGCTCAAAAGCAAAACACCATTAATGCAATTTAAAAACATTTTCTCAAAACCATTGAAATCATCATTTCAATCCATTTATAAAACATCATGCCTTGAAAACCATGCACTTAAACCTTTCCAAAACCAGCATATTAAACCATACGCCTCATGTATCATTAATCAAAAACAAATACCAATGCTAAACCTCAATTTAAGCATTCCCATGAATAACAACCATATGGAAAGCTTAAAGAGTAAACATGTATAAATCACATTATACAACATAAACCTTTTCATGATACATTAACAATTATATTGTCTTACAAGTGATCATTAACCAAGTTCCATTCCCAAAATAACATATCAGATACACGGATTCACAACTGTTGTCCCAACACTTCATACATTCTCACTGGCATCTCAAGGTTCACACACAGGATTATTCGGTACGTAATATAAACCCCTCAACCGTTGTGACAACCGTGATGGAGTATTCGGTACACCGTATAAACCCCTCAACACCATTCATCGATATATGTATAACCCCACTAACGAGAGATGGGACACTACTCTTCCTCGATCGTTAGGGTACTTGGATTAAGTATTCGGTACACCGTATAAACCCCTTAACATCCAAGGCGACTTGTTTATAGTGCACTCAATCCTATAGCCGGCTAACTATAGCCGATAGCATTTTTAAAACCACATCACTTGCCAATATAATTAATTATAACCATATACCTCACTGTTTTCATATGCATCAAGATAAAACTATTTTCCAAAGCATCAAATCATGCTTTAAACAAAAGTATAAAACACATACTAACATGAATCATTTACCACGTGCATCCGTCATCATCTCATGATTAAAAACAATATATCACATACTTAAAAACATGAATAAACAGTAGGTATCATGTAATCAAAACCAAGTGCATAAACCATTTCATAATAGCGCGATCGAGAGAGAAAACCACTTGATACTTACTTACGAACTTAGACAATCGTTTCAAGCTAAAATCTAAGTTCCCAAAGCACCTTCAAACCTTTTGAAAGATGTAGGTTTCGTTCTCACTCAGCGACACGCAAAACCTCAATTCGCCAATGCGAAACTAAGCGTCTGAAGCCTCCAAAGCTTCACTAATCTCTTTCGAATCAACCTCCCTTGTTTTAACCACATAACAACAGATGATTAATGCATTGAAATGCATTCTGAATCCCAGTGAAATAGAACCTTAACATTGTCTTGCTAACGACTATCAATCACCAACCGAAATCATCCGAAATCATCACAAAAACACTTCTAAACTTAACCCAGCGACAAACTAATGTTTCAATCCACAAATCACCATTTATTAACATCCTAAATTATCATATTATCATCCTTATACATCCAGTATTCATAAAACCACCACAAATCCTCAAAAACTCAAACTTGGCAACCTAAACAATTAGAGATTCACATAGTTTCGGGATTACAATGTTAAAACCTTTATCTTAACATTATTAAACTTCAAAATCATTATTAAAATCAATCATAAACCCATCAAAACTATTCCAATCCAAAAATCATATAAATCCATCAATAAAACCTTGATTTAATCATATTAGCCAATTAAATCATAAAACCACATTAGAAAACGTATATAAAGGATCAAGAACTCGGGAATTTTAGTAAATAACCTTGCATTAGAGGAGAAGAAAGAACCTTACCTCCAATGTATGAGTTTCTCCTTAATTGGATGTTTTCCTCTTGAAAATAAAAGAGATTAAATAAGATTTTTGGAAAACAAATTGAAGAATCATTTAGGAAATCAAAGAGCTAAGAAATCGATATCATTACCTTTAATTTTTTGATGAAAAGAATGTGTTTGACTAAAGAGAAGTTGAGAGAAAATCTTGAGAAGAGAAAGTTACGTCAAATTGTAATTTTAGAAAATAACCATCTTCCTTAATTAAATCCTTTTTAATTCCTTTTAATTAAGCACATTTAAAATAATCATAATTAAGGGAAAACTCAGATTAGACCAAATGGTACAATAGCTCCTTAAAAATTCAAAGTTTTGACCCTTATACAAAACAATCACTAAAACAGTTTTACAATTCTTACATTTTGGTTACTAGTTCAAAATGTCACATTTCTGAAACTCGTTTTCCAAAATTGATTTCACCAAAACCTTTTATATATTTAAAAAGGTTTTAGATAAATTTTCCATATATTTATCACCCTCTAAAACATGTTTTCCCTGAACTCATCCTGAACTTACCCGATTCTCTAATCTCGGTCCAACGGACCCTAAGACCATCCCAAAAACCTCTAGGCCCAAAATCAGAGCGTTACACACATACTCAAAATAATATTTTTATTAAAAATAAAAACTCAAATATGTAAATAGTGAAGGTGTGCTCATCCTTTTATAAGGGAAGGATGGTTTACAAATAGAATATTCTTAAAGAAACACAGATTCTCCTAATGAATAAAAATAGTAAAAAAAATTAGAACATAAACTGCTTGTGAATTGGGGATTAATAACAATACTTGGATGATCTTGAATCTGATTGTTGAGAGTGAATTAAGGACTTGGACAAGCAGGACTTGAAATCATTCATTTCCTTGTACGTCAAGAATAGAAGTATGTGGGCTGATTTAAGGTCTAATAAAATAGAAAATATCTTAGATCCTAAGTAGGCTAACTCATAAATTAGGCCCAAACTTTATACCACAGTTTTGGATCTAAATATTACAACATAAATACAAAGTTATGGATTTGCGATTAAACCCGTATGAGATTTTTCAGCTTGCACATTCTTCACTAAAATGGTCGTATCTTGAGCTTTCGATGTTGGATTGATGCGTTTCAAAGTGCATTGTAAAGCTAAGAGACAGACTCACAAGTTGAAAGAAGACTTCATTGCCTAAATATGACCGGATCCCAATCGAAAAGTCGCCTCCTGTTAACTGATTTTCCAGGTTTAGAAAATAGTTTCAGTTTCTTGTCTAAGATGCATCATTTTAGCCCTCCCATTTTTTCTACCCTTCGTTACCTTCTCCTCTAGTTGTTGGCTGATTGTTAATGTCTCATCATCTTCATGCTCGTATATTCTCTTGACCTTTCCTACCTTCTAGTCTAGGCTTAGAGAAGTTTTTAACGAGGCACACAAACTGGATCATAGCACGTAATGTTTCTAATTCAATAATATAAATACTTTTGCCGAGAAAAAAAAACTAAACTAAACAAGCAACAGACTCCATTAACACCATTTTGCAAATATCCTCCAATGCCCGATCTCTACAAGGCACTTTCTCAAGCCCAACCGAAATTTTATTCAGGACTTCATTTACGCCCAAGCTTTAAAATTCTGCAGCTGCAGATAAATGCCCCAAAGAGTTGCCACTATCCATGGCCATAACATGCTCAACCTGGATATCAGTATGCATGACAGTCTCAAGGTTCACAATTAACAATCCATGATCGTCAATTATTGGGGGCTCAGCTTCCATAATAATTGCAGCATTGTGTTTATCAACAGCATTAAATGTAAGCCCAGCTGGATGTACTCCCTCAAACATCTAAAGCGGTGCAACAATAGCCAACACACTCTAATTTCCCAAATCGAACAAAACCAAATTTGGCTCCTCTCACATCAGTTTTTTTTGGGGAATAAAGACATCCAGAACACGACCAACTCGTTCAAATAATTTCTTCGGATGACTCCAATGAACTTTGGGAGATAGATTCCCAACGAACACCGAAAGGCATCTTGAAAGAGTTGACGCCTAATCGAAACGGCCATGCCTGTTCTTATTCTCTACTCACGCCCTCTAATTTGTTTGGATCCCGCTTTTGGACTATTGTTGTTGAATTCAGTTGTAATTGGACTTTCTACAAATATTTTTGTGGTTCCTCTTTAATTTCGAGTAAATTTCTTTCTTTATTTCCACGCATTTGAACGAAGATGCAATAACTTACTCTTCTAAAACGTCTTGCATTATATACTTGCTATAATCACTACCATGCCAAATGTGAGTTATGCATGTTTAATTTCTTCTTCAATTCACACGTTCGATTTGAAAAAATATGGTAATGCAAATTTGAGCATTTGTTACTAAGCTTGATTTATTTGGTACGAGAAAATCATATGCTTTCTAGTTTATTTTGTGCATGCCATAATATATTTTTCATAATTTTTAATAATTGATGTTTAGGTTAGATTAAGCATGAGTTAATTCTAGCTAGTGTTGTTGCTCTGAAACTTTCTTTAAATTCTCATTTACCATTTCAATTAACTTTATAGTGTTTTCCAAATGGATTCCTGAATTTTACTTCAAAAATTTGACTGATAGATTTATAGAATAGGATTTGTCAATTTGTTATTTGACCCCTTTTTAGTTTATTTGTTATTTGTAGCTTTGAAAAGGCTTAAGAAAACTAAAAATAATGAGAGTATTACCGAGGTAAAAAAGATAAATCGCAAATGGACGGAAGAGATGGATGACATATATATTGATGCAATGTTGGAGCAACAAGTGAATGGGAACAAAGTTGATGGCACGTTTACCCATCATGCAGTCATGCATTTGATTTAGAAACCGATGAACCATCATCTCCCACATCCATATCAAACTCAGTTTCAGATTAGCATTCTAAATTTATAATATTTTTTATTCTGTGAAATAATTAGTGTATAATAATTTTAATAATAATCATGGTTGATATCGACTGTCATTTTAAAATTGATTGTAGATTTACAAGTAAAAGAGCTCATACGTAGCTATGACCACACGACTTTAATTTAGTTGATGTCATTCATAAATTTGATAGCTTGCAAATTTAGCTACTGTTTATGAAAGTCTTGTCTTACAATCTCTACATCAAAGATGCTTGAGCCTTGAATTGAAATGGGTAAACTTTATCGGAGGTCTCTTTTGTTTGGCCTGTGTTTTATTTTGGTCACCCATTTAAATAAAAGATTATTTTTGCTACTTACGTTTTTGATCTGTTTAATTTTGGTCATTGTGTCGTTAACACTCGTTAGTTTGATGACGTAGCACGTTAGTCAAAAGGGTTAATTTCTTATTTAATCCTTGAACTTTAAACAAAATATTAGTTTAACCCCTAAACTCTCCTAAGCTCACATTTATCTCCCAATGTTGCTGCTCCGGCCACCTTCTTTGATGGGTGATGGGTGATGGCTCCTACCACCTCTATCTCATTCTCCTTCTTTCCACCATTTTCCTCCTTCTTTGCCCTTTATCAAAAGCTGAAACAAACTCCTTCACTTTTTTACACCATCAACTTCTCAATTGAATTATAAATTATGGAATCCATTAATTCACACACCAGCCTTTGGCAACAACTTTTCTTTGGACGGAAGGCCTTTGTTGTGCATATGGCTTATACCTATGATGTCAGGAACATCTATGTAGACATTTGAATTGACAATATACATAATGAATATCAATTCAAACTAACATGCAATATTCAATGTCAGTAGCAACGTCACGTCAGCGTCCCGAGCTTTTTAAGCACCGAACCTACCTCCATGACAAACTTTCTCATGCACAATAACAAATAATTGGGGAATGAAGTTAAACCAACAATCTTGTTGTGTAAAATTCAAAAGGAGAAACAATAAGTCAACAAACCCTAAACAATGATAACAAAAGGATACTCTAGGATTGCCAGTCCGCAATCTTTGATTAAAACATCACCAGTTAACTATATTGTTATCGTTTTTTTAACGAGAACTATTTGCTTATCTTGGACCCTTTCTTCAATAGTATGCATAAAGTAAGGGCTTACAACCCCATTAAAGAGCACAAATCTTACTTGACAGCAGTCATCTTACCCTTCAATGCATAGCTATAGAAATCAGGTATCTTCATTGGAGCTACAAAGTTTGCTAGGCATGCTTCTAGAGGTACCCTTGGACGAAAAATTTCATCGTTGGGTCTGTCAAACAAGGCAATTGTAGACTCTCGGCCTGGAAGAATATTGCCTGCAATACAGCTTAAAATGTGTAGAGAATGTAGAAACAGTGCCAAGAAAATCTATTGTGTGCAAGTATACACGACCTCCAAGTAATACAACGGTTAAGTTGAGTGTCGATCCCACAGAGATTGCGTTTGGAATTCGATCGCTTTGCTAATTACTTGTCTTGTGAAAAAGATTTTTTTGATGTAGATTGGTTTTGAAAGAAAATGAAAAGATAATGAAAGTACGAAAAGTTAATTCAAACGTTGGCAAGGAATGTGTCTTAGCAAATGACGAGCGTTGGCAAGGTGTGCCTAGTTTTCACGCTTTTCATACCATGCCAGCCTTTAATAAACCCTGCCTTGGCATTTTTTGATGAGCAGATTCAAAGGTAGCAATGGCTCTTTCGATAGCACTGCCCTAATTTAATCACGCAAAACCCCCTATATGTCTATAGTGAATGTTTTTCATAAATCAATTCGATTAAGTGTTAATCTTTACTCTTAAGGGGTAGATTTTACTCCTGAAGTAAGTTCATCTACTTGAACATCTTCTCTCGAAGCATCTCACCTCAGTATCTAGCATCTGATAGTCGCCACCCAAGTCAGTTACGACTTTGAGTTGCAATAGGCTAACTTTGCCAGCCGTCGCTTGGCATAGTATTTTAGAAAGTGAGTGCCCACTATCGCTTGGCAGCACACATAAAAATAATAAACATGCCAGACAGGAAAAATAGTGTCGGGGTAGTGCCAATTTATTAAAAACTAAACAAAACATAGCGTTCAGACACAACCACCACTCACCAACAATGAAATTAGTTCATGGTGAGGGTATCAACCAAAAAACCATTATCGTCTTTAACATCCATCATCATTGAAACTAAGTAAAAATAAAATAACAACAAAAGCCCAAATCTGGTGCCATGGATATATATATTCCCAATCTGTTGGCATGGATCACATGTCTTGGTGTAGTCATGAGCATCCTTATATAGTGTAGGCCTATAAAAGCTCGACTGCAGCACCTTGGCAATAGTCTTTAGTCAAGAAAAGTGTCAACCATATGGTGCGACATGGCATGATTGCAAAATAGCATGATGCTCATCCCCTAGCACACAACAGCGGATCACCTGATCAGCACATTGCATAAATAGGAAAGGCTCATCCCAATAGTACTGAGAAACATTATGCAAAAAATGCTTCATGTCATTATAGTCCAAATCTGGTGGCATGACGTTGCTCACCAAAAAATTAACGATGTCGGCATAGCATGGCACGACATCCACTGCGAGTAAATACTCATTTGGGAACTCATCTCTGATAGATTTAACCTTGTCATCCTTACGATGATGCTCTAGTCGTGATAGGTGATCAGCAACTAAGTTTTCACTACCCTTCTTGCCACGGATCTCGAGATCAAATTCCTGTTGTAGGAGCATCCATCGAATCAATCTCGGCTTGGCATTCTTTTTTGTCAAAAGGTATTTCAGTGTTGAGTGATCTGTAAAAACAACAACTTTATTACAAATCAAATGAGATCTAAATTTATCAAATGCAAATACAACAGCAAGAAATTCTTTCTCAGGTGTGGTTTAATTAAGTTGTGCTTCATTAAGTGTTCTGCTGGCATAGTATATGGCGTGAAAAACTTTGCCACGTCGTTGTCCAAGCACTACTCCGATGGCATAGTCGTTGGCATCGTACATGAGCTCGAAGGGCTCATTCTAGTCTGGTGCCACGACTATAGGTGCATTAACCATCTTCTCTTTAAGGTCCTAAAACGTTCTCAAACAAGAATTATTAAATGCAAAAGCGACAACTTTTTCTTATAACAAACATAAAGGTTTAGAAATTTTAGAAAAGTCCCTAATGAATCGTCGATAAAAACCTGCATGACCTAAAATTTTTTTTACACCATTAACACTTGTGGGAAGTTGTAACTACTTGTTACTTCGACTTTTTCTTGATCCACTTCTAGACCATTCTTGGTCACCCTGTTCCCGAGAACAATGCCCTCATTCATCATGAAGTGGCATTTTTCCCAGTTCAAGACTAGATTTGTCTCAATGTATCTCCTCAAAACTTGCTCCAGGCTCAGAATGCATTCCTCAAATTTGTTACCAAACCCTGAGAAATCGTCCATAAACACTTCCATGTTGTGCTCAATCAAATTAGAAAAAATAGACATTATACAACGTTGAAACGTTTTCGGCACATTGTACAAATTGAACGGCATCCTTCTGGAGGCAAATGTCCTATATGGACAGGTGAATGTGGTCTTTTCTTGGTCGTCGGGGGCTATTGCAATCTAGTTATAACCTGAATATCCATCTAAGAAACAATAGAAAGCTTTACTAGCCAGTTTTTATAACATATGATCGATTAAAGGCAAAGGGAAGTGGTCCTTCCTCGTGACATTATTTAGCTTCCTATAATCCACGCACACTCTCCATCCTATGATTATTCTGGAAGGGATCAACTCATCCTCGTTATTATGTACAATAGTCATGCCACCCTTCTTTGGAACACATTGCACCGGGATAACCCAAGAGCTATCGGATAGGTGATAGATTATTCTAGCATCAAGCCATTTGATAATCTCTTTTTTACAACTTCTTTCATGCTCAGGTTCAGCCTCATTTGACCTCAATAGAATTGCCATGTTATTCCTCCAAATTAATCTTGTGCATGTAAATGGTTGGGCTTATACCTCGGATATCTGCCAAGGTCCAGCCCAACGCTTGCTTATAGGTCTTTAATATAGCCAATATTCTTCCCTCCTGATCATTAGTGAGATCAGCGGCAATAATCACTAGCAGTGTTGAGTTCTCACCTAGATAGGCATACTTCAAGTGTTCTGGTAGTGGGCTTAAGCTCCAACCCTGGTGGCTCCTCGATTGATGGTTTCTGTTTCTTTATCTCTTTGCCAGCCAAGTGGAGTGGCTCAAAGTAACTCACATCTTCAGCCTCCAAGCCTGGTTCCTCAAACAGTTTAGGTATGCCATCAAGCATGTTGTCATCAAATTTTGCATCGTCGTACAATTGTGCCATGTCCAAAGTATAAATGGCCTCCATCATCTCCTCAGCTTGACATTCATCTGATTCATCTACACATTTCAAAGCTTGAAGACGTTAAAAGTAACATGTTGGTCATTCATTCGCATGGTTAGTTTGCCTTTATGAACATCAATAAGCGCCCTACCCTTGGTAAGGAATGACCGACCCAAAATAATTGGCACATTAGTGTCAGTTTCGTAATCCAAAATGATAAAATCAATTGGAAATATAAATTTGTCTACCTTTACCAACACATCCTCAATCTTTCCCTTGGGATGTGCATAGGATTGGTCTGCCAACTGAAGTGTCATTGTGGTAGGTCTTGCTTCTATGCCAAGCTTTTTGAAAACAGATAGTGGCATCAAATTGATGATGGCTCCTAAATCACACAATGCCTTACCCATGAATTTATTTTCGATTGTACAAGGGATAGTGTTTGCGTTGTGTAGTGTACTATAAATGATACGCAAATATTGTGCAAGTATACACGTCGAACAAGTAATACAATGATAAGTGAGTAATGTCTCCACATGGATTGTTGGTGTTTCGAGTTGAGTTTAAGCACACAAGTCAAGAAATGTAAATCGAGAATGTTGTGGCAAATAGAGACAGATGGATAAATGCTCTAGCAAATAAAGACAAAAATAGTGCGCTGAAATCAATAGACTTAACAGGTCCTCTTACGTATGCGAAACACACTTGGGAATGACTGGCTGGGTTATCAGGTTAACTTGTGCTTTAGCTCTCAACTAGGGCTTATCTCACTAGCTTACTCTATGCTGGGCAGGATATGCTAAGGTTGCTCCTCAACTATCTCTAGCAAGGAAACTAGGAGTAGGAAATACTACAGCAATACCTCTCAGCGTAAACTCTAACACTCCCCTTACCCATTAAGTTCAATCCTTTTTAGCTGTTGAAACCCATCACTTATCTCTAAGGTGGATTAGAGCTGTAACTCTCAGCAGCCAACTCCATTGTCTACGAAGGTCAAAGATAGCTCTCTCGATTACTAACTTCAACTCTCACCTAAGGAAAGGCCAGCTCTCGAAGGCTCTTACAACCCTAAGCATTTAAAAAGCATAGACAAAACATAGAAAGAAACAAGAGATAAATAAGCATGCATTGAAGAAACTAAAACATAGATCATCCAAACAACCCAAGCCACCTAAAATCAGTTCATGGCTGGGCAATAAACATCCAAAGTATCTTCGTTTGTACAACCCATTTCCGAAATATAAATGAAATGCTAAAGCAATATAAAGGGAAGAAGAAACTCCTGATACACGATGGAATGCAATGCCATGAACCACCCTAGGCTTGCTGCCTCTCTCAAGGTCAGCAAGGTCAACCCTTGGAGCTTTAACGATAGAGGACACCAAGTGGAGGAAGAAGAACAAAAGGAAAAGAGTCGCCTTTACTTTCTCTCCCTAGCCTTTTGTCACTTTTTTCACCATTCTCCCTTTAATGAGGGTTTCATGCCTTTTATATAGTGGGGGCTCCTAGGGTTTTGTGCCTTAATATTCTTTGACATCTTGGGGAATATTCCCTATGCTTGTGGGGCACAATTAGACAAAAAGGGGTTCACACATGTGGGCTCTAAGAATGTACGCGTTACTCTGTCCTTTTCTATGCCCAAAATTGTTGTCCAAGATGCTGTAGCATTTTCCTCCTTTTCCAGCTTCACGCTTGCTTTAACATGCATATCACAACACCAACACATACCCTTCCAGCATCATCTAATCTTGTGAAATTAAGCCAAACCACCAACAAGCAAAGATGTATGCACTATATGCTCTAAATGCACCTATATGCTATGAAATGACCTTGAGAACAAACAAATGCCCTAGTAAAAAGGTGTAAAATATAAGCATTTTGGCAAGTTATCACACCCCCAAACTTAAGCTATTGCTTGTCCTCATGCAATGAATAGAGAGAAACAGAGAAAATGTTATGGCAAAAATTTAGCTCAAGGTAGATGTTATAGCAAAATTTCAGCCCTCGGAAAAGGAAGGCTTTAATACTTAAGACATAATTGAGATTTTAAGAATGATTCCCTACGGTAAGATCCTTTGTTAGTGTGTGCGTAATTGCATGCAACTTAAGCTTAACGAAGTTAGAAAAATTTCTTACAACAACTCAAGTTCATCCTAGTTTTTGAATTATTTTAGCACAAAATTTTACTCCCATAATTAAACTATTTTTTTAAAAGGGTATTAGCTCATCACACCTACCATCCCTCACTCTAGATAAGCAGAGAGTATACCTCTCATCCCGGAGCTAGTAGGTAGAGTCATCTCGTGACAACTTTCATTCACTCATTTTATGTTGTTGCCATTTATTTAAGCTTGATTTCCAGACAATGCAACACAAAGCGGAGTGTCCCTCTATAAATATGTCGTAGCGTTTATTCACAGTTTACTATATTCCATAAGCACAAGGGAGATTAACTAAGCCTTTACTGCTTCATTTTTCTTTATATGAGATCATTAAATTCAATTTCACAAGGATAAACATAAGTTCTAAAAAAATTCTCTAACATTTTTAAACCTAAGGAGCATACAATCATGTAACAATACAAAGATCAAGCATCAAACCCTAGATTTAATTCTACCAATCTCAATAGTCATACATGTCAATCCATAGCTATAAAAACTTGTTCATCATCGGGCATCATTAATTTATTCATAAAACTATCATAGAGCTAAACAAAATGCCATAGCATAATTTATATTTCTACCTAATGATGCAATGCAAATGACTAATAAAAGGGCACTAACACCCCCAAACTTAAAGAGTGCAGTGTCCTCAATGCAACAAAAATAAAATAAAATGCAACTAATCTACATGCAATGAAAAATGAAGAAGTACCTTACTTCTTGGTGGTGGCTGACTTTGTGGCTTTGTGTTTGATGCTGGAGGACTTGAATGAGGCGAAAGGAGGGTCAACCTCGTCCTGTTCTGGTGGAGGGATAGGTTTTGTCTCGGCTAGAGTCCCTTGATTGGTGGAGCTGGTATCTGATACATTCTCCTTATCTTGTGTGCTCCAAACTCTACCGGCGGTGCGTTTCCTTCGCATCCTCGTTGACGGGGTAGTGTTTGGGGTCTGTGCAGGTGATTGTGCTGGAATGGAGTGCGTGGGCTCGTCTTCTTCTGATTCAACTATCACAGTGTTGATAGGATCAACGGACGACTCTTTTACTGTAGCAGCTTTGGTAGGTTTTGTTGTTCTCTTTCTCTTCTTTGGCAGGGGGCTCGCTGTAGCATTTGTTTCCTGGTTCTGGGAGGAAGGCTGGGTCTGAGTATGACTCTTGCTGGAGACTGGTGTCTTCTGGGTAATGGGAGAGGGTCCTTCGCATGTGCCTTCAGAGATTCTGGGAAGGCTGGGAAGTCGAAGCTGATGTGCGGTAGGATTTCCTTGAAATAATTATTCATTACAGCATCTGTAACACCCCTCGCCCGGGTTAGGAGCGAAAGGGCGTTACGGTTTAATGGAACAGATTCAGACAAATGAAATAACATAACATATAACTTCATATCAATCATAGATACTTAAATATAAATCATATAACATGGTGGGTTAACAAAAACTTTTACTTAACAAGTTCAATTGGTTTACAATTTCAAACGTGCTCTTTCATACAAGGTTATCATGTCAACACGCTTACACAATCAACAACAATACAAGTTCAAACATAATATATAACCTATTCGAATCTATCAACATTTATACAAATTACCTATATTATAATCATTCTAACATCAAACATTATCTAATCAACATGCAAATATGCATACAAACCCCACATCCTTACACATTCAATTAACATTTCGAATTGATCTAAAACACCCTAAGACCATACGAATTGATCACTATAACCTCTAATGCCATTCGAATCAAACAACCAACATCTAGGATCAATTCTAATATCATTCAATAACAAACAACTAGAAATATTGCCAACCTATAACATTATGAATCATTCTAATTACTCAACAAATTCAAGAAGGATTCTAGATGCGATATCACCTAATCCACCATTCATATCATGATCCATGGCAATTCACCATGTATCAACATATAAACTATACATCTCAATTTCAAAATCATTTCAAACTTGGTCATATATATATATAAACCATCATAACATTGATTCTTACATTACATATCATGTAAATCTTATCTTAGCATAAACAAAAATTAAAGATGCATGTGACACTATAAATATGTAACTATGACACCATCTAGGAGTCTAAAAAAGCTATATCATACTTGAGTCTTGACTTGTGATTGCTTCCGGATCAGATTAGATAGCTTTCAGATTCAGAAACATGTTATTTTGGAAGAAGGAAACATGAGAGTGATAAGTACAATATGTACTTAGTGAGGCAGTTCCTATACTTACTAATTAAATCTTTTAATGTGTTGTTTCATATGATCAAGGTTACTTAGCTAGGCTTAACACCAATCAAGTCACACCTAGCTAATTCATTTCATGCTCAAGTATACCTAGCTAGTTCATTTCATGTAATAACATTAAAATCATGTAAACATGCTCATAACCAATAACAATTAAACATAAACTCATGTAATTCATTCATATAGACCAATTTCATGTCAACAATGTCATTGAACATCATGTAACAATCAACCAAAGCATGATCTCATTTCATTCGATTAGGATCACTACTCATACCATTCATATCATTTCATGTAACATGTAACCTTATAACATATCATATTTTCATTGATTATGTAACATTTTATTACAAGTTTCATAGGTTTTGCCTTGGATGATTAGATGGACTAGGTAATCAAGTCAATAGTTACCAAGTACCAACATATAACAGTAGATGGACAAAGCATCAGTAATCAGTAGATACACAATTGTATCAAGGTGTCTAATTACACCATATAACATGTAACATACGAACATGTAACAGTAGATGCACAAAGCATCAGTAGGTGACACACCACCTTTTACAGAGAGTACATAAAGTACTAAATCAGTAGAGCTCAAGACTCTAAGGCATGCCCTTCTACCTAAGGACAACTAGTCAACCAAGGACTTTATAATTATTTTAAATTCCAACAAGATCAACTAAGTGTTTCACAAATAATTTACATGGTCATATAGCATGTACATGTCACGAATACACTAGACCTATTCAATGTCATCATTCAAGCAATTTCCAGCAAGTATATCATGTCATTTCACTCTTGAATCCATCAAAAACAGATAAGTTCATATCATGAAGCACATATAGCCAACATCTCATAGCAAAGCACATTGATAACCAACAACGTTAACTAGCACTAAATATGTAACATATTATCCTATTTCATTTATTCCTTCTTCCATTGCATTATAATTACCAAATCCTTATTAGATTCATTTCATACATCATGTGAAATAATCATATTACTTAAAAAAATTGTTAGGACACTAGTCCTAACTCTAAAATCAACTACACTCACAATACTCCAAGCTATGTTGTTTCCATGATCACTATGCTCTTGCCCATTCTATTTGGTTGTACAACTCTTGAATCCTCCAAGTAATCTTAACACTCTTGCTCTTAAACATTCAAACAAAACATATACAAATCATATTAGAATTCATTTCAAATATATAATCCATTTATACAATCACAACACTTAAACATATAAAACTGTCCCTAATTTGGCAGTTTGAGCACTAGACACTATTTTGGCCATATCTTTTTACTCACAAGTCCAAATTTAGATTTCTTTACCAATAAAGAAAGCTTATTCATTCAGCTTTAAATACATGTATGGTAAATATTTTTCTCATTTCTCAATCAGTACAGTTTATTAAATAAATATAGGCCATTTTGTAGTTCTGAACAGTTTGTAACACTTCCACAATTTCGGTTCCAGATTTTTTATAGATATCAAATTTTAATGTCGTCTGTTTCTAGTTAAACTAGACATACCCAGGTATTTTTTTATCAAAATTTCTGGTCTAAATTCTATGTATTTTATTTTTGGTGAATTTTTAAATGTCACTGTCCAGAACAGGGCAGTGCTGGGCAGATTTATGATCTAACATGTTTCAATCAAAATTTTCCAGTTCATTTTCACTAATCTCACAAACCCAGTATTATTTAAACAAAATCATGCTTTTAACCACAAATTTTCAGCAAGATCAAACCCAGAATTAATCAAGATAACCATATAAATTCAATGACAGAATCGGGTAACATATTAGACACTTACTTGAATTGTATGAACATGCTTGCAATCTAAGTATAATTTCCAGCCTTCAAACATTAAATTTTCTTTCTTGTTTTGCTTCTATTTTTCTAGATTTGAAGCTCTCTCTTTTTCTGTTATTTTGGTTCGGTTGTGTAAGAAAAATGAAGGAAAGATGAGAACATGTGTTGATTTTACCCACTTGTTAACCGTATGTCATCTTCCTTGACACATGGCTTCATTATAAACAAAGTATTTATCCCACTAATAACCCACTTTCTTATGCTATATGTCATACTATAGGTTATCCAACTAATAACCCACTTCTTATACTATATGTCATATTATAGCTTATCCTACTAATAACCCACTTTCTCAGAGTTGTTTCACATTTTAGGTTACAACCTCTTTTTGCACCATATTTCAGGTTACACTATACTTGCACCACAATTTAGGTTACAACCCGTTTTTGCACTATATTTCATGTTACATTATACTTGCACCACATTTCAGGTTACAACCTATTTTTGCACCATATTTCAGGTTACAACCTATTTTTAGCTTCTTTATTAACTAACTTAGGGATTTTCAACCAGGGTATTTTTAGGGTGGCACAACATCCCTCTCCTTGACATACCCAAAGAAAGCAGTCAGGTCCTCTCACATTTTGTCCATGTCCTCTTGGAGACGATTGGTGGAGGCAACCAGTGCAACAATTCTTGCTGCAGCAAATGATTTTGTACCTCCAGCCAATGTCTCTACTGGAGCATCCTCGTCGAATCCTTTGATAGATGGGATCATCTCTGGTGTAATAGGACCTTTCCCTGATTTCTTGGCATCAGCAATTGGGTCATCAAATACTCTCTTTTCGCGATATAGGGTTGTGTTGAGGTTTGGAATGATCAGTGGGCTGGACTTTCTCTTGAAGCATGCATATACTTCATCCACGATGATCTTCCCCACATCAATGGACATGCCATTTAAGATTTAGTGAAGGAGTAGGAGCCTTAGAATGTTAACAGTTGTTGTATGAGAGGTTGGCATGTGTCTGTTCTTGACAAAATGAATCAAAAGCTTGCCTCTGGATTAAGACGCGCGCGCTCCACTTCCTTGTTGGATGCATCCAGGTTCGTGCCTTCAAAGCATAATTCTTCCAACACTTCCTTAACAGTTTTCGGGTCAGCATTTTCTGTGAAAGGTTTGTGATGGTCTTCTGAGTTCTTAAGGCCAAAGAACTTGTTGATCTTGGCCGCAATGAATTTGATTTGTTCACCACGCACATACACGCTAGATAGAGTAGGGCTGATGAGTTGCGCATAGAACTCTTGAACGATAGGGATGC
The DNA here is from genome assembly GCA_030270665.1 of Hibiscus trionum. NCBI lineage: Eukaryota > Viridiplantae > Streptophyta > Magnoliopsida > Malvales > Malvaceae > Hibiscus > Hibiscus trionum. Next base: position 30,382,045 of record BSYR01000026.1, on the reverse strand, counting down.
AAAAGTTCTCAGGGTGGGGAACGAAAGTGGCCCATCTATGGTTTGGGATGGCATCCAAGATATCCTTATCGAACCCCGGTTCCCCTTCAGTGGGAAACTTGAACCCTTGCTCTGGTAGCAACGTTTGGTCTTGGAGATTTTGATAGCGCTCCTTTGCTTTGTCGTCCAAAAATTTCTTTATAAGCACGGGCTTGGGTTGGCTGCTTCCAGATGCGCCCTCAACTATTTTGCATCGCACCATTGTTGAGCAAAAAAGGAGAATATAGGTGAGATGAGAGAAAAAGTTTGGTTGGATTTTTGAGTTTTTTGCTTGTTAGAGAAGATGAAGGTGAGGGGTCTTTTTTTCTTTGTTTTGATGTGATGAAAGAGAGATTTAGTGGGAGTTGATGATGAGGGTGATGAGAGTCAAGGGGAGGTAACCGACACGATGTGAAAGAGAGAGAGTGTTGGAGGTGTTTGGGTGGCGTATGTGTAAGATAAGGACAAAGGGTTATTAATTGAAAAGGTGAAAAGGAAGAATGAGAAAATACCTAGGTAATAATTGCTAGGGTTTTCTTTATATGAAAAGGTGAAAGGGTTAATTAATTCCCCTTCTTTTTGCCCTTTTTGAGTCGGCTTCCTCTCATGTTAGAAAAGCTTAATTTTCTATTCCTTATATCCTTATAAAAACAAAATCCTGATACGTCGTTGCACCCTGACCTTACAGCATAATAAAGTAAAAAGACAAAAGGGATTAAAACCTAGAGTACGAAATAAAGATAAAGATTAAACTACATTATTTATGAACATAAAAACATAAAAAAGTTGTAGCAAAATAGAAAAGAAAGGTGGGAGTTCAAACTCTTAAGAACCATGGAGGATGAAGGAGGACTTATCGCGCAAGACTGGGGCTCCATTGTAAAGCTTCAGACGCTGTCCATTGACCTTGAATATTGTATCATCATCAAGCTTCTTAATGTCCACCGCACCATGGGCATAGACCTTGTGGACTAGGAAAGGACCTAACCATCGTGACTTCAGCTTGCCTGGAAAGAGCTTAAGTCTAGAGTTATAAAGGAGCACTTGTTGCCCTTCTGAGAAATGTCGCGGCAAAAGATGTTTGCCATGCCACTTCTTTGTTTTCTCCTTGTATAAGTGCGCATTCTCATAGGCCTGCGATCTGAATTCCTCCATTTCATTCAACTCTAAGAGCCTTCTTTCTCCAGCCAGTTGTGCATCCATGTTGAGCTTCTTAATGGCCCAATAGGCCTTGTGCTCAAGTTCAACGGGTAGATGACAAGCTTTCCCAAAGACTAGCTTGAATGGTGACATTCACAAAGGTGTCTTGTAAACTGTTCGGTAAGCCCAAAGAGCTTCATCAAGCTTGGGAGACCAATCCTTCATTTTTTGGGTTGACCACTTTCTCAAGTATCTGCTTGATTTTCGATTTGAGACTTCAGCTTGACCGTTAATCTAAGTATGATATGATGTAGCAATCCTATGCCTCACATCATACCTCTGTAATGCTTTAGCAATCAGCTTGTTGTCAAACTGGGTTCCATCATCACTGATAATTGCTCTTGGTGTCTCAAATCTTGTGAAGGAACTTCATGACGGTCTTGGAGTCATTCCTTGGAGTAGCAACTGCTTCACCCCATTTAGATACATAGTCCATAGCCAAAAGAATGTATAAGTCTCCGTAAGATGAGGGAAATGGTCCCATGAAGTCTTTTCCCCATACATCAAAAAGTTCGACCTCCAAGATTCCTTGTAATGGCATTTCATGCCTCCTTGAAATGTTACCCGTCCTTTGGCAACGATCACATGATTGATAAATGCGTGTGCATCCTTGAAGAGAGTGGGCCAATAGAATCCCGATTGTAGGACCTTTGCAACAGTCCTAGTTCCTCTGAAATGTCCACCACAAGGAGATGAATGACAATGGAAGAGTATCTCCTTGTGCTCTTCTTCGTGGACACACCGTCTAATGATCTAGCCAGCACCTTACTTGAACAAATATGGTTCGTCCCAAAAATTGGATCTTGCGTCATGCCTGAATTTCCTTTGTCTCTATCTATTCAAATCAGGAGGAAAAATACCACTAACGAGAAAGTTAACAATATCATCATACAAAGGAATTGTTGCAACATGTAATATTTTCTCATTAGGGAATTTCTCCTTAATTTCCATTTCATCGTGTTTTCTTTATTGTTTTGTAGCCTAGAAAGATGGTCGGCTACTTGGTTTTCACACCCTTTTCTATCCCTAACTTCCAAATCAAATTCTTGCAAGAGTAGTATCCACCTAATAAGTCTAGGTTTAGCATCCTTTTTGGTCACTAAGTATTTAATAGCCGAGTGATCGATGTGAACAATACCTTTAGTGTCTATTAGATATGACCTAAACTTATCAATGGCAAATACAACAACCAACAATTCCTTTTCAGTTATGGTGTAGTTAATTTGTGCATCATTCAATGTGCGGCTAGCATAATAAATAACATGAAAGAGTTTACCTTGGCGTTTTCCAAGAGCTGCTCCTATCGCGTAGTCACTTGCGTCGCATGTCACCTAAAAGGTGGGCTCCAATTAGGTGGAACAACAATGGGTGCTGAGGTAAGTTTTTCCTTCAGTTCTTTGAAAAGCGCTGAGGCATTTTTCATCGAATATGAAGGGCTGATTTTACTGTAGAAAATTACACAGTGGCTTGGAGATCTTGGAAAAGTCCTTAATGAACCTTCTATAGAAGCCACCATGGCCCAAGAAACTCTTGATGCTCTTCACATTGGTGGGAGAAGCCAGCTTCTCAATTACCTCAATCTTTTCTCTATCCACCTCAATGCCATTCTTAGATATTTTGTGACCCAAAATCGTTCCTTCGGTTACCATAAAATGACATTTCTCCCAATTGAGCACCAAATCAGCTTCTTCACATCGCTTTAGCACTTTGGCCAAATTTCCCAGGCATGAATCAAAATCTTCCCCAAAGTCCGAAAAATCGTCCATGAAGACTTCTAAAAATTCCTCATCCATATATGAGAAAATAGCCAGCATACACCTCTAAAAAGTTGTTGGGGCATTGCAGAGTCCAAAGGGCATTCTCCTGAAAGCATAGGTACCATACGGACATGTGAATGTCATCTTTTCTTGGAATTCGGGTGCTATAGCAATCTGATTGTACCCTGAGTATCCGTCAAGGAAACAATAGAATGCTTTGCCCGCCAATCTATCTAGCATTTGATCAATGATTGGGAGAGGGAAATGGTCCTTCTTGGTAGCTTTGTTGAGCTTCCTATAGTCCATGCAAATCCTCCATCCCGTTACAGTCCTTGTTGGCAATAATTCATTCTCATCGTTACTCACCACGGTAATGCCTCCTTTCTTAGGCACACATTGGACTGGACTAACCCACGAGCTGTTTGATATGGGATAGACTACACCAGCATCAAGCCACTTGATTTTCTCCTTCATCACCACCTTCTTCATGATGGGGTTGAGGCTTCTTTGGGGTTCAATAGAATTGTTGTGATAATCATCAAGCAAAATTTTGTGCATGCAAATAGTAGGGCTAATCCCCTTTATGTTAGCCATAGTCCAACCTAAAGCTCTTTTATGTTGCGACAACATATTTATTAAATTAGACTCTTGTTAGGGTGTAAGACTAGATGAGATTATCACAGGCAATGTTTCATTGCTTCCCAAATATGCATATTTAAGATGAGATGGCAAGGGCTTTAACTCCAATGTTGGAGCATGTTCGAGTGAAGGCTTAAGAGGAATAAATTCTGAAAAATCAAGAGGGTTCAAAGTGCGTACCTAGTTTGGCTTCGAGCAAGCTAAATTGTTCCACCCCTTATGGAAATTCCTCGAATTCTTCACACTCGATCTCATAGTCCTCTTTGTTGTATTCCTCTTGAATCTGCTCATATCCATCCATCTCTAAGAAATTGATGCAGCAAAAGTATGTAGTCTCCCTTTCTGATGTAGCATCCATGTACTGACACTCTTAATGTTCGTCCACATATTTGAGAGTGTTGAAGACATTTAAGGTCACTTCTTGATCAGCCACCCTCATAGTAAACTCACCCTTTTCGTAGTCTATCAGAATTCTACCGGTTGCTAGAAATGGCAACCCCAAAATAATGGGTGTGTTATTATCCGTCTCGCAATCAAGGATAAGGAAGTCAACTGGAAAGATGAACCTTTCCACCTTCACCACTACATCTTCTACTCTTCCTTCTGGGCGTACATGAGATCGGTCGGCCAGTTGCAAGATAACCGTTGTTGGCTGGAGATTTACACTAGATCCGAGATCGCACAAGGCTTTTCTCACATAGTTATTGCCTATTGAACACGATATAATGAAGGTGCCTGGATCCTGTCTCTTAGGAGGCAATTTGCTCCACATAGAATATCATTCACTTGCTGTAGAACCTGTCGCATATCGTTCAACCTTTCTTTTCTTGGTGACGATGTCTTTGAGAAACTTAGCATAAGTGGGCATCTGATCAATGGCTTCTAAGAACGGGACCTTAATATGCAGTTGGTCCAGAATATCCACAAATTTCCTGAATTGGAGATTCTCATTTTGTTTCTTCAATCGTTAAGGGAAGGGAGGTGGGGGTCTAACTTCTTCCTCTATCGATGCAGGTTTCTCTTTTGTTGTAGCATTTTCCCTATCTTCAATAGTTTCATTCACTAAATCCCCGTCTTTCTCCTTCTCACAAGATGTTTCAGCTTGCAATTCTGGTTCCTCTTGCACTTCCTTAGGTACAAAGTCTTCTTTCTTGTTCCCCCCAAACTTATCTTCGGTGTTAAGTTGGGTACCAATCCTCAATGTGAAAGCACTGCATTGCTCTTTGACACGCTTTTTAGTGACTTCAGTATCACTAGGCAGATTTCCTTGGGGTCGCACATGTAATGCTTAAGCAATTTGACCCATTTAGGTTTCCAAAGATCCCAAAGATGAATTGTGACTTTGTAGCAAAGCTCCTTGATTCTTAATGGTCATGGAGTGATCTTGGAGCCATGTATTAGTAGATGTCATAAATTCCTTGGTAGATATCATAAATCCTTAAGTGTAGCTTCCAACGAATTGCTATTGGATGAAGATGCAAAACCCTTGTTGTTTTGCCATGGCATATTTTGTTGTGAACCGTGTGGTTCTGACAGATTCCGCTGGTTTGAATTGTCATAATTATTGTTCCCTTGATTCCCCTAAGAGAGGTTAGGATACTGGCGGCACCCAGCATTATAGGTGTTCGAGTAAGGATTGTTATTCTAATTGGAATTCCCTACGTAGTTGGCAGATTCTTGATTATCCGGGCACTCGCTCAAGTGGTGGTTGTCATTGCAATGAAGGCAAGTTGATGCCAATCTTACTTCCTTTACCTCATTAGACTTTTGGAGATTCTTTAGCATGGAAGTGATGGCGGTTAATTGGGCTGCTACTGAGGCATCCATAACTATGTCTCATGATATTTGAGTTTTCCTTCCCATTCCAAGTCTCGATGAGGGGAATTGATAATCATTCTTGGCTATTCTATCAAGGATGTCAATGGCTTCCTCGGGTGACTTGTCTAGCAATGTCCCATTTGCTGAGGTATCTAGCATCATTCTGGTGGGAGCGTTAACACCATTGTAGAACATAACCACTTGTGTCCAATCATGAAAACCATGATTAGTGCACTTGCGCAATAATCCCTTAAATCTGTCTCAACACTCATACATTGATTCGTCATCATTCTGGCGAAAGGATGCGATGCCATTCCTCAACTGAATGTTCCTATTTGGTGGATTATACCGCATCAAAAAAGTTTTTGCACAAATTTTTCCATGTTTCCAATGATCCGACTGGAACACCAATCAACCATTCTCGTTCTCAGTCACGCAAAGAATAATGAAAGAGTTTGAGTTTCAACACATCTTCGTGCACCCCTTGTTAACAGAAAGAGTCACACACTTCTAAGAAAGCACTGATGTGTTGTCTAGCATCTTCATGAGGCGAGTGTAACCCCCGTAGCCCGGCCTAGACGGTTGACCCGAACTACGAAGATTACACGGAGAAAACCAAAGTCAACCCGAAAGTCAACCTTGATTAACGACCCCTTTTTTTTTCCTTTTTAATCTTGTCTAGATGCTCATTAACCCTATATGTGATCACACAAACAACATACTCAAAGATCACAACCATCAGAGGTCATTCAGGGACCCAATTGCACAAAACACAACTTTAGGGACCAATTTGTAAATTCTGAAAACTTTGAGGCCTTAACCATATTTTAAGTTACCAACTTAAAATTAATCATATTTCATGCATCTCGGCCAAATTTCAGCTCAAACGGACATCTCAAACTCATACAATTGCACATACAAGATTCAGGACCAAAATGCAAACATTTTGAAACACATAACTGCCACTGTCAGCCCCCAACGGTCAACCGTTCCGAAACGGGAGACAGCCCGTTTCGAAACGCGGGGCCGTTCCGCAACGGGTACCGAAACGGGGGTCGGGCAGTGGCCTATCCGTTTCGGAACGGTTTCACCCGTTTCGGACGCCTGGGCTGCTTCAAGGCACCCGTTCCGAAACGGTACACCCTGTTCCGAAACACCCTGCACAAAATGCAGAAATTTGCCTATTTAAACATGCAATTAACATCCAATCATGCTCCAACAGCCACCAAACTTTGCCAACATGCAATTTAACATAAAAGAGGCATACTTGCATCAACAATTCACCAACATGCCATCATACATGAAAAGCCCCAATTTTAAGACTAAGCTTCCAACACAAGCAATCCATTTAAGCAACATACTTCCAATTCAATCTCATAAGCCAAGCCATGTTCCAACAACATTAACAACACAAAACCAAACTTGTCTAAACATAAACAAACACATACATCAACCCAAGAGATTCTACCCCATTGCCTTTATTAACTATAGCTATTAACCGAGACATACATCTCAAGTGGAGTCCTTCTTGAATCCCTTGCTCCTCGCTGTCCAAACTTCAAGAATCTGCATTGATGGACAAAAAGGAGCGTAAGCACATAATGCTTAGTGAGGAAAGCTCAAAACCAAAACACCATCAATGCAGCGAGCCATAAATCACTTTTAAAACAAACTCGATTTGTTTACCAAAGCCATGTTTGAAAACTCCTTTTCAACAACAAGCTCAAAACCATGCATCGCACATACATGAAAACCAACCCTTAGTTTAGCAAACTAAGAAAACCCTTTCCAAAGCACAACTTGCAAAATCAACCATTTAGCCAAACCATGCATACACACCATATGCAAGCTAAAACAAAACCTTGGAAAACACTCCCATTTCACAACATACCTTTCTTTAAACTTGAAAGCCAAAACAAACAAGAATCTTTTAAAACCATTTCACAAACCAACCAACACATGCATTAAACCAAAGACAACATATATGAACCACAACATCATCATCACATGCCTTTAAAAACAAGTCTCAACAAGACTCCAATGCACTAAAGATATTTCATGCTCACATGCCTCATTTTCCAAATGATAATCAACACTTGTTCAACTTAACAAGTAAACATGCATTCACAAGCATTATACACTTTCCATGCAACCATGCATCTTTTCAAGCATCTCATGCTTCACAAGCAATTATGCATCAATTCAAGCATCTCATGCTTCACATGCAAATATGCATCATTTCAAGCACCTCATGCTTCACCACAATCAAGAACATCATATTGGCCTTCAAATGATCAACCACATTCACTTTTCAACTCAACACCCAATCGGATACGCGGATTCCGAGCGTTGTCCCTACGCTCCCTACACCCTACCAATCCAAGGTCTCCCCAAATGGACTTTTAAACACCATTTGACCTTACAAGCCTAAAGTTCCCATGCATGGACTTTTAAACACCATACAACCTTAGCTTTTCCCGAGGTTCCCATGTATGGACAACCATATAACCTCAACATGCACAAGGTTCCCTTGTATGGACTTTCAAACACCATACAACCTTTGCATCACCGATTGGTAGTTGTAGAAATCACTAACGAGATCCGGGACACCCTATACAAGATCCACACATGGACTTAACACCTCCATTGTGATCTCAACAAGCACAAGGTCCTCACATATGGACTTTTAAACACCATATAACCTTTGCTCAACCAAGGTCCTCGAATGGGCAACACCTCCATTATGACCTCAACCATCTCGTTAGGATACTTGAAGGGAGTTTCCCGGTCCACTCTTGACCACTCCACCTCCAAGGCGACTTAATTCACGGTGCACCCAATCCTATAACCGGCTAACTATATCCGATCAAAGAACCAAGAACCACTTACATCACTTGCCAATATAACCATCTTACCACATTAGTCCAATGTTCCATATGCATAACCATAATGTAAAACCATTACCACATTAATCAAATGATTCACATGCATAACCAACATGCAAAAACCATCATTTACCAACATTAATTCACTGTTTTAAAGCATTAGACAAAGCCATAGAACAACATGCAACACCACACATCAAAACCACATTTTCAATGTATAAAACCAAGGATCTCTTACCTTGAGCATCCTTCACATATGGCTTTCAAAACCAGCACTAAACCATGCTAAAATATGCTTTCAAAACAGAATTAAACCATGCAAAACACATGCATTTCAATCATCAACCACAATTGCTTAAAAGCCACTTCCACAATCATAACTCAAGAGCGAAAATCCATTCACTTACTCTTGAGCTTAGCAAAGTTGTTTAGACTTACACTAAGCTCCCAAAAACCTTCAAACCTTGGTTTAAAAGCTGAAAACCCAACTTCACTCACCGATAACCAAAACAAGGCTAGCCACCAAGCCTTCCAAGCATCCGAAACCTTCCGCAACACATCTAAAGCTCACGGATCAAACTCCCCTGTTTCAAGCACACAAAAACAACACATTAATGCATCATTATGCATTAAGAACAGCAGCTACACAACCAAATTCGCTGCTCAACACAAATCCAACAATTCGGCTACCAAACACAACCGAAATCACCTCCAAACACTACCAAAACTTAACCCAGCCAAGATCCATCACTTCTAACCATTTTAAACATCATTTAACATCCAAAATGATCACAAACACGTCCTTATACTTCCAGGTATAACAGATCACCAAAAACACTCCAAAAACAACCAAAAACTCAAGCAAAACTTAGGAAATTCAACCTATCCGGGATTGCATTAATTAAACCTCAACTTCTAATCAATTTAGCATTCATTTAACATCATTTTGACACTTCAAAACACTGCCCAAACAGATCACACGAAAATTTCACCAAAATCACCAAATCTTGCATTTTAAGCCAAAATCAAGATTTCTATTGAAAAGCCTTTAACAAAACACAAACCAAGGATTGAGAACTTGGGAATTTCAGTAAAGAACTTGAAGTTCAGAGGAGAAGGACGTTCTTACCTCCAAACTTGAGTTTCTCCTTTTTGGAGCCAAAAAGCTTGATGAAACAATCTTGCAAATTGAGAGGTTTTGTTGATGAGATGATTAGGAATCAAATGAGAGTTGAAATGAGTGATTTGAGTGACAAAATCAGAGGAGGAAATCTGGAGAGAATGTGTTTGGTTTGAGAGAAAAGATGAGAGAAAATGGTTGAGAGAAAAGTTAGTTAGATTTAGGAAAATATCTTCCCTCCACTTTTCTTTTGTTTAAAAACACTTAATTAATCACTTAATATATTTAAAAAAAATCTGGAGAAACTCCCATTGGGTAAATAGCTCCTTAAAGATTCAAAGTTTCAATCCTTTATAAAACTGTCACCGAACTTTCAAAAATTACATTTTGGTCACTAGCCAAAATGTCAACCTTCCGAACCTCATTTTCCAAAATTGATTTCACAGTTCACTTTTATATATTAAAAGATGATTTTAGAACATTTTTCCATATTTTTAATGCAACCCGAACTAGGCTTTCCTAATTTCACCTCTTTAGATTCGAACAGCACTTTGACCAAACCGGTCAACGCCCAAAACTTCTGAGCCCAAAACCGGGGCGTTACAACTCTCCCCCCCTTAGGAAATTTCGTCCTCGAAATTTCAACCGGCGAAAAGAGAACAACAACTTTCTCAAAACACACACAAGGCAACACAAAACCCTCAACCAACACTGAACACTTTCCACACAAAACTCCACTGAACCCAACACCACTACATGCTGTTCACAAACCCAGAACACTCAAAGATAGCCACAACTTAACCTTCCACATCTCCAGACTGTACACAGCCCCAACTTCAACCATAAAGAACTTTAGCTTTCACAGCACACACTACTGTAACACACAACTTCCAAGACTGGTTCACACAGGGACTCTAACCAATCCAATTCAACCACCATACAAACTTCTCTGCTTCCAAAACTCTTGCAACTCTCAAACCTCTTCCAAGAATCTTCCCAACAAGCAAAAATTCTTAAGCATCAACTGCTTACCCAAACTCCTCAACAAAAGCTGATAAAACTCCACAACTGTTGCTAACATTACCACCACGACTCACCAGGTCTACTCACCCACAAACCAAAATTACATCGCAACCTCAACTCGGCTCCGCCAGCGGCTCCATACACCACCAGCTGACCTCAAAAGAAATTCACATACACACAACCAGCCAACCACTTCTCATAAGAATCCTTCCAAACAACACAAGCCTTCGATCCTTCATGATCCTTCCACTTCAACTTAAATGCTAAGCTACCTCAGCACTTGGAAAAATAACCACCAAACTGCAACATCACTTAGCACCAAGGAACTACCACTCCCACTTAGCTATCAAACCACCTGATCGATTCTAACCTCAACCGGTACCCCTCACCACCAAACCACTAAACTCATAAAGCATCAAACACCAATCTTCTACCAACAGGCTATACCACCCTCACTATTACTAGCAACTAGCTTAACAAACTCCATTACCTCTAACTTCCACTCAGCACCAACACAACCTCTAAAAACCCACCATCCAACCTAACCCAACCACCACTCTAACAGATTCGATTAATTATTAGCGAGTGTGAACATCGTATGCATGATCACTTACATGCCCTATCAATGCCTGATGTACATGTATGCAAAACCTCTAATGTCATGCCACATGTATGCATGGACCAACATATATAATATAGCATATAACAATGATTTTAACTGTGCATGAATGCCAGTTCACACCCTCTAATAACATCCTCAAATCCGTCTAAGAACAACCTCATACCGCACTTCTAGCTTATCTAACTCCATCATACCAGCAACTACTAACCACAAGATTCTCACAAAGCCCTCTTCACATCAAAGACATTTCCAAACTACAACCATTACCCCAAACATGATAGCAACAAGACTAAACTTACCACGCAAGGAAAACCAACAGAAACCAAACTAAGGTAACTAGAGCAAAGATTACTAAACAAGGTTACCTGAAAACACAACACCTCTCTGAAGCTTCATCAGACGAGCTCTCTTCCTTGCGGAACCATCATCCTCCTGCCGCACCACTGCAGCACTAGCTAACACACTAGGGCCACCACCACCTCCTTGCGGTAAAGAACCTTGACTGTTCCGAGCCAACATCAAACAATCACGTCTCATGTGTCCAGCAGACCCACATTTCCAGCAATTCTCCTTTCCCACACTCTTCACAACTTTCTGCTCTTTCTGCCACTTCTGAACCTTGCCTCGGCCGTGCCCACGACCTTTCTGAGATCCTTTGGCTATCACCAAAGCCGACTTCACTCCAAGAGGACAATCACGCTTAACATGCACTTTGGAACCACAGTTCCAGCAAGCACTCGTTCCCAAACAACCTCCAACATGGCGTCTTTCACAACGGTCACACACCGGTGGCTGAACTTCCACTCCTTGCTCAAGCAACACTTGCTCCACAACAGCACCACCGTCACTTTGCTCAACCCTTGAAAACTTCCCTCCAAGATACCTTTCATAAAAGGCAGATACAAAGAAATCCCAATCAATATCAGGAATATGTGACGCCACAGCCACTGATGTCCACCAGACACAGGCATCCTCCAACATCAGAGAAACAACACTCCCCAACTTACAAGCAAGATCACAGCCTTCCTGATCCAAGATCAGAACCACACTGGCCAACCAAGCCTCAAACATCTCTGGTGTAGAACCATGATATTCCACAGCACCCAAATCAAGCAAACGCTGCTTCGGCAAACCCACACATTCCACAGCCAGCACATCCACTGACTTTACCTTTACCACAGCCTGAGATGTTCCCAACACCTCCTGAACATCAGATGATGAACTCTTCACCGCAGAACTAGCTTCTTTCCCTTGCCTTATCACCTCAACCCCAGGCACAGAAAACTGAGACAAAACACCTCCACGAAAGGGTGAATTCCACGCCTTAACAACCTGCCCCAAGGCAGCAACCATCTCACCCAACTGCCATTCTTTCATCGACTTAGCCATACTACTAACAACAACAAACATACAATCACAACAAACAAACAAACCAGTTAGACCAGCATTAAGCAAGGATTCAAACTCCAACTCCAAAATAACACAATAGCTATATTAATAAGGCAATGGGTATCCCGAATCCTCCCCTTTACATGACATAACAGTCAACACAACATGGATATCACAACATCAAGCATATCAAACAACACACCTTGATCATGCTTACATCAAACAGCATCCACTTGCAACAGCATATTATTACATAACATACTCACAGCACTTTCATCATGCATAAAACCAACTCACAGCATCAGCTTATCATCAGCACAAACCACATAAGCTCAACCAAGATTCATAACCATAAAACATGCTTGAAAACATCAGCAATTTGCTCAGAAACACCAGCATCATGCCCAGAAACACGTGTTTCAACCAACATTCAACCACACATCAGGGTAAACAACAAGCACACATCACAACAACTTACCGTTTTCCCCAAGCATTCGCAACCTGGCTCTGATACCACCAAATGTAACCCTCGTAGCCCGGCCTAGACGATTGACCCGAACTACGAAGATTACACGGGGAAAACCAAAGTCAACCCGAAAGTCAACCTTGATTAACGACCCCTTTTTTTTTCTTTTTAATCTTGTCTAGATGCTCATTAACCCTAGATGTGATCACACAAACAACATACTCAAAGATCACAACCATCAGAGGTCATTCAGGGACCCAATTGCACAAAACACAACTTTAGGGACCAATTTGTAAATTCTGAAAACTTTGAGGCCTTAACCAGATTTTAAGTTACCAACTTAAAAGTAATCATATTTCATGCATCTCGGCCAAATTTCAGCTCAAACGGACATCTCAAACTCATACAATTGCACATACAAGATTCAGGACCAAAATGCAAACATTTTGAAACACATAACTGCCACTGTCAGCCCCCAACGGTCAACCGTTCCAAAACGGGAGACAGCCCGTTTCGAAACGCGGGGCCGTTCCGCAACGGGTACCGAAACGGTGGTCGGGCAGTGGCCTATCCGTTTCGGAACGGTTTCACCCGTTTCGGACGCCTGGGCTGCTTCAAGGCACCCGTTCCGAAACGGTACACCCTGTTCCGAAACACCCTGCACAAAATGCAGAAATTTGCCTATTTAAACATGCAATTAACATCCAATCATGCTCCAACAGCCACCAAACTTTGCCAACATGCAATTTAACATAAAAGAGGCATACTTGCATCAACAATTCACCAACATGCCATCATACATGAAAAGCCCCAATTTTAAGACTAAGCTTCCAACACAAGCAATCCATTTAAGCAACATACTTCCAATCCAATCTCATAAGCCAAGCCATGTTCCAACAACATTAACAACACAAAACCAAACTTGTCTAAACATAAACAAACACATACATCAACCCAAGAGATTCTACCCCATTGCCTTTATTAACTATAGCTATTAACCGAGACATACATCTCAAGTGGAGTCCTTCTTGAATCCCTTGCTCCTCGCTGTCCAAACTTCAAGAATCTGCATTGATGGACAAAAAGGAGCGTAAGCACATAATGCTTAGTGAGGAAAGCTCAAAACCAAAACACCATCAATGCAGCGAGCCATAAATCACTTTTAAAACAAACTCGATTTGTTTACCAAAGCCATGTTTGAAAACTCCTTTTCAACAACAAGCTCAAAACCATGCATCGCACATACATGAAAACCAACCCTTAGTTTAGCAAACTAAGAAAACCCTTTCCAAAGCACAACTTGCAAAATCAACCGTTTAGCCAAACCATGCATACACACCATATGCAAGCTAAAACAAAACCTTGGAAAACACTCCCATTTCACAACATACCTTTCTTTAAACTTGAAAGCCAAAACAAACAAGAATCTTTTAAAACCATTTCACAAACCAACCAAAACATGCATTAAACCAAAGACAACATATATGAACCACAACATCATCATCACATGCCTTTAAAAACAAGTCTCAACAAGACTCCAATGCACTAAAGATATTTCATGCTCACATGCCTCATTTTCCAAATGATAATCAACACTTGTTCAACTTAACAAGTAAACATGCATTCACAAGCATTATACACTTTCCATGCAACCATGCATCTTTTCAAGCATCTCATGCTTCACAAGAAATTATGCATCAATTCAAGCATCTCATGCTTCACATGCAAATATGCATCATTTCAAGCACCTCATGCTTCACCACAATCAAGAACATCATATTGGCCTTCAAATGATCAACCACATTCACTTTTCAACTCAACACCCAATCGGATACGCGGATTCCGAGCGTTGTCCCTACGCTCCCTACACCCTACCAATCCAAGGTCTCCCCAAATGGACTTTTAAACACCATTTGACCTTACAAGCCTAAAGTTCCCATGCATGGACTTTTAAACACCATACAACCTTAGCTTTTCCCGAGGTTCCCATGTATGGACAACCATACAACCTCAACATGCACAAGGTTCCCTTGTATGGACTTTCAAACACCATACAACCTTTGCATCACCGATTGGTAGTTGTAGAAATCACTAACGAGATCCGGGACACCCTATACAAGATCCACACATGGACTTAACACCGCCATTGTGATCTCAACAAGCACAAGGTCCTCACATATGGACTTTTAAACACCATATAACCTTTGCTCAACCAAGGTCCTCGAATGGGCAACACCTCCATTATGACCTCAACCATCTCGTTAGGATACTTGAAGGGAGTTTCCCGGTCCACTCTAGACCACTCCACCTCCAAGGCGACTTAATTCACGGTGCACCCAATCCTATAGCCGGCTAACTATATCCGATCAAAGAACCAAGAACCACTTACATCACTTGCCAATATAACCATCTTACCACATTAGTCCAATGTTCCATATGCATAACCATAATGCAAAACCATTACCACATTAATCAAATGATTCACATGCATAACCAACATGAAAAAACCATCATTTACCAACATTAATTCACTGTTTTAAAGCATTAGACAAAGCCATAGAACAACATGCAACACCACGCATCAAAACCACATTTTCAATGTATAAAACCAAGGATCTCTTACCTTGAGCATCCTTCACATATGGCTTTCAAAACCAGCACTAAACCATGCTAAAATATGCTTTCAAAACAGAATTAAACCATGCAAAACACATGCATTTCAATCATCAACCACAATTGCTTAAAAGCCACTTCCACAATCATAACTCAAGAGCGAAAATCCATTCACTTACTCTTGAGCTTAGCAAAGTTGTTTAGACTTACACTAAGCTCCCAAAAACCTTCAAACCTTGGTTTAAAAGCTGAAAACCCAACTTCACTCACCGATAACCAAAACAAGGCTAGCCACCAAGCCTTCCAAGCATCCGAAACCTTCCGCAACACCTCTAAAGCTCACGGATCAAACTCCCCTGTTTCAAGCACACAAAAACAACACATTAATGCATCATTATGCATTAAGAACAGCAGCTACACAACCAAATTCGCTGCTCAACACAAATCCAACAATTCGGCTACCAAACACAACCGAAATCACCTCCAAACACTACCAAAACTTAACCCAGCCAAGATCCATCACTTCTAACCATTTTAAACATCATTTAACATCCAAAATGATCACAAACACGTCCTTATACTTCCAGGTATAACAGATCACCAAAAACACTCCAAAAACAACCAAAAACTCAAGCAAAACTTAGGAAATTCAACCTATCCGGGATTGCATTAATTAAACCTCAACTTCTAATCAATTTAGCATTCATTTAACATCATTTTGACACTTCAAAACACTGCCCAAACAGATCACACGAAAATTTCACCAAAATCACCAAATCTTGCATTTTAAGCCAAAATCAAGATTTCTATTGAAAAGCCTTTAACAAAACACAAACCAAGGATTGAGAACTTGGGAATTTCAGTAAAGAACTTGAAGTTCAGAGGAGAAGGACGTTCTTACCTCCAAACTTGAGTTTCTCCTTTTTGGAGCCAAAAAGCTTGATGAAACAATCTTGCAAATTGAGAGGTTTTGTTGATGAGATGATTAGGAATCAAATGAGAGTTGAAATGAGTGATTTGAGTGACAAAATCAGAGGAGGAAATCTGGAGAGAATGTGTTTGGTTTGAGAGAAAAGATGAGAGAAAATGGTTGAGAGAAAAGTTAGTTAGATTTAGGAAAATATCTTCCCTCCACTTTTCTTTTGTTTAAAAACACTTAATTAATCACTTAATATATTTAAAAAAAATCTGGAGAAACTCCCATTGGGTAAATAGCTCCTTAAAGATTCAAAGTTTCAATCCTTTATAAAACTGTCACCGAACTTTCAAAAATTACATTTTGGTCACTAGCCAAAATGTCAACCTTCCGAACCTCATTTTCCAAAATTGATTTCACAGTTCACTTTTATATATTAAAAGATGATTTTAGAACATTTTTCCATATTTTTAATGCAACCCGAACTAGGCTTTCCTAATTTCACCTCTTTAGATTCGAACAGCACTTTGACCAAACCGGTCAACGCCCAAAACTTCTGAGCCCAAAACCGGGGCGTTACAGCGAGCATCCAAATTGACCGATTGAGTTCAACATGTTGAACATTACGAGTTTAAGCTCAAAGTGGGATGCCTGAATTTCAGGAGCTACAATCCTTGGATTAAGATCATCCAAGATAGGATTTAGGTTATCTCTAATAGCTCTGGGTCTTGCTGGAGCTTTTTCTCCTTGGTCTCAAATTACTGCAGCATGATCCCTTTGATGTTGAGCTCCATTCATAATTCTAAGTGCTTCTTGTATATGTTTCCTTTGACGAAATAGATGTTCGATTTCAGGAATGTATG
Organism: Hibiscus trionum; assembly: GCA_030270665.1. Classification (NCBI taxonomy): domain Eukaryota; kingdom Viridiplantae; phylum Streptophyta; class Magnoliopsida; order Malvales; family Malvaceae; genus Hibiscus; species Hibiscus trionum. Next base: position 30,364,716 of record BSYR01000026.1, on the reverse strand, counting down.
CTATTATATGCTCGCGATATCTCATTCGGGGCGTGCAATAACACAATACATAAAAAGATAAACAAAAACAACATAAGAAAAATATATATACAAAAGAAAAATAAACTAGTACAAAGACCAATCCCCGACAACGGCGCCAAAAACTTGTTTGCGCTGTGTAGTGTACTATAAATGATACGGAAATATGGTGCAAGTATACATGTCAAACAAGTAATACAGTGATAAGTGAGTATCGTCTGCACAGGGATTGATGGTGTTTCGAGTTGAGTTTAAGCACACAAGTCGTGAAATGTAAATAGAGAATGATGTGGCAAATAGAGACAGTGGGATAAATGTTGTAGCAAATAAAGATAAAAATAGCGCGCTGAAATCAGTAGACTTAACAGGTCCTCATACGTATGCGAAACTCACTTGGGAATGACTAGCTGGGTTATCTGGTTAACCTATGCTTTAGATTTCAACTAGGACTTATCTCACTAGCTTACTCTATGCTCGACAGGATTTGCTAAGGTTGCTCCTCAACTATCTCTAGCAAGGATACTTGGAGTAGGAAATTCTACAGCAATACCCCTCAGTGTAAACTCTAACACTCCCCTACCCATAAAGTTCTATCATTTTTAACTGTTGAAACACATCACTTATCTCCAAGGTTGATTAGAGTTGTGCCTCTCAGCAGCCAACTCCATTGTCTACGAAGGTCAAAGATAGCTCTCTCGATTACTAACTTCAACTCACACCTAAGGAAGGGCCAACTCTCAAAATCTCTTACAACCCTAAGCATTAAACAAACATAGACAAAACAAAGAAACAAACATGAGATAAATAAGCATGCATTGAAGAAACTAAAACATATATCATCCAAACAACCCAAGCCACCTAAAATCAGTTCATGGCTAGGCAATAAACATCCAAAGTATCTTGGTTTGTACAACCCATTTCCGAAATATAAAAGAAATGCTAAAGTACCAGAAAGGGAAGAAGAAACTCCCGATCTGCAATGGACTGGAATGCCACGAACCACCCTAGGCTTGCTGCCTCTCTCAAGGTCAGCAAGGTCAACCCTTGGAGCTTCAACGATGAAGGACACCAAGTGGAGGAAGAAGAAGAAAGGAAAAGAGCCGCCTTTGCTTTCTCTCCCTAGCTTTTGTCACCTTTTTCGCCGCTCTCCCTTTAATGAGGGTCTCATGTCCTTTATATTGTGGGGCTCTTAGGGTTTTGTGCCCTAATATTCTTTGACATCCTGTGGTGTAACACCTTAAGTTTAGGGCCGTGAGATATTAGATTAGTCAACCGAGTCGGATTTAAAATTAAATTGGGAAAAACTATTTTTAATACACCAAAAAGGGGTTTTAAAAGACTAAAGGGAAAAAAGGGGAATTTTCATAAAAATGGATTTTTATCAAAAGTCATCATCTTTCCTATTTGAATTTCACGTTCTAAAACCCTCCCCAAACCCGATTCACTATTCCATTGATTTCAAGCTTCCAAACCAAGTAATTTCTTCAAGGTAAATGGTTCCTCAACTTAGTCTCATATTCCTTGAGTCTTATATGTTGATATTTTTGAAAAACTCATGGATTTATCTTGTTTTGATTTCTAAAGTTTGGTTTGAAATGAAAGGAAAATCTTTGGGTTTTCGTTAGGGTGGATTAGGACTGAGTTGAGAGTGTTTTTAACTTTGTTTTAACATAAAAATGGAGGTTTTTTAATGGAAACCCGAAATGGGTATTATGGGTGATTTTAAGAGTTAAAAATCTTGAGTTTTTGGTTGGATTTTGAGTTTAAATTGCAGCTGGAGGTTTGATAGCTTTGGATTGATGTTTAGGGATGCTAAAAGGTAGATTTTTTATGGTAAAATTCGTTGGTTGTGGCTGCTAGTAGTTTGGGTTTGAATTGGCTATGTTTCGGGTGTAGTTTGAGCTTGAATCGATGGGTATTGTTGCAAGATTGTTGAGTTCTGGGTTTTTAATTGTGTTTGTGAGTCTATATGTGTTCTAATGCTCGATTTTGGGTTGCTCAAAACAGAGGATTTGGATTCGAGCTTTATGGATGGAAATCCGGGTAGTTCGTAGGCTTGATTCGGCTTTTTGGGCATTACTTGTGTGTTGGATGGTGTGTGGATCGATTTTAAAAGCCTTAACATGGTTAAGGAAGTGTTTTGGGAGTTTGGATTGAGCTTGAAAAGCCAATCCAAGCTCAAAAGTAAGTTTTAAAGGTTTTATGCAATTAAATTGTGTTTTACGTTTCTTGAATGCGATTTGAACATGCTATGTTGTTATGTGTTGAAATTGCATTGCTATGCGTGTTGAGATGTGGGACTTGTGTTTATACTTGCATTGTGAGTACATGCCTTGCATGGAAGTTTAAACTTGGTAAGTGGTTCAAGCATTGGTAATGCTAGTGGTTGTAATTGAGTATATTGACATGTGTTTGGTTGTTATCGGATATATTTGATCGATCAATAGGATTTGAGTGCACTCGAGGTAAATTTCGCGCGTGGCCTTAGTGATGTTAGATTCCACTAAGAAGGAGTACGGTGATGTGAGATTCCACCGGAAATCATGTTATTAAAAGACGGGTGAGTACAGTGATGTGAGATTCCACCGGAAGTGTCTAGTGGGTTTGAGAAAGTTATCCGCATATCCGAGTAAAACGTTGAATGTCAATATACCCATGATAGCTCTAATTCTCATGTTAAGCATGTTGTTGATTTTATCTATTATACTTATGCATTGTCGTTTACTTTGCTTGCGTTATGAGAATGAGAATGTGGTAAGCCTAGGGCTTGTGGTTGCATTCGGTAAATGCACGTGAAGGTAAATGCATGATATTGTGTGTTCTAGCATGTGGAAATGGTTTTCGTTTTCAAGCAAACTATGTTTTAAAACTGCATTGTTGTAGATACCGTTTGAGCACCACTCACTAAGCTTAAACGATGACGCTCTCTTTTCCAATAATGCAGGCCCTTAGACCTTCGGAGCAGCTCGGGGAACAAGGGAGACTCCAAGGGAGTTTTGGTTTGCTCAAGTATGGTTTAGACTTCGATAATTAGTATTTAAGCAATGGGATAGGACCTTTATGTTTGAGATGTTGTTGGCATGTCCCTTTTGTTTAGACAAGTTTGCTTTGATGTTTTGGGCTTTTATTGCCTTATGCCATGTTGAAGTATGCTTTTGTTTAACTTTTGGCTATGTGGATGAATGTTATGTATGCATGTTTCCCTTTTAGAGTCTTATCTTGTTGGATGTTACTTCGTTGAGTATTTAAATTGCTTTGTATGCTTATACATGGATGCCTTGTGTTGTATTTGAGTTTGTATGTTGCTTGAATGGTCATTAGATATGGTCAAGGGCTGTATCGATACGCTCAAGGGCTGTATCGATACGGTCCTTTGCTTTAGACCTTGTTTTAGGCAAGGCATACCGGTACACGGCGGTGTATCGATACGCCAAATGCTCTCTGGAAATCTGAGAAATTGACGAGATTTTGGCGTATCGGTACGGGTCCTGAGGGTATCGATACGGTCTTCGTAGTTTGACCTTGGGGAAGTTGACCGTTGAGAGCGTATCGATACGGTCTCCCTAGGTTGACTTTGGAGTGTTGACCAAGTCCAAGCGTATCGATATAGTCCTCTAGCGTACCGATACAACTTGTTGTAAAAGTTAAAAAGGGTTTGTTTAATTGTATGTTTCGCGTGTTTTGTATCCATGTGTGTTTCCGCTGCGTGTCCTCTCACATAGGATATATTTATAACATATAGACAAGATAACTTTAAAAGAAATTTTCTAGGGTTGCTAATCGGAGTTGAGCCTTAACGGGTTTCGCTTTGGTTTTCCACGTGCAACTCGTTCGATGCGGTCTGGCGGCTAGGCCAGGTCAAGGCGAGGGGGTTACATGGGGAATATTCCCTATGCATGTGGGGCACAATTAGACAAAAAAGGGTTCACACATGTGGGCTTTAAGAATGTGAGCGTTACTTTTTTCTTTTTCTACGCCAAGAATTGTTGTCCAAGATGTTGTAGCATTTTCCTCTTTTTCCAGCTTCACGCTTGCTTTAACATGCTCATCACAACACCAGCACATACCCTTCCAGCAGCATCTAATCTTGTGAAATTAAGCCAAACCAGCAACAAGCAAAGATGTATACAACTACATGCTCTAAATCCACCGATATGCTATGAAATTACTTTGAGAACAAACAAATGCCCTAGTAAAAAGGTGTAAAATATAGTCATTTTGGCAAGTTATCTGATAGTAAAACTCCTTGGATCCTTAAGCTTTGGTGGCAATCGATTCAAGATCATGGCCCTGAATTCTTGTGTGAGGGAAACAGTCTCGAACTCTCCCAACTTCCTCTTTTTGGTCAAGATGTCCTTCATGAATTTTACATAGTTAGGCATTTGCTCAAGGGCCTCACCAATGGAATGTTAATTTTCAATTGCTTAAGCACTTCCAAGAAGTGCTTGAATTGTTGGTCCTGCTTGAGCTTTTGAAGTCTTGCCGGAAATGGTGGCGGTGGATACACATATGTTGGCACTGTCGGCTTTGCCAAGGCAGTGTTGGCATCCACATTTGCATCAATATGCTTTTTGGCTTCAGTCTGCTTGTCATCATTGTTAAAATCATCGTTGGCACTGGAATTGGCATCCTGTTGAGCACTGGAACTGGCATGAGTGTTGGCATCATTGTGGGCATCAACACTAGCATTATCTGCTTTGGCTTTCTCCTTCTTTTATTACTTGGGCTCAACTGCTGACACTGGTTTTCCAACTTGGCAGTCGACTGACTGCTTGGCAGTCCTTTCTGCCTCACAATGTTTACCACTTCGAAGGGTTACGGCCTTACACTTCTGATTACGTTTGTGTAGCGCATCTTCAGTGTCACTTGGCAAAGCTCCCTATGGACAATTGTTGAGTGCGCTCGCAATTTGTCCCATCTAGATCTCCAAATTTCGTATTGAGGCTGTCAAACTATAAACTGTGAAATCATTCTATTTTGTGTACTCGTAAGATTGCCTCCTTGATTGAGTCTTTGGCCTTGCTGGGAATTATTTTGAACTCTCTGTGGCATGGTATTTTGATAGAATGCTAGCATGGCATTCTGGTTTTTCCTCTGGACATTCTGGCGATGTGCATTGTACTAGTTTTCTCCTTCATTTCCCCTAGCTAAGTTAGGGTTTTACCTCCAACCTACATTATAAGTGTTGTAGTTAAAATTATAATAACGCCCAAATTGCCAATGAAATTTACCGACTCAGGATTGGCGGGGAATTCATCCAATGGTGGTTCTCTCCACAGATAGTGCAAAATGGCTATAATGCTTCAAAGTGCTTGGGACTCGTTTCTTTTTTGTAAAGTTCTCACCATGCTTGTGAGGTTAGAAATCTCGGTATGGATGGACGTTAGCTCATCCAACTGTAGTTTCCCACTACTTTGGTTCCAGTCCCAAGTCTAGCAACAGGATATTCAAAATCATTGATGGCTATCCTTTCAAGGATCCAATGGCTTCTGTATAATTTTTGTCAAGCAATGATCCGGCTGCTGAAGCATCAACAATAATCCTTGTTTGTGCATTCAATCTGTTGTAGAAGGATTGTATTTGGGTCTAATTTGGGAAGTCATGCATTGGAAACCTTCTCAACAAGTCTTTAAATCTTTCCCAGACATCATACAAGGTATCGTCCTCAGCCTGCCTTAAGGTAATGATCTCACCATGCAGCTTGGCAGTGAGCGTTGAAGGCTAAAATCGCGTTAGAAAATTTTGGCATAGATCTGCAAATGAAGTGACTGAGCCAGGTGGCAAGGAATTGAGCCACGTCTTCGCTCTGTCTCTCAAAGAATTAGTAAATAGTTTCAGCTTCACGGTATCCTCAGATACTCCTGGTTGCTGAACTAATTGGCATATCTCAATGAATTGCTTTATGTGCTACCTTGGATCTCCAGTTAGTGCTCCATCGAACTGTCCTACATTCAAAAGAGTTGAGATCATTACAGGTTTAAGTTCGAAATTTAATGCATTTACCTCATTGCCAATAACTCCTAACTTTAAGCATGTGATGTCATGTGATGATTGCTCTCAAATGAGTCTCTCTTTTTCGGCATGAGAAGCGGCATGATTATTATTATCTGGTGGGTTTTGATTGTTGCTAACACCATTTTCTCTTATGTTTCCTTGATTTCCGTGATTCATCTCTCGAATTCTCTTTTTCAATCTATGCAAAGTGCGTTCAATCTCAAGGTCTAATGGACAAGCTTCCCTCTTAGTACGGTTCCTGGTCATACACTGGTAAAAAAATAAAATAAAAACAAAAACGAAACAAGTAAAAATTCAAAAACAATCAAATTCGTTGCAATCCCTAGCAACGGCGCCAAAAACTTGTAAACTCTCGGCATGGATGAATAATTGATGGCAATTGTTGAGTGTGTAAAAGTTCTATTATTTACCCCTTATTTAACCCATATTTATGTTGTATTCAAGCATAATTCATTGCATTTAGGTCAGTTTACAGTCAGACATCACAAATATATTAAAAGGCACAGTTTCTACTGAAATTGGTTGCTTTTGCAGGTTACTGCCGTAGCAGATGGCGAGGCAGGCGCTGGGCAGTGAAGCAGATGAGCGGGAACTGGATGAGCAGTCAAGGAGGATGATGCTGCCATGGTTGCCGCCGTGACAGCAGAGGACGACAACAGTTTTGAGGAGAAGAAGCAAAGTGGACCTCGACAGAAAGAGAAAATTCAGCCCGTCTATCGTGTAATACCACTATATTTTTCCAAGCCCTAGATCAGAATGAAGGCCAAGCCCAAGGTTCAAGGAAAAAATCCCAAGAAAGAAGGAAGGACGAATTAAAGACTGTTTTTCTGAAGACTTAATCTTTATTAGAGTTGTACTTTGATTTAAAGTTGTATTCCTTCCATATTAGAAAACTTGAACCCAAGGCCTATATAAAGGCATGTAATTCGACCTAGGAGAGGATATAACCTATCTCTAGCCTTCTTCCCAAACCCTAGTCGTTTTCATCCTCTCACCATGTTCTAAATTCCCCTTAGGGCCACGGGTTGATTTGTAAAGTAGTTGCAAGGGTTGCTTTTGTTTTAGGAATTTTCAGTTCAATAAAATAAACTTCAAGTTCTCTTATTCTGGTTATTAACATCTTGCAAGAGTATCGGGAGAGCATTGCGAGGTTATTTATTTACTTAATATCGAGAGAGTTAAGTATACGAAAGGGATAAGTGTGAGTTCTCTAGTTTATAGTTGAACTATCTCGGACCTAGGGATAGGACGAGGTTAAGTGGCTAAAGAATAATTCAACAACATCGGTGTTCATCCTTCGATTCACGCCGGGAGGTATCATCAAAGACGTGATCATCGATAGACTTGGACCTAGGGATAGGCCAAGGCACAACAGGGATTCTTGCCAAACTTGAAATACTGAGTTGGGTAATCGTTGCCGCAATAACCAACAGACCGCTGCCGCGACAGGTGCTGCCGCGACGGGGACGACGACAGCGCTGATATTCCTCGACTTAGCAATGCCTGCACTACTGAGCAATTCAATACCAGCCCATTCTCTCTATCTTGATTACTTTACTTCTATTTTCCAGTATTCGTTATTCTCGTGACAAACATCTTAAACTATTTTCTTTACTTTCGTGCAGTAATTCAAGGTGAAGCTATTAGCCCAGTCCCTGTGGAGACGATATCCGATACTTCAGTATCACTTTACTACTTGCGTCGTGTACACTTGCACTACAATTGCGATAGACACTTTTACACGCAACAACAATAGGGCTTAAATTGTGTAGAAAATGTAGAAACAATGCCAAGAAAATCTATTACGTGCAACTATACACGATTTACAAGTAATACACCAGTTAATCTGAGTGTCGATCCCACAGAGATTGCGTTTGGAATTCAATCGCTTTGCTAATTACTTGTCTTTGTGAAAAAGATGTTTTTGATGTAGAGTCGTTTTGAAAGAAAATGAAAAGATAATGAAAGTATGAAAAGTGAATTAAAATGTTTGCAAGGAAGGTGTCTTCGCAAATGACGAGCGTTGGCAAGGAGTGCCTGGTTTTCACGCTATTCATGTCATGTCATCCTTTAATAAACCCTATCTTGGCATTGTTTGTGGAGCATATTCAAAGGTAGCAATGCCTCTGTTGATAGCGTTGCCATATATTAATCATGGAAAACCCCTATATATCTATAGTGAATGTTTTTTCATAAATCAATTTTATTAAGTGTCATTCTTTACTCTTGAGCGATAGATTTCACTCCCGAAGTAAGTTCGTATACTTGAACATCTGATCGTCGCCACCCAAGTCAGTTATGACATTGAGTTGCAATAGGCTAAATTTGCCAGTCGTTGCTTGGCATAGTATTTTAGAAAGGGAGTGCCCGATGTTGCTTGGCACCACAGTCAAAAATAGTAAACATGCCGGATAGGGAAAACATTGTCGAGGCAGTGTTAATTTATTAAAAACTAAACAAAAACATAGTGTTCAAACGCAACCACTCCTAACCAACTATGAAATTAGTTCAGGGTATGGGATCAACCAAAAAACCATTATCGTTTTTAACATCCATCATCATTAAAACTAAGTAAAAATAAAATAACAACAAAGAGAATGGGCTAGAAGAGGGTCTCTCGATGCATCTCTTCACAGCCAGGCTCTTGGTCGAATGTTGAACCTTATCTTCGGTCACTCTCCTTCCTTGTTCGTGCTTCAATTTTGCTTTGATCTGGTTTAAATAAGACTACATGGATAGCCTAAGATTAGCTTGGATTTGAATTTAAACGTGCAGGGATAAGGGAGGTGATCATCTTATCCAACGTTTGAATCCTGAGGTCGATCAGATTAGGGCTCACATCATCGTGCCATTTCTCTTCTAACATTGCAGCTCGGCATGGTACTGCCAACCACGCTTGGCACTGCTTGTCTACTTTTTTTCGAAGCTTGATCCAATCCTTATTTTCTCGCAGCCTGATCTAGTCCTATTTTTTCAGGGTCAACATCTTCTTGGCCTAGCATCAAATGTTCTTCTCTACCAACCGGTGCTTGGCATTAAAGGTCCTTATGTGCCAACGACTACTCGGAATCCTCCTTGGCGTCGTCTCCTTCTTGAGTTAATCTGCTCCTGCTCTACCAGCTGCTGTGCCAACAACTATGCCAACCTGCAAAAAGGTGCCAAAAACAACCCTTCACACTAGCATAACACTGAATCCTTACTCTTTATGCCATGCATGATTTTACGACCTAAATGCAACTAAATGTACTTAAAAGACAAGGAAGAGCATGTGAAATAAGCATAAAATTAGGACTTTTGGAGCGTCAACAACAACCTAAGAAAATGGTCTACAGAAGGCTAAAATTATCATATAAGATCATTGGAACTTACACATCCCTCCCTTATGACATGTCTTTAGCTTTGATTTTGTTAAAAGCCTCCATCTCTTCTGAATTCTCGAAAAAAAGTCTTTAGAATTTAATTATATATATATATGTGTGTGTGTGTGTGTGTGTGTGTGTAATATGAACACAAAACCTATAAATACATGTAGAAATCAGAACTTACGTTAGTAGCTTCATGTAGTGGAATATTCAAAGAAAGAATGTATACATGCCTTTTATTATAAGTAATCTTCCCAGATGAACACAATATACGCTATTCAACACCAAACTTGAAACTCCTGGAGGGATCCAATTGAGGTTCCGCAACATTAGAACGTTCAACTTGATCAAGAAAATGAAGGAAGAACTCCAAGACATCACCCACCAAAGAAGGTTGCCGGAGCAGCAATATTGTGGGATAAAAGTGAGGTTAAGAGGGTTTAGGGTCAAATTAATATTTTTGTTTAAAGTTTAGGGGTCAAACCAGAAATTAACCCTTTTGACTAACGTTTCATGTCATCAAACTAACATGTTAATATTATGTTTTAATTTTGATATAACAAGGACTTGGTTGCAAATAAATAAATTCTTTAAGGTACTTGAATTTACTCACAAATCGACAAGCATTCGAACCAAAATAGTTTTCTAAGTCAATATTTTCAATCCCTATATTTTTCTAAGTGTTTTGGTACTCAAACCAACCATTTTGGTAAGTGAGTATCGATACGGCTATGCGCATACCTGTACGGAATTTTAACACTATAAAACTAAAATGTGCATTGAGTACCGGTACGGCCTATGGCGTACTGGTACACAGCTTAAAATTTTTCATATTTTTTTGACCGTCAAAGCCTTGTCAAAATTTGGAGACCAACTTAAATTATTTTGAATTGTGTACTGGTACATCAATACGTGTACCGATACGTTATGTTCATAAATTTTGTCTAAGAATTCCAGTGACCAAATCCAATATCGGTACGATACGAAGCATACTGGTACCCCTTGTAAAAACTTCACTCCAAACCGCTATGCTAACCTGCGTACTGGTACCATTTTGTTGCAACGACTATTTATATTTTGAGCAGGTGCATATACGGAGATCCGTGTCTCGATATCCACACTTGTCGGACAACATTTAATGCGAGAAAATTGTAGGCCAACGGCTCTATTTAATTTCCCAACAACCCAAACAACTAGAAATCAATGAAGGGGTTTAAAAACAAGTGTCCAAAGCATCTTCAACAACAAGATAACTATTCTAAAGCATTCAAGCACATATCCAACATCTTTGAGCATTTATTGTCAAATTCTTGTAACCCACTTGAGTGTTCTTCATTGTATTTTCATTTTCATTCAAGTGTTGGGGTTTACTGAACTTCAATTGTGCAAACACGTTACCTTGTGTGGTTTTCATAGATTGCTTCTTTGTTTCCAACTTTAGGAAATGGATATTGCTAATAGGAAAGACAAATTAGTGAATTTGAGGAAATCCTTAGTGTGGATAGCTAAGGTAGTGGATGTACACCTTGTTTAGAAGGTTGAACCACTCTAAATCACTTGTGCAAATTTCTTTTCTTTTTGCTTTTACTTCCAGCAAAATTTTTATTTACCAATTTACCCACTCTTGGACATCTTCATTGATTGATCAACTCAACAATTGGTAACACCCATTGGAAGGCTTCACATCCTCTTGATTAGATCCAAACGTTGCTCAATCAATTTGCAAGTCAAGTCATGGCCTCTACTTTCGGCAATTTCTTCATGGGGTGAACTACCCATATTAGAAGAATAGGATTAGATTGTTCATCCAATCTAATGACTACCTCCTTTGAGATGTAGTGATAGATGGACCCTCAATCCCTATGAAGAGATAAGAAGACCGGCTCGTCCCCAAGGAAAGGCAAGAGTGGATCAATGATGATCGGAAGAAGCTACAATTCAACACCAAAGCTATGCACATCTTGTTTTGTGCTCTTAGACCGGATGAGTATGCCAAGATTTCTTCTTGCTCGATTTCCATGAAGATTTGGGACTAGCTAGAAGGTACTCATGAAGACACTAATGAAGTGAAGGAGACCAAGATTGGGCTCCTCAATCTAAGTTCTGAGAACTTTAAGATGCAACCGGATGAAGACGTCAAGTCAATGTTTGATCGACTCTCCTTCATTGTAAACGAGCTCAAGGGATGTGGAGAAATCATCCCGAAGGACAAGCTTGTTCGAAAGCTCATATATTCTCTTCTGAAATCATGGAATTCAAAGAAGACTGCCATCATCAAAGACAAGTAACTCAAGACCATGGAACTTGATGCTCTCATGTGGTCTCTTCTCATTCATGAGTTAATGAAATACGGAAATAAGGATAAGGAGAAGAAGAAGGAAGAGAAGAAAGAAGTGGAGAAGAATGATGTAACCCCATTGACTTGGCCTAGTCGGTAGACCCGAATCAAGAAGATCGCATTGGTTTGCCGAAGCAAACCCGAACTAACTTCATTGAATTTAGGTCCATTTTTTTTGTTTTATCTTATCTAGAAGCATTGTTAAATCCTATGGTGTACATAGAAGCAGCACATCAATTTTCATTCAACTCGAACATTGATAAGGCATTTAATTGCAAACACAAGCAATCTAGGGACCCAAATGCAAATTTGAATAATTACAGGGACTTATACAAGTTTAAAGTTACCAACATTTAATTAATCATATTTCATGCTAGCATTTCAAATTTAAGCTTCAATGCATAACAAATGGGATGAATTTAAAAAAATACAAAATTAAAGACTAAATCGTAAACATGCCAAAATATAGGAACTACCATGTTCATAACAGTTTCTTACAACAATTAGATTCATGTAAAACATGTTTGCAAAATATCAGGTTAGACGATCATCATTTACTTCTTCAATTGAGGCATGAATATATGACGACCAAAATATAAAAAATCTAAACTTGGTATATCTTATCAACTGAATTAACTACCGACCTTATCAATACATGATTCTCAAATTTCATCTTAGGGTATTCAAATCCCAAACTGAACATACCCGAATTACATAGAAACAACCTTGTCTAGCTAAGCTTTTAAAAATATAACATCATTTAACATATATGTTCAATTAGTCACATGTCATAAACCAACACAAGTCATAATTAAACAAAAAAAATCTAAAGGCATGCTTCCTAATATAATTCAGCACAACATCCACTATGCACCAAATAGTCAAGACCCCAAGCATTGATCATAAGTCCAATAGAATTGAAGTCCTACAATCAGATGAACACATCCACTATGCACCAAAGGCATGCTTCCTAATATAATTCAGCACAACATCCACTATGCACAACATCCACTATGAACACATCATAATTAAACATTCCATCCATTTATTAATTTAAACATTTAAAAGCATTAGACTATAACAATCAAATATACATAGCATTAAAACATAACCAACATCATATTTATATCACAATGCCATCATCCAAATAATACAAACATCCACCAAATATTCATGTCTTATACACAACAAGCATTCACATTAATATCCATGTTGCCTTATTATAAATAATGATAATACCATAAACATACTCTTTTAATATGTTTGTCTTGGGACCCTTCCTTGCCTCAAATCACAACCCCGCACTTGCTTAATTCACTACATTGACGGAAGAAAGAGATTATAAGCATATAATGCCTATTGAGTGCGCTCAAAAGAATAAAACGTCAACGTATTTTCGAAATCAAAATCGTTATTAGAAATTCATATTAAAGCAAGTCAAACACACAGTTTCCAAAGCATTTAAATAAAACATGCTTATTCGAAACATATACTTCATGCTTTCATAACATTTTTTTTTCATTCTCAAGACAATTGAAGAAAACATGCTTGATTCAATCAATGCATTTTCTCATTTCTTTCCAAAACGTATCATGCATAACAACCATATGCATCAAACCACTTTTCACAAGTCTCGTACTTAATCAAACCAAAGCATTTCTCATAATCTTTTGTAAATCATGCCATGCATAATAACTAAAACACCCTAAACCTGGTTTAAAAGAAAACTGAATTTAAAGATGTCACTGAAATCAAATAACCTAATTATCTCCTACCATACAATTAACTTTCTATATGTTATAGGCGAGATCTTTTTAATCTAGTATGATTTGTTTCATTATACAAAGCATAGCAATTCTGAAATGTGCTTTCAAAGACATAATTCAACATCCTTGAAATCTATTAACATGAATTGCTAGTTTTGATTAAGACATTAGCTAATAGAATTGTAATTCGTCCGATCAAACATGTGATTACATATAAACATGACATTCGATCAGTCAACTAAGCAAAAGAATCTAATTGATCCCTTAATCACCTATCATGACTCCACAAAAAATAATTTAACCACCAAGATGATCAAGAATCAATTAAGCAATTTCTTTTCTTATAAAGCAAGTTATTTTAAACATTAATAATTCACATATGAACATTCATGGTTTCTTTTAATATAGCCTTGTAAATCGAAATATCCTTTTAAAACACAAATTTATCTTATTATACTTCTAATTTAGTCGAATCATTTGCTAAAAATAGGTATCAATTGAATATTCATAGATACACCATTTCACATTAGTTGAATTTTCATAACAAGCTAGGAGTCATCCAATCAACCAAGTTACATACATGCATGATTAATTTTACCAAACTTATGTCTTTATTCCATGAAGTATTCACAGCTACCACATAGTTCCATTGAACATGCATGAGCATACATAAGTTCAATCATACAATAAAACTTGACAATTGTATTCATTTAATGGTATTCTGAACAGTTCATACTAAAACTGCCTTAGTACTTCATAACATAACAACATGGATTCCAAACTTTATTTAAATCTCTTATATAAACATAAGACCAAACATTTCTATGAAAACAAGTGTACCTATACTAATTACTTGGAAACCTTTACAAACTCATAGTCACATTGCAATACTTTAACATGTTAGGTTACTCAAATACTTCGAGCTTATGCATTTAACAAGTTTAACATATCTTGGTCAATAAGCAAACATTTTGATACTTTTCTATCAAAGTTTAGCTAACAAACAACTTTAAACATAATAGGTCATTTACAGTCTCATATCCACAAAACAACTGTAACTACATAGTTTCATTACAAAACAACTTGGTTTACATACAAATTTATTTATTTTCCCACAACAGTTTTTAATTGGTTCACAAAACAGTCCAATTGGCAAAAACAGTCCTTAAATTAGATAAGTAGTCTCTCCTCTGATTTTATAGTCATTAAATCAGCCCCCTAATGTTTATAAATCAGTCCTTAAGTTTTCAAATCAGTCAAAATAATCCATAATGAAATTATATGGTGCAAAACACTACCATTTTCTAATAAAACAGTACCCCATGTTTTTAACTTACCATAATCATCCCCTAACTCATCAATTTAATCCCTAACCACCTTCACGATCAATTTAATCCCCTGACTTTAATTTCTAAAAAAGCAGTTTCAAATAATTCCCTAACTAGCTCAACTAGAAAAAATCAATCAAACACAATATATATATATACACCGCACGTCTTCATCGCAACTAAATTTCCAAATCAATCTAGCAGCAAAAGATTCAAGGCTATATCAATTCAATCCAGCAACAAAGGTTCACTACTATATCCTAGTTAAATTCTAAATTCAATTGCAAGATAAAAGTAAAAAGTAAGAATAGTTCACCTTCTTCCTTAAGCCAAGTTATCACAACTCCAAGAAACAAACAAGATCCAAGCTTCTCTAAGCTTCTATGGCTATCTACAAACTCTCTCTCCCTCTAATTTGAATGATTCGGTCACTTGGGGAAAGGAGGAAGAAGGATGATGACCAGCTTTTTTTTGTTCCTCTTCCATTTTTCAACAAGTGTCGTGAGTCATGCTCTTCCCCCACACCTTGCTTGTCCTTAATTGGACAAGTGTATAAGTCCTTCCAAAAATAATAATTTTGCATGCAAGCATCAAGTTATAACATGAATTCGGTTGAGTCCCTTTAATTATGGTCATCAATTGTTTTATTATTCTAATTTGGTTCTAAGATTCCCAATTATTCATTCCTAAAGCAATCAAATCAAATTGAATTACATTCGAACCAAAGTCAAAGCTCTAAGCTAAGCTTTGGGGTATTACAATAACCTAATACAACAAAGCTTCTATAACCATGAATAAAACACCATATGCACAAAAGCCTTTAATCTCATATATTGGCAAATATTGGCAAGTATTGTGACCCCAGATAGACTAACCGCTATCCTTGTAACAAAAACATTGTGTTTTATCAAAATACATCAGATACACAAATTTTCCGGTGAACTCACCTCCACCTAATTTCACTTCGGCCGGGAATAGACTCACCCCTACCCTGTTGTGCTAGGCTCACCCCTATTGAAAGAACCGAAGAAACAATCAGCCCAAGTAGCCTAGTTAAACCGCTATACCTCTAGAGTCGCAGAGCGATCGACTTTATTTTATAGTGCACTTTAAATCCTATGGCATGCCAACTATATCTGATACTTTCTCATTTACGTCACATAGCCAATATATTATTTTCAAATACATTTACTTATTATTTTCCAATGAATTTAACAAAATTGTTTCATATGCAAAACTACATTGTCAAAGGCAACAACATATTCCATTCGGGAACTATTTATATAAAATCACATTGCTATAGGCAACAACCACATTCCCTTAGGAACCATTTCTCAATGCTCTTAGGCATCCATAATCATGTTTAATCATTGCATATCATTTAAGTAATGCATAAAACAGTATGTAAATCAAACTCCCAAAGCCAAAATAGAGAAAACTTACTTCTGAGCTTAGCTAAGCTTGCTAGGCTTTAACTAAACTCCCAAAGCCATAATTCAAATGATGTGATCCAGGCCAACACCAAACTTCTTGGGGCCTTGCTGACATCAGAGGAGAAGTCGTAGTGATATGACCATCAAGAACAAGGACCCGGAGAAGTACCCAAGTGGCCCCATTACACGTGCACGGGCCAAGGAGTTTCAATCAGCCATGGAAAGCTTGTTTACAACAAGCCATGAACGTGAGAAAGAAGAAATAATAAGGGAGGAATGTCTTATCTTGCTCATGCATGCATTTGCATGAGAATTTAAGTATTTCAAACTTCCACTACATTGATAAAGTGTGTTGGTCATTAAAGCATGCATTTCATTTATAGTTTTAGTTCATTTAGGGAAGTAGTTTAATTATGTATCTTAAATCATTCGTTAAACTACTTCATTCATGCATTTAGTTAAATTCAATAAAGTTAGTTCTTTAATTAAACTAGTTCATTCATTTAACTAGTTCACTCAATTAACTAACTCTTTAATTGTTTCATGCATCTATTATTTTAAGTTTGAATAAATCCTTTGTGTGTGTCTAGGTTCATGTGCCGTGTGGATTAAAGAAGAGACTTTTCAACTTCAACTTGGAAACAAGTCATTGATGGCCATCTTTACTCATGCAAACAAGGCAATTGAAGGCAATTGAAGGCTGAATTCTTTTCATCTTTTCAAGGTTGTTCATCTTCTTAGAGTAACAAAGCATTTAAGCTTCATAATTCACCTATTCAAGGTTGAAATTATGAACCAATGAAGGCCATTCACGTTCAAGAGAAGGGACATGTAATAATCAGCATTCAAATTATGCATTCAAGGCCTTTATTTATCATTTTTTGAAGGTTGATCATATTCCACAAATGGGCAAGCAATGAAGGCTGGTTTAATGTCATTTAATCATCAAATTAAATGATAAAATCATCAAGGAATTCAAAGAGACAAGCTGATTTGGATTTGTGGGGTGTCTACATTCATCCTATGTCCACATCCATTCCCTTTTATCCATTTGCAAGCAAAATGAAGCAGCCCAAGAGTTACCACTCCTTTTGGACGAATTTAAGGCTAAATTCATCTAAATTTAAAGCAAAATTCATCCATCAAAAGGATAATAAAGAAACATTTCATTTATTTTTATTCAATAGCATTTAGATGAGCATTCATCTCTCTTTTGTGTGACTTTTCATATGGTGCCTATCCACACTATAAATAGGCAACTTAGGTTCATTTGTAAAGGACTTTTTTTTTGGAGAATATAAACCTTTGAAAGATTGCTTTCATCTTGTTCTTGCGAGAACTCTATCGGCTTCATGTTGTGCTTGTAGTCTTCTATCCATTTCATTTTGCTATAGCGTTGGTTCCAAGCTCTCTTATAGCTTGTGGGTCATGTTCCACACTCCTCCACCTCGACTCCATCAAAGTATATTGTTGGTTCCTAGCTCGTTATAGCTAGCGGGTCACAATTCGCTATCCTTGCAACCATACAAATCCATGCCGCCTTTAGCATCTCCCATCACTCCTTTGATTTACACCTTTCCATGATTATCATCCTCCATCCTTAGCCACCATACTATCCAAATTACCTATCCAATTCCTTTCTTCATTAATTTTTTTTATTATATTTCTATTCATCTCACATGTATGTTTTATGATATCTCAGAGTTCAAAGCGTAGCAAAGAATATTTCTTACTAGAGTCACGATCGGGCACATCTAAATGACTCGGGTCACATTACCTGGTTCATATCAATTAGCATCAGAGCAAGGTTGATTCAGTAAGATAGTCGTTGTCTCTCTTCTGAAAAAAAAAAGAAAAGAAAAGAAAAAAATCGAAAAAAATTAGAGAAAATTAAAGAGGGAGGGGGCATCGTATTCTCTATTCTTCTTTAAAAAAATCTTACATCATTTCTTCTTTTGCTACTATTTTGTCATCTTTATCAACTCTCACAATTTACCTTTTTTTGTTGTTGCCACTATTTCTTATCCCACCATCCAAATTCTTTTCGCCAAGTTTTGTTTTTTTCAGCTGAATTCTACAAGCCATTTGCAAGCCTTGAGGAAGTTCTTAAAAGGACTTGATTGAGAGCAAGAGTAGAAAAAGGCAAGAGTGCACATCAAGGGTAAAAGCCATCCCGAGTGAAACACGAGTGTGAGTGCATTTTTCTTGGAGTGGAATATGTGAGGTTTTGTGTTTGTGAGGTTTTAATTTTTTTATTTTTGTTACTAATAATGTCTCAAAATTCCGTGAGAAACTCTGTTGGAGGAAGTAATAATGTTAACGTAGATGCAACTAACTCCAATCTTCAAGATATTATCCGAGAGATGGACAGGTTGTTGCAACAAAGGTTGGGCCGATGCAAGAACGATTAGATCATTTGGA
The DNA here is from genome assembly GCA_030270665.1 of Hibiscus trionum. Lineage (NCBI taxonomy): Eukaryota > Viridiplantae > Streptophyta > Magnoliopsida > Malvales > Malvaceae > Hibiscus > Hibiscus trionum. Next base: position 30,346,035 of record BSYR01000026.1, on the reverse strand, counting down.
GGAAAGATCTCAACGAAGGCATAATTCAGATCACGAGGAAGAGTATGAGGGAGAGGTGGACAAAGAACTCATAGACGAGCGAGCCTCCCAAAAAAGTTTGAGGCGTCGAGAACCTAGGTACCAAAGAGCTCGGCCAAGAGTTGATGATAATCTTAGCAACATCAAAATAACCATTCCTTCTTTCCAAGGAAGAATGGATCCTGAAGCTTATCTTGCATGGGAAAAAAAGGTTGAGCACATCTTTGAGTGCCACAACTACTCCGAGCTTAAGAAGGTAAAACTTGCAGCCATTGAATTTACAGATTATGCACTAATATGGTGGGATCAGTTGACATCTAGCAGGAGACGCAATAGAGAACATCCGATTTCTACTTGGAATGAGATGAAGGTTGTTATGCGTAGGAGGTTCGTTCCAACTCACTATCATAGGGAGTTGTTCAACAAGCTTCAAAATCACACCCAAGGCAACCGTAGTGTTGAGGATTACTTTAAAGAGATGGAAGTAGCCATGATCCGAGCCAACATTGATGAGGATCGAGAAGCCACCATGGCCAGATTTCTATCCGGCCTTGATCCTAATATTGCGGCCACTGTTGAGTTGCAACATTATGTGGAGATCGAAGACATGGTTCATATGGCCATGAAGGTCGAGAGGCAACTCAAAAGGAAGGGCACAACTCGTGCTTATGGAGGCTCTTCTCCTAAATGAGGGCAGGGTACCTACAAACAGAAGGCATCCTTTACGCCTAAAGAACAAAGCGTTCCAACAAAGAGTGCTAAACCCATTGCCGAAACTAGCAAAGGTAAGGCTCCAAATGTTCCAAACCGTTCCCGAGATATACAATGCTTCAAGTGCTTGGGAAGAGGGCATATTGCAAGCCAATGCCCAAATCGAAACACTATGCTTCTTCGTGATGATGGAGAGGTTGAATCCGAACAAGAGGAGGAAGATGAAGTTGTTGCCATACAAGAAGATGAAGATGATGATATAGAGTATGCAGCAGAAGGAGAGGCCCTTATTGTGAAAATGAGCCTAAGTGTGCAAGGGAATGAAGGGAATGAGAAACACGAGAATATCTTTCATAATCGCTGCCATGTTAATGGAAAGGTATGCTTTGTCATTATTGATGGAGGTAGTTGTACTAATGTTGCTAGTACTCTTATGGTAGAAAAACTTGGATTAGCAACCACAAAGCATCCACATCCCTACAAGCTGCAGTGGCTTAATGACGGAGGAGAACTCAAGGTTACCAAGCAAGTTCTTGTTGCTTTCTCCATTGGAAAGTATAAGGATGAAGTTCTTTGCGATGTTGTTTCGATGCACGATGGCCATTTACTACTTGGGAGGCCATGGCAATTCGATAAATGAGTCATGCATGATGGATATACCAATCGGTATACACTCACCCATGGAGTAAGAAAGATTACCTTAGCCCCTCTTTCACCAAAACAAATTCACAAAGACCAAATACATTTGAGAGAAAGTATTGAAAGAGCCAAAGAGAGAGAATCAAAAATGGAGGTAAAAGCAAGTGAGAGTAAGCAAAGTGAGGGTGCGAAAATGAGTGTTTTACCAAAGAAAAAGAGTTGAGAAAGTGTTTGCTGTCGGGAAAGGAATTACTTGTACTTGTGTACAAGGAAAGTTTATTGAACACTAACCAACTTGATCACACTTTGCCTTCTTCTATTGTGTCTTTGTTGCAGGAATTTGACGAATTATTTCTGGAGGAGATACCAAGTGGGCTGCCACCAATCCGTGGCATTGAACATCAAATAGATTTCATTCCCGGTGCCGTCATTCCTAATCGTCCAGCTTACCGAAGCAATCCCGAGGAAACCAAGGAGTTACAAAGGCAAGTGGCTGAACTAATGGCCAAAGGCTACGTGAGGGAGAGCCTTAGCCCATGTTCCGTTCCGGTATTACTTGTGCCAAAGAAGGATGGAACTTGGCGTATGTGTGTAGATTGTCGAGTGGTAAACAAAATTACGGTAAAGTATCGTCACCCTATTCCTCATTTAGATGATATGTTAGATGAGCTTAGTGGTTCTAACCTTTTCTTTAAGATTGATCTTAAGAGTGGTTATCACCAAATAAGGATGCGGGAAGGTGATGAATGGAAAACAGCATTTAAAACAAAGCAAGGACTCTATGAATGGTTTGTTATGCCTTTTGGCTTAACTAATGCACCAAGTACTTTCATGAGGTTAATGAACCATGTTCTTAGACCGTTTTTGGGTAAATTTTGTGTGGTTTATTTTGATGACATCTTAATCTATAGTAAATCAATGGAAGAACATGTTCAACACTTGAGGTCAGTTTTGTTGGTTTTATGAAAGGAGAAGTTATATGCTAATTTAGACAAGTGTACATTTTGTACTGACAAAGTTGTCTTTCTTGGTTTTGTTGTCAGTTCTAAAGGCTTAGAGGTTGAAAAAGAGAAGGTTAAAGCCATTGAAGAATGGCCACGGCCAGCAAGCATTTCCCAAGTTAGGAGTTTCCATGGACTTGCAAGCTTTTATCGGAGATTTGTGCCAAACTTCAGCACCATTGTCGCCCCTTTAACTAGTGTCATCAAGAAGAATGCTAACTTTTTCTGGGGGGAGACCAAGAGAAATCTTTTAATGACATTAAAGAATGTTTAATTCATGCCCCTTTGCTTACCTTACCTGATTTTAACAAAACGTTTGAAATTGAATGTGATGCATCAGGTGTGGGAATTGGAGCGGTATTATCTCAAGGTGGACGTTCAGTGAGAAATTAAGTGGAGCCACGTTGAATTATCCAACATATGATAAGGAGATGTATGCCCTTGTTCGCGCAATGGAAACATGGCAACACTATCTATTGCCTAAGGAGTTCATTATTCACACCGATCATGAGGCATTGAAGCACATTCGGGGGCAACATAAACTCAACAAACGACATGCCAAATGGGTGGAGTTTCTTGAATCTTTTCCCTATGTGATCAAATATAAGAAAGGTAAAGAGAATATAGTTGCCGATGCATTGTCTCGGAGGTACGCTCTTCTAAACACCTTAGAATCTAAGTTGTTGGGTTTTGTTTTCATTAAGGATTTATACGAATCTGATTCTGACTTTGAAAAAATTTACAAAGCTTGTGAGAAAGGAACGTTTGAAAACTATTATAGGGACAATGGGTTCCTATTCAAGGAAGGAAGACTTTGTATTCCACAAGGTTCCACACGTGAATTACTTATCAAAGAAGCCCATGGAGGAGGCTTAATGGAACATTTTGGAATAGCAAAGACTTTGGCCATACTTCAAGAGCATTTATATTGGCCAAAGATGAGACGAGATGTAGAGAGGTTATGTGAACGTTGCATCACTTGCAAGAAGGCTAAGTCTAAAGCCATGCCACATGGACTCTACACGCCACTACCTATTCCAAAAGCACCATGGATGGACATTTCAATGGATTTTATGCTAGGGCTTCCACGCACAAAGAATAACAAAGACTCCATCTTTGTAACCCCCTTAACCCGGCCTAGACGGTTGACCCGAATTAAGAAGTTTACACAGGGAAAACCAAAGTCAACTCGAAAGTCAATCTTGATTAACGACCCTTTTTTTTCTTTTTAATCTTATCTAAATGCATATTAACCCTAGATATGTTCATGACAACAGCATACTCAAAGATCAGCGCATTCGGAAAACATTTAGGGACTTAATTGCACAACATACAAGTTTAGGGACCAAAATGTAAATTCTAGAAATTAGAAGTACTTAACCCACTTTTAAGTTACCATTATGAAATTAGTCATATTTCATGCTTCCCTGCCAAATTTCAACTCAAACGGACATCTCAAACTCATTCAATTGCATAAACAAGATTCAGGACCAAAACGCAAAGGTTTCAAAACATATAACCAACAATTTCAGTGCCCAACGGTCGGGTGTTTCGGAGCAGGGATGATCCGTTCCGAAACGCGGGACCGTTCCGAAACGCGTTGCGCAACAGGGCCTGGCAGTGGCCAAACTGTTTCGAAACGGCTCTGCCCGTTTCGAAACGCCTAGGCCATTTCAGGCCCTCTGTTCCGAAACGGCAGCACCTGTTCCGAAACAGGCTGCCCAGATTACAGAAATTTAGCTAGTTTATCATACAATTGACCCATCAAACATGCTCCAAAGGCAATCAAATTAAACTAGCAACACATTACATGCATAAGGAACATAATGGCATCAACAATTCATAAACATGGCATCAAACAAGAAAAGCCCCAATTCTATAGGCATGCATCCTATATTGAAAGACCATTCAACACCAAAACATCAAACAAATCTCATAATGGCCATTTACAAGTTCCATCATCAACAACAACATAAAACCATCTTAGGGAGTCTAAAACATCTCCCAAAACAACAACATAGGTTCCCCATTGCCAAATGCCAAAAGCTAATCAAGTTATGAAAATATTCACCATACATGAGCTTAGTTCTTCACTTGGATTCTTGACCTCTTGCTGCCCTTATATGCACTTCAATGCTATGCATTATTGGTTTAAGAAAGGAGAGAGCGTAAGCACATAGCTTAGTGAGGAATGTTCATTTAAAACCACACAATAATGCATTTATAAACACTTTTATAAATCTCAATTCAAAACAATCTTTAACCATGCACAAAAGCATTTAAAACAAGCATACATGGTTCACATTATTAACATGTCATATTGGCCACAAGTGATAATCATAATCTTTCCATTTCATAGTACAGTCAACATAAGACTCACACATGGACTTTTAAACACCATTGTGATCTTGCAATTCACAAGGACCACACATGGACTTTTAACCACCATTGTGTCCTTAGCACAAGAATCACCCATGGACTTTTAACCACCATGGTGTTCTTAAAATACACAAGGTCTACACAAGGACTTTTAACCACCTTGCGACCTTAAAACAAGAATCACCCATGGACTTTTAACCACCATGGTGTTCTTAAAATACACAAGGCTCACACAAGGACTTTTAACCACCTTTATGACCTTACAAGGCTCACTCAAGGACTTTTAACCACCTTGGTGACCTTAGCATAAGAACCAATCATGGACTTTTAACCACCATGTTGTTCTTAACACAAGAACCACCTATGGACTTTTAACCACCATAGTGTTCTTAACCTTTCTTGAAACATCACTTGCCAATATGCATCATTTAACAACAATAATCCACTGTTTTAAAGCATTTAACAAAGCCATTAATCATCATGCATCCTTATGCAACAAAACCACATTTTATCAAATGTTCAAACAAGGATCTCTTACCTTGAGCATCCTTCAACACATGGCTTATAAAACCAGCAAATAAACATGCTATATATGCTTTCAAAACAGAATATAAAACATGCAAACAATCACCTTGCACACAACCAACACATGGTTCATCAACAAGAGATTTTTTCCGAAAACTTACTCTTGAGCTTAGCAAAGTTGTTTAGACTTAAACTAAGCTCCCAAACCTTCAAAACAATGGTTTCAAAGCTGAAAACCAAAATCCACTCACCGATTCCGTTTCGCCACTTGCCGAAACACCAATCAAGCTTCCGGATCAACACCACGAGGATCCGAAGATGTCTCCCCTGTTTTAAACACATCAAAACAGTAGATTAATGCACCATCATGCATTAATATCCTCAACCAAGACATCTAAACTCGCTGCTCACATCAACACTCACATTTCGGCTACCAAACACAACCGAAATCACATCCAAACATCTCCTCAACACTACCCAGCCAAGATCCATCAACTCTAAACATCCTTAAACATCAATTAACATCCAAAAAGGATCTAACCACGTCCTTATACCTCCAGCTATAACAGATCATCAAGATCACTCCAAAAACCACCAAAAACTCAAGCAAAACTTAGGAAAATCAACCTATCCGGGATTGCATTGATTAAACCTCAATTTCTCATCAATTATACATTCATTTTACATCAAAATGGCATCTCAAAACAGTGCCCAATCAGATCATACGAATTTCATCAAAATTAAAGCAAATCTTGCATTTTAAAGCCAAGATCAAGAACACAATTGTAAAACCTTTAATAAAACACAAATCAAGGATTGAGAACTTGGGAATTTCAGTAAAGAACTGAGAATTTAGAGGAGAAGGACGTTCATACCTCTAAACTTGAGTTTTCTCCCTTTTTGGAACCAAAATCTTGAAAATCCAATAAGCAAATGCTAAGGTTTTGTTGTAGATTTGATTAGAGATCAAATGAGGATAGAAATCTCATCTTAAGTTGTCAAAATCAGAGGAAATTCTGCTGGAGAAATGTGTTTGGGTTGAGAGAAAAGTTGAGAGAAAAGAAAATGGAAAATTTAGGAAAAGTTTGTTAAAATGCCAAAAATATCTTTCCCTCCCTTTTACCTTTATTTTAAAACCATTAATTAATTGATAAATATTCAGAAAAATCTGGAGAAACTCTTTTGGGTAAATAGCTCCTTAAAGATTCAAAGTTTCAATCCTTTTTAAAACAGTCACCCAGTTTCCGAAAATTACATTTTGGTCACTAACCCAAAATGTCACTCTTCCAAACCTCATTTTGTAAAATTGATTCCACCTTTCTCTTATATATAATAAAAGAGGATTTTAAGACATTTTTCCATATTTTTAATGCAACCCGAACTAGGCTTTCCTAAATTCACCCTTTTATATTCGAACCGCAACCCGGCCGGTCCGGTCCAAACCCAAAACTTCTAAGCCCAAAATTGGGGTGTTACAACTCTCCCCCCCTTAAGAAATTTCGTCCTCGAAATTTACTTGAAGGAAAGAGATACGGAAACTGCTTTAACATGTCATCCTTTCGCTCCCACGTGGCTTCCTCAACACCACGATGCTTCCACAACACCTTTACCAACTCGATGGTCTTGCCACGAAGAACCTTACTATCCGAATCCAAAATCCTCACCGGTTCCTCATCATAGGTCAAATCCGGATTCAATTCCACTTCCTCCACAGGCATCACATGTGAAGGATCCGATCTATACCTCCGAAGCATAGAAACATGAAACACATCATGAATCCTCTCCAACTCTTGCGGTAACCTCAACTTATACGCAACAGGACCCACACGCTCAATCACTTCGTATGGTCCAATGTACCTAGGGCTCAACTTACCCTTTCGACCAAACCTCATCACCTTTTTCCAAGGCGAAACCTTCAAAAACACACGGTCACCCACTGCATACTCAATCTCCTTACGCTTCAAATCCGCGTAAGACTTTTGCCGATCAGAAGCTGCCTTCAAGCGCTCACAAATGAGCTTCACCTTCTCGGTGGTTCCTTTCAACATAGCTGGCATCGAAACCAACTTCTGACCCGTTTCAGCCCAACACAGAGGAGTCCTACACTTCCTCCCGTACAAAGCCTCATAAGGTGCCATTTGAATGCTCGCCTGATAACTATTGTTATAGGCAAACTCCACCAAAGGTAAATGTTTCTCCCATGAGCCCTGAAACTCAATCACGCAACACCTCAACATATCCTCCAAAACCTGGATAACACGCTCGGACTGACCATCCGACTGAGGATGATAAGATGTACTGAAATTCAACTGTGTACCCAAAGCTTGATGCAAACACTGCCAGAAACGCGATGTAAACCTCGGATCCCTATCCGACACAATCGACTTAGGCACACCATGCAGCCGCACAATCTCAACAATGTACAACTCCGCAAGCTTATCCAAAGAATACGTAGTATGCACAGGCAAGAAATGCGCACACTTCGTCAAGCGATCCACAATCACCCACACCGAATTCTTCTTCGATGGCGACAAAGGTAAACCAGATACAAAATCCATGGTAATCCTTTCCCACTTCCACTCAGGAATTCTCAACGGTTGCAACAAACCTGACGGAAACTGATGCTCAGCCTTAACTCGCTGACACACCATGCACTTGCTTACGAACTCAGCAACATCCTTCTTTAGACCCACCCAATAGTACTCATCACGAAGATCACGGTACATCTTAGTACTACTAGGGTGCATAGCAAAAGGACTACTATGACCTTCAGTCAGAATAGCACGCCTCAAATCAACATCAATGGGCACTACTATCCGACTCCCAAAACACAACACTCCATCATCACTAAAACAGAAATCCGAAGGCCTACCCTCCGCGATATCCTGAACATGCGGTACCAAGGAATCATCCAACAACTGCTTTTCCTTGATCAACTGAACCAAAGATGGTTTCACTTGCAATTCAGCCACAAGACCACCATCACGCGAAATACTCAAACTGGCAAACATAGCCCTCAACTCAACAGCTACCTTCCTACTCAAGGTATCCGCTACAACATTAGCTTTCCCAGGGTGATACTCAATCGTCAAATCATAATCCTTGAGCAACTCCACCCAGCGTCGCTGTCTAAGATTCAACTCCTTCTGAGACATCAGATATTTCAAACTCTTGTGATCCGTGTACACAGTACACTTCTCACCATACAGATAATGTCTCCAAATCTTCAAAGCAAAAACCACCGCAGCCAACTCGATGTCATGCGTAGGATAATTGCGCTCATGCACCTTCAACTGCCGTGATGCATAAGCCACCACCTTACCCTCCTGCATCAACATACATCCCAAACCAACATAGGACGCATCACTATACACCACAAACTCTTTCCCTGATTCAGGTTGAACCAAGATAGGAGCTTGTGTCAAAGCTGCCTTAAGCTTCTCAAAAGCCTGTTGTCTCGCTTCCGTCCACTCATACTTAACATCCTTCTGCAACAACTTTGTCAAAGGTGCAGCAATCTTCGAAAACCCATCCAGAAACCTTCGGTAGTATCCCGCCAAACCAAGGAAACTACGAACTTCATGAACAGACTTCGGAACCTTCCAACTCATCACCGCCTCAATCTTCTGAGGATCAACGTGAATCCCTTCAGCAGAAACCACATGACCAAGAAACACCACTTCTCTAAGCTAGAACTCACACTTGCTCAGCTTAGCATAAAGCTGATTCTCCAACAAAGCTTGCAGCACAATTCTCAGATGCCCTTCATGCTCCTCCTCAGTACGCGAGTACACGAGGATATCATCAATGAACACCACAACAAACTTATCCAGGTATTCATGAAATACACGATTCATCATGTCCATGAAAGCTGCAGGAGCATTTGTCAAACCAAACGGCATCACAAGGAACTCATAATGCCCATACCTCGTCCTGAAAGCTGTCTTTGGCACATCCACATCCTTCACCTTCAACTGATAATACCCTGACCTTAAGTCAATCTTAGAGAACACAGCTGCTCCCCAAAATTGATCAAAAAGATCATCAATTCTCAGCAATGGATACCGATTCTTGATAGTCAACTTGTTAAGCTGACGGTAATCAATGCACATTCTCATAGTGCCATCCTTCTTCTTCACAAACAAGACCGGCGCACCCCAAGGTGACACACTCGGCCAAATGAAACCACGGTCAAGCAACTCTTGCAACTGCGTCTTCAGCTCTTTCAACTCTTTAGGTGCCATTCGATAAGGAGTAATGGACACAGGAGTTGTGTTTTCATACAGCTCAATCCCAAACTCCACCTCACGATTAGGAGGCAATCCAGGCAACTCCTCCGGAAACACACCAGGAAACTCTCGCACAGTCCTGATATCTTGCACACGTAACTCCTTAGAGCTAGGATTCATCACAAAGGATAGATAAGCTTCACAACGTTGCCTCAGCATCCGGCTCGCCTCCAATGTAGACACCACATTGGCAAGAAACTTCACATTCTCACCAACCACAACCACCTCATAATCATCCGCAAGTTTCAACGAAACTCGCTTATTCTCACAATCCACTACAGCACGATGCTCAGCAAGCCAATCCATACCAAGGATTACATCAAAACCATAGAAAGGCAACTCCATAAGATCAACATGAAAGACATGATCTTGCACCACCAAAGGACATCTTCTATAAAGCTTTCGAGTTACAACAGTCTCACCAAAAGAACTAGTGACACGCATACCAACATCCAAAGACTCAACAGGCAAAGCAAAGCAATTCAGCATGCTCACGCAAAATGTATGAGTGTGTAGATCCAGAATCAATCAAGGAAAGTAATGACAAGGACTGCAAAGTAAAAGTACCTGCAATCACATCCGCGTCATTCCTCCCCTCCCTCTGAGCAAACACTCTAGCCTGGCCTCCACCCTCTGGCTGAACAGCTACAACGTGAGCCACATTCCGTCCACCCTCTTCTCTCCGCTGGAAGTTACCACGGCCGCGCCCACGACCTCTCTGTGGTGCAACAACTACAGGAGCACGCCCTTGGCCACCAGCCAACATAGGACACTTTCTCCTCAAGTGATCCGTAGATCCACAGTTCCAGCACGAATTACCAGCTGCCACAACAGGAGCTTGCACCTCCCTCACAGCTCGAGGACAATCACGTTTCATATGGCCACGCGATCCACATGTCCAACATGCGCTCGGTTTAGCTCTTGCCTTGCCTCCCTGAGCAGGCACACCACCACCTCGCTTAGCCGTAGGCTGATACCTCTGATCACGTCCCCTCTTGTTCCATCCACCATCGGAACTATACTCAGCAACTCTCTTACCAGCACCAAAACCAGCACCTTTAGATGGTAAACCCAAATTCGTCTCAATGTCCTTTGCTCTCCCAACCAGCACATCAAAATCATTATACTCAGCAGCTAGCATATACGTCTTTACTTCCGTCACCAAACTATAACGGAACCTTTCACACCTCTCCCGCTCATCAGGAACAAGCTCAGGTGCATATTGACTGAGTCGGACAAACTGAACCTCGTACTCAGCTACAGACATGCTCCCTTGGGTAAGAGACATGAATTCTCTCTTCTTTTCATCTAGGTACCTCACACCCAGATATCTCCTCTTGAACGCGTTCTGAAAGAACGTCCAAGTTACATCAGCTTCCTCCATTCCAGAGATAGAGGTTGTCCACCAAGTATATGCATCGTCCTGCAGCAACGATACCACACAGCCCAGCTTCTGCACATCAGTGCAACTCATCTGCCCCAAGATTCTCTTGGTACTTTCCAGCCAAGACTCAGAACCTTCAGCAGACAAACCCCTGAACTCAGTCCCTCCCAAACTGCGCAAACGCTCCAAGGGTAGTCTAACACCAGCATCTCCCTGATGCCCAGCTCCTTGAGCTCCAGCTACCGCTGCTCGAAAAGCTCCAGCAATGGCTTGAACCAGCATTGTCATGTCAGGAATAGCTTGTCCCTGACCAGCTTCAGGTCCAGCGACCCCAGCATCAGCACCAGCAGCAGCTCCTTCACCCCCAGCACCACCACCACCAGGTGGAGGAGGTAAATCCACCATATTTTCAGCATTCTCCTCATTCTCATTTTGAGCCATAGCTCACGTATTAACCCTCAATTCTCTACGAGGTGCCATTCACTAAACAATGCAATCACAATGCAATAAACAAGTCAGGCTCAGCAAGGTAAGCAATCCAAGTACTCAAGCTCATTTCCAATTAAAAACAACATCATTTCATTAGCTTTGATTTGGCAATGGGTCTCCCTAACATGCTTCACCTTAGCATACATCACAATTGTAACATACTTACAACTCACACAACATGCTTTCATTCAACAAGAATACAAAGCATACATACATTAATCACCCACATAATCATTCCCAATTACTCGAGAACTCAGCTCTGATACCACCAAATGTAACCCCTTAACCCGTCCTAGACGGTTGACCCGAATTAAGAAGTTTACACGGGGAAAACCAAAGTCAACCCGAAAGTCAACCTTGATTAACAACCCTTTTTTTTCTTTTTAATCTTATCTAAATGCATATTAACCCTAGATATGTTCATGACAACAGCATACTCAAAGATCGGCGCATTCGGAAAACATTTAGGGACTTAATTGCACAACATACAAGTTTAGGAACCAAAATGTAAATTCTGGAAATTAGAAGGACTTAACCCACTTTTAAGTTACCATTATGAAATTAGTCATATTTCATGCTTCCCTGCCAAATTTCAACTCAAACAGACATCTCAAACTCATTCAATTGCATAAACAAGATTCAGGACCAAAACGCAAAGGTTTCAAAACATATAACCAACAATTTCAGTGCCCAACGGTCGGGTGTTTCGGAGCAGGGATGATCCGTTCCGAAACGCGGGACCGTTCCGAAACGCGTTGCGCAACAGGGCCTGGCAGTGGCCAAACTGTTTCGGAACGGCTCTGCCCGTTTCGAAACGCCTAGGCCATTTCAGGCCCTCTGTTCCGAAACGGCAGCACCTGTTCCGAAACAGGCTGCCCAGATTACAGAAATTTAGCTAGTTTATCATACAATTGACCCATCAAACATGCTCCAAAGGCAATCAAATTAAACCAGCAACACATTACATGCATAAGGAACATAATGGCATCAACAATTCATAAACATGGCATCAAACAAGAAAAGCCCCAATTCTATAGGCATGCATCCTATATTGAAAGACCATTCAACACCAAAACATCAAACAAATCTCATAATGGCCATTTACAAGTTCCATCATCAACAACAACATAAAACCATCTTAGGGAGTCCAAAACATCTCCCAAAACAACAACATAGGTTCCCCATTGCCAAATGCCAAAAGCTAATCAAGTTATGAAAATATTCACCATACATGAGCTTAGTTCTTCACTTGGATTCTTGACCTCTTGCTGCCCTTATATGCACTTCAATGCTCTGCATTATTGGTTTAAGAAAGGAGAGAGCGTAAGCACATAGCTTAGTGAGGAATGTTCATTTAAAACCACACAATAATGCATTTATAAACACTTTTATAAATCTCAATTCAAAACAATCTTTAACCATGCACAAAAGCATTTAAAACAAGCATACATGGTTCACATTATTAACATGTCATATTGGCCACAAGTGATAATCATAATCTTTCCATTTCATAGTACAATCAACATAAGACTCACACATGGACTTTTAAACACCATTGTGATCTTACAATTCACAAGGACCACACATGGACTTTTAACCACCATTGTGTCCTTAGCACAAGAATCACCCATGGACTTTTAACCACCATGGTGTTCTTAAAATACACAAGGTCTACACAAGGACTTTTAACCACCTTGCGACCTTAAAACAAGAATCACCCATGGACTTTTAACCACCATGGTGTTCTTAAAATACACAAGGCTCACACAAGGACTTTTAACCACCTTTGTGACCTTACAAGGCTCACTCAAGGACTTTTAACCACCTTGGTGACCTTAGCATAAGAACCAATCATGGACTTTTAACCACCATGTTGTTCTTAACACAAGAACCACCTATGGACTTTTAACCACCATAGTGTTCTTAACCTTTCTTGAAACATCACTTGCCAATATGCATCATTTAACAACAATAATCCACTGTTTTAAAGCATTTAACAAAGCCATTAATCATCATGCATCCTTATGCAACAAAACCACATTTTATCAAATGTTCAAACAAGGATCTCTTACCTTGAGCATCCTTCAACACATGGCTTATAAAACCAGCAAATAAACATGCTATATATGCTTTCAAAACAGAATATAAAACATGAAAACAATCACCTTGCACACAACCAACACATGGTTCATCAACAAGAGATTTTTTCCGAAAACTTACTCTTGAGCTTAGCAAAGTTGTTTAGACTTAAACTAAGCTCCCAAACCTTCAAAACAATGGTTTCAAAGCTGAAAACAAAAATCCACTCACCGATTCCATTTCGCCACTTGCCGAAACACCAATCAAGCTTCCGGATCAACACCACGAGGATCCGAAGATGTCTCCCCTGTTTTAAACACATCAAAACAGTAGATTAATGCACCATCATGCATTAATATCCTCAACCAAGACATCTAAACTCGCTGCTCACATCAACACTCACATTTCGGCTACCAAACACAACTGAAATCACATCCAAACATCTCCTCAACACTACCCAGCCAAGATCCATCAACTCTAAACATCCTTAAACATCAATTAACATCCAAAAAGAATCTAACCATGTCCTTATACCTCCAGCTATAACAGATCATCAAGATCACTCCAAAAACCACCAAAAACTCAAGCAAAACTTAGGAAAATCAACCTATCCGGGATTGCATTGATTAAACCTCAATTTCTCATCAATTATACATTCATTTTACATCAAAATGACATCTCAAAACAGTGCTCAATCAGATCATACGAATTTCATCAAAATTAAAGCAAATCTTGCATTTTAAAGCCAAGATCAAGAACACAATTGTAAAACCTTTAATAAAACACAAATCAAGGATTTAGAACTTGGGAATTTCAGTAAAGAACTGAGAATTTAGAGGAGAAGGACGTTCATACCTCTAAACTTGAGTTTTCTCCCTTTTTGGAACCAAAATCTTGAAAATCCAATAAGCAAATGCTAAGATTTTGTTGTAGATTTGATTAGAGATTAAATGAGGATAGAAATCTCATCTTAAGTTGTCAAAATCAGAGGAAATTCTGTTGGAGAAATGTGTTTGGGTTGAGAGAAAAGTTGAGAGAAAAGAAAATGGAAAATTTGGGAAAAGTTTGTTAAAATGCCAAAAATATCTTTCCCTCCCTTTTACCTCTATTTTAAAACCATTAATTAATTGATAAATATTCAGAAAAATCTGGAGAAACTCTTTTGGGTAAATAGCTCCTTAAAGATTCAAAGTTTCAATCCTTTTTAAAACAGTCACCCAGTTTCCGAAAATTACATTTTGGTCACTAACCGAAAATGTCACTCTTCCAAACCTCATTTTGTAAAATTGATTCCACCTTTCTCTTATATATAATAAAAGAGGATTTTAAGACATTTTTCCATATTTTTAATGCAACCCGAACTAGGCTTTCCTAAATTCACCCTTTTATATTCGAACCGCAACCCGGCCGGTCCGGTCCAAACCCAAAACTTCTAAGCCCAAAATTAGGGTGTTACAATCTTTGTAGTAGTGGATAGATTTTCTAAAATGGCTCATTTTATTCCTTGCAACAAGACTAATGATACCTTATATATTGCTAACTTGTTTTTCAGGGAAGTCTTGAGATTACATGGTGTGCCAAGAACTATCGTTTCCGATCGAGACGTGAAGTTCTTAAGCCACTTCTGGAGAGCCCTATGGAGTAAGATTGGAACTAAGCTGCTATTTTCCACCACTTGTCACCCTCAAACGGATGGCCAAACCGAAGTGGTGAATCGAGTACTCTCCACGTTGCTTAGTAGCATTATTAAGAAGAATCTAAAGACATGGGAAGAGTGCTTACCACATGTGAAGTTTGCATATAACCGATCAGTCCATACAACCTCGGGACACACTCCTTTTGAAGTTGTGTATGGGTTCAATCCATTAACTCCGACGGACTTATTGCCATTACCCGCTAATCAAATTGTGAATAAAGATGGACTTAACAAAGCTGAATTTGTTAAGAAACTTCATCAACAAGTGCGGGATAATATTGAAAAGAAAACCAAGCAATATGAGCAGCAAGCAAACAAGGGTCAAATGAGAGTTGTCTTTGAGCCGGGAGATTGGGTGTGGTTGCACATGAGAAAAGAAAGGTTTCCAGCCCAACGGAAATCTAAATTGATGCCTCGAGGAGATGGGCCATTTCAAGTAGTTAAGAGGCTCAATGATAATGCTTATCAACTAGACCTCCCTGGTGAGTTTAATGTTAGTGCAATCTTTAATGTTGCTGATTTATCTCCTTTTGATGTAGGTGACGATTTGGGGACAAATCGCTTTAAAGAGGGAGGGACTGATATGACCATCAAGAACAAGGACCCGGAGAAGTACCCAAGTGGCCCCATTACACGTGCACGGGCCAAAGAGTTTCAATCAGCCATGGAAAGCTTGTTTACAACAAGCCATGAACGTGAGAAAGAAGAAATAATAAGGGAGGAATGCCTTACCTTGCTCATGCATGCATTTGCATGAGAATTTAAGTATTTCAAACTTCCACTACATTGATAAAGTGTGTTAGTCATTAAAGCATGCATTTCATTTATAGTTTTAATTCATTTAGGGAAGTAGTTTAATTATGTATCTTAAATCATTTGTTAAACTACTTCATTCATGCATTTAGTTAAATTCAATAAAGTTAGTTCTTTAATTTAACTAGTTCATTCATTTAGCTAGTTCACTCAATTAACTAACTCTTTAATTGTTTCATGCATCTATTATTTTAAGTTTGAATAAATCCTTTGTGTGTGTCTAGGTTCATGTGACGTGTGGATTAAAGAAGAGACTTTTCAACTTCAACTTGGAAACAAGTCATTGATGGCCATCTTTACTCATGCAAACAAGGAAATTGAAGGCAATTGAAGGCTGAATTCTTTTCATCTTTTCAAGGCTGTTCATCTTCTTAGAGTAACAAAGCATTTAAGCTTCATAATTCACCTATTCAAGGTTGAAATTATGAACCAATGAAGGCCATTCACGTTCAAGAGAAGGGACATGCAATAATCAGCATTCAAATTATGCATTCAATGCCTTTATTTATCATTTTTTGAAGGTTGATCATATTCCACAAATGGGCAAGCAATGAAGGCTGGTTTAATGTCATTTAATCATCAAATTAAGTGATAAAATCATCAAGGAATTCAAAGAGACAAGCTGATTTGGATTTGTGGGATGTCTACATTCATCCTATGTCCACATCCATTCCCTTTTATCCATTTGCAAGCAAAATGAAGCAGCCAAAGAGTCACCACTCCTTTTGGACGAATTTAAGGCTAAATTCATCTAAATTTAAAGCAAAATTCATCCATCAAAAGGATAAGAAAGAAACATTTCATTTATTTTTATTCAATATCATTTAGATGAGCATTCATCTCTCTTTTGTGTGACTTTTCATATGGTGCCTATCCACACTATAAATAGGCACCTTAGGTTCATTTGTAAAGGACTTTTTTTTGGAGAATATAAACCTTTGAAAGATTGCTTTCATCTTGTTCTTGCGAGAACTCTATCGGCTTCATGTTGTGCTTGTAGTCTTCTATCCATTTCATTTTGCTATAGCGTTGGTTCCAAGCTCTCTTATAGCTTGTGGGTCACGTTCCACACTCCTCCACCTCGACTCCATCAAAGTATATTGTTGGTTCCTAGCTCGTTATAGCTAGCGGGTCACAATTCGCTATCCTTGCAACCATACAAATCCACGCCGCCTTTAGCATCTCCCATCACTCCTTTGATTTACACCTTTCCATGATTATCATCCTCCATCCTTAGCCACCATACTATCCAAATCACCTATCCAATTCCTTTCGTCATTAATATTTTTTATTATATTGCTATTCTTCTCACATGTATGTTTTATGATATCTCAGAGTTCAAAGCGTAGCAAAGAATATTTCTTACTAGAGTCACGATCGAGCACATCTAAATGACTCGGGTCACATTACCGGGTTCATATCACGTAGGATCTAAACACTTGTTCCCAAGCCAAGGATCTCAACAATTCAAGTTCAAATATGCCTTTTCAGGCCTTGAATTTGAGCTTGGAGCATTGGCCATCTTTTGAACAAATGCAGCATATTACTTATGCATTTTAATACATGCATTTGAGTTCTAGCTTAGGAGTGTTGCATATAGTTTGCATAAGAATTCATAAATTTGCATATTTATTTTTTGCATGAGTTTTACTTAAGCTTCTATTTAATTTCAGCATATGTGCATGAATAAATAAGACTTAATGTTCATTTAAACATGTTGTTTCAATTATGCTCGTTTAGAACATTTAAGCATGTTAGTTCATTTGAGCTTGTTAGCTTAATTAATTCATGTCAGTTTATTAATGCAAGTTAGTTCATCTAAAGCATGTTAGTTTGTTTATGTTTGTGAGTTCATTTAGTGTGTTAGTTCACTTAATTAAATTAGTTCATTCTATGCAACTAGTTTCATTAATTAAACTAGCTCATTAAAACAGATTTAGCATTTGCTTTTTCTAATAAATAAGTTGTTTTCTAATCGATGGTTTATTGTTTTTCGGTTAAGTTCTAAGCATTAATAAGATGGCTGATCACATTCCTCCAAGTTGACAAAGAATTCAAGAGGATTTACAACACTTGAAGACACGTGTAAAGACATCAAGGCTGATCGGTTACAAGGTAATTCAAGAGAGCTTTTACAAAAGCATGTCGGTTTCAACAAGGTTACAAGGCATTCAAGAGCTCCTAATTACACCACTTAAAGAGCTACTTAATCACCACTTAAGAGTTACTTTATGCCTCCTTTAAAGCTGATCGGTTATTGGCTCAAGGAAGACACACCATTAAGGCTTCATTATCATCTTTTAAAGGGAAATGAATGACACTTGGCCGTGTTCAACAACCCAAGAGTTCCTTTCATTTAGACGATATGTATGTCTACATTCATCCTAAGAATGTCCACATTCATCCTCATTCTACACCAAACTTTTCGGCTACTTTTGGAGAAGGGATAACCGAAACTTTCAAGAACTTTTGACCTTAATTATAAACTTGTGAGTGCTCTCTTTATTAGTTCTTAAATAACTTTATCGGTTTTACAAGTTTGTTCTTTTGGCCATTCAATCCACCCTGTAACACCCGGGTTTGGGGGTCGGGTAAAATTAAAATATTAAAATATTATTTTGGGCCTTGTATTTTCAAAACAAATAAAATGATTATGTTGGGCTTGTTTAGAAATAAACCCAATGGCCATGGATTTTACACTATTGTAATAATTCATGTTCATTAAGGGTAAATGAGTCTTTTGGCTTTTAAGATAAAGCAAAACAAATAAAAGATTTCTTTTCATCATCTTCTTCCCCCTCCTCTTCAAAATCCAACGACATGTTTCCCCTTCCCTTAAAGTTTACTATTCCATCACTTCCTTGCTTCATCTTTAAAGATTTTTGAAAGGTAAATATGTTTTTGAGTTATTCTCATCGTCCTCTTCATGTCTATGCCTTTAGTTTTCATTAAAACCCATTGTTTTTAGTTTTGAGTTTTTCAAGCTCTAAGTTAAAAATCCAAACTTTATTTTCCATTGTTAAAGCTTTTGATTTCTTATCATTAGATATGTTATTGGTAGCCCAAATGGTCCAACATATATGATTTTTACTTGGTTTTATTAAGAAATTCGGATATGGGTTTGTTGGGGGTTTTAGAAGGGTTTAAAGATAAGTTTTGGGGCCATTTAGTGTTGGGAATTTATGGCTGATGGTTGTTTGATGGTTAGGGTTGTTTTGGAAGCTATTAGGTGTGTTAAAAGTGTTGGAATCGATGGTTTTTGGCTGTGCTTTTGGGCTGCTCGAATAAGTGGGTTTTGATAGTGTCTTGGCTTGATTTTGATGCTTGATTGGTGATCTGAGTTTAGAGCAGTGGTTTGTGTTTGTTTTGGTGATTAATAGAGTGTGTTTGATTGTTTAGAAACAAGTAACTTTGTTTGTGAAGCCTCGCATTCGAATCCGGGAAGCGTGGAAGTTTGATCAGCTAGAGTTTGTTAAGCTTGGAGTAGTCGGTGAGTGGTTCTTTGGTTTTAAATTGGTTTTCAAATGTTGGTTCGAGCATGTGGACCTAGGTCGGGCTTGGTAAACCCACCTAGAGTTGGGATTAGATTGGTAGTCTAATCTCAAGCTTTAGCTAGAGACCTTTCGTTGAACTTTGATTGTTGTGTTTATGCCTCACATGTTATTTGTGATTAATGTTGCTATGCACATTGTGGCTATGTGTGTTATTGAGGCATGATGATTTGTTGATGCATTGTAATATGCATGTAGTTGATGTAATGTGAGTACATGCTTGTAAATCATGGTGGCTACGTGCTAAGCACGGGAAATGGTAAGGAATTTGTGTTACGAAAGATTGTGAAATGAGTTAGTATTGGCACTAGTATGCTTGGGTACAAATGATCGATCATTAGGATGTTAGTGTGCACACGAGAGTCGAAATGCGCGTGTGGTCTTGGTGATGGTAGTCATCAAGATGTAGTACGGGTACGCCCAGATATCTTCTTTTATATGTTAGTCAGTGTTGAGTGGAATCCCATCGACGGGGCGTGAGGATGAGTGGAATCCCCTCTGTGTGAAACGGTGATGAGTGTAATCCCACCATAAGGTAATGGTTGAGTCGTTGGATGTGAGTTCCAACGGCTGTTATTCGCGCATTCGGGTCATAGCTAGGTGCCAATATGTATTGTTAAATGTGTTTCCTTATGGTTGTGTTTATGGACATGTTGAGAATGGCATGATATTTGAGACTATGTTCATGCATCATATATATTTGATGATTGTGGCTTCGAAGGTAAGAAAACATGCATTCTTCCTTGGTTGTGTTGCTCGTGCTTGGACCCTGCATTGTCGAGGTTTATTTTATGAGCTTTCCCTCACTAAGCTTTATGCTTACGCTCTCTTTTGTTTGACAATGCAGATCCTTAGTTCGTGGGTTGCTTGTGCAAGGAGAAGGCCTCCAAGTGTGCTTTGTGCTTTTGCTATCATCAAGTATGGACTTTTAAGTTATGAGATGTAATGGATAAGCAATGGGATTTGTGTTGTTGTTTGTGTTAGGAGCTTGTTAGACTCCTTTGATATGTGGATGTTTGGTTATGGTATGTTCATGCCATGTATGTTGGCCTTGTTCCCTTACCTTTATGTTTTTGTGTATGTTTTGTCTAAGGCATGAAACCTTAATATGCAATGTATGGCTCTTTTGGTGAATGCATGATCCTTTTTAACTGTATGGCCTTTCATGTATGTTGTGTGTTGTACATGCTTGTTGTAGGGTGTATGCCTCTAGAGTTAATGCATGTATGTTTGGAGGTCCTAGTTGGTTGTCTTTGAGGCAGCCTTGTGCCATAACCACCTAAAACTTGTGTTTTTGAACCAGGGGTATCAATACGGTTGAGCCCGTATCGATACGGCTTTCTTGTTTCAGGCCAAGCGTTTCGATATGCGGGAAGGCGTACCGATACCATTTTTGCTACTGAAAATCTATGATTTGACGAGAAATTGAGGGTATCAAAATGGGCTTAGGTGTATTGAAACGGTCTTCGTAGCGTTGACCACGAGAAGTTGACCGTTAAGGGCGTATCGGTACGATCAACCTGCGTATCGATACGGGCTCCTCGAGTTGACTTTCGCCAGTTGACCTAGTCAAGGCGTATCGATACCCTCTTTGAGCATATCGATACGGTCTGCAGAATAAGCTAAAATGGGTTATTTTTAATGTGTTGTTTGGTTGTTCGTCTCGCTTGTTGCTTCTGCTGTTGTTGTTTCACATAATATATATCAAGCATCTAGAAAAGATAATAATTAGAAGAAATTTTTCTAGGGTCGTTAACCGAAGTAGAGCCTTAACGGGTTTCGCCTCGGTTTTCCCGCGTGTGACCCACTCGGACCGATCGGCCGCCCAGGCCGGGACGAGGGGGTTACACTTTTTGGTATTAGAGCTTGAGGTTTCCTAGACCTCGAGCAGGTAAGTAAGGTAAGTTAAATTCTTGTATTGCAATTGCACAGTGTTTGCTTGCCATGTAAGTATGCTTTGGTGTTTGCTTAATTGATCGTATATGTATCTTGTTTGAAGCATGTTGAGTAGAGTCTCATTGCTTCTATTACATCGGAAAAAAAGGATTTTTAAGTGAGGAAAACATACTTGAGCCACTTGGACCCTTGCCCTTGCTAACCTTATTTTGTATGTTGTTGTTGTTGCAGTTGTTATCAGTGAGTTGTTATGTCGAGGCCTAGAGGTAGACCCAGGTTGGTTTGCCAGGAACCCCGTGTTGCGGCTCCTGCTGGTGAGCCGGAGGTTGGAGTAGAGGCTCGTGTGGAAGAGCTTGATGTTGGAGTCGGAGCTCCTCCACCACCACCACCTCTTCCGCCTGGTGAGGGAGACGAGGCTGGAGTTGAGGGAGTGGGACCTCAGGTTGGCCAGGGTGGCCAAGGTCCTGCAGGGATAGACATGGCTCTGCTAGTTCAAGCTATAGCGGGAGCGTTTCAGGCTGCAGTTGCCGGAGCTCAGGCTGCCGCTCATCAAAGAGGTGATGATGCTAGCTTACCCTTAGAGAGGCTCCGTAGCCTCGGAGCAGAGGAGTTCAGGGGATCTACACCTGAGAGATCAGAGTTGTGGCTGGAGAAGACAGTCCGTATTTTGGCTCAGATGGGATGTGTTGGGGCTCGTTAGTTGGGCTGTGTAGTTTCGTTGCTTCAGGGTGATGCCTACACTTGGTGGGTTACCATTACTAGCGGCGCGCCTGAGGCCGAGCTCAGTTGGAATTTCTTTGAGACTGCTTTCAAAAAGAGGTATTTGGGCCCGAGATATTTAGATGAGAAGAAGCGGGAGTTCATGGCTCTTGTTCAGGGAGACACCTCAGTGACAGATTATGATATCTGCTTTGTTCGGCTGAGTCAATATGCTCCGGAGTTGGTTCCTACTGAGAGGGACTGATGTGATCGGTTTAGGTACGGACTTCATGAGGAACACAAGAGGTACACCTTGGCTACTGATTATTCTGATTTTGATGTCTTGGTCGCTAGGGCCAAGGACATCGAGCTTAGCTTGGAGCTGACCACGCGTTCGGGAGGATCCAGTTCAGGGAAGAGGCACAACAACTTTGATCGTGGTGATGCCAAAAGGCATCGGGGCAGTGGACAGCAGTTTGATCATAGGCGTGGCGGTGGTCACCATGGTAGAGGCCATCAGGGCCAGAGAGCTGGAGGGAGTTTGCCGAGTGTGACCGATGTGGGAGACAGCATTTCGGAGAGTGTTGGGGAAATTATCATGCTTGCTGGAACTGTGGATCGAGAGACCACTTCAGGAGAGAGTGTCCGCATCAGGCGGCACAGGCACCGATTCAGGCACAGGCTCCTGCGAGAGTGATCGACTATCCGAGAGGTCGTGGGCGTGATCGTGGTTACTTCCAGTCGAGGGCTGATGCACCTAGGATAGAGGCACCGAGGAATCTTGCTCATGTAGTGGCAGTTCAGCCAGAGGCCGGTGGACCAGCTAGAGTCTACGCACAGAGAGGGTCAAGGAATGACACAGATGTGATAGCAGGTAATTTCGAGTTACAATCCATGTCTTTGCTTTCCTTAGTTGATTTGGGTTCCACGCATTCTTAAATTTTGAGTGAGCATGCAAAGAAGTTAGACATACCTGTTGAGATTTTAGATATAGGTATGCATGTGACTAGTTTCTTCGGTGAGACAGTTGTAGTTAGACGGATGTATAGGAGGTGTCCGTTGAAGATTCAAGGTCATGTGTTTCGTTTTGATATGATGGAGCTTTCGTTCTACGGATTTGATATTTTAGGTATGGATTGGTTGGTTGAGCACAGAGCTAGTGTAGATTTTGAGACAAAGAGAATTTCGTTGAAGCTTTTTGATGACTACGAGGTAGTGGTAGTAGGCAAGAACGTGAATTTCTCGTCGAACGTTGTGTCGGCTTTAGAGGCTCATAGATTGATGGACTCCGGTTGTGGGGCTTATTTAGCGTATGTGATGAATCCGAATATGAGTGAGGTTACACCAAAAGATATCAGGACAGTTTGTGATTATCCGGATGTGTTTCCAGAAGAGTTACCAGGTTTGACTCCTGATAGAGATGTAGAGTTTGTGATTGAGACTGTTTCAGGGTCTACTCTAGTTTCTATTGCTCCGTACCGTATGGCTCCGAAAGAGTTGAAAAAGTTGAAGAGTCAGCTTCAGGAGTTGTTAGACTGTAACGCCCCGGTTTTGGGCTTAGAAGTTTTGGGCGTTGACCGGTTCGGTCAAGGTGTTGTTCGAATCTAAAAAGGTGAAATTAGGAAAGCCTAGTTCGGGTTGCATTAAAAATATGGAAAAATGTTCTAAAATCCTCTTTTAATATATATAAGTGAACTGTGAAATCAATTTTACAAAATGAGGTTTGGAAGGGTGACATTTTGGCTAGTGACCAAAATGTAATTTTTGAAAACTACGTGACTGTTTTAAAAAGGATTGAAACTTTGAATCTTTAAGGAGCTATTTACCCAAAGGGAGTTTCTCCAGATTTTTTCTAAGATATTTTATGTTTTAATTCTGATTTTTAAACAAAATGAAAGTGGAGGGAAGTTATTTCTAACTAATTTTCCTAAAATCTCATTTTCCTTTTCTCTCATTTTCTCTTCAACCAAACATTCTCTCCAGAGCTTTTTCCTCTGATTTTGTCACTTAAATCTCTCTTTTCAATCATCCTTTGATTGCTAATCATCTCTACAACAAAACCTCACCATTTGCTAAGTGGATTTTCCAGAAAGCTTGATTCTAAAAGGGAGAAACTCAAGTTTGGAGGTAAGAACGTCCTTCTCCTCTAAACTCTCAGTTCTTTACTGAAATTCCCAAGTTCTCAATCCTTAATTGATGTTTTATAAATGGTTTTTAAAGTGGAGTAATGGATCTTGGCTTAAAATGCAAGATTTGGTGATTTTTGGTGGATTTTCGTATGATCTGATTGGGCTGGGTTTTAAGGTGTTAAATTGATGATAAATGAATGTTAATTTGATTGGAAATTGAGTTTTGATTAATGCAATTCCGGATAGGTTGAATTTCCTAAGTTTAGCTTGTCATTCTTGGTTGTTTTTGGTGTGATCTTGTGGATCTGTTGTTGCTGGAGGTATAAGGTTGTTGTTAGGTTCTTTTTAGATGTTAAATGATGTTAAAGGAAGCTTAGTTTTGATGGTTTTTGGCTGGGCTTTGTTGAGGAGTTGTTTGGATGCATTTTCGGTTGTGTTTGGTGGCCGAAAATGGAGTGTGGATGAGAGCAGTGAGTTTAGGTGCTTTCATTGAAGCTATTAATGCATGATGATGCATTAATCTACTGTTTTGATGTGTTTAAAACAGGGGA
Source organism: Hibiscus trionum (assembly GCA_030270665.1). Classification (NCBI taxonomy): domain Eukaryota; kingdom Viridiplantae; phylum Streptophyta; class Magnoliopsida; order Malvales; family Malvaceae; genus Hibiscus; species Hibiscus trionum. The sequence continues at coordinate 30,321,186 of BSYR01000026.1, read as the reverse complement.
GTCGTCTTTGGATCCAAGAGGTGGTGATCCGGAAGCTTGATTTGTGTTTCGGCAAGAGGCGAAACGGAATCGGTGAGTGGAATTTGGTTTTCGGCTTTGAAACCAGTGTTTTGAAGGTTTGGGAGTTTAGTTCAAGTCTAAGCAACTTAACTAAGCTCAAGAGTAAGTTTTCGGAAAAACTCTCTTGGTGATGGCCATGGATTGGTTGTATGCAATGTGGTTTGTTTGCGTGTTTTCAATTCTGTTTTTAAAGCATATCTAGCATGTTTATTTGCTGAGATTATAAGCCATGTGTTGAAGGAAGCTCAAGGTAGGAGTTCCTTGTTTTTGAACATTGTTAAAATGTGGTTTGATGCTTAAAATGCATGATGTTAATGGCTTGGTTAAATGCTTTTAAAACAGTGAATATTGATGATATATGATGTATATTGGCAAGTGATGTTTTGAAAAAGGTTTGAGAACATCAAGGTGTTTAAAAGTCCTTGGATGGTTCTTGGTTAAGATCACAAAGGTGGTTAAAAGTCCTTGTGTGGATCTTGTAAATTTTAAGAACAACATGGTGTTTAAAAGTCCATGGTTGGTTCTTGGTTAAGGCTCAAGGTGGTTAAAATTCCTTGGGAAAAGCCTTGTTTACTTAAGAACATCAAGGTGTTTAAAAGTCCTTGGATGATTCTTGTTAAGGACACAAAGGTGTTTAAAAGTCCTTGTGTGGTCCTTGCCATGGTGTTTAAAAGTCCATGGGGCCAAGGTGTTTAAAAGTCCTTGGGGCCAAGGTGTTTAAAAGTCCTTGGGGTGATACTTGTTAAGGACACAAAGGTGTTTAAAAGTCCTTGTGTGGTCCTTGGGAATTATAAGATCACGATGGTGTTTAAAAGTCCATGTGTGAGTCTTATGTTGATCTTGCTTTTAAAAGATGATGATTATCACTTGAGGCCAATATGACATGATAATGATGTGAAGCATGTATTGCTTGTTTAAAATGCTTGTGAGCATGCCTAAATGTTGTTATAAAGTATGTTTTGTAAAGGTGTTTAATAAATGCATTATTGTGTGGTTTTTTTTAGCATTCCTCACTAAGCTTGTGCTTACGCTCTCTCTCTTTTCGTAAACCAATAATGCAGAGCATTAAAGTACTTTTGAGGGTAGCAAGGTGGTGAAGAATCCAAGTGTTGGCTAAAGCTCATGTATGGTGAACTTTTCCTCAAACTATTAGCTTATGGGAATTTGGCAATGGGGGACCCATGTTGTTGTTGTTGGGAGACGTTTTGGACTCCCTAGGTTGGATTTATGTTGTTGTTAATGTTGGTAATTGTAATTGTCCATTATGTGTTTGAATTGAGGGTTTGATGCTTGAATGGTTTGTTAAGTAGGAAGTATGCCTATAGATTTGGGGTTTTTCATATATGATGCAATGTTGATGCATGGTTGGCACAATTATGTTTCTTGTACGTTGTATGACTTGCTGGTAAAGTTTGGTTGCATTTGGAGCATGTTTGGTATGTCAATTGCATGTTAAACCAGCCATATTTCTACAATCTGGGCAACCTGTTTCGGAACAGGTGCTACCGTATCGAAACGGGGGCCTGAAATGGCCTGGGCGTTCCGAAACGGGAGGCACTGTTTCAGAACAGTTTGGCTACTGCCAAGCCGTGTTTTGGAACACGTTGCGGAACGGCCCCGCGTTTCGAAACGGGTCCTCCCTGTTTCGGAACACCTGACCGTTGGGGGCTGACATTGGCAGTTATATGTTTTGGAATGTTTACATTTTGGTCCTGAAACATGTTTATGCAATTGAATGAGTTTGGAATGTCCTTTCGAGCTGAAATTTGACAGAGAAACATGAAACCTGACTAATTTCATAATGGTAACATTAATTTGGGTTAAGCCCTTTTAATTTGCAGAATTTACAATTTGGTCCCTAAAGTTCTAATTTGTGCAATTGGGTCCCTGAATGTTCTCTGATGATTATGGTCTTTGTGTATGCTGATTGTGTGATCACGATTAGGGATAATAAGCATCTAGACAAGTTTAAAAAGAAAAAAAGGGTCGTTAATCAAGGTTGACTTTCGGGTTGACTTTGGTTTTCCCCGTGTGACCTTCTTAATTCGGGTCAACCGTCTAAGCCGGGTTAAGGTGGTTACATTTGGTGGTATCAGAGCTGAGTTCTCGAGTAATTGGGAATGTCTATGTGTGTGAATTAAGTGTGTATGCCTTGTATGCTTGTTGAATGAAAGCATGTTGAGTGAATTGCATGTATGTTGCAATTGTGATGTATGCTGTGATGAAGCATGTTGTGGGTACCCATTGCCAAATGAAAGCTAATGAAATGATGTTGTTTTTAAGTGAAAATGAGCTTGAGTACTTGGATTCCTTACTTTGCTGGGCCTAACTTTGTTTATTTGCATGGTGATTGCATGGTTATAGTATGGGACCTCGTAGAGAGTTAAGGAGTAATGTGCGAGCTACGGCTCAAAATGAGAACGAAAATGAGGAGAATGTTGAGAGTGCGGTTTTACCTCCTCCACCTGGTGGTGGTGGTGTTGAGGGAGAAAGAGCCGATGCTGCAGCTGGTGCTGGAGCTGCTGGACCTGAGGTTGGATAGGGGCAAGCTATGCCTGATATGACGATGTTGGTGCAAGCTATTGCTGGTGCTTTTCGAGCGGCAGTAGCTGGAGCTCAAGGAGCTGGGCATCAGGGAGATGCTGGTGTTAGATTACCCTTGGAACGCTTACGCAGTCTTGGTGGGACTGAGTTCAGGGGTATGTCTGCGGAAGGTTCTGAGGCTTGGTTAGAGAGTACCAAGAGGATCTTGGGTCAGATGAGTTGCACTGATGTGCAAAAGCTGGGTTGTGTTGTATCCTTGCTACAGGATGATGCTTATACGTGGTGGACGACCACTATTGCTGGGATGGCAGAAGTTGACATAACTTGGACATTCTTCCAGAATGTGTTCAAGAGAAGGTATCTTGGTGTGAGGTACCTGGATGAAAAGAAGCGTGAGTTCATGTCTCTTATCCAGGGGAGCATGACTGTGGCTGAGTATGAAGTGCAGTTTGTTCGACTCAGTCAGTATGCGCCTGAGTTAGTCCCTGATGAGCGGGCGAGGTGCGAAAGGTTCCGTTATGGTTTAGTGACGGACGTGAAGATGTATGTGCTGGCTACCGAGTATGAGGATTTTGATGTGCTGGTGGGCCGAGCCAAGGACATTGAAATGAACTTGGGTTTATCTGCTAGAGGTGCTGGAGCAAGTGCTGGTAAGCGAGCAGCTGAATATAGTTCCGGTGGTGGACGGAACAAGAGGGGACGCGATCAGAAGTATCAGTCCTCAGCTAAGAGAGGCGGTGGTGCACCTGCTCGGGGAGTCAATGCTAGAGCGGATCCGAGTGCATGTTGGACATGTGGTTCACGTGGTCATATGAAGCGTGATTGCCCTCGAGCTGTGAGGGAGGTGCAAGCTCCTGTTGCGGTAGCTGGTAACGGGTGCTGGAATTGTGGAGCTGCGGATCATATAAGGCGAGAGTGCCCTATGTTGGCTGGTGGCCAAGTGCGTACTCCTGTTGTTGCTGCACCGCAGAGAGGTCGTGGGCGCGGCCGTGGTAACTTCCAGCGGAGAGAGGAAGGTGGGCGTGGAGTGGCTCATGTTGTAGCTATTCAGCCTGAGGGTGGTGGCCAAGCTAGGGTGTATGCTCAGCGGGAGGGAAGGAATGACGCGGATGTGATCGCAGGTACTCTTACTTTGCAGTCCTTGTCATTACTTTCCTTGATTGATTCTGGATCTACGCATTCTTATATTCTGCGTGAGCATGCTGAATTGCTTGGTTTTCCTGTTGAGTCTTTGGATGTTGGTGTGCGCGTCACTAGTTCTTTTGGTGAGACTGTTGTGACTCGGAAGCTGTATAGAAGGTGTCCTTTGGTTGTTCAAGAACATGTTTTCATGTTGACCTTATGGAGTTGCCTTTCTATGGTTTTGATGTAATCCTTGGTATGGATTGGCTTGCTGAGCATCGTGCTGTTGTGGATTGTGAAAATAAGCGAGTTTCGTTGAAGCTTGCGGATGATTATGAAGTTGTTGTGGTTGGTGAGAATGTGAAGTTTGTTGCCAATGTGGTGTCTACCTTGGAGGCGAGCAGGATGTTGAGGCAGGGTTGTGAAGCTTACCTAGCTTTTGTGATGAATCCTAGCTCTAAGGAGTTACGGGTGCAAGATATTAGGGTTGTGCGAGAATTTCCTGGTGTGTTTCCTGAGGAGTTGCCTGGTTTACCTCCTAATCGTGAGGTGGAGTTTGGAATTGAGCTGTATGAAAATACAAATCCTGTGTCCATTACCCCTTATAGAATGGCACCTAGGGAGCTGAAAGAGCTGAAGACGCAGTTGCAAGAGCTGCTTGATCGTGGTTTCATTCGGCCGAGTGTGTCGCCTTGGGGTGCACCGGTCTTATTTGTGAAGAAGAAGGATGGCACAATGAGAATGTGCATTGATTATCGTCAGCTGAACAAGTTGACTATCAAGAATCGGTATCCTTTGCCGAGGATTGATGATCTCTTTGATCAATTTCGGGGAGCAGCTGTGTTCTCTAAAATTGACTTGAGGTCAGGGTATTACCAGTTGAAGGTGAAGGATGTGGATGTGCCTAAGACAGCTTTCAGGACGAGGTATGGGCATTATGAGTTCCTTGTGATGCCGTTTGGTTTGACAAATGCTCCTGCTGCTTTCATGGACATGATGAATCGTGTGTTTCATGAATACCTGGACAAGTTTGTTGTGGTGTTCATTGATGATATCCTCGTGTACTCGCGTACTGAGGAGGAGCATGAAGAGCATTTGAGGATTGTGCTGCAAGCTTTGTTGGAGAATCAGCTTTATGCCAAACTGAGCAAGTGCGAGTTCTGGCTTCGTGAGGTGGTGTTTCTTGGGCATGTGGTTTCTGCCGAGGGGATTCGTGTCGATCCTTAGAAGATTGAGGCGGTGATGAATTGGAAGGTTCCTAAGTCTGTTCATGAGGTTCGTAGTTTCCTTGGTTTGGCGGGATACTACCGGAGGTTTGTGGATGGGTTTTCTAAGATTGCTGCACCTTTGACGAAGCTGTTGCAAAAGGATGTTAAGTATGAGTGGACGGAAGCGAGACAGCAGGCTTTTGAGAAGCTTAAGGCGGCTTTGACGCAAGCTCCTATCTTGGTTCAGCCTGAATCAGGGAAAGAGTTTGTGGTGTACAGTGATGCGTCCTATGTTGGTTTAGGATGCGTGTTGATGCAAGAGGGTAAGGTGGTGGCTTATGCATCGCGGCAGTTGAAGGTGCATGAGCGCAATTATCCTACGCATGACATTGAGTTGGCTGCAGTGGTTTTTGCTCTGAAGATCTGGAGGCATTATTTGTATGGTGAGAAGTGCACTGTGTACACGGATCATAAGAGTTTGAGGTATCTGATGTCTCAGAAGGAGTTGAATCTTAGGCAGCGGCGTTGGATGGAGTTGCTCAAGGATTATGATCTGACGATTGAGTACCACCCTGGAAAAGCTAATGTTGTAGCAGATGCTTTGAGTAGGAAGGTAGCTGTTGAGCTGAGGGCTATGTTTGCCAGTTTGAGTATTTCGCGTGATGGTGGTCTTGTGGCTGAGTTGCAAGTGAAACCATCTCTGGTTCAGTTGATCAAGGAAAAACAGTTGCTGGATGATTCCTTGGTGCCGCATGTTCAGGATATCGCGAAGGGTAGACCTTCGGATTTCTGCTTTAATGATGATGGTGTGTTGTGTTTTGGGAGTCGGATAGTGGTGCCCAATGATGCTGAGTTGAGGCGTGCTATTCTGACTAAAGGTCATAGTTGTCCTTTTGCTATGCACCCTGGTAGTACTAAGATGTATCGTGATCTTCGTGATGAGTACTATTGGGTGGGTTTGAAAAAGGATGTTGCAGAGTTTGTGAGCAAGTGTTTGGTGTGTCAGCGAGTTAAGGCTGAACATCAGGTTCCTTCAGGGTTGTTGCAACCATTGAGAATCCCTGAATGGAAGTGGGAAAGGATTACCATGGATTTCGTATCTGGTTTACCCTTGTCGCCATCGAAGAAGAATTCGGTGTGGGTGATTGTGGATCGCCTGACGAAGTGTGCGCATTTCTTGCCTGTGCATACTACGTTTTCTTTGGATAAGCTTGCGGAGCTGTACATTGCTGAGATTGTGCGGCTGCATGGTGTGCCTAAGTCGATTGTGTCGGATAGAGATCCGAGGTTCACATCGCGGTTCTGGCAGTGTTTGCATCAAGCTTTGGGTTCAAGGTTGAATTTCAGTACATCCTATCATCCTCAGTCTGATGGTCAGTCAGAGCGTGTTATTCAGATTTTGGAGGATATGTTGAGGTGTTGCGTGATTGAGTTCCAAGGTTCTTGGGAGAAGCATTTGCCTTTGGTGGAGTTTGCTTATAACAATAGCTATCAAGCAAGTATTCAAATGGCACCTTATGAGGCTTTGTACGGGAGGAGGTGTAGGACTCCTCTTTGTTGGGCTGAAACGGGTCAGAAGTTGGTTTCAATGCCGGCTTTGTTGAAGGGAACCACCGAGAAGGTGAAGCTCATTTGTGAGCGTTTGAAGGCAGCTTCTGATCGGCAAAAGTCTTACGCGGATTTGAAGCGTAAGGAGGTTGAGTATGCGGTAGCTGACCGTGTGTTCTTGAAGGTTTCGCCTTGGAAGAAGGTGATGAGGTTTGGCCGGAAGGGCAAGTTGAGCCCTAGGTACATTGGACCATACGAGGTGGTTGAGCGTGTGGGTCCTGTTGCGTACAAGTTGAGGTTACCTCAAGAGTTGGAGAAGATTCATGATGTGTTTCATGTTTCTATGCTCCGGAAGTATAGATCGGATCCTTCGCATGTGATGCCTGTGGAGGAAGTGGAATTGAATCCGGATTTGACCTATGATGAGGAACCGGTGAAGGTTCTGGATTCGGATGGCAAGGTTCTTCGTGGCAAGACCATTGAGTTGGTGAAGGTGCTGTGGAAGCATCGAGGTGTTGAGGAAGCCACGTGGGAGCGAAAGGATGACATGTTGAAGCAGTTTCCTTATCTCTTTCCTTCAGGTAAATTTCGGGGACAAAATTTCTTAAGGGGGGAGAGTTGTAACGCCCCGGTTTTGGGCATAGAAGTTTTGGGTGTTGACCGGTTCGGTCAAGGTGCTGTTCGAATCTAAAAAGGTAAAATTAGGAAAGCCTAGTTCAGGTTGCATTAAAAATATGGAAAATGTTCTAAAATCCTCTTTTAATATATATAAGTGAAATGTGAAATCAATTTTACAAAATGAGGTTTGGAAGGGTGACATTTTGGCTAGTGACCAAAATGTAATTTTTGAAAACTGCGTGACTGTTTTAAAAAAGATTGAAACTTTGAATCTTTAAGGAGCTATTTACCCAAAGGGAGTTTCTCCAGATTTTTTCTAAGATATTTTATGTTTTAATTCTGATTTTTAAACAAAAGGAAAGTGGAGGGAAGTTATTTCTAACTAATTTTCCTAAAATCTCATTTTCCTTTTCTCTCATTTTCTCTTCAACCAAACATTCTCTCCAGAGCTTTTTCCTCTGATTTTGTCACTTAAATCTCTCTTTTCAATCATCCTTTGATTGCTAATCATCTCTACAACAAAACCTCACCATTTGCTAAGTGGATTTTCAAGAAAGCTTGATTCTAAAAGGGAGAAACTCAAGTTTGGAGGTAAGAACGTCCTTCTCCTCTAAACTCTCAGTTCTTTACTGAAATTCCCAAGTTCTCAATCCTTAATTGATGTTTTATAAATGGTTTTTAAAGTGGAGTAATGGATCTTGGCTTAAAATGCAAGATTTGGTGATTTTTGGTGGATTTTCGTATGATCTGATTGGGCTGGGTTTTAAGGTGTTAAATTGATGATAAATGAATGTTAATTTGATTGGAAATTGAGTTTTGATTAATGCAATTCCGGATAGGTTGAATTTCCTAAGTTTAGCTTGTGATTCTTGGTTGTTTTTGGTGTGATCTTGTGGATCTGTTGTTGCTGGAGGTATAAGGTTGTTGTTAGGTTCTTTTTAGATGTTAAATGATGTTAAAGGAAGCTTAGTTTTGATGGTTTTTGGCTGGGCTTTGTTGAGGAGTTGTTTGGATGCATTTTCGGTTGTGTTTGGTGGCCGAAAATGGAGTGTGGATGAGAGCAGCGAGTTTAGGTGCTTTCATTGAAGCTATTAATGCATGATGATGCATTAATCTACTGTTTTGATGTGTTTAAAACAGGGGAGTCGTCTTTGGATCCAAGAGGTGGTGATACGGAAGCTTGATTTGTGTTTCGGCAAGAGGCGAAACGGAATCGGTGAGTGGAATTTGGTTTTTGGCTTTGAAACCAGTGTTTTGAAGGTTTGGGAGTTTAGTTCAAGTCTAAGCAACTTAACTAAGCTCAAGAGTAAGTTTTCGGAAAAACTCTCTTGGTGATGGCCATGGATTGGTTGTATGCAATGTGGTTTGTTTGCGTGTTTTCAATTCTGTTTTTAAAGCATATCTAGCATGTTTATTTGCTGAGATTATAAGCCATGTGTTGAAGGAAGCTCAAGGTAGGAGTTCCTTGTTTTTGAACATTGTTAAAATGTGGTTTGATGCTTAAAATGCATGATGTTAATGGCTTGGTTAAATGCTTTTAAAACAGTGAATATTGATGATATATGATGTATATTGGCAAGTGATGTTTTGAAAAAGGTTTGAGAACATCAAGGTGTTTAAAAGTCCTTGGATGGTTCTTGGTTAAGATCACAAAGGTGGTTAAAAGTCCTTGTGTGGATCTTGTAAATTTTAAGAACAACATGGTGTTTAAAAGTCCATGGTTGGTTCTTGGTTAAGGCTCAAGGTGGTTAAAATTCCTTGGGAAAAGCCTTGTTTACTTAAGAACATCAAGGTGTTTAAAAGTCCTTGGATGATTCTTGTTAAGGACACAAAGGTGTTTAAAAGTCCTTGTGTGGTCCTTGCCATGGTGTTTAAAAGTCCATGGGGCCAAGGTATTTAAAAGTCCTTGGGGCCAAGGTGTTTAAAAGTCCTTGGGGTGATACTTGTTAAGGACACAAAGGTGTTTAAAAGTCCTTGTGTGGTCCTTGGGAATTATAAGATCACGATGGTGTTTAAAAGTCCATGTGTGAGTCTTATGTTGATCTTGCTTTTAAAAGATGATGATTATCACTTGAGGCCAATATGACATGATAATGATGTGAAGCATGTATTGCTTGTTTAAAATGCTTGTGAGCATGCCTAAATGTTGTTATAAAGTATGTTTTGTAAAGGTGTTTAATAAATGCATTATTGTGTGGTTTTTTTTTAGCATTCCTCACTAAGCTTGTGCTTACGCTCTCTCTCTTTTCGTAAACCAATAATGCAGAGCATTAAAGTACTTTTGAGGGCAGCAAGGTGGTGAAGAATCCAAGTGTTGGCTAAAGCTCATGTATGGTGAACTTTTCCTCAAACTATTAGCTTATGGGAATTTGGCAATGGGGGACCCATGTTGTTGTTGTTGGGAGACGTTTTGGACTCCCTAGGTTGGATTTATGTTGTTGTTAATGTTGGTAATTGTAATTGGCCATTATGTGTTTGAATTGAGGGTTTGATGCTTGAATGGTTTGCTAAGTAGGAAGCATGCCTATAGATTTGGGGTTTTTCATATATGATGCAATGTTGATGCATGGTTGGCACAATTATGTTTCTTGTACGTTGTATGACTTGCTGGTAAAGTTTGGTTGCATTTGGAGCATGTTTGGTATGTCAATTGCATGTTAAACCAGCCATATTTCTGCAATCTGGGCAACCTGTTTCGGAACAGGTGCTACCGTATCGAAACGGGGGCCTGAAATGGCCTAAGCGTTCCGAAACGGGAGGCACTGTTTCGGAACAGTTTGGCTACTGCCAAGCCGTGTTTCGGAACACGTTGCGGAACGGCCCCGCGTTTCGAAACGGGTCCTCCCTGTTTCGGAACACCTGACCGTTGGGGACTGACATTGGCAGTTATATGTTTTGGAATGTTTACATTTTGGTCCTGAAACATGTTTATGCAATTGAATGAGTTTGGAATGTCCTTTCGAGCTGAAATTTGACAGAGAAACATGAAACCTGACTAATTTCATAATTGTAACATTAATTTGGGTTAAGCCCTTTTAATTTGCAGAATTTACAATTTGGTCCCTAAAGTTCTAATTTGTGCAATTGGGTCCCTGAATGTTCTCTGATGATTATGGTCTTTGTGTATGCTGATTGTGTGATCACGATTAGGGATAATAAGCATCTAGACAAGTTTAAAAAGAAAAAAAAGGGGACGTTAATCAAGGTTGACTTTGGTTTCCCCCGTGTGACCTTCTTAATTCGGGTCAACCGTCTAAGCCGGGTTAAGGTGGTTACATAGACCGAGGTTGTATTAGGCCTAGTAGTTCACCTTGGGGTGCTCTCGTGTTGTTTGTGAAGAAGAAGGATGGCAGTATGAGGATGTGTATTGTAACACCCCGGTTTTGGGCTTAGAAGTTTTGGGCGTTGACCGGTTCGGTCAAAGTGCTGATCGAATATATAAGAGTGAATTTAGGAAAGCCTAGTTCGGGTTGCATTAAAAATATGGAAAAATGTTCTAAAATCATATTTTATTATATAAAAGTGAACTGTGAAATCGATTTTGGAAAATGAGGTTTGGAAGGTTGACATTTTGGCTAGTGACCAAAATGTAATTTTTGAAAGTTGCGGGACAGTTTTATAAAGGATTGAAACTTTGAATCTTTAAGGAGCTATTATTCCAATAAGAATTTCTCCAGATTTTTCTAAGATATTTTAAGGCTTTATTCTGATTTTAAAGATTAAGAAAAGGAGGGAAATCATTTTAACCAATTTCCTAACTACTTTTTCATTTTCTCTCCATTTTCCTTTTCTCTCATTTTCTCTCAACCCAAACAAAATTCTCCAGATTTCTTTCTCTGATTTTGGCATCTAAATCTCTCATTTCAACTCTCATTTGATTCCTAATCATCTCATCAACAAAACCTCTCAATTTGCAAGTTGTTTCATCATGCTTTTTGGCTCTAAAAAGGAGAAATTCAAGTTTGGAGGTAAGAACGTCCTTCTCCTCTAAACTATCAGTTCTTTACTGAAATTCCCAAGTTCTCAATCCTTGATTTGTGATTTGTTAATGGTTTTTCAAATGAGATCTTGATTTTTGGCTAAAATGCAAGATTTGGTGATTTTGGTGGAATTTTCGTGTGATCTGTTTGGGCAGTGTTTTGAAGTGTCAAAATGATGTTAAATGAATGCTAAGTTGATTAGAAATTGATGTTTAACTAATGCAATCCCGGATAGGTTGAATTTCCTAAGTTTTGCTTGAGTTTTTGGTTGTTTATGGAGTGTTTTTGGTGATCTGTTATACCTGGAGGTATAAGGATGTGTTTGCAATCATTTTGGATGTTAATTGATGTATAAAAATGGTTAGAAGTGATGGATCTTGGCTGGGTTAAGTTTTGGTAATGTTTGGAGGTGATTTCGGTTGTGTTTGGTAGCCGAATTGTTGGATTTGTGTTGAGCAGCGAGTTTGGTTGTGTGGCTGCTGTTCTTAATGCATAATGATGCATTAATGTGCTGTTTTTGTGTGTTTGAAACAGGGGAGTTTGATCCTTGAGCTTTGAAGGTGTTTGCGGAAGGTTTCGGAAGCTTAGGAGGCTTGTTGGCTAGTCTTGTTTGGTTATCGGTGAGTGAAGTTGGGTTTTCGGCTTTTAAACAAAGGTTTGAAGGTTTTGGGAGCTTAGTTTAAGTCTAAACAACTTTGCTAAGCTCAAGAGTAAGTAAATGGATTTCTTACTTGATTTGTGATATGAGTTGGCTTTTAAGCAATTGTGGTTGATGATTGAGATGCATGTGTTTTGCATGGTTTAAATCTGTTTTGAAAGCATATTTTAGCATGGTTTAATGCTGGTTTTGAAAGCCATATGTGAAGGATGCTCAAGGTAAGAGATCCTTGGTTTTATACATTGAAAATGTGGTTTTGATGCATAGTGATGCATGATGTTCATTGGCTTTGTTTAATGCTTTAAAACAGTGAGTTAATGTTGTTGAATGATGGTTTTGCATATTGGTTATGCATGTGAATCATTGGTTTATAATGAAATGGTTTTGCATATTGGCTATGCATGTGAAACATTGGATTAATGTGGTAAGATGGTTATATTGGCAAGTGATGTAAGTGGTTCTTGGTTCTTTGATCGGATATAGTTAGCCGGCTATAGGATTGGGTGCACCGTGAATAAAGTCGCCTTGGAGGTGGAGTGGTCAAGAGTGGACCGGATAAGCTCCCTTCAAGTATCCTAACGAGATGAGGTCATAGTGGAGGTGTTGCCCACTCGAGGACCTTGGTTATTTGAGGTCATAATGGAGGTGTTGCCCATTCGAGGACCTTGGTTAAGCAAAGGTTATATGGTGTTTAAAAGTCCATATGTGAGGACCTTGTGCTTGTTGAGATCACAATGGCGGTGTTAAGTCCATGTGTGGATCTTGTATAGGGTGTCCCGGATCTCGTTAGTGATTTCTACAACTACCAATCGGTTATGCAAAGGTTGTATGGTGGTTAAAAGTCCATACGGGAGAACCTTGTGCATGTTGAGGTTGTATGGTTGTCCATACATGGGAACCTCGGGAAAAGCTAAGGTTGTATGGTGTTTAAAAGTCCATGCATGGGAACTTTAGGCTTGTAAGGTCATAATGGAGGTGTTGCCCATTCGAGGACCTTGGATTGGGTAGGGTGTAGGGAGCGTAGGGACAACGCTCGGAATCCGCGTATCCGATCGGGTGTTGAGTTGGAAAGTGGATGTGATTGATTACTTGAAGGCCAATATGATGTTCTTGAATATAAAGAAGCATGAGATGCTTGAAATGATGCATGGTTGCATGTGAAGCATGAGATGCTTGAAATGATGCATGGTGGCATGTGAAGCATGAGATGCTTGAAATGATGCATGGTTGCATGTGAAGCATGAGATGCTTGAAATGATGCATGGTTGCATGTGAAGCATGAGATGCTTGAAATGATGCATGGTTGCATGTGAAGCATGAGTTGCTTGGAATGATGCATTGTTGCATGAAAGGTGTATGATGCATGTGAATGCATGTTTACTTGTTAGGTTGAACAAGTGTTGATTATCATTTGGTAAATGATGTATGTGAGCATGAATATCTTTAATGCATTGAAGTCTTGTAGGACTTGTTTTGAAAGGCATGTGAATATGTTTGTATGGTATATATGTTGCCTTGGTGTAATGCAAGTGTTGGTTGGCTTGTGAAATGGTTTTAAAGGTTTCTTGTTTGAAATGGCTTTCAAGTTTATGAAAGGTATGTTGTGAAATGGAAGTGTTTCCATGGTTTTGTGTTAGCTTTGCATATGGTAATTATGCATGGTTGATGCTTGTGGTTGAAAAGGATTTCAAACATGGTTTTGGTAAACAAATCGGGTATGTTTTACAAGTATTTTATGACCCGCTGCATTGATGGTGTTTTGGTTTTGAGCATTCCTCACTAAGCATTATGTGCTTACGCTCTCTTTGTCCATCAATGCAGATCTTTGAAGTTTGGACAGCAAGGAGCAAGGGATTCAAGGTGGACTCCAAGTGAGATGTATGTCTCGGTGAATAGCTATAGTTAATAAAGGCAAATGGGGGTAGAATCTCTTGGGATTATTGTGTTTGTGATCGTTTATGTTGTTCAAGAATGTTTTAATGTTGTTAAAGTTGTTGGAACATGATTTGGCTTAATTGAGATTGTTTTGGAAGGTTTGTGCCTAAATGGTTGCTTGTGTAGGAAGCATGCCTATAGATTTGGGGCTTTTTGCATATGATGTGTTTCTGATGAATTGTTGATGCAAGCATGTCTCATTTATGTTGAATTGCATGCTGGTAAAGTTTGGTGGCTTTTGGAGCATGTTTGGATGGTCAATTGTGTGTTTTTGTGAGCAAAATGCAGCTTTCTGGGCTAGGCGTTTCGGAACAGGTTGCACCGTTTCGGAACGGGTGCCCTGCATGAACCCAGGCGTCCGAAACGGGTGCTACCGTTTCGGAACGGTTTAGCTACTGCCAGACCCCCGTTTCGAAACGGGCTATGCCTGTTTCGGAACGGCCCCGCGTTTCGGAACGGGCTGTCTCCCGTTTCGGAACGGTTGACCGTTGGGGGCTGACAGTGGCAGTTATGTGTTTCAAAATGTTTGCATTTTGGTCCTGAATCTTGTATGAGCAATTGTATGAGTTTGGGATGTCCGTTTGAGCTGAAATTTGGCCGAGATGCATGAAACATGATTAATTTTAAGTTGGTAACTTAAAATCTGGTTAAGGCCTCAAAGTTTTCAAAATTTACAATTTGGTCCCTAAAGTTGTGTTTTGTGCAATTGGGTCTCTGAATGATCTCTGATGGCTGTGATCTTTGAGTATGTTGCTTGTGTGATCACATATAGGACTAATGTGCATCTAGATAAGATTAAAAAGAAAAAAAAAAGGGTCGTTAATCAAGGTTGACTTTCGGGTTGACTTTGGTTTTCCCTGTGTAATCTTCGTAGTTCGGGTCAACCGTCTAGGCCGGGCTACGGGGGTTACATTTGGTGGTATCAGAGCTGTGTTGCGAATGCTTGGGGAAAACGGTAAGTCGTTGTGATGTGTGCTTGTTGTTTACCCTGATGTGTGGTTGAATGTTGGTTGAAACATGTGTTTCTGGGCATGATGCTGATGTTTCTGAGCATGTTGTTGATGTTTTCAAGCATGTTTTATGGTTATGAATCTTGGTTGAGCTTATGTGGTTTGTGCTGATGATAAACTGATGCTGTGAGTTGGTTTTATGCATGATGGAAGTGCTGTGAGTATGTTATGTTATAATATGCTGTTGCAAGTGGATGCTGTTTGATGTAAGCATGATCAAAGTATGTTGTTTGATATGCTTGATGTTGTGATATCCATGTTGTGTTGACTGTTATGTCATGTAAAGGGGAGGATTCGGGATACCCATTGCCTTATTAATATAGCTATTGTGTTACTTTGGAGTTGGAATTTGAATCCTTGCTAATGCTGGTCTAACTGGTTTGTTTGTTTGTTGTGATTGTATGTTGTTGTTGTTAGTGGTATGGCAAAGTCAATGGAGGATTGGCGGTTGAGGGAGATGGTTGCTGCCTTGGGGCAGGTTGTTAAGGCAAGGAATTCACCCTTTGGTAGTGGAGTTTTGTCTCAGTCTTCTGTGCCTAGTGTTGAGGTGGTAAGGCAAGGGAAAGAAGCTGGTTCTGTGGCGAAGAGTTCATCACCTGTTGAGCAGGAGGTGTTGGGAACATCTCAGGCTATGGTTGAGGTAAAGTCAGTAGATGTGCTGGCTGTGGGATGTGAGGGTTTGCCGAAGCAGTGTTTGCTTGATTTGGGTGCTGTGGAGTATCATGGTATTTCCCCGGAGATGTTTGAGGCCTGGTTGGCCAATGTGGTTCAGATTTTGGATCGGGAAGGCTGTGATTATGCCTGTAAGCTGGGGAGTGTTGTTTCTCTGATGTTGGAAGATGTGAGTGCCTGGTGGACATCTGTGGCAGTTGCGTCACATATCCATGATATTGATTGGGATTTCTTTGTATCTGCTTTTTATGAAAGATATCTGGGAAGGAAGTTCCTAAGGGTTAAGCAAGGCGCGGGTAGTGCTGTTGTTGAGCAAGTATTGCTTGAGCAAGGAGTGGAAGCTCAGTCATCTGTGTGTGACCGTTGTGAAAGGCAACATGTTGGAAATTGTTGGGGTGCAGGTGTTTGTTGGAATTGTGGTTCCAAAGTACATGTTAAGCGTGATTGTCCTCATGGAGCGAAGTTAGCTGTGATGTTAGCCAAAGGGTTTCAGAAAGGTCGTGGGCACGGCCGAGGCAAGGTTCAGAAGTGGCAGAAAGAGCAGAAAGTTGTGAAGAGTGTGGGAAAGGAGAATTGCTGGAAATGTGGGTCTGCTGGACACATGAGGCGTGATTGTTTGATGATGGCTCGGAATAGCCAAGGTTCTTTACCGCAAGGAGTTGGTGGTGACCCTAGTGTGTTAGCTGGTGCTGCAGTGGTGTGGCAGGAGGGTGGTGGTTCCGCAAGGAAGAGAGCTCGTCTGATGAAGCTTCAGGGAGGTGTTGTGTGCTCAGGTAATCTTGTTTAGTAATCTTTTCTCTAGTTGCCCTAGTTTGGGTTTCTGTTGGTTTTCCTTGCGTGGTAAGTCTAGTCTTGTTGATAGCATGTTGGGGTAATAGTTGTAGTTTGGAAATGTCTTGGGTGTGAAGAAGGCTTGGTAAGTATCTTATGGTTAATGGTTGTTGGTATGGTGGAGTTAGATGAGTTAAAAGTGAGGTAGGAGGTTGTTCTTAGACGGATTTGAGGATGTTATTGGAGGGTGTGAATTGGCATTCATGCACAGTTAAAATCATTGTTATATACTATATAATATATGTTGGTCCATGCATACATGTGGCATGACATTAGAGGTTTTGCATACATGTACATCAGGCATTGATAGGGCATGTTGGTGATCATGCATACGAGGTTCACACTCGCTAATAATTAATCGAATCTGTTAGTGTGTTGGATTAGGTTGGATGATGGGTTTTTGGAGGTTGTTTTGGTGCTGGGTGAGAGTTAGTAGTGGGGTATATCAAGCTAGTTGCTAGTGAAAGTGAGAGTGGTGTAGCTGCTGGTAGAAGGATAGTGTTCGATGTTCAAGGAGTTTAGTGGTTTGGTGTTGGATGGTATCGGTTGAGTTTAGAATCGGTTTAGTGGTTGAATAGCTAAGTGGAAGGGGTAGTTCCTTGGTGCTAAGTGATGTTGCAGCTTGGTGGTTGTGTTCCCCAGTTTTGAAGTAGCTTGGCTTTTAAGTTGTTGTGGAAGAGTTGTGTTTGTAAGTGCTGGTTCTTAGTAACCTTTGGGGAGTTAAGAAGATGGTTTGTATGTTTAAGCTGGGCGATGTTTTAGTATGGTAAGTGTTATGGTTGAAGTTGAAGTGGAAGGTTAATGAAAGATTGAAGTTTTTGTTGGTTGTTTGGGTTCTTGTGAGAATTGGTTGGTGGTGTGTGGAACGGCTAACGGAGTCAAGTTGGGATTGTGATGTAATTTTTGGAATCTGGGTGAGTATTCCTGATGAGCTGTTATGGTAATGTTAGCAACAGTTGTGAGGGTTTATCAGTTTTCGTTGAGGGGTTTGAGTAAGCAGTTGTTGCTTAAGGATTTTTGTTTGTTGGAAAGATTCTTGGAAGAGGTTTGGGAGTTTGCAAGGGTTTTAGAAGCAGAGAAGGTTGCTTCGTGGCTGGTTTGGGTTGGTTGTTGTCTTTGTGTAAACAGGTTTTGGGTATGGTGTATTGCGGTGATGTCTGCTGTAAGAGCTGAAGTTCTTCAGGATGATGTTGGGACTGTGTACAGTCCGGTTATGTGAAAGGTTAAGTTGTGGCTATCTTTGTGTTTTCTGGATTCTGTGAACAGCATGTGATGGTGCTAGGTTTGGTGGAGGTTTTGTGTGGAAAGTGTTCAGTGTTGGTCGAGGCTTTTGTGTTGCCTTGTGTGTTGGTTTGGGGAGGTTGTGGTTTTCTTTCGCCGGTTAAATTTCGAGGACGAAATTTCCTAAGGAGGGGAGAGTTGTAACACCCCGGTTTTGGGCTTAGAAGTTTTGGGCGTTGACCGGTTCGGTCAAAGTGCTGATCGAATATATAAGAGTGAATTTAGGAAAGCCTAGTTCGGGTTGCATTAAAAATATGGAAAAATGTTCTAAAATCATATTTTATTATATAAAAGTGAACTGTGAAATCGATTTTGGAAAATGAGGTTTGGAAGGTTGACATTTTGGCTAGTGACCAAAATGTAATTTTTGAAAGTTGCGGGACAGTTTTATAAAGGATTGAAACTTTGAATCTTTAAGGAGCTATTATTCCAATAAGAATTTCTCCATATTTTTCTAAGATATTTTAAGGCTTTATTCTGATTTTAAAGATTAAGAAAAGGAGGGAAATCATTTTAACCAATTTCCTAACTACTTTTTCATTTTCTCTCCATTTTCCTTTTCTCTCATTTTCTCTCAACCCAAACAAAATTCTCCAGATTTCTTTCTCTGATTTTGGCATCTAAATCTCTCATTTCAACTCTCATTTGATTCCTAATCATCTCATCAACAAAACCTCTCAATTTGCAAGTTGTTTCATCATGCTTTTTGGCTCTAAAAAGGAGAAATTCAAGTTTGGAGGTAAGAACGTCCTTCTCCTCTAAACTATCAGTTCTTTACTGAAATTCCCAAGTTCTCAATCCTTGATTTGTGATTTGTTAATGGTTTTTCAAATGAGATCTTGATTTTTGGCTAAAATGCAAGATTTGGTGATTTTGGTGGAATTTTCGTGTGATCTGTTTGGGCAGTGTTTTGAAGTGTCAAAATGATGTTAAATGAATGCTAAGTTGATTAGAAATTGATGTTTAACTAATGCAATCCCGGATAGGTTGAATTTCCTAAGTTTTGCTTGAGTTTTTGGTTGTTTATGGAGTGTTTTTGGTGATCTGTTATACCTGGAGGTATAAGGATGTGTTTGCAATCATTTTGGATGTTAATTGATGTATAAAAATGGTTAGAAGTGATGGATCTTGGCTGGGTTAAGTTTTGGTAATGTTTGGAGGTGATTTCGGTTGTGTTTGGTAGCCGAATTGTTGGATTTGTGTTGAGCAGCGAGTTTGGTTGTGTGGCTGCTGTTCTTAATGCATAATGATGCATTAATGTGCTGTTTTTGTGTGTTTGAAACAGGGGAGTTTGATCCTTGAGCTTTGAAGGTGTTTGCGGAAGGTTTCGGAAGCTTAGGAGGCTTGTTGGCTAGTCTTGTTTGGTTATCGGTGAGTGAAGTTGGGTTTTCGGCTTTTAAACAAAGGTTTGAAGGTTTTGGGAGCTTAGTTTAAGTCTAAACAACTTTGCTAAGCTCAAGAGTAAGTAAATGGATTTCTTACTTGATTTGTGATATGAGTTGGCTTTTAAGAAATTGTGGTTGATGATTGAGATGCATGTGTTTTGCATGGTTTAAATCTGTTTTGAAAGCATATTTTAGCATGGTTTAATGCTGGTTTTGAAAGCCATATGTGAAGGATGCTCAAGGTAAGAGATCCTTGGTTTTATACATTGAAAATGTGGTTTTGATGCATAGTGATGCATGATGTTCATTGGCTTTGTTTAATGCTTTAAAACAGTGAGTTAATGTTGTTGAATGATGGTTTTGCATATTGGTTATGCATGTGAATCATTGGTTTATAATGAAATGGTTTTGCATATTGGCTATGCATGTGAAACATTGGATTAATGTGGTAAGATGGTTATATTGGCAAGTGATGTAAGTGGTTCTTGGTTCTTTGATCGGATATAGTTAGCCGGCTATAGGATTGGGTGCACCGTGAATAAAGTCGCCTTGGAGGTGGAGTGGTCAAGAGTGGACCGGATAAGCTCCCTTCAAGTATCCTAACGAGATGAGGTCATAGTGGAGGTGTTGCCCACTCGAGGACCTTGGTTATTTGAGGTCATAATGGAGGTGTTGCCCATTCGAGGACCTTGGTTTAGCAAAGGTTATATGGTGTTTAAAAGTCCATATGTGAGGACCTTGTGCTTGTTGAGATCACAATGGCGGTGTTAAGTCCATGTGTGGATCTTGTATAGGGTGTCCCGGATCTCGTTAGTGATTTCTACAACTACCAATCGGTTATGCAAAGGTTGTATGGTGGTTAAAAGTCCATACGGGAGAACCTTGTGCATGTTGAGGTTGTATGGTTGTCCATACATGGGAACCTCGGGAAAAGCTAAGGTTGTATGGTGTTTAAAAGTCCATGCATGGGAACTTTAGGCTTGTAAGGTCATAATGGAGGTGTTGCCCATTCGAGGACCTTGGATTGGGTAGGGTGTAGGGAGCGTAGGGACAACGCTCGGAATCCGCGTATCCGATCGGGTGTTGAGTTGGAAAGTGGATGTGATTGATTACTTGAAGGCCAATATGATGTTCTTGAATATAAAGAAGCATGAGATGCTTGAAATGATGCATGGTTGCATGTGAAGCATGAGATGCTTGAAATGATGCATGGTGGCATGTGAAGCATGAGATGCTTGAAATGATGCATGGTTGCATGTGAAGCATGAGATGCTTGAAATGATGCATGGTTGCATGTGAAGCATGAGATGCTTGAAATGATGCATGGTTGCATGTGAAGCATGAGTTGCTTGGAATGATGCATTATTGCATGAAAGGTGTATGATGCATGTGAATGCATGTTTACTTGTTAGGTTGAACAAGTGTTGATTATCATTTGGTAAATGATGTATGTGAGCATGAATATCTTTAATGCATTGAAGTCTTGTAGGACTTGTTTTGAAAGGCATGTGAATATGTTTGTATGGTATATATGTTGCCTTGGTGTAATGCAAGTGTTGGTTGGCTTGTGAAATGGTTTTAAAGGTTTCTTGTTTGAAATGGCTTTCAAGTTTATGAAAGGTATGTTGTGAAATGGAAGTGTTTCCATGGTTTTGTGTTAGCTTTGCATATGGTAATTATGCATGGTTGATGCTTGTGGTTGAAAAGGATTTCAAACATGGTTTTGGTAAACAAATCGGGTATGTTTTACAAGTGTTTTATGACCCGCTGCATTGATGGTGTTTTGGTTTTGAGCATTCCTCACTAAGCATTATGTGCTTACGCTCTCTTTGTCCATCAATGCAGATCTTTGAAGTTTGGACAGCAAGGAGCAAGGGATTCAAGGTGGACTCCAAGTGAGATGTATGTCTCGGTGAATAGCTATAGTTAATAAAGGCAAATGGGGGTAGAATCTCTTGGGATTATTGTGTTTGTGATCGTTTATGTTGTTCAAGAATGTTTTAATGTTGTTAAAGTTGTTGGAACATGATTTGGCTTAATTGAGATTGTTTTGGAAGGTTTGTGCCTAAATGGTTGCTTGTGTAGGAAGCATGCCTATAGATTTGGGGCTTTTTGCATATGATGTGTTTTTGATGAATTGTTGATGCAAGCATGTCTCATTTATGTTGAATTGCATGCTGGTAAAGTTTGGTGGGTTTTGGAGCATGTTTGGATGGTCAATTGTGTGTTTTTGTGAGCAAAATGCAGCTTTCTGGGCTAGGCGTTTCGGAACAGGTTGCACCGTTTCGGAACGGGTGCCCTGCATGAACCCAGGCGTCCGAAACGGGTGCTACCGTTTCGGAACGGTTTAGCTACTGCCAGACCCCCGTTTCGAAACGGGCTATGCCTGTTTCGGAACGGCCCCGCGTTTCGGAACGGGCTGTCTCCCGTTTCGGAACGGTTGACCGTTGGGGGCTGACAGTGGCAGTTATGTGTTTCAAAATGTTTGCATTTTGGTCCTGAATCTTGTATGAGCAATTGTATGAGTTTGGGATGTCCGTTTGAGCTGAAATTTGGCCGAGATGCATGAAACATGATTAATTTTAAGTTGGTAACTTAAAATCTGGTTAAGGCCTCAAAGTTTTCAAAATTTACAATTTGGTCCCTAAAGTTGTGTTTTGTGCAATTGGGTCTCTGAATGATCTCTGATGGCTGTGATCTTTGAGTATGTTGCTTGTGTGATCACATATAGGACTAATGTGCATCTAGATAAGATTAAAAAGAAAAAAAAAGGGTCGTTAATCAAGGTTGACTTTCGGGTTGACTTTGGTTTTCCCCGTGTAATCTTCGTAGTTCGGGTCAACCGTCTAGGCCGGGCTACGGGGGTTACATGTATCAACTACAGGCAGTTGAACCAGTTGACAGCAAAGAACAAGTATTCGTTGCCTCGTATAGATGACTTGTTTGATCAGTTGAGGGGTGCCTTAGTGTTTTCGAAGATAGATTTGAGATCAGGGTACTATTAGTTGAAGGTAAAAGAATGTGATGTTCCGAAGACAGATTTTAGGACTAGATACGGTCATTATGAGTTTCTTGTGATGCCGTTTGGGCTCACTAATGCACCAGCAGCTTTCATGGACATGATGAACAGAGTTTTCCGAGACTATCTAGACCGGTTTGTAGTTGTTCTCATAGACGACATCCTTGTGTATTCAAGATCAGAAGAAGAACATGATGAGCACTTGAGACTTGTTTTGCAGAGATTGATGAGCAATCAGTTGTATGCTAAACTGAGTAAATGTGAGTTATGGATCAGAGAGGTTGTGTTTCTTGTCCATGTAGTATCAGCTGAAGGTATCCGAGTTGATCCGATGAAGATTGAAGTTATTGTTGAGTGGTAACAACCTAAATCAGTGACAGAGATTAGGAGTTTCCTAGGATTAGTTGGTTACTATAGGAGGTTCGTTGATGGTTTCTCTAGAGTTGTTGCTTCGTTGACTAAATTGTTGCAAAAAAGAGTTAAGTTCGAGTGGTCAGATGCGAGACAGAAGGCTTTTGAGAAATTGAAAGAAGCTTTGACGAATGCTCCAGTGTTAGTACAGCCAGTTTCAAGGAAAGAGTTCGTGATCTATAGCGATGCTTCCTATGTAGGTTTAGGTTGTGTTATGATGCAAGAAAAGAGAGTTGTTGCCTATGCTTCGAGACAGTTGAAGGTGCACGAGAAGAACTACCATACGCACGACATTAAGTTAGCAGCAGTTGTGTTTGCATTGAAGATTTGGTGTCACTACTTGTATGGTGAGAAGTGCACGATTTACACTGATCATAAAAGCTTGAAGTATTTGATGACTCAGAGAGAGCTGAACTTGAGACAGAGAATATAGCTTGAACTGTTGAAAGACTATGATTTGACCATCGAGTACCATTCGGGTAAGGCAAATATAGTGGCCGATGCGCTGAGCAGAGAAGTTGCAGTTGAGTTGTGAGCTAAGTTTGCTAGGCTGAGTGTATCAGCGGACGGTGGTTTGATTACCGAGTTGCAAGTGAAGCTTTCGTTGATTCAAGTGATAAGAGAGAAACAATTGCAAGACGTGTCTTTAGTTTCTCATGTTCAGGACATTGCAGAAGGTAGACCGACATAGTACAGTTTTAGTGATGAGAATGTGTTGTGTTTCAGAGACAGAGTGGTTGTACCTGAAGATGTTGAGTTGAGACGTATGATTCTGAGCGAAGCACATTCGAGTCCTTTTTCTATGCATCCGGGCAGTACTAAGATGTACCGAGATCTTAAGAGTGATTATTTCTAGGTTGGTTTGAAGAAGGATGTAGCCGAGTATGTGAGCCGTTGTATGGTTTGTCAAAGGGTAAAGGCAGAACATCGGGTTCCTTCAGGTTTGTTACAGCCTTTGAAAATTCTGGAATGGAAGTAGGAAAGAATCACTATGGACTTTGTGTCAGGGCTACCGTTGTCTCCTTCGAAAAAGAATTCTATTTGGGTGATTGTCGATAGATTCATTAAGTGTGCCCATTTCTTAGCAGTGAACACCACAGATTCTCTAGACAAGTTGGCAGATTTGTACATCCGCGAGATTGTGAGACTTCATGGAGTTCCAAAGTCTATTGTATCAGACAGAGATCCGAGATTCACAGCGAGGTTCTGGGGTTGTTTGTATAGTGCCCTAGGTAGTCGGTTACATTTCAGTACTTCGTATCATCCGCAATCAGATGGTTAGTCAGAGCGAGTGATAAAGGTATTAGAGGATATTCTCTGTTGTTGTGTGATTGACTTCCAGGGTTCTTGGGAGAAGCATTTACCCTTAGTCGAGTTTGCTTACAACAACAGTTACCAGGCTAGTATCTAGATGGCTCCTTATGAGGCATTGTATGGTAGGCGATGTAGGACTCCGATCTATTGGGCCGAAACGGGTCAGAAGTTGTTACCTATGCTGGACTTGCTTAAGGGGACTACCGACAAAGTGAAGTTGATTTGGGACCGTCTGAAAGCAGCTTCTAATCGTCAGAAATCTTACGCAGATTTGAAGAGAAAAGAGATTGAGTTTTCAGTGGGTGAGAAAGTGTTTCTGAAAGTATCTCTGTGGAAGAAGGTAATGCGATTTGGCCGGAAAGGCAAGTTGAGTCCGAGGTTTATCGGTCCGTATGAGATAGTTGAGCGAATTGGGTCAGTAGCTTACCATTTGAGATTGCCTTCAGAGTTAGAGAAGATCCACGATGTATTCCATGTGTCGATGCTCATGAGATATAGGTCAGATCCATCTCATGTTATGCTTGTTGACGAGATAGAACTGAATCCGGATTTGTCTTACAACGAAGAACCGGTTGAGATACTTGCTTCGGATAGCAAGGTGTTGCGTGGAAAGACCATAGAGTTGGTCAAGGTGTTGTGGAGACATAGAGGTGTGGAAGATGCCATGTGGGAGAGGAAAGTTGATATGCTTAAGCAGTTTCCGTACTTGTTTCTGTCAGGTAATTTCGGGGACGACATTCCTTAAGTGGGGGAGAGTTGTAACACCCGAGTTTGGGGGTCGGGTGAAATTAAAATATTAAAATATTATTTTGGGACTTGTATTTTCAAAACAAATAAAATGATTATGTTGGGCTTGTTTAGAAATAAACCCAATGGCCATGGATTTTACACTATTGTAATAATCCATGTTCATCAAGGGTAAATGAGTCTTTGGGCTTTTAAGATAAAGCAAAACAAATAAAAGATTTCTTTTCATCATCTTCTTCCCCCTCATCTTCAAAATCCAACGACAAGTTTCCCCTTCCCTTCAAGTTTACTATTCCATCACTTCTTTGCTTCATCTTTGAAGATTTTTGAAAGGTAAATATGTTTTTGAGTTATTCTCATCGTCCTCTTCATGTCTATGCCTTTAGTTTTCATTAAAACCCATTATTTTGAGTTTTGTGTTTTTCAAGTTCTAAGTTAAAATTCCAACTTTATTGTCCATTGTTAAAGCTTTTGATTTCTTATCATTAGATATATTATTGGTAGCCCAAATGGTCCAACATATATGATTTTTACTTGGTTTTATTAAGAAATTTGGATATGGGTTTGTTGGGGGTTTAGAAGGGTTTAAAGATAAGTTTTGGGGCCGTTTAGTGTTGGGAATTGATGGTTAGGGGTTATTTTGGAAGCTATTAGGTGTGTTAAAAGTGTTGGAATCGATGGTTTTGGTTGTGTTTTTGGGTTGCTCGAAAATGTGGGTTTTGAAAATGTCTTGGCTTGATTTTGATGCTTGATTGGTGCTCTGAGTTTACAACAATGGTTTGTGTTTGTTTTGGTGATTAATAGAGTGTGTTTGATTGTTTAGAAACAAGGAACTTTGTTGGTGAAGCCTCGCATTCGAATCCGGGAAGCGTGGAAGTTTGATCGGCTAGAGTTTGTTGAGCTTGGAGTAGTCGGTGAGTGGTTCTTTGGTTTCAAATTGGTTTTCAAATGTTGGTTCAAGCATGTGGACCTAGGTCGGGCTTGGTAAACCCACCTAGAGTTGGGATTAGATTGGTAGTCTAATCTCAAGCTTTAGTTAGAGACCTTTGGTTGAAC
Source organism: Hibiscus trionum (assembly GCA_030270665.1). Lineage (NCBI taxonomy): Eukaryota > Viridiplantae > Streptophyta > Magnoliopsida > Malvales > Malvaceae > Hibiscus > Hibiscus trionum. Next base: position 30,295,787 of record BSYR01000026.1, on the reverse strand, counting down.
TTTGATTGTTGTGTTTATGCCTCACATGTTGTTTGTGATTAATGTTGCTATGCACATTGTGGCTATGTGTGTTATTGAGGCATGATGATTTGTTGATGCATTGTGATATGCATGTGGTTGATGTAATGTGAGTACATGATTGTAAATCATGGTGGCTACGTGCTAAGCACGGGAAATGGTAAGGAATTTGTGTTATGAAAGCTTGTGAAATGAGTTAGTATTGGCACTAGTATGCTTGGGTACAAATGATCGATCATTAGGATGTTAGTGTGCACACGAGAGTCAAAATGCGTGCGTGGTCTTGGTGATGGTAGTCATCAAGATGGAGTACGGGTACTCCCGGAAATATTCTTTTATATGTTAGTCGGTGATGAGTGGAATCCCATTGACAGGGCGTGAGGATGAGTGGAATCCCCTTCGCGTGAAACGATGATGAGTGTAATCCCACCGTAAGGTAATGGTTGAGTCGTCGGATGTGAGTTCTAACGGTTGTTATCCGCGTATTCGGGTCATATCTAGGTGCCAATACGTATTGTTAAATGTGTTTCCTTATGGTTGTGTTTATGGACATGTTGAGCATGGCATGATATTTGACACTATGTTCATGCATCATATATATTTGACGCTTGTGGCTTCGAAGGTAAGAAAACATGCATTCTTTCATGGTTGTGTTGCTCGTGCTTGGACCCTGCATTGTCGAGGTTTGTTTTATGAGCTTACCCTCACTAAGCTTTACGCTTACGCTCTCTTTTGTTCGACAATGTAGATCCTTAGTTCGTGGGTTGCTTGTGCAAGGAGAAGGCCTCCAAGTGTGCTTTGTGCTTTTGCTATCATCAAGTATGGACTTTTAAGTTATGAGATGTAATGGATAAGCAATGGGATTTCTGTTGTTGTTTGTGTTAGGAGCTTGTTAGACTCCTTTGATATGTGGATGTTTGGTTGTGGTATGTTCATGCCATGTATGTTGGCCTTGTGCCCTTACCTTTATGCTTTTGTGTATGTTTTGTCTAAGGCATGAAACCTTAATATGCAATGTATGTCTCTTTTGGTGAATGCATGATCCTTTTTAAATGTATGGCCTTTCATGTATGTTGTGTGTTGTACATGCTTGTTGTAGGGTGTATGCCTCTAGAGTTAATGCATGTATGTTTGGAGGTCCTAGCTGGTTGTCTTTGAGGCATGCTTGTGCCATAACCAGCTAGAACATGTGTTTTCGAAGCAGGGGTATCGATACGGTTGAGCCCGTATCGATACGACCTTCTTGTTTTAGGCCAAGCGTTTTGATACTCGGGAAGGCGTACCGATACAATTTTTGCTACTGGAAATCTGAGATTTTGACGAGAAATTGAGGGTATCGAAACGGGCTTAGGTGTATTGAAACGGTCTTCGTAGCGTTGACCACGAGAAGTTGACCGTTAAGGGCGTATCAGTACGGTCAACCAGCGTATCGATACGGGCTCCTCGAGTTGACTTTGGCCAGTTGACCTAGTCAAGGCGTATCGATACCCTCTTTGAGCGTATCGATACGGTCTGCAGAATAAGCTAAAATGGGTTGTTTTTAATGTGTTGTTTGGTTGTTCGCCTCGCTTGTTGCTTCCGTTGTCGTTGTTTCACATAGGATATATCAAACATCTAGACAAGATAATAATTAAAAGAAAGTTTTCTAGGGTCGTTAACCGAAGTAGAGCCTTAACGGGTTTCGCCTCGGTTTTCCCCGCGTGTAACCCACTCGGATCGGTCGGCCGCCCAGGCCGGGACGAGGGGGTTACACACCTCATCTTGTTATATTGTTTGTTACTAGTTATTCATAACTAGTGGGTCACAATCCATCTCCTTCCACCAAATTCTGGTTTGTGAATTTTATAAAGTTTGGATCATCAATTTTTAGTGTTGGTTCATCTTTCTTTCACACCAACTATTTTCACATCCTTAGCTTCCATTTCCACAGCCAATTTCATATCCCTATTCATTCTTTTCCCGTTACCTCAGTTATAACATCCCTAACTCCATCACAACATTACAACCATCCTTTCATTTCCTATTCACTTTTACATGGTTCAACCTTGAACCCCATAATAATTTTATTTACAACACATTAAGTTCTTACTCGAATCACGATCGGGCAAACTTAGATATTAATTCAACTATTTTACAATTGGATTCGTATTATCAAACCTCTTTATAATACAAAAACACATTTACACTCACCTATTCGTTACCGTCTCGAAGCCAACGTTTTGACACGTATCTAAAAATTGTTTAAACACTTGCCATCCTCCAAAAAAAATATATAAAGATCAATATAAATTGGGCCACACCATAGTAACCAACTTATTAAAATATCTCATGCACAAATCACATACGAATAATCCTTATCCTGCTACCCCAAACACGCCACCTGGGACAAATTCCCCACCAATTCCACGCACCGATTTCACCATTCCCATCTTTTTTTTTTAATTTATTTCCACGCACTGTTTTAATTCTAAATTCCTCTTCTTTTATTATTATAATTTTCTTTTTCACGCAAGAACACCTCCAGCCTTTGAAACCTACGAATGGAAAGGGGCAGCTGTCCGAGCAGCCTCGGTTCCGTCCTCGCGTCCTTTCCCCTGAACACCTCTGCTTCATTCGAACATTCAGCCGAGTGCCCTTATTTCCCCTTTTATATTTTCTTAAAAGAATTCCACCAAACACATATGATGCATCTAATATGTGATCCAAAAATTCAATTAATTATTCTACCAATTACCCCATTTAAGAACTCAAATTTAAATTTAACTAATTGATTAATTTTGACAATTAAATTACAAAATCAACTTTAGATTATTATTACTCATGTACAAAACATTAGTACTTCATAGAAATCATTAGATTGCCGTGATCCATTCAAGATTTATGAGAAAATTTATTCCAATCTAATAATTTCATTAGAATTTCGTTTTAATTATTCCAAAGCATGATAAATCATAAATTAAGAATTAAAATCATGTAAAAAATTATTAAAGAACATTTACTCACCTTGCTTGATGAAAAACTATCTTGAAGATGAACTCTCCTCTTGATTTCCATCAAGAAAAATAGTTAAAATATTGTAGAAATCAAAATCTTTAATCCACACTTGTTTAGAAATAAATAGAGAAGAAATTAAAGTAAAAATAATTAAGAAAGCAAGAAAGCAAATGTAAATGAAATAGAGGTTAGCTTAGGATCCTCGTCAAGTGCCATGAGACATAAGTTGGCTACCTCTTTCTCCTCTTCATCGGATGAGCCTTCATCACTCTAAGTAGTATATAATAATTACAAGAGGTTTATGATCAACTAGTTTTGGAGGTTAAAGAGTCAATTTTGAAAAATAAAAAAATCATTTCGAATTTGAAAAACTAAAATGATTTTTTGTGCAAAACTAATGTGGAATATAGGGAACATGAAATATAGGGAGTTATATTTTCATGAAGAAAAAATTATCACATTAAGTGAAAAAATAGTGTACATGAAAAATAATTTCGTAGGGTTCTTGAATTAATTGTAAGAAAATAGATTCAAGAAATTTTAACAATCAATATCTTGAAGCCAGTGAATTGAAAATGTTGGATTTTTCGGTTAAAACAAATATTTAGTAAATATCAAACAAAAAACATTGAGTCAATTAGTCAATTAATTATATGTAAGGTAAATATCAGTTCTAGTTAACTAACAGGGCGAGTCAATTAACAAGTTGGGTCAATTACAGATCATGTTGGTAACATATCCAGTAAAATCGAATCTGAAGTCATTTTAAGTCAAGTTATATCTAATATTTACCGGATTAATTTTGTATTCAGATTCATTTCATGTTGGGTGCCGGTTGGGTTTGGTGATCATATTATCGGTTTTGAGATGTTCTCAGGTCAGATCCAAAATAATTGGGTCTAATTCAAATTTGGGTCAATAAAAATAGGTTTGAGAATAAAGTTCAATGGTAATTTACGTAATTTACCTTATAAATAAATAAACCATGCAACGAAAATACCACAAAAGAAACAAAATGGGTTGTAACAAAATAACACAAAACTTCGATCATAAAGAAGAAATCCAACAAAAATTTTCAAGGGAGTTTTGGTCAGAGGACCAAGGCGTCGTGCTTCTTTCCACCTCCCGACGCCAATAGAAGCTTTATTTTATTTGTTTTAGGGTATGTTTATTTCGCGAAAACTAATTTTAAAACATATGAAGTGGTATTAAAAATGTATAAAGTTAAAATTAGTCTTCAACGTTTGATCGTTTAGTTATTTTAGCATTTATTTTAGTTTTTCGAGTATTTATTCCCATAACGTTTCAATTTATGTCAAAATAGCCTTATTTGGATAAAAACGTTTGTTGACTAACAATCAATTTTTTTGCTGATGTGGCACGCCATGTGGACTATATTGATGACATGTCGTGCCCAAGCGTAACTAGATGATGATGTGGCATTACAAATATATTTTTATTAAATTAATTATAATTGATCAGATGATGACACATATCACGATCCAATTGGTTTAAGGATAAAGAAAAAAAAAAGAAAAATTTGAACATGTGTTGAGAGGGAATCAAACCTAAGCTTTATGCATGAAAGGACAAAACAACTTGACAAAACAACTTATCACTAAACTAGCTAATAATATCAATTCATTATTAACAAACATCAAATTTAAATAGTTTATATTGTGATTATCTTTATTTATAACATAAATTAAAGTACATTTATTAGATGGACTTTGTGGTTTGTTTTTAATGTAATATTTTAAATTGTTGAAATTGATATTTTCTAATTTTTATTTTTTTTATTTTTAATTAATTATTTGACAATAATATAAATTAATTAAATTAAAAATAAAATTTATTAAAAAATAAATTTAATTTTTAATCTATTGATAATGATATTTTTATTTATATATTTTAATTAATGTTATTTTTATTTTTAACTATACTTTATATTGTTGCCTAATATTTAATTAAAATTAGAAAAAAAAAACTCAGAAATTAGAAATTAGAACTTAGAAATAAATCTAGAAAAATATATTTTCAATAATTTAAGATTATTATATTAGAAAAAATAAAGTTAATCTAATAAATATAGTTTAATTTATGTTATAATTAAGGCTAAAGGGTCAAATTTGCCCCTGTAGTAATCTGAAATCAGCAATGTTGCCCCTACTTTTTTTCCGTAATTTTGCCCTCAAAGTCAGTCAATTGTAGCAATGTTGCCCTTTGACCGATTTTGACCGTTAAATGCTGACGTGGCAATTAACGGTGCTGACGGGGCAATTTTACCCTCGAAGTCATTCATGCAATTTTGCCCTCGAAGTCATTAATTGCAGCACTTTTACCCTTGGTTTATATAGTTTTTGAATAAAATTGGATAAATAATTTGGTTTTTTCGAGTTGAACATTAACAAACAGAATATATGAAAAATCGATTAACAAATTGATGTAAATATCCTTTGAGTCCCTAGTAATTTTAAAAATAAGCAAAATGAGAACTCTCACAAAAAATCAAAATATTATTCAATTTTTTAAAAAAAAATCTATAAACTTAATAAAAATAAATACGATATTCAAAAAAAAATTATTGAAAATAAACCAACGAGAAGCGTGTTAATTGAACGGTGAACGCAAATTATTCTATTCGAACGGCGTTCGATTGACACACTTACCGACGTTGGGTTGTTAGGAAAAAATGTACGGTGAACTCGAATCATGTGGCTCAGGTTGAATTCTGCTTTATCTTCTGGATATCCTTGTAATTATCTCCCATGCCCTTATCTCCCATGCCATTTTCGCCGAACACCACTAATGTCATTTTCTGAGATCATCGTACATTTTTTCCTAACAACCCATCGTCGGTAAGTGTGTCAATCGAACGTCGTTCGAATAGAATAGTTCGTGTTCACCGTTCAATTAACACGCTTCTCGTTGGTTTATTTTCAATAATTTTTTTGAATGTCGTATTTATTTTTATTAAGTTTATAGATTTTTTTAAAAAAAATTGAATAATATTTTGATTTTTTGTGAGAGTTCTCATTTTGCTTGTTTTTAAAATTACTAGGGACTCAAAGGATATTTACATCAATTTGTTAATCGAATTTTCATATATTCTGTTTGTTAAAGTTCAACTCGAAAAAACCAAATTATTTATCCAATTTTATTCAAAAACTAAATAAACCAAGGGTAAAAGTGCTGCAATTAATGACTTCGAGGGCAAAATTGCATGAATGACTTCGAGGGTAAAATTGCCCCGTCAGCACCGTTAACTGCCACGTCAGCATTTAACGGTCGAAATCGATCAAAGGGCAACATTGCTACAATTGACTGACTTTGAGGGCAAAATTACGGAGAAAAAAAAGTAGGGGCAACATTGTTGATTTCAGATTACTACATGGGCAAATTTGACCCTTTAGCCTATAATTAAAGATAATTACAAGTTAAACTATTTAAATTTGATCTTTCATAATAACAAATTGAAGAAACACTACAAAAAAATTGTACATATACCGACGCCCGGTTATACTGACGGACACAAGTCGTTGCTATAGATACTATATACCGACGGAAAAAAACACTGTCGATAAAAGTTTTTTATGTATACCGACGGATACAAAATTTGTCGGTATAGATGTAATTTATACCGACGGGAAACAAAATTGCGTCGGTATAGTTGTAATATTTTGCCGACGATGTACTGAGACCGTCGGTATAGGTAAACCATATACTGACGGTTTTTTGTGTGTGTCGGTATAGGTAAACCATATACTGACGGTGTTTTGTGTGTCAGTATAGGTTTAGTTTAGACCGACGGTTATTTGTGGCCGTCGATATAGGGGATTAAAATTTTTACACGTGATTTAATTGTTTCTGTGGTTTAGGATTCCTCCAAAAGTTAAAATCCCTAAACACCTCTGCTCGTGCTCCTCCTCCTCGTGCTTCTCCTCGCTGTTCTCCTTGTCGCCGTCGGTCGTCCCTCAGGCCGCTCGGTCCCACCAACAAGCAAGCAACGAAAGTCAATCTCTTTAAATATGTCCAAATAAAGAACCAAAGTAACAGCTGCAAACAAGGTTTTGAAATGGAAGAGAACAAGGAATTGACGGCGTCAAATTACGATGACATGAACGCCAAATGGGACGCCTGCATCGATCTCTCTCTCCGCCGCTTCGTTTACTCTTCCTGGCCGGCGCTTTCAGTGGCCTCATTTTCTTCAGTTTGTCCCTCTTTCCCTTATTTTATCATTTTTTCTGCCTTTAAGATATTGTTTTCGCTTTCCTCAATTGCATCGCACTTAATGACTACGATTTAGTGTTATTAAAGCTAAGATGATTAAAAATTATAGATTGCAGATCGGCCTAATTGGTTCTAGAAATTTTGTTTTCTGATTTTCTGGTTGCCAACAGTTTTCAAGTCAATTGTAATTGTTTCATTAGATTCTAGTTATTTTTCTTTCAATTCTGTTTGGCACTAGGCTCCACATCATAGATTTATATGCAAATATTATGCATATACATGTACTTGAAATAGGTAAGATTTAAATTGCAATCAGTGGACATGTTTTGGATACATTGTTTTCTATTGTGCTTGAGAATGTAATGAGTCAACTGCAGCAAATATCAACTGCAAATATTAACAGTAAAGAGCGGCGTAACTGAAAAATAGCAGCCGTATTATTGTGTTGCGGCTGCTATTTAATTTTGTGCTGTATTCTTTAGTATCCATTTAGTTGGCAACGTTTGAGACCAAGTGGCTTTTTTAAGGAGCAAAGAACTAACAACTCAGTGCACCGTAAGGTTCGATCACAATTGCAGTGTTTTATTATTTGGTTTGAAGTTTGTAATGCCTTAGATGCACTTGTTTCCTTCACTCATTTAACATTTTTAATAGTAAATATGTGTTGCTACTGTATAAACTTCAATACTGAAAAATGGTCATTAAGAGCCATCAATTTTTTTTCCTTTTGTAAAAGTTAAGTATGTGCTGACTTTTATAAGTTAGGTAAGAAAAAAGAGCTGTAGCCGGTTAAAGACGGCAAAGACACAATTTTTACTCCGTAGCCGACTATTTGTAATTTCCCCACCGTACAAATCTTTCCATGGCGAAATTATCACAGGCGAACCAGAGGAACAATGCAGAGAGTACGAGTATCAGTACCGGCACTACGGGTAATGGTGTTACGAAGGTGAAGAAGCGAACTAGGAGAAGTTTCCCACAAGACTCGCCTCCAAAACGTAGCTCGATTTATCGAGGGGTTACTAGGCAAGTCATTTTAGTCATAGAAATCACCAATTTTCATGGTTTGAATCAATGGAGTCGCGTGTTAATTATGTGGATTGCTTGCAGGCATAGGTGGACGGGTCGATATGAAGCTCATATATGGGACAAGAATTGCTGGAATGAATCACAAAACAATAAAGGACGCCAAGGTATATTCAATTACCCTTTTTTAGTTTTCTTAATTCAGTTATATAGCAGAAAGTTTAATGATTTCTTCTTCTCCATTTTTCATGGCTGCTGCTGCTGCTGTTTATGGATTATTACTCAAAATGCAGTCTATCTTGGTATATACGTTTTCTTTTTTAAGGAACTAATTTCTTTTAACTCAAGTTCGAGAAATTTACTTCTTGTTTTTTTTAGGTGCTTACGATGATGAAGAATCTGCAGCACATGCTTATGATTTAGCAGCACTCAAATACTAGGGTCAAGACACCATTCTTAACTTCCCGGTACATTGTAGTATTTAATTTAATGAGTTTGCTGTAAGAAGATCGGGGGGAAGAAACCTAAATATTTGCAATATGAACAATTTGCAGGTTTCAACATACTAGACGGAATTGAAAGAAATGGAGAATCGATCTAGAGAAGAATATATTGGATCATTAAGAAGGTGAGATTAATGACTTGATCATCAGTCTATGGAATTGATGTGAATTCAGCTAAAATCTTGAATTTTTCAGGAAATCTAGCAGTTTTTCTCGTGGTGTTTCGAAATATAGAGGTGTTGCTAGGTAATTTTATATATATTTCGTGAATTCAGCTATAATATTTCATTTCTCAAATGCGACATCTTTTATATTTGTTCCAAATCCTGTCGGATTTACTTGGTTTTCCATGTCGAACCAGCAGACATCATCATAATGGGAGATGGGAAGCTCGCATTGGAAGAGTGTTCAGCAACAAGTACCTCTATCTCGGTTTAGGTTCAAAAATATATATATTTTGAAATATGTACGTACAAGTTTTGCTTATTATGTATTACATACTTTTTTATTTGAACATTAAATTGAATATTTTCTCTTTAAAAAATGAAATGATTTTTGTTTTAATAGTTTTATTAATTTTAATATTTAAAATAAAAAAATATTAAATAAAAATAATGGAATGTATTAATAATTATTAATATTTAAAAAAACAAATAAATACCAATTACACCTATACTGACGGAATAACTGTCGGTATAAATATTTTATAGAAATCTTACATGATACCTATACCGACGGACACAAGCGTCAGTAAAGATACGGATAGAACCTATACCGATGGACGCACCGTCAGTACAGATAGAACCTATACCGACGGACACACCGTCAGTAAAAGCCGTAATATATAGCGACGAATAAAATCCATCGGAATATATACCCTAATTTGTCGGGGTAGCCAATACCTATGCCTACGGTTGTGTCCGTCGGTATAGGGTCAGAATATCTATACCAACGGTTTCGTCTGTCGGTATAACTTTATACCGACAAGCGTACTACCGACGGCACTTTGTTTGTCGAAATTTCCTTTTTGTCTGTCGGTAAAAAGATTTAGACCCTATACCGACGGATTTTTAGTGTTTTACCGTCGGTATAGGGCATTTTTTTGTAGTGAAACCTAATTGGTTTGGTGGCAAGATGTTGGTTTTATTTCCAATAGGCTTAGATTCAATTCCCCTTGTTCACTATCTTTTACTTTTTCACTTTTAAAAATATGAGATAATGAATAAATATAATAAGTGATAATTAAAATTCAAAGTAGCATCTTAGCTTGGTGGATGGATGAGTCTACCACGTGCGACGAACATTGCTGAACACCACTAATAATGAACTATGTTGAACATCATTAAATTGATTAATAAAAATTAAAATTTTCAAGGACTAAACATATAATTAATAATTATTTTTAAAAAAAATCAATTTTATTATTTTCTATATATATTTTTAATTTTTTAATAAGGGTAAACAACATATTTAGTACCTCACATATTTTCGTATTTCTATTTTGGTAGCGAAACTAATTTTTTTTAGCGAAATAATACATAATGTTACGTATTGTTTCTATTTTGGTACCTGTCTGTTAAAAATAAACCAAAATAGTGGCATTGCTAGGTTAAATAACAATTTTAGTCCCTAAAACTTATACAATCTATCAATTTAGTCCAAAATATTATCAACTTAAACATCATTTTTAATTTTTGGATTAAAAAAGTAAATTTATTCTTTCTTCTTCTTCTTCCTCCATTCGAAGTATGAAAACTAGGTATCGAACATCTTCATTGTCACTACAGTTTCCTATAAATTTTCATCGATTACTTTTTTTAATTTCTCCAAAAGCAATATCGACTTTAATAACAACAACAAAACAAAGTATGAAAAAGTGAAAATCAAATAAAGCTTACAAGAACAAGAAGCTTAAAAAATGATACCCACCGTGCTATCATAGTCAATTCCTCAATAGTGTTGAGTTTCTTCGAATTAAAATGAAATTAAATTTCATACCGTAATTCTATAGTAATTTTTTAAAATAAAATGTAACTTCGTAGAAACACGCGAGGGAGAGATGTAAATGCAGCAGTTAGAAGTTGCAGTTTCGTGTTTTTAATTAGCTTGGCTGGGTTTCGTCGGTCTATTCGGCATTGCGCTCCGAGTTCTAAGGATTGATGTCGGAATACCCTACTGCTCTTCCTGATAAGGTACTGGATACGTGCTACAACCTGGAGGGATACGATGATCCGGAAATACCTATGGTACTGTATTTTTACAATTTGGATTTAAGTCTGGGCCAAGCTACAGTTACCTGGAAAGGCAGTGGCAGGTCTCAAGTTTGCTTGGCATTTGCTGAAAAAAAAAAAAGAATGAGGGTGACCTTACAATCATTGGTAATCATCAACAACAGAATCTGAACATACTCTATAACATCCCAGATCAGAGAGTGGAAATTGGACCCGGAAGTTGCTAACTTTTCAGGCAAGAATAGGATCAGCTCATGATATGACAATAAGAGCCAAGTTCATGGGTTCGGGTCTTCACTCTTCAGTATTGGGTGTGTTTAAGTAGAATTTCTCTTGGGTTTTATTCACCGGTTATTTTCCGAGTTGGTGTATGCTTCTTTTGTTGTGCTTTTATGGTGTTTTCAGCGGCAATCCAAACATCCTATCGGAATCTTGTTCTTATACGAGAGGATACTGGATTTCTGCACTGCATGTAGTGGTTTGAGCATATTTCAAATGATTGTGCTTGATAATAAAAAAGTTAACAGTCAAGGAATCTGTTAATTCTGTTGATGTCTATTTTGAAATTAAAAGTTCTGACTTTATTTTTAACAGTTAGGGTACTAAAATAGAAATAATATGTAGTTTTAGGTGCCATTTTACTAAAAAATTAGTTTCGGTACCACAATAAAAATATGAAAATAGACGAGGCACTAAACTTGTAGTTTACCCTTATTAAAAAAATCAAAAGTTTAATATATATATAATAATTTAATTGCTTTTTTAAATAATTATTAATTATATGTTGAGTCCTTAAAATTTTAAATTTTTATAAATCAATTTAATAATGTTCAACGGTGTTCATCGTTAGTGGTGTTCAGCAATGTTCGTCGCACGTTGTAGAATTTTCCTTGGTGGATAGGTATTTAACCTTTACATAAGTTTTAGGTTCAATTCTTACTAAAACATGTTTAAATCTTGCTTCTTTTCTTTGTCTTTAAACTAATCGGATAATGTCACATGTTATCATCTGATCGGTTATAATTAATTTAATAAAAATATTTACCGGATAAGGTAAATATCAGTTCGGGTTAATTAACAGGGTGAGTCAATTAACAAGTCGGGTCAATTAAAGATCATGTTGATAACATATCCAGTAAAATCGAATCTCAAGTCAAGTTATATCGAATATTTACCGGATTAATTTTGGATTCAAATTCATATCATGATGGGTGCCGATTGGGTTTGGTGATCATATTATCGATTTTGGGATGTTCTCAGGTCGGATCCAAAATAGTTAGGTCTAATTCAAATTTGACTCAATAAAAATAGGTCTAAGAATAAAGTTCAATGATAATTTACGTAATTTACCCTATAAATAAATAAACCATGGGACGAAAATACCACAAAAGAAACAAAATGGATTGTAACAAAATAACCCAAAACTTCGATTATAAAGAAGAAATTCAACAAAAATTTTCAAAGGGAGTTTTGGTCAGAGGACCAAGGCGTCGTGCTTCTTTCCACCTCCCGACGCCAATAGAAACTTTATTTTATCAGTTTTAAGGTATGTTTATTTCGCGAAAACTAATTTTTAAAACAAATGAAGTGGTATTAAAAATGCATAAAGCTAAAATTAGTCTCTAAAGTTTGATCTTTAGTTATTTTGATAATTATTTTATTTTTTAGAGCATTTATTTTTACAATGTTCTAATTTATGTCAAAATAGCCTTATTTGGATAAAAACGTTAATTGACTAACAATCAATTTTTTTACTGATATGGCGCGCCATGTGGACTAGATTGATGACATGGCGTGCCCACGCGTAACTAGATGATGATGTGACATTACAAATATATTTTTATTAAATTAATTATAACTGATCAGATGATAATACATGTCACGATCCGATTGGTTTAAGGACAAAGAAAAAAAAGCAAAATTTAAACATGTGTTTAAAGGGAATCAAACCTAAACTTTATGCATGAAAAGACAAAACAACTTATCACTAAACTAGCTAATAATATCAATTCATTATTAACAAAAATCAAATTTAAATAGTTTATATTGTGATTACCTTTAATTATAACATAAATTAAAGTACATTTATTATATGGGCTTTGTATTTTGTTTCTAATGTAATATTTTAAATTATTGATATTGATATTTTTCTAATTTTTAATTTGTTTACTTTTAATTAATTATTTGACAATAATATAAATAATTAAATTAAAAATAACATTTATTAAAAAATAAATTTAATTTTTATTCTATTGATAATGAAATTTTTTATTTATATATTTTAATTAATGTTATTTTTATTTTTAATTATATTTGATATTGTTGCCCAATATTTAATTAAAATTAGAAAAAAAATATTTGTAATTCCACATCATCTAGTTATGCGTAATCATGTCATCAATCTAGTCAACATGGCGTGCCACATCAGGAAAAAAAATTAACCGTTAGTCAACTAACAGTTTTCGTCCAAATAAAGCTATTTTAATATATTAAAACGTTATGTGCTTAAATACTCTAAAAAATAGAATAAGGGCCAAAATGACCAAACAATCAAAAGTTGGGGGGGCTAATTCTACTTTACGCCTATTTAAAAGGTAAAACTTTTATGGTGCTTTGATAGCTCATTGCAAAATGTTTTCTGTTATTTTTCTGAAAGTTTTTCTATTTTTTAGAAAGAAAAAAAATTGTTTAATGTATACGTAAATTAGGGGTGAGCAAATTTTAACTTGATTCAAAAAAATCAAAATTTTCGACTCGACTCGAGGTAAAAAACTCGACTCGTCTTGACTCGACTCGAAGTTTTATAAAATTGACTCGACTCTAAAAAATTTCAAATAAAGTTTGATGTAACACCCTAGACCCGCCTATGCATTAATACGGATCCTAGTAAGTTACATTAGGGTCACCAGAGCGACCCATGACAAATTTCAAATAAACATACCATTAAACCTTAAAGATCCTAAATCAAATTTCTGATTTAAAATAAAATTTCAAAAATCATTCGAAACGATAAAACAATTATAATACAAGTTGCGAAAATAAGATTCAGACTAATTTAACCGAATACAAAACACGACACATATGCCCCTAGTTACACAGATACCACGCTCCATGCCAAGCCGAAGAACTCCCATACCGACGATGATAGGTGCAACTTGACTGATCTTTTATCCTGAGATGGTAAAAACAACATGAGCTTGGGAAAGCTCAATAATACAAAACTACCAGATAATACTATTAGCAAATGCAGATATATGGTGAAGCAAAACATTATTATGATGTTCCAGACAATAGTTATTTTCATTTATGATTCGCTATTTTAGCAATGCACTATACTTGAGGACAACAAAGTTTGTTCTTCTTACATTACTGAGTATTAAAAGATATCTTATTGTTCAGAGAATCAACATGGTGGCAAATTGATGAAGTTGAATTCAAGAAGCCTAGTGTGTTCTATAAATTGCAGATCAAACACGCATAGGTACATATCATTCGCCTCATATGAACACATAACAGTTAAATGCAAATGTTCGAGTTCATACAGAAATTTACTACCCTTCAACCTTACGCCAGAATGCAATTCCCCATGAACTGCATATAGAAGGTCTTACCCTAGGCCTGAGGCGTAGGAGCCTACCTAAGGGAATGCCTTAGGTCCAGAAAGACTTACCCTAGGCCCGTGGCGTAGGAGCTTAACAGAAGGGTTTACCAGCTGGATCAGGGTTGTACCTGCAGACACTTCAAATCATATCCCCTGAATATTCCCCCAAACAGTACAATTTTGTTCAATATACATAGGCATCAGAATTCAGATGGCAAACATATGTTTAATCACATCAACCAGAAATCAGATATTTCAATTCCAAATCATACATGGGGCATGCTATCAGATATAACCCAACTATGCTCTCAAACAACAATCATACTTTCAACAAAATAGTCATGCTTTCAACAGAATAGTCATGCTTTCAATACAAAGGTAGTCATGTCCTTAATTCAGAAATTATCTCATAATTCATACATTTTCATATCTATGTTTAGATAAGTACATTCAAGTGAACAAGCAAAACAGAAATGTAGCACACACGGAACACACTGGACAGAACAAGTTTTATTTCTCAGAGATACCTGATATTTACAGAATGTGGCACATTGAACTTTTGGCTCGAATCAGATATTCTAGTAGTTCATACATCATGCTCTTTAAATTCAAATATATTGTGAATGATTTAATCATTTAAGCTGACAAGGGTATTATGGTCTTTTCGACATTCATGGGCATTTTGGTAACTATACCAACATTGAATAAGCAATGGTTCACAGAGCTCAAGTATCTTGTTTGCTCATTAGTTTTCTAACCAAACATTCAAGTATTTCTATATCAAGGTCTTTTGAGTTATCAGATAATTCCAGAGATGCTCTAATCATTTAGGCTAACATAACATTTTAGTTATTTAACTATCATGACAATTTTTCAAATATAACACAATCATAACAGAACGACGATTATAATTCTCAGGGGCTCTAACAGTTTATCAAACCTCTAAAATGTGTTTAATGCGGCATATCCCAACTTTACAATACTTACTAATATTCAGATGTGAATAATTTACGTGTATCAGAACTTAACATCGGCTGAATTGTATATCTGAACGGTCGCCTTCATACTTTACTATAAGGTTTAGCTTTGAGTAATCAAGCATATAATCCTTGCAGATATTCCTACCTTACCATAGTATGGTAAGTGATAGGCATACACGAATCGTTTTTCTTAACACTTAGGGGCACTTTAGCCATTTAAGTCTTATTAGAGAATTTCAGGATTTCATTGGGTGAATAACCACCTATTTAACTGAAAGGGGCATTCTGGTCATTTTGGAAATTTGGGATAAAGCCACCATTCTTTTTCTGAATTACCAGTTGGTACCTCCATCATTCACGTACTCGATAGAGATTAAGTCGTCTTAATTCCTCTGACTGTTACAGACGATTCATTCATTTCAGAACTTGAAGGTATAAACGACATTCCAATTAATTAGACATTTAGGTGCTCGAGGGTACTACAGTCTTTTTGGTCATTACGATTATTCCAATTAATCCGCTCGTTACTGTCGTAAGGATCGGCATAGGATTACAACGATATTCTCAGATGATTCACCTTTATGAGTTATACAGAGTTCATGGGAAAATCCAAGTTTGAATCACACGAATTTGTACAAAAGTGCCGGAGTCTTTCCAATAAATTATACATCTTAGGTGTAGTAAAATTGCTTAGTTAGACAGAATGCAGATTTCGAGTCAATTCTTTATTAGAGGGGTAATTTAGTCATTTTTATAACCCAAGGGCAATCTCATAATTTCATAACCAACATCTCATACTCTGCATTCTGAGCATTGGTTCTTAGACACCAATGATAGAGTTTCAGATTTAACTGTATTATTTATTACTATTAGCACTTTCGATACTCCCGGTCTATTAATATTCTTATCCGAATATTTTGATCTTGCTGATTCTCATACTTATATTTCGTATCTGATTCGACTTAAGAAGAGTTCACGAATACACTTCATCACAAGCATGCATGCGTTAACCGAATATCAACATGATCATAAAGCATACAAGGGGTAGTAGTGTATTACCTTAGCTCCGAGTTATATCGGTTGACTCATGATACTACATTCGATCGCATTCAAATCCGGACTAGATGCCCCATGACATTTCGAATACCAAGATACTTGCATACCCTAAACGGAGAACGTCGCCGGCAGTGACCGGAATCTCGCCGGAGAATGTCGAAATCGCCCGATTCACCTTAAAGGCTCGAGGTGGCCGGAGATGGCGCAACTCCGATGAATGCCTCGCTGGTGTCGGTTCAAAAATCGACTGACTGGGTTTTGAAGAGCTCGATGCGAGGAGGACGGCTGAGCCCACGGTGAGGCGAGCCGACGTCGGGAACAACCGGAAATGAGGAAAACGGTGGCGGCCGAAACCTTTAAGCTTCCAGATCTATTTTCTACCGCAAACGGCCGGCCGACGTCGCGCGTGGTTGACAGAAATGAGATAAGGGACGGACGGTGCACACACCGACGGTGGCGGTGGCGTGTACGAAGCGGCGGTGCAAGCTCGCCGGAGAAATGAAGAGTTGGAGAGAGAGTGTTTCTAGAAAAATCGGGTATTAGGGGGGAATAATTTTTGGTAGCTGAAAGGTCATCATCCAAAATAAATGGGGGGGCTTTAACTTTATTATTCTACAAGGTTTAGAACAAATTCGGAGGGGCCTTAAAGAAATATGAGCTCTTGGCTCAGCGGTTAAACTCCAAGCTTAGGGGTGTTGAGGTTACGGGTTCAACACCCCATAAGCTCGTTTCCAAATTTTTTCATTTTTTTTCATTCCCCTTCAATTCATTTCCCCTTTCTAAATTTTTATAATATTATTTTTTTTCTAACTTCAGAGTGTTACAACTCTCTCCCCCTAAAAAAAATTTCGTCCTCAAAATTTAACAGAGTCAGAGTAATGCAGAGACAGTTCTTCCATCCATTCTTGCACTAAAACTTATCCATCAAGGTATCCTTAATTCTCGGGTTTATTGAACATTCATAGGTCAATCTAGTAGCATCCTTAGTCACTTAGGCTAACATGTATCCCAAAATCGTCTCGTCATACACCTTTTACCCACTTATCAAAAAAAATGGTACATGAATCCGTACAGAACTTCACACGGGGTCAAGGAGGCACTTGCCTTATGACTTTTACTGTAAATGAACTCTATCAGGGATATGCAACTTTTCAAACTACCTTCAACACAACATTCTAATAATTGTTTCCTTCGTGTATAAGAGAGTCACCAGAGAATTTACACTTTCATCATGTTCATAGACACATTTCCTTTAAACTCAAGCTACTTTTATCATATTTCCTTCAAAACATTTTCTAACATAATAAACATCACTGAAAAGACTAGCATATGATCTTATATCGGTCACCTCACATAATCAAGCACTTATTCTCAACTAGTGTCAGATATTTAGATTTCACATGTATGAAACATCTCAAGTTCTTCATCCATATCCAAAACTATCAATTTAATCCAAAACACGGATGAACGATATAGACATTTTGTTTGCTAGTATAGATCGGACTACGGAAGGCATAATGCTTAGATTCACTTAATTCAGAAAGGGGATTCGACATCGAAGTTTCGGCTCAGAGGAGTACGGTTAGGCTAGGGCATGTATAGACCAGACACCCTATGACAGACGATCGACCGATCAACCCAGAAGGACGCAACTCTAAGCTCTGATACCACTAAATGTAACACCCTAGACCCGCCTATGCATTAATACAGATCCTAGTAAGTTACATTAGGGTCACCGGAGCGGCCCATGACAAATTTCAAATAAACATACCATTAAACCTTAAAGATCCTAAATCAAATTTCTGATTTAAAATAAAATTTCAAAAATCATTCGAAACAATAAAACAATTATAATACAAGTTGCGAAAATAAGTTTCAGACTCATTTAACCGAATACAAAACACGACACACATGCCCCTAGTTACACAGATACCACACTCCATGTCAAGCCGAAGAACTCCCATACCGACGATGATAGGTGCAACTTGACTGATCTTTATCCTAAGATGGTAAAAACAACATGAGCTTGAGAAAGCTCAGTAATACAAAACTACCAGATAATACTATTAGCACATGCAGATATATGGTGAAGCATAACATTATTATGATGTTCCAGACAATAGTTATTTTCATTTATGATTCGCTATTTTAGCAATGCACTATACTTGAGGACAACAAAGTTTGTTCTTCTTACATTACTGAGTATTAAAAGATATCTTATTGTTCAGAGAATCAACATGGTGGCAAATTGATGAAGTTGAATTCAAGAAGCCTAGTGTGTTCTATAAATTGCAGATCAAACACGCATAGGTACATATCATTCGCCTCATATGAACACATAACAGTTAAATGCAAATGTTCGAGTTCATACAGAAATTTACTACCCTCCAACCTTACGCCAGAATGCAATTCCTCATGAACTGCATATAGAAGGTCTTACCCTAGGCCTGAGGCGTAGGAGCCTACCTAAGAGAATGCCTTAGGTCCAGAAAGACTTACCCTAGGCCCGTGGCATAGGAGCTTAACAGAAGGGTTTACCAGCTGGATCAGGGTTGTACCTGCAGACACTTCAAATCATATCCCCTGAATATACCCCCAAACAGTACAGTTTCGTTCAATATACATAGGCATCAGAATTCAGATGGCAAACATATGTTTAATCACATCAACCAGAAATCAGATATTTCAATTCCAAATCATACATGGGGCATGCTATCAGATATAACCCAACTATGCTCTCAAACAGTAATCATGCTTTCAACAAAATAGTCATGCTTTCAACAGAATAGTCATGCTTTCAATACAAAGGTAGTCATGTCCTTAATTCAGAAATTATCTCATAATTCATACATTTTCATATCTATGTTTAGATAAGTACATTCAAGTGAACAAGCAAAACAGAAATGTAGCACACACGGAACACACTGCACAAAACAAGTTTTATTTCTCAGAGATACCTGATATTTACATAATGTGGCACATTGAACTTTTGGCTCGAATCAGATATTCTAGTAGTTCATACATCATGCTCTTTAATTTCAAATATATTGTGAATGATTTAATCATTTAAGCTCACAAGGGTATTATGGTCTTTTCGACATTCATGGGCATTTTGGCAAGTTTACCAACATTGAATAAGCAATAGTTCACAGAGCTCAAGTATCTTGTTTGCTCATTAGTTTTCTAACCAAACATTCAAGTATTTCTATATCAAGGTCTTTTGAGTTATCAGATAATTCCAGAGATGCTCTAATCATTTAGGCTAACATAACATTTTAGTTATTTAACTATCGTGACAATTTTTCAAATATAACACAATCATAACAGAACGACGATTATAATTCTCAGGGGCTCTAACAGTTTATCAAACCTCTAAAATGTGTTTAATGCGGCATATCCCAACTTTACAATACTTACTAATATTCAGATGTGAATAATTTACGTGTATCAGAACTTAACACCGGCTGAATTGTATATCTGAACGGTCGCCTTCATACTTTACTATAAGGTTTAGCTTTGAGTAATCAAGCATATAATCCTTGCAGATATTCCTACCTTACCATAGTATGGTAAGTGATAGGCATACACGAATCGTTTTTCTTAACACTTAGGGGCACTTTAGCCATTTAAGTCTTATTAGAGAATTTCAGGATTTCATTGGGTGAATAACCACCTATTTAACTGAAAGGGGCATTCTGGTCATTTTGGAAATTTGGGATAAAGCCACCATTCTTTTTCTGAATTACCATTTGGTACCTCCATCATTCACGTACTCGATAGAGATTAAGTCGTCTTAATTCCTCTGACCGTTACAGACGATTCATTCATTTCAGAACTTGAAGGTATAAACGACATTCCAATTAATTAGACATTTAGGTGCTCGAGGGTACTACAGTCTTTTTGGTCATTACGATTATTCCAATTAATCTGCTCGTTACTGTCGTAAGGATCGGCATAGGATTACAACGATATTCTCAGATGATTCACCTTTATGAGTTATACAGAGTTCATGGGAAAATCCAAGTTTGAATCACACGAATTTGTACAAAAGTGCCGGAGTCTTTCCAATAAATTATACATCTTAGGTGGAGTAAAATTGCTTAGTTAGACAGAATGCAGATTTCGAGTCATTTCTTTATTAGAGGGGTAATTTAGTCATTTTTATAACCCAAGGGCAATCTCGTAATTTCATAACCAACATCTCATACTCTGCATTCTGAGCATTGGTTCTTAGACACCAATGATAGAGTTTCAGATTTAACTGTATTATTTATTACTATTAGCACTTTCGATACTCCCGGTCTATTAATATTCTTATCCAAATATTTTGATCTTACTGATTCTCATACTTATATTTCGTATCTAATTCGACTTAAGAAGAGTTCACGAATACACTTCATCACAAGCATGCATGCGTTAACCGAATATCAACATGATCATAAAGCATACAAGGGGTAGTAGTGTATTACCTTAGCTCCGAGTTATACCGGTTGACTCATGATACTACATTCGATCGCATTCGAATCCGGACTAGATGCCCCATGACATTTCGAATACCAAGATACTTGCATACCCTAAACAGAGAACGTCGCCGGCAGCGACCGGAATCTTGCCGGAGAATGTCGAAATCGCCCGATTCACCTTAAAGGTTCGAGGTGGTCGGAGATGGCGCAACTCCGATGAACGCCTCGCCGGCGTCGGTTCAAAAATCGGCTGACTGGGTTTTGAAGAGCTCGACGCGAGGAGGACGGCTGAGCCCACGGTGAGGCGAGCCGACGTCGGGAACAACCGGAAATGAGGAAAACGGTGGCGGCCGAAACCTTTAAGCTTCCAGATCTATTTTCTACCGCAAACGGCCGGCCGACGTCGCGCGTGGTTGACAGAAATGAGATAAGGGACGGACGGTGCACACACCGACGGTGGCGGTGGCGTGTACGAAGCGGCGGTGCAAGCTCGCCGGAGAAATGAAGAGTTGGAGAGAGAGTGTTTCTAGAAAAAATCGGGTATTAGGGGGGGAATAATTTTTGGTAGCTGAAAGGTCATCATCCAAAATAAATGGGGGGTTTAACTTTATTATTATACAAGGTTTAGAACAAATTCGGAGGGGCCTTAAAGAAATATGAGCTCTTGGCTCAGCGGTTAAACTCCAAGCTTAGGGGTGTTGAGGTTACGGGTTCAACACCCCATTAGCTCATTTCCAAATATTTTCATTTTTTTTCATTCCCCTTCAATTCATTTCCCCTTTCTAAATTTTTATAATATTTTTTTTTCTAACTTCAGAGTGTTACATTTGAGTTGTAAAATAGAAATTTGAATAACTCGAAATTTTTAGTAATTAGTGGATTGCTTTTTAAATTCGAGTCAAGTCCCTTAATTTTTCCTGGTATATATATACCGATATAAAAATATAAAAATATATATGCTACATATAAAAAATATTAAGAAATATAAATGCATATATTATATGATGAGAGAAATTCGTTTAAATTTGAATCAAATTGTACTATAACATGATAAATACTTACAATTAAATTTGTTTAGGAACTAAAAAACTCGACTCAACTCGAATTTCATAAACTCGACTAGAATAAAAAAATTAAAATAAAATTTAAGTTGAAAAATATGACGCCTCAACTCGAATAACTTGAAATTGTTTGACTCGACTTATTACTCGAATAACTCGAATTTCAATTAAATTGTACGCATATATTATATGATGATTCTGTAACAATTTAAGGGGGAAGGAATCAATTATTACTCGATTTTATCATGGAGGTTATCCGGAGCCCATGTTAATGTTTTTGAAAACAAAAGGTGTACATTCTGGTTTGGTAGTGAAGGTGGTTCGTATTTAACCATGTCTTTTTTACTCCACGTTAAAAGTTTAAATTCCTATTAGCACAACTTCAATGCATCAAGTATCCTTAATATTGCAGGAGTATCACATCAGTGTTTTAGGCTTGAAGTTAATGCTACAAACTATGGTTTTGAACTGATAGATCGGTAAACTTAGAAACCCACAAACACGTTATGAATATATATTAAATTGAATCACTATTAAAAGTTATGCAATATATGAGATAAATGGAGATACATTTACATTATATTAAAACCTATTCCTGAAGTTAAATCACTAGTTCTCCATTATTTTTCCAACAATCGTCTCCTTATTTCAAGAACCATAATCATTGAAATTGCTGTAATCTGGCCCCCAAAAATGAGAATTTAACATTGTTTTATATCATTAAGAAATTAGCATTACAAAGAACATACAAGTGTAAACTAAAGTACTAAACCCTAGTACTTATGAAATTGGATATTTCCAGATATAAAATTGGCACCTTAGAACCAGGAAAACTAGAAAAGAATCTTGTTAATCTTGTCATAAATCAACAAATAATTGTTTAAAAACTAGTGCGACTGATTTACTACAAGAACAAAGTAACTACTGCAAACCTGCTTTCATAAGAAAACTAATGTTTCTAACTTTTGCGGACAAACCTTCGAACCCTAGCCTGTTTGCCTCCAATGAAGAGTTTCACCAGTTTCTTACCCCCAAGAATCCTCGACATGTCTGACTGTGACCTTAGGACGACACAAGCGAACAAACGTTTTGGGTTTTTGTCCATGTAAATTGCCTCCACATAGATGCCGAATTTACCAGCAATGAAACGATGGATTTCTTGGTTTGAAACTGGATGTCCCCTCGAGAATGTCATAAACAATATTTTGTCTTCCGAATCGACTTTACCCTTCAAAACCTCCCCGTTGTCATCTGTCGCATCGTTAGGGAACTTTGAAGAGTGCTTGGGACCCAAGTTTTGTTGAACTATATCGATAAATGCAACCTCGCACACATCTTTCACAAAACCTTGGATCATCTGTTTAAGGCATTCCCTGTTCTTAACAAGAAAGCCCAACAAGATTTCTTGAGGAACAAGTTTGCTCATCTCCGGGAAACTGAGACGGAGCCATGGGTTGATTTGTTCGGAAAAAGAGTACAAGCATTGCAAGCAGAAGACGTCCTCTTTGGCCAAAGAGAGAAGCGAGGAATCGGAGAATTGTTGAAGGTTGTAGACGAGGTGTTTGAAGCCGAGTTTTTCAAGAGTATTCCAAAAGGCAACGATTTTCATCGAAGGGAAAGGGTCGAAATTAAGGGTTAGAAGTCTAGAATATGCGTTGCAGTCGATGCTGTGAAAATCTTGAAGTTGTTGGAGGGAAAGCTGTGAAGGCGATGCCATGGCTGCGAGAAAGAGAGAGATATTAACTGCAAAATCAAGAAACTGAGAATTCAGAGCAAATTCAAAGTACTTATATACAAAGAAAGAAATCAAAAAAAATTGACCGTTAATCAGAAAATTAAAGCCATGTGCTGGCTGAGAAAGGCGGTGGCACTCTCCTCATTACAGCTCGCTAAATTTAAGTTAAGGCCCTTAAGGGGAGATATTTTCACTTGCATGGATGTAAATTTCAAATTTTACTTTCTAACTCCCCATAATTTATCTAAGATATACTTGTGTACGAGAAATATGAAACTGAATCCCATCTGAAATTAATTTTTTCGATTTAATTCGATTTAACTCAACATCTTATTTAAATAATAACAATTGTTTTTTTAAGTAATTAATTGGTAAAATTTTGTTACTATGCGAGCATAATTTTGATCCAAGTTATGAACATACACTATAATAAAACAAAATAAATACAAATTGGTCCGAAGTTGGAATCTAAACATACACGATAATATCTGAACTAGACATTTCCTTCCATGTTGACACTTAAAAAAAATTAGTTCGAAGTTGGTATTTGAACCTTTTTTTCAATTCATGGTTTTAATACTTAATGAAATTAGGTATATGATGTCTTTGTATCATGAACAAATAGAGGCGTGGCATGTGACATTGAATTTTATTGACTTGCACTTTTTTTCTTTTGTACCATCCATTTTAATTCAATTTTCGGTTGGAGAGGAGACCACAAGCAAGAAAGGACCGGCAGCTAGGGTTTATTTCAGAGAAAGTTTTAAAGATATAGGGTGAAAGGGGATAAATTTTGAGAGAAAGAGGTGAAAATGAGAATAAAAAAGTTCATGAGACAAATTTATAGCTTTTCTAAAGTTTATGAGTTAAATTGAAAATTAACCTGTTAAGAACTGAGAAGGGAACGAGAGAAAAGATTGTATATAAAAAAGTGATAGATTTCAAGGGGAGTATTTTCCGAGTGTTTTCATGTCATAGCTCTTTACAACAACTTATTTAAATACAAGGTGCCTTAAGTAAAGGACAAAATATGTTAGGGTCTTTGGAGGCCTTCTCTCCCTCACACCCCAGCATAATTCCTGAATCTGTGCCAGCTTGTCATTTCCTTCCTGGGTCTGCTCCTGTATGACATTCTATGATGGCTCAACTGTCTCAGCCATATCATTACCTTCCTCCATAACATTACCATCCTCTTCAATAGAAATCTTCTGCTCAAAGTTCGCATTAGTTTTCTGTTTCTCAGGGTCCCCCATCAATAGAGGAAATGGAATAATCTGCTGGGTAGGCTGTACGCGACAGGGTTTGAGCTGGGATATGTAGAAAATGTGGTGATTTCTCATAGAATTTGGAAACTTCATTTTATAAGCTACTGCTCCCACCTTCTTTTCAATTTGATATGGTCTAAAGAAGCATGGACTAAGCTTTTGTTTTCTTCTCAATCGAAGTGAGAGTTGTCGATACGGCCACAATTTCACAAATGCCCAACTTCCTATTTCCAGCTCTTGTTCTCGACGATGTTGGTCAGCTTGGTTCTTCATGCGAACTTGAGCCTCCCACAAGTTCTTCTCTAGCATTCGAAGTATCTATAACCCCATTGACCCGGTCTAACCAATCTACCGACTCGAGCGAGTTACACGGGGATTATCGAAGAAAACATGTGAAGGTTTCCCTCAATAACCAACTCTTTTTTTTTTCTTTTACCTATGGTGATCATACATACAACGGAAGATGATACGACGAAAACCAACTTCGATTCAATTCACGAAAATACGATAACTAGGATTAGGGACTATTTTGCAAATTTTCTAAAATTATAATCCAACTTCACAATTAACCTTACTAATCTTTAATTAAGTCCATTTAAAACATACATGTGGGATTTCTTCTCAAACTAAGCTCATTTGTATCATCGATTAAGCATTGCCAATATTTATGGACCAAAATGTAAAACTATAAAAATATAAGGACTTACTTAAAATTAGATTTATCAATCCTCAATTAATCAGGTTCCAGGCATACATATCAAATTCCAGCTTAAACTGGTCATCCAAACTCATCAAATTGCATATATAACAACAAAGGACCAAAATATAACTTTAGAAACTATTTTTCAACACTACAGATGAGTCCCCGCAATAAGTTTCGAAACACTCCCTTAATGATTTCAAAACCTGGGCTCTAGTAGCCAAATTTGGCCTCCTGGTTTCGAAACCTGAGGCCTGGTTTCGAAACCTGTCTGCAGGTTTGCAAAATCTGCTCATTCGAAATAGTATGATACCTTCCTAAACACATTCGAATTAATCTCAAACACCATTTAAGACTCAAGCATCCATATCACAGCAGTCATACAACGTCATATCAACCAACGACCGCCTCAATATAAAAGCGTAAGCATTGCGACAACAAAGGAAAACCTATAGGCATGATTTCTACCCAACATGCTTGTAATTCTCGACAACCCCCAAATCAAGCATAATCAAAACATCAAAGGCCATTTAAAAGTCTTATAAACCAACATAATCTCGTATCAAACCGAGAAGTTCAAAAGACACACTCACATTCCATTATTAAACCCATATTGCCCTTATTACGTATTAGTCTAATAACGGAAATCATACTTGAGCAAATACACTTCTTGGAACTCTTTCTGTTGCCTCCTCACTTCCTTTGAAAAGCTACTTCTCTACATTGTTGAAAAAGGAGAGCGTAAGCATAAATGCCTAGTGAGGGTCGCTCAAATAAAACAATCAACAATGCATTTAAAAATCATTTGTTTAAAACCATTCTTCTAACATCATGCTCAAATCATCTCATGCTTTACTTCTCTTCCAAAACAAGTTTGATAAATCGTCTCTAAAACATATATCATGAATCTCATGCATTTACCTCAATGCAAAACCTCGATTTAAGCCATTCATGCTTACTTATCAAGTAGCAAAGCTTAAAGAGAAGTCTCATGTATAAAGCACATTATGCAAAATCTATTTACAAACTATGATACATTTAAATCTCATATATAGGCATTAAAGGTGACCTTTGAAAACCATTTGTAAACCATAAACCACTTTGTTCTCAAATCATGCTTAACTACCAAAGCATTTCTTCATTTATAAATCATGTTTAACTACCCAAGCATTTTCTTATTTACAAATCATGCTTAACTACCCAATAATTTCTTCATTTGTTTTCCAAAATGTAAAACCTATGTTTGATTTTGATATAACAAAGTATGTTAAGGATTAAATTGAAAACTTGAAATAGTTTTTTAAGTCCATCAAATGATTTATAAATCATCAAGGTTTTAATCTAATTTGAAAAACTCAAACTCCAAATATTTTCTAAGTGTTCCAAGGCCAAAGTAATGAAAAATGTTCAGGCGTATCGATACGCTTCCAGTCGTATCGATACCTTTTTTACAAGTTTGGCTACTGGAAAAACGCATTTCGATACGCTCCTAACCGTATCGAAACAGTGTATCAAAATAGATTGAATCTATATCGATACGCTCCCTCTATAAAAACTAAAGGAGTTTGAATGGCGTACCGATACGGTTCCACCCGTATCGATACGGATTTTATGGAATTTTAAAATCGAAAGCCTTTAATGTTTTCGACCGTTGGTGTCAGTTGTTAGGTAACCGAAATTTAAAGTGGTAGTTGTCCCGTACCGATACGCTCCTTGCTGTATCGATACGAAAACTTCAAGTGAGCTATGTTGAATTAATTGCATCGATACGGATGTTCTCCGTATCCAAACGGTCCATGTCCTGTACCGATACGCTTACACGCGTATCGATACGCCCTCTTGTTATTGTGCAACGGCTTTTTTTGTCTTGAGACAGGTATCGATACGGGTCCTCGTGTACTGATACGGTAAGCTGCATAAGTGCATTTATGGTGGAAAGAGAGGGTCCCAACGGCTATAATCAATACCCTAATCACCCAAACGGCTAGAATTGATAGAGAATGTATAAATTGAAGCTAATTGAAGACCAGCAACAACTATTGCATCAAAGATAAACATCCTAGCAAAAATCGAAGCACAATGTGCTTATTTTCCAATCTCTTGTAAACCCCAAATTGTGTAGTGTTCAATTCTGATCTTATTATCAAATTTGGGTTGAGTGTTTGTACTTAAACGAACAATCTTGTATTGAGAGATATCTTTCTTGCCTTTAATTCTTCTTTGTACTCTTGTGAGGGTTTGGTCAAATTTTGGGTAGAAAATTTGACAGGTATTGTAAAGGTTACCTCCTAAGCCTTGAAAAGGGGAAGAAAAATTAGTGGATTGTTGGAAATCCTTAGTGGTAGCTAAGGTAGTGGATGTAGAGTTCATTTGGAACTTGAACCACTCTAAAATAGAGCCCGACGAAATCGTGTCAAAGATGTTCGATCATTTCTCAACAATCGTCAACGGGCTAAAAGGTTTTGGAGAGATAATCCCGGAAGACAAACTAGTCTAGAAGCTACTCTACTCACTTCCCGAGTCTTGGGATGGTAAGAGAACCGCCATCATTGAGGCTAAAAATTTAAAGACACCCAAGCTTGATGAGCTAGTGGGTTCCCTTCTAACTCATGAGATAATGAAGCAAGGAAGGGAAGATGAAAAGAAAAAGGAAGAGAGAAGAGTGGAGAAGCTAGAGGTAGAAAAGAAGAAGAATATAGGAGTAGCTCTCAAAGCTTCACTACATGAGGAGAGCACTTCTATTGAGGAGGATGACCTACAAGAATTGACTATGATAGCCAAAAGGTTCTCACGGTTTATGAGTTCCATCTCCTCTCAGATCCAACTTGGATTTCTTATGGTTTGGAAATCTCTCTTTACGCAAGTACAACCAAACCCAATCTCCTGGTTCAAAGATAATGTGGTGTCGGCCCTTGTTGACCTTTGCAGCAAGGTTTTCATATGTTTTCTCCATCCTTTGTTGTAACACCTCTTAACCGGTTTATGAGATAAAACGAATTAAGACATGTTACTAAACAAACAAAGGAGATAGCATTCAAATTCTAATGGATAAAACATAAAGCTGATTAAAGAATGACTAAGACCATCCAGGAGATATCGTACCAATTTTTTCTTCAACTATTCATAAGGTTAGCCTTATAAATCGGATACTTTATAACTAAGTCATACTTGATCTTTTGATTAAGGCATATTTTTAATTTAATTAATGATACTTAACGTACAAGGACCTTAGTTTGACAAAGCTCATGTCTTATAATTTAAGGACTTTGATTAGAAAAAAAAATCATTTGTTATTATCCAAGAATCAAGATTTTGATACGGAATCACTTTAACTAGAGAAAAGAATTAGCTTACTTTAATAGTTTGTAGCAATAAGGAGTTCTAGTTTGAAAACCAGACATATTATAAATGTAAGGGGGATTCGTCTGCATCCTTAGGTTATTTAAAATTATATTGGCTATCTTTATGTAGTTCTTTCAATTGATTTCACTATCAAGATTATGGCATGCTTATTAATTAAAATACTCAAACTACCTTAAGCATAGAACAAACAACACAACCGAATACCTAAAGCCCTCAAACCAATCTAATTTAACCAAGCATATTTGAACAACTATCAAACCACTCATATTCTACTAGAATAAGATATTCAAACTTTTAAACATACCAAAATACCCTAATTATTAACCAACTAACTATGCGTGCA
The DNA here is from genome assembly GCA_030270665.1 of Hibiscus trionum. NCBI lineage: Eukaryota > Viridiplantae > Streptophyta > Magnoliopsida > Malvales > Malvaceae > Hibiscus > Hibiscus trionum. The sequence continues at coordinate 30,266,218 of BSYR01000026.1, read as the reverse complement.
CATACCATGTATGATCATTCATCAAAATCCACAATAACTCCTTCAAGATAGGCATAATACTCAAAATATATCCACACAATCAACCACCAAATTATTCAAATGGCCTTTACATCACTTACAATGCTTATAAGCATTGTATTCAAAACTAAGGAAATTCTAGATGCATTATATAGTACAACCAAACTAGGAGTTCTATAAAAGGATGTCAAAACATACATTTTTGGCTTGTAATCTTGACCGAACTTGATATACAACTGCTATCGAAACCTCACCCTAAAACATAATCGAAGCAAACAAGTAAGCATTCACTTAGTGAGGTAGTAAGAGGGTACTTTGTAAACATTATATTACAAAGAAACTTAGAGTTAACAAGGCTATCAATTCTAATTAGAATTTAATCAATTCATAACAAATTCGATTACTACCAGCCATAGTTTTATGGATGTAAAAAGATCATTTGATATCATGTATCAAGTTACCATATGATTGTCTAATATACAAGTTTTCCTACCAATATTAAGCATAATATCTTATCTTTTAAAAGAGAGAACTAAATAATGCTTAGTTAAGTCTTACTTGTCGTACAAACAATTAAATGGCTTAATAATTTACATAGTATTTTCAAGCTTATTCAAATTTTATAACTTCGGTAAATCAAGTAGTCTAGGTACTCGAATCCCCGACTAAACTGTCGCCAAAATAAAGTATTGGCCAACCCTCTTACTGTTTCCAAATGATCAACATCGCATCCCTCCTACTGTCACCACATAAGGACCGTAGTCCTTCCCAAACACGAGCTCAACCGGACTCTATGGCATGCCAACTATACCTATGACATACTAGAAATCAAGGCTTTTGTATATCATGTTATATCATATTCAAAGGTGAGTTTTAGCTCTATATTCACATAAACAAAGTGAGCATAGCTTTACAGTTTCTCTTCACCAACAACATGACATACACAGTTTATAGAATATAACACATGATTCATTAAAAAATTCATAATAAAGTTAGCATAACTTATCGTACCGAACAAATAGGTACTTACCTTTCAGTCAATAATCAATTTCAAGACTCAATTTAACTCAAGGTAACAACAACATATTTAAAACAATTTCAATGGCTCGGGAAGGGTTCTACCCCTTCCCAAGACATTAAACTACACTCCAGATTTTTGCAAGGTAGTTGGTATCTTTAATTATGTTCCTCGATGTCCTTTCTGTGGCCTTGTCTTTCCTAGCTCTTTCTTCTTGCCCTTGGTTTTGCTCTAAGGGAGACATAAATGAGAAATTCTTATTCAAAGTCTAACTTTATCACTGATTTCATTTAAGCAATACATATACACATGCATTCACTTGATTCATGGAAGCACATAAATTTGATATACTATCTCATATCAGTCAAATGAGTCCTAATTTCAGTTCACTTAACTCCACACAGCAAACCATTTTAATTCACAAAACTGCCCTATTTTTATCTTGCAAAGCAGTCCTTAATTTAAGTTTACAAAACATCCCCCTTTAAATCACAAAACAGTCCTCATTCATATTGCAAAACATCCCATGTTTTAAGTTTACAAAACAGTACATTTAAACCACAAAACAGTCCCTATTCATTTTGCAAAACAACCCGTGTTTAAAGTTTACAAAACAGTCCCTATTCATTTTGCAAAACAGTCTCTGCTTTAAGTTTACAAAACTGTCCATTTAAACAACAAAACAGTCCCTATTTTAAGTTTACAAAACAGTCCATTTAAACCACAAAACAATCCCTATTCATTTTGCAAAACAGTCCATGTTTTAAGTTTACAAAACAGTCCATGTTTTACTCAATTATCTTCATTTGGCTACTAGCAAGCAATGTGACCATATAATTCAAGATTCTAGCACAAGCTAACAATTGTTTAAGATTATCTACAAATTCTTAACACATGACATGATCATGGGAAACATTATTGGCTTCAATCGAACAATCCAATCTAACACAACAACAATCAGACACATTGCTAAAAACGTTTAATACCTTAAACCTTTCTACAATTTCACAAAGGATTTCAAAGCTACCCCTAACTAAAATTCCTTCTACAATTCACAATAGAGTATAGCAATTTAAATCATACAATTCAAATGGCTTAAATTCTTATCCTAAGATCATTCTCAATCAAGTCTAGTAACAACAATGCTCATAAGGTGATTATAGCTAAAATTCAACTTTAAAGAAGGGAAGTGAATTCCTTATCCCTCACTATGCTATTCGAATGAAATCCTTAAGATTAATCCAAGATTTTTGAAGCTCAATCAACAAATTTTTTATTAACAAGATCTATCTTTCTCTCTCCCTCTAAACCGTGGAGGTTCGGTGGTCTTGGGAAGAAGATGATAATGCTTCTTCCTCCTTCCCAATTTCGAGGCTTCCCCAACACATGCCTCAAAATTTTACATGACATGTGTATAAGCCCTCAAGCAAAATTTCTTTAGCATGCAATTCTTAGATTTTACATAGCATTCGGTTCAGTTCTTTTTATCATTAGCTACCCACATTTTCCTTTTCTTTAATTTGATCCTAAGCTCCCTAATTATATTTCTAGATTTTTCTTAAAACAAATCGAAACTATTTGACTAGTATTCAAAATATTAGCATACTTCTAAACCAGTATTTGGTGTATTACAAATCTCCTCCCCTAAAAGAAAATTTGTCCTTGAATTTACCTAAGATAAAAAGACGAGAATATTGATCCTTTATGGTTACCTCAGGTTCCCAAGTAGCCTCTTTATATTTTTGATTCTTCCATAGTACTTTCACAAGAGGGACATACTTTTTACGAAGTCTTTTAGTTTCACGATCTAGGATTTGGATTGGTTCTTCTTCATTAGTTAGATCTGGATTAAGTTCTACTTCTTCAGGTTCTAATATATGGGAGGGATCTGATTGATATTTACGAAGCATGGAGACATAGAATACATTATGGATCTTGTTGAATCACTAGGAAGAGCCAAACGATATGCAACATTGCCAATTTTCTCAATGATCTTGAAAGGTCCAATGAAACAAGGGCTAAGCTTTCCTTTCTTCCCAAATCTGAATATTTTTTTCCACAAAAAGACCTTCAGAAATACTTGATCTCCCATTGCAAATTGTATATCTCTTCTTTTAAGGTTAGCGTAAGATTTTTGCCTATTAAAGGCTTCTTTTAATCTACTATGTATATTGTTTATTTGCTCTTCAGTTTCTCTAAGGAGTTCAAGTCCTAAAACCTTGCTCTCTCCCAATTCCGATCAGCACAGGGGAGCTCTAAACTTTCTTCCATATAATGCTTCAAATGGGGCCATTTGAATGGATGTCTGGTAGCTATTGTTGTAGGTGAACTCAACCAATGGTAAGGATTTCTTCCAATTCTTCCCAAGGTCGATCACACAAGCACGAAGCATATCCTCTAGGATCTGAATTATCCTCTCTAATTAGCCATCAGTTTGGGGGTGAAAGTTGTACTGAGATTGATCCTGGATCCTAAATCCCTTTGCAAAGAATTCCAAAATCTAAATGTAAATCGAGGGTCTCGATTGAGATTATTGATGTAGGAACACCATGCAAACGAATGATCTCCCTGATGTTCAGCCTTAACCTTTTGACAAGTTAGACACTTAGATACAAACTCTATAATAGCAGACTTCATTCCTGGCCACCAGTATAACTCCTTCAAGTCTCTATACATCTTTATCGATCCGAGATGAATCGAAAAGGGACTACTATGAGCTTCCCGAAGCATTTCCTTCTTGAGGATTTCATCATTGGGTACACAAACTCTATTTTAAAAATAGAGTAATCCTTCAGGCTTTAGAGAGAAATCTGGATTAGGCTCATCTTTTAATTTAAGCAAAATGCTTTGTAGCTCGGGATCTGAATGATGGAGGGCCCTTTCTTCAGTTTCCACCTCCATATCGATACTCGATTTCTTGGAAGTAACACCACTCCATAATGTTATAGCCTTGCACTACTCGTTGGCATGACAATTCCCTTCCCGTGGTGTGACTTTATTATCAATAGGAAGTGTTCCTTGTGGTCGAGAGTTAAAGGCACTAGAAAGTTTCTCAATCTGAGTTTAACAGCAGTCAAAGTTGCATCATGGCATCATTTTTGTTAATATAATCTTTGAGTAAAGACTCGAGAAGACGTTGGTCCAGATTAATCAGTTGAAGTTTGTCCTTGTTGCAATAATCTAGGTTGTTTCTCTTGTCAGTACATAGGTTGCTGGGAAAGCCAATTTTAGTTCTAATAAGCAGGCTAAGTAGACTGTTGTTGATTGTAGTCTCTTCAACCCCGACATTCGCATATCCATAGGATAGGTTGGGATGAGTCCTCTTGCAAGGGTTGTATATGTTCTCATAGACATTAGTGTCCATATGGTTAGAATTTCCCATGTAGCATAGTAATTCGGGATTCCATGTGCATTAATCATACGAGTGTGGACCTTCACTAAAAATGAAAAATATTGTAGATGTCTACACTGCTTACACTTGTCTTGGTTACTACATATGTTTTACCATCTATCTCAATGATGATAGTTGCTTAACAAGTGCGGACAAGGCTTCATCATCATGCATGGTGCTACCAACCATTTTTTCTTACGATATTCTCGCAGTAGGAATCTGAGAAGCATTTTGAGCAATCCTTTCAATAATTTCAAGAGCTTTAGCATAGCTCTTTTCAAGTAGAGTTCCATTAGCTGAGGCATCAAAAACCATCCTATCTTAAATTGGAACATTTAAAGTGTAAAGACTAATTTAGTATGAGGGTCATAGTTTGAGGATGTGTGGTGCAATTAACTCAATTTACTTTAGACTTAATGAGCTAATTGCTTTAGGGGTCCTCCAATTATCAGAGTTTACGAAAATTATAATCATATCTTAACATTTTTTTTAACAAAATGACTTAAAATCCCTAAAAGTTAGGGATTTGAAAAAAATGAAAATTCCAAATTTAATATTTTTATTTTAGGGGTATAAAAATCGAGTTGTGACAATTTTATCCAACTTAGTTAATCAAATTAATCAAAATTGATTAAAATTTTCAATTTATTTGATTTGATAATTGTCTTGTTTAGTCGATTTAATCGGCTTTTTGCTTACCACTACATTTGATATTTGAGGTTCAAGAGGTTTGCCAAGATCCAAAGTTCGAAGGACAATAGGTCTTTACTCGGTGATACACACTCCAAGTTGAGAGACTAATTTTGTACCTCAGTACTTGTTGAGTACTACTCGATAAAACTATCCCCTAGAAGAACATCAAGCAGATGGACAATTCCCTAAGGATCGACCCTGGAGTTTTCTAGTGTCTTTATTACCATTTTATGCTTTTAGACTGCTCTCAATTGATATTAGTGAACCTTGAACTAGCTAGGACCACATCCAAACACATTCTAAAGACGAATCCAAATTTACCCTGCTATACCATACGTGTTCATAACTCTATGAGGCTTTCCAACCTAGAAAGTTATATAAGGGATAAAAAGGTTTTTTTGTTTAGATTTACATTATCAATTGATATCATATTGCAGGACGATAATAGAAAATACTAAGCGAATTAGAAAAAAAAAAGTTAATAGTCAGTGATAGAGGCATGAATTAAGATTAGAGGGACGAAGTATAATTAACCATAGAAAATTAGGGACAAATATTAAATGAATAGAAAATTAAGGTCCAAATAGATAAAATTTTCATTATAATTTTAGTAAAAAAATGGATGAAATACACTAGAGGTCACTTAGTTATAGGTTTAGTAACAAACAGATCAAATTTCTTCTAAATTAACAATTCAGTCACTCAATTATAGGATTAGGAACAAACATATCACTTTTCTTTTAAAAGTAACAATTCAGTCGTAGGTTTGTTCTTAAACCTATAATTGAGTGATTGAATTGTTACTTTTAGAAGAAAAGTAACATATTTGTTACTAAATCTATAACTAAATAACATCTAGCGTAAATTAAAAAAGGGTAAACTACATAAATGGTCCCCCGACTATCAGAAGTTACAAACTAGTCCCTCGACTTAAAAAAGTAACAAATTGGTCCGACGACGTTAAAAATTTAACGGTTGATGCTGTGGCAGTTAATATAAATTGATATAATTACGTAACTAGCCCTCAAGTTCTACACTTATTTTAATTTGACCCTAATTATAAAAAATGAACTCGCATAATTTTTATAATCTATCAATTTAGTCCATCTTCTTTTCCATTTCACCTCACCTTTAATTCTTCAATTCATTTTCACCCCAAGAAATTGAAAAATATATGAACTAGGCTTGTGAAATTTCTCCTCTTACTATTAGTTATTAAATTTAAATTATAGAGCTTATGCCACAATAGTCATGAAGAATATAGAAATGAATCGGCAAATCCCTTGCTAGATACATCAACTTGGGATCAAATCCCATGTTCATTATAGGGTAATGGTTTTCAATGAATGACAGAACACAACCTATTATCACATCATCCAACCACTGGTTCAGATAAAAAAACAAGGGATAGATGAGAAGTGAAACTGAACTCAGAACATATAAAACTGGTATTGAGCTTAGTATTTAAGCAATTTGGTGTAATAACAGGTGAAATAAAAGTAAATATCCACTTGCATCAAACTAGAATGTTACTAGTGTTTCTATGGTATTGAGCTTAGTATATTTTCAAAGGGAAGAAAAGGGCTCCCAGTTTTTACTAGTGTTTCTATGGTTGCATCTAGGAGCTGCAAGTAGTCATGCAAGGTTAGTTTTTATACCTTCAGCCTTATGAAAATACTTGATAAGTACAATTTCAAAAAATTCTTTTCAAGTTCCCAGTGGAAATCCATTATCTTTTAAATGAATTCACCATGGTACTTCTTCGGAAGAAAGACTTCTTAATTGGTTATTGAAACATATGAGATTTACTTTGAGCTAAAACTGTCAAAACTAAGTCAAGATAAACACTCAAGTAAAAATACTACTACAAGTGGATCCACCCCACCACCATGTCCCTAGAACCATTAGCACTACTGCAGCCACCTTATGGCTACTGCTACCCAACCATTATGACTAGTGCTGCCAATGAAAGTTACACGAAATAACAGCTTTTGCACTATTGTTACCTTTTAATATCTCATTTTCCCACAACACAAAACATAGATGCATATAACATAAGAATCAACTGCCAAGATAATGGCATCCTGTTTTCAGAATTAACTGGATGATAGTATTAGGTCACAAGCTACCAAACTATACGTTGAACAAAGCTGAACAACATCAACTGCTAGACAATTCATTGTTTTATTTGAAAAGAACGGTTTGAGGTTGAAACCCTAGTTTATTATAATTATGCGGGACAATTTTTTAGAATTAGGGGTGAAAATGAATTGAAGAATTAAAGGAGATGAGAAATAGAAAAGAAGATAGACTAAATTGATAAATTATTAAAATTATGTGAGTTAATTTTTTAGAATTAGGATCAAATTAAAATAATTGTAGAACTTGAGGGCTAATTACGTAATTATATCAATTTATATTAACTGCCATGTCAGCAGCCGTTAAATTTTTAACGACATCAGACCAATTTGTTACTTTTTTAAAGTCGGGGAACTTTTTGTAACTTCTAATGCTCGGGGATGTAAAAAATTAGAACATAGTCGGGGGACCATTTATGTAGTTTACTCAAAAAAATTGGGGCCTAGCCCAAACACAACTATAGCATGTTGGGTTGTTCAAATCTGGGTACCCAGATCGTCGGGTAGTTCTATGGCCGTCCTGTGTTCCGTCCCGGGTGTTGTGAGTACCCGTTAGTCGGGTACCCGAAAATGGCAGGTAGCCAAAAAATCGAGTATTTGGGTACCCAAATATAAAAATATTTTATTAGTTTGATATAAATATATATATATATATTAGTTTAATCTAAAAATATGTATTTATTAAATATAAAAATATAAAAAATTTAAGATTTTTTATTAGTTTAATATATATATATATATATATTGAATATAAAAATATTAATTTCAAATATATTCGAGAACCCAGATAAATTAGGTATCCGAAAATTCCTAAAGGCTCGACCCGAAAAATGACGGGTCGGATATCTAACCTGTGCAAAAGAAAATTTCAAATGAATACTTATTTATTTATGTTAGGGTAGTTGAGTAGTCGAGTTGAATTAGTTAAATCGGGTGTTTTTAAACACCCTAATAGCATGGTCTCTTTGGCAGTTGCATTAAATTATAGTAATAATATTTTGTGGCCAATTCAATAAATTAATTAATTTCACAATTCGGCTTGTAATTACTTTGGGGTTTTCTAATTTGATTCTCCCCTTTGCCTAGGATGTGCACGGGACATGGCGGGGCGGGTTTTGGCCGCCCCAACCCTGTCCCGATCTATAAGCCTTTAAATTTGATTCTATTTTGTTCTAGATTAAAATATTAGTTTATCCGTCCACCTCGATATACCAACTCTTAAATTTGATCCCGAATCGACTCGACCCGAAAAATTAAAAAAAAATAATTTTCGACGACGATAAATGTTAAATCCGATCAATCCACCATTACGACTACAAAACTTATATAAAAATCAATTTTAAATTACCCACATGAAAAATTACATATTTAAAAAATAAACTTGAACCATTGACCGTCAGAATCAGATATATTAAAACTTCTGACCGGATTAAATTGGAGTACTCCGAATCGGTTCGGGTTAATTTGCAATCCCTACCTGTGCCACCCACCTTCTCTTTCTATATATCCAACTGTCTTCCTTTTCCCAATTCCCACACCACAGTTAGCTTTCACCCACAAAAAATGGCAGCTAAGCAGACAGTAGCAATTATTGTTGCCACCCTCTTTGCACTGACATTATTTAACGGCGCGACGGGACAGGCAGCGGCACCTGAGCCGGCGGCCGTGGACTTGGGGCCATCAGCTGAGGCGCCGACGCCGGATTGTTTCACGAACTTGTTGAACTTATCGGATTGCTTGACGTTCGTGGAGGCAGGGAGCAATGTGACGAAGCCGGACAAAGCATGCTGTCCGGAGCTGGCGGGGCTTGTGGAGAGCAGCCCACAATGTTTGTGCAAATTGTTAGATAAGAAGGCAACTGCTGAGTTTGGGATCAACATTGATACGAAGAGAGCTCTGGATCTTCCCTCTGTCTGTAATGTTTCCACTCCTCCTGTTAGTCTCTGCTCAGGTGATCCATCCTAACACAATATAGCATGATTTTTTCTATCCGTTTTGATTTTTAATTTGAGATCTGGTAGAATAAAAAACAAAAAAGGAGTTAATCAATTTTTACCAATATTAGATTAGATTATCTTTTAGAAAGTTGTGTACTGTCCCCCCCCCCCCTTAAATTTTAGGGTTAATTTTACTACACATCCTTCAATTTTGATCTAAACTTTGAATTGATCCTTAAACTGAAAAATATTTTTAATTAAGTTCTTAAAGTATTAAGGTCTTAAATGTTCAGTCAAAATCTAATGTGTAATATTTTTAAACACATGATTCAAGTTTCGGTACAAACTGTACCTATATTTGTTTTAAATGATTCACGAGCTCACTCGTTGGCCTTTCATTAAGACAGTAGCTAAGAAAGTTGTAAGGATTCTCCTACAAAATCATGAAGATGGTTTCAACTTTAAAATGAATACTAATATTTTTTTTATGTTAAAAATGACATATGTGGGATTTTATTCTAAATCAGTAAAATTCTTAGAAAAATACAATTGAGGGGTCCTTGATTTAGTCAATGATTGGATTGTGGCCATCTTCTTTTATGAGATTTCGTTTTCGAAACGGATAAAATCGTGGGAATGTCTTTATGTATGTAGCAGACAATATCTCTTCGTGTTTATAGATGACTGAAATGAATAACTGAGATTAACTCTTTACTTTACTTTTAGTGTGCGCATGACTTCGATTTAATTCTGCCAAGGATATATGAGTTGTAAAAAGAAGAAAAAACAGTAGATAAATTTGATTTTCTAATAGACTAAGTTGATCCATCTTTACACAAACAAAAATTTGAGTAACCAAATCAACTTTAATATGGTAGGTTGATTTTGTTTTGAATTGAGAACACGGTTATTGGTTAGGTATAATTTTTTATTGAGGGTTGGTATAATTAGATTGGATATAGTAGTAATTATTAATTAATATAAATAAAAGCGTATAATTTACTTGTTTTAGTCGCACACGTCTACTCAAAAAATTGTTTGTTTCCATTGTTACAGTTATCAATGGAGCTCCAACAATGTCACCAGGTAACTTAAGTTTGTAATATTAATATTTATTTTGTTGAGTTTACAATATTAAGCAATTTATTTATTTTGCATTCTGGAATGAAATGAAAAAAAAAATTGTTCAGGTGGTGCCCCGGCGGGCAGCCCTTCAAATGGAAACAGCAATGGAGTTCCAAAAGGGTCGGTGGTTGCCTTCGCATTAGCTTCTGCCATTTTACCCATACTTTTTGGGATTTATTATATTCCATTAATTTAAAGCAGTACATCTCATAGATCTGGCTATCTCCTTTGTTTACTCCATGTATTGGTATTTTAAGAATTAAATGATTTTCATATGTTTGGGCTTAACAATGACGTCATTAATTTAGAATTTTAAGATAACATGCCTTTTTTTTCTGAGTAAGGCTGGAAAAAAACCAAAAAAATTGGAAATTTTGATTTTATTTTTTGTTCACCTTTCGGTTTCTCAAGAATTTATCTTGACTAATTCAGGTAAACTTACATTGCACATATGGCTTAAGTAGGTGAATCTTTTGGCGAGAATTTCTTTCATATACATTGTCTCGAACTCGAAACTTATTTAAATGATATCAAACTACTTATCATTTGTACCAACCATAGTTATCTGAAATTGAGAACGGCCCATCGTACGACGTTCTGAGAACGATGACCTTAATCAGAGAACAAATCACGTCCCACAATGATACGGGACACGATTAGAACGCATGACGTGGTCTTAACTGTGAGGAGTTGCAGAAATGAAAAAAAAAAATAATAGAAAAGGAGGAATAAGCCCTATTATAAAAAATACATAGTTTAAGTATTTATTTTGTACTTAAGCTAAAAAAAAGCTCTATTGTTTTATTTTATATGGTAATGAAAAAAGAGAGAACATCATGTGAGCCTTTGGTAATTAATATCTGACATAGCATGGACAATCAATGAAGCATAAATCCTGACACTTGATTTACGCAAGCAATCCAACGATCAACAATAGTCTGACTCTTGGTATTCGCGTAAAATTAATTATTGGCGGCTACTGTTCAGCACCTTATTTAAATGTACTTTATTATTGTAATATTCACTTTTGGTCATAATATCTAATGGATTTTATTATTGTAATATACACTTTTATTTAATATAATACTGGATTTTTTATTTTATATTTGGGCTTAAAACAATAATATTTAATAAATATTAATAATAACAATAATATTTATTTAATAATACTAGTCGTACCGGATTCGGTAAGGTGTCGTTTCACGTTTCGTATCATATTACGTTTGGAGTAACTATAGTACCAACACTGTTTGTGAAATTTTGATTTTATTAAAATCACCTGATCATTCTTTTTCATGTCATTTATATAGTGAGGTTAAAACAACTTTCAGGTAACCATTCATAAAAAATTATGACACGTAAAAAAGAGAGTAAAGTGGGTTTGGATCATGGACAATTTTTAATTTGAACCAAACCGTCATCACCTTCATTTCGCGAGTAAGAAAAGAGCAAAGGGAAAAAATTTTCAAATTGCAGTATTTACATGACAGATTAACATATGGAATTCCATATTTTCCATTCTCTTTCACTTGGGACTGCTATCAAGTACAATCAGCTTATGGCTGACCCGCAGTTTCCCAGGAAAGTTACACCAGGGAGGGGATTAAGTAACAAAGAAAAATCATTGACGATGGGGCACTGAAGTGTGAACCAGATCATGGATCGTAGTTGGACGACAAATGTTGGAGAGAAGTTCTTGACCCGACCATGTTGACTCAGCAAGCAATGAGTTAACTTGAGGTGTTGGGTTATAGAGATCCCACCATACATTTGATGAAACAGGGTTGCAGGCCATATCTGAGGTGATGCATCCAATCTCTGCACCGTACAAACCAAGCCCGCAGCAAGCATTCTTTGCATCCTCAAACCCTGTTTTTCGTCCCACATTTAGAACTATGTTAATGTAAAAAAGGAAAAGAATAAGGATTCATTCATACCAAAGAAATGGGGATAAGATATGATCTTCTTGAGTCCTTGGAAAAGATCACAAAAGACAATATGTGCATCGGGCAACTCTTCATTGAGCCTAACAATGCTGTCTTCCAGCCGTACATTATACTTCAAAACCACTTCATTTATGTCCTCAACACACCCCGTTGCTTTTGCAATTGCATCACCAGTGTGCCATTGGAAGAATGAACTCGGGGCACATCCCAAAGGCAATATCCCCATTACCACTACTTTTCTCACATTCATATCATACAAGTTCATCATGGCATGTACCATTTGGTTAACCAGAATGTCAGCAAACATATGGTCGTTGTAATGAGGCATTACACCCGAGAAATTGCGGAGAAAGAGATCTATGTAGTCATCTTTGCCGAAGGAGAGGTAGAATATGGAGGATCTGATGAATCGGCGAGAGCTTTCGTGGCCGAGTTGCAGTTGCAATACTTGAATTGTCTCGAACACTTGCCTTAACTGGTGGTTAAGAGACTGGTGGCCGAGGCTGCTGGCACTAAGGATCGTGGCATGGGCTGCACCGTAGTTGACACCGCTCAGCAAGCCATCGATGGTTCCGTTCTGGACGTAGAACGGCTGGGCGTATGGTAAACCCATTTTATTAGCTGCACGCATTTGGCATTAGAATTTCAAGAAAGGGGGTTTTCAAGAACCGAAGAAATAAAGCAAGAAATTAGAAAAGAGGGAAGTGGTTGGTTACCAAGAAGGTAGGGAAGAAGGATGGAATTGGAGCCATTACAAGGGAGCAAAGAAAGATTTAAATGGAAGATTGGGTAAAATAGAGTGTTGGCTCCACAATCCACTGAAGAATCACCCAACACGTACATGGCTGATACGTTCCGGCTTGTTTCCTCTTTACCCATTGCAAACTTGGTGATTCCCATTGAAACGATTGCAACCAAAAACAGAATAAATCCTTCCATCGCCATCCTTTTCATATTGGGATTCTTTTGCTTTCAATGGAGTTTCTTCCTTCACTCGGATACCCTTGTATACATTTATAGCGGGAAATGGATTAAAATCACCCGGAGATGACATTTTTGGGCCAGAATTTGGACTACCCTTAATCAAAGATGCCTAAAACTAATAGACCCTACAAATTCAAAACCCCGAAGTTTATAAATGAAAGGGTAATTTAACCCAGTGAACACGGAACTATAAGGGTGTACCTATTTTGACCATCAAATTATCAAACTCGTCAATCAGATCACCAAATTTATTAAATAAACCTATTTTGACCACCGCCACGGTGAGGTGACAGTTAACAAAAATTTGTAAAATTACACATTTAATTTATGTTATTTACTTATTAAATCAATTTGATCCTAATTTTATTTTTAATTAATCAACCAATGACACATGTCCTATCTATTTTTTAAGTTGTAGGAAATAAAATTGGCATGAATTGCACTAATGGGGAATTGATCCCATGACAAATGCATGGAAGGCCAACACTCAAACCACTTTCCCTCATCTTCTAGAAATTTTCCATGGCTTCTTCTGTATTTCCACATTCGGAGAAAGCATTTATAACAACATTGAAAAATATCGAGTCCGTTTTCTTGGACATGAGAGATGATAGAGTGTATGGAACTGAAGTCTTTCTAGGTGGTCAAGGCAGTCAAAAGAGTTGTGTATGTTATCAAAGATGGTTTATGCCCTCCTTCAATCAAACTGTCAAAAACGAACTGAGCTTCTTGGGGTTTCCCTCTTTCTATTAGATTGTTCATTAGCTTTGTCCAGGACTGTACGGTTCTGCAACATCTTTTGTCATGCAGACGCAAGGAGATTGATTTTGGTGATCCATCAATGTGGAAGTGTAACACCCGTGTTTTGGGGTTAGGAGTTAGTCGGGTTAGTGGTCCGAGTCGGTAAAACTAAATTAAATCAATTCAACCTTAATTAGGATCTAATTGGGCTTTAATAAAAAGGGGATGGACCAATGTGGCAATTTGACCCAAAAGAATTTTAAAAGCAAGACAACTTTTAAAAAGTTGTCATCTTCTCCACCCTCTCCCCTCTTTCCAACGTGAAAAGCCAAAACTCCCTTTCAAACTCTCCCAACTCAAAAGTTACTATTCCTTTGTGTAACCCCCTTAACCCGGCCTAGACGGTTGACCCGAATTAAGATTACACGGGGAAAACCAAAGTCAACCCGAAAGTCAACCTTGATTAACGACCCTTTTTTTCCTTTTTAATCTTGTCTAGATGCTCATTAACCCTAGATGTGATCACACAACATCATACTCAAAGACCACAAACATCAGAGATCAAACAGGGACCCAATTGAACAATTTACAACATTAGGGACCAAATTGTAAATTCTGAAAACCTTAAGGACTTAACCAGATTTTAAGTTACCAACTTAAAATTAATCATGTTTCATGCTTCTCTGCCAAATTTCAGCTCAAACGGACAACCCAAACTCATACAATTGCACAAACAAGTTTCAGGACCAAAATGCAAACATTCTGAAACATTTAACCGCCCATGTCAGTCCCCAACGGTCACCCGTTCCGAAACAAGCAGAGCCCGTTTCGAAACACGGGGCCGTTCCGCAACGCGTACCGCAACGGGGGACTGGCAGTAGCCAACCCGTTCCGGAACGGTGGCACCCGTTTCGGACGCCTGGGTTTTGCAGGGCACCCGTTCCGAAACGGTGTCAACTGTTCCGAAACGCCTTGCCCAGATTGCTGCATTTTGTTCACCCAAACACATAATTGGCCATCCAATCGTACTCCTAAAGCCTCTAAACTTTACCAACATGCAACTCAACATAAATGGGACATACTTGCATCA
Source organism: Hibiscus trionum (assembly GCA_030270665.1). Lineage (NCBI taxonomy): Eukaryota > Viridiplantae > Streptophyta > Magnoliopsida > Malvales > Malvaceae > Hibiscus > Hibiscus trionum. The sequence goes on along the minus strand of BSYR01000026.1, from coordinate 30,251,137 downwards.
ACAATTCATCAATATAACACCACACATGAAAAGCCCCAATTCTAAAGGCATACTTCCTACACAAGCAACCATTTAGGCACAAACCTTCCAAATCAATCTCATTGAAACCGAAACATGATTCAACAACATCATCAACATAAAAACATCCTTGTCCAAACATAAACGAACACATACACAATAACCCGAGAGATTCTACCCCATTGCCTTTATTAACTATAACTATTCACCGAGACATACATCTCAAGTGGAGTCCACCTTGAATCCCTTGCTCCTTGCTGTCCAAACTTCAAGAATCTGCATTGACGGACAAAAAGGAGCGTAAGCACATAATGCTTAGTGAGGTATGCTCAAAACCAAAACACCATCAATGCAGCGGGTCATAAATCACTTTTAAAACAAACTCGATTTGTTTACCAAAGCCATGTTTAAAAACCCCTTTTCAATAACAAGCTCAAAACCATGCATTGTACAAACATGAAAACCAACCCTTAGCTTAGCATGCTAAGAAAACCTTTTCAAAGCACAACTTACAAAATCATCCATTTAGCCAAACCATGCATAAACACCATATGCAAGCTAAAACAAAACCTTGGAAAACACTCCCATTTCACAACATACCTTTCTTAAACTTGAAAGCCAATTCAAGCAAGAATCTTTTAAAACCATTTCACAAACCAACCAACACATGCATTAAACCAAAGGCAACATATATGAACCACAACATCATCATCACATGCCTTTAAAAACAAGTCTTAACAAGACTCCAATGCACTAAAGATATTTCATGCTCACATGCATCATTTTCCAAATGATAATCAACACTTGTTCAACTTAACAAGTAAACATGCATTCACAAGCATTATACACTTTCCATGCAACCATGCATCTTTTCAAGCATCTCATGCTTCACATGCAATTATGCATCATTTCAAGCATCCCATGCTTCATCACAATCAAGAACATCATATTGGCCTTCAAGTGATCAACCACATTCACTTTTCAACTCAACACCCAATCGGATACGCGGATTCCGAGCGTTGTCCCTACGCTCCATACACCCTACCAATCCAAGGTCTCCCAAATGGACTTTTAAACACCATTTGACCTCAACATCCTAAGGTTCCCATGTATGGACTTTTAACCACCATACAACCTTAGCTTTCCCGAGGTTCCCATGTATGGACTTTCAAACACCATACAACCTCAACTTTTCCCCAAGGTTCCCATGTATGGACTTTCAAACACCATACAACCTTGACATGCACAAGGTTCCCATGTATGGACTTTCAAACACCATACAACCTTTGCATTCACCGATTGGTAGTTGTATAACATCACTAACGAGATCCGGGACACCCTACACAAGATCCACACATGGACTTAACACCGCCATTGTGATCTCAACAAGCACAAGGTTCCCACATATGGACTTTTAAACACCATATAACCTTTGCTCAACCAAGGTCCTCGAATGGGCAACACCTCCATTATGACCTCAACCATCTCGTTAGGATACTTGAAGGGAGTTTACCGGTCCACTCTTGACCACTCCACCTCCAAGGCGACTTAATTCACGGTGCACCCAATCCTATAGCCGGCTAACTATATCTGATCAAAGAACCAAGAACCACTTACATCACTTGCCAATATAACCACCTTACCACATTAGTCCAATGTTTCACATGCATAACCATAATGCAAAAACCATCATTTACCAACATTAATTCACTGTTTTAAAGCATTAAACAAAGCCATTGAACAACATGCAACACCATGCATCAAAACAACATTTTCAATGTATAAAACCAAGGATCTCTTACCTTGAGCATCCTTCATATATGGCTTTCAAAACCAGCATTAAACCATGCTAAAATATGCTTTCAAAACAGATTTAAACCATGCAAAACACATGCATTTCAATCATCAACCACAATTGCTTAAAAGCCAATTTCACAATCATAATTCAAGAGCGAAAACCCATTCACTTACTCTTGAGCTTAGCAAAGTTGTTTAGACTTACACTAGGCTCCCAAAAACCTTCAAACCTTGGTTTAAAAGCTGAAAACCCAACTTCACTCACCGATAACCAAAACAAGGCTAGCCAACAAGCCTTCCAAGCATCCGAAACCTTCCGCAACACCTCTAAAGCTCACGGACCAAACTCCCCTGTTTCAAGCACACAACAACAGAAGATCAATGCATCATTATGCATTAAAAACACCAGCAACACAACACAACTCGCTGCTCATCACAAATCCAACAATTCGGCTACCAATCACAACCGAAATCACCTCCAAACACTTCCAAAACTTAACCCAGCCAAGATCCATCACTTCTAACCACTTTTAAACATCAATTAACATCCAAAATAATCACAAACACATCCTTATACCTCCAGGTATAACAGATCACCAAAACACTCCAAAAACAACCAAAAACTCAAGCAAAACTTAGGAAATTCAACCTATCCGAGATTGCATTAATTAAACCTCAACTTCTAATCAATTTAGCATTCATTTAACATCATTTTGACACTTCAAAACCCTGCTTAAACAGATCCTACGAAAATTCCACCAAAATCACCAAATCTTGCATTTTAGCCAAAATCAAGATTTCAATTGAAAAGCCTTTAACAAATCATAAATCAAGGATTGAGAACTTGGGAATTTCAATAAAGAACTTGAAGTTCAGAGGAGAAGGACGTTCTTACCTCCAAACTTGAGTTTCTCCTTTTTAGAGCCAAAAAGCTTGATGAAACAACTTGCAAATTGAGAGGTTTTGTTGATGAGATGATTAGGAATCAAATGAGAGTTGAAATGAGTGATTTAGATTGACAAAATCAAAGAAGAAAATCTGGAGAATGTGTTTGGGTTGAGAGAAAATGAGAGAAAAGGAAAATTGAGAGAAAATAGAAAAGTTAGTTATAAAATGATAAAATGATTTCCCTCCACATTTCATAAACTTTAAAATCAGAATAAAGCCTTAAAATATCTTAGAAAAATCTGGAGAAACTCTTTTTGGAATATTAGCTCCTTAAAGATTCAAAGTTTCAATCCTTTATAAAACTGTCACCGAACTTTCAAAAATTACATTTTGGTCACTAGCCAAAATGTCAACCTTACGAACCTCATTTTCCAAAATTGATTTCACAGTTCACTTAATTATATTAAAAGATGATTTTAGGACATTTTTCCATATTTTTAATGCAACCCGAACTAGGCTTTCCTAAATTCACTCTTATATATTCGATCAGCACTTTGACCAAACCGGTCAACGCCCAAAACTTCTGAGCCCAAAACCGGGGCGTTACAACTCTCCCCCCCCCCTTAGGAAATTTCGTCCTCGAAATTTCAACCGGCGAAAAGAGAACCACAACCTTCTCAAATCACACACAAGGCAACACAAAAGCCTCAACCATCACTGGACACTTTCCACACAAAACTCCACCAACTTAGCACCACCACATGCTGTTCACAAAATCCAGAGCACACAAAGACAACCACAACTTAACCTTTCACATAACCGGACTGTACACAGCCCCAATATCAACCTGAAGAACTTCAGCTCTTACAGCACACATCACTGCAACACACAACTCCCAAGACCTGTTTACACAGAGACAACAACCAATCCAATTCAGCCACTATTCAACCTTCTCTGCTTCTAAAACTCTTGCAAACTCCCAAACCTCTTCCAAGAATTTCCCAACAAGCAGAAATCCTTAAACATCAACTGCTTACCCAGACTCCTCAACGAATGCTGATAAACCCTCACAACTGTTGCTAACATTACCACAACATCTCACCAGGATCACTCACCCAGATTCCAAAAATCACATCACAACCCCAACTCGACTCCGCCAGCTGTTCCATACACCACCAGCTGACCTCAAAAGAAATTCACATACACACAACCAGCCAACCACTTCTCACAATAACCCAAATAACCAACAAAAGCCTTCGATCTTTCATAACCCTTCCACTTCAAACTTCAACCATAACACTTGTCTTACCAGGACATCGCCCAACCTACCATACATACCAACTCCTCAACTCCTCAAAGGTTGCTAAGAACCAGCACTTACAAACACAACCCTTCCACAACAACCCAAATGCTAAGCTACCCCAGCACCTGGAAACACAACCGTTAAACTACAACATCACTTAGCATCAAGGTGCTACCCCTTCCACTTAGCTATCCAAACCACCAAACTCTCTTTAAGCAACAAACACTATCCTTCTACCACCAGACCATACCACTCTCACTATTACTAGCAACTAGCCTAATATACTCCATTACGTCTAACTCTCACCCAGCACCAAAACAACCTCTAAAAACCCATCATCCAACCTAACCCAACCACCACTCTAACAGATTCGATTAGTTATTAGCGAGTGTGAACATCGTATGCATGATCACCAACATGCCCTATCAATGCCTGATGTACATGTATGCAAAACCTCTAATGTCATGCCACATGTATGCATGGACCAACATATATAATATAGCATATAACAATGATTTTAACTGTGCATGAATGCCAGTTCACACCCTCCAATAACATCCTCAAATCCGCCTAAGAACAACCTCTTACCTCACTTCTAACTTATCTAACTCCATCATACCAACAATCATTAACCACAAGATTCTCACCTAAGCCTCTTCACACCAAAGATGTTTCCAAACTACAACTATTACCCCAACAACTAGCAACAAGACTAAACTTACCACGCAAGGAAAACCAACATAAACCAAACTAAGGTAACTAGAGCAAAGATTACTAAACAAGGTTACCTGAAAGCACAACACCACCCTGAAGCTTCATCAGACGAACTCTCTTCCTTGCGGAACCATCATCCTCCTGCCGCACCACTGCAGCACCAGCTAACACACCAGGGTCACCACCAACTCCTTGCGGTAAGGGACCTTGGCTGTTCCGAGCCAACATCAAACAATCACGTCTCATGTGTCCAGCAGACCCACATTTCCAGCAATTCTCCTTTCCCACACTCTTCACAACTTTCTGCTCTTTCTGCCACTTCTGAACCTTGCCTCGGCCGTGCCCACGACCTTTCTGAGACCCTTTGGCTAACACCAAAGCTGACTTCACTCCAAGAGGACAATCACGCTTAACATGCACTTTGGAACCACAGTTCCAGCAAGCACCCGCACCCCAACAACCTCCAACATGGCGCCTTTCACAACGGTCACACACCGGTGGCTGAACTTCCACTCCTTGCCCAAGCAACACTTGCTCTATAACAGCACCACTGTCACATTGCTCAACCCTTGGGAACTTCCCTCCAAGATACCTTTCATAAAAGGCAGATACAAAGAAATCCCAATCAATATCAGGAATATGTGACGCCACAGCCACAGATGTCCACCAGACACATGCATCCTCCAACATCAAAGAAACAACACTCCCCAGCTTACAAGCAAGATCACAGCCTTCCTGATCCAAGATCAGAACCACACTGGCCAACCAGGCCTCAAACATCTCTGGTGTAGAACCATGATATTCCACAGCACCCAAATCAAGCAAACGCTGCTTCGGCAAACCCACACATCCCACAGCCAGCACATCCACTGACTTTACCTTTACCACAACCTGAGATGTTCCCAACACCTCCTGAACATCAGATGATGAACTCTTCACCACAGAACCAGCTTCTTTCCCTTGCCTTATCACCTCAACCCCATGCACAGAAAGCTGAGACAAAACACCTCTACCAAAGGGTGAATTCCACGCCTTAACAACCTGCCCCAAGGCAGCAACCATCTCACCCAACTGCCATTCTTTCATCGACTTAGCCATACTACTAACAACAACAAACATACAATCACAACAAACAAACAAACCAGTTAGACCAGCATTAAGCAAGGATTCAAACTCCAACTCCAAAATAACACAATAGCTATATTAATAAGGCAATGGGTATCCCGAATCCTCCCCTTTACATGACATAACAGTCAACACAACATGGATATCACAACATCAAGCATATCAATCAACATACTCGATCATGCTTACATCCAACAGCATCCATTTGCATCAGCATAATATCAACATAACATACTCATTACACAATCATCAAGCATAACACCAGCTCACAACATCAGCACATATCCACATTAATTCAACAATGATTCATAAACACAAAGCATGCTCGAAAACATCAGCAACTTGATCAGAAACATCAACAATTTGCTCAGAAACATCAGCATCATGCCCAGAAACACGTGTTTCAACCAACATTCAACCAACTTTCATCCACACAACAAGGTAAACATCAACACACATCACAACAACTTACCGTTTTCCCCAAGCATTCGCAACACAGCTCTGATACCACCAAATGTAACCCCCTTAACCCGGCCTAGACGGTTGACCCGAATTAAGAAGATTACACGGGGAAAACCAAAGTCAACCTGAAAGTCAACCTTGATTAACGACCCTTTTTTTTCCTTTTTAATCTTGTCTAGATGCTCATTAACCCTAGATGTGATCACACAACATCATACTCAAAGACCACAAACATCAGAGATCAAACAGGGACCCAATTGAATAATTTACAACTTTAGGGACCAAATTGTAAATTCTGAAAACCTTAAGGACTTAACCAGATTTTAAGTTACCAACTTAAAATTAATCATGTTTCATGCTTCTCTGCCAAATTTCAGCTCAAACGGACAACCCAAACTCATACAATTGCACAAACAAGTTTCAGGACCAAAATGCAAACATTCTGAAACATTTAACCGCCCATGTCAGTCCCCAACGGTCACCCGTTCCGAAACAAGCAGAGCCCGTTTCGAAACACGGGGCCGTTCCGCAACGCGTACCGCAACGGGGGACTGGCAGTAGCCAACCCGTTCCGGAACGGTGGCACCCGTTTCGGACGCCTGGGTTTTGCAGGGCACCCGTTCCGAAACGGTGTCAACTGTTCCGAAACGCCTTGCCCAGATTGCTGCATTTTGTTCACCCAAACACATAATTGGCCATCCAATCATACTCCTAAAGCCTCCAAACTTTACCAACATGCAACTCAACATAAATGGGACATACTTGCATCAACAATTCATCAATATAACACCACACATGAAAAGCCCCAATTCTAAAGGCATACTTCCTACACAAGCAACCATTTAGGCACAAACCTTCCAAATCAATCTCATTGAAACCGAAACATGATTCAACAACATCATCAACATAAAAACATCCTTGTCCAAACATAAACGAACACATACACAATAACCCGAGAGATTCTACCCCATTGCCTTTATTAACTATAACTATTCACCGAGACATACATCTCAAGTGGAGTCCACCTTGAATCCCTTGCTCCTTGCTGTCCAAACTTCAAGAATCTGCATTGACGGACAAAAAGGAGCGTAAGCACATAATGCTTAGTGAGGTATGCTCAAAACCAAAACACCATCAATGCAGCGGGTCATAAATCACTTTTAAAACAAACTCGATTTGTTTACCAAAGCCATGTTTAAAAACCCCTTTTCAATAACAAGCTCAAAACCATGCATTGTACAAACATGAAAACCAACCCTTAGCTTAGCATGCTAAGAAAACCTTTTCAAAGCACAACTTACAAAATCATCCATTTAGCCAAACCATGCATAAACACCATATGCAAGCTAAAACAAAACCTTGGAAAACACTCCCATTTCACAACATACCTTTCTTAAACTTGAAAGCCAATTCAAGCAAGAATCTTTTAAAACCATTTCACAAACCAACCAACACATGCATTAAACCAAAGGCAACATATATGAACCACAACATCATCATCACATGCCTTTAAAAACAAGTCTTAACAAGACTCCAATGCACTAAAGATATTTCATGCTCACATGCATCATTTTCCAAATGATAATCAACACTTGTTCAACTTAACAAGTAAACATGCATTCACAAGCATTATACACTTTCCATGCAACCATGCATCTTTTCAAGCATCTCATGCTTCACATGCAATTATGCATCATTTCAAGCATCCCATGCTTCATCACAATCAAGAACATCATATTGGCCTTCAAGTGATCAACCACATTCACTTTTCAACTCAACACCCAATCGGATACGCGGATTCCGAGCGTTGTCCCTACGCTCCATACACCCTACCAATCCAAGGTCTCCCAAATGGACTTTTAAACACCATTTGACCTCAACATCCTAAGGTTCCCATGTATGGACTTTTAACCACCATACAACCTTAGCTTTCCCGAGGTTCCCATGTATGGACTTTCAAACACCATACAACCTCAACTTTTCCCCAAGGTTCCCATGTATGGACTTTCAAACACCATACAACCTTGACATGCACAAGGTTCCCATGTATGGACTTTCAAACACCATACAACCTTTGCATTCACCGATTGGTAGTTGTATAACATCACTAACGAGATCCGGGACACCCTACACAAGATCCACACATGGACTTAACACCGCCATTGTGATCTCAACAAGCACAAGGTTCCCACATATGGACTTTTAAACACCATATAACCTTTGCTCAACCAAGGTCCTCGAATGGGCAACACCTCCATTATGACCTCAACCATCTCGTTAGGATACTTGAAGGGAGTTTAGCGGTCCACTCTTGACCACTCCACCTCCAAGGCGACTTAATTCACGGTGCACCCAATCCTATAGCCGGCTAACTATATCTGATCAAAGAACCAAGAACCACTTACATCACTTGCCAATATAACCACCTTACCACATTAGTCCAATGTTTCACATGCATAACCATAATGCAAAAACCATCATTTACCAACATTAATTCACTGTTTTAAAGCATTAAACAAAGCCATTGAACAACATGCAACACCATGCATCAAAACAACATTTTCAATGTATAAAACCAAGGATCTCTTACCTTGAGCATCCTTCATATATGGCTTTCAAAACCAGCATTAAACCATGCTAAAATATGCTTTCAAAACAGATTTAAACCATGCAAAACACATGCATTTCAATCATCAACCACAATTGCTTAAAAGCCAATTTCACAATCATAATTCAAGAGCGAAAACCCATTCACTTACTCTTGAGCTTAGCAAAGTTGTTTAGACTTACACTAAGCTCCCAAAAACCTTCAAACCTTGGTTTAAAAGCTGAAAACCCAACTTCACTCACCGATAACCAAAACAAGGCTAGCCAACAAGCCTTCCAAGCATCCGAAACCTTCCGCAACACCTCTAAAGCTCACGGACCAAACTCCCCTGTTTCAAGCACACAACAACAGAAGATCAATGCATCATTATGCATTAAAAACACCAGCAACACAACACAACTCGCTGCTCATCACAAATCCAACAATTCGGCTACCAATCACAACCGAAATCACCTCCAAACACTTCCAAAACTTAACCCAGCCAAGATCCATCACTTCTAACCACTTTTAAACATCAATTAACATCCAAAATAATCACAAACACATCCTTATACCTCCAGGTATAACAGATCACCAAAACACTCCAAAAACAACCAAAAACTCAAGCAAAACTTAGGAAATTCAACCTATCCGAGATTGCATTAATTAAACCTCAACTTCTAATCAATTTAGCATTCATTTAACATCATTTTGACACTTCAAAACCCTGCTTAAACAGATCCTACGAAAATTCCACCAAAATCACCAAATCTTGCATTTTAGCCAAAATCAAGATTTCAATTGAAAAGCCTTTAACAAATCATAAATCAAGGATTGAGAACTTGGGAATTTCAATAAAGAACTTGAAGTTCAGAGGAGAAGGACGTTCTTACCTCCAAACTTGAGTTTCTCCTTTTTAGAGCCAAAAAGCTTGATGAAACAACTTGCAAATTGAGAGGTTTTGTTGATGAGATGATTAGGAATCAAATGAGAGTTGAAATGAGTGATTTAGATTGACAAAATCAAAGAAGAAAATCTGGAGAATGTGTTTGGGTTGAGAGAAAATGAGAGAAAAGGAAAATTGAGAGAAAATAGAAAAGTTAGTTATAAAATGATAAAATGATTTCCCTCCACATTTCATAAACTTTAAAATCAGAATAAAGCCTTAAAATATCTTAGAAAAATCTGGAGAAACTCTTTTTGGAATATTAGCTCCTTAAAGATTCAAAGTTTCAATCCTTTATAAAACTGTCACCGAACTTTCAAAAATTACATTTTGGTCACTAGCCAAAATGTCAACCTTACGAACCTCATTTTCCAAAATTGATTTCACAGTTCACTTAATTATATTAAAAGATGATTTTAGGACATTTTTCCATATTTTTAATGCAACCCGAACTAGGCTTTCCTAAATTCACTCTTATATATTCGATCAGCACTTTGACCAAACCGGTCAACGCCCAAAACTTCTGAGCCCAAAACCGGGGCGTTACAACTCTCCCCCCCCTTAGGAAATTTCGTCCTCGAAATTTCAACCGGCGAAAAGAGAACCACAACCTTCTCAAATCACACACAAGGCAACACAAAAGCCTCAACCATCACTGGACACTTTCCACACAAAACTCCACCAACTTAGCACCACCACATGCTGTTCACAAAATCCAGAGCACACAAAGACAACCACAACTTAACCTTTCACATAACCGGACTGTACACAGCCCCAATATCAACCTGAAGAACTTCAGCTCTTACAGCACACATCACTGCAACACACAACTCCCAAGACCTGTTTACACAGAGACAACAACCAATCCAATTCAGCCACTATTCAACCTTCTCTGCTTCTAAAACTCTTGCAAACTCCCAAACCTCTTCCAAGAATTTCCCAACAAGCAGAAATCCTTAAACATCAACTGCTTACCCAGACTCCTCAACGAATGCTGATAAACCCTCACAACTGTTGCTAACATTACCACAACATCTCACCAGGATCACTCACCCAGATTCCAAAAATCACATCACAACCCCAACTCGACTCCGCCAGCTGTTCCATACACCACCAGCTGACCTCAAAAGAAATTCACATACACACAACCAGCCAACCACTTCTCACAATAACCCAAATAACCAACAAAAGCCTTCGATCTTTCATAACCCTTCCACTTCAAACTTCAACCATAACACTTGTCTTACCAGGACATCGCCCAACCTACCATACATACCAACTCCTCAACTCCTCAAAGGTTGCTAAGAACCAGCACTTACAAACACAACCCTTCCACAACAACCCAAATGCTAAGCTACCCCAGCACCTGGAAACACAACCGTTAAACTACAACATCACTTAGCATCAAGGTGCTACCCCTTCCACTTAGCTATCCAAACCACCAAACTCTCTTTAAGCAACAAACACTATCCTTCTACCACCAGACCATACCACTCTCACTATTACTAGCAACTAGCCTAATATACTCCATTACGTCTAACTCTCACCCAGCACCAAAACAACCTCTAAAAACCCATCATCCAACCTAACCCAACCACCACTCTAACAGATTCGATTAGTTATTAGCGAGTGTGAACATCGTATGCATGATCACCAACATGCCCTATCAATGCCTGATGTACATGTATGCAAAACCTCTAATGTCATGCCACATGTATGCATGGACCAACATATATAATATAGCATATAACAATGATTTTAACTGTGCATGAATGCCAGTTCACACCCTCCAATAACATCCTCAAATCCGCCTAAGAACAACCTCTTACCTCACTTCTAACTTATCTAACTCTATCATACCAACAATCATTAACCACAAGATTCTCACCTAAGCCTCTTCACACCAAAGATGTTTCCAAACTACAACTATTACCCCAACAACTAGCAACAAGACTAAACTTACCACGCAAGGAAAACCAACATAAACCAAACTAAGGTAACTAGAGCAAAGATTACTAAACAAGGTTACCTGAAAGCACAACACCACCCTGAAGCTTCATCAGACGAACTCTCTTCCTTGCGGAACCATCATCCTCCTGCCGCACCACTGCAGCACCAGCTAACACACCAGGGTCACCACCAACTCCTTGCGGTAAGGGACCTTGGCTGTTCCGAGCCAACATCAAACAATCACGTCTCATGTGTCCAGCAGACCCACATTTCCAGCAATTCTCCTTTCCCACACTCTTCACAACTTTCTGCTCTTTCTGCCACTTCTGAACCTTGCCTCGGCCGTGCCCACGACCTTTCTGAGACCCTTTGGCTAACACCAAAGCTGACTTCACTCCAAGAGGACAATCACGCTTAACATGCACTTTGGAACCACAGTTCCAGCAAGCACCCGCGCCCCAACAACCTCCAACATGGCGCCTTTCACAACGGTCACACACCGGTGGCTGAACTTCCACTCCTTGCCCAAGCAACACTTGCTCTATAACAGCACCACTGTCACATTGCTCAACCCTTGGGAACTTCCCTCCAAGATACCTTTCATAAAAGGCAGATACAAAGAAATCCCAATCAATATCAGGAATATGTGACGCCACAGCCACAGATGTCCACCAGACACAGGCATCCTCCAACATCAAAGAAACAACACTCCCCAGCTTACAAGCAAGATCACAGCCTTCCTGATCCAAGATCAGAACCACACTGGCCAACCAGGCCTCAAACATCTCTGGTGTAGAACCATGATATTCCACAGCACCCAAATCAAGCAAACGCTGCTTCGGCAAACCCACACATCCCACAGCCAGCACATCCACTGACTTTACCTTTACCACAACCTGAGATGTTCCCAACACCTCCTGAACATCAGATGATGAACTCTTCACCACAGAACCAGCTTCTTTCCCTTGCCTTATCACCTCAACCCCATGCACAGAAAGCTGAGACAAAACACCTCTACCAAAGGGTGAATTCCACGCCTTAACAACCTGCCCCAAGGCAGCAACCATCTCACCCAACTGCCATTCTTTCATCGACTTAGCCATACTACTAACAACAACAAACATACAATCACAACAAACAAACAAACCAGTTAGACCAGCATTAAGCAAGGATTCAAACTCCAACTCCAAAATAACACAATAGCTATATTAATAAGGCAATGGGTATCCCGAATCCTCCCCTTTACATGACATAACAGTCAACACAACATGGATATCACAACATCAAGCATATCAATCAACATACTCGATCATGCTTACATCCAACAGCATCCATTTGCATCAGCATAATATCAACATAACATACTCATTACACAATCATCAAGCATAACACCAGCTCACAACATCAGCACATATCCACATTAATTCAACAATGATTCATAAACACAAAGCATGCTCGAAAACATCAGCAACTTGATCAGAAACATCAACAATTTGCTCAGAAACATCAGCATCATGCCCAGAAACACGTGTTTCAACCAACATTCAACCAACTTTCATCCACACAACAAGGTAAACATCAACACACATCACAACAACTTACCGTTTTCCCCAAGCATTCGCAACACAGCTCTGATACCACCAAATGTAACCCCCTTAACCCGGCCTAGACGGTTGACCCGAATTAAGAAGATTACACGGGGAAAACCAAAGTCAACCTGAAAGTCAACCTTGATTAACGACCCTTTTTTTTCCTTTTTAATCTTGTCTAGATGCTCATTAACCCTAGATGTGATCACACAACATCATACTCAAAGACCACAAACATCAGAGATCAAACAGGGACCCAATTGAATAATTTACAACTTTAGGGACCAAATTGTAAATTCTGAAAACCTTAAGGACTTAACCAGATTTTAAGTTACCAACTTAAAATTAATCATGTTTCATGCTTCTCTGCCAAATTTCAGCTCAAACGGACAACCCAAACTCATACAATTGCACAAACAAGTTTCAGGACCAAAATGCAAACATTCTGAAACATTTAACCGCCCATGTCAGTCCCCAACGGTCACCCGTTCCGAAACAAGCAGAGCCCGTTTCGAAACACGGGGCCGTTCCGCAACGCGTACCGCAACGGGGGACTGGCAGTAGCCAACCCGTTCCGGAACGGTGGCACCCGTTTCGGACGCCTGGGTTTTGCAGGGCACCCGTTCCGAAACGGTGTCAACTGTTCCGAAACGCCTTGCCCAGATTGCTGCATTTTGTTCACCCAAACACATAATTGGCCATCCAATCATACTCCTAAAGCCTCCAAACTTTACCAACATGCAACTCAACATAAATGGGACATACTTGCATCAACAATTCATCAATATAACACCACACATGAAAAGCCCCAATTCTAAAGGCATACTTCCTACACAAGCAACCATTTAGGCACAAACCTTCCAAATCAATCTCATTGAAACCGAAACATGATTCAACAACATCATCAACATAAAAACATCCTTGTCCAAACATAAACGAACACATACACAATAACCCGAGAGATTCTACCCCATTGCCTTTATTAACTATAACTATTCACCGAGACATACATCTCAAGTGGAGTCCACCTTGAATCCCTTGCTCCTTGCTGTCCAAACTTCAAGAATCTGCATTGACGGACAAAAAGGAGCGTAAGCACATAATGCTTAGTGAGGTATGCTCAAAACCAAAACACCATCAATGCAGCGGGTCATAAATCACTTTTAAAACAAACTCGATTTGTTTACCAAAGCCATGTTTAAAAACCCCTTTTCAATAACAAGCTCAAAACCATGCATTGTACAAACATGAAAACCAACCCTTAGCTTAGCATGCTAAGAAAACCTTTTCAAAGCACAACTTACAAAATCATCCATTTAGCCAAACCATGCATAAACACCATATGCAAGCTAAAACAAAACCTTGGAAAACACTCCCATTTCACAACATACCTTTCTTAAACTTGAAAGCCAATTCAAGCAAGAATCTTTTAAAACCATTTCACAAACCAACCAACACATGCATTAAACCAAAGGCAACATATATGAACCACAACATCATCATCACATGCCTTTAAAAACAAGTCTTAACAAGACTCCAATGCACTAAAGATATTTCATGCTCACATGCATCATTTTCCAAATGATAATCAACACTTGTTCAACTTAACAAGTAAACATGCATTCACAAGCATTATACACTTTCCATGCAACCATGCATCTTTTCAAGCATCTCATGCTTCACATGCAATTATGCATCATTTCAAGCATCCCATGCTTCATCACAATCAAGAACATCATATTGGCCTTCAAGTGATCAACCACATTCACTTTTCAACTCAACACCCAATCGGATACGCGGATTCCGAGCGTTGTCCCTACGCTCCATACACCCTACCAATCCAAGGTCTCCCAAATGGACTTTTAAACACCATTTGACCTCAACATCCTAAGGTTCCCATGTATGGACTTTTAACCACCATACAACCTTAGCTTTCCCGAGGTTCCCATGTATGGACTTTCAAACACCATACAACCTCAACTTTTCCCCAAGGTTCCCATGTATGGACTTTCAAACACCATACAACCTTGACATGCACAAGGTTCCCATGTATGGACTTTCAAACACCATACAACCTTTGCATTCACCGATTGGTAGTTGTATAACATCACTAACGAGATCCGGGACACCCTACACAAGATCCACACATGGACTTAACACCGCCATTGTGATCTCAACAAGCACAAGGTTCCCACATATGGACTTTTAAACACCATATAACCTTTGCTCAACCAAGGTCCTCGAATGGGCAACACCTCCATTATGACCTCAACCATCTCGTTAGGATACTTGAAGGGAGTTTACCGGTCCACTCTTGACCACTCCACCTCCAAGGCGACTTAATTCACGGTGCACCCAATCCTATAGCCGGCTAACTATATCCGATCAAAGAACCAAGAACCACTTACATCACTTGCCAATATAACCACCTTACCACATTAGTCCAATGTTTCACATGCATAACCATAATGCAAAAACCATCATTTACCAACATTAATTCACTGTTTTAAAGCATTAAACAAAGCCATTGAACAACATGCAACACCATGCATCAAAACCACATTTTCAATGTATAAAACCAAGGATCTCTTACCTTGAGCATCCTTCACATATGGCTTTCAAAACCAGCATTAAACCATGCTAAAATATGCTTTCAAAACAGATTTAAACCATGCAAAACACATGCATTTCAATCATCAACCACAATTGCTTAAAAGCCAATTTCACAATCATAATTCAAGAGCGAAAACCCATTCACTTACTCTTGAGCTTAGCAAAGTTGTTTAGACTTACACTAAGCTCCCAAAAACCTTCAAACCTTGGTTTAAAAGCTGAAAACCCAACTTTACTCACCGATAACCAAAACAAGGCTAGCCAACAAGCCTTCCAAGCATCCGAAACCTTCCGCAACACCTCTAAAGCTCACGGACCAAACTCCCCTGTTTCAAGCACACAACAACAGAAGATCAATGCATCATTATGCATTAAAAACACCAGCAACACAACACAACTCGCTGCTCATCACAAATCCAACAATTCGGCTACCAAACACAACCGAAATCACCTCCAAACACTTCCAAAACTTAACCCAGCCAAGATCCATCACTTCTAACCACTTTTAAACATCAATTAACATCCAAAATAATCACAAACACATCCTTATACCTCCAGGTATAACAGATCACCAAAACACTCCAAAAACAACCAAAAACTCAAGCAAAACTTAGGAAATTCAACCTATCCGGGATTGCATTAATTAAACCTCAACTTCTAATCAATTTAGCATTCATTTAACATCATTTTGACACTTCAAAACCCTGCTTAAACAGATCCTACGAAAATTCCTCCAAAATCACCAAATCTTGCATTTTAGCCAAAATCAAGATTTCAATTGAAAAGCCTTTAACAAATCATAAATCAAGGATTGAGAACTTGGGAATTTCAATAAAGAACTTGAAGTTCAGAGGAGAAGGACGTTCTTACCTCCAAACTTGAGTTTCTCCTTTTTAGAGCCAAAAAGCTTGATGAAACAACTTGCAAATTGAGAGGTTTTGTTGATGAGATGATTAGGAATCAAATGAGAGTTGAAATGAGTGATTTAGATTGACAAAATCAAAGAAGAAAATCTGGAGAATGTGTTTGGGTTGAGAGAAAATGAGAGAAAAGGAAAATTGAGAGAAAATAGAAAAGTTAGTTATAAAATGATAAAATGATTTCCCTCCACATTTCATAAACTTTAAAATCAGAATAAAGCCTTAAAATATCTTAGAAAAATCTGGAGAAACTCTTTTTGGAATATTAGCTCCTTAAAGATTCAAAGTTTCAATCCTTTATAAAACTGTCACCGAACTTTCAAAAATTACATTTTGGTCACTAGCCAAAATGTCAACCTTACGAACCTCATTTTCCAAAATTGATTTCACAGTTCACTTAATTATATTAAAAAATGATTTTAGGACATTTTTCCATATTTTTAATGCAACCCGAACTAGGCTTTCCTAAATTCACTCTTATATATTCGATCAGCACTTTGACCAAACCGGTCAACGCCCAAAACTTCTGAGCCCAAAACCGGGGCGTTACACTTTGAATCTCATCTTCATTTCAAGACCATTTTGAGAGGTAAAAACATTTTCTAATTCTCCCCTTCATTCTCTATCTATCCATGGCTTTAGATTTTAAAACTACCCACTTTTGAAAAGTTAGGGTTTAGTGAAAGTTTGAGTTTTTATGAAGATTTTCAAGTTGTTTTGAAATGTAATGTTGGGTTTTAGTTTATTTACCTTATAATGAATGTAATATGTTAAAATGGTTGAGTTTGGGTGAAAACCCGAAATGGGTTCTTGAAGCAATTTTTGAGATGTCTAAAACTTGATTTTTGGTGGGTTTTAGGTTGAAATTAGAGGGCTGATGGTTTATGTATGTTAGGGGATGTTTTGGGACCATTTGGGGGTCATTTGGATGATTGAAAATGGAATTTTCAGCTAGGGTTTGAAGGAGCACGAAAATGGGTATATTTGGGGATTAATTTGATTTGGAAATTTGTTGAAGTTGGTTTGAGCTCCAGAGTTGAGTGTTGACTGAATTTTAGCATTGATTGGGATTAATGGATGTGTTTTTGGTTGGCTAGAAGCAAGAGGAGACGTCGAAGAAACATTGGGATCGAATCCGGGCTTGTAGGAGACTTGCTTTGTTGCTAAGGAAGGGTGGTGAGTGATTTTAAACACGTTTTAAAGTTTGGTTCGAGTGTGTGAAGTGTGTGAGTTGAAATGTGCTTGCTAGGTCATTTCTATGTGAATTCAAGTTGTTAAATTTAGTTATTGTTTTCCATTAAATGTTATTGTGTTTGCCTATCTATGCTCTTGTGATATGTGGTTAATTTGTGCATGTATACCATGATATGTATATGTGATGAGCATGAGATGTGGTTGATGGATATGTGATGTGGTAAATGAAAATTGGCACTAATTAACTTACCGGGTGTAAATGATCGATCATTAGGATTAATGTGCACACAAATTGAGTCAAAACGTACGTGGCTTTGATGGCGTTAAGTCATCAAGGAGGAGTACGGTGATGTAATATTCCACCAGAAGCTATTATATATTCTACGGGATGATGAGTGGAATCCCATCCGTAGGGCATGTGGCGATGAGTGGAATCCCGCCCATGCAAGGTCCGGTGATGAGTGTAATCCCACCGAGGTAAAGTGATTGTTGAGATTAAATCCGCACATCCGGGTAACTAATAGTGGCCAATTAAACTTGTTCATATGATTGTGATATATGATGTTGATGTATGATGTTGATATTGATGTTCGAGCTTAGTATGATGTGAGATGCCATACATGACTCTTGAAAGACTAGCTAGGTCTACTTGTGAAATTATCTATGCATGTTAGATATGAGATTTAGGGAATACATGCTTGAACCCTGCATTGTTGATGTTTTCGGTTTTAGAGCATCCTCACTAAGCTTATAGCTTACGCTCCCATCTTTCAACAATGCAGATCATTAGCGGGGTGTTAGCTCGTAGCAAGGCAAGAAGGGCTTTCCAAGTTTGTTGCTCAAGTACGATTAATCATTATGTAGTAGTCTAGCAATGTGGCAAGGGTGTGTTTGAATGAGCTTTGTAAGACTCATGTATGATTTTGATGCTTATGCTGACTTGGTTTGTAAGCATATTTTAACTTGCCTTATGCTTGTACGATGAATGAGCTTTGTAAGACTCATGTATGACCTATGGATGCTTAAAATTGCTTGAAGGCATGTAAACCCATATGTGATGATTTTGGTATCTTTTGCCTATTTAAGTCTTCAAGCGTGCCTTATATGATATGTCTTTAATGTGTATTTGCCATGTATGAAAGATTGTTTAAATCCATGCCTTGTGGGTGTTTGAGTATGCTAAACCTAGGATGTATGCCTCTAGACCTGGTTTGTTGGTGTTGTGTGCTTTTAGGGGTCCTATGGGACCTTTAGACTTGTTGAAATTCCCTTAAATCTGTCTTTCAAAGGTTGCAGGCAGCCCGCGTTTCGAAACGGGCTGGGTCGTTTCGGAACGGGTAGGCTTCAGGGACCCCATATCGGAACGCGTTTCGATACAGTTTCGCCTCTGAGAGTCCCTGTTTCGATACGGGTTTCGGAACGTTTTGGCTACTGGAATTCTGAGAAATTGACGAGATGAAGGCATTTCGAAACGAGCCTGAAGGTTTCGAAACGGTCAAAATCTCGTTGACCATGAGAAGTTGACCGTTGAGGGCGTTTCGGAACGGTTGACCTCCGTTTCGATACGACCCTTATAAGGGCTCTAGGACAGTTGACCTGGTCAAGGCGTTTCGATACGCCTCAAGGGTGTTTCGAAACGGCATGTTTAAAAGATTAAAATTGGGCTGTTTAAATGTTGTTTTGGGTTTGAATGTTTATCTCGTGTATGGTGTTCCGCTGTTTGATCACATAGGACTTAAACGAACTTTTAGAAAAGATTAAGTTAAAGAAAAAAAATAGGGTTGCTAACAGAGGGGGAACCTTAACGGGTTTCCCTTCGGTTTTCCCCGTGTGGCTCACTCGGACCGGTCATCCGGCAAGACCGGGACGAGGGGGTTACAAGAAGTTAAACTACCATATGAAAATCTCAGTCCTAGAGGCAGGAAATCAATCAACGAGCAAGAATCAAAGTAGATATCATAATTCCAATAGAAGAAAATGGTAATTCCATCCACATAAACACGCATGACACTTCCCTATATGCATAATTCAAGTGGTACAGTCTTTTGAAACTGTGAACTCATGTTTCGGAACGGGTATCGAAACAGTTTCAACACTGTGAACCCTTGTTTCGAAACGGGTTTCGAAACGGCTCAAGAACATCGAGACACCGTATCGAAACGACATCCAACGTTTTGAAACGGTACTCAAGTCAGATTTGAAAAATATGACCGTTGAAAGTTTTTAACTGATTTTACACAAGTCGTTAAGGCGTATCGAAACGATTTCAAGCCGTTTCGATACAGGCCTTGACAGTGGCAAAAATGTTTCGAAACAGGTTTCGAAACGACTCTTAGCGTATCGAAACAAGTTTAACCGTTTCGATACGGACTCTTTAATGCACCCCAACGGCCCTTTCTATTTTGGTCTGTTTCGAAACAGGGTCGGGCGTTTCGAAACGGTTGGTTGCAGACTGCATTTATGGAGGGAAGATAACATCCCCAACGGCTCTACTGTTGAATGCATCAACCACAACGGCTAGAATTCAATGAGAAGGTATAAAAGGGACCTCTAAAAGCTTCAACAACAATTATTGATCCAAAAGCAAACATCCAAACATCAAATCCAAGCATTTGTGCCTAAATCTCATAATTGTCTTGTAACCCCAATTGTATTTTTCATTCTTATCATCTCAATTGGGTTGAGTGCTTGTAATTAGGCTACATTGTATATTGAGAGATACTTGTTTTAGCCAACAACTTCTTTGTTTCTATTGTGTGAGGATTGGGTCAAATTTTGGGTAGAAAATTTGACCGAAATTGTAACGGTTACCTCCTTAGCCTAGAAAAGGGGAAGAGCAATTAGTGGAATTGTTGAAAATCCTTAGTGAAGCTAAGGTAGTGGATGTAGAGTTCGATTGGAACTTGAACCACTCTAAAATCTCTTTTCTACCACTTTTATTTGTCAATTCCACTTCCAAAAGTTTTAAAAATCCAATTCACCCCCTCTTGGTTTATATCGATCATTCGATCCACTCAACAATTGGTATCAGAGCCTACCTCTTTGAAGGATTAACAACCACAAGAGGAGTTCCTAGGAAGAGTGTGATCATCCAAAAATCAAGATATGACATCTACCTCCGGATCTAGCATGTACGAGTCTCAATCCACTACAAAACTGCCTTTCTTCAATGGTGACAACTATCCGTTTTGGAAGAATCGGATGTGCCTCTTCATCAAGTCCAATAATTACTTGGTTTGGGATGTCATTGAAGATGGTCCCTACATTCCATTGAAGCAAGATAATAAAGGAAGGATGGTTCTAAAGAAAAAGATGAAGATGAGTGAAGAAGAGAGGAAGAAGATCCAAATAAATGACAAAGCTCTTCACATGTTTTTTTGTTCTTTCGGTCCGGACATCTATTCCAAAGTCTCCTCCATTGAGAGTGCCAAGGAAGTGTGGGATACACTTGAGACCACCTATGAAGGAACCAATGATGTGAAGGAAACCAAGATTGGAATTCTCAATCTTAGCTATGAGAATTTCAAGATGGAGTCTGATGAAACGGTGTCCAAGATGTTTGATCGCTTCTCAACCATAATCAATGGGCTTAAAGGATTTTGAGAGACTATTCCGGAAGACAAGCTTTTCCGAAAGCTACTCCACTCAGTTCCCGAATCTTGGGATGGGAAAAGAACCGCCATCATAGAGGCCAAAAACTTGAAGACTCTAAAACTTGATGAGCTAGTGGGTTCTCTCCTTACTCGTGAGATTATGAAGCAAGGAAGGGAAGAAGAAAAGAAGGAAAAGAAAAGAGTAGAGAAGCTAGAGGTGGAAAAGAATAAGAAAATGGGAATAGCTCTCAAAGCTTCATTATTTGAGGAGAGCTCTCAAACCTATTTTGGCCACCGTCATTAAAAAACTAACGGTGGGGGTGATGTGACAGTTAAAGAAAATTTGTAAAATTACACATTTAGTCTCTGTTATTTACTTATTAAATTAAATTAATTTGATCTTAATTTTATTTTTAATTAAATTAAATTAATCAACAAATTAGATGATGACACATGTCCTATCTATTTTTTAAGTTGTAGGAAATAAAATTGGCATGAATTGCACTAATGGGGAATTGATCCCATGACAAATGCATGGAAGGCCAACACTCAAACCACTTTCCCTCATCTTCCAGAAATTTCCATGGCTTCTTCTATATTTCCACATTCGGAGAAAGCATTTATAACAACATTAAAAAATATCGAGTCCGTTTTCTTGGACATGAGAGATGATAGAGTGTATGGAACTGAAGTCTTTCTGGGTGGTCAAGGCAGTCAAAAGAGTTGTGTATGTTATCAAAGATGGTTTATGCCCTCCTTCAATCAAACTGTCAAAAACGAACTCAACTTCTCGGGGTTTCCCTCTTTCTATTAGAATGTTCATTAGCTTTGTCCCGGACCGTACGGTTCTGCAACTATCTTTGGTCATGCAGACACAAGGAGATTGATTTTGGTGATCCATCAATGTGGAAGTTGAACCACCACATGAAAATCTCAGTCCTAGTGGCAGGAAATCAATCAATCTCGCCACCAACGAGCAAGAATCAAAGCAGAGATCATAATTCCAATAGAAGAAAACGGTAATTCCATCCACATAAACACGCATGACACTTTCCTATATGCATAATTCAAGTGCTACAGTCTTTTATATAAGATATGTATATACAATGGTGCATTTTATATTATCAAGAGCAAGTTGGTGTCGTGATAAAGGTATGTGTTTAACACTCTTAGGTCCCGAGTTTAATTTTCTCCAAGGCCGTTTATACTCTTTAATTCCCCTTTATACTCTTTAGTTTTCATTGACAAACTAATCCTTTAATAAAATATGTTAGTATTTTATATCACATTGACGAAATTGGCTTAGTGGTTTGAGCGTTGGTCTTCCATACGTTTGGCATGGGATTAATTCCCCACAGGTGCAATTCATGTCAAATTTTTTCCTCCCATTCTTTACGGCCAATCAGATGGTGTCATCATCTGGTTGGTTAAATCTATTTTAATTAAAATAAAATTAAGATCAAATTGATTTAATAAGTAAATAACATGGACTAAATTTTGTTAACTGCCATGTCACCCCTCCTTTAATTTTTTAACAGCGGTGATCAAAATAGGTTGATTTAATAAGTTTGGTGGTGTGATTGATGAGCTCGATAATTCAGTGGTCAAAATAGGTACGCCCTTATAGTTTGGTGGTCATTGGGGGTAGTTTACCCATATCAAATTAAAAAATAGATAGGACATGTATCATCATCTAATTGGTTTATTAATTTTATTTAATTAAAATAAAATTAGGATCAAAATGATTTAATAAGTAAATAACATGGACTAAATGTGTAATTTTACAAATTTTTGTTAACTATCATGTCACCCCTCAGTTAGTTTTTTAATGGCGGTAATCAAAATAGGTTGATTTAATAAGTTTGGTGGTCTAATTGATGAGTTCAATAATTCGGTGGTCAAAATAGGTACCCCTATAGTTCGGTGGTGTAACCCCCTAAATCCGACCTAAAAGAAAAGACCGAATTTCGAAAGTTACGATTGAAAATTTTACCCTCAAGAAAACCAATTTTGGAAATTATGTTTTAATTCAATTTAAAATAATATATAACAATAGTTTATTAAATCACTTAGAATAAATAAAATATAAATGTCATAATTGTTGTTCGAATGTTTAAATAAAATCTCCGAAATGAAAAGCACATTAAATGAATGCTAAAAATAATCCCAAAACATATTTATTCCCCAAGTATGAAATTATATCAATGTCTCAAAATAATAAATAATTATCTGAATAACTAAAAATACTTTCATATTGAATAATAAAATAACCGTAGAAAATATGAGATCCTCCAAATACTGATTTGCCTATGGTCTGAGTATCTAAAAGAAAGACTAAGGGGGAGTACGCTAAAGAGTTTAGTGTGTCTCTAAAGTGTAAGAAAAATCTCAATCTCAAAGACATATATTTCGATAAAATCTTTAAATTCACAAATGACGATGCACAATTCAAAAGCTTTAACTTATAAAAGCAATTCAATGAACCCCAACTACAACGACGTCCGAAGAGTAAGGTTCCCCAGAACCACTCTCTACATCCACCAATCGATGTGTGGTAAAAATCACTGCTTCCACCGTACAATCCCAACCCATGCAGACGATGATGTAAAATTACATTCACAATAGTCTCAAAACATAGTGTGATAAATTCGATATTTCATAGTTTGATAAATTCGATATCATACAATTCAATAAATTTGATATTTAGTCAAATTACAAATCCAGTAAAAATACATGAAAAATTCATCATGTCACATCACATGTAAAAATATGTATACGATATGAAATAATATCATACGGTAAAAATCATTATTATTTAGCACATTAAGAAAATACACCTTAGCCAAGCTATACTCAACCTACAGAATGATATGATTTTCCATGATCAGAAGTCATTACACCAGGCTTGTTCTTTCGCGGCGTTTTTTTAGCCTATTGCGGCGTTTTTTAGCGCCGCTAAAAACGCCTCCGGCGCTAAGAAAAACGCCGCCAAAAACGCCGTTGATACTTGCGCCGTAAACGTTCGCGGCGTTTTTGGTGAAAAAACGCCACCATAGATCGCGTTCTTTAGCGGCGTTTTGTTTTACAAACGCCGCGAAAACTTAGTTCTTTAGCGGCGTTTTGTTAAGCAAACGCCGCAAAAAGTCATACTCTGTAGCGGCGTTTGACTGGTAAAACACCGCAATAGTCTGTTCTTTAGCGGCGTTTTTCTTGAAAAACGCCGGGATTACTTCCTCTATGGCGGCGATTTTTTGACAAACGCCGCAATTTTGTTGTGACTTTAGTGGCGGTTTTTTATATAAACGCCGCAGTAGAGTAGGTATTTGCGACGTTTTTAGGTGCAAACGCCGCAAATCTTACTGCCCATTGAAAGTTCGATTTGCATTATATTTACTACCCAAATTTAACCTGTGACATATCCAATCCAATAAATAATTACAGAAATTAAGAAACAAATACTTAACAACAAGAAAATAAGTTCAAGTCTATAACATTAAAGTGCAAATCAACATTGTAGTTCAAAGTCAAAGTAAAATGTATTTAAACTTTCGTTTAGTAGAATAAACATAACCAAACCTAATAAATCAACTAAGATGGAGGATTTTGCGGTTGGTTCTGCTTGAACATGACCATCATTTCTTGAACATAACCAAACTTTCGTTCAAGCATACCCTCCATGTCATCTTCTCTATGAGATCGGTGATGAGAATTAAAAGGATCAGTCGAGTTACTCGTGGATGAAGCTCTACAAGGTGTAATCTCTCCATGGAATATCCATTTTATATATCCCCGGACAAAGCCACAAACAATTAGATGTTCGTGTACAACTTCACGAATGTGCCAATTAATGTTACCACACTTCTTACAAGGGCAAAGAATCCTATCCTCTTGGCTTGCATTCGCAAAAGCAAAATCTAAAAAAGTTTCTACTCTATTTCGATAGTCGACGCTTACTCTTGGCAAATTCATCCAACTCCTATTCATTTTGTATTTCTGTAATAATAATAAAAATTAAATACAACCTAACAACCCTAGACAAATGAAAAGAAATATTGAAGAAATTATAGTCCTCCTTACACAAAAGAAAAGAAATAACAGAAGTCTGCCTTATATTGCAAGACAACATATGCTGGTATCATTAAACATTACCAATTAAGTAAAAGTCAAGTTAAATATATAAACTACCTACCAACCAAACATGAAAATTCAAGAGAAAGTTACCTGTTGGGGAAGAGCACCGATTCACAACTGAGAATTATCCACAACTTTGAAGGATGAACAGAAATGTGGAATCGCTCTCAACCTATTCAACATAACAATAAAGTAAACAAAATACGAATCGTCAAACATTCAAGAGATACTCTAGTATCACTTTTGATATAAAATAAAAATGGAATGCACATGACAACTACTAAATAAATGAAGATGATAATTTCAACCTAATTTTCTTATTTAGAAAAAGGTGTAGAGAACTTAAGTAGATGGCTAAAAGTCTAAAAGAGAACATAAGTAGGTGATGTTATATACATTTAGAATTCAGACAATGTTTGTGTAACTTTCTGTGCTTAAATTCAGTTTCATTTTAACACCAAAATAAAGACATTTTAAAAGGCTGAA
Organism: Hibiscus trionum; assembly: GCA_030270665.1. Taxonomy (NCBI): domain Eukaryota; kingdom Viridiplantae; phylum Streptophyta; class Magnoliopsida; order Malvales; family Malvaceae; genus Hibiscus; species Hibiscus trionum. The sequence continues at coordinate 30,224,821 of BSYR01000026.1, read as the reverse complement.
AATGGACCCAAAATTGCATGCCTTGAAACTATTGTGCTGCCAAATAACTAAACAAATCTCAATAGAAAAGGGTGAAAACAGCAACCTTTGTACAAATTTTTTTGATTCATCAAAAAATACAAATTGTATCAATACTATATCAGCAGATTAACTTGGTTTGCATCATCTAAGTTTGGATCTGGGTTTTTCTTTTCACTTGTTCTTACGCTCTAATTCATACACTTAAATTTGAACTTTTAATCTGTTTTGATCCAACATTTTATTTAAATTTTCTTTCCTGTTTTTGAGACCTTTTTTAATTTAATTTATATTTCCAGTGTAAGTTACTAAATTAGCTAATGTTTTAACTTTACTCTTCTATTTTTTGCTGTATTTTTCAATGCAGGATACTCTAATTATAAAGCCTTCAAAGAAATCTCCACTGTTCTTAAGGACAATAGTTTTATTGTTTGCTATGGTATGTGGTGTTTATATATGTTCAATCTGTATAAAGCGGATAGGTACTGTAACCAAGATGAACATCCAAGTCATTGAGAGTCCATCTCGAGATACTAACATTGGTACACAACTAGAACCTCAAATTCCTATTTTACATTACCTGAAACCCGAAACATTTAGCAGGTGAACCTCAAATTAGAGTGAAGAAATGTCAGCATCAAAACATCAAACTGAAAAAATATTGACTGTAACTTGAGCTGCTTATCAAAAGTAAACAAATTTAGCATCTTTATGAGGACCAGTTCATATTCTTTTAAGATATAAAACTATAACTATGTGCATCAGTTATAGACTTCAAACAGGTCAATATCATAGCAAAAATAAAAAAGGAAAAGGCAATGTTTGAAGTTGCTATGCAGAAAATTACAAGATAATTTCTTCAACAATAATAAGTTAACAAATGCTACCAAACAAATGCTAACAAATGCTACCAACAATTGAAGTTGTAATTTTTCATATGACTAAAGAACAAATGCTAACAAAAATCAGAATCAAGTAAGGAAGCTCAGCACAGCAGTGGCCTTTCAAATCACGAAAAAATCAGATTGAATTTACATTACCAATAGAAAATCAATAAAAGTTTTGTTTCCTAACCTTCAATCAATTGTTGTCAAGGCTACTGACCCGAGAGAGATCCTTGTTGAGTTTCCGGCTTTGGAAAAGAAAAGAGAACGGCGACGGAAGCTTTCGCCAGCACGGCCTTGGACGATCGACGGCGAGCCGAACGGCAAGTAGAACGGCAACGAAACGTGCAGGGATTTGCGGTGATAAGAGCAGCACGGCGGAGAGGCAGGGTTTAGGGATTGCACGATACAAATTGGGAAAATAAAATAAAAGTCTGACTTTGTGATAAAACGCTGAGTTTCGCCTATTGCGGCGTTTATTATAACAAACGCCGCTAACAGGATATCTATTGCGGAGTTTGTTCTAAAAAACGCCACGAAATCGATAGTTTTTGCGGCATTTGTTCTAAAAAACGCCACGAAATCGATAGTTTTTGTGGCGTTTGTTCTAAGAAACGCTACGATATCGCTACCTTTGCGGCGTTTTTCACTGCAAACGCCACTAAATGCTTTTTTCTATTCCGTCGATTTAAAAAAACCGCCAAGAACACGATACTATTGCGGCGTTTATTTAACCAAACGCCAGGATAAGTTATATAATAGCGGCGTTTGTTCCCAAAACGCCGCGAAAGTTGTCAATTTGTGGCGTTCTTCATTTAAACGCCGGGATAAGTCGAATACGCACGGCGTTTGTCTTGTAAACGCCGCAAAAAATGCCGCTATAGAACAAGTCTAGTGTAGTGAGTATTGGATCCAACTGTATCGGTACTGGACTAAACTTGAGGTTGAAGGGATTAACGAACAAGAAGGGGTATAGAGCGGTGGAGATTATTACATAGGAATTTAACAAATCAATAAGGGATTTTGGCGGCATGAAACTATATAAAAAAGTAGAGTTCTTGGGATGATCTTATTTGAACTATGTGTGTATATATATAGGGAGGTAAACCTAATTTAAGTAAAATAATGAAATTGATATAGGACACGTGATTTTTCGAAATTAGGTTTTCAATTAGAGATTTTAAAATTAGGTTTCTAAATTAGGAATTTTTTGAATCTAGGGTTTACAATTTGGGCGTAATTTTTGGGGTGTTACAGGTGGTCATTGGGGTAGTTTACCCATATCAAATAAAAAAATAGATAGGACACGTGACATCATCTAATTGGTTGATTAATTTTATTTAATTAAAAAATAGGATCAAATTAATTTAATAATTAAATAACAGGGATTAAATGTGTAATTTTACAATTTTTTGTTAACTGCCACGTCACCTCTCTGTTAGTTTTTTAACGACATTGATCAATATAAATTGATTTAAAAAGTTTAGTGGTCTGATTGACGAGTTTAATAATTTAGTGGTCAAAATAGGTGCACATCTATAGTTCGGTGGTCATTGGAGTAGTTTACCCATATCAAATTAATTGAAAAACATAAATACCAAATTTAATACTAAATGATATGAGTTGTGTGTTTAGTGTAGTCCTCTCATGTCACAGAATATGTATTCTATGAGGACAATGTATTGGTTGTAATTTCTGGGTTGTTTGCACCTTGTATCCTATTCTCCGAGTGCACTCTTTTTCCTCTAATCTAGATTAGGGAGATTTTTTAATGAGGCATCGAGTTTAGGTTTTCGGAACGCTCGCAATAAAATAATACCTTTTAGAAAAATACTAAATGATATATTAATCAAATGATTATTCATTGGCTAATATTGTCAATTGGGAAATCGAAGTCCTAATTCTTTTCCCGTTAATTTTTTTCAAGATCGGTAGCATGGTTGACTTAATTTTAATTTACTAGATTTGAAGATTATAAGTTTTTGAACGTGTTACTTCAAAAATATATTTTTAATAAAATTGGATGTATTCCATCAATTAAATTTCAATATAATTCAAAATAATTTAATAAATGTAATTATTATATTTAAAAATTTTAACAATACACCATCTTAACACCCTACTCTTGATACACCGACATGCCATAACTTGATAAGTCATTAACTAAACAACTAACAAAATAATGAGACAAACCCAGACCCTAACTTCGCGTGCTTACAAGCATAGTCACTTTACTAATAAAACTTTAAATATAAAAGATTAAAATTATCGATTTATTTCAAATTAATAAAATATTTATGTTCTAAAATTTAAATTGTTATTATCTAAAAAATATTAGATGTTAGTTTCAATTTTAACTGTAAAATGAAATATTTGTAATAAATATATAATTGAGTGACCTCTAAAATTATAGAGGTCACTCAATTATAACTATGAAAACTTTTAATATCCATTTAAAAAATGTCACGTGTCAAGCACCGATTGATTGACAATTTTTAACACACATTTAATAGCCGGACACCTAAAATTATAACTATGGAAACTTTGGGCACCTATTTTTACAAAAAAAATACTTTAGAGAGCTAAATTATTTTAAGTAATATTTTTTAAATATTTTAAATTTAATAATAATAAAATAATTTTATTTTATTTTTAAATTATTTTTAATTTAACAATAATAAAAATGACTTGTCATGTTATAATAATAATAAAATAATTTAGAGTAAAAAAATAGGAGCAATTTGAAAGTTTAGTTATTAAAGAGGAGCAATTTGAGGACCTAAAATTTAAAAAGGATATACTTTGGGCACTTATTTTTCATTTAAGCCTTTATAATATTAGTGTACTAATTGATTGTAAAGTTTTAGGGTTGAAAATTAATTTTTAAAAAATTTAAGGGTGAAATTATAAAAAAACCCTTTTCAGTAGTGACCATAATGTTTATTTTTTAAAAGTGGGGAGTAGAAATGTAAATGGGATAAACTTTAGTGGCCATTGCAGTAGTTTACCCTTATTTTTCACCGCCAGGTCGGTAAACTATCAATATTTAACGGCAACAAACGGCTGAGTACAAAAAACTTACGCCCCGAAAATATAAGTGACCTTACTGGTCGTTTTTTTTAAATCAATGACCAACTCTGTACTGAAAAAAAAAACATAAGTGACTATTCCAATAATTAACTCAATATATAATTGAGTGACCTCTACAGAATATTAAATGTTAGTCACATCTTAAATTGTTGTTATCCGATTATAACTTAATTCAACTTATTTTCCACCCAAATAAGCGACAAGTAAATACTATACTAAGAAAATAAATACTCAACAACTTTGTAGTAGTAAACTAGTAATAGTACGGCTTTAATCGCCATTACCCGTATGCACTTTTCTAATGGATAAACTACTTCACTAACCACCATACTTTTGATAAAATTGTTATTTGACCGCATTATTTTTTTTTGAAGCAATTAAACCACCAAACTATTTAATTGGATGTAGACGTTAAAACGTAACGGAGAGAGTGATGTGGCAGTTAGTAAAAATTCGTATAATTACACATTTAGTTGATAGAATGTATAAGTAACGAGAATTAAATGTATAATTATATGAATTTTTACTAACTGTCACGTCACTCCTTCCGTTAGGTTTTAACGGCTAGTGGTCACATTGCATCCAATTAAATAGTTTGGTAATTTAATTGCTTCAAAAAAAATAATGTGGTCAAATTGCAACATTATCAAAAGTATGGTGGTCAATGAAGTAGTTTACCCTTCTAATTTTGCACCTTCAACTATGTATTTTCTTAGTTTGGCCACTAAACTATTATTTTCATCACAATTTGACATCCATTTCTTAAAATATGTAATTTTTTTTTTTAACTTGTATCAACGTTAAAAGAGTGTAAAAATTCACATAAAATAATTTCCAAGTCTCTCAACATGAATCCATTGACAAAACATAATAGAATCACCCAAATTGTTATAGGTTCAAGAAACCAATCACAAAGTAAAAAAGGAAAAGCAAAAAGAACACTAACAACCCAGCTACCTGGACAAAAAACAGAGCAAATAAGTATGATGGTCTGCAAAACAATTCAAGCAAGAAACAGATACACCGAGCAAAAGCTAGTAACATAAAAACATAGATGTTCCTATTGAGAAATAGAATTCTTAGCAGACTTATCTGCCCTTTTCCATTTTATCAATATGTGGATCTTTGCAATGGTTGGTGAGAACCTTACTTGGCCATCATGACTTTAACAAACTCCTCATAGTTGATCTGCCCGTCACCATCAACATCGGCTTCACGGATCATTTCATCAACCTCCTCATCTGTAAGCTTCTCGCCAAGATTTGTCATGACATGGCGTAGCTCAGCAGCAGATATGAAACCATTCTGGTCCTTGTCAAACACCCTGAAAGCCTCTTTAAGTTCCTCCTCGGAGTCGGTATCCTTCATCTTCCTTGCCATAAGGTTAAGAAATTCAGGAAAATCGATGGTTCCATTTCCATCAGCATCAACTTCATTAATCATGTCTTGCAGTTCTGCCTCAGTAGGGTTCTGCCCGAGAGATCGCATCACAGTCCCCAGCTCCTTGGTAGTAATGCAACCTGCCAGAAAACAAGAATGCAAAATAATGTAATTTCACCTGAAAACAAAATGGTAAGACACTATTTCGTGTAAAAACATGCTAGTTAATGATTTTCAAACTTTTCTAAAGCCTAGCTGAAGTATTAAAGAAATACATATACATAGACAAACAAGAACCAAAGAGGATAGTGACCATTTTTCCAATATGACAGATCATAAAAGTAACCTATTGAATCATTCACAGATCACAGCAACTCGTGAATTTTCATGACCTAATAAAGCAAAGCACATTTTGATACCACACTCGTAACTATTAAACATAAACATAAAAGCTAAATTCAGGATGGAACCATGAGTCAATGGCTTTACAACCAATATGCAAGTCCAATAAAACTCTAAGGATACTACATTTCAAAATAGGTTGAAAATGAAGGTGCAATCAAAGTGAATCACATCCAAAATCCATGGGAAATTCGCTAATTAAAATAGAATTTACATACTGCAAATGCAACATTTAATCATGATTGAATAAGAAAACAAATCAAATCAGACAATCCAAATCTCAAACAAAGATATGCAAGAGTTACGAATAAAATTACGGTCTAGGCAGACATATTTTCATCTATAAAATGTTTAAACCTAGCAATAAAAACACGGGATCAATAAGACGACGAAGAAAGATGAATAATAATGAAACTGGAAAGAAAGAAACATTTAAAACAATCAGAATCAACAACCAGAACAGTCAAAATCAAAGAAATGAAATAAATAATAATAATTTTAAAAAAATCAAGCAAGATCATAAATTCAAAAATCGGAACCCTAGAACCGCAACATCATTAGAATCATAAAAGAAAATGATTGGATAATTTTAAAAAGTAAACATTAAAACGAAAAGAGAGATTAGATAAGCGAACCGGAGCCGAATCGAACAAAGAAAAATCTTAAATATGAAAAGCATTACGAAAGAGCTATAAACGTTGGGGATGAGAAGAGGAGAGACCATCGCCATCCTTGTCAAATAGGCTAAATGCCTCTTTGAACTCAGAGATCTGATCATCAGTGAGCTGATCGGCCATTGTCTTCTCGTTGGCTTAAACTGCTCGTTTTCTCCAAAAGGTGTTTGGGGAGAGAGAAAATCGCGAAATGAAATGATTGAATGCGGAAAATATCAAAGGGAATGGGTTATATATAAAAGACCGAAAATTGGGCCCAATATTAAGGCATCCGTTTCACTCTCATGTTTTCTTTCTTTTTATGTCTAAATTTCATCTTTTATTAATTGATTAAAATATAATTATTTAATTTTAAAAAAATAAAATGAAATATAATTATTGTTAACGTCTATTTGTTTATTTTGAATCTGAATTGTTGGGCTCAAATCAATCGATTGAATTGTTAGAAGGAGTCAATTGATTTTTTAAAAGATTTGGAAGAAAAATTAAGGTTAAAAATTGACAAAATAATCTCTAATGGTCGACTTTCAAACTAAGTCTATATTCACTATCTTACCAACATTAAATTTTTTAAAAAGTTTACTAATTTACCTCTCTTGTGAGGACAAATAATAATCTTACAAATTTCATAAGGTGCATACCCTAAAACCTTGTCTATTTCCTTTCAAAGAAAAATACAAACAAATAAAAAAACTTCAAAAGGTAAATTGTTTGTACAATGAAGCACTCCCAAAAATAAAACATTTGAGTAAAATTGACAACTAAGACTCACAAATATTTTACAAATAAAATGAACTTTTAAGCAAAATACAAATTTCTATATACATGAATATTGGTGTAAGCTTTTTTAATGTTGTTGATGAGCTTGGAGGTCCCTTTTAAATTCTATATTGAGTTTGTGATTGTTTATGACAGTTGGAGTTGTTAAGAACCATTGGGAGCTATTTTCAAGCCATAAATGTACTTTTGTTGTTGTGAGTATCGGTACTAAAACATGGATATCGATACCTGATGAAAGAGAAAAGAACTGTTATAAAAATACATGGTGTACCGTTACTCAAACATGGAGTATCAGTACGAGGTCTTGGGTACCGGTATTGAAGGGGCTTATCAGTATAAAAAACATTTACTATTTTTTAAAAATATCGGTGCATCGGTACGCGAGAAGGTTGTGGGTATAAGTTCGTGTGTAACGGTACTGAATGCATGTCTTTTACACTAAAAGTAATTTGAAAATATTTTATTGAGTCAAAAACACTTAGAACCACATCAAAAATGAACTTTGAATTGTTTTTACAATATTAAATAAATCTAAATTTAATTTTCATTTAGTATGTCAAAATATTTATCTCAACACGAAGATAATTCCATATGAAAGTGAGATGGGCTCGGATAGTCTCATGTTCCTGCAAGATGAAAGCTTATGCTTGAAAGCAGTTATATGTTTAAGTTGAAGGACTTTGTAAATAGAAAAAAAAGAAAATTATAAAGGTGGTCACTTAACTATCATTATTTTTTTATTTTGGTCACCAAATTAATTTTTTTGTCAAAATTATTCCCCGCGTTAGATAATTTTTCTGTTTTGGTTCATATCCGTTTAAAAACTAATGGCAGCTTAGATGACACATATTTTAAATTGTTTAATCATTTCTCTCTTTCCCACATTAATTTTGTAAAAAAATAGAGTAAGACATGTGGAATACTAGGATTTGAACCCGTACCCCCACAACATAATAGGGAAACATACAAATCAACTATGCTAAGCTAAGTTCTTGATTTATTTCCATTAAAATATATATATTTAACGTATGTTAAGTTACCAACAACACAAAATAAAATATTAAAGCTAGGGAGTGACTTGAACACAAGACCTCATTGATAAAAATTTAAATATTTAACCACCAAATTAAATTAAAAAATTGTTATATTATATTTAACTAAATAGTGATTAAAATTAAAACTCAAACTAGATTTAAATTTTACACTCTGTTTGAAAATGAAAAAATTAATTAATTAAATATTTATTTATTTTTATAAAATTAATATTAAATTATTAGAAAAATTAAATTAATAATATTTATTTAGGATAGAATATAAACTTTTAAATTATTTTTATTTATTATTTTTAATTGATTTAAAAATAAGATCTGTATAATTACTTTTAAATAATTTAAATTTTATATTCTATAATAAATAAATATTACTTTAAATAATTATATATATATATATTATGAATTATTTAAATTTTAAATTAGGATCTAAATAATTATTTTTATATAATTTAAAATTTACACTCTATAATAAATAAATATTATTTAAAACAATTATTTAAATCCAAATTTTAAATCATTTAAAATAATTATTAAATATAATTTACAAATTTATATTTTATAACATCCAACTCTTTTCGCTGCCATGCACAAACTGCATCACCTTCAACAAGAGCCAAGCATATATCCCTATCAGCCTCATGAAGAGAGTTGCAAACTACCCACAAGCCGACATGCTTCCATATAGTATGCCCCTTGGAAGTTGAAAGGAGTAGACGAAGAACATCCTCTATTGAACTCCAGAATCGGGTTCCTGCATTCTCACACAACACGAAAGTTTCAAAATTGGACCCCTCCCATTTGCGGTGATCTTCGAAGAAATAGACGTTGACACAACTTTCTCCTCCGGAGTCGACAATCCCGCACTCGTTATACTTTTCTTCTCTTTAAGGAAAACTTTTCCCTTTAGGGCCCACAGCGTGGGTTGTTTTCTCTCCGTATTCCCCAGAAAAGTGGCCTTCGAGCTCAACTGCCAAGGCCCAACCCCATTAAGAACCCAGGTTTTGGATCGTAGATAAATCCCGACCTTCTCCCTCGCGACTAAGAAATAGCCACAACGTTTTCATTTTCCTCCTATGGATAATCCCAACCTGACCTAACTAGAGACGCCACAGGCACACTCGTCGTTGCAACACTTGAGGGTAGAGCCTCATGATCTACAAGCACCAAACGAAAAGTTAACCATGTCGCAAAACAATAAATTTTAGCAAAATCCTAGCACTCACCACTATCGAAGGAAGAGAAGAAAAGACTACTATCCACCGGGAATTACCGAAAAAACCTAGAACCAGTGGGCAGCGAATCCAACAAAGCCCTCGCACGAGCAAATTCCCTCTGGCATGCCAAAACTCTCCCTAGATACGTTTTTGACTCAATATCCCATGGCAACATCACATTGAGGGGAATAACCTTTGGGATCCTCCTCCTACCACCGGTAGTGTAAACCCCCCAGAAAACGAGCTAGAAGATTCTGGGGAATTATCGTAATCAGGTTGTATTTTTGGGTTAGACTTTAGCTAATTAATTAATTCTGGAAAATAACTTGAGTTGATTAAATTGGTTTTCGATAAATTAATTGTAGCAAACATTATTGAAAATATATTTAAGGAGATTACTAAAGGATGAAATTGGGTTTTGGGTAACTATTAAGTGGTCGATTTGATATTAAATTAGATAGTGATTATTTTGTAAAAGGTTGTAAAATATTAATAATGGAAATGTTGTAAAAAGAACTAAAGTGGTGGTTTTATGGGATTATTTGACCCATTTATCAAATAAAGCTTTTATCATCTGTAAAACCAAAGAATTGATTTTGATATAACAAAGGATTTAAGGATTAAATTGAAAATAGAAAATAAATTTTTAACTCCTCAAAACTTCTCAAAACTTTAAGAAAAGTGGTCAAGTCAAAACCAAAGGGTTATACATATTTTTCTAAGTGTTTTCCAAGTCAAAACAATGATTTTCGAGTCATCGTTTCGAAACAGCCCTTTGGTGTTTTGGAATGTTTTGAAACCGTTAACATTTGTTTCGGTACGAGTCCTCCTGTTTCGATATAGTAGTATCAAAACATGACCCCATGTTTTAAAACGAATGAAGAACAACAGAACGAGCAGATCCGTTTCGATACGGTAGTATCGAAATGATCTCAAACGTTTTGAAACAAGATTTAAACTTGGATTCAAATTTAATGATTGTTGCAATTTATAAGTAACTTTTACAAAAAGGTTAAGACGTATCGAAACGATTTAAGCACGTTTTGATACGTGTTTTGACAGTTTCAAATAGTTTCGAAATGACATCAAACACGTTTCAGAACGTGCTCTTAGTGTATCGAAACGATCGTATCTGTTTCGATACGGTCTCTTAATTACACTCCAACGACTATTTCTATTTTGGTCTATTTCGAAACAGGTACATGTGTTTCGAAACGGGTAGTTGTAGAAGTGCATTTATGGTGGGAAGATTGCATCCCAACGGCTATATTTATGATGGCAACAATCCTAACGACAAGAATTGAATGGGAAGGTATAAAAGGGAGTCCAAAAACAACCAACAACAACTATTGATCCTAAAAGAAACAATCCTACATCAAATCCAAGCTCAAGTGCTTAATTTCCCATATCTTTGTAAAACCCCAATTGTCATTCTTTGTAATTCATGTTTTCAAATTTAATTGGGTTAAGTGCTTGTAATTTGGGCAACATTTGTATTGAGAGATACTTTGTATTTGCCAAAATCTTCTTTGTAACCTTGTGAGAGGGTTTGTTCAATTTTGGGTAGAAAATTGACTATTTGTGAAAAGGTTTCCTCCTAAGCATAGAAAAGTGAAAGATCAACTAGTGAAGTTGTTTGGAAAATCCTTAGTGGGATCTAAGGTAGTGGATGTAGAGTTCATTTGGAACTTGAACCACTATAAGTGCCTTGTCTTCAATTTTTGTTTTACCATTTCACTACCAAACATTTTAAAAATCCAATTCACCCCATCTTGGCATTTACCGATTCAACGATCCACTCAACAATTGGTATCAGAGCCTACTTCTTTTGAAGGATTAACAACAATAAGAGGAGAACCTAGAAGAGTGTGATCAAAGTTCAAGTAAAGCCATGACATCTACCTCAACCTCCAACCTTTACGAGTCTCAATCCACCACTAAACCAGCATTCTTCAATGAGGACAACTACCCATATTGAAAGAATATGATGCGTCTCTTCATCAAACCACTGACTACATGGTTTGGGATGTAGTGGAAAAAAGCCTTACATTCCAATGAAAAGAAATGATGAAGGAAGACTTGTCCCGAAGGTGAAGTCGGAGATGACCGAGGAAGAAAGACGAAGGATGCAAGTCAACGACAAAACATTGCACATAATCTTTTGTGCACTTGGTCTGAACATCTATTCTAAGGTTTCTTCAATCGAGAGCGCAAAAGAAGTGTGGGACACTCTTGAGACAACGTATGAAGGAACTAACGACGTGAAGGAGACGAAGATCGAGCTACTAAATTTGAGTTATGAAAATTTCAAGATAGATCCTGATGAAAGTGTCTCCAAGATGTTTAATTGATTTTCGATCATCGTCAATGGTCTTAAAAGATTTGGTGAAGTGATTCCCGAAGATAAGCTAGTTAGGAAGCTTCTATATTCTCTCCCGGAATCTTGGGATGGTAAAAGAACGACCATCATCGAAGCTAAGAATTTGAAGACCTTAAAGCTTGATGAGCTAGTTGGTTCTCTCCTTACTCATGAGATTATGAAGCAAGAAAGATAAGAGGAAAATAGGAAAGAAGAAAGAAGAATAGAGAAGCAAAAGGTGGACAAGAAGAAGAAGCTAGGAGTTGCTCTCAAAGCCTCTCTACAAGAAGAAAGCTCTTCTAGTGAGGAGGAAGATTTTGAGGAGTTGGCAATGATAGCCAAACGCTTCTCCCGGTTCATGAAGTCTAATCGAAGGAGGAAATTTCAAAGAAAGAGAGACTTCAAGAGCAAAAGCAAAGAAGAAGAAAATGAACCCATCATTTGCTTTGAGTGCAAGAAGCTGGGTCATATTCGTTCCGATTGCCCTAAACTCAAGAAGAAGGGCTTTGAGAAGAGGAAGAAGCTCAAAGCCAAGATTGCTACTTGGAGTGACGAGGAGTCATCTGAGGATGAGGAACACGAAGTGGCCAACCTTTGCCTCATGGCTCTTGAGGAGGATTCTATGGTAACCTCTAACTCTTCTTGCTTTGATTTTACGTTTGATGAATTACATGATGCATATGATGAGTTACAAGATGTATATGATGAGTTAGTATAGAAATACAAGGAGTCCATTTTGAAAAACAAAAAGGTCATTTCGGATTTGAAAGCTCAAAATGATTTACTTTCTAAAACTAACTCAGATTTTGAGAAAAAGGTTTTAAGCTTGCAAGATGATTTAAAGTTCTTTGAACAAGAAAATATTGATTTGAAGAACCTTCTTTCTCAATGTAATGATGAACACCAAAAGTTGGTGAATGAGCTCAATGAGCTCAAAAATTCTTTCAAAAATGTTGGTTCTTCAAAGCTTGAAAAGGGTGAATCTTCAAAAACCAACTTTGGGTACCAAAAATTAAAGTGTATGGGTTCCTAAGGAACTTTTAAAATCTAATAATGTTAATGCCACATCACCTTGGATTCCTAAGGGAACCAAGCTTTTGGGAGCTAACACTCATAGACCCAAAATAATTTGGGTACCAAAAATTAAAGTTTAAACTCTTTGTTTGTAGAGGGAGCATTGCTACAAGGCCAAAGCACAAAGTCAAGATTCGTGGTACCTTGATAGTGGATGCTCGAGACACATGACCGGAGACAAGAGTCGATTCATGGAATTAAAGCCAAAAAGTAGATGAGTAGTAACCTTTGGTGACAACTCCAAATGCCACATTGAAGGTATTGGCTCCATAAGTAATCACTCTTCCATACTTATTGAAAATGTATTGTATGTCAATGATCTAAAACACAATTTATTGAGCATTAGTCAATTATGCGATAAAGGGTTTAATGTCATGTTTGATGTAAATGGGTGTAGAATAGTAGACATTAAATCTAACAAAACAATGCTCATTGGTCATCGCATAGGCAATATTTATATGGTGCATCTAGATAACATTCATACATCCCATGCATACTTAGTTGCACAAAATGAAAATGATGCATGGTTGTGGAATAGGAAACTAGGACATGCTAGCATTAGCGTTTTAGAAAAAACTAGTTTCCTTTAATCTAGTTAGAGGCCTACCTAAGCTCAAGTTCTCATTAGATAAAATTTGTGATGCATGTGCTAAAGGTAAACAACATAGAGCCTTTTTCAAGTCCATTAATGATGTTTCTACAAGTAGATGTTTGCAATTGATCCATATGGATCTCTTTGGGCCAATTAAGACTACTAACTTGTGTGGAAAATCATATGCATTTGTGCTTGTCGATGATTACTCTAGGTATACTTGGGTTCTCTTTTTAAGTACCAAAGATGAGGCTTTAGAAACCTTCATCACATTATAAAAAATAACCCAATATGATCTTGAACTTAAAAGTTCACATATTAGAAGTGATCATGGAACCAAATTTCAAAATATGGGTTTTGATGATTTTTGTAATGAAAATTGGATTAGCCATAATTTTTCGGCTCCTCAAACTCCTCAACAAAACGAGGTAGTTGAGAGGAAAAATAGAACTTTAGAAGAAATGACTAGGACTATGCTTTGTGAAAATAATTTACCTAAGTATTTTTGGGTGGAAGCCACTAACACCGCTTGCTATATTATAAACCGAGTAATGATTAGGCCTATTTTGAAGAAAACTCCTTATGAGATTTTAAAATCTAAAAAGCCTAACATTAGCTATTTCCATCCTTTTGGTTGCAAGTGTTTTGTTTTAAACAATAGAAAAGATAATTTAGTTAAATTTGATGCAAATAGTGATGAAGTTATTTTTCTAGGTTACTCTTTAAACTCTAAAGCCTATCGTGTGTTTAACAAAAGAACTTTAGTTGTAGAGGAATCTATTCATGTGGTTTTTGATGATAACCTCCTTCCGAGGAAGGATTCTTGTGATGATGATGTTGTAGGGATCATTGAAGCCAATGATGGCGGAGAATCATCAAAGGTGAATGAGATTCCAACCAAAGAGGAAGAAACACAAGAACCGCCTCTAGAAGCATTGCAAGACATGTCTCCTGAGAAAAAGGAAGTGAGCTACCCAAGGTAATACAACTATGTCAAGGGTGGTGAGATCTTGGGTGATCCATCCAAGGGGGTAACTACTCGTTCTTCTCTTAAAATGCTTAATAATGTTGCCTTTATCTCATGCATTGAGCTTAAGAATGTTAAAGAAGCATTAAAAGATGACTTTTGGATTATGGCCGTGCAAGATGAGTTAAACCAATTTGAGAGAAGTAAAGTATGGACATTAGTTGATAGGCCTAGAAACAAATCTACTATAGGAACTAAATGGGTCTTTAGAAACAAACTAGATGAGAGTGGTAACATAGTTAGAAACAAGGCTAGGCTTGTTGCTCAAGGTTACACTCAAGAAGAGGGAATTGATTTTGATGAAACCTATGCACCCGTAGCTAGAATGGAAGCAATTATGATGTTACTTGCATTTGCATGTTATCATAATTTCAAGCCTTTTCAAAAGGATGTCAAAAGTGCGTTTTTAAATGGATTTATAGACGAAGAAGTGTATGTGGAACAACCACCGGGTTTTGAAGATCCCATTTTTCCAAACCATGTTTTCAAATTGTCAAAAGCTTTATATGGTTTAAAGATAGCTCCTAGAGCTTGGTATGAAAGATTATCAAGTTTTCTAGTTGAAAAAGGTTTTGCAAAAGGAAATGTGGACACAACACTATTTATTAAAAATAATGGCAAAGATATCTTAGTAGTTCAAATATATGTTGATGATATTATTTTTGGTTCTACTAATGAGTTACTTTGTCAAGATTTTTCTAAGTTGATGCAAGGTGAATTTGAAATGAGCATGATGGGGAAGCTCTCATTCTTCTTGGGACTCCAAATCAAACAAATGAAGGATGACATCTTCATCAATCAAGCTAAGTACATCAAAGATATGCTCAAAAGTTTGTCTTGTATCAAGCAAAGCCTCAAGCTACACCAATGAGCTCATTCACAAAGCTTGACAAAGATAAAGGAGGTAAGCGTGTTGACTCTAAGCTTTATCGTTATATGATTGAGTCTTTGCTTTACCGTACCGCAAGTAGACCAGATATATTGTTTAGTGTTTACTTCTGTGCTAGGTTCCAAGCTAGTCCTAGAGAGTCAAACCTTATAGCCGTTAAAAAGATCTTTAGGTACCTTGAAGATACTCATTGTTTAGGTTTTTGGTATCCTAGAGACTCAACCTTTAACCTTCATGCTTATTCGGATGCAGATTACGGGGGTTGTAAGATAGATAGAAAAGTACTTCAGGCATGTTGCAACCACCTTTTTAGGGAGGCTTCAACTTTTTTGGTAAAACTAAAAAAAACGGAGTCGCCACAAATCTTTTTGAAAAAATGTGATTGGATCACTTTAAAACAAGGTTATTTTAATAAAACGTTTTGTTTTAATAAAACAACGGTTTTGGTATGCAAAAATTAGAAAATAGGTTCGGGGGTCGGTTACGCGTGGGGAAGGGCTAACACCCCCACGACGCCCAAAATTGGTACCTAATTGGTTTTAAAATCGTTTTCAAAACTGGAATTTGCAAGTTAAAAAATGTTCGACTTTATTTGTCCGTTTAATGAATAATAGTCTATTTTAACGACCTTATCGCCCGGGAGATGAACTTAATCACCGCCAACATTTCTGGCGCTAACCCGTCATTCCCGTTTGATAAGACACCACATTAAATTAATTTCACTTTTTCAAACAACATGGAATTTTAGTGCTTTGAGCATTTTATTTTTTTAACTCTAAGTTCGATTATTTAAAAACCCTAAAAAACGTCTAAGTCTTTTATTCTTAATTTAAAGTTTAAGTATGCTTAAGTGTATTTTATTTTTTGTCAAGAACATTTTTCAACAAAACATGTCTCTATCTAAGATTTAGAACATAACCCTAAGTTTTCACTTTTTTTTTTAAAAAAAAAAACAAGCAAACAACTTTTTATTCTTTTGATTTTTTCCTTTTTATTATTTCTTTTGAAAATCTTTTGAAAAGCCAAAACTTTTTTTACATTTTTTATACTTTTTCATCTTTTTGTTTTTTTTAACCTTTTTTATGTTTTTATGTTTTTTTTTTATCTTTTTCTTCTTCTCATTTTTATGCTTTTCTTTAAAAAAAATCACTCTCTTTTAAAATAAGCTTTATTTTTTAGAAGATTTCCTTTTAAACTTTTTTTTTCCAAAATTTATTTCTCCTAAAAACCTTAAACTTTATTTAAAAACCCTTTTTATTTTGTTTTTTTTAAAAAGCTTTTATTACTTATTTCTTTTTTCTAAAAAAACATCTTACTTATTTTTTCTTTATTTAAAAAAAATCACTTAACCCATTTATTATTTTAAAAAAATAAATTTCATAAAAAACCTTTTTATATTTTTTAAATGAAGCTTCTTTATTATTTCCACACATGCATTATTGTTTTTTCCTAATTAAATCCCTAACTTTAAATTTTTTTCAGTTAAACCACATTAATTCATTTTATTCTTGCATTTTAATTTAAGCACCTTTTAAAAAATATTTCTACATTTCTAAAGATCAAAACAACTCTAACAACATTTTTAAGCATGCAAATTTTAAAAAAGATCAAACCAAATTTAAAACGGAGAATTAAAACGAAATTGTTACCGGAATCGTGAAACGATTTTCCGACTTCAAGAACACAACCTAAAATCCACAAAAAAACACAAACACAAACATAAAAGTTCAACCAAGAACAAGCATAAACAATCAAAATAAAAAGTAAAAGGAAAGAAAATAATTTTACCAAAATGACGAATGAAGAACTCGAATCCGGACTTCTTGAAAATGCTCTTAATTGCCTCCGAAAAATTGCTTCCAAACTCGAACTTCAACTCCAAAATTTCCAGCAAACACTTGAGAATTTTTAGAGAATTTTTCGGAATTTTCCCAAGCCTCTTTTTTTTCCTTGTGTATTTTCTTCCAATTGGTGTGTTGAACAAGTGAAAAGGGAGGTATTTATACTTGAATTTCAGCTTCAAGTTCAAGCCAAATTCGGATTTCAATCCCCGAATTGAAGCCAAAATCAGACAAGAGACTTGATTCTCAGAAAACCCCTCAAACCCTATCCGATTTGGTTTAGATTCAAAGCTAAATTTTCCCCTTGATTCGAGCCTAGGGTTTGACCATTTGTCTCGATTTTTTTTTAGATTCCGACGAGCACATGCTGCGACTGCGAGCGGGGTTGGTGACATTAAGTCGGTGGCGGTGAGCCAGACCCACCGGTAACAACGGCGACGGCAATCATGGCCGGTAGATGCCGACCAGCCACCTTAGACGTTCGACAGAGGGTTTGCTGGGCTGGGGTTTGGGTGTTGGATCGAGCGCGTGCGGCACACGTGCTAGGAGCGTGGCCCCGCGCGTGGGCTCTTTTTTTCCCTTTTATTTTTTGCTGTTTTTTCTGCTTTTTTATTTATTACTTTTTAGTTTTCATTTTATTTCCTTTTTTTTCTTTTCAAAAGATAGGCTAGAAATTTGAAATGGGCTTTGTTCTTTTTCTTTTTTAAACGAGCTTCAAAAATGGGTCTTTGTTGTATTTTTTATTTAGTTTTTAAAAAGGTAGGCCATTTATTATTTTAGGGGAAAATGGATTTTTTTATATTTTTTCGGATTATTTAAAATTGAGGTGAAAATTTAGTGACAACAGCCGCCCTCTTTGCAATACAAATAAAGCAAAGACTAAATGGCACTAATTTTCACCGATTTTCCAAATTGGCTCTATTCTCCAAATGCCCGAACGAATAGGCATGTTCTATTCTCCAAACGCCCGAATAGATGAGCGGATTCCATTCTCCAAACGCCCTGAATGTAATGGCTGATTCTATTCTCCTTATGCTCGAATAGCTGAGCTGTGTTCTATTCTCCCAAACGCCTGAATAGCTGAGCTGGGTTCCACGCTCAAATAGATAGGTTGATTCTATTCTCCTTACGCTCAAATAGATGAGCTGGGTTCTATTCTCCCAAATCCCCTAATTGTTGAGTTGGGTTCTATTCTCCCAAATACTCAAACATGTAGATTCTTCTGAAAACTTCATCCTCCTTATGCTTGGATGAAGAAGCAAACAAACTTCAAAAAATTACATCCTCCTTATGCTTGGATGAATAATCAAAACCTTAAAAGGTTTCATCCTCCTTATACTCGAATGAATAAGTAAACAGACTTCAAAAGATTTCATCCTTCTTATGCTTGGATGAATAAGAAAAACCTCAAAAGGTTTTATCCTCCTTATACTCGAATGAATAAGTAAACAGACTTCAAAAGATTTCATCCTCCTTATGCTTGGATGAATAAGCAAACTCCAAAAGATTTCATCCTCCTCATGCTTGGATGAATAAGCAAAACCTTAAAAGATTTCACCCCCTTATGCTTGGATGAGTAAGCAAACATTTTCTTTCCTCCCAAACGGATAGGTGAATCTTCTGAAAAATTTCATCCTCCTTATGCTTGGATGAATAAGCGAACTCCATTCTCCTTACGCCTGAACGGATAAGCGAGTCGTCTAAAAAATTTCATCCTCCTTATGTCTGGATGAATAAGCAAACTTCTAAAAAACTTCATCCTCCTTATGCTTGGATGGACACGCTAACTTCTAAAATACTTCATCCTCCTTATGCTTGGGTGAATAAGCGAGTTCAAAAAAGTGTTTAATCCACCTTACGCTTGGATGAATAAGTGGGCTTTAAAAAGGGGTTCCATCCTCCTCTTGCTCGGATGAATAAGCAGGTTCCAAAAAGTGTTTCATCCATCTTACACTTGGGTGAATAAGCGGGTTCCATTCTCCAAATGCCCGAATGAGAGGTAGGTTCTTTTGTTGAAAGGTCCTTTGTGTACCTGAAAAATGCAATATTTAATGCAATTATGATGTGCATGCCCCTAGGGATGATTAAAACATGAATGCATGTCTCACTTTTTCTGCTTTTTGAATTCTTTTTCTCAAAATTGATTTTTTCACATGTTTACTCGCTTAAATCCAGATAAGCATTCATACTTTTTCTCTGTATTTTTTTCGACTAATGGAAAACATCTGATCTTTGCTCACTTAATCCAGTGATCATGTACTCTTGGTTGGAAGGACGGACTCCTTCAACTACCATAGCTTCGCCATTATCATTCTTTATATCTTTTTGCTTCATCGAAAACATCTGACCTTCTGTAAAACTAATGTTTTGATATAATAATTGAAAAATGTTTTGGACTGATTTAAAAAGTATTTAAAACAATTTCCAAAGTCCAAATAACATGAAACTATGTTTAGGGATGTTTTCAAAAGGTTTTACATGTTTTTCAAAGCCAAACTTCACAAAACTGTCCAGGCGTTTCGAAACACCTTAGGGCGTTTCGATACGGTGCATTCCAGTAGCTAAACCGTTAACATTTGTTTCGGTACGAGTCCTCCTGTTTCGATATAGTAGTATCAAAACATGACCCCATGTTTTAAAACGAATGAAGAACAACAGAACGAGCAGATCCGTTTCGATACGGTAGTATCGAAATGATCTCAAACGTTTTGAAACAAGATTTAAACTTGGATTCAAATTTAATGATTGTTGCAATTTATAAGTAACTTTTACAAAAAGGTTAAGACGTATCGAAACGATTTAAGCACGTTTTGATACGTGTTTTGACAGTTTCAAATAGTTTCGAAATGACATCAAACACGTTTCAGAACGTGCTCTTAGTGTATCGAAACGATCGTATCTGTTTCGATACGGTCTCTTAATTACACTCCAACGACTATTTCTATTTTGGTCTATTTCGAAACAGGTACATGTGTTTCGAAACGGGTAGTTGTAGAAGTGCATTTATGGTGGGAAGATTGCATCCCAACGGCTATATTTATGATGGCAACAATCCTAACGACAAGAATTGAATGGGAAGGTATAAAAGGGAGTCCAAAAACAACCAACAACAACTATTGATCCTAAAAGAAACAATCCTACATCAAATCCAAGCTCAAGTGCTTAATTTCCCATATCTTTGTAAAACCCCAATTGTCATTCTTTGTAATTCATGTTTTCAAATTTAATTGGGTTAAGTGCTTGTAATTTGGGCAACATTTGTATTGAGAGATACTTTGTATTTGCCAAAATCTTCTTTGTAACCTTGTGAGAGGGTTTGTTCAATTTTGGGTAGAAAATTGACTATTTGTGAAAAGGTTTCCTCCTAAGCATAGAAAAGTGAAAGATCAACTAGTGAAGTTGTTTGGAAAATCCTTAGTGGGATCTAAGGTAGTGGATGTAGAGTTCATTTGGAACTTGAACCACTATAAGTGCCTTGTCTTCAATTTTTGTTTTACCATTTCACTACCAAACATTTTAAAAATCCAATTCACCCCATCTTGGCATTTACCGATTCAACGATCCACTCAACAATTGGTATCAGAGCCTACTTCTTTTGAAGGATTAACAACAATAAGAGGAGAACCTAGAAGAGTGTGATCAAAGTTCAAGTAAAGCCATGACATCTACCTCAACCTCCAACCTTTACGAGTCTCAATCCACCACTAAACCAGCATTCTTCAATGAGGACAACTACCCATATTGAAAGAATATGATGCGTCTCTTCATCAAACCACTGACTACATGGTTTGGGATGTAGTGGAAAAAAGCCTTACATTCCAATGAAAAGAAATGATGAAGGAAGACTTGTCCCGAAGGTGAAGTCGGAGATGACCGAGGAAGAAAGACGAAGGATGCAAGTCAACGACAAAACATTGCACATAATCTTTTGTGCACTTGGTCTGAACATCTATTCTAAGGTTTCTTCAATCGAGAGCGCAAAAGAAGTGTGGGACACTCTTGAGACAACGTATGAAGGAACTAACGACGTGAAGGAGACGAAGATCGAGCTACTAAATTTGAGTTATGAAAATTTCAAGATAGATCCTGATGAAAGTGTCTCCAAGATGTTTAATTGATTTTCGATCATCGTCAATGGTCTTAAAAGATTTGGTGAAGTGATTCCCGAAGATAAGCTAGTTAGGAAGCTTCTATATTCTCTCCCGGAATCTTGGGATGGTAAAAGAACGACCATCATCGAAGCTAAGAATTTGAAGACCTTAAAGCTTGATGAGCTAGTTGGTTCTCTCCTTACTCATGAGATTATGAAGCAAGAAAGATAAGAGGAAAATAGGAAAGAAGAAAGAAGAATAGAGAAGCAAAAGGTGGACAAGAAGAAGAAGCTAGGAGTTGCTCTCAAAGCCTCTCTACAAGAAGAAAGCTCTTCTAGTGAGGAGGAAGATTTTGAGGAGTTGGCAATGATAGCCAAACGCTTCTCCCGGTTCATGAAGTCTAATCGAAGGAGGAAATTTCAAAGAAAGAGAGACTTCAAGAGCAAAAGCAAAGAAGAAGAAAATGAACCCATCATTTGCTTTGAGTGCAAGAAGCTGGGTCATATTCGTTCCGATTGCCCTAAACTCAAGAAGAAGGGCTTTGAGAAGAGGAAGAAGCTCAAAGCCAAGATTGCTACTTGGAGTGACGAGGAGTCATCTGAGGATGAGGAACACGAAGTGGCCAACCTTTGCCTCATGGCTCTTGAGGAGGATTCTATGGTAACCTCTAACTCTTCTTGCTTTGATTTTACGTTTGATGAATTACATGATGCATATGATGAGTTACAAGATGTATATGATGAGTTAGTATAGAAATACAAGGAGTCCATTTTGAAAAACAAAAAGGTCATTTCGGATTTGAAAGCTCAAAATGATTTACTTTCTAAAACTAACTCAGATTTTGAGAAAAAGGTTTTAAGCTTGCAAGATGATTTAAAGTTCTTTGAACAAGAAAATATTGATTTGAAGAACCTTCTTTCTCAATGTAATGATGAACACCAAAAGTTGGTGAATGAGCTCAATGAGCTCAAAAATTCTTTCAAAAATGTTGGTTCTTCAAAGCTTGAAAAGGGTGAATCTTCAAAAACCAACTTTGGGTACCAAAAATTAAAGTGTATGGGTTCCTAAGGAACTTTTAAAATCTAATAATGTTAATGCCACATCACCTTGGATTCCTAAGGGAACCAAGCTTTTGGGAGCTAACACTCATAGACCCAAAATAATTTGGGTACCAAAAATTAAAGTTTAAACTCTTTGTTTGTAGAGGGAGCATTGCTACAAGGCCAAAGCACAAAGTCAAGATTCGTGGTACCTTGATAGTGGATGCTCGAGACACATGACCGGAGACAAGAGTCGATTCATGGAATTAAAGCCAAAAAGTAGATGAGTAGTAACCTTTGGTGACAACTCCAAATGCCACATTGAAGGTATTGGCTCCATAAGTAATCACTCTTCCATACTTATTGAAAATGTATTGTATGTCAATGATCTAAAACACAATTTATTGAGCATTAGTCAATTATGCGATAAAGGGTTTAATGTCATGTTTGATGTAAATGGGTGTAGAATAGTAGACATTAAATCTAACAAAACAATGCTCATTGGTCATCGCATAGGCAATATTTATATGGTGCATCTAGATAACATTCATACATCCCATGCATACTTAGTTGCACAAAATGAAAATGATGCATGGTTGTGGAATAGGAAACTAGGACATGCTAGCATTAGCGTTTTAGAAAAAACTAGTTTCCTTTAATCTAGTTAGAGGCCTACCTAAGCTCAAGTTCTCATTAGATAAAATTTGTGATGCATGTGCTAAAGGTAAACAACATAGAGCCTTTTTCAAGTCCATTAATGATGTTTCTACAAGTAGATGTTTGCAATTGATCCATATGGATCTCTTTGGGCCAATTAAGACTACTAACTTGTGTGGAAAATCATATGCATTTGTGCTTGTCGATGATTACTCTAGGTATACTTGGGTTCTCTTTTTAAGTACCAAAGATGAGGCTTTAGAAACCTTCATCACATTATAAAAAATAACCCAATATGATCTTGAACTTAAAAGTTCACATATTAGAAGTGATCATGGAACCAAATTTCAAAATATGGGTTTTGATGATTTTTGTAATGAAAATTGGATTAGCCATAATTTTTCGGCTCCTCAAACTCCTCAACAAAACGAGGTAGTTGAGAGGAAAAATAGAACTTTAGAAGAAATGACTAGGACTATGCTTTGTGAAAATAATTTACCTAAGTATTTTTGGGTGGAAGCCACTAACACCGCTTGCTATATTATAAACCGAGTAATGATTAGGCCTATTTTGAAGAAAACTCCTTATGAGATTTTAAAATCTAAAAAGCCTAACATTAGCTATTTCCATCCTTTTGGTTGCAAGTGTTTTGTTTTAAACAATAGAAAAGATAATTTAGTTAAATTTGATGCAAATAGTGATGAAGTTATTTTTCTAGGTTACTCTTTAAACTCTAAAGCCTATCGTGTGTTTAACAAAAGAACTTTAGTTGTAGAGGAATCTATTCATGTGGTTTTTGATGATAACCTCCTTCCGAGGAAGGATTCTTGTGATGATGATGTTGTAGGGATCATTGAAGCCAATGATGGCGGAGAATCATCAAAGGTGAATGAGATTCCAACCAAAGAGGAAGAAACACAAGAACCGCCTCTAGAAGCATTGCAAGACATGTCTCCTGAGAAAAAGGAAGTGAGCTACCCAAGGTAATACAACTATGTCAAGGGTGGTGAGATCTTGGGTGATCCATCCAAGGGGGTAACTACTCGTTCTTCTCTTAAAATGCTTAATAATGTTGCCTTTATCTCATGCATTGAGCTTAAGAATGTTAAAGAAGCATTAAAAGATGACTTTTGGATTATGGCCGTGCAAGATGAGTTAAACCAATTTGAGAGAAGTAAAGTATGGACATTAGTTGATAGGCCTAGAAACAAATCTACTATAGGAACTAAATGGGTCTTTAGAAACAAACTAGATGAGAGTGGTAACATAGTTAGAAACAAGGCTAGGCTTGTTGCTCAAGGTTACACTCAAGAAGAGGGAATTGATTTTGATGAAACCTATGCACCCGTAGCTAGAATGGAAGCAATTATGATGTTACTTGCATTTGCATGTTATCATAATTTCAAGCCTTTTCAAAAGGATGTCAAAAGTGCGTTTTTAAATGGATTTATAGACGAAGAAGTGTATGTGGAACAACCACCGGGTTTTGAAGATCCCATTTTTCCAAACCATGTTTTCAAATTGTCAAAAGCTTTATATGGTTTAAAGATAGCTCCTAGAGCTTGGTATGAAAGATTATCAAGTTTTCTAGTTGAAAAAGGTTTTGCAAAAGGAAATGTGGACACAACACTATTTATTAAAAATAATGGCAAAGATATCTTAGTAGTTCAAATATATGTTGATGATATTATTTTTGGTTCTACTAATGAGTTACTTTGTCAAGATTTTTCTAAGTTGATGCAAGGTGAATTTGAAATGAGCATGATGGGGAAGCTCTCATTCTTCTTGGGACTCCAAATCAAACAAATGAAGGATGACATCTTCATCAATCAAGCTAAGTACATCAAAGATATGCTCAAAAGTTTGTCTTGTATCAAGCAAAGCCTCAAGCTACACCAATGAGCTCATTCACAAAGCTTGACAAAGATAAAGGAGGTAAGCGTGTTGACTCTAAGCTTTATCGTTATATGATTGAGTCTTTGCTTTACCGTACCGCAAGTAGACCAGATATATTGTTTAGTGTTTACTTCTGTGCTAGGTTCCAAGCTAGTCCTAGAGAGTCAAACCTTATAGCCGTTAAAAAGATCTTTAGGTACCTTGAAGATACTCATTGTTTAGGTTTTTGGTATCCTAGAGACTCAACCTTTAACCTTCATGCTTATTCGGATGCAGATTACGGGGGTTGTAAGATAGATAGAAAAGTACTTCAGGCATGTTGCAACCACCTTTTTAGGGAGGCTTCAACTTTTTTGGTAAAACTAAAAAAAACGGAGTCGCCACAAATCTTTTTGAAAAAATGTGATTGGATCACTTTAAAACAAGGTTATTTTAATAAAACGTTTTGTTTTAATAAAACAACGGTTTTGGTATGCAAAAATTAGAAAATAGGTTCGGGGGTCGGTTACGCGTGGGGAAGGGCTAACACCCCCACGACGCCCAAAATTGGTACCTAATTGGTTTTAAAATCGTTTTCAAAACTGGAATTTGCAAGTTAAAAAATGTTCGACTTTATTTGTCCGTTTAATGAATAATAGTCTATTTTAACGACCTTATCGCCCGGGAGATGAACTTAATCACCGCCAACATTTCTGGCGCTAACCCGTCATTCCCGTTTGATAAGACACCACATTAAATTAATTTCACTTTTTCAAACAACATGGAATTTTAGTGCTTTGAGCATTTTATTTTTTTAACTCTAAGTTCGATTATTTAAAAACCCTAAAAAACGTCTAAGTCTTTTATTCTTAATTTAAAGTTTAAGTATGCTTAAGTGTATTTTATTTTTTGTCAAGAACATTTTTCAACAAAACATGTCTCTATCTAAGATTTAGAACATAACCCTAAGTTTTCACTTTTTTTTAAAAAAAAAAAAACAAGCAAACAACTTTTTATTCTTTTGATTTTTTCCTTTTTATTATTTCTTTTGAAAATCTTTTGAAAAGCCAAAACTTTTTTTACATTTTTTATACTTTTTCATCTTTTTGTTTTTTTTAACCTTTTTTATGTTTTTATGTTTTTTTTTTATCTTTTTCTTCTTCTCATTTTTATGCTTTTCTTTAAAAAAAATCACTCTCTTTTAAAATAAGCTTTATTTTTTAGAAGATTTCCTTTTAAACTTTTTTTTTCCAAAATTTATTTCTCCTAAAAACCTTAAACTTTATTTAAAAACCCTTTTTATTTTGTTTTTTTTAAAAAGCTTTTATTACTTATTTCTTTTTTCTAAAAAAACATCTTACTTATTTTTTCTTTATTTAAAAAAAATCACTTAACCCATTTATTATTTTAAAAAAATAAATTTCATAAAAAACCTTTTTATATTTTTTAAATGAAGCTTCTTTATTATTTCCACACATGCATTATTGTTTTTTCCTAATTAAATCCCTAACTTTAAATTTTTTTCAGTTAAACCACATTAATTCATTTTATTCTTGCATTTTAATTTAAGCACCTTTTAAAAAATATTTCTACATTTCTAAAGATCAAAACAACTCTAACAACATTTTTAAGCATGCAAATTTTAAAAAAGATCAAACCAAATTTAAAACGGAGAATTAAAACGAAATTGTTACCGGAATCGTGAAACGATTTTCCGACTTCAAGAACACAACCTAAAATCCACAAAAAAACACAAACACAAACATAAAAGTTCAACCAAGAACAAGCATAAACAATCAAAATAAAAAGTAAAAGGAAAGAAAATAATTTTACCAAAATGACGAATGAAGAACTCGAATCCGGACTTCTTGAAAATGCTCTTAATTGCCTCCGAAAAATTGCTTCCAAACTCGAACTTCAACTCCAAAATTTCCAGCAAACACTTGAGAATTTTTAGAGAATTTTTCGGAATTTTCCCAAGCCTCTTTTTTTTCCTTGTGTATTTTCTTCCAATTGGTGTGTTGAACAAGTGAAAAGGGAGGTATTTATACTTGAATTTCAGCTTCAAGTTCAAGCCAAATTCGGATTTCAATCCCCGAATTGAAGCCAAAATCAGACAAGAGACTTGATTCTCAGAAAACCCCTCAAACCCTATCCGATTTGGTTTAGATTCAAAGCTAAATTTTCCCCTTGATTCGAGCCTAGGGTTTGACCATTTGTCTCGATTTTTTTTTAGATTCCGACGAGCACATGCTGCGACTGCGAGCGGGGTTGGTGACATTAAGTCGGTGGCGGTGAGCCAGACCCACCGGTAACAACGGCGACGGCAATCATGGCCGGTAGATGCCGACCAGCCACCTTAGACGTTCGACAGAGGGTTTGCTGGGCTGGGGTTTGGGTGTTGGATCGAGCGCGTGCGGCACACGTGCTAGGAGCGTGGCCCCGCGCGTGGGCTCTTTTTTTCCCTTTTATTTTTTGCTGTTTTTTCTGCTTTTTTATTTATTACTTTTTAGTTTTCATTTTATTTCCTTTTTTTTCTTTTCAAAAGATAGGCTAGAAATTTGAAATGGGCTTTGTTCTTTTTCTTTTTTAAACGAGCTTCAAAAATGGGTCTTTGTTGTATTTTTTATTTAGTTTTTAAAAAGGTAGGCCATTTATTATTTTAGGGGAAAATGGATTTTTTTATATTTTTTCGGATTATTTAAAATTGAGGTGAAAATTTAGTGACAACAGCCGCCCTCTTTGCAATACAAATAAAGCAAAGACTAAATGGCACTAATTTTCACCGATTTTCCAAATTGGCTCTATTCTCCAAATGCCCGAACGAATAGGCATGTTCTATTCTCCAAACGCCCGAATAGATGAGCGGATTCCATTCTCCAAACGCCCTGAATGTAATGGCTGATTCTATTCTCCTTATGCTCGAATAGCTGAGCTGTGTTCTATTCTCCCAAACGCCTGAATAGCTGAGCTGGGTTCCACGCTCAAATAGATAGGTTGATTCTATTCTCCTTACGCTCAAATAGATGAGCTGGGTTCTATTCTCCCAAATCCCCTAATTGTTGAGTTGGGTTCTATTCTCCCAAATACTCAAACATGTAGATTCTTCTGAAAACTTCATCCTCCTTATGCTTGGATGAAGAAGCAAACAAACTTCAAAAAATTACATCCTCCTTATGCTTGGATGAATAATCAAAACCTTAAAAGGTTTCATCCTCCTTATACTCGAATGAATAAGTAAACAGACTTCAAAAGATTTCATCCTTCTTATGCTTGGATGAATAAGAAAAACCTCAAAAGGTTTTATCCTCCTTATACTCGAATGAATAAGTAAACAGACTTCAAAAGATTTCATCCTCCTTATGCTTGGATGAATAAGCAAACTCCAAAAGATTTCATCCTCCTCATGCTTGGATGAATAAGCAAAACCTTAAAAGATTTCACCCCCTTATGCTTGGATGAGTAAGCAAACATTTTCTTTCCTCCCAAACGGATAGGTGAATCTTCTGAAAAATTTCATCCTCCTTATGCTTGGATGAATAAGCGAACTCCATTCTCCTTACGCCTGAACGGATAAGCGAGTCGTCTAAAAAATTTCATCCTCCTTATGTCTGGATGAATAAGCAAACTTCTAAAAAACTTCATCCTCCTTATGCTTGGATGGACACGCTAACTTCTAAAATACTTCATCCTCCTTATGCTTGGGTGAATAAGCGAGTTCAAAAAAGTGTTTAATCCACCTTACGCTTGGATGAATAAGTGGGCTTTAAAAAGGGGTTCCATCCTCCTCTTGCTCGGATGAATAAGCAGGTTCCAAAAAGTGTTTCATCCATCTTACACTTGGGTGAATAAGCGGGTTCCATTCTCCAAATGCCCGAATGAGAGGTAGGTTCTTTTGTTGAAAGGTCCTTTGTGTACCTGAAAAATGCAATATTTAATGCAATTATGATGTGCATGCCCCTAGGGATGATTAAAACATGAATGCATGTCTCACTTTTTCTGCTTTTTGAATTCTTTTTCTCAAAATTGATTTTTTCACATGTTTACTCGCTTAAATCCAGATAAGCATTCATACTTTTTCTCTGTATTTTTTTCGACTAATGGAAAACATCTGATCTTTGCTCACTTAATCCAGTGATCATGTACTCTTGGTTGGAAGGACGGACTCCTTCAACTACCATAGCTTCGCCATTATCATTCTTTATATCTTTTTGCTTCATCGAAAACATCTGACCTTCTGTAAAACTAATGTTTTGATATAATAATTGAAAAATGTTTTGGACTGATTTAAAAAGTATTTAAAACAATTTCCAAAGTCCAAATAACATGAAACTATGTTTAGGGATGTTTTCAAAAGGTTTTACATGTTTTTCAAAGCCAAACTTCACAAAACTGTCCAGGCGTTTCGAAACACCTTAGGGCGTTTCGATACGGTGCATTCCAGTAGCTAAAACGTTTCGATACTGGTATCGAAACGAGATTTCCCTGGATAAGGATTTTGCCCAGCATTTCGAAACAGGCTATTCCGTTTCAATACGCCTACGTGGCATTGACCATAACGGTCATAAACCCCAACGGCTATTTCCCAACTAACATTTAAATGCAAGTCGTTTCGATACGGGGACAGACGTTTCGAAACGGGTGTTTCGAAACGGACTAGAGCGTTTCGATACGGGTCCATGTTAGACTGCAACGGCTCTTTCTACTTAAAGGGTGTTTCGAAATGGGTTCGAGCGTTTCGAAACGGAGAGCTGCAGAACTGCATTTATGTTGGGAATTAAAGTCCTCAACGGCTCCAAATCAATCCCAACGGCTAGCAATGGCTATAAACTCATCAAGGAGTATAAAAGGGACCTTCAAGCATCAAGTAAAGGCTAATGCTCATATTGTCAATCAACAAATGATCAAGAATTGTCTTAGAGCTTAAATTGTCATTTATTGTATAGACAAACACCAGTGAGCCAAAATTGTCAAATTTGCTCAAGTGTTTTAGGTTTTGGGTGAGTGCTTTAATTGTGCGAACAAACACCTATTAGAGGGATTTGTGTTTGCTTTTATTATCTCTTTGTAAGAGAGAGTTTGATCAAGGCTTTGGGTAGAAAGCTTGATCGGTGTAAAGGGTTTCCTCCTAAGCCTAGAAAAAGGGACGAATTGATAGTGGATTGATTGGAAATCCTTAGTGGGGAGCTAAGGTAGTGGATGTAGACCTTGGTTAGAAGGTTGAACCACTATAATTCATTGTGTCAATTTACATTTTAGCTTTCACACCACCTCCACCCAAAAATCCACCTCTCCACCACTTGGTGAGCCTTATCGGTTGAACGAATCGAGCTCCTCACAACACAACAATTGGTATCATAGCTTGGCTCAATTGAGGAGGATTCACATCCTATTGAGAAGATCCGACAAGCTCGATCACTTTTTCATCAACCGGCTCAAATGGCACAATCTATCGACAAACTGCCTTTCTTTGACGGAACCCACTATGCCCATTGGAAGACAAAGATGAAGTTCTTCATCAAATATAGAGATTACAAGCTATGGGATATAGTTGAAGATGGTCCGTTCGTACCTCAAAGAAGCAAAGCGGAGTGGAGTGCCGATGATCGCAAGAAGATAAAGCTTAATTGCAAAGCCTTGCACATCTTGTTTTGTGCTTTTGGCCCAACCATCTATGAGAAGATGTCTTATTGTGAGAGTGCCAAGGAGGTATGGGACAAGCTTGAAGTCACATACGAGGGAACCGATGAAGTCAAGGAGACCAAGATTGGGCTCCTAACCTTAGAGTATGAAAACTTCAAAATGGATCCGGAAGAGAACACCGAGAAGATGTTTGATAGGTTCTCCACTATCACCAATGGTCTCAAAGGCTATAGAGAAGCCATCCCGGAAGAAAATCTTGTTCGAAAGCTCATCTACTCACTTCCCGAGTCATGGGACTCAAAGAGGACCGCCATCATCGAAGCCAAAAATTTGAAGACCTTGAAGCTTGATGAACTCATGGGGTCACTCCTTACTCATCAAATCATGAAGAAGAATAAAGAGGATGAGAAGAAGAGGGAAGAAATTAGAGCTATGGGAGAGAAGAAAATCAAAGGGTTAGGCATTAATGCTAGTGCCATGGCTCTCAAGTCCTCCACTTGCCATCATGTCTACTCAAGTGAAGAGGAGGATGAAGATGAAGAGATAGTTCATCTCTTCAAGAAGTGTGCCCCGTTCATGAAGAAAGCTTTGAGGGAGCTTGAACGTGATTCCAAGAAAAAGGAGAGGGCAAGCACTTCAAGCCATAAGAAGAAGGCACATGTGGCTACTTGGAGTGATGAGGACTCCACCGACGATGAACAAGCCAACCTTTTCCTTATGGCCATCGAAGAAGATTCAAGAGTAACTTCTAATTCATCTACTTCATGTTCTTACTCTTTTGATGAATTACAAGATGTCTATGATGATTTGGTTTTAGACTTTAAAAATCACATTTTGAAAAACAATAAGTTGATTTCAAAGTTAAAAATTCAAAATGATTTGATTTCTAAAACCAAACTTGAACTTGAAGCAAAACTCGAAGAGTTTGAATTAAAATGTTTTGATTTACAAAATTTGCTTCAAAAAGTTCAAGAGGAAAAAGATTTGATTTCCAAAGAGCTTGAAAAGGAAAACAATCTTGGAAAATCAAATTTTTATGTTAGACAATCTAGTGCCCCTAGATTTGTAAAAGGAAAATGTTTTAGAAGTATTTGGGTCCCAAAAGGACTTAGTACTTCAATTAAAAAGGATGACATTGAAAAATGGATTCCTAAGGGGACAAAAATTTGTGCTACTAATGTCTATGGATCCAAAGCAATTTGGATACCAAAAATCCCTTGATTGTCTTTTGCTAGGTGTGATGGAGATGTTCAACAAGTCAAACATTGAGGGGGAGCTCCTATGACACTAAGGAAGAACACTTGAAGAAGGAAGGCTTCACATCCTCCCTTGAGTTCAAGTGTTGGTAAAAATCTAGTTGCTTTTGATTTTATTTGATTTATTTTTATTTATGTCAACTAGATGATCATTTATGTTGGACTAACATTTTTATGATGCTTTGAGTAAGGGGGAGCCATTTTGAAACCAAATTCTTATTTTTGTCAAAATTTTACCTCTATTGTTATTTTGAACTTAATGTTTTAAATTCTTTTTGATATAACAAAAAGGGGGAGAAATGGTTTGAAAAATTGAATTTTCAAATGAATAAGGGGGATCTTTATTTGACTTATATCTTTAATTCTCTTATTCACATTTTTAAAGTTAAAGGGGGAGAATCCCAAACAAATTTTCAAGATAGTTTTATTATATCAAAAAGGGGGAGATTGTAAAACTAATGTTTTGATGTAATAATTGAAAAATGTTTTGGACTGATTTAAAAAAATTTCCAAAGTCCAAATAACATGAAACTATGTTTAGGGATGTTTTCAAAAGGTTTTACATGTTTTTCAAAGCCAAACTTCACAAAACTGTCTAGGCGTTTCGAAACACCTTAGGGCGTTTCGATACGGTGCATTCCAGTAGCTAAAACGTTTCGATACTGGTATCGAAATGAGATTTCCCTGGATAAGGATTTTGCCCAACGTTTCGAAACGGGCTATTTCGTTTCGATACGCCTACGTGGCATTGACCACAACGGTCATAAACCCCAACGGCTATTTCCCAACTAACATTTAAATGCAGGTCGTTTCAATACGGGGACAGACGTTTTGAAACGGGTGTTTCGAAACGGACTAGAGCGTTTCGATACGGGTCCATGTCAGACTGCAACGACTCTTTCTACTTAAAGGGTGTTTCGAAACGGGTTCGAGTGTTTCGAAACGGAGAGCTGCAGAACTGCATTTATGGTGGGAATTAAAGTCCTCAACGGCTCCAAATCAATCCCAACGGGTAGCAATGGCTATAATCTCATCAAGGAGTATAAAAGGGACCTTCAAGCATCAAGTAAAGGCTAATGCTCATATTGTCAATCAACAAATGATCAAGAATTGTCTTAGAGCTTAAATTGTCATTTATTGTATAGACAAACATTAGTGAGCCAAAATTGTCAAATTTGCTCAAGTGTTTTAGGTTTTGGGTGAGTGCTTTAATTGTGCAAACAAACACCTATTAGAGGGATTTGTGTTTGCTTTTATTATCTCTTTGTAAGAGAGGGTTTGATCAAGGCTTTGGGTAGAAAACTTGATCGGTGTAAAGGGTTTCCTCCTAAGCCTAGAAAAGGGGACGAATCAATAGTGGATTGATTGGAAATCCTTAGTGGGGAGCTAAGGTAGTGGATGTAGACCTTGGTTAGAAGGTTGAACCACTATAATTCATTGTGTTAATTTACATTTTAGCTTTCACACCACCTCCACCCAAAAATCCACCTCTCCACCACTTGGTGAGCCTTATCGGTTGAACAAATCGAGCTCCTCACAACTCAACACCTTCGTAGGTAAACGTCTCAAGATCTACTACCAATGTGGTTGATATATCAATGTTTAGTGAAAAGCTTCCTTTTGTGGTTTTGAAATCTTCAAGTCTTCATATGCCCCTTATCAAATATCTTCAGTGCTTCTTGTGAATTCTCAAATTCTTGCCCCTGCAGGACATCTTGAATTGCTTGCATGTGAAAGCTTATTTTCACCTTGAATATCTTCGAATGATGTTGGTGCTTTACTCTCTTCTTCTCACGCCTATAAATACCAAGGGCGTGTAGACTGCCACAATCTGATGGCATCATTTGCTTATCAAGTGTAATTCTATCTCTTTTCATGCTTCTGAGCTTTTTCATCTTATATGTGGATATTTTTTGACAACACGACTCACTTCAAACTCTTCAATGCATGTGCTTCTTCTTTTTACCTTCTCATGCAAGGCGATGCCCCCATTCAAACTGAAGTTCAATTGCTTTCTGAAGTGATGGAAACATTCATTCATGGTCTCCTACAATTGAAATCAATACCAAGAAATCTTTTGCTCTTCATTAATCTATATCAGCCAACTTGTAAGATGCAAGAAAAGGTTGGAAATGATAATTCAAAGGAAAAAGTCATTGCAAATGCAAGAAAATGTTTAAAAAGGGATCTTTAAGAAAATAGTCATGGCAAACAAAAGAATAGGGCTAAGTCAGGTGCCCCAAAATTCAAAGCATGAATGATTCAAGAATCCATCAACCGGATAGTGCCCCCACTTTTGGTGGCTCTCTTTTGCTCACACACTCCCCAAATTTAAAATTTCCCACTTTTCTAATCTCAATCAGACATTAGAAGCTCTAGGTCCCTGAAGAATGCTTAACTCAATTAGGCGGAATGTATTCTGAAGAAAAACTCATTTTCTCAAATATTCATGTGTGATCCAAATGGTCTTTTAAGGCTTGTAATGTAGGCTAGGCTCGGGTTGCCAAAGAAAGGATATATAGACTCAAATTCATATTTTAAGGGTGATTAAACCAAGGATCAACTTTTCTGATGAAATCTCTATTCTTTTTCTTTTATTCTTTAGATCACTCTAGACTGCCCATTTTGGGTTTTCACCCAAGAGTTCATTTTCTTTTCTGGTACACATCTCGTTTGAAGGATTTCAAATTTTCCTTTGCATTTCTTTTTTTCTTTTTTCTATCTTTTCTTTCTTTTTCTTCTCCTTTTCTTCTCTTTTTCTTTTCTTGTTTTTCCTTTTTGTGTCCTTTTCATTTACAGTTTAGGACATTCAACTTAATCTAACATGTTTCTTTCAAATAGCTTTTCATTTTCTTTGCCCCGATGTGAGGAGTGATCCTTGGTTAGGGTTAAATCACAAGAAAAATAATATCAGGCTCAAAGGGGAACAACAAATGGATTTTTCTTATTCGTGAAGGAAAATGAAGGAATGCCAAATCTCATTTCACACACAAATATCATCGAACAAATGGATTTTTCTTATTCAGTTGGTATATATTTTAGAGTTATCACTTCATTCAAGGACCCTAACAACAATATCTGAGAGGAAAATACACCCATAATATATATATATATATATATATATATATATATATATATGGGATTTCCACATTAATTCCGAACACACATTTTGCCCCTCTATCTCGTGTTGGACTATGCCCAAAGACCAATCATATGATGATTGAATAGACATACTATTTTACTAGATTTATCAAGTAATGACATTGCCGTTATTATCATTTGGTATGTTTCTGTGCATCAAACTAACCATTGGATAATAATGTCCATACAATAATACAATTATTTTTAAATAGGATCCTTAGTCGAATATTATTACGGGTATGGACAGTGATAATATATAAAGACTAATATGTGGTTGATGAAAATCGTTGTCATTGACATAGAGATGTCAAAATCAACACATAAGTATTTGTTAGAGAACAACATACTGGATTGACCCGCTATGAGCATGTTTCTTGGGTAATTATGTGACAGTCACAACATTGCTCATGATAAACATATGTATAATCCTCAGACTTGAGATCAACATGATTTCAACATAAAGATTTACGTATTTTGACATAGTCAAACGTGTGTCGTAACTGACTACATTATAAAGACTGATGATTGGATACATGATGACCTATGTAGTGAAATATGGTTGATCAAGAAAGGATTTGTCCCTCCTACATAATGGGAGAAATATCTTCAGCCACTTGATTGAGTGAGATTAGAAAATGCATGGCCAAGCTCGAATATTATGATATGAGATATCATAGAGATTCGTTTATCATAATCTACTCAAGACATCAAGAAACACTAGATGGACAACACAAGTGTGACTAACCCATGACTTGTGTTCATCTAAGATATAAAGGATAAAAGGATGAAATACATAAAGGAAGTTTATTCAGGAATTAGGAAATTCAAACCATGACTTCATGCAACTTAGGTAGCAATGAAGTATTGCTAGATGCCACTCATTGTTTGTAAAATTAGAACAGTTCTAATTTTGCTGCTAACGTTGCATGAACCTACAAGGGTCACACCCTTCGAATGAAATGAACAAAAATTGGAAACCATACTCCCTATTTTAGGGAGGTTGCCGAAAATCCCCTATGGGATAGGGGAAATCGGCAACTCCTTTAAATGGGAATAATATTGGATAAATATTGTATTTATCAAATATTATTTAGAGTATGGAAAATATTTAGAGACTTAAATATTATAGAATAAGATTCTAGAAATTTAAATATATATTTGGAATTTAAATAATGTATATTTAATTCTAAGTTTATGTAGAATTAGATTCCACATAATTAAAAATATATATTTAAATATATTTAAATCCAAGTATAGATAGAATGAGATTCTATATAATAAAATATATATATATTTGGATTAAATATAATGTATATTTAAATCCATGTTTTATGTAGAATAATATTCTACATAATTAAATATATATATTTCATTTAATATTATTAAATATAATGTATATTTAATATAAACCAATTTCAAGTAGAATTAGATTCTACGAATTTTGGTTGAACTTGGATTTAAGGAATTCAACTAGAATTAAGTCTCTGAATACTATTTAAAGGGACAAGGGCTAGCAACCAAATCATCCCTCTTCCTCCTCTTGAAGATTTCGACAACACCCATAAGGATTCTCCACTGGAATTCGACATATCCCAGAAAGCTCTCGGAGAAGCTGTTCGATATTTTTCTGGTGTTCTACTTGCCCCATGGCAAATCCCTCAAGGTTCCCTTGCTCGATTGCAAGTCCCGGTTAAACTCCTGGTCGATTTCAGACTCCCTCAGGAATCCCTGGAGGGATTTCGACTTCTCCCTGGAAGGTGTTCAAACCTGTCGAAATTTATCCCTAAGTGTTAGAGAGGAAAAAACTTTATTCGTTTTGTTCGGGTGGACTCCGTAGAGGTCGTTGCGAACCTGTGGCGATTTCGGTTTTACTTGACGTGGTTATTCCGACATACCGTCGGTTTTCCAGTTTCCAGAGTTTTAAAAGGTAACTCTTCATCTTTTCACTCCGGATTCGTTCCTGTACATGGATCCTGGCTGGATTACGTCGGATTAATTTTTCCACTGCGCCACAGGGCGTGCCGACGTGACCCAATAGTGGTATCAGAGCCACTTGTATCATACGAATTCAAACTTAAATTCTTGGGCGATGTTTATGTATGAGATGCATGCTGTTTGATTCGATTTAGATATTTATCGTTTATCGTATCACACCTAATAAAGACTTATTTTGATTATCACTGAATGATTAAGAGTTAATCATAACTATATTGGTTGCTTCAATGTTAAATGTTAACATGTTGAGACTAATAGTTAGTCTAGAGAACAAGTAGTTGTTCGTAGTTTCATAGATTTATGAAATCTCTGAAAGGGCTTCTAATTTGATAAAAGTTATCAAACTATTTTTCACGGTAAATCCATAAGAGTTATGGTTAGACGTTATGAAAAATGCATGTCTAGGATTGGCATCATCAAAGACCTGGTACTTAAGTGTGCCTAGTGCACCACCTCTCTTTCATGTTGACCTACCTGGTGCATTTGTTCGTTAACGCAAATGGTTTAAGAAACCTCGTGATCCTTCTTTGGCCCATTAACCGCAACATAGGGATAATCAGTTTAAAACTCCATAAATACGTCGTTACTTTGTTCGCACGATGTTTGAAATGCATGTTAGATTGCACGATGTTTGTTTTGCATGGTTATAGCCCATAGCCTTTATAGTTTTGGTTTTTATAAATACGACCTGCGTGTCGTGCCTTTC
Organism: Hibiscus trionum; assembly: GCA_030270665.1. NCBI lineage: Eukaryota > Viridiplantae > Streptophyta > Magnoliopsida > Malvales > Malvaceae > Hibiscus > Hibiscus trionum. The sequence goes on along the minus strand of BSYR01000026.1, from coordinate 30,187,141 downwards.
TCTATCTTCTATTGTACTTCACTTCTCATCTCACTCCCTCGCATGTAACGCGAGTTTCTGAAAATTGTAAATACTCATAGAGATAAAGCAAGGACCAAGGTAGCAGCGTGGTGGGCCTTCCCTGGTAGACCGGGCGTTTCAGATGCAAATTCTATCTTCAGTAGAATGGTCCTCCCATTGGTTTGGGACGGGTCGCCTTAGGTTAAGAAGGGCTATAATCATTGCATATTTATTTACCGCTTATATTTACCTTGTATGTGATGTAATGAATGTTTTATAAGCATGATTAAACATAGTTCTATTGATAGGATCAATATTAAAATGATGATATAATTAAGTAAACCCCTCACTATAATTCTAAGTCTGTTTTAAAATCCAATATTTACCCTCGTTAAAGCTTCGATCGATATAATGCGAGCTTTGCCAAAGCAATGTCACATTTATCTATCTTAGTTAAACGCGAAGAATAAGCTAGTGATATTCCCCGGTTGAGATATTGGTATTGACTTAGCTGGGTTGTTCTAATAAGATTAGAAAACCTAGTGGTTAAAAGTTTTGGATAATCATAAGATGATTTAAAGAACAAGAGTTGTTCGCCAAAAGATGAGGAATTACATGAGATGTAATTAGTAAGGTGTTACTTACCTAAATAACCATTTCCTAAAAGACTGGCCAAAGCTGATTTAGGAACGGTGAAATACGAATCCTCACTCACTAGAAAAACTATCGAAACGTTTTTCTGAAATTAAAACTAGAAGGTTTTTAATTTTGAAGAAAATAGCGGGAGTAAATTTATAGTAAAGACCTATCTATAAATTTTAAAATTTAGTAGAACTTATGTAGCATATTTTCTTTGTTGTAGAATTAATGGCAAATAATACTCTATCTCTGCGATCTATCCTTGAGAAGGATAAGCTCAATGGCATAAACTTCCTTGACTGGTTCCGCAATTTGAGAATTGTTCTCAAACAGGAAAAGAAGGAATATGTCATTGAAGAACTTGTTCCTGATGAACCAGTTGCCACTGCTTCCAGAGCTGACAAAGACAAGTTTAAGAAACACATGGACGACATGCTGGATGTCGATTGTCTTATGCTTGCCTCCATGACCCCTGAGCTTTAGAAGCAACATGAGGACATGGTAGCTTATGATATGATTCAAAATCTCAAGGAGATTTATGAAGGGCAAGCTCGTCAAGAGAGGTACGAGACCTCTAAAGCTCTGTTTCAATGCAAGATGAGTGAGGGATCTCCCGTAGGAGCTCACGTCATCAAAATGATGGGCTACATCCAAACGTTGGAGAAGCTCGGCTTTCTGCTGAAAGACGAATTAGCTACTAATGTCATCCTACAATCGTTGCCGGATAGTTTCAATCAGTTCGTCCTTAATTTCAATATGAATGAAATTAACAAGACGCTGCCACAGTTGCTCGGCATGTTGAGAACTGCTGAAATCAACTTGAAGAAGGTAGGATCTAAACCTGTTCTGATGGTCCGCAAGGGCAAGAAGAAAGGTAAATCGGCAGCAAAGTCTAAAGGTGATGGTAAGACCAAAACCAATGGAAAGGAGGCATTGAAAACTAAGAAGGGAATCAAGAAGGATGGAAAATGTTTCCATTGCGGCAAGACCGGGCATTGGAAGAGAAACTGCCCGACACACCTACAAGAAGTCAAGAAAGCAAAAATGAGTGAGGCATCAACCTCAGAGGCTTCTAAAGAGAAGGCATCAGAATAGACATGGACCTGCGAATGGAGATAAAGCAAGAGTTGCTACATCATCCATTAGGACATGTGTTTTTGCTTAAATAGATTTGTTTTAGTTTTTTTTAAGATTATTATTTTGTGCCTAAGTTTTAGTTATCTTGTAAGGACAAGATATTTTAATTTTGAGATTATTTAAATAAATGTTATTCTTTTAATCTCTTATGGCACAACAAATCAATGATCTTTAAACTAATCAAATCAATAATATTTATAAGATAAATAAAACAAATGACTAATCTCAAACTCATAAAAAGTATTAAGGTAATTTAATGAGATCAAATTCAAGAATATTTAAAGTTTGATGAACTTTCAAAGAATATAGGATTGTCTCATAATTAAATCCCACAAGTGGAACGAAAAGTCTTTGAAAAAGAATCAAATATGTTAGAAATTTTTTGATTCAGAACAAGTCATTTTCGACTTCTTTACACACTAGAAAAACAAGTCTCATACTTAATCGTGTTCTTTTTTTCTCAAAACGTCATATAAGATATGGACTAAGAATTAACCTAGAATACCTTTGAAGTTTTAAGGTTACTTACATGTTAAAATGTTTACAAAGTGTAACACCCCAATTTTTAGCTTAGAGGTTTTGGGTTTGAATCGGACTGGTCGGATTTCGGTTCGAATATAAAAGGTGGTCTTTAGGGAAAGCCTAGTTCGGGATGCATTAAAAATATAGAAAAATATCTTAAAATCCTGTTTTATTATATATAAGAGAGTGGTGAAATCAATTTTACAAAATGAGGTTTCGAAATGTGACATTTCAAGTTAGTGACTAAAATGTAATTTTTGAAAAGTTGGTGACTGTTTTAAAAGGATTGAAACTTTGAATCTTTAAGGAGCTAATTTACCCAAGAAGAGTTTTCTCCAGATTTTTCTTAATATTAAACATTTATTAAATGATATTTAATAAAAGGAAAAAGGGGAAATAGATATTTTTGAGTTCATAACTAACTTTTCTCAAAATTTTCCCACTTCATTTTCTCTCCCTTTTCTCTCAGCCAAACACATTTCCCCAGCCATTTTTCCTCTGATTTTAACATCTAAAGATGAGATTTCAATCTCCAATTGGGTTCTAATCATTCCTACACCAAATCATTACCATTTGCCTATTGAATTTTCAAGAATCTTGGCTTTAAACAAGGAGAAACTCACATTTAGAGGTATGAACGTCCTTCTCCTCTAAATACTCAGTTCTTTACTGAAATTCCCAAGTTGTCAATCCTTGATTTGAGTTTTATTAAAGGTTTTAATGTTGTGTTCTTGATTTTGGCTTAAAATGCAAGATTTGGATTTAATTTTAATTAAATTCGTACTAAATGATTGGGCTGTGTTTTGAGATGTCTTTTTGATGTTTATTGGATGTATAAATGATGTGTAATTGAGGTTTAATAAATGCAATCCCGGATATGTTGATTTTCCTAAGTTTTTGATTGAGTTAATGGTGGTTTTTGGGGAGATTTTGATGTTCTGCTATAGCTGGAGGTATAAGGACGTGATTAGATCCTTTTTGGATGTTAATTGATGTATAAGTATGATTGGAATTGATGGATCTTGGCTGGGTAAGGTTGTAGAGGTGTTTGGATGTGATTTCGGTTGTGTTTGGTAGCCGAAATGTGGGTGTTGATGGGAGCAGCGAGTTTAGGTGTCTTGGTTGAAGATATTAGTGCATGATGATGCATTGATCCACTGCTTTGATGTGTTTAAAACAGGGGAGGCATCATCGGATCCTTGTGGTGTTGATCCGGAGGCTTGATCGGTGTTTCGACAAGCTTGCGAAACGGAATCGGTGAGTGAAGTTTGGTTTTCAGCCTTAAAACCAATCTTGGGAGGTTTTGGGAGCTTAGTTTAAGTCTAAACAACTTAGCTGTAACCCCCTTAACCCGGCCTAGACGGTTGACCCGAATTAAGAAAGTCACACGGGGAAAACCAAAGTCAACCCGAAAGTCAACCTTGATTAACGACCTTTTTTTTTCTTTTTAAACTTGTCTAGATGTACATTAACCCTAGTTATGATCATTCAAACAACATACTCAAAGATCATAAACATCAGAGATCAAACAGGGACCCAATTGAACATTTTACAACTTTAGGGACCAAAGTGTAAATTCTGTTAATTATAAGGACTTCGCCCAAATTAAAGTTACCAACTTTTAATTAATCAGGTTTCATGCTTCACTGCCAAATTTCAGCTCAAACGGACATCCCGAACTCACACAATTGCACATACAAGATTCAGGACCAAAATGCAAACATTTTGAAACATATAACTGCCAATGTCAGCCCCCAACGGTCATGCGTTCCGAAACAGGGAGAGCCTGTTTCGAAACGCGGGACCGTTCCGCAACGCGTACCGAAACGAGGGCTGGCAGTGGCCTTTCTGTTTCGGAACGGTGTCTTCCGTTTCGGACGCCTGGGTTGCTACAAGGCACCCGTTCCGAAACGGCAGCTACTGTTCCGATACGGCCTGCACAGATTGCATAGAAAAGGCTACTAAAAACCACAATTGATCAACCATACATGCTCCAAATGCTACCAAAATTTGCCAGCAAGAAATCCAACATATGAAAGACATATAAGCATCAACCAAACATCATCATGGCATCACATATGAAAAGCCCCAATCTAAAGGCATGCTTCCTACTTAGCAAACCATTCAAGCATCAATACTTCAATTCAACCTCATAATGGCCAATTACATGTACCAACATTAACATCAACATTAAACAAACTTAAGGAGTTCAAAACATCTCCCAAAACATCCACATAAGTTCCCCATTGCCAAATGCCAAAAGCTAAAGGTGTTTAAGAAAACCTTCCCATACTTGAGCTTAGCTTTCACTTGATTGCTTGCCTTCCTTGCTGCCCTCAATGCACCTTAATGCTCTGCATTATTGGTTTAAGAAAAGAGAGAGAGCGTAAGCAAAAGCTTAGTGAGGAATGCTCATTAAAACCACACAATAATGCATTTATAAAACTCATTTATAAATCATACTTCAAAATACATTTAGACATGCTCACAAGCAATCTTAAACAAGCATTTCATGCTTCATATCATAACATGTCATATTGGCCACAAGTGATAATTACCATCTTTTAACAAGATCAACATAAGACTCACACATGGACTTTTAAACACCATTGTGATCTTATCCCCATGGACTTTTAAACACCATGGCCCATGGACTTTTAAACACCATGGCAAGGACCACACAAGGACTTTTAAACACCTTTGTGTCCTTAACAAGTTTCACCTCAAGGACTTTTAAACACCTTGACCCCAAGGACTTTTAAACACCTTGGCCCATGGACTTTTAAACACCATGACATGAGTCACCCCAAGGACTTTTAAACACCTTGGCCCCAAGGACTTTTAAACACCTTGGCCCATGGACTTTTAAACACCATGACATGAGTCACCCCAAGGACTTTTAAACACCTTGGAAAGGACCACACAAGGACTTTTAACCACCTTTGTGTCCTTAACAAGAATCATCCAAGGACTTTTAACCACCTTGATGTTCTTAAGTAAACAAGGCTCACTCAAGGACTTTTAACCACCTTAGTGACCTTAACCTTTTCAAAACATCACTTGCCAATATACATCATTTATCATCAATAATCCACTGTTTTAAAGCATTTTACAAAGCCATAAACATCATGCATCTTAAAGCATCAACCACATTATAACAATGTTCAAAAACAAGGAACTCTTACCTTGAGTTTCCTTCATCACATGGCTTTAAATCACAGCAAATAAACATGCTAGATATGCTTTCAAAACAGATTTAAAAACATGCAAACCACCACATTGCATTCAACCAAATACATAGCCATCACCAAGATAGTTTATCCGAAAACTTACTCTTGAGCTTAGCTAAGTTGCTTAGACTTAAACTAAGCTCCCAAACCTCCAAAACACTGGTTTCAAAGCCGAAACCAAAATCCACTCACCGATTCCGTTTCGCCTCTTGCTGAAACACCAAATCAAGCTTCCGGATCACCACCACTTGGATCCAAAGATGACTCCCCTGTTTTAAACACATCAAAACAGTAGATTAATGCATCATCATGCATTAATAGCTTCAATGAAAGCACCTAAACTCGCTGCTCTCATCCACACTCCATTTTCGGCCACCAAACACAACCGAAAATGCATCCAAACAACTCCTCAACAAAGCCCAGCCATAAACCATCAAAACTAAGCATCCATAAACATCATTTAACATCTAAAAAAGACCTAACAACATCCTTATACCTCCAGCAACAACAGATCCACAAGATCACTCCAAAAACAACCAAGAATCACAAGCTAAAATTAGGAAATTCAACCTATCCGGGATTGCATTAGTTAAAACTCAATTTCCAATCAATTTAACATTCATTTAACATCAAAAATACACCTCAAATCACTGCTTTAACAGATCCAACGAAAATCCATCAAAATCATCAAATCTTGCATTTTAAGCCAAGATCCATTACACAACTTTAAAAACCATTATAAATCATCAATTAAGGATTGAGAACTTAGGAATTTCAGTAAAGAACTTGAAGTTCAGAGGAGAAGGACGTTCTTACCTCCAAACTTGAGTTTCTCCTCTTTTAGAACCAAAAAGCTTGAAGAATCAAATGGCAATTGGTGAGGTTTTGTTGATGAGATGATTAGCAATCAAAAGAGGATTGAAAAGAGAGATTTAAGTGGCAAAATCAGAAGAAAAACTCTGGAGAAAGATGTTTGGCTTGAGAGAAAATGAGAGAAAAGGAAAATGAGATTTTAGGAAAATTGGTTAGAAATAACTTCCCTCCACTTTCCTTTTGTTTAAAATCAGAATTAAAACATTAAATATCTTAGAAAAATCTGGAGAAACTCCCTTTGGGTGAATAGCTCCTTAAAGATTCAAAGTTTCAATCCTTTCTAAAATAGTCACGCAGTTTTTCAAAAATTACATTTTGGTCACTAGCCAAAATGTCACCCTTCCAACCCTCATTTTGTAAAATTGATTTCACAGTTCACTTATATACTAAAAGAGGATTTTAGAACATTTTTCCATATTTTTAATGCAACCCGAACTAGGTTTTCCTAATTTCACCTTTTTAGATTCGAACAGCACTTTGACCGAACCGGTCAACGCCTAAAACTTCAAAGCCCAAAACCGGGGCGTTACAACTCTCCCCCCCTTATGAAATTTCGTCCTCGAAATTTACCTGAAGGAAAGAGATAAGGAAACTGCTTCAGCATGTCATCCTTTCGCTCCCACGTGGCTTCCTCAACACCGCGATGCTTCCACAGCACCTTTACCAACTCAATGGTCTTGCCACGAAGAACCTTGCTATCCGAATCCAGAATCCTCACCGGTTCCTCATCATAGGTCAAATCCGGATTCAATTCCACCTCTTCCACAGGCATCACATGCGAAGGATCAGATCTATACTTCCGGAGCATAGAAACATGAAACACATCATGAAATTTCTCCAACTCTTGAGGTAACCTCAACTTGTACGCAACAGGACCCACACGCTCAACCACCTCGTATGGTCCAATGTACCTAGGGCTCAACTTGCCCTTCCGGCCAAACCTCATCACCTTCTTCCAAGGCGAAACCTTCAAGAACACACGGTCACCCACCGCATACTCAATCTCCTTACGCTTCAAATCCGCGTAAGACTTCTGCCGATCAGAAGCTGCCTTCAAACGCTCACAAATGAGCTTCACCTTCTCGGTGGTTCCTTTCAACAAAGCCGGCATCGAAACCAACTTCTGACCCGTTTCAGCCCAACAAAGAGGAGTCCTACACTTCCTTCCGTACAAAGTCTCATAAGGTGCCATTTGAATACTTGCCTGATAACTATTGTTATAAGCAAACTCAACCAAAGGCAAATGCTTCTCCCAAGAGCCCTGAAACTCAATCACACAGCACCTCAACATATCCTCCAAAATCTGAATAACACGCTCAGACTGACCATCCGACTGAGGATGATAAGATGTACTGAAATTCAACCTTGAACCCAAAGCTTGATGCAAACACTGCCAGAACCGCGATGTGAACCTCGGATCCCTATCTGACACAATCGACTTTGGCACACCATGCAGCCGCACAATCTCAGCAATGTACAGCTCCGCAAGCTTATCCAAAGAAAACGTAGTATGCACAGGCAAGAAATGCGCACACTTCGTCAGGCGATCCACAATCACCCACACCGAATTCTTCTTCGATGGTGACAAGGGTAAACCAGATACAAAATCCATGGTAACCCTTTCCCACTTCCACTCAGGGATTCTCAACGGTTGCAACAACCCTGAAGGAAACTGATGCTCAGCCTTAACTCGCTGACACACCAAACACTTGCTCACAAACTCCGCAACATCCTTTTTCAAACCCACCCAATAGTACTCATCACGAAGATCACGGTACATCTTAGTACTACCAGGGTGCATAGCAAAAGGACTACTATGACCTTCAGTCAGAATAGCACGCCTCAACTCAGCATCATTGGGCACCACTATCCGACTCCCAAAACACAACACATCATCATCATTAAAGCAGAAATCTGAAGGTCTACCCTCCGCGATATCCTGAACATGCGGCACCAAGGAATCATCCAGCAACTGTTTTTCCTTGATCAACTGAACCAGAGATGGTTTCACTTGCAACTCAGCCACAAGACCACCATCACGCGAAATACTCAAACTGGCAAACATAGCCCTCACCTCAACAGCTACCTTCCTACTCAAGGCATCCGCTACAACATTAGCCTTCCCAGGGTGATACTCAATCGTCAAATCATAATCCTTGAGCAACTCCACCCAACGTCGCTGCCTGAGGTTCAACTCCTTCTGAGACATCAGATACTTCAAACTCTTGTGATCCGTGTACACAGTACACTTCTCACCATACAGATAATGTCTCTAGATCTTCAAGGCAAAAACCACCGCAGCCAACTCAATGTCATGCGTAGGATAATTGCGCTCATGCACCTTCAACTGTCGCGATGCATAAGCCACCACCTTACCCTCTTGCATCAACACACATCCCAAGCCAACATAGGACGCATCACTATACACCACAAACTCTTTCCCTGATTCAGGTTGAACCAAGATAGGAGCTTGCGTCAAAGCCGCCTTAAGCTTCTCAAAAGCCTGCTGTCTCGCTTCCGTCCACTCATACTTAACATCTTTTTGCAACAACTTCGTCAAAGGTGCAGCAATCTTAGAAAACCCATCTACAAACCTTCGGTAGTATCCCGCCAAACCAAGGAAACTACGAACCTCGTGAACAGACTTAGGAACCTTCCAATTCATCACCGCCTCAATCTTCTGAGGATCAACACGAATCCCCTTGGCAGAGACTATATGCCCAAGAAACACAACCTCACTTAACCAGAACTCACACTTGCTCAGCTTAGCGTAAAGCTGATTCTCCAACAAGGCTTGCAACACAATCCTCAAATGCTCTTCATGCTCCTCCTCAGTACGCGAGTACACGAGGATATCATCAATGAACACCACAACAAACTTGTCCAGGTATTCATGAAACACACGATTCATCATGTCCATGAAAGCAGCAGGAGCATTTGTCAAACCAAACGGCATCACAAGGAACTCATAATGCCCATACCTTGTCCTGAAAGCTGTCTTAGGCACATCCACATCCTTCACCTTCAACTGGTAATACCCTGACCTCAAGTCAATCTTAGAGAACACAACAGCTCCCCGAAATTGATCAAAGAGATCATCAATTCTCGGCAAAGGATACCGATTCTTGATAGTCAACTTGTTCAGCTGACGGTAATCAATGCACATTCTCATAGTGCCATCCTTCTTCTTCACGAACAAGACCGGTGCACCCCAAGGCGACACACTCGGCCGAATGAAACCACGCTCAAGCAACTCTTGCAACTGCGTCTTCAGCTCCTTCAGCTCCTTAGGTGCCATTCTATAGGGAGTAATGGACACAGGAGTTGTATTCTCATACAGCTCAATTCCAAACTCCACCTCGCGATTAGGAGGTAAACTAGGCAACTCCTCAGGAAACACACCAGGAAACTCCTTCACAACCCTGATATCTTGCACCCTCAACTCCTTAGAGCTAGGATTCATCACAAAAGCTAGGTAAGCTTCACAACCTTGCCTCAACATCCGGCTTGCCTCCAAGGTAGACACCACATTGGCAAGAAACTTCACATTCTCACCAACCACTACAACTTCATAATCATCCGCAAGCTTCAGCGAAACTCACTTATTCTCACAATCCACCACAGCACGATGCTCAGCAAGCCAATCCATACCAAGGATTACATCAAAACCATAGAAAGGTAACTCCATGAGGTCAACATGAAAAACATGATCTTGAACAACCAAAGGACACCTTCTATACATCTTTCGAGTCACAACAGTCTCACCAAAAGAACTAGTGACACGCATACCAACATCCAAAGACTCAACAGGCAAACCAAGCAATTCAGCATGCTCACGCAATATGTAAGAGTGCGTAGATCCAGAATCAATCAAGGAAAGTAATGACAAGGATTGCAGAGTAAAAGTACCTGCGATCACATCCGCGTCACTCCTCCCCTCACGCTGAGCAAACACTCTCGCCTGTCCGCCACCCTCTGGCTGTACAGCTACAACATGAGCTACACCTCGGCCACCTTCCTCTCTCCGCTGGAAATTACCACGGCCGCGCCCACGACCTCTCTGCGGTGCTGCAACAACAGGAGCACGAACTTGGCCACCGGCCAACATAGGACACTCACGCCTCAAATGATCCATAGATCCACAGTTCCAGCATCCATTACCAGCTGCCACAACAGGAGCCTGCACCTCTCTCACAGCACGAGGACAATCACGTTTCATGTGGCCATGCGAACCACATATCCAACAAGCACTTGGATCAGCTCTAGCGTTGCCTCCCCGAGCAGGTGCTCCACCACCTCGCTTAGCCGAGGACTGATACTTCTGATCACGTCCCCTCTTGTTCCGTCCACCACCAGAACTATATTCAGCCGCTCGCTTACCAGTACTTGCTCCAGCACCTCTAGCAGATAAACCCAAGTTCATCTCAATATCCTTGGCTCGGCCCACCAACACATCAAAATCATCATACTCGGTAGCCAGCACATACATCTTCACATCCGTCACTAAACCATAACGGAACCTTTCACACCTCGCTCGCTCATCCGGGACAAGCTCAGGTGCGTATTGACTGAGTCGAACAAACTGCACTTCATACTCAGCCACCGTCATGCTCCCTTGAGTAAGAGACATGAACTCCCTCTTTTTCTCATCTAGGTACCTCACACCCAGATACCTTCTCTTGAACACATTCTGAAAGAATGTCCAAGTCACATAAGCTTCTGCCATCCCAGCAATAGTGGTTGTCCACCACGTATATGCATCCTTCTGCAGCAAGGACACAACACAGCCAAGCTTCTGCACATTAGTGCAACTCATCTGACCCAAGATTCTCTTGGTACTCTCTAACCAAGCCTCATAACCTTCAGCAGACATACCCCTGAACTCAGTCCCTCCTAGACTGCGCAAACGCTCCAAAGGTAGTCTAACTCCAGCATCTTCCTGATGCCCAGCTCCACGAGCTCCAGCTACCGCTGCTTGAAAAGCACCAGCTATAGCTTGAATTAATACCGTCATGTCAGGAACAGCTTGCCCCTGACCAGCCTCAGGTCCAGCAGCCTCAGCACCAGCTGCAGCTCCAGCTTCCTCAGCCTCAGCACCACCACCACCAGGTGGAGGAGGTAAAACCGCACTCTCAACATTCTCCTCGTTTTCATTCTCATTCTGAGCCGTAGCTCGCACATTACTCCTCAACTCTCTACGAGGTGCCATACTCTAACTATGCAATCACAATGCAAATAAACAAAGTCAGGCCCAGCAAGGTAAGCAATCCAAGTACTCAAGCTCATTTCCAATTAAAATCAACATCATTTCATTAGCTTTGATTTGGCAATGGGTACCTACAACATGCTTCATCACAGCATACATCTCATTTGCAACATACATGCAATTCACTCAACATGCTTTCACCCAACAAGCATACAAAGCATACATACCTCAAACATTCACATACACATTCCCAATTACTCGAGAACTCAGCTCTGATACCACCAAATGTAACCCCCTTAACCCGGCCTAGACGGTTGACCCGAATTAAGAAAGTCACACGGGGAAAACCAAAGTCAACCCGAAAGTCAACTTTGATTAACGACCCTTTTTTTTCTTTTTAAACTTGTCTAGATGTACATTAACCCTAGTTATGATCATTCAAACAACATACTCAAAGATCATAAACATTAGAGATCAAACAGGGACCCAATTGAACATTTTACAACTTTAGGGACCAAAGTGTAAATTCTGTTAATTATAAGGACTTCGCCCAAATTAAAGTTACCAACTTTTAATTAATCAGGTTTCATGCTTCACTGCCAAATTTCAGCTCAAACGGACATCCCGAACTCACACAATTGCACATACAAGATTCAGGACCAAAATGTAAACATTTTGAAACATATAACTGCCAATGTCAGCCCCCAACGGTCATGCGTTCCGAAACAGGGAGAGCCTGTTTCGAAACGCGGGACCGTTCCGCAACGCGTACCGAAACGAGGGCTGGCAGTGGCCTTTCCGTTTTGGAACGGTGTCTTCCGTTTCGGACGCCTGGGTTGCTACAAGGCACCCGTTCCGAAACGGCAGCTACTGTTCCGATACGGCCTGCACAGATTGCATAGAAAAGGCTACTAAAAACCACAATTGATCAACCATACATGCTCCAAATGCTACCAAACTTTGCCAGTAAGAAATCCAACATATGAAAGACATATAAGCATCAACCAAACATCATCATGGCATCACATATGAAAAGCCCCAATCTAAAGGCATGCTTCCTACTTAGCAAACCATTCAAGCATCAATACTTCAATTCAACCTCATAATGGCCAATTACATGTACCAACATTAACATCAACATTAAACAAACTTAAGGAGTTCAAAACATCTCCCAAAACATCCACATAAGTTCCCCATTGCCAAATGCCAAAAGCTAAAGGTGTTTAAGAAAACCTTCCCATACTTGAGCTTAGCTTTCACTTGATTGCTTGCCTTCCTTGCTGCCCTCAATGCACCTTAATGCTCTACATTATTGGTTTAAGAAGAGAGAGAGAGCGTAAGCAAAAGCTTAGTGAGGAATGCTCATTAAAACCACACAATAATGCATTTATAAAACTCATTTATAAATCATACTTCAAAATACATTTAGACATGCTCACAAGCAATCTTAAACAAGCATTTCATGCTTCATATCATAACATGTCATATTGGCCACAAGTGATAATTACCATCTTTTAACAAGATCAACATAAGACTCACACATGTACTTTTAAACACCATTGTGATCTTATCCCCATGGACTTTTAAACACCATGGCCCATGGACTTTTAAACACCATGGCAAGGACCACACAAGGACTTTTAAACACCTTTGTGTCCTTAACAAGTTTCACCTCAAGGACTTTTAAACACCTTGACCCCAAGGACTTTTAAACACCTTGGCCCATGGACTTTTAAACACCATGACATGAGTCACCCCAAGGACTTTTAAACACCTTGGCCCCAAGGACTTTTAAACACCTTGGTCCATGGACTTTTAAACACCATGACATGAGTCACCCCAAGGACTTTTAAACACCTTGGCCCCAAGGACTTTTAAACACCTTGGAAAGGACCACACAAGGACTTTTAACCACCTTTGTGTCCTTAACAAGAATCATCCAAGGACTTTTAACCACCTTGATGTTCTTAAGTAAACAAGGCTCACTCAAGGACTTTTAACCACCTTAGTGACCTTAACCTTTTCAAAACATCACTTGCCAATATACATCATTTATCATCAATAATCCACTGTTTTAAAGCATTTTACAAAGCCATAAACATCATGCATCTTAAAGCATCAACCACATTATAACAATGTTCAAAAACAAGGAACTCTTACCTTGAGTTTCCTTCATCACATGGCTTTAAATCACAGCAAATAAACATGCTAGATATGCTTTCAAAACAGATTTAAAAACATGCAAACCACCACATTGCATTCAACCAAATACATAGCCATCACCAAGATAGTTTATCCGAAAACTTACTCTTGAGCTTAGCTAAGTTTCTTAGACTTAAACTAAGCTCCCAAACCTCCAAAACACTGGTTTCAAAGCCGAAACCAAAATCCACTCACCGATTCCGTTTCGCCTCTTGCCGAAACACCAAATCAAGCTTCCGGATCACCACCACTTGGATCCAAAGATGACTCCCCTGTTTTAAACACATCAAAACAGTAGATTAATGCATCATCATGCATTAATAGCTTCAATGAAAGCACCTAAACTCGCTGCTCTCATCCACACTCCATTTTCGGCCACCAAACACAACCGAAAATGCATCCAAACAACTCCTCAACAAAGCCCAGCCATAAACCATCAAAACTAAGCATCCATAAACATCATTTAACATCTAAAAAGGACCTAACAACATCCTTATACCTCCAGCAACAACAGATCCACAAGATCACTCCAAAAACAACCAAGAATCACAAGCTAAACTTAGGAAATTCAACCTATCCGGGATTGCATTAGTTAAAACTCAATTTCCAATCAATTTAACATTCATTTAACATCAAAAATACACCTCAAATCACTGCTTTAACAGATCCAACGAAAATCCATCAAAATCATCAAATCTTGCATTTTAAGCCAAGATCCATTACACAACTTTAAAAACCATTATAAATCATCAATTAAGGATTGAGAACTTAGGAATTTCAGTAAAGAACTTGAAGTTCAGAGGAAAAGGACGTTCTTACCTCCAAACTTGAGTTTCTCCTCTTTTAGAACCAAAAAGCTTGAAGAATCAAATGGCAATTGGTGAGGTTTTGTTGATGAGATGATTAGCAATCAAAAGAGGATTGAAAAGAGAGATTTAAGTGGCAAAATCAGAAGAAAAACTCTGGAGAAAGATGTTTGGCTTGAGAGAAAATGAGAGAAAAGGAAAATGAGATTTTAGGAAAATTGGTTAGAAATAACTTCCCTCCACTTTCCTTTTGTTTAAAATCAGAATTAAAACATTAAATATCTTAGAAAAATCTGGAGAAACTCCCTTTGGGTAAATAGCTCCTTAAAGATTCAAAGTTTCAATCCTTTCTAAAATAGTCACGCAGTTTTTCAAAAATTACATTTTGGTCACTAGCCAAAATGTCACCCTTCCAACCCTCATTTTGTAAAATTGATTTCACAGTTCACTTATATATATTAAAAGAGGATTTTAGAACATTTTCCATATTTTTAATGCAACCCGAACTAGGTTTTCCTAATTTCACCTTTTTAGATTCGAACAGCACTTTGACCGAACCGGTCAACGCCCAAAACTTCCAAGCCCAAAATCGAGGCGTTACATTAGCTAAGCTCAAGAGTAAGTTTTCGGGAAAACTCTCTTTTTGATGAACCATGAGATGGTTGAATGCAATGTGTTTTATTTGCATGTTTAGATTCTGTTTTTAAAGCATATTTTAGCATGTTGATGCTAGTTTTATAAGCCATGGGTTGAAGGATGCTCAAGGTAGGAGATCCTTGTTTTGAACATTGATAAATGTGGTTTGATGCATTGTAATGCATGATGATTTAATGGCTTTGTTAAATGCTTTAAAACAGTGGATTAATGATGTTATATGATGTATATTGGCAAGTGATGTGTTGGTTTTAAAGTACTTGAATCGAATATAGTTAGCCGGCTATAGGATTGGGTGCACCGTGAATAAAGTCGCCTTGGATGTTGAGGGGTTGTGATTGTACCGTAAACTCCATCCAAGTACACTAACGAGATGGTTAAGATCATCATAGTGGTTAAAAGTCCATGAGTGGATCTTGTGTTAAGATCACAATGGTGGTTAAAAGTCCATGTGTGGATCTTGTATTGTGTGTCCCGTGTTCTCGTTAGTGATGTTATACAACTACCAATGAGTGATGTGGAGGGGTTGTGATTGTACCATAGTCTCCATCACGGGTGTTGAGGGGTTGTGATTGTACCATATGCTCCACCTCGGTATTGGTAGTGTGTATGAAGCGTATGGGACAACGCTTGTAATCCGCGTATCCGATTGTGTTTTGAGTTGTAAAATGTTGTTGATTATCACTTGTAAGCCAATATGACATGATGATGATTTGAAGCATGAGATGCTTGGTTTGTATGCATAATTGCATGATAAATGTTGTTTTGAAACTAAAGGCCTTGAAAAGGTGTTTTTATAAATGCATTATTGTGATGTTTTAATTGAGCATTCCTCACTAAGCTATGTGCTTACGCTCTCTCTTTCTTAAACCAATAATGCAGAGCATTGAAGTGCATAAAGGGCAGCAAGGAGGTCAAGGATCCAAGTGGAAGATTAAGCTCATGTATGGTGAATGTTTTCCTAACACTATTAGCTTTTGGTATTTGGCAATGGGAACCTAAATTGTGTTTTTGGGAGATGTTTTGGACTCCCTATTTTGGTTTAATGCCTTTGATGATGTTGGAACATGTAAATGGCCTTTTGGTACTTGGTTTTGGTGAATTTATGGTTGCATGGTTTTCAATATAGGATGCATGCCTATAGAATTGGGATTTTCCTTGAATGATGCCATGATTGTGTTTAGTTGATGCTAATATGTTCCTTAAGTGTTTGATGACTTGTGTGTATGTTATGGAGGTCATTTGGATATGTTTGATGGGTTGATTGAGTAATAAACCAGCAAAATTCTGCATTTCTGGGCAACTCGTTTCGGAACGGGTGCTACTGTTTCGGAACAGGTGGTCTGAAATGGCCATGGCGTTTCGAAACATGTAGAGCTGTTCCGAAACGGATTTGCCACTGCCAAGCTCTGTTCCGCAACAAGTTTCGAAACGGTCCCGCGTTTCGGAACGGATCTTCCCTGTTTCGGAACACTCGACCGTTGGGCACTGAATCTGATGGTTAAATGTTTTGAAACTCTTACGTTTTGGTCTCAATCTTTGTATATGCAATTGGTTGAGTTTGTGACGTCCGTTTGAGATGAAATTTGGCAGAGAGGCATGAAATATGATTAATTTCATAGTGGTAACTTTAAAACTGGTTAAGTCCTTTAAATTTTCAGAATCTGCAATTTGGTCCCTAAATTTGTATGTTGTGCAATTGAGTCCCTAAATGTTATCCGATTGCTGTGATTTTTGAGTATGTTCTTTCCAAGAGTTCACCTAGGGTTATTATGCATTTAGATAAGATTAAAAATAAAAAAGGGTCGTTAATCAAGGTTGACTTTCGGGTTGACTTTGGTTTTCCCCGTGTAATCTTCGTAGTTCGGGTCAACCGTCTAGGCCGGGCTAAGTGGGTTACACAAAGTTCGAACCTTAAAAGCTCCATTTGTTGTTTATCCTAACGAGAACAAAGCGTTTGCTTCTCAAACGAGAGTTTATCTTGAAAGATATTAATTCTCACAAAGGGATATTATTTCTTCAACTTTAACGAGAACAAAATATTTGTTGCTCAAACGATAGTTTATCTCGAAAGAGAATACTTATCACTAAGGGATTTCATTTTTCAACGAGAATAAAATGTTTGTTGCTCAAACGAGAGTTTCTCTCGAAAGAGATTACATCTTACAAAAGAAAAAATTGGAATTTGGAATGTGAAGAAATTTTAGACAACAAATTTATGAACCAAAGATTGAGAATGTTCCACAAATGATCAAGGGACATTGGAACAAAACACAACCATTGTGTTGATCCTTAAGAGAATACCATATACTTGAGAAATATGGGTTTCTCACTATCCGTACATGGAAACACTCTTCTTTTCGGATCAAGATAAAGACTAGGTCTTATCAGAAAGCAATGGTGAGCCCAAAATTCGAGAAATGGCTAAGAGCCATGAGATATGAGATGGAATCCATGTCTAAAACCAAGTATAGACTTTGGTTACCTAAAAGGGTAAAACCTAAGAGGTATGGATGGGTTTTTCAAAAAGGAAAAACCGACATGGATGATAAAACATACAAAGGATGATTCGTTGCTAAAAGTATTCGACAAACTTCATAGTATAGACTATGATAAAGCATCTTCCTTGTAGCTATGTTTAATCCATCTTAATCTCACTTCAAGTAGTTACATACGATGATTATGGAATCAAATAAAGGAATGTCAAAACCACTTTCCTAAGGAAAAACTTGAAACATATGTGTACATGACACATCCAGAAGGTTTTGTCACTCCAGTAAACACTTGGAAGGTATGTAAGCTACAAAGGTCTATCCGTAGACTAAGGCAAGCTTCTCGAAGTTGGGATATTCGTTTCAGAAGATACAATAAAAAAGGTTTGGTTTATCTAGAAACAAAGGGGAGTCTTGTTTTCAAAAGAGCTAGTGGGAGCATTGTTACTTTCCTAAGTATTGTATGTAGATGACATACTCATCAAAAGGAACTAAAGATCACAATCCGTTTTGCATTAATAAAAGATACTGCGAGTTAGCAACATGAGACAATATCTAACTCTACAACATAGGCTAAATGTATTACAATCGACATAGCAATAAAGAAGGATGTTTGGATCTAAAGGGTTCACTTCTGAACTAAGGGTTGTTCCCAACATATTAGATGCTACATAACTCTGTTATGATGGAACCTTTGTGTAAGCAAATAAAACCCAGATCTCATCAATAAATCCAAACATATTCTAAAGTACTTACATCTTGGAGATGTGAAAGTATGCAACATACGCACAAAGTTGATAACTTTGTCAACTCCCTGACAAAGCTTTTGACACAACATAAGCATGTCAGTTACACTAAGCCATATCGTATTAGATTCGAGAATGGTTGGTCTTAGTGCTAGTGGGAGATTGTTGGAGTATGCCCAAAGACCAATCATATGATGATTGAATAGACATACTATTTTACTAGATTTATCAAGTAATGACATTACCGTTATTATCATTTGGTATGTTTCTGTGCATCAAACTAACCATTGGAAAATAATGTCAATACAATAATACGATTATTGTTAAATATGATCCTTAGTCGAATATTATTACGGGTATGGACAGTGATAATATATAAAGACTAATATGTGGTTGATGACAAGCGTTGTCATTGACATAGAGATGTCAAAATCAACACATAAGTATTTTTTAGAGAATAACATACTGGATTAACCCGCTATGAGCATGTTTCTTGGGTAATTATGTGACAGTCACAACATTGCTCATGATAAACATATGTATAATCCTCAGACTTGAGATCAACATGATTTCAACATAAAGATTTACGTATTTTGACATAGTCAAACGTGTGTCGTAACTGACTACATTATAAAGACTGATGATTGGATATGTGATGACCTATGTAGTGAAATATGATTGATCAAGAAAGGATTTGTCCCTCCTACATAATGGGAGAAATATATTCGGCCACTTGATTGAGTGAGATTAGAAAATGCATGGCCATGCTCGAATATTATGATATGAGATATCATAAAGATTCGTTTATCATAATCTACTCAAGACATCAAGAAACACTAGATGGACAACGCAAGTGTGACTAACTCATGACTTGTGTTCATCTTAGATATAAAGGACAAAAGGATGAAATACATAAAGGAAGTTTATTCAGGAATTAGGAAAGTCAAACCATGAATTCATGCAACTTAGGTAGCAATGATGTATTTCTAGATGCCACTCATTGTTTGTAAAATTAGAACAGTTCTAATTTTGCTGCTAACGTTGCATGAACCTACAAGCGTCACACCCTTCAAATGAAACGAACAAAAATTGGAAACCATACTCCCTATTTTAGGGATGTTGCCGAAAATCCCCTATGGGATAGGGGAAATCGGCAACTCCCTTAAATGGGAATAATATTGGATAAATATTGTATTTATCAAATATTATTTAGAGTATGGAAAATATTTAGAGACTTAAATATTATAGAATAAGATTCTAGAAATTTAAATATATATTTGGAATTTATATAATATATATTTAATTCCAAGTTTATGTAGAATTAGATTCCACATAATTAAAAAAATATATATTTAAATATATTTAAATCCAAGTAAAGATAGAATGAGATTCTATATAATATATATATATATATATATATATTTGGATTAAATATAATGTATATTTAAACCCATGTTTTATGTAGAATAAGATTCTACATAATTAAATATATATATTTCATTTAATATTATTAAATATAATGTATATTTAATATAAACCAATTTCAAGTAGAATTAGATTCTATGAATTTTGGTTGAACTTGGATTTAAGGAATTCAACTAGAATTAAGTCTCTGAATACTATTTAAAAGGACAAGGGCTAGCAACCAAATCATCCCTCTTCCTCCTCTTGAAGATTTTGACAACACCCCTAGGGATTCCCCACTGGAATTTGACATATCCCAGAAAGCTCTCTGAGAAGCTGTTCGATATTTTTCTGGTGTTCTACTTGCCCCTGGCAAATCCCTGAAGGTTCCCTTGCTCGATTGCAAGTCCCGGTTGAACTCCTGGTCGATTTCAGACTCCCTCAGGAATCCCTAGAGGGATTTCGACTTCTCCCTGGAAGGTGTTCAAACCTGTCGAAATTTATCCCTAAGTGTTAGGGAGGCGGAAACTTTGTTCGTTTTGTTCGGGTGGACTCCGTAGAGGTCGTTGCGAACCTGTAACGATTCCGGTTTTACTTGACGTGGTTGTTCCGACATACCGTCAGTTTTCCAGTTTCCAGAGTTTTAAAAGGCAACTCTTCATCTTTTCACTCCGGATTCGTTCCTGTACATGGATCCTGGCTTGATTACGTCAGATTAATTTTTCCGCTGCGCCACGGGGCGTGCTGACGTGACCCAACATCTCGGGATTAGATTCAAGAATCATTCATACAATCAATAATAGGGACTCCGCAAAG
This sequence comes from Hibiscus trionum, assembly GCA_030270665.1. Taxonomy (NCBI): domain Eukaryota; kingdom Viridiplantae; phylum Streptophyta; class Magnoliopsida; order Malvales; family Malvaceae; genus Hibiscus; species Hibiscus trionum. The sequence goes on along the minus strand of BSYR01000026.1, from coordinate 30,166,414 downwards.
AAAATGTATGCTTTGAAAAGAAATAGATGAAAAATGAAAAGAAGAGAAAATGATGAAACAAAAATGAGAAACGTTTGCCACTTGAAAAAAAATGCATCTTTAAACAAGTAAACTGACATAGAAGCCCTTACAAAAGATTCCTAATGCTCGCGGGCCAAATGCAAGAGGGTTGGTTCTAAGCATGATCCCAACTGTCTAGAGAAAATTAAGTATTATTCCATGAAAGTACGAATCTCGGCCAATCTTGCCTCCAACGACTTCGTGACGAAACTCTAAACGCGCTCGTCCTTGTCATCTTCTTTCTCGAGTTTTCCACTTCTGATGGCTGCCAATATTAACTCTCCATTCATGACCATTTCTGTAAAACCTTCAGTGGCGTGATTTAACATGTAGTCATGGGAAGGCCCATTTAGAGTCTCCACAAACATTAGAGTAACCTCATTTTTTGACAGCGAAGGTTGAACTTGGGCTGCCACATCTCACCACCTTTGGGCATATTGACGGAAGCTCTCATTGGGCTTTTGTTCCATATTCTGCAGTGCAATCCTGCTTGGGGCTATATCCGTCACGTACTCGTATTGTTTGAGGAAAGCTTTCGATAGATCTTTCCAAGTGCGTATGTTGACCCGACTTAGTTGAGCATACCACCTGATAGTAGTCCCAGATAAACTGTCTTGGAAACAGTGGATTAACAACTTCTCATTTTCTACATGTGGTGACATTTTCCGGTAGTGCATAGTCAAGTTTGCCAATGGGCATGTAGTTCTATTATACTTTTCAAAGTCAGGGGCTTTAAACTTTGGAGGTGCCACCAAGTCAGAAACTAGACTCAAATCTCTAGCGTCCCTGCCACCATAAATGCTTCCTTCTTGTTGAGTGGATCGAATGATCGAAATAAACCAAGAGGGGGGGTGAATTGGATTTTTAAAGTTCTTGGTGGTGGAATTTGCAAATAAAAATGATAGACAAGGAATTTTAGAGTGGTTCAAGTTCCAATTGAACTCTACATCCACTACGTTAGCTTCACAAAGGATTTGCAACAATTCCACTAATTTCTCTTCCCCTTTTCTAGGCTAAGAAGGTAACCCTTACAATTTTCGGTCAAATTTTCTACCCAAAATTTGACCCAATCCTCATACAATTGAAACAAAGAAGTTGTTGGCTAAAACAAGTATCTCTCAATACACAATATAGCCCAATTACAAGCACTCAACCCAATTGAAATGATAAGAATGAAAAATACAATTGGGGTTTCAAGACAATAATGGGATTTAGGCACAAATGCTTGGATTTGATGTTTGGATGTTTGCATTAGGATCAATAGTTGTCGCTGAAGTTTTTAGAGGTCCCTTTTATACATTCTCATTGAATTCTAGCCGTTGTGGTTGATGCATTCATCAATAGAGCCATTGGAGATGTTATCTTGCCTCCATAAATGTAGTCTGTAACCAACCGTTTCGAAACGCCCGACCCTGTTTCGAAACAAACCAAAATAGAAAGAGCCGTTGGGGTGCATTAAAGAGCCCGTATTGAAACGGTTAGACTTGTTTCGATACGTTAAGAGCCATTTCGAAACACGTTTCGAAACATTTTGCCACTGTCAAGGATCGTATCGAAACGGCTTGAGATCGTTTCGATACGCCTTAACGAATTGTTTAAAATCAGTTAAAAACATTCAACGATCATATTTTTCAAATCAGATTGAATACCGTTTCGAAACACTGGATGTCGTTTCTATACGGTGTCTCAATGTTATTAAGCCATTTCGAAACTTGTTTCGAAACACGGGTTGGCAGTGTTGAAATCGTTTCGATACCTGTTCTGAAACATGAACTCACAGTTTCAAAACTGTTTCGAAACGCCTAAGGCCGTTTCGAAACGGTGACTCGAAAATCACTGTTTTGGCTTTAAGAACACTTAGAAAACATTTGATAAATTCAGTTTTTAACTTAGGCATATTGTTTAAAACATATAGAGAGGTTTGAGGACTTAAAATTTCATTTTCACATTTTCAATTTAGTCCTTAGGTTCTTTAGTTATATCAAAATTAAAATATCGGTTTCACAATCTCCACCTTTTTGATATAACAAAACCAAAGTTAGAATTTTTAAGAGTTTTGAAAATTTTGAATACATTCTAACTCCCCCTCGATTTAAGATGGGTTTTTAAAGTTTTAAAAAGATTTAAGGATTTAAATTCAAGGTTTAAAACTTAAAAACACTTAAAACATTTAAAACGAATTTTGGCTCTTAGATTACTTCTCCCCCTTTTTGTTAGATCAAAAATAATAAACAAGGCTCAAAGAGAAGAGATAGGGTTAAAAGCAATAATCAATAATCAATAAGCAACATAATATTAAATTCATAAAATTCAAATATCCAAAACATAAATCTTAAACAATAAGTTCAAAGCATAATCCCAAATAAAATCAAAGCATATGTTCATAAAACATAATGGAAATAAAGATGCAAACTTAATCCTAATATGCATAGCTAATATGAGATGACATGAGAATCCTAAGCCTCGTCGTCGTCACCATCATCATCCACGGAATCATCATCATCCTTAGCTTGAGCGCGACGAAAATTCATCCATTGGCCATAAAGGTGGAGAAGGACATATCCATAGATGCATGTTGATTCTCAAGGGATGTGAGGCGATTCTCATTTGCATGGAGACGATCCTCCACGGATTGCAAGCGGGTATTGATAGCACCAAACCCTCTAGACATGTTAGTGTCCAAAGTGTTGAACCGCTCGGTAAGGAAAGCCATGAGAGCTTCATTGTTTGCGATCGGAGCTTGTGGTTGAGGTTCAACTTGAGGTGGAGGTGCTTCCCTATCAACACGTTCCCATTTCCCATTGATGTATTGAAAACCGGACCTGTGGGGAGACGATTCACCAAGTTTTTTCTTGCGGGGTTCCGGTGAGTCATAGGTGCAATCAAGATTAAGCTTTCCAAAGATGTAACTTAAAGCAGTCCCATAAGTGAAAGATTTTAGTGCATCGGTGTCACGAAGCTTAACATTATTTACTATCTCGACAAACATGATCTTAACAAGATTAGGGCGCTCACCACGACGAAAACATTCAAGCCAAAAATAATCTACTTGACGAACGTGAGAAAATTTACCTCCGGAGGGGCGAAGAAACCAGGAGACTATCAAGTGGAGGAACCTATCGTGAGCATCCAAGGTAAGCACCGAATCGGTGTGAGAACCAAAATGACGCTCATTCTCGATTCCTTCGTTCTTAAGACCAAAAGTAGTCTCAAAATAAGGGATGTCAATGGCAATCCTCTTTCCCAAGATAGAAGACTCAAGGCCAACAACTTCAGAGTTGTCTTCACTATTAACAAATTGGGCATTTGAGTAAAAGAGAAGAACCATGTGCTTGTAGCAAATACCCGTAATACTCAAGAAACCAAGGAATCCCCATTCTCTTAAACGGGGGAGGTAACGAAAGAGAAAGCGCTCGGAGTCAAGAAACGAGAGGTCAACAACACGCTCACGATGAACGTCAAACTCCTTGACATAATTGAAACACTCCTTCATCTCTGGAGTCTGGGGACTTTTGAGAAACAGCTGGGAGAGATTAGGACGAATACTCGAATCACTTGTTTGACCCGTCTTACGCTTTTTGTTAACGTTCTCCATAGACATCCTAAAAACATAAAGCAATCAATTTAAAACAAATTTGAAGTGTATGCATGAAGATCTTAATTCAATCCAATGGTAAATCCCACTTAGGTTTAAAAACAAGTTTTAAAACAAAGAAACAAAAAAAATTTAAGAGAAAAATAAAAAACAAACAGTAAAGAAAATACGAATGAAAACTTATATATTCGAATCAAAAAATTGAAGATTTTGAATTTTTTTTACAAGTTTTGAAAAACCCAAGTATCAAAATACATAAACTATACAAATAAAAATTTTCTAACCTAGGATTCGAATACAAATTTAAGGAAAAAGAAAAAGATGAAAATATACCTTAAATTGGGATTTTGGATGAATAGATGAAAATCCTTGCACAAGATTGTTGATGTTTGCTTAGACTTGTGTTTAAGAGAAAAATCCCTCAAGATTTGGTGAAAGATAATAAGGTTTAGAGGGTTTTTATAGGAAAAAATCGTTTTAGGGTTTTTAGGGTTTTGGGAGAGTTTTGATTAAAGTTAAACTTTAACATTAATAGCCCCTTTAAAGCAGTCCGCTAACCCGTTTCGGAACGGTCTCGACTGTTTCGAAATGCGGGCACGAAAGGTTGACCGACTTTTCAACTCCAGCTGTCCGTTTCGATATGGGTTTGACTGTATCGAATCCCCGTTGACTCGTATCGAAACTCGTTTTGATACACCCCTTGGCAGTAGCAAAAACGTTTCGAAACCCTTGGAAGATGTTTCGAAACACCCTTCTCTCAGATAGAAGTTTAAAGCATCCGTATCGAAACTAGTGGACCCGTTTCGATACACCTGGGCCTGGAAGTGCAGAAGAGGCTCTAAAAGTGCAGAAAAATGAAATTTTCTAAGGCCTATCTTGCATGAATGACATGAATGAGCATGAAAAACATATGCAAACATAAACGTACTCCCCCTAGCTATAGGCATGGATGAAATTAGGAGTAAAAATACATAAACATGACATTTCACAAGATCAAGCAATTTTAAGCACAAAATAGGTACTAAAAGGTCAGGATAGGCTAGTTAGACCTAACTCTCTCCTAAGGGACCAAAAACGCTCTTTGTCTAAAGGTTTTGTAAATATGTCCGCTAATTGATTTAAGGTGTCAACATACTCTATAACAACATCTTCTTTAAGGACATGATCTCGAATGAAATGATGCCTTATTTCTATGTGTTTGGTTCTAGAGTGTTGGATGGGATTTTTTGTCAAACATATGGCACTAGTGTTATCACAATTAAGGGGTATGGTTTCAACTTTAATACCATAATCTAAGAGTTGTTGCTTCATCCAAAGGACATGAGCACAACAACTCCCTAAGGATATGTACTTGGCTTCGGTGGTAGATAAGGCTACACTATTTTGTTTCTTAGAGAACCAAGATATGAGCATACTACCTAGGAATTGACAAGTTCCCGAAGTACTCTTCCTATCGATTTTGCATCCCTCATAATCCGCATCCGAATAAGCATGAAGGTTGAAGGTGGAGTCTCTAGGGTACCAAAGATCTAAACATGGAGTATCTCTAAGGTACCTAAAGATTCTCTTAACGGCTATAAGGTGAGACTCTCTAGGACTATCTTGAAACCTAGCACACAAGCAAACACTAAACAAGATATTCGGTCTACTTGCGGTAAGGTAAAGCAATGATCCAATCATAGAACGGTAAAGCTTAGAGTCAACACACTTACCTCCTTCATCTTTGTCAAGATTTGTAGATGAGCTCATAGGTGTGGCTTGAGGCTTTGCATTATCCAAGCCAAACTTCTTGAGCATATCCTTTATGTACTTTGCTTGATTGATGAAGGTGCCATCCTTCTTTTGCTTGATTTGGAGTCCCAAAAAGAATGAGAGCCCCCCATCATGCTCATCTCAAATGCACCTTGCATTAGCTTAGCAAACTCTTTGCAATGACATTCGTTAGTATAACCAAAAATAATATCATCAATATAAATTTGTACTACTAAAATGTCATTTTTATACCTTTTTATAAAAAGTGTAGTGTCCACCTTGCCTTTTTCAAAACCTTTTTCAATTAAAAAGTTTGAAAGTCTTTCATACCAAGCTCTAGGAGCTTGATTTAAACCATAAAGAGCTTTAGTGAGTTTGAAAACATGATTTGGAAATTTTGAGTCTTCAAAACCCGGTGCTTGTTCCACATACACTTCCTCATTTATAAAGCCATTTAAAAACGCGCTTTTAACATCCATTTGAAAAAACTTGAAATCATGATAACATGCATATGCAAGCAACATCCTAATGGCTTCCATTCTAGCCACGGGTGCATAGGTTTCATCAAAATCTATTCCCTCTTCTTGAGTGTAACCTTGTGCTACTAGTCTAGCTTTATTTCTCACAATGTTACCACTCTCATCTAGTTTGTTCCTAAAGACCCATTTAGTTCCTATGGTAGATTGATTACTAGGCCTATCAACTAATGTCCAAACGTTACTTCTCTCAAATTGATTTAACTCTTCTTGCATAGCCATAATCCAAAAATCATCTTTCAATGCTTCTTTTATATTCTTAGGCTCTATGCATGAGATAAATGCAACATGATTCATTAGTCTAAGAGAAGATCGACTGGTTACCCCCTTGGATGGATCACCCAAGATTTCACCATCTTTGACATAGTTGAACTCCCTTGGGTAGCTCACTTCCTTTTCCTCAAGAGCCAAGTCCTTCAAGGCTTCAAGAGGTGGATCTTGTGTATCCTCTTCTTTTGTTGGAATCTCATCCTTCTTTGAAGTTTGTCCTCCATCAAAGGCATTTATGATTCCTACATCATCATCATCACAAGAATCCTTCCTTGGAAGGAGGTTATCATCGAATACAACATGTATAGATTCTTCTACTACTAAAGTTCTCTTGTTAAATACACGATAGGCTTTAGAGGTTAAAGAATATCCTATGAAAATAGCTTCATCACTTTTTGCATCAAATTTACCAAGTTGTCTTTTCCATTATTCAAAACAAAACACTTGCAACCAAAAGGATGAAAATAGCTAATGTTAGGCTTTTTAGATTTTAAAATCTCATAAGGTGTTTTCTTTAAAATTGGCCTAATCATTACTCGGTTTACAATGTAGCAAGCAGTGTTTGTGGCTTCCGCCCAAAAATATTTAGTTAAATTGTTTTCACAAAGCATGGTTCAAGCCATTTCTTGTAAAGTTCTATTTTTCCTCTCAACTACCCCATTTTGTTGAGGAGTTCGAGGAGCCGAAAAATTGTGGCTAATACCATTTTCATTCAAAAACTCTTCAAACCCTAAATTTTGAAACTCGGTTCCATGATCACTTCTAATGTGAGAAATTCTAAGTTCAAGATCATTTTGGGTTAGTTTTGAAAATGTGATGAATTTTTCTAAAGCCTCATCTTTAGTACTTAAAAATAGAACCCAAGTAAATCTAGAAAAATCATCAACAAGAACAAATGCATAAGATTTACACCCCAAGCTCATAGTCCTAATTGGCCCAAATAAATCCACATGGATAAGTTGTAAACACCTACTTGTAGAAACATCATTAATGGATTTAAAGGATGACTTATGTTGTTTACCTATAGAGCATGCATCACAAATTTTATCGTTTGAGAACTTAATCTTGGGTAAACCTCTAACTAGATCAAGGGAAACTAGTTTTTCTAAAACACTAATGCTAGCATGTCCTAGTTTCCTATGCCATAACCATGCATCATTTTCATTTTGAGCCACTAAACATGCATGAGATGTATGTATGCAATCTAGATGCACCATGTAAATGTTACCTATGCGATGACCTATGAGCATAATATTATTAGATTTAATGTCAACAATTTTGCACCCATTTTTATCAAATAAAATATTAAATCCTTTATCACACAATTGACTTATGCTCAACAAGTTATGTTTAAGACCATCGACATACAAGACATTTTCAATAAGAATAGTAGAGTGATTACCTATGGAGCCAGTACCTTTAATGAGGCCTTTGAAGTTTTAACCAAATGCCACCACTCCTCCACTTTTTGGATTTAGATCCATGAATCTACTCTTGTCTCCGGTCATATGCCTCGAGCATCCACTATCAAGGTACCATGAGTTTTGACTTTGTGCTTTGGCCTTGTAGCAATGCCCCCTACAAACAAAGATATTAAACTTTTGTTTTTGGTACCCAAATCATTTTGGGTCCACGAGTGTTATCTCCCATTAACTTGGTTCCCTTAGGAATCCAAGGTGACATAGCAACAAAATTATTAGATTTTACAAGTTCCTTAGGAACCCATACACTTCTAGTCCTTTTAGTTCTACTATGTCTACGAAGGCTACCTTGTTTGTAGTTATTGGTCCTTTTCTTAGGTTGGTTTGTTTTAGAAGATTCACCTATTTCATGCTTCACACTACCAACATTTTTAAAGGACTCTTTGAGCTTGTTAAGCTCATCTAACACCTTTTGGTGTTCACTATTACATTGAGAAAGAAGATTATTAAGGTCAACATTTTCATCTTGGAAGAATTTTAGTTAATCTTTCAACCCTAAAATCTTTTTCTCAAATTTTAAATTAGCTTGAGAAAGTGAGTCATTTTTTATCATTTAATTCCGAAATAATTTTCTTATTCCTAATGACCGACTCCTTGAATTTCTCAACTAATTCATCATAGACCTCGTGCAACTCATCATATGCATCATTTAATTCATCATATGTAAAATCAAAAGATGATGAGTTAGAGGTTACCATGGAGGAATCCTCCTCAAGTGCCATGAGGCAAAGGTTGGCCACTTCTTGTTCGTCATCCTCGAATGACTCCTCATCACTCCAAGTAGAAAGCTTGGCTTTGAGCTTCTTTGTAACCCCCTTAACCCGGCCCAGACGGTTGAACCGAATTAAGAAGTTTACACGGGGAAAACCAAAGTCAACCCGAAAGTCAACCTTGATTAATGACCCTTTTTTTTCTTTTAATCTTATCTAGATGCACGTTAACCCTAGTTATGTTCATACAAACATCATACTCAAAGATCAGCGCAAACGGAAAACGATCAGGGACTTAATTGAACAAAACACAAACTTAGGGACCAAAGTGTAAATTCTGGAAATTACAAGGACTTAACCCACTTTTAAGTTACCAATATGAAATTAGTCATATTTCATGCTTGTCTGTCAAATTTCAGCTCAAACGGACATCACAAACTCATTTAATTGCATAAACAAGGTTCAAGACCAAAACGCAAACAATGCAAAACATTTAACCAACAATTTCAGTGCCCAACGGTCGAGTGTTTCGAAACAGGGAAGACCCGATCCGAAACGCGGGACCGTTCCGCAACTGGTTCCGAAACAGTGCCTGGCAGTGGCATATCCGTTCCAGAACGATTGCTTCCGTTTCGGAACGCCCAGGCCATTTCAGGCCCCCGTTCCGATACGGTAGCACCTGTTCCGAAACAGGCTGCCTAGATTGTAGAAAAATTGCTGGTTTAACACACAATTGGCCTATCAAACATGCTCCAAAGGCAACCATGCTTTACCAGCAAGTCATGCAACATACAAAGAACATAATTGCATCAACCATTCATCAACATGGCATCAATTATGAAAATCCCCAATTCTATAGGCATGCATCCTCAATGCACTTTAAGGCTTTGCATTATTGGTTTAAGAAAAGAGAGAGCGTAAGCAAAAGCTTAGTTAGGAATGCTCGTTAAAACCACAATATACATGCTCATAAGCATTTATAAAACACCTTTATAAATCATTGTTCAAAACCACAATATACATGCTCATAAGCATTTAAAACAAGCAAACCATACTTCAAGATCATAACATGTCATATCGGCCACAAGTGATACAATCAACATAAGATCCACACATGGACTTTTAAACACCATTGTGATCTTACAATTTTCCAAGGACCACACATGGACTTTTAAACACCATTGTGTCCTTAACAAGAATCATCCATGGACTTTTAGACACCATGACAAGGACCACACAAGGACTTTTAAACACCTTTGTGTCCTTAACAAGAATCACCCAAGGACTTTTAAACACCTTGGTGTTCTTAAATAACAAGGCTTACACAAGGAATTTTAACCACCTTGAACCTTAACCAAGAACCAACCATGGACTTTTAAACATCATGTTGTTCTTAAAATACACAAGATCCACACAAGGACTTTTAAACACCTTTGTGATCTTAACCAAGAACCAACCATGGACTTTTAAACACCATGTTGTTCTTAAATAAACAAGGCTCACACAAGGACTTTTAACCACCTTTGTGACCTTAACCATCACTTGCCAATATGCATCATTAACAACAATATTCCACTGTTTTAAAGCATTTAACAAAGCCATAAACATCATGCATCTTTAAGCATCAAACCACATTAAAACAATGTTCAAAAACAAGGATCTCTTACATTGAGCATCCTTCAACACATGGCTTACAATCTCAGCAAATAAACATGCTAAATATGCTTTCAAAACAGGATTTAAAACATGCAAACAAACCACATTGCATACAACCAATCCATGGTTCATCATCAAGAGAGTTTTTCCGAAAACTTACTCTTGAGCTTAGCTAAGTTGCTTAGACTTAAACTAAGCTCCCAAACCTTCAAAACATTGGTTTCATAGCTGAAATCCAAAATCCACTCACCGATTCCATTTCGCCTCTTGCCGAAACACCAATCAAGCTTCCGGATCAACACCACTAGGATCCAAAGATGACTCCCCTGTTTTAAACACATCAAAAAAGTAGATTAATGCATCATCATGCATTAATATCCTCAATGAAAGCACCTAAACCCGCTGCTCTCATCCACACCCCATTTTCGGCTACCAAACACAACCGAAAATACATCCAATCAACTCCACAACACTACCCAGCCAAGATCCATCAAATCTAAACATCCTTAAACATCAATTAACATCCAAAAAGGATCCTACCACGTCCTTATACCTCCAGCTATAACAGATCATCAAGATCACTCCAAAAACAACTAAGAACACAAGCTAAACTTAGGAAATTCAACCTATCCGGGATTGCATTAATTAAACCTCAATTTCACATCAATTTAACATTCATTTAACATCAAATTGACACCTCAAAACACTACCCAATCAGATCATACGAAATTTCATCAAAATCAATCAAATCTTGCATTTAAAAGCCAAAATCAAGAACACATCTATAAAACCTTTTATAAAACATAAATCAAGGATTGAGAACTTAGGAATTTCAGTAAAGAACTGAGATTTTAGAGGAGAAGGACGTTCTTACCTCCAAACTTGAGTTTTCTCCCTTTTTGGAACCAAATTCTTGAAAATCCACTTAGCAAATGCAAAGGTTTTGTTGAAGAGATGATTGAAGATCAAAAGAGAATTGAAATGAGATATTTAGATGGAAAAATCAGAGGGAAAAGCTCTGGAGAAATGTGTTTGGTTTGAGAGAAAAGATGAGAGAAAATGAAAATAGAAAATGTGGAAAGTTAGTTGGAAATTTAGGAAAATATCTTCCCTCCCTTTTCTTTTATTTAAAATCCATTTATTAAACCTTTAATATATTAGAAAAATCTGGAGAAACTCCCATTGGGTAAATAGCTCCTTAAAGATTCAAAGTTTCAATCCTTTTTAAAACAGTCTCATAGTTTTCGAAAATTACATTTTGGTCACTAACCAAAATGTCACACTTCCAAACCTCATTTTGTAAAATTGATTTCACCAAACTCTTATATATAATAAAAGAGGATTTTAAGACATTTTTCCATATTTTTAATGCACCACGAACTAGGTTTTCCTAAATTCACTCTTATATATTCGAACCGCGATCCGACCGAACCGGTCCGAATCCCAAAACTCCTAAGCCCAAAATTGGGGCGTTACAACTCTCCCCCCTTAAGAAATTTCGTCCTCGAAATTTACCTGAAGGAAAGAGATACGGGAACTGCTTCAGCATGTCATCCTTCCGTTCCCACGTGGCTTCCTCAACACCACGATGTTTCCACAACACCTTTACCAGCTCAATGGTCTTGCCACGAAGAACCTTACTATCCGAATCCAGAATCCTCACCGGTTCCTCATCATAGGTCAAATCCGGATTCAATTCCACTTCTTCCACATGCATCACATGCGAAGGATCCGATCTATACTTCCGAAGCATAGAAACATGAAACACATCATGAATCTACTCCAACTCTTGAGGTAACCTCAACTTGTACGCAACAGGACCCACACGCTTAACCACCTCGTACAGTCCAATGTATCTAGGGCTCAACTTACCCTTACGGCCAAACCTCATCACCTTTTTCCAAGGCGAAACCTTCAAAAACACACGGTCACCCACCGAATACTCAATCTCCTTACGCTTCAAATCCGCGTAAGACTTTTGCCGATCAGAAGCTGCCTTCAAACGCTCACAAATGAGCTTCACCTTCTCGGTGGTTCCTTTCAACAAAGCCGGCATCGAAACCAACTTCTGACCCGTTTCAGCCCAACACAAAGGAGTCCTACACTTCCTCCCGTACAAAGCCTCATAAGGTGCCATTAGAATGCTCGCCTGATAACTATTGTTATAGGCAAACTCCACCAAAGGCAAATGTTTCTCCCAAGAGCCCTGAAACTCAATCACGCAGCACCTCAACATATCCTCCAAAATCTGGATAACACGCTCGGACTGACCATCCGACTGAGGATGATAAGATGTACTGAAATTCAACCGTGTACCCAAAGCTTGATGCAAACACTGCCAGAACCGCGATGTAAACCTCAGATCCCTATCCGACACAATCGACTTTGGCACACCATGCAGCCGCACAATCTCAGCAATGTACAGCTCCGCAAGCTTATCCAAGGAGTACGTAGTATGCACAGGCAAGAAATGCGCACACTTCGTCAGGCGATCCACAATCACCCACACCGAATTCTTCTTCGTTGGTGACAAGGGTAAACCAGATACAAAATCCATGGTAATCCTTTCCCACTTCCATTCAGGGATTCTCAACGGTTGCAACAACCCTGAAGGAACCTGATGCTCAGCCTTAACTCGCTGACACACCATGCACTTGCTCACAAACTCAGCAACATCCTTCTTCAAACCCACCCAATAGTACTCATCACGAAGATCTCGATACATCTTAGTACTACCTGGGTGCATAGCAAAAGGACTACTATGACCTTCAGTCAGAATAGCACACCTCAACTCAGCATCATTGGGCACTACTATCCGACTCCCAAAACACAACACACCATCATCATTAAAACAGAAATCCGAAGGCCTACCCTCCGCAATATCCTGAACATGAGATACCAAGGAATCATCCAGCAACTGCTTTTCCTTGATCAACTGAACCAAAGATGGTTTCACTTGCAACTCAGCCACAAGACCACCATCACGCGAAATACTCAAACTGGCAAACATAGCCCTCAACTCAACAGCTACCTTCCTACTCAAGGCATCCGCTACAACATTAGCCTTCCCAGGGTGATACTCAATCGTCAAATCATAATCCTTGAGCAACTCCACCCAACGCCGCTGCCTAAGATTCAACTCCTTCTGAGACATCAGATACTTCAAACTCTTGTGATCCGTGTACACAGTACACTTCTCACCATACAGGTAATGTCTCCAGATTTTCAAAGCAAAAACCACCGCAGCCAACTCTATATCATGCGTAGGATAGTTGCGCTCATGCACCTTCAGCTGCCGCGATGCATAAGCCACCACCTTACCCTCTTGCATCAACACACATCCCAAACCAACATAGGACGCATCGCTATACACCACAAACTCTTTCCCTGATTCAGGTTGAACCAAGATAGGAGCTTGCGTCAAAGCTGTCTTAAGCTTCTCAAAAGCCTGCTGTCTCGCTTCCGTCCACTCATACCTAACATCTTTCTGCAACAACTTCGTCAAAGGTGCAGCAATCTTAGAAAACCCATCCACAAACCTCTGGTAGTATCCCGCCAAACCAAGGAAACTACGAACCTCATGAACAGACTTAGGAACCTTCCAATTCATCACCGCCTCAATCTTCTGAGGATCGACACGAATCCCTTCGGCAGAAACCACATGCCCAAGAAACACCACTTCACTTAACCAGAACTCACACTTGCTCAGCTTAGCATAAAGCTGATTCTCCAACAAAGCTTGCAAAACAATCCTCAAATGCTCTTCATGCTCCTCCTCAGTACGCGAGTACACGAGGATATCATCAATGAATACCACAACAAACTTATCCAGGTATTCATGAAACACACGATTCATCATGTCCATGAAAGCTGCATGAGCATTTGTCAAACCAAACGGCATCACAAGGAACTCATAATGCCCATACCTCGTCCTGAAAGCTGTCTTAGGCACATCCACATCCTTTACCTTCAACTGGTAATACCCTGACCTCAAGTCAATCTTAGAGAACACAGCTGCTCCCTGAAATTGATCAAAGAGATCATCAATCCTCGGCAAAGGATACCGATTCTTGATAGTCAACTTGTTCACCTGACGATAATCAATGCACATTCTCATAGTGCCATCCTTCTTCTTCACAAACAAGACCGGTGCACCCCAAGGCGACACACTCGGCCGAATGAAACCACGGTCAAGCAACTCTTGCAACTGCGTCTTCAGCTCTTTCAGCTCCTTAGGTGCTATTCGATAAGGGGTAATGGACACAGGAGTTGTATTCTCATACAGCTCAATCCCAAACTCCACCTCGCGATTAGGAGGTAAACCAGGCAACTCCTCAGGGAACACACCAGGAAACTCTCGCACAATCCTGATATCTTGCACACGCAACTCCTTAGAACTAGGATTCATCACAAAAGCTAGGTAAGCTTCACAACCCTGCCTCAGCATCCGGCTTGCCCCCAAAGAAGACACCACATTGGCAAGAAACTTCACATTCTCACCAACCACAACAACCTCATAATCATCTGCAAGCTTCAACGAAACTCACTTATTCTCAAAATCCACAACAGCATGATGCTCAGCAAGCCAATCCATACCAAGGATTACATCAAAACCATAGAAAGGTAACTCCATAAGGTCAACATGAAAAACATGATCTTGCACGACCAAAGGACATCTTCTATAAAGCTTCCGAGTCACAACAGTCTCACCAAAAGAACTAGTGACACGCACACCAACATCCAAAGACTCAACAGGCAAACCAAGCAATTTAGCATGCTCACGCAATATGTATGAGTGCGTAGATCCAGAATCAATCAAGGAAAGTAATGACAAGGATTGCAAAGTAAAAGTACCTACGATCACATCCGCGTCATTCCTTCCCTCTCGCTGAGCATACACCCTGGCTTGGCCGCCACCCTCAGGCTGAATAGCCACAACATGAGCCACACCCCGACCACCTTCCTCTCTCCGCTGGAAGTTACCACGGCCGCGCCCACGACCTCTCTGTGGTGCAGCAACAACAGAAGCACGCACTTGGCCACCAGCCAACATAGGGCACTCTCTCCTCATGTGATCTGTAGATCCACAATTCCAGCACGCATTACCAGCTGCCACAACAGGAGCTTGCACCTCCCTCTCAGCACGAGGACAATCACGTTTTATATGGCCACGCGAACCACATGTCCAACAAGCACTCGGATCAACTCTAGCGTTGCCTCCCCGAGCAGGCGCACCACCACCTCGCTTAGCTGAGGACTGATACTTCTGATCACGTCTCCTCTTGTTCCGTCCACCACCGGAACTATATTCAGCAGCTCGCTTCCCAGCACCAGAACCAGCACTTTTAGAAGATAAACCCAAGTTCATCTCAATATCCTTTGCTCGGCCCACCAGCACATCAAAATCATCATACTCGGTAGCCAGCACATACATCTTTACATCCGTCACCAAACCATAACGGAACCTTTCACACCTCGCTCGCTCATCCGGAACAAGCTCAGGTGCGTATTGACTGAGTCGAACAAACTGTACTTCATACTCAGCCACGGACATGCTCCCCTGGGTAAGAGACATGAACTCCCTTTTCTTCTCATCTAGGTACCTCACACCTAGATACCTTCTCTTGAACGCGTTCTGAAAGAACGTCCAAGTTACGTCAGCTTCAGCCATCCCAGCGATAGTGGTTGTCCACCACGTGTAAGCATCATCTTGTAGCAAGGATATTACACAGCCCAACTTCTGCACATCAGTGCAACTCATCTGACCCAAGATTCTCTTGGTACCCTCTAACCAAGACTCCGAACCTTCAGCAGACAACCCTCTGAACTCAGTCCCTCCTAGACTGCGCAAACGTTCCAAAGGTAGCCTAACTCCAGCATCTCCCTGATGCACAGCTCCTTGAGCTCCAGCTACTGCTGCTTGAAAAGCTCCAGCAATAGCTTGTATCAACACTGTCATGTCAGGAACAGCTTGCCACTGACCAGCCTCAGGTCTAGCGACCCCAGCACCAGCTGCAGCTCCAGCTCCTTCACCCCCAGCAGCACCACCACCAGGTGGAGGAGGTAAATCCACCGCACTCTCAACATTCTCATCATTCTCGTTCTCGTTCTGAGCCGTAGCTCGCACATTACTCCTTAACTCTCTACGAGGTGCCATACTCTAACAATGCAATCACAATGCAAATAAACATAGTCAGGCCCAGCAAGGTAAGCAATCCAAGTACTCAAGCTCATTTTCAATTAAAAACAATATCATTTCATTAGCTTTGATTTGGCAATGGGTACCCACAACATGCTTCACCACAGCATACACTACTATTGTAACATACTTACAATTCACACATCATGCTTTCACTCAACAAGCATACAAAGCATACATACTTTAATCACACACACAACCATTCCCAATTACTCGAGAACTCAGCTCTGATACCACCAAATGTAACCCCCTTAACCCGGCCCAGACGGTTGAACCGAATTAAGAAGTTTACACGGGGAAAACCAAAGTCAACCCGAAAGTCAACCTTGATTAACGACCCTTTTTTTTCTTTTAATCTTATCTAGATGCACGTTAACCCTAGTTATGTTCATACAAACATCATACTCAAAGATCAGCGCAAACGGAAAACGATCAGGGACTTAATTGAACAAACCATAAACTTAGGGACCAAAGTGTAAATTCTGGAAATTACAAGGACTTAACCCACTTTTAAGTTACCAATATGAAATTAGTCATATTTCATGCTTGTCTGTCAAATTTCAGCTCAAACGGACATCACAAACTCATTTAATTGCATAAACAAGGTTCAGGACCAAAACGCAAACAATGCAAAACATTTAACCAGCAATTTCAGTGCCCAACGGTCGAGTGTTTCGAAACAGGGAAGACCCGTTTCGAAACCCTTCTCTCAGATAGAAATTTAAAGCATCCGTATCGAAACAAGTGGACCCGTTTCGATACACCTGGGCCTGGAAGTGCAGAAGAGGCTCTAAAAGTGCAGAAAAATGAAATTTTCTAAGGCCTATCTTGCATGAATGACATGAATGAGCAGGAAAAACATATGCAAACATAAACATACTCCCCTAGCTATAGGCATGGATGAAATTAGGAGTAAAAACACATAAACATGGCATTTCACAAGATCAAGCAATTTTAAGCACAAAATAGGTACTAAAAGGTCAAGATAGGCTAGTTAGACCTAACTCTCTCCTAAGGGACCAAAAATGCTCTTTGTCTAAAGGTTTTGTAAATATGTCCGCTAATTGATTTAAGGTGTCAACATACTCTATAACAACATCTTCTTTAAGGACATGATCTCGAATGAAATGATGCCTTATTTCTATGTGTTTGGTTCTAGAGTGTTGGATGGGATTTTTCGTCAAACATACGGCACTAGTGTTATCACACTTAAGGGGTATGGTTTCAACTTTAATACCATAATCTAAGAGTTGTTGCTTAATCCAAAGGACTTGAGCACAACAACTCCCTAAGGATATGTACTCGGCTTCGGTGGTAGATAAGGCTACACTATTTTGTTTCTTAGAGAACCAAGATATGAGCATACTACCTAGGAATTGACAAGTTCCCGAAGTACTCTTCCTATCGATTTTGCATCCCTCATAATCCGCATCCGAATAAGCATGAAGGTTGAAGGTGGAGTCTCTAGGGTACCAAAGACCTAAACATGGAGTATCTCTAAGGTACCTAAAGATTCTCTTAACGGCTATAAGGTGAGACTCTCTAGGACTATCTTGAAACCTAGCACACAAGCAAACACTAAACAAGATATTCGGTCTACTTGCGGTAAGGTAAAGCAATGATCCAATCATAGAACGGTAAAGCTTAGAGTCAACACACTTACCTCCTTCATCTTTGTCAAGATTTGTAGATGAGCTCATAGGTGTGGCTTGAGGCTTTGCATTCTCCAAGCCAAACTTCTTGAGCATATCCTTTATGTACTTTGCTTGATTGATGAAGGTGCCATCATTCTTTTGCTTGATTTGGAGTCCCAAAAAGAATGAGAGCCCCCCATCATGCTCATCTCAAATTCACCTTGCATTAGCTTAGCAAACTCTTTGCAATGACATTCGTTAGTATAACCAAAAATAATATCATCAATATAAATTTGTACTACTAAAATGTCATTTTTATACCTTTTTATAAAAAGTGTAGTGTCCACCTTGCCTTTTTCAAAACCTTTTTCAATTAAAAAGTTTGAAAGTCTTTCATACCAAGCTCTAGGAGCTTGTTTTAAACTATAAAGAGCTTTAGTGAGTTTGAAAACATGATTTGGAAATTTTGAGTCTTCAAAACCCGGTGCTTGTTCCACATACACTTCCTCATTTATAAAGCCATTTAAAAACGCGCTTTTAACATCCATTTGAAAAAGCTTAAAATCATGATAACATGCATATGCAAGCAACATCCTAATGGCTTCCATTCTAGCTACGGGTGCATAGGTTTCATCAAAATCTATTCCCTCTTCTTGAGTGTAACCTTGTGCTACTAGTCTAGCTTTATTTCTCACAATGTTACCACTCTCATCTAGTTTGTTCCTAAAGACCCATTTAGTTCCTATGGTAGATTGATTACTAGGCCTATCAACTAATGTCCAAACGTTACTTCTCTCAAATTGATTTAACTCTTCTTGCATAGCCATAATCCAAAAATCATCTTTCAATGCTTCTTTTATATTCTTAGGCTCTATGCATGAGATAAATGCAACATGATTCATTAGTCTAAGAGAAGATCGACTGGTTACCCCCTTGGATGGATCACCCAAGATTTCACCATCTTTGACATAGTTGAACTCCCTTGGGTAGCTCACTTCCTTTTCCTCAAGAGCCAAGTCCTTCAAGGCTTCAAGAGGTGGATCTTGTGTATCCTCTTCTTTTGTTGGAATCTCATCCTTCTTTGAAGTTTGTCCTCCATCAAAGGCATTTATGATTCCTACATCATCATCATCACAAGAATCCTTCCTTGGAAGGAGGTTATCATCGAATACAACATGTATAGATTCTTCTACTACTAAAGTTCTCTTGTTAAATACACGATAGGCTTTAGAGGTTAAAGAATATCCTATGAAAATAGCTTCATCACTTTTTGCATCAAATTTACCAAGTTGTCTTTTCCATTATTCAAAACAAAACACTTGCAACCAAAAGGATGAAAATAGCTAATGTTAGGCTTTTTAGATTTTAAAATCTCATAAGGTATTTTCTTTAAAATTGGCCTAATCATTACTCGGTTTACAATGTAGCAAGCAGTGTTTGTGGCTTCCGCCCAAAAATATTTAGGTAAATTGTTTTCACAAAGCATGGTTCTAGCCATTTCTTGTAAAGTTCTATTTTTCCTCTCAACTACCCCATTTTGTTGAGGAGTTCGAGGAGCCAAAAAATTGTGGCTAATACCATTTTCATTCAAAAACTCTTCAAACCCTAAATTTTGAAACTCGGTTCCATGATCACTTCTAATATGAGAAATTCTAAGTTCAAGATCATTTTGGGTTAGTTTTGAAAATGTGATGAATTTTTCTAAAGCCTCATCTTTAGTACTTAAAAATAGAACCCAAGTAAATCTAGAAAAATCATCAACAAGAACAAATGCATAAGATTTACCACCCAAGCTCATAGTCCTAATTGGCCCAAATAAATCCATATGGATAAGTTGTAAACACCTACTTGTAGAAACATCATTAATGGATTTAAAGGATGACTTATGTTGTTTACCTTTAGAGCAGGCATCACAAATTTTATCGTTTGAGAACTTAATCTTGGGTAAACCTCTAACTAGATCAAGGGAAACTAGTTTTTCTAAAATACTAATGCTAGCATGTCCTAGTTTCTTATGCCACAACCATGCATCATTTTCATTTTGAGCCACTAAACATGCATGAGATGTATGTATGTCATCTAGATGCACCATGTAAATGTTACCTATGCGATGACCTATGAGCATAATGTTATTAGATTTAATGTCAACAATTTTGCACCCATTTTTATCAAATAAAACATTAAATCCTTTATCACACAATTGACTTATGCTCAACAAACTATGTTTAAGACCATCGACATACAAGACATTTTCAATAAGAATAGTAGAGTGATTACCTATGGAGCCAATACCTTTAATGTGGCCTTTGGAGTTGTAACCAAATGCCACCACTCCTCCACTTTTTGGCTTTAGATCCATGAATCTACTCTTGTCTCCGGTCATATGCCTCGAGCATCCACTATCAAGGTACCATGAGTTTTGACTTTGTGCTTTGGCCTTGTAGCAATGCCCCCTACAAACAAAGATATTAAACTTTTGTTTTTGGTACCCAAATCATTTTGGGTCCACGAGTGTTAGCTCCTATTAACTTGGTTCCCTTAGGAATCCAAGGTGACATAGCAACAAAATTATTAGATTTTACAAGTTCCTTAGGAACCCATACACTTCTAGTCCTTTTAGTTCTTCTATGTCTAGGAAGGCTACCTTGTTTGTAGTTATTGGTCCTTTTCTTAGGTTGGTTTGTTTTAGAAGATTCACCTATTTCATGCTTCACACTACCAACATTTTTAAAGGACTCTTTGAGCTTGTTAAGCTCATCTAACACCTTTTGGTGTTCACTATTACATTGAGAAAGAAGATTATTCAGGTCAACATTTTCATCTTGGAAGAATTTTAGTTCATCTTTCAACCCTAAAATCTTTTTCTCAAATTTTAAATTAGCTTGAGAAAGTGAGTCATTTTTATCATTTAATTCCGAAATAATTTTCTTATTCCTAATGACCGACTCCTTGAATTTCTCAACTAATTCATCATAGACCTCTTGCAACTCATCATATGCATCATTTAATTCATCATATGCAAAATCAAAAGATGATGAGTTAGAGGTTACCATGGAGGAATCCTCCTCAAGTGCCATGAGGCAAAGGTTGGCCACTTCTTGTTCGTCACCCTCGGATGACTCCTCATCACTCCAAGTAGAAAGCTTGGCTTTGAGCTTCTTCTTCTTCTCAAAGCCCTTCTTCTTGAGTTGAGGGAACTTCGAACGAATGTGTCCGGTCTTATTGCACTCAAAGCAAATGATTTGATCCCTCACTTCTTCTTTGTTTTTACCTTTGAAGTCCATCTTTCTTTGAATTTTCCTTCCTCGGTTGGACCTCATGAAGAGTGAGAATCTTTTGGCTATCATAGCCAATTCTTCTAGCTCATCCTCCTCACTAGAAGAGCTCTCCTCAAGTAATGAAGCTTTGAGAGCTATTCCCATCTTCTTCTTCTTTTCCACCTCTAGCTCCTCTACTCTTTTCTCTTCCTTCTTCTTCTCTTCTTCCCTTCCTTGCTTCATAATCTCATGAGTAAGAAGAGAACCCACTAGCTCATCAAGTTTTAAAGTCTTCAAGTTTTTGGCTTCTATGATGGCGGTTCTCTTCCCATCTCAAGATTCAGGAAGTGAGTAGAGTAGCTTCCGGACAAGCTTGTCTTCCGGTATAGTCTCTCCAAATCCTTTAAGCCCATTGACTATGTTTGAGAAGCGATCAAACATCTTGGACACCGTCTCATCGGGCTCCATCTTGAAATTCTCATAACTAAGATTGAGAATTCCAATCTTGGTTTCCTTGACATCGTTGGTTCCCTCATAGGTGGTCTCAAGAGTATCCCACACTTCTTTGGCAGTCTCAATGGATGAGACTTTGGAGTAGATGTCCGGACCGAAAGAACAAAAGAGCATGTGAAGAGCTTTGTCATTTATTTGGATCTTCTTCCTCTCTTCTTCACTCATCTCCATCTTTTTCTTCAAAACCATCTTGCCTTCACAATCTTGCTTCAATGGAATGTAGGGGCCATCTCAATGACATCCCAAACCAAGTAATCGTTGGACTTGATGAAGAGGCGCATCCGATTCTTCCAAAACGGATAGTTGTCACCATTGAAGAAAGGTGGTTTTGTAGTGGATTGAGACTCATACATGCTCGAACCGAAGGTAAATGCCATCTCTTGATTTTTGGATGATCACACTCTTCCTAGGAACTCCTCTTGTGGTTGTTAATCCTCAAAGAGGTAGAATCTGATACCAATTGTTGAGTGGATCGAATGATCGAAATAAACCAAGAGAGGGGTGAATTGGATTTTTAAAGTTCTTGGTGGTGGAATTTGCAAATAAAAATGGTAGACAAGGAATTTTAGAGTGGTTCAAGTTCCAATTGAACTCTACATCCACAACCTTAGCTTCACTAAGGATTTGCAACAATTCCACTAATTGCTCTTCCCCTTTTCTAGGCTAAAGAGGTAACCCTTACAATTTTCGGTCAAATTTTCTACCCAAAATTTGACCCAATCCTCACACAATTGAAACAAAGAAGTTGTTGGCTAAAACAAATATCTCTCAATACACAATATAGCCCAATTACAAGCACTCAACCCAATTGAAATGATAAGAATGAAAAATACAATTGGGGTTTCAAGACAATAATGAGATTTAGGCACAAATGCTTGGATTTGATGTTTAGATGTTTGCATTAGGATCAATAGTTGTCGCTGAAGCTTTTAGAGGTCCCTTTTATACCTTCTCATTGAATTCTAGCCGTTGTGGTTGATGCATTCATCAATAGAGCCATTGGAGATGTTATCTTGCCTCCATAAATGCAGTCTGTAACCAACCGTTTCGAAACGCTCGACCCTGTTTCGAAACAGACCAAAATAGAAAGAGCCGTTGGGGTGCATTAAAGAGCCCGTATCGAAACGGTTAGACTTGTTTCGATACGTTAAGAGCCGTTTCGAAACACGTTTCGAAACATTTTGCCACTGTCAAGGATCGTATCAAAATGACTTGAGATCATTTCGATACGCCTTAACGACTTGTTTAAAATCAGTTAAAAACATTCAACGATCATATTTTTCAAATCAGATTGAATACCGTTTCGAAACACTGGATGTCGTTTCGATACGGTGTCTCAATGTTCTTAAGCCATTTCGAAACTTGTTTCGAAACACGGGTTGTTAGTGTTGAAATTGTTTCGATACCTGTTCCGAAACATGAACTCACAGTTTCAAAACTGTTTTGAAACGCCTAAGGCCGTTTCGAAACGGTGACTCGAAAATCACTATTTTGGCTTTAAGAACACTTAGAAAACATTTGATAAATTCAGTTTTTAACTTAGGCATATTGTTTAAAACATATAGAGAGGTTTGAGGACTTAAAAATTCGTTTTCACATATTCAATTTAGTCCTTAGGTTCTTTAGTTATATTAAAATTAAAATATCGGTTTCACACTTCTTGATAAGATTTAATCATCTCCAATAGCTTCTTGTAGCGGTCTTCCCGTTTCTTCTCGACCTTTGCCATGTCAGTTTCTTCATTGAGGTAAGGCATCTCAGGGCTGCGAACCTCGTCAGTGTTGTCTTCAGTACGGGCAGAAGATTCTATGAAACAAGGTGAGATCTTGACTTTAGGTGAGGCCACTTCCTTTTGTAGAAAGCCATCCCCGGGAAAGTGTTGGTATCTTCTCTCGCTTCTGGGTCTTTGAACCCAAGCATGGTTGCGATTTGGCTGACTATTTTCTGGTGTGATATCTCAATCTCTTTTTTCAGATTATTTACCATCTTCTCAAGCTTATCATGGATGCCCTTCTGATTTTCTTCCAGAGTTGTCAATCTTTCCTCAGTGTTCATGGCTCGAATCGTGTTTGCACAGGATCTTTACTACTTAAATGGAATTTTTCAAAAATAATCTTTTTATTATACATGTATGAATGCAATGAATGAAACATTATTTAATACAGAAAACAAATGCACAAAAGTAAATGTATGTGTACAAAAGCATGAATGCAAGCAAAGGGTCATCAATTCTATTAAGGTGTTGCTCTTAGACGTAGCTTCCATTGGATGACGAAGGTCCTACAAATACTTCTCGATCTGAACACTCATTTCTTTAATCAACCTTTGAAGTCTTGGTCCCACCTTGTCAATTTGACGCAGGGCGAAGAAATGTGGCTTCTTGACGTCACATGCTTAGCTACGTCTTCAATTTAGGATGTGATGCTCAAACTCGTCTCGCTCCTAGGTCCTTTTGACGTTGCCCCTAATTCGAGTAGACCAAAGATCATTTTCAAATTCTGCTTGGTTGGACCGTCGAAGTGGTCCTATTGCTCTTGACTTTTGATATTCTGCTTGGTGCTGATGTGAGCATACTTCGATGTTTCCTCCGCGTGACCATTCAACAAATTCTCATTGTTTGCACGTTGTCTTCCTCCTTTAGGTACCTTCCATCCATGGCAGGAGCTTTCTCTGATTGAGCAACATGCTTTAAAATTGATCCCCTTAGATATGGGATGCATGCAAAAAAAAAAGATATGCCACAAAAACAAAACTCACACACAAAAAGTTAGTAATAAATACGCTACAAAAACAAAACAAGACTCACACATAAAAAGGTTAGTAAGAAATAAATATGCTACAAAAACAAAACAAAACTCACACACAAAATGGTTAGTAATAAATAAATATGCTACAAAAATAAAACAAAACTCACACACAAAAAGGTTAGTAATCTTTTAAATAAAAAAACAGAAACAAAACCTAAAAGATGCATAATAATTCTGGGCCGACATTCCAACATTTCAGGGCATGTCTCCACGAATTATTCCAGCGACTCAACACCCTAGGCTTTCTGCATGGCTCTATTAGGGGTGGGCTCTAAATTCTCAAACTTGGTTTGGTTCTAAAAGGGTACCCGAGCTATCCTTGCTGTCCCCTACTAAGGGTAGCAAGGCCCTCGATTCTCACCCATTATAGGCTACAAACGAATCGAGCTCAACTCAAGAGGACTCACCACCGATGCCTTCTCGAAGAATCAGTATCCTTACGAAGACAAGGGAATGAGTCCCGAAGGTACTTTCTAGGCTCATACGAAGAATAAATATTCTTACATGAGCAAAGCGTATTTCCCCCACTTAAATGAACGGGACAAAGCTCGAGAATAGAGCTTGGAATTAAGTCTTAAATGCGTAAAATAGAATTATATTCATTTAAACGGACAAATAAATAAACCTATCATGAATTTGCAAATTCCATTTAAAAAACCATTTTTTGAAAACTATTTAAAACCAATTTGTGGCCTGACCCTCTTTTGTATTTATTAAAAAAAACAGTTCTCCAGCGGAGTCGCCAAGCTGTCGCAACCACCTTTTTTAGGGAGGCTTCGACTTTTTGGTAAAACTTTAAAAAAACTGAGTCGCCACCAATCTTTTTTAAAAATTGTGATTGGATCACTTTAAAACAGAGTTATTTTAATAAAACATTTTGTTTTAATAAAACAACGATTTTGTTCTACGAAAATTAGAAAACATGTTCGAGGTCGGTTACCCGTGGTGAAGGGTTAGCACCCCCACAACGCCCAAACTTGGTACCTAATTGGTTTTAAAATCGTTTTCAAAAATGAAATTTGCAAGTTCAAAAAGGTTCAACTTTATTTGTCCGTTTAATGAATAATAGTCTATTTTAACGACCTTATCGCCAGGGAGATGAACTTTAATCATGCCAACATTTCTGGCGCTAACCTGTCATTCCCGTTTGATAAGACACTGCTTTAAATTAATTTCACTTTTTCAAACAACATGGAAATTTAGTTCTTTGAGCATTTTATTTTTTAACTCTAAGTTCGATTATTTAAAAACTCTAAAAAACGTCTAAGTCTTTTATTCCTAATTTAAAGTTTAAGTATGCTTAAGTGTATTTTATTTTTTGTGAAGAACATTTTTCAACAAAACATGTCTCTATCTAAGCTTTAGAACCTAACCCTAAGTTTTCACATTTTTTTAATAAAACAAGCAAACAACTTTATATTCTTTTGATTTTTTTCCTTTTTTATTATTTCTTTTGAAAATCTTTTATTTCTTTTTTTAACTTTAAAAGCCAAAACTCTTTTTACATTTTTTATAACTTTTTCATCTTTTTGTTTTTTACCTTTTACCTTTTTATGTTTTCTATCTTTTTTTTTCTTTTCATTTTTATGCTTTTCTTTTAAAAAAATCAATCTCTTTTAAAATAAGCTTTATTTTTTAGAAGATTTCCTTTTAAACTTTTTTTTTCAAAATTTATTTCTCCTAAAAACCTTAAAATTTATTTAAAAACCCTTTTTATTTTGTTTTCTTTTTCAAAAAAGGTTTTATTACTTATTTCTTTTTTCTAAAAAAACATCTTAATTATTTTTTTCTTTCTTTTAAAAAAATCACTTAACCGATTTATTATTAAAAAATAAATTTCATAAAAACTTTTTTATATTTTTTAAATCAAGCCCCTTTATTATTTCCACACATGCATTATTGTATTTTCCTAATTAAATCCCTAACTTTAAGTTTTTTCAATTAAACCACATTAATTCATTTTATTCTTGCATTTTAATTTAAACACCTTTTAAAAACTATTTCTACATTTCTAAAGATCAAAACAACTTTAACAACATTTTTAAGCATGCAAAATTTAAAAAAGATCAAACCAAATTTAAAACGGAGAATTAGAATGAAATTGTTACCGAAATCGTGAAACGATTTTCCGACTTCAAGAACACAACCTAAAATCCACAAGAAAAACACAAACACAAAAATTCAACCAAGAACAAGCATAAAAATATCAAAATAAAAAGTAAAAGAAAGAAAGTGAGTTTATCGAAATGACGAATGAAGAACTCGAATCCGGACTTCTTGAAATGCTCCTAATTGCCTCTGTATAATTCCTTCCAAAATCGAACTTCAACTCCAAAATTTCCAGCAAACACTTGAGAATTTTTAGAGAATTTTTCGGAATTTTCCCAAGCCTTTTTTCTCTAGTGTATTTTCTTCCAATTGGCGTGTGTTGAACAAGTGAAAAGGGGGGTATTTATACTTGAATTTCAACTTCAAATTCAAGCCAGATTCAGATTTTAATCCCCAAATTGAATCCAAAATTAGACAAGAGACTTGATTCTCAGAAAAACCCCTCAAACCCTATCCGATTTGGTTCAAATTTGAAGCTAAATTTCCCCATGATTTGAGCCTAGGGTTTGACCATTTGTCTCAGCTTTTTTGCAGATTCGGGCGAGCACAGGCGGCGACAGCGAGCGGGGTTGGTGACATTAGGTCGACAGTGGCGAGGCAGACCGACCGATACCAACAACGACGGTAGCCGTGGCCTGTAGACGCCGCCCGACCACCTTTGACGTTCGACAGAGGGTTTGCTGGGCTGGGGTTTGGGTGTTGGATCGAGCGCGTGGCCACACGCATGGGCTCTTTTTTTTCTTTTATTTTCCCTTTTATTTTTTGCTGTTTTTGCTACTATTTTTTACTGTTTTTTATTTATTATTTTTGGTTTTCATTTTATTTCCTTTTTTTTTTCAAAAGATGGGCTAGAAATTTAAAATGGGCTTTGTTCTTTTTCTTTTAAAATAGGCTTCAAAAATGGGTATTTGTTGTATTTTTTATTTAGTTTTTAAAAATGTGGGCCTTTTATTATTTTAAGAGAAAAGGGATTTTTTATGTTTTTTTCGGATTATTTAAAATTGAGGTAAAAATTTAGTGAGAACACGACACTTGCCAATTCCTAGGTAGTATGCTCATATCTTGGTTCTCTAAGAAACACAATAGTGTAGCTTTATCTACCACCGAAGCAAAGTACATATCCTTAGGGAGTTGTTGTGCTCAAGTCTTTTGGATGAAACAACAACTCTTAGACTATGGAATAAAGGTAGACACCATACCCCTTAAGTGTGATAACACTAGTGCCATATGTCTTAACAAAAATCCCATCCAACACTCTAGAACCAAACACATAGAAATAAGGCATCATTTCATTAGAGATCATGTCCTTAAGGAAGATGTTGTTTTAGAGTATGTAGACACCTTAAATCAATTAGCGAACAACTTTACCAAACCTCTAGATAAAGAGCGTTTTTGGTCCCTTAGGAGAGAGTTAGGTCTAACTAGCCTATCTTGACCTTTTAGGACCCTGTGCTTAAAATTGCATGAATTTTTGTTAAATCTCATGCTTATGTGATTTTGATCTTAATTGCATCCTTGCTTATAGTTAGGGGGAGCATATTTATGTTTTGATATGTTAAACTTGCTCATACATCTCATTCACGCATCTAGGATCAATTAAAGTTCAAATTTTCTGCATTTTAGAGCCTCATTTGCACTTCTAGGGCTATTGGTATCGAAACGGGTCACCCTATTTCGATACAGGCTACCTCTTAAGAACACAAATGGACCAAGCTATTTCAAAATGCCCCAAAGGGTTTCGAAACGTTTTGGTTCTAATAAACATGTATCAAACGACCCATATGTGTTTCGATACGGGCAAACTCTTGGGCTTCGATACAGTCAAACCTGTATCGAAACAGTCAGCATGTTTCGGAACGTTCGAAAGTGTTTCGATATGCCTGTTTCCAAATGATCTCTCCTGTTTCAAAACGAGTATCCGGAAAAGCCTAATTTAAAGGATTTTAAATGCTAAAAGACTCTTTTACTTAAAACACAAAACCCTCAAACCCTAAATGATTTTCCTCTATAAAAACCCTCTAATTCTCTTTGTTTTTCATCAAAACATTAGGGCTTTTACTCCTAAACATAAATCTAAGCAAGCTTCATCAATTTGGTTTAATTTCATGCACCAATTCTTCCAAAATCCCATATTTGAGTTATTTTCTATCGTTTTCTTTCAATTTCATTCGAATACTATGTTAATAAATTATAGTTTTGCATAGTATACTTTTTTACACTATGGGTTTTCAAAATCCTGTAAAATTTTTTCAAAATCTCAAATTTTTTTGGTTCGAATATATTTTGTTTTAATTGTATTTTTAACACTGTTTTTCATATTTGTTTTCTTCAAAAATTTTGATTTTATGTATATACTTTCAAAGTGTTTTTAAAAACCATAATAGGATTCTTATTGGATCGAATTAGGATTTAATGCATACACATAAATTTTCTTGCTTGCTTTGTTTTTAGGTGTTTTTAATGGATTCTAAGAAAAGAAAGATTGGAGGGGGTGAAGGTTCGAACCCCGTTGACAATATTCTTCCAAACCTTACTCTTCTATATTCCAAGAGTCTTAGAAATCAAGATGCTAAGAATCGTTTTAAAATTCTTCAAGATGTCGTTGTTCGCCAAGAGCATGTTGTAGGCATGACATTCCTCGACTCTGAGCCCTTCTACTTCAAGTACCTACCTCTTTTAACACAATGGAGTTTTCTAAGCTTCATGCACATTCCCGACATCGTCTACAAAAATATGGTTTTGCTTTTCTACTCCAATGCCATTCTTATAAACAATGAAGATCGTTTTGAAGTCATTGCAATTGAGTCTTACATATTGGGCAAGAAGTTTCAGATTGATCCATCCACCTTAGTTAACATACTTGGGCTTGTTGATGAGGGAATTGAGGATGAAATTCACTTTGGATCTCAAATCGAATCGGTTCTTACTTTGGAAGCCCATGACCATTTCTTGCACCTAATCATCTCATGGTTCTTTCGCCCATCCGGAGGTAAATTTGCCCACATCCGCCAAGTTGATACTTTTTGGCTCGAGTGTTTCCGCCAAGCACAACAACCTAATTTGGTGAAGATCATGTTTGCCGAGATAATCCATCAAGTAAGGAATCGTCTATCTGACTCCTTCACCTATGAGACAGTTTTGAGCTACATCTTTGTTCGAATTGGTCTTGATGTCTCATATGATTTTTCGGAACCACAAAAGAAAAAGCTTGGTGAGTCTTCTCTTGTAAGATCCGGATTTCGTTACACACTTGGTGAATGGATTCGAGTCGATCGTAGAGCTCAAGCACCTCAAGTAGAGCCCCAACCACACGTTCAAGCTCCTGCTGTGGCTTCTAACAATGATGCTCGCATGGCCTTCCTCACCGAAAGGTTCAACACGATGGACACAAACATGGCTTCGTGGTTCGCTGCTATCAACACTCGTTTACAATCCTTGGAGGATCGTGTTCTTGGCAATGAGAATCGTCTTACCGCCTTTGAAACCCAACAATCATCCATGGATCTCTCATTCTCCAACTTCTATGGTGTTTGGAGGCATTTTCACAATGATCAAACGAAGGAAAAGGATGATTTCTTGGATGACATTGGAGACGATGATGGTGATGAGGCACCCTAGGCTTATTGCATATCATTATATTTTGTCATTTTAGGATTGAGTTTGCACCTATCTTTGTTTTTTGTTTGTTTGTTTGTTTAAGACCTATGCTTTGATTTCTTGCTCTAGGATTGAGTTTGATTTCATGTTTGGATTTGTTTATGAACTTAATGCTTTTAATGATATTATGTTGTTTGGTTTATGCTATATATCTCTTTTATTCTCATTTAGCCTGGATTATATGTTTGATCTAACAAAAAGGGGGAGAAGTAATTCCTAAGAGCCTAAGTGTTTTTAAGTTTCAAGTTCTTTAAATTCCAACTTTTCAAAACTTTAAAACATATCTTAAATTGAGGGGGAGTTAAAAGTTTTTCAAAGATTTCAAAACACTTAAAAATTTATACTAGGTTTTGTTATATCAAAAAGGGGGAGATTGTAAAACCAAAGAATTGATTTTGATATAAAAAATGATTTAAGGACTAAATTGAAAATAGAAAACAAATTTGTATGTCCTCAAAACTTCCCAAAACTTTAAGCAAAGTGGTCAAGTCAAAACCAAAGGGTTATACAAAATTTTCTTAGTGTTTTCCAAGTCAAAATTGTAACCCCCTTAACCCGGCCCAGACGCTCGACCCGAATTAAGAAGATCACACGGGGAAAACCAAAGTCAACCCGAAAGTCAACCTTGATTAACGACCCTTTTTTTTAATCTTGTCTAGATGCTCATTAACCCTAGATGTGTTCACACAAACATCATACTCAAAGATCACAACCATCAGAGAACATTCAGGGACCTAATTGTACAAAACACAACTTTAGGGACCAAACTGTAAATTCTGAAAATTACAGGGACTTCACCCAAATAAAAGTTACCAATATAAAATTAGTCATGTTTCATACTTCACTGCCAAATTTCAGCTCAAACGGACATCTCAAACTCATCCAATTGCATAAACATGTTTTAGGACCAAAACGCAAACATTTCGAAACATATAACTGCCCATGTCAGCCTCCAACGGTCAGGTGTTCCGAAATAGGGTAAACCTGATTCGAAACGCGGGGCCGTTCCGCAACGCGTACCGAAACGAGGCTTGGCAGTAGCCAAACTGTTCTGAAACAGTGCCACCCGTTTCGGAACGCCCAGGCCAATTCAGGCACCCGTTCCGATACGGTAGCACCTGTTCCGAAACAGGTTGCGCAGACTGCAGCAACTTTGCTAGTTAAACATACTTTTGACCCACCAAACATGCTCCAAAAGCCACCAAATCACACCAGCAAGTCATTCAACATATAGGGAACATAAATGCATCAAAACTAGATACAAGACCACCCCTAGGTGCACAAACTCATTAAACACATTAAAGGCTCAATCATGCTTTTAAACAAGAAGCATAGCAATACAACTTAAGCATAGGGAGATTCAAACGTTGCAACATTAATCCACATGATTCAAAACCATAACCCAAACTTGTCCAACATACACAATCTCCTTTGACAACAACATAAGAGATTCTACCCCCATTGCCTTTATTAACTATAGCTATTAACCGAGACATACATCTCTAATCGAGTCCTCCTTGAATCCCTTGCTTCTCGCTGTCCAAACTTCAAATATCTGCATTGATGGACAAAAAGGAGCGTAAGCACATAATCCTTAGTGAGGAAAGCTCAAAACCAAAACACCATCAATGCAACGAATAATAAAACCACTTTTAAAAGCAAACTAGATTCGACAAACCAAAGCAATATTTGAAAACCCTTTTTCAACAACATGCTTTAAAATCATGCCTTGCACAAACATGAAAACCAACCCTTAGCTTAGAAAGCTAAGTAAACCTTTTCAAAACATAAACTTGCAAAACCATCAAATTAGCCATTCCATGCAAAAACACCATATGCAAAGCTAATTTCAAACCTTGGAAAACACTTCCACTTTACATCTTACCATTCTCATACTTGAATGTCATTTCAAAGCAAGAAACCCTTTTTAAACCATTTACTCAAACAATCCAACACATGCATTAAACAAATGCAACATATGAACCACATCATTAACAATTGCATCACATGCCCTTTTAAAACAAGTATCCACAAGACTTCAATGCACTAAAGAGATTTCATGCACATATGCACCATTCTCAATAGATAATCAACACTTGTTCAAACCAACAAGTCAACATGCATTCATAATACATTTTACACTTTTCATGCAACCATGCATCATTTCAAGCATCTCATGATTCATTTTATTCAAGAACATCATATTGGCCTCCAAGTGATAACCAAATCCACTTTTCAACTCAACACCCGATCGGATACGCGGATCACAAGCGTTGTCCCCACGCTTCATACACACTACCAATCCAAGGTCTCCAAATGGACTTTTAACCACCATTTGACCTTACCATTCACAAGGTTCCCATGTATGGACTTTTAACCACCATACAACCTTAACTTTCACAAGGTTCCCATATATGGACTTTTAAACACCATATAACCTTAACATTCACAAGGTTCCCATGTATGGACTTTTAACCACCATACAACCTTAACTTTCACAAGGTTCCCATATATGGACTTTTAAACACCATATAACCTTAACATTCACAAGGTTCCCATGTATGGACTTTTAACCACCATACAACCTTAACATTCACAAGGTTCCCATGTATGGACTTTTAAACACCATACAACCTTAACATGCACAAGGTTCCCATGTATGGACTTTTAAACACCATACAACCTTTGCATCACCGATTGGTAGTTGTATAACATCACTAACGAGATCCGGGACACCCTATACAAGATTCACACATGGACTTTACACCACCATTGTGATCTTAACAAGCACAAGGTCCTCAAATGGAATTTTAACCACCATTATTACCTTTGCTTAACCAAGGTCCTCGAATGGAATTTTAACCACCATTATGACCTTAACCATCTCGTTAGGATACTTGGATGGAGTTTCCCGGTTCACTCTTAACCACTCCACATCCAAGGCGACTTATTCACGGTGCACCCAATCCTATAGCCAGCTAACTATATCCGATCAAAGAAACCAAGAACCACTTACATCACTTGCCAATATAATCATCTTACCACATTAATCCATTAATTCACAAGCATAATCAAAATGCAATAACCACCATGAACTTTAACCAAGAACCAACCATGGACTTTTAAACACCATGTTGTTCTTAAATAAACAAGGCTTACACAAGGACTTTCAACCACCTTTGTAACCTTAACCATCACTTACCAATGTGCATCATTAACAACAATATTCCACTGTTTTAAAGCATCGCACAAAGCCATTTAACAACATGCAACACTATGCATCAATTCCACAATTTCAATGTACAAAACCAAGGATCTCTTACCTTGAGCATCCTTCACATATGGCTTTCAAAACCAGCATTAAACCATGCTAAAACATGCTTTCAAAACAGAATTTAAAACATGCAAATCACATGCATCGCATCCATCAAACACAATTGCTTTTAAAGCCAATTCACAACACAAACCAAGAGAGAAAATCCATTTACTTACTCTTGAGCTTAGCAAAGTTGTTTAGACTTAAACTAAGCTCCCAAAACCTTCAAACCTTGGTTTAAAAGCTGAAAACCCAACTTCACTCACCGATACACAAAACAAGGCTAGCCAACAAGCCTTCCAAGCATCCGAAACCTTCCACAACACCTCTAATGCTCACGGATCAACTTCCCCTGTTTCAAGCACACAACATCAGAGGATTAATGCATCATAATGCACTAAAAACACCAGCAACACAACTAAACTCGCTGCTCAACACAAATCCAACAATTCGGCTACCAAACACAACCGAAAACACCTCCAAACACTTCCAAAACTTAACCCAGCCAAGATCCATCACTTCAAACCATTTTTAAACATCAATAAACATTCAAAAAGGATCTAACCACGTCCTTAAACCTCCAGCTATAACAGATCACCAAGATCACTCCAAAAACAACAAAAAACTCAAGCAAAAATTAGGAAATTCAACCTATTCGGGATTGCATTGATTAAACCTCAATTACTCATCAATTTAACATTCGTTTAACATCAAATTGACACCTTAAAACACAACCCAATCAGATCATACGAAAATCCATCAAAAATCATCAAATCTTGCATTTTAAAGCCAAAATCAAGATTACAATTGCAAAACCTTTAATAAATCACAAATCAAGGATTGAGAACTTGGGAATTTCAGTAAAGAACTGAGAGTTTAGAGGAGAAGGACGTTCTTACCTCCAAACTTGAGTTTCTCCCTTTTTGGAACCAAAAAGCTTGAAAATCCAATTAGCAAATGGTGAGGTTTTGTTGTAGAGATGATTAGCAATCAAAATAGAATTGAAAAGGTATATTTAAGTGACAAAATCAGAGGAAAAAGCTCTGGAGAAAATGTTTGGTTTGAGAGAAAATGAGAGAAAAGGAAAATAGAAGATTTGAGAGAAAAGTTAGTTAGAATTAGGAAAATATCTTCCCTCCACTTTTCTTTAGTTTAAAAACATTTAATTAAATCATTTAATATTCTAGAAAATCTGGAGAAACTCCCATTGGGTAAATAGCTCCTTAAAGATTCAAAGTTTCAATCCTTTTTAAAACAGTCACGCAGTTTTCAAAAATTACATTTTGGTCACTAACCCAAAATGTCACCCTTCCAAACCTCATTTTGCAAAATTGATTTCACAGTTCACTTATATATATTAAAAGAGGATTTTAGGACATTTTTCCATATTTTTAATGCAACCCGAACTAGGCTTTCCTAAAAATCACCTTTTATATTCGAACAACATTTTGACCGAACCGGTCAACGCCCAAAACTTCTAAGCCCAAAACCGGGGTGTTACAACTCTCCCCCTCTCAGGAAATTTCGTCCTCGAAATTTCAACTGGCGAGAAGAGTACAACCACACTTCTCAAAGCAAACCGCAAAGCAACACAGGGGATTTAACCACCACCGAACACCCTCTTCACAAAACTCCACCCAAACTAAACACCACCACACACTGTTCCCGAAACTTGTTCACATAGTGACTCTAACCAATCAGTTCAGCCACTATGTAACCCACAACCTTCACTGCTTCTAAAAACCTTTGCAAAACTACTCAACCTTTTCCAGAGATCTCCACAACAAGCAAGCATTCCCAAGCATCAACTGCTTACCCAAACTTCTCAACGAATGCTGACATTCCTTCACATCCGCCACTATCATTACCATAACAACTCACCAAGACTACTCACCCATAATCCAAAAATCACATCACAAAACCCCAACCTTGACTCCGCTAGCCGTTCCACACACCACCAGCTGATCTCCAAAAAGAATTCACTTACTCACAACCAGCCAACCACTTCTCACAAGAATCCGTCCAACCAACAATGACCTTTGATCTTTCATTACCTTTCCACTTCAAGCTTTGTCCACAACACTTGCCTTACAAGAACACCGCCCAACTTAAACATGCATATCACCATCTCAACTCCTCGAAGGTTGCTACGAACCAACACCCATAAAAACAACCTTTCTACTACCACATCAATGCCAAAATACCTCGGCACTCTGAGAACACATCCACTACATACAACATCATCTAGCTTCCAAGGAACCACCTCTTCCACAAGCTACTCAAAACCACTTGACCGATTCTAACTTCCATCGGCAAACTCCTTACCACCACACCACTAAACTCGATAAGCATCAAACACTTTCCTTCTACCAACATACTATACCGCACTCACTATTACTAACAACTTGCTTAATACTCTCCACCACCTCTAACTTACACTCAGCACCAAAACAACTTCTAAAAACCCATCACCAACCTAACCCAACCACAACACTAACAGACTTGATTAGTTATTAGCAAGTGTGAACGTTCGTATGCATGGTCACCAACATGCCCTATCAATGCCTGATGTACATGTATGCAAAACCTCTAATGTCATGCCACATGTATGCATGGACCAGTACATATATAATATAACATATAACAAATGATTTTAACTGTGCATGTATGTCAGTTCACACCCACCAATAACATCCTCAGAGTCCGTCTAAGAACAACCTCCTATTTCACTTTCAACTTGTCTAACTCCATCATTCTAGCAACCATTAACCACAAGATACCCACTAAACCTTCTTCACGTTAAAGATGTTTTCAAAACAACAACAACATCTACTACCCCAACATGCTAGCAACAAGACCAAACTCACAACACAAGGAAACCCAAACCAAAACCAAACTAGGGCACTAAAGCAAAGATTACTTAACAAGGTTACCTGAAAACACATCACCACCCTGGAGCTTCATCAGGCGAGCTCTCTTCCTCACTGAACCATCATCCTCCAGCCGCACCGTTGTAGCATCAGCTAACACCCTGAGATCACCACCATCTCCTTGCGGTAAAGAACCTTGGCTGTTCCGAGCCAACTTCAAACAATCACGTCTCATGTGTCCAGCCGACCCACATTTCCAACAGATTCCATTTCCCAAACTCTTCACAACTTTCTGCTCTTCCTGCCACCTTCGAACCTTGTCTCGGCCGTGCCCTCGACCCTTCAGAGACCCTTTTGCTACCACTGAAGCTGATTTCACTATATCAGGACAATCTCGCTTCACATGCTCTTTAGAACCACAGTTCCAACAAGCACATGCGCCCCAACAACCTCCAACATGGCGCCTTCCACAACGGTTACATACCGGTAGCTGAGCTTCCACTCCTTGATCAAGCAACACTCGCCCCAGACTTGCACTACCTTCACATTGCTTAACCCTTGGGAATTTCTCCCCAAGATACCTTTCATAAAAGGCAGACACAAAGAAATCCCAATCAATATCATGGATGTGCGATGACACCGCCACAGATGTCCACCAGGCACAAGCGTCCTCCAACATCAATGTGACAACACTTCCCAGCTTACATGCATAATCACAACCTTCATGATCCAAAATCAGAACCACACTGGCCAACCAGGCCTCAAACATCTCAGGTGTCGAACCATGATACTTCACAACACCCAAATCATGTAAACGCTGCCTCGACAAACCCACACATCCCATAGCCTGAGATGTTCCCAACACATCCTGAGCAACAGGTGATGAACTCTTCATCACAGAACCAACCTCTTCCTCTTGCCTTACCACCTCAACTCCAGGCACAGAAAACTGAGACGAAACACCTCCATTAAAAGGTGAATTCCACGCCTTAACAACCTGCCCCAAGGCAGCAACCATCTCACCCAACTGCCATTCTTTCACCGATTTCACAATACTATTAACAACAAGCAATCACAACAAAACAAAGAAAACAATTAGACCAGCTTAAGCAAGGATTCAAACTCCAACTCCAACATAACACAATAGCTATATTAATAAGGCAATGGGTATCCCGAATCCTCCCCCTTTTACATGACATAACAGTCAACAAAAGCATGGATATCACAATATCAAGCATATCAACAACATATCCGATCATGCTTACATCAAACAACATCCACTCGCAACAGCATAACATCAACATATCATACCCATTACACTTCCATCATGCATAACATCAGCTCATAACACTAGCACATCATCAGCACAAATCCACATGTCTAACCCCCTTAACCCGGCCTAGACGGTTGGCCCGAATTAAGAAGATTACACGGGGAAAACCAAAGTCAACCTGAAAGTCAACCTTGATTAACGACCCTTTTTTTTCTTTTTAATCTTGTCTAGATGCTCATTAACCCTAGATGTGATCACACAAACTTCATACTCAAAGATCACAACCATCAGAGATCATTCAGGGACCCAATTGCACAAAACACAACTTTAGGGACCAAATTGTAAATTCTGAAAACTTTGAGGCCTTAACCAGATTTTAAGTTACCAACTTAAAATTAATCATGTTTCATGCATCTCGGCCAAATTTCAGCTCAAACGGACATCTCAAACTCATACAAATGCACATACAAGATTCAGGACCAAAATGCAAACATTTTGAAACACATAACTGCCACTGTCAGCCCCCAACGGTCAACCGTTCCGAAACGGGAGACAGCCCGTTTCGAAACGCGGGGCCGTTCCGAAACGGGTACCGAAACGGGGGTCGGGCAGTAGCCTTTCCGTTTCGGAACGGTGTCACCCGTTTCGGACGCCTGGGCTGCTTCGAGGCACCCGTTCCGAAACGGTTCACCCTGTTCCGAAACACCCTGCACAAAATGCAGAAATTTGCCTACTTAAACATGCAATAGGCCAACCAAACATGCTTCAAACGCTACCAAACTTTACCAGCATGCAAATCAACATATAAGGGACATACTTGCATCAACAATTCAACAAAATAACGACATATATGAAAAGCCCCAATTTCAAGACTAAGCTTCCAACACAAGCAATCCATTTAAGCAACATACTTCCAATTCAAACTCATAAGCCAAACCATGTTCCAACAACATCAACAACACAAAACCATACTTGTCCGAACATAAACAACACATACATCAACCCAAGAGATTCTACCCCATTGCCTTTATTAACTATAGCTATTAACCGAGACATACATCTCAAGTGGAGTCCTTCTTGAATCCATTGCTCCTCGCTGTCCAAACTTCAAGAATCTGCATTGATGGACAAAAAGGAGCGTAAGCACATAATGCTTAGTGAGGAATGCTCAAAACCAAAACACCATCAATGCAGCGAGCCATAAATCACTTTTAAAACAAACTCGATTTGTTTACCAAAGCCATGTTTGAAAACTCCTTTTCAACAACAAGCTCAAAACCATGCATCGCACATACATGAAAACCAACCCTTAGCTTAGCATGCTAAGAAAACCTTTTCAAAGCACAACTTACAAAATCAACCATTTAGCCAAACCATGCATAAACACCATATGCAAGCTAAAACAAAACCTTGGAAAACACTCCCATTTCACAACATACCTTTCTTAAACTTGGAAGCCAACTCAAGCAAGAATCTTTTAAAACCATTTCACTAACCAACCAACACATGCATTAAACCAAAGGCAACATATATGAACCACAACATCATCATCACATGCCTTTTAAAACAAGTCTTAACAAGACTCCAATGCACTAAAGATATTTCATGCTCACATGCATCATTTTCCAAATGATAATCAACACTTGTTCAACTTAACAAGTAAACATGCATTCACAAGCATTATGTACTTTCCATGCAACCATGCATCTTTTAAAGCATCTCATGCTTCACATGCAATTATGCATCAATTCAAGCATCTCATGCTTCACATGCAATTATGCATCATTTCAAGCATCTCATGCTTCATCACAATCAAGAACATCATATTGGCCTTCAAGTGATCAACCACATTCACTTTTCAACTCAACACCCAATCGGATACGCGGATTCCGAGCGTTGTCCCTACGCTCCATACACCCTACCAATCCAAGGTCTCCCAAATGGACTTTTAAACACCATTTGACCTCAACATCCTAAGGTTCCCTTGTATGGACTTTTAAACACCATACAACCTTAGCTTTCCCGAGGTTCCCATGTATGGACTTTCAAACACCATACAACCTCAACTTTTACCCAAGGTTCCCATGTATGGACTTTCAAACACCATACAACCTTGACATGCACAAGGTTCCCATGTATGGACTTTTAAACACCATACAACCTTTGCATTCACCGATTGGTAGTTGTATAACATCACTAACGAGATCCGGGACACCCTACACAAGATCCACACATGGACTTAACACCGCCATTGTGATCTCAACAAGCACAAGGTTCTCACATATGGACTTTTAAACACCATATAACCTTTGCTCAACCAAGGTCCTCGAATGGGCAACACCTCCATTATGACCTCAACCATCTCGTTAGGATACTTGAAGGGAGTTTACCGGTCCACTCTTGACCACTCCACCTCCAAGGCGACTTAATTCACGGTGCACCCAATCCTATAGCCGGCTAACTATATCCGATCAAAGAACCAAGAACCACTTACACCACTTGCCAATATAACCACCTTACCACATTAGTCCAATGTTTAACATGCATAACCAATATGCAAAACCATTACCACATTAATCAAATGATTCACATGCATAACCAATATGCAAAAACCATCATTTACCAACATTAATTCACTATTTTAAAGCATTAGACAAAGCCATTGAACAACATGCAACACTATGCATCAAAACCACATTTCCAATGTATAAACCAAGGATCTCTTACCTTGAGCATCCTTCACATATGGCTTTCAAAACCAGCATTAAACCATGCTAAAATATGCTTTCAAAACAGATTTAAACCATGCAAAACACATGCATTTCAATCATCAACCACAATTGCTTAAAAGCCAATTCCACAATCATAATTCAAGAGCGAAAAACCATTCACTTACTCTTGAGCTTAGCAAAGTTGTTTAGACTTACACTAAGCTCCCAAAAACCTTCAAACCTTGGTTTAAAAGCTGAAAACCCAACTTCACTCACCGATACACAAAACAAGGCTAGCCACCAAGCCTTCCAAGCATCCGAAACCTTCCGCAACACCTCTAAAGCTCACGGATCAAACTCCCCTGTTTCAAGCACACAAAAACAGCACATTAATGCATCATTATGCATTAAGAACAGCAGCCACACAACCAAACTCGCTGCTCATCACACAACCAACAATTCGGCTATCAAACACAACCGAAAACACCTCCAAACACTACCAAAACTTAACCCAGCCAAGATCCATCACTTCTAACCATTTGTAAACATCAATCAACATCCAAAATGATCACAAACACGTCCTTATACTTCCAGGTACAACAGATCACCAAAAACACTCCAAAAACAACCAAAAACTCAAGCCAAACTTAGGAAATTCAACCTATCCGGGATTGCATTAATTAAACCTCAACTTCTAATCAATTTAGCATTCATTTAACATCATTTTGACACTTCAAAACACTGCCCAAACAGATCACACGAAAATTTCACCAAAATCGCCAAATCTTGCATTTTAAGCCAAAATCAAGATTTCAATTGAAAAGCCTTTAACAAAACACAAATCAAGGATTGAGAACTTGGGAATTTCAGTAAAGAACTGATAGTTTAGAGGAGAGAGACGTTCTTACCTCCAAACTTGAGTTTCTCCTATTTGGAGCCAAAAAGCTTGATGAAACAACTTGCAAATTGAGAGGTTTTGTTGATGAGATGAT
This sequence comes from Hibiscus trionum, assembly GCA_030270665.1. Taxonomy (NCBI): domain Eukaryota; kingdom Viridiplantae; phylum Streptophyta; class Magnoliopsida; order Malvales; family Malvaceae; genus Hibiscus; species Hibiscus trionum. The sequence continues at coordinate 30,125,016 of BSYR01000026.1, read as the reverse complement.
TAGGAATCAAATGAGAGTTGAAATGAGTGATTTGAGTGACAAAATCAGAGGAGGAAATCTGGAGAGAATGTGTTTGTTTTGAGAGGAAAGATGAGAGAAAATGGTTGAGAGAAAAGTTAGTTAGAATTAAGAAAATATCTTCCCTCCACTTTTCTTTAGTTAAAAACATTTAATTAATCATTTAATATATTTAGAAAATCTGGAGAAACTCCCATTGGGTAAATAGCTCCTTAAAGATTCAAAGTTTCAATCCTTTTTAAAACAGTCACGCAGTTTTCAAAAATTACATTTTGGTCACTAACCCAAAATGTCACCCTTCCAAACCTCATTTTCCAAAATTGATTTCACAGTTCACTTTTATATATTAAAAGATGATTTTAGAACATTTTTCCATATTTGTAATGCAACCTGAACTAGGCTTTCCTAAATTCACTCTTATATATTCGATCAGCACTTTGACCGAACCGATCAACGCCCAAAACTTCTGAGCCCAAAACCGGGGCGTTACAACTCTCCCCCCCTTAGGAAATTTCGTCCTCGAAATTTCAACCGGCGAAAAGAGAACAACAACTTTCTCAAAACACACACAAGGTAACACAAAAACCTCAACCAACACTGAACACTTTCCACACAAAACTCCACCAAACCCAACACCACCACATATCCGGACTGTACACAGCCCCAACTTCAATCATGAAGAACTTTAACTTTCACAGCACACATTACTGTAACACACAACTTCCAAGACTGGTTTACACAGGGACTCTAACCAATCCAATTCAACCACCATACAAACTTCTCTGCTTCCAAAACTCTTGCAACTCTCAAACCCCTTCCAAGAATCTTCCCAACAAGCAAAAATTCTTAAGCATCCACTGCTTACCCAACTCCTCAACAAAGCTGACATTCCTTCACATCTGCCGCTAACATTACCAAAACGACTCACCAGGTCTACTCACCCACAAACCAAAATTTACTTCACAACCCCAACTCGGCTCCGCCAGCTGTTCCATACACCACTAGCTGACCTCAAAAGAAATTCACATACACACAACCAACCAACCACTTCTCATAAGAATCCTTTCAAACAACACAAGCCTTCGATCTTTCATGATCCTTCCACTTCAAACTTCAACCATAACACTTGTCTTACCAGGACATCGCCCAACCTACCATACATACCAACTCCTCAACTCCTCAAGGGTTGCTAAGAACCAGCACTTACAAACACAACCCTTCCACAACAACCCAAAAGCTAAGCTACCCCAGCACCTGGAAACACAACCGTTAAACTACAACAACACTTAGCATCAAGGTGCTACCCCTTCTACTTAGCTATCCAAACCACTAAACTCTCTCTTTAAGCAACAAACACTATCCTTCTACCATCAAACCATACCACTCTCACTATTACTAGCAACTAGCCTAATATACTTCATTACGTCTAACTCTCACCCAGCACCAAAACAACCTCTAAAAACCCATCACCCAACCACCACTCTAACAGATTCGATTAGTTATTAGCGAGTCTGAACATCGTATGCATGATCACATACATGCCCTATCAATGCCTGATGTACATGTATGCAAAACCTCTAATGTCATGCCACATGTATGCATGGACCAACATATATAGTATAGCATATAACAATGATTTTAACTGTGCATGAATGCCAGTTCACACCCTCCAATAACATCCTCAAATCCGTCTAAGAACAACCTCCTACCTCACTTCTAACTTAACTACTCCACCATACCAACAAACATTAACCCCAAGATTCTCACCTAAGCCTTCTTCCCACTAAAGATGTTTCCAAACTACAACCATTACCCCAACATGCTAGCAACAAGACTAAACTTACCACGCAAGGAAAAACCAACAGAAACCAAACTAAGGTAACTAAAGCCAGGGTTACTTAACAAGGTTACCTGAAAACACAACACCTCCCTGAAACTTCATCTGACGAGCTCTCTTCCTTGCGGAACCATCAACCTCCTGCCGCACCACTACAGCACCAGCTAACACACCATGGCCACCACCACCTCCTTGCGGTAAAGAACCTTGGCTGTTCCGAGCCAACATCAAACAATCACGTCTCATGTGTCCAGCAGACCCACATTTCCAGCAATTCTCCTTTCCCACACTCTTCACAACTTTCTGCTCTTTCTGCCACTTCTGAACCTTGCCTCGGCCGTGCCCACGACCCTTCTGAGATCCTTTGGCTATCACCAAAGCTGACTTCACTCCAAGAGGACAATCACGCTTAACATGCACTTTGGAACCACAGTTCCAGCAAGCACCCGCGCCCCAAAAACCTCCAACATGGCGCCTTTCACAACGGTCACACACCGGTGGCTGAACTTCCACTCCTTGCCCAAGCAACACTTGCTCCACAACAGCACCACCGTCACTTTGCTCAACCCTTGGAAACTTCCCTCCAAGATACCTTTCATAAAAGGCAGATACAAAGAAATCCCAATCAATATCATGAATGTGTGACGCCACTGCCACAGATGTCCACCAGACACATGCATCCTCCAACATCAGAGAAACAACACTCCCCAGCTTACAAGCAAGATCACAGCCTTCCAGATCCAAGATCAGAACCACACTGGCCAACCAGGCCTCAAACATCTCCGGTGTAGAACCATGATATTCCACAGCACCCAAATCAAACAAACGCTGTTTCGGCAAACCCACACATTCCACAGACTTTACCTTTACCACAGCCTGAGATGTTCCCAACACCTCCTGAACATCAGATGATGAACTCTTCACCACAGAACCAGCTTCTTTCCCTTGCCTTACCACCTCAATCTCAAGCACAGAAGACTGAGACAAAACACCTCCACGAAAGGGTGAATTCCACGCCTTAACAACCTGCCCCAAGGCAGCAACCATCTCACCCAACTGCCATTCCTTCATCGACTTAGCCATACTACTAACAACAACAAACATACAATCACAACAAACAAACAAACCAGTTAGACCAGCATTAAGCAAGGATTCAAACTCCAACTCCAAAATAACACAATAGCTATATTAATAAGGCAATGGGTATCCCGAATCCTCCCCTTTACATGACATAACAGTCAACACAACATGGATATCACAACATCAAGCATATCAATCTACACACCTTGATCATGCTTACATCCAACAACATCCATTTGCATCAGCATATTACCAACATAACATACTCCCAGCACTTTCATCAAGCATAACACCAGCTCACAACATCAGCACATATCCACATTAATTCAACGATGATTCATAACCATAAAACATGCTCGAAAACATCAGCAACATGCTCAGAAACATCAGCATCATGCCCAGAAACACGTGTTTCAACCAACATTCAACCACACATCAGGGTAAACAACAAGCACACATTACCACAACTTACCGTTTTCCCCAAGCATTCGCAACACAGCTCTGATACCACCAAATGTAACCCCCTTAACCCGGCCTAGACGGTTGGCCCGAATTAAGAAGATTACACGGGGAAAACCAAAGTCAACCCGAAAGTCAACCTTGATTAACGACCCTTTTTTTCTTTTTAATCTTGTCTAGATGCTCATTAACCCTAGATGTGATCACACAAACATCATACTCAAAGATCACAACCATCAGAGATCATTCAGGGACCCAATTGCACAAAACACAACTTTAGGGACCAAATTGTAAATTCTGAAAACTTTGAGGCCTTAACCAGATTTTAAGTTACCAACTTAAAATTAATCATGTTTCATGCATCTCGGCCAAATTTCAGCTCAAACTGACATCTCAAACTCATACAAATGCACATACAAGATTCAGGACCAAAATGCAAACATTTTGAAACACATAACTGCCACTGTCAGCCCCCAACGGTCAACCGTTCCGAAACGGGAGACAGCCCGTTTCGAAACGCGGGGCCGTTCCGAAACGGGTACCGAAACGGGGGTCGGGCAGTAGCCTTTCCGTTTCGGAACGGTGTCACCCGTTTCGGACGCCTGGGCTGCTTCGAGGCACCCGTTCCGAAACGGTTCACCCTGTTCCGAAACACCCTGCACAAAATGCAGAAATTTGCCTACTTAAACATGCAATAGGCCAACCAAACATACTTCAAACGCTACCAAACTTTACCAGCATGCAAATCAACATATAAGGGACATACTTGCATCAACAATTCAACAAAATAACGACATATATGAAAAGCCCCAATTTCAAGACTAAGCTTCCAACACAAGCAATCCATTTAAGCAACATACTTCCAATTCAAACTCATAAGCCAAACCATGTTCCAACAACATCAACAACACAAAACCATACTTGTCCGAACATAAACAACACATACATCAACCCAAGAGATTCTACCCCATTGCCTTTATTAACTATAGCTATTAACCGAGACATACATCTCAAGTGGAGTCCTTCTTGAATCCATTGCTCCTCGCTGTCCAAACTTCAAGAATCTGCATTGATGGACAAAAAGGAGCGTAAGCACATAATGCTTAGTGAGGAATGCTCAAAACCAAAACACCATCAATGCAGCGAGCCATAAATCACTTTTAAAACAAACTCGATTTGTTTACCAAAGCCATGTTTGAAAACTCCTTTTCAACAACAAGCTCAAAACCATGCATCTCACATACATGAAAACCAACCCTTAGCTTAGCATGCTAAGAAAACCTTTTCAAAGCACAACTTACAAAATCAACCATTTAGCCAAACCATGCATAAACACCATATGCAAGCTAAAACAAAACCTTGGAAAACACTCCCATTTCACAACATACCTTTCTTAAACTTGGAAGCCAACTCAAGCAAGAATCTTTTAAAACCATTTCACTAACCAACCAACACATGCATTAAACCAAAGGCAACATATATGAACCACAACATCATCATCACATGCCTTTTAAAACAAGTCTTAACAAGACTCCAATGCACTAAAGATATTTCATGCTCACATGCATCATTTTCCAAATGATAATCAACACTTGTTCAACTTAACAAGTAAACATGCATTCACAAGCATTATGCACTTTCCATGCAACCATGCATCTTTTCAAGCATCTCATGCTTCACATGCAATTATGCATCAATTCAAGCATCTCATGCTTCACATGCAATTATGCATCATTTCAAGTATCTCATGCTTCATCACAATCAAGAACATCATATTGGCCTTCAAGTGATCAACCACATTCACTTTTCAACTCAACACCCAATCGGATACGCGGATTCCGAGCGTTGTCCCTACGCTCCATACACCCTACCAATCCAAGGTCTCCCAAATGGACTTTTAAACACCATTTGACCTCAACATCCTAAGGTTCCCTTGTATGGACTTTTAAACACCATACAACCTTAGCTTTCCCGAGGTTCCCATGTATGGACTTTCAAACACCATACAACCTCAACTTTTACCCAAGGTTCCCATGTATGGACTTTCAAACACCATACAACCTTGACATGCACAAGGTTCCCATGTATGGACTTTTAAACACCATACAACCTTTGCATTCACCGATTGGTAGTTGTATAACATCACTAACGAGATCCGGGACACCCTACACAAGATCCACACATGGACTTAACACCGCCATTGTGATCTCAACAAGCACAAGGTTCTCACATATGGACTTTTAAACACCATATAACCTTTGCTCAACCAAGGTCCTCGAATGGGCAACACCTCCATTATGACCTCAACCATCTCGTTAGGATACTTGAAGGGAGTTTACCGGTCCACTCTTGACCACTCCACCTCCAAGGCGACTTAATTCACGGTGCACCCAATCCTATAGCCGGCTAACTATATCCGATCAAAGAACCAAGAACCACTTACACCACTTGCCAATATAACCACCTTACCACATTAGTCCAATGTTTCACATGCATAACCAATATGCAAAACCATTAACACATTAATCAAATGATTCACATGCATAACCAATATGCAAAAACCATCATTTACCAACATTAATTCACTGTTTTAAAGCATTAGACAAAGCCATTGAACAACATGCAACACTATGCATCAAAACCACATTTCCAATGTATAAACCAAGGATCTCTTACCTTGAGCATCCTTCACATATGGCTTTCAAAACCAGCATTAAACCATGCTAAAATATGCTTTCAAAACATATTTAAACCATGCAAAACACATACATTTCAATCATCAACCACAATTGCTTAAAAGCCAATTCCACAATCATAATTCAAGAGCGAAAAACCATTCACTTACTCTTGAGCTTAGCAAAGTTGTTTAGACTTACACTAAGCTCCCAAAAACCTTCAAACCTTGGTTTAAAAGCTGAAAACCCAACTTCACTCACCGATACACAAAACAAGGCTAGCCACCAAGCCTTCCAAGCATCCGAAACCTTCCGCAACACCTCTAAAGCTCACGGATCAAACTCCCCTGTTTCAAGCACACAAAAACAGCACATTAATGCATCATTATGCATTAAGAACAGCAGCCACACAACCAAACTCGCTGCTCATCACACAACCAACAATTCGGCTATCAAACACAACCGAAAACACCTCCAAACACTACCAAAACTTAACCCAGCCAAGATCCATCACTTCTAACCATTTTTAAACATCAATCAACATCCAAAATGATCACAAACACGTCCTTATACTTCCAGGTACAACAGATCACCAAAAACACTCCAAAAACAACCAAAAACCTCAAGCCAAACTTAGGAAATTCAACCTATCCGGGATTGCATTAATTAAACCTCAACTTCTAATCAATTTAGCATTCATTTAACATCATTTTGACACTTCAAAACACTGCCCAAACAGATCACACGAAAATTTCACCAAAATCGCCAAATCTTGCATTTAAAGCCAAAATCAAGATTTAAATTGAAAAGCCTTTAACAAAACACAAATCAAGGATTGAGAACTTGGGAATTTCAGTAAAGAACTGATAGTTTAGAGGAGAGAGACGTTCTTACCTCCAAACTTGAGTTTCTCCTATTTGGAGCCAAAAAGCTTGATGAAACAACTTGCAAATTGAGAGGTTTTGTTGATGAGATGATTAGGAATCAAATGAGAGTTGAAATGAGTGATTTGAGTGACAAAATCAGAGGAGGAAATCTGGAGAGAATGTGTTTGGTTTGAGAGAAAAGATGAGAGAAAATGGTTGAGAGAAAAGTTAGTTAGAATTAAGAAAATATCTTCCCTCCACTTTTCTTTAGTTTAAAAACATTTAATTAATCATTTAATATATTTAGAAAATCTGGAGAAACTCCCATTGGGTAAATAGCTCCTTAAAGATTCAAAGTTTCAATCCTTTTTAAAACAATCACGCAGTTTTCAAAAATTACATTTTGGTCACTAACCCAAAATGTCACCCTTCCAAACCTCATTTTCCAAAATTGATTTCACAGTTCACTTTTATATATTAAAAGATGATTTTAGAACATTTTTCCATATTTTTAATGCAACCCGAACTAGGCTTTCCTAAATTCACTCTTATATATTCGATCAGCACTTTGACCGAACCGGTCAACGCCCAAAACTTCTGAGCCCAAAACCGGGGCGTTACAACATGAGCTCAACGAAGGTTCATAACCACAAAGCATGCTTAAAAACATCAACAATTTGCTCAGAAACACATGTTTCAACCAACCTTCAACCACACATCAAGATAAACATCAAACACATATCACAACAACTTACCATTTTCCCCAAACATTCGCAACTCAGCTCTGATACCACCAAATGTAACCCCCTTAACCCGGCCTAGACGCTCGACCCGAATTAAGAAGATCACACGGGAAAAACCAAAGTCAACCCGAAAGTCAACCTTGATTAACGACCCCTTTTTTTAATCTTGTCTAGATGCTCATTAACCCTAGATGTGTTCACACAAACATCATACTCAAAGATCACAACCATCAGAGAACATTCAGGGACCTAATTGTACAAAACACAACTTTAGGGACCAAACTGTAAATTCTGAAAATTACAGGGACTTCACCCAAATAAAAGTTACCAATATAAAATTAGTCATGTTTCATACTTCACTGCCAAATTTCAGCTCAAACGGACATCTCAAACTCATCCAATTGCATAAACATGTTTTAGGACCAAAACGCAAACATTTCGAAACATATAACTGCCCATGTCAGCCTCCAACGGTCAAGTGTTCCGAAACAGGGTAAACCTGTTTCGAAACGCGGGGCCGTTCCGCAACGCGTACCGAAACGAGGCTTGGCAGTAGCCAAACTGTTCCGAAACAGTGCCACCCGTTTCGGAATGCCCAGGCCAATTCAGGCACCCGTTCCGATACGGTAGCACCTGTTCCGAAACAGGTTGCCCAGACTGCAACAACTTTGCTAGTTAAACATACTTTTGACCCACCAAACATGCTCCAAAAGCCACCAAATCACACCAACAAGTCATTCAACATATATGGAACATAAATGCATCAACACTAGATACAAGACCACCCCTAGGTGCACAAACTCATTAAACACATTCAAGGCTCAATCATGCTTTTAAACAAGAAGCATAGCAATACAACTTAAGCATAGGGAGATTCAAACGTTGCAACATTAATCCACATGATTCAAAACCATAACCCAAACTTGTCCAACATACACAATCTCCTTTGACAACAACATAAGAGATTCTACCCCCATTGCCTTTATTAACTATAGCTATTAACCGAGACATACATTTCTAATGGAGTCCTCCTTGAATCCCTTGCTTCTCGCTGTCCAAACTTCAAATATCTACATTGATGGACAAAAAGGAGCGTAAGCACATAATGCTTAGTGAGGAAAGCTCAAAACCAAAATACCATCAATGCAGCGAATCATAAAACCACTTTTAAAAGCAAACTAGATTCGACAAACCAAAGCAATATTTGAAAACCCTTTTTCAACAACATGCTTTAAAATCATGCCTTGCACAAACATGAAAACCAACCCTTAGCTTAGAAAGCTAAGTAAACCTTTTCAAAACATAAACTCGCAAAACCATCAAATTAGCCATTCCATGCAAAAACACCATATGCAAAGCTAATTTCAAACCTTGGAAAACACTTCCACTTTACATCTTACCATTCTCATACTTGAATGTCATTTCAAAGCAAGAAACCCTTTTTAAACCATTTACTCAAACAATCCAACACATGCATTAAACAAATGCAACATATGAACCACATCATTAACAATTGCATCACATGCCCTTTTAAAACAAGTCTCCACAAGACTTCAATGCACTAAAGAGATTTCATGCACACATGCACCATTCTCAATAGATAATCAACACTTGTTCAAACCAACAAGTCAACATGCATTCATAATACATTTTACACTTTTCATGCAACCATGCATCATTTCAAGCATCTCATGCTTCATTATATTCAAGAACATCATATTGGCCTCCAAGTGATAACCAAATACACTTTTCAACTCAACACCCGATCGGATACGCGGATCACAAGCGTTGTCCCCACGCTTCATACACACTACCAATCCAAGGTCTCCAAATGGACTTTTAACCACCATTTGACCTTACCATTCACAAGGTTCCCATGTATGGACTTTTAACCACCATACAACCTTAACTTTCACAAGGTTCCCATATATGGACTTTTAAACACCATATAACCTTAACATTCACAAGGTTCCCATGTATGGACTTTTAACCACCATACAACCTTAACTTTCACAAGGTTCCCATATATGGACTTTTAAACACCATATAACCTTAACATTCACAAGGTTCCCATGTATGGACTTTTAACCACCATACAACCTTAACATTCACAAGGTTCCCATGTATGGACTTTTAAACACCATACAACCTTAACATGCACAAGGTTCCCATGTATGGACTTTTAAACACCATACAACCTTTGCATCACCGATTGGTAGTTGTATAACATCACTAACGAGATCCGGGACACCCTATACAAGATTCACACATGGACTTTACACCACCATTGTGATCTTAAACAGCACAAGGTCCTCAAATGGAATTTTAACCACCATTATTACCTTTGCTTAACCAAGGTCCTCGAATGGAATTTTAACCACCATTATGACCTTAACCATCTCGTTAGGATACTTGGATGGAGTTTCCCGGTTCACTCTTAACCACTCCACATCCAAGGTGACTTATTCACGGTGCACCCAATCCTATAGCCGGCTAACTATATCCGATCAAAGAAACCAAGAACCACTTACATCACTTGCCAATATAACCATCTTACCACATTAATCCATTAATTCATAAGCATAATCAAAATGCAATAACCACCATGAACTTTAACCAAAAACCAACCATGGACTTTTAAACATCATGTTGTTCTTAAATAAACAAGGCTTACACAAGGACTTTCAACCACCTTTGTAACCTTAACCATCACTTACCAATGTGCATCATTAACAACAATATTCCACTGTTTTAAAGCATCACACAAAGCCATTAAACAACATGCAACACTATGCATCAATTCCACAATTTCAATGTACCAAACCAAGGATCTCTTACCTTGAGCATCCTTCACATATGGCTTTCAAAACCAGCATTAAACCATGCTAAAACATGCTTTCAAAACAGAATTTAAAACATGCAAATCACATGCATCGCATCCATCAAACACAATTGCTTTTAAAGCCAATTCATAACACAAACCAAGAGAGAAAATCCATTTACTTACTCTTGAGCTTAGCAAAGTTGTTTAGACTTAAACTAAGCTCCCAAAACCTTCAAACCTTGGTTTAAAAGCTGAAAACCCAACTTCACTCACCGATACACAAAACAAGGCTAGCCAACAAGCCTTCCAAGCATCCGAAACCTTCCACAACACCTCTAATGCTCACGGATCAACTTCCCCTGTTTCAAGCACACAACATCAGAGGATTAATGCATCATAATGCACTAAAAATACCAGCAACACAACTAAACTCGCTGCTCAACACAAATCCAACAATTCGGCTACCAAACACAACCGAAAACACCTCCAAACACATCCAAAACTTAACCCAGCCAAGATCCATCACTTCAAACCATTTTTAAACATCAATAAACATTCAAAAAGGATCTAACCACGTCCTTAAACCTCCAGCTATAACAGATCACCAAGATCACTCCAAAAACAACCAAAAACTCAAGCAAAACTTAGGAAATTCAACCTATTCGGGATTGCATTGATTAAACCTCAATTACTCATCAATTTAACATTCGTTTAACATCAAATTGACACCTTAAAACACAGCCCAATCAGATCATACGAAAATCCATCAAAAATCATCAAATCTTGCATTTTAAAGCCAAAAGCAAGATTACAATTGCAAAACCTTTAATAAATCACAAATCAAGGATTGAGAACTTGGGAATTTCAGTAAAGAACTGAGAGTTTAGAGGAGAAGGACGTTCTTACCTCCAAACTTGAGTTTCTCCCTTTTTGGAACCAAAAAGCTTGAAAATCCAATTAGCAAATGGTGAGGTTTTGTTGTAGAGATGATTAGCAATCAAAAGAGAATTGAAAAGGTATATTTAAGTGACAAAATCAGAGGAAAAAGCTCTGGAGAAAATGTTTGGTTTGAGAGAAAATGAGAGAAAAGGAAAATAGAAGATTTGAGAGAAAAGTTAGTTAGAATTAGAAAAATATCTTCCCTCCACTTTTCTTTAGTTTAAAAACATTTAATTAAATCATTTAATATTCTAGAAAATATGGAGAAACTCCCATTGGGTAAATAGCTCCTTAAAGATTCAAAGTTTCAATCCTTTATAAAACAGTCACGCAGTTTTCAAAAATTACATTTTGGTCACTAACCCAAAATGTCACCCTTCCAAACCTCATTTTGCAAAATTGATTTCACAGTTCACTTATATATATTAAAAGAGGATTTTAGGACATTTTTCCATATTTTTAATGCAACCCGAACTAGGCTTTCCTAAAAATCACCTTTTATATTCGAACAACATTTTGACCGAACCGGTCAACGCCCAAAACTTCTAAGCCCAAAACCGGGGTGTTACAAATCTCCCCCTCTCAGGAAATTTCGTCCTCGAAATTTCAACTGGCGAGAAGAGTACAACCACACTTCTCAAAGCAAACCGCAAAGCAACACAGGGGATTTAACCACCACCGAACACCCTCTTCACAAAACTCCACCCAAACTCAACACCACCGCACACTGTTCCCGAAACTTGTTCACATAGTGACTCCAACCAATCAGTTCAGCCACTATGTAACCCACAACCTTCACTGCTTCTAAAAACCTTTGCAAAACTACTCAACCTTTTCCAGAGATCTCCACAACAAGCAAGCATTCCCAAGCATCAACTGCTTACCCAAACTTCTCAACGAATGCTGACATTCCTTCACATCCGCCGCTATCATTACCATAACAACTCACCAAGACTACTCACCCATAATCCAAAAATCACATCACAAAACCCCAACCTTGACTCCGCTAGCCGTTCCACACACCACCAGCTGATCTCCAAAAAGAATTCACTTACTCACAACCAGCCAACCACTTCTCACAAGAATCCGTCCAACCAACAATGACCTTCGATCTTTCATTACCTTTCCACTTCAAGCTTTGTCCACAACACTTGCCTTACAAGAACACCGCCCAACTTAAACATGCATATCACCATCTCAACTCCTCGAAGTTTGCTACGAACCAACACCCATAAAAACAACCTTTCTACTACCACATCAATGCCAAAATACCTCGGCACTCTGAGAACACATCCACTACATACAACATCATCTAGCTTCCAAGGAACCACCTCTTCCACAAGCTACTCAAAACCACTTGACCGATTCTAACTTCCATCGGCAAACTCCTTACCACCACACCACTAAACTCGATAAGCATCAAACACTTTCCTTCTACCAACATACTATACCGCACTCACTATTACTAACAACTTGCTTAATACTCTCCACCACCTCTAACTTACACTCAGCACCAAAACAACTTCTAAAAACCCATCACCAACCTAACCCAACCACAACACTAACAGACTTGATTAGTTATTAGCAAGTGTGAACGTTCGTATGCATGGTCACCAACATGCCCTATCAATGCCTGATGTACATGTATGCAAAACCTCTAATGTCATGCCACATGTATGCATGGACCAGTACATATATAATATAACATATAACAAATGATTTTAACTGTGCATGTATGTCAGTTCACACCCACCAATAACATCCTCAGAGTCCGTCTAAGAACAACCTCCTATTTCACTTTCAACTTGTCTAACTCCATCATTCTAGCAACCATTAACCACAAGATACCCACTAAACCTTCTTCACGTTAAAGATGTTTTCAAAACAACAACAACATCTACTACCCCAACATGCTAGCAACAAGACCAAACTCACAACACAAGGAAACCCAAACCAAAACCAAACTAGGGCACTAAAGCAAAGATTACTTAACAAGGTTACCTGAAAACACATCACCACCCTGGAGCTTCATCAGGCGAGCTCTCTTCCTCACTGAACCATCATCCTCCAGCCGCACCGCTGTAGCATCAGCTAACACCCTGAGATCACCACCATCTCCTTGCGGTAAAGAACCTTGGCTGTTCCGAGCCAACTTCAAACAATCACGTCTCATGTGTCCAGCCGACCCACATTTCCAACAGATTCCATTTCCCAAACTCTTCACAACTTTCTGCTCTTCCTGCCACCTTCGAACCTTGTCTCGGCCGTGCCCTCGACCCTTCAGAGACCCTTTTGCTACCACTGAAGCTGATTTCACTATATCAAGACAATCTCGCTTCACATGCTCTTTAGAACCACAGTTCCAACAAGCACCTGCGCCCCAACAACCTCGAACATGGCGCCTTCCACAACGGTTACATACCGGTAGTTGAGCTTCCACTCCTTGATCAAGCAACACTCGCCCCAGACTTGCACTACCTTCACATTGCTTAACCCTTGGGAATTTCTCCCCAAGATACCTTTCATAAAAGGCAGACACAAAGAAATCCCAATCAATATCATGGATGTGCGATGACACCGCCACAGATGTCCACCAGGCACAAGCGTCCTCCAACATCAATGTGACAACACTTCCCAGCTTACATGCATAATCACAACCTTTCTGGTCCAAAATCAGAACCACACTGGCCAACCAGGCCTCAAACGTCTCAGGTGTCGAACCATGATACTTCACAACACCCAAATCATGTAAACGCTGCCTCGACAAACCCACACATCCCACAGCCTGAGATGTTCCCAACACCTCCTGAGCAACAGGTGATGAACTCTTCATCACAGAACCAACCTCTTCCTCTTGCCTTACCACCTCAACTCCAGGCACAGAAAACTGAGACGAAACACCTCCATTAAAAGGTGAATTCCACGCCTTAACAACCTGCCCCAAGGCAGCAACCATCTCACCAACTGCCATTCTTTCACCGATTTCACCATACTATTAACAACAAGCAATCACAACAAAACAAACAAAACAATTAGACCAGCTTAAGCAAGGATTCAAACTCCAACTCCAACATAACACAATAGCTATATTAATAAGGCAATGGGTATCCCGAGTCCTCCCCCTTTTACATGACATAACAGTCAACAAAAGCATGGATATCACAACATCAAGCATATCAACAACATATCCGTTCATGCTTACATCAAACAACATCCACTCGCAACAACATAACATCAACATATCATACCCATTACACTTCCATCATGCATAACATCAGCTCATAACACTAGCACATCATCAGCACAAATCCACATGAGCTCAACGAAGGTTCATAACCACAAAGCATGCTTAAAAACATCAACAATTTTCTCAGAAACACATGTTTCAACCAACCTTCAACCACACATCAAGATAAACATCAAACACATATCACAACAACTTACCATTTTCCCCAAACATTCACAACTCAGCTCTGATACCACCAAATGTAACCCCCTTAACCCGGCCTAGACGCTCGACCCAAATTAAGAAGATCACACGGGGAAAACCAAAGTCAACCCGAAAGTCAACCTTGATTAACGACCCTTTTTTTTAATCTTGTCTAGATGCTCATTAACCCTAGATGTGTTCACACAAACATCATACTCAAAGATCACAACCATCAGAGAACATTCAGGGACCTAATTGTACAAAACACAACTTTAGGGACCAAACTGTAAATTATGAAAATTACAGGGACTTCACCCAAATAAAAGTTACCAATATAAAATTAGTCATGTTTCATACTTCACTGCCAAATTTCAGCTCAAACGGACATCTCAAACTCATCCAATTGCATAAACATGTTTTAGGACCAAAACGCAAACATTTTGAAACATATAACTGCCCATGTCAGCCTCCAACGGTCAGGTGTTCCGAAACAGGGTAAACCTGTTTCGAAACGCGGGGCCGTTCCGCAACGCGTACCGAAACGAGGCTTGGCAGTAGCCAAACTGTTCCGAAACAGTGCCACCCGTTTCGGAACGCCCAGGCCAATTTAGGCACCCGTTCCGATACGGTAGCACCTGTTCCGAAACAGGTTGCCCAGACTGCAGCAACTTTGCTGGTTAAACATACTTTTGACCCACCAAACATGCTCCAAAAGCCACCAAATCACACCAGCAAGTCATTCAACATATAGGGAACATAAATGCATCAAAACTAGATACAAGACCATCCCTAGGTGCACAAACTCATTAAACACATTCAAGGCTCAATCATGCTTTTAAACAGGAAGCATAGCAATACAACTTAAGCATAGGGAGATTCAAACGTTGCAACATTAATCCACATGATTCAAAACCATAACCCAAACTTGTCCAACATACACAATCTCCTTTGACAACAACATAAGAGATTCTACCCCCATTGCCTTTATTAACTATAGCTATTAACCGAGACATACATCTCTAATGGAGTCCTCCTTGAATCCCTTGCTTCTCGCTGTCCAAACTTCAAATATCTGCATTGATGGACAAAAAGGAGCGTAAGAACATAATGCTTAGTGAGGAAAGCTCAAAACCAAAACACCATCAATGCAGCGAATCATAAAACCACTTTTAAAAGCAAACTAGATTCGACAAACCAAAGCAATATTTGAAAACCCTTTTTCAACAACATGCTTTAAAATCATGCCTTGCACAAACATGAAAACCAACCCTTAGCTTAGAAAGCTAAGTAAACCTTTTCAAAACATAAACTTGCAAAACCATCAAATTAGCCATTCCATGCAAAAACACCATATGCAAAGCTAATTTCAAACCTTGGAAAACACTTCCACTTTACATCTTACCATTCTCATACTTGAATGTCATTTCAAAGCAAGAAACCCTTTTTAAACCATTTACTCAAACAATCCAACACATGCATTAAACAAATGCAACATATGAACCACATCATTAACAATTGCATCACATGCCCTTTTAAAACAACTCTCCACAAGACTTCAATGCACTAAAGAGATTTCATGCACACATGCACCATTCTCAATAGATAATCAACACTTGTTCAAACCAACAAGTCAACATGCATTCATAATACATTTTACACTTTTCATGCAACCATGCATCATTTCAAGCATCTCATGCTTCATTATATTCAAGAACATCATATTGGCCTCCAAGTGATAACCAAATCCACTTTTCAACTCAACACCCGATCGGATACGCGGATCACAAGCGTTGTCCCCACGCTTCATACACACTACCAATCCAAGGTCTCCAAATGGACTTTTAACCACCATTTGACCTTACCATTCACAAGGTTCCCATGTATGGACTTTTAACCACCATACAACCTTAACTTTCACAAGGTTCCCATATATGGACTTTTAAACACCATATAACCTTAACATTCACAAGGTTCCCATGTATGGACTTTTAACCACCATACAACCTTAACTTTCACAAGGTTCCCATATATGGACTTTTAAACACCATATAACCTTAACATTCACAAGGTTCCCATGTATGGACTTTTAACCACCATACAACCTTAACATTCACAAGGTTCCCATGTATGGACTTTTAAACACCATACAACCTTAATGTAACCCCCTTAACCCGGCCTAGACGGTTGACCCGAATTAAGAAAGTCACACGGGGAAAACCAAAGTCAACCCGAAAGTCAACCTTGATTAACGACCCTTTTTTTTCTTTTAATCTTGTCTAGATGCACTTTAGACCTAATTGTGATCACACAACCATCATACCAAAAGATCACAAACATCAGAGATCAAACAGGGACCCAATTGAACAAAATACAACTTTAGGGACCAAATTGTAAATTCTGATAAATATAAGGACTTAATCCAAATTAAAGTTACCAACTTGAAATTAATCATATTTCATGCTTCTCTGTGAAATTTCAGCTCAAAAGGACTTCCCAATCTCATACAATTGCACAGACAAGTTTCAGGACCAAAACGCAAACATTCCAAAACATTTAACTGCCAATGTCAGCCCCCAACGGTCACCCGTTCCGAAACAGGCATAGCCCGTTTCGAAACTCGGGGCCGTTCCGCAACGCGTACCGAAACGGGGGTCTGGCAGTGGCCTTTCCGTTTCGGAACGGCCCCTCCCGTTTCGGACGTCTGGGCACAATTAAGGCACCCGTTCCGAAACGGTAGGTGCTGTTCCGAAACACCCTGCACAGATTGCCTAAAAATGCATGCTTAAACATGCAATTGACCAACCAATCATGCTCCAAATGCCACCAAACTTTGCCAACATGCAATTCAACATATATGAGACATACTTGCATCAACAATTCATCAAAACATCCACATATATGAAAAGCCCCAAATCTATAGGCATGCTTCCTACACAAGTAAGCCATTCAAGCATAAACTTCCAATTCAAGCATATAAAGGCCAACCACAAAACCAGCATTCTCAACAACATTCAACATACCTAGGGAGTTCAAAACATCTCCCAAAACATACACATAGGTCCCCCATTGCCAAATTACCAAAAGCTAAAATGTACTTAGAAAACCTTCCATACTTAGAGCTTCGTTTCCACTTGGATGCTTGCCCTCCTTGCTGCCCTCAAGTACTCTAATGCTCTGCATTATTGAATTAAGAAAACGGAAGAGAGCGTAAGCAAAAGCTTAGTGAGGAATTCTCAATAAAACCATCCAATAATGCATTTATAAAACACTTTATAAATCATGCTTCAAACCATCATTTACACATGCTCAAAAGCATACTTAAACATGCATCCCATGCATCAAATCATAACATGTCATATTGGCCACAAGTGATAAATTCCATTTCTTTAAAAACAAGTTCATCAACTTTCACCCCAAGGACTTTTAAACACCTTGGCCCCAAGGACTTTTAAACACCTTGGCCTATGGACTTTTAAACACCATAGAATGTATCACATCAAGGACTTTTAAACACCTTGATCCCAAGGACTTTTAAACACCTTGGCCATGGACTTTTAAACACCATGAATTGAATCACCTCAAGGACTTTTAAACACCTTGAGCCCAAGGACTTTTAAACACCTTGGCCTATGGACTTTTAAACACCATAGAAAGGACCACACAAGGACTTTTAACCACCTTTGTGTCCGTAACAAGAACCATCCAAGGACTTTTAACCACCTTGATGTTCTTAAGTAAACAAGGCTCACTCAAGGACTTTTAACCACCTTAGTGACCTTAACCTTTTCAAAACATCACTTGCCAATATACATCATTTTCATCAATTAAACCACTGTTTTAAAGCATTAAACCAAGCCATATTCATCATGCATTTAAAAGCATCAAACCACATTTAATCAATGTTCAAAAACAAGGAACTCTTACCTTGAGCTTCCTTTAACATATGGCTTATCAAAACAGCAAATACCATGCTAAATCATGCTTTCAAAACAGTAATCAAAACATGCAATAAACCACATTGCATCACAACAAAATCATGGCCACCACTAGAGAGAATTTCCGAAAACTTACACTCGAGCTTAGCAAAATTGTTTAGACTTAAACTAAGCTCCCAAGACATTGGTTTCAAAGCCGAAAACCCAATTTCACTCACCGATTCCACTTCGCCTCAAGCCAAAGCACCAAAACAAGCCTCCGGATCAACAACTCTTGGATCCAAAGATGCCTCCCCTGATTAAACACATTAAAGCAGAGATTTAATGCATCATCATGCATCAAAAGCTTCAATGAAAGCACTCAAACTCGCTGCTCTCATTCACACTCCAATTTCGGCCACCAAACACAACCGAAATTGCATCAAAACCACTTCTCAACAAAGCCCAGCCATAAACCAGCAAAACCTAACATCCATTAACACCATTTAACATCTAAAAACAGCCTATAAACATCCTTATACCTCCAGCAACATCAGATCCACAAGATCACCACAAAAACATCCAAGAATCACAAGCTAAACTTAGGAAACACAACCTATCCGGGATTGCATTAATCAAAACTCATTTCCTTATCAAATTAACATTCATTAATCATCATTTTAGCACCTTAAAACACTGCTTAAACAGATCCAACGAAATTTCATCAAAAACACACCAAATCTTGCATTTTAAGCCAAGATCCACTAAACAATCTTAAAAGCCATTTATAAAACATCAATTAGGGATTGAGAACTTAGGAATTTCATTAAAGAACTTGAAGTTCAGAGGAGAAGGACGTTCTTACCTCCAAACTTGAGTTTCTCCTCTTTTAGAGCCAAAAAGCTTGATGAATCAAGTAGCAAATACAAAGGTTTTGATGAGGAGATGATTAGGAATCAAATGAGGATTGAAAAGAAGTATTTAGGTGATAAAAATCAGAGGAAAAGATCTGGAGAGAATGTGTTTGGTTTGAGAGAAAAGATGAGAGAAAATGAGAATGGAAAATTTAGAAAGTTAGTTAAAGATGACTAAAAATATCTTTCCCTCCTTTTTACTTTTATTTTAAACCATTATTAAATCATTTAATATTCTAGAAAATCTGGAGAAACTCCCCTTTGGGTAAATAGCTCCCTAAAGATTCAAAGTTTCAATCCTTTTTAAAACAGTCACAAAACTTTCAAAAATCACATTTTGGCCACTAGCCAAAATGTCACCCTTCCGAAACTCATTTTCCAAAATTGATTTCACAGTTCACTTAATTATATTAAAAGATGATTTTAGAACATTTTTCCATATTTTTAATGCAACCCGAACTAGGCTTTCCTAATTTCACTCTCTTAGATTCGAACAGCACTTTGACCAAACCGGTCAACACCCAAAACTTCTAAGCCCAAAACCGGGGCGTTACAACTCTCCCCCCCTTAAGAAATTTCGTCCTCGAAATTTACCTGAAGGAAAGAGATAAGGAAACTGCTTCAGCATGTCTTCCTTCCGCTCCCACGTGGCTTCTTCAACACCGCGATGCTTCCACAGCACCTTCACCAACTCAATGGTCTTGCCACGAAGAACCTTGCTATCTGAATCCAGAACCTTCACCGGTTCCTCATCATAGGTCAAATCCGGATTCAGAACCACTTCCTCCACAGGCATCACATGCGAAGGATCAGATCTATACCTCCGGAGCATAGAGACATGGACACATCATGAATCTTCTCCAACTCCTGTGGTAACCTCAACCGATACGCAACAGGACCCACACGCTCAACCACCTCATATGGTCCAATGTACCTAGGGCTCAACTTACCCTTTCGGCCAAACCGCATCACCTTCTTCCAAGGCGAAACCTTCAAGAACACACGGTCACCCACCGCATACTCTATCTCCTTACGCTTCAAATCTGCGTAAGACTTGCCGATCAGAAGCAGCCTTTAACCGCTCACAAATGAGCTTTACCTTCTCTGTGGTCCCTTTTAACAAAGCCGGCATTGAAACCAACTTTTGACCAGTCTCAGCCCAACAAAGAGGAGTCCTACACTTCCTCCCGTACAAAGCCTCATAAGGTGCCATCTGTATACTTGCCTGATAACTGTTGTTATAAGCAAACTCAACCAAAGGCAGATGCTTCTCCCAAGAACCTTGGAACTCAATCACGCAGCACCTCAACATATCCTCCAAAATCTGGATAACTCGCTCAGACTGACCATCCGACTGAGGATGATAGGATGTACTGAAATGCAACCTTGTACCCAGAGCTTGATGCAAACACTGCCAGAACCGCGATGTGAACCTCGGATCCCTATCCGACACAATCGAATTAGGCACACCATGCAGCCGCACAATCTCCGCAATGTACAGCTCTGCCAACCTATCCAAAGAAAACGTGGTATGCACAGGCAAGAAATGCGCACACTTCGTCAGGCGATCCACAATCACCCAGACCGAATTCTTCTTCGATGGAGACAAAGGTAAACCAGATACAAAATCCATGGTAACCCTCTCCCACTTCCATTCAGGGATTTTCAACGGTTGCAACAACCCTGAAGGAAACTGATGCTCAGCCTTAACTCGCTGACACACCAAACACTTGCTAACAAACTCTGCAACATCTTTCTTCAAACCCACCCAATAGTACTCATCACGAAGATCTCGGTACATCTTAGTACTACCAGGGTGCATAGCAAAAGGACTACTATGACCTTCAGTCAGAATAGCACGCCTCAACTCAGCATCAGCAGGCACTACTATCCGACTCCCAAAACATAGCACACCATCATCATTGAAACAGAAATCCGAAGGTCTACCCTCCCCGATATCCTGAACATGAGACACCAAGGAATCATCCAACAACTGCTTATCCTTGATCAACTGAACCAAAGAGGGTTTCACTTGCAACTCAGCAACGAGACCACCATCTTGCGATATGCTCAAGCTAGCAAACATGGCTCTCAGCTCAACAGCTACCTTCCTACTCAAGGCATCCGCAACAACATTAGCTTTTCCAGGATGATACTCAATCGTCAGATCATAATCCTTGAGCAACTCCAACCAACGCCGCTGCCTAAGATTCAACTTCTTCTGAGACATCAGATACCTCAAACTCTTGTGATCCGTGTACACAGTACACTTCTCACCATACAGATAATGCCTCCAGATCTTCAGAGCAAAAACCACTGCAGCCAGCTCAATATCATGCGTAGGGTAATTGCGCTCATGCACTTTCAACTGCTGCGATGCATAAGCCACCACCTTACCCTCCTGCATCAGCACACACCCCAAACCAACATAGGATGCATCACTGTAAACCACAAACTCTTTCCCTGATTCAGGCTGAATCAAGATAGGAGCTTGCGTCAAAGCCGCCTTAAGCTTCTCAAAAGCCTGCTGTCTCGCTTCCGTCCACTCATACTTAACATCCTTCTGCAACAGCTTCGTCAAAGGAGCAGCAATCTTGGAAAAACCATCCACAAACCTTCGGTAGTATCCCGCCAAACCAAGGAAACTACGGACCTCATGACAGACTTAGGAACTTTCCAATTCATCACCGCCTCAATCTTCTGAGGATCAACACGAATCCCCTCAGCTGAGACCACATGCCCAAGGAAAACCACCTCCCTTAACCAGAACTCACACTTGCTCAGCTTAGCATAAAGCTGATTCTCCAACAAAGCTTGCAAAACAATCCTCAAATGCTCTTCATGCTCCTCCTCAGTACGCGAGTACACGAGGATATCATCAATGAACACCACAACAAACTTGTCCAGGTATTCATGAAACACGCAATTCATCATGTCCATGAAAGCAGCAGGAGCATTTGTCAACCCAAACGGCATCACAAGAAACTCATAATGCCCATACCTTGTCCTGAAAGCTGTCTTAGGCACATCCACATCCTTCACCTTTAACTGATAGTACCCTGACCTCAAGTCAATCTTAGAGAACACAGCAGCTCCCCGAAATTGATCAAAGAGATCATCAATCCTCGGCAAAGGATACCGATTCTTGATAGTCAACTTGTTCAGCTGACGGTAATCAATGCACATTCTCATAGTGCCATCCTTCTTCTTCACAAACAAGACCGATGCTCCCCAAGGTGACACACTTGGCCGGATGAACCCACGATCAAGCAACTCTTGCAACTGCGTCTTCAGCTCCTTAGGTGCCATTCTATAGGGAGTAATGGACACAGGAGTTGTATTCTCATACAGCTCAATTCCAAACTCCACCTCGCGGTTAGGAGGTAAACCAGGCAACTCCTCAGGAAAAACACCAGGAAACTCCTTCACAACTCTGTTATCTTGCACCCTCAACTCTTTAGAGCTAGGATTCATCACAAAAGCTAGATAAGCTTCGCAACCTTGCCTCAGCATCCTGCTCGCCTCCAAGGTAGACACCACATTGGCAAGAAACTTCACATTCTCACCAACCACAACAACTTCATAATCATCCGCAAGCTTAAGCAAAACCCGCTTGTTCTCACAATCCACAACAGCATGATGCTCAGCAAGCCAATCCATACCAAGGATCACATCAAAACCATAGAAGGGCAACTCCATAAGATCAACATGGAAAACATGCTCTTGAACGACCAAGGGACACCTTCTATAAAGCTTCCTAGTCACAACAGTCTCACCAAAAGAACTAGTGACTCGAACACCAACATCCAAAGACTCAACAGGCAAACCAAGCAATTCAGCATGCTCACGCAAAATGTATGAATGCGTAGATCCAGAACCTATCAAAGAAAGCAATGACAAGGACTGCAAAGTAAAGGTACCTGCAATCACATCCGCATCATCCCTGCCCTCTCGCTGAGCATACACCCTCGCTTGGCCTCCACCCTCAGGCTGAATAGCCACAACATGGGCCACTCCACGACCACCTTCCTCTCTCCTCTAGAAATTACCACGGCCGCGCCCACGACCTCTCTACGGTGCCGCAACAACAGGAGCACGCACCTGATCACCAGCCAACCTCGGACAATCACGCCTCAAGTGGTCTGCAGAACCACAACCCCAGCACCCGTTACCAGCAGCCGCAACAGGAGCTTGCACCACTCTCTCGGCACGAGGACAGTCACGTTTCATGTGACCACGTGAACCACAGATCCAACAAGCACTCGGATCAGCTCTAGCATTGCCTCCTCTAGCAGGTGCACCACCACCTCTCTTAGCTGAAGACTGATACTTCTGATCACGTCCCCTCTTGTTCCGTCCACCTCCGGAACTAAACTCAGCTGATCGCTTCCCCGCACTTGCTCCAGCACCTCTCACAGATAAACCCAAGTTCATCTCAACATCCTTGGCTCGGCCCACCAACACGTCGAAATCATCATACTCGGCGGCCAGCAAATACATTTTCACGTCCGTCTCTAAACCATAACGGAACCTCTCGCACCTTGCCCGCTCATCAGGTACCAGCTCCGGTGCATACTGACTGAGTCGCACAAACTGCACCTCATACTCAGCCACACTCATGCTCCCTTGGGTAAGAGACATGAATTCACGCTTCTTCTCATCTAGATATCTCACACCAAGATATCTCCGCTTGAACACATTCTGAAAGAATGTCCAAGTCACATCAGCTTCTGCCATCCCAGCAACAGTGGTTGTCCACCACGTATACGCATCCTTCTGCAGCAAGGACACAACACAACCCAGCTTCTGCACATCAGTGCAACTCATCTGGCCCAAGATTCGCTTGGTACTCTCTAGCCAAGCTTCAGAACTCTCAGCAGACATACCCCTGAACTCAGTCCCACCAAGACTGCGCAAACGCTCCAAAGGTAGTCTAACACCAGCATCTTCCTGATGCCCCGCTCCACGAGCCCCAGCTACCGCTGCTTGAAAAGCACCAGCAATAGCTTGCACTAACATCGTCATATCAGGCATAGCTTGCCCCTGACCAGCCCCAGGTCCAGCAGCTCCAGCGCCAGCTGCAGCTCCAGCTTCCTCAGCCCCAGCACCACCACCACCAGGTGGAGGAGGAGGTAACACCGCACTACCCGTGTTTTCCTCATTCTCGTTCTCATTAGGAGCCGTAGCTCGCACATTACCTCGTAACTCTCTACGTGGTGCCATACTTTTACCATGCAATCACAACACAAATAAAACAAAATCAGGCCCAGCAAGGTAAGCAATCCAAGTATTCAAGCTCAATTTCATTTCAAAACAACATCCTTTCTTTAGCTTTGATTTGGCAATGGGTACCCACAACATGCTACATCACAGCACATACTTCAATTGCATCAAAATCACAAGCCCTTAATCATGCTTTCACTCAACAAGCATACAAGACATACATACTTCAATCATGCATACATACATTCCCAATTACTCGAGAACTCAGCTCTGATACCACCAAATGTAACCCCCTTAACCCGGCCTAGACGGTTGACCCGAATTAAGAAAGTCACACGGGGAAAACCAAAGTCAACCCGAAAGTCAACCTTGATTAACGACCCTTTTTTTTTCTTTTAATCTTGTCTAGATGCACTTTAGACCTAATTGTGATCACACAACCATCATACCAAAAGATCACAAACATCAGAGATCAAACAGGGACCCAATTGAACAAAATACAACTTTAGGGACCAAATTGTAAATTCTGATAAATATAAGGACTTAATCCAAATTAAAGTTACCAACTTGAAATTAATCATATTTCATGCTTCTCTGTGAAATTTCAGCTCAAAAGGACTTCCCAATCTCATACAATTGCACAAACAAGTTTCAGGACCAAAACGCAAACATTCCAAAACATTTAACTGCCAATGTCAGCCCCCAACGGTCACCCGTTCCGAAACAGGCATAGCCCATTTCGAAACTCGGGGCCGTTCCGCAACGCGTACCGAAACGGGGGTCTGGCAGTGGCCTTTCCGTTTCGGAACGACCCCTCCCGTTTCGGACGCCTGGGCACAATTAAGGCACTCGTTCCGAAACGGTAGGTGCTGTTCCGAAACACCCTGCACAGATTGCCTAAAAATGCATGCTTAAACATGCAATTGACCAACCAATCATGCTCCAAATGCCACCAAACTTTGCCAACATGCAATTCAACATATATGAGACATACTTGCATCAACAATTCATCAAAACATCCACATATATGAAAAGCCCCAAATCTATAGGCATGCTTCCTACACAAGTAAGCCATTCAAGCATAAACTTCCAATTCAAGCATATAAAGGCCAACCACAAAACCAGCATTCTCAACAACATTCAACATACCTAGGGAGTTCAAAACATCTCCCAAAACATACACATAGGTCCCCCATTGCCAAATTACCAAAAGCTAAAATGTACTTAGAAAACCTTCCATACTTAGAGCTTCGTTTCCACTTGGATGCTTGCCCTCCTTGCTGCCCTCAAGTACTCTAATGCTCTGCATTATTGAATTAAGAAAACGGAAGAGAGCGTAAGCAAAAGCTTAGTGAGGAATTCTCAATAAAACCATCCAATAATGCATTTATAAAACACTTTATAAATCATGCTTCAAACCATCATTTACACATGCTCAAAAGCATACTTAAACATGCATCCCATGCATCAAATCATAACATGTCATATTGGCCACAAGTGATAAATTCCATTTCTTTAAAAACAAGTTCATCAACTTTCACCCCAAGGACTTTTAAACACCTTGGCCCCAAGGACTTTTAAACACCTTGGCCTATGGACTTTTAAACACCATAGAATGTATCACATCAAGGACTTTAAAACACCTTGATCCCAAGGACTTTTAAACACCTTGGCCATGGACTTTTAAACACCATGAATTGAATCACCTCAAGGACTTTTAAACACCTTGAGCCCAAGGACTTTTAAACACCTTGGCCTATGGACTTTTAAACACCATAGAAAGGACCACACAAGGACTTTTAACCACCTTTGTGTCCGTAACAAGAACCATCCAAGGACTTTTAACCACCTTGATGTTCTTAAGTAAACAAGGCTCACTCAAGGACTTTTAACCACCTTAGTGACCTTAACCTTTTCAAAACATCACTTGCCAATATACATCATTTTCATCAATTAAACCACTGTTTTAAAGCATTAAACCAAGCCATATTCATCATGCATTTAAAAGCATCAAACCACATTTAATCAATGTTCAAAAACAAGGAACTCTTACCTTGAGCTTCCTTTAACATATGGCTTATCAAAACAGCAAATACCATGCTAAATCATGCTTTCAAAACAGTAATCAAAACATGCAATAAACCACATTGCATCACAACAAAATCATGGCCACCACTAGAGAGAATTTCCGAAAACTTACACTCGAGCTTAGCAAAGTTGTTTAGACTTAAACTAAGCTCCCAAGACATTGGTTTCAAAGCCGAAAACCCAATTTCACTCACCGATTCCACTTCGCCTCAAGCCAAAGCACCAAAACAAGCCTCCGGATCAACAACTCTTGGATCCAAAGATGCCTCCCCTGATTAAACACATTAAAGCAGAGATTTAATGCATCATCATGCATCAAAAGCTTCAATGAAAGCACTCAAACTCGCTGCTCTCATTCACACTCCAATTTCGGCCACCAAACACAACCGAAATTGCATCAAAACCACTTCTCAACAAAGCCCAGCCATAAACCAGCAAAACCTAACATCCATTAACACCATTTAACATCTAAAAACAGCCTATAAACATCCTTATACCTCCAGCAACATCAGATCCACAAGATCACCACAAAAACATCCAAGAATCACAAGCTAAACTTAGGAAACACAACCTATCCGGGATTGCATTAATCAAAACTCATTTCCTTATCAAATTAACATTCATTAATCATCATTTTAGCACCTTAAAACACTGCTTAAACAGATCCAACGAAATTTCATCAAAAACACACCAAATCTTGCATTTTAAGCCAAGATCCACTAAACAATCTTAAAAGCCATTTATAAAACATCAATTAGGGATTGAGAACTTAGGAATTTCATTAAAGAACTTGAAGTTCAGAGGAGAAGGACGTTCTTACCTCCAAACTTGAGTTTCTCCTCTTTTAGAGCCAAAAAGCTTGATGAATCAAGTAGCAAATACAAAGGTTTTGATGAGGAGATGATTAGGAATCAAATGAGGTTTGAAAAGAAGTATTTAGGTGATAAAAATCAGAGGAAAAGATCTGGAGAGAATGTGTTTGGTTTGAGAGAAAAGATGAGAGAAAATGAGAATGGAAAATTTAGAAAGTTAGTTAAAGATGACTAAAAATATCTTTCCCTCCTTTTTACTTTTATTTTAAACCATTATTAAATCATTTAATATTCTAGAAAAATCTGGAGAAACTCCCCTTTGGGTAAATAGCTCCCTAAAGATTCAAAGTTTCAATCCTTTTTAAAACAGTCACAAAACTTTCAAAAATCACATTTTGGTCACTAGCCAAAATGTCACCCTTCCGAAACTCATTTTCCAAAATTGATTTCACAGTTCACTTAATTATATTAAAAGATGATTTTAGAACATTTTTCCATATTTTTAATGCAACCCGAACTAGGCTTTCCTAATTTCACTCTCTTAGATTCGAACAGCACTTTGACCAAACCGGTCAATGCCCAAAACTTCTAAGCCCAAAACCGGGGCGTTACAACCCTTAACATGCACAAGGTTCCCATGTATGGACTTTTAAACACCATACAACCTTTGCATCACCGATTGGTAGTTGTATAACATCACTAACGAGATTCGGGACACCCTATACAAGATTCACACATGGACTTTACACCACCATTGTGATCTTAACAAGCACAAGGTCCTCAAATGGAATTTTAACCACCATTATTACCTTTGCTTAACCAAGGTCCTCGAATGGAATTTTAACCACCATTATGACCTTAACTATCTCAATAGGATACTTGGATGGAGTTTCCCGGTTCACTCTTAACCACTCCACATCCAAGGCGACTTATTCACGGTGCACCCAATCCTATAGCCGGCTAACTATATCCGATCAAAGAAACCAAGAACCACTTACATCACTTGCCAATATAACCATCTTACCACATTAATCCATTAATTCACAAGCATAATCAAAATGCAATAACCACCATGAACTTTAACCAAGAACCAACCATGGACTTTTAAACACCATGTTGTTCTTAAATAAACAAGGCTTACACAAGGACTTTCAACCACCTTTGTAACCTTAACCATCACTTACCAATGTGCATCATTAACAACAATATTCCACTGTTTTAAAGCATCACACAAAGCCATTAAACAACATGCAACACTATGCATCAATTCCACAATTTCAATGTACAAAACCAAGGATCTCTTACCTTGAGCATCCTTCACATATGGCTTTCAAAACCAGCATTAAACCATGCTAAAACATGCTTTCAAAACAGAATTTAAAACATGCAAATCACATGCATCGCATCCATCAAACACAATTGCTTTTAAAGCCAATTCACAACACAAACCAAGAGAGAAAATCCATTTACTTACTCTTGAGCTTAGCAAAGTTGTTTAGAGTTAAACTAAGCTCCCAAAACCTTCAAACCTTGGTTTAAAAGCTGAAAACCCAACTTCACTCCCCGATACACAAAACAAGGCTAGCCAACAAGCCTTCCAAGCATCCGAAACCTTCCACAACACCTCTAATGCCCACGGGTCAACTTCCCCTGTTTCAAGCACACAACATCAGAGGATTAATGCATCATAATGCACTAAAAACACCAGCAACACAACTAAACTCGCTGCTCAACACAAATCCAACAATTCGGCTACCAAACACAACCGAAAACACCTCCAAACACTTCCAAAACTTAACCCAGCCAAGATCCATCACTTCAAACCATTTTTAAACATCAATAAACATTCAAAAAGGATCTAACCACGTCCTTAAACCTCCAGCTATAACAGATCACCAAGATCACTCCAAAAACAACCAAAAACTCAAGCAAAACTTAGGAAATTCAACCT
Organism: Hibiscus trionum; assembly: GCA_030270665.1. NCBI lineage: Eukaryota > Viridiplantae > Streptophyta > Magnoliopsida > Malvales > Malvaceae > Hibiscus > Hibiscus trionum. The sequence goes on along the minus strand of BSYR01000026.1, from coordinate 30,095,243 downwards.
ATTCGGGATTGCATTGATTAAACCTCAATTACTCATCAATTTAACATTCGTTTAACATCAAATTGACACCTTAAATCACAGCCCAATCAGATCATACGAAAATCCATCAAAAATCATCAAATCTTGCATTTTAAAGCCAAAATCAAGATTACAATTGCAAAACCTTTAATAAATCACAAATCAAGGATTGAGAACTTGGGAATTTCAGTAAAGAACTGAGAGTTTAGAGGAGAAGGACGTTCTTACCTCCAAATTTGAGTTTTTCCCTTTTTGGAACCAAAAAGCTTGAAAATCCAATTAGCAAATGGTGAGGTTTTGTTGTAGAGGTGATTAGCAATCAAAAGAGAATTGAAAAGGTATATTTAAGTGACAAAATCAGAGGAAAAAGCTCTGGAGAAAATGTTTGGTTTGAGAGAAAATGAGAGAAAAGGAAAATAGAAGATTTGAGAGAAAAGTTAGTTAGAATTAGGAAAATATCTTCCCTCCACTTTTCTTTAGTTTAAAAACATTTAATTAAATCATTTAATATTCTAGAAAATCTGGAGAAACTCCCATTGGGTAAATAGCTCCTTAAAGACTCAAAGTTTCAATCCTTTTTAAAACAGTCACGCAGTTTTCAAAAATTACATTTTGGTCACTAACCCAAAATGTCACCCTTCCAAACCTCATTTTGCAAAATTGATTTCACAGTTCACTTATATATATTAAAAGAGGATTTTAGGACATTTTTCCATATTTTTAATGCAACCCGAACTAGGCTTTCCTAAAAATCACCTTTTATATTCGAACAACATTTTGACCGAACCGGTCAACGCCCAAAACTTCTAAGCCCAAAACCGGGGTGTTACAAAAATAGTGATTTTTGAGTCACCGTTTCGAAATAGCCCTTAGGCTTTTCAGAATGTTTTCAAACTGTTAACATTTGTTTCGGTACGAGTCCTCCTGTTTCGAAACGGATGAAGAACAACAGAACGAGCAGATCCGTTTCGATACGGCAGAATCGAAACGATGTCAAACGTTTCGAAACGAGATTTAAACTTGGATTCAAATTTAATGATCGTTGCAATTTATAACTAACTTTTACAAAACGGTTAAGACGTGTCGAAACGATTTATGCACGTTTCGATACGAGTTTTGACAGTTTCAAATAGTTTCGAAACGACATCAAGCACATTTCGAAACGGGATCTTTGTGTATCGAAATGATCATTTCGATACAGTCTCTTAATTACACCCCAGCGACTATTTCTATTTTGGTTTGTTTCAAAATAGATACATGTGTTTCGAAACGGGTAGTTGCAGAAGTGCATTTATGGTGGGAAGATTGCATCCCAACGGCTATATTTATGATGGCAACAATCCCAACAGCTAGAATTGAATTAGATGGTATAAAAGGGAGTCCAAAAACAACCAACAACAACTATTGATCCTAAAAGAAACAATCCTACATTAAATCCAAGCTCAAGTACTTAATTTCCCATATCTTTGTAAAACCCCAATTGTCATTCTTTGTAATTCCTATTTTTCAGATTCAATTGGGTTGAGTGCTTGTAATTTGGGCAACATTTGTATTGATAGATACTTTGTATTTGCCAAAATCTTCTTTGTAACCTTGTGAGAGGGTTTGGTCAATTTTTGGTAGAAAATTGACCATTTGTATAAAGGTTTCCTCCTAAGCCTAGAAAAGAGGAAGATCAACTAGTGAAGTTGTTATGAAAAATCCTTAGTGGGAGCTAAGGTAGTGGATGTAGAGTTCATTTGGAACTTGAACCACTATAAGTGCCTTGTCTTCAATTTTATTTTACCACTTCACTACCAAACATTTTAAAAATCCAATTCACCCCATCTTGGCATTTATCGATTCAACGATCCACTCAATATCATCTATTTCTGGATAGAATATGACGACGATTACTATTCTCTCAAGAAAAAAAACTACGTCTAAACTTATCTCTCTTTTTCTCTCAAGATTTTCCCAAACACCATTTTAATTTTCTTTGATTTTCTTATCCAATTTCTATTCATTTTCTTCCTAAACTATTTCTAATCAATAACCACAAAAGAGATTTTGATTTCTCTCATCTTGTACAATGGATTTCATGTTGGAAAATTGGAGGAGCCATCTTCATTTTCAATTTTTAGTTTATTTGGATGGAAAGTGTTTGGACGTTTTTCGGTTAGGCGTAGGGGCGTTGGCGTCAAGGCGATATCAAGTTGGTGAGTGGAAATTTGTTTTGGTACTATAAAGAGGTGTTGAGATGTTTTTTATATAATAATAGAAAAAATGTTTTGGACTAAACTGAAAAGGTTTCAAAATGATAATAAGTCCAAACCAATGAGTGGCATTGAGGGGTTTATATGGTGTATCGAATACTCCACCACGAGTGTCACAATGGTGGAGGGTAGCTCACGTGTGTGAACCTTGAGATGCTGGTGAGAATCTATGAAGTGTTGGGATAACACTTGTGGATCCGCGTATCCGATGTTGTTTTGAGAAATGAGCATGTTGATGATCACTTGTAAGCCAATATAATTGATGATGTATTATGAAATGGTTTATGATGCATAATGTGTAAATGCATGTTTTACTCTTTAAGATTTACACATAGTATCTATGCGTTGGAAGGCTCAAATTGAGTGTTAGCAATGGGATTTGCTGTTGGATTCATAGTACATGTTGCATGAAGTATATATGCTGATTTTTTATGAAAGAAAGTGCATGGTTTTGAAGGCATGATGGTTTTAAATTAATGTTTTGAAGTAATAGAAATGTGATTTCAATGCGGCCTTGGAAAATGGTTTTAATGCATTGATGGTGTTTTGTTTTTGAGCACTCCTCGCTAAGCCTTGTGTGCTTACGCTCTCATTTGTCCACCAGTGTAGATAATTGAGGTTTTGGAGGCATCAAGTAGCAAGGGATTCCAAGAGACTTTGTTTAAGAAAGTATGTTCGGTTTAGACTAGAGTAATAAGGGCAAAGGGGAATCCATTGTGTTTTGGGGAGATTTATGTAAACTCCCTTTTGAGCAAGTTTGATTTGCTGTTTTAGACTTTTAAATGGCCTTTGGTATTTGGTTTACGCTTTATTTTGCATTTTGGTATCTTGCTTGGCTTGTCACTAGGTTGCATGTCTATAGTTTACCTTTGATGCAATTTTCCATGTAATGACGATGAATATGCCATGAATGACTGATGATTGATGTTTAGATATGTTGTATGCATGTTGGAATGTTTATGATTGCATTAAAGTTTGAAAAATCAGCAAAAAGTGTCATTATAGGCCTCGGCATTTCGGTACGCCTAAGGTTGTATCAAAACGGCGTGCCTGAAATGGCCTAGGGGATTCGAAACAAGGAGGGGTGTTTCGATACGGGCTCGCTTAAGCTGGCTACTGGAATGTTGTGTACCGAATCAAGTTGGAGGTCGTATCGAAATTGGCTTGTGTACCGAAACACCAAGACTCATTCCGACACAGGGTGTTTCGATACAAGGCTCTTTGTTTCGAAATGCCCTGATGTTAACTTAGTTGTTTGGAATCTTTTGAAGTTTTGTTTCTTTACGTTTCAATCCCTGAATGTTGTGGATGGAATTAAATGAGCTGGGATGATCATTTTGAGCTGAGACTTGACACATTGGCATGTAATGTGACTAATTAAAGGTTGGTAACTTAAAAATTGAAGAAATCTTTGTAAATTGATAAAATTACAATATGGTCCCTAAAATGTGTTTATAATCAATTGAGTGCCTAATCGATGTCTGTTTGAGTTGTTAATTGTTCCTACAAGAGTCTTAACACTTAGGCTAATGATGTGCATCTAGACAAGATAAAAGAAAAAAATTAGGGTCGTTTATTGAGGTAAACTTTCCCGGTTTACTTTAATATTCCCTGTGTGACTCGTTCGGTTCGGTCTTTCGTCCAGATCGGGTCGAGGGGGTTACATTTGGTGGTATCGGAGACATGTTTCGAAAGAATGGGATAATGGTAAGTTATTGGTAAGTTGATGTGATATGATTTCTAGTTGTATGACGATGTTTTCTTTACACGATGATTATTAGTGGCATGTTGATGTAAATTGGATATTGTTGATCAAAATGCATGGTGATTGATATATATATATATATGTATATATATATATATATATATATATATATATATATATATATATATATATATATGATGTGGGTTGAATCTTGCTGGTTACTATGCACGGTGTTTGCGATATGCTTGTTGATTGTTCCATGCCATGCTTGGGGAAATAGGGATACCCATTGCCTTATTACTATAGTTGAAGTGTTTTAAATTGAATTATTAGTCTTGGATCCTTGCTTGAGGCTGGTCTGATTATTTTGTTTTGTTTTATTATCATGCCTTAATTATAATAGCACAATAGGACCGAGGAAAGAGTTGCAGTCGGGTACGATTACTGTTGCCAGAGGGTAGGGAAATTAGGAGAACGAGGTTCCTCCTGGTGGGAATTTACCTCCTCCACCGCCTCCACCTGGGGTGAGAAGTAAGGACAGCATGGGCAAGCTAGGCCTGTGTTAAGTGATTTGACGCCTTTAGTTTAGGCGATGACTGGAGCATTCTAGGCTGATGTTGCTGGAATGCAAGTGCAAGCACCTGCTGTTGGGCAAATGGGGTTGTCGTTAGAACGATTGCGTAGTTTGGGCGGTGTTGAGTATTGTGGTTTGTCGCCCAAGGCATCCGAGGCTTGGATGGCCAATACGATCCGAATTTTGGGTCAAATGGGGTGCAATGATGCACGCAAGCTGGGATGTGCTGTTTCGTTGTTGAAGGTGATGCTTACAGTTGGTGGATGACTGAAACTGCAGCTTTGGAGCTTCATGAGGTGGATTGAGAGTTCTTCCAAGTTGCCTTTAAGAAGAAGTACGTAGGAGTTTGTTAGAGTATGGCCAAAGACCAATTATATGATGATTGTATTGACATACTATCTTTACCGATTTTATCAAATAAAGACATTGCCGTTATTTTCTTCTGTTATATTTTTGTGCATCAAATCAACAAAAGACAATAATGTCCATATAATAATATGATTATTATTAAAATATCCTTAGTTGAGTATTATTATGGGCTTGGATAATAATAATACGTTTAAAGCTAACATGTTGTTGATTGATGACAATGTGTTGTCATTGACATAGTGATGTCAAAATCAAAGCATGAATATGATGTTGGATAACAACATATTGGATTGACCCGCTATGAGCATATGTCTTGGATTATTATGTAATTATCACGACATTGCTCATAATGATAACTATATGTATGATCCTTTGACTTGAGATCATTACTATCTTAACATATATTGTTGTGTGCTTTGATGCAGTTAAACGTGCACCGTAAATGGTTACACTGTAAAGAATGACATTGAGCATATCAAGATATGTGTAGTGGGGTATGAATGGTCGAGATAGGATTTGTTCTTCATACATAGTAGGAAAAATATCACATGCCACTTGATTGAGTAAGACTAGAAATGCATGGTCATGTTTGAATAAGTTGATATAAGATATCACATATTATTCGTATGTTGTTTACTCTAGATATCAAGAAATAATAGACAGGCAAAACAAGTGTGACTATTCCAAGACTTGTGCCTATTCTAGATATAAAGGACAAAGGAATATAATACATTAGAATAGTTGATCACGAAGATGTTACGTTGACTCTTTACTTCTAGTAATTTAGGTGACAATGATACATTGCTAGATGTCACTCATTGTTTGTGATATTGGAATAGTTATGATAATTGCTACTAATGTTACTGGAACCTACAGGGTCACACCCCAGGGTTGAAAAGAGCAATTAATGAATAAGTTACATATGTACAGTTTAGTTGTACGTATATAATGTAACAACGGGGGGGAGTCGCCACCAATCTTTTGTTTTTTCTTTAGGTGCGATTGGAACACCTGAAAACCCGGTTATTTTAATAAAACTTGTTTTTATTAAAACAACGAGTTTTGGTCTGCGAAACCATAAGATAGGTTCGGGAGTCGGTTACGTGTGGGGAAGGGTGAGCACCCCCACAACGCCCAAAAATTGGTACCTGTCGATTACATGATGTCTTAATAGTGGAATGAATTCTAATTTAAATTTAGAAATTATGATCCCTTAATTTAAAATAATATTTAAAAATGTATGTTTATGAAAGGAAAGGTACACTCCAACGCCCGGAGCATAATTTCCGTTAGACTCCAACGCTCAGGGTACGTTTTTCACAATAATCCCTACTAAAAATTTTTAATTTAAAATTCAATCAAACAACATAAATAAATATATTTTATTCAAATATGGCATAAAAAATAAAATATGCAAACATGACATATAAAATAAAAAACATACCAACAAATATAAAAACATCTTATATTTCATACAAAGATATTTATTACAAAAGGACAACATTAAAATAGACGAGGATCAAAATTTACCCTACTAGAAGCTCGAAATAAGAACTTCACCTGACCACTAGCAGGATCTCCGCATCACCTCGCTATAACTCAAAAATTGATTCGAACGAACCTTGACAGGGCCTCCGATCGAACCAACTGTTCGAACCATTAAAAGGGCACTGCCCCTAAGGTTCGAAAGGGGCACTGCCCCATTCGCCATTTTAAATGGCCTTTTGCGTGGCAATTTAATTGGCCATTTTTGTGTGTGTGCTCAAAGGCAGCCTCCCCGCCCTTTTATAGGTGATTTGGGGGAGGGATGAGTCATGGCAATTTCACGTGGATGCCTTGCATGGCATCCACGGTTTTACCTCTTTTTTTCTTTTTTTTTTCTTTTTTTTGTTTTTTTGTTTTACTTTACTTTTTTTATTATTTATTTTTTAATAATATAAAATAATACATTCGAGCGAAAAATAAATAGTTATGGCCCGAACATAAAATGGGTATTACAGCTGCCCCGCTTTTATGTCCGTTCGGGTCTGGATTCCTTCCTTTGACCACCACTTCTTCTAAGCTTCAGTTGATCCGCTCGACAACTCTTTGTAGGCAAAATCCTCAAAATGGAACGATCCGCTGGAGAGATAATCTTTAAACTACGGAGACCCGTGGGAGAAGCAAAATAAGTCCGGCTTGCTACGACCCTGACATTGATGAATACCTGAAGAAAACTTGACCTGAATGCGACATTGATGAAGAAGCAAGGTCTGCAAAACTTGATCCATTTAACAAGGTATCTTGATCTGGAGGAGAATGATTGATCCACTGCAACTCTATAGATGCGAGAAGATCTGAAGAAGGCTCGATCATCTGCAACTCCATTGATGCGAGAAGATCTGAAAAGGGTCGATCATCTGCAACTCTATCGATGCGAGAAAATCTGAAGAAGGGTCGATCATCTGCAACTCCATTGATGCAAGAAGATCTGAAGAAGGGTCGATCATCTGCAACTCCATTGATGCGAGAAGATCTGAAAAGGGGCGATCTATTGCAACTCCATTGACGCGAGAAGATCTAAAGAAGGGTCGATCTACTGCAACTCCATAGATGCGAGAAGATCTGAAAAGGGTCGATCTACTGCAACTCCATTGATGCGAGAAGGTCTGAAAAGGGGCGATCTACTGCAACTCCATTGATGCGAGAAGATCTAAAGAAGGGGCGATCTACTGCAACTCCATTGATGCGAGAAGATCTGAAAAAGGGCGATCTACTGCAACTCCATTGATTCAAGAGGATCTGAAGAAGGGGTCGATCTACTGCAAATCCATTGATGCGAGAAGATCTGAAAAGGGGCGATCTACTGCAACTCTATTGATGCCAGAAGATCTGAAGAAGGGTCGATCTACTGCAACTCCATTGATGCGAGAAGATCTAAAGAAGGGTCGATCTACTGCAACTCCATTGATGCGAGAAGATCTGAAGAAGGGTCGATCTACTGCAACTCCATTGATGCGAGAAGATCTTTAGAATGGTCGATCTACTGCAACTCCATAGATGCGAGAAGATCTGAAAAGGGTCCATTGATACGAAGAGGCACGGTCTGAAGTTGTTTTGATCCAGCTACAACACCGATGAGGAGGCAGGATCGAGAGTTCAAGTTTGGTCAAGCTACATCCCTGACGATATATCGTGATTTGGATTTTGGTCCAGTGGCACCTACTACGACGAAACCAGACTTGGAAGATATGACATGTTGCAACTCCCACGAAGCAGCATGATCTGAGATTTGATCTACTACGACCCTGTTGTCATAGCATGATTTAGGCTTTGATCTAGCCGTACCTATTGCGGCGAAAATAGACTTGGAAAATATGATCTGCTGCAACTCTGATGAAGCGGCATGATATGAGATTTGATCTTCTACGACACTGACGAAGAAGTAGGATCTCGAATTCAAGTTGTTCAAAATTTGAGCAGCCCTTTTCGGGTTTTCAACTCAAAATCTTATTTGGTCTCAAGACGCCCTTTGCGGGTTTTGAACCTTTCTTTTCTTAAATTTGTCAAAGCGCCTTTTCAGCTTTTCACTTTGTTGTGTTTTTTTCTTTTTCTTTTCTGGATTTTTCATTTTCTTGAAATATAAAGATGAGCTCAGAAGAAAATGTTTGGTCTAGTCGCACCATCAAAGGCGAAAGTAGACTTGGAACAACAATTGGCGTGTTGCATTATCAACATCAAAATGAACTCCAGAGGATGTAGGATATGTTACATCGTGGCGGGGAGTGACAACCCTCTTAGGCTTTGAACGTCTTGTCTCAGGGAGATTATATGTTCCACTGTGAATTCAAGGTAACAAATTTGCTATCGCGTTCATTCCGTTGTACCCTCATGGAGATGAACTTATGTTCGTGCTTATTTTGTTGTATGTTCAAGGAGACAAGTTCATCATAGTTTTGTTCTGTTACCAATTCGGGGAGACAAGATTGTTGTTTGGTGTTCTCATTCCACCGCAAATTCAGGGAGATGAAATTGTTGTCGTGCTTATTCTACCGCAAATTCAGGTAGATGAAATTATTGAAGCTTGTTCTGCTGTAAATTCAGGGAGACAGATTCGTTGTTGTGTTCATTTCATCGTAATTCCAATGAGCTTAAACTTGTTGTTTGTGCTTATTCTGCTACAAACTTAGGGAGATGAAAATGTTGTCGTGCTCATTCCACTACATGTTTAGGGAGATGAAATTGTTGTCGTGCTTATTCCGCTGCAAATTTAGGGAGATAACCTTGTTGTTGAGTTGATCCGTTACACCATGTTACGGGTGAGATAGGACCTGCAAAAGTTAAAAGAGTAACTGGTCAAAATGAGTCATGAACTAACTCTTCGTGAGTTATAAGGTTTGAATTGAATGTTTGATTTGGTTGATCCACTCTTTTCGTGTCATGGATGTTGGTTCTTGTTAACGATTGTCTGTGCTTTCTTTAGTTGTAGACGCCAGACGACATTTTCATATTTGCTCCAGTCCTTCATGTCAAGGATGTTGGAATTTATTGATAACGATCTGCTCTTTCCTATTTGAGGATATTAGACCTGCAAATTTTCATTCTTTAAGAAATGGTCAAATAGTTGTAAGAAGAGGTAGAGCAGATTTAAGAAAAGATCTTTGAGGAAATATCCACAAAAAAATTCAAAAAATATCCTTGTGAAAGGATTGAACTAAGGAATTCATGCTTTCAGAAAAAGTTCTTGTGAAAGGATGGGATTAAGAAATTCTGGTTTTGAATAAATTCTGAGTTTGAGAAAAAAATGTTCTTATGAAAGGATGAAGTTAAGAAACTTCTGTTTTTTGAAGAAAATGTCCTTAAGAAAGGACAGAGTTAAGAAACTCATGTTTTGAAGGAAATGTCCTTAAGAATGAACAAATTAAGAAACTCATGTTTTGAGAAAATGTCCTTAAGAAACTTTAATTTTGAAAAAAGGGTGTCCTTAAGAAAGAACATAGTTAAGAAACTCCAATTTTGGGAAAAGGTGTCCTTAAGAAAGGACGGAGTTAAGAAACTCTTGTTTCTGAGAAAAAGTGCCCTTAAGAAAGGACGGAGTTAAGAAACTCCAATTTTGGGAAAAGGTGTCCTTAAGAAAGGACGAAGTTAAGAAACTCGTGTTTTTGAGAAAATGTGCCCTTAAGAAAGGACGAAGTTAAGAAACTCTTGTTTTTGAGAAAAAGTGCCCTTAAGAAAGGACGGATTTAAGAAACCCCAATTTTGGGAAAATGTGTCCTTAAGAAAGGATGGAGTTAAGAAACTCGTGTTTTTGAGAAAAAGTGCCCTTAAGAAAGGACGGAGTTAAGAAACTCAAATTTTGGAAAAAAAATATGTCCTTATGAAAAGATTGGTTTCAAAAAAATTTTCACTAACCAGTGCAAGGTTAGTTTCAGGTAATGTATTTTTATGCAAATGATATGCATGTGCATGTTTTTATGATGATGCAAAGATGCATGAAACTCTTGTCGGAATGTTTATCATAATGCGTGAACATGTTTGACAATGCAATTATGCACATCTTTTCATGTCGAAATGAATGTTTCCTGAAACATTAGATGTCATGATGTATGAACATTTTTGACGATGGAATGATGCATATGTTTTCATGTATGCCTACATGGAGTTCTTGTAGAAGTCCATTTCTTTTGGTCTTAGTTTGATTTTCTGATTCTTCAAAATTTTCCCCGACAAAAGTTTGCCCCCCCAGGCTTCATTGTCCTTTTCCGGATAAGGTGAATGACTCCGACGTCGTCTTCTTCTTTCCTTTTTGGAGGCAAGACCGGGAAAAAGTTGACTTTGGAACTTCATCGCATGAAGTTATGACCTGAAAATGAAATGGAATACTAGTTAGTAATATGTTCAAAAAAATTTATCGTCTTTACCTGGATGTTCGAGCTTTTTTTGCTTATTTGGCCTCCTTCAAGGTTAAGGGCCGGTCATCATGTTGTTGCCCTCATAGTTGAGGTCTTCGGTCTCTTTCCTGGACATGTTTATATGTTCAAGACATAAATGTGCTATGGATGCACCTAGCTTTGCATGTGCCTAGCCTAAATGCATGATGACTTGAATGCATGTACAATGCATGTAGATGTGAATGCCTCAACATTTTGTCTAAGACTATTCTCGAAGCGAACTTTAAGTATGTTTTCATCTTTTCTTGAAGAGCTTTCATTGTTCTTCTGGAAGTGTTATGTTGCCCCCAGTCAAGTCCATAAATTTGCTTTTGGTTCATGGTATCTTATCACTTTTGGCTCTGGCAAAGTGCTACAGACGATAATTGATGTAGTCGTCTCGGGTGCAGAAGTCTGACTCGGCATCAGAGGCTCACTTCCTAAACTTGTCGAGGAATGTTCTCAGCTTGGGGCCTTGTAGAAGTATGATGTATGTATGAGCGCAAAGGTTATTTGAAAATTCCCCTGAACCGGGCTCTTACATCATGTTAGATTGGTCAACTTTGCTTTATCTGTTATTCGCTAACATGCGGCATCCCAAGATCGGTTTCAAAGTTCCAAAATGAATGCATGTAAATGCAAGGTACATGTTCTAGATGTGAAGGTACTGATTCAAAATAGAATGTATGCATGTAAATGGAAAATGCATGTCCTAGATGAGAAAACACTGATTCAAAAATAGTTCACGTGGTTCAACTTCTGAATTTACGGGATTTATTCGTAACTTTTAACTGTTACATTAATATCTAGGGAACTAGATTTTCTCCCATGATAATTTTTCAAATAGGGAACCAGACGTGAATAAATACTTCGTACTGGTGAAATGCAAAAATCAAAATGTTGTGGAGGTGTCATGCGATTAATGCAAAATGAATGACTTAATGCAACGTGATCACCAAAGAGAAGAAACAGGTTAGTTCAAAATAAAAGAGTCAAATGGATAAATTGAATAATGAATAAGACAAAAATTAGCAGCAAAGAAAATTGAACATATAGCAAATAAAGGCATAAAAACCTAAACAAGGCGACTGCTAAACGGGCAGAGTTTCAGCATGGCTCTAAAAGGTTGGCTCCTACGACTCACTATAAGTGGTTTTGGTTCTAGAGTAACAGTACCCGAACTGTCGCTAGGACATCGATTCGGGAGGATACATTTCCCCAGGTCTGCACGGAGACATAGGTCTCACGAAGACAAAGGGACCTATATCCCGGAAGCATTTCACCATCCTACACGGAGGGAGTACCTCACGAAGGCGTGGTTTCTCGCTCCCACTTAAGGAACGGAGCTCGGGTATAGAGCTCATGATATGAAAACTCAGAAAATAAATTTATAAAAAAATTGTAAAAATTTTAGAAAAAAAGGGATCACAAATTAATTAAATTGAAGTCATAATTTCCACCTATAGACAAAAAAAAAATTGACTTGTGGCTTAACTCTCTAAAAAAAAGGTCCCCAGCGGAGTCGCCAAGCTGTAACAACGGGGGGGAGTCGCCACCAATCTTTTGTTTTTTCTTTAGGTGCGATTGGAACACCTGAAAACCCGGTTATTTTAATAAAACTTGTTTTTATTAAAACAACGAGTTTTGGTCTGCGAAACCAGAAGATAGGTTCGGGAGTCGGTTACGTGTGGGGAAGGGTGAGCACCCCCACAACGCCCAAAAATTGGTACCTGTTGATTACGTGATGTCTTAATAGTGGAATGAATTCGAATTTAAATTTAGAAATTACGATCCCTTAATTTAAAATAATATTTAAAAATGTATGTTTATGAAACGAAAGGTACACTCCAACGCCCGTAGCATAATTTCCGTTAGACTCCCGACTGAAGGAAGTCTATTTTGAAAATTAAGATTTAGAATAAAAATATTTTTTAATAGAGACTATCGAAAAGTGGCACCCTAACGCTCAGGGTACGTTTTTCACAATAATCCCTACTAAAAATTTTTAATTTAAAATTCAATCAAACAACATAAATAAATATATTTTATTCAAATATGGCATACAAAATAAAATATAAAAACATGACATATAAAATAAAAAACATACCAACAAATATAAAAACATCTTATATTTCATACAAAGATATTTATTACAAAAGGACAACATTAAAATAGACGAGGATCAAAATTTACCCTACTAGAAGCTCGAAATAAGAACTTCACTTGACCACTAGCAGGATCTCCGCATCACCTCGCTATAACTCAAAAATTGATTCGAACGAACCTTGACAGGGCCTCCGATCGAACCAACTGTTCGAACCATTAAAAGGGCACTGCCCCTAAGGTTCGAAAGGGGCACTGCCCCATTCGCCATTTTAAATGGCCTTTTGCGTGGCAATTTAATTGGCCATTTTTGTGTGTGTGCTCAAAGGCAGCCTCCCCTCCCTTTTATAGGTGATTTGGGGGAGGGATGAGTCATGGCAATTTCACGTGGATGCCTTGCATGGCATCCACGATTTTACGTCTTTTTTTTCTTTTTTTTTCTACTTTTTTTGTTTTTTGTTTTACTTTACTTTTTTTTAATAATATAAAATAATACATTCGAGCGAAAAATAAATAGTTATGGCCCGGACATAAAATGGGTATTACATATAACATGCATAATTAATATTAAGACATATATATTTGATATATATGCTAAAGTATTTTATTATACATAGAATTTTGAATTTAAAATAATTAAAGTAATTATAGTTCAGAATTAATTAAAAATCCTATGCAGTTAAGGTAACATACTATAAAAGGGGTTAATGGTCTAGTAGTCGTCTAACCCTTTGAAACGTATTTTTCTCAAAAACATTTTGTGAAAAAGAAAATTGCTCTCAACTTTTCAATCGGGTGAACTGAGTAGAGGCTGAGACGATCTATTTATGGAGGCTAAGATTCATATCGTTCGTGAGATCGTTAGATGTTTCTGTTCATGTTGTTTATCAAGGAACTCAACGTAAGTAAATCTATCTCTTCCTCCTGAATTCGGATTAAACGTACATGGATCGCTGGTGAGATCGTCGTGTTTGTTTTTTCGCTGCGCCATAGGGTGCGCCGATGGTCTAACAGAGTTAGATACGTGGATGACAAGAAACACGAGTTTATGTCTTTGGTTCAGGGTAGCATGACTGTGGCTGAGTATGAGGTTCATTTTGTTCATTTGACCCAGTATGCCCCTAAGTTTGTGCCGAGTGATAGGCATCATTGTGATCGTTTCCGTTATGTCTTGGTGCAAGAGGTGAAGACTTTCATGTTCGCCACTGATTACACATATTTTGATGTGTTCGTGATGCGAACTAAGGATGTTGAGCAGAGTTTGGGCTTGTCCTCTCGCGTGAGTGGTTCTAGCTCGGGTAAGAGAGCTACGGATTCTGGTCCTAGTGGTGGATAGTTTAAGAGGCATCGTGATCGTAGGTATCAGCCTGAGCCGAGGCGAGGAAATGTTGGGCGTGGTGTGCTAGTTCAAGGTAACATGGTGAGGTCTTAGCAAAATGCATGTTTGGTTTGTAGATCACGCGAACATTTGAGGCGGGACTGTCCTCGTTTGGCTTGAGAGGGACATACTCTTGCGACTATGTCAGCTAACTCTTGTTGGAGTTGTAGATCGGCTGATCATCTGAGGCCGTGGGCGCGGTCATGGTAATTTCCAGCGTAGGGAGGATGGTCAAAGAGTTGTAGCACATGTTGTTGCTGTACAATCTGAAGGTGGTGGTCCTGCGAGGGTGTATGCACAACACGAGGGATGCAATGACACTGATGTGATTGCAGGTACACTCACTTTGCAATCCTTGTCATTGTTATCTTTAATTGATTATGGTTCTATGCATTCATATATTTTGAATGAGCGTGCACATTTGTTTGATACCCCTGTTGAGATGTTAAATGAGGGAATGCAAGTAACTAGTCCCTTTGGTGAAATGGTTGTTACAAAAAGGTTATATATGAGATTTCTTTTATCTGTTCAAGGTCATGTGTTTACAGTTGATTTAATGGAATTGCATTTCTATGGTTTTGATGTAATCGTTGGGATAGATTGGTTGACTGAGCATAAGGCCGTGGTTGATTTTGAGGGTAAGCAAGTTACCTTGAAACTTGCTGATGATTACAAAGTGGTAATCATAGGTGAGAATGTGAAATTCTTGTCCAATGATATTTCAGTTCTTGAGGCGAGTCACTTGATGGAATTGGGTTACAAGGCTTTCTTAGCTTATGTGATGAACCCAAGATCGAGGAAAGTGCGTGTGCATGACATATGTACGATATGTGAGTTTTCGGGTGTATTTTTGGAAGAGATTCCTGGTTTACCACCGAATATAGAGGTTGAGTTCGGCATTGAGTTGTATGAAAATACGACTCCAATGTCTATTTCTCTCTACCGAATGGCACCGAAAGAGCTGGGCCTGTAATGACACTTTTTGCTGGTTTTTCAAACTTTAACACATCCAAAACCATTCCAACATGCTTCTAACATGCATACAACATATTTAAACATCAAACCTTAATCATACATGGCAGAATCAACATCATAACATGTCAATGTGCAACAAAAGAATCTATAGGCATGCAACCTATGAAAAAGAACCATTCAAGTGTCAAAACACAAACCAAGGCATGAACCAACAAGTAAAGGCCATTTACAAGTAATTAAAGGCAAAACAAACTTGCCACAAATAGGGAGTTTTAAAACACATCTCCCAAAACATTAAGGCATCCTCTCATTGCCAACCATTATTACAAATAGGTATATGTAAAATCATACTCGAGCTTAATCCTACTCCTTAGAATCCTTCTTGCCTCTTTGCTGCCCAAATATGTTAATTCTCTGCATTGTTGGAAAAAGGAGAGCGTAAGCACAAATGCTTAGTGAGGGATACTCAAAACAAACCAACAACAACAATGCATTTTAAAAACTATTTGTAACACCACAAAATTTTCCCCAAATTAAAAACCCTAAATTGATTTAATCCTTAATTCGGAACCCTAATAATTTGGGAATTTTATTTTGGAAGCCTAAGTTAATTTAGGGACTTAATTGGAAAGAGTAAGAACTTTGATGGCCTTTTTGTAAAGCGGGTAAAAGTTTAAACACTTATTGCGTAATTGATCCAATAGTTAGGGTATATATTTATGTTTTTCAGCTTAGGGTTACTTTTTTCCCATTTTGGTTATAGTCGCACCCCTTCATCCCTATCTCTCTCAATCAGGTTCGAACCAAACCTCCTTACCGTTTCAATAACTCTTCGATCAAGGGCCTAACGCTGGCCGTTGGTCGATCTATGACCACCAAGTTGTTCCCCGTGGCCGCGCGAACAAAATCCACCCATTCAATCTTTCCCACCACCGTCTGTTCACTCGGAAATAGTCTAAACACCCTTCGAAAACTCTGGTGTTGCCACCCTTCTGCTTCATCTTCTCTGTTTTTGTATTTTGTGGGTATGGTTTTGATCGAATTTTGGGTTGATTCAAGTTTCATTGTGAGTTTAATCTCATCTTCGGTTAAATCTGGTTAGAAGATGAGCCTTTGTGGTCATTGAATTTTGTCACTGATGATCGGAACCATCGAGGGTGGAAACCCTAGGTTATTAGATTGCAAAGTGTGGTGAGGGGGGGGGGGGTTCTCGTGCTAGTGTGTGTAATATGTGTAATTGGGTTAAACCCAAAACATAGGTGAGCCTAAAAGAGTGAAAGGCTAATTATGAACCGAGCCCAAGTGAGGTAGAAGCCGAAACCAATTTTATAAGCCCAGACGAGGTCAGTGAACCGAACCCATCGAACCAGACCGAATCGGTTGAACTAGACCGCCATTGATTGTTGACTTTTTCAGTTAAAGTCAACTTTACATTTTTCGACGTTCTGATTCCAAATTCGTAGTCTGTTTTCCCAAATTCAAACCCGAAAGACCATTTTGCAATTTGCATTTAATTGTATTGAGTATTTTAAGAATTGTGTATATCGAAATCTAATTCTAATTGTATTTAGCATTTTCAGGCGACGTTGATTCGGACACTGAGATCTTACCTCTTCCTCCACCTGGTCGACCTCTTGTAGCTCAGCCTGTGAGTTCCATGCGTATATGTAATTGTTTAGCTTATGTACATTAGATTTGTGGCATAGTAGTTAAATCTGATTTAGTGTTACCCTTGTAGGTGTCAACCATGTTCAGCCCGTTACTAGATTTGAGCGTGGTTGACGTCATCATCGACGTTGAGCTTTTAGCAGTCTAAGGTGTGTTCTCTTTTGGTGCTACATATTTTGTGCCTTATATTTATATGTGATCATTATGAGTTATGATTTTTGATGTGATGACTATGAATTGTGATATATGCCATGATCTATCTGACTTATGTTTTGTGACATGCTTGTACGATGACATGCATCATACATCGGAATCAAAATAACAAATTAATAACAGAATATTGTACATGCATATTCGAAAATAAACAAGTATATAATCGGATATAAAAATCGGATCATCATGTCGTATCATATGGGTTAGGAAATGTATGGGGAAGATTAGTGGTTTCACCCTTCGGGCTGAATTCCACTTCAGACTTGGTGAAGATGTAGAGAGTTGTGTTCAGGGGAACCTTACTCTTCAGATGGTGATGTAGTTGCGGTGCACTGCATTGTATCATGTGCATCATGTTCTATATGTTGTGTGTCAGAATGTCTGTAAGACTTTGAGCATGTTGTTGGATTATTCTTATGATTGTTTGCTTAGGCACTTAGAGACACACTGAGCTTTATAGCTGACTTCCCCTTAGTTTCTATTTCAGATACTCAGACTTAGGCTACGGTACTTGGAGGACCTCATTTGTCAAACTTATATTAGTTTATCAATATGGACGATTCAATTTTTATGGATTTTATTTTACTTTATTATTACTTTGGACTATTATGTGATTTCGAATTCAGGTATTTTATTGGGGATTTTTATCATTTTAGCATGGATTATAAACTATGATTGGATAATATATCAGTTTCTCAGAATATTTTATTATATGATTTTGTTACTGTAATGTCAGTTAAATGGAGTTGACACTGCTTTATTATTTAGCTTAAATGTTTGATTTCAAACCTAAAAACTTTACTTAAGGGTCATGTTTTCAAACTCGACTTCCTATATTTGGCCTATTTCTTTTGGGTCGGGTTTATGAGGTTACATTTAGTGGTATCAAAGCTAGGTTCAACCCTCGGACTGGGTGGCTCAAAGAAATTTTAAACCGAAAATGAAATTTTCATGCATTAATAAATGTTTTCGAGTAAAACAAGAATTTTAGAAAATTTGTTATCTTTAAAGAATAATACTTATTTTGAATAGGAACTCCAAGTACCGACTCTAATATTAAGATTCTTTCCTTTTTGTAGATATACTATTATGCCACCTCATAGAAGCTCTAGTTTAGCGGCCAGTCGTGGTCGTGGCCAAGGCCATGGTCAAAGTTAAGGTCATACCGTGGCTGCAGAGAGTGATGTTCTGCCTCTTGAGGATTCGATACCAATCAGGGTGATGTTCATGGTGCGAATGTTGAAGAACAACCTGTGGATCAGGCTGGATCTCATCAGACAGGTGGTGGGGATCCACATGTTCAACATGCTTAGAGTGGTGGTCCACATGATTCTGGGGATTGTAACGCCCTGGTTTTGGGCCTAGATGTTTTAGACATCAGATCGGACCGGTCGAGAACGATTCAAATCGCGTAAGGTGATTTAAGGAAATCAAGGATCGGGATAGGATAAAAATGTGCTAAAAGTTGCTAAAATCCTCTAAAAATATGTTTAATAGGTTGGTCAAATCAATTTTACAAAAAGGGTTTCGGGAATGGGACATTTCGAGTAGTGACCAAATTGTAAACTTTCAAAACTGTGGAAAATGTGATTTTTAAAGGAGAAGCCAAATTCTTAGAATCTTTAGGGGGCTTTATGGCAATTTAACCTTTCTTTAATATGACATATGTTGGCTGAGTTTGGTTTAGGAATCAATCGATTGAGTTTTTGGTTGTTTAAGTTTGGCAAATTGGTGTAGTTTTGGTGAGCAACGAGTTTGTGAATTGTTGTTGGTGTTGAAATGCATTTTAATTCATTTGGATCTCTGTTTTGATGATGTGAAAACAAGGGATCTTGATCCGGAAGCAAACGAGGCATTGTTAGAGGCTCCGGAGGAGTGATTTTTGTGTCGGCGAGCAAGGCTTCGTGTATCAGTCAGTGGTAATGGATTTTCCAGCTTTGTAATGCCTTGAGCATGGTCTTGGGAGCTTAGTGTAAGTTTGAAACACTTAGCTAAGCTCAAGAGTAAGTGATTCGGAAGTCTCTCTCGGAAGTGTGCTATGTTTTGATGAAAATGCACTTGAGTTATATGTGGTTTTGATTACTGCTTTAAAGCATGTTTTAAGCATGGTTAATGTTGGATTTTAATGCCATTGTGTTAAGGATGCACTAGGTAAGTGATCCTTGGTTTTATGTGAATAATGCACATGATGTTAAGCATGGTTATGCTTGTGGTAATGGCATTGTGTTTATGCTTATAAAACAGTGGATTATTGATGTTAAGTGGTTATATTGGTAAGTTATGAAATTGGTTTTTGGATCATGTAATCGGATATAGTTAGCCGACTATAGGATTGGGTGCACCGTGAATAAAGTCGCCTTGGATGTCGAGGGGTTGTGGTTGTACCGTATACTCCATCCAAGTACCCTAACGATTGAGGTTAAGATCACAACGGTGGATGTAAATTCCGTGTGTGGATCTTGTGTCATATGTCCCGTGCTCTCATTAGTTGAATTATACAACTACCGATGAGTGGTGTTGAGGGGTTGTGATTGTACCGTTATACTCCACCACGGATGACACAACGATGGAGGGTTGCTCTCGTGTGTGAGCCTTGTGTATTCCGGTTGTGTGCATGAAGCGTGTGGGACAACGCTTGTAATCTGCATATCTGATTGTGTCTTTGAGTTGGTTTTGATATGGTTTGAGAAATGATCACTTGTAAGACGATATAATGTTGTTACTGATGGTTTAAGCATGAGATGCTTGTGATTTATGCTAGAATGCATATGATGCTTGATTGATCATGATCAAAGGTTAATTTGTTGTTCTAAATGATGCATACGAGCATGTGTTTTGAAAAGTTCATTAATGCCTTGTGAGGGAATGTTTTAAGCAAGTGCATGTGTTGATAAATGGTGTTTTGCCGGTTGTATGAAATGCATTGATGAATGTTGTTTTAGCGATTCCTCACTAAGCTTTATGCTTACGCTCACTTGTTTCATCAATGCAGAAGTCTAGGCGTTTGAGGCAGCAAGTAAGCAAGAGAATCCAAGCACTTTGGTCTAGCAAAGTATGTGGTTTTTCTTTGGTGTAATAAGAGGCAATGGGTGGGATTTCTATTCTTGGATGTTTTGAAGATGTTGTTATTTACCTTGAACATGTTTGGTTGTTTGACTTTGGTTTGTAAATGTACTTTGGGGATTGAATTTTGTTTGAATGTTGGTTTTGGCTTTGTATGGCTTTGGAAGACTAGGGAGAATGCCTATAGTATCAATGCTCGCATGATTAATGCCATGATTTAGCTTATGCTTCGTAAAGATGATCTTTGATGCTTAAACATGTTGTATGTGTGTTATGGCATGATTCAGAATGTTTTCGGATGTAGAAAGTTGATTAAAACCAGCAAAATATGTTGTTGCAGGGCAAGGCATATCGGAACGCCCTTACCTGTTTCGGAACAGCTGCCTGAAATGGCCATGAGGTTTCGGAACGGGTAGGAACGTTCCAGAACGTTTTTCCTACTAGAAAGGGGTGCTTCGATTCAGGGTTCAGAACGCACCTGAGTATCGAAACGATCAACCTAGTTTCGAAACGACCGTTCCGATACAGGGCCTTGGGTTTTGAAACACCTAACCGTTGAGTTTGAATTTGAATTGTTTCATGTTTCTGTTTCTTACGTTTTGGTCCTTGAGTTTTGTATGCTTAATTAAATGAGTTTGGATGATCTGTTTAAGATGAGATTCGACACGCTGGCTTCTTATATGCTTAATTTTGATACGGTAACTTCAAAACTTGTTTATTTTTCAAATTTTTTGAAATTTACAAATTAGTCCCTACAAGGACGATCGTATGCAATTAAACCCCTAAATGAGCTCTGTTCGCTATGTCATTTCCGCTAATGTGTTTTGCTATTCATATAGGTTAACAATGTGCTTCTAGAAAAGTTAAAAAGAAAAAAAGGGTCGTCAATCAAGGTTGACTTTCAAGAGTTGACTTTGGTTTTCCCCGTGTAATCTTCTTAATTCGGGTCAGACGTTTAGGCATGTCGAAGGGGGTTACTTTTGTTGGTATCAGAGCCATGTTTCGAAAGAATTGGGAATGTTGGTATGTGAAATTGATACGTGTTGATGTATGTTGTTTGAAAAGCATGTAAATGGTTGAATTTTTGAGCTGATGCTATGCTTAATGGATGTAAATCGTATGTGAAATTAATATGATTGTATGATGATGATGCGATGTTGATATGTGCTGATTTAGGATGTTGGAAAACATGTTGAGCATGATATTTCATTGTATGCTATGCTATGTTGAGGGAAATCGGGGTGCCCATTGCCTTATTACACTAATCAAATGTTTTAGTAAACTTGGATCCTTGCTTGAAGCTGGCCTAAATGGTTTGATTTGTTTTTGTTGTTATGCTTGTTTGAATTAGAACTATGGGTTCGAGGAGAGAGCTGAGGTCGAATACAATAGTATCTCAGGGCGACCAGGGCGAGCAAGGGGCTGATATCCCTCATGGTGGAAATCTACCTCCTCCGCCACCACCTAGAGGTGGGGAGCAGGTGCAACAAGGACATGCTGGTCCGAGTATGGGTGATCTAACGCCATTGGTTCATGCAATCATCGGGACGTTTCAGGCTGCTGTTGCCGGAGCGCATGTACAGGCCCCTGCAGCTGGGCAGGCGGGCTTACCATTGGAGAGGTTGAGGAGCCTAGGAGCTGTGGAGTTCTTCAGAATGTCTCCTGAGGTGTCAGAGACCTGGTTAGCGATTACGATCCGTATCATGGATCAAATGGGATGCAACGACATGCGCAAGCTGGGATGCGCAGTTTCCCTGTTGCAAGGCGAGTTTTGTCGCTCGTTTAAGGTAATCTTTCTTTGGCTGAGTACGAAGTCCAATTCGTACGCTTGAGCCAGTATGCCCCTGAGCTGATACCTAGTGAGAGGCACTGATGTGACCGCTTCCGGTATGGGCTGGTACAGGAAGTCAAGACGTACATGTTGGGTGTAGATTATACCGACTTCGATGTTCTTGTGTGTCGAGCCAAAGACATCGAGCATAACTTGGATTTGGCATCCCGAGGAGTTGGTTTAAGTTCTAGAAAGAGAGCAGCTGAGTCTAGTTTCGGAGGTGGACGGAACAAGAGGGGACGAGATATAAGATATTAGCCTTGTAGGCGAGGCAATGCTGGGCAAGGTGCATCGGTTTAGGGAGATTGGATGAGGGCGGAACAGAACACGTGCTTGATGTGTGGTTCTCGGGGTCATCTAAGGCGAGATTGTCTTCGAGCAGCTAGAGAGGTTCAGGCTCCTGTTGTGGTGACAGGGAATTCATGTTGGAATTGTGGCTCGACAGATCACATGAGACGAGAATGTGAAATTCTTGTCGAATGTGATTTCGGCTTTGGAAGCAAACCATATGATGCAGTTGGGTTGTGAGGCTTATCTTGCCTATGTGATGAATCCTGGCACCAAGGATGTGCGTGTGAAGGATATCCGAACCATTCGCGATTTTTCGGTTGTCTTTCCGGAAGAATTGCCTAGGTTGCCACCAAACAGGGAAGTTGAGTTTGGTATCGAGTTGTACGAGAATATGACTCCGGTGTCCATTGCTCCTTATCGCATGGAACCTAAAGAGTTAAAAGAGTTGAAGACGCAACTGCAGGAGTTGTTGGATCGAGGTTTCATCCCGCTGAGTGTGTCACCTTGGGGTGCACCAGTCTTGTTTGTAAAGAAGAAAGATGGGACAATACGGATGTGTATAGATTATCGGCAACTGAATAAGTTGACGATCAAGAACAAGTATCCATTGCCTAGAATTGATGATCTCTTATATCAGTTTTGGGGAACCTCAGTTTTTTCTTAGATAGACTTGAGGTCAGGATATTACCAGTTGAAGGTGAAGGATGAGGACGTACCTAAGACAACTTTTCGGACAAGGTACGAGCATTATGAGTTCTTAGTGATGCCGTTTGGTTTGACCAACGCGCCTGCTGCTTTCACGGACATGATGAATCATGTCTTCCATGAATTCTTGGATCAATTTGTGGTGGTGTTCATCGATGATATCCTTGTGTATTCGCGTACCGAGGAGGATCATGTTAGACACTTGAGAATCATTTTGCAAGCGTTGCTGGAAAACCAGTTATATGCCAAGCTAAGTAAGTGTGAGTTTTGGCTTAGGGAGGTGGTCTTCCTTGGACATGTTGTGTCAGCTGAGGGTATTCGCGTTGATCCGCACAAAGTAGAGGCTTTGATGAGTTGGAAAGTGCATAAGTCGGTAATAGAGGTACGAAGTTTCCTTGGTTTAGCTGGGTATTACCGTAGGTTTGTCGAGGGTTTCTCGAAGATAGCTGCACCTTTGACCAAGTTGTTGCAGAAGAATGTTCATTTTGAGTGGACAGATGCGAGGTGGCAAGCTTTTGAGAAGCTGAAGGAAGCTTTGATGCAAGCTCCTATCTTGATTCAACCTGAGTCTGACAAGGAGTTTGTGGTCTATAGTGATGCGTCCATTGTTGGTTTGGGCTGCGTGTTGATGCAGGAAGGTAAGGTAGTAGCCTATGCATCTAGGCAGTTGAAGGTGCATGAGCGTAACTACCCTACTCATGATCTTGAGCTTGCGGCTATTGTGTTTGCTTTGAAGATCTGGAGACATTACATGTACGGTGAGAGGTGTGTTGTGTTCACGGATCATAAGAGTCTGAAGTATCTTATGTCTCAGAAGGAGTTGAATCTTAGTCAGCGTCTTTGGGTGGAGTTGCTTAAGGATTATGATCTGAGGATTGAATACCACCCGGGCAAGGCTAATGTCGTAGCCGATGCTTTGAGCAGGAAAGTGGCCGTGGAGTTGATGGCGATGTTTGCTCGCTTGAGCATATCCCGTGATGGTGGTCTTATTGCGAAATTGCCAGTGAAACCATCTTTGATTCAGATGATCAAAGACAAGCAATTGCTTGATGATTCCCTTGTTTCACATGTTCAGGACATTGCGGAGGGTAGGCCTTCGAATTTCAGCTTTAATGATGACGGTATTTTGTGCTTTGGGAGTCGAATAGTGGTGCCAGATGATGTTGAGTTGAGGCGCACTATTCTGACTGAAGCTCATAGTAGTCCTTTTGCTATGCATCCTGGTAGTACAAAGATGTATCGTGATTTGAAAGATGAATACTACTGGGTGGGGTTGAAAAAGGATGTGGCTGAATTCGTTAGTAAGTGCATGGTGTGTCAGCGAGTGAATGCTGAACATCAGGTTCTTTCTGGGCTGTCGCAACCTTTGAGAATCCCATAATGGAAGTGGGAAATAATTACGATGGATTTTGTGTTTGGGTTGCCGTTGTCACCGTCAAAGAAGAATTCGGTTTGGGTGATTGTAGATCGGCTTACGAAGTGTGCACATTTTCTGCCAGTGCATACCACATATACCTTGGATAAGTTGACTGAGCTGTACATAGCTGAGATTGTGCGGTTGCATGATGTGCCAAAGTCTATAGTGTCGGATAGGGATCCGAGGTTTACAGCACGATTTTGGAAATGTTTGCATCAAGCTTTGGGTACTCGGTTTAATTTTAGTACTTCGTATCTTCCTCAGACGGATGGACAGTCGAAACGTGTGATCCAAGTGCTTGAAGACATGTTGAGATGTTGTGTGATAGATTTTCAGGGTTCTTGGGAGAAGCACTTGCTGTTGGTTGAGTTTGCGTATAATAACAGTTACCAGACAAGTATTCAAATGGCTTCATACGAGGCTTTGTATGGGAGAGGATGTAGAACCCCTCTCTGTTGGGAAGAAGCTGGGCAAAAGTTGATTTCGATGCCAGCCATGTTAAAGGGAACCACTGAGAAGGTGAAGCTCATTTGTGAGCGTTTGAAGGCAGCATCAGATAGGCAAAAGTCTTACACGTACCTGAAGCGTAAGGAGATTGAGTTCGCGGTTGGCGAACGTGTGTTTTTGAAAGTGTCGCCTTGGAAGAAGGTGATGAGATTTGGGCATAAGGGTAAGCTTAGCCTGAGGTTCATTAGACCTTACGAGATTGTGGAGCGTATTGGTCCTGTGGCATTTCGATTGAGATTGCCTTTGGAGCTGGAAAAGATACATGATGTGTTCCATGTTTCTATGTTACGAAAGTACAGATCGGATCCTTCGCATGTAATGCCTGTTGAGGAGATTGAGTTGAATCCGGATCTGTCTTATGATGAGGAACCAGTGAGGGTTCTGGATGTGAGCAGTAAAATTCTTCGTGGCAAGACGATAGAACTTGTGAAGGTGTTGTGGCGACACCGAGGGGTTGAGGAGGCCACGTGGGAAAGCAAGGCGGACATGCTGAAGCAGTTTCCGCACCTTTTTCCTTCAGGTAAAATTTCGAGGACGAAATTTCCTAAGTGGGGGAGAGTTGTAACGCCCTGGTTTTGGGCCTAGATGTTTTAGACATCAGATCAGACCAATCGAGAATGGTTCAAATCGAGTAAGGTGATTTAAGGAAATCAAGGATCGGGATAGGATAAAAATGTGCTAAAAGTTGCTAAAATCCTCTAAAAATATGTTTAATAGGTTGGTCAAATCAATTTTACAAAAAGGGTTTCGGGAATGGGACATTTCGAGTAGTGACCAAATTGTAAAGTTTCAAAACTGTGGAAAATGTGATTTTTAAAGGAGAAGCCAAATTCTTAGAATCTTTAGGGGGCTTTATGGCAATTTAACCTTTCCTTAATATGACATGTGTTTAAAAAGATGACTTAATTAAATAGCTTTAATTAGTTTTATTTTAATTAATTAACAAAGTGGTATTGTGAGAATTCCAATCACGTAACTACCATCTTCTTCTCATTTTCAGCCAAACACTATTTTCATTCATTTCTCTCCTGAATTCTCTTCTCCCAAACACTCTTTTAATAATTCCTAATCAATTTTCAAGAGATCCTTTCAAGTTCTTCAAGATTTTGCTAAAGAAAACTTGTCATTCATTGAGGGAAGCAAGAATTGGAGATAAATCTCATCCTCAACCTCTAATCAAAGTTCTTTATTGAAATTCCCAAGATATTTGGCTTCTAAATAATGTTTTTGGTTGAGTTTTCATTATAGTTTTTATTTGAGATCAAAATCTTGTAAAAATATGGTTGAAATCTTAATTTTCGGACTTGTTTTGTTAAGCTCTGTTATGGATTGTTTTTAATTGAGTTTTAAGTTTGTTAATATGTTGAAATGAAGTTTTGATAACATAGATCCCGAAATCCTTGAGTTTCTTGTTAGCTTTGAGTGGGTTTTTGAGGTGAAATGGTGGAATCTTGCTTGCTGGAGGTATAAGGATGGGTTAGGTTGTTTATTAGATGTGTTTTGATGTTTATAATGGGTTGGAAGTGATATATGTTGGCTGGGTTTGGTTTAGGAAGCAATCGATTGAGTTTTCGGTTGTTTCAGTTGGGCAAATTGGTGTAGTTTGGGTGAGCAACGAGTTTGTGAATTGTTGATGGTGTTGAAATGCATTTTAATGCATTTGGATCTATGTTTTGATGATGTGAAAACAAGGGATCTTGATCCGGGAGCAAACGAGGGATTGTTGGAGGCTCCGGATGAGTGATTATCATGTCGGCGAGCAAGGCTTCGCGTATCAGTGAGTGGAAATGGATTTTCCAGCTTTGCAACACCTTAAGCGTGGTCTTGGGAGCTTAGTGTAAGTTTGAAACACTTAGCTAAGCTCCAGAGTAAGTGATTCGGAAGTCTCTCTCGGAAGTGTGCTATGTTTTGATGAAAATGCACTTGAGTTATATGTGGTTTTGATTAATTTTTTAAAGCATGTTTTAAGCATGGTTAATGCTGGATTTTAATGTCATTGTGTTAATGATGCACTAGGTAAGTGATCCTTGGTTTTATGTGATTAATGCACATGATGTTAAGCATGGTTATGCTTGTGGTAATGATATTGTGTTTATGCTTTTAAAACAGTGGATTATTGATGTTAAGTGGTTATATTGGCAAGTGATGAAATTGGTATTTGGATCATGTAATTGGATATAGTTAGCCGGCTATAGGATTGGGTGCACCGTGAATAAAGTCGCCTTGGATGTCGAGGGATTGTGATTGTACCGTATACTCCATCCAAGTACCCTAATGATTGAGGTTAAGATCACAATGGTGGATGTTAATTCCGTGTGTGAATCTTGTGTTATGTGTCCCATGCTCTCGTTAGTTGAATTATACAACTACCGATGAGTGGTGTTGAGGGGGTTATGATTGTATCGTTATAATCCACCACGGGTGACATAACGATGGAGGGTTTCTCTCATGTGTGAGCCTTGTGTATTTCGGTAGTGTGTATGAAGCGCGTGGGACAACGCCTGTAATCCGCATATCCGATTGTGTCTTTGAGTTGGTTTTGATATGGTTTGAGAAATGATCACGTGCAATCCGATATAATGTTGTTACTAATGGTTTAAGCATGAGATGCTTGTGATTTATTCTAGAATGCATGTGATGCTTGATTAAGCATGAGCAAAGGTTAATTTGCTGTTCTAAATGATGCATACGAGCATGTGTTTTGAAAAGTGCATTGATGCCTTGTGAGGGCATGTTTTAAGCAAGGTCATGTGTTGATAAGTGGTGTTTTGCTGGTTTTATGAAATGCATTGATGAATGTTGTTTTAGTGTTTCCTCACTAAGCTTTATGCTTACGCTCACTTGTTTCATCAATGCAGAAAACTAGGCGTTTGAGGCAACGAGTAAGCAAGGAAATCCAAGCACTTTGGTCTAGCAAAGTATGTGGTTTTTCTTTGGTGTAATAAGAGGCAATGGGTGGGATTTCTATTCTTGGAAAATTTGAAGATGTTGTTATTTACCTTGATCATGTTTGGTTGTTTGTATTTGGTTTGGAAATGGCCTTTGGGGATTGAATTTTGTTTCAATGTTGGTTTTCGCTTTGTATGGCTTTGGAATACCAGGGAGCATGCCTATAGTATCAATGCTTGCATGATTAATGCCATGATTTAGCTTATGCTTCGTAAAGATGATCTTTGATGCTTAAACATGTTAATGTGTGTTATGGCATGATTTGGAATGTTTTCGGATGTGGAAAACTGAGTAAAACCAGCAAAATCTGTTGTTGCAGGGCAAGGCTTATCGGAACGCCCTTACATGTTTCGGAACAGACGTCTAAAATGGCCATGAGGTTTCAGAACGGGTAGGAACGTTCAGAACGATTTTGCTACAGGAAAGGGGTGTTTCGATTCGGGTTTCAAAACGCACCCGAGTATGGAAACGGTCAACCTAGTTTCGAAACGACCGTTCCGATACAGGGCCTTGGGTTTCGAAACACCTGACCGTTGAGTTTGAATTTGAATTGTTTCATGTTTCTGTTTCTTACGTTTTGGTCTTTGAGTTTTGTATGCTTAATTAAATTAGTTTGGATGATATGTTTATGATGAGATTTGACACGCTGGCTTCTTATATGCTTAATTTTGGTTCGGTAACTTTAAAACTTGTTTAGTCCTCAAATTTTTAGAAATTTACAAATTAGTCCCTAAAAGGACGATCGTATGCAATTGAACCCCTAAATGAGCCCCGTTCGCTGTGTCGCTTCCGCTAAATTGTTTTGCTATTCATATAGGTTAATAATGTGCATCTAGAAAAGTTAAAAAGAAAAAAGGGTCATCAATCAAGGTTGACTTTCACGAGTTGACTTTGGTTTTCCCCTTGTAATCTTCTTAATTCGGGTCGGACGTCTTGGCCGGGATAAAGGGGTTACAGGGATAGTGAGACTGTGGGCATGGATTTTGTTACAGTGTATAGAGAGTTTCTACGATATCTTCATCATTCTGAGGGTGTCAGGAGACCCATATCTACTGAGTTTTTAGCTGCCAGATTGACTATGTTCCACGAGAAGACGAGTAGAAATCCGGCTGATGTAGAGTACTGGCTGAAGTAGCTTCAGCAATTGTTTGTTGAGATGGATTATCCTACCGATCGGAAGCTTAGGGCTGTTGTATCCTTGTCGTAGGGTGAAGCCCAGAATTGGTGGGAGGTTGAAGAGCATGTTATTCTAGTCAGTCAGATCTTTTGGGACCATTTTCGACAGGCATTTCGTGATCGTTATGTTGGGGCTGAGTATATAGCAAAGCGCGGAGATGATTTCATGAATTTGAAGCAGAATGACATGTCCGTGAATGATTACGAGATTAGTGACCACTGAAAAGGATAAATGTGACTGGTTTCTGAAAGGGTTGTGCCTTATGATTAAAGACGATATTGCTCTGCATATGAACAAAGAGTACAAGGAGATTACTCCACGGGCTAGGACTGCTGAACAGAATGAGGTTGAGTTGAAACAACTTGAGTCTCAGGGTATTGATCGAGGTAAGAGGTCAGTGACTATGGCAGTTCAGCACAATCAGGGGAATCAGTCTAAGAAGAGAACAAGAGATGAGTCAGATCATCAGAGTTGTTCGAGAGCTAGACCAGTGACTTCTACTGTTCCGACCGCTAGTGCTGGGGGTTTGACTAGTACTCGTGGGGTGCCACAATGTTCCTTTTGTAAGAAATGACATCCGAGCGAGTGTAGGAGACAAACTGGGGCTTCTTTCAGATGTGGTTCCTTTGAGCATCTTTTCAGATATTGTCCGCTTTCACCTCCATCAGCTTATACTTCTAATCAGTCTCACGCATTAGTACAGACTCCCACCAGGTGGAGAGAATATGGTAGATCTGGTACTTCGGGTTCTTCTAGTAGAGGTAGGCCTGCTCAGAGTAGAGGATCAGCTGGAACAGGGGAGAGACATCCATGGATATTTTACACTACCATGAGGCATGAGTATCGTGATAAGCCAGATGTTATTGCTGGTACTTTTTCCATTAATTCTAACTCTTATTTTGCATTGCTTGATAATGGTTTGACCTATTCGTTTGTTGTGAGTTCTGTATCTAGGGGACTTGAAATTTCTGTCGAGGATACTATTAGTGTTGTTACCGTACATAGTCCAATGTGTAATCCTGTTGAAGTTACTAAAGTGTACAAGAATTGTCCTCTTGAGATTTAAAGGAGATCTTTCCAGCTAATTTGATGGTGTTACCCTTTGGGGAGTTTGAAATTATTCTCGGTATAGGCTGGATATCTGCGCACCGAGTCACTCTAGACTATGAAAAGAAAAAGGAAATTCTGAGAACTTCTGATGATCGTGAGGTGATTCTTATTGAGGAGCGCAAAGGCTTTCTGCCTAATGTTATATCGGCTCTCAAAGCCGAGAAAATAATCAGGAAAGAGTCCATTGCTTATGTGTTAGATAAGATCTGTGTTGTGAGAGACTTTCCAAATGTTTTACTATAAGAATTGCGAGGGGTACCGCCGAAACGTGATGAGGTTGAGTTTGGCATTGTGGTTTATTTGGGTACATCTCATGTGTTTATGGCTCCTTACCGGATGGCACCGAAAGAACTTAAAGAGTTGAAAATAAAGTTGCAATAATTGCTAGATCGGGGTTTCATTCGACCCAGTGTTTCACCTTGGGGAGCTCCTGTTCTGTTTGTTAAGAAGAAGGATGGGACACTTCGACTCTGTATCGACTATCAGAAGTTGAACAAGCTGATGATCAAGAACAAGTATCCCCTTCCTCACATTGATGATCTCTTTGATTAGTTCTATGGAGCTACGATATTTTCTAAGATAGACCTGAGATCTGGTTACTACCAACACAAGGTTAAGGATTCTGATGTGTTCAAAACAAATTTCTGGACACGTTATAGTCATTACGAGTTTCTTGTAATGCCTTTCTGATTGACTAATGCCCTTGCCGCATTTATGAACATGATGAACATGGTGTTTCAACCTTATCTTGTCCAGTTTGTTATGGTATTTATAGATGATATTCTGGTATATTCCAAATCTGAGGCTAAACATGAGGAACATCTCCGGATTGTATTACAGACTCTGTGAGAGAACAATTGTATGCTAAATTTAGCAAGTGTAAATTTTGGCTTTCAGAGGTTATGTTTTTGGGCATATAGTTTCTGTCGATGGTATTCAGGTTGATTCGAAGAAAATTGAAGCTATTATGAGTTGGAAGCAGCCCAAGAATGTTCTTGAGGTTCGAAGCTTCTTGAGTTTAGCTGGCTATTATCGGAGGTTTGTTGAGGGTTTCTCTACTATTGCAGCTCCATTGACTAAGCTTTTGAGGAAGGATGTTCCATTTTTCTGGACTAAGGCTCAGCAGTCTAGGTTTGAGAAGCTTAAGACCGTGTTGACTGAAGCACCGATTTTGACTCAGTCTGAGTCTGGTAATGCTTATATCGTTTACAGTGATGCTTCTTACATCGGACTGAGATGTGTTCTGATGCAGGATGGGAAGGTATTGGCTTATGCGTCCCGATAGTTGAAACCGCATGAGTGTAACTATCCTACCCATGATCTTGAGTTTGTTGCCGTGATCTTTTCTCTTAAAATCTGGAGACATTATCTCTATGGAGAGAAGTGTTATATCTACACAGACCATAAGAGTCTGAAATATCTCCTCACCCAGAAGGAGCTTAATCTGAGACAACATCGTTGGTTAGAACTTCTCAAGGGTTATGAATGTGAGATTGAGTATCATCCAGGCAAGGCTAATGTTGTTGACAACGCCTTAAGTCATAACGCCATTTCATATTTGAGAGCTCTATTTGCCCATATGAGTTTGTATAATGCTGGCAATCTTTTCGCAGAACTTTAGGTTATTTCTACTCTGATTTCTGATATTCGAGCTGAACAATATCATCTGTTTTTTGATGCACCGTATGAGAGAGTTTGAAGATGGTATATCTCAGGATTTTTCTATTGATCAGGATGGTGTTCTATGTTTCCGAGGTCCGTATTGTATTATGAGGAATTTTGGGTTGAAATAGGTTATTCTTCGTGAGGCCCATGATCGTCCTTATTCTATGCATCCTGGTGGTGATAGGATGTATAAGAATCTTGGAGAGAGATACTGGTGGAAAGGTCTCAAGTGTGATGTCATCAGATTTGTCTCGAAGTGTTTGACTTGTTAGAAAGTGAAAGTAGAGCATCAAAGGCTGTTTGGGTTACTTCAGAATATTGAGATTCCTCAGTGGAAGTGGGAGCGTGTGACTATGGATTTTTTTACTGGACCTCCTTTGACTCTGTCCGCTCACTTTATTCATGATCGAGTTGATTATTCTTTGCGCATTTTGGCTCGGCTCTATATTTCAGAGATTGTTCGACTTCATGGGGTACCGTTGTCTATTTTTTCTGATAGAGATCCAAGGTTTACAACGAAATTTTGGGATTCTCTTTATACCGCTCTGGGTACTCGATTGAACTTCAGTATATCTTATCATCCGCAGACTGATGGTAAGTCCGATCGCGTGATTTAGATTCTTGAGGATATGGTGAGGGGTTGTGTTCTTGATTACGGAGGCAGCTGGGAAGATTTCTTACCGCTTTCAGAGTTTGCCAACAATAACAGTTATCGGGCCAGTATCTAGATGGCACCGTTTGAGGCTCTGTATGGGCGATAGTGTTGTACACCTATTGGCTGGATTGAGCATAATGAGCATAGATTGATGGGACCCGATATTGTTTATGAGGCTTAGCAGACTGTCAGATTGATTCGGGATCGTCTTAAGGCTACTTTTGATAAATAGAAGTCTTATGCTGATTTGAGACGCCGGGATATTGAGTATGGTGTGGGAGATGAGGTTTTCTTGAACGCATCTCCGTGAAGGAAGGTACTTCATTTTTGTTAGAAAGGGAAACTGAGTCCTCGTTTCATTGACCCTTATCGGATTATTTGTCGAGTTGGACCCATTGCCTATCAGCTTAAGTTACCACCTGAGCTTCAGCGTATTCATGATGTCTTCCATGTCTCTGTGTTGAGACGTTATCATGCTGATCCCTCGCATATTATTCCCGCAGAGGAAATAGAGATTCGTCCTGACTTACGTTTTGAGGAGGAGCCTATTGAGATTCTAGCTCAGAACACGAAGGTACTCAGGAGAAAGACCATTAAGATGGTCAAAGTCTTGTGGTGCGATCGTAGTCTTGATGAGCCTACATGGGAGCCCAAGGCCATTGTTAGAGCTCAATACTCGCATCTTTTTTATCCAGGTAAATTTCGAGGCCGAAATTTCTTTTATTAGGGGAGAGTTGTAACACCCCAAAATTTTCCCCAAATTAAAACACTAAATTGATTTAATCCTTAACTCGAAACCCTAAAAATTTTGGAATTTTGTTTTGGAAGCCTAGGATAATTTAAGGACTTAATTGGAAAAAGTTAGAACTTTGATGGCGTTTTTGTAAAACAGGTAAAAGTATAAACCCTTACTACGTAATTTACCCAATAGTTAGGGTATATATTTATGTTTTTAAGCTTAGGGTTCGTTTTTCTCTATTTTGGTTACAGCGGCACCCCTTCATCCATATCACTCTCAATCTCGTTCAAACCAAACCCCTTACCGTTCCGATCACTCTCCAATTAAGGGCCTAACGTCAACCATTGGTCGATCCGTGATCACCAAGTTGTTCCACATGGCCACGCGAACAAAATCCACCCCTTCATTCTTCCCAGTCGACGTCTGTTCACTTGGAAATCATCCAAACACCCTTCGAAATCTCTGGTGCCACCGCCCTTCTACTTTATCTTCTTCATTTTTTTATTTTGGGGGGGGGGGTAAGGTTTTGGTCGAATTTCAGGTTGATTTAGGTTTCATCGTGAGTTTAATCTCATTTTTGGTTGAATCTGGTCAGAAAATGAGCCTTTGTGGTCACTAGATTTTGACATCGATGACTGGCGTCGTCTAGGGTGGAAACCCTAGGTTATCAGATTGCAAAGTGTGGTGAGTGGGGGGGGATTCTCGTGCCAGTGTGTGTAATTGGGTTAAACCCAAAGCATACGTGAGCTCAGGAGAGTGAAAGGCCAATTATGAACCGAGCCCAAGTGAGGTAGAAGCCCGAACCAATTTTATAAGCCTGGACCAGGTCAGTGAACCGAACCCATCGAACCAGACCGAATCGGTTGAACTAGACCGCCATTGACCCTTGACTGTTGACCGCTAACCGTTGTTGGCCGTTGACTTTTTCAGTCAAAGTCAACTTTACATTTTTCGACGTCCTGATTCCAAATTCGCAGCCTGTTTTCCCAAATTCAAACCTGAAAGACCATTTTGCAATTTACATTTAATTGTATTTAGTATTTTGAGAATTGTGTATATTAGAATCCAATTCTAATTGTATTTAGTATTTTCAGGCGACGTTGATTCGGAAACTGAGATCTTACCTCCTCCTCCACCTGGTCAACCTCCTGCAGCTCAGCCTGCGAGTTCCACGCGTACATGTAATTGTTTAGCTTATGTACCTTAGTTTTGTGGCATAGTTGGGAAATTTTATTTATGGTTACCCTTGTAGGTGTCAATTCTGTTCAACCCGCTACTAGATCTGAGCGTGGGAGACATCATCATCGACGTTGAGCTTTTTGCTGTCTAAGGTGTGTTCTCTTCTAGTGCTACATATTATGTGCCTTATGTTTGTATGTAATCATTATATGTTATGGTTTTTGATGTAATGACTATGACTTGTGATATATGCCATGATCTATCTAACTTATGTTTTGTTACATGCTTGTATGATACCATGCCATGCATCATACATCAGAATCGGAATAACGAATTAATATCAGAATATTGTAACACCCCAAAATCCAGTTTAGTCGGAATTGAGTTTCGGTAATTGGAAATTTTGTATCGATAAAGTCTAAATATAGTATTGGCTAGCTAATCATTGATATTGGACTCCAACTAAGTTAAATTATTGTTATTGGATCCTATTGAATAGTATCAAGATTTAATCAGCGATTAAATTGAGGAAAATGCAAGTTGGAGAGCAAAACCATAGTGCGGTGAGAGTTGAGAGACTAATATTACGATGAGCCCCTCCTTAATTAAAATCCCACCTACGTGGGATAGTCTGGGAGCTTTCCTTCAATTGAAGGAAAGCTAAATAGCTTAAAATGTATGTAAAACAAGAAAAATAGCAAAAAGAGAACTTACCCGATTACTAAGTCAAACAAATACCTCTCCAAAACTCTTCATCGTCTCCTACCTAAGCAAGCACCTCCATTGGAGCTAGCTTCAAGCTTCGTTTTTCTTCGAATTATTGTTATCAAATCATTGCTATTGATCGGGTAAGCTATATTCCTTAATCGGTTATTGGGTTCCATGGATGTTTTGAGTTTAATCCTAAGGTAGGGTTTTGACCATCCATGGATATCCCATTGTTGTCATCTATATTGGGATCGGAGATCGATCTCGATATTGTTATATTGATTTTGATATCATATTATCGATTCTAATAGTCTCTCTATTGATTTCCTAGCTCAAGACAAAGAAAAGGAACATCTATCAAAGTCACCAAAGGCTAGGAACAAGAGAGTTTTCATCTGAGAGCCGTAGGAGCCGTAAAGAAATCATCGGATATTGATATTGATATTGACATTAAAACATAGCATATTGATAATGAAACATGGTTGCTATTGATAATATTGAAATCATTGGTCATTGAAATTCTCATTGAACATTGAATATGGATACAAACATTGAAACCTTGGATTTGAATGGACAATGGATACTATTGGCATGCCATAGAATTCATGAGCTTAGTGTACGAGTGGACTACTGTCCTAAGGCTACGGCCTATATTGATTTGGCGAGGTGGAGGGATGTGTATTAATATTGGTCATATTTGCGAGGCTGAGGGACTAGACCATTCATATATTTGGCGAGGCGAAGGAATTCATGTATCCACTATCTTGATTCAATCCAAGGGTTAATGATGAAATTAATATGTTAAACATTGTACATTGATTCATAGTATTGACATTGATGAGCATGAGAACATATATATAAATACTTGCTACATTGTTGTTCATATTGTTTATGACTACCTCACTAGGCAATGTATGCATAACATATCTCATCTCATGCATTTCAGGTTGAAAGATCGTGTGGTTGAAGATCGGTTAGTCAAGGCAGGACAAGTCACTACAAGCTCTAGAGTACTGTATTTTGACCGTATAAACTTCTAGGAAGGTGGAAAAGTAGTCGAACTAGTCGTTTATGCTTATTTTGATATGTTGTGAGATGCCTATGTTGAAATGTGGTTGATGGCCCTAAATGGCCTTTTGGTTTTGGCTTAAAGTGGTATAAAGTTGCAATTTTAGCTCATAAAGGTCAAAACATGGTAAACATATTCGTATGTTCATGAAATTTGGCATGCTAGTAGTTTATATCATTGAAATGTTGTGTGTAAAGTATCATTACATTTGAACATCGTTTGGTAGGTCAATTCGATTAAAAACCAGCAAAAATCTGTCATTACAGGTTAGGCCGTATCGATACGGTTGATGGCATATCAATACGGTTAAGAAAAATTGGACTTTAAGAACAAGGCGTATCGATATGGTTTGAGGCCGTACCGGAACATTTTGCTACTAGAATTCACTGTTTCAATACGAGTCTATAGCGCATCAAAACATGTCAAAGTCAAGGCCAAAGGAAGTCAACCCGTATCGATACGAGGCTTGCCTGTATCGATACAGTTTAATAAGCAAAGTCAACTATGTTTGACACTCGTACAACCATTTCGAAACAGTCCTAAGGTGTTTTGGTACAGGGGTAGTTAAGTTAGTTAAAGGCATAATTTGATAGTTTGCAATGTTCACAGATTAGTCACTGAATTTTGAATGAGTAAATGATATCTGAATTGTATGAATCTTTACAGGTCTGTTAATATAGTATTGAATTTCATTGTGGTATCACTAAATGCATCGAAGGACCTCCAATTAATCGAATTTACAATTTGGTCCCTAAAACTTGTAATAGTTAAGAATTAGCCCCGATTGATTAATTATTGCTTCATAAGGATTTATTGGTCTAAGATGCATTGTGGTAATGTGTTGTTATATATTATTGTTTTAAATGTTGATAATAAAATAAAATTTTATTGCACCGATCACTATATTATCCATCGGTATCACCATTCGACCCGGTTCTCAACCAGACCGGGAAGGTGGTGTTACATTTGTGGTATCATAGCTAGAGTTTAGTCGATTCTAGGACTATACCGTAGCTTGATGCATTGTTATTGTGTTACTTTGCCACATAGGAGTTATATATTGCATATACTATGACTTGTCGACTAACCTGATCTTTCATATAGATATGTTTAAAACTAATGAAGCTCACATCGACGAGCTTGCCAATGGCTCCTCGACACATGGCGAGGAGATTAGAGGAGGAAATCCTCCTAATCCACCGCAACCGCAGGATCCTCCTACTCAGGGTACCGAACCTGTAGTACCTACCGCTCAGGCCGAATGTTACAAGAACATGGCTGACATGTTCTAGCTGTTTATGACTGCTACGAGGGCTGAACAAGTCATGCAACATATCGCCCTTATTGTCCATTACACTCGAGCACCCATTGATAAGATCTCACAGTATCGAGCTTACACCATTACTGGACAAGATGACGACAATCCTAAAGTTGCCGAATATTGGTTGGACAACACTTTGCAGATCTTAGATAAGCAACTTCAGTGCTCATATGAGCATAAACTCGAGTGTGCCATCACGTTGCTGGATGTTGAGGCACTTCACTAGTGGGAAACTACCATACTGACGATCTCTGAAGATGCTGTGACTTTGGAGTTATTTCTTAATGAATTCCGCAAGAAATATATCAGTGAGTTTTACCTTGCTGAGAAGCGAAGTATCTTCCTCCACCTCAAACAAGGTGGGCGACCGATCGAACAATACATCCATGATTTCTGCAAGTACTATAGTTATGGTTCTGAGTATATAAAGAAGGAGAAAGAGAAGTGTCGGATGTTCATTGCAGGGCTCAATGATGAACTATGCCCTATGTTTACTACACTAAGTATTTCTGATTTCTAAGACCTCGTGAATCGAGTTAAGGCTACCGAAGCTGCTCAGAAAACTAAACGAGCTAGTGGTTCTGGAAAGTCTAAGAAGAGGTTCAGGGATAATTCTCAACCTATGAGATGGAATAAGAAAGGGAGATATCAAGGCCCCAAGCAGAATGTCTATCCACAACCCTCCCATTTTGGAAAAAAATGAGAGGCCTTAGTATGTGATGCAGTCCTTTCCTAAGGTTGCGTCTGTTGATAGCACCAATTGTAACATCCCAATTTTGGGCTTAGAAGTTTAGGGTCTGAACCGGACAGGTCTGACAAACGGTTCGAATATAAAAGGAGGTTTTAAGGAGCGCCTAGTTCGGGATGCTTTAAAAATATGGAAAAATATCTAAAAATCCTCATTTAATATATATAAGAGAGTGGTGAAATCAATTTTACAAAATAAAGTTTGGAAATACTACATTTCGGTGTAGTGACCAAATTGCGATTTTTGCAAAGTTTAGTAGTGATTGTTTTGTAAAGGATTGAAACTTTGAATCTTTAAGGAACTAATTACCCAAAATGTTTTTCTCCAGATTTTTCCTTAATTTGGGTGATTTAATTAATGTTTTAATTAAATAAAAGGAAAGGAAAACTACTTTTTAACTTTCATAAATTCCTTTAATTTTCTCTCATTCCTTTTTCTCTCAAAATCCCATCATCCAAACACCTTTTCTCCAGAAACTTTCACATTGTTTTTCACTTCAATTGATGAGATTTCCATCATTCGTTAGTTCCTAATCAATCTTGCATCAAATCCTTTTGATTTCCACATTGAATTTTCATGGAATTTGGCCCAAATCAAGGAGAAATCATCATTTAGAGGTAAGATTGTCCTTCTTCTCTAAATACTCAATTCTTTACTGAAATTCCCAAGTTGTCAATCCTTTATTAAAGTTTTATAAATGGTTTTAATGTTAGAAACAAGATATTGGCTTAAAACTCAAGATTTTGGAAGAGATCTTGAAGATTTTTGTTGTAATTGATTGGGCTCTATTTTGAGACAGTTTTCTAATGTATTTTGGATGTTAAATGATGTTAGAAATGAGGTTTTATCAATCCAATCCCGAATAGGTTGTGTTTCCTAAGTTTTTGCTTATGAAGATGGTGGTTTTTGAGGTGTTTTTGGTGTTCTGTTATAGCTGGAGGTATAAGGACGGGTTTAGGTTTGTTTTAGAGGTTTATTGATGTTTAGAAATGTTTAGAAGTGATGGATCTTGGCTGGGTTAAGTTGTGGAAGAGTTTGGAGGTGATTTCGATTGTGTTTGGTAGCCGAAATGTTGAGTTTAGGTAGAGCAGCGAGTTTTGGAATGCTGGATGAAGATTTCAATGCATGATCATTCATTAATCCTCCGCTTTGATGTGTTTAAAATAGGGGAGACATCTTCGGACACTTTTGATGTTGATCTGAAGGCTTAATTGGCATTTCGGCAAGCAAGCGAAACGAAATCGGTGAGTGCGATTGGGTTAGAAGGCCATGAGGACAAAAATACAAGGTTTGGGGATTTAGGAGAGGTTTGAAACACCTTCCTAGATCCGGAAGTAAGTATGGCTTGATTTGATCTCTCTAAAGTGGTGTTTGCCCCTAAAATGCTTTTACATGCTCATGGTTTGAGATTGTTAAATTCTTACCGTTTTTATGCATGTTTTAGAGCATGAGATTATGCTTGTAGAGATGTCATGAGATGGCATGTTGCATTGAATAGATTTGAG
Organism: Hibiscus trionum; assembly: GCA_030270665.1. Classification (NCBI taxonomy): domain Eukaryota; kingdom Viridiplantae; phylum Streptophyta; class Magnoliopsida; order Malvales; family Malvaceae; genus Hibiscus; species Hibiscus trionum. The sequence goes on along the minus strand of BSYR01000026.1, from coordinate 30,055,437 downwards.
CTTTTTTCTTAAAGCAAAGTATGATTTATGATTCGTAATGTGGTGAGAAAACCTTTGAGTTATTTTGCATGAAAAACAGTAGGTGTGATGATGTTTTAACACTTTATATTGGCATAGATGTTGAGAAACTTACCAGATATAATTGATCGATCAATAAGATGAGAGTGCACTATAAACTAAAAATTCGTACGTGCTCTTTGGTTAAGCCAAAGGGAGATATTTCCGATGATGGGCATTCCATCGGGTAGGACTTGGTGAAATATCCAAGCTTTGTGGCGATGACAGATTCCGCCATGTTAGTATGGTGATGAGAGATTCCACCGGAAGTTGTGTTGCTAGACAAGTGAATACGGTGATGTGAGATTCCACCGGAAGAGTCTAGTGTAGAAATGTGTCCGCATACCCGAGTATTAATGAGATGCTAAATGCCAATATAAATGATGAAATGGTTTTTGTTACACATGTACCTTTGATGTAATGATTTATGCTATGAGATATGCATATGTGTTTTCTTTAGAAATGCTTTGGCAATTCAAGCATGTGAATGACCTTGCCATGAGATTTGCATTGGTTTTAATGCATGAGATAGAATGAGGGTATATGTGTTTTCAATGAGTTGCTTGAAAGTTTTCCAAGCATGAGAAAGAGATGAGCATGTGGTTTAAAAGCTTTGATGAAAGTGTTTTCTAAATATGCATTATTGTGTTGGTTTTACTTAGAGCATGCCTCACTAAGCATTTGTGCTTACGCTCTCTTTTACCAATAATGTAGATAATTGAGGTATTTTGGGTAGCAAGGAAGCTAAGTTCATCCAAGGAAGTTCAAGCTAACGTATGGTGAAGTTTTCATACACTATTAGTTTTGATAAGTCGGCAATGGGAACCTAAGATTTGTTTTGAGAGATGTATTAAACTCCCTAAGGTTGTGGCATGTTTGCCTTGTTTGGTTTGAATTGTAAATGGCCTTACATGCTTAATTTGAAGTTTGTCTGCCTATTTAGTTTTGATAATAGGAAGCATGCCTCTAGACTTGTGAGATTTCATGTTTGATGATATGAATGTGTTAGGGTGTCCTAAATATGTACCATATATGTATGTTGACTTATTGACATGATTAGAGGGTCATTGGGATGTGTTTGAATGAGTTTATGCATGAAAAACCAGTATAGTGTTTCGAAACGGGGGCCTGAAATGGCCTTCGTGTTTCGAAACGCTAAGGGATGTTTCGAAATGATTTGGCTACTGGAATGCCTTGTTTCGGAACCAGTCTCGGAACCTACCCGCGTATCGGAATGCTCAACGCCGTTTCGATCCACGTTTCGATACAACAGGTGGAAGTTTCGAAACAGGTGACCGTTGGGCACTGATTTGAATGGTGCTGAAGTTTGCAAGCTTTACATTTTAGTCCCAAATGTTGAAGATGCGATTGCCTGAGTTTGAGATGTTCTTTTAAGATGAAATTTGGAAGAGAAGCATGTAATGTGACTAATTTCATATTGATAACATTAAAATCAGTAAAGACCTTCTAATTTAGAGAAATTACATTTTGGTCCCTAAACTTATTATAAGTGCAATTGAGTCCCTGTTTGTTATTCGATCGTTGTGCCTTTCTCAAATATGTTTTATGAGTACTCACTTAGGGTTAATGTGCATCTAGACAAGATTAAAAAGAAAAAAAAGGGTTGTGAATCAAGGTTGACTTTTAGGTTGACTTTGGTTTTCCCGTGTAATCTTCGTAGTTCGGGTCAACCGTCTAGGCTGGGCTAAGGGGGTTACACCAGAGGTTCAAATCGAGGATACCAAAATCTAGTTTGCAATTATTCTCAGAATAGGCACCCAACGTGTCAATGTTGTAAGCAGACTGGAGCCTGTTACTACTGTGGTGAGCAGGGTCACTGTAACACCCCAAATTTGGGTCTAGATGTTTTAGAGTCCGAATCGGACCGGTCGAGAACGGTTCAAATCCTAAAGGGAGGTTTAGGGAACACCTAGTTCAAGACTCTTTAAAAAAATGGAAAAATATCTAAAAATTCTCATTTATTATATGAATGATTATGGTTAGATAAATTTTACAAAATAAGGTTTGGAAATACTACATTTCGGTGTAGTGACCAAATTGCAGTTTTTGCAAAAGTTAAATAGTGACTGTTTTGTAAAGGATGGAAACTTTGAATCTTTAAGAAGCTAATTTTACCAAAATGCTTTTAATCATATTTCTTCTTAATTTGGGTGATTTTATTAATGTTTTAATTAAAGGAAATAAAGGTTAATTAGAAGGAAAACTATCTTTGACTTTTCATAACTACCTTTCATCAATTTTCTCTCATTTCATTTTCTCTCAATTTCTTTTCAGCCAAACACATTTCCTCCAGCAATTATCCTTTGATTTTCATTCCTTTTGATGAGATTTCAATCTCCTTTTGATTCCTAATCTTTTCCACATCAAAACCTATTGTTTTTACATTGGATTTTCAAGAAAACTTGCCCAATTCAAGGAGAAATCAACCATTAGAGGTAAGCTTCGTCCTTCTCCTCTAATGGTCAGTTCTTTACTGAAATTCCCAACTTATCAATCCTTTGTTAATGATTTTTGAGTTGCATTAATGTTAGAAACAAGAAATTGTCTTAAAACTCAAGGTTTTTGGAGAGATCTTGATGATTTTCGTGGTTGATGGTTAGACTCTGTTTTGAGGTTGTTTTCTAATGTATTTTCGATGTTAATTGATGTTATAAATGAGGTTTTATCAAACAAATCCCGAATTGGCTTGGATTCCTAAGTTTTGTATGCTAGAATGGTGGTTTTTGGGGTGGTTTTGGTGTTCTGTCATAGCTGGAGGTATAAGGACGAGTTTGTGGTGATTTTTGATGTTGATTGATGTTTAGAAATGATTAGAAGTGGTAGATCTTCGCTAGGCTTTGTTTTGGAAGAGGTTGGAGATGATTTCGGTTGTGTTTGGCAGCCGAAATGAGGTGCTTGAGTAGAGCAGGGAGTTTAGGTGTATGTCTGATGATTTCAATGCATGATGATGCATTAATCCTCTGCTCTTATGTGTTATAAACAGGGGAGACATCTTCAGACGCCTTTGGTATTGATCCGGGAGCCTAAATAGCGTTTCGGCTAGCAAGCGAAACGTAATTGGTGAGTGCGAATGGTTTAGAAGTCATTGAGTGACAAGAAACATGGCTGGGGATTTAGGAAAGGTTTGAAACACCTTCCTTAGTCCGAAAATAAGTATTGGCTAGATTGCTCTCTTAAATGTGGTGGTTGCCCCTAAAATGTTTTACATGCTCATGGTTTGAGATAGATAAATTCCTACTGTTTTTATGCATGATTTATAGCATGAGATGATGCTTGAGATGATTTCATTAAATAACATTTTGCATTGATGAGTTTTGAGCTCTTGTTTTAAAGCATGTCAAATGTTATGGTTTTGAAATGAGAATGATTTGAGAAATGTTGCATGAAAAGCAGTAGGTGAGATGATGTTTTGACATAATATATTGGCATAGATGTTGAGATACTTACCGGATATAGTTGATCGATCAATAGGATGAGAGTGCACTATAAACTAAAATTTCGTACATGCTCTTTGGTTAATCCAAAGGGAGAGAACCGATGATGGGCATTCCATCGGGTAGGACTTGGTGAAATACCCAAGCTTTGTGGCGATGAGAGATTCCGCCATGTGAGTACAGTGATGTGAGATTCCACTGGAAACTATGTTACTAGACATGTGAGTACGGTGATGTGAGTTTCCACCGGAAGCGTCTAGTGGTTTGAGAATGATGTCTGCATATCCGAGTAATAATGAGATGTGAAATGCCAATATAATATATGAAAATGCTTTTGATTCACATGTACCTTTGATGAGATGATATATGCTATGATAAATGCATATGAGATTTGTATATGAAATGCTTTGGTTTTACAAGCATGAGTATGGCTTTGCCATGAGATTTGTATTGGTTTAAATGCATGAGATAGAATGGAGGTACATGTCTTTTCAATGAGAAGTTGCTTTGAAATGGTTTCCAAGCATGAGATAGAATGAGCATGTTGTGGAAAAAGCTTTTGTGTAAGTGTTTTCAAGAAATGCATATTGTGTTGGTTTTCTTTAGAGCATGCCTCACTAAGCAATTGTGCTTACGCTCTCTTTTACCAATAATACAGATAATTGAGGTGTTTTTGGGCAGCGAGAAGGTTAAGAACATCCAATGAAGTGCAAAACTCAAGTATGGTGATATTTTTATACACTTCAGTTTTGATATTTGCCAATGGGACTTCAAGGTAGTATTTGGGAGACGTGTTTGAACTCCCTAAGTTTGTGGCTTGTTTGTGATGGCCCTTATGAGTTGTAAATGGTCCTAAATGTTTGGTTTGTGGTTTGATGGCCTAAATTAGTTTTGTGACTAGGGAGCATGCCTTTAGATTGTATGTTTTTGTGTTTGATGCCATGCTCTAATTCAAGGGTCTTAAATATGTTCCTTAGTATCAAAATGCGTTGTTGGCATGATTTGATGCTCTTTGAGGCATTTTTGAATGGTTTAAAAGGTGAAAAACCAGAAATTTCTGCTGCCACTGGGCAAAGTGTATCGAAACACCCTCACATGGTCCGAAACGGGGGCCTGTAATGGCCATAGTGGCTCGGAACAGATGAAGCTGTTTTGAAACAGTTTTGCTACTGGTGAAGCCTGTTTCGATACCGGTCTCGGAACATACCCGAGTACCGAAACGGTCAACACCGTTTCGATACGGGCGTTTCGGTACGAAGGGTGGGTGTTCCGATATAGTTGACCGTTAGATATTGTTTTGAATTGTTTGATGTTTTCATGCTTTATATTTTAGTCGTGAATGTTGTGAATGCAATTGCTTGAACTTGGGATGTCTTTTTAACCTAAAATTTGACAGAGGAACATGTAACATGATTAATTACATATTGGTAAACCTAAAATCTGCAAAGTCCTTATAATTTCTAAAAATTACATTTTGGTCCCTAAACACGTAATTTGTGCAATTTAGTCCCTAAAAGTTTTATGATCGTTGTGCCTTTCTCTTCCATGATTTGTGTGTCTTGACATAGACTTAATGTGCATCTAGACAAGATTAAAAAAAGGGTCGTTAATCAAGGTTTACTTTCGGGTTGACTTTGGTTTTCCCCGTGTAATCTTCGTGGTTCGGGTCAAGCGTCTAGGCCAGGCTAAGAGGGTTACATTTGTTGGTATCAGAGCCAGGTTATCGAATAATTGGGGCTTGGTATGTGGTTGTTGTATGTGATTATGTTTGATTATGACATTTCAGTGAAAGTATGGTGTATGAATAGTGATGTATGATTCAATTGAGATGATTTTGTGATGCTATGCTATGTTTGGAGTGTGGTTGGGGATCCCATTGCCATATCATTAATAATGAGAAGAAATGGTTTCAAAAATGAGCTTGAGTACTTGGATTACTTACCTTGTTATGCCTAATTGTGTTTGTTGCATTTTTGTGAGTGCATTGTTTTTATTATGGGGCCACGTAGAGAGCTGAGAATCAATACTCGTTCCATGGCTGAGAATGAGAACGTGGAGAATGCTGAGGATTTACCTCCTCCTCCCCCTGGTGGACCACCTGGTGGTGGTGGAGCTGGGTCTGGTGCTGCTGGAGTTGGTGCTGGGGTTGTTGGACTCGAGGGAGTTTAGGGGCAAGCTGCTCTTGATATGACCATGCTGATACAGGCTATTGTTGGAGCTTTCCAGGCTGCAGTAGCTGGAGCTCATGGAGCTGCACCTCAGGATGGTGCTAATGTTAGATTGCCATTGGAGCGCCTCTGCAGTCTAGGAGGGACTGAGTTTAGAGGTTTGTCACCGGAAGGATCTGAGTCTTGGTTGGAGAGCACCAAGAGGATTCTTAGTCAGTTTAACTGCAACAATGTCCAGAAGCAGGGATGCATTGTGTCACTACTGCATGGTGATGCATATACGTGGTGGACGACCATTATCTCTGGAATGGAGGATGATGAGATGACTTGGACATTCTTCTTGAATGCGTTCAAGGGGAAATATCTGGGGGTTCGCTACCTCGATGAGAAGAAGAAGGAGTTTATGTCTCTTGTGCAACGGAACATGTCTGTGGCTGAATATGAGATTCATTTTGTCCGCCTTAGCCAGTATGCACCTGAGCTAATTCCTAGCGAGAGGGAAAGGTGTGAACGATTTCGTTACGGGCTAGTGACGGATGTGAAAACATATATGCTTACAGCTGATTACACAGATTTCGATGTCTTGGTCACTAGAGCCAAGGACATTGAATTGAATCTTGGTTTGGCGAGCCGAGCAAGTGGATCTAGCTTGGGAAAGCGAGCTGCAGAACGCGATTACTGTAGAGATCGCAACAAGAGGCATAAGGATAGAAAGCCGCACTATGATGCTAGACGCGGGCGGTGGTAACCCTGGTAGAGGTAGGAGACACACTGTGAGTGTTGGGGTAACCTTGGGACATGCTGGAACTGTGGTAACCGAGGGCATATGAAGAAAGATTGTCCTCAGCCGCTGAGAGAGGGACATGCTTCGGTGAGAGCAGCTGAGCCACAGAGGGGTCGTGGGCGCAACCATGGTAATTTTCAGCGTAGAGATGAGGGTGGAAGGAATGTAGCGCATGTGGTGGTTGTCCAACCTGATGGTGGTGGTCAGGCTCGAGTGTATGCCCATCGTGAGGGAAGGAATGACACGGACGTGATCGCAAGTACCTTTACTTTGCAATCCTTGTCATTACTTTCTTTGATTGATTCTGGATCTACACACTCGTACATATTGCGTGAACATGCTCAAATGCTTGGTTTGCCTGTTGAGTCTTTGGATGTTGGTATGCGTGTGACTAGTTCCTTTGGTGAGACGGTTGTAACGAGAAAGTTGTATAGGAGATGTCCCTTAATGTTGCAAGATCATGTGTTTCTTGTTGATATTATAGAATTGCCATTTTGTGGTTTCGATGTAATCCTTGGCATGGATTGTCTTATTGAGCATAGAGCTGTTGTGGATTTCGAAAGCAAGCGAGTTTCGTTGAAACTTGCGGATGATTATGAGGTGGTGGTGGTGGGAGTAAATGTGAAATTTCTTGCCGATGTGGTTTCTACATTGGAATCGAGCCGGATGTTGCGGCAAGGTTGCGAGGCTTACCTAGCCTTTGTTATGAATCCTAGCTCAAAGGAGGTGCGCGTTCAGGATATACAGATCGTGTGTGAGTTCCCTGGAGTGTTTCTGGAAGAATTACCTGGTTCGTCGCCTAGTCGAGAGGTTGAGTTTGAAATTGAGTTGTATGAGAACACACCTCTCGTGTCCATTACTCCCTATCGTACGACAGCAAAGGAGTTGAAGACGCAACTTCAGGAGTTGCTTGATCGTGGCTTTATTCGGCCTAGTGTATCACCTTGGGATGCACATGTCTTGTTTGTTAAAAAGAAATATGGCACGATGAGAATGTGCATCAATTATCGTCAGTTAAATAAGTTGACCGTCAAGAACAAGTATCCTTTGCTAAGGATTGATGATCTTTTTGATCAGTTTCGGGGAGCGGCTGTGTTTTCAAAGATTGATCTGAGGTCAGGGTACTATCAGTTAAAGGTGAAGGATGTGGATGTGCCGAAAACAGCCTTTAGAACGAGGTATGGGCATTATGACTTCCTGGTGATGTCGTTTGGTTTGACGAATTCTCCTGCCGCTTTCATGGACATGATGAATAGGGTGTTCCATGAATTCTTGGACAAGTTCGTTGTGGTGTTCATCGATGATATCCTTGTGTACTCTCGTACTGGGGAGGAGCATGAAGGTTATTTGAGAATTGTTTTGCAAGCGCTTTTGGAAAATCAGTTTTATGCTAAGCTGAGCAAATGTGAGTTTTGGCTAAAGGAAGTTGTTTTCCTTGGTCATGGGGTTTCGGTTGAAGGGATTCGAGTTGATCCCCATAAGGTTGAGGCAGTGATGAATTGGAAGCCTCCTAAGTCTGTTCATAAGGCCCGTAGTTTTCTTGGGTTAGTAGGATACTATCGGAGGTTTGTGGATGGATTTTCTAAGATTGTTGCCCCTTTGACGAAGTTGTTGCAAAAAGATGTTAACTATGAGTGGACGGAAGAGAGACATCAAGCTTTTGAGAAGCTTAAAGTAGCTTTGACGCAAACTCTTATCCTGGTTCAACCTGAACCAGGGAAAGAGTTTGTGGTGTATAGTGACGCATCCTATGTTGGTTTGGGGTGTGAGCTAATGCAAGAGGGTAATGTGGTGGCTTATGCATCACGACAGTTGAAAGTGCATGAGCGCAATTATCCTACGCATGATGTAACACCCCAATTTTGGGCTTAGAGGTTTTGGGTTTGAATCGGGCCGGTCGAATTTCGGTTCGAATGTAAAAGGTGGTTTTAGGGAAAGCCTAGTTCGGGATGCATTAAAAATATGGAAAATATCTTAAAATCCTCTTTTATTATATATAAGAGAGTGGTGAAATCAATTTTACAAAATGAGGTTTCGGAATGTGACATTTCAAGTTAGTGACTAAAATGTAATTTTTGAAAAGTTGGTGACTATTTTAAAAAGGATTGAAACTTTGAATCTTTAAGGAGCTAATTTACCCAAGAAGAGTTCTCTCCAGATTTTACTTAATATTAACCATTTATTAAATGATATTTAATAAAAGGAAAAAGGGGAAATAGATATTTTTGAGTTCATAACTAACTTTTCTCAAAATTTTCCCACTTCATTTTCTCTCCCTTTTCTCTCAGCCAAACACATTTCCCCAGCCATTTTTCCTCTGATTTTAACATCTAAAGATGAGATTTCAATCTCCAATTGGTTTCTAATCATTCCTACACCAAATCATTACCATTTGCCTATTGAATTTTCAAGGAATCTTGGCTTTAAACAAGGAGAAACTCACATTTAGAGGTATGAACGTCCTTCTCCTCTAAATACTCAGTTCTTTACTGAAATTCCCAAGTTCTCAATCCTTTATTTGAGTTTTATTAAAGATTTTAATGTTGTGTTCTTGATTTTGGCTAAAAATGCAAGATTTGGATTTAATTTTAATTAAATTCGTATTAAATGATTGAGCTGTGTTTTGAGATGTCTTTTTGATGTTTATTGGATGTATAAATGATGTGTAATTGAGGTTTAATCAATACAATCCCGGATAGGTTGATTTTCCTAAGTTTTTGATTGAGTTAATGCTGGTTTTTGGGGTGATTTTGATGTTCTGCTATAGCTGGAGGTATAAGGACGTGATTAGATCCTTTTTGGATGTTAATTGATGTATAAGTATGATTGGATTTGATGGATCTTGGCTGGGTAAGGTTGTAGAGGTGTTTGGATGTGATTTCGGTTGGGTTTGGTAGCCGAAATGTGAGTGTTGATGGGAGCAGCGAGTTTAGGTGTCTTGGTTGAAGATATTAGTGCATGATGATGCATTGATCCACTGCTTTGATGTGTTTAAAACCGGGGAGGCATCATCGGGTCCTTGTGGTGTTGATCCGGAGGCTTGATCGGTGTTTCGGCAAGCTTGCGAAACGGAATCGGTGAGTGAAGTTTGGTTTTCAACCTTAAAACCAATCTTGGGAGGTTGTGGGAGCTTAGTTTAAGTCTAAACAACTTAGCTAAGCTCAAGAGTAATTTTTCTGAAAAACTCTTTTTTTGATGAACCATGAGATGGTTGAATGCAAGGTGTTTTATTTGCATATTTAAATTCTGTTTTAAAAGCATATTTTAGCATGTTGATGCTGGTTTTATAAGCCATGTGTTGAAGGATGCTCAAGGTAAGAGATCCTTGTTTTGAACATTGATAAATGTGGTTTGATGAATTGTAATGCATGATGATTTAATGGCTTTGTTAAATGCTTTAAAACAGTGGATTAATGATGTTATATGATGTATATTGGCAAGTGATGTGTTGGTTTTAAAGTACTTGAATTGGATATAGTTAGCCGGCTATAGGATTGGGTGCACCGTGAATAAAGTCGCCTTGGATGTTGAGGGGTTGTGATTGTACCGTAAACTCCATCCAAGTACACTAACGAGATGGTTAAGATCATCATGGTGGTTAAAAGTCCATGAGTGGATCTTGTGTTAAGATCACAATGGTGGTTAAAAGTCCATGTGTGGATCTTGTGTTGTGTGTCCCGTGTTCTCGTTAGTGATGTTATACAACTACCAATGAGTGATGTGGAGGGGTTGTGATTGTACCATAGTCTCCATCACGGGTGTTGAGGGGTTGTGATTGTACCATTTGCTCCACCTTGATATTGGTAGTGTGTATGAAGCGAATGGGACAACGCTTGTAATCCGCGTATCCGATTGTGTTTTGAGTTGTAAAATGTTATTGATTATCACTTGTAAGCCAATATGACATGATGATGATTTGAAGCATGAGATGCTTGGTTTGTATGCATAATTGCATGATAAATGTTGTTTTGAAACTAAAGGCCTTGTGAAGGTGTTTTTTTAAATGCATTATTGTGATGTTTTAATTGAGCATTCCTCACTAAGCTATGTGCTTACGCTCTCTCTTTCTTAAACCAATAATGCAGAGCATTGAAGTGCATAAAGGGCAGCAAGGAGGTCAAGGATCCAAGTGGAAGATTAAGCTCATGTATGATGAATGTTTTTCTAACACTATTAGCTTTTGGCATTTGGCAATGGGAACCTAAATTGTGTTTTTGGGAGATGTTTTGGACTCCCTATTTTGGTTTAATGCCTCGGTGATGTTGGGACATGTAAATGGCCTTTTGGTATTTGGTTTTGGTGAATTGATGGTTGCATGGTTTTCAATATAGGATGCATGCCTATAGAATTGGGATTTTCCTTGAATGATGCCATGATTTTGTTTAGTTGATGCTAATATGTTCCTTAAGTGTTTGATGACTTATTGGTATGATATGGAGGTCATATGATTGTGTTTGGTGGGTCAAAAGTGTGTTAAACCAGCAAAATTCTGCATTTTTGGGCAGCCCGTTTCGGAACGGGTGCTACTGTTTCGGAACAGGTGGCCTGAAATGGCCTTGGCGTTTCGAAACAGGTAAGTGCTGTTCCGAAACGGATTTGCCACTGCCAGGCCCTGTTCCGCAACGAGTTTACGGAACGGTCCCGCGTTTCGGAACGGATCTTCCCCGTTTCGGAACACTCGACCGTTGGGCACTGAAACTGATGGTTAAATGTTTTAAAACTCTTACGTTTTGGTCCCAATCTTTGTATATGCAATTGGTTGAGTTTGTGACGTCCTTTTGATATGTAATTTGGCAGAGAGGCATGAAATATTATTAATTTCATAATGGTAACTTTAAAACTGGTTAAGTCCTTTAAATTTTCAAAATTTGCAATTTGGTCCCTAAATTTGTATGTTGTGCAATTGAGTGCCTAGATGTTATCCGATTGCTGTGATTTTTTTGAGTATGTTCTTTCCAAGAGTTCACCTAGGGTTATTATGCATTTAGACAAGATTAAAAATAAAAAAGGGTCGTTAATCAAGGTTGACTTTTGGGTTGACTTTGGTTTTCCCCGTGTAATCTTCGTAGTTCGGGTCAACCGTCTAGGCCGGGCTAAGGGGGTTACATTTGGTGGTATCAGAGCTGAGTTCTCGAGTAATTGGGAATGGTTAAGTGGGTGATATGTGTATGATTGCTTTGTATGCGTGATGAGTGAAAGTATGCTGTATAAATTGTAAGTATGTTGCAATTGTGGTGTATGTTGTGGTGAAGCATGTTAGAGGGACCCATTGCCAAATCAAAGCTAATGAAATGATTTGTTTTTAGTTGGAAATAAGCTTGAGTACTTGGATTGCTTACCTTGCTGAGCCTGACTTTGTTTATTGCATTGTGATTGCATTGTTTAGTGAATGGGACCTCGTAGAGAGACGAGGATTAATACGCGAGCTATGGCTCAAGATGAGAATGAGGAGAACGCTGAAAATGTAGTGGATTTACCTCCTCCACCTGGTGGTGGTGGTGCTGGGGGTGAAGGAGCTGGTGTTGCTGATGGTGCTGGGGTCGCTGGACCTGAAGCTGGACAGGGGCAAGCTGCTCCTGACATGACAATGCTGATACAAGCTATTGCTGGAGCCTTCCGGGCGGCGGTAGCTGGAGCTCAAGGAGCTGGGCATCAAGGAGATGTTAATGTAAGACTACCACTTGAACGTCTGCGCAGTCTGGGAGGGACTGAGTTCAGGGGATTGTCTGCTGAAGGTTCTGAGTCTTGGTTGGAAAGTACCAAGAGAATTTTGGGACAAATGAACTGCAATGATGTGCAGAAGCTGGGTTGTGTGATATCTTTGTTGCATGACGATGCGTATACCTGGTGGACAACCACTATCTCCGGAATGGAGGAAGCTGATGTGACTTGGACGTTCTTTCTGAACGCGTTTAAGAGGAGGTATCTGGGTGTGCGATACCTGGATGAGAGGAAAAGGGAATTCATGTCTCTTACTCAAGGGAGTATGACAGTGGCTGAGTACGAGGTTCAGTTTGTCCGACTCAGTCAGTACGAACCTGAGCTTGTTCCTGATGAGCGGGAGAGGTGTGAACGTTTCCGTTATGGTCTGGTGACGGAGGTGAAGACCTATATGCTGGCTGTTGAGTACACTGACTTTGATGTGCTGGTTGGAAGGGCAAAGGACATCGAGTTGAATTTGAGTTTATCTTCTAGAGGTGCTGGTTCTAGTGTGGGAAAGCGAGCTGCTGAGTATAGTTTCGGTGGCGGACGGAACAAGAGAGGACGTGATCGGAAGTATCAGTCTTCAGCTAGGCGAGGTGCTGGAGGGCAAGGTGCGCCTGTTCAGGGAGACAGGGCGAGGGCTGATCCGAACACATGTTTGACATGTGGATCACGTGGACATCTGAGGCGTGATTGTCCTCGAGCAGCGAGGGAGGTTCAGGCTCCTGTTGTGGTGGCCGGTAACTCGTGCTGGAACTATGGTTCAGCAGATCATATGAGGAGGGAGTGTCCTCTGTTGGCCGGTGGTGGCCAGGGACGTGCTCCTGGAGTTGTTGCACCACAGAGAGGTCGTGGGCGCGGCCGTGGTAACTTCCAGCGCAGGGAGGATGGTGGAAGGAATGTGGCTCATGTGGTAGCTGTTCAGCCTGAGGGTGGTGGCCAGGCCAGAGTGTATGCTCAGAGAGAGGGGAGGAATGACACGGATGTGATCGCAGGTACTTTTACTTTGCAGTCCTTGTCATTACTTTCCTTGATTGATTCTGGATCTACACACTCATACATATTGCGTGAGCATGCTCAATTGCTTGGTTTGCCTATTGAGTCTTTGGATGTTGGTATGCGTGTAACTAGTTCTTTTGGTGAGACTGTTGTGACACGAATGCTTTATAGAAGATGTCCCTTGGTTGTGCAAGATCATGTCTTCCATGTTGATCTTATGGAATTGCCTTTCTATGGCTTTGATGTAATCCTTGGTATGGATTGGCTTGTTGAGCATCGAGCGGTAGTGGATTTTGAGAATAAGCGAGTTTCGTTGAAACTTGCGGATGATTATGAGGTAGTGGTGGTTGGTGAGAATGTGAAGTTTCTTGCCAATGTGGTGTCTACCTTGGTAGCGAGCCAGATGATGAGGCAAGGCTTTGAAGCTTACCTAGCTCTAAGGAGTTGCGAGTGCAAGATATCAGGACCGTGCGAGAGTTTCCTGGTGTGTTTCCGGAGGAGTTGCCTGGATTGCCTCCTAATCGTGAAGTGGAGTTTGGGATTGAGTTGTATGAAAACACAACTCCAGTGTCCATTACTCCTTATCGAATGGCACCTAAAGAGTTGAAAGAGTTGAAGACGCAACTTCAGGAGTTGCTTGATCATGGTTTCATTCGGCCGAGTGTGTCACCTTGGGGTGCACCGGTCTTGTTTGTGAAGAAGAAGGATGTCACTATGAGAATGTGCATTGATTACCGTCAGCTTAACAAGTTGACTATCAAGAATCGGTATCCATTGCCGAGAATTGATGATCTTTTTGATCAATTTTGGGGAGCGGCTGTGTTCTCTAAAATTGACTTAAGGTCAGGGTATTACCAGTTGAAGGTGAAGGATGTGGATGTGCCAAAGACAGCTTTCAGAACGAGGTATGGGCATTATGAATTCCTTGTGATTCCGTTTTGTTTGACAAATGCTCCTGCAGCTTTCATGGACATGATGAATAGAGTATTCCATGAATACTTGGATAAATTTGTCGTGGTGTTCATTGATGATATCCTCGTGTACTCTCGTACTGAGGAGGAGCATGAAGGGCATTTGAGAATTGTGTTACAAGCTTTGTTGGAGAATCAGCTTTATGCCAAGCTGAGCAAGTATGAGTTCTGGCTTAGAGAAGTGGTGTTTCTTGGTCATGTGGTTTCTGCGGAGGGGATTCGTGTTGATCCTCAGAAGATTGAGGCAGTGATGAATTGGAAGCCTCCTAAGTCTGTTCATGAAGTCCGTAGTTTCCTGGGTTTGACAGGATACTATCGAAGGTTCGTGGATGGGTTTTCCAAGATTGCTACACCTTTGACGAAGTTGTTGCAGAAGGATGTTAAGTATGAGTGGACGGAAGCGAGATAGCAGGCTTTTGAGAAGCTTAAGGCAGCTTTGACGCAAGCTCCTATCTTGGTTCAACCTGAATCAGGGAAAGAGTTTGTGGTGTATAGTGATGCGTCCTACGTTGGTTTGGGATGTGTGTTGATGCAAGAGGGTAAGGTGGTGGCTTATGCATCACGGCAGTTGAAGGTGCATGAGCGCAATTATCCTACACATGACATTGAGTTAGCCGCGGTGGTTTTTGCTTTGAAAATCTGGAGACATTACCTGTATGGTGAGAAGTGTACGGTGTACACGGACCACAAGAGTTTGAAGTATCTGATGTCTCAGAAGGAGTTGAATCTTAGGCAACAACGTTCGGTGGAGTTGCTTAAGGATTATGATTTGACGATCGAGTACCATCCGGGTAAAGCTAATGTTGTGGCGGACGCCTTGAGTAGGAAGGTAGTTGTGGAGTTGAGGGCTATGTTTGCCAGTTTGAGCATCTCGCGTGAAGGTGGTCTTGTGCCTGAGTTGCAAGTGAAACCATCCTTGGTTCAGTTGATTAAGGAAAAGCAGTTGTTGGATGATTCCTTGGTGCCACATGTTCAGGATATTGCGAAGGGTAGGCCATCGGATTTCTGCTTTAATGATGATGGGGTTTTATGTTTTGGGAGTCAGATAGTAGTGCCCAATGATGCTGAGTTGAGGCGTGCTATTCTGACTGAAGGTCATAGTAGTCCTTTTGCTATGCACCCTGGTAGTACTAAGATGTACCGTGATCTTCGTGATGAGTACTATTGGGTGGGTTTAAAGAAAGATGTTACTGAGTTTGTAAGCAAGTGCATGGTTTGACAGTGAGTTAAAGCTGAGCATCAGTTTCCTTCAGGGTTGTTGCAACCGTTGAGGATTCCTGAGTGGAAGTGGGAAAGGGTTACCATGGATTTTGTGTCTGGTTTGCCTTTGTCGCCATCGAAGAATAATTCGGTGTGGGTAATTGTGGATCGCCTGACGAAGTGTGCGCATTTCTTGCCTGTGCATACTACGTACACCTTGGATAAGCTTGCAGAGCTGTACATTGCTGAGATTGTGCGGCTGCATGGTGTGCCAAAATCAATTGTGTCGGATAGAGATCCGAGGTTTACGTCACGTTTCTGGCAGTGTTTGCATCAGGCTTTGGGAACACGGTTGAATTTCAGTACTTCTTATCATCCGCAGTCGGATGGACAGTCTGAGCGTGTTATTCAAGTGTTGGAGGATATGTTGCGGTGCTGTGTGATTGAGTTTCAGGGTTCTTGGGAGAAACATCTGCCTTTGGTGGAGTTTGCCTATAATAACAGTTATCAGGCAAGTATTCAAATGGCACCTTATGAAGCTTTGTACGGGAGGAAGTGTAGGACTCATCTTTGTTGGGCTGAAACGGGTCAGAAGTTGGTTTCGATGCCGGCTTTGTTGAAGGGAACCACCGAGAAGGTGAAGCTCATTTGTGAGCGTTTGAAGGCAGCTTTTGATCGGCAAAAGTCTTACGCGGATTTGAAGCGTAAGGAAATTGAGTATGCGGTGGGTGAGCGTGTGTTTTTGAAAGTTTTGCCTTGGAAAAAAGGTGATGAGGTTTGGCCGAAAGGGTAAGTTGAGCCCTAGGTACGTTGGACCATACGAGGTGATTGAGCGTGTGGGTCCTGTTGCGTACAAGTTGAGGTTACCGCAGGAGTTGGAAAAGATCCATGATGTGTTTCATGTTTCTATGCTTCGGAAGTATAGATCGGATCCTTCACATGTGATGCCTGTGGAAGAAGTGGAATTGAATCCGGATTTGACCTATGATGAGGAACAGGTGAAGATTCTGGATTCGGATAGTAAAGTTCTTCGAGGCAAGACCATTGAGTTGGTAAAGGTGTTGTGGAAGCATCGTGGTGCTGAGGAAGCCACGTGGGAACGGAAGGATGACATGTTGAAGCAGTTTCCGTACCTCTTTCCTTCAGGTAAATTTCGAGGACGAAATTTATTAAGGGGGGGAGAGTTGTAACACCCCAATTTTGGGCTTAGAGGTTTTGGGTTTGAATCGGGCCGGTCGAATTTCGGTTCGAATATAAAAGGTGGTTTTAGGGAAAGCCTAGTTCGGGATGCATTAAAAATATGGAAAAATATCTTAAAATCCTCTTATTTTAACATCTAAAGATGAGATTTCAATCTCCAATTGGTTTCTAATCATTCCTACACCAAATCATTACCATTTGCCTATTGAATTTTCAAGGAATCTTGGCTTTAAACAAGGAGAAACTCACATTTAGAGGTATGAACGTCCTTCTCCTCTAAATACTCAGTTCTTTACTGAAATTCCCAAGTTCTCAATCCTTGATTTGAGTTTTATTAAAGATTTTAATGTTGTGTTCTTGATTTTGGCTAAAAATGCAAGATTTGGATTTAATTTTAATTAAATTCGTACTAAATGATTGGGCTGTGTTTTTGAGATGTCTTTTTGATGTTTATTGGATGTATAAATGATGTGTAATTGAGGTTTAATCAATGCAATCCCGGATAGGTTGATTTTCCTAAGTTTTTGATTGAGTTAATGGTGGTTTTTGGGGTGATTTTGATGTTTTGATATAGCTGGAGGTATAAGGACGTGATTAGATCCTTTTTGGATGTTAATTGATGTATAAGTATGATTGGATTTGATGGATCTTGGCTGGGTAAGGTTGTAGAGGTGTTTGGATGTGATTTCATTTGGGTTTGGTAGCCGAAATGTGAGTGTTGATGGGAGCATCGAGTTTAGGTGTCTTGGTTGAAGATATTAGTGCATGATGATGCATTGATCCACTGCTTTGATGTGTTTAAAACAGGGGAGGCATCATCGGGTCCTTGTGGTGTTGATCCGGAGGCTTGATCGGTGTTTCGGCAAGCTTGCGAAACGGAATCAGTGAGTGAAGTTTGGTTTTCAGCCTTAAAACCAATCTTGGGAGGTTGTGGGAGCTTAGTTTAAGTCTAAACAACTTAGCTAAGCTCAAGAGTAAGTTTTCGGAAAAACTCTCTTTTTGATGAACCATGAGATGGTTGAATGCAAGGTGTTTTATTTGCATATTTAAATTCTGTTTTAAAAGCATATTTTAGCATGTTGATGCTGGTTTTATAAGCCATGTGTTGAAGGATGCTCAAGGTAAGAGATCCTTGTTTTGAACATTGATAAATGTGGTTTGATGCATTGTAATGCATGATGATTTAATGGCTTTGTTAAATGCTTTAAAACAGTGGATTAATGATGTTGTATGATGTATATTGGCAAGTGATGTGTTGGTTTTAAAGTACTTGAATCGGATATAGTTAGCCGGCTATAGGATTGGGTGCACCGTGAATAAAGTCACCTTGGATGTTGAGGGGTTGTGATTGTACCGTAAACTCCATCCAAGTACACTAACGAGATGGTTAAGATCATCATGGTGGTTAAAAGTCCATGAGTGGATCTTGTGTTAAGATCACAATGGTGGTTAAAAGTCCATGTGTGGATCTTGTGTTGTGTGTCCCGTGTTCTCGTTAGTGATGTTATACAACTACCAATGAGTGATGTGGAGGGGTTGTGATTGTACCATAGTCTCCATCACGGGTGTTGAGGGGTTGTGATTGTACCATTTGCTCCACCTTGATATTGGTAGTGTGTATGAAGCGTATGGGACAACGCTTGTAATCCGCGTATCCGATTGTGTTTTGAGTTGTAAAATGTTATTGATTATCACTTGTAAGCCAATATGACATGATGATGATTTGAAGCATGAGATGCTTGGTTTGTATGCATAATTGCATGATAAATGTTGTTTTGAAACTAAAGGCCTTGTGAAGGTGTTTTTTTAAATGCATTATTGTGATGTTTTAATTGAGCATTCCTCACTAAGCTATGTGCTTACGCTCTCTCTTTCTTAAACCAATAATGCAGAGCATTGAAGTGCATAAAGGGCAGCAAGGAGGTCAAGGATCCAAGTGGAAGATTAAACTCATGTATGGTGAATGTTTTCCTAACACTATTAGCTTTTGGCATTTGGCAATGGGAACCTAAATTGTGTTTTTGGGAGATCTTTTGGACTCCCTATTTTGGTTTAATGCCTTGGTGATGTTGGAAAATGTAAATGGCCTTTTGGTATTTGGTTTTGGTGAATTGATGGTTGCATGGTTTTCAATATAGGATGCATGCCTATAGAATTGGGATTTTCCTTGAATGATGCCATGATTGTGTTTAGTTGATGCTAATATGTTCCTTAAGTGTTTGATGACTTATTGGTATGATATGGAGGTCATATGATTGTGTTTGGTGGGTCAAAAGTGTGTTAAACCAGCAAAATTCTGCATTTCTGGGCAGCCCGTTTCGGAACGGGTGCTACTGTTTCGGAACAGGTGGCCTGAAATGGCCATGGCGTTTCGAAACAGGTAAGTACTGTTCCGAAACGTATTTGCCACTGCCAGGCCCTGTTCCGCAACGAGTTTCGGAACGGTCCCGCGTTTCGGAACGGATCTTCCCGTTTCGGAACACTCGACCGTTGGGCACTGAAACTGATGGTTAAATGTTTTAAAACTCTTACGTTTTGGTCCCAATCTTTGTATATGCAATTGGTTGAGTTTGTGACGTCCGTTTGAGATGAAATTTAGCAGAGAGGCATGAAATATGATTAATTTCACAATGGTAACTTTAAAACTGGTTAAGTCCTTTAAATTTTCAGAATTTGCAATTTGGTCCCTTAATTTGTATGTTGTGCAATTGAGTCCCTAGATGTTATCCGATTGCTGTGATTTTTTTGAGTATGTTCTTTCCAAGAGTTCACCTAGGGTTATTATGCATTTAGACAAGATTAAAAATAAAAAAGGGTCGTTAATCAAGGTTGACTTTCGGGTTGACTTTGGTTTTCCCCGTGTAATTTTCGTAGTTTGGGTCAACCGTCTAGGCCGGGCTAAGGGGGTTACACATGATATTGAGTTGGCTGCTGTGGTTTTTGCTCTAAAGATCTGGAGGCATTATCTGTATACACGGATCACAAGAGTTTGAAGTATTTGATGTCTCAGAAAGAGTTGAATCTTAGGCAACGAAGATGGGTGGAATTGCTTCAGGATTACGATCTAACGATCGAGTATCATCCGAGGAAGGCCAATGTTGTTGCTGATGCTTTGAGCAGGAAAGTGGCAGTGGAGTTAAGAGCGATGCTTGCTAGCTTGAGCATATCGCGAGATGGTGGTCTTGTTGCTGAATTGCAGGTGAAACCATCTCTAGTACAGTTGATAAAGGATAAACAACTATTGGATGATTCTTTGGTGCCACATGTTCAGGATATCGCTGAAGATAGGCCATCAAATTTCTGTTTTAATGATGATGGTGTTCTATGTTTTGGGAGTCGGATAGTGGTGCCGAATGATGTTGAGTTGAGGCGCACTATTCTGACTGAAGCTCATAGCAGTCCATTTGCTATGCACCTTGGTAGTACAAAGATGTATCGTGATCTGAAGAATGAGCACTATTGGGTGGGTTTGAAGAAGGATTTCGCGGAGTATGTGAGCAAGTGTATGGTTTGTCAGCGGATTAAGGCTGAGCATCAATTTCTTTCAGGGTTTTTGCAGCCGTTAAGGATCCCTAAATGGAAGTGGGAGAGGATCACCATGAACTTTGTGTCTGGTTTGCCTCTATCGCCATCAAAGAAGAATTTTGTTTGGGTGGTTGTGGATCGCCTTACGAAGTGTGCGCATTTCTTGAATGTGCATACTACGTAAACCCTAGAGAAGCTTGCAGAGTTGTACATCGCTGAGATTTTGCGTTTGCATGGTGTACCAAAATCTATAATGGCAGATCGAGATCCGAGGTTCACTTCAAGGTTTTAGGAGTGTTTACATCAAGCATTGGGTACGCGGCTGAATTTCAGTACTTCTTATCATTCGCAGACGGATGGACAGTCGGAGTATGTTATCTAAGTGCTTGAAGATATGTTAAGGTATTGTGTTATTGAGTTTCAAGGCTCTTGGGAGAAGCACTTGCCTTTGGTGGAGTTTGCTTATAATAATAGTTACCAGGCGAGTATTCAAATCATTGCTATTGATCGGGTAAGCTATATTCCTCAATCTGTTATTTGATTCCATGGATATATTGAGTTTAATCCTAAGCTAGGGTTTTGACCATCCATGGATATCTCATCGTTTTCATCTATATTGAGATTATAGATCGATTTTGATATTGCTATATTGATTTTGATATCGTATTATTGATCCTAATAGTCTCCCTATTGATTTCCTTGCTCAAGACAATGAAAAGGAACATCCATCAAATTCACCGAAGGCTAGGAACAAGGGAGTTGCCATCTGAGAGTCGTAGGAGCTTCGGATTCTAAGGTGAGTGTAGTCGGAGTCTCGGGATTAGGCGAAGAGCCTTCCCGAATATTTTATTGTTGATTTCAACCATATCACTAACAAAATCGTTGAAGAAGTTACATTGAGTTGTTAATCGAATTCATTGGTAAGTGTCGGTAAGTTGTTATTGAATATCGGACATAGTTATTGGCATCGCTATCATGCATTGTTATCGATATGATTAGTGTTATTGAAATATTGTAAAGAAATCATCGGATATTGATATTGACATTGAAACATGGCATATTGATAATGAAACATGGTTGCTATTGATAATATTGAAATCATTGGTCATTGAATGTAACGCCCTGGTTTTGGGCCTAGATGTTTTAGACATCGGATCGGACCGGTCGAGAACGGTTCGAACCGCGTAAGGTGATTTAAGGAAATCAAGGATCGGCATAGGATAAAAATGTGGTAAAAATTGCTAAATTCCTCTAAAAATATATTTAAGAGGTTGGTCAAGTCAATTTTACAAAAAGGATTTTATAAATTGGACATTTTGAGTAGTGACCAAATTGTAAAGTTTGAAAACTGGGAAAATGTGATTTTTAAAGAAAATGCCAAAATCTTAGAATCTTTAGGGGGCTTTAAGTCAATTGAACCTTTCCTCAATATGACATGTGTTTTAAAAGGTTTTTAATTAAATGATTTTAATGGGATTTATATTAGTTAATTAAAAGGTAGTTAATGAGATTTTCAATTACGTAACTACCAACTCTTTCTCATTTTCAGCCAAACACTAATTCACTCATATTTCTTCAGAATTTTTTCTCCTAAAATCTCTCTCAAAATTTCCTAAATCATTTTCAAGAAATCTTTCCTAGTTCTTCAAGATCTTGCTAAGGAAAACTTGTCATTCATTGAGGTAAGCAAGGATTGGAGGTAAATCCCATTCTCAACCTCTAATCTAAGTTCTTTATTGAAATTCCCAAAATATTTGGCTTCTAAATACTATTTTTGGTTGAGTTTTCCTTATGGAGTTGTTTGGAGATCAAAATCTTGTGAAATTGTGGTTGAAATCTTAATTTTCGGACTTGATGAGTTAAACTTTGTTTTGTGTTGATTTTAATTGAGTTTTAAGTTGATTTATATGTTAAAATGAAGTGTTGTTAACATAGATCTCGAAATCCTTGAGATCCTTGAGTTTCTTAGTTGTTTAGAGTGGGTTTTTAGGTGAAATGGTGGAATCTTGATTGCTGGAGGTATAAGGTTGGGTTAGGTTGTTTGTTAGAAGTGTTTTGATGTTTTTTTTGGGTTGGAGGTGATGTATGTTAGTTGGGCTTGGTTTAGGAAGTAATCGATTGAGTTTTTAGTTGTTTTGGATGGGTACTTTGGTGTATTTGGGTGAGCAACGAGTTTGTGAATTGTTGCTGATGTTGGAATGCATTTTAATGCATTTAGATCTCTGTTTTGATGATGTGAAAACATGGGATCTTGATCCGGAAGCAAACAAGGTGTTGTTGGAGGCTCCAGAAGAGTAATTTTCGTGTCGGCGAGCAAGGCTTCAAGTATCGGTGAGTGGAAATGAAATTTCCTGCTTTGTAACGCTTTGAGCGTAGTCTTGGGAGCTTAGTGTAAGTTTGATACACTTAGCTAAGCTCAAGAGTAAGTGATTCGGAAATCCCTCTCTTGGAAATGTGCTATGTTTGATGAAATTACACTTGAGTTAAGTGTGGATTTGTTTATTGTTTTTAAGCATGTTTAAAGCATGAATGTTGCTGGATTTTAATGCCATAATGTTAAGGATGCACTAGGTAAGTGATCCTTGGTTTTCACGTGTTGAATGCATATGATGTAAGCATGTCATGCTTATGGAGATGGCATTAGGTTTATGCTTGTAAAACAGTGAGTTAAAGTGGTTAAATGATTATATTGGCAAGTGATGTAAATGGTTTTTGGTTATGTTAATCGGATATAGTTAGCCGGCTATAGAATTGAGTGCACCATGAATAAAGGTGCCTTGGATGTTGAGGGTTTGTGATTGTGTCGTAATCTCCATCCAAGTACCCTAACGATTGAGGTTAAGACCATATCGGTAGATGGTTTATGTAACCCCCTTAGCCAGGCCTAGACGCTTGACCTGAACTACGAAGATTACACGGGGAAAACCAAAGTCAACCCGAAAGTCAACCTTGATTAACGACCCTTTTTTCCTTTTTATCTTTTCTAGATGCACATTAAGCCTATGTGATTATTCAAGAGTCATAGTAGAGAAAGACACAGCGTTCGGAAAACATTTAGGAATTCAATTTTAAGAATTACACTTTTAGGGACCACAATGTAAATTTTGCAAAATATAAGGACTTTGCAGATTTTAAGCTTACCAATAGGTAATTAGTCATTTTACAAGCATCTCTGTCAAATATTAGCTTAAAAGGACATTCCAAGCTCAATCAATTGCATCCACAACATTAAGGACTAAAATGTAAGAAAAGAGAACTTGAAACAATTCAAAACACAGCCCAACGGTCAACCGCTTCGAAACGCTGACCTTTGTATCAAAACAGTTGTATATAAACGGAGTTGAACGTTTCGGTACTCGGGTGCGTTCCGAGACCAGTATCGAAACAGGACTCTCCAGTAGCTAAAGTGTTCCGAAACACCTTCACCCGTTCCGAAACACTATGGCCATTTTGGGCCCCTGTTTCGAAACAGATAAGGGTGTTTCGATACACCCTGCCCTGCAACCTTACAAATTTCTGGTTTTTCACATCTTTTCACAATCAAACATGTCCCAAATCATACCATAACATATCAGCAACATGATTAGACATTAAAGAACATATTTAAGAAGCTTAAGCTAAGCATGACATCAATCAAGTGACCATTGAGTCTATAGGCATGCTTCCTAGTCACATGAACCAAATATGGACCTCAAACCTCAAACCAAACCATATAAGACCATTTGCAAACTTCAAAAGCCATAACAAACTTGCTACAAACATAGGGAGTTCCAAATACATCTCCCAAAAACAACCTTGAAGCTCCATTGCCAAATATCAATACTAAAGTATGTAAAAGCATCACCATACATGAGCTTTTCGCTTCCTTGGATGTTCTTAACCTTCTTGCTGCCCGAATTTGCCTCAATTATCTGCATAGTTGGTAAAAGAGAGCGTAAGCATATTTTCTTAGTGAGGCAAGCTCTAAAGAAACCACACAACAATGCATTATTCAAAACTCTTTCTCAAAAGCCATTTTCAACAACATGCTCATTCTATCTCATGCTTGAAAACCATTTCAAAGCAAATATCCATTTGAAAACACATGTACCCTTGTTCTATCTCATGCATTAAACCAATGCAATCTCATGGCAAGGCCACACACATGATAAATGAAAACAAAGCATTTCATATCATACTCTCATATACATTTCTCATAGCATAAAAAGATCTCTTCATTTGTCATTTCACATTTCATCTTTACTCGGATATGCGGATTAGCTTGACTCAAGGCCAAGTCCTACCCCGGTGGAATCTCTCATCACCGGACTCTCATGGCGGTATCTCTCATCGCCACAAAACTTGGTTATTTCACCAAGTCCTACCCCGATGGTATCTCTCATCATCAGATTCTCACTTTGGATCGGGATGGCACTACCCCCATTGCCCGACTCCAAAGAGCACGTACAAATTTTTAGTTTATAGTGCACTCTCATCCTATTGATCGATCAATTATATCTAATAAGTATCTCTTCTTCTATGCCAATATATTATGTCAAAAACATCATCTCACCTACTGTTTTTATGCAACATTTCTCAAGTTTTAGGGGCAACAACCACATATTTAAGAGCAAATCTAGCCATACTTACTTCCGGACATAGGATGGTGTTTCAAACCTATCCTAAATCCCCAAACCTTGTTTCTTTGCCCCTCAAGGACTTCTAAAACCATTTGCACTCACCGATTACGTTTCGCTTGCATGCCAAAACGATATCTAAGCTTCCGGCACTTCCGGATCAACACCAAAAGCGTCCGAAGATGTCTCCCCTGTTTATTACACATAAGAGAAGAGGATTAATGCATCATCATACAACTAAACAAACTCGTTGCTCTACTCAAAAGCACCATTTCGGCTACCCAAAACAACCGAAATCACCTCCAAACTCTTCCAAAACAAAGCCCAGCCAAGATCTATCACTTCTAGCCATTTTTAAACCTCAATCAACACCAAAAATCACCATAAACTCGTCCTTAAACCTCCAGCTACAACAGAACACCAAAACCACCAATCTAGCATGTAAAACTTAGGAATCCAAACCTATTCGGAATTTTTTTTGATAAAACGTCATTTATAACATCAATTACCATCCAAAATACATTAGAAATCACCCTCAAAACAAAGCCTAACCAATAATTACGAAAATCATCAATATCTCTCCAAGAATCTTGAGTTTTAACACAATTTCATGTTTCTAACATTAAAACAACTCAAAAATCATTAACAAAGGATTGATAACTTGGGAATTTCAGTAAAGAACTGATCATTAGAGGAGAATGATGAAGCTTACCTGTAATGGCTTATTTCTCCTTAATTTTAATTTGGGCAATTTTTCTTGAAAATCCAAAGCGAAAACAAGAGGATTTGATGAGAAAAAGATTAGGAATCCATAGGAGATTGAAATCTCTTCAAAAGGGATGAAAATCAGAGGTTAATTGATGAAGGAAATGTGTTTGGTTGAGTGGAGGTTGAGAGAAAATGAAAAGAGGGAAAAAGATCGTAAAGTAGTTATGAAAGTCAAAATAGGATTTTCTCTTTTAATTCCCTTTATTAAATCATTATTAAAACACCCAAAATAAAGAGAAATCTGACGAAAAACATTTTGGTAAAATTAGCTCCTTAAAGATTCAAAGTTTCAATCCTTTACAAAACAGTCACTAGTCAACTTTTGTAAAAACTGCGATTTGGTCACTATACCGAAATGTAGTATTTCCAAACCTTATTTTGTAAAATTGTTTTCACCATAATCATTCATATAATAAATGAGGATTTTTAGATATTTTTCCATATTTTTAAATTATCTCGAACTAGGTGTTCCCTAAATATCCTTTAAAGATTCGAATCGTTCTCGACCGGCCCGATTCAAACTCTAAAACTTCTAGGCCTAAAATCTGGGCGTTACAGTTTATTCCCGTGTGTGAGTCTTGTGTATGTGTCCCGTACTCTCGTTAGTGGAATTATACAACTACTGATGAGTGATGTTGAGGGGTTGTGATTCTGCCATTAATCTCCATCACGGGTATTGAAGGGTTGTGATTGTGCCATTGATCTCCACCTTGTGTAGTCTGGTAGTATGTATGAAGCGTGTGGGACAACGCTTGTAATCTGCGTATCCGATTGTGTCATGTGTTGAAATGGTTTATGGATTATCACTTGCGAGCCAATATAATGTAAATGAATATTGTGAAGCATGAGATGCTTGTAAATGATGCAAGAATGCATGAGATGCTTGGTAAAGCATGAGCAAAGATTTATTTGCTGTTTTAAAATGATGTATATGAGCATATGTTTATAAAGTGCATTGATGTCTTGAGAAGTCATGTTTTATGGAAATGCATGTGTTGTAAAGTAGTGGTTTTACAAGTTATGTAACATGCATTGATGACTGTTGTTAGCGATCCTCACTAAGCTTTGTGCTTACGCTCTTTTGTTTCATCAATGCAGAAAATTAGGCTTTCAAGTCAGCAAGTAAGCAAGAGGAATCCAAGCTTTTGACCTTGCAAAGTATGTGGCTTTATTTCAGTGTAATAAGAGGCAATGGGTGGGATTTATACTTTTGAATGGTTGAGGATGTTTTCCTTTGCTTTGAGCATGTTTGGTAGTTTAATTTTGAGTTGTAAATGGCCATTATGGTTTGTTTTGGATGTGATGGTTGATTTTAGCTCGTTATGGTTTTGGTGGACTAGGAAGCATGCCTTTAGTATCTATGTTTGCATGATGGATGCCATGTCATAGTTAATGCCTCAAAATGATGATCTTTGGTATGTATTTTTGTTGTATGCATGTTGTGATATGTTTCGGGAATGTTCGAATGAGAAAATATGTGAAAAACAAGCAAAATCTGCTGTTGCAGGGCAAGGCGTATCAGAACGCCCTTCTCTGTTTCGAAACAGAGGCCTGGAATGGCTTAGAGGTTTCGGAACGGGTAGGGCGTATCGAAACGCTTTTGCTACTGGAAAGGGGTGTTTCGATACGGGTCTCAGAACGCACCCGAGTATCGAAACAGTCAACCATGTTTCGAAACGACCATTTCGGTATAGGGCTACCCGTTTTGAAACACCTGACCGTTGAGTTTGAATTTGAAATGTTGCAGGTTTCTGTTTCTTGCATTTTGGTCCCTGAGTTTTGCCTGCTCAATTCCATGAGTTTGAATGATCTGTTTTAGATGAATTTTGACATGATGGCATGTTATATGACTAATTATGGTTTCGCAACATTAAAACTTGTTTAGCCCTTATAATTCTGGAAATTTACGTTTTAGTCCCTAAAAGACATTTCTTTGCAATTGAATCCCTGTTTGAGTCTCGTCCGCTATGTTGCTTCTGCTGAAATGATTTGCTAATCATATAGGCTACTAATGAGCATCTAGGAAAGATAAAGAGAAAAAAGGGTCGTTAATGAAGGTTGACTTTCGGGTTGACTTTGGTTTTCCCCGTGTAATCTTCGCAGTTCGGGTCTAACGTCTAGGTTGGGCTAAGGGGGTTACATTGAAATTCTCATTGAACATTGAATATGGATACGGACATTGAAACCATGGATTTGAATGGACAATGGATACAATTGGCATGCCATAGAACTCATGAGCTCAGTGTATAGGTGGACTACGGTCCTAAGGCTACAACCTATATTGATTTGGCAAGGCGGAGGGATGTGTATTGATATTGGTCATATTGGCGAGGTGGAGGGACTAGACAATTCATTGATTTGGCGAGGTGAACGAATTCGCGTATCCACTATCTTGATTTAATCCAAGGGTTAATACTGAAATTAATATTTTGAAACATTCTACATTGATGCATAGTATTGACAATGATGAGCATGAGAACATATATATAAATACTTGCTACATTGTTGTTCATATTGTTTATAACTACCTCACTAGGCAATGTATGCCTAACGTATCTCATCTCATGCATTTCAGGTTGAAAGATCGTGTGGTTGAAGATCGATTAGTCAAGGTAGGACAAGTTACTACAAGCTCTTGAGTAATGTATTTTGACCTATTGAACTCCTAGGAAGGCTGCAAAGTAGTCGAACTAGTCGTTTATGCCTATTTTGATATATTGTGAGATGCCTATGTTGTAATGTGGTTGATGGCCCTAAATGGCCTTTTGGTTTTGGCTTAAAGTGGTTTAAAGTTTCATTTTTAGATCATAAAGGTCAAAACATGGTAAACATATTCGTATGATCATGAAATTTGGCATGCTAGCAGTTTATATCATTGAAATGTTGTGCGTAAAGTATCATTGCATTTGAACATCGTTTGGTAGGTCAATTCGATTAAAAACCAGCAAAAAACTTTTATTACAGGCCACACCGTATCGATACGGGTGATGGCGTATCCATACGGTTAGTCAAAATTGGACTTTTAGAACAAAGCGTATCGATAAGGTTTGAGGCCATACCGGAACATTTTGCTACTGGAATTCATTGTTTCGATACGGGCCTATAGCGTATCTAAACAGGTCAAAGTCAAGGTCAATAGAAGTCAACTCGTACCGATTGGGGCTTTCCCGTATCGATACGGTTTAAAGGGAAAAGTCAACTTAGTTTGACCCTCGTACACCCGTTTCGAAATAGTCCTAAGTTGTTTCGGTACAAGGGTAGTTAAGTTAGTTAAAGGCAGAATTTGATAGTTTGTAATGTTCACAAATTAGTCACTAAATTTTGAATGATTAAATTGAATGAGTAAATGATCTCCGAATTTATGAAACTTTGCAGGTCTAATAATATAGTATTCAATTTTATTGTTGTATCACTAAATGCAACAAAGGACCTCTAATTTATTGAATTTACAGTTTGGTCACTAAAACTTATAATATTTAAGAATTAGCCCCAATTTATTAATTACTGCTTCATATGAATTAATTGGTCTAAGATGCATTGTGGTAATGTGTTGTTGTATATTAATGTTTTAAATGTTGATAATAAAATGAAAATTTATTGCACCAATCACTATATTGTTCACTGGTATCACCTTTCGACTTGGTTCTCGACCAGACCGGGAAGGGGGTGAGCCTAATTCCATTCGTAGCCATTAAGATGGAGGTGAGTCCATCATTGAGTGATAGAGGTGACTGTATCACAACATATAGGGGTGAGCCTATACAAGTCCGTGTATCCGATATTGTGAATAAAAGTGATAGAGGTGAGTCTATCACAACGAATATGGGTGAGCCTATGACGTGATGTTGTAAGCCAATATATGTGTTTATTGTTGCCCATGTATCATGATTATAATGAATGCATAATGGATTATTGTTCATCAGATGCTTAATGATGAGATGTTGCATAGGAAAAATCTATGCATGTGAATTAAGCAAGTGAGGCTTAATGTGGATTTGCATTGTGAACAATGCATGTGAATTATGCAAGTGAGGCTTAATGTGGATTTGCATTGTGAACAATGCATGTGGCTAATGATACATGTAGAACATGGTTAAAGAATGGTTTTTTTGGTTTTGAAAGTTTGAAATGAGATTGAGCATGATATGGTTTCAAGTTGTCTTTTAAAAACTGCATTGTTGATGTGTTTTGAACAATCCTCACTAAGCTTGTATGCTTATGCTCTCTTTGTTCATCAATGCAGTCAATTTATGCTTTGGAGGCAGCACTTGCAAGGGGATCGGTTGAATACTTTAATCGAAGGTAAGCTTTGGTTTTGGACTAGAGTAATAAAGGCAATGGGGGTGTCCAATGCTTTAAATTTTGTTGTTATGGTATTTCCTAGTGTTGAGCAAGTGTAGTATGCATTTGGGTTTGTAAAATGGACATTATATGATGCATGCTATAGCTTACTAGAAATACATGTGTTGGATTTGTAAAACCCTTGTAGTTGCATTTAAGCATGATTGACATGTAGTATATGCTTAGGGATATTTATCTATTGATGCTTGAGCATGATTGGTTGATTAAAATGCATTTTGGAGTTGAATGTGAAGCCTATCGGGTATGCGTATCGATACTCGGGTTCGAGTATCGATACTCAAAGGCTTTTTGCAGGCTAAACAACACATGGGTATCGATACGATTTGCTCGCGTATCGATACACTTGTGCTATCTTTGAAGGGCGTACCGATACGCGGGGAAGGGTATCGATACCTTTTTCCCAATTAAGCTACTGTCTTCCTGCGTATCGATACGAGCCTCAGGGATACCAATACTCGACCGTCGTTTTCAGTTAAAAGTACCTTTTAAAATCTGAAAAGTTACATTTTGGTCCCTGAATGTTGTATTTGCAATAGGATGAGTTTGGATGGTTCGTTTGTGATGAAATCTGACATGGAAACATGTTTCATGACTAATTAATGGACAATAATCTTAAAATTGGAATGGTCCCTATAATTTACTAAAATTATAGTTTAGTCTTTTAATGTGTAACTTGTGCCATTCAACCCCTAAACGAACTCCGATCGCTATGTCGTTTTCTTCTAAGTGTTTTGTTGAACACATAGGACTTAAAATGCATCTAGGAAAAAAAGAGAAAAAAAAGGGTCTTTAATCAAAGTCGACTTTAGAGAGTTGGCTTCGATTTTCCCCGTGTAATCTTCTTAGCTCGGGTCGGGCGTCTAGGCCGGGCTAAGGGGGTTACAAAAGAACTCCCAAGTAACCTCAACCTCGGGCATACTTGAGATAACTGTGGTCCGCCAAGCATACGCATCTCCCTGAAGCAACAAAGTAATACAATCCAACTTACGAGTGTCTGAGCACTCCATCTGACCCAAGATGGGTGTAGTACTCTCAAGACATGCCTTCGAACCCTCGGGAGACATACCACGAAACTCGACTCCGCCTAATTTACGAAGTGGCTCAAGGGGAAAACTTGTCCCCGCACCCTGAGGTGGTGTTGCAACATGAAGACCAGCAATAGTCGTCTGAAAAGCTTCGGCTATAGTCTGAAGTATCTGAGCCATGTCCGCACTGGCTTGACCCTGGCCAACCTGAGGTCCATTACAATCACCTCCAACATTCGCACCAGTCTAAGGTGCATTACCTCCGACATTCGCCCCATTACCATCGAGAGAAAGAGGTGGAAGAGGCATATCCCCGGGTTCCTAGTCACCCGCTCTAGGCCTTCTCCTCGGTCTCACGATAACAATAAAACAATCTAAAACAACAACCACAAAACACGAAAAAACATTGGGTCAGCAAAGGCAGGGTTCCTGGTGTTCAAGCTCTTTTAATCAAAACCACTTTACCATAATAATACCTAGCAATAGGAATGCTTAACCAAACTTCAAACATCAGCAGAAACGTGAAGTCATGATCAGAAACACCGTGCAAAACAGTTAAACACACACATAATCTACTTACTTGACTTACCTTCTCGGGGAACCTCGTAACCAAGGCTCTGATACAACCAAATGTAATCCCCTCGACCCGGCCTAGCCACCAGACCGAATCGAACGGGTTAGAAGGGGAAAACCGAAGCGAAACTCGTTAAGGCTTCACTCCGATTAGCAACCCTATTTTTTTCTTTTAAATTAATCTTGTCTAAATCCCATTTTTAACTTATGTGAGATAACATGCAGCGGAAAAGCAAACACCAACATGAACCAAACGAGACGAACATTGGATATTGGTTTTTAATGATTTTTCTACATGTCGTATCAATACACCTGAGGCCCGTATCGATACGCCTTCAACAGTCAAACTCCCCAAAGTCAACATTCAAGAGGCCGCATCGATATCCTTCAAGGATGGTATCGATACGCTCTTAATGGTCAAGCTCCCAAAGTCAACTTCAAGGACCGTACCGATATGGCTAAGGCCCGTACCGATACCCTAATTTCTCGCAAAAATCTCAGATTTCCAGAGACCCAAACCGGTATCGCTACGCCCCCGCGTATCGATACGATAAGCTTAAAACATGGGACCGTATCGATACTGCCCTTGAGCGTATCGATACATCCTACCCAGAAAGACTGATTTCTGTAGCTTTAAGTACAAGGAAAACCAACACAACTCACTAAACAAGCATCTAATTAGCTCCTAAACATGCACACAACTTAAGCCAACCATTCTAGAGGCAAAACACCCTAAAAACAAGTTTCGACCATACACACACATAAGAATAGATCTCAAACTTAAAAGCCCAAAAGAACATTTTAACTCAAAGCACTAACATGTCAAAACACAAGGCATTTAACCAAAAGCCAAAACAAGTATCAACATAGCATGGTTTCAACATTTAAAACATGTAGCAATATGATCAAAATCATGGGAGTTTACATTAATCTCCCTAACCACAAGTGCAAGTATTCCCATTGCTAATGTATTACTACAACTTAAAACCATACTTGAGCTTAAGCTACGATCACCGGAGCCTTTCCCTCGCCTTTCTTTTCTTCCCGGATCACTAACGATCTGCATTGTTGGAAAGGAGCACGTAAACATAAGGGCTTTGTCAGTGGTGCTCAAACCACAACAACAACAATGCAGTTTTTAAATCATTTGATCATATTTTGAAAACAAAACCAATGGACATGGGATCTCACATCAAGTATGAATAAACAACATGCACACATGCTTAGCTTCTTACATCAAGCATGACATATAGCACCATAATCTACTATAATGCACAACAATCTCTTCATATAGAATATTCCATATATCAATCATCAGCATGATAAACTCGACATTTTCAACACAATAAAGCATATTGGCAACTATGGTAATTTTACTCGGATACACAGATTGGATTTGATGGCATCTTACATCACCGAATCTATAAAACAACAAGACATACGATGGCGTCTTACATCACCGTAGTCAATATATACATTTTCCGGTGGCATCTTAGTTCATCGTACTCCTCCTTAATGGCATCTTACATCACTAGGGTCACGCGCGAATTTTACTAGTGCACTCTAAACCTATGGTCGACCAATTATACCCAGTAAGACCCTTGTATTTACAAATATACAAAACATCAACAATCCATTTAACCAATTCAACCTCACATGGTAACACATAAGCACATAACCACAATTCATAAGGGTAAGAGCATAATGGTTTCATCCAAAGTCAACACTCATCACATGCTTTGTAAAGGAAAATAAAAGATAAATGAAGGTAACAATAAATACTTAAAACTTACTCTCGAGTTTAGGTTGGCTCTTTAGGCTCAACCCAAACTCTCAAAAACATTTTCACTCATCAGTAGCACACCACACTAGATGAACTCCCTTTTAAGCTTCCATAACTTCTGGTAACACGTCTGAAATTCCCACACTCAATTCCGCTGATTCAAATCAGACCAAAGAAGAATATTAACACACTTTCCAATCACAAAAGCCACTATTATCAATATGGAAAACATCCCACAACACCAATTTCCCGATTTAAGCCCGAAAGTAGACAAAACCTGTCATCAAGCAAAAACCCAACTATTACTAAATCAAATCATCATTCAAAACATACCCGAAAGGTTCAAAACCATCAACATACATCCACAAACCCCTTAGGAACCATTTCCAACCCCAAAACCCATATTTCCCTAACTCACATTTTACCCAAAGTGAGGAAACTTGAGAAATCTTAAAAACTTTGAAAGAAAATGTCAAAAGTAAGATTGGAAAAGAAAAAGAATAAAACCAAGTATTTACCTCTTAAAATCCTTCAAGGTGGTGAAGATTGGTGGAAATGGATAGTGGCTAGGCTTAGGAATTTTTTTGACGTGAAAAGGAAATGGAAAGGGGAGAAGAAAGTGGATAGCTTAGTTTTTTTGAATATAATATTTTATTTCTCCTTTATCTTAAAAACCCCTTATTTAAAAAACCCATTATTTTTCTTTATTATTATTACTATTCATTTCATTAAAAATCCAATTTAATTTAAAACTCTTTTATGAAACCATTTTTATTTAAAGTTAACCCGAACCCCAAAGCTCAATTTACAAACCTTGCCTGTGTCCATGTCCGAACTTGTTGAGTTATAAGGTGCTCGATTCTTTCAACCGATCTTGCTCACCAAGTGGTGGAGAGGTGAATTTTTGGGTGGATGTGGTGTGGAAGCTAAAACAAAGATGACACAATGATTTTAGAGTGGTTCAACCTTCTAACCAAGGTCTACATCCACTACCTTAGCTTCCCAATAAGGATTTCCAATCAATCCACTATTGATTCGTCCCCTTTTCTAGGCTTAGGAGGAAACCCTTATACACCGATCAAGCTTTCTACCCAAAGCCTTGATCAAGTCCTCTTTACAAGAGATAAGAAAAGCAAACACAAATCCCTCTAATAGGTGTTTGTTTCCACAATTAAAGCACTCACCCAAAACCTAAAACACTTGAGCAAATTTGACAATTTTGGCTCACTAGTGTTTGTCTATACAAGAATTGACAATTTAAGTACAAAGACAATATTTGATCATTTGTTGATTGACAATTGAAGCATTAACCATATCTTGATGCTTGGAGGTCCCTTTTATACTCCTTGATGAGTTTATAGTCGTTACTAGCCGTTAGGGTTGAATTGGAGTCGTTGAGGACTTTATTTCCCACCATAAATGAAGTTCTGTTGCTACCCGTATCGAAACACTCGAACCCGTTTCATTACTCTCTTTAAGTAGAAAGAGCTGTTGCAGTCTGATGAGCATCTGTATCGAAACGCCATGGGTCGTATTGAAACGCTAGGTACCGTATCGAAACGCTATGCATTTAAAAGTTTGTTGGAAAATAGCTGTTGGGGTTTATGACCGTTGTGGTCGATGCCACGTAGGCGTATCGAAACGACATAGCCCGTATCGAAACGCTGGGTAAAAATCTCATCCAGGGAAGGCCCGTTTCGATACCCGTATCGAAACGTTTTTGCTACTGGAATGCACCGTATCGAAACGCCCTAAGATGTTTCGAAACGCTTGGAAGGTTTTGTGAAATTTTGCTTTGAAAAACATGTCAAACCTTTTAAAAACACCCCTAACATAGTTTCAAGTTATTTGGACTTTGGAAATAGTTTTGAATTCTTTTTAAATCAGTCCAAAACATTTTTCAATTATTATATCAAAAAATTAGTTCTACAATCTCCCCCTTTTTGATATAATAAAACTAACTTGAAAATTTGTTTGGGATTCTCCCCCTTTAACTTTAAAAATGTGAATAAGAGATTAAATATAAGAAATCAAATAAAGCTCCCCCTTATTCATTTGAAAATTCAATTTTTCAAACCATTTCTCCCTCTTTTTGTTATATCAAAAAGAATTTAAAAACATTAAGTTCAAAATAACTATAGAGGAAAATTTTGACAAAAATAAGAATTTGGTTTTAAAGTGGCTCCCCCTTACTCAAAGCATCAATAAAATGTTATTCCAACATATATGATCATCTAGTTGACATAAATGAAAACAAATCAAATAAAATCAAAAGCAACTAGATTTTACCACACTTGAACTCAAAGGAGGATGTGAAGCCTTCCTTCTTCAAGTGTTCTTCCTTAGTGTCATGGAGCTCCCCCTTATTAATTGGACTTGTTGAACGCTCTCCATCACACCTAGCAAAAGACAATCAAGAGACTTTTGGTATCGAAATCGCTTTGGATCCATAAACGTTAGTAGCACAAAACTTAGTCCCCTTTGGAATCCATTTTTCAATGTCATCCTTTTTAGTTGAAGTTGTTAGTCCTTTTGGGACCCAAACACTTCTAAAACATTTACCATTTTTGAATATAGAGGCACTAGATTGTCTTACATAAAAGTTTGATTTCCCAAAATTGTTTTTCTTTTCAAGCTCTTTGGAAATCAAATGTTTTTCTTCTTGAACTTTATGAAGCAAATTTTGTAAATCAAAACATTTTTGTTCAAACTCCTCGAGTCTTGCTTCAAGTTCAAGTTTGGTTTTAGAGATCAAGTCATTTTGAATTTTCAACTTTGAAATCAATATATTGTTTTTCAAAATGTGATTTTTAAAGTCTAAAACCAAATCATCATAGGCACCTTGTAATTCATCAAAAGAGTAAGAACATGAAGTAGATGAATTAGAAGTTACCCTTGAATCTTCTTCGATGGCCATAAGGCAAAGGTTGGCTTTTTCATCGTCGGTGGAGTCCTCATCACTCCAAGTAGCCACATGTGCCTTCTTCTTATGGCTTGAAGTGCTTGCCCTCTCCTTTTTCATGGATTCTAGTTCAAGCTCTCTCAAGGCTTTCTTCATGAACGGGGAACACTTCTTGAAGAGATGAACTATCTCTTCTTCTTCATCCTCCTCTTCACTAGAATAAACATGATGGCAAGTGGAGGACTTGAGAGCAATGGAATTGGTGTTGATGCCAAGCCCCTTGAGCTTCTTCTCTCTCATAGATCTAATTTCTTCCCTCTTCTTCTCATCTTCTTTGTTCTTCTTCATGATTTGATGAGTAAGGAGTGACCCCATGAGTTCATCAAGCTTCAAGGTCTTCAAATTCTTTGCTTTGATGATGGTGGTCCTCTTTGAGTCCCAAGTCTCGAGAAGTGAGTAGATGAGCTTTCGGACAAGT
This sequence comes from Hibiscus trionum, assembly GCA_030270665.1. Lineage (NCBI taxonomy): Eukaryota > Viridiplantae > Streptophyta > Magnoliopsida > Malvales > Malvaceae > Hibiscus > Hibiscus trionum. The sequence continues at coordinate 30,018,868 of BSYR01000026.1, read as the reverse complement.
TTTTCCTTCGGAATGGCTTCTCCATAGCCCTTGAGACCGTTGGTGATAGTGAAGAACCTATCAAACATCTTCTCGATGTTCTCTTCCAGATCCATCTTGAAGTTCTCATACTCTAAGGTAAGGAGCCCAATCTTGGTCTCCTTGACTTCATCGGTTCCCTCGTATGTGACTTCAAGCTTTTCCCATACCTCCTTGGCACTCTCACAAGAAGACATCTTCTCATAGATGGTTGGGCCAAATGCACAAAAGAGAATGTGCAAGGCTTTGCAATTTAGCTCCATCTTCTTGCGATCGTCGGCACTACACTTCGCTTTATTTTGTTGAGGCACGAATGAACCATCTTCAACTATATCCCATAGTTTGTAGTCTCTTGACTTTATGAAAAATTTCATCTTGGTCTTCCAATGGGCATAGTAGGTTCCGTCGAAGAAAGGTGGTTTGTCGATGGATTGCGCCATTTGAGCCGGTTGGTGAAATGATGATCGAGCTTGCCAGATCTTCTCAATAGGATGTTAATCCTCTTCGATTGAGACAAACTCTGATACCAATTGTTGAGTTGTAAGGTGCTCGATTCTTTAACCGATCTTGCTCACCAAGTGGTGGAGAGGTCAATTTTTGGGTGGATGTGGTGTGGAAGCTAAAACAAAGATGACACAATGATTTTAGAGTAGTCCAACCTTCTAACCAAGGTCTACATCCACTACCTTAGCTTCCCACTAAGGATTTCTAATCAATCCACTATTGATTCGTCCCCTTTTCTAGGCTTAGGAGGAAACCCTTATACACCGATCAAGCTTTCTACCCAAAACCTTGATCAAACCCTCTTTACAAGAGATAAGAAAAGCAAACACAAATCCCTCTAATAGGTGTTTGTTTGCAAAATTAAAGAACTCACTCAAAATCTAAAACACTTGAGAAAATTTGACAATTTTGGCTCACTAGTGTTTGTTTATACAATAATTGACAATTTAAGTACAAAGACAATATTTGATCATTTCTTGATTGACAATTGAAGCATTAACCATATCTTGATGCTTGGAGGTCCCTTTTATACTCATTGATGAGTTTATAGCCGTTACTAGCCGTTGGGGTTGAATTGGAGCCGTTGAGGACTTTATTTCCCACCATAAATGTAGTTTTGCTGCTACCCGTATCGAAACACTCGAACTCGTTTCATTACGCTCTTTAAGTAGAAAGAGCAGTTGCAGTTTGATGAGCATCCGTATCGAAACGCCATGGGCCGTATCGAAACACCCGTATCGAAACGCTAGGCACCGTATCGAAACGCTCTGCATTTAAAAGTTAGTTGGAAAATAGCCGTTGGGGTTTATGACCATTGAGGTTGATGCCACATAGGCATATCGAAATGGCATAGCCCGTATCAAAACGCTGGGCAAAAATCTCATCCAGGGAAGGCTTATTTCGATACCCGTATCGAAACGTTTTTGCTACTGGAATACACCGTATCGAAACGCCCTAAGGTGTTTCGAAACGCCTGGAAGGTTTTGTGAAATTTGGATTTGAAAAACATGTTAAACCCTTTAAAAACACCCCTAAACATAGTTTCAAGTTATTTGGACTTTGGAAATAGTTTTGAATTCTTTTTAAATCAGTCCAAAACATTTTTCAATTATTATATCAAAACATTAGTTCTACAGAACTCCTAAACCCTAAACCTGGGGCGTTACATGTTGAGTCAAGTTTTGACCACCCCTAGCTGATGTTCATGCCTTGATAATACCTACCAGCGTGAACCAAGGATGAACACCAATCAATCTTACGATTCTTTTAGCCGTTGAAACTCGAACTTATCCCTAAGCTGAGTTAGTTTTCACAGATTGGGATGAAAACCATGCTTATCCGTTTCGTGAGTCTAACTCTCCCGATATTAGACAAATAGATGCAACCGCATTTTCCTCTCCCGATTCCATTGCAAGAAAACGTAAACAACAAGAATAAGCAAACCTTGAACAAAAATTGCATTAACAAAAACTTAAACAAAATCCAACCGTTTTCTCACAAATACTAAACAATACAATCTAAACACTAAGCATAAATTAGAACATGATATCGATGTAAGCTCACTACAAAATATCTCAACTCTCGAATGCTTGATTGATGTCTCAATGGCCGACCTTGGCTTCTTATCTATAGATGTAACGCCCCGGTTTTGGGCTTAGAAGTTTTGGGCGTTGACCGGTTTGGTCAAAGTCCTGTTCGAATCTTAAGAGGTGAAATTAGGAAAGCCTAGTTCGGGTTGCATTAAAAATATGGAAAAATGTTCTAAAATCATCTTTTAATATAATTAAGTGAACTGTGAAATCAATTTTGAAAAATGGGTTTTGGAAGTATGACATTTTGGCTAGTGACCAAAATGTAATTTTTGAAAGTTTTGTGACTATTTTATAAAGAGTTGAAACTTTGAATCTTTAAGGGGCTATTAATCCAAAGGTGATTTCTCCAGATTTTTCTAAGATATTTAGAGTTTTAATTCTGATTTTAAAGTGAATCAAAAGGAGGGAAAAACTCATTTGGCAATTTTCTCAACTAACTTCCAATTTTCTTCTCTCTTTTTCTCTCAAACCAAACACACCATTTCCAGAGATTTGATTCTGTTTTTCTCACTTAAATCTCTCCTTTTAACTCTCATTTGATTCCTAATCAACATATCTTCAAAACCTCTTCAATTGCTTCTTGATTCTACAAGGATTTTCATTCCAAAAAGTGGAGAAACACAAGTTTGGAGGTAAGAACGGCCTTCTCCTCTAAACTATCAGTTCTTTACTGAAATTCCCAAGTTCTCAACTCTTAATTGATGTTTAATTAAAGGCTTTTGAGTTTGGAATTGGATCTTGGCTTATAATGCAAGATTTGATGATTTTTCATGATTTTCGTTAGATCTGATTAACCTGTGATTTGAGATGTGTTTTTGATGTTAAATGAACTCTAAATTGATAAGGAAATGAGTTTTGATTGATGCAATCCCGGATAGGTTGTGTTTCCTAAGTTTAGCTTATGTTTCTTGGATGTTTTTGTGGTGATCTTGTGGATCTGTTGTTGCTGGAGGTATAAGGATGTTTGTAGGTTGTTTTTAGATGTTTTATGGTGTTAATGGATGTTAGGTTTTGCTGGTTTATGGCTGGGCTTTGTTGAGAAGTGGTTTTGATGCAATTTCGGTTGTGTTTGGTGGCCGAAATTGGAGTGGGAATGAGAGCAGCGAGTTTGAGTGCTTTCATTGAAGCTTTTGATGCTTGATGATGCATTAAACCTCTGCTTTAATGTGTTTAATCAGGGGAGGCATCTTTGGATCCAAGAGTTGTTGATTCGGAAGCTTGATTTCGTACTTCGGCAAGTGGCGAAGTGGAATCGGTGAGTGAAATTGGGTTTTCGGCTTTGAAACCAATGTCTTAGGAGCTTAGTTTAAGTCTAAACAACTTTGCTAAGCTCGAGCGTAAGTTTTCAGAATTTCTCTCTAGTGGTGGCCATGATTTTGTTGTGATGCGAAATGATAATTTGCATGTTTTACATACTGTTTTGGAATCATGTTTTAGCATGGTTTTTGCTGATGATGTAAGCCATATGTTGAAGGTAACTCTAGGTAGGAGTTCCTTGCTTTTGTACATTGAAATGATGTGGTTTAATGCTTTTAAATGCATGATGAATATGGCTTGGTTTTATGCTTAAAAACAGTGATGTAAGTGATGAAAATGATGTATATTGGCAAGTGATGTTTTTAAAATGTTAAGGTCACTAAGGTGGTTAAAAGTCCTTGAGTGAGCCTTGTTACTTATGAACATCAAGGTGGTTAAAAGTCCTTGGATGGTTCATGTTGTGGACACTAAGGTGGTTAAAAGTCCTTAGGTGATCCTTTTCTATGGTGTTTAAAAGTCCATAGGCCAAGGTGTTTAAAAGTCCTTGGGATCAAGGTGTTTAAAAGTCCTTGATGTGATACATTTCATGGTGTTTAAAAGTCCATAGGCCAAGGTGTTTAAAAGTCCTTGGGATCAAGGTGTTTAAAAGTCCTTGATGTGATACATTTCATGGTGTTTAAAAGTCCATGGCCAAGGTGTTTAAAAGTCCTTGGGATCAAGGTGTTTAAAAGTCCTTGATGAGATGCATTCTATGGTGTTTAAAAGTCCATAGGCCAAGGTGTTTAAAAGTCCTTGGGGCCAAGGTGTTTAAAAGTCCTTGGGGTGAAAGTTGATGAACTTGTGTTTAAAGAAATGGAATTTATCACTTGTAGCCAATATGACATGTTATGATTTGATGCATGAGATGCATGTTTAAGTATGCTTTTGAGCATGTGTAAATGATGGTTTAAAGCATGTTTATTAAAGTGTTTTACAAATGCATTATTGGATGGTTTTTAAGAGCATTCCTCACTAAGCTTTTGCTTACGCTCTCTTCGTTTTCCTTGATTCAATAATGCAGAGCATTAGAGACCTTTTGAGGGCAGCAAGAAGGGCAAGAATTCAAGTGCAAGTAAAGCTCAATGTATGGAAGGTTTTTGTTAAACATTTTAGCTTTTGGGTGATTTGGCAATGGGGAAACCATGTGTATGTTTTGGGAGGTGTTTTGTACTCCCTAAGTATGTTTCTTGATGTTAAGATTGTTGGTCTTTGGATTGGATCTTTATATGCTTGTTTTGTAAGTTTGGTGCTTGAATATCTAGCTTGTGTAGGAAGCATGCCTATAGAATTGGGGCTTTTTGCATATGATGATGTTTGGTTGAATTGATGATGCCATTATGTCCCTTATATGTTGAATTGCATGTTGGCAAAGTTTGGTGACATTCGGAGCATGATTGGTTGTGTAATTGCATGTTTAAAGTGAAGTTTTGGAGCAATCTGGGCAGGGTGTTTCGGAACAGCACCTACCGTTTCGGAACGGGTGCCTTAATCGTGCCCAGGCGTCCGAAACGGGAGGGGCCGTTCCGAAACGGAAAGGCCACTGCCAGACCCCCGTTTCGAAACGGGCTATGCCTGTTTCGGAACGGCCCCGCGTTTCGGAACGGGCTGTCTCCCGTTTCGGAACGGTCGACCGTTGGGGGCTGACAGTGGCAGTTATGTGTTTTGAATTGTTTGCGTTTTGGTCCTGAAACTTGTTTGTGCAATTGTATGAGTTTGGGAAGTCTTTTTGAGCTGAAATTTCACAGAGAAGCATGAAACCTGATTAATTTCAAGTTGGTAACTTCAATTTGGGTTAAGTCCTTATAATTATCAGAATTTACATTTTGGTCCCTAAAGTTGTAAATTGATCAATTGAGTCCCTGTTTGATCTCTGATGTTTGTGATCTTTTGGTATGATGTTTGTGTGATCACAATTAGGCTTAAAAGTGCATCTAGACAAGTTTGAAAAGAAAAAAAAGGGTCGTTAATCAAGGTTGACTTTCGGGTTGACTTTGGTTTTCCCCGTGTGACTTTCTTAATTCGGGTCAACCGTCTAGGCCGGGTTAAGGGGGTTACATTTGGTGGTATCAGAGCTGAGTTCTCGAGTAATTGGGAATGTTTGTATGCATGATTGAAGTATGTATGCTATGAATGCTTGTTGTTTGGAAGCATGTTCAGTGGTTTGAAATGTTGATGCAGTTGAGTTGTATGCTCTGATGTTGCATGTTGAGGGTACCCATTGCCAAACAAAAGCTAAAGGAAAGATGTTGTTTTGAAATGAAATTGAGCTTGAATACTTGGATTGCTTACCTTGCTGGGCCTGACTTTGTTTTATTTGTGTTGTGATTGCATGGTAAAAGTATGGCACCACGTAGAGAGTTAAGAGGTAATGCGAGAGCTACGGCTCCTAACGAGAATGAGAACGAAGAGCACACTGGTAGTGCTGTGTTACCCCCTCCTCCGCCTGGTGGTGGTGCTGGAGGTGCGAGAGCTGAAGCTGCAGCTGATGCTGGTGCTGGAGCTGCTGGACCAGAGGTTGGTCAGGGGCAAGCTATGCCTGATATGTCTGTTTTGGTACAAGCTATTGCGGGTGCTTTTCGAGCAGCAGTAGCTGGAGCTCAGGGAGCTGGGCATCAGGGAGATGCTGGAGTCAGATTGCCTTTGGAGCGTCTGCGCAGTCTTGGAGGGACTGAGTTTAGAGGTTTGTCAGCTGAGAGTTCTGAGGCTTGGCTGGAAAGTACCAAGCGTATCTTGGGTCAGATGAGTTGCACGGATGTGCAAAAGCTGGGCTGTGTTGTGTCCTTGCTGCAGGACGATGCTTATACATGGTGGACGACTACCATTTCTGGAATGGCTGAAGCTGATGTTACCTGGACATTCTTTCAGAATATGTTTAAAAGAAGATATCTGGGAGTGAGATATCTGGATGAGAAAAAGCGGGAATTCATGTCTCTTACCCAAGGGAGCATGAGTGTAGCTGAGTACGAGGTACAGTTTGTACGGCTCAGTCAGTATGCACCGGAGTTGATACCTGATGAGAGGGCTAGGTGCGAGAGGTTTCGTTACGGTCTTGTGACGGATGTTAAGATGTATTTGCTGGCCGCCGAGTATGTTGATTTTGATGTGTTGGTGGGCCGAGCAAAGGACGTTGAGATGAACCTGAGTTTGTCTGCTAAGGGTGCTGGCAAGCGAGCTGCTGAGTATAGTTCCGGAGGTGGACGGAACAAGAAGGGACGAGATCAGAAGTATCAGTCCTCAGCCAGGAGAGGTGGTGGTGCACCTGCTAGAGGAGGCAATGCTAGAGCTGATCCCAGTGCTTGTTGGATCTGTGGTTCCCGTGGTCACATGAAGCGTGACTGTCCTCGTGCTGAGAGAGTGGCACAAGCTCCTGTTGCGGCTGCTGGTAACGGGTGCTGGAATTGTGGTTCTGCAGACCACATAAGGCGAGATTGTCCGAGGATGGCTGGTGAGCAGGTGCGTGCTCCTGTTGTTGCTGCACCACAGAGAGGTCGTGGGCGCGGCCGTGGTAATTTCCAGAGGAGAGAGGAAGGTGGCCGAGGGGTAGCTCATGTTGTAGCTATTCAGCCTGAAGGTGGAGGCCAAGCGAGGGTGTATGCTCAGAGAGAGGGTAGGAATGATGCGGATGTGATTGCAGGTACCTTTACTTTGCAGTCCTTGTCATTGCTTTCTTTGATTGATTCTGGATCTACGCATTCATATATTCTTCGTGAGCATGCTGAATTGCTTGGTTTGCCTGTTGAGTCTTTGGATGTTGGTGTTCGGGTCACTAGTTCTTTTGGTGAGACTGTTGTGACTCGAAAGTTGTATAGAAGGTGCCCTTTGGTTGTTCAAGAGCATGTCTTTCATGTTGATCTTATGGAGTTGCCCTTCTATGGTTTTGATGTGATCCTTGGTATGGATTGGCTTGCTGAGCATCGTGCTGTTGTGGATTGTGAGAATAAGCGTGTTTCGCTTAAGCTTGCGGATGATTATGAAGTTGTTGTGGTTGGTGAGAATGTGAAGTTTCTTGCCAATGTTGTGTCTTCTTTGGAGGCAAGTAGGATGCTGAGGCAAGGTTGCGAAGCTTACCTAGCTTTTGTGATGAATCCTAGCTCTAAGAGTTGAGGGTGCAAGATATCAGGGTTGTAAAGGAGTTTCCTGGTGTTTTTCCTGAGGAGTTGCCTGGTTTACCTCCTAACCGCGAGTTGGAGTTTGGAATTGAGCTGTATGAGAATACAACTCATGTGTCCATTACTCCCTATAGAATGGCACCTAAGGAGCTGAAGGAGCTGAAGACGCAGTTGCAAGAGTTGCTTGATCGTGGTTTCATCCGGCCGAGTGTGTCACCTTGGGGAGCACCGGTCTTGTTTGTGAAGAAGAAGGATGGCACTATGAGAATGTGCATTGATTACCGTCAGCTGAACAAGTTGACTATCAAGAATCGGTATCCTTTGCCGAGGATTGATGATCTCTTTGATCAATTTCGGGGAGCTGCTGTGTTCTCTAAGATTGACTTGAGGTCAGGGTATTATCAGTTGAAGGTGAAGGATGTGGATGTGCCCAAGACAGCTTTCAGGACAAGGTATGGGCATTATGAGTTCCTTGTGATGCCGTTTGGGTTGACAAATGCTCTTGCTGCTTTCATGGACATGATGAATCGTGTGTTTCATGAATACCTGGACAAGTTTGTTGTGGTGTTCATAGATGATATCCTCGTGTACTCGCGTACTGAGGAGGAGCATGAAGAGCATTTGAGGATTGTTTTGCAAGCTTTGTTGGAGAATCAGCTTTATGCTAAGCTGAGCAAGTGTGAGTTCTGGTTAAGAGAGGTGGTTTTTCTTGGGCATGTGGTCTCAGCTGAGGGGATTCGTGTTGATCCTCAGAAGATTGAGGCGGTGATGAGCTGGAAGGTTCCTAAGTCTGTTCATGAGGTCCGTAGTTTCCTTGGTTTGGCGGGATACTACCGAAGGTTTGTGGATGGGTTTTCCAAGATTGCTGCTCCTTTGACAAAGCTGTTGCAGAAGGATGTTAAGTATGAGTGGACAGAAGCGAGACAGCAGGCTTTTGAGAAGCTGAAGGCGGCTTTGACGCAAGCTCCTATCTTGATTCAGCCTGAATCAGGGAAAGAGTTTGTGGTATACACTGATGCATCCTATGTTGGTTTGGGGTGTGTGCTAATGCAGGAGGGTAAGGTGGTGGCTTATGCATCGCGGCAGTTGAAAGTGCATGAGCGCAATTACCCTACGCACGATATTGAGCTGGCTGCAGTGGTTTTTGCTCTGAAGATCTGGAGGCATTATCTGTATGGTGAGAAGTGTACTGTGTACACAGATCACAAGAGTTTGAGGAACCTGATGTCTCAGAAGGAGTTGAATCTTAGGCAGCGGCGTTGGTTGGAGTTGCTCAAGGATTATGATCTGACGATTGAGTATCATCCTGGAAAAGCTAATGTTGTTGCTGATGCCTTGAGTAGGAAGGTAGCTGTTGAGTTGAGAGCCATGTTTGCTAGCTTGAGAATATCGCGTGATGGTGGTCTTGTGGCTGAGTTGCATGTGAAGCCGTCTATGGTTCAGTTGATCAAGGATAAGCAGTTGTTGGATGATTCCTTGGTGTCTCATGTTCAGGATATCGCGGAGGGTAGACCTTCGGATTTCTGTTTCAATGATGATGGTGTGCTGTGTTTTGGGAGTCGTATAGTAGTGCCCAATGATGCTGAGTTGAGGCGTGCTATTCTGACTGAAGGTCATAGTAGTCCTTTTGCTATGCACCCTGGTAGTACTAAGATGTATCGTGATCTTCGTGATGAGTACTATTGGGTTGGTTTGAAGAAGGATGTTGCGGAGTTCGTGAGCAAGTGTTTGGTGTGTCAGCGAGTTAAGGCTGAGCATCAGTTTCCTTCAGGTTTGTTGCAACCGTTGAAAATCCCTGAATGGAAGTGGGAGAGGGTTACCATGGATTTTGTATCTGGTTTACCTTTGTCTCCATCGAAAAAGAATTCGGTCTGGGTGATTGTGGATCGCCTGACGAAGTGTGCGCATTTCTTGCCTGTGCATACTACGTTTTCTTTGGATAAGCTGGCAGAGCTGTACATTGCTGAGATTGTGCGGCTGCATGGTGTGCCTAAGTCGATTGTGTTGGATAGGGATCCGAGGTTCACATCGCGGTTTTGGCAGTGTTTGCATCAAGCTCTGGGTACAAGGTTGCATTTCAGTACATCCTATCATCCTCAGTCGGATGGTCAGTCTGAGCGAGTTATCCAGATTTTGGAGGATATGTTGAGGTGCTGCGTGATTGAGTTCCAAGGTTCTTGGGAGAAGCATCTGCCTTTGGTTGAGTTTGCTTATAACAATAGTTATCAGGCGAGCATACAGATGGCACCTTATGAGGCTTTGTATGGGAGGAAGTGTAGGACTCCTCTTTGTTGGGCTGAAACTGGTCAAAAGTTGGTTTCGATGCCGGCTTTGTTGAAAGGGACCACAGAGAAGGTAAAGCTCGTTTGTGAACGGTTAAAGGCTGCTTCTGATCGGCAGAAGTCTTACGCGGATTTGAAGCGTAAGGAGATAGAGTATGCGGTGGGTGACCGTGTGTTCTTGAAGGTTTCGCCTTGGAAAAAGGTGATGCGGTTTGGCCGGAAGGGCAAGTTGAGCCCTAGATACATTGGACCATATGAGGTGGTTGAGCGTGTGGGTCCTGTTGCGTATCGGTTGAGGTTACCTCAGGAGTTGGAGAAGATTCATGATGTGTTTCATGTTTCTATGCTCCGGAAGTATAGATCTGATCCTTCGCATGTGATGCCTGTGGAGGAAGTGGTTTTGAATCCGGATTTGACCTATGATGAGGAACCGGTGAAGGTTATGGATTCGGATAGCAAGGTTCTTCGTGGCAAGACCATTGAGTTGGTGAAGGTGCTGTGGAAGCATCGCGGTGTTGAGGAAGCCACGTGGGAGCGGAAGGAAGACATGCTGAAGCAGTTTCCTTATCTCTTTCCTTCAGGTAAATTTCGAGGACGAAATTTCTTAAGGGGAGGAGAGTTGTAACGCCCCGGTTTTGGGCTTAGAAGTTTTGGGCGTTGACCGGTTTGGTCAAAGTCCTGTTCGAATCTTAAGAGGTGAAATTAGGAAAGCCTAGTTCGGGTTGCATTAAAAATATGGAAAAATGTTCTAAAATCATCTTTTAATATAATTAAGTGAACTGTGAAATCAATTTTGAAAAATGGGTTTTGGAAGTATGACATTTTGGCTAGTGACCAAAATGTAATTTTTGAAAGTTTTGTGACTATTTTATACAGAGTTGAAACTTTGAATCTTTAAGGGGCTATTAATCCAAAGGTGATTTCTCCAGATTTTTCTAAGATATTTAGAGTTTTAATTCTGATTTTAAAGTGAATCAAAAGGAGGGAAAAACTCATTTGGCAATTTTCTCAACTAACTTCCAATTTTCTTCTCTCTTTTTCACTCAAACCAAACACACCATTTCCAGAGATTTGATTCTGTTTTTCTCACTTAAATCTCTCCTTTTAACTCTCATTTGATTCCTAATCAACATATCTTCAAAACCTCTTCAATTGCTTCTTGATTCTACAAGGATTTTCATTCCAAAAAGTGGAGAAACACAAGTTTGGAGGTAAGAACGTCCTTCTCCTCTAAACTATCAGTTCTTTACTGAAATTCCCAAGTTCTCAACTCTTAATTGATGTTTAATTAAAGGCTTTTGAGTTTGGAATTGGATCTTGGCTTATAATGCAAGATTTGATGATTTTTCATGATTTTCGTTAGATCTGATTAACCTGTGATTTGAGATGTGTTTTTGATGTTAAATGAACTCTAAATTGATAAGGAAATGAGTTTTGATTGATGCAATCCCGGATAGGTTGTGTTTCCTAAGTTTAGCTTATGTTTCTTGGATGTTTTTGTGGTGATCTTGTGGATCTGTTGTTGCTGGAGGTATAAGGATGTTTGTAGGTTGTTTTTAGATGTTTTATGGTGTTAATGGCTGTTAGGTTTTGCTGGTTTATGGTTGGGCTTTGTTGAGAAGTGGTCTTGATGCAATTTCGGTTGTGTTTGGTGGCCGAAATTGGAGTGGGAATGAGAGCAGCGAGTTTGAGTGCTTTCATTGAAGCTTTTGATGCTTGATGATGCATTAAACCTCTGCTTTAATGTGTTTAATCAGGGGAGGCATCTTTGGATCCAAGAGTTGTTGATTCGGAAGCTTGATTTCGTACTTCGGCAAGTGGCGAAGTGGAATCGGTGAGTGAAATTGGGTTTTCGGCTTTGAAACCAATGTCTTGGGAGCTTAGTTTAAGTCTAAACAACTTTGCTAAGCTCGAGCGTAAGTTTTCGGAATTTCTCTCTAGTGGTGGCCATGATTTTGTTGTGATGCGAAATGATAATTTGCATGTTTTACATACTGTTTTGGAAGCATGTTTTAGCATGGTTTTTGCTGATGATGTAAGCCATATGTTGAAGGTAACTCTAGGTAGGAGTTCCTTGCTTTTGTACATTGAAATGATGTGGTTTAATGCTTTTAAATGCATGATGAATATGGCTTGGTTTTATGCTTAAAAACAGTGATGTAAGTGATGAAAATGATGTATATTGGCAAGTGATGTTTTTAAAATGTTAAGGTTACTAAGGTGGTTAAAAGTCCTTGAGTGAGCCTTGTTACTTATGAACATCAAGGTGATTAAAAGTCCTTGGATGGTTCATGTTGTGGACACTAAGGTGGTTAAAAGTCCTTAGGTGATCCTTTTCTATGGTGTTTAAAAGTCCATAGGCCAAGGTGTTTAAAAGTCCTTGGGATCAAGGTGTTTAAAAGTCCTTGATGTGATACATTTCATGGTGTTTAAAAGTCCATAGGCCAAGGTGTTTAAAAGTCCTTGGGATCAAGGTGTTTAAAAGTCCTTGATGTGATACATTTCATGGTGTTTAAAAGTCCATGGCCAAGGTGTTTAAAAGTCCTTGGGATCAAGGTGTTTAAAAGTCCTTGATGAGATGCATTCTATGGTGTTTAAAAGTCCATAGGCCAAGGTGTTTAAAAGTCCTTGGGGCCAAGGTGTTTAAAAGTCCTTGGGGTGAAAGTTGATGAACTTGTGTTTAAAGAAATGGAATTTATCACTTGTAGCCAATATGACATGTTATGATTTGATGCATGAGATGCATGTTTAAGTATGCTTTTGAGCATGTGTAAATGATGGTTTAAAGCATGTTTATTAAAGTGTTTTACAAATGCATTATTGGATGGTTTTTAAGAGCATTCCTCACTAAGCTTTTGCTTACGCTCTCTTCGTTTTCCTTGATTCAATAATGCAGAGCATTAGAGACCTTTTGAGGGCAGCAAGAATTCAAGTGCAAGTAAAGCTCAATGTATGGAAGGTTTTTTTTAAACATTTTAGCTTTTGGGTGATTTGGCAATGGGGAAACCATGTGTATGTTTTGGGAGGTGTTTTGTACTCCCTAAGTATGTTTCTTGATGTTAAGATTGTTGGTCTTTGGATTGGATCTTTATATGCTTGTTTTGTAAGTTTGGTGCTTGAATATCTAGCTTGTGTAGGAAGCATGCCTATAGAATTGGGGCTTTTTGCATATGATGATGTTTGGTTGAATTGATGATGCCATTATGTCCCTTATATGTTGAATTGCATGTTGGCAAAGTTTGGTGACATTCGGAGCATGATTGGTTGTGTAATTGCATGTTTAAAGTGAAGTTTTGGAGCAATCTGGGCAGGGTGTTTCGGAACAGCACCTACCGTTTCGGAACGGGTGCCTTAATCGTGCCCAGGCGTCCGAAACGGGAGGGGCCGTTCCGAAACGGAAAGGCCACTGCCAGACCCCCGTTTCGAAACGGGCTATGCCTGTTTCGGAACGGCCCCGCGTTTCGGAACGGGCTGTCTCCCGTTTCGAAACGGTCGACCGTTGGGGGCTGACAGTGGCAGTTATGTGTTTTGAATTGTTTGCGTTTTGGTCCTGAAACTTGTTTGTGCAATTGTATGAGTTTGGGAAGTCCTTTTGAGCTGAAATTTCACAGAGAAGCATGAAACCTGATTAATTTCAAGTTGGTAACTTCAATTTGGGTTAAGTCCTTATAACTATCAGAATTTACAATTTGGTCCCTAAAGTTGTAAATTGATCAATTGAGTCCCTGTTTGATCTCTGATGTTTGTGATCTTTTGGTATGATGTTTGTGTGATCACAATTAGGCTTAAAGTGCATCTAGACAAGTTTAAAAAGAAAAAAAAGGGTCGTTAATCAAGGTTGACTTTCGGGTTGACTTTGGTTTTCCCCGTGTGACTTTCTTAATTCGGGTCAACCGTCTAGGCCGGGTTAAGGGGGTTACAATAGAGGAGGTCTAGGTCAAGTCTTTCTTGAGGAGGAAGTCAAGTTAGAATTAAATACATTAAAAGAAAAGATCTTCTTTTAAGTATTATGTCATTATTCCTTTAAATCCTCCCACTTGCGTGGAATCTTCTCTTGACCTTCCTTTGGCGTTTTCATGATCTTCCTACAGTCCGATCTTTAGGCAAAATATATAGAAAAATAAGCTTTTCATGCTCTTCAAAACACACACCACTTTGCATATTTTCTCCCTTGTCTATTGTGTCTGGCATTGCCTCGACAGTGGCTTGGCTATTACCTCGACAATGGTTTGTCTGTCTTTCTTGCTCAATAGAGCTCTATCTCATGGTTCATCTTTCTTCAGTAGAAACTGACATCCACGGCTGGCTTGATCCGGACCGTCGAGAGATGGTTCTGCACTGTTCCTTCTTTTCCTTCACTGCCTCGGTAGTGCTTGCCCGACCAATGAGTAACAAAATTTGCACACGCACCAAACACACTATTGGTTTTTTGGTGCTTGATTTCCTTCAACCGATGCGTTTGCGAAGTTTGGAGAAGATTGGTTTTTTTGGTGTAAAAGTGGAAGCTAAAAGATTGGAATTGGACACAAGGATATATAGTGGTTCAGCCTTCTAACAAGCACCTATATCCACTACCTTAGCTCCCCACTAAGGATTTCAACCGAATTCACTAAGAGTTTCGTCCCATTTTCTCGGTTTAGGAGGCAACCGTTACAACCTCCAAAGCTTTCTACCCAAAGCGTAAGTAAACCCTCTTTACAAGAGAAATTCTAAGCAAACTTGAAATCCCTCTAATAGGTGTTTGTTTACACTATTTAGCTCTCACCCAAAACCTAAACACTTGAGCAAATTTAACAATGTTTAGCTCACTAGTGTTGTCTATACAAGAAATTGGAAAATTAAGCTCTAAGACAAAATCTTAATCATAGTGTAGTTGACAATTGAAGCATTAGCCTTCTCTTGATGCTTGGAGGTCCCTTTTATACTCCTAATTGAGTTTGTAGCCGTTAAGGACCGTTGGGGATGTTTTGGAGCCATTGGAGACTTTATTTCCCACATTAATTACAGTTCTGGTGCCTATCGTATCAGTACACGGGGAACCGTATCGGTACACCCTTCTTTAGAACTAGCCGTTGGACTCTTGTCAGCCTAAGCGTATTGATAGGCTAGGGAGCGTATCGGTACATTTTGCATTTTAAATGACGGTTGGGAAATAGCCGTTGAGGTTTTTTAAAACATGGATCGGTACGCTTTAAAGGCGTTTCGGTATGACCCCTATCTGTATCGATACAGGCAAGCTTGTATCGGTACGAGTTTTGGCAGAATCAAAACTGGAGTAAAAAGATATTGATACGAGGTATACCGTATCGGTTCAGTAGAGTTGAAAAGTCAGTTTTGAGTACTTTAAAACATTCCAAACATTGCAAAAAACATTTTCAAATACCTCAAATATATTTTCAAGTTGTTTGGACTTAAAGACAAATTTTAAATTCTTTTCACAATAGTCCAAAACATTATTCAATTATTATATCAAAACATTAGTTCTTCAATCTCCCCCTTTTCGATATAATAAAACCATCTTGAAAATTTGTTTGGGATTCTTCCCCTTCAAGTTTATAAACTTGAATAAGAGATTAAAAATTAAGAAGTAGTTAAAGCTCCCCTTATTCATTTGAAAGAGACAAATTTTCAAACGAATCTCCCCCCTTTTTGTTATATCAAAAAGAAATTAAAATACTTTAGGCTCAAAATAACAATGGAGGTTTAAATTTCTAGACTATTAAAATGTTTGGTTTTAAAAGTGGCTCCCCCTTACTCAAAGCATCATCAAATGATTTTAGTTCAACACATGATAATCTAGTTGAATTAAAAGAAAATTAATCAAATTAAACAAGTAAAAAACAACTAGATTTTACCAACACTTGAATTACAAGGGAGTATGTGAAGCCTTCCTTCTTCAAGTGTTCTTCCTTGTGTGCATAGAGCTCCCCTCATTGATTGGACTTGTTGAACATCTCCATCACACCTAATCAAGACAATCATACAAATTTTGGTATCCAAATTGCTTTGGATCCATGAACGTTAGTTGCACAAAATTTAGTCCCCTTAGGAATACATTTTTCAATTTCATCCTTTTTATGTGAAGTGATTAGTTCTTTTGGAACCCAAACACTTCTAAAACATTTTCTATTTAAAAATCTAGGGGCACTAGATTGTCTTATATAAAAATATGATTTTCCAGAATCATTTTTCTTTTGAAGTTCATTTGAAATCAAATCTTTTTCCATTCTAAGATCATCAATTTCTTGTTGATGATCATTTTCAATTGTTTGAAGCAAGTTTTGCAAATGTGAAACTTTTTATTCAAAATCCTTCAATTTTTCTTCAAACTCAAGATTTGTTTTGGAAAACAAATCATTCTCATTTTTCAATTTTGAAATCAACTTTTTGTTCTTAGAAAATGATGCCTTGAATTCCAAAAGCAAATCATCACAGGCATCTTGTAACTTATCAAATGTATATGAATTTGAAATAGATGAGTTAGAATTTACCTCCCCAATTGAGGACCATCAAGCATAGGTGGGCTACCTCATGATCGGTGGAGTCTCCATCACTCCATGTGGCCACATATGCTTGCTTTGAAGATGATCCCTTCTTGTTGGACTTGTGGGATTCCTTCATCTTCTTCCTCGATTCATGCTTGGATTTTTCCATTTTGCTCTTCATGAACCAGGAAAATTTATTGAAGATATAAGCCATCTCTTCATCTTCAATGTCCTCCTCACTTGAATCTACATGATGGCATGTGGAGGATTTGAGAGCAATGGCATTTGTGTTGATGCCAAGCCCTTTGAGCTTTTTCTCCCGATAGCTCTAATCTCTTCAATTTTTCTTCTCCCCTTCTTTGATTTTCTTCATTATTTGGTGAGTGAGAAGTGACCCCATGAGCTCATCAAGCTTCAAAGTCTTGAGATTCTTGGCTTCAATGATGACGGTCCTTTTTGAGTCCCATGACACGAAAAGGGAGTAGATGAGCTTTCAGAAAAGCTTCTCTTCTGGGATGGCTTCTACATAACCTTTGAGTCCATTAGTGATGGTGGAGAACCTATCGAACATCTTCTCAATGTCCTCTTTCGGATCCATCTTGAAGTTTTCATACTTGTGGTTGAGGAGTCTGATCTTGGTCTCCTTTACTTCGTTGGTTCCTTCGTATGTGACTTCAAGGTTGTCTCATACCTCCTCGGCATCTTCACAAGAAGACATCTTCTCATAGATATTGGGGCTCAATGCATAAAATATGATGTGCAAGGCTTTGCAATTGAGCGTCATCTTCTTGCGATCATCCACGCTCCAATCCGCCTCCCTTCGTTGTGGCACAAACAGACTGTCTTCTACTATGTACCAAAACTTGTAGTCATTGGACTTTATGAAATACATCATTCTTTTCTTCCAATGGGCATAGTGTGTTCCGTCAAAGAATGGTGGCTTGTCGATGGATTGTGTCATTTGATTGGTTGGTTGATATGTTGTTTCGAGCTTCCTGGATCACCTCAATAGGATGTTAATCCTCTCCGATTGAGCCTTGCTCTAATACCAATCGTTGGGTTTTATGATGCTCAATTTCCTTCAACTGATGTGTTTGCCAAGTTTGGAGGAGATTAGATTTTCGGGTGTAAAAGTGGAAGCTAAAAGATTGGACTTCGACACAAGGATTTATAGTGGTTCGCCTAAAAACAAGCACCTACATCCACTACCTTAGCTCCCCACTAAGGATTTCAACCAAATTCACTAAGAATTTCGTCCCCTTTTCCCGGTTTAGGAGGTAACTGTTATAACCCTCAAAGCTTTCTACCCAAAGCTTGAGTAAACCCTCTTTACAAGAGAAATTCTAAGCAAACTTGAAATCCCTCTAATAGGTGTTTGTTTGCACTATTTAGCTCTCACCCAAAACCTAAACACTTGAGCAAATTTAACAATGTTTAGCTCACTAGTGTTGTCTATACAAGAAATTGGACAATTAAGCTCTAAGACAAAATCTTAATCATAGTGTTGTTTACAATTGAAGCATTAGCCTTCTCTTGATGCTTGGAGGTCCCTTTTTATACTCCTAATTCAGTTTGTAGCCATTGAGGACCATTGGAGATGTTTTGGAGCCGTTGGAGACTTTATTTCCCACATTAATTGCAGTTTTGATGCCTATCGTATCGGTACACAGGGAATTGTATCGGAACACTCTTCTTCAGAACTAGCTGTTTGACTCTTGCCAGCCTAAGCGTACTAATACACTAGGTAGCGTATCGATACGACTGCATTTTAAAAGACTATTGGGAAATAGTAGTTGGGGTATTTTAAAACAAGGATCGGTACGCTTTAAAGGCATTTCGGTACGACCCCTATCCGTATTGATACGGACAAGCCTGTATCGGTACGGGTTTTTGCAGAATCAAAAGTTGAGTAAAAAGGTATCGATACGGGGTATACCGTATCGGTAAAGTAGAGTTGAAAAGTCAGTTTTAAGTACTTTAAAACATTCCAAACATTGCCAAAAACATTTTTAAATACCTCAAACATATTTTCAAGTTGTTTGGACTTAAAGACGAATTTTAAATTCTTTTCAAATTAGTCCAAAACATTTTTCAATTATTATATCAAAACATTAGTTCTTCAGACACACTTAAGCAATATATTTTTCCACCAAATAAACTAAACATAAGGATCAAACATGATAAAGTTGAGATCAATGTGATTGATGCATGGAGGGCTACAATGTGACTCAAATGGGTGTAGATATAGCAATAATTGTCATATAAAAAGGGTGAATTATAGTACTTTTACACACCTAACACCCTCGAACGAGGCAATGCCACCATTGAATATGCTCGACAAACAATGCCTAGACAAGATTTATTGAAAGCCAACATGGCATGATTAATGTGAAAACCAGGCACTCCCTCCCAACACTCATCATTTGCTAAGACACTCTCTTGCCAACATTTTTTATTTTCTTTCCCTTCATTCATCTCAATTTTACCTCAAATTAAACTTTTTCTCGAAGACAAGTAAACCTGCAAAGTAATCGAAATTCCAAAACACATTCCCTGCAGGATCGATAACTCAACTTAACTGT